>BSBN01001272.1:10000000-20000000 GCA_027924645.1 Cunninghamia lanceolata | reverse complement strand
TGGAAGTTTGTGGAAGTGTGTTGTGGTATGGAAGATCATGTTTGAGTCCCAGCTAAGGCATGGCGTGATGTGCATTTCATTCCATCTACATTATGTTGTAATAGGTCAAGACCTATTTTGTAAATGTTTGTAATGCCGACCTTGGAGATTGTTCCAATGGTTGATGATTGTAATGCCAACCTTGATGTTCATTCCAAGGTTGATGTAGTGTATAAATACTTGTAGTTGAGTCGTGGAAAAGTTGTCCTTGAGCGGAAATGATAAGATTCCAAGAAAGGTCCAAAGGCAGAGCAGAGAAGAGGAAGAGCAGAGCAAAGAAACTTTTGTATTTCAATATAATATTTGTAAAGGTGTTGATCATGGTTTTTGTAGGGTTTAACAGCCCTTATTGTAATCTTGTTAGGTTTAGGGTTGAGACAGTGAGCCTGATAGACCTAGTTGTTCTTCATGACAGTGAGTCAGTATGATTAGGCCCGTGAAGTGACCAAGCCTGATCATCATTATTTCAAGATTACAATATATATTGCGAGCTAATCCTCTCCATGGTTTTTCCCCACCTTGGGGTTTTCCACGTAAATCTGGTGTCTCTTGTGTTTGTTGTTGCACATGTGGTTGAAGTTTTAATTTTGTGATTTCATGGTTAAATCTTAATCATTGTGGATAAATGTTAATATTTTAATGCAGAAGTATTTGAATTTTTAAGACAATTGATTCACCCCCCCTCTCAGTTGTCCAGTGTATATCAACACACAAATCTGAAGTTTTCACTAAGTTTAAGGAATTCAAAGTCTTGGTAGAGAACCAATCAGGTTTGAAGATAAAAATATTAAGATCTGACAATGGAGGGGAATATTGCTCTAAGGAATTTGATGAGTTTTCCAAGCATGTAGGTATTATCAGACAAAATACAACTCTATATACACCACAGCAAAATGGTGTTGCAGAAAGGATGAATCAAACAATCATGGAAAGGGCCAGAAGTATGCTAAGTGATGCACAGTTGGATAAATGTTTTTGGCTAGAGGTTGTGTGTACTACGTGCTACTTGATTAACAAATCTCCTTGTAAGGCTCTTGATTTGACACCTTATGAAGTGTGGACAGGTAAGAAACCTTTTGTTTCACATTTAAGGGTTTTTTATTGTGAGGCTTTTGTTCATGTGCCTAAGGAAAAGCGATCTAAGTTGGATCCAAAAGCTGAAAAGTACATTCATTAGATATGGTGATAATGTCAAAGGTTATAAGCTTTGGAATCCACTAACCCATAAGATTATCTATTCTAGAGATGTTATTTTCAGGGAACTTAGAGCTATTTCTAAACCTAAGCAACCAAAAGAAAAAGATGAAAAGATAAAGAGAGTGCACTTTGAGTTAGAGCAGCAAGATGCACCTCAGGAAGAACAAAATGATAGATTGGGGGTCGAAGAAGAAGAAGAAGATTCAAGTAGTTCTAATGAAGATTAATCTATTGTTACAGAAGAAGTTGGTACAGATGATCATGCAGAAGAACAAGTTGAGACTCTTACTCCACCCTTGAGGAGATCTACAAGACAACAAAATCCAATTGACAGGTATAGCCCACCAGATTTTTGTTATGTATTTTTTTTATTGAGTACTAACGATGAGCCTAGATCCTACGGGGAAGCTATTCTTTCATATGATAGTGAGTCTTGGTAGTTAGCCATGTAGGAGGAGATGATGGATTTAGACTCTTGTAACACCTGGGATCTTGTTTGTTTGCCCAAAAGAAGAAAGGCCATAAGTTGTAAGTGGTTCTTCAAGAAGAAGTTTGGAACAGACAGTTCATGAAAGGAAGCAAGGTACACGGAACACACTTCCTACACCAATCTAATAAGGGGAATAGAGTGCAAATTTGTTTTAATCCTTACAATTGTAGCAACATTAAACTAATTACATAAAGATTACAGCAACAACACAACACAGAAATAAGGTGACACAAGATATACCGTGGGGAAAACCTTTTCAGGTAAAAAACTCCACACTCTAAAACCTGCACAATGTATTATCAAAATAGCAATAGTTTACAATACACATGCAATGCAAGTCTTCTAAGAGTTCACGAATGTCAATTGTGGAGTTAATCTAGTAGCATAACAGTACCTGTAAAAACACTATGCAACTACAACTCCAAACTATGCATTTTATAGAGATTACAAGGCATATCTTGAGAGCATCTTGGGATAGGCGTCCACCTTGGCCTCATGGCCATTTTCAGCATCAAAGGACACTTGTCCTTGCTATCCTTACATCCATTACATCTGTCATACATGGTAGATTTGACTTTCCCAATGTAGAGCGCTCCAGGCTAAAAATAGACTGACAAATTCTCTTACACAACTTACAATTGTCATAAAATCTGCCCATAATAGCAATCTTGAAAGTTGTAAGACAATCTGTCATACAATGCTAAATATAGCATATTCTACTTACAACATGTCATAGCCCAACTTGGGTGCCCAAAGATGCATTTCCCTCATGCAAAGATGCCAACTGACACTTGTCACCACTCGTCATAGGAATCTCCAAACTTGGCCCTTACATATCATAGATTTTGTCATATGGAATATTGCCTTCCACATACCAAAGATGCCAACACATGGAAAATTAATGCCACCTCAATATGGGATGCCCAAATCCATGTAGGATTGACTTGACCATCCAAGTCAGATTCCAAGTAAGCTGACATGTCACCATGCCATCTCAACTATGTGACCAAACTGAATGTGCAATCAAATACAACATTAGGCAATAATTAAATATACAATTAAATTATTAATGCTAGGAAATTGCAAAGGTTGAGACACCTTAATTCCCAATAGTTCATTGGAGAAGTACAAGGCTATACTGGTAGCCAAGGGCTGCTCCAAAAGAGAGGGAGTTGATTTTGGTGAGATATTCTCTCTTGTTGCTAAATTGACTTCCATTAGATTTCTTTTATCCATTGATCTAGCTTATGATTGGGAGATTGAGAAAATAGATGTTAAGACCATGTTCTTGAATGGATATCTTGAGGAAGAAATTTATATGCAACAGCCTACAGGTTTTTAGGTAAAAGGAAAAGAACATTGGGTTTGCAGGTTGAAGAGGTCTCTTTATGGTTTGAAATAGTCCCCCAAAATGTGGTGTCAAAAGTTTGATTCATTTGTGTTGAAATTGGGTTTTGTTAGTGTTGGCAAGAAACATTGCTTTGCATTGACAGGTATTGTCATTGATGGCAACTAAGATCTTTTTACCCATCCGCATAACTTAATTTGGTCAAACTAGAAGTCAGAATGAGAATTTGTCTAAGTCCGGGCAATCAAGAATAGAGCAGCAACCGGGTCTGGTATTTTGGTCCGGATCTCTCTAGTGGAAAGTCATGATTAGATGTGGATCTAGGGAAGTCATATGCATTACCAAGACAATCTAAATCTAGAATTTTTTTCTCTAGTGATGAAGGATTCAAAAGATATTAGCCTCTGAGTACCGGGTTCCAGTTTGACAGAGTAGACAGAAGAAGAACAAGCTGACCTTGCAGAAGATCTTGATTCCGGATGTATGGAAGTTGTTTGTTGGACAAATGGTGATGATCAGTGATAGTGGCCAACATGAGTAATGATTTTCAAGAGCAAGTTTTGGTCTGCACCTTAATTTATTCATAGATCTAGCTGACAAAGCAGAGCATTCATAAAAGTTCTAATTGTTGTTATAGCCGACTAGTAAGTGATTGTAAATCAAGATAAGGATATATATAGCTGATTGTTGTGGATGATTTTGGTGTGTGTGTATTGTGATCAAGGAGTAAATGTGAAAGGAGTAGAAGTCTAAGATCTGAATGAAGGTAGAATAGTGAGAATAGCAAAGTGAAGATGAAGTGTGTAAAATCAGTATTTGTACTCAATAGGAACTAAACTCTAGCATTTGTGAATGCATTTTATCAATTCAAAATTCTCTGTAAATCTCTTACAATCCTTTCTATAGGCAGTGAGCCTTCATTTGAGCAGTGAACTCTGGGCAGTGAACCCAAATGCATGTGCATTCCTATTTGTAAAATACTTTGAACAGGGTATTAATCTTTGTGGGTTAACCTGCACCGTGGTTTTTCCCTTAACCAGGTTTCCACGTCAAAAATCTTGGTGTCAAGTGTGTTATTTTGTTGTTGCTCTTACACTTATGATTGATTGTTTTTATGGTTAAGTTATTAAATTATTATTAAGTAGCAAAAGAAAGAATTAACTACAGAAAGTTACAAAGTTTTGTGACAACTGATTCACCCCCCCCTCTCAGTTGTCTGTCCTATTTCCAACAATTGGTATCAGAGCCAAGTTCCTTGAAGAAGCCTAACAGATTGAGGAAAAGATCTTGGAAGAAGTTTTAAATGGGTTCACTCAAAGATCAACTTCAGTTGGCCCTAGAAGAGCTTGTTCAATCTAAAACAGAAATTAGTAATCTGGGAGGTGAACTTAAAGATGTTGAGGATACCATTGAAATGTTAAAAGATAAATTAAAGAAATCTCTACAAAGGAAAAAGGAGCTACTTTTGCAGCTATCCAGTTTACCTGAAGAAAATGACATGAATGAAGCTTTGGAAGAAAAAACAAAGGAATGTGAGAAGCTATCAAAAGAAGTCGCTATTCTAAAAATTGAAATAGAATCTAGGGTGATAAGGAAAACCAAAGAAAGTGAAGATAGGAAGAAAATTGAAGAAGATCTGAAACAAAAACTAAAAGAAAGAACTGAAGAATGTTGCAAATTGGATGGAATAGTTGGCCACCTAGATTCTGATCTACAAGAAAGTAGAGACAATGAGAGAGAACTTGAAAGGCAAATTATCATTCTCAGACATGACCTAGATGTTGCAAATGAATATAAGGAGAAGTTCAAGATAAGCTCAGCTAAACTTGAAGCTCTATTTGAAGGATAGAAAAAGGTTAATGACAAGCATGGTCTTGGATATGAGAAAGGTGAAAGCTCCAGATCCAGACAGAGAAATTTTCAACCTAGGTTGGGAGAAATAGAACTAGAAAACCTTCGGTAAGACAGCCTAATGCTCAAAGATATCCATCATTCAATGGAAATTGTTTCAACTGCAACAAATTTGGTTATAGAGCTACTCAATGTAGAAGCAGAGTAAATCAAAATGGTCCATCCTTCTCCAATCAATGCTTCAAGTGTAAAAGGTATGGTCATAGATCAAATGAATGCAGAAGTATGATAATGAATAATGCTAACAATAGAAGAATTAGCAATTCTTTCAATGGTTACTACTTTGTTTGCAATGGGTTTGGACACATGGCTAATCAGTGCAGATAAAGAGAAAACTAGGTTTATAAGAAAAGAAATGTTGTGTGCTTTAACTACAATAAATCTAGTCACATTGCAAGATTCTGCAGAAGTAGGAACAATGGAAGAAGAGGTCCGGTAAAAAGAAAACTAGATGAGCAGAGACAAGACAAAGGCAAAGAAAAAATTGATGCGAATGAGACTCAAAATGAAACAAACAAGATATGGGTCAAGAAAACAATTGTGAATGACAGTAATGGATCTACACCGAAATCTGGTGCTGAAAATTCCTCTTGGAATTGATTTGGGAGCCTTGGCTCAGGGGGAGCAGCATTGTAAATCAAATTCCCCCAGCCAATAGTTGAGTGTTTGGTTCTGGTACAATGAGAAAAGGTACCTTGAATTGACCCAGAACATTTGGGACCGGAAGAAAGGAAGTGATTATGGAAAATTGCAAAGTAATACATGAAAGAATATTCAAAATAGAGCAACCGGATGTGCTAGGGTAGAGCATTTATTACAAAGGTGAATTAGGTAATGTGAATCTTAAAAGGGTTGCTCATTCCTCATTTGAAACACTTTGCATCAGAAGAAAACAAGAAGAAAGAAGGGCACAAGCTTAGAACTGAGAATTCTCAAGATTTGGATGCAAGAAGAGGATTTCCAAACAAAAACCCTAATCTACGTAAGGTATTTTCTATTTTCTATGAAATCTCTTGAGTTCTCAATTTCTATAAATGGCTACACCTCTGGTTGTTGATGTAACTGAAAAGCCCAAACCAATATTTAAGAAGCATCCACACAAATCAGTTGAAATTGAACCATTGGGTGCATTCTTTGAGGTTCCACATGGTCTACTGCATGTTGAGGATATTAGGGCATACATCCACTGTAACATGGATGAATTTGGAAACCTAAAACTCTTGGATTTGCTTAACAACTACTTAACAGATGATAGCCACAAATTGAAACTGAAATACAAAGCCCTAGAAAGCAAACATTTTCTGCAAGTCATTAGGTTTCTGATATTTGATGAAAATGAATGGGTTTGATATATCTTAAGCCAGATACATGATGCATTCATATGGCTATTGAAACCATTCAAGATTACAAAGGATGTTATCAAGATTGTAACTGGGTTAAACTCCTCTGGTGGATTACCCATGTTGAAAGCCGTGAAAAACCAGACAGTGACTGATGCTACTAGTACCAAGTTTGACAGAAGGACAATGACCATCAATGATATTGTAGAATCGGATGTCAAATTCACCTCCATGGTGATTGGGTACAAAATTTACCACTCCAGCAGAGGAAACTCTGTCTCTGGAACTGCAATAGATGCAGCCTACCAAATGTTAAAAGAAAATACTGATTATGATCTTTGTGAACTACTACAAAATCAGCTGATTGAGAATTTGAGCAAGATAAAGAAAGATAAGAAAAATTCCTTCAAATATGGTTCCTTGATTGTATGTCTATTCTTCTATTTTATGAATGAGGTACCTAGAATTCAAAATGTACATTGGACAACTGATAGACCAATAGCATGGCAAATAAGAGATCACCTTCTCAGTCTTGGTGACTCCCAAGCCCAAAAGACTGCCATTTGGGGTTACTTCAAAAACTTCCAGAGTTTAATGCAAGCAAGGGAAAGAATCCCTAAAACAATTGTGGAGAAGTATGAAAATGACATATGTTTCATGGTTGACACAAATCAGTGCTTGATGGAAGCTATAGAACTAAGGATAGTTTGGATAATGCCTATGGGTTATGAGGTGGATGGAAGTGTGTTGGACATGTATGCTCAGCATCTTCTGAGCACACGTCAAGATACCTCTGTGGAAAGGTTTGGAACCTACAAAGAACTAAGCCTAAAATTGCTTGTGGAGCTTAGACAACCTGAGACCAAGAGGAAAGTGCAAAGACAAGTTGAAAGGTATGCTGAGAGCATTGGCCTAACCAAGGAGACAGTAAAATAGAACAGAGAAAAAATTGAAAAAATGAAGAAAAGCACTCAGTAGACTACAGAAGAAAAAGCAGAAAGTGAGCCAGCAGTTGCTCTAGAAATCCCACCAAGCTCCTCAAGAAAGACAAGGAGTTCTGCAACTCTTGCTAAGCAACTCAAGTCCACTTCCACTAAGAAGCCAGAAGCCACTCCATCTGGTGATGGAGGGAAAAGAAAGAAAACCAAGGCCACAAGAACCCACAAGAGCACAAAAGATGATGAAGAGACAGAGACAGATGAAGAAGTGGAAGAAATAAGATCCAAGAATTCAAAACTTCAAATACTTCTGAAGATTAGCCTTCCCGAAGCTTTAAGGCCAGTAAAAAGCTAGTCACTGGTAAGGTCGCTATGACTATTGATGAAATTATAAAAACAATCACTGTTCATGGAAATTTAAAGCCTGTCAAAGTTTACTATGATAATTTTGATCAAGCAAATAAAAAAAATTTGGAAGATGCCATTATCATAGATTTGAATAAATTCAATAAAGCCCTGTTGGAAATTTTACAAGAACTTCCTAAAAGTTTAAGGAAAGTACTGGAAATGAGGAAAGAAGCAGTTAAGGATAAAGACACAAAACTCAGAGAGTATGTTCTCTCCACCTTGTGTCCTGTGATGACCAGAAGAGAAGCAGATAAAATCCTCAGAGAAGTTAAAGATAAATTTAGAAGCAAGGTCCGGATGAACAAACTAATGCTTGGTGAAACTGAGGAAATTGTAAAAGAAACAGAGGAAATCTTGAGAAAGGATTTAGACAAAGATAAATACTATATTATTTCAAAGAAACAAGTTGAAGAAGACAATCCTCTAGTTCTAAAACAAGAAGCTCCAGAAGAAGAAACTGACAAGAGAATTAATGACCAAAGTATTACTCTAGATCCTTCAGAGTTAACCTATGAGGAGCCTAATGTTGGATTTGATTCATCAAATCTGAATGTTGGAGAAGTTCAAGAGGAACAAGTCAATCAGGAGAACATAGAAATGACAGACAAAATAGTTGATGCAGAAGCAACTCCTCCACTTGATCATTCTAGAAAAGAAGAGGATATTACAATGACACAAAGCCCTTCGAAACCGGTAGTATGTGGTGAAAAAATAGGAAAGAGTTCCTCTGCAGAGAACATAGAGAAAAGTATAACAGAAAAGGAGGAAGAAGAAGGAAAGAAAGACAAAGCAAACGAAGATGGTGCAAATGTTGAAGCACCTAAAGCAGATATTGAGAAATCTGATGATTCAGAAATTGTTGCAAGAGACACTGCAGATGCAGTGAAAAGTCTTCTTGAAAAAGAAATGATTGAGCTTGATGAGCCTAAACTGCTCCAAGGTTTAGCCAATCCAGATGGTCTCTCTCCAATTCAATTGATGAAAATAGCATCATTCGCCCAAGTAAAGGCTAGAGAAAAGATGTTAAAGTTCCACATGGAGGACAATGAGCTACTGGGGCTTGCAACCGAGATTTTGGAAAAGTTAATGCCTTCCTACATGAAGAGTCCATCTGATTCCCCCTCTAGACACCTGAAAAATCTTGTAAGTTTTGTAAATACTCATTTTGAGTCCTTTGAGAAGTCTGTAGAGACAAAAGTCAGAAATGAGTTTTCAGATAAGAGATTTAGTGAACTTAAAAGTCTGATAGGGTATGATAGGACTATACTTGCTATCAGTAGAAAGAGTGTTCAAAATGCTCTAAGTGATGGAAGTGATTTATATAAATTTTGTCTATCCTAGCCCAAAGTAAGTGAGGATATTGAAAAGAAGATAAAGGAACAAGAACTAAAATTGACGGATCTATCCAATAATTGTGATCCTCTAACTATCTCACCCATAAGTCAAGAATGTCAAGTAATTAACTTGACTGATGAGATAAAAAGACTTGTTAAAGAAAAAGGCAACATTATGAAGAGAATGTGTGAGCACCGAGGATTAATTGCCCCTAAATTAGAGATAATGCATAATGCCCTATCTGAAGCTCAGACTGCAATTCAGACTAGTGATCCATCAGATCTATCAAAGGCAGAAGCATTTTCATTTTGTTGAGTGGGCACATCTCCATTTTGGATGGAATAAAGAGTACTTGGGCCTCTGAACTTGCCTAATTAAAAACTAGTTTTATAGATATCCTAAAGTTCATGCAAATAGGATTTGATGATTTGTTGTACATATGCGGCAATATAAATAGAATTTTTTAGAATTTTGTCTTGCGGACCCCACCCTTTGCCATTGATGTCAAAGGGGGAGTGAAGGGCAATGAAAAATGAGATATTCAGCAAAGGGGGAGCACCAGAATAAGTGAAGTGCACAAGTGTATAGACAAAGGGGGAGTTGCACTAGACACTTAGTCATTTTTCACTAAGTGTTGCTATCAATGCCAAAGGGGGAGATTGTTGGCAAGAGACACTGCTTCACATTGACAAGTATTGTCATTGATGGAAACTAAAATCTTTTTACCCATCTGCATAAATCAATTTGGTCAAACTGGAAGTCAGAATCAGAATTTGTCTAAGTCCGGGCAGTTAGGAACAAAGCAATAACCGGGTCCAATATTTTGGTCTGGATCTCTCTGGTGGAAAGTCATGATTAGTTGCGGATCTAGGGAAGACATATGCATTGTCAAGACAGTCTAAATCTAGATTTTTGTTCTCCAGTGATGAAGGATTCAAAAGATATTAGCCTCTAAGTACCAGGTTCTAGTTTGACAGAGCAGACAGAAGAAGAACAGGCTGACCTTGCAGAAGATCTTGATTCTGGATGTAGGGAAATTGTTTGTTGGACAAATGGTGATGATCAGTGATAGTGGCTGACATGAGTAATGATTTTCAAGAGCAAGTTTTGGTATGCACCTTAAGTTATGCATAGATCTAGCCGACAAAGCAAAGCATTCATAAAAGTTCTAAGTGTTGTTATAGTCGACTAGTAAGTGATTACAAATCAAGATAAGGATATATATATAGCTGATTGTTGTGGATGATTTTGGTGTGTGTGCATTGTGATCAAGGAGTAAATGCGAAAGGAGCAGAAGCCTAAGATCTGAATGAAGGTAGAATAGTGAGAACAGTAGAGTGAAGATGAAGTGTGTAAAATTAGTATTTGTACTCAACAGGAACTGAACTCTAGCATTTGTGAATGCATTTTATCAGTTCAAAATTCTCTGTAAATCTCTTGCAATCCTTTCTATAGGTAATGAGCCTTCATTTGAGTAGTGAGCTCTGGGCAGTGAGCCCGAATGCATGTGCATTCCTATTTGTAAAATACTTTTAACAAGGTATTAATCTTTGTGGGTTAAGCCCCACCATGGTTTTTCCCTTAACCGGGTTTCCACGTTAAAAATCTTGGTGTCAATTGTGTTATTGTGTTGCTGCTCTTACACTTATGATTGATTGTTTTTATGGTTAAGTTATTGAATTATTATTAAGTAGCAAAAGAAAGAATTAACTGCAGAAAGTAACAAAGTTTTGTGACAACTAATTCACCCCCCCTCTCAGTTGTCTGTCCTATTTCCAACAATTGGTATCAGAGCCAAGTTCCTTGAAGAAGCCTAACATCTTGAGGAAAAGATCTTGGAAGAAGTTTTAAATGGGTTCACTCAAAGATCAAATTCAGTTGGCCCTAGAAGAGCTTGTTCAGTCTAAAACAGAAATTAGTAATCTGAGAGGTGAACTTAAAGATGCAGATGATACCATTGAAATGTTAAAGGATAAATTGTTTACATTCATTGTATTGATGATTCTATATTGGTTATTGCGTTGTATGTTGATGACATGTTATTTTTCAGCAATACTAAGGGTATGATCAGTGAGATTAAAGCCCAACTTTCAGGTGCATTTGATATGAAGGATCTTGGAGCTGCCAGGTCTATTCTGGGAATGGAGATCAGGACAAACAGAGGTTACAAAAAGCTTTGGTTGTCACAAAGTAAGTATGTGAATACTATTTTGCAGAGGTTTAGTATGTAGGATTGTAACCCAGTTAGAGTTCCTTTACCCATTGGTACTAAGCTTTCATTAGATATGTGTCCAAAGACTGAGGATGATCTTGAGGATATGTCTAATGTGTCATATGCTAGTGTTGTAGGGAGTTTGATATATGTAATGGTTTGTACTAGGCCAGATATTGCCCAAGCAGTGGGAGTTTTGAGCAGATTTATGTCTAACCCTGGTAGATAGCATTAGAATTATGCGAAGAGGGTGCTTAAATATCTTGCAGGTACTCTTGATTATTGTTTGGTTTACTCTAGTACTGATAATGTTGATAAATCTTTGGACATATAGGGTTTTGTTGATTCAGATTGGGCGGGTGACTTGGATAGTCGAAGGTCCACTAGTGGCTATGTGTTTACTCTTTTTGGAGGAGCAGTGAGTTGGATGAGTAAGAGGCAGCCCGTAGTAGCTTTGTCCACCACAGAAGCAGAGTATATGGCTACTACCCATGTCTCTAAGGAGGTAGGTTGGTTGAGGAGGTTGTGTACAGGTATTGGATTTGATTATAGGATCATTCAGATTGATTATGATAGCCAGAGTGCTATATGTTTGGCCAAGAATCCCATGTATCATGCTCAGACTAAGCATGTTGATGTTTAGTATCACTTTGTTCAAGAGTTAGTTTCTAATGGATAGATTTAGCTGAAGAAGATAGATGCTCAGGTGAATGTTGTAGATTCATTGACCAAGCCTTGAGCACAAAAAAGTTTGTGTGGTGCAGAGAGGCCATGGGCCTTGTTTCTAGTGCCTAATTATATTTCATTTGATTTCATATGGGTTGATTTACAATGTCTAATGTCAATTGGGAGAATGTTGGAATAAAGTGCCATTAACCTTGTAAATTCCAATATTATATTTATCCCATTTATTTTTTGTTATTTGTAATTACCCATAAGGGAATGAGGTAGTCTCATTGACAGTGGTATTTTCAGAGTTGCCAGCAAAAGTTACAGAGTAATATTTACTATTGGCAAATATAAAACTCAGAGGTAAATGAGGGTAGGCATTCCCCTTGGAGAATCGGTTGTTTTTGGCATGTATGACAACTTGTCATAATGTGGTGTAAGTGGATTTATGGCAGCTGCAAGTTGTCATATGATTCCATGCATGTATGACGCATATGACACCCAGTATTAGTTGTGGTTGCTATTATTAGTCCCAGGCACCCATATTGGGAAGATACTTTATTAATGGTATCTATGACAGTTATGACACATTATAAGATGCTTTTACATGCTATTCTTAGACCTGGATGCTCAACCTTGCATGGGTAAGTTATTGCCACTTGCTGGTTGCATGTATGACACCATTTAATACTTGCATGTGGGGTTATTGGAGGAGAGAGAAAGTGGATGCCTAGAATGGAGGGAAAAGTCTTCTTTAAATATTTTCCATTGTATTTGTTGTTGAAATATAGATTTTAGGTACTTAGGTGTTGCTGGAATGCTGTCAAGTTGAAGACTGGTGGAGAGAGTTGTGTAGTTGATGTATTGTACAATCTTCTACATATAAATACAAGCTTGTGCCTCTTTCCTGGTGGAGTTTTTTACCCGTAAGGGTTTTCTCCGTGTAAACACTATGTTGTGTGTTCAGTTTTCTATTTTGATGTTTCTATGTTGCATAGTTTCTATTGCATGTTACAATCTCCATTGATAATACACAGTTAAAGATTGTAGAAATTATATTTGAATCAGATTTCCATTGAGTAGTTGTGCTTTCATTTCTAACATTTGGTATCAGAGCCTAGCCAGTTTTGACTCTTGGGTGGTGGTGTGGAAGCTGTAGCTATAGTGGGAGATTTAGTTGTGTTTGTTTTGTATATCTTGTGTTGATATTATGGGTGGATCCACCTTTGCATCAACCTCTTATTTGGACATTAAGAAGTTCAACGGAACATGGTATGAATTGTGGAAGCTAAAAATGGAGGATTTGTTGGAAGAAAGAAACCAATGGTTGGCTATTCAAAAAGAGAAGAAACTTGATTATGTCTCTCTGGATGAGTGGGATAGACTGGATAAAAAGGAACAGGGAACCATTTGTTTGTGTCTGTCAAACTTTGTCTTGTTGAATGTCGCAAAGGAAGAGACCACACATAAATTGTGGAATTGGTTGAGTGAGATCTATCAAGCCAAGAGTATGGTAAATAAACTCTATTTAAGGTGTCATTAACCTTGTAAATTCCAATAAGATTGCAGAAATTATATTTGAATCAGATTTCCATTGTGTAGTTGTGCCTTTCATTGTGTAGGTGACTTGCATAGTTGAAAGTCCACTAGTGGCTATGTGTTTACTCTGTTTGGAGGAGCAGTGAGTTGGATGAGTAAGAGGCAGCCCACAGTTGCTTTTTCCACCACAGAAGCAGAGTATATGGCTGATACCCATGTCTCTAAGGAGGCAGTTTGGTTGAGAAGACTGTGTACAGGTATTGGATTTGATTGCAAGATCATTCAAATTGGTTGTGATATGGCATGTTCTCCAAGGGGAATGCCTACCCTCATATACCTCTGATTGTTACATCTACCAACAGTAAATATTACTCCATAACTTTCGTCGGTAACTCTGAAAATACCACTGTTAATGAGACTATCTCATTCCCTTATGGGTAATTACAAATAACAAATAATAAATGGGATAAATGTTGGAATAAGGTGCCATTAAAATTATAAATTCCAATATGTATTTATCCCATTTATTATTTGTTATTTGTAACTACCCATAAGGGAATGAGGTAGTCTCACTGACAGTGGTATTTTTGGAGTTACCGACGGAAGATACAGAGTAATATTTACTGTTGGCAAATATAAAACTCAGAGATAAATGAGGGTAGGCGTTCCCCTTGGAGAATCTACTATTTTTGGCATGTATGACAACTTGTCATAATGTGGTGTAAGTGGATTTATGGCAATTGCAAGATGTCATAAGATTCCATGCATGTATGACGGATATGACACCCATTATTAGTTGTGGTTGTTATTATTAGTCTCAGGCGCCCATATTGGGTAGATTCTTTGTCAGTGGTATCTATGATGGTTATGACATGTCATAAGATTCTTTTACATTCTATTCTTGGACCTGGGCCCCCAACCTTGCATGGGTAAGTTATTTCCACTTGGTGGTTGCATGTATGACACCATTTAATGCTTGCATGTGGGGTTATTGAAGGAGACAGAAAGTGGATGCCTAGAATGGAGGGAAAAATCTTCTATAAATATTTGCCATTATATTTGTTGATGTAATACAGATTTTAGGTACTCAGGTGTTGTCAGAGTGCTATCAAATTGAAGACTGGTGGAGAGAGTTGTGTAGTTGATGTATTGAACAATCTTTTATAGATTAATACAAGCTTGTGCCTCTTTCCTGGTGGATTTTTTACCCACAAGGGTTTTCTCCACGTAAACACTGTGTTGTGTGTTCAATTATCTATTTTAATGTTTCTGTGTTGCATATTTTTATTTGCATGTTACAATCTCCATTGATAATACATAGTTAAAGATTACAGAAAATTGCATTTGAATCAGATTTCTGGTTGGGTAGTTGTGCTTTCATTTCTAACACCTTAAAGGATGGAGGAGTGGGAGAGTGCTTAAGGCAGCCTAACCGACCCATGATTGTAGCACTTCAAGTGTTTCATCCTCTCAATGGGAGGGCATTTAGGATATGGATGAATTATTCCTGCGGGAGTGGGAATGGTAGTGGAGACCGTCAATACCCTCTGTCGAAGGGAGATGTTGAGTAGTTAATTTTTGTTGGGTGTGTCAAAGAAAAAAAGGAGGGAGCTCTAAGTCAAGAGCAAGAAACTAAGAGTAGAGTAAAAATCAAAGAAAAGGCATAGCCTTGAACATAATTGTGGACATTCTACACATTTACACTCAGGTACATTATTGATTGTGTAATACACATTATAGTACAACATTATGATAGTAAGATTCTATTGTTGGCCTTAAAGGCTGAAATCTTTATACAATGTTGCTAAACTATTGACAGTCCATTGGGGTCATGAGGCCGAGGACTTGTAACCCTTGCTTAAATTGTTAACAATCCATTGAGGCCATGAGGTCAAGGACTTAGAACTTTATTTTTATCAGTTGAAAACTTGTCGGTGCCTTTATGGCCAAGGCCTATGATATATCAATGAAAGCTGTGGAGGCTAATAGGCCAAGAATGTATCATACTGCTGTAGCAGTATATAATTATACCCATGGCCATGATAATGGTCAGTACTTTATTAATCTGTATTCAAGACTGTGAAGTATTTATATATAAGAATGTATCGAAAGCTTAACACTAACCATGCTTTCGAGCTAAGGAAAGATGTGTAATATTATGTTCATCTGGTGACTTGTTGAGAGCCACCCAACTTTTTATGAGTGCTATCTCATTCTTAAAATAATGTTGTAGGCAGAACTTCAAGCTACTTGGCATGGGTTATATATTATATTGATTGAACTTTAAGATGTTTTCTTTACATGCCTTCAGGTATTTCTTGATAAAAAGAGAGTAGTAGGTTCCTAATTACTCATTAAAGTTAATTGGGATGGTAATGATATCATTATTGCATTATGAGTACATATTTTCAACCTTAAATGTGAGGTAGGTTGCATAGATATAGTCTTGCATTATTTTTGGAAAGAAAACAATAGAGCTGGGTAGCTAAATAGTTGCGTTATCATTTTGAATAACTATTTATAAAGATGGTATTATCTACCTCTCAAATGAGTAAGAAGGTATTATTACCTTTCAAGTCTCTAGTAGACTATGAATATTTCTATGATAAAAGATGATACATTGTTATCTTGAGGTAACTAATGATTTTGTAATGACATCGAGACTAGAGAAGATAGATCTCTAAGTATATCCCAACACTTATGGAAAAGTGTGAAACTTGTTTTCCAAAGATGTATTGTCAATTTGAATGGGTCTTGTTTCAGTCGACAAGGATCAGAGATCTATTAACCTAAACAATTATTTAAACTCGTCTCATGGAGATATTAACCACATTTGATTTTGTGTTAGGAAACCAATAACTTATACAGTTGAACAAGGAATAGAGTGATGGGGAGTCATAGATTCCATGTTGCAGATGTAACAAGAAACCAATGAAATGTACTCTAGGACACGGAGTTGGAAGTCCAAGATGATGGACTAAATCCATGACCAGGAATGATCAACCTAAAACACTGTAGGATGAGATAACTTCTAAGTCAAGTTAGAGGTGTGTGAACATTCTACTACGTTCATTACGATACATTTATTTATATTAAATCTTTGGCCAAAGTAATGCATCCATCTCTGCATGCATTAGTTGGTTCACTGTGCTCCAGATGGCATAACCATCCAGTAGTGCCATACATAGTTAGATTGGATCTATAGGTGTATGACCGTGATGAGATATGAAGGACACAACACTAGATCTCAAATGGAAAACCTTATTGTTCATTTTATCTACTTCCTTCGTGAAAGATAGGACCACTTCCAGGAAGGAAGTTGTGCAGGGGACCGTCAGTCTGTGGTTGGAGGAAAAGCACTCGGGTGATGCTCTCCTTCCCAAGCAAATGACAAGCCGAGACTTATGAAGACATATATCAATACTCCAGATGCAGTATATTCTATTATATGACTTGACAGTCAAAATTTTATGTAAACTTATCATTATTGCCATGAGCAAAACATTATGATTGCAAAGTGAAGGAATTCGCTATTATGTTATCTTTGAATATGTTGTAAATTTCGATTTGAAATTATTCAAAAAAGATATGCATTTTAAATAAGATTATTGTTAAGAAAAAATGTGATTATGATAATCATGACTACTTGATTGTAAATTGGATTGTTAATTCGAGTAATATGAGTTGACATGTTACATATGGTATTAGAGCTACTAGGTTAGAGAAGCACTTTGTGTATGAGGATATTGTGGATCTAGATAGAATGAATTTTTCTAAGACTAATTTGATTTGCCACAACTATAGAGGAGATATCATGGAAGATGGAATGTGGGAGCAGAGGTCACCAAAAGGAATCCACCTAGAGAATGGAACGGATGGAGGATAGGATGAAGAGTTGTACCAATGACTATGTGGTACTAGAAGATATATCAGGAAGCAGTACAAAACACTATGTGGCAACAAACAACCAACTAGAGAAGGTGGATGATAAAAGTAAGGAACAAGTTGATATAAATGGAAAGATGATTGCAAATGAAAGTAGGTCAAGAAGATGTAATGTAGAAGATGAAATTGGTGGATGTACACTTCATTTTCCAGTAGCCTTCAGCCTTTTTTTTTCATTGTTGCGGTCCCGAAGGGTTCCTAGGTTATGTTGTTGGCAGATTGCGCCACATGTCAAAGAGGCACATTTTCTAGTGTTCGTGGGCCTTTTTTCCTTTTAAACTTGCGTAGAGTCACCACGTGGTGGTATCACTGAGTAGCAGTCTTTGAGACACCAGGTTTCACATTCTATCTTTCTGCAGTTCACGAATAATGCCACGTGTCGACAGGGTGTATTTTCTATAGCAGTCAGGAACAAAGCTTTTTGAAGTTGCACGCCATGTCTCAGCACAGCACATTTTCTATCAAAATTGACTGCAAGCTTCTCTCCTAGTTGCGCCAGTGCGCCACGTGTCCAACCCATTTTTGGTTTGGAAAAGGTTGTTAGTTCTATTTTGTGGTGCGTGGAGGCAACAGAATACACCACATGTCAACTGGGCACGAGCTGAGGTATCTCTAAAGTTGAAAGCTTTTTTAATGTGCTATTGGTCTATTTTCTTGGCGAGATGTTAGTGGATGCATGCAAAGTTGCAGTGTGTTTCACCAACATGTGCCACATATTTATTTTTCTCAGTGGGTGTTCAGTGTCTTCTGGCAGGTGGCACTAGCAGCCAAAAAAGATGGAAGCAGACTTATCCTTTTGAATGGCAGTTGCAACAGCCACCAGGATGGGTGCATCACTAGTTTGGGGGAATCTTTTTGAAGGCTCTCTCTCTCTCTTCGAAGATGTTTTTCTATAAGAGGGAGCAACGTTATCTTTTTAAGGGTTCATCACTTTTGGAGAAGGATAGTTTTTGATATCCTGGTAGTCATTTGATTGTAATATAAGTCTGAGACCTTAACATTTTAAGCTATTAAAATAGAAATCTAATACATCAACTGTGCAATTCTTGCCTCTATGTTGTGTTATTTTCTGTTAAATCTGCTAAGTATATCGCTCTATGTCTATTAAGGAATATTTATAATCTTTTATTATTATGTTTCAAGCTTTTATAGGTTTATTTTATGTGATGTTGAGGGTTCTTTGAATCATGTTTAATACTCTTTCAAAACTTCCTCGAAGTTAATAAAACTGGAATTATACTATGTTGTCTAGTGAATGACCTATCTCAATTTTGGTGCATCGCCTTAGTGTAGATTTTTGTTTTATCAACTTTTCTCTTTTCATTTTTCCTTCCCTATGAACATCTGAATAGCTGGATTTTAAAACCCTGAAGGTTGTTTTGCATAGCACACCCTATTCCCCCATTTGCAGAACTTCCTATATGTTGTATCTCTAGCTGTTAGACTTAGAGATCAATAGTGGAATAGAGTACCAAAACCACAAAAGAGGAAATTTGAAGGAATGCCAAGCAATGAAGAGGAAGGAAGCAAGTAGGATAGATCACTTGAGGCATATCTAAAGAGGTGGAAGGAAAGTGTTGAAGAAGTGTCAAGATAGAATGCAAAGGCAGGGGTAGATTGTCCTAGAAAATGAGGGACTCATTTTTATTAACCCTGGGTGCTTGATGTAGGAGCATCCCTAGGTGTTGACGCAATCTTCCATCACCCAAAAACATTTTTCTTTCAATTCATTTGTTTGTTGGTTAGTTTTGGTTGTTAGATAGTTTCAGAAGAAGTCATCGCATTTCAATGCAAGTTCATATTTGGTCTCATCATTTTGAGAGTATGTTTTATAGTAATAGGCAGACATTGTATCTATGTTTGAGGGTAATTGAATCAACAGAGAAGTGTAATTTGGTTTGTGAATATCTACTAGGCTGGTAGATTTGCAAAGTTGTGAATTTTCCCCTTGCACCTGATTATTTGAAGTTTGTGCACCAACAAGGAATATATGTGAGGATTGATTGGACTTAAGAGGGCATATGTTGAGAACCACATAGGAATCCCCCATTGTGTTACCACCACATGTATTTAAATTTGTTAACATTGATTGACTACATATTTCATGTGGCCTAGAGATTTGCACCAACTTGTAGTTGACATAGATTATCTTTGAGGCTTGGGATTGTTATATATACATGAATTGTGATTGTTTTAAGTTAGTCAAAAATGGAGAGAAAATGGTGAATTAGGAATAAGAAGGTTGGAGAAAGAACGAGAAAGTGCAGTCTAAGAGTAGGAGAGCGAATATGAGGATGAGAATTTGAGATGGAGTTCGAGATCAAGAATGAAGATGTCAGTAATGTAGCATGTAGGAATGTAGTAGATTAATTTTGAGTAGTTTCATTTTATGTTGGTAATCAAATGGCTATGGCCTAGCAAGTAGGAATTTGATTGTGCTGACCTATGAGTAATTTATTTTCAAGTTGGTAATCAAATGACTACGTGACTTGGAATGTTGGAAGCCCATTGTGGCAAGTTGTAATCATTCAAATTTGTGAAATCAATATAATTGTGTTGCTATTCTATGAAATTTTGTTGTGTTATTGCATTAAGTGTTTTGGTTGCATGGTTGAAAAACCCTTCATTGGATCCTTTGTCCAAGACTGCATCATATCCCTACCTCTACTCCCTACTTTACTACTTCCTCTTCCTTACTTTAAGACTTTAAGACTCTACACCCCACTTTCTTGTTTTCTTTTCCTTACAAATGTTTAGACTTCACAAGAACATTTGCATCTCATGCAAAGTGCATCCATGCCTCTACTCCCCACTTTTGCATCTTCCTTATGGACTTTTAGAAACTACAAGCACATTTACATCATATGAAAATGTTGAAGTCACAAGACAACTAAGAGGGGGGTGAATCAGTTGTATCAAAAACTTTAAATTCTCTTAAACAAAAACACATTCACATTCACTTACTTTAACCCTTTAATCTATTATGAATATTAAACATGAGATGTAGAAACAAAAAACTTAAACACATCAACACCATACACACATGAACAACAAATTTTTTACGTGGAAAACCCTAAAAGGGAAAAACCACAATGAGTGTTAGCTCACAATATAATGTAGTAACAATATCAAATTACAAAAGGCTCACTATCAGAGGGCTCATTGCCCAAGGACTCACTGTTCAAAGAAGGCTCACTGCCAAGAAGGGCTCACTGCCAAAAAAAAAGGCTCACTACAATGAACTGATATGATGGCATCTATCACATGCCTGGGTTCAGTTCCATTCAAGCACAATAATTATCACTTTCATAGCCACAATGTCATACTACCTATAAATCACATTCGCATCAAAGATATCATCATTCACGTGCATCACCAATTACACATGAATCCTTTACACTTATTTATATCACCATCAACCTTAAGACATTTACTAATGTCGGCAAACCACATTTCAATCCTTGAAACAATCTCTAATGTTAGCAAACATACATAATTTGAATTAGGTATGGACTTAAACATCCCACGGCACAAAGTAATTGAGGTGAATCACTTTACACCTTAGGTTGGACCTGAATCTATCCATGCATGCTATGCAACACTTACATGATCATCAAAACATCTCCTTAATAATTGCAATCATCCAAGGTCGATCAAACAACACAAACACAGGAACTTCTTGATCACACACTTCCACGATCACATCCATAACCTACAGACCTTATAAAATGCTTTAACATAGTCTCAAAACATCCACGAATAACATAAATTCACCTAAGAGCCGACAAATTTAGATACAACAAATCTCACTTGAAGACAGTTCACAGACTACTCACAAAAAACATTGTCAAGCTCTGTAACATAAGAAAACAACTTTCCAAAGCACCAAATTACAAATCCTTTGGATAGAAAGTAAATGTGGACCTTATGAACACTCATCCAGAACTGCAAGACCTAAAACCAAATTGCGAAGAAATGCAGAGCATAATACTTTCTCCAAGTCACATTGTAAACACTATCAGACATAATCTTCAAACTGGTGATCATAACTTTCACACTAAATCATTCCAGAGCACCAAACTCTAGATTTAACATCTACAACTAGTTCTCTAAAATACATCCAAATCTCATCCTTTGGTCTTTATTATAGAAGAAATGCAGAGCAAAAACTCTGGCAGTATCATGTAAGTTAGAATACTTCTTCACAACTTTGTCTTCAGTATGAATCAAATTTTCTCAAAAGCACTTGGAAACTCAATATCATGAACATATTCTTATCATCTTAAGTACTTATACAATGCAATACAAAGCAACTAACTCATCATAATCAAATAACAAAAACAAGAGCACAGTTGACACTAATGACAACGCAAACATGTTGACATCAATGACAACACCGATTAGCACATACTTGCAACAATCTCCCTTTTTGTCACTGATGGCAACATATGATGTGAAAAACTAAACAACATGTTCCACCATCAAGACACAACTCTACATCATAACACCCCCTTTCTCTTTACACATCTAAACTCTCTCTGATTACTGAATGCTTTCATTTTCTCTGAGTTTTATACATGAACTTTCTCCCCCTTTGACATCAATGCCAAAGGACAACACATTTTCTTCAATATTTTTCCCCTGAATATGATGTTGCACATACTTGCATTGTTCTTAGTTGCTTTGAAATCCTTCTTCTGACTACAACATTCTCCAATATCACTACCTGCTCCCTCTGAGAGGTAGCCTCCATCATCAATCCAGAAAAGAATGAATCCTGAACTACACTCGAGTGGTGCACTTCCTTATGCATCTAGTTCAACAAAGGAGGGGCAATAACCCCTAATTTTTCCTGAAGATACTCAAATGTCTCCTTAGGAAGAGCTTTGGTGAATATGTCAGCAACCTAATCTTTTGTAGACACATACTCAAGCTTCACTTCTCTCTCTGCAACCTTCTCTCTCAAAAAGTGATATCTATAGAAATATGCTTTGTCCTTGAATGCATCACTGGGTTCTTTGAAATGTTAATGGCACTAGTGTTATAACATAAAATAGGAATTGAATCCTTGTACTCAACTTTGATATCCTTCAGAGTTTGTCTCATCCATAGCACTTGTGTGTAACATGATGCTGCTGCAATGTATTCTACCTCAACAGTAGCTAAGGATACTAAATCCTGCATCTTGCTTTGCCAAGACACAGCTCTGTCTCCAAGAAAGAACACACCACCACTTGTAATTTTCCTGTCATCTACACATTCGGCCCAATTTGCATCTTTGTATGCACTTAGGTTGAAGTCATTGTTCTTGGGATACCACAAACCATAATCAGAAGTCCCTTTCAAGTACCTGAATATCCTCTTTATTGCCATAACATGTGACTCTTTAGGATCCGCTTGAAATTTGGCCACAAGACAAACTGCATGCATGATATTAGGTCTAGTAGCAGTTAGATATAGCAATCCTCCAATCATAGACCTATACTTGCTCTGATCAGCCTTAGGGGATTCATCATCTTTTCTCAACTTGCAACTAGTTGTCATGGGAGTACAGACTAGTTTAGATTCTTCCATTCCAAACTTCTTCAACAACTCCTTGACATACTTTGATTGTGAAATGAAAATGCCTTTATTTGTCTGATTAATTTGCAGCCCAAGGAGAAAGTTCATCTCACCACACATTGACATCTCAAATTCTTTTTGCATCTTATTAGCAAAGTTCTTACACATGTCTTCATTTTCACCAAAGATTATATCATCCACATAGACCTCAATAATCAAAATTTGATCTTTGCTTACCTTGATTTACAAATTCCTATCTGCAGACCCTTTACTAAATCCATGTTGCAACAAATACTTGTCCAATCTTGCATACCAAGCTCTGGGAGCTTGCTTTAGTCCATACAATGCCTTCTTCAATCTGCATACCATGTTTGGTTTGTCTAATAACTGAAATCCATCTGGTTGCTATATATAAACTTCTTCCGACTCACCATTTAGAAAAGCAGACTTTACATCCATTTGATATACTTTGACAATACCGATTAGCACATACTTGCAACAGAAAAGCCCAACCCATGTAACATCTTCTAATGGTTGACCATTTTCAAACAGTTCCCCCTTCCTACAAGTTGCTTCTATTGGTTTTTCTTCTGAATCAGCATTAGGGTTTGCCAGTTCTAATGCACAGGCAGATTCAGCCAACTGAATACAGGAGGCTGCGTGAGCTCCTCCCCTTCACTTCTGGTTCTGCCGCACCAAGGGGGGTGTCCCTATTTGATAAAAGTATGACCTTGACTAGCTCAACGACAGAAAGATATAACTTGACAGCAACAGGCAGAATACTCTCATGTAAGGACCAAGATTTGTGTAACAAATCCAAGGTTGGCAACATTCTTGGACATGATGTCTGGTTGGGTATGAGAGCATGCAGGGGGGTCCTAATCCTACTCCTACAACTAACAGGTGGAAGATATGAAATGAGTTGATTTGATGTTTGGATGCAAACCTGGACCTAGTGTATAACCTCAACACAGAGCTAGATTGGTGCCTATCCAGGGCTTGGAGTCAGTAGACATACACCTGTGAATGATCAGCATGAACAACTAAAACTGATTTCAGGGGGATACATATGATATCTGCCTTACAGATATCTCCCAATACAAAGTGTTAAGCTATCTATACTTATGGCATCCCTATTGCAGTATATCCTTCCCAATATTCAATCTGAAAATAGTTTAATCTACCCCTTGAGCAGAAGTTAAAAGATTAAATATTCAACACAGGAATTCTATGTTCTAGAATCTCAGACATTCCTTGAATACCTAGACTCAGAAGAAAGATACATGCAAGACTGGAGACAGAATTAGCACAACACAT
The DNA here is from genome assembly GCA_027924645.1 of Cunninghamia lanceolata. Taxonomy (NCBI): domain Eukaryota; kingdom Viridiplantae; phylum Streptophyta; class Pinopsida; order Cupressales; family Cupressaceae; genus Cunninghamia; species Cunninghamia lanceolata. Next base: position 19,975,750 of record BSBN01001272.1, on the reverse strand, counting down.
GCAAACATAGCATTATTCATATAAGATTGACCATGAAATCAGTGGATTCATGCAAAAACATACAACAGGAGATACATAAACTCACAAGTTTTGCTCCACAGAGCAACCAAATCAGCTGTATTGCATTACAGAGCCAAAATGTCCAGTTTTCAACAACCTCAAAATGAGTAACACTTCCTGCTTATAACAGCCAAATAAGCGTACTCAGCATTAATTACATGATGGACATCAAAAAATGTCAGATACAGACTCCACAAAGGAATGGCGCTCAGAAGTTATTGCAGCAACAGACAAGAGAAGCCTCGAGCCCTGTGCCGCCATCTGGAAGTCTTCATCCATAAATCGGGCCACCTGATCATGTGTACCATTTCTCTTACCCCTGCTACAGTCGCCATTGATGGCTCAACCACCTGCGGCCGCGTGAAAACTGTCGCTGCGTTCAAAAAGAAATTTCCCGCTAAAATGCACTTTGCAGGTTTAAATGTGCAGGAAGAATAGTCCCACATGTATGGTGCGGACAGCCTTCAATAGTTTAAAAACATGGCCACAAGCATAAAAGGTGTCGAGCGTTTTGCCGCGCTCGACACACAACCCTTCGCCAAAACCCATCGGCCAAACCTATACCATCGGCCCGCTCCAAAAAACTCCTTCCGATCTCAACGGTCTCCCGACCGCTACCTTCGCATTCCCCTGTCAGCCAGACCAATACCGTCAGCCAACATGAAATTCGTCTCACTGACCCCCTTGGTCTCTCCAATAACACCTTCGCCATCGGCCAGACCAACACCGTCGGTCTAGCCAAAAACCCCTTTGCCGATAATTCCGATCATACCGATGAACCAAAAACATAAAGCCCCGAACCTTTGAACCATTGAACCGGTTCAAACAGATGGTTCCACCGAGAGGTTCAATGCCGACTAGATCCAAAAGATGAGCAAAGGATACACTTAGTGAAAAATGGAACCAAAGCCCGCGAACCGTTGAACCCCTGAACCGGTTCAACCCATTGGTTCACTGGCGAGGTTCAACGCTGAGGTTCGAACCAAAAGTTCAAAGACACAGTCGGAGCGCTTCAAAATGAACTTTCACCAAAAAGTCAAGTACCAAAAACATAAAGCCTTGAACCGTTGAACCCCGAACCAAAAGGGTTCAACACGAGGGTTCAACGCGATGGTTCAAACATCAAAAATAATACTCCATAGGCAACAAAGCTTCGAACCATTGAACCTTGAACCAAAACAAAAAGGTTCAAGCGGGAGGTTCAACGATGCAATATTTGCGCAAGGCAAATGCATAATGCGACCCGTTAGAAGAAAATTGAACCCAGAACCACTGAACCATTGAACTTAGAGAAAAAAGGGTTCAAGTTCAAACCGAAATGTCGAAGACACGAAAACAAACCCATGCCGATGGAGAAAAGATGAAGACCCTTCCTCAAGAAAGATAACGCGGATGCTGCAAAACACTAAAGGGGTGCCAAAACTTAGAACCTTTTAGATATTTTGGGATGGTGCCTGCATGAAAATTGCTAAATTAACTGACAGTGAATTCAGGCACCAACAGCTTCTTTGTGTCCCTATTCCATAGTTCCACATTTTCACCATCCCACCACAAGCATCCTTCATAGACTTTTGGCATCTCCCTAAAACTACAAATTGCATGCCAAGCTATAATTCCCACCTAGTTTATGGTGTGGACTTTTCAAGCTCCCATGCACATTCACAAACCTAAGTTGCACATTTGTCTCAATACTTTGTCATTCAAATAAAAGTCAATACCTACTCCTAGGTGCATACAAAAATGCCACATTAATGCTATCAAATGGAAGTGATTATGCTTGGAAAGATGTTCAAATGATTGTTGGTACATGTGGACCCTAAAAGCCATGGATTTAATTGTTGGGTCATGCTCTTGCTAATGAAGGAAGTATGGGCACCATGAACATGTGATATCAAACCCCATGCATCCACAAGTCTGCAAATTGGTATTAGATGGTCTGTCATTACATTGGAAAGTTGTTTTCCTTATCCTAGCATGCCATTTGACATATCCAAGAGGAATTTTTCTTATGCAAATTGACATCTTGGTTTTATGTCATACTTTGACTACAAGAAAACCCTTGTGACCTCATCAAATGAGTGGCTTTGTATCTTAGGCCTTGAGGAAATGCCCCTTAAGTACTCTATAAATAGGTAGAACAATGATTTTATAATGGTTGGAAAACTTGATTGTAAAACTCAACTATAAACTCTTGAATGTAATAAAATTTCATTCTTTGCTATTTTTCTTTCTTTCTTTCTGTGTTCTCCAAACATGACCTATGTTGATTGATGAATCTCTACTCCCTACTGATTGTTAATGAATCCTAAAAAGTTTTCCATTGAATTATCACAAGAATCTTAGGTTGTCAAGATGGTATGCTAGTGATTTGTGCATATATATGGTAGTCATTGAATTAGGTTCTACATTGTTGATCATCCTTATCCACCTACACCTTTCTTGTTTGGATGGTTGAGTATATTTTGGCCATAGAAGGATTGGTTCTACAAGGAGTTGATCTCTTTAGTAGGGGCAAACTTATCATCTAAACAAGATAGGCTCATTCTTCCCTCTCCAAACCTTGATCTCTTTTACAATTTTTATTACATCTATAGTTAGAATAGAATTAGTTTTAGGACTCAAAACTTGCAATTTGTTGTAGAGTTAAAATTTCTTATTTATAAGTGTGATGATTGCTAGTTAATGAACTTCGAAGTAATATTTAAGAGTGATTCATGTTTTGATAATTCTATGATAAATGCTAAATCTAAAAATTTACTGATCATGTTATGCAAAAAAAATCATAAATATAAGCTTGGAACATGACCACCTAATAATCAATTTCTACTTGAATCTTCGCTAGGCCCCTTGATGAAACAACAAGCACATAACCACATAACAATATGGAGGCCCGATAACCCTGAGACCTTGGAGAAACTCTTAGCCTCATTTCAAGACAAGAGTTGGTGATCTAACTCCTTAAGGCTGACAAGTGTAGTCTAGCTAATCAACATCATGCTACAAGAATAGGCAACAATTATCATTAAATAAAATTAAATACATAAGTCTAACCATTGTATCTTAAACTTAATTAAGCACTTCTTTCAATTAACCATATGAGAACCATATGAGAAGCTTAAAAGGTAAGATATGGCATTAAAAATGGTATAATGATGATCAATGTGGACAAGCTAAGGTTACAAACTTAGAAGAATTGGATACAAATTTCTACATCTTAAGTCTATTGCATCAGATTCTAGAAACTATACCCAGAATTATTGTATGCTTGCATATAGACTTGTCAGAAAGGGCTAGCTCTGACAACAAACCAAATGGTTCACTAAGTTCTTAGAAAGCATAATTAGGAAGTTATTGCTTCAAATGGAGGGGTGACTAATCCATGATGTCTTATTAAATAAGGTACCAATAGTAACACCTAGGCCACCCTCATGGCTTGTGTTAATTTTGGGGCTACTTCTAGGGTCTACAATATATTAGAGCACCTACTTGATGCTCTAGGGAACACAAAGATCCATATCTACTCTATAGAATATGTTGCACATGCTTTGGCTATAGTGCAATGCACTTTATAGAGAAACAAACACTTTTATGGCAAACATGCCTCAATAAATCAACCTATGGTTTTTACCAAAGTTCCAACATGATCTAGTACACATTCTAGCAAGATTATAATGTCCAAATCACAAATCTTCTAAGCACATTATCATGAGTGTCATCTGATAGTCTTTAGACAAAACAATCAACATGGCAACCAAGTTGGCACCCATAAGTCTCATGATACACCAAGTACTGAAATGTATGTATGTATAACTACTATGTAGCAATGTACATGCATTGGAATACTTCATATTATATGTTTGTCCTATGACAAATGTAAATGATGAGTACAATAAATACCTTGTATTTTGTCATGAAATGTAAAAGGTTGTCAAAAAGTTTTATGAATGTGTTGTTTTTATAACAATAAATAGTATTTTGTGTTCAACTATTGGATCGTTTTTGTTGGATATAAAGGTTAGAGATAACAAGATTCATGGTTACCAAAAGGTATTGTGATCATTTAGGTTGCATATAAGTTATATTTTAAATAAGAATATGATCTTTGTCTAACAACGAATGATATTATTTTGTTCAACTACTAAGGATTCCATGATAAAGTTTTAGTTGAATTTTTAAAAACTCATTTTAAGGACACTTCTCATAGACGTGCTGATGTAGTGAGTTGCTTGATGAGTGGCACCTCCAAACCTTTGTTGTAGGTAGATAAGAGTCCATATCACATTTCTAGAAAAGATCAGAGGCCCTACGATATTCCATATAACCTTTACATAGTTGCGAAGTTTAGCCCTAATGACTACTGGCTTCTCCCCTGTTCTTGACTAATTCTAACTACTTATTGAAAGGAGACATTTTAAACTCACTCCATACAAGGGAACTGCAACTCCAAAGGTAACAGGGTGTCTCAGCATGCTGAGACTCTGTAAAAGAAACACACAACAAATAAATGAATATACATTATGGGGAAGAATAGGAAAAAATGAAACTAGCTACCAACTGACTGCTCAAAGTTGACAAAAACTTTCCCAGCATCAGGAACGACAAACTGGGCGAAGGCCTCTTTAGATAAATCGATGGTGCCAATAATCAACAATCTTCACGAGAACGGATCCTCTCTTGCAAGGCTTGCGAACGCCCTCCTTTGTTGCACCACTGCAGGTGACTCTATACCATCTTCCGCCAGACTTGTAATGGAACAATTGAATGCTGCCAGAAGACAATAAAACTTGAAGTTGGGATAAATTTGAATGGAGTGTTTGCAAGTGATCATTTAATTGCCTGAAATTGATTTTGTGGAAAGTAACAGTAATTCATATTCTTGTAGCTGTTGTAGTTAGATTTACATTGCCAAAGATTAAACAGATTGATGTGTTTTCTAACTGAACAGTGTGTATGCTATGAGAATTAGTAGTCTCATAAGACCTCGGATTCTCGGCTGCATTAATTTGAGTTAAACAAACTTTTCAAACATATAGGAAGATTGACATATTGGAGCTTTCCTATCACTTAAGCACAAGCTTTGCAAAGGATCACCATATAAAAAATTTAGCATCATCATAAGACTACATTAAATAAGTAAGCATGCAAGAGTACATGTAAACTTCTAATTTTTAAATATTAAAGTAAAAATGTAGTGTTGAGTTGATTTTCATCCTTTACAAGCTCTGTAGTTTATGTTGTCCTTTAAGTCAATTCTTCATGGCCCTTACAGTCCATAGCTCAAGTGGCACTACATAATTTTCTTAGTATAAATAAATATTTAGAAGGCATATCAATTTCATTCTAAATAGAATGAAGTGAACACTAAATACCAAAAACTAACAAGAGGTTTGAAACCTATTTCCAGTATTTCCGTTTTCTTTCTCTAGGTTTCCAAATTTTGATTTACCTTCCCAAAAAAAATTGATACAATGTCCTGGGGTAACCAAGAGTTTACAATACTATTTCTATGAGTTTTTGTCGTCTCCTATTGATTTCTCAAATTTGTAGTTTCCTTGAAAAGTTGAACCCTAAGTTTGCATCAAGTGAACACTAAATACCAAAAACTAACAAGAAGTCTGAAACCTATTTCCAGTATTCCATTTTCTTTCTCTAGGTTTCCAATTTTTGATTTACCTTCCCAAAAAAAATTGATACAATGTCCTAGGGTAACCAAGAGTTTACAATACTATTTCTATGAGTTTTTGTTGTCTCCTATTGATTTCTCAAATTTTGTAGTTTCCTTGAAAAGTTGAACCCTAAGTTTGCATCAACTCATGACCTAAATATTCTCCTATCCTACATTTGTGTGTTTTGCAAGTTTGTAGGGACCAAGCTTCTAATTCTTGGTAGGCCACAAGATGAAAATGATGTTGTCTTGTGTAGTTTATAAACTTTTACTTTAGCTTGAATCATGGTTAAAACTATTCTTTGAAGCCACAATCTATAGTATGATATATAATTTGAGTTATTTGGTTAATTGAATATGATAGATTTTACATATAGAAGGACAAATGATTTTTGGAACTTATTATGATGAGCACTTTTAATGTCCTTCAGACCAATTTGGGTTGTGGGACTTGCCAAAGTCTCACTCAAAGATCATTGGAGTTGGTATTGTTGTTATTGCCATCCTCACCTTCTATATATACTTTTAACCCTTTAGTGGTGTCTATTTATAAAATGACATGCTGGAAATGTCATTCATTATGAAATCCTCTTGTTTCTTCTTTCTCTTCTAAGTCTTCCCTCAGAAGTGTTTGTTTGTAAAATGTCAATTTGGAAATTGTCATTCATTATGAACTCCTCTTATTTCTTCTTATTCCTTTGAATCTTCATAGTTCTACCTCATAAAAAATGGAGTGAAATAAGTTAGTAGTCATTTATAAGCATAGGAGAAATAGAAATGAGATTATGTACATTTTTTATAATTATTGATGTTGTTGCAAGTGTTATTGTTTGTGATTAATATTGGGGTTCAAACCAAATATTCCCTTTTAAAATAAAAGTTTTTTTAAAATATTATTTTTGGTCGATAAACCATTCTTAAGGTGAACACATCTTGAAACTACAAAAAAATTATCTGCCGTGGATCTTGTTCATTTGGCAACTTCCCCTAGGGGTAATGTGGTTTTGGAGACTCCCTCAATTCCTATTGAGAACTCTTCTTCTAACCTGTTTCTAGTTGCTCACATGTCAAATCTTCTGGCTTGTTGTGTGGGGTCTCCTACTCTAGCTTCATCTTCGGAGTCTATTCGACCTCAAACTCTCATGGATAGACACTCCCACTCCTTGAGGTAGGTGGTTTTGGTGGAGGATGTGGTTGAGGATCCCCCTCTCCTCTCTCCTCAATCAAATGATTCAAATATTGGTGTTTCCTAGACAATTGTTCGTTGCAAGAAGGATCTTCCCACTCTGGTGGTTGACTCTCACCCCCGGGTCAAGGGTGTGTGGATTGCTCGTTCAAGATCCGATATAGGGTAGGTTGGCCCTTTGTTTTGTGGGTGTGTTGTTCCCATGGGCAATTTGGCTATAGCTTCATAAGGTTTTAGTGTCGTGTCAAAACTTGAGGCTTGTAAAGGGTTTATGGTCCCTTCAAAACCAACTTTACCTAATCAAAAACTACCAAAAAAATTGTAGTCCTTGGTCATAGAAAAATCAATTTTACTTTTTTTATCATCTAAAAATAGAGATACGAACATGTTTTATAATCTTTTTTATTTAATTTTTATTTATCTTGGCACGCAACAAATTTATTTATAGCAATTGTAATTAAAAGGAAAATATGCAAAATGTATATTGCCACCACATCCCAACAAAAGATCAAATCCTTGAAATGAATTTTAATATTTGAATAATGAAGCCAAAAATAGAATCACTCCAGCTTCTACAATGCACCAATAATTATCCATCCCTAATTTGGCCAGTAATCTGAGCTCAAATGTTGTTTGTCTATGTATGTCTAGTGACCCCAACACTAGCTTCACTATAAGAAACACTACCATCATTTGATGGCCTTGAGAGCTACCTCACTACTAGAAATGTGATATTTCCTTGGTTTCGCCTAACTTTTCTAGGGTTCACACCAATCAGTATGTTGTCCTCACACCACTGTGCTATGCGGCTACGCAAGGCAAAGTTTGGAATGAAGCCAAGGTGAAGAAGCTTCTACACGCTTTTAGGGTAGCTAGAATTGCTTGATTCAACCCACTAGGATATCAAAATCCTATTGTATGTGTGCCCTATAGCGATAATCATCAATTCCTTCATCAAATCTAAAGAAATCAAGCACTTGAACTCATCCAATACTGTGAGCTTTTGCCCAGCCATCTAGTAAATCCTGAGCTAAAGGCTTCAAAGAAGCTAGAAGAATAAAGCACCCAATCTTCTTCTTATGCAACCACACCAAAAATTATGCATTTTGCATACAATAGTATCCCTATTATGTTATTGAGATTCGAAACCACAACCACCCCATCAATCCCAACTTGCATCATCACCTTGTCATGTAGCTTTCGTAGCTTGACTTGATAATCTATTAGAGTTTTGAACACTAGATGTTTGAACATACGGGAGAGCATGTATATATCAGGGCTTCTCCTTTGTTGAAAGATCTTCATCACATCAACTAATTCATTTCTAAGCCTCTCACCTTATGAATCGACTTAGGGCTTCACTTTCTTGGTCTGGTTGCACAATGGTGACCTTCAATTCTGTTATTAATTTTCAAATAATTTTGAAATCTCATAGATGGAAATTTCCTAGTCTTTTGTCAGTCTTTCTTAAATGTCTATTAGTTTCTAATAGTCTTTTTTTGGCGGCCACAACAAGAACATCATCAATATGTGAGAGATTCAAACAGCCATGAGCCTTTTCTTCTTCAGGAGCTTGCAAAGCATGTAGTCTATGTATAAAGGTTGTTACCAAATTTATATTGGGATGATTTGGAATATATATAAATGACAATTAAAAGTATTTAAATTAAGTTAGACATGAGAATTCTTCTACGGTGTGTTGTTAAATCTTTTTTTGCAAATATAATGATATCAAGTTCTTTGGAATAATATGTCTTGCCCACAAAAAGGTAAAAATTATATGCATCATGTTTACCCAAACAAACTCTACATTTCTATGGTCACAAATTAGTGCATTCTAATCCCTTGGTCCTACAATCTTGCCACTAGAAGCTTTTGTTATGTGGAAACTCTAATGGGATGTTTTGAAACATATATAAATTACAATTAAAAGTACCTAATGTATGTGAGGCAATCATCAAATGAAAAATTTTCCAATGTGATGAATTTGGAGCTGGTGCTTTAAATAGATCCCATTTGGTTATAAACATTATATACTATTACATTAATAAAGATACCAAATTAGTTTTTGCACACATAATGATATCAAGTTCCATGGGATAATATGTATTGCCCACAAAAAGGTGAAAATTATATAAGTTCCTTGGGATAATATGTATTGCCCACAAAAAAGTGAAAATTATTTACATCATGTTTATCCAAACAAAGTATACTTTTCTATGGTCATGAATTAGTGCATGTATTGTAATCTTGTTGTCCAACAATCTTGCCCCTAGAAGCTTTTGTTATGCAGATACTTTGTTGAGATGATTTCATATATAAATGACTATTAAAAGCCCTTAAAGTATACAAGAATTCTTCCACTATGTTGAATTTGTAGGTCACACTCAAAAAATACCCTCTTTGGTTATAAATATTGTGTACTAGAGGATTTATTAGTAAAAGTATCTTGTTTAATTATTTTTGCACATCTAATGATATCAAGTTCCTTGAGATAATATGATGGCCCACAAAAAGGTGAAAATTATATTCATCATGTTTACCCAAACAAAGTCTACTTTTCTATGGTCACAAATTGGTGCATGTATTCTAATTCCTTGATCCAACAATCTTTCCACTATAAGTTTTTCCTATGCAAATACTCTATCGAGATTATTTGAGTTAGTCTTGGGTGCTAGATGAAATAGGGTATAAGAAAGAAATGTACATATAAGAGTTATTTGTGCTATTGTCAACTTGCATTCTTTTCATCTATTAAACTAGTCTATATAATTATATCAATTCATCCTTGCCATGTGTCAAGTGTTATTTTTTATTTCTTACTAGCATTAACGAGTTCAGATATATTTTTGGATCCCCTTTGTTAAATAAATTTATTTGAGACATCCTCTTTCCCCCCAAACACTTATTTTTCTAAAAAATTGCATTTAAATGTTCAATGAAATAAAATGTTTCCTCACATTAACATAATTTTCACTCTCATTCTTGGTTTTGCGGCACATTTTACCTATTTATTCCCCTATGTCCTAAAGAATACATTTTCATGAAGAGCTGAATTGAAGAATGCATTAGCTCAACCTTAATTAAACTAGTAATCCCACCTAAAGGTGCTATCAAATGACCAATATACACATACATAAATAGTCCTATCAGCCAAGTAATACCCTAAATAACTTTAAAAATAACATAAATATACATTGCTTGTCCAATACAACTATTTATATATGTGCCTATCAACCATTTGATAAACACCTTTATCTGCTTCTACTAGTTTGTTAGCAAGTCGATGCTTCATCACTTAGACTAGGTCCTAATTCAACCCCCAATTGCTGATAATACCTGTATAGGCACAAAAATCTTAAAACCTATGGAATTCACATTTCGTTAACATTTATTGTGGTGCCCCAATCCCATTGCGTGGCCATTTGTTCTTTGAATATCGATGCCCCTAGTTGCACTGCATGACAGACTGTTGCAGTTCAAATTGCCTCCATAGTAATCGGCATTTCCAACTACCAGTCTCCATGTAACAAATTTAGAAGTGCTAGACACGATAACACTTTAACAAGGCATGTGGACTTGACAAATGCGACAGTAACATGTTTCTAACAGATGGTCTTCCCACAAAACCTGACAACCATAACATCAATATATTTATAACAGCACTAGTTTGTGCAGACTTTAACTACAAGTCTACAACTGAAACATATCCATAACAGATATCATCTTTGTACAAACTTGACGACTAAACTGAAACTTGATGACTAAATTGAAACATATCCATAACAGATATAATTTTAAAGAATATGATAAATTTTAAAATTTCATCCAAAATTTAAAAAGAATGATAGTAAAGATTATAACAAATTAAATCATAATGTTCATACAAAAATTAATTAAGCTTTTATTCCTCTACATAGGTTAGGTTTTCACTAATTTAACATAAGAAAAGTTCTTGGTAAATCTTTGTATATTTTAAGTCTTGGCCACAAAAATCAATTTCGAATATCAGATTGTTTTTGTAAAATATAGCCGAAGTAGAATTTAAATAAGCATACAATTAACCATTATTTATCATTTTTTATAAAACAAAATCCATTCAATAGTACAACACTACTCCCTTGCATTTTAAATAAAATAAACTCAAATCTAACATAATAACATGCTCTTTATGCCGATAAGGGCGTGGTTCGGTGGTTAAGTCGCTCGGTTGTAGTGGCGGCCACCAGAGTTCAAACCCCCGCTGGCTAACGAGCTCGCAGGCTTTACGCCTTCGCTGGGCCAACGAGCTCGCAGGTTTGAAGTGTTCTTGCTAGGGGATGAGGTCCCCCGTGTTGTGGTCCGATCAAAAGCATTCACGTGGAGCCGGAGGGCGTGTCGCACCAGCGTCACCGGTCACATTAAAAAGTTTACCAAGCGCATTACCTTTATAAAAAAATCATGCTCTTTACATCCAAATATCTCAAGTCACAATGTGCTCAAAAATCCAATTAACCACAAACTCATAAGTCCAACACTGCTAGCCACACATTAAAACATACAAATATTCACACTCACATATTCCATAGTCCACATGATAATACCAAACCATATCAAAGAAATAAATCCTCAAGTCTAAAATCATGAACCATATAAAAAGTCTATGTAAAAAGGGTAGGCATTACATCTAGCCCAACATCTGAACACAATCTCTTCAGCTAGATGGCTTCCTTACAAGCATGAGTAGCTGCCATGTACTCTACTTCTGTAGTGGACAAAACAACCACAACTTATTACTTACTTATCCAACTAATTACACTGCCAAACACAGTGAAAACATATCCACTGGTGGATCTCCTATTACCAACATCTCCAGCACAATCTGAATCCACAAATCCATGAATACAAATCAAATGTCAATCCCCTATAGGATAATCGTGATGGCATAAGGAATACTCAAAAGTACCCTGCAAATACATGAAGACCATCTTCGTTGCATCCCAATGTACCCATCTAGGATTAGCCATAAATTAGCTAAGGACTCCCACTGAGATGGAGGATATGAGTGGACTCTACTCATATCCTCCATCTCACTGGGAGAAGTTAGACACTACTCAACGGATAACTTTGTCCCCATTGTAACAAGAACACATGAAAGCCTACAAGATGACATGTTGAACCTCTCTACCATGTAGTTCACATACTTATTATAGCCCAACTAGGTTTATGTTTACTCTATCTCTTCTAATATCCATCCCTAAAATGTACCTAGCTACCCCTAAGTCTTTCATCTCAAACTATGCTGAAATCTGAGACTTTAGTTCACAAATAACACCCTTCCTATTACCAAAAAATAGCATATCATCAACATATAATGCAATAATGAGAATAAAATCACCATCCACTTTATAGTAGATTTGATGATCTAATTTGGATCGCAGAAAAGAATCAAACTTTTAGTACCACATCCTAGGAGATTTTTTAAGACCATATAAAGATTTCTTCAAATTACAAACCAAATGTTCTTTACCTTTCTCAATGTAGAGCTCTAGTTGTGTCATAAATCTCTTCCTCCAAATCACATGAAGGAATTTTGTCTTCAGATCCATCTACTCAACCTCAAGATCACACGCTGCAACAATAAACAATATAAATCAAATGGTCAAGTCAACTTTTCTACTAGAGAAAAAATATCACCATAATCTATTCCCTCAGCCTGGGAATAACCCTTCACAACCATCTTGCCTTGCACTTCTCAACACTTCCATTTGAACCTATTTTTCTTTTGAACGTCCATTTACATCCAACAGGTTTCCCTCCATCAAGCAATGGTACTAGGTCCCATGTGTCATTTTCTTCAAAGTAGTTATCTCTTCACCCATGGTCACCCTCTAAGACTCTAATTCATTCATACCCATAGCCTCCTTTAAATTCCTAGGCTCATCAGTGTTAGTAATCAAAGAAAAAATACATCTAAAATCAAGAGGAGTATACCTATCTGGTGGTTGTCTTTGTTGAGTGGACCTCCTTAATGATTGAGATGGAGGTTTTATCTCTTCTTCAAAACTCTCTTAATTATTTGAACTCTCCTCCTCTTTAGGTCCTCTATGGGCTTCTGGTTCAACCTTCTCAATCTTTTGGGTTAGTTGAACCACATCTTTCTTTCCATAATTCTTCAGCTGCAATAGTGAGGAAGAAGGCTTGACTTCTCTAGAAATAACACTTCTACTATACAAAACTTTTAGCCATAGGTTCCCAAAGCTTATACCTTTTCATACCAACACCATAGCCAATGAAGATACATTTTACAACCTTGATCTCTAGCTTTGACCACTTCTCCCTAGGCACATGTGCATATGCATTGCAACCAAGCACTTGAAGATATCTCAAGGAGGGATTTTTATTTGACCACACCTCCATAAATGTCTTATCAACAAGAGTTGATATAGGAGACCTATTAACCAAGTAACAAGTTGTGGAAACTACTTCTACCAAAAACTTTTATTTTAGGCCAACCCCACTAAGCATACTCCTAGCCCTCTCCATCAATGTCCTATTCATCCTTTCAGAAACTCCATTTTTTTGAGGTGTGTAGGGAGTTGTCTTATCTCTTTCTATTTCATAATCTTTACAAAACTTGTCAAAATTTACCGAACAAAACTCAATGCAATTTTCACTCCTCCAAACCTTAATCTTTTACCAATATAATTTTCTGCAAGGGATTTAAACTCCTTAAACCAACTAGACTTTATATTTACTCTTAAGGAAATATACCCATGTCCTCCTACTGTAATCATCAATGAAAGATACACAATATACATATTTTGAAATCTAAGAAACACTTACAGGAAAAAAACATCAAAATGTATCAAGTCCAATACCCTAGAAGATTTATGAGAACTTGAATAAAACTCAACATGGTTTTATTTTCCTTAAACATAATGTTTGCAAAAATCAAACTCAAGGTTATAATCATTCAATCCCTCAACAAGATTTTTATTTTTTAAGGTCCTTAGACCCTTCTCACCTATACGACCCATCCATTGGTGTCATGACATTATTTTCTCTATTGGAAGTTTTGTCTCCAAAGATTGACCACCCTTAGGTACCCAGAAAGTGCGACCATCAAAAGTAGATGCAACACACCTCTTTGTTGTTAATTCTAATGGTGAAGGTGAAGATTCTACAATTCTCTTCGCTACAACAATAGAAGAACTATTGCACTAAACCATATCCTCTCTCACCATCTTACGCCCTCCACTTGAGAAAACAACTTGCACACCTGCATCATTAAGTTGACTTAAAAAAAGTAGGTATTGTGTCAAACCAGGGATATGTAACTTACACTAATGATCCCCTTCACTCATTCATCAAGGAATAAAATAAGGACTCTTCCATGGACAACAATATTTAGATGATTCATTTCCAAGGTACACCTTCCCACCATCATATTCTTCATATTTTATAAACTAACATTGATGTGAGCTCATGTGAAAAGAGGCACCAAAGTCTATCAACCACACATCTTTCGATCCATGAGTAGCCAATGTAGCGATGAAAGCATCACCATCATTCTATGAGGATGTCTCAAACTCATCATTAGATTCAACCTTATTTTTCTTCTCCTCCGCCTTATAGTCTCTTCTAAGGTACCCATCTTTGTCACAGTTCCACATTTTGCTTTGAACTTACCAAGAGATTTGGATCTCCCATAGAATTTTGATCTAGACTTATCTTGTCCTTGTCCTTCTTGTCTTTTTCTTTGGATCTTACATGGACCACCAAAGCCTCCTTGGCTGACTTAGAATCCTTCCTTATCATTTCTTTAGAAAGAAAAGATGCAACCACTTCATCCATCTTGAACTTGGAGGTAGTGCTCCCAATTTCCATAACTAGGTGGTCCCATGAATCTAGCAAAGAACACAACAAATTCATACAATGATCCTCCTCCATCATCACTCCCATAGAGTGCAACTAGGTAATTAACATATTGAAGGAATTTAAATGTCCGTCCACAAACCCACCATCCTCCATCCTAAGGGTATATAGGTGCTTTCTTAAGAAAATTTTATTCACTAGGAATTTATCCCAATAAATTTCTCCAATCTTCTTTCAAAGATTCATTACAGTAGCCGCTTTATGCACATTCAACAACACTAATCCATCCAAACTAAGTCTAATGAGACCCTTTGCTTTTTTATCCATCTTGTCTTCGGTTTCTTGTGATGTAGTTTTAGGTTTGGATCCAAATATTATATCCCATATATCTCAATCTACGAGCACATCCTCCATCTTGAGATTCTACAACTCAAAGTTCATGCCTAAAAACTTCTCCATCTCTATCCATGATATGATTTCCATTTCTTCCTACAATAAGATCAAAACCCACTCTACATAAGCTCCCACTTAAACAAAGGTTAGTACAAAAAACCCTCTACCCAACACCTAGAATCTGAGGCGAACAGGATCTAATACCAAATGAAAGGAAGCAAGGTATGCAGAAACGCTTCCTACACTAAACTTTTGAGGAGAGTGTTTGTGCAAATTTCAATCATTTAACAATTATAGAAAGTAAAAACACATACAAACATAAAAAAATAATATACCATAACACAATTGTACGTGGGAAAAAGCCTCTTAGGAGAGAAACCCCACACTCCAAAGTAACCCAATGTATTATTTAGTAAGAAAAATAGTTACAATACACTTGCAAAGCAAGCCTTCAAAAGAGTATCACCAACTAAAGATCTGGAGGAATTCCAACAGCATAAAAATACCTATAAACTTACTATATCACCTAAATCTCAAGCACCCAATAAATAAGAGATATAATACATGAAACCATCAAATGGTAATTAGAAAACCATGGGCTAAAACCACCCAAAATAGTGGCACACAAATCCTTGGTTAGAAAACAAACACCCAAACTCCAAGATGAGTCCACAGGCTAAAAATAGTATATTCCTTCCACCTATTATAACCTTATTATAATCCACTCTCCAAATTGGGTGTTCCATTGTGGCTCCATTATCCCCAACCAAAAATGCCTTATGATGTCACAACACACATCATAAGTTGGTCAACAAGTGTAACTCCCCTTTACATCTCTTTTATGTGTCCTGGATGTTTTTACATTTCCAATGTGGGAGACCCAAATTCTAGAGGCCATAACTTGTGATCCAGGAGGTCAATTGGGCCATTTTTTTTAAATTGTAGAAATCGAAGAGGTCCGTGTGATAGGCACTAGGGAACCATTTCTAAACAACCCAATATTTTTTATTTTGGACAAAAACCAACTCTATAGCTTAGAAATTGAGTTTTTCTATTTTTAACTTGAAAATTACATTGTTTGTAATCTGAAGATTAAGTGCAAGGTTGAGACATCTTTCTTATAATTGAACCATGTTCTGTTACTTTTTATCTTGAATTTTTTATTGAATAATAGTGAAGAATACTCTTAAGGAATCCAAGAATTTGATTTGGGTTGCTATTAACTATATTTCATCTATATATAATTATTGTTGAATTGAATTTCTTAATATCATAAGAAAGTTAATGAAATGCTAACTAGTATCAAGTGTAGATTTTGGCTTTCTATAGGCAAAAGTTGGATAATTTGGTACACTAATGTTTTGAATAGACTTGTCTCATTTCAAACATTGTAGTAAATAGGGTAGATTTTATAAGTCTACAAAATTTTACACATGAATCAAGATGTATCAGAGACCTTGTGTATTAAATTTTAAATGTTATATTTTTCTTTGAAGGTATTATGGATTTTCATTTGTATACATTATTTAGAAGAAATCTATTATAAAGCATGAACTTGACCAAAAAAATTTGAGTAGGACTATTTAATGTTCACAAGAGTGAACCACAACTCTATTGTCATTATTATCATAAGTAGAAAAGTAAATGAAGCATAGTACCTTTTGATAGCAACAAGTCAAAGGTTCTACTAAGTTTCTTGAATATTAGCATTTTCTTGAGTGGGAATTGTAAGTTACACTATTATACTAGATGTATCATCTTTTGAGGCAGGATGCAAGGTCTAAGTTGGAGAAATATTGTATGTTAAGAGAATTGTGTGTCCATGTAATGCATTGGTATGACTAAAAGCAATATTTGAGATTATATTAGAGATCAACATTTTTGCTTTTGATTTGAGTTAAACAAACTTTTCAAACATATAGGAATATTGGCATATTGGGGCTTTCCTATCACTTAAGCACAAGCTTTGCAAAGGATCACCATATAAAAATGTTAGCATCATTATAAGCCTACATTAAATAAGTGAACATGCAAGAGTACATGTAAACTTTTAATTTTTATATATTAAAGTAAAAATGTAGTGTTGAGTTTATTTTCATTCCTTACAAGCTCTGTAGCTCATAAATTGTCTTGAAGTCAATTCTCCATGGCCCTTATAGTCCATAGCTCAAGTGGCACTACATAATTTTCTTAGTATAAATAAATACTTAGAAGGCATATTTCATTCTAAAAAAATGAAATGAACAATAAATACCAAAAACTAATAGGAGGTTCAAAACCTATTTCCAGTATTCCATTTTCTTTCCCTTGGTTTTTCAAAATTTGATTTGCCTTCCCAAAAAAAATGATACAATTTCCTAGGGTAACCAAGAGTTTACAATACTATTTCTATGAGTTTTTTCCGTCTCCTATTGATTTCTCAAATTTTGTAGTCTCCTTGAAAAGTTGAATGCTAAGTTTGCATCAACTCATGACCTAAATATTCTCCTGTCCTACATTTGTGTGTTTTGCAAGTTTGTAGGTACCAAGCTTCTAATTCTTGGTAGGCCACATGATGAAAATGATGTTATCTTGTGTAGTTTACAGAATTTTACTTTAGCTCGAATCATTGTTAGAACTATTCTTTGAAGCCACAATCTATAGTATAATATCTAATTTGATTTATTTAGTTAATTGAATATGTTATAGATTTTCCATATAGAAGGAAAAATGGATTTTTGAACTTATTATGATGAGCACTTCCAATGTCCTTTAGACCAATTCAAGTTGTGGGACCTACCTATTGCAAGTATGTGCCTAATCGGTGTTGTCGTTGATGTCAACATATCTTTGTTGTTATTGGTGTCAACTATATCCTATTCTATCATTTGTTTAGAAGCTTTATTTGTTGAGGATATTGAGAAAATTTGGCCCTCCGGAAGAAACAGTGAGTTGCAATAAATTGCAGTGAAGACAGTGTGTTACATACTGAAGAACAGTCCAGAAGATTGCTTCACATTTCTTTTATATTAAAGATCTTGGTCTGTGGATTGGAAGTTATCTAGAGGCATGTCTAAAGATTCTACATTCTTAGTTTGATCATCTAGCATGAAGAATTGAATGAGTTAAATTCACCAGAGTAAAACCTGCTTTCTCTAATTATTCACTTGTGACAAGGAGAAAGAATTTTGCTCCGCATTCCTCCGCAATGAAGTATTTTGCTCTGAGGTTCTAGAGGGAAGTCTGGGATGATGATAAGTGCCTACAACTCCAATGGTTCATGATTTGGTGGTCCACAAGCTATCTTTCTTTTATGACAGTTGAAAATAGTGAAGTTCATATGCTCCGGTGTGAAGAATCTCATGGATAAAGTGGTTAGATTTTGTGTGGTTGCTCCTGGTGATTACAACATGCTTGTGGATACCTCCTAATCATGTTCCTACCTTTACATTGGTCCACATTAAGGAATTGAGATCGTGTTTGAATATTATTCCCAGATAACATTGTGTGTAACCAGTCTTAGCCGACTTGGTTAATTCTAGTGATTGTAGAGATCTCTTGAAGATTGTAGAAGCATGTTGTGGCATGGAAGATCACATTTGAGTCCTTGCTGAGGTGTGATGTGATCCACTCATAATTTTATGTCTTTTCCTTAGCTTAATTTTGTATTAGGTCAAGACCTATTTTGTAAATGTTTGTAATGTCGACCTTGGAGATTGTTCCAACAGTCGATGAATGTAATGTCAACCTTGATGTATATTCCAAGGTTGATGAATGATATATATATATATATACTTGTAATTTTCTCATGGGAAATATATCCTCAAGTGAAGATGTGAAGTTAAGAAAAGAAGTGTAAAAGGCAGAGCAGAGCAGAGGAAGAATATTGCGCTTCAATGGAACTAAATTCAAACATGGAGTAGTTGCTATTATATCATTTCAAAACATTTGACAGCGAGCCACCCCTTGGCAGTGAGCCTTTTTCTAGGCAGTGAGCCTATTGGCAGGGAGCCTCTGATTTTTGGTATCGAGTTTTACATAAATATCTTGTGGGATAACCCCCACCGTGGTTTTTCCCTTAATAGGGTCTTCCACGTAAAAATTTGGTGCCTCTTGTGTTTGACCTTGCAACTTTGTTTAAATTTTTGATCTCATGCTTTCATGGTTTAATCATAATATTAGTGGACAAGTGATTAACGTTTTAAAGTGTAGAAGTAGTTAAGGTTTTGGGACAACTGATTCACCCCATCCTCTTAGTTGGTCGGTGCATTTCAACAATTGGTATCAGAGCTGGTTCCTCAAAAGAAAGCTTGACCGCTTGAGACTGATCCAGAATGTTGTATAAGAAGGAAAGTCTGCGATTTGATGGAATGAACTCCTCTGTCTGGAAGATCCGCATGAAAACACATCTCCTCTGCTTGGGTTATAGTGTTTGGAAAATAACCAAAGATAAGTATGAAATACCAAAGGATGGTCTGAAAATTGAAGATGAGATCAAGCAATTTGAGTTGAACATAAAAGACAAAGATGCCTTGGTAAGCGCCCTATATCCGACATCAAAGTAACAAGGATCATGGAGCCAGAAACTGCTTATGAAATTTGGGATAAGTTGAAGAATCTATATGAAGGAGATGAATCTGTGAAGAACACCAAGTTACAGAGTTTGAAGGCAAAATATGAATGTTTGAAGATGAGCGAAGATGACAACATAACATCCTTCATGCAAAAGATCGACGAGATTGTGAGCAATATTAGAAGTGTGGGAGGAAAAATTGAGGACATTGAAATTGTGAACAAAGTTCTTAGATCACTGCCTAAATCATATAGTCATAAAGTGGCCGCAATTGAGGAAATAATGACAATGACAAAGATTACAAAAGATTAGCTGCTTGGAAAGTTAACAGCCTTTGAAATGAGAGAACTTGGTGATTCCCTTCCGAAGATAGAGACTGCTTTCAAAGCTAGCACTTCAGAAAGAACCCCCAAATCTGACAAGTACAAGGTGGAACCAGATTATGAGCTTGAAGAACTTGAATCCAACTTTGTTAATAGTCTTCCCAGAGGTACTAGTAAGTTAAAAGGCAAATTACCTTTCAAATGTTTTAGTTGTGGTAAAGTTGGTCATTATGCTTCTAGATGCCCCACAAGAGATCCTAAGCCAAGAGCTGATAGACCTAGGATCCCAAAGAAATGTTACTATGTTGAAGATCTTGATGATGATGGAGTATCAGATGGTGAACTACATAATGCTAGTACTTTTGGTAATGAATGCTTGTTTATTGCTATTAAAGAAGAACCTATATCTACTAATCCTACTAGCTGTGTGAAGGAAGAAAAACCAGTGCAAAGTGCATTGTCTATTCAGGTTGTTGAAGATAAAGATGAATGGGTTATTGATAGTGGATGCTCTCATCACATAACCTGTGACAAAAGTAAGTTTGTAAGTCTGGAAAGATATGATGGAGGACTGGTTAGGTTTGGAGATGACAGGGATGGTAAGATCTGTGGAAAAGGATCCATTTCTTTTGATGGCAAGCATAATACTGAAGATGTTTTGTATGTGAAAGGATTAAAGCACAATCTTTTGAGTGTTGGTTAGATGTGCAATAAGGTTTATGATTTGAGATTCAAGGACAATGGATGCAAGATCATGGAAAGCTCCGGAACAGTGATTGCAACTGGTAAAAAGACTAAAGGCAATATCTATCATCTGAAAGGAAATGATAACTATAGCTTGTCGACTCAGGTTGATGAAACCTGGCTATGGCACAGAAGGATGTGTCACATCAATTTTGATAATATTGTGAAGATAAGTTCCACTCAGGCTGTAAGAGATTTGCCCAAACTTGTGAAGCCTGCTGATACATTGTGCAAGGAGTACCAATTTGGAAAACATACAAGAACAAGCTTCAAGAGCAAGGACCAATCTATTGAAGGTCTACTGGAATTAGTGCATATAGATCTATGTGGGCCTACTAGAGTAAGAAGTCTATAAGGAGATAGGTATTTCATGTTATTGATTGATGATTATTCTAGAATGACTTGGGTTACCTTCTTAAAAGAAAATGCAAAAGCCCTAGAAAATTTCAAAGCATTCAAGGCAATGGTTGAGAATGAGATAGATTTGAAAATCAAGTGCTTGAGGTCTGATAGAGGTGGAGAGTTTACAACAAATGAGTTCAACTTCTTATGTGAGGATCAAGGGATAAAAAGACAATTATCTGCACCTAGGACTCCACAACAAAATGGAGTAGTGGAAAGGAAGAACAGGACAGTTCAAGAGGCTGCTAGAACAATGATGAAAGAGGTTGACTTACCGGAAGCATATTGAAGAGAGGCAATTAACACTATTGTATACATCTTATACAGAGTTCAAGTCAAAGGTAACAATTCAAAGACTCTTTATGAAATGTGGCATGGTAAAGTTCCCACTGTGAAATACTTCAAAGTTTTTGGTAGTAAGTGTTATATTAGAAGAGATGAAGATTTAGGAAAGTTTGATGCAAGATGTGATGAAGGTATCTTCCTTGGATACTCCACCAAAAGAAAGGCCTACTGTTACTAAAATAATAGGTTGAAGAAGATCATTGAAAGTGCAAACGTCAAAGTTGATGAAAGCAAGGAAAAGGTATCAAGTGGGTATGAATCAGATGAACTAGATGGTTCAACAAGCAAAGAAGTGGTATAGCATAAAGACAGTTCAGATGAAGAGGAACAAGCTCCAGAAATTGTCGCCAAGACACCAAGGTATGTAAAACTAAATCATTTTGAAGATCAAATCATAGGAGATAAGAGCAAAGGAATTCTGACCAGAAGAAGAGCTGCAGAAGAACAAGTAAATTTCTGTTTGATTTCCAATCTATTGAACCTTAAACTGTAAATGAAGCTTGCAATGATGAAAATTGGGTAAAGGCTATGAAAGAAGAACTGATGCAGATAGAGAAGAATCAGACTTGGGATCTTGTTCCCAAACCAGCAAATAAAAATGTAATTAGCACCAAATGGGTCTTCAGGAATAAGATGAATGAGAATGGTGAAGTGGTAAGAAATAAAGCAAGGTTGGTATGCAAAGGATACTCTCAAGTTGAAGGAATAGATTTCGAGGAAACATTTGCAACTGTGGCAAGGATTGAAGCAATAAGAATGTTCTTAGCATTTGCAGCCTACAAAGATTTCAAGGTATATCAAATAGATGTGAAGTCTACATTCTTGAATGGAGAATTAGAAGAAGTCTATATTGAACAACCAGAAGGATTCCAATCATCAGAACAGAGTGACATGGTGTGCAGATTGAAGAAAGCTTTGTATGGACTAAAACAAGCCCCTAGGGCCTAGTATGCAAGATTGGATAAATATCTGATACAATTAGGGTCCAATAAGGGTACTACCGACAGTAATCTCTATTTCAAGATCAATGATGAACAAATCCTAATTGTTGCAGTCTTTGTTGATGACATTAATGTTACTAAATTATGTTCACACCTAATTTAGCAAGGCCTAAGTTGCAGTTGTCACAAAAGGAATAAATGAAAAATTTTAAGTGTATGATCAATCAGTGAATGTATGATATCTTAGCAAGAGAACGACAAAGATCATTTGTCAGGATAATCTGACAATTCAATCAGAACTGTCAAATCATCTTGACAAGTGAAGCTTATTTGATGACAAGAGATCAAACAGTCAATGAATGACAAGAGGTATCTAACTGGTTTTATCTTTCAGTTATGAGATAACTAAATTATTTCAAATGTCACAATTTAGTGTGAAGGAAAGGTATTTATAAACTATCATTTCAATATCATGTTTTAAACACATGTTTCATACCAGATTCAGTTATTCTTGTTAGTTTTAGGGCAAACAACTGAGAGGGGGGGTGAATCAGTTGTCCAAAACTTCCTTCTTTTCAACACTTATATTCACTTAGCAATATAACAATAAATCAAACATGAAACTTAATCAAGAGCAGAAACACATCAACACATGAGACACCAAGATTTTGATGTGGAAAACCCGGTTAAGGGAAAAACCATGGGGTGACTAACCCAAGATTGTATTCTCTGTTAGAAGAATAGAAAGAATAAAATGGCACATGCCAATTAGGGCTCACTGCCCGAGCACACTGCTCACAAGAGGCTCACTGCCTACAAGAGACACACTGTCTACAAAAGAATAGGTATCACATACTTGAATTGGTAAATAGCATCTTCATCATGCTTGAGTCAGTTTCATTTAAGCCCAAACCTTCTGCTCTGCCTTTCACTCTTCTCCTCGCTACCACACACTCATCTCCACAAGTTGCTACTTTGAAATGACTTTGCAATCCCTTATTTATACATGACATCAACTTAGGAACAATCATCTAAGTCGGTAAACATCCATAATAACATCCGCAAGATGTATAGTTCATCCAGTCGGCCTGTCACAGAAAGAACACCATCATCTGGAAGTTATTCTTCATTTTTGGGACCCCAATTCTAATGCGGACCATAAACATGAACTAAGCACGATCCAAGGACCTCCACAAACTTGCCTGAAACACCAAGAACATCCGCACTTCCTCTACTTACTGAAACCCTTCTCTCCTTCATCCGGAACCTCAAGAACACAGTCTGCCATTACTGTCACAAAGGAATAGATACTTTCTGACCTTCAAACCATGAACCAATTGAGTTGACAAACCACACAGATTTCCCCAACACTTCCTCAAATCTGCAGAACCAGAGAATGCATTTCTGGATCTCACCGGACCTATCTGTATCACTCTGTCACCACTGAACATCTGTCGGAACCGGTTTCACTTGACCTGCCATAACTTCTTCATATCTTCATGCGGACCTTTGAAATCTCTACTGGAACATCTTATGACACATATCTACAAACCCTTTAAACCGTATCCTCTGATCTGCAACCTATCTTGGACTTTTACCTTGTTGTCATCATTGTTCTTCATTGTTCCTAATTGAGACTAATTTTCTCAATATCCTCAGCATACAGGTCATCCAATCCTTCTCATTAATGCAACATGAGTATGTTGACATCAATAACAACACCGGTTAAACCCATACTTGCAACAATCTCCCCCTTTGTCATTGATGGCAACATATGATGTGAAAAACCATCAAGACAAGAACTTCTTCTTACTGTCACAACTCCCCCTATCAAAATCAACTATTCACATGTCTTCTCTTCCTGTACTGCTCCCCCTTTGGTCATCAACCACTTGTTTTTCACATGTCTTCTCTCCCCCTTTGACATCAATGGCAAAGGGCGCATACTTGCAACTTCAGAATCACACATGCTGCTCCCCCTAAGTAGCAGCTCCCCATCATCAATCCAAATCACAAGATATGACTGTGATATCCACCGGACTGATGCACATTAGTGCATCTTAGTTCACCACCGGAGGGGCAATAACCCCTAACTTCTCCCTGAGATACTCAAAAGAGTCCTTGGGAAGAGGTTTAGTAAAGATATCTGCAATCTGATCCTTGGAGGGCACATATTCCAGTCTGACTTCATCCTTGTTCACTTGCTCTCTCAGAAAGTGAAACTTGATAGATATATGTTGTCTTAGAATGCAACACCAGATTCTTAGAAATATTTATTGCACTTGAATTATCATAGAAAATTGTGATAGGCTCCTCATACTCTACTTTAATATCTCTTAACATCTGCTTCATCCACAAAACTTGAGTGCAACTACATGCTGCTGCAATGTATTCTGCTTCAGTTGTAGACAGGGATATTGCCTCTTGTTTCTTGCTTAGCCAAGAAACCAATCTCTTCCGCAAAAAGAATGCTCCACCACTGGTACTCTTCCGGTCATCCACATCACCTGCCCAATCAGCATCTGTATATGCATGAAGAGAGAAATCATGATCTTTAGGATACCACAACCCATACTCAATTGTCCCCTTTAGATATCTAAAAATCCTCTTGATTGCCATAACATGAGATTCTCTAGGATTAGCTTGGAATCTAGCAACAAGACCAACAACCTACATAATATCTGGTCTAGTTTGAGTGAGATACAACAATCCTCCAATCATTGACCTATATTTTGTCTGATCAACCTTGGGAGAGTCATCATGTTTGCTCAACTTACATCCGGTTGCCATTGGAGTGTTCATTGGCTTTGAGTCTTCCATCCCAAGTTTTCTCAACAATTCTTTCACATATTTTGACTGAGAAATGAAGATTCCTTTCTTTGTTTGAGTAATTTGTAGACCCAAAAAGAAATTCATTTCTCCAAGCATAGACATCTCAAATTCACTTTTCATTTGACTTGCAAAAGTTTTACACATACTATCTCTTCCTCCAAAAATGATATCATCAACAAATACTTCAACAATTAAGATATTTTCATGATCAATTTTGAAATACAACTTACTGTCAGCAGTACCTTTGTTGAAACCAATCTTCAAGAGATGCTTTTCCAATCTTTCATACCAAGCTCTTGGGGCCTGCTTCAGTCCATACAGTGCCTTTTTCAATTTGCAGACCATGTCACCATGATCAGACAATTGAAATCCATCTGGTTGCTCAATGTACACTTCTTCTTCCAAATTACCATTTAGGAAGGCAGATTTGACATCCATCTGATACACCTTGAAATCCTTAAAGGAAGCAAATGCAAGAAATAATCTGACTGCTTCAATTCTTGCCACCGAAGCAAAAGTCTCTTCAAAATCAACTCCTTCAATCTGAGAGTAACCCTTACAGACGAATCTAGCTTTATTTCTGATTACTTCACTAGCTTCATTCAGTTTGTTTCAGAAGACCCATTTGGTTCCAATCACATTCTTGTTTCTAGGTCTGGGAACAAGATCCCAAGTGTGATTTTTTTCAATATGCATTAGTTCTTCCTCCATTGCTTTTGACCAGTTTTCATCATTGCAAGCTTCATTCACTGTCTTAGGTTCAATCTTTGAAATTAGACAATACTCATCTAAATTTTGAGCAATTCTCCTCCTTGTTTGCACTCCTTTGCTTTTGTCACCTATGATCTAATCTTCAGAATGGTTTAGAGTTACATACCTTGGAACTTTGGGAGTTTCTTGCACCACTAACTCTTGATCAGTCTCATTGAGATTTATTTCTTCTTCCTGATTTACCGGATCAACTTGACTTTGTTTCTTAGAAGAGGCTTGGATACTTTGAATCTGAACATCATTCTGATTATCTTCATCATATTCATGAAATCTCGACTGGAACATCTTATGACACATATTACAAACCCTTTAATCTGCATCCTCTGATCCGCAACCTCTCTTGGACTTTTACCTTGTTGTCATCACTGTTCTTCACTGTTCCTGATTGAGACTAATTTTCTCAATATCCTCAGCATACAGCTCATCCAATCCTTCTCATTAATGCAACATGAGTATGTTGACATCAATGACAACACCGGTTAAACCCATACTTGCAACAATTCTATCTTATGCATTTGATTCAAAAAAAAAGTAAACATACATAAATCATTTACATAAGGTAAAATAATTGATCATATTCAAAGAATGTTTAAATGTGTCCCACACAAGCCGTGGGAGTGACTAAACTGAGCAATGCAAACATTGTGCAAGCTATACATTGTGGATAAAATAAAAGAAAATAACACATGATGAAAATGGATATCTAACATTGTCTTTTTGAAGGTTGATCTTCTTGATTGGCATCTTGATCTTCATATCTTCATCTTTTGCTCCTGATCAGGACAGTGTACCTGCAAAATTGAAGAAAAGCCCTGTTAGAAGCACCGAATATGCAGATTCATCATATGTTTTATCAACAGACATATAAAACTTGCAAACATTGTGCATTAATACAATAAATCAGATCATCATGAGAAATCAATCAACTTCAAGAGGTATGTTTTATGCTAACTTGTTTGTTCACTATGCAAGTATAGGAAAAGTAATGTTGTTGATTTGAAGACATTAAAGCATGTGGAGAAAAATGTGGCTCCCACAAGGGTAGAGCCCAGCATGCTTCCTTCTTATTCATTCAAGAAGGACATCAGATTGCAATAAATAGAGTGCACTATGCATTGGAATAGTCAAAACTTCAAATAAAGTGAAGTCATCATAAGAGAAGTGAAGAGGAGTAATTGCTCCTATAAACTACGCCCACTACAGGAAAGAGCTTGTTAAAATCAGATAATCATGTTCAAAATGCTTCATCACATGCTACAGAATGAGCGGTGGTTTTATTCAAGAGTTATCAATATGCAAAGAATAAAAGTACAGTGATCAGAAGAATGGAGTACAACCATAGAAGGTATTTTTCCCATCTTCTTGTTGTGATTGAAATATCAATTTGTTATTCAGATATACTTCATAGATAGAACAGTTGAATAATGGTACAGCAATGTAAAAGGAGACAATATATTGAAGCAACATTAAAATAGACTAGGTGTTGCTACAGAATTGAAAGAACAATGTACCATTTCATCATAAGATATCATGCTCTCTATGTCAAAAGAAATCACATCTTATCATGAGCCATGACAGCAAGTAAAGAACAGCACAATCAATGCAGTGATCATAAAAGAACAATATGTATGACAATGGCAAATATATATCATCAAGCACGTATGTCATCATGAACTCATAAAGTTACCAAAGAGAGATAGGGAAGTATATTAAGTTCAAGTAATCTTGATCCAAAGACAGTCATAGCTCCAATAAAGATTAGTTACCATGTCAGGAACAACCATATAAACTATAACACCGCCTCATGAAGATGGAGTTATAACAGCTTTCCATGAAGATTTCATGATATGCATACAATCAGGAGGTAACAGAGTCTAACCCCTAAAGAGCTCACCATATAACAACAATCATCATGACAGTCTCCTAGACTATGGAACAGTTGTTAGATATCAGCCATAGATAGAAAGGAAATACAAATCAAGAAGACAGTCATCAGCTACAGCCATGTAAAGGGGACTTCATATTACACTAGATATATGCTTAAAATTGAGAGAGATACAATACATCTGAATCAAAGAAGTCCTGATAACAGTTTAAGAGACTGGAACAGCATACAACCATAGTATCTTTATGCTAGATTGGAACAACAGTGACAAGATACACTCATGGACAATAAAGCTACATGAGGTGGCATTTAAAAGGAGCAGTGCAGAATGTTCATATCATGCAAAAGGTAAAGAATCATAAAGATACAGGAGAGTATTACTATTTCAAAAGTATCAAATGCAAAAAAGAAAAGATACAGTGTTCGTAAGATACAATTTCTTTCATACATCAAAGTTACAAAAAGTGACATGTCTAATGAAGGATTTTTGTGTCTTTATTTTTTTGCATATGCAAAATGGTGATAGCCTGTTTGTACTAGAATATGACATTTTTTGAAAACTCTTATCACTTTTGAATAAATGAAAATACAGATATCAGAGATAGAGGGCTTAAAACTCTAAGGTTTAAATATCTTTCAAAGTGTTACAAGGAGTTGGTATGAGCACAGTCATGGCCCAGAAAGGGTTACTTCTGCAATTTTCAAAAAATAAACAAAGTGCAGTCACATCATTTTTTGCATAATGAAGTTACAATTGGAGAAAGTAAGAGGAGTGTCTCAACATGGAGAAAAACCCATATGCATTTTTATGAAAAAAAAATTGCAGATACAGAAAGATAAGGGGAGGTCAAACCTTTAAGACAAAAGAATATACCCAAAAACACATTATTCATAGCGGCCTTTGATCACAGAAATGCAAGAGGAAGATATAGAAAAGGAAAAAATGTTGTTACAAGCCTTAGCCAAAAATAAGGGTTTTCTTTTAACATTTTTTCAAACCCTAATGTATTCATATTTGTAGAAGGAAATGATACTAAAGAAGATACAATGTCATGGTCGTAGCGAGAGAAAAGTTTTTCAGCAATAAAAATGAAAACCCATGTATACTTTTCATACCCATGTATTTTTCTTGTTTACAGAAGAAGAGTAATGAAGAAAAGAAGATACAGAGGCTACAGGTCGTAGCCAGAAGAGGTTGTTTCCTTCAATGGAGCATAAACCTTCAACTTTTATTAAAACCCTTGAGTTTTTCACATATGCAGAAGAAGATAGTCGAAGGAAATGATACAGAAGGGATACAATCATGGTCATAGCAGGAAGGAACCATTCCTTCAAAAAATTATAGACCCATGACAATTTTTTGAAACCCTTATCAGTATGAGAGATATAGTTAAAAAGAAATGCAAGTGTTACAGTCAGATTTTAAGCTCACCTTGTGCTTTGCAATGGAGGAGAAGCTACAAGCCGCGGGCCTTTATTCCTTTAAAACTCCTTATGCATGAAGATATTCAACAAACAAAAAAATGTAGAGAGACAAAGTAATCATTGTGACAAGATAATGAAAGACTCATAGAAATACTCAGAGAGAATCATGTAGCTACAGCTAAATGAGCAACCAGTCTTAGAAAAACAAGAAAATGGCTTAGTTCTTTACACAAAGGAGCTCACCTTCCACCTTTTTGCCAGAAAATACAGAGAAATCGACCAAGAAAGCTTAAAGATGCATAGGGAAAAGCAAGAATGCTTCAAACCCTAGCCGCCGAGCTTGAGAGTTGCAGAGAGAAAGTTCAAGTCTTACAAAATGAAATGATGGATTTTAGGGTTCACAAGTTTCTTTTTGGTCGATGGATTTTTCTCTTTCCTCAAATTCTTTTGACTTCTTAAAACAAAATCATCATAACCTTATCTATGCCATGGTCAAGACTTGTTAAAGTCTAAAGACCTAATGATAATGCACAGGAGGCCCGTGAGGCCACATATCTTTTGCCTTTTATTTGATATTCTTTGCAAAGTCAAAGCTAAAAATCATGATAAGGTAAGGCTTTAAGCTTTTTTGTTTTCTTCCTTTCCATAATGATCGATTGTATGAATGACAAGGCCGAATGCCTTATGATTTTTGCAAAGATTCATGAGTTATTAAAGTCAACAAGGGAGATCATTTAAAGGCATGGAGTAATAAGGTGGATAAGGTAAATGATGATATGCATTATGAAGGAATGTATTAGGAAGTCAAAGAGTATGCATGTGTTTACATTTGGTTAATACAATGATAATAAGCATTATGAACGAATGCAATGAGAAGTCAAAAGTGGTATTGATAGGATTATGCATGGTGCATGGAGTGATAAGGTGGTATATTTTATACCTTGTTTGCATATGATGCACTATGTATTTTTTCTATGATGGAGTAATAAGATTGTATACATGCATCTATCATTCTTTTGATGATGCATGATGTATTTTTACATGTAATGACCTATGTGATTGCATGGGAGGTATAAGGAGGGGAATAATCTTTATTTTTGCATGCATGATGACCTATTTATTTTGGCATCATTGATAATGCAATCATGCAAATTATGTAAGTTAAGATGGAGAGATAAGGTGTTATTTTATTTTCATCCATTCTTGCATGATTTTACAACTAAAAATAATGTAAACAATTATTAAAGTAATATTTTATAAATTACTTTATTATTTTGTCACAAGTTGTAAAATCAAGGAGATTAGACAAATTGAAACTCAAAATAGAGTAATCATGCAAAAAATTACTTTATTCTTTACCCCACATCATTGACATATGCAAAATCATGCAAAAATGGAGGAGTTGAGTTAACTGAAGACTTTGGGGTCTTTTTGCATGGTTTGGAGGACAAATTGGAGAGTTTTGGTCAAACACATAGAGGAGCAGTTTGAAGCTATTTTTGCTCATTTTGGGATAGTTTTGACCCTTAATTTTAGGGTTTTCATTGTTTGCTTGTGGATCAATTTGGACAGCTTATTTTTTGAGGTGGTTGACTGCAGTTGACCTTTCTAGGTCTCTTGGAGAGAGCAGATTATATATTGTAAGGAAAACTTAGTTTTTTCCTAGTTCTTGCCTTTTTTGCTCTTTACACTTTGAGAGAGAAAGAAGGTTCTGTAACTCACTTTTTTAAATTTATAGAGATTACAGTAGGTTACAGGTTCTATACTTTGTTTTTATGCAATTATTTCCTTTATTTTTTAGCTTGATCTAGTATCTACCTTTCCATTTAATACAACTTTTGTGAATGATTTGATGAGATTTTGTTGTGTTTAAACATCAGAGCCTTTAAAATCATTGTCTCATTTATACTTGCATGTGTTAGATAGCATTGAAAATCATAGGTCTTAGGTTATCATTGGAGAAATTTCCTTTTTGTTGTGAAAAATCCTTTTCCTTCAAGAAGAAAATCTTTTCAGCCTTCCTTAGAATTATTTATATGGTCAAATTGCTAAAAGTGGTTTGTGTGGGTAGATTTTTCTGAGATTTATTGTGAGCCAGATTGCTAAGTTTTTCCATCAAATTTAGGTGCATCACCATTTTTATATTACAGTTTAGTGTTTTTAGAAGATCCTTTTACCCTTTTCCATATCAAAGTCATAGATCCAATTAAATATTTTAAGGGAACTAGCCCATAATCTGGAGGTTCAAGCTCACCATAGGTCACCCACAACCTAAGTTTGATCCCATGTTACATAGGATTGCTAGGCTTCACAGCTTTGCATAATGGGTGCAATCCTGCTCGTCAACAATTATCTTTGGAGGCAATGAAGGTATGTGCATGGTTTTTCTTGGGGAAATGCAAAATGAATTTGAAATGTCGATGTTTGGTGGGATGAATTTCTTTCTGGGTTTGCAAATTAATCAATCAGATAAAGGTATCTTCATTTCTCAGTCTAAGTATGTGAAAGAGTTGTTGAAAAAGTTTGGGATGGAAGACTCCAAACCAATAAGCACTCCCATGATAACTGGTTGCAAGTTGAACAAAAATGATGACTCACCTATGGCAGATTAGAAAAGGTATAGATCTATGATTGGAGGATTACTTTATCTGAGCCAGACCAGACCTAACATAATGCATGTAGTTTGTCTTGTAGCAAGATTTCAAGCAGAACCTAAAGAATCACATGTGATAGCAGTCAAGAGAATACTAAGATATTTGAAAGGCACAATGGATTATGCGTTGTGGTATCCAAAAGATAATGATTTTACTCTCAGTGCATACACTGATGCAAATTGGACCAGAGATGTGGATGATAGGAAAAGTACAAGTGGAGGTGCATTCTTCTTGGGAAAAAGGCTGGTATCCTGGTTAAGCAAGAAATAAGACTCAATATCTCTGTCTACTGTAGTAGCAGAATATATTGCAGCAGCATGCAGTTGCACTCAAGTGTTATGGATGAAACAGACATTGAAGGACATCAAAGTTGCGTATGAAAATTCAATTGCGATCTTTTGTGACAATACAAGTGTCATAAACATATCAAAGAATCTAGTAATGCATTCAAGGACAAAGCATATATCCATAATATATCACTTTCTGAGAGAAAAAGTGATAGAGAATGAAGTCAAGTTGGAGTATGTATCTACAAAAGATCAGATTGCTGACATTTTCACCAAGCCTCTACCTAAGGATACCTTTGATTATCTCATAAAAGAGTTAGGGGTTGTCACCCCTCCTGCTCTAAACTAAGATGCACAAGACTGCATCAATCTGGTGGCGCTCAGAGTTCTACATCTAGATCTGGATTGATGCTTGTAAGGGGAGTAGTCAGATGAAGAGAGTTCAGAAAAGAGATTGGATCAGAGCAGTAGAGTGCAAGTATGTGCCCTTTGCCATTAATGTCAAAGGTCGAGAGAAATCATGTGAAAAACTTAGAAAAGAAGGAATGCAGATGTGTAAAGAGATAGGGGGAATCTTGTCTTGATGACTGTTACAGTTTTCACATAATATGTTGTCATCAATGACAAAGGGGGAGATTGTTGCAAGTATGTGCCTAATCGGTGTTGTCATTGATGTCAACATATTTTTGTTGTTATTGGTGTCAACTGTATCCTATTCTGTTATTTGTTTAGAAGCTTTATTTGTTGAGGATATTGAGAAAATTTGCCCTCTGGAAGAAACAGTGAGTTGCAGTAAATTGCAGTGAAGACAATGTGTTACATACTGAAGAACAGTCCAGAAGATTGCTTCGCATTTCTTTTATATTGAAGATCTTGGTCTGTGGATTGGAAGTTATCTAGAGGCATGTCTGAAGATGCTACATTCTGAGCTTGAGCCTCTAGCATGAAGAATTGAATGAGGTACATTCACTAGAGTAAAACCTACTTTTTCTGATTATTCACTGGTGATAGGGAGAAAGAATTTTTCTCTGCATTCCTCCACAATGAAGTATTTTTCTATGCAGTTCTAGAGGGAAGTCTGGTATGATGATAAGTGCCTACAACTCCAATGGTTCATGATTTGGTGGTCCGCAAGCTATCTTTCTTTTATGACAGTTGAAAACAATGAAGTTCAAATGCTCCGGTGTGAAGAATCTCATGGATAAAGTGGTTAGATTTTGTGCGGTTGCCCCTGGTGATTACAATGTGCTTGTGGATACCTCCTGATCATGTTCCTACCTTTACATTGGTCTGCTTTAAGGAATTGAGATCATGCTTGAAGATTATTCCCAGATAACATAGTGTGTAACCAGTCTTAGCTGACTTGGTTAATTCCAGTGATTGCAGAGATCTCTTGAAGATTGCAAAAGCATGTTGTGGCATGGAAGATCATGTTTGAGTCCTTACTAAGGCGTGATGTGATCCATTCATAATTTTATATCGTCTCCTTAGCTTAATTTTGTATTAGGTCAAGACCTATTTTGTAAATGTTTGTAATACCGACCTTGGAGATTGTTCCAACGGTTGATGAATGTAATGCTGACCTTGATGTACATTCCAAGGTTTATGAATGATATATATACTTGTAATTTGGTTGTGGGAAATATGTCCTCGAGTGAAGATGCAAAGTTAAGAAAAGAAGTATAAAAGGTAGAGCAGAGCAGAGGAAGAATATTGTGCTTCAATGGAATTAAATTCAGGCATGGAGTAGATGCTATTATATCAGTTCAAAAAATTTGACAGTGAGCCACCCCTTGGCAGTGAGCCTTTTTCTAGGTAGTGAGCCCTATTGGCAGTGAGCCTCTGATTTTCGGTATTGAGCTTTACATATATATCTTGTGGGTTAACCCCCATCGTGGTTTTTCCCTTAACAGGGTTTTCCACGTAAAAATCTAGTGTCTCTTGTGTTTGATCTTGCAACTGTGTTTAAGTTTCTAATCTCATGTTTTCATGGTTTAATCATAATATCAGTGGACAAGTGATTAATGTTTTAAAGTGCAGAAGTAGTTAAGGTTTTGGGACAACTGATTCACCCCCCCCCTCACAGTTGTCTGATGCATTTCAACACTACCAAGGTCTCACTCAAAGACCATTGGAGTTGGTATTCTTGTTATTGCCATCCTTGTATATGTATTTTTACTCCTTTAGTAGTGTCTATTTATAAAATGTCATGCTGGAAATGTCATTCATTAAGAAATCCTCTTATTTCTTCTTGTTCAACTCTTCCCTCAGTAGTGTTTGTTTGTAAAATGTATGTAAAATGCCAATTTGGAAAATGTCATTCATTATGAAATCCTTTTATTTATTCTTATTCGTTTGAGTCTTCATAAGTACCTCACAAAAAAAGGAGTGAAATAAGTTAGTAGTCATTTATAAGCATAGGAGTGAAATAGAAATGAGATGATGTACATTTTTTATAATTATTGATGTTATTGTTTGTGATTAATATTGGTGTTTAAACCAAATATTCCCTTTTAAAATAAAATGTTTTTTTTAATATTTTTTTTGGCCAATAAACCATTCTTAAGGTGAACACATCTTGTAACTACCAAAAAAAAATTCTGTAGTGGATCTCATTCATGTGGTGGCTTCCCCTAAGGGTAATGTGGTTTTGGAGACTCCCTCAATTCCTATCGAGAGCTCTATTTCTGACATGTCTCTAGTTGCTCCCATGTCGGCTCTTCTGGCTCACTATGCGGAGACCCCTACTCTAGCTTCATCTTTGAAGTCTGTTCGGCCTCTAACTCTCATGGATAGACACTCCCCCTCCTCAGTTTTGGTGGTTTTGGTGGAGGATGTGGTTGAGAACCCCCCTCTCCTCTCTCCTTGATCAGATGATTTAGATATTGATGTTTCCTGGACAGTCGTTCGTTGCAAGAAGGGTCTTCCCACTCAAGTGGTTGACTCTCACCCTTGGGTCAAGGGTGTGAGGATTGCTCAATCAGGATCCAATATAGTGTAGGTTGGCCCTTTGTTTTGTGGGTGTGTTGTTCTCATGAGTAGCTTAGCTGCAACTTCGTAAGGTTTTAGGGTCCTGTCAAAACCTAAGGCTTGTAAAGGGTTTATAGTCCAAGCTACAAAACTAACGTAACCTAATCAAAAACTACCAAAACATTTGTAGTCCTTGATCTTACAAAAATCAATTTTTAGTTTTTTGGTCATCCAAAAATAGAGATATGGACATGTTTTATAATCTTTTTTTTTTAATTTATCTTGGCATGCAATGAATTTATTTATAGCAATGTAACTAAAAATAAAATATGCAAAATGTATATTGCCACCACATACCAACAAAAGATCAAATCCGTGTAATGAATTTTAATATTAGAGTAATGAAACCAAAAATAGAATTGCTCCAGCCTCTACAATACACCGACAATTGTCCATCCCTAATTTGGATAGTGATCTAAGCTCAAATGTTGTTTGTCTATGTATGTCTAGTGACCCCAACACTAGCTTCACTACAAGAAAAACTACCATCACTACAAGAAAAACTACCATCATTTTGATGGCCTTGAGAGCTACTTCGCTCCTAGAAATGTGATATTTCCTTGGTTTTCCCCCAACTTTTCTAGTGTTCACATCAAATGGTATGTTGTCCTCACACCACTATGCTATAAGGCTATGCAAGGAAAAGTTTGGAATGAAGCCAAGGTGAAGAAGCTTCTACCCGCTTTTAGGGTAACTAGAATTTCTTGATTCAACCCATTAGGATATCAAAATCCTATTGTCTGTGTGCCCTATCGAAACAATCATCGAGTTCTTCATCAAATTTGGAGAAATCAAGCACTTGAACTCATCTAAGACTTTGAGCTTTTGCCCAGTCATCTAGTAAATTGTGAGCTAGAGGTCTCATAGAAGCTAGAAGAATAAAGCACCGAGTCTTCTTATTCTACAACCACACCAAAAATGATGCATTTTGCATACAATAGCATCCCTATTAGCTTATTGAGATTCGAAACCACAACCACCCTCTCGATCCCAATTTGCACCATCACCTTGTCATGTAGCTTTCGTAGCTTGACTTGCTAATCTGTTAGGGTTTTGAACACTATATGTTTGAACATATAGGAGATCATGTATATATTGGGGCTTCTCCTTTGTTCAAGGATCTTCTTCACATCAACTAATTCATTTCTAAGCCTCTCAGCTTATGAATTGACATAGGGCTTCACTTTCTTGGCTTGGTTGTACATTGGTGACCTTCAATTCTACTATTAAATTTTCAAATAATTTTGAAATCTCATAGGTGGAAATTTTGCAATCTTTTGCCAAGCTTTCTTAAATGTATATTAGTTTATATATTCTTTTTTTTTCGCCACAACAAGAAAACAATCAATATGCCAGAGATTCAAATAGCCATGAGCCTTTCTTCCTTAGGAGCTTACAAAGCATTTAATATTTGAGAATATAAAGGTTGTTACCAAATTCATATTGGGATGATTTGGAACATATATAAATGACAATTAAAAGTACCTAAACTATGCAAGTTGGACAATCATCAAATGAGAATTCTTCTACTCTACTCTATTGAATTTGGAGGTGGTGCTCTGAATAGATCCCCTTTAGTTATAAATATTGTATGCCATTAAATTTTTTAATAAAGCTATCATGTTGTTAAATCTATTTTTTGCACATCTAATGATATCAAGTTCTTTGGAATGTTATGTATTACCCACAAAAAAGGTAAAAATTATATTCATCATGTTTACCCAAACAAAGTCTACATTTCTATGGTCACAAATATGTGCATTCCAAACCCTCTAGTCCTACAATCTTGCCACCAGAAGCTTTTGTTATGTGAAAACCCTAATGGGATGTTTCAAAACATATAATGACAATTAAAAGTACCTAAAGTATGTGAGACAATCATCAAATGAAAATTTTTCCAATTTGATGAATCTGGAGGTGGTGCTTTAAATAGATCCCATTTGGTTATAAACATTATATACTGTTATGTTTCTTAATAAAGATACCAAAATTTATTTTTGCATACATAATGATATCAAGTTCCTTGAGATAATATGTATTGCCCACAAAAAGGTGAAATTATATAAGTTCATTGGGATAGTATGTATTGCCCACAAAAAAGTTAAAATTATTTACATCATGTTTATCCAAACAAAGTCTACTTTTCTATGGTCATGAATTAGTGCATGTAATGTAATCCTATGGTCCAACAATCTTGCCAATAGAAGCTTTTGTTATATAGATACTTTGTTGAGATGATTTCATATATAAATGACTATTAAAAACCTCTAAAGTATGCAAGTTAAACAATCATGAAATGAGAATTCTTCCACTATGTTGAATTTGTAGGTCACACTCTAAATATACCCTCTTTCGTTATAAATATTGTGTACTAGAGGATTTATTAATAAAAGTATCTTGTTAAATTTATTTTTACACATACAATGATATCAAGTTCCTTGAGATAATACGATGGCCCACAAAAAGGTGAAAATTATATGCATCATCTTTACCCAAACAAAGTCTACTTTTCTCTGGTCACAAATTGGTGCATGTACTCTAATTCCTTGATCCAACCACTATAAGTTTTTATTATGCAAATCCTCTATCGAGATTATTTGAGCTAGTCTTGGGTGCTAGATGAAATAGGGTATAAGAAAAAAATGCCCGTATAAGAATATGCATCTCACAAATCCACTATGCATTTGTGCTATTGCCAACTTGCATTCTTTTCATCTATTAAACTAGTCTATATAATTATATCAAGTTCATTTTTGCCATGTGTCAAGTGTTATTTTTTATTCTTACTAGCATAAGCAAGTTTAAATATATTTTTGGATCCCCTTTGTTAAACAAATTTATTTGAGACATCCTCTTTCCCCCCCAAACACTTATTTTTCTAAAAAATTGCATTTAAATGTTCAATGAAATGAAATAATTAACATAATTTTCACTCCCATTCTTGGTTTTGCCACACATTTTACCTATTTATTCCCCTATGTCCTCTAAAGAATACATTTTCCGGAATAGCCGAATTGAAGAATGCATTAGCTCAACCTTAATTAGCCGATAGGCTTTTATATCTAAGCATTATAGTGCTTGGAATTATCTCATGCCATAAAAAAAAATTACACCAAAAAAATTTCTAAACTCGTCGGTTGTCCCTATCGGCGTATTCCTTGAACCTCCTATGGATGCAAGTGCTAGTTAAACTAGTAATCACACCTCAGAGTGCTATCAAATGGCCAATGTATACATAAATAGTCCTATCAGCCAAATACTACCCGGAGTGACTTTAAAAATAACATAAATGTACATTGCTTGTCCAATAAGACTATTTATATATGTGTCTATCGACCATTTGATAGCACCTTTAGCTGCTTCTACTAATTTGTTAACAAGTTGATGCTTCATCACTTAGGCTAGGTCCTAATTCCATCCCAATTGTTGATAATACCTGGATAAGTATAAAAATCTTAAAACCTATTTATGAATGAATGAATGAATGATTTTAATAACGTCCACGAGATCACATTCATTGTGGTGCCCCGGTCCCATTGTGTGGCCATATTCTCATGCCATTTGTACTTTGAATATCGATGCACTGCATGACAGCATGTTGCAGTTTAAATTGCCTCCATCTTGACCCTCTTTAATCGGCATTTCCAACTACTACTCGTCATGTCACAAATTTGAAGTGCTAGACACCATAACACTTTCAAAAAGGCACGTGGACTTGACAAATGAAATTTGGAAGTGCTAGACACGACAACACTCTAACAAGGCATGTGGACTTAACATGTTTCTAACAGATGGTCTTCCCACAAACCTGACAACTATAAAATCAATATATTTATTAACAGCACTAGTTTGTGCAGTCTTTAACTACAACTGAAACACATCCAGAACAGATATAATCTTTGTACAAACTTGACGACTAAACTGAAACATGTTCTATAGAAACAGTACTCTTCGTAATAGGATAACATTCAACCTCCCGTGTGCCTCTAGGTGAGAGCACTCTCCAATAAGCTAGTAGTATCGCTTCACTCTACTTAAATATTATTCATTTCAACGGTTAAACAATCAATAGCAATTTTACTTCATTCACAATAAAAAGTGTTAAATATTTGTCCTATTTTTATTGGCTAAAATTGACCTTTGACTGTTGAAGTGGATGATACTTAAGAACAGCCACATCGCTTACTCTATAGAGGGTAGGCATCTTGCTCCATTTGCCATCTGGAAGATGATAAACTCTGGAGTGCTAAATTAAGTTTGAAAACAAACCTTTCAACTTGGTAGGCCACATGATGAAAATGATGATGTCTTGTGTAGTTTACAGACTTTTACTTTAGCTCGAATCATTGTTAGAACTATTCTTTGAAGCCACAATCTATAGTATGATATCTAATTTGGTTTATTTGGTTAATTGAATATGTTATAGATTTTCCATATAGAAGGACAAATGGCTTTTGGAACTTATTAATGTAAGCACTTTTAACGTCCTTTAGACCGGGTTGTGGGACCTGCCAAAGTCTCACTCAAAAATTATTGGAGTTGGTATTCTTGTTATTTCCATCCTCGCCTTCTATATGTACTTTTAACCCTTAAGTAGTGTCTATTTATAAAATGTCATTCATTATGAAATCCTCTTATTTCTTCTTGTTCAACTCTTCCTTCAGTAGTGTGTGTTTGTAAAATGTATGTAAAATTTCAATTTGAAAATTGACGTTCATTATGAAATCCTCTCATTTATTCTTATTCTTTTAAGTCTTCATAAGTACCTCATAAAAAATGGAGTGAAATAAGCTAGTTGTCATTTATAAGCATAGGAGTGAAATAGAAATGAGATGTACATCTTTTATAATTATTGATGTTATTGCAAGTGTTATTGTTTGTGATTAATATTGGTATTTAAACCAAATATTCTCTTTTAAAATAAAATGTTTTTTTTTTTTTTTTTAATATTTTTTTTGGCCAATAAACTATTCTTTAGGTTAACACATCTTGTAACTACCAAAAAAATTATCTGTAGTGGATCTCATTCCTTTGGCGGCTTCCCCTAAGGGTAATGAGGTTTTGGAGACTCCCTTAATTCCTATCGAGAACTCTTCTTCTGACATGTCTCTAGTTGCTCCCATGTCGGATCTTCTGGGTCGTTGCATGGGGACCCCTACTCTAGCTTCATCTCTGAAGTTTGTTCAGCCTCTGACACTCCCCCTCAAGGGAGGTGGTTTTGGTGGAGGATGTGGTTGAGGACCCCCCCCCTCCTCTCTCCTTGATCAGATGATTCAGATATTGGTGTTTCGTGGACAGTTGTTCATCGCAAGAAGGGTCTTCCCACTCTAGTGGTTGACTCTCACCCTTGGGTCAAGGGTGTGTGGATTGCTCGTTCAGGATCCAATATAGTGTAGGTTGGCCCTTTGTTTTGTGGGTGTGTTGTTCCCATGAGTAGCTTAGTTGCAACTTCGTAAGGTTTTAGGGTCCTGTCAAAACCTAAGGCTTGTAAAGGGTTTATGGTCCCTACAAAACCAACGTAACCTAATAAAAAACTACCAAAACTTTCTAGTCCTTGATCTTACAAAAATCAATTTTTAGTTTTTTGGTCATCCAAAAATAGAGATATGGACACGTTTTATAATCTTTTTTATTTATTTTTTATTTATCTTAGCATGCAATGAATTTATTTATAGCAATTGTAACTGAAAAGAAAAGATGCAAAATGTATATTGCCACCACATGCCAACAAAAGATCAAATCCGTGTAATGAATTTTAATATTGGAGTAATGAAACCAAAAATAGAATTGCTCCAGCCTCTACAATGCACCGACAATTGTCCATCCCTAATTTGCTGGTAATCTAAGCTCAAATGTTGTTTGTCTGTGTATGTCTAGTGACCCCAACACTACCTTCACTACAAGAAGAACTACCATCATTTTGATGGCCTTGAGAGCTACTTCACTCCTAGAAATGTGATATTTCCTTGGTTTTCCCCCAACTTTTTTGGAGGTCACATCAAAGGGTATGTTGTCCTCATACCACTATGCTATGAGGCTATGCAAGAAAAAGTTTGGAATGAAGCCAAGGTGAAGAAGCTTCTACCCGCTT
Organism: Cunninghamia lanceolata; assembly: GCA_027924645.1. Lineage (NCBI taxonomy): Eukaryota > Viridiplantae > Streptophyta > Pinopsida > Cupressales > Cupressaceae > Cunninghamia > Cunninghamia lanceolata. The sequence continues at coordinate 19,934,307 of BSBN01001272.1, read as the reverse complement.
TTAGGGTAGTTAGAATTGCTTGATTCAACCCACTAGGATGTCAAAATCCTATTGTATGTGTGCCCTATGCCAACAATCATCAAGTCCTTCATCAAATCTAGAGAAATCAAGCACTTGAACTCATCTAAGACTTTGAGCTTTTGCCCAACCATCTAGTAAATTCTGAGCTAGAGGCCTCATAGAAGCTAGAAGAATAAAGCACCGAGTCTTCTTCTTCTACAACCACATCAAAAATGATGCATTTTGCATACAATAACATCCCTATTATGTTATTGAGATTCAAAACCACAACCACCCTGTCGATCCCAAGTTGCACCATTACCTTGTCATGTAGCTTTCGTAGCTTGGCCTGATAATCTATCAGGGTTTTGAACACTAGATGTTTGAACATATAGGAGAGCATGTATATATTGGGGCTTCTCCTTTGTTCAAGGATCTTCATCACATCAAATAATTCATTTCTAAGCCTCTCACCTTATGAATCGACATAGGACTTCACTTTTTTGGCCTTGTTGTGCATTGGTGACCTTCAATTCTGCTGCTAATTTTCAAAAAAAAATTGAAATCTCGTAAATGGAAATTTTCCAATCTTTTGCCAAGCTTTCTTAATTGTCTAGTAGTTTCTATAATCATTTTTTTTGGTCCACAACAAGAAAACCATCAATATGGGAGAAATTCAAATAGCCATGAGCCTTTCTCCCTGGGGAGCTTGCAAAGCATACAATCTTTGAGAATATAAAGGTTGTTACCAAATTCATATTGGGATGATTTGGAACATATATAAATGACAATTAAAAGTACCTAAACTATGCAAGTTAGACAATCATCGAATGAGAATTCTTCTACTCTGTTGAATTTGGAGGTGGTGCTCTAAATAGATCCCCTTCAGTTATAAATATTGTATGCCATTAAATTTTTTAATAATTTGTTTTTGCACATCTAATGATATCAAGTTCTTTGGAATAGTATGTATTACCCACAAAAAGATAAAAAATTATATTCATCATGTTTACCCAAACAAAGTCTACATTTCTATGGTCACAAATTAGTGCATTCTAATCCCCTAGTCCTACAATCTTGCCACTAGAAGCTTTTGTTATGTGGGAACTCTAATGGGATGTCTTGAAACATATATAAATGACAATTAAAAGTACCTAAAGTGTGAGACAATCATCAAATGAAAATTCTTCCAATGTGATGAATCTAGAGGTGGTGCTTTAAATAGATCCCATTTGGTTATTAAACATTATATATTATTACGTTTCTTAATAAAGATACCAAAAATTATTTTTGCACATAATGATATCAAGTTCCTATCCGAACACCATCAAGACTCACAGAACAAAGCATTCAACACTTAGTATGAGCATAAAGAGTCTGTGGCACATTTCCATGACTTGCAAAGCCAAATGGAACATCTCATGAGGTAATTTGGGACTAAAGACATCTTCATTCAAAACCGCACCGTGTTCATAACGCAAAGCACTACCACATGATTAAGGCTAACCTACACATTTCATCAACCATCGGGTTTCGAAACTTCTCAAGGCTGACGCGAAACATTCATTGAGCTAGAAGATGATATATAAGCATTCATTAGATGCATTAGGAGAGTAGTGAATATGATAGAAAGTTTTTAGTCTTCGGTTGTGGATTTGCAGAAGGCGCATCAAAGCTATATCTTTCATGTAACTAGTAGTGAGATGAAGGACAGACCTGCAAGCCCATAGTTGTCCACATGTTGCCAGCATGTGAAGATTGTAATTGTTCATGATCTTGAATCAATATATTTCCATTTGTTATTCTATTTCTTGTTTTTCTGTCATGTTATTCTAAGGCTGCATAGTAGGACAGTCCTAAGATGCATCTAAAAAATCCACTATGCATTTGTGTTGTTGTCAACTTGCATTCTTTTCATCTATTAAACTAACCTATATAAGTATATCAAGTTCATCCTTACTATGTGTCGAGTGTTATTTTCTAAAAAATTGCATTTAAATGTTCAATGAAATGAAATATTCCCTCACATGAACATAATTTTCTGTCTCACTCTTGGTTTTGCCCCCTGTTTATTCTCCTATGTCCTCTTAAGAATACATTTTCCTGAACAACTGAATTGAAGAATGCTTTAGCTCAACCTTAATTAAACTAGTAAAATGGTCAATTTACACATACATAAATAGTCCTAAGTACTACCCAAAATGACTTTAAAAATAACATAAATGTACATTACTTGTCCAATAAGACTATTTATATATGTGCCTATTGACCATTTAATAGCACCTTTAGATGCTTCTACTAGTTTGTTAGCAGGTTGATGCTTCTTCACTTCTAACATTTATTGTGGTGCCCCAGTCCCATTGCGTGGCCATATTCTCGTGCCAGTTGTACTTTGAATATCGATACCCCTAGTTGCACCGCATGACAGCCTGTTGCAGTTCAAATTACCTCCATCGTCACCCTTTTTAATCGGCATTTCCAACTACCAGTCGCCTTGTCACAAATTTGGGAGTGCTAGACACGATTACACTTTAACAAGGCATACTTTAACCAGGCACGTGGACTTGACAAATGAAATTTGAAAGTGTTCAAGACACAACACGGCATGTGGGCTTGACAAATGCAACAGTAACATGTTTCTAACAGATGGTCCTTCCCACAAGATCTGACAACCGTAACATCAATAAATTTATTAACAGCACTAGTTTGTGCAGACTTTAACTACAAGTCTTTAACTGAAACATATCCATAACAGATATAATCTTTGTACAAACTTGACGACTAAACTGAGACATGTTCTATAGAAACAGTATTCTTCGTGACAGTGTAACATTCAACCTCCCGTGGGCCTCTAGGCCAGAGCACTCTCCAATAAGCTAGTAGCATCGCTTACTCGATACACCATAGGCTAATTCTTTCAAGGTTTCGATTTCAATAATAGGCTAATTCATATTTGCAATACATAAAACCAATGCATAAGAATGAAACTCTTGACGTTACACAGATAAGAGTTTAAATTCTTTATCAGAAGGCATGAAACACTTTTCCAAGATCCAAACACCAAATCAGAATACTACCCAAAAGTCAAACATCGACAAACAACAGATATTAAGCATATCCCTATATTCAAACATTCTGCACCGCTTGCAAGGCTGTCAAATTTTATAAATGCTCAATTTATTTCTAATCTAAACAGCTTTGAAGATTCTCTCTAGATGAACAATTTGAATTTGATATAAATGCTTTCATGGCTAATTATTATTTCATTGTGCTTGTAAAAGCGAAAAATGTGGAACAAAGTTGCAACATTCCTCCAGGCGAATGCAAGGATTAGATGGATGTAAAGGCATTTTAAAACATAACTGCTGATATAGGGGATTTTTAGTTGCACAAGAATGCATTATTACCAATTCATTTCAACATTTTACCACCGCAAAAAAACTGACTCATCCATTGAGTTAGCCGTAGAAAACCAACAAAAAACACTGATTTAACTGAATATGCTCCTGATATTATTGGCAAGATTGAGACAAGGTTTGAGAACCAGATCCCAAGTTCCATCACATGCATTTCGGCAGTTGAGAATAATAGAAGAGGATTATTATTACAAAGAATTCTTCCAGAAATTTTAAAATGTTCAGGCTAAGCCAGGCACTACCCTACAGAGTATATTGCATACATATATCCTTCTCAACATAGGACAGATGTCAAAGACGGATCAATCATCTAGAGCCAACAATAAACAAACAGCTGACAGACCTCTAGTCAGGCACAAATTCTTAGCTTTCATGTCCACAGTTCAACAGCCCCGACAACTGCCATAAACAATGCTTGGTGACTCAAAACACCGACATAGAGGATTTTTATCACTAAGAACAATACAAATTTCGATCATCATCCCAGTAGAAACACCATTCAAATAATTTAATCCTTCGAGAGCACTGGCTTTGTCCTGATAAATAAGCTATATATATAACAACGGAACAATACTTACAAGGCATCTCACCACTATGATAGGTTGACAGGAGCGTTGTTCTCAACAGATAATAACTTTATCTAATTACTTGAGCAGTAATTGCCAATGCCAGAAACAACAATGTCAAGGCAGTTCAACTCTCCGAAATCACGCCAATGTCCCATCACTCTTTAATATTTATTCTCAAAAGATGTCCAAATGGATCTCCCAGTAAACCATTTAGCATGTAGAATGAGGAAAAATGCCTGGATCAATCATTCTCAGTGCAGCAATAATATAAATGGTAAAAATACTTAGCAATTAATGCCACATTGTACTGGATTTGGTCCTGTCACTCTGGTAGTGAAGGGATCTATCCGCACCCATAGCAATGAGAAGATAGATGCAAGAAGAATGGACCATACAACAACAATTGTGGGTGTCCGGTTCTGCCGTCCCATCAGACCTTTGAGGAAAGGGTAGAGGTGGACAATCACCCAAAAAGCAAAAAAGAGCTTTCCAAACAGTGGCCCCCATGATGCATAACCACTATTAATGGCATATGAGACACCTGCAACTACACCTACAAGGTTTATAACAAGCAAAGTTGTAGGAGGGATCAAAAGGGTAGTCCACTTGAACATATACAACTCTGTGAAATCACCATCTTCATCTGAAGCCTTTGATGTGACAGTGAAGTTTGTGTCAATACCAGCAAGGACCTTCAGCAACCCCTGGACAACTGCAAATAAATGAGACGACACACCTCCAATCACCCAGAATTGTTCATTCCTCCACCATTCATCTATACCAACTCCACTCCATCGCATTTCCAAAATACCAGTTGCAAAAATAGAAAGAAAGAGCGAAATGAAAAAGATACTTGCAAACGTACTGATCTGCAAGTACATAGATGATAAAGTTAATTTAAGTCATTTGGCAACACACCTACCCATTAAACTCACTATTCTTTTCATGCACAACAAAAAATAGATAGGAGGGAATGAAAAGCATATTAAAGATTCTACCTCTGGAATGATGAACTTTCCAGTAAGAAGACAAACAGCTGGCAGTGTGCAATATACAAGCAATGGAATGGATGTCACAGGATAAATCGTTGTGTTGATATATGCTAGCCTCTCCAACCATTTTAGCCTTCCACTGTAGCCATACCAAATTGGGCAATGACGGCTGAGAAGAATTTCCACAGAACCCAGCGCCCATCTAAGCACTTGGTTCAAACGATCAGAAAGATTTATGGGAGCAGAGCCTTTGAATGCAGCACGTGGAGGCATGCAGTAAATGGATCGCCAGCCTCGTGCATGCATTTTGAAACCAGTCAAAATATCCTCTGTGACTGAACCATAAATCCACCCAATCTGCAGAGACAGTTTATTACATTTAGCAATTATACAACAAAACAAGTTATCTAATAGCTGCACTCTGATGGTGTGACATTTTTTTTCCATACCTCACTTCCCCATTCTGTCTTGTCTTCATAACCACAGCTAATGACATGGATAGCTTCTTTCAATAAATCAGCAGGAGTTGCAGACTGTGGAACACCACCGTGCTCCATCAAGGTAGATGCAACAAATACTGCTGATTGACCAAACCTTTTCTCTAAGCTCTTCTGAGACATAAGAAGTGATTTCTCATCGTCGAATCCAGCACCTTGAGTTCATAAGAGAAAATGACTATGTAAGATATGATAAAGTCATTTGTTATCATAAGAAACAAATAACTAAACTGATTTAATTCACCTTCAACACCCTCTTCTATATCTTCAAGATTGAATATGGGAATAGTGGAGTCGGTTTGCTTCAATGTTTTTTTGTTGTCTGCATGCTTTTTGTTCCCTTTCTTGTTCTTCTTTCTAGCTCCACCACAGCATGCTGAAAGACATGTTGATGCCTTAGATTTCTGCTTGAGAGGGGGATCATAGCCATATAGTGCTGTTCTATTGAAAACGCATCCTGTACCCACGTATACTGGTCCCTGAATCCCATCCAAACCTTTCAGGTTGATCTGCAGAGTAAACCATGCAGCTTAGTAGTTTACAGGAACACTGAAAATGCATGCAACCAGCAATTGTTCCAAAAAATTACTCGTGTATGCCTGCACACATATGCACCCCTGCAGTAGGATAGAAGAGTTTTCACCCAGTACAAAAATATTCCATGCTAAGTTACTTTTGACAGTTTTATTATTAATTTAGTATATGTAGGCTCCTGTTTAGTACGATGAACAGGTAAACTAATTCTATAAGCCTTCACAAACGCATGTAAAGGAATGAATATGCGGGATTACTTTTCGATATATTTTCAGTTTCATAGATTTTTGCAATATGTTAAAAGAGTATTTTATACTCAAATCATCCTTCTGATTACTATTTTCTGCAAGTAGAATAATCATTTCTCTATGACTTTTGAACTAATACCATAATTTTTAAGAATAATTTTAAGAATGATTTTTAGAAAATCCACCACCTTGGGCTTATCCCCCTCTAGCCTCTTTCTCAATTGGCAAAGCTTTTGTGTGAAGCAAGCACATATGGTTTGTAATAGAGTGGAAGCAAAAGCATATGGTTTGTGTGAAGCAAGCACATGTGGTTTGTAATAGAGTGGAAGCAAAATCATATGGTTTGTGTGAAGTAATACTCACATCAAAAAACACAGTGTTGTGATTGGCATACCGATCATTCCGATCAATACCATCAAATCTTTGAGGAAACTGAACATAACAAACTGACTTCCCAAGATTAGGATCCATCATAAAGCACATGGCCTCACGCAGTGCCTTGCTATTATTTATGTAGTGATCACAGTCCAGGTTCAACATATAAGAGCCATTGGTGAGTACTGCTGAAACTCGAACCTGTACATGGCAAGAGATATATATAATGACCAAGAAATCCAGGCCTCAAGACAAATAACGAAGAAAATACAATGAGCACATTTCTAGACAACATAAGCAAAGGTTATACCAATGAATTCATAGCACCAGCTTTCTTGTGATGTTGGAATCCAGGCCTCTTTTCACGAGACACATACACTAGCCGTGGTAGTTCATTGCCCTCAGTATCAAGCCCTCCACTGTGTCCCAAAAACACCTGAAACACAAGGAGACTCAAATAAGCAAAATCAAGACAAGTATGAAAATACACCACCTCTGCTCGACAAGTTGATCAAGTCATGGAACACAAAACAGTGAGGCATAATAACATAAGACGGGCTAAACCATAATGTCTTGAAAACCTCATACCTGGATCATCCCAGGATGGTCCCTGGTATTGTTGCCAGGCCAAGGAGTACCATCTTGCATAACCCACCCCTCTTCAGGAATCTTCTGTGCTTTAGCAACTAACCCATTGATTCGGACCTTGAATTCTTCATACTCTCTCTAAAAGGATACAAAACAAAGAATAAATACTGACAGAAAATTCGGAGGAAATGAAAAGCTCACTTCATTCACATAAGAGGGAATAAACGAAAGTACACCTCAAAAGCAACTATGTGGAACCTGGAATAGTTAAAAAAAATCTAGGCCTCATAAATTGGTGTGGGAAGTACACAACAAATACAGCAGCATACACAAGGAAAAAAAAATCAAATTTAATAAAATAAGAAAAGGAGGGGAAAATTTAAGGTGTACAATTAATGTGAATAATAAAACATTAAAAATGGCTAAACTTGTTGCAAAAATATGTTAAACATTCCTCCTTGCTCTCAATACTTCAAAAGTTATACGTAAATGCTTATAACCCACATTAATATGGTAAACAACCAATAAAAAGAAAAATTAAGTTTTATTAGAAAATTAAGGAGAAGTTTTTACCATGGAATAAACAAACTGGTAATAACTTCAAACAAACCACCAGAGTTTCATTCATACTATAACTTAAAACCTAGAATCTGATATGTTCTACTTGCCTTCATTGCTCTCCGCTCTTTTACAAAGGAAGGCTGCACTTTGTCCTTCAAATAGTCCATTTTTTGTGCAAAATACCATTCTGGAGCCCTAGGTTCAATGTTGAACTTTTTGCAGAAAGGCACCCATTTCCTTGCAAATTCAGAGGTTTCAGAAAGAGCTTCAAAAGTCAACATAGCTGCTCCGTCATCCGAGACATAGCATGAAACCTTATCAACAGGATAATCCACAGAGAGAATTGACAGAACAGTGTTGGCTGTGACAAGCGGGGGTTCCTTTAAAGGGTCGACTGTACTGACAAAAATATCAATTGCAGCCAATTGAGATGGTTCGCCTTCTCGATCATACCTGTAATGCAAAATAGATTTTTAAAACTTTCACATAAGCTTCATTAAACCAGCATTAGCTGGCTATCATTAAGCAATTGGATAGCAGACAGAAATCAACTTTAACAAGAGATAGGATCAATGACTGATAATCTTACCTCAAAGCAAGCCTGTCAAGATAAGTTTCTCGGTTGATGGGTAGCCATTTGGGAAATTGATCCAGGATCCATGATATGGCAAACCAAACCTCACATATGACAGAGATGAACCAAAGTGCATATGCATTGGTGACGGGATGTGTGATGCGATAACGGAAGAAAACGCACAAGACAAGAAGCCGAAGGACAATCACCATCCTATATGGATTGATCTTGGAAGAAGGAATGGACACCTTTCTGGAAAGAGGTTGGCGAGCTTGATCATCTCTGCCAAAACAAATAACTTGATAAGCAGATGCATCCTACTTATCTGAAATGCTTCAATAACACAGTAAATTCAGATATGAACCAGATGACCTCACATTCAAAACAATTGTTTCAATATTACCCGAGTAATGATAAAGAAACTGTCTGACATCAATCTTAGTAGACATCACTATCATATTCTGTTAAAAAACAGCTCTGTATTCTCTGGATCTCAAAAAGACTATTACCACACAAAATGAAAACTGTAATAATTTCGTAGTTCAAACTTTTATTGATGTATAAAATTCAACAAATAGAAAAAAATCAAAAAAAAGGAACTATAAACCTTTCTAAGTTTTTAACTTTAAACAAAAATGAAACACTCAAATTTTGCTTTGGTTTGAGCCAGCCCAGAACACAAATTTCAAAACCAACAAAAATTTTATCAAAGGGAAGATCCAACCACACAGAAAATCTGGTAGACAAATAAATACAAAAGTAGAACACAAGAAGATGCTATTCATGGTACTTTATTGCAGGCAAAGACATTAAAATAGTTTCAGTTAATAATAATCAAAATCAAGATGCAGAATGCAAATTATAGTTTACTCCATTCTTAATCCCACAGTTTATGAACATACATTAGATCCTCCCCAGTTTCACCATCACCACCATCCATGTCTCCTCCTTTTCCTTCAGAAACATAGTCTCCAATTCCACCATTTGTCATCTGCAACATATTTTTTTCTTGTTTTGTCTTCCAGCTGTCTACTCTCTCCTTCCAGGCAACATTTCCAAACCCATAGGCGCTAAAATCTCTGGAATGATCCACAATTCTAACTTGAACTGGGAACATTTAGACAACAATCATCAGTATTTCTTAACATCAACAAGAAAATCAAAACATTATGCACACAAATTAAATCACTCTAGCTTCAGCAGACCGATGTTAGTGACTTGTTTTTAACTATATAGTACATAAGAAAACCAGTGTTATTCAACATTCAAAAAAATGAAAATGTAATAAGCAAAAAGGCACAAATACCAGGTTGTGTAGGGTCAGCATAGGGAAGCGGATGAACACGCTTGCTGCCACCACCACTGGAAGGGGGTGCACCAGCAGAATGATGGTCGGGGGATAATGCAGGAAATTCTCCAGACACCTGCAAATGATTAAATGAGATTCAATCCATGTATGGAAGGTTATATAAAATCATAAACATGAAAGAGTCAAGTCCAAAAGAACAATATGAGCTCATATGGGGGTGGGAAAAAAAGTTAAAACCCATATGGTAGTGCCTATTACAAAAACACTCATCAGAACCCACCACTTGACCATTGGCGAGCAAAGCCATATGAGTTTGAGAAGTCTCCTGCCTCGTAGATGTTGGGGCACCAACATCCTCCCCTCGACCATAACTCATTTGCCAATGCAGCATTGCCTCTGCAATCTTCTGTTTTTCGTTTCTGCCACCAGATGGCATGTAATGATACTCATTACCCAAGTCCCCAGAACCCTCTTCTTCATCATCACCTTCTACCCAGGGGCATCCTGTTTGTAGGAAATTAGAATCCTTAGTCAGCATCTTCGCAAAGCAGAAAGAAATGAGATTAACTAAAAAGCAATGCATCTTCCAATCATCTTTAAATCGGATTCCCACACAGTGCATATAATTAGAAACCCAATATCCTGTCTAAGTTTAGTTCACTTCTCTAGAATCTTGACTTCTTATAATTTCATATTCAAAATAAAAAGTAATCTGCAGATATTCAAACCTGGATGCCTCTTATATCTGGTTTTGCACTGAGGGCAAGATTTTTTTCCATCTTTCCTCTCATAATCATAGCAAGGCCTGCACACAGGAAAGGCACACTCGGTGCATGCTACAAACAGATCCCCGTCGGCAGTTAGCCCGACATCATCCCCACAAATCTGACAAACTTGACCGCTCAAGTGATTCATAGGTTTAGCCTGCATTTGACCCAAAAAAGTGAAAAAAGCAGAATCAAAAACAAAATATTGCTGCGAGAAATAGGCACACAGATGAGAAAAAGTAAGTGCATTTTAATAAACAATAAGCACTGGATCTGAACATTTACAGTGTCCAACACTGTAAGATCCCACACTTTGTTCAATCTAAACCTACGGATACCAAAATAGACCAGAACCAGGTTAACAGACCAACAATTAAGATGAAGCTTAAGAAGTTAATCACCATACATGGATGGAAGGAGCTGCAGCAAAAGAACAGACAGATTATTGACATTGGCTAGTTTTGCTGCATACGTGTTACTTTTTTTTTACATAGAAGTTTGATTTCTGTTTCTAGAAATGTGATCTAGTAACATAGAGGAGGTTGAAGTGCACACATTGCTAAAATGCCCAGATTATCAAAATGTAGCCTACAAATATTGATGCACCAGATGTGATTCAATCCAATGTTTCCTCAATATGTCTGGGAACAGATCTAAGTTTAAGGATAACGCAGACTCGTCTCACTCTTTAATTAGATTCTATAACCAGAAGCTTGAATATGCATTTACAGAAAAGTCAGCTGTCTAACTGGGAGTTCAATAGGAACAAACGTGTTAAAATGAGTCCAGTGCAGTTTCAGCCAGATCTAGACTCCCAACTTCCAAAAACATCCGCATTTGATCTCAGTAATTAACTACAAGCTAGATCCAGTAATAATGTACTAAATTTCAACCATGTATTCTCAATGACAAATCTAATTGCTACAGTAACACGTGTCACAAGAAACAGTCGGAAAACTCACCCCAGCTTCGCCTTCGCCACGCATCAACACAACATCATCTCCATTACGAGAACCAGCAAACATCCCAGAGCCAGAATCCATTGCAGCTTCTAATCCAAGCACAATGTAGAGCTCCTACAACAAAATACAGCCCTGCCAAGAAACAAACTCACTTATTAACTTCCCCTGTCAAGGCCCAAACTCACTTAACAACTTCCCTGCAAACACAGAATAGCAGCAGCACCTTACAACACAGTAAACCCAGAACACTAGCAGCAACACAGCAGGCCCATGATCAAAGTCCTCCCCCTCAACACTCAAATTTCTCTACAAGAACCCCATCCAAAACGTACAAGGCATTTCCACAGAAATCTAAACAAAAGGAGATCCCACATTTAGCATTAAAAACTCGATCTACGTCAAAAGTTATAACTTTTGTCTTCCACAAGAACCCCCAAATCATTTACAACTTCAAACCATCTGAACAGCACTCAAGCTTGCTCACTTTAAGAAAACAACACTAACCCAATACAGCTCGTACTCTACTCTAACCAATCCATGGCGGTGGCAGTTTAAAGACAGCAAGGAAACGCGCCAAGAGTTGACCCCAACTCTACCTAAACCCTCTCAGAGACCACTTCAACCCAAACACAACATTAAATACCTCAAAAAAGAGAAAAACAACCGACACTCATCTCAACCTACTCACTCCTACTACACACACCCGAATCCAAAACTCTGGCGGCCCAGTAATTAAACTTCAGAAACCCCAATTACTTAACTAATTTTTTTAAAAATACCGTATTTCTGCACCAAAGAAGACCGTGAAAATTCCTACCTCAGTCTTTTCACGCGCTCTTTCTCATTTCCCGGTTGAGGGAACAAAATCCGGGGGCGCAATATGCATTCCGTAAGTGCTAAAGCTCTTCAGCACTTCAATGTACAATCCCTGCTTTCAAATACATTTACTTAAAACCAAGTAAAATGGCTTCCTCTGCAGACAAATTTCATATTGTGCACATGAGCTGGCAGATGCTGCCCGCGGGCAGTCAGCCAGTGCACGAGTCAAGCTGACCCTGCCCGAATAGCAGCCTCCCTGGCCGGCACACTTTTCCGGCCGCCGACACTCGGAATAATCTTACCGGCCGAAAGAGAATCCATTGTGGTAAATCGGACGGCAGAGATCTACCTCTGACTCAATCTCATTTCAGCCGTTGGATTCTAGTAATCTGGATTAACGAGTTGGGTGAACGGGAGCTCAATAATTGGGATGCAGACATATATAATGTGATATTTTCTAAGCCACCATGTTTAAGGACACGTGTGGGTCCATGACAACTTTTTTACATTCAAGTCTCCCTTGCCTTCCTATCATACATCTGTCCTACTTATGGATGGATTATGTGGCTGACAACTTTGCCCACACAATCCCCTAGAATTGCTTCCTATTTTATTTATTCCCATGTTGATCTGCTTTACATAATCTATATTTTAGTGAGGATTTAGATTACTTCTTGTCTTTGCCAATATCTTAATCTCTCATTTTGTATTGGTGTGTGCACAATGTATGTGGGTATAGTTTTGATTCTCATGACATTAGATGGCAAGCTTTGTCACAACTTTAGAGATAATCTATGAGTGAGAGCATAATGAGTTTGAAAGCCAAGCGAAGTGAAGTGAAGCAGCTTCAAGTGTAGTGAAAATAAATGATTTCCATTTCCTAGGACAAATAATTGAACAATAATAAAAAGTCTCAAATTTAGGAGTTGGATAGATAATTGAAATAAATACGATAATTAATTCTTACCTAAATGTCTTTATTTTTGGGGTTGAGGTATTAAATATAGTAACATGAAAAGAACAATTTTTAAATAGACTCATATATTTTATAATATACTAGCATACCTATATTTAAAAAATATATCTAAAGTACGCCGAGAGATATCCTTCTTGAGGCAATGTAAATAAAGATGAATGTGTCTTTTGATATGCCATTATAACGTTTCTTTCTTTGATCTTAGTAGATAGTGATGGCTTTTTGAAACTGCCATTCACATTCCTTTCCATCTCGCTTGCATTTTATTTTTATTTTTTTTTATTCCTTTCAACTTCTCTTTTTTGTATTTTTTTTATCAGAATCTTATAAAATTTCATAAAATCTGAATTTGTTTATGAATCTTTCAGCGCTTGTTCTCCATCTGTGAATGTAGGAACGCCTCTCAGCATAATTAAAATTCAATTAGGATGGTGTTTTTAGAAGTAATTTGGATCTTTCTGGAGTTGGATATATTATTGGAGATCATATTAGAAAATTTTTGGTGTTTGTTGCTTCCAAAAAACTTTAGTTGGGCACAGATAATGAAGCCAAAGAACAAGATTTATTATTGGGTCTCAAGCTTGCTACCTAAAATGGAATTAGTAGCTTACACGTCAAAGGGGATTCAATGGTTATGTTCAACTCAATCAGAAATAGGGGCTCTAAAAATTAGAAGTTTGAAATTATTTTAAGATAAGTTTGGCCTTTACTGGATTTGCTCACCTCTTTCTTAGCAAGCTATTGCTATACGGAGGCCAATAGGGCAATTGATTTCCTAGCAAATTATACCATTGACTCTTTAGAAGAAATCATATTAGGAAATGATTTCAATAAGTGGAAAGGGCTAAAAATTTAAACATCGTCAATGTGTATTATAGAGAGGTGTTTGAAGTTTCTTTTCCTTTGAGGTTTTTTAAAATGGAAACCTCATAGAAGGCTTGATTTTCAAAGCGGACTTTGCAACTAGGGTTCACACGTTTCAAACTGCCTACACACTTGAAATGTAACAATTTGTTTTATGAAGTTAACACAAAAGGTGAGGGCTTCATGTCCCTCATTTACCAATCAAAAACATATTCACATAAATGTGCAAATTAAATAAATTAAGTGCATGTGTACACTTTACTTTACTTTCAATATAGATGTCTTTGTCTATATGTCATGAATCCATTCACCAAATTGTTGGAATTTTACATTGTGTTGCTAACCTATAAATATGGTTGTGCACATTCATGGTTTACTTCCACATGTATGGAGGTGATCTTTGTGAATGCAAACCTAAATTTGCATGTGGATTTGAACTAAAACTCACATATTTGATTTGATAATTATGTGTATCATAAGCATGTGTAACATAAGTAGGTGTATCATCAGTGAATATCTAAAGATTACTATGAGATTAAAAATGTTGTTTTTGTTAACTTATAACATATAGGACAGATTCAGTTCAACCAAGTAAGCATACTCTGTAGGTTATTTGTGATTCCAATGATATTTTTTCAAAATCCATGTGATAAACTAAGTACAATTAGATCTGAGATTTAACAATAGCTGTTTCAGATTAAATGATTTCAGAAACATATAAATATTTTTATAAGGGTGTACATGTAGATTTCCATGTACACACATATATAGATATTTGTAAGTATGAGTTTGGGAAATGTGAACAATAGGCAAAACTTTGAGTTATTATCATTTGACGTAGAATATAAAATGTTTTAATGTCTGAATTGTAATGTCTTGGACTTTCTCAAGTAAGAGACTGGATTTTATTGTCATGTTTACCGTTTTCAAAGTTCGGAAAAGATGCATGATATATTTTAATTCTTTCTTTAGTCTATATGTGATCTATTTGGTGAAAAGTCAAGATAAACCTTTGTTTTACCAATCTGGTTAAACCTATTTGAATGGTCATGATATCCAATCAGTCTAGTTATTTGATTTTTATGCAAGAAAAGTTGATTGTGAATTATTTTGTGTCGAGTCAAGCTAAGATAGGAGTGTGTGTATAATTGACCCATATTTCTGCTTTAGAATATGATATTGTAATGAAATGTTTTGACCAAAGTAATGCATTTTGTTGTGTGCATTGTCAATCCATGGTATTTGATAAGGTTGCATATTTAATCAGTCATCATACATAGCTAGAAGTCATCTAGGGTTGTATGGAAAATTACATGTGACAGAGTCAATACTTCACACTAGTTCTCAGTTGACATGGTACATTCACATATCTCTCTATCTGCCACCCTAATGAAGGGTAGGGCCCCTTTCAATAAGAAAGTTTGTGGGGGACCACTGATATGTGGATGGAGGTAAAGCACCCTCATGATGTTCTCGCTCCACGTAGTTGTACAATTCACCACAAGCTTGGTACTCAAAGACACATTTATACATATTGGATCATTGTATTATATGATTTATAATTTGTACAATGCATTATGCTTATGATTAAAGATTTAAGATAGTTCTAATGTAAAAGTGAATCATACTATTATTTCATTGTATAGATTATTTGAAAACTGATGTAAAGTTAAATAGTTGACAATGAATCATGTATTAAGGCAAATTTGTAAATTGTATTTGAATCTTATGTAAGGAAAAATTTTAACCTTGAAAACTATGCTTGAACCATTATGATGTATTTGTACTTGTTGTATTTCAAATTATATATTAAAAAAATATGGTAGTTTTTAGATGAATGTTTTTAGATACAAACTAAGGTCTATCACATCCCCTCTCACTATTCTCTATCTACACCATCTCCTCACTGTATTTTACAACAATAATAAATGTGGAGTAAAAAGATACTAAAGCTCATCTTAAAGGAATGAACAGTGACATAATGTATCTAAGCAAAGGTTCTATCAATATAATTGGCATGTGCCGCCTGATAAAGGGTCGGATAAATAGTAATCACGAGGTGATCAATAGGGATAGTGGAGGCTTCTTGAATTGTACGAACTGACGGTGTCATTATTGAGTGACATGCTTGGGTTGGAGTGATGGAGGTGATTTGATCGATGGAGTGTGAGGCTTTCTCCTCATTCAATGTGTTGTGTGTCCTCTCCATCTTCCTTGTTTGCTCTATTTGCTTGATAGTTGAGCTATGGCGACTAGTGGAGGTTTGGACATGGTGGGGGAGGTGTACGGTGCTAGGGTGGCAAGGAAAGGGGGTTCTTACCCGGGCGGTCCAAGGCGGCAACTACCGAGACGAGGGATTAGTCGCACAGTGGGTGTTAGGAAGGAACCTATTGTGGAGCGTAAGATAGAGGGGGATGGGAAGTGGGGAAGGAAGTGGAGAATTACAAGGGAAGTGGGTGTGTATAGCTTTGTTAACTACATTGATAGGGAGATAAAAAAAATCCCTCCCTTTCGAAGCTGGATAATCAAGATTATGGAGACAATGAAGAAGATTGATGGTGATGTGGAGGTTAATATTTGGGTGTATGTCCATTTGAATTACTTCTGGACCCTGGGCATACGTGAGGGTGGTGGAATCTGTATTGGGTTGCTCAATCCATTGCGGCGTCTATGCTACTTTCAGTGGCTACTTGTTCTATGCTAAATCATGATGATATGTTGGATAATTCAGCAATGGTGGAGAAGAGTATGGGTGATGTCATGGATCATATTCATGATGTGCGAGTGAAGTAGTTTGATACCCTTGTGGCTCTGGAGAGGATTACCGATAAGGTTGGGGCAAAGCTACCTAAACGCCCTCCAGCCTCTCTATTGTGTGGGTGTGATTCCAAGGAGAATGCAATTTGGGAGGAATCCATGGAATGCAATGTTGAGGTAGGAGAAAGCAATTGTAATGTTAATGATGCCAGGGATGGGCCTATGTAATTTGCCCATCACTAATTGTGCAGATAGATCTCTATGTTAGACTTGTGTTAGGATGGATGTGAAGGGTTTTTATGATCTTAGTATGGATCTTCTAGGGTAGTTTTTTGTTGATCTTGATAGTCTGTATGTGATATGTCAAATGGTATATGGTATTGACAGTCTTTTTTGCTTAGTTCCTGGACTTATAACCAGGTTATATATAAAAAAATATATAATTGGCATGTCTTTTCAATCCTCTTCCTACAAGTTCACACAATCTTGGGAGAGCTATTATTATAGGGTATGGAAGTTAAGACACAACTTGATGTAACCTTTATCCTCCCACATCTTTTAATAACTAGCCAATATTACAATCCAGGTGAGTTGGGATTACAACATCATTAGTGCATCTTAGTCATGATATATGTCACCTTACTTCATAATGTTTGATTTATGGCAACTAGATTCTGAAAACATCTCTCTTGAATTTCTTTATATCCACTCCTTATCAGGCATACACAAACACACACTTGTAAAACAATAATGCATTTAAACAAAATTGTAATTTATCACAAATATTGAACAAGCATGACAACACACTAAGATGATAAAGTACTAGACAAGATTGATGAGGTAGACTGTCAAGCGCCAATAAACTATTATGTGTTATCTTGTGTCATCAAATGATGAATAGCATCCTAAGTATAAGAGTTACCCCTTTTCCTACAAATTGAGAAACCAAATCAACATCAAAATCCTCATCATATCAGATAATAAAATAAATCAAAATGAGGTACGAACTCAAAACTAAACAACCAAACCTATCAAGACCCAACCTTAATTCCTTGTGCGCATAGATTGTTACAAAATAGTCAACAACATCTCATACAATCATGATAAATTCTCATCATAAATGAAATTCACTGAGTTCAATAGTCCATTGGGGAGGGTCGTGACAATTTCATGAGCCAATTTCATGCAGAAATATGCCACTTATAAGCTAGTTATTGCATTTACAACACTCTAATCAAAGCGAGCACAAATCATAAGAGAAAAGGGCATGGATATGCAATTTTCACCATTACACTAATATATTTATATATTCCCTTATTTAAAGTTTTTTACAATTTAAATTTTATAATGAGCCTTAATTTTTATATGAGTAAGTTTATAAATTATTATTGTAAAGGAAAACAAACTTTCCCTAAACTGACCTAGGCCAATCCAACATGAGTAAGTTTATAAATTATTATTGTAAAGGAAAACAAATTTTCCCTAAACTGACCTAGGCCAATCCAACAAGATGCATCCAAATCAAAATAAAATAAGCTAGATTAAGAAATGATAGTTGCAGGCATAGATAAATTAAATAAAATGCTAAGCTAGGAAAATAAAATACATTAGATAATGAATACTTAGCTCTATGCACGATGAAGAAGAATAACTTTGATTTGGTAATAGATTTGATTTGTCTTAGGATTGAAACTAATAAATATAAGTTTGTACTTTGCCTCAAAATTAAAATAGTTGATGAACTTAGTGAAGGGTTGTATTTGAGTTGGTGAAATTCCATAGATGTGGTTTTGATCTTTGGTCACGAATTTGATTTGGTACAATGCACACTCGTAGTTCCTAATTCACCTGGTTCACCTTGCTCCTTTGAGTGTTGAGGATTGGTGGTATTTAAAAATACATTTAGAGGGTTGTTAGGAGAAGTTCCTATAGGTCAACCCCCAAGAGAGATCAACTTTGATGTCATGTTAAAGATTGACAAACAATAAGCAAGCATGTAAATGTATTAAGATGATGCAAAGTAGAATTAAATTATTTTTAGGTGCTTCAATTGAAGTGTTCCTAGCATGCTCCTACCTTAAATGCTAATGATCTTTGAATAATGTTTGTGGATGATAAATCAATATAATTGAATGCCTTTAAATGCAAGGACATGGTAATAAATCACACAAACATGTGTTTAGTTAGCCCATAATAGCTAGTGAAAAGGGTTGGGCACTGGGAACTTTGGATTTTGAATTTGAATATTTATATTTTATGGGTTAGTTCTACAAGTGTGAGATCAATCCTATGTTCATGAGATTGGCCCAAGACAAGGGAGTGTTAATATCAACGTGGGAATAGAATGTTTGGAATAGGTGCAAGGGTAGGTGTAATAAATGGTTAATATGTAGGAATATGTGTGGATATGAATAAGATAAGGCGAAATGTGTGGGAGTATGTGTAAATAGGGATGTGGAAAGGATTAGGGAATGAGACCAACTTCACACAAGATTAAAAGAAAATATGTGTGTGTGCTTCCTACTTAACCCTAAGAGGAGATATGTTTGAAGCTATTTGATCTACACAAATTTTAGCATATTAGCAATTAGATGTAAAACATCACGTAAAAAAGAATGAGAAAGGAGAAAGATGAGAGAAGAAGAATAGAAACAACCACAAAATTGGACATTAATATATCCTACAAAAACCCTCGTAAGGGAAAAACCCAACCTCCAAAGTACCTAAATATAATGTATTATCAACAACAAATAATTATGATACAATATAATAGTTCTACTTCATAGAAGATCAACACTCTACAATATGGAGGAATTTTGATATCATAACAACACAAAAAATATGACATGCCATCTCCATCCCAAACCTTCAATATATAGGCTATAGAGACCTAAGAAATTATAAATGGTTTTCCAAACCATGTACCAAAACTATAGGCCCAAAATCGGTGCCCAATTCCACATGGTCAAAATCCAACACCTCACTCCATAAGTAACTCCACCCAAGAGAGAATGTATCTCCCATTTTGTCTGGTTTGACTCTTATGACCATGGGGTCTAAGCGTAACTCCCAAGTGCTCCACCATGAGGCAATAATCAAACTTACATACCTCTTACTCGTGGCTATAATTAGCTAGTCAAAGATTCTAGTTAAGTCCACTAAGTAACCCCCAAATCAATCTGTAACAAACATCATAAGACTAATGACATGTGGCAAAGACTACCAACTATAGAATCTACATGATTCAACCCAAGTGGGACACCCTTTTCCATGTGGGCATAATTATTTATAATATATAAATATTAAATAATTTCAACTAGACCTAGGACTTACAACATGTACAACACACCTAGTAACTGTGAGGCTCACTTCTCCTGCTCATTATCACATCTTGCTTTCAGGAGGAAGCCTAATCATTGGGGGAAGGGTGTGAGGCCCAATTCTCCTCCTTGTGATCACATCTTATTTTGATGCTTATAACACTCATGGATATGCTATTATATTTTGCTATGATCATATATTATGTGGACACTAATACTATGTTTAGAATAGTAGTTGATTATCTTCTTGGATGATGAATTGGTTAAGTAATGATTATGAACTTGTTTACATTATCTATATATAAGTATAGAATTCATATTTATCTTATCGTTATGGATTAGTTATAGAGTAGATTTAATTGTACAATGATGGATCTCAATGTAATTGGATATACACCACGTGTTTTATGTGATTGTATGTAAATATAATTTCAATAATGGATTAAACTTATTGTCAAATTTTCATTAAATCGTAATAGTGTTGGTTAATTACGATTTATCTATGGTGTGTGTATATTGATTTAATTGTAAATTTCACTTTGGTTGTTATCTTAGATACATTGATGTTTGAGAAAAGGTGTGCAAGTTAATTTTCATGACTAATGAAAATTGTGGAGGTTCTCAAAAAATCATGGTTGTGATTGCCCAGTATACCTAGGCTTTAACTTAAGAGAGGATTAAGGTCTCTTTGTGTAAATGTGATGTGTGTGGGATCTTGTTGATTTATTTTTAAATTATGATTAGTTTTATTATTTCTAAGTTAGGTTTGGATAAGGCATTTTAAGTGTCAAATCTCAAATTTGAACTTAAAAGAGGATGTTAGAGGTCATTTAATATTTTTTTCTTATTATTTGAGTAAAAATTAAACTCCTAAAGTGATGAATTATGAGATGGGTCCATGCTTGAGTGTTTAAAATATGTTTTAGAAGAGTCTGGAGCCTTGAAAAGTGTCCTAGAAGATAAGTTGCAAATTTTTTAAGATAAATTTTGATTTTGGATGACAAAGCCAAATTTTACCCTAAGTTCATTGTATCTAGACATTTATCTTTTATTTAAACCTTTCTTGAAACTTTGTTAACAGTTGACTTTTTTATTTTTGTCATTGTTGTTTTTGGATATCAAGTGGCTTGGTGAAAGAGAAGAATTGGGGAAGAGCTTGAGAGCTTGGAGAAGAGGAGAAATTGAGGAACTTGAACCAAGGGCTTTTCAAATTTTGTTGAAATGTTGAGATAAGCTCTTAAGTCACTTTTGAGTGTACATTGATATTATCGTCGATGAAATAATGTTTGAAAACTTACTGATTTTCTGAAGTATTCTTGTTATTGTATGAAAACCCTCTTGTTGTGTTATATATATTATGTTGATACTCATTGGGGATGGTGTTATGTTGTGTTGGGTGTGGATCTTCCCATTTGAGTTAAGATCCACCTATGTATTGGGGTTAAGAGAGGTGTGAACCCTCTTTTGGGGAAACATATTCAATCTATATTTATTTTAAGGCATGAGTGTCTTTGCAAATTTGTGTGATCTATGTTTTTTGGTGATATAATGAGTATTCATGTGATGGTTGTAGTGTTTTCAATGTATTGAGTGCTTTTGTATTTGATATGTGATAATATGGGATATGAGAATAATACTTTGTGAATTTCTGGTCATAATATTCTAGGAGATGTGAATTGGTGATGGAATATTATTATGTGTGTTGGTGTATGTGGGTATTGGAAAAGAAAGAAGATTTGATATTATTTTTATTTTTTTCCCAAGAGGTTAGTGTGTCCTCTTGACTCCCCCTTTTTTTATGAATCTTTCTAAGATTCATATGTGATGTTTAAGCCTATGGGTGTTGTGTTTTTGTTTGTGTATTCCTTTGTTGTGTTGTAAAAATTAGTTTCTATGAGAATCTCCTAACTCGAGGGTGGACTTGTGAGCAAGCCCTATGGTTGGAAGGTGAGCAAAATCTCCATTAACTTAGACGTGAAATTTTATTTTTTATAGACTTGGATGAATCAAAGATGACAAACTTGTGTTTAATGAAGGTCTTATATCAGTTTTAAAACTCTCTATTGAAGCTATTAGACTATTGTGAACTCTCTTTTGAGAGGATGAGATTATTTTCACATTTGTGTATATGGCACTCTGGATTTGTTTAGAAAATAAATTTATTTCCTCCCTATGCATGTGAGAGTTGTGAAATAAAAGATCTATTTATAAGTCTATTGTATGCAAAATAATTTTTTTTTGTATAAATCATGTTGTACAAAAAAATATAACATTTAGAAGATTTTTTCTTTTGTTCAACCATAATTGTAAATGCATTGAAAAATAGAAGTGTATTCTTGAAGTAAACAAATGGGTTTATTTATTATAGATGAATTCAATGTTAAGAAAAAAGATACAATTCACTTGAAATATTATTTTAGGTATTAAAAAAAATATACATGCATCTATGGTTTCAAGTGTTAATATATATATATATATTCGTGGATGGATTATTTAGGATGGCCCCACACCAACGGAGCCACCACAAAAGTCCAAGAGCCACTGGAAGACTAAGAGTCACCACATAGAACCACACTAGAAACCACCAACGGAACCACCACGAAAGTCCAAGAGCCACATCTTGAAATTCTAACTATAGATGTTACTTGAGGGATTTGAACTTGGATCTCCATCTTGAGAACCTTATGACCTTGCCATTAAGCCCAACCCCTTTCTCACACACACACACAGATATATATATATATATATATATATATATAATTTTCATAATTATTTTTATTGTAGATCTGAAAACAAAATGATATAGAAAAAATAGATTTAGATATTTTTATCTATTTACAAAAAATAAAATGTAATTTCCTCTTCTAGATTGCAAGATATAATTTTTTTTTTAAATCGCACGTCAAAAATTTCTAAAAAATAACATTTCTGAGTTGATTTCAAATCATCACATCTTCCTTAATACTAATCCAAATATTTAATGTAACCACTTTTTGGAAAGCTCTCAAAGTTCTCTTTTCAATAAATTCAAAATCTCTCTATTTGAATACCTCTGTGAGACACATGACCCTCTACAAGAAATTCATTCATTTTTTTGTTGTTGTAGATGTACTTGGGATGAAATTGATGTGGTTGCTCATAGAGTTATTCAAGATTTTAGCAACATGTACTTATAAATTCTTCTTTTTTGAAATAGTTGAAGATTAAGGTTGATTTATAAATGTGTAGATGATAAGATAGAGGCTCAAGATTTAATTAAAATGGAAGGTTAGGATTGAATAAGAAGAATTAAGATACTTTTAGGACTATCATTAAATGAATGGTTAGGATTAAAAAATATGCTAGAGAAATGGATGTTAGAGATTGAATTAGATCTTTGGCTTTTATTTATTTTTAGTCAATTTTGTGATTTTTTGAATTATTTATTTATTTAAGGATGTGACATGATTTAAAATGTAATTTTTTTTTATATAGTATACCTTGGTTGGGGACCAGGGACCCATCAAAAAAGGGCTAAGCCCATAGAGTCTTTGTCAAAGTATGCAGAATCAGACATTAATGTCATATAAACAGGGGGCAAATTACAATGACCCCACCCTAAAACTGTATCTAGATTGACAAAAACTCAAAACATAGGACACCTACTAAATGACTTATCTCATTTTCCATCCAAGACCACCACCCCTTCCTCATCACAGGCACAAGTATACATAGGACTCTCACGAATCGACACCTCAACACCCATTTTACCAGCTATCTATGCAACCATCTTTCGCGTGTCCAAGACCCCTACAAAATATCATGTAAATGCCCCAATTCATATTCATGGAATTCTACTATGTCCAGCATTCTCTATCATGTCCTCATGTGTGAGCACAAATGCAACAAGTACAAAGAGGAGAGTTGCCGCCGCCAACGATTGAGTTCCTTGGATCCAGAAATAAGTTCACCATTGCCTCACGCACATTCACTCCTTCCTTCCCATCGACCTCTTTTGCTACCTTCAGCTATCGATACAACCACTCATTCAGAATAGGATTCTTGATTTCCTTCTCCAAATTCTTCATGAACCCGACCATCGCCTCCTCTACAGGAAGCTTCTTCAATCATTTGCGAGGAGAGTATTTCCTTTTCATTTTGCCCCCTATGTTGGAATTGGGGCCTGCTCTAGACATCTACCTCTGCGGAGGGACGCCACCCGGGCGTATACCTTTGAGTTTATCCCCTTCTCCCTCGCTCGAGATGCCCTCCATGAAGAAAGATAAGCACTACACTGTCTAGCTAAGAAAAACGTAGAGAAATCTCTATAGACAAATCTAGAAGAAAAGGAATGGCATCATTTATGAGGAAACTTGCCTTCTTCTACACTCCTTCCATCTCATTATTGCTAAGCATGCCAAGACCTGCCACCTTTCCTTACTAGCAATCTAGCATTTAACACCCTGTGCGCTCATAATTGTCTTGAAAGACGTGCTAGCCCATTATTGGGGAGATTTAAAATGTAATTGTGTAATGAGTTATTATAATTATTATTTTATATCATATTGTATTTAAAATTTATTAATGGTGCTCTAATTTCTACTATTTAATTATTATTTAGAATTTTAATTAAGATAGTTGCGCGATTTAATTTTTTATTATGTATAACTTAGTTTTTAATTATATTAATTGTGAGATTAAATCAAATTAAAGTTTGCGGTTTCGATATAATTTAATTTAATTAATGTGAAATTTATTCTTTCAAGAAGGATGTTTAAATTGTGGCACATAAGGTTGAAAGAATTTAATAAATGTTGTTGATAATTTATTTAATCAAATTAAATTAAATTGCCTTATAGTATGACTTTGTTTGAAAATAGTTAAATAGAAATAAATAATAAACAATAGTTAAAAACTTAAATAAAGATTTATGTATAAATACACATGTTAGTTAACGTTTTCTAAGTCTTTATTGTTAAAATTTTTATAGAGAATTTCAACAATTAAAACGAGTTAGAGTTTTTAATTCTATTTAATCCTAGTATTGATATCTTAAATACATCTATCTAAAAGACGCCAGGCGCCTATCTATTCTCAAAAATAATTTAAATATAGGCGCCTCGAGACTGATATCTCTCTACGTCTTTTAGATAGATGTATTTAAGATATCTATGCTAATTTATAATATATAATATATTATTTAAACCTCTTAATAAAGCAATGAGTGTCTTTAAAAAACTATTCAAATATAAAATATAAATTAAATAAGTATTATAAATATGAGAAATTTTATTTTACACTAATTTCATAAAAAAAATATCACAAAATTAATACATATTAATTGATAAATCTTATTTATTTATAATTAATAATTAACAATTTAATTCTCTTAATAAAAAATGTGTCTTTAAAAAACAATTCAAAAATAAAATATATGGAAACCCTTTTCTAACAAATAATAGTAAAAGTTATTTTATTTATTTAGAAAATTTGCAAATGATAGAAACTAAAAATTAAATGCAAATACTTACTTGTATTGTTTTGCCTCATTATCACGTAAATTGTTGCACCTTCTCTCAATTCGTAAAATTTATTAATTGCTTTCTCACAATTCATAAAATTTATTAATTGCTGCACCTTCGTTAATTCGTAATTTTTTTTGTGAATGCGTAATTATTTTTTCCTTTCTTCTTCCTCTCTCCATTTATATAAATCTTTTTGGTTGGCACCAATTCGTGAGTCTTTTAATTTATATTTGTAGGATATTTATTTTTCTTATATCTTTTCATTGTTATTAATATAATAGATGTTGACATTT
Source organism: Cunninghamia lanceolata (assembly GCA_027924645.1). Classification (NCBI taxonomy): domain Eukaryota; kingdom Viridiplantae; phylum Streptophyta; class Pinopsida; order Cupressales; family Cupressaceae; genus Cunninghamia; species Cunninghamia lanceolata. The sequence continues at coordinate 19,908,382 of BSBN01001272.1, read as the reverse complement.
AGTTCATTTTAATATGTTTTTTTGTTTTTCATAACACGCTCACATTCTGCTCTTCCTCTCTCCATTTCGTGAGTCTTTTAATTTATATTTGTCGAATATTTATTTGTCTTATATCTTTTTATTGTTATTAATATAATAGATGTTGACATTCAGTTCATTTTAATATGTTTTTTGGTTTTTCTTAACACGCTCACATTCTGCTCTGTGCTGCCACTGTAGTTACGCCTCCCGACGTAATTAAAAGAAATTAAGCATGAATGCAAATTTAAATGAGCTCAATTGCCCTCTTGCAAATTTTCTTTTTGTGGAACTTTCTAATTAATCAAAATATTTCATTTGAAAATTAAATCAAATTGAAATGTTAGAGGTGAAGAGATTAAATTTTGTTATGATTTAATTGGTAAAATAATTAAATGATGTCTTATATTCATTTAGTCATAAATTTATTTTTAGATAATCTATTGGTGTAATATTTTATTTGCCTAGGATATATTATATCCTAAGTGTGATATTACACCTATTTAATAAGTTTACTTAGGATAGTATGCATATTTAATTATTCTCACCTAAGTAGCTAATAATGGCATGTGTACACCTTGACTTGAGGTACACAAATGCCACCACTACCTCATCAACTTTTGGCTGATGGTAGTTAGGTGCCACCTCTATTCAGTCAATACCACCTCTATCTTAGTTAGGTTGAGTGAACGAATCCATCAATTGGTAGTTCAACTCTTGACTTCTTAGTTAGGTTAAGTTAACTCACCTCTTGATTAAGAGAAATTGAGAGTTAATTCATGCCTCTTGGGCATGTTATCTCCTTGATTCATGCATCCAAGAGGCCTATATATATGTATGTTGCTCATTGTAACTCTATCTCATAATATTGAGTATTGAATAACAATTATTATATTCAAATCATGGCGGCTCTTCTCTCTATTGAAAGCCTGCACAAGCTTCATTATGACAGTAATTATTATTCAAAAAATATGAAGGCGATTCAAAGGACGAGCTTGGGGGTTTGAGCGGCCTCAAGAGCAAGTTTAATGATGACAGACAAATCATCATTTCTAGATAATTCAAAGAGGAGTTGCATTACTTATGGGTGCCGAAGCTTATGTTATGTGATTTTCCCTTTCAAGTTGTGAAAAACACGACCATGGGTGGAGATAAGGTCTGAACTGAACCCTCTTCCTATGCAGAGTTTAAGGCTGACTCCATGTTGTGGAGTATATGTTACAAGGGAGGAATCACGTCGTTCTTGGAATGCCTAAACGATTTCGGCAAAAATCTTTCAGTCTAGTTTGCGATGTCGTGGGACGAGGAACATAAAGTCTAGGTTAGTGGTGTTCAATTCGAAGTGACTGAAGGAATTATCACCAAAGCCATGGGATTGTTTTGCGATGGAAAAAGGTCGAGGTGTTGGGAATTAAGGTGTCTCAACCTTGGTAATTCCTTGTATTATTTCGTTGTATTTATTTATTTATTTATTGCCTACTATTGTAATTAGGATGCAAATCCTTATTGTCATCTTGTGGGAGTTGGCACGGTGATGTGTCATCCTACGTGGAAGGTGACAACATGTAAATTTGTCCTCACACGAGGAGATAGGCATCCCACTTAGTGGTAGGAATATTTTGCCATGTGTCAGCATCTTGGATAGTGTGTAAGGGAATATTGACCAAAATGGTTATGATAGATTCCTATGACAAATCTATGACGCATAAGAGTCGTAAACGGAAGATTCTATGATAGGTGAAGACATGTGTCATAGGGCACCTTGGAAGAAGGCATCTTTGGGCGCCCCAAGGAGGGTTATGACATGTTGTAAGAGAATATGCTATTTTTAGCTTGTGTATGACAGATTCTCTTACAACTGTAAGTTATGACAGCTATGACAGATTCTATGATGGTCGTAAGTGTCATCAGAGTATCTGTCATTGCCCAACTTAGGAATAGGCGACCTCTTTGGCATGGGGTGATATGACAAGTTTCATAAACATCCTATAGTGTTGGACAAGTGTCCATAGGTGTGGGTTTTGGGCCATGAGGCCATTTTGGACACCCATCTCAAGATAGAGCCATTTTTGCCTTGTATCTTCTATATAAACAGGTGCTTTGGAGATGAGATGTATTATGTGATTGATAGGTATTGTTATGCTACCAAATTGTCTCCAGATACGAGTGTCAAAGACTCCTGCAAGAGAACTAGCTCTGTAACTATATTGTAAACCTCATTGTTTAGATAATACATTTGAGCTGTGTTTTGGAGTGTGGGGTTTTTCACCTGTAAGGGTTTTCCCCACATATATCTTGTCTCTCTCTCTCTTCTGTCTTCATTCTTGTGTTGTGTATTGCTGCAATACCTCTGTTGTTGGGTTAACATTATGTAATTATAAAGGTTAAAAAGAATTTTCACTCATCTCTCCTCATTAGATTAGTGTAGGAAGCGATTTCTGCACACCTAGCTTCCTTTCACGAGGAAACAAACCAAAGTGCAAGACCCTGAAGGTATGAAGAAATTCTTCAAAGAGGGGGGAGTCACCTATTCGTATGCAGGTCAACTTCGAAAGGGAAAGCCTCATTAACCCCTGGGATAGAATCTTCTATCTCATCATGAAGTATATCACCTTGGAGGGCAGGTTCAGGTGCTACTATCATTATCATTTTAGGCATAAGGTTCTTGTGTATTTTCATTTTTATCTCGTATCTTCCTAAGAGTCTTTTGTTAAGGTGGCTAAAAAAGACCCATGAAGGTAACCCTATTGTTGTCATTGTCCCACTCCATCAAGGATTGTTCCTTCACCTGTTCCATTTCCACCTGGCCCTCTGCCCTACTAAACCTATAATTGCTTGTCTCGTTGATGAAAGCAATGCTAATGACTTGGATGATAACATTCCCTTGAGCATTAAGTATGGTAGCCTCGGTAAAAACAAGGTCAATAGCCCCACTGTCAAAGATCTCTAGGGCCCTATTGGGCCCTCCAAAAACCCTAAGGCTCAGTCTACTGATAATCCTGGATCCCGGTCCCACAAGAAAAAAGGCACCAAGACCCCTCTAGATGCTAGAAAACTAACCCTACCTTGTAGGGCCCATCTAACTTGGCTACCCCTTTGGGGGGTGCGGTTGGGTCCCCAGGTCAATCCCAGAAGGTGACTGTTGAGGGTTTGTGTGGTTTGAAGAACAACCCTTCGCACTCGGGTGGAAAAAAGAGGAAAGGGAGTCTCAAGGATCACCCTGTGCCTAGAAAGGTTGGTAAAAAGAAAGGCAAAAAATCTATTGGACTAGGTGAGAAATTGGTTGAACCAGTGGCGGACAAGGGGAATATTGATCTTCAAGAGCAAGGGGTAGATGTTGCAGAGGAGAATAAAGATGTTAAGATCAAGGGGAGCACTTTGAGGAGGCTGAGTATCCAAAGGTCGAGTAGATTGGCAGGGGGTAAAATGCCCATTCTAAAAATAGTGGATTATTCCTCAGCTTTGGACCCAAAGGACGAGGTGGAAATCAAGGTGGTTAAGTCGACACCTGAACAAATTGAGGAGCAAGAGGGTGTCATTCATTTTGAGGAGTTAAATAAATCCTATTATGAAACTAATCAAGAGGAAGTTGAGATCCTGGAAACCCCTGAGAAGGAAGTTGCAAGTGTTAGAACTGTGATAATTGTAGCCAACTTAATAAGGAGTTGGATGATGTTAAGAAGAGGCTGCTCCCTGTGGAGGACAAAGTGAAAGTTCTTGCTACTATGTGTTCGAAGGTTATCCACCATGTTGCCATGTCACTAGCTATTTTGTAAGATGCTTAAAATGAACAGGTTGACAAAGAAGGCAAGACTGCTGGCAAGGAGGAACTTTCAAAGTTTCTTAAGGATGATTGGAATGAGTTGCTTAATCAGTTTCTATTTCTGTTATTGTTTTTGGTATTGGTACTCTTTTGTTACTGGTATGATAATTTGTTGTTTTTTTGTTGTTCATGGTTGCTAGCTTGTTTTGCTGCCCGTGTGGCTTTTGTAATAGGGATCTGCACCCTTGTTTGCAACTTACCAATATCAAAAACAATTATTATATTCATATAGATTTATGATTAGCTTGTAGGCAATTTGTCTTGGGTAGGTTTATTGATCATAACAAATTTTAACATAATCAACTTCCTTGTATGTTAGCCAGGTTGAAAGATTGATACATGCAAAGTGATAAATGTTCTTGTGAGAACTTGATAACTCTAATTTATTAATAATCATTGGAATAGGTGAACTAGTTATCAATTATTTTATAAGTTTGATTAAAAAATATTTAATCAAATTCATATAGTAGCTTTAATAAGATTAAAAAAAGTAATTCTTTGTTTTGTGAACCAAGTGGTTTCCTCATCACCACAAACTTTGTGGGTCCTCCTCTCATGTTATGCAACATACACATCATTGTGTGTATATGCTACGACACTGAGAGTGTGTGTGTTGTGCTACCATGTGTAGTGTGGTGAGGTCATAGTAGAGTTGTTATTTTAAGAAAAAAATGGTGTCAGTGTTCATACTCACAGGTAAGTGTGGGAATGACAACAACCTAGTCCCAACAATCTTCCACTTGTTTTATACATCACAATTATCATAAGGGGTCCAACAAAGTGAATTAAAATACTAGGGATTGATCTCCATAGCCATCCTACACCATCTAAACTTCTCCATGCTCATGAGCTTTGTTAAAGTATTGCAACATTCATCATGGTGTCCACCATCTCGAGCATAAACCTCTCATCATCCATCGTGACATGAATAAAGTGATAATATGCTTCATCTACACATAAAATATAACACTCCCATCCAAGATAGTGATACACTAATTGTCACATAGAATTAGGTCACTATCCTTGAAAACAAGCATAAAAGCTAAATTACCTCCATACATGCACAAGTAGATACTATGTACTCTGTCCTTGTAGTGCAAAGAGAAACCACATTCTTTTTTTTACTTGTTCAACAATTTGCACCACCAAACCGAGTAATTACATACCCACCAATAGTTCATGTGCTATACACATCTTATACCCAATTTGCATCCACAAGTCCCTTTATATTCACTATCCTTCACAAAGTCTACCGTCCCTAATAGAAAATAGAACACTCTATTTCATGTCTAAGATACATGAAGATTCTCTTCACTATAATCTAATACTCCTTTTCTAGAATGGACATGTACCTACTTAGGACTCCCACTACTTGGGCAATGGCTATTCTGGTGCAAAACATAGCATACAAAGGCTATGAGCTACACTTGTATAAGGGGCATGTCTTATTTCATGTGTCTCAACTAATGTTAGAGAGCACCCACTTATTTGTAATCCTACAAACTAAACTACTACAAAGCAGAGTTAACATAGTTCCCCTAGCTAATCTAGGTTTTTATTCACTCTATCCCTATTGATCTCTACGCCAAGTAAACTTAGATTTACCAAGTTTATATCAAATAACAATTTGACATTAAAAACCCCCAAACACATCCTTACTATTACAATAATAATAAAGTGAAATAACAATAATTGATCACCAATATGTTTGAAACAAATGTAACTATCTCATTTAGCTCTGCACAAATCCCAACCTCATATGAGTTAACCTTTTGATACAAGAGTGAAACTTAGACCATAGAGATATATCCTACAATTCATATCATTTCAATGCTACCAATTAGTTTGGTTATGAAGCATAGATCTCCTCTACCAATTCTCTAATAGAAAAATATGTCTTGATATCTAATTGTTTAACCCCGAGGTCAAACACAACAACAAATCAAAGAATCTAAAAATATTTAACCTTCTCAATATTAAAGAAGATCGAGCATAATATCAATTTTCCCTTTGTTGGATTGTGCCCAAATTTCATCCTCAAACTTGGTGGTTCTATTGATGTGATGATTTTCTATTTGCCCAAGTTTCTTATGCAGGTCACCATTCATGTGCTCTCTTCACCATAACCTATAAAAATGCATTATCCCTATCTTGAGGTGCTTTTTGTTAGACTATTTTGTTGTCCCTACCTACTTCCCTATACCTTGTAATTTACTCTTTTATCTTGCAACATACCCTATTGGCTTTTTGTGATTCCCCATTACCCATCCTTCCTTATTGTTGGTACCATGTGTGCGCCTAACCTATTTATTATCACCGCAATAAGAGTATGCTTTGTCTATATACCCTCTTTATTCTCTTTCTAGTGGATCCCCATGCATGTGGTGGTTTTTTCAATCTTATGGTGGTCGCACATATCCTTGCACATATAATTTTAGGTTATTGTGGTCTCCCTTTGATCCCATTAGTCTTCTATGGTAGGTGTAACATTGAAAATTGCATACCCTTGTAATTTCATGCTACATTTTTTGCTCACTTTGATGTCCATTCACTTAGCATGTTTTAGGCTCATTCTTAGCCCTTGCCTTAGCCTTTTTCCACCTAGGAAGTGTTGTGTTTATGTTATGTTTTGACCTTTGTACTTGTTTTCATGTAATTCTATTTAAGTGTTTCATTTTTGTTGCTATCCTAAGGTGTTTTGAAGGTTTAGGAACTGAAGTCACCTGGATGTGAGTGCAATGCGTAGACGTTCGTGTGACACACTAGCATCCCATGACCATCTACCACCCAGTGACCATTTCTAAGCACTTCTCACCACCCACTGCATATGTGATTTTGTGTAACATCTTTGTTATGTCTGAATGGCTCATTTTAACCTATCTTTTCTCTTCTTCCCTCCAACTCACTAGTAGAATTTTGGCAAATAAATGACTAGGTGACTAAAACTTTTAGTCACGACAACTAAAAATGACTAAATTCTAATCATTTTTTACAAGATAGCTATAAATGACTAAATAAATGACTAATTTGATTGTTAGGTAAAATCACAGCTATAAATGACTAAATAATTAGTCACAATGCAAAAATAGTAGTGTTTTCTCTCCCATAAACTCTCTTTGACCTTGGGATTTCAAAAAGTCATTTATTCTATTAATAAAAGATCGCAAGGCCCGTAGTGTTCCCGCCCATGAGAACGCTTCCCATTTTCATGCCCAGAGTCAAAAGGCATTTCCAGATTTGAAGTCTCCAAAAGTGAAGAGCAGAAATTGTCATGGCATAGAGCATAGGATATTTTATTAATCATAGGGCCTGACACAATTGATCGTCTGGTGCGGTTCTTGTCTATCAAGTTCACTTACATGTGCTTAAATGACAAGAGTGATAATATAGGGGAAAATGAGTTGAGAATATCCTATTGCAATTCAAGCCTTCCAGAATTTTGGATCATCAATAGCTACTGCCCAATGTTGTTAATGTCCAAAACAAGCAAGGGACATATTGCTTATCAAATCACCAGCGATAAGCAACTCTACAACACCCTAAGTTACTAGTAGCTGCAATGTATACTTCAGTTCTGCCATGCGGTTAACGTCTACATAGACTTTATTGAAGTTAGGATAGAAATCGATAATGTTGGATGCGATGTGATTCGACTGCATCAGCCACACAAGCCAATTTGAACAAGACTTGAACATCTGAGCGGCACTTTCCAATAAAGATATGTATAAGTATTGGGCCTCAGGTTGAATCCCATGTCTACTCTGTTTCTATTATATCCAACAATTTACATGAATTATAAAGGGAGACGCACATTGTGTATCCAAAAATAAGATCTTATTTGTAAGATTTATTGAGGGAGATATGGTGCATATAACAAAATTGGGGTTTATCAATAGACATTTGGGGTGATTTAAGTTTACAACAATGTATATTAAGGAGGTCTGTCTAGAGGGTTTCATGTCCTGTGCAATGAGGACAGTCATGCCTAATTTTGATCTCTCTTTTGATGCTATAACTGGTTTGAATGGCTCAGGGAAATCAAATATATTGGACTCAATTTGTTTCATGCTTGGAATTACCAATTTACAATAGGTCAGGGCTTTAAATTTATAGGAGCTGGTGTACAAGCAAGTGCAGGCCGGAGTGACAAAGGCCATTGTTTCTACTATTTTTGATAATTTGGATTACAGTCACGATCCCATTGGATATGAAGAAAATACCGAGATCACTATAACTCGACAAGTATTTAGCCATTTCATTTTCTTTCAGCTCCTTTAATTTCAAAATAATCCTCAAACAGTTTGTGCTATAATATTCAAGTTTTCTTTCAGTGGGTTTGGTCAAAAAAATTGTTTCCTTAGCTAGGGGTATCTATTGTCTCAAAGTCACCCTAGAATTGCACCTAGACTTGTTTTTTAAATATGTTGCACACATAGTTGGATGTTGATTTTAATCCAATTTTGAACACTTAACATGTCTTCTACGGATTTGAGTATTCCACACCCAAAGTTGGATGCAATATTTTGCTTACTATGAATGCTTAATATGCCTTTTGTGGGTTTCAGTAAGTTATATTCAAACTTGGATGTAGCATTTAACCCAATTTGAATGCTCAACATGCTTACTGCAGTTTTAGAAATGTATTACCCTGACATCAATGTGGTATTATACCCAATTCAATGCTTAAACATGTATCCTTTAGATCTTAGATTATGTAATTTAGTTTAAAGTAATTGGCTTGTATGTTATGCTTTGTGTTCATGCTATTTGCATAGGATTCTCTCCTAACATAAATAACTAGGACATTAAGCACAATTTGATTTACATGTGCATATGCAACTTGCACAAGACTCATGGGTTGAGTTTGGGTGATTGTGTGTGGTTTTTCTGTGAGTTTTTTCTACCAAAACTTGGCAAGTCTCAGGTTCAGACTCAGAAGTCTTGAGCACAGACTTGCCTGAGGCCAGAACACAAAACAACAATAGCTAGATCAGTTATGCCCTTCTTTCTCATTGGATTAGCAAATGGGTTCCATTAGAAGAGAGATTTCAAGCAAGAAATGTTAAAACTGCAGCTCAATTCTCATAGAAAAGTGAAACATTTTTATAGGTGGTATGTGTTGACATCTTCCAAAGATCTGTAAACATTGGTAACATTCAATGCACTGACATATTCTTTAAGATCTACAAATAGTGGTTAGAATAATTGTGTTACTATATTCTTTACTCTTAGGGAAGATTATTATTACTTTCCTCTTTTGTTTAAATTATCTTATCCTAGCTCTTATACTAGTTTAGTTTAATTTGAAAAAGTATGAATATATTCATGTTTAACATTATATTTCTTAGAGTATATCTTATAATAATGTTAAATTAGACTAATATATTTAAAGAAAGAACCTATGTTATAGTTTACATTATTAGTACACAATATTAATCTAGGGTACATTAATATTATCTTTTAGATTACATGTGCACTTGTGATATCTTTTAGAGGGTGGGGAGAACTAACAAGAGAGACAAGATGCTCTTTACTAGTGTGTTTACTCAAGAGCCTTTTGAAAATAGGTGGTTGACTTTGTGGCATTAATACACCCTCTTATGTATAAAACTAGGGCATTATATATCATCACCAAATAATTATTTGACTAGATGGGTCTAAAGATACATATATAAGAGATTGTACACCAAATACGACATGTTTTATTTTTGAGAATATTATCACCTAGTTTGGTTGCCCATTGATCTTGAAAAGTAACATGGGATTGGATTTTATGGCTTAGATTGTTCATATCTTATTGCTCAAGTTCCTGGTGCAACATCATAATAGCACTCCATATCATTTGCAATTTGATGGTATAGTGGAGGTGTTTAATAAGATGCTAGAAAACATCTCATTGAAGATCTATGATACTGGTAGAAAGAATTGGAAAGAACATGTTTCTCAAGTGTTATGGGCATATAGAGTAACATCAAAGAAGCTAACAAGATACACACCATATTTTTAGTATATAGAAAAGATGCAATGGTACAGGTGGAGTTTTTTATACCTAGCATTCACATTACCTAGGTTGTGTGCATGGATGATCATGATTCTTTGTGCTCACACATATTTCAAGCTAGAGAATATAGAAGAGGCCTTTTTAGTGTAGTGGAGTTAGCATATCTAGAAATAGAGGTAAAAGATGTGGCACAATTTCCATATAAATCACAAAGAGTTCAAAGTTGGGAAGATGGTGTTGTTCTATGACGATTAGTTCTATAAGCACCTTGGGAAGTTGAAAGCTAGATGGTTGGGACCTTTTATTATTCAAGATGTAACAATGCTTGGTGCAGTCAAGATGGAGACTTTGGATGGAACTCCACCACAAGACATGGTCAATGGGAGTCAATGTCATAACCATAGCTCTTGAACCCTAAGTGTTCTTATTTTAAATTATTAAACAATTATTAACTAATGATATGCAATAAATGCTTCTTTAATTCAAACAATTGGTAAACAAATAAATTAAAAATAAATAATAGATTGGAAAAGATATGTATGAGTGAATAATAATTTTGAATTAACCATAAATAAAATATTTTAAACACTAAATAATTTTTTTTAATTGGATAAAATTTCTTAATACAAGAATACAAATTGAAACAAAAATAAATATAAAGTTAGAATAAAACAAAGGAAATAGAAAAAGATATTTTGATAAGGATGAAATAAAGATAAGGATATAAAGATAAAGATGAAGATAAGAATGAAGAGAAAACAAGATAAGAAAGTGAAATTTTAGTATAAATATGACTGAGTGGGTTTAAAAAAAGGGTGTGATCATTAATTGGGAAAAAAATTGTTTGGGAAGGGTTTTGTGAGAAAAAAAGGTCTTTTATCATTGGAGTTGGGAAGGGTGTTCTTATTTTCAACAGAGCAGGAATTGTTGTGAGCAATAGCTGGACCATGGGTATGTGATGTAGACTTGTTATTACGTTTGGTATTGTTGGAAATTGATTAAGTCCTTAGATGAAAAATCTCATTTTGTGGCTTCATAAAAATTAAATTACTATTTTGCAAGTTTACAAAGTTTCCTTGATATGAAAATATAATTCTTTTTTTTATATGTTATGTTTTGTATGCAATATATGAATCTCATTTAAAGGTATCCATGGTTGTGGCTGCATAGAATTACAAATCTTATATTCCACATGTTTAACTAAGAAAAAAAATTATATTTTGTTTTATACAAACTATTTTTTTCAAACAAAAAATTATAAATAAATAAAATACATAGTGAAATTGTTGTTTTTTAAAAATTTGTATTTAAATACTTGCATATCTCAATATACATGATGTTTTAAATAAAAGGAATTAAGGCTTGGAAACCCTGAGGGTATGACCTCTGGTGTAGAGGTCGTAGCCCTTTAAAAGGCTACGACCTATGCAAAACAGGTTGCAACCCTCTATAGTCATCTAAAGGCTTTAAAGCCTAAGGGTGTGGTCTGTGGTGCATAGGTTGCAACCCTTTAAAAGGCTATAGCTTGTGCAACACATGCCATCACCCCCAATTTTTAACTAAGGCTTTGAAAAAGCCTGAGGGGGTGGTCTGTGCAAAGCAAGCCACCATCCTCTAATTTTTTTTAAAGTAAAACTTTCTTTTCTGTGTTCACTTTAAACATTTACTCAATTAGAGTCGATTTGGAAATATATCACTTCTTTTTTAAATTTAGATAGATTTGATGCCAGCTATTAAGAAACGAAATGCCACTATTTTAGTAGGAGAAATAGAAAGTTTTTCAATCAACAACAGTTCATAACTATAAATGTAAAAAGAATAGGAAGGCCTCAGTGCCAAGTTAGTAACACTAATTTTAGCAATGAAATCCTGGCATTTGAAGCTCACTATTTAACCTTAAGGCTTAGTTTTATAATCTAAAAACTTCATTAATCAAGTTGTTTTATTCCAATTAGATGTGAAATTGAATCTATTGTACAAATAATTATAATTTTCTTTCTAAGTATTTAGTTAAAGTAAAACTAGATTTATTTGTTTCAAATAAGTGAAGTGATTAATCTAAACTATATCAAGTCATAAGATGTGAAATTGATATATCAAGTTATGGGTGAAATAGTTGATATAATGTTCCTTTCCTATTTATCAAGTTTTGGGTTTAATGAACTGAATAATTTTCAATCATATAATTATGTAAATCAAGTAATTTATTTTCATTTGCTGAATTATGCAATTAGATTCACTTAAGACATTAGAAAAAGATTTATTTCAAATTGAATTTTGTTTCTTCAAAGTAATAATTTTATCAACTTAATTATCTAGTCAAGAATTATCATTTTCCATATGATCAAGTTATTCCATCTTTAAGATATAAGAATTTTATTTCTTAGATTAGTAAACTTTAAACGAGAATGAAACCAAAACCTTTTATAGTGTTTGGCATTAATGGTGCCTCTGCTTCACATTTACAGGTAATGCCATCACGTTTGAACTATTGCATCTGCTCTCCTAAGATAGCTGCAACAATAATGTGTGTGGCATCGTCCCTATAAATCATCAGGGAGTAATAAGGAACATCTTATTAATAAATCTAGTGAACGGGAAATCTTCCTCGGATAAATGAGCGATAGACAAACACTAAAAAGATAATTAAATTAATCATAGTTGCCTTTCGTCGAATTCGAATGTTTAAAGGGAACTGTTCTAAAAACTATTTACGTTTTGAAAGTAAATCTTGGTTGAAAAGACTAAGTAATCATTTAGGATTAGGATTGTAGAATATTTTAGAAAATAAGTCTTAGTCAAATTGACTAAGTACTTATTGAGTTATGCTTCCCTTAGTGGGTAGTAGTCGTAGAGGAAATTTCTAGGGAAAGGGGCCCTAGAAAGGGCTACATACCCACAATTAATAGTTCACATCAAACCTAGATTAGAAAATAGAACTACATATATATTACACCTTGATCCCATTTGGAAGCGGGTATGTAGGAAACCTTGGTTGAACGAAGGATGTTCCCAGGTGTAGGTTTTCAGGTGCAATTTGGTGAATTAACAAACCAAATTACACTATTAATATAAGAAAACCCAACCATGAACATGTTGGAAATAGTCTAGACAACTGAGAGGGGGGGGTGAATCAGTTGTCCCTAAATCTTTACTCTTTTTCTGAACTTTCAAAACTTCCTTCTTAATTTACAACTAGATTAATGATGTAAACAATTAAGCATAAATCAACATATGAGCAGAAATAACATGAACACATAACACCAAAATTTTGACATGGAAAACCCGGTTAAGGGAAAAACCACGATGGGGGTTAACCCACAAAAATGCATACCCTATTAAAAGTACTTAATAAAATAGAAGGCACATGCCTTCGGGCTCACTGCTCAATAAGAGGCTCATTGCCTATAAGAAATTATGATTTACACAGAGATAATGAACTGAGAAATAGCATCTATATTCATGCCTAAATCAGTCCCTTTGAATGCTCACAAAACTTCTGCTCCAATCTTTGAATACTTCTTCACTGACTCTACAGTTTATACTCCCTTCGCTCCTCTTCTTCTTTGCTCTGCTTTTGATCCTTTCTTTAGATTTAATTCATTTTGTACAAGGATGATTTTCCACAACTCTTCAACACGTATTTATACACTTCATCAACCTTGGAATGATCAACAAGGTTGGCTAAACTTAACACAGATCTTTACACTATCAGCCAAGTATAACTGGAGCATGAAACTTTCTCCACTAACATACCATGCTTCATAAAATGCTCTTTGGATCATCCGCAACACTTCAAAAACATTTGGTCGGCCAAGACTAGGAAGAACATCAACCTCAAGAGGAAATCTTCAATCAACAAGCTCAAACTTCAATGCGGACCTCCAACATAGTAGCCACACAATCTAGTGACCTCCACAAGCACATTGAATTCACCAATAACATCCACTCTAAATCAAATTACCATAATCATCTGTATCTTCCTCCGGAACCTCAAGAACATTATCTGTCATGACTGTCAAACTAGAAAGATAGCTTGCAGACCTCCAAACCATGAACCACTAGAGATGGTGCCACACACTGACTTCCCAAACATGCCTTCAGATCCAGAGACCATAATATTTCATTGCAGAGCAATCTGGACCAACTTATTGTCACACTATCTCTTCTGAGTACTGCAAAATCCGGTTCTACTCAGATGACCATAACTTCTTCAAATCTTCATGCGAACTTCTCAAATCTTAACTGGAGCAACCTCTGATAATCCTCTACATAGCCATATGGTCCACATGCATTGATTATCATTAATTTTCTCAATATCCTCAATAGTCCGGTCTTCTATACAGACAACAAAATATGATACAGTTGACACAAATGGCAACAAGGATATGTTGACATCAATGACAACACCACTTAGGCACATATTTGCAACAATCTCCCCCTTTGTCATTGGTGGCAACATATGATGTGAAAAACTAAATTTAACCATCAAGATAAGAACTTCTCCCCCTTTCTCTTCTTACTTCTGCAACTACTTTCTTTACTACTCCCCCTTACATCAGCAACTAGTTTTTTCACATGACTTCTCTCCCCCTTTGACATCAATGGAAAAGGGCACATATTTGCTATCTTTTCTCCCTTTTTGCTTCAGACTGATCCCAAAATTTGCATACTAACTACTGCCCCTTTAAGTAGTACCTCCTTAACATCAATCCAGATCACAAGATATGAATATGAATTCCACTGGACTGATGCACCTTAGTGCATCGTAGTCCTAATCAGGAGGGGTAATAACCCCTAACTTCTCTTTGAGATACTCAAAAGTATCCTTGGGAAGTGGCTTAGTGAAGATATCTGCAATCTAATCTTTGGAAGGCACAAACTCCAACTTGACTTCATTCTCATTTACTTTCTCTCTCAAGAAATAAAACTTGATAGATATATGCTTTTTCTTTGAATGCAATACCAGATTATTTAAAATGCTTATAGCACTTGAATTATCACAGAAAATTGTGACTGGCTCCTCAAACACAATTCTGATGTCCTTCAACATTTGCTTCATCCACAAAACCTAAGTGCAATTATTTGCTGCTGCTATATACTCTACCTCTGTAGTAGACAGAGATATTACCTCTTGCTTTTTGTTTATCCAAGAGACAAATTTTCTCCCCAAGAAGAATGCACCACCATTAGTACTTTTTATGTCATCCACATCTCCTGCCCAATCAGCATTTGTAAATGCATGAAGAGTGAAGTCATTGTCCTTTGGGTACCACAGTCCATAATCAATTGTCCCTTTGAGATATCTAAAAATTCTTTTGATTGCCATGACATGGGATTCTTTTGGATTAGCTTGAAATATGGCAACAAGTCCAACTGCATTCATGATGTTAGGTCTGGTCTAAGTTAGATAGAGCAATCCTCTAATCATTGATCTATACCTTTTCTAATTTGCCTTGGGAGAGTCATCATCTTTACTTAGCTTGCATTTGGTTACCATAGGTGTACCTACTAACTTTGAATCTTCCATTCCAAACTTCTTCAACAATTCTTTCACATATTTGGACTGAGATATGAAGATACCTTTATCTAACTAAACAATTTGCAGACCTAGAAAGAAATTCATCTCACCAAACATTGACATTTCAAACTCACTTTTCATCTGATCAGCAAATACTTTGCACATGCACTCATTTCCACCAAAAATGATATCATCAACAAAGACCTCAACAATTAGAATGTCCTCATGATTTATCTTGAAGTACAGATTACTATTAGCAGTACCTTTGCTAAATCCTAGCTTAAGCAAATATTTATCCAATCTGGCATACCAGGCTCTTGGAGCTTGCTTAAGTCCATACAAGGCTTTTCCTAGTCTACAAACCTTATCTCCCTGATCAGACAACTGAAATCCTTCAGGTTGTTCAATGTAGACTTCTTCCTCCAAATCTACATTTAGAAATGTTAATTTGACATCCATCTGATAGCCCTTAAAATCTTTGAAAGCAACAAAAGCAAGAAATAATCTGACTGCCTCTATCCTTGCCACTGGAGCAAAAGTTTCTTCAGAATCAATTCCTTCCACTTGAGAATAACCTTTACATACCAACCTTGCTTTGTTTCTTACAACCTCACCATCTTCATTCAGTTTATTTTGGAAGACCCATTTGGTTCCAATCACATTTCTGTCCTTAGGTCTAGGATCAAGATCCCAAGTGTGATTCTTTTCAATTTGCATCAATTCTTCTTCCATTGCCTTAACCCAGTTTTCATCATTGTAAGCTTCACTTGTTGATTTAGGTTCAATCTTTGAAATCAAACAAATCTCCTCTTGATCTTCAGAAATTCTTCTCCTAGTTCGTGTTAGTACTTATTTTGACCTGGGGATGATTTGTCATGATCAGGAGGTTTCTTCATCTGAAGCCTTCATCCTCTTGCCCAATTTTTCTAAGTGTTGGACCTCCTCAGCGTTTTTCAGCTACAGCATCATATTTTTCTGAGGAGGAGGTCGGCATCATCATCTTGTCTTCGATGATGATCTTCATCAGCATGTTCTTCGTCGGCTTGTTTTTCTCATCGTCATCATCATATTACAACTATCGGGTGATGTTTGCTTATTATCCTGATGATACTGGTGAGCTACAGTGCGCCCTCAGTTGCTTGCGGGGGTGATCTTTTCAAGTATCCGGTGATCTTCCGAATATCACCTTGCTCAAGCATGATGATGATGTTGCCCCGATATCATCGCGGGGTTATTCTCTAAGTGTTCGACCTAACTTGTTTTTTCCTAAGGGTCGTCATCATCATGATATTTCCAGTTATCATCCTGCTGCTTGTGGAGGTCATCATATTTTCTGCCTTCATGATATTTCGCCGGGGTGATATTTTTATCATCGGGTGATCTTGGTTATGATCATCCTGATGATGTTGTTGAAGAGTTCTAAGTGCGACCCGATATTCACTGGGGTCATCATATTTTGGAACGTCAGGATGATCTTAGTCAATATCATCCTGATGATGTTGTATCACTTCTTGTTCTTTGTTTCTCATCCTGATGATGCTGACGTCATCCGTATATCAGGGTGATATTTTTCTTTCTGCATATCTGCATCATGATATTCCGAAGGAAGGGGTGATATTTCGAACAACAGGATATCATGCTGCTGGAGGATGATGATGATGGAGTTCTATACTAGTGTCGTCAGGAGCAAAAGCACCGACATGATATATGCTCATGACCTAGTATATAAAGTATTATTGAGGTCATCGCGGGGTGCATGTGGGATATTGATATCCTGCATTTTCAAACATCATGATGATGAATCTCGGCGGGAAGTGGTTGCGATTGCAGATTTGATGATCTTCCCAAGGCCGCGGGTTGGTGCGCCATTAATGGCGATTGTTGCAGAGGTATGGGCGATGGCGTGGGTCGATCTTGTACCCGACTGAAGATGTACATCAGCGGATGGTGGCGCAGGGCTCAAGAAATCTTCCTGTCTCCTCCCCTACCTGCTGCATTCAAGTTTGGGCGCCAATCTGGTTGTGTTTGAGCGCCATTCTCATGATACGGTGTATCTGGCGAAATTTCTGGTCAACCATGTAATTAATTGCTGAGCACCTACCTGGCTGTTATAAGCAGGTGGTCTTGCTCATTTGAAAGGTTGTTGAAAGTTGATGATTTTGGCTCTGTAATGCATAACAAGCTGATCTGGTTGCTCTGTACAGCTTACCTGTGAGTTTATGTATCTCTTGTTGTTTGTTTTTGGCATGAACCCACTGATTTCATGATTAAACTCATATGAGAAATGCTGTTTGGCATGTGTTGTGTTAATTCTGTCTCCAGTATTGCATGTATTCTTCTTCTGAATCTGGATGTTTGGTAATGTTTAGATTCTAGAGCATAGAATTCCTATGTTGACTGTCTGATCTTTTAACTTCTACTCAAGGGGTAGATTAAACTGTTTTCAGGTTGAACATTGGAGGGATACACTGCAGTAGGGATACCATAAGTAGAGATAACCTAACATTCTGTATTGGGAGATGCCTGTAAGGCAGGTATCACACATATCCCCTTGAAATCCAGTTTTAGTTGTTCATGCTGATCATTCACAGGTGTATGTCTACTGACTCCAGGCCCTGGATAGGCACCAATCATGCTTTGTTTGTGTTATAACCATATCCAGCTTTGCATCCACACTTAAACTCCAAGCAAAATCTAAAACCAACATTAGGACATTAGAGTTAGTTTTAGGAACCTCAGTCCTCTGTCTACAACTGCTAATAGGCCCAAAGCTAGCCCCTTTGCTCTTATCATTCAGTTTTGGTCTACTTACAGGAGGACTATCTGCTTTCTGTCAGCATCCCAGCCTTGCATGCATATCCTCATGGATGTTGAGTAGGGAATACCCCCCTAGGTCTTGCAGAGCCTGAAGAAGAAGAGGAGATAAAATATAGAGTCTATCTCCTATACTGTTGACCCCCTGGCCCAGAGATCCTGTTGATCACTGATGGCTACCTTGTAGGGAAATCTGGGAATAAGCATCCAGTCTGGGAAAAAGTCAACAGATCGAACACCTTTACTCTTATCTCCTATGATCTGATCTTCAGGATGATTTAACCTTACATACCTGGGAGTTTTGGAAACTGTTTGAATTTCTATTTCTTGAACTTGTTCCTCATTATCTGTACTAACCTCTTGAGTTACTAGAGTTACCAGATCAATCTGAGTCTGAGCCTAAACTTGAACTTGCTTTCCTTGACTTTGACTTTCATCTTAATCATCTGAATCATATCCAGAGTACCTGGATTGTCCTTCTTTGCTTTCATCAACTTTAACACTAGCACTTTCAACAATCTTTTTCAATCTCTTGTTGAAGCATTGGTAAGCCTTACTTTGAGTTGAGTATCCTAAAAATATTCCTTCATCACTTCTTGCCTCAAACTTGCCTAGATCCTCATCTCTTTTGATATAGCATTTACTACCAAAGACTCTGAAATATCTCATAGTAGGAGGATGACCAAACCATAGTTCATAAGGAGTCTTACCAGAATTTCCTTTGATTTGCACCTGGTTAAGAGTGTAGACAACAGTACTCACAGCTTCTCTCCAATAAACTTGAGGAACATTTGTTTCCATCGTCATGGTCCTAGTAGCTTCTTGAATGGTCCAGTTCTTTCTTTCCACAAACTCCATTTTGCTGAGGAGTCCTAGGAGTAGATAACTATCTTTTTATTCCATGCTTTTCACAGAAAGCATCAAATTCATCAAAAGTGAATTCTCCACCTTTGTCGGATCTCAGACACTTCAATTTCCCACCAATCTCATTTTCAACCATCATCTTGAACACCTTAAACTTATCAAGAGCTTCTAATTTTTCTTTTAGGAAAGTTGCCCACATCATCCGGGAGTAATCATCAATTAGCAACATGAAATATCTGTCTCCTTGCACACTCCTAATTCTAGTAGGACCACAGAGATTAGTATGTATCAATTCCAATCTCCCATTTGAACCTTGTTCTTTACTTTTGAATGAGATTTTGTTCTGTTTACCTAATTGACATTCTCTACATATGCTATCAGGTTTCACAAGTCTTGGAAGATCTCTTACAACCTGAGTGGAACTTATTTTGACAATGTTATCAAAATTCACATGACACATCCTCCTATGCCATAGCCAACTTTGATCTGTTTGAGCAATCAAACAACTTTTCCTAGAACTACTTAAGTGAAAGATGTTACCTCTAGTTTGAGTACTGAATGCAATTTCAATCTGGAGCTTTCCAAGATTCTACATTTTCCATCCTTGAATCAAAGATCATAACCCTTGTCAACCAACTATCCAACACTGAGAAGATTATGTTTCAGTCCTTCCACATACAAAACATCATTGGTGTTGTTCTTGCCATCAAAAGAGATGGATCCTCTGCCACAGATTCTACTAGCTGAGTTGTCTCCAAATTTCACAAGTCCTCTTTCATAATTTTCAAAACTCACAAAACTTACTTTTGTCACTAGTCATATGATGAGAACATCCACTATCAATCACCCATTCATCTTTTTCAATAACTTGAGGAGCCAAGGCACTTTCCACATTTGCATAGCTAGCAGATTTAGTAGACACCAGATCTTCTTCTTTGATAGCAATAAACACCCAATCATTTTCAGAGGAGCCTCCATGATCAGATTCATCATCTGTGACCCCTTCTTCTCCATTTTCTTAGACATAGTAACATTTCTTCTAACCCTTGTACCTGTTAGGGTTTGGTTTTGAAAACCTTTCCAGACATCTTAAGGCAAAATGACCAATCTTATTATAAGCAAAACATTTAAGTGGTAACTTTCCTTCATACTTATTGGATCCTCTTGGCATTCTTTTGACAATAAGAGCTTCAAGATCTGCAGTTTCTATTTCAACATCTTCAAGATCCTTTCTTGTCTTCACAAATCCATTTGATCTTACAGAAGAGCTTTCACTCGGATCATATCTTTGTTTGCCATATACACTAGCTTTTAATGCAGATTTAGACTTAGGAAGAGAATCACCAAATTCACTCAATTCAAAAGCTAAAATTTTGCCAACCAGGTGATCTCTTGTAACATCAGTGATAGTCCTGATCTCTTCTATAGCAGAAACCTCATGTTTATATGAATTAGGCAAGGATCTGAGCACTTTTGCCACAATCTCTAATTCTTCCAAAGTTCTGCTAGCACACCTGATCCCACACACAAGTTCATTTATCTTTTGCATGTAGATGGCGATGTTTTCATCTTCACTCATTCTCAGATTTTCAAATTTTCCTCTTAGACTTTGTAGTTTGGCACATTTGACAAATTCATCTCCTTCATATAGATTCTCCAACTTCTTCAAATTTCATGAGCAGTTTTCAAACCAAAGACATTAGTCATTTCTGAATCAGTTAGGGCACTCAACAAGGCTTCTTTAGCTCGAAGGTTATTTTCAGCATCTTTGACTTGATCTGGAGTTGAAGGACCTTTCTCTGGAGGTTCATACTTATCATTGGTTATTGACCAACAAGCATCGCCCATGCATTGTAAATGGCATTCCATACGGTTCTTCCAAACAGAGTAATTTGTTCCATCAAATCTTGGACTATCCTTCTTGTAAGTCGACATCCTGGATCTCCTCGAGTGGTTAAGCTTCTTCTAGAGGAACTTGTCTTTGATACCAATTGTTGGAAATAGTCCGGACAACTGAGAGGGGGGGTGAATTAGTTGTCCCTAAATCTTTACTCTTTTTCTAAACTTTCAAAACTTCTTTCTTAATTGACAACCAGATTAATGATGTAAACAATTAAGCATAAATCAACATGAGTAGAAACAACATGAACACATAACACTAGAATTTTGACGTGGAAAACCCAGTTAAGGGAAAAACCACGGTGGGGGTTAAGCCACATAAATGCATACCCTATTAAAATTACTTAATAAAATAGAAGGCACATGCCTTTGGGCTCACTACCCAGAGCTCACTGCTCAAGAAGAGGCTCACTACCTATAAGAAATTATGATTTACACAGAGATAATGAACTGATAAATAACATCTATATTCATGCCTGAATTAGTCCCTTTGAATGCTCACAAAACTTCTACTCCAATCTTCAAATACTTCTTCACTGACTCTGTACTTTATACTCCCTTCGCTCCTCTTCTTCTCTGCTCTGCTTTTGACCCTTTCTTCAGATTTAATTCATTTTGTACAAGGATGATTTTCCACAACTCTTCAACACATATTTATACACTTCATCAACCTTGGAATGATCAACAAGGTCGGCTAAACTTAATGCAGATCTTTACATTATCAGCCAAGTATAACTAGAACTTGAAACTTTCTCCACTAACATACCATGCTTCATAAAATGCTCTTTGGATCATCTGCAACATGTCAGAAACATTCGGTCAGCTAAGACTGGGAAGAACATCAACCTCAAGAGGAAATCTTCAATCAACAAGCTCAAACTTCAATGCGGACCTCCAACATAGTAGCCACACGATCCAGAGACCTCCACAAGCACATTGAATTCACCAATAACATCCACTCTAAATCAAATTGCCAGAATCATCTGTATCTTCCTTTGGAACCTCAAGAACATTATCTGTCATGACTGTCAAACTAAAAAGATAACTTGTGGACCTCCAAACCACGAACCACTGGAGATGGTGCCACACACTGACTTCCCAAACTTGCCTTCAGATCCGCAGACCATAATATTTCACTACGGAGCAATCCGAACCAACTTACTGTCACACTGTCTCTTTTAAGTACTGCAAAATCTAGTTCTACTCAGATGACCATAACTTCTTCAAATCTTCATGCAAACTTCTCAAATCTTAACTAGAGAAAACCTTTGACAATCCTCTACACAACCATATAGTCCACATGCATTGATTGTCATTAATTTTCTGAATATCCTCAATAGTTTGGTCTTCTGTACAGATAGCAAAATAGGATATAGTTGACACAAATGGCAACAAGGATATGTTGACATCAATGACAAGACCACTTAGGCACATATTTGCAACAGAACATTGATACTCAGAAGAGTTCAGGGTAAAATTTTGCATCCTCAAGGCTTAAGCTAAATTTTGAGGTGGGATGTAAACATAGCTAAATATTATCTTTATATACATCAACCTCAGTGCATCTCTAATAGGGAGATGTAGTCTATTAGGATGACTTAGGACTCGATATTGGCCCGATGAGTCTAATTCTTTGGACAGAGAAAATTTTATTTGCATGTCTCATATGGATAGATGTATTGTATTTACCATTTGGTAAGGCAAGTGCCTATTCCGTTTGAACATTTGTTTCTTGTTTGAGTATTCAAATAAAACATTTACATCATTAAGTAATTAAATGAAGGGAAATTTTAGTTAAAGATTTAGTTGGGTCATTACAATCAACTTAAGCTATACTTTAAGTGGTCACACATTGTGTAATCTTTGTTTCTAAATGCACCAATAAGGTCTAGGTGACCAAGTAGATTGTAGGAGTAATTTCATTATAGTATTGTATTTAGTATGTATATTGATGAGTGTAAAGAGCTTCTGGATACAACTGTGTTTTGCTTTTTTCAGATCGACGTTTCGGATGCATATTGATTTCAACATGTTTACAATCATTTTATATTTTGTTTAACGGAGTCTTTCTATGTATTTAGAAAAGAGTTGGAATAAGTATGCAATCTACAAGGAAGCCATGGAAGCACAAGTATGTGGGCTATAAGGAAGTCATGGAAACATAAGTATAAGTAATCTCAAGATTGTTGTAGGGATATAAGGAATAAAAATGACATACCTGTCATAACAAGAAGAAGAAACCATTTGCACATAGAGAATTTAGGTTCTATGTAGGTTTAAAAAGTGTGCATGCAGGTTCCAAGAGACTCCTCATATTTCATGATAAGGGTCATTGTACCTTTCATTTAATCATATTTATTTGTCAAATCTAGGGTAGTGTCCATGGCAGTCTGCAAGAGAAACTAGAAATCAACAGTCCTAGAACTAACTATTGAAATGAGACCTACTTATCTAATGAAATTCATGCTTTTAACTATTTGTTGTAAATGAAATCTTAATCTAGTAATTCAAACAATACAATGTTGAAATGAACTAACTAATTAGAAATCTAGAAAAGAGATAAAAAATAGAGTAAACATTAATCTAATTTGTATTTATCAAAGCAGGAAAATTAAATGAAGAATTTAAAGTAATTCAAGAAAGCAATAAACTTTAATAGTAATACTAGCCTCCTCTCCTTTGGTGGGAGTGGGCCCTTGCTCCACACCTCCAGAATGAAGACTAAAGAAAAGCTTTAGAACACACAAATGGAAAATTGGCTCCTTTTTATTACAAGATCTTCATAAACATAGTGTATTGTGCTTCTGAAAACAAAAACTAAGATTACTTTTCTATTGCCTCCATACAATATATATCATATGTATTTGCTAACAACATATCTCTGGAGTTTATTAGTTCACTCCCAGTTCTACTTTAGATACAAAATATCTTTATTCCTAGGACTAAACATGCAATCTACCTATAAAAGAGATAATCATGCATAACTAAAAGAGATTTAAAGTGACACTTAAAGGTGTCACTTAAACCAAGAGTTTTGACTTGAAGTAAATCAGGTCGTGAAGCCCTGATAAAAAGGAATTAAATTATAAAAATAACATCTTAACATAAGTCCCTAATTCATGCAAAAATCAAGTAACATGTGTCCTCCGTCCCCATTGAGCCACTGTAACAATCTTTCACAAAAACTCCAGCCTTTACATATAGAACTCTGTAGCTATGGAACAACTCTAGAGATTTTGTGTAGTTCATAAAGAAACTCCATGGAGGGTGGTCTAGAGACATATTTATAGCTCAGTAGTACTCAACTCTGGAGATCAAATCCTTAGTAACCCCTGCTGACTTGTTAATCTAGCTCCGAAGATCCTCCAATTCTTCTACAAATTATTGGAGTTCTTGTAATGCATCTCCTATACATCTCTAGAGATGTTTAGAAACATCTCCAGAGTCTTCAAAAGCCTTTCTTCTCTAAGTGGATAGATTCCTGTGATCAAAAAGAGATTTTCTTGCACAATTTCTTGTCAGTTTAGTCCATACATGAGCCTTTTAATCACAACAGTAATTTCAATATTAGATCCTGAATTAACATAATATCAACAAGGTTTTATAGTTCTTATAGTGAAAATCAGGAGATAGGATGGTATATGAAATGGTAAAAGGGATCATAAATAGATACTTTGATGAGTGCTACCTATCACTCATCATTCCCCCAAAGCTAGAGGGTTTGTAGGTCCTCTTGCATAGATTTAAAGTCTGGATTTGTTTAGCTGGAACAACCTTTCTGTGATGTTATATACCTATTCATATTTGCTCCAACTTCTCTTGTTGGTATCAGCAATTCCTTTGCTATCATCGACCTCCTTCAACCGTGCTAGGAATCTTGTATCCTCCAATTGTTCAACCCACATGGGTAGTGTCTCAATAATCAAGGGTGGCATGAAGTGCATCCCTACCCATTCTTGCTTGTGTTTCATGTCTATCATCTTTTCCACAAACATTTCCTTCTTCATAAACCATTTAAGGTTATCTGGGGATACTAGATCCCTCATTTTCTGCTCCCGAGTTAAAGAATTCCACCTTCTACTGCAAATTGTTAAAATTTTCTCAGCTGAGGAGTGCACGAATAGGTCAAATTAATGACACATTCTTCTGGGTGCTATTGATACAAAGGCAATAGTTTGGTAAAAGGGTGATAGATAGCTACCCTAAACTAAAATTTAAAAGCCCATGGATTTGGGCATTCTCTTCTCATGAACAGACTAGTTTCTGCCATTTTTACTGTATGTGCTTCCATCCTTTCCTGCTAGATTTCATGGTTTTTCATAGAAGACATGAATGCCCTTAATTGGTATTCTCGCACAAAAAGATTAATAAATAATGTACGGTCTTCAATAAAGAAATTGTGTAAAAATATTTCACAGAGGAAATTTTTATCCTCATTATTACTCTATATATATACTTTGGTAAAATCATGTTCATCCTTTATGCACTCAGTAATATCAGAGATGACCAATGAAAGTTTATTTTGAAGAAACCTTTCCTGCAGGAACATTGTGTAACTTCCACTGGGTGGTTTGCATGAGATTATTTCTGAGGAAAGGTTAACTACTATCATGAATTTTTCCTCCAAGTTCTTCACTTTATCATTCAATGTAGAAACTGCTCTTTGTAATTGGAGCATGACAGTTGTACCAGCTAGTTCATGATACCACCTTTCCTAGTTGAATAATACCCTAGGGCTATTCACTTGGAATGTCCTTAGGGAGGCATTAGTTTGTGTTTCCTGGTCTAAGACTGGTGTTGGAACAACTGATTCTCTAATCAACTCCTCTGGTCATCAATTTGGTTTTTGGCCTTTGTTAACTCCCAAGTCTAACTGTCCAGTTTCTCAATTAAGGATATGATTAGAGTAATACAGTTATCTCTAGTTCTTGTGGCCTCAGAGACCTGTATGTCTTGTTGTGTCATCTTTGAACTTTTTATCACAATTTCTGAATCTTGTTCCTTAATTTTGTCATCCTTCTCCTTAATCTCTATCTCTTTTTCCTCAATGACCTTTTCTTTCTTGTTTTATTTTCCTTTAGCTCATTAATTTCCTAATCCTTTAATGTTTCTTTTTCTTGCATGACCTTCTTTAGTCTGTGATGATCAATTGTTTATTCCATAGTTATCTTTTTAAATTATGAATTTCTTCCATCAGTTGTTCTTTGGAGATTTAAATATCCTCATGATCAAATGGATGGGTATAGCTTCTTGTTTCTAATTCCTCTCTCTCTCTCTCTCTCTCTCTCTCTCTCTCTCTCTCTCTCTCTCTCCTCTCTCTCTCTCTCTCTCTCTCCTCTCTCTCTCTCTCTCTCTCTCTCTCTCTCTCTCTCTCTCTCTCTCTCTCTCTCTCCTCTCTCTCTCTCTCTCTCTCTCTCTCTCTCTCTCTCTCTCTCCTCTCTCTCTCTCTCTCTCTCTCTCTCTCTCTCCTCTCTCTCTCTCTCTCTCTCTCTCTCTCTCTCTCTCTCTCTCTCTCTCTCTCTCTCTCTCTCTCTCTCTCTCTCTCTCTCTCTCTCTCTCTCTCTCTCCTCTCCTCTCTCTCTCTCTCTCTCTCTCTCTCTCTCTCTCTCTCTCTCTCTCTCTCTCTCTCTCTCTCTCTCTCTCTCTCTCTCTCTCTCTCTCTCCCCTACATCTCTAGGTTATCCTTCTCCTTCTGCTACTTCCATATGAATGGTGTCCTTTTCCTCTTCTTGGGCATGTGATGACCCAACTTGATCCTCAGGAGGGGTAATTGAGGCCTTGAAGCTTGCAAGTACTTCAATAAAGAATTTTGTGTCCTTCTCCAACTAAGTTTTATGCCTTCTTCATTTTCTTCTCTAGAGTACCTGTTTGTTCTTGTGGCTTAGGTGCTTGTTTATCCTCTTTTGAATATGAGGAAATTGATAGAGGTTCAATAGGTGTAACCTCAGGTTCTCTGGTGGTTTATGAAATGAGGGTCTCTAGAGTACTTTATTTTGTCACTCTTCCCATTTACTTCTTCTCAATGCAGGGGGAATGTATACACTTGTCAACCCCAAAAATGACAAAAGTCATTGTACCTTTCATTTAATCATATTTATTTGTCAATTCTAGGGCAGTGTCCATGGCAGTCTACAGTAGAAACTAGCAGTCAATAGTGCTAGAACTAACTACTAAAATGAGACCTACCTATCTAATGAAATTCACGCTTTTAACTATTTTCTATAAATGTAATCTTAATCTAGGAATTCAAACAAAACAATGCTGAAATGAACTAACTATTGGAAAGCTGTAAAAGACATAAAAAATAGAGTAAACAATAATCTAATATGTATTTAATATCAAAGCAGGAAAATTAACTAAAGAATTTGCAGTAATTCAAGAAAGTAATAAAATTTAACAGTAATACTAGCCTCCTCTCCTTTAGTGGGAGTGGGCCCTTGCTACACACTTCCAGAATGCAGACTAAAGAAAAGCTTTAGAACACACAAATGGAAAACTGCCTCCTTTTTATTCCAAGATCTTCATAAACAAAGTGTATCTTCAACAGAGTAAAACATAGTGTATTGTGCTTCTGAAGACAAAAAAATATGATTACTTTCCTATGACCTCCATACAATATATCAAATTTATTTGTTGAGAACATATATCTAGAGTTTATTAGTTTCACTCCTAGTTCTACTTTAGATACAAAATATCTTTATTCCTAGGACTCAACATGCAATCTACCTATAAAAGAGATAATCATGCAAAACTAAAAGAGATTTAAAGTGACACTTAAAGGTGTCACTTAAACCAAGAGTTTTGACTTGAAGTAAAGAAGGTCGTGAAGGCCCTAATAAAAAGGAATTAACTTCTAAAAACATCTTAACATACGTCCTTAATTCATGCAAAAATCAAGAATTAAGTGTCCTTCATCCCCTTGAGCCACTGCACAATAGTCTTTTCCAAAACCTTCAACCTTTACATACAAACTCTATAGCTATGGAAAAACTTCAAAGATTCTGTGTAGTTCATAAAACAACTCCATGGAGGGTGCTCTAGAGACATATTTATAGCTTAGTAATACTCAGCTCTAGAGATCAGATGCTCAGTAACCCCTGTTGACTTGTTAATCTAGCTCCGGAGATCCTCCAATTCTTCTGTAAATTATTGGAGTTCCCGTAATGAATCTTCTGTACATCTCTAGAGATGTTTAGGAACATCCCCGGAGTCTTCAAAAACCTCACTTCTCCAAGTAGATAGATTCTTGTGATAAAAAAAGAGATTTTCCTGCACAGTTTTCTTGTCAGTTTAGTCCATACATGAGCCTTTTAATCACAATAGTAATTTCAATATTACATCCTTAATTAACATAATATAAACAAGGTTTTACAATTCTTATAGTACAAATCGGCAGATAGGATGGTATTTGAAATGGAAAAAAGGATCATAAAGATATGCTTTGATGATTGTTACCTATCACTCATCATTTCCCTCGAGCTAGAGGGTTTGCAGGTCCTCTTGCATTGTTTTAAAGCCTGAATTGGTTTAGCTAGTACAACCTTTCTATGATGTTATATACCTATTCATATGTTATCCAAATTCTCTTATTGGTATCGACATTTCCTTTGAAATCATCGACCTCCTTCAACCATGCTGGGAATCTTGTATCCTCCAACAATTTAACCCACATGGGTAATGGCTCAATAATCAAGGGTGGCTTGAAGTGCATCCCTACCCATTCTTGCTTGTGCTTGTCTATCATCTTTTCCACAACCCTTGCCTATTCAAAAACCATTTAAGGTTAGCCGGGGATACTAGATCCCTCATTTTTTGCTCCTGAGTCAAATAATTTCACCTTTTCTACAAATTTTCAAAATTTTCTCAGCTAAGGAGTGGATGAATAGGCCAAATTCAATGACACATTCTTCTAGGTAATGTTGATATAGGGGAAACAGTTTGGCAAAAGGCTGATAGACAGCTACCCTAAACTAAATTTCAAAAGCCCATGGATTTGGGCATTCTCTTCTCATGAACATGCTAGTTTCTGCCATTTTTACTGTATATACTTCCATCCTTTCCTACCATATTTCATGGTTTTTAATCAAAGCCATGAATTCCCTTAATTGGCATTCTCCCACAAAAATATTAATAAAGAATGTAAAGTCTTCAATAAAGAAATTGTGTAAAAATATCTCATAGAGGAAATTTTTATCCTCGTCATTACTCTGTATACATACCATGGTAAAATCATGTCCATCCTTTATGGACTCAGTAATGTCAAAGATGACCAATGAAAGTTTCCTTTGAAAAATCCTTTTTTGCAGGAACAATGTGTAACTGCCACTAGGTGGCCTACATGAGAGTATTTCTAAGGAAAGGTTAACTACTATCATGACTTTTTCCTCCAAGGTTTTCACTTTGTCATTCAATGTAGAAACTGCTCTCTATAATTGGAGCATGACTGTTGTACCAACTCGTTCACGAAACCTCCTTTCCTAGTTGAATAATTCCCTATGTATATTCACTTACAATGCCATTAGGGAGACATCAGTTTGTGTTCCCCGGTCTACTGCTGGTGTTGGAATAGCCAGTTCTCTAATCAACTCCTCTTGGTCATCAATTTAGTTTTTGGCCTTTATCAACTCCCAGGTCTGACTGACCAGTTTCTCAGTGAATTCTTTGATTAGAGTAATACAATTGTCTCTAGCTCTGGCCTGTATGTCCTTTTGTGTCATCTCTGAACTTTTTATCACAATTTTTGAATCTTTTTCCTTAATTTTGTCATCCTTATCCTCACTCTGTCTCTTTTTCCTCAATGACCTTTTCTTTCTCCTTTATATTTTCCTTTAGGTCATTAATTTTCTAATCCTTTGATATTTCTTTTTCTTGCATGACCTTCTTTAGGTCTTTGATGATTAATTTTGTATTCCACAATTGTCTTTTTAAATTATGAATTTCTTCCATCAGCTATTTTTCTTTGGAGATTTCAATATCCTTATGATTAGATTGATGGGAGTAGCTTCTTATTTCTAATTCCTCTTCCATCCCTATCTCTCTGTCCCCTACATCTCTGGGTTCTCCATCCCTTTCTACTGCTTCCATCTAAATGGTGTCCTTTTCCTCTTCTTGGGCATGTGATAGCCCAACTTGATCCTCGGGAGGGGTAACAGAGGCCCTGAAGCTTGCAAGTACTTCAGTAAAGAGTTGTGTGCCCTTATCCAACTAAGTTTTATGTCTTCTTCATTTGCTTCTCTAGATTACCTGTTGTTCTTGTGGCTCTGGTGCTTGTTTATCCTCTTTTGAATCTGAAGAAATTGATAAAGGTTCAATAGGTGTAACCTCAGGTGCTCTAGTGGTTTGTGAAATGGGGGTATTCATAGTACTTTCTTCTATCACTCTTCCACTTTTTCTTCTTCTCAATGCAGGTGGGATGTCTACACTTGTCAACCCCTCTCACTTTTTCTTCTTATGTTTTGTTTCTGGAGGCTCTCTAGTATCTACAGGCTCCTCTGGTGTTTTCTCCTTACCTACCCCTTTTGAAATATGGGAATGACTCTTGCTATTCTTTTTCTTTGGTGTTGAGGTAGATGCCTTAGTCAATGTCAATTTGCTTTTTATCTTATGGGAGGTCTGATGGGATTCTTCAGTAGGTGCATTTACTTCTTCTTGTGCTTGTGCAAAGGATTGTCCTCCTAAAATCTCCTTACCCTTGTTCTTTTTTCCTGAAGCTAGGGAAGAAGGAGATGAAACTAGCCTATCACCCTCTTCCTCTTGAGTGGGGGATGGAGAATCTTCTATGGCCTTATTTTCATTTTTTTCCCCTTATGGCGGTTATCTTAGAAGGCTTTCCATTGAGCCTCCCCTCCTCTTTTAGAAATAAAATGGTGCTTGATAATGAGGTAAATGAGGCCATGGTGTTTTAGTTGACCCTTGCCTTGCTGATGCTTGTCAGCAAGTGAGGTGATTGTAGAAGACAAAAAATTAGGCAAATTGATCCTATATTCAGAGTGGTTATGGCTATGCCTTAGAAAAATAAGCATTTTCATAATTGGCCCCAAGGGAAAATTGTCCATCACATGTAAAGTATTTCATCAACCATGTAGCTAAAGACTACCATGGTTGAGGAAGGCTAGTTCTGACAATCCTTTTAACTTCCCCATTGTTAGCATGTGTTTGTATTTTAGGTTCATTGACTACCAAGAAGGATTTTATCAAATTAGCATACAAGGTTTTAAGATGGAAGAACCTCTCACCTTCTTCTGGGATGTTTGAGAGATGGCTAATGATGGTTGCAGAGATGGGGATGGTGACTCCTCTCAATTTTGTCTATCCATTCTACAGGTTTGAGAGGAACTCCTCCACAATATCCTCCTTGAACCCTTCAAAATTTTCCAAGAACTCCAACTATCCAACATTCCTTAATATATTTGCACATTCTTGGTCTTGCAATAATTTTTTGGCAAACTCTGGCTCTGACTTCTTTTGAACCCCCATTTTTCAAATAAAATGACCACCTGCTTTATGTTTATACTTTCAAATTCCATACCCTTGGCTCTGCCTTATTACTCTCTTTAAATATTTTAGAGTAAAACATGCCTCACCGTTGGAGCTATGTGATTTCTAAAACCCTAAATTTAAATTTTGCTGGAATTTATTGAGGGTAATTGGAAGAGAGATATTTACTTGCCTTTGTGGATATGGGGTGGTCTTGAGGGAATTATGGATTCATAATTGGAAATTAAAGCTTAGTTTTTGGTAGAGAGTTATGTCACTTTAGAGCTATGAAGTTGGCATGACATGTTGTTAGCTTGGAGTGGCATGTGGCAAGAGTTATGTGGGAGTAATGGGGATGTATGAGAGGTCATTATGACTTGCACACTAAAAACTAAAAAGACTTGCTTAAATTAATTAATCAGTGTAATAATTGGATTACTATTGTAATAATGAGGCATCATGCTAGATTTTTGTGTCGCCGCGTCTGCAGGAGGTGATGTGACCACTCCCTTATTGCAACCTTCAACACGAGCTTCTATAATGTTCGCAGGATGTGATGTGGTAGAATCCATATTGGCATTTTTTGTTGATAGGACACTTCCATCGTCATGAGATGACATTGGATGAATGATGGAAATGGGTTGTGGATTGCTAATGTCATCATGCTCATGACTTGTTTCACTTTTTGAATGTGATGTTGATAAGTCAAAAGAGACATTATGACATCATGAGCATGATCTGAGTTTCCTTGCTCAAAAGTTTTGGAGAGGTACACGCTGAAGGTCTCAAGGTTAATGAATGTGTCATCATTGCTCCTAAGTCACTCCAGAGGTGCTCCTAGCTGTGCTCTGGATGTGCTCCTAATGTGCTTCAGAGTTTGTTCTAGACTAGTCCCAGTACCCACATGAAGAAAAGAACCACCATTTGTTGGTTTTCAATTCTTTTATTATTATATTATATTTTTTAAAAGGGTCACCATTTTACTGGTTTGCAACCCTTATGTGTTTTTCAATGGAATCATCCATCAACCATGGAAGAGAGTGTGACCTCTCTCATGTAGCATAGATCTTTGACAAATTCTTCCTTAGTAGATGGTTGCTGATAGAGGTGAATCCTATGACCATTCACTAGAAATGTAGTTCCTTCTCCATTAATAAGTGCCAACTAGACTGTTTCATTGTCATAGGCTTCCTTAATATCAGAAGGCCCCATCCAATGAGTTTTTAATTTTCCCTTGAATTCCTTGAACTTGGAGTCATATAAGAGAACCCAATCTCCTTTCTGAAATGTCCTTCTTTTGATGTGTTGATCATACCACTGTTTGTCTGTGCTAAATGATTTCTATCTACTGTATGGCCTCCATCCTAATCTCATCCAACTCATTAAGTTGCAAGATCTAATCTTGTTGTGCAATGGATAATGGTAACCCAATATCAAGTGATATTCTGAGTGTTTGGAGTTCAAACTCTATTGAGAGGATAGGTTTCTTTCCATAGACAAGTTCATAAGGACAAAACTTTGTTGTGGATTTCCATGTTGTATTGTAAGCCCATACTGCTTCTTGTAGTCTAATTGCCCAATCTTTTCATGTCATTTCTACTGTTGTTGTTAATATGTTCTCCAATTCTTTGTTTGTGACTTCCACCTGTCCATTATCTCAAGGATGATAAGGTGATGATTTCTGGCGTTTGATCTGATAGATCTCTATGAATGCCTAGATCACTTGAGAGGTAAATTTGGGTCCTTGGTTTGAGATTATAGT
This sequence comes from Cunninghamia lanceolata, assembly GCA_027924645.1. Taxonomy (NCBI): domain Eukaryota; kingdom Viridiplantae; phylum Streptophyta; class Pinopsida; order Cupressales; family Cupressaceae; genus Cunninghamia; species Cunninghamia lanceolata. Next base: position 19,875,204 of record BSBN01001272.1, on the reverse strand, counting down.
TCTTGGGGCTCCAAATCTCAAGAAGATTCTATTCAACAACTTTGTCTTCCCTAGCAATCTACAAGACTTGAACTTCTACTCATTTTATGACATAGTCAGTGCATACTAAGATGTATTCTTTTCTTGAAGATGTTGGAGAAATGGGCCAAATAAAATCCAGACCCCACTGTTCAAATGGCTTTAAAACCACTTGAGGGTGTAGTGTCATCTCATTTGTGAATGTGGGTTGTCCCATCCTCTGACATTGATCACATTGTCTCACATACCTTTTTACATCCTTATGCAAAGATGGCTAGTAGTACCCTTCCCCCAAAACTTTATGGATTGTCCTTTGTGTAGAATACTGCCCTCCCATTGGTTCATCATGGCATACCCTTAAGACATCAAAATTTTTATCAGCCCTTAAGCACATGTGTAACACAAAGTTAGGGCCACATTTGAACAATAGACCATTTAATCATTTATAAGATAAACTTTCTTTCACCAACTTCTTTTTTTGTTTTGAAGTAAATTGTGGGGGGAACAAGCTTGTGGCATGGAGATTGGCTATATCAAAAAACTAAGGGGGCTTCTTGACACAACAAATAAATTCTCATCTAGAAAACCATCCTCCACGAGTGCATCTTTTCTTCCTGTATGCAGTCTAGACAAAAAGTTAGCAACCAAATTAAATTTCCCTAGATAGTCAACAATGGTAATGTCAAACTCTTCTAACAACAATAACCACCTAACAATACTTGCACTGATAACTAGTTTTTTCATTAAGTACCTGATTGCTACATGATCGATATGTACAAAAAATTATATCCTGTGATATAATACCTAAATTTGTTAATAACATATATCACAACTAGGAATTCCTTTTCTGTGGTGATATAATTTTCTTCAGTAGGGGTCAGATTCTTACTTATGTAATAGATGGCATACATTAATTTTTCTTCTTCTTTTTGTCCTAGGACTACCCCTATTGACTCATTAGATGCATTTGTTTGAATGTGGAAAGGGAGATTCAAGTTGGGTGCTCTTAGAATGGGGGTGTCAGTCAGTTTTTTCTTGATAGTTTCAAAGGCAATTTGGCATTCTATTGTCCAAAGGAACTCAACATTTTTTGACAAGAGGGAGAACATAGAAGTGACTATTTTACTAAAATGTTTAATGAACCTCCTATAGTAACCGACATGTCCCAAGAAACTCTTGATATCAATCTGATTTTTAGGAATAGGTAATTATCTAATTACTTCTACCTTGTTAGTATCTACCTTGATTCCTTCTGCTGATATATGATGCCCAAGGACAATACCTTGTTCTACCATCATGAAACACTTTCATGTCTTAAAGATAATTGATTCTTTTCACAACATTGCAATACTTTCTCCAGATTTTTGAGGGCTTCTTCAAAGGTATTCCCATAAATGGTAAAGTCATCCACGTAGACCTCCATTTACTCATTAGCTAGTTCAACAAAGATGGTTAAAACATCCCTCTAAAAGGTAGCTAGAGCATTACACAGGCCAAATGGGAGGACTCTATATGCAAATGTATCCCATGAATAGGTGAAAGTAGTGTTGTCTTAGTCCTCTGGTGCTACTTGGATCTAGTTATATCCACTAAACCTGTCTATGAATAAGAAATATTTCTTCTTTTCTAGGTTGTTTAAGACTTGGTCAATGAATGGCAAGGGGAAATAGTATTTCTTTCTAGCATTGCTCATCTCTCTAGAGTCTACACACACTCTCCATTTCCCATTCTTTTTAGGTCCAATCACTAGGAGAGACACCCATTGAATGTCAGAAATAGGGTAAACAAAACCTGCATGTAGCATATTTTCTATTTTTATTTTCACTATTTAATTTAATGCTAGGTTCAATCTCCTTTGAGGTTGTCTAATAGGTTTGATATCTTCTATGTAGATATGATGGGTATAAATTTTGGGATGAATTCCCTTCATATCTCCATACTCCCAAGCAAAAGTTGTGGTATGGGATACTAGAAGATCAGTCAGTTCTGCCTCTTGCTCTCTTGATAGCTTGGTGTTAATGTTCAATGTTTTTCCCAGTAAAACCATGACCTTCTTGAAATTTTGATCAATGGATTGGATAGTTTTGTGCTCATTCTTCACTGTGTTGAGAGGACAGGAGTGTGGTAATAACATGTGGAAAGTTGTAATGTCTAAGTGATAAAAAGTTTCACCACAAGGTATAATGTTTGCCAAAGAACAATGTGATGCTACTTAAAAACTCTCTTCTTGGATCCTTAGTAAAGCTCATCACATCACTATCTATGAGGATCTGATTTATGTCCTCAAGGGTGTCAAAGCCAATGTCTTCCCCTAAATCTCCTAAATGCTCAGTGATGGTAACCATAGCCAAAGAAGCATTGTTCTCTGTGTTATTAGGTTCATCTACCTAGACTTGTCCTGAATAATGCATGGATGGATTAGCTGGGGGGTACAAAGAGATTTTATTCTTGTCTATGTCATTGGAGATTACCATATCCCCAGTTCTATAGTCAATGGACGCTACTGCAGTAGCCAGCCATAGTCTGCCTAAAATCAGAGCATAAGAATTTCTTTGCTTTCTTGTCTCTAAAATAAAAAAATCAACAGGGAATTCCCATGATTCCACAATGACTGGGACATCAGTTAAGACTCCATTTGGGATTGCTATTGATTGATTAGCCAATTGTAAAATTGTGAAAGTGGCCTGAATGCCTATGAGAGCCAACTTATCCAAAGTGTGAACTGTCATAACATTTATTGCTACTCCTAAGTCAACAAGAACATTTGATATTTCTACTCCTAAGATGTGGATTGTTGTTATGGAGTAAAAAGTGGACACATGCCTTTTTACCTCCTAGTTTAGCTCCTAGGTCCCCATGATTACATTATACATACAAAATATTCATCCCGATGCAAAATCCCCTGAAACCCATGACAATTAGGAACTAGGGGCCCATTTTATGCCTTACCCAGGACCAAAAAGGCACCTAGAGACTTGGGCACCCACACCCAATTCCTCCCTGATTGGTCAGGGCAAAATTTAAATCATGTCGATATGGGACCTTAAAATGGGTCTCTCCTTGTCGTCTCTTTTGATTTAATTTATGAATGTTAGTAGGAAAACATATATAAGTGTGTTTTTGAATTCATTTTGAGTTAAGATGGATATCTAGCGAACTTATGATCTTGGAGCAAAGAGAATTCAAAGAATTTATTGTGTTATTATTGCAGATTTATGTTTGTATTGTGTGTGTTGTTGCAGATTTGGAATCATCATCCATCTCCTTATGAGTTGAAGGATCTTCATTCTCCTAAGGGCTTCACCTCTAAGGTGATATCATTGTTATTTGAATCATTCTATCATCATTGGTTTATCTTTTGTCTTTGCCCTACTAGGGGACACACTCTCTCTAACAACGATGTTGGGAAGCTTGAATGCTATCCCAAGATTTGACTGAGGCAAATCCCTAAACACCACAACCCCCAAACCCCTTTTCTTCTTGTGTGTAGGTTATAGGTGCAAAGTATGAAGAAGTGAAGGTATAAGAAGGTTGTGTAAGGGAAAGGGTTTTGAGATCTGAAATTAGTTTGTGAATATTCCACTACGGAAGGCTTGGGTGCCCACCCTGAAGTCCTCTTTCTCAAACAGACACTGAATCCGACATCAGGATACTCTCTATGCCATTTCTCTACCTTTGAGTTTCTAAAGATTCTATCTTTTTGGACTTGGGCACATGCCCCATAGTCCTTAGAATTTCTAGCTTCCAGGGCATAGGTTTTGATATCTCTTTGTTCATCCTTGTGCATTCATATTCTGGGTTTCTATCATCTTCTATCTGATACAAGTCGATTATCTTATAACTAGGGTTTTATGCATACTTGACCTAGGGTTTGATGAAAAGGCTTGGTTAAATCTTATATTTCTATAGAAAATAAGAGAAAAAGATCTGTAGATGATTCCACCTTTCTTTGGTTGTGATTTTAGCTCGATCTTGTCCTTGAATGTTATCGTGGAAGAGGGTTTGATTTGGTATGCATGCTTGTCTCTTTCATCCCCTTTTTCATACATAACATTTTGGTGAATCCATAGCATCGAGCATTTGCATATTTCAGAGTGTTGAATTAAGATCTTGCATTGATTCATATCATACTTATCATTATTCATTGAAAAATCTTGCATAAATTTCAAAAAAGTAAAAAAATAGGCATTCTAGGCTTGCATAAAGGCATAGTTTTTCATTATTTTTATTGCATATCATTGAAACATTTTAATTTTCTGATTTTGACATCAGATCCAATCCATATTACAGTAATTAATCATTTTATGATATCACATATTACATTTGAAGATCTCATTTGCTAGGGTTTTGTTGGGAACTTGCATTTTTTCTTATAACCTAGTCATTTGCAAAGCTAGGGTTTGTAGTCAAAATCTTATTTCAGATTTTGCTACTATAATAAACATTCATTAAAATCTTATTTTGCATTGAAGTTTTGCATCATTTCTCCTCTTTCATCTCAAAAATCACAATTTTGCAATTACACATTGTGTATTTCAACATTAACAACTCTAGCTTCTTCTTCACACTTCTTTATGCAAAATCTTAAAATCATTTACATTGCCTTGTTGTGCAGCACTCTTCACATCATAATCACTTTGTTTGTAGTGAAATTAGTGTGTTTTTTATTTTCAAAAACTTGATTTCCTTAAACTAGTGCCTTGGTGTGCAATAATCTCACACACATGGCCTCTAATCAAAATAAGGGTGGTATAATTCCTCCCCAAGCTAATAAGAAGAGAAAGGCTCCTGAACCTGTAATTTCATTCACACCACATGAGGTCACAATTAGAGATATTGATGGACCTCTTTACATCACAACACATATAAGTGGGAATCCTACACGAGGAGTCCTTACCAATCCTAATTGTATGGCGAATGTGATAACCAAAGAGTTCTTATACGTGCATTATTTGGCACAATACACTTATGATCCTACACATATAATGATTAAGGCACATAATGGATATTTTCTCCTAGTTATTCGAAAGATTAGACTCTTGATTAAAGTAGTGGAAAAAGCCTTAGAACAACTATTTGTCATCATTCCCACCATTGACCTATTTCGTGTGAAATTAGGCCGTCCTTGGCTCAAGTCCATGCAAGCGATCCCTTCTACCATTCATAAGTGTTTAAAATTCCCTCATCAAGGAGGGGCACATGTTGTCCACCATAGTGGGTGGAAACCTTTAGCCACTCGCAGAAATTTCAACTTGGACTACTTTTGGCCACAACCTACAGAACCAAATAAACCAAGAGAAGATCAATTTTTCCTAGCATATCAAAAACACAAGGCAAATTTAATAGCTCAACTATCACATGGCAAGAATGCTTCTGGATCCTCTCAGTCCTCTGAGGCTACAATTCCTTCTACCAAACAAATAGAGAGTGAAAATCAGCCCGAGCTGAAGGAATCCCCTCGCCCAAGAGGTAATGGAATTTTTTTCGAGGTTCCTCCTCCTAGAATGATATGAAAGCCTAGAATGCCTATTTAATGTTACAATGTTAAAGAGCAAAGCATTTTATCACAAAAGATCAACTTTCTTCCAACTTCCTCTTTTGAAATGTCAAAGAATGTGGGAACTCATGAGACTCCTTTTACAAATATCACTAAGAAGACAAGAAGGAATTGGAATGCAAGAGAAAGAAGGAGAAAATGACAAGCTTTAGCTCGACAAATATCCCCTCAACTAGAAAACATCCCACCGACAACAATTGAATCAAAAGAAGAGCTAAAGGATGAAAAATTGACAAATGAAGTTTTAAATTGGGCCATGGTCCTTTATGTATCGATTTCCTCTTGCATTCAAGATTGGGAGGAAGAGGATTTGCTCAAAGATGACCGCTACTATGGTTGCATATGTTGTTATATGGAGCCTAATAAGACTTAGAGGTTAAATTTTTTGCACTTTTATCAGCGCGATTTCCCTCCAAATTATTTAACAAGGGTTTGGGGGCAGCGCCCCCAAGACGGGGTTAAGGGGTAGCGCCCCTTACAGGGTCCAGGGGTAGTACCCCTGGCGCACACCCTGTTGCGATACAGGGCGGGGTCAAGGGATAGCGCTCCCACGGGGGCTCGAGGGTAGCGTCCCTCAAATGACTTTTATTATTTTATAAAGGCATCAGGAGTTATTTTTTCTATTAGCTGACATAAAAAAAACCCTATTTTGTAACTAACATAAGTCTTGATAAAAATGACTAAGGGTTAGGGTTTCTGTTGATATTATATTGTAGAATTTGTAGGATATTAAGTTGCAAGGATTGCTGGTTGTAATCAATTTGATTTGCTGGATAATAATATTAGACTCTCTATTGGTGGATGTAGCCCGAGTTTGGGTGAACCACGTTAAAAATTGTCTCTCCTTGTTAGTATTTCTGTGTATTTTTCATTCCTCTGTTTAATCTTTATTTGTATTTAATTGATATTTTCTGCATGCAATTCCTAACAAGTGGTATCAGAGCAGGTTGTGTTTGATTATCGTCTGTAGGAAGGTCTCACGGTTGAGTGGGAGTCTCACGATTAAGTGGGAGCAATGGCGGATGAGGATAAATTGAAGGTAGATAAATTCATTGGGCAAAACTATCAGTTATGGAAGATGCAGATGGAGGATTATCTTTATCAAAAGGATTTATGGAGGCCGTTGGAAGGAATAGCCAAGAAACTGACAATAATGATTGATGAGGATTGGGAACTTCTGGATAGAAAGGCACTGAGAACCATTTGGTTGTGCCTGGCACCATCTGTGGCATTCAATATAACAAAAGTGAAGACAACAAATGAACTGATGAAAGCTTTGGCTAAATTTTATGAAAAACCCTCAGCCTCAAATAAGGTATTTCTCATGAAGCGTTTGTTTAATCTAAAAATGATTGAAGGTGGATCTGTGACAGATCATTTAAATTAGTTTAATATGATTACCAGTCAGTTAACTTCTGTAAAAGTGAAATTTGATGAAGAGGTGAGGGCTCTCTTGGTTTTATGTTCTTTGCCAGAAATCTGGAATAGCTTGGTAATGGCTGTAAGTAACTCTGTCTTTGGTTCAAATACTTTGAAATTTGATGATGTTGTTGGTGTTATCCTTAGCGAGGAAATGCGACAGAAAGGCTCAGGAGGGTCCACATTAGGTAGTGTTTTGAATACAAAAATTAGGGACAAATCAAAGGAGAGAGGAAAAGGTTTTGGGATGTCACGAGGAAAATCAAAGGACAAGAGGTCCCAATCCAGAGGACAGAAGGATTGTTGGTACTGTGGGAAACCAGGTCATCTAAAGAAAGATTGCTAGTCTCGGAAGAATAAAGAAGGAGACAAACAAGAAGGCAATAAGGAGGCAAATGTGGTAAGTAATAAATCTGAAGATGATGCTTTGATTCTTTCCCTAAATAATGCTGATGATTCATAGGTTTTAGATTCAGGGGCCTCATTTCATGCTATGCCCCATATAAGTTATTTTCTTGATTATATCCAAGGGGATTTTGGGCTGGTTTATTTGGGAGATAACGAGCCCTATCAAATTGTTGGGAAGGGAAGAATTAAGATTAAGTTGCAAAATGAGAATCATTGGCTACTACAAGAGGTAAGACACATTCCAAGGCTAAATAGGAATTTAATTTTAGTAGGGCAACTAGGTGATGAAGGTTGCATAGTTACTTTTAATGATAAAAATTGGAAGGTTTCAAGGGTGCCTTAATAGTAGCAAAAGGTGTGAAAGTAGGCATGTTATATCCTTGTACAAGTCATATTGTTCCTTCTACTTTAGTTGTTGTAGAGAAAAAACAAATAGGTTTAGGAACAGTTGCTGCGGGTTCGTAGGAAAAGACTGAAACAGTTGCTGCAGGTTCTAAGACAACACTGTGGCATAACAGACTTGGGCATATGAGTGAAAAAGGTATGAAGGTACTTCATTCTAAGAAAGTTTTACCAGATCTAAAATGTATTAATATGAATTTCTATGAAAGTTGTGTGTATGGAAAACAAAAGAGAGTTAGTTTTCTCAAGAATGGGAAGTAAAAGAAAGATGAAAAGTTGGAGCTTGTGCATACAAATGTATGGGGATTGGCTCAGGTATCTTCTCTCGGTGGCTCTCGGTATTATGTTACATTCATAGATGATGCAACTAGGAAGGTTTGGATTTATTTCCTCAGGTAGAAATCTGATGTATTTGAAACATTTAAGAAATGGAGAACCTTGGTTGAGAATGAGATGGGTAAAAAATTAAAATGTCTTAGATCTAATAATGGTGGTGAGTATTACAGCAAAGAATTTAGGGATTATTGTTCCTTTAATGGAATTCCTAGGTAGCAAATGGTTCTAGGGACTCCACAAGAAAATGGAGTGGCTGAGCACATGAATAGGACAATAATGGAGCGTGCAAGGAGCATGAGATTGCATGTCGGCTGCCTTTAAACATGTGGGTAGAGGTTGTCAATAATGCTGTATATTTAATTAATAGAGGTCCTTCAGTTCCTTTAGGCTGTGGTATTCTAGAGGAAGCATGGAAAGGTAAGAAGGTGAGTTATTCTTTTCTCAAAACCTTCAAATGTGAAGCATTTGCACATGTAGATTCTAAAAATAGAACCAAGCTGGATGCAAAATTAAAAAAGTGTATCTTCGTTGGATATGGCATTGATGAATTTGGTTATAGGCTTTGGGATGTTGAAAATCTAAAAATTGTGAGAAGTAGGGATGTTGTATTCAATGAGAACGTGTTGTACAAAGATCAATTGCAGCAGCATGAGAAGAAAGAAAAGGATTATGTGGTGCTGGATGATACTCCAGATACTGATGTTCTAGTGGTTTCTCATGCTTCGCAACAGCAACAAGAAATACCACAAACTCAAGTGAATGTTAGACGGTCAACAAGGCTAAGTAGACATCTTGAAAGGTTTTCTCCCTCTTTGTATTCTATTTTGTTAACAAATGCTGGTGAACCGGAAGGGTATGATGAAGCTATGCAGGTGGATATAAAGGTTCAGTGGGAGCTTGCAATCAAAGAAGGAATGGACTCCTTGCTAAAAAATCAAACTTGAGAATTATGTAAGTTGCCCGCAAGTAAAAAGGCTTTACCAAACAAATGGGTTTATAGGCTGAAAGAGGAAGATGGAGGTAAGAAAAGATTTAAATCCAGGTTAGTTGTAAAAGGATTTGCATAGAAAAAAGGTATTGATTTTGATGAGAGTTTTTCTCCGGTTGTTAAGATGATTTCTATTCGTACTGTTTTAAGTATTTTGGCTACTAAAGATTTGCATTTGGAACAGCTAGATGTGAAAACTACCTTTCTCCATGGTGATTTGGAGGAGAGATATATATGGAACAACCACAGGGATTTGAAGTCAAAGGTAGGGAGAAATTGGTGTGCAGATTGAAGAAGAGTTTATATGGCTTGAAAGAAGCACCTCGGCAATGGTATTTGAAATTTGATAGTTTTATGGCTGAGCAAGGCTACAACCGGTGTAATTCTGACCATTGTACATGTTTATTTTAAGAGATTAGATAATGACAACTACATTATTTTATGTTTATATGTTGATGACATGCTTGTAGCAGGGTCTAACATGGATCACATAAGAGAGTTAAAACAACAGTTAGCACAATCATTTTCTATGAAGGATTTGAGGGCAACAAAACAAATCCTTGGTATGAAAATTTGCAGAGATAGGAAGAACATAAAATTGACTCTATCTTATGCTGATTATGTTGAAAAAGTGTTGCAGAGATTTCATATAGAGAGTGCAAAAGTTGTCAGCACACCTTTGCCTAATCATTTGAAATTGGCTAAGGAGATGTGTCTTAAGACACAAGAGGAGGAAGAAAAAATGTCCAAGGTACCATATGCTTCAGCTGTAGGAAGTTTAATGTACGCCATGGTATGCACGAGACTAGATATTGCACATGCTGTAGGAGTCGTAAGAAGGTATATGAGTAATCTCATATTAGAGCATTGGAATGCGGTAAAATGGATTCTCAGATATTTGAGAGGTACATCCAATAAACATTTATGTCTTGGGGGCTCTAATACTGATTTAGCAGGCTATGTGGACTCAAATTTGGCAGGGGATATTAATACTAGGCGGAGTACTATAGGTTATGTCTTTACTGTAGGTGGGACAACGGTGAGTTAGGTCTCCAGGTTGCAAAAAGTGGTTGCTTTATCCACCACAGAGGCTGAGTATGTAGCTGTAACAAAGGCAAGCAAGGAGATGATCTGGTTGCAATCTTTCATGGAAGAATTGGGAAAACAACAGGCTAACAGTTATTTGTTTACAGACAGTTAGAGTGCCATACATCTTGCAAAGAATTCTACCTTGCAATCAAAGACCAAACACATACATCTAAGGTATCACTTCATCTAGTCGGTGTTGGATGATGGGCAGTTACGGCTGGAAAAGATACATACAAATGAAAATCTAGTGGATATGTTTACGAAGGTAGTGACAAGGGAGAAATTGAGCTCCTCTTCAGCTTCGGTTGGTCTTCAAAACTGAAAACAATAAAATCAGAACAATAGGGTCCAGGGTGTTTATTTCCAGTGGGAGCTACAGGGTCAACAGTATTATGATCAGTCTCTGAGTGGGAGATTGTTGTTATATGGAGCCTAATCAGACTTGGAGGTTAATTTTTCCCCACTTTTATTGGCACGATTTCCCCCCAAATTATTTAACGGGGGTTTGGGGGCAGCGCCCCTGGCGCGCTCCCTGTCGTGATACAAGGCGGGATCGAGGGGCAGCGCCCCTGAAACCTCAAATGACTTTTATTATTTTATAAAGGTGTCGGGAGTTATTTTTTCTATTGGCCGACATAAAAAACCCTATTTTGTAACCAACATAAGTCTTGATAAAAATGGCTAAGGGTTAGGGTTTCTGTTAATATTGTATTGTAGCATTTGCAGCGGTATTGAGTTACAAGGATTGTTGGTTGTAATTGGTTTGATTTGCTGGATAATAATATTGGACTCTCTATTGGTGGATGTAGCCTAAGTTTGGATGAACCGTGTTAAAAATTGTCTCTCGCTATTATTATTTCTGTGTATTTTTCATTCCTTTGTTTAATCTTTATTTGCTTTTAATTGATATTTTCTGCATGCAATTCCTAACAGCATCTTCTCATAGGTAAGTATTTCTCACCCTTTTAGCCACCTTTGATGTAGTGCCTCTTTGAGTTTCTCTCACGGGTGGCCACCTCTTATGTGTTGTGTTGTGTTCCCTCGTATTGTGTTTAATGTCATTTAGGTCTCCTTGGATGACCCTTGATACTTTTGTAAGTTTGAGGATATAAGGAGACTGCCTCTGTTGTGACACTTCTTCTATGTGTTTCTCTATTCTTCTATTCTCCTCTATCTTATTGTAATTGTTGTGTGTGGTGTCTTGGGGGTATAGTGTTGTGGAGGATGTCTTGGGGGCATCTTCCCATGCTATGGCCCTAAGTCACTTTTGTCTCCTCTCTCATTTTTAGTGTTTACATTCTTCAGTGGCTCTACTTATCAGTGGATGATGAAACAAATACATACTGATAGGGACTGTGTGTCCCTACAGTAAGAGCAAAAATGGACCTAGTCCATATATGAAGATGGGGTTGATATATTATTGATGTTTGACTAGTAGAATCCCCTTGTGTTGTGATTCTTATTGTGAAATTTGTTGTAACAAACCTTTACAATACTCTAAATCTGCTTGTATGCACCTTGGATTATTTTGTATCTCACCTTGTAGCTATACTTAGTTCTGAGATACTTGAAGTATACGCTCACAGATATACTTGGTTTCAAACCCATAAGTGTAGCCTTGGTCTATTATATGATAAATGATTTCTGTATAGCTTTCATGAATTGATTTGGTTGTTATCTTAGCTTAGATTTTCTAACCAAATCTTATATATTGTTGATTATGTTAACAAATGATAATGGTGTGTTTGTGGGAACATTCGGTGATTGCAAGCACATGTCACCTTTGGGGACATGGGATTTGTGAAACCTCTTGTTCCCTTCTGTGTTTTCACTTTACATCCTTAAATGTGATTGATACTGGAAAGCGGATCAACCACTTTAAGCCGGGGGCATATATTATGGTTGATTATTTTAGATACTAATAAAGAGTGTTTGTGTATGCTTCCTTTTCACTGTAAGGCGTATTCCTGATGTAGGTGGGGTTGTGTACTTTATTTTGTTTACGTATACCTCCTTTTCACTGTAAGGTGTCTTCGTGATGTAGGTGGGGTTGTATACTTTGAGCACATGCTTCCTTTTCATGGCAAGGCATCTACAGATGCAAGTGGGGTCGCATTTTAAAATCCCTTTTGTTGAAGGCAGGATTGTGTCTTCCTTTGAGCAGTTGCACATCCTTTTACAAATTTCTCATCGCGAGGTGGGGTTGGATCTTAAGTTATTCACACTTAAGCATGTCTTTAGCAGTTGTGGTAGCGTAGCTCAACCCTTGGGTGTGTTTGGCATGTCTTAGATAGTGGAGTGTAGTGATGAGCCCCTCCCTATCACCTATGTTTGTTGTGTATAAGAGGTATAGTGTGTTGATGACATACTCTATGGATCTCATGTATTCCATGTGTTTTTCATGTGTTTTGTGTCTTCCTTGCATGTATTGTGTGTTTTTGGTGTGGTCTAAAGGTGCATAGCGATGAGCTCCCTCCATGTCGTGTGTGTTTTGCATGGTCTAAACGTGCGTAGCGATGAGCTCTCCCCATGCTGTGTGTTTTGTGTTAGGATTATATATATAATTATTTAAATCATGTCTTCTTTATGTATTGCATGACTATATTCATGCCTTCTCTGTGTTTTGTGTGACTGTCAAGTGTTTTCTTATGTTTGCCTGAGCTTGGGGCTAGAAGTAGTCCTTCAATCTTAAGGTGTGTCTTCGTTCTTGTGTTTGATATGCTTCAACTGTACTTTAATGCATGTCCTGAATCATAAGATTGTACACACATTAAAGTGGGGGCTAAATGTTATGTAGTAAAAAGTGGACACATGCCTTTTTACCTCCTAGTTTAGCTCATAGGTCCCCATGATTACATTATACATACAAAATATTCATCCTGATGTAAAATTCCCCGAAACCCATGATAATTGGGAACTAGGGGCCCATTTTATCCCTTACCCTAGACCAAAAAGGCACCTAGGGACTTGGGTGCCCACGCCGAAGTCCTCCCTGATTGGTCAGGGAAAATTTTAAAGAATGTCGGCATAGGACCTTTAAATGGGTCTCTCTTGTCGGCTCTTTTGATTTAATTTACGAATGTTAGTAGGAAATCATATATAAGTGTGTTTTTGAATTCATTTTGAGTTAAGATGGACATAGAAAACTTATGATCTTGGAGCAAAGAGCATTCAAAGAATTCATTGTGTTATTGTTGCAGATTTGTGTTTGTATTGTGTGTGTTGTTGCAGATTTGGAATCATCATCCATCTCCATATTAGTTGAAGGATCTTTATTCTCCTAAGGGCTTCACCTCTGAGGTGATATCATTGTTAATTGAATCATTCTATCGTCATTGGTTTATCTTTGGCATCTGCCCTGCTAGGGCACACACTCTCTCTAACAACGGTGTTGGGAAGCTTGAATGCTATCTCAAGATTTGATTGAGGCAAATCCTTAAACACCACAACTCGCAAACCCCTTTTCTTCTTGTGTGCAGGTTACAGGTGCAAAGTCTAAAGAAGTGAAGGTACAGGAAGGTTGTGTAAGGGAAAGGGTTTTAGGATCTAAAAGCATTTTATGAATATTCCATTATGGAAGACTTGGGTGCCCACCTTGAAGTCCTCCTGCTTGAACAGGCACTGAATCTGACATCGGGATACTCTCCACAACATTTCTCTAGTTTCAAGTTTTTGAAGATTCCATCTTCTAGACTTGGGTGCCTGCCTCGTAGTCCTCCAACTTTCCAACTTTTGGGGCATAGGTTTTGATATCTCTCTGGTCATCCTTGTGCATTTAGATTCTGCATTTCTATCATATTCTGTCTGATACAAGCTGATTATCTTATAACTAGGGTTTAATGCATACTTGACCTAGGGTTTGATAAAAAGGCTTGGTTAAATCTTATCTTTCCATAGCAAACAAGAGCACAAGATCTATAGCTGATTCCACCTCTCTTTGGTTGTGATTTTAGCTCAATCTTGTTATTGAATGCTATTGTGGAAGAGGGTTTGATTTGGTATGCATGCTTGTCTCTTTCATCTCCTTTTTCATACATAAAAACTATAATGATAGGATTTCCAAGATCCCCATACTTTGGAAGGAGTATTTCTTCAACCAGTAGATCAACTACTTTTCCTTCTACTTGAAGAGTGGTGTGAAATTTTTTCCTCTTGCTTTGGGTTTTGACACAATTTTGTTTGATAAACTGATTTAATTCAGGTACATATCTTATTGCCTGAAGGAGTGGGATCTCAATGTTTAGCTGTCTGATCTCTTGAAGTAGTTCAAACTCAATTGTAGGTTGAACTTGTTTATTTGGAATTCATTTTTGGGGAGCATTCTATCTAAACCATTTAGGGTATGGTGCCTATTTTGCAGTCTTTGGAGTAGCTCCAGAGTTTAGTTTTGAAGCAGCTCTAGAGGTATTCCTTTAGTAGGAACTTTGGAGTGGTCTAGGGACTGTTCTTGGGGAACTTTTTCAATTGTAACCTCCTCCTCGGATTTATTTTTTAGGTTATAATTGATATGTGAATTCAACAATGAGAGGGGGAGATGGTCTTGGGAGAGCGTTTCCAGAACGTAGATAGAGTTTATTTAAATGAATAGCATTTATACCATCCATATTTTCTTGCTCAGTCATATATACAGTTGCTCCTTGTTTATTATGTGGGTTTGCTATAAGTTGAGCTGGTAGGGGTGGCTAATTAACTAGTTCATTTTGATTTTGTGTGTTTGTTGGCCCAATTAGAAGCCCTTGTTGTTGGTTTGGAAAGCATCTTGGTTGGCCTTGGAATTGCTGATTATAGTTCTGTTGAGAACCCCAATATGGCTACATATTAACAAGGGTCATTGTACCTTGGCTTTTAATCATGTTTATTTTTCAAATCCAGGGCTGTGTCCATGGCAATCTGTAATAGGAACTAGCAATTAATAGTCCTTAACTAAATATTGAAATGAAACTTTCCTATTTAATTAAATTCATACTTCTAATTATCTATTGTGAAGGAAACCTAATCTAGGAATTGAAATAATACAATGCTTGAAATGATCTATATGATTACAAAAGATAAAATGGACATTAAAACAAAAGCAAAACTGAATTAACAAGAGTCTGATTTATTTTATGAAAGCAGTAAAAACTAAATTAAGGAATTAATAACATAAGAAAGAAATAAACAATACTAGCCTCCCTTCTGTTAGTGGGAGTGGGGCTTGCTCCACACCTTCAGAATTGAAGGCTAAAGAGAGATTTTAGAACACACAAATATAAGAACCACCTTCCTTAATCTGGTATTTCCAAAATAAAGTGTATTTCAAAAGTATATGTTTCTGTAACTATATAAAAACTAACTAATTAAAAGCTATATCTTATTCTGTTGTCTCCATTCAATATATCAGTTTGTTGTTGATATAATATCTTTGGAGTTTACTATCTTTATTCTCAGTTCATCATGAGATACAAAAGATATTTTATTCTAAAACTAAACATGCAACTACCTCTATAAAAGTATAACCATGCAGAACTCAAATAGACTTAAGTGACACTGGACGTATCCTTAAATCTAGAATTTTAACTTTTAAAACAGGTTGTGGAGGCCTTGATAAAAAGGGAATTAACTTTAAAACAATGAACTACTAGAAGTCCCTAACTCATGCAAATTCAAATGGAAGTTGTACTTTGTCTCCTCTAAACCACTGCAGTTATCTTCTCAAAAACCCCAGCCTTGATGTGCGAAAATCTGTAGCTTTACAATAGCTCCGAAGATTCTGGCAATGAAACAA
Organism: Cunninghamia lanceolata; assembly: GCA_027924645.1. Taxonomy (NCBI): domain Eukaryota; kingdom Viridiplantae; phylum Streptophyta; class Pinopsida; order Cupressales; family Cupressaceae; genus Cunninghamia; species Cunninghamia lanceolata. The sequence continues at coordinate 19,859,223 of BSBN01001272.1, read as the reverse complement.
CTCCAGAGATTCTGTGCAACTCTAGAGACTCTGTGTAGTTAACAACAACTCCAGAGGTCATCAGATAGCTCTTTAGAACACAGCTTCAGAGGTCTCATGATCAGCAACCCTTCATGTCTTGCCACTCTAGCTTTGGAGTGTTGGTAGAAGGTCTTTGGGAAGATGTTTTGTCATTGATGCTGCTACTGGAAACATGAGCATGAGCACAAGGTACATATAGTTATGAATTATAGTGTTTCCATTGATGTCAACATTACATTTTGGTTTGATGCAGATTAGTTTGATTTTCTACTTTGCAAGATGGTTTGATCCTTCATAGAACACTAATTTGCAAGAAGATTTGATCCAAATTTTGATCCAGTAAGGAATCCTATTGTTTCATCACAAGTACTCCATTTACCAATGTAACATGGAAACATAGACATGGATAAGATCTCTCCTCTCCAAAAGCTACAACTAGGAGACTTATTCCTTGCATCCTCTAGAAAATAAGTAATAGAGACACATTAGAACAATAGAGATCTGATTGATGAAGCAGTGAAGGCATTACAAGATGCCATACCTGGTGCAGATATTGATACATCACTTTCAAGTATAGAGAATTTGAAATCTTTAATTAATTCTTTTAAAGAATATGCCTCTAAACTCAAGGAACAAATTAAAGATGAGGTTGAAAATAAATTAAATGAAAAGAGAATGAAGGAGCTTACTGAGAAATGTGCCATTGCACATAAACAGTTTCAGGAAAAACTGAAAGATGCTCAAGATTGTGTAGGTGAGGCAAAAGCCCTTTTCCAATTTGGCCTAAAGTGGCCCAGAGCCACTCAAAGCATAAAAAAAGAGATGGAATCCATTGAGTCCTAGATCAATAATGCCTTCGGTGCCTATGATCTGGAACTAGATCTTGATGGGAACACAAGGAATGCCATTGAAGATCTACATAATAAATATTTTCAATTGCAGGCCCAAAAAGAGGTCATTATTTTATAATTTATAGAAATAAGGGATTTGGTGAATCTCAAATTCATGACTATTTCAAGAGCTCTTTCGAGTGCAACAAAAGTTTCACAAATAAATCTTGTACCCTGCACTCCAGAAGAAGGAGAAGAGTTCCTGATGGACATTAAAACTCAATGCAGAATACTTGAAGAAGCCAAGAAGGTTTGGGATGATGGAAAACAAGAATGGTAGACTCAAGTGCAGAAGTTGTAGGCACCTACTTCATCTGGGTGATAATACTTTTTACTTTCTTTATGCACTTACAGTTTTTAGTTTCAGACTTCTTGTATATATGTGGAATATATAGAGAAGTTTCTGGTACAACTCCTTTTGGCTCTAGCTCTAGTACTTGACTTAGGGGGAGTCAAGTCAAATTTTTAGTTTGTACATATATTACTTAGGGGGAGTTGGTTCAAACTTTTAGGTTATATGTACATGAGTATACTTGAGAGGGGAGATCTAGTGTAAATAAAGACTGCTATATACACCCTTTTCCCTTGATGTCAAAGGGGGAAGAGTGTTTTGGAGATAACATGTTGTCATCAATGACAAAGGGGGAGATTGTTGGAAGAAGGTCTTTGGGAAGATGTTTTTTCATTGATGTTGCTACTGGAAACATAAGCATGAGCACAAGGTACATACAGTTATGCATTACAGTGTTGTCATTGATGTCAACATTGCATTTTGGTTTGATGCAGATCAATTTGATTTTCTACTTTGTAAGATGGTTTGATCCTTCATAGAACACTAATTTGCAAGAAGATTTGATCCAAAGTTTGATTCGGTAAGGAAACCTGTTATGAAGTTTGGCTAAGTGTCAACTTTGGATTTCTAAAAGTTATTGAGCATCCGGTATTCTAGTCCGCATTTGTCCACTGATGAAGATTTTGCTTTGTAGTTCTAGTATGTTGCTGTTGGTTGATAGATGCTTCTAAATCCATAATTTTGTACGTTTTTGATGTTTAGTTTGAAAGTAATGAGTAACAAAAGTTTAGCTTGACAGAACATAGTTGTTTCCAGTACAGAGCAGGTATGTAGGCGAGTCTACATTCCTCCGCAGTTTGGTTTCTAACTTTGTGGTTTTTAGAGAATGTTAATAGATGTGAATAGAGTGTGACTTCCAGTTTTCATGTTGATTGGAGATTTATGAGTCAGTATATGGATCTATAGTTGAAGGGTTTTTGTATTAAGTCTTCAGTGGTGCTGACCTATTAAGTGTGAAGTTATGTGGAAGGTAAATATGTTGATAACTGAGAGGGGGGGTGAATCAGTTATCAACAATTATTTCCCTTATTGAACTTTCCTTTTAATTGAAGCAGCATAAAATCAAACACAAAACATTAACCATGAAATAAGAAACACATGACACAGTATTTTTGACGTGGAAACCCTGTTAAGGGAGAAAACCACGGGGTGATTAACCCAAGAATTATTCTCTGTTAGAAGAATAGGAAATTACAAAAATGGCACTTGCCAATTAGGGCTCACTGCCCGAGCACACTGCTCACAAGAGGCCCACTGCCTACAAGAAGACACACTATCTACAAAGTGATGAGAATCATAGTCTTGAACTGATTGGAAGCATCTGCATATGCTGGAGTTCAGTTTCGGTTAGGCTCAGTATACTGATCTGCTGCACTTCATCTTTCCTCTGTTCTTTATTCTGCTATCTTTCACATACCGGATCCTTTTTGCTACCTCTGCTCTTTCTCTGGACTTCTTCGAATTTCTCTCTACACACACACGACACTTCACAACTAAATCCATCCTCTATATATATCCGCACAAGTAATTTCATCACCTTTCTAGTCGGCATCCGGAACAGTCTAGTTTCTTATAAACTTTCATTCTGTCGGCTGAATCCTTCCTCACCAAGCAATGCGGATCAAGCATATACTTGTAGATATCATTAATCATGTCGGCCAAACATGATTCATGCCTTCACAACCTCTGTCATCAATAGTAACCCATCCGGAAAGCAGTCTGATACTCTGCCAGTCAGTTCTTCCTCTGTTTTCACTGTCTCTCAAGAATCCGGTACTCAACCATTCATATCTTTTTCCTTGTCCATCACCGGAGGCTAAATCCTTGGAATATACCACTAAAGGTAGTCCTCTTGACTTCCCCAAATCCGCACTGCACCAAGACACTTCCTCTGAGAGGTCCGGACCAATCTGTCGGACCTTGCCACATGCTCTGTTCTTCTTCACCGGACCACAACATTCTTTATTCTGACTTCCGGTAGAGACACATCATGACTTGCGGATATGTGGGATGACCTTTGTTGCCATCAATGACAACAACCATGAATCCATATAGTGTCTCTTGCCAACAATCTCCCCCTTTGGCATTGATGGCAACACTTAGTGAAAAATGACTAAGTGTTTTCACTATGCTCCCCCTTTGCTGATGCTCTGTCTTTATATACAATTTCCGGAACTCCCCCTTAGTTGGATTCCTCATTTTTCACTGCTCCTCACTCCCCCTTTGACATCAATGGCAAAGGGTAGGGTCCGCATATCAAAATTTTCAAAGATTTCTTATACTTAGCCGCATATTTACATACTCACATATATTGAAGAATGTCTGCAAAGGATGTCTGTAATTGAATCATTTCGGTAGCCCAACTTTGCTTCATTCTGTCCAAAATTGAAATGTGACCACTTAACAAAAATGCAAACGCTTCTGCCCGCTTGAGATCTGTCGGATCTTTTGTTTGGGCGGTGGTCTGAGCATCACTGATGGCCTCATGCATGGTTTCCAACTTAGGGATTATAATCCTTCTAAGTTCTCCCATCCGGTTGGTGATGTTCTTCCTTTCCTTCTCAAGATTCTTTATTTCGTTCAAGACTGCAATAGTCTGACATTCTTGATTTATTATAGAGGAAGAGAGAGGATCAAAACTTTGAGATAAGCTTTGTAGCTTATCCTGTTCCTCTTTTATTTTCTTGTCAAATGCTGCTGTTGCCTTTGACCAGGATATACAAAATTTATAGATATCACCGCCATCCTTAAGAGCATTCTCTAAGCTCTTTATTCCAATGCTTACAATCTTTCTGTCTTTAGAGATTAATTCTAATATTTCTGAAAATCTCTTATCCAAAAATTCCTTCCGGACCTTTTCTTCAGCTGATTTTTCTAGAGAATCAAAATGTGTATCAACACTGCTGACTAAGGTTTTTAGATTACCGGAAGTGGAGGCTGTCGGATCTATTTGGATTGATGGCATGATCTTCACAAGTACTCCGGAAGCAGCCTCTATCAACTCATAGTCTTCCATATGAGACTTCAGGAGCTTTTCATTTGCCTTGGCATTTGCAAATGAAGCTATCTTCATTGTTTGTACCGGAGAGAGAGAGTCAAAATCAAATGGACCTTTTAGAAGCTCCGGTTCATCAATCTCTAGAGTTTCTTTGCTCAAAAATTGTTGAACAGTTTGTGCAGTGTCTCTTGCCGGAGACAGATGTTTCTTTTCTTCTGCAGTCTTAGAACTGTCAACCTCTTTGTCTTTCACCACTGCTTCCTTCTCCTGTGATTGCTCTTCTTCTTTGGATCCGGAGGCTGTAGGGGAAACCGGAGGAGAGATGCTAGCTTGTTCATGGCCCATTTCTTCTGGAGCAGAGGGTCCCAAGTCCTCACTTGTCTGTTCAGGGCTCACTTCTTCCGGAACAGAAGATTCCAAATCAGCAGCTGTTTCTGCACCTAAGTCCTCTACAACAGGAAGATTGAACCTTTTGAAGGCCTTCCGGAGGATCTCTTCTGTTTCTTGGGCCACTTTGTCAGTCTCACCAAGCATGAGTTGATTCATCCTGGCTTTGCTTCTGAACTCATCTTTGCAGTCCTTGAAGATAATGTTCATTGTCTTGGGATCAATTTGAGGATATAGCTGAATAGCTATCTGCTCCCGGATCTCAAGATCTTTAGCATGAGCATTATTCTTTCTTACTTCCATTTCCTTCTCTAGGCTTTTAGGAATGAGAGATATGATCTCAATGAAAGCCTTATTGTATATGTTCAGATATTTAACTGTGGCTTCCTGCAGAGTCTTTTGGTCAGCCTCACTGAAGTCATCATAGGATTCAGTCATTGGTTGAAGGTTTCCATCCACCGTGACCGACTTGATTATGCTCTCTAGTGACAGAGTGGGCTTTTCAACAGTTACCTCTGCCATTTCATCCTTGTCTTGGCCTGTGGAGGGCTTACCGGATCCTTTCTTCTTCTGTTTCTTTACTTCTCTTACTCCCTCATCTGATTCTGTTTCCTCTTCATCCTTTTGGCTTCCATAAGCCCTTGTGGCTTTTGTCTTGGATCTCTTACCGGATGCCTGGACTTCCGGTTTTGAACTTTTGGTTGAGGGAGGTGCAGATCTCTTTGTTGATCTGGTCCGGGTGGGAGCTCCAACCGGAGCACTTTCTTTGCTTTTCTCTTCTTCCTCGGCCTTCCTCCTCTTTTCCCGGCTGGCATCAAGTGCCTCCTTTGAGATACCTAGGCCTTGAGCAATGTGCTCTACTTCTTTTCTTACCTTTCTTTTAATCTCAGGTTCCCTGAGTTCTACATGTATTTTTACACTCAGCTCCTCAAAGGTTCCAAACCTTTCTGCCTTAGGATCTTTGGGCTGACTTAGCATGTGTTGAACATGCAGCTCCACTATCTGTTCATCAACTTCATACCCCATGGGCATGATCCAGACAGTCCTTGGCTCCACTGCCTCCATTAGGCACTGATCAGTGTCAACCATAAAGCACACTGAGTCCTTGTATTTCTCAATGAGAGACTGGGGAATTCTCTCTCTTGCTTGCATCATGCTCTGAAAGTTTTTGAAGTATCCCCATAGAGCTGAATTTCTCGCTTTTGCATCCCCAAGTCCATGCAAGTAGTCTCTTATCTGGACTGCAACAGGTTTGTCATTCTGCCATACCCATCCACTTGTTCCGGGTAGCTCATTCATGAAATAGAAGAATAGACATACAATAAGAGTACCATACTTAAAGGAATTCTTCTTATCCTTCTTGATTTTCTGTATGTTTTCCATTAATTGGCTTAGTAGTAGTTCGCAGAGATCATATTCTGCATTCTTTCTTAACATTTCATAAGCAGTGTATATTGCAGTTCCGGATACAGAATTCTCCCTGCTGGAGTGATAGATCTTGTATCCTATTATCATTGATGCATATTTGATATCCGGATCCAAAATATCTTCAATGGTCATTGCCCTCTTGTCAAATTTTGATCCGGTGGCCTCAGTTACAATGTTGTTCTTGACAGATTTGAGGATAGGTACCCCTCCGGAAGAGTATAGACCAGTTACTGCTCTAATTGCCTCTTTTGTAATCTTGCAGGGTCTATCTAGCCATAGAAAGTTGTCATGCATCCTGCTCAGTACATACCGGACCCATTCATCTTCTTCAAAGCAGGGGAAATGAATAAATTGCTCAAATTGTTTCTTCTGAATATCCTTATACTCTGGTTTAAGCTCAAAAGCATTGTCAATCAGCTGCTTGTGATAGAGGTCTCTTAATTTGAATTCCCCAAATTCCTCAATGTTTGCATGTATGTAAACCCTAATGTCTTCGGTGTGTAAAACTCCGTGAGGAACACTAGAGAAGGCTCCTAGTGGGTCTACCTCCAATGATTTGTAGGGATGTTTCTTGAATGAGGGGCGAGGTCTATCGGAGATCTTAACTATGTTTGGAGTAGCCATTCTTCAAAGATTTGCAGTGAGGTAATGAAAAACGGAGAATACCTTATGCGCCTTCGGTTTGCACGGAGTGGTTGGATTGATTTCTTTATCCAATAGCTTTGGCAGGAGATCCTTGGTGTGCTTGAAGACCCTTGTTGCAGAGCTCCACTTTTTGCTTCTTCTCGAGTGCAGAATGAGCAAATGACCTTTGAGAAATCCCTTAAATTGCTCCGCGAACCCTAATACCTGTCTGCAATAAATGCTTCACCTACATCATTCCGGTTTGCCTTGTCTAGATAGCTTGGAGTATCCCGGATTAGTCCTGATCTGTGGATATCATCCGGATCTTTCAATCATGAATAAATCGAGGTAGCATATTACAAGATCATCTCAAACACTCTGTCCAATCCGCAGAACAAGATAGTGCATTTCCGGATCTTTCCGGACCTTTTTGTAATCCTTTATCATACCAGAGCATCTCCCTGAACAGGTCTTATTTGATCGATCATAGCTTCTTCATAACTCCATGCGGACCTCTGAAAACTTGACTGAAGTATCTCAAGACTCATATCTACAAACCCTTTGATCCGCATCTTGTGCCACATCCGGCACCACTTGTTTGGCTGGGGGAACAAGATTTTCTTTGAGTCTTCCCCTGAGCCTGAGCTCACTTTTAATTTCCGGAAGAAATATCAGCACCAGAGTCTGGTGCGGATCCAACCTCTACATTCTCTGAACTTTTCTTCACCCAAATCTTGCTCATCTGATTCCTAACCTCATCCGCATTCATCTTTTGTTTACCCTTGTCTTGATTCTGATTATACACCGGACCTCTTTTGTCTTGATTCTTGTTTCTGCAGACTTTAGCATTATGACCGGACCTATTGCAGATTTGGCAAATAACATTTCTTTGCATATTTGACTGATATCCTCTTGATCTGCATTGATTAGCCATATGACCTATTCTATTGCATGTGAAGCATCTACCTTTGAATGATTTGTTTACTTGCATAATTCTGCATTCATGGGATTTGTGTCCATACCTTTTGCAGTTGAAGCACTGTCCGGAGAAGGATGAATTATTCTGATTCATTCTCATTCTGCACTGATTAGCTTTGTGACCAAAGTGGTTGCAGTTGTGGCAGTATCCATTGAAGGATGGATATTTTTGAGCATTTGGCTGTCTTACCGGTGGTCTTCTAGGCCTGCTCCTTGGATTTTCTGATCCAAGATTCTTCTGACCGGATCCGGAGCTTTCTCCTTTCTCATATCCCAAGCCATACTTGTCATCTGTCCTCTTTTGACTTCCAAGAAGAACTTCAAGTTGAGCAGAACTTATCTTGAATTTCTCTTTATATTCATTTGCTGTTTGAAGGTCTCTTTTGAGAGAGGCAATTTGATCCTCAAGTTTTCCTTCATTATCTTTGGCATCTTCAAGATCAGATTCAAGGTGTTTGATAATCCTGTCCATCTGGTGGCATTCTTCTGATTTTTCTTTAAGAGATTGTCTTAGATTGTCTTCAGCCTTTCTTTTTTCTTCAATCTCTTGAGTAAACTTTATAGTTCCTGATTCCATTTCATGTCTTAACATAATGACTTCTTTTGATAACTTTTCACATAACTTGGTTTGCTCAGTCAATTCTTCATTTGTATTGCTTTCTTCACTTTGTCTTGCCAACTGTTGAAGCAGCTCCTTTCTCTTTTTCATAGAGAGACTTAATTTGTCTTTTAATTCTCTCATGAATTCATCAGCCTGTTTGAGTCTTTCCTTTAATTCACTGACTTCAGAATTTGACTGTTCAAGATCCTCAAGGGCAGTCTTGAGTTGCTCCCTTAAACCATATGCATCCATTTGAAATCCCAGATCTTCCTCAAGCTGTTAGGCTCTATTAGGAGGAACTTGGCTCTGATACCAATTGTTGATAACTGAGAGGGGGGGGTGAATCAGTTATCAACAATTATTTCCCTTATTGAACTTTCCTTTTAATTGAAGCAGCATAAAATCAAACACAAAACATTAACCATGAAATAAGAAACACATGACACAGTATTTTTGACGTGGAAACCCTGTTAAGGGAGAAAACCACGGGGTGATTAACCCAAGAATTATTCTCTGTTAGAAGAATAGGAAATTACAAAAATGGCACTTGCCAATTAGGGCTCACTGCCCGAGCACACTGCTCACAAGAGGCCCACTGCCTACAAGAAGACACACTGTCTACAAAGTGATGAGAATCACAGTCTTGAACTGATTGGAAGCATCTGCATATGCTGGAGTTCAGTTCCGGTTAGGCTCAGTATACTGATCTGCTGCACTTCATCTTTCCTCTGTTCTTTATTCTGCTATCTTTCACATACCGGATCCTTTTTGCTACCTCTGCTCTTTCTCTGGACTTCTTCGCATTTCTCTCTACACACACACGACACTTCACAACTAAATCCATCCTCTATATATATCCGCACAAGTAATTTCATCACCTTTCTAGTCGGCATCCGGAACAGTCTAGTTTCTTATAAACTTTCATTCTGTCGGCTGAATCCTTCCTCACCAAGCAATGCGGATCAAGCATATACTTGTAGATATCATTAATCATGTCGGCCAAACATGATTCATGCCTTCACAACCTCTGTCATCAATAGTAACCCATCCGGAAAGCAGTCTGATACTCTGCCAGTCAGTTCTTCCTCTGTTTTCACTGTCTCTCAAGAATCCGGTACTCAACCATTCATATATTTTTCCTTGTCCATCACCGGAGGCTAAATCCTTGGAATATACCACTAAAGGTAGTCCTCTTGACTTCCCCAAATCCGCACTACACCAAGACACTTCCTCTGAGAGGTCCGGACCAATCTGTCGGACCTTGCCACATGCTCTGTTCTTCTTCACCGGACCACAACATTCTTTATTCTGACTTCCGGTAGAGACACATCATGACTTGCGGATATGTGGGATGACCTTTGTTGCCATCAATGACAACAACCATGAATCCATATAGTGTCTCTTGCCAACAAAATATGCTTTGTGGAGTTAAGTGGGAGCTATTTTAGGTCCATGCTGACATATCTCAATTTGTTTCAAAGTTTAAATCTTGGCGTGAAGCGTGTGTGTAAAGGTTTGAGGCTGACAAGTTACATTTTGATATTTTGCCCATTACACTCAATTAGGATGACCTAATTGATGTTGTGCTTGTAGAGGATATATTTGATAGATCTTTTTGATGTTTTGAAAAGATAAGACATGAATAGAGATATGTATGTGCGCGAATATCATCAGAAAGTGTGAATTTGTTTGTGATTGTGTGAGTTAACAAGTGCTTGTGAATGCTAATTGAGCAAATACAAAGTAGAGCAGTGTGATCAGTTTGAAGGGTTTTTTATTATGTAAATTGAGCTTCATTGGAACTGTATTTCATGCATAAGTTAGATGCAATTGTAATAGGTTCTAGCAGTGAGCCACAACTCTTCTTCTATCTCTTTCTTTAAGGACAGGGAGTCCTTTGGCAGTGAGCCACATGCAATGAGCATTCTTAGATATTGAGTCCACCAATTGTATCAACCTTAACTGGTTGCTTTATTATAATATATTGTGAGCTAATCCTCATCGTGGTTTTTCCCGTTTGGGGTTTTCCATGTAAAAATCTTGGTGTTAATTTGGTTTGAGTTGTTTCTGAATGCTTCATGCTTTATTTCATTTGCTGCAATTAAATATGTTAAATGGATTGGATGTTCAATGCTTAAATGGTTTAAAGGAATATTGATTCATCCCCCCTCTCAGTATTATGAGTGTTCAACATAGAGATCCTCCAACCATCCTGGAAAATGTTGGAGTGCTTTGCAGCGTATCTTCTGCTCAACTCCAGAGATAGGAACATCTTTGGAGTCTCCAATATCCTTTGTTCATCTGATAGATAGACACCTATGATAAAAACAAGACATTTATACATAATTTTTTCAATTTAAATCCAAAACATGAGGCTTTTCAACACAATAGTAACTTCAACATTTCATCTTTAATTAACATAATTAAACAAGATTTCATAGTTTTCATAGTGCAATTAGTAGATTTGGTGGTGCATGAAATGAGAAAAAGGGAACAAAAAGGTGTGTTTGGATGAGTGCTATCTCCCACTCATCATCCCCCCCGAGCTTGAGGATTTGTAGGTCTTCCTGCACTGTTCACAACTTGGATTTATTGAGCTTGTACAACCTATCTGAAATGTTGTATTCATGTTCATAGGTTTCCCAAGTTCTTGTGTTATTATTAGTATTCCCTCTAAATTTGTTAGTCTTCTTTAGCCATTCTTGAAACCTTGTATCTATTGGCATTGTAAAATTTTAGCAAAATTTTACATGCCCATGATGAGAAAACTGATTACAGAACTCAGAAATGCACCTATAAAATCTATCTCAGGAGCCCACTTTGGAAATTCACAGCTTGAGACCTATTCAATATCATGCCAAACCAATTTGCAAATATTTTCATCTACCATATTTAAGTGTGTCCACCTAATTTCAGCTCCCCATGATCTAATTTGACAAGGATTCGAAGCGCTAAGTTGAAGGGTTCTAAAAAGGCTTGCTATCTGCACAGTGTTAAATCTGCCAGGGAGCTCAACTTTGGAGGATAATATTTATGAGATGGATGATTTTAATGATGAGCCAATTGGTGTTTTAGATTGTCCCCATGCTAATGTACTTTCATGACAGTTTTCAAAACTCTGGCATCTCGTTTGGTATTTTTTCAAAATCAAAAGCAAATGGATTTTATACTGTTTTGATGGCTGCATTTCCAAAAAGGTTTCAGGGGGTCAACTTTGGCTTTTAATATTTCATGAAAGAAGTGGATTGGAAAGAAACCCCTTTGCACACATGCTCAATGAATCTAAATGATCTAATGTTTCCAGTGGCAACCCCCCAAGAAGAGATTTGATATTTTTTTCAAAATGGTGACTTGGTGAGCCCTAATTAGTTTTCACAGGTGCAGTTTTAGTAAAGGATAAGTGAGCTACTTTGGCATTGAATATTTTTCACATCGGGGTGGGTCTTGCCAAACAATTTGATGTAGTGAATTGTTGGATCAAATGTTTACATGCCTATGCATTTTCATGGCTCCAGGAGATGGTTTGATCAGTTTTCCAAAGTGATTTTGGATGCCACTGGGCTTGTTTTGGTCACAGATACAAAGTGCTAGAAAGAAAATTCTGATTGTTACCCATTTTGTTTTTTTATGCTAGATGCATATTGAGGTAGTGTCATGACAATTCGGGACAAAAAACTTGTTTCAAAACAAAAAAAAAAATTAGCCGGGCCCACAGGGGGACCCGACATGCTTCACATAGTTATGGAGTTATAAGGCTAGTTGATTCAATCTTTGTAAGATGTTTAGGAGGTTCCTTTTGGTAGTCTTTGCAAGAAAACCTTGGTGACTTCTTCAAGAAGTCTAATTCATGTCATTTGAGATGGATACTTGAAGCATTGATCATTGCAGTGTAAAGATGATATAGTTTCAATGACTTAAAAGAAGGCTTTGAAAGTGCTTGTAGAAATACACAATACAATTCAAAATTTAGAAGATGTAGAGAAACACAAGAAGTGTCAGAATGCTTCCTTTGATACATCTAATGGTTCTCAGGAAACATTCCACTAGAATAAATGCCCTAATCCTTATGTGAGCAAAAGGGGTAAAACAAATTCAGTATGGGATCATATTGCTCTTACTTCTTTTACTTTGAAATGCCATCAAAGAGCCTTAGAGCAACTTCTAAAGTGGCCTGAAAATCATAAAATGGTAGAATCATAAAAGGCACAATGGGGATTTATAATGATGCAAGGCAAGCCATCAAATCAGGCGCACAGTATTATCCATGGCACCAGCATCTATGAGATGAGTCTTAGCCATAAATGATGGAGCTTAAGCAAAATAATGGAGGCCATCAACAATACAAGAATGAAGGTGCAGACCTTATAAAGAGGATAGAGTTGTTTACAAATCAAAGGTGCAAATTATACAAATATGAGGTGAGTTCTCAAATAAAAGGTGTTGTATTTGAATGCAAACTTCAAACATATTCAAGGATGGCATAGCCCAAAATAATGGCATGCAACATAAAGAAAAACAAGGCATCAAGCCGTTGCCCAATTTTGTGAATGAGGTGGGTTGTGAGACAAAGCTAACACAACCAAAGTTAAATGCTCAGTCCATAATGCAATATGACGTTTCCATATGCATCAAAGCGCTTAGCATAAGAAAATTGGCAGATCCATTTTGTACATGGCAATGTTCTAGAGCTCTTTTCGGGAATCTTGAGTTTTAGTTTTAAGGTAGGCGAAAAATATTCTGGAATAAATGCAGATGCCCTTAACATGTGGAGGGAACTTTGCTTGAAGATCACTTGGAGAGAGGAAGCCTATCGAAGACACTCGCAATTATCAGATGGGCCAAGAAAGTGGATCAAATGGACTCTTCCATCTCGGGGTAATGCTTTTTGATGTCCCTCTAATAAAATTAGGTAAAGCCTCATCGAAAATACTTGCAATTATTGGCAAGACATATTATATAGTCTCCTCAATGGACCGATGTACAAGAGTGTATAATCTGGCCGATTATCTCCAGCACAACAATGGGTTTATGAGGATTTTGCAAGGCTTCCATGGCAAAACCAACCTACTCAGAGTTTTTCGGTGGCATCAAGTGGCTCATCTAGTGCTAATGCTGGTTCTATTGGATTTTCTTTCTCTCGTGTTGTTTATGGTTCTACTTCGGCACAAGCTAGTTCAACTGGTTACAATTCAACACAAACTACATCAGGATTGGGTGTTGTTGCCCAAATGATCTTCTGAAGAACTGGTCTCTCGCACTACTGATAGTCAAATTGTTATGGTAGATGGAGGGCTACGTTAAATTCTAGATATGTTAGTGTCAAGTTCCATAACTACAGATAGTAGTGCTATTGCTGAAGGGAATATTTTGGAGAATTCTAATTCTACAAAGGAGCCAAGCATAAACCCTAAAATGGTGCAAAGAAAATATCATCGAAAGGAGAAATGATATATCGGTAGGAGATTATAAAAGTTCCCCCGATTTGCCGATGAGGTGGGCCCCGAAAACTATATCTAGTATACACTGCTGAAATCAAAATACATAAAGAATATTAGAGTGACTTATATACATTGGAGTGAGTGATTTCCAAGTCCCTCTGAAAACCTGATAAAGCAATGTGCATAAAAGAACATGGACATCATTGAGGAGACTCATTATCATCGGAGTGATGAGTTTTCAAGTCCCTTTAATATGTAGAAAGAGTGTCAATAATTTATCGAGGAGAATACAAATATCGGCAAGACAATAATAGAGGTCCCTTGATCCTCTAATGATAGCAAAGTATAAACAAAATTTCACTTGCATAAAAATATGGCGGGCACTTTATGTTTAAGAGGAGATTTATTAATTTGCAATGTCAAATTTATTTTCCTGCAAAGATTATGGAAAAAGGTGTAATTTGGATGCCATGTGAAAAGTGTGGAATGAAGGTTTATCAAAAGAATAATTAATGCATAAGTAATAAAAAAAATTTCACTAATGGTACGAAATGCGATTATAATATTTTCATTGAGAAGCAAAATATTTTCACCCAAGGGGTTGAACACATTTAAAAGGATTCAGAGGAGGTAATTATTTTACCGAATAATATATTTTGGGTGCAGGAACAATTGCCCGCAAAAGAATTAAAATTAAAGTATTGTCAAATGCTTTATTTTGGTGAAAATAATTTTCACGAGAAGGCATATCTAAGATGTTGGGGAGAAATATTGACATCGGCAGAAACAAAATGTGAGTCCCTTTGATACGGTGCAAAATGGAGGAACATAAATAATGCAAAGGAAGGATTATTAACACAATCATGACATTAACATCTTTGGCAAACATAATTTTCGTCAAAAGTGTAAAATGTGGTTGAAAGCATTTTCTCTGGGAAGTGAAAACTTTTACCCAAAGAATTGAGGAATGGGAAATTATTTTACCCAAAGGGGTATTTTATTAAATTGGGTAAAAATGCAGATGCTGGCAAAAGAGGGAGAATAAATCAAGATTAATTTTCACGGAGAACAAAGAAGTTAAATTAATTTTTGCCAAAGGTAATTAAGATATTGAAGAGTTGAATGTGGTGGTTATCTGAAGGGTCATAACCCTTGGAAATATAATGTATAAATGATAGATGAAAATCAAAGATCAAATCAGAGCAGTAGGAATTAGATATTAGGTAGTAGATATACTAGAATATAAAAGACTTCTAGTATAAATTATATTATCATTTGAAGCATTATAATGGAGGAAAAGATTTGAATTGGTGTGGCCCAATTTCTGGTGTTTAACTGTTCTATTAATATTAATTCTTATATGTTACTTGGTTGTCTCCGGAGTGGTCTTTCTGTGTTATTCAAGTTAAGTATATCAAAAATATATTTAACTTGTCAAGACACATTTGCTGCACTTGTGTGATTCCCTTGATTGGTTTCTGTGAGGAGAGAATTAAAATCATTTTAAGGAATCAAATTTAAATAGGTTTCTACCCAAAATTAAAGTCCTTTTTGAATTGATTATCTTAATTGGTTTCCTCCACACCAGAATTAAAAGTCCTTTCAAACATCACAGTAACTTGGGAAGATATCATTAGGATTTGTAAGAAGAGCACAAGTAACTGACAAACTTACACGTTTATACAAGGTATAGACATTCAAAAGTGATGAACAGTCAGAGTTAAGCCAAGAAAAAGGATCCACACATCTTACGCATCTTGACTCCATTTACCCAATAGGATTAGGCACTAGTCACATTCATTTCACCACAATACCTTAAAAGAAACCCTATTCATACATTAGGAGTAGGAGTAGTTATTAAGTTTACATCTATCTCACATTTACATGCCACTGTGGATAGATCTCTAAGTTCAATTAAATAACACAACCTTTAAATCTGCATCAGTTATCAAGGTTCACCCGCCTAGGTCTAGCAGAGCCTAAAGTGCAGGGGGTTCTCAACCATATCTATTAACCCTGTTGCGTTAGCCAAAAATGTTACCAAAGAGCTTGGCATCCTCTTAAGGTTTACAACCTACATTTTTGAGACCTAACAGTATCCTCCAGTTGTTCAGTCCACATGGGTAGGGGCTCAATGATTAAGGGTGGCCTAAAGCGTCCCCCTATCCATTATTGCTTGTATTTATCTATCATTTTGACTATAGCCCTTGCCTTCCTCATGAACCTTTTAAGGTTAGCTGGGGCTATTATGTCCCTCATTTTATGATCTTGGGTTAAGGTATTCCACATTTTCTTGCAAATTGTCATGATCTGGTTAGCTTAGGTGTGCTCGAATATACCAAACTCTATAACACATTCTTGTAGGTACTGCTAGTATAGGGGAAATTTTTTGGCTCAGGGAGAATAGATTGATAATCTGAATTAAATTTCAAAAGCCTTTGAATTTGGGCAGTCCCTTTAGAGGAATAGGCCTATTTCTACCACTTTTTCTATATATGTCTCCATTCTCTCATGCCATATTTGGTGATTTTTCATCAATGACATGAATGCCTTCAACTGGCATTCCCTACAAAAAGATTGATAAATAATGTGTGGTCTTCAATAAAGAAATTATGCAAAAACAACTCACAAAGGAATTTCTTTTCTTCATCACTACTCTACATATACACTTTAAGGAATTCCTTCCCATCCTTTATGGTTTTAGTGAGGTCAGAGAGAACTAATGAGAGTTGACTCTAAAGGACCCATTCTTTCAAGAACACTGCATAACTACCACTGGGTCGTCTACATGAGAGTACTTTTTATGAAAGATCGGCTACTGTCATTACTTTTTCTTCTAGGGTTTTTACTTTATCAGTCATCATAGTGACTGACCTTTGTAACTGCATCATGATAGTTGTACTTGACAGTTCTCGACACCTTTCCCAATTTAACAATGCCTTAGGGATATCCAACTGAAATGTCCTTAAGGAGACCTCAGTTTGTGTGCCTTAATCAACTGTAGGTACTAAAACAACCAATTATTTAATCAATTCTACCTGATCATCAACTTTGTTGCTAGCCTTTGTCAACTCCCAAGCTTGATTTTGCAGTTTCTCAATTAGGGCTGAGATTAAGGTGATACTATTATCCCTAGCTTTGACAACATTAGAGATGTGAATATCTTTCTATGTTATCTCTACATCCTTGTTCTTAATCTCAGCTCCTTTTGCCTCAATGACCTTTTCTTTCTTCTCCATTTGTTCCTTCAGGTCATTGATTTCTTGGTCCTTTTTTAACTCCTTTTACTGCATGACCTTTTTAAGGTCTGTGATAATCAGTTGTTTACCCCACAATTACCTCTTCAAGTTATCAATTTCATCCATTAGCTGCTACTCTTTGGAGATCTCAATATCCCCCTAATTAGAAGGATGGGAGAAGCTTCCTATCTCTAACCCCTCTGTCATGTCTGTCTCCTACACTCCAATATCTCCTTGTTCTTCAAAACCTCCTTGCTCTTCCTCCCTCTTTGCCCCTTTAATCTATGTGGATTCCCTCTTTTCTTCTGTTTCTATGTCTTTAGTAGACTCTTGGGCATGTGATGGCCCAACCTGATCCTTAGGAGGGGTCATTGAGGTCTTCAAGCCAACAAGTACCTTAGCAAGGAGTGTAGTGTTTTTCTCCATCTGAGTTTGATGTCTTTTTCATTGGCTTTTTCGGAGCACTTACTTTTCTTGTGTCTACGGTGCTAGTGTCTCTTCTTTTGAATCTAAAGAAATTGTTTGAGGTTCACTAGATGTAACCTCAAGTGCCTTTGTAGTTTGGGGAATAAGGATCTTTGAAGTTCTCTCCTCAGTTACCCTTCCTCTTTTACTCCTTAAATGGGAGGAGTGTCTGTACTTGTTAAGCCCTATTTTTTTTTTTAATGTTTTTGGGGCTTGGGAGTCTCTGCAAGCTCCTCTACTTTTTCCTCTTCACTTACCCTTTCTAAAACCTAAGGAGAACTTATAACACCCCTCTTTTTCTATGCTAGGGTGGATTGCTCAGTCAATGTTAATTTTTGTTTTGTTTTATGGAGTGTTTTATGGGACTCTTCCTCAGGTATGGCCTCTTCCTGCCCTAGTGTACCAGATGATTCCTACAGAATTCCTTTGCCCTTTTTCTTCTCAGTAGATGTGGAAGAAGTGGATGGAGCTAGCCTTTCCTTTTCCATCTCTTGAGTGGAGGATGGTGATTCTACTGCTGCCTTCTTCCCCTTTTTCCTAGGCCTATGAGTATTATCTAGAAATTCTTTCCATGGGGCCTCCCCTCCCCTCTTGGAGATAAAATGGTGCTTGACAATAAGGTATATGAGGCCATGGTGTTTAAGCAGACCCTTACCTTGCTAGTATTTCTCTGCTAATGAGGTGATTACATAAAATAGTAAGTTGGGCAAATTGATCCTATATTCAGGGTGTGTGTGACCATGCCTTAGAAAAATTAACATTTTCATAATGGGTCCTAATACTAGGGAGAACTGGCCATCATAGGTGAAATACTTCATTAGCCACATGGCCAAGGACTGCCATGGCTGAGGAAGGGTGTTTCCGACAATTCCTTTCACTTCTCCCTTATTCATGTGTGTTTGTATTTCAGGTTCATTATCTATGGAGAAAGCTTTGATTAAATCGGTATATAGGGTTTTGATCCTCTCACCTTCTTCTAGGAGTCTGGAGATTCTATCGATGATGGTGGCAGAGATAGGAATGGTGACCCCCGTACTTGTGTTTTGATGTTTTGTAGGTTGGAGATGAATTCTTCTACAATGTCTTCTTGGTAACCCCCAAATTTCTCCAAGAATTTGAGCCATCCTGTAGCCCTTAGTATATCAACAAATGCTTGATCTTGTAGTATTCCCTCTACTATCTCTGGCTCTAATTTGTTTTTAACCCCCATACCTCCAAACAGATTGCAACTTACTGGTGATTTATCCCCCTTTTTCTTGCAAACCCTCAATTTTGGCCATTGATTTCCCTAAAACCTCCTACAACAAACTTATTCTCACCTATGGAGCTCTCTGTTTCTTGAAATCCAGAGTTGAATTTCTTTTGCTTGTCTTGATGACTACCGAGTCAGTTGAGAGCGAGTTATGGCTTGCAAATTTAGAAATTATGATTTAGTATGTTTTGCAGGGGGTTATGTCACTTTGAAACTGCAGAGCTGATGTGTCAGGTGGAAAGTTAGGGGTGACATGCATCAGATTTATTTGGGAATAATGGTAGTGTATGGGAGTCTAGGTGAATTGTACAAAATGAAAACTAAAAATACTTGTCATAATTAGTTAACTAAGATTAATACCTAGATTACCATTGCAATAATTAGACATCATGGTTAGGGTTTCCTATTTCTACCTCCGTAGGATGTGACGTGACCACTCCTCCCTGTGTAGCCTTTAGAATTAGTTGTCATGATGTCTACAGAATGTGAGGTGATAAACTTCTTACTGAATTGATGGTTGATGGGACAACTTTGCCATTAGCAGATGGTGTCAACAAATGATTTGAAAATAGGGGTCACCGACAGCTGAGTGTTATGAGTGCTCGTGACTTGGCCTCCTTTTTTTCTCTTGAAGGTGAGGTGTGTAAACTCATGATGACTTCATTACATCTTTTTGAGTGCCCTTAGATGTTTTGATAGGTAGGCATAGAGGTCTTGAATCCTTTTTATTGTTGGAGCATTGGAGGTGCTCCTAATTGGCTCTGGAGGTGTTCCTAATTGGCTCCGAAGATGCTCCTACTTGATACTTGCATGTAAAAGAGAACCACCATTTGCTGATTTTCAGTTCCCTTGGTGAGGAAGACCGCCATTTGACCAGTTTTCAATCTTCCTCTTTGATTTGTATTTTTTATTATTTTTTGAGAAGGGCCACTATTTTACTAGTTTTCAACCCTTCTTTTTATTTATTTTTATTTTTATTGTTTATTTTTCTTTTTTAAATTATTTCATCATCCTCTCAACTTGTGTAAGAGAGTGTGACCTCTATCACATAGCACATATCCTTGATAAATTCTTCCTTTGTGGTTGGCCGCTAGTAGAGGCTAATCCTATGACCATTCACCAAAAACGTATTTTACCCTCCATCAATGGGTGCCAACTAGACTATTCCATTGTCATAGACTTCTCTAATTTTATAAGGTCCCATCCAATGGATTTGCAATTTTCCCTTGAATTCCTTGAATTTGGAATCATAGAAGAGAACCTAGTCTCCTTGCTAAAATGTCCTCTTCTTGATGTGTTGGTCATGCCACTGTTTCCTTTGGTGCTGAATGAGTTCTATCTGTCGTATGGCCTCCATACCGATTTCATCCAATTCGTTGAGTTGAAGAATCCAATCTTGCTGTGCTATAGATAATGGTAGTCCAATATATAGTGATGTTCTGATGTTTGTAATTCAAAGGCTATTAATAGTATAGGTTTCTTCCCATAAACAAGTTCATAAGGTGAGAACTTTTTTGTTGACTTCCATGTTGTGTTGTAAGACCATACTGCTTCATTTAATCTATTGACCCATTCTTTTCTATTCATTTCTACTATCCTTGTCAAGATATTTTCCAGTTCTCTATTTGTCACCTCCACATGCCCATTTGCTTGGGGATGATAAGGTGAGGACTTCATGTGCTTGACCTAATACAAATCTTTGAAAGCTTTTATCACTTGAGAGGTAAATTGTGGACCTCTATCTGAAACTATTTCTCTTGGGGATCCAAATCTTAGGAAAATACTGTTATATAGGAAATCAACAACTTTTTCTTCTTGTGCAAATTGTAATGCTTGAACCTTTGCCCATTTGGTCAAATAATCAGTACATACAAAGATGTTTTCTTTCCCTGCATATGTTGGAGAGATGGGTCCAACAAAATCCAGATGACATTGTTCAAATGGTTCTAAAACCACCTAGGGGTGTAGTGTCATCTCCTGTGTGAAGGTTGGTTGACCCATCCTTTGGCATTGATCACATTGCTTCACATATATCTTCACATCTCTATGGAGAGATGACCAATAATAACCAGCTCCAAGAATATTGTGGATTGTCCATTGTGAGGAGTAATGTCCTCCTGTGGGTTCCTCATGGCATTCTCTTAACACATCAAATATTTCATCAGCTCTTAAATACCTGTGCAACACAAAGTCAGGGCCACATTTGAACAACAAACCATTCAACCATTTATAAGGCAAACTTTCCTTTATTAATCTCTTTTTTTTGGAAGTAAAATGAGAAGGAAACAAGCCTGTAGCCAATAAATTAGCTATATCAGAAACCCAATGTGTGAAGAAGAAACAACAAACATATTTTCATCTGGGAACCTATCTTCCACCGGTTGGTTCTTTCCACCTGTATGCAATCTTGATAGAAAATCAACAACCAAATTAAACTTTCCTGGGTTATTTATAATAGTGATATCAAATTCTAGGAATAGTAACAACCATTTGATGATTCTTGCACCTACTACATGTTTGTTCATTAAATATTTAATCGCTACATGATCAGTGTGTACAAAAAAATTATATCCTGTGATATAATGTCTAAATTTGTTGATGGCATAGATAACAGCCAGGAATTTTTTTTAGTTGTGTAATTTTTCTCTACATGGGTAAAGGTTTTTACTTATGTGATAGATTGCATGCATATCTTCCCCTTCTTTTTGTCCTAAGACTACTCCTATTGACTCATTTGAGGCATCTGTCTAAATGTGGAATGGTAGATTCCAATTAGGTCCTCTTAAAATGGGTGTGACTATAAGTTTTTCTTTGATGGTCTTAAATGCTATTTGGTAGTCTTTTGTCGAATGAAATTCAATGTCCCTAGTTAGTAGGGAGAACATTGGGGCAGCTATCTTGCTAAAATTTTCTATGAACCTCCTATAGTATCCTACATGACCCAAGAAATTCCTAACATCAGTTTGGTTTTTAGGTGGAGGCAATTGTTTAATCACTTCTACCTTGTTTTGGTCTACCTTGATTCCTTCTGCTAATATATGATGCCCAAGGACAATTGCTTGTTCCACAGTTCATCATAAAACATTTCTCATGGCTTAAGGACAATTGATTCTTTTCACAGCATTGCAACACTTTTTCGAAATTCTTGAGGGCTTATTCAAAGGTATTGCCATAGACAGTAAAGTCATCCATGTAGACCTCCATACACTCATTAGCTAGTTTAGAAAAAATGGCTAAAATAACCCTTTGAAAAGTAGCTGGAGCATTACAAAGGCCAAATGGAAGGACTTTGTATGGAAAGGTGCCCCATGAGCATGTGAAGGTGGTGTAGTCATGGGTGGAGGGTCCTAAGAAGGGTTTATCCAAACCATGTAGCAAGCGTAAACACAATGGAAACAACACAATAATAGAATGCAATGGAAGATTCAAATGCTTAATATATTAGATAATCATAATGCTTATATGCCGGCAACATGTGGGCTACAATCAAAGGGCTCATAGGCCTACTTTTTAGATTACAATAGAAATGAAAGATATGGCTTTGAAGTGCCTTCCAAAAAGAAACTATTTTAACTCTATATTATCATCAGATATGAATGAATTTCTTTCTAATGCATCTAGGAAATGTATATATGTCCTCTTCAAGCTCATATGATCCTCCATGTCGGCCACAAGAGTTTACAAACTCTAATGAATGATGAAATGTGTAGATAGCATGTAGGTCGACCTACAACTTAGGGTATTGCTCCACAAATGAATGAAACTTGGTGCAGACCTCAAGGAAGGTCTATCTGGTCCTTATTAGCCTTGTGATATGTTCCATTTGGCTCCACAAGTCATGGAAGTGCTCCACAAACCATTTGTTCTCATGCTAACTGAATGAATGCTCTATTCTGTGAAAGCTGATGATCTTTTGTTAGTGATAACTTTCTGTAGATGAATCCGAATCTCTGGAAATATGACTATGATGTAGCTGACATGGCATAGAAGTTAAATCTTGCTTTGCAAGCTCTGATATGAAGATGTGGTAAAATGTGGTAGAAAGTGTTGAACTGCAAATCACTAAACTGTAACTGAAATGAAGAAAAGAAAAGAATGCAAATATTTTTGGTTGATGCAAGATTGCTCTGCAACCTGGGATGCTCCTACATCAGACACCTGGGGTTGTTGAAAAAGTGAGTCCCTCACTTTGTTGGGGCTGGAGGAAAACCAAGGTGGTCTACCTCAGCCTAAGAAATCCATGATGAATCTTCTTCTGATATTTCTTTCCACTTAACCAAATACTCTTTGTATTGCTTGCCTCTAGTACTGTGTCCTACTCTGCAATCTAAGATGTCCTCTATCTGCTCTGGTTGTTGTTGTGGTAATTGATTCTTCAAACCATCTTAAATGCTATCACTTGACTCTCATTCATGATACTGATATAGATCTGCAATGTTGAATATATGTGATATACCAAATGCCTCTGGTAGTTCTACTTCATATGCATTCCCTGAATCAAATTTCCTAAGAATCTTACATGGTCCAAAATTTCTGATTTTAAGCTTGTTGTATGTCCCCAATAGAAATCTCTCCTTTCTTAAATATACCATAACCTCATCTCCAACTAAAAATTCTTTGTCTCCTATTCTCATCTGTTTGCTCCTTGTACTTACTATTCATCTCCTCTAAATGCTTCCTGACTTGATTATGTAGTGTCTCCATGTATCCTGCAAATTCATCTACCTCTAAACTTCTCTTGTTCTCCATACTAATGTCTCTCAGCTCTACTACTCCTCTAGGCTTTACTCCTATCACAACTTCAAATGGTGTCTTCCCTGTACTTCTATTCATTGAATTATTGTATGCAAACTCTGCTTGTGGTAGAATTAGATCCCAATTTCCTACTTTGTCCCTTACTAAATATCTCAACAAGTTACCCAAACTCCTATTTACCATTTTTGTTTATCCATTTGTCTACGGGTGAAATACTAAACTAAACTTTAGGTATGTTTTCATCTTCTTCCATAATGTCCTCCAAAAATAGCCAATGAATCTTGTATCCTTGTTTGAAGCTATACTCCTAGGTAATCCATGCAATATCACAATCTCCTTGAAAAATAGGTCAGCAACATGTAGAACATCATTTATCTTCATACAAGGAATGAAATATGCCATCTTTGAAAATTAATTCATTACTACAAATATAGAATCATATCCCCTCTATGTTCTTGGCAAACCTAATATGAAATCCATGCTTATGTTTTCCCAAGGTCTCTCCAGTATTGTCAAAGATTTGTACAATCCAGTATTCTGACTACTTCCTTTTGCAACTTGACAAACTCTACAACTCTGAACAAACATTCTTACATCCTTATATATTTGAGGCCAAAAATAATGTTCACTTACCAAAGCTACTATCTTGTCAATTCCAAAATGTCCTACTAATCCACCACTATGTTTTTCCTTGATCAAATTATCTCTCATTGAACTCCTCGGTGTACACAATTGATTTCCCTTGAACAACATATCCTCCTGAATGAAATAATCCAACCACTTACTTCTATCTATCACAACAGGTTCCTTACATGCTTTCCATGCTTCTACAAAATTAAGATCTTCTTCATACATATGCTTCAGTTCTTCAAAACCTAATACTTCTACCCTCATCTCTATCAACAAATTCCTTCTTTTGCTCAACGCATTTGTAACTTTATTTGATTTTCCACTCCTATGCTTCAATACAAATGTGTAACTATGAATAAACTCGGCCCATCTCATATGTCTTTGATTCAACTTTCCTTGACTGTTCAAATACTACAAAGCTCGATGATCAATGTACAACACAAATTCCTTAGGCAACAAGTAATGTCTCCACTTCTTCAAAGCTTGAATTATGGCATAGAACTCCTAATCATAAACTGGATATCTTTTCCTTGCATCATTCAACTTCTCACTGAAATATGCTACTGGTCTCCCTTTTTGACTTAACACTACTCCTATTGCATTTCCACTGGCATCACAATCCACTTGAAATACTTTGTCAAAATATAGTAATTCTAACACTGGTTGCTTTGTCACCTTCTGCTTCAACAATTCAAAACTCTTATTTGCTCCTGATGCCCACTTAAAATCCTTTCTATCACCTCTCATTGTCTCTTTCATAGGTGTGCATACTGTACTGAAATTTCTAATGAACTTTCGGTAGAAACTTGCTAGTCCATGAAATGATCTTAC
Source organism: Cunninghamia lanceolata (assembly GCA_027924645.1). Classification (NCBI taxonomy): domain Eukaryota; kingdom Viridiplantae; phylum Streptophyta; class Pinopsida; order Cupressales; family Cupressaceae; genus Cunninghamia; species Cunninghamia lanceolata. The sequence continues at coordinate 19,834,334 of BSBN01001272.1, read as the reverse complement.
CTCTAATGTTCTCAGGTGTTGGCCACTCAACAATTACTCTAACTTTCTCAGGATCCATATTCAATCCTTCTACAAAAATCACAAATCCCAAATATACCAATTCTTCCTTCATGAAACTACATTTCTTGATGTTTATCAATAATTTCTCTTCTCTCAACCTTTGCAATACTTGTCTAATATTGCACAAATGTTCCTCCTTTGACTTAGTGAAAAACAGAATATCATCAAGGTATACAATAATAAACTTACCAAGAATTTCTTCAAAACCTCATTCATCAATCTCATGAAAGTACTTGGTGCAATAGTTAATCCAAAAGGTATCACTAACCATTCATACAATCCCTCATTTGTCTTGAATGCAGTCTTCCACTCATCTCCTTCTCTAATCTTGATATGATGGTATCCACTCTTTAAGTCTATCTTTGTGAAATATTTTGCTCCACTCAAACAGTCCATAATCTCATCCATCCTTGGCAATGGAAATCTATACTTAACTGTGATCTTATTGATTGTTATAGAGTTCATACACATTCTCCATTCTCCATCTTTCTTTGGTGCTAGTACTGTAGGTACCGCACATGGGCTCAAACTTTCTCTGATCAATCCTTTCTTCAATAGCTCCTGTATTTGTCTATTCATCTCCGCATTTTCTGCTGATGTCATCTGATGTGCTACTTTGTTAGGTAAACTAGCTCTAGGTATAATGTCCATATGATGAATGATACTCTGAATTGGTGGCAATCCTTTAGGCACATTATCTGATATGATATCTTGGTACTCTGTCAACAATTCAATTATTTCCTCTGGCGGTGGTTCTTCTTCTTTTGCTGTGGCATTTTCTACACTCAGGGTTCTGCACTTCTTTGGAATCAAAGAAAAACACATATTCTCATGTCCCAATCCATCCAAAAATTTCCTTCCATCAACCAAATAGATTCTAGCATTTCCACATACTTCACTTTTAGGCTCATCTTCCAAAGGTATCAAGATATGTCTCTTCCCATTTGATGTTATAGTATAAGTATTCTTCCTTCCATCATGTATTGCCTTCTATCATACTGCTATGGTCCCCCCAACAATATATGACATACACCCATCGGCATAATATCACACAATGCCTCACCAACATAAGATCCTATATGAAATTTCACCAAACATTGTTCACTCACTAGTATCTTGTGTTCATCTTGAATCCATGCTATCTTGTAGGGCTTCAGATGTTTCGATCTCTCTAGGTTCAACTTAGTCACCATCTCTTCTAAAACCAAATTATAAGTACTTCTACTATCAATGATAACCTTTACAACATTTACCTCATGATTTGCATCTTGTCTGGAACAAACGTTTCCTTTGCAGTGGCTCCTCAATTGTCTCTCCTTGAAATAAGGCTCTTCTCATGACTAATGAATCTCCTTTCTCTGGCTTTCCCACTAAACTAGGTGATCCAATAGGTTCTTCCTCTGCATAAGCTACTCTTGTACTGTTCTTTGTCCTCTTGCTAGTACTTCCTTAATGACATTCAAATGCTCTGTGTCCTTCTCCACACTTGAAACAAGTTCCTCTGAATGATCTTTTATCAAATCCTCTTTCATCTCTCTTGTATCCTTCATTGCGGTAAGAATTATGATTCCCTTTGCTTTTGCGGTAGAAATTTTTGTCATCTCTCCCTTTGTAGTATGGATTATTGTCTTTTTCTTCCTTCTAGTATGGGCTACTTTCCTTGTTTTGCTCCACTTAAAGTCTTTTTCCTTTGGAATATGTTCTACCTCTTTGAAATTTGCCTCCTCTACCTCTTTAACTTTGCTCATGCCTCTTATTCAACTTGTCTTCAACTTTCAATGCAAACTAATATGCTTCTTGTATTGTTGTCATCCATACCAAGCTTAGTTCTTCTTGAATGTTCATTCTCAATCCATTTATGTATCTTACTACTTTCTCCTTGCTTGCTTCACTATGTCCAGTCCTGATAATAATCTTATGAAATTATTTAGTGTACTCCTTCACAAATTTCTCCTTTTACCTTAGGTTTTGCAATCTCTTCAACAATTCCAACTCATAGTTAGTAGGTATGAACTTATTCTTCAAATTTGTCACCATCGTATCCCATTTTATGATCTCCTCTTTTCCTCTCCTATTTCTATCCAATTGAACTTCTTTCCACCAAATAGCAGCATGTCCTTTCAACTTAGTTTTTGCAAATCTTAGTCTCTTCGGATCTTCAATTTCCTCATATTCAAAGTACTCCTCTAGGTCATTTATCCAATCAATCAATTCCTCAACATTCAAATTTTCGGTATAGTTTGGTACTTCCATTCTAGGTCTCTTACCCATCTTAGAAACAACCTTCAACATCTTTGCCAAATCATATTCTTCCTCTTCTAGGGCTTCTTCATTTTGGTCAGTAGCTTGAATTTCATCATCATCACTTTCATCTTCATGTCTAAGGTTTAGTCCTCTTCATTGTCCTCATCATCTCCATCATTTCTTCCATTTTTCTAGCAACATTGGCCATAATAGGCATCATCCTTGGCGGCATCTCTTCTTAAGATCTGGTGCAACTGCCTCAATTCGGTGATCTGACTACAAGGTAGCAACTATCTCACAATCAACGCTTTATTGAAAAACACAAGTAGACTACCTTAGGTCAATGATCTATTCACTACAAGATCTTATAGAATGCCTTCACTTTCACAGGAACACAAACCTCGCTTTGATACTACTTGGTGGAGTCATGAGTGGAGGGTCCTAAGAAGGGACTGTCCAAACCATGCAGCAAGAGTAAACACAATAGAAACAACACAATAACATAATGCAATGGAAGATTCAAATGCTCAATATATTAGATAATCACAATGCTTATATGCCGACAAAATGCAGGATACAATCAAAGGGCTTACATGCCTACTTTCCGGGTTACAATAGAAATGAAAGATATGGCTTTGAAATGCCTTCTGGAAAGAAACTATCTTAACTCTATATTATCATTAGATATGAATGAATTGATTTCTAATGTATCTAAGGGATGTATATATATCCTCTTCAAGATCATATGATCCTCTGCTTCAGCCACAAGAGTTTACAAACTCCAATGAATGATGAAACTGTTGCAAGTATGTGCCTAATCAGTGTTGTCATTGATATCAACATATCTATGTTGTCATTGGTGTCAACTGTATCCTTATCTTTTGATTGATTAGAAGTCTTATATGTTGAGGACATTGAGAAAATTAGCCCCTTCGGAAGACTCAGAAAGGAAACAATGAATCACAGTGAAGACAGTGAGTTGCATACTGAAGAACAGTCCAAAAGATTGCTCCACATTTCTTGTATATTGAAGATCTTCGTCTACAGTTTGGAAGTTATTTAGAGGCATGTATGAAGATGCTAAATCCTAAGTTTGAGCCTCCGGTATGAAAATTGAGTGAGCTACATTCACTAGAGTAACACCTACTTTTTCTGATTATTCACTAGTGACAGGGAGAAAGTATTTTGCTCCGCATTCCTCCACATTGAAGTATTTTGCTCTGTGGTTCTAGAGGGAAGTCTGGGATGATGATTAGTGCCTACAACTATAATGGTTCATGATTTGGTGGTCTACAAGCTATCATTCTTTTATGATAGTTGAAGACAGTGAAGTTCATGTGCTCCGGTGTGAAGAATCTCATAGATAAAGTGGTTAGAATTTGTGCAGTTGCTCTTGGTGATTACAAAATTCTTGTGGATGCCTCTTGATCATGTTCTTTCCTTTACATTGGTCCGCGTTAAGGAATTGAGATCATGTTTGAAGATTATTCCCAGATAACATAGCATGTAACAGTCTTAACCGACTTGGTTAATTCCAGTGATTGCAGAGTTCTCTTGAATATTGTAGAAGCGTGTTGTGGTGTGGAAGATCATGTTTGAATCCCAGCTAAGGCATGGCATGATCTGTATACATCTTTACTACATTTCCTTATCATATTTTGTATTAGGTCAAGACCTATTTTATAAATGTTTGTAATGCGGACCTTGGAGATTATTCCAACGGTTGATGATTGTAATGCCAACATTGATGATCATTCCAAGGTTGATGTAGTGTATAAATACTTGTAATTAAGTCATGAAAAAGTATCCTAGTGCAAAGATGCTAAGATAAAGTGAAGTAAGATAGCATAGCAAAGCAGAGGTGTTTTTGTGCTTCAATGGAACTAAACCTTGGCATGGAGTAGATGCTGTTATCTCAGTTCAACCTTTTGGCAGTGAGCCATCCATAGGCAGTGAGCCTTTCTTTGCGAGCCTCTATTTTTTGGTATTGATATAACTTATATATTTCTATGGGCTAACACCCACCATGGTTTTTCCCTTTTAGGGTTTTCCATGTAAAAATCTGGTGTCTCCTATGTTGTTTATGGTTTTCTCATTTCATGCTTTCATGGTTGTATCTGAATATAAATAATTAGTAAGTTGATGATCATATTTGGTTAAAAGTTTTAGGACAACTGATTCACCCCCCCTCTCAGTTGTCCGGTGTAGTTCAACAATTGGTATCAGAGCAAGGTTCCTCTGAAGAAAGCCTAACAGCTTGAGGAAGATGATCCAAGATGTCTTATAAGAAGGAAGCTCTGCATTTTGATGGGACAAATTATGCTTTTTGGAAGGCATGAATGAAAAGCCATCTTCTTTATCTTGGTTATATAGTATGGAAAGCTACATAAGCAAAATATACCATGCCTCCAAATGGATTGACAACTAAAAATGGAATCAAAGAATATGAGGTGGATGTCAAAGCAAAGGATGCTCTACTAAGTTCCTTAAGTGACTCTGTGCTGACAAAAGTTATGGACCTTGAAAGTGCAAATGAGGTATGGGATAAGCTGAAAAATCTGTATGAAGGAGATGATTCTATAAAAGAAGCCAAGCTGTAAAGTCTGAAAGTGAAGTATGAGGGTTTGAAGATGAATGAAGATGAAAACATAACAACTTTTATGCAAAGAGTAGATGAAGTTGTCACTGGAATAAAGAGTATGGGAGGAACTCTCAATGATAAGGAAGTTGTGATGAAAATTCTTAGATCACTACCAAAGTCATATAGTCACAAGATGGCTGCAATTGAAGAATTCATGACTGTGAAAGCTATTGACAGAGATCAGTTACTTGGAAAGCTTACAGCCTTTGAGATGAGAGAATTTGGTGATGCCTTACCTAAAGTTGAATCAACTTTTAAAGCCAGTACTTCAGCAGAGATCTCTAGAGCTAAGAAATACAAGGTGGATGCTGACTTTGATAAAATTGAAGCCAACTTTGTTGACAGGCTTCAAATAGGCTTCGATAAGTTCAAAGGTAAATTACCTTTCAAATGTTTCTCCTGTGGTAAAGTAGGTCATTATGCTTCCAGATGTCTTAAAAGAATTGAAAGAAATAAGAAGAAATATGAGAGCAGGCCTAGAGTTCCAAAGAAATGCTACTATGTAAAAGATTTTGATGATGAAGGGGTAATTGATGATGAATGTGATGATGCTAATACTAGTGCAAATGAATGCCTATTTATTGCTATTAAAGAATATCCAGTGTCTACTAATTCTGCTAGCTATGTGAAGGATGAAAAACCAGTAGAAGAAATTGCTTTGGCTATTCAGGTTGAGAAAGATAAGGATGAATGGATTATTGATAGTGGATTCTCACATCACATGACCAGTGATAAAAGTAAGTTTTTAAGTTTGGAAAAGTATGGAGGGCTGGTTAGGTTTGGAGATAATGCAGCTGGTAAGATTTGTGGAAAAGGATCTATTTCATTTAATGGAAAGCATAATAATGACAATGTTCTTTATGTGAAGGGTTTGAAGCATAATCTTTTGAGTGTTGGTCAGATGTGTGACAAAGGATATGATCTGAGATTCAAAGATAATGGGTGCAAGATCATGGAAAGTTTTGGAACCGTGATTGCTACCGGTAAGAAGACAAAAGGTAACATCTATCAATTGAGAGGAACTAATGATTATTGTTTATTGGCTTAGGCAGATGAAAGCTAGCTGTGGCATAGAAGGATGTGTCATATAAACTTTGATAGTTTGATAAAGATAAGCTCAAGTTAGGTTGTGACAGATTTACCAAAACTTGTGAAACACTCCAACTCAATTTGTGAGGAATGTTAGTTGGGAAAGCAGATAAGGACAAGTTTCAAGAGAAAAGAATAATTTTCTATCAGTTTCCTGGATCTAGTGCATACAGATCTCTGTGGTCCTACAAGGGTGAGAAGTCTACAAGGTGACATGTACTTCATGTTGCTTATTGATGATTATTCTAGAATGACTTAGGTTACTTTTCGAAGAGATAAATTAGAAGCCTTAGAGAAGTTCAAATCTTTTAAGGCAATGGTTGAGAATGAAATAGATTTGAAGATCAAATGCTTAAGATCTAATAGAGGAGGTGAGTTCACATCAAATAAATTCAACATTTTTTGTGAAGAGCATGGGATAAAGAGACAACTATCTGCACCTAGGACTCCTCAGCAAAATGGAGTTGTGGAAAGGAAGAACATAACAGTTCAGGAGGCTGCTAGGACAATGATGAAGGAAGAAGGTCTGCTGGAAGTCTTTTGGAAAGAAGCTATTCACACTGCTGTCTACATTCGAAATAGAGTTCAAGTGTAATGCCCCTCTATTCTCATCTTGGATGTGCAGATGGTCTGGCTAAGGAGCATGAAGATGAAGGTAAAATAATAGGAATATTTAGGGTATGTTAGACAGTTGATGTTGTACATTATATGATGTTGGTAGATGCTACATTCATGTTGATGACAGTCCTAATTATGCTCACATGTGGTTTCATATGACAGTTAGTATGTTTTATCGATAATTTTTGTTGCAACACTGATAATTTATATGCTCTGACATTGTTTTACATTTAGGTGATTACGATGTTGATCTTACTATGATTGACATATGTTAGAACTAATTTTTATGCGAATGATTCTGTATCATAAGATGTTATGTTGTGATGTTTTGTGTGGATTAATCTTATTATGTGTATCATGCGATTATCTGATGATATAATATGGAATTGTATGTGTTTATTTATTTGATGCAATTAGACTTAGAATGAATTGTGTTTGTTAGTTAATTCTTAATATTGGTTAGATCTTATTTTAGTTCGTTAGTAATGCAGCCGTGGAACCCTAGAGGATAAAGCTTAATTTAAATGTTATGAATAAATATATGATTGTTGTTATTTCTTTCATATATGTATATATTTGACCTTTTTGTAAGCTTAGCTGTGTTATCCTCTGGGTTCCTTAGCGGGGCGTTACATCAAGTGAAAGGTAATGGTACTAAAACTCCCTATGAATTATGGTATGGAAGAATTCCCACAGTAAAATATTTCAAAGTCTTTGGAAGCAAATGTTATATCAGGAGAGATAAATATCTAGGAAAGTTTGATGTAAGATGTGATGAAGGAATCTTTCTTGGATATTCTACCAAGAGTAAGGCTTACCAGTGCTACAACAAAAGGCTTAAAAAGATTGTTGAGAGTGCAAATGTGAAGGTAGATGAAGGCAAAGAAAGAATATCAGACCTAAGTTGTTATGAACCAGATGAACCTATGACTATAGTAATTGAAGAGAAAGATAACCAAGCAGACAGTCAGGATGAAGAAGAGGCTCCAGAAAATGTTGTCAAGACTCCCAGGTATGTAAGGATCAATCATTCTAAAGATCAGATTATATGTGACAAGAACAAAGGTGTGCTAACAAGAAGAAGAGCTGTAGAGGAACAAGTTAATTACTGTTTGTTTTCAAAGATTGAACCAAAAAATGTGAACGAAGCATGCAATGATGAAAATTGGGTAAAGGCAATGGAGGAAGAACTGCTACTGTAAGGGTAAAATGTGGATCAATCAGATTGAATTTTATAAGACCCAAACATCAACAGAATAGAAGATAACAAGAAAGATTGAAAGAAAATAGCAATGAATAACACAAAACAAACCTTCCCTGAAATCGATGCTTCTGTTGTTTGCCTATTACAACCGTCCTTTGCTGATGAAGTAAGCCCTTAGAGAGTGCACTCCTTTAAGCTGTGTTCGAGGAAGTCGATGGTAAATGGCTGTTGTGATATGCAATGAAGATGATCTCCAAGGCAAGTATGTGATCTCAAGCTAGTGAATGGTAAAAGGGTGCCAAAGGCGCACTGGTGAATTTCTGCAGAGTAACAATATCAAAAGCCTGGATGAATAGAGTGGAGGGATGAAGCTTCATTTATAGACTTGGAAGAATGGGAATCAACGGTTGAGAGGAGATATGAAGATCAACGGCTGAGGATGGTTGAGGAATGTGCTACCAGTAGAAATGTGACAAGTGTCCTAGCTCCATCATGAAAGAGGGGATGTGACAAAATTGATTGGAGAGTTAACTCCATTGACTGAACAGTTAACAGACTTGATTGATCAGTTAGAAGAGTGGATTATGGGATTGACTGAATTGATTGACCAGTGAACTGGATTGATTGAGGAGTCAACAGAATAGATTGACCAGTGAACTCAAATGACTAATTAGTTAACAGATTTGATTGATTAGTTAACTAACTTCTGATTTGAGAAGAAATAGGCCATGTGGGTGAGAGAAAAATAGGTAATTAAATATTAAATATATTTAATTACATGTGCAACCTGATGAGGTGGACAAGGTGAGGTGGAAAAGGTGAGGTGTAAAGGTGAGGTGGATTTTTGAATTTAGAACTTAGGATAGAGGAATTTGGATTAATTAAATAATTTATGATTATTTAATTGGGTAGGACATTTAGAAGAATTTTAATTAAATAAATTGAATTTATTTAATTATGGAACAGTGAATCGATTAAATAAATTTAGAATATTTATTTAATTGATAGAAGAATGGAATAAATATTTAGAATATTTATTTAGGATGATTTGTGTCATTTTTAGACGTATACATTTTGGCCCTCTTTGATGCAATGTAGTTTACAGTGTTGCCTCAAAGAAGTCGATAGTCTGATAGTGATACATGCCCCAGTTTGCCCCTGGTACAGGTTTAATGATGATAGGATGCCCCCTCGGGAGATTGGATGGGAAAAGGGCGAAAGAATCGGAGACAGACAATCTCACGACGACGAAGGGGTTAGGATAGGTTGGAGAAAAAGGGATGAAGAAAAGAGTCCAATGATACGTGATGCAAGAAGAATGATGACACACACAAGCAAGCGAGCAAGTATGCACAAATGATACAAGAACAAACAAGGTATTGCCCCTGTCAAGCAGTAAACCAATGATATACTGATAACGATATACGACAGTGTTGTCATGGTGGGGAACGATATATCCCTAGAAAACACGACAGGCGTGTTGTCATGGTGGGGAATGATGGATCCCTAGAGCAACATGAAGGATAGTGTCTAGTTTCAATAAATGAAGCATGTCGTGTAAGACGCGTGTGTTGGTCTGATTTCGACAATGCAACATCATGTATAAGACAATTGATTGATTAACTGATCGAGTTGGTTTACGACCAGACAAGGATCAAGACCACTGATTGTGATTGGATCATTTGTGCAAGATTGACTTGACTTGATTGGTATGGATTAAGGATGGACCTTGCATTTGGATCATTGCTCAGACTGACTAGACAAGGATGAAAGATATGATGATAGATAGAAATTTGATTGATAGAAGAAAGACTCGATAGAAGGACTCACAAGCTTTTATTTGTATTGATACTCTACATTGTCGGATCTTTATTGCATGGGGTATGGTATGGATGTATAAATGGATATAGGATGGATGCTTTGCTATTGGAGTGCTTTATTTCATCATTGTGCATTTTTTTTGTGGTACTTTTTCTGAAATGTTGTAAGTGAATACAAGCATCGAGGTGTAATTGAACCGAGATGACCTGAGTACCACTTACATGGATTGTGATTTAGCAAGTTAATACAAGCATCTAGTCAAAATTGAATCTAGATGACCTAAGTACTTCTTACGTTTCAACAAACAAGGATTGCCCCTGTTCATGTTATACCTTTGATGTCCTCGATGATCTTTTGCTGATCATGTCCTTAGACAAGGCTTCACATTACTAAAGTTTAATCCACAAATAGCAAACAAAGAAAGTAATCATGCCCCCATCATAGCATCTCTAGCTTTTGGCATCCTCGAGTAGCATAGGAAGACATGATAACAAAAATCAAGACTCTATAACTTAACCCTAGGTCCAATCCACAAGACATTCTTGTCATAAGATGTGTTTATTGCTTGCTGTAAGTTGAATAAAATCATTTAGAAGACCTTGGGTATTTGCTTTGCATTGGATAGGTTAAGATGTTCATAGTCAAGAGTTCTGCTTGAGGCACGGGTTCTGCTTGCATTTGTTTGCTTGGTGATAAGATTGCACAATCCTTATTGGGGAGACGAAGCCTAATGGACTGACCTAGTGCCTCGGGGGCTCATTGCTAAATGGCCTTGCCTACATGATAACGCAGAGGCAACGTAGTTCGGGGTAAACCCTAATGGACCATGGATGGACTAGAAGAAAGACGACAAGAATGAAGACAAGAAAGGGGATGAATGGGAGAAATGGGAGAAATGGAAGCCTCGGGGGCGCATTAGAATAATGGCCTTGCCTACGTGATGGCGCAGAGGCAACGTAGTTCACGGACCTGGACTATGGACACCGACGAGAGACACTATACTAGGCTCACATGAAGGAGACGGTATGGGACAAAACCTTGGTTGACAAGGCCACAAGGAGAGTATCAAGCCATGATAGGTAAGTGTCAATTTGTGGGATAGATATGGGTTGAATGGGGCAAATGGAGAAAGAATGGACTCAAGGTGATTGGATTCCCAAAGATGGAGAAGGCGGTTTATCACAAGTAACGCCTGTTTACCAGGTTTTCATCACTTGCTTTTATTTGCATGAGAAGCTAGGAAGTAAACATGACGCCTGTTTGCTAGGTTTTCATCATGATACCTATCCAAGGCACCTGTTTGCCAGGTTTTCACCAAAGGACGATCTTTTTTTGTATGCTTTCTATTTTTTCTAATTTTTTTGTATTTTCTCATTTCAACTTTTTTTGATTTTTTGAAATTTGATTTTATTGTGCCCCCTTGCATTGGGGTTCTCCTAGGTATAGAACTGGCAAAGGTGCATGTTGTTGATTGGATCATCGAACAACTCACCCTCTGACGTGGCCAATTGATATGCCCTCGATCCGTAAGCAGCTACAATCACATAGGGCCTAAGCCAGTTAGGTTCGAACTTGCCTTTCTTTTCTCTGTCTTGTTGATTGCGAGGATTCTCTTTGACAACGAGGTCCCCAACCTTGAAGCATCGTGGGCGAACCTTGTGGTTATAACTTCTTGACATCATCTATTGATAGGCTTTGAGATGGTCGAAGGCTTTCTGGCGCCTTTCTTCTAGCAGCTCTAGTTCTTGTAACCTGGAGACTCTGTATTCTTCGTCTGATATGAGACCTTTCAACGACACCCTGAGGGATGGTAGTTCAACCTCAATGGGGAGGATGGCTTCTGAACCATAGACAAGGGTGTAGGGTGTAGCACCTGTGAGAGTACATATACTGGTTCTGTAGGCCCACAGAGCGGGATTGAGTTGGACATGCCAATCACGACCAGCATCGTTGACAGTCTTCTTTAGGATTTTTAGAATGGTTTTATTCGATGCCTCAGCTTGGCCGTTACCTTGGGGGTAGTATGGAGTGGAGAAACGATGTTGGATTTTGAAATGCTCACAGAGCTCTTGGACATCCTGATTTTTGAATGGTCTTCCGTTATCCGTGATAATAGATGAAGGAATACCATATCTGCAGATAATGTAATTCAGAATGAAAGAGGAAATTTGCTTACCTGTGACAGTGGTTAGGGGAACGGCCTCAATCCACTTTGTGAAATACTCAGTGGCGGTTATGATGAATTTGTGGCCGTTGGAAGAGGGTGGATGAATCTTTCCCACAAGGTCAAGTCCCCACTGGCAAAAGGGCTAGGGTGTCGTTAAAGGTCTCAAATCTTGAGCAGGTGCATGGATCAGGTTCCCGTGTATTTGGCACTGTTTGCACTTTTTGACGAACTGATATGAATCCATTTCCATGTTTGGCCAGTAATAACCCAAACGCATGAGTTTCTTGGCTAAGGAGGGACCGCTGGAGTGTGTTCCACAGATCCCTTCGTGTACGTCTTGCAAGGCAGTTATGGATTCTTCTTGTTCTAAACAACGGAGCAAAGTACCATCCAGACCACGTCGGTAAAGGGTATCGGCTATGATGGTGTAGCGAGAGGTTTGTCATATAAAAGTTTATTTTTGGTTGGAAGAGAGGTCAGGTGGGAGAATGTTGTCCTTGAGGTAAGTGTAAGTCTTACTATACCAAGGTGAATCAGATCCAACTAGGAGGCATATGGAATGGGTCTCAAGAAGATCATAAGCTGGTTACTGGATAGTTTCCACTAAGAACTCATACCGTGACTCATTTTCAGGTATTTCTAGAAGAGAGGCTATGGTAGCCATTGCATCTGCTGCTTTATTCTTGATCCTGGGTATTTGCTCGAAGGAGATGGTCCCAAAGTGCTCTTTGAAGTCGTCGACCATTCTTTTGTAGGGGATGAGCTTTTCGTCTTTGGTTTGATACTCATCGTTGACCTAGTTGATGATAAGCTGAGAATCACCGTAGACATGTAGTTCTTGGATTTTCCACTCAGTTGCCATCTTAAGACCAATCACCAAGGCTTCATACTCCACTATGTTATTGGTGCATGGAAATACAAACGGTAAGACTTTGGAATTGTGTCGCCTTGGGGAGTTATAAACAGGATGCCTGCCCCTGATCCATGGTTTGTGTAAGACCCGTCGAAGTAGAGTTTCCAAGAAGATGTTGATATAGTGAATAAGGACTCATCAGGAAACTCAAACTGCATGGGCTTGTTGTCTTGTAACGGTGCATCTGCTAGTTGGTCAGCTATGATTTGTCCCTTGATGGCTTTTCTATCCACATATTCGATGTCATACTCACTGAGAAGCATTACCCACTGTGCTAGGCAACCTGTGAGAGTAGCTTTGCTGAGAAGATACTTCAATGGGTCTATTTTTGCAATGAGCTTAATTAGGTGTGCAAGCATGTAATGCCAGATTTTTTGTGAAGCAAAAACTACTGCGAGACATGATCTTTCTACTTGTGAGTATTGCAACTCATGGCCCACTAAGGTTCGACTGATGTAGTATACAGCTCTTTCTTTGTTCTCATAATCTTGCTGTGCTAGAAGAGCTCCAAGAGCAGTAGGTGTAGCCAATATGTAGAGAATGAGAGGCTTTCCTTGGATCAGAGGCATGAGAATGGGTGGGTTCATAAGGTACTCCTTTAGCTTGTAGAATGCTTCTTCACACCTTTCATCCCACCTAAATGGAATGTTCTTATGTAGGAGATGGCTGAAAGGTTGGCACTTGTCTGCCAGCTATGATATGAATCGGCGAATGGCCTGCAGCTTGCCCTGTAAGGATCTTAACTGAGTTAGAGTCTTGGGTGGTGGCATGTCCATTATAGCTTTGACCTTAGCTGGGTCTACCTCTATTCCGTTTGCTAACACGATGAAGCCTAGCAGCTTGCCTGAAGTTACCCCAAACACACATTTCTTTGGGTTCAGCTTGACTTGGAATTGGTCCAACCTTTGAAAAACTTTTTCTAGTACATCCAGGTGTGAATCCCTTGTGAGAGACATTGCTAGGATATCGTCAACATAATCTTCCATAGTTACATGCATCATGTCATGAAATATAGTAGTCATAGCTCTTTGATATGTGGTACCTGCGTTTTTCAGCCCAAATGGCATGACATTCCAGCAAAAGGTACCCCATGGGCAAGTGAAAGCTGTCTTGTGTTGGTCCTCTGGTGCTATTTTGATTTGATTATACCCTGAGAATCCGTCCATGAGTGATAGCATTGTATGTCCTGCAGTTAGGTCGACTATGATATCGATGTTTGGCAATGGAAAGTCATCCTTGCAGCATGCTTTGTTTAAGTCTTGAAAGTCATTACATAGTCAAACTCGGCCATCTGGTTTAGACACTGGCACAATATTAGATATCCATTCTGGGTAATCTATGGCTCTAATGAACCCCACATCTAGCAATTTCTTGAGTTCTTCTTTGACCAAAAGGGCTATGTGAGGATGCATCTTTCGCAGCTTTTGTTTTACTGGTTTCACTCCTAGATACAATGGCAGGTGATGTAGAATCAAGTTTGGGTCTAGACCTGGCATGTCTGCATACGACCAAGCAAAGCTGCCTCTCTTCTGCTTAAAGAACGGTACAAACCTGGTTTTCTCTGGTGGTGTAAGAGATTTGGCAAAGTGGATAATCTTGGGCTATTCTTCTATTCCAATATTCACGGGCTCTGTCGGTTCCACAACAATTTGTGACCTTTCCTGGTATATATCACTAGGGAGAGTGTCCAGCATTCCATCGTTAGGTGCCACAGTTAGGTTTTCACCTTCGGATGCGTCCTTTCTTTTTACTGTTTTGTGATCTGACACTGCCGCAAGGCGGTTTTCACTGTCAGATCCATTTTTGATCTTGATATTTTTGTAACTAGAAGGCTTGGCACCCTCCCTGAAGTAAGCCACGGTATTCAGTTCGATAGCAAAACTAGCTTTATGATCTCCCTTGGGTAAGTGGTCCCTAAGTTCCATATAATCAATGTAAGCATCGTCGTTTTGGAACATATCTAGTTGGGGAGTTCCTTGCAGATCCCAGTCAATAAGCTCGGGGTGCAAGAGGGGAAGGGAGTCGGATGACAGACCTGATTCATTGATGGTGTGAATGGAAATGTTAGGAGCATTGGTGGGGGTAGTGTTCTGGGTGGCACTTTCCTCCAAGTTGTTTATTGCAATGGAATTTGAACTTTCTTCGAAAGCCATAATCTCAGGGATGGGCAAATCAGACTCCAGTGGTCTGTCCCGTTGCGTTTGTCTCTCACGGTAGGGGCTAAGAGTTTGGATGGTGTCAACCTCTTTGTCATCATAGGAGTGCTCTGTTAGCTCGTCCCACTCATACTCATTTGAATCATCTGAATCTGTGTCACTATCCACTTGGAGTGTTTGGATTGTTCCTACAAGACAGGCATTTTCCTTGGCTTTACCCTTGCCTTTGTATCCTAGGCCACTTGTGTTTCTAGCCGATGAAGATGAAGAAGGTTGTATAGGTTCAATGATTCCTTCTTTTCTGAGGCCGATGGGGCCTTGTCCTTCATACCCCATCCTATGCAGAATAGTCTCACCTCGCCCATAGAGTTCTGTTGGGAGTCTAGGCGGATCTTGGGGTGTGTTCTCTTCTTCAGCATAAAGCCATTGCAGGAGGTTTCTCTCCTCTGTTTCATCAGATAAGGTCCCCCATTTTACAAAGGGAGTTGCGGGAGCTACAAGAGGAGCAGATGGCTTTGGAAAATGTTTGGGTTGGCCAAAAGATCTAGGAGACAAGGGCAATTTGGCAAGATTAAGACTGTGCTCAATGGAGTATTCCCCCACTCCACTTTCTTTTATGGTAATTTTCTGTGCTTTGGGTCTTGAGGAGGAAGCTTTAGTGGTATGGTCATGTTGCGGGGTAGGGGAAATGTATGTTCTGTTGTTGGGTATGACACACTCAGGTTTTGCACGGAAAGAATTGCAGTGTTGGTAGGGGTCAGGGTCGCCTTGAATGGTGACCTGCTTGCCATTGTGCGGGAATTTAATGCATTGATGAAATGTTGAGGGGATAGCCTTCATGGCGTGAATCCATGGTCTCCCGAGTAGGATATTATAAGCAAGCTCCCGATCAAGGACTTGACACACCACATCTTTGATTACTGGTCCCACTTGAATGGGTAGGACAACTGTTCCCTTTGTGGTCCTTTCTTCCTCGTCATATGCTTTGATGGTAATTTTCCTCCTTGGGTCAACTGCCTGTTCGAAGAACCCCAGTGCAAGGACTAGCTTTAATGTGCAAATATTTAAACCAGCGCCTCCATCAATAAGAACCCTCTTGATGCGGTGCTTGTGTATGAATGCGACAATGTGCAGAGGGTGTTATGAGGTTGGGATACAGAGAGATCATCTTGCTCAGTAAACGATATCGAGTTGGAGGATGTCAGGTTGCCTACCATGGTCTAAAACTTTTCTTGGGCCAAATTAGTGGGGACAGTGGTTTCCACTAAGGCTTTCTCAAGAATCTCCTTATGAGAAGGAGATAGATGCAATAGCTCCAATATAGAAATGTGAGCTGGAGTTTTCTGTAACTGGTCGATGACATTGTATTGACAGAAATTGGATGGAGGTGGTGGTGACCTCGGAGGAACGGTATTGAGCGTGACTTTACCACTGCGGGTAATTATACTACAACCAGTTCGGTTAGGTCCTGGTTGTTGGTTGGGTGAGATGACATTGACCTGTGGAATATGTTCAGAAATGTAGTTTATGGTGTAGTCAAATGGAACACTTGCATAGTTAGCATTACTTGTCTCGCTGTTCTGATTTGGCCGGTTGCGATTATTGTTGTTGTCATTGCTGTTGTTGCCGTTGTTGTTGTGGCCATGGTTGTTATATGGCCTGTTATGATTTAGAAGTGGGTCCCTGTAGGCCACATGAGTTTCATTGGAGGTATGCTGTTGTGTCCTTCCCTAATTCTGATCCAGTATATCTTGTATGACATTTTTGAGGTGGATGCAGTTGTTAGTTGTATGCCCCCTTCCTCGGTGATATTCACAATAGTCTGTGTCCTTCCAGTAGGGAGGTTTGACTATAGGCTCGTAATCACTTGTTGGCGGTAGAGAAATTTCGTTGTTAGCCAACAACTTCCTTAGTGCAGATTCTTGAGACTCGCCTAACGGTGTGAATTTTCTATTTGGGTTTGAATTGAACCAAGGTCTAGGCTTCTGAGAGGGTGGTTTGTTGATTGCACCATTGTTTGTGTCCCCCTTAAGAGTGAATATGGGTTGTTGTTTAGGAGCTGCCGCCTTGGCGTCAACTACCCCATCGTTGACCACATTCTTGTTCTTGGTCCAAAACTTTGATTTATCCGTTGTGTAATTGGAATTAGGCGTGTCCTTGTATAGCTTGATAGCTCCTTTAGTGATCATAGCCTTTTCGATGAATAAGCCCATTTCGATGACTTTTGAGAATGATGTAGGGCATTGTATCTGAATTTGATAGCTAAGATCAGTATTCAAATTGTGGACAAACATTTCCAACAGTTGCTTCTCAGGTATATCATAAGAACACTTACTAGCTAGCTATCTCCATCGTTGTAAGAAGGTGGCGAATGACTCACCACTCTTTTGTTTGGTGTTGCATAGATCTAGCATAGATACCTCGTGTTCTATGTTGTAAGAGAAGTGCGTTATAAATTTATTGACAAGTTCATCACAAGTTTTGATTCCTGGTGGGAGGCGCGAGAACCACTCCATAGCTTGACCACCTAAAGATCTTGGGAATAGTCTCATCAAGTAGGTCTCGTTGTGAGCTACTTCTAAACATGCGGCATTGAATTCTTGGATATGATCTCTGGGGTCCCCCTTCCCTTTGTATTTGTCAAACTTTGGGACTCCGAACTGAAAGGGGAAGGGTTTCATGACCAAACTTTTGTCAAAAGGATACGGAGCTATATCTTCCAAAGAGTATTGCTTGGAACTTGTACCAGTCTTAAGGTTGGATATTTCTTGCTTTAGACTTTCGATTTGTTGTCTCACGTCTTCCATAGGAGCATTTTGATCTATGGGTTTCTTGCCTCTATCTTTTGTATCTCTCTCATTTGCATGTGGGATTGTGTCATTTGTGCCCCTCTCATGATCATCACATCTCCGCTCATGATCATTGCCTGCATTTTCCATGATGGAGCTTATGTCAAAGTCTGCAGGGAGTTTGACTCCGAGATTAGCAAGATGGTGGAAGTATTTATTGGGGTCTTCAAGGAGCACCCTCTCTACCGGGCGTTGGAATTTTCTATCTTGGATGTGTGCTACTAATTCTTCATGAGAAATTTCTTCGTCACCACCACGTGGTGGGGCGAGGTGATCAGATGAGTCAGCCATTTCAATTTGTTTGTTGTACTAGGATCGAGTAAGAACCATGCAAGGTGGGGTGGGATGAAGTGGACCAGGATTAGAAATTTTGGCGAGGTGCCGACTGAGACTGTTGTGAATGGGATAGCTAGGACAAGATTTGGACAAAGGATTCTCTCGCTCAATGAATTCAAGTAAGACGGTTGACACAAGACGTTAGCCGCTAGTAAGGGTAGTCGATATCAGTCTTACTGTGTAGGGCTTAGTCGTTCAACAAGACTACTAGCAAAGGTACGATGACCTACTAGGCTTACGTGAATTCACTAATGAAACGAAGAAGGACCTATGTCGAACCGGTATGGGATAGATTGATTTTGGGACAAGAGGTGCTTGGACAGAAAGTGAATGAGACGATTGACGAAAGAGAGACTTGGGTGAAACGGATGAAGACTAATTGCAAGGTTGAATTTGATCTCAGAAAGTGAAACTAGGCTGAAATGGGTGTTCCAATCAAGTGAAAATATTCTCTCAAAAATAGGGCAAGTGCTCACTGTCACATATGCACCGAAACAAATGCGCAGCAGAAATGAACAAATGCGCCGTAAGTCGCAGTATATGCATAGCTCTGGTTAAGTGCAAATGCACAGCAACAGTAAGTATATGCATAGTAATAGTGTATATGCGCAACAAGTCGCTACAAATACACAGCAAGTCGCTACAAATGCGCAGCAGAAAGGAGTGTATGCGTAGCTCTGATATTTTTGGCAAAATTTTTGGATTTTTCTTCTGTTTTTGGTATTTTTTGGCTGGAAAAGGTCTTCCTGATATGATATTATGAATTAGCATCAAGAAAACACAGCAAGCACAAAGAATATTTTGTAGTTTTTCATTGGCTTTGTAGTTTTTTTTTTTTTTGGACTCTATTTTGGACTAAACTGAACAAAAGCAAGCACAAAAATCCTAGGCGAGAAATGGATTATAAGGGATTTGGGCCACTAGAACAAGAGATATTTAATGCGGGCAATCGTTCAAGTGGTTACACGTGCAGCAGCGCTACTCTCTGTTATGGAGTCTCCCAGCCTCAAAGGGTTGCGCCTTAGAGGGTTTTGGGGGAGGTTGGCCGTCGGTGTAACATAACAACACTCATTGCAGGAAGTTTTCACCTCAAGCACAATTTATTTTAAGTGGCTTGGTAGGGCTTGGCGTTAGCCTGTTACCACTCAGGGTCGTTCCCACTTGGACAAGTGTGCATCCAAGGGCAGGCCCCTCCTAAAGGTTAAACAAATAGAATGACAAGTCTGGCACTCTGATCACCCAGAAGAGGGGAGAGCATAAACCTATTGTCATTCGCAAGCACAGAATACACTGATTAATCCACCCTAGTTAAAAGTGAAAAACTAAATGGGCTAATCTACTCAAACACAGAACTTTGAAGTGATTTTAGCAATATAGTAGTGGTTCAGTTTTAATCCCAGAAATCAATGGTGAGTTCAGTTTTGAATCCGCGTAGTACGAGATAGTTAACTTTGAAGTTTTGGTCTCACGATATAGCAATAGTTCATTTTAACCTCAAGATCAATGGTGAGTTCAGTTTTAAACCGCGTAGCACGAGATAGTTAACTTTGAAGTTTTGGTCTCACGATATAGCAATAGTTCTTTTTAACCTCAAAATCAAAGGTGAGTTCAGTTTTAATCCCAGATAGCAATAACTTGGAAAGTGTTGCAATGCAAGAAACAAATGATCTAGTTACTGCTTTCCTAATTAGAGCTAGGTGAGGATTTGAATGCACATCAGTTTTACTATCTGTTGGAAAGTGAAATGTGAACTATTTAAATGCAACTATATGGAACTAAACCCGAGCCTATCTTGCAAAATAGCTCCAGCAAACACCTGCGAAAAGGTTAGCGTTAGCAAATTCTCCTAGAAAAGTACTAAAACCATAGCCTATTACAAATGCGTAGCTTCAGTGATTAGATGCACAGAAATAATCAACAGAAGCGCAACAATAATGAATGTGCCGCAACAGTGTGTAGAAGCGCAGCAAGAATACACAGAAGTGCAGAAGGAACAAATGCGCAGCAATTTTGATCAAATGCACCGTATAAATGAACAGATGCACAGTGATTGTAAATGCGCAGTAACAATGTATATATGCACAATAAAAAGGAACATATGCACAATATAATCAAAAGCACCGTAACAGTGCGCAAAAGCGCAGCGAAAATACACAGATGCGCAGAAATGATAGAAGCGCCGTAACAGTCTTTATATGCACCATGGAAATGTTTAAATGCACCGAAGTAACCTGTACGTGACTTTGCGTGACCTGTATAGAACCCGCCTTCAAAAAAGCTCAGATTTTGATGAGATAAAGGGGCAAAGGCCCCACGGTGGGCGCCAAAAAATGTAAGGGTAAAATGTGGATCAATCAAATTGAATTTTATAAGACCCAAACATCAACATAATAGAAGATAACAAGAAAGATTGAAAGAAAATAGCAATGAATAACACAAAACAAACCTTCCCTGAAATCGATGCTTCTGTTGTTTGCCTATTACAACCGTCCTTTGCTGATGAAGTAAGCCCTTAGAGAGTGCACTCCTTTAAGCTGTGTTCGAGGAAGTCGATGGTAAATGGCTGTTGTGATATGCAATGAAGATGATCTCCAAGGCAAGTATGTGATCTCAAGCTAGTGAATGGTAAAAGGGTGCCAAAGGTGCACTGGTGAATTTCTGCAGAGTAACAATATCAAAAGCCTGGATGAATAGAGTGGAGGGATGAAGCTTCATTTATAGACTTGGAAGAATGGGACTCAACGGTTGAGAGGAGATATGAAGATCAACGGCTGAGGATGGTTGAGGAATGTGCTACTAGTAGAAATGTGACAAGTGTCCTAGCTCCATCATGAAAGAGGGGATGTGACAAAATTGATTGGAGAGTTAACTCCATTGACTGAACAGTTAACAGACTTGATTGATCAGTTAGAAGAGTGGATTATGGGATTGACTGAATTGATTGACCAGTGAACTGGGTTGATTGAGGAGTCAACAGAATAGATTGACCAGTGAACTCAAATGACTAATTAGTTAACAGATTTGATTGATTAGTTAACTAACTTCTGATTTGAGAAGAAATAGGCCATGTGGGTGAGAGAAAAATAGGTAATTAAATATTAAATATATTTAATTACATGTGCAACCTGATGAGGTGGACAAGGTGAGGTGGAAAAGGTGAGGTGTAAAGGTGAGGTGGATTTTTGAATTTAGAACTTAGGATAGAGGAATTTGGATTAATTAAATAATTTATGATTATTTAATTGGGTAGGACATTTAGAAGAATTTTAATTAAATAAATTGAATTTATTTAATTATGGAACAGTGAATCGATTAAATAAATTTAGAATATTTATTTAATTGATAGAAGAATGGAATAAATATTTAGAATATTTATTTAGGATGATTTGTGTCATTTTTAGACGTATGCAACTACAGATAGAGAAGAATGAAACTTGGGAATTAGTTCCTAGACCTATTGACAAAAATGTTATTGGAACTAATTGGGTCTTCAGGAACAAGTTGAATGAAAATGGAGAAGTTGTAAGGAGTAAAGCAAGACTTGTATGCAAAGGATATTCTCAAATTGAAGGGATAGATTTTGAAGAAATCTTTACCCCAGTAGCTTAGATTGAAGCAATCAGAATATTTCTGGCATTTGTAGCTCACAAAGATTTTAAGATATATCAGATGGATGCGAAATCTGTCTTCCTGAATGGTGAATTAGAAGAGGAAGTATACATTAAGCAATCAGAGGGATTCCAATTGTCAGATCAAGGTGATATGGTATGTAGGTTGAAGAAAGCATTATATGGACTCAAACAAGCTCCTAGAGCCTGGTATGCAAGATTAGACATGTATTTGTTGCAATTGGGATTCAGTAAAGGTACTACAGATAGCAATCTGTACTTCAAAATCAATGATGATCAGATCTTGATTGTTGAGGTCTTTTTTGATGACATTATCTTTGGAGGAAATGAAGGTATGTGCATAAGGTTTGCCTGTGAGATGAAAAGTGAATTTGAAATGTCCATGTTTGGTGAAATGAATTTTTTTTGGGTCTGCAAATTAATCAATCAGATAAAGGAATCTTCATATCTCAGTCTAAGTATGTGAAAGAGTTGTTGAAGAAGTTTGGGATGGAAGACTCTAAACCGGTATGTACTCCCATGGTGACTGTTTGCAAGTTGAGCAAAACTGATGAATCACCTAAGGATGATAAGAAAAAATATAGATCCATGATTGGAGGATTGCTTTATCTAACCCAAACTAGACTTGATATTATGCATGTAGTTTGTCTTGTTGCAAGGTTTCAAGCTAATCCAAGAGAATCACATGTGATGGCATTTAAGAGAATCCTGAGGTATTTGAAAGGTACTCTAGATTATGGCTTATGGTATCCAAAGAACAACGATTTCACTCTTAGTGCTTATATAGATGCAGATTGGGCTGGAGATATTGATGACAAAAAGAGTACAAGTGGAGGTGCCTTCTTCTTGGGAAATAGATTGGTTTCATGGCTGAGCAAGAAATAAGATTCAATATCCTTGTCAACTGTAGAAGCAAAGTATATTGCAGCAGCATGTTGTTGCACTCAAGTATTATGGATGAAGTAGACTTTGAAGGATATAAGAGTTGTGTATGATGATCCAATTGCAATCTTTTGTGACAATACAAGTGCTATAAATATCTCAAAGAATCCAGTGATGCACTCAAGAACAAAGCACATATCAATAAGGTATCACTTTTTGAGAGAGAAGGTAAAAAAGAATGAAGTAAAGTTGGAATATGTGTCCACAAACGATCAAATTGTAGACATTTTCACCAAGCCTCTACCTAAGGATACTTTTGAGTATCTTAGACAAAAGTTAGGGATTATCACCCCTCCTACTCAAAACTAAGATGCACAAGAGTGCATCAGTCCGATGGTGCTTAGAGTTCCACCTCCAGATCTAGATTGATGCTTGTACGAGCTACTTCTCAGGGGGAGTAGTCAGATGGAGAGAGTTCAGAAGAGAGTTTGGTTTAGAGCAATAGAGTGAAAGTATATGCCCTTTGCCATTGATGTCAAAGGGGGAGAGAAATTGTGTGAAAACTTAGAGAGGAAAGAATGCAGATGTGTGAAGAGTAAGGGGGAGAATCTTGTCTTGATGGTAGCTATAGTTTTTCAAATCATATGTTTCCATCAATGACAAAGGGGGAGATTGTTGCAAGTATGTGCCTAATCGGTGTTGTCATTCATGTCAACATATCTGTGTTGTCATTAGTGTCAACTGTATCCTTATCTTTTGATTGATTAGAAGTCTTATATGTTGAGGACATTGAGAAAATTAGCCCCTCCAGAAGAATCAGAAAGGAAACAGTGAATCACAGTGAAGACAATGAGTTGTTCACTGAAGAAAGTCCAGAAGATTGCTCCACATTTCTTATATATTGAAGATCTTGGTCTATGGTTTGGAATTTATTTAGAGGCATTTTTGAAGATGCTAAATCTTGAGTTTGAGTTTTCGGTATGAAGAATTGAGTGAGCTACATTCACTAGAGTAAAACCCACTTTTTCATTGGTGACAGGGAGAAAGTATTTTACTCCGCATTGAAGTATTTTGCTCTACGGTTCTAGAGGGAAGTCTGGGATGATGATTAGTGTCTACAACTGCAATGGTTCATGATTTGGCGGTCTGCAAGCTATCTTTCTTTTATGACAGTCGAAGACAGTGAAGTTCATGTGCTCTGATGTGAAGAATCTCATGGATAAAATGGTTAGAGTTTGTGTAGTTTCTCCTAGTGATTACAATGTACTTGTGGATGCCTCTTGATCATGTTCCTACCTTTACATTGGTCTGAATTAAGGAATTGTGATCATTTTTGAAGATTATTCCCAGATAACGTAGTGTGTAACCAGTCTTAGCCGACTTGGTTAATTCTAGTGATTGCAGAGATCTCTTGAAGATTGTAGAAGTGTGTTGTGGCGTGGAAGATTACGTTTGAGTCCCAGCTAAGGCACGGCATGATTTGTATACATCTTTACTACATTTCCTTATCATAATTTTTTATTAGGTCAAGACCTATTTTATAAATGTTTGTAATGCCGACCTTGGAGATTGTTCCAACGGTTGATGATTGTAATGCCAATCTTGATGATCATTCCAAAGTTGATGTAGTGTATAAATACTTGTAATTGAGTCGTGAAAAAGTATCCTAGTGCGAAGATGAGAAGATAAATTGAAGTAAGACAACAGAGTAGAGTAGAGGTGTTTTTTTGCTTCAATGGAACTGAACCTTGGCATGGAGTAGATGATGTTATCTCAGTTCAACCTTTTGGCAGGGAGCCATCCATAGGCGGTGAGCCTTTCTTTGGACAGTAAGCCTTGTAGGTAGGTAGCCTCTATTTTTTGGTATTGATATAACTTATATATTTCTGTGGGCTAACACCCACCATGGTTTTTCCCTTTTAGGGTTTTCCACATAAAAATCTAGTGTCTCCTGTGTTGTTTATGGTTTTCTCATTTGATACTTTTATGGTTGTATTTGAATATAAATACTTAATAAGTTGATGATCATATTTGGTTAAAAGTTTTAGGACAACTGAATCACCCCCCCTCTCAGTTGTCTGGTGCAGTTCAACAGAAACATGTAGATAACATGTAGGTTAGCCTACAATTCAGGATATTACTCTGTAAATTAATGAAACTTGGTGCGGACCTCAAGGAAGGTCTATCTAGTCCTTATTAGCCTTGTAATATGTTCCATTTGGTTCCGCAAGTCACGGAAGTGTTTTGCAAACCTTCTGTTCTCATGTTGACTAAATGAATGCTCTATTATGTGAAAGATGATGATCTTCTGTCAGTGATAACTTTCTGTAGACGAATCCAAATATCCTAAAATTTGAGTATGATGTAGTTGACATGGAATAGAAGTTAAATCCTGCTCCATGAGCTTTGATATGAAGATGTAGTAAAATGTTGTAGAAATCACTGAACTGCAACAGAAATGAATAAAAAAAAAGAATGCAAATATTTTTGGTTGATGCAAGATTGCTCTATAACCTAGGATGCTCCTACATCAAAAGGTGGTCTTGTCTTGGTCTTCTAGTGCCAGTTGGATCTGATTGTATCCACTAAACCCATCTAAGAATGAAACGTATTTCTTTCCTACTAGGTTATCTAGTACTTGGTCATAAAATGGCAACGGAAAATAATCCTTTTTGTGGCCTTGTTCAGCTCCCTATAATCAATACATACCCTCCATTTCCCATTCTTTTTGGGGACTATAACCAAGGGGGAACCCACTGGCTATCTAAGATAGGGTAAATGAATCTGGCTTGCACAAGTTTTCCTATCTCAGTTTTTACAATGTCTTTGAGTGCATGGTTTAATCTTCTTTGGGGCTGTCTAATAGGTTTAACATCCTCTACATATATATGATGGGTGCAAATTTTAGGAGTATGCCCTTCATGTCTTTATATTCCCAAGCAAAAGCTTTTGAATGGGATATGAGTAGATCAAGAAGTGCTCCCTCTTGTTGTGATGTCAATTGAGTATTGATGTTAAGTGTTTTTCTAGGTAAGACCATGATTTGCTTTGTGATTTGTTCCATAGATGCTCCTACCCCATATTCTGGACTCATGGTGTTAAGAGGGCAAGAATGTGGGAGTAGTAAATGAAAAGTGGCTAGATCTCTATAGAAATTTTCTCCACAAGGAATGACATTAGAAAAGGTACAATGGGCAGCAATCAGAAGTTCTTTCCTTAGGTCTTGAGCTAATATCATTGTGTCTTTTTCAATGAGGATGTGGGTTATGTCTTCAGGGGTATCATAATTTATCTCCTCTTGCAATTCCCCTAAGTGTTCTGTGATGGTGACCATAGCTAAGGAAGCACTATTTTCTATGTTATTGGGCTCATATACCCATACTATCCCTAAATAATGTATAGATGTATTAGCTGGGTGATACAAGGAGATTTTTTTTTCATGTCTATGCCATTGGATATAACCATATCCCCAGTTCTATACTCAATGGATGATGTTGTAACAACCATCCATGGTTTGCCTAAAATCATAGGGTAAGCATTTCTTTGGTTCCTTGGCTCTAAGATTAGAAAATCAATTAGGAATTCCCATGATTCCACAATAACTGGGACATCAGTCAACACCCCCTTTGGAATTGCTACTAATTGATCAGCCAATTGTAAAATTGTGGAAGTGGCTTGAATACCTGTAAGAGCCAACTTATCCAAAGTGTGAATTGTCATGACATTTATTGCTTCTCCTAAGTCAACTAAAACATTGGACATCTCTACTCCTGAGATGTGGACTGCGATGACAGGATTTCAAGGGTCCTCATACTTTGGTAGGAGCATTTCCCCCACTAGTAGATCCACTGCTTTCCCTTCCACTTGAATAGTGATGGGAAAGTTTTTCTTCCTGCCTTGAGTTTTGACACAATTCTATTTAATAAATTGATTTAGTTTAGGAACATCTCTAATTGCCTAGAGGAGTGGAATTGTGATGTTTAGTTGTCTAATTTCTTGAAGTAGTTCAAATTCAATGGTGGGTTGGATTTGTTTTTGTGGAACTATTTTTTGGGAAGCATATTGTTTGAGTCATTCTGGGTATGGTGCCTATTTTTTAGTCTCGGGAGCAGCTCTAGAGTGTAGTTTGGAAGCATCTCCAGAGGTGATTAATGGATGATGAGGAAGCACTATTTTCTATGTTATTGGGCTCATATACGCATACTTTACCTGAATAATGTATAGATGTATTAACTGGGGGATACAAGGAGATTTTTTCATGTCTATGCCATTGGATATGACCATATCTCCAGTTCTACACTCAATGGATGATGTTGCAGTAGCCATCCATGGTTTGCCTAAAATCATAGGGTAAGCATTCCTTTGGTTCCTTGGCTCTAAGATCAGAAAATCAATTGGGAATTCCCATGATTCCACAATAACTGGGACATCATTCAACACCCCCTTTGGAATTGCTACTGATTGATCAACCAATTGTAAAATTGTGGAAGTGGCTTGAATACCTGTAAGAGCCAACTTATCCAAAGTGTGAACTGTCATGACATTTATTGCTGCTCCTAAGTCAACTAAAACATTGGACATCTCTACTCCTGAGATGTGGACTGTGATGACAAGATTTCAAGGGTCCCTATACTTTGGGAGGAGCATTTCCCTCACTAGTAGATCCACCACTTTCCCTTCCACTTGAATAATGGTGGGAAAGTTTTTCTTCCTGCCTTGAGTTTGACACAATTCTATTTGATAAACTGATTTAGTTTAGGAATATCTCTAATTGCCTAGAGGAGTGGAATTTTGATGTTTAGTTGTCTAATTTCTTGAAGCAGTTCAAATTCAATGGTGGGTTGGATTTGTTTTTTGTGGAACTATTTTTTGGGAAGCATATTGTTTGAGTCATTCTGGGTATGGTTCCTTATTTTCAGTCTCCGGAGCAGCTCTAGAATGTAGTTTGGAAGCATCTCCAAAGGTGATCTCTAGAGATTTTCTTTTAGAAGGAACTCTAGAGTAACTTGAGGGTTGTTCTTATGGCACTTTTTCAGTTGTAATCTCCTCCTAGGGTTGATGGGATGGATGTTTTAGGTTCTACTTTATCTGTGATTTCAACAATAAGTGGGGGAGATGGTCTTGGGAGAGCTTTCCTAGAACCTAGCTAGAGGTTATTCAAGTGAATAGCATTTACACCAAGCATATTTTCCTGCTCAGTCATATATACAGCTGCTCCTTGTTTATTGCAAGGGTTTTCTATAGGTTGAGTTGGTAGAGGTGGTTGGCTAATTGGTTTGTTTTGAGGTTGTCCCTATGTGTTTGCTGGTCTAATTAGAAGTGCTTGTTGTTGGTTTGGGAAGCGTCTTGGTTGGCCTTGGAATTGCTGGTTATAATTCTACCGAGGACACCATTGTGGCTGCATATTTTGTGGTCCAAATTGAGATGGGAACTATTGTGGCTAATATTGATTGGTCCAAGGTTGGTTTGGCCATTGCTGGTTTTGCCACTGTTGGTTTTTCCAATCTTGTGGTACCCATGGAGGAGCAGTTTGAGGTCCATGCCATGATGAATTCTATTGGTTATTCCACCAATTTTAAGGGCCCCTATAAGAAGCCTAAGTTGGATATTGGTTGTAAGGGAAATGACCAACTTGTTTTTGTCCTGCATAGTTCAACTCCTCTTCTATTGGAACATTCTTTTTAGTCATCCTCTTCAAAGCTAGAAGTTGAACACAGTGGTTAGTAGGATGCTCTTTATCATAGATCTAGTAGATCTCAGATTTATCTAAGGGGAATAATCTTAAAAGGTGTTTATTTTTGCACCTAGGGTAGTAAATTGACAGAGGTTCACTTGTTCTATTTTTTGCTTGAATCCCATCTAAGGTGATATTCAGTTGAACTAGAATGTTTTTCTTTAGGTTTGCAAAATCTTCCATCAAGTCCTTTGACGGAAGACCTTGGTGCTCTTACTCCATCTTGTGTCCTTGAATAGTTTCTATAGATTTCCTCAATTGCAAACATATCCAACTTGTTTATATTCATCTTTTCCTTTAAGAGACCTTGGTGCTCTTTCTCCATCTTGTGTCCTTGAATAGTTTATATAGATTTCCTTAATTGCAGACATATCTAGCTTGTTTATATTCCCCCTTCCCATCAGATCTAATTCTTTCTTTGACTCCTTATCTAATCCTCTTATGAATAAGATTTTGGCCAAATTGTTTGCTATAGGGTTTCCATACCTTCTAAGGACAAAATTGAATCTATCCAATAGTCATCTAAGCTCTCCTCTTATTTCTACTTAGTTCTAAACAACTCTTCTTTTCTATCACTGATTCTACAATAGTCCTGGTATTTATCCAGGAACTCTATTTCCATTTTCTCCCATGAGTGTATAGAATCTGGGGCCAAGCCCATGAACCATCTCATGGCAGAATCCTTTAGTGTAGAGGAAAGGACTTTTAACTTTTGGTTGTTAGATCCATAGTCATATGTTTGACATAAGACTTTGAACTCAAAGAGGAACTGATACGGATCCTCACAAGGAATTCCCTTGAATGTTTGGAGATTTGAATGAGAGATATTTTTTATAGGTGCATTTTCCTCAAGGTTGAGGACTATGGGATATGAGAAAGTCCTTGCGTTCTCTTGTAGAGGATTTGGATGATCATGATTGTCCTCCATGGTTTATGGATCTTCCTGTGGTGTTTCTTCTTCCCAAAATTTAGGTTGAATTTATTGTAAGGTGGATCCTTTTAGTAGATTTGTTTGGTGTCTCTTTTGTAATTCTTGGATGTATTCTAAGAGTGTAAGGTGTTGAGGGCTTGTGGGAATATCTAGTTGTTGTGTGATTTCCAAGGTAGGTGTTATATGATCTTCCTCCTCAATAGGATTTTGAACTATGCCACTTCTTTCACCTATAGGCTGTGGTTGGGGTGTGTGTTTTATATATCTACCTCTTAAGTCTCTAGGTCTAACCATGTAGAATTGTTCTAACCTTAATTGGGACTATTAACTGAAGTTGCTATTAACACAAATCTCCCCAGCAATGGCACCAAAAATGACAAGGGTCATTGTACCTTGGCATTTAATCAAATTCATAATAGTCCTTAACTAACTACTGAAATGAAACTTTCCTATTTAATCAGATTCATATTTCTAATTATCTATTGTGAAGGAAACCTAATCTAGGAATTGAAACAGTATAATGCTTGAAATGATCTATCTAATTACAAAAGTTAAAATGGACATTAAAATAGAAGCAAAACTGAATTAATAAGAATTTGATTTATTCTATGAAAGAAGTAAAAACTAAATTAAGGAATCAATAACATAAGAAATAAATAAACAATACTAGCCTCTCTTCTATCAATGGGAGTGGGCCCTTGCTCCACACCTTTAGAATTGAAGGCTAAACAGAGATTTTAGAACACACAAATAGAAGAACCACCTTCCTTATGTTGATAACTGAGAGGGGGGGGTGAATCAGTTATCTTAATTATTTTAGCTTTCTGAACTTCCTTAATGATTAATGCAGCATCAAATCAAATAAGCAAACATAACCATAAAATGGAAATAGCATTAATACACATGGCACAATGATTTTGACGTGGAAAACCCTGTTAGGGGAAAAACCACGAGGTGATTAACCCAAGATTGTATTCTCTGTTAGAGGAATAAGATAGTACAAAATGACACTTGCCAATTAGGGCTCACTGCTCGAGCACACTGCTCACAAGAGGCTCACTGCCTACAATAGATTGTACAAAGAAACTAGATACTTGAATTGATGAGAAGCATCCACACATGCTGAGGTTCAGTTTCGGTTAAGCTCAATTTACTGATCTACTGCACTTCATTCCTCCTCTTCTTTGATGCTGCTGTCCTGTCACATACTGGACCTGCAGTATTGCTGTTACTCTGCTTTTCTACTTTTCTTCGCAATAACACAACTCCCAACTATACTTCTCATACTGAAAACAATTTGATATATATATCCACACTGAGGATTTCATCCACTTTCTAGTCGGCATCCAGAATACTTATTATTTTCCCAAACTCTTGGTCTGTCGGCTGAATCCTTGCTTGTCAAGTGATGAGTATCAAAGAGATGCTCATAGAAGTCATCAATCATGTCAGCCAATCATGAATGATACCTTAGCAAGCTTGATCACCATCAATATCTCATCTGGATCAAGGTCTGATGCTTTGCCGGTCAGTTCTTCCTCTGTTTATTCTGCCAAACAGGAACCCAATACTTAGGTGCTTATATCTCTTCATTCTTTCATCACCAGAGGCTCAATCCCTAGAATCTATTAGTCGAGGTACTCCTCTTGACTTCCCCAAGGCCGCACTTTACATAGATACTTCCTCTGAGAGGTCCAGACCTGATTGTCGGACCTTGCTACATACTCTGTTCTTGGTCACCGGACCAAGTTACTCTACAATCTGACTTCCGGTATAGACACACCATGTCCTGCGGATGGGTGGGATGAACTTTGTTGCCATCAATGAAAACACTCGTGAAGCTACAATGTGTCTCTTGCCAACAATCTACCCCTTTGGCATTGATGGCAACACTTAGTGAAAAATGACTAAGTGTCACACTATACTCCCCCTTAGTTGATGCTCTGTACATTTTAATGAAGCTCCTGCTTAGCTGGATTCCACATTTTTCAATGCTCCTCACTCCCCCTTTGACATCAATGGCAAAGGGTAGGGTCCGCACATCAAAATTTCCCAAAAATAAATCTATACTTGGCCACAAAACATCTATACAAGTTTTACTTACATGTACTTAACTATATCTATAAAAGTGGTTTTCAACTGTACCACTTCTGTTGCCCAACTCTTCTTCATCCTGTCCAAAATTGAGATGTGACCGCTCAACAGGAATGCAAAAGCTTTTGCCCTCTTAAGATCTATCGAATCACTGGTTCAGGCTGTGGTCTGGGCATCAGTTAGGGCCTCATGCATGGCCTCTAATTTAGGGATAATCATCCCTCTAAGTTCACCCATCCTGCTTAATATGTTCTTCCTTTCCTTCTCAAGCTTCTTAATCTCATTCATGACTACAATAGTTTGACATTCTTGATTTATTATGGGAGATGAGAGAGGATCAAAACTGTGAGACAAACTCAACAGTTTATCTTCTTGCTCTTTTACTCTCTTCTCAACATCTTTGGTCACTTTGGGCCAGGATAAACAAAATTTATAAATATCTCCGCCATCTTTGAGAGCATTTTCTAAACTCTTTATCCCAATATCCATAACTCTCCTATCATTTGAGATTAGACCCTGTACTTCAGAGAATCTCTTATCCAAAAATTCTTTCCTGACTTTCTCTTCTGCTGCTTTCTCTAAAGAATCAAAATGTGTATTAACAGAATTTACAAGAGACTTTAGATTACCAGATGTGGAGGCTGTTGGATCCTTTTGGAAGGATGGCATGATCTTTTCCAATACACCGGATGCAGTTTGTATGAGCTCACAGTCTTCCATGTGAGACTTCAACATTTTTTCTTTTGCCTTTGCTTGAGTGAAGGATGCTAGTTTCATGGTTTGAACCGGAGAGAGGGAATTAAAATTGAATGGACCTTGAAGCAATTTTGGTTCATCAAATTCCATCATCTCTTTGGTCAAGAAATCTTTGACTGCTTCTGCTGTGTCTCTTGCTGGAGATAGAATTTTCTCCCCTTCTGCAACCTTACCACTATCATCTTATTTTTCCTTCTCTTCTAGTTCTTGACTAATATTCTCTTCTACTCTTTCTTTTTCTTTGGATCCGAAGTTTGCAGGGGAAACTGGAGGAGTGATGTTTGCTTGATCATGGACCTCCTCTTCTGGAGCAGAGGATTCTAGGTCCTTATCTTTCTCTTCACCTGTCTCCTTTACCTCTTCTGTCACTGTTTCAGTAGATTCTTCTTCAACATCTATAGCGAAGGGATCATCTAAGTCCTCTATAATAGGAATGTTGAAT
The DNA here is from genome assembly GCA_027924645.1 of Cunninghamia lanceolata. Taxonomy (NCBI): domain Eukaryota; kingdom Viridiplantae; phylum Streptophyta; class Pinopsida; order Cupressales; family Cupressaceae; genus Cunninghamia; species Cunninghamia lanceolata. The sequence goes on along the minus strand of BSBN01001272.1, from coordinate 19,801,768 downwards.
CTTTTGTATGCATTTCAGAGTATGTCTTCTATTTCTTTTGCTACCTTGTCAATTTCTCCAAGCATAAGCTGATTCATTCTAGCTTTGCTTCGGAACTCATCCTTACATTCTTTGAAGATCATATTCTTCTGCTTAGGAGTGATGGAGGGATAGAGCTGAATGGCTATCTGTTCTCGGATCTCCATATCCTTTTCTTTGGCATTATTCTTTCTCATTTCAAGTTCCTTCTCAAGGATTTTAGGAATTAAAGATATGATCTCAATGAAAGCTTTATTGTAGATGTTTAGATACTTAACTGTGGCATCCTGCAGGGTCTTCTGGTCAGCTTCACTATATTTATCATAGAATTCTGTTATTGGTTTCAGGTTTCCATCCACAGTAATTGCCTTGATGATATCATCAAGAGTGGGCTTCTCAACACATTTATCTGTCTTTTCTTCTTCCTTGTCTAGACCAGTAGTGGATTCTCTGGAAACTCTCTTCTTCTTCTTCATTTTCTTAATTTCCTCATCAGACTCTGTTTCCTCATCATCCTTGAGGCTTGTGTATGATCTTGTAGCTTTTGTCTTTGTTCTCTTTTCTCCTTTACCGGATGATTTTGCTTTCAGTTTTGATGCCTTTGAGCTCTTAGTAGTGGCAGATGCAAAACTCTTAGAGGATCTGGTCCGGGAGGGGGCTTCTACTGGAGCACTTTCTTTTACTACCTCTTCCTTTTCTGCCCTTTCCATCTTTTCTCTATTTGCATCTAGTGCCTCTTTTGAGACACCATACCTTTTGTTAACATTCTCTACTTCTTTTCTAACTTTTCTCTTCATTTCTGGTTGCCTGAGATCTACATGAATCTTTACACTCAATTCTTCAAAGGTTCCAAACCTTTCTGCCTTGGGATCCTTGGGCTGACCTAGCATGTGTTGGACATGCAGCTCTACAATTTTCTCATCCACTTCATACCCCATTGGCATGATCCAGACTATTCTTGGTTCCACTGCCTCCATTAGGCACTGATTAGTTTCTACCATAAAGCATACTGTATCTTCATATTTTTCAACTAGGGATTGGGGAATTCTCTCTCTGGCTTGCATCATGTTCTGAAAGTTCTTAAAGTACCCCCAGAGTACTATATTCTGTGCATTGGCATCACCAATTCCATGTAGATAGTCTCTGATTTGAATTGCTACTGGTCTGTCATTCTGCCATATCCACCCATTAGATCCGGGTAGCTCATTCATATAGTAGAAGAATAGACAGAGTATTAAGCCACCATATTTGAAGGAGTTCTTCTTATCCTTCTTTATCTTCTGCGGATTTTCCAAAAGTTGGTTTAGAAGGAGCTCACAGAAATCATAGTCAGCATTCTTCCTTAACATTTCATAAGCAGTATATACAGCAGTTCTGGATACTGAATTCTCCCTGTTGGAGTGATATATCTTATAGCCAATTATCATTATGCAAACTTGATATCTGGATATGTGATATCCTCAATTGTCATTGCTCTTTTATCAAATTTCGATTCGGTAGCCTCACTTACAATTTGGTTTTTGACAGATTTTGGAGTAGGCATCCCACTGGTTGAGTGTAATCTGGTTACTACCCTAATGGCATCCTTAGTGATCTTAAATGACCTGTTCAACCACATGAAGTTGTCATGCATTTTGCTCAAAATATACCGGACCCATTCATCTTCTAGAAAATAGGGGAAATGAATGCACTATCCAAAATGTTTGTCTTGGATAGCCTTATATTGAGGTTTGAGATCAAAAGAGTTGTCTATTAATTCCTTATGATAAATATCCATTAGTTTGGAGTCTCTGAATTCCTTACTGTTTGCATGAATATATGCCCTAATGTCTTCAACATGTAAAACCCCATGCGGAGTGCTGGAAAATGCACCTAAGGGATCCACTTCTAAAGATTTGTAGGGATGTTTCTTAAATTTAGGGCAAGGCCTATCAGAAATATTTACAACATTTGGAGTACCCATCTTCAAAGATTTACAGAGAGATATTCAGCAATGGAAAATACCTTTTGCATTTCTAGGATTCGCTGAATGAGCTGAAGAGATCACCAGCTGATTTGAATTCTGCAATTGATCCTTGAGAGAGATGAGGCAAGTTTGTTCACAGAGCTCTTCTTGTCTATTTCACTAATGCAAATGTGCAAATGAAGAGCAAATGAACCCTTTTAACATTGAGCAAACCCTAATTTCACATTGCAATAAATGCGCAACTCAAGTCATTCCGGTTGCCTTGTTTTCCTTGTTCTGAGAGAGATCTTTTTCTGGATCACTGAGATATGCTTCAAGTTATTCTTGGTGATTATTGACAATCTATCTTTCTTTCCTCAACCATTTAATCTATTTGCAGATCAAGATACCACAAGTTTTGAATCAAGCCAGATCTGACTATGAGAATCCTATTTTAACCGGATGACTGTTGAACCGGATCAATCTTGGTAGATTAGACTCTTCAAATCTTCTTGCGGATGTTACATATCTTAACCAAACCTACTTTAGATGTTTCTCTAAGAATCCTTTAATCCACAACTTCCCATGTGCCAATTTCAGGCACCAATTGACTGGCTGGGGGAATTGGTTTTTCTTAGTGACTCCCCCTGAGCCAGAGCTCATCTATTCAATTTTCAAAAGGATTATCAGCACCAGATTCTGGTGCGGATCCATCCCCAACATTCTCTGTGCTTCTCTTTACCCAAATCTTATTCATTTCCCTTTGAATTTCATCCGTGTTCACTTTTCCTTTTCCTTTGTCTTGGTTATGATTATGCTATTCCGGACCCCTTTTATCTTGATTCTTACTTCTATAGAATTTGGCAATATGACCGGATCTATTGCAATTGTAGCAAACAACATTTCTTTGCATATTTGACTGATATCCTCTTGATCTACACTGATTAGCCATATGTCCCATTCTATTGCATGCAAAGCATCTACCATTGAATGAACTGTTTATTTGCAAGTTTCTACACTCATGGGATTTATGACCATACCTTTTGCAATTGAAGCATTGTCCGGAGAAGGATGTATTAGTCTGATTCATTCTTCTTCTACACTGATTTGCTTTATGACCAAAGTTATTGTAGTTGTTACAGTATCCATTGAAAGATGGATATCTTTGAGCATTTGGTTGCCTTACCGGAGGTCTTCTAGGCCCGTTTCTTGGATTTTCTGATCTGGAGTTCTTCTGACCAGATCCGGAGCTTTCACCTTTTTTATACCCCAAGCCTTACTTGTCATCTACCCTCTTTTGGCTTTGAAGAAGAACTTCAAGTTGAGTAGAGCTTATCTTGAATTTCTCTTTGTATTCATTTGCTGTTTGAAGATCCCTTTTAAGAGTGTCAATTTGATTCTCAAGTTGTTCTTCATGGTCTCTAGCTTCTTCAAGATCAGATTCTAGATGCCTAATTAGTCTATCCATTTTGTGGCAGTCTTCTGACTTCTCCTTGAGAGATTGTCTTAGATCATCTTCAATTTTTCTTTTCTCTTCAATTTCTTGGGTGAATTTCATAACTCCTGATTCCATTTCATGTCTAACCATAATGACCTCTTTTGATAACTTTTCACATAACTTGGTTTTCTCCTTCATTTGTATCATTGGCTTTACCTTGATTTGCCAATTGCTGAAGTAGGTCCTTTCTCTTTTTCATAGAAATACTTAGTTTCCCTTTTAGTTCATTTATGAAATCATCAGCTTGTTTGAGTCTTTCCTTTAATTCATTGACTTCAGAGGTAGATTGCTCAAGATCATCTAGGGTAGACTGAAGTTGTTCCCTCATACCATACATATCCATTTGAGTTCCCAGATCTTCCTCAAGCTGTTAGGCTCTGTTTGGAGGAACTTGGCTCTGATACCAATTGTTGATAACTGAGGGGGGGTGAATCAGTTATCTTAATTATTTCAGCATTCTGAACTTCCTTAATGATTAATGCAGCATCAAATCATATAAGCAAACATAACCATAAAATGGAAATAGCATTAACACACATGACACAATGATTTTGACGTGGAAAACCTTGTTAGGGGACGGGATGATTAACCCAAGATTGTATTCTCTGTTAGAAGAATAAGATAGTACAAAATGGCACTTGCCAATTAGGGCTCACTACCTAAGCACACTACTCACAAGATGCTCACTGCGTACAATAGATTGTACAAAGAAACTAGATACTTGAACTAATGAGAAGCATCCACACATGCTGAGGTTCAGTTCTAGTTAAGCTCAATATATTGATCTACTGCACTTCATTCCTCCTCTTCTTTGATGCTGTTGTCCTGTCACATACCGGACCTGCAGTACTGCTGTTACTCTGCTTTTTGCTTTTCTTTGCAACAACACAACTCCCAACTATACTTCTCATACTGAAAACAATTTGGTATATATATCCGCATTGAGGATTTCATCCACTTTCTAGTCGGCATCCAGAATACTTATTATTTTCCCAAACTCTTGGTCTGTCGGCTGAATCCTTGCTTGTCAAGTGATGCGTATCAAAGAGATGCTCATATAAGTCATCAATCATGTTGGCCAATCATGAATGATACCTTAGCAAGCTTGATCACCATCAATATCTCATCCGGATCAAGGTCTGATGCTCTGCCGGTCAGTTCTTCCTCTGTTTATTCTACCAAACAGGAACCCAATACTTAGGTGCTTATATCTCTTCATTCTTTCATCACCGGAGGCTTAATCCCTAGAATCTATCAGTCAAAGTACTCCTCTTGACTTCCCCAAGGCTGCACTTTACATAGATACTTCCTCTGAGAGGTCCAGACCTGATTGTTGGACCTTGCTACATACTCTGTTCTTGGTCACCAGACCAAGTTACTCTACAATCTGACTTCCGGTATAGACACACCATGTCCTGCGGATGGGTGGGATGAACTTTGTTGCCATCATTGACAACACTCATGAAGCTACAATGTGTCTCTTGCCAACACCTTAATCCAATATTTCCAAAATAAGGTGTATCTAAAAAGTATATGTTTTTGCACTTGTCTGCAACTATATAAAAACTGACTAAAAACTATATCTTATTCTACTGTCTCCATTTAATATATATCAGTTTGTTGTTGATATAATATCTCTAGAGTTTACTATCTTTACTCTTAGTTCATCTTGAGATACAAAAGATCTTTTATTCTAAAACTAAACATACAACTACCTCTATAAAAGTATAACCATGCAGAACTCAAAGAGACTTAAGTGACACTAGAGGTGTCCTTAAATCTAGAGTTTTGACTTTTAAAATAGGTCATGGAGGCCCTGATAAAAAGGGAATTAACTTTAAAAAAATGATCTAATGGAAGTCCCTAACTCATGCAAATTCAAATTAGAGTTGTATTTGGTGTCCTCCAGACCACTACAGTTATCTTCTCAAAAACCTTAGCCTTGATGTGTGGAACTCCATAGCTTTACAGTAGCTCTAGAGATTCTGGCAGTGAAATAGCTCTAGAGATTTTGTGCAACTCTGAAGATTCTGTGTAGTTAACAACAACTCCAGAGATCATCAGACAACTCATTAAGACATAGCTTCAGAGGTCTCATGATCAGCAACCCTTCTTGTCCTACCACTCCAGCTCCAAATATCCTCCAACCATCCTAGAAAACATTGGAGTTCTTTGTAGTGTATTTCTGCTCAACTCTAGAGATAGTTAGGAACATCTCCAGAGTCTCTAAAAACCTTTCTTCATCTGATAGATAGACAATTGTGATAAAAAGAAGAAATTTCTACATAATTTTGTCAGTTTAAATACAAAACACGAGTCTTTTCATCACAATAATAACTATTTGTTGTAAATGAAATCTTATTCTAGGAATTCAAACAATACAATGCTGAAATGAACTAACTAATTAGAAAGATGGAAAAGACATCAAAAATAGAGTAAACAATAATCTAATAAGTATTTATCAAAGAAGGAAAACTAACTGATGAATTTGCAGTAATTCAAGAAAGCAATAAACTTTAACAGTAATACTAGCCTCTTCTCCTTTGGTGGGAGTGGGCCCTTGCTCCACACCTCCAAAATGAGGACTAAAGAAAAGCTTCAAAATACACAAATGGAAAAATACCTCGTTTTTATTCTAGGATCTTCATAAATAGAGTATATCTTCAATAAAGTAAAAACAAAGTATATTGTTCTTATAAAAACAAAAACTAAGATTACTTTCCTATCACCTCCATACAATATATATCAGATGTATTTGTTGACAACATATCTTCGAAGTTTATTAGTTCACTCCCAGTTATACTTTAGATACAAAGGATCTTTATTCCTAGGACTAAACATGCAATCTACCTATAAAAGAGATAATCATGCAGAACTAAATGAGATTTAAAGTGACACTTAAAGGTGTCACTTAAACCAAGAGTTTTGACTTGAAGTAAATCAAGTCATGAAGGCCCTGATAAAAAGGAATTAACTTCTAAAAACATCTTAACATTATTGATGATGGTTTTTAGCACACAACAACACAGATGAAATACAGGGTATCTCACCTCTCCTGAAAGGTATCCTATCCTAGATAGGACTGCCCCAAGGTTTATACAACTAGGTCTTAGCTTGTAGGAATAACTTCAGTGGAATGTATTAGCTGGACCAACAAGGGGACTTACATACAATGACTAGGATTTAATAAAACTATAACAGCAAAGCATGCAAAACCCTAGGATGATTTCAACACATTTGGAATATGATTGCTGCTTTGAGACCTAAATCTAACAGATATTTTATAAAGAAAATGTGAAAAGATAAGGGTTTAGAGAAAGTAAGTGAACTCCTAAGTGACAATCACAATGCAGAGAATACTGTTGGTAGACAAACACTTTTCATTAACCACTTTCTATTTTACCAGGCTACAAGAAAACTACAATGCTATAGAAAATGATGCAATATTCAATGGAGGCTTAAGATTTTCAAACCACATTCATTCATCAAATACCCCAATCATGGTGCAATTTAAGTCATGAAATGTAATTAAACTAAACCCAATTTAAAGGTCTAGACTAACTATACACAACAAATTTCAATCAACAAAGACACTAATAGTATGGACCAGGGTGTTAATCAAATACCTTCAATACTCATTCAACATTGCAAAAGAACAACTAACTAATTGCAGATCATGAAGCAAACCATGAAAACTAAAAAGATAACGCAAGATACAAATTTCCAGAGACCCTGCAAAACTTGCTTTGTATTAATTAGAAATTTGGCATAGTATCAACAATTCAGCATCAAGAGTCTGTTACAATGAAAGAAATGATGGCCCTTTATATAGAGAAGGTACCATACTGAGTTTTTCAATGGACGGTGGAGATTTACAGAAAACCAATGGTCTAGATTACATAGCATTAAATGTGGTACAATAGTTTTTTGCAATTCAGATTTACATTTGTCCCTTAGGAAAATGACGAAATACAACTTCTAAATACATTGAACTTGGACAAAATGACTACCCATTTGGATGTACATAACAAAAGGCCAATTTTCAAGATAGAATAAAGCTAAAATAGAGTCACATGACTCCTAGAATTTGGGGCTGAAGTGGAATGATAGGATTTTAAAATTCAATTGGAGTATTTTATTGATCCTCATCATCATCCAAGTTGACTTTATTCCTTGTTGCATCGCTGTTGCTGTAGGCTGTAAGTGCTAACAATGCCGGGTTTATATCCGCATGATCAAGATCTTTGATGTAGTCAATTCTGAACTTCAACTGATCCACTTCTCATGATAATATGCAGTAGATGGCATCCCTTGACCTCTTATTTCTTCTAAATTCTACAAATGCAATCTGGAGGTCACTGATTTTTTCCAACTTCCTGATCATGCTCAATGGGGACTCCCCATGAATAACGTGATGTAGCTTATTTTTACATTCTTCCATGTCAACTGGAGCCAGATCATCAAGATCAAAATTGGTGCAAGCTCTCAATACATCATTGATTTTATATATTACCTCCATAATTTCAGCTCTAGGTACACCATAATATTCTCTAATTTTGTCAAAAACCTCTTTCCTCAGGGCAAGCTATTCTAACCATTGTTCAAGTTTTTCCAATCTTTCTTGACTTAGAATTTCCTCTGCCAACAAAACATTATCTAGGAGCTTAGTCATAGTCAGTACTCTGGGATGCATATGGGAATAATATTCTTCATAATTTGTACAATCATTGTTTATTTCCTCCCATTCGGCCTTCAAAATGCAAAAGTCCTTATGTAATTCCATAGCAAAAATGATAATTTCATAGCCTTCGTCAAGACCTTATGGAACCATTCCTCTGTAGCTGCTATTGTGGTCTTGATCCTGTCAAAATTCATTAACTCCTCCTTGGATAGAAGAGCAAGAGTTGCCTTAGGTTCTCCATCTACATTCATTAGCTTCATCAAGAATTTTATACATGCCTTAAGCTCTTTATTTCGCTGCTTTAACTGTTGTTGGTCATTTCATCCTTATTCAGCTGGTCCAGAATAGTGGACACAGATCCTCTGAATTCATCAATTTCTTGGTTCCTTGATGTAGGTCCCAGATTTATTATGGTGATTGTATAGTCTTCTGCTTGTACATCCTCTTTATTAGCTTGTGCTAGAGGGACAACTACCTCTGTAATTCTCACTCCAGTTGTATCTTTGTAAATTCTAGATTGTACCTTAACCATTTTCTGGATTTTAGGCTTCTCCACTTGGGCCAAGAAGGCATCCAAATCCAATGTCATCGCCTCAACCTTTGGAGATTTATTCCCAAGCCTATGTTGTAAGCAATCCGGTACATTGGAAGAATGTTTAGGAGAGTCAATGTGACCATCTCCTTTATTAAAAGAATCCTGATGAATATCCTCTGTCACTAATTTTTCCCCTGCCGCTTTGTCCTCTTTCTCCTAATTATCATCTATAGCATTATCTTGAGGGGGCTCTGGTTGCTCAACATTTTGTAAATTTTCTGATACAGCTTTCTGAGCCATTTTCAAAATGGAATCTATTGTTGCCCATCTATTGGATTGTGCTCTATATTTATTACATCTGTAGCCTCAGAATCTATAAGAAGAGCTTGTGTAGTTTTATCTTTGCTTATATCTCCTTGGGAGTTCATTTTTGCGCAGACTTTCTCAACATTTGGTAGTGATGGGACTCGAAGAGGTGTAGGCATTGGCACTTTTGAAGGATCATTGAATGGCTTAGTCAAGGAATCATTAAAGGCCATCAAATATTGAGTTGCAGTAGGTGGTAAATCCAACTTAGATAAATTGGCAAAATATGCAAAGCTAGTAAAAGGTGAGGGAGGAGGAGAAGATGACACAAAAGAAATGGAAGGTGGAGTGGAAAGGCTGAGAGATGTTAGGGTGAATGGAGGTGGAGACAAGATGGTAGAAATGGGAGGAAGAGAGATTTGTGTGGAAAGGGAAATGGAAGAGATGGATGGTAAAGATATGGTAGAAATGGAAGGTGGTGGGGAAGAAATAGTAGTGGAAGTGGGAGGTGAAAGGAGGGAACTAGGGATATTTGAATATAGTGCCAATGGAGAAGATGCAGTGGCAATGGGAAGTCGAGAGACATGAAGTGAAGTGTCTTGAGTAGTGCTAGAATAAGCTATTGCATTGGATGAGAATGAAGAGACTACATGTGTAGTTATGTTTGTAGCAGAAGCAGTAGTGGTTGTAGTAGCAATTGTAGTCTTAGGCTTCTTTTCCTTTGAGGTCTCTCCTTTTCCACTTGGCATTTCTTTTCTTTTTTCCAATCTAGTTCTTGTAGCAAGAGGAGGGTCTTTCTTCTGTGCTTTTGCGGCACCCTTTTTAGTTTTCCCCTTTTTTGCCAATAGAATATGTTCTTGACTATTAATTTCTTTAGTTGCCTCTTGTTCTTAAACATCTTCTTCCTCTAGAGGTTGATCTTCTTCATCACTGCTTACTTTCTTTGGGTCTTCCTCTGTATAAGTCAGTGCTACTCCTGTTTGTTCTCAGACTGCAATTTGACTCCTAACCCAGATTTTGTTCAACCTTATTGGATTTTTCATGGCTTCATTTACTGAACTCTCTTTTGAGCCGGCCCAATTGGGAAAAGGAAGGGGCTGGTTGAATAATGCTTCCCATGCTCCTCTTTGTACCATGTTACCATCTTCCACCATCTAATGTGGAACTTATATTATGTGGAAATTCTTAATGAAATCAAGGGACAGTCTGGAATAATTCCTCCTTAAGACTTCATAATCATCTACACAATTCACCCAGAAGTCCTCAAGATGTTCCTTGTGGAATAGCTTCTTGCTTACATGTTTCTCCATGACCCCATGTGGATCAAAATGTCTCCTTGCATGGAAATGGAGGATCAACAATTGCAATTTTGTATCTAAATACTCTGTTGCTCTGACGGTGATAAAGGAATAGTGGCCCTTTCCTAATAGGATTATGAGCTTGATGTTTGCTCTGTGCAATTGTTTCAATTTTTCTGCACATGGGAGAAGTTCCCTTGTGAGCTCAAGGAGCACTACTTTATCAGTTGGATAATGGGGTAGCCATTAAGGTGCTTCTATAAAACCTTGGACTCTTAGATAAGTGAATTTCTAAAACTGCATGTACCATCTTCCATAAAGTTGGATAACATTCATAGGTTCGAGAGTTAATCTTAATGCAGTTCTGTTTTTAAGAATCTGAGTAATATGCATTGTGAAGACATCATTGACTCATTTATAATGTACCAAGGATTGAGAAATTTCCAATTGTGGGTAGCATTCATAAACTTTAAGTAGCCCATTAGCATTTCCAACATTTCCTAGCTTAGAGAGTCTTGGGTACTCTACTCTCCTAGCTAAAGCATATGCTACATAAGAAGTCCATCTAAATGTCTCATCTGTATTGAAGGCAACAAAGGCTTCATGAATGTTGTTGCTGAGTATTTGAGCCCAGTGTATTTTCTTCTCTCCATGCAAGATTTCCTCAATGTAGGCAAACATCCACCCTTCAAATGTGGAAACAGTGGGTAATCCCATAATTCTGCTCAGAAGTGTCACTAAGTGCCCAATCTCTTCTTTGAAGTCACTCCTATACAAGGTGTAGGGAAGTTTGTTTAGAGATGACCTATGTTTCATCCATCTTTCATTTATCCATTTTTCTGTAGGCTTCTATATCCTTCTTATACATCTTATTTGCTTCCTCTTTATCCATTATTGAAAGCTTGGGGAAGATAGGTTTGTCAAAGATCTTTGCAATAGATAAGGCACTTACGTCTGCTAGGATCTATCCATCTTGGGTTTGGATGGTTGTAGTCAATTGATCATATCTACTTGCACAAGCCACTATCAATTCTAGGCATTACATTGATGTGGGGAAGGAAGCTGCTTCACCTATCCCATTATCCTTGATTTTGTTGGCCAAGGGGGTAGGATTCGGTCCCAAGATTCTAATTCTGAACTCCTCTATGTCTGTGTCCTAGATCCATGTCTCCAATGTTCTTCTAGCTTGAAGTGATTTTGGTTGCCAGAGGGATCCATTTGAACTCATACTTCATGGTGTTAGCTCATGCAGACATTTAACCTGTAGTACTGGACCTAATAAGTAAATCTCATAACATAATTGCCCTAGAGGTTCTTGACTTAGGTTTTTAGATGGTTAGTTGATTTTATTTTACCTCCTAAGTCAAGTTTCCTCATAAAAACCTCTACAATACCCTTTTAAAAACTATTTGATAGGTTAAAATGCATGTTACCTTACTTCCAAACATTCATTACATATGTTTTGTGAAAAGAATCAATGAAAGCAGTTTAGTGGGCTTTTGGGACCCTACTGAACTTATGTAGTAAATGCTAGATTTGAATGCACAATTATTCAAATTCGAGCACATACATGCAAATAACACTTCACTTTACTTATGAACAAAATTACCCAATTAAATAAATCCTTTTTCCCTTAGAAAATTTCATGCAGAGGTTTAGTGGGGTTTTGAGGGTCTACTGCACAAAGCGGGGATTTAGGCACCTATTGACTTAGCAGAGAATTTAGGATGTGCAGTAGTGACAGATTTCAGCACTAGGTAACATGCAAAGTTTTCAGTGTAGAGAGGGTAGTGGCAGATTAGCAATTGTAGATACTAAAAAATGTCCTCATGTCGCAAATGTGATAGGACAATTTCTCCTTCCATTTCCATAATTCATCTAATTCAATTTCATCATTTCTAATCATTTATCCATGTGTCTTCTATAATTAAACAATTAATCCTAATTGATTATTTAATTATTCATAATGTTCCCTTCACTTGATTTATTCAGACAAATAAATCAAATTCCATCACCTAATTATCCAAAATTTCCTTTCACATTATCCCTTTCCTCAAATAAATTAAATAAATGAACACCATTTATTTAATTTGAAAATCATATTACACCTCACCATATTTGTGAATTTAAAATTCACTTTTGTCCTCTTGTGATGACGAAACCCTAACTCATACTAGCCCTCCATTTGGCCTCAAAGTCAACATGCAATCTGGGCCCTCCATTCAAATCTTCTCTTCTATAAAACACCTCATTTAGCTTCATTTTGACCCCTAATGTCTCTTAGAACACTCTCCAATATCTTGTTGTTCATACCCGTAGAGCTTCTCATGATTGTTGCATGAACTTGCAAATCTGAGAACATAATGCAATGGTGCAGGAGCACCTAGAAAATCCTGTTTTCTTTTGTAATAAGGTCTATTTGACCAATGCATTTTCATTTCCATTTGTCTCTAGGTCCTTCAGGACCTAGAACCCATTTTTGTAAGTCCTAAGTGACTTAAAACACACTTTTGTCATATTGCAATCACATAGTGCCAAAACAGGGCAGTAGGACAGTTTGAGATAGTTTGGATCGGTTGGTCTTCCAACTATTTGCATCGGTTGGTTTTCCAACTGCTGGTAGGTTGAGTTGATAAAAACCAGAGGAAGGAACCATCTAAGAGGGAGGAAAAAGTGTGTGAATGTGATTGTGTATTGTACTAAGGAGAAAAAAAACCATTCTGTTCAGCCAATTTGATTTCCGTTCCCTGTAACTAAAATTTGCATAACTGTAGATTTCTATTCTTTCTGCGTGCTTTCCATTATTGCAGTATGTCGATGTGAAGCATTCCACTGGTATGATTTCTGTCAAAATTAGTAGAATGGCTTCATTGTACAATATTTGTTTTTATTTTCTTATTTTGTTTTTGTGTTCGGCGGTGTAGAGGATCCAGACAGAGTGTTTTTGCACAGTAGATTGACCTAGCATCTCCATGTACTAGGGTTCGGTTGAAGAGGGAGAAAGTAAACTATGCATCGGCGTATCGCTGGGACTCAAATCAAGTTCACCAAAGGTTGAAGTCATGCCAAAGAGGGGTTGGTCCATCGGCATATCGGCGAAGCAAATTCCAACATGGCCTATAGTAATTGTCTTGCCGACAGGCAAGAAGCGTAGAGTCACCCATCAGGAAGAGTTACAATGTCGGAGTGACAAGTTTGAAGAGGGCCGATGGTGATTTTCTTGTCGATGAGCAAAGAGTGTTGAACCTCACATCAGAGTGACTAAGACTTTGGAGAGATAAGTTGTAAAGTGTTGCCGAAAACAAAAGGTTTAAAAGGTGCAAAGGTTCAAAGATATGTTCGCTGAGCCTAGAAATAGTTCCAAAAGGTTCAAGAGTTCAAAAGTTCAAATTTTGAAAAATTGTCCATTCCCGCTGTGTGCTCCTCATCATATTGGTATCAAAGCTAGAAAGATTCTGATTAGTTGGTTGAGTTGCTATTGAGTTGTTGGTTGCAAGGGTGCTTGATCCATCTTAAAGCTGTAAGAGAGAAAGAGTTGCCAGAGAATGTGTTGGCTACAGACAAGGATGAGTCTGTGTTTACTATCCTCCAACAGAGGTTAAGATGGGGAGAAGGTGCAAAGAGAGTGACACCACCAAGGAGAGAGTGGTAGGTGCATCTTCTAGGATCTATTGTTGGGTAAGATGGATGGTTTGCTGAGTTGGTGAGTTGTGTGGTAAGATAGTGAGAAAGATGGATACTTGACTGAAGAAGCACTTGAGGTTGCAGTCTGAAGAGTACCCCACTGATGGGAGTAGATGAGAAGATGACAAGATAGAAGACAAAGTTGAAGACCAAAATGAAGGCAAGACTGAGACAAGGAATCAACTCATGTGGCATGAGTTCTTTTCTAGGTGGGGAGTATGGTGCAGGAGCACCTAGAAAATCCTATTTTCTTTTGTAACAAGGTCTATTTGACCAATGCATTTTCATTTCCATTTGTCTCTAGGCTCTTCAGGACCTAGAACCCATTTTTGTAAGTCCTAAGTGACTTAAAACACACTTTTGTCATATTGTAATCACATAGTGCCAAAATAGGGCAGTAGGACAGTTTGAGGTAGTTTGGATCGGTTGGTCTTCCAACTGTTTGCATCGGTTGGTTTTCCAACTACTGGCAGGTTGAGTTGATAAAAACCAGAGGAAGGAACCATCTAAGAGGGAGGAAGAAAAAGTGTGTGAATGTGATTGTGTATTGTTCTAAGGAGAAATAAAAACATTATGTTCCACCAATTTGATTTTCGTTCCCTGTAACTGAAATTTGCATAACTGTAGATTTCTATTCTTTTTGCGTGCTTTCCATTGTTGCAGTATGTTGATGTGAAGCATTCCACTGGTACGATTTCTGTCCAAATCAGTGGAATGGCTTCATTGTACAGTATATATTTTTGTTTTCTTGTTTTGTTTTTGTGTTCGACGGTGTAGAGGATCCAAACAGAGTGTTTCTGCACAGTAGATTGACCTAGCATCTCCATGTGCTAGGGTTCGGTTGAAGAGGGAGAAAGTAAATTGTGCATCGACGTATCGCTGGGACTCAAATCAAGTTTGCCGAAGGTTGAAGTCACGCCAAAGAGGGGCTGGTCCATCGGCGTATTGGCAAAACAAATTCCAACATGGATGATAGTAATTGTCTTACCGACAGGCAAGAAGCATAGAGTCACCCATCGGGAAGAGTTGCAATGTCGGAGTGACAAGTTCGAAGACGGGCGATGGTGATTTTCTTTTCGATGAGAAAAGAGTGTTGAACCTCACATCAAAGTGACTAAGACTTTAGAGAGATAAGTTGTAAAGTGTTGCCGAAAACAAAAAGTTCAAAAGGTTCAAACGTTCAAAGGTTCAAAGATATGTTCATTGAGCCTAGAAACGGTTCCAAAAGGTTCAAGAGTTCAAAGGTTCAAGAGTTCAAAAGTTTAAATTTTGAAAAATTGTCCATTCCCGCTGTGCGCTCCTCATCATATTGGTATCAAAGCTAGCAAGATTCTGATTAGTTGGTTGAGTTGCTATTGAGTTGTTGGTTGCAAGGGTGCTTGATCCATCTTAAAGCTACAAGAGAGAAAGAGTTGCCAGAGAATGTGTTGGCTACATACAAGGATGAGTCTGTGTTTACTATCCTCCAACAGAGGTTAAGCTGGGGAGAAGGTGCAGAGAGAGTGACACCACCAAGGAAAGAGTGGTAGGTGCATCTTCCAGGATCTACTGTTGGGTAAGATGGATGGTTTGCTAAGTTGGTGAGTTGTGTGGTAAGGCAGTGAGAAAGATGGATACCTGAATGAAGAACACTTGAGGTTGCAGCTTGAAGAGTACTCCACTGATGGGAGTAGATGAGAAGATGACAAGACAGAAGACAAAGTTGAAGACCAAAATGAAGGCAAGACTGAGACAAAGAATCAACTCATGTGGCATGAGTTCTTTTCTAGGTGGGGAGTATGGTGCAGGAGCACCTAGAAAATCCTGTTTTCTTTTGTAATAAGGTCTATTTGACCAATGCATTTTCATTTTCGTTTATCTCTAGGTCCTTCAGAACCTAGAATTCATTTTTGTAAGTCCTAAGTGACTTAAAACAAACTTTTATCATATTATAATCACATAGTGCCAAAACAGGGCAGTAGGACAGTTTGAGGCAGTTTGGATCGGTTGGTCTTCCAACTGTTTGCATCAGTTGGTTTTCCAACTGCTGGCAGGTTGAGTTGATAAAAACCAGAGGAAGGAACCATCTAAGAGGGAGGAAGAAGAAGTGTGTGAATGTGATTGTGTATTGTTCTAAGGAGAAATAAAACTGTTATGTTCTGCCAATTTGATTTCTGTTCCCTGTAATTGAAATTTTCATAACTGTAGATTTCTATTCTTTCAACGTGCTTTCCATTGTTGCAGTATGTCGATGTGAAGCATTCCATGGGTACGATTTCTATCGAAATCAGTGTAATGGTTTCGTTGTATAGTATTTGTTTTTGTTTTCTTGTTTTGTTTTTGTGTTCGGCAGTGTAGAGGATCTAGACAGAATGTTTCTGCGCAATAGATTGACCTAGCATCTCCATGTGCTAGGGTTCGGTTGAAGAGGGAGAAAGTAAACTGTGCATAGCCGTATCGCTGGGACTCAAATCAAGTTCGCTAAAGGTTGAAGTCACATCAAAGAGGGGTTGGTCCATTGGCATATCGGTGAAGCAAATTCCAACATGGTTGATAGTAATTGTCTTGCCCACAGGCAAGAAGTGTAGAGTCACCCATCGGGAAGAGTTGCGATGTCGGAGTGACAAGTTCAAAGACGGCCGATGGTGGTTTTCTTGCCGATGAGCAAAGAGTGTTGAACCTAACATCAGAGTGACTAAGACTTCAGAGAGATAAGTTGTAAAGTGTTGCCGAAAACAAAAGGTTCAAAGGTTCAAAGATCTGTTCTCTGAGCCTAGAAACGGTTCCAAAAGGTTCAAGAGTTCAAAAGTTCAAATTTTGAAAAATTGTCCGTTCCCACTGTGCGCTCCTCATCATGCAAAGATGGAGGAGGACAATGGAGGAAAGTCATTACTAGCTTAGATTCTTAGTTAATTTTTGTTTATTTGATTATTGTCTAAGTTAGAATGCATTCCATTGGGAGTTGGGGTTAGCTATAGTTTTATTTCTGCATGTTTAACCAGTTTTTCCCTAGCACAAAATGGTGAACCTGACGTGAAAAGATCAATTTTTGTCAACTTTTGAAAGGAAAAATTTGTAGGTGACCTTTGGAGCTCAAACAGACCTCACTGTTGAGTTTGGGATGCCCTTTCTGTGAAAAATGACAGTAAATTTGCTATATTTTGATGACAGGGAAATTTTTGTAATTTTTTGAAAACTTTTTAGTACCTGACCGTACCGTACAGATCAGTACAGATCCTACCATATGACTAGGTCGTATGGATTTTGCATAGTGCTTTGTTAGCTTTGTGGTTGCAAGTTTTTATTTTGTTTGCTGGGTTGTGATTTTAAGGATTGCAAGTTAAAAATTTGTCTGGTTGCAGGTTTTAAGTCTTTATTTGTACGTTTAATGGAGTCCCGGTTGACTATACCAAAAAACCCTAACAACTATCTCAAACACTAAGTTTGTCTCTCCTTTATCTTGTCACCGCCTTCCGTACACGGAGTCGCCACCCTCATAAATTTAGTCGTCGCCACCCATATCTCCTTCGATTTACAGTCTCCGCCGCTCTACAACCATCTTACAACCTTGTCACCACCTATAAACTATCCTATCGCTACCTATGGACGACCCAGTTGCTACCCGTCTGCGATCCCCGTAACCCTAGTGTTGCTCGGTAACCCCTATCTCTAGGCTTCCACCGCTTCAGACCACCCTTTTGTAACTCCTGTCGGTGCTTTTAAAACTTGTCACCGCTGCCTATATCTAACACCTCTGCCGCTTGCAAAAAACCCAACCACCACTTCTATTTTGCGCCACCGTACATAGTGTCGCCACCCTTGTCGAAGTTATCGCTGCCTCTCACAGCCCAAGTCACCTCTCTACAATAGCCGCAACTTGCAAACCTCCCTGCAACTACCAAAATTCCCCATTGCCTCCCTCAATCATAGTCGCAACCTCTGTCGTATACATCATCTGAACCGCCACCATTGTTATTAGCTCTACTCACGACTGAGAAAACCACCACCACTCCTTCCGCTCCATCCATCCTGGTCGCCACCTCCTAGATGCAAGTCGTCATCCTCATACTCAGGCAAAACACTAACAATTAGGGTTTAGGGTAGCTTGATCTGGGAGTGTCTTGTCTTTTTTGTTTGTTGTTTGATCTTTAGTGGCTTGGTCATATCAGTGACCAGTGGGAAAGGGGAGCCAAGCACTTTCCCCTTTCCTTTATTTTTTTAAATTATTTTTGCCTTTAGCCCCTGGTCACATGGGTGACCAGGGGGCTATTTAGGCCTAAACGCCAACATATAACAATTAAAATGACCACTTTGTGTAAACTATCAGCATGTGACCATGCTCACATTAACCACTAGAGGTTAATCCTTAACAGTTAGGGGACCCCTTGTCCTCCACATGCCCTAATCGGGCTATTGTTTTTCTTTTGACCACAATTTTTGCATACGGTAACAAGATCACACAAAATTGGTGGCATTGGAAAGAGGACTTTGCAAACTTCGTAATGGTTCTAGTTTCAATAGGTAATGGTATAGTTTTATCAAGTAAATTTCTGGTCAAAAATAGACCTCATTTTAAACTTTGATCGAGCATAAGTTGAGCAGATTTTATTGAATTTCGATGCAATTTTTTTTAAAGTGCTTAGAATTTTCTAAATTTTCTGATTATGCCATCATTTTTCCTATTACTAATATTTTTTTTTGAGATTTTATAGATTCCACTTTTCAGCCTCTTTGTCTTGTGGGCTTGCAAAAAGGGGTAAATGCATGTGCTTTCACATTTTCATCAGATTTTTTTATGTCACTAATGTCTGATTTGTAGCATGTGGTGTACGTTAGTCAAAGAAAATAAAAATGAAACTACTAACACATTGTGTTGCAGAGATTCAATTTCTTTCATGTGCATTTGTTTTGATATCATAGGAACACTTGGTTTTGGTGCACTAAAATGAACATAAGCTTGTTGTTTTCACATATTCTTGGGGGCCTAAAATGAATCAGTGTTTGCTTTGTTTGGTGATTGTGTTGGTGTTTTGAGGTGTGTATGCTCTTCCCTCGCACATCATGTGATATTGGGAATCAAAAGCATCTCTCAACACTTTCACAATTACACCACACATCTATTTTCTAATGGTCAATGAACATGTGCAAGTGTGAGCAAGTTGCATGTGTATGCTCTCTCCTTGCATCTTAGTATGAGCCTGGAGATCAAAAACATGTACTTGTCTTGCTTTTGTTACCCTTTAGTGTGGGCCTGCTCTTGAGACACATCCATAAGGAGAACTCATTTGTGACCCCAAGCAGTGCTTTCATCTGGTCTGCTATACAAATTAGGATAATGCGAAAGCCAAGTCCCAACCAGTATGAGCACTCACCATACAACACTAGCTCAAAAGGAGGCATACCTTTGTGTATATTAAAACTCCTAGTAGGGTTAGTCAAATCCTTTAGTGGCTTACTGGATGCTTATGGGGTGTCGGTCCCCCATATATTCACTACGAACCATTGTTTAGTGGCCAAAAACCCTCTACTTGTTTGACGCAGGGGGTCAGATGATAGATCCCTGGAGCCGTCCCACACTCTCGCAGTTTAAAGCAGAGATAGAAAAGTACCTTAAGATCTGCGTGTCTTGAGGACTTGAACTTGGTGTGCCTGAGAAGTGAGTGCACTATAAGGGGGAGCCCATGCCACCAAGTTCCTAGAGCTATCCGGTTTAAATAGGTGCGGCTAGAGAAATACAAGTGGGAACTCAACAAGTATTGTCCTTGCCTAGCCTAGGATTGTGCATTTCTACAACTATTTTCAAACTTATTAAGAGTCACTAAAAATAGCCAATCTGACTGCCAAATGTCTTCCATGATTGATGTGTGTGCTTGCCTAATCGCCACCCTTGGACATTATTTCCATCCATTCATTCTAAATTATCATATCCTTATCACTATCCTAATCACATCCTAATTACATTATCATCATTCCACATCATCCTCTCTCTAATCCGATCAATTCCATTCCAAGTCAAACCAACACCTAACCATCACCCTAAACATTCCAATCATATCCCAATCACATTATCCTAATCACCTTTCCAAAATCACATCATCTAACCATACACATCTTGATCATCCTACTTGTCATGTCCTAATCCATTTTCATCTTAATCAATCCAACTCATTATCATATCCTATTCATCATCCCCAATCATTTCACCTTCTTCCTAATCAATCTCTAATCATTCCTAATCACATTGTCCTATCCATCATTCTAAACATTCCAATCATATCCTAATCCACTTTCCACCTAATCATTTCTAATCATTTTACATAGTCATCCTCTTTCTAATCCACTTAGCATCATTTGTATCATTATCCTACCCATCATCCATTCATCCCAAGACATCATCATATCCTCATCATTTAACCTTTGTATCCTAATCACCCTTCTTAGCCACATCATATCCAAAACATCCCTAATCACATTCTTATCATTCCTAGTCATTACACCTCATCCTTATCATATCTTCATAATATCCTAGTCATCATATCCAAATCATCCTTATCATACCCTAATCACCCCTTTCATCCAATCAAATCCATCCTAATCATTCTTCACCATCATATCCACGTCACCCTTATCAAACCCTAATCACCTCTTTCATCTAATCACATCATCCTAATCCATTCTATACATCATATCCTAATCATTCTACCACATCTTAATCGCTTCCTCATCATATCATAATTCCTAATCATTACATATAACCCTCATCCATCCTAGTCATCATGCCTAATCATTACATTTCATCATCCTCACCATTCGAATCCAATCAATTTCATATTATCATTACACATCATAACCTAATCCATTTTCATCATAATCAACCCAAATCATCTAATCGTATCCTATTCATCATACCTTAATCATTTCACTTCATCCTAATCATTCCAAATCACCTTCATCCTAGTCAACATCCTAATCAATCCAATCCATACAATCTCATCATTCCACATCATATCCTGATCACATAATCCTAATCCATCCAAGTCATCATTCCTAATCATTACACTTCATCCCAATCAAATTCCAAATCATCCAATCTCATCTCTATATGTAATCATGTTCATTCATAATCTAATCAACTTCTTCCTAATCCATCGAAATCATCTAATCCTATCACTACACATCATCATCTTCAATCACGTCCTAATCATATCCGAACCATTCATTCATTATCCAATCTATTTCATCTTTCATCATTCCCAATCACAATAAACCAAAACCATAGGGAAGCCTTTGAGCATCTACTCCCCCTATCGAATCCAACTGCAATTGTGTCAAAACATTATAGACCTATTTGTTTTGTTCACCCACTACATATTCAATCTCATTCCACTACATATCTAATTTCATTCCACTACATATCATCACAAACATTTCATTAGAATTCATCCCTTGACATCTATAGAGGACCCTAAACATTAGTCTTCCTAAGGTCGAAACATAGGGAGAAACTGTCGAAGCTTGATTGTATCACAAGGACAAATCTATGGACCAAGAGACCTTGACACCTTTTTTTAAATCAATCACAACTTGGGCTTAATACTCCAAGGCTAGTTTAAGTCCATCCTACCAAGTGAATTCTAAAATTCATGGGTTCACTTTAATCAATCATTCCTTCTACACCTCAAGGTCTCTATAAATCCAATTTATATTTTGACAAGGTCATTAGTAGATGAGAGTACCCTCTTGGAGCTAGATTTTTCAAAGACTAAATCATTAGCCTCTATCATAGTCTGGGCCTCATCACCTTGCATTGCCATCTCCATAGCATCCCACAATTCACAAGTCTCATTTGGTAGAGACATGGTTGAACAAAGAAGAGAAAGGGAGTAGATCCTCCTATTCATCCCTCATTCCAAACATTCTAAACATTCCTTCCAACACATCATCCAATCAACATCATTCTAATCATATCCCAATTAATTTTCATCCTAATCATTATTCTTGTCACTCGACATCATCATAATCACATCCTACTCATATCTTCATCATTTCATCCTATCACATTCCTAATCACTCCACATCATCATTCATCCTAGTCAAGCACTTGTCAACATGGTCCTAATCCCACAAGAAGACATACAACGAGATGAAGGCATGTGTCATTCTATGACAATCCTAGAGAACAAGGTTCTAGAACCCCAAGCCTATTCACAAGCCTATCCAAGTCCAACTTGGCAGCAAGACAAAGAGCCTTTAAATTCTCATTCTACCTTTGACAAGGGGAAAATAAGTCTACCTCATCCATCCTATAAATACATTCTACCACCGCACTCTAATCCTCCATCAACCCCACGTCCTAAGTTCAAACATTACAAAAGCAAACCCAAATCCACCACTTCATCCAACCCCTTTGACTTTTTATCCCATCAAAATCTAAACCCTAATCCAAGATGTTCCACCCCTCTTATCCCTCCACCATGGGAATTTTCCCCTCAACCTAATCCTAATCACGAGTCCACGTCATCTATCCTCATTGTCCATCCACTATATTGTCCTTCCACACATGCCCTTGCAAAGGATGTGATCCATTGGCTACTAGCAAGGAACAACTTGTTTCCATGTCAAACATCTATCGTTGATCCTAGAAACGAGCCTTCAAATACCATGTCCATCCCCTCAACCCCGTCATGTGGTCCAAAACATATCGACCCTATTGAAGAGCCTTCCACTTCCACTTTCACCCAAAGTCAAGAGCTATGTCAAGAGCATAATCCTAAGCATGAGGAAAAATTAGTCCCTTGTTCAAATTAAGATCAAACCCCTTCCATTCCACCCATCCATAATGCACTTGATCCCATTTATGATCAAGATCCCCTCTATGATCAAGAAGAACATGATGATCCCCTTAGCCTAAATGCATTCCATGGTCAAGAGCTTACCACCTCACCCATTCATGATCCAACCACTACCACTCCCCATGATGAAACATGTGCCTCCCAAGAACACATAAACATAGAAGATCAAACAAATAACTTGGATCTACATTACCATAATAAAGATCCTAATCATCCTTCCACATCCACTATCGAACCCATTTCAAAACCACCATCATATCCACTTTGCCTATCCACTTTCATACTTGATTGTTCCTCCTTAGGACAACAACAGCCTTTTTCCTCCACTTCACCTTCTCCATCCAATAATCAACTCAAGTCTAGTGTCCAAACTACACATAGTTCCATTGTCAATCGCATCCTCCAAAACATGAACTACCAAGGAAAAGGCCTAGGCCTTCATGAACAAGGTATTTTGGAGCCCATCCATGTCAAGGTCCTCCTCGCTCATATGGCCTTGGATACACACCTCAAGGTCAACAATCTAACGATGTTGGTACTTCTTCCACACTTCCTACATCTACCACTTTCCATTGCAAACCCTATCATATTCCCAAAACATATGTCACCATTCCTCCACCATCATCCTACAAATGTCAAAAGCATGTGACCATACACCTTCCACCATCCACTTTACCTTTGCTACTTCAAACTCCTAACATTCCATCATCTACTTCGCCTCCACTTCTACCAATGTCAAATCTATCCATTTACACATTCCCTCACATTCCTAATCATGAACGACAAATGCACGCATCGTCTAAACATGAAGCTTCCACTTATTCCACCCACCCCATGGGATTAAAAAAAAAACATTTGGATGCCTCCCTTTATAAAGCCAAAAATCCTAAGGGTCCTAATGCCTTAGGAAATCAACCCAAAAATTCAAAGAAAAATCCATTCAAAAATCCATCCAAGCCCATACCTCCAAAAGCAAAGTCAAAAACTAAAATGGTATAGGTCCCTAAACAAAAAATCAAGTCAAATGAGGCATCTACCTCTCAAAAATCCCAACCATCCTCTTCCAACCATTCCATGAAAAAATATCAAATTCCTCCATCCCACATGAAAAGCAAAAATCATAAAAATACCAAGTCCATGTGGGTACCAAAAGTCCTACATCATCCATCTCTTAAGAAAACATCGCCATTGCTTCACCTGCATCCAATCACAAGCTTCCATGTTTATCATGGTGTGTGCAACCATTGGTCATGATTTCTTTTCACACATCCATCACCCCATCATTCAACCATTACCCTACATATCTGCCTTATCACCTCCCTATGGTCCATGTTTTTGCATAAACATTTCATCCATCCTCTTACATAAGTCCTACATAATCCACATCATAATCCATATTCTCCTCTACATAATCCACATCATAATCCACTATCGTTCCTTTCATAACCCACTATCTTGCCATACATAATCCACATCATAATCCACTATCTACCTACTCCATCTCACTTTCACACAATCACCCTACCAACATCTATGAGCATTTGACATGGTCCATGCGATGACATCTTTCTCCAATGGGATTATCACCTTCATGGAACTAGATACTTGAGTCCCTCTCATCCATATTCTGCTTTCTCCTATTCAAAAGTAAAAAAAGTTAGAAAAAATAAAAAAAGTAAAGAGAAATCCCTTCAGCCAATGGTGAAAACCTGGTAAACAAGTGCCTTGGATAAGTACCATGATGAAAACCTGGAAAACAAGCGTCATGTGTAAGTTGATCTTCTTTGTCATCTACACTTGGGGGCACCTTGTCTCATCCACACTATCACTTTCCAACCTCTCATTTTCCATTCTATCATATCATGCCATTTCCATCCTATCTTACCATACCTATTGTATCGAATCCGTTCCTTCTCCCTTCCTCTTTTGATCTTGATAAATACTGGGGGAAAACATGTTGACAAATGTCTTGGTTATCCCATACCTCATCCCTTCCAATCCATCCAATCATCCTATTTTCATAATCTTTTCCATGTCAAATCCTAAGCATTACACCTAGAATGGGGCATGTTATTCCTATGTGACATAGTCCTTGGAGATCACATCCTTGCTCTCTTACACATACATCCATTCCATCCATTATCGCCCACCCTTTCATACAATCCCACTCATTCCCTTGTACCTAGACTTGGTCCTCCCTTGTCATTGGTATCTAGCATAAAGGCTATCAAAATTGCAATCCAATGCCATTCCCCAAACTTTCCAAAAAAACACAAAAAAATCGAAACATTCAAAAATTCAAAAAAATTAAAACATTCAAAATACAAAAAAATTGAAACATTTCTAAAATCCAAAAAAAAAACAAATATCTTCAAAATCCAAAACATCCAAATATTCCAAAAAACCCAAAAAAATCACAACATTCAAAAATCCAAAAAAAAGCCAAAACATTCAAATATCCTTAAAAATCCAAAAAACATCCAAATATCCTCAAAAACCTAAAAATATCCAAATATTATCAAAAATCCCAAAAACATCGCATAACATTAAAAATGACAAAAAAATCAAACAACCAACCAAAAATCCAAGCAATAAAATCAATCAACTCATCACATCATTCCAACCAAATCAATTCTTCAAAATCATTCAATTCCTCAACCAAATCACTCAGTCAAATCTCTCGATCGGTCCATTCAAACATCAACTCAATCACATCATCGTATCATTCAAATTAGTTCTTCAAATCATCCATAGTCCGCATGGTCGAACTACGTCACCTCTGAGCTTTCACATAGGCAAGGCCATCTTTGATGCACCCCCAAGGCATTAGGTCAGTCCCTTAGGGCCTGTCTTGTCAACCATCATAATAAGTCATCCTTTTGTGAGATGGACACTTTGATCAGACAAAGCAATCAATCTTTCACACTTCAAACCAATCCCAAAATCAAACTAGACAAGCTATTCAAATTACCCAAATCAATGAATTGCCATCAAACTATCAGTATCAACCATCACATTCCTATACAGAATGGGGCATCATCAAAACCAAGACTTTGTGCCTTATAGGACATGCATCATTTCTAAAATCAATCATCAATCAAACCTTGGTGTTGCTCGCATGGCCAACAACACTAGTATCAATCAATCAATCACTTGCCTTATATAGGATGTTGTATTGTCGAAACCAGACCAGGCGTCTTATACGACATGCTTCTTTCCTGAAACTAGGCCTCCTTCATCAAATCATCATAATCAATCAAGCACATATCACTTGGCAAAAGTTCCAACTGACTGTTGATCTAGTCTGTCTTATCTTTTATTGGATTGTTTTGTAATCTCATTCTTATGCTTCTCAAGGTAGTCCCTAAGTGATGAAGAGAAGCGAGGATAGGGCGAGACCTTTTTCTTTGATTGTTGTTTGCGATTTGTCTTGGAAAAATGACTGGGGCAACTTGGTGTCTTGTGTGCGATTAGGATTCCATTAGGTGTGACTCAAAGACATCCTATGCATTGGAAAGAATAACTGCTTCCTTGCATAAGGACTTGCACACCTCACAGTTGTCTCATCGCATGTTCTGACAAGGTATCACAGTTCCCTAGTTTGAGTTAGGCATTCCTTGTCTGTCACATGCCTGTTTGGCAAGGGACTACACTTTCCACCTTGGCCTTTGACATGCCACGGTGATTGTCATCCTTTGACATAATAAGTTCTATGATAATAAGCAGAAAAAATTGCAAGTGAGAAGCTCAAAATTCTATCAAAACAAGATCTCATTCCCATTCTTCTAGTCAATCTTTCATTCCTCCACCATCTCTCTCCCATCTTCATTCCTCCACCTTCATTGCAATCTAGCATATCATTCATTTCTTCTATCCATTCCCTATCTTTCTTCCCTCACCAATCCCTTTAATTTCGAGAGTCTACCCATGTTTGTCCAACCCACATATCCTCTCGAGGGGGCATCATCACCTTATCTTTCTTTCATCATCTCTTTCCTCTATCCATTTCCTTAAATTCTTTGAAATGATGTTGCTCGACATAATTCTCATAATCTCGAATGCCATCTCAAAGAGGAGCAAAATGTAGACACTAAAAAATGTCCTCATGTCACAAATGTGACAGGACAATTTCTCCTTCCATTTCTATAATTCATCTAATTCAATTTCATCATTTCTAATCATTTATCCATGTGTCTTCTATAATTAAATAATTAATCCTAATTGATTATTTAATTATTCATAATGTTCCCTTCACTTGATTTATTCAAACAAATAAATCAAATTCCATCACCTAATTATCCAAAATTCCCTTTCACATTATCCCTTTCCTCAAATAAATTAAATAAATGAACACCATTTATTTAATTTGAAAATCATATTACACCTCACCATATTTGTGAATTTAAAATTCACTTTTGTCCTCTTGTGATGAGGAAACCTTAACTCATCCTAGCCCTCCATTTGGCCTCAAAGTCAACATGCAATCTGGGCCCTCCATTCAAATCTTCTCTTCTATAAAACACTTCATTCAGCTTCATTTTGACCCCATATCTCTTAGAACACTCCCCAATATCTTGTTGTTCATACCCATAGAGCTTCTCATAATTGTTGCATGGACTTGCAAATCTGAGAACATAATGCAAAGATGGAGGAGGAAAATGGAGAGAAGTCATTACTAGCTTAGATTCTTAGTTATTTTCTATTTATTTGATTATTGTCTAATTTATAATGCACTCCATTGGGAGCTTGGGTTAGCTGTAGTTTTATTTCTGCATGTTTAACCAGTTTTTCCCTAGCACAGCAATGATTTATCCCCCATCAGTCAGCACGGGTTTTGGGTGATACTGCATATATGTGGCAAGAGTGGAATTTGGCACAAAGGCAATGGACGAGTTTTCTAGCGCAAAACAGATAGTGTTATGTCAGTGGCGATTTTGAATGGTGCCAGTTTGTGTTGTTTTTGGGTGGTACCATCTAAATGCAGTAGGATAGGTTTTTAGCGCAAGGCATGCACAACTCATTTTTAGCACTGAGTTTGCTTGGCATCACCAGCGGGGTTTGTAGGAGGTAGTGTCCATGTTCAACAGGACCCCTTTTTAGTGCAAATTCAGTATCACCAAGTTTAGCACTAGATGATTTGGCGGTGAAATCCTAAGGCAAAGGTTAAGTGCAGTCGAAGTTATTTCTGGCGCAAAGATGATAATGTCACATTCCAACGCAAAGGATATAATTTCAGTGTAAAAACGTAGTAAGGGTGTTATCCTCTGCAAAGTTAGTGAAAACAAATGCGTTCTTTGTACTCCCCACAGAAAAAGAATCCCGATTCCAAGCAAGTTTTTGTTTTTTGACTCAGCTACTCCATTCCCTTGGGGATAATAATTAGATGAAAATTTTAGTACAATCCCATAATCAAAGACCCAATTTAAAAAATGCAAAGAAGAAAATACAGGACCATTGTCACAAACAAGAGAGAAGGGGCAACCAAACCTTGTGATGATATGTTTTTCAACAAATTCAATTACCACTTCAGATGTGCATTGTTTACAAGCTAGCACTTCAGTCCATCTGGTACAATAGTCAGTAGTAGTTGGAATGTACCTGTGGCCCATAGAAGGTGGGTTGATCATACCAATGAAGTCAAGGCCCCATTGTGTAAATGGATGAACCTCCATCACCAGCTGTAGTAGCATAGCAACGTTCCTTTCTCTTATAGCAGCAGTCTGGCATACATGATAGGTCCAGGTATGTACATGGACATCCTTGAACAGAGTGGGCCAATAGTATCTAGCCCGAAGGATCTAGTTTGCAGTAGAATGAGGTGAATTGTGGCCTATTCCAAACCTTTCATGAAAACTGGTCAAAACTTGATCTACTTCTATTTTGTCCAGACATCTCAAGTAAATTCCTTCATGGTTTTTCTTGTATAGTACTGATCCCTTGACCATGAAACTATTGCTCTTCAACCTCAAAGCTCTTCTCTGTACTAAATTTAGGTGAGGTGGGTACCACTAATTGAGGAGGTAGAACAAAACATCACCATACCATTCATCTTTTGAGATATCCTCCACTATATATTCTTGAGATACTAATCTAGGGTCTGTTTCTACCATAATCTTTGTGAGTGCTTGTCCTCATACCAATTTCATGGGTTGTATCTCCAAATCAAATTATTGTAATATTGTGACCCATTTTCCTTTCTGTTCACCTAGTTCATGTTGGCAAGAGACACTATATGGATTCATGGTTGTTGTCATTGATGGCAACAAAGGTCATCCACATATCCGCAAGTCATGGTGTGCCTCTACCGGAAGTCAGAATGAAGAACTGTTGTGGTCCGATGAACAAGAACAGAGCATGTGGCAAGGTCCGACAGATTGGTCCAGACCTCTCAGAGGAAGTGTCTTGGTGTAGTGCGGATTTGGGGAAGTCAAGAGGACTACCTTGAGTAGTATATTCCAAGGATTTAGCCTCCGGTGATGGACAAAGAAAAAGATATGAATAGCTGAGTACCGGATTCCTGAAAGACAGTGAGAACAGAGGAAGAACTAACTGACAGAGCATCAGAATATTTTCCGGATGTGTTACTATTGATGGTAAAGGTTGTGAAGGCATGAATCATGTTTGGCCGACATGATTAATGATATCTACAAGTATATGCTTGATCCGCATTGCTTGGTGAGCAAGGATTCAGCCGACAGAACAGAGTTTGTAAGAAACTAGACTGTTCCGGATGCCGACTAGAAAGGTGATGAAATTACTTGTGCAGATATATATAGAGGATGGATTTAGTTGTGAAAAGGGTGATTGTGTGATGGTGTAGGTGAATAAGTGCAGAGCAGAGCAGAAGTAGTAAGAAAGATCCGGTATGTGAAAGGATAGCAGAATAAAGAACAGAGGAAAGATGAAGTGCAGCAGATCAGTGTACTGAGCCTAACCGGAACTGAACTCCAGCATATGTAGATGCTTCCAATCAGTTCAAGTATTATATAACATTCTTTTATAGACAGTGTGTCTCTTTGTAGGCAGTGTGCCTCTTGTGAGTAGTGTGCTCGGGCAGTGAGCCCTAATTGGCAAGTGCCATTTTTGTAACTCCTTATTCTTCTAACAGAGAATAATCTTTGGGTTAATCACCCCGTGGTTTTCTCCCTTAACCGGGTTTCCACATCAAAAATACTGTGTCATGTGTTTCTCATTTCATGGTAATGTTTGTTTGTTTAATTCAATGCTGCTTTGAATAATAAGAAAATTCAAAAGAAGAAATAATTTGGATAATTGATTCACCCCCCCTCTCAGTTATCAACAATTGGTATCAGAGCTAAGTTCCTCCTAATAGAGCCTAACAGCTTGAGGAAGATCTAGGAGTTCAAATGGATGCATATGGTTTAAGGGAGCAACTCAAGACTGCCCTTGAGGATCTGGAACAGTCAAACTTTGAAGTCAATGAATTAAAGGAAAGACTCAAACAAGCTGATGAATTCATGAGAGAACTAAAAGACAAATTAAGTCTCTCTATGAAAAAGAGAAAGGAGCTGCTCCAACAATTGGCAAGACAAAGTGAAGAAAGCAATACAAATGAAGAATTGACTGAGAAAACCAAGTTATGTGAAAAGTTATCAAAAGAAGTCATTATGTTAAGACATGAAATGGAATCAGGAACTATAAAGTTTACTCAAGAGATTGAAGAAAAAAGAAAAGCTGAAGACAATCTAAGACAATCTCTTAAAGAGAAATCAGAAGAATGCCACCAGATGGACAGGATTATCAGACATCTTGAATCTGATCTTGAAGATGCCAAAGATAATGAAGAAAAGCTTGAGGATCAAATCGTCTCCCTCAAAAGAGATCTTCAAACAGCAAATGAATATAAAGAAAAATTCAAGATAAGTTCTGCCCAACTTGAAGTACTTCTTGGAAGTCAAAAGAAGACAGATGACAAGTATGGTTTGGGATATGAGAAAGGAGAAAGCTCCGGATCCGGTCAAAATAATTTTGGATCAGAAAATCCAAGGAATAGGCCTAGAAGACCTCCGGTAAGACAACCCAATGCTCAAAGATATCCATCTTTCAATGGATACTGCCACAGCTGCAATCACTTTGGTCACAAAGCCAATCAGTGCAGAAAAAGAATGAATCAAACTAATCCATCCTTCTCTGGACAGTGCTTTAACTACAAAAGGTATGGACACAAGTCTCATGAATGCAGAAATATGCAAGTAAACAAATCATTCAATGGTAGATGCTTTGCATGCAATAGAATAGGTCATATGGCTAATCAATGCAGATCAAGAGGTTATCAGTCAAATATGCAAAGAAATGTTATTTGCCAAATCTGTAATAGGTCTGGTCATAATGCTAAAGTCTGCAGAAGCAAGAACACGACAAAAGAGGTCCGGTGTATAATCAGAATCAAGACAACAAAAGATGAATGCGGATGAAGTTAGGAATCAGATGAGCAAAACATGGGTAAAGAAAAGTTCAGAGAATATAGAAATTGGATCCGCACCAGACTCTGGTGCTGATTTTCCTTCCAGAAATTAAAAAGTGAGCTCTGGCTCAGGGGGAGACTCAAAGAAAATCCTGTTCCCCCAGCCAATCAAGTGGTGCCGGATATGGCACAAGATGCAGAGTAAAGGGTTTGAAGATATAAGTCTTGAGATAATCCAGATAAGATTTCAGAGGTCCGCATGAAGATATAAAGAAGTTGTGATCGATCAAGTAAGACCTGTTCCGGGAGATGCTCCGGAATGACAGAGGATTACAAAAGGGTCTAGAGAGATCTGGAAGTGCATTATTTTACTCTGCGGATTGGACAGAGTGTTTGGGATGTTCTTGTAATGTGTCATCTCGATTTGTTCATGATTGAAAGATCTGCATGATGTTCATAGATCAGGACTGATCCGGGATACTCCAAGCTATCCGGATAAGGCAAACCAGAATAATGTAGGTGGAGCATTTATTGCAAACAGATATTAGGGTTTACGAAATGATATAAGGGATTTCTCAATAATCACTTGATCATTCCACACCCAAGAAGAAGCGAAAAGCGGAGCTCTGCAACAAAATTCATCAAGTTCACCAAAGATCACTTGAAGAAGTTACTACATACAAAAATCATCCAACCACTCCTTATAATCGAAGGCGCATAAGGTATTTTCCGTTTTCAATATCTCACTACAAATCTTTGAAAAATGGCTACTCCGAATATAGTTAAGATCTCTGATAGACCTCGTCCCACATTCAAGAAACATCCTTACAAATCCTTGGAGGTAGATCCACTAGGAGCCTTCTCTAGTGTTCCACATGGTGTATTGCATACGGAAGACATTAGGGTTTACATCCATGCGAATTTTGAAGACTTTGGAGAATCAAAACTGATGGATATCTATCACAAACAATTGATAGATGACTCCTTTGAGATTAAACCTCAGTACAAAGCCATCTGAGACAAACACTTTGCACAGTGCATCTATTTCCCCTGTTTTGAAGAAGATGAATGGGTCCGGTATGTACTAAGTAGTGTGCATGACAACTTCCTATGGTTGAACAAGCCCTTCAAGATCACCAAAGATGCAATTAGGGCTGTAACCGGTCTGCACTCATCCGGTGGATTACCTGTTCTCAAGTCTGTCAAAAATCAGACAGTTAGTGACGCAACCAGATCCAAGTTTGACAAGAGAGCTATGACAGTTGAAGACATCACTGAACCGGATGTCAAATTTGCATCTATGATAATTGGTTACAAAATCTATCACTCCAGCAGGGAAAATTCAGTACCAGGAACTGCAATCTACACAGCTTATCAAATGTTAAAGGAGAATGTAGACTATGACTTGTGTGAGCTTCTTGTAAACCAACTTTTTGAAAATCTGTAGAAGATTAAGAAGGACAAGAAAAACTCCTTCAAGTATGGCAATCTGATCCTTTGTCTCTTCTTTTATTACATGAATGAGCTTCCCGGATCTAGTGGATGGATATGGCAGAATGACAGACCGGTTGCCATCCAAATCAGAGATTATTTGCATGGACTTGGGGATGCTAAAGCAAGAAATACAGCTCTATGGGGATATTTCAAGAACTTCCAAAGCATGATGCATGCAAGAGAAAGAATACCCGAATCCCTTGTTGAAAAGTACAAAGACACAGTATGCTTCATGGTAGAAACAGATCAGTGTCTAATGGAGGCAGTAGAACCAAGAACTGTATGGATCATGCCCATGGGGTATGAAGTGGATGAACAGATAGTGGAGCTGCATGTTCAACACATGCTAAGTCAGCCCAAAGATCCAAAGGCAGAAAGGTTTGGAACCTTTGAGGAGCTGAGTGTAAAGATCCATGTAGAACTCAGGGAACCTGAGATAAAGAGGAAGGTGAGAAAAGAAGTAGAGCATATTGCTCAAGGCCTAGGCATCCCAAAGGAGGCACTTGATGCCAACCGGGAAAAGAGAAGAAAGGCTGAGGAAGAAAAGAAAGAGGCAGAAAAGAAAAGCAAGAAAAGTGCTCCGGTGGAAACCTCAACCCGGACCAGATCATCAAAAGGATCTACACCTATCAGAACCAAAAGCTCAAAACTGGAAGTCCAGGGATCCGGTAAGAGATCTAAGACAAAAGCCTCAAGAGCTTATCAAAGCCAAAAGGATGAAGAAGAAACTGAGTCAAATGAGGGAGTAAAAGAAATAAAGAAGCAGAAGAAGAAAGGATCCGGTAAACCCTCTTCAGGCCAAGACAAGGAAGAAATGACAGAGGAATTTGCTGAAAAGCCCACCCTGTCTCTAGACAGTGTAGTCAAATCAGTCACTGTGGATGGGAACCTTCAACCAGTGGCTGAATTCTATGATGACTACAATGAGGCAGATCAAAAGATCCTGTAGGAAGCTATAATTAGGTACCTGAATATTTACAATAAAGCTTTTATTGAGATTATCTCCGAAATTCCTAAGAGTCTAGAGAAGGAATTAGAAATAAGAAAGAACAATGCCATGGCAAAAGACTTTGAGATCAGGGAACAGATAGCTATTCAGCTATATCCTTCAATTGATCACAAA
Organism: Cunninghamia lanceolata; assembly: GCA_027924645.1. Taxonomy (NCBI): domain Eukaryota; kingdom Viridiplantae; phylum Streptophyta; class Pinopsida; order Cupressales; family Cupressaceae; genus Cunninghamia; species Cunninghamia lanceolata. The sequence goes on along the minus strand of BSBN01001272.1, from coordinate 19,767,930 downwards.
ACAATGAACATGATATTCAAAGACTGCAAGGATGAATTCAGAAGCAAAGCAAGGATGAATCAGCTTATGCTTGGTGAGACCGACAAAGTAGCCAAGGACACTGAAGAGATCCTCCATAATACATTCAAAAGGTTCAACATTCCTATTATAGAGGACTTAGGTGTAGAAATAGCTGCGGACTTGGAATCATCTGCTCCGGAAGAAGTGCCACTTGAACAGACTAACATCTCTTCTTTGGCTTCTCCTACAGTCTCCGGATCCCAAGAAGAAGAGAAATTATAGGAGAAAGAAGCAACAGTAAAAGAAAAAGAGGTTGACAGCACCAAGGATGCAGAGAAAGAGAAGAATCCAATAGAGAAAACCACAACTGAAAGTGGTAAGAATGTGGAAGGAGAAAAGACTCCAAAGGACAAAACTGCAGAAGAAAAGAAACATCTGTCTCTGGCAAGAGACACTGCACAAACTGTTCAAAAGTTTCTGAGCCAAGAAACATTAGAGATTGATGAACCGGAGCTTCTAAAAGGCCCATTCGACTTTGACTCTCTCTCTCCGGTACAGACAATGAAGATAGCTTCATTTGCAAATGCTAAGGCAAATGAAAAACTCCTAAAGTCTCATATGGAAGACTGTGAGTTGATAGAGGCTACTTCCGGAGTGCTTGAAAAGATTATGCCATCAATCTAGATAGATCCGACAGCCTCCTCTTCCGGTAATCTCAAAACCTTAGTCAGCAGTGTTGATACACATTTTGATTCTCTAGAAAAATCAGTTGAAGAAAAGGTCCGGAAGGAATTTTTGGATAAAAGATTTTCAGAAGTACTAGGATTAATCTCTAATGATAGGAGAAATATGAGTATTGGAATAAAGAGCTTAGAAAATGCTCTTAAGGATGGCGGTGATATTTACAAATTTTGTATATCCTGGTCAAAGGCAACAGTAGAAATTGATAAGAAAATGAAAGTGGAACAGGACAAACTACAAAGTTTGTCTCAAAGTTTTGATCCTCTCTCTTCCTCCATAGTAAATCAAGAATGTCAAACTATTGTAATCACAAATGCAATAAAGAACTTTGAGAAGGAAAGGAAGAATATCACTAACCGGATGGGAGAACTTAGAAGGATTATAATCCCTAAGTTAGAAACTATGCATGAGGCCATCAGTGATGCTCAGACTACCGCCCAAACAAATGATCCGACAGATCTCAAGAGGGCAGAAGATTTTGCATTTTTGTTGAGTGGCCACACTTCAATTTTGGATAGAATGAAGCAAAGTTGGGCTACAGAACTGATCCAACTGAAGACATCTTTTGCAGACATTCTTCAGTTTATGTGAGTATGTAAATATGCAGCTATGTATAGAAAATTTTTGAAAATTTTGGTGTGCGGACCCTACCCTTTGCCATTGATGTCAAAGGGGGAGTGAGGAGTAGTGAAAAATGAGGAATCCAACTAAGGGGGAGTTTCAAAAATTGTATATAAAGATAGAGCATCAGTAAAGGGGGAGCATAGTGTAAACACTTAGTCATTTTTCACTAAGTGTTGCCATCAATGCCAAAGGGGGAGATTGTTGGCAAGAGACACTATATGGATTCATGGTTGTTGTCATTGATGGCAACAAAGGTCATCCCACATATCTGCAAGTCATGGTGTGCCTCTACCGGAAGTCAGAATGAAGAACTGTTGTGGTCCGGTGAACAAGAACAGAGCATGTGGCAAGGTCTGACAGATTGGTCCGGACCTCTTAGAGGAAGTGTCTTGGTGCAGTGCAGATTTGGGGAAGTCAAGAGGACTACCTTGAGTAGTATATTCCAAGGATTTAGCCTCCGGTGATGGACAAAGAAAAAGATATGAATAGCTGAGTACCGGATTCCTGAAAGATAGTGAGAACAGAGGAAGAACTGACTGACAGAGCATCAGAATATTTTCTGGATGTGTTACTGTTGATGGTAAAGGTTGTGAAGGCATGAATCATGTTTGGCCGACATGATTAATGATATCTACAAGTATATGCTTGATCCGCATTGCTTGGTGAGTAAGGATTCAGCCGACAGAACAGAGTTTGTAAGAAACTAGACTGTTCCGGATGCCGACTAGAAAGGTGATGAAATTACTTGTGCGGATATATATAGAGGATGGATTTAGTTGTGAAAAGGGTGATTGTGTGATGGTGTAGGTGAATAAGTGTAGAGCAGAGCAGAAGTAGTAAGAAAGATCCGGTATGTGAAAGGATAGCAGAATAAAGAACAGAGGAAAGATGAAGTGCAACAGATCAGTGTACTGAGCCTAACTGGAACTGAACTCCAGCATATGTAGATGCTTCCAATCAGTTCAAGTATTATATAACATTCTTTTATAGACAATGTGTCTCTTTGTAGGTAGTGTGCCTCTTGTGAGCAGTGTGCTCGGGCAGTGAGCCCTAATTGGCAAGTGCCATTTTGGTAACTCCTTATTCTTCTAACAAAGAATAATCTTTGGGTTAATCACCCCGTGGTTTTCTCCCTTAACCGGGTTTCCACGTCAAAAATACTGTGTCATGTGTTTCTCATTTCATGGTAATGTTTGTTTGTTTAATTCAATGCTGCTTTGAATAATAAGAAAATTCAAAAGAAGAAATAATTTGGATAACTGATTCACCCCCCCCTCTCAGTTATCAACAGTTCACTCTACAACAACAACGCTTTGATAGCAGCATCAGGAACAACAATGGTTACTTTACTTCTCAGAATGTAATGTTAAAACTTATTAACTGCTCTAACTAGGGCATAGACCTGTTTTTCTACATTTTGATATTTCAATTCAGCATCCTTCAATGGTGTGCTCATAAAAGCAATTGGGCATTCATCATCCAACCCCTTCTCTATGTCAGCATGGCAGCACAAGTGTGTTCTAAAGCAAAGGAGTATATGCAAAATGGTAAAGTATAATCAGGACTCACCAGTACTGGGGCATTGGCTATTGCCTCTTTAATTTCTATAAAGGCGGCTTTGGCTTATGGTGTCCACTCAATCTTAGCATCCTGTGTTAGCATAGCATTGAGAGGCAGAACAATCTCAGCAAAACCAATAATAAACTTGTGGATGAAGTTGATCTTCTTGAAATATGACTTTAGCTCCTTCTTACTAGTTGGAGGCCGAATCTTTAAAATAGCCTAGACTCTATCGGGGTCAATTGATATACCTTCAGAGATCACATGTACAAGCAACTTTCCTTTAGTGACACCAACGATGCATTTCTTTGGGTTCAACGAGATTCCATAGTCTCTACACCTTTGTAATACCTTCCTCAAATAAAAAATATGATCACCCCTCTTCTTGGAAAATATGGTGAGATCATCAATGTAAATGATTATGCATTTCCTTACCAAACCTTTGAAAGCAATGTCCATGGCACATTGGAATGCTCCTGCATTTATCAAGACAAATGGCATCCTTCCGAATGCATAAATTCCCCACTTACAAGTAAAAGCAATTTTCAGCTTGTAAAGGGTAAAATTTGGATGATTGGTTTTTGATAGTTTATGTGAGTATCCTCCTTTCATCCTTGTACATTCAAGTACTTTGGGTTGAGTTGCAATGTACTATCATACCCTAGGTCACTATGAGATGTAAGGATGCTTGGATTTTTATGATTTGATTGCCAATTATCTTCTCTTATGCTCAATTATACATCAAAACCCTAATTATGCAAATACAATAGCAAACAGACGAATATTGGAAAGTGTTGCTACAAAAAGATGTAAAATGATAAATAATTGTGACCTGTTTTCAAGGTTTAGAAGTAGAATAGTCAGGGACTAAAGAGCAGGTGCCTAAGTCCAAGGCCATTCTTTTTGTGAGGATCTGCAAACAAGATCTGCAACCTGTTCCCACTGTATCAAAGGTTTTCCCGTCACGGAACTTCAAAGACTGATGAGCGGGTGCCCTAGTCTAGGGAGCTATTTTCTTCTTTGATCTGCAATTCTGACACTTTGAGATACCCCCCTGCAACTTCAATTTTCCTGTATCTTCAACCTATAACCTGCAATCATGAAAACTTTGGGAGGGGATTGTGGTGTTTAGAGGCTTGCCTCAGTCAAGCTCTGGAGAGACATTCAAGTCTTCCGAACACTGTTGTTAGATAGAGAGTGTGTGCCCTTGTGAGGCAGAGGTAAAAACCAAATGATAAATGCTCAAAAACATAAATGATGTCACCTTGTAGTGAAGATCTCATGGGAGGAAGAAGCTCTTCATGCCATGAGGAGATGATTGCTCAAATATGCAAATACAAACACATAGACAACACAAATCTGCTCTTGCAACACAATGAAAGTGTTAAATCACCTTTAGAATGCATAAAGTTCACCATCACCATCTAGTGTCCCTCTAGTTTACAAATGAATGCCTAAACATGCTTAGATATGCAACTACAGACACTCTCACCAAGAATTTTGTAATTCAAACTTACTGTGTCGGCATAGGACCCAAATAACAGTCACAAGCCGACACCCAAAATTTGGGATTGACCCAAAATAAGGCAGGACTAGGGTGTAGGAGCCCAAGTCCTCCCCCCCTATTTTGGGTAGGGTTAGGTTCAAGGGATCCCCCTAGGTCCCATTTGTCATGAAACTTAGGGATCATTTCATCAGGATGTCAAATTATGATGCAAGATGTCCTAAATGCAGCTAAAAGACCTAGGAGCTAAACCTTATGATGGAAAAGCCCCCAAGGGGACATTTTCTGATGTTATAAAGCCTATCAGTGTATTCTACCATCACTTGGTTGTAACTTGAATACCCATCTGAAAATGACATCATTTGAGACCGATTAACTATTTGCAATACTTCGTCAAGAGATGGCAACAGATAGTTGTCCTTTTCTGAAGCCTTGTTCAAATTTTTGAAATCTACACAGAGTCGTATCTCACTATTCTTTTTACGTACTGGCACCAAGTTAGCCACCCATGTGGAGTGTCTTACAGGAAAGATAATTCTAGCTGACAACAATTTCTAACTTCTTTGAAAATTAGTGGTTCTAATAGAGCATTAATTGGTCATTGTCTTTTCCTAAATGGCTTTGCTCCTAGCTTGAAAGGTATGGTATGGGTTATGATAGACGTATCATATGTCTTCAAGTCCCCATAACTCCAAGAAATGACATCATGATAATCCCTTAGTGCACGAATGATTCCTTCCCTTTCTTCAGGGGTACATATCTTTCCAATGAATACGTCCTTAACTTCCTCTTTTATACCCAGGTTGTAGGGTGCACACTTCCTGCTTGTGGGATCAGCTTGTTTCTTGTGAGTGCCAAACTGGTCTAAATAAAAAATCCTTTCCAATTCTACCATACTGTGAGGGATGGTATTTATCTTCAGATTCAAAACTCCTATATCTATCTCAGTTGGCTTAGCTTCTTCTTCATCAATTATCTATGCAGCAAACACGTCTGAAGATGTAAGAAAATTTATAATGTGTCTATCATCTTCAAAGACTTGAAAGTGAGTGATATTATCTAGCACAGATAGGGTCAGGACCAGTTCCACTGTAAATTTCTTCAAATCAGACATGGCCAGAGGTTCCAATGAACTGGCGGCTTATGCCAAGGCATCAACTACGTGGTTATGCCTTCGTGGGATCACTTGGATATTAAAACCATTAAAACATTCTATGAGGTCCCAGACCCTATTTTGATACCGGTTCAGTCTCTTATCATGGCATGAATATTGCTACCTAACTTTCTTGACTACTAACTCTAAATCACCGAATACATGGATTACCTTAACCTTTTTCTGAAGTGGCATCAACAGTCCATGCACTAATGATTCATACTTTGCAACATTGTTGGTGCAGGGAAACCTCAGCCTATATGCAGCTAGATAAGAATTCCCCATGGGGTTGATCAATTCAAAACTAGCTCCAGAACCTTTCCTAGACCTTGAACCGTCAAATCTTAGTGTCCAACTTTGAGAAATTTCAATCCCCTTCTTAGAAGTAAGCTCCTGTTTAATCTGTGGGGTAGCCTTCTGATTAGCTACAGGTGCAGGTCTATCTTTCTCCTCCTTATGGGCAGAGGCCAATTTCAAGTGTTTCTGAACTTGGTATACAACTTGTTGACACAGAGAACAAGTAAATCCTGAATGTGATGCATTGTGAATATGACACCAATTTGGCAGTAACAACTCTTCCATTTGTATTTTCTTTCCAACTACCAATTGATCACACATGAACCTTGCCACAAATCTTTGGAATCCCTCAAAAATTCCTAGTTCATCATCAGAGGAAGTCTCTTGATCAGATTGAACACATGCCTCTATACTTACTTGATATTTAGTAGGTGGTTGGTCTGAGGATTGATCACAAGTTAGCATAAGTACTTCCTCTACCTGATTTACCTGGGGAATATAGACTCCCAGGTCTACTTCTACGTATAAAATTTCATTGGTTTGATTGTACTCTATAATCATATGTTTCATCTTAGGCTCCCTCTTAATATGAATCTGATTAGCCAATCCTTTCCATGGCAGCCACGTATGGGAAAAGTTAGTGGCCATATAACCATTCAATGTTTTGGACCAATCCCTACTCAACAACATGCCATACTAGTCAAGGATATTGACCACTTGGATATCTATGTAATGTTACACCCTCGGGTCTAATGCAAGTTGCATGTGAATGTGATTCAGCTCTCCCATAACATTGACTTTTGTTTTGTCTAGTTGGGTGACCTTTCTAGAGGATTTGGCAGGAATTAAACCCAGTGCCTTGCAAACTGATAGAGGCATCACATTGGTAGAGGCTCTTGAATCTACCAGACAGTTGTGGAGGTTCTTTCCAAATATTTTGAGGGTTAGTAGAAAAGGAGGAGACTCTATTTTTTCTTTGTACAGAGTCACCTTTTGTTCAACATCTGTAACATGAACTCTATCTTTTCCTTTATCAATGTTATCCTTTGGTGGGATCTCCTTAGGGGTAGACTCAACTTTGACATTTGTTCCAATATCCTAAAGGAAGGCAGACCTAACCTCTGGGACTTTCATTAGTTCAAACAGTGGCAAATTGACCTTCATCTTTTTGAGCTCCTCCACAACATGTACTATCCTAATTTAGCTATTTTGGTCCTCTGAGAAGTTTTAGTTGGTTGACTCTAATTTGCAGTCCAGGGCACCACTTTAGGAGGCTCTGGATTATTAGAAGCATTTGGGTTAGGCGAGACTTGATAATTATTTGGAGGCATGGAAGAGGTGAAAAGACCTTTGGTTTATTACTTCTAAGGTTGTATGGGGGTTTGTTATACTGCTGGTAGGCATGCACTTCATCATACTCTTCTTCCTCAAGCTGATTCTCATCTTGGAAAGGAAAAATGTAACTATCTAGGACAAGGGCAGTATCATACCTCTGAATGGGTACCAATTCATACCCTGTGGGTAGAGTTTCTTGTGTTTTTGCATTTTGAACCTCCCTTTTGAAAATGCTGGATGCGATCTGAATTCCTGACAATCTAATTCAAAGTGGGCATTGGTGTTATGGAGCCTACACCATGAAGATAGTGCTGCTTCTGCCAACATTACTTGACTAGGTGGATGATTTTCTATATTCTAATTATCCAATGGCGAGGAGGCTCCACCATTGTTCGGTCTAGTATTCCAAGTTTAGTTCTGTCATTGATAATTCTAGTTTTGATATTGATTTTGGCTCTAACTCTGCTACAAATAAGCATTCTAGTTCCTCAGATGTGTGACTTTGGCTGTAAGTTTCTTCATCTACTTTGTGAACTCCCTGATATCATCCTTGTTATCCCTAGCCTTGGCAACTTCGGTTGATTGAAGGAAAGGCATTTGTGCCGGAGGTAGTTCTGCAATTGGAGCTCTAGGATGAACAACTAAAGCCTGTGTTGTTGCAGGGACTGGGATTGGGTTCATCAATGGAGTTTGGTTAGCTAGGGCCTGATTAATAAGAGGTATTTGATTCTACATGGCTATAGGACCCATATGATTCAATGGCCCTATAGTATTCTGACCTAACTATGTGTTCACTGTGACAGCTTTAGCATATGCCTAAGCTAGAGTGGCTGGAGTTGGGTTATCTCTTCTCACAAACATAGAAGTCAACTTATCCATGGTTGCATAATAAATGGGCAAAGCCGAAGCTTGGGCAATATCAAAGGGAGCCTAAAGACAGGTGTATGCCTTATGAAATCAATTGTTGAAAGAGCTTATCAACTTTCCTTCCTCTCTATGAATCTCCACAAAATATCTGTAAAGGTCTGCAGGGGTGGTGGGCATCTTAAAGTGGTTTAGGAAAGCATTCTTGAGTGTGAGCCATGAATTGATGGAAGCTAAAGGGAGGCTAACAAACCAGTAATAAGCTTCATCCTGTAGTGAGTAAGAAATAGTCTGCAAACCATGTCCTCATGTTGCACCTGAAGCATGAACATACTACTCTCAAAGATCCTAATGTGTTCATTAGTAGTTCTCTCTGGGTCATTAGTGCGGAACTTTGAGCATAACTTATTAGTTTTTTTGGGCATGTCATGATAAGTGTTGAAGTTGAGGGGAGACTAGTTATTAGTAGCAAAAAAGGCCATATTTGGGGATTGACTGGAACTACAACTGGCTTTCTAGGAAGATATTGGGCTCTTAGAGTTCTAGGCACTCCTTGATCTCTTCTGGTTTTTTTGAATTGGGTCAAGGACAATAGTTCCTCTCCAGTTGAACTGGACCTAGTATGCCTCTATCTAGTCCCCAGTGTTATTTTCTAGAATAGAAGGGTTTATATAGGGTTTAAGCTGGGGTCCTCCTTCTAGCGCCAATTCTGTTGATGATGGCTTTTAGCACACAACAACATAGATAAAATACAGGGTATCTAACCTTTCTTGAAAGGTATCCTATCCTAGATAGGACTGCCCCAAGGTTTTTACAACTAGGTCTTAGCTTGCAGGAATAACTTCAGTGGAATGTATTAGCTGCACCAACAAGGGAACTTACATATAATGACTAGGGTTTAATAAAACTATAATAGCAAAGTGTACAAAACTCTAGGATGATTTCAGTAGATTTGGAATATGATTGTTGCTTTGAGACCTAAATCTAACAGATATTTTATAAAGAAAATGCAACAAGATAAGGGTTTAGAGACAATAAGTGAAATCTTGAGTGACAATCACGATGCAGAGAATACTATTGGTAGACAAACACTTTTCATTAACCACTTTCTGTTTTACCAGGTTACAGGAAAACCACAATGCTACAGAAAATGATGCAATCTTCAAAAGAGGATTAAGATTTTCAAACCACATTCATTCATCAAATACCCAGATCACGGCACAATTTAAGTCATGAAATGTAATTGAACTAAACCCAATTTAAAGGCCCAGACTAACTATACACAACAACTTACAATCAACAAGATACTAATAGTATGGACCATGGTGTTCATCAAATACCTTCAATACTCATTCAACATTGCAAAAGCACAACTAACTAATTGCAGATCATGAAGTGGACCATGAAAACCAAAAAGATAACACAAGATAGAAATTTCTAGAGAACCTGAAAACTTGCTTTGTATTAATCAGAAATTTGGCATAGTATCAACAATTCAGCATCAAGAGTTTGTTACAATGAGAGAAATGATGGACCTTTATATAGAGAAGGCACCATATCGAGTTTTTCAATGGACGGTGGAGATTTACTCAACACGAATGGTCTAGATTACATAGCATTAAATGTGGTACAGCAGTTTGTTGCATTTTCGGATTTACATTTGTCCCTTAGGAAAAGGATAAGATACAGCTTTTAAATACATTGAACCTGGTCAAAATGACTACCCATTTGGATGTACATGACAAAAGTGTTAGTGTTTTATAGCTTCGAGAGCTATTTTCCCGTTGTTTAACGCAGTTCGACCTTCTTGTAAACAATAATATTTAATATATCTTTTATTCTGTAAGGGGGCCGACCTAGTGAAGAGGTCGCCTATCCTTGTATATATGAGAGGTGATTTCATCTCATTTGAGGATCAACAATTATTCATCATAATTCAATTCAATCTTCTTCAGCAGTAGGTTCACAAGAGACTCAAGGAGAAGGCATATTATTATTATTATATCCAAGGAAATCACACTATCTTCAAATGTAGAATTATTGTATGAGATCTAGCCCTTCTAGGGCCTGATTGTGAGTGCCATTTCTGTACTTATATTTCTAATTTATAAGAGAATATCTTGCTGGGTCTTTCTCCCTCGAGTAGGAGGGTTTTTCCAGGGTAAAATACTATGTTCATTGTTCTATGTGTTGTAATTTCTGCTTATGCATTTCTGATCCTAAAACTAACATGGTATCAGAGCCAAGTTTCAAGAAAACTAATCAGATTTGACTAAGCTTAATTCTAGGTTGTGTGGAAGGCAATCCTTTGCTTAGGGCAGTTACCAAGAAAAAGGAAAAAGAATGACGAAACCCTAAGTATTGAGATCAATTTTAGGCAAAAGGTTGAATTTAATGGCATATTTTTCCGTATTCATAAGAACATAATTATCGTGTTCGAATTGGTAAGGTTGGAGAAGTAATTATGATTTTAATGGCATATTGTGGAGATTTTTTGAGCAGTTTGCCAAAATGGAACAGGACAAAAGATTTAGTAGCCAGCCACTTTTCTGTCAGTTGATTTAGTCTACGAGCTTCTATCGGGAGATGGGAAAATGGCGTGTTGTTGTTTTCTGTTCTGTGGAGAGGCATGAAAATATTTATAGTGGTTGCTATAGGTGAGAATAGTGAAAAATTCGCGCCTGATCTTCCTGGGATTGTACACCTTGAGGGCATTGTTGTTCATTCGAGTGAATTTAAAAGCAGAGAGGATTTTATCAACAAGAAGGTTTTGGTTGTCGGATGTGGGAATTCTGGTATGGAAATAATGCTGGATCTCCTACAGAAGGATGCAAGTTCATCAATTGTTGTTCACAGTCCATTGCATGTTTTACTGCAAGAAATCTTCGGGCTGTCAACATTTTTTGTGTTGACATGTTTACTAAAAAACATTTCCTCTACGGATCGTGGATCATCTGCTCCTCCTCTACAACAGATTAAGCTTGGGAGACACCTATACACATGGAATAGCTCAGCCTGTGCAAGGACCTTTAGAGCTCAAGCATAATATAGGCAAACCCTTGTGCTGGACATCAGAACCATGGACAAAATACGCAGTGGAGACATTAAGACTTTTCCCAAAATTAAGCACGTTATGGCCTTAGACGTTGAATTTGAAGCTGGACGCATAGAAAGCTTCAATTCCATTATCTTCATGAATGACTATAGAAGTAGTGTATTGAGTTGGCTCAAGGTTTATGAAGGAGCTCCAACAAGCTCTCAAAGATTAAAGTGGCAAGGAGTTTGAGCCCTAAGAAGACTTGCGCTATTAGGTGGCATCTCACTAAAAACCAGGCTTCATAAAAAATAGATTAATAAGAAGTGTATAGCTTGAATTGGTTTGTGGGTGGAGATAGCTGCGTGAGCATTCAGAATACCAACGTGTTTGTTAAGACAAAAAGAACCATCTTACTCTAGAGCGCCGATGTGAGCTAGTCACATGTCATTGACGGGAGTCTCATTTTTGAGAGGCAATCACATTTGATGATCCCAGCGAATAATACAGTCGTGGCATGTTGAGTTTAATTTTATAGTTCATAAGTGGACATTGGCTACTTGATGATAGTGACTTTGCAGGTTAGTTGGAGATTGTGGTTAGCAGATTTAACATATAATACAAGTTATCTCTTCATATATTCAAATCTTTAATTTGAATATATTGATCTATTCTTGGCTCTTATAATTGTCTGGGGAAGTGATATTATATTTATGAACAAGTTACAATAGATGGTTGAAGCAAATAGACCAGAAGTTCAATCAGAACTCAATTTGAAAATATCCTAGACTGGGATAGTACAGTAAATATAGAGACTTTAAATTTCAAAGGACATAAACATTGTGATTGTGATAATTTGGGAATCGTTCGGGCAATTGTTTGAGTTTATCTAGTGCAGAAGAAGACAAACAGACCATCCTTGTTGATAGAGGAAAGAAACAAATCTAAGACCATTCGATAAGGACAAACCAAGGAGCAAATAGATATTCTATTTGGAGGAGCGATGAATTCTAAGGACTTGATTACTTGATGAGTGAGCACAAGGATGAGTAAGCACAAGGATGTTGGGCAGAGCTTCTGGTGTAATGTTACAAACAGACTTGGGCGCAAGGCATACCAAGAGGCAGTGTAATGGGCATGCAGAAGAAACACAACAGAGCTTGGGGCTACTCAGTATGGGTGAAGTAATACAGAAAGGGGTGCCTTTGGAAGGTACCAAGACAGAATTAGGTTAAGTCAAGGCAGGGATCTTGCAAGGGGTTGTGAAGTTTGGGACTCATAGCTAAGAGGGAGAGCCAGTGTCTGGTATATTGGATGCTGAGGAAAGCAATTCAACTCAAGTACATTTGCACTGATGATTAGAGGACTGATATTCTCACCAAGCCTCTTGCCAGAGTGAAGTTTACATATTTTTTGGGACAAGCTTGGAGTAGTGGAGAATGTCGCCCTTGCTGAGAGGGAGACTTAGCATCAGTGATCTTTGATATAGTCTATATTTCTTTGAGACAGAGAAATATGAGGTGAAAGCCCTTGTAGTGTATATTTCTCTGAGGTAGAGAAATATGAGGTACAAGCCCTTGTTCATCTCTGAGACTGAGATGAGATGTCATGTTGAGAGACTCCATGATGACATCATGTTGAGAGACTCCATGATGACATCATGTTGAGAGACTCCGTGATGTACCCTTGTACTTGTGTTTCTTTACACACATGGGAGTAGCCATGGTGGATGTCATGTTGAGAGACTCCATGACGATATCATGTTGAGAGACTCCATGATGAACACTTGTACATGTGTTTCCTTCCACACATGGGAGTAGCCATTGTGGGTGTCATGTTGAGAGACTCCATGACGTTGATATCTAGAAAATACCTCCCTAGCTAAGAGGGAGTGTTAGTGTTTTATAGCTTTGGGAGCTATTTTCCCCTTGTTTAAGGTAGGTCAGCCTTCTTGTAAACAATAATATTTTTTATATCTTTTATTCTCTAAAGGGGCCGACCTAGTGAATGGGTCGCCTATCCTTGTATATATGAGAGGTGATTTCATCTCATTTGAGGATCAACAATTATTCATCATAATTCAATTCAATCTTCTTCAACAGTAGGTTTACAACAGACTCAAGGAGAAGGAATATTATTATTATATCCAAGGAAATCACACTACCTTCAAATGTAGAATTGTTGTATGAGATCCAGCCCTTCTAGGGCCTGATTGTGAGTGCCATTTCTGTACTTATATTTCTCATTTATAAGAGAATATCTTGTTGGGTTTTTCTCCCTTGAGTAGGAGGGTTTTCCTAGGGTAAAATATTGTGTTCATTGTTCTATGTGTTGTATTTTCTGCTTATGCATTTCTGATCCTAAAACTAACAAAAAGGCCAATTTTCAAGATACAATAAATTCAAAATAGAGTCATATGACTCCCAAAATCTGGGGCTGAAGTGGAATAATAGGATTTTAAAATTTAATTAGAGTATTCTATTGATCCTCATCATCATCCAAGTTGACTTTATTCCTTGTAGCCTCCTTGTTGTTGTAGGCTGTAAGTGCTGACAATGTTGAGTTTATATATGCAGGATCAGGATATTTGATGTAGTCAATTCTGAACTTCAATTGATCCACTTCTCATGAAAATCTACAGTAGAAGGCATCCCTTGACCTCTTATTCCTTCTAAATTCTACAAATGCAATCCAAAGGTCACTAATTTTTTCCAACTTTCTAATCATGCTTAATGGGGACTCCCCATGAATAACGTGATGTAACTTATTTTTACATTCTTCCATGTCAACTGGAGCTAGATAATAAAGATCAAAATTAGTGCAAGCTCTCAATACATCATTGATTTTATAAATTACCTCCATAAATTCATCTCTAGCTACACCATAAGATTCTCTAATTTTGTCAAAAACCTCTTTCCTCAGGGCAATTTGTTCTAACCATTGTTCAAGTTTTTCCAATCTTTCCTCAGTTAGAATTTCCTCTACCAACAAAACTTTATCTAGGAGCTTAGTCATAGTCAGTACTTTGGGATGCATATGCGAATAAAAATATTTTTCATAATTTGTACAATCATCATTTATTTCCTCCCATTTGGCCTTCAAAATGCAAAAGTCCTTATGTAATTCCGTAGCAAAAAGGATAATTTCATAACCTTCATCATAGACCTTATGGAACCATTCCTCGGTAGCTGCTATTGTGGTCTTGATCCTATCAAAATTCATTAACTCCTTCTTGGATAGATGAGTAGGAGCTGCCTCAGGTTCTCCATCTGTGTTCATTATCTTCATCAAGAATTTTATACATGCCTTAAGCTCTTCATTTTGTTGCTTTAACTATTGTTTGGTCATTTCGTCCTTATTTAGCCAATCTAGAATAGTGGACACAGATCATCTGAATTCAACAATTTCTTGGTTTCTTGACGCAGGTCCTAGATTTATTCTGGTGATTGTATAGTCTTCTGCTCGTACATCCTCTTTATTAGCTTATGCTGGAGGGACAACTACCTCTGTAATTCTGGTTCCAGTTGTATCTTTGTAAATTCTAGATTGTACCTTAGCCTTTTTATGCTTTTTATGCTTCTCCACTTGGGCCAAGAAGGCATCCAAATCCAATGTCATCACCTCAACATCTAGAGGTTTATTCCCAAGCCTCTATTGTAACCAATTCGGTGCATTGGAAGAATGTTTAGGAGAGTCAATGTGACCGTCTCCTTTCTTGAAAGAATCCTGATGATTATCCTCTGTCACTAATTTTTCCCCTGCCCCTTTGTCTTCTTTCTCTTGATTATCATCTATATCATTGTCTTAAGGCGACTCCGATTGTTCAACATTCTGCAAATTTTCAGATACAACTTTTTGAGCCATTTTCAAAATGGAATCTATTGCTGCCCCATCTGTCAGATTGTCCTCTATATTTATTACATCTGCAACCTTATAATCTATAAGAAGAGCTTGTGCAATTTTATCTTTGCTTATATCTCCTTGGGAGTCCAATTCTACACAAACTTTCTCAATGCCTGGTAGTGATGGGACTTGAAGAGGTGCAGGCATTGGCACTTTTGAAGGATCATTGAATGGCTTAGATAAGGAATCATTAAAGGCCATCAAAGATTGATTTTTAGAAGGTGGTAAATCTAACTTAGATAAATTGGCAAATGATGCAAAGCTGATAAAAGGTGAGGGAGGAGGAGAAGATGACATCGAAGAAATGGAAAGTGGAGTGGAAAGGCAGAGAGATGGTAGGGTGAATGGAGGCAGAGACAAGATGCTAGAAATGGGAGGAAGAGAGATTTGTGTGGAGAGGGAAATGGAAGAGATGGATGGTAAAGATATGGTAGAAATGGAAGGTGGTGGGGAAGAAATAGTAGTGGAAGTGGGAGGTGAAAGGAGGGAACTAGGGATATTTGAATCTAGTGCCAATGGAGAAGATGCATTGGCAATGGGAAGTGGAGAGACAAGAAGTGAAGTGTCTTGAGTAGTGGTGGAAGAAGCTGTTGCATTGGACGGGAATGAAGAAACTACAGGTGTAGTTATGTTTGTAGCAGAAGCAGTAGTGGTTGTAGTAGCAATTGTAGCCTTAGGCTTCTTTGCCTTTGAGGTCTCTCCTTTTCCACTTGGCATTTCTTTTCTTTTTGGCACTCTAGTTCTTGTAGCAGGAGGAGGGTCTTTCTTCTGTGCTTTTGGGGCACCCTTTTTAGCTTTCCCCTATTTTGCCAATGGAATATGAACTTCACTATCAGTTTCTTTAGCCGCCTCTTGATCTTCAACATCTTCTTCCTCTAGAGGCTAATCTTCTTCATCACTACTTACTTTCTTTGGGGCTTCCACTGTATAAGTCAGTGCTACTCCTATTTGTTCTAAGATTGCAATTTGACTCCTAACCCAGATTTTGCTCAACCTTATTGGATTTTTCATGGCTTCATCTAATGAACTCTCTTCTGAGTTGGCCCAATTGGGAAAAGGAAGGGGTTGTTGAATAATACTTCCCATGCTCTTCTTTGTACCAAGTTACCATCTTCCACCATCTGATCTAGAACTTGTATTATGTGGAATTTCTTAATGAAATCAAGAGACAGTATGGAATAATTCCCCCTTAAGACTTCATAATCATCTACACAATTCACCTAGAAGTCCTCAAGTTGTTCCTTGTGGAATAGCTTCTTGCTTACATGTTTCTCCATGACCCCATGTTGATCAAAATGTCTCCTTCTCACATGGAAATGGAGGTTCAACAATTGTAGTTTTGTATCTGAATACTCTGTTGCTCCGAGGGTGATACAGGAATAGTGGCCCTTTCCTAATAGGATTGGGAACTTTATGTTTGCTCTGTGCAAATGTTTCAATTTTTCTGCACATGGGAGAAGTTGCCTTGTGAGCTCAAGGAGCGCTACTTTGTCAGTTGGATAATGGGGTAGCCTATAAGGTGCTCCTGTAAAACCTTGGACTCTCAGATAAGTGAATTTCTGAAACTGAATGTACCATCTCTCATAAAGTTGGATAGCATTCATAGCTTCAAGAGTTAATCTTAATGCAATGTTTTTTTGAAGAATCCGAGTAATATACATTATGAAGGCATCATTGACTCATTTATAATGTACTAAGGATTGAGAGATTTCCAATTGTGGGTAGCATTCATAAACTTTAAGCAACCAATTAGGATTTCCAACATTTCCTAGCTTAGAGAGTCCTGGGTACTCTATTCTCCTAGATAAAGCATACACTACATAAGAAGTCCATCTAAATGTCTCATCTGTATTGAAGGCAACAAAGGATTCATGAATATTGTTGCTGAGTATTTGAGCCTAGTGTATTTTCTTCTCTCGATGCAAGATTTCCTAAATGTAGGCAAACATCCACCCTTCAAATGTGGAAGCAGTGGGTAATCCCATAATTCTACTCAAAAGTGTCACTAAGTCCCCGATCTCTTCTTTGAAGTCACTCCTATACAAGATGTAAGGAAGTTTGTTCAGAGATGACCTTCTATGTTTCATCCATCTTTCATTTATCCATTTTTTGTAGGCCTCTATATCCTTCTTATACATCTTATTTGTCTCCTCTTTATCCATTATTGAAAGCTTGGGGAAGACAAGTATGTCAAAGATCTCTGCAATAGATAAGGCACTGAAGTCTGCTAGGATCTACCCATCTTGGGTTTGGATGGTTCTAGTCAATTGATCATATCTACTTGCACAAGCCACAATCAATTCTAGGCATTGCACTAATGTGAGGAAGGTAGCTACTTCACCTATCCCATTATGCTTGATTTTCTTGGCCAAGGGGGTAGGATTGGGTCCCAAGACTCTAATTCTAAACTCCTCTATGTCTATGTGTCCTAGATTCGTGTCTCCAATGTTCTTCCAGCCCAAAGTGATTTTGGTTACTAGAGGGATCCCTTTGAACTTGTACTTCGTGGTGTTAGCTCATGCAAACATTTAACTTGTAGTACCAGACCTAATAAGTAAATCTCATAACATAATTGCCCTAGAGGTTCTTAACTTAGGTTTTTAGATGGTCAGTTGATTTTATTTTACCTCTAAGTCAAGTTTCCTCATAAAAACCTCTACAATACCCTTTTAAAAACTATTTGACAGGTTAAAATATGCATGTTACCTTACTTCCTAACATTCATTACGTATGTTTTGCAAAAAGAATCAATGAAAGTAGTTCAACGGGCTTTTGGGACCCTACTGAACTTATACAATAAATGCTAGCTTTGAATGCACAATTATTCAAATTTGAGCACAAACACGCAAATAACACTTCACTTTACTTCTGAACCAATTACCCAATTAAATAAATCCTTTTGCCTTAGAAAATTTCATGAAATCACATTGTGCAGAGGTTTAGCGGGGTTTTGAGGGTCTACTGCACAAAGCGTGGATTTGGGCACCTATTGACTCAGCAGAGAATTTAGGATGTGCAGCAGTGGCAGATTTTAGTGCTAGGCAACAAGCAAAGTTTTTAGCGCAGAGAGGGTAGTGGCAGATTAGCGGTGATTTATCCCCCATCGGTCAGCCCAAGTTTTGGGTGATACTACATATATGCGGCAAGAGCGTAATTTAGCGAAAAGGCAATGGGTAAGTTTTCTAGTGCAAAGCAGATAGTGTTATGTCAGCGGCGATTTTGAATGTTGTCAGTTGGTGTTGTTTTTGGGTGGTACCATCTAAATGCAGTAGGATAGGTTTTTAGCGTAAGGCAGGCACAACTCATTTTTAGCACCGAGTTTGCTTTGCATTACTGGCGGGGTTTTTAGGAGGTAGTGCCCATGTTCAGCAAGACCCCTTTTTAGCGCAAATTTGGTATCACCAAGTTTAGTGCTGGATGATTTAGCGGTGCAATCCTAAGGCAAAGATTAAGTGCAGTCGGAGTTATTTCTGGCGCAAAGATGATAATGTCACATTCCAATGCAAAGGATATAATTTCGGTGTAAAAATACAGTAAGGGTGTTATCCTCCGCAAAGTTAGTAAAAAAATGTGTTCTTTGTGCTCCCTATGGAAAAAGAATCCCGATTCCAAAAGTTTTGCCTAACAGGTTTGGATTTTCTTGCAGGTGGATTTTAGGGTTTAAACTATGACAACAAAGAGGTGATCTTGATTCCCTACAACCCATCAGCGCAATATTCAATTTAAGCCCTATGTTGTCGTATTGACACCAAAAACACAATGATGACATGAAAAAAGACTTTAAAACTTAAAGCAGTCAAGAATTGTTTAAAGATATGGAATCATACGCATAGAATTTGCAATTGCTTATCACCACTTAATGGAACCAAACCCTAAATTATAGCAATTTGAATGGAAAATAAAGCAAAACTTTAGGGCACCAACCTATAATTTGAAGAACTATGAAAATGAAGAGGTGTTTCTGGTTGAAATATGTTCTTCGATTGATCTCACCGTGCCAATAAATCCCTGGAGTAATCATTTGCAGAGCTTTTGAGTGACTATCAGAATGCAAAATAAGATCAAAATGAGTTTAAATCCCTTTTTATATTTTCCAATTTATTTTTCATTAATGTGGAGTACGTAGACAACTTGGCACACACCCAGGGGTCTAAAGCTTGGCAGGGATTTTGACGTCTACCGCCTTGGAGGGTTTTTGAATGCTTACCACCTTAACAAGTTTTTAGGGTCTATCGCCTATGTGCAGCATAGGGCCTTTTTAGCGCTAAGTCCTCTCAAGCTTTTAGCAGGGATTTTATGGTCTACCTCCTTAGTGTGGATTTGGAATGCTGGTGAACAAGTACGATAGAACTAGTTTTCAGTGCTATCCTGTCAAGTTGATTTTTAGCGTTGAGATATGCGAATGGAGGTTCAATGTTGATATACAATACTACTGATTTTCAACGCTTAATGGAGTGACCTAAGTTTTCAGCGCAAAAAAGGCTCTAGGACTCAAAAAATTTGATGGCAAAGGAACTTTCTTAACTAGAATCAACTTCTTAAAGGCTCTAAACATGCTTTCACCAGACTCAAGCAATTTTGATTCCTATGCATAAATAATTGAGCTTGCAAACTCATTATTTCCTCAAAGGGAACTAACAGATACTAAGCCAAACTTCTAGCAAAGCAAGAAAAAAGGGGGTCCCTCATTTGGTAGAATGGGGTGTGTGTGAAAGTAACAACAAACATAAGTCCTTAATTCATGCAATAATTGAGTAACAGGTGTCCATCCCCCTCAAGCCACTGCAGTAGTCTTTCCCAAAAACTCCAGCCTTTACATACAGAACTTCGTAGCTATGGAACAACTCCAGAGATTATGTGCAATTCATTAAGTAACTCCATGGAGGGTGTTCTAGAGACATATTTATAGATCAGTAGTACTCAGCTCCAGAGATCAGATGCTCAGTAACCCCTAATGAACAAGTAAACATAAAATAAACAAATAAAGTTCAAAGCAGATCAACAACAATCTTTTATAACAACAATAACCATCTAAAACAAGCTTTCTTGGGTTCAATATAAGAAGACCATATGTGTTTAAAAAGTATTTTTAATCATGAAAGTATGAAACAAGACCCCATTTAATGTTCAAAATGTTTTCACTTCTTGGGTGTCAGAAAGCATCATGTAAAACTTTTTGTTTGAAATCTTCTCAAGAGGAACCGTCTTCCCATTTCATTATTATCTAGTACTTAAGTATTGAAGGAAAGATTGACATGCATAATAGTCCCACTTATAGCCTTGACCACCATAGAAAAGGTTCTCCTTTGAGAGTTTGGAATATAGAACTTGATTTATTATCTCTTCCCAAGATCACATAGATCCATTTATAAATAGGTCACAAAAGTCTTTCAGCCCTTTAGAGAATTAAAATTTTATAGTTTAGCTTCTAACCAAAGATAAAGGTTTGTTGTTGTATGAAATGTTCCACCATTACTCTCCCTTATAGAAAAAGTTTCATGACCAAAGATGAGATGTCTAAAAGACTTCCAAGCCCTCTATATATTGTAAACAATAAGTGATCCTACTAGTTTGATAGAGAATTTACTGAAGAAAAATCATGAGGATGGAAGCCCTTCCAATCTTTTTTATTTTTAGGGACTCCATGACATATATTATTTCTAATAAGGATCTTCTAAGGTTCAAGACCCTCAAAGTCTTTGAAGATCTATTTCACAACTACTATTAATCCTTGAAGCTTAATTTTTTTAAGACCCATCCCACCAAATTGCTTAGGGAGGCAACACCAAAATTGTATGAGAGAACACAACTTTTCTTATCTCCTTTACCATCAAGGCAATGGAAAATCCTTATTAGTTTGTGCAATTTATCCACCTTTGAAGTACCAAATAGACAAGTAGAGGCATAACAAATATTAAAAGAAGACAACTTTTAACACACTTGAGATTTTCTTATAATAGAAAGTGAATTTCCTTGTCATTTAATAAATTTCTTCTCTACCTTTTGAAAGATCCATCCCCACATTTCACACAAGGAAGGTTCTAATGCAAATGGAATTTCAAGATACTTAACTATATTTTAGGCCCCCCACTTTGAACCAATGTTTGAGATCCACTGAGGATGGGTATCAAACCAACTCAAGATCATGGATTTATGAACATATAGATTGAAGTGGAGCAATACATATCAAGTCTAGCCATCAAATTACATATTTTTTCTTCTAGAAAGAGAAGAGAGATGTGTCATCTAAAAACTAAATTGAAATCAAAATAGAGCCATTTGGATGTGTAATACCTTTGAAATGAGGGTCAAGATAAGTCTCTGTAAATACATATGCATAGATTTAGAAGTAATAACAAATAAGGAGTGGGCTAAGGGACAACCTTTCTATTGGCAATATCATTGATGAAGAGATTGTTAGCATGTAGAAGATAAGGCAGAGCATGATGTTAAGTAGTGTTGTCATTGATGGCAACAAAGGTTGTAGAGATGGCAAAGAATTCAATGGTCCATAGAACAACATCACAGGTTGAAGACAGTGTTAGCTAAGGACTAAGTTAGAGTGTTTTGGTAAATGGTATTCAAATTTAAGGAGATGATTGTGCAGAGTAGTTTGGATGGGAATTTTGCAAGAGGATTTGATACTCTTCCATACAGGATCATCTATTCCTTCTTAGAAGACAATTGTGCAAAGAGATTTGATCTAGTAAGCAACATGTTGAGAAATTTGGCTAAGTGTTAGTATATTGCACTCAGTATACAGAGTTCCAGTATTTTGGTCTGCATTCCTTCAGTATAGAATATTCATCTATGCGGTTGCAAGGTGTTGTAAATACATGTTCAAAGATTGTAAATCCAAAGTTTCAAGTTCTCAAATCTTCTGGAAGGTCAGATAGAGTTAACAGAGTAACGTACTCTGTATTGAAAATGTTTGACTATGCCAAAGACAAAGTTGAGATACTCCGCATTTCACCGCAGATGAACTTTTTGTTGTGTGGATTTGAGGATAAGTTTATGAATATCTAAAGCATGTGTATTTCAAGTTTCAATCTTTTTGGAGGTCCGCATATAGTTTTGTAAAATGACAGATAGGTTATATTGTTGTTGTCTTGCCAGTGGAGCCGATCTGAAGGTGTTGATGTTGTACAGAGGGTAAATAAGCTTTATGGAGTTAAGTGGGAGCTATTTTAGGTCCATACCAACCTATCTCAAAGTTTGAAGCTTGGTGCGAAGTGTGTGTGTGAATTTTTGGGGTCGACAAGTTATGTATGGCATGTTTTACACGTTACATCCAATTAGGCCGACCCAATTGATGTTGTGAAAGAAGTGGATATATATGAAGGAATGTTTTCTATGTTTTAGCGGTGTAATGATAGATATGTGATCTATGTAATGTGATAAGGGCATTTGGATGAGGATTGTGTGAATGTATAGCAAAGCAATTCGATAATTCAAAGCAGTGTGATGAGTATTTAGAGCTTCATTGGAACTATACTCTTGCATATGTTAGATGCATTTATAATAGTTCAACTCTGGCAGTGAGCCACTTCTTCTATCTTTTTCTTTCAGGATAGTGAGTCTTTTGGTAGTGAGCCACATGCAGTGAGCATTCTTGGACAGTGAGTCCACCAATTGTATCAACCTTAATCGGTTGCCTTATTAATATATATTGTGAACTAATCCACACCATGGTTTTTCCCATTTTGGGTTTTCCATGTAAAAATCTTGGTGTTCTTGTGTTAAAAATTGTGGCTGCATGCTTTATGCTTAATTTCCTTTACTGCAATTGAATATGCTAGATGGATTAAATGTTTGATGTGTAAATGGTTTAAGAGAATACTGATTCACCACCCCTATCATTATTCTAGGTGTTCAATAATTGGTATCAGAGCCAAGTTCTTTGGAATAAGCCTAACCACTCAGGGAAGATTTGGATTCAAAGGAATAAAGCTAAAAAACCATCGGTTAGACAACCAAATGCTCAAAGGTACCCATCATTCAATGGTCTTTTTCATTCTTGTAATAAATTTGGACAAAATGCAATAGAATGTAGAGGTAGAAAGTATCAAAATGTTCCATCTTTTCTTGGTCAATGCTTCACATGTAAAAAGGTTGGTCATAAAGCTAGAGCATGTAGAAGTCAAGTGATGAATGGCTATAATAAAGGTAGAATGGTTCAATCTTTCAATGGATATTGTTATACATGCAATATATTTAGGCACAAAGCTAACCAATGTAGATCCATAATGAATGAAAGGAATATTGGTCAGAGGAATGTTGTGTGCTACAATTGCAATAAGTTTAGACACATTTCAAAGTTCTACAGGAGCAAAATCATGAAGAAAGATAACTCGGTAGAGGAACAAATAAACTCAAAAGGTTGATCCGGCAGAGACTAAGAAGGAGGTGAGTAAGATTTGGGTTAGGAAGGATGTGTCTGTACCAACTTTTAGTGTAGATGTTTCCTCTGAAAACTAAGATGAGAGCTTTGGCTGAGGGGGAGCCTTTGGGAATCTTTCCCCCTCTACCAAAGGAATGGTGCTGATGCCTCAGCACAAAGATATAAGTTAAAGATCAATATGCCTAATACACTAAAAAAGATTGCAGAAGAAAATCTCTTGTTGCGAAAGATTGCAGAGCAATTGAAATTAATTGTGTCTTCACAACAAGTGTTAACAACTTTATCAAATGAGGCATTTATTGTGAATTAGGTCATGAAAAAAGGGGTTTTAAGCAATTGTACTTGATCAAAATTCATATTGCAAAAAAATTCTCAAGCGTGAGAGAGCTGAGAAGTGTAGCAAAGAAGAGTTCATAGCATCCTAAGATTCAGTGATTTCAAACCCTGACCAGAAATGATTGAAAAGGTATTTGCAGTTTCTTATCTTGCTCTAGAAAGTTCTCTGTTGGGTATTGAAAATGTTCATTCCACAAGTGATAGATGCTGTAGACAGACCTTGCCCCAAATTCAAGAAACATCCATTCAAGTCTATGGAAATGGATCCGGATGGTGCTTTCTCAAGCATACCCTATGGTGTTTTATATACTGAGGATGTAAGGATGTACATTCACACTAAAATGGAGGAATATAACAATGCTAACCTAGGAGAGATCTGGGTTAAGGAGTTAACTGATGATAACTTTGATTTGAAGACTGAATACAATGCCCTAACAGAGAAGAAGTTAAATGTTTGGAACAATTTCCCTATTCTGTGCTATGAAGATGCTTGGATTATATATGTCTTGAGCTGAATTCATGATAAATTCATGTGGTTGGACATTCCTCATATGATTAACAAAGAGGCCATTAGAGTAGTGATAGGATTGTGTTCCACAGGAACTGTTTAGGTATTAAAATCTATCAAAAATGATGAGGTAATGAAGCTTACAAGAGCAAAATTTCATAAAAGAGCATTAACAGTGAATGCCATTGAAGATCTGGTAGTCAAATATGCTTCTATGATGATAGGTTATAAAATCTACTTCACCAATAGGGAAAATTCAGTCTCAGCTACTGCTATAAACACAACTTATGAGACCGTGAAACAAAATGTTGATTATGATCTCTGTGAGTTGCTAAGGGAACAATTGTTGGAGAATTTGAAGAAAACAAAAGATTCCAAATACCCTTTCAAATATGGTACTTTAATCATTTGTTTGTTATTCTATTTTCTCAAAGAGCTACTAGGTGCACAGAATATTGTATGGCTTGGGCATATTCCTATGGCTACTTAGATTAGAGATCACCTACAAAGAATTGGAAACAATGATGCTCAGAATGTTGCATTATGGGGGTACTTCAAAATTTTCCAAGAGAAGATGCATGCTAGGGAAAGAATCCCTAAGAAAGTGGTAGAGAAATACAAGGATGATATTCTTTTCATGGTTACCAAGGATGAATGCCTGATGGAGGCAATGAAACCTAGGACAATTTGGATGTCTGAGATGGGATATGAAGTGACTAAAGATATCATTGTAGGTCTTGTAGACCTAATGTTGAGCAAGCCAAGGGACACATCTGAAGAGAGGTTTGGGACTTATGAAGAAAAGTCTATTAGTGTGCATCGAAAACACAAGGAAGAGGAAACCAAGAAGAAAGTTCAAAAGATAGTTGAGGATTATGTTAAGAGCATAGGCATTCCTCAGGAGCAAGTACAACAAGCCAGAGCTAAAGAAGAATCTAGCCCTGAGGAGAAGTCCAAGGGGACATCTGAAGGTAAGAAGGAAGTTCCTAATGTTAGAAGGTCATCAAGGACCTTTTCCTCCCCTGCTGCTGCTGAACAATCTCAACCTGTCAAGAAGAAAAGTGTAATGGGAAAAATAATGAGAAAGGTTCATGTGACGCTTAATGTCATTGAGGAAGAAGAAGGACCCAAATTGATCCAGAATAAAAGAGAGTCCCTTGCTTTTGAAGAAGAGACACAAATTAAAAGGACAAAGATTGGTGGTGTTTCAGAAGAAGAAGAAGATACTAAGAAATAAAAAGAGGGCTTTATATTCAAGAAAATAGAAGTCATATCCGGTGAAGACAACCAAACTTTGGGAAAAAGAAAGAAAAGAAAGGAAGGCGAAGCTGCAAATAAGGGAAAGGGCAAGCAAGGGAAGTCAGAAAAATCCTATCTTCCCCCATTACAATTGGAAGCTACAATTAGTGCCATATTTGGGTATGGCAACTTGAAGCAAGTAGTTGAGTTGTATGATGAGAAATCAACAGAAGATAAATCAATTATTGAGATAGTTATCATCAGGTACCTGGATGCATTTAATGTTGTATTAATAGAAATAATTGATAATCTACCTGATAGTCTTGTTGATATAATGACAAAAGGAAGAGATGATGCCATGAATAAGGATATTGAAATGAAGAATAAGGCACTTGAGAAAGTTTGTCCTACGATTTCTGAATAAGACAAGATTAAAGTTGTATAAAGGCTAGCCAAGGAATTCAGGACAAAAAGAAGACTAAATACCTTAATGTCAAATGATAAAGATGAAATAGAAAGATTGGAAAATGACACATTGAAAATAACTGCAAATGTTCTCAAGGAATTACAGATTTCTATAGTCGAAGAATGGTCCTTTGAAAAAGATGAAAAGGATGAAAACCAGACTAAGATAAATATGGAAAGAGGAGAAACAAGTGCAGAACATGATGTAGTGACTGAGCCTGATATGCCAAATCCACCACCAGTCACAGATGCAGAAGGCCAAAATGTGATTAATCCTCCAGAGACCACAGAGAACACTAATGGAATGAAGGAGTCACCTAAAGAGAAGACTGCTAAAGATAGAGGAGAAAAGAATGAGGTCATTATAGAATAAGTTGATAACACTACTGACAACACCTTTGTTCCAAAAATTGTTGCAGGAGAACAAACACTTGATAAAAGCAATCCTCTAGAAACTCCTAATCCTCAAATGTTATCTGTATTTGAAGAATAAAATAGGGGTAGAATTGGTGAACCCTCTGGAGTCTCACCATTAGATTCCATCAGAGAATTGTTGGCAAAACAAAGGGAATCATAAATTTTGTTTTCACCTGAGCTACTGTAGGTAACATCCCTAGATGGACAAATTAATTTTGTATACAAATTTTTTTAGGCACTATAATTGGGAACAATTTTTCAGGCAATAGCTCAGGAAGAAAACTTGAAATCTCATATAGAAGGAAATGAGCTGATGGATGAAGCAATGAAGACTTTTGAGAGAGATGGTTCTCTGACTCCTACGCTACAAATGAAGAAATTAATGGAGTTTGCAAATAATCATTTTAAATCCTTTGAGAAAGCAATGGAGAAGAAGGTAAGAGATGAAATTGATAGTAAAAGGTTAATAGAATTGACTGATAAGTGCTCCAAGGCACACACCTTGCTAGATAATAGTATAAAATATGTTGAAATGGCTATAAGTGATGCAAATGTAATGTATCAATTTTGCTTATCCTGGCCAATAACTACAAAAGACATAAAACATATGATAGATGGCCTTGAGACACAACTTGTAAAAATCTCTGGAACTTATGATCCATTGAAAGATCTGATTGGAAACTTAAGAGCTGAAGTAGAAAAGACTCATGCAATCATCAAGAAGTTGCAAAATCAAAAAGAGTCTATAAAGGACCAAATGAGCTAGTTAAGAGAGATTGTAAGTTTCAAAATGGCTTCAATGATTGGTCTAATAAGAGAAGTTGAGAAAGTTGGGAAAATGACTGTTGCCCCTACTACTGTGGATAAGGCAAAGGAATTTCTCTCACAAATCAATGGGCATATATAGATATTGATTTATGCTAAGGTGCAGTGGAACTCAGATGTGATCCAACTCAAGAACATCTACAAAGATATCTTTCCAAAGACTCATTAAGTTTTAATTTCTTGTGTATATATGTTAAATGTTAGAATACAATTTTAATATTTTGGTCAATTACTTAGGGGGAGTCAATACAATTTGTATATACTTATGTATACTTGACAAAGGGGAATCCAGTACAAAATTCACTTTGTACACCCTTTGCCATTGATGTCAAAGGGGGAGAGAGATATGTGAAAAAGGAGAGACATATATATCTCAGGGGAGAGAAACAATATTTTGAGGAGAAAGTAAGATTGTGAAAGAAAGGAGGAGAATGATTGTTAATGAAGAATTTGGTCTTGATGGTTTTTCACATCATGTGTTGCATCAATGCCAAAGGGGGAGATTGTTGGCAATATAATTGATGAAGAGATTGTTAGCATGCAGAAGATAAGGTAGAGTATGATGTTAAGTAGTGTTGTCATTGATGGCAACATAGATTGTAGAGATGGAAGAGAATTCACTGGTCCATGATAGAACAACATCACAGGTTGAAGACAGTGTCAGCTAAGGAATAAGGTAGAGTGTTCTAGTAAATGGTATTCAACTTTAAGGAGATGATTGTGTAGAGACATTTGGATGGGAATTTTGCAAGAGGATTTGATCATCTTCCATATAGGATCATCTGTTCCTTCTTAGAAGACAACTATGCAAAGAGATTTGATCCAGTAAGGAACATGTTGAGAAATTTGGCTAAGTGTCAGTATAATGCATTCAGTGTACATAGTTCCAATATTTTGGTCTACATTCCTCTGGTATAGAATATTCATCTATGCAGTTGCAAGGTGTTGTAAATACATGTTTAGATAATGTAAATTTGAAGTTTCAAGTTCTGAAATCTTTCGGAAGGTAAGATAGAGTTAGCAGAGTATCACACTCTATATTGACAATATTTGACTATGCCAAAGACAAAGCTAAGATACTTCACATTTCACCACAGATGAACTTTTTGTTGTGCAGATTTAAAGAAAAGTTTATGAATATCTAAAGGATGTGTATTTCAAGTTTCAATTTTTTTGGAGGTCCGCATACAATTTTGTGAAATGACAGATAGGTTATATTATTGTTGTCTTTCCAGTGGGGTTGACCTGAAGGTGTTAATGTTGTGTGGAGGGTAAATATTCTTTGTGGAGTTAAGTGGGAGCTATTTTAGGTCCATATCGATCTATCTCAAAGTTTGAATATTGGCGCGATGTGTGTGTGTGTGTGAAGTTTTGGGGCCGACAGGTTATGTATGGCATGTTTTACATGTTACATCCAATTAGTCTGACCCAATTGATGTTGTGAAAGAAGCGGATATATATGAAGGAATGTTTTCCATGTTTCATCAGTGTGATGATAGAGATGTGATCTGTGTATTGTGACAAGGGCATTTGGATGAGGACTGTGTGAATGTAGAGCAGAGCAGTTTGGTAATTCATAGCAATGTGATGAGTATTTAGAGCTTCATTGGAATTGTACTCTTGCATATGTTAGATGCATTTATAATAGTTCAACTCTGGCAGTGAGCCACTTCTATCGTTTTCTTTTAGGACAGTGAGTCCTTTGGCAGTGAGAATTCTTGGACAGTGAGTCCATCAATTGTATCAACCTTAACTGGTTGCCGTATTAATATATATTGTGAGCTAATCCTCACCGTGGTTTTTCCTATTTTGGTTTTCCATGTAAAAATCTGGTTGTTCTTGTGTTATGAATTGTGGCTACACTGTGTGGCTTCATTAGTGTTGTCATTGATGGCAACAAAGTCTATCCCACACATTCGCAGTACATAGTATGCCTATACCAGAAGTCAGATTGAAGATTGTTTTGGTCCGGTGAACAAGAATAGAGTATGTAACAAGGTCTGACAATCAGGTCCAGATCTCTCAAATGGTGTAACTCAGTAAGTTGCAGACTTGGGAAAGTCAAGAGGGGTATCATGACTACTGTACTCTAGAGATTTAGTGTCCAGTGATAAAGCAAGGAAAAGATATGAGCATCTAAGTGTTGGGTTCCAGTCAGGTAGAGTAGATAGAGGAAGAACTAACTACCAGAGTATCAGACTTCAATCTGAATGAGTAAAAGGTGTTGATCAAGCAATTTGTGGGATTATACATTGTTGGCCAACATGATTAATGACTTATATGCCTATGTTTTTTATATGCATCACAAATCAAGCATTGATTCAGCCGACAGATTAATTACTTGTAGTGTTCTTGATGCCGACTAGGAAGTTGATAAAAATCCTTGATGCAGATATATATACTAGATAGATTTCAGCATGTAAGTGTGTGTGGTGAACATGTGATGAAATAAAGTGTGAAGAAAAGCAGGGATAAGTGTGAGAGCAGCAATTCAAGTCCGGTATGTGACAAAGCAACATCATCAAACAGAGGAAGAATGAAGTGCATCAAATCAGTGTATTGTGCCTAATCAGAACTGAACTCTTGCATTTGTAGATAGTTCTCATCAGTTCAAACACTTGATTATTTTCTATAAGTTTTGTAGACAGTGAGTCTCTTGTAGGTAGTGTGCCTCTTGTGAGCAGTGTGCTCGGGCAGTGAGCCCTAATTGGCAAGTGCCATTTTGTACTCTTTTATTCTTTTAATAGAGAATACAATCTTGGGTTAGTCACCCTGTGGTTTTTCACTTAACAGGGTTTCCATGTAAAAATCCTTGTGTTATGTGGGTTGATTTTATTTTTGTTCTTATGATTACATATGCTTTCATGTTTTGATGCAACATTGATTATTAAGATAACAAAAAGAAAAGAAAGTTAAGGAAATTTTGAGATAACTGATTCACCCCCCCTCTTACTTATCTGCCTTGTTTCCAACAATTGGTATCAGAGCCAATTTCCTTTGAACAAAGCCTAACAACTTGAGGAAGATCTGGGAATCTCAATGGATGTATATGGTATGAAGGAACAACTTCAGTTTGCCCTAGACGATCTTGAACATTCCCACTCTAAAGTCAATAATTTGAGAGAAAGACTCAAACAAGCTGATGATTTCATAAATGAGCTAAAAGAAAAATTTAGTATCTCTGTGAAAAAGAGAAAGGAACTACTTAAAAAATTAGCCAATCAGAGTGAAGTCAATGATACTAATGAAGATCTAGATGAGAAAAATAAGCTATGTGAGAAGCTATCAAAAGAAGTCATTATGGTAAGGCATGAAATGGAATCAGGGGTTATGAGATTCACCCAAGAAATTGAAGAAAAAAGGAAAATTGAAGATAATCTAAAACAATCCCTCAAGGAGAAAACAGAGGACTTCCACAAAATGGACAAAATAATCAGTCATCTTGAATCTAATCTTGAAGAAGCTAGAGACAATGAAGAACAACTTGAGAATCAGATAGACACTCTTAAACAAGATCTTCAAACTGCAAATGAATACAAAGAAAAATTCAAGATAAGCTCAGCCCAACTTGAAGTTCTTCTTGAAAGCCAAAAGAGGTTAGATGATAAGCGTGGCTTGGGATACGAGAAAGGTGAAAGCTTTGGATCTGGTCAGAAGAACTATGGATTAGGAAATCAAAGAAACATGCCTAGAAGACCTCTGGTAAGGAAACCAAATGCCCAAAGATATCCATCCTTCAATGGATACTGCTTTAATTGTAACAATTTCAGTCATAGAGTAACCCAGTACAGGAGGAGAATGAATTAGAATAATCCATCCTTCTCCAGACAATGTTTTAATTGCAAAAGGTATGGTCACAAATCTCATGAATGCAGAAATATGCAAATAAACAATTCATTCAATGGTAGATGCTTTGCATGCAATAGAATGGGACATATGGCTAATCAATGTAGATCAAGAGGATATCAATCAAATAAGCAAAGAAATGTTGTCTGTTACAATTGCAATAGATCCGGTCATATTGCCAAATTCTGTAGAAGCAGAAATCATGATAGAAAAGGTCCAGTGCAACATAACCAGAAACAAGATAAGGGCAAAGGTAAAGTGAATACGAATGAAGTTCAAAAGGAGATGAGCAAGATTTGGGTAAAGAAGAGTATAGAAAATATTGGGGATGGATCCGCACCAGAATTTGGTGCTGATATTCCTTCTGGAAACTAAAAAGGCGAGCTTTGGCTCAGGGGGAGTCACAGAGAAAAACAATTTCCCCTAGCCAGTTAGCTAGTGCCTAAATTCGGTACATTGAGTAAACATCTGACGCTGCGGATTAAAGGGTTCTCAGAAAAAGCTCCAAATAATCTTTGGTCAAAATGTGAAAGATCCGCATGGAGTTTTGTAAGACTTATAACTGCTCAAGTTAATCTAGTTCAGATAGCTATCTGACAAAGCAGAATTTTATAAACAGATCTAGTATGATTCAGAATTGAAATGCTTTGATCTGTGGACCCATGGCATGATTGAAGAAAAGAAGATACATTGTCAATCCTCGCTGACAATGATTCTAAGTTCGGCGTAGTGATTCAAGAAGATCTTTCTCAAAACAGGGCAACCAGATAACTTAAGTTGTGCATTTATTACAAAAGAAAATTAGGGTTTGCGTAAGGATA
Organism: Cunninghamia lanceolata; assembly: GCA_027924645.1. Taxonomy (NCBI): domain Eukaryota; kingdom Viridiplantae; phylum Streptophyta; class Pinopsida; order Cupressales; family Cupressaceae; genus Cunninghamia; species Cunninghamia lanceolata. Next base: position 19,736,057 of record BSBN01001272.1, on the reverse strand, counting down.
AAAGGGTTCTTTCACTCATTATTTGCACACTTGCACTCGCAAAGAAGAAAAGAAGAGCTCTGCAACAAAGATTCTACAAGATCAACTAAAAAATGAATTCAACCAGCGATTTGTACTAGCTCCTGTTTCAAACCCTAAAGCATGAAAAGGTACTTCCATTCTAAAAATCTCTCTCTGAATCTCTTGCAAAATGGCTACTCCAATGGTTGTTAAGATTTCTGATAGGCCGTGACCTAAATTCAAGAAACACCCTTATAAATCTCTAGAAGTTGATCCTTTGGGCACATTTTCTAGCATTCTGCACAGAGTATTACATGTAGAAGATGTTAGGGTTTATATCCATGCCAACATTGAAGAATTTGGAGACTCAAAATTGATGAATATTTATCACAAACAACTAATAGATGAAAAATTTGAACTTAAACCTGAATTCAAGGTCCTCTGAGATAAACACTTCGGACATTGCATACATTTTCCATGTTTTACAAAAGATGATTGGGTCCGGTATGTCCTAAGTAGGATGCATGATAATTTCATGTGGCTAATGAGGCCCTTCAAGATAACTAAAGATGCCATTAGGGCAGTGACTGGACTGCATTCATCTGGTGGGTTACCTGCACTTAAATCTGTGAAGAACCAAATAGTAACTGAAGCCACCGGATCTAAATTTAACAAAAGAGCAATGACCATAGATGACATCACAGATCCAGATGTCAAGTTTGCCTCAATGATAATCGGCTACAAAATCTATCATACGAGAAGGGAGAATTCTGTGTCTGGCATAGCAATCTATGCAGCATATCAGATGTTGAGGGAAGATGCAGATTATGACCTGTGTGAACTTCTTCTAAATCAACTGTTGGAAAACTTGCAGAAGATCAAAAAGGATAAGAAGAATTCCTTTAAATATGGTTTTCTAATACTGTGTCTATTCTTCTATTATATGAATGAGCTACTGGATCAAGTGGTTGGGTTTGGCAAAATGATAAACTGGTTGCTATCCAGATTAGAGATTATATGTATGGACTTGGTGATGTTCAAGCCCAAAACACAGCTCTCTGCGGTTACTTCAAGAACTTCCAAAGCATGATGCAAGCTAGAGAGAGAATTCCACAGTCCATAGTTGAGAAATACAAGGACATAGTTTGCTTTATGGTTGACACTGATCAATGCCTAATGGAGGCAGTTGAGCCAAGGACTGTGTGGATAATGCCTATGGGATATGAAGTCGATGAAAAAATCTTGGAGCTTCATATTCAACATCTGCTGAGCCAGCCGAAGGACACTGAAGCAGAAAGGTTTGGAACCTTTCAAGAGCTAAGTGTAAAAATACATGTTGAGTTAAGACAGCCAGAGATAAAGAGGAAAGTAAGAAGGGAAGTTGAAGAAATTATGAAAATATTTGGCCTATCAAAGGAGGCTGTGGATGCAAATAGAGAGAAAATGGAGAAGGCTGAGAAAGAGAAACAAGAAGCAAAGAAAGGAGACATTCTGGTACAAGCCTCCTCCCAGACTAGATCTTCCAAGAGCTCTGCACCTGTTACTCCTAAAAGCTCAAAGGCTTCCAAACTAGAAGTCAAGACTTTTGGAAAAGGAGAAAAGAGGACGAAGACCAAAGCCACAAGGTCATATACAAGCCTTAAAGATGATGAAGGAATATAATCTGATGAGGAAATCAAGAAAATGAAGAAGAAGAAAACATCCAGGAAATTCTCTGCTAGAAAAAATGAGGAAGAAAAGGTAGAGGAATTTGTTGAAAAGACCACTCTTTCCATTGATGACATCATCAAGGTAGTTACTGTGGATGGGAACCTACAACCTAAACATAGTTCTATGATGAATAAAGTGATACTGACAAGAGAATTTTGGAAGAAGCTACTGTAAGGTACCTAAACATTTACAATAAAGCTTTCATTGAAATTATATCATTAATTCCTAAGAGTCTAGAAAAGGTACTTGAACTGAGAAAAGAGAATACAAAGGCAAAAGACTTAGAGATTCGGGAGTAGATAGCAATTCAGCTTTATCCTTCTATCACTACAAAACAAATGAACATGATTTTCAAGCACTGTAAGAATGAGTTCTAGAGTAAGGCAAGAATGAATAAACTTATGCTTGGAGAAACTGACCAAGTAGCAAGTGAAACAAAGGATATCCTCTGGAATGCCTTAAAGAGATTCAATCTTCCTATTGTAGAAGAAACAGTTGAAGAACCTTCTACCATGGATGTTGAAGGATTAAATGTAATCAATGAAGAATCTTCTGACAAGGATATAGAACGATCAAAGAAAATAGATGAAGAGAAGTTTGAGGACTTAGATTCCTCTGTTCTAGAAGAGGAAGTTCATGAAGCAGTAAACACATGTGACATCTCTCCTCCAGATCCCACTGCAGACATTCCAGACTCTAAAGCTAAAAGAGAAGATAGAAGAGAAGAGAAGGTGATTCAAGAAGAAGAAGTTAAAGGAAAAGAAGAAGAACAAGCAGAAAAGATGAATGATGACTGTTCTAATATCTCAAAAGAAAAGAAGACTCAATCACCAGCAAGAGACATTGCAGAGGCAGTGAAGAACTTCTTAAACAGAGAAATGATGGAGATAGATGAACCTGAGCTATTTCAAGGACCACTGAATTTTGACTCTCTCTCCCCAGTTCAGACAATGAAAATAGCATCTTTTGCTCAAGCCAAAGCAAAAGAAAAACTCCTGAAATCTCACATGGAGGACTGTGAACTGTTGGAGATTACATCCAGGATGTTGGAGAAGATCATGCCATCCTACCAAAAGGATCCTTTGGCCTCACCATCCAGTAACTTAAAAAACTTAGTAAATTCTGTTAACACTCATTTTGAATCTCTAGAGAAATCAGTAGAAGCAAAGGTCCTGAAGGAGTTTCTCCGAAAAAGATTCGCTGAAGTGCAATGACTAATTGCTAATGATAGGAGGACCCTAGACATTGGAATAAAGAGCCTTGAAAACACCCTTAAAGATGGTGGGGACATATACAAGTTTCATTTATCTTGGCCCAAAGTGACAAAGGACATTGAGAAGAAAGTGAATGAACAAGAAGGAAAACTGTCAAGTTTATCTCAAAATTTTGATCCCCTTACTACCTCTCTAATGAATCAAGAATGCCAGGCTATTGTTATCATAAATGAAATAAAGAGCTTGGACAAAGAAAAGAAGAACATAATAAACAGAATGGGTGAACTCAGAGGGATAATTATCCCTAAGCTAGAGGCAATGCATGAGGCCTTGATAGATGCTCTGGCCACAGCCCGGACCAATGATCTGGTAGATTTAAGAAGGGCAGAAGCATATGCATTTTTGTTGAGTGGTCACATCTCCATTTTGGATAGGATGAAGCAAAGTTGGGCCACAGAGTTTGTATAGTTGAAGACTGCTTTTGTGGATATACTTAAGTATATGTAAGTATAACATATTATTTATACTTATGCGGCCATGTATAGAATAATTTTTGCAAAATTTTGGTTTACAGATTCTGCCCTTTGCCATTGATGTCAAAGGGGGAGTGAAGAGTAGTGAAAAATGTGGAATCCAGCTAAGGGGGAGTTTCGGTATAATAGTGTAAAAGACAGAGCATCAGCCAAGGGGGAGTTGCTGTGACACTTAGCCATTTTTCACTAAGTGTTGCCATCAATGCCAAAGGGGGAGATTGTTGGCAAGAGACACTGTGTGGCTTCATTAGTGTTGTCATTGATGGCAACAAAGTTTATCCCACACATCCACAGTACATAGTATGCCTATACTGGAAGTCAGATTAAAGATTGTTTTGGTCCGGTGAACAAGAACAGAGTATGTAACAAGGTCTGACAATCAGGTCCGGATCTCTCAAATGGTGTAACTTAGTAAGTTGTGGACTTGGGAAAGTCAAGAGGGGTATCATGACTACTGTACTCTAGAGATTTAGCCTCCGGTGATAAATCAAGGAAAAGATATGAGCATCTTAGTGTTGGGTTCCAGTCAGGCAGAGCAGATAGATGAAGAACTAACTGCCAGAGTATCAGACTTCAATCTGGATGAGTAAAAGGTGTTGATCAAGCAATTTGTGGGATTATACATTGTTGGACAACATGATTAATGACTTCTATGCCTATGTTTTTGATACGCATCACAAATCAAGCATGGATTCAACCGACAGATTAATTACTTGCAGTGTTCTTGATGTCGACTAGGAAGTTGATAAAAATCCTTGATGCGGATATATATACCAGATAGATTTCAGCATGTAAGTGTGTGTGGTGAACATGTGATGAAATAAAGTGCGAAGAAAAGCAGGGATAAGTGTGAGAGCAGCAATTCAAGTCCGGTATGTGACAAAGCAACAACATTAAACAAAGGAAGAATGAAGTGCATCAGATCAGTGTATTGTGCCTAACTGGAACTAAACTCTTGCATTTGTAGATGCTTCTCATCAGTTCAAACACTTGATTATTTTCTGTAAGTTTCGTAGACAGTGAGTCTCTTGTAGGCAGTGTGCCTCTTGTGAGTAGTGTGCTTAGGCAGTGAGCCCTAATTGGCAAGTGCCATTTTGTACTCCTTTATTCTTTTAACAGAGAATACAATCTTGGGTTAGTCACCCCGTGGTTTTTCCCTTAATAGGGTTTCCACGTAAAAATCCTTGTGTTATGTGTGTTGATTTTATTTCTGTTCTTATGATTACATATGCTTTCATGTTTTGATGCAACACTGATTATTAAGATAACAAAAAGAAAAGAAAGTTAAGGAAATTTTGAGGTAACTGATTCACCCCCCCTCTCAGTTATCTGCCTTGTTTCCAACAGCTACATGCTGTATGCTTAATTTCCTTTACTACAATTGAATATGATAGATGGATTAAAATGTTTGATGTGTAAATGGTTTAAGAGAATATTGATTCACCCCACTCTCAGTATTCTGGGTGTTCAACACTTTCTCTAACTCCAAAAGCCCTAAAAAAGACTCTACAACCTTTAAATCCTACTCTCTAGCTTCCATAACCTCCTTCCAAGCTATTAACAGGCTTCGGCCATGTTCTTCCTTACTGCTAAACATTGCATGTGAAACACATTGATTAAGTTTTTCCATGGTAGTGTGATGCATTCCTCTCCTTCCTTGAAATTAATTGTGTGTCAATCCCAAGGCATGCAATATTAATGACCAAAGTTGGGGGATATTCTACACTTCTAACCACGTTGGGGTCATTCACATAATAAATTCATAGGGGCTTGTTGGCAAGATATATAAGGTTGTGAGGCACCACATGTAATTTAGGTCATATCTAGACCCATATATTCATTATATACCACTTAAATAGCCCTAAAACACCTCTAATGTGTCTAAATAAGCTAAAAAAGAGTAAAATATCATAAAGGAAAAGTTAAATTCATGGGAAGAAGATAATTAACTATTATTATGAAAGGATATGATGGAAATTCATTGTGAAGAGGCATTAAGAGGTTATATAAAGAAGAGAATAAGATAAGAGAAGTTAAGGATTGAATATTTGACATTGCAATCTATTGAATGATAAATGAATATAGATCTATTGAGTTGGATACACTATGTTATGGACTGTAGTATATAAATTTAAGTTTGTTTATCAATTATCACCTCTAAAATGTCTAAATAAGCTAAAAAGAGTAAAATATAATAAAGGAAAAGGTAAATTCATTGGAAGAAGATAATTAAGTGTTATTATGAAAGGATATGATGGAAAGGCATTATGAAAAGGTATTAAGAGGCTATATAAAGAAGGGAAAAGTGAGAGATAAGGGCATGGATCTTATGAAGTACATATGTGTGAGAATAAGGAAGATGATAAGTCAGTAAAGCATTAGGAATTAATTATAAGATATGTATTAGCTATTAAAGTATATTAATATATGATTTTATGTATATAGGTGTGTGTATATATATATATATATATGAATGTATATAATTTCTTATAATTTGGTTTATACTTATTGCATATCTAAGTTCTCCATGTTTATTGCATCGCATTGAGGTTTACTACATATAACCGAGTATAAAAACTTGGACTCTGGTCTAGGTTTTTTTTGTCAACGGGGCTTAACTAAGGGTTCTAGGACAATGTTCTAAAGATAGACCTCCCCATGTTCCAAAATGATTTTCTTAGAACAATTTATTGCATGTTAGAGTTTTTATATATTACTATAAACATACCAAGTTGAATCATCTTAGAAAATTACACATAGATGCCAATATTTTTCCTCATACAGTTGCTATACAATCACAAAAAAACCTTATCAAAGGCAAGATGCCTTTTTATTTAGACAAACAAAGAACCAAACAATAATTTTTTGTCTATCTTCCTCTTTTATAACCACACTTTCATCTCTATGTTTGGAACAATAACCAATATTTTAGGACCAAAAGGTTACTTACCTTGTTCATTTCCTCTAGGGTTGGGCTCCTTGTCCTTGAAGAGGTTATCAATGCTACCTCCATAACAAATGCTTGCTACAAAAATATTGTTTCGGTACCACCATGGTCTCTTCTACTCTCAAAATTTTACTTGTATGATTTACACAACCCTCGAGACTAAAAATTATTAGATGTTTTACCATGTACAAAAACACTAATTGAAATATTTTCATGTTCCTCTTTGACATTCCCATTTGTGAACTTGACTTCTCACTCATGCTCTATAAAACTCAGAGTAAATGCATGTCCAGATTACCCAATAACTAAAATTGTTTGCTGAGGGTGGAAGATTAAGGCAGGAGGACATGTTATTAGAAAAGTACCCCCCCCCCCCCCAAGGATAGGCCATTGCCAATTCACACTAATGAGTGATGTCATGACAACAACCAAATTAAAGTAAGAAAATGATAAAAAAAACTCAATCACAAATAAAAGAGACATAAAAATAATAATAAAGAGCTAGCAATAAGCCGATAACCAAGACGATGAAGGGAACCAATTAGATTTTTTGCAATAAGAAAGATGTCTCTAAAAGCTCTCGTGGAGAATGACTGTTCCTCTTCATCCCCAACACTAAAGCACCTTTTTTTATATTAAAATATTTTATAAATTATAATTTTTTAAATCTAAGTTAAAAAACTATTTTTCAAATATTGTAATGATATCCAAATTCTCTAAACAATTTATACACATTCTACAAAAGATAAGAACTAATCTTAATGAGCCTTTGTACTTGGAGACACCTAAAAATGACTAACACATCATCATTTTGTCGTAGGCATCATTTTCTCACTGATATCTTCTAATCCGACATTAATTAAATGATTCCTAATTGTTTAATTAATTCCATTGATTTATACCCCCTTCCACCAATAATTAAATTATTTCAAATTATTTAATTAAACAAATATTTCCAGGTCCAACTTTATTCTTCTATTAGTTAAATATACCTATTATTTAATTAATTCACCACTTTAATTTATCTTATCCAAAAACAATTTGGCTAATTATTCCTCCAAAATTAAATAAATTATTCTAATTTATTTAAGTTGACTTTTCTTATCTCCTAAATAAATAAAATTAAATATTTTATTTATTGTACAACAAATTAAATAAATTTATTTCTTTAATTTCTAATTTATCTTCTCATCTAAATTTATCTTTTTCTTCTAAAAATCTTCTCATGCACATAAATTAAATAATTTATTATTTAATTTTATCTATTGCATGTCAAAAGCAAATCATGCATTGAGTTTAATTGGATTTAAATCTTTGTTTTTCTCAATCAATTTATTAAATTGAAAATCAATTCTATTTTATGAAAATCAATCCTATCTTTAGCCAAGAAAGCAATTAACTCTTTAAATCAGCTTTTTGTATGTACACGTCATGTGCACATTCATCATGTTTTATCAATTTATCTCAACCATCGATTTCATCTAATTTCCTCCACTGTTGATCAAAATCTTTTGAAAGATATAAATACACCCCTTCACTCATTTACAAGCCTCTTGGGTCTTTAAGCATTGAGCATTCATATCTCCTTCATGAACTTTGAACAATCAGCATTCATATTGTCCTTTTGCACTTTGAGTATTTGTTGAAGCTCCTTGCATCCATTGAGCTTATCATCCATCCATTTTGCAACCATGGTTATGTTTTAGTATTTTGAGCAATCCACATATCAATACACCAAGGAATAAATATTGTCGTGTGGTAGCTTGCATTGTAAATTGTTGTTTGGATTTGATTATTATGCACTTCGATTATTTCTTGAGATATGTAGACATTGGAATAGGATGTTTATGTGCCTTGTTTGCATTCTAATTTCTAGCATACACATTTTGGCACACCCAGTGGGACTCACTTCTTGATTTTAACAGATTTTGGTTTGAGAAATTTTGTTTTTTAGGCTATAGGTATGGATTTTTCATATTCAACTGACAGAACAACGCTTCTGCAACACAGTATTGCACTTCTACAACACAAAATGACACATCTGAAACAAACTTAGGTGCTTTTAGAAAACAAAGTTGCGCATCTGGTTTGAAGTGTAGCTCTTCTATTTTCTGAGTTCTGTCTTTAGGTTCTGACTTTCCTGCAGGGTTGTTAGGCACTTGTTTTGTATCTTCTTTCCTTGCAAGCTAACTTATTTGCAGGAATTGATTCTAATTGTTTCACAAGATGATGTTTTTGTGGGCATATCTAGTTACTTTCTAACCTAATTAACTCTTTATTCTAGTTTTTTACTTTCTGATTATGCAGATCTAACAGAATAACACTTATGAATAGTTCCCTAGTGCATTCAATACATATTGATTCGCTTCTGAGCAAAAATATTGCACTTTTGACTCTTTGCATTTCTCTTTTTTGTAGATTAGGATAGAATTGTACTTCTAAGGAATAGAGTTGCACTTTTGAGGAACATAGTTGTGCTTCTAAAGAATACAATTGTACATTTGATCAGTACTATGGTGCATCTGGAAGGTATAACACCAGCTTCTAATAAACTATTTTCACAACTGATCAATATAATTGGCACATTTGGTTGATACTGTGTATGCATCTGATAGATCTTGTTGCCCTTTTAGTTAAATTTGTGTCTCTATTGATTACTGCACTAACAATTTTGGTTTTGAAAACCCTGATTTCATCAATCTAACAAGGTGGTTTTGGAATCTAACATCATTTATGCAACCTCTTATCATTGGTCAAAGAAACTAAAATTGAATTACTAATGTATATGGTGCAGGACACTTGACAAAGATTTGATTTCTCACTAGTTTAGTGGAACACTTCAATTTCATTAAGGGAATATACAATTTTTTGCTATGTCTTGAATGTCTATGTGTGTATGCTCTCTCATCATACCAAAAGGTGATCTTGGAGATCAAAAGTACTAGATAATTCACTTTACTTGCTTTATTTTCTTTATTCTTGGGGACCCATGATCAATACGTATGTTCTTCTCACGTGTTAAGGGATTTCATCACCCTTAAGTACTACTTTAACCGCGTGTTCTGGAATGATATAGAAATGTTATGAGAATCGAAAGACTCATTTCAAAGTAAGAACCCCATTCAGTGTAAGAAAAAACCTTGAGACCCTCAATCTGCCAAGACTTGTGTTTTGGTTGGCATTTGGTTGGATAATTGGGACACCCTTGTTCATAGACTTGGACCCCACTGTACCTATTGTATATTCGAGGGCTCCCTAGACACCTTGTTAACCTAGATAAGACCTTCCACTATCATATCTTGTGGTGCATCGCTGCAGTAGGGGAGAAGAGCTCACACTATTACCTTCATTATTTGAGATAAAATAAACTTTGGGCAAGACATTCATCTCCAAGGTAAGGGGTTTGATGTGGTACATGACCTTGCATTTCCTATCTATCCAAGCAATGGTAAATGGTATCAAGCGGATGGAAATCACCATTATCTAATAGTGGAGACTGAAATCACACCTGAGTGAGTCCACGAGATATGACACTCCTTGATTGATTAAAGCTAGGAATGTACAAGAGTGTTTGGCGTATTTTCATGTGATATACATGTACAAGCCACTTGTTATCCACAAAGGTTAGCATAATTTTGCATCATTATTGTTATGTCAAAAATTGTCCTCCTGCATGGAATAGTACAATTTCTCATGGTTTAGCTCCTCTCCTTTGGTGTCCTTTCAACCTGTTTATTTTTTACCTCCTTAAACCCTGATTGACCTATAGCTAACTGAAGAAATGTTGTATTCTGAAGTAATCGATGTCTAAACCTGAAAAGAAACTTTGGATTCTGGACATCCTGGACCTTCTTGATACAGACCTGATGGAAAATTAGGGCCTAGACAAGGGTGCCTGCACCCTTGTCTTGCCCTATTTTTTGGGGTTTTGAATTTTGGCGAGGTGTCAGCTCTCGCCATGCACCTCAAGATTTGGATTTCAAATTTTCATTTTTCACGCGATGTTAACACGTTATTCCAAAAATTTGAATTTCTAAGGTTAGGTATTTAAAGACATTTAAAAATCACTTTATCACACACAATCTACATGCAAGCTTTCTATGCCAAAACTCTGCCTTTTTTCCCATTGAAGATCAACTTGTTGAAGCTCTTTGAAGATATTGAAGATTGCTATCATGGAGATATTTGATGGAGATTAGGAATCAAGATCTTGACACTATCTTGCTCTTCCTAGGGTTTGCACAACCTTTTGTATGATTGGGAGAAGGGTTGAAGCCTCTAACTTGACCTTGGAAATCCTCCGCAGATATGGCTGCCTCGCCTTCTTCTTCTACAAGTCTTCATTGCTCTCATCTCCTTGAGTGAAACAAAGTGTTGATATTTCCTTGATGCTTGAGTCATCTAGGGTTTTGCATTTTCTGTATACACATATGATAGATGAGCACACACATCTGTAGATCTTTATCATTGGCTATTGTTGAGGTAGGAATACCAAAAATGGGGCTTGACTAAGGCAAGATCCTATATATAGTCACAACCATTTTCTCCTCCTTTTGCATGTGTAGGTTATATTTGAAAATATTTGATGGAAAGGAGCGGTAGAAAGAAGGACATTGCAGATACAGTCATCATAGAACTTTGAATTTTGGCATCACAAAATATTCGAGACAAAAGAGCAGGTGCCCTTGTCTAACTGGGCATTTGTTTCTAGATATGGGAACCTTTGGAGACCCTCTATAACCTAGTACAATATATTTTACCCTTCAAAAGAGTGAGTGCCCTTGTCTGACAGGCCTTCACTTTCCAAGTACACATTCTCTGTGATCCTTGCTCTATATTTTTGTAATCTATTTACCTATACCAGTGTCAAAAATTAGTTTGTTACAACATTAGTTGATAATTAGGGTTTCATGCTTTGTGAATGCTACAAGCTTGTGAAACCCTAATAAAAGAATCCATCCAATCACAACTAGCATAAAAAGGGATCTAGAAATGTGTAGCTTCATCCTTCATAGAGAGCAAGCTTGGTTCTACTTCCCTAATGTTTGGTATGTGAAGAGTGGGACTTGATTTGGTTTAGACAAACTATCATTATCCCACATTTTCCACTAAACATTTTGGTGAACCTGTGCTTTAAAAGAATTTGCATCCTTTTTTACATCAGATCTAAATTAGTTTGTTGTACTAAATAATATTTAGATTGCAAACCCTCTTTTATGAAAGTATATACATTGAATCTTGATTGATTTATTTAGCCTTTCATTAAAAGAGTTTAAAATTACAACTTTGTGATTTGCATAGTGATATTTTGCTTTATTTCTACAAAGTTTATGCTATATTACTTTACATTTAAGTCTTGGGTTATTGAGAACATGTTATAATGTTAGATTACTTTTTACAAGACTTTCATGTGTATGATGAGCCGTTTAGTTTTGATGCCTTCGATATGTTAGATGAATCCCTTGAGGACTTTATCTCAATTGAATATTCCACTACGACTCCTAAAATGTCATTGTTTCAAAGATTAGTAAATGCAATCTATGTTCCTAAACCTCAAGAAGAACCTGTGAAGCTGAAGATAGTGGTCAACCTATGTTCAGATGTGGTTCAAACACACTCTAAACTAGTGATCATTGTTAGAGGTCTTTCGCCTTCTTCCCAACCTCCTCATTACATCTATAACTATGCTAAACAAATAACACATCAAAGTTCACAACAACCTAGTCATACTATGGTTGCTCATACATATAATAATTGGAATAACAAACAAATCAAACAACAATAGAGCATTCCGATAGCTTTACCAGCTTCTCAACCTATGCTTCCTCAAGCACCCTAATTAACACATTAAACTGGTCAAGATTATGATCTTGTTGAGCAGCTTCGTGCTACTCCTGCTAAGATTTCTCTTTAGGAACTTATACAAACTTTGCCTACATACTATGGAATGCTCCATGAAGCTTTACAAAAGGTGATTGTACCACCTACTATCAAGCTGAAAGATGAAGCAACTCTCCTAGATTGTATGCATGCGACAAAAATAGACATTCTATTTCAACAATATGAGTTACCTTCTCTTGAAGTTCAAAATAAATATGATCCTTTGATTATCTTCATTGCAATAAACAAGAAATTGATCAAGTGAGTTATGATTGATAATGGATAAGCTCTTAATGTTTGTGGTATTAATTTGTTACATAAGATTTAGGTTGACACCTCTTTGATTAAGCCAGATAGAATAAGCATTCGTGGCTTTGATAATGTTGGAAGACACTTTGTAGGCACTATAACTTTACTTGTATAAGTTGGGCCTGTGACTTTATCCACCTTGATTGATGTCATGCTTGGTTCCTTATCATACAACATAATTCTTGGTAGACCTTGGATTCATGCATTGGGGGAAGTTCCTTCTACACTTCATTGTTCAGTCAAGTTTATTTATAAAAATAAACTTCATACCATTGAGGTTGATCCTGAACCAGATAACTATCTACAAATTGAATTATAGAAACAAGTTGTTCATCATAAGATTTTAAACTACTTGAAAGTTGATCCATCAACTCCTCTTGCCATAGACAATGTTGTCCAAGATTCCAAACAATCAAATGCATTCCTTGGTGATGATTGGGGTTCATTAGATTTCACATCCCCCTCTATAGGAGAATATAAAATTAACAAATCTAATCATGAAACATCAAACATTGCATCAATTTTATCTAAAAATTCAAGTCCAGAATATAATGTCTCTTTAATGTTAACAAACACAGATAACACTCTTACTTACACTACAGACTATGAGACCTATGAGGCTCCACCTTCTTCTAAGGAGATGGCCTCTCTTTATGGTCAAGGATTTCAGATCCTCTATAAGAATTGTGACTATGTAGGTAATGGTTGCGGTATTAATCAACAAGGGATTCGAGTACCTATAGAATCCGCTTTGCGATATTACTCAAGTGGCATTGGATATAATCCTTTCAAGGAATCTAAAGCCCGTAGACATCCTAATGTTAATGTGAACACAATATCAACACTTAATTTGATATTTCCTGAGATGGTTGACACTAATTGTCCTCCAGGAGAGATTCCTTTGGATACCTTTTCGACAGATGAAGCAATAATTAAATTCTTGGGAGATTATAACAATGTTCCTCGTTATCATCATAAACATGGATTACCTTATTGTTTGAACAACGATGCATATTTTGGGAAGTCCACTTGCTTGGTAAACACTACTCTAAAATCTGAGAAAGAATCTGAAGAATTACCACAGTCACCCAACCTCATAGAACCAAGTACTCTACTTAATGGAAATTTTTTTGAAGTTTCTATGGACAAAGATAACACTGAAAAGGTTATCCCTATAGGTGATTGTTTAAACAAAGAAGAAAAAGAAGATATAACCAAGCTTTTACATGAATTTTTAGATTTATTTGCTTGGAATTATTCGAATATGCCTGGTATTGATCCTCAGATTGTAACACATAACATTGTAGTAAAATCGAATGCCAAGTCGTTTAAACAAAAGATCTGTAAGATGAATCCTAAGGTTACATTGTTAGTTAAGGTTGAGATAGAAAATTTGCTACAAGCTGGTTTTATCTGCCCTATTAATTACTCACCTTGGATTTTGAATATTGTGGTTGTCACTAAACCTGATGATTGTATTCAGATGTGTATTGATTTCACAGATCTAAATATTGCTTCTCTAAAAGATGATTTCCCTCTGCCAAACATTGATATTATCATTGAATCAATAGCTAGACATGAATTACTTTCCTTCATGGATGGTTTTTTGGGATATAATCAAATTTTCATCAACCCCCTAGATCAATACAAGACAACTTTTATAACACCTTGGGGTACATTTTATTGGGTTGTCATGTCGTTTGGATTAAAGAATGTAGGAGCAACTTACTAATGGGCCATGACTCTTATTTTTCATGATTACATGTATAACATTTTAGAGGATTATGTTGATGACATTCTTTCAAAGTCTATTCGTCGCCAGGATCATGTCATAATCCCCCGTCAAATCTTTGAGCAAATAATGAAATACAACATGTGATTGAACCCCTGAAGGTGTCTTTAGCTAGACAGTGGAAAATTGTCAGGATTTGTAGTCTCGCATCATGGTATTGAAGTAGATATGAAGAAGATTGACGCATTTGTTAATATGTCAGCACCTAAGAACATATCTCAACTTTGCAGTTTGCAAGGGAAGATACAAGCCATCTGTTGATTTGTCTCACAACTCATAGATAGGACCCACCCTTTTACTCAACTGTTGAAGAAGGATTTATAACTTCAATGGAATTCTAAATGTTAGAAGGCTTTTGAAAACTTGAAGAGTTATCTAGCAAATCCTCCTATATTACAACCTGCAATTGCCAATAAACCTTTTATTCTTTACACCTCAGCATCTAATAATGCTCTCGCAACTTTATTAACACAACATGATATTGAAGGCAAAGAGTGTGTTTTATATTAAATCAGTCAAACTTTGCTCAATTATGAATTACGATATACTATCATCGAGAAGTAGTGCTTAACTCTAGTCTTTGCAACATAGAAGCTGAGGCATTATCTCTTAAATGCTGAAATAGTCATGGTGAAATTTAACCCTTTGAAATATCTTTTTGCTAAAACAAATCTTTCAAGTTGCCTTGCTAAATGGGTTATGTTGTTAAAAAAATTCAATCTTAAATTTATCTCTCAAAAATTAATTAAAGGACAGGCACTAACCAACCTTTTAGTTGATGCACCTTCACCCTTTGCTATACAAAGTCAGGAGACATTTCTTGATGATCAAATCTTAAATATAAATGCAGATGATAAATGGGAATTATATTTCAATGGTTCACGATGTTGAACTGGCTCTAGTGTTGGTGTCATACTAGTACCGCCTTCTGGTAAGCCGATTCCTATGTCCTATCGGTTAAACTTCTCATGCACAAACAACATTGCTGAGTATAAAGCTCTTGTTGCAAGACTTAATGTTTCTTTGGCTCTCAACATCAAAAACATTACTATATAAGGTGATTCACAATTGATTGTATGACAAATAATAGGATCATATCAAGCTAAGTAGGATAAATTATCTCAATATCGTAACTTAGCTCTATCCTTATTAAAACAATTTACATCATTCACAATCGACACTATTCCAAGGAAAGACGATCGACACATGGATGCAATGGCAAGCATAGCTTCTCTTATATCCCCTATCAATTTTCCTGAAGAATATACCTTCATCATCCATAATTTTAAAACACCTGCACTAAAAGAGCCTGCATCTTCAGATACTAACCTCTATTATAACACAAATTCTAATGAATGGTTCTCCCATATATTTAATTATTTGCATGATGTTACCATTCCTAACTCAAAATCTAAAAACAAATGAGTTCACCTATGCAAACTTGCAGTGCGTTATATCATTCTGTCTAATGTCTTATATAGATGAAGTTATAATGGTGTTCTTCTCTGATGTCTTAGTAATTCAAAGATTCTGATAGCTTTAGAAGAAGCTCACTCTGGTGCTTGTGGAGGGCATTTTAGAGGAAAATCATTGGTACAAAAGTTATTTCTTACAGGATATTATTGGCAACATATAATGGAACAAGATTCCTTTGCATATGCTAAGAAATGTCTGCAATGTCAGTAACATAAACATTTAATCCAAGCACCTACCCAAGAACTTCATGCCCAAGTTTCACCTTGGCCATTTTTTGTTTGGGGCTTGGATATAATTAGAAAAATCTCTCCACCTTCTTGAGGACATACTTTTATTATCACTGCTACTGATTACTTCACGGAGTGGGTTGAATCCATTCCTCTACGATCCATGACTGTTGAAGTAATTTGTCATTTTATACAAGATAACATCATCTCTTGATTTGGTATACCTTTTGCCTTAGTTTCTGACAATGGAACACCATTTAAGAACAAAGATGTGAAGAAATTCCTTGAAAAATATCATATTCAACATCACTTCTCTACGCCTTATTATCCTCAATCAAACAACCAAGAAGAAGCTTTGAATAAAATTATTGGACAAATTCTATGGAAAACTACTAATAAACATCAAAAAGACTGGCATACTCAACTCTCTTGTGCGTTATGGGCTTACAGAACAAGCATTTGTACGGTGATTGTAAACACGCCATATAATCTCGTCTATGGCGCTGACGCGATAATGCCTCTAGAGTTATAAATTCCTTCATTACAAATTTCCCTAAAGGACATTAATGATGATGACATAGAACAAGAAAAGTGATTACAAGAACTTGAGATTCTTGATGAACAACGTATGAACACTCTCAAGGACCTTAAGGCCCATCAAAAGAACATCCAACAATCATACAATGAGCATGTTATACATCATTCATTCGACGTTGGATTTAGTACTATATGAGAATCAACATAACATAAATGCACCTTTTGGAGAAAAAGGAAAGTTCAGCCCTAATTGGCTTGGACAGTACATTGTTACTGAAGCCTTTAGATTGGGAGTGTATAAATTAGCTAATGAACAAGGTACGTCACTTAAAAAACCTATTAATGCTATGCACCTCAAGAAATTCTATGCTTAAGATTATATGTTAGATGTTACTTTATAAAAGCAAAGTTATTAGTTAGATTAGCTTTAATTTCAACAAGATAGATTATTTTGTCTTAATTCATTTAACATTACATCTTTTTTAGTTAATCATTGTTGTATCTTGTTTAAACATGCTTTATTAAGATCGCCTTTGTATTAACTGAATATAGCATAGTATTTTGTTGTGTGAAATTCATTAATCATTGTGGATTTTATTATATGTTCTACAAAGAACTATTTAGTATGTATCACATTAGCATTAATTACATTTCCACATAAGCATTTAACATTTATCACTAGTATTTTATATAAATCACATGTGATAGATCAATAACATTACAAACATCATATATAAACATCAATTTGAAGTATACATCAGAGTCGACTGTACCATACATCAAAATGGGACATTGTAGTACATAAGATACATCACATAGCTGAACCTCAGTCACCGGTCCCCTCAGGACCTAGTAGTGTACGTGTGACAGAGGGTTGCCCATGTGTGGCTACGGATTGCGAATGACTCCTAGAGATACTTCATGACTGTAACCCCCTAATCTCACCTCTAAGCCCCATCACCTCGCCCTATGACTCTAGATACATCTGGTGGTACCGGTCTCTCTCTGATAATATTCTCTCTATATCTGATAGTGCCCTATCTCTCTCTAACTGTGCCCTATCCCTATCAGCTCTCACCTGATCTAATTCAGCGTGTAGGATTTGAGTCACGATAGGACCCATCTCAAATAAAGGTAGTGCTACAGCTTGCTCTCGCTGTGCCTAGAGCTTGGCCTTTACGCGCTCAGCCATTTAGAGTAGATTATCCCTCTCCCATGTAGAATTCTCTAAGGTAATCTCCATGGCCACTCTATATCTCACAAATGACATAAATATCTCCACATGCCACCATGCAGATGGCTCTGGTGAATATCCAGTCTACACCTACTGCTCGGTCGCATTAGTAGGAAACATCTCTGCTATGATGCGACTTACAAAGTCATGCCATGTGTCTATTCCAACTACAAAAAGAAAGACAAAATTGATATCAATATCTCATATAGGCATCATAAATAATCATCAAAATAATACATCAACATAATACAATGTTGCACCTAGATCTCCATCTCGCTAAGATGGATCTCAAACTATTCATGGAATAATGAGATTTGCAACCAACTCTACAGGTGGGGGCACATGACTACTCATCTCTCCCTGCTCAGTATGGCTCGATCTCCTAACATCTGTAGGGGTTGGACCACAAGCCCTCAACTATGGCCTTGACTCGGTCTCCTCATCGCTATCTACCTCCTGTTGATCTCATTGTGGTCTTGCTCTGAATACATACTATGACGGGATCTCCTCATCATTAGATTCATCATCATCATCATCATCATCATCATCATCCTCATCCAAATCATAGTATCTAGAAAAATTGCTAACATTGTCCTCTACTCCTATGTCACTCGTGTGACTGACCCATGGTCGAGGATCGCCTATGGGGTGACTGGGAGGAAAGATAGGAGCGGGCAGTGCTGTTTGCCACTAGGTCTGATATACTCAGGTGACACTGACATCGACTGCATCAGATAGTGGCTCTGTATCCTCTGTACCATCATCATCACTGACTGCTATATCAGCTACCATCAGTTGTGGGGTGAAATTTTCCCTGACTGTGTTGTGTATTGGGTGGGCATAGCTTGAACACATCCTAGGAACATCCTGTCTGCATCTGAATTGCCGTGCTATTATGTTGAAGTAAAACCAGATGACTATATGATCGAGGCAACCAACCATCAACCGATCCCTCTGCATCCTAGCCAGCTATCCATGCTAACCTGTCCATGGTTTGTGGCTGCAATATGGTCTCCAAACAATGTCATTGGGTTGCAACCTATCAAATATCATTCTCCAATACAAAAGATCATTGTGTCTCTAGCATCTGACGAGTGAATAAGCATGTGCATGTGGATGTGTCCATAGTGGCTCTATAGGGAAACCTATAGGTCATGTGCACCTGATATGCTTGAACGCCTAGACCTGTAGTAAGGTGCATACCATCAAGATCTATGACTCATAAGAGACATACCATCCTAAGCCACGATAGAGGTGCACAAGCATACTGCGCCCCCACCTGTACACTGTCCTATGCTCCTCCATCGATCAGATAGTATGAACAAGTCCCTCGTGAAGGTGAGTGCCTCGTCCATTCTGTGCAACTGCCAATGCAACAGTAGCGATCATGATCCTCTGAACCAAGGGAATGTCAGCACATCCCTGCTCTAACAGTCAAAGCTCAATGTGTCCTCACTTTGCCCAAGCGATGGTACGGCCTAAGCAATACATCTAGATCTCCTGAGTGTACTTTGTTGAGAGATGCTCTAGGATCCTTACTGTCTCTCCTTAGACATGGAGTCGTAGGTGTTATGTCAGAAAATGTCTCCCTAGGACTTTTTCCTCTTAAGGTTTAGCTCCCGGGTCCTTTAGAGAATGCATTATAAGCATCTTGCATGATAATCTTGAATCCTGATGAGAAAACCCCTAAGTGTTATGGCAAATAGGACCTAGGGGGTGCACTATTTAAATAGATCCTGACCTAAATTGGGAGGGTGCACTTGGGCACTAGCGCCCTAGTCCTGCCCCATTTTAGGTCAACCCCAAATTTGAATGTCAGTTTGGTGACCGTTAATTAGGTCTTAGGCTAACATTTTAAGTTTGAAATATGAAATTCTTAGTGGAATGTGTTTAGTTGCATATGTAAGCATGTTTAGTGTTTCATTTGTAAACTAGAAGAAGCTAACAAGAAGATGATTGTGAACTTTTGGCAAACTTATGATTTTAGAACATTCAAGATATTCATTGTTGCAGAGCAGAGCATTTTTATTGTGTTTGTGGTTGCAAGTTTAGCTTCATCTTCTCATGTATTGAAGAGCCTTCATCTATGTGAGATCTACACCTTCGAGGTGATATCTATTTGTTTTTGAATCATTTATCAATTTTGTTTTGCCTCTATCCCCAGGAATACACACTCTCTATATGATAACAGTGTTTAGAAGACTTGAATGTCTCTCCAGGACTTGACTAAGGCAAGGGACTTGACTGAGGCAAGGGACTTGACTGAGGCAAGGGACTTGACTGAGGCAAGCCTCTAAACACCAGAACCCCCAACCACTCTCCTTGTGTTTGTAGGTTACAGGTGACGCATCTTGATGGAGTGAAGCTGCAGGGAATAGTGAGATAGTGTGCAGATTCTAGTTCCCTAAAGAAAAGGACTGCTTGGACTTGGGCGCTAATGCCAGTGTCCCCTGAGGTTGAAAACACATAAATCATTTGGACAGTGACAATCAGTATCTGAAGAGCTTCTAGCATCCTGAAAATCACCTTGCCTTGGACTCAGGCACTAGTGCCAGTGTCCTTCGCATCTCACGAGATTGAAATGGAAAGTACAGTGAATATCAGTGTTGGAAGGAGATTAGGATTTCATAAAGAAAACACCACATTGGACTTGGGTGCTAATTCCAATGTCCCTGAGTATTCCACATCTCAAACTTTGAAAAATGATCAGTTATTAATCTCTGCCTACCTTAGTCTCCAAGCATTTGTCGTAATTCGTCAATTTGCTTACTATTTTACATAATTAGGGCTTTAAGGGTATTTGAGCATTAAATTGGTACATTAATTCACAATCTCTAAATTTCCACATTGTTCCAAGTGACACACCAACCTGTAGGTGAATCCTCTTGCAAGAATTGTGATTCAACTCGGTTGGATATCCTTTAATGTTTGTAGTGAAAGGAGGATTTATCCCTTTTATCACTTTCCCCTCTTTTCATACAAAACATTTTGGTGAACCCATGTTTATTTGAATTTTTCACCTTGTTGAGTGTTTTACTCTAGATTTGCATTCATTCATCTTATTGCATTTGAAAATTTACAAAAAAATTGAAAATTTTGAAAAAATTGACATCTTAGGCTTGCATTTTGGCATAATTTACATTTAATTTAATTTAATTTCTATTATTTTCATTAGATCTTATTTAAATTGTAGAAATTAACCTTATTTTATTCATTTGCATTGCATTTTCATGCTTAATTTGTTTAAAATTGCTTGAAATTGTGCATTTTTCATAAAAACCTAGTTTTGCATTAACTAGGGTTTGTAGTTAAAATCTTGTTTCAGATTTTACTTCCCTTTTTAAACACTCATTTAGAACTGATTTCTAATTATAGTGTTGCCTCATAGTGCCCTCTTTGCAAAAATTCATGTCTAGGGTTTGAAAACCTTGCACTTTCACTAGATTTGGCCTTGTTATCTCTCTAGAATTGCATTATAGGCATGTTGTGAAGGATATTATTGCATTATTGGACTGATATTGAGCTTATTATTTGTTTCCCCTCATAAAATTCTTCACAACACCTCATCTTTTAGGATTTGCATTGAAAAAAGTGAAAAATCAAGCATTTCTAGATTGTAAACATACATAGTCTTGCACTTGTCCTTTGCATAAGCATTGAAAATCTTTTAAATCTGATCTTGCATATATTTGAAAACATAAATTTGGCATCATTTGATATCCTTACTTGAAACTTGGCATTATCTCAATTACACATTGTGTATTTCAACACCCAAGGTGTACTACTAGCTCTTATTGATGTTTTTGGACATTTCATTATGGCACCTTCATGTCATTTTTATTTGGTATCTTTGCATGCATTTATCAAAGATCTTGATTTTCATAGATGCTTAAACCTCATGAGTGAACATCCTACAATATTAGAAAGCTTAACCGAGTTCATCTCCATGAGTAGTAATGAAAAAGATAATTGTGATAGCACTTCTCCTATGCATCTAGTTTCTACTACATGTGATAATGATATAAACTTGCCCTTTGATCAGTCTTTCAAAAAAGATTCCTCCTATGAGGATATACTAGCACAAGAGGATGAAATCATTGACACATTCCTTTTAATCACCCTACCCTCTTTGTAAAATGAAACATTAATGGATAAAGGGCTCCCTCTTAAGAAGGATTCCTCATGGGTAGAAAATGACTATTCAACTAATGATCACATGGTGCATGATGTCTCTCTAAGGATAATCCATTAGCTCTTCCACCTTTGATTGAATGTTCGAGTACCTTGGATATCTCTAAGCAAGTTAAGACTATGGTCAACTCTACTTTTGTTGCAAATTTAGATGATACCAAACTCTTTAACAACACTATACCTTCCTTTCGTTCTAATGCTCTCCTTGGCCAAGATGAAGTATTAGTGGATGAGAAAAGGTCTTTCAAATTAAATCCCTTAGTGATAGATGTTGAACATAATCGAAAGGAAAAAGATGTTAATTCGATCTTCACTAATAGACTTTGTGGCAATATTCCTAAGATGGTTGTGCAGGGGGCACCTAGTGCACCTTCTTGCTTAAAACCAATGATTACGGTTCAAGGTGATCAAAAACCACCTGAACCCTCGAATTACATTTTAAACTATGAAAGACAAATCACTCAAAGAAATCAAGGTGTTCAAAATGTGCTTGCTCACACATACAACACTCGTAATAACAAGCAAAGAAAGCAAGCACCTCATGTGCCTGTCTCTCTTCCATGTTCTCAACTTATGCTCCCTCTGCCACCTCATCTTACTCATAAAAGTGGTCAAGAATATGATCTTGTTGAACAGCTTCGTGCTACTCTGACTAAGATCTCTCTTTGGGATTTAATACAAACATCGCCTACATACCATGGAATTCTCCAAGAAGCTTTACAAAAAGTGATTGTCCCACCTACTGCTAAGCCTAATGACATAGAAGCCATATTAGATAATATGCATGCGACAAAAATAGATATTCTCTTTCAACCACATGAATTACCGTCAATTGAAGTTTAAAACCAATATGATCCTCTTATAATCTTTGTCATGGTTAATAAAAAGTTGATAAAGTGAGTTATGATTAACAATGGATCGACTCTTAATGTTTGTGGTATTGATTTGTTAGATAGGATTAAGGTTGATACCTATTTTTAAATCGGATATAATTAGCATTCACGGCTTTGATAATGTTGGTAGACAATTTGTGGGTACTATAACTTTACCTATAAAGGTTGGACCCGTGACATTATCTACCCTTTTTCATGTCGTGCCTGGTTCGCTTTCCTATAATATGATTCTTGGTAGACCGTGGATCCATGCCATGGGGGTAGTTCTGTCTACCCTTCATCGATCAATAAAGTTTATCTATCAAAATAAACTCCACACCATAGAAGCCAATCGTGAACCAGATAATTGTTTACATATTGAAATGCAAAAACAAGTTAACAATCATACAAGTCTAAACAACTTACGAGTGGATTCATCAATATCTCTTGCCATAGATAATGTTGTGCAAGACTCTAAAACATCGAATGCACTTTTCGGTGATGATTGGGGTTCATTAGATTTTAATCCTTGTAGTGAGGGGAATATAAACTTAATAACCCTGACACATCAAAAGTCACATTGATCTCATCCACGAAATCTTTCGACACAGCTAAGAAAACCAAAGCCTCCTTGGTAGAAAACAAAGACAATAATCTTACTTATACTACAGATTATGATACCTACGAGGCTTCACCATCTTCTAAAGAAATGACATCCCTCTACGGTCGTGGATTTAAAATCCTCTATAACAATTGTGACTATGTAGGTAATGGTTGTGGTGTAAATCAACAAGGAATCAGAGTACCTTTACAAGTTGTTGGAATTAATTATATAGCTAGTATTGGATATTGCTCTTTGAATCCCACTAAAGCCTCTCGTCGTCCTAAACTTAATGTTAATGCAATCTCAACAAGACCAAAACAACATGCAAGATATCCTGGGTTGATAGACAAGAATTGTCCACCAGGAGCAATCCCTATGAATTAGGTAAATATTTCTCCATCTTTAAGCCACACTCATATCAAATATTATAATTGCTCTCAAGGGTGGCCTTCTCCTAGATATATATGTTCTTAGCATTGGGTTCTATCAGGTAAGTATTTCTAACCCTTAACCTCTGTGTTGTGTTTCCCCCATGATATGTTATGTGTTTAGGCCTCCTTGGATGACCCTTGATACTCTTGTAAGATTAAGGATACTGGGAGACCGCCTCTGTTGTGACCATTCTTCTATTTGTATCATCATTCTTCTATCTTGCTTCTCTATTTTTAATGTTGTGTGTTGTGTCCTAGGGGCATAGCATTGCGGTTGGTGACCTGGGGGCACCTTCCTACATGACAACCCTAGGGCACTTGTTTCTCCTCTCTTGATTTATTGTTTACCTTCCTCTAGTGGTTCTATCTAGCTAGAAAATGATGAAAAACAAATAATACTGATACAGATCACGTGTCCCTTCAGCGAGTAAGCAAAAATGGACCTAGTCCATACATGACGATAGGGTTGATATATATTATCTAACGATTGGCTAGTAGAATCACTCCGTGTGATGTTTTAATGATGTCTTATCACACTAACAAACCATAACAATACTATTGCTCTGTGCACTTTGTTTATCTTGGGTCTCACCTTGGTTGCATTCAGTTCTGAGATCTCTGCGGTATAGTGCCACGGTTGTATTTGGTTTCTGAAGCTATAGTATAACCTTGGCTTTTGATGTGATTATGTTTATGCATTGCTTTGATCATGTGATCTGGTTATTATCTTATGGAAATATTTCTAACCTCTTGTCTTGCAGGAAATTGTGTGTTTGTGGGAACATTTGGCGATTGTAAAGTTCATGTCACTTCCAGGGGCATGGGCTTTCCGAAAGCTCTTGTTCCCTTGTGTGTTTTCTCTCTACCTCAACACGTTTTATATTGGTACACGATATCAACCACTTTAAGGTGGGGGCATATATAAGGTAAGTTGTCTGATGATTTTGATATTGATAAAGTGTGTTTTCATACATTGATCTATGGCGTATACTTCCTTTGCACTGTAAGGCATCTCTGTCACGCAGGTGGAGTTGTATACTTTTGAGCACATGCTTCCTTTTCACTATAAGGTGTCTCCATGACACGGGTGGGGTCACATTTTGAAAGCCCTTTGTGGAGGCAGGGATGGTGTGTCTCTTGTGCTAGTGCACATCCTTTTTTATTCTAATGGTCCTTCGAGTAGGTGGGGTTGGTGTATCCTCCCTTAAGCGTGTCTTTGGTGGTTGTTGTGGTGAAGCCCAACCGTCAAGTGTGCCTGTAATGTGCTTGAGATGGTGGTGAACCTAGCAATAGGCTCCTTCCATCGCTTGTTTGTCATGTTTTCTTCATGTCTTTCATGTGTGTGTGTATGGCGTGTTTGTTCCCAAGCATAGTCTAAAGACGTGTGGTGATGAGTCCCTCCTATGCTTTGGGATTTGATGGTATGCTCTATTTGTATTGCATGTTTGTTGCCCCATATGCAGTCTAAAGATGTGTGGCAATGAGTCCCTCCTAGATTCTGGGTGGTGTGTTTACTTTTCATGCACTCGCATCTGCATTCATTTATATATGAAAATGAAAAAGAAATAATCACCACATTCACTATATTCATTGTGTTTTGCATGTCTTCAATGTTGTCTTCTTCATGTTTTGCGTGACTGTAACTGTCTTCTTTGTGTTTTGTGTGCCTGTTATTGTCTTCATTGTGATTGGCATGTCTGCAGCGTGTTTTTTCTAATGTCTACCTGAGACTGGGGGCTAGAGATAGTTCCTCAATCTTAGTGTATGCATTATCTCTAAGTTCTTGGCGTGTTTGTTGTGTTTTGACTGTACTTTAATGCATGTATGGGCCTTGCGTTTATACATACATTAAAGTGGGGGCTAAATGTTATGTCATAAAAAGTCTCCATGGGACTTTTCCAGCTTAAGGTTTAGCTCCTGGGTCCTTTACAATGCATTATAAGCATCTTGCATGATAATCTTGAATCCCAATGAGAAAACCCCTAAGTGTTATGGCAAATAGGACCTAGGGGATGCTATTTAAATAGATCTTGACCTAAATTGGGAGAGTGGACTTGGACGCTAGCACCCTAGGCCTACCCCATTTTAGGTCAGCCCCAAATTTGAATGTCAGTTTGGTGACCGTTAATTAGGTCCCAAGCTGACATCTTAAGTTTGAATTACGAAATTCTTAGTGGGAATGTGTTTAGTTGCATACATAGGCATATTTAGTGTTTCATTTGTAAACTAGAAGAAGCTAACAAGAAGATGATTGTGAACTTTTGGCAAACTTATGATTTCAGAGCATTCAAGATATTCATTGTTGCAGAGCAGAGCATTGTTATTGTGTTTGTGGTTGCAGATTTAGCTTCATCTTCTCATGTGTTGAAGAGCCTTAATCTATGTGAGATCTACACCTCCAAGGTGATATCTATTTGTATTTGAATCATTTATCATTTTTTTTTGCCTCTATCCTGCATGGATACACACTCTCTATCTGACAACGGTGTTCAGAAGACTTGAATGTCTCTCTGGGGCTTGACTGAGGCAAGCCTCTAAACACTAGAACCCCCAACCACTCTCCTTTTGATTACAGGTTATAGGTGTCGCATCTTGATGGAGTGAAGTTGCAGGGAACAGTAAGACAATGTGCAGATTCTAGATCCCTGAAGAAAAAGACTGCTTGGACTCAGTTGCCAATGCTAATGTCCTTCGAGGTTAAAAACATAGAAATCATTTGGACAGTGACAATTGGTATCTGAAGAGCTTCTGGCATCCTAAAAATCACCCTGCCTTGGACTCGGACACTAGTGCCAGTGTCCTCCACATCTCACAGGACTGAAATGGAAAGTATAGTGAATATCAGTGTCGGACGGAGATCAAGATTCTGTAAAGAAAACACCACATTGGACTTGGGTGCTAATGCCAATGTCCCTGACTATTTTGCATCTCAAACTTTAAAAAATAGTCAGTTATTAATCTCTGCTTACTACCTTAGTCTACAAGCATTTGTCGTAATTCATCAATTTGCTTACTGTTTTGCATAATTAGGGTTTTAAGGGTATTTGAGCATTAAATTGGTACATTAATTGACAATCTATGAATTTCCACATCGTTCCAAGTGACACACCAACTTGTAGGTGAATCCTCTTGCATGAATTAGGATTCAACTTGGTTGGATGTCCTTAAATGTTTGTAGTGAAAGGAGGATTTGGCCCTTTTATCACTTTCCTCTCTTTTCCTATAAAATAATAGGATATGGTAGACATCCTCTAGTGTAACTGTCATCTCACCTGTGAGTAGAAGGAATGTCAGCATGTCTGCATCCCACCTCTCCATAAGTGCCATGAGCATGCTATAATGAAATCTCATTGTGGGCATGAAGAACACCCACCAAAGATCAACTGCATGTAAGATATCCCTCTCCTCATCTGATTATAGTGTTGATGTGGTCTCGAAGTAGCATCATTAGGCAACCGCCTGTGTGCTCTTATGTCTCGATAACGTCCTACAGGTCAAACATCCAAAACTGAATCAGCTCACATCATCAAATCATCAAGAAGCATATAGGACATCAATATGTACCCTGTACATGAGGCCCTTGTCTTCCCTGGACCTAAGCTCCCCAGGAGGACCTGGGCATCCAAAGAGGACGCTGGCGCCCTGGTTGGGAACCCTTGTCCAAACAGGGCTATTTGGCACACAAATCAAGAAAATAAAAAACAACAAGAAAGCATGAATGACAAAAGTGAAGTTTAGACCCTACCTTGGGCTCGGAGCATCTCCAGTCTCAGAAGCTAGTATGGATGTCGACTCGACATGGCTGGTCTCTCTGTCCTTCTCCTTCTCTCCTCTACACAAAGACAATAAGAATGAATGGTGCAAAGTTAAAACTCCCTTTACATATAGTAAATGGATGAGAATTCCTATCACCATCTAGGTGTAAAATTGAACAGTTTTACTCATAAGCTTCTATCTTGGGCTGACAAACTCAAATTTCTGCATCATTTGTTGCATTGGAATCCTGTTCCATCCAACCCAATGTGTTATGCTTCGGTGTTGTTTGCAAAAATGACCCTCACAATGCATTTCTCATGACCTTCCCCTGAAATCGGTGCGTGTAGATAACCACCTTGTTTCTCCTTTTCAGACTAAGCAAGAAGAAACAAGGGGGGCATATATCTCCCTTGATTTCCTCCCTCATCATGTCTGATCACTCAACCCCTTAGTGTTTTTAACTGGCCTATTTGTGTGTTGGTTGCAGGTTGATTTGATTTTGATTATTTGACGAGTGTTCCTTTGTAGGATGTGGTTCCTAACTTTATGGTTTGGCAGGATTATAGACTGGGGGCTTCTTCCTCTTACGTGACAACACTTCAGCTTCCTCTATAGTATCCTTTTGGGTATCCTTTTCATGATTGATGTATACTTTCCTTTAGTTGCATATGCATATAGTGTCATATGGCCACTAAAGTGGGAGCTAAATGTTATGTCAGAAATTGCCCCATTGTCCTCCTGCATGGAATGGTACAATTTCTCATGGCTTAGCTCCTCTCCTTTGGTGTCCTTTCAACTTGTTTATTTCTGACCTCCCTAAACCTTGATTGACCTATAGCTAACTAAAGAAGTGTCGTATTTTGAAGTAATTGATGACTGAACCTGAAAAGAAACTTTGGATTCTGGACATCCTGGACCACCTTGATACAGACCTAATGGAAAAATCAGGGCCTAGACAAGGACACCCGTGCCCTTGTCCTGCCCTATTTTTGGGGGTTTTGAATTTTGGCGGGGTGTCAGCTCCCGCCATGCACCTTGAGATTCTGATTTCAAATTTTTATTTTTCGTGTGATGTCGACACATTATTCCAAAAATTTGAATTTCTAAGGTTAGGTATTTAAAGGCATTTAAAAATCATTTTATCACACACAATCTACATGCAAGCTTTCTATGCCAAAACTTTGCCATTTTTTCCATTGAAGACCAACAACTTGTTGAAGCTCTTTGAAGATATTAAAGATTGCTATCATGGAGATATTTGATGAAGATTAGGAATCAAGATCTTGAGACTATCTTGCTCTTCCTATGGTTTGCACAACCTTTTATATGATCGGGAGAAGGGTTGAAGCGTCCAGCTTGAGCTTGGGAATCCCCTGCAGATACGGCTACCTCGCCTTCTTGTTCTACAAGTCTTCATTGCTATCATCTCCTTGAGGTGATGTTGTTTCCTTGAGTGAAATAAAGTGTTGATCTTTCCTTGATGCTTGAGTCATCTAGGGTTTTGCATTTTTTGTATACACATATGATAGATGAGCACACACATTTGCAAATCTTTCATTGGCTATTATTGAGGTAGGAATACCAAAAATGGGGCTTGACTGAGGTAAGCTCCTATATAGCCACAACCATCTTTATTCTCCTTTTGCATGTGCAAGTTATATTTGAAAATATCTGATGGAAAGGAGTGGCATAAAGATGGACATTGTAGATACAGTCATCGTAGAAATTTGAATTTTGACATTGTGAAATATTTGGGACAAAAGAGCGGGCACCCTTGTCTAACTAGGCATTTATTTCTAGATTTGGGAACCTCTGGAGACCCTCTATTACCTAGTACAATAGATTTCACCCTTCGGAAACTTACGAGACAAAAGAGCGGGTGCCCTTGTCTGACAGGCCTTGACTTTCTAGGTACACATTCTCTATGATCCCTACTCTGTATTTCTATAATATGTTTGTTTCTACCAGTGCTAGAAATTAATTTGTTACATCGTTAGTTGATAATTAGGGTTTCATGCTTTGTGAATGCTACAAGCTTGTAAAATCCTAATCAAAGAATCCATCCAATCACAGCTAGCATTAAAAGGGATCTAGAAATGTGTAGCTTGTTCCTTCATAGAGAGCAAGCTCGGTTCTACTTCCCTAATGTTTGGTATGTGAAGAATGGGACTAGATTTAGTTTAGACAAACTATCATTATCCCACATTTTCCACTAAATAATTATACACCTTAAAGGTCATCAACTATTGTGTTTTTATTTGATCTATTACCAAAAATAAGCTGTCTACAAGCTATTTCACCTTTTTTGCCAATTCTACACTTTTGATCAATCCCATGACACTTTTAATCAATCGTGGGGTGCTTTTGATTATCTGTGAGCATCTAATCAGTACATTAGCACTTTTGATCAGTATCTTGGTGCTTTTGATTAGTATCTTGGCGCTTTTGATCAGAAGTGTGGCACTTTTGATTAGCTCCCGAGTTTCCAACTTTTTTGTTGTCATCTTCATCCTAATTTATCTAGTTTAACAAAAAAACATCCTATATCTATCCACAACACTTTCATTTCATCCCAATTCTATCCAAAACAACTTCAGTTCATCTCAAAACAACTTCAATCCACATCCATCAAAACATTATCCCTAATCACTTACAAAACCATTCCCAATTTCTTCCTAATCCAATCACATTTCACTTTAAATCATCCCTAATCACTTCCAAACCACTTGACACCATTCCCAAACCACTTCAACATCAAACCCTAAATCATCCCTAATCACTTCCAAATCACTTGACATCATTCCCAAACCACTTCAAAATCAAACCAATCACTTCCATACCACTTCAACATCATCCCCAAACCATTTCCAATCATCCCTAAACCACTTGACATCATTTCTAAACCACTTGCCATCATTCCTAAATCACTTGACATCATCCCTAAATCACTCCAAATCATCCCTAAATCACTCTAAACCATCCCTAAACCATTCTAAACCATCCCTAAATCACTCTAAACTATTCTAATCCATTCCTAAACTAATTCATTCCATTCCAAATCCAATCCATTCTAACTTTCTCTAATCATATGAAGAAAATGATTGAAACCCTCCCAACAACAACCTCAATAATTTCACCCAGGACTCCAATAGTGTCATACTAGAAATCAATAGTGTCATCCTATTAATCATTTGCACCATACTGGTCCTCAAAAGTGCCATTCTACAAACAAGCATCCATAGGGTCATTTTTTCTCTCTAATAGTCCTAAAATTCTCAGAACTACAATAGTTCCATTCTGGTGATCATTTGGGCCATACTAAGCCTCAAAAGTGCCATACCTTTCATTAGTAGCGCCATTCTACAACTAGGCTTTTAGGAGTGTAAATTTGGTTCTTAGATAGTCTAAAACCCTCAGAAATTCATAAGCGCCATTCTAAAAATTGATTGCACCATACTAAGCCTCAGAAGCACCCATCCTACCCCTCAAAATCACCATACCTTTCATCGATAGCTCCATTTTGCAATCAAGCTTCCAGAAGTGAAATTTTATCCTCAGATAGTCAAAAACTACCTAGAACTTCACAAGTGCCACTCTGTGCCTTAGTTGTGCCATTTTGTGCCTTAGTTGCACCATCCTTTTCTTTAGTAGCACCATTCTATCCATCATTAGCTTAACATTGTTCATCATTAGCTTAACATTGTTCATCATTAGCGCAACACTGTTCATCATTAGCATAATTTTGTCCATCATATGCACAATTCTGTTCATCATAAGCGTCATTCTGTATATCATTTGTGCCAATCTAAAAATATGATAAATTGGCACTTTTGATCACTTTTGATCACTTATGGGGTGCTTTTGATTAGAATTGTGGTTTGATCAGTCCTATGGTGCTTTTGATCAGTCCTATGGTGCTTTTAACTGTGAAACAACCTATCAAACTTCAAATAGTCATAACTTTTGCAAATCACATCAAAATTTGATGATTTTTTTTGAAATGACATAGAAAATTATAAGGAATCGATTGATACCATCTAATTTGATATATCTTGATTATTTCAAACTTCTTATCAAGCTTAATCCACATCCTTTGAAACATCACTCGTCCATCCATAATCAAACCTATGCTTCAATGAATCAAACTTTAGTCACATCATCAAGAATCATCATCAAAATAGTCTTATAATCAATAGACCTAGGTTCAACCCTTCTCCATCATACCCAGATGATGCATAATATATGGATCTCATCCCCAAGCTTTATCTTCAATCCAACCCATGTCATTATCATACCAACCTCCATCATACACATTTCCTAGTCAAGCACAAATACAACAACTTAAACATGATTATGAGAAATTAGATCCTATCACTAAGGAAAAATGTAGAAATATCATTTGTGGTAACCCCTATGCACATCTCATCACTAGAGATCCTCCTAATGTTATCACATCAACATCATTATCTTACATGTCCATGCGAACTCCAAATCATCAAATCATGAATCCATACTTGGAGATACAAACTTCTTACAATTTAACAATTTGGCAAGGACAAGTTACAACCCTATACCTAATTATAGGTCCCATATAAAGGGACATCAAGTTCATCCATATCATCCTCTATCTATATATTCACCTCCATCCATTTCCCAAGAACCATTTTCCTATGCAATTTCTCCACCTCCTAATCCTAATCCATTCATTCACATACCATATAATCCATCCTATCCTTCTCCCAATCTACTATATAATCCTTTACCCGATCTTCCATCCTATCCTTCTCCCAATCTACCCTATAATCCACCACCTAGTCCACTTCCTAATCCACCATAAAATCCTCTTATCCATCTATCCATATCCACTCCTAATCCACCATCAAATCCTATTATCCCTCCACTTGATCCTAAACCTAACCCCACAACATCTACTATCATGAAGGATGTGACCCAATATACATATAAATATCTTACTCTAGAATTCATGAAGGATGTGACCCAAGGACTCCAAGCACAGAATAAAACACTATCATGCACTCAAATATCTATCCTTGAGCTTAACAAAGAACCTCCTAATAGAATGTCTACCACTTCAACACCATCATCCACTCCTATGCATATTCATCCTCTTGAAGAGTCCCTTACCATGAATGCAAATAAAGACCCATCATGTAGTTGTTGACCATCTTGAGCCTCTTAAGTCCATCCAAGAACCTTCCACTTCTATCCAAACCCAAGAGCTATGTCATGAGTTTAGTCCAAAGCATGTGGAAACACCAACCCCTTATCCTAATCAAGATCAAAACACCCCTTCTCATCCTATTCATAACCAATTTCATGATATCCATGTTAATCCCCTCTATGATCAAGATAATATCTATGATCAAGATCCTATCTGTGATCACAAAAGCCATGATGATCCTCTTAGCCCACTTTATGTATTACATCAGCTAGAGATTGCCACTTCACCCATCCATAATTGCACAACCATCCATGAACAAGATATCCAAATCACTCCTATCCATCAATCCACAACATCCTCTTCCCAAGATGAGACACTTGATCTCCAAGAAAACATTGACAATCAAACAAGTAACTTGGATCATATCATTCCCCATCTTAGTGAACATAATGTTAGTCAAGATCCAAGCATCCCAAGTCATCCATTGCATGATCCTACATTATCTCTTGTTAATCCTCCATTATCCCCTATTGATCCTTCACCATATCCTATCAAACCCATTCCAAATCCATTATCCTATCCCATTGGTCCTACTGCTTTCATCCATGGTGGTTCTCTTGTTGAAGGGGAACAAACTTTAACCACCACTCCACTCCACCTTCTCCATCTAATAATGGACTCGCGTCTTGTTTCCAAAATAACAAACATCTCATTGCCTATTGTATGTTCCAAAACATGAAATATCAAGGAAATATTTTAGGCCTTCATGAACAAGGCATCTTAGATCCCATCCATGTCAGAATCCATCCATGAGTGCATGGCCTTGGTTTTACATCCCAAGAAAAATAATCCAAAGATGTTAGTACCACTTCCACACCTCCTAAAGTTACTTTTTCCAATCCAAATCCAGGTGCACCTCATCACACCTCCAACTCATATGTCACCATCCCTCCTCCATTGTCATACCATTCACAAAAGCACGTGACCATACATATCTCTCCATCCACTCTTCCACCACTTCTTCCAACTCCTAGTATTCCTATCCTTCAATCCCCTAATCCCTTCATCTATCAGCATACTAATCCCTCCATCCCTCCATCCCACTCCCTTATATCCCTTATAATTCCTAATCAAGGCCAATGAATGCACACATTGACCACATATGAAGCTATCCCCAACCAAATGAGATTCAAAAATAAAATTATGGATGCCTCCACATATACATTAAAAAATCTAAAAAATCCTCAAGAATATCATGTTGTAGGGCATCAATACACAAAATCAGAGCCAAATCCATCTCAAAATCTCCAAACTCCCACACTCCTAAAAGAAAAATGAAAATTGTGTGGGTCCCCAAGCAACAAGCAATTAATCCAAATGAATCATCCATATCTCAATCCATCCCTAAATCCCAAAAATCTCATTCCCCATCAAAAATACTGCAAATCCTAAGTCTATTTGGGTTCCTAAATCCCTAAATTGGTTATTCCTAAATCCCATATCCTGATTCCCATTACTCCCCACTTCCCATCAAAGTCAAAGGTTTCAAAATCTATCATGATGTGTGCAACCGTTGGTCTTGGTTCCCTAGAATTCCATGACATTTCCACATACCTGCATCCCCCATCTTATATCCATTATCTAGAGCATATTTCCCCCATCATAGCTCTATGGTCCGTGCTTTTGCTCCATCGCCCCATTATCCATCCATCTCCATCCATCATCCACATCATAATCCACCATCCATTCCATTTCCATATTCCCACATCTACCAACATCCATTCCATTTCCATCTTCCCACATCTACCAACATCCATGCACATAATGCTACCTAATATAGTCCATGTGCAACACACACCAAAAATTGCTAACATACTAACTTTTTATTGGAAATAGATGGTTGAGTCCTCACTTTCCATCTCATCCAAATAGTCAAAAAACAAATACAAATAAAAATTTAAGTAAAGATAAATCGTTCGTCCAATGGTGAAAGGTAAACAGGGGCCTTGGATAAGTACCATGATGAAAAACTAGCAAACATGCATCATGTGTAGACTAATTTTCTATGTACCTTACGCTTGGGGGCTGTTGTCTCATCTCATCCTATCATTTCCCATCATATCTCCTTATCCATTATATCCATATAACTATCCCATTGATCCACTTCATTCTCCTTTCCTCATTTTGATATTGATAAAGATAAGGGGCAAAATGTTGAAAAATGCTTTGAACAACTCTTGATGTATCTAATACTTCCCAACATATCCTACCATCTTATCATTGCAAGCATTGTCACACCATATCCTGAGTCTAATACCTAGAATAAGACATGTTATTCCTATGCGACGTAGTCCTTGGAGATCACATCCTACATTCTTCCATCCATCTATCCATTTTGGATCTTCCCATCTATTATCCACTATAGCCCATCCTTCTAACTATCTATCCATTTTACATTATCCCTCCCATCCATCCTCCACTATCACCTATCCTTCTCCCTATCCATGATGTTCCCTTGTCATTGGTATCTAGCACTATGGCTATCCAACTGCAGTCCAACAAAATCCAAAAAAATCCAAACATTCTAAAAAATCCAAAAAAAATCATAACATTCCAAATAATCCCAAAAAATCAAAACATTCCAAAAAATCCAAAAAAATCAAAACATTCCAAAATTTTTTTTAAAAAAATCCAAACATTCCCAAACAACCCCAAAAAAAACAATCCAAAATATCCAAACATTCCAAAAAATCCAAAAAACCCAAAAAAAAAATAAAAAATCAAAACAATCTAAAATCCAAAAAAAATCATAACATTCGAAAAATATCCAAAAAAATTACAACATTCTGAAAATGCAAGCAATAAATCTAATTGCAAGTCATCCTTAATCCATACCAATCCAATCGAGTAATCTAGCCAAGCAGCCAAAAGCATACTTTGGTTTTGTTCCAACCTTGTTGTCAAACCAGCCAATCAATCATTTATCTAATCATCATCAACGGGATATATCATTCCTTAATCCTTGTGTTGTTCTAGGGATATATCGTCCCCTATAATGACGACACTATCCAATCCATCAAATCAATCGATCAATTAATCCTTAATTTTCAGCTTGGCAGGGGCAATAACCTTGTTTATTTTTGAATCATTTGTGCATGCTTGCTTGCTTGCTTGTGTGTGTTATCAATTTATCTTGTATTTGTGTTATCATTTTTTATCTTGCATCTCTTGTCTTGCATTTGCATTAGTCCTTGTAACCTACCTACCACAACGGTATCATGCTCTTCATTATTATGGTGCTATACGATATAGGGTTGCTTGTGACCTTTATCTTTTTGTGTGTCTATCCTATGCATTGGATACATCGTCACCTTGGTCTTATATACCATGGTGCATAACATCCATTGCTATATCAAACTAAGGCTTGCTCTTTACATTTTATAAAGCATAACCAAAGCAACATCATCCCATCCATCTACCTATACATCCTAATAAATACATATAGCTTTCGCAGTTTGATCAATTCTTCTATTCTTATACATCCTATGTAGCTTCTTCTATCATACTACATTACTGCATCCATTCTTTTTCCATCTATCTTCCATCTTTCATCTAACTTTTTCACCTTCATCCACATCTCTCTACCTACTAACAATTTCCTTTCCTTTTATTTCGAGGGCGCACCTGTGTTCTTTGAACCCACATGTCCTCTCGAGGGGGCATCATCATCATTTATCTTTTTCATTTACCATTATCTTTCCTTACCACCCTCACTTCAAGTGACTGGGGCATCACCATCTTTAATACAATCATTTTAATCCAATCATATTCTTCTAAATCAAAATCTTCTTCTATCAAATCAAACACTATGTTTTAAATTTCTTTGAAATGTTGTTACTTAGCAATGCCATCTCAAAGAGGGGCAAAATGTAGACACCTAAAAATGACTAATGCATCATCATCTTGTCGTAGGCATCATTCTTTCACTGATTTCTTCTAATCTAACATTAATTAAATGATTCCTAATTGTTGAATTAATTTCAATGATTTATACCCCCTTCCACCAATAATTAAATAATTTCAAATTATTTAATTAAATCAAATCTTTCCCTCTAACTTTATTCTTCTATTAATTAAATAAACCTATTATTTAATTAATTCACAACTTTAATTCATCTTATCCACAAACAATTAAATAATTTCAATTATTTAATTGACTAATTATTCCTCCAAAATTAAATAAATTATTTTAATTTATTTAAGTTGACTTTTCTTATCTCCTAAATAAATAAAATCAAATATTTTATTTATTATACAACAAATTAAATAAATTAATTAATTTAATTTCTAATTTATCTTCTCATCTTCTAAATTTATCTTTTTCTTCTAAAAATCTTCTCATGCATATAAATTAAATAATTTATTATTTAATT
Organism: Cunninghamia lanceolata; assembly: GCA_027924645.1. Lineage (NCBI taxonomy): Eukaryota > Viridiplantae > Streptophyta > Pinopsida > Cupressales > Cupressaceae > Cunninghamia > Cunninghamia lanceolata. Next base: position 19,698,729 of record BSBN01001272.1, on the reverse strand, counting down.
TTATCTATTACATGTCAAAAATAAAATCATGCATTGAGTTTAATTGGCTTTAAGTCTTTGTTTTTCTCAATCAACTCATTAAATTAAAAATTAATTCTATTTAATGAAAATCAATCCTATTTTTAGCCAAGAAAGCAATTAACTCTTTAAATCACCGTTTTGCATGTACACTTGTCATGTGCACATTCCTCATGTCTTCTCAATTTATCTCAACCATTGATTTCATCTAATTTCCTCCACCGTTGATTGAACTTTTTTGAAAGCTATAAATACACCCCTTCACTTATTCACAAACCTCTTGGAGCTTTAAGCATTGAGCATTCATATCTCCTTCATGAACTTTGAGCAATCGGCATCCATATCGTCCTTTCGCATTTTGAGTATTCGTTGAAGCACCTTGCATCCATTGAGCTTATCATCCATCCATTTTGCAACAATGATTATGCTTTAGTATTTTGAGAAATCCACATATCAGTACACCAAGGAATAAATATTGTTGTGGTAACTTGCATTGCAAATTATTGTTTGGATTTGATTATTGGGCACTTTGATTATTTCTTGAGTTATGTAGACATTGGAATATGATGTTTATGTGTCTTGTTTGCATTATGATTTGTAGCATACAGAGTACTTATAATCCCACACTCTTAAGACATACACACAAATTAACATATAGGTAAGCTAATTACTATATAACCAAAAGAGAGTAAAGAAACTTAAAACATTTATGCAACACAAATTAATATACAACTTTGCCCATCTCAATATTTCAATAAAGATAGCAACACTCCCACTATAAAGTAGCAATTTAGTTTCAATTTAATTATGCATGATGTTTATGAAAGATCAAAATTGGTCTATAAGATTAAAAGAGATATAATACATAAATATGAAAAGGGGGCATAAGGGAACATTTCAAAGAAAATAAAAACAAAAAACAAATGATACAACAAAGGAAAAAATACGTTCGGCTACAAAAAAAAATGTGTGATTGGTGTAAGACGAGGGAGGTCTTTACGTTTGTGATGCCTTGTGGATCTAGTATATGAATATGGAAGTTGGCAAGGGGGCCTCTTTCCTATTGAAGCAAGAGGATTGAAAATAAGAAGTAATTAATCTAGTATAAACCTCTTTAATAAACATATCTCTAAAAAATCATTGAAGAACACCAAACATTTCTTACATAAAGAAAAGAAAACATTTCTAATTTTTATAAACTATAAAAACCTAAGAAAACCCAATAAAAAATCCTCTAATCTCATAATAAAAAGAACATTTGAGCATGAGAATGATAAAGGTTGACAAAATAAATCTTTACTAATGAGAATCTTAGACAATTTGAGCATGAAAATGATAAAGGTTGACAAAATAAATCTTTACCAATGAGAATCCTAGGCATTTGAGCATGAGAATGATAAAGGTTAGACAAAATAAATCTTTACTAATGAGAATCTTAGGCTCTTAAACTAGATCTTCTTGAGCTTTTATCAAATATAAAAGTTCCTAGGTTAGATAGGTTTTGTAACAAACATTCAAGAAATGGATTGTCCTAGGGAATGTATATGATGCCTTGTAGCCTCTAGGCAATGCCTTCCGTGACACTAATATAATAAAGTCTTGAATTTAAACTCTTGTCTACCAATGTGGTTAGAAGAATAGTCCTTAGACTTTGTTAGGTGAAGTTGTGCTTTCCTTGAATTATCACATGGAGAAGCATTCAAAGGCTTTTTTGGATCTATGTGCATGATGATGTGACATGACCTAATATGGAAAAGGCCATTGTGATTCATACGCCATGGTTTTCCAGTTGTTCCAAACCTGTCTTTTTTTCCTACCTCTTTAAAAAAAAGCCATAAATGAGCTTGGAAATCCTCATGCTGAAAAAAGATATAATTAAATAAGTCTGATGTCACTTGTGACAACTCATAAATATTTTTATTAGGTATTGTCAATGACTTGGCCTCATCATGACCGAATTGGGAAAGTAAAAGTTTGAATAACTGAAGTAAAAGTCTCGAAAACCAAGGTGTTAAGTTTGAGCTATAAAAAGTTTTCCTAGTTACGTCACTTCTAATTCAAGAATGACCCATCGTTTAAGTAATCATTATTTGTTTGTTTGCATACGTGTCGAGTGGGGTAATTTTTTTTTTTTTGGTTTTTGAGTTCAACCTGTCCACTTTAAGGAGAGGGAAACCTCCTTGCAGAGCAAGCAAAGGTTTTTTTAATATTATTTTTAATGTTTTATGGATTCTTGAGGCTCGTAATTGTGCTTACAATAGAATAGACGACTTTTATATCGTTACAATAATTTTTTCAATTTATTTTTAGTTGAAAAGTAGTTTTTTTTTATATAAAATTAACTGAATTTATTGAAAATAATAAATTAATTTTCCACGTTGCTAATAATTAGGATGAAGAGTGAGGGCACTAATTGAGATGATTTAGACTCAACAAATAACTAAGAATACATGTTTGAGGTTAATTTAAAATAGCTAAGAATATAGGGAAATGTTAATCCATTAATTTTATATTACGATAATGAAAAATTCGGGAGGATATGACATATCACAGTGCTCATGTTTTTATAGGTAAATTTAATGGAAGTTGGGTACCTAAAAACAACATTATGGTGTTGGATTTGACAAACCTAAAAATCAAGACGTAATTCGAATTGATGATGTGCTCTAAACACTTTTTACATGGGCTTCACACATGTTCTAGGCCAACATGTAATTATTGAACAAGTCATTTATTTCTACTCAAGTTCCAATGCAAGCCTTTGTCTCCATTAATGGACTTGAGAATTTCATTTGGATATGAAAAATATAGTGTGCATTCCTATTTGGAATAGTTTATGTATGCTTTGCCTTTGGATTTCTAGCAAGATGACTATTTTAAAGGAACAATTAATATACTAGTAGAATTCATTGTGTTTTATGAAAACACTTGAGACAAGGAGAGTGCTTCATTTATGTTAAAATAGATCTTAGTTGTTTTTTGTTTTTGTTTGTTTGTTTTTTTTGTTATTGAGAAAAATCAGATTAAAAATAATGATTACAAAATAATGAAGCAGCCCCGTAGACTGTGATAAAAGATAGGACCATTGTTCAATATACTATTACAACAAATAAGGAACCAATTACATCAAAGTACATAAGCTCAAACAGAGACAACTGCTGATATACCACAAAATACAACAATAATACAATGTTCCAACAACCATCACTGAAGTAAAATAGTGCAGAAAATCTTCAGCCACAGAGATAGACAACACTAGCTGCTCACAAATCAATTGTTGACCTGAAAATGGAGCTTCTTCCTTTGCACTTTAAGATTGTTGAGTTGAGCTTTGATCCGATCCAACTGGAATGCGACACTGGGATTGTTGTTGAACAAACTCTTCAGCTGAGAATACAAGGCCATAATTTGCAAATAGATCTTAATTGAACTATTTTTCAAAAATAAAATTCCACAAGAATTTGTAGATGGGTACAAGCTTTCAACTACAACTAGGTTCCTTTTCAATTCCTAGTTTTTTAATAGCACGACTACTTCTTCAAGCACATAAATTAAATATGATTTCAACCAAATCTTTGCCTTTGTTAGAATGTGGAAAATCCATCTTGTTGGGTCCTTTTACTTTGTCAATGCTTGTGGTAAACCATTGGGTTTTGTGCTTGTGAGACTACATGTGGTAGGTATCCTACATATGTTGATGGGTAGGTTAGTGCTTTATTAGATCAACCTACCCTTATGTCATATGCTCAAATGGTGTATAAATAGACGCCTCTCACCATTTTAATCAATTAATTCGTATTTTATTCTTATATTATAAGTCATGTTTCTTCTTTTCTTTGAAGTCCCTTGACAACTCTACATATTGGTGTTCTTTCTTATGCTTGTGGAATTTACTATTTGTTCAATCGTTGACTTATGATAACAATATTGCATGGTATTAGTTTGTTTAGGCTAAAAAAAAAAACTCTCCAAGTTTCATTCCTTTAATACTAGGAGGAAAGTAAAGGAGGGGTGGTATCTCACAAGTTGTTGGGTCAATTCTTTTTGTTAAGTATCATTTTTTTCTAAAATGAAAGATTCTAGAAAGATCACAAGAACATAATAGTTTTTGAATGTAAATCTAAATTCTTTATAGGAATTTGGTAATGTTTCATTTATTGATAAATTCGTCTATCTATAACACACAATTTAATTTTGTACATTTGGCTTTTGAGAGTCAATTTTAAAACTTGATCTTCCATTTGAATTCACTTTCAAACCAATAGAAAGCTTTTTTTAACTTGTCATGTAGTGTCCTAAAAATAATGTCAATATTCTTAGATTTAATAACATAATTCACTAAGAAACATAATCATATTAACATGTGATTTAGAATTAGTTTCATCTATAAGTAATAGCATCCCTAAAGTAATGTTTGATCTTTTAACTAATTGTATATGGAAAGATCTTATGCACTTGATAATCCACTTATGTAACTTCCCTTAGTTAATCTTATTTACCTAACCATTATTCTAGATAATCCATCCACTTATTTACACTTAATTTTTATTACTCATGTTTGCATAATAAATAAATCTTCTTTAAGCTTCTATACATCTTTATACCAATTAGTTAGTAATCTCATTTATCAAATAGATTTGACTTGTATGTATTGTTATATAAGATGAGTAAATACACGTCTTGTTAAATGATTGTTTTTCCAATATAAATAATAATCATAAACTATTTAAGTTACGTATATTTAATTCTTACTTATCCCATACTTTTTAGTAATAATTTAAACTATTTTAATAATATTCACTATCAACTTAATTTAATATCATGATATCTAAATAATCATTGTATCTATTCCATACAAGGAACATATGAAATTTTAACATAACGACTATGATCTAACTCTCTAGGTAATTAGATAAGTATTGATTCCATTTCTAATTATTTTGAGTTAACATAATATTTTATAATAAGATAAATAACTTTTTAAACATTAAAAGTTAGAATCATATTTAGTTAACATATTTATATTGAGGTCTCAAGAGAGTTCGAATTCCACTATACTAGAAGGAATGTTAATTTATATAAAATCTCTCAAGCCTTTTCATAGTTAGAAGTTTTGACGACTATGAAGAGGTAATATTCTTTAATATGTTTAAAACACGGTTTTTCATATTTATTATTAATGATTTTGGATTTTAAGGACAATACAAATTCAATTAAAATTTATATATCAAAGTCCATTTCATTTCAATTAGATCAATAATTTTTTTATAAATAATTTTTTTAATATTGTTTGATGTAGGAGTATTTAGGGTATAAGAGCAATCTTGCATTAACTAAAAATACTTTCTTTCACTTTTGTTTGTTTGTTTGTTTGAAAATTTACAAGTTTACAATAACATTCTAGGCATCATATGTTCATCGCAATTTGTGCTTCTCATCGCAAAGGAACATTCTAGTTTCAAACTCATTTGTAGGCATATCAAAGTTCCAATCCTGACACACTTTTTCTAGTTTACATGCCAATCATCCAAGTTTTGTGGTGACACTTGATTACACTTCCAAGCTCATTGGTCTTATGGAGGTTCATGGTATGAATTACATAAAGATCCAATGCATATTCTTCACCACATTCATTCCATAAGGTTTTCTTTCTACTTGTTATCTGATTACACATTTCATCTTGCCTTGAGCTATGCACCATCTTGTGGCCTATGTAGATAATTCTAAAGACTAATAATCCCTATATAAACATCACTCTTAACCATTGGAAAGAAGCAATCATGATAGATCAAACTTAGAGGTCATAATTGAGTTAACTTTTGTTAACATCAATTAACTTTTGATTCTAGCTCCGAAAAAGATTGAATCCTGTCAACACTTATATTGTATAGAGAATTATGTAATTCGCACATAAGGTGCCTATGTATCTTTGAAGGCTAAGGCACCTTCATGATTGTGGCAATTCATGATTGTGAATCAATAAATTTATATTTTGTTATCTATTGAGTTTTGCTCTCTCTATGTGCATATTTGTTGCATGATTGGATAATATTTTATTATACCCTTTGGTCATGACTGTATTAGATGGTATCAGAGAATAGTTGTGAATCTTGAGAGTTGTGAAGACAATCATCTTTATGAACAAATCATTGAATTGAGGCAGTTTGTAAGAAGCTTGTAAATAGAGCACCGAGTCTGAGGTGGTTTGCAAGAATGAATATTGTAGGCACATCAATTACCTTGAGATAGTGTTCATCAAATCCAAGTTAAGATGTGGGTAGAGACCAAGGTGTTGCTAATGTTGTTGGAAGGATAGAGAAAATGTTTGAGATGATCAAGATAATGTAGATTTGGTTGAATGTTATAGAGGAAGATAGAAGAAGAGGTCATAACCCTAAAAATGATGAAAGTGATGATGAAGAAAATGATAGAAGAAGAAATGTGCTAGAGAATGTATCAATTGTCAAACAAGATATGGAAGATCTAAAAAAGAATAAACAAATCAAGTCAAGATGTTGAAAGCTATTTCTAAAATTGGTAAGAGACCTAGAATTGATATTGCTAGTTATTCATGTAGTTTGAAGCTAGCAAAATTGATTGACTGGATAAATGATCTATAAGAATATTTTGAGTATGAAGAAATTGTAGATCTTGAAAGGGTTAGATTTTCAAGGACTAAATTGAAAGGATGTGTTTCTATTTGGTGGAAAGAAATAAGAGAGGGAAGGAAGAGATAGAGAAATGGGATAAGATGCAAAAAAAATATACACAATTGAATCCAAAAGCACATTCAATCACTTTATACTTGTTGATTACTAGTTAGAACTATGGAATAGATTAAAAAACTTAAGGCAAAAGGAGAAGACTGTGAAGGAATATATCAAAGAATTTTATAAATGATAATTAGGGTTGTACATAGTGAAGCAAATAAAGAAAGGTGACAAGATGCATCAATGGATTGAGAGGAACTATTCAAAAATAAGTATTGTGAGATTATAGTTGGCTAAGGAAGCATATAAATTTGCATTGAAGGCAGAGGAAAAGTTGAACAAAATATTTGAGATCAGAGAAAATTGGCAAAGAGAAAGAGGAAGAAGGTTCATGACAAGTAAATATCATTGCAGCTCTAGAAGATCATATACTATAGATGATGAAGCAAGGGGAATTAGTAGTACATACCATGATGATAGAGAAGGCAACAATTCATACTGCAATGAGAAAGAATTTAGTAGTTCATACTAAAATGACAAAACTAATGGATATCAAAGAGGAAGATATGGTAGAGGTGGTGGTAGATCTTTTAGAGGAACCTGTTTTAAATGTGGAGTAGAAGGCCATAGAGTTTAAGTTTTCCCAAAATCAAGGAAGTACCAGTAGAAGAACCACACATGCTAATGAAGGATCAAAAAGATCAGAAAGCCTAGTATAACTAGAAAAAGGCGAGTCATTGATCATGAAAAGAGTGTTACTAAAACTAGATGTGGAAAAAATGGAACCAACACAAAGGAAGAATTTTTTTAAGACTGTGTACAAGACTGAAGGTAAGTGTTGTAAAGTTATGATACGTAGTGGAAGTAAAAATAATTTTTTAATTGAAGAGATTGTTAATAAGTTGAAATTGAAGAAATTGGAACATCCTAGTCCATACAGAATCTCATGGTTGTAAAAAGAACATAAGGTGTTGGTAAGTGAACAATGTTTGTTGAAATTCAAGATAGGTACATATCATGATGAAGTTTTATGTGATGTTATGCCAATGGATGTATGCCATTTATTGTTGAGTAGACCATGATAATATGATAGGAAATATATACATGATGAGAGAGAGAATACTTACACTATGATGAAGGATGGCATGAAACATACTTTATTTCTAGTGCGAGAGAGAGAAAGACAAGTTTGTGGCAACACCAGAATATGTTTGGTGGATGGAAGGGAATTGTTGAATGGTTTGAGACATGAGAATATGTGTTTTGCATTGACACCTAAATTGTGTCACACCACAAATGCAAGAGAAACACCATAACCAAAAATTTCAAAGTTGTTGATAGAATACAAAGATATCATATTAGACAATATTCTAGATGGATTTCCACCAATGAAGAGCATTAGCCATCATATGGATTTGATCCTAGGATCAGTTTTACTAAAGAAGACTACATAGAATGACATTAGTAGAGAATGAAGAGTTAAACAAACAAGTGCCAGAGCAACTGAAGAAGGGTTTGATCAGAGAAAGTTTAATTCCATGTGTGGTATCAACAATACTAGAAACAAAGAAAGGAGGCAAGTGGAGAATGTGTACAAATTCTAGAACAATAAATAAGATCACAATCAAGTGTATATTCCTATTACCAAGGATGGCTGATTTGATGGATTGTTTGAGCAATGTAGAGTATTTCACCAAGATTGATTTGAAGAGTAGTTATTATTGGATTAGAATCATGGAAAGAGATGAATAGAAGACTAAATTTAAGACAAAGGAATAATTGTATGAGTGGTTGGTTATGCCGTTTGGGTTGACAAACCTACTAAGCACATTTATGAGATTAATGAATGAGGTATTCAAGCAATATTTGTGTAATTTTATAATTGTTTATTTAGGTAATAACTTGATTTTTAATAAAACTAAAGATGAACATTTAGAGTATACTAGACTAGTGTTGCAGAGACTAAGAAAGAAAAGTTTGTTGATTAATGTTAAGAAGTGTAGTTTCATGAAGTCAAATAGTTATACTTGGAATTTATAATCTCAAAAAAAGGATTGAAGATGGATCTAGAAAAAGTTAGAGCAATTGTTGAGTGGCCTACACTAATGAATGCAGGAGAGATAAGACTTTTTCATTGTTTGGGAAGCTTTTATAGGAATTTATTTGGAATTTTAGTGGTATTTGTGGATCAATTTAAGTAAGACTATAAGAGGAGACAAGAAAGAATTCAAGTGGTCATTAGGAGAAAATAGAAGCTTTGAGTTGAAAAATAAAGTGATAGAACAATCAGCGTTGGCATTACTAGATTTTGACAAGGTATTCCAAGTAGATTGTGATGCAAGTGGAAATGCAATAGGAGTAGTACTAAGTCAGAAAGGTAGACTAGTATCTTATTTTAGTGAGAATTTGAATGATGCAAGGAGAAAATACTCATATGAACAGGAATCTATTCTCCATTATTCAGTAATTGAATAAATGGAGACATTACCTTTTATCAAAGGAATTTATGTTGTATAGTTTTAAACAAAGGCACAAATTTTCTTGGATACTTTTGGAAGACATTAAGGAAGAAGATGAAAATAGAGTTTCAATTTAGTTCAGCATATAATCCATTGATATATGGACAAACAAAAGTTGTGAACAATAGTATAGGTAACTTGTTGAGATGTTTGGCAGGTGAGAAGACAAGAAATTGAGACATGGTCTTAACACTAACTAAGCTTGCATATAATAATTTAGTGAACAAGAGCATAGAGAAAAAACCATTTAAGGTAGCATATGGAGCTATCCCAAGAAATTTTTTAAAGAACTGAGAGATATCATTAGCATAGCGAAGAGAAGTGCAGGAGAAAAAGATTTTGTAGAGCATATTAAGATAGTACATGTAGCAGTATGAAATTAGTTTGAGAAGATGAATGGTAGGTATAATGAAAAGATTAATGAGAAAAACAAGACATTAGGATTTTGTATTAGGAGAAGAAGTGTAGTTGGGACATGCAATAAAATTAAAATAAAGAAGTTTGGCCCTTGCAAAACTATCATAAGAATTTATTCAAATAATGCATATGGAGTTACTATAAGGTTTAGGTATATCATCAATCTTTAACATCACATATTTATATTAATATCATGAAATACAGTTGGAATAAGGTAGAACATAAGTGGAATGGAGTAAATAGTTACCATAACAACTAAAGGGAGAGATTGAGGAGATTTTGGACAATAAAATAGGAAGAAGCACTGGAAATAAATAATATGAAGAATATTTGATTAAATGGAAAGGAAGTTTGATTGAAGATTCACCATAGATTTCTAAGGCTAAGGTAGATCATTTTGGTTTCCCTCTAGCTAATAGAAAGTGAGGGACTCACTTTTTAAAATACCCTAGGTGTCTGATGTAGGAGCATCTAGGGTGTTAGAGCAATCTTGAATCAACCAAAAATGTTTTCTTTCATGTTTGTAAATGCATGTTTACAATAAAATTATAGTCATCATATGCTCACCATAACTTGTGGTTCTCATCACAAAGGCACATTCTAGTTCTAGACTCATTCATGTGCATATTAGAGTTCCAGTCCAGACTCACTATTTCTAGTTTACAAGTACCATTCAAGATTTACAATAACACTTGATTATGTTTCCAAGCTCATTGTCCCAGGGAGGTTCATGGTATGAATTTCATAAAGACCCAACACATATTCTTCACCACATTCATTCTAGAAGGTTCCCTTTCTACATGTTATTTAATTACACGTTTCAACATGCCTTAAGTTATGCATCACCTTGCAGCAAACACATATCATTCTAAAGGCCAATAATCCATATATAAAAGTCACTTCTAACCATTAGAAAGTAACATTCATGATAGATCAAACATATAGGTTATAATTGAGTTAGCTTTTGTTAACATCAATTAACTTTGATTCTAGCACCAAAAAAGATTGAATTTCATCAACACTTATATTGTGTGGAGAATTCTATAATTTGCACCTATGTATCTTTGAAGGATAAGACCTTGTGTTGTAAGACCATTTTAGCATATTAAGGAAGCAAGGTATGCAAAAATGCTTCCTACACTAACCTAATGAGGAGAGGGTTGTGCAAATTTTCAATCTTTTAACAATTATAGAAAGTAGAAACACATATACACATAAAATAAACAATATACCATAACATAGGTGTACATGGGGGGAACCATTTCAGGAGGAAAACCCCACACTCTAAAAAAGATTAATGTATTATTAAGTAAACAACATAGTTATAATACACTTGCAGAGAAATCCTTCACAAAAGCATCACCAAATAGAGATCTGGAGGAATTTTGACAACATAACAATACCTACAAAACTCACTATTAAACCTCCATCTCAAGCACCCAATAAATAGGAGATATAGTACATGAAACCATCAAATGGTAATTAGAAAACCATGAGCTAAAACCACCCAAAATAGTGGCACCCAAGTCCTTATAAATCCACCACCCAAATTCCAAGATGAGTCCACAGGCTAAAAATAACATATTCCTTCCACCTATCATAACCTCGTTATAATCCACTCACCAAATTGGGCATCTCATTTTGGTTCCATTATCCCCATATAAATATTCCTTACGACGTGTTGGTCAACAAGTGTAATTCCCCTTTACAACTCTTTTATGTGTCCTAGATGTTTTTTACAATTTCAATGTAGGAGGCCCAACTTTCGAAGGCCATAACTTTTGATCGAGGAGGCTGATTGGGCCCCTTTTTTTGAAATTGGGTGACCTTGAAGAGGTCAATGTGACAAGCACTAGGAAACTAGTGCCAAACAACCTAAATTCTTCTGGACAAAAACCAACTCTATAGCCCAAAAATTGAGTTTTTCTATTTTTCAACCTAAAAATTGCACCATTTGTAATCTTAACATTAGGTGCAAGGATGAGACGCCTTTCCTAACAAGATTGTATGGAGAATTATGTAATTTGTATAAGGTGTCTATGTATATTTGAAGGCTAAGGCCTCATGTTGTAAGCCCATTGTGGTAGATTGTAATGAAATTCATGACTATGTATCAATAAAGTTCTTATTTTTTTATCTATTGAGCTTCATTGTGTGTGTGCATATTTGCTGCATGGTTGGATAATCCTTCATTGGACCCTTTGACCATGATTGCATCATTATCACACTTAGTTTAAGAATTATAGGTTCACTATTGACATAAATGATGCATAATCTATACTAAATTTAACTCTTGAAGAACTTTTATATTGAGTACCACACACATTGTGATTGTAATTTTTCTCACATTAACATGCTTCAACATGTTTCAAGCTGAAAATGTAGTTTTTTATGAACCATACAAGTCTCTTATTTTAGTGTCTTCTTGGGAAGATACAAGCATATTAAATAGTGACTAAATTGATGACAACATAGGCTCTTTGATGGTATCTTACAATGGTGTATCCTCCCAACCATCCTCTTCTTCTAATCTAAACCTCACAAATACCACTTCCTTGGCTAATACTACTCATGTTTCTTTCTCTAGTGTTGCTCCTACCTCTATTATCTTGAAATCTACCATTCTTACTCCCATTATGACTATACATTCTTCTACATTTCTTGTTGATTTTGCTCCTTGATATGGCCTACCTCTTAGTTATACTCCCCTACCATACCTACCTCTCATATGACATTTTTCACATATTCTTATTTGATGAGGGTGTACTCCACCCAACACAATCACAACAACAAATTATAATCTTCAAACCTCAAACACAATGATTTATGTGGGGAAAACCATTTGAGGTGAAAAACCCCACACTCGAAAAGCAGTTCAATATATTATTTAGAAACTCAACAAGAATTACAATATACTTGCAAGGAAAGTTTTCACAAGAGTGTCTCCAAATAGAGATCCAAATGCAACTCAACATCTATCATACTTCCCCCTATAACCTCTAACTTAAGTACCTGATATATAGGAGCTACAATACATGAAACTGTCAAATAGTATTACAAAACCATAAGCTAAAACCACCCAAAAGTGGTGCCCAAATTATCTACCAATAAAAGATGCCTTACGATGTTTCAAGACACTCATCAACACGTGTAGCTTCCCTTAATAGCTCTTTTATGTGTCTGGCATGTTTTTTACATTCTCGACCAATACGAGAGGCCCAACTTGCAGAGGACATAACTTTTGATCCAGGCGTCCAATTGACAAATCGTTTGATGCGTTGGAAAGCTCATGAAAAACTAAACTTTTGCAAAATATACCTTTAGGGACATTTTGATTTTTTACCAATTTTTGGGCCGTTACGGAACCTCTAAGTGCCTCAAAATTGATTTCAAAACTTTTTCCATGTACCTCAAAAATTGAAACTTTAATATCTTGAAATCTAGACATGATCTTGGGCTGTAATTTACCAAGAATTTTTATGTTTCTATTCCAAAGCTTTGGGGAAAATTTTGGGCCCAACCGCTTCTCAGATGTAGGCTTACTAAAATAGTAAGTACTGGTATTCTCAGCCTTTTTGGGAACTTTGAAGGTTTTGAATCATTATTCGAGCAAATGGGTATTCGTAAAAACCACAATTGAAAAGAATAGAAAACAAAATCATTTTTTATGTTGGTGATGCAAGATTGCCCTACACCTCTAGATGCTATTGCATCATTATCCTTCATACACTACTACTCGTACCTCATTCATTGTACCTTCCACTTAAATACCTAGTATTGTTCCTACTTCTATGGCTGTCACTCGCTATCCCAATCCATATCTCACACTGGATACCTCCCTCCCAACCCATGCCTAATCCATTCTATCATGCAATTTCTTCTACCATGGCTATGAATTTACCTCCCCCAACATATCCTAATTACACCTCTTCTATTGTCTCACACACCCCTCACACCACTCTTGTCTCCAGTTCTACCTTGGATACACTATCACAAAATATGGCCAAACTTAAGAAACAAAAAATTATAATAATAAGAATATCATCACATCCAACCCTCCATATCAAACATGACTTGATTATGAAGCTATTACCTATATGTTGCCTCCATGTTTTATGGCACCTAGGTTTGAAATATACAATGGAGTGGGTAACACCAATGTTCATTTTTAAGCTTTTATTGCAACATGTTTAGGTCTTCCTTATGAAGATAAGATCTTGGCTAGGTTATTTCCATGAGCCCTAAAAGACAATGTTATTCAATGGTTTTATTTTTTACCTCTAGGTTCTATACATTCTTTTGATGAGTTAGCCACTTCTTTCCTAACACATTCCCACAATAACATGGGTTTGAAAGTAAACACCAATTACTTAACTAATTGTACCCAATGAAGCAATGATCTAATCAACGATTATGTTATTCACTTCTAAAATTTATGTGGAAAACTAAAGCACCAATTTGATGATTATAAACTTCAAATCATGTTTCTTGAAGGACTTCTTCTCATTATTAATGATAATGTACACTTGAGTAGTTCTCCATGTTTTAGAGACATATTGACTCACCTAATAAATCTTGAGGTCAAATTACTCACCTCTAACACACTCAAGTATGGGTCATCATCATCTATCAATCCTCTTACCCTTCTAGGTTTAAAAAGTCTAACAAATTTTCAAAGGGTAATGAGACTAGGGAACTAGAAGAGAATGTGCATCAAGTCGTCAATGCTCATAATATCCTATCTTTAAAACAACATTATGCTCAAAAGTTCACTTAGTTACAAGAGCCTTTGGACAATGTGCTTCAAATATTATTGAGCTCTAATTTGATTACACTCCCTCCTATTTGTGTATTGGATCCTAGTAAGGTACTTCCAAGGAATTACAATGATCAAGCATTTTATCATTATCATTGAGTTAAAAGGAATCATACTCAATATTGCATGGGTCTTAAGCATGAGATACAATATATTATAAATAACAACATGATTCACATTGAGGGTGTTAATGATAATGGAAATCATGCAATAACACTTCCCAAACAAAATTTACGAATCTATTCGAATCCATTCACTAATAGTATAGAAACACAACATTCTATTACTATGGAACATGATACTGTAGATGAGCATTATGTTGATTCCAATGATACATCACATATGAATGCTTATGTGGGAGCTATACAATCTCAATATATACTACTTCTTCCTTACATGCTACTCCTTTGATTACATTTTTTTGATGAGGATATACCAAAAAAATCATCATGAACCATTATATGTAATAGGAGACAAAGTCACTAGGGACATTCGTATTGATTGTACTAATTGATATAACATATATACAAAAGATTGTTTATTTGATAATGATTTGAATCCACCCCCATATGCTCATTCGAGAGTTTTTAAAAATGAATCACATGATATTGATTCATACTTTGGGATATCTCACATTGCTTTTTAAGATTGGACCTAAAGAAGTAACTCTTTTGTGTCATGCCATCCCTACTTTTGATAGACCTGTTCAACATGCTATTGGATGGATGTTGGTTAGAACATATGAAAGATATGCCTTTTGTTGTTCATCAATGTGTAAAATTTATGCATGAAGGTAGAGTTGTAGAAGTTAAAAGACATCCATACCAACTTCTTGCAAAGTTGAATCATTTCACTTTGGACACTTATCTTCTAACTCCCAAGAAACCTCCTTGTGATAGTGAAAAATATTTACATGATCTATATAACAAATGATTACAAGAACAAAGTAAGAGAAATGAAAAGGAAAGATAAGCCGGTGTTTCACAAAGCTCACATTCACCAATGAGACAAAAATGCCTATATTACATAAACTAATATTTAATGCCAAGAACAATTTATGGAATCCAAAGCCAAGTGGTATGTTACAACAAATGTCAAATATTTCTACACATTTTTGAAATGTTCACAAGTTTGAAATGCTCTTCTAATGATTTCTCTTTAGAATGAGATTTAGATATGGGAGGATGATAAATGAAAGTAATTGAATGCCTTCAACTACTAAGACATAGCAACAATACACACAAATATGTGTTTAGTTGACTCACAACAACTAGTGGAATGGGTGTGCGTTGGTCATTTTTGAATTTGAACTTTGGAAAATCGAGGTACAATTCCATGGCCACAGGATGGATCTAACACCCACATAAATGACCTAGGATAATAGTGCACAAGTTTGAAATGTTCTTCTAATGTTGCTCCTTAGGATGAGATTTGGATATGAGAGGATGATAAATGAAAGTAATTGAATGCCTTCAACTACCAAGACATAGCAACAATTCTTGCAAATGCGTGTTTAGTCAGCTCACAACAACAAGTGGAATGGGTGCGAGTTGGTCATTTTTAAATTTGAACTTTGGAAAATCAAGGTAGAAATCCATGACCACAGGATTGATCTACCACTCACATAAATGACCTAGGATAATAGTGCACAAGTTTGAAATGTTCTTCCAATGATTGCCCCTTAGGATGAGATTTAGATATGAGAGGATGACAAATGAAAGTAATTGAATGCCTTCAAATACCAAGACATAGCCACAGTTCAGGCAAGTGTGTATTTAGTTAGCTCACAATAGCTAGTGGAACGGGTGCAAGTTAATCATTTTTGAATTTGAATTTTAGAAAAACGAGGTACAAATTCAAGGCCATGGCGCTGATCTAGCACCTTGACCTAGGATAATGCAAAAAAAAATTGTGTAGGGAATGAATGCTTAATCATGGGGGGTGTGATAAACGTGTTCTATATGAAGAAAGTGTGCAGAGATGAATAAGGCGTGGTAAACGTGTTCTATATGAAAAAGTGTGCATAGATGAATAAGGTGTGGTAAACATGTTCTATATAAATAAGGTGAGTTATAAGGTATGAGTAAATGCATGAGAATGTGCGTATATGGGAATAAGTGAAAGTTAGAGGAATGAGCCCAACTTCACACAAGATTGTGCCATTTATCAATATATAATTATATTAAGACATTCTCTTAAATAGACACAACACTAAATAAAAATTAACATAAGTATACACATCTTAGGATTACAATATTCTAAGGTTGAATAGATCTATTTCACATGTATTACACACAATAAACTTTACAAAATAAAGTTATTAAATGCTCACTAGTTATACTCTAATTAGAGTAGCTTCATATTTATTTAAAATGCTTTGTTTATAAGAATCCAGCGATAGAGATGCCAAGGTCAACATTTTGGTGATAGAACCAAAGTCTTTAAAAAAAATTTAAAAATATATATTATTGAATTATATAATTTGGTGATAGAAACAAAGTCCTAGGAATGAAATTATACAAGTTTAAAATACACGTTGGAGTAAGTTAAAGTTTGCCGACAATGTTTGCATAAGCAAGGTAAACGCAAACTATCTTTGAAAAAAAAATTGGTACATACAATGCATGTGCTTGGTGAGGAAATATTCAAGAGATATGCTTTGTACGTAGGTAAGTACTATGGAAATTATTTTTTAATTGAAAAAAATAATATCTATATATGTATATAAAAGAGAGCAATTTCAATGTATTCATTTTTATGGGAGATAGGGACGAGGTTGCTTGATTGAAACTTTATTAGTTTTAATATTAATTTAAAAAAAATAAAGTAAGCAAAAATATTAAATATAATGTTATAAATAATTTAAACTTTTACTTTACAATAAAATTAAATTCAAAACATTGGAAAAGATAATGATAGTAATAGAAATAATTGACATTTCTTAAATTCAAAGTCTTGTAATAATTATAAATTAATTTAATTTTCTAAACTTTTATCATTTGATAAATTGAATTTGTTAGATTTTTGTTTTTTCTACGAGTTAATCTATTGATAATATTAAAAAATTAATTTGAATTGTAGGATTGTAGTTTAATTAGTTGAGAGGAGGGTTTTTTAAAATTGAATTGAGGGATTGCAATTTAGTTACTTCAGATGATAACATGTTCATTGATTAGCCATCTACCAATGGGCACTTTAGAGAGCAGAACTTTCAATTTTACACTTTCAAACTTGTCACATCCTGATGCTCTTAACTATGTATTCCTACTTTTAACTTGTCACATCTCGGATTGGCCCACTAGACCTATCTACCTCATTCGTTACTCCCCTAGTAGGCCCCCCTATTCCTTTGGGTAACCTATTTGTAGCCCCTACTATATAAATGGGCCTATCCCCCACCCTTAATAGCCCCAACCTCAAAACTTGAAAGAGTAAATGAATGTTGAGATTTTGATCTATCCCCTTTATAGAAATTATGGCCGAAGTCACCTTGTTGATTCTATAGGCTGTTTGTTGTGTCCTAAAGAAGTGCACTCAACAAAAAACCGAGTTCAAATGAGAGCTTTAAAGGCCCTCATATGCAAGAGGCAACATTAACATAATCATAGAACTAGAGACAAACACAACTTGGTTTGCTCTTAGGTTTGTATGACATGCACAAGATCCAATTATTGTTTCCCCACCACAGCTATTTATTGCTACACAGGGGGGAGGGGGGACATATTAGGGATAAGGTGATACAAGTTGATTCGCGTAGGTTCAAATCTTTTCAAATGTGCGTTTGGGTTAGGTTTGATCCCTAAGCGACTTTGATGTTTTAGATTCCCTATTCATGACAGCTTAACTAAAAGTCGACTGTAGTTTAAATAGATGCTCTCTCTCATAATATTATAATCTACTATATAAAGACAAAAGATGTCAATATCTATATAATCAAATTATTTTTATAAAAAAAATTAATGTATTGACAACTTCGAAGTGACATTGCATTTTTTCTAAATAACACGGAAAGACTAATGTTTAGCAACTGTAATCAAAATTATTAGTTAACGAGGCCTTTTCTAAGCACGCCACGTCATCGAATCTTTGAATGTGATGACGAAAGGATAGCACATCTTCACCTACTATTTAAGACCTTTTCATTAACCACACATTTAAGTAGAAGGCTTTATCTTGCAACGGAACACGTGAAGACAAAAGGCATTGGATTCGCCAAAAACAAGGCAAATCCCTTCGAACTTTAATCATGGAGGCTTTGAACTCCTTTTTATTTTTTTGGGGAGCTCTAATGTCATAATTGTGTCATTGATGTTAACGATAATTAGTTGAAAATCTGATGGTGATATATTGTGATAGGTATTTGAAAGTGAGAAAAATTTAGGATTAATCAAATGAATGTTTATGAACTTAAAAATGTACTCGGTCATTGCAGGTCACTTTTGTAATTGCAGAATTGATGTGAGCAAATTACAGAGTTGATTTAGGCTCGTAGATCTGAATTTTGGTGTGTGAATTTATACAAACAATATATATAAAAATAAGGACTAATTCTCATGACATCTATAGAGAAATTGTCGTTGGTCTATTCCAAGAACCTTTGGGAGGAGACAATTAATAAATGTATGATAGCAATGAAATTGAGGACAAATACCATTTCCTTATCACTTGTCCTTCTCTTAATAATATGAGAAATAACTTCATCGAACTATCCAACTCGTCTCCATGAGCTCTTAGATTCCAAGAGCTAAAACATGTTAGATTTGTTTAGTGCAAATACATAAATGATATTCTAAAGAATATTTAATCTCAATTTCATTTTGAATGACCAATGAAGAATGAGAATCATTTATAATAATTTTAGAGCTAATTTATTTAATAAATGGATTAGAGGGAAATAAAACACAACCTATAAGTATAGATCTAGGTTTTAACTCTAATTACATTAAACCTAGATCTAATGAAATGAGACTTAAATAAAAGATTGATATTTGAGTTAATTGAGACAAAGAAAATGAAGTAATTGAAAAGGAAATAGATTTTATCTAGTTTTGGTGTGATGTCAAATTTAACTTTTTTGATTGATTGAGATGTTGTGATAGAAGAATAGAAATTGAGATCGAATATTTGAACAATGATTAGAGGCCTATGATAGATATCCTCTAAGATTTCCGATGCCCAAGATGAGCCCACACCCAAAGACTTGTCTTGGGACACTTCGTCGCCATGCAGATATGTCCATTGTGTTGTGGCCTCGTTACCATAATATGCCCAAGTTCATCAAGACTTAGGCCCCCCTTTGATTTTTTTTGTTTAACTTCCATGTTGATTCATTGGGTTTTGTTAGATACGATATTTTGTGACCAAATTCATTCTTTATCTCAACTTTCTCTTAAACTTTTCAACTCAATTTTAAAGTTCATGATATGAATTTTCTTAATTCAATTTAAAATCATGCTCTTGATTTAGTATAGATGATTAAAATGATAATATAAAATTAAATTAGTTTTTATTATATCTATTTGGAGGGTTTGATCAAGTTCAAAATGTTGTTAGGTAGATAATTTTTATGTTTTACTTGCCAAGTTTGTATTTGGGAACAATATTTATTTAAATTTGAAAAGTATGTAAGACTATAAATTCTCTTTATTGAGCCCTCATAATATATAAATATTTAGTTAATTTTAAAATATAAAAGATTCTTTATTTCTTCAAAATATGTTTTATTTTTGTGAGAATATACCACATTTATTAACTAGAATATTGTCATATGGTATTTGACTTTCTAAAACAACAATTAGTAGTGTATGCATTTTAAAAACCTTGCAACTCAATGAGAATAGGGCTAAAATGTGAGTTAAATGTGATTAAAATATAATAAAAACTACTTTTTATTATAATTATTATAAATAAACTAAAAAATTTAAAAAAATGAAGTAGAGTTTAGGAAAACAAAAACTGAATATAATGAAAATCCATCCTCCAACTCCAACTTGCTCTCAAAATTCCAAATCCAAAAATTAAATAATAAGAAGTCCACCCTCCTCTTTAATATAATACAAAATTTGATAGGTAAAATTTATACTTTAAAAACTATTAAATCTAAAACAAAGAAGATTGCATATGTGATTTGTAGGAAATTATTAGTTTATATCAATAAAATAATTTGACATGGTTTATTTAATCCTCTAGCAATCACTCATATCAAATGTTGATAGAAGAAACAATCCAACCTTGAATGCATGTAAACAATAGTAGGCAAAATTCACCCTCATTGTAAAAGTTGTTTTCCAATTGCAATATAATAAATTTATTTTTTAGCACATAGAATTTTGCCAAATAAATTTACCCATTTTGCTACTTGTACTGTAAATATATGCTAGCCAGTCTCTGATTGTTGTACATATTAAGTCATCAGTCTTTGAATAAAACATGCAAAGATGGATAAAGATATCCATATAGAAACTTCATAGTTGAAAGTCTACTCTACCAATCCTTGTCTTCTTGTTGTTAATCAAATTAAGAATATGGTAAGTGCATGTTGGTTAGCCTTGGAAACCTATAATGACTGCAATTATGATTGGGAACTAGTTTAAAGCCAATATTTTAATTTTAAACAAATTATTCAACTCACAACCAATTTGTTTTTGTTTTTGTCTAAGATTTTAATTTTGAAAAAGATATTTGGTCTACTAGCCACATGAAGATAGGTCAACAAAGCCATCTTGAATTACATAATTATGTTTGTGTATTGTGTGGAGTTGAATCTTGTTGTTTCCATTACTCTTCCTACTAAATAATATTACACTTTTATGACAAATATAATGCTGTATCATTCATTTTAAGAGTGGTCAAAATTCTCAACAAATAGTATAATCTCTAGCAAAATAAGAAACTCACAATATTTTTTTACCTTGATGTAGCAATCAAGCTTGTATGAATTCTTTATTTAATAAAGGAAAATATAAATTACTGAACATGAGTTACAAAAATATCACTTAACGATTTTCTTTCCTCTTATGTGCTTAATCCCCCAAGATATGAGTTTGGGTATGATTAAATTAATGAGTGCTCACCAAGTGTCGAATTGTGAAATCCCAAGATAGTTGCATATCATTTTGAGACAAGAGCTTACTAGCCTTAGAATCTTGGAGTTTTGTCTACCTTCCACATATTTACTCTCCAATATTATAGTCATATTAATTTCAACACCATTAGGATCTTCCCAGCACAACCCCAAACAATAGTAGAGTGTAATGAATCCCATGTATCACATTTATAGATATCAATGTTAGAGATTTTCAAACTATTCAGTACACAATACAATTCAAAATTTTGTATGTTGTACTAACCAAAGATCTTTCTCTTATGATCTTCATTTTTAACTCTTTACTCTAAATTTACTTCATTATTTTCTTTAAAAGCTTGCAAACAATAATCAATATTCTCTTTCACATCACAAGGCACATCAATGCTATTATTTAGGCACACCAATGTTATTATTTGTGGATGAAATACTAGTAATTTGATAACTTGCATATTGGAACTTAATACATAAAGAAAGGCAATATGGATAGTGAAAGGATCCAAAATGGCATAGGAAGGAGATCCTATATTAGAAACATAACTAAAGGAATACATTTTTGGCATAACAAATATGCTAGAAGTAGCTATCAAATAGGTTTTCTAAACATAAATTTGCCATGTCTCAAACGAACCAGACCCTATTAAGTAGTTTAAATAACATTGAGATCTCAAAAGCAACATTTGTTAAGTAGTTTGAATAGATAGGGTAGTTGACAATTACCTTATACTTAGAAAATAATGAACTAAAATGTAAATAGGTACACTCTCTTATTAATGAATATTTCTTTCATTAGAACTGAAGTGGCTTGACATTGAAGTATGTTGTGTAGGGATTTTCCTTAATAATCTATATAAGGTCTTTAGATTAATTTGTGGGCATTTGCCTATAAATATAGTTGGGAATGACTTTTAGGTCAGCGTATAAGCATTTACAAATTAAGAGCTTGAGGTCAACCTTGAAGCATTTGCTTACATATACCTTCAAAGAAGGCATGAGGGTCAACCTAAGATTATCTTCTTTTATATACCTTGGGTAAGGGCTTCGAATTAGTCTAGAGGCTCTTAATGTACTCTTGCATGAAGTACTCACATTGGGGTGCTACTATTACTAATTGTTGTATTAGTTTTAAGATGGTTATGAATGAAGTAGTACTCTTCTTTGAGAGCTATAATGAAATAAGTCCAAGATTCTAAGAAATCATTACAATGATCTTGATTTTGGTAGTATGTAATCAAGTGAGAATTAACTATGCAATACAAACATAGAAACAAAACTATAAAGAAGGAAACAACATCATGAAAATGGTGTAATAAATCTCCATGATGGAAACAATGACTTTGTGTTGATAAGTAGAGTGACATGAATTTGATGCTATATAGTTGCTTACGTGTCACTATTGAAATAAATCTTTGAATGTTGAGTAATGGGTTCTGATTGAGCCTCCAAGAGAGAACCATTTTATAGTTTTAAGAGTGTTTTAAATATTGTAACTAATTTTTGATAGGGCCCTTTGGGTGATATTATATAAATATTTGATGTAAATTAAGAGCAAATTACAACAAAGAGTAGGAAGAAGTAGGAGAAAAATGCATTGCTATGTAACTTGAAAAACTTCTTTGTATCTTGTAATTGTGTGATTTTTGCAATTGTTTTATCAATATGAGTTCATATTTTATTGTGAATGTTGAAGTTGTGCATAGTGAACAATCTTTCTCAAATATGATTTGAAATAAAATTCCAAAACTTGTCGCTCAAGCAAGGGTTGGAAATCTTTGTGTTGTATCTCCTTAGAAAATTGTTATGTCAATAGATTATGCAAAGATTGATCACTTCGTAGTTCGTTTGGGAGGATTTGTAGCACTCAGTGACAACATTACAAAATCCCTAATTACTCAAGGTGCACTTCATCTCTCTTTTCTCATTCCTTCCCCTTATCTCTTTTATACCTTTTTGATGATTGAGTAGTTTAGGAGTAGTTAGAATTCATTAGATTTTAATTTATATTTGAACTTAAATGTATTATCATTATGGGTTTTATTTAAATTGGAAACAGTAAAGGATGATTGTTGGAGAATGAACCAAACTTTAAACTGTAGAAGTATGTTTTAATTAACCAACTATACATTTATTATGTCCAAACACCATAACCCCCTGAATGAAAATAGATTCACATGCTTCTTGGATTGTATTTTACCCTTTTTAAGAGGATTACATTGTTCCACAAGTTGGTGTGCCAAAACACACACTAATACACTACAAATTTTGACCTTTGGTATTTATTTACTTATGTTTGTACTTGCATTTGAGAAATGGATGATGCTAAAAAGCCTGACTTGCTATAAAGAAAGAGCATATTGTTTTCTTTGATAGTGGTAAAGCCCTATGGCCAATGTAGCAAGATTAAAAACATGTCAAATGAAGAATACACATGTTGATGCACAACTAAGAATGAGACCGAATTTTCTACAACAAAATGCCCTAAATGCATATACTTATTGTGATATGAATGAATTATTTGATGATCATAAATGATCTAGAATGATTTGCTTAAATTCAAGCCCTAGACATAGAACTTGAGACTTTTGGCACACAATCTAATGATTAATGATCGTGTTTTGGGAAAGTTGGCCTAGGAAAGTAGAAGATCTAAAATTCAAATTGGAAGGACTAAGCTGCAAATATGATCTACTCTAAGAGACAAAACCGTAGGTGCAACCTTATATAGGAAGACAAAACCCTACAAAAATAAATTAATATTCTTTTAAATTGATAAATTAAATAGACAAATTCATGATTGAAATTGATTAATACATTTATAATATCGATACAAAATAACTTAAAACAAAAAAAAAAATAAAAATATACATTTTTGTTCCTTAAACAAATACTCTTAATAAATTATAGAAAAAAACTATTTAAAATAAAAAACTCCTTTAAGATTAACTAAAATTGAATAAAGACAAGAATATATTTGATTAATACATACCAAAATAATTGAAAAGATATAAAAAATCTATCACATTAATATTGTGGTGCACTTGAGAACATAGAGCTTTGCCCATTTTCCGCTCATTCATTATGTGCATGCTACAAATTTGTATTTGGTACACAAATGAAGTATTTTGTGTTTAGTTTTGGGATGTGTAGACTGACTTATAGATTAGTTTGCTCAAGATTGAGGAGTTTGTTTTGTTTCGTTTTTTTTTTTTTTTTGGTCTAAGCTTGAAATTTATACATTAGTGTTTTATAATAGGTGAAAAATTGTATAATTGAAGGATAGTGATTAATTAGATAATGGTATGTTTTTTCTGTTATTTATTAAGGATTAAATTTATAAAGGTATAGTGGGGTTAGATATGCTTTCTCGGTAAATTTGATAGATTAGTTTCTCTTCCTTGTGGTAGTGTAGTCTAAAGATAATATTTAATTTAAATATATACTTACTCATTATATTATAATCCATCTAATATAATGACAAAGATACCAATATCTATATAATCTAATTATTTTAAAAAAATATGTAGAAGGGCAAAATTTATGTGATTTGTGTGTGTGGAATAGTAGGTATGCATGCTTAAAAATGATATAACTGAAGGATTCTAGATTAATTAGTGAGGATGACGGTATGTTCTTTGCTTGTACCATTTACTAAGGTTGAAATGTTTAGAGGTATAGTTGGGCCAGGTTTGACCCTTTAAAGACTCTGACAAATTTGACAAACTGATTCTACTTGTGACAACTTAACCTAAAAACGACTTCTTATTTAAATATATACACTTATCAAAATATAATCCAATTAAAAATAATAAGAAAGATGCCAATATCTATATAATCTAATTATTTTAAAAAATAAAATATAAAAATAGACAAAATGTATTTATATGATTTTTGTGCGTGGAGGAGTAGGTATACACTCTTAAAAATGGCACGTTCTTTTTGTTTTCTTTGGGACATTTGGAAGTTGGCCAACGTGGAGATTCATCCCCACATGTTAATTAACGTTGGTTTGAAATCCTCACATTTGTGTTGTGCTGGCTTAGATGAAATTTACACTCTTATTTCGGTTATTTAGATTATGGAGGCATTCTACACGTCAAAATATAAAGATCCACTTCATTAATTTGTAATCATATTCTTCTTCTTATTAATTTCTCTTTTATGGAGGATACTATTGAAAAGCAACGATAACCTTTCCCTAATTACTAATGCTTAATTGAAGGTCTTCGTTTTTCTTTATGCTATTTTATATATAAGTATAATTAATTTAGAAGTTTCTCTTTTATGGAGGATACTATTGAAAAGCAATGATAACCTTTCCCTAATTACTAATGCTTAATTGAAGGTCTTCGTTTTTCTTTATGTTATTTTATATATAAGTATAATTAATTTAGATTAATTAATTATAATGGTTGTATATTGGTAACATGATAATTATTGTTGAAAATATGGAGGAGCGAGTTATGAATAACCTTAGATTGGAGTTAGGATAGTTGTCGCTTTAGACAAAGGTTGTGGTGGTGTTGGAGTATTCGTAGCAGATGAAATAGATTTAAGGGTTTGCAAGGAGGATCATTGGAGTCATTTTGGAAATATTGATGAGGATAGAGTTGATTCGTAAACCCCCAATAGTAGTTGTCACTTTAGACAGAGGTTACAGTGGTGTTAGAGCATTTGCAATAGATGAAACAAATTCAAGGGTTCACAAGGAGGATCATGGGAGTCGTTTTAGAAATATTGATGTGGGTAGAGTTGATCTAAAACTCCCAATAAATCTCATGGTGGGAGAGAGGCGAGCAAGAAAGTGTTGTTTCCAACCAAGAATGTAGCTAGCAAGAAGACAAAGGGTTGTTCTTATGCAAATATCATTAGCTAGTGGGTGCAAGATAAGGAGGGTAAAAGGGTGTGGAAAAAAGGTCTTCTTTTAGTCATGTTAAGATAGCCAAAATGTCATTATTGGAGCTTGGATAAAAGGAGTAGGAAGAGATAGAACACTATAGGGAGATGGGGCTCATAGGAAGATTTAGTACTCTATGGCCTTTGCTTCCAAATTTGAACATATGGATAGAGAAGACTTGGCACCCCTTCCTGGAAGTTGTAGTTATGTACCCTTGTGCACAAGGCTTTTTTTGTTGTTGTCTACAATTCTTTTGACGACATGAATAAAAGTTTAGAGAAAGGGCCATGGTTTTGGGAGTTTGCAACTTTCTTTCTGAAACTGTGGTTTCCAAACTTCAACCTACTTATGGAAAATTTTAGGGTTTCTTCATTATGGGCAAGGCTTCTGAATCTCCCTTTACATTTTTGGATGCATTCTACATTGAAACATATAGGTGATGCTTTGGGGAAGTTTATTACTTTATCTCCTAAAATGCACAAGTATTCATTAATGACTATTGCAAGGATACTAGTAGAAATAGATTTGGGCAAGGCCTTCCAAAAGAAATTAGTTTGAAAGTAGGGAAAGAGATCTGGAAGCAACTGTTGGATTATGAAAAAATATCCTTTAGATATTGGAACTGCTTCTAGGTAGGGCATAATGTGGTTGAATCTTAAAAATCTAAAAAGTCATTTGGTCATTTGTCATGGTGGAAGGAAGCATGCCCTCAATGTTAATTAATTGGGTGTAGTTTGGTTTCGACACATAATAAAATTGTGGAAGAAAATAATGCTCGAAGGGTAGTAGTCAAGATGTTGGGGAGAGGCATGTTGATGTGTTGGACTTAGATGAGAAGGAGGCTTATTATGATGAAATGACAAAGTCCCAAGAAGAAAGAAACATACAAGGGGAGGAGATTGCTCAAAATTATGAGGAGCAAAGGGCAAAAATATGGGAGGATAGTAGGCCTATTTTAGGGTAGTTGCAAGTTAAGGAAAATTTTAGTAGCAATTTGTTGTCAATTGGCAATATTTTAACTTTCAGGGTGTTGAAAATGGTGAATATTATCGATTTTGGCAGCATATGCTTTCACCCAAATTTGATTATATTTTTCAGGCATGTAGCTTTAGATCACCCATGAATTTATATTTTTATATTTTAGAATAGCATTAGATTGCCATACTCTTTATTATAGTTTGGTCTTGATCGCCGAGATATTCTAGAGGCAACTTTTAATCCAGGTCCAATTGCCTGTCATGTGAATTTTCATTTTTCAAATTTAGGTTTCAGTCGCTCACCATTTTACATAAGTAATTGCGAGCATAAGATGGTGTGATCTCCAATGAAATTATAGGTGATTTGGGAAAAAGTAACACAATCACCAATGAAATTATAGGCAATTAGGGGCAAAAGGGCATGATCACTGCTGAAATTATAATCAATTAAGGGTAAATGGTGGTGCAATTGCTAATGAAATTATAGAGAATTTAGGGAAAACATGTGTATTTGGGAAAAAAATTATTATAGCCATTTAGTTATAGGTAGTTTGGAGAAAGGCCCATTGCCTCAGAATTATAGGTCTTCTAAGGTTAATGTGTTTAATCACCCATGCAGAACATAGTATGACTATGTAGTATGAATTAATATTTAGGCAAAAAAATCCTCCATTCGCTCTTTAGGCATTCAATTTTAGATTCACCCATTTTCTACATTGTGAATTTATAATTTTTGGTCCTTTGGAGTGGCATTTGATCAAGTTGTTGTGAGCTTCCAACTATGAGATGAAAGGGTTCATTCTCAAAAGTTGGGGAATAGATAGAGGTTGCAACTCTACTTTAATCTTCCATTGCTGTTGAGTATCAAAGACATAATTTTTAATTTCAATCACATTTTGTATCACATATTGTATGATTAATCTTTATAATAGTAGTTCTCATGTGCACTTGCATATTTGTCATGTGTCAATATTGATTTAAATATTTCTTATTTACAATAGTTCTATATTGTATATTGTATGATTAATTTCTATAATAATAGTTCTATATTTCTTTTTATGTAGACTATATAAATGGTCCTTGATGTATTTTCTTCCAAATACATTTATGTCAATGGTTTTTCCTTGGTGTCCACTACATCCTTTTTGCAGACTGTGAAAGACACATATTTTAGTTAACCCGCATTGTCAAATCAAACCAAATCAACGGCTCATGAGGATTCAAGGAGAAAATGAAGATGCATAGATAAGAAGGTAGCACCATTAGTTAGAAAAGATTGTGTTAGTTGGGGGCACATAGTCACTTTATTTTTATATGTCCATGGTATAGGTTTGCAAACTTGAATGCACTGTTGGGGTCCACTTATATAAATTTAATAAGAGTCTGTAGTACTAAATGCACATGTTTTATTTATCATGGGGCATTGAATCAAACTGCATCAATGGTTGGTAAGGATCAAAGGTGGAAATGAAGATTACACAAATGGGAGATAGCACCATTGGCTAGAAAAAGTGATGTGTCAGTTGTCAGGCCCCATAGTAATAGGTCTATAGGTTGTAGCTAAAGGTGTATAGGTCCTAGCTATATGTGTATAGGTCATAGCTATTGGGGCCTACTTGAAATGATTTATTTATCCTAGTCTGCATAATTTTATTATGAGCCCATAGTATTAAACCAAAGATATGGGTTTTATTTATTTCACATTGTGAGATCAAATTGTATCAACAACTTGCAGGGTTCCAAGGATAAAGTAAAGATGGCCAGGGTGGAAGGTAGCACCATTCACCAAAAAAGTGGTGTGTCAATTGTTGGGTCCTATAGTAATTTAATGTTAAACTAAATGATTAAATTTAATTAATAATTAGTAATTTAATGGTCTATGAAAGTAAATTAAGTCCTTGTGCATTTTAATATCCATATGGTTAAAATCAAGTGAAGATATATTTCAGAATTTGCTAGAGATGTATAGGTCGTAGCTACAAGTATAGTCAATGTGTGTTTCTCACATTATTATTTTATATAAGTATATGTTCTTTATTATATTATTTTTCATTACTATTCCCCTAAATTTTGATTATTTATGATATTCCAACAATTGAATGCGCTATTGGGGCCCACTTGAAATGATTTATTTCTCTTGGTTGTGCATAATTTTATTAGGAGCTCATAGTATTAAAACAAAGACACATATTTTATTTATTTATTATTGTGCAATCAAACTACATCAATGGCTCACAAGGATCCAAGCATAAAATGAAGATGGTCAAAGTGAATAGAAACGATGATGTGGAAATTGGTTGTTCCTGCAATAGTTTTATTTTAATCTAAATGATTAAATTAATAATTTGATTCCCCACATAACAATTAAAATTTCAAAATATTATTCATATTTCATGACCTCTTTGATTATTGTATTATCTCATTAATGTGCAATCTTCTTCTCCTTCATTGTAACTAGTTCAATTTTCTTCATTTCATTGAGCAATGATTCGTGTATGCATAACTTAAATATTTTGAATTTGCAACTTTGAGAACACTGCTTTAACACTTTTCTAACACTGTTAGAGGAAGATATCATCCTCAAATATGGAAAATTAAATACTAAGACTTGAGATTCATCAAAGAGAAAGAAGGCCACCATAAAGTCCTATTTTAATCAACAAAAATGAGATTCTACAACAGATGATGGTCAATCAAGAATAAATAACCAGATAAATGCACCTAACATTGAGGAATTCTATTGGAATGAGATTGAGAATGAGGAGGCATTCTATTGTAACACGATTGAGAATGCACTAGAAAATGAAAGATGAATGGACTCATGCTCAGAATGCAGTTGAGTGTGAAAAATATATGTAATTATAAGCACAACTTGCCACTATTGGAGGTTTCATATATGCTCTATTTGGAAAGGTGATGGAAGCAAGTCATTTATCCAAAATTGTATAGCTCACAATTATATTTCATATATTAAATAGAGGTCGGTCGTTGATAGACTTTCTAGAATATAGGAATTTAATGCAATTTATTGGAGTGCCCAACTTTCCACTCTCCCATTGGTCTATCAATAGTGGTTGGGAATGGGTTTAGTGTTTGGCTATGGTGGAGAAATAGGATATAGGAGAGAAATTGAATCAAATGACTTTATTTGCCTTGTCTATGGATGAGGTGGTGACCATTGACAATACTTCTTGGTTGTGCATGCATGTTTATATTGTAGACAATCATGTTCACTAGCCTCATCTACTTGCAATTCATAAAAGGAAAGAAAATTATACCTCTTCTAACCTTATAGATACCATCAAAAATAGTTTGATGGATATTAGAGGCCTTGGTGATTTGATGATTGCAAGGAAGTTGGTCTGCATTGGTGCAGATAGGGAATCAGTCATGCAGGGTCATGTAAATAGACTTATTGTTAATTTACAGACATCATGTTCATCCTACATGATTGACATTCACTACATGGCCCACATAATGAATTTGGATTTTAAAATTGTGAGCCAGTTTCAATATATTTCAAAAGTTAAAGATTTTGTGTGTGATGTGTATACATATTTTTTAGAAGTCCAAAAGGATTTTTGGAGTATCAAAGACTTGTTGGACTTACTCCAAGTAACAAGCTACTTAAGGATGTGGATACCAGGTGGATATCATTACATGGGCTGGCAAATAGATTGTTCTAAGAGTACTAGTCATTGTTGGGTTTGCTCTATGAAAACCACATAGATCAAACAAATATGTTGGCACTATTCACTGATGTTGAGACACTATTGAATCTATCTAGGATTCTTTCCTTGCTGGAAGAAATGAATGTTATGTTAAAGAATGCACAAAGATACTCAAAGATACAGAAAATTATATGTCTTACTTTAGACAATTTATCAATATTAATGAATTTGAAGCATTTATGGGTCTAAAGTTTGTAAGCTAGTAAGTAATAATGGACATTGAACACCCGAATAGCTTTCTAGAATACAATGATGTAGGTGATTTATGTGCATCAATGCATGGATATATGATATAATTACACTACTTTAGTTAAGTTGGACGAAGCTCTAGGGTCAGACAAAGTAGTGTTAGAAGGGAGAAGTTTAAAGATCTTGTGTCTTTTGCAAAGGATACATTGCAAGAAATTGTGAGAAGTTTGTCTTTTGAGATTATAGAGTGCTTTCCTCAAGATTAAATTTTGGAAGCAATGGCTATAGTTTATCCTTAATATTGGAATGCCATTAGCATGTCTTATGTTAGTTTGCCATAGGATTTTCAGAGCAAGGTGAGGTACTTGGCTGATCATTTTAGTAGAATGGTAGAAATAAATGGAGTACATATAGAAGGAATAATAGATAAGACAAATTTGGTAGGACAATCTTCTCAATTTGCATCAACAATGATTGAATAGTTTAAATTCCTTGACCATCCTTTCGAAGATGGTTCACTAACTAGGTTATGGAAAACATTAAGTTTGAGAAAAATTCTATGATATTCTATTTTAGAATATTTCAAACTTGTAGATATGTGCCAAATAATTATTCTAGGTTTAATGGAGGATGAAAGAGTTTTCAGTGCCTTGTCATTTTTTAAGTCAAAGTTATGAAACAAACTAGTGCAGGGGCATCAGGAGCCTCATAAACTTAATTTTGTTATTTTTGGGTTTTTAGGTTGATGGTGTGTTTTAGTGTTTAATAAGGTCATTTATAATCATTTAGAATCATATGGGTTCATTTTTGGTGTATCAATTGTTTTTTGATTTAAAAGTGTAAAAGTTGCCAAAAGTTGCTAAAAGTTATCATGCAACTTTAGCAAGGTGGCAAAAATCAAGAAAATGGTTACATGCAAGCAAGAAATGGTTACAAACTATTTGGATTGATTTTAAATGCATAAATACACCCTCAAAAGTTGAATAGAGAGAGAGAAGAATGGATTTTGGTGATTTTGGTGAATAGAAGCAAGTTTTTCTGTGGTTTTTAATGTTGCAATCCTGTTCTATTTCTGTGTACGGCCTGTATGACCCATGTAATGACCTAAAATCAATTGGATCATGTGGGCATGTGAATCTAATTCATTTTTATTTTTCTTTCATCAATTTTAATTAATATTTGTGAAAGTTATGTCCATTTTGGTGAATGTTTCTATGTTCTAACAATGTTTTCCAGAATTTGTAGTATGAAAATGTGCTAGTATGGACATGTATGGTATAGTACGGGCCTAAAACTAATTCTAAAAGTTGAAGGCATGAGTCTAGTTTCATATGATTTTGGTTTGAGCAAATTTGATTAAGTTTTGAATGAGTTATGCCATGTTTGGTGAGAGTAGTTCTGTAACAGTCCTAGGGTTTGCATAGGAGTAGTCTTTTTTTTCCCTAGTCCATACAAAGAAACCCTAGCCCAATTTGACATATGTTTCATAAGGGCCAAAAGGGTATCCAAAACAAGTTTTACATTTCCATTTATAGGTCATTTTGAAAAGTTATGACCAAAAAGGTCTGATTTGTTGCACTTAGTGACACCAATCCATTGTTGTTTGGAACATTGTGTCAAACAAGTGTAAGGGTCATGCATGTTTGGAAAACCCTAAATTATGTTGAAAATAGGTCTAAATACATCAAGTTGCCCTTGTTTAATGTTGTCCTCAATGACAGAATGCCATTAGGTTGTTGTCCCATGTTTTCATGTGTATTAGGAAGCTTTTAGGCATTGGCTGAAATGAGTCATTGTGTGAATGGTATAAGGGTAGTAAAGTTGTGTTAGAATAGTCCTTTTTTCCCTCTGCATCACAAACTTGAAAAAAAATTAGAGAATTGTTTGAGGCTCTATACAACTAGATACAATGTTCAAAGATTTCCATTTGACAGAGCTATTACAATTTGGAAGTTCAATTGTGATAGAAGAGGTGTGACAAATATTTTATTTTAGTCAAAAGGGGACCAACTGAATAATTCAAAAAGGGTTTCAGAGGAGTTGGTTGAAACATAGAACAAAGAAGAGGAAGATGGATCCCAACCAATGCCAAACACAAATAATCTAGCCATTTGGCAAATTAATGAATTTGATTAATAAACTGAGTTATGACAATTTCTCCAAAATCTAAAATCTATATTTTCTTTTTAAAATTGCCAACTCATTCTTTCTTTTTTGATAGTATAACCCTGGTTAGGGACCAGGGACCCTTCAAAAATGGGGTCAAGCCCATAAGTCTTTAACATAGCATATTTCTAATAACAAGCCAGAGTATCTACCAGAGGGGCAAATTACAACGACCCACTCTCCACTGTCTTAGCATAACATAGACTAATAGAACAAACAAAAAAGAAACTGACAATAACCTTTACTTATCATCCTTAACACTTTTACCAAACAACTCCATGACATCTGTCTCATCATCGCATGCACAGGAGTAGAGAGGATGAGAGTTCTCTTGCATAGGGACATCCATCTTCTTCGCAATATCCTCAACTATCTGCCGTGTCTCAACCATCCCTAATAGGAGATCATGCATATGCCCAAGCGATGCTTCATTATTTGTAGTTGCTTGAGAAGATGCCTCGATCATATCCTCGTGGGTTAGAACAGAGGCAACAACAATCAAAAGCATTATGGCTACAGTCAAAGAGTAAGCGATGCCAAACATGTTCCACCGGCCCCTCAAATTCCTTGGGTCCAGAAATAGATTCACCATAGCTTCTCTGACATTGACCCCTTCCTTGATGTCCACCTCTTTTTCCATCACTAACAATTTGCTCAGCCACTCCCTTAAGATGGGGTTCTTGATTTCCCCTTCTATGTCTTTGATGAACCCTGCCATTGCCTCCTCCGTTGAAAGCTTCTGTAAGCATTTGCAGGCTTGTAGCACCTCTTCATTCTACCTCCCACGGTCTTGCTCTCTCTATTTCAAATCATATATCTCTTAGGCACATGCCTGCCACCCTCTTGCCTTTATTCATATGAATTAGGCCTTTGTGACCCGCCCCATCCACCATTCCTGCCCATACACCAAAAGATCACTACCAAAGAAGGAAGACAACCATAAAAAAAGGAAGGCATTTGGACATGCCAACCCACTACTAGCAATTAAATCATCACCACTGTAGTTCTCCTATCATCGAAAGGAGGAAGCCAACTGTCTATCTTTCACATCTGACATAGCAACACTGAGGCATTAACTAGTAATGAATGCCTCCTTATGCTTCTCTCCCATTATCGGGTGGATGGGATTTTATATTGTTCTAAATTAACTTCAACAGTTCACTGGGATATGTTTCTTTCTACACCCCTCCAGTAGAACTTCCACTCAAAATGGAGTCAATCCCTTTGTTTTCTTCCCAATCAACCGCCTGATTCCCATTTCTTTTGATATGGGAAGCTTTGAAGCTCAAGAATTGACTAACCATCCTTTTGCTCTCTACCATAATTTGTCCAACCTCCAATTTTTTGCTTGACCCCCATTCAAAAGGCCAATAATGACCTTCAAATCCCTTTCCACCCAAAGCTTATCCCATCCTTTGTTGCTAGCTATCTCCAGACCTTTCCACACAGTCCTAGCCTCCGTGAGATTGTTTGAGTCGATGCCGAAGTTCTGATTGTAAACTCTGAGGGGCTGTCCCGATGAATCCCTAAATATTCCTCCTCCTCCTGCCCTGTCAGGGTTACCCGTATCAGCCCCATCAAAGTTGAGCTTGACCCATCCCTCCTCTAGTGGGATCCACTTCACATATTGATCTCTTGAGGGAGTCGTAGAAGTCCTACCGATTCCCCCCATCCATCTAAACCTGGGCCACTCATCGACCAACTGATCTTCATATGAGATAACTTTCCATTCTTTCTTGTGATGAGCATCACCCAATTCTCCCAAGGCGCTTTCTACCAGGTCCCAAACTCTGTCCACTGACCTTTCCTAAGCTAGGAAGATCCTTTTGTTTCGTTCAAGTCACAAGTTCCACACAATTATTGCCACATCCGCTGCCCATAACAATTTAAGCCCATGGATCTTGCATTTGTACACCCATCCACTCAATAACATAGCTATATTCCTTGGGGTAGCCCACTCTAACTTCCATCTTTGAAGGTATCTACACCACATTTCTCTTGCAAATTCACAATGAAGGAAAAGGTGATTATTGTCTTCGCAGGCCTGCTCCCACATTACACACCTCAAGGGTCCACTCTTGCCCAACTTCATGAGTGTATCCCACGTCAAAGCCTTGCCTCTGCTTGCAATCCACAAAAAAACATTTGCTTTTGGCAGGCCTTGAGAGAACCAAATCTTAGGCCCCATGGGGTTTTCTAAAATTTGGCCACGATTAAAAACTTGAGAGTAGACATCCCTGACAGTTGCCTTGCCTTCCCCGCTACCTCTCCACATAAGCCTATCCTCATACTCAGAGAAGGGCATCTTGTTTAGAACCCCTATTAAATCTTTCCACAAGATGCTCAACCTGTTGTCCAAATTTTCAAAAGACCTCCATCTTCGACAACCATCCTTTACCTCCATATAGTCTTGTACATACACCCCAATCTGCGCTTCCAAAGCCTGGAACAAGGGATGAAAATGGGGGGAGGAGATTAGCGGAGTTTCCTTAATCCACGAGTCTCTCCACTAACTTTATTCCCTTTGCCCACCCTTTAGATGAGATCAGGCATAAGGAGATCTCTGCATACTCTAAGGAAGTTCCAAACACTAGACCCCTTTGGGAGGGAGACTCGCAGGTTGAAGAGATTTCCAATATTATTCTAAAGATATTTAGCTTGAATAATTTGACTCCGCAGCTCCTATCTTTCTCCTCATAAATCCTCCATGCCAACTTGGCGCATAAGGCTTTATTCATCAGCTTGGGATTTCTAAAACCCAAGCCACCCCAACTTTTAGGCTTGCACACCTCTTCCCATTTAATCAGATTATACTTGAAAGCGTCCTCCATGCCTCTCCAGAGGAAGGTTCTCTGAGCCTACTCTAGAGACTGTGCAACCTTGCTCAGAATTTGGAAAATAGTCATTGTTTATATAGGGACCATCACCAAAGAGGTCTTGATCAAAGTCACCCTCCCTACCAGAGAAAGCCATTTCCCTTTCTAAGAATCCAACTTACCTTGCACTTTATCGAAAACCTTTTTCCATTCAAACTCTGAGGCCCTTTTATCCACTAGACGCAGCCCAAGGTAGCTACTAGGGAGAGAATCTGTCTCAAAGCCTAAAATTCTTTGCACATCAAAGGTTTCTGCACTAAAATCCTTAAGGAAGTAGATTTAGGACTTACCTTGATTGATCTTTTGACCTAACGCCATTTCATAATTATGGAGAATCTTTTTAAGGCCCCTCGCTTCCCTAAACAACAAAGTGTCATAAAAAAAATGAAGGTGAGTGAGATTGGATATTCCACCTGACACTTGGAGACCGTTGATTACACCATCAACTAAGGCCTTCCTTAGACCCTCTGCCACAATGAGAAAAAGAAAGGGAGACAACGGATCACCCTGCCTAAGGCCCCTTTTCACTTGGAAAAAATTCGTCATAGTGCCGTTGATGAGAACAACATATGAAATAGTGGAAATACAATTAAGAACCCATCTACACCAATCATTGTTGAATCCCATCTTCCCCATAACCTTGATCAAAAAGTTTGAAGACACCCGGTTGTATGCTTTATTCATATCTAGCTTAATGATCATCCCTTCCTTCCTCCTTTCCTTAATGGAATGAACAAATTCATGTGCCATCATGACTCCATAGAGAATTTGTCTTCCACTCAAAAATCTAATTTTCTCTTTCAAAATCACTCCTTCCAGACATTTCTTCAGTCTAGATGCCATTGCCCTGGTAACAATTTTGTATATTCCATTACACAACACTATAGGTCTGTATTCACCAAATAATTTCAAGTTCTATTTTTGGGGATTAGGGCTAGATAAGTGGAATTCTAGGACTTCATCATCATCCTTCCACTTCTACATTCTTTGGCTGCCATCTAGACATCATCA
Source organism: Cunninghamia lanceolata (assembly GCA_027924645.1). Classification (NCBI taxonomy): domain Eukaryota; kingdom Viridiplantae; phylum Streptophyta; class Pinopsida; order Cupressales; family Cupressaceae; genus Cunninghamia; species Cunninghamia lanceolata. Next base: position 19,661,321 of record BSBN01001272.1, on the reverse strand, counting down.
CCCACCAAATCCCAAAATCTTTGAAAAACACCAATCTGAAAGCCGTCCGGCCTCGAGGCCTTCATTGTGCCAAGAGAAAAGGTGGCCTTCCTAATTTATTCCTTGGAGAAAGGGGCCATCAACACCTCATTCAAACTATCATCCACCATTCGGTAATGTTGCCAATGATCTTAGCCATATCTTCTTCCCTACAAATCCCTTCCTCTTTGAGCATCTCCATGAAGAGCCTCTTTCCTTCCTCCCCTATAACCCCTATATCCTCCACCACATTCCCATTGGGAATTTGCAATCTTAAAATCTTGTTCATATTCCTTCTGATATTAGTGGAAAGATGGAAATTTTTTGAATTTTTATCCCCCTCCTTTAGCCACCTAACCCTTGATTTTTGTAGCCAGAAAATCTCTTCCATTCTTAATAATCGGTTTAACTCGTCTAAACAATTTTTTTCTTTTTCCCTATAGACTTCTAACATTCTGATCTACACAATTTCCTTTTCAACCTATGCTAGATCTTCCTCCACCCTTGACTTAGCTTCAAACAAATTTCCCATAACCTGATTATTCCAACCCTTGCCTAGCTTCTTCGTCTCCTTTAGCTTGATGGTTAGAGCATACCTTTTATTGCATTTTACATTCAATCCCCATCAACCCTCCAATTCTTTATAGAAATCTGGGTGCTCATACCAAAAAGCTTCCATTTTGAATGGGCAACCCTTGGGTTTCTACCTCGAGGAGAGATTCAGTCTTATAGGCCAGTGATCCGACCCGCCCAACTCAATAACCTCAAAAAAAAGAGTTGAGGAGAGAATCCATTTAGAATTAATCAAGAGCCTATCCAATCTGCATTAAATGTTATCTTCCCTAATCCTCCTATTAGACCAGGTAAACTAGCCAGACCTGGGAACTAAATCCACTAGAGACAGCTCCTCGCATATCCTTTTGAATCCCACCGAACCATGGCTCCCAACCATCCTACCGCCTTTTTTCTCTTCAAGACATAGGGTAGCATTGAAGTCCCCACCAAGAATCCAATTACCCTAAGGAAAGGAACTCCTAAAGGCCTTCAAACTATCCCAACATATTAGTCTATCTATTTCTAAATTAGAACCATGCACATTGGTAATCATGAAGGTGTCATCTCCTTGTAGGGGCTTCAGCCTAGCAGTCAACAGATTATCAGAACTAAAAACCTCTTCCCTGAAAAAACAAAACTTATTCCATATCATAGCCAAGCCTCCAGCTGTGCCATGAGCCCCAACCACAACCCCTTCACCATTCCTCCAAATCCTGTTTAAGAGAGCCAACATCTCTTCTTTTTCCAGTTTTATCTCCTATAGTAGGCAAACATCAGGGACCTCTACTTCAATCAATTGTTTAACCAAATGGTGTTTCTCGAGGCCATTTAGGCCTCAGACATTCCAGCTGATCACCTTCATCTTTTACATGAGGCATGGAGGTGCTCACCTCCCTTCTTGACAAAATTAGTTAGGGTCTCCTGTGTACCTTTCGCAATTTCCACCATCACTGTATTTTTGGCTTTGCTAACATCCTTCTTCCTCCCCCTAACGACCGGACCCCAACATCTAAAACTATATTATTTTTCCCTTTCCTCCCACTCTTGTTTACTCTCATCCATTCATTCTCCTTATCTTCCTCCTCTTCCTTTGAGCATCCCTTTTGGTGCTGGGAGCTTTTCAGTCCAGAACCTTTAGGTCTTAAGCAGACTAAAGAAAGAGCAGGGCTATTGCAATCCAAAATCTGCAAGCAGCTTCCTACCACACCATGATCCTCAGGATTCTACACTCCTTCCAAAGGGAGATAATCTATGGGGCTGGAACCTCCGACTGGGCTCTCCGGCTTTCCAGTGTCTGCCACATGTTTAATTATAGTTTCCAGATCCTCCTTGCTACTAGCTGGAGTCTCTTTAACCCCGACCCCAACACCACTCTCTTTAGATTTTGGCGATGTGGATCACTCCTCCAAGCTCTTCCTTGCATCCTTACTATTGCCTTCTTGTTCCACTTCCATCCTCTTGCCTTTGCCCTCCTTTGATTCTGAACATTGCTTCACAAAATGGCCAATATTCCAACAGTTGAAGCACCGAAGTGGTAAAAATTCATATTCAAGTTCTTGTAGCCAAATTCCTATGAATGAAGACAATATGATGGCATGCCTAATTGGCTTACTCAAATCAATCTTCACATAGATCCTAGCATAAGTTGCCAACATACCTTGATTGGTCACCATAGCGCTGAACACATATTCACCCAGAGAATCTTTGATCAACTTGAAAATATCCTCCGTCCACAGTTCCTGGGGAAGTTTAAACATCCTTATCCATATCAGGGCATCCTTGATCAGTTCTTGAAGAGGATCGAAGCCTGACGTCCAAGCCCTAATATAGAGACCTGCATTGTCCATGAACCATGACCCTCCCTTGAGGATATTATCCCTCTCAAACTCTGACTGAAAAACAATCTGCAAAAACCCTAGTGCCAAAAAGCTTATTTTAGGCTTTATACCCAGCCATTTGTGTTTGATCCAATCCTTTATGCATTTCATAGAAGACCAGATATCGATGAATTTAGCAATCACTGCACACTTCTGAAGTTTTTCAACCTTGGAATTAAGGAAGGCATCTGGAATTTTGAGATCTGGGATCTCATCCAAAATTTGTAAGTTGACATTCCCTACCAACATCTAGTGGCACCTCCCTTTCTTTCCATTGTTTTCAGTGTCCATAATTATATTAAAAAGTTTGAGAAACACCCATAATTATATTAAAAAGTTTGATCAATAAAAAAAATACATAGTATCATCATATTGCAAGTACAATGAAATATCTCCTAGCTAGAATGTAACCAAAGTATAAAAAACATATAAATACATTATAATGAACAACCCAAATATTTGAAAACAAAAAAAAATGATATTCAATATTTTAAGAATTTGTAGAGGAAATTGCATCAACAGTATCCAAAGATTGAGGAGGCATAGGTTCCATTGCAAGAGAGCATTAAGGAGAAGGATGTGGAGCATGGATAAGAAGAAAATGAATTGAATTGAAAACCCTTGACACTTTTCTTGCAAAATCATTTTCAATTTCATTTTTGTGTGAATTCATGATAGTTTGGAAGATGAACCCACAGTCATTTTAAAGGCCTATTTTGATTTCATTGTAAATACATGTGATGGCATGGTCATTCATAATCTACTTCAAAGAAAATGATCCCTAGACAAGAGATGCTCCCTAAAATGAATCATATCTAGCTACAACATTATAGAACCTTTTTTTCAAAAAGAAGATAATCTTGCACATACCCAAAAGTAAGCATTTTAAGGAAATCAGAATCTTGAAGAAGGTCTATTACATTAGAGAGAAAAATTGAGACCACCTCTGAATACTATAGCACCCTTGGACATTCAAATAGGAACTTTGGCCCAACTAGAACACAAATAGCATTCTCCATAGCATCACAATCAAAAGAAAAAAATATGAGATAGTTTCACAATATCATACTTGCCAGCTAGTTCTTGTCGGCTCCCATTTTTGCACTTCAAAGAACGTTTAATTATTTTTTGAGATTCCTTCATCTTGCCCACTAAGCTGTCATATATAATGAAGCTCTAAAGGTCCATTTAGGAGGCTTTAAAACTTTGAGATGAACATAATGAATGAGGCTTAGGCCACAAATGTCATTAGTAATGACATATTGTCATAACTCTTCTAAAAATTTAGGAAGAAGGTGATAGAGAATTATAAAGAGATTATAAGAATAGATCACATGTAATGTAATATTAAATGAGGTGGTACACTCAATCTTCAACATGTGTATGATGCAATAACGAGGTAAGATTCTTCATTATTATGAAATATATGCCAAGATATAATGTTTGGCTTTCGATTCAACATGCACACAAATCAAAATAGGAGTTAGACAAAAAGATAACCCCTTCATGATGAGTTTGGTTAAGCTTCCCTATATTTACTTTCAAATAGTTTTACAATAATTAAAATTTGAGCTTACAACAAAACTTCATAATATCTTATTCAACTATTTAACTTGTGGGAAAAGTACCATGTACTTACAACCCATCCTGTCAAGTTATTAAGTTTCCTTGACAATTATCAGTTGTCCAATCCCAACGTAGATACCTTACATGTGATGCTTTTTATTATTTTTATTTATGATGTGTTGGATAACAAATAATAACAGTGGCAAGGTGTGGAAACACATTGCACATGTAGTGTTGTAGTGGGATAGGGTTTGAAGTTTGAACACAATGGGCGGTGGAAATAACTGAAGAGAGTAGAAAGGTGTTGACTAGTTGAAGGAAAAGCCATACATTTATCACATTTTTAAGGCATTAGGTTGGACAATATTTTTCAAATGATTGTAGGGATTTGATGACCACATTGTTGTATATTTTAGTATGGGATGCTAGGAGGATAAAATTTTAATGAGGGGCATTGATTTTCCTTTTGATGTGAAGTTTATCACAACTACTACAAGGTTTCCTAACATTAGGGAGTAGTATTTTCCCATTGGTAGACTATATTTAGAAGCATTCACAAGGAGTTTTTGAAGCTAGGAGAGTGAACCCAAATGGTTCCTAGTCAAGGCATCTTGTGGACCTCACTATCAAAGCTACAATCAGAAGTGGTGTATGCTCTCATTCAGTATGTGACTTGCGAGGGAAGGTACTCGTTTATCTATAGTTTTGAGGTGCATTTGAGACATTAAAGAATCATGAATGTTCCTTATTTTTTATTCAAATCCTTGAGAAATATGTCTTTGGAAGTGAAAAATGGCAAACTCAAATACTTGGCACATCATTGGTTAATTAAGTTGGTGGTGACAAAGACCTTGAAATGAAGGCAACCCTAATTAACTTGAGAATTGTTCATTGAAACACCTGTCGCACAAGGATAAGATGTTGTAGAGGAAGATGATTGCACCCCTATCCATAATGCACATATTGAAACAAGTAATATACCTCCTACAGGTATGGCTCCAGGAGATAAAGCAAGACCCTCTATAATTACAATAGGATATGGTAGAAAGTGAGGGAGGTGACATATTTGGATAGAAGAATTTGAATATGACGATGAAGCATATGCAAAACCACTACTCCAAAATTGAATGTAAGGTCATTTGTGAGACTTAGGAATTTAGCAACCATGGCTAATAAGCAAGCTACATGATTAGAGAAAAAATCTCAATCTAATTTTGAGGTGGAGATTTTGGAGGAAAAGGTGTCATGGAGTGCTAAATGAAAGAGAACAATTGTGGCTAAAATTATATGACGGTCCAAACCCTATAGCAGAAGACTCTATTCTAGAATGTGAACCAGTGATCCCTATAGCAAAACTAGTTATAGTAGAAAAAGGAGACAAACTTTTTGATCTTGTTGCTAAAGATATTGAAGAGGATGTGCCTGTAGTAGGGGTTAATGACTCTGCTATAAGTTTGATGGAGTTAGAGAAAGCACATGAGTTGATTAGGAAACAAGAAGATGAGATAACGACACTTAAAAACAAAGTTATAAAATTAGAAGTTAATGTAGGTAAAGGATAAAGAAACACATCTAGTAAAGAAAAATAAGAGAAAATTGGAGAAATTAAAACATGATTGGTTCATTACATATACCAACTAAAAGGAGAAATCGAACAATTAAGAAAGGATAAATTCGATTATGAAAATATTAATGAGGAAAACAAGGTTTTAAGGGACATAATTTAGCTAATTTCAATGCTTTCCACTGAAATGCTACAGTGTAGGCCCCCTATGAGAGTGCTAGCATTATGGCTATAGGAATAGTTTCATAAGATATAGGTAAAACAAGTGATTGAAGGATCATTAGAAAACCTAGATACACCTATAGCATTATGTGAATCTTATTTAGGAATTGAAGTTGAGATAGAAAATATATTTTTATGCAAGCTATATTTACATAATTGTATTTCAGCTGATGATAAAGACTGTAATCCCAATCTATACGTAGGAGATGTTCAGTTGAGAGCAGTTTTTTCTTTTGTCCAAGGACAAATAGAATGAGGGTTGGAGAAGAAGAGGTATGACAACAGGGAGAGAGATGCAAAAATTATGATAAGAGGGGAACATATTCTAGTGAGGGAAGTGTTTCATAATCTATATTGATTTATGACTAATATAGAAACCATTTAGATGATGTAGGCCACCAATGATAAAGTGGTTGAGGTGGTTGAAGGAATGTTATTACATATTACAAATAGTAGAGACCATTGTAAGGATCGATGGGATGAGCTCACACCTAGATTGAAAAGAAAAAAGCCCTTGGGTTATCCAAAATTTTAGCTAGCTATTACAAGAGAAAGACAATATATAATGGGTATGAAGGAGAAGGGGATTTGGTGGATTGGATTGAAGTGGTACCCTTCAATCATTTGGACACTTGTGCCAGGCCGAAAAGAAACCCAACCAAATCTAGATATAGTGAAGATTATCCATAGTTCATGGTAGGATACATAGAAGATAGGGGTTATCACCAGATTGAAGGAAAGTCTCATCCATTACCTCATTGATTAACTGAATTTGCCATTTGGCCCAAGTTTTGAAGCCAAGTTTTTTTATGTACAAGGCATTTTGAGAAGGTTACAAAGACTAAAGTCAAATTTGTAGCATTTATCTTTGGATTGTAGACTCTACATATCACAAATATATTTAAGATATTCTTGGAATGGAGTTAGTATTATAAATCTTGAAATGTATTTGTGATATTAAACAAAATAATAAAAGAACACCAAATCGGCGTTTACATTTGTCGTAAAATTGTTGAATAATTTGAAGCCACAAATATTATAAAAACTAAACCATATTGCTTCCAATAATAACAATAAAATTTGTGTATATTATTAACTATCATAAAGAAGGTATAGCAGAAATGCTAGCAATAGCCCTCATCTCATTATTTACATTTGTTGCAAAATATTAGAAACAAGCTACACTCTTTACTCATTAATAATTATTTACATTTGTCAAAAAAAATTAGAAGCAAGCTACATTGCTACAAGTAGTTTTGAAACCTAGAACAATTTATTCTTGCTCTTCTAAACATGTTACAGGAAAAACAACTAAAACAGGCTATAGGCAAAATTTCAAAACATGTAAATATTTTTGAACATCCTTCAAGAATATTTCATCCTTGCCCTTGTCCTCCAAAATCTTTCTTGTTTGTGAATTCTTTGATGTTCAACAAATTCTTCCGTATAATCTAAAATGAGCCAGTTGACATGGTACCTTTTTGTGACATATTCAAGAACATTGTCACCCACAATGTCTGTAATTAGCATCCCATTAAAATTTGAAGTATACGTACAATAAAGCACAAGGTGAGGGTAACAATGAAGCCAAAAAAGGAGGATTAAATTTATCAACTCCTTCTGACTGGCATTGTCACTCATTACACCACCACATCCACACATCAATTTCAATTCCAAGTTTTCCATGTATGGGGTCTAATATGTCAAACTCAACTAACCAACCATAGTAGTATGACTCTTTGGCAAAAGCCAGAATTGCTAACTCTCAACCTAATATATATCCTAGTTGAGAAAGGATTCTAAATCTTCATTCCTGTCAATGGCAATAGATAACTTTTTACATAGCCCCAAAAAGGTAGTCCAACTATTATAAATAATAAGACATTTTGGATTATTTTTAAAAATAATTGTCAAACTTGACATTTTTATACAAAAATTCAAAAACAAATTGAATTACCTTCTCCATTTAGCTTCAGTGATAAACACCATTACTCTTTACAATTGTTTCTTGTCATGACTGCTACAAGAATACTTTATATTTTAAAATTTTGAGGCTATTTAAACTTATTTTTAAAGTCTCTTCTTACAAGAATGCTACAGACTAGAATGGTAAAATTATAGTGTCTCATGGGTTGTTGTGAGGTAAATGTAAAATTAAATGGGCTTATGCATTTATATCTATTGAGTATTCACCAAGGTTTAGTTGAGTGTCAAAGTAGACAAGTACTTATGTGACTCTTAAAAATTTCCACTTGTCTACCTATAATGGTATTCAATTAATGTGAGGTGAGCAATTTTAATTACTATGCTACATGAAAGTAAATTCATAATTCTTATATGTAACATAGGACACTATATGCATTTATTAATCACATGTGATTACATTCTGAGAAGATCGTAGATGTCTTTTAATTGATATCTTAGATGTCTTTTAGCTATATCAATGACAAGTGATGCTTGAAGTAAAAGAAAATGATGGTTAAGACAATGGCATTTCCATTGGCCAAAAAGCTAATGTGTCATTGGTCAGTGCCGTCATTTTGTGATTGTTCTCAGAAGATTTTAGATGTCATTTAATTCAAATCTTTTATTGACCCACTCCATCAGATAAAACTATTTAACCTCATTAATGACAAGGGATGCTAGAAGAAAAAATATATGTTGGTTAGGGAAGGTGGTATCACCATTGCCAACTGGTTTTTTTCCAAAAGCTGACATGTCACTGCTAAGTTGGAGGGGCCTCTAACCTTGCTATTATTGCATAGAATTACAATATTTTTGGGTAATTATTCTGAGAAAATCTTAGATTATTGTGAGAATATCTTACATCTCATTTATTTCCCATCTTTTATTGATCCCACTTCATTAGATCAAACTATTTAACCTCATCAATGACAAGCATTTCTAGAAGTAGAAACATATATTGGTTAGGGTAGACAACAATGCCATTAGCTAGATAATTTTTAAAAATTAGTGCTAGGTAGGAAGAGAGGGAATCACAGACTGTGCATGCTTCACCTGTGTGAGATGGTGACCCTCCCATGGAAGACACTCTTGGACCCATTTCCCTTCCACATGGGACCTCACCTGCGTCACAAGGGGGGTCTTCCCATAAGAAGCTACTATTTTTTAAGGAAGGTGGGAAGTCCTAGGTGGGTTTTTTCAAACCTCCTTCTCTAAAGGTCCCTAGTGGTATCTCTTTTCATGACTTTGAGGAAGGTGTGGCTATCAGGATTCTAGACCCTATGATCAACAAAATTGTTCATTTTATGGATCATTCCCTAGTGGGTAAAGTCTTTGCTAAAAGACCCAACTTCGACCTTTTGCATTGTTGGACTACTAAAATTTGGAAGGTTTAGGGATATTTGGAGGTATGTGCCCTTCTAAGAGGCATTTTATTATTTAGTTTATCTCTTTTTGAGGATTGTATGCTGGCTTTGGTTGGTGTCCCATAGTTTCTAGGTAAATCCAATCTATCCCTATGCAAGTGGAAGCTTGGTTTGATCCCTCGACTAATATCTAAACTATGGTACCTACATGGAAGAGACTCCCAAGACTTCGATTGGAATATTGGGATGAAGAAATTATTGCAGGAATTGCAAACTCATTTTGGTAGTTCCTTTCTCTTGATAACGTCACAAATGCAAGAGTAGACTGGTCTTTGCCCGTTGTTGTGTGAATGTTGTGATCAATAAAACCCTACCATCCTTGGTAGCACTGGAGTCCAAATTGGCCACTGGGTTCAACCCATATTATATAAGAATGCATCTCCCTATTGTCAAAAGTGTTCAAAGTATGGTCACATGTGTGAAAAATGCCCTATCTTAAGCAATGAGGTAAGTGTTGAAGATAAAGGGAAGAGCAAAGAGGTTGAACCGAATACTATTTTGAGTTCATTAAGAAGTGATGAGAAGGGATACTAGTCAAAAGATGATGAGGAACCTCAGAGCAAGAGATATGTCCTGGTGGGGGTTACACCTTCTCAAAAATCCAATTTGCATGATTCGGTAGTCGTCACTCCAAAGGAGAAACATGCTCTTTCTACCCATGGGGGAGCCAATAGGGAAGGTTCCAGTGAAACACACAAAGAAGACATCAAGGAGGGTAACAACCCCTCACAAAATGTGGGGTTCCTTGAGGAGGGATAGATTTTCTCCCAGGATCTCTTTAAGGAACGTCAAGAAGACAATCATGGAAAGGACAATCGGGCTTAGATTAAGGAAACCCAAGGGTCAACTGCTACCACCCCTGACTAGACTACTTCTCCTCTGCTAAGGGGGTGACCTCCACGGATGCTTCTAGCACTCAAAAATTGGTGGAGGACAAGGCATTGAAAGACAAGCTTTACTCTTCTCCCTTTAATTAGTTATCCTTTTATAGAAAAGGGAAACACCAGAGACTCAAGGAGAATATAAGAACAACAGATGTGGGGGTTGACCCAAATAAAAGGAGGCCAACCCTAAGATAAACTAGATTGAAAAAACCATATAGGGAAGTTGCTAGTGGAAAGAAAAGAACCCTAGAGATGACCACGTACAAGAAAACCAAAAGATGAAGATAGTCTCATGGAATATATGAGGGATAAACAACTCTAAAAAATAATTGAAGGAATTTAAACAAACATACTTCTTCAAGAAACCAAAATGTCTCAACATTCTTTTATGAACTTTAGTAACTACTTGTGGCCCTTTTCCCCATCATTCCATCTTTACTAAAGGGCCCTCAAGGGGAATAGCTACATTGAGAAAAATGGATTAGGTGGAAGGGGTAGTCACTTCTATGAGAAAAAACTTCATAATAATGTATTTTAAACATAAATGTATTGGAGTTGCCTAGTTTCTAACTAACATATACACCCCCAACTCAAGATCTCAAAGAAGATAGTTATGGAATGACCTTATCAACTTCAAAGAAGGTATTGGGGATCAACCCTCGATGATGGATGGAGACTTAAACTCCCCACTCTACCCATAAGAAAAAAGGGTGGGTTGGTTGACTTCTTTGACAACATGATTGATTTAGTTGATTTTCTTGTGGTAATAAGTTTAATGGAAATTGAACTCAAAGGATCCCTTTATATGTGGTCCAATAACAAAGTGGACTCCCATCTTATCGAAGTCAAACTTGATAGATTTCTAATTTCTTCCATTTAGAATATAGTGGGCAAATGCAACCTATTTTCTCTCTTGAGAATAGGATCAAATCACAATCCCCTCCTTTTTCATTGTGATATGGAGAAAAATAAAGGAAGCCACCCTTTTAGATTTGAGATTATGTGGATGCTTCATCCTGATCTCAGAGAGAAAATTTAAAGCAGGTTGAAATTGGAACCAAATGAGATAGCTACATATAAACTTATTAAGAAGCTGAACAATGTTAAAAGGAGAGTCAAAGAGTGGAATAGAACCTCCTTTGGAAACATATTTTACATTAAGAAGGAGATGAAATGAAAAATATCTAAAATCCACAAGGAAAAGGAGTCTAATGGGGCCACAAATGATATTTGGAAAGAGGAGAAAGACCTATTAAGCCAGCTACACAATATTTATACTAAAGAAGAAATATTCTAGAAATAGAAAACCATGGATCAATAACTTAAAGATGGGGACAAAAACACCACATTTTCCACCAGTCAACCCTTAAGCATAGGAGAAGTAATAAAATTACTGAGTTGATTCAGGAAAATGGTGTCATGATTAATAAAGAGGAGGGCATTCAAAGAGAAGAAGTCAGATAGTCTCATTATTTGATTAACCACATTTTTGCTATTGGAAAAACCAAAGAGGAGGAGCTCTTGGAGGTTATCCCTAACTCTATTTCTACTTTAGACTTGAATGCCATGGGGAAAGGTGTCTTAGAAGAGGAAGTCAAGGCTACTATTTTTCTTTTGATCCCTATAAGGCCCCTAGTCCAAATGGCTTTCTCCCTACTTTTTCTAAATTTATTGGGATTTGGTGGCTCAAGATGTTATTTTTGTTGTCAGGGAATTCTTTGAAAAAGGTAACTCACTTAGGGAGATAAAAAACACATTCATTGTTCTTATCCCTAATAATTTTGGAGTTTATAGTCTCAATGATTTTAGACCTATCAAATTTTGTAATACTATCTACAAAATTTGTTTGAAGTTGTTAGTCTTGATAGTCTGACCTTTTTCTTAATAAGATCATCCACAAAATTTAAAATTGGTTTGTCTTTGGAAGATAGAGCTTGAATGTGGTAATATTTGTGCATGAAGTCTTTCATTCCATGGACAAAAGAAAGAAGTAGGGAATGACCCTAAAACTTGACATATCTAAGGCTTATGATTATTGAAAAAGAGACACAAAGAGAGCCAAAGGCTCCTACACAACAATTTTCAAGCATTCATCTTCAACACAAAAATGATTACATTCTATGGATTTATAAAGCCATTGAAATTACTAACTACCCAAACCACTAACTACCAACTAACCCATAACTAATAACTAACTCAAAACTAACCTCTAATAAATTAACATTAACATGCTAATTTATTATTTATTACATTATTCTATGTCATGCACTAATAATTTCTAACACCCCCCTTTAGTGCTGACATAGGGACTTTATTCTGGTGATGTAGTATTGATAATTGGCTTGTCTCATATTTGCCCCCTTCAATGAATTTTTTATGGAAGTTAGTTTCTACTGATAATGCATCCAATTACAATGTGTAAATACAAAATCTATTACACCCTTATGGCTCCAAAATCCTTATTTCTCCATTTACATAATTTTGAAAAAATGATAGAATTTAACCTCTATATTTTGCATCAAATTGCTCAAAACATGTTAACTGCATTTTCAAACAATTTTTGGGTTTTGTTCTCCTCTTCAACAAATTTCTTGAATATTTTAAATTTCTTAATTTTGTTATGTTATGAGAAAGATATCACCATTTTAGTGAGACTGGTATAAAATAATTTCTACAACACCATAGATTTCTACAACTCTGAAATTTTTAAAAATGTTCTAATTTTTGATATGAAATGAACAAAATGGAGTGAACACTATAGAAAGAGTGAACAATATGGAGACAGGAGAGAAAAAATGAAGGAACAAGATGGAGAAAGAAGAGAAACCAAATGTAGATGGATGATGAATGTCACAAATTTGCACATGGTCTGCATTACACCTCTCTTGATAAAATGCAAGAATGAAATGCATATCGATGATGAAGCCAGTAGATTTTCACATGGTCTACACTTCTCCTCTATTGACAAATGTAAGAATGGTGGATAGATAACAATGACTTCTGCATGTGGTCCTCACTGGATCATCATTGAGCACTTCTTTGGAGAAGAAAGATGAGTGAATGGATGGTGACCAGAGAGATCCAAGACACCTTCTCTGATACCATATTGAAAAAGAGACACAAAGAGAGCCAAAGGATCCTACACAACAATTTTCAATCATTCATCTTAAACACACAAATGATTACATTCTATGGCTTTATAAATCCATTCAACTTACTAACTACCCAAACCACTAACTACCAACTATCCCATAACTAATAACTAACTAAAAACTAACCTCTAATAACTTAACATTAACATGTTAATTTATTATTTATTACATTATTCTATGTCATGCACTAATAATTCCTAACAATGATAGGGTCTCATGGGGTTTCATGACAAAAGTTCTTGAGAGGTTTGGATTTCATGGGAAGATTCTTAGGCTGATGAAATACTACTTCACTACTTTGAGCTTCTCTATCCTGATTAATGGCTCCCCCCAAGGATAGTTTTAGTCCAAAGGTGCATTAAGACAAGTGGGCCCTCTATCCCCTTATCTTTTCATTATGCTGGTAAAAGTATTGGGTAGAAATGTCTCAAAACTCATAAGGAAGGGCAACCTAGAGGGGTTCAAACTTGCCTCTTCCCTTAATCCTTTGTCCCATGAACAATTTGTTGACAATACTATTCTCTTGGGAAAGGCCTCAACTGTGGAAGTTAAACTATAGAAAAGACTCCTAAGAGACTATGCTACTATTTTAGGGTAAAAGATTAACCTTGAGAAAAGTGGCCTATACTTCTTCAAAACTGGAAATGTAATTCATAACCAAATTGCTACTACCCTTGGTTGTAGCATGAATAAACTCCCTACTACTTACCTCAAGATGCCTCTATGTTCGAGAAAAGTTTATAATGGGATATGGAATAATCTGGTAGAAAGTTTCCCAAAGAATCTTTCAACCTAGAAAGATAATCTTCTAAGCCATGTTGGTAAGGTCCATCTCATCAAGAGCACCTTGCAAAACATTCCCATTTATTTTCTCTCTTTTTTGAATTTTTAAATATATGGCTGACAAGGTTGAATAGGTCCAAACAAGATTCCTTTGGTCTAGGACCAAAGAAAAACAAAGGATGGCCTTGGTGGCTTGGGACCAAATTTGCTATCCTAAATGGGCTGGAGGATTAGGCTTGAGAAAGATTAGAGAAATGAACAAAGCCCTTCTGGGTTGGAACCTAACAATGAACAATTTAGAATGGAACAAAATCATGCAAGCCAAATATCTTAACAATTCTACTAGCTTGTCCTTATCAATAAAAATCAACTTCCTATTGGATTTCCATTTGGAATAATATCATAAAATCTAAATAACTTCTTAAAAAATTGTTTAAGATGGGTAGTGGGTGATGGGAGGACTATCAAGTTTTGGGATTACTCTTGGATCTTGAGTTCTCCCCTCAATTCTGATCATCCTTGTGCTAGGTTGAAAGCTATTATGATAGAAAGGTATGGGAGTTTGGTTGCCAATTATTGGACTAATGCTAATGGCCACTGGGAATGCAAATTTTTTATTGAAGAGTTAGATACTATTAATAACACTTCTCTTATGGACATCAACAAAAAATTAAGTGGATATAGATTCAATTTCTTCATCTTTTGGACTGCTGAGCCTAGTGGAGTTTATGTAGTTAAGTTTGGGTTTAATATATTATCTACTCATATGCCTACTAATATCGATTGGAAATTAGTCTAGAATCCTAACTTGATTCCTAAGATCATTTTTTTCTGGTGGGCCTATTGCCATGGAATAATTATTACTGTTAACAATCTCAACAATAGAGGATTTTTGTTTGTTAACAAATGCATCCTCTATAAAAGAGTTGAGGAAACTATGGATCATCTCTTCATCAAATACCCCTTTAGTTGGTACTTGAAGAAATCCATCCTAAACAAGCTTGAGACACAATGGGTTTGGCCAAGAGATTTTTTCTCTATGGGTAGTAGTTGGAATCCTCAATTCAGTCATTCGGTGTTGAAGGAGTTATAGTCCCAAGCCCTTCCCCACCTTTTCTAGGCCATTTGGAAGAAGAGGAAAAATAAGATATTTAGGGAGAAAAGAAACCCTAAAAACATAATTAGGGAAATGTTAATCAACTCCATCATTGAAAATGTTGAGGTTTATCAAATCAAGAAATGAATGGGCACCACCTCAATGGACTACGTGTAATGGATAGAACTCGTATCTATGTTGCCACATATCTAGGTGGGCTTCAAAGTAGAAAAAAATAATGATTAACATTCAATTTAGAGGGATGTGTAAAGTACAACACATGAGTGATTTAATGGAGAAGGACCACTAGGTTAATCATGACAAGGTTATTTGAACCAAAAGGGACAATGATAATTATTCTTTCAAATGTGTTTAAGAAGATTGCTTCATCATCATTGAAAGAGACTAAAATGTGGCTGATAAGAACAACTTCAACTTCAAAGATTGGTCTTCTATAAATATTATAGGATGGAAGAGAGTTAGATTTGAGTCGTTGTCTTGTGATGAGGTGAAAAATAATGCTACGATTTGGAACATTCTTTGTAGAGGAGGCATTTCCTATTTTTTTGAGGCCATGAATGACCATGAGCCTATTTTGTTAGAGGAATTTGTTGGTTCCTAGAAGAACATGGTCATCTATATTAGGGGAATATATTTCATAGTGATAGAAGAGTTAATTATGGAAGACGCCATGTTCAAGGCAAAGGGTCTTCATATGTAGAAATGTAATAAAGTTAAGAATGTGAAGCATCTGCACAAGCTCCTTAGGGGTAAGGATAAAATCAAAAAAATTTAAAACAACCTATGCAAAGAAGAGTTACCCAAAACCTGGTGCGAGGTTGCAAATGTTTTGATCATGTATATTACCCTTCAAGTTAGATATAAGAGGGTCTATCTATATCATTTCCCTATGCTTAATCACCTACAACATGGAATAAAGTTGAACTTTCCTTTTTTCTATTCTAGTCTCTTGAGAAGACTATCCACAACATCCTTCTTGGTATACTTGATCTTTCTTTACACCAAGGGCTTATTCACCATTTATATAGGTATCAGGTTGCTAGAACCCCAGGTAGATCATCCCTCCCTATAATCATCAACCTAATGAAGATTCACCCAAGACCTAATCAGGACCCTACTAGGTCTAAAGTTCCTTCCCCTATTTCCTCTGCCTCTAAGGACCCTCCTTCATCCCCCAAAAATAATCCTTTCCCTATTCCTTAGGATCTGGAGGTCCCCACTAGGTGTGCTAAGCCTACTATGATCAAAATTAGAATCCTTAATGCTGACCCTAACCCTCTTAAACCTACTTAAACCATTACTATTTCTAGGAACAAAAGTTGTTAAGGCCACTCATGAATGCAAGCCATTCGCCTCTAGGGAGAAAATCCATCTCTTATGACTGATAATAGGTGTAGCATTTGTCTCAAGCTATCTAGTAGAGTTATTAAAATTGAGGAGTCTATGAACTTACAAAACTATGTCTTGAAGGAGCTTGTTGTGCAATTGAATGATAACTCTAAAAAACTCGAGCGCTAAGTTACTTCCAAAAGTGTCGATAAGGACAATGATGCTAATGTGTTGGAGAACTTAGAGGTTGTCTCTAGTAGTAGTAGGGGAGGGAAAAGCATTAAAGAAAGGTTGGATTCTTTGGAGAGGAAGTAAGAGGGACATATCCAAAAACTTATAGGAGATAGTCTCCTTCAATAAGAATATAGTCAAAAACTTGATGACTAGCTTGTTTATTCTACAGAATGAGCTTCAGAAAATAAATTTACAAAATTTTTTGGATGGACCCATAATTAGTGAATGCCCTACCATGAGGACATGTGCTAGGCTTTTTAGGGCTGACAAGGATAAGGCTATCATGGTGGATGATGACACTATTGGGGCCTCTTTCAAAGATTAGGTCAAATTTCTAGCTAGTGAGTGGAAAAATGCCTCTAGCTTGAAGATGCTAGCTGAGTAGGGATAGCTATTCTTTTTGGTGTGATTTCCCTGCTTGGGTCTATTCTTTTGTTGTTGCTTCTTTGTCATGTTGTTCCTTTCCTATTTTTTCTATCTTTTGTTGATGCTCCCACACCTCGTGAGGCTTATCTTTTGGGCATGTTATCAATTTTGATGTAAAAGGGTGAGGCCCCTTTCAAAACTTCCTTATCATAATAAAAAATAATTCCATTGGTTGATTGGTCAAACAAGTGACATGTCTCTTCTCAATTGGGGGGGCCTTCGGCCATGTCGTCATTTTGTGCAATCATATGCAGTTATGTGGAGAATTACATTCTTTTTGGGTAATTATCTTAAGAAAATCATAGATTATTGTGTAAAGATCTTACATGTCATTTAATTCACATATTTTATTGACCCTGATTCATCAGATCAAACTATTTAACCTCATTAATGACATGCATTACTATCTAAGCAAAAACGTACATTGGTCAAGCTAGTTAGTAGTGCCATTAGATGATTGGTTGAATAAATGACATTTCACTACTTAGTTGGTGGGGCCTTTAGCCACACCATCATTTTCTGATTGTGTATGCATTTATTTAGGTAATTACATTATTTTTTAGTAATTATTTCGAGATCTTACACATCATCTCATTCACATCTTTTATTGATCCTACTCTATCAGATCAAACCATTTAAGTTGATCAATGGCTTATGTGGATTGAAGTAAAAATGGAAATTGGTTAGGGCAGATGGCATCGTCATTGGATGATTGATTGAAAAGATGACATGTCACTGGGTAGCTCAAAGGGCTTCCGACCCTACATTTTATGACTATGATTGCAATGTGTGTGATTGATGTATACCATCTGATGATTCACTATTGAATTAGATACTAATTGAATAGTGAAGCATTGACAGTTGTGAAAGGTAGCTACATGCTCGAGATGTAGCCATTTATTGTACCATTTCCTTAGCTAGTAGATAGCACTTACATATGGGCACAATAGTCCTAGATCATGGGCTCTACAGCTGGCACATCATTCCTTAAATTTTTAGGAATAAAATCTGATCAAATATTTATTCCCAATAGAGGCTAAAAGAAATCGAATGATACATGTGTTAATGATATTTTATCACTATGTTAAATTCTGTTATCTAACTACTCAAAAATTGACAAATAATCTTAATGTAGCTTCCCTAGATGATATTTTGAGTGTGAATGTCCCTCTTTGTTTTTTAGTCTATTTTGAACCTGTTCATTTTGAGAGGGCAAATTACAATTTAAGTTTTAACAACATTAAAATGTAATAAATTCCCCTTGTACCATATGTATCTTTAAAGTAAATTAAATGCTAATTTGGCATAGTTGTGCTCGTTGCATCAACAACTCATGAATATCCAAGGAGAAAATGAGGATTGTAAAAGCTAGAGGCAACACCATTGGCTAGAGAAGGTGGCATGTTAGTTGGGCCTGTAGTAGTTTTTTCTAATCTAAACAATTAAAATATTTACTATTTTCCCCACATAATGATTTAAAATAAGATTAATATAAAATAATTATTCATTTTAATATCTCTCTGGGTAAAATCAAGTGAAGATTATTTAATGTTTCTAGAATATAAATTAATCTCCTATGCATTTTAATATGATAAAATCAATTGAAGATAAAATCTAATTCTAGTAATAACATTTATTTGTCTAAATATATTAAAATAACTTGTACTATATTTGAGCTTTAAAAAGATTACATGAGTTGAAGACTTGAACTTGAAGTTCCCTATTTTTGAAGGAAAAATCTTAAAATTATTGCACTATTTACAAAAAAATGTAGTATATAATGTACTATTTATAAAATTTTGCACTCTTTACTAAAAACTATGTTAAAGTAACCTTCCTCTAGGCTCTGTTGCCATTGGTATTTTGAGCTAAACCTAGAAGAAATAGTGCCACCTAATGGGAACACTCAAATTGAACTCTATTTGTAAAGGGATGAAAACTAATGGAAGGAGTGTGCATTTCATCCAAAATACACATAACATCTAGAGCTGCAATTCTTAAATTACAAATGAGGATGAATTCCCATAGTGATTTGAGATTCTATGTGAGTCTCATCATTCTTTACTCCAACTCCTATAGTGCTCCCATAGAAGCCACGCCTTTGAACTCATCCACAATAATTGGTAAGTCTCTAGTAGAAAGTGTCAGTCCATTGCTGTCACTGTAGCCAACTAACTCTGGATTGTGGTCAACTAAACATTTTGTCCACTAGTACCATTAATTCTATGGAATGAGTAATCTTTAGGAAATTGGATAGAAAATAAGATGCTACCTCAGAATTGACATGACTCCTAATATCAAGTTCCAAGTAGTCGATGCTAATGACTTCCTTAATGGTTGCCTTTACCTCATTCAAGGGAAACTTAAATTGATAGACCTAGGAAGGTGAATAGGATGATCCCATTTAGCAAACTATTCACTAGTGATCCTCAAATTAGCATACCAATCAACACATCCATTACTATCATGAAACATATGCTAGATTTTAGTGTGATCAAATTTCTGTAAGAGGTTATGGGAATCACCAATCACATTATTAATGGTTCAGTTTGAAGAGGAATCATCTTGTAGGCACTTGGATATTTTGTTTGAATCATCTTCAATAATAGGGTGACTAATTTGTAGCTACAATGCCACTTGAATACCCTAGACATCCACCCTAGCTTCTACATAGTGGTTTGTTTGGGTACCAAGTGGACCCACATAAGGAACCATTAACTCCCATTGTTGTATCTAATCATGCCTTTGGCCCTACTCTGTCTAGGTTTCCTTTAAACATCAAATCAAATTTTAACTTAAAGAAACTAGACAAAGGTCTAGATCACTTCACCTAACTTCTAGAAAAAACCACCTTGGGTTGAGACTCTTCCCTAGTAAAACTTGGGACCCATTTAAATGCAATGCAATCCTATGATTTAAGGACCAAGAAAAGGGTCATTATTAATAGAGGAAAGGAAATTATCTTTAATAACAACAAGAAATTTTACCCCCACCCTAACCAATTACATTATTTTCTTGGAAAAATGATCTTTTCTTTGCTTCCAAACCCCCATAGGAGATGAGGGAGAGAAAAATTTCAAAGGCACTTCAAAGGAGAAGATAAAAAATAAATATCCCATTGAGAAATTAAATCCAAGAAGGAGCATAGTCTAGCCTAGGACATGTTGAAAAATAAAGAATTAAATCCAACAACTTAAGAGAGAAAGGATATTCCAAGAATAAGTGTCTAGTTGACTTCACCCTAGATTCACAAGGAGTGCACCTATTAGGAATGGGTAAAACAAACCTCACAAGGTTGTCCATAGTGAGAATATTATTCTAAACTACCAACCAAAAGAAGATATTAACCTTGGGCAAGATGTTTGTCCCAAAGAGAATTCCAAGGGAAGGCATCCTCCATAGGAAAAAGCTTAGTAAAGTACCTCAACTTGATAGAATAGATTCCATCAATTGTAGTAAATGAAACCAATTCATCCTACTTTAGAAAATTGATGATATGGAAATTTTTAAATTGCTTTTAAGGGAGCAAAGTCTAAAAAGAATCTCTGTATTGGTTGACTTCAACAAAAGAGTCTTCCAAGACTTACCTCGATCACTAGCAATCTAGTAATCTTTAACCATTTTGAGATAAGTTCATTTAAAAAATGGGGCTAGAGAGATCCAAGAAGCCATAACAATGAGGGGAGAACTATAGAGCCAAGCATCCTTCTAAAAATAATCTTTGGTTCCATCACCAATTTTCCACCTAATGCCTTTGTCCAAGAGTTTCCTTCTTTTGACAAAAAAGTTCTAGAAAGAAGACCCTAGAGAAGGGACCTTAAAAGTTATAAAAGAATCCACCTCCAAGCCATCCATATACTTGGATTTAATTATGTCCATTTAGAGGTTTCTTTCAAAATGAAGTCTCCACCCCATTTTGGAAAGGAGAGCTTTGTTCATTATCTTTTGATTCCTTAGGCCCAACCTCCTATAAAATTTGGGAAGGGTTACCTTCTCCCATGTAACCAATGGGATCCAAGATTGACCTTAATGCTAGACGACAAGAAACTTTTCTAGATTTGATTAACTCTCTCTAGCACTTTACCAAGAACCTTGAAGAGCAACATGAGGTAAACTATGAAGATTTAGAGATAACTCTTGAGTAGTTAAAGTTTGTCAACTTAGGAGAGAAGACAACCTTTTAGACTAGACAACTTATGTTGGAACCTATCCGAAAGGCCATTTCAAAAAGAGGGATCCATTCTACCAATGAAAAGAGGCATACCTAAATAGGATGACAGAAAACTTTACAT
Organism: Cunninghamia lanceolata; assembly: GCA_027924645.1. Classification (NCBI taxonomy): domain Eukaryota; kingdom Viridiplantae; phylum Streptophyta; class Pinopsida; order Cupressales; family Cupressaceae; genus Cunninghamia; species Cunninghamia lanceolata. Next base: position 19,639,913 of record BSBN01001272.1, on the reverse strand, counting down.
ATGGGAAGACAAAATTGAAGAAATCTAAAGCTGCCTAGGTGTAGGGGTGTAATAAAGAAGATAGAGATTTTACCTAAGTTGATGCACTGGCCTAAAACATCAACATAATCCAAGAGAAACTTTTAACAATTTTGAATTGTTGGATAGAGGAATTCCTAAGAATGAGAGTATCATCCACAAATTGTTGATGGGTTAAAGGAATTAAAATAAGAGAAATATGGAGGCCCCTTAGTAGCCCCCAATCTCTAGCCACTTCAAAATTTCTTCTTCAAAACTTCTTCCCAGTTCTTCATCCATTATAATAAAAAGGTAATGAAACATGGGGTCACCATTTCTAATGCCCCTCTCAAGAGGAAAGAAACTAGATGGAAAGCCATTGATCAACACAAAGAAGAATAGAGTGGAGATGCAAGACATAATTGGGTCTATGAATTTGGAATTGAATCTCAACTTGCCTAATATCTTATCTAGTAGGCTCTGAGAGACCCTATCATAAGCCTTGTTCATGTGAGTTTTGAAGAACATACTAGCCCTATTAGATATATCAATAGAGTGGATAACTTCATGAATGGTGACAATGTTGTCTATGATTTTCCTACCTACAACAAAAGAACCTTGGTGGATAGAGATTATGTTGGGGAGGAGAACTTAGATCTGGAGCATCAACACCTTGTAGAAAATCCCATACAAGGAGTTGCACAAACTTAACAGCCTGAAATCCTTTAACTCTCTTGCACCCACCTTCTTAGGGAAGAGAGCAAGGAATGTATGGTTTATCTCTATCAAAATACCCATTGATTGAATGATTTCAACAACAACACTCGCAAAATCATCCTAGATAATATCCCAAAAGTTTTGAAAGAAAAGAAAAGGGAAACCATTAGGGCCCAGTTCTTTATCCCCTTCCATAGTGAACATCATAAACTTGACCTCATCTAGGGTGGAAGGTTCAATGAGAAACTCATTATCAACTTGGGAAATGGAATACATAAAGAAACTTAGAAGAACATCCTCCTTACTTGGCTTGTTGGGAATTTTCAATCTCTAATCGAATAATTAAATTGTTGAGATTCAAGGCTTAGACTACTACAATATGGAAATCTAAAAATTGTATGCAAATCTAAAATTAAGTTTGCTTAATATTTGAAATACCATGAAGAGATTTAATGGATTTAAAACAAAAAATAGGAAGTGTAGATTAGGAAAACAAATGAAGTTAGAAATACAAACTAAATGCATAAAACACAAAGTTATACCTCACATGTAGACCCAATCTCATCAAGGGAGGAGGAAGCTTGCACCCAAGAGCTCCTAGATTAGATAACCCTATTTGATTCAAATGTGGATTGCTCTTGCTTTCAACACAAATATAGATGAAGGATTAGAGGATAGATAGATTAGAGATTTGAGAGAAATTTGAGCATGGTTTTGATGCAAGAAGAAGTTGTTCTGAATTGCTTGGGTGAGGGTTTCATTTATAGATTTTTGAAAAAGGAATGGAGGGTGATGATCAAAAGATGAGATCAATGGCTCTCATTTTTTGTGAATCTTTAATTCATAATGGATGAATTAAAAATTCATTTTTAATGAGAGTGGATTATGACAAATTGAATTTTTTTAATTCAATTAGTGGAGGACAATTGAATTAAAAATTCATTTAGTGGATGACCATTGAATTAAAAATTCAATTAGTGGATGACCATTGAATTAAAAATTCAATTAGTGGAAGAGTGGAGGATAATTGAATTAAAAATTCAATTAGTGGAAGAGTGGAGGATAATTGAATTAAAAATTCAATTAGTGGAGGACAATTGAATTAAAAATTTAATTGTGGATGACAATTGAATTAAAAATTCAATTAGTGGAGGACCATTGAATTAAAAATTCAATTAGTGGAGATTTTGCAGGTCTTGAGCACTTTCTCTCCTAACTTTCACTCACAAATCCGTCCGGCTTTCTTTGTCTTCCTTCTATTTCTTGGACTTTCTATTCTATCTCCTCTCTATTTCTACAGGTATTTTGAACGAAGAAGGGGAGACTATGGCAAAATTTTTCTAAAATCATCTGTTGACCAACTCTGTGCCATATTGGTGCTATTTTTTGTATTAGTTCTATCTTCTGTATTAGCGCTATCTTCCCTCTGTTTTAGCGCTATTTTTCTGTACTAGCTTAAGGATTTGTGCAGGGTTGGGTCTCTTTTTTGTAGGTCATCCAAGACCATCATCTCGAAACTACTAAAATCTTTTGCAGGGATTTAGTAGATTAGACACATCTTCATTGGTGCACCTAAAAAGAATCTTTGTATGCCTTACTATAAAGAACATTTGATTTTGGTGCAACTAAAATTAATCATTGCTTGCAACAAACAACTATCAAAACACTTCAATTTTGGGCTTTTAAAAAGAACCACAAATTGCATCAATCACATCATTAGATTAAAAAGAACAACAATCTGCATTCTTCACTCATATAATCAAGAAAATCAATCTAATTTGTGTGAAGTGTTTTCATGATTTGTGCTTGTAGTGTGAAAAGTGTATGCTCTTCCCTCACACCATTTGGTGACCTTGGGAATCAAAAGCTTCTCACAACACTTGCATTAATCACCCCCAACATAATCCAAAGATCTAAAATGAACCATGTTTAGTGTGATGCAAGCACAAAATATACATATGCTTTCCCCTCGCATCATGAAGGTATATCATTTGTGTTTTGCATTTGATTTGTATAACCACCATCTAATCCACCATCAAACCTTCCAAGTCCCAACACTATCACTTCCAAGCCGCTATATAAAATAAGGTGTTTGGGACGAAAGTCTCAAGCGACAGGTGTTGTGTTATACCGACAGCCAACCTCCCTCAAAACCCTCCAAGGCGTAACCCTTGGAGGTTGGGAGACTCCATAATGGAGAGTAGCGCTGCCGCACGTATAACCACCTAAATGGATGCCCTTACTACGAACCATTGTTTAGCAAGCCAAAATCCTTCTATTTGTTGGCGCAGAAGGGAAACCTTTGAAGTGGCCTCGATTCATGCGGTTCTTAGCTGAGGTAGTAGGGACAATCTAAAGGTTTGGTGAGGGACAAGCCTTATAAGAAACCTGGATCTTGGTATGCGTGAGAAGTGTGTGCAATTGTAAGGAGGAGCCAGTGCTACCAAGATCCTGGAGCTACCCGCTTTGAATAGGCGCAGCTAGGGGATTCAACAAATACTGTCACATTCTCACCTTAGGTTGTTCAAAGTGCTTGTTAAAAAAAAAATCACACATTTTTTTCAAAACAAAGCAAAATCTTGATTGATTATTGTGCTCGAATTATTTGCAACACATTGCTAAGAGACAAACCACATTATTTGATCACATTCCCAAAAAAAAAATTGTCATCAAAAAGCTGTCTTTTAGGACCTTGACAGACACTGCTTTGTTTTAGCGCCATATCTGTCTGATTGTGGCACCATTTCACCTGTGGATTGGTGCTATTCTTAGATTGACTTACCTAAAACAAAGACCTAGTTAGTTGTGATCCACACCTTCTGCACTGCCATAATCCATAGTCACATCCCAAAAATCCGACAACAGTCCATCCATTTTCTTCCAAATTTTTTCAAAATCACACCTTCTCTTTTGACCTTAGAGGATTAATCACCACCATTGTTGGACCCCTTGGCTATATCAAACCCATTCAAATTCCTATCCGCTTGTCTTTAGTGATTTTTTACATACCTTTTGGACCAAATCAAAATCCTTGTCATAAGAAAATCATTCCAAAAATCCCCAAAATCTCCCAAATCAAAACATCATCAAAATTTGTCATCCTTTTGAGCTAAAAAGTGACCTAGATTTTATCCTACACACACCATACCTTGCTTGGAAAGTCAATAGTCTACCTTCCAAGTGAAATCATTATCCCTCTTTGTGTAAGGTCATTAGTCAACCCCAAACAAAGAAAGACATCCCTTTTGTGCAAACCACAAATCTAGGTCCTATCTAAGCTCAATTTGTTGACTACCAAAATCATCCATATCACACATTAAAGAATCAATCATCAAACAAAATCTCCTCAAAAACAAACGTCATCTTTGGTCCAACATTTATGCAAAATCAATATCGACCATCCACATCACCTTTCGATTGAAACCTCTAGCAATACATCCACTGCATCACCTCTTCTACCTCACCCCACTATCACATCCATATTTGGGTCCAACATAATCAATCAAATCCTCTAAGGTTTCCATCCCTATTTCATTTTCACATTGTAAATCAAACATATCCACTTGCATGCCCATCACGAGATCACAACACAAGAAAATCCAAGAAATGGCAGAGCAATATCTAGGCATAGGAATGCCTAATACCAACAGTCACAACATACCCATCAACCAATCATTCAACCAATCTATGTACCCTTACATCCCCTCATATGGTCCCAACGAAAATCCCTCCCATTACTTACAACAACTATGACCATCACCACCACCACCACAACACATCCCCCTCGTATCCCAGCATGATTTTGATGTCTTAGCCTTCACACAAGACGCCGATAACATGGACATGCTTGATAAAGTCCTAAGGTCAGATCCAAACAGATTTCTAGATCATCTTCTCAAAATAGGTGCTCAGCTATCCCCCATCACGACATCATCACAACCATCCACCTCGACAATCGCCTCTACCCCATCAAATAACCAAGCATCCACATCCAACACCCAACCCACTGTCTCTCAAACGACAACGCCCATCATCTCTCAAACGTCCACACCTGTCGTATCTACCACCAACATGACCTCTACCGCTACCACGTCTACCATTACTACCAATATCCCTAACCCCACCACGTCACAACCCGTCACCACATCCACTACTACAACAACGGTAAACCCTTCCATGCCACAAATTACCATGGGCATACAAGGCAACATTACACAAGCAAGTACATCCACAAGTGTGCCTCCACCTAATCCCAATACCATGGCATATCTGCAAAAGTTCTCACAACCACCGTATAATACATCCAACCCATCCCACGCCTACCAATCCAATGTCAATCCATCCACTGTCACATATCCACATAACCTCATAACATCATCTACACAATATCAAACAAATCCCCAATATCAAACCCCACCCCACTTCCAACATCTCACCAACCAACAGGCGTACATACAACAACCACAACAACCACAGGATATCAACACTGTTGTACAAGGCTTAGTCCAACAGGTAGTGGACCTACAAACTGGGGGCAAATGCAAACACTATTCCTTTGAGGATATTTGCCCCTACCCATTTGATCGCACATTATACATGCCTCCTTTCCCCAAGAACTTCGAGACACCTAAATTCGACAAATACAAGGGAAAGGGAGACCCTAGGGACCACCTTAGGGAGTTCTACATAGCTTGCTTAGAAGTCTCTAATAATGACACCTATTTAATGAGACTATTCCCATGAAGCCTCGGTGGTCAAGCCGCTGAATGGTTCGCACATCTCCCCCCTGGCATTAGGACTTTCCCTGAGCTTGCGGAGAAGTTTGTGAACCACTTCTCCTACAATTTTGAGCATGAAATATCCATGACCGACCTTTGCAACACCAAACAAAAGAATGGCTAAGCCTTCGCTTCCTTCTTGCAAAGGTGGAGAGGCTTAGCAAGCAAACTCCCATGGCCCATTCCTGAAAAACAACTCATCACCATGTTCGTGGCCAACCTCAATAAGGAATTAGGGTTTCATCTGTAAATACTTTGTGCATCTACCTTTGAAGAGGTCATCGACAAAGGCACTACCATCAAACGAGCCCTCATTGCCAAGGGCTCCATCAAACTGTACGACCCCAAATCCAACAACAACAACAACAACAACAACAACTACAAATCCAATAACAACACCCCCAATATCAACAAACACCCTACACATCATCCCCATCCACATCATATCAATCGTCATTCTTTCAACCTTCATACCAATCTACATCTTACATATCCACACCATCAACCTCCCATCAACCTTCATCATATCAACTTCCATCATATCCACCTCCATCATCCTCATATCAACCTTCAACCTCATACCAACTTCCATCATATCAAACTTCATCATATCAACCTTTACCTTCATATCAATCACCATCCCCTTACACATCCATGCCATCATACTTATCCAATCAATCCATACCTCCACCTTATCAATCCCCCAACCTTTGTCATGCTAACTTTGATCAAGGGAACACCAATCTAGCACACCTTATATTAGAAATCCAAACCTCATATCAACAACCAAATCCCCCATCTCCTAATCCCCATCCTCTAATCCCCCCATCACAATATCCCTCCAACCTTATCAACCTTAATCCATCACCTTATGTATCTTCCAATCCACCAATCCCTATCACCCATCCACCATCTAATCCACCATCAAACCTTCCAAGTCCCAACACTATCACATCCAAAGAATCCTTGTGGGATTTCTTCCAAAGAACATCACCTACAAATGAAAGCAAAGTAGGTGCACCAATGAAGATGTGTCTAATTTACTAAATCCCTGCAAAAGATGTTAGTAGTTTCGAGATGATGGTCTTGGATGACCTGCAGAAAAGAGACCCAACCTTGCATAGATCCTTAAGCTAGTACAGAAAAATAGCGCTAAAACAGAGGGAAGATAGTGCTAATACAGAAGATAGCACTAATACATAAAATAGCACCAATATGGCACAAAGTTGGTCAACAGATGATTTTAGAATTTTTTTGCCATAGTCTCCCCTTCTTCGTTCAAGATACCTGTAGAAATAGAGAGGAGATAGAATAGAAAGTCTAAGAAATAGAAGGAAGACAAAGAAAGCCGGACGAATTTGTGAGTGAAAGTTAGGAGAGAAAGTGCTTAGGACCTGCAAAAAAAACACGTCTCCAAAACAAAAACTCACAAAAAAAAAAAGATTAGATATGGACCTTATGGGTCCCACCGGACGTGCCAATGTAGATTAAAAAAATAAATGAAGTTAGAAATACAAACTAAATGCATAAAACACAAAGTTATACCTCACATGTAGACCCAATCTCATCAAGGGAGGAGGAAGCTTGCACCCAAGAGCTCCTAGATTAGATAACCCTATTTGATTCAAATGTGGATTGCTCTTGCTTTCAACACAAATATAGATGAAGGATTAGAGGATAGATAGATTAGAGATTTGAGAGAAATTTGAGCATGGTTTTGATGCAAGAAGAAGTTGTTCTGAATGGCTTGGGTGAGGGTTTCATTTATAGATTTTTGAAAAAGGAATGGAGGGTGAGGATCAAAAGATGAGATCAATGGCTCTCATTTTTTGTGAATCTTTAATTCATAATGGATGAATTAAAAATTTATTTTTAATGAGAGTGGATTATGACAAATTAAATTTTTTTAATTCAATTAGTGGAGGACAATTGAATTAAAAATTTATTTAGTGGATGACAATTGAATTAAAAATCCAATTAGTGGATGACCATTGAATTAAAAATTCAATTAGTGGAAGAGTGGAGGATAATTGAATTAAAAATTCAATTAGTGGAAGAGTGGAGGATAATTGAATTAAAAATTCAATTAGTGGAGGACAATTAAATTAAAAATTCAATTGTGGATGACAATTGAATTAAAAATTCAATTAGTGGAGGACCATTGAATTAAAAATTCAATTAGTGGAGGACCATTGAATTAAAAATTCAATTAGTGGAGGACTATTGAATTAAAAATTCAATTAGTGGATCAATTAGTGGATAACCATTGAATTAAAAATTCAATTAGTGGAGGACCATTGAATTAAAAATTCAATTAGTGGATGATAGTGGGGGATAATTGAATTTTAAATTCATTTTTGGATAATGGAGGATATTAGCTAATTAAATATTAAGAATATTTAATTATATGTGCCACATGGTGAGGTGGAAGAGATGAGGTGGATTTTGTGAGGTGGATTTAGGACTTAGGATGGAGGGAAATTGAAATAATAAATATTGCATATTTATTAAATCAATTGGCTAAGGTTTTAGACTATTGAATTAATGAAATTAATTCAATTTTGGGGATAATATGATGGAAAATAGGGTAATGAAGGGATAATTAATTAAGTAAAAATTTAATTAATTGGTTAGGAGGGAAATTGAAATGTTTAGGGATGTCGGTTCGATGGTAGAAGACATTTTTAGGTGTCTACAGGAAGAATTAGAAAACACCATTATACCTTCGTATAACATAGGATTTATGTGGAGAAACCCTTGCAGAAAAAAAAACTCTGCCAAGAAGAGAGGCCAAGCTTGTATTAAATTTAAAAACAAGTTTAGAATAAAATCATACTTCCATCCTTCTCTTTGCCTCCACTTTGAGAACACTCTGTACCTATGAACAATTTCAATGCATCTCCTCAAATCTATTCTTACAACCTCCTCTTTTCTATGTCCTTATGTTCCTTCATATTTTCTCATTCAGCAAGCTTCTATTATATATAATTTACAAGCAATATTGATGATTACATGGAGAGTTGTGCCCAACTTGGGAAATCTAATGCCTACCTTTGGGAATCTCTCAAACAAGCCAAAATAGCCTCAATTAAAACCTCTTATAGGTTGTCATAATATGCTATCAATAGATGATCCCAAAATTAGTTTATTCCTTACAACATGTAAGAGACTAATAATAACAGATGCTCTTACACCATGTCATAAGCCAATAATAGACTTGGGTGTCCCACTTTTACCTATTACCATCCCAAGGTAAAACTCACATTTTTACTGTTACTATTTATCATTGATTGTTACTGTTATTGTAATAAAATAATTACCACAATAAATGATACATTATTACTATTACTATAATGAATATTTACCATTGTTAATGGACCCTTCATCCCTTATGAATAATTTTACAAAATTAAAACCCTAAAGTTCCAAGGATGTTGGAACTCTCCAAAGACCTTGGGACTTTCCAAGAATAGTGGAAACCATGTCATGGGATTTACAAGGTTGATGGAACCTTAATCCTAACATGGCTCAGGATGGACCCTTCCTAAAAGAAGGCTTGTAAAGTAAAAGGTCACTTCTTCAAGAAGATCCTCCTCCTTAGAGCAAACAAATCCATCATTTCTAACTAGCTCCTTGATATTGTTTGAGTTTCTATGCCTAATAGTGTACATGTGAGAAAACTTAGAATTTATCTCCCTCCTTGAGCCAAAGGCATCTAGATTTTCCTCCAAAAATTTTCCTCTTTGGCCTCTTGATCGAGTAATAGTTTCTAATTAACTCTTCTTTTTTTCCACTACAATTCCTAGTACAAACCCTAATTCTGGATTGTGTCCTTTATAGTCAACAATTTGTCAACAATATTCCTTTTTTACACAACAATATTTCCAAAAGTATTTTTAATCCATTTCTTCAAATTAAATTTTACATTTTACAAATTTCACATGACCTTAAACATTTTGAACCCTTGGACTTCTTCCTTCCACCGTTCTTTGATTTTTCTTCACTACCATATGTGTTGTAGCCACATTTTCTCAAATCTAAATGGATGATTAGACTTTGTTGGCTCCTTTTGAAAATGAAGAATTAAAGGATTGTGGTTTGAGCCAATCCTAAGAAAAGAGGAAAGGAAGTTATGTTGGTTTAGAAACCACCCTAGATATAGGAGGAATCTATCTAGTTTCACTTGAATAAGCTTATTCCCCAATCTCCTAGTGGTCCATGTGAACATAGAGCCTTTGAGTTCCACACCCACTAGGCTAGTCTCAAATAGGAAAAAAACCAAGTCCTCCATGTTGTTTGAGTAATCCAGAGAGCCCTTTGCTTCTCAAGGGAAGATAAAGAGGAATTAAATTCCCCTACCACCATCCAATCCACCTCTCTGTAGGAAATCTTGAAAGTCCAGAGAAATTTTCTCCCTGACTGAGAATTAGGAGCATAAATATTTGAAAGAATCCAAATTTTGTTGATCATGTTTATTGGTGAACAAGATAGCCATATGCTTACTAGTCACCAACAACACTCCCCCCTCCACAAGTTGAGGGTTCCATAAAGTAGTTAGGCATCCCAAAGCCCCCATAGAAATAAGACCTTCTCTTAAGGACTTATTCCAAAATAAATCCTTAACCAAAGGAAAACTACTTTCTTCCAACTTCATTTCCTACAACAAAAAAATATTAGGTTTTGTTGAGTCGTAAAATGTGTACACCTCCATTTTACACTTAGTTTAGCTCCTAGACAGACCTCAAATATTTACACTTGTTTACTAGGACATATTTTGACCCCCTTTTAAGCATTAAGCATGTAGTTCTTGATCCCGATGCATGAAACTTGGAAAAGAATCATAAGGCGGGGATAAGCATACTCTAAGTGCCCTTTTTTGGGAGGTGACATGGCTAAAGGACCAGTGTGCCTAAGCACCCTAGGCCCTCCTTTAGCTCTACTCTAAATTGTGGCCTTATCGGCATATGCCTCTTAAATTACTCCTAAGGTCAGCCTCATGTGGTTAAATATCCATAAATCAATGAGAATGCATATAAAAGTAAGTTATTCTATTCATTTGAACATCTAACTCTCTCTAGCAAAATCTTGGCACTCCTGCACTCTCTCTTTCTCTCTCATGTTCTCTCAAGCTCTCTATTGTGGATTATTGCTACAATACTAACATATTGTAGGTCTTGTGAAGATCTTGGAGGCTACACCAACTTCTTGAGTCAAGTTGTGATGTTGTCTACAAGCATGCAAGGGTTTCCATGCTCATGGTGACTTCTTTCCTTCATGCTATGTGTTAGCATTTCATTCTACTTCAAATTTTCCTCTGCCCTCCTAGGGCACACACTCTTTATCAATCATATTTGCTATTGTGGAGGTAGAAACACCATTCATGGGGCTTGACTGAGGCAAGCTCCTAAATAGCACCCAACCTTTTCCCCTTTTTTGTGTGTGCAGGTCAGACGGATAGGTTTCAGAAGGTGATCTCCGGGAAGAAGACTAAGGTTGCTGGTATAGACCTGGCAGTGTTTACAGTTTTTGGAAACCCTAATTTGGGACTAGGGTGCCCAAGCACCCTTGTCCTGGGCATTCTGACCTTTAGAATCAGGTTTTAAATTGTTTACTGATCTTTGATGTCCATTTGTTTATTGGGTTCGACAGTCTGCTATATTCTGATCTTTGTCAACTAGGGTTTCCTGTCTTCACTCTATCTTGATTGATTGGATTTGGTTAATTCCTTCTATATACAACAAAAGGGAAAATCCTTGTAGTTTGGCTCTCCTTCTTGGGTAGAATTCAATCTTTGTTTGTGCCCTGAATGTTTTGTAGAAGAGGGTTTGACCTAGTTTGATCTATTGAGCTAGTCTCTCTTTTCTACAAAATAGGTTTATGATTCTTTCTAAGGTTCCTAATTAACTATCCTATGCTTATTAGTGTTATTCAACCTTCTTACGTTCTAGAAAATGATTTTATTTTTTTAGATTTGGAAGAAAGAGAATACCTAAAAACCTCCAAGGTTCTGTAGGTAGCATTTGCAATATCCTTTTCCACTTCTTTAACCCAAACCATGCTTCTATAAGTTGTACCTTTATTGTCATCCTTCCCTACATCCACACTTTTTTTAGCTTCTTTTTTTCTTGAGGGTAAACTTATAGCTAGGGGAACCCACCATTTGAAATGGAGAGTGGCAAGAGACTCCCCCATACTACACTTTCTGGGAGGACATAGACATTACTTTATTTGATGGAGAGACCAAGGCAACCTCTACTATCATCTCACTAATAGACCCGCCCAAACCATCCTAGTAAAAAATAGGAGAGGTATGCCTCCCTAGGGCCCCCATATTTAAAAAATTTGTTTATTCTTCACTCAAACTCACAATAACTTGATCATTTGTTGCTTCATCACTTAGATCAAAAAAATTATCTTATCTTGGAGGTTCAAAGGGGAAGAGGGAGAACCCACCGTAGACCCCTAGGAACCAGACACAACTTCAACTAGGTTTTTCAAGCCTAAAGTAGTGATATACCTAGCTAAGATTGCCCCAAGATCTTTTCTTCTCCAAAATTTCTTTTATTTTTTTGCTCTGGGTACTGGCACTATAAAATTTTGCAAAATTTCAAGTGCCCATGATGAAGAATTTGATTGGAACACTCAAAAATGCACTTGAAATCTGCCCTAATGGCCTACTTTGGAGGGTCATAATTTGATGCCTCTTTGTTTTCATGCCAAAACCTTTGATGAACATACTCATTTGACATATGTAAGCATGTATGTTTGATTTCAGACTCCCAGGATGTGATTTGACAGGGTTTTGAAGCGACAAGTTGGAGGGTTTTGGGATTGTTTTGCTGTTTGCATATTCTCAGGCCTGCGAAGTAGCCTCTTGTTCATATTGATATTTCACAGCTAGGTGATCATCATGACAAGTGGATTGGTATTTTCCATTCCCCTAACCTTCATATTCTCCTTGGTCCAATTTCAGAGCTTTAGGATCAAGTTTGATATTTTTTCAAAGTCAAAAGCAGAGGTAGTTTGTCATATTTTGACATTTGCATTTCCAGAATGTTTCAGAGGGGTCATCTTTGACCTGTAATATTTTGTGAAGGAAGTGTTGGCAAGAGACATTGCTAGGCATGTTAGGTGTTGTCATTGATGTCAACTAAATCCTTCTTACACATCCGCATTACATCAATGGATCATACCGGGAGTCAGAGTGAAGATTTGTCTAAGTCCGGGTAGTCAGAAATAGAGCATGTGATAGGGTCCGGTATCTTGGTCCGGATCTCTCTGGTGGTAGATCACAGTGTGCTGCAAATCTAAGGGAGTGATAAGGATTGTCAGGATTATCTAAATCCAGAAATTTAGCCTCTGGTAATGAAGGATTCAAAAGTTACCAGCATATGAGTATTGGGTTCCAGTTGGTCAGTACAGTAAGAAGAACAGGCTGACCTAGTATTTGATCTTGGTCCAGATGAAGAAAAGTTGGTGGTTAAGCAATTTGTGATAATCGGTGGTATTGGCCGACATGTTTGATGATTTGAGAACACAAGTTTTTGGTCCGCATTGTTGTTAGTGCATGGATTCAGCCGACAGAGCAGAGCTCACAATAAATGTTCTAAGTTTTCTTGAAGCTGACTACAGTTGATTGAATTTCTTGATGTGGATATATATAGCCAATGGATTCGAGTGTTTTGGTGTGTGTGTGAGATGATGATGAAGTAAGTGTGAAAAAGGTAGAAAGAAGTGTGAAGTTGAAGATCTAAGTTCAGATTATGGTCGAAGAGTGAAACAGGGCAGAGTAAGGATGAAGTGTGTAAGATCAGTATTCTGTGCTTAACTGTAACTGAGCTTTTGCTTTGGTAGATGCTATTCATTAGTTTAAACATTCTGTAATTATTTCTTGTAGGCAGTGAGCCTCTTTGAGCAGTGAGCTCTGGGCAGTGAGCCCGAAGGCATGTGCCTTCCCCATTTGTAATACTTTTAATAGAGTATAATTTCTTGTGGGTTAACCCCCACCGTGGTTTTTCCCTTAACCGGGTTTCCACATAAAAATCCTAGTGTTATGTGTGTTGATTATATTTCTGTTCATGTGTTGTTGATTTATGTTTTCATGGTTATATCATAAATCTAAAAATAAGTGGTTAAGAAGATTAATTGCAACAATTGTTAAAGTTTTGAGACAACTGATTCACCCCCCTCTTAGTTGTCTGCCCTAATTTCAACAATTGGTATCAAAGAAAGGTTCCTTGGAAGAAGCTTAACAGGTTGAGGAAGATCTGGGAAGGAGTTTCAATGGGTTCACTCAGAGAACAACTTCAATTGGCTTTAGAAGATCTTGATCAGTCCAAAGCAGAAGTAAGTGAACTGAAAGATAACGTTAAAGATGCTGATGATTGCATTGAGATGTTAAAATAAAAACTAAAAAATCTTTCGAAAAGAGGAAGGAGCTACTTCAACAGCTACCTAATCTTACTGAAGAAAATAGCATGAATGAGGCTTTGGAAGAAAATACAAAGGAATGTGAGAAGCTGACAAAAGAAGTTTCTGTTCTAAAACATGAGATGGAATCTGGGGTGATGAGGTTAACCAAAGAAATTGAGGAAAGGAGGAAGAGTGAAGAAGACCTAAATCAAACTCTGAAGGAAAGAACAAAAGAATGCTGCAGAATGGACAGAACAATTGACCACCTAAGATCTGATCTACAAGAATGCAGATATAATGAGGAACTTGAAAGGCAAATTGTCATTCTCAAACATGACCTAGAAGTTACAAATGAATACAAGGAGAAGTTCAAGATAAGTTTAGCTAAACTTGAAGTGCTGCTTGAGAGTCAGAAGAAGGTTGATGATAAGCATGGTCTTTGATATGAGAAAGGTGAAAGCTCTAGATCTGAACAAAGAAATTCTCAATCAAGGAATGGGAGAAATAGACTTAGAAGACCTCCGGTAAGATAGCCTAATGCTCAAAGGTATCCATCTTTCAATGGAAATTGTTTCAATTGTAATAAATTTGGTCATAAAGCTACTCAATGCAAAAGTAGAGTAAATCAAAATGGTCTATCCTTCTCCGGTTAATGCTTCAAATGTAAGAGGTATGGTCATAGATCTGATGAATGCAAAAGTATGATAAAGAATAACTCTAACAATAGAGGAAATGGCAATTCTTTTGATGGAAAATGCTTTGCATGAAATAGATTTGGACATATGGCTAATCAATGCAGATCAAGAGGAAATCAATCAAATGGGAAAAGAAATGTTGTGTGCTTCAATTGTAACCAATCCCATCATATTGCAAGATTCTGTAGAAGCAGTAATAATGAAAGAAGAGGTCCAGTAAAGAGAAAACCGGATGAGCAGAGACAAGACAAAGGCAAGGGCAAAGTTGATGTAAAAGAGATCCATAATGACATGAACAAGACATGGGTGAAGAAAAGTGTAATAAATGATGGTGATGGGTCCGCACTGGAATCTGGTGCTGAGAATTCCTCAGGGAACTAAAATGGGAGCTCTGGCTCAGGGGGAGCTGCATTAAAAATCAAATTCCCCCAGCCTATAAGTGGGTGTTTTAAATAGGCACGATGAGAGAAGATAATTTGCGTTATTGTAGATCATTTGAAAGGATTTTTAGAAGAAAAGAAGTGGATATGGTGATTTGTAGAGCAATTCATGAGAAACTGCATCAAGAAATTGAGTAACTGGATGAAGTTAGGGCAACACATTTATTACAATGGAGAATTAGGTTTTACGGAGCATAAAAGGTCATCCTTTCATCATTGGATCATTTTGCGTTCGAAGAGAGTAAGCAGAAGAGCATCTGAGCTAAGATTTCAAGGATTTGAAGTGCGATAGGCAAATTCATCAGCTAACCCTAATTCTGGAGAAGAAAAAGGTATTTTTCTACGAAGGTTTGAACTTGTAATCTTTTGAGATGGCTACTCCTCTTGTTGTGACTATCACTGAGTGACCTAGGCCAAAATTCAAGAAACGTCCTTTCAAGTCCATCAAAGTCAACCCATTAGGAGCATTTTCTGGTGTCCCACGCAAAGTGCTGTATGTCAAGGATATTAGGGCATACATCCACAGTAGCATAGATGAATTTGGGAACCTAAAATTGCTGGATTTGTTTGAGAACTACCTGAGTGGTGATAACCATGATTTGAAACCAGAATACAAAGCCCTAGAAAGCAAACATTTTCTACAGGTTATTGAATTTTTGACATTTGATGTGGATGAGTGGGATTGATATGTCTTGAGCTAAATGCATGATGAGTTTATGTGGCTATTGAAACCATTCAAGATTACAAAGGATGCTATCAGGATTGTAACTGGGTTAAATTCAACTGGTGGTTTACCCATGTTGAAATCCGTGATGAACCAGACCGTAATTGATGCAATCGGTGCCAAATTCAAGAAAAGGGCAATGACTATCAATGACATTATTGATTCGGATGTTAAGTTTGCTTCAATGGTAATTGGTTACAAAATTTATCACTCTAGCAGGGAGAACTCTGTTTCCAGAATGGCCATTTATGCTGCATACCAAATGTTAAAGGAAAATGTAGATTATGACCTGTGTGAGTTATTACAGAACCAACTAATTAAGAACTTGAACAAAATCAAGAAAGAGAAGAAAACCACCTTTAAATATGGTACATTGGTTCTATGTTTATTTTTCTACTTCATGAATGAGGTGCCTAGAGTAAAGGGTGTGCATTGGACCAATGACATGCCAGTTGCCATGCAGATAAGAAATCATCTACACAACATTGGTGACTCTAATGCACAGAAAGCTGCAATTTGGGGATACTTCAAGAATTTTCAGAGTATGATGCATTCTAGGGAAGGAATCCCTAAATCGGTTGTTGAGAAATACAAGAATGAAATTTGTTTCATGGTGGACACTGATCAGTGCTTAATGGAAGGAGTAGAGTTCCCAGAACTGTTTGGATCATGCCCATGGGGTATGAGGTAGATGAGAAAATTTTGGATATGTATGCTCAACATCTCTTGAGCAAACCCAAAGATGATTCTGTTGAGAGATTTGGAACTTATGAAGAGCTTGATGTGAAGTTACATGTTGAGCTTCAAAAGCTAGAAACTAAGAGAAAAATTCAAAGACAATTAGAAATGTATGCTGAAAGCATTGGCATAACCAAGGAAGCTGTGAAGTAGAACAAAGAAAGGATAGAAAAAGTTGAGAAGGAAAAGTAGGATAAGAAACAAGGAAGTGCTCTTGTAGAATCCTCCTCCACATCAAGGACTACTAGGAGCTCTGTTGCTGCCCCCGTTCCTCCAAAACCTTCCAAACCTTCCAAATCTTGCAAACCAGAAGGCAAATCATCTGGAAAAGAAGGAAAAAGGGTGAAAACTAAGGCCTCCTGGACATATAAAAGCATGAAAAATGATGAAGAAGAAACTGATTTTGATGTTGAAGTCAAAGAGTTGAAGGCCTTAGGAACAAAAGAAGACAAAGTATCTAAGGAGAAGCCCTCCGAAAGAAAAAGGGCAAGCAAGAGGCAAAAGACTGAAACATATGTTCAAAAGCCTACTCTTTCCGTGGATGACATCATCAAATCAGTCACTGTAGATGGGAACTTAAGGCCAATGGCTGAATTTTATGATTATTACAATGATGCTAATAAGAGGGTTCTAGAGCAAGCAACAGTCAAATATCTGAATATCTACAATAAGGCTTTAATTGAAATAACTTCTAAAATTCCAAAAGGTCTTACAGATATTTTGGAGTTAAGAAAATAAAATGCAAAAAGTAAAGATATTGAGCTTAGGGAGCATTTGCTGATAAAATTGTGCCCTTAGATTACTCCAGATCAAATGAACTTAATATTCAAAGAAGTGAAAGATGACTTCAGGAGTAAGAAAAGAATGAATAAAGTCATGCTTGGTAAAACTGATGAGATAGTCAAAGATACTTAGGAGATTCTTCTGAGTGCATTGAAAAGGCATAATCTTCCCATTGTTGAAGAAGAGATTGATGATGGATTTGATTCGTCAATTCTAGATGTTGAAGAATTAAAGATCAATGAGCAGCAAACTAAGGTAGATGGCTCCTCTGTTCTAGAAGAGGAAGCAATAAACAAAGAAGATGAAAAGATGACAGATAAAACTGATGATGCATGGGGTATTCAAACTCCTCCGGATCAATCCAGCAAAGAAGATACAAGGATGAATGTTGAGACATATGCTCAAACTGAAGATGATTTATTGAAGAATAAAGAGCATGAAACAAAAGAAGCTAAGGATCAAGAAGCAGAAAAGACCAAGGACAAAAATGAAAAAGAAGAAGAGATTGTAAAGGTTGATGAAGAGCCCAAGTAGAACAATTTGGTTGATAGTACCGATAAGGATCAAATAGATACATCATCATCTTAAGCAAGAGACACTGCAGAAGCAGTGAAGGAAATTTTAGAAAGAGATAAAAAAATTGAAGATGATCAGGACATAATACAACGTCCAATAAGTTTTAATACCTTATCACCGGTACAGATGATAAAATTGGCCTCTATTGCACAAGCTAAGGATAGAAAATAAATATTGAAGTCTCATATGGAAGATAGTGAGCTGCTTGGCCTTGCATCTAGAATCTTGGAGAAGATCATACCCACCTTTCAGAAGGGTTCTTCAGAATCTACCTCCGGCCAATTGAAAGGTCTAATAAACTTTGTAAGTTCTCATTTTGAATCTCTAGAGAAGTCTGCAGAAGTTAAAGTTAAAAATGAGCTTAATGAGAAAAGGTTTGCCGAGATAAAGAAAATAATTAGCTATGATAGATCAGGGCTTGATACTAGTGTAAAGAATATTCAAAATGCTCTATCTGAAGGAGCAGAGATCTACAAGTTTTGTCTAAATAGATCTAAAGCAGTTGAAGATATTGAGAAAAAGATTAAGGACATAGAACTCAAAGTGTCTAATATTACTCAGTCATACAGTCCTTTAACTGAGTCAGTAATATCTAAAGAATGCCAAGTAGTGAGTCTCCGAAATGAATTAAGTGATTTGGAAAAGGAAAAGGCCAAAGTTCTGGGCAGATTGGATGAGCTTCGGGGGCTGATCTCCCCTAGATTGGAAACTATGTATGACATATTGGGAGAATCTCAAACAACATCAGCTACTAGTGATCCTACTGACCTTCAAAAGGCAGAATCACAAGCATTTTTGTTCAGTGGACATATATCTATTTTGGGCAGTACTAAGAAGAATTGGGACAACGAATTGGCAAAGTTGAAAAATATTTTTGGTGATATCTTTTTGTTGATGAACAAAGCCTAAAAATAGTATGTTTATATGCGGAAGTATGAAGAGTCTTGACCCTTGTACATAAAATTTTTGCATGACTTTCGATATGCGGATCCCAGCCTTTCGCATTGATGTCAAAGGGGGAGAGGAAGAGCAGTGAAAAATGAAGAATTAATCTAAGGGGGAGAATTATAAGTGCACATAGTAAGGGGGAGTTGTTTTAACACTTAGCCATTTTTCACTAAGTGTTATCATCAATGCCAAAGGGGGAGATTGTTGGCAAGAGACACTGCTACGCATGTTAGGTGTTGTCATTGATGGAAACTAAATCCATCTTACACATCCGCATTACATCAATGGATCATACTGGGAGTTAGAGTGAAGATTTGTCTAAGTCCAGGTAGTCAGAAATAGAGCATGTGACAGGGTCTAGTATCTTGGTCCGTATCTCTCCGGTGGTAAATCACAGTGTGTTGCGGATCTGAGGGAGTGATAAGGATTGTCAGGATTATCTAAATCCAGAAATCTAGCCTCTGATAATGAAGGATTCAAAAGTTACAAGCATCTGAGTATCGGGTTCTAGTTAGTCAATACAGTCAGAAGAAGAACAGGCTGACCTAGTATTTGATTTTGGTCCGGATGAAGAAAAGTTGGTCGTTAAGTAATTTGTGATAATCAGTGGTATTGGCCGACATGTTTGATGATTTGAAAACACAAGTTTTTGGTCCGCGTTGTTGTTAGTGCATGGATTCAGCTGACAGAGCAGAGTTCATAATAAATGTTCTAAGTTTTCTTGAAGTCGACTACAATTGATTGAATTTCTTGATGCACATATATATAGCCAATGGATTTGAGTGTTTTGGTGTGTGTGTGAGATGATGATGAGGTAAGTGCAAAAAAGATAAAAAGAAGTGCGAAGTGAAGATCTAAGTTTTGATTATGGTTGAAGAGTGAAACAGGGCAAAGTAAGGATGAAGTGTGTAAGATCAGTATTCTGTACTTAACCAGAACTGAACTTTTGCATTGGTAGATGCTATTCATCAGTTCAAACATTTTGTAATCATTTTTTGTAGGCAGTGAGCCTCCTATAGGTAGTGAGCCTCTTTGAGTAGTGAGCCCGAAGGCATGTGCCTTCCCCATTTGTAATACTCTTAATAGAGTATAATTTCTTGTGGGTTAACCCCCACCGTGGTTTTTTCCTTAACCGGGTTTCCATGTAAAAACCCTGGTGTTATGTGTGTTGATTATATTTTTTTTCATGTGTTGTTGATTTATTTTTTCATGGTTATATCATAAATATGAAAATAAGTGATTAAGAAGATTAATTGCAGCAATTGTTAAAGTTTTGAGACAACTGATTCACCCCCCTCTCAGTTGTCTGCCCTAATTTCAATAATTGGTATCAGAGTAAGGTTCCTTGGAAGAATCTTAACAGCTTGAGGAAGATCTGGGAAGGAGTTTCAATGGGTTCACTCAGAGAACAACTTCAATTGGCTTTAGAAGATCTTGATCAGTCCAAAGTAGAAGTAAGTGAACTGAAAGAGAACCTTAAAGATGTTGATGATTGCATCGAGATGTTAAAAGAAAAACTAAAAAAATCTATTGAAAAGAGGAAGGAGCTACTTCAACAATTGAAGAAAATAGCATGAATGAGGCTTTGGAAGAAAAGACAAAGGAATGTGAGAAGCTGACAAAAGAAGTTTCTGTTCTAAAACATGAGATGGAATCTGGGGTGATGAGGTTAACCAAAGAAATTGAGGAAAGGAAGAAGAGTGAAGAAGACCTGAATCAAACTCTGAAGGAAAGAACAAAAGAATGCTACAGAATGGCCAGAACAATTGGTCACCTAAGATTTGATCTACAAGAATGCAGATATAATGAGGAGGAACTTGAAAGGCAAATTGTTATTCTCAGACATGACCTAGAAGTTGCAAATGAATACAAGGAGAAGTTCAAGATAAGCTCAACTAAACTTGAAGTGCTGCTTGAGAGTTAGAAGAAGGCTGATGATAAGCATGGTCTTGGATATGAGAAAGGTGAAATCTCTAGATCTGGACAAAGAAATTCTCAATCAAGGAATGGGAGAAACAAACTTAGAAGACCTCCGGTAAGATAGCCTAATGCTCAAAGGTATCCATCTTTGAATGGAAATTGTTTCAATTGCAATCAATTTGGTCATAAAGATACTTAGTGCAGAAGCCGAGTAAATGAAAATGGTCCATCCTTCTCCGGTCAATGCTTCAAATGTAAGAGGTATGTTCATAGATTCAATGAATGCAAAAGTATGATAATGAATAACTCTAACAATAGAGGAAATGGCAATTCTTTCAATGGCAAATGATTTGCATGCAATAGATTTGGACATATGGCTAATTAGTGTAGATCAAGAGTAAATTAATCAAATGGGCAAAGAAATGTTGTGTGCTTCAATTGTAACCGATCTCATTATATTGCAAGATTCTGCAGAAGCAGGAATAATGAAAGAAGTGGTCCAGTAAATAGAAAACCAGATGAGCAGAGACAAGACAAAGGCAAGGGCAAAGTTGATGTAAAAGAGATCCAGAATGAAATAAACAAGTCATGGGTGAAGAAAAGTGTAAGAAATGATGGTGATGGGTCCGCACCAGAATCCGGTGCTGAGAATTCCTTAGGGAACTAAAATGGGAGCTCTGGATCAGGGGGAGCTACATTAAAAATCAAATTCCCCCAACCAGTAAGTGGGTTTTTGAATCAGGCACGATGAGAGAATATAATTTGGGTTATTGTAGATAATTTGAAAGGATTTCTGGAAGAAAAGAAGTGGATATGGTGATTTGTGGAGCAATTCATGAGAAACTGCATCAACAAACAGAGTAATCAGATGAAGTTAGGGCAACACATTTATTACAATGGAGAATTAGATTTTCTAGAGCATAAAAGGTCATCCTTTCATCATTTGGATTATTTTGCATTCGAAGAGAGTAAGCAAAAGAGCATTTGAGCTAAGATTTCAAGGATTTGAAGTGCGACTGACGAATTCATTAGCTAACCCTAATTCTGGAGAAGAAAAAGGTATTTTTCTACGAAGCTTTGAACTTGTAATCTTTTGAGATGGCTACTCCTCTTCTTGTGAATATCACTGAGTGACCTAGGCCAAAATTCAAGAAACATCCTTTCAAGTCCATCAAAGTCGACCCATTAGGAGCATTTTCTGGTGTCCCACGCAGAGTGATGCATGTCGAGGATATTAGGGCATACATCCACGGTAGCATAGATGAATTTGGGAACCTAAAATTGCTAGATTTGTTTGAGAACTACTTGAGTGGTGATAACTATGATTTGAAATCAGAATACAAAGCCCTAGAAAGCAAACATTTTCTACAGGTTATTGAATTTCTGATATTTGATGTGGATGAGTGGGTTCGATATGTCTTGAGCTGAATGCAGGATGAGTTTATGTGGCTGTTGAAACCATTCAAGATTACAAAGGATGCTATCAGGATTGTAACTGGGTAAAATTCAACTGGTGGTTTACCCATGTTAAAATCTGTGAAGAACCAGACCATAACTAATGCAACCAGTGCCAAATTCGACAAAAGGGCAATGACTATCAATGACATTATTGATCCAGATGTTAAGTTTGCTTCAATGGTAATTGGTTACAAAATTTATCACTCTAGTAGGGAGAACTCTATTTCTGAAATGGCCATATATGTTGCATACCAAATGTTAAAGGAAAATGTAGATTATGACCTGTGTGAGTTATTACAGAACTAACTAATTGAGAACTTCAACAAAATCAAGAAAGACAAGAAAAACACCTTTAACTATGGTACATTGGCTCTATGTTTATTTTTCTACTTCATGAATGAGGTGCCTGGAGTAAAGGGTGTGCACTCGACCAATGACATGCCAGTTGCCATGCAGATAAGAAATCATCTACACAACATTGGTACCTCTAATGTACAGAAAGCTGCAATCTGGGGATACTTCAAGAATTTTCAGAGTATGATGCATTCTAGGGAAAGAATCCCTAAATCAGTTGTTGAGAAATACAAGAATGAAATTTATTTCATGGTGGACACTGATCAGTGCTTAATGGAAGCAGTAGAACCTAGAACTGTTTGGATCATACCCATGGTGATGAGAAAATTTTGGATATGTATGCTCAACATCTCTTGAGCAAACCCAAGGATGATTTGTTGAGACATTTGGGGCTTATGAAGAGCTTGATGTGAAACTACATGTTGAGCTTCGGAAGCCAGAAACTAAGAGAAAAATTCAAAGACAAGTAGAAATGTATGCTGAAAGCATTGGCACAACCAAGGAAGGTATGAAGTAGAATAGAGAAAGGATAGAAAAAGCTAAGAAGGAGAAGCAGGGTAAGAAACAAGGAAGTGCTCCTATAGAATCCTCTTCCACATCAAGGACTACTAGGAGCTCTATTGCTGCCCTTGTTCCCCCAAAACCTGCCAAACCTGAGAAACTGAAAGGCAAATCATCTAAAAAAGAAGGAAAAATGGTGAAAACTAAGGCCTCCCGGACATATAAAAGCATGAAAAATGATGAAGAAACTAATTCTAATGTTGAAGTCAAAGAGTTGAAGGCCTCAGGAAAAAAATTAGCCAAGGTATCTAAGGAGAAGGCCTCCGGAAGCAAAAGGGCAAGCAAGAGGCAAAAGACTGAAACATATGTTGAAAAGCCTACTCTTTCTGTGGATGACATCATCAAATTAGTCACTGTAGATGGGAACTTAAGGCCAATGACTGAATTTTATGATTATTACAATGATGCTAATAAGAGGGTTCTAGAGGAAGTAACAATCAAATATCTGAATATCTACAATAAGGCTTTAATTGAAATAACTTCTGAAATTCCAAAAGGTCTTGCAGATATTCTAGAGTTAAGAAAAGAAAATGCAAAAAGTGAAGACATTGAGCTTAGGGAGCATGTGCTGATAAAATTGTTCCCTTAGATTACTCCAGATCAAATGAACTTAATATTCAAAGAAGTGAAAGATGACTTCAAGAGTAAGAAAAGAATGAATAAACTCAAGCTTAGTGAAACCGATGAGCTAGTCAAAGATACTCAGGAGATTCTTCTGAGTGCATTGAAAAGGCATAATCTTCCCATTGTTGAAGAAGAGATTGATGATGGATTTGATTCCTCGATTCTGGATGTTGAAGAATTAAAGATCAATGAGCAGCAAACTTAGATAGATGACTCTTCTGTTCCGGAAGAGGAAGCAATAAACAAAGAAGATGAAAAGATGACAGATAAAACTGATGATGTAGGAGGTATTCAATCTCCTCCGGATCAATCCGACAAAGAAGATACAAGGATGAATGTTGAGACAGATGCTCAAACTGAAGATGATCTATTGAAGAATAAAGAGCATGAAACAAAAGAAGCTAAGGACCAAGAAGCAGAAAAGGCCAAGGACAAAAATGAAAAAGAAGAAGAGATTGCAAAGGTTGATGAAGAGCCCAAGCAGAACAATCCGGTTGACAGTACCGGTAAGGATCAAATAGATACATCAGCATCTTGGGCAAGATACACTGTAGAAGAAGTGAAGGAAATTTTGGAAAGAGATAAACAAATTGAAGAAGATTAGGGCATATTACAAGGTCCAATAAGTTTTTATATCTTATCACCAGCACAAATGATAAAATTGGCCTCTATTGTACAAGCTAAGGCTAGAAAAGAAATATTGAAGTGTCATATGGAAGATAGTGAGCTGCTTGGCCTTGCATTTGGAATCTTGGAGAAGATCATGTCCACCTTTCAGAAGGATTCTTTAGCATCTCCCTCCAGCCAATTGAAAGGTCTAATAAACTTTGTAAGTTCTCATTTCGAATCTCTAGAGAAGTGTGCAAAAGTTAAAGTAAAAAATGAGTTTAATGAGAAAAGGTTTGCTGAGATAAAGAACATAATTAGCTATGATAGATCAGGGCTTGATACCAATGTAAAGAATATTCAAAATGCTCTATTTGAAGGAGTAGAGATCTACAAGTTTTGTCTAAATAGATCTAAAGTAGTTGAAGATATTGAGAAAAAGATTAAGGACATAGAACTCAAAGTGTCTAATATTTCTCAGTCATACAGTCCTTTAACTGAGTCAGTAATATCTAAAGAATGCCAAGTAGTGAGTCTCTAGAATGAATTGAGTGATTTGGAAAAGGAAAAGGACAAAGTTTTGGGTAGATTGGATGAGCTCCGGGGACTGATCTCTCCTAGATTGGAAACTATGTATGACATATTGGCAGAATCTCAAACAACAGCTACTAGTGATCCTACTGACCTTCAAAAGATAGAATCACAAGCATTTTTTTTTAGTGGACATATATCTATTTTGGGCAGTACTAAGAAGAATTGGGACAATGAATTGGCAAAGTTGAAAAACATTTTTGGCGATATCTTTTTGCTGATGGACAAAGCCTAAAAATAGTATGTTTATATACGGAAGTATGAAGAGTCTTGACCCTTGTACATAAAATTTTTGCATGACTTTCAGTATGCAGATCCTAGCCTTTTTCATTGATGTCAAAGGGGGAGATGAAGAGCAGTGAAAAATGAAGAATTAATCTAGGGGGAAGCATTATAAGTGCACATAGTAAGGGGAGTTGTTCTAACACTTAGCCATTTTTCACTAAGTGTTGCCATCAATGCCAAAGGGGGAGATTGTTAGCAAGAGACACTACTAGGCATGTCAGGGGTTGTCATTGATGGCAACTAAATCCATCTTACACATCCGCATTACATCAATGGATCATACCAGGAGTCAGAGTGAAGATTTGTCTAAGTCCGGGTAGTCAGAAATAGAGCATGTGACAGGGTCCAATATCTTGGTCCGGATCTCTCCTGTGGTAAATCACAGTGTGTTGCAGATCTGAGGGAGTGATAAGGATTGTCAGGATTATCAAAATCTAGAAATTTAGCCTCCGGTAGTGAAGGATTCAAAAGTTACAAGCATCTGAGTATCAGGTTCCAGTTAGTTAGCACATGCAGAAGAAGAACAGGCCGACCTAGTATTTGATCTTGGTCCGGATGAAGAAAAGTTGGTGGTTAAGCAATTTGTGATAATCAGTGGTATTGGCCAACATGTTTGATGATTTGAGAACACAAGTTTTTGGTCCGCGTTGTTGTTAGTGCATGGATTCAACCGACAGAGCAGAGTTCTTAATAAATGTTCTAAGTTTTCTTGAAGCCGACTACAGTTGATTGAATTTCTTGATGCGGATATATATAGCCAATGGATTCAAGTGTTTTGGTGTGTGTGTGAGATGATGATGAAGTAAGTGCGAAAAAGCCAGAAAGAAGTGAAAAGGTGAAGATCTAAGTTTGAATTATGGTCGAAGAGTGAAACAGGGTAGAGTAAGGATGAAGTGTGTAAGATCAATATTCTATGCTTAACTGGAATTGAACTTTTGCATTGGTAGATGTTATTCATCAGTTCAAACATTCTGTAATCATTTCTTATAGGTAGTGAGCCTCTTTGAGTAGTGAGCTCTGGGCAGTGAGCCCGAAGGCATGTGCCTTCCCCATTTGTAATACTTTTAACAGAGTATAATTTCTTGTGGGTTAACCCCCACCGTGGTTTTTCCCTTAATCGGGTTTCCACGTAAAAATCCTGGTGTTATGTGTGTTGATTATATTTTTGTTCATGTGTTGTTGATTTATGTTTTCATGGTTATATCATAAATCTGAAAATAAGTGGTTAAGAAGATTAATTGCAGCAATTGTTGAAGTTTTGAGACAATTGATTCACCCCCCCTCTCAGTTGTCTACCCTAATTTCAACAGGAAGTGAATTGGTGAAAAGTCCTTTTGCACACATGCTCAATGGACCCAAATGAAATAGTTTCTCCAGTGGCAGCTTCCCAGGAGGAGATTTGGTATTTTTTTAGGGTGGTGATTTGGTGAACTCAAGTTGGTTTTTTGACAGATGCAGTTTCAGAAAAGGCGAAGTGAGCCACTTTGAATGTTAATATCTTGTACTTCGGGATGAGTTTTACCAATCTGTTTGTTGTCATGAATTCTTGGATCAAATGTTTGCGTGTCTGTACATTTTCATGGCTTCAAGAGATTGTTTGACAAGTTTTCTAGGGCGATTTCGGAGGCCACTTGACATGTTTTGGGTCATTGTGCAAAATGCTAGAAAATGGATTCTAATGACTACCCAGTTCAATTTTCCACCTCAAAAGCATATTGAAGTAGTCTCAGGTCAATTCAGAACAAAAAAACTTGAGCCCACAATGGGACCCGACTGTGACACAATTGTTGTTGTTGATTGGGTTAGGAGGTTGGACATTCAAACAGGTTTGAAGATGCAACATTTAGAACAACCGGGATCAAGCACATGTCAGATGGCATGTTGCTGAGGAAAGATGCTGAGAAACATAAGGACAAGCTTGCTGCCCTTATGGTGATTTAGCCATGAACTCATTGAGTGTACGAGGAAGGCATTGATGAGATATGCAATATAATTCATGAAAATGGGGTTAGGTGAACATGGATGGGGAAAACATGAATGCATAGGCAGGATTAACAAGCCCAGCCAAAATTGGAGTTGAGGTATGCCATCTTAATCTTCACAAAACTTTTTGTATCCCTAACGAAGGTGGAGGTCCCAGTATGGATCCCATAAGAAGCACTTGACACATTTTTTGCCATCATATCCTGTGGTACTAGCTAGTGGAATTCCTTCTCTTGGAGTGAAGTCACAACTCCATGGCACAATATCTACTGCACATTGGGGCTCAGCTCTTATTCTACCAATATCCTACTCGTATATTGCTATGATGGACTCAAAGGGAATTGTTGAGGCATCCAAGATAGCCATTTTAAATGCAAACTATATGATGAAACATCTAGAGAACCACTACCTAGTGTTTTTCTGTGGCAATAATGGAACTTGTGCTCATGAGTTAATTATCAATTTGAGAGGTTTCAAGAATATTGCTGGTATAGAACTAGAAGATGTTGCTAAATGCCTTATAGACTATGGATTTCATGCACCCACTATGTTGAACCAGAGCGATCCATCCATTAATTTCGCAATGCATCTTAGTCAACCTGCACGGTTTTTGCGTGGAAATCTTTATAGGTTTGATGATTGTGGTTTTAAACATAGGGCACCATTGGAACATACGTAAATTAAATGCAAATAGATGGCAGATGTATGCGAATGGACAACCAGCCAATGACAAGTACCTAAGGGACATCATTAAAGTGTGAACAGAGGGTCTGGGAACTCTTGACTATTTGGACAATTTACATCAGAAGGAGTGATTTACTAAGCAAGCTGATGCTATTACATTTGACGATGAGGTCAATTTTATGAGGGGTTTCCTGATGTAGAGGAACAATCGAAGAAAATGAAAGTTTTCATCCCTGGCACAGGTGAAGAATGAAGAATCTAAAAGAAAAATAACAATTGTCCCTTGTTTATTTTTTATCTAGCAATGGGGATTTAAGACCATGGTCATTATTCCTCTCATGCAACAAAAGGAATAACAAAGGTTGTTTGGAACCCATTGAATAAGAAATCCAAAGCTATTTCTGACTTTGGCAATGAAGAATATAGACAGATGGTTTGTATTGAAGCAGTGGTAGTGGAGTATGCTATAGCTTTGAGGCCATGTGAGGAGTGGAATGGGCGTCAAGAACTCTCCATAGTTTCATCAATTTATTTTAGAGAGCAATTGGATCCATCACGGGTTCTTTTTGGCTGAAAGGCTCCATCTTGTGCCCCTAATGAATGAGATTGGTAAGGAAAGATCATAGAGTAATGACGGCCAATTCTGGTACATGAGTCTAACATAGGCCTTCTCATCCCCCTACAGTGCCAATGCAAACCATGTGTAGGATAGTAGGCTTTCCTCGCACTCCAGCAGAAAACCCTAAATGCTATTGCAGGTTAGCGGTAAGGTTCCCGCTATCCCGCAAACAAAGTTTAATCAAGCTACGGGTGAGCAGTGAACTTGTTTTTATCTCGTGTCCCCAAAAACATAAAAACATTTTGATGTGGTATTGTGGTACAATGGAAAAATAAAGTGTGCGGTGGTGCACAATGTCAAAATTTTTAATAAATAAAACCAAAGAAGTGTGCTGGAGGTAAAATGGTTTTTATTTAATTTTGGTGAAGAAATGTGCTAGATGGGTATTTTCGAAAGATGAAAATATAAGTTTTGTAAAACATTTTCAACATGAGAGATAAAAGAATAGGTAATAATTTTACCTAAAGAATATAATTCAGTTGAAAATGTATGAAGGTGAAAATGAATATGAAGTTTCCAGTAAAAGGGGAATATTAATAGTCGTTATGACTATTATTGCAAAAAATATTGTGGTGAAATATTTTTCAAGGGGATTATTACATTTTGCAATATTATTTTTCATGGGTAGATGAAATTAAATTTTTTTGTTTTGCAAATGAAGGGGTGGGAAAATGAATAGACACATTGAATGTAAAAGGTCTGAAGCTTGTTGCTTCCTTCGTATATATAAGAAGGAAACCAAGACCTTGGGGGGTTGGCTGGGACTTGATTTTGGAAAAGAACACATTGCAAATGCGAATTTTCTGAAGCACAGTAATGGAGAGATTAGATTCATTTGGTGCCTGAATCTGGTGTCATTTGTTTGTTGAACTGATTGGTATAATTTTTCTTGTTGTCTCCAATTCAGTTTTCCTTGTTATTCAAGTCAATATATCAAGTATATGTTTGATTTGTCAAAACATATTCCTGTTTTGTGTGGTTTATTTATTGGGTTCCTTCAAGAAAGGATTAAATTCCTCTAGGTGAATCATAGTAACCTGGGAAATTTAATTGGATAAGGTAAGAAGAACTAGATAATTGACGATTTTGCACGTCTATGTCAGTCATAGACCTTGCAGTGCCAAACAAATTGAGTTGTATCCAGAGGGAAGGCATATATCTTTTTGTATTTGGACTCCGTTGCTCAGTTGAGGAAAAGCCACCAATCAGACAAGTTCCAAAATAACCCCTTGTATATATTTCAAACACAATTTTGGTTTTCTATTTGTAGGAGTAGGAGTAAAGTAGTTGAATAAAACCATTTTTAGATTCCATGCCACTTTGAATTTGGTTGAAGAGGATAATTTAATTGTTAAAATTGCACATAATCTACTTAATCATCACCAGTTAGTATTGGAGAGCTCATATTTGGTGATAGAAAGGTACACCCACCTAGGCTAAGTAGAGCCTGAAGCACAAGGAAGTCTAATCATTTTGATTGATTTCGTCAGTTGGCCAAATTAGTTATAAGACCTGATCATAAAGTTTGGCATCCTTTTAGGGTTTGGTAAACTATAGATTTGAGAACCAACAAATTGGTGACTCTGCTATGGATCAAGTAAGAAAATTGTCAAATCCTGCCCCTGAATCTTTGGTGAAGTTTTCAAGAAATGTGTGAGTGACTCTACTGTTGGGAAGACCCAGAAATGAAATTTATTCCTCTTTGAAAGAGGTGGCGACTCTGTTAATAAAAACCTGATGAGAAAATGGAACAAAGTGAGAGGCAAAAATTGTTGAGGTGATATCATGAATTGAAGCAATAGATGTTTCAATTGACTGCTTAGAATGTTTCAAATGTGCCATAATACAGATCTAATTGTATTCAGCCTATTGGAGGTGCATATCCTTTTCCCCTTGGTCAAGGAGGAGTAAAAGTCCAAAGTTAGGGATATGATCAGCATATGGGGAAATATCAGCATCAATATCATCCTCCATTTCAAAATATACAAGGTAATATGTGTTATCCTGGAGGTGCTTACCAAAATATGCATCACCAACATCAGCAATATGCACCCCAATATTAGCAATATCTACCTTGTCAAGAACAAAATTCATTTGCAAGAGGATATCTCAAAAATGAAACATTTCTAGGTGTGCAAAATTTGATTGGTGTCATAGAGAAGATCAGCCAATAGAGGAGGTATATGAAAGTGAAGTTTTCAATAATGATAATTCATATTTGAATGAAAATGAAATTGTGGAAGGCTAGCTCTTCACCTTGAAGGAAGATTGCAACATTGAGGAAGCTTTTGAAGACACATTACATAAGGAGTGCATCAGCAATGAGGCAAATGAAGGAGCATGTTCACCTGACAACAAACAAGAAGTGCATCCATTGGCTGATACAGTTGGTAAAGAAGAGGTATGTACATCTGATAATGATTTTTGAAGTTTTTCAAACCCATTGTATGATGAAATGATAGAAGAAGATCAGATGATACTTTGCCAAGGTGTGTCAAAACATGATTTTCATGTGTTTTCAAACCCATTCTATAATTAGGATGAAGCACTTTCAGTTAATCAGGATGTTGCTTGTGAAGAAAATAATTATGTTGGTGAAAAGAATGCATCTCATTTGTTATTTTCTGAGTGCTATTGTGTTGATGAAGAAAGTAAAAAATACATGAGCAATGAAGTGAATGAAAAGGCATGTTCACTCTGTAGTGAACAAATTTCATATTTGTTGATGGTTGAATGCCGGAGATATGCACATAAAAATGATCTTGAAATTTCATGTCCAACATATATTTGCATTGACAGTGAAGGTGCTTTGTGTGATAATATTGATTCATTGCATGGGTTTCTTGATGATTCTTCTCACCTAAATGTTGAAATGCAATCATAAAATGAGCCAGAATATGAATGTTTTTCTTTTCATACATTGGAGGACTATTTGCATGATTCTCAGAGTATGCAGTAGTGTGATACTAGCTATGAAGCAATGTATGAATGTTTCAGTTTCTTTGTCTATTTGGGAAAACATTCAGTGAAACATGATGATGAAATAGATAATAGTGAATGTTTGTCACATGATGATGGTGTTTTCCAATTTGTTCTTGGTTGTGAGATGCACTTTGATGGAATTGATGTTGGCATGAGAAAATTTAGTGATATGTTTCAGAGTACCTGTGGTGATATTTGTTCTCAAGCTTGCAATGATAGTGCTTTTAGATTTGATGTGATGCAATCAGATAAAATAAAGTGTATGACAGAGGTAAGTAGAGGATTTTTCTTTTTATGGTGGCCTTGTGCCGTCAACTTTGGTGCGATTTTTCAAATCATACCAGTTTAGGGCAAAGAAGAAGTGGGACTCTACTGCCTAATGAATAAAACATTGGTATGCTCCACCAGAGATTTTAATTCTTTCTATGCTCGTAAGGGGCATACATCCCCAAGCAAGAGCCACTGTTGGCACTATAAAATTTTACAAAATTTTAAGTGCCCATGATGAAAAATTTGATTGGAGCACTCAGAAATGCACTTGAAAAATCTGCCCTAGTGGCCTACTTTGGAGGGTCATAATTTGATGCCTATTTGTTTTCATGCCAAATCCTTTGGTGAACATACTCATTTGACATATGTAAGAATGTATGTTTGATTTCAGACTCCCAGGATGTGATTTGATAGGGTTTTGAAGCAACAAGTTGGAGGGTTCTGGGATTGTTTTATTGTTTGCATATTCTTAGGCCTGCGAAGTAGCCTCCTATTTAGATTGATATTTCACGGCTGGGTGATCTTCATGACAAGTGGATTGGTATTCTACATTCCCCTAACCTTCATATGCTCCCTGGTCTAGTTTCAGAGCTTCAGGATCAAGTTTGATATTTTTCAAAGTCAAAAGCAGAGGTAGTTTGTCATATTTTAACATCTGCATTTCCAGAATGTTTCAGAGGGGTCATCTTTGACCTATAATATTTTGTGAAGGAAGTGAATTGGTGAAAAGTCCTTTTGCACACATGCTCAATGGACCTAAATGAACTAGTTTCTCCAGTGGCAGCTTCCCAGCAGGAGATTTGGTATTTTTTCAAGGTGGTGACTTGGTGAGCTCAAGTTGGTTTTTTGACAGACGTAGTTTCAGAAAAGGCTAAGTGAGCCACTTTGAATGTTAATGTCTTGCACCTCGGGATGAGTTTTGCCAAATCATTTTCTGTTATGAATTCTTGGATCAAATGTCTGCATGTTTGTACATTTTCATGGCTTCAAGAGATTGTTTGACCAGGTTTCCAGGGTGATTTTGGAGGCCACCTTACTTGTTTTGGGTCATTGTGCAAAATACTAGAAAATGGATTCTAATGACTACCCAGTTCAATTTTCCACCTTAGAAGCATATTGAAGTAGTCTCAGGTCAATTTAGAACAAAAAACTTTCAAAATGAATTTTTTTTAGCTGGGTCCACAAGGGGACCCGACATGACAATTGTTGTTGTTGATTAGATTAGGAGGTTGGACATTCATTTAGGTTTGAAGATGCAACATTTAGAACAAATAGGATCAAGCACATGTCAGATGGCATGTTGCTGAGGAAAGATATTGAGAAACATAAGGACAAGCTTGCTGCCCTCACGGTGATTTAGCCATCAACTCATGGAGTGTACGAGGAAGGCATTGATGAGATATGCAATATAATTCATGAAAATGGGGGTCAGGTGAACACGGATGGGGAAAACATGAATGCATAGGTGGGATTAACAAGACCAACCAAAATTGGAGCTGAGGTATGCCATCTTAATCTTCACAAAACTTTTTGTATCCCTAATAGAGGTGGAGGTCTTGGTATGGATTCCATAAGAAGCACTTGGCACATGTTTTTCCATCATATCTTGTGGTACTATCCAGTGGAATTCCTACTCTTGGAGTGAAGTCACAACTCCTTGGCACAATATCTATTGCACATTGTGGCTCAACTCTTACTCTACCAATATCCTACTCATATACTGCTATGATGGGCTCAAAGGGAATTGTTGAGGCATCCAAGATAGCCATTTTGAATGCAAACTACATGATGAAACATCTAGAGAACCACTACTTAGTGTTTTTCCATGGTAAGGATGGAAATTGTGCTCATGAGTTAATTATCAATTTGAGAGGTTTCAAGAATATTGCTGGCATAGAACTAGAAGATGTTGCTAAATGCCTTATAGACTATGGATTTCATGCACCCACTATGTTGAACCGGAGTGATCCATCCATTAATTTCGCAATGCATCTTGATCGATCTACACAGTTTTTGCATGGAAATCTTTATAGGTTTGATGATTGTGGTTTTAAACACATGGCACCATTGGAATAGAGGAAAATTAAATGCAAATAGATGGTAGATGTATGCGAATGGACAGCCAACCAATGGCAAGTACCTAAGAGACATCATTAAAGTGTGAACAGAGGGTCTGGGAACTCTCGACTATTTTGACAATTTACATCAGAAGGAGTGATTTACTGAGCAGGCTTATGCTATTACATTTGATGATGAGGTTGATTTTATGAGGGGCTTCCTGATGTAGAGGAACAATGGAAGAAAATGAAAGTTCTCATCCCTGATGCAGGTGAAGAATGAAGAATCTGAAAGAAAAATAACAATTGTCCCTTGTTTATTTTTTATCTAGTAATGGGGATTTAAGACCATGGTCATTATTCCTCTCATGCAACAAAAGGAATAGCAAAGGTTGTTTGGAACCCATGGAATAAGAAATCCAAACTATTTCTGACTTTGGCAATGAAGAATACAGACAGATGGTTTGTATTGAAGCAACGGCAGTGGAGTATGCTATAGATTTGAGGCCATGTGAGGAGTGGAATGGGCATTAGGAACTCTCCACAGTTTCATCAAGTTATTTTAGTGGGAAATTGGATCTATCACAGGTTCTTCTTGACTAAAAGGCTCCATCTTGTGCCCCTGATGAATGAGATTGGTAAGGAAAGATCATAGAGTATTGGCAGCCAATTATGGTGCAAGAGTCTAGCAGAGGCCTTCTTGTGCCCCTGCAGTGCCAATGCAAACCATGTGCGGGATAGCAGGCTTTCCCCGTACTCCCACAGAAAAACCTAAATGCTAGTGCAGGTTAGCAGTAAGGTTCCCACTGTCCCACAAACAAAGTTTAATCAAGTTGTGGGAAAGTGGTGAACTTGTTTTTTCCCACGTCCCCACAAACATAAAAACATTTTGATATGGTATTGCGGTGCAATGGAAAAATAAAGTGTGCGGTGGTGCACAATGTCAAAATTTTTAATAAATAAAAACCAAAGAAGTGTGCAAGAGGTAAACTAGTTTTTTATTTAATTTTGGTGAAGAAATGTGCCAGATGGGTATTTTTGAAAGATGAAAATATAAGTTTTGTAAAACATTTTCAACATGAGAGATAAAATAATAGGTAATAATTTTACCTAAAGAATATAATTCGGTTGAAAATGTATGAAGGTGAAAATGAATATGAAGTTTCTGGTAAAAGGGGAATATTAATAGTCGTTATGACTATTATTGCAAAAAATATTGTGGGGAAATATTTTTCAAGAGGATTATTGCATTTTGCAATATTATTTTTCATGGGTAGATGAAATTTAATTTTTTCATTTTGCAAATGAAGGGGTGGGAAAATGAATAGACACATTGAATGTAAAAGGTCTGAAGCTTCCTTCCTATATATAAGAAGGAAACCAAGACCTTGGGGGTTGGCTGCGATTTGATTTTGGAAAAGAACACATTGCAAATGCCAATTTTCTGAAGCACAGTAATGGAGAGATTAGATTCATCTAGTGCCTGAATCTGGTGTCATTTGTTTATTGAATTGATTGGTATAATTTTGCCTGGTTGTCTCCAATTTAGTTTTCCTTGTTATTCAAGTAAATATATCAAGTATATGTTTGATTTGTCAAAACATATTCTTGTTTTGTGTGGTTTATTTATTGGGTTCCTTCAAGAAATGATTAAATTTGTCTAGGTGAATTACAGTAACCTGGGAAATTTAATTGGATAAGGTAAGAAGAACTAGATAATTAACAATTTTGCACGTCTATGTCAGTCATGGACCTTGTAGTGCCAAACAAATCGAGTTTTAACCAGAGGGAAGGCATATATCTTTTTGTATTTCGACTCCGTTGCTCGGTTGAGGAAAAGGCACCAATCATACAACTTCCAAAATTATCCCTTGTATATATTTCAAACATAATTTTGGTTTCCTGTTTGTAGGAGTAGGAGTAAAGTAGGTGAATAAAACCATTTTCAAATTCCATGCCAATTTGAATTTGGTTGAAGAGGATAATTTAATTTGCAAAATTGCACATAATTTGCTTAATCATCACCAGTCAGTATTGGAGAGCTCATATTTGGTGATAGAAAGCTACACCCACCTAGGCAAAGCAGAGCCTGAAGCGCAGGGAAGTCCAATCATTTTGATTAATTTTGTCTGTAACCGAAAAATTTGGACAAAAACAAAAGATAAAACAAATAAATGCAATAC
Organism: Cunninghamia lanceolata; assembly: GCA_027924645.1. Classification (NCBI taxonomy): domain Eukaryota; kingdom Viridiplantae; phylum Streptophyta; class Pinopsida; order Cupressales; family Cupressaceae; genus Cunninghamia; species Cunninghamia lanceolata. The sequence continues at coordinate 19,603,928 of BSBN01001272.1, read as the reverse complement.
CTATTTATCCAAACCCTTCAAATACCTCGATATCTTGAAGGATAGATGCAAGCCTAATTGATCGATGAAGATTGTGTTGATGTTGATTGCTCAGATACACAACATAACAATTGGATTTGAGATTGATGAGAAGAAGGTAGTGTTAGATTTAGGGTAGACAACTGAGAGGGGGGGTGAATCAGTTGTCCAAAACTTTCTTCCAATTAAACACTTAAATCCACTTTGTAATTTAGCAGCATAATGATAAATCAATCATGAAAACATAATGCATTAAATCAAGAGCAGAAACACATTAACACACAGGACACCAAGATTTTGATGTGGAAAACCCGGTTAAGGGAAAAACCATGGGGTGATTAACCCAAGATTGTATTATCTATTAGAAGAATAGAAAGAACAAAATGGCACATGCCAATTAGGGCTCACTGCCCGAGCACACTGCTCACAAGAGGCCCACTACCTATAAGAGACACACTGTCTACAAAATAATAAGTATCACATACTTGAACTGGAGAATAGCATCTTCACCATGCTTGAATCAGTTCCATTTAAGCCCAAAACTTTTGCTCTGCCTTTCGCTCTCTTCCTCGCTACAACACTCTCATCTCCACAAGACACACTTTGAAATGACTTTACAATCCCTTATTTATACAAGACATCGACTTAGGAATAATCATCTAAGTCGGCAAACATCTACAAGAACATCCGCAGGATGTGTAACTCATCCGGTCGGCTAGTTTCTGGAAGAACACCATCAACAAGAAGTTATTCTTCAATTGCAAGCTCAAACTCTAATTCAGACCACCAACACGAACTGGACATGATCCAAAGACCTCCACAAGATTACCTGAATCATCAAGAACATCCACACTTCATCTGCTTACTGAAATCCTTCTCTCCTTCATCTTGGACCTCAAGAACATAGTCTGTCATCACTGTTACAAAGGAATAGATGCTTGTGGACCTCCAGACCACGAACCAATCGAGTTAATACTTCACAAGGATTTCCTAAATACTCCACCAAATCCGCAGAATAGGATAATGCATTTCTGGATCTCACCAGACTTGTCTATGTTACTCTGTCACCTCTGAACACCTGCCGGAACTGATTTTACTTGAGCAGCCACAACTCCTTCAGATCTTCATGCGGACCTCTGAAATATTTATTGGATCATCTTAAGGCTCATATCTACAAACTCTTTGAACTGCATCCTCTTATAGTCATCTTATCTTGGATCTTTACCTTACTGTCTTCACTGTTCTTCTCTGTCCCTGATTAGGACTAATTTTCTCAATATCCTCAGTACTCAGCTCATCCAATCCTTTTCATCAATGTAACAGGAGTATGTTGACATCAATGACAACACCGGTTAGGCCCATACTTGCAACAATCTCCCCCTTTGTCATTGATGGCAACATATGATGTGAAAAATTGTTATGACCATCAAGACAAGAACTCCTTACTGTCACAACTCCCCCTATCAGCAACAACCATTCACATGTCTTCTCTTCCTTTCCTACTCCCCCTTTGATCAGCAAACACTTGTTTTTCACATGTCTTCTCTCCCCCTTTGACATCAATGGCAAAGGGAACATACTTGCAATTCCACCATTTCAGAATCATACCAGCTGCTCCCCTTGAGTAGCAGCTCCCCATCATCAATCTGGACCACAAGATATGACTGTGATATCCACCAGACTAATGCACATCAGTGCACCTTAGTTCATCACTAGAGGGGTAATAACCCCTAACTTCTCCCTGAGATACTCAAAAGAGTCCTTAGGTAGAGGTTTAGTAAAGATATCTGCAATCTGATCCTTGGAAGGCACAAACTCCAATCTGACTTCATTCTTGTTCACTTGCTCTCTTAGGAAGTGAAACTTGATAGATATATGCTTAGTCTTTGAATGTAACACTGGATTCTTAGATATATTTATTGCACTTGAATTATCACAAAATATTGTGATAGGTTCCTCATACTCCACTCTAATGTCTCTTAGCATTTGCTTCATCCACAAAACTTGAGTGCAACTACCTGCTACTGCAATATATTTTGCTTCTGCAGTGGACAGAGATATTGCCTCTTATTTTTCGCTCAGCCAAGAAACCAATCTCTTCCCCAAAAAGAATGCTCCACCACTGGTACTCTTTCGGTCATCCACATCTCCTACCCAATCCACATCTGTATATGCATGAAGAGAGAAATCATGATCTCTGGGATACCACAATCCATACTCAACTGTTCCTTTTAGATATCTAAAAATCCTCTTGATTGCCATGACATGAGATTCTCTAGGATTAGCTTGAAATCTAGAAACAAGACCCACAACATTCATAATGTCAGGTCTAGTTTGAGTGAGATACAACAATCCTCCAATCATTGATCTGTACTTTTCCTGATCAGCCTTAGGAGAGTCATCATCTTTGCCCGATTTACATCCGATTGCCATGGGAGTATTCATTGGTTTTGAGTCTTCCATCCCAAATTTCTTCCACAATTCTTTCACATATTTGGTCTGAGAAATGAAGATTCCTTTCTTTGTTTGAGTGATTTGTAGACCTAAGAAGAAATTCATTTCCCCAAGCATGGACATCTCAAATTCACTTTTCATTTGATTTGCAAAAGTTTTACACATACTATCTCTTCCTCCAAAGATGATATCATCAACAAACACTTCAACAATCAAGATGTTTTCATGATCAATTTTGAAATACAAATTACTGTCAGCAATACCTTTGTTGAAACCAATCTTCAAAAGATGCTTATCCAATCTTTCATACCAGGCTCTTGGGGCTTGCTTTAGTCCATACAGAGCTTTCTTCAACTTGTAGACCATATCACCATGATCAGATAATTGAAATCCATCCGATTGCTCAATGTATACTTCTTCTTCCAAGTCACCATTTAGGAAGGCAGACTTGACATCCATTTGATATACTTTGAAGTCCTTGAAGGCAGCAAAAGCAAGAAATAATCTAACTGCTTCAATTCTTGCCACTAGAGAAAAAGTTTCTTCAAAATCAACTCCTTCTATTTGAGAGTAACCCTTGCAGACCAATTTGGCTTTATTTCTGATTACTTCACCAACTTCATTCAGTTTGTTCCAGAAGACCCATTTTGTTCCAATCATATTCTTGTTTCTAGGTCTGGGAACACGATCCCAAGTGTGATTTTTCTCAATTTGCATCAGCTCTTCCTCCATTGCTTTAGTCCAATTTTCATCATTGCAAGCTTCATTTACTGTCTTAGGTTTAATCTTTGAAATCAGACAATACTCATTTGAATCTTGAGCAATTCTCCTTCTTGTTTGTACACCTTTGCTTTTATCACCTATGATCTGATCTTCAGAGTGGTTTAGTCTTACATACCTTGGAACTTTGGGAGTTTCTTGCACTTCTGCTTCTTGATCAGGCTCATTCAGACCTATCTCTTCTTCCTGATTTACCGGATCAGTCTGAATCTGACTTTCAGGAGAGGATTGAGCTCCTTGAACCAGAACACCATCTTGATCATCTTCATCAAACTCATAAAACCTTGAGGGTTTCTCTATTCCCTCATCAACCTTCACATTTGTACTTTCTATCATCTTTCTTAGTCTCTTGTTATAACACCGGTATGCTTTGCTTTGAGTAGAGTAACCCAAGAAAATTCCTTCATCACTTCTAGCATCAAACTTGCCTAAATCTTCATCTCTTTTGATGTAACATTTGCTACCAAAGACTCTGAAATACCTCACAGTAGGAGTGATGCCAAACCAAAGTTCATAAGGAGTCTTACCGGTATTGCTTTTGATTTGAACTCGATTGAGAGTATAGACTGCAGTGCTCACAGCTTCTCTCCAATAGATCTGAGGAACATTTGCTTCCATCATCATTGTCCTAGATGCTTCCTGGATGGTTCGGTTCTTTCTCTCCATTACTCCATTCTGCTGTGGAGTCCTAGGAGCAGACAACTATCTCTTTATTCCATGTTTCTCATGTAATTCTATGAACTCACCAGATGTGAATTCTCCACCTCTATTAGACCTCAGACACTTTAATTTTAATCCATTTTCATTCTCTACCATAGCCTTGAATATTTTGAATTTCTCAAGAGCTTCTGATTTCTCTTTCAGAAAAGTTACCCACATCATTCAGGAGTAGTCATCAATTAGTAACATGAAGTATCTATCACCTTGCACACTCTTGATTCTTGTTGGACCACATAGATCAGTATGAACTAAGTCTAATAATCCGGTAGAAGATTGTTCCTTGCTTTTAAATGAGACTCTTCTTTGTTTTCCCAACTGACATTCTTTGCACAAACTATTTGTAGGTTTTACCAGTTTTGGAAGATCTCTTACTGCCTGAGTATTTCTTATCTTGATGATATTATCAAAATTCACATGACACATTCTCCTATGCCATAACCAACTCTGATCAATTTGCACAAACAGACAACTTTTACCAATACCAACTAAATGGAAGATATTACCTTTTGTTTGAGTACCAGATGCAATCTCTGTTCTGGAACTTTCAAAGATCTTGCATTTTCCATTCTTGAATCGAAGATCATAGCCTTTGTCCATCAACTGTCCAACACTGAGAAGATTGTGCTTCAATCCTTCAACATACAGTACATTATCGGTTTTGTTCCTTCCATCAAAAGAAATAGTTCCTCTACCTTTGATTCTACTAGCAGAATTATCACCAAATTTTACCACTCCTCCTTCATACCTTTCCAAATCTATGAACTTATTTTTGTCACCTATCATATGGTGAGAGCATCCATTGTCAATGACCCAATCATCCTTTTCTTCAACTTGGGCAGTTAGAGCTCTTTCTACAACTTTATGATTGACAAATTCAGAGGGCATTGGATCTTCTTCCTTGATGGCAATAAACACCCAATCACTTCTGGATTTTTTTCCTATCTTTGATTCATCATCTGTTACTCCTTCATTATCATCTTCTTCATGCACATAGTAACAATTCTTTTGGAACCTTGATCTGTTAGGATTTGCCCTTGAAAATCTTTCTGGACATTTTGAGGCAAAATGACCAATCTTATTGCAGTTAAAACACTTAAAAGGCAATTTTCCTTCATACTTACTGGATCCTCTTGGCAGTCTTTTTGAAATAAGGGCTTCAAGTTGAGCAGTTTCTGCTTCTTCTTCCAGGTCTTTTCTTGCTTTTTCATACCATGATAGTTTCCTTGAAGAGTTCTCTCCCAGATCAAACCTTTGTTTACCTTTTACAGAGGCACTGACTTTGAATGCAGATTCAATCTTGGGAGGGGCATCTCCAAACTCAGTCATTTCAAATGCCGCCAATTTACCAGCCAATTGATCTCTTGTGACAGTTCTATGGGCTCTGAATTCTTCAATGACAGCAACCTTGATTTTATAAGAAGCAGGAAGTGATCTGAGAATTTTGCCAACAATTTCATCTTCATCCAAGACTCCACCAGCACATGTAATTCTAGAAACATGCTCATTTACTCTTGGCATAAAAGTAGTGATATTTTCATCTTCTCTCATCTTCAGATTTTCAAATTTCCCTTTCAGACTCTGTAACCTTGCACATTTAACATACTTGTCTCCTTCATGTAGAAGTTCTAGTTTTTCCCAAATCTTAAAAGTAGTTGGTAGGTCAACAACATTTGAAAGCTCTGAATCAGATAATGCACTTAGAAGAGCTTCTATAGTTCGCAAATTGTTTTCAGCATCTGTGATTTCATTTGGGGCTTTTGGGCCACCCTGTGGAGGAGTATACTTCGTTGAAGCCATGGTCCAGTACTGCATTCCCATACATTGCAAGTGACATTTCATGCAACTTTTCCAAAGATTAAAATTGGTTCCATCAAACGTCAGACTATCCTTCTTGTAGGACGACATCCTAGATCTCCTCAAGCGGTTAAGCTCTTTTAGAGGAACTTAGCTCTGATACCAATTGTTAGATTTAGGGCAAACAACTGAGAGGGGTGGGTGAATCAGTTGTCCAAAACTTTCTTCCAATTAAACACTTAAATCCACTTTGTAATTCAGCAGCATAATGATAAATCAATCATGAAAACATAATACATTAAATCAAGAGCAGAAACACATAGGACACCAAGATTTTGATGTGGAAAACCTGGTTAAGGGAAAATCCACGGGGTGATTAACCCAAGATTGTATTCTCTCTTAGAAGAATAGAAAGAACAAAATGGCACATGCCAATTAGGGCTCATTGCCCGAGCACACTGCTCACAAGAGGCTCACTGCCTACAAGAGACACACTGTCTACAAAATAATAAGTATCACATACTTGAACTGGAGAATAGCATCTTCACCATGCTTGAATTAGTTCCATTTAAGCCCAAAACTTCTGCTCTGCCTTTCGCTCTCTTCCTCGCTACAACACTCTCATCTCCACAAGACATACTTTCAAATGACTTTATAATCCCTTATTTATACAAGACATCGACTTAGGAATAATCATCTAAGTTGGCAAACATCTACAAGAACATCCGCAAGATGTGTAACTCATTCGGTCGGCTAGTTTCTAGAAGAACAGCATCAACCGTAAGTTATTCTTCAATTGCAAGCTCAAACTCCAATGCAGACCACCAACACGAACTAGACATTATCCAAAGACCTCCACAAGATTACCTGAATCATCAAGAACATCCACACTTCATCTGCTTACTAAAATCCTTCTCTCCTTCTTCCGAAACCTCAAGAACACAGTCTATCATCACTGTCACAAAGGAATAGATTCTTGCGGACCTCCAGACCACAAACCAATTGAGTTGATACTTCACAAGGATTTCCTAAATACTCCACCAAATCCACAGAACAGGATAATGCATTTCTGGATCTCACCGGACCTATCTATGTTACTCTGTCACCTCTGAACACCTGCCAGAACCAATTTTACTTGAGCGGCCACAACTCCTTCAGATCTTCATGCGGACCTTTGAAATCTTTACTGGATCATCTTAAGACTCATATCTACAAACCCTTTGAAATGCATCCTCTGGTAGTCATCTTATCTTGGATCTTTACCTTACTGTCTTCACTGTTCTTCTCTGTTCCTAATTAGGACTAATTTTTTCAATATCCTCAGCACTCAGCTCATCCAATCCTTTTCATCAATGCAACAGGAGTATGTTGACATTAATGACAACACCGGTTAGGCCCATACTTGCAATAGGTAGATGTAGAAGATTGGCAGAAAATATATAGAGGATGGATGAGAGGAAGAATTATGCAAAGGTCTTAATGATAATTTGACAGCATAAGGATATCAAACTCAATGCATGCAAATGGCTTATGAGAGGGTAGATTTATAGGCAAGGGCTGATTTTTGATCAACGGTGAGGAATAAAAGGAGAAATCAATGGATGAGGATGAATGAGAGATAAGAATGAACATGCGCACGACAAGTGTCCATGAAAAGGATAAGATGCTTTTCTCATAATAGGATGTTTCCATTATTTTGAGATTTAAGTGGAGATATTTGATTTTTCTAGTTTATTAAATCTTTCCCATATCTACTTTTTCTATTTTCAAGGACAAAAGGCCCACTTGCACGTTTAGAGGAAAATGATAAAGATAAGAGTGGATGAAATATAAATTAAATAAATACAATTTATTTAATTTATGTGCATGTTGGGTAAATAAATAAAATGTTTAATTTTATTTATTTTTAGAAGAAAGATGTAATAATTAAATAATTTAAAATTATTTAATTATTGATGGAAAATAGAAGAATGAAAGAATTTAATTAAATAAATAAAATTTATTTAATTAATTATGGAGATGGGGAAGAAAATGAGATTTTTGGTTATAAGTGTGTTAGATGAAATTAATTTATGCAGTGCAAAATACAATAAATGCAATAAATGTATAAATGTTAAAATGGGTCAATTTTGGGTGTCTACATTTTGCCCCTCTTTGAGATGATGTTCGAGATTCAATGAAATTTTTGTCGAGTAACATCATTTCAAAGAAGCTAAGGTATGGATAGAGGAAAAAGATGATGATGGAAAGATGGGATGAGGATGCCCCTCGAGAGGATAGGCGGGTTGGACAAACATGGGTAGGCTCTCGAAATGAAATGGATTGGTCGAAAAAGATTAGGGAAGGAATAGAAGAAAGGATGATGTGTTATGCTGCAATAAAAGTGAGCAACCATGATGTTTGATATAGCACTAGACGTTATGCATCAGGGTATGAGGACCAAGGTGACAATATTCTTGTGCCCTAGCGTAATACAACCTTGCCTAGATACAAGATATGAATATTAGTTGGGAGTGATTTGGATTTGATGCAAATGCAAGATAAAATGATAACACACACAAGCAAGCAAACGAGCATGCACAAATAATTCAAAAACAAACAAGGTATTGCCCCTATCAAGCTATAAACCAATGATTAATTGCTGATTGATGGATGATGATGATGATAGCGTTGTTTTGGTGGGGAACGATGTATCCCTAGAACAACACAAGGATGTGATTAGTTGATAATGATGATGATTGTTTAATTTGGTTTACAACAAGGCCAGGATCAAGACTGTTGATGTGATTGGATAATTTGACAAGCTTGATTGACTTGATTGGTATGGATAGAGGATGACTTGCATTTGGATCATTGCTTGGATTGATTGGATAAGGATGATTGGAAAAAGTGATTAAAGATTTGATTTGAATGGATTTGATTGATATGAATGAATGAAGAATTGATTAGAAGAAGTGATTTGAAATATTGATGATGATTATTTGATTTTTATTGTTTGATTTGAGGAATTAGTTGTTTATTGATGATGTGGGAGATAGATGATAGAAGAAATGAGAGATAGATGAAGATGATGATTGGTGAAGATTAGAAGAAGGATAGAAGATGGAAGAGGTGTATCACTTGTGCCTAAATCTGGGTACTTCCTTCATATCCCAGATTGCCTACATACCCTGTATCCACGGGATCAAGGTACTTAACGATAGAGATGAGATGTAGTTTTGATAGTTTTTTATTGATGGTGATGATGAAGATGGATTGATTGGGATTGGTTGGATGTTTGATGATATATGATGTTATTGATGGGATGATATGGATTGGATTGATTGATTGTTTGATTGATTAATGATAGTGTTGATATGGTGGGGAACGATATATCCCTAGAGAAACACAAGGATGTGGGAACGATGTATCCCATTGATGATGATGATGATTGATTTGGTTTACGACAAGATTAGGATCAAGACTGTTGATGTGATTGGATAATTTGACAAGCTTGATTGACTTGATTGGTATGGATTGATAATGACTTGCATTTGGATTATTTCTTGGATTAATAAGGATGAATTGAAGAAGTGATCGAAGAATTGATTTGAATGAATGAATTAGTTTGATTGGAGGAAGTTGTTTTTTGATGATGTGGGAGATAGATGATAGAAGAAATGAGAGATGGATGAAGATGATGATGATTGGAAGAAGGGTGGAAGATGAAAGAGGAGTACATCGTCTATGCTTGAATCTAGGTACTTCCTTCATATCCTAGATTACCTACCTACCATGTATCCACGGGATCAAGGGACTTAACAATAGAGATAAGATGCAGTTCTAATTTTGTTTTATTGATGGGAATGATAAAGGTGAATAGATTGATCGAGTTATGGTGGATTGGATTGATATGATTTTCATTGATTGATAAGTTGGCTTGATTTGATGTTGTTATTGGATTTGTTTTGATGGATTTGATGTGATTTGTTTTGATGACTATTGATCTTATTGCTTAGATTTTTTATAGATATTTATTTTTTTTGGATTTTGGGGAATATTTTGATTATTTTGGGTTTTTTGGGAATATTTGGATGTTAATGGGTTTTTGAAATATTTGATTTTTTTGGGTATTTTTTTAGGACTTTTAATGATTTTTTTGTATTTTTTAGGACATTTTACGATTTTTTTTGTATTTTGATAGGACATTTTATGATTTTTTTGGGTTTTGTTATGTTTGATTTTTTGAGGATTTTTTGGAATATTTGGTTTTTTTGGATTTTTTTGTATTTTTTTGGAAATATTGAGGAATGACATTGAATTGCAATTTGTATAGCCTTTGCACTAGATACCAATGACAAGGGGAAACCAAGTCTAGGTGCAATGAGGTAGGTTGAATTGGATGGGTAAAAGGATAGGCGATAGTAAATGGAATGGATGGATGTATGCATAAGAGAAAGGATGTGATCTCAAAAGGCTATGTCGCATCAGAATAACATGCCCCATTCTAGGTAATATGCTTAGGATTTTCATGACAATGCTTATGACCATGGGATGATAGGGTTTGATTTGGTTAGTTTGGATAGGATGGCTAAATGGGTAATGGCAAGAGGATAATGATAGTATTTGGTTTGGAAGGATAAGGTGTATGTCAAGAGATATCCAAAGCATGTTTCAACATTTTTGCCCCCAATCTTTATCAAGATCAAGATGAGGAAGGGAGGATGAATGGATGCAATATGATAGGTATGTGTATGTGGAGGGATAAGGACATGGTAATATAGGATATGATAGAATGGAAAATAATAAGTTGGAAAATGATAGGAGGATGAGACAAGGTGCCCCAAGTGTAGGTGACATAAAAGATCAATTTACACATGATGCCTGTTTGCCAAGTTTTCATCATGGTACTTATCCAAGGTGCCTGTTTACCAGGTTTTCACCGTTGGACGAAGGGATTTCTCTTTACTTTAAAAAAAAAATTCTTTTTTTTTTTCTTTTTTTTTTTGACTTTTTCTTTGACTTTTTTGATTTTTTGGATGGGATAGGTGGATATGAGGGACTCAAGTGTCTAGTTCCATGAAAGGTGATAGTCCCACTAGATGGATGTCATTTGGACCATGTCAAGTGCACTCATAGATGTTGGTAGAGGATTGCATGAAAGATGGATTAGGTAGATGGTGGATTATGATGTGGATTACGGATGGACGGATAATGCATTATGATGTAAATTATGTAAGGAAGATAGTGGATTATGATATGGATTAGGTAAGACTTATGCAATGATGGATGAAAGACTTATGCAAAAGCATGGACCATAGGAAGGTGATGGGTAAGATATGTAGGAAAATAGTTGAATGATGGGATGATGGAGGTATGGAAAGGAATTGTGACCAACGGTTGCACACACCATGTTAAACATTGAATCTTTTGATTAGATGGTGGTGTAGGGAGCAATGGCGATGTTTGTTTAGTGGATTGATGATGTAAACATTTAGGGACCCACATAGACTTAGTATTTTTATGATTTTTTCTTTTCATGTGGGATGGAGGAATTTGAGATTTTTGAATGGAATGGATGGAAGAGGATGGTTGGGATTTTTGAGAGGTGGATGCCTCTTTTGATGTGATTTCTTTTTGCTTAGGTACCCACACCTTTTTAGTTTCTGCCTTTGCTTTTGGAGGTATGGGCTTATATAGCTTTTTAGATGGATTTTGCCTTGACTTTTTGGATTGATATCCTAAGGCATTAGGACCCTTAGGATTTTAGCTTTATATGTAGAGGCATCCAAATTTTTGCTTTTGAATCCCATAGGTATGGTAGAATGAGTGGAAGCTTCTTGTTTATACAATGTGTGCATTTATTGGCCATGATTAGGATTTTTAGGGTACTTATGGATAAATGGATGATGGGATTGGATGATAGGGGTATTAGGTGTTGGAAGTGGTGGAGGTAAAGTGGATGGAGAGAGATTAGGAGTTGGAAGGAGTGGAGGTAAAGTTGATGGTGGAAGGTGTATGGTCACATGATTTTGACATTTGTAGGATGATGGAGGTGGAATAGCAACATATTTTTAGGGATATGATGGAGTTTGTGATGGAAAATGGTGGATTTTGGATTTATGGAGGCATTACCAACATCTTCAGATTATTTACCTTGGTGTGTGTATCCAAGGCCATATGAGCATGGGGGGACTTTGACGTGGATTGGCTCCAAAATACCTTGTTCATGAAGGCCTAGGCCTTTACCTTGGTAGTTCATGTTTCGGAGTATGCGATTGAGTATGGGACTATGTGTAGGTGGAACACTAGACATGAGTTCCTTATTGGATGGAGAAGGTGAGATGGTAGACAATGGCTATTGTGTTCCTAGGGAGGAACATTCATGAATGTAGGTGGAAAGACCAATAGGATATGATGGATTTGAAATGGAGTCGATGGTGGATGAGGAAGGATCATTAGGATCTTGATTATGTTCATTTAGATCCAAGCTATTGGTTTGATCTGCTATGTTCACTTGGGAGGCATATGTCTCATCATGACAAGTAGATGTATGTAGATCATGGATAGGACTAGGTGGAGGATGGATAGGAGCAATTTGGGTATCTTGCTCATGGATGGTTATAGGATCAAGTTGCTCATGGACAGCTTCTTCATAGGTAATATCTTGATCATAAAGAAGGTATAGATTATGGATGAGGTGAATGGAAGTTATTTGATCTTGACGTAGACAAGGGGTTGACATTTCCATGTGCTTGGGATTAGGCTCTTGATATAACTGTTGTGGTTTTATGGAAGTGGATGTAGGAGCCTCTTGGATAAGTTTGATGGGTTCTTGGTATTCATCCATAAGAGAGTATCATGAACTTTGACTTGGGCTCATGATAGGAGGCTATTCAATTGGCTCAATGGCTTGTGGGTCACATGATGGGCTTGAAGGGCTAGGCATGTTAATGGGGAGCTCATTGGGAGAGTCAAGGATAGGTGTTTGATGACATGGCGATGTTTTATTCCTTGCTAGTAGCCATTGGATCACATCCTTTGCAAGAGTATAGGTAGATGGACAATATAATGGATGGATGATAAGGGTGGATGGCGTGGTAGGCTTATGATTAGGACTTGTGGAATGGATCATGGGATTAGATGGGTTAGGACTTGGGCTAGAGGGAAAGATAAGGGGATTAGATGGATTGGACATATTGGGATTTGGATTGGATGGAGGGATAGTAGGCCCAGATGGATTGAGCTTTGGATTAGATGGAAGGATAGTAGGCCCAGATGGATTGAGATTTGGATTGGATGGAAGGATAGTAGGACTAGATGGATTAGGATTAGGATCACATGGTGGTGCCAAGATAGGATTAGTTGACTCATGTGTTGGCATGTGATTGGATGGTGATGGAGGATGCTCATAGGGTGCATAACCTAGATTGGTATCTCCCTCGTCAAAGGATATCCAATCTTGCTCCAAATATTGACTTAAGGACACTTGATTTATATACAAGGGGCCACTTGGAGTAGGATTAGGTGACACATAGGTATCTCCCTCATCAAAGGATATTAGATCTTGCTCCAAAAGTGGACTTAAGGATGTTTGATTTATGTACAAAGGGCCACTTGGACTTGCATGTGGTTCTTGTGAGGACACTTGGTTGTCTTGTGAATGGGTTGGGTGAGGTTGGAATGAGGATTTGGATAATGTTGGGGTGGATGTTGATAAGTTGATATGGCATTGACATGATGTGTAGATAGATTAGGTTGGCCTGATGGTGTAGGTGACACATAGGATTGTGGTTGAGATAGAATGTGTTGGAAGTTGTGATGGTGTTGTGGTGGAGGGATTGCATAGGATAATGGTCGTTGAGAGGTGGATTGATATGGATAATGATTGGGATTAGAAGAAATAGGATAAATTGGTGTAGGGGTAACATGGTAGGTGGATGGATAGGGTTGATGTGATGATATAGGTAATACATAGGATTGATGTGGAAGTTGTTGATGTGATGATTGGATTTGATGTTGTAGAAATTGTTGGTGTTGTGGTGGCGTCGGGACTTGTTCATTTCTATATAACCACTCAAGTGCATCAAGCATTCTTATGGTGCCATAAGGATCACTCTCATACCTGTCTTGTTTGGGAATGTCATGTCCATGTTTACTAGTGGTAGATTAGGATGTGAGGATGTGGAGTGATTAAGATGTGATTTGGATATGAAATAGATGAAGATGATTGGGTAATGAGTAGGATGAAGTGATTGAATATCTTGGAATGATGGCTTGGAATGATAATTTACTAAGATAATTAGGATTGGATGATGTGGCTTAGGATGTGTGTTAGGATGAGATTTTTTTTTGTGACAGAGATTGTTTTTGATAGCTTTTTGGCAATTTTATGGAAAGAAAACAAGATAACAAATACTCATACACAAGACACACACAAACATGTACAACCTAGGCTGGTTGAGACAATATTTGTTGGGTTCCCACTTGGATTGCTCCAACCACACTTATTCAGAGCGGATAGCTTAGAAGTTTGGTAGCACTAGCTACCCCTTGCTCGACACTCACTTCTCGAGCATAACAAACTTTAAATTCCCAAAGAGAATTTGCTATCTCTACTTTGACCTCCTATGCCAGCAAATAGAAGGATTTTGGCTACTAGACAAAGGTTTTTAGTAAGAACATTCATTCAGGTGGCCATACATGCGATGATTCGCTCTGATTAGGAGGCCTCCTAGCCTGTATAGGTTACGCTCTACATGGTTTCATGCACCATAAGGTACTAAGGGAGACATTTGTCGGTATGACATAACTACACCTATTGCTTATGACTTTCGTCACAAACACGTTATTTATATAGTGGTTTGAATGGGCTTGGCTTTATCTTGTTACCGCTTGGGTCATTCCCATCTTTCGAAGTGGGGTGGAAGGCCCTCTAGAGATAACAACAATTTCTCTTACACCCCAGATACATTGAATAGGCAGGGGGAGAGGATACTCTTGTTGTTAAATCAGGTTACAGACATACACAACAAGCAAACAAGAAAGATAAATAGACATGGAGCATGCAAAGATTCTTTTTAAGCACCAATTCCAAGTATTCCTAATTTAGTGGGAAAACAATATTTTCCTTTGACCAATCAAACCTTTTTGATCCACCTTTCTTTGACAGAACGATAAGATGCTGCAATGACAAGAAGAAACATGAACTTGCAAGCCAAAGAGGATTAGGTCAAAAAGATGCAATTTATTAAAAATTTGATATGGATGATTTGATATAGAAAAATATACTATATAAATAGAAAGTTCAGACAATTCTAAGCAATTTTAAAAAAAAATTGCTAAAATTGGATACATTTTGCTCAAGATATGCTTGTTTGAAGTTTTCAAAAGACACTGAAGTTTGATTGAGAAAATGACTGATAAAATAATGAAATCACCTAATAAAACCTCCACGGCTGCGAAGTTTGTCGAATTAGCTTTCTAACGACTATAAAAACTTAAAAATCTGACATGATTTGCAAACGTTATGGTAGTTTTAAAAAGAAAACTATTTTAAGCTTTAAAGGAAAAAAACACTATTCACGGCCTGAAAACACTGTTCACGGACTGAGAACACTGTTCACTGCCTGAGAAAATTGTTCACTGCCGGAAAGCACTATTCACTGCCAGAAGCATTGTTCACCATTGGAAAGCACTGTTCACTGCTGGAAAGAACTGTTCACTGGCGGAAAACACTATTCACTGCCGAAAAGCAATGTTCACCACCAGAAACACTATTCATCACCCTACAAACATTGGCTCAAATTTTACCTGCACCAAAAAGGGTCAAATTATATGTTTTTCTTCACCTCTTGGCCCTTCTGGATGCAACCATGATGTTTGTTTTAGCCCAAGAGGTCACTTGTAACAATCACTCGCAAAACTTGTCAAACAAGGGTTAGAAAGATGTAAATTTTTACGACAAAAACTTGCAAAAATGTAAGATTTGATCAGGAGAAGTGGGTCCCACCGGGCGTGCCATAATTGCACATGAAAAATTTGGACAAAAATGAAAGATAAAACAAATAAATGCAATACCTGTTTATCTAATCCCTTCAAATACCTTGATATCTTGAAGGATGGATGCAACCCTGATTGATCGATGAAGATTGTGTTGATGTTGATTGCTCAGATATGTAGCATAACAATTGGATTTTAGATTGATGAGAAGAAGGTAGATGGAGAAGATTGGCAGAAAATAGATAAATGATGGATGAGAGGAAGAATTATGAAAAGGTCTTAATGATAATTCGACAGCATAAGGATATCAAACTCAATGCATGCAAATGGCTTATGAGAGGGTAGATTTATAGGCAAGGGCTGATTTTTGATCAACGGTGAGGAATAAAAGGAGAAATCAATGGATAAGGATGAATGAGAGATAAGAATGAACGTGCACGTGACAAGTGTCCATGAAAAGGATAAGATGCTTTTCTCAAAATAGGATGTTTCTATTATTTTGAGATTTAAGTGGTGGAGATTTTTGATTTTTCTAATTTATTAAATCTTTCTCATATCTGGTTTTTCTATTTTCAAGGACAAAAGGCCCACTTGCACATTTAGAGGAAAATGATAAAGATAAGAGTGGATGAAATATAAATTAAATAAATACAATTTATTTAATTTATGTGCATGGTGGGTAAATAAATAATATGTTTAATTTTATTTATTTTTAGAAGAAAGATGTAATAATTAAAAAATTTAAAATTATTTAATTATTGATGGAAAATAGAAGAATGGAGGAATTTAGTTAAATAAATAAAATTTATTTAATTAATTGTGGAGATGGGGAAGAAAATGAGATTTTTGATTATAAGTGTGTTAGACAAAATTAATGTATGTAGTGCAAAATGCAATAAATGTATAAATGTTATAATGGGTCAATTTTGGGTGTCTACACTGTCAATTGGCCAAATCGGTTATCAGACCTGATCATAAAGTTTGGCATCCTTTTAGGGTTTGGTAAATTGTAGATTTGAGAACCAACACTGGGCATGCCCTTTCTGGATGACCCACTTTTTTGAAACTCTTTAAAAACCCCACCATCCTTTCATATTCTATCTCTTGGAACTATCCCCATATTTGGATTGAACCTTGATGGAAGCTAGTAGGGGTTTATCAAGAAAAGTGTTGACACCAAATTTGGCGTAGCTAAATATTTTTCTTGTTTTAGTAGTTGGGTTGATAGAAATTAGGTAGCTAATAGCTTTCCCTATTCCTACAAATACTTTACTCTCCCAAAATTCCAAGGGTGGGCCTAGAATCCTAACCCATGTAGGACCTTCATTGAAATTATCCTTCTATGGTGAAAAGTCAAGGCTCCATTGCTTGAAGAGAAGGAAGGCTTTACTAAGGAACTAAGGACCACTAGGTAGGATAGAGGTGAAATCCTCATTAAGTGTAAAGGAAAGGAGGAAGAAACCTTTAGTCATTGCAAAAATCTCCAAACAAATTTTTAGATTCCATATTTTAATCACCTATTCCCTAAAGACATCAATGTTAGAGTGACTCCCCATGAACTTGTTGATCAAGGAATTCACTATACACAATGAGGATTTCCTGAAAACTAGGTCCAAGATTCTTTGTGTAAAATAATTCATCCTCAACCAAAGGAGAAATCACTTCTACACATGGGGACTCTAAGTGTAAACATTTCACCTGCAACTGCTTTGCCAAATAAATGTTGATTGTTAGCTAAAATAAATGTTGATTGTTAGCTAACTAGATGCTCCTTTTGGTGGACTATAGCCTATGTTTCTACACATCTTGCATGGGGATAATGAAGGACCCATCCCATAAGCCTGAAGACCATGGATGACTACGTTAGGATCATCTAGATCCCCTTGATTCTCTAGGATCTATGAGCAATGTGATCCTTCCCACTCAATGCCAGATTCAAAATTTACCTCCATAGCATCATTGTTAATATAGGGTAAAAGTAAGTTTTTGAAAGAGCCCAAACCCTTTTACAATGATCAAAGTATAAACATTAGAAGCTTGCATGCATCAAGAAGACACAACCAATTAATAGGTCAAAAGGGAACATAGAGATGAAATCCAACAGTCGGAAACTGGATTGCAACAAACTAACAACACAAAAATAGTAGACCCCAAAAGCTTATTCTTTAGAATGATTGCCTAATTTATCATGATTTGCCTTCTTATGCATTTTGACTATGTAACCTGATAAATTCTACAACCTTGAACATATCTTTTCACACCCTTATAAATCTATGGCCCAGAGTAAATTTCACTTACCAATGCCAATATCTTATCTACTCCAAAAATGTCTCACTAATTTGACACTATGCTTCTCCTTTATTAAGTTCTCCCTCATTAAGCTTCTAGGAATACATAATTGACTTCTTTTAAATAACATGTCATTCTAAATCAAAGAATCAAGAAACTTACTACTATCCATACTTATAGGATCTGTTGTACCTTACATGACATGCCCCATCCTAACAAATGAGGACCCCCCTTTTCTTTCTTTTGCTTAATTCCTTGTTTGGGGTGTTGTTGATTTTTGTTCATAGACTTCATTTGGAGTCTCCCTTTTTCCTTTGGTGTGTTTCTTAATGTTGTTTTGAGGTTGTGCTTGATCTTTATTTGGTTCTAGCATCTGCAAGCATTTGTCACTTTCTTTCTTGTTTGTCATCTTAGTACAACAGTAGAATCATCCCTAAAAACTTGATGGCTTCCTTGGAAAGTTTGTATAGTCAGATTGTCGGCTTGTCAGGGTTTGTCATTTTGGTATGACAATAAAAACATCCTCAACATCTCGATTCTGAGGATACTAGCGTAAGTTATGTCACCTTCAGTGGACTTTCAGAGTTTGTCATCCTAATATGACAGTGAAAGCATCTCTGACTCACATGGGATGTGACAGTTTCGTTACCTACCCTTGACCCTGCATTTATTGTGGTATTTATGACATGCGTGTGAAGGGTTGTTTTTATTGCCTCCTTCCCATTTTATTTTTTCATTTGCATTTTACATTTTCTCCCGGAGCTAAAGCGACTTCAGTCTCGCTTCAAACCCTTGGCACAAGGCCATGACTACTAATACACTAGGGGAGAATTTTGCTCGTTTATGTTGGTTGTAGTATGTGATTTCTCATACCTGGAGTTTGTCGTTTCTCCAGGTAGGTTTTTGTGTAGCTCTCTCATTTTTGGGTGTTTTTGTAAGATTATGATATTTTCGCAGATATGAATATTATTGTTTTAGCTTGATTCCCTTTTGTGATTTTTTGCATTCCCCTAATAATTTTGAGTCATTTTAGGGATTTCTCCATTTCTCATTTTGATTTTATTCTCATTAGGGTTTGTTTTATTTTTTTATTTTTTATTTTTTCTTTCATTTTTTTCCTTTGAGTTTTCATAAAATTTTCCCTTTCCCAAATCCTTTTATGCTTTGCCACATTTCTTAATGTTTTTTTGCTTTCATTAATGGGTTTTCCAAATTTTTGAGTCCTTTTTATGTCTTCTATCAAGAGATTGATAACCTCAAGGTCCCTTTGTGTCAGGCCTTGACAATGTTGGGTAGTTCAGTGGTCTATGTAGTTGTACTTGTACAAGGGGTTGTTGGTAATCAAGTAAACAGATGGTTAATTTCACAAAGAGGTCAATAAATAAGATAAACAATGCATAACATGCTACTTCAACCTCTAGTTGCTAATGAATAAACAAGCGCCGCTTTCTATCAATAGTGAATCAACTCATTGATATGAGGAACCAGATGTTGATAAAGTATCTATATAGACAGATATAGTCTTTTAGGCTCAAAATCTCTAGATTTAGTCCTAAAATAATTTGATTGTAAAGAAAGTACAAAAAGAGTTAAGGTTTTAAAAAAGATGAGAATGAAATAAGATAAAATGGACAATATTTGTGTTTGATCGAACCAATGTACCATGCAGATCTAATAAGATTTATGATAACCTCAAATGCAATGACCAGTATTCCACACAATCATTTACACTCCATGTGTGAGAGTCTAAGGAATTTTAGGAAAAAGAGGAACATGAAGTATGAAAACACCATATTGCATGCGCAGTAATCAAACTATGTTCCTCAATCCTCTACTTCACTCCACTTGATTTGGATGCATGAGATAGTGAACTTACTTCTCATGCTTAGCATAGATAAGTAATGTGGGGACCCTCTTTGTCATCTCAATTCTGTATTTTGGAACCACTTAACTTGCTAGGTCAAACTCCTTCATCTATTTCCCATCAAATCTTTTTGTTGATACCAGGATTGGCCCAAGGGACTACATGGATACTGAGAATACAACAACTTGAACCGATCATGAACCAGCCATGCCTTGAACCTAAAAAGACATGTCTCCTTCCTTATGCACCTTCTATAAAGACTCCTTACTATGCTCCAAATCTACATCTCCAATCCTTGAAAGCGTAGGATTTAGCCTAAAGGGAGGGTGGAACCCCCTAAAATTGTGCTCCCTTTCCTTTGTTGGTAGTACTCCTTACATTTCTGTAAATGAACACAAAATCCATCCATTAGACTGAACTACAACCATTAAAACATCTTTTCAAATTCATAAGATTAACACGTTTGA
This sequence comes from Cunninghamia lanceolata, assembly GCA_027924645.1. Taxonomy (NCBI): domain Eukaryota; kingdom Viridiplantae; phylum Streptophyta; class Pinopsida; order Cupressales; family Cupressaceae; genus Cunninghamia; species Cunninghamia lanceolata. The sequence continues at coordinate 19,583,561 of BSBN01001272.1, read as the reverse complement.
AAGAATACCATCTTAAAATGCACCAGAGAAGGTGATAAATCCACGTTTTCTTTGTAAATCATTGGAGATCTCGAGATCTTGATATCCACCCAAAGGGTCAGTACCGGGCCAATTGTCAGGAATTAGGGATCAGGGTGATCTAAAAACCCATGTCAAAAGGAAAGAAAAGACACATGCATCCTACCAACTGATCTTGAAATTTTTCAAGCTAAGGTTGTCGAAGATTGGAGATTGAAGCGACCATCAATCCTATGCTAGAAGGACACTTGGGTAACCAAGGATTCAAAGTCGTGATTCTGAAAGAATTAATACAATGATTTGTTAGGAATTTGGAGTTAGGGACAACCTTAATCTCATACTAAAGGGGTAGGGGAAAATTAAAATCCCCAAAACTCTGATCCCGAAAGGTCAGAGATCGGAGATCATAGAGTCTCACCTTAACATAGAGGAAGAGGTTTGTTTCCTTTCATGAGAGGTGTGCATTTTGTGTTCTACCTGCATGATGATGAGTGCATCAAAACACCCCTCAATTGTAAAAGTCACTAGAAGGAGGGCATGAATAGAAAGTATTCATTGTTATTTGCACATTTTAGATAAGTTAGACCTAGGGAGATCTAGCTTAAATGGGAAGCCCTCTGTGTATTCTGGGGGCTCTCCATGAGATTCCTACTCACACACACAATAGGCTTCCTTTTTTTCCCTAGCTGTAGACAAAATGTTTCAGATCATGTGAGGATTTGCATGGATATAATGATTTATCTTAAGATCGAACATGAATATGTTGTTTGTAATTTATTCATCAATACTTTTAAAGGTGCAACACTTTAATGTTATATGAATCTTCTACCTAATTCCATTTGCTCATGGCATGAATTAGAATGTTTATTTTTAAACCAGTTTGATCCTAATGTGGGTGCACAAGATTCATTATTTTAGTTTGCATCCATGAGAAGGATGCCTCTAGAGTCTATTTCACAATTCAATCATAGGTTCCTTCTCATGTATTAAAGGGTTCAAGATTCAAATTAGATGGTAAGTGATTTTGTGTTAAAATAACGTTATCTTTGGGGTTTGTATGGCTTTCTTGCAAGAAGGATATTTGATGAAGTCACTACTTTAAATGATACATTCAATAAAGCTCTTCTAATGGTACAATATCGGAGAGTTATAATGCACAAGTAATTGCAAGTTTCCAACCATTGCGGTGCTATGACAAATCATTTAATGTCTACTTAGTTGCAATCTTTCCAATCAGTTAACTATGTTATGCCTAATCTTCAAAATATTCAGTCAGCCCATGCCACAACTCAGATGAATCACTTTCAAGGGTGAGATTTCAATCCATGGGAATCAAACTCTCCACTTGATGATGATTCTTTGAGTAGTAGTGATAATGATGAGTCATTTCAAAGTGGTGTCAAGTCAATACAAGATCAAATTTGGGCTCATGATACACCAAATCTAGGCACATATCCATATCAACCTGAGGATTGGTTCGAAAATAGGAAATCCACAAACATGGAGTTATTCTCATCCCTGCAAGGTACTTTTGGTGAGTGGGTTGTACATGGTAAGATTTTACACAATTAGATGGATGTAGGATGCACCCCATAGATATGTCCCTTGGGAAAGATTGCAAGATTTTTATCACAAGGAAAGAGGATAAATGTGATCAACTTCATCAAGACAAAGCACAAGAGGTTTTGTAACTGCCTAAGGAAGTAAATGAAGTGACTAGCATACAAGAGGGTGGTGTTGATCCTATTTTAAATGATGAGAACATTCACAAAGTAACGTCTAACCCACTACCATTTCACAACAGTCTTCCACCTAGCATGGAAATGGATTCATTTTTAACACAGAGTTTCCATCTTGTTTGGATCCATTAGATGAAGAAAGTGAGTTTTTAGATGTATTCATAGATGCTTTCATGACCAATAGTAATGATGAAGTCCCTTATAGTGGGCTTATGAATAATGATGTCCTTTTTGGTTTGAGTACTAACTATGATGAAAAAGAGAATGACATGTTTTTGGATGAGATAGTGGGTGATCCTTTTGAGCGGACGATGAATAGATCTTCTCTTATAAGACAAGGAGGTGGCTCACAAGATGATTTTTGGGAAATTGAGAAACTCATCCATAGTTGAGATAGATTAATAGCTTAGGAAAATTAGTTATATAAGACCTGTGATAGCCATGAGGATGAATTAAACAAGCTCAAATGTCAATTGAACTTTAGGACAATAGAAGGATCTAGTTGCATAAGACAAGAATATGGAATAGAAACTTATCTTTCAAAGGAAAAGGGTCCAATGAGTGTTCACATCATTCACATACCCCTTGGTAATCATTCATATCAGACTTGCATCAGCCAAGGAGGTAAAATAAAAGGTAAATATGGATGTATTAGTGAAAATGAGACTAACCTTGTGTTGCAACAAGAATTCATGGAGAAGCTAGCAAAGGATAAGCAAATGCTAGGCCCCAAGGTGTCTGTTTTGGAACTATTGCTCCCTAATTGATGTAGAGTACACCTAGATCATCATTCCAAACTTTCTTGTCCAAAATGCATGGATGTTGTTTTGATGATAGAAACAAATAAGGCCAATGACATATCGGGAGAGAGGTCTAATGAATACAACAAACTATCTCTTGGTAGGAATCCAATGACATGAAAAGCCAGTGCTAGATATTTTAGTCACTAGCATTCCAAATGTAAATCTCTGAGCTCCAAGAATTCTCAAGACATGCTAGTTAATGGAAACCACTCAATCGGCCCATGTCCAGAGGCACTTGAACAAAATAGAGTGGTATACCATGAGTTAAGATCCCCAAAGGGAGGATCCAAAATACAAGAACATCAGGTTGTATCTTTTCATTCTCCTTTGCAAGTGGATAATTTTTAATTTGAATATGATATTACATGTAGTAAAACATGTTTGTGGATCAATCATGACCCCAGAGAGGACTCACATCTTCTGATTCTATATGACTCATGCTTAGAGAGTGAGCCTATTATGATTACATATTATTCTAAGTACAAGGATGAGTTTTCATTCATCAAGACCTTATGGGGTGGGTCATTACTACTGTATGAAAAGAAAACTCAATTAAGGAGAAGCCCATGTATTTGTTGTTCCGCGTCCACCATTTATAACCTAGGTTAGGTGTCTGGTTGGCTAGTTTTCACTTGGGTTTTGATGAATAGTTTGTGCTTTGACCTTTTCTCAGTTCCTTAGTTGTCTTACTAGTGGAGTTTCCCTTGAATTTTTTCCTTATTTTCTCTCTTCCCTTGTCATCTGTTGATGGTTTACACTTTTATGCCTTGACTGTCTCTTGTTTCTTTTGGGATTGTAAGGCTCCTTATTTGTTGCTTACAAATGCCTCGAGGTATTTTTCCTATTGGTTAGCATTTTTTTGAGCCTTACACAATACGCCCCATCTTGACGAATGAGGACCCCCCTTTTTTTTCTTTTGGTCGGTTCCTTGTTTGGGGTGCTATTGATTTTTTATTCATGGACTTCATTTCAAGTCTTCCTTTTGCCTTTGGTGTGTTTCTTGATGTTATTTTTGAGGTTGTGCTCGATCTTTATTTGGTTCTAGCATCTTCGATCTTTTGTCACTTTCTTGCTTGTTTGTCAAGTTGTCGAGGTTTTTTTGTCTTAGTACAATAGTAGAATCATCCCCAAAAACTTGATGGCTCCCTTGATAAGTTTACATAGTGGGATTGTCATCTTGTTAGGGTTTGTGATTTTGGTATCATAATAAAAGCATTCCCAACATCCTGATTTTGAGGATACTAGCATAAGTCATGTCACCTTTGGCAAACTTTTAGAGTTTGTTATCTCGATATGATAGTGAAAGCATCTCTGAATCACATTGGATGTCACAGTTTTCTTACCTACCTTCAACCTTGCGTTAATTGTAGGCTTTATGGTGCACGTACGAAGGGTTGTTTTTATTGCCTCCTCCCCATTTTCATTTTTTCATTTGCATTTTGCATTCTCTCCTAGACCTTGAGCAACTTTGGTCTCACTTCAAACCCTCGACACGAGGCCATGACTACTGGTGCACTGGGGGAGAATTTTGCTTGGATTCTGTTGGCTATAGCATGTGATTTCGCATACCTAAAATTTGTCATTTCTCCAGGTAGGTTTTTGTGCAGCTCTCCCATTTTTTCAGTGTTTTTGCAAGATTAAAATGTTTTCTGCAGGTATGAATGTTATTGTTTCACCTTGATTCTCTTTTGTGTTTTTTGCATTCTTTTGTGAATTTCAAGTCGCTTTAGGGATTTCTCCATTCCTGCTTTGATTTTGTTCTCATTAGGGTTGTTTTATTTATTTATTTTTCTTTCATTTTTCCTTTGAGTTTTCGTAGATTTTTCCCTTGTCTAAATCCTTTTATGCTTTGGCACATTTCTTGATGTTGGTTTTGTTTTTCATCATTGGGTTTTCTAATTTTTTGAGTCCTTTTTATGTTTTCTATCTTTCTCTATGCTAAGGTGAGACTCTCCAATCTCCATTCTCTGACCTCTTGGGATTGGAGTTTCAAGGGTTTTCATTTTCCTTTTCCCTTTTAGTACGAGATTAAGGTTGTCACCAACTCCCGATTCCTAACAACTCATTGTATTAACTCTTTCAAAATTGTGACTTTGAATCCTTGGTTAATCCATTGTCCTTTTGGAATAGGATTTATTGTCACTCCAATCTTTGATCTCTAACAACCTTAGCTTGACAATTTTTTGAGATTGGTTGGTTGGATGTGCGGGTCTTTGATTTCATTTTGACAAGGGCTTTGAGATTGCCCCAATCCTCGATCCCCGATGATTGGAATGGTATTGCCCCTTTGGGTGGATATCAAGATCTTGGGATCTACAGTTATTTACAAAGAAAATGTGGGTTTACTACCTTCTGTGGTGCATTTTAAGATGATATTTTTTCAAAGGTGCCAATCTTACGAATTTGAAAACATGTTTTAATGATTATGGTTCAATCTAATGGATGGCTTTTGTGCTCATTTATAGAAATACAAGGACAACTACCAACATGGCAAAGGAAGCACAATTTTAGGGGGTTCCACCCTCTCTTCAGGTTTATTCCTACACTTTCAAGGATTGGAGATGCAGATCTAGGGCTTAGTCAGGAGTCTTTACAAAAGGTGCACAAGGAGAGAGAAAAGTCTTTTTAGGTTTAGGGCATGGTTGGTTCAGGATTGATTCAAGTTGTTCCTTTCTTGGTATCCATACAGTCCCTTGGCCAGTCCTAGTATCAACACAAAGATTTGATCAGAAACAGATGAAGGAGTTTGACCTAGCAGGTCAGGTGGTTCAAAAATATAGGGTTGAGATGACAAAGAGGGTCACCATATTTCTCACCTATGCTAAGCATGAGAAGGAAGTTTGCTATCTCATGTACCCAAATCGAGTGGAGAGAAGTAGAGGATTGCGTAGGAAGTGGAGGGGCCTGATGAATTTGGGGAACCACTTACAGCCAAGGAATTAGAAGAGAAAGAACAACTATTGGGGGGAGGGATTTTCAATTTCAAACTTGAAGGGATTTCAATACATTCAATCAAAATGACATCTAAAGTATTGCCTCTAAAATCAAAATCCTTCACCAATATAGTCAGCTAGCAAAAGATCTCAATGGTAGTGTCATCAAGGAAGCAATAATAGCCTATCACAATATCATAGGGGTTTAGGGAGGTTTCCTCCTAGTTTTCTCTATTTTAGGAGGCTGGCCTAAATTTTGAAAATTCCAAGGTATGTAACTTGTAAATAGGTATGTCCTTGACAAGCTAACCTGGTCATGAATGTAATAATGTATCACCTCTATAAAAGAAGGAGTGTAACTTGGTCTAAAGGGGGATGGAGATATAGAGGGAGAGGAATAGATAGATAGAGAGATATATAGCAATTTTGTGCAAGAAGACAATTTTGTAATGTAGACAAGGCATGTAAGTGGCATGTTATGAAACATCTGCAGTGTGGGAATCCTGATGTTTCATGTAATCTTATAATTTTGGAGTCGATTAATGAAAAAACCTTGTCTTATTTATTTCCTCTGTATTTGGTGGTAATGTGTTTGCATCTCCATTTGTATTCAGTATGTGCTAGTGAGATCTGAACCTTTTTATTATATTTTACATGGGATTGAGGAACATAGTTTGATTACTATGCATGCAATATGTTATTTTCATACTTCATGTTCCTCTTTTTCCTAAAATTCCTTAGACTCTCACATCTTGAGTGTAAATGATTGTGTAGAATACTAGTAATTGTATTTCAGGTTATCATAAATCTCATCACATCTACATAGTACATCAGGATCAAGCACAAATGTTGTCCATTTTATCTTATTTCATTCTCATCTTTCTTTAAAACCTGAACTCTTTTTGTACTTTCTTTACAATCAAATTATTTAAGGACTAAATATAGATATTATGAGTGTAAAAGACCATATCTATCTATGTAGTGACTTTATTAGCATATGGTTCCTCATATTAGCAAGTTGATTCACTATTGATATAAAGTAGAGATTTTTTATTAATTAGCAATCAGAGGTCAAGCAGCCTGTTTATGCATTATTTATCATATTTGCTAACCTTTTTGTGTAGTTATCCATATGTTTACTCGATTACCAACAACCTCTTGTACAAGTATAGCTATATATACCACTAAACTACCCAACATTGTCAAGACCTAACACAAAGGGACCTTGGGGTTATCAATCTCTTGAGGTTGGTTTCCTTTCAAGAGAGGTGGTGCATTTTGTGTTCTACCTACATGTTGATGAGTGTATAAAAATGATGCAGGAGCATCCCAGGTTGAAAAGGCAATCTTATATCAACCAAAAATATTTATTTCTTTTCTTTCATTTCATTCAGTTCACTCTAAGTATATTGCACCACATTTCACCGCATACTCACTTCACAGTTCATGACATAGGATCAAAACTCTATAATAGCTCATTGACACCATATCTAGATTTTAGGAGCTTTAGATTTGCCTACAGAAAGTTATTACTATCAGAAACACCATCATGATTCACATTTCAAAGCATTCAACATCTAGTCCAATATATACTAAGTTTGCGGCATCGTCCCATGACTTGTGGTACCCAATGAACCATCTCACAAGGTAGAATAGGACTAGAGGCATCTTCAATCGGAACCACAATGTGTTTCTTCAACACCTAGAGCTTCACCATCAGATTTAGGCTGACCAACATGTTTCACAAGAAATTGAGATGTAGGACCTCTTACAGCTAACACAGATCATTCCTTGAGCATGGAACTACTATATAAACATCTCTTAGTTCCATTTGAAGTCAGTGAATTAGTTAGAAAGTTTATAATATATGTTTGATCAAGTAGTGTTAAGAAGGAAGATAGCTTGATGTGCTCAATTGCTATATCTTTGCATATGGGTTGTAATGTGCATATGGTAGGCCAGTAAGCCATATTGTAACATTTGTGATGTTGAATCAATGAAATTACAATTTACTTTGCTATTAATTGTGTTTATTCCATTGTGTTAACTCTAAGTTGCACGATCGCATGGTCCATCTCCTTGGACCCTCCATTTGTGACTGCACCAAGTGGTGTCTGAGCAAGTTTTTAAATCCTTTGGGAGAGTAAGCATTTTGATATATCCTAGGGTGAATAAATCACCAACTTGAGGTAGCCTGCAAGTATTTGTCAACTGAGTGCTGATTGTGAGGTAGTTACAAACTTGTAGACAAATTGTCAAATTAAGGTAGTTGCACTAGAGCCAAGGAAATATTCCACCAAGGAGAGCACCTGTTATTGCTAATGTTGCTGGAAGAATGGAAGAAATGTTGGAAATGATGAGGGAAATGAGAGTTCAATTGGATGTTGTGGAAGAGGATAGGAAGAGAGGTTATAACCCTAGACATGAGGATGAAAGTGATGATGATGAATTAGGAGCTGAAGCCGTAGATCAAAATTAAGAAACCCTAGAAGAGGAAGAATCAAATCAGGTGAAGATGTTGAAATCTATTTCTAAGATTGGTAAGAGACCTAGGATTGATATTTCTAATTATGTGGGAGACTTGAATCTCGAGGAATTGATTGACTGGATAATTGACATGGAAGAATATTTTGAATATGAGGAAATAGAAGATCTAGAAAGAGTGAGATTTTCTAAGACCATGTTGAAAGGACATGTTGCTATTTGGTGGAAAGAAGTTCAGTTAGATAGAAATGGGAGGGGAAAGGAAAGAATCATAAAATGGGATAGAATGGTGACAAAATTAAAGAATCAATTCATACCTACTGACTATGAGCTAGAATTGCTAAAGAGATTGCAAAACCTAAGGCAAAAGGAAAGGATAGTGAAGTACACTGAAGAATTTCATAGGATGATCATTAGAACTAGGCATAGTGAAGCTATCAAGGAGAAAGTTGTGTGGTACATAAATGGACTAAGAACAAGCATTCAAGAAGAATTGAGTTTGGTAAGAATGAAAATTGTTGAAGAGGCATATCAGTTTGCACTAGAAGTTGAGGAAAAGTTGAATATGAGATTTGAATATAGGAAGAAAGGAAGAGGAGGTAGATTTCAGAGAGGTAGATCACAAGGTACTGAAGTAAAATCATATGCAGAACATAATAAGGGAGAAATTTGATACTGTAGAGAAGAAAGAGGCAATAATTTCTATCACTGAGGGAAGAATGATAGAAGTTTCTACAACAATAATAGAGGAAGCAACGATACCTACCACAATGAAGGATACCAGAGAGCTGAAAGGGGATTTGACAAAAGACCATTCAAAGGAACTTGTTTCAAGTGTGGAGGAGAAGGACATCGAGCAGTTGAATGTTACCAAGGGAGTGCTAACAAAAGGACAAAGAATAATGCAAGGGTAGCATATGTAGAGGATGAACTTATTAGATCACTAAGTTCAATAGGGAAACCAAAGTAGGGTGAATCATTGGTAATGAGAAGTGCTTTGTTGCAGATAGAAACATCTAAGGAGCCACTGTAAAGGAAAAGTTTGTTCAGAATGGTATGTAAATCAAGAGGTAAATGTTTCAAAGTTACCATTGATAGTGGTAGTATAGATAGTTTGGTTTTGGAGGAAATGGTGAATACGTTGAAATTGAGGAGGTTGGAACATCTTAAACCCTACAAGATCACATGTGTAGACACCCAAAATTGTCCCAAATTTGTCCATGTCTTACAATACCTAGTCAAATACATTATTAAGACATCATGTAGCATTTTGTCCTTAATCCCACTTATCCCACTTAGCCAATTAATTAAATAAATTTTATTTATTTAATTAATTTCCCATCTTAATCCCATTTATCTCACTTAGCCAATTAATTAAATAAATTTTATTTATTTAATTAATTTCTCATCATAATCCCATCCTAATCCCACTAGCCAATTAATTAAATAAATCTTATTTATTTAATTAATTTTCTAACGCATTATCCAACTAATTCAAATAAAATATTTGAATTAGGTCCTCACCTTTCACCACATTCCAACACTTGTCCACTTCCCAATTGAATCATGTGTGGTAGTACAACATTCATTTAATATCCTTTTTGTGTACACAATCACACATGAACTTATTAAATAAAGGTTTTTGTGTATACAATCACACATGAGCTTTATCCTCTTCCCTCCACTTGTCACATGACTACAACTTTCTTGAAGAGTGAGAATAACTAATCAATCCTAGCCATCCACATCGTTCAATTAGCCTTTTAATCTCAACCATCCATTTGAACCAAGCCTTGCCTAGAAATTAACCCTCTCACAAGCTATTTTCATGCATTGAGTTTGAGTATCCTTATGCTATCGAAATATCATTAGAGCCTTTGCATCATTCATCCATTATCTTCTATCTTTTTATCCATCATCTATCATCATCCATCCTATGCAAATGTTATGCTGTCGAATTGAGCAACCAACATATCAAACTCATTCAATCAATCAATCTTGCATCTATCTATTTGAGGTATTGAAGATTTGGATTAGGTAATGCATTTCATTGTTTTATCATTTTCATTTTATCCAAATTTTTCATATACACAACATGGATTCAAGATGAACACAAGATACTGGTAAGTGAACAATGCTTGGTAAAATTTTACATAGGGTTGTACAATGATGAAGTGTGGTGTGATAGTATGCCAATGGATGCATGCCATATGTTGTTGGGAAGACCATGGCAGTATGATAGGAAGGCAATACATGATGGAAGAAATAATACTTATACTGTGACCTCAGATGGAAAAAGACATATCTTGATAACTTTGGAAGAAGAAAACAAAACTAAAGTATGCGACAACACCAGAATCTGTTTGGTGGATGGAAGGAAATTTTTGGATTGATTGAGACATGAGAGCATGTGTTTTTCTTTTATTCTAAGGAAGTGTGGTACCCAAAGTGTAGTGAGTGCCACCACAAAAGAAGAAGAACCACCAAAGAGGGAATTATCAGAATTATTGATAGCATACCAAAATATTATATCACAAAATGTAGCAAAAGGACTTCTACCAGTCTAGAGCATTAGTCATCATATAGATCTAGTACCTAGAGCCAATTTTCCAAACAAAGTGGCACATAAAATGATACCAGTAGAAAATGTGGAACTAAATGATGCAGAGCAGGTTGGATGACTTCAACACTAACTCAATCAAACAAACTTTGCAATCCTAGAACATAACTTGGTGGGTTTTTTCTCACAAGCCTTCAATCTTTAAAGCCTAAAACATGGGGGCAGCAAATTAGGTTTTTTGGCCATAACTTTCAGTGTAGACATGATCTCCAAAATGTAAACATAGTCCTAGATACCCATTTGGGCTTTATACAACATATCTCAAAATCAGGGTAGGTTAATTTGTACGGAATTCTTCAAAGATGGACTCTCCTTCTGCCAGTTAAGCCTAAAACATGAAAAATCAGACCTAGGGCATCATCAAAACACGTGCAAACCTCAATATGGAACCCTACAACTTTGGAGCATGGTAATATATAACATTTCAGACTCCCACACAAAAATTTAGAATTCTCCACCATGGAAACCATGAGAAATCATATTTTGAAAGTCAATAGTTACCTTGCCTCAGATTTATGACAGTTTTGGACTGTTTTTGCCAAAATTGCAATATCTCTCTCCAAACTCAACAAAAATTGATGAGACCAAGTGAATTAGAAAGTAGATTCACATGTATTTCGATCCCAATTGTTCTTAGATCAAGATATGTAATATCAAATCTGTACCACGTGCTGCAATAGGCCGGTTACAGAAAAAATTTAGAAGTGGCAGTCACCAATTTGATCATAACTTACATAAAACTTAACGAAAATCAACAAAACCAATTGAAAATGAAATCTAACTCAATCCTCTATCACACTCAATCATGTGCAGATCATGAAAATTCCATACAGTACCGTACTACATCAAAGAACAGTGATGCAATGTTCAGATTTTGCAGAAAACAAAGGAATTTTATTGCTTAAATTTCAAAATTGTGACTTCCAACCCTTGACTCAACCACAAAAAACATTATCCACCACTTCCCAACTATTCTCAACTACATTTTTTTACTTACAACCATTCAAATCCATCTTTTACAGCTTTTGACTCTTCATATTCCATAATTTTTAACTTTTTTTTGACAATATTGACAACTTTTACCACATATAGCAAGTTTTACATTTTTGACAACTTGACCACACCTATCCTCCTAAGACCTCATCTAGATCCTTACAAACATGAAGATTATCCAAAAGGACCTTATTACATAAGAGAGACACAAAACCAAAACAATGACAAACCAAAATCACAGGGGTGCTCCTGCACCATACTCCCAGGCAAAGAAAAGATTCAAGCTCTGCTTGAAAAGAAGGTAGCAACTTGAGAATCAGGTCTAAAATCCCTTGCTTGATTTGCATATGACCTTCTTTTAAATAGTTCCATAGTGGCTTCATCTTCACTTAAGGTTTCTTGAACGTGTGGCATAAGCAGGTGAACTTGGCAAAATAAACAACTGTTGAGAACTTGGAACAAAATAGATAACAACCTTGATTACCCTGCTTCTCACACTCTTTTGGTGACTTTCTCAACATAGTAACATCTGCCCCTTGCCTGCATTTGTCATCTCCAACCTACAATTGCTTCCTTTCTTCATGATAGCTTTCATGCATTTCAATAGCACCCTACTCTCCCTCCATGGCTTGTTTCAATTTAACTTTAGGTTTCTCGCCCATTAATTTTGCAATCTCAACAAGAAAATTAGTTTCACTACCCTCTATTACAAGAAACAAATCATATCTAACTTTCAATACTCCCTTGTGAAATACTTGCCAAGAAAGTAGGGATTGAAAATCAACACTACAACTCCTATCACCCAAACCTACCATATCCCATGCTGCTTTCTCCTTGAAGTCTGCACAATCAATAGACCTTTCCTTTGCTATGTTTATTTCAGTTTGCAAAATAGAAAATAGATCCTTTTTCTTGCAGTCAAACGTCTCAACTACATTTTGAACTTCCCAATGCAACTCTTCAATGCTTGTTAATGTCAAAATAGTCCTGGGTTTGCTTACCATTGCATTACTTACCTCTTCCTCTATTTCAGATGGCTTTTTCTCTTCCTTCATCAACAAAGATTCTTTAATGTCTAGTTCTACTTTCCCCTCTTTCCTTCTCCTCTGAATGATCTTCTTGATAGGCCATGTAACCTTCTTCTTTATTGGTAAATGCCAACCTTGTTCTTGGTTTGCTCTCTCAAGCAACTACTGCATCTCAAGTTCCATTCTTTCTTGCATTCGTTCTCATTCTTTTTCCATTTGTTCCAAGGCTTGCCTCAAGTCTATTATCTCTTGCTCAATATTAATTTGTTTTACCTTCTCATCTTTCTTCTTCATCTCACTTTTCTCTTGTCTTTTCTCTCGTTTCTTGCTTGGTACCTCCTGACTCTGTAAGTCTCCACAAAATATTTTCCTCAACATGTCCATTCTTTTTTTCTCAAACAAGTCTCTTTCACCTTGCTTCTTATTCTCTTCATGATACCTCATCTAGGTTTCCTTCTTTTCCCTCACTACCTAGTCTTTTGGCATCCAGGTTCTTCCTTCAACCCGCAAAAAGATAATACATAAACTCCAAAACTTATCTTACCCAGATCTTTGGGCTCTGATAGCAATTTGATGCATAGCAGGGTGGATGATTTCAACACTAACTAAATCAAACAAACTTTGTAATCCCATAACATAACTTGGTTGGTTTTTCCTCACAAGCCTTCAATCTTTAAAGCCTAAAACATGGGGGCAACAAATTGGGTTTTTTGGCCATAACTTTCAGCGTAGACATGATCTCCAAAATATAAACACAGTTCTAGATATCCATACAATTTTATTTATGGGCTGCAACCCAAAGGAATTTGCAACTCCCTGAACAGTTACAACAATTATAAAACTTATTTAACTCAATGTTGTTCATACAAAACTAAATGATGATCACTTCAGCCTCTGCACAACTATCTCACTTCTGCAAATTCTCAATATCAACCTCTGCCATAACAAAAAAACTTCAAAAACTTTTCTCCATCATCATATTGCCAACAATTGCCTCCGTAGCATTATCATTTTACATAAACTTGTCTTCTCCACATTTATCATGAGATCTATTTCTGTTGTAAGTATATTCATACAATATCAATTCTATCTACTGATTCTCAATATTTTCAACCCTCAACAACTTTGATTCTTCATATATATCCTCTGCAAGCTTTAAAAACTTTCTTCTTGGTCGGCCAACATGAAACATGTAGTGGCCACAACAGTTAGCTCTAAGCATATGCGGTAAGTACAAATCAAGTGCGGTTCAAAGATAAAGCATAATCAAGTCATAATTTACCTTCACACACTCTTCCTGGCGCACACTCCACACACGTGGCAAGATCTTCATTATACACCAAGTCAACTCCGTAACACTTATCCTTCCTTGCATTTGGCTCCCAACCCAAAGCAGTACTGGAGGAGACAAAATTACATCATGTGGACCACTTACTGAATATTATGTGGCTTGCAAAACATTCATGTATACTTCTCTTATCATCTTCGGATGTTTCATGCTAGCGCAATCTCTTGATCTCTGATGCAGGTGTCCTTAACCTCTGCTTACACAGTCTTAAGATAAAGCAATGAAAACCATACTTGCAGTGAACTTAATCATTTGAAACTTCAACAGAGCATACCATCTATTATGTCAAAAAATGTCCCCTTGGGGGCTTTCCTCTCTCAAGGTTTAGTTGCCAAGTCCTTAAGTTGCATTTAGAGCATCTTGTGTAATAATTTTGACTCCCGATGAGAAAACCCTAAAGTCTTATGGCAAATAGGAACTAAGGGGTGCTATTTTGGTAATCACTGAACAAAAATAGCAAGGTGGATTTGGGCGCTAGCGCTCCAGTCCTGCCCTATTTTAGGTCTGCCCTAAATTTAAATGTCAGTTTTATGACCGTTATTTAGGTCCTATGCCAACATCTCAAGTTTGAATTATGAAATTCTTAGTGGGAATGTTTTTAGTTGCATATATAAGCATGATTATGTTTCATTTGCAAACTAGATGGACATTAGATGAGCATTGTGACTTTGTGATTTTGATTCAAGGCATTCATTGTGTTGTAGAGCACTACTTTGATGTTATTGTGTTTGTATTTGCAGATTTGGCTCCATCTCCTCATGGCATGAATAACATCTTCCTTCAATGATATCTACACTACAAGGTGATATCTATTGTATTTTCAATCATTTATCATTTAGATTTTTTCCTCTATCTCGCTAAGATACGCACTCTTATCTGACAACAGTGTTCGGAAGACTTGAATGTCTCTCCGAGGCTTGACTGAGGCAAGCCTCTAAACACCACAACCCCCTCCCACAATCCTTTGTGATTGCAAGTTACAGGTACCGAGTTTCATGGAGTGGAGTTGAGGAAAGGAGGTTGCAGACATTAAAGATTTAGGATTTGACAAATAGAGGACTCTGGTGAACATTCCAGGACTAGGGCGTTAGTCTCTGTGTCCTCCATTTTTCCTGAGGCAGAAATAGAAGGTACAATGCAAATCAGTGTCAGGAGAAGTTCCATATTCCGTGATGAAAAATGTACCTTAGACTAGGGTATTAGTCCCTATGTCCCTGACTTTTCTACTTTTCAGACTTCAAAAAATAGTGAGTTAAATATCTTTGTCCTTCACCTTGGTTTGAAAGGATTTGTCGTTTAATTCGATAATTTGCTTACTGTTTTACATATTTAGGGTTTTAATTGAAATTGAGCATTAAATTGAGATATTGTTTGATACATCTAAGCTTCTGCATCATTCCAAGTGGTAGGCTAACCTGATAGGTGAATGCTTCTACTAGTGGAGATTCAACTCGGTTGATATGCCCTTGAATGTTTGTGGTTAAGGGAGGATTTACCTTTAAAACCTAAAACAAACAAAACCCCTCATTTTTAACCCCCTAAACATTTTGGTGAACCCATGTTTTTGGACTTTTTGGCACCTTTCTAAGTGTTGTTTGATATATTTGGATTCATTCACCTTATTGCATTTGAAAAACTACAAAAAAATTGAAAATTTTGAAAAAATTGGCATCTTAGGCTTGCATTTTAGCATAATTTGAATTATTTGGAATTTAATTTCATCAAATTTTAGTTATTTTCATTAGATCAGATTTAAATTACAGAAATTCATCATTTAATATTCACTTGCATTGCATTTTTGAATGCTTAAATTGTCAAAAATTGCTTGAAATTGTGCATTTTTCATAAAAACTTAGTTTTGCATTAGCTAGGGTTTGTAGTCAAAATTTTGTTTTAGATTTGACTACCCTTTTCAAACACTCATTAGGAATTATTTCTAATTGTAGTGTTGCATCATAGTGGTTTTGTTAGATTTAGGGCACACAACTGAGAGGGGGGGTGAATCAGTTGTACAAAACTTGCATCTAATTCAAACACCTAACTCCTCTTTGTTATTTAATAACATATCAATTAATCACTCATGAAAGCATAAAGCATAAATACCAGAGCAGATACACATCAACACATGAGACACCAAGATTTTGACATGGAAAACCTGGTCAAGGGAAAAACCATGGGGTGATTAACCTAAGGATTATTCTCTGTTTAGAAGAATAAGAAAAATAGATGGCACATGACAATTAGGGCTCACTGCCTGAGCACACTGCTCACAAGAGGCACACTGCCTACAAGAGACACACTGTCTACAAAATAACAAGTATCACAAACTTGAACTAGAGATTGACATCTTTACCATGCCTGGATCAGTTCCATTTAAGCCCAAAAACTCCTGCTCTGCCTTTCGCTCTTCTTCTTCGCTATACCACACTCATCCGCACCAAGACACACTTCAAAATGAATTCACAATCCCTTATTTATACAAGGCATCGACTTAGGAACACTCATCTAAGTCGGCAAACACCTATAAGAACATTCGTAAGATGTGTAATATATCTGGTCGGCCAGTCTCAGGAAGAATACCAATATCCATGGTTATTCTTCAAATGCAAACTCTAACTTCAATGCAGACCGCCAATAAGAATTGTACATGATCCAAAGATCACCAAAACCTTTCCTGAGTCATCAAGAACATCCGCACTTTATCAGCTTATTGGAATTCTTCTCTTCTTCATCCGGAACTTCAAGAACACAATTTGTCATCACTGTCATAATGAAAAAGGTGTTTCTGGACCTCCAAACCATGAGAAAATATAGTTGTCACTTAACACGGACTTCTTCAACACTCCCTCCAATCCGCAGAATGAGATAATGCAATTCCGGAGCTCGCCGGACCAATCTGTGACACTCTGTCACCACTGAACATCTGTCGGAACCAGATCTACTTGAGCGATCATAACTTCTTCAGATCTTCATGCGGACCTCTGAAATCTTGACTGGAACATCTCAAGACTCATATCTATAAACTCTTTAAACCGCATCCTATGATACTCAACCTATTGAGGACTTTGCCTTCTTGTCATCACTGTTCTTCATTGTTCCTGATTGAGGCTTATTCTCTCAATATCCTTAGCATACAGCTTACCTAATCCTTCTCATTAATGCAACATGAGTATGTTGACATCAATGACAACACCAGTTATCCTCATACTTGCAACAATCTCCCCCTTTGTCATTGATGGCAACATATGATGTGAAAAACCATCAAGACAAGAACTTCTCCTTTCTGTCACAGCTCCCCCTATTAGCAACAACCCTCCACATCTCTTCTCTTCCTTTACTGCTTCCCCTCTGATCATCAACCACTTGTTTTTCACATGTCATCTCTCCCCCTTTGACATCAATGGCAAAGGACTCATACTTGCAATTCTAACACATCAGAATCATACTAGCTGCTCCCCCTGAGTAGCAGCTCCCCATCATCAATCTGGATCACAAGATATGACTGTGATATCCACCAGATTGATGCACATCAGTGCATCCTAGTTCATCACTGGAGGGGCAATAACCCCTAACTTCTCCCTGAGATGCTCAAAAGAGTCCTTGGGAAGAGGTTTAGTAAAAATATCCACAAGCTAATCCTTGGAGGGCACATACTCCAATCTGACTTCACCCTTGTTCACTTGCTCTCTCAGAAAGTGAAACTTGATAGATATATGCTTAGTCTTAGAATGCAATACTGGATTCTTAGAAATATTTATTGCACTTGAATTATCATAGAAAATTGTGATAGGCTCCTCATATTCTACTTGAATATCTCTTAGCATTTGCTTCATCCACAAAAGTTGAGTGCAACTTCCTGTTGCTGCAATGTATTCTGCTTTAGTTGTAGACAGGGATATTGCCTCTTGTTTCTTTCTTAGCCAAGAAACCAACCTTTTTCCCAAAAAGAATGCTCCTCCACTTGTACTTTTCCTATCATCCACATCTCCTACCCAATCTGCATCTGTATATGCATGAAGAGAAAAATCATGATCTCTAGGATACCATAGACCATACTCAATTGTTCCTTTTAAGTACCTAAAAATTCTTTTGATTGCCATGACATGAGATTCTCTGGGATCAGTCTGGAATCTCGCCACAAGACCAACAGCTTGCATTATATCTGGTCTAGTTTGAGTGAGGTACAATAATCCTCCAATCATTGATCTGTACTTTGTCTGATCTATCTTAGTAGAGTCATCATCTTTGCTCAACTTACATCCGGTTGCCATGGGAGTGTTCATTGGCTTTGAATCTTCCATTCCAAATTTCCTCAATAATTCTTTCACATATTTGGTCTGAGAGATAAAGATTCCTTTCTTTGTCTAAGTAATTTGCAGACCCAAGAAGAAATTCATTTAACCGAGCATTGACATTTCAAACTCACTTTTCATTTGATTTGCAAAGGTTTTACACATACTGTCTCTTCCTCCAAAGATGATATCATCAACAAATACTTCAACAATCAAGATGTTTTCATGATCAATTTTGAAATATAGGTTACTATCAATAGTACCTTTGTTGAAACCAATCTTCAAAAGATGTTTGTCCAGCCTTTCATACCATGCTCTTACAGCTTGCTTTAGACCATATAGTGCCTTCTTTAATTTGCAGACCATATCACCATGCTCAGATAACTGAAATCCATCTGATTGTTCAATGTACACCTCTTCTTCTAAGTCACCATTCAGGAAAGAAGATTTGACATCCATCTGATACACTTTGAAATCTTTGAAGGCAGCAAATGCAAGAAATAGTCTGATTGCTTCAATTCTTGCCACCGGAGCAAAAGTTTCCTCAAAATCAATCCCTTCTATTTGAGAGTAGCTTTTGCAGACTAATCTGGCTTTATTTTTTATTACTTCACCAACTTCATTTA
Organism: Cunninghamia lanceolata; assembly: GCA_027924645.1. Lineage (NCBI taxonomy): Eukaryota > Viridiplantae > Streptophyta > Pinopsida > Cupressales > Cupressaceae > Cunninghamia > Cunninghamia lanceolata. Next base: position 19,564,677 of record BSBN01001272.1, on the reverse strand, counting down.
GTTTGTTCCGGAAGACCCATTTGGTTCCAATCACATTCTTGTTACTAGGTCTAGAAACAAGATCCCAAGTGTGATTTTTCTCAATTTGCATCAACTCTTCCTCCATTGCTTTGGTCCAATTTTCATCATTGCAGGCTTCATTTATTGTCTTAGGTTCAATCTTTGAAATCAAATTTTGAGCAATTTTCTTTCTAGTTTGCACACCTTTTCTTTTGTCACCTATGATCTGATCTTCAGAGTGGTTCAGTCTTACATACCTTGGAACTTTGGGAGTTTCTTGCACTTTTGCTTCTTAATCAGGCTCATTCAGACCTATCTCTTCTTCCTGATTTACCGGATCAGTCTGAATCTGACTTTCAGGAGAGGATTGAGCTCCTTGAACCAGAACACCATCTTGATCATCTTCATCAGACTCATAAAACCTTGAGGGTTTCTCTATTCCCTCATCAACCTTCACATTTGTACTTTCTATCATCTTTCTTAATCTCTTGTTATAACACCAGTATGCTTTGCTTTGAGTAGAGTAACCCAAGAAAATTCCTTCATCACTTCTAGCATCAAACTTTCCTAGATCTTCATCTCTTTTAATGTAACATTTGCTACCAAATACTCTGAAATATCTCACAGTAGGAGTGATGCCAAACCAAAGTTCATAAGGAGTCTTACCGGTATTGCTTCTGATTTGAACTCGATTGAGAGTATAGACTGCAGTGCTGACAGCTTCTCTCCAAAACATCTAGGGAACATTTGCTTCCATCATCATTGTCCTGGATGCTTCCTGGATGGTCCGGTTCTTTCTCTCTACTACTCCATTCTGCTGTGGAGTCCTAGGAGCAGATAACTATCTCTTTATACCATGCTTCTCACAAAAATCTATGAATTCACCGGATGTGAATTCACCACCTCTATCAGACCTCAGACATTTCAGTTTTAATCTGGTTTGATTCTCTACCATAGCCTTGAAGATTTTGAACTTCTCAAAAGCTTCTGATTTCTCTTTTAGAAAGGTAACCCACATCATCCGGGAATGGTCATCAATCAGTAACATGAAATATCTATCACATTGCATACTCTTGATTCTTATCAGACCACATAGATCAGTATGAACTAATTCCAATAATCCGGTAGAGGACTGATCCTTGCTTTTTAATGAGACTTTGCTCTATTTACCCAGCTGACATTCTTTACACAAACTATTTGTAGGTTTTACCAATTTTGGAAGATCTCTTACAGCCTGAGTATTGCTTATCTTGATGATGTTATCAAAATTTACATGACACATCCTTCTATGCCATAACCAACTCTGATCAACTTGAACAAACAGACAACTTTTACCAGCACCAACCAAGTGGAAGATATTACCTTTAATTTGAGTATCGGATGCAATCTCTGTTCCGGATCTTTCAAATATTTTGCATTTTCCATCCTTGAATCAGAGATCATAGCCTTTGTCCACCAACTGTCCAACACTGAGAAGATTGTGCTTCAAACCTTCAACATATAGCACATTACTAGTTTTGTTTCTTCCATTAAAAGAAATAGTTCCTCTTCCTCTGATTCTACCAGCAGAATTATCACCAAATTTTACCACTCCTCCTTCATACCTTTCCAAATCTAAGAACTTGTTCTTGTCACCTGTCATATGATGAGAGCATCCACTGTCAATAACCCAATCATCCTTTTCTTCAACTTGGGCAGCCAAAGCTCTTTCTACAACCTTATGATTGACAGATTCAGAGGATATTGGATCTTCTTCCTTGATGGCAATAAACACCCATTCATTTCCAGATTTGTTTCTTATTTCTGATTCATCATCTGTTACTCCTTCATTATCATCTTCTTCATGAACATAATAACAATTCTTTTGGAACCTTTGTCTGTTAGAATTTGACCTTGTAGATCTTTTCGGACATCTTGAGGCAAAATGACCAATCTTATTGTAGTTGAAGCACTTAAAGGGTAATTTTCCTTCATACTTACCGGATCCTCTTGGCAGTCTCTTTGCAATGAGGGCTTCAAGTTGAGTTGTTTCTTCTTCTTCCACTTCCATGTCTCTTCTTGTTTGATCATACCATGACAGCTTCCTTGAAGAGTTTTCTCCCAGATCAAATCTTTGTTTACCTTTCACAGAGGCACTGGATTTGAATGCAGATTCAGTCTTGGGGGGATCATCTCCAAACTCGGTCATTTCAAATGCAGCCAGTTTGCCAGCCAATTGGTCTCTTGTGATAGTTGTATGGGCTCTAAATTCATCAATGGCAGCAACCTTGATTTTGTAGGCAGCAGGAAAGGATCTGAGAATTTTGCCAACAATCTCATTTTCATCCAAAACTCCACCAGCATTCCTAATTCCACACACCAGCTCATTTACTCTTGGCATAAAGGTAGTAATATTTTCATCATCTCTCATCTTCAGTCTTTCAAATTTCCCTTTGAGACTCTGCAACCTTGCACTCTTAACATACTCATCTCCTTCATGCAGAAGTTCTAGTTTAATCCAGATCTCATAGGTAGTTGGTAGGTCAATAACATTTGAGAGCTCTGAGTCAGTTAATGCGCTTAGAAGAGCCTCTTTGGTCTGCAGATTATTTTCAGCATCTGTGATTTCATTTAGAGTTGTCGGACCACCCTGTGGAGGTGCATAAGCTTTTGTGACCATGGACCAGTACGCCTTTCCCATACACTGCAATTGACATTTCATGCGACCTTTCCAAAGAGAGAAGTTGGTTCCATCAAACTTCAGACTATCCTTCTTCTATGACGACATCCTGGATCTCCTCAAGCGGTTAAGCTCCTTTTAGAGGAACTTGGCTCTTATACCAATTGTTAGATTTAGGGCACACAACTGAGAGGGGGGGTGAATCAGTTGTACAAAACTTGCATCTAATTCAAACACTTAACTCGTCTTTGTTATTTAATATCATATCAATTAATCACTCATGAAAGCATAAAGCATAAATACCAGAGAAGATACACATCAACACATGAGACACCAAGATTTTGACGTGGAAAACCCGATCAAGGGAAAAACCACGAGGTGATTAACCCAAGGATTATTCTCTGTTTAGAAGAATAAGAAAAATAGATGGCACATGCCAATTAGGGCTCACTGCCCAAGCACACTGCTCACAAGAGGCACACTGCCTACAAGAGACACACTATCTACAAAATAACAAGTATCGCAAACTTGAACTGGAGATTGACATCTTTACCATGCCTGGATCAGTTCCATTTAAGCCCAAAAACTGCTGCTCTGCCTTTCGCTCTTCTTCTTCGCTATACCACACTCATCCGCACCAAGACACACTTCAAAATGAATTCACAATCCCTTATTTATACAAGGCATCGACTTAGGAACACTCATCTAAGTCGGCAAACACCTATAAGAACATTCGCAAGATGTGTAATATATCTGGTCGGCCAATCTCAGGAAGAATACCAATATCCGTGGTTATTCTTCAAATGCAAAATCTAACTTCAATGCGGACCACCAATAAGAATTGTATAGGATCCAAAGATCACCAAAACCTTTCCTGAGTCATCAAGAACATCCGCACTTTATCAACTTACTGGAATTCTTCTCTTCTTCATCCGGAACTTCAAGAACACAGTCTGTCATCACTGTCATAATGAAAAAGGTTCTTCCAAACCTTCAAACCATGAGAAAATCCAGTTGTCACTTCACACAGACTTCTTCAACACTCCCTCCAATCCGCAGAATGAGATAATGCAATTCCGGAGCTCACCAGACCAATCTGTGACACTCTGTCACCACTGAACATCTGTCGAAACTGGTTCTACTTGAGTCATCATAACTTCTTCAGATCTTCATGTAGACCTCTAAAATATTGACTGGAACATCTCAAGACTCATATCTACAAACCCTTTAAACCGCATCCTCTGATACTCAACCTATTGAGGACTTTTGCCTTCTTGTCATCACTGTTCTTCATTGTTCCTAATTGAGGCTTATTCTCTCAATATCCTCAGCATACAGCTTACCTAATCCTTCTCATTAATGCAACATGAGTATGTTGACATCAATGACAACACTAGTTATCCTCATACTTGCAACAGGTTTCCTTGCAAAATTTCATGTCTAGGGTTTGAAAACCTTGCATTTTCACTAGATTGGGCCTTATCGTCTCCTTAGATTTGCACCCCAAGCGTGTTGTAAGGGATTTTTCTGAACTAATTAGCTTTTATCAAGGATATTATCTTCTTCCCCTCCTCAAATTACTTACAACACTCTCTCTATTAGGCCTTTGCATTGAAAAATTGTGAAAATTTGCACTATTTTAGCTATATTTTCACTAGGGTTTGACTTAGATTGGCACTATAGGCGTGTTGTGATAGATTTTATTGCATTATGTGAATGATATTACTGTTATAATCTGCTTTCCATCACAATTATCCTTACAACACCCTTTCTCTTACTCATTTGCATTGAAAATTGTTGAAAAATTGCAGATTTTAGCACATTTCCACTAGATTTTGACTTGTCATCACTCTAGGGTTGCATAAAAAGCATGTTGTGAAAGATATTTCTGCATCATTGGACTGTTATTAGGCATATTATTTTATGTCCCTCATGAAATTCTTCACAACACCTCTTCTCCTTGTGATTTGCATTGGAAAAAGTTGAAAAATCAAGCATTTTGGATCTTACACATATCCTGCTCCTAGGGTTTGTCCTATTAGTTTGTGAATTGAGTGTTGTATGATTTTGTATGAGTATTATAACCCACTACCCTAATAGAAATATCCCTTTAAGAAGAAGTAGGAGACTCATGGGATCTAGTGCTTTTGATGAAATCAATATTCCTACCTCTGAAAATCCATTGAATACCTTCTTTACAAAAGGAGAAACACAAATTTTGCAAGATACTATACCTCATACAACCACTATGGAAGATCAATTATTTCATGATGTTGAGGACACTATTGAGGTGGTCGCACATATACCTAATGAGCAAATAAACAGAGTTGATAAAGAATTAGTTGATTTCCAAGCATTTGTTGGAAATGAAAGGATAGCGAAAGAAGTTGTCCCTGTGACCCACCACACAAGAGAGTTGATAAAAGAAGGACAATATGGTATTAATTTTGTTCAAGGATTAATGCATAAAGTACACCATAATGTCATGACGGTGACTAAATGTGTGAATGGTATTAAAAACATGTCGTCACCGTCTCATACGCAAGTATCGGCACCTATACTGACCACGGGAATATCTACATTTACATTGACGATTTTAACCACTAATGCAAATGCTTATAGTAATGCTACCACTGGTATTGGAGTATCTAATGGCACAAATTCACAAAATTACAAAGCTGTGGGATTTAACTATCAAAACTTAGTATCTAAGGGGACTTCTATGAATAATTACTCTCAACCACCTTTCTATCCCACTTATTCTCAGCCACCTCTTACATACTATTCGCAACCACCTTCCACCTATCACTATGTCCAACCACCATTGAACTATTCACATCCTTCACTTATAACTACTCAGGCTCAATCACCTCCTCACTTTGGTTCTAATTCCTCACAACAAACCGCATCTCCCAATGATGTCATCCTAAACCAACTTTTGCAAGGCATGACCTCTTTACAACAAAAGCTGAGAAACTTGACAAATTCTTCACAACCTAATATACCAACTTATCATGCCTGTAATCCTCTATCTTATGCACTTTTGAGAACTCCTATGCTGGAGAGGTTTGAGACTCCTCCCTGTGAAAACTATGGTGGAAAAGGTGATCCTAATACTCATGTGGTAGCATTCACAGCTATGTGTAGTGATTTCTACTTTAAATAAGATTTGTTAGCAAAAATTTTCCCATGATCTCTCAAAGATACTGCTTTAGAATGGTTTTGCTCTTTGCCTTTGAATTGAATACATCCTTTTTCACAGCTAGTTGATCAACTTTTAAAACATTTTCAAGCAAACATTGGACCTGAAGTCTCCTTGATTGATTTAGTTCATTGCAAGCAAAGTCTAAAAGAAAAGTTCAATAACAAATGAAGGATGAGGATGTTCAAAAGGTGTTTATTACAAATCTACAACCTAACATCTGTGATAAGATTCTCTTGATCAAGTATAATTCCTTTCAACATTTATGTATTGCCCTTCATGATTATCAAATTTCGTCTAGTCAGTATGAAAACCAAAATTCATCGACTCAAGTTGGTCAATCTGCGGGTGTGTCTTCACAAAATAACTTTAAGAGGAATCAAAAGAGTTTCATCAAGGTTAATGGACAAAATTTAAACAACTTTTCACAAGTGTCTGCTATCACTAATCCAAAGAAGGCACCGTATCAATAAAGAAAGTTTACTCTGATATCTGAATCATATCATTCTATCATGAATCAAGCTATGAGTAATAATCTCTTGAAGCTTCCCCCGATTAAACCTTTGGATCCTAGTAAGATGCAAGGACCTTATTTCAATACTAATGCCTTTTATCATTTTCATTGACAACAAGGACATGATACTAAATGATGTATGCATCTTAAACATGAAATACAAGACCTCATTGACTCAAATATTATATAGGTGTCGGGTGTGAATGACAATGGAAATAAGTCGGTTGCTCCGCTGAATCAAAATCTGCAAATCTTTACTAATCCCTTTCCTAAGCATACAGATAATAACATGACGGAACAAAATACACTTGAAGTAGAGGATGACTATCTGAACTATGATGAGATTATTGCTACAATAGAAGTGGATAAGGAAAACACTGAAGTATCACCTCATCCACAAAGGAATGGTATTTATGTTGAGGTTCCTCCTTTTTTATCCCTTCAAGGATCAGGAGGTAACCAAAATGCATCAGAAAGACAAATAGAACAACCAAAGCAAGAGACTCTGACAAAAGAAAAGATTGAAATAGTACAAGATAGCCCTTGTCACTATGGTAGATGAACTCAACAAAGAAATCTAGCTAAAAATTGGAAAAAAGTACAACGATTATCATCAGTTGGAAACAATAGTGGTTCTCCTCGTCATAAGCAACAAAAGATTTCACATACACAAGGATTTGAGAAATAAGCATTGCATGGATTTCCTGACAATAAATAAGAATTTCATAAGAACCACTCAAGCTTCACACAAAACTTGATAGAGCATCTCTCCAAGAGGCTCGCAAGTTCCAAATTTTAGTATGATTGTACTAGAAGATAAGTAGATCTAACCCTTTACCTCCATATTGTGTTTCCCCCGTGATGTGTTATGTGTTGTTTAGGCCTCCTAGGATGACCCTTGATACTCTTGTAAGGTCAAGGATACCGAGAGACTGTCTCTATTGTGACCCTTCTATTTGTATCATCATTCTTCTATATTAATTCTCCTCTATTTTCATTGTTGTGTGTTGTGTCTTATGGGCATAGCATTGCAGTTGGTGACTTGGGGGCACCCTCCTACATGACTATCCCTAAGGCACTTGTTTCTCCTCTCTTGATTTATTATTTCCCTTCCTCTAGTGGTTCTATCTAGTGGGCGGATGACAAAAAACATATTATACTAATACAAACCTAGTGTTCCTTCAGTGAGAAATCAAAAAATGGACCTAGTGATCTTGATATCTTATCGCACTTACAAAACATAACAATACTGCTGCTCCATGCACTTTTTCTATCTTGGATCTTGCATTCCTCAGTTATTTATGTGAATGATCATATGTATTGTTGATTAGCATGATTATATGGATGCTAACACCTTTTCTTGTAGGGAATTGTGTGTTTGTGGGAATATTTGGCAATCGTAAAGTACATGTCACCTCCGAGGGGCATGGGCTTTGTGAGAGCTCGTGTTCCTTTGTGTGTTTTCTTCCTACCTTAACATGCTTGATATCGGTACACGATATCAACCACCTTAAGGTGGGGGCATATATAAGGTAAGCTGTCTAATTTATATGTTAGCAAAGTGTGTTTGTAAAACTTGAATCTATTGCAATCATTTAAGCCCTCTACGGAGGCAGGATATCGCATATATCCTTTTTATCTTAAGCCCTTTGCAGAAACAGGGATGGTGTATTTCTCAAGGAGATTGCACATCCTATCATTTTCTAAAAGTCCTTTGCGGAGGCAAGGAGTCAATCTGAGACTATCTTAACCCTTAAACGTGTCTTCGGTGATTGTTGTGGCGAAGCACAATCATTGGTGTGTGCCTGTAGTGTGACTGAGATGGCTGAGAACCTAGCAATAGGTTTCTTCCATCGCTTGTTTGCCATGTTTTCTCTGTGTCTTCTATGTGTGTGTATAGTGTGCTTGTTCCCAAGCATAGTCTTAAAGACTGGTGGCGATGAGTCCCTCCTATGCTTTGGGATTTGTATTGCATGCTTGATTTGTATGGTGTGTTTGTTCTCAAGTACAGTCTTAAAGATTGGTGACGATGAGTCCCTCTTGCACTCTGAGATTTGTATTGCTTGTCTATTACCCTATATGTAGTCTTAAAGACCAGTGGCGATGAGTCCCTCCTGCATTTTGGGTTGTGTGTTTACTTCTTGTACATGCATTTGCATTCTATATGTGAGAAAAAGAAAAAAAAAGAAAATAATCGTTGCATTCACTGTATTCACTATGTTTTGCATGTCTTCAATGTTGTCTTCTCTGTTGGGATAAGGTACCATTAACCTTGTAAATCCCAATATTGTATTTATTCCATTTATTATTTGTAATTTGTAATTACCCATAAGGGATGTACAAGTTTCACCGGCATAAGTGAAAATTATTTACTGTCCACGGTAATTACGGAATTACTGCACGGTAAGTCCCAGAGTTACCGGCGGTAGTTACGGGATGTCATTTACTATGGTAAATGGTAATTGGTCAAAGTGGGGTGCACATGTGGAAGAATAATCTATTTTTAGTGTTATGACGCATGTCATAGATGTTGTAAGAAGGTGTAAGAGATTCTATGACAACTGTAAGTTGTCATAAGAATCTATGACACTAATAATAGTATATGATGCATCATAAGATGTTGTAAGTGGTTATTTTTAGACCCAAGGTGTTCAAGCTTGCATGGGCACTTTTTCCCAAGTGTAGGATGCATGTATGACAGCATTTATGACCCTGTAAGAGCCTATTCTTGGCCATGGACGCCCAAGGTTGTGTTGTTGACTCTTGACAAGTGTTATGGGCTTGTAAGAAGTCATTTAATGCCTTGAGGTTGTGTAAATTCTATATAAACCATAGCATAGTAGATGAGAGGAATATAACAGTTTACAGGTACCCAAGTTCTGCCAGAGTGAAGGTTGGAGGACAGAGGAAGTGAATGTGTTTGTAATCTCCTTTTGTGAAGATAATACAACTTGGCCTCTTTTCTTGGTGGAGTTTTTTACCCACAAGGGTTTTCTCCATGTTAAACACTTGTGTTATGTGCTTCATTCTATTTCTGGTATATTTTTGTATTGTGGGTTTATGTTTTGTTACAATCTCCATTAATAACACACAATTAAAGATTGCTGATTTATTCGAATCAGACTTTCATTGAAGTAGTGTTGCTTTCATTTCTAACATTTGGTATTAGAGCCTAGCTAGCTTTGACTCTTGGGTGGTAGTGTGGAAGCTGTAGCTGCAGTGGGAGATTTGGTTGTGTTTGTTTTGTAGATCTTGTGTTGTTATTATGGCTGCATCCATTGTTGCATCAACCTCTCGATTGGACATTGAGAAGTTCAACGGAATGAGGTATGAGTTGTGGAAGCTGAAAATGAAAGATTTGTTGGAAGAAAGAAACCAATGGTTGGTTGTTCAAAAAGAGAAGAAACCTGACGATGTCTCTCAAGATGAGTGGGATAGATTGGATAAGAAGGCACGGGGAACCATCCGGTTGTGTCTTTCAGACTTTGTCCTGTTAAATATCGAAAGGAAGAGACTACATACAAGTTGTGGAAATGGTTGGGTGAGATCTATCAAGCCAAGAGTATGGTAAATAAACTTTATTTAAAAAGAAAATTATTTTCCATGAAAATGCGAGAAGGTGAATCAGTTGCAGAGCATTTAAATTCTTTTAATTTGTTAGCGAGTCAGCTTGATTCAGTAGATGTTGAGGTTAGTGAGGAAGATAAATGTATCTTACTTCTTTGTTATTTACCTGAGTCTTGGGAGAATGTTATCCTTGCTATCACTACTAACCTTGCGGATCCGAAGTTGGATGCTCTTGTTTCAGTGCTACTATCACAGGAATTAAGGAAGAAGAGTTCAGATAGTTCAGGGGATGCTCTCAATGTCAGGGGAAGGTCTAAGGAATGGGGACCTAAAGGAGATCAGATAGGGGCTAAGGACAAGTCCAAGGGCCGGTCTAAGACTCCTAGTAAAAAGAACAGAGTTAAGTGTTGGAACTGCGATAAAAGGGGACATGTGAAGAAGGAGTGTAGAAACCCCAAGAAACAGTGGGAGAGTGCTTTGGATAAGTCCTCAAATGCAGGTGAAGAAGTTTTACTTTCTGCATGTAATCTTGTTTCTAATGATCACTGGTTGGTTGACTCAGGATTCTTGTTTCATATGACCCCGCATAAGGAATGGTTCTCCACATATGAAGAATATGATGGAGGTAATATCTACCTTGGTGACAACTCTACATATTCGATTATCGGGAAAGGAAAGGTATTGTTGTGTTTCAGTGATGGGAGGATTAAAACCCTCCCTGGTGTTTTGCATGTTCTTGGATTAGCTAGAAATCTGATTTCAGTTTTGAAGTTGAATGATTTGGGAATGCATGTGACATTTGACAAGCATGGATGTAGATTTGTGAGAGGGAACTGTTGTCACATGAAATTGCACCCTGCTTGAATGGGACTCCAAGCATTCCAATGACACAATGGGATTGATCTCTAAGTGTGGGACTTTGCTAAATGAGATCAAACCTCTGGAGAAGGCTGGCTTCCTTGTCTAGTTATCACCTAAAACTACTATATTTTGGGGTGAAAAGGGGAAGAAATGTGCTGAAATGAAAGATAAAGCAACAATACTTAAAAACATGAAAGGGTGATGCACCAGACAGTTCTAAAAAACCTTTGCAAAGATTGAAGCATGCACAATATAATCAGATACAGCAAACAAATATACATAGAATAGATGATTCTAATAGAGGTAAGAAGCAAAATGATCGAGAGGAACAAGAAATATTCACAGACAACTATATGCAGATTCACACAGAGATAGAAAAATCAGCAAAAGGCATGATAGCTTTCATATATCTAAAGAAAGGCAAAGTTACAGTATGAAAAGTTTTGTTTGGAAATAGAGAGAACAGAATGTTTCCAAAAAATTTCCAACCTTTATTACATCATAAGCCTCAGCTTATATAGCAATGCAAAAACTGACCTAGGTCGGTTACAAAAATCCACTCAGGGAGTTGCAATCAGAAATATCCTCCTGAAGGGACGTCCACCTGCCAAGAGTAATGGCGCAAAAGATCAGGAACAGGGGTAGGTGGGAGATATTCTGGGTCTTCAATGCAAACAGCCGTGTCATCGATCTGATCCTCAGAATGGCGTAGGATAACCTAGCATTGAATGCTGGCAGCTGCTTGCCATATCTGCTGTAATGAATGCCCCCAAAAATCTCCATCTATCAAAAAAGTGTCACAAAACCTCCTGAAGAGCCTGCCAAATGAAAGAGGGGATGAAAATACGCAACTTTGCCTCTTACAGCATGTGAAAATTTGCTAAAACGGAGGAGATACAGGCAGTCAAAGTTTGGTCAATTGCCTATGTATATCACTTCTGCATTTGTGTGTATATCGCTTCAGTATCTTTAACTGTGTCTCGACATATACAACCCTAAATGTAAGCTACGGACCCGAAGAATCACTATGAAACTGTTAAAAAAAACGCCGTCGGGTCCGGGCTGTGTCTATGTATCAGCATCTGGGCACCAAAAAGCCCCTACATATTGCGGACCCCACCAATCGCATCTCCCTTTCTGTCTACGTGAACAAACAAGCTGCGGACCCAAAAAACACCCTTAGCTGCATTTCATTTTCCTACCGGGTCCGTCTTGTATCACTTTCCCCCTGAGGAGCCATTGTCGGAAACTTACGCGGAAGCCGACATCTGGCATCTTCCACTTCATTCTAAGAAACATAGTAGAAGCTAGCGGAAACTCTACCAGAAACCAACACGTATCAAGCCCCGCGATGCATTATAAGATTGTATCAAAAATTTGAAGTGACCTCTGTTTGTGACACGTGTCGCAACCCATGGTATGATCCGTAGCAATGGAGGTCTTAACTAGGACCCACCCACCTGTACCAAGCTTTGAAACAAAAGGAAACATTGCAGAGGCCGCCACTTGGCAGCTTCTGCGGAAACGTTAAGGGGCACGTGGCATCCTCTGCTGCGACGTTGAAACTTTTAGAAACTTTAGTGGATGGCAACACGTGGCAATCTCCGTGTTGCCGTGAGAAACAACATAGGCTCAGCCGGGACTCAGGCGGAAGCGGACACATGTCGTCCCCTGCGGAACTCCTGAAACATGAACAGAAAATTGGGCGGAGCCCGCCCCCTGGCACTTTCCACGCAAAGAGAAACAATGTAGAAACTTTTCAACGACCCACTTAAGACTCATGCGAAAATCGACACGTGGTGTCCTCTGCTTCACTTTAGAAACAATAAAGGGGCCCGCCACCTTTCTTGGCTTCACGTCGAAACAAAAAGAAACTCACGCGGAAGCTAACACGTGTTAGCTTCTGCAGCAACTGCAAGGGACACGTGGAGTGTTCCACCCCACCTTAGAAACATTTAAAGGGTCTTCAACGGAAAGTGACACGCGTCAGTATCCGCAGGGACTCTGAGAAACTTTAAAGGTACCCTCCGCTACAGACTTTTGTCCCAACCCGCGACACTGAGAAACAATATAAAAGGGGCTCGCGAAACTTGGGCGAGGCCATGAAACTTTTAGAAACATAGCGGAGGCTGCCAGGTGTCTCCATCCGCGGGCCTCTTGGGTTACCTTTTATGTGTCCCTCAGGTGGCTCCACGTGGTGCCATCCACACCACTCTCAGAAACTTTAAAAAAACTGCGAGGAAACTTAAAGAAGCTGCGACTTAGAAACTTTTTTCGAAAACTTTGATGAAACTCTAGCGGAAGCTGACACGTGTTGCCCTCCACAACAACATTGAAACTTTTAGGAAACTACTCTCTGTCGTTGACACGTGTCGCAACCCACGGCGATCAATTTTAAATGCCGATGGAAATTTATAAGCCCGCCAAAATGCCCATTTGAACTGCCAGTTGACTGAAACTTTGACCATGCATAACTTCTTCATTTGGACGAATTTCAGGATGCTGCAAAAAGCAAACCTACCTATTTTTTTGAGCTCTTTATAATGGTAAGGTTTTTTTAGGCAAGGCCTTTAAGAATTTTGGCACTTTGCTTTATAGGGACCCTTTCAAGGGGATTTTCAAGGAAAATATCAGGTTAACTGTTTGTCCCTGGACAGAGGGAAAAAAGGTTAACAGGAACTTGGTGGTAGTGAAAGGGAAGAGATTCAGGAACTTGTTTAAGCTTGAAGCCACTAGAGTTTGTAATGCCTCTTATGTTTCTGAGGCTTCTGAAAACACTTGTATGTTGTGGCACCGTAGATTGGGCCACACAAGCAATAATGTATTAAAAACTATTAAAAATAAAAATTTGTTGGATGGTTTCTCCTATTCTGATGACCACTTTAATTTCTGTAAGCATTGTGTGTTTGGTAAACAAAACAGAAAATCATTTCCTTCAGGAAGCAATAGAGAAAAAGAGAAGTTAGAAATTATTCATACGGATGTGTTTAGACCTGTGGATAATGAATCTATCGAAAAATCTCGTTATTTTGTAACCTTCATTGATGATGTATCCAGATTTACATGGATTTATTTTATGAAGCATAAATCTGAAGTTTTCACTAAGTTTAAGGAATTCAAAGTCTTAGTAGAGAACCAATTAGGTTTAAAGATAAAAATATTAAGATCTAACAATGGAGGGGAATATTTCTCTAAGGAATTTGATGAGTTTTGCAAGCATGCAGGTATAATCAGACAAAAGACAACTCCGTATACACCACAACAGAATGGTGTTGCAGAAAGGATGAACTGAACAATTATGGAAAGGGCCAGAAGTATGCTTAGTGATGCATAGTTGGATAAATGCTTTTACGAAGAGGTTGTGTGTACTGCTTGCTACTTGATAAATAGATCTCCTTGTAAGGCTCTTGATTTGACACCTTATGAAGTGTGGATAGGTAAGAAACCTTCTATTTCACATTTAAGGATTTTTGGTTGTGAGGCTTTTGTTCATGTGCCTAAGGAAAAGTGATCTAGGTTGGATCCAAAGGCTAAAAAGTGTACATTCATTGGATATGGTGATAATGTCAAAGGTTATAAGCTTTGGAATCCACTAACCTGCAAGATTATCTTTTCTAGAGATGTTATTTTAACAGAACTTAGAGCTATTTCTGAACCTAAGCAACCAAAAGAAAAAGATGAAAAGGTAAAGAAGGTGCACTTTGATTTAGAGCGGCAAGATGCACCTCAGGAAGAACAGAATGATGGATTGGGGGGTGAATAAGAAGAATAAGATTCGAGTAGTTCTGATGAAGATGAGTCTGTTGTTACAGAAGAAGTTGGTGTAGATGTTCATGTAGAAGAACAAATTGAGACTCTTAATCCACCCTTGAGGAGATCTGCAAGACAATGGAATCCAGTTGACAGGTATAGCCCACTAGATTTCATTGTGTATATGCTTTATTGAGTACTAACGATGAACCTAGATCCTACAAGGAAGCTATTTCTGCAGATGATAGTGAGTCTTGGTAGCTAGCCATGCAGGAGGAGATGATGGCCTTAGACTCTAATAACACTTGGGATCTTGTTCATTTGCCCAAAGGAAGAAAGGCCATAGAATGTAAGTGGGTCTTCAAGAAGTTTGGAGTAGACCAGTCATTGGAGAAGTACAAGGCTAGACTGGTAGCCAAGGGCTACTCCCAGAGAGAGGGAGTTGATTTTGGTGAGATATTCTCTCCTGTTGCTAAATTGACTTCTATTAGATTTCTATTATCCATTGATGCAACTTATGACTGGGAGATTGAGCAAATGGATGTTAAGACTGCATTCTTGCATGGAGATCTTGAAGAAGAAATTTATATGCAACAACCTACAAGTTTTGAGGTAAAAGGAAAAGAACATTAGGTTTGTAGGTTAAAGAGGTCTCTCTATGGTTTGAAACAGTCCCCCAAAATGTGGTATCAAAAGTTTGATTCATTTGTTTTGAAATTGGGTTTTGTTAGAAGCGAGGAGGATCATTGTGTTTACATTCATTGTGTTGATGATTCTATACTAGTTATTGCTTTGTATGTTGATGACATGTTTTTCAGCAATACTAAGGGTATGGTCAGTGAGCTTAAAGCCCAACTTTCAGGTGCATTTGAGATGAAGGATCTTGGTGCTGCAACGTATATTTTGGGAATGGAGATCAGGAGGGACAGAGTTAACATAAAGCTTTGGTTGTCACAAAGTAAGTATGTGAATACTATTTTATAGAGGTTTAGTTTGCAGGACTGTAACCCAGTTAGAGTTCCTTTACCCATTGGTACTAAGCTTTCATTAGATATGTGTCCAAAGGCTGAGGATGATCTTGAGGATATGTCTAATGTGCCATATGCTAGTGTTGTAGGGAGTTTGATGTATGCAATGATTTGCACTAGACCAGATATTGCCCAAGCAGTGGGAGTTTTGAGTAGATTTATGTCTAACCCTGGTAGACAGCACTGGAACTATACGAAGAGGGGGTTTAAATATCGTGTAGGTAATCCTAATCATTGTTTGGTTTATTTTGGTACTGATAGTGCTGATAAATATTTGGACATACAAGGTTTTGTTGATGCAGATTGGGCAGGTGACTTGGATTGTCGAAGGTCCACTAGTGGCTATGTGTTTACTTTGTTTAGAGGTGTAGTGAGTTGGATGAGTAAGAGATAGCCCATAGTTGCTTTGTCCACCATAGAAGTAGAGTATATGGCTACTACGCATGTCTCTAAGGAGGTAGTTTGATTGAGGAGACTGTGTACAGGTATTGGTTTTGATTGTAGGATCATTCAGATTGGTTGTGATAGCCAGAGTGCTATCTATTTGGCTAAGAATCCCATGTATCATGCTCAGACTAAGCATGTTGATGTTCAGTATCACTTTGTTCGAGAGTTGGTTACAAATGGAGAAATTGAGCTGAAGAAGATAGACAATCAGGAGAATGTTGCAGATTCATTGACCAAGCCTGTGAGCACAAAGAAGTTCACGTGGTGTAGAGAGGTCATGGGCCTTGTTTCTAGTGCCTAATTATATTTCATTTGATTTCCTATGGGTTGATTTATAATGTATAATGTCATGTGGGAGAATGTTGGGATAAGGTGCCATTAATCTTGTAAATCCCAATATTGTATTTATTCCATTTATTATTTGTAATTTGTAATTACCCATAAGGGATGTACAAGTTTCACCGGCAGAAGTAAGAATTATTTACTGTCCACAGTAATTACAGAGTTACTGCATGGTAAGTCCCAAAGTTACCGGTGGTAGTTACGAGATGTCATTTACTATGGTAAATGGTAATTGGTCAAAGTGGGGTGCACATGTGGAAGAATAATCTATTTTTAGTGTTATGACGCACGTCATAGATGCTGTAAGAAGGTGTAAGAGATTCTATGACAACTATAAGTTGTCATAAGAATCTATGACACTAATAATAGCATATGATGCGTCATAAGATGTTGTAAGTGGTTATTTTTAGCCCCAAGGCATTCAAGCTTGCATGGGCACTTTTTCCTAAGTGTAGGATGCATGTATGATAGCATTTATGACCATGTAAGAGCCTATTCTTGGCCATGGATGCGCAAGGTTGTATTGTTGACTCTTGACAAGTGTTATGGGCTTGTAAGAAGTCATTTAATGCCTTGAGGTTGTGTAAATTCTATATAAACCATAGCATAGTAGATGAGATGAATATAACAGTTTACAAGTACCCAGGTTCTGCTGGAGTGAAAGTTGGAGGACAGAGGAAGTGAATGTATTTGTAATCTCCTTTTGTGGAGATAATACAACTTGGCCTCTTTTCTTGGTGGAGTTGTTTTTACCCACAAGGGATTTCTCCACGTTAAACACTTGTGTTATGTGCTTCATTCTGCTTCTGGTATATTTTTGTATTGTGGGTTTATGTTTTGTTACAATCTCCATTAATAACACAGTTAAAGATTGCTGAAATTTATTCGAATCAGATTTCCATTGAAGTAGTGTTTCTTTCATTTCTAACATTCTCCGTGTTTTGCATGAATGTAACTGTCTTCTCCATGTTTTGCATGTCTGTTACTATCTTCAATGTGTTTGGTGTGTCTTCACCGTGCTTGGCATGTTTACTGTGTTTGTTGACCTTAGTTTAATGCATGCATTGACCTTGCATTTATACATACATTAAAGTGGGGGCTAAATGTTATGTCAGAAAATGTCCCCTTGGGGGCTTTTCCCTCCTAAGTTTTAGCTCCTGGGTCTTTAAGTTGCATTTAGAGCATCTTGTGTGATAATTTTGACTCCCAATGAGAAAACCCTGAAGTCTTATGGCAAATAGGACCTAGGGGGTGCTATTGTGGTAATCACTAAATAAAAATAGCAAGGTGGATTTGGGCGCTAGCACCCTAGTCCTTCCCTATTTTGGGTCTACCCTAAATTTAAATGTCAGTTTTATGACTGTTATTTAGGTCCTATGTCAACATCTCAAGTTTAAATTATGAAATTCTTAGTGGGAATGTTTGTAGTTGCATATATAAGCATGATTAGGTTTCATTTGCAAACTAGATGGACATTAGATGGAAACTAAATGAGCATTGTGACTTTGTGATTTTGATTCAAGGCATTCATTGTGTTGTAGAGTAGTACTTTGTTGTTATTGTGTTTGTATTTGTAGATTTGGCTCCATCTCATGGCATGAAGAGCATCTTCCTTCCATGAGATCTACACTACAAGGTGATATCTATTATGTTTTCAATCATGTATCATTTGGATTTTTGCCTCTATCCCGCTGGGATATGCACTCTTATCTGACAAAGGTGTTTGGAAGACTTGAATTTATCTCCGAGGCTTGACCAAGGCAAGCCTCTAAACACCACAACCCCCTCCCACACTCCTTTGTGATTGTAGGTTATAGGTACCAAATTTCACAGAGTGCAGTTGAGGAAAGGAGGTTTCAGACATCAAAGATTCAAGATCTGACAAATAGAGGACTCCAGTGAACATTCCAAGACTAGGGGTTAGTCGCTGTGTCCTCCATTTTTCCTAACGTAGAAATAGAAGGTACAGTGCAGATTAGTGTCGGGAGAAGTTCTAGATTCCATACGAAAAATGTACCTTAGACTAGGGTGTTAGTCCCTATGTCCTCGACTTTTCCATTTTCCAAACTTCAAAAAATATTAAGTTAAATATCTCTGTCCTTCACCTTGGTCTGAAAGGATTTGTCGTAATTTGATAATTTGCTTATTGTTTTACATATTTAGGGTTTTAAGTGAAATTGAGCATTAACTTGAGATATTGTTTGATACATCTGAGATTTTGCATTATTCCAAGTGGTAGCCTAACCTAATAGGTGAATGCTCCTAGTAGTGGAGATTCAACTCGGTTGATATGCCCTTGAATGTTTGTGGTTAAGGGAGGAATTGCCTTTAAAACCTAAAACAAACAAAACCCCTCCTTTTTAACCCTCTAAACACCATCTAGTCTTATGAGCTTATCAATCAATCCACAAGACTAATTACTATTTTGCAGTGAACTACGTTGACCTCAACAATCTCCCTCTGCTTACTTCAATTAGCACAAATGTATGTCTTCATACTATTGACTCCAGAGATGTAACTGTGGTACATATAATTACTTGAAACTTGAGACATACATACTTGATCCTCATATTTACTTGTCCTCCATACTACATCATATCTTCATTTGTGGAGAGGTGTAGAGCATTCTCCTATCTTTCTATGACTACACTTACCCTATTCCATTGTTGTCTTCACTCTTTTGACTCTAAAATTCTTTGCAGTAAACATTATGACCTCAAACTTGAAACATAGATGCTTGAGTGTAATATCTAGCCAATAGTCCAAACCACAGGCCCATACCTTCAACTGCGGTAGAATGTGGTACCTTCTTGTGATCCTATAACACCTTCTCTGACTTGTACTATACTTAGACAATTTCCTTCAATCTTCTTTATCAGGCGGCAAGTATCAAGAGTTCATATCATCATCATATAGCAAGACTCTAACTCTACTTATCACAAACTTCAAACATAAATATATCAAGGTTGTGAACTTACACATGAACATTAGAAAATAGGATTGTGTATAGATGATACTGATCCATCTCCTTCTGTGCAGATGATACTGATCCATCTCCTTTTGCCTTCTTTCTTGATCTATTCCTTTGCCTGCCTCGGTATATATTCATCACTTTACTTGTTTGTCTAACAATACTTCTGACCACTTATTCTATTGTCTTCATTGATCATCATACTACTGCCATCACCTTTGATATCACTTGCAACCTTCCATACTGCAACACTCCATACCAATGTTGACATCAATGACAACCCACATGCAACAATCTCCCCCTTTGTCATTGATGACAACACTTGACCTGATATATGTGTATTTATCCCCCTTTGACATCAATGGTAAAGGACTAGTGGAATTCCTCTGTTCCAGCAAAAACAAGTAGGCTCCCCCTGTCTGAATATTTCTTATCACCTTTTATTAGTCAACTCCCCCTAAGGAGTAGCCTCTATCTCTTCAAAACTGATGTAGCAAAATTGTCTTTCAAGATACTATGTACAATGTGCCTTATTTTTATCAACATAACATTGCTTATTCTTATTTTTACTCACTGCATATTTATACAATCATCAAAATTTGTCATATACCTTTATAGAATTTTCTATTTACTTGGAAGGTACAATGTTCTTTTAGATCATCTTTAACTGGGCAAGTGTAGTGTCCCAGTTCTTCTTTGCAAAGGATAAGATGTGTAGTTGACTTTCAAACTGAATGTATAAATCTTTTGCTTCCTCCTGAGTAGTTGGCACCTTCACCTTTTGTGCAACATTTTCAGCTTCTGTTAGAGTGCCAGTCAAAATGGCTAGTCTCATACTACTTCTGTCAATTGTCCAATTACATTATTTACTTGCTTCCTTTGATCCAAGAGCTGCTTTAACTGAGTACGAAGAGTTTCTATTTGGGCCCTAATAGTTCCATATTTATCATTCAAGGGATCATATACCTTGGCCGCTTGAATTAGTTGTGACTCAATAGAGTCAGGTTGATCTTTTATGCTTTTGGTAGTAGTAGGCCAGTTCAAGCAAAATTGATACAAAACTTTGGCATCCTCTATGCATTTTTTAATATTTTTCACATTTTCTTGAAACTTATTGTGTGCCTTAGCACATCTAGCAGAGGCATCATCTAATCTTTTATTATTTATCTGCTCAGTTATCTTTAGCTCATCTTGCTTCTCAAGAAAGGATGGATGAGCCTTAAAAGACTCCGGCATAAGCTTCATTTGTTGAGTAAAGATAAGATGTGTAGTTAACTTTCAAACTAAATGAATAAATCTTCTGCTTCCTCCTGAGTAGTTGGCACCTTCACCTTTTGTGCAACATTTTCAGCTTCTATTAGAGTGCCAATCAAAAATGCTAGTCTCATACTTACTACTTCTCTCAGTTGTCCAATTTCATTCTTTACCTTCTGGTTTTGATCCAAGAGTTGCTTTAACTGAGTATGGAGAGTATCTATTTGGGTCATAATAGTTCCATATTTATCTTTCAAGGGATCATTTACCTTCACCGCTTGAATTAGTTGTGACTCAATAGAGTTGGCTTGATCTTTATGCTTTTGGTAGTTGTAGGCTAGTTCAAGCAAAATTGATACAAAACTTTGGCATCCTCTATGTAGTTTTTAATATTTTTCACATTTTCTTGCAACTTATTGTGTGCCTTAGCACATCTAGCAAAGGCATCATCTAATATTTTATTATTTATCTATTCAGTTATCTTCAACTCAACTTGCTTCTCAAGAAAGGATGAATGTGCCTTAAAAGACTCCAGCATAAGCTTCATTTGTTAAGTAGGTAGCAGGGATGGATCTATTTTTGCCTCAGGCAATTCTTTCAGTATTATCTTGATTGCCTCTTCCAATACTTCAACTCCTTCCACTTGTTGTTGCAGAGATTCTTGTAGTGGACTGGAGCATGTCTCCCAGTTGTAGCTTCTAAAGGGGAGATATTCCAGACAAGTTGACTTGTCCATCTAGCATAGGCAACGATAATAGTTGTGGAGTAACCACCCATTGTATTTGCATCTATTTAGCTAATAACTTCTTAATTGAGTCAATCGGACAAGACGAGGAAGAAGTGTCTTGTTATTTTTTGGGCCCTCTCCTATATCAACATTGACTTGCTCCTCATGCTGTTTTCGATTACTCTGTTGCTCAGTTTTCTCCGGAGGGTTATCATGCACATAATTATGATTAGGTGAGGCATTTTCTTTACTTTTCTCTGCCAAGTTTTCATCTTGTGTTGATGGCTCTTCTTTCTCCTCTTGAGTATCCTGTTGATATGAGCCATGTGGAGGAGCACTGTGTGGTGAAGAAAAATGTGATTGCTCCACATTATCAGTAACTTTTATTCTTTCGAGTATTTTATTTGTCACATATTTAGTTTCCTTTTAAATTTTATCTTGATCTTCTTTATCCATGCTCATAAGGGCATCTACCCTTTTCTTTGTCCTCAACTCCTAAGCTTGCCTCTGAGCCATTTTATCCTTTTCATCTTGAGTCATGGAAGACCCAACCTTATCAAGAGCTTTTTTCCTCAGTTCATCATCCATTTTAACAACCTTTTCTCTTCTTTCTCTTAGAACATCAACTAGGCTTTCTGGAACTTGCTCAATAATATCATTCAAGGGGACATTAAACTTGATCATATACATTACAATGGATTTCTCAATGGTGCTATGATCTTTAGGTGGTACCTCCGGATATAAGTCTGTTGTATCCTTTAGGATACCATAATGTACAATAGCATTGAAAATTACATCTAATGAAAGAGATGATTGTTTAGGTGCTGGTGGAGGAGTTTTCTTAGACTTCTTCTCTTTCTTATTTGGATGAGATGTGCCTTCATCTCCTACTTCTTCTTCTTCTTCACTTTCTTCTACCTCCACAATCTTGACTTTCTTTCTTTTAGCATGTCGCTTTTGCCTAGGTTGTTTCTTTTCACTTGTTTTCATTTGAGTCAAAATCTTAGATGCGGCTTTTCTTCTGATTGAAGAAATCTAGGTTGATCAGGAGGGTTGTGATGCATTTACAGTAGTAGAAGTAGATCTGCTAGACCTTCTTGGTCCTTGTGCAGCTAGCGGAACAACAAAAGCATGTTATGCTTTCTCCACAGGGGCTTTCGATGTGGTTTTAGATGAAATACCCCACTTTTTATGTAACTCACCTTTATTCTTCTCAAGTTGCTCTTCTGCATTCTTCCTATGCATTTTATTCATAATCTCATCATATGTTCCAAACCTTTTAGCAGTTGTATCTTTAGGTTTGTTGAGCAAGATGTCAGCCTAGACCTTTATTTCATCTCCAAAAACCTCATATGGCAATCTTGAAATCCATACAGTTCTAGGTTCAACTGCCTCCATATAGGTATAATCTTTGTCCACCAAGAAAGTGATTTATCCTTCATACTGCCTTACAATATTAGATGGGATTTTGTCTCTCACTTGCATATTGGTTTGTAGGGTTTTGAAGAAACCCAATACATTTTTTTATAGTGATTTAGATCACTGAACCCTCTTACGCGACTCTTAATTTGGGCGGCAACAAGGATATGTTGTTGCCAAACCTTTCCTCTGAAACCAGGCAATTCATTTAGAAAATAGAATGCAAGACAAATAATTAGGGTCCCATACCTAAAGTTATATCCAATCTCCTTTGTTCTCCTCAGATTCTACAAAAGTTGTTCTCTCATGACCTCATAGAGGTCAAAGTCTTTGCCTTCTTTTACCAATTGGTAGGCAAGGTGAATTATAGTACCAGTAGCAGAACCTTCCCTGTTTGTGAACTATACTTTGTAAGCAATCCTCATTGTAACATAGGGGACACCTGGATCAGTTATGTTATTAATAGTTAAGGTCCTCTTATCAAATTTTTCTTCAGTAAGTTCAATAGTCTTCTCATTTTTAACTGATTTCATCATCGGTACATATTTGGTGGAGCACAACCCAGTTACTGCTGGGTAGTCTTTCCATATGTCTATTTGCTTGGCACCCATATTTGTAACTTACATCATCATCTAAGAGTTGATCTTTGAGATCTTCAAACTTCATATGGTTGATTTCATCTATCTTAGAATGAATGTAAAATCTAACATATTCAGTGTATGCCACATATGCCAGAACATTTGAAGAATGTCCCATCTTTATCAACCTCCATCATTTCAAATGGATACTTCTTATTTTTTGGTCTAGGTTTTTCAGAGACATCAACTACTTGCAGATTCGCCATATAAAGCTTCTTTCAATTCAAAGACTAGGGTTTTAGTAGATCTGATAAATACCTTTGTTTTGCTAGGGTTTCAAAATTGAGTGCTCATAATCCAGAGTTCTTCTTTAGCTCAAGTCGCCAAGTGAACTAAAGGTTTGCTTCTCTCCTTGGCTCTGAATGCAAAAGCTTTGTCCTCAAATGGGATTTGATCATTCAGAGGAAGCATAAGTAATTTTCAATTTTGCCATAACATTCCTCATTAATGTACTTTTGTTTGGTTAGGTAGGCCTGCTGCCAGATTGCTCTGTGAACTCACAGAGACTCAAGAACCTTTCGCAATCCTCTGCATCATAATATTCTATTCCAAAAATTTGGGAAAAAGAAACTGTTTTACCTTATCAACACCTTCACTAGCTAATTTCATTCTAATTCATATGTATGCTTAGCTTCCATTTGCAAAAGCCAACAAATATTTAGGGGAGGAAGAATAGATATACATTGGTTAGCTCCCCCTGACCCTTATGCCATATCTTAATCAACAATGAAGTCCTCTGCACTAGGTAGAAGCACAAATTCTTCCTTCTTTTCATCATCTTGTTATGTCTTCCTTCTCCATATCTTTGCAATTTCCTTCTTTTACTGAGTCACAAATTTCTCTGTCTTCTTATGTTGAGCAGATGGTTTCACAGAACCACTCCTGCATGAACTTTCTTTATGCCCAAAGTTGTTACACTTGTAGCAAACAACATTATAATTTGAAATCACACCATTTCTTCTTACTTTAGTTCTACACTCAACAACCCTGTGACCAAACTTATTGCAACCATAGAAATAGCCATAGAAGGAATGAGAAATTCTTGTATCACGCTTTGAAGACACAAATGAATTCTTCCTTATGTTATCATTTCTTTTGGTCTTGGTCCTATAGTCAATAGACTTATGTCCAAATTTATTGCAAGAATAATAGCAACCATAGAAGGATTGAGAGAACCTGGGATTAGCAGCTGGTCTAGGAGGAGATCTCATGAGATCTTTCTTCTGATTGCTGACCTATATGAATTCATCATCTTTTGACTCATGCCCCTCATCTTCATTTTTGTTAGAGTCTTCAGTGCCAAGTTCTTCTCTTTTCATTTCAAACATGCCTTCAGGTATATTTGTTTTAGGACTCTAACTTTTCTCAAAACTAATGCCACCTTTATTCTTTGGAGGTCTTTGACTACTGATTATCTCATCAAGAATATTGGTGCTTTTCTTCAATTTTAGACCTTTGTCTATCAGATCCCTTTCTTTCTCCAATTCTTTCCTCAAGGAGACAATTTATTCTTCAAGTTTGGAGCATTCAACCGATTTGTCTTCAAGCTTGGCATTTAGATCATCTACAATAGTCTTACCTTATTCAACTTGAATTTTCATCTTGGCATTTGCTTCTTTGACTTTATGAGGTTGATCTTATATTCTTCATTTTCACTTCTTGCTACATCCAGATCATCTAGGGTAGAAATGAGTTCTCCTTCAAAATCAACTACACAATCTTGTGGATTATAGGCTGTCATGTCTTCATCAACTTCCAGAGGATTCTTTCCAATTAACCTTACTTCTATTCCCATGTGTTCCACACCAAGATCTACCTTAGTTATTAGGCTTCATTCAAGGAACTTGGCTCTGATACCAATTGTTGAACACACAGAAGTACTGAGAGGGGGGTGAATCAATGTTTATTCAAAATCTATTTTTTTAACTATATTATAGCTACCATAAACATTTAGAATATGAAGAGCATAAGAACATAGAAGCATACATCCATAACACCAGATTTATGTGGAAAACCCTAGAAGGGAAAAACCACGGTGAGCAAGCTGCTTGGATCTACTATCCAAAACCAACCTCACAAATAAAACAAGATTACAATATTATTTATGGGCTACAACCCAAAGGAAGATGCAACTCCCTAAATAGTTACAACAATTACAAAACTTATCTAACTCAATGTTCTTCATACAAAACTGAGTGTTGATTACTTCATCCTCTGCACAACTATCTCACTTATATACATTCTCAATATTAACCTCTGCCATAATGAAACAACTTCAAAAACTTTTCTCCATCATCATATTGCTAACAATTGCCTCCTTAGCATTATCATTTTACATAAACTGGTCTTCTCCATATTTCATCATGAGATCTATTTTTGTTGTAAGTATATTCACACAATATCAATTATGTTTATTTATTTTGAATATTTTCAACCCTCAACAACTTTGATTCTTCATATATATCCTCCGCAAGATTCAAAAGCTTTCTTCTTGGTCGGCCAACATGAAACATGTAGTGGCCACAACAGTTAGCTCCAAAGCATATGCGGTAAGTTGAAATCAAGTGTGGTTAAAGATAAAGCCTAATCAAGTCCTAATTTTCCTTCCCACACTCTTCCAAGCTGGTGCACACTCAACACACATGGCAAGATCTATATTATACACCAAGTCATCTCCGCAACACTTATCCTTTCTTGCATTTGGCTCTAGACCTAAAGCGGTATCGGAGGAGACAAAATTACATCATGTGTACCACTTACTGAATATTATGTGACTTGCAAAACATTCATGTATACTTCTCTTATCATCTCAGGATGTTTCATGTTGGCGGAGTCACTTGATCTCTGATGCAGGTATCCTTAACAACCTTTGCTTACACAATCTTAAGATAAAGCAATGAAAACCATACTTGTGGTGAACTTAATCATTTGAAACTTGAACAAAGCATACCATCTAGTCATATGAGCTTATCCCTCAATCCACAAGACCAGTTACCATTTTGCAGTGAACTGTGATGACCTCAACAATCTCCCTCTACTTACTTCAATTAGCACCAAGGTATGTCTTCTTACTACTGGCTCTGGAGATATAACTACAGTACATATAATTACTTGAAACTTGAGACATGCATACTTGATCTTCATATTTACCTGTCCTCTAAACCACAACATCATATCTTCATTTGTGGAGAGGTGCGGAGCATTCTACTATCTTTCTATGACTACACTTACCATGTTCCATTGTTGTCTTCACTCTTTTGACTCCAAAATTCTTTGTGGTAAACATTATAACCTCAAACTTGAAACATAGATGCTTGATTGTAATATTTAGCCAATAGTCCAAACCGCAAGCCCATACCTTCAACTGCAGTAGAATGCAGTACCTTCTTGAGATCATGTAACACCTTCTCTAACTTGTACTATACTTAGACAATTTCCTTCAATATTCTTTATCAGGTGGCAAGTATCAAGAGTTCATATCATCATCATATAGCAAGACTCTAACTCTACTCATCAAAAACTTCAAACATAAATATATCAAGATTGTGAACTTACACATAAAAATCAGAAAATATGATTTTTATAGATGATACTGGTCCATCTCCTTTTGTGTAGAGGATACTAATCCATCTCCTTTTGCCTTCTTTCTTGATTTGCTCCTTTAGTTGTCTCGACATATATTCATCACTTTACTTGTCTGTCTAACAATACTTCTAACCACTTATTCTACTATCTTCATTGATCATCATACTGTTGCCATCACCTTTGATATCACTTGCAACCTTCCATACTACAACACTCCATACCACTATTGATATCAATGACAACCCACATGCAACAATCTCCCCCTTTGTCATTGATGACAACACTTGACCTGATATACGTGTATTTATCCCCCTTTGACATCAATGGTAAAGGACTAGTGGAATTCCTTTGTTCCAGCAAAAACAAGTAGGCTCCCCCTATTTGAATATTTCTTATCACCTTTTATTAGTCAACTCCCCCTAAGGAGTAGCCTCTATCTCTTCAAAACTAATGTAGCAAAATTATCTTTCAAGATACTATGTACAATGTGCCTTATTTTTATCAACATAGCATTGCAACATAGTAGTGGTAAATAGGAGTTTGGGTAATCTATTGAGATGCTTAGTAGGATATAAGGCAAGAAATTGGGACATAATTCTGCCACAAGCAGAGTTTGCATACAATAATTTTGTAAAGAGAACACTAGTAGAAAAACAACAATAAATGACTAAAAAAACTACTAAAAACTGCATATAAATGACTAAACTTGGTCACGTGACCATTAGAAGTTTATTGCTGGTCATTTATAATGCGACCAAATTTATGACTAAACCATTTTTAGTCATTTATTTGGTTGTTTTGATTGATCAATTTGGTAGTATATTTAGTCATTAATTTAGTCATATATTTATTCATATTTACTCTCTGAGCTTGGTCACGTGACCATTAGTAGTTTATTGTCGGTCATTTATAACGCGACCAAATTTATGACTAAACCATTTTTAGTCATTTATTGGTTGTTTTGATTGATCAATTTGGTAGTATATTTTTAGTCATTGATTTAGTCATATATTTAGTCATATTTGAGGTTTAAACATAAAACACAGAAAAACATAATCAATCATTCATTTGCACATAATGAAACAACTATTAAGAAGGCAAAATACTAAAATTTTATAGAGAAAAGGTGTTCTTACAGCAAATACAAGACTTAAATATGTGTCTTTGCTTTGAAAAATGTGTTATAAAGTGTGTTTCTTAGTTCTATGACTGAGAAAACTGAGTTACAATGCTCTATTTTTTGCTTATACGGCTCTAAAACATGAAAGAACTACTTGAAAAATGAAGCCTAAGGGTCCTATATCTCATCCCAAGCATGGGAGATCATATAGGAACTAAAATTGACTAAGCTTTCATGCTTAAAATAGGGATTTGTAGTGAGGAAGTGCTCTGGATTATTATTTGTATCAATAATTATTTTACCCAATGCATTGTGTACATGTACATCCTGACTTCCTTCACTCACAAGATGCTCTAAAAATTGTGTCAACAATCGAAGCCTGTTCCTATAATAAACAAAGACAAAACATGAATTGTTAGCTTAATATAAACCTTATGGAAATTGAAAAATAGCTTTGGAGATTTTATACGTTACCTTTTTCTTGTATTCTTCAACAAGTGGTTCAATAGGAAGGAGAAAATGAATAGAAAGAATAAGACCTTTGATGAAGTCCTCAGGACAATCATCATAAAGTAGTTGACCAACAACTAAAGGAACATTTCTTGGATTTACCTAATCAACAATAAAAAAAGAGTAAACAATTTAGTCCCTTAAATGCATGTGCAGAACCCACACAATAAAAATGATAAAGGCTAATATTGTAACCAATATCTGTTACATTAGCCCTTTTCCAATAAATAAGAATGTCCTTTAAGTTTATATTAGTTCTCCCCTATTAAAAAGACATGGTACCAACAATAAATTTCACCTAGCATGCATAAAATATTTTGATATACATGGCAGTCTTTCAGACATTATTAGTAACCTGATAAATATGGTCTATTTATAGAACTCTTTTTAGAAACTAAAGATCTCTGAAATGAGTGACCTGCAACTTGAAGATATATAAGCTTTTATCTGGCACAAAACATGGAGGAAAAAATAAGTGTTCAATATGAGGATCTACCTTTTGGACATAGCCTTCAATGTATCGGAACATATTGTTTGAATATAAGTAATGGGTAAGATCTGGTACAAATCCAAACTAATCACAAACATTTATCAGTGGACGAGCATCTAGAAGTCTTGCTTCCATAAGAAAGTTTTGTCTTTTCAGCATCATAGAAGTTTGACTCTCTAGTTACACGTTCCACCTCCTTGATTTGTCTAGTTTTGGCTACTGCTTCAATGTATTTGAAGTGAATGTCAGGATCCTCACTACCAATGACATTGAAAATATAGTTTACCATATAAGTACAAGGTTCCCAAGCTACTACAAAATTACCTCCTCAAATAGATCAATGAATATCAGTGACAAAATGATACTAGTGACAATCCAAAGTCAAATCACTTAGAGCTCAAATATGCACCCAAGAAGAAATATAGCCCTTCATAAGACTTGAACTATTCAAACAAATTGATGCATGAATATACACCCAATTGTTCAAAATATTCCTTGGCAGCCCGTGTGACATGAAAGAAGTTAACATCAAAAATAAGATCTAAGCAATTGTCAATGTCATCTAGAGCCAACATTATTAATTTGAAATAAATAAAAGGTGCACAATTTTTATGTAGACAATTATTTGGAGATTTCCCCTCAGGTTGACAAGAAGGAGATCTTTCATGCACTTCAACGCCCACTCTCTAGAAAGGGTCCCAAAGAACTCAACAAGGGCCTAAGAAATATTGCAATCAATAATGGAATTGGTAGTTTCTATTCAATTTCAAGAGCACATCATGTTTCACAGACCTGTGGCTCGATAGCATGGGTGTTGACAATGACACGTTTAATATCGGGCAACTCTGTATTGTGTTGTACCCAAAACTTACAATATTAGTGATGAAGCATACCACTGTCACAAGCTCAAGAAATTTCTTGAGTTACCAAGCAACCACTGTGAACACAAACTATCTGTAGCATAGAGACCACACAAGATGTCACTGGCCATTGAAAGAGGACTACTGCATGGTGAGGTAACTATACTATCTAGTTCATCAAGGTGTACTGTCAACAATGACACTGTACTTTTATCACATCAAACTATATTTCAAGAACACTATCTACTAGAAACTACTGACACAAGAGTTATAAGTCACTATCATAAACCAAACAACCAATATCACTGTCATGTCATATTAGCACTGTCAAGTCAAGCAAATAAAGACAACTATCACTGTCAAGAAACCATTCACTGTCTCTATCTCAGTTGGAAACTCAGGAACCAATGCATCCACAATACCACAGACCTTTGTTCATCAAAAGCACAGTGATAGCAAGGAAAATGGATTGTACACTGGCAAAGAAGCATATCATTAGAAAAGATAGAACAAAGACTTCATGTTGCAAGACCATCAAGATTCTCCACTCTACTCCACATACCACTCCACTGTGCTATACAAATAGTCATAACACTGCCAGTAGAGACCTGCAACTAATCATTTGAGTAGAAGGGATATAAGGACAAGAAACATATAGAAGCACTGTCTAAAATCATGAAATGGCACCGTCAAGTTAGAAGGCTTACTGTCACACCATCAAAGAATTGTTGCCATTAGGAACATGAGGCATAATACACATGGATCTGTATATTGTCTTTGTAATCATTGTCATTACAAACCAACTGCAAACAAAGACACTTATGTCTAAAACCAATGAGGAAAGCATTCATGTCTGAAACCAAGTAACCACTATTAGAAGAAAATGAAGTAAATATGTCATTGTTCACTGTGCATTGACAATATAACTGTCTCAAAAGACCATATCTATTCATCTTTGATCATATCAAAACATGACATGTCCCAACCTTGTATCTCTTGTAATCATACAAGCACACCTTTTGCAACTTTCTGAAGCATAAATAACAATACTCACTTCCACTAAATATTTGAATGATCAAGAAACAACTCTGTCATACTTATATGTATAAGTACCTTACCTTGCATCAACGTTTATCAACACCTTTGAAACTTACCTTGCATCAACAAACACCATTACCTTTGACACCAATAATGTGGAACCAACGATCAAAGAAGGATGTAGATGCATACCACTGTCACAAGCAACCACTGTCATTAGCAAGCCACTTTTTCACTGTCACAAGCAAGAAGTATAAGACCATAACTATCACAGTTATAGAATTACAAACTATCACTGTCATAAAATTATCTATCATAATATTTAACTACCACCTTTGTCTATTTGTAGATATCCTGATGATAGAGAAACTCTCCTCATATAGCCTTGGAATATATTGATGACCCTATCCAAGATTGTAGTGCTTCCTTAATGCTTTTTAGGGTTTCATAGTCCATTCATAGTTCACAAACCTATGCATCTTTATACTAAGTTTCGGTGATGTTTGAACACTGTGCCCATAGTCTTTCAGGGATCTTCATCAGTTCCAAATCTCTTTTTCCTTGTGCATACTACCCATTGTTCCATATCAACCTACAGGGACCCTTGTATGTCATTGAAACTTCACTATGCATGTTTCAACAATATTCACAACCTACTTATTATCATGAAAGACTTGACACTATTAGTACAAGCTCAAGGTAACTCAAAGTAATGGAGATCTTTGGAATGACTCTTCATCTTTATTATGATGACTCCTTATTCTTGTATCTTGAACATGTTGCAATACTTGAAAGTTCTCTCAAAGGTTATGCATAACATGCACTTCACTGTGTTTGACACTAGCCTTAAAATTTTTAATGGCTTCTATAACTACATAAGATCTTAAGACACTCCATAGTCTATGAGATCTTCATTAAATGAGAATAGAATTTTATAATGAAATAAGAAGCATCCATCATACCAATACCTGAGACTCCCCTTTCTCCCTTGTAGAAATCTTTTGATCTTTGTAGGCCTAGTTGATAACTCACAGTGACCTCTTCATACGTCTACTTTGGCCTTTGAATGATCTTTCTACAAACCTTAGTGTGATCTTTGCAAATATTTGCACAAGAGTAGGATAAGCTTGCATAAGTTTGATAGAGGTTAAAGTTATGCAGACCTTAACCTAGTTCATAGAGAGGTATTCTTAAGATTTGATGGACTTGAATAGATAGCACACACTATTTTGATACCCTTTTGATGATCCTCTATTATCCTTTTACAATGACAAAATCCATCTTGCATAGTATCAAAGGGAGATGGGAACGAACAAAACTATTTAAGTGAACATAGGGATCTAAGTGTAGTTTACTCAGTCTTAGGAGGCACCTTATTCCTTAAAATAAGTGATGACCATTGTAAACTTTCTCAAGCTGCCACTTTTTTCTAAAAACTATGTATAGTTATCATTCAAGGGTTTTTAGGTAGTGGTAGAGGGTTGTGAAGAGAATAGAAATCTGTGTTTTGTTTTAGACAATATATATATCTTAGAAGGCTCTTTCACAATCATTGAGTCCTATCTATAGCTCTAAAGCTTTAAAGGACAACACAGACATAGTTTGGTTTGACATAGATAGTAGGATGTAGAAAGAGATCTCAAGATATGCTAATGTTATAAGGAGCTCTATCTGGGTAGTAAGGTCCTGTAGGGGTATGACTAAAAGCCTTATATGCTTTAGAGACCTCTTCACAATCAAAGCTCTTTAGGGACCATACAAGATTGTGTGGGAGAAAGAGCCAGGACACTATTAAAGATTTTTGTGACCATAAAATGGATATATAACAATATTTGAGGGTTGTCAAGCTTCACAGTCTTGCCAATTTTTTTAAAGAACCAGGGGTACTTATGAACAAAGGCACTTTGACTATTAACAAAAGAAGCAAAGACAGTTAGCATGCAGAGAGAGGTAAGGTACAACCAATGCAATCAACATCAAGAATGCTGGTCACTATTTCTAATTAGTTGGGCTTTACACCCACTGGTTTCATTTTCTTAAATTTTGCTAAGGACTTTTTATAAAAACCCATTTT
Source organism: Cunninghamia lanceolata (assembly GCA_027924645.1). NCBI lineage: Eukaryota > Viridiplantae > Streptophyta > Pinopsida > Cupressales > Cupressaceae > Cunninghamia > Cunninghamia lanceolata. Next base: position 19,531,621 of record BSBN01001272.1, on the reverse strand, counting down.
GAACATATCCTTTAATCATGGCATTCCATGATATCACATTTCTTTGAGGCATTTTTGGAAACAATTCACTTGCCTTGTCTATGCTTCCACATTTTCATGTATGTCTAGTAGGGCACTTGTAACTACAACACATGACAAAAAAATACCTGTTGTTATGCTTTGATGGATGTCCCTTCATTATTACTGGATATCTGATGTAGTGCACATTATTATAGTGCAAGCCTATTTTTTAGATTGTTTCATTTAAGAATTGCCACACCTAATAGGTTTGGAGATTTTATGTTGCTTTATTGAATAGCATAGGAAACTATAAGGAATGTCAAATCTCATCTACACATTATAAGGTATAAATAAATTGATCACAATTTGAAATTATTCAAAAGAGAATTTGTGTATAAATTCTTCATTATTGAATTTTGTGCAGAAGTTTTTGTGAAGGCTTTGGTGATCCGAAGTGGAACATGCAACTACAATATCTGAAAAAAATCCACTTCCAAATATGCTTTTAATGGATGTTCATACCCTTATCCAAAGCTCTAATTCACACACAAGCACCATCAAAGAGACAGTGCCGTATCGGCGGGAGCTACTTTCAAGTCTCCCCAATAAAACAAACATCATCAAGACACCATACATGAAGTACATCAAGGAGACTACGTTGTATCGGAAGGAGGTGTTTTGAAGTCCCTTCGATAAAGAGATTCGTATTGACGAGCATAAAGCTCATCGAAGAGACCGGATCATATTGATGAGAGTTTCTTTAAAGTCCCCCCTGATCTCAAAATAATTTCTCTTGCAACAATTTGAAATCATTCAAAAGAGAATTTGTGCATAAATTCTTCATTATTGAATTTTGTGCAGAAGTTTTGTGAAGGCTTTGGTGATCTGAAGTGGAACTTGCAACTACAATATCTGATAAAAATCCACTTCCAAATATGCTTTTGATGGATGTTCATACCCTCATCCAAAGCTCTAATTCACACACATGCATCGTCGAAGAGACTGCACCGTATCGGCGGGAGCTACTTTCAAGTCTCCCTAATAAAACAAACATCATTAAAGACACCATACACAAAGTACATCGAGGAGACTATGTTGTATCAGAAGGAGGTGTTTTGAAGTCCCTTTGATAAAGAGATTTGTATTGACGATCATAAAGTTCATCGAAGAGACCGGATCATATCGATGAGAGTTTCTTTAAAGTCCCCTTGATCTTAGAACAATTTCTCTTGCAACAATCTTGGAGATGAATTTAGATGCAGTGTAAAAATTAGAACATACTCGAAGGTTCTTAACAACTCTAATAGTTGTACTAGGGGCTATGTTTAACAAACCAAATGCAATTACTAACTTTTCACTATGGTGGCAAATAAATGATTCTTTTTTCTTCTATTCCACAGCATTAAGTAAAAGTCTTGAATCTAGAAATACCCTGCTACCTTCATTTGCCTAATTCATTTGAGTCTTTGAATTATTCACAAGACACTTGCATCTAGGTTTGAAGCCCACAAAGGAGTTACCGACTACAACTCTAGTTTGGATCTATTTACATGCTCTCCCACAAGAGTTCTAGTCAAGGTATGTCTTTTATTCTAATGTTAACCAATTTGAAAGGCAATAGATAATTTGAAACCCTATCACAAAAACAATTTTGAAAATTATGCTATATTGACTATGGAACTGGACCTGACAAAACCACTTCCAAAAAGCATCATGTTGCAAATGGGAGAGATTTGCTATAACCATCCACTAGACTATGAAAGCATTCCTTTTGGTGTCAAGAATGCTACAAATATGGATACTTGATTAAATGGTGTCCTGTTGCTCTAAAGAATCCTATAGTTTAAAAGGATAATGGGGAAACCCACAAGTACATTGATGGTTCATCAAACCCAAGAGAAAATATGTGATCAAGAATAGGGGTAAAGAAGATTGCAATTACCAATTAATAATGGGAAGAAGATTTATAATAGAGCATTAGGTTTATGGTCAAGGGAATCTAAAAAACCAATCTCTTGATACTTAATTGGAAAGGATTATCTACAAACCCATAACAAGCTCCATAAACAACTAAATCCTAATAATTGAAGTATAGTGACATACCTTCCATGCTTTAGAATCCTTCCAAGCATTCCCAGAAACACCAAGAACCACAACTACAACTAACTGGAACAAAAATATTGTGCCAGTCACCTTATCAATCATTGCATCTACAATTGTAAGTTTAGGTTCTGGTAGACCTCTGCTCATGCCCAATTTTGTTTCATTACCTGCCAAGGGAAACTTGTCAAATTAGTTCTATTCACCTTTGATCATATCAAAATATGACATGTCCCAACCTTGTATCTCTTGTAATCATACAATCACACCTCTTGCAACTTTCTGAAGCATAAATAACAATACTTACTTCCACTGAATATCTGAATGATCAAGAAACAACTTTGTCCTACTTATATGTATAAGTACCTTACCTTGCATCAACAAACACCATTAGCTTTGACACCAATGATGTGCAACCAACGATCAAAGAAGGATGCAGATGCATACCACTATCACAAGAAACTACTATCATTAGAAAGCCACATTTTCACTATCACAAGCAAGAAGTATAAGACCATAACTGTCACTATCATACCAACTATTGTCACTGATCATTGATAGAATATTGTATTAGGCATACCATTTACTATGCATTCACTATGATACTCCATCACTCCATTGTGCATAGGCAAGATGATACTTTCACTATAATCCATATCAATTGTTAAGAACAAGATTAGCATGCAAATCACTGTCACCATATTCCTATCAAGTTGAGTGCAGTCTTAAATACAAGTAGGAAGGACAATCCTTAGTATGATGAAGGAAAGCACAACAGGGGCAGAAATTAAGAAGTTAGAGAACAGTCATACAAATTGCATACACAGTCATGAAGGGTAGAGTCTCATGAAGAAATACAAATGATAGATCCATGAACCTTAAATTTTTTTCTAATACACAAGAAAATGACTGTAACCTAATGACAATGCATAGATAGGTCAAAGTATTGAAGGTACTGCAATTTGAATGGCAGTCACAAATGATAGATTTTGCATGATGACAATTATTATTGAAAGACAGTCATAAAAGAAGATCACAGTTAAATGAATATATCAAAGGACAGTGTTGGACTGTTGAAGGTTAGAAAAAGCTTGAGGAAATCAGTCATAGAGATGCGTAACTAAACAAGGGTCACCATGAATGTAGTGAAGGGGCAGTCAATCAAAAAATGGTAGTCATAGAATGCAAAGGGGACAGTGGTCTTGAAAAGAAGAAGGTGCATAGGTTGTGAATGAAGGACTATGTAGATGTTTTAACAGAGTAAGATAACATAAGAGCCATAAATCCATGACATTTCCCATCAATGAATGATGATAATCTTTTGGAAATGCATGGGAATATCATAGTCAATGTTCCATATGACATCCTTGTCAAAGGATCTTATTTTTGTTACTTTTTCTTGTATGCAACAATTGTGGGCTAGGATCCAAGAGAAGATTTAGACACCAAAACCATGTGATTGGTGATAAGAATGCACCAAAAATAAAAAATAGACAATGATACTTGTGACAGTGCTCATATAGAGCAGAGGAGCAATGGTTCAAACCAAGGAAAGATAATTACTATAATCTATGACAGTGAACAATGCAAATGGCAGAGTTTAAAAAGTTTCACCAATGTCACAGTCACCTTTAATGGAAGAATAGAAACATGCATAATTTGATGTTAACCTTTCCACTGAACTTCTTTTCTAGCTCTCGCACAAGTCTCACATGAATCTTTCAGAAAGCCTTCCTCAAGTGGCATGGAAAATGAATGACAATTGCCTTATGGTTGCCAGATATATCAACTTGCCTGTACAAGACCAAAAGATTTTAAAACTGACAATTAGAATCTAAGACTTCTTAAACTCTGCTTAAATATTATTCTAGGAGTGAAATCATCTAAGTAAAACTACAATACATTCTAATGACCATCCATGCAAGTGAGTTTTGGAGAGCAGTAAATATTTGAGTCATCACAAGTCACAAATAACATATGGGAATCCAGCTACTGATAGAAAAACAACTTACTTAGTAGAGTTGATATACAAATCTTTGAGTTCACTCTTCAGCTCCTGTTTGGTGTTCTCCAAATCAAATAAGGCCTGCAGTATAGAGTGAAGGGTAGTTACAACAACCTGAAAGAAACCTAATACATATTGCATCTGTTATGTTGTAAAAATGCACCCTTGGGGGCTTTTTCCTATTAAGGTTTAGCTCTCGGGTCTTTAGATTGTATTTAGAGCATCTTGCATGATAATTAAGACTCCCGATGAGAAAATCCTTGGGTCTTGTGACAAATAGGACCTAGGGGGTGCTAATTTAATGATCCCAGAACAAAGACAGGGGGGTGGACAAGGGCGCTAGCACCCTAGTCCAGCCCTATTTTGGGTCTACCCTAAATTCAAATGTCAGGTTTGTGACTGTTATTTGGGTCCCAGGCTAACATCATAAGTTTTAATAACAAAATTCTTGGTGGGAATCTTTGTAGTTGCATATACAAGCATGTGTAGGTTATCATTTAGAAACTAGAAGATGATTGTGAACTTTATGCATACTTGAGATTTTTATGATATCATTGTGTTGTAGAGCATAGCATTGTTATTGTGTTTGTTTTTGTAGCTTGGATTTCATCTTCTCCTCATGGCATTGAAGAGCCTCTTCCTTCTATGAGAGCTTCATCATCAAGGTGGCATCTATTGTGTTTTATCATCATTATCACTTGGTTTTTTGCTTGGAAATTCAGAAGTTATCACACAATGTTGCTAATTAATGCTCTTATGCTCTTGAAACCCTAATTTAAGCAAAATAGTAAGTAAATCTGCAAATTATGACAAATGTAGTCAATGCAGTGAATGCTGAGTGTTGTTTCATAGATTTACATTCATTCATTCTATTGCATTTGAAAAAGTACAAAAAAATCCAAAAAAAATTGACATATTAGACTTGCATTTTTGTAAAATTTGAACTCATTGGCATCTAATTTAAATTAATTTCTGTTATTTGCATTAGATCTGAAACAAAATATAGAAATTCATCATTTACAATTCACTTGCATTACATTTGCATGATTGATTTGTTAGAAATTGCTTGAAATTTTGCATTTTTCATGAAAACCTTGTTTTGCCTGAGCTAGGGTTGTAGTCAAAATCTTGTTTCAAATTTTACTACCTTGTTAAAACACTCATTAGGCCTAATTTATAATTGTATTTTTGCATCATAGTGGCCTCCTTGTGAAATTTCATGTCTACAGTTTGAAAACTTGCATTTTTCACTAGATTTAGCCTTATCATCTTGTTAGATTTTCACTCCAAGCATGTTGTAAGGGATTTTTATGTACTAATTGGATGTTATTAGGGTTATTATCTTCTTCCCCTTCTCAATTTCCTTACAACACCCTTTCTTTTGGGCTTTTGCATTATAAGTTTGTGAAAATTTGCATATTTTTGCTATTTTTGCACTAGGGTTTGATCTAGAGTGGCACTATAGGCGTGTTGTAATGGATTTTTGTCATTAGGTGGTTGTTATTACTGTTATAAGTTGCTTTCCATCCTCATTTTCCTTACAACACCTGTTGCCCTACTCTTTTGCAGTAAGATTTGGTGAAAAATCGCATATTTTGGCTTATTTTCACTAGGTCTTGACTTATCGACTCTCTAGAGTTGTTTCAAAAGCATGTTGTGAAAGGTGTTTTTGCATTAGTGGACTTTTTTTAGGCATGTCATGTGATGTCCCTCTTAAAAATCTTTACAACACCTCTTCCTTCATTCATTTGCATTGAGAAAAGTTGAAAAATCAAGCATTTTTTGCCTTTAAACATATCTTGCTCCTAGGGTTTATTCTATTAGTTTGTGCATGTCGTTGCATGAGTATTATAACTCACTTCCCTAATAGAAATATCCCTTTAAGAAGAAGCATAAGACTCATGGGATCTAGTGCTTTTGAATAAATCGGTATTCCTACTTCTGAAAATCCACTGAAGACCTTCTTTTCAAAAGGAGAGACACAAATGTTACAAGATACTGTAACTATCACAAATACAATGGAAGAGAAAATTTTCCATGATGTTGATGATACTGTTGAGGTGACAGGATATGTATCTGATGAGCAAATAGATAAACTTGATAAAGAGTTAGCCGATTTTTAAGCATTTATGCAAAATGAGAGGATAGCTGAGAAAGCTCTTCCTGCAATTCATAACATAAGAGAATTGATAGAAGAAGGACAAGATGGTGTTAATGTGATCTATAGTTTAGCACATATTGAACAAACCAATATTATGCCAATGACTAAATGTACAAAAGTGATCAATAACACTTTGTCACCATCTCATACGCAAGTATCGGTACCTATACCGACCGTGGGAATATCTACATTTACATCAAATATTTTGACAACTAATGTAAATGATTGTAATAATGCTACCATTGGTATTGAAGTATCTAATGGCACTAATTCACAAAATTATAGAGTTTTCATATTCAACTATCAAAACCTTGCCCCTAGGGTGTCTTCATGTCACTCTCAACTACCAATTCAATCCGCTTATTCTCAACCATTCTCTACTTATCACTATATCCAACCACCACTCAATTATTCACAACCTCCACTTGTCACTACCCATGCTCAATCTCCTCCACACTTTGGTTCCAATTCCTCACCACAAACTGCATCTCCTAATGACATCATCCTAAACCAACTTTTGCAAGGCATGACCTCTTTACAACAAAAAGTGACAATCTTATCAAATGATTCACAACCTAATATACCAACTTACCATGCTCATAATCCCTTATCCTATGCAATCTTGAGAACTCCTATGCCTGAGAAGTTTGAAACTCCTTGCTTTGAAAAATATGGCAGAAAAGGTGATATTAATACTCATGTGGCAGCGTTCACAGCTATGTGTAATGATTTCTACTTTGAAGAAGACTTGTTAGCAAAGCTTTTCTCACGATCTCTCAAAGATACAGCTTTAGAATGGTTTTGTTCTTTACCTCTGAATTCAATACATTCTTGTTCACAGTTAGTTGATCAATTTCTACAACATTTTCAAGCAAACATCAGACCCCAAATCTCTCTGATTGATTTGGTCCATTGCAAGCAAGGTCCGAAAGAGAAGTTAACTAAGTTTATTAGCCGGTATCAAGGACTTTACGCACAAATTCAATATCAAATGAAAGATGATGATGTTTAGAAGATATTTATAAAAAATTTGCAGCCTAACATCCATGATAAGATCCTCTTGATGAAGTATAACTCTTTTCAACACCTATGTAGTGCCCTTCGTGACTACCAACTTTCTTCCAGTCAATATGAAAATCAAAACTCATCAGCACAAGCTGGTCAATCCGAGGGTGGATCATCACAAAACAACTTTAAGAGGAACAACAATAAGAGTTTCATCAAGATTAATGGACCGAATTCAAATAACGTTTCTCAAGTGTCTGCTATCAGTAATTCAAAGAAGGCACCGTATCAACAAAGAAAGTTCACTCTAATATCCGAGTCCTATCATTCTATCATGAATCAAGCTCTGAGTAATAATCTCTTGAAGCTTCCCCCGATTAAACCAGTGGATCCTAATAGAATGCAAGGAGCTTATTTCAATGGTAATGTCTTTTGTCACTATCATTGGACATAAGGACATGATACTGAACGATCTATGTGTCTTAAACATGAAATACAAGACCTCATCAACTCAAATGTTATACAGGTATCTGGTGTGAATGATAATGGGAATAAGTCGGTTACTCTGCCGAATCAAAATTTACAAATCTTTACTAATCCCTTCCCTAAGCATACCGATAACAATTTGGTGGAAAAAACACATTAGAGATAGAATAGGACTATTTAGATTATGATGAGATAATTGGTACAATTGAAGTGGATAAGGAAAATCCTCAAGTATCACCTTGTCCATGAGGAAAAGGTATCTACTCTAAAGTTCATCCTCCGTTATCCCTTTAGGGATCAGGAGAGAATCAACATATACCAAAAAGACAAATGGACAAACCAAAGAAAGAGATTACGACAATAGAAAAGGTTGAAACAGTACAAGATAGCCCTTGTCGTTACGATAGACATAACCAACAGAACAAGAGAAATAAAAATTGGAAACGAGCAAGACGATTATCATCAGTTGGAAATAACAGTCATTCTCCTCCTCATAAGCAACAAAAGATTTCAAATAAACAAGGAAGTGTTGAGAAAGTACCACATGGACTCTCTAATAACAACCACTGGCATAATAAGAGCCACTCAAGCTTCTCACAAAACTTGATTGAGTACCTCTCTAAGAGGTTCGCAAGTTCTAAAATTTAGTACAATAGTACTACAAGTAAGTATCTCTAACCCTTTACCTCCATGTTGTGCTTCCCCCGTGATGTGTTATGTGTTGTTAGGCCTCCTAGGATGACCCTTGATTCTCTTGTAAGGTCAAGGATACTAGGAGACCACCTCTATCGTGACCTTCTTCTATTTGTATCATCATTCTTCTATATTTTCTCTCCTCTGATTTCATTGTTGTGTGTTGTGCCTTACGGACATAGCGTTGCAGTTGGTGACTTGGGGGCACCCTCCTACGTGACTGTCCCTAAGGCACTTGTTCTCCTCTTTGATTTATTGTTTACCTTCCTCTAGTGTTCCACCTATCTGGTGGATGATGAAAAACATATTACATTGATGTGGACCTAGTGTCCCTTTCGTGAGTAATCAAAAAATGGACCTAGTCCATACATGACGACGGGGTTGTTACATATTATCCAACGCTTGGCTAGTGGAATCACTTTGTGTGATTTCTCTATCTTGATGTTGATGTCGATGTTATCTTATCTTGCTAACAACACTTTAACAACACTGTTGCTCTATGCACTTTGTTTATCATGGATATCGCCTTGCTTGGCTCTTTCATGTAGTTGATCATATGCATTGTTGTTTATCATGATTATTTGGACACTAACACCTTTCTTGCAGGGATGTGTTTGTGGGAACATTCATCAATTGTAATGTACATGTCACCTCTCGGGGGCATGGGCTTTGCGAGAGCTCGTGTTCCCTTGTGTGTTTTATTCCTAACTTAACATGCTTGATATCAGTATGCGATATCAACCACCTTAAGGTGGGGGCATATATAAGGTAAGATGTTTGCTTTAGATGATAATAAAGCATGTTTGAACAATCTAAAAAGCAATCACAATCATTTAAGCCCCCATCGCAAGGCGGGGATATCGCATCCCTTTTCTATCTTAAGCCCTCATCGCAAGGCGGGGATATCGCATCCCTTTTCTATCTTAAGCCCTCATCGCAAGGCGGGGATATCGCATTCCTTTTCTATCTTAAGCCCTCATCGTGAGGCGGGGATGGTGTATTTCTTGGAGAGATTGCACTATCCTGTCATTTTCAAAAGTCCTCATCACGAGGCGAGGAGCGGTTCTATGACTAACTCAACCCTTAAGCGTGTTTTCGGCGATTGTTGTGGCGAAGCCCAATTTTTGGTTGTGCCTGTAATTTCCCTGAGATGGTGATGAACCTAGCAATAGTTTCACTCCATCACTTGTCTGTCGTGTTTTCTCTGTGTCTTCCATGTGTGTATTGCATGTTTGTTCTCAAAGTGCATGACCGGTGGCAATGAGCTCCTCTACACTTTGGGATTTGTTTGGCATGTTTGTTCTCAAGGTGCAAGACCGGTGGCGATGAGTGCCTCTACATCTTGGGATTTTGTTTGGCATGTCTATTCTCAAAAAGTGCAAGACCAGTGGTGAACAGCTCCTCTACACTTTTTGGGATTTGTTTGTTTACTTTCCTTGTACTTGCATTTTGCATTTCATATGGAAAAATCAAAAAGAAAATAATCACTGCATTCACTGTATTCTCTGTGCTCTGTGTGTCTTCAATGTTGTATTCTCCATGTTTTGCATGACTGTAACTATCTTCTTCATGTTTTGTGTGCTTGTTGTTGTCTTCAATGTGTTTGGCATGTCTTCTCTGTGCTTGGCATGTTTGTTGTGTTTGTGGACCTTACTTTAATGCATGTATTGGACTTACATTTATACATACATTAAAGTGGTGGGTAAATGTTATGTCAGAAAAATGCACCCTTAGGGGCTTTTTCCTGTTAAGGTTTAGCTCCCAGGTCTTTAGATTGCATTTAGAGCATCTTGCATGATAATTCATACTCCCGATAAGAAAACCCTTGGGCCTTGTGACAAATAGGACCTAGGGAGTACTAATTTAATGATCCTGAAACAAAGACAGGGGGTGGACAAGGGTGCTAGCGCCCTAGTCCAGCCCTATTTTGGGTCTGCCCTAAATTCAAATGTCGGGTTTGTGACCGTTATTTGGGTCCCAGGCCGACATCATAAGTATTAATTACGAAATTCTTGGTGGGAATCTTTGTAGTTGCATATATAAGCATGTGTAGGTTATCATTTAGAAACTAGAAGATGATTGTGAACTTTATGCATACTTGAGATTTTTATGATATCATTGTGTTACAGAGCATAACATCGTTATTATGTTCATTTTTACAGGTCGGATTTCATCTTCTCCTCATGGCATTGAAGAGCATCTTCCTTCCATGAGGGTTGCATCATCAAGGTGACATCTATTGTGTTTTATCATCATTATCATTTGGATTTTTGCCTCTATCCCATAAGGATACACACTCTCTCTCTCTGACAACGGTGTTCAGAAGACTTGAATGTCTCTTCGAGGCTTGACCGAGGCAAGCCTCTAAACACCACAACCCCCTCCCACACTCCTTGTGATTGCAGGTTACAGGTATTGGATCTGGAAAAAGTGGAGTTGCAAGGAGTAGGACATTATGGAGATTCCAGATCCCGAAGGAGGAGCCTGCTTGGACTAGGGCACCATCACCATTGTCCTCTGCATCCGAAGCTACAGAAATAGACTAGACAGTGATAATCAGGGTTTGCAGAGCTTCTGACATCCAGCAGAAAATCCCTCAGTGGACTAGGGAGCCATCAACATTGTCCCCTGCATTTGCATTGTCAAAAACTGAAGATACTGCAGAAATCAATGTCATAACGAGATCAGGATGTTGAAATGCACAAGACAACTGAGAGGGGGGATGAATCAGTTGTCACAAAACTTAAACAATTTATGCATCTTAAAATAGCATCCACTTATTTACTGTTATTATGATTAGAACATGAAAACATAGAATCAGTAATTCTAACACAACTGCAAGATCATACACAATAGACACCAGATATTTACGTGGAAAACCCTGTAAATGGAAAAACCACAGTGGGGGTTAACCCACAAGATTATTATGTAAAGCACAATACTGAAAATCAGAGGCTCACTGCCATTAGGGCTCACTACCAACGAGTGGCTCACTACCAAGGGGTGGCTCACTTCCAAGGGTTTGAACTGAGATTATAGCATCTACCATGCCAAAGTTTAGTTCCATTGAAGCACAAAACAATTCTTCTGCTCTGCTCTACCTTCTCACTCTTTCCTTTTTCTTCGCATTCTTACACAAGGACATCTTTTCCACAACTCAATTACAAGTATATATATCATTCATCGACTTTGGAATGTTCATCAAAGTCGGCATTACAACCACATTACATTTATCAAGCATTGGGCCACTCTCAAATGATGATATTACAAACATATAAAATAGGTCTTGACCTAATACAAAATTATGCTAAGGAAAAGACACAAAATTATAAGTAGATCACATCGTACCTTAGCAAGAGCCCAAATACAATCTTCTACGCCGCTACACACTTCTACAATCTTCTATGAATCTCCACAATTAGTGGAATCATCTGAGTCGACTAAGACTGGAGCTCACACTATGTTATATGGGAACAATCTTCAATTCTGATCTGAAATACTCCTTGTGGACCAATGCAAAGGTAGGAACACTATCAGGAGACATCTACAAGTACGTTGTAGTCACTAGGAATATCCACACAACATCTAACCACTCGAACCATGAGATTTCTCCAACCGGAGCATAAGAACTCAACTGTCATCAAATGTCACTAAAGAAAGATCGCTTGCGGACCACCAAATCATGAACCATTACAATTGTAGATTCCTATCATAATCCCAGACATCACTCTAGAATCACAGACTGAAATACATAACTGCAGAGGAATGTAGAGCAAAATACTTTCTCCCAGACACTAGTGAATGAACAGAAAAAGTAGGTTTTACTTTGGTGAACACAACTTCCTTAATTCTTCATATCAGAGCCTCAAGCTCGGAATGTAGCATCTTTAGACATGCCTCTAATATCTTCCAATCTATAGACCAAGATATTCAATCAACAAGAAATGTGGAGCAATCTTCTGCACTGTTCTTTTATCAGTAACACATTGTCTTCACTACAATTTACTACAACTCACTGTTTCTTCCAGAGGGGCAAATTTTCTCAATATCCTCAACATATAAAGCTTCTAAACAAATAACAAAATAGGATATAGTTTACACTAATGACAACAAACATATGTTAACATTGATGACAACAAAGATATGTTTACATCAATGACAACACCGATTAGGCACATACTTGCAACACGGGATTCCACAGGAAAACCTGTACCTTGGACTTGGGTGCCATCACCATTGTCCCTGATATTTCTGTTCTCTAGACTGTGAAAAATAGTTAGTTAAGGTTCTTTTCCCTCTACCTAACTCCAGTAGCATTTGTTGTAATTTGTATATTTATTTACTATTTTGCTTAAATTAGGGTTTCAAGAGCATAAAAGCATTAATTAGTAACATTATGTGATAACATCTAAATTTCCCAGCAAAAAACCAAGTGGCAACCCAATCTGATAGATGACTCTCCTCTCGATAGGAGAAGCACTCAGTTGAAAAGCCCTTGGAATGTTTTGTCGAAAGGAGGATTCAAACTAAAACCCCCATATAAACAACACCACCCTCTTTTCCATATCAAACAACATCAAAGATAAGTATGCATAACAATATTTGATCCTCACCTGAGCCACAGACTCCTCAAAGTCATCAGGCTCTGTACCCTTTTCCTTTTGAATTTTCCTCCTAGCAGTATACATGATTGCTAATGTTTACCTGCAAACAAACACAATAAAATTTGGGAAATCATGCACAAATCTTCAAATCAGTTTGCTTCAACATGAAGTGATATGCCATTGATCCTGTTGTACTTAATAACAAAGAATAAACTTTCTTCAAGGAAGACACTCGAAGGTACAAAAAGGTGTTTCAAAAAACTCAAGGCATTAAAAGATTATGTCCAACAAATAATAGTATACCTCTGGGTTTACCCTTCAGTTTTGTGATAACATTAAATCATAACTTACAAAGAGAATAAATATTGGCAATAGTCACCTGTAGACACCAGTGTACCAGTACACATATCCAGACACCATTTCAAATCAGGGCATGAGGACACAATTGTTTTGAAGTTCTTTCTTTTCCATACTCAAGCTAGGGTTTCACACTTTTGTTTGAGAGTGTTTGGTTCATTTTGAGGCTACCTTTAGATCTTGTGTTGTATGAGGTCATGAAGAATAGTAATATGCAAATGATTTTGAATGATGATGTGAACATCAATGATGTTCAAATGTTGATAGCAACCCATACCTTGAATGAACCTTCACTACTTTGAAGGCAGGAATGTAGTCACTTGATATTGTCGTTCAAAAGGTAGAGGATTGTGACATCTTGTCAGGCTTGGGTAATCTAGGAAGCAGTAAGGAGTAACCCTAGGGGTTTTATGCTATCAAACATTACACAGTGAGTAGGTCACTGTGGCAATCATGCATGGTGTAGTCCTTTAGTGGAAGGGTTTAAAGCTTGATGAACTCTTTTCAGGGCAACCAAAGGTTCTTTGGAGATGGATCTTGTTCTTTTTTAGATGGTTACAGTAGAGCATATAAAGAAATAAACTAGATGAGAGGTAATAGGGTGCAGACACAATGTTTATGAGTTGTGACCTCATTTCCATATTTGTCATCATAGTGTGACCATTAAAGAATACAAAGAAAGGTGTAGGATAATGAAAACAGTGACCTCCTTACAAATAATTGTTAGGAATTACATGCAGAAGATATCAATTAAATGCAAATAAAGATTAAACAGAGGAATGAAAATACATAGAAATAATAATAGAGAGACAATTTTTAATGTGGTTCACCCAAACTCAGGCTACATCCACCAACAGAGAGTCCAATATTATTATCCAACAAATCAAACCGATTACAACTAGCAATCCTTGCAACTCAATACTGCTACAAATGCTACAATACAATATCAATGGAAACTCTAACCCTTAGCCATTTTTATCAAGACTTATGTCGGTTACAAAATAGGGTTTTTTATGTCAGCCAATAGAAAAACAAGACCTCATGTTGGGGGCACTACCCCCAAACCCCTATTAAATAATTTGGGGGGAAAACCGCGACGATAAAAGTGGGAAAAAATTTAATCTCCGAGTCTGATTAGGCTCCATATAACAACAATCTCCCACTTGGAGACTGATCAGACTCCACAACATATCATCTTCCACTCGGAGACTGATCATAACATTGTTGACCTTGTAGCTACCACTAGAAATAAACACCTTGGACCCTGATGTTCTGATTTTATTATTTTTAGTTTTGAAGACCAACCGAAGCTGAAGAGGAGCTCAGCTTCTCCCTTATCACTACCTTCGTAAACATATCCATTGGATTTTCATATGTATGTATCTTTTCTAGCCGTAATTGTCCATCATCCAACACTGACCGGATGAAGTGATACCTTAGTTGTATGTGTTTGGTCTGTGAATGCAAGGCAAAATTATTTACAAGATGTATGGCACTCTAACTGTATGTAAACAAATAATTGTTATCCTGTTGTTTGCACAATTCTTCCATGAAAGATTGCAGCCATATCATCTCCTTTCTTACCTCTGTTGCAGCTACATACTCTGCCTCTGTGGTGGATAAAGCAACCACCTTTTGCAACTTGGAGATCCAACTCACCGTTGTCCCACCTACAGTAAAGACATAACCTATAGTACTCCACCTGGTATCAATATCCCCTACCAAATATGAGTCCACATAGCCTACTAAATTAGTATTAGAGCCCTCAAAACATAAATGTTTATTGGATGTACCTCTCAAATATCTGAGAATCCAGTTTACCGTATTCTAATGCTCCAATCTCAGTTTACTCATATACCTGCTTACGACTCCTACAACATGTGCAATATCCAGTCTCGTGCATATCATGGCATACATTAAACTTCCTACAACTAAAGCATATGGTACCTTAGACATTTTTTCTTCCTCCTCTTGTGTCTTAGGACACATCTCCTTTGTCAATTTCAAATGACTAGGCAAAGGTGTGCTGACAGCTTTTGCATTCTTCATATGGAATCTCTGCAACACCTTTTCAACATAATAAGCCTGAGATAGAGTCAATTTTCTATTCTTCCTATCTCTACAAATTTTCATACCAAGGATTTGTTTTGCTGCCCCCAAATCCTTCATAGCAAATGATTGTGCTAACTATTGTTTTAACTCTCTTATGCGATCCATGTTAGACCCTGCTACAAGCATGTCATCAACATATAAACATAAAATAATGTAGCTGTCATTATCCAACCTCTTAAAATAAACACAATGGTCATAATTACACCGGCTATAGCCTTGCTCAGCCATAAAACTATCAAATTTCAAATACCATTGCCGAGGTGCTTGTTTCAAGCCATATAAACTCTTCTTCAATCTGCACACCAATTTCTCCTTACATTTGACCTCAATTCCCTGTGGTTGTTCCATATATATCTCCTCCTCCAAATCACCATGGAGAAAGGCAGTTTTCACATCTAGTTGTTCCAAATGCAAATCTTTAGTAGCCACAATACTTAAAACGATACAAATAGAAGTCATCTTAACAACCGGAGAAAAAATCTCATCAAAATCAATACCTTTTTCTGTGCAAATCCTTTTACAACTAACCTAGCTTTAAATCTTTTCTTACCTCCATCTTCCTCTTTCAGCCTATAAACCCATTTGTTTGGTAAAGCCTTTTTGCCTGCATGCAACTTACATAATTCCCAAGTCTGATTTTTCAACAACGAGTCCATTTCTTCTTTCATTGCAAGCTCCCACTGGACCTTTGTATCCACCTACATAGATTTATCATACCCTTCCGGTTCACCAACATCTGTTAACAAAATAGAATACAAAGAGGGAGAAAACCTTTCAGGAGGTC
This sequence comes from Cunninghamia lanceolata, assembly GCA_027924645.1. Lineage (NCBI taxonomy): Eukaryota > Viridiplantae > Streptophyta > Pinopsida > Cupressales > Cupressaceae > Cunninghamia > Cunninghamia lanceolata. The sequence continues at coordinate 19,515,314 of BSBN01001272.1, read as the reverse complement.
TACTTAGCATTCTTGACCGTCTACATTCACTGGAGTTTGTGGTATTTCTTGTTGTTGTTGCGAAGCATAAGGAACCACTGGAACATCATTATCTGGAGTATCATCCAGCACCACATAATCCTTTTCTTTCTTCTCATGTTGCTGCAATTGATCTTTGTACAACACATTCTCATTGAATACAACATCCCTGCTTCTCACAATTTTCATATTTTCAACATCCCAAAGCCTATAACCAAATTCATCAATGTCATATCCAACGAAGATACACTTTTTTTATTTTGCATCTAGCTTGGTTCTATTTTCATAATCTACATGTGCAAATGCTTCATTTCCAAAGGTTTTGAGAAAAGAATAACTCACCCTCTTATATGTTCATGCTTCCTCTGGAATACCACAGTCCAAAGGAACTAAAGGACCTCTATTAATTAAATATACAGTAGTATTGACAGTCTCAGTCCACACATTTAAAGGCAGCCCAACATGCAATCTCATGCTCCTTGCACACTCCATTATTGTCCTATTCATTGGCTTAGCCACTCCATTTTCTTGTGGAGTCCCTGGAACCATTTTTTGCCTACGAATTCTATTAAAGGAACAATAATCCTCAAATTCTTTGCTGCAATACTCACCACCATTACCAGATCTGAGACATTTTAATCTTTTATCCGTCTCATTCTCAACCAAGCTTCTCCATTTCTTAAATGCTTCAAATACATCAAATTTCTGCCTAAGGAAATAAATCCAAACCTTCCTAGTTGCATCATCTATGAATGTAACATAATACCGAGAACCACTGAGAGAAGATACCTGAGTTGGTCCCCATACATCTATATGCACAAGCTCCAACTTTTCATCTTTCTTTTGCTTCCCATCCTTGAGAAAACTGACTCTCTTTTGTTTGCCATACACACAACTTTCACAGAAATCCATATTAATACATTTTAGACCTGGTAAAACTTTCTTAGAATGAAGTAACTTCATACCTTTTTCACTCATATGCCCAAGTTTGTTATGCCATAGTGTTGTCTCAGAACCTGCACCAACTGTTCCTGATCTTGTTTGTTTTTTCTCTGCAACAACTAAAGTAGAAGGATTGATATGACCTGTACAAAGATATAAGGTGCCTACTTTCACACCTTTTTCTACTATTAAGGCACTTTTTGAAACCTTCCAATTTTTATCAGTAAATGTAACAATGCAACCTTCTTTAGCTAGCTGCCCTGCTAAAATTAAATTCCTACTGAGCCTTGGAACATGCCTTACCTCTTGTAGTAGTCAATGATTCCCATTTTGCAACTTAATCTTAATTCTTCCCTTTCCAACAATCTAACAGGATTCGTTATCTCCCAAATAAACCAACCCAAAATCCCCTTGGACATAATCAAGAAAATAACTTCTATGGGGCGTAGCATAAAATGAGGCCCCTGAATCTAAAACCCATGAATCATCAGCATTATCTAGGGAAAGAATCAAAGCATCATCTTCAGACTTATTACTTACCACATTTGCCTCCTAATTGCCTTCTTGTTTGTCTCCTTCTTTATTCTTTCGAGACTAGCAATCTTTCTTCAGATGACCTAGTTTCCCACAGTACCAGTAATGCTTCTGTCCTCTAGATTGGGATCTCTTGTCCTTTGATTTTCCTCATGACTTCCCATGACCTCTAGAACCTTTTCCTCTCTCCTTTGATCTGCCCCTAATTTTTGCTTTCAAAACACTACCTGATGTGGACCCTCCTGAGCTTTTCCGTCGCATTTCCTCACTAAGGATAACACCAACAACATCGTCAAATTTTAAAGTGTTTGAACTAGAGACAGAGTTACTTACAGCCATTACCAAGCCATTCCAGCTTTTTGGCAAAGAACATAAAACCAAGAGAGCCCTCACCTCTTCATCAAATTTCACTTTTATAGAAGTTAACTAACTGACAATTGTATTAAACTCATTTAAATGATCTGCCACAGATCCACCTTCAACCATTTTCTGATTAAACAAATGCTTCATGAGAAATACCTTATTTGAGGCTGAGGGTTTTTCATACAATTTAGCCAAAGATTTCATCAGTTCACTTGTTGTCTTCACTTTTGTTATATTGAATGCCACAGATGGTGTCAGGCACAACCGAATGGTTCCCAATGCCTTTCTGTCTAGAAGTTCCCAATCCTCATCCATCATTCTTGTTGGTTCTTGGATACTCCTTCCAATGGCCTCCATAAATCCTTCTGATAGAGGTAATCCTCGATCTGCATCTTCCATAATTGATAGTTCTGCCCATTGAATTTATTGACCTTCAATTTACCCTCATCGGCCATTGCTCCCACTCAACTGTGAGACTCCCACTCAATCGTGAGACCTTCCTACAGATGATAATCAAACACAACCCGCTCTGATACCACTTGTTAGGGTTAGCTGACAGAAGATATCAATTAAATGCAAATAAAAATTAAATAGAGGACTGAAAATACACAGAAATAATAACAGCGAGAGACAAGTTTTAACATGGTTCACCCAAACTCGGGCTACATCCACCAACAGAGAGTCCAATATTATTATCCAGTAAATCAAATTGATTACAACCAGCAATCCCTACAACTCAATACCACTGCAAATGCTACAATACAATATCAATGGAAACCCCTAACCCTTAGCCGCTTTTATCAAGCTTTTTGTCGGTTACAAAAATAGGGTTTTTTTTTTATGTCGGCCAGTGAAAAATAACTCTTGGTGCCTTTATAAAATAATAAAAAATTGTCTTGGGGGCGCTACCCCCAAACCCACGCAAGGGGTGCTGCCCCTTGACCTCGTAGGAATTTGGGGGGAAATTGCGCTGATAAAAGTGGGGTAAATTTAACCTCTGAATCTGATTAGGCTCCATATAACAACACATTGTGGTCTCATTGGTATGAAGTCATGATAGGGATCATTGAGGAGTGCAAAATGATGAAATAGTTAATCTAATGGATATAGGTGTGAATACCTTGGGAAAGAGTTTGTGACTATATTTTCAGTTGTCATGGGGTAAGAGTTGTTGTCTCAACCTTTTTTTCCTCTGTCAAAGAGAGGCAGCAACCCTGCTTAAGTCTTGACTATCATAGCTCAAGGATAGCATTATATCTTATTTAAACTTTGTATCTTTTGTAACATACAATTTGGGGTAGTCTTAGCATTATTTGCACGGTGCTTTTAAGAGGCGATGAGCTTTTTGGGGTTGCATTGCTAAAAGCGTGAGGAGCAGTGACATAAAGTCAAGAAACTTACTGTTACACATTGAGGACAATACAAAGTTATGCATAGTCAAGGCAGTAGATTACATCAAGGTCTGATTCTTTAATGTATAGTCAACATTGTTTTGCATAAAATAGTAAAGTGTGAGTTTGATGACAGGGTTTGAAGGTAAGAAGACTTTGATGGTATCAAAGAACATGGTGAAGTGAAGATCATTTAAAATCTGAATGGTTATTGTCACTTGGATATCATCAAAGTTCACAATGACATTCACATCTATATTCTCAGACAAAATAATCTCATTAATGTACACAGCCACTACAAAATTACTAACCCTCACAGTGACTTGATTCCCATTCTTGTCAAAGAGACTAGATCCTCATTTTGATGCACAGTTAGATTGATCTCTATTTTTTATGACTACTGCCTCCTTGATGAACCTAACACAATGGCATAATGATTTGAAGCATTGTCCAAAGGCTAGATTGCAAGGGTTTTGAATCTGAAAAATTCTATTGCATAATGCTTCCTCCATAATACATAAAATAGAGCTCTACAAAGTAGCATTTCAAACTTAAAATGCATATCAAACACAAAAGAAAACCCTAACCCGTGGGAATAAGGGAAAGAGTCTTCAAATGGACGAAGAAGACATTGATATGCAAGAACATAAAGAAAGAACACTCCCTTATTTGCCTTCTGCAACTGTGAAATGAAACAAAACAACCCTAGGAAGATGGAAAAATGTAGAAAAGAGGCAAAGGAAATAATCAACCGTGCAAATGAAGATTGAAAATGCTCATAAACATTGCCATGAAGTTGCCCCATGATCTTAGTTGAATGAAACTCAGATAACTGTCTAGAAACACTGCAACCTTCCTCTTCAAAGCAACAAACAGCAGAGAAAGCATCCATCTTGAAATGGTAAAAGCAACAAATAAGGGTTTTCCTCTCAAAACTGAAACTTTCCTCATGAGCCCGTGTTGTTTCAGTCCTTTTGCCAAAAAATAAAAATAAAGAGAGAACTCCTTGCATACATGGAAACTCGCGCAAGTTTCCCTCCTTTCTTGCAAAAATAAAAAAATTAACTTTATCACTTGCTCAACTTCAAATTAGTCATTTATAGCTATGTTGCAAAAAATTATTACAATTTTAGTCATTTTTAGTTGTCGTGACTAAAAGTTTTAGTCACCTAGTCATTTATTTGCCAAAATTCTACTAGTGGAAGTACATGGAAGATACCATTTAAAATTATGACTGGATTACAACCAATATGAGTAGCATAGCTCAGAAACATCAACATGGAGAATAAAAGGAGTGTGGAAGCAGAAGAATTTGCAAGTTGCCTGGAAATAATACACAGTAATGTTAGGAAACATTTGGAGGTAATGAGTAACAAATAGAAAGGATAAGTAGATGAAAAGTGGAGAAATAAGGAATTTTCTGTTGGGGATGAAGTCTGGTATATCTCAGAAAAGAAATATTTTCAATTGGAACATACAACAAGTTGAAGATGAATAAGTTTGGGCCATATATGATTCTCAAGATGTTTGACTCAAGAAATACATATGAAATATCACCAATATTCAACATTGTAGATCTATACCAGTACCATGAAAGTCAATCAAGTGACAACATTGTAGACGTTTGTTTAGAAGATCAGAATACTACATCAACCATAGGAGCAGATAGAGCAGATTTTGGATAGCAGAATTGGGCACAGTACCAAAAACAGACAGTATGAGGAATACTTGGTTAAGTGGAAAGGAAGTTTGAAAGAAGATTCATCATTGATTTCTTAGGCTGGGGTGGACCGTCTTGGTTTTCCTCTAGCCCTAGGAAAGTGAGGGACTCACTTTTCAAACAACCCTAGGTGTTTGATGCAGGAGAACCCTAGGTTGAAAAGGCAATCTTTCATCAACCAAAAATTTATGTTTCTTTTCTTTCATTTTAGTCAGTTCAGTCTTAGTATATTGCACCGCATTTCACCGCATGATCACTTCATAGTTGACGGCACAGGATTAGAACTCTATAACAGCTCATCAACACCATATCCATATTTTAGGAGCTTCGCATTTGCCTACATAAAGTTATCGCTATCAGAAACACCATCAGGATTCACAGTTTAGAGCAATTGGCATCCAGTCTAGCATACTAAGTTTGTGGTATATTCTTGTGACTTGCGAAACCCAATGAAATATCTCACAAGGTAGTAATGGACTAGAGGCATCTTCAATCGGAACCACAACATGTTTCTTCAAAACTTAGAGCTTCACCACCAACTTTAGGCTGACCAACATGTTTCACAAGGCATTGAGATCTAGGACATCTTATAGCTGACACAAATCATTCCTTGAGCATGGAACTACTATATAACCATCTCGTAGTTCCATTTGAAGTCATTGAATTAGTTAAAAATTTTAGAATGTATATTTGATCAAATAGTGTTAAGAAGGAAGATAGTTTGATGTGCTCAATTGCTATAACTTTGCATATGGGGTTGTAATGTGCATACGAAAGGCCAGTAAGCCATATTGTAATTCTTTGTGATATTGAATCAATTAAATTTAATTTACTTTGCTATCAATTGTGTTTATTCTATTGTTTTAACTCTAAGTTGCACGGTCGGATGGTTCATTCCCTTGGACCCTCCATTCGTGACTGCACCACAAAACACCCCTCAACATGATCCTTACATGATTTCCATGCCTAAGAAAAATAAAAAACATCAGTTTCATACAAATATTTCATTTCTTCACTATCCAACTACTTCCACTCTCATCTCTATCAACAAATTTGATCTTCTCTTCAATATATTTGCAAGCTTATTTGACTTTCCATTCCCATGCTTTAATACAAAAGAGTAATTTTGTATAAATTCAACCCATCTCACATGTCTCTTATTCAACTTATCTTGGCTATTCAACTATTGTAATGGTTGATGATCTATATACAACATAAATTCCTTCAACAACAAATAATGTCTCCTGTACTTCAATTCTTGAATTATGGTATAAAATTCCTAATCATACACTGAGTATATCTTCCTTATATCATTCAACTTTTTAGTGAAATATGTTATTGGTTTACCATCCCAACTCAACATTGCTCCTATTGAATTTCCAATTGCATCATAATCCACCTAAACACCTTATTAAAATATGGCAATGCTAACACTAGTTTCTCTATAACCTTCTTCAATCGATTAAACCTTCTTTGTGCTCTGACTATCCACTTATTTTTTTCTTGTCTCCTCTCATAGTCTCAATTATATGTGTACAAATACCATTGAAATTCCTAATGAACTTCCTATAAAAACTACCTAATCCATGGAAAAATTTTACCTCTACAACATTCACTGGTGTAGGCCATTCAACAATTGCTTTCACCTTCTCTCTATCCATCTTCTAACCATCTGTTGAGATTATAAATACCAAATATACCAATTCTATATTTATGAAACTACATTTCTTGACACTGATCAACAACTTTTCCTCTCTCAGTCTCTCCAATACAAATCTAATATGCTCTAGATGTTCCTCCCTGGTCTTACTAAAAATCAAAACATTATCCAAATAAATAATTACAAAGTTACCCAAATATGGCTTCAATACCTCATTCATCAATCTCACAAATGTGCTCCTTGCATTAATCAACCTAAAAGGCATAACCAACCATTCGTACAATTATTTCTTTATATGAAGTACAATCTTCCATTTATCACCTTCTTTGATTCTAATATGGTGATAGCCACTCTTCAAATCTATATTGGTGAAGTACCTTGCTCCACTTAAATAGTCCATCAAATCATCCATTCTTGGAAATGGAAATCTATAATTGTAATCCTTTCTATTTCTCTAGAATCTCTACGTGCATTATCCACTCACCTCTTTTCAACATTGAGCTAGTATTATTGGTCTTGCACATGGACTCAAATTTTCTTTAGTCAAACCCTTCTTCAACAACTCCTACACTTGTTTGTTTAATTCTTTATTTTTTGTTAGCATCATTCTATGTGCTACTTTATTTAGAAAACTTGCTCCTAGAATCAAATCTATATGATGATTGATACTCCTCACTTATGGTAATCCATTTGGCACATTGTTTGATAATATGTCACTATACTCTATTAACAAGTCTGAAAATTATTTTTATAGCTTCTCTTTATTTTTGCTACAACATACTCCAGGAATTAACACAAAACATAAATTCTCATGTCTTAGACCATCTAAGAATTTTCTATCATCCACCAAATAGGTTCTATTGTTACCACATTCTTTCTTTTTCATTTCTTTTAGAGAAAATATTTTTCTCACCATTCTTCACAACACAGTGTAAGTATTATCTCTACAATCGTGTATATATTTCCTATCATATTACCTTTTTCTTCCCAAAGAAAAAGGCATACATCCTTTGGCATAACATTACATAATATTTCATCATGATATGTACCTATCTTGAACTTAACCAAACATTTCTCACTCCCCAACACATTATGTTCTTTTTGTAACAAAGAAATTCTATATAGACTAGGCTACTCTAATATTTTCAACTTTAATTTATCAACCATTTCATTTGACACTAGCTTATCTTTTTGAACTAGGATGTTCTATCCTTTTTAGCTCCAAATTTTAAACCATTTCTTTTAACACTATATTATCTATGTTACGACTATCAATGGTTACTTTACATCACTTAAATTTAATATTACATACTATTTTGAATATATTTCTCATCTGCATTGGTTCATCTCTATATGTACCACTAGGTTTCAACAAAACTCTTTTAATTATCAGTGAAACACCTCTTTTTGTCTCATCTATTTGTTTTTGTGATCCACTTGATTCTTCATCAACATGTGCAACTCTGGAACTCCTTTCTTTCTTTCTATAATTACTTCCTTGAGATTGAGTACACTCAAATGTTCTATATCATTTTCCATATCTAAAATCAATCCTCTAACATATCTTCTTCTACCTCTTTGATATCCATTTATTATCTCATTATGGTATAAACTTCTACTTCCTCTTGCCTTAGTATATTCATTATAAGGCCTTCTACTATTGCTTTGATGTCTTCCTTTCTAGAATCTTCCTCCTCTTCCTCTTTTTCTATTTTGCCTTACCTTAAAAGATTTTTATTCAACATTTCGTCTATCTTCAATGCAAATTGTTATACTTCTTCAACCATTTACAATCTTACCATGGTCATCTCTTCTTGGATAGCTCCTCCCAATCCCTTAACGTATCTTGCCACATATTTTTGATTTTCTTCACTATGTCCATCTCTACTTATAATTCTATAAAATTCTTCAACATATTCCTTCACATTCTATAAATTATCCTATCCCATCTTTCTATTGTTTCCTTATCTCTCCTATTTCTTTCCAATAATGCTTTTCTCAACCGAATTCTAACATGTCCCTTCAATTTTATCTTACCAAATCTAACTCTATCAAGATCTACAATTTACTCATACTCAAAATATTCTTCTAGATTATTTATCTAATCAATTTGTTTGTCTAACTTCAAACTACTAGAATAACTATCAATATTAACTCTAGGTCTCTTACCTATTTTAGAAATAGCTTTCAACATCCTTACTTGATTTGTATCTTCTTATTTTTATTCCACAACTTGTTCAACAATTGGTGCATTCTTTGGCATGGTTTTTCTTCTTTCATTTTTTTCATCGCCACTTTCATCATATCTAGAGTTATGACCTCTTCATCAACATCCAACCATATCCACAAATTCCTTGTCATCTCAAACATTTCTTCTATTCTTCCAATGATATTGACAACACCTTGTTGCAAGTATGAGGTAAGCCAGTGTTGTCATTGATGTCAACATACTCATATTGCTTTGACAAGAAGGATTCAATGAGCAATGTGCTGAGGATATTGAGAAAATTAGCCTCAGTCAGGAACAGTAAAGAACAGTGATGAGAAGAAGGCAAATGTACTGTATAGGATGCGAACCGAAGGATGCGGATTAAAGGGTTTGTAGATATGAGTCTTGAGATGCTTCAGTTAAGATTTCAGAGGTCCGCATGAAGATCTGAAGGAGTTGTGGCTGTCGATGTAGAACTGGTTCCGGCAAGTATTCAGAGGTGACAGAGGATCACAAAAAGGTCCGGTGAGGTCCGGAACTGTATAATCCTAATCTACAGATTGGAAGGAGTCTTTAGGATGTCCTTATGATGTGCCATCTCGAGTTGTGTATGATTTGGAGGTCCGGAAGTACCTCTTGCATTATGACAGTGGCGACAGACAGTGTTCTTGAAGTTCTGGATAAGGAGGATAAGAGATTTCAGTAAGTAAAGGAAATGCGGATGTACCTGGTCATTCTGGCAGGCTTGTGAAGGTTCTTGGATCATGTTGAGGTTGTGTTGTTGGTCCGCATTGATAGTAGAGCCCGGAATTGAAGATATTCCTCCGGATGAAGTTCTTGCTCTGTTTAGCCGACCGGATGAGTTGTTCATCCTACGAATGTTCTTATGGTGGCCGACCGGATGTGTTATTCATCTTGCAGATATTCTTATGGTTGATTGCCGACTTAGATGATTGTTCCTAAGTTGATGTCTTGTATAAATAAAGGTTTGTGAGTTCATTTTGAAGTGTGAAGGGTGTGGATGAGAGTGTAGTAGTGAAGAGAAGTACAGAAGGCAGAGCAGATGTTTCTGGGCTTAAATGGAACTGATCCAGACATGGTAAAGATGTCATTCTCCAGTTCAAGACTGTGATTCTTATCACTTTGTAGACAGTGTGTCTCCTTGTAGGCAGTGGGCCTCTTTGTGAGCAGTGTGCTCGGGCAGTGAGCCCTAATTGGCAAGTGCCATTTTGTAATTCCTTATTCTTCTAACAGAGAATAATCTTTGGGTTAATCACCCCGTGGTTTTCTCCCTTAACCGGGTTTCCACGTCAAAAATACTGTGTCATGTGTTTCTCATTTCATGGTAATGTGTGTTTGTTTGATTCAATACTGCTTTGATTAATAAGAAGGTTCAAAAGAAGAAATAATTAGGATAATTGATTCACCCCCCCCTCTCAGTTATCAACAATTGGTATCAGAGCCAAGTTCCTCTGAAAGAAGCTTAACCGCTTGAGGAGATCTAGGATGTCGTCATACAAAAAGGATAGTCCGAAGTTCGATGGAACCAATTTCACTCTCTGGAAGGGTCGCATGAAATGTCACCTGGAATGTATGGGAAAAGCATACTTGGCCATGGTTTCAAAACCATATGTACCTCCACAAGGTGGTCCGACAACTCTGAATGAAATCACAGAAGCTGAAAACAATCTGCGGACCAAGGAAGCTCTTCTAAGCGCATTGAATGACTCAGATCTCTCAAATGTTATTGACCTACCAACTGCATATGAGATCCTGACTAAACTGAAACTTCTGTATGAAGGAGATGAGTTTGTCAAAAGTGCAAGGTTGCAAAGTCTGAAAGGGAAATTTGAAAGATTGAAGATGAGAGATGATGAAAACATCACTACTTTTATGCCAAGAGTGAATGAACTAGTGTGTGGAATTAGAAATGTTGGTGGAACTCTGGATGAAAATGCGATTGTTTGCAAAATCCTTAGATCCCTTCCTGCTGCCTACAAAATCAAGGTTGCTGCAATTGATGAATTCAGAGCCCACACAACTGTCACAAGAGAACAATTGGCTGGCAAGCTAGCTGCATTTGAAATGACCGAGTTTGGAGATGATCTTCCCAAGACTGAATCTGCTTTCAAAGCTAGTGCCTATGTGAAAGGCAAACAGAGAATTGATCCGAGAGAAAACTCTTCAAGGAAGATGACATGGTATGATCAAGCAAGAAGAGACATGGAAGAAGAAGAAGCAGAAACAGCTCAACTTGAAGCCCTCATTGCAAAAATACTACCAAGAGGATCCGGTAAGTATGAAGGAAAACTACCCTTTAAGTGCTTCAACTGCAATAAGATTGGTCATTTTGCTTCAAGATGTCTGGAAAGATCTGCAAGATCTAATACTAACAGACAAAGGTTTCAAAAGAATTGCTATTATGTTCATGAAGAAGATGACAATGAAGGAGTAACAGATGATGAATCAGAACTAGGAAGCAAATCCGAAAATGAGTGGGTGTTTATTGCCATCAAGGAAGAAGATTCAATACTCTCTGAATCTGTCAATCACAAAGTTGTTGAAAAAGCTTTGGCTGCTCAAGTGGAAGAAAAGGATGATTGGGTTATTGACAGTGGATGTTCTCACCATATGACTGGTGACAAGAATAAGTTCTTGAATTTGGAAAGGTATGAAGGAGGAATGGTAAAGTTTGGTGACAATTCTGCTGGCAGAATCAGAGGCAAGGGAACTATTTCCTTTGATGGAAAGAGCAAAACAGGTAATGTACTATATGTTGAAGGATTGAAGCACAATCTTCTCAGTGTTGGTCAGTTAGTAGACAAAGGGTATGATCTTCGGTTTAAGAATGGAAAATGCAGAATCTTTACAAGCTCCGGAACTGAAATTGCATCCGGTACTCAGACAAAAGGTAATATCTTTCATCTGGTTGGTTCAAATAAAAGTTGTTTGTTTGTTCAAATTGATCAGAGTTGGTTATGGCATAGAAGAATGTGTCATGTAAATTTTGATAACATCATCAAGATAAGCAATACTCAGGCTGTAAGAGATCTTCCAAAATTGATGAAACCTACAAATAGTTTGTGCAAAGAATGTCAGCTAGGTAAACAAAGCAGAGTCTCTTTCAAAAGCAAAGATCAGTCTTCTACCGGATTGTTGGAATTAGTACATACTGATCTCTGTGGTCCGACAAGAATCAAGAGTCTGCAAGGTGATAGATATTTCATGTTGTTAATTGATGATCATTCCCGGATGATGTGGGTTACCTTTCTAAAAGAAAAATCTGAAGCATTTGAGAAGTTCAAAATCTTCAAAGCTTTGGTAGAGAATCAAACCGGATTAAAACTAAAGTGTCTAAGGTCTGATAGAGGTGGTGAATTTACATCTGGAGAGTTCATTGACTATTGTGAGAAGCAGGGTATAAGGAGACAATTGTCTGCTCCTAGGACTCTACAACAGAATGGAGTAGTTGAAAGAAAGAACCGGACCATCCAGGAAGCTGCAAGGACAATGATGTTGGAAGCAAATGTTCCTCAGATGTTCTAGAAAGAAGCTATCAGCACTGCAGTCTACACTCTAAATCAAGTTCAAATCAGAAACAATACCAGTAAGACCCCCTACGAACTCTGGTTTGGCATCACTCCCACTGTGAAATATTTCAGAGTATTTGGTAGCAAGTGTTATATCAAAAGAGATGAAGATCTAGGAAAGTTTGATGCTAGAAGTGATGAAGGAATTTTTTTGGGCTACTCCACTCAAAGCAAAGCATACCGGTGTTACAATAAGAGACTGAGGAAGATGATAGAAAGCACTAATGTGAAAGTTGATGAAGGAATTGAGAAGCCCTCAAGATTTTATGAATCTGATGAAGATGACCAAGACAGTGTTCAAGGAACTCAATCCTCTCCGGTAAGACAGAGTCAGCCTGATCCGGTAAATCAAGAAGAAGAGATAGGTTTGAATGAGCCTGATCAAGAAGCAGCAGTGCAGGATACTCCCAAAATTCCAAGGTATGTGACACTAAACCACTCTGAAGATCAGATCATAGGGGACAGAAGCAAAGGTGTGCAAACTAGAAGGAATGTTGCTCAAAATCAGGATGAATGTTGTCTGATTTCAAAGATTGAACCTAAAACAGTAGATGAAGCCTGCAATGATGAAAACTGAACTAAAGCAATGAAAGATGAATTAATGCAAATTGAGAAAAATCATACTTGGGATCTTGTTCCCAGACCTAGAGACAGGAATGTGATTGGAACCAAATGGGTCTTTCGGAACAAATTAAATGAAGCTGGTAAAGTAATCAGAAACAAAGCTAGATTGGTCTGCAAAGGCTACTCCCAAATAGAAGGAATTGATTATGAAGAGACCTTTGCTCCCGTGGCAAGAATTGAAGCAGTCAGATTATTTCTTGCATTTGCTGCCTTCAAAGACTTCAAGGTATATCAGATGGATGTCAAGTCTGCCTTCCTAAATGGTGATCTGGAAGAAGAAGTTTACATTGAACAACCGGATGGATTTCAATTATCTGACAATGATGATATGGTCTGTAAGTTAAAGAAAGCATTGTATGGATTAAAACAAGCTCCAAGAGCATGGTATGAAAGGTTGGATAAGCATCTTGTGCAGATTGGATTCAGCAAAGGTACTGCTGACAGTAACTTATATTTCAAAATTGATCATGAAAACATTTTGATTGTTGAAGTGTTTGTAGATGATATCATTTTTGGAGGAAGAGATAGTATGTGCAAAACTTTTGCAAATCAGATGAAATGTGAGTTTGAAATGTCTATGCTTGGTGAAATGAATTTCTTCTTGGGTCTGCAAATTACTCAAACAAAGAAAGGAATCTTCATTTCTCAGACCAAATATGTGAAAGAATTGTTAAGGAAATTTGGTATGGAAGATTCAAAACCAATGAACACTCCCATGGCAACCGGATGTAAGTTGAGCAAAGATGATGACTCTCCAAAGGCAGATCAGACAATGTATAGATCAATGATTGGTGGATTGTTGTATCTCACTCAGACCAGACCAGATATAATGCAGGCTATTGGTCTTGTGGCAAGATTCCAAGCTGATCCTAGAGAATCTCATGTTATGGCAATCAAAAGAATTTTTAGGTACTTGAAAGGAACAGTTGAATATGGTCTATGGTACCTTAGAGATCCGGATTTCTCTCTTCATGCTTACACAGATGCAGATTGGGCAAGAGATGTAGATGATCGAAAGAGCACCAGTGGTGGAGCATTCTTTTTGGGGAAGAGATTGGTTTCTTGGCTAAGCAAGAAACAAGATGCAATATCTCTGTCTACAACTGAAGCAGAATACATTGCAGCAGCAAGTAGTTGCACTCAAATCCTATGGATGAAGCAGATGCTAAGAGATATTAAAATTGAATATGCGGAGCCTATCACAATTTTCTGTGATAATTCAAGTGCAATTAATATTTCCAAGAATCCGATATTACACTCTAAGACTAAGCACATATCTATCAACTTTCATTTCTTGAGAGAACAAGTGAACAAGGAAGAAGTCAGGTTGGAGTATGTTCCCTCCAAGGATCAGATTGCAGATATCTTTACTAAACCTCTTCCCAAGGACTCTTTTGAATATCTCTGGGAGAAGTTAGGGGTCATGGTCCCTCCGGTGATGAACTAGGATGCACTGATGTGCATCAGTCCGGTGGATATCACAGTCATATCTTGTGATCTGGATTGATGATGGGGATCTGCTACTAAGGGGGAGCAGCTGGTATGATTCTGATATGTTAGAATTGCAAGTATGAGCCCTTTGCCATTGATGTCAAAGGGGGAGAGAAGACATGTGAAAAACAAGTAGCTGATGATCAAAGGGGGAGCAGTAAATGAGGAGAAGACATGTTGCTGATAGGGGGAGAAGTGACAAAAAGGAGAAGTTTCTTGTCTTGATGGTTTTTCACATCATATGTTGCCATCAATGACAAAGGGGGAGATTGTTGCAAGTATGAGGTAAGCCAGTGTTGTCATTGATGTCAACATACTCATATTGCTTTGACAAGAAGGATTCAATGAGCAGTGTGCTGAGGATATTGAGAAAATTAGCCTCAGTCAGGAACAATAAAGAACAGTGATGAGAAGAAGGCAAATGTACTGTATAGGATGCGAACCGAAGGATGCGGATTAAAGGGTTTGTAGATATGAGTCTTGAGATGCTTCAGTTAAGATTTCAGAGGTCCGCATGAAGATCTGAAGGAGTTGTGGCTGTCGGTGTAGAACCGGTTCCGGCAAGTATTCAGAGGTGACAGAAGATCACAAAAAGGTCTGGTGAGGTCCGGAACTGTATAATCCTAATCTGTGGATTGGAAGGAGTCTTTGGGATGTCCTTATGATGTGCCATCTCGAGTTGTGTATGATTTGGAGGTCCGGAAGTACCTCTTGCATTATGACAGTGGCGACAGACAGTGTTCTTGAAGTTCCGGATAAGGAGGATAAGAGATTTCAGTAAGTAAAGGAAATGCGGACGTACCTGGTCATTCTGGCAGGCTTGTGAAGGTTCTTGGATCATGTTGAGGTTGTTTTGTTGGTCCGCATTGATAGTAGAGCCCGGAATTGAAGATATTCCTCTGGATGAAGTTCTTGCTCTGTTTAGCCGACCGGATGAGTTGTTCATCCTGCGAATGTTCTTATGGTGGCCGACCGGATGTGTTATTCATCTTGTGGATATTCTTATGGTTGATTGCCAACTTAGATGATTGTTCCTAAGTCAATGTCTTGTATAAATAAAGGTTTGTGAGTTCATTTTGAAGTGTGAAGGGTGTGGATGAGAGTGTAGTAGTGAAGAGAAGTACAGAAGGCAGAGCAGATGTTTCTGGGCTTAAATGGAACTGATCCAGACATGGTAAAGATGTCATTCTCTAGTTCAAGACTGTGATTCTTATCACTTTGTAGACAGTGTGTCTCCTTGTAGGCAGTGGGCCTCTTTGTGAGCAGTGTGCTCGGGCAGTGAGCCCTAATTGGCAAGTGCCATTTTGTAATTCCTTATTCTTCTAACAGAGAATAATCTTTGGGTTAATCACCCCGTGGTTTTCTCCCTTAACCGGGTTTCCACGTCAAAAATACTGTGTCATGTGTTTCTCATTTCATGGTAATGTGTGTTTGTTTGATTCAATACTGCTTTGATTAATAAGAAGGTTCAAAAGAAGAAATAATTAGGATAACTGATTCACCCCCCCTCTCAGTTATCAACACACCTTGGCCTCTACCCACTCTTCATTGAGGCATCTTGACTTTCTAGTCTGATGAAAAATGTCTCTGGTTCAACAATCTATTTATAAACTCCCTTGTAAACTACCTCAAGTTCAATGGTCTCTTTATGAACTTCCTTTGTAAACTAGCTCAAATTAAGTGATCTTCTTACAAAGAAAACTTTCCTGATACCTTCTACCAAATATACAATATTGAATGATATCATTGACGTACTCTCTCACAATATCTTTTCTTTTGTAGGATTTTAAACCAACTAATGTCTCCCCTTAGGATTCAAAATCATGTGCTCTAATATCAACTAATGTAGTCATGGATAGAGAGTCAAATTAAGGATTATTCAACCATGCATCCAAATACATCAACACTCATAGTAAAAGTCAAAACACAAAAAATACATAGAAATATGATATTATTGATTCACAATCAGAGTTGCATTCATGATCTTTCCACAAGGGCTTATAACATGAGGCCTCAACCTTTAATGGATTATAGGCACATTAAGTGTGTGAATTAGAATCTTTAAGCCAATTTACAATATGATGCTCTTCACATTTTCCTACCAAACTCTATGAGCTAATGCCTAAATTAAGATTAACCACCAGTTGCTTGGCAATTAACTATCTTTTGATGTAGAATAAATGATGTTTATATAGTGAGTGCAAGGAAATGAAGAGTTATGCATTTACTAGTGAGGTGGTACAATGCTCAATACATAATGAAACATGTAGGACTCATCTACAATGAATGTAGTAATATGTAAGCAATATAACTCAATGTGGTTCTAATCATGAATCTCTTTGGGACCAATAAGATTGAATGTATCTTCAAGTTTTGGTTTGAAGCTTGCATGTTCACCACAAAACTCAATTAGGTTTTTTTTAATAAAAAATTTGACAAGTCATCATTGACCAATGTCTAATTTGAGGAATCACATTACATTAATATACAATTAAACCATTCTAAAGTTTTGATATTGGTTTAGAAGCTCAAGGATCAATATGTGGTACTAGATAGTAAAATACCTATCAAGAACTCTAATGTGTTGAAATAATTATTGGCACAAGAATATGCCTATGCAGTATGGGTAGTCTTCTATGGTAAGAGTATGGTAACTGAAATTTATTAGGAAACCTAGAAAAAAAAAATATGAAATAAAATATTTTTTGGTGATGCAAGATTTCTCTTAGATCTGGTTGTTCTTGTATCATATTCCAAAGAATTTGAACTTGGAATAACATTCATATATTTAAATTATTGTGGACTTATGGCTCACTTTTTGAACAAGAGAGCATTTTATTCCAAATAATGTAGACTCTTTTATTCATATTATATACAAATAGTTATTCCCAAGAATCTAGACTTGGAATAACTATAATGCCACAGACGCATGTGCCTTGACATACTTTATCAATGTTTTATATTTCCATTAACATACTTTATCAATGATTTTTTGTATTGGCATCTAGTGTCTGACTATGTATTATGGGATGCATACGTTGTGACTTTATATGTTTGGACTATTGCATAATTTTAGCTTTATTATTTTCACTATATGATGAAAGGGGTAAATCATAAAACGCAAAACAATAGAAATGGCACACAGAAAATAGAATATTTCTTTATTGATTTGGATAACTCATTACATTATAGAAGCCCAATTACAATCATAGGAATCAATCCTCCATAGGCTACAACACACTATAGCTACACATCACCAGGCTCAGGAATAATCTGCCTTCTACAACCCCAAATCAGCTAGGGTTTCTATTTTCCTACCCATTCTTGACTCTAGACTTTCCCCCTTAACTCTACTACTCCCAGGGTTCCCAAAAATAGTCATAAATAGCCATTTTTGGTGGCCTCCAGCTAAATTTCAAAATTTGCAACTCCCTCCAAAAGCAGGTCAACTTCCGGGAAGCATAACTTTTGATCCGAGTGTTCGATTAACAAACTGTTTTAAGCGCTAAAAAGCTCACGATGTGAACTATCACGTTGGAAATCCATAAACATATTTTTGTCAACTTTTCAGGGTGTTATGGGATGTTTTAGTGCCTCATATCTCGTTCCAGAAATTTTTAAGGGCTTTTCAGAAAACAAAAACTCTAATATCTTTCAGCTCACAGATGATCTTTGCTTGATTCCTTCACCAAAGGTCTTATATTTCATTTACAAAGCTTCCTGTAAATTTTCACTTCCATTCGTGCCCAAATGCAAACTTTCCTAAAATGGTAGTTAAACTTTCCAAAACTAGCAATTTGGAAAAACTGAAAGTCCTACATCATTATTCAAGAGATTATGGAACCAGAAATGCTAATTATGGAAAGAAATGAAAGCAACTGCAATGATTTTGAATCAACATCTTTTTGGGTGATACAAGATTGCCTTTACACCACTGGATGCTCCTGCATCACTATATATATTATATGTGATTTGATTGTCATCCAGTTCATCATTATAATTATTGTGATTATCAATTTTTACATCTATGATATTTGAATCATGTTATCTTTAGAATAATTTTTAGTTGATGTAGTTTATTAATATTATGTATTTAATATTATATCATGTATGTTTATGTTATGCTTTGGCTATCTTGTGTGGAGTAGATACACCTGGCGTTTTATTGAGTGTGCAAGCACAAGTTTTCCTTGATGGTGGTTAATTGGAGATGACCAATTTGCTTAAATATGTTGTGTTAACATCCTTGTCTCATTTGATTCAAGTTATGAGATGTATCTTGTGTATCCCTATAAAATCATGATCCAAATCAATGTTGATTTTGGATCCATATATTGTGGATAAAGTTCTAAAGTGTGTGATTCCTTTACATGTGTTTATTTAACTCTTGATTTCACTTGTATTTTATCAATTTTTGTAATGCTTGTAGACACCTAAAATTAATCCATAATTAATTCCTTCAAATTTGATTAATTAAATTAATTAATTAATTAATTTATATTTTCTACCTCTACTAGCTAATTAAATCAATTTTATTTCAGTAGTGCATCCTACTAATAGTTAATTAAATAAATCATTTTATTTAATTAACTAAGCTAATGTGATCTTATCCAAAATCCACATCACCTTTTCTTCTAATTAAAAATTCATTTCCTAACTAACATCCATTTTAATAACAATTTTTAATCCTTTTAATCAAATCCTAAATCAAATCAATTTCAAATCCCAACCATCAATTTTCTCAAACTAATCTTGACCATCCATCTCTCAATCCAAAATGAAATCAAGTTTGAATCTCAACCAATTCACTTAATCAATGAAATCTTAACCCTCCACTTGTCATAATCACACATCACCATGATTCTCACACGTGTGATATCAATCACATATCATAATCACACATCCTAATGATTATCACATGTGTAAGATTAATCACATCTTATAATCAAACATCCCCACAATTCTCACACGTGTGAGATCTTACACTTGTCACTTCTACACACATCTGGACACATTCTCACACATGTGTGAGAGCTTTCAATCTCCACCCTTCATTACTCTTAATCCATGTCTAAATCATTCTCACCTCTCCCAGGCTTCCACTTGTAAGCTTCCCATTTCTCCATGCAAGCTAATCAATCTCCACCATCTAATCTAAGATAAAATCTCAACCCTCCATTTCTCATTCAAATCTATAAATTTAGAGCAATCCCTCATCCAATGTTGTTTCCCAAGTCTTTGTCATTGTCTTTCAATATCAAGAGTGTCTTTGTTCTATCTAAAATTAGTCTGTGTCTACCTTCAATATGCCTCTCACTCATTAAGATATTGCTCCCTGTCGAAAGGTTTCTTTTTCCTTTCATCGACAATTTTATTCTTTCTCTAACTTTGTCGCTGAATTGGTTAGTTAAATAACCTAGCGATATAGCAATGGAGAAGAACATCGGTTTGATATTCCTTTGCTATCAGTCCTTTAAATTCAATTTTTCACTTTTTCTAAGAACACTGGAAAACCATTGTCTTTTCCTTTTATCAAAAAAATTATGAGTTTACAAACCTAGTCGCCAAATTTGTTACTTCACGAACTTCCCGCTTTCCCAACACTATCCTTTATTTCCTCCATAAGATTGTCATTTCTATTGGCGTGTGTCCTCTTGTGAACTTAACTTGTGTTCTCGTCTTTGTCACCTAATTCCTAAGTTCATGAATTTCCTGATTAAGCAATGCCCTCTCCTGTGTTAAGTTTACTTTGTGAAACTGTTAGTTTTCTGATAAAGGATATCAAAGTGAGTTTATATCGCTCTTTTTGATAGTTAGTGAACTTCAAAGTTCGCCAATATGTGAAATGGATGATAAGCGTGCACTATGAGATCGGATAAAGGGAATAATCAAAGAATTTGTCAGTTCACAACTTGTATGTTCGCCAATGTAAAAGTTTGCCGATGTTTGTTTGGTCAATCATTGAGAAGATGAAGTGTGATGGCTTGCTTTGCAAGTTTGAGAGTTTGTCGATTGAAGAGTTCAGCGATGATTACTTTTTCCTGATAAAGAAGTTCTCGAAAGTTTATGTTGGTTTGTAAAGTGATGGAATGGCCAATAAAGTAACTCAGCTATAATACGTGAGGAGAAAACATTTATTTCGAAAGCATTTAATGAAATCCCTTTTATACCCTAATTGGTTTATGTTATATATAATTGGGATTTTGGTTAAAATGTATCATCGAAGCAGCAATTTGAAGCAATTGGGGTTTTGTCTTTCACGGTCATCTAGCTTCTAGCGTCCAACCATTGTGGTATAAGAAGGTGAGTCCACTATTGCACCACTTATTTCATTTGAATATTGCATCAATATCATTGGTGGAAGGAGTATATATATTGTTGTTTGTCGTCTTTCATGACTATTGAAACCCTCACTCTTCGAAGTGGCATTTATAACCTTTTGCCTTCTATCATAAGCTGGTTTCTCTTGGGAACAGTTAACAACACAATCGAGTGGTTGATAAGATTTGCAAAAATGAAATACAAATACCAAGGGTTGGACATTTCTTTCATAATAGATAATCTACTTTTCGGCATTAAGAATAGAGACCTAGGTCACATTGACTTAAAGGAGTTTTGGGAAAGAATGAATGCTAACCCCAAAGAACCTATGGTAGAGAAGACCTTTGCAAGTGGGTTAGCACACGTAGGAGGTTTTCCCCAGTTGTATAGTGCTTAGACCTAGTGTTAGCCTGTATTGAAAATTATCATGTTGAATCACGACAGATAAGAATGGTTAGTGGTGAGATGATAGTCCAATTGGATGCGGAAACCATCAGTAATACTCTTAAATTGCTGATATGGGAGGAATATGCTGACATTTCCATGGAGACTGGTTGGAAATAAAATATGTAAAACAACCATTGCTACTACCTGGCTCAAGAGAGAGAAAATGGGAGGGTCACAACTTCCCAAGAACCTAGTTAGAGCCTTATTTAAGGATGATATTTCTAACATGATAGCACTTTTTCATAGAGTAGTGGTGAGTGCAGACTCCAATGAGTTTTCAAAGTGGTTGTGCTAGTTCATACTGGTCATTTGTACAGGAAAGAAGCATATTGATTGGGCTAAACTCATTAGCGATCATCTGAATGACCAATTGATAAACTTTCAAAAGAAGAGAAACAAATTCCACATGTGCTCTTATCTATTTTATCTTTTGGTTGGAACTCAGAGGGTTTGGCCTAGTTTGAACAGCTCAGACACTTTTGATAAGGACACACAAGTATATGATTATTTCACTTGACTAAAGGAGGAATTTAGTAACAAGGACTACAGGAGAGTTAATGATGCTTTCCTTATGTTTATGGTAAGGAAGATATATGGGAATCCTAAATTAAGAATTTCAATAGAAGATGCAAATTTAATAATGTAGTTTGGTAGCTATTACATTCAGTTTGACAGGTTTACATATTTTAGGATTGGTGGATTTGAACATTATCCTTTAAAGCTTCCAAGATATGCAACATACTACATTGTGTTTCTGGAATTTTGTAGACCGTCATCTATACCAAGTAAGAGATGTCACGATTGCAAGAAGAAAGGGTACCCTTTACATTTAAAATTGACTCATTATACTTGCAACAAGCCTGAGGATGCAAAGCATGCTAACAAGTTGCTTTCAAAGCTTAATTTTTATCCATATGAAGCAAGAAGTTTCTTTGATAGTAAGGATTTTGTGAAGAAAAATTTATACCCCCTTATGTTGCATGAGCA
This sequence comes from Cunninghamia lanceolata, assembly GCA_027924645.1. Classification (NCBI taxonomy): domain Eukaryota; kingdom Viridiplantae; phylum Streptophyta; class Pinopsida; order Cupressales; family Cupressaceae; genus Cunninghamia; species Cunninghamia lanceolata. The sequence continues at coordinate 19,493,017 of BSBN01001272.1, read as the reverse complement.
CCGCCCACACCTTGAAGATTTTTAGGAGGACTGTGTAGATGAACATGAGGTGAGAAGAAGAGACTAGAAAAGATTGACTATAGACCAAATGAGAGATTTTAAACTTGGGTGGAACCTTCCTGATATACTGGATGATTATTTTGGCATGGTTGATGAAGGGTATTATGTTGAGAGTTCTAAACCCTTGCCAAAGTTGAGATGGTTTGAGAGAGAGATCACTGACATTTCTGTTAGGTCATATTTTGTGTTAAATAAAAGTCAAAGGTAGATGAAATCTAAAATGAATGGTCATACTACAGGTTCTCCTTCAGAAATGGAGCATACAATGGTGGGACAACAAAATATTGCAGGGACCTCTACTCAGAATACACCTACCAAAATCCATTCCACTGGATCCTAGTCCCCTGCAAAAGATGGGAATGATGGAGGTGATGATCCATAGAAGAATGATAAGTTGAAAGGGCAATATGAGGGTGATAACCAGCCTCTGAGGAAAAAATTGGAAAGCAAGAGGCCTTTAAAACCTTATGCTGAGAATTTGTCTGGTCAAGAATAGGTACAACAAAATAAAGAAGATAGAGTGGCTTCTTCTCCACCACATCAGATAAATGTACCTCCTTCTTCCATGCAGACTCCACCAGATTCTCATAATGTTATATCTACCTCACCTTCACAACAACAAAAGAGTGTACCGTGTACCCCTCCACTTGATTATGTGCCAAGTATAGTGACTGATGGCCAACCTATTTGACCAACTCCTACTTGGTTGAGAGATGCAGTTAGCAAGAAGAGAAAATATACTCAAATAATTGACACAGAATTTGATGCAGTTGCCAAGTTGTTGCAATTAGAAACTCAACCTAAAAAAGCAAAGATGTCTAGATTAATGGTTGATCCTGTTACAAAGCATCAATATGTGGAACTGGTTGAGCCAATGGTTGAGAAAGATGAAAAAGATCATTTTGTAGATGATTTTCATGTTAGCAACATTGATTTAGGGCTTCCTTCAGTGTAGGGTGACATTCACAATGCCAAGTTGTCTGTAGAGATTCTAGCCACAATGTTAGAAGAAAGGGAGAAAGAAAATGAAATGTTGGGAGAGCAGGTAAATATCCTCACTTCACACATTAGATTGATCAATAGTAGATACCACTGCTCAGCCTTTAGATGCAACTATGGATACCCCTGTTAAAACTCCTCCTAAAGGTGTAAGTGCAAAAGTTGTGGACCAAATAAGCAAATATCAATTCTTGGGAAAGGCAACTGAGCAGTGGGTTGAAAAATTAACAATAGAAGGTATGTTATAAATTCATGAAGTGATTATTTTATATACGAATATATCCAGCAAACAGACTAAAGACTTGTCTGATTTGAGAGTGATCAAAAAGGAAGAAGCAATGTTGAATGTAGCTAAGAATGGACTTCAGGAGATGGTTAAGATAGATTCCAATGTATTGGTTTCTAAAAGTGTATTTGATAAACCAGAAGACAATGAATCAGTAAAATGGCTAAATGCCATTGAATGGAAGCTATTGATGGCAAAACAATGCCTAACTGATTTGAAAAATGTTGCTAAAAATTACAAGTCATATTTAATGGATCTTAGGAGTTCATGTATATATCTAGGGGTGGACATATTTGATGAAATTGAAACAAATTTATTGGATACTTTTGTTACCAAGAAAGCTTTCAAAAATCTGTTATTAGAAGAATTAAGGAATAAGGAGGCCCCTGATGGCAATCCCAATGAGAGGTTGTGCAATGTGTCAACTTATTTTTTGACCTTTAAGAAGGATATTGTGTAAATACACAGGAAATATGAGGAGGCAAATAATGTTTTAATAATGTGGAGGACTTGATTAAATATGACCAACATACCTAATGGGAAGGCCATCATTCTGATATTAAACAAGTTTAAGATCCTCAAAGCCAAACTAGATGCTTTGCAGGTGCTTGTAGACCAACTGGAAAAGAAGGATCAATAAGAACAGGTAGATAAGGACATACAAGCAGATCAAGACACTGAAGAAGAAGATGGAAAGGATTTATCAGCATGATATTTCATTGTTTTGTCTTCAAAGACTTTGGCAAACTTTATGTTATATTGCACTTTGTTGGACTTTACTTCTTTTATTGTATTATTAAAAGAAGTGATATTGTTTAATGGTTTGTTGCAAGAAACAATTACACAGATGAATTAGTTTTGGCCACCTTTACTATATAATGAATGAGCGAAGGTGATGTTAGGATCTTTTGGTGAAAATTTGTTTTTCATGACTAAATCATTGAGGAATTGTTAGTTTTGATTCTTGGAGGAAAGGGGGACATTTCTTACTAAGTCTGTAATACTTTCTTTGGAGGGCAGAGTATTGTGCTCTATCTTTTTCTCATCAATACAGAAGAAAGTTGATATTGGGTTGATGATCTTTATGTGTTGTTGTCTATTCTTCTTATGTTGAATGTATGGCATTGTGAACTTATAGAAAGTTATGGTTTTCTCGTATGAAATGTTGATAACCTTCCTTTAAATATATTCATATTGTCATCTGTGTGTCTTGATTCTTGAGTTTGAATTTGATGCAAAGGTGGTGGTTTGATAAACTATTGTTCACTTACTAGTTTTTCTCCATTCTTAATTTTGGACGAGTTCTGGTAACTTTATATTCAAAAGTTGTATTTTATTCATCTACAATGCATTTGGCACTGGGGTTTGCTTCAATTTTTATATTAGCAAAACTATCTTTCCCGCTTTTAGGTTAAAAGTGCACTAGAAAACCAAATATCCTATCACACAAAGGAAGTTGTAACTTCTAAAAAATTTAGAGGGTAGTTGATAAAATTGTCCAACTGTTGGTGCAATTTGCGACTATAAATTGGGCGAGTCATAGTAAAAGTGGTGACAAATTTGTTCACTAACAAAAGCATGAGAGAAAAATTACAGGTATATGTTGCTATATTGGGGACCTCAAAGAGCAACTCGACATCCAACTATCAACAACACATCCACACTAACCAAGGTTTGCATTTTGAAAGTGTTTGCTTGATTTCATGTTTTGAACTTGCATACTTTGATTTGCTCAATCCGAGGTAGAATTAGAATCTATAATTGCACTTGCACAAGTAGTTTATTACTTTCCCCTTCTACAATGTTTGATTTGAGTGTGTGATTATCCTATATGCTTAAGTTGAAAAGTTAGTTATTTTATTGCCTTCATGAAAAGGTCTTATGCATTTTTTAATATTATGAATATTTAGAAGATGCAATAAGTTAAAAGGGATTTTTTGAATTAAAAGCATTAGTCAATTTTAATGAGCTTGTTACATTAGTCATTTTAAATAGAATGTTAAGTGAAATATCTTTTGGAAAACATTTTATTTGAAATAACTATTTGAAAATAGCTTATTGAGTTGTGAAAAGGCAAAGAATGTGAATTGTGGGGTTTAGGAATTTTTGGAGTGAAAAAGGAAAAGGGAAGAGTTTTAGAAACACTTATTATTTTTACTCTATTTTCTTCTTTTCCTCTATTTGTGTGAGTGCATGATTTTTGCAAACAAATTGCTCGTGGTTGCTTGAGGATTGCTAAAGGCTTGGTGAGATTGGATCTTGGAAAGGGATAGCAAGTTTGCTTGTGTGGGTGCAAGGAACATCTCCAATTTTGATTGAGTTTGCTTAGGAAAACGAAGGTATTCCTCCATTTTAATTCATGCACATGCTTGTTGGATTTTTTCTTTGATCATGCCCACACTAGGTGGTTGTATATGGTATTTCAATTCCTAGGTTGTAATTGATCAAGAATCTTAGAGTAGATTATTGTGTACATATTTTAGTTATATGGAATTATTTTTGGGATTTTCAATTTAGTGTCATTACTTTGGCAAGATTTCTTCAAAATCTTATGTGATGTGAAAAGCATGTTGTTGTGCTTCATATGCTCATAAGGGTATTCTTGTTTTTTCAAAAAAAAAATAAAAATTTGAAGAAAATTGAAGCTTCCATTAATGTTGAATGTGATTTTTGCTTGATGCTTGAATTGTGAAATTGTGAATTTTCAAATTTGATCCTTGTGGATCTAGTCTGTTTTGAGGGATGAAATGTCTCCTATTGGAAATATGATTTCCTACCTTTTTGAATTTGGATGTCATGTTTTTTGCCTCATTTTTTGTGCGATGACTTTTTGGGTCAATTTAGACTTTTTGTCTTAGAATTGAATTCTAGGGCTAGGAGTAGAGTGGACCCCTATTTTCCATTCAAAATTAGGCTATGCCCATGTAAAGAGCATGGATGGGGATAGAAATTAATGAGATAAGATGAATTGGGAATCAAATATTAAAAGTACATCTAATTAAGAAATAAGCCTCTCCTTGTACCGAACACCAAGAGGATTCATACAAGGTAGTGAAGGAAGTCATACCAACCTAATTGGGGATTGGATGATTATTATTAAGAAGCCCTATTAAGATAGTGTTGTATTTCTCAAAACCATGCAAATTTGAAAAGTGTCATGATGACACTCTATGTCTTGTGTCTAGTAGTCTTCTATTGCTTGTCAAGTCGTTGGTACCTAATATGTGCTTGTGATTTTCTTTGCATGAGTGTTGTTGGTGCATCACACTCATTACATGCTATCGGTGGTTTTTAACACTCTCATGTGTGTTATTGGTTGTGGTACCATAACCCTTGTATGTCATTGTGTATTTAATTTCAATGTGTATGATTCTTGGTGTGTTGTGATACCTTGATCTTATATCATCCGTGTATTGTATTATGTGAGTGTATGATTTCTTGATCTACCATCTCTCAGTATAGAGGGGTGAGCTTATGGACCCACATAGTTGGGTGGTGTTGACCACCATTGGGGCCAACTGGATCTATGGCTATGCTTTGGAGAGCATACAAAGTTCATTATATGATTGTGATATTGTTAAACCTTCATTGTATCATTTATGTGAATTGTATAAATATAGACTTTTGTCACTCATCAGCTCAATTTGTATTGGAGTCACAAACAAACTTTGTAACTCATGGTGAACTATCCACATTTTGGATGGGGATTCCATAGTGCATTCATTTAATTATTATCATATGCATTGATCTGATGTTGTATATTGAAATGGAATCTTATGATGTGCTTGTCTTGATTATGATGTGCATGTCTTGATTATGATGTGCAAATGTAGTTTACTTTCATTTGAAATGAGATTATAATGTTATGTTATGAACATTGCTATGATTATGGGTTAGAATCATTAGTTTATATTTTTCATTCAACTCTTGGTAAAGAGTTAAGACCCATCATGTATGTTATGTCGTATGAAAGGAATAGAGTGAATAGTAATATTTTGGCTTAAAATAAATCTTGAAATTTGTGAATTGTAGGCATGTTGATTGGAACCTAGAGCACATAGTAAATGTTTGGTTCAATCCATTTCTAAACAACGCATGGATTGAGGTTGTTATACATTTTTTTGATGACTATCTTGCTATAGGCTTGTTTTGGCCTAGCCCTACACTTGTCTTGGTTTACATGACCTTGTTTCCTATCTTATGAGGTTGATACATAGTGCTTAGTGTTATTCATGGTTATAGGTTTGGAAAGGAACCCTTGGTCAGCTTGGAAAACAAATTTGGAACATTAAGGACCCTTAATTTCAAAAATTAAAATGTCCCAAGTCTGGGTCACCTATTTTGCTAGAGGCAACTTGCCCTGGCATGAGAGGTGACTTGGGGGTCACTTGTTGTACTAGCATGACACTGAGAAGGCTAGGGGTGACCTAGATTGGTATTAGGGGCAGCCCTTAGACAATAGGCACTTTCCAAACTTTTTTAGGAAAAGTTCCTAAATAAAAGTTTCTCCTATGTTTATCTTTCCTACTTATCATCTCATTTTGAATATGTAAGAGATACTTTGTAATTTATTCACTCCTTTGTGTTGGAGTGTGTGCCTCTATGTGAAAAATACTAATCGATAGTTAGATTGGTTGAGGTCTTGGATCTCTCAATTGACCTACCTCTTGTGTAGGTAATCCTAGTGTTTGGATGTCATTGCCATGTCCTTTCGGATGTTGGTTGTGTCATCTTGGGTTGTGTAATGAGGTGATGTATTGCTCTCATTCCAATCCTTGTGTTTGTGACAGAAGATCATGGATTAGTGACCGATAGAGAAAACTATATCCTCATATGGTTGTCATGGTGATGTTGTCACATGGCATGGTTAAGACTTCATCTTGTGTTGCCATTCTTGGTGCATTATCATTATGTACTTTATGTGTTGAGTTTTCTCATGACATCTCAAGTGCATATGTGTGAAATGTTTCATGTTGATGTCACATTTGCATTGCAAAAAAATTGTTCATCCATTTTTGTTTGCTAACGTATTGAGCAAAAGCTTGGAGCTTTACAATAACATTCCTACATTTACATTATTTTTTTTTAGTATTAGGGAAATTTTGGTTTATTTGTTATATAATTCTTCACGATATGGATGTATTACTCTAAAATTAGAATTTGTAAAAGAATTTCAAATACCATCTCGAATAGTTTGTATTGATATTCTGACTTATTTAGACATAATTCCCATAATCTTGACTTGAAATAACATTACTATAAATAGTAAGTTACCAAATTACTATAAATGCTAAGTTAATATTATTAATTGAAATGAATTTGTGATGAAGTGTCTTATTTGAGACGTTAAGAACTACAAATTAGTAATTTATCTTGAGCTAAATTTGTTAAATTTGATTTTCAAAATACATATGCAAGTTTTTACATTAAAATTTTGACTCATTTACATGTGTTGTGGAATGATTCTATATATTTAAGAGCAATTTTTTTAAAATTGAACCCAATAGTTAGAAGAAAAATGCATTTGAAAATAAATACACACTAAATATAAAATAATGTGAAGGAATTAGTTGAGAAAAAGGTTTTTAAATTTTTTTAAAAAAATTTAAAAGACAACTTTGATTGGTGATTCAAATAGTCAAATACAATCCCTTTCAAAAATTATGGTAACCCAAGTGTTTGTCCATTCCAAGATTTTCTTGGAATACAATAATAAATAACATTATCTCTAAGAACATATTGCAAGCTTGTGTCATCTAGGATCACCCTTCATTTCTTGTCTAAGCAACCTAGATAAACTTTAGCATCTCCAACATCCCTTTTTCCTAGATGAATAAAGACATACCACATTGTAGAGAGTCTCTACTCCAAATTTCCATCCATTTGATCGACGTTATATCATTCATTACCCTTGAAATCAACATTGTGTATGATTGAGTGAGTCATCAAGAGATATGACAACATATCTCCTTTTTGTACATCTTGATGTGGATTGAAAATGATTTTTTAGTATTGTACGTCTTCAAACAACATTGTTTTCAGTGGTTGACACTCCATAATAGATATTTCTATCTTGCATAGTTTGATGTTAGTCTTGAAGCAAAAAACTTGTGCATCACCTATCTCCATTAAAGAAATTGAATCATTTACATGTATAGAAGAAAAATAAAGTTTTCACTCAAGCTAGTACATGAAATTTAATAAAATTTCATATGGTAAAACATGCATATAGTAGTCCCTTTAGTTAAAGAATATCAAGGCAAATGAATATAACAATCCCTTAGATTACTAGTATAGATATCAACATGAACATGAGGTGCATATCTGGCCTATGTGACAAATCTAATAGAGACCCTTCAAGAATCATACCATTTGACATTTTTAAATAGATATATTTAAGATATCTATATTAATAAATTAATTAGCATTTTTATAATATTCTTTAATACACATTTTTAGATAAATTTAATATTTAATATTAATTAATTGTTAAGAATTTTAAGTTGAATTGTGATGGTGCTTGAAAGGGGAATTTGAGGTCTTTTGGTGGGTGAGGTATATTGAGAGATTGGAAAGGGATTTACATTGGTCCTTTTGCAAAACCTTATGGACATTTAAGGAACAACCACAGTGAGGCAAGAGCCATTTTTATAGGAATGAAAATAACAAGAGACTTACATATCCAAAGCATGATTATAGAAGGTGACTCTTTGAATGTTATTAACAATTTGGAACAAGAATCCCAAATATGTTAAGATTTCAATCAGTTTTGAATTTACCATCCATATAAGGAGGGTAATGTTGTGGCATATTATTTGGCCAATCTGGGTGCATAGAAGAAATTGTATCTTTAGTGGGAACATAGTGAGGATTTCCCATTCAATCAAAAAAAAAATTAAAAAAAACAAGAATTAGGTTGTATTATAGGCTAGTTACAAAGATTATTGTGGGGAATATCAAGCGAGCTAAGTGGTCATAGATTGAGCCCTAGATTCTTTTATGAAGGGTAAAAAGAGGGTTTTTCAAAGGACCCCAAACCTTGTACAAGAAAGAAGCAGTAAGAAACAATGTGACAACCTTTCTACAACAACATTACAAGAATAAAACAACATAACTACAACCCAAAAATAGCAAGAGAACCAGACTCAAAAAGAGACTTGGCAAAGGAAACACAAGGTAGGAACACAACAAGCCTAGGAGAATTAAATCTCATTAAGAGAAAGAGTGGCCTTCAATTCATCCTGTAAAGTCTTCAAATGCTTCTCCAATGAGGCAATGATATCCAACTCCACCTCTTTCCCCATTTTGGCTTTGCTACCTCTCATTCACGCACTAGGACCAAACTGATCCTACACATGATGAGACTTGATCCTATCTTGTAGTGCCTTGATGCTCTTGATAGAGTTGTTAATGGTTGACTTGCTGCAATTCACCACCTTATTACAATTAGAGTGAATTTCCTTCAAATCTGACTCAAACTTATCAATTTTCTTGTCCTTTTTGATAGCTTTCAGCTACAAATTGGCTATTTCTTCGTCCACATTCCACTCCTTCATCAGGCAAGTCTTCAATTTAGTTCTATTAATTTTAATAAAAAACCATTTCAAAATCTTTTGGTGGATGCCAATTTCCTTTTGAATGTCATTGGTTTTGTTTGCCAACATTTCCATCATCGAAGCAATATCCTTATGCAAGGAGGAGGGGTAGGGCTCACTGGCCAACCATTCAAAGGGACCAAGGCATAACCCATCGACACCTAGGATTTCATCCCCCTCGTTGATAGCCTCTACCTCATGCAATTTACCCTTGTGTTTGGTTTTGTTTTTATCACCACCCTGAGATGTACCTTCCTCCAATAGGTCCTTCCCCAACCCATTTTTCCTAGGGGTTTTCAACTTATGGCTACCACCACCACCCTTTAATTTTCTATTGTGTAGGTAATCAAAGTTAGACCCATCAGAAATAGGGCTAACATGGCTCAGGTAATCAGGGTCAAAGGATGAAGAGTTCCTAAAGTCCAAGGAGACAAAGGGGGAAAGACATTTCTTCGTGCTTGAGAGAAATGAAGGGAAGGGGAAGGGGAAAGGTGTTATGCTTGTGGGGCTAGGGAAAAGTAGATAAAGAAGGAAAATCACTACCAACAACAACAACAATAGGTTGGGGTTTGAGACCTAGAGCATGTTTAATCAACAAGAAAATGAGGGATTGATGGAGAGGAGCCGCTCCAACACCTCACTTAACCTTGAGAACTAAATATTCCAAAGAGGACAAAAGGAAAAATAGAAAACTCACCATCCTTCTTTGACGGAAGTGATTCAATAGGGAAAAGTGATAGGTGTATATAGCCTGGAAACGACCTTCCAAGGTGATGTATCTCATGACTTGCAAGGCCACCTCATCCCATGGATGAGGCAATGAAGACCTGGCATAACCCATTTGAGCCCTTTTGATGACGTCTTTTAAATATGTTCTTACCACCTCCCCCTTGTTCCTTTGATCCTTGTAAATATCCCTTCCCTCTGTTGACATGCCAAAAATGTGAGCAATAAGGTCCTTAGTAATATCCAATTCAAACCCTCTCATCCTCACCACTCTTGAGTTCTATTTTTTGTCAAATTATGCCAACATGGTAGGTTCAAATCCATTTATTCACTCCATATATGTGGAAAGCCCACCCTTCTCAAGGATATGTCAAATCCTTAGGTCTTTCTTCATCGAGTCACAAGATAGGGACTTCAACCTGTTGTAATCTCCCCTCATGTCTACAAATGGATATATATATATATATATATATATATATATATATATATATATATATATATATATATATATATATATATATATATATATATATATATATGTTTGATATTAAAGGCAAAGAAACACTTTGGCAAATCTAAGGCATCACCAATGATGTGGTCAATAGACTGGCTAGGGAGTTGAGACTTAAGAAGGTAATTCACAACATTTAGAGAGTTGCCTTCAATCTCTAATTAAAGGATACCCAAATCCTTAGCAAGGGAAATTCCCTAAGAGGTAGCAGACGCTTTTGCAAAGTGGCTAGAATGGACTCCCAAGTTAATCAAGAAGGAACAAATAACTCTACCATAGCATTCCCTAATGATGCCACCACCCCCAGTTGGACTCAAGTTGTCTTTGGAAGCTTTGTCAAAGTTTAATTTACACCATGATTACATGGGGCATTTCCAACAAGCATGCTAGCAAAGAGAATCCTTATGGAAGGTCCACTCCCAAATCCCAACCCTTCTCAACCTTTGAATTAGCAAGGGAGACATGAACATGATTAGACGAAGAGGCCTTATCCCTATAGGCTGATAAGAAGTTCTCTTTGATAACTAAGGAGGAAGAGTGGGTCATCCAAGCCATAGAGGACTTCACGCCCTTGAACAATCTTGCATTTCTCTCCAGCCACAAGCCCCAGAAAACATGAGGAAGAACAAGAGACCGCAACAATTTAAGGGAAGGGTTTGGGAACAGGGAAGACTAGTGAGACAAAAGGTCATGAAGGGAAGGGGGAAAAACCCATGCTAAGCTGAAAAGTGAAAGGGATACTCCCCCAGACAAGCCAAGAGAAGGGGCACCCAACAAAAAGATGAAAAACTGACTCCTCAACTTCGTAAAGAGCACACTGGTTGACAAGGAGAAAACCTCTATTGACAAGGTTATCCACAAAGAGGATTTTGTTTTGGTTAACTAGACAAAGATAGATATTAACTTTATGGGTTAAGGTTTCCATCCAAAAGCTAGCCCAAAAAGGGGGAGGCTTCAAAAGAGGGAGAACATAAGAGTAACCTGAGGATATAGAATAGATACTGATTAGGGAATCAACCCAAATTAAAGCGTCCTCTTTCAGATCTTGAGGGAAATGGAAACCCTTCAAAAGATTCCATAGTATATCCAACAAAGGAGAGATCTCTTGCGAGTAGTTGGGAAATGAGAAAGATTTCCATCTTCTAGTAGAACCATTCAACTCCAAATAATCTCCTACAAAGGTGTCAAAACTCCCTTTTAGAAGATCCCGAGTAGGGATAGTCCACTCAAGAGAGTCGAGAGGGCAATCAATCAGCTAGGTATCCTCCCAAAAATGAGCCAAAGTACCAATAATCAATTTCCATTGACACCTTTCCTAAGTAATGCACTGCTTTTTAGAGAAGCATTTCCATAAGCTTGAGCCTTGAGGGAAATCTTCATTAGTTAAGAAGCAAAGAAGATTGTGGTTCTCCATGCATTTGGCCTTGATGATCATTGTCCAATCTTTGTCTCCTTGATCATCCACCAACCCACCTTCACAATAATGGTAGAGTTGAATAATTTAAGGCTTCTTATCCCAAGGCCTCTAGAATCCTTAGGGAGGCAAACTTGATCCCATGAAATAAGAGGGATACACCTTCTCTCCTCCATATCAAACCATAAGAAATGCTTCTAGATCTTTTCCAACTTCTCGACAATTTTTGAAGGGATCTTGAAGATAGATATGAAGTACATTGACATGTTTTGCAACATAGATTTAATGAGCTATAATTTTCTATCTTAAGAGAGTAAGCAACCTTTTGAGCTGGTTAATTTTCTTTGAAACCTTTCAATCAAGTTAGACCAAGAGGTCTTAGGGATAACATTTGTAAACAAGGGTAGTCGTAAGTAAGAAGTAGGAATATCTTGTCTTTGACATTCCAAAATATCAATGATCCTCTTTAGATGGGTAGGGGGGGTATTTACAAAGAAGAGGTATCTCTTGGCCAAATTGACTTTTTGACCTAAAGCTTTCTCATATTTTAGAAGCAATTGTTTTATTTTTCTAGCCTCTACCACAGAGGCTTCTCCAACAATAATAGTGTGGACACCTAAATCTTACCGCATCTTAATGTCGCACTAACTTTCTCACATCATCATATTAATTAAATAAATTATATTTATTTAGTTAATCGAGCTATTCTTCTAATATTCCAACTATAATTAAATAAATTTTATTTATTGAATTAGTTAATCCAATTATTCTTCTAATATTCCAACATTAATTAAATAAATTTTATTTAATTAATTAATTAATCTTATCATATCTCTTTCATGATTCATTTATAATTAATTAAAACAAAACTAAATATTTGCTCATATCCCATCTTATTTCCTTCTTGATTTCTTTCTATTTTAACTCATGTACAACTAGTTAATTAGAAACAAATCAAGGATATCATCCTTATCCTTCTTTTTCTAAAAAAATCCACAAATCTTATCCTTATTAATTCATTCTCATCCAAAAAAATCATAAACACCTCATCTCCTAAGCACAGAAGGGAATCAATTGGAAGACGAAGGCATGCTGCAAGATTATTGAGCAACCTACATCTCTTCTCAACAACAACAAATCACTGAGCATATCCCATAGGCATCAAGGTTTATTGTGGTGAGAATCTTCTTTGGTTTTCATCATTTATTTTGCATTCTTTAGCTTGATCAAAAGTGTCGGTAGATTTGAAATAGGTGTTTTCATTTGCATTATTTCTTTTTTTGTTTCAAATCTTAGCTTACACATTTTGGTGACTTTGTTGGGGACCTTGTCCTCATCTAACATTTATATTGTAGGATTCTGCATTCTTGATTTTGCAAGTTTTCGCTCTTTTTGGAGTGATTTCGAGAGGAAGTTTTATTGGGTGTGCCCTAAAGAAAAACAGACCTCACGGTTCAATCTGGAAGACCTAAAAAACATAAGGATTGATAGTAAACTCCCCAGGGTTTTCTTGCAAGTTAAGACAAATTTTTCTGGGGCCTTCTCTATACCTACCATACAATCTATATAGACTATGCATCTTGTGTTGTACCATCTTTTGTGTTTTAAAACTCTAGCTGTATTGTTTTTATTTTTAATTAAAAAGAAATTTCTGGTTTATAGATTTATTAAAAAGAAAACATAGTTTTTTTTTTTAATTTCAAAAAAAAAATTAAAAAAAATCATTTGTAAGTATGCAAGGTTGTACCCTATACCCCATGTCGTACCCTGTTTCCTATGCATTTTTTTTTAATTTAAAAAAAATCCCACCTTTTTGTAAGCTTAAACTGCTTGCTAAGTCGCAACATTAACCCCCAATATACTTTAATTGTCAACCTTTAGCCGCCAACACTAAATCTCAGCCCTTAACCGCCAGTCGTAACATATACCACCGCATGTGACCACAATCCTATCCACCAACTATAACCACCTGGTTTAGAAGCCCTTCCTTTTGGCCCTTAAAATAGCCCTTTTTCAAAATTTGCATAACTTTTTGCCAATATATTGGATTTCCATGTTTTTACAGGCATTGGAAAGCTGACTTAGAGCACCTCATTGTGGAGAAGGTAAATCTTGCAAATTTTGGCTCAATTTTCAGATATAATCACTCAAACCTCCTTGTTTGACTTTGATCTTCAAATGCTCATATCTTTTGCATACAAAAGCCTAATTTAGCAAAAAAAATGAAATTGGATAGAAAATCGTGAAGAACGTCATCATGACCTTTATTTTTTTGTATTACAACATTGTTTTCCAATTTTGCAAGGGTTTAAATTTTTATTATTAACACATTTCTAATAGCAAAATCACTTGTCCAAGATCGTCCTTGAAACTATTAACTCATTTTTTGTAGCTACATTTGTCGAAGACAATCTTTTAATCACTAGTTTAGTTGCACACATTATATGCTTAATGGGAAATGAACATTGTTTGTTGTGCTTGTGAAGATTTTGAAGTGTGTATGCTCTCTCCTCGCACTAGAGATCAAAAACACTTCCTAGTTCTCTTTTGTTGTGTTAATCCCAAGAAATCAAGTTGTGTATGCTCTTCCTCCACACCGCAAAGCGATCCCAGGAATCGAAGGCACTTGATTTTCTTTCCCTTTAGCAAGCCTATCTAAGGATTTGATCACATTAGGGGACAACTTGGACCACATGTTTCAACGGGGTATATAAAGGGGGGAGCGAAAGTTGTACTTCAAAAGTCATCATTGTGTCTAGCACAATCTTGGCATGCCTTTTCGTAAGGAGTCAAGGTGAAGTAGAATTGGGAATTGCCCATGAACACATGCTTGTAGATGGGCTCTGGTTCACGGACTTTGGCCTCATGTATCTAGCGTATAGTTGAGGACATCCCCTAGCAACTTGTTTATCCTACATAGTACCTCTCAATTGTACATAGTCTTTGTGCATCGATTTAAGTGGTTAGCACCGAGAAGTTACTCATCTTGTAGCCCCTAGAATCAAGTGTGCATATCATGTATGCTCTCCCCTTATGCCATTGAGCGATATTGGGTGATCAAAAGCGGTTAGTTTCCTCATCATGGGACTTGCACACCACGACTAAACAAGGCATTTTGGTGGGCCCAAGATTATGTACACACCTATTTGAATAACTAGGATTGTTCATGTGTTTGGTATGTCTTCTTTGTGAAAAACTAGTGAACAACTTCTAAGTCAAAACATTAAACATTTGCAATCTCAAACATCCAAAGTCAGAAATCCAACTTTGAAAAGACCATACAAAAGTCCTTTTGCCAAAGGTTAAGAACATTAGATAACCAAATCTGTGAAGCAAAATCCCACACCTCCACCTTGTGTGAAATCCACTCACCCAACAATTGAAGCTTCCACAAACCAAATCAATCCCACCAATCCTAGAAGTCCCAAAATCAAAATCAAAACACTTTTTAAAATCTATCCCCATTCATAAACCATAAGCCCAAAACTACAAATCAAATCCCAAAATCATCCCTTCATCTATCATCCATCCCAAATCAAATCTTGCTTCTTAAGGACTTAGCTTCCTTAAGTATAGTCAACCAATCAAATTAATCCAAGGTCTTGTGCATAATCCAATTCCAAAATCAACCATCATCCAAGGTCCTAGACCTTAGTCCATTTTAATCCAATCAAACCAATTAATCAACCAAATCTAGATTAAGCTTCAAACAAACAAATTAAAACCATAATAAAAAAACATGAGCCTTGATCTTAAATTAATTCACCACAAACTCAAACCAAATCAAAATCAAAATCTCCACCTATCCCATTCTCAAAACATCAAACTAAATCAAATCATCCTTCATCCAAATTTTAAAACATCAAAATCCCAAATCCAATCCATATTGCATGCCCCCTATCATTATAGCCCAAGCAAAACTAAACATGGACCGCAACAACCAAAATCATTTTGGATCTAGCTTTGGTCACAACTCTCAAGTAGGGGCAGCCTCCCCTCGCAAAGTCCTCGACAATGTGAGTGAGAATGGAACTCTCCACAACCAAAGTGAGTATTCATCGTGGTTTAGAGATTTCCTAAATTCTACAGAAATATGTGTTTTAAGGGATCAATTTGTAGACTCCCACAAAGATGTCTTTCTCGAACATCTTATCAAAGTAGGAGCCAAGCTCCCTCTTGGTTATGACTTGGAAAAACTCAATGACATTGTCCACCTTGAGGCACCCCCACATGAACTTGACAATCCTTGGGGTCAACAACCTGCCCAACCATCACAAGACCCCACAAATTGTCATGTTGACCAAACTAATAGGGATGGTGTTTGACCACCCCTTAGCACTCAAAATATTGCATCATCTTCTCACCAACCCCATGAACAAACACAACCCCTTAAATTTTTGTGGCATAGCTATCATTCTAAGCCCAAATCCCCATTCATCAAGCTAGCCACACACTCTCCACAATCAATACACGATCATCACAATACATCCTCAATCTATCAAATCCAAATCCATCAAATTCGCATCAATCAATTCCATATCAACCCATCCCAACATATCAAATTAATCCATCTCAACCCACAATGTTGTGATTTGTCCCTAAGAAACCAACATATCACCTCTTCAACACACCTCTCAACCAAACTACATCCCATATCATGTTCCCCCTCCCACTCTTGGTACCCCTTTTCAACCAAGAATGGCAATAAATGAAAAATGATCTCAAGGGATTACAAAGTGGGACATATAATCAACGCAAGCAATACAAGTTTGAAGACATTTGTCCCTACCCCTTTGATCGATCAATCACCACGATCCCCTTTCATCCTCACTTTAAAATACCCAAATTTGATAAATATAAGGGAAAGGGTGACCCCCACAATCATATCAAAGAATTTTTCATGCTTTACCAATAAGTCTCTTATAGTGACATGTACTTGCTATGGTTCTTCCCTCGAAGTTTGGGAGGGCAAGCCTTGGAGTGGTTTTACACCTTCCCCAAGGATCCATTACTACTTTTGTTGAGCTAACGAAAAATTTTGTTGCCCACTTCTCCTACAATATCGAAGATGAGCTCACAATGCTAGATCTTTGAAATGCTAAGCAGCATAATTGGGAGGGTTTCTCTACCTTCCTTCAACGTTGGAGCCTCACAAGTCGTTTTCTTTGGCCAATTCCTAAAAAACAACTTGTGCATATTTTCATCATGAATCTCAAACAAGAAATGGCCTTCCATTTATAGGTCCATTATGTCTCCACGTTTGATGAAATTATTGAAAAGGGGGTCCATATTGAAAAAGCCCTAATTGCAAAAGTTTTGATAAAAAATTTCACCAAAGACAATAACTAAAGCAATGGCAAACTAAAATTTGGGGCTAAAAACATAAATACAGTTAATGATGGGGTCACTAACTCGAAGCACGTTCAAACCACCCAAACTCCTCAAGAATCCAAATATGTGCAAAATGTCCAAAAACCAAACATTGTTTCTATTCCATCAGGACATTCCAAACAAGCTAATCCAAAATGCAAATACACCTCCTTGGGAGAACCTTTGGAGATTGTTTTTCAAAAACTGGTGCAAGCTAACATGATCATGTTTCCCCTCACCAAACCCTTTGATGACACCAAATTGAAACGTGCTTGGTTTAAAGAAAATGAATATTGAGATTACCATTACATCAAGGGTCAATCCACAAATAAGTGCATGAAACTCAAAAACAACATTCAAGACCTCATTGATCGAGGTGAAATTGAGATAGAAAGAGACACATCCTCTTCGCCAAATACACAAATGGGGATCTTTCCAAACCCTTTTCCAAAGCATGGTCAATCACAACCCTCAACATCCACTCCAAAAAGGCCTCACCCTCATATGATGCTATCATGGATCATATTGAACAAGCCCACCTACGAGTTGCTACCATTAAAATCAAATCCTCCAACTACATCATCACCACGAGGCGTGGTCGAGTCATTGTTCCAAGGGCCTCTTCCATTCCGACCACCTGATACAATCTCATTGAACATCTTGAGAAGACTCCATAATAGATATCCATCCTAGAGCTCCTCAAAACAGCTCATGTTCATCGAGAGATATTGGAATGTGCCTTACAAGAGTCGAGGATTCCCAACAATATTGACCCTAATCAATTCCAAGCCCTCGTTGGTCAACTATCCTCCTCATATCAATTCGCGTTTAGCCAAAATGATATGCCAACACTTGACCCATCTTGTAACCATCCAATCCATATAAAAGTCTTCATCTCAAAACATAAGGTCAAAAGAGTCCTTTTGGATAATGGATCCAACTTAAATCTATGCACTCTAAGATTGGTAAAATAACTAGGATACTCTTGCAAAAGACGTGGAACCACATGTAATCATAATCAAAGCATATGAAAATGTAGAGAGATATTCTAAAGGTACCATATGCCTACCCATTCAAGTGGGGCCCATTTTATAGCAGATAGTATGCCATGGTTTTTTATCTAGACCTCCCCTACAACATTTTCCTCAACTGCCCATAGATACATGCCATGTAGGATGACCCATCCACTTACCATCAATACCTTAAATTCCCCCATAATAACATGAAAGTTACTATTCCCACTGACCCCCATCCTTTCCAATATTGTAAGATGATGGAAGGTCCTTATCATAAAACCAATCATTGCCTTGGCATTGACATCACCACCCATCATAAAGCTAAAACATACTCTTCCTATGTCAACCCTGGAGACCTTGCATCCACATCTACCACTCAAACTCCTAAACCCTCCAAGGTCAAGATCATTAAGACCAGCTATGGGGCGTATGAGTTGCCTTCCATGTTGGCAAGATGCCTCTATCTTCGCGGTCTCATGGTCATCCTCAATTGTGATCGAAGAAAACGTATGACGCCATACAATTTGTAACCACCTTTGTCCACCATGGGTTCTTAGTAGATGAGGACATTGACAGATTAGACAACTCTTGGCTCTACAAAGATGATGAAGAATTTGCACCTTCCTATCTAAAAAACATCTACCTTACAACACTCCACATGTTTGAGAATATGAACTACAACGGTAAGGGCCTTGGCCTCCATGAGCAAGGCATTCTTGAGCTTATATATGTAACACGACACATAAAAAGTAGAGGGTTTGGATATGTACCACCTCGTGAGGAATCCAACAAGTCTCGTGACACTTTCGTGATTGTGGAAGAAACCTCCAACATTGAAAGCATCAAGGAACGAACCCTCATTAGCTCCTTCAATGACCTCACCATATCCAACCTATTACTTGACACATCCATTTGCACCATTGACCTCCCTCCCACTTATCTTGAACTCATCAATTGGGAGCAACAAGATCCTGCGTCTTTAGACATGTTTCAGAATGATAAGGCTATCATTGAATTCATGGGGTTACGTGATGATATTCCAACAAAAGATCATAAAAAAGGCTTTAAAATCAACCTCAATGCTTCGGCTTACTTAGGGGAGTAGTCTGAGTTCCTTAGTCCTAAAAACTCAAAAAATGAAAAAATCCAAGTCGTCTAAGTTCCTTAGTCCTAAAAACTCAAAAAATCAAAAAATTCAAGTCCCCTAATGAAAATCTCTTTGAGGTGCTATTGGACATGGAAAGAAAAAAAATGACGTGTCTATTGATGAAAACCTTTCTGAGGCTTTGATAGACAGCGAACTCAACCTACCCCCGGCATCCCTATAGTGGCAAGACAGGTCTATAATCTTGGTTAAGGACACACAAGAAGTTAACCTTGGAACATAAGACAACCCAAATATCACATACATAGTTGCTTCTTTGGAATCTACTAAACGGGAGGGACAAGATCACCTCAATCTTTTAGAATGAAACAGATAATTTTGCTTGGTGTTATGTCGACATGCCTAGACTAGACCCCTCTCTTGTGGTTCACCACTTTCTGGTTCGTCTCTATGCTAAACCACTCAAACAGAAACTCAAGAAAACACACCCTAAAATTACTCTTCTTGTTAAAGAGGAACTACAAAAACTCTTAGAGGTTGGCTTCATACGCCCTTTTGACTACCCTGGGTGGATACCTAATATTGTACCAATTAGCAAAAAGCCCAAAAGAATCCATAGCTGCACAAACTTTAGAGACCTCAATAAAGCCTGCCCCAAGGATGATTTTCCTCTACCAAATATCGACATGATCGTAGATCCTAACAGCAAGCTATGGAATGCTTTCCCTCATGGATGGCATTTCTAGCTATAATAAGATTCAAATTACTTCTGAAGATCAACACAAAATAGGTTTCACCACACCTTGGGTCACATTCTGTTACCAAGTGATGCCATTCGAGTTAAAAAATGCAGGAGCTATTTACCAACGAGCAGTGACAATAATCGTTCATGACATGTTGCATGACATCATGGAAGACTATGTTGATGATCTCCTAGGAAAGTCTAAAACAAAAGAAGAGCACCCACACATCCTTCAACACATCTTTGACTGGTTACGGGAATATAAGGTCTATCTTACCCAAAAAAAAGTATGTCTTTAGGGTCACATCAGGAAATTATTAGGTTTCATTGTATCTCGTCGTGGTATAGAAGTGGATCCCACCAAAGTTGCAACTAGCACAAAAATGCCACCTCCAAGGAACCTCCAACTTTCTAGTTCATCTCGATGCTAAACCACTCAAGCAAAAACTCAAGAAAACACACCCTAAAATTGCTCTTCTTGTTAAAGAGGAACTACAAAAACTCTTAGAGGTTGGCTTCATACACCCTATTGACTGCCCTGGGTGGATTCCTAATATTGTACCAGTTAGCAAAAAGCCTAGAGGAATCCATATCTGCACAAACTTTAGAGACCTCAATAAAGCCTGCCCCAAGGATGATTTTCCTCTACCAAATATCGACATGATCGTAGATCCTAACAACAAGCTATGGAATGCTTTCCCTCATGGATGGTGTTTCTAGCTATAATCAGATTCAAATTACTTCTGACGATCAACACAAAATAGCTTTCACCACACCTTGGGGCACATTCTGTTAGCAAGTGATGCCATTTGAGTTAAAAAATGCAGGAGCTATTTACCAACGAGCAATGACAATAATCATTCATGACATGTTGCATGACATCATGGAAGACTATGTTGATGATCTCCTAGGAAAACCTAAAACAAAAGAAGAGCACCCACACATCCTTCAACACATCTTTGACTGGTTACGGGAATATAAGGTCTGTCTTAACCCGAAAAAGTATGTCTTTAGGGTCACATCAGGGAAATTATTAGGTTTCATTGTATCTCGTGGTATAGAAGTGGATCCCACCAAAGTCACAGCTAGCACAAAAATGCCACCTCCAAGGAACCTCCAACAGCTTCGTAGACACATCTTTCATGACATGTTGCATGACATCATAAAAGACTATGTTAATGATCTCCTAGGAAAGTCTAAAACAAAAGAAGAGCACCCACACATCCTTTAGCACATCTTTGACTGATTACAAGAAAATAAGGCTTGTCTTAACCCAAAAAAGTATGTCTTTAGGGTCACATCAGGGAAATTATTAGGTTTCATCGTATCTCATCATGGTATAGAAGAAGTTCCCACCAAAGTTGCAGCTAGCATAAAAATGTCACCTCCAAGGAACTTCAAACAGCTTCGTAGACACGACAATAATCTTTCATGACATGTTGCATGACATCATGGAAGACTATGTTGATGATCTCCTAGGAAAGTCTAACAAAAGAAGAGCGCCCACACATCCTTCAACACATCTTTGACTAGTTACGAGAATATAAGGTCTATCTTAACCTGAAAAAGTATGTCTTTAGGGTCACATCAGGGAAATTATTAGGTTTCATTGTATCTCATTATGGTATAGAAGTGGATCCCGCCAAAGTTGCAGCTAGCACAAAAATGCCACCTCCAAGGAACCTCAAACAACTTCGTAGACTCCAAGGTAAACTTCAAGCAATCAAAAGGTTCATCGCTCAATTAGCTGATAAATGTCAACCATTTTCTCATCTACTCAAAAAGAACACTAGTTTCCATTGGGACAAGTGATGTGAGCAGGCATTTGATTGTGGTAGTCATTAAATTTTCACAATCCATGATGTTGTTTGATCTAAATGCTTCTAGATTTGACTGTGTTGATTATTTTTCCCTCAACGTTTCGAATCACACTCAATGATCCATCATTAGGAGAAAGAGAGCAAGAGAAGAGATTTTTGTTTCTCTTCTCTTGCTCTCTTTCTCCTAATGATGGATCACTGAGTGTGATTCGAAACGTTGAGGAAAAAATAATCAACACAGTCAAATCCAGAAGCATTTAGATCAAACAACATTTGATTGTATCAAGGAGTATCTTGCCTCTCCTCCTATACTCATGGCTCCTATGGCAAACAAACATTTCAGCTATACTAGTGGCCTTGGAGGCACTTTTGGCACAACACGATGAACAAGGTCATGAGCATGCTATCTACTATATTCGTCAAACACTTGTTGGCTATGAGTTCAATTATAAAGTCATTACCAATTTTATGTTCAAAATGATTAGCCTTAACAAAGTCATTTTATGCTCGAAATTGTGTCGGCTAAGTCATCTGTACCTTGCTTGCTCACATTTCTAGTGGACCCCTTTGCCTATATGTTACATATAGCCCATCATATATACCTTTTGTACTAGCCATGTATTGTAGCAAAGCAAAATTCTTCTAAATTAAGGGCAAGATTATGCAAATGGTTAACCACATGACATTCAGAGATTCAGTTTTTTTAAATGTAATGTATCCTCTAAAAGCAAACTTCAATTGACTTTGTTTCAACACAAAGTGCCACTCTATGTCTATTAAAAATCTAAAGCTCTCACAATCCATAACATAAGAGAATGGCTTTTGAAAAAAGGAAAAAAAAACTGCATAAATTTTTACATAAATAGAGGATCAAGATTAATTATAGAGGCTTTTGTAGTAAGTACATCATCCATTCCAGGTGCAACAAGCAAATAAGATGGTTTGGTCATACCACAACTGTCAAAGTCATTGGATGCTCAAGACCAAATATAGAGACTTGTGTCAAAAAGCAAACTAGTATTTCAAAGAAAATGTTATGAATCATTGAATAGGGCATTCTCCTAATTAGTTAGCTATTAAATTAAATGTTAAAAAAAATCTTATATAACTCAAAATGTCTGAATCCAACCCAACAATATATCTTCCCTGTTAGGCTCCATGCAAGCAAATGGACTAGATGTGTTGGGTCTCCTCAAACTACACAACAATGCAACCATTGTGGTAAGAACTTAAGAAACGTGCCTACACCAATCTCATCCTTACTGAAATCATCTAAGGAAGTTAACAGGAGTGATTCCTATTTGGAACACAATATGGATGCCTCTTATTCCAATGATAGTCCAAGCTAGTATTGTATCTTCTTGTTGTACTCCCCTCAAATTTCAAAATGTTATCTTCTTGATGTACTCCCCCAAAACTGTCTTACTCAAAGTGTTAAGTAAAATTTCTTGATTTTCAATCCATCAGATTGAAACTTATCGTAATAATAGAAATCTTATCATGCATGGCTTTTCAATTAAATATCTTTAAGCACAGATATTGCGTACTTACTATTAATTCTGAAATATTTAATTGGCTGGCATAGGTATAACACCTAAGCTATCAGACCATCAGCCCAGCTGTAGGAACCGTGATTGACTTTTTGACAACTTTTGAGTACAAAACTGTAAAAGTCAAAAGATCAATAAAATTTATGTAAGTCACAGGAAAATCATGTTGAAGCGACACAAAGGCAGCCAACTCCATTATTAAAAAGATAAAAGACAGAACATCTCTAGTAGTAGCGAGCAAGGCCTAAATTTGATGCCCATATGGCCGTATTTAGTTATTTTAGTTGTAAAGTACAATTAAAATTTTAGGAACCAAGGGAAACATTTCAGGTAATCCTTTATATATATATATATATATATATATATATATATATTTCCTAAAATAGATAGGCTTTAATATTTGAGAGGCAACTTCGAATAGATGACTGTCACAAAATATTTGCTTGACAGGCAGGTTCAACCATCAAATTCAGGCTCTGGACTAGTGAGCATATATATATATATATATATATATATATATATATATATATATATATATATATATATATATATATATATATATATATGCTTCCTAAATAATATAAGTAGTAATAACTAGACACTGACTGAAAAATGTCAATGACCTTGAATAATAGCCTATGCTTGAAAAACAAACAAAATAGCTACTTATCGTTCACTAAATAACAAACTTATTTCAAAATAAATCAGAGGGAGGGAGCATAAAGGGGGGAAATGTATGGAGAAACAGAAGTTGAAAATATTATTTATAGATTTTCAAACTCTACTATTCATTCTTGCAGAGGACAAGAAAGGAAAGGAGTGTAAACATAAAAACATGGTTCCTTCTCACAAAAATGCATCCTCCATAGCTAAAATTTTATCTACAAAACATGAAGTGCACAAATTTAGACACTCATAGATTTATCCATACATAATGGATGGTAGTCACACAACAACTATTCCATAGAAAAATAAGTCTTGGCAGCTAAATAGTTATAGTTAAAATACAAATTCAAACAAATCTAAGATCATCCATATGCTTGAGATCTCTCAGGGTTAAGACTCTTTTTTTCAGACAAAAACATCAAAAAATGTTAATTTCTGCACCTCAATAAGAGGAGCAAGTTGCTCCAAAATAGCCAAAAGCATGTCAAGGTTAAAATCCAAACCTTCATCCTGATCTTTATGCTTTTGAAACCTCATAGAACATAGGCTGGAATGGAACATCATTCCATGGACCGGCATCAGCATTCTCACACCCACCAGGGCACTGGCAAGAACCTCCAAGGAATTCTGGCAGGTTCTTGTGATCTACCAGCTCAAGCAACCTATGTGCATAGTTGGAGCCATGTACTTCTATTTTCTTTTGGGTTCTCTTATCAAGCCATGGTTTTATTACAGACCATATTGCCTTAAAGGTTGTAGGGGCATTAATGATGACCATTTTTCCTAGGTATTCAGGATAGTAGTCTTGATCCACCTTTAATATCCGCTGAATAAAGTGGCGAACATTCTTACTCATATGTTTCAGTGTCTGCAGAAATGAATAGTTTTATTTCAGTACTCGAAGTGAAAAAAACTTAAAAGAAGGAAAAAATTCATAAAAAACCTTTAAGAAGATCCCATGTAGTTACCAACTATAAATTTGAGCTTATATAATCTCTCAAAAGACATTATGACATTGTGTCCTGTTTATCTTCAATTTTTCCAATTTGTGTATTGAACATATTTGATTATCTATCTCCTTAGATGGAGAAAGTTATTCAAATTCTAATGAGATTGCATCCCTTTTTAGCTGCCAAGCATAAACGTATAACTTTCTCAATACGGGCAGACAATACAAAATTGGGATTTCATTTTATTTTTTTCAAGGTACTCTGGATGTAGGTGGATCAGGGATTACTTGAGTGGCTGTAGGTGGATTGCCCAGATTTGATTTAGTTTCAAGCTGAGCTTCTACAAAGGGGAACTCCTATGCCAAATTGGTGTCGTGACCTAAAAATAGCCTTTTCCTTTACCTTTATTTGGGAGGTAGTACAACTGTGCTGACTGTGTTTTGTATGTGGTAACCTAGGAATATCAGCAAGTTGAAACAGAGAGAACACAAGTACTAGTTTATGACAAGGTACATACAGATTTGGGTATACCTAGAAAGTTACCAAATAATTGGAATACTAGTTTCAGTCAGAAAATGGTCTTTAATGGGTTGTCCTTATACGCTCCCATTACTGAATATTATGGAAGATCAAATGCAATTGCAAGGCAAAATGGTTAACACCCAAGTAATGTAATATTTAGTTAAGCTGAAAATTGAACCATGTAGTTACATTGCTCGTTTTTTTGAGGGGACAGAACCTCTATCAGAAGTAAAATGCAATGGTATCTTCAAATTAATACCTACTTGAAGAACATTGATGAGCTTCTAAGTTGCAGACTTTGGGAATGCTAAGACATTTTGAATGAGATGCAGCATGCAAAATTTTTGAAAAAGAGAGAAAAATAAAGTATAAATCTTTGATAAAATATACAAGATTTGGAACAGCAAAGAACAGAGAACAGAGCCAAGGGAGAACAAATGAGTGTCACTTTGGGACATCAGTGAACATAAGAACTCTGACAATTCGAGAGCAAAGTCAAAAAAAACATATTTAAGTAAATAATTTCAGGTCATCAACGTTGATCTGATTGAGCTAATAAAGGCTGTTCTAAAGGATGAACATCCAAATATCAAAATGTAAAAGAAAAATATGTAATATTTCTATAGATATCAGCTTTGATGAGTAAATAGATGGCGATGCAGAACTTAATATTCAATGACATAATATTTAAGAACTAAACGGAGCCTTAATGGCCAGATGACTTACCACTCCTTTTAGATCCAAAATGGTCAGTGACTGATTGATAGTTCTTCCAGCTTTCTTGGAACAGGCAGGAAATTTCCAATCAATAAGAATTTCCCATTCTTTGACATGATACAAGAGCATTCGATCAAATGTGGTGATTTTCAACAACTCTTCCAATTGCAGCTGACCTAGCCTCTCTATATACACAGGCCGACCCAATTTGTCTGTTTTATGATGGAAATGAGGATACAGCTGCTTCGTTAGCTTCCTTTCAGGAAATTGGAAGGTCTGCAAAACTATAGCAGTTATAAATTCCAGAAATTTCAGGTATACACAACACTCAGACATATTGATTAACCAGATTCAAAAAACTGCAAGAAATCAACAATTTAATACTTCAGCAGAAAACCTGTGAACTGAAGCATGGCTTTAAGTATTTTTTAATTGTGTTCAAATATATTCCGGCAGACATTAAAAAAATTTACAGTTAAAACTAAAAACTATGAAAAATGTAACTGTTTATACAGAAATGCATAAACATGTCCATGAGAGACACATAGATAGGTTCAATTTTTCTCAATTCTATATCAATCTTGAAAAAAAAATATAATTATTTGGCGAGCTTGTGAACCATAGGGTGCATCTACATTTATTCTTTATATTCTTTGCTACAGACGTATGTGTGTCAAACACTCTAGTTGTGCAACCATCCACCACTTTCCGCTTTTAGGGCATGTTTATTTGCTTGCGTTTATCAAATAACAATAAATTATAGACATAATTTTGTGTATGCATAGGTAGAAATATCTGCATATAACATTCCCAGATTTGCATCTCTTTCTGAATGGCTGCGAAAAAACAAGCTCAACTGTGGCTGCAATAAAGCAAGCACAACTGTGCCGAGTGAACAATTAGATTTCTCTACGCACATTTACACAGGTGTACAGTTATTCAAAACTGTTAAGACAGTTTCACGATATGAGGCCAGTTAGAAAACAGTTTCAAAAACAGCCCATGATACCTCAACACGAGCATAAATGCATGTGCATATACACACAAAATACGGAAGATTTTACATATTGTTCAAATGATTCTAAGGCTTCACCCGATAATCTACTTCACCAGTTTTGTGAAAGGTCTTAGGTTACCATAGAACTTCTGAGCTAAATATTTATTATTTTTTGTTTTAAATGTGTACTGCACAGTGCATGTAGGGCTAAAGTTGGAGATGGACCCAGTCACTAGCTAAGAGGTATCACAGAAATTGACATAATCCTAAATATGGACATATATACACAAACCAAATTGGGAAATCTACATTTTGAAATTGACATAATCCTAAATATGGACATATATACACAAACCAAATTGGGAAATCTACATTTTGTTCAATTGAAGTTAATTAGTTTCCTTTTTTGAGGGTGGATTGCTTGTAGGGCTGAAGTTGGCTATATATTCAGTCAGCATTTGATAACTATCACAGAAACTGTCCATGATAGCTAAACATGGGCATTCACATGCACATCTGTACACAAACAAATGGGAAAATATACATTGTTCAATTAGTTCAATTAGAATTAAAAAGATAACTCCTACCCATAGATATCTTAAGGATTTCATAGGTACCAATGACCATAGAATTTCTGAGCCAAATTTTAATTCTTTCTGTGTTTGAGGGCAGACTGCTTGTGGGGCTGAAGACGGAGATAGACCCAATCACCAACTGAGAACTGTGGTTGAAACTAGTTATAATATATATTTCCATATACAGAACCAAATGGGCATATCGACATTTTATTCAATTGGGCATATGGCACATCTAGTAACCTCGGTGCCATACACAAATAAAACACAATCATCTTATAGATATGCGCATGAGTAAGTGCAAATACAAGCACGGAGGCAGGTCTAGACAGCGCTCAATTAATTAATGGTTTTCAGAAAACGTAGCCACTGGCAGATTTGGAACCAATATATGCATGTCTGGGTGTCTCTCCTACATTATGCATACACAGAAACTAATGGGCATATCTGTATTTTGTCAAATTCCATAAATTTTCACCAATAGGTAGACCTAAATTTCTTCAAATTCATTAATTTTCACAAATAGGCAGACCTAAATTCCTTCAAATTCATTAATTTTCACAAAATGTCTACCATTTGAAGTGGGGCCAAAGATCTGGAAAGAAGACCTATATCACAGCCCAATATAACTTAATCTGTATTTTTCAAAGTTCATGAATTTTCATTGTACAGGCCCATATTTCTTCAAAACCATTAATTTTCACAAAAGGGCGCCATTTGAAGAAAAACAAAACACAATCTGGGAATGAGTTTACCTCTTTGATGGCATCAGCACCAATCTCTTTACGCCATTCCAGCATTGCCTCATACATGGCCTTGGCCTTGCCAACATCAAAAGAACGAGCCCTCAGAAACCTCAACAGATCCTGGTGATTGTCTCTGCTTCTTAGAAGCCCTGACTCCCTCAATACCACTGTTAGTTTTCTCAAGGCCTCCTCTTGTGCAGGGGTCCTATCTTCTGCAGCTAATCCCATACTGAATTCTTCTTCCTCACTGTCTTCCTGTGGTTTCACACTGCTCTCACCCCTGCAGTGCCCCAGATCCAGCACAGGCCTGGACAATGCAGAAGTAAACTTCCCCACCAAATGGGCCTCCTTCAACTTGGAATACATTCTGAAATAAAGAAGCCCAAAACAAATCAATACCCTTTACAGATTTAAAGATACAAAGCTTGCCAATATTAAAAAGCAAGCTGCAGATCTCCAGTCAGGAATCTGTCTGTTACCCTGAGTTAAATCTTTGTTCCCCTCCTAAATCCCCGTTTTAAAGCACAAGACTGCAGTTTTATATATTTCCCACCTAACGCAGGCCTTTCAAATGCCTAAAACTGGCATTTAAACTGGAGACAATAAGCCTGATGTAAAGGGGGCAAATAAACAGAAGCATGTAAATCAGAGAAGATGGGGATGGATGAGGACAGAAGGAATATATTACATATGATGGGTACTCGTTAAAGAGCTAAAATAAACAGAAGAGACCACGCCCAAGAATCTATAAAGCTGGATTATATTACTTAATGCTGGCAGACAAATTACGCTGCAATTATCAGAAAGCAAATAGAAAAAGTAATGTTAAGGGCATTTTTCCTTGGAATCAAAGAAATTTGAGTTGAGAATTGAAGCAAAAGGAAGAAATTTTATTTGGGTGTCACGATTAGCATGAAAACTGTGCTCAACTCCACCACAAATCGGCTGTCCAGGTGGATTGGAAAACATGAATGTGATCAAATACAAATGTATAACGTATTTGTTATGCTCTTTTAATTTTTAATTAATGATTATTCTCCGTTGAGTAGCCGTTGGTGGAGTAATCGTGTTGATTTTGCGTATTGAAATTACGTGGCAACGTAGTTATTATCGAGGGCGTTTTTAATTGTTTTGGTGGGGAGTTGTCATTATTTGGGCAACAATGTAGTATTTAAATTTTGGTGGCGTTATTGTTGGAATATACTCAATGAATATGTTCTTTGCCTAACCTGGTCCTACTCTAGCGGCTTGAGCAATGCCCCTCAAAGTTGACCTCGTTTACAGAGGAAACACAGGTCCACAGGGTATATAACGTTAAGTTCCATGATTTTTTTTTTTGTGTTTTTTCCTTAATTCTTAGTATCAGCATCTAAAGCTTTAAAAAAAAAATAGAAGTATAATTGATAAGGTTATAAATATCTTTGCATATTCATCATTTGATAGTATCTTTAGTGGGGTCACGAGATTTTATAAATTTTATGGGTGTCATAATTTAAAAGATTTTACATGAGAAGAAAGAATTTTGAAGTTATTATAATTTATTGGCATTGATGATCATTTCCAAATATACTCAAGAGTGATATTTGAAGTATTAACTATAAGGAGAAATCCATGATTTTCTTTAGTATGAGAACATATTGAGGTATTAATTATAAGGACAAATTCATGGTTTTCTTGAATATAGAACATATTGACGTATTAAGTATAAGAATAAATTCATGGTTTTCTTTAGTAACCTAACATACTGGATAATAGTTTTCTTTTAGTAACAAAATACATTGGGTAAAAAAATTACATTAAAAATACAATATTCTTACACGTTAAAATAAATTGTAGACTCATCTTAATTTTGTGTTATACACAGAGTTTTAGTATCACGTCTTGAATGCATTTGAAATTTACATTTTTACTATCATGTCGTGAATACATTTGAAATTTTATTATTTATTTATTATGGCAATCATTATTAGTCCCTACCTATCTCCCCAAGGATCTTTTGGATTCACTACTTTGCATTAATCTGCCTCAAAATTTGTGCAAACATAAAAGTATGCAACAAAGTTGATGTTTTTGATTGCTTTTAAATATTACTGATCGTTAACATTCTAATTGGGGTGTCCTAATTTAGTTAGTATTTTTAAGTATTTTTTATTAGAAAAAAAAAAAGGGAAAACAACTAGGGCCTAAATTTGACAGTTGACTTTACCTGTCAAGCAGTTTGTGTATGATAGTTATTTATTCAAAGGTGTCTTTAAAATACTATGACATGCCTTAGTATAAGTAAAATTATATATAAACCAAATATATATCATCATAATCTTATATATCTAAAATCTCACCTTTCATGTGATAGTCTTTTTTTGTTTTAACTCTGATTGTATTTTACTACAAAAATGTCTAAATACGTTATATGGCCATCAAATTTAGGCCCTGAAAACAACCACATCAAAGCATAAAACAATATAAAGACGGTGAAAGTTGATGTTTTTTTTGGTTGATTTTTGGTGCTTTTAAATATTACTGATTGTTGACACTTTGATTGGTGTGCCCTAATTTAGCTAGTAGTTTGATTAGGGAAAAAAAGAGAGAACAAATACACCAAAGAAAAAAAAATGTTTTCAAAATGCGTTTTCTAATATATGTATGTCTATTGAGTGCAACTTGCAAGGAAGTCAGGCTAACCAATTAATGTTAAATATTATATTTATTATTATTATTTATTTATTGTTTGCTATTTAATTTTTTTAAAATATTGTTATTATTATTTATTGTGAAATAAAATAATAATATTAAATTATAAAATATTATTAAACAATAGTAGTATTAATAATAAATATTATTTATTTATTAATTAATATTATTTATTAAATATTGTTTTTTATTATAGTAAGGGGCAGAACTAAGGTGCCTAACCAATTACATAACAACCATTAGGGCACACAATTTATTAAATATTGTTATTCTTTATTATTTTATTTATTAAATATTTGGCCATTTGTGGTATTGTGGAAAAAAAAAATTATTTGTATGGGGTCAGGTCAACTAATCAATGTTGCATTGTGAGGGATGAAATTAATGTTCGTGTTTAAGTTTTTGCCCATGCCATATGTGTCGTAGTTCACATTGCGGTAGTGGTTATGAATACAAAATGTGTAGACACACAGGGAGTTGATATGACACATTGGAGGCTAGGTTTGCGAGAAATGGATGGATTTTATTCAAGCTCTAAGATTGTACCAACGCCCATATTTGTATTTAAATTTTGTTCTCGTTTGTGCTCTTTGGCTTTGTGTGAGCTTTTATTTATGTTTGTGTTCTTTTTGCTCTTGGTGCTGAGAATTCTAGCAAAATTAGAGGTTTTTGGCCAAGGTTGAGCAGTTTCTTTGGTGAAGGTAGTGTGGCTGGTGGGGAGTGTAAATTTTGTTTTACTTATGGTGTAGTGGTTGTAAGTGGGATAGAGAGCAAATTTGGGGCTTAGCAAAGTGAAGGTTTCAAGGTTTACTATCATTTTATATAGTTGTTGTTTCCATGACATTGTTAGAATTTTTTTTCCTATATGTTTTCTATGAATGGCTCTTTGTTCTATTTGGTCTCAGTGTTAAGGATTGTATTAAAAAAAGAGGATTTCTATAGGGCTTAACCATTAGGGTTTGGTGCGTGCTAAGCAGTAGTGTGGTCAAAATAGTTTGGTGTGGTATCATGGGATGGAATGGTGGACAAAACTATAGGTATTTTAGTCACAATACCCCTTGAAGATGAAGAAGCTCCGGAGGAGCCCAGAAGAACAGCGACTCTAGAGGTGTTCAGCAAAGTAGCAGCTTCGGAGGAGCTCCGAAGATCGGCAACTCCATAACTTTTTAGCAAAGTGGACACTTCGACACTCATTCTTCTTCATCAACCCAATAATCTAGTAGCTCTAGAGGTAATTCAAATCCTACACTCGCCTCATTGATGCCACAGAGGACAATGAGTGTGAGGGAAATTTATGACAGCATAAGGTATGTTGATTTTGATGAAAATCTTGATGTTGCATTATTCTCTTATAGTGATCCAATGCATTTTGAGGAAGTCATGAAAGAGGAAAAGTGGTGCAAAGCCATGGATGAGGAGTTGGATACTATAGAGAAGAATGAAACATGGGAGTTAACTGATTTATCGAAGGGTAAACAAGTGATTGGAGTTAAGTGGGTCTACAAGACCAAGTGTATTGCCGAGGGAAAGCTTGAAAGGTATAAGGCAAGGTTACCACTTGTTAGGGTTAGCCGGCAGAAGATATCAATTAAATGCAAATAAAGATTAAATAGAGGAATGGAAATACACAAAAATAATAACAACGAGAGACAAGTTTTAACGTGGTTCACCCAAACCCGGGCTACATCCACCAAACAGAGAGTCCAATATTATTATCTAGTAAATCAAACTGATTACAATCAGCAATCCCTGCAACTCAATACCGCTGCAAATGCTACAATACAATATATCAAAACCCTAACCCTTAGCCGCTTTTATCAAGCCTTTTTGTCGATTAAAAAAATTAGGGTTTTCTTATGTCGGTCATAAAAATAGGATTTTTTATGTCGGCCCTAAAAAAAATTTCTTGGGGGCTGCTGCCCCCAAACCCCTGCTCGGGGCCCGGCCCGGCCTCGAACCCCGGCGAGGATACATGGCTAGTGTACAGTACTTTCCTGATCAGTCGCCACCTACCAACAATCTCCCACTTGGAGACTGATCAGGCTCCACACCAAATAATCTCCCACTTGGAGACTAATCAAGCTCCACACAAAACAATCTCCCACTTGGAGACTGAGCCTAGACGACACCGCTGCACATGCAGCTCCCACTGGAAATAAGCACCCTGGACTGTACTGTTCTATTTTTATTGTTTTCAGTCTAGAAGACCAATCGAAGCTGAAGAGGAGCTCAGCTTCTCCCTTGTCACTGCCTTTGTAAACATATCCGCTGGATTTGCATCTGTATGTATCTTTTCTAGCCTTAACTATCCATTATCCAACACTGACCGAATAAAGTGATGCCTCAACTGTATGTGTTTGGTCTTTGAATGCAAGGCAGAATTCTTTGCAAGATGTATGGCACTCTGACTGTCTGTATACAAAGAACTGTTAGCCTGTTGTTTACCCAATTCTTCCAGGAAAGATTGCAGCCATATCATCTCCTTGCTTGCCTCTGTTGCAGCTACATATTCTGCCTCTGTGGTGGATAAAGCAACCACCTTTTGCAACCTGGAAATCCAACTCACCGATGTTCCACCTACAGTAAAGACATAACCTGTAGTACTCCGCCTGGTATCAATATCCCCTGCCAAATCTGAGTCTACATAACCTGCTAAATCAGTATTAGAGCCCCCAAAACATAAGTGTTTATTAGATGTACCTCTCAAATATCTGAGAATCCATTTTACTACATTCCAATGCTCAAATTCAGGATGACTCATATACCTGCTAACGACTCCGACAACATGTGCAATATCCGGTCTCGTGCATACCATGGCATACATTAAACTTCCTACAACTAAAGCATATGGTACCTTGGACATTTTTTCTTCCTCCTCTTGTGTCTTTGGACACATCTCCTTAGTCAATTTCAAATGACTAGGCAAAGGTGTGCTGACAGCTTTTGCATTCTCCATATGGAATCTTTGCAACACCTTTTCAACATAAGCAGCCTGAGA
Source organism: Cunninghamia lanceolata (assembly GCA_027924645.1). Classification (NCBI taxonomy): domain Eukaryota; kingdom Viridiplantae; phylum Streptophyta; class Pinopsida; order Cupressales; family Cupressaceae; genus Cunninghamia; species Cunninghamia lanceolata. Next base: position 19,458,961 of record BSBN01001272.1, on the reverse strand, counting down.
TAGAGTCAATTTTCTGTTCTTCCTATCTCTACAAATTTTCATACCAAGGATTTGTTTTGCTGCCCCCAAATCCTTCATATCAAATGACTGTGATAACTGATGTTTTAACTCATTGATGTGATCCATGTTAGACCCAGCTACAAGCATGTCATCAACATATAAACATAAAATAATGTAGCTGTCATTATCCAACCTCTTAAAATAAACACAATAGTCAGAATTACACCTACTGTAGCCTTGCTCAGCCATAAAACTATCAAATTTCAAATACCATTGCCGAGGTGCTTGTTTCAGGCCATACAAACTCTTCTTCAATCTGCACACTTATTTCTCCTGACCTTTGACCTCAAATCCCTGTGGTTGTGCCATGTATATCTCCTCCTCCAAATCACCATGGAGAAAGGCAGTTTTCACATCTAGCTGTTCCAAATGCAAATCTTCAGCAGCCACAACACTAAAAACAGTACGAATAGAAGTCATCTTGACAACCAGAGAAAATATCTCATCAAAATCAATGCCCTTTTTCTGTGCAAAACCTTTTACAACTAACCTGGCCATAAATCTTTTCTTACCTCCATCTTCCTCTTTCAGTCTGTAAACCCATTTGTTTGGTAAAGCCTTTTTACCTGCAGGTAACTTACATAATTCCCAAGTCTGATTTTTCAGCAAGGAGTCCATTTCTTTTTTCATGGCAAGCTCCCACTAAACCTGTGTATTCACCTGCATAGCTTCATCATACCCTTCTGGTTCACTAGCATCTGTTAACAAAATAGAATACAAAGAGGGAGAAAACCTTTTAGGAGGTCTACTTAGCCTTGTTGACCATCTAACATTCACTGGAGTTTGTGGTATTTCTAGTTGCTGTTGCGGAGCATGAGGAAACACTGGAACATCACTATTTGGAGTATCATCTAGCACCACATAATCTTTTGCTTTCTTCTTATGCTGCTGCAACTGATCTTTGTACAACACCTTCTCATTGAATATAACATCCCTGCTTCTCACAATTTTTTAATTTTCAAAATCCCAAAGCCTATAACCAAATTCATCAATGCCATATCCAACGAAGGTACACTTTTTTGATTTTGCATCCAGTTTGGTTCTATTTTCAGAATCTATATGTGCAAATGCTTCACAGCCAAAGGTTTTCAGAAAAGAATAACTCACCTTCTTACCTGTCCATGCTTCCTCTGGAATACCACAGCCCAAAGGAACTGAAGGACCTCTGTTAATTAAATATACAGCAGTGTTGACAACCTTTGCCCACATATTTAAGGGTAGCCAAACATGCAATCTCATGGTCCTTGCACGCTCCATTATTGTCCTATTCATGCGTTTAGTCACTCCATTTTCCTGTGGAGTCCCTGGAACCGTTTTCTGCCTATGAATTCCATTAAAGAAACAATAATCTTCAAATTCTTTGCTGCAATACTCACCGCCATTATCAGATTTGAGACATTTTAATCTTTTATCTGTCTCATTCTCAACCAAGCTTCTCCATTTCTTAAATGTTTCAAATACATCAGATTTCTGTCTAAGAAAATAAATCCAGACCTTCCTAGTTGTATCATCTATGAATGTAACATAATACCGAGAGCCACCGAGACAAGATACCTGAGCTGGTCCCCATACATCTGTATGCACAAGCTCCAACTTTTCATTTTTCTTTTGCTTCCCATCCTTGAGAAAACTGACTCTCTTTTGTTTGCCATACACACAACTTTCACAGAAATCAATATTAATACATTTTAGACCTGGTAAAACTTTCTTAGAATGAAGTACCTTCATACCCTTTTCACTCATATGCCCAAGTCTGTTATGCCACAGCGTTGTCTCAGAACCTGCAGCAACTGTTTCAGTCTCTTCCTGCGAACCTGCAACAACTGTTTCTGAACCTGTTTGTTTTTCCTCTATAACAGCTAAAGTAGAAGGAACAGTATGACCTGTACAAAGATATAAGGTGCCTACTTTCACACCTTTTGCTACTACTAAGGCACCTTTTGAAACCTTCCAATTTTTATCAGTAAATGTAATAGTGCAACCTTGTTCAGTTAGCTGCCCTGCTGAAATTAAATTCCTACTAAGCCTTGGAACATGCCTTACCTCTTGTAGTAGCCAATGATTCCCATTCTGTAACTTAATCTTGTTTCTTCCCTTTCCAACAATCTGACAGGGTTTGTTATCTCCCAAATAAACCAGCCCAAAATCCCCTTGGACATAATCAAGAAAATAACTTCTATGGGGCATAGCATGAAATGAGGCCCCTGAATCTAAAACCCATGAATCATCAGCATTATCTAGGGAAAGAATCAAAGCATCATCTTCAGATTTATTACTTACCACATTTGCTTCCTTATTGCCTTCTTGTTTGTCTCCTTCTTTATTTTTCTGAGACCAGCAATCTTTCTTCAGATGACCTGGTTTCCCACAGTACCAGCAATCCTTCTGTCCTCTGGTTTGGGATCTTTTGTCCCTTGATTTTCCTCATGACTTCCCATGACCTCCAGAACCTTTTCCTCTCTCCTTTGATTTGCCCCTACTTTCTGCATTTAAAACACTGCCTAATGTGGATCCACCTGAGCTTTTCTTACGAATTTCCTCACTCAGAATAACACCAATAACATCATCAAATTTTAGGGTATTTGAACCAGAAACAGAGTTACTAACCGCCATTACCAAACTATCCCAGCTTTCAGGCAATGAACATAATATCAAGAGAGCTCTAACTTCTTCATCAAATTTTACATTTAAAGAAGTCAATTGACTAACAATCGTATTAAATTCATTTAAATGACCTGTCACAGATCCACCTTCAACCATTTTCAAATTAAACAAATGCTTCATGAGAAATACCTTATTTGAGGCTGAGGGTTTTTCATACAATTTTGCCAAAGCTTTTATTAGACCATCGGTTGTCTTCGCTTCCGTTATATTGAATGCCACCGATGGTGCCAGGCACAACCAAATGGTTCCCAGTGCCTTTCTGTCAAGAAGATTCCAATCCTCATTAGACATTGTTGCCGGTTTCTTGGCTACTCCTTCCAACGGCATCCATAAATCCTTTTGATAGAGGTAATCCTCCATCTGCATCTTCCATAACTGATAGTTCTGCCCATTGAATTTATCGACCTTCAATTTATTCTCATCCGCCATTGCTCCCACTCAACCGTGAGACTTTCCTGCAGATGATAATCGAACACAACCCGCTCTGATACCACTTGTTAGGGTTAGCTGGCAGAAGATATCAATTAAATGCAAATAAAGATTAAACAGAGGAATGGAAATACACAAAAATAATAACAACGAGAGACAAGTTTTAACATGGTTCACCCAAACCCGGGCTACATCCACCAAACAGAGAGTCCAATATTATTATCCAGTAAATCAAACTGATTACAATCATGAATCCCTGCAACTCAATACTGCTGCAAATGCTACAATATAATATATCAAAACCCTAACCCTTAGCCGCTTTTATCAAGCCTTTTTGTCGGTTAAAAAAATTAGGGTTTTCTTATGTCGGTCATAAAAATAGGATTTTTATGTCGGCCCCTACCAACAATCTCCCACTTGGAGACTGATTAGGCTCCACACCAAACAGTTGGTCATTAAGAGGTACAAACAACAACCTGGAAGAGATTATGATGAGACATATATGCACCAGTTGCAAGGTTGGAAACAATCTAGACAGTCTTAGCAATAGCAACCCAACAAAAATGGAAGGTGTATCAAATGGATGTGGAGTCAGCCTTCTTGAATGGAGTGCTAAATGAAGAGGTCTATGTGGAACAACCACCTAGCTATAAAGTCTTAGGGTAAGAAGACAAAGTATATAGGCTTCGAAAAGCTCTCTACATGCTGAAACAAGCACCTTAGGCATGGCACAACATAATAGACTCATATCTAGTGAGTATTGACTTTAGAAAAAGCAAAAGTGAGCCCACACTCTACATAAAAGCAACTCAAGGTGAGATTTTGATTGTTGTTTTATATGTCGATGATCTGATTTTTACATAAAATAGTGACATTTTCATTGCTAATTTTAAAGAGGTAATGAAAATGAGTTTGAGATGACAAACTTAGGTCTGCCAAAATATTTTCTTAGTATTGAGGTCCAACAAACATAGCATGGCATATTTATTTCACAAACTAACTATGTCAAACAGATCTTGAAGAGATTTAAAATGCACAACAACAAGCATGCCCCAACACCAACAGCTATAGGTTTGAAGCTGAGCAAAGAGGACAACAATAATGAAGTGAACCCAACCCTCTACAAAAGCATGGTTGGAAGCTTGATGTATTTGACAGCTACTAAGCCTGATTTGATGTAGTAAGTCAGTTTGATTTCTAGGTTCATGGAGAGACCCAAGGACACACACTAGCAACTAGGAAAGAGAATTCTAAGATATGTCAATGGAACCAAACGCAGTGGAATTTTGTATACTGTATCCAATGAGTTTAAACTAGTTGGTTACATGGATTGTGATTGGGCAAGTAATGTAGATGAAAGGAAGAGCACGTTGGGATATCATCTAAGAAGTAACCCATTGCTCTCTCTCTCTCCATAACAAAAGATCAATACATAGTAGCAAATGTAGTAGCATGCCAAGCTATTTGGTTCAAAAGAATCCTTACAGACTTGAATGAGCTCAACAAGAAGATGGTACAACCATACATTGTGAAAAGGTCTCTTCAATAGCCCTGACAAAGAATCCAGTCTTCCACGGATGAAGCAAGCAAATTGAAGTTTGTTATCACTTCATAAGGGAGTTGGTAGAACATGGAAAGATTGAGCTTCAATATTGTAGATCCAAGTAGCAACTTGCTGATATTTTCACCAAGGTATTTTCAAAAGATTGTTTTGAACGCCTAAGAAATAGGCTCAGCATCATATACTGCTCCAGAGTTACAACAGAGCTCTAGAGGTTTAACTCTGGAAAGTCAGAACAACTCTGAAGGTGAGCTTTGGAGATGCTGGCCAGATAGACAAAAAAGATCTGAAGGTGAGCTTCAGAGATGCTTTGGAGATGCTCCAGATAGCCAAGAAAACTCCTGAGATGCTCTAGAAAGACAATTTCAGGTTCAGCTACAAATCAACTTTGGAGATCAACTTCAAAAAGGCAACTACAGAGGTTCAACTCCAAAGAGCTGCTCCAAAAAGAAAATTATAGAAGGATAAATGTGACTCCAAATTAAGGGGGAGTGTTGGATTTATTAATCCACAGTCAACATTTATTGCACCTGCCCCCACTCCATAGATTGTAGGGATTCTCCTCTACCACCTTGCCAAAAAGGAGGTAATACATTTATGTTTATGCTAGCAGGAATTCTATGTGGTAGGTAATTTTGAAAAGGAGATTGAGTGCCAATTTTCTTGGTGGAAATGAATGAGACAAAAGAAAAGTATGAGAAGAATATGATAGTCAGAACAAGGGAATATAGAGTAGAAGCAGTAGAGAGAATGTTTTAGGGAAACAATAGCTAAACAGGGAAAACTCCAGTGTTTGCAGGTAGCTCCAAAGTTAGGAGACCAATAGCTATGAAATGGAATGATTAGCAGCTCCAGAGAAGGGGCAAATCATTGTTGGATGAAACAATTGAACAGAGCAGTAGCTCTGATTTTATTCTTTGTAATTTTGGATGTAGCTTTTAAACATAAAATTAATACATATTTATGTTCATCTGTATGGAGTTGCATTCTCTCTCTCTCTCTCTCTTGTCTTATTTTTTCTATCAAGCATTGTTTTAGTTTTCTGGCACATACGTCCCACATGCCATCAAACAATTGCCTAGCGGGTAAGTGCAAGAAGATGGGGGGCCAAAAAGGGGTCTTAAGTGGCCACTTTTTTTCTGAAATTAGGAAATACTGGCCTTGGATGAGAAATTGAGCATAGTTACACTCAAAATTTGGAGATGCAACCAAAACAATGTTCGTAGTGCTCCGAGTCTACTTTCTAAACTACTATTTTTTTAAAAAAATGGCATAGATTAAGGGGTTCAAAAGAGGGAGCCACAGAAATTGGTGTTGTTTCTGTCAAAAAAACATAACATAGCATGTTTTGTGGCTCCCTCAAAAGTTCAACTTTTTTTTAGTATTTTTAAAATTGCTTTAGTGAGAAATTAGCTAATAGCATGTAGTTTATGCCTGATTTTTCTAATAATTTTTTGATGAATATTTGATTTTTTAGTAATTTTCAAAGTGGACACATCCTAAAAAATAGAATTTTGGTTGTGCTACCCCTATAAATTTTGAAAACTAATTGAAAATCATTTTTTTATTTTTGAAATATTTGTAGAATGGAGTCTAGTTTCTAAATATGTAATTTTTTTGAAATTTCAATGAATAGTTAATTTACAATAAAAAAAGACCAAACAGTGGTTTTTGCCCAAAAACAGACACACAAACAAAAGAAATTAAAGATGAAAGGCTTAACATTGTTAAAATGTGAAAAAAATCACATCGTCAAATATCTAAGAGAAAGCCTAACATTACATAGGTGTTCGATTTGTTCAACATTGAAACACGTGCAAATCTGAGGGTTAGCACGAACGAAATTATGTGAAATCTTAAAGAATCTGGAAAAACACGTATGTGACTATTCAAAAGGCACTCCAAGCCTTTAGGTTGGAAATCCAAAGCAAATCCCAAGCCCAAGGCTTGGGATTCCCAAAGCAAGAAATAACATGAGCGCGTTATAACGCGCTCACGTTATGGTTTGCTTTGCATTTTTCCTTTTCGCAAGTCTGTTGTTTGTCATGTTTGACATAACGCGAGCGCGTTATAACGCGCTCACGTTATGTTCCCCTTAAATTTTTTTATGTTCAAGGCTATTAATCATGTATGTATGTATGTATGCCTATATGTATGTATGTATGTATCTATGTATCTATGTATGCCAATATGTATATATGTATGTATGCCTATATGTATGTATGTATGTATCTATCTATGCCTATATGTATGTATGTATAGTGTCAAGGGTAGAGGAGGGTAGAGATGGGAGTGAGCCAGATAGGGGAGGGGAGGGGTGGATAAGGATTGAGTGATTAAGGTTTAAGGTTGAGGGTTGAGGCTTTAGGGATAGTGTTTAGGGTTAAGGGTCGAGGGATTAGGTTTAAGGTAGAGTGTTGAGAGTAGAGGGATTAGGGATTAGGGTTTAGGGTTGAGGCTTTAGGGATAGCGTTTAGGGTTAAGGGTCGAGGGATTAGGTTTAAGGTAGAGTGCCAAGGGTAGACGGATTAGGGATAGGGTTTAGGGTTGAAGGTTTAATGATTTAGGGTTGAGGCTTTAGAGATGAGAGTTAAGGGATTAGGGTTTAAGATATAGTGTCGAGTGTCGAGCGTGTAGGGATAGGTTTTAGGGTTCAAGTTTTAAGGATTAAGGGTCGAGGGAACAGAGTTAAGGGTTGAGGGATTCAGGTTTGACGTTGAGGGTTAAGTACATTGAGGTTCGAGGGTTAAGAGTTTTGGGATAGGGTTGAGGGTCAAGGGATTAGGGTTAAGGGATAGGGTTGGAGGGTTTAGGGATAAGGGATTAGGGTTTAAGGTATAGTATCGAGCCCGTTGAGGGTCTAGGAATAGGGATAGCGTTTAGGGTTTAGGGATGAGGGATTAGAGTTGAGGGATGACGGATGACGGATTAGGGTTGAGGGATTAGGGTTTAAGGTATAGTGTTGATGGTTTAGGGATAGGGTTTAGGGTTGAGGGATTAGAGTGAAGGGTTGAGGGATTAGGATTTAACATTGAGGGTTGAGGGTTTAGGGTTTAGGGTTTAGGGATAGGGTTGAGGGTCGAGGGATCAGAGTTAAGGGTTTAATGTTGAGAGTTGAGGGTTGAGGGTTGAGGTTGAGGGATAGGGTTAATGGTCAAGGGATTAGGGTTAAATAAGAGTGTCGAGGGTAGAGGGATTAGGGTTTAAGGTATAGTATCAAGTCTATTGAGGGTTTAGGAATAGGGATAGCATTTAGGGTTTAGGGATGAGGGATTAGAGTTGAGGAATGACGGATTAGGGTTGAGGGTTGAGGGATTAGGGTTTAGGGTTGAGGGATTAGGGTTTAGGGTTGAGGGATTAGGGTTTAGGGTTTAAGGTATAGTGTTGAGGGTTTAGGGTTGAGGGATTAGAGTGAAGGGTTGAGGGATTAGGATTTGACATTGAGGGTTGAGATTTTAGGGTTTAGGGTTTAGGGATAGGGTTGAGGGTTGAGGGATTAAAGTTAAGGGTTTAATGTTGAGAGTTGAGGCTTGAGGCTTGAGGGTTGAGGTTGAGGGATTAGGGTTAAATAAGAGTTTCGAGGATAAGGGATTAAGGTTTAAGGTATAGTATCGAGTCTGTTGAGGGTTTAGGAATAGGGATATCATTTAGGGTTTAGGGATGAGGGATTAGAGTTGAGGGATGATAGATTAGGGTTGAGGGATTAGGGTTTAGGGATAAGGTTTAGGGTTGAGGGCTGAGGGATTAGGGTTTAAGGTATAGTGTTGAGGGTTTAGGGATAGGGTTTAGGGTTGAGAGATTAGAGTGAAGGGTTGAGGGATTAGGATTTGACGTTGAGGGTTGAGGGTTTAGGGTTTAGGGTTTAGGGATAGGGTTGAGGGTCGAGGGATCAGAGTTAAGGGTTTAATGTTGAGAGTTGAGGGTTGAGGGTTGAGGTTGAGGGATAGGGTTAATGGTTAAGAGATTAGGGTTAAATAAGAGTGTCGAGGGTAGAGGGATTAGGGTTTAAGGTATAGTATCGAGTTTGTTGAGGGTTTAGGAATAGGGATAGCATTTAGGGTTTAGGGATGAGGGATTAGAGTTGAGGGATGACGGATTAGGGTTGAGGGTTGAGGGATTAGGGTTTAGGGTTGAGGGATTAGGGTTTAAGGTATAGTGTTGAGGGTTTAGGGATAGGGTTTAGGGTTGAGGGATTAGAGTGAAGGGTTGAGGGATTGGGATTTGACGTTAGGGGTTGAGGTTTTAGGGTTTAGGGTTTAGGGATAGGGTTGAGGGTTGAGGGATCAGAGTTAAGGGTTTAATGTTGAGAGTTGAGGCTTTAGGCTTGAGGGTTGAGGTTGAGGGATAGGGTTAATGGTCAAGGGATTAGGGTTAAATAAGAGTGTCGAGGATAAGGGATTAGGGTTTAAGGTATAGTATCGAGTCTGTTGAGGGTTTAGGAAAAGGGATAGCATTTAGGGTTTAGGGATGAGGGATTAGAGTTGAGGGATGATGGATTAGGGTTGAGGGTTGAGGGATTAGGGTTTAGTGATAAGGTTTAGGGTTGAGGGTTGAGGGATTAGGGTTTAAGGTATAGTGTTGAGGGTTCAGGGATAGGGTTTAGGGTTGACAGATTAGGGTTTAGGGTTGACAGATTAGCATTTAATGTCAAGGTTAGGGTTAGAGTGTCTAGGGTACAGGGATTAGGGATAGGGTTTAGGGTTGAAGGTTTAAGGATTGAGGGTTGAGGCTTTAGGGATGAGGGTTTAAGGCTTAAGATATAGTGTCAAGTGTTGAGGGTGTAGGGATAGGGTTTAAGTTTTAAGGGTTAAGGGTTGAGGGATAGGGATTAGGGTTTAAGGTATAGTGTTGAGGGTTGATGGTTTAGGGATAGGGTTTAGGTTTGAGGGATTAGGGTTTAGGGTTGATGAATTAGGGTTTAATGTTGAGGCTTGAGGGTTGAGGTTGAGGGATAGGGTTAATGGTCAAGGGATTAGGGTTAAATAAGAGTGTCGAGGGTAGAGGGATTAGGGTTTAAGGTATAGTATCGAGCCCGTTGAGGGTCTAGGAATAGGGATAGCATTTAGGGTTTAGGGATGACGGATTAGAGTTGAGGGATGATGGATTAGGGTTGAGGGATTAGGGTTTAGGGATAAGGTTTAGGGTTGAGGGCTGAGGGATTAGGGTTTAAGGTATAGTGTTGAGGGTTTAGGGATAGGGTTTAGGGTTGAGGGATTAGAGTGAAGGGTTGAGGGATTAGGATTTGACGTTGAGGGTTTAGGGTTTAGGGCTTAGGGTTTAGGGATAGGGTTGAGGGTCGAGGGATCAGAGTTAAGGGTTGAGGGATTAGGGTTTGACATTGAGGGTTGAGGATTGAGGTTCGAGGGTCAAGGGTTTAGGGATAGGGTTGAGGGTCGAGGGATTAGGGTTAAAGTAGAGTGTGGAGGGTATAAGGATTAGGGATAGGGTTGGAGGGTTTAGGGATAAGGGATTAGGGTTTAAGGTATAGTATCGAGTCTATTGAGGGTTTAGGAATAGGGATAGCATTTAGGGTTTACGGATGAGGGATTAGAGTTGAGGGATGACAGATTAGGGTTGAGGGTTGAGGGATTAGGGTTTAGGGATACGGTTTAGGGTTGAGGGCTGAGGGATTAGGGTTTAAGGTATAGTGTTGAGGGTTTAGGGATAGGGTTTAGGGTTGAGGGATTAGAGTGAAGGGTTGAGGGATTAGGATTTGACGTTGAGGGTTGAGGGTTAAGGGTTTAGGGATAGGGCTGAGGGTCGAGGGATCAGAGTTAAGGGTTAAGGGATTAGGGTTTGACGTTAAGGGTTGAGGGTTGAGGTTCATGGGTCAAGGGTTTAGGGATAGGGTTGAGGGTCGAGGGATTAGGGTTAAAGTAGAGTGTGGAGGGTATAAGGATTAGGGATAGGGTTGGAAGGTTAGGGATAAGGGATTAGGGTTTAAGGTATAGTATCGAGTCTGTTGAGGGTTTAGGAATAGGGATAGCACTTAGGGTTTAGGGATGAGGGATTAGAGTCGAGGGATGACAAATTAGGGTTGAGGGTTGAGGGATTAGGGTTTAGGGTTGAGGGTTGAGGGATTAGGGTTTAAGGTATAGTGTCGAGGGTTGAGGGTTTAGGGATTAGGTTTAGGGTTGAGGGATTAGAATGAAGGGTTGAGGGATTAGGATTTGACGTTGAGGGTTGAGGGTTGAGGGTTTAGGGTTTCAAGTTTAGGGATAGGGTTGAGGGTCGAGGGATCAGAGTTAAGGGTTGAGGGATTAGGGTTTGAAATTGAGGGTTGAGGCTTGAGGTTCGAGGGTCAAGGGTTTAGGGATAGGGTTGAGGGTCGAGGGATTAGAGTTAAAGTAGAGTGTGGAGGGTATAAGGATTAGGGATAGGGTTGGAGGGTTTAGGGATAAGGGATTAGGGTTTAAGGTATAGTATCGAGTCTGTTGAGGGTTTAGGAATAGGGATAGCACTTAGGGTTTAGGGATGAGGGATTAGAGTTGAGGGATGACAGATTAGGGTTGAAGGCTGAGGGATTAGGGTTTAGGGTTGAGGGCTGAGGGATTAGGGTTTAAGGTATAGTGTCGAAGGTTGAGGGTTTAGGGATTGGGTTTAGGGTTGAGGGATTAGAGTGAAGGGTTGAGCGATTAGGATTTGACGTTGAGGGTTGAGGGTTTAGGGATAGGGTTGAGGGTTGAGGGATCAGAGTTAAGGGTTGAGGGATTAGGGTTTGACGTTCTCCCTCAAAAACCTTGTGGTCATTCAAGTCTGAAGGGGAAGGTTTGGAAAGAGATGTGATCAATGCAAAGGATGTGATCAATCTATAGCTGTACAAAACGTGAGCGCGGTATAACGCGCTCGCATTTTGTCTTGCTATTGAAACGGTAAAAAAGTGTTGACCACCATGATCCAGGTCCACATGCTCTATTTTCTTACTGATTCTGTGTGTGCTCTGACAAAAAAGAAGTGCTTTCATGCTGTTGGGAAGTTCACATGCACATTTGACACATTATACCACCTTTGCATGATCTTTCCACCACCTTTTCTGCTTTGCCAACTTGAGAAGGAGGAAATAACATAGTTTTCACACCAAGTTTGATATATATCTATTCAAGTTTCAATTTTTGTAGTGTTGCAATGTTAATTGTGATTCAATTTTATGAATTTAATATTATAGATTGGTTAATAGTATTGTTGTTAGTAATTATATTTGAGTGTTATTCAATTTAACATTGAAAAGGAAGCAAGTGGTGAAAAACTCAAATTGTTGAGGAGTTTGATGCAAGAAGAAAAAAACACTACATAATTGGGTACTGTCTCCATTTGAATCTTCATTTTTTAGGTATGTCAAGTCTTTACATGCATGTTCTTTACATTTTCCTTATTTCGGATTGAATTACTTTATCATGCTTTATCATACATGTTTAAAATAGACACATTCCCAAGCAAGAAAGCAACCTACAATCTCACATGATGCCATGTATATTTTCTACACTTGGGCTCTTTAATAATTATGTGTAATAAACATACCTTAACATACCATGATGTCAAACTATACAAGAATAAATCCTTACAACATAAAAAAAATACAATCCCACTATTATCTTGTATTCATTTCTTAGGAACTAATATTGGTCTCTTTATCATGTTACAGACAAATTCTCCATCATGCCAAGGAAACGATCAAGAATTAAACCAACACAGGAAGAGATAGAAGCTAAGAATGCAAAGAAAGCAGTGGCTGTGAGGGAACTTCGTGAGAAGAGAAAATTGGACATGATAAATGAAGATATACCAATTGAAGAGGAACCACAACCATCACAAAGAGATATGGTATTGGCGGCACAAAGAGAACGAATGCAAAAACTTCATGGTACGAGAGATTTGAATACCATAGTTGGAGACACGTCCTCTACCGCAAGTCAACATGTAAGGACACCATCTACCACATCTCAAGTTGAGAGTACATCATCACTCACATGTGATGAAGGAGGTACACCATCGTTCCCACCTCAACCTCAAGGTATGTCATCTATTGCATCTTCGATCGAAGGTATGCCATCTAACCCATCTCATTTAAATATTGATGAAATTCCTAATGTTGAGATGAATTTACCTAACTTAACACCACCTAGAATTTTGCATAGAAAGCCAAAGCATTTGATTGATATTTATGAGAATATTTTGCAGCCAATGGAAGGTAAGATTCCAAAACACACTTGTAGAAGATATGCTAATAAGATTTGGAGATTGTTCTTTGAAAAGTTAAATGATACTGCAAGATGTCAACTATTCGTTGAAATGATGCAAAGTATAAAGTATAGGTCTATCATGAAGATTCTTGGGTTGAGAACATCAGAGGCTTCAAGTGAAAAATCTATTGTCAAGAATCTAATGAGTGCGTATGAGAGTGTGGGTAACACCTCACGCACAAAAGATAGTAATGCAACACGGTGTGTGATTACATCGACTATAGTAAGTAGTCAAACGAGGAAAGCTCATCTCATTAGAAAGACAAGTCAAGAATTGAGAATTAATAGGAAAACTTTATCAAGAGCCGTTGGAAGACGCCAAAGAATTGAGGACACTAATGCCAATGAATTATGGGCATTCTCAGGGAGACTACCATGAAAAGATAAACCAATTGTTGAAGCATTGAGATCACTAATTGAAGACTTTTGGAAGAATTACACAAAGGGTATCTCCAAATCAAAGGGATGTGGTAAGAAGGAGAATAGGTAGTCAGAACCGCGAGCCACATCCAAAGCATTTTTTGGATGAGACTCAAACACAGTTTTATGGTAAATTTCTAGAGAAGTATCCTCAAATTAAAATTTGTCAAAGATATTTTGAAATGCTAAAACCTTTCTATGTTAAGATAAATCACACACGCACTACTTGTTGTTGTAGATTACATATTGAATTTTCTAACCATTTTGATGCTTATAGGTCTATATGTTTAGATATGCATACTAACAATGATTTGCAGGGTTGTGCCATATGTACCCCACCAACATCTTCAAGAGACTTCATATCAAGAATTTTATGTGAAAGAGAGGAAGGTCAAATATTCTACAAGAAATTATGCTTGGATGGCACATGTCATCATTGCGGTGGCTTGCAACATTTGCCAATATGTGAACATATGGAAAGAACACATGCGGTTGGAAATGAACTAGTAGAGTTTGGCAAGTATAAAACAGTGGCATACAATACAAAAGATGGTAAAGAAGCAAAGAGGTGTGAATTGGTTATTGAAAAGATTCCAGTGTATCAGTTTATGCCTATATTTCATGACAGCATAGTGTATGAGTATGCAAGACATGCCCATAGAGCTCGATGGTTGGACTTGCAATTCAAGTTATGCAAAGACACATTTCCAGTTGGTAGCATTGTTTCAGTCGTCGACTTTGCAGAGAACTACAGTCTACAGCCACAGCATGAGGTGCAATCACAATATTACAACTCCACACAGGTTTCTATATTTGTGCACATCGCATTCATTCATGCGAATGATAGTACAGAGGATGACAGAAAGATCATAAGGGAGTATAATTTCTATATTAGTGATGATCGCATGCATTCTACGGAGTTCATGCAAGGTTGCTTTCAGGTGTTCTACAATGATTTGGCTAGAAGGGGCATATCGTTCAGTCAGCATATCATATGGTCAGATAACTGTGCATCACAATTCAAGAACTCGCAGAATTTCTATTGGCTGAGTAGGAGGCATAATTTTACATGTATTCAACATGTGTGGAACTTTTGTGAGGCCAGGCATGGAAAGGGGGAGCATGATGGTGCAGGAGCATGTATCGAAAGAGCCATAGCACGAGAAGAGCTAAAGTATAAAGACAATGCAAAGTTGACAGATGCAAAATTGATTGTCGAGTGGTGTAATGCTTCCATGGGTCTAGGTAATGAAGGTAAGTCTTCAGTTCATAGATTTTTTTGGTTGATAGATGATACTAACATTGCACCATATGAGGACTGTTGTACACTGACAGGATCAAATGAGATGCACTCTTTCAGAAGCTTAATTGCAGGTTCATGGAGTATCCATACACAAAAGATGTCATGCTTTTGTTCTTCCTGTACAATTCAAGTCTAGGATGAGTGCGAGTCAAAGGAGTGGGTTGACGAATGACAGTTAAGTTATCTTAGCCCACTTGACACGTATCGACCCCCGATGGCACTGGAAGTAACACAGATGGAATCATCAGTTGACTTTGACCACATATCAGATTTAGTTCAACCATGTAACATAGGGCACATATATGCATCTAATTTCATCTAGTTCAACTAGGTAATGTCATCTTACTTTGTAGTGTTTTTGTAATGTTGACTAATTTCATCTAATTTGCTACACATATCAATGTAGGGCACATATATGCAGTTATTGCAGATGAAGATAATGAAGAGGGAACAGATTATTACTTATGTCATTATGTTGAGGCCAAAAAGAAATTGGAGGCCTCTGTTACAGATGGAGAAAACATCGAATACCCTACAGGCTCAGTGGTTATTACTGGAACATCGCTTAGAAGGTACCTGTTGTGACCAAATCACACATCACCCCATTGCACTGGGGACCCCCTCTCACTTTGAAATCCAATGCCTCGCATGAAGTTCTGATGAGGTCTTAGAGTTATTGCATAATGCAGTAGGTGGTGTTTGAGTTTTAGCACCCTTTGATCATCTGATCCTGATAGTTGCGTTTAGGAGAAACAATGATCTGAGGTGTCTCATTGAAGCCTATCTTTTGCACCTTGAAGTGATTTGAATGCCTAAGGAACGGTGTAAAGCTAGTTTTCAACATCATAACATGACAAACTTGAGGTCTTTAGTGAAGGCACCCATTATCTGTCAGAAGATCATTGGCCTTTTGAAGTTGATTGCTTAGATGATCTGGAGCACCCTAAGTCAGGAAGATCATTTCTGGCGCCTAGTGTCTAAGCAACCTCCAGAGAAAGCCTTTGGAGATCAAATGAGTTTTGGGCACCTTGATTGCGAAATCCATTTCTAGCGCCTCTAAGTCAGAAGGTTTTAGCGCCCTGTGGAGAGAGTTGAAAAGGGAAGATAAGTCAGAATCATCAACATTTGGCGCCTTGATTGGGAGATCCATTTCTAGCGCCTTGAAGTAGATTGGCACCTAGAAGGAGATGGAGTGCCTTGGAGCCAAAATGAGTGCCTTAAGGAATAATGAGGCATGAAGGATCACCAAATTTGCGCCTTCATCTAGGACTAGCACCTTGGTTTGAATTGATGATGTTTTTTGCGCCTTAAACTCAGAAATGGAGAGTTGAAGTAATGAAAATAGTGAAGATGGTGCCTAAGGCATGTAACTAGGAGGCTTAAGTGCCTTTAGGGAGGTTTTTGCGCGTTGAGGTGAGTTTATTAGTTTTGGCGCCTTGATGACTCCATTTGCTTCTTGTTAAGCGCCTTGATATGAATTGATTGCTTTTTTGCGCCTAGATGGTTAAAACTAGAGGTGTGAAGATTAACAAAAGCACCCTTCTTGATCACTGAATGCCTCTTTATTAGCACCTAGGATGTGAAGAGTTAGGGAACATGTGTGAGCGCCTTCCATGTGTGAGTTCAGTATGAGCGCCTTGAGGATAATAGGTAAGTCATTATTGTGTTTGAAGCCCCTTGACTGAATGTTTGGATGCCTTGAAGTCTTTGAGTGCCTAGAAGATGTGGAATAGAGCACCTATGATCAAGTACTTGAGCGCCTTAGAGAGTCATATAGTGTTTGGGTTATCAGGACTAGCACCTTGGGTGAAGTAAATCTGGCGCTCCAATGACACTATCTTAGCTATGGAGTTTACCAAGCCAAACCTCCGCTATTTGAGCGCCTTGGTATAGGATGGATGCCTAAAGCCTACAAGAGATGCGTCCTGAAGTAGTAGGCCCTTAGAGGGCGCCTTCATTAATAAGTTTCAATCATCAAATCAAGAAGGTCTCCTACCAATCTTGGCGCCTAGAGGTAAAAGTTAAAAGACTATACATTGAGCGCCTAGAGAAGGATGTATTCCAAATCCATTATGTGTGAGCGCCTTGAGCTTCAAGAGCTAAATGTGTGCCTTGATGAAGGTTATGAATCTAAAGGAACACCTAGTAGAAACAAGTAATGTTTAAGCGCCTAGAACTAGATGGCCTGAAATAGAAGAAGATTGATACTTTGAAGTGGGTGTTATCACCTTGGATGGGTGCCTAGAAAGATCTCCGAGGTGATTAAGAAGTTAAATATACCTTGGGATTAAGGAGCAAGCACCTAAAGGAGGAAAGTCTTTCTAACCTCTTTCAATGGACTTATGGACAAGAAAATGAGTTTACACTTTAGAGCGCCTTCTCTAGTTATGACACCTTATTTTGCTGCCCTCAGGAGGAGATAAAGACTTTAGGTAAATGAAATTGCTCACTTGGCGCCTTTGTGGGTGTTCTTGATCATGTATTTAGCGCCTATAAAAGGGGAACAATCCATAAAGGAGAGATCACTAAAAGGTCCCTAGTGGTAGTTAAGAGAGAAAGACCCTAGGCGCCAACTTCATAAAGGAGCTCTTTCACCTCTACAAAGACATATCTAAGCATGGAGAATGGGCACTTTGCAAAGGGACAATGAAGCAAAAATGAACCAAGATTTGCGCCTTTAAGGAGGATCATTAAATAATGCCTTAAGGAGAATTCAAGTGGAGGTAAGTTGATGCATCTAGTTGCGCCTTGACATTAAGGAGGTTAAGTGTTGATTAGGAAGTAAATTACTCCAACATGAGCGCCTAAATCCACTTAAAATTCCATTTTGAGCGCCCTTCAAAGGTTTTTTTTGAAAATTTGAAAGTTGCAAATATTAAATGCTGAAAGAGGCCGACCTTACCTTAGCCGAACAACATTAAATAAGGGCAGGTACTACTATATAAAGAGAGCGCTCTTGCTTATTAGAGCATAATTCCAACAAAGAGTAGCGAATTTCACAAGAGGAGGCAACGAATTTCCTTGAAGGGGGCAGTGATTTTTGTTTAGGAAGCAGCGATATTTTTCAAGAAGAATAAGAGCAGCATATGCATTTTGACTGATTTTGCATTATTACTCCAGATTTCTACCATTTCCTACTAATTTTTACTATTAGTTTCTAGAAATTTGCACTTTTTCAAAGAGAGAATTTGATACAAGGTATGTTCTGATCAGCTCTACTTCATAAAATTACCTTTTATTTGTTTAAATTTGCAGATTTATATCCAGAAATCAGGTTCTTTATTCATGAGACCTCTCTTGTACTTGAAAAATTGAGTGAAACTTGAAATTGAATCGGTGAAGCATCCTTTAGAAGTTGATGAAGTGATCTAACACGAATCATTGATATAATGGTAAAATCTATTTTTAAGCCACTTATTCAAGTTTGGTCTTGTAGGTAAATGGGAATGACGGCTAAGGAGAGACAAGTCCTGATCAAGATGGATGCTAAGTCCAACATACCAGAGTCCAAGCTAGAAACACAGTGGAAGGATGTCGGCGACACCAACATGGGACATGTCAATTTGGAAGAGGTGAAAGACTTCTTGCTCGCCATCACAAGAAATGAAGACATCAAGGCCATCGCAAAGAGCGGGATTGTTCAAGCAGCTTGCTTTCCACCTGCCTTGCCAAGTACTGAATTAGTGTTGGAGTGTGTTCAACACTATGATAAAGAGAAAAGACAGATTATAGCTAAGGATGGAACTGTTCTTGCCTATCTCCAGAGAGAGGCTATTCAGGAGATCTTCAACATACTGAAAGGAAAAGGAGTATTCATATGCCCTACAACTGCTCAGATGACTTTCGAAGGTAACTCCAAGGTCTACATGCAAGAAATTAGGAAGAAATGGATGACTGATTCATCGATGAAGATATACAACTCTGAGGATCCCAAGTACCATAAGGCTGACTTTAAGCAAGAAATAAGTTATCTAATCATGTTCCTGAATCGAGTAATAGGTAGGCCTCAATCATCTACTTTCGAAGGATGGATGTATACTTACTTTGACCATATGTTTACAAAGAACAAGATGATTGACTGGGCTGGCCTTAAAAGCCACTGCCTAGATGAACAGTTTGAAAACTTTGATGAAACGAAGTCTTTCTTCATGACTTCATACCTTGTTTATATCTTGGCAAGAAATGTAGTCTACAAAGGACTAACAGCTAAAGGGCAAGTAGGTACAAAGCCTGGACAGGTTCTCTCACATCAATGTTATCCTCAACTCCACTTGAAGAACATCAATCACTATAAGAGGTTTAATGATGCTTTAGCCATGTTCATAGTGAGAAAGTTGAGAGGTGGACCGCATAGAAGATTAACAGGTGCTGCTAGGAACTTCATCAAGCAGTATGGAAGGTATTACATCCAGTATGACAAGTTCACATATATCAGGATTCAAGGTTTTACATCTTTTCCATATAGACTGCCTAGATATCCTTCAAATAGGATGGTGTTGCTAGAGGTTTCAAGACAGCTATTAGAATTTCATAAGATGTAGAAAGCAAGAAAGAAAGCAGGGGTTCATTTTCCTCTTCAGCTGGGTAGATATTACTCTTGTCCATCACTACAAGCAGCTGAGCATTCAGAAGTTGAGCTTCAGGCATATCATCTGCATCCACATGATTCAAGAAGAGAGAACTTTGATCCACATGGAGCCATCAAGCAGTCATGTTCTTCTTATAGGCATAAAGAACAACTGGAAGATCACTGGGCTGATGTTATAGATGATGATGATATTAGAATGCAAAAATGTTCAAGGTTGAGGTGGGATCTAGTAAGAGCTACTAAGGTACTAAGGATTCCTGATCAGTTAGAAGGTGAAAGAACTCTTCTAGGTGATGAATACAACAAGATCTAGAATCTGCCTTATGAAGTCAACTGGGCTGATAGAGAAAAGGTTGACAATGAAGGATTGATAAGGCCTATCATTGCTATCACTGAAGAACAGATAAATAAACAAGTACAAGCCTTGCTTGATGAAGGAAAGAGACTCACCTATACTAAAATGGGAGAAGTGGATCAGCAAGAACAACACAATGCACCTAGTAAAGATTCACGAAGCAGAGGAAGTGAAAGAGATTCAGGACAGGGAAAGAAAAGAAAATAGCTTGAGGTTGCCCAAGGAGAATCTAGTAGAAAGAAGAAAAGGATAAGTATTGAAACTGCTTCTTCTAGACAGCCAGGTGATACTCCATTAAATCAAGATATAGTGGTACCTGTTGAGAATATGGTTCTAGAAGCTCCAATTGAAGAAGTACCTTCTAGTCCACATGATACTGAGATCATTGATGAAGCTAATACCGAAGATAAGGATGGAGCTGAAGAAGAATCATTGCCTGCACAAGGAAGGCAGTTACAACAGCAACAAGATCTTTCATCACTGCCAGAATGGTTACAGGAAAGAATCAGAGAGAATTATGAAGTTGAGAAGTGTCCTCCTCTTCCAGTTGATGAGTTACTTCTGGACATGTCGAAAGAGTAACCGAAGAAGAAGGCAAATATTCTTTCAAAGATCACTAAAGATGAAATAGGAGTAAGGAAGGTTCATGTAGTAGTTCTGAGGCTTGAGAAGAATATAGAAGATGTAACACCTGATGATTATGACATCAATACAATCAATCTGGGTCCTTTAACTAGAATGCAAGTAGAAGAAGAGCTTCAGATTCAATTGATAATGCTCGAGTTATTATAAGACAAGAGACAGAAGGTAGAATCAAAGCTGAGCAGAGATGTCAAGCCTTGGAATGGTATATTCAGCATTTAGTTCATCCTATTCATCAACAGGAAAGAGTTGCTACACCTCCATCTCTCCTTCCTCCAGAAACAGTTGAACACCTAGAAGAGTTGAAGTCTTCATCTCACAGAATGAGGGACTGGATGAAAAGATCAAAGGAGGCTACATTTAGACATCTGGAAGATATCATGCAAGTGTGTGATAAGATTACTAATCTTAAGGAAAGGTTACTTGCATTGATAACAGTTTGTGTTGAATTCAAAGACATCAAAGAACAGTACTTGCCACATTTGAAGAGCTTGATGGAGACATCAGTTGATGAGTTGTTACATGCTGAGGTGATTGAAGAAGGTAAAACATATAACTTCTCTTCCTGGTATTATGGCTTTCGCATCAAAGGACAATTATTGGATAAGATAGAAATAGATATGTCAAGAGTTAAAAGTGTACTTCAAAGGATTCAGGATGGAATTCATGCTTCTTTGATGAAAATCTGTAATCCATTTGGGGAGATGACTCTTGATAACATAAAAGAACAAGTTCAAGCCTTCTATTTTCAAGAAGATGATGTTACTGATGAAAGGCTTGATAGTATCTTTTCACTTGCTGTCCACCTTGGTGACAACAAAGCAAGGATAGCTGATTGGGAAAAGACACTTGGCCTTTATTCAAATGATGTACTTGAAGCTGAAGGAACTATTCAGAATGCGCCAAGTGTACCTTTGGAGGAGGTCAAGCAAATAGTGTCCAGGTTCATTGAATGTCAAGCTTCTAGTGATGGATATTCCCATGAAGACTCTTCATAAGCTGATGACATGTCATTCTTATCTTCTTGGGAGGCGTGCCTTTGTTCCTTTCTTCATAGCTTCCTTCATTTAATATAGATTACCTCCTTCATTTAATAAAGTTAGCCTCTTTCATTTAATAAAGAAGAGTTTGTTACAACTACTTGTGATGTGGCTTGATCTGGTCCGCTGGCTTGGCCGATCGATCTTGACCCTTCATTCATTTTGAGGTCTATAAAAGGGCTCTTGTTGCTCTCATTTGTACGATTGAAAACTTTGGAATTGTTGTAAGAGCTCTCTGAAATAATAAAAGACTCATTGTTTCGGTGATTCTATATGTGTTTCTGAGTGTTGCATGGTTTGGATTTTCAAGCGAATATTAAGTTAGATTAAGTTTCTTTAAGTTTATGTTAGTTGGTGGAAGGTTTCTTTATTGTTTCGTGGTGAAACCTATAAGTTCACACCATTTGTAGTTTGTGGCTCACAAATTACAGTGCATGGTTAGTCTGAACAAAACTGAACTTCAATTTGATCTTTATGTTTGTTGAATCTTTCATGAGCATAACTGATTTAAACATCTTGTATACCCTAGAAGATTGCATCAATCTTGCGTAGTTGTCTGTCTTGGCGAAGCAGGATCTGGTTTGGTTTCACCTGAGCAGTAATCATCCTTACATCTAGGATTAGATTAGTATCACTAAACCTTACATCTTTTGTCCTTTTTTATCCATTTAGTTAGAATTAGGATCGAAAACATCATTGCAATATCATACGTCATAAGTTGTAGAACTTAGATGTTCCAGTGTTCACCTTCATAATCATTGAATCAAACAGCTTATTCGAACAATTGCGTAAGTCCCTTTGTGTTTACCAGTAAAATCATACTTAGTCACTGAGCTATCTCTTACAAAATCATTAGAAAGGAACCTTGGAGTCATCTTGTTTGATCACTTCGTTTAGCATTTGAGAGGCTTTGCTCAAGAGGGAGTCAGATACTTTGTATTTCACTCTAATTGTTGACTTGTCCAAAAACAAACATGAACAGTACCCACATAAGAGTGTTAATATTTGGCTATTTCAGGACTTTGACACGCATCAGAAGATTCTTCATTACTTGAACCTTGTCGTGGCATCCAATGTTCATTTGATAAAGTATCGGGGTAGACCTTTGAACAAAATCTTGTGGAAGGTGCGTGAGTCTGACCATGAAGCAATACTTGACACAATAAAGAGTAGAGCAGACCTGAATGGTTCATTGGATTAATTTGTAAGTATTCACATTGATTTTGTAAAGTCATGTTACATTGAGTTGTAAGTATGCACATTAATTTGTAA
Source organism: Cunninghamia lanceolata (assembly GCA_027924645.1). Taxonomy (NCBI): domain Eukaryota; kingdom Viridiplantae; phylum Streptophyta; class Pinopsida; order Cupressales; family Cupressaceae; genus Cunninghamia; species Cunninghamia lanceolata. Next base: position 19,436,387 of record BSBN01001272.1, on the reverse strand, counting down.
GGTTTGTCTTTTTTTTATTTCCTCCTACATTTTTACACATATACACATTTTTACATCATCATGTTATGTATTTTTGGTGTCCTACTCCTGATGCGACCAAACTCATAACTCACCCTACTTCCTATAGACATCATTTGATGATCTCTCCAACACTCTGGATCCAGGGCGCCCAATCATGATGATGACCTATATACCATTCTCCCAAGGTGCTCATAATGAATGAAAAGAAAACCAAGGGCGCCCAAGCTTAATAGACTTATTTCTTTCAATTTTCATGATCCAAACTCTTGCAAAATGACATCCACTTTCATGCCTTTAGATCTTCCTTCACATACAGGGAGCCAAATCAAGTTGAAAAATCTACATAAGGGCGTCAAAATGGATGAAAAGAGACATGAAGTGTGCCTTAGGACTCCATGCTAAGGTTTGAGCCATTAAAGTCTCTTGATATTAGGCGCTCATGATGATGAAACTTAGAGCTTTTTCCTTTCCTATGCGCTCATCTAAGATGTTTGAATGATAAGGATTTCTTTGACCTCTATAATGTACATTGGGCACCAAAATCAAGGTGATTTTAAGTCACTTTGAGTCATTTGGGGTCAGTTTGAGTCTTTGAGTCATGTTGCAAAAAAGTGTCAATGTTGTCAAGTTGCACAAAGGAACTTTTGCATTTTTGGTGTCCTGCTCATGATGCGACCAAACTGACTATTCCAACGTGTCCGGATGGGTACATTTACGCTAGGCATGGTCCTATTTTTCACCCAAACATGTCGAAACAGTTCGAGCTACATTGTACTGATGATATCCCTGAAGAGTCCAAAGTGCAAAAAGGCAGCAATCTTTAACAAGATGTTACTCAAAAACTGTGTCACTTAGAAACATTCTGTCTGAGGCAACACGATCACGTAAAGTGTCTCTACAATAACCTCTCTTGGTTTTTTATATCTCTGAGGCATTTACCTATGGTGAAAGGTTTTCTGCTGACCCAAAAATCATCAGAAGGAGGCAGTGTAAAGTTGCAAAGGGGTGTAACTTTTGTCCTGCTCCTAATGCGACCAAACTGACTATTCCAACGTGTCTAGATGGGTACATTTATGCTAGGCATGGTCCTATTTTCACCCAAACATGTCGAAACAGTCCGAGCTACATTGTACCGACGATATCCCTAAAGAGTCCAAAGTGCAAAAAGGCAGCAATCTTTGATGAGATGTTACTTGAAAACTGTGACACTTAGAAACATTCCATCTGAGGAAATGCAATCACGTAGAGTGTCTCTACAATAACCTCTCTCAATTTTTTATATCTCTGAGGCATTTGCTCGTGGTGAAAGGTTTTCTGCTGCCTCAAAAATCATCAAAAGGAGGTAGTGTAAAGTTGCAAAGGGGTGTAACTTTCATCCTGCTCTTGATGCGACCAAACTGATTATTCCAATGTGTCCGGATGGGTACATTTACACTAGGCATGGTCCTATTTTCACCCAAACATGTCGAAATAGTCCGAGCTACATTGTACCGACGATATCCCTAAAGAGTCCAAAGTGCAAAAAGGCAGCAATCTTTGACGAGATGTTATTCAAAAATTGTGTCATTTAGAAACATTCCGTCTAAGGCAACACGATCATGTAGAGTGTCTCTACAATAACCTCTCTCAGTTTTTTATATCTCTGAGGCATTTGCCTGTGGTGAAAGGTTTTCTGCTGCCCCAAAAATCGTCAGAAGGAGGCAGTGTAAAGTTGCAAAGGGGTGTAACTTTCATCCTGCTCCTGATGCGACCAAACTAACTATTCCAATGCGTCTGGATGGGTACATTTACGCTAGGCATGGTCCTGTTTTTCACCCAAACATGTTGAAACAGTCCGAGCTACATTGTACCAACGATATCCCTGAAGAGTCCAAAGTGCAAAATGGCAGCAATCTTTGATGAGATGTTACTCAAAAACCGTGTCACTTAGAAACATTCTGTCTGAGGCAACGCGATCACATAGAGTGCCTCTACAATAACCTCTCTCAATTTTTTATATCTCTGATACATTTGCCCGTGGTGAAAGGTTTTTTGCTACCCCAAAAGTCATCAAAAGGAGGCAGTGTATTAAGTCAGGATGAAAGCCTATTCACTCTAGACGCCAATCTCAAGTTGCACAATCATGAATGGGTGCCTAGAGCAATAAGGCGCTACATCATGGTTCCAGGACCTTGAAATGGCTCCCAAGCATGTAGGAGGAATTTTCAAGGAGCCAGAATGTTTTTGAAACTCTAAGGAACTAGTCTAAAGACTCTATGGTGCCATCTTGATACCATTGAGTCAACTTTGGAACTCAAACATATTGAAACAAGGTCTAGGAAGCTAGGCGCCATCTCTTGCCAATTCAACCTCTCAGATGCACTATCAACCTCTTCACTAAGTTAGGCGCACTTTACAAGCTTTCTTACCCAAGAGTTGCACCTTTGGACCTTGTTTTGCATTCTGAAAGAGAAGGCGCACTTTGGAGGCATTTCTAACCTAGATTGACGCCTAGGTATAGTCATCTCTATGGAGCATTACAATGTGTTTTAAAATGAAGGAGGACATTTCATAAGTTGGGGAATTGATCACTGAAGACCTTGGAGTGTTTGAATTACTCTAAGCAAGAAGGCGCATTTCCATGGAGTAGCATACTCTAGATAGCGCCTAATGCCATCAAGGCACAATTCCACCCTCACTTTGGTGCCTATCATCAAGAAGGGGCATTGGGCATTCCTTGAACAGTTTTGAGCGTTTGAAGTTCGTGAAATCACCAAGGAATGTTGGGCGCCATGTGTATCCTCAACAAGCTTGAGTTTGCGCCTAGACAAGTTGGCACTTATTCATGTTTTAACTTCCCTCTTGAAGCGCCTAACTTGGGAAAAAGTTATCTTGTTGTTAGTCAAGTGTTTGATGTGTTTTGGAGACTCCAAAAGACTTCCTCTTACTAGGCGCTCTTCTTGGCAACTACAACCTTCAACTGGCGCCTAGATCTTGAAGAAAAACACTTAGACTTCAATTTTCATGCACTTAGACTTCAAAGCGCCAAAACTAGTAGGAAAATATTTGGGGAGAAACCACGCTGATAAAAGTTGGGTAAATTTAACCTCTGAGTTTGATTAGGCTCCATATAACAACAATATTTATATCATGTCCCTTTGCTTTATGAAACAAGTAGTATGTGTCAAGTCATAGGGATAACACTTTGGTCCTTAGAAATTTCTCTGTGACTTTTGATAAGATTATCTACTATTATGTGAATGCTTGATAGTATTATCCTGATCCATTAGACTAGTGTGGCTATGAGGTTGGAAAGTGTTGCAACCTCCATCCTTTAAACTTCTCCACCTTGTTATGGGTTGTTTTGAGTATTTTCACTTGCTTTCTCTTCGAGAATATTTTCTAATGATATATGATGTGTCATAGATCATTCAACTTGATAAACAACATGGAGGGATTCTCATGCCTCCTATAATTCTTGCAAGTTTCTTTATAGATAGCTCACATCATTGTCCATCTAGGTGGTCATTTCCCTAAATATTATGATAAGATAATCCTGTTAATGAACTTTAGATTAAATGAGAATCAACATGCTTTGTCTTGACTAGAATAGTTGGGATGGACAAAAATCTATTGATTCTAGGTTGGGTTGTTAAAGGTCAAGAAGTTTTGGTGTCTAATGCCCTCTAAATCTAAATATTCAAAATTATAGTGGTTCAATAAGTTACAACAAACAGTCAGGTAGACAATAGACTATAAGGAACAAGGACTACACATGAATCCAAAACAACACCAGTCAATAAGGACATCACAAGTAACTCAACATTACTTCCAGAGGCGTTCACAAAAACAAAGGGGAGAACACAACTAGAGAATGCTAGACTGTAGTAGGGATGAGTTTCTGATGCAGAGCACACAGTGGAAGCATAGAATTATCAACTTTTGAACCTTCAAACTCACTATTTGGCAAGACAACATACCATCAGCAAGCTTAAAATTTCATCGTCCGATAGGCCGATGCCACCATGACTCCTTTTGATTTCACTTCTGACAAACATCCCATCATTGACTCTTATTGGTCAGACAGACCGCTATCGGTGACTTCATATCCTTTCATACCGATGTCTTTGTCACTCCGATACGAGACTCTAGGTCCCTCACCTATCGGTAGGACTTAATACCATCGGCACACTCAAAAACTCTTCTGCTGACACACCGATCTCACCAATGACAACATTTGGACCACACCCGTTGGTGAGACTCCAAACATCGATGAACTCTAATCTCGTTGGGCCGATACACCAATGGATTTCAATTGTCTATGTGACCCCCTTCATCGGCGAATCTCTCAACTGCTCTTCCAATGCGCCGATGGGATTATCTTCCGATACACCGATGTCTTCGACTTCGAACCACACTCGTCAACAAGACAGATCACTATCGGCAAAGCCTAACCAAGGTTTGCCGATATGCCAATACAACCAACTCTTGACGTCGATACAAGGTTCTTTTGAAGGCAAAGGGTGCCTAGGCTTATGGGGCTCAATTTGATGTATTTTTTGAAAGCTCAAGGTGAATTGATGCTTATTAAAAATGCCACTTAGTCCTTCATTTGCATTTTAGGCACCATTTCCTATTGACTTATATACTCCTCCTCATGCTAGGGTGCCGTAATGAAGTGGTTTAGACAATAGGTGTGCTTCACTTACTAGAGGCTTGTTCTCCTTCCACCTTAGGCACACTTTTATGGTGGAATAGGTGTCAATGGGTGCCTTGTCTTAAATGAATGCTCTCTCTAAGTTGGGCACCCTTTTGAGGCTTTATGAGTTGCAAATTGCACCTTAACCCTTCATGCTTGTTGCTCAATGTTTGAATGTTTAAGAAAGTCTCCTTTAGGCGCTCATCTTAATGACTTTTTCTCAAGGCACCATCATCCTAATGACTTGGATATTCATCCTAGTGTTTCAGGATATCAGACTACCAAACTTAGTCATTTTCAGGATCTCAAACATAAAGAATAACATGATGATTCATTTTTTGTATTTCATATAGTTGACATTCTATGATACTCATAAAGAATATTAATATTTTCTGTTCAACATGATGATTCATTTTTTTTTTAAATACAACTTTTATCTCTTAGTTCCAAAATGAGGTTTAGGTGATACTTGAATAACAATAGCTTGCTTATTGGATCAACAAACATCCTATGTAATACAAGTGGACTTTAAATATTTGAAGTAGCCATCTACAAATATGCATTCAAATATGGATTTATAATGCAAGTATGGACGCCATCAATAAAAAAGATTTGTATTAACCAAATATCCATATAGGCATACATGAATATCTGTCGATATAAGTATAACATATATACAAAATAGCCATATAGGCTTACAAGAATGCCATATAGGCATACAATGTCAACTATATACAATACAAAATATATGTCCACAAATGCCATATAGGCATACAACAAAGGAACACAATAAAAAGTCATTCCCCTCTGGCTGGTGAAGAGAATAGATCACGGGCAGCCTTTGATCTTCTACGGGATGGAGACGCGCATGTGGGTGGTCTACTATGAACCTAAGGGCTACTCCTCCTATTTAGTTCTTCCTGCATCTTTAGCTGTTACAATAAAAAGTATAGACATTAATATATAGAAATTACATGTTATAAAAAATGAAACATTTAACAAAATAATCACTTACCGCTAACATAAAATCTGTCTCCTCACTTGCCTCAGTAGTAGGAATAGGCCCTGGTGATGTCATGTCCTATAGAAACCATCCAGATAGAAATTAAACTTCAAATCAATAATCTTTTGATTTTTCAAAAATAGACAACTATAACAATGAATGTAAATTGAAATTTACTAATCTACCTCATACCCCTGTCAATGCCATGGAGCTATGAATCGCAGAGGCCACACCCTGCTCCATTGCCCTATGAACATGGGGAGGTGTCTCTGCAGCCTGCATCATCTGGAAATACACAATAAAGCACACAAGTTACATACAAAAATCTAGTAAGTACAATTCATTCATTAAACTATTTATTTTATTACCTCCGTAAAGCTTTGAAGTCCACCACCGCTAGCAGGTGTTGCCGTGAAATCTACAGTATTAGCCTATTCAACATCCAAAATCAGATATTAGAATACCATTCATATAACGATGCTATTCACATGTAATATTTATAATTGCTTACTAGTTACATACCCCGACAGTAGATGATCTAGTGTAAAATGTAGGTGGAGAACCACTGAAAACTGCATCGACGCTATGACCCTGATATTTCATTAAAATCATCAATTTAAATTAGTTAATCTTGCATTTCAAAAATGAAATTTAATAAATTAAATTCAATAAACTTGCTAATATTTACCTAAGTATCAAGGCCAAAAGTCTCACTCAGAAGAGTATCTGTCATCACCATCTGCTCAGCTGCAGATCTAGCCTGTGCACCTGCGTCCTGACTATCCATGGGGTCATAACCATAGGTTGACCTGCAAGCCTGACAAGCATGGGGTGGGACCCTACTCCTCACACTATCTCCCAACCCACTCTGTGCTGCAGGACCGGCATGCTCTATGATGCTCTAGGTTAAGGCACTAATGGATTGTAGTGTATCGACCTCAACACTCTCCTTCACAATGGAAGGGATAGAAACATGCTCATGGGCTGGTATGCTGATTACTCATCTCACTACTCGCTGTGGGTCAAGATGTGCCCCTGGTCTATCTTGTGCTGACCCCCCACCTCTACCCTGGAAGTCCCGCATATCAAAATAGTTTGGCACTTTATTGAGGACAAACTCGCAGAAGAGTTTCCTCAAAAAGTATTGCGGGACCTCATTATTATTGCATGGAGGATGGTCAAAAACCATCCACCACCTCTGCCCAAAATTGTCCCTTATCGCTTGGTTGTTGCACCAATGGATAGGGAACCTCTTGCATGTAATGGGTGGAGGTTGATTTGTTTGTGGGTTTGTGAAAATTGAACACAAGTCTAATTTTGTAATTTGTAATTTTTTCACATCTTGGTATGACAACTTGTCTGCATAGTAATCTCTAAACTCTCTGTTCTTATCCATCCAACTAGTTATTTGCTTGCTAATTGAATCTACATTTGATAACATAGACTCAAGAGATTCGGCAAGCGTGGACCTATGCAAGGTTGAAGTGGAAGTATCTTTCAACCTTGCAATTATATCTTCAATTTTCTTTTTGTTGTTTTCAATTTGCCCCATTATATTTTCTTGTGTTCCAGGGGCATGTCAAGGAATGGATGGAGGAGGTTGTTGTTCTGCAGGTATTTCCTCCTCAGGATTTTGTAGATTTTGAGGAGGAGGAGGTGGTGCATTAACATTTCCTGACAATTAACAAAATATACATCAAAAATCAACTCAAAGCTACCTATTTAGAAACAAATTCAAACAAATAAACAAATAAACTCACTCCTTTGGCGTGCTCGACGTCGTGGTGGCATTTTGGTGATGAATCGATAAGATTTTTGTGTTGAATTGAGGAATCCAAAATGCGAGCGCGCTTTCTAGGGTTTGCAGACCATGGGAGTTGTGGAGAAAAAGAAATAAAATGAGATGCAAACCTTTTTTTTTAATTTATAGTACTTCATAATGTGAGCGCGTTATGGTTTGGTTTTGACGAGCCTTAGGCTCGTCATTACCAAACCATAATGCGAGTGCATTATAATGTGAGCGCATTATAACGCGCTCGCATTATGTATTATTTTTTTTAAAAAACCATTTGGCCACTTTTTGGCCCCCCATCTTTTTGTACTTACCCTAGCATTGAATAGTATAAAGCTATGTACAATTTGTTTTTAGGATTTATGTGTTTTGATTCCACTTAAAACCAACTATTCTACCACTTTGATGGAAATCCATACCCTATTCCAAATCTCCCATTTTGGCATAGGAAGGCAAGGCATTGGTAAAAGTTGTGAAGTTTGTCTTTACACCTACCAATTGCATTTCCTTGAAAGATTTTTCTCCATATCCTGCAATGATGGCATTCCATGAAACCAAAATTCTTTGAGGCATGTTGTCAAATAGTTCATGTGCCTTGTCATAAAATAGAATGGGTAAGAAGAATGTGAGGCATTCGATGGCATAATTCAAAATTTGATGGAGAGAAAAATGAAAGAGCGGTTGCAAATAATGTTATTGTTATTGATATGTCTGCATGTGAGTGTACACATATCTTATATACAATCTAAAAATAGTCATAGAAATTCACCAATCCTAAACATTAAATGGTTCAAACATTGTCTCAACAAAGGGTCAATCGACTTTCAATTACTCATAAAAAATTGGAAGACTAAAAGACATGTAAAAAGTTTGAAAATTCACTGATAACAAGAAATGACGCATTCACAATACAAAATCCATTTTGTCATGCAGGAAACAAAAATTTGAGCCTTGGGTTGCATTTCTTACAACTAGGGGTGGAGAAATATCGATGATGACTTGTGCTAATTTTTATAGAGTAGATACATCTCGGAAATGGCCTCTAAGGCAAAGGGTAATCTAGGTTCGATATATCATTCTCTATCCTTTAATAAGATGGTGGGTGTAAATATGTACTAATTTGCCAAATCAAAAACATGTCCAACCAATTTATTGGAAAGAAACTCAAGACGAATTTGTCACAACTAATATATTTTGCATGAGAAATAGAAGTACAATTTTTGCGTACCATTCATATTATAGGAAGAACTTTCAATAGAATGCTCCTCACTATGACTTCTCTGTGTTGTAGTCCCCTCAATTTTGTTTGATTCTCTACCCATAACCTACAATTGAATGAGGGATCAATAAAAACCCACCAACAAATCTTCAAATTGGTTTATTAAGTGAACTGATCATGTTGGACACTTGTTCATTGCATTTGGTGAAATGGTGCAGCAACATCTATCAAAAGATATAGGCATTATTTGTCATTCTTCCATGCTTTCCTTTGTCCACATTTGAATCGTGTGTCTTAAAATTGATTTTTCATTCATGAAAATGTTAGGAAGTCAGTGTACACTAGGTTTTTGCACCTTCTCTTGCCTCATTACACTCCTTTTGCTTTTGAAAATCTACAGACAAAAATGGAACTCCAATAAAAAAAATTTCATCAAAATTTTACCTAAAAAACATGCAGCTTAACCTATCAAACTAACAAGCAAAAAACAAATTAAAAAAATCTTGTTCATTATAATTGGTTAGAAGAGTATGGATAAATAATTACTAGTTAAAAATTAGGTGGCCCCATAGTTCCATTGGCAGAAACTAAAAAGTTCATGCTTTTGATATTGGTAAAAGGGTTTTTTGAAAGGGCCTAAACTCATACAAAGAAAAAGATGAATCAATGAAGCCAAGCGAAACAACATGAAACAAGAAACACCATGCAGACTATACTACATCAACAAACAACTGATAATGATGTAGAAAACAAACTTAGACAAACAACCAACCAAAGGAATTAGGGCAATTTGGAGTCAAAATGCTCTAAAGAGCTTTGAGCAACCTCGACCATCTTTTCCTTGATGTTGAAATTCTTTCAAGTAAATCTCCCTTTTTTGATGAGCCAAGATGATGGTGCCACACCCCTGTGACACCTTGTTTCAACCCTACTATAGATAGTCCTATAGTAACTCATGCTAAGTATTATATGGCCCACACCCAAATAAATAGTTGTTGCAGGTGACTTAAAACAATCAATACCTTTGTTGCAGGCTATTTCTGCTCACAAACTTCTCCTATTGTTGATGTTGTTGGTGATTTGAAGACCAAGCACTACACTCTATCCTATTTTTGCAAGTTAAACACACACATACAAGCATACATGTTTTCTAATACACTCACATGAACACACACCATTTAAGACACATGGGCATAAATGAAAATAAACATTTTCTCTATATTCATTTTGAAGAAAATACAAAAATATACACTTATTTAGCTTTCAAATATATAGAAAATAATAGAGGGTAAGGTCTCCCCTGTGCCACTTTGTTTTCATCTCCTTCAACCAACTCACATATGACCCTCTTCTCTCCTTGTTGCTTCCACACGTCCTCACAAAGACTACCATAAATCTTTAATTTGGGTCCAATCTAATCACTGAATGGAGGGAAGCAACCACTATTTTGTTATGCCTTTCTTTCTCCTTTCTTATTTCCTTGCTGCTTATTCTACAACTGATGCATCTCTATCCTCCTTGCTTTCCTCTTCTGTATATGTGGTTATTCTTCTTTTGGCTGCTCTCTTCTTCCCCCTTTTCTCTATTCTATTTTCTCAATGTAAAAATCCCTCCAAAATATGGAAACTTCTCCAAAACTCCTGCCTAAATGGTTTGAGCGCCTAAAATCCTGTCATAAATGTTCAAACACTCTATTTTTCACTCAAATTTCCCACTCAGATGTCTCTTGAACCCCATTTTCTATGCTTCTAATCATTAAATTCACATGAGGGTAGGTGGATTCTACTCCAAACGACCCAAAGAAAATTTAAAACTTTCAACAAAATGCAAACAAATTTAGTGGGGAAATGAAATGACAATGAAAGGGAAAAAAACATGATGCCCCTACATCAAACTATCAGGGTAACAAAATTTGTGAGCCCCTGTTCACTGTCCAAAATTGTATGTTGGTGTAGGTAAAAACCCTGTTTCTGCAGGCCAAGAACCCTATTGTTACAGGCCAAGAACTTTTGTTGTTGCAGGCCAAGAACCCTGTTACTACAGGTCCACAACTCTGTTGCTATAGGTCATGACGTATGCGGCTGCAAGTGAACCCATAGCAGAACTCATGTGCCTTTTCTTCCACCTTGAGCCTTCATTATTATCCATTCCTCTTCTTTCTCCTCTTGCCTAGTGTGTTGTTAGATCTCTTTCATGCCCCCAACATACTCGTTATCCTCTTCTAACATGAATCTCTTATCTCTCCTCAAAATAATCTGCCCTCAACGGTATGCATGGGAATAACAACCCATCATAAATAGTTTTGCACTTATCAAATAGATCAAACTCTTTTTCTTCAGCCTCATACATAATGCACTTCTACTCTAAAATATAACTATCTTGTAGTTGCTAAGTAAGTTCTTTACTCTTGATTTCCTTCCCCTTTTGCTACAACCTCAAAAACACATCCACATCTTGTATATCCATGTCCATTTCTTCCCTAGCATCTCTCAGCAACTCATCTACTACTATTGTAATAGAATGTTCAGTACACGTAAGTGGCTCATGACAAATTTCTACTCTTATGTCCTTCTCAAATCCATCTACCACTTCTTTGTTTATGCAGTTCTCCTCCACATCTTTGGTTGTGCATTTCTCCTTTAAATTCCCATTTAACATTTCATGTAATAGCTCTTGGTCCTTGGAAGAAAAATCATTTTTTGAATTTAATTTTGTATACACTATGAACTTGAACAATTTTTCCATTAAGGCCCCTTCACCTTTATATTCATATACCACAACTGGAACTTTTCCTTCTTTGGTATTTCATGGAACTTCTCGATGTCCTCTTCCTCTAACTGGCTCTTCATGCCAAAAGACTCTCTGCTATCCTCACCTATTGTGTCCACCTATAACATCATACCATTTTCAACTTGCAGTGATGTTTGTGCCTGTACCATCTGTCTTGTAGCAACCTGCTCATTCTCTCCCTTCACTTGTAGCATTGTAGAGAATTCATTATTAATATAAATATCTACACACTCAATTTTCTTTGCTACAAGTACTTGTAGCATCTCAGAAATTATTGTATCACAACCTGTAGCCTCACCTTCTTTTGCTGCATCTACTTGTAGCTCTTCGAAAATTATTTCAACATGTGTATTCTCTTGATCAACCAATTTCAAGAGTTCCTTATCTACAAATACTAATGTTCTCGAACTATCTCTCACCTCCTCTTTGGTAGTTGCCAATGGAGTCAATGTATGCCTTCTCCCATTCTTCACTAAGGAATAAGTATTAGTCCTACCATTGTGGACAACTCTTCGATCACATTGCCATGGCCTCCCTAAGAGTATATGGTACACATCCATGGGCATTATATCACACCACACATGGTCTTCATAAGTACCAATTAAAAAATCCACCAAACATTGTTCATTAACTAAAACTTGATGACCCCTTTGCAACCAAGATACCTTATATGGGTTTCGATGAGTTACTCTTCTCAACCCTAACTTCTCTACCATCTTGTAAGAAACTAGATCATCCATGCTACCACTATCAATTATAACCTTGCAACACTTACCTCTAACCTTGCACATGGTTCTAAACAAACTCCTTCGTTGAATGGGTTTGTCCTTTCTTCTTATTGATTTTAGTAATGTCCTCTTCATCATGAGGGCTTCTCCATGCCTTGGTTTCTTTGTGCATTCTAATGAAACATTTCTCCTCTCATCTATCCAAGTAACATGACTTCAAGATTCACTTCTTCTCCTACTGTACTACTCCATTTTTGTGCATTCAATTGCCTTATGACCCACTTCTCCACACTTAAAGTATTCTCCCATAAATCCTTTACCTCTTCTTTGACCAAATCTACCTTCATTACTTGTTAAATACTCTTTCTCTCTTACTTCATAGATGTTTTCTGATTGTAAGTGGGGTCATCCTCTTCATCCCAGCTATACCTTCTTTTATTTGTATGCATGGTCTCGTCATCATCATCACCACTAACAAATTCTCTTTCTTCCTCTAGTCTTCTTTTATTGGGAGTCGAACCATATTATCTCCTTGATAGTTTCTCTTTAGCCTTTAATGCATAATGGTAGGCCTCCTCAATCATTAAATCAACCTTATCATGCTCAACTCATCTTGTATACTCAGCCTTAGATCATTTACAAACCGTGCCACCTTCTCATGCTCCAACTCATGATGACCCAACCTAATGGAGATTTTGTAAAACTCCTCGATGTATCTTTTTATACTCAGCTCCCTTTGCTGCAAGTTCTACCTCTTCTTCAACAACTCAAGATGATAATCAGTTGGTAGGAACTTAGACTTAAGTCTTTTCACCATCCTATCTCATCAGTTGATCTTTTCTCTTACATTTCTTCTCCTTTATGCTTGCACCTCTTTCCACCAAAGTGTTGCATGTCCTTTCAGTCTGGTTTGTGCCACTCTAACTCTTCTTAGATCCTCTATACCATCATATTCAAAATATTATTCCATCTCTATTATCCAATCTATCAAGTCATTAGGTTCCAAACTTCCTAAGAAACATGGTAAATCCATTTGTATCCATTTTCCAATTTCTAAAATGGCTTTGATGAGCCTTCTTTTGCCTACACCCATTTCATCATTTGCATTTTCATTTTCCTGTGTTTCCGAGTTGTAACTCTTTCCTCTATTTCACTCTCGTTGTTAGCACCTCTACATGCTCTGCCCCTTCTCAAATCACCTTCTATTGCATCCATTCTTTCTCACACTCCCCTTAGGGATTCCAACACTTCATTTATCCTTCTTGCAGTGTCTACTACTGCAACCTCTACCAATCTTCTCCTTGGTGACATCCTGCTGTCATAAACTTTTCTCTCCTTCTTATCACTACAACTCTCCTAGTTGTAATCTACATTGCTTAGGTGATACACACCCACACAACCAATCCTTTGTTGGACCTCACCCAAATTCACACCAAAGAAATCACACTTCTACCCAAAGTTGTAACTATGCTCTGATACCACGTTGATGGCACAACACCCCTACGATGCCATGTTTCACCCCTACTACTAGTAGTCATATAGCAGCTCATGCTACTTCTATGGCCCACACCCAAACAAACAATTGCATCAGGTGACTTAAAACAATCAATACCTTTGTTGCAAGCTATTTCTGCTCACAAAATTCTCCTATTGTTGATGTTGTAGGTGATTTGAAGACCAACCACCACACTTTGTCCTATTGTTGTAGGTTAAAACAATGCACACATACAAGCATACATGTTTTCTAATACACTCACATGAACACACCATTCAAGACACATGGCATTGAATGAAAATAAACATTTTCTATCTATTCTTTTTGAAGAAAATATAGAAATATACACTTGTTTAGCTTTCAAATATACAGAAAATAATAGAGGGTAAGCTCTCCCCTGTGCCCACTTTGTTTTCATCTCCTTCAACCAACTCAAATATGGGCCTTTTCTGTCCTTGTTTCTGCTCACACATCCTCACAAATACTACCACAAATCTTTTCCCGAATCTTTAATTTTGGTCCAATCTAATCATTGAATGGAGGGAAGAAACCGTTGTTTTGTTATGCCTCTCTTTCTCCTTTCTTCTTTCCTTGCTACTTGTTATGCAACTGATGCATCTCTATCTTCCTTGTTTTCTTCTTCTGTATCTACATGGTTATTCTTCTTTTGGTTTCTCTCTTCTTCCCCTTTTCTCTATTTTATTTTCTCAATGTAAAAATCCCTCTAAAAATTTGGAAACTTCCCCAAAAATACCACCTAAATGGTTTGAGCACCCAAAATCCCGTCATAAATGTTCAACCACTCCATTTTCACTCAAATTTCCTACTCAAACCTCTCTTCTCCATTTTCTACACTCCTGCTCATTAAATGCACATGAGGGTAGGTAGATTCTACTCCAAACAACCCAAGGAAAATTTAAAACTTTCAACAAAATGCAAACAAATTTAACGGGGAAATGAAATGATAATGAAAGGGAAAAAACATGATGCTCCTGCATCACAAGAGGAACCAAAGGGCCACATTAAGTGTTATCTCCCAATACCAGTTCCCCTTTATCTCTTCACAACATAGCTGAAGTAGTCCTTGTCACATCCCTAGAATCCTCAAAGTCCTTCCCCCTACTTCCCTCCTTTCGCACATTCTCAAAAAGGGTTTTGGAAGCATCATTAGCCACACCCAACAAAGGGTCAGCTGCTTCCCATTGAGAGGTAGAGATGACAAAGCTTTCTCTTTTTCCTCCAAAAATAATATTTTCTCTTATCGTACAGGCATTCTGCTTCCACATGACCCACTTTGCGGCAACAATGGCAAACAACCATAGAATTCTCAAATACTATCTATTGCACCCAAGTACCCAATTTAGAGGATAATGAAATCTAAGAAGGGAGCACCCTATCAATACCCACATAGGCACAAAATCTTGCAAACAACAAATGTTTCCTAAATTTGGTGACTACATCCACCATGATGAACTACCCAAAAGAGTTGGATTTGCCCATATAGATCTCCTCATCCCAATATTCCAAAGGTAGCCCATGCAACCTAACCCAGACTGGAAACTTGATGCATTCTTTCCAAGGTTGAATCTGATGACCACTTTTTGAAAATAGTTCTTACCTATAAACCAAGGGCATTCCAATAGGGTCCTTGTGCAATCTTTAGGGTTCGTGAATGATATTAGGAAGAAACCATTAAACAGGGCCACAATCTCAACTTGTCCCCTGAGTTTCCAATGACAAAAGCCCATCTTTTGACCACATCAATATTAGGATGATTTCCAAAAAATCTCTCAATAAGCAAATCCTTGAGCCTGCAGTAAACCTATTAGTGTAAAAATTAGGAATAGAGAGCAGATGACTTAGGCCCTCTTCCAAGGGCTAAGTAGGAGCTACAACAGCCTCAGACAAGTCCCTGGACTGACCACCAACAGGGACTACCTCAACAAGAGTTTTTTGGAAACCCACCTTTGAAGCCTAATTGCTATGCACTTCTTCTAAGTGAGAGACAATAGAGCCAACTGCCTCACATCTTTGACCTTCCACCATACCAAGCACATCGGCATCAACAACACTGGTCAATGAAATTAGCATCACCCTCAAACAACCAACATGGTACTTCTAGGAGAGGGTGAGAACATTGTGAGCCCATGAGAGATGCCTTCCAAGGGAGCACCAACAGAAGGAGTGCTAGACAAAGCCCCACCAAGCATCGGAAGCACGGGCATTGAATGCCCTAGAATAGGGATAGTGTAGAGCGACCTCTCCACCAATGTCAATGAGTCGTGATTTATCTTGCAACAAGAATCCTTTGTGAAGATCCTTACACGGAGAGAGCTTGACCTTTGTAGCAGTAGGGCCTGACATTTTGAGAGAAGTAGAAGGGTCTCTATGGACACTCACAATCTGTTGGGCTTCCAACCAGATATCTAGGAGACTTTCATCTTCCTCATCATCCCAATTGTTGCAGCTCCAATCCTCTACCCCACCATAGTCCTCATTCCCATCTTCATTGTCGTCCTCGTCCTCCCCTCCTACTTCCTATTCCTTCCCACTCGCTCCCAATTCGAAAATCCCATTCTCGCTCATTGACACATTTTTATTATATTTATGATATTACTACTTTTCCATTTAAATGACCGTATTGCTATATATGTGATGTTTTGCTTATTTGAATCAACAAACAAAATTATTTTTCTTATTATATGTTAATTTATCAAACTTGTGTAAATAAGCTCCCTTTTAGTCAATTTCCATGTAGCCACAAATAGAGTAAATATATGGTACACATGCAAGACTTGTCTATCTTGAAGGATAAAAAAATCTGAATTTTTATCATACACATCTGTTGGTATGTGAAGTCGGTTTATTATATTCCAATAGTGATAAAGCAGTCGACAACAAGTACCTTAGTAGTGATTCGACGTACCCGTTGGGCGGGACCGAAGGCCTTAAAGTTCAATTGAAGGTGAGAGGTCACAGGGGGGGCTGCATGTAGCCCCCTGCCAAAGGTCGATCCCGGATTTTTTTGGGCCATATGACATGTTTACAACATGCAGAAGTGCCACTCGCATGATTTATGCATGGAAATCCTTCTTCGGATTATGCATGATTAATTGCATGTTATTTCGTGGTTCTTTAAGTTAATTGAGATTGAATGCGAATGTATTGTGAAATTCTGTAATAATGAATTGCTTCTGAGAATAAAATTATTGAGAGATCTTTGCCCATAATTTTTGCTGGTACAAACAGATTTTCCACCTAAATCTGTCATCAATTTTGTGCAATTTATTGCTATTTCACTGTTTATTTCTCTGCACTACATATTTTTCTAACATCTACTTTTATAAATCTACATTTTAACAACTCAGCTGTACGGTATGAGATTATAGTTTAAAAACAGCAAGACATTGAGATAGAGAGGGTGTTAATCATGGAAAGGCTTAAATAGCCTGTATATTATAGTCAATGGACTAGTTGTTTATATAAGTTCAGATCTTCCACGTAAATAATCAGTGTTAACGTACTAGCTGTTTACTGTTGGGTGTTAGTCACCATGACCCAAGCATTATGGAAGAAGAAGAGACAATTACGGCAGATCGGAAGAGTTGTAGGTAGAATGTATGTTGGAGTCAAGGAGCTAAGACCTATTACTAATGGTAAGTTCCAGTTAAAGATTTGTTTCCAGGAAACATAGTCTATATATTTCAGGCTTCAGCATATCAATCTAATTCCAAATAGATAACAAGACTCTTATTAAAAGTCACGGATTTGTATTCACAGATCTAGATCTTTATTAAAGAATAGATTAATTACTATATAAAAGCATTTGATCAATGAGTTATGAATGAAAGAATAGATTAATTACTATATTAAAGCATTTATCAATGAGTTATGAATGAAACCAAGATAAGGGAAAAGTTTATAGGTTGATTCTTTTTTAAAGAAAAAGAAATCTGTTAAACTTGTATAATAGAAGTAGATAATTATAGAATAAATAGAAAATAAAGACAATATATAGTATTTTTACCTCGGAAAGCTTTTTTGAGTAAAAATTCAGTACAGTAAAAAATTTCACTATTACAAAAACTAAACCTTTTTTCAATATAATAATGAATCTCTTATTTCATCTTTAAACATGTGTCAATATAAATAGGCACATCAAAAGCGGTTTTACACCTTACATGAATCATGTGAAAGATAAACATAAGTGCTTTAAAACATAAACAAAAATAGGAAACCCAAAAAATATCCCATTTTTTACCATCCTATCTATTAAACATAGAAAGTATGCAACACTTATCCAACATCCCTGAAAATCTCCAGTTCTCATAATTCATTAGCTGAATCAATTAGTTAATGGTTTATCTATGATTTCCCATTCTGAGAAGTTGAGCGAGCTATTTATTCATGATTGAAGTGGGCAAAAGTGAATATTTTGAACTCACATCCCATTTAAAGGGAAAAGTCTCATTTTTTAAATAAGAAGGTGAGGCTCAGAGCTTAAACATTTATGGGTTCTAAGTTCTAACCCTCACAACTGGTCTCAAGCAAAGCTGTTCAAAAGTGTTAACAATTCAAATTTATGACCTCTATTCTTCGTAGAACTTGAACCTGTGGCTTGCTTTTTATAATGCAATAGTCTTACTGATTGCACTGCATGCAAGTAACATTGACTTTTTGTCTCAAATTGCAACTCACCCACAGTTAAGCTCTTCCTGTATTCTATAAGCCAAACAGTTTTACTGTCTCACTTACAGATGCACATACAAAGCTTTTCAACCTTTTAAATTTTATTTCAGCTAAAATTAAAATCATAACTCACAGATCATTTAAGCTCTTCCCTAAAATTAAAATCATAACTCACAGATCATTTAAGCTCTTCCTTGATTATTAGGGAGGCTCTTCAAGCTTCCACTGAATGCTACCTTTAGCATGTGCCACTGCACTCAAGGTAGATGATGTTCTATAAGTACACAGGGAATTCTTCAATCACAAACAGGAGTAAGAGGGTCCACGGCTATGAGAAAACTTTTCTGCACGGTAAACAATAAAAGGTACAAAGGTGAAGTGGACAAAAAGGGTTTACCACAGGATTCAGTATTAGTTCACTATTTCTGAATTATAATCTGTGGTGCTCTAACTTTTCAGATAAACAATTGGCATAAACAACCTCTACATTGACTACTACACGTTGGCTGTATAAAATTTATAGCAAAAGATATTGTTGAGATTTTTTCTTTGATTTATTGAGATCTTCCATTTGATGTAAAATAGATTATGGGTCATTCTGAGATTTCTTTACTGGCAGTGAACAGTGTCCACACTCCCCCGAATAAAATCTTTATGAAAATGTAGCACTGTGTGCTTTGCATGTTAGGAAAACATATGGAAAAGGAAAATAGGAAAGCGATAAAGATCACCCAAATCAATACACATAGTATTTAAATTCCTTCTCACAGCAAATCATTACATCACAAAAAATAATTCAGCAAAGGAGCTTTTTGGACCACTACAACTTGACTGTGTCAAGTTATAGTGGGCACATATTGTGATTGAATTAGTGAAGATGATTGACTCATATAGAATTCATAAAAATTCCATTCTTAGCTGATTAAGTTTATGTTTAGACAAGGCTTTGTATAAGTTTTCTCATTAAAGAAGTGGGGGCTCAAAAGTTGAGACCCTAGCTTGAGGTCATGTGAGGTCATGTGGTATTTACACTGAATTTGACATGTACTTACGTGGTTTAAGGTCTTTAAGTTGAATAATTGAAATGGATTAATGGAATATTATAAGTATTCAAGTCAACTTTCACAAATGTGCAAATGTTATTTAATCTCTCTTTTATATTTCATACCAAGCCTTGAGGTAGTATCTATTTAGTCTTGATGTACAAGTATTCCAAGTTGATGGGCAATTTTACATCACCAAAATTGAAGTTTTTTTGTTTTCTTAGTTGTTTTTGTGTTTGCAAGCTTTGAAGTTTGCATTCATATGAGATAGTGTGCACAGTTTTATTTGTGTGTGTTTTGGAGTTTGAATAATCAAATTGTAGTGTGTGTAGTTTCTTATTTGTTCTATGTTACTGTGAAGTTAATTAAGTATTCATGACATTAATACTACATTCAAAGTGCACAAGTTGATGAGAGTAGACTTTTATCTTTGCAAGACATTATGAACCATTATGGTATTGTTCTAAGCATAGTTTTTCATTAGGAAGTTGCACATCATCACACAAGGCTTAGAAGTGCATGTTTCTAAATTGTAGGTTGGCACAAGGTTTGAGATTGCTCTAATGCCCATCATTAGTCATTAGTCAACCACTTCTCAAGTGTGAAAGAGTGATCCAAGCATTTAGGTCACTTATTAGAAACCCTAAATTTGGAGGAGTTGATTAACTATCTCATGTGAAGATGGAAGAGTATTTTGATTATGAATGTATTAATGAGATCCCCAAAGAGTGAAGGTAGCACATACCAAGTTGAGGGTCATGCTACATTGTGGTGGAAGGAATCACAATTGAAAAGAACCAAACACATGGGAAGGAAATGAGAACCCATTTCTAGACAAAATGGTAACAAAAAAGAAGAAAATCTTTGTCAAGTGATTACGTGTTAGATCTATTCTAGAGGCTCTAGAATATGAGGTAGAGGGAGATTAGAGTGATGCATTTTATAAATTAACAATTCGATTAGGTCATCATGATGTTGACCAAGAAAAGGTTGTGAGATACATCAATGGGACATGGCTTAGTATCTAAGATGAGATAATTATGCTCGATCTTAGAACAAAGAAGAAGCATAGCAATATTCTCTAAAGGCACAGGAAAATATGTCAAGAAGGCTACAAAACAAAACTACAAGATGAGGATGAAGTTGATCTATTGTTGGAAGAATGCTATAAGATCAAGGAGGAGAGGCTAACACTTCCTAGACCAAAAGTTATGGTCATGGAAGGACTTATCCATCCAAACCATGATGTGGATATGGTAGAAGGGGAGAGAATTCCAAGGAACTTGTTTTAATTGTGGACAAATAGGACATCATGCATATGAATTTTCACAAGCAAAATCTAAAGGACAAAATAGAAAAGAAGCTAGTTGGTCCACATTATGCAATTTGATTAAGAGTTAGCTGCATCACTAGGATGAGTTGAAGACCTAGAATGCATGGAAACTCTCATAATGAAGCTCGAGCCTTTTAATACAGGCACCCATAGACAATCAATTACCACTATTTCACCATTAGAGGAAATAGATTTAGAGGATCTGCATCAATATATCTTGGGTAATTTGGCTACAAATATCTTTATGCAAATATTTACAAGCATATTGGGTCAGTTGTTCCACTGAACAACCCTCATAATGGGACCTAAGTTCCATAAGGGGTATTGAGTGATGTCTTTGACATCTAAAGTTACAATTTGATTCTTTGGTCCAACATCCACTACCCATCTCATAATGAATTCCCAATTAGACTCATATTTCTAGTCCATAAGTTTTAACCCAACTTCATATTACCTAGCCATGGGCTCCAATTCAACTTAACTTAGCCAATATAGAACACATGCACAATTGACCCTTATATTGCACCAAGGGACTAACTTTCATAAGAGAGTAATAACCTAATAAACTAAGACACATCAACCTCTTGTTGGGCAATAATCTCAATAATTTGTAGCTTCAACTATAAAGTTAGGATACAACATAAATGATTAAAACAAGCTTCAACACATTACTAAGGCCAAAATCTCAAATTTTAAGCGAAGATACTAACCTAACTAACCTCTTCATGAATAACATTATTACATTGAGAGATGTTCTATAGTGGCAGCCAGGAGTCTCATGTCATGATCATGTACATAAAATCCCTTTAAAACTTAAATTTGGTAGCTATTTAGACATCAAATAATTAATATTTAATAAGAAACATAGATTTAAAAAGTAACATATAAGTACACAATATTTATATTATACTTTTCATAATAAAAATAAAACAAAACTTATGAAAATAGTGAATGATGGCTTTTACAAAACTAAAATTAATATTTACATACAAAAGTAAAATAGTTGTTCAATAAAAATAAAGTAAACATTGAATAAAATAAAATAATTATTAAATAAAAATAAAAATTTATGTGTACATGTAATAAATAAGATAATTCTAAAGTAAAATAAATAACACTTTACGTAGCCCATGAGGGCACAACATGGTGGTTAGTTCACATGGTTGTTGTGATCACCACCAGGGTTCAAACCCCCACAGGACTGATGAACTTGTAAGCCATGGGCCTTTGCTGGGTTGCCATGCTTGTAGGATATGTGCCTTCATTGGGCTAGCATGCTAAGTGGTCTCTCTCTCTCTGGGCTCGAACTAGGCTAAAAACCCAAGTAATCCAAATAAAATAACACTTTAAGTAAATAAAATAGATTGATGTTTAGATCAACTAGGTAATCTCAAAAACACATTTATCAAAGTAATCCAAATAAAATAACACTTTAAGTAAATAAAATAGATTGATGTTTAGATCAACTAGGTAATCTCAAAAACACATTTATCAACCATCAACACTCAAATCTAAATAATGAAAATATTTAGATATTATCACTAATACTCTTGAAACTAGCACCACACTAAGCAAATTGAATTAGTGTAAACAAAATCTCCTTTTCTTCCACACAAAAAAAATTGACACCATAGAGCTCTCATAATCTATTAACCAACATTTTTATATATTTCATACAACAAATCACACTAAGTGTAGGTGTAAAGCATACATTTGGTAGTGATCTTAGTCACTTGAAAAATATCACTCACACTCAAAATCTAGCTAATATAGCTCTAGTACCATTTTGATAACTTCTTGAGAATTGTGCTAGTTAGTTAAGACATAAATAGAAGATGAGTGAGAGAAAAAAGACACAAGAAATGTACAACTTATACCTACATAGGGTATTCATAATGTGGAGCATTGTCAATTCCCATTGATTCTGATGCAGCTAAGACATGCATGCAACCCAATGGATGAACTCATCC
Source organism: Cunninghamia lanceolata (assembly GCA_027924645.1). NCBI lineage: Eukaryota > Viridiplantae > Streptophyta > Pinopsida > Cupressales > Cupressaceae > Cunninghamia > Cunninghamia lanceolata. The sequence continues at coordinate 19,413,626 of BSBN01001272.1, read as the reverse complement.
TAAATCAAGCAGCTCAATGAGTGAAGATATGCTACATTCAATCTATCAACCCAAGGACATGTTTCTTGGTATGATGCCAGTACTATATGTACAACTAAAGAATTTTGGATATGTAGTTGTGTATAGATAACAAACAAGAATTATTGGAATGTTGGAAATAAAGGAATTCAATGCTTAAAATAAGAAATCTATCTATGAGTTTTGAAAGCAATCTAATTAAACATTTCTTAATTACATCAAAACAATAACTAAAAAAAAAATCAACAAATCCATCTCTAAGATCTCTAAACATGATAACATGAATCTAATACAAATAGATGGTAGCCTACCACAAGTGGGCACTGACTTGGGTTGTCTACTTCCTTCTTTTTATCATCTACTCGATTGTATCAATGCATTCCCCCCTTTACCATAATCAAGAACAAGCATAATAGACAATCTTAAATAACACTCTATTTATTGACTAAAATGAGAATCTGCTACAATCATTAGAAATATCTATATATAGATACACTGGGTGTGTCAGATATATACACCCTTCAACTAGTTTTATACATAAATATGAAAGCTAATTTCTACTTGGTCCACTTCCCATAAATTAGGGGAAATGACTCTTTATTTTAAGAAAGTAAAAACATGCTAGGAAACTAAGACTTCAGAATAACTAAAGGGGAAGATTCCCAATCAGACTATAAAAAAAGAAAATAACTAAAAATATAACTTTAACAATCACGGACTCTCCACCTTCACACGTCCTTGAAAAAGTGAACATTTGCTAACTACCACATATCCTATTTTCATTATTCATAAAGGAGGATATTAATTGTTGTTGGATAGATGTTCGTGACTTCCTGTTTTGCTGCAGGTTGATTCTCTTGGTTGTAGGAGATGAACCATTCCTTGGCTACATGAGACAGGTTCCTTGGCTACAAGAACTCTTCAGTCCTTCGAAGTCCTGTACGAACTTCTTCCGACTTGGCTACATGTTAGTGTTCTTTGTTGCAGGAAGGAATTAGAGAAATCTCCAATCATAAAGATCATTGTAAGCACACTTATTCACACCACATTATATATATGAAAACAACTATTTAACCATAAAACATATATTAACACATCATATAATTAATATAGTTCTTTACCCAAGTATTATATAAAGTCTAGATTCAAAGAGGATGAAAGTGTCTATAGAAATGTATCTTAAAACTAGGAAAGATAGAGATTAAAAAGACAATTATAGGGCTCATCACATAACACTTCCTTAATCATTTTACTAATCATGTTTACATGATACAAGTTATTTTTATATGGTATCACACAACTATCTGAGTACTTAAAATAACACACATGGGATAACGCTCTTATAGATCATGTTTAATATAATGGGTTTAAATGACTGGATTCATGGCCTATCATGGAACGCTAATCCATAATTTGTGTGTTGATCATTATAGATCATTTTGTAAGCCTAAAATAAAAATAATTTCACAAAAATACAATCGACTACTAGATCTAGGTGTGAAACCTTTGGGTCTAACCATCAACACTCAAATTTAAACTTGATGAAAATCATTAGATATTATCATTAATGCTCCTAAAAATAGAACCACACTAAGAAAATTGAATTAGTGTAAACAAACTCTCCTTTTCTTCCACACAAAAAAAAATTGACACCAAAGAACTCTCATAATCTATTAACCAATATTTTCACATATTTTATACAACAAATCAAACTATATGTAAGAGTAAAGCATACATTTAATAATGATCTTAGTCCCCTGAAAAATATCACTCACACTCAAAATATAGCTAACATCTAGATCTAATACCATTTTGATATAACTGCCTAAGAATTGTGCTAGTCAATTAAGACATAAAGAAAAGACAAGTGAGAGAAAAAAGACACAAGAAAGATATAACTTAGACCTACATTGGGTATCCATAACACTCCCTTAGTCTTTTTATTAATCATGCTTACATGATACAAGTTTTTCTTATACAGTCTCACACAACTATTTGAGTACTTAAAACAACACACACGGGATAAAAATCTTATATAGTCTCAAACAACCTTGCGAGTACTAAAAACAACACATAGGATAAATCCCTTTAATGTTGCATAATTTATTCTAACATAATTATTATTGATGGATTAAAATACTAAAATCTTACATCTGCTTATTTGAAATGCACTTTTGTTTGAAATAATTTATAGTCCAAGCTATAGATACTTTACAACAAATAGGAGATAAAACATATTGTAATCTTATATTAAGAAGTAATTAGATCCACCCACAACTGGGCCTACTTCAGCAAATCGTGCACTCATATCACCAAATGTCACAATTTTGTACTTTTGTGGATGCTCTTCATTTATAAGCTCTTCAGGAGCCTTAATTTCTCCCATATCTTCAAAGGTCATAAAGAAAGCTATGGACAACCGATCCTTCTTTTTTTTCAACCCTCCATACACCACACGATGTTCTGCACTACGGTATCTACGGTTACTCCATATCTATCACATACAAAATGAAATTAAAAGAATTTATAAGTTAGACTAAAAATGTTTTAGAAAAAGAGGATAAAATATAATTATTTTCAAATAAAGTTTACTATTATTAAATTACTAGGAAATTTATACTTAAGTAGGCCTATATAAGGTAATCCATCAAAGGAAAAATATAGTTTTAAATATGATTACATTATGAAGCCTCAATAAAACTTTAAAAAAAAAATCTCTATAACCATAAAGCAAGGAATAACTCACTGGTAAGCATCACATGGAAGGTACACATGGTTATAAATAAAAGAAAGATTTGATTTAAGATGGATTGTTTTTTTTACCTGTGAACAATCACCAAGGTTAATAACAAATGATCCCTTCAAGGGTTTAATATCAGACCAATCGCCTTCTTTTGTTTGGACTTGAAGACCTCCATTATCATCCTGGTATAAAATTGTAAGGAATCCAAGATCTGTATGACCTTTATATCTCTTGTGAGCATTTTGAGGCTCTTCATCATCCTTTGTATTAGAATAGTAGTTCATGCGTAAGTATCCTTCTAGAAAAGTTGCAAAAAGGTCGAATTTATACTGCTTGGACACATCCAACCCCAAACTAAGCATAATGAGTTTTATGAGCCTGTGACCAAGACTTGTCATGTGGGAGTTATATGTATACGCAATCTCTTTGCATATTATTATAACAATGATCAATAGAAACCCATAAAAAAACAATAGGCATTAAACAATAATAAAAGATTGTAACAAGCTTATATCAATGCAAGTTCTTTGTATTGAGTAATACTCTATCCTTAAAATAACATGCATATCTCCTCTAGCATCTTTAGCCTAAAGATGACTTTTCTTTTTTCTTAAAAAATTTAACAGTGTTTCAAAGTAAATATGAAGCTATGTTGTCTCAGGCAATGGGTCTTTTCCATCAGGTCCAAAAATGACTGGGTAATAACCTGTAATAGGTATGGGATAAATTGCTCTTTTCTTCTCCTCTTCTGGCAGGGCAAACATATCTCTGGAAAGACTATCCATCTTCTCAATAAGAGCTGCGTCCACTCCATGGTTTACTACATGGAAGAAACCCAGCTCCTCACAAGCCCCTCTCAGTTTTTTAAACTCATCATTTCCTTCCAGAGAGTGATCATATTTCTCTCCAAATGTGGAGGGAAGGAGAGAAAGATCAATGACTGGAAGATCACAAGCCATCATCACTTTTCTGATTCAAACTCTACACTTCTCACAGTTGAAGTTGAATTGGCACGTTCAACAGCTGAAGAGATGTGTTCTTATAGCAAAAATTTCCATATGTGGTGGGCCTTGTATGATTTGATGGTTTTGGTCATACATTACGTTCCATCTATTATTAATGTTAAGAACTGTGTAGAGTTTTTAAAATTGAGAGATGAAACGTCATTTTAGTTTTTTTATTTTTGTTGGTCTTGTAATCGATAAGATTCGATAAGATCAAACTCAGACCGTTGTAGAGGTACCATAACTGTCTAGTAGTGGCATTACTATACAATGTAATAAATACAAATTTGAAAATTAATAAATAAAGGTTTATTGACTTTTAAGTTATCAATATTTTATGGTTGGCGGCCATAACTAATATGGAACATTCTTTTCTTAAACTATCTCAGCGAGGTTAATGCATTAATGGAATGAAAATGATATTTTATTTTATTTTTTAAAATTGAATTAATGTTGAAATAGTAGAAATTAGTGAGATAAGTTAGTAGGTTAGTAGTTGATAGTTATTACATATTATATCTTTCAATTGGTCTATTTTTATTTGTGTAATAGTGAAAATTTGTACTTTACTATTTTTTCCTATATTTTGGGTCCATTTTTTATTAGAGTTTTTAAAATGTAATAATTAGTTTATAAGTGGCATGTTCTTATGTAAATTTGGCTTATGACATCATTACATCATGATTCTCTTGGTATTAATTTTCAAAATTTCAATTATGATCCTTATATCTATTGTTTGCTATCTTAGATCAAATCCATGGGTATGGACTTGAGCCGAGTCGCACTTACAAATCTAAACCTTTAAAATTTTAAGATTCAAATTTACACATTGTTGACCATTTTACTAGCCTTTGCGAACCAACATAGAGCATGTTTATGTTGATTTGTATGCTATGTTGTGGTATTTAAAGACATCCACTTAATCATTTGAAAATCATCTAGGAATTATTAAGGAGCATGTTAGGGTTATTGATAGAGCATTCGCAGAGCGCATCATCTTAGGCCTGTTGCATGCTTGTGTAATGACCTCAACAAATTTAAAAAAAAAAAACATTTACCCCTTTCTCATCACCAAGGTCCATGAAGGTGAAGTGAGAGTATACAATGAGTGAATATTATTATTCAGCACTTTCTAATCACTAAGATCTTGTGAGGGTGAGGTGAGAGCATACGATGGATGAATAATGATTTATATATTATTGAAATAAACAACAATGTCCAAAAGATGCAACCATGGATTGCACGAACAATACAAATATGCTACAGGAAAAAAATTATTCAAATATGTCAAAATATCATCAAATAGACAACATATAAATATGATTCAAATATGCTATTACAATATGTTGTTTCTCCAAATATAAATACTTGCTAGAAAATAAAACAAAATCTTTCAGCACAAATACAACCTATTAATGAGATTGTCCTCAAAAAACTAAAGGAGTTTTTTCCTCCAATCTTCAAATCCAACGGTTTTCATCCTTGAATTGATATTTGAAGACAAGGCTTAAGCTAAGACATAAATTATATGAAAAATGACAAATATCTCAAAGTCCAACAAGCTCCTTAATAAATATAACTAGTAGGGCACAAATTCCAACACCCTATTTTTCCCCTCCAAAATAACAACTAATAAATTAACAATATTCTCTCCTCAAAATAGTCTTCACCTTGTCATGAATGCCAACTTGTAACTCCTCATTAATGAGCTATTATAGAATCTATCATGATGAACATGACAAGTGTCAACGAGGTGTTATAACAACCTACTATGGAACCCACACCCCATAGGCGATTATGTGCACCAAGATGGGAGCTAAGAAGTGTCCAAAACCTATCTTGAAGAAAAATATAACATAACACAAGCACGTTATAATGTGCTCATGTTATGGCTTGAGATGGCTTAGTGATGCAGGAGCATCCGGGTCCATGAGCAATCAGCATCAAACAAAAAAAATATTTCAGGTTTTCAGGTTTGGTTTCAGTTCAATGTTTGTTGTGCTTTGTCTTCTTTTGTGTTGGTTTTGGTCTTTTACTTTAGGAGGCAAATTCATGTTAATTTAGCCAAGTTAAGAGCATCATCATGTAGAAGACCCAATTGGGTATCTCCAGTTTCATTTTGGTGAAAATTGGGCAAAATTTGGCTAAGTTATAGCCAATTGGAAAAATCATGAGTTCGCAAACTTTTAAGTTCGCCGACAGCTCAATTCCCCGATGAGCTACTTCGCCGACATGCCTTTATACAAAGCTCACTTTTCAAATACAAAGATTTTGCAATTGCCTCTCAGTGTCGAAGGAAATCTCAATCGACAAAGTTTGAGATTTTAGAACTTTGTTAGCAACTTTCTTAGTTCGCAAACTCAAAAGTTCGTCGATGGTCCATTTTGCCGACAAGCCTTGCCAAGTTGAAATCAAAATTCTTTGGTCCGTGGAGAAGTGAAATTGTCGATAGAAGATGACTTTATTAGTTCACAAGTTTCGCAAATGGCCACTAAGTCGATGAAGAAGGAGGACTCATTCTTGCCGATATGGAGTGGATTGCTTAGTCGACAAACTTTCATGCTTTCAAACTAGTTCGGGACTTCCAAAATTTGTCAATTTGCCGACTGGGTTCAGGAAAGCTAGATTTTGTTGACGGAGGGCATGGTGAGTAAATGGATTGTATGGATAAGGAATTGGTTTAAAAAATCATCAGTTTGCCGATAACAAAGGAATATTCTAAGGTTCAGGAAAGCAGACTTTTGTCGATAACGTGTAAGTTTTGTAAAGTTTGGTTCTGCCAAAAAAAAGATTCCAAGGTTGGCGGAAATTATAATTTGCCGATGGCAAAAGGCTTACATAGGCAAGTGGTTAGTTTGTGAAATCATTATTTTGCCAATAGCTTTAATGTTTATTTTATGATAGCTATTACCATGAGATGTAAAGTTTGAAAAGGCTCCACATAGCTGATGTATGAGACTTTATTAAGGGTTGTTTATTTTATTCATCAAATAGTATTATCATTAATCTAAAATGTTAAAGACTATTTGAATACCTGTCTGTTCGATTCCATAACTGAATAACTCCATAATTGTTTCAACTTCCACACAAGAAGAATAAAAAGGTGATTGTCATTCTTGTTTGGAGAGATTCCTCAGGAGGGGAAATTCCTTGGTAGGGAGAGGAACAAAGGTGAGATTGTTGTGGATTAAGGGTTCCTCTCAAAACAGAAGGGTGTGGTTATTCTTTGTGGAATAGAGGTGGAATGATAGTAGATTGGGGTGATCTCTGTATTCATTAAAAGGCATTTTGGTGTTGTAAGCACATAATTGATTGGGTATTGCATTGTAAATATTGAGGCTGAGGCCTAGAAGGCCAATAAGTTTGTAATTGTTGGTGTTGTGAATTTTAATAAAATAGTTTCATATTTGTTTACAAGTGCATGTTCCTATTGTGTTGTTGATTTGCATGATTGGGTTGCCTGATAAGGTTCCCTGGTCATGATTGCACCACTTAGAAATCCTTAGCATGTTATATTTGCCTTAGAAACACACAAAGTGATCTCTCTTTTTAATTTAAAATGTGCATGTGTTATAACGTGCCAACATTTAATTTAAAGTTGCTTTGGAAGCCCACCTTAGGCTTGGATTTCAGTCAGATATTTAATCCAAAGGGTTGGCCCTGCATGTAAGGTGTCGAAAGACATGTTTTGCATAAAACATGAAAAAATAAGTAAATGTCAAGCATGTTGTCCATCAAGTTTACACATTTTAAGACATTATTCTTAAAAAATACCACAATAAGTCAAGCTCTCTCTTACCTTTCTAATCATATAATTTTTTCCCATTTCAAATACATTAATGTTTTGATCTTCAATTTCTTTTGCTAGTGTCTTCATTTTTCTTTGAAAACCTATGTATAGCTTTTCGGGTGTCATCTTTTATCTATTGGTCCAAATTTGAAACAAATTACATTTTTGCATTCTAGACTCTAGATTATATACATAGTAAAAAAAAGAAAGATTTTTGATTAATTTTCTCAAAATTAAGGGAGGAGCATGCTCAATTTTTTATTTTTAAGGATGTGTCCACTTTGAAAATTAACTTAAAAAATTATATATTCATTAAAAAAATTATATAACATAAACTATATGATGTTAACTAACTTTTCACTGAAGAGATTTATGAAATACTTTTTAAAAAGTCAACATTTTAGGGGGAACACACCTCAAGCTATGTTATATTTTTCTAACAAAAATAGAACCACTTTGTGTGCTCCCCCTATTTAACCCTATTAATCTCCACCATTTAAAAAAAATAGTAGTTTAAAAATTAGATTTTGAGTATTAATAATCTTGTTCTTGTCACATCTTGAAAATTTGAGTGTGGGTATCTTGAATTTCTTATCCAATATCATTTTTTTGTTGATTTCAACAAAAGTAGCCACTTTTGACACCCTTTTGGTACCCCATTTCCATGTACATAACCATGCTTGGAGTTATTTTATTGGTTGCATATATTTCCCTAAGACATGGCCCCTTTATTAAAAGTGTTTTTATATCCTTATCAAGAAAATAAGGATAGGACCCACATATGATAATTAATTAAAAAGGGACATTACATGTCTACCCTTCTTGAAATTTATTGCCCACAAGGAATGCTGAATTGGGTGCTTAAGAATCTCTAATCCCACCCATGTAACTTCTTCCATAGGTAGTTCCTTCCAATAAACCAAGTATTATGTGATTTTTTTCTTCGTCAACATCTTTTCTTGTGTATCAATGATAGCATCTATCCCTAATATGAGTTTTTCTTCATCATACAAGGGTGGAAAGTTAATTGTTGGAATAATGTGCTATCCAAGTGTCCTTTTGAGGGAAGAGACGTGGAAAATGTTATGAATCTTACTATCTACAAGAAACTCCAATTCATAAGTCACTTCACCAATTCTTCTCATAATTTTGTAGGGTCTATAGAAGTGAGGTTTGATCTTTTCATCCCTACTCTACTTAATGGAGGTCTACCTAAAAGGTTGCAAGCATAGAAAAACCATGTCCCCCACCTCAAATGTTCTCTTAGTGTGGTGTTCATCTACATAAAATTTCTATTGATTTTGAGCCCACTATAGGTGATCCTTGAGTGTTCTTAGAATATCTTAGCTATGTTTTAGAAAGTCACTAGCTACTAGTACCCTACTATCATCAAAAATTAAATAAGTAAAATTTAGTGCATCATATCCATATCAATCCATAAAAGTTGACATACCAATGGACATGTGACAGGTGGTGTTGTAGCAGTACTCTCCAAGGTGCAACAATTTGACCCATGCTAGATTCTAGTTTGTGGCATAGTTCCTTAAATACCCTTCAACCCACTTACTATCTGTAACAAGCCATCTCTTGTTAATCCAAAATTAACCAACTTAATCATCATCAAGTCTATAAACATGATTAAGATAATCAAAGTGAAATAAAAATAATCAATTAAATAATTTCAATCGATATGCATATCTTTTCTGGACATATCAAAATAAAATTTAAAATCATGCCAAAGATATCATATTAGTGAATTACTATCACTATACATTTACAATGTTCTTCTCATAGCATCAATGATACATTATACATAATGATGACTATCAAGTCATATAAGATAATATATTGTATGTGGAACTTTGACTTTTGTCTTCTTAAGCCTCAGCTAGTCTTTTGCTTGGAAAGGAGAGCATCACCCGAGAGATTTTCCTCCAACCACAGAGCGGTGGTCCCCCACATAACTTCCTACCTGGAAGTGGCCCTACCCTTCACGAAGGGAGTAGATATAAGGAACCGATTTGTTTTCCATCTGAGTATCTGGTGTTGTGTCCTTCATAATACTTTATGGTCATTCAACTATAGATCCACTCTAACTATGTATGACACTACTGGAAGCGTTGTGTCATTTGGACCACTATGAACTAACTACTGCATGCCGAGACAGATGCATTATTACTTTGGCCAAATATTTATATACATGACATTTCACAATGAACGTAGTCGAATGTTCACACACCTTAACTTGACTTAGAAGATGTCTCATACTATAGTGTTCAATTTCGACCCTCCTAGGTCATAATAGAAAAGTTGGGTTAATTTCACCCTCAGTCCATATTTCTTGGACTTTGACTTTGGTCTCCAAGAGTAGATCTAGTGATTATTTGTTACCTATGAAATAGGGAACCTGTGACTCCACGTCACTCTATTCCCGCTTTTCTTTACTTTCAATTTCATGATCATAGTTTCCAAATCTCAAAAGACCATCCTCGGTATAAATTTTTCTATGGTTACTTGTGTTCAAGGTTTTCATCAATTTCATATCGATCATATGACTTGCCAATATAGGCCAATAGTTGTCTGTTTTCCAAAACAATTTAAATGGGTTGTTGAAACCCTTAGCTTCATTCACAAAGCTTGCCATAACAAAAGAGACATATACATAATATGTACTCTATTACAAAGTTATCACCCTTGTTTCCAAGTCTTTCTTTCATGGAAATAATAGTAATAATGATAAGGGTTTACTCAATGAAATGCATAAGCCGACATGCACTGTATGCAGCCTTAAGCAAGGTTTACCAATAATAAACTAGCAACCAACTTTCATCTGGCTGAGCCAACAAACAACAATCATTAGTTCCTCTCAACTGATAAACATTACCTTTAGTCTTCTTACCAGTTGCAATCACTATTCCAGAGCTTTCCATGATCTTACATCCATTATCCTTGAATCTTAGATCATATCTGTTGTCACACATCTGACCAACACTTAGTAGATTATGCTTCAAACCCTTCACATACAGAACATCATCTGTATTGTGCTTCCCATCAAAAGAAATAGATCCTCTTCCAAAAATATTACCAGCTGCATCATCTCAAAACCTAACCAGTCCTCCATCATACTTTTCCAAACTTACAAACTTACTCTTATGATCACCGGTCATGTGATGCGAACATCCACTGTCAATAATCCATTCATCCTTATCTTTCTCAACCTAACAAATAGACAAAGCACTCTCTTCTACTGGCTTTTCTACCTTCATACAACTAGCAGGATTAGTAGACACAGGTTCTTCCTTGATAGCAATAAACATGCATTCATTTGCACTAGTATCATCATACTCATCATCTACTACACCATCATCATCATCATCATCTCTAACATAATAGCATTTCTTTATGATCCTAGGTCTACTTTCAAATTTCTTCTTTCCTTTCTCAATTCTCTCCAAACACCTGGAGGCATAGTGACCAATCTTGGCACAAGTAAAGCATTTGAATGGTAATTTTCCTTTGAACTTACGGTACTTCTTTGCATTTTGTCCACAAAGTTGGCTTCAATCTCATCAAGGTCATCATCTAGTTCCACAACATACTTCTCAGATCTTGAAGTCTTCTCTGAAGTGTCATCTTTGAAAGCAGTCTCAATCTTCGGCAGAGCATCACCGAACTCTCTCATCTCAAAAGATGTAAACTTTCCAAGCAAATGATCCTTTGTAATCTTCTTCACACTCATAGGTTCTTCAATTGCAAACACCTTGTGATTGTAGGATTTAGGCAATGATCTAAGAATCTTCAACACAACCTCATTCTCATCAATAGTTTTTCTCCAAACCTTTGATTCCATTGACAATTTCATCAACTTTTTGCATGTAGATTATTATGTTCTGATCATCACTCATCTTCAGAGCTTCATACCTCACCTTCAGGTTTTGTAATTTGGTACTCTTTATAGAATCATCTCCTTCATATTAAATTTTCAACTTAACCCAAATCTCATGAGCAGTTTATAGATCCATAACTTTCACTAACTCGGTGTTGGATAAAGCATTTAACAGAGTGTCTCTAGCCTTTCCATTTAACTCATACTATTTGACTTCATCTTCAGATGATGGACCCTTTGGAGGAATAGTATACTTTGTATCTGTCATCTTCCAAACACTATAACCAAGAGAAATGATAAGGCTTCTCATTCATACCTTCTAGAGAGCATAGTCTATTCCATCAAACTGCAGAGACTCCTCCTTGTGCACCATCCCAGATCATCCTCAAGATGTTAGCCTTTCTTCCAAGGAACGCTACTCTGATACCAATTGTTCAAATGCATAAGACAACTGAGAGGGGGGGTGAATTAGTTGTAACCAAAACTTAACTTCTTATCAACACATCAACCACTTAATCACTTTTATTATGATTTAACCATGAAAGAATGAAATCATAAACTTAAGCACATTCACACATTTAACACATGAGACACTAGATTTTTACATGGAAAACCTAATGAGGGAAATCCACAGTGAGGATTAACTCATAATATAAATGATATATCAGAATTTACAACAAGGCTCACTGCCTTAGGGCTCACTACCCAAAATGCTCACTGCAAAAAGAAGGGGCTCATTGCTAAAGGGGCTCACTGCCAGAAGTAGAAGAAGATAGTTCCAATGAGAACAGATCTCACAACAACTAGGGATCCACCAAAAACTCAACTGAATCTTTTTCCCTCTCTGCATCAAAATATATCCTTTACTGCTCACCATCGTACCATTTGGATCACACCTACAACAAATAATGCTTCTCATGCAACCATTTCATCTATCTCAACAACTTCATACAATTTTTCAATCATCTAACTTGTATTTATACATTCACACTCTTGGAAACAATCTTCAAGGTCGGCACAAACAACAAACTTAATCAATATTCAAATTAGGTCTGGACCTAAACATTCCTGTGGTGGAAAGGAATGAATGCAAACCACACCATGCCTTAGTAGGGACTCAAATGCAATCTCCCACGCAACAACACGCTATCGCGAACTCCAAAGCATAATCACAAGTAGTGAAAACAACCAAATCAGCCAAAACTGGTGTTAACACTAAGACCTTTAGGAACACGCTTCATCCACGATCTGAATTACACTTTGCAGACCAATCAAAAAGCAAGAACATGATCTAGAGACATCCACAAACATGTTACAATCACAAAGAACTTCCACACAACCTCCAAACACTCTATCCAGAAGATTCTTCAAACTAAATGACTTAAACATTATTGTCATCTGTTGTCATAAATAAAAGATCGCTTGCGAAGCACCAAATCACAAACCATTGCAACTGAAAGCACATAATATCATCCCAAACTTAATCCTAGAACCATAAACTATAAAACTTAAATTCGGAGAGATGCGGAGCAGAATACATTCTCCCTATCACCATTGAATACTCAAAAAAATAGTTTTTACTCTAGTGAACAGAACTCACTCAAATCTTCACACCGGAGGCTCAAACTTGAAACATAGAAACTACATACATCCATTAACATCCATTAACATTAAATCTATAGGATATGCAGAGTAAAACAATGTACTATTCTAGGAGATAGAACAGTTCTACAATTGCACTAACTTCTCAAACACTTGCTCAAACTCATCCAAATAACTTCCTTAGATGTTGTCCTTAGGTGTTGACATCAATGAGAACACTTACTACTCATACTTGCAACATGGTTATGGCATTCAACCTACCTTTAAGGCAATCATAACACAGTGCTTATAAACAAATGTTATTTAGTCTTAGCCTTATCAGCTTCAAGACTTGAGACTGTTGCAACATTAAGCATAGATATTCAGCCTTTCAACCTCAACATATTAATCCATGAATGTAGTTGTTTAGATATACTAAAAGGAATTCTTTTAAACCCTTTAGCCTCGAAGGCCATAATGTGGTTATACAACTATTATCACCATTTAAAAAGAATACATGGTTGACCTACGACCACTGTGTTTATATTATGATAACACTTGAATGCTACTGCATTCCATAAAACAAATAATATGATTGTGATAACAGTCTTACCTCAACACTATATAGTATATACATTATGACCAGCCAAGGCAGCTATGGGATTCGCTACTCATTCTCCTCATGGGCTCCCAACTATGAAGTGCTACTCTTTTTGTAGCTTTCCTTCCGATCTCTCTTCCCTCTGATAACCGATGCTTTTTCCAAGCACAACATAACAATGACAATAACAATAGCCTTCTCTTGTTCAAAAAGGTTATTCTTTGCATGTTAGAATCCCACCACCCCCACGAAGTCTGACACCTTCGAAGTGGGGTGTGGGTTGATCCCCGGTGGCATCTTGTCACCCACGGGTAAAGACTTCAAATTAACCAAAAATTACTTCCCATTCTGAAGTTAAGACCATAATTTGAGCTTATGGAAAGCTTTGCATCATTACCACTCCCTCCACTCATCATGGATAGTGGTACAGTTGGTGACATGATAAAAAGATTACATCACCAAGGTGCTCGACTACCTAAAGACATAAACATACATCTCACATGCTATTATTCATAATGAAATGATACTATAGGGATATCAAATAATCTAGGGTATTACATAGCTACGTTATCATCATAAAGGTGGTAACATAACCATGTGATTATGGGGTCGAGTCTTACTCCCCCAATTCACTATAGACTTAGATAAGATATTTAAATAATAAACATAAGGTTTAATAAAGGAAAGTTATGTAAACAAAGTTAAACTTGACATCACACGAGCTTACTATCGACTACGAGGATGTTCTAAGATCATCACTTAGTTGATTTGACATAAATAATATCGAGAGACCCAAACATAGCTTTACTGACTCTAGTTGAATTGAAATCGACTTGCAAGGATAAAAAGACTTATACTCACCTTGACTTACTCGGTTCACAAATAATCAATTCAATACTCAAATGGCATTCTGATCTATTCTGAACATCTAGATCCTTCTTCCCCAGTGATGCTCTCCTTCCATCCTTGAAGGAATATTATTTTCCTTGTTGCACTCACAACTAGATAATCGTGATCAGTGTATCATTATTTAATTCATAAATCATTATGATAAAATAATCTTAGCAATAAGTAATCTCATGCTTAATATAAACATAAATCAATATCTATGTAATCAATGATTTCACTTGATATTTTCGACAAACATCAAATCATTAATCTAATATTAGTTGTCATGTTTACCACATAAAGGTGAAATTAAGTCTAATCATAAGTTGGGGATGTAACATATCTCCCCCATAAGAATCATCGTCCCTGATGATTTAATGTCTTCAAAAGTCAAACCAACATAATGAAATAGTGCTTACTCAACATAGTAAATTTTTTTAAAATTGGTCCCATTGGACCTTGCATTGGGTTACCTCTTTGTTATGTAAGCGTAGCTTATGTGTCTCAAGCACCTTGATGGGCTCGATCACTACCACCCTTGGGTCCTTCACCTATATAGCATTTCAATCAAGAATAGAGATATGATTATCTCCTACAATAAACTTTTTCAAAGAGGAAACATGGAAAACATTATGCATCATGTCAAGAGCTGGTGGTAGAGCAATCGTGCATGTGACTGGGTTCACCTCTTCGAAAGGACCCACATATCTAGGAGCCAATTTGGATGTCTTTCCTGTTGAATACTGAGAGGAGGGGTGAATCAATATTCCTAAAATGCACTTACTTGTTGATTAATCTAATTTTCAAACTCAATAATATCAAAGCAGAATAAACATAAGTATAGCAACCATAAAGATATAACACATAGACACTAGGATTTTTATGTGGAAAACCCAAAAAGGGAAAAACCATGGTGAGTGTTAGCTCAAAATATATTATGATAACAAAACTAGATTACATAAGGCTCACTGCCCAAAGAAATGCTCACTACAGGTGGACTCATTGTCCACTGAGAAAAGAAGAATAGAAGAGAGAAGAAAATTGGCTCACTGCACCAGTGGTGAATTGCTACAAAAGCATCTACCATATGTTGAATTATAGTTCCATTGAAAGTTCAATACATGGACTCAAAAGTCTTCATTATTTTTGTCCTTCTTTTCTACTCTGCTACATATACTCTGCTTTCTGCCCTTATTGTCTTTTTTTTCTCTGCAAACTACTTTAAATCATGCACATATCGAATTCACACTACATTCCCACATGTCCATTTCTCCAATACTAAAATCCATCAAATATATATATCTGAAATAAGATTCATCTTATAATCAGGTCGACCAACAAGATATGAAGCGTGTATACAAGTGTTATATCTTGTCGGCTTGAACTTGTGCACAATCTGTAATGCGAACCCAAACAATCATTCAATAATCTTCATACAGGTCGGCACCAATCATACAACCACTTAGATTGATTGTTCAAATAATATATCTTCTCCACAAATACATCTAACATGCCTATCGGCTTGTCCCTTGAGAACACACTTGACCAATTCATCTGTCACATCATAACTCATACTGCAGACTATAAGAGACTCAAAGATTCACAACCAATATTCATTTTGGACCTCTTAGTATACCTTGAGAACCGCAAGACCAAATATGCAATAGTGGAGGAATGCATACCCTTTCTCTTTGGTACTGTGCACTACTTTTGTTCACCCGGACTTAGCTAATTCACAATATGACTTCTAGACGAAGTCGGGACTTGAACACTGGAACAAGTGATCACCAAGTGACTATGAGCAACATACCTAAATTGTATATAATGATCTTTAACTATGGAGGCATACTGACATAAAAACTATCATTTACAATATATAATGTATACTGCCCATACTTAGCCATTTATCCTTTCAAAGTAAAGTCTCTTGCCATGCGGGTGGAATCTCCTTTCTTTGTTTCCATCAATGACAACATTAATTAGTCATCAGAGTAGTGTCTCTTGCCAACAATCTCCCCATTTGGCATTGATGGCAACACTTAGTAAAAAATGCTTGTATGCCCCCCTTTTCTGTATGCACTCTGTTTTTCTTCTCCTCCTTAGATGTTTGCCCATTTTTAACTAGTCTTCTTCTCCCCCCTTGACATCAATGGAAAAGGTGTATGTACAAGGCTCAAAATTGTGTCAAAACCACAAAACTATCATATTCTGCCGCATATATACAAGCACAATCTTCAACTTAGTTGTGGGTGACAAAATATCCTTGTACACAATCTTTAATTGTGGAATCTCTTCATCCCATCATTTCTTAGCTCATTCCAAAATTTAAATATGGTTGCTTGTTAAGAAAACCAATTTTATTGCTGTTTGTACGTTAGATGGTGTGTCAATTTGTGCTTTTGCTTGGAGTGCTTCTGCTGCAAGATTTGACATTGAGTCTATCTTAGGACTTATTAGTCCCCTTAGTTGACACATTCTATTTTTCATTTGATCCCTTTTATTCACTAGATCACTTAACTCATTATGAATATTGATCACTTGTATTTCTTTGTTGCTTATTGAGTCAACTGTCGGATCAAATGTCTTAGAAATATTTGTCAGTTGCAGTTCTAGAACCTTGATCTTTTTCCCTAACTCCTCTGTGGCTTCCGGCCATGATACACAAAATTTGTATATGGCATAGGCTTCTTTGATGACACTCTGTAGATCTTTTATTCCAATGTTCAATAGAGCTTTATCATTTTCTAACATGGACTTCAACTTAGCTAATATCTTCTCATCAAACTCTTTTCTGACTTTTGTTTCTGCAGACTTTTCAAAGGATTCAAAATGACAGCTGATTTATTTTATTATACCTTTAAGTTGATCACCTGATGATAATGATGTATCCTTTTGGTATTCAGGCATCAACTTCGCCAACACATTAGATGCTGCACCAATGAGCTCATTATCATGTATGTGTGTTTTCATCAACTCTTCCTGTGCCTTTGCTTGAACAACTGACACTAGTTTGAATTTCTGCACCGGAGACATATAATCTAGATTTATTGGTCCTTGTAAAAACTCAAGCTCATCTAAGACTTGTTTTTCTTTTTCCAAGAATTCTTTGACAGCCCTTGTAGTGTCTCTTGCTATATCAGAGACTTCTTCTTCTTGGTTTTTCTTTGAAGGATCTAAGTCCATGGTATTATTTGCATCATTCTTCTGTTTCGGTGTAGAGTTATCTTCAACTTGTTCCTCTTCTTGATCCTCATCTTTGTTTTGTTCCTCAATCTTTTCCTTATCTGTTTGGTCTTCAGTTTGTTGTTCTGGAGGAATAAATGTTTTGGATTGATCCTTAGCAACAATATCTAAATCAGTGGCAGGGACTTGATCATCTTTTTCCTTCAGCTCTTCATCACTTCTATCTAATCTTTGATCCATGTTCTCCTTAGCAATGAATGTATCAACTTCAACATTTGTTTATGCTTTATCATATATAGTTGGAAGATGATGATACCTTAACACTCTCAAACTAATTTCCTTAGTATCCTTCACTACTTTCTCGATGTCATCTGACATGAGAGTGTTCACCCTTTTCTTTGTTCTAAACTCCTTGCTAAGCACTTTTGAAATTTGTGTTTTGTCTTTAGGAGTGATCTTCAGACATAATGTTATCAACATGTGTTCTCTGAGTTTAATATCCTTTGTCATAGCATCCTCTTTCTTTGCAGACATGATACTGCCCAAGGTGTTAGGGAGATTAGTGATAATCTCAATAAGGGCCTTATTGTAAATGCACAAGTATTTGACAATAGTATTCGCAATGATCCTTTTATCTGTATCATTGTATTCATCATAGAATTTGGCAATGGGTGTTAGATTGCCATCAATTGTGATAGCCCTTAAAACTTCCTCTAAGCTTATTGTAGCCCGCTCTTCTGTAGGTACTACAGTTTTAGCTTTCTTTCTTTCTTTACTCTTACTGGATGTCTTCCCTTTAGTGGCACTGGAAGGTTTTCCTTGCTCAGAACTGATGGGTGGTACACTCTGTGCCTTCATCTTCTTTAATTATTCATCTGATTCAGTTTCCTCATCATCAGTTGGATCAACACTAACATATAGTCTCTGACCTTTGGTCTTCTTCCTCTTGCCTATTTGCTCTTTTGCAGTTGTTGTGGAGGGAATACTGAAGGATTTAGATGTTGTTACCAAGGAACTAGCACTTCTTGTTCTTCTTTTTGGTGCAGCAAGTTCCTTTTCTTGCTCCTCTTTTTCTTTGGCTGCTCTTTCTGCTTGTGCCTTTTGTCTTGTTTCTCTGACTTGTTCTTTGGTGAAACCTTTTTTCAGAGCATAATCTTCTGCTATCTTCTGGGCCTTCTTTGAAATCTCAGGTTTTCTTACTTCCACATGGGTTTTTGCAGACAACTCCTCATAAGTCCCAAATCTTTCTTCTTTGGGATCCCTTGGTTTGCTTAACATATGCTGGGCATAATTTTCCAGAATTTCTCCATCAACTTCATATCCCATTGGCATAACCCATACTATTCTAGGCTCAACAGCCTCCATCAAGCATTGATCTTTTGTTACAATGAAGCATATGGTGTCCTTGTATTTATCAACAACTAATCTAGGGATCCTTTCCCTGGATTGCATTAATCTTTGGAAATTTTTGAAATAGCCCCATAGGGGTGAATTTTGTGCATCAATATTTCCTATGCTACTCAACTGATTTCTAATATGTACTGCAATAGGTTTGTCTCCAGTCCAAAAAAGATTCTTCATGCTTGGTAACTCTTGCATAAAAAAGAAGAACAAGCACATTATTAACGTACTGAACTTGAAGGGATATTTGTTTTCTTTTGTCTTCTTTAGGTTGTCCATTAATTGCCATCAGAGCAATTCACACAGGCGATACTCTGCATCTTCCTTAACCATTTGATAGGCAGTATATATGGCAGTACCAGAGACAAAGTTCTCATGGTTTGTGAAGTAGACCTTGTAGCCAATCACCATGGA
Organism: Cunninghamia lanceolata; assembly: GCA_027924645.1. Classification (NCBI taxonomy): domain Eukaryota; kingdom Viridiplantae; phylum Streptophyta; class Pinopsida; order Cupressales; family Cupressaceae; genus Cunninghamia; species Cunninghamia lanceolata. The sequence goes on along the minus strand of BSBN01001272.1, from coordinate 19,394,117 downwards.
ATCAAACTTAACTGCATGATCTTTAATGTCATTAATAGTCAATGCCCTTTTATCAAATTTTTCTCTAGTGGCTTTCATCATTGTATCATTTTTCACAGCCTTTAATATAGGCACTATACCGATAGAGTTTAATCTTGAATGTAGAGTTAAGGCACATAAACTCATCATGAATTCATCTTAAAACATACCGAACCCATTCATCTTCTGCAAAAATTGGAAAATCTATATACTGAATAAATTTCTTGCTTCAAATCAAATCCATCTCCACTTAAATGATTTATATATAGATCTAAGAATTGACTATCTCCATGTTCTTCTAGGGAAACATGAATGTAGGCCCTAACGTCTTCTGCATGCATTACACTAAATGGAATCTCTGAGAATGAACCAATTGGATCAACCTATGTTGATTTGAATGGATGCTTCTTGAATTTTGGTTGGACTCTTTTGATTATATCAATCACATGTGGAGTTTCCATCTTTTGTAGAGATTCAAATAAATTCACAGTAAGGTTTCAAATCTGAAAAGTACCTCTTTTCATAGAATTAGGGCTTTCCTTGATCTTGTCTTCATTTGCTTTGGGAATCACTGAGTCGCTTGGAATTTTGCTTCAATTCGCCTTAGACAATTTAGAGCTTAGATGCAGAATGAATTTTCCTTTGGATATAGTCCCTTTAACCTTTGCTTGCCAAAAACCTAAACATTATAAATGCTATCTTTCAAAAAGCTATCAAACCCTTTTCTGTCTGGCACAATCAATTAAGATTGCTTCGTAATGCTCCGCAATTGATCCTTTTCAACCGAAATTTCTTTCAAAAGATCTGATATATAGTTATTTTCATCATATCTTCGTGTTGAATTCCATCACTAACTATCTGGCTAAGGGATTAGGATTTTGAATGAAGCTCCCCCTGAGAGCCAGAGCTCCTAATTTACTTCCCGGAGGAAGTATCTGCACTAGAGGCTGGTGTAGATCCATCCCTGACCTCATTAACATCTTTCTTAATCCAGACCTTGCTCATTTCCTTCTTTATTTCCATTGGATCAATCTTCTTCTTACCTTTATCTTCTCTCTGCTTTATTTTCCTCTTCTTTGTACGATAGTCTCTTTTCACATGTTGGCTTCTACAAAGTCTTGCAACATGTCCAAACTTATTGCAATTGTAGCATACCACATTCTTCTATCCCTGATTCCTTCTATTGATTGGACTCATTCTTGATCTGCATTGATTTCCCATATGCCCAAATCTATTGCATACAAAACACTTTCCATTGAAGGATTGCGTATTTCTTGTATTGTTAAAACCATTCCTTACCATACTTCTACATTTATTTGATCTATGCCCAATTTTCTTGCAGTTGAAACATTGACCAGAGAATGATGAAACATTTTGATTTATTCTACTCCTACACTAATTAGCCTTATGACCAAACTTATTGCAATTAAAACAATGGCCATTGAAAGATGGGTACCTTTGAGCATTTGGTTGCTTGACCGGAGGTCTTCTAGGTCTTCTTCTTTGATTCCAAAATTTGTTGTCTTTGTTTTGCTTGATCTCAGTGTTTTCTTGACGTAAATTTGAACTCCCTCCTTTCTCAAATCCCAACCCTTTCTTGTCATTTGAACTCTTTTGACTAGCTATCGTCTCATCAAGCTTTGCAGAATTTATCTTAAATTTTTCTTCATAGCTTTTAGCCTTCTCCAGATTTGATTTTAGGCTTACAACTTCTTTTTCTAGTTTATCACATTCTTCTAATTTTCTTTTTACCAAAGATTTAGATCTTCTTATGCTTTAACTCTTTCTACAACTTCCACTTTCAATCATCCAAGGTTTCATTAGTTGATATCAATTATTCACTAACCTCCTTGTATTTTTCTTTGAACTTTTTAACTTGTTCTTTTAGCTTTAAGATGCATTCATCAGCTTCCTATATGTTATCCTTCAAATCCCTGACTTGAGCTTCAAAATTTTCAAGATCTTCAAGAGCGGCTTGTAATTCATCATTGCTTCCATATGAGGCTTTAGTGAAATATCTTCTAGCTACCATGTGTACACCTCCCCAGATCTTCCTCAAGTTTTTAAGCTTCTTCCAAGGAACCTTGCTCTAATACCAATTGTTGAATATTGAGATGGGGGGTGAATCAATATTCCTAAAATCCACTTACTTGTTGATTAATCCAATTTCCAAACTCAATAATATGAAAGCAGAATAAACATAAGTACAACAACCATAAAGACATAACACATAAACACCATGATTTTTACATGGAAAACCTAAAAAGGGAAAAACCACGGTGAGTGTTAGCTCACAATATATTATGATAACAAAACTAGATTACATAAGGCTCACTGCCCAAGGAATTGCTCACTACAGGTGGACTCACTGTCCAAGTGGACTCACTATCCACTGAGAAAAGAAGAATAGAAGAGAGAAGAAAATTGGCTCTCTGCCAGTGGTGAGTTGCAGCAAAATCATCTACCATATGCTAAATTACAATTCCATTGAAAGTTCAATACACGGACTCAAAAGCCTTCATTATTTCTACCCTACTTTTTTTCTCTCCTACACATACTCTGCTTTCTGCCCTTATTATCTTTTTCTGCTATGCAAACTACTTTAAATCATGCACATATCAAATTCACACTACATTCCTACATGTCCATTTCTCCAATACTGAAATCCATCAAATATATATATCCAAAATAAGATTCATCTTATAATCAGGTCAGCCAACTAGATATGAAGCGTGTCTACAAGTGTTATATCTTGTCGGCTTGAACTTGTACACAATCTACAATGCGGAACCAAACAATCATTCAATAATCTTCATACAGGTTGACACCAATCATACAACCACTTAGATCGATTGTTCAAACAATATATCTTCTCCGCAAATAGATCCAACATGCATGTCGCCTTGTCCCTTGAGAACACGCTTGACCAATTCATCAGTCACATCATAACTCATACTACAGACTATACGAGACTCAATGATTCACAACCAATATTCATTCTGGACCTCTTAGTATACCTTTAGAACTGCAGGACCTAATATGCAATAGCGGAGGAATGCGGACCCTTTCTCTCTGGTACTATGCACTGCTTCTATTCACTCAGACTTAGCTAATTCACAATATGACCTGTAGAGGAAGTCAAGACTTGAACACTGGAACAAGTGATCATCAAGTGACTATGAACAACATACCTTAATTGTATATAATGATCTTTAACTACGGAGGCAAACTGACATAAACACTATCATTTACACTATATAATGTATACTGCCCATACTTAGCCATTTATCCTTTCGGAGTAAAGTCTCTTGCCATGCCAATGGAATCTCCTTTCTTTGTTTCCATCAATGACAACATTTAATTAGTCATCAAAGTAGTGTCTCTTTCCAACATTTCCAAACTTAATAGAGCTCTTTTGGGGTTTGACCCTTAGAAGGAATTTTTCTCCCATTGAGAAATGCCTTGTGATGCATTTAGTATCCGTATACCTTTTCTACTTGTCATTGTCTTTCACTAACCTTTTCTTAATCAGATGGACTTGCTCTTCGATTTTTGATAGCTTTTTTGGACCAAGGCTAACCCTATCTTCTAGCTTATCGTAGCTTATAGGGGTTCAACACTTTCTCCCATATAATGCTTCACATGGACACTGGACACGGATTAAGTTTATACTTATTGCAAACCTAGAAGATTTGACCAACCTTGATTAAGTCACTTTCTCACATCTAACTTAGTCAATCTTGGATGTGTGGGGAGACTATTGGGTAGACCAAGAATCCTTTTCCATCAAATTTTATATTAAGTTTGTGTTTGAGATCTTAAATCCATGAATCTATGAGCCATAGTAGACCTAGACTCATTTGCACATTAGGGATCCAATACCCTTTAGTTAACTTGCATACTATTAGTCATAACTTATAAAATATATAAGAGCATAAACATCAATACACAAACCATAATCTATATCCACTACCCTTTCACAATTTAAATTATGAAAAAACAAATTTTGTATAAAATAAATATTTTTTCACTAAACTTTAAAATATGTATATATTTTTCCAAATTAAATAATCTATATCCAATTTTTAATATAATGAAAAGCCACAATCTCAATTTTTAAATTAAAACTAATTCACCATTATAATTTTATTAACTAAAAATTAAAATTAAAAAAATACATTTGATATTAATATCTTTTATTAATTCAATATAAATATACAAATAATCTTTAATGCATTATATTTTAATTACACTTTATACATTTAAAATAAAGGCATATCACTATGTTATGTAATAAACACATGATTACATATATTGTATATTTATATAATTAGTTTATTCAATTCCCATTTACAAAATTTCATGTGTAGTAGGATAGCAATTTAAGATATCACAGTGTTATCTTAAAGTAGGAAGTAAGAAGGAGGTCCACCAAGAGTTGGGCCGACTTGCATCAAATATGATGTGATATCAACAAACGTAAAAGTTCTATATTTATATAATTAGTTTATTCAATTCCCATTTACAAAACTCCATGTCTAGTAGGACATCAATTTGAAATACCACACCATTATCTTAAAGTAAGAAGTAAGAAGGAAGTCCATTGAGAGTTGGGCCTACTTGCATCAAATATGATATCAACAAACGTACAAGTTCTATATTTATATAATTAGTTTATTCAATTCCCATTTACAAAACTCCATGTCTAGTAGGAAATCAATTTGAAATACCACACCATTGTCTTAAAGTAAGAAGTAAGAAGGAAGTCCATTGAGAGTTGGGCCTACTTGCATCAAATATGATGTGATATCAACTAACGTAAAAGTTCTATATTTATATAATTAGTTTATTCAATTCCCATTTACCAAACTCAACAGTTCTATATTTATATATAATTTATTCAATTCCCATTACCACATCTTGTGATACCTTGTGGATGATCTCCATTAAAAAATTCCCATTACAAAAACAACATATATAGTAGGATAGTAATTTGAAATACTGCAGGGTTATCTTAAAGTAGGAAGTAGGAAGGAGGTCCACTAAGAGTTGGACCTACTTGCATCAAATATGATATAATATCACCAAACTTAACAGCTTTATATTTCTGTGGGTGTTCCTCATCTATCAACTCTTCAGGAGCTCGAATCTTTGTTTCATCTACAAAATCCAAAAAGAATGCCATGGACAACCGTCCTTGATTCTTTTTCAAGCCTTCCTACACCACACGATGTTCTGAGCTACGGTATCTACAGTTACTCCACATCTGCCCAGTAAAAGATGAAATCCATTTGACATAAAAGTTATAATGAAAACACATAAAGGACAAGATTTGGCACAATCATTTGTATAGAGATTTCTACGAATCTAAAGTTATTAACATTAACGTTTTAGAACTTTTGCAACCAACAGTATTCATACTATGAAGAAAATAAAGGTTTCATTCAAGGCAGACTATTTTTTCTCTCACCTGTAAGCAGTCACCAAGGTTGACAACGAAGGATCCTGGCAAAGGCTTAGTATTAATCCAATCGCCTTGTTTTGTTCGGATCTGAAGACCTCCTACGTTATCCTGATACAAGATAGTAACACAACCAAGATCTGTATGAGCTTTAGAGATGTTCTGGACATTTTGGGGTTCTTCTTCGTCTTTTGTGTTGTAGTAGTAGTTCATACGTAGCCAACCTTGTAGGTAAGTACCAAAAGGATCTGAGTTGTAGTGCTTGGAAACATCCAACCCTAAACTAAGTAGAACGAGTTTTAAGATTCTATGTGCTAGCTCTATCATGTGTGAATTGTATTTGTATACTGTTTGCCTGCATCACCATTGTAACAATCAGAACTAATATATATACCATTCTACTTAAACATCAAATTCATCAACCTTCTATATTTAATCTACGCCCAAAAAACACACCCAAACACATAAAATCTGTTAATCAAGTAAACAAACAAAATAAAAAGTGAAAATAGAAAAAATGGGAAAAAAAAAACATACTGGAAATTGTTGTTTCCCTGAGGCCATAGTTTAGCAGAGATCTGATGAACAGAATTGGGCAAAGCATTGTCACCAGGGAAAACCATGCTCTCAGGCAATGAATCTTTTCCATCTGGCCCTGCCTTGGGTGGGCAATAACCAGTATTAAACATGGGAAAAATAGCTCTCATCTTTTCCTCCTCTGCCAAAGAAAACATATCTCGGGCAATACTGTCAGTCTTCTGGATGAAATCTGTGCCCATTCCATGGTTTATTATTCGAAAGAAGCCCAATTCCTGGCAAGCCTCTCGCAGCTTCTTTAACTCATTATTTCTCTCCAAATTGATTTCTTGTTTCTCCCCAAATGTGGAGGGAAGGAGAGAAAGATCAATGACTGGAAGATCACAAGCCATCATCACTTTTCTGATTCAAACTCTACACTTCTAACAGTTGAAGTTGAATTGGCACGTTCAACAGCTGAAGAGATGTGTTCTTATAGCAAAAATTTCCATATGTGGTGGGCCCTGTATGATTTGATGGTTTTGGTCATACATTACGTTCCATCTATTATTAATGTTAAGAGCTGTGTAGAGTTTTTAAAATTGAGAGATGAAACGTCATTTTAGTTTTTTTATTTTTGTTGGTCTTGTAATCGATAAGATTCGATAAAATCAAACTCAGACCGTTGTAGAGGTACCATAACTGTCTAGTAGTGGCATTACTATACAATGTAATAAATACAAATTTGAAAATTAATAAATAAAGGTTTATTGACTTTTAAGTTATCAATATTTTATGGGTAGGCGGCCATAACTAATATGGAACATTCTTTTCTTAACCTATCTGAGCGAGGTTAATGCATTAATGGAATGAAAATGATATTTTATTTTATTTTTTAAAATTGAATTAATGTTGAAATAGTAGAAATTAGTGAGATAAGTTAGTAGGTTAGTAGTTGATAGTTATTACATATTATATCTTTCAATTGGTCTATTTTTATTTGTGTAATAGTGAAAATTTGTACTTTACTATTTTTTCCTATATTTTGGGTCCATTTTTTATTAGAGTTTTTAAAATGTAATAATTAGTTTATAAGTGGCATGTTCTTGTGTAAATTTGGCTTATGACATCATTACATCATGATTCTCTTGGTATTAATTTTCAAAATTTCAATTATGATCCTTATATCTATTGTTTGCTATCTTAGATCAAATCCATGGGTATGGACTTGAGCCGAGTCGCACTTACAAATCTAAACCTTTAAAATTTTAAGATTCAAATTTACACATTGTTGACCATTTTACTAGCCTTTGCGAACCAACATAGAGCATGTTTATGTTGATTTGTATGCTATGTTGTGGTATTTAAAGACATCCACTTAATCATTTGAAAATCATCTAGGAATTATTAAGGAGCATGTTAGGGTTATTGATAGAGCATTCGCAGAGCGCATCATCTTAGGCCTGTTGCATGCTTGTGTAATGACCTCAACAAATTTAAAAAAAAAAACATTTACCCCTTTCTCATCACCAAGGTCCATGAAGGTGAAGTGAGAGTATACAATGAGTGAATATTATTATTCAGCACTTTCTAATCACTAAGATCTTGTGAGGGTGAGGTGAGAGCATACGATGGATGAATAATGATTTATATATTATTGAAATAAACAACAATGTCCAAAAGATGCAACCATGGATTGCACGAACAATACAAATATGCTACAGGAAAAAAATTATTCAAATATGTCAAAATATCATCAAATAGACAACATATAAATATGATTCAAATATGCTATTACAATATGTTGTTTCTCCAAATATAAATACTTGCTAGAAAATAAAACAAAATCTTTCAGCACAAATACAACCTATTAATGAGATTGTCCTCAAAAAACTAAAGGAGTTTTTTCCTCCAATCTTCAAATCCAACGGTTTTCATCCTTGAATTGATATTTGAAGACAAGGCTTAAGCTAAGACATAAATTATATGAAAAATGACAAATATCTCAAAGTCCAACAAGCTCCTCAATAAATATAACTAGTAGGGCACAAATTCCAACACCCTATTTTCCCCCTCCAAAATAACAACTAATAAATTAACAATATTCTCTCCTCAAAATAGTCTTCACCTTGTCATGAATGCCAACTTGTAACTCCTCATTAATGAGCTATTATAGAATCTATCATGATGAACATGACAAGTGTCAGCGAGGTGTTATAACAACCTATTATGGAACCCACACCCTATAGGCGATTATGTGCACCAAGATGGGAGCTAAGAAGTGTCCAAAACCTATCTTGAAGAAAAATATAACATAACACAAGCACGTTATAATGTGCTCATGTTATGGCTTGAGATGGCTTAGTGATGTAGGAGCATCCGGGTCCATGAGCAATCAGCATCAAACAAAAAAAATATTTCAGGTTTTCAGGTTTGGTTTCAGTTCAATGTTTGTTGTGCTTTGTCTTCTTTTGTGTTGGTTTTGGTCTTTTACTTTAGGAGGCAAATTCATGTTAATTTAGCCAAGTTAAGAGCATCATCATGTAGAAGACCCAATTGGGTATCTCCAGTTTCATTTTGGTGAAAATTGGGCAAATTTTGGCTAAGTTATAGCCAATTGGAAAAATCATGAGTTCGCAAACTTTTAAGTTCGCCGACAGCTCAATTCGCCGATGAGCTACTTCGCCAACATGCCTTTATACAAAGCTCACTTTTCAAATACAAAGATTTTGCAGTTGCCTCTCAGTGTCGAAGGAAATCTCAATCGGCAAAGTTTGAGATTTTAGAACTTTGTCGGCAACTTTCTGAGTTCGCGGACTCAAAAGTTCATCGATGGTCCATTTTGCCGACAAGCCTTGCCAAGTTGAAATCAGAATTCTTTGGTCCGTGGAGAAGTGAAATTGTCGATAGAAGATGACTTTATTAGTTCACAAGTTTCGCAAATGGCCACTAAATCGATGAAGAAGGAGGACTCATTCTTGCCGATGTGGAGTGGATTGCTTAGTCGATAAACTTTCATGCTTTCAAACTAGTTCGGGACTTCCAAAATTTGTCAATTTGCCGACTGGGTTCAGGAAAGCTAGATTTTGTTGACGGAGGGCATGGTGAGTAAATGGATTGTATGGATAAGGAATTGGTTTAAAAAAATCATTAGTTTGCCGATAACAAAGGAATATTCTAAGGTTCAGGAAAGCAGACTTTTGTCGATAACGTGTAAGTTTTGTAAAGTTTGGTTCCGCAAAAAAAAAGATTCCAAGGTTGGAGGAAATTATAATTTGCCGATGGCAAAAGGCTTACATAGGCAAGTGGTTAGTTTGTGAAATCATTATTTTGCCAATAGCTTTAATGTTTATTTTATGATAGCTATTACCATGAGATGTAAAGTTTGAAAAGGCTCCACATAGCTGATGTATGAGACTTTATTAAGGGCTGTTTATTTTATTCATCAAATAGTATTATCATTAATCTAAAATGTTAAAGACTATTTGAATACCTGTCTGTTTGATTCCATAACTGAATAACTCTATAATTGTTTCAACTTCCACACAAGAAGAATAAAAAGGTGATTGTCATTCTTGTTTGGAGAGATTCCTCAGGAGGGGAAATTCCTTGGTAGGGAGAGGAACAAAGGTGAGTTTGTTGTGGATTAAGGGTTCCTCTCAAAACAGAAGGGTGTGGTTATTCTTTGTGGAATAGAGGTGGAATGATAGTAGATTAGGGTGATCTCTGTATTCATTAAAAGGCATTTTGGTGTTGTAAGCACATAATTGATTGGGTATTGCATTGTAAATATTGAGGTTGAGGCCTAGAAGGCCAATAAATTTGTAATTGTTGGTGTTGTGAATTTTAATAAAATAGTTTCATATTTGTTTACAAGTGCATGTTCCTATTGTGTTGTTGATTTGCATGATTGGGTTGCCTGATAAGGTTCCCTGGTCATGATTGCACCACTTAGAAATCCTTAGCATGTTATATTTGCCTTAGAAACACACAAAGTAACAAGGTAAGACAGCCTAATGCTCAAAGATATCCATCATTCAATGGAAATTGTTTCAATTGTAACAAATATGGTCATAGAGCTACTCAATGCAGAAGTAGAACAAATCAAAGTGGTCCATCCTTCTCTGGTCAATGCTTCAAGTGTAAGAGGTATGTTCACAGATCTAATGAATGTAGAAGTATGATTATGAATGACCTTAACAAAAGAGAAAATGGCAATTCTTTCAATGGCAAATGCTTTAGATTTGGACATATAGCTAATTAGTGTAGAACAAGAGGAAATCAATCAAATGGGAATAGAAATGTTGTGTGCTTCAATTGTAACCGATTCGGTCATATTGCAAGATTCTGCAAAGGTAGGAACAATGAAAGAAGAGGTCCGGTAAATAGAAAACCGGATGAGCAAAAACAAGACAAAGGCAAGGGCAAAATTGATGTAAATAAGATCCAAAATGAGATGACTAAAACATGGGTAAAGAAAAGTGAAATGAATGTTGACAATGGGTCCGCATCGGAATCCGGTGCTGACAATTCCTCTGGGAATTAAATCAAGAGCTCTGGCTCAAGGGGAGATGCATTGAAGATCAAATTCCCCCAGCCAATAAGTAGTTGCCTGAATCTAGCACAATGAATGAAGCTTGAGAAGCTTATTACATAAATATTGAAGAAACTTATGGAAGAAAAGAAGCAAATATGACTAATTGCGGAGCAATTAAGGATTGATTGCATGTAGAAACAGTGTAACCGGATGTGTTAGGGCAGAGCATTTATTAAAAAGGGAAATTAGGTTTTGTGGAGCATAAAAAGGTTTTCACTCTTCATTTGAATCACTTTGCATTCGAAGAGAGCAAGAAGAATAGTGTCTGAGCTGAGATTTCAAGGATTTGAAGTGCAATCGATGAATTTATCTGTCAACCCTAATTTCATGAAAAAGGTATTTATCTGCGAAGCTTTGAACTTGTAATATTTTTGCAATGGCTACACCTTTGGTTGTTTATATTACTAAAAGGCCTCAACCCAAATTTAAGAAGCATCCACACAAATCAATAGAAGTTGACCCATTAGGTGCATTTTCAAGTGTTCCATATGGTGTGCTGCATGTTGAAGATATTAGGGTCTATATTCATGCGAACATAGATAAATTTGGGGACTCAAGGTATGTATATTTATTTGAGATCCATCTCAGGGATGAAAATCATGACCTTAAACCTGAGTATAAGACATTGCATGATAAACATTTTATTCAGATTATGGGGTTTCCAACATTCGATGAAGATGAGTGGGTCCAATTTGTTTTAAGCCGAATGCATGATAAGTTTTTGTGGCTGTTAAAACCATTCAAAATTAAAATGAATGCCATCAAGATTGACTAGGTTGAATTCAACCGGTGGTTTACCCATGCTAAAATATGTGAAGAACCAGACTGTAACTGATGCAACCGGTGACAAATTCGACAAAAGGGCAATGACTATCAATGATATTATTGATCCGGATGTCAATTTTGCTTCGATGGTAATTGGTTACAAAATTTATCATTCCAGAAGGGAGAACTCTATTTCTGGAACATCCATATATGTTGCATACAAAATGTTAAAGGAAAATGCAAATTATGATTTGTGTGAATTATTGCAGAACCAACTAATTGAGAACTTGAATAAAATCAAGAAAGATAAGAAAAACACTTTTAAATATGGTACATTGGTTCTATGTTTGTTCTTCTACTTTATGAATGAGGTACTTGGAGTAAAGGGTGTGCACTAGACTAATGATAAGCCAGTTGCTATTCAGATCAAAGATCACCTACACAACATTGGTGACTATAAAGCACAAAAAACTACAATCTGGGGATACTTCAAGAACTTTCAGAGTATGATGCATTCAAGGGAAAGAATCCCTAAATCGATTGTTGAGAAGTACAAGAATGAAATATGTTTCATGGTGGACACTGATCAATGCTTAATGGAAGCAGTAGAACCCAGAACTGTTTGGATCATGCCTATGGGGTATGAAGTGGATGAGAAAATTTTGAATATGTATGCTCAACACCTTTTGAGCAAACCAAAAGACACAACAGTTGAAAGATTTGGGACATATGAGGAACTAAGTGTAAAAATGCATGATGAGCTCAGACAACCTAAAACCAAAAGGAAAGTAAGAAAAGAAGTTGAGCAATTGGCTGAGAATCTAGGCCTCACCAAGGAAGCTGTGAGACAACTTAGGGAAAGAACTGAAAAGGCAAAGAAGGAGAAGTAGGATAAGAAACATGAAAGTACTCTGGTAGAATCCTCCTCCACATCAAGGACTACTAGAAGTTCTGTTGCTGCCCCTGTTTCCCCAAAACCTACAAATCCAGAGAAACTGGAAGGAAAATCATCTAGAAAAGAAGGGAAAAGAGTGGAAACTAAGGCCACCCGAACATATAAAAGCATGAAAAATGATGAAGAAGAAACTGAGTCTAATATTGAGATCAAAGAGTTGAAGGCCTTAGGTACAAATACAACCAAGGTAACTAAGGAAAAACCCTCCGGAAGCAAAAGGGAAAACAAGAGGCAAAAGACTAAAATATTTGTTGAAAAGCCTACTCTTTGTGTGGATGACATCATCAAATCAGTCACTGTAGATGGGAATTTAAGGCCAATGACTGAATTCTTTGATTATTATAGTGATGCTAATAAAAGTGTCCTAGAGGAAGCAACTGTCAAATATCTGAACATCTACAATAAGGCTTTGATTGAAATAACTTCTGAAATTCCAAGAAGTCTAGCAGATATTTTGGAGTTAAAAAAAGAAAATACAAAAGGTAAAGATATTGAAATTAGGGAGCATGTGTTGATAAATCTCTGCCCTCAGAAAAGAATAAATAAACTCATGCTTGGTGAAACAGATGAAATAGTCAAAGATACTCAGGATATTCTCCTGAATGCATTGAAAGGACACAATCTTCCTATTGTTGAGGAAGAGACTATTGATGAAATCGACTCCTCAATTCCAGATGTTGAAGAATTGAAGATCAATGAGCAACAAACTAAATTAGATGACTCCTCTATTTCTAAAAAGGAAACCATGAATAAGGAAGATGAAAAGATGACGGATGAAATTGATGATGCAGGATGTATTCTAATTCCTCCGAATCATTCTGACAAAGAAGAATATAGAAGCAGATGATCAAATTGAAGATGATTCATTGAAGATTGAAGAGCATGAAATAGAAAAGGATAAGAACCAAGAAGAAGAAGTCAAGGGTAAGGAAGATAAAGTAGAAGAAGATGGTGCAAATGTTGATGTACCCAAACAAAATAGTCCTGATATTGACACTGAGAAAACTCAAGGAAAGGAAGGTGGTCCAGAAATTGTGGCAAGAGACATTGCAGATGCAGTGAAGAGTTTCCTGAGTAGAGAAATGCTAGAGCTTGATGAACCAGAACTGATTCAAGGACCAATCAACCTGGATACTCTCTCTCCGGTCCAAATGATGAAGATAACATCTTTCACACAAGCCAAGGCAAGAGAAAATATATTGAAATCTCACATAGAGGACAGTGAGCTATTAGGCCTTGCATCCAATATATTGGAGAAGATAATGCCAACTTTCCAGAAGAATCCATCTGATTCTCCCTTTGAAAATCTGAAGAGCCTTGTAAATTCTGTAAGTACACACTTTGAGTCCTTTGAGAATTCTGCAGAGATTAAAATCTGGAATGAATTTTTGGATAAGAGATTTAGTGAGCTAAAGGGCCTAATAGGGAATGATAGAAAGATACTTGATATCAGTATAAAGACTATTCAAAATGCTCTTAATGATGGAGGTGATGTATACAAATTTTTTCTATCTTGGCCCAAAGTTATTGAGGATATTGAGAAAAAGATAAAGGAGTAGGAACAAAAATTGTTGAATCTATCTCAAAATTTTGATCCTCTAATAGTTTCTCCGGTAAGTTAGGAATGTCAAGCAATCATCTTGACTAATGAAATAAAGAAACTTGTTAAAGAAAAGAGCAATATTGAGTAGAGAATGTGTGAGCTCTGGGGATTGATTGCCCCCAAGTTAGAAACAATGTTTACTTCTTTATCAGAAGCTTAAGTTGCAGTCCGGACAGGTGATCCTTCATATCTGAAGAAAGTAGAAACACAGGCATTCCTACTAAGTGGACACATCTCAATTTTGGATGGCATGAAAAGGAGTTGGGCCTCCGAACTTGTGCAGTTGAAAAATAGTTTTGCAGATATTCTCAAGTTTATGTAAATATAATACATGGATTATTTATGCATATGCGGCCTTGTATATAGATTTCTTGTGTAAATTTTGGTTTGCGGATCCCACCCTTTTCCATTGATGTCAAAGGGGGAGTGAAGAGTAATGAAAAATGAGGAATTCAGCAAAGGGGGAGCATTGGAGAACAGTGAAAAGCATAAGTGCACATAGGAAGGGGGAGTTGTTCCAACACTTAATCATTTTTCACTAAATGTTGCCATCAATACCAAAGGGGGAGATTGTTGGCAAGAGACACTGATATGAGTGATAGGTGTTGTCATTGATGGCAACTAAGTCTATCCTACACATCCACATTACATGATTTGTTCATATCAGAGTAAAGATTTGTCTAAGTCCTGGAGTCAGAAATAGTGCAGGTGACAGGGTCCACTATCTTAGTCTGGATCTCTCTAGTGGTAATTCATAGTATGATGTGGATCTGAGGGAGTGTAGAGGAATGTCGGGACAATCTAAATCCAAGATTTTAGCCTCCAGTGACAAAGGGATTAAAAGTTATGGGTATCTGAGTACCAGGTCCTAATATGACAGAACAGTTCTGTGAAGAATAGGCTGACTTGTGTTAGATCCTTGTGTGGATCTAGTAGAAGTGTTTTGGTGAGTTGTGTATGGGATATAATGTTAGTGGCCAACATGTATGGTGACCTACAAGTGTTATTTCTAGTATGCATCAATATTGGTGTATGGATTCAACCGACATAATAAAGTACTTGTATTGTTTGTTAAGTTCTTCATAAGGCTGACAGAAAAGTGATTAAATTTCTTGAAGCGGATATATATAGATGATGGATTTGAGTGTTTTGAGAATGATAGAGGCATGTGATGATGGCATAAGTGCAAAAAAGGTAGATTAGAGTGTGAAAAAGAAAAGGTCTAAGGTCTGGATTATGGAAGGACAGTAAACAGGGCAGAGTAAAGATGAAGTGTGTAAGATCAGTATTATGTACTTAACCAGAACTGAATTCTTGCATTAGCAAATGCTACTCATCAGTTCAAACAATCTGTAATCCTTTTGTAATCATTCTTGTAGGTAGTGAGCCTCTTTTGAGCAGTGAGCCCGAAGGCATGTGCCTTCCCCTTTTGTAATACTTTTAACAGAGTATAAATCCTTGTGGGTTAACCCCCACTGCGGTTTTTCCCTTGAATGGGTTTCCACATTAAAATTCTTGGTGTCAAGTGTGTTATTTGTGTTTCTGTTCATGTGTTATTGATTTTTACTTTTCATGATTATATCATCAATCTGTTAAGAAGTGATAAAAGAAGAATTAACTGCAGTAAGCATTAAAGTTTTATGACAACTGATTCACCCCCCTCTTAGTTGTCAGCCCTAATTCCAACATATCTGTCATAGCCCAACTTGGGAATAGGTGACTTCTTTGGGATGGGGTGATATGACAAGTGTCATGAACACCCTACAGTGTTGGACAAGTGTCCCTAGGCATGGATTTTGAGCCATGAGGCCATATTGGATGCCCATCTCAACATAGGCTCATTTTTGCCTTGTAACCTCTATATAAATAGGTGCTTTTGAGAAGAGATGTATTATGTGATTGACAGGTACTATTATGCTACCGGATTGTCTCCAGATATGACTGTCGAAGACTCTTGCATGAGCATTGGCTCTGAAACTGTATTGTAACCTTGATTGTTTATTGGAATACATTTGAGTTGTGCTTTGGAGTGTGGGGTTTTTCACCTGATAAGGGCTTTCCCCATGTTATATCTTGTCTCTCTCCTCTTCTATCTTACATTCTTGTGTTGTGTATTGCTGCAATATCTCCATTGTTGTGTTAAACATTCATTTAATTGTAAAGGTTAAAAAAAAGAATTTGCACTCATCTCTCCTCATTAGATTAGTGTAGGAAGTGATTTCCACACACCTAGCTTCCTTTCACCATGCACATCAAATTCACCCCCAATCTGGGTGTTCAATCCCATAATAAACTTTCGTATGCGAAACCTTTCATCCTGTTGATATTGCGAAACATACTTGAGTAGGCGAGTGAACTTTTCCCAGTATTCATCCATAGTTAAATCACCCTATTTTAGATTCTAAAAATCTATATGCTTTTGATCATAATACAACTGAGGCAACCATCTTTTCCTAAAGAGTTCCACAAACATGTCCCAAGTTAAACTCATAGACCTCAAGCCTAACTCCATTTTCTTATTCATCCACCATGTGGATGCTTCACCCACCAACTGGTATGCTCCCCATACCACTTTGGAGATTTTAGTATAATTTCTTATTTTGAAGTATTTTTCCATCTCCATAAGCCATGCCTCCATGGCATCTCCGCTTACAGACCCATCAAACTTGGGAGGCATAACTTTTTTCATATCTCGAGATAATTCCAAAGCCATGTGGCTTCTTCTATCATCTTCATGTCTAGCCTCGGAGTTATTCTCTTTGCATTCACTTTGGGTGGTGTCATCATGACATGCCTCGTCATCAACCCCATAATAGGCTTCTCGCTTGGGTCCATGTTGACCCTTGACCTCCTGCTCAAGAGTTCAAATTCTCACTCTCGTCTCTTGGAGCATAGAAAGGATCTGGTTGAGTTTAGATTTAGAGTGGCCTGAAGGTTGCCCTTCTTCCTAGCTATCTCCCATATTGGTTATTGTGTGCACCATGTTGCAATTTACTTCTCCTGAAGTTTGCAGATTAATCATTTTATTAGTTTTTCATACCAATGAATCCATTCTCATTCATGCAATCTTTAACAAGAAAGGAAAGATTTGCTAAAATTTCAAAATGCATTATAGTTTTCCATGGATTACATATAATCCATCCATAGTTACAAAATTTTGTTTACATCTTGCTACTGTAAGTCATTATCAGATTCAGATACCTTCCCATGTTCATTTCTCATCCTTGAGATTTATTAAATTAGTTTTAGGAGGTGGATGTACTCGCAGGTACTCATCCACAACCTCCCTAGTAACATTAGGATCCTTAAGATCACTTTCCAAGATTGGTTCCTTAGGTGCAGAGGGTTTCACTGATTCATTTTCAGAGATAGGGGTAGTAATCCCAACTACTTTCCTCATCTCTTGCTTGATGCATTTAATAGCATCAGCGAAGGTTTCATCATCAACCATCCATGCGCCTACCAAGCAACTAGTTTGTTCAAGATGTTTCATTCTTGAGGCTTGCTTCCTCAAGGCCTTAAGGTAACATCCATTTCTCGTTACATTCTTTCTAGGTGTTGTTCTTATTCTTACCATTCTAGCATAAGAACATCCAAACGTTAGCAACCATTAATGTTGGAGAGAGATAGAAAAAATGTCATGTAGTGAGCTCATAGGTCCATGTATTGAACCTGGTAGCTTTGATACCATGTTTAACAAGACATCTCTTGTTAATCCAAAATTAACCAACTTAATCATCATTAAGTCTATAAACATGATTAGGATAATCAAAGTGAAACACAAATAATCCATTAAATAATTTCAATTGATATGCATATCTTTTCTGGACACATCAAAATAAAATTTACTATCATGGCAAAGATATCGTATTAGTGAATTAATTTCACTATACATTTACAATGTTCTACTCATAACATCAATGATAAATTATACATAATGATGACTATCAAGTCATATAAGATAATGTACTGTATCCAGAACTTTGACATCTGTCTTCTTAAGCCTCAGCTAGTCTTTTTCTTAGAAAGGAGAGCATCACCCGAGAGCTTTTCCTCCAACCATAGACCAGTGCTCCCCCACACAACTTCCTACCTAGAAGTGGCCCTACCCTTCATGAAGGGAGTAGATATAAGGAACCGATTGGTTTTCCATCTAGTATCTGGTGTTGTGTCCCTCACAATACTTCACAGTCATATAACTATAGATCCACTCTAACTATGTATGACACTACTAGAAGCATTATGCCATCTGGAGTACTGTGAACTAACTAATGCATGTAGAGATAAATGCATTACTTTGGCCAAAGATTTATATACATGACATTTTGCAATGAACGTAGTCGAATGTTGACACACCTCAATTCAACTTAGAAGTTGTCTCATCCTATAGTGTTCAATTTTGACCCTCCTAGGTCATAATAGAAAAGTTGGGTTAATTTCACCCTCAGTCCATCTTTCATGGACTTTGACTCCAGTCTCCAGGAGTACATATAGTGATTATTTGTTATCTATGAAATAGGGAACCTATGACTCCATGTCACTCTATTCTTGTTTTTATTTACTTTCAATTTCATGATCATAGTTTCCAAATCTCAAAAGACCATCCTTGATATAAGTTTTTCTATGGTTACTTGTGTTCAAGGTTTTCATTGATTTCATATCAATCATATGACTTGCCAATATAGGCCAATAGTTGTCTGTTTGTCAAAACAATTCAAATGGGTTCTTGAAACCCTTAGCTTCATTCACGAAGCTTGCCATAACAAAAGAGACATATACATAATACGTACTCTATTACAAAGTTACCACCCTCATTTCCAAGTTTTTCCTTCATGGAAATAATAGTAATAATGATCAGGGTTTACTCAATGACATGCATAAGATGGCATGCACTCTATGTAGCCTTAAGCAAGGTTTACCAATAATAAACTAGCTTTGTATCATGGCAAGACAAAGATTGTTACTCTTTTAAATCACAATAGCCTATACCCGAAGGTATAGCATTATCTTTCACTAACATAAGGTGTATCTTTTTCTTTATAAGTGTTTTGACTGTCTTATAGTTTTAATACTATCAAAGACAAGGTTAACAGAATATTTCAATGTTCAATTGTATGGCCATGAACCTTCTTTTAGATGGTGTTACCTCTCCTCGAGGCACCAACCATTGGCCTAATGATAGGCTCAGGGTTTGGTATTACAAGGATCACAACCTACTCGATGATAATCATCTGTGGTTATGGCATTCAACCTACCACAAATACAATCATAACATAGTGCTTATAAACAAATGTTATTTAGTCTCAGCCTTATCGGCTTCGAGACTTGAGACTGTTGCAATAGTAAGCATAGATATTCGGCCTTTCGGCCTCAACATATTAACCCATGAATACAGTTCTTTGGATAGACTAAAACACATTCTTTTAAACCCTTTAGCCTCAAAGGTCATAATGCGGTTATACAACTATTATCACCATCAAAAAATTATACATGGTCAGCCTATGATCACTGTGTTTATCTTATAGTAACACTTGAATGCTACTGCATTCCATAAAACAAATAATATGACTGTGATAACAGTCTTACCTCAACACTATATAGTGTATACATTATGACCAGTCGAGGTAGCTGTAGGATTCGTTGCTTGTTCTCCTCTTGGGCTCCCAACAATGAAGTGCTACTCTTTCTATAGCTTTCCTTCTGAGCTCTCTTCCCTCTGATCACTAATGCTTTTTCCAAGCATAACATAACAATGACAATAACAATAGCCTTCTCTTGTTTGAAAAGGCTCTTCTTTCCATGTTAGACTCTCACCACCCCCACAAAGTCTGACACCTTTGAAGTGGGGTGTGGGTTGATCCCTGATGGCATCTTGTCACCTGTGGGTAAAGACTTCAAATTAACCAGAAATTACTTCCCATTTGGAAGTTAAGGCCATAATTCAAGCTTATGGCAAGCTTTCCAGTGTTACCACTCCCTCCACTCATCGTGGATAGTGGTATGGTTGGTGACATGATAAAAAGATTACATCACCAAGGTGCTTGACCACTTAAAGACATAAACATGTCTCACATACTATTATTCATAATGAAATGATACTATAGGGATATCATATAATCTAGGGTATTACCTAGCTATGTTATCATCGTAAAGGTGGTAACATAACCATGCAATTATGGGGTTGAGTTTTACTCCCCCAATTCACTATATTAGACTTAGATAAGATATTTGAATAAAAGAAAGTTACGTAAAAAAAGGTAAACTTGACATCACACAAGCTTACTATTGACTACGAGGATATTCTAAGAATATCGCTTAGTCGATCTGACGTAAATAACATCAAGAGACCCAAACACAACTTTACTGACTCTAGTCGAATCAAAATTGACTTGCAAGGATAAAAAGACTTATACTCACTCTAACTTACTCAGTTTACAAATAATCAATTCGATACTCACATGGCATTCTGATATGTTCTGAACATCTAGATCCTTCTTCCCTGGTGATACTCTCCTTCCATCCTTGAAGGAAGATTATTTTTCTGGTTACACTCACAACTAGATAATCATAATCAATGTATCATCATTTAATTCATAATCCATTATGATAAAATAATCTTAGCAATAAGTAATCTCATGCTTAATATAAACATAAATCAATATCTATGTAATCAATGATTTCACTTGATATTTTCCACAAACATCAAATCATTAATCTAAGATTAGTTGTCATGTTTACCACATAAAGGTGAAATTAAGTCTAATCATATGTTGGGAATGTAATGTACTATCTCTATTTTCATGTATGTTTATGGGTGATAATTGGTATTTAGATTGAGCTCGATACTAGTAAGATGAAATAGCTCCTACCAGAATGAGCTAAGGAATATACTATCCTTGTCATACTAATGGACATGTGGAGGAAGTCTATCCTAAATGACATCTACCAGGTGCTGTGGAGTCTGAAGTATCTGAGGCCCATGACTGGCATGTTCATCAGAATGATCTAATTCTAATGGCATGGAATGAGTGCACCTTCTTCATGGGGGCATACTACAAAATCAAGAAAACAATGTTATACATCAACAAAATTTCCCTAGAGTTCCCAAAGTGTAGAAACATGGGCTCTGATACCTAATGTCATGGCCACCCTTATATAACACTATAAGTTTTGGACATGAACACAAAAATAGAGAAATTTTCATTTGTTCTAAACATTGGTTTGAACAATTTTGAGAAAGTAGTTTACCTAAAATGCTCAAGTCTTCTATTGATGTCGAGATGACAAAAGGAGTATGCTACTTGTTGCAACTATACAAGGAAAAGATTTAACTAATTAGTTAAATGAATCTACTATAATCAATGAATAGGAATTTAAATGAACTAAATAACATTATGATTGAATAATAAAGTAATTACATCCATTTAACCTAAGTTAGATTTTACCAATCCACTTAAGTCATACATAAAATAAAGATAGGAATTCATAATTCAACTCTAGATGAGCATCACTAAATGAATTTTAATATATACATATATACTCTTAATGAGAACAATAAGAAACATATTTAAATTCTCCAATACCTTTCTCTACTCTAAAACGATAATAAGAGATATAGTCATTTTCAGATATGTAAAAAAATGCATAATTCAAATCTTTCAATGAATAGGTGAGAGTTTCCTTCTGTTGAGAGTTTTCATCAATGAATTGGTGAGATTGTTATTATTTGCTTGCAATTTTTTGGTGGATAGAGATTTTTGGCATTTGAAATTAAAAAAGAAAATTATTTCACCTATTATTTTCTGAAATTTGTGTCTCTTGGAGTTTTTAGATTTGTGCTCTTATTTTTTGTTGTTGTAGCAACATTTTTAAATCTATGTATTTTGTCTCTACAATATTGTGCAAGGGAAGAAATCAAAGGCACCCTCTTCCTTGCAAAAAGTTGCCCATTCTTAGTGGCTTAAATACTTCTTATGGTTCAATGTTTTTGTTGGTAGTATTAAAATTCTTGGAAGGTGAACTCCACTCTAAACCTGCGTTGGGCATTCTATGCCATATCTGTCTGGGCATTATTTGCTATATCATTTGGCATTATTTATATCATTGGGCATTTGGCCCTACCAGACATTTTTATCTTTTGATTTGATGCATCTTACAACATGGCATTGCTTTTTGCTTCACTCGATGGCACCGTCATTGAAGCAGCCAAACACAAGAGCATCATCGATAACCATTGAATGGCCATTGTGACTATAGATTCAAACAAATTTATCTTTGTAAACACTATTGTTACCTACCTAAATTGGGGAAAACCCCAATGTTCTCTCTTGCTCCTTGTTTTAGGTCTTAGAAACCCTGATTGCAATCCCACACAGATTCACTCATAAGAGGAGGCATTGGAGGCATTTTGCAGGCCTTTCTTGATTAGCCGCTTCAATATTTGGCCAATATATCTATGAAGAGTCTTAAGCATTATAAAGTATTGCAAAAAATATTTCAATTTAGGATTCTTTCATTGCATGGTTGAAGCAAAGTGGGCTCTTTCGTTGTCTCTCTTTGGGCATGGGCAGGGACCTTTTATCCCACATTGGTGGTGCAGAGTTGTTTTTATCTATTAATATAGCTTGGCAGCCCATATCATAATGTGAGAAAAGTCTCAGAAGGTTTTGTTTTATCTCTCTCTCATGCATGGTGATTGAAGACTTGTATGCTACTGACTTGTATGCTTGGCTTGTGGAAATGCTGATTTGGCTTGGCTGACTTGGCTTTCATGTGGCACAAGAACCTGCCACATATTTTGAATATCGAGATTCACTCAGCCCTAGAGGCCCAAAAGTTTCTCTCATGTGCTTGTGGTGGTCACATGGGCGACCGGAATTGAGCCCTCAGGTGCTTGTTGCTACCTCCAAAGTGCCTTTATATGCGTGTTTTTTCATTTTTGCATA
The DNA here is from genome assembly GCA_027924645.1 of Cunninghamia lanceolata. Lineage (NCBI taxonomy): Eukaryota > Viridiplantae > Streptophyta > Pinopsida > Cupressales > Cupressaceae > Cunninghamia > Cunninghamia lanceolata. The sequence goes on along the minus strand of BSBN01001272.1, from coordinate 19,371,257 downwards.
ACTTTTGCAAAAGGAGGCTGATTTTCACAAACCAGATATCAACGGAAAGATATTTTCATCAACTTCATAGTGGCTGAGGTATTTCTCACATATTTTTATTTTTGATGGTGCTTTTACTCTGTTGTAGTTTGATATTGGTTTTTCTCAATTCTTGTGAACAAAGGAGTTGGTTGTTTATATTGTGAAGAATATTTGTTGCATTCTCTTGTTTCATCATGGATTTGCCTAAAGTAAAACTTCTAACTACAAAAAATTATCTTAAGTGGAAATCTAATATGGAGATTTTGTTGTTAAAGTTGAAGTTGCAAAGGATTACTTTTGACCAAGATCCTAAACCCACTAGTGTTGTAGAAAAAAGGAAATGGTTTGATCAAAGAGATGAAGCTCTTGGTACTCTCATTATGTCCATTTCTCTTGATTTGAGATGTCATGTGTTATATTGTAAGCATCCTAGTGATATTTGGACTACCTTAGAAATTTTTTTTGGTAAGCCAGATAAGATGAGGAAATTTCATTTAGAGAATGAACTAATGAATCTAGATCCTAGACATTTTGATAATATCCAGGACTTTTTCACCAATCTTAATTCTATCAGATTGCAGTTGTCTGAATGTGGGGTTAAAACAGATGATGAGTAGTTGATTCTGTCTACTCTCTCTAAGTTAGGTCCTAATTATTCTATATTTGTTTTTGCATTTTATGCTACAATGGATGCTCTAGGTAGTGCACACAAAATGCCTTCTCTTGATGGTTTTGCAGTGCAACTCACAATAGAATAAGCAAAGTTGGCACAAATGGGCACATTGACACTTATGAATGCTCAAGCACTTCTTGCAAAAGATCCTAAGGCTTCAAGTGGCAAGGACAAGAAGAAAAATAAGGATTCTAAGTCAAAAGAGAAAGTTAAGGATCCTCCTTCATAGCCTACTTCTGAGACCAAGACCTCTTCTAAAGAGGAACCATCACAAAAGAAGAAGATCAAATGTGCTTATTGCAAGAAATCCAGACATGATGAGCATAGATGTTATACTAAGTAGATTGATGAGCTCACTCATCTTCTTTAGAAGAACAACATCCCACTGCCCTCATCAGAGTCTTCTTCTCCTTCTTCTTCTTCCACATCACATTCAACAACATCTTCATCTACATAGTCAGGGAATGCAAGATTTTCTAATGGGATGAAAGGTAAAGCACTCTTGGCCTCCACTATTCTTGAAAATGGGAGATGGCTTCTTGATTCAAGAGCATCTCATCATATGGCATCTTATTTGGATATGTTCTCTTCTTTTGAGCCTTGTAGTTCATCTAATACTTTGATGGGTAACAATACATACATGAAGGTTTGTGGGAAAGGTTCTATTGATATGGGTGAAGGATGTTTTAATGATGTTATTTGTGTACCCTCCTTAACAACTAATCTCCTTTTAGTTTATCGAATTACTCATGGTGCACAAGGTAAGATAGTTGAGTTCACTCCTGATCATGTGTACAATAGAGACATAGAGACTAGATAGATCCTTGCTACAAGAGTTGTGGATCATGCATCTCGCTTGTATTCTTTTTCTCATTTTTCTCATGATGATGATATTCCTTTAGCTGATGTTCACACCCTTCCATCAAGGGTGAATCATGTTTGTGAGGAGAAGTTTGGTCATTTGAATCTTGGTGTTCTTGAGACTAGTGTTGAGTTTCCTCCCCCATTACCTCCTGCTTCTTCAAATTTGGGTCCTATTCTTGAGCAAGTTGATCATAATTTTTTAGATCTTGCTTTATTGGATGAGTATTTGGCAGGTATCTCAAACTTGTTTGTAGAGTCTCATCTTGCAGATTTGGGAGACATATTTGAGGGGATTTCTCCCCTCTTTGATGATAGTTCTAGCATGGTTGTTGATATATCTACATCTTCTTTGGAGATTGACATTGATGAGTTTTCTCCTTCACTTGATTTGTCACATTTCTCGGTTGTTTTTTATCATGATTATGTGGTGGATTATTCATACTTGGAGATTCCTACTCACTCTTCAGAGAATTCTATTTGGGGACTTCCTTCCTCCTTCCTTCAATTGGACATGGAGTGGCTTCTTCATCATTTGGTGGACTTGTTTCTTCCTAAGGGAGAGGTGTTGATTGTAGGCATTGGATCATCTTTTGTTTCTAGGCATACTTCATTGGTATTAGAGCTTCTTCAGTATGGGGAGGGATATAATGTCTCTCTTCTTCCTTCCTACAGGGGGATCATTGGTTGTATATACATGATGTATGTAGTCCTTGGGGGGTATTAGTGAGTCCTCCATGCATCATCTTGTTTTCTTTTCTCTTTTGGAGAGGAGTTTTGTCCCATAGGGTTTTCTCCTTTTCTCTGCTTGTGAGAGATTGCATTGCATTTTGCATTGTAAATGGGTACCGAACATGGTTGTGTATCTAGTCTAACCCATATTGCATCTTGCTCATATTGCATAATAATCTCCCTAACTTGCACTTAAGGGGGGTGTTGGAGTAAATGAGTTTTTTACCATTTACTTTGCTTAAGTTTTACTTAGGCATCATAATGCATTATTAGGTACATATTAGTTTATTATTCGATAATTGTTGTCAGTTTTTACCGGCTTTCTCCTTGCCTTTATAAGCAAGGTTATGTACATTATTTTGCATCTCATTCATATTTTTTTATCATTCTGATGAAATAGCTTTGCTTCTCTCGTATTGTGAAGGTTTATCCTGTAGGTTGTGCTCTTGGGAGGTGCTTGACACCAACAAGAGGAATTGAATCAAATTCCTCAATAAAATAATTTGCATACCAAACCCTTCAACTTCCCAAAATAAAAATTAAAAGGTAATACAATAATAATACCAAAAATATAAATTTTAAAATAGACATCCTCACAAATGAAATAAAATAGAATAAAATGAATAATAATCATACCTTCACACCATAATTCATATAAATAAGTAATTAAAAATAAGGTAACCAAGATAATTAACCCAAATATCCCTAACACAACCCAATTGGTTAATCATGAAAAAATCTAAAAAATTAAATAAACTTGGGCATTTAAACATATCTCCAAACTAATAAGGATTTGGGTTGCCCACCTGCAAAACTCAATTTTGAACATCAGTATTGTTGAATATCAAGAACACTGAGACGAGGGGTGAATCAGTGTTCTATAAACTTTTCCTTTTAACCATTTCCCAGAATAAATTAAACAAGAGCACAACATGCAAATGAATAGCAACCATAGAAGCATGACACATGGACATCAAAATTTTTACATGGGAAACCCAAAAAGGGAAAAACCACAAAGAGGATTAGCTCTTAAATATATATTGTAATCTTTAGAAATAATAATGTTAAGGTTTGATCACTCCATGGGCCTAGAACATGCTGGCTCACTACCATGAAGTACAACTAGGTCTAGCAGGTTCACTGCCTCAATCCTAAACCTAGCAAGATTATAATGAGGGTTGTTAAACCCTTTTGGAGGCTCACTGCCAAATACCAATCAAATAGTATATGAAAGGGAGTGCTGCATAATCATCTGTCAATATGCCAAGGTACAGTCTTTTAACAACTGAATTCTAAATCCCAGGTCTTCATCATCATTGATCTATTTCTACTCTGATATTCACATGCTTGCATCATAACCACATATACATACATCCTCAATTGAGATTCATTGCTCTTATCTATCCACATCATGATTTGATTCATAATCAGGTCGGCATCTAAGATATGAAATGTGTTCATTAAAAGATGTAGCTTGTCGGCTCAGCCCAAGTTTTTGCCCAAATGTGTTCATATAGGTTGGTTTTAATCATTTAATTACTTAAGTAGATCCTTCAAACACTATCTCTTCTCCGCATGATGATTTATTATATCAGTTGGCCTATTCCTTAAGAGCATGCTTAATAGGTTCATCTGTTGACTTGCAACTTTTACTACAAATCACAAAACACTTCCAAAATCAAATCAAGGACTCTTCTCATATTCCCAATCTTGCCCTCAGAACTGCAAGGCATGACATCATCTTGCAAAGAATTGCGGACTATCGAAACTTAGACTCTGTCTCAGTCAAACTCTGTCAGACACTGTATCGATACTCAGTAGCTTGAAACTATTTTTCCGGTGGACTTCAGATCTCACAACTCTGGAATTGGATATTTCATACAAGTCTTTACAATACCTTAAAACTGCATAATAGAATATTCACTTGTAGAGGAATGAGGACCATTTTGCTTTGCACTATACATTGTTCCTGTCTTAACAGTATCCACCCGGACTTAGACTTTTCACTTGATGAATTTCAGAGGAAGTCAGATCTTGATCACTAGAATATAATAGCAATAGGTGGCTATAGACATCATACCTGAATCGCATTTGCAAGTCTTCAATTGCAGAGGCATACTAATTCACTTTCTATCCCTTACTCAGAATACTTCCCATACTTAGCCATTTTGGGCTTCAGGACCAAAACACTTTATGCCTTGTTGCCAACTCAAGATTATCTGTTGGAGTAGCATCTCTTTATCATACTGATGGATTCTCTTGACCTTGTTGCCATCAATGACAACACACAAATTATCTCTAGAGCAGTGTCTCTTGTCAGCAATCTCCCCCTTTGGCATTCATGACAACACTTAGTGAAAAATGCTTGACTACTCTCCCTGAGATGTTTATCCATTTTTCACTGATCTTCTTCTCCCCCTTTGACATCAATGGCAAAGGGTGTGGCTTCAAACAAAATTGGTAAAAAATTGTTATATTTTGCCATATATTTACAAGTACAGTCTTCTACTTTAGATTACATGTGTTGGAGAATGCCACTAAAGATGTTCTTTAGTTCAGCCATCTCAACATCCTAGCTCTTCTTAGCACCATCCAAAATTTGTATATGCCCACTAAGTAGAAAAATTAGAGTTTCAGCTTTTTACAGGTCTAATGATGTGGCAGTTTGTGCAACAAGTTGTGCTTCAGCTACAAGCTTGGTCATTGAATCCAATTTGGGCTCATCAGTCTTCTCAGTTGTCCCATTCTACTCTTTATTTGATACATCTGATTTATTAAACCATTTAAGTCATTGTGGATGTTGATGACTTGAGATTCTTAGTTGCTGGGTGATTCGTGTATTGGATGAAAGTTCTTAGAAATATTCATCAATTTTCCTTCCAATTCCTTGATCTTTTATTCTATTTTCTTTGTAACTTTTGGCCATGATAGACAAAATTTATATACATCACTAACTTCTCCAATAGCACTTTGAACATTCTATATCTTATTATCTAGCTGAGCCTTATCATGGGCTATCAACTTTGTCAACTCATCTAACCTTTTCTCATTGAACTCTTATCTAATTTTTGTTTCAACAGATTTCTCAAGAGATGAACAAAATGTTTACTTACCAAACTGATAAGTCCTTTGAGTTGGTTGTTTAGAGGCAAGGAGTTGTCTTTCTGATAAGATGGCATCAGCTTCTCTAAAATGTTGGATGCTTCAACAATGAGCTCACTATCCTCAATGTGATACTTCAACATTTCTTCTTGAGCCTTGACCTAAACAATTGTGACCAACTTTAGCTTCTGTGCCGGTGACATTGTGTCCAAGTTTATTGGACCATGTAGGAATTCTATCTCATCCAAAACTTGCTTTCTTTTCTCCAATAGTTCTTTCACCAATTCAGCATTATCTCTTGGTATAGGAGAGGTTTCCTCTTTTTGGCTTTGATCCAGACCATCTGGATCCATGTCCTTATTTGTATCTTCCTCTTGTTCCAGTGGAGGAATTTCCATGTCCTATTCTTCCTCAATCATCTCCTTTTTAGGTTTATCCTCAACTTGATGTATTGGAGAGAGTCTTATTTCAAAACCAACAAGTACTTCTTTCTTCTCAATCACTTTATCATCTTTATCTTATTCCTACCCCAGGTTTACTTCCATAACAGATGCATTATTTCCACCATCTATTATTTCATTGTCATAGATGGTAGGGATATTGTATTTCTTTAATGTTTCCAACGTGATCTCCTCTATTTCCTTGACCACTTTATCAATTTCCCCCAACATCAATGAGTTCATTCTTCTCTTGGTCCCGAAGGCATCCTTGATTTCTTTAGAGATTTTGACCTTGTCCTCAGGGGTGATCTCTAGACATAATCTTATCAATGAGTGTTCCCTGAGCTCAATATCCTTTGCCATAGACGCTTCTTTCCTTCCACTTATTATGCTTGCCAGGCTGTGTGGAAGATCATCAACTATTTCAATTAGGCCTTGTTGTATATGTTTAGGTATTCTTCCATAGCAGTCTCATTGATCCTCTTATCTGGATCATTATATTCATCATACAATTGTGCAAATGGTTTTAGATTGCCATCCATTGTTATGGCTTTGAGCACATCCTCAAGACTTATAGTTGCTTCCTCTGTCATAGACATATCTTGCTTTTGTCTTTTTGCAGTCTTTCCCATACCAGAGGGTTTCTTGGTTCCAGAGGCCTCTGTGCCCTCAACTTTCATCCTTGTCACTTCTTCATCAAACTCAGTTTCTTCTTCATCCTTGCTCCCTACATTAACATACAGTCTTCTTCCCTTCATTTTCTTCCTCTTTGTATCTTTGACAGTAGATTTCCTTGATGTTTGCTCCATACTCACTGATGGTGTGGTACTAGAGGAGGTGGCAGTGCTCCTTGTAGATCTCTGAGTCTTTTTAGAGTTGTCTTGTTTCACCGAAACTTGTACTAGTTCACTCTTTTGTTTTTCTTTTTCCATTTTCTCTGCTCTTTCCCTTACTTCTTTCAGTTGTTCTTTGGTAATACCATACCTTGCAGCAATTTCTTCAACTTCTCTTCTCACTTTCCTGGTGGATTCTGGCTTCCTAAATTCAACATACAGTTTTAGAGATAGTTCATCATATGTGCCAAATCTTTCTTCCTTTGTGTCCTTAGGTTTGCTTAGCATGTGTTGGGCATAGTTATCCAATACTTGACCATCCACTTCATATCCCATGGGCATGATCCAAACTATTCTAGGCTCAACAACTTCCATTAAATATTGGTCCTTGGTGACCATGAAACATATGCTATCCTTTTATTTTTCAACAATTATCCTAAGTATTCTTTCCCTTGACTGCATCATGTTCTGAAAGTTCTTGAAAAACCCCCATAGAATTACTTTTTGGTCATTATGACTACCTAGGTTGTTAAGACAGTTTCTTATTTGAATAGCTATTGGTTGATTACTTAACCAAATCAGGCCCTTGTGGTTTGGGAACTCATTCAAAAAATAGAGAAATAAGCAAGACAATAAGCGTACCAAATTTGAAAGGATAGTTCTTGTTTTCCTTGATTTTTTTTACATTAATTGAGGTCTTAGTAGCTCACACAAGTCATAATCCACATTCTCTTTGATCATTTGGTATGTTGTGTAAATGGCCATACCTGAGACAAAATTTTCTCTGCTTGTGAAGTAAATATTGTAACCTATGACCATTGAGGCAAAATTTACCGCAGGATTAATGATATCATTTGTTGTCATTGCCCTTTTGTCAAATTGGGCTCCGAAGGCATCTGTAATGGTTTGATTCTTGACTGCCTTCAATAATGGCACACCTTCGATGGAGTTTAGTCTAGTGACTACCTGAATTGCATCTTTTGTTATCTTAGAGGGTTGCCCCTTCCCCAACCACATGAACTCATCATGAATCCTACTTAGCACATATCGAATCCATTCATCATCAGCAAATGTAGGAAACTCTACATATTGGATGAATTTATTTTCTTCTAGGATTTTGTATTCTTCCTTCAGATGAAATTGACCATTACTTAAATGATTTTGATATAAGTCTATGAATTTACTATCACCGTGCTGATCTAGGGTAACATGAATATATGCCCTAATGTCTTCCACATATAAAACTCCATTTGGTATGCTTGAAAATGCACCCATTTGATCAACTTCAGTTTCTTTATGAGGATGTTTCTGGAATTTTGGTCGTGGTCTTTCAGTAATATCAACAGGTAAAGGATTTTCCATTTCTCATAGTCAGGTTAATGGGATAAATACCTTGTTTCTGTGTGTTAGGGTTTCCTTTCTCTGAATTACTCCAATCGCTTCAAAATTTGGTCGACATTGCTCAAGTTCTGCCTCAATATCTTTGAATACCTGATGGCTTTGAATGCAAAGTGATTTTGAAACCAAACAAGTTCTTTTTTATCCTCTGTGCAACTTGACCTAGTCGTCATTAAATGCGCATTCCTAGAAATTTGTTAAACCCTTCACTGTAGAATACAATCGATTAGGATTGCACCACAATACTGTACATTAGATCTCTTTCTTCCAGAATTTCTTTCTAGGGATCTATCATGTTAGATTCTACAACATATCTTTGTGCTAGATTCTAGCACCAACTTTTTGGCTAGGGGATTTAGATTTTTAACGCTCCTCCCCCTGAGCTAGAGCTCTCAATTTACTTCCCAGAGGAAGTGTCTACAACAGATGTTCGTGCGGATCCATCCTTAACCTCATTTACATCCTTTTTAATCTAGATCATACTCATCTCATTCTTGATTTTCATTGGATCAACCTTTTCTTTTCCCTTATCATTCCTCTGCTATGTTTTTCTTTCTTTAGCATAGTAATTTCTCTTCATACTCTTGCTTCTACAGAATCTTGCGACATGTCCAAATTTGTTGGAATTAAAACATACAATGTTACCTTGTCCTTGATTACTTCCTCTAAATGAATTCATCCTTGATCTGCATTGATTAGCCATGTGTCCAAATCTATTGCATGTGAAACACTTGCCATTGAAGAATTGACCATTCCTAGAATAGTTTGGCATATTTCTTGACACACTTCTGCACTCATTTGCTTTATGACCAATCTTCTTGCAATTGAAACATTTACCAGAGAAGGATGGAACATTTTGATTCATTTTACTTCTACAATGAGTAGCCCTATGACCATACTTATTGCATTTATAACAGTGACCATTAAAGGATGGATACTTTTGAGCATTTGGCTATCTGACAGGAGGTCTTCTAGGTCTTCTTGTTTGATTTCTGAACTAGTATCCTCTATTTTTCCTTGACTTAGTGTTTATTTGACCATATTTTGAACTTTCTCCTTTCTCAAATCCCAAACCTTGCTTGTCATCAACACTCTTCTGGATAGCAATCATTTCATCAAGCTTTGCAGTACTTATCTTGATTTTTTCTTTTTCAGGTCCATTTTTAGTCTTACAATTTCTTTTTCAAGTCTGGCACAATCTTCTGACCTATTCTTCATAATTAAATTCAGATCATCTTCTCCTCTTGTTCTTTCTATAACTTCTGCTTCCAAATCATTTATGGCTTCATTTGCTGATATCAATTGATTATTAACTTCTTTGTATTTGTCTTTGAATTTCTTGACTTGCTCTTTTATCTTTGAGATGCATTCATTAGTGTGTTGCAAGTTTTCTTTTAGATCCCTGACTTCTGCTTCAGAATTTTCAAGATCCACAAGAGTTGCTTCTAGTTTCTTGTTTCTTTCATAATTTCCAAATCTTCTTGCTACCATGATCACACTATCCCAAATCTTCCTTAAGCTGTTAGACTTTTTCCAAGGCACCTTGCTCTGATACCAATTGTTGAATATAAAGAACACTGAGAAGGGGGGGTGAATCAATTTTCTATAAAAAATTTCTTTTAACCATTTCCTAGAATAAATTAAATAAGAGCACAACATGCAAATGAATAGCAACCATAGAAGCATGACACATGGACACCAAAATTTTTACGTGGAAAACCAAAAAAGGGAAAAACCATGGAGAGGATTAGCTCTCAAATATATATTGTAATCTTTACAAATAATAATGTTCAGGATTGGTCACTTCACGTGCCTAGAACATGCTGGATCACTTCCTTGAAGTACAACTAGGTCTAGCAGGCTCACTGCCTCAACCCTAAACCTAGTAAGATTACAATGAGGGCTGTTAAACCTTGAGGGATATTAAACCCTTTTGGAGGCTCACTGCCTTAATGAAGAAGGCTCACTACCAAATACCAATCAAATAATATATGAAAGGGAGTATTGCATAAGCATCTGTCAATATGCCAAGGTGCAGTCTTTTAACAACTGAATTCTGAATCCCAAGTCTTCATCATCACTGATCTATTTCTGCTCTGATATTCGCATGCTCACATCATACCCACATATCCATACATCCTCAATCGAGATTCATCACTCTTATATATACACATCATGATTTGATTCATAATCAGGTCGGCATCCAAGATATGAAACGTGTTCATTGAAAGATGTAGCTTATTGGCTCAGTCCAATGCACTATATGTCATGTGGACCCAAGTTTTTGCCCAAACATGTTCATATAGGTTAGCTTTAATCATTTAATTACTTAAGTAGATCCTTCAAACACTATCTCTTCTCTGCATGATGATTTATTAGATCAGTCAGCCTATTCCTTAAGAGCATGCTTAACAAGTTCATCTGTTGACTTGCAACTTTTACTGTGGATCACAAAACACTTCCAAAATCAAATCAAGGACTCTTCCCATATTCCTAATCTTGCCCTCAGAACCACAAGGCATGACATCATCTTGCGGAGAATTGTGGACCATCAGAACTTAGATTCTATCTCAGTCAAACTTTGTCATACACTGTGCTAATACTCAGTAGCTTGAAACCATTTTTCCGGTGGACTTTAGATCTCACAACTCTGGAATTAGACATTTCATACTGTATACACCTAAAAATGGCACGACTCTCTAAATAAATATTCTTAATATTTATTCCATCTAAATTCCTCTATCAATAAATAAATAAATAAATTTATTTATTCGATTCATATTTCCTCTAAGTTAATTAAATATCAAAATATTTAATTACATCTTTAAAGTTAAAATTAAATAAAATCTTTTATTTAATTTATTTCTTCCAAACAATTAAATAATTTCTAATTATTTAATTAAGTTGCTCATTCCTCCAAATTTAAATAAATAAATTAAATTTATTTAAATCCTCTCACTCTCCAAAAATAAAATATAATTAAATATTTTATTTATTCTTCCAAAATCATGTGCAAGTAAATTAAATAAATTTATTTATTTACTTTGTTTTCTTATCTTCCAAATCTTCTAAAAATAAATTAAATAAATTTATTTATTTAATTTGCTTTCTTATCTTCCAAATCTTCTAAAAATAAATTAAATAAATTTATTTATTTAATTTGCTTTCTTATCTTCCAAATCTTCTAAAAATAAATTAAATAAATTTATTTATTTAATTTGCTTTCTTATCTTTAATATCTTCTAAAAATAAATTCTTCTTGTAATGCAAAAGCAAACGCTGAGTTAAAGCAACTTTAAAACAACTTTGCTCTTAAATTAGAAAAATAAATTCTAATTTAAGAAAATAAAAACTCATCCTCATCAAGAAAGCATTTAACTCAACAAAGCTTCTTTTTGAATGACACATGTCCTTCTTCTATTGGTTGCACGTTCTTCAACCATCCTCCTCCATTGATCTTCTCATTTCTTCTCAACCATTGATCTTCTCCCACACAACTCTATAAATACAACCCTCTTCTTCTATCTTTCATAAATCCATCATTTGAGCAAACTTACGCTGTAGAAACACAAGCGCACCTTTGGCACAACCATTTCCATATCACTTATCATCCATCAATAGTGTGTTGAAGCTCATCTTCAATCACACAAAGTATCATAGCCATTCTATTCTTATCATCTTCAACAAGCAAGGGAGCATACACTTCTGAGGGCTTTATCATTATAAAGATCAAGAACAGATAGGAGAATAATGAAAGGCGTAAGGTAAAGGTTGTAAGTATCATCTGTTTGTTATTTTAAATCTCCTTTTCCTTCATATTCTATTGATGTATTGGGTTTGTTATTATATTTGATTAATCCACATTTCACCCTTTACATTTTGGTGCCCACCGTGGGGCCCTTGCCCCTCTTTCTAATAAAAAAACTAAGTTTTTCTAAGTGACAGGTCCGTACAGGTGCCGTACAGGGTTCTGACAGAGGCATCCGGCGCATTTATCCTCCAAACTAGCGCATCTACCTCCTGTTCCAATGCATACAAAATTCCTGCGCATTCGATCTCATAATTGACGCTTTCACCTTATGTTCTAGTGCTTCTATAGATATGGCGCATACGCACTCTGTTTTGGCGTTTATACCCCCTGTTCCAGCACTTTTGTATTTACAGTGCATATACTTTAGATTACGATGCTTTTGTACTGTGTAACGACGCATTTGGTAGTTCAATAGATTTGCACCTCATTACAGTGCTTTTGACACCTATCTTAACGCTTCTATAAAACAGTGCATGCAAGTTCTATTTCTGCACATTCAGACTGCATAGCAGCGCTTCTATTATGCACTGTGGTTTTAGGATTTCATCTAATTTTTTTGTTTGAGCTAACGCTTGTCTTGTAGGATTAGAAGTTGGATTAGATCATTTAGTTGCATTGATTAGTTCATTTAGATTAATTAGGGGAAAAAGTAACCAAAAAAAAATGCATGCATGCAACTTTCACGTAGTCCTTAACTAGGAAGAGAGTAATTGAACCACTACTATATCTGCATATTGCTATCTTCTTTAGTTAGATCATTGCTATCTTACAAATGGGAAAATGAGTAATGTTATCTTTTTAACAACTTCAAAGTTAATAAATGCATGAGTGCACAAGTAGATAGCCCATTTAGTTATTTTCTTTTTAAATAGGATTGGATTAATCAGTGTTCTCTGTGATTGTTGAATGACAATAGGCTTATGCTCTCCCCTTAACTGGGTGACTAGAATGCCAAACTTGTTATTCCATCTGTTTAACCTTTAGGGGGGCCTACCCTTGGATGCCCGCCTGTCCAAGTGGGAACGACCCTGAGTGGTAACAGGGTAAAGCCAAACTCTACCAAGCCACTTAAAATAAATTGTGCTTGAGGTGAAAACCTCCTACAACGAGTGCTGATGTGTTACACCGATGGCCAACCTCCCCCAAAACCCTCTAAGACGTAACCCTTTGAGACTGGGAGACTCCATAACGGAGAGTAGTGTTGCCATACGTGTAACCACTCGAATGATTGCCTTGACTACGAACCAATTGTGTAGTATACCAAAAACCCCTATTTGTTGATGCAAAGGGCGGAGCCTTTGAAATGACCTCAATTCATGTGACTCTTAGTAGAGGTAGCGGGGACAATCCTAAGGTTCGATGGGGGTACGAGCCTAAGGAAACCTAGATCTGGTATGCGTGAGAAGTGAGTGCCGTGGAGGGGAGACGGTGCTACCAGATCCTGGAGCTACATGCTTTGAGTATGCACAGCTAGAGGATTCAACGAATATTGTCCTATCCAGCCTAGGTGTACTTGTTTTTGAGTCAAAATAGTCCAAAAATACAAAAAATAACAAAAGATAAAAATATGAAAACTTCTATGTGTTTGCTGTGTCTTTGCCATAATTGAATATCAACTCTCAAAAACACCAAGTTTTTGAACCAAAAACAGGGAAAAACTTGAAAAATAGTTCCAAAATTCTGCAAAACCAAGACAAAAACTAGAATTGTGCATTTGTCATGACCTATTATGCATTTGATCCGACTTTCAGCGCATTTAAGCTATGTTACAACACATTTGAAACATTGCCAGTGTTGCACATTTGATCTGACTTCTGGCAAATTTACACTCTATTTCTGTGCATTTGTTGCTGCATATCTAAACCAGTAAGCTTTTCCAGTCTTGTGTCAATGGCAAACCAATTAGAATATATTGGTCAAAAACTCTAATAGCTGCAATTACAAATAAACTTAGGTCCCTCGCCCCAAGATTGTGTAGCAATTTCTCAACAAATCCAAGTCTTACAACAAGAAATGGCAATCTTGCCAGCTGAACGTGCTAGTACCAGCTATGCCTCATCCCAAAATCATACATCCTTTTCCCGTCTTAATGATGCTCATGACAAGGCAAGCACCACCTCAAGTTGGAAATCGTATACCACTCTGTCTACTAGTCCTCCTTCACCATCTTCTAAGATGCATATTGCAAAACATACCAGTCCTACGCCAACACCACTGTCGCATTCCCCAAGCTCTAAACTGACAACCAAGGAATCCTCAGATGATTTATGGAAAAGAGTCTTTCCCAATTTATACAACTAGAGAAAAGCTAGGGAGAAAGCTAAATCCTCTCATTCACCTATCTATACACCTACCAATAATATGATCCAAGGGCTACTAGCAGAGAGTCAACCATGTCCCCAAATTATGGGCTTTGACCTTATCAAAGATTCTTCTAATGGTATGTCAAATCCTACAACCCCATCATGTAGTCTGCAACCCCTTGAGCTTATTGAAACACCTCCTACCATGAACCAAATTCATGGTCTGTCACACCTTCATGTTGTTGACCAAGAGCCTATCCAAGAGTCTTCTACCTCCACTCCAATTCAAGCACATCAAGAGTTATGTCAAGAGCACACTTTAGAGCATGTGGAAACATCAACCCCTTGTCTAAATCAACATCAAAGCACTCCCATTCGACCCTTACATAACCTCTATCTTTTTGATAATCGTATACCTATACATGAGCAAGAGATCCAATTTCTAACCATGCATAACCTATATCTCTTCCATGATCAAGATACTACCTTTGATGAAGAAGCTATCCATGAGCAACTTGATCCTATGCATGAGCTAGAGATCCAATTTCGGCCCCTCCATAACCTATGTCTTTTCTATGATCAAGATCTTATCGTTGATGAAGAACCTATACACAAGCACCTTAATCCCATCACGCTAAATCCTATCTATGATCAAGATCCCATCTATGGTGAAGAGCCTATCTATGATCAAGCAGACCATGATGATCCTCTAAGCCCACTTTATGTGTTCCATGGTCATGAGCCTATAACCCCATCTAGTCCTATCCAAGATCCAGCAACTTTCACTTCCCTTGATGAGACACTTGCCTCCCAAGCAAGTGTAGAAGATCAAACTAGTAATACTCCTCTGCCATCCGTTATCGACCATGCTGTAAATTCCCCACCGTATATCCTTGGTCTTACAACCTTCATTCATGAGTGTTCATCCTTAGAACACCAGCCACCATTATCCTTTATCCCACCTTCTTCATCTGATGAGGAACTTGTGTCTAGTGTTCCACCTACACATAATCCTGCTGTCCACCACATCCACCGCATACTCCAACATATGAACTATCAAGGTAAAGGCTTAGGCCTTCACGAACAAGGTATTTTGGAGCCCATCCATGTCAATGTTCCTCCTCCTTCATATGGCCTTAGATACATACCCCAAGGTGAACAGTCTCAAGATGTTGGTACTTCCTCCACTCCTAAATCCCCACTTTTCATCGCAAATCCTATCATATCCCCAAAACATATGTGGCCATTCCACCTCCATCATCCTACAATTGTCAAAACCATGTGACCATACACCTTCCACCATCCAATCTACCTCCACTACTTCTAACTCGGACTACACCTCCATGCATTTTACCACCACTTCTTCCAACACCTTATTTATCATCCTCTAAATATCCCAATCATGATCAACAAATGCACATATTGTCTAAACAACGAGCTTCAACCAACCTCACTTCCACCATCTCAAGGGAATTCAACGTCAAAAATGTGGATGCCTCTACCTATAAAATCAAAAATCCTAAGAGTCCTCATGACCTAGGATATAAAATCCAAGAATCAAAGAATTACCCATCTCAAAAACTGCATACACCCACACACCTCAATGTCAAACTAAAAAAGGTGTGGGTCCCCAAGCATCAAGCAATTACCTCAGAAGCTGCACAAAGGCTACATATACCCAATCCCATACCTTCATAAGAGAAGTCTAAAAGCAAAATGGTTTGGGTACCTAAGCAAAAAGCCCTCAAGTTAAATGAGGCATCCACCTCTCACGAATCCCAACCATCCACTTTCTCCTTTTCCATCCAAAAATTACATTCCATCCAAAAGTATCAAATCCTTCCATTCCACATGACAAGCAAAAATTAGAAAAATACTAAGTCTATGTGGGTCCCCAAAGGCCTATATCATTCATCCACCAAGAAAAACTCTCCATTGCTTCCTACACCACCTTCCCATCATAAGCTTCAATGTTTATCACGGTATGTGCAACCGTTGGTCATGGTTCCCTTCCATTCCACAACACTTTCATATAACTCCATCTCCCCTCCCTTCCACTACTATCCTACATATCTTCCTCATCCTATGGTCAATTCTTTTGCATTAGCTTTCCAATCCGTATATCCACATCATTGTCCACTATTGCACCTTCTGCAATCCGCTATCTACCATTCTCCATCTCACTTTCATGCAATCTCCTACCAACATCTATAAGAACACTTGACATGGTCCAAGTGATGACATCCATCTAGCGGGACTATCACCTTTCAAGGAACTACATACTTGAGTCTCTCCTTTCCATATCCACCTTCTCCTATCCAAATATTCAAAAAAAAAAGAGTAAAGAGAAATCCCTTCGTCCAATGGTGAAAACTTGGCAAACAGGTGCCTTGGATAAGTACCATGATGAAAACCTGGCAAATAGGCATCATGTGTAAGTTGATCTTCTATGTCACCTACACTTGGGGGCACCTTGTCTCATTAGCATATCACTTTTCTCCTACTAGTTTCCTTTCATACCATTTCCTATCCTATTCCTCTATCCATTACATACCTATACTGTCGAGTCCATCCATCTTAATCTTCCATTCCTCTATTTTTCTTGATCTTGATAAAGATTGGGGGCACAATGTTGACAAATGTTTTAGATGTCTCTTGACATACCTTATCCCTCCAAAACCACACAAATCCTTCATTATCCTCTCATCGTCCTTCATTGTAAGCTTTGAGTTATTCCTATGTGACATAGTCCTTGGAGATCACATCCTTGTTTCCTTCTACCTACCCTTCCATTGATCCCCTATTGCCCATCCTCATACATACCTTTATCACCCATACATCTGCATATTTGTGGTGTTTCCCTTGTCATCAGTATCTAGCATTAAGTCTATCCAAAATTCTTATCTAGTATCATGTCCACGGTGTCAGCCTAGCATAGCCTCTTCCATCAGAGTTATCTAATCCATGTCTATTCCATATCGTATCTTGTCTGATCCGTGTCTGTTCCATCTCATATCTTGTCTGATCCATGTCTGTTCCATATCATATCTTATCTAATCCATGTCTATTCCATATAGTATCTTGTCTGATCCGTGTTTGTTCCATATCGTGCCTTGTCTGATCCATATCTGTTCCATGTCTGATTCGTATCTGTTCCATATCGTGTCTCATCCAGTCCATATCTCAGTATCATGAGGTTCACCCTGAACTACGTTGCCTCTATGTTGTCACGTAGGCAAGGCCATTTATCAATGCGCCCCCGAGGCTCTCCTTCCCGTCTGTTCCATATCTTGTCATCTGTCCTTCTCTCTATCTGCGTCCACACCTTTCACCAAGCAAAGCACGCGTAGCAAAGTCCGCTTACAAACAAAAGTCTTGATGCAAAACATCAACCTGTCCTAAACAAAGTAGTGCACCATACCGAAACACTCCGAGACTAATTCTATATCAATTATAGCAAAAAGACACATCTAATGCAAGAATGTTTTGTGAACAGGTTAACTTACAAAGTCTGGGATTCTTGTCATTATGCCTTCCTATGCTACTCAAGGATGCCAAAAGCTAGAGATGCTATGATGGGGGCATAATCTTTTTCTTTGTCTGTTGTTTGTGGATCAAACTTTAGTAATGCGACGACTTCTATCTAACAACATGATCAACAAAAGATCATCAAGGACTTCGGAGGTCTAAACATGAAAAGGGGCAATCCTTGTCTGTTGAAATGCAAAAAACACTTAGGTCATCTAGATTCAAGTTTGACTAGATGCTTGTATTAACTTGCTATATCAAAATCCATGTGAGTAATACTCAGGTCATCTCAGTTTAATTATACCTAGATGCTTGTATTTTCTTACAACATAATAAAGCCCAATGATGAAATAAACACTTCAAAATAATTGTTATATCAAGATGACAAATATCCATGTCCATGTCCATATCGTATCCAATTGCAGTTCATATCCATATCCATATCCATACCATATCCAATTGCAGTTCATATCCATATCCATATCCATAATGTATCCAATTGCGTCTCATATCCGTATCCATATCCAATTGCATTTTTCCATATCCCATCCAATAAAGATCCAAAATGCAGCGAATCAATGTTTACAAATAAAAGCTTGTGATTTCTCCTATCAAGTCATTCTTCTACCGATCAAATTTCTATCTGTCTTCATATCTCTCATCAACAGTTCTAGCTGTCAATCTGAGTAGTGATCAAAATACAAGTCTATCCTTAATTCCATACCAATCAAGTCAAGTCAATATTGTCAAATGATCCAATCACAATCAGTGGTCTTGATCCTAATCTTGTCGTAAACCATATCAATCAGTTATAACTATCCTTCATGTTGCTCTAGGGATATATCGTTCCCCGCCATGACAACACTGTCATATATTGTTATCATATCAAATGTCTTAGATAGGATGTTGCATAGTTGAAACCAGACCTGGAGTCTTATACAACATGTTTCATTCCTGAAACTAGACATCATCGATCTATATCCTTGGTTTACCACTCGACAAGAGCAATACCTTGTTTGTTCTTGTATCATTTGTGCATACTTGCTTACTTGCTTGTGTGTGTTATCATTTTATCTTGCATCGCATATCATTCACCTCTTTCTTCTCCATCTAACCATTTCTTCTCCTGTCAACCTATCTTCTTCGTGAGATTGTCTGTCTCATGCCTTCTGCCTTCTTCCCGTCCAATCTCCTGAGGGGGCATCTTGTCATTAAACTTGTACTAGGGGCAAACTGGGGCATGTATTATTTTTAGACAATCTTATTCTTTGAAACAACGTGATAAAACACATTGCATCAAAGAGGGGCAAAATGTATACACTTAAAAATGGCACGACTCTGTCTAAATAAATATTCTTAATATTTATTCCATCTAAATTCCTCTATCAATAAATAAATAAATAAATTTATTTACTTGATTCATATTTCCTCTAAGTTAATTAAATATCAAAATATTTAATTACATCTTCTAAAGTCAAAATTAAATAAAATGTTTTATTTAATTTATTTCTTCCAAACAATTAAATAATTTCTAATTATTTAATTAATTTGCTCATTCCTCCAAATTTAAACAAATAAATTAAATTTATTTAAATCCTTTCACCCTCCAAAAATAAAATATAATTAAATATTTTATTTATTCTTCCAAAATCATGTGCCAATAAATTAAATAAATTTATTTATTTACTTTGCTTTCTTATCTTCCAAATCTTCTAAAAATAAATTAAATAAATTTATTTATTTAATTTGCTTTCTTGTCTTCCAAATCTTCTAAAAATAAATTAAATAAATTTATTTATTTAATTTGCTTTGTTGTCTTCCAAATCTTCTAAAAATAAATTAAATAAATTTATTTATTTAATTTGCTTTGTTGTCTTCCAAATCTTCTAAAAATAAATTAAATAAATTTATTTATTTAATTTGCTTTCTTATCTTCTAAATCTTTTAAAAATAAATTAAATAAATTTATTTATTTACTTTGCTTTCTTATCTTCCAAATCTTCTAAAAATAAATTAAATAAATTTATTTATTTAATTTGCTTTCTTATCTTCAATATCTTCTAAAAATAAATTCTTCTTGTCATTCAAAAGCAAAATCTAAGTTAAAGCAACTTTAAAACAACTTTGCTCTTAAATTAGAAAAATAAATTCTAATTTAAGAAAATAAAAACTCATCCTCATCAAGAAAGCATTTAACTCAACAAAACTTCTTTTTAAATGACATATGTCCTTCTTCTATTGGTTGCATGTTCCTTAACCATCCTCCTCCATTGATCTTCTCGTTTCTTCTCAACCATTGATCTTCTCCCACACAACTCTATAAATACAACCCTCTTCTTCTATCTTTCATAAATCCATCATTTGAGCAAACTTATGCTGCAAAAACACAAGCGCGCCTTTGGCACAACCATTTTCATAGCACTTATCATCCATCAATAATGTGTTGAAGCTCATCTTCAATCACACAAAGTATCATAGCCATTCTATTCCTTTCATCTTCAACAAGCAAGGGAGCATACACTTCTGAGGGCTTCATCATTATCAAGATCAAGAACAAGAACAGATAGGTGAACAATGGAAGGCATAAGGTAAAGGTTGTAAGTATCATTTGTTTGTTATTTTAAATCTCCTTTTCCTTCATATTCTATTGATGTATTGGGTTTGTTATTATATTTGATTAATCCACATTTCACCCTTCACACATACAAGTGTTTACAATACCTTAAAATCGCATAATAGAATATTCACTTGCAGAGGAATGTGGACCATTTTTCTTTGCACTGTACACTTTTCCTATCTTAACGGTATCCACCCGAACTTAGACTTTTCACTTGATGACTTCTGGAGGAAAGTCAGATCTTGATCACTGGAATATAATAGCAATAGGTGGCTATAGACATCATACCTGAACCGCATTTGCAAGTCTTCAATTGCGGAGGCATACTGATTCACTTTCTGTCCCTTACTCAGAATACTTCCCATACTTAGCCATTTTGGGCTTCCGGACCAAAATACTTTATGCCTTGTTGCCAACTCAAGATTGTTTGTTGGAGTAGTGTCTATTTATCATATTGATGGGTTCTCTTGACCTTGTTGCCATCAATGACAACACACAGATTATCTCTAAAGCAGGGTCTATTGCCAACAAGTATATCATGAGAAAAATAGTTGAAGCAACAAGTAATTAAATACTAAATATCTAAAATGTCTAAAATCAAATAATTTATTAAATTTCACAATTAAATTAATATGTTTAGATTGACATCACATAATTAAATGCATAATCATTAAACATCACAGAATTAAAAATATTTTATTAATTTAAAACATCTAATATCATCTATAATCCATGATAATGTCAACACACATATATGTATATAAAATATGCATATCAAAACACATAAGTCCATGATCCTAAAATAGTAGTATTAACCATGTCTATACTCAATTATCAAATAGTCAACTATAAACAATATCACATCATAGTCTCAAGATAGTGCTAGCTAGGCCTCACGTAAATAGAGTCACCTATCTATGTCTTTTCCTATGTACCTTTTGATCCTAGTGATTTTTAAACAACTAATATTTTAATATTGATGTCAACCACAGAGAGCTTTCTTATGTAATCTTCATACTTAGTAATCCTGTTATATCATAATAAACATCATTTAACTCTTGAAAAGATTTTACTTTGTTGCTTGAATAGAAACTAATGCAAGAAATAATTGTATCACAGTACATGTGTGATTCAATATAAAACACCTATTATCTATTGTTACCTAATTTAGCTTCCAACTCAATCAGGTAGAGCTGAGATAGTTTGTTTGCAAAATCAAGATAAAGGCATACATTCAATTCTACTAAGTTTCATTCATATGCACATAAGCATTATCAAATAAATTGCAGTTTAGTTTGCAAATGTATACAAGAGAAAGATTGCACAAATTCTGCATAAATGTTGTCTTTTATTGATAATCATAAATGTATGGTGTCCCACACAAGCCATGGGAATAACTATTTCAATACAATATAAGAATAAACTATACATATGAAGAAAATAGAAAAGAAAAAGCATATGGAAAGAGTAGAGATCTGTCATTGCTTGAATGACGAACCCCAAGTTGAACTGTTGTATCCTTGCTTCAGTCCCTCCTGCTTGGTTGCTCTAGAAGTTGACCTGTTGCTGCTTGAAATGCCTGCAAGGGATGAGAAAAGTTGTGTTAGAGCTCGGGATCCATATTCTCTACATATAGTATATCAACAAATATATAGTTTATTCTCCTAAGGTATTGAAACAGTTTTGCAACATTATAGATATCAGGAAAAGCAGAGGAGTATCATCAATCATCATGAGCATCATTGGAAGATTTTGGCTTCATTGTTTTATCTAACATATTTATTCATTGTGCAGGTGTAGGTGAAATTTTCATTGCTGGATTATTTCAGTTTGACATAACAAAATGTGGAGTAAAATGGGCTTCCACAAGGGTTGATCTCAACATGTTGCCCTTTTATGTTTTAAGAGGGATAAGAGTGTAAAAGTACCATACTTGTCATCAATTGTGCAGATATTCATCACTCATGAGAGTGAGTTGGTGGATCACTATCTTGAATGACAAACATCTACTCAATGGAACTACAATGAGTAAAGAAGAGTGGTAAAGTATGATATGCAAGGTCAAGAGGGAGCAGACCTACCAAGACTAAAAGTATTGTATGAAGAGATCAAAAGGCATGACAATCACAACCACATAATGGCAGTCAGGAGCAGTCTTGAAAGATAGATAATAGGTATTAGTAAATTTTATATAATGATTGAGTAAATGAGCAAGACAAGAAACTATGACTGTAGTCAAAGAAGAGATAGTCTAAAGCATAGATGGTGCAGTCCTATGTTTGTGTAGCAACCTTAAAAGACCAAAATGAAAATCACTTTTGACATGGAGGAAAAGACAATCATCCAAAATCATTGAGGAGATAATTTATCTAAGGACACTCAAAAAAGAGAGATAATAGGACTTGGAACAGTCACAATGGTCACTAAGGATTAGATAAGTTTAAGATGATCAACATGATAGAGCAGCCAAAAGAATGATGTCACAACCACAATGAAACATCAACATGATTGTCACAATCATCAATGTCAAGAAAACAATTGTAAGCATAATTTAGATTTTGACACAGAGGAGTAAGACAGAGAATAGAGAAGCAGTGAACCTTTTACCTCTATTTTTAAGAGGGGATAGTAATGCAGACCACATGGGTAGCAAGATACAAAGACACTAGAATCTCACTACATACTGAAGATCTGGATACTTGCATGGAGCTCTGAGTATGATCATTAAAAGATGACAATGAGATTAAGAAAGCATGACTGTCAGCAAACAATGATTAAAGAGCAATAACCACTTTCTATTATGAAGGATGATTGTCATTGAGGATAGTTTAAAGGATAGTCAGTCCTCTTTTGCCAAGTTAAAGTGTAGTGAGATGTCACTACATGAATGCCATCTATTTAAACAAGATGAAGAGATAGGACAATCTCAAACAAAGAGAACAACCGAAATGACAGTCATCAACAAAACAGTGTTAAGGACAACCATGGAAGCTTAGTCAAAGAGTAGCATGCAAATGAAGATATAGTCAAGCATGCAACATTGTGACATATTCTATGTAGTCTTAAATGTTACCTTGAACTTCACCATAAAGCAAGTGTAAGTAGCATAGGAGGTTGCTTCTTGATAGTGAATGAATATGATGATGGAAGTCATAAAATATAGAGGTCTATCAAGAAGACAAAATGAACAAGTCATCAGTAGCAGTCACAAGGGACTGTGTGTTGACAACCATAGAATATTGTGTTAAAAACCATAAGGCACTGTATGAGGACCTTCAAGATGGATAGTAAATACTAGAAGACTGTGGAAATAATAGTAAGTCACAAAGGACATGTAATCAATCAAGGAACCGCCATGAAGGGAGCAATAAATAGAGCAGTCACAAAAATTGAGATAGATCAGTCCTAAAGTAGATGTAAAGTACTATAGTCATGTTGGAAGCAGTCCATTAGCAACAGTCATGTATGGAGATCCAAAGAGAGCAACAACACAGGATGTAAATGACTATTAAGACAATAAAGGAGCAATCCCGGGGTCAAAAGGAAACAACCTACAGTCAAGAAGACTTGACAGGTCATGAATAAGGGTCCTACAAAATGATTAAGAAGCAAAGAGGAGACTGAAATCATAAGTAGATGAAGCAGCCTTTAATATTTTTAGGGGTAGTGTTAGGGATTTGTGGAAGTAATAAGGAGAATGGAGATCCAAGGTGATTTTATTGTTGACATGCTAATTGAAGTTTCCATGATGTTTAAAAGGTTTTCCATTATTTTTGGGTATTGAAGATCACAAAAACAGTCACAGGATATTTTCATTGAAGAGAATGAAAACCCTACACAACATCATAGACATAGTGTTACAGGGGTCAGTCAAGGAAATACTAAGGCCTATGCCATCTATAGAGGTTGACATGCCTTGAGAAGCTAAGAAGTCATCACTAGAGGAAATCAGCCACCAAGAGTCTACAGATACCTAAAAATGACAGTAGTGCTAGACTCTACTTTAAATCATGAGACTTAGCTTGGAGGATGTTAGAAATCTATGACTATCTTTAAATGTATTTTCCTCCAAAAGGCCGTGAAGAAAATACCTCTACAAGAAGGACACAGTGGCAAGTTTGTAGGGTTTGTATAACCAAATGTGATATGAGTTGCTTGATAAGGGTATTTCTACAGAGAATTAAGCTTATGTTTTGTCTTCTTGCAATTCATTTCATCTTGTAGCAATTCTTTTTTTCATGTAACTATCCATTTGTTCAAATAACTTTGTATAGTTTTGTATAAGACTCCATCCATCATCCTGAGTCTTAACAGTCATCTTGTGACCATGTCAAGGGTTCTTTGAAGCATTGTTTATACATGGAAGTGTGACAGTCCATAGACATGGAGCAGGCCTACAGAGACTAAGAAAAAACAATCCATAAGAGTCATCATCACCAAACAATAGTCTATCATGAGAATGGCAGTGAGCAGATGAACAACAGTCTATCATGAGAATGACAGTGAGCATATGAACAACCATCTATTATAATTTTGACAGTGAGCAGATGGAGAACAACTATGAAATAGTGCATAGCTCTTTCCTAAAGATCTCTGCTAAACCCTAGAGTGCATGTGTAATTATTACATGAATTAAGAATCATGCTACACAATAGTCATGAAGGATCTCACAATGAAGGTGGTTGAAAGATAACATAGAGTGACCAACATAGGTGACTAGTGGTAGTGAAAGTCTTCAGAGGATAGTGGGTAATACAAGGGGTTGTCATAGTTCATAATAGAGCTGGCAGTGAATGAGGTGATACAGACTGATCATGAAGACAAATGCACATAATGCAAAATATATTCATCATTTTTTGCAAAAAGAGCTTGAGAACAAGCATTTTATTCACAGTGTTGAAAGGAAAAGCAGATTAGATGCAGACAAAGAGCTTACCCAAGCTCATTTTGTTGAGTTCTCATGAAAGATGCATGCAAAGCTCCAGAACCTGCATGAAACCTTCAGGTTGAAACCCTTGGTGGCACCCACAAATTTACAAAATGAAAATGAGATGAGGAATGAGTGTTTGGCCATAGCTTTTGTGTTAAGGTTTTGAAACCCTAAGAAGGGCCGACATAAGCAAAAGGCATTTTTTGCCTTTGTTTTATTTTTCTTCTTCATAAACTAATGCCCACACCTTATAGTCTCCTTTTGCACATTTTGTAAAGCAAATAACCAAATGGTCCTTTGTGTATGCTTTTCTAAGCATGGCCAAATGCATTATTTTTACATCTATTTTGAAATGTAAGCACATTATTGAAGTGATGTAATTATAAGTCACTTTATTTGATGTTGCATATAATGAAGATACATTTTCTTTTAGGATATGGTCAAAGGGATTTTTTGAAGGTTGATGACTAGTGCCAAGCATATAGGGGAAGTTAGAGGAAGTTAGCAAACAAGTGGAGAGAATGTAGGGAGTGTTTTGACTTGGTTTTGGAGGGAAATGAAAGCATCTAGGGGCAGTTTATGATGCCTTTATGATAGGTAAGGTCAAGCCTTAACATTTTCTTCACCTTTGAGCCCTTTTGGAGTGGGTTTAGGGGCTAGAATTTAGGCTTTTTGGTTATGCACGACCAAGGGGGTTTGTAGTCCCTATTTTTGTGCAACAACTTGGAGAAGCATAAGGTAACTTCAAACAACTTTTTAGAGTTCTTTTTTCATTCTCAAGCAGGTATTGTAACTCATTTTGGAGTTCTTTCAGTAGGAGATAGCATTGTAACTCATTTTTACAGACATATACAACAGTGTAACACCTTTTTCAAATCAATAAGGTTAAGCAATTTTACCTTCTTAGAATCTGTTTTATTGTGTGAGGTTAAATGATTGATGCAATTTTCTTGTGATACATGTGATCCTTGTTATTGTGTCTCATTGTTAGCACCTTTGGGTAGAAAATATATGTAGGATTGTAGGTTGTAGGTTGTGTTGGTGATAAAAACAATTCAAAGTTGTGAAGAGAATACATTTTCCTTTGAGAATTGTGAGTGTCAAAGCCTTCCTATGAAACATTAATGCAAGAGCACATGAACCTCTGAGTTGTGTATATCAAAATCTTGTTATTTGTTTAATTGTGTGTGCAAGAGTAGCTGTGCAGGTCTCAAAAATAATCATTTTGGTGCATCACCATAGGAATTAGTTTTCAGTTTATATTTCCTCCTTACTCTTTCCTTTGCAAGAAGCAGGTAGCTTAGTTTAGGTGATAGAACCATGAGAACCAACTCATTCTGGAGGTTAACTCCCACAATCAGGGGAGTTATCCCCTGTTTCATCAATAGGTTGAGTTTTGCAACTCAACAAGGGTGCAGTATTTGGTGATAACAACTATTTTATTCAAATACTTATCATTTTTTTAAAAGAGGGGTAAAATTTTATTAATAAAGAAACCACAGGTACAAAAACACCATCACAACACCCAACTAGATTAGAACCAAGGGAACAACCCCAATCCCAAAGTCCCAAATAGGAGCTTCAACTAACCATCAAAATCATCTGAAATCAATCTCTCCAAATTTTGAACACCATCCTGGAACAACTGGTCCCAACCACTAACACTCCAATCCCCCACCTGCTTCGAGGCTGACTTAGCCAAGAAATCAGCTACATGGTTCCATTCCCTAGGGACATGGATAAATAAAATAAAGTCCATCGAGTCACTCAAATGAAGAATATGTGAAACCACTGATGCCAACTACCATTGCACACCAACCACCTCTCTCTCATTCAGCAAATTAATCACAATCTAGGAATCAAACTTAGATAACCCTATGCCATCCCAAAGCACAGAGAATAGCAAGAGCCTCCATCAAATTATTAGTTTGATGCCCCTTAAACAAAAAAGAAAAAAAGAACAACACCAGAGCTATCTCTTCCTAATCCCCCAATCCCAACATGACCCAGATTCCCCTTGGAAGAGCCATCCGTGTTAATCTTAAAAATACCTGGAGGTGGAGGATGTAGATTGTTTGTCATTGATGTCAAAGTATCAAAGAACCAGGGTGTTGAGGATGCCTTCATTAGTCTCAAGTGTTCAGGAGTTGCATAGTGTTCATGCTTCATATGTGATGGTTATCAGGAGGATCATCATCAATTTTCCATTGATGGTTTGGTGTTTCATGTCATGGTTGTCATGTTTCTTGTCACAAGATGTATTACGATGATGGTCATGTTCTTGATTTGAAGAAGGTTTGATTTCTCACCTTCAGGAGTTGTTGCTTCATGATGCGCATGCTCTCTTTTCAGGAGTTTAAACAATGTTCAATATGATAACCTTGTGTTAGGATCTGCATTGCTTTGTGTCAAAATATTTATTGAGGGTTTGAGTTGATGATCTTGCTTAATGTTCATGTCTTGATTATGATGTTTTGTTACATATTTGAGTGATCATTGTGATGGAGTTGTGTTGGAGATCAAATGGAAACCAAAAGTCTAGAAGGAGACCAAAAAGGTGCATGTTGGTATCTTGGTTTAGGAATTGTTACAAATTTGCTGATATGGTATGTTTTGATCTTTGTCATGGTATCATGTTTCAGAAGTTGGATTGATGATCATGCTTTAGAATGCTTGATTCGATTTAGAGGTTCATGCTTGTCAATTGTCCTATGATGTTCTCTTATCAATTGTTGTCAAAGATAAAGTTGGCAGATGTAAAAACAATTTTGCAGTCTTTGATAGTTGTATGATAGAGAAAGAGTCTTGAAACAGGATGCCCTTGTAGACATGTTTGCGCAATTTGGAAGCCTTGTCAAAATGACATTCTTATCTCAAAATGTCTTTGAGAAAGGCAGTCAGGTATATTGATATTTTCATGGGAGATAAAATTGATAATAAGGGTTGTGTAAAGACCAAAAACCCTAATGTTTCTTTATCTTAAAGCCTATGTTATATGTTTAAACCCTAGTTCTCAACATGCTAAGGTGGGTCATAATTGATATTGTTTTACATTGTTGATAGGGTTACTACATCTCGATGGTATGATTCTGCAGAGAATTTTTCTTGTCATATGTGATATATTTTTAGGGTTCTATTTTTTATGGTGACCTAAACTGAGAGGAACCTCCTGCAATAATATAATGAAAAATGCACAAAAATAGCAGAAATATATAAATAGTAGAAACACAGAAGGAATTTATTGATCGCAGGCCACTTTGAGGGGGCAACCTCCTTTGAGCAAGCTCAGTACAATAAATTTGTGGATGCCTTCATTGGCCTCAACACATACTTATATACTAAGTCTAATCTAAACAACTATTACTTCCCATGAATGTGGGATAATACAACATACTCACGGGATGACTTACAAATCATATGCGTCCAAATGTAATATACTAACAAAGTAAAGAGAAGGGTTAAACATGGGTTCCTAACATCCCCTACCTCTTAGAAAAGCTTTGTCCTCAAAGCGTAAGATGTGGAAATTGTTGTTGAATTTAAAGGAGTGGTTCCCATGTAGCAATATCTAGGTGCATTCCATGCCACTAAATTAATACCTCTGTGATGGATCGGAAGTGAAGATGACGAGTGCGCCTGTCGAGGATTACCTCTAGCTCCAAAAGGATGGATCCTTCATTATCCAGTTGTGGTAAAATAGTTTGTGTTCTATCGTTGGTGCCAAGAAATTTCTTTAGACAAGAGACATGAAATACTGGATGAACGTGGGAAGAAGAAGCCAGCTTATGATGCCCAATCTGATCCTGGGTGCGGAGAACCATGTCGACTGTCTAAACTTGTGAACTGCTAGGGGAGTATGAAAGGAGCGCTAGCGGTGCCTAACCATAGACTGCTGCATATGGAGTCATGTTAGATGCAATGTGATAGGAGGTATTGTACCACCATTTAGTGAGAGGGAGCCACTTTTCCCACTGATGCTATTGTTCTGAGGTGAAGCAACGAAGATAAGTGTCCAAACATTTGTTGATAATTTTAGTCAGACCATTTATGTGTGGGCGATACCCAGAACTCATCTTTAGTTTGGTGCCAGTGTGGTGAAATAGTTCTGTCCAAAAATGACTAATGAAAGTTGCATCACGATTTGAGACAATGGAAGAAGGGATGCCATGAAGACGGAGGATCTAGTCCATGAAAATTTGTGCGACTGAGGAGGCGGTATAGGGATGGCTGAGGGAACAAAAATGACTATATTTTGAGAGGCAATCACCCACAACTAAGATCACTATCTTCCCTCTAAATTTAGGAAGCCCCTCAATGAAATCCATAGAAATATCTATCCAAATCTGTGTAGGGATGGGCAAGGGTTCGAGCAATCCAATGAGTGTCATTTCACCCTTGTTACATTGGGAGGTATCACATGTAGCCACAATATGTTGAATTGCCCTATTCATTCTCTTCCAAAAGAAGTGACGTCGTGCCCACTCATAAGTTTTGAGGAACCCAGAGTGCCCTACCGATGGAGAAAGATAGAGTTCATAGAAGATAGCATGCTAGATAGATTCCAACCAATTTGGAACAAACATAGAAATAGATGAAAGAGAAGCTTGGTCATCACATGTGCGAGAAAGAGAATCCGCCACAATATTGTCCTTACCCTTCTTGTAAGTGATCTCATAGTCATAACCCATGAGTTTGCTGATCCATTTCTGTTGTGCTGGCGAGGAGACCCATTGTTCCAAGAAATATTTCAGGCTCTGGTGAGCAGCCCTGATGCAAAAATGATTCCCTAGTAGGTATGGCCGCCACTTCTGTACTGCATGCAAAATAGCCATAATTCATTGTAGATTCGAAGGAGTAGTGGAGACCACGGATGGTTGCATCTAAATGGAGTGAAGCTGAGAGATGACACCATGTGAATTCTTCTTAAGAAGATTTTCCAAGTGATGTGAACTTATGATGCTGAGAGACCCTGGTTGTAAGCCCTTCAATGTGTGTTTGTGCCCATTGTCTAAAAACTTCATCTAAAGTTCAGCAAAATCCTATAAGATGGGTCTAAGTGTGCATAACCATTGGGCGCCCAAAACCACATCACATCCACCTAAGGGCAAGGCAAACATGTCAGAGCGTCAGTTATAATCTCCAATAGAGATACACACATTGCGACACTTCCCTTCGCAAGGTAATGTGCCCCCATTGGCAATAATGACTTCAAAGTTCAAGCAAGGATGAACAAAACAATGAGCCTGTTTGTCTATTGGAAGGTCAAGGAAGTTATGAGTGCTACCAGAATCAATGAGTATTGTAAGAGGGAGCTTCTTGAAGTAACCCTTGACCCCCATGGTTTGTGGGGTGGTGACTCCTACTACAAAATGGAGAGAGATCTCTGGGCACGGTCTTCTTGAGAAGTAGGGTCAACAGGTGACTGTTGAGTTTCAACCTGATCAACTACTGTATCCTGAGCATTTGCATAAACTTCAGTTTCAAGTGAAAAATCCACATCCAAGAGATAGAGCTTCTGCTCAACACATCTATGTCCCCGAGTGAATTTGTCATCACAATTATAACAAAGCCCTTTTTCTCTACATGCCTACATCTTTGCTTCAGTCAAATGCTTGATAGGAGTTGTTCTAGGAGCTGGCATTATTTGAGGACTTTGGGAATCCATATTTCTGAATGGAACAAAATTGGATTTGGAACGTTGTTGAGATGTGATCTTGTCCTCCATCAACTTAGCCAACCCTAAGGCTTCTATCATTGTGCTTGAATAGAACATTTTAACCTCAGAGCGAATTGCATCCTTCAAACCACTGATAAAACAACTCCTAAAGAATTCATCAGACAATCCCTCTGTGTGATTGGCCAATTTTTTAAATTTTGTTTGATATTCTCTCACAGTGCATGTTTGGCATAGTTTTGTGAGTGCTCCTGTGAAGTCATCAAAAGCACTAGGGCCAAATCATTGCATAATGAGTTTGCAAAAATCTATCCATTTTGGCTCTTCATGAGCCTTGATGTACCAATGGAACCATTGAAGGGCTTCATGTTCCAAATGAAAGGAGGCAAGTGGGACTTTGTTGACATCAAAAGTATTATGTAGACTAAAATATTATTCTGCTTGGTATATCCATCCAGTCAGATCATCACCATTGAAGCGAGGAAAATCAAGCTTCAGTCCATGAAAATTGCCAGAAGAAGAAAACCATATATTTGTAGAAGACTTTGGCTACCGTCTATTGTTCATGGCTGAATGCTGAAGATTGAGCCCAAGAATTTTTTATCCAGATCTTGGAGTTTGGTCTTGAGGGCTGCAAGTTCCTCCTCCATGTTTTTTGCTCTTGTGCAGGTGACAACCATAACCAGGATTTTTTTTTGGGGAATGGATAGAAAAATAAAAACAAAAACATTTTTAGTAAAGGAAAATTTGGATTTGGGAAAAACTCTGATGGATAATTAGGGTTTGACTAGGTTTTGGACACTTTTTGAGGGAAAGGGGAGAAGAAAATGGGGATTTCAGAAGCAGGGTGAAAGAATGGGAAAATTTGTCCAAGATGGACAAAGGAGTAGAAATATGAAATGAGCATTGTGGCAAGATTTGAAGGCTATTGGGTGAGAATCGAAGAAGTTATGGAAAACCCTAAAAATAGACAAATATGGGATTTTTGGCTTCGATAAGTGGAATTTGGGATAGGGTCCTCAAGGAAGGAAATATACAGAATGGAATTTCAGGGGTTCTAGTGGAGTTTGAGAGGAAATGGAGCTAAAGAAACGAAGATATGGCAAAAAAATAGAATTTTTTTTTGGAAACTATCTGCAAACTGCTTTGGACGGATTCAATCTACGATTTGTTGGCTGTTAATAGATATGGGCCCCAGGTATGTTCAACTTCCTAAAGGTTCAGGGGATTCACTCAGCTACCAATGTTGTCTAATGACTTGCATATTGGGGCAGTACCCCTCACTCCACGACTCAGGTAAAACTGATAACCACTTTTCCACAAATGATAGCTCTTGGTTTACCTCACGGATGGGAACTAGTCAATCAGGTAGGGGTTGTTGCCCTTTTCACTTGCAGGTCCTCTCAATGGGCTAGCTACTTTGGGGTTCCTGTGGTACTCCTCACAATGAGTTTTAGGGTTATGCCCAGGCACTTCCCACAGTTAAGAGGATAGGGATTATTCCCTAATCTGAACCTGCAATTGAAATGAACAATACAGATGCAAAAAAAGAACTACAGCAATTATCACAGCACCTGGAGGCCATCACGAAAAAAAATTTGGCATAAATTCCACCCAGCGAGCCCAAGAAAGTGCTCTGATACCATATGAGAGGAACCTCCTGCAACAATATAATGAAAAATGCACAAAAAATAGCAGAAATATATAAATAATAGAAACACAGAAGGAATTTATTAATCACAGGCCACTTCGAGGGGGCAATCTCCTTTGAGCAAGCTCAATACAATAAATTCATGGATGCCTTCATTGGCCTCAACACGTACTTATATACTAAGTCTAATCTAAACAACTATTACTTCCCATGAATGTGGGATAATACAATATACTCACGAGACGACATGCAAAGCATATGCGTCCAAATGTAATATACTAACAAAGTAAAGAGAAGGGTTAAACAAGGGTTCCTAACATAAACCTACATCCTAAAACCCTATGCTTTCAAACTATATCTTACAACCTAATACTTATGCCTAAGTCTGATCATCACTCAATGCATACACTTTATGTTTTATTTTTTGATTTACCTAGTAATACAGGTCATGTCACTTAAGTGACCCACTAGAGGGGTCTTTTCTCATACCCAAGCCCCCCTCTATCCTTCCACCGAAGGCACCAGTCTTCCCTTGGGCACGAGGCGCCAACACATAAATCAAAGGCTTATGTTTAAAGTTCCTTGGGCACGCAAACTAAAATCAATGGCTCTTATTTAAATGAGAGATCTTGCTCTTCGACCATGAACATTGACGTGCATTTAGCCATCATCTCTTTATGTCAGCAAAGAAAGTGGCTTTTTAAAGGCTATTTTTAGCCATTCAAGGTGGCAGGTTCTTTTGGAGTTTTAAATCTTCTTTTTAAGAAGATTTTTTTCTAATTTTAAAATCCTGATGCAGAGCATATGCCCAGCTGAAGCGTGTGAACCCGTTCAAAAACCTCTTGGAGCCCGCAAGACAGCCAAAAGAAACTATATCAGCAAGACTTTGGAATTGTCTCACCGATGTGTACCCACTCTTGCCTATTGGCAAGACAATAGCTATCGGCCCACCTTTCTTCAGCGTTCACCGATACTGAATGTCACGCCGAACACTTATCACCAGCTGCTCCGTCGGCGTGACTCCCCTGTTCGTCACCCCGATTGGTGAGACTTCCTACTGTCGCTCTAGCTTTGAATTCTTCCGCCGATGCCTCCTTTCTCGCCGATGACCTCAACTCTATCGGCGAGACCACCTACCGTCGGCGCCACCTTTCTCCTTTCTGCCGATGAGGGGACTCATGCCGATATAAACTACATCAGCCAGACTTCTCCGTTATCACCCCGATGACTCTGTTGTTCCCTCCGTCGGGCTGACCTCTACCGTCGGCCTAGCGTTGAATTCTTTCGCCGATATACCCCTCTCTTGCCGATGACCTCAACTCTATCGGCGAGACCTCCTATCGTCGGCGCCACCTTTCTCCCTTCTGCCGATATCTCATGTCCCACCGAAACTCCTACGCCGACCCCTTTCGGCCAGACTTCCCTACAGCTCACGCCGATGACTTGAATGCAAACCGTTGTCGGTGTGACTTGCTACCATCGGACCAACACACTTCCTCTTGGCCGATGCCCTGACTCTCGCCGATGCCTTCGGCCGCGATTACTATCGGTGAGACTTTCACTGTCGGATGAATCAAATTTCGGCACGCCGATATCAATCCTTACGCCGATGGTTTTTCCGTCGGAGGCACAGTTGGAAACTCACGCCGATGTCTCCAAAACATACATTTCAGGCTTGAATTGACATCTAAACTATTCAACGATGCTCATACAGACACAACTGAAGGATACACACAAAATATTCACTCTGCAAATGCAGTAATACACATACTTAAGGACGAGCTTCTCAGGAAAGGATTCTGCAAATTCTATCCCACCATACTTAACAGTCAAACAAATAAACAAAAAATGGAGGGGGATAGTTTACAAATCCATTCCACTGATTTCCCCAAAAATCTGCCAGTGGAATGGATTTATCTAGTTCATTCGACCACGGAGACACAAAATTAATTTACATACAATTTCTACACAGAATGAATTTCTATACAGGGTATCTACACAGCATTCAAACTCTAAAAAAGAAAGCAATTTCCAGAACTCCTATTCCTCCTTAATGCTTCTGAATTACATTCCCTCCTTAATGCTTCTGAATTACATTGCCCTCCTTAATGTTTCTGAGTTACATTTCCCTCTTTAATGCTTCTGAATTACATTGCCCTCCTTAATGTTTTTGAGTTACATTTCCCTCTGGTTTTCTCAAAAGACAAAAAAAACATATATATCGTCCCCTCACTACAAAAATGTTTTTCCCTTTTTATCTTTCCCAATGTGAGGGACTGACATTCCCCTCTGTTTCTGGGATTTGAATTTTTCAAAACTATTGGTAAAGACTCCTAATTAGTTACATGACACCTGCAGAGTATAGGACAGCAAAACTCTAGGGCTTAAGACACCTTGATTAACTTTCCCTTAATCCAAGCTATCAGAAACTTCATACAGAAAATGCTAACATTACATTATAAACAGGAAATGCTAACATTGGATGTTACATTTGAAGATGCTATAGATAACATGAAATGTTAACTTAAAGTTAGTCTTCTTCTCCTTCCTCTTGTGTATATTGGTCCTTTTGAAGGGGTGCACCTGCACCATACTCCCCGGGAGAAGAGATCTCAAGCCCCTTTGAGATCAGGGTTGGTAGGTCTGCACCATGATTGGAAATCTGATCAACAGTCATCCAAATTGCCTCTGAATCGGGTTGTCCTTGCCAGGCCACCAAATACTCCAAGTATTCTTTGTTTCTAGTCTTCTTGACCACTCGTGAGTCTAAGATGTGGTGCAACTTTGGTGGATCATGCTTCGGAATGTCATCAGCTGCTGCCTGCAATGGTGCCTGTTCTACATCTGCACTTGGTTTGTATGGAGTCAAATCACAGACATTGAAAATTGGTGACAATCCAAGATTTGGAGGAAGTTGGATGTCATATGCATTCTGTCCACACTTCTTTAAAATTTGACAGGGTCCAATCTTCCTCTGCATTAGCTTAGTATACTTACCTTTGGGGAGCCTTTCCTTTTTCAGATTTACCCAGACCAAATCTCCAATTTCAAACTGTAAATCTCTTTTCTTCTAGTCAGCATATGTTTTGTACTTTGTTGTAGCCTGTTGGAGTTGATGCTTGACCTGATCATGTACTTCTTTAATAGTTGAAGCAAAAGCTTCACCATCTGCACTAATAGGTTCTCCTACAGGTAGATCTCTCAGCTCCAGAATACCCCTTGGATGAATTCCATACACTATCTGAAAAGGTGACTTCCCTGTACTCCTATTGATGGTGTCATTATAAGAAAATTCTGCTTGTGGGAGGATATTATCCCATTTCTCTCCATGCTGTCTGGTTAAACACCTGAGTAGGTTACCCAATGAACGGTTAACAACTTCAGTCTGCCCATCTGTTTGAGGATGGTAGGCTGATGAGAAAGATAAATTAGTTCCCAACTTTTTCCAAAGAGTTCTCCAGAAGTGGCCAATAAACTTCACATCTCTGTCTGATACTATGTTCAATGGTAAACCATGTATTCTCACTATCTCCTTGAAAAACAAATCAGCTACATATGAAGCATCACAAGTGGTTTTACATGGCAAGAAATGTGCCATTTTACTGAATCTGTCGACTACCACAAAAACACTATCATATCCTTTCCTTGTCCTAGGCAAACCTAGTACAAAATCCATGCTTATGCTCTCCCATGGCCTAGAAGGAATGGGTAATGGCTGATACAAACCTGCATTTGTGGATCTTCCTTTGGCTTTCTGACATATGATACATGCTTCCACAAATTTTCTCACATCTGACTGTAACTTAGGCCAATAGTAATGCCTTTTGACAAGATCAAGAGTTTTATCAAGACCAAAATGTCCTGACAGAGCCCCACAATGTTTCTCCTGAATAATATTCAGTCTCATAGAACATCTGGGAATACATAGTTGTCCACCTTTGAAAAGTAATCCATCTTGGATCAGAAATTCAGAAGACTCAACATGATATTTGTCTCCAAAAGAAGTACATACCGTATAGATCTCTCCAAAGTCTTCATCATCTGCATACATTGTCTTCAACGAATCAATCCCAACACTCTCCAATTGGATCTGATTTATGGTCAGAACTCTCCGGCTCAAAGCATCTGCTACTTTGTTCTTAACCCCTTTCTTATGCTTGAGTGTGAAAGTGGAAGCTTGTAAAGTTTCCACCCATTTCATGTGTCTATGATTCAGCTTCTCTTGACTGTTTAAGAAACTGAAAGCCTGATTATCTGTGAACACTATGAATTCTTTGGGCATCAAATAATGCCTCCATTTCTTAAGTGACTGGACTAGAGCATACATCTCCAAATCATAGGATGACTATCTCTTCTTGGCATCATTTAATTTTTCACTGAAGAATACAATTGGCCTACCTTCTTGGCTGAGTACTGCTCCAATAGCAATATGACTTGCATCACATTCTACTTAAAAAATCTTGCTGAAATCAGGAAAAGCAAGAACTGGCTGTTCTGCTATCTTCTTCTTCAACATTTCTAAAGAATTATCTGCCTCCTTTGTCCATGTAAACTTGCACTTCTGTCCCCCCTTTATAGTGTCAAGCATGGGTGCACAGATATGACTAAATCCCTTTATAAACTTCCTATAAAAGGTTGCTAATCCATGAAAACTTCTAACATCATGCACAGTTTTGGGTGTTGGCCAAGACAGTATGGCACTTACCTTTTCTAGATCCATTCTCAGTTTGTTATGTGAGATAACCAATCCTAAGTAAATGATTTCTTCTTGCAGAAACAGACATTTTGCTAAATTTATCATTAGCTGCTCTTCATGTAACCTTTTGAGAACCAAGTCTATATGGATGAGGTGTTCTTCCCTCGTAGTGCTGAAAATCAGGATGTCATCTAGATATACTATGACAAGTTTACCTATGAACTCTCTCAAGACCTCATTCATCAATCTCATAAAGGTACTAGGAGCGTTGGATAAACCAAAAGGCATGACCTTCCACTCATATAACCCCTCATTTGTCTTGAATGCTGTTTTCCACTCATCACCAGGTCTAATCCTAATCTGATGATAACCACTCTTTAAATCTATTTTGGTGAAGTATTTAGCTCCTCCTAAACAATCAAGTAAATCTTCTATTCTAGGGATTGGAAATCTGTACCTGATTGTTATTTTGTTGATAGCCCTTGAATCAGTGCAAAGTCTCCAAGTGCCTTCCTTCTTTGGTGCTAGTACAGCCGGTACCACACATGGGCTTAAACTTTTGCCAATTAGGCCTGTCTGCAACAACTCTTCAATTTGTCTTGCTACCTCTGTATTTTGATCTGGAGTGAGCTTATATGCTGCTTTGTTGGGAAGTGTAGATCCTGGGATCAGATCTATGCAATGGCTGATTTCTCTTATAGGTGGTAAGGAACTTGGCATCCCATCAGAACTAATGCCTTTGTACTTGTCCAATAGCTCTTGGACAGTTGGTTCTATGGATTTTTGTCTCTTTTCTCCCTTGACTTCTTTCTGTTGTTCCTTGTTTACCATCAGGCAAGGAATTAGAGCATATGCTGTTCTTTCTGCTGTTCCTTGTTTACCATATGTATCTGCTCCTTCTCTTATCTCTTTCATGAATTGTCTTCCTTCTACCATCATCACTTTAACCTCTTTTCCTTTTGTCTCCCCCTCTGTCTCCATTAATGGTATCAATTCTATCACTTGACCATTCTTGGTAATTGAGTAGGTGTTCCTAACACCATCATGGTATGCTTTTAAATCATACTGCCATGGTCTTCCAAACAGGAGATGGCAAGCATCCATCTTGGCAATGTCAAACAATAGCTTATCCCTCTATGGGCCAATTTGAAATTCTACCCAAGCCTGTTCTTCTACAACTGTTTGTTGTCCTTGGGTAAGCCATGAAATTTTATAAGGGCAAGGATGTGGCAGTCTCCTAAGCTTAAGTTTTTCTACCATCTCAATGGATACAAAATTCTCAGTAGATCCAGAGTCAATCAAAACTTTACATACCTTTCCTCCTGCCTTGCAAGTAGTTCTGAAGAGAGACTTCCTTTGTGGAGGTTCTTTTCCAGGTACTTTCATGGTGGTCATTGCTCTCCTAATCATCAAAGATTCTCCATTCTCAGGATACCCATAACTACTAGGAGCATTCACACTTGGAATAGTGCTTGAGCTTGCTACACTTTGACAATCAGATTCTTGGATCAGATTGATCCTCTTTTCTCCTATTGAACTTGTTGCCTTTGTTGGACATCTACTGGCTATATGGCCTTCTTGGTTGCAATTGTAACATCTAATAGGTCCTCTGCCCTAAGATCTTCCTCTATAAGGTGGTCTTCTGCCCCTGAAGTTTCCCCTTTGATTGTAGCTTCCTCCTTGGTTCTGACTGTTATCTCCTCTGCTGGTCTCTTGGTTGGATTCACTCTGGTATCCAAATCCTCTACCTCTAAAAGGACTTCTTCCTCCTCTATGCTGTCTTCCCCTACCTCTATGATTCTGCTCATGCCTTCTCTTTAGTTTTTCTTCCACTTTGAGTGCTAATTGATAGCACTTTTGAACTGTATCTGGATTATGCAGATTTAACTCTTCCTGGATGTTAAGTCTCAATCCATTGAGGTATCTTGCTACCTTCTCTTCCTCATCTTCCCTTACCTTTGTTTTTACACACAACTTCATGAATTCTTCTGTGTATGAATCGACATCTAGCTCCTTCTGCTTCAAATTATGTTTTCTCTTATGTAATTGGATATTGTAATCCAAAGGAACATAGGCTTCTTTCACCAATACCATTATTCTCTTCCATGTTGTAACTCTGCCCTTTCCCTCTTTCACCCTGTCATCTTGGGTGAAATTCCACCAAGTCAGTGCAGCTCCTTTCATTTTGGACTGAGCCATCTTTACTCGTTGGTGTTCTGGTATCTCTTCTGTCTCAAAGAAATTATTCAAGCAGTCTATCCACTCCATTACTGAATCAGGTTCCATTTTTCCTGCAAACACAGGTAGGTCTATTTTCACATCCATGGTCCTTCTTTCCATGGACTTGAGGGCATTGAGTAAGGGTCTCTGGTCTGCAAGAACCTCTAGCTCTTCCTGCTCTGGGGTCTCCTCTTCAGCCCCATCTTCTCGTTCACCAGAGTTTTCTTCCTCTTTCTCCACTCTTTCCCTCAGCTTCTCTAGTTCTTCCTTCATTGCCTGATTATGAGCCCTATCAGCTCTACTTTCTGCTATTTGCTTCTTCACCCAGGCTGTCAATTCAGCATTGGACATCTTTGCTGGAAGAGTGTCCGAGGCTTCTCCTTCCAACATTCTGCTTTCTCCTTCTACTACTAGATGGAACAAATAACTTTAGAAATAAAATTTTCACACTAACCTTTCCCAGAGCTTCCTCTAGCTCTGATACCACCTGATGCAGAGCATATGCCCAACTGAAGCGTGTGAACCCGTTCAAAAACCTCTTGGAGCCCGCAAGACAGCCAAAAGAAACTATATCGGCAAGACTTTGGAATTGTCTCACCGATGTGTACCCACTCTTGCCTATCGGAAAGACAATAGCTATCAACCCACCTTTCTTCAGCATTCACTGATACTGAATGTCACGCCGAACACTTATCACCAGCTGCTCCGTCGGCGTGACTCCCCTGTTCGTCACCCCGATCGGTGAGACTTCCTACTGTCGCTCTAGCTTTGAATTCTTCCGCCGATGCCTCCTTTCTTGCCGATGACCTCAACTCTATCGGTGAGACCACCTACCGTCGGTGCCACCTTTCTCCTTTCTGCCGATGAGGGGACTCATGCCGATATAAACTACATCGGCCAGACTTCTCCGTTATCACCCCGATGACTCTGTTGTTCCCTCCGTCAGGCTGACCTCTACCGTCGGCCCAGCGTTGAATTCTTTCGCCGATATACCCCTCTCTTGCTGATGACCTCAACTCTATCGGCGACACCTCCTATCGTCGACGCCACCTTTCTCCCTTCTGTCGATATCTCATGTCCCACCGAAACTCCTACGCCGACCCCTTTCGGCCAGACTTCCCTACAGCTCACGCCGATGACTTGAATGCAAACCGTTGTCGGTGTGACTTGCTACCATCGGACCAACACACTTCCTCTTGGCCGATGCCCTGACTCTCGCCGATGCCTTCGGCCGCGATTACTATCGGTGAGACTTTCACCGTCGGATGAATCAAATTTTGGCACGCCGATATCAATCCTTACGCCGATGCTTTTTCCGTCAGAGGCACAGTTGGAAACTCACGCCGATGTCTCCAAAACATACATTTCAGGCTTGAATTGACATCTAAACTATTCAACGATGCTCATACAGACACAACTGAAGGATACACACAAAATATTCACTCTGCAAATGCAATAATACACATACTTAAGGACGAGCTTCTCAGGAAAGGATTCTGCAAATTCTATCCCACCATACTTAACAGTCAAACAAATAAACAAAAAATGGAGGGGGATAGTTTACAAATCCATTCCACTGATTTCCCCAAAAATCTGCCAGTGGAATGGATTTATCTAGTTCATTCGACCACGGAGACCCAAAATTAATTTACATACAATTTCTACACAGAATGAATTTCTATATAGGGTATCTACACAGCATTCAAACTCTAAAAAAGAAAGCAATTTCTAGAACTCCTATTCCTCCTTAATGCTTCTGAATTACATTCCCTCCTTAATGCTTCTGAATTACATTGCCCTCCTTAATGTTTCTGAGTTACATTTCCCTCTTTAATGCTTCTGAATTACATTGCCCTCCTTAATGTTTCTGAGTTACATTTCCCTCTGGTTTTCTCAAAAGACAAAAAAAACATATATATCGTCCCCTCGCTACAAAAAGGTTTTTCCCTTTTTATCTTTCCCAATGTGAGGGACTGACATTCCCCTCTATTTCTGGGATTTGAATTTTTCAAAACTATTGGTAAAGACTCCTAATTAGTTACATGACACCTGCAGAGTATAGGACAGCAAAACTCTAGGGCTTAAGACACCTTGATTAACTTTCCCTTAATCCAAGCTGTCAGAAACTTCATACAGAAAATGCTAACATTACATTATAAACAGGAAATGCTAACATTGGATGTTACATTTGAAGATGCTATAGATAACATGAAATGTTAACTTAAAGTTAGTCTTCTTCTCCTTCCTCTTGTGTATATTGGTCCTTTTGAAGGGGTGCACCTGCACCAAATCCACTCATGGCTTTGAAGACAAAAAGGTGGAGTCTAAAGAAGGAAAATATTTGAGATGTGAATTAAATTCTTTTTCAAAGTGGTGATTAAGGATTTTATTATTTCTTCTTCTAGTTTTCATGCAAATGGATTTTTTTGAATATGAAAATGTTTTTTGATTTTTTCTCTCAAAGGGCAGATTGTTTAAGATTATTTTTGCAAGTGAATGGATTTTTTTTAAGATGATTTATGCAGAGAAAATGAAAATGTAGAGTTGTTTTTTAATAAAAGAGATGGTTTTATTTTTTTTAAAATGGGAGATGGAATATGGAGAGAAGAGGGAAATGAAAGGTCATTTCATTTATAATGATATTGTAGGTGCTTGTGAATTGGATTTTTTGAGGACTAATATGCAACATTAAAGAAATAATTTTTGTGAGTTGTAGAAAGAATATTTTTGCCTGAGTATTGTGAAGTTTAAGATGTGTTATTGTAGGTGCTTTGATGAGGTTAAATCGATGTGAAAAAGAAATGTGTGTAGACTGAAATATACAGGGGAATATATTCCTTGACTAAGAATCATGAATGAGAGTTTGAATGTATATTACATATGGGTTTTTGTATGATATTATGCAGGTGATTTAGGTGATTGAGAGAGATGAATGAGATGTTTTTGCAGGGGTGAATCAAGCACATGATGAAGACAATATTCGGCCAATTGCAGAGAAGGTTTTTAATTGAAAAGATCTAGCTTTTGATGCAGAAAGCATGCAATGTATCCTCGGTAAGATTTTATGTGTGATATAGAGGGTTAAGTCATTTGGTGTATTGTAGAGAATCAGGGCAATCCCCTGAATTGATTTTTCTTTCTTATGGTCATATTTTTCTAGTGAGGCAAATTCTAGCCAGTGAGGCTTGCATGGTCAGTGAGGCATGTATGTCAATGAGACAATTGTTGTAATCAGTGAGATTTTGTGTAGCCAGTGATGCATTTTCTGAGTGGTTTTTTATCCCTATGAGGGTTTCCCACTCATGAAAAAATGGTATTATGGTTCATGTTGTTTATCTTTATGTGTGTGCGCTAATGTTAAATGTCATTTGAAGTCTTGATCATAATGCTTATCATCATATTTGTGCATACGTATTTGGTAAACCTTTGAAGTCTCTCTCATTCTCTATCCAGTATTTTAAAAAGTGCAAAAGGTTTTAAAATTTTATACAACACTGATTCACCCCCCCTCTCAGTGTTGTTCGTACTCCAACAAGTGGTATCAGAGCTATGTTCCCTATAGAAGTCTAACATGCTTGGGTAGGTCTTGATAGTGGAGTACCATGGGAGAGTGTAAAATAAATAGAGAAAAGAAACATGCTGAGCCCCATACTAATCAAAAGGTACTGTCTATGCCAAACTCAAATGGTGATCTAGAATCTGTTGATAGAAATGTCTTACAAGTTGAATCGGGTATTAAATTAGAGAAAGAGTTTTTTGGAGTTCCTTTCTTTGATGGTTCATATTTCTCTATTTGGTATATTAGGATGCAAGTCTATCTATCGTATTTAGGGTATGGTGTGTGGATGTCAATTGAGAATGGGTATTTTATTTGCTCTCAATCACCTAATACTACAAGTAACAAAGAGGCTTATGAATGCAATCATATAGCAAACAAGGCTATTCTGTCCAGATTATCTAATGGAGTTTCTTGTGAAGTTATGCACTGTGAAACAACTTAGGATGTGTGGAAGGAGTTGATTAGAATCTATCAAAGTGATGCACTTGAAGGAGAGGACAGTTTGGTGTCTGAGAAAAGTGACAATGAAAGGAGACATT
Organism: Cunninghamia lanceolata; assembly: GCA_027924645.1. Taxonomy (NCBI): domain Eukaryota; kingdom Viridiplantae; phylum Streptophyta; class Pinopsida; order Cupressales; family Cupressaceae; genus Cunninghamia; species Cunninghamia lanceolata. The sequence goes on along the minus strand of BSBN01001272.1, from coordinate 19,327,669 downwards.
CACATGAAGGAGATCTCTTTGTAGGTGAAGATGATGAACAAGAGTGTGAGGTTGATGTTGAAGGAGAACTCATGTGTGCTCTGGTTGAGATCAATAAATACAAAAAGGAGAACCGAAGATAAGAGTTGTAGCTACAACAAGAAAAAAAATCCAAAGACAAAGCACTTTCAGACCTTGAAAGAGTATCTTCATATCTTGAAGAGACAAGAAATCAAATTGAGAATTTAAGAAAACAAGTTGAAGACTCAAATAAATTGATTATCAACCTAAAGACTGAGATTGAAGAAACCAAGAGAATAACAGATGTTACTAAGTCTGAATGTGAAGTCAACTCTATTGAATGTCTAAGGCTAGAGGCGAAAATTTTCACCTTGGGAAAAGATATTGAAAATCTCAAGAGTATGTCAAAGAGAATTTAGGAGTTTGAGGAGAGAAATACCAAGTTATATGAGATGCTAGGTAAACAAAAACAACATAGGGACACTACTGGATTAGGCTATGAGAAGGGACAGCCATCTAAGGTCAGAGAGACTCCTAGAAAGAAAATTGATCTAAGTCATCATGCTGCTACTCCTGAAGGCAAAAAGAAGATCCAATTCACTGCTGGAACATCAAAGTTGAATGGTAAAGATTCAGAAGAAAAATTCACGCAAGATGTGAAGAATGAAGCTGAGATGAAAACCAAAGATGAGTTTGTCAAAATGCACAAACAAAGGAGAAGTCTCAGGAGAACTGCTCTAGCAAGGCAAGCATATATGTATAGTTATAATTACTCATTTTTTGGTTATTGTTATACCTATAATCTTTTTAGACACAAAGTAGTTTATGGTAGAATAAGTCAATCTAATGTTGATTCAGTGTGTTATAAGTGCAACAATGTTGGTCACATACAAAGAAACTACAAAATGCATGGAAGGTATGATCATGCATGGAATCACAACATAAGTGCTCAAAGGATGTCAAAAGTGAACTATCAGTTATTTGATCTTGATTACAACATAATTTGTTATAATTGCAACTCTCTTGGACACAAAGCACATAGTTGCAGAAAAGCATCACCTAGTTTCAAATTTTTGAAAAGGAAAGAGGTTGAAAAAGTTTGAAAGAAAAAAGAACCTGTGAAAGTTTGGAGACTGAAACAAAGCCAAGAGAAGATAGATCCTAAACTTGTGCATCTTGCACAAGTCACATCATCAGTTGCATAAAATATAGCATGAGGATAGGGGGAGTTGTCCAATGTCCTATCACTTACCCCCAAGAAGTTTCTGGAGGAGATTATTTGGTGCTTGTCAATATGGTGATTTTTGTCTTGTTTATCATGCTATTGAATTCATGCCTGATAATGTTTGCTAGAATGTTTCATGTCAAGAAGTTTTATGACAGGGTGTACTCAAGGAGCTCACATCAGATGTTAGCATATGTTGGTTGAGGAGGTTGCAAATGGAAGAAGTCAATTCATAGTACATGACTCTGCATTTGGCTTTGCATAGGTATTGACAGTGGTTTCATATTTGACATAACAATATTTCATCATTGGTGTGTTGTGATTGTGCAGTAGTCTTTATAACAGTGGCATGACAATGCTTAGTTGCTGACTTGAGACATATGGACTATGAAAGAAGACTTCAAAATAAGCATTTGAAACATTTTAATCCTGCATATTGTTGAAAGCATGGAAAAGACTATCTCATAGTGGGTTAGTGTTTACTATATGTTGGATTTGATATCAGAGTTGTTATTTACAAGCACAGTGATCTCTGTAGATTAGTGCAAGGACATCATTGAAGTCATATGTTGTAGTTGCAAGTTCCTTAGCTGACAAGACTTGAAGTATTTCAGAGACATTCATAACATATTCTACAATTTCATGACATCATATTCTGCTCAACATAGCATACTGTACAATTGTTGACCTATTTTGCCTCTGCCCAGAGTTAAACAGTTCACCTTGCATTTTCTTTGAAAATCCTTTAGAAATGACCATACAAGGTGTAAGTCTTCCAAGTACTCATGCATGCCTGGTGAAAAAATCCCAAACTCTTGCCTAAAGTTTCCCTGCAAGAAACCCAGAAAAACCTAGAAATCTTTTAGCCTCAAGTATTTTCTATCGCTAGGATTTCTCATATTTTATAGCTTGTATTTGTATGTACATTTGCATATACATTCACTTTTGTACATACAAAGGAATATGTAAAGGGTATATACAAGGTGAAATGTACATTGGCGAGCTTCCAAAATTTCCATCGGCCTTTGAAATTTGAGAAAAGTGAGTTTTATACATTTTTTGAATGTATATCAAGCCAAGGAAATGCATATACAAAGGGGGAATCTTTCACAGATTCCTAGAAAATTCCTGGTTTGTATATCCAGTTGCATAAAAATATACAAGGATGGAATGTATATTTGGCTTGTATATTCGCATGTACAAGTGAAAGATACAAAGAAATATGCATGAAAATATACAAGGCCGATCTACATACATGTGTTACAGTGGAATGTATATCAGGTTTGTATAATCGCATATACAACCCAATATACAATAAAAATATACAAGGCCAACCTATATGCATCAAAAACAGTGTAATGTATATTGGTAGGTCGCTACAGTGGCTTGTATATTTGCGCTTGTATGTTTGCACATACAAGCGAAATATACAAAGAAAGGATACAAGGAAACATGCATTCGCCGATATATAAAGTAAATGCAACTGGTGGGGCTTGTGCATATACAAGGAGGATTGTATGTTTCGACATACAAAGGATCTCATGAATAGTGGTTTGTATATCGTGCATATACAAAGAAATATACAAAAGAAAGTGATACAAGGAGGACCCGACAAGGCAATCAAATATACCTAAAAGTCTTCGGGGTCCGACTTGTATGTATGTGGTGCTTGTATGTGTGCATATACAAGCATATGTGCATATACAAGCATATATGCAAATTGATATGCAAGCCAGATTTCAAATGGATATCATTTCTGGCTCATTCAGGCTTTGGGTCCGATTTGTATGTATGAGGCCATTTGTGCATTGCGATATACAAGGTAAAATACAAGGAGACCAGATACAAGCTGGACCTAGTAGAACAATGAAATGCAGCTGATGGTCATTTTGGGGTCCACTTTGTATAAAAGATGATTGTGTGTTTTGACATACAAAGGAGTAGATACAAAGTTATATGTTGGGTGATTTCAAAGAGGTGGGGCCCGCATATATAAGGGGAAATCGTATGTATATACAATTTTGAAAATTCAAAGAGATATACAGGGCCCAATATGCAAAGCGCCATGTATGTGCAGAAGGAGTTGCAGAATGAATTTTTGAATGCTGATTTAGGTGCCAAGATGCAGTGATATACACAAAGATGTAAAAGTGATATATACAGGCAGTTGACCAAAACTTTGACCGCCTGTATCTCCTCCATTTCAGCGAATTTTGACATGCTGTAAGAGGCAAAGATGCATGTTTTTGTCCCCTCTTTCTTTTGGCAGGGTTTTCAAGAGCTTTTGTCACTTTTCAATTTCCAGATCTGGAAATGCATATTTCAGCGACGACTTTCAGCAGATGAAGATATTCTTGGGGCATTCATTGCTGCACCAAGATGAAGCAGCTTGCATTGATGATCAAAAATATCTTTCCACCGTCCTCTTTCAGATATTTTCATCTTTTCTACTACAGATCGATGAGTAAGCTGCCTGCATTAAAGGCTCAAAATATCTCGTATCCACCCAATGCCAGATTTTAACGCCATGACTGATGCAGCTGGACTAGCATTAATGTAGATATTTTCTGAGACAGCTGATAAAGCAATTTTTGTAGCTGCCCTAGGTTAGTTTTGGAATGCTATATATATGCATTCGTATGTTGTAAATAAGGTTGGAAATGTTTTGGCATCCTAGTCTTTCTGTTTCCAAACAGAGTTTTCATATACTGTAACCTTGCCTCTCTGTCAGATATATGCAAGTTATTTTTACCTCTTTACTGATTTTTCTGGTTCTGTGTGAATCTGCATATGGTTTGTCTGTGAATGTTGTATTCCTCTCAATCATATTGCTTCTCACCTCTGCTAGAGTCATCTAACCTGTGTATGCCTACTTACCATATTCTAATTGTGTTGTGCATACCTCAGTGTTGTGAAAATTTCTTTAAATCTGTCTGGTGCATCACCCTTTGTTTTAAGCTTTTATTTCATTTTCATTACAAACTTTCTCTCTCCATTTTCCCCCAAAATTCAGTAGTTTTAGGTGATAGCTAGACAAGGAAGCCGGCCTTCTCCGGAGGTTTGATCTCATTTAGCAAAGTCCCATAGTTAGAGATCAATCCCATGTTATTCCAGTTTGCAGAGCTTTAACAACTTCATGCAAGGGTGCAAAACTGGGTGATAATAACTTCTGGCATGCCCAGTGGGACCAGTTCGATGAACTTCTCATCAAAATACTGAGATTTTTGGTGTTTCTCCTAGTATTACCAGCCTTTGGAGGCAATGCAAACAACACCATGGCGACTCTACTGATCAAATCAGCTGGTTTTAGCAACCCAAGTACCTAAAATTTTATCAAAGGTTAGGATTTTGGTGATTTTCCTGGTCCTTTCAGCTTCTAGAAGCATCTCAATCACCTGGCGACTCCCTCTCTAGTATGTATCCAATTTATCCTTGGTTGCAGACCTATTTTGCTCTTATTCTGACATTTTCATGATTATCTAGCATCTAGATGCTATAGAATGTTAGAATTTTATGGGAATTATGGCTATTCCCCTACCCCTAATCAAAATACAGGCTATTGGCCCCCATATCAGCAATACCAAGCCCCAAATTCCTCTGCTTTTATGCCATACAACCCTGCTGCTGCAGAATATCAACATCCTCATGATGTTTGCCTTCCTCCCACCCCTAATGTTGCCCCTAATAATATTGACACTTTCAATGAGCTCATGAGCAGTTTTCTAAGGCTAGACAGAAATCTTGATAATGCCAAAAGAGCATCAGGATATAGCCGGCCTCAGCGTTTTTATGATCTCAGCATCATCAGCATGTATGGTCTCAAGAAGCTATCTCTAAATTTAAATAGGGAGACTGATGAATTTATAGAAGTGTTAAAATGTGACCAGCAACGAGAAGCACAAGAGGGGTTTTTTCAAGAAAACCTTGCTATAGGAACAACACCTGCTCAGCATGCTACTGAAGAAGTCCCAAATTTTAAAATTCCTAGCTTCAGACAAGTCCATCCTTCAAGCCAAAGTGAATCTATGAAAGTGGCTCAAGCTTCTCTACCATGATAGACTTCTTGGATCGAGCATCTTGGTTACAAAATGCCAGACCTTGAAAAAGCCAATCCTCTTATACCAATTCAAAATCAGGTAGAGGAAAGGGTTGTAGAATCTAGGCCTAACATAATTCCAAGTTTTAGGAATGGGTCTCATCCACTGCAACAACCCATTCACAAGCATGAGCAACCTAGACTCCACAAATTTCCAGGCTTTAACGCCTATATCCCTCCACAAGTCCCTGTTCCTGTGCAAGCTCAGATTATCATTCCCCAAGAACAAAGTTGTCCAGAACCCTCTCCCCTCCAAGAAATTCAAGAAGGTATTCATGCCTCTTTCCTTGATGATGTTTCAATCCTCAAGGGTGGACCTGTGGTATACCAAGATAATTGGAAAGATGAGCCAAAAGAGGAGGTGGAAGAAGATAGAACTAATGAGGAACCATTCGTTCCTACACTCACGAGGATAGAATTGTTTGAACCTATTGCACTCGTGAGTACTATTAATTCGAATAAGGGATTGAGTCCTCTTGACTTTAGTTCTTTCAAAGCCTTTTCTCATGCATCCAATCAAGCAAATAAGGTTGAAATGCAAAGAGTGCATGGAGAAAGCCTTCAACTACAGAGACAACTTAACCAAAGTCCAGAAGAGCTACAGTCAAAGGATGGAGGCATAGGGAAAAAAGTTGCTAGGGTCACTTCAGAGGTGGATGATGATGCCCTACTTCATGAGCTACCTGATTATGTTGAAGATAAAGAATATCTGCAGTTGGTTGTGGATATGCAACAACCAGAGAGAAGTGAAAATGATGGCAAATTGCTGCAGGTTGGGGCTAAACATGACAGTGAGGTTCCAAACCATAAGGAAGGGCAAGCATGTTGCCTTATGCTGGATGATCCAAAGGCTGATTATGCTAATATGCTTGAAGAGCTTCGATACTTTATTGAAGATAATGAGGAGACTGAACATGGGCAAGAGCAAATTGTAGATTTATTTTTTATTATCCAGCAGGGATATCAGCTTCTTGGTGGGGAGGTCTTATCTTTTGAACATGTGCATGGCTCATTTTCTGAGCCTAAGTTAGAAAATCATGAACATCTTGTTCATAAGGTGGAGGCAGCTATATTTGTAGTGGAATCACAGGAGCTAGAGTATTCAAACCAGCAAGAAGAGGAAGAATGCAACCATGATAACATTATATTAATCTTCTTGGATTCTTTGAAGGAAGAAGGACAAAGCCATGAGGTCCCAAGTCAGTTGTTTCACATACAAGAGCAACGTGAGAGCAAGGTGGAGGACACCATCATACCAAATGAGGAACTAGAGTTTTTAGATCAGCTAGAAGAGAAAGAATCAGACCAGAGACATGGGATCAAACATGTTGATCTGCATGTCATTTCAAGGGGATGCCCAATCAGGCATCTAGCCCAGCTAGAGACACATCAAGAGAGGTCACCACTTGTCATGCTTACCTCTAAGTATGAAGTTGAGCATCAAAATGAGTGGGATCAACCCATTTATTCACCACAAGTTAGCCACATCAGCAATCAGTCCAGGTGGATAGGTGAGTTCATCTCCATTTTGTGAGGGGTGTTTTATCAATTTGTCATATGTACATTTCCCCCTCACCTCTTATTAACTGCCCATATGCATAATAAACATTGTAAATTGTTAAGGAAGGGAAGTTATTTTTAGGAACCAGTTAATGGCTTTGTTTAAGGTCACTTTTGACTGGTTAGTTTAGATTAGAATCAGTTTCATTTTTATTTTAGTTTTTCCTTTTCCTAAGTGCTTCTGCATAGGCTGCATTGTCATTAGGAGAATGCAGGCCCTTTCCCTTTTTTATTTTGGAGGCAGGTTCCAATTTTCCAACATGTTTTAGACTTGACCCCATGCCCAATGGATGCACAAGGCCACTGATCTAATTGTTTAGCAGGCTAACACCTCGTAGAGGTCACCAAAAATGTTGACCTGTTTTGCCTCTGCCTAGAGTTAAATAGTTCACCTTGCATTTCCTTTGAAAATCCTTTAGAAATGACCATACAAGGTGTAAGTCTTCCAAATACTCATGCATGCCTGGTTAAAAAATCCCAAACTCTTTCCTAAAGTTTCTCTGCAAGAAACCCAGAAAAACCCAGAAATCTTTTAGCCTCAAGTATTTTCTATCGCTGGGATTTCTCATATTTTATAGCTTGTATTTGTATGTACATTTGCATATACATTCGCCTTTGTACATACAAAGGAACATGCAAAGGGTATATACAAGGCGAAATGTACATTGGCGAGCTTGAAACATTTCCATCGGCCTTTGAAATTTGAGAAAAGTGAGTTTTATACATTTTTTGAATGTATATCGAGCCAAGGAAATGCATATACAAAGGGGGAATCTTTCGCAGATTCCCAAAATATTCCTGGTTTGTATATCCAGTTGCATAAAAATATACAAGGATGGAATGTATATTTGGCTTGTATATTCGCATGTACAAGTGAAAGATACAAAGAAATATGCATGAAAATATACAAGGACGATCTACATACATGTGTTATAGTGGAATGTATATCAGGTTTGTATATTCGCATATACAACCCAATATACAATAAAAATATACAAGGCCAACCTATATGCATCAGGAACAATGTAATATATATTGGAAGGTCGCTACATTGGCTTGTATATTTGCGCTTGTATGTTTGCACATACAAGCGAAATATACAAAGAAAGGATACAAGGAAACATGCATCACCAACATACAAAGTAAATGCAACTGGTGGGGCCCGTGCATATACAAGGAGGATTGTATGTTTCGACATACAAAGGATCTCATGAATAGTGGTTTGTATATCGCGCATATACAAAGAAATATACAAAAGAAAGTGATACAAGGAGGACCCGACAAGGCAATCAAATATACTTAAAAGTCTTCGGGGTCTGACTTGTATGTATGTGGCACTTGTATGTGTGCATATACAAGCAGATATGCAAACCGATATGCAAGCTGGATTTCAAATGGATATCATTTCTAGCTCATTCAGGGTTTGGATCTAATTTGTATGTATGAGGCCATTTGTGCATTGCGATATACAAGGTAAAATACAAGGAGACCAGATACAAGCTGGACCTGGCAGAACAATGAAATGCAGCTGATGGCCATTTTGGGGTCCACTTTGTATAAAAGGTGATTGTGTGTTTTGACATACAAAGGAGTAGATACAAAGTTATATGCTGGGCGATTTCAAAGAGGTGGGGCCCGCATATGCAAGGGGAAATTGTATGTATATACAATTTCAAAAATTTAAAGAGATATACAGGGCCCAATATGCAAAGCACCATGTATGTGCAGAAGGAGTTACAAAATGAATTTTTGAATGCCGATTCAGGCGCCAAGATGTAGCGATATACACAGAGATGTAAAAGCGATACATAAAGGCAGTTGACCAAAACTTTGACCGCCTGTATCTCCTCCATTTCAGCAATTTTGACATGTTGTAAGAGGCAAAGATGCATGTTTTTGTCCCCTCTTTCTTTTGGCAGGGTTTTCAGGAGTTTTTGTCACTTTTCAATTTTTAGATCTGGAAACGCATATTTTAGCGATGACTTTCAGTAGATGAAGATATTCTTGGGGCATTCATTGCTGCACCAAGATGAAGCAGCTCGCATTGATGATTAGAAATATCTTTCCACCGTCCTCTTTCAGATATTTTCATCTTTTCTACTACAGATCGATGAGTAAGCTACATGCATTAAAGGCTCAAAATATCTCGTATCCACCCAATGCCAGATTTTGACGCCATGACTGATGCAGCTAGACTGGCATTAATGTAGATATTTTCTAAGACAGCTCATAGAGCAATTTTTGTAGCTGCCAAGGGTAGTTTTGGAATGTTATATATATGCATTTGTATGTTGTAAATAAGGTTGGAATTTTTTTGGCATCTTGTTCTTTCTGTTTCCAAATAGAGTTTTCATATACTGTAACCTTGCCTCTCTATCAAATATATGCAAGTTATTTTTACCTCTTTACTGATTTTTCTGGTTCTGTGTGAATCTGCATATGGTTTGTCTGTGAATGTTGTATTCCTCTCAATCATATTGCTTCTCGCCTTTGCTAGAGTCATCTAACTTGTGTATGCCTACTTGCCATATTCTGATTGTGTTGTGCATACCTCAGTGTTGTGAAAATTTATTTAAATCTGTCTGGTGCATCGCCCTTTGTTTTAAGTTTTTATTTCATTTTCATTACAAACTTTCTCTCTCCATTTTCCCCCAAAATTTAGTAGTTTTAGGTGATAGCTAGACAAGGAAGCCGGCCTTCTCCAGAGGTTTGATCTCATTTAGCAAAGTCCCACACTTAGAGATCAATCCCATGTTATTCCAGTTTGTAGAGCTTTAACAGCTTCATGCAAGGGTGCAAAACTGGGTGATAACAACAATTTCATGACAACATTCTTAGGAACATTGGAACAAGTGATTTGGATTATTGGTACAACTCTGCATTTTATGAGATCAACAAGTTATGATAAGTGGTTGGTGAAGTTTATCTTCCAAGTTGATATGCTTTGCTCATTTGTATACTGTGAGGTCATTGAAATCAAATATGACATGCCAGTAGTGATGATATAAAGTTTTGCTTTAAATGATTTCAATTTCATTTGGATCTTAACATGATTCTTCATATATAATTTATCTCAGTCAAGTTCATGGTCTTCTATGTTGTTGTTTGTATATTCTTGAAATATACGCATGCCATTCTAGTTCTAATACTCTTCCCAGTAAACAAGGTTCTAGATTTCAATGGATACAAAGTGATAGTTTGCAGATGCTTCACAGTGATATCCCAGTGTTTTGTCATCTTCTTAGTCAATGGTGAATTTGTAGATTACAACTTCAGGAGTAATATGAGTTTTTCTTCCTAGGGGGAGTATTTATTGGTTCAATATGTTTTCCTCAAGGGAAGTTTTTATTCCTTTGTCATTTGATGTCAAAGGGGGAGAGAGAAATTGGAGTGGTTTTTGCCATCAATGACAAAGGGGGAGATTGTAGATTGTTTGTCATTGATGTTAAAGTGTCAAAGAACCAGGGTGTTGAGGATGCCTTCATTAGTCTCAGGTGTTTAGGAGTTGCATAGTGTTCATGCTTCATATGTGATGGTTATCAGGAGGATCATCATCAATTTTCCATTGATGGTTTGGTGTTTCATGTCATGGTTGTCATGCTTCTTGTCATAGGATGTGTTATGATGATAGTCATGTTCTTGATTTGAAGAAGGTTTGATTTCTTATCTTCAGGAGTTGTAGCTTCATGATGCTCCTGCTCTCTTTTCAAGAGTTCAAATAGTGTTCATTATGATGTCCTCATGTCAGGATCTGCATTGCTTTGTGTCAAAATATTTATTGAGGATTTGAGTTGATGATATTTCTTAATGTTCATGTCTTGATTATGATGTTTTGTTACATATTTGAGTGATCATTGTGACGGAGTTGTGCTCGAGATCAGATGGAAACCAAAAGTCTGGAAGGAGACCAAAAAGGTACATCTTGGTATCTTGGTTTAGGAATTATTACAGATTTACTGATATGGTATGTTTTGATCTTTGTCATGGTATCATGTTTCAAAAGTTGGATTGATGATCATGCTTTAGAATGTTTGATTTGTTCAGAGGTTCCTTCTTGTCAATTGTCCTATGATGTTCTCTTATCAATTGTTGTCAAAGATAAAGTTGGCAGATGTAAAAACAATTATGTAATCTTTGATAGTTGTATGATAGAGAAAGAGTCTTGAAACAGGATGCCCTTGTAGACATGTTTGTAAAATTTGGAAGCCTTGTCAAAATGACATTCTTATCTCAAAATGTCTCTGAGAAAGGTAGTCAGGTATATTGATATTTTCATGGGAGATAAAATTGATAATAGGGGTTGTGTAAAGACCAAAAACCCTAATGTTTCTTTATCTTAAACCCTATGTTCTATGTTTAAACCCTAGTTCTCAACATGCTAAGGTGGGTCATAATTAATATTGTTTTACATTGTTGATAGTGTTACTACATCCTGATGGTATGATTCTGCAGAGAATTTTTCTTGTCATATGTGATATATTTTTTGGGTTCTATTTTTTATGGTGACCTAAACCTACATCCTAAAACCCTATTCTTTCAAAGTATATCTTAAAACCTAATACTTATGCCTAAGTTTGACCATCACTCATGCATACACTTTATGTTTTATTTTTTGATTAACCTACTAATATAGGTCATTTCACTTAAGTGACCCACTAGAGGGGTCTTTTCTCATACCCAAACTAGCCCTCCTCTATCCTTCCACCGAAGGCACCAGTCTTCCCATGGGTGCGAGGTGCCAACACATAAATTAAAGGCTTATGTTTAAAGTTCCTTGGGCACACAAACTAAAATCAATGGCTGTTATTTAAATGAGAGATCCTGCTCCTCGACCACAAACATTGGCATGCATTTAGCCGTCATCTCTTTATGTCAGCAAATAAAGTGGCTTTTTAAAGGCTATTTTTAGCCATTCAAGGTGGAAGTTTCTTTTGGAGTTTTAAAGCTTCTTTTTAAGAAGGTTTTTAATTGAAAAGATCTAACTTTCAATGCAGAAAGAATGCAATGTATCCTCAGTAATATTTTATGTGTGATGAAGAGGGTTAATTCATTTGGTGTATTGTAGAGAATTAGGGCAATCCCCTGAATTGAGTTTTCTTTCTTATGGTCATATTTTGCTAGTGAGGCAAATTGTAGCCAGTGAGGCTTGTTTGTTGCCAGTGAGGCATGTATGTCAGTGAGACAATTGTTGTAATCGATGAGATTTTGTGTAGCTAGTGAGGCATGATTTTGATTAAGCCAGTGAGGCATTTTTTGAGTGTTTTTTTCATCCCTATGAGGGTTTTCCACTCATGAAAAAATGGTGTTACGGTTCATGTTGTTTATCTTTATGTGTGTGCCCTAATGTTTTATATTTTCAAATGTTGATCATAATGTTTATAATCATACTTATGCATATGTATTTGGTAAACCTTTGAAGTCTCTCTCTTTCTCTATCCCGTATTTTAAAAAGTGCAAAAGGTTTTAAAAGTTTATACAACACTGACTCACCCCCCCTCTCAGTGTTGTCCATACTCCAACAGAGGAGACCATCTTCCATCTCTCTAACCTTACCCTTAGATTGACTCCTTTTCCTGGGATAGGAAAAATATGAGCCTCCAACAATCAAACTTAAATTCTATGCTACCTGCAACTCCCCAATGTCCAATGTAGTAGAGAGATCACACTTAGCTGCAAGGGTCTCCTGAAGCATAATAAGAATCCTCTGCCACACCTGTTGAACCTCCAACTTTCTCCCCTGAAAAATCTCCTGATTCGTTTCTAGCCAAATCTGCCATAAAATAAAAGAAGGACCAATCTTCCAAGACACTTGCAAAAAAGAAGCCTTAGCCGGAGGCCTACCCAAAGTTCTCCAAAAATCAGCCAAAGAAGAAGCATGAATATAGGCGTGCTTCCAAGCTCCCCACTAAAGATACCAAATCTTGTGGGCCTGAGGACACTAAAAGAACAAATGGGCTTGACACTCCTCCCCACCATTAAAAAGAAAGTAAATAGGATCTTGAAAACCCCTTTTCTACAAGTTATCCCAAGTGAGACAATGATTTTGAGCAATTAACCAAAGGAAGTAATTACATTTTGGCCATCCAAATTTATTCCACACAAAATTCCACCAAGGAGAGTCCCTCTCCCCAAACCTTTGCCTGTCCAACACACGATATCTAGAAGCAACTGAATACACACCTTTTGGATTATGACTCTAGGCAAGGGAATCTCTCTCCCCCAAAGAATTGAAAATTCAACCATCTAGAATCTTAGCTAACTCCTCTCGATCCACCAGTAACCCCTCGGTGGCCACTTAGACAAATCTTTCCATCTACAAACCTCCACTTGACCCACACACTAAACTGATTTAAAATGCTTCACATGACACCACCTTGCATCAAGAAAGATGTCACATAAGGATTGTAAGTGTGGGTACATAGATAAGATAAGTGGGTGCCCATTCCAAGAATCATATCAAAACATGGCATCAAAGCCCCTGTTACAAATCCAAAAGAGCCCATGCTTAATTAAATTGGCTCCCCTTTTAAGAGTACTCCAAATAATAGACCCCTTACCCAAGAGACAGATTCTTGGAACATCACCATTTTCCACCCCCCAAATATTTATAGTTAAGCATCTTGGCCGAATCCTGATCCTAACAATCACACCACCTCCAATACAACTTAGTTTCCAAGGCTTGACCAGAAAGATTAGCTATCCAAAGATCAAGACCCTCTTCTTGTTTTGGTCTACAAATAGAATCCCACTTGACAAGACTCCACTTAGAAGACTCCAAATTACCGAACCATAAGAATTGTCTAGAAAGAGATTCAAATTCGTTAATAAAGCTAGAGGGAGCCCCTTGGATAAAGCACCGATAAATGTGAAGGGCTTGAATTATAGACTTTAGTAAAGTCACTCTCCCAATTGAGGACAACCATATACAAGTCCAATAAGTAACCCACTTCTGAAATTTGTCTAAAATATCTTGCCAAAATCCCTTGGACAAGGAGACAACATTGATGGGGATACCAAGATAAACAAGAGGAAGGGCATCAATCTAGAATCTAAGAATCCTTGCAATCCTATTCTGAATAAGATGAAGGACTTGTCTTCATTAATCCTATGACATGAAGCAACCATATAAGTATCTAGAGATTTTCTAAAGTTAATTGTCTTATTGATCTTTACTAAACCCATCAAAGCTATGTCATCAACAAAATGCAAATGAGAATGAGGAGGCAATCTATTGCCCCAAGTCCAGCCATGAATAAATCCTTGACCCACATGAGATTCTATAAGTCTTCCTAATCCCTCATCCAAAAGGATAAATAGGTACGATGATAGAGGGTCCCCCTGCCTAAGGCCCCTAGTAGCACCAAACAACACAGTAGGCTCACTGTTGATAACAACAGAGAAAGAAGTTGAGGTAACACAACTCATAACCCAATCAACCCAATCATTCCCAAAACCAAATGCCAACAAGACTTTATGAAAGAAAGTCTATTTGAATCTATCATAATCTTTGGCCATATCTAACTTAATAAACATTACTTTCTCCTTAGAAACCTCCATGGAATGAATAACCTCCATTGCCACTACAGCCCCATCAAGAATTTGCCTTCTAGCTGCAAATCCACCCTGTTCTTCAGAGATCAGCTTATTGAGCCAAGGTTTAAGCCTTTCTACAATTAGCTTCATGATCATCTTATAAACAACATTACACAAGGCTATTGGCCTAAAGAGATTCAACAAGTTAGCTCCAACGGTCTTAGGAATAAGAACTAGGAAAGTAGCATTTAGGGATTTCATCATCTTCTTACTCCTCTGTGACTCTCTAACCAACTCAAGGAGATAAAATTTGATAATCTCCCAAAATTCCTGAAAGAACTCAATCAAAAATCCACCCGACCTAGGGGCCTTCCCTTTATTCATCTGAAACACAACCCTCTCCAGCTCAATCATGGATATGGGACTGAAGATAGGCTCATTCATCTCATTAATCATCAAAGAAGGGATATACCCCAAAACCTTATTCTCCTCATGATGTAGAGACACTAGGATAGTTGGAGGATAGCACAAATTGACAAGGTTTTCACTACACTCTAAAACCCAAATTCAAAGGTCAATTTGCAAAAGTAGGAACAATAGTTAGTGGCTCTAAAATCTTCATGTAAAGGTTGATTTGGCATGCCATGGGACCCATCCAAGCCATTGGAAAAGGTAGAACAAACTTGGTTTTGATACTTCCTTCTTTAGGCCTCCAAATCCCTTATAGCCCTCCAAACATGAACAGTCAGCAATAACTCCTTATACAGACCTGCAACCCCAGATCTTAGATAATATAGAGATACCCATTTGGATTCCCCATGACATATTTCAAAATGGGTATGGGTTTCTTTGGACGGTATGGTCCAACCTATAACCCCCCTAGTGACCTAGAGCCCCAATTAGGCCAAATTTGTGAAGCAACCACCCTTTCAGAGACTCACAGAACTAAACCAATCATTTGGACACCTCTATGGAATGGAAAAACTAAGTATTCTTTAGGTTTTAGGGTCCCAAAATGGACAGCGCAACTGATTGGTCCTATGTTGTTGCTCTTTTCACACTCCTAGCACATGGTTTTGCTAGGGTCTTTCACATAAACTACAGCAAATCCTCTACTCTGCTTAAAACTCTTGACAAATACATTGAAACAACATCACAACAGTCCATTCCACTAATTTATGTGGTTCTACATTAGTGGAATGGAGGAGAATGCATGAGTTACAGTCAAAACCCTAAGGTAGGGTTTCACAAACCAAGTTTCAGGAAAAACCATATATCTCCCTACAACAAAAATTTCAAAACACCAAACTAACTTCAAATGAAAGCTAACTCCATGCTCTAACCATTCAAATCATGAGAAAGTGGAAACAACCTTGTACCTTTGCACTATACATACTGTAATAGCGTAGAAGTTTAGGAAAATAGGGTGTCAATGGGAAGTCCAAGGAAAATGGATATAGATTGCTTCTTGTTCAGAGTCACAGCCTCAAACTAGTCTCAAATGGAAATCACTTCATCACTCTACAAATGCCACCAATTTAGAAGTCATGACAGTTCCGTACAGGAAGATGGTACAGACTGTTTTCCCAAAAAATGCAGAAAAAAGACAGTAACAATAGAGAATTGGTTTCTTATTGCACTGAAACTTCTTGCACACCTTACAATGATCTTGTTCAAGGTTATTTAAACTTGCAACCTTGATAGACTCCTTGGAGACAGTTTGGTCGATGGGAAGATCCATAACTAGTCTTCAACCATCGAACTTCCTTTTTCAGTTTTAAAACTGCAACTAATTACCAGTTTTATCATAGGCATCAGTGATTATGAGGCTTGACAATGCCTTCAAACACATTTACAATGTTATTAAGCCTTCGACAAGGTCTATCACTCCTTGGTACATGCCAAAAGGCTTACAATGGATGACAATGTAGGACTGCCTCTTACATGCCTTAGAAGGCTTACAAATATGACTGCCTATTACACCTTATGACTGCCTATTACACCTTATTACAACATGAGAATGGTCTTCCAAGACCTTATTCCAACATGAACAAACAAAGAACAAACAAAAACAAAGATGGATCTTTCATGTTCCTCTTGGTGCTCCCGCACCATACTCCCCAGGTGGAAAAAACTCAAGTCTCTTGAGGAATCAGATCAACAACTGTGACACCATGCTTCAAGATGTCTTCTTCACTCATCCAAGTGGCATCTTCAATGGGTAAGCCACTCCACTTGACAAGGAACTATTTGTATGTCTTCTTTCTAGTCTTTTTCAAGACATTGGTGTCCAAAATACATTCCATCTTCAAGGGTTGAGTGGGTGGAAGACCCTTAACCCATTCTTCATCTCCTGTTGCTGTCATATCTGCCTCTAAATCTACATTATGATCAACTTTGAAAGGAAACAAGTCTGAAACATTAAAGATAGGAGAGATGGCCAAGCCTTGAGGAAGCTCAATCTCATAGGCATTGGACCCAAACTTGTGCACAATCTGGCATGGTCTTATCTTCTTCATGAGGAGTTTGGTTGGCTGCCCCTTTGGAAGTCTCTCCTTCTTCAAATGTGCCATGACTAAATCCCCAACCTTATATTTTACATCTCTCCTTCTCTCATTGGCTTTCTCCTTGTACTTCTCATTGTTCCTTTGAAGAGTTTCTCTTACATTATCATGGATGTCCTTCATGGCCAATGCAAAGTCTTCACCTTGAGCACTCTTCCTTTCTAATCCATGGAGATCTCTCAATTCAAGAATACCTCTTGGATGAACACCATAGACAACCTCAAATGAACTCCTTCCTATACTTCTATTAGTTGAATCATTGTAAGTAAACTCAACTTGAGGGATGATCATATCCCATGCCTCTCCATGCTGCTTTATAAGACATCTAAGGAGATTTCCCAAAGACCTATTCACTACATCAGTTTGGGCATCAATCTGAGGGTGATAGGATGAAGTGAATGACAACTGAGTGCCCAAATTCTTCCACAAAGTATGCCAAAAGTGGCCTACAAACTTTGGATCCCTATCAGTCACAATGTTAAGAGGCAAACCATGGATTCTAACAATTTATTTGAAGAACAAACCAGCAATGTGTGAAGCATCATTAGTGCATTTACATGGCAAGAAATGAGCCATCTTACTGAAACTATCCACCACAACAAATATGCTATCAAAACCTCTTTGAGTCCTAGGAAGACCCAAAACAAAATCCATGCTAATACTTTCCCATGTCCTATGAGGAATAGGAAGTGGCTGATATAGACCAGCATTAGATGAAGTACCCTTTGCCCTTTGACAAATACTGCAACATTCAACAAATTTTTTGATATCTGATTGCATTTTAGGCCAAAAATAAAACCTTTTCACCTGATCCAATGTTTTATCCAGCCCAAAGTGACTCCTAGTCCACCACAATGTTTTTCCTTTATCATGTTCTCCCTCATGGAACACCTAGGAACACATAGTTGGCTGCCTTTGAACAACAACCCCTACTGCAACAAAAACTCAAAAAAATTAGAATGATAAGAGTCTAAAAATTGTGAACAAACTTCATATACCTCCTTGAAATCTTCATCATCCTGATACATATGTTTGAGAGCATCAACCCCTACACTTTGCAACTGAATTTATTGAACCATACACACCCTTCTACTCAATGCATCTGCCACTTTGTTGGCCTGCCCCTTCTTGTGTTTGATTGAAAAAGTATATGCTTGGAGTTGTTCAACCCATTTCATATGCCTATGGTTGAGTTTCTCCTATGAATTCATAAAACTAAGTGCATGGTTGTCAGTGTAAACAATAAATTCTTTAAGCAAAAGATAGTGCCTCTATTTTTTCAAAGCTTGCACCATTGCGTACAATTCCAAGTCATAAGTAGAGTACTTTCTCTTAGCATCATTCAATTTTTCACTAAAGAAAGCAACAAACCTGCCTTCTTGACTTAGGATAGCCCCTATAGCAAGGTTACTAGCATCACATTCCACCACAAACAACTTGTTAAAGTTGGGCAAAACAAGAATGGGCTGTTGTGCTACTTTTTGTTTCAGAATTTCAAAAGAATCATTGGTTGTCTTTGTCCAAAAAAACTTACATTTCTTCCCCTCTTTGATGGTATCCAAAATTGGTGTACAAATATGATTAAAACCCCTTATGAATTTCCTATAAAATGTTGCCAAACCATGAAAACTTTTCACATCATCTGCTGTTTTTGGAGTTGGGCATGAAAAAATGGCCTCTACCTTTGCTAGATCCATCTTCAAACTACCTTAAGAAATGACAAAACCAAGATAGGTGAGTTCTTCCTTCATGAAGACACTCTTTTCCATGTTGATCATCAATTGTTCATCATGTAATTTCTTCAAAACCTGATCCATATGTTGCACATGCTCTTCCTTAGTCCTGTTGAAAACAAGAATGTCATCCAAGTATACCACAACAAATTTGCCAATGAAATCCTTCAACACTTCATTCATGAGACACATAAAAGTACTTGGGGCATTAGATAGACTAAATGGCATCACCAACCACTCATAAAGACCCTCATTTATTTTGAATGCTATCTTCCATTCATCCCCTTGCTTTATCCTAATTTGATGATACCCACCCTT
Organism: Cunninghamia lanceolata; assembly: GCA_027924645.1. Classification (NCBI taxonomy): domain Eukaryota; kingdom Viridiplantae; phylum Streptophyta; class Pinopsida; order Cupressales; family Cupressaceae; genus Cunninghamia; species Cunninghamia lanceolata. The sequence continues at coordinate 19,308,640 of BSBN01001272.1, read as the reverse complement.
AAGGTCAATCTTAGAAAAGTATATTAGGTCCTCAATCCTTGGCATAGGGAACCTATATCTTATGATAATCTTGTTAATGGCTCTAGAATCTATACACAACCTCCATTTACCATCCTTTTTAGGGGCTAGGACTATTGGGACAGCACATGGTCTAAGGCTCTTTCTTGCCAATCCCTTATCCAACAATTCTTGCACTTGCTTGGCAATCTCTTCATTTTGAGAAGGTGCCATCTTGTAGGCTACTTTGTTTGGCAATGTAGATCCTGGTATGAAGTCAATTTGATGGCTTATGTCCCTAATAGGTGGCAACTCATTAGGCATTTCTTCTACCATAATCCCCTTATACTTCTCTAACAATTGTTGCACCTCTTTAGGAACCTCTTCCTTACTAGGATGATGCAATTTAGGATTGTTTTTAGGCTTCAAAATCAGAGCATACCCTTGGGTTCCTTCCTCCTTAAGGGTGTCTAGAAACTCTTTACCACTCACAATCATGACACTTGACCCAACACTGTTCTCTACATTCTCATCAAGCAATGGATCCATTCTATACTTCCTACCCTTCTTGGTTATGATGAAAGAATTAGTTTCACCATCATGTTGGGATTGAACATCATATTGTCATGGACGTCCTAACAGAAAATGACAAGCATCCATGGGAATTATATCACACAAAATCTTGTCCTTATATTCTCCTATCTCAAATTCTACCCATGATTGTTCATCTACCAAAACTTGTTGCCCCATATTCAACCATGGTACTTTATAAGGACTAACATGAGGAAGTCTTTTCAATTTCAACTTGTCTACCATTTCAATAGAAACCAAATTTTTAGTTGAGCCTGAATCAATAATTACCTTGTAAATCTTACTATAGGCCTTGCATGTTGTCCTGAACAATGTTTTCCTTTGAGGGGGTTCTTGTGTTTGAGGCACCTTCAGCATGGTTCTTCTCATCATCAAACTTTCTCCTTCATGGATTGGGGCTGCACTTCCAATTAGTGAGTTAACACTTTGGCAATATTCCTCTTGGATCAAGTGGTTCCTTCTCTCTCCTCTATGAGAGCTTGAGGCTTGCTTTTCAGGACATTTGAAGGCTGGATGTCCCACTTGGTTGCAATTGTAGCACCTTCCTATGAAGACATTAGGACCTCTCCCTAGTCCACAAAATCTACTCCTTCCACTGGGCCTCCTTCCTCTAAAGCCTCCTCTAGAACCTGATTCTCCACTTTGTTCTTGGGAACTAGATTCCCCTTGACTTCTTTGGGACTGATTTCTACCTCCAAAACTGCCCCTACCTCTAAAATTTTTGCCACCTCTTCCTCTATTTTGCTGCTCACCTTTCCTCTTCAACTTCTCTTTAACCCTTAAAGCCACTTGAAAGCATTTATCCACAGTTTTAGGGGTTAATAGACTGATTTCATCTTGGATATTAAACATTAAACCACTTAGATACCTTGCCACTTTACCTTTTTCATCCTCCATGTATCCACAACGAAGAGAGAACTTGTGAAACTCCTCAGTGTAGGTGGCCACATCCAAATCTCTTTGCTTGAGATTTTGCATCTTCTTGTAGATTTACACCTCATAGTCTAATGGAAGTAATTCGGACTTGATCATTTCCAACATTCTGCTCCATGAAGAGATCATGCTCTTCTCATTCTTTACCCTCTCACCTTGGGTGTAATTCCACCATGTAAGGACAGTACCTTTGAGTTTAGTTTTTGCAAACTTCACCCTCTTGTTCTCAAGAACTTCTTTGTATTCAAAGTAGTTGTTTAGGGCCTCAATCCATTCCATGACTTCATCAGCATTCATCTTGCCACTGAACATTGTAATCTCCATCCAAGCCTCTGAAGAATCCTTGCCAATTGCCTTGATGGCTTCAAGGAAATGTTTTTGATCTACAGGTACCTCTACCTCTTCTTGATCTTCTTCTTCCTCCTCCTTTTCTTCTTCTTCATCAGAACCTTCATCTATCCTCTTCCCTATCCTCAATGCCTTCAACTCTGCTTGGAGTGCTTCCTTGACTCCACTTTTGATCTTTTCTTCCATCTCCTCGAACTTCTTAACCACCTCAGTGGTCATCCCCTTTGGAGGCATATTGCTAGCTTCTCCTTCACTCTCCTCTGCTAACATATACCAGGTCTTACACAACCAACAACAGAACCTTTTATGGCTATGATAGCACTATGATGTAGAGACACTCGAATAGTTGGAGGATAGCACAAATAGACAAGGTTTTCACTACACTCTAAAACCCAAATTCAAAGGTCAATTTGAAGAAGTGGGAACAACAGTTAGTGGCTCTAAAATATTCATGGAAAGGTTGATTTGGCATGCCATGGGACCCATCCAAGCCATTGGCAAAGGTAGAACAAACTTGGTTTTGATACTTCCTTCTTTAGGCCTCCAAATCCCTTGTAGCCCTCCAAACATGAACAGTCAGGAATAACTCCTTATACAGACCTACAACCCCAGATCTTAGCTAATCTAGAGATACCCATTTTGATTCCCCATGACATATTTCAAAATGGGTATGGGTTGTTTTGGACGGTATGGTCCAACCTATAACCCCTCCTAGTGACCTAGAGCCCCAATTAGGCCAAATTTGTGAAGCAACCACCCTTTCAGCGACTCACAGAACTAAAACAATCATTTGGACACCTCTATGGCATGGAAAAACTAAGGATTCTTCATGTTTTAGGGTCCCAAAATGGACTGGAACTGATTGGTCCTATGTTGTTGCTCTTTTCACACTCCTAACACATGGTTTTGCTAGGGCCTTTCACATAAACTACAGCAAATCCTCTACTCTGCCCAAAACTCTTGCAAAATACATTGAAACAACATCACAACAATCCATCCCACTGATTTATGTGGTTCTACATCAGTGGAATGGAGGAGAATGCATGAATTACAGTCAAAACCCTAAGGTAGGGTTTCACAAACCAAGTTTTAGGAAAAACCTTATATCTCCCTACAACAGAAATGTCAAAACAACCAACTAACTTCAAATGAAATCTAACTCCATGCTCTAACCATTCAAATCATGAGAAAGTGGAAACAACCTTGTACCTTTGCACTGTATAGACTATAACAGCGTAGAAGTTCAGGAAAATAGGGTGTCAATGGGCAGTCCAAGGAAAATGGATATAGATTGCTTCCTGTTCAGAGTCATAGCCTCAAACTAGTCTCAAATGGAAGTCACTTCACCACTCTACATATGCCACCAATTTAGAAGTCATGATAGTTCCGTACAAGAAGATGGTATAGACTTTCCCAGAAAATGCAGAAAAAAGATAGTAACAACAGAGAATTGGTTTCTTATTGCACTGAAACTTCTTGCACACCTTACAATGATCTTGTTCAAGGTTATTTAAACTTGCATACACCTTGGCAGACTCCTTGGAGATAGTTTCGTTGATGGGAAGATCCATAACTACTCTTCAACCATCGAACTTCCTTGTTCAGTTTTAAAACTGCAACTAATTACCAGTTTTATCATAGGCATCGATGATTATGAGGCTTAACAATGCCTTCAAAAACCTTTACAATGTTATTAAGCCTTTGACAAGGTCTATCACTCCTTGGTACATGCCAAAAGGCTTACAATGCATGACAATGTAGGACTGCCTCGTACATGCCTTAGAAGGCTTACAGATATGACTACCTATTACACCTTATTACAACATGAGAATGGTCTTCCAAGACCTTATTCCAACATGAACAAACATAGAACAAACAAAAACAAACATGGATCTTTCATGTTCCTCTTGGTGCTCCTGCACCACCTCAAGAACTACAAAGGGAGAATCCTCTGTAAATAGAGCCAAGAAGAACTAAGAAGATTCTACAAAAATCTCCCAGCCTGAGGACAACAAAACCCCTTGGGAAGACACTGAGGAAGAAATCCCATTCCCATGTCTCATGTCTTTAATGGTATTGTGAAAGCAAGAGGTATTTCTATCTCCTTCCTGTAGCTAGTCAATCCTTGCCTTTTGCTTCACAAAATTTCCTCACGCAATTCCCATTCCACCAACTCCTTTAAGGCTTCTATTTCCTCCCTAAGAATCTCCCTAGTGAGACCCAAATCTCTAATCTAGTAGGTGATTGGATCCACCTAGGATTGAACAATTGTCTTAGCCTGAAAGATATTGCCAAAATATTGTCTAATCCACTTCTTAAGCTGAAACTTCACAAACTACAACCTTTTAACAAAAGAGTACATAGTAGTACCATACGCTGACTTACGGTCATTCCACCAACTAACCATAAAATCTTGAAGGGAAGGGTCCCTGAGCCACATCAGTTGAAAATTAAAAGGTGGATTCTTAGCTGATCCAAACAAGGAGGTTGAAAGTTTAATAGGCTAATAGTCTGAACCCCACCAATCTAGAATCTCCGAACTCATAGTACAATTGCTGCCAATCTAGAAACTAGAGATCAAAAACCTGTCTAGCCTTTTAGAGATACAACATGACCCACATCTTCTATTACTCCATGTACAGAGACCATTGGAGGGATTTACATCCACAAGATTAAGGCCAAAAATATTATTTCTAAACATTGTAAAAGAAGAATCCAATCTATCTAAACCCCCCTTCTTCTCATCCAAACTAACAATCAAATTAAAATCCCTAGCCATAATCCAAGGAAAGAAAGGGACTAAGTACCTAACATACCAAATATGAGACCAAAGAGAAGACTTTCCGTGAGCATCAACCAAGGCATACACATTGGTGAAAAGAATAGCTTCTCCAGATTCATAACTAGTCACAACCATCGACATAGAGAATCTACTAGAGATCCACTAGAGGGGAGAGACCTTATGTGGGTCCCATAAGCAAACAACACCACCAGAACTGCCCTGGGCCCCAATACATTGCCATTGACCTCTTACCCATAAATTAGAAGCTATGTTGGACATACCTTGTACAAACAACTTTGATTCCTAAATGAAGACCAAATCAAGAGGATGAACTCGAATCAACTCACAAACAACTTTTTGTCTAGGGATGTTGTTCAACCCCCTTTCATTCCATGAAAGCACTATCATTTGTGAGACTTAGTAAAGTATGAATCAATGGTTTTGACTGACCCTGATTCCACCAAATTCTCACCTATCAATTTAAATTTCTCCTAATCTTTCTTCTAACCCATGCAGCCTTTTCAAGGTTCTTTTGCTGGATCCCAAGGGATGGTTGGGCACTGCTAACTACCTAAGTAGATTGAGCTAGCTTAACCAAAGGCATGCTTGAGGGTTCTTGACTCAAACCAGCATCAGCCACTACTACCTTAGCTATCACCACTAGAACCTGATCTGTGAACCTGCAACCACTTCCTGAGTGTTTTCACAAAAGGCAACCTCCTTTAAGTCTTCCTAATCCAACCCCATGGTATCTAGCTCATCATTCAACTCCTCTGTGATCATCCCTTGCTGATCTTCCAAACCTAAGGCATCAAAATGGTTGAACAAATCATCCATCTACCTATCTTTGAGAGTCCTCTTTTGGCCTATGCCTTTATTATGTGCCTTTACAAAAATAAACCCCTACTTATCTGCCTCACTTGCTGAAGCAGGGGCTTTCCACTTATCCATCTTCTGAGAAGGCTGAGTTGGCTTATCCGATTGAATCCCTACACAGTTAACTTGGGACACTACTTTTGCAAGTGTCCATACTCATGACAGATACAACACCGAAAAGGGAGAGGCTCATAATCCAACTGTTGAGTCTAGGGGGAAGATCCTAATCAAATTTTAGAGAGTGTGGAAAAGGATTGTTTAAATCAATTTCAACACAAATGTGAGCAAAAGAAATTACCTTTTTATCCAGCGTCTGTTGTGAAGGGCCCATCGGCTTGCCCAACAATATCACAACCATATGAGAATATCATTCCTCCAGAATTCTAGTGGGAACCAAGGCAGCCAAACCCACACAAGGATCTTGGAAGGGAGCTCTTTTGTTGGATTAAAACCTATATGCCAAGGATTAATAAAAAGCCCAATTTGATTATGAAAGTACATGCCCCCCTCAAAGGCCTTATTGTAGTTTGACAAGTTTGAGAACATCGCTAGAAAGTAATTATTTTCCACTAGCATTACCTCCATATCTCCTTCAAGATTCTAGGTACTTCTAACCTAGGATTCAATGAAGGGAAATGAAGTCGTAATCCCCATAAACTTACAAATTATGGCATGATTTACCAGATACATTAGATCCTCCTCCACCGACTCTAGCTAAATCACTAAGATTGGCCTTTCCTGGCTCCTCTCAAGGCACCCATTTACCTTAGAGACCCGAGGGCCACCAAAATGAATAGTACACTCTACATTCAAATCCTGAGACATCTTTGATGAAGAGGGGTCCTCTCTATTGAGAATCTCATGGAAAGAAGCCCTAGGCTCAACAAGCGAACCCGTGCCAAACCCCATGGCCAAAAGGGAAGAGCCCAAAGGTTGACCTGTGGACCAGAAAATACAAAAAATACAAGAAAGAAGACCCAAAACAATGTTGTGGCATCCACCACAAAAATCTACCCCTGAAAACCCCAAATTGCCCCCTCAAGTCCCCCGATCACAAAAAAACACCGCCAAAAGGCTACAGACTTCAAACAATCCATAGAAAACACCCCATGCTCCTCAGTGAACACAAAATAGAGAGAAAAGACTATAACTAGGGCAATGTGCAAGCATGCCCTAATGTGCATAGACCTCCCTCACACACCTCCATCTATGATATTATGAGACACCATTCAAATACTTATCATGACATACACTCAGAGACAAATATAACATAGAACAATAACCCTATTGGTATTAATCAAACTACATGCTTTTTTTGAAAAAGACATAAGGATATTCAATCTATATTCCTTATGACAACAAAGATTACAACATAGTCCCAGAATTTTCCAACACTAAAACAATGAGCATCTCACCTCTTATAACACAAGGGAGAGCTCTTACAAACCACTGAGATATTTCAAAGTTACAACAATATTCAGTTATTACAAGGATCAAAGATCAGTTTCAAAGCAATAAGACACTTTTGGATAACCATATTCTATCTCACTTCATTCTTTCTAGCATGGGCAGTTAATCAGCTTCCCATGACTCCCCATTTTTCAATTTAGGGCTGCCAAACATCAGAACCTTCAAGGTTCTTGAGACAACCACCTATTATTGAAATAGGAAGCAATTATAACTTCCTTTGGGAGAAGCTTGTTGCAGGTGTCACCAATAACTAGGCATACAACTTCCTGGTTCTATTAATAAACTCTTATTTCCTTATCACCATCTAGACTATCCTAATTTCATACTCTCCAATTGTCACAGCTATATCTTTGATGAGTGTCACCTACCTTAGGGAGGAGGAGAGAAGGAAATGAAGCCACTCCTTCTCTTTACCTAACTTGAAGACTCAACAATAATTGATGGAGCTTTGGCAAATCCTCCTACATCACAAAAAAAGCTCAAAGCAATTAGAGTCTCCAAGTAGACTTTATCCTCCCTCACTAGAATGACACTATGAATAAGCAATTAAATAAGAGTATGTTCCCTACTACTGCTTCTCACCTAAACTCTTCCCTAAACCATCCATTCCTAGGAATGTTCCTCTTGTTTTTGGACTATGTATGAATAGAGTATCAACCATGAAAATAAAGAGGTGTTTCTGAGGAAATAGAGTGGTGTACAAAATATAGAGAAAAAGGAAATATCCTGCATCTTGCTTTCAAAATAGGGTGGTGTACGTTATGCATATAAGTACTTCCATTTATAGAAAAAGAGAGAGAGATATGTGCCTGAGTAGCATCATTCTTAGATATTTTAATCAATCTAGTTTAGCTACTTATACCATTGATGTACTTCATTTTCACTCTGATATATCTTGGATATCAAACCTTGTTCCCAGAAGTAGAAAAATAGGCATAGTCATTTCAATACCAACCACATATTACCTTCATTCAAGACCCTCGTAGATGCAATCCGTCAAATCAATCCATCAACAGCCTGATCAAAAACACTAAACTTCAAAGAATAGTGTACATAAGAATCACATCACATACCTTTGTAGCCAAGATCTGAACTCTTCCTTTGATGGCCAATTGTGACCCAATACCTTCTCAACCCTACTCATATGGGTGGATAACCTAGCATCGAACATAACCTTCATTTCCTTAATAAAATTGATGAGGTCAACTTCTAATTTTAATATTTTATCCAATTCCATACTATACTTCATCTTCTCAACTTGTTTGTTAGATGTAATTGATTCCATAGCTTTGGATACGATGCCATCAAAATCCCTTTTCCACTCTGTAAGTCTTTTTTTAGATTCATCATTATTGTACAAAGGTGGCAGGGAATAATCCTCAAGGGATGTAAAATATTTCAATTTCTCCCTAAGTGTCACACCCAATTTGCTCTGGAAAGTAGACACCTCATTCAGGAAACCTATAACGTGGTATGTATCTACCAAACTACTAGGAATGTTAGGTTCTAGAATAGTGTGGTTATGAATATGATCCATTAAGGCCACCCTAGGAAACCATGTACCTAGGATATCCCTTAAAGTTGACTCACTTGCCATGTATTCACTTAGTTCCTTCTTCAAATTACCATGACACAACCATGCATCATCCATTTTCTTCAGGACTTTACTCATTTGATGATCAAGGAGCCCCTTGATCCGTGCTAGTTGACCCTTCTTGTAGTCATCCCTTAACTAATCTTCTATGCTACCTTTACTTCCCGGTTTATCATGTGACTTGATGGAAACCACTGGATCACTACTTTGTCCAACCAGATATTTGAAGATTGATGTACAAACATGTGATATTACCTCAATTCCCATTAGAGGGATGAGGGCCTTAAGTTTGTTGCACTCCTACAACAACTTCACATTGTCCTTCTTCAACTCTTTTACTTTTACATACACTTTCCTAGCAGCAACCTCACTAAACTTTGCAGCCACCACCACTAAAGAGGCAGCTTGAGGAGGTGTGGTATCACTCAGCCATCTCACAATGAGTTGGCCAGTTAGATCATTTATATCCTTTGATACACATGGCTTGTTATCGCCAGGAGCCATGGCCAAAATAGCTAATGCCTCATGACTAGCGTGAATCTGGATCCAAATATTATCTCAGCTTGCTCCTTGGTGATAACTTCATCATCAAATTCATCTTGTCATCTGATACTATCCATAGCTATAGCTATAGCTGAGGAGATATCCCATCCTAGTAGAAAAAGAAAACCACTCTTTGCCACCAATCTTCTTCCTTCATCAGGGGTAATTTTAATAGTGTCCATGTCCATCTCTTCAATTTCATTTCTATCAGCATCACCTACTTTACCTTGTTCTTCATTTAACTTGGCTAAGTATGCCTTGGACTTCTTCTACACAAGAAGAGCTAGGTGAAATCAAGAAGATGAGTATAGATTTCATGGAAGTCTCCCACAGATGGAAAATGCCGCTTGGAATGATACCCATTTTGAAAATAATGGGTGCTCATTTAGGAACGGGACCCTGAGATGAAACGGGTACCCATTATGAAACAGGTTCTTGTTTATGATTGAGCACCCAAAGATAAATGGGCACCCGTTATGGAACATGTGCTCGTAAATGAAATGGGTACCCATTTTTTAAAAGTATATATTTTTTTATAAAAGAGGCCTACAACTTCATTTTAATAGCTACAAGCCATGTAAAATTAAAGAGGACGATGCCAAGAATAGGTACCCATGTCGATTGACCCCACCTCCTACCTCTAGAATGTCTCTGCCTCCTCCATTTCAAGTAAGGACTGCCCCAGGTTGGTTGCCCATCAATTTATGTTGTTTTTCATTATTTTTTGCTTTATTTTTTGTTGTTTTTTTTGTTTTTACAATGTTAAATTGTATATGTTAAACCCTAAATTGAAAACAAGTGCTAAACCTAATTCATAAACTATAAACCTTTAATTATAAACTGTAAACCCTGATTCATAAACACTAAAACGTAAAACCCTAATTCATAAACCGTAAACCCTGATTCATAAACTAAACTGACCTATTCTAAAACCTAAATGACTTATTAAACATAAACCTAAAACCTATAAACTTCACTTTATTATGTTTAAATATTTAATTTAAACATATGGACATATATATATAATATTTGTAAACAATTATGGCCACATGACAATCCCTCCATGACCTACCTAGTTTGATAGAACTTCTAGGGTTTCTTTTATATAGGCCTAACAATACCTTTAGGAATGATATTTCAAAATCATTTGAAATTGTCTAAGGGAGAGGACCACTAGTTGAGCACCCTAACTTCACACCTCTCAAAATCATGCATGGCAATTTTAAATCACTCCCAAAATTTTACAGTAGCTTATTTGGCAAGGCCCTTGCTTATAAATAAGGTTTTAGGACCACATCATCAAATATGATGCCACTTCAACATGATTTTTGTTGAGGTGTCAAATAGTTTCCCCCAAAAAAGGGTGGAATTAAGTCATGTTTTGTTGGTGGGCTGATGTGGCATCACCTGATTGGTTAAAATAATTCAATTATTAGTACTTATAGTACAACACTAACAAGCTTAAAGTCACAACTACTAGTACTCAACTTTTAAAAATATTGGGCCTTAAATGCACATATACTATCTCACCTATTGGGTCTTTTACCCTATATAGACCTTGAACTAGTTATACACTATAGGCTTATACTTCTAGTCTTCATGGCTTTCAATGTTCTTGATGAGTCTCATAGTCCTAATTTAACCATTTGTAAAACTCTTTCATGAAGCTAAAAACCTACAAATTAGATAGGGCATGACCCTAATGTGTTTTTGTAGACCTAACCTAAATGTCTTTTTAAACCTAGACCTAAAACATAGAAGTCACTTTATTATGTTTAAATCTTTAATTTTAACATATCCATATATCTATGACAACTTGAGGCTTAACAAAGGGGTAAAGGGGACAACAACAATGGAAAATTTTTAAAATAATGTTGTGTACATAGGATGGGTTCAAAGATTGAATGAAATAAAACACTTAGGAAGGTTAAACATGGATTAGGAACAAAATAGGATTTATGGTAACATGGCTAGATAGAATGACATTTAGGCTATACAATAAATTTTATCACATGGGATTATTTTCTACAAATAGAACATTAACGATGTAAAACATTGCTACTTTCACCTCAACAGATGACATATGCCTTATGCAAGATTTTATGGAAACATACATTTTATATCCCTTTTGTAAGTGAATAGAATAGAGGAAATCATTACCATATTAAACATGCATATATAAAGACCATTGTATTCACAAACAACATTCATTTAGCTCAAACTAGTTACATGTACAAAGAATACCAATCCAAATATGATGATTATGTAGGTACAAATTGTGGGTATTCTAGCTTATTCTACAAATTCTACCTTGCCATATGCATGCATAGAGTGAGAAAATGCCATATGCCTATCTCTACTATCCCCACCTTCTATGCATGAATTATTTTCTAAGTCCTTCTATATCCTCTTGTAAAGGAGGGAGCCTTTCTCATAAATCACATAATTCCTTTCACAGGACCTAAAAATAATTTAAAAATCCTAGGTCACTTCATCCTTTTATAGTCATAACCAAGGTCTATAGTATGCCAACTAGTTTTTTACTTCAAAATTTATGAGGTAAAGCTAAGAAAATTAAGACCAATCCCTCAAGCCATGCCTCCATTATGTTTTTTCACCTCTAAGTCATCCAACCATGGGTTCAATTGAAGTGTACCATCAAATTCAGCATACATAGCAAATAGTGAGTCAAATCCAAGAGTGAATCGATCAAATTCAAGTTAACTTCATTTGAATGCATTAAAAATCATTTAAAAACTTGTAGATATATGGTCGCATGCTAGAACATGTTGAGCAGGGGCTTGGATAGGTAAATGTTTATTTTGTAGTGCCTAAATATTTATTTTGTAGTGTCCCAGATGGGAATGAAAATGATTTTACATTATTAGTCAATCCATCAAAGTTAAGCTCATGAAATCTATAATGATCAAGTTAATTCAAACATATCCATCTATCTATGATAACTTGAGGCTTAACAAAGGGGACAACAACAATGGAAAAAATAAAATAATGTTGATTACATAGGACATGAGTTCAAAGATTAAATAAAATAAAACACAATTTAGGAAGGATAAACATGGATTAGGAACAAAATAGGGAATGGTAACATGGCTAGATGGAATGACATTTAGGCTATACAATAAACTTTTAGGAATGATATTTCAAAAGATCATTTGAAATTGTCTATATATAGATCTTGAACTAGTTATACACTATCTACTAAATTCTTCTAGTCTTCATGGCTTTCAATGTTCCTGATGAGTCTCATATTAGTCCTAATTTAACCATAATTTGTAAAACTTTTTTCTTTCAAAACTAAAAACCTACAAATTAGACACAACAGAACCCTAATATCTTTTTGTAGACCTAACCTAAATGACTTATTAAACCTAAACCTAAACCTATCTAAGTCACTTTATTATGTTTAAATCTTTAATTAAAACATATCCATGTCTATCTATGACAACTTGAGGCTTAAAAAAAAGAGGACAACAATAGAAAAAATAAAATAATGTTGAGTGCATAGGACATGGGTTCAAAGATTGAACAAAATAAAAAATAGTTTAGGATGGATAAACATGGATTAGGAACAAAATAGGAAATGGTAACATGGCTAGATGGAATGACATTCAAGCTATACAATAAACTTTTAGGAATGATTCTTAAACATAAATTTTGATTCATGTCATGATTCTTAAACATGAATTTTGATAATTTACATTTTAGATAACTTTTAATTTTTTCTTGGAAAGGGGACCACTTGGTTGTCCATGCACATGTATATGTTAAATTATGTAAAATTAATTTATGTTTTAATGTATTGTTTAAACCATGTAAATTTATATATTTCTAAGTTTTCAATTTATATGTATACATATTTAAACATATACATTGTACATGCAATTTAATATATATATTTTTAATTCCTAATTCAATTTTAAAATTATTTTTTATAATTGCAGCTCTACTTCTAGACCCTATTTGTACACATGGCCGATCCAACCCAAGATCCCCCCAGGAACCCCCACCCCAACCCCCCACCACCACCACCACCTAGACCACCATGACCTGATGAGGCTCAGTTGTGAGCAACAATTGATGAAAATATACAAACATTGCAAGAAAAAAATAATTTCTTGCAAAACCAAATCCAAACCCCACCACACATTTCACAGTTTGCATCTACAATGCAAACTATTATTGATTCAGTGAGAGTTATTCACACTGATCTAGGCACATTCCGCTCATGGTGGGAAGAGAGGAGGTAGTTTTATGAGGATGGTCTCTCGTATAAAGAGATCGATGATCTACATAGTACCAAAAATACAATTGCCCCATATTTCATTGATCCCTCCATAGGCCAACAAATACTAGCAAATAAAAAGAGAATTTCAATAAGATGGTGAATACATCAACAAATAGCTAATAATTTTTGGGAGCAGAGGTTCCCTTTTTATTTTGAAAAAATTATGGGTAGAGTTTGAGATGGGCTTAAAGCCCAATTATTTTGATATGAGATTATTTCAGGGCGTGGGTGGTGGAATGCCACAGTATAAACTAGGGGCACATGTTGATCCAAATTGACATTTGCCCCTTGCACCTATTATCCCTTCTCCACCCTCTGTTCCTGTGCCCTTTCACCAGTGGACAATCGTCTTGACACTTGGAGTGTTATCATTTCTCTTAGGAAACTTAACTGACCAAGCTACCTGCTTGGCAAATGAAGTCAATCCTAGAGAGCCTGTAGAGCCTAGAGGAGCATCTAGTGTTGGTCCTAGTAGCACATCACAACCATTGACACCATTGCGATCCACAATGCATTTTTTTCAGAATTGTAATCATCCTTGTTTTGGTCCTGCATTTGCTTCAGAGGAGGAGTCCTTTTTGGATACATTATTCACTCCTATGGATTCGGTATGTATGCCACATTTAATAAAATTAAGTTTAAAATACAAATTAATATAGATCCAATTATCAAGTACCAATCTTTTTAATAAATTTTAAATATATTAAACATGTTGATTGGTACAGATGACTCCATCATTTGTTGCCACTTCATCACGCTTGGACCATTTAGTGTTAGAAGTAGTAGAGATGGGTAGACCATATATGGTTGAGGTATAAAAATTAGGACTTCTAGAGATTATTTAATTGGATATATTATTTTAATAATATAGAATTTAATATGCAAATGTGATGAACCTTTTTTTTAATCTAAAGCAGATGGGAGGTCTTGACACTTTTGTGTCAAACCAACCAAGTCATCTAGGACTAGAGGAACCATCATATATGCGGAAGCCTGCTTCATATTCCATGGTTTGTAGATCTTACAATATTTGAATTTCTTGTATAATTTCATGATTTTAAATTCTTCTTTAGAGTTGAATTTATATACACATGTACACACACACACATATGTAGGATGATATTAGTATAGGTGCAGGCTCAATTACTCATATCATTGATGAGCCTGCATAGATGCATGAGTCATCTCTCATATTTCAGGTCCTATAGTTAAATCCTATGTCATTTCAAAGTCTTTTATATCATTCAACCTTGCATTTTGTATCTATACTCTAGCCTAATTCATGTGTTTTATTGAAATATAGGAATTGTCGACACATACATTTAGTTTGCCAGAATCAGTACCATATGTTGCACACAAGCATGGCATGAGAGATGATGAGGACATTGTGGTATGCTTAGACATTTTCAAGTTTAGATTTAAAAATTTAATTTGATGGTTTGGTTTTAAATATTTGATTTAAATAATTTGGATGCAATTTTGACATTAAAATTGATTTGAAGCTTCTTTTTTCTTGTATATAGCATGAGCCGCCCTCTGAGTCACGTGGGACCAAAAGGTGGCTTGAAATGGATGATGATCAAACTTAGGGTTCACACATGTGTATTAGATTGTTTATTTCATGATGATTTTATGACTATTTCAGTATTGACTGGACATATGTACTGTGACTATTTCACTATTTTTACATGGAGTGGTATTATGTCAATATTTATATCTCATAGACTATTTCATCTATTTCATCTAGACTAGATTTTACTATTTATTTAATGTCCACTATATGCATCTATATTCAAATTTTAATTTCATATCTCATATTTAACACTTCAAATTATTATTTGTTTAATTGTAAAATTGTAAACTACTAATTCTAATTAGATAAGAGGAAAATTTCAATTGATTTAATTTATTAAACATTTATTAGATACAAACTAGGTTGGATATTTATACAGACTAGATATCGTACAAGTGCATGTAATTACTAATAATTTTTTGGTATATCTCTATGCTTTGACTAGGTTTAATATTTGCTTGCTTAATGTTCTTGACAATTCAGGTTAGGAGTAAGTTTTTCATAATTTATATTTGGACATTGTAGGGGCTTTATAGAAAACTGTATCGCAATATCTACCCTTTAAATTTACAAATTAAAATGAAAATTAACTTTGTTGAGCTAGAATGAATATAAATAATTGGAAAGTCTATGAAGTGAATTGATCACAGGCACTAAATCTTAAAAATGTTTATTTGTTCGAAAGATAGGTTATTCTAGTAATTTCTATGGTTATGTTTGGATAAATACACGATTCAAATGTTGGGACTTATTAAATTATAATTGAGTTAAATCTTTAGGCAATTTTTTTTATTAGATAAATCTCAAGAGCAACCATGTTTAATCAATTTATTTAATCTATTAAACATTTCATAGATCAATTCCTACCCTATACATTTACAAAAAGAAAAAGAAAATTAGAGAAATACCTACCCTTTTAATTTATAAAAGAAGTTTAGAAAATTAGAGAAATTTAGGTCTACCCTAAATTATATCAAAAGAAAAATAGAGAAATACCTTTAACCTAAATATCAAAATAAAAATAGACAAATACCTACTCTAAATTGTTATATATAAATTTGATAAAGAATACTTGGTTCTATCTACTAAAACTTTTGAGATTTGCTTCTAATTTCGAAAAAAACTAAAAATTATAATTTCTAAAAAATATAATATAATTAGCATGTTGTATGTAATTTCATCAAGAGCACCAAATAATAACTTAATCAATGCATTAATTGGTTTTTTCATAACTTCTTTGTACAAGAAAAAGAGCTTCCCTTAGCTTCAAGAAATATAAATTTTCTATACTGACAAGGTCAACCACGTGAAGGTGGAAGCTCATGTAGCCTCACCAAAGACCTAAGACACATGTATTCTAGTAGATGTGGGACACCTAAGACACCTATTGTATAGTATGTATCTAGATTTTATAGACATAGTAGACCTAATACACCTAGTCTTTATACCTTATCGTAGTCTAGACCTAAGTCACCTAGACACCTATTATAGTTCTACCTAAGACAACTCTAGACACCTATTATGGTAGACCTAGTTGATATATAGTATCTACCTAAGACACCTAGATTAAATTATACCTTATTCTAGTCTCTAGACCTAGTTGATATATAGTATCTACCTAAGACATCTATATTAGATTATACCTTTTTCTAAGAGTCTCTAGACCTAGTTGACATATAGTATACCTAAGACATAGATAGAGACATCTATTATAGTTAGAACCCAAGACACCTAGAGACACCTAGATTTTATACATTATTCTCTGAGTCTAGATCTAAGATTTTATACATGACACTTAGAAGTTGAAGACTCTAGATATCAAGCATGTGTAGACATCATACCTATGCAACAAGAAACAATAGCTTGAAATCCTTTCAACACTACATGTGATCAAGAAAAAACAAATCTAGAGGTCAAGCCATGATGAAACCTAAATCAAAATTTAGAACCTAGAGATCATTTTATTTAAAGATAGAATTTGTTAAGAAGTTCCATTGAAATTATAATGAAAGGAAAGAACTATTGAAGCATAAATTAAAATAATTAATAGTATAGGTCTAGTGAATACCTAAAATAAAGTGTAAGTGAAATTTAAATAATAATTTAAAATGCCTTATATGTTTCTAGCCTTTGTTATGACTATAAAATCATCTCCTGCACCATGTAATGAAATGTAAAAATGTTAGATTGTGTCATAATCTAAGAGAATTAGGAATATTAATATGAAGGCTTAAGGGGAGTTAAGAGGATGGCTTAAGGGGAGATGCTTGCTAGCAAATCAATAACCTATAAATATAAAAAATCCAAAACTCACATTTTAAGAACTGCCTAATTAAAATAAATTGTACTTACCTAACTTACGAAACATAGCTAGGGAATGGATTAAGGGGAGTTAAGAGGATGGATTAAGGGGAGATGGAATCAGCTGTAGTATTTTGGTAAGGGTACATGCACTAACTTATATCATTTAACTATATTGAAGTTATTTTAAACTAAATCCTAAGTTCAATACCTAACTTATGGAACATAGCTAAGGGATGGCTTAAGGGGAGTTAAGAGGATGGATTAAGGGGAGATGGAATCAACTGTAGTATTTATGGTAAGGGTACATGCACTAACTTATATCATTTAGCCAAGGAATGGCTTAAGGGGAGTTAAGAGGATGGATTAAGGGGAGATGGAATCAATTGTAGTATTTTTGGTAAGGGTACATGCACTAACTTATATAATTTAGCTAGGGGATGGCTTAAGGGGAGTTAAGAGGATGTCTTAAGGGGAGATGGAATCAACTGTAGTATTTTTGGTAAGGGTACATACACTAACTTATATCATTTAGCTAGGGGATGGCGTAAGGGTATTTAAGAGGTGTTGGTGTAATTAAATATTTAATTACACTTTAATAAGTTGACTTAGGGCTAATTTTAGTCTTAGGTTATTCTTAAGTCATATTAAGGTTTTTCTCTAACCTGCAAATATAAAAGCAAGTTCTCACATGTAATTTATTAATCCATTTTCATTAATTCATCCTTATTGTGCAAATTATTCCTCTTTTCTTTTTTTTCTCTTGTGAAAGGTAAATATTAGGTTTTGCAAGTGATTTTGGTGTTTTCAAAGTTATCATAAACTCCAACATGGTATCAAAGCCGATCTGCAAGCCCCTTCTCATATTTGGAGAAACATTCAAGAAAGAGCCATTTGTTGGGTGTGTTTCTGTGTAAAAAGGAGTATTCCATCGGATTCAAAGCAGTCGAAATAGTTAGATAGCCTTTTATTTGGCTAGATTTGATCTTCGTAGGCTAGATCTGCAAGGGTTTCAGCAGGTGTTTTTTTCAGGATCTAGAGGAAAGCTATTTTTTGAAGCATTTTGGGCCCAAATGGACCTCACCATCGTACTCAGAAGCCCCAAAAACCTTTGGGCTCATCTGAGGTCAAATCATCCAAAATCGACTTCGGGCTCATCTAGGGCAAATTTTTTTTGCTAGGCAAGCCGTACAGCCTACCCAACACGCAAACTAAGGTGAATTTTTTTTTTAAATTACTTTTTCCTTTATCAAAATTTTTTTTAAAAAAGTTATATTAAAAAAAAATAATCGCAAGTTTTTTTTCATTTTAAAAAGGTTGTAAAGTTTTTTTTTAAAAGAGTTTTTTTGGGTACCTGTACCAAGCCGCGGTACCCTGCAGGGCATACCGCCCATGCAAGGACCTGCACCTAAGTACAGAGCACAGGCCCTTTCATAGGCTACGGTCCCATAACTTGGGTCATGGACCGTTGGGTTGGGCGTGGCCTAAGGCCCCTACCCTCTCTCTTTTTTAATTTTTTTTTAAATTTAAAAAAAAATCATTTTTTTATAGGTTTTTTTTTCAATTAAAAAAAACTATTCTATTATTGCTTGTACCTACTCTATCCAACCCTCAGTCCTCTAGCATTACGTCGCCCATGTGACCAGGGTTTTTCGTTGAGGGGGCTTATTTTTTCCTCTACATGGCAAAGGAGGCTTTTTTTTCTAGAGAGCATATCTTGAGCAAAAAGAATCCGTTTTCTGTAAATGAAATATTATCGAAAAGCTAGTTCTGCATACTTTCTGATAGTTTGATCAATTTTTCCATATTTTCTTGCTGGTGATATTTATTGTTGTTTGAAGTCCAAATACCATTTTTAGCCTCTGAGCTTGTATGTCTTTGCCACGATCTCTGATTTTCACGATTCTTGCAGTGTTGGAAGGTATTGAGGAGCTCTACATAGCCATCTATGCACTTTTTTCTAGTTTTAGTCCTAGGTATTATTTATTCAGTTTGTCAATTTTATGGCTTTTGTTTGATATTCTAGACATTTTGGCACTTGGAGAAGCTATGTTTGTTTTGTTGGGCTTCATTTATCAGCATTAATACATATTCCAATTGTTGATCTCTGATCTGATTTATTTGAGGAGATATCATGGGTTTTGCTATTCACCCTTCTATGGTAACATTGGGTAAGGATAATTATGAGTCTTGGCAAAAGGGCATCTTGACACATCTCAGGTGGCTTAATCTTTTGCATTATCTTTATGGACTCATACATGACCCAAATACACTTGGGAGGAAATCTGTATGGGGAAATTATGTTGATCATATTGTAGGATTTATTGGTTCTAGTGTTGATTTTGACACTATGTGTTTTATCTCACATATTGAGTGCCCACGCACTCTTTGGACTAGCATTTGGGAGATCTATGGAGACCCACATATCTCTCCATTCCTAGATGATCTTGCTATGGATTTCCACATACCCGTTGATGATGTAGATTGCATACCTTTTGATGATGATAAGTTGAGGAGCTTGCATATTTGACAGGGCTTGCTAGTTCAGATGACACAAAGCCTTCACTTGCTTCACCTTCCCCTCTTATCAAGATCACATCTTTATTACTTGTTGCTACATTAGATTATCTACAGTAGGACATTATCGGTCTTCTAGAGATAGCTCATTGGGACACATATCTACCAGATATATCATTGTTGTTTGTAGAGTCCCATCTTGTAGATTTGGAGGACCACATTGAGGACATTTGTCTTCTATTTGATGACAGCTTCAATGGAGTTGCATCACCATCGTCTTCTTTAGATATTATTCTTCATCCTCCTATTCAGTCACAGTTTTGTAGTGAATTGGAGACTTTTGAGCAGTTTTCGGGAGCATCATTGTTTTTTTGGATCATGTACAGAGTTTAGAGACATTTATCCTTCTTCCTATATATTCCTATCCAGAATGGGAAGACATTATGCACACATCTGCAGTTTTATTTCTTCCTAAGGGGAGGAATGTTGTTCAACGTTCATGGGTCTTCATCTTTATTCTATGTTGAGCATCTTCCAACACTGCAGGAGTCATCTTGAGGAGCGGCTGCATGGTCTCTCTTCTCATTTCTATTTTGGAAGGGAGCATATCCTCGCATGGGGTCTCATCCTTCTCACTTCTAGGGGGTCACCAGACCTTCTCTCTTCTTCCTCTCTTATGGGAGGGCATTCATGATTATACTTTTGTGATGGATTCAATTCTTGGGGAGTCTTAGTGTTATTCTTTCTTCCATCACATGTTTTTGTACTTCTTGTATTTTCTCTCTTTTGGAGAGGAGTTTTCTCCCACAGGGTTTTTCTCCTTTTCTCTACTTTATGAGAGATTCATGTTGTTTATGGGTACCTAACATGGCCTTGTAACTAGGACCCATTCTTGCATTAGTTGCATGTCTTTCATTTCTCCCTAAGTTGCACTTAAGGGGGGTGTTGGTGTAATTAAATATTTAATTACACTTTATTAAGTTGACTTAGGGCTAATTTTAGTCTTAGGTTATTCTTAAATCATATTAGGGCTTTTCTCTAACTTGAAAATATAAAAGCAAGTTCTCACATGTAATTTATTAATCCATTTCATTAATTGCATCCTTATTGTGCAAATTATTTCTCTTTACTTTTTTCTCTTGTAGAAGGTAAATATTAGGTTTTGTAGGTGATCCTGGTGGTTTGAGTTAATCATAAACTCTCACAAGAGGATGCCTTAAGGGGAGATGTAATCAACTCTAGTATTTTGGGAAGGGTGTGCTAATTTATATCAATTAACTATATTGAATTTATTGAACTAAATATGATTTAAGGGGACTTAAGAGGATGCTTAAGGGGAGATGAAATTAATTAACTATCAATCATATTAATCCTAAGCTCACATCCTAGACAAAGATTAAAAGTTTAAAAATTTCTACATACCTGTTAACCATTTAAAAAATTTACTCCATTGTACCATCTTCATCCTCTCTTTTTTGTAATGCATCTATGATTGCCTCATGCTCTTCCATAGAAAGTGTCCATAAATCTTTTGTGATAGGTCTCCCTTTATATCTCACTAATTGTATATTTGTTTCCACAACCAGATGTGAGTAGTGCAAAATTTTCTTGTCTTTCATAATCTTCAAATGTAGGTATACCATTCCTCCTTATCAGATATTTATGTAGTCAAGTGCCAACAACAACCATAGAACTTGTTGGATACTTGAAGTTATCATCATCATCTACTCTAGGCTGTAACAACTTCTGTTTTGTCTCAACACACTAAGCCAACCAATACTCTATTTCCTTTTCATTACCCTTGGGTGCAACAACAACATACACATGTCCTGCAAAAAACTTTCAAATTCAATAAGTCAAAAATATATATGCATACATATACAATTAAATATAGATTACAAAAATATGTATCAAAAAGAAATATTGAATTAATGTACCTTCTTGTATAAGGTTTGTAATACGATCATAGTTACCCAATGCTTGCAAGTGATTATCCTCCTCAAATGTTATCTCATTTTGATCATGTGTTTATAGAGGTGTTAAGGATATTTGTTGCCATTCTTCAACGCAATCTATATTTTCACATGCTTCCCACTAACCTACGATAAAAACTGACAAAAACATGCAAGCTCCCTAGTCCATATAGTCCATGTGCTTACATTTGAACTCTTAAATGAATGTCATTTTGTTGATCCACTAATTGTATCACGATCATATTGGGGAGGAATGTTTTCTTCTTCAACCAACCAAAAAACCATTAAACTTTAGAGTTTTAACTTGATCCCGTAGTCAATTTTGCATTACACCAATCCACAATTGCAAGTGCACCATGAAACTTTGCTACATCATGAAATTTTAGTTGCTCCCTAGCAAGAGCCGTTTTCACGGATCTCCTCTTGTGGAGCAAGGGTATAGTTTTCTGCAAAGTCAACCGCTAAAAGCATAGTTCCAATTGGAAATATGTTCTTACATCTACAGAATTATTCATCAAGCCACTGAGCATATTGAGAGTGTTTCACATATTTATACACAATCGTATTCTTGAACTCTATGATGAATGCATGTACACTACTTTGTTCTGTGACTAACTCACAATGCTTTCTAGTTTTTCCATCCTTTAATTGAAAATTGAACATTGGTGAACCTCTTCACATCTACTAACTATTGTCCAAAATCATGTGAAATACTTTCATTCATGCATTCTCCTAACACTGAAAGGTTACCACATCTATTGCATTGTCAGGAAACACATGGTTTTGAATAAAAGAATTGCCCATCAATGATTCCACAAAGTAAACTTGTTATAAATCCTTAATTGTTGTAGGTGGCATATTAATACCAAATTCCTGCATAATTTGGTTACTATGCAAATTACAACGTATATATAGAAAACATCATAAAAATAATGAAATTGCACATGAGTTTTACAAAAACAAGATATCTGTTTCTTATTAATCTTGACATACCAACGTTTACATTTCTCAAATGATCTTTGACTTATACTAAAATTTTCTATAACTGAATCGTCTAGAAATATTCTATATAATTCTATTTGAGTCATGTCTAAAATATGTTTTGGATGAGGATCACAATTTTTTGACCCCGCCCTTAATTTCAAAACATCTCTATCATTTGATGAAACCCTTGTACTATCATGCCAATATTTTTCAATTAAAGACTTAATTTCATTATTTGATTTCATGTCAGACCTTGGGAGTCTACCACTAAAAGTCTAACATTGGTTGATTGGATCCTCTTCAATACTTACTCTTCTCTTTGCTGCTCTTCTTAAAGTTACAACATGCATATTTAAATATCCACTTGTCTTACTTATCATTATTTTACTCAAAACTTATTTATTAACTGAAGCAGTTGTTATTGCTCAACATGTTGCATTCTTATCTTTAGATCAACTATTTTTTCCAATAGAACCAATAGCATTAGCAATACTAGACATAATTTATTCCATTGATTCATCCACCTTTTTGGGTTTTACAAAAATGCCTAATTTTTTCATTACTTTTCTCATTTATGACATTCTCATCAATTGTAATACAAGTTGGCATTGAAATCCAAGAGTTTTTCTATAAAAAATTGTTTGTACAATCTATTTGCATGGGTTTGAATTTGTCTCCAAGATATCTTACCATGAAGATCCTTCAAAGCATTAGTTTCAATTTTTTAAAAAAAATATTTTCATTTTCACGTATACAAGGGTTTTCATTTTCATTTTTTATTGTCTTGTTTGTAGTAGAAGTATTTATCTCAACAATGTTATATCCAACTTTCTTTAAATCATTAATCTTATTATCATTCAAGGGATTTGAAGACATACCTAGATTCATTCTTATATTTGCATTTTCCATGTTCTTGACCTCTTCCACATTTGCATACTCTACATTCACTTCATCCATATTGGTCTCTTCAATATTCTCCTCTTCAATGTTCAATAGTCATCGAACTAGATGCTACATCATTCTTCATTTTTTTAATCCTCTCTCTCCTATCTCTTTGTCGTTTTGTCTCTTTCTCTTGATCTACTTCAATTTTTTCAACTATCATAACCTTCCTCTTCTTTTTTTGTTGACATAAATGTTCGATCCCATGATTACCAAAATGTGTTGGATCCCTTCTTAAAAAATGTATGAAATACAAGTAGATGTAGATCCTTTGTTCAATATGATATTTCTTGATATTTGTTTAATCTCTCCAAGAAATTGAATCCTTCTAAAAATGGATTTTCTACTTCATTCCATCTGAAAATTCTTCTTATGATTGAATCCTTGTAAAAATTGCATAAAATATGTCTCGCTGAGAGCTCGAATTGACACTTTGCATACAAAAAAGTCTCAAAATTCATCGTTTTCGATGTATTGGTACAAATAAAAGTCTCTCCAAGAAACTAAATCCTTGTAAAAAATGGATTTTCTACTTCATTCCATCTGAAAATGCTCCTTGGGTGGGAGGGAGACCTCTATCCCGGGCGATTCTATACGTAACATGCCAACCCCCACCCATCCCCACCTAGCTGTAGAGGATAGGGCCTTTCTCTCCCCCGCCCACTCTTCCCTTTCTCTTTAGCATGTTTTACCTCTATTGTAGTTGCTCTAGCACCTTAAGGCTCCCCCTGCATCAATCCTACCATGGCAACTCCCTTCTCCCCCCCGCCTCCCCCTCGGCATTTAGTAGGAGGGGCCCACAATAAGAATTTCATTCATGGATTGCTAAATTCACTAAGGCGGCTCAAAGCTATTGCATAGATGATGAAAGAGTTCCGGCGATCGATTGCACCGATTTTGACATGCTCAGTCACTGTATAAGAGTGCGGAGTTCACCAATACCAATACTAGAAATCCCAGCATCACGAAGAATACTATCCACTGCCTGTCTGACTGGGTCTGAGAGATCTCCTGTTTATATGTCCTATTGAGAGCTCTAATTGACACTTTGCACATAAAAAAGTCATAGAATTTGTCGTTGTTGGCCATACTAGTAAAAAAGAATGTTGCAGAGTATCATTCATACTACCAATTTATGAAAAAAAAAAAAATGGCTAAATAAGAAATGGGCACCCGTTACAAGCGGGCACCCATTTAGAAAAGGGTACCCATTTCTTATTATTTCAAACTTGACACCCACCAATTTGCATTAGTTTTAGGCTTGGAAACCCAAGCCTAAGCCTTGGACTTGCAACCAACCTACAACTAGGAGACCATGAAAACAATGAGAGAAAAAACTAGTTTCACCATTGTGGCTGGTGATTTTTTTCAGAATATTTTAACGAAATTAAAACCCATTGTAGATCTGAAAGTCTAGTTTTCAAATATGTAATTTTTTCTACTATTGAACATAATTTTCTATTTACTAATTATTTTCTAAACAAACTAACTCATAAACTTGAAATAACATATGTTACTATTTTTTTAATAACTTTTGATTTTGAAAGTTTCTTGAAAAAATTTTATGTCTAACCAATCTAGACTTCATTCTCTACATTATAAAAAACAAATTAGTGAATTGATTAGTTTAGATCAAATTATGTTAGCCGTACATAAGGGGTTTTAAAAAACACTAATTATGGCCATTAAAAAATTAATAAAAATATATATTTATCAAAAAATTACAAAAAATATCCTGACCAAAATTCAACATCCTATGTATCTTTCCAGAAAAGGAATTAGAAAAATACATTAATTTAGGTCAAATTATGTTGGTCATACACATGCATGCTTTGGCAAAAAATAGGAGACTTTTAAAAAACTACTTTTTGTACATCCAATAAAAACCAACTTGCATCATTTGGGTATTAGAAAAAATTACATATTTGAAAACTAGAAACAAAATCGTACATTTCTTACATCATCTTAATTTTTTTATGTGCAAGTGCTTCAAATTTTCACTCCAGGTATGATAAATTTGAAAAAATGGAAAAGCACAAGTCCACTTTTTGGCCAAAAAGTGTACTCATCTTCTTGCACTTACCCAACCCTGAATTCCTTGGACCTCACAAAGTCATCATCGGATAAGAACTCTCAACATGAAAGGGCTCTGACATCCTTCACCACTGCACTACTCTCCTGCATACTCAACAAGGTCCTTGTTTGGGGAGGGATGATTACTTCATTCCGCTAGGGTGATTTTAAAACTTGTTGAATTTCTTCAAATCAATTTAATTCTCCCCCATTTCATCAAACATGGAATAGTCAACTAATAATGGCTGTGTAGAAACATATTCATAGATTGGAAGGGACTTACATGCCTCTTTTGTACTCTCCTCAACTTGTGGAAGAATAGGTGATATTACCTCAATTTGTTCCTTAGGAACCTGCTGAAGTTCAGGAGACTTTGGCTTGATAGTTTTCCTTTTGGGGACAAACTGTAATTGTTCAACATTGTCCATCAGCATCTTCATATGAAGGATAGAGTCTATTACATTTGGGAAAGCACCTGGATATGTAGGGTCTACCAATTTTCTCTATCTTTCTCCAATTATTATGAGCCCAAACTTTTCCTTCCTTTGACATACTTCCTCTAAAGAAACATAGTTCCTGATCAGATCTTCATTTTCAACATAGCAATGCTCAAAGCCTGCTTTCTACTTCTCTCTTCTTACTTTTACAATGAAATGTTATGGATCATAATTCTAGTGGTCAGAGAAAGGCAGTTTGTATAATGATAATATATTTGAACAAGTCTCATATCCTTCTCTGGCGTGTATTCTAAATCCTAGGAAATCAACAAGGATAGGGAGAAAAGAACCCATTTTGCTTGTTCTCAGATGGAACTTATCAGATTCATTTAATTGCCATGCAATATCTAGAAAAGTAATCCTATTTAGTACCCTGGTTGGTAGTAAATGGGGCTTAACATTAGCCCCATATATCTTGATTACTATTGCATTTGGATACACATACCAATCACCCCAATTATGTCTCATAGGACCATCTTCTAACCTTTCATAAGGTTTGAGGAAGTCCATATCAACCCTAGACAATCTAGGCATATCAACACCTAACAATCCCAATATCTTTTGAGCAACATGATCTTCAAAAGCCAGATAACTTACACTGTCACAAAACATGTCCCATAGATGCACCTTTCCTTGAATGGGCATAAGATTACCCTCCTTTGTGAAATGTTGGATTTGTAACTCTTGGCCCCAAAAATTCATTCCACAATGCAACAAAATGTGACACAACAAAGGGTATCTCTTAAAAGTGGGGGCATGTCCTGCAACCTTAAATGATACTAGGTCATCATGAATCTTTTCTATCAGGTAAGAGGCAAAATCAAACCACTTGAACTAATACCTATCGTAGATATCAACTATCATGACTAGTAGATTATCAGGTATCAAAGGACTAAAATCCAGATCCAAGATCTGACACAGGATACAATAGGTCATGACAAAATAATCCTTAAAGATGTCTACACTAAATGGCTCCAGTTCATCATCTCTAAATTTAGCAAACTTAACTAAATGTCTCTTTCTATAGAGGGGTAGCTTATATGTCATGTAAGCATGCCTTCCTCTCCTATAGTATTTCTTGAACTCTTCTAAGTTAATTTTCACATTGGAAGTAGGGGATAAATTAAAAACATCAATCAACAAATCTCTAATCAAGAGGAAAAGCCTATGACTAGTCTTGCTATACAATGTTCTCGTACTAGGATCATAATTCTAGCATATAGCTACAATCAGGTCAACATTAATGAAGACATTGGGAACCACTAACCTCCCTAGGTCAAGATCTCAGAGGTGTGAGATAGGTCTTTCTCTGTCCTTATATGGTAATAGCCAAACTCAAATAACTTCCATCCTCCTACCGACGGGATGGCATCTCTAATGAGGCCCTGAAAATCATACGACTTGTTGGTGTAATCCCCCTCACCCTTACCTGGTTTAAACTTCTTTGAGGATTCTGGGGTTTGACTACTGGTACCCTAATTTAGGTACCTCTTAAGTGGATGCCCTCGGCCCCCCATTTTAGGTCCCATAATCGTGAAATAGGAAATAAAAGAACTAAACAATTTCTTTCAAGGACTTATCCCTTTCAATTGATATGCATATAGGAAATTAATCTCAAACATACAAAAGCTTTAGAAGATTGTAGCAATTTGAAAGATGGCTTCGACACAAACCCCAAAATGGAAAATGTCCCATACCTAGTGCTTTTATGTGAACTCCTTCAATACTGAGAAAAACCCTTCATGTCTGGAATTTGGCTTTATGAATAAAGAATCTTAGAATAAATCCTCCTTAAAATCTTCTCAACTTAGCATTAATTTCCCATACGAGTGAACACACAGTTCACATGCCACGAACAATTAATACCATTTGAATCTGGATTGTCGATCTCCATTGTGAACAAATCAAAGGTCAGTGCAAGTTGGGAGCATTTCACAGATCTTTCTTTTCCTTCCATCTAACAAGATGCGCCAGCCATTGGATTATCCCCTTATAACACAACTATCGATTTAACCGGCGGATGTAAATACATGTCTCACTTGTGCAGTGTCACAGTGACCATTTACATGATGCTATGAGGTTTTGCACTAAGCATTGGCCATTGGATTTGGTTAGGACCTCTTGATTAAAATGCAACCGTAGATCTCTTCCAATCTCCTTGGAGAGAATAAATGTTTATTAAAACAATTTTGCATAACATTATCATCTACACATAAAATATATTAGAAAGTGGGGCCACAAGATATCTAGTGCAACATGTCTGGTCCATTGGGGGTTTTTCACACTGGGATAACTTTGATGGCTTTCACTGGACATTTCAAACATGACTTGATATTTTGCATTTGGTCATGTCAGGTGGAAATGTCATGTCCAACAGGAGAAACAACATGACCTATTAGGGTAAAATTGATGATTTCAATTCGATCCAGACATGGATATGGATACGGATATTTCAGACAATCAAATTTCTAGTCTAGTTCAATATGGAACACCTTTTATTTTAATACTATTTTTGGATCCAGATGTTCTTCTAAGGGATTTAGAACCTGATATGAGTACCGGACATGACATGGATATTTGGCCAATGTCCATGTCCAGTTGACCAAAATGTCCATTTGACCAAAATTTCAAGTGGGCATAACTCGATTACCTTAGTGAATTTTCACATGACCTAAGAGGCAATTCTACTAAAATATCATTCTCTATCCATCCATAACCTTTTTAGGGGATATCTTTGTCATGGAACTTGACTCAAAACTTGGCTTGAAATGACACACATTTTACCACTATCACTTAGGCAAACAACAGAACTACCAGTATATTAGGAGAAAAGTTTTAACAATTGGAACTCTACAAGAGTACTAACATATTGAACTATAATTGAACATAATATCATTTCATGGAAACATTGAAGAACATGTATGCAATATCAAAACTTTTAAGCATGATACAATATCTATCTTGTAACCATAATTGATCATCATATTATATTTAATGTAAAATGTCATATACATAATGTTATGAAAATAACATATAGTGTATATATAAAGTCATATAGGCATGTACAAACAAAGCCATAAATGTATATACAAAGATATACATTGGTAAAATACAAATGTATACAAAGCCATCTAGGCATACAAAAAAATGTCCCGAAATCAAATTTCCTATGAACTTCTATCAAATAATCGACAACCCTTGCGTGGCTATGAAGATGGAGAGTCTATCAGTGACATCCTCTCTCTCTCATCAACTAGACCTCCTCAACAAAGATTTTTGAAGCTTTGCCTGTTAATACAATCAAACAATATCCACATTAATATATAAAACATAAAATATATAACATGGCATATGTAATAAATCACTTACTGTTAGTTGGTGATCCCTCTTAGCCATTTTTTGTCTCTCTTCATTCATAGCTAGACGAGTTGGAGTTGAGACCTCCTGTGAGAAGCATGAAGAAGCAAAATTGAGTAAACATGAATATCATTTATGTACATTAAATGACATGAGATAAAATAAGAAATACAAAAGGGTCAATGCAGAAAGTTGGGGGACCAAAACGTGGCCACAACCACTTGAGTGAAAGCAAGAAGATGAGTCCACTTCTCATGGAAGTTTTAGACTTAGCCAAAAACGCAAAATTGGGAAAAGTGAAATGAGATCCTGCTTTTTATGAAACAGGATCCCATTTCGCTTCAGGACCCCAAGAAAAAAGTGGGATCCCATTTTCTAGAAACGAGATCCCATTTCATAAAGGGTTAAAATTTTAAAAAAACTAAATGAGATCCTGTTTCTTAAAATTTGAATTGTAGGCGTGGTTTCTACTATGGGTTTTAGATCAGGAATAGGCTTGGGGACCTGACCCTTAGCTTTGGACCTACTTTGACCTACAACTTGAAGGTCATGTCAATGTCACTAGAAAAGAGTGACTTTGGACATATGTCTGAAGATTTTTTTTGCAGAATTTTTTGACAAAATTAAAACCCATAAAAGATGAGATTGTGTAGATTCCAAATATGTAATTTTTTTTAAAATTGGATTATTTTTTTATTTTTCAAATAATTTTTTATGAAACTGGTCCATAAACTTGAAATATCAAGTTTTCTTGTTATTTTAATAGCTTTTTAGTAAAATAATTTTTTGAAAAATAAATTATACGTATACAATCTTCAGATAATTATTTTCAATTTTAAAAAAAATCAAAAAATGATAATTTTAGGTCATCTTATGTGTGACGTACACAAGGGATTTTCAAAACAACAATTACAACCAATAAAAAATTAATAAAAAAAATATTAAAAAAAAATACAAAAAAATATTGTGCACAATATTCAGTGTATTATAGATCTTTTCCCAAAAGGATTTAGAAAAATACAATTATTTAGGTCAAAATATGGTTAATGTACACGTGCATGGTATGGTAAAAAAAGTGACGTTTAAATAGTGGTTTTTACACATGCTTATTGAAAATCAATTTGTATCATCTGGGTATTAAAATAAATTACATATTTGGAAACTAGACTCCAAGTACTACATTTCATATTATTGACTTTTTTAAGACTCAATCCTTAAGTGCTTCAAATTTTTAGGTCAAATGTGACAAATTCTAAAAATCAGGGAAAACACTTCCACTTTTTGGCCAAAAAGTTGACTCAAATTCTTACACACACCCACTTTTTGGTCCCATATGAGCTATAACGCAAGTGTATTATAATCTGCTTACATTTTAGGTTTATAAAAAATTAAAAAAAAAGCAACAAAAAGTGAAACCCACAGCTCATTTGTAAAATTTGGCTGCAAGTTTCACTTATGCTACCGCGACCATGTTATAGGAGAGATTGAAACAACAAAGAGCAATTGACAATTTCACCATACCACCTCACCAATCCCGCTCTTGAGGACATCATTCATTAGGTGTAGAGGGTGTAGCATTTGAACAAGGTAGGGATTTCAATTGTTTTTTTTTTTAATTTGAAAAGAAATTTTTAATTTTGCAATGTTTTGACTAGATTTTTATCTTGAACTTTTAGCCAATAGGCCACCACAAAACCCTAATCTAGTAGAAGAGGCTCAAAACAACCCCCCTCAAACTAAGGAGAACCCTCAAAACTCCCACCTTCACATCCTCACCATCAAAGAGACACAAGAAAACTATTTAGGGAGAATTGAAGAAAACAAAAAATAACTTGAAACCCTAATTGAAACATTCAATAATCCAAATGCAAGCACCAATCACAAGAGAGCCCTTGTTAAGTCATTAGAGGTCATTGTTTCTCATATTGAATTGGTGACAAACCAAATCACTAAATGGAATGACTATAGGGAGAAGAGTCGGCAATACTATGCTGACAAATTATCTTACAAACAAGTTAAGGACAAAAAAATTACAAAATCTCAATTATGTTCACATTTTATCAATCCTAAAATTGGCCAAACACTAGAAGAGAGTTGCAAATGCTTCCCAATTCATTGGTGTGTGCACAATTGTATATCCCAAAACTTTTGGGATAGATGGTACATGGTCTTTGATGAGCGTCCTTGGTTATAAATAAAAGAAAGATTTAATTTAAAATGGATTGTTGTTCTTTTTTACCTATGAATAATCACCAAGGTTAATAACAAATGATCCCTTCAAGGGTTTAATATCAGACCAATAGTCTTCTTTTGTTTGGACTTGAAGACCCCCATTATCATCCTGGTATAAAATTGTAAGGAAGCCAAGATCTGTATGATCTTTATAGCTCTTGTGGGCATTTTGAGGATCTTCATCATCCTTTGTATTAGAATAGTAGTTCATGCGTAAGTATCCTTCTAGAAACCTTCCAAAAAAGTCTGATTTATAGTGCTTGGAAACATCCAACCCCAAACTAAGAATAATGTGTTTTATGAGCCTGTGACCAAGACTCATCATGTGGGAGTTATATGTGTGTGGAATCTCTCTGCATATTATTATAACAATGATCAATAACAACCCATTAAAAAATAATAGGCATCATACAATAATAAATATGAAGGTATGTTGTAGTCAATTGATGTGTTGTATGTTTAAGTAGATCTTTACACATCATTTTTGTGGTCAACATCCATGTTTTGACATAATTTATTCTAACATAATTTCTATTGATGGATTAAAATACTAAAATTTTATGTCTACTTATTTGCAGTGCACTTTTGTTTGAAATAATTTACATTCTAAGCTATAAATACCTTACAACAAATAGGAGATAAAACATATTGTAATCTTATATTAAGAAGTAATTAGATCCACCCACAACTGGGCCTACTTTAGCAAATCGTGCACTCATATCACCAAATGTCACAAATTTGTACTTTGGTGGATACTCTTTATTTATAAGCTCTTCAAGAGCCTTAATTTCTCCCTTATCTTCAAAGGTCATAAAGAAGGCTATGGACAACCAGTCCTTCTTTTGTTTCAACCCTCCATACACCACACAATGTTCTGTACTATGATATCTGTGATTACTCCACATCTATCACATACAAAATGAAATTAAAAGGATTTATAGGTTAGACTAAAAATGTTTAAGAAAAAGAGGATAAAATATAATTATTTTCAAATAAATTTTACTATTATTAAATTACTAGGAAGTTTATACTTAAGTAGGGTTATATAACATAATCCATCAAAGGAAAAATATAGTTTTAAATAGGATTACATTAGGAAGTCTGAATAAAACTTCTAAAAAAAATCTCTATAAATATAAAGCAAGGAATGACTCAATGATAAGCATCCCATGGAAGGTACACATGGTTATAAATAAAAGAAAGATTTGATTAAGATGGATTTTTTTTACCAATCACCAAGGTTAATAACAAATGATCCCTTCAAGGCTTTAATATCAGACCAATTGCCTTCTTTTGTTTGGACCTGAAGACCCCCATTATCATCCTGTATAAAATTGTAAGGAAGCCAAGATTTGTATTACTTTTATAGCTCTTGTGAGCATTTTGAGGCTTTTCATCATCCTTTGTATTAGAATAGTAGTTCATGCGTAAGTAACCTTCTAGAAAACTTCCAAAAAGGTTTGATTTATAGTGCTTGGACACATCCAACCCCAAACTAAGCATAATGAGTTTTATGAGCCTATGACCAAGACTTGTCATGTGAGAGTTATATGTGTATGCAATCTCTCTGTATATTATTATAACAATGATCAATAACAACCCATTTTTAAAAAATAGGCATTAAACAATAATAAAAGATTGTAACAAGTTTATTCCTTGTATTGAGTACTACTCTATCCTTAAATAATATGCATATCTCTTCTAACATCTTTAGCATTAAGATGACTTTTCTTTTTTCTTAAAAAAATTTATAGTGTTTCAAAGTAAATATGAAGGTATGCTATAGTCAATGTGTTGATGTTTAAGCAGGTCTTTCTACATCATTGTTGTAGTATTCTTAAATATCTAATAGTTCAACAATCAAAACTAAAATTTTGCCAATAAAAATAAAATAATTATTTATCACTTTTAAACATGGAGTAAAGTACATATTTAGCTTTCACTGTTTGATCGTAGAACTATTTAATGTTTAAGTAAAGCAATGCTTGAAAACATATCTTCTATGATATGCCTAAACAACTTATACCTTGACCACAACACAAACTTTATAGCTCTTCCAACCCTCTACCTCAAGTAAATTAGGAGACACCTTGACCACAAGGTAGCTAGCATTGAAAGATGATTTATGAAAGTTAACATACCCGAACTGGTGGTTTCCATGAGGCTATAGCTTGGTGGAGATTTGGTTAATTGAATTGGATAGAACACTGTCACTAACAATACTCTTCCTATCACTAACAATACTCTTAAGAAAACCATGTAGCCTAAATATTTCCCTAGAAAAACAAATCAACCACTTGGTGTGCTTTGAATTCTATGGGAATGGCAAAGAAGTGTTTATACTTGGTTAATATATCTACCACAACATAATTACAATTCTTTGCATTTGCCTTTGGGAGGCCTATGATGAAATCTATGGATATAATTTCCCATTTTTAATTTGGGATGGATGATGGCTATATAAAATTTGCAAGAAAGACATGCTCTACTTTATTTTTCTAAAAGTTGTGTACTTATTTATATATTTGAGTACAACATCCTTAAGGCCCTTCCAAGATAACTATCCCCATATCTATTTGTAAGTTTTGTAGAATTTGGGGTGTCCATCCATAGGTTAATCATGTCATGCTTTCAAAATATTATCAACACTTCACTTGAACATTGTACCATTTTTGTAGAAGTTGTATTTGATGATTTGGTATCTTACTAACTTACTAACAAAATGTGAAATCAATCAAATCAGACTAAGAAAAAACCATAATGGTTTTGAATGACATGTTTCATGGCCTATCATGGAACACTAATCTATAATTTGTGTGTGGATCATTATAGATCATTTTGTAAGCCTAAAATATAAATAGTTCACAAAATACAATTGACTACTAGATATAGGTGTGCAACCTTTGGGTTTGACCATCAAAACTCAAATTTAAATAATGAAAATATTTAGATATTATCATTAATGCTCTTCAAATAACATCACACTAAGAAAATAGAATTAGTGTAAACAAACTCTCCTTTTCTTCCACAACAAATTGACACCATAGAGCTCTCATAATCTATTAACCAAGATTTTCACATATTTTATACAACAAATCACACTAAGTTTAGGGGTAAAGCATACATTTGGTAGTGATCTTAGTCACTTAAAAAATATCACTTGCACTCAAAATCTAGCTAACATAGCTCTAATACCATTTTGATAACTACTTGAGAATTGTGCTAGTCAGTTAAGACATAAATAGAAGATGAGTGAGAGAAAAAAGACATAATAAATCTATAACTTAGACATACATTGGGTATCCATAACACTTCCTTACTCTTTTTCTTAATCATTTTTACATGATACAAGTTATTCTTATATAGTCTCATACAACTATCTAAGTACTTAAGACAACACACATGGATAAAGCTCTTGTATAGTCTTAAACAACTTTGCGAGTATGAATAACAACACATAGGATAAATCCCTTCAATGTTGCATTATTCATTCTAACATAATTGTTATTGAGGGATTAAAAAACTAAAATTTTGCATCTACTCATTTGCACTGCACTTTTGTTTGAAAAACTTTATTGTCTAAGCTATAAATACCTTACAACATATAGGAGATACAACATGTCATAATCTTATATTAAGAAGTAATTAGATCCATCTACAAATGGACCTAATTGGGAAAATCATGCACTCATATCACCAAATGTCACAACATTGTACTCTTCTGGATGCTCTTCATTTATAAGCACTCTAAGAGCCTTAATTTCTCCCTTATCTTCAAAGGTAATAAAGAAGGCTATGGATAGTTGATATTTCTTTTGTTTCAACCTTCCATACACTACATGATGTTCTACACTAGGGTATCTACAATTACTCCACATCTATCACATACAAAATAAAATTTAAAAGGATTTATAAGTTAGACTAAAAATGTTTTAGAAAAAGAGGATAAAATATAATTATTTTCAAATAAATTTTACTGTTATTAAATTACTAGTAAATTTATACTTAAGTGGGCTTATATAAGGCAATCCATCAAATGAAAAATATAGTTTTAAATAGGATTACATTAGGAATTAAGCATCCCATGGAAGGCAATCCATCACTAGTAAGCATCCCATGGAAGGTACACATGGTTATAAATAAAACAAAGATTTTATTTAAGATGGATTGTTGTTCTTTTTTACCTATGAACAATCACCAAGGTTAATAACAAATGATTTCTTCAAGGGTTTAATATCAAACCAATTGCCTTATTTTGTTTAGACCTAAAGATTCCTAGAATCATCCTGATAATTGTAAGTAAACCAAGATCTATATGGCCTTTATAGCTCTTGTGAGCATTTTGGGGCTTTTCTTCATCCTTTGTATTAGAATGGTAGTTCATGTGTAAGTATCCTTCTAGAAAAACTTCCAAAAAGGTCTGATTTCTACTGCTTGGACACATCCAGCCCCAAACTAAGCATTATAAGTATTAAGATCCTCTAACCAAGACTCATCATGTGGGATTTATATGTGTGCACAATCTTTCTACATATTATTATAACAATGATCAATAATAATATATTAAAAATAATAGGCATTAAACAATAATAAAATAATGTAACAAGATTATTTCATTGCAAGTTCTTTGTATTGAGTATTACTCTATCCTTAAAATAATATGCATATCTCTTCTAGCATCTTTAGCATTAAAATGACTTTTCTTTTTTCTTAAAAAAATTTAACAGTGTTTCAAAGTAAATAAAAATTCCCATAACAACTTACGACTTGGAGGCTTATTTTCCACTTTTTACTTTCCCTTGTTCCATTTCTTTGGAAATTATTATTTTTGAACAAATTTTACCTAAAATGTAGCAATAATGGATTATGGGGAAGGATACCCAATGAGATTAGGTATTTTAGGTTCTTTTGCAAGCACCTATTTTTTCAACTCTTCGGGCATGATATAGTCATCATCTTATTTTTATCCCTCATCAGAGTCAAAAGGTTAATATATATGGGACATGTAGATTCTCTATAACCAAAGTACACATTCTATTATCATATTTCCATGAACCTTCCCCTAAAGATACAAATTTAGCTCTATACTCCTCAATCTTGTTTAGATATTCTTCTCATCCTCAACTCTTAGATTTCTAAGGGCAATATTCAGGTTCACCAACTAACATGTATCACTAATCTTATATATCTTCTTTGATTTCTACCATGCTTGATATATGGTTTCAAAACTAATAAGTTGTGTGAGTATTCACATCTTTTAGAATGAGTACTTTTTCCTTTTGATAATTCAAACCATGTTGATACTACACCAAAGTGTCATTAAGAAAGGAAAAGGTAGTAGCATCATTACTCTTAATATCCCAAAAGGAAGTGTTGAGAAGGATTGTTTACATATTGGGCCACTCCATTTGAAATAATTCTCACTTCCAATAAAAATCAATGGTTCCATGGGTCAAGCCTACACAAAACTACCAAAAAAACCCAAAATAATATCCTTATGTCTCCTTGAAGATGTAGTGCCCCTCACCTTGCCTTCTATTGGACTGATAGTTATCCTAGTAGGACTGGACATTATGACATTTTGTTTGATGATGGATTCTCTATTATTATGCTAGTTGTTTATGGACATGTTGTAATGATGACATCTGTTGAAGTTTTAACTATTGGTATTTTATGTTTTCACAATTGTATGGACATACAAGATGTGGTGGATTAATTTAATTAAGAGCATTATGTTTTATCTAATCTTTGTGATGATGTTACTATTGATGACTGCTTGTATAAGATCATATGTAACTTGTTAATATGTTGTTCAGTAGATAGTTGTTATGCATAACGTAGTGACTTGTCGATGTGTTTATGTGAAATGGAACAATGTCGCATTACTCGTGTTTGAGTACCCTGCCACACTGCGACTTCCATTCACTGTATGATAATATATATATTTTCATGTTTGACGGTGTGGTTTGCTGCAGGATGCAGGTACCGGGCATCAACTCCACCTGAACTAGTAGGTCTGAGCGTGCCCTAGCCAATGGAATTATTGATCAGAGTTAGCATAAGGTTCCCTACTCATACAACATCCTCTAAGAGGATGAGTATTATGTATCTTGTCCAGTCGTCACCATAGTTAGATTGTTTGTCATCATTTTTATTGTCATGTCTTGTGGCCTTGTTGGGTGGTCAGGTATCATTCTGTAGGTTAGATTATTCAATTAGAAATGTTTGATTATAGCTTTGGTTAGAGTTTCATTAAACAATGATAATCTCAAGCTAGAGCTAAATAAAAACTTTTAAGGGGAAATAATGTGTCGTTTACTAATTATAAATAATGTAATTATTTATAATTAGTAAAATAATATGAAAATAAATAAATTTGATAAATGAATAAATAAAATAATAAATTACAAGTTGTAAATGAATAAAATTAAATTGAAAATAAAATGCATAAATAAATAAATATAAACAATTATAAATTTTGATAAAATAAATTTATAGTTAACATTAAAATAAATAAAAAATAAAAAAAATTATTCTGCTTTGCATAGCATAGATGTGTTGTTCTCTAAGGTGTTCATTGCGGGGTGTGCCATCTGGTATCAGAGAAGGGTTTAAACACTGGGTACTCTGGGTGTGCATAGTCCCATTATGTTGTCCTAGTTGCTTAGATTCTATTGAGTATGCTTTCCCTTTTGTCATCCTCGCCTAACAACCTAAGGGTGTCCCTTGGCAGTGTCTACGTAGGTAGGTGCCTAGAGGTCAAGGTAGAGGTAGTTGGCATTTAGAGATCCATCCCCTTGATTTCTGCCATGCAGTTGAAGAGATGTATGCGTCAAGATTGTTAGTTGTTTGTCGTGATAGTTAACGATTTGGAATTAGGAGAGAGTCGAGAGGTGTCCCTCAATAATCATCCTATCCTTAAGGAGCTTCGGTTGTAGTTAGAGGAGTTGTCAGGTAGAGGACTAGATGCTTGTACATCCTCTTGTGGAGTATGAATTTTTGGATATTCTTGGTACTTATGTAGAGTCCTTATTATATGGAATAAAATGTTGAGGATAACCTGACATTGTTCCCTCCTTCCTCGTTTAGTGGCTAGTAAAGACTTTAGAAAATTTCCTATTGATACAACGAACTAGCTGTTGGAACGCCTCCAAATGAGATCATCCAACTGGATGCAATGATTGCAGGATAGATACAAAATGGATTGGTTTATAGGACTTACAGTTTTCATGCAACTGCATTCTATTTATAATGTCAACTTAAGCGGGCCATGCCATAGCACATTCAATTGTACATGTCCTTGTCTATTAAATGAGCAGATTATACTGAAGGAAGGTTGATACGATCTCAAATAGAATTGTTAATAGGATTTTAAAGAAAAAATTCAAACAAAGGCCATTGGCAAATTAATCAGCACGCGGCCAGGCAGGTTGAGAGCTGCATAGACTTCGATCACATTTGCATTTCTTATTATATTACATCTACAGAATTATATTATTGTGCATGACTGACTTTCTTGGCAGTGCTAGCCATTCAGAGGACACCATAAAATTTGTCATTGAGATACCAATAATTTGGTGCTGGTTAAATATGGTTGTGTTTTCTTGGCAACTGTAGATTGCATATGAATATAGGCTTAGGAGTGTTTACAAAATAACCGCTTATTGATTTGGGTCCTAAAAATATTGTGCAGCCTCTGTTCTTTACTCAAACATCTAGCAGAAGCGGCAGGTAAGAAAACTAGATTGCAACCATTGCTAGCATCCTGCCAACCTGAACAAATGGGGGTTTGGTACACAGATATGAGTATCTGTCTAAGCATGAAGGATAAAGGAATTCATTAGATATTGAAGTTGCCATTGGATTGATCTGGCAATGGGACTGTCCTAACAGACACGGTCACGATCTGTAGTTACATAGACAATACATGTACACTATTTAACAAGATACTTCAATGACATGACACTTCACGGAATGCCATGATTGCAAGATTGCAAAATGTGAGATTTAACTTACATGATCAATCAGCAAAGATCTAGCATCATATTGGATTAAACTGACATTATAGATTTGTAATTTTGTTGAAGGGTGACATTATAGATTTGTAATTTTGTTAAAGGGCATCTAGAAGGAAACCCTAAAATAATGGAATGTAACCCTATGAAAATAAAAACTGAAGTCTTTAAGCATATCAATTGACAAGAGAAGATCTTTCCCCACTTCCTTGCAATCAAAGTAAAGAAGAATGGGGAAGTGTGCAGAGGCCGTGAAAGCACTGTAACGGGCTCTAGAATGAAGTAGAACAATGCCATTGGAGATCAAAGATGATTTGAATGCCAAAATGTTGAAGGCTCAAACAAGGGGGAAAACACACGGCATAGAAGAAGCAACATTTATCTATCTAAAACCATTTACATATACAAGCAGAAAGAGAGGGATCGAAGGATAATTTCTAAAACCATTTACATATTCAAGCAGAAAGAGAGGGATCGAAGGATAATGGAACCTGGACTGCTGACAGATTGTTGTTTCTTTCGAACCCCAGCTTGCAACTTCAGCCTCCTCCAAAACTGATTCCCATCCATTCTACCCCTTCCTCTTTAGAAAGAGATCCCTAAATTCTCTAGAACCTTCTTCCTCCACCTTTTTAGGTGGTGTGCACATGATCCAACGCAACAACCATAACTTCTCTTCCAATATTCTTAGTAATATTATTATTTTATTATTTTAATATTAATTATATATTTCTTTTAACGCAATTTATAATTGTTTATATTTATTTATTTATGCATTTTATTTTCAATTTAATTTTATTCATTTACAACTTGTAATTTATTGTTTTATTTATTCATTTATCAAATTTATTTATTTTCATAATAATTTTACTAATTATAAACAATTACATTATTTATAATTAGTAAACGACACATTATTTCCCCTTAAAAGTTTTTATTTAGCTCTAGCTTGAGATTATCATTGTTTAATGAAACTCTAACCAAAGCTATAATCAAACATTTCTAATTGAATAATCTAACCTACAGAATGATACCTGACCACCCAACAAGGCCACAAGACATGACAATAAAAATGACGACAAACAGTCTAACTATGGTGACGACTGGACAAGATACATAATACTCATCCTCTTAGAGGATGTTGCATGAGTAGGGAACGTTATGCTAACTCCGATCAACAATTCCATTGGCTAGGGCATGCTCAGACCTGCTAGTTCAGGTGGAGTCGATGCCTGGTACCTGCATCCTGCAGCAAACCACACTGTTAAACATGAAAATATATATATTATCATATAGTGAATGGAAGTCACAGTGTGGCAGGGTACTCAAACATGAGTAATGCGACACTGTTCCATTTCACATAAACACATCGACAAGTCACTATGTTATGCATAACAACTATCTACTGAACAATCAAGATGGGACAATCAGTTACATATGATCTTATACAAGTAGTCATCAATAGTAACATCATCACAAAGATTAGATAAAACATAAAGTTCTGAATTAAATTAATCCACCACATCTAGTATGTCCATACAATTGTGAAAACATAAAATACCAATAGTTAAAACTTCAATAGATGTCATCATTACAACATGTCCATAAACAACTAGCATAATAATAAAGAATCCATCATCAAATAGAATGTCATAATGTCCAGTCTTAATAGGATAACTATCAGTCCGACAGAAGGCAAGGTGAGGGGCACTACAGAAGAAACCCTTATTACTTAGAGCCTTATCACTCTCACCTTTCTACATACTAAACCTTCTAATATAACAAAAATATGTACTATATATCAAACTTTCCAATACACCAATTGGCACATAATACTAAATTGGTATGTGTGAGAAAACGGTAAAAGGAAGGAGAATGGTACATGAAAGTTAACTAATACACGAAAGGTCTCAAGTATGTGTAATGGTGTATCTACTCACATAGGGGAATTCAAAGGCCATACATACCTTTAAAGGTATGTGAGAACTATATGGCTTGGCCACACATTTGCTTTTTAAGTCCCCTTACATTGGATTTGTACAATAAATTATTGGAAGAGAGAGAGAGAGAGAGAGAGAGAGAGAGAGAGAGAGAGAGGATAATTGTAGGGAAAGGTTTTTGTAATT
Source organism: Cunninghamia lanceolata (assembly GCA_027924645.1). Classification (NCBI taxonomy): domain Eukaryota; kingdom Viridiplantae; phylum Streptophyta; class Pinopsida; order Cupressales; family Cupressaceae; genus Cunninghamia; species Cunninghamia lanceolata. Next base: position 19,266,610 of record BSBN01001272.1, on the reverse strand, counting down.
TCGTTATCACTCTAACCTCTATAGATTTCAAATATACCTCTAGGATATACTTCCTAAGATATGATAGGATAATTTTATCAAATGTCATGTTTGATGCAATATAGAAGGGATTGAGAACCAAAATCATGCAAGTATTTTTTCTTTTTAAATTATTAGTTGATCTTTAACATTAAACTAAAAATTTTACATAACTTTGGATCTTAATAGAGCTACATATATAAAGGGTAGATTTCCACAACTAGTAGATCTGCACATGTTAAATCAATTCTCTCTACAAGTGCCCAAAATAAAACAAATAAAAAAACATCCCATTTTTTTAGAAATGTCTTCAATTCCTAATTAAAAATATTAAGAAATTAAAACTGCAATTTAAAAATAATATCAACACTTCATTGAGCATTGTACCACTTTTGTAGAAGTTGTATTTCATGATTTAGTATCCTACTAACTTACTAACAAAATGTGAAATCAATCAAATCAAACTATGAAAACATCATAATGGTTTTGAATGACATGTTTCATGGCCTATCATGGAAAACTAATTCATAATTTATGAGTCGATCATTATAGATCATTTTGTAAGACTAAAACAAAAATAATTTCACAAAATACAATTGACTACTAGATCTAGGTGTGAAACCGTTGGGCCTGACCATCAACACTACAATATAAATAATGAAAATCTTCAGATATTATCACTAATGATCTTGAAACTAGCACCACACTAAGCAAATTGAATTAGTGTAAACAAAATCTCCTTTTCTTCCACACAAAAAAATTAACACCATAGAGCTCTCATAATCTACTAATTAACATTTTCACATATTTTATATAACAAATCAAACTATACATGTAAGAGTAAAGCATACATTTGGTAGTAATCTTAGTCACTTGAAAAATATCACTCACACTCAAAATCTAGCTAACATAGATCTAATACCATTTTGATAATTGCCTAAGAATTGTGCTAGTAAGTTAAGACATAAATAAAAGACAAGTGAGAGAAAAAAGACACAAGAAAGATATAACTTAGACTTGCATTGGGTATCCATAACACTTCCTTAATATTTTTCTTAATCATGCTTACATGATACAAGTTATTCTTATATAGTCTCACACAACTATCTGAGTACTTAAAATAACACACATGGGATAAGAATCTGATATAGTCTCAAACAACCTTGCGAGTACTATAAATACCTTACAACAAATAGGAGATAAAACATATTGTAATCTTATATTAAGAAGTAATTAGATCCACCCACAACTGGGCCTACTTCAGCGAATCGTGCACTCATATCACCAAATGTCACAAATTTGTACTTTTGTGGATGCTCTTCATTTATAAGCTCTTCAGGAGCCCTAATTTCTCCCTTATCTTCAAAGGTCATAAAGAAGGCTATGGACAACCGATCTTTCTTTTTTTTCAACCCTCCATACACCACACGATGTTCTGCACTACGGTATCTATGGTTACTCCATATCTATCACATACAAAATAAAATTAAAAGGATTTATAAGTTAGACTAAAAATGTTTCAGAAAAAGAGGATAAAATATAATTATTTTCAAATAAAGTTTACTATTATTAAATTACTAGGAAATTTATACTTAAGTAGGCCTATATAAGGTAATCCATCAAAGGAAAAATATAGTTTTAAATAGGACTACATTAGGAAGTCTCAATGAAACTTTTTTTAAAAATCTCTAGAACCATAAAGTAAGGAATGACTCACTCATAAGCATCCCATGGAAGGTACACATGGTTATAAATAAAAGAAAGATTTGATTTAAGATGGATTATTTTTTTTTACCTATGAACAATCACCAAGGTCAATAACAAATGACCCCTTCAAGGGTTTAATAACAGACCAATTGCCTTCTTTTGTTTGGACTTGAAGACCTCCATTATCATCCTGGTATAAAATTGTAAGGAAGCCAAGATCTGTATGACCTTTATATCTCTTGTGAGCATTTTGAGGCTTTTCATCATCCTTTGTATTAGAATAGTAGTTCATGTGTAAGTATCCTTCTAGAAAAGTTGCAAAAAGGTCTAATTTATACTACTTGGACACATCCAACCCCAAACTAAGCATAATGAGTTTTATGAGCCTGTGATCAAGACTTGTCATGTGGGAGTTATATGTGTATGCAATCTCTCTGCATATTATTATAACAATGATCAATAACAACCCATTAAAAAACAATAGGCATTAAACAATAATAAAAGATTGTAACAAGCTTATATCACTGCAAGTTCTTTGTATTGAGTACTACTCTCTGCTTAAAATAATGTATACATATCTCTCCTAGCATCTTTAACCTTGAGATGACTTTTCTTTTTTCAAAAAAAAAATTAAGAGTGTTTCAAAGTAAATATGAAGCTATGTTGTAGTCAATGTGTTGGATGTTTAAGCAGATCTTTCTACATCATTGTTGTGGTCAACATCCATGTTATACGACTATTCTTAAATATCTAATAATCCGACAATCAAAATTAATTTTTTGTCAATAAAAAGAAAATAATTGTTTTATCACTTTTAAACATCGAATAAAATACATATTTGCCTTTCACTGTTTGATCGTCGAACTATTTAATGTTTAAGTAAAACAATGCTTGAAAACATATCTTCTATGCTATGCCTAAACAACTTATACCTTTGACCACAACACAGACTTTATATCTCTTCCAACCTTCTACCCCAAGTAAATTAGCAGACACCTGGACCACAAGTTAGTTAGCATTGAAAGATGATTAATGAAAGTTAACATACCGGAACTGGTGGTTTCCATGAGGCCATAGCTTGGTGGAGATCTGGTTAATTGAATTGGGTAGAACACTGTCACCAGGGAAATGCATGCTCTCAGGCAATGGGTCTTTTCCATCAGGTCCAAAAATGACTGGGTAATAACCTGTAATATGTATGGGATAAATTTCTCTTTTCTTCTCCTCTTCTGGCAGGGCAAACATATCTCTGGAAAGACTGTCCATCTTCTCAATAAGAGCTGCGTCCACTCCATGATTTACTACATGGAAGAAACCCAACTCCTCACAAGCCTCTCTCAGTTTTTTAAACTCATCATTTCCTTCCAGATAGTGATCATATTTCTCTCCAAATGTGGAGGGAAGGAGAGAAAGATCAATGACTGGAAGATCACAAGCCATCATCACTTTTCTGATTCGAGCTCTACAGTCACAAGTGAAGGTGAATTTGCACGTTCAACAGCTGAAGAGATGTGTTCTTATAACAAAAAATTTAATATACAAACTGTAAATTTACGTTTTTGGTCGTCCTAATCATTTGATGTTTTTAGTTGTCCCTTACGTTCCATTTGATACCAACTCTATTTAATACAAAACCAGCTACCATTTTAGTTTTTCCATTTGTTGGTTTTTATTCGTTAAGGTTCGATTTGTACTGAAGCTTTTGTAGCCCATTGTTTCTAAAATTTTAAATTAATAATAAAGCTTTATTCTTTTATAACTTCACAATATTTTATGGGTATCCTGCACTAATTGAATGCAAATGATATTTGTTTTTTCTAATTTTATTCAAATTAAATTTAGAAATTAGTGAGATAGGTTAGTAGGTCAGTACTTATTGTATTTTTATATTTTTTTTATTAATCTATTTTTATTGTGTAATATTAGAAATTTCATACTTATGCTATTTTCCTTTATGCTTTGGGTTGGTTTTTTATTAAAATTTTAAAATGTAATAACTAGTTTACAAGTGGCATATTCTTGTGCAAGTTTGGCTTATGACATCATTACATCCTAATCGTCTTGGCATTAATTTTTAGAATTTCAATCTTGATCCTAGATCTATTATTTGCTACCTTAGATCAAATCCACTAGTATAGACTTGACCTATGTCACTTCTCCACTTATGGATAAGAAACTTTTAAATTTCAAAATTCAAATATACATATTGTTGACCATTTCACTAGCCTTTGTGAGCCAACCTAGAGCATATTTATGTTGATGTGTGTGCTATATTGTTGTACTTAAGGACATCCTCTTATTCATTTGAAAATCATATAGGAACTATTGAAGAGCATGTTAGGGTTATTGATAGAGCATTTATGATAGCATTTTAGCATCACTTATTAGAGCGTTGGTAGAGCATGTCATCCTAGGTCCATTGCATGCTCTTGTAATGACCTCAACAAATTTTAATAAAAAATATTGATGACTTTCTCATCACCAAGGTTCGGGAGGGTGAGGTGAGAGCATATAGTAAGTAAATATTATTATTTAGCATTTTCCAATCACCAAGATGCTATGAGGGTGAAGTGAGAGCAAACGATAAATGAATAACACTTAATATGTCTAAAAATGGATCAATAGATTACACAAGCAATACAAATATGCTGCAACAAAATAATATATTCAAGGGCGAACACATAGTAGTGAGTCCCAAACTTGCGACATTAGATTTTTCATGTGTAATGGTTGATAACATTGGGAAACACCTTCATTCGAAGGACAAGCATAAATGGCCTTCAAACAAAGGTCATCCTCATTGGAAGGTGACCATCGAATGAAGGTGTTATTCTATTGTTTTTAAAACAATAAAATAATACCTTTGTTCAAAGGAGAGACCTTCGAATGAAGGTATTATTTTACTATTTAAAACAAAAAAATCAAAGATAAATAACATTTTCACTATTCCTTTTCAACTTGCATGGTACAGAGAATGAAAGCTCATTGAAACTAACCCTTCTTCTCCCACATTTTTCCATGTGGATTTGAATGGAAGTTTTCAGAGACTTGTCCATGACATGGACAACAACCAGGCTAAGAATAGATCATCAATTTACCATTTTTACTAGGTATTTCTAAAAAATAAATGGCTTTATTTATAGTAATTTAATTAAAAGAATATACTATGGTAAAATTTGCTAGCTACATGGAATGTTTATAAAATTTCTAGAAATTAAACCCTAAAACATCAAATTTGAAACCCTAGAATGTTAATTTGAAACCCTTGAATGTGAATTTGAAACCCTAGAATATCCAATTTGAAACCCTAAATGTCTATTTAGAAACCCTAAAATGTGGATGTGAAACCCTAAGTTCTAAATTTGAAACCCTAAAATATCTATTTGAAACCCTAAGTTGTAATTTTTAAACCCTAAAATGTTTATTTGAAACCCTAATTTCTAAACTAGAAATGTCTATAGTAGCTAACTTTGCAACCATGTAGCAATTACATGGAATATCATAGGACATCTTATTTTTTAGAAATGTAGTCTAGACTCTTATCTATCTATAACTGAGGTTTGGAGGTGTGACTCATCATGTCACTCGCCACATCAGCACATCTAGTGAGAAGTGTGTTGATAACTGAGAGGGGGGGTGAATCAGTTATCCTAAAGCTTCTTCCAATTCAAACACTTAAATCCACTTTGTTATTTAATAGCATAGCAATTAATCATTCATGAAAGCATAAAGCATAACCACCAAAGCAGATACTTATCAACACATGAGACACCAAGATTTTGATGTGGAAAACCTGGTCAAGGGAAAAACCACGGGGTGATTAACCCAAGGATTATTCTCTATTAGAAGAATAAGAAAAATAGATGGCACATGCCAATTAGGGCTCACTGCCCGAGCACACTACTCACAAGAGGCACACTGCCTACAAGAGACACACTGTCTACAAAGTAACAAGTATCACAAACTTGAACTGGTGATTGACATCTTTACCATGCCTGGATCAGTTCCATTTAAGCCCAAAAACTCCTGCTCTACCTTTCGCTCTTCTTCTTCACTATGCCACACTCATCCACACACTCAACACTTTGGAATGACTTCACAATCCTTTATTTATACAAGGCATCGACTTAGGAACAATCATCTAAGTCGGCAAACACTTTTAAATCATCCAGAAGACGTGTAATACATCTAGTCAGCCTGTCTCAGGAAGAACACCAACAACCGGTGGTCTTTACATCAAATCCAAACTCTAACTTCAATGCGGACTGCCAATAAGAATTGTGCACAATCCAAGGATCACCAAAACCTTTCCTGCATCACCAAGAACATCCGCACTTTATCAGCTTACTGGAATTCTTCTCTTCTTCATCCGGAACTTCAAGAACATAGTTTGTCACCACTATCACAATGAAAAAGGTGCTTCCGAACCTCCAAACCATGAACAAATCTATTTGTCACTTCACACTGACTTCTTCAACACTCCCTCCAATCCGCAGAATGAGATAATGCAATTCCAGATCTCACCGAACCAATCTGTGACACTCTATCACTACTGAACATCTGTCAGAACCGGTTCTACTAGAGCGACCATAACTTCTTCAGATCTTCATGCAGACCTTTGAAACCTTGACTGGAGCATCTCAAAACTCATATCTAAAAACCCTTTAAACCGTATCCTCTGATCTTCATCTTATCTTAGACTTTTACCTTAATGTCATCAATGTTCTTCACTGTTCCTGATTGAGACTAATTTCCTCAATATCCTCAGCACACAGCTCATCCAATCCTTCTCATTAATGCAATATGAGTATGTTGACATCAATGACAACACTGGTTATCCTCATACTTGCAACAATCTCCCCCTTTGTCATTGATGGCAACATATGATGTGAAAAACCAACAAGATAAGAACTTCTCCTTTCTGTCACAGCTCCCCCTATCAGCAACAACTCTTCACATGTCTTCTCTTTCTTTACTGCTCCCCCTTTGATCAACAACCACTTGTTTTTCACATGTCTTCTCTCCCCCTTTGACATCAATGGCAAAGGGCTCATACTTGCAATTTTAACACATCAGAATCATACCAGCTGCTCCCCCTGAGTAGCAGCTCCCCATCACCAATCTAGACACAAGATATGACTGTGATATCCACCAGACTGATGCACATCAGTGCATCCTAGTTCATCACCGGAGGGGCAATAACCCCTAACTTCTCCCTGAGAAACTCAAAAGAGTCCTTGGGAAGAGGTTTAGTAAAGATATCTGCAATCTGATCCTTAGAGGGCACAAACTCCAGTCTAACTTCATCCTTGTTCACTTGCTCTCTCAGAAAGTGAAACTTAATAGATATATGCTTGGTCTTAGAGTGCAACACCGGATTCTTAGAAATATTTATTGCACTTGAATTATCACAGAAAATTATGATAGGCTCCTCATACTCTACTTTAATATCTCTTAGCATCTGCTTCATCCATAAGACTTGAGTACAACTACCTACTGCTACAATGTATTCTGCTTTAGTTGTAGACAGAGATATTGCATCTTGTTTCTTGCTTATCCAAGAAACCAATCTCTTTCCCAAAAAGAATGCTCCACCACTGGTACTCTTCCGGTCATCCACATCTCCTGCCCAATCTGCATCTGTGCATGCATGAAGAGAGAAATCATGATCTCTAGGATACCACAAACCATACTCCACTATCCCTTTTAGATATCTAAAAATTCTCTTGATTGCCATGACATGAGATTCTCTGGGATTAGCCTGGAATCTAGCAACAAGACCAACAGCTTGCATAATATCTGGTCTAGTTCGAGTGAGATACAACAATCCACCAATCATTAATCTGTACTTTGTCTGGTCTGCCTTAGGAGAGTCATCATCTTTGCTCAACTTACATCCGGTTGCCATGGGAGTATTCATTGGCTTTGAATCTTCCATCCCAAATTTCCTCAACAATTCTTTCACATATTTGGTCTGAGAAATGAAGATCCCTTTCTTTGTTTGAGTAATTTGTAGACCCAAGAAGAAATTCATTTCACCAAGCATAGACATCTCAAACTCACTTTTCATTTGATTTGCAAAAGTTTTACACATGCTATCTTTTCCTCCAAAGATGATATCATCAACAAATACTTCAACAATCAAGATGTTTTCATGATCAATTTTAAAATATAAGTTACTGTTAGCAATACCTTTGTTGAAACCAATCTACACAAGATGCTTATCCAATCTTTCATACCAAGCTCTTGGGGCTTGCTTCAATCCATACAGTGCTTTCTTCAACTTGCAGACCATATCACCATGATCAGACAATTAAAATCCATCCGGTTGCTCAATGTATACTTCTTCTTCCAAATCACCATTTAGGAAGGCAGACTTGACATCCATCTGATATACCTTGAAGTTGAAGGCAGCAAATGCAAGAAATAATCTGACTACTTCAATTCTTGCCACCGGAGCAAAGGTTTCTTAAAAATCAATTCCTTCTATTTGAGAGTAGCCTTTGCAGACCAATATGGCTTTGTTTCTAATTACCTCACCAACTTCATTTAGTTTGTTCCGGAAGACCCATTTGGTTCCAATCACATTCTTGTTTCTAGGTCTGGGAACAAGATCCCAAGTGTGATTTTTCTCAATTTGCATCAACTCTTCCTCTATTGCTTTGGTCCAGTTTTCATCATTGCAAGCTTCATTTATTGTCTTAGGTTTAATCTTTGAAATCAGACAATATTCATCTGAATTTTGAGCAATTGTCCTTCTAGTTTGCACACCTTTGCTTTTGTCACCTGTGATCTGATCTTCAGAGTGGTTCAGTCTTACATACCTTGGAACTTTGGGAGTTTCTTGCACTTCTGTTTCTTGATCAGGCTCATTCAAACCTATCTCTTCTTCCTGATTTACCGGATCAGTTTGAATCTGACTTTCAGAAGAGGATTGAGCTTCTTGAACTAGAGTACCATTATGATCATCTTCATCATATTCATAAAACCTTGAGGGCTTCTCAATTCCTTCATCAACCTTCACATTTGTACTTTCTATCATCTTTCTCAGTCTCTTATTGTAACACCGGTATGCTTTTCTTTGAGTGGAGTAACCCAAGAAAATTCCTTCATCACTTCTAGCATCAAACTTTCCTAGATCTTCATCTCTTTTAATGTAACATTTGCTACCAAATACTCTGAAATATCTCACAGCAGGAGTGATGCCAAACCAAAGTTCATAAGGAGTCTTACCGGTATTACTTCTGATTTGAACTCGGTTGAGAGTATAGACTATAGTGCTGACAGCTTCTCTCCAAAACATCTGGGGAACATTTGCTTCCATCATCATTGTCTTGGATGCTTCCTGGATGGTCTGATTCTTTCTCTCTACTACTCCATTCTACTGTGGAGTCCTAGGAGCAGACAACTGTCTCTTTATACCATGCTTCTCACAAAAATCTATGAATTCACCGGATGTGAATTCACCACCTCTATCAGACCTCAAACATTTCAGTTTTAATCTAGTTTGATTCTCTACCATAACCTTGAAGATTTTGAACTTCTCAAAAGCTTCTGATTTCTCTTTCAGAAAGGTAACCCACATCATCTGGGAATGATCATCAATCAGTAACATGAAGTATCTATCACCTTGCATACTCTTGACTCTTGTCGGACCACATAGATCAGTATGAACTAATTCCAATAATCTAGTAGAGGACTGATCCTTGCTTTTGAATGAGACTCTGCTCTGTTTACCTAGCTGACATTCTTTGCACGAACCATTTGTAGGTTTTACCAATTTTGGAAGATCTCTTATAGCCTGAGTATTGCTTATCTTGATGATGTTATCAAAATTTACATGACACATCCTTCTATGCCATAACTAACTCTAATCAACTTGAACAAACAGACAACTTTTATTAGTACAAACTAGATGGAAGATATTACCTTTTGTTTGAGTACCAGATGCAATCTCAGTTCCGGAGCTTTCAAAGATCCTGCATCTTCCATTCTTGAACCGGAGATCATAACCTTTGTCCACCAACTGTCCAACACTGAGAAGATTGTGCTTCAATCATTCAACATACAGTACATTACCAGTTTTGTTCTTTCCATCAAAAGAAATAGTTCCCTTACCTCTAATTCTACCAGCAGAATTATCACCAAACTTTACCATTCCTCCTTCATACCTTTCCAAATCTAAGAACTTATTCTTGTCACCTGTCATATGGTGAGAGCATCCACTGTCAATAACCCAATCATCCTTTTCTTCAACTTGGGCAGCCAAAGCTCTTTTTACAACCTTATGATTGATAGATTCAGAGGATATTGGATCTTCTTCCTTGATGGCAATAAACACCCATTCATTTCTAGATTTGTTTCCTATCTCTGATTCATCATCGGTTACTCCTTCATTATCATCTTCTTCATGAACATAATAACAATTCTTTTGGAACCTTTGTCTGTTGGAATTTGACCTTGTAGATCTTTCCAGACATCTTGAGGCAAAATGACCAATCTTATTGCAATTGAAGCACTTAAAGGGTAATTTTCCTTCATACTTACCGAATCCTCTTGGCAGTCTCTTTGTAATGAGGGCTTCAAGTTGAGTTGTTTTTGCTTCTTTCACTTCCATGTCTCTTCTTGCTTGATCATACCATGACAGCTTCCTTCAAGAGTTTTCTCCTGAATCAAATCTTTGTTTACCTTTCACAGAGGCACTAGCTTTGAATGTAGATTCAGTCTTGGGGGGATCATCTCCAAACTCGGTCATTTCAAATGCAGCCAGTTTGCCAGCCAGTTGGTCTCTTGTGACAGTTGTATGGGCTCTGAATTCATCAATGGCAGCAACCTTGATTTTGTAGGCAACAGGAAGGGATCTGAGAACTTTGCCAACAATCTCATTTTCATCCAAGACTCCACCAGCATTCCTAATTCCACACACCAGCTCATTTACTCTAGGCATAAAGGTAGTAATATTTTCATCATCTCTCATCTTCAGTCTTTCAAATTTTCCTTTTAGACTCTGCAACCTTGCACACTTAACATACTCATCTCCTTCATGCAGAAGTTCCAGTTTAATCCAGATCTCATAGGCAGTTGGTAGGTCAATAACATTTGAGAGCTCTGAGTCAGTTAAAGTGCTTAGAAGAGCCTCTTTGGTCCGCAGATTGTTTTCAGCATCTGTGATTTCATTTAGAGTTGTTGGACCACCCTATGGAGGTACATATGCTTTTGTGACCATGGACAAGTACGCCTTTCCCATACACTCCAAGTGACATTTCATGCGACCTTTCCAAAGAGAGAAGTTGGTTCCATCAAACTTCAGACTATCCTTCTTGTATGACAACATCCTGGATCTCCTCAAGCAGTTAAGCTCCTTTTAGAGGAACTTAGCTCTGATACCAATTATTGATAACTGAGAGGGGGGGTGAATCAGTTATCCTAAACTTGCTTCCAATTCAAACACTTAAATCTACTTTGTTATTTAATAGCATAGCAATTAATCATTCATGAAAGCATAAAGCATAAACACCAGAGCAGATACTTATCAACACATGAGACACCAAGATTTTGACGTGGAAAACCTAGTCAAGGGAAAAACCATGGGGTGATTAACCCAAGGATTATTCTCTATCAGAAGAATAAGAAAAATAGATGGCACATGCCAATTAGGGCTCACTGCCCGAGCACACTACTCACGAGAGGCACACTGCCTACAAGAGACACACTGTCTACAAAGTAACAAGTATCACAAACTTGAACTGGTGATTGACATCTTTACCATGCCTGGATCAGTTCCATTTAAGCCCAAAAACTCCTGCTCTACCTTTCGCTCTTCTTCTTCGCTCTGCCACACTCATCCACACATTCCACTCTTTGGAATGACTTCACAATCCTTTATTTATACAAGGTATCGACTTAGGAACAATCATCTAAGTTGGCAAACACTTTTAAATCATCTGGAAGATGTGTAATACATCTGGTCGGCCTGTCTCAGGAAGAACACCAACAACCGGTGGTCTTTACATCAAATCTAACCTCTAACTTCAATGCGGACCGCCAATAAGAATTGTGCACGATCCAAGGATCACCAAAACCTTTCCTGCGTCACCAAGAACATCCGCACTTTATTAGCTTACTAGAATTCTTCTCTTCTTCATCCGGAACTTCAAGAACACAGTCTGTCACCATTGTCACAATGAAAAAGGTGCTTCCAGACCTCCAAACCATGAACAAATCTATTTGTCACTTCACACTGACTTCTTCAATACTCCCTCCAATCCGCAGAATGAGATAATGCAATTCTGGATCTCACCAGACCAATCTGTGACACTCTGTCACTACTGAACATCTGCCAGAACCAGTTCTACTAGAGCAACCATAACTTCTTTAGATCTTCATACGGACCTCTAAAATCTTGACTGGAGCATCTCAAGACTCATATCTGAAAACCCTTTAAACGGCATCCTCTGATCTTCATCTTATCTTAGACTTTTACCTTAATGTCATCACTGTTCTTCACTGTTCCTGATTGAGACTAATTTCCTCAATATCCTCAGCACACAGCTCATCCAATCCTTCTCATTAATGCAATATGAGTATGTTGACATCAATGACAATACCGATTATCCTCATACTTGTAACAAAGTGTCCTTAAAATGAATTTTTAAAAGTTCAACCAAAACTTTATCATGAAATCCCTAGCACTTGAACAAAAAAATATCACGTGTTGTTAGAACAACATCATAGTCTTATTTGAAATATCTGACTTATATGCAACCTTAATGATCTCAAGATCTATGGCATGTTGGGACACATTTGGGTCAAAACCCCCTAAATCCTCATAATTTCATGCAAAAACAATGTTGTATTTCTAAGAAAGATGAATAAAATTTTGTTGTTTATTATCATGACATACCTTTCCCAGTAATAAATCTTTGTCCTGGGTGATAGAAACATTTTGATAGTCATCCTTTTTTAATGTAATGTTTTTCTTCTCGCCCTTGAATTCATCATCATGACTGAAAATAGTCTCCAGAGTGACTAAGCCATTTGACAACTTATTTGTCTTCAGTTGCATAATCTGATCGCCATAGCCCTCTTGCAGTTTGGATTGCACATTTGATGAGAACTCAGCTTCATTTTGTATGAAGTTTACAATCCACTCGTTGCTATCAAATACTTGTCAGTTCACACCATTATCAGGGACTGAAGGTCTGACCACTATTTTGACATGTTGATCATGGCCTTAGAAGAGGTCTGTGGGGGGAGGAAACTGAGCACCAATTGTTGCCAACTAGTCTGCTTCAACATTTAATTTCCTTGGGATCACCTGCAAGTTGAGAGCATCAAAACTCTCAAGCAAACCCTAAACTCTATGTCTATAAGCTCTCAAAAGATGATTTTTTATTGTACATCTCTCCCTGACCTAGTTAACCGCTAGCTCAGTGTCTCCAAAGACCTCCAAATGTTTAATTTTCTTCTTTTCGGCCAATAACAAGCCATGGACCAATGCCTCATACTCTGCAACATTATTTGTGTAGGAAACGTGTCGCTGGTGAGAAAAATACAGCTTTGTACGAGTCAGAGAGATCAGTAATACTCCTACACCAGCACAATTTCTACTCTTTGCACCATCAAAGAACATTTTCCATTGACCATTGAAATCTGGTTTTAGTATAGAAGGGATAGAGGTACTTCCCTCAAGAACCATGTAGGTGCCCAACCCAGTCATCTCAGTGGTGTCATAGGGATCAAAATCAAAATGGTCTTTCACCCACTCATCAAGAAAAAGGTCTGTGATTGGAAGAGGTAAAGAGACTACCCCAAGAGATCCTGAATCATTCACTTTCTCACCATGAATCATGCAATTAGGGTTCACCAAGCTATGATCATAATTCTCCACATGATAACTCAAAACTAGTTCAGCCTTAATGGTGAACCTTGTGCCATATCTTGTTGTTAGAAGAATGTAAGACCAATCAGAAGAGAGGTAACCACCCACCTTAGCTGTGAAATCCCTTGAAAAAAAATAGCAAAGAATGGAGGAAGATCAATAAATGAAATATCTTAACTAATAGTCAAGTTTGGGCAAGCATGCAAGGTCAAATCCAGTCCTTTAATCACTCCAACAGTATTAACAGAAGTTTCCTCCAGTTGCAACACACCTAATGAAACTAGGGTATATTTGATGCCTAATGCCTCTGCTATCTTCTTAAGCATGAATGAAATACTGGCTCCTAATTCTATCATGCAGTTATGCACCAAGAACTTTCCAATAATTAGAGACAAGTAGAAAGGGGATGGCTTCTTTGTTGAACCTACCTATTCTTCACTTGGTTGTATAAGATTGATTGGGCTTTTGTTCCTTCTGAACTACTGATTTAGCTACTGGGAAACGTCTTAAAGAATATTGTAGTAAATATCTTTGAGAGAGAATTGGAAATGCATCCCACATGGACACATTTAGGTTTGTCCTTTTCATTTACTCTACAATATTCAGAGAAAACATTGTTGTTTTGTGCATGGAAGGGATCAATGTTCCTTTCTTTGACTGTTATGTGGCCTGTTTGGGCAATTTTGGGCATGATGGAACCTCATTTGTAGTGAAGGCTTGTTGTTCTGAGTTAATTTTGTAGCGCCAGCACATTTTATTTTTTATACAAGTTCCTTTTGTAATACAATAGGCATAGGGTTATCTTCTAATTGCCTCTTCTTGGATCTTGTGTTGTCTGTAATACCATTTATAGGCATGATCATGCTATCCATAGGTTGGTTAACAACACAAATATCTTTAGGAGTCCAAAGCATTAATTTGGAATCAGAAGCAACCTCATTTGGTACCTCAGGGTTGTTGTTAACTGCTTCCACCAATGATGCTTGTTGAGTGTGAAAATTTTGCACCATTAGGGCTCATTCTTGAACGTCTCCAAATGCACGAGTGAACTGATTATGAGGCTTATTGCAAAGATAACACCAATCTGCCTCATGGGCCAGATTATTTTGGGTAGGAAACAGAGTCCTAATTGGGTTAACAACTGATATTTTTTTTAATGGGTCTAATTGTTTGCAAAGGTTGAACAGGGTTATTATTTTGGTATCTATTTGGCTGGTAACCTTGATTCTAGTTTTGGTTTCTATTGGAATTATAACCTTGCCCCTAGGCCTGATTTGAATATTGTCCCTGGTTATAATTTTGGTGAGGTTTAGGGGTGGTTTGGATTGCTATGGTATGGACTTTGTTAGCCATGTTGGCCATTAGGGTTTTAAGGTCATCTCCTTCTTGTGGAAGAGCATATGTAGAGGCTTTTGGCTCTGGGATGGGAGAAATAGTGGGTTGTTCAACTTGTGAAGGCAATTCTAGGAAAATAGGTATAGGGGGTCTGGGGCCAATTTTTCCAACCTGTATTGAACAATTTTTAGCTCTCAAAGTTGTCTCATATGCATCTGGCAGAATCTGAGCACCCATAGATTGCATCATAACAACTATATCTGAATTTAAAGCTCTCAAAAAAATACAAGAAAGCACCTTGTGGAGATGGTCTAAAGAGAGATTGAATTCTTTCCCATGTTCTTTGAAATCTGAAGTTGAAGTTAGCCATCAATTCGTTGGGAGCACTCTTTATAGTTGTCAATTGTTACAGTAGATAGACATTATCTGCTCTTTCTCCAATTTTTTTACAGACTATTTCTCCTATCTCATTCCAACCATGTATTGAAGTAGGAGTAAACTCCTAAACCATTGAAAATCTCTTCCCTTGAAGGATGAAACCAAGAGCCTAACAGCCACATCTTCATCTTGAATATGGTGAACTGAGCATACATTTGATATATCTTTAATATGTTCAACAGGTGTAGTGGAACCCTCACCTAGAAAGAAAGGAATACTCATTAGGGTTGAGACAAGTATGTCATTATGTTCATTTAGGGCTAAAGGGCTACCTCCATTAAAGGTTGTGAAGGGTAGATTTCTTGTGGGATCCATTGTTAGGATATTCATCTTTATTCCAGGTATATGTAAGCCTCTTCTTGAAAACAAAAACCTAACAGGAGTAGGTGTAGATTGAGATCTTAGATGGGATGAAACAACACTGTTATTCCCTCTCACAGGAGACCTAGATAACCTAGTTCTTCTCCTTGAAGCAGCTAAAGGTAGCTCAAAAAAATGATAATTATTACCTCTTGAAAAAGCCCTAGTCTACACTCTAGGCATGTAATGTTGGACCAATCTAAAACTGGGAGTTTATAGAGTCGTTAGGTGCATGAAACTTGTCTGCCAAACTACAAAATACTAAGAACAACACCAATTTCTCAGCTCAACTCTTAACTCAAAGTAAATTCATCCCACCAGGCATGCTAGAAACTGTTGTCACTTGGATTTACACCTTGTATTGAAGCCCATTTGCTGCAACAATCTTTCTGAATATAAGATTTAGAGAAAAATATGAATTAAACCTAATCTAACACCACTGGGAAAAAGGGAGAAGGAGAAAACTTAAAAGGGAAAGGTGATACACCAGGTTTAATGAAGAAAACTCACAAAGTTAAAATGCACAAAATAATTTCACACAGATGATGGAATCGCACAAATCTTGCAGATCCTAACAAAGGTAAAGAACATAATAGAATTGAAAGGAATAAACATTCACAAGCAATAACTAGTTCCAAATTTACATAGAGTTAAAAATAACATGAAAAAGGAAAAAATAACCAGTATGTATTGATTAAAAGGCAAGGTTACAGCAAAGGAGGGTTCTGTTTGGGGTACAAAACAAGCCTCTGCATCCAGCCCTCATTACATTGATTTTACAACTATATATAGCATTTCATACATTGACCCAAGTCACCCACTGCAATAAATTCTCCCATGGGCCTATCAGAAGATATTTTGCAAAGGAAATGTCTACCTACATCTGTTTTGTGAAACATAAATGTAGAAAATATCTTGATCTAATCTGCAACAATAAATATGAAAATATCTAGTGGATGAAGTAGCTAAAGAAAAATATCTGCATTGAAGACTAGCATCTGACTCATCCACCTACACAACAAATGCACAATAACTTCTTCTAGCTAGGGGTTGACCTGATCCTGCAATAATGGCAACTAGAGAAGATGGACATTTCAAAATATAATGCCCACCAAAATTTCCTGTATAAAGTGTTTACAACACTTTAAAATATTTTAAACTTACTTTAAAATATTTTAAAACATTACATTATATTACATGCTTTATATTTTCATTTTATTTTCACTTTACTTTACTTCTGACTTTTATTTTTCCTTATCAATAAAACTTGTCCATCACGAACTTTTCTACCTTTCTACCTTCTCTCTTTTTTGATCGATGAAAACCCTCTTTTGCAAACCATTTTGTCTTTATCCTTTTATTTGTTCTTTCCTTCACTTTCTACCTTGTTGGCAAAATCTCTTTTCTGTGAACTAACCATGTGCTCTCTTTTTCTTCGTATGTCCCCTTTTTCCTTTACTCAGTGAAAACTCGCTTTTGCATACCATTCCCCTGTGAAATTTCCTTCCCTTTGTTGGTGATTTCACTGGTCGGCAAACCTGCCAATCAACGAACTTAAGGTCTACCAACCTTAAACTTTGTCGACTAAGGCAAAAGATAAAGAAAAAAGACTTAGGAAATTTTGGGGTTTTTTGAAAGGGGGCCCTCTAGGGATTTTGGGGTTTTTCGCAAGGAAAAACATTTCAGACCTGAAGAACACATTATAGGCATTTAACCAATTTGACAAGATTTTCAACATTTTTAAAGCTAGGCTATTTAACCATGGGAAGGGGAAAATAGGTCAACATGACCTTGAAAAATAAAAACCTTGTTAATGGGTTGAATGATTGTAATCTTAAATTTGACTTTTGTGATCATTGTATTTATGGAAAGCAAACTGCATTCAGTTTTACTCAAGTTCTCATAAGTCTTCATGTGTTTTGGATCTAATTCATTCAGATGTATGTGGTCTAGTTGAAGCTCCTATTGGTAAATCAGTTTATTATGTTTCTTTTATTGATGATTTCAGTAGGAGGACATGGGTTTATTTTTTGAAGAGTAAAGATGATGTTTTCAGTTGTTTCAAAGAATTTAAAACAATGGTTGAGTTGCAGACTGAAAAGAAGATTAAATTTTTAATGACAGATAATGGCGGTGAATTTTACTCTAATGAGTTTGAAAATTTCTATAAAGATTGTGGTATCCAAAGATAGAAGACAACTCCATATTCTCCACAATAGAATGGAGTTGCAGAGAGAATGAACAAGACCTTGATGGAGAAGGCTAGGAGTATGCCAAGTGGTGATGGACTAGAACAAACGTTTTGGACTGAAGTTGTAGCCACTGCCTGCTACCTGATAAACGAGTCTCATACATCATCTCTTGTTGATAAAACACCAAAGGAGGCATGGTCAGGCCACAAGCCTTCACTTAGACATCTAAGAGTTTTTGGTTGTGAGGCATATGCACATGTTCCAAAGGAGTAGCAGACAAAATTGGATAACAAGGTTGTTAAATGTATCTTCATCGGATACAGTTACAGTGTGAAAGGATACAAGATTTGGGATCCTATTGCACAAAAGGTAATTCATTTTAGAAGTGTTATTTTTAGAGAAACTAAGTCTTTTTTCTGTTACAATGTAGCAGCTAGAACATAAAGCAGAAAAGAAAGATGTCATTTAATTTCCCTATACACCTGAGAAAATTGAATTGAGGCCCTTATAAATACAAGAAGTTGAGAAAAGATCTACGAGTTCTGAATCTTCAAAGGAAGAGGATGAACCTGAACCTAAACTTGTTTGAAGGTCTACTATGCATAGATGACCACCAGAATAGTATGGGTACTCTCATGATGATTGGAGATGTGTATTTTCTTTGAATGCTAATGTAGATGAACATTTATCTATAGAAGAGGTTCTTGGTATGAATGATGCAAAGACATCAAAAATAGACATGGAAGAAGAGATGGTAGCTCTTAAAAAGAATGATACATGGGACCTTGTACCATTTCCTGAAGGATGGAAGCCTATTGGTTGCAAATGGGTGTTCAAAAAGAAAATGGGTTCAGATGGCAACATTGAGAAGTATAAAGCACAATTGGTTGCAAAGGGTTACTCCCAAGTTTAGGGAGTTGATTATTGGTGAGATATTTTCTCCTATAGCTAAAATGACATTCGTTCATTTTTTACTTTCTATTGTAGCAGCATATGATCTAGAGATTGAACAAATGGATGTGGAAACAACATTCCTTCACGGTGATTTGCAAGAAGAAATTTATATGACACAACCAAAGCACTATGTGGTAAAAGGTAAAAGTCATATGGTCTGTAAGTTAAAAAATCCCTATTTGGTTTAAAACAAAGTCCTAGGATGTGGTACCAAAAGTTCGATACATATGTGTTGAGTTTGGGATTTGTGCAGTCTAAATCTGATCATTGTGTGTATTTCAAATCTGATGGTGATCATTTCTTGGTTATTTCCTTGTATGTTGATGACATGTTGTTTATTGGAAAAGGAAACAGTTTGATTGCATAATTAAAATCTCAACTCTCAAAAAAGTTTGAAATGGACCTTGGTGTAGAAAGAAGAGACAGACAAAATGTTACACATGTTACCTAAGGTTGTCACTGATGTGATTGTCATTGATGTCAACACTCAGTTTGGGTTGCCATTGATGCTTATGTTGATGGTATACTATGATGGTGTGCTAACAGTGATGTTGCTGATGTTCATGGTTGGATGTCATGCCTTGTTTAATGTCAAGTAAAGTTGCATTGAGTATGTTTGTTGTCAGTAGGGATGATATCATGATGATATATTAAGATGAGAATTAGAAGCATTAAGAAGAGGATTAGAAGTAATGTTGATGTTGTTGGGGAGATGTTGTTGATGGTTTGTAGCATGTTGTTTGCTCTATCCTATTGTTCCTAAGGAAGTATGTGTTGCTACAAGGAGGCTCTAGTCTCCGGATGTTGGTGAAGGTTTCTGCTGCAAGAAGTTGCCTTGAAGACTGATTGGGAGAATGCTCTGCATTCCTCCACATTTGGAGATATGATCATGCATTTTAGAATTTAAGTTCAATATGTTGTGAAGGTGCTACATTCAAAGTTTCATATCATTTGTCCCTTTGTAGAGAAAGTTGTAAGTGACATAGTGTAGGACTGTATTGTCTAGTGGCTAGTTTCAATGTCTGTTGGCTTGCGCCAACTTGTTGCTGTATGAAGTGGTGAATTAGCTGGTGGAGAATGATCCTAAGGATCTTGTGATGTTTCTTGTTGCTCTACAAGGCATTTTCTAGTTTCTCCAAAATAGGTTGTGGTCTGGAATGAAGGTGTTGTTGGGTTATGCTTTTGCCTGGCTGACTGAGGTATGTTGAAGGTGTGAGCCACAAAGTCTTTGTTGTGCAAAGTTCAAGGAGTGTTTGGAGATGTATGGTTTTTCAAGTATGAGCAGTAAGTGTTGTCATTGATGTCAACACCTAAGTAAGTTATTTGAATAAGTTTGAACAAGTATTTGAGGAATTAGTACAAGTGCAGAATTGCTTTATCTATCAGAACAGTGCAGTGTTTTGCTCTACATTTCTTGTAGATTGAATATCTTTGTCTGCGGATTGGAAGTAATGTTAAGGGATGTCTGTAGATGCTATGTTTTGAGTTTAATCCTTTGGTGTGAAGATTTGAGTGAGTTCTGTTCACCAGAGTAAAAATTGTTTTTTCTATGTATTTAATGGTGACAGGGAGAATGTGTTCTGCTCCGCATTTAAGTTTCATAGTCTGTGATTTTGGAATTAAGTTTGTGATGATGTTATGTTCCTTTAGCTCAAATGGTTCATGATTTGGTGCTCTGCAAGTGGTCTTTCTGTTATGACAGTGGCCAACAGTAATGTTCAAGTGCTCCAGTTTAAAGAATCTTATGGATAAAATGTTTAGAGGTTGTGTAGATGCTCTTGGTGATTGCAATGTGCTTGTGGGAGTCTCTAGATCATGTTCCTACCTTTTGATTGGTTTACAAAGTATAATCTAGATCATGCATGAAGCTTGTTCCTAAAATTATTAGTGTTAACTCCAGTCTTGGCCAACCTAATTGTTCTCACTACTTGCGGTTGTCCTTCAAAGTTTGTAAAGCATGTTGTTGAATGGAAAATTACATTTGATTCCCAGTTAAGGCTTGGTGTGGTCCACATTCATTTCTCTTCTCCCTCAATCAGTTTAAGACCAGACTTAATTTGAATATTGGCTAAATATGTATGTATGCCCACCATGGAGATTGTTCCAAAGGTTGATGATTGTAATGTCGACCTTGATGTTTATTCCAAGGTTGATGAATTGTATAAATACATGAAATGAAGTTGTGAATGTAGTTGTAGAATGCAAAGATGCGAAGATAAATGTGAAGTGAATAAGTAAAGCAAAGAAAAGAAAAATTACTGTGATTTAATGGAACTGAACCTTGGCATAGTGTAGATGCTACTATCTTAGTTCACCAACTCTGGCAGTGAGCCACCCAACGGTAGTGAGCCACCCCATTGGTAGTGAGCCGCTTCTCTTGAAGTGAGAATTCTGGACAGTGAACCTTGTTGTAAATTTTGATATATCTTTTATATTGTGAGCTAACACTCACCATGGTTTTTCCCTTATAGGGTTTTCCACGTAAAAATCTGGTGTCTCATGTGTTGAATGTGTGAATGTGTGAATGTGTTTAAGTTATGATTTCATGCTTTCATGGTTAAATTACAATAATAGTAATTAAGTGGTTGATGTGTTAATGGTTCTAAAATTTTGGTTACAACTAATTCACCCCCCCTCTCAGTTGTCTTGTGCATTTCAACAATTGGTATTAGAGCGAGGGTTCCTCAATAAAAAGCCTAATAGCTCAAGGTAGATCTGGGATGGCACACAGGAAGGAGTCACCATAGTTTGATGGAATGAATTATGCTCTTTAGAAGGTATGAATGAAAATTCGTCTCATTTCTCTTGGTTATGGTGTTTGGAAAATGGCAGAAACCAAGTATACTCTTCCTCCAAATGGCCCATCAGATGAAGATGAAGTCAAACCATATGAATTAAATGGAAAAGCTAGAGATGCTCTATTAAATGCTCTATCTAACATTGAGTTGGTGAAAGTTATGGATTTGGAGACTACTCATGAGATCTGGGATAAGTTGAAAATTTTATATGAAGGAGATGGTTCTGTAAAAAGTGCTAAATTGTAGAACCTGAAGGCAAGGTATGAAGCCCTAAAGATGAGAACATAACAATCTACATGCAAAAAGTTGATGAAATTGTCAATGGAATCAAAGGTCTTAGAGGAACTATTAATGAGGATGAGGTTGTGTTGAAGATTCTTAGATCATCACATAAATCCTATAGTCACAAGGTGGCAGCAATTGAAGAAGTTATGAGTGTGAAAAAGATTTCAAAGGATCGGTTGCTTAGGAAGCTTACATCTTTTGAGATGAGGGAGTTTGGCAATGCTTTTCCAAAGACTGAGACTTCTTTAAAAGCCAGTACTTCAGAAAAAACTTCAAGATCTTAGAAATATGCTATGGAATCTAATGATGATCTTGATGAAGTTGAAGCCAACTTTGTGGACAAAATGCAAAGAGGTACCAGTAAGTTCAAAGGAAAATTACCATTCAAATGATTTTCTTGTGGTAAGATTGGTCACTATGCCTCTAGATGTCTGAAGAGAATTGAAAGAGGTAAGAAGAAATTTGAAAGTAGACCTAGAATTGTCAAGAAATGCTATTATGTTAGAGATCTTGATGATGATGGTGTAACGAATGATGAGTCTGATGATAATAGTACAAGTGCAAATGAATGCTTGTTTATTGCTATCAAAGAAGAACCTGTGTCTACTAATCCTACTAGTTTTGTGAAGGAAGAAAACCCAATGGAAAAAAGTGCTTTGTTTGTCCAGGTTGAAAAAGATAAGGATGAATGGATTATTGACAGTGGATGCTCACATCACATGACCAGTGATAAAAGTAAGTTTGTAATTCTGGAAAGGTATGATGGAGGATTGTTTAGGTTTGGGGATAATGTAGCTGGTAAGATTTGTGGAAAAGGATCTATTTCTTTTGATGGTAAGCATAACATAAATGATGTTCTATATGTGAAGGGTTTAAAGCATAATCTTTGAAGTGTTAGTCAGATGTGTAAAAAAGGGTATGATCTGAGTTTCAAGGATAATGGATGCAAGATCATGGAAAGCTCTAGAACAATCATTGCAACTGGTAAGAAGACTAAATAGATCCTTGAAACTTAGATCAGATCATTTTATTAGTTAAAAAACATAAAAATAAAAATACATCTTTTACACTCACAGTTAATTTTTTGTGATCTATCCAAAAAAAAAAATCACAATATAACCAAAACAAAGCATAAATATAGTTTTACTATCATTGAATAACCCCTTTATGAACTTTCAAAAGATTATACTAGCAATTGGACCCATAGGTTCAATGGGCACGCTGATAATTTTCAAAAGAAATTGTAGAATTTGTTAGATACTATATAAAACTGGTCTTGTCATTCTGCGCTTTACTATCAATATCTTCATGGGATTCGTGAACTTCAAAAATTGTGCTTCATACTAAAAATTCAATTGAATAGGAACAGAAAGTCTCTTCTACATATTTAATTCATGGTAAACATGTGTTTGTACTATATGGAATGGTATGATAATTTCTATAATTATTCATCATTACCGTGTTTACAATAATATATTCATGTATTATTCAATACTATTATATTCAGGATTTAACGGGTTTTTATTAAATGCAAGTCTGAAAATAATTCTTACACCATTCCAATTGAGTTTAGAGCGCATGACAAAGATTGTCTAAAAATAACACTTACACCATTCCAATTACATATAGAAAATTATGTGAAAGGTCCATTCAATATTGGCCAAAAATTGAATACACCTTGCAAAATATTGGGTCCTATAACTGCAGATATAAAAGGAAATGGAATGGATCCCAGAAAAATGTAAATTATGGCTATTTGACCAAAACACATTTTGCAGTAAATAAAAAAAATGATTCAACGACTTTAATTAACCCATATCAATATCAAAATAATTCAAATATTGAAATAAATAGATTCAGTTCCCAAAATAGATTAAATTCCTTCCATTGTTGTTAAATTCCATAGAGTACAAACACCATTCCAGATAATCACAAATAGATTTATGACTGATACTCGGTTGCCTTGATAAATGCAATCAAAACTAAGTTTGATATCTTGCATTTATCAAGGCAATCACAATCAAGGGTCTAAAACAGTTGTCAAGTACATGGATGACCCTCCAAGCGATCTCGGCTCTTAACATCAAATCGCGAGAACAATAAAAGAAGAGATTTTTTTGGGTTAGGCAGCAAAGATTTTTGCCTTTTTCAAGTTGAGGATGAAGAGATGCAGAAGCAGAACTAAAACACTATCTTGCATTTATCAAGGTAACCAAGTATCAAACACTATTCCATAGTGGTGACAATCAGAATTGAAACACTATCTCGCATTTGTCAAGGCAACAGAGTATCAAAAACTATTCCATAATGGTGACAATCAGAACTGAAACACTATCTCACATTTATCAAGGCAACCGAGTATCAAACACTATGGAATATGGGTGATAGGGTACAATTTTGGGATAATCAGAAGTGAAACACTATCTCACATTTATCAAGGCAACTGAGTATCAAACACTATTCCAATGGAGTCCATCAATTTAGCAGTAAATAAATTCAATGGAGTCCATCAATTTTGGGACAATCAGAACTGAAACACTATCTCGCATTTATCAAGGCAACCAAGTATTAAACTTTGTTAATTGGATAATCGGCTGGAATAATGTTTGATACTCGATTGCCTCGATAAATACGAGATAGTGTTTCAATAGAAAAATGTTATGTAAGGAAAATTATGCAACAATGTTTGTATTGAAACATTGTCTCGCATTTATCAAGGCAACTGAGTATCAAACTCTGTCAAATGTATAATCAATTGGGTTTGGACATTGCTGACACCATAAAAAGATGTACTTCTCTAGTCCAAGCACACTTAGTTGCAGAATTCCAACGAGATAGAGTTCTCTAACAATATGACACCATATATTCCATATGTGAATGGGTGTTGTGAAAGAACTTAAATTGGAACATGTAAGATACTCTCAATTAACATGCCCTATGTTCTCCATTGGATGAGCTGGTTCTATTATATAGTAGTTAAGCTCCTTTTTGTTAAAGGTAGGGCATCTTAAGAGTGGGTGGTCATTTGACAGAGATAGGGCACATTAAGTTGGTGCTTATCTTCTGCATCCTCATTATTATAAACCCTGTTAAATGAGGTGATGCACATTATTGCCTTTGATGTCCTATGTTCTCCATTGAATTTTGCAAATTGATTCAAATAGTTGCCAAACCCATTTCCTATTTTCTTTTTCAGGTCAAACTACACATAAAAGTACAATACACTAAGTTCACTATTAGCTTACACTACAACTCAAGATCTAAATTTAATGGCCATATAGTTGTATTTATACTTTATTGTTATAAAATACAATAAAAAAAATTAAGTTTTTAATATAAAAAGGGAAGATTTTAGACATGCCATAAAAGGTATGCAAGATTTTATATAGATAACTTTGAATAGATATCTGTCAGTTAACTTTTGGTTGACAGGCATGGTCAACCGTCAAATTCAGGCCATGAAGTTTAGGCACACATTTCAATTTATATATTCATTTGTTTGGAAGTAATTGAGGTAGGTGACACATGAAAAGAAGTCATTAAACTATAGTAAATTAAACAATCATATTTTTAAAAAGTATCTTAAATGGTTGTGACTAACCCATTATATGTGTCTAGATCTCATAGACTATGTGATAATTGACAAAACTATGGAACTTATGAGGAGAAGAAATACAACAGAATATTATTCAAGAGTAAATCATTGTGTTCATTCAACAAAGGATGATTACAATATATAGCTTCAAAGAAGCATAGCAAACTAACAAATAGACTCTTATACATTGGATCTGAACATGATAACAAATTGAGACTTATTGACACATAATGTTTTAACTTGGACACCTCTAAGACTCCTATTCTAAGAAATTTTCAGAACTGAAACTAACATTGACAGCTCCCACTAGCATTTAAATACAGCTATTCATTAATTCCACCAATAACCACGATGTAGTTAACAAGCCCAGCTTTTTGCAAGACTCATGCAATACTCATAAATTTCTTCAATTCCATACTTGAAACTAAAAAATCTGTGAGCTTTACAGACTTGAAATGTGTATTTAGAAGAACAATGGAGTCCACATCCTGCGATCTAAATTGAACCCATGTCAAACCATACTAGTTAATCAACATCTTATATGGAATAGAAATAGATATCAACATAAGCTATGTTAATATATAAAATAAAAATATTATAGTTGGGTAAAATTCCTACATATCTGTTATCTTGAGATCTAGATAACCTTTTATTAAAAATTGCTCCAGCTCCTTAACAGAGAGTGCGTCTACCAAGCACAAGTATCTCTCTTGAGCTGCGGGCTGCTCCATCAGAAATATGTGCACATTGCAAACGCCGGTTATATGGACTACTGGAAATGTCCCAAAAGCGGACATGATAGACCTTATAACATTGTTAAGAAGTTCCTTGTTGCAATTAGACATTACTGACATTCACATGCAATTTTAACCTCATGGCTACACAAAACATCATATCAGTTTTAAATTTGATGGTATAAGCTGGAATCTAAAAGTACCTTGACTGTAAAATCATGGACATTAGCACGCCCTTCTAGATGAAATATATAGATGGAGGATCCAGATTAAAAGGACTACCCTCAAACAGATCTTGACCTTACATTTTTTAATCAATTTCTTAAATAGTCATAAATTTTTTAATCAATTTCTTAAATAGTCATAAAAACTTACATTTATTACCCTTGACATACAATGACAATCGGTAGCCAAAAAGTCATCTTCTGTTAGACGTATTCACTTTTTTCTATTTTTTCCGCAAACTGCAAGTGGCAGTTACCTTGATTGATATTTGTAATCCATTGTTTTTGCAGATGGTGTAAGAATTATTTTCAGACGATCTCTGTAATGCGCTCTAAACTCAATTGAATGAATCTGCACCTTACACATCTCCCTGCACTACATGGAATACACGTCTGATAATTTGAAAGACAATCAAATTAGATTGTGGTAACTCTAAACTTAAAGAAGGAACTATTAATAAAACATCATATAAAATTTCACCTCAGGTACCTAATGCTTTCTTTCACCATCCATATGTATAAGATTCCATAGAAAGAGCAGCCGACCCCAAAACTACTTAGGAAGAGGAAGAGCATTGCTTAACATGTTTATCAAGTAGTATAGTATCTAGACTCTAGACTCTTGACTATAAATAAGTCAGAGTAAATTTCCAATTAATAAGACAGGAAGCCAATAATATGGACAGTAATTTTGCTCTAATTTCTTCTTACCAATCACCAACCTGAATAGAAAATCACCCATCTAGCAGCACAACCATTAGTGGTCATATGGGACTTCCAATCTAAACATCTTTTTGTCAACTCAAAAAATGATAACTGAAGTTAGTCAAGCTAAGAGCAATAAATCTTGTATTTACAGTCAATATGTTTTGGACCATTAATGCCATAAATGAGTGTTGCAGCAGTTAGAAAGCAAGTAAACTCTTGTATAAAAGAAGAGAAGAAGTAATTGTATGAGAGGGCAGAACAATGGACTTTACTAATAGATAAGCATTTGAAGGAATTTTATGCCTCTAGAAAAATTGTGTGGGTGAGAATTTATGTTACTGGAAAGGAGAAACCTGAAAAATGACGACAATGTACATACAGTTTGTAATATCAATTGTAATTTTTTTGGCATAAAAATTCATAAAATCATCTATAATATCATAAAATCAAATTATATTAATTAATATTTCATATTAAATGTTACGTATATTAAAAATATTGGGAACATTAGAAGTAAATTTTTTTTCTAAATTGAAGGTAAGAAATAGCTCTTCACTCCATTGTGAACCATTAAAATGTAAAACAGCAGCTTGGTGTCGCATTTCTAACTAGTGGATGAATTCATTGTAGTTTTTCTCCCCTTAGATTTCCTTGTATACACCCCAGTTTCCTGTGTTCCCGCTGCATAAATGAGCAATATACGAGTAAAAATGAGAACATGAAGGCTACTAGTAAGTACTTCTAACTCGTATGATAGTAAGGTCATTAATGCAGATACTCTTCAGTACCAAGAGATATTACAGAAAACCCAAGATTCTTTAGTCTATGAGCAATAAAGGGTTGTTCCTCCTGATACTAGAAATGACCATATGGTAATGGGAAATAGAAGACATCTTCCTTCAAGCCATGGCTAATGAGCTTGACTTTGCAGTCAAGAAGTTTGAAACTACTGGCGCTCATAACTCATATCGGACCTATTTATGCAAAGTTCAAACCCTCTTTATTACCGGTAGAGCACAAAAACTACATCAGCTTGAAGCATGACAATAAAACTGAGCTTCTCTAAGTCATGGATTAATGGAGTTTCCTTTGCAGTCTAAAAGCTTGAGGCTAGAAGTGCTCCTAACTCATATGATAGTGATATTATTAGCACAAATACTCTTTATTAACTGGAGTTATGATAGGAAACAGTGCTGCTTCAAACCATGTCCACTAAAACACTTCCTGATACTAGTAATGGTCATAAGCAATAAAACACAACTTCTTCAAGCCATCCAGGCTAAGCTTGCCTATGCAGTGAAGAAGGATGAAGCTACTAATGATGAGTTGACTCATAAGAGACTACTATTATAAACCTTCTTTTATAGCTAAAGCTATGAAAAGAAACCAAAGAGTCTTTAAACATTGGGCAATAGTGCGTTGTACCTCTTTTAACTAGCAGCGGTATTTAACACTCATATTGCAAATTGATTAACACTATTACCAAACCAGCAATGCCCCCTTCAATAAGGCTTTAGGGTAGAGTGCTTCTTTCAACTATTAATACAGGGTTCTGCTTGCTAATGGTTAGTCATTTGGCAATGAAAAAGAGCTTCTTCAATCCATATATTAATGAGTTTGTCTTTGCATTCAAGAGGTTTGAGCCTATTAATGAACCCAACTCATATGGGAGTATCAATGTGAACCTTCTTTACTACCTAGAGAGATGACGGGGAAATTGAGCTTCTTAAGACTATGTAAAATAAAGGGCTATACCCTCCTTATTCTAGTATTGGTCAGATGAGACCCTTAAAAGAAGGCGTTGTGATTACACCCTACTAATAGTGCTTTGATTTTGTGGCAAGAAATCATGAAACATGAAATGGGTCTAATCCAACAGACAGGAAACTAGGTCCACTCAAGGGAAAAGGCACGTTATGATCATACAAGTCTATACTGAGTATCAAGGCACAATACACAGATGAGTATGGAGGTGATGATCACTGAGACCCTTATCATGGTTCCAAAGAGTTGACAATACTAAAGAATTATTCTGCCCAGAGTTTTATTGAGACAAGATAAAAGAAAATACACCAAAACAGGCATACCCAAAACTCTTGAAAGCCCAGACAAGTAGACAAATTTATATACAGTAAGCATACCATCTTCATCTGGTACTTGGACGTGCAATAAATACAGCTTAAAATCTTGGTGGCGTGTGCTTCTGATGAGTTTCTTGAGAGCCCATTCAAACGCATTGTTGCGGCTGATGGATGGATGAGGATAACCCTTTAGAGAAGACTGGTTCACCGCCATTAGAATGCGAGTGGGACCCTCCTGCCCTTGCTCCATGACTAGCTTCTTTTCAAAATCTCTTTAGGAAGCTATTTAGACATTGAATGGATACTCTTTGGGAAGCTGCTATACTTTTTTGTTTGAATTTGATTATTTAAGTTACTGAAGCTGCTTGTTGGCTGCCAATAGAGCATTGTCTGCGTGATTTTAGGGCACGAACAGAATTTTGTTTATCCATGACCCTATTCTCCAAATCACTTTCTGATCACAACAGTAGGGTGTAGTCATCTTATCTCTCCTCCTTATTTGATAATTCGTGGAATCAGCCCCATGGCTGTTTTACTTTTCACATTGGTTAGCTTACCTTATTTTTCCAACATTCCTTGATTATCTCACTAGTTTGGGTCAATCCTGCTACTATTCTTAATAATCTATAAATAAATTAAACTGACCTGAAATTTTTCTCTTTTTAAGCTGATCAAAGCAATGAAAGTTGAATATAATTGTATGGAATATACTATTGTCTAACATGCAGTAACACAGTGTGCAACCTAATTAATTCCAAAAAATCTATTTCAGATATAAAATATCACCAAACTAAAAAGGAAGACATCAAAAGAGTTAATTCTTACTGGTGTCTGTGTTGCAGAACTTAAGAAACATAATTATTCAATGGCACCACAAGGTTGGCACTGGACTTTTGTTGCATTCAACAATGCTGCAATTTTACTGCTCTGCTTCTGCCAACAAATGTGCAGCATCATTCTAGAGACCAGGAAAAATATAAATGCGCTGCCAATCCTGTCTATAAGGAAAAATTTTGAAAAATAACATTCCAAATCAATTTAGCGTGCTTCAAAATTTAAATAACCATGACAAGTGCATTTTAAGGAAGTTTTCAAATTTGCCTAATTAGTCTAATGGGTCCAGAAGGAAAATAGAGATGCACTTATTAGTCCACATTCCTATAGTAATTAGCAATGTTCCATGGGGACACGTCACCAATGTCTGGGTGATGGATCGAACATCTCAGGGACTTGGGGATTTGGAAGGGACGTCCCCCTTTATCTGGAATTGACAGCCTGCTAAAAACCCCTAAAAAGCCTTTTAAAATTTCAGCTACTTCTAGTTTAAGTTATTTTAATAGCCATACCTAGAATTTCAGAATTTTTTTGTTGTCAACATCCCCCAGTCCCAGAAACCTGGAGAAACACTGCTAAACAGTGAAATTTGGAAACTGCTAAAGATGATTTTTTAGTCTGAACCTACAAGCTGAAGGTGTGTTGAACGCTGGTAGGGACATTAATGTTTAAACATAAAATTTGTCATGAGAAAAATTTGTTTTCTAATCATGATGTAATAGTCTCTTTGGTGATAGTAATGGATTCCCACAATAGGGCATGATTTTAACCACCTGCGGCTTAATTTCAACATCCACAGCATCCTCACACAAAATTAGACTATCCACTCATCCAATACATCTATAAATGGAAAACAATCAAATTGTAACTGCTCCTTTATGTTTCATGAACAGTCATTGGAGGAATACTCAGCCATATGTCATTCAAACTCAGATTTTACCAGTTAGACTTGCTAGATCATTTCCATATATCCATACTGAATTCCTACTCTCTCCGTAATATATTTGTCCAAAAGAAAGGAGGGGGGCAAAATCAGCAGTTTAGGCTGTCTACTTATTTCACATTCACACGTACCCTGAAGATTCACTTTCCAAGTAATATGATGGCAAGAAGAAAACAAGGAAAAAGGTAAAGGTAAGAGAAGTGCCATTTAGTTCCAATTAACCCTATTTTTCAGTTACCATAAAGCATTAAGTGAGACCCTTAACCAAACTTGCAATCTTACATCAAATTGAGCATTCAAAGTGAATGTGAAGAAAACTAGAAGAGGATTAAGATCACCTGAACCTGAATATGGCTAAATCGGCACGCGAGAAATGCAATTAATTTATTTGATTTTAACATCACGTTGGACATTTTCACGTTGCCACATATGAACTGATGAACGCTTATAATGAACTATTTAACCTTCTGATGAACTGCCACCATGATAGAAAAATTGGGACTTAAGAAAATACAAAGAACCCAAATCGGAATTTATAATTTTTCTTACTGATTATTAAGCGCCACTTGGTGTAGTGCCCAACTGCCCCTCCTCCTCTACGCAAAACCTAAAATTTTGCGCCTCCCTCCATGCTTTCGCCCTTTTCATAGCTACTCCTTGCATTTACAGAAGAATGAAAATAAAATTAAAAAAACCTAGGGCTTTGTAAATGCTTGTTACAAACTCCGGAAAACAAGTGCGAAAACCCCGTTGAGAATCCTTTTAACAACGATTGAAAGAAATAATGAGAGCTGACGTATAGAAAAACACCATAACCTAAATTAAAATAAAAAACTCATCAAAGATCCTCACAATTACTCAAAACCCTGCCAAATCCAATAAACGTGGCCAGAATTAAACACTACGAATTGCTACATTTCCACAATATACCACGATCATGCTTAATTTTGCATTATTTTGAAACCCTAGAGATAGATAACACATCCCTGGCCACCGTGAGGAGATGCTTTCAAGCGCGCCGTGAAATGGCCAGCGGTTGTAAAATTTGAGTTACCAAAAACTGAAGGCGCGAGTCCGCGGGGATGTTATCGGCGGGGGCTGCCGCCCTGCTAGAAGGTTTTCATTTAGAAAGCACAGAAACGAAATCACGTTCACCAAATCGGCTCCCGACAAGACCCCATTCTTCATCGTCTTGCAGCTCATCCGAGTGGAAGGCGTATGCAGCTCTACAGTGACCACCACCAAGCATTTCATCAAGCACTCCATTCTTTGCCAAATCTACTACTACTAGTCAACCGTCGAGCATAGCAAACCTTCCGCCCGTCCTGAATTTTTCAATTTGTATTGTTTTCTTGGCTCGTTAGTTTTGTCTTTCTGTAAACTTCGGATCGCGATCATATATTTGATTTGGATATGTTTACGAAGGGAACGGAAGTCTGTGTAAGTAGAGAAGCTTCATCACGTGGTTTCCAACACATTTCCTTATGGTGCGTTGGCGTGTAGATATTTTGAAAAGCAAAATGAACTTTTTTTTCTCCTTTATCATTTATTGATATTTTTTGAAAAAATCAATGGTCAAGATGCTTTTGATGGTAGCTCTTTTAATCTGGGTCATTGATCTATATAATTCATCATGCGCTGCTCACATAGGGAACGCTTATCAGCGTAATAATTACATATATGAACTTTGATGTTTCCTTCTTTATATTGAAATGTAACCATCATAAAATAAATTTAAATGATTCATCCGATGCTAAAAGAAAGATATGCTTACTTTTTTAGTTTTAGAGATGATATCACGTGTTATGACTAATTTTTGATAGATTGTTAAAGTCTAAAGGACTATAGTGAATATATGTTTAGTTTTTTAAGATATATTATTCTTTTACCATGAACAATTCTAAAATTTTTGTTCAATGAACAAGGTCAAAGGGAAACTTCTAACATAATATATAATTATTTTGTTTCTAGATTATATTTATAACATTTTATAATTGAAACGTAAGTGTTAAACATATTAGATGGAATAAACATATAAAATTAAATAAATTAAACTATAATTCATTCTTTTGCATGAAATGAGCCTTTCCGTCATGATAGTTCCTTGACTAAGGTTATAATATTTAAAATATTTTTATAACTTAAATCTAAGTGTTTACATAATATATGATAAATGTTTGACAAAATGAACCAAAGATGTGGTTTGATGGAATCGTATGACTATGGATATACATAAAAATATCATTTTTGGCTCAATTAAATAATGCATAGTAGAGATATGTTAGAATCAATTGAGTAATTAGTTCAATTACATATATAATTAAGAATAATAAATTTCAATGAACCAATTATAAACTAAGCTCAATTTGTGGTTTGATTGGCCTCATTTATTTGCATTGATTTGATTAATTGAGTAATTAATTTAATTAGATGCACAATTAGGGCTAATTAAGCCTTATGAACCCAATTATAAATAGATAGTGCATATTATGGTTTAATTGGCCCTAATTGCTTTATTGATCATTGACCATTCAAGTAGTGGGTACAATTAAGTTCAAAATTGGTCCTTTTTAATCTCCACAAACCTAGTCATAACCAATTAGCACATATTTAGGCTTGATTAACTGCAGATTTGTACTTGAAAGAATCAATCAAGTATATGGTTTAGGTTTAGGGTTTAATTGGGACTAAACAATCCAAAAAATCTCAATTATGGTCAACTAGCATGAGTTGGGTCTCAATTAGCCAAAATTGAACATTTCATGGAATCAATTAAACAATTGGTTCAATTGGTTGCCCAATTGAAGCTTATCAAACTCTATGAACGTAATTTATACCAAATACAAATCATGGAGGCTTGATTATCCTTAATAATACATGTGATTAAACTAGTCAATTAATTAGTTCAATAGGGTTCACAATTGAGGCAAATTGATCCTTGTAAACTTAATTAAAAATAATTAGCATAAAATTGGGGCTTGATTAGTCCTAGCACCTAATTGAACCAATCAATTAATTCATTTAATTTCCAATTAGTAATAATTAAGGACCACTAATCTAGTTGCCACTAATTAATGTGAATTATGTCACTATTATCCTTAATTACATGCCTAGCTAAAACAATCATTTAACTTATTTAGTGATGAGTGCAATCAAGGCTAGTATGTACCTATAAACCTAATTATTAATAGTTAGTGTACATTGGTTCTCAATTAGACCTACTAAACATCTAATTAAACTAAATGAGTACTTAGTTTGATTAGGTTCACAATTGGGGATTATTGAATAATCCACAAACCCAATCACAATTTAATTAGTGTGAATTGGGGATTAGTTGGCCTCAAATGCACACCTGATTGATTTAATCCTATAGATTTTTTATCAAGTGCTTAATTGAGACTAATTATGTCCTAAAAAATCAATTCCAAATTGATGTAACTAAAAGTGTAGAGAAAGAATACTAAACAATATTTAATAAAAAAAAATGTAAAGAAAAAAGAACAACAAGATTTCACAACAAAATACCCAATTCTTTTCCATTCATCCTCCTCCTCCTCCCCAAATGCAAAGAGTCTCTAATTTTAAATACAGTTACCACTCCTCCACAATCTAGAATGGTCGTGCTCCTCCACTAAAGCCTAATAAATACTTCCACTACTAGTAGGTAGGAGTGGTATCAAAAATAGCATTATACAACCTTCTATGATATTATCCTATGGCACAATGGGTTTGTGTTACCATACAAGAAGAGTTCCACATCTTACAAAGACATACAATATTGCACACTACATTAAGAGCCTTGTGGTATCACATATGATCATTAAAGGCCTTGTAGTACAACATATGAGCATTGGAAATTTAGTAGAGGGATATAGGAGGCTGTATATCATAAAGGTAAAGGTGAATTCATGGGAAAAGGATAATTAAGATTATTTATGAAAGGTTATAAGGAAAAGGAAAGATGAAAAGGTATTGAGAGGCTAAATAAGGAAGGGAAAGTGAGATAGAAATGCATGGATGTAGTGCCCCTCCATTCTCACCGTGGATGTGCAGGTAGTTGGCTTTGGAACTTGGAGATGAAGGTAAAATAATAGGGATATTTAAAGGTATGTGCTAATGATGTTAAGCAGTTGATGTTTGAAATTGACAACTGCAATATTGTTGTGCAACATGGACGGATGATATTTTGATTAGACAATTAAAATATAAGTTGCCTAGTATTTTAGAATGCCTTGGAAGATAAAATTTTCTATTCTCATACTTGGGAATTTTTGCATAAAATATTATTGACAAGTGTTTGTGTTTACCTTCATTTCTATGGACTTCCAAGAGGAAGCCTAATCCTAGGGGGGAGAGTGTAAGACCTAGTCCCTTGTGGCCTTATTGATCCTGCTAGTCATTTATGGTTTGTGTCCTATATTTTATGATCTTTTATGTTGAACAATATACATTAGTGATTATTGTTCCTATACATCAAGTTGCTTATACTTTGATTGTTAACTAACTAACTAGTGGTTCTGATTTTGTGTGATAGCCAGATGAGTTATATTCCTTATCCATGTAAGTATGCAATGATCGAGATGTTTTGTTCTTGGTAATATTATTATGTATATCAAATAGATTACATCATGTTAGGTGATTTTATATTATGAGTGTGAGTAAATGTGAATATAAAGGTAATGATTGATATTAAATATTTGCTTGTAATAGTATTTGTTACGTGTTAATTAGATTATTGATAAGTGGTAATATTTTGATATTAAATATTATGATCAATCATTGGTTGACTCTAAAAGATATTATGCAAGTAGGGAGAGTTAAATTATACTTGTGTAGATTTAATCCTCTATTTGATTATCATTCTTAGAAGGTTATTTTTTCCATATTCTATTTGTTTCAATTACTATTAATTATGAGAAGTACTGACACTTTTGATTGAGTATACAGGTAAAAAAAAATGGCCAATGTTGATGAAGGGATCACATAGCTACTTCCCTTATCTTATTCTTGTGAATGTGTTTTAACCTTGTTTATATGGGTTGTGAATGTGTGGGATGTTGTTTTATTAGACCCTTGAGTCACTTTTTTAAATGTGATTACTTATTGTATGTTTTATGAAGTCTTTATGTGGTTTTAATTGTATAAAAAGTTTCCTAGGTGGTAGGTCTATGGGTTAGGGGTCCTTTTATTCCATAAAACCCCTTAAATAAAGTCTAAAACCCACTCTAATTACCCACTTATGAAAAGTGGCGAAAATTGGAGTTGGTTGGGTGGTTGGGAAGTTATGGGGAGTTGGTTGTCTTTTTCCTTCTATATATATTCCTTCTCTTTGAAAGGAGAGGGGGCTTTTCTCTTTTTGTCTGGGCTTCTCTCACTTACTCTTGGTTGTTCTTGTTTTTCCTCATTTGAGAGGAGATTTCTTGATAGAAAGAAAAGGAAAGGATGGGTGAGGAAGAATGGAGGAAAGGTCTTGGAGAAAGTGAGGGTTTCTACCATATTTGGGCTGCTAATTCTCCTGGTAAGATCTACCCTTTTCGATTTGAGTTTTGTTGATATGAAAATGAATGATTGGAGTTTTCATTGGTCTATGTATATCTTTGTTGATCCTTGTTTAAATGGGTAGTTGTGATTGAAATCTATGTGAAGAGTTAATGTTGGATGTTGTGTGTGTTGGAATTTGTGTGGATAGGAGTTCCATCTTGTTGAGTTGAACATGAATAGCCATTTTTGTGTGTTAAAGTTAAGCTTGAGTTATGTGAATATTTGTGTCATGTTTGGAAATGTAAGCCATGTAAGTTTGGAAGAGTTATGTGACCCTTAGAGCTCGGGGCTGGATTGAGCATCAATCCTATGGTTGGGAGGAGGGCTTGTGGCTATATTATTGTTTTTGTTGTCCTCTTCTTTCAGGAGATTACTAATGACATTAATATTATATTTTCTATATTAGGTTCTTTTCTATATGCTTTGGGATAATATGTGATTTGCAAGTTAAATTGATGTAGTTCAACTATAATACTTTGATGATGCAGAGAAAGGACTCAAACAAGACTAACTTGACAAATTCCAAATAGGGTTTCAATACAAATGATGCAAATATGCATTCTTGTTCATTCTTAGACAACTCACTCTTAAAGCCTAAAACATGGGTGCAGCAATTTGGATCTTTTTGGTCATAACTTTCAGTAAAGACTTGATATTCAGAATCTAAGACCTGTTTGGAATACCATTTTGGCCCTTATTAGACATATGTCAAAATAGGTTAGGGTTGTTTTGTATGGAATAGGGCAAACCAAGGTTGTTCCAAACTAGGAACCCTAGGTAGGGTTCAGACCTGTTGTTAATAAAAATGTCATAACTCACTCAAAACATAATGAAATCACATGCAACCAAAAGCATTGTAAAATA
Organism: Cunninghamia lanceolata; assembly: GCA_027924645.1. Lineage (NCBI taxonomy): Eukaryota > Viridiplantae > Streptophyta > Pinopsida > Cupressales > Cupressaceae > Cunninghamia > Cunninghamia lanceolata. Next base: position 19,229,118 of record BSBN01001272.1, on the reverse strand, counting down.
GAAACAAATATATTTCCATCCATCTATTGCATTCCCTTATATGAGTCTGTACTAGGCCGTACCATGCATGTTTTTAGACTGCATTTTTAGAAAATTAAACTTTACAGACCTACCCTCAATAAAAATGTCATAACTTATTCAAATCTCCATGAAATTAGATGCAACAAAAAGAAATGAAAAGTAGATTCACTGTAGTTTCATTCCCAATTAGTCTTAGACTAGTACTTGTTCATACAAATCTGTACCATGCAAGATAAAAGCAGAAAACGTTTGGAAATTGTAGAAAACAGGATATTTTTATTGCTTCAACTTCCAAAATCCAACCACCAACCCTCCATTTGACTTGGAGGCTCATATTTATGCTTTTATAATCAATTTATGCCCCCCCAACCAACTTACAACTACCATTTAACAAATTTTAACAAATTTTTAAAAAGTTGTCATTTGACAAGAAAAGTTGTTATAACAACACTTGACAACTTTTGACAATGTTTTTATTTTTTTTTCAACCAAATGGCACCAAACCTTCATCAATGACTCCAAATGACTTATATTGGCCTAAAATGGTCTTATTAACATTGAAAAACAAAAAATAAAACAAAAACTTAAACTTTGCCTCTTGTAGGCATCAGGTCCTGAGGGTGCTCCTGCACCAATTGATCTACTTGTGTGTATGTCTGTAGAACAATGGATCTAAATATATGTAAGTAGATTAATCATGTAGATGCTTTGAAAAATATAGTATAATGGTAAGATAGTTGGTTCATTATTCAATAGGAGTGTTATGATCAAAATGGAGCTTTTGTTATGAATTTTGTAATGGATCTATCTCATTGGTTATGACTTTAGATAGGGTAGAACTATGTAGAAATGTATAATATATGTCTTGTGATTTATTCTAATCTTTATCCATGTGAGATATATGTCCTTGCAGAGAGGAAACAATACTATCCATTATATGTGAGATGTATTGTCTAATGGTTGTATTGTGACATCCATTTGGGACTAAGTTAATTTGATCTGTATTTCTTCTAGAACATAGTAAATTGTACTAGATGCATGTGGAAACAATACTTTAAGATGATAAAAAACTCATTTAATGCATGATCATTGTTCGCTTTAAGCATGTGCAAGGGAATGGTATGGTTGAGTTTATGTCTAAATAAGGAATTAGTTTTCTAACTCATTCATGTAGGAAAAATGAGATTATGCAATTAATGGTAAGTAGCTTTGAATTTAGACATTGTGTTTGTTTCATGAATAAGCATAGTTGATGGTGATATTTGGTGAGTTGCTACTTTGAGTTAGACCTCCTGATTTCATTATGTGAAACCTTAAGAGAACTAATGAAAATGATATAAGGTAGATAGTTCTTGTGTTTTGTCTCATTCTAATATGAGTATATTGATTTGTTAAAGACTCTAGAGTGAGATGTAATCTTTTATGAGTATATTACATCTTAGTTAATCATAAAGTTGCAAGTTCATGTCCCTAACTATGAAATCTCTACGCTACGCGTACATAGGCAAGGCCATCATGGATGAGCCCCTGAGACATTAGGTCGGCCCCTTAGGGCCTTAGGCTAGTATATAGTTCTCTTGTATGTTTATTGATAATCTTTGTGGAACTAATGTTCACTTTTAGATGCACAAATACAAGTCTATTTACTGACCAGATTACTGGAGCAAAGAATATATTTTTCCACTATGCTAAGGATGACCTTATGGTTCTTACTATAATCATTTGTAAATGCATGAGAGATGTCTTGTTCCTATTTGAAAAGATCTCTTATCATGTATTTGTAAATTGGGATGTATCTTTTTTTGTATCTCTTTATGTAACCTTTGTTTCTTGTAATCTTGATTTGTGAGTAATGCATTTGAGGAACCTTAGAGGACCTAGGTTTAGATTATTATGTTATGTTATGCATCCTAGTGTTATTTTCTTTTTTTTTTAAATCCATTAATTTGACCAAGTTTAGTGTTGTCCTCTGGGGTTTCTTGGCAAGGCGTTACAATGGAATAGATATGGGTGAGAGATAAGGACATGGATGAGTAAGAGGAAGATATAAGAGAGAATGAGAAGGGAATTTATATGAGTTGTGAGTAAGATATATATATATATATATAAGGAGTATATAGTAAGAATATGTCTATGAGAGATATGTGTATAAATGGTGAATTAATATATGTTATTTTAGTTGATATAGGTTGGAATTTTCCACACTATACTATATTCTATTTCATCCTTTTATAATCTACCACATAGGCCCTAAACCTTCTCTTATTCCTCTTACTAGGGTATAATACAAATCTCAAGAAACCTATAAGACCTTGGTAGAGTGATAAGGAAAGGATAAAACATAAGAATAATCTTTTTTGGCTATAAAAGACTCAAGAAGAGAGGATTAAAATTAGGAAGAAACCAAATTCTATGGTTTACATTAGGAGACTCTAGGTTCTAGCCTTATGATAGGGGGTTAGGCACCTAGGGGATGACTAATGGAAGAGACGATGCTAAAAAGGATCTCCAAGGGATGCAACCACTGAGGAAGCTCTAGTTTGGTCCATTAGGGATGGTTAATAGGATTGATGGAATACTAAATTAAAAATACATATGGACAAAGGAAAGAGCAAGGAACAAAGAAATTTTTTTGAGCAATTTAAAATAATAGTTGAGTTGAGCATTGAAGAAGTAAGGGGACTAAAGTAGATCCAGGAAAGAGATGAGAGATATAATAAGAGAAATGAAAAGGATAGAGAGGCTTTGTTGTAGCATTCCAAGAGGGATTCTATAGAAAGTGTAGAGAGTCCATCGTGTGGAGGATAAATAGTACCACTAACTTATGATAACACATCAAAAAGCTTAGTTACTTGGATAAAAAAGCTAAAGAAAACTTGACTAGAATTGTAGAATGATTGAAGAATATGATGAGTTAAAATAATGGATAAGAGAAGGTCTTGGGAGATGTAGTTCTCAGTCTAGATATAGAAGTAGGGGTGCTTCACGCATATAATTTTTGACTTGACAACCATTTTCTAGAATGAATCTGTCAAACCTTAGGGTTATCATAAATGAAGGGTATATGGGTTTGATAACCCCAATCTCAAAATTATATCCTCTAGATTTTATTAAATATTATTTGAATGATGTGATCAATAAAAGTGTGAGGTTGGTGAAGGAAGGAGGACACCAAGAAAAATTGTAAAAAGAAGATGAAGATGGTATGCCCAATGAATTAGCCATGAATATAGTGAATACATTTCAATTAGAAAGGGATGAGTTGTTATTATCTGGTAGTATGTCTCTAACTAATGAAAGATTATGAAATGTTGCATCCCCTAGGATGAAGAGATGCCTTGAAGAGGTAGCCCCCTAACCAAGAGTCATCTCCCATTCCACTTAAGGCAAGGAGAGTTGCTACAAAAGATTTATTTGGTGAGTTATTATGGACAAAGGAGAAAGAAAATAAAAGAGAGTTTGTGATCATTTGTGAAGATATTGGGAAAGGAGTTCTTTGAGATTTAGTTATCAATAGATAAAGGTAGAAATAGAAAACTAGTGAAATAGTAGGAGTGCAGAAAGAGTGCTAGAGTGATTGAGAGAAAGAAACCTACGAACCCAAAAATAAAATAAGGCTGAAATAAAAGTGAAGGAGACTCCCATAATAAAAAATGACAAATTTGAGGAACCTATCACCTAGAATATAGACTAGAACTAGGTTAATCTTCTAATTTTTGGCAAAGATAGCAAAGAAGCTTCTGAGCACATTTTTGTCCTAGAGTCTACATGGAGAAGGAATGGAACAAGATCCAGTCAAACCAAGATTTATGATTTTGTAGGAACCCTTGGGGATGAGTCTTTGAAATGGTTTATGAAGAAATTCTCAGACCATAATAAGGAATGGCCTAAAGTGAAGGATAATTTTCTCTATAATTTTGAATCTCTAGAAGATCCCTCAAAGAGTGTGAGTAAGATGAGGGAGATGATCCAAAAGAAGGGGAAATGATTAAAGAATTTGATCAAAGGTTTAAAGTAGTAGTGCGAAATATGGAGGAACTACTTACAAAGAAGTAGAGGATTGATGGTTTATATCTAGATTATTGGTTGAACTAAGAGCCTCTTTGGATAGAATAGTTTTTGATGGATATTTAGATGCAATGGAATTGACATGTAGAAGAGAGGCATAGTCATGGAGAAGAAAAGATAAAGAAGTGGAAAAATAAGAAATAGAAAGGATAAAACTATCACTTGAATAGTTAAAGATTAAACAAAATATTAGATAAGGGATAAAACCACTACTAATTGTCACCCATAATGAGGAAGAAAATTTGGTGCACTTGTTCAAATGAAAGACATATAAGAAATGAATATCTAGTGCTAAAAGGAGAGTGAAGAGTTGTGGTGCTAAGACCAAATATGGCACTAGAACGCTAGAGTTCAAAGAGCATATATTGTGTAATTTGTAGTGAATGTGATGATCATGAAATAGATGATTGTCCATCCATCCTATTCCAACTAAGAGAGGAAGATGGACATGAACTTTGGTGAAATCAATAGTGTGAGGATAATGAACCAATGTACATAGGGATGGCAAGAGCTAAGGGTTTGGTAGAGAGAGTATTATATACACAAAACCACAAATAGAAGAATCCATAATGGAGAAACTAGTGCAATATCAACACAATGCAAAATACAGTGCCACAAATCATGAATGGACACCAACCCACCAACTATCCTCAGAATGAAAACCTTAGTTATCAAAATGATTATAAAGGAGGATATAGTAGAGGCCAAGGCTAAAGAAAAAGGAGAAGAGAAGAGGTGCCTTGTTATTAGTGTGGTGAAATGGGTCATTGTGCAAACAAGTGTAGAGAAGAAAGGAAGAAAACATGTTTATTTTGTGGTGACCATAATCATGACTCTTTTATTTGTCCAAGAGTAGAGTAGTATTATAAGAACACGTCAACTCCAACAAGGAGCAAGGAACTATTTGGGTTGAACACAACAAGAGGAGCCAAAGTTATGATGTGAATTCTAAAAAAATCTTTAAAGGTGCTAGGTGATGCTTAAGGCTAGAAATGGATGAAGAAGATGAAAGGGGTAAATCCTCTCTAATAGAGAAGGAACAATTAGAGAAAGAGTATTTGGAGAGAAAGAAGAAATTAAGAAATAAGGATTTGGTAGCTTATGGAAGAAAGATAAAGTTGTGGTGGTTTCTATAAGAGGAATAAATACCACTAAAGGAAAATTAATTATAGAAAATTTAGAAGAAGATGAGAGGGAATACCTCCCTACTAAGAAAAGACATGACCTAGTGGTTGAAGAAGCTAAGAAAATCATTGTAGAAGAGAGGAGGACTACTGCAAGTATTTCTTTTATGAAAAGGAATCCCAACTACTAAAATAATTGGCAAATCTTGCAAAGGAAGAAATAATATTAGAAAAAATAAAACAATTCATAAAATACTAGAACAAGATCAAAACCAATGACTTAAGGCCACAAATTAGAAATGCGGTGAAGATATCTAGAAAATGAAGAAGAAACCAATCATGATTGAACTTTGTGTTCACACCAAAAGTTTTAAAAATGTGTTGGTATATTTTAGTGCAGATGTCAGTATTATGCCAAAAAGGGTATGGGAGGAACTAGGTAAACCAACAATGTATGATACTCCCTATAATATTGCATCAGTTAATGGGACTGAAATAAGTACCACTGGTACATGGAGTAATTTTGAATTCAACCTACTAGGGTTTAGAAAAAAATAGATTTTAAGGTCATTGATATGAAAGAAGCTTTTGATACGTTTAATATCCTATTAAACATAGAGTGGTTTGTGAATTGTAATGGAATTTTTTATTGCTAGAAAGAAGAGTTGTCAATTTTTGTGCAGATTGAATGGTACATATTCCTATTTCTAGAAATATGAATGTTGTATATATCAACGAGGTAGCACAAAAAGAAGATATTAGTGAGTAAGAGGATAATAAAGCAATATATTCACGAGGAAAATCCCTAGGAAAGAAACTAAAGAAGACCAAAATTTAGAAGGGGAGATTTTCATTGATAGTAGAAACTACATAATAGAAAGTGAAGAAGTAATGAAATCATGGCTATGGATTGAGCCAATAACAAGGTCTAGGAAGGTATTAGGGGCTAGGAAGGTCTTTATTTTGAGAATATTTGAGAAAATGACCACCAAAAGCATTGCAAATGAAGAGAATCCACAAATCAAAACTAGGAAAGCATTTGGTATACGAATAATGGAAAAAGTAATGGAAGGAACAAAAAAGAAGTCTAGGGTAGATATGGAGGATAGAGAGCACCAAGAAAGAAGAAAACCTATTACAGATGAAGAGAGGACACCACATAAAGAAGAAGGTACTGAGTATAAATAAGATTGAAAAGAAAGTAGTGGAAGATATTGCAAAAATTTCTACTATAGATATGAATATTAGAGGGAGCACTACAAATAAGCAAAACCTACTGCAAAAGGTAGGATGCATGTGGAATATGAAAAAGGGATGGAGAAGGAATGTGGGGTACCATAGAGTAGTTGTTTTCAAGTAAAGAAGGAAGATGAAGGCCCTAGGAATCAAGATGTGTATGTCAAGGAGGAGAAACCAACAAAAATTAGAAGGGAGCCAATTGAAAGGAATTTTATGAGGTTGTATTGAGGATGAGACAATTGTTTAGGACTAGGGAGTATGTTGGTAGATAGTAGTAGTATTACAAATAGCATTATATAAACTTCTATGATATTATCTTATGCCACAAAGAGTTTGTGATACCATACAAGGAGAGTTAGACATCCAACAAAGATACAAAAGAAGATGGTGCAATACAACACACTACATTAAGATCCTTGTGGTACCACATATGATCATTAAAGGCATTGTGGTACAACATAATGTAGCATATAAAATTGCACACCCTCACAATTTCATGTTGCATTTGAACCCACTTTGGTGTCTACTCCCTAAGCATGTTTTTAGAGCCACTTGAGCCTCACCTTGGCCTACTCTCCTCATCCACCAAAGTTTGCCAAGTCTTGTATCACACTTATATAATTTCTCCTTCTATTTTAAAAACACATACTAAAATTATAAAGAATTTTCCAAGATGCAAGTGCAACATGCAGACATCTAAACATTGCACTATCATCCTAAGGTTTATCAAAATTCAAACCATTGCTTTCTCACCTAGTCACTTGTTTCTGTTGGTGGTAATACTCATTTTTTAGTGAAACAAACCTTGTAAGCATATCTGACCTTTTTATTCTCTCATCCTCAAATATAAAATCTCATTTTGAAATCCTTTCACTTCTACTCACTTTTGGAACTCTCACAAGATTATTGGGATCACACAATTATTCTTCATTACCTATCACTAGTTTTTTTATTATCTCCCTGGGCTAAAGAATCTCCCTTTCTTAGATTTTATTGATCTCATTATTGTGACTTGATTATTGTGGAGGCTCTCACAAGGGGTTCGTATTGATTGCATATTGATTTGATCCTCAAGGAGCTTCTAGCCTCCTCCATTATCTCAATCTTGGTAACATTATTTTATTATGAATAAATAGTGTTAATTATTTTCTTATTGCATATTCCATTATCTCTATTTTGAAAAACTTGTGGTGTAGACCACCACCTTTTTTTCTTTACACACACTATGGTATTCTTCCCTATAGATCAAGGTTGATACTTGTAGCTTTTTAGTATGTCATTGTTGCTATTTTCCTAGATGCACTTAGGAAATAAGAACACACACTTATTTTCAATCTTTTTCCATAGTGGTTATCCATGGAGGTTAGAATACCAACATAGGGGCTTGACTTGAAGGAAATTTCTCTAACATATCCAACAAATTTTCTTTTTCTTTGTATTTGTAGGCATTTCAAAGGGATTCGACCACATGGAGTTTTGTTAGTTCCCTCTCTTTCATTTACAAATCTATATTTATCATTTTAATCATTCGAAGTAGTTGATTCAATGTGTTATGCAATAGATCTTGTTATCTAGAATGTTGTTGGGTCCTTTCTATGGTTTGTTGTGCAAATTGGATAACTGTCTAGACCAGAATAGAAACATTCCCTGAAGCTTTTATTCATTTTATTATTGTATAGATGAAAACCTGATGCATAGATTTCTACATGACATGTTAGCATCTTGGGTTGATGCTTCCTCTCTCTAGTGTTAGGTAACTTGTTCATCGCTCTTTTCATTTCCAAAACTCTTTTTATGATTCACTATTCTATTTTCTAGAAGTTATAGTTGTATCATTGGTCCTTATGCTTTAGCTCAATAAAATAGTAATTTTCTAAGTTTGAGTCAATAATAGGACTTAGCTAGAGTTATTTTTATTTTCCTACTTGGATGATAGAAAGATCCTCTTCATTTGAGTCTCGTTAGATCCTAGTGTAATATCATTGAAGATTGTTCTAGTTAGAAAGCATTAGCATTTTAGTTAGAATCAAATTTTTAATATTAAATTTTGGTGAACCTACAACTTTGCACTTTCATCCTTATTTTTCTATGGTTTACTTCTTCTCTCTTAGTGAACCCGCTTCATAATTTATAAGATCATTATCATCTCATTTGGTATAAACAAACATTTAACTATGTCAAATCTATTTATCCAAACTTTTATTAGTTTCAATGATCCATTTCCTAGTGAAGATTTTGACATGCTATATGAAGCCCTTGATGACTTCATCCATGTCAATTCTTCCTCTTTTGTTTCAAAACATTCTTTTTTGAACCAATAGATTAACACAATTTACATTTCTGGTTCTACACAAGAACTTGTGAAACTAAAAAATTATCATTCATCTTCGTTCTAATACAATAATATTTTAAACCAATTATCACCATTCAAGGTGCTACAAATGCACCTCAACCTCCAAATTATTTTACTCACATTGTAAAGCATATAATATTAAATGTGGTTGGGCCTCCTCTCTATCATGTAATAGCCCACATGAATAATATAAAGTGAATCAAATAGACTACACCTATCCATGTTTCCCTTCTCGCTTCTTCTCCTATTCTTCCTACAACTCCTCATCTTCCTCAAAAGACTACTAGAGAGTATGATCTTGTAGAGAATCTCCATGTTACTATTCTAAGATCTCTCTTTGGGAGCTCATTCAAACTTTACCAATATACCATGGTATGCTCCAACAAGCTTTACAGAAGATCCAAGTATCATCTTTTTCTCAACCAAATAATGTAGCTGCATTACTTGATTGCATATAACTAATAAAATATTCTAGAAATATGAGTTACCATCTCTAGAGGTTCTAAAACAAAATGACCCTCTTCTCATCAATGTCAAAATAAATTCTATCAGTGTCAAACATACCCTTATTGATAATGGTTTAGGTCTCAATGTTTGTAGTGTAGACCTATTAAATTATATCCATATTGATATGTCTTGTATTTGTCCAACAAACATCTCTATCCATGGCTTTAACAACATAGGTATGCAAAATCTAAGCATAGTCACACTATCAATTGAGTTGGGCCCTATTTATTTGCCTACTTTAGTGCATGTCATGCGTAGAGATCTTTCTTATAATCTCCTTGGTAGATCATGGATCCACACCATTAACTTGTGATTCCATCTATCTTGGATGGATCAATTGAATTTGTTCATGGAAACAAAACTTATACAAATAAAGTTAATCTAGATTCTCTATAGTATTGTTATTAGGTAGATCCTTAGAATTAGAATAATTCTTACACAATACTTCAAAATCTCATTCCATCTTCTTCACCAAAACTAGATTCACTATTGTCAACTCCTATTGATGATTCTAACGATGCCTTCAATTCATCCTCTAATGCATGTGTAGGTGATGCCTAGAGTTATTTAGATTTTACACCTTCCTTTGTTGAAGAGCATAAAATCAACCCATCTCACTCTGACATCCCAAAAATCTAATCTACTTAGTTTGTTTAAAATACTTCATCACAAGTTGTTAACATTTCCAATTCATTTTCCCTTAAAGATTCATGTGACTATACTTCTCATATAGATTATGCCACAAATGATGATCTTCCATCCTTCATGAAGATGTAATATGGTTATGGCTGCAGTTTTCATATTCTCTCTAAAACTGATTATCAAGTCAAGGGATGTGGATGTAAAGAATAAGGTATCAACATCCCTTTAGAACCTAGTTTGCATTATTCTTCCGTGGATCTTAGATACTATCCTACTCACCCCTCTAAAGCCTCATACCACAATTTTATAGATGTTAATATGATCTTCACATCTCTTCATTCTTTTTCTCTCCCTCTTTTACATCCCAAGCTCATCATACATGATTTTAGCTCTCATATACCCCCTCTAGATGCTTTTTCTATAGATGCATCTCTAGAAAAATACCTAGGAATATATGATCACATGCCTAAATATCATCATGGTGGTGGTTTTTTCTACTTTTTAAATGCACAAGCATACTTTGGGGAATCTGATGTTACCTCTTCATCTCCTAATAATTCTCAGGAATCCCCTCATTCATCTGATCCTCAAGACTATAGTACTCTCCTTGTAGGAGATACTATCGATGTCCCAATGGAACCTAAAGATTCTAAAAAAGTCATCCAAATATGTCAATTCCTATTACCAAATGAGTGATCATCAAATTTTGATCACTTGCATGAATTTATTGATTTATTTTCCTAGTCATATGAGGATATGCCTAGTATCAACCCAAAAGTTGTGGTCCATAATATAGTGCTCTATCTTGATGCCCAACTAATAAAGGAAAAAATTTGCAAAAATGCATCCTAATGTTGCCTTAATGGTTAAGATAGGGATAGAGAATCTCTTGCAAGATGGATTAATCTAATTGATAGACTAATCACCTTGGATTTCAAATATTGTAGCTATCACTAAACCCAACAAATATATTCAAATGTGCATTGATTTCATAAATCTTAACAAAGCATCCTTAAAGGATGACTTCCATCTACTAAATATTGACATGATACTCAATTCAATAACTAGACATGCCTTACTTAATTTCATGGATTGTTTCTCAGGCTACAATCAAATCCTTATCAACCCCCAATATCAATACAAAATTGCACTCATGTCTCCTTGGGGAAACTTTTGTTATGTGTTCATGCCATTTGGATTAAAGAATGTAAGTGCCACTTACTAGTGTGCAATGAACCTTGTCATTCAAGATTTCATTCATAATATTCTAGAGGATTAGGTTGATGATATTTTGGCCAAATCTATTTTGTGCTAAGCTCATGTACATACTCTCTATCGTATCTTTGAGCACCTTCACTTATACAACATGTGACTTAATCCATATAAGTGTGCTAGGCAATGAAAAAAAAAAATCTTTATTGTTTTACATTGTTGTATTGAGGTCGATATGAGAAAGATCGATGCTATTATAAGCATGTCATCTCCAAAGAATATTTCTAAACTTCACGGCCTCCAAGGAAAAATTTAGACTATTTTTCAATTCATTTAATAATTGGCGGATCAGACCCTTCCCTTTCCTCACCTCCTTAAAAAGGATGTTCATTTTGATTGGAATGAGAATTTCCAAAAGGACTTTAAACATCTCAAGCATTATTTGTCCAATCTCCCCATTCTAGTGCCACCTATTACTAGGCATCCTTTTCTTCTCTACACATATGTGTCATCTCGTACTGTAGCTACTCTATTGGCCCAACATGATGAAGAAGGCAAGGAATGTGTTGTCTATTATATCAACTGAACCTTACTTGATTATGAAACTCATTATTCAACTCTAGAAAAGCAATGTATTACTTTAGTTTTTGCAAAACATAAGTTGAGGCATTACCTTCTCCATGTGGAAACACATGTCATTATAAAATTTGATCCCCTCAAGCATCTTTTTTCTAAAATAGATTTATCGGGTCACTTAGCTAAATGGGTAATGCTATTAACTGAATTTGACCTTAAATTTGTCTCTCAAAAGGCAATAAAAAACAAGCATTGGCAAACCATTTAGTTGATACTCCCTCCCTATTTTCTATTCCTAATAATTATTCTTTCCTCAACGATCATATCCTTTCTCTGGATGATGATTATTCTTTGGATTTATTCTTTGATGGATCAAGGTGTAGAAGTGGCTCAGGAGATAGTGTTATAATAATTCCTCCTTTTGGTAAGCTAATTCGTCTTTATTTTTATCTCAATTTTTTATGCACTAATAACATCATTGAATATGAAGCCCTTATTGTTGGCTTGCATGCAACGTTATTTCTTAATGTCAAAATTGTTCACATCTATGGTGATTTGCAATTGATTAGAAAATAGGTCAATGGATCATATCAAGCTAAGTAAGATAAACTATCTCAATATCATGATCTAGCTTTATCAATGCTTCATTAATTTTCTTCCTTCTCCATGGATACCATCCCTTGTAAAGGCAATCATCATACAAATGCAACGACAAATGCATCCTCCCTTGTTCCCTTTGATGATTCATCTAATAATTATCATTTTATTATACACACCTATCTTTACCTGCCATTGTGGATGGTTCACATTTTGACACTCTTTGTTATTACAACACTAATTTTGAGATATGGTATTCCCACATATTTAGTTATTTTCATAATGGTACCTTCCCAAACAATTCCTCCAAAAGCGCTCATACTCAAATCCAAAAACTTGCAACACAGTACATTATTTTATCTAACATCTTATACCACCGAGGTTACAGTGACCTCCTTCTCCATTATTTGACTAAGGCTAAAATACCCATTGCTCTCCAAGAGGCCCATTTTGGAGCCTATGGAGGGAATTTTAGTAGTAGATCCTTGGTTCAAAAACTTCTCTGAATGGGATACTATTAGCAAAGCATAGACAAGATTCCTTTGCTTTTGTTAAAAAGTTCCCTCAATGTCAACAACATAGTAATTTGATCTGATCTCTTGCACAAGAACCTCATGCCCAAGCATCACCTTGGCCATTTTTAGTCTGAGGCTTGGATCAAATAAAAAAATTCTTCTTCTTCCTCTTAAAATCATATATTCATTATAACTATGACAAGTTATTTCACAAAATGGGTTAAAGCTATTCCACTCGATCCATGAATACTAAACTAATTTATCGATTTCTACTTGATAATATCATTTCTCCATTTGGACTTCCTTTCTCCTTCATTTTTTCCAATAGCACCTCATTTAGGAGTAAGGACGTGAAACAATTCCTCAAGAAAATTTGCATTCAACAATGATTTTCTACCCCATATTACTCTTAGTCTAATGGCTAGGTTGAGGCTTCCAATAAGACAATCAAACAAATTCTTTAGAAAACCATCAATAAAAATGGTAAGATTGGCACACTCATCTCTCCTATGCATTATAGGCCTATCGCATGAGTATTCGTATGACTACTGGAACTACCCCATACAATCATGTCTATGGTGTTGATGCTATTATGCTTTTGGAGTTGGAAATTATATCATTGTGAGTTTCCCTTCAAGGCATCATAGATGACAATACTTATTGTATATAGAAATATGACTCAAGGTAAACAATGGAAGATAATGCAATATAACTCAATACCTTCACCCTCAATCACACTCTCACACTTGATAGAATGAAGTAGAGTGCACCCTAGCTCTACTAACTTTGTTCTTTTGATATATTATGCATTGTGGAATGCTCACAAAACCAACATAACCTAGGTATGAAAATGGATATAATGAAGGCAAATGATAATTATAAGGTTATGGAATTTGACACCATATACTTGCATATGAAAGATGTGTTGTTATAATGATGTGAGAGGCTCAATTTATAGAGGTTGGATATGATGGATGAAGGGATAGGGTTAAAAGATAAAATGGATGGCTAGGATTAGATGGGAGCACATTAGGGAAAGGATAAGGATATTCTAGAGCATTCTTTTATGTAAATGGTTGAGATGAAAAGTGATTTTGGTTTTCGATCAATAATTTAATAATTGTGGTGAGTGAATGAGGATGGACATGTGAGTGTGTAAATTAATTAAATAATAAAATTATTTAATTAATTTATGGAGAGGAAGTTGTTAGAAATGTTAAATTAATTAAATAAATGAGATTTATTAATTAATTTAAGAGGAAATGGGAAATTAAACAAACAAATAAAATTTATTTATTTAATATGAGAAAATGGATTAATGAATGAGGGATAAATTAATTAAATAATAAAATTATTTAATTAATTTAGAATACATGTTAGCATGAAAGGTGATGTTAGAACTATGTGGAAAATGAAGGTGAATACATGGCCATTTTTAGGTGTCTACACTTATCATGAACAATGACTTCAATAGCTTGAGATGATTAAAAAGCGTCATATTAATGCTCTTGAACATCTTTCGGATTATCCAAATACTTTGAATCATAGCTATAATCAATGAGTCTTACATCACTTGTTCCAAGTAGGTGACTTGGTTTTGTACGAGAATGAATGTAATGTGAATGCCCCAACTGGTGTTAAAGAAAAGTTTAGTCTGAACTAGTTGGGTTCTTACATCGTCACCTCGGTATATGTTTTTGGCACATATGGCCTCTTTATTATGGATGGTATGCCTCTTAAAGAGCCCATTAATGCTATACATTTATGTTGTTTTCATGCTTAAGTTTATTTTTTATATGTGGCCTTTTAATATCACATTTATTCTTAGAAATTTATTGTTACTTATCTTCTATCATTTCATCATTGGCATAATTACTTGGTGCTATGATTTCCTTTATAATTTTATATTCTGTATGAATATGAAATTCATTTTTTTAAAACATAATGCACTAGTTTGTTTAGAGTTTTAAATACTTTACATTCCTGCATGTGTTTTCTGTTTATATTCTTGATATGATTCTTGTTGTCTTGAATATTACTTGTAGTTTTCATTTACAAATGAAAATTACTTAATTCTTCTTTACCATGTCCATTAGTTAATCACACAAATGATTAATTAATTCATTTTAATTGTTTAATTAGATCATTGATGGTATTTAATTAGACAATTTCTATTTCAATTGTTTAATTAGATCTTCTATAGTATTTAATTAAATATTTTTCATCTCAGTTGTTTAATTAAATTTGTATAGTATTTTATTAAAAAAATCATTCTCTATTGTTTGACTACATCATTATATAATTTAATTAAACAATTTAAAACAAGTTGTTTAATTAGATCTTAATTGTATTTAATTAAACAATTTCAAACACATATACACGTCATAATCATATGATACATCCATAGCATGTATATAAATGAGTAAACATTCATAACACAAAACGTCTCTATCAAAATCCAAAAATCTCATATATACAAAAGTCTCTCAATACATCATATACAAAAATAAGTACTATATCAAAATGCAGTGTATATCAAAACTATATATACATATATTTTCATCATTTAGTGGGATGTGACTTTTGGATCCCTCCAATCCAAGTGGTGGTGGTTGTACAGAAGGCTCCTGATGTGAGGCTATAGATTGTGAGTGGTTCACAACCCACTCCATGCCTCTAACCCCCTCACTATGCCTCTCATATTTGTTGGCTCAGCCATAAGTTGAAGATCACTCTACTATAGCCTAGTCACCTTAGCTCATAGTTTGTCTACCTCTACCATAAGTGCTTGCACCCTAGGATGGTCTAAATCTATGGCCAATGTAGTTTGGGCCCTCTACAAATTGGTCCTAGCATAATTTAAGTATCTCTATAGAGAATCACCTACAAACTCTACACTCTCTTCTCTTGTCATAGCTATATCACATTTTATAGTGAGTGTTATCACCTGGGTAGCTACCTAGTCTTGCTCCATCATTAGGGACACCACTTGAGCAGTGGATCATTCAAAATACACTTATCCCTCCTCATAGCCCATCCTCAACCACACCATAGGCTCAAATATGTCAATGTGTCTCTTAACAGTCTAATAAAGCTTGCAGTTGGCCCATGCACCCTACTCAAGATGCACAGTCAGTACCATCTCTACTAAGATTCAACCTATAAATTCAAGTCACTTCCATGTGCACACTACGAAAAGAAAACAAAAATATCATCAATTATCTCATCATATAAATATCAAATCAAATCAACTCAGCATCTAGTATTCTACTCAAATCACAATGCTAAAATTAAATGTCTCACATAGATCTTCAATCTGCCAATCAAGATCTCTCATACATTCTTGTGAAGGAGCAGTGGTGCTTAGTGTTAGTACCAGTGTAGCCACTTCTCTTGTCACTAGAACTAGGGTGAGTCTCATAGAACCAACACTACTTGAATCCCACCACTTTATTTGGTTAGGCACACCACTTGCTAATGGTGGTGCCTATGCCACTTGAGGTCAGGCTCTAGGCCTCTCCTCTAAAGTGGCAGGCCCCTCATCTCTTTGCTATCATTGTCTTGCCACCCATACTATCACAACCTCCTCCTTCTCCTCCCCATCCTCCTCACTGGAGGAATCTTCTCTGCTCTCCTCCACCTCCTGCTACTCTCCTAGTGGTCTAAGATCTCTCACTGGAAAATTTGGTAGAAAACTCAGAGCTAGCCTTGATGCATCCCACCATCCTATAAATGAGGTGGAATTAATCCCATCATCTAAGTCACTCAGTGCAACATCTACAAATGTTAGACAGCGCTGGTCCCCTAGCCTCATAACACTGTGGTGAGAGTACATGTAGGTTGGTATCGCTGCAAGAATACCCTGCACCTATTTGAATTTTTACATCACTCGCCTATAGTAGAATGGCTTGATGATATGATTGAGGTGATCAAAAAATAATCAATCCATCTACATCTATGCCATTTGAGGGGCCATGCCCAACCATGGTTGCATCTATTAATACGGCATCTATATAACATCAACACTCTATAGCCTATCAAAAGTTTACCCCTAGTACAACAAATCATCAAACTGCCATATCCTTCTTAAGGTTTAGGTGTGCGCTCATGGACATCCCATATAATAACTATGGTAAAGCTTGCAGGTCACTATAAGCACTAAAAATGTGCATGGGCTTGCACGAGGACCCTATGATGAGTTGTAATCCTATTCACGTACATGGAAGCGTGAATGTAATTCCCTCTCAGTAGTTCTCTTCTTGGAGATACATGGATGTCAATTTCTTGTTTCATCAATTATTCTTAATTCTAACTTTTCTTTAATTTCCCCTTGTCAATATTTCTTCTTTTGCATTCTTGAACTTACCTACATAGCTAATTTTCATCATAATGTGGTAATTTCACCTTTCCCATACCCATTTCCTGTGTCTCCACCCTTTGGAGGCCTCTAAATGACCTCCCAGACCAAACCCATCTTTCAGAACTGACTTAACTTTTATCATTTTCAGATCTCTCCCTATTATTTCTAGATCCCCCTAGGTGACCTTACTGGTAAAAGGGGGGATCCTATTTAATTCATCTATTTGACATGTTTTAAGAGGTAGGTTGCATCTTTAACTTTCTAAGACCAATCTCCAACCCCTAATTTTCACCAAGAAGCCCTATTTTCTAGGTCACCCATGGGTCTCCCCTGAGTGACTCCTGGGCGACCCTAGTGGTGAAAGAGGAAACCCATGGCTAACCCTATCGTGTTTCTAAGCATGTTTTTCCCATCAATCTAGTCCCCAAAAAGCTCTATTTTTGGTCCAGTTTGGATGTAGTTTTGACCCTAACATAGACTGAACCATTCTTAGCCCATCCATCACCCTCAATCATGCATAATTAACTCTTTTGTTTTATTCTTATCATCTCTTCAACTCATGCAAAATCCATTTTCTCAAACAACAAACCTACACAATTTTCTTAAGAGTATTGCTAGTAATATGGATAGTAGATTCTACAACTCATTTTGGTAGGAGTTATTTCATCTTACTAGTATCTAACTCAATCCTAGTATTAGTTATCACCCAGAAACATATGGGCAAACATAAATAGTGAATAATTGGGTTGAAGATTATTTAAGGAACTATGTCACAAACTAGTAGGTAGCATGGGTCAAATATTTGCATCTTGGAGAGTACTTCTACAACACCACCCACCATGTACATCCATTAGTATGATAGGGATAGTAGATTCCTTACCTCATTCTAGTAGGATCTATTTCATCTTACTACTATCGAGCTCAATCCTAGTACCAATTATCACCCACAAATATATATATATAGAAATTGTAAGTGGGTTGAAGGGTATTTAAGAACTATGTCACAAACTAGTAGCTAGGATGGGTCAAATGGTTGCACCTTGGAGAGTACTGCTACAAAAGCACCCATCACATGTCGATTGGTGTGCCACCTTTTATGGATTGATATGGATATGATGCACTAACTTTTACATGTTTAGTTTTTATTGATATTAGGGTACTAGTAGCTAGTGACTTGGTAAAACATAGCCAAGATATTCTAAGATCACTCAAGGATCACCTACAGTGGGCTCAAAATCAATAGAAATTTTATGTAGATCAATACCACATTGAGAGAACATTTGAGGTTGGGGAAATTCTTACAAAGTTTTAGGCAAACCTCCATTAAGTAGAGTAGGGATGAAAATCTCAAACCTCACTTCTATGGACCCTATAAAATTGTGAGAAGAGTTGGTGAAGTGGCTTATGAATTGGAGTTTCCAGTAGATAGTAAGATTCATAATATTTTCCATGTGTCTTACCTCAAAAGGGCACTTGGATAGTACATTATTCCAACAATTAACTTGCCACCTTTAGATGGTGAAGACAAACTCATATTAGTGCCAGATGATATCATTGATACACAGGAAAATATATTGAGGAAGAAAACAATTGCATAACTTGGTTTATTGGAAGGACCTACCTATAGAAGATGTTACGTGGGAGGCATTAGAGATTATTAAGCACCCAACTATGCATTTCTTGTGGGCAATACATTTTAGGAAGGGCAAACCTGTAATGTCTATTTTTAATTAATTATTATATGTGGGCCCTATCTTTATTTTCTCAATAAGGATATAAAAATATTTTCAATAAAGGGGCCATGGTTTATGGAAATATAAGCAACCAATAAAATAATAATAAATAAAATAACTCTAAGCATGGGTAGTGATGCAAGGGCATCGTTCCCCATCAATTTTGGCATTCAATTTTGGTTTTTGTCAGTTCTTGATTCCTTGTATCTCGACGACATGTGGCCATTTCTGTTTGGCATCAAGATTTTGGTATCTTCCTTTCTTGTTGCATACATACGATTATGGCAGTTACAATGGTCCTTCTCAGTCGGTCGCCATAGATAGAGTTTGGAGTTTCTGCCAGTGGGAGTGGGATAGTTGGAAGGAATAATTCTGGTTGAGAGAGATAGTGAGACTTTGGTCACCTGCACTGAGGAGAGAAAAGAGAATTGGCAATTGGGAATTAAAAAAGAATAGAAGAGAAGAAACAACACGAGAGGAGGGTATTCTATTTTGTAGAAAGAGCATAGCAAAAGAAGATTAAAAAAAGGGGAATCGATTGGTGAGTTATGGTAGGACGGGAAGAGAATAACACCAAGAAGGATTGATTGATCATAAGAAGGCTCCGAGTTGTGTATTTGTAGGATCATCTCTAACAAAGGGTTTAAATCGTCTAGTAGGAAAGAAAGTCAATTCCTGAAGTATCATCTCTATCCTTGTAATTCAATTTTCATATATCAATGCATATTGGTTGTTTCTTATTGTTACTTTGTTTCCTAACATTGAGTGGGAGGAAATGATTTGAATATTGTTCATGTCACCTTTGGCAAAGGATCGGTCTAACCAATTGAGGAATTTCCTGTAGTTTGTTATTGATGTTTATTGCGGAGACTTTTGTGTATCATTTTCATCTTTAATCTAACAGACTATCATTGTTTTGGTATTAGAGAGTAGGTGTGTGTGAGAGTGTGCCATCATTTTGGTATCAGAGCCTAAAATATTTGGGAGAGTCTAAAAGATCTGGAAGGAGAAGTGGATTATATGATTTTGCATAGGTATGTGGGAGGAAGTTTGGCAGGTTAATAAGAAGAACCTGGGCACCAAAAGACTGGACATAGGAAAAGGAGAGAAGCCCTAGGTGAGGTATCGAGAAGTCAAGAAGAAAGATAAAAAGATGCAGCAATATGCCATAAAAGAAAGCCTCGGGAAGAGAGACAAAATGAAGCTAAATGTGAAGAAGCAAAATGTGAAGTGGGATAAAGAAATAGTAGAGTTGAGAAGAGATTTAGAGAAGTGTAAGCAGTGGCTTGAGGAAAGAAGCCAAGAATACGGTTGGTATTGGCCAATGAAAAATAAGTTGAAGTGGCATGTGAAGATGATTGTTAAGAAAGGAAGAGGGCGGAATATGGTTGTCTTAACAAGAGAAGATAAAAAAGGTTCAGATAGCAGAGAGTTGCCAAGTGAGCAACGTGCACTGGAAGAGGTGAAGAAAGTTCTCATTGTAGAGAACATGAAAAAAAATTAGAAAGAATGGAGAGAGGAAGAAGTACAAAAAGAACTTACAGAAATGACTAATGAAGAGAGAATGAAGGAAGCTTCATATCAAAGGTTAGAAAATGAACCAAATTAGGAAAAGACATTATTTGGCATTGACATGAATGAAGTTCAAGCGTATCTGTTAGCTAAGCAAAGAGTAAAAGCGAGTATATAACTAATCAGAGGAATTGAGATGAAGGCAACACTAAGAAATCAAGAAAAAAGAGAAGATACAGAAATAGACAATATTAATGACACATATGAATGAGAGACAGAGTTTTGGAGTCTTGCAACTGAGAAAGAGATAAGGAGGAGAAGATACATGAAGAAAGAGGCAAACAAAAGAATGCAAACTAAGAAACTCAGAGAAAACCAATATAAACATGGAGAGGATGAAGAGCTAATAATGCAACACAATTGGAAGAAAAGGAAAAAGAAAACTGTCATTTGAGATAGAACTCAAATTTCTCCCACCCGGGGAACCTAATGCAGAGGCATCGTTTCCCATCAATTTTGGCTTTTACTTTTGGTTTTTATCAATTCCTAATTCCTTGTGTCTCAGTGACATGTGGCCATTTCTGATTGGCATTAAGATTCAAGTATCTTCCTTTCTCGTTGCATACGTATGGTTATGGCAGTTACAACAATCCTCATTCGGTCACCACATATAGAGTTTGGATTTTCTACCAGCAAGAGCAGGATAGTTGGAAGGAACCATTCTAGTTGAGAGAGACAATGAGAATTTAGTCACCTACATTGAGGAAAGAAAAGAGAATTGGCAATTGGGAATTAAAAAAGAATAGAAGAGAAGAAACGACGCCAGAGGAGGGCATTCCATTTTGTAGAAAGAGCATAGCAGAAGAAAATAAAAAAATAAGGGGAATCAATCGATGAGTTGTGGTAGGACATGAAGAGAACAATGCCAGAAAGGGTCGATTGATCATAAGAAGGCCTTGAGTTGTGTATTTGTTGGATCATCTCTAATTAGGGGGTTTAAATCGACTAGTAGGAAAGAAAGTCGATTCCTGAATTATCATCTCTATCCTTGTAATTCAATTTTCACATATCAATGCATATTGGTTGTTTCCTTTTATTGTTTTGTTTCCTAACGCTGAGTGGGAGAAAAGGATTTGAACATTGTTCTTGTTGCCTCTAGCAAAGGATCGGTCTAATCGATTGAGGAATTTCTTGTAGTTTGTTATTGATGTTTATTGCAGACTTTTGTGTATCATTTTCATCTTTAATCTAGCAGACTGCCATCATTTTGGTATTAGAGAGTAGGTGTGTGTGAGAGCGTGCCATCAGTATGTGCATGGAAATGAGGTACCAAAAGGGGGTCAAAAGTGACCACTTTTTATTGAAATCAATAAAAACTAATCTTGGATAAGAAATTCAAGATACCCATGCTCAATTTGTTTAGATGTGACAAGAAAAAGACTAGTAGTGCTTAGAATCTAGTTTCTAAACTAAGTTAATTTTTAAAAAATGGTGGAGATTAAGAGGGTCAAATAGGGGGAGAACACAAAGTGGTTCTATTTTTGTCAGAATAATATAGCGTCAAATGTGCTCCCCCTAAAATGTTGAGCTTTTTTAAGTATTTGAAAACCCCGTTCAATCGAAAGTTAGCTAATATCATGTAGTTTATGCTATATTTTTCTACTAATTTTTTAATGAATATATGATTTTTTACTAATTTTTAAAGTGGACACATCCTGAAAAGTGAAAAATTGAGCATGCTCCTCCCTTAATTTTGAGAAAACTAATCAAATGTCTTTTTTTTACTGTGTAGAATGGAGTATAGAATGCAAAAATATAATTTGTTTCAAATGTGGATGAACAGATAAAAAATGACACCAAAAATACTATGCATAGGTTTTCAAAGAAAAATGAAGACACTAGCAAAAGAAATTGAAGATCAAAACCTTAATGTATTTAAAATATAGAAAAAATATATGGTTGGAAAGGCAAGAGAGAACTTGACTAAATGTGGCATTTTTTACAATAATATCTTAAAATGTACAAACTTGATGGAGAGCATGCTTGGCATTTACTTGTTTTTTAATATTTATGCAAAACATGCCTTTAGACACCTTACATGCAAGCCCAACGCTTTGGCTTGGATATCCAAGCCAAATTTAAGCATAAGGTTGGGCTTCCAAAGTAAATTTAATGAAATGCATGCATGTTATAAGGCACACACATTATAAATTCAAAAAATGGGGCACTTTGTGTGTTTCTAAGGCAAATATAACACACTCAAGATTTATGATCCATCTCAAGCCATAACAAGAGCACATTATAATGTGCTTGCATTATTCTATATTTTACTTCAAAATGGGTTTTGGCCACTTTTTAGCCCCCATCTTGGTGCACATACCCATCTATGGGGTGTGGGTTCCATAACAAGTTGTTATAACCCCCCAAGTCACTTGACATGTTCATCATGATAGATTCTATGATGGCTCATTAATGAGGAGTTATAAGTTGGCATTCATAACAAAGTGGGGACTATTTTGAGAAGAGAATATTGTTAATTTATTACTTTTTTTTTTGGAGAGGGAAAATGGGGTGTTGGAATTTATTCCCTACTAGTGCTATTTATTGAGGAGCTTGTTGAACTTTGAGAAATTTGTTATTTCTCATATAGTTTATGTCTTAGCTTAAGCCTTGTGTTCAAATATCAATTCAAGGATGAAAACCCTTAGATTTGGAGATTGGAGGAAAAAACTCCTTTAGTCTTTTGAGGACAATCTCATTTAGAGGTTGTATTTGTGCTGAAAGATTTTTTTATTTTTAGAAAGTTTACATTTGGAACAACAACATATTGTAATAGCATATTTGATTGATATTTATATGTTGTCTATTTGATGATCTTTTGACATATTTGAATTTATTTTTTTCTCTAGCATATTTGTATTGTTTGTGTAATCTATTGTTGTATATTTTGGACATTGTTGTTTATTTAAATAATGTATAAATCATTATTCATCCATCGTATGCTCTCACCTCACCCTCACATGGTCTTGGTGATTAGAAAGTGCTGAATAATAGTATTTACTCATTATATGCTCTCACATCACCTTCATGGACCTTGGTGATGAGAAAGTGGTAAATGTTTTTTTATTAAAATTTGTTGAGGCCATTGCACAAGCATGCAATGGACTTAGGATGATGTGCTCTGCCAACACTCTAATAAGTGATGCTAAAATGCTCTCACAAATTCTCTATCAATAACCCTAGCATGTTCCTTAATAGTTCCTATATGATTTTCAAATGAATAAGTGAATGTCTTTAAATACCATAACATAGCACACAAATCAACATAAACATGCTCTATGTTGACTTGTAAAGGCTAGTAAAATGGTCAACATTGTGTAAATTTGAATTTTAAAATTTTAAACTTGTTCCAGTTTGTAAGTCCGGAAGTGACTTGGGTCAAGTCCATGCCCATGGATTTTATCTAATGTAGAAAAAAATAGATCTAAGGAACAAAATTGAAATTTTGAAAATTAATAGAGGATCATGATGTAATGATATCATAAGCCAAATTTACACAAAAATATGACACTTGTAAACTAATTATTACATTTTAAAAACTCTAATAAAAAATGAACCCAAAACATAAGGAAGAATAACAAAGGACAAGTTTTCACTATTACAAGATAAAAATATATCAATATGAAGATATAAAAATGCAATAACTATTAACTACTAACCTACTAACCTATCTCGCTAATTTCTATTATTTCAACATTAATTTAATTTAATAAATAAAATATCATTTTCATTCAATTAATGTATTACCTAGTAACCTGACTTAGATAGGCTAAAAAGGAATGTTACATATTAATTATTGCAAGCTACCCATAAAATATTGATAAGTTAAAATTCAATAAAATTTTATTTACTAGAAATTGCACCTTGGTGTGCAATGGGGATACTAAAGAGTTATGGAAGTTCAATTGCCATGTATTTAAGTGAATAATGATTATCTTGTATTCCTATGGCCCGTGTCATTTTTGTTTTCTCAAATGTTGTGAATCAATTTGCGTAATCTTAATGGATTTCAAGATTCCTGTGTTTTTCTTAATAGGTACTTCAAATGTGTAAGCTTTCATGTTTGGTGTCTAGTCTCTATTTACATGTATCCCCTTTCTATATTTTTGTTCATGCACTGCACCTGGGTTCACTTGCATTCCATTAGTCATCACCTATGTTTAATAGGCATTGTCTTGCAAATATAAGCATGACCACCACGTACATCATGTTCATTTCTCATCTAGCCTACCATCGTGCATCCTCTCATGGGAATGTCAAATGATACAAACATCAATCAAACTTAGTGATCCTCATTAGTTGTATAATATCACATCCTTGCATAATTTGGAGGTCAAATGGCTTAAAATTAAATATAAACATATAATTTTAGGTTGAGAATTCCTAACTATTTAAAATATTAAATTTCAAAGGAAAATGTTTTTGATTTGTTTGAATTTGTAGATGATATGCCTGAATGATCTTGAGACCTCAAAAATGGTGTGCATTGTATGTCATGGGAGCCTATTGTGTTCAATCATTAGTTTTGTAAAAGGAACATGACATAGAATGTACATCATGAAGTATGTTACTTTGAACTTCACACAAATTTACACAATTCTCCTTAGAAGTCTTTTTACTCAATATTGTTGCTCCCTTCATGCATAGATACATTTGTGAGAATCTGATTTATTTTGTCATATTTTAGACTGGGTTAAGAGGTGGTGAAAGGAGTAGGCTAACGTGCATGAAACACTACTTATAAATGAGAAACAAATATATATATTTATATCTCCATCTCTCCCCTTCTTTAGATTCCTCTCTCTCTCCTCTCTCTCCCTCTCTCTCTCCCCCTTTTCTCTTCTCTCTTCCTATATCTATCTTTCTCTCTATATATATCTCTATTTTTTTCTTTCTCTCTCTCTTTCTCTATTTCCATGTCTCTCTTTCTTTTGTACTTTGTCACTATGTTTATGCATTTAAGCTTATGTTGTTTCCTATCAAATTATTATAGGGGCTTCCAACTATTATCATGTCAAAACCTCCAATTCAATTAAGCATTTCATCGAGTCTTTCTTTTGTCAAATTTTGCACATAATTTACCTCAATCAATTTACCTTTATGATGTGTGTTTTTCACCTAAATTTTGAGGATAATCTTGTTTTGTTACATTTTTTTGTAGATACAACATAATTGAATGGTATACCCAAGCAATGCAATGTAACTTTTGCACCCCCAATTCTAGAGAACAAAGAAAGGATATTGATCCTCTTTAGATAAATATGCTTCAAAATAGAAATATGGTATCGTATAATGAACAAATCAAAGTGCTGCATTTTCTCGAGTTTCTTCCATTTTTACATATATGGAGTTCAGTTGATTCGCTACTACATGAAAAGAATTTAAATGTTTGGTTAGAAGGTCTCCTTCATGTATCTTTAAAGAATACAATTTTTTTTCAAAAATAGCTTATTTACAAAATACTTAGTTTGATATGATGCATTAATTTTATTACATAAACTCCTAGCAATGTTTTTAACTAAAATAATCATGAGATTGAATTAGAAAGACACAACCTAATAGTAGATCTATCCATTTCTCTTTATCTCTCTCTCATATCCCTCTCTCTCTATCCCCCTGTCTCTATCTCCCCTTATTTCTTCCTCTATGTTATGTTCTAATGACATTATAAAAACACAATGCTAGCTCAATACAAAAAGCAATTAGTAAGAGGATACACACAAACAAGGTACCTAAGCCATTGGTCCTACCTAAAGGAGAGAGAGGCAAGGGAGTTCATCATGTAATACTTGGAGATAAATAGGATTCCTATACCTTGAGTTTTGGCTTGTGGAAATCTATGATCATAAATTCCTAGGTTGCTTAAGATTGACCTAATTTGTATTAAAAGGCCATCAAAAGTATGGTTTCTTGTTTCAAAGTTTGCATTAATCTTGTAGTCAACAAATTTTTTGTATAACTATGCAAGTATGTAACCTTTATAGTTATTGTTTGCTCTTAAAATCTTTATTTATATAAATTTATTTTTAATTGTTTATATTATCATTTCTCTAAACTTTTTTGCAACTTTTTTGGCTGCTCATTTACTTGTTAAAAACTTTGATCCTGAGGGTGGAGACTTCCATGGAAACTTCTCAATAATTTCATCTCTCATGTGATATCAAAGGCACCATATTAAATATTAAAGGCATAAATTTTTTATATTTGAAGAGACATTTCCTAAAACACAAAACCATTGGCCATCATGGGATTACAAAACTAAGCTTAACTGCATAAACAAAGTGACAAAGCACGAAAGAAAGAGATATAACATATATGTTTTTAAGTAAAATCTATATACATTTGAAAAGAGGGTATTTGAATTCAAGACATATTTGAATATTTATACAAATAGTCTATTACCCATGAGAGAGAGAGAGAGAGAGATTTCATGTGAACATTCCAAGGATGGCACATGTCCAAAGCACATGGCCAATCAATAACTTTTATTGATAGAGATAGATAGATAAAGAGAATCTAAAACAAACAAAAAGTATCTAGGCAAATTAATAGTGGGGGGTGATGATATTAAACCTCCATTTTGTGTGTATCTTGCAATCATTGCAATTCATGAGACAACATCTCTTTAGGTTATGTTTGCCCACCATGATATTTTCTAACCACATCAATGCTAACAGATGATGAAATACCTCCATTTTTTGGGAAGAGGAAGTAGACTTTGATGGATAAAGTAGATTCAATAAGAAGGAAGAGATAAATTCCACTCTTCACAAAACATTGCAAGGCATTGGAGAGACTTGATTAAATTCATATTTTTGGTCCATTGGTGTCTCAAGAGATATGCATTGGAAGAAATATTATCTATTTATGAAATACACAATGTGCATAGATTACAAATTACTAATATCAAAGAAAACCATAGGCAAGCAATGGGCATGAAAGTAGATCCAACATGTTGAACATGTTTGTGAAAGGCATGTGATTTGAACCTCACTCCATCGATCTTATTGTTGACCCATAACGCATATGGCATCAAGCACTCAACAAAACTTTCTATGGATATTTGGTAGGTTTTGATTCTTGGTGTACTATTGCATTGTTAACTTTTAAGGAGAGTTTGATGATTGGGTTAGTTTGCATTTGATAGTCTCATGCTTGTATTCCATATAGCCACATGCAATATTACCTTTCACTTGTTGAAATATATTTTGTAAGGTATTTTTGTGTATCAGTGCATTATTTCCCTGTGACAAAGAGTTTGTGGTGTTGGTACTGTGATAGGTAAAAATCAGGTTAATAAGATCAAGCATCGCCATGAAAACCTAACCCTACCATCATCAAAGAATCTAATCCAAATGGAATCAAAAACATGCAATTCAAGAACAATGTCACCTAGATTGTATGATTCCTTGTTTATGATGTGGATTGCTTCTCAACAATGAACAATTATGAAGATCAAAGCTGCCATGATGGATGGATGATAATGATAATATGCTCAATGGATGCTAAAATGTTCAATATGCTCAAGATGATAATGTAGATGCTATGTGAATGCTGGATAGATGTAGTATGGAATGAGAGGGTGTTTATATAGAACTCAACCAAAATCAATCAATGGTAGAGATTTGGTGGCTATGTGAATGACTAAGATTAAAGGATAGTCATAGGTGAATGTGTAGATGACAAGTGGAAGGAAGATAAGGCTTATGTGTGACCGTGTACACAAAAAGTACTACATGTGAAAGATATTAAATAAAAGATGTAGTACCACTTATATTTCTAAATGAAAGAGGCACACATGTCGGCTTATGAAGATAAATGATAAGAGAAAATTAATTAAATAAATAAAATTTAATTAATTAATTGGAAAGTGGGCTTATGGATGGAATTTTAATTAAATAAATAAGATTTATTTAATTAAAATAGATAGAAATAGATAATTAGATAATTAAAGATTATTTAATTATAGTTTAAAGAAAATAGAAGAAATAGCTAATGAATTAATTAAATAAATATAAATTTATTTAATTAATAGAAGACATAAGTGATAGGGACATTGCTCAAGTGTGTTAGACAAATGCAGATGGTAGTTAATGCGATATTTGAATGCTTAGGTCAATTTTGGGTGTCTACATTTTGCCCCTCTTTACACAATGTTCGTTAAAACATTGTGTCAAAGAAGATACGATAATTGCTTGATAAACAAGATGATGCCCCAGTGTAACTGGCAGGTGATGCCCCCTCGAGAGGTAAACCAGGCTAACTAGGAAGGGCTGGGTTGGCTCGTGATAGGATGAAAGGCTAGAAACAAAGTTGACATGAAGAAAATGAGGGTTGGAAGGGAGAAATGTGGATGGTGCAGAAGAATTAGGGTTTCGCTTAGAAGAAATTGGGTTTTAGAATTAGGGTTTGGCTCTAACACACCTGTTTTGTAGGATGAAGATGAGGGAAATGTTGATGAGAGGAATGAGGAATGAAGATGAAGAAATGATTGATCTTGGTTAAGGACTATATAGGATTATGATGGAATGGACAGATGATATGACAACTTTGACATAATTGCTCAAAAAGTAGAGAAATGCAATCCTTATGTTTGATATGGCATATGGATGTTATGTACCAGGGTATAGAAGACCAAGGTGTCAAAATATCCAATGCAAAACTAACATACTACAATCTTGTTGGAACATATGAGGTCAAGATATTGAGCCAACATACACAAGATATGAATAGTAGCTAGTATTCTGAGATGGACTTTGACGCTACAAGCAATGGTTTGAGCTTATCTCTGCTACACATAGTGACACCTTGCTGGTTATATGTATGGAGCCAGTCTTGACATATAATAATCTCATGTGCATAAAAGACTGTTTAGCTTCTCAGATGCTAGAGATATTGATATGTAAGATGCTAATCCCAACACGTACAAGATAGAAATACGCATAAGAAGAGAATAAGATCATCCCGCAGACAGCATACAAAAGCATTATGACCATGCCCCATTCCATACTTCATCGCAACATACCAAGACATGATAGATCAAGGCATCCTTTATTAGGCATAGGAAAGGAACAAAAGATAAAACAAAAGATACTGTCATAATGTTCTCTTTCCAAGTTTAAGTGCTCTTGGATGGATAAAGGTGGCGCCTTGTTGAGAGGAAAGTTGCATCATGTTGAAGGCTAAAGATGTTGATAAAATGCTATAGTAAATGTTGGCTTAAGGCATGCAGACAAATAGCTTCTGGCTTATTCTTGATTGGTTAAAGTGCTTGAGCTTTTAGTATACAGATAATTTGCTTCTTTCTTGAGCTAATCAAAAAGAAGAAGATGGAAGATGAAGAAGATGGAATGGATCATCTGTGCTTGAGTACTGGATACTTCCTTCATATTCTAGACTGCCTACATACCCTGTATCCATGGGATCAAAGCACATTATGATGGTGATGAGACATGATGAATATGTAGTTCTGGATTTATTGATGATGTAAGTGATGAAAGATAGAAGAAATTGAGATGAAAGATAGAAGAAATTGAGATGAAAGATGAAAGATGGGTGATGAAAAGAAGGCTATCATCTTTGCCTAAATTAGAGTGCTTCCTCCGCATCTCAGATTGCCTACATACCTTGTATCCACGGGATCAAGGCTTTAATGATAGAGCTGGTGATGTAGTTCTTGCTTATTGCGTTGTTGGTTGATGTCAAAAGATCAACTTTGTTGCTTGGATTTTTTTTTTTTGCGATGTTTTGATTTTTTTGAATTTTGACATGCTTTTGATGTTTTTGGTGATTGTTGTGCTTTGATCCTAGTTACAAATGTTTGCCATGTTTGAAGTTGGATGTGTGATATGTTTGAAGTTAAAATGTTTGTTGTATTTGAGCTTGGGTGTTTGTTGTGTTATGAGCTAGAGCTATAAGTATCCACTTCCAAATAAGGCTCAACAAGTGCCCCTAGTGTGGGATGAAGGGTTATTATGAAGAAGCTATGATAGATGTGGTCGTGCGATCAAGATGCTAGGGTGCCAAATGATATTTAATTACCTCAAAAAAATCCAAACTGCAAAAGCCAGCAAGGCAGAGGGGAGGATGGAAGACTATTTATTAAGGATGTATAAGGGATAATGGCTTACAAGGCGAGATGTGGATTATGATATGGATTATATAGGGTAGATGGCGAAGTATGCTATGAAAAGCTTATTATCGAAAAAAACTAAGCAGATGATGGGAGCTAATCACTACACATAGCGCATGTTTGCCAGGTTTTCACTATGGTACTTATCCAAGGCACCTGTTTACCAGGTTTTCACCAGAGGATGGATTATTTATCTTGTACTATTTTTTTTTTGTTATCCAAAGCACCACAAAGTGGTTTTCACTATTGGATGGATTTTTTTTTTTGGGAATAGCTGAGATTCATGGATAAAACTTCTTGAGATGAATGATGTTAACTAGTTCTTCCAAGGGAATACCCTCATGTGTTGAGAGAGTGTATGCACCTAATCCATAAACTCATGTGATGACAAAAGGACCAAGCCAATTAGGTTCAAACTTGCCCTGTTTCTCACGGTGTTGCTGATTCTTTTGATTTGCTTTAAGGACAAGGTCCCCAACTTGAAATCTGCGTTCTCTGATTTTCTTGTTGTAGCTGCGGCGTAGACAGTTCTGATAGACTTGGAGATGGTTGAGTTCTAAGAGACACTGTTCATCTAATAGCTCAAGATCATGGAGTCTGGGTACTCGATATTCTTCATCTGAAACAGTATGATGTAAGGATACTCGCAATGAGGGGATCTCAACCTCAATGGGTAGGATAGCTTCAGTGCCATACACAAGAGCATAGGGTGTAGCTCCAGTTGGAGTTCTGATACTTGTTCTATATGCCCATAATGTAGGATTAAGTTGTAAATGCCAATCATGACCAGCTTCAATGATTGTCTTCTTGAGGATCTTGATAATTGTTTTGTCAGAAGCCTCGGCTTGGTCGTTACTTTGAGGATAATAAGGTGTAGAGAATCGATGTTGGATATGGAACTTGTTACAAAGATCTCTGATGTCTTGGTTCTTGAAAGGACGACCATTATCAGTGACAATGGCTTGAGGCACTCCGTACTGGCAAATGATATAGTGTAAGATAAACTTAGATATTTGCTTGCCAGTAATATAGGTCATCGGTATTGCTTCCACCCACTTTGTGAAGTACTCAGTGGTGGTTATGATAAACTTATGACCATTTGATGAAGTTGGATGGATTTTACCTATGAGATCAAGTCCCCACTATGAGGATGGCCAAGGATTAGTAATAGGTTGAATTTCATGTACTGGTGAATGTATTAAATCTCCATGTTTCTGACATTGTAGACATCTTTTTGCAAATTGTTGTGCATCTTTCTCCATAGTTGGCCACTAGTATCTAGCTCGTAGAAGTTTTTTAACAAGGCCAGGGCCAGTGGAATACAATCCGCAAACACCTTCATGCACTTCACGTAAGGCAACCTTTGCTTCCTCGGAATCAAGACATCTAAGAAGGATACCATCAAGACTCCGGCAATATAGGGTATCTCCTAAGATAGTGTAGCGAGAGGCTCGACGAATGACGGTTTTGCGTTGGGTATTAGATAGTTGTAATGAAAAGGTTTGATTGCGGAGATACTCATATATGTCCTCATACTAAGGCGAATTGGGAGCAACAACCTCACAAATAAGCTTAGACTGCGATACTTCAAATGCTAGGATCAAAAGTTGTTCAACCAAAAACTCACACTTATGTGTATTGGACGGCATATCTAAAAGAGATCCAATCATAGCCATGGCATCTGCTGCTTTGTTTTGTATCCTTGGAATATGTTCAAAGGTGATAGTGTCAAAATATTTCTTGAAATCATCAACCATTAGCTTATATGGAAGGAGCTTCTCATCTTGTGTTTGATATTCATCTAAAACCTATCTGATAACCAATTGAGAATCACCAAAGACCTGTAGCTGTTTGGTAGCCCATTGTACTACCATATGTAATCCTGTGATTAAAGCTTCATATTCTGCTATATTGTTGGTACATGGAAATGCAATTCTATATCATTTCAGGATATAATCTCCTTGAGGGGTAACAAATAATATCCCTACTCCTGATCCATGTTGCATGTAAGATCCATCAAAATATAGTTGCCACAGTGTTGGTGAAGTTAGGTTGAACAATTCTTCATCAGGAAACTCTGGACATATTGGTTGAATATATGTGATGGGTGCTGCGACTAATTGCTCATCAATAACTTGTCCTTTAATGGCCTTGCGATCCACATATTGTATGCCAAATTCACTTAGGATCATAACCCATTTTGCTAGTCTTCCCATAAGGATTGTGTTGATGTGTAAAATTGCGCGGGTTCCAACACCAACATGGAAAGTTTCAGGAATGTGGGACTTGCTCCCTAAAACAACCTCCAGATTTTAAAGAAGCTGGCTCTTCTCTATCTTGTATGGGTTTTGGGAAAAAGGGGAGAAATTAACAGAAATAAAGATACAGTTTAAAGCAAATCTATCTATGGCGATGCACCTGAATAATAAGTATCTCTCTCAACTTAAGCACAATGAAGCTATTCTCAAGATTCAGTTACGTTAAAGAGCAAATGTTGCATGGTTAACATAAACAGATATAATGAATAAACTCAAAGGCTCATAAACAGATACTTTACAATGACACAGAAAATATCAACCAAGGCACAGAACTCTGTCTTTCTCATTAATTTTCCAGCAACATAAGAGGCACAGTTACATTTACTTCCTAAATCACAAATAACAAAATAAAGGCAAATGATATTCACTGGTCACAGCAAAAAGTCTCAAATCTCTGATAGAAAATATCTCTAGCAAAACTATCTATGAATGAATCCCTCCATCTCGATCAATCTCCATCCCTATTTATAGCACAGGATCGACTCTAGATCGTTTGCACAATCGAATCCTAACAGGCTAACCGTACTGGAGCTAATTGGAAGTCTCTAACACTTAAAAATCTTTTGGATCCGCAAATAGTTACAAAAACTGCAAGTCTATTGGCTGTGGCAAAAACATGTGTGGCGCATCTCCTTCTATAGGGAAAAGACACTTGGCGGCTTCCGCACTCTTTAAACAATGAAACTCTGAGACACATGGCAGCGTCCACACACATATAACTTGAAACTTCTTCATCTCTCGGGAGAAACAGGAAACTGACACATGGCGGCGTCCGCAGCAACCAGAAATAGATACGTGTCTTTATTCGCACCTTCTCGCTGAACTGTGTCTTTATATTCAGGTGGCCCCTGCTTGTGACAACTGTCACGATCCGTAGCTTTGAAACTTAAAGACACTGTTAGGAAAAGGGGCCCACAACTCTTCGCTCATAAGCTTTCAAACAGGGATAGGTGGCAGCATCTGTGGCAACAACTAACCGATACGTGGCAGCTTCCGCAGCCTTCTATCTGATACATGGTGGCTTCCGCAGCCTTCTCAAAACATTAGAACCTTTTTGAGACTCACGCGGAGGTTGACACATGTTAGGCTCCATGAAACCAAAAAAACATTTATTATCGTTGGAAGAAAGGGGCAAAAGCTTTTACTTGGGCGCCGCATCCACCACGTGGCACGATCCGCATCACTGAACATTTACACAGGGGCCCATGTCCATTTATTACCTTGCATCGAAACATATAGAAACTGATGCGTGAAAGCTGACACTTGGCAAGCTCCACGACTACCATAAAAGACACATGGCTTCTTCCGCGGGCACACTGAAACTTTATAACTATGTCTCCGCATGCAACACGTGGTGTCTTCCGCAAGGTCTTAACTTAGAATGTATTAGAAAATATTTTCGCTACGTGGCATGATCCGCTGCAAAGTTATAACTTAGAAACAAAAAGCGGCTTGAAACCATAGCTTGACACTTGGAGGATTCCGCGACACTGGCAAAAAGAAAACCCACAACAACTATAAAATGAAACCCTTGAAAACCCTCATGGCCATCTTAGAAACATTTATAGACACAGAAACTGAAACTCGTGGGCGCGCTGCTGAAAACAAAATGTAGAGTTTTATACTCTACAGTTCTTGGTGACTAGTAGGGATTTTGATCCTGCTCAAAAAGAACCCAAAACTTGGCAAACTATATGTATGTAAAATACAAGACAGGGTCATAAATTCTGCAAAGTTGTTTGATAGATAGACCATTCTGAATCCAAGAGTCCCTACTTGCTCTGTAAATCCTAGAAGGCAAAATCAAGAATTATAATGTCCTTGTGAGAAAACCTCTACAGAATCTAAACCGCGATCTTCAGTTGAAACTCTAATTGGGCCATCGAGATCAAAACAGCTTCTACCTCTTGTACTGATGAGGAATCATTTAAACCTTGAAAAATAAATTGATCATTTTGTTTTGTCAAAAGCAGGGTCTTAATCTCATCAATCATCAATACAGTGCTAGCATTTGGAAATGGTGAGGGAAGACCTAGCTGCACCAAGTCTTCTATGTGTCTCTTCATGTCTTTTACTCATTCTTTGACAATATCCAGGAGCTCTTGGCAGTTTGTGGCAGCTGAATTACAACTTAGAACTTCATTTACTCTCTTTGCAGATACCATCCTGTCGTTGATCCCTACTGCTGACAGAATTTCATCTGTTGTGTCATATAGTTTCTTCAGCAACAGTTGAGAATTAGAAACTCTCAAAGAGATAGTAGACAGAGTGGCTTGAACCAAAGTTTCCACTTTCTCACATAACAGTTGTGCATTTAACAGGAAAGTTAATGAGGGTCTGAGCTGGATAATCTCCTCAGAGATTCTTTTCCACACCGACACATATAGCTCCTTGACCAGATTCAGAACTCTAGCATTCTGAGGCCTGTTAGCTAACTCCAATGTTAGCTGTTTTGTCATTTGTTGCTCTGCTAAGAGTTGTGCCTGTATTGCAGCAGCAGCATTCTGTTCATTCAGCAGCTTCTGCTGAGACTGTGTAGCTTGTTGCAACTTTTCTTGATACCTCTTCTCTAAGGTGGCCTTTTCTTGCCTCAAAACATTTACTGTAGCTTTTTCCTGTGCAAGCTCCATCTTTAGAGAAGCATTTTGAGCCACTGTCACTTGATGAATTTGACAGGAAACAATATTTTGCAACTGTTTATTTAGATTCTCTATTTCATATGTTCTAGATTTCAACTCTGTAGCAAGGTTGCTACTATTTTCCTTCTCCTGTGCTAATTCAGTTTCAATCTTCTACAACTTCTTGGACACCTTTAAGTAGTCAGTTGCAATAGCAAAAGTGGTTTCATTGAGTAGCTCGACCCTATCTTGTGGTCTGAATAGAGACATGTCCATAGCTACTGCATTCATTGCAAATTCCTGAGGCTGCATCTGCTCGTTTAGCTTCACCACATTTAGGGACAAATGTGTGACAATCAGTTGCTGTTGTATAGGGTCAAAGAGAGACCTCATATGTGGCACAGCCAGACTCTTATTTTCTTTCTTTCTTTTCTTATCAAACCTGGCTTCTCTAGCCTTCTTTGTTGTATCTGCCTAAGCTTGGAAAGTGGGGGGAGAAGCAATGTACCCCCCAGCAAAGGGATGACCCTGAGGTAAACCATAAGGAATAGCCAAATGTTGGCTAGGGGAGATTTGGGGAAGTGCTCTTCTTGGAACAGAGGGGGAAAAGAATGGCAATGAGGTGGCCTGTGAAGACATGGCCTGAGGATTAACAATTGGGGCAAGTGTAGATATAGGCACAGCAGAGGTGGCAGGGAATAGTAATGTGTGGCTAGCTGGGATTGCCACCCCTATGGTAGAAGAAAGAGACTGAGAGGAAAAAGGAGAAGAAACACTTACCTAAGGAGCAGCAGATGTGGTAGATAGTTGCTGTAGCAAAGGTTTCGCTTCTTCATCTGACTCTGGTGGCAGGTTTAGTTTTCTATGCTTCCTCGGCCTTTCTCCTGTTTCTCCTTCTGAATCCTTTTCCTCTACATTTACCACTACTAGAGGTGGCAAGGGTACAAAACTAGAAGCCCCAGTGGCTGAAACTGATGGAGTCCCTCTAGGTGGTGATGATACAACACCCTTCTATTTCTCTAAAGTACTAAGAGATTGGGACCAGGGAGATACAGGGGCTGTTGATGAGGCTTGTCTTGTTGCTTGCATTGTATGAGTTGACTCAGCCTCCTCTTCAGACTCCTCACCCTTCTTGTGGATTCTACTTGTATCAAGACTAGAAACTGGAGAGGGATGCCACTCATCCCAGATAGACTCCCATCTTTCATCAGTGTTAACCTTCCCAAAAGAGTGTGTCAACTCAGAAATTTCCTGCCTATACTTCCAATAGGCCTTAATTTTCTCTGGCTTCCACTCCTTGCCCTTCAAAGCTTTCTTTAAACCAATGCCCATTCTGATCTTAGGGTCAAAGGCCTTATGTTTAATATAAAAGGTCTCCCATGGCCTGGGCCCCTCATAAGGCAAATCTACCAGTTCCACATACAGGTCTAGGGAATCTTCTTTAGGGTTTCTCCTGTCTTCCCAAAAGGGATGACCCTCATGAACTATTTTAGCCCTAACTTTGTTGGTTTTAACCTAGGAGGCTATAAAATTGCTTGGGTCGTACTTCCATTTGTCTTCAATAATGAAGAATCCCAAGATGGCTAACTTTCGTAGCAATAGGTGCTCAGCATCTCTGACTTCTAAGGCCATGTTCTTTCTGACCTAGGGAATATCATACATTTTCTTCTTCTTCCTCTTGGTGCCATACTCATTATCGACCACGGACACTTGCCAGGTTACTTCTAGAAATGCTACCCTAGGGGTCAAAATTTTAGGGAACAGCATTGGTTCCTCATTGAAGCCATGGACCCTAATGATAGTATTTTGGGCCCCAAAGAAATAATCACATGAGATTGGGCAATTGGTCATGAAACCCTTAATGCTCGGTGTCAACCTATGTTCTATAGGTTCAGGGCTCAAATGGCCAAATGCAGGGGCAACAAAGAGTTCGTAGAACTCATAAGGGTCTAACGCCTCAGATAGCACATGTGTCCATGCGGACATAGGAATGGTTCTATTTTGCCCAAAATTTGGGTCGTACATGTTCAACTAAATATTTTGTGTAAAAATATTGTGGTTCTGATAAAACATCAAATGGAACAGATAAGAAGAATACCTGAATACTCCCATGTCTTTGAAATTGGTGAGTTGATCAACCATGGAATAAGCAATTTGTTCTGAAAAATCTAGATAGTATTCCTGCGACTTATCCACGGTCTTCAACCTAAAAATGATTGCAATTTGCCAATTATAGACGGTGCTATCTTCCTTCATCCCAAAAATGAAAGACATCATGGACAGTGCCTCTTGACTAGCCTGGCTGAATTGCGCCCTTCCTGTAGGAAGCATGGGCATCTGTGTGTTCTCCTCTTCTAGCTGCAATTCTGAGTTAAGGAACCTAAGCTAGTTGTTGACATTTGACCATGTCTTCTACATTTAGCAATAGTGGGAAAAGTGGTCATCGCTCATGATACAGGGCCAGCATGTCTCTCATAGCTTTGGGTGTAATCTGCACCATAAAGGGTCCCTGTTGAATGGTGCTTGATGGCGCATGGAACAGCTTTGCACATATATCAATTAGGTCAGGGTAGAGGTGCACATTAGGGACCAAGAACTGTGCCAACTGTGAGGTCCAAATCCTCATTCCAAAGGTCTCGAACTGTCCACTCTTCACTTTTTGAATGCATCTCTGGTGTGCCCCTTTACAGATAGCCTTGGTAGATTTTTGAAGGGCTGGGTCGAAAATACCATCTACGAAATCTTTTACTTTCGCTGGGTCAACGGAGTAACCTACCTCAAGGACTCTCGTTCTAGGGTAGGTTCTCTTAGGTTGTGCAGGGGCCGAGGCGTAAGACTTGCTTTTTAAAAGTCTATCAATTGATTCATATATTCTGAGTCCCTCCTGAGAGGACTGTGCTTCGGCCATGACTGTGTTTGCGGGGAGAATGTAAGAAGCTTTGTCACAGTAATGGATGGAAATGCCACTGGAAAAAATACACAACTGAAAGCGCTTGCTAGCGATTAGAGGCAATAGTAATCGCAGCGAAGAGATAGAAACAAATGAAAGCCACAGTTAGGATTTTTGCTAATTTAATGAGGTTTTTAATGACACATTGAGTCTCATAAATGGCATTTACACTGAGAAAACCGTTAGTGTATCTTTTGAAATCTCTGTAGAAAGGAGTGTCAGAAAAATTATGAGAGTGGCTGCAAAAGATTTTCAAAAGAGAAGGAGACAACCTTAATGAATGCAAGATTTTCAAAAGAGAAGGGGCTTGTGCTGATGGCACGTGTTCACAGAACACTTATTTAAAAGAAAGTGGGAAGACCAGAAAGATACAAAAAGGGAAACTAACTAACTATGGTACATAAGAGTCCCTAATTAATTGAAATGTTTCAAATAGATCCCATTAACAGGAATCTCTTCAGGCTCGCCATCCATAGTTTCCAGTTCGAAAGAATTTTGTTGCTTACAAGAACGAATCTTGTAAGGGCCCGTCCACAGTGACTCAAACTTGTTGTGTCGGCCTAGCTTCGCAGCTCTTTCATCCCACTTCAAAACCATCGAGCCCACTTCAAAATGGGGATTTGAAGTTTTCTTGTCAAAACAATCCTTGATTATTTTCTGGTGTCTCATTAGTGACTCATGTGCTTTCTCTCTTTCCTCTTGTACTTCTAGCAGTTCAGCAAGTCTAACTTGCATTGGGCCATTTTCCTCAATCTCAATTTGTTTCAATAATTGCAGAGCGGGAATCTCTAAGCTTAGTGGCATTACAGCTGGCTTACCATAGACCAATTCATATGGAGACATCTTTGTCACTTGCTTAGGTGTAATTCTGTCAGCCCACAGTGTTGTATTTAGCAGCTTATGCCACTCTCTGTGATAGTTGTTCCCAATCCTCTTAATGAGTCTGATTAGGTTCTTGTTAGTAGACTTTGCCAGACCATTACCCTGAGGGTAATAATTTGAAGAAGTTTTCAAATAAATTCCATACTTTAATGCAAACTCAGATACTTTTGTCCCCAAAAATGTCTTAGCTTTATCTGATATGATAGTACGAGGAGGGCCAAAATGAGCAGTAATGCTTTCCAGAAAGTCCAGCATTACTTTTTCTGTTGCTTCCTTGAGTGGTACTGCTTCACTCCATCTGGTAAAGTAATCTGTGGTTGTAAGGATCCATTTGTGTCCCATACTTGACACTGGATTGATCATACCAATGAAATCAAGACGCCATTGGGCAAAGGGCTCATCTATAATTATGGGGCTGGGGGGCATTGCTGCATTTCTCCTTTTTCCTGTATAGAACTGACAGGCTTGGCACTCTTTGACCAACTAATAACAGTCTGTAAATAGAGTTGGCCAGAAGTATCCTGCTTGAGTCACCTTTATGGCAGTGGTCCTTGCTAAAAAATGCCCTCCTGAGGTTCCATGGTGCAACTCATGTAATATTCTTTGAGCCTCATCCTTTTCCATACATCTCAAGAGTATACCCTCAGCATTTCTTCTAAAAAGAATATGGTCAATTAATACAAAGTGGGCCCCTTGTTGCCTGTAATACCTTCTCTTGTCATGAGAGAGCTCATTTGGGAAAATCCCATGTTTCATGAATTGTATTATGTTTGTGACCCAAGAATTCTGATCAATCTCGTAGATTCTCAACACACTCTCACTTTCTGTTTCTGCAGTCACCATTCTCTCCATGTCTTGGGCCATATATTGGCACAAACCTTTGCCTCTTACTAACTTAGTGGGTCTGACCTGCACATCATATTCAAGGATCTTTGTTATCCAGTTTGCTCTTTTTTCAGTGATCTCACCCTCCATAATGTATTCTCTTACACTAGGATGAGCCACTAATATCAAAATTTTATTTCCCATTACCATGTGTCTAAATTTCTTAAGAGCTTTGACCATGGCATAGGCCTGTTTCTCCACAAAATTGTATCTGGGCTCATATTCCCTGAGTGTCCTAGAGAAAAAGGCTATTGGGTGCTCTCCTTCTTGCTGGTCATCTTTCTGAGTCAAAACAGCAGCAACACTAAATTCACCTCCATACACATACATTATAAAAGACTTAGAAAAGTCT
Source organism: Cunninghamia lanceolata (assembly GCA_027924645.1). Taxonomy (NCBI): domain Eukaryota; kingdom Viridiplantae; phylum Streptophyta; class Pinopsida; order Cupressales; family Cupressaceae; genus Cunninghamia; species Cunninghamia lanceolata. The sequence goes on along the minus strand of BSBN01001272.1, from coordinate 19,188,462 downwards.
AGGTTTCTAAGTACTGGGGCTGTTGAAATGGCTTTCTTGATCTCCTCAAAAGCCTGTCTCCCTTCTGCAGTCCATTTGAAAACTAGGTCCTTATTTAGCAACAGTGTCATTGGTCTAATTAGGCTTGCAAAGTCAAATATGAATCGGCTAACAAAATTGATCTTCCTCAGAAAGGATTGAACTACTTTCTTATTGACTGGCAAAGATAAGTTCATAATGGCAGTGACTCTCTCAGGATCAATAGAGACTCCTTTTGATACTATATGCCCTAACAGTTTACCCTGAGGGACTGCAAAGATACACCTCTTGGGGTTCAGGGATATTCTAAACTCTTGACACTTCTTAAAAACTGCCTCTAAATGATCAAAATGATCAATAGCATTTTTAGAGAAAATAGTGAGGTCATCTAGATAAATCAGGATGATTTTGTTTATGAGCTCTCCAAATGCTACATCCATTGCTCTTTAAAAAGTGGCTCTAGCATTTGAAAGGCCAAATGGCATCTTAGCATATGCAAATGTTCCCCATTTGGTAGTGAATGCAGTCTTATGTTGGTCTTCATCAGCCAACCAAATCTGATTGTATCCAGAGAAGCCATCTAGTAAGGAAAATCTCTCTGATCCAGCCACAGTCTGTAAAATTTGTTCCATAGAGGGCAGGGGATAGTGATCTTTCAGAGATTCTCTGTTCAGATCTCTGAAATCTACACTGAGTCTTATGTCACCATTCTTTTTTCTTACTAGCACTAAGTTTGATACCCAGGTTGAGTGTTTGATTGGAAAAATTATTTTTGATTCTAAGAGCTTCTGTAACTCATCCACCATTAGAGGTTCAATCCTTGGATTCATTGGCCTCTGCTTCTGTTTGACAGGTTTAGATCCTTCAGCTAGCTCTATAGTGTGCTGGATGATATCTCTATCATAGCCATAGAGATCTTCATAGGTCCAGGCAATCACCTTATCATATCTTTCACACAAATCAATCAATCTTTCCTTTTCTTGCTGGGTTGTAGAATTGCCAATCTTCAATTTTCTTCCTTCACTAACCTAAATTTCAAAAAATCTTCTTTATCTACTTAAAACCTCTTCTTTTCCAGGCTTATATCTTTTGGGTCAAATAAGTTTTCTAAGGTAATAAGTCATTTAGGGAGCTTGTTTGACTTTAGTTGAATTATTTGGTCACCATATGCTTCTTCAATTTTAGGTTGCAACTGATCAGCAAATTCTCCTGACTGTTGTAAAAATGAAAGTACTTGAAAATCATTTTCAAAAACTTGCCAATTTTGGTCATTGTCTAGGATAGTTGGCCTCACTATAATTTTGATTGATTCATTGTTGACTAGTAGATCAGTTGCTGGATCAAATTGTGAACCAATCTGTGTCATTCTATCAGCCTCAGAATTTTGGGCTCTAGGGACTACTTCAATATTGAAAGATTCAAAATCATCTATTAGGTCCCAAATCCTGTGCCTATAGGATCTCATCCTTACATTTTTAGCCACTGCCTTTTCTCTTATTTGTTTCACCACTAATTCTGAATCGCATTTTACTATCAGATTTTTTACTCCTTTTTTCTTGGCTAGCATGAGTCCATGCACCAAAGATTCATACTCAGCATCATTATTGGTACAGGCAAATTGAAAATGGATGGCTCTTAAAATTTTCTCACCATTTGGGGTAGTAAGGCAAATTCCTGCTCCAGCTCCATTTTTACTTCTAGCCCCATCAAAATTTAGAATCCAGATTTCTGAGTCCTTTTCAGATTCTTGAGTCTGTGGTGTTTCTTTCCTTAAAATATTTGGGATCTCTTGGTCTTCTTCAAATATGACATAAGTGCCTAAACCAGTAGAGTCATAATTTCCATAGGGGTCACTTTGCATCATAGTCAACAACTGATTATTCTCTTCCTCCTTTTAGTCATGTTCAATCCAGTCACCTATCTCTTCAACAAAGATTCTTTCATCTTTATTTAGCATAGCATGGTCTACCTCTAATTTTGGGGTTGGTTCATTTGTGATATGGTCTTTTGATAATGGCTCAGACAGTATCTTCATCTTTGTCCCATATTTGGTTCTTAGAGGGAGGTGTGACCAATCTAATGACATGTAACCTCCTATCTTAGCTGTAAAATCTCTGGATAGACATAGACCAAATACAGAAGGAATATCTATGACTACTGCATCCTAATTCACAATTATATTAGGGCAAGTGTACAATTGCAATGGGAGTTGTTTAATTTTTCCTATTGTTTGCACTGATTTCCCATCCAACTGCATAACTCCTCTAGTAAGTGGCTCATACTTTATCTTCAAAGCATCTGTTATTTGTTTTGGCATTACTGTAGTATTGGCCCCAGAGTCTATCATTGCATTATGCAACAGTTTCTTCCCAACTATCAAAGTCAAATAAAAGGGACCTGGTTTGGATTTACCTACCTCAGGTGCATTGTTCAAAAGGGTTGTTGTCTACAAAGGTACAGTATCTTTGAGCTGCAGCTTTTCTTTATTAGCAGGTCCTCTTTTGGCGCCAGTATGTTTAGGCACTTCTTGGCCCTGCAGAGCTTCTTGCAACGGTGTCTTCTGCTCAGGAATAGCTACCATGTCCCAGATTGATACATGTGCTGGTGTCCTTTTTAGCTGATCCACTATATTGATAGGTCCTAATGCTTGGGCCTTTGAGTAATAAGGGTACCTTGCCTTTTCTTGAACTTGACCTAAGGCTACTTGATTCTGCACAGGCTGGGACATTTCTTGTCTAGCAGCTGTGTTCTGATGACCTTGAAATGGGGGAGCTCCCATGATCTCATTATTAGTGACTTTAGGTTGTTCCATCATTCTCCTCTTTGCTCTGGTATAATAATTTGATTGTACCAATGGCTTCTTGGAAGTACATGCTTCATTCAAGAACACTGAATCTTCATCTTCAATCCATGAAAATAAAGCATGTTCAGGGGCTATTTCTTCTTCCTATTGTAAGGACATTCCTTGCATCTGGGCAACCAGGACTGCATTTTGTACACCTGGACACTGATATTGTGAAGTGTTAGAAGTTGCAAATTGTCCTTCTAATCCTCTTTATTCTACTATCTTTTACTGTAAATTTCTTCTAGGGCAGTCTCTGGGCATGTGAGCATTGTTGCAAGGAAAACATCAAGCATTTGTGCTATCTGCAAAATTATTTTGCCCTGGGACAATTTCCCTGTTGGGATTAGGAGGAACAGCCTGTAGATGTGTAGGGACTGTGACTAACTGGTTTGATGGTTGAGGATTAGCTTGCCTTTGAGGGCCTTGATATTGATTTGACTGAAAGGGAGGTCTATTTCCTTGGTATCCTTGATATTGGGGTTTTGGATAAGGATTTTGTTGTCTCTTCAGATTGATTATCTCATTTGAAAAGGTTCTTAAAATGTTCTTGACATCATCCATTTCAGATGATTGAATAAGGGCAATTACTTTAGCAGGCTGCTAAGGAAAAGAATACATAGACACAGGTGGGGTTGTAGGATTAGGGACTTCTTGAGGCAGAGGTAAGGTAATTTCTGGGAACATAGGCATAGGAGGCCTTGGGGGCAACTTTCCAGCATCTATTAAATTATTTTCAGCTTTGACTGCAAACTCATAAGCTTCTGGTAGTGTCTGGCCTCCAAGGGATTGGATCATCATTGATATATCTGAGTTTAAAGATTTAAGGTAAAACACAATAGCCATACCTGGTAGTGGTCTTTCTATGGCAGGGATCCTCTCCCAAGTCTTTTGAAATCTTGAATTGAAATCAGTCATAGCTTCTTGTGGTGCCCTTTTGATGGTGATCAATTGTTGCAGCAAAGAAGATTTATCACCCTTTTCTTTAAATCTTTCAAAGAAAGCATCACTAAGCTGATCCCATGTGGATATTGTATTTGGGGTTAAAGATCTATACCAGTCCAGAGCCTTCCCTTTAAAAGAAGCTGCCAACAGTCTTATAGCCACATTCTGTTGAGTGATCGCATGCACTGCACAAACATCAGATACATCTTACAGATGCTCTTCAGGTGTCTTGAAATCTTCCCCACTGAATTTAGGCAGAGCCTTCAGAGCATTGGCTGGGATAGCATCCCAAGTAGCTGGTAGTATTGGAAGAATCAGAGGACTGCCAGTGTTCCAATTTGCATAATTCCTTGGGGCTATAGGTGCTCCCATAATTACTCTTGGTGCTACTGAAAATTGATTCACTCTTCTCCTTGGATTAGCTACCAGCGGTGGCAAAAGAATGCCTAGTCTAGCAGCAGATTTAGCTCTTATTATAGGTCCACAGCTTTGACTTCCTATGGCTTCCTGGCTCATACAATCTTCATAGAAACTTCAAGAAATTGTCCCACCGGGCGTGCCAAAAACTGTTGATGTGTAAAATTGTGCGAGTTCCAACACCAACATGGGAAGTTTCAGGAATGTGGGACTTGCTCCCTAAAACAACCTCCAAATTTTAATGAAGCTGGCTCTTCTCTATCTTGTATGGGTTTTGGGAAAAAGGGGAGAAATTAACAGAAATAAAGATACAGTTTAAAGCAAATCTATCTATGGCGATGCACCTGAATAATAAGTATCTCTCTCAACTTAAGCACAATGAAGCTATTCTCAAGATTTAGTTACGTTAAAGAGAAAATGTTGCATGGTTAACATAAACAGATATAATGAATAAACTCAAAGGCTCATAAACAGACAATTTACAATGATAGAAAATATCAACCAAGGCACAGAACTCTGTCTTTCTCATTAATTTTCTAGCAACATAAGAGGCACAAATACATGCACAGTTACATTTACTTCCTGAATCACAAATAACAAAATAAATGCAAATGATATTCACTGGTCACAACAAAAAGTCTCAAATCTCTGATAGAAAATATCTCTAGCAAAACTATCTATGAATGAATCCCTCCATCTCGATCAATCTCCATCCCTATTTATAGCATAGGATCAACTCTAGATCATCTGCACAATCAAATCCCAACGGCCTAACCGAACTGGAGCTAATTGGAAGTCTTTGACACTTAAAAATCTTTTGGATCCGCAAACGGTTACAAAAACTGCAAGTCTATTGGTTGTGGCAAAAACATGTGTGGCGCATCTCCTTCTATAGGGAAAAGACACTTGGCAGCTTCCGCACTCTTTAAACAATGAAACTCTAAGACACATGGTAGCGTCTGCACACATATAACTTGAAACTTCTTCATCTCTCGGGAGAAACAGGAAACTGACACATGGTGGCGTCCGCAACAACTAGAAATAGATATGTCTTTATCCGCACCTTCTCGCTGAACTGTGTCTTTATATTCGGGTGGCCCCTACTTGTGACAACTGTCACGATCCGCAGCTTTGAAACTTAAAGACACTATTAGGAAAAGGGGCCCACAACTCTTCGCTCATAAGCTTTCAAACAGGGACAAGTGGCAGCATCCGGGGCAACAACTAATTGGTACGTGGTGGCTTCCGCAGCCTTCTATCTGATACGTGGCAGCTTTCGCAGCCTTCTCAAAACATTAGAACCTTTTTGAGACTCACGCGGAGGTTGACACATGTCGAGCTCCGCGAAACCCAAAAAACATTTATTATCATTGGAAGAAAGGGCCAAAAGCTTTTACTTGGGCGCCGCATCCACCACGTGGCATGATCCGCATCACTGAACATTTACACTGGGGCCCACCTCCATTTATTACCTTGCATCGAAACATATAGAAACCGATACACGGAAGCTGACACTTGGCAAGCTCTATGACTACCATAAAAGACACATGGCTTCTTCCACAGACACACTGAAACTTTATAACTATGTCTCTGCATGCAACACGTGGTGTCTTCCATAGGGTCTTAACTTAGAATGTATTAGAAAATATTTTCGCTACGTGGCACGATCCGCTGCAAAGTTATAACTTAGAAACAAAAAGCAGCTTGAAACCATAGCTTGACACTTGGAGGATTCTGTGACACTGGCAAAAAGAAAACCCACATCAACTATAAAATGAAACCCTTGAAAACCCTCACAGCCATCTCAGAAACATTTATAGACACAGAAACTGAAACTCGCAGGCGCGCTGCTGAAAACAAAATGTAGAGTTTTATACTCTACAGATTGCTTTGGAGAGAAGATATTTGAGTGGATTAACATTAGATATGAGCTTTGTTGTTTGGTTCAACATGTAAGGTCGCAACTTTTGGGAAGAAAACACCAATGCCAAACATTCTTTTTCCATAGGTGAATAATTAAGTTCATATCCCACAAGAGTTATGTTGATGTAATAAATGGCTTGCTCCTTTCCTGAATCATCATGTTGAGCTAGAAGGGCACCCAATGCTGCTATTGTTGAAGATATGTAGAGCAATAGTGGTCGATCAAGTACAAGAGGTACTAACACAGGGGGTGTTGCTAGATATTCTTTTATTTTGTCGAAGGCCTGTTGACATTTCTCATCCCACTTAAAAGGTTCACCCTTGCGGAGAAGATGTTGGAAAGGATGACACTTATCTGCTAGTTGTGAGATAAATCTGCGGATAGATTGCAGCCTTCCTTGTAGACTACGGAGCTGCTTGAGATTTTCTGGTAGAGGCATTTCCATGATAGCTTTTACTTAGTCCGGATCCACTTCTATCCCTCGTCGAGACACAATGTATCCCAACAGTTTTCCAGATGTTACGCCAAATACACATTTCTTTGGGTTTAGCCTAACTTGATACTTCTCTAGTCGGTCAAAGATTTGTTGCAATACTTGTAGATGTCCTTCTCTTGTCTTGGATTTTCCTAGAATATCATCAACATAATCTTCCATGATAGTGTGAAAAAGGTCGTGGAAAATCACTGTCATGGCTCGTTGATAAGTAGCTCCTGCATTCTTGAGACCAAAAGGCATTACAACCCAGCAGTATGTACACCATGGGCAAATAAATGATGTCTTGTCTTGATCTTCCTCTGCTATTCTGATTTGGTTATATCCTAAAAATCCATCCATCAAAGATAGCATTTCATGTCCAGCTATGAGATCAATAATGTTGTCTATGCTTGGTAATGGAAAGTCATCTTTGGGAAATGCTTTATTAAGATCTCTGAAATCTGTGCAACAGCGAACTCGTCCATCATGTTTTGCTACAAGTACCAAGTTTGAAATCCACTCTAGATAATCAATAGGCTTTATGAACTTTGCTTCTAAGAGCTTCTGAATTTCTGCCTTAACCAATAGAGCTACTTGCGGATGCATTTTATGCAATTTTTGTTTGATAGGTTTTGCATTAGGAGATACTACTAGATGATGTACCATGAGTAAAGGATCTAGACCTAGCATGTCAGCATAGGTCCATGCAAAATTGATAGCTCTTTTTATGAAAAATGCTGTGAAATCTTTTCTTTCCTGCTCTGATAGTGATGCTGCCAAATATGTGATCTTTGGATTCTGTTCTGTGCCCAAGTTCATGTCTTGTGATTTTTCAACTAGCACTGTTGATTTTTCATGATAGTTAGTGGCAATAGGAAGATCAAATCCCCCATCCTTGGGTGCCTCAGAGAGGTTTTCACCCTCGGATATGTCCTTTATTTTTACTTTTTCATGGTCAAGAGGCACCTTTCAGTTTTCACCCAATGACCTATCTTTTTTTATTTTATTTATTCACTTTTGTGACTGAAGGATTTGATACTTCCGCCAAAATATGCTAGTTTAGGTAGATCCATCATGAAGCCTGCTTTATGATCACCCAATGGAATACCTTGTCATAAACCCATGAATTTGGCAATAGCTTCATCATTTTCAGATGTATCCAATATCGGTACCCCCTGTTGGTCCCAATCGACGAGGTCAGGATATACAAGTGAAAGGGTAACAGACGAAGGGTGTCGGCTAGATGAAGTTGTGGAGATCATAAAGATGGAGTTTTCTTGAAAAAGGTTAGTGATATGAAGGGAAGAGTCATCCACGGTATCCGTATTGGAAGTCTCTCCTACCGAGGAAGGTCCAGCTTCCATATCAGAAATACACTTAATGTCTTTGGGAAGCGGTACCTCTAGCTGATAGCCAAGGCCTTGCTTATTAAACTTCTTAGACATAAAAATGGGTTCAATAGGTCCTTGTTCCTGTGATCCCAATCTGCCATGTCCTTTGTAGCCCATGTTCTTAATGATGCGGAACCCATTGTTATATATCTCTACTTCAAGTTGGACTTGGTCGTTCTCATCAAAGAATATCCAAGAGTTGATGCCATCGATGTCTTCATCATCCAAGAATCCACCTTTAATGAATACTATGGGTGGGGCTTTTATGACAACTGCAGATGAAGATGGCTTGGATATAGAAGGTTTACCATGAGATTTGGGAGATAAGGGAAGAGTTCCAACACAACAAGATTCTTGCAATGTGTACTCACCCGGGCCATGTTCGGTGTACTTGATACGGAGATTGGACGCTGCTTTGCTAGATGATGGCTTGAGTAGGACGGATGGATCTACATATGATGAAGATGGATATGCTTCAATGTTGATAGGAATGCAGTTAGGGCTTTGATATTTAGCTTGAAAGGCACGACAAAATTCAAATGGATTGGGATCAACATGGATAGTAATTTCCACACCGTTATGTGGAAACTTGAGGCATTGATGGTATGTGGAAGGAACTACTTTGAGAGCATTGATCCATGGACGACCAAGAATGATGTTATAAGGAAGCTCAATATCAAGGACTTGACAATGAGTGTCAGTAGTGACCAGCCTAACTTGAATAGGCAAGTGAATAATCCCTTCAGTATCTCTCTCGGCATCATCATATGCTTTGATAGTAATGACCTTGGAAGTGTCAACATCTTTCTCAGAATATCCCAATTGTTTTATTAATTTTAATGAGCATATATTAAGACCAGCTCCACCATCCACTAAGATTCATTTGATACGACGTTGTTTGACAAACACTTCTATGTGGAGGGCTTTGTTATGTGATGGGTTGATGGAAGGATGAAGATCTTTGTCAGAAAAGGTGAGATGGCAAGGGGCTGCAATGCTAGCTACTATAGATTGGAATTGAGTGGTATCAATATCGTTGGGTATCGAAGATTCTTGTAAGGATTGGTCAAGGATAGATTTGTGGGCAGGGGATATACGAAGCAACTCAAGAATGGAAATATGCGCAACTGTTTTGCCAAGGTGATCAAGGATGTTGTAGCTAGAAGACAATCAAGGAGGATGGACAGGTGCTCCTTGAATGGTCACGCAACCTCTTCGGGTAGTCACAGCGCAGTCAAGTGCTTTGCCTTGGATAGTAATAGTAGAAATGCGAGCATGGTCAATGCAGCCAATAGTGGATGATTCATAGTTATATTGAATGGCATTTCTAGTATGAGGGTTACTTGGTTTGTCATGAGATGGAAGTGGATTATTGAAAGCATCTAGATCATAATTTGATGTCAGTTGATGTGTAGGTTGTGTTGTTGGAGGTGTGATTTTGATTAGACCTTGATCGATGCAATCTTGAATAACATGCTTTAAGTGCATACAATCACTTGTTTTATGTCCCTTGACTCTAAGATAATCACAATACTCATTTTCTTTATACCAAGGAGCTTTTAAGAGCAGTTCGCCATTGGGTGGTGCATCTGGTAACATGATATCTCCTGCTTGGAGAAGCTTTCGAAAGATAACTTCCATAGGTTCTACTAATGGTGTGAATTGTCATCGAGGATTTGAAGTTTGTCGTTGTCGGGTTCATTGAAAAGGTTGAGTTGTTGTAGATGCAACTTGAATGTTAATAGGATCTTTCATTGTTTGTATATTCTTTGCATCTACAACACCGTCATTGACAACATTCTTGTTCTTGTTCCAAAAGTGAGATTTATTGTTGGAGTTTTGCGGATTGTCTTTGTTATCTCTAAAAATATTGATAGTACCTTTAGCGATTAAAGTGCGTTTAATGATGGTTCCTTTGGAAACAAGTTCATCAAAGGTACTAGCACTTTGTAATTGTAGTTGGAATGAAAGCTTGGGATGAAGATTTTGAACAAAGATATCGAGTTGTTGCTTCTCAGGTATTTCCCATGATAATTTGCTAGCCATATTATGCCATCGTTGAGTGAATGAAGAGAAAGCTTCACCATTGCGTTGTTTATTGTTGACAAGGTCGTTCATGTTCACTTCATGTTCAATGTTGAAAGAAAAATGCGATCAAAATTTATTTGCAAGTTTTGCAAAAGACTTAATGCCCGGAGGTAAATGAGAGAACCATTCAAGAGCTTGTCCCCTAAGCTTCGGGGAAATAGTCTCAAAAGATATGTATCGTCTTGAGCAACATCAAGACATGCGACAAAGAAAGCTCTAAGATGGTCTTCCGGATTTCCTTTTCCTTTGTACTTGTCAAATTACAAAATTTCAAAGTGTGGCGGAAAAGGTGTCATATGAAGTGACTTATCAAATGGGTAAGCGCATATGTCCTCCAAGGAAAATGTTTTCTTGCCTTGTCCTACCGCTTTGTTAATCATTTGTTGAACATCCAGTGGAGATAGGTGGTGTTGTTGCAAAGGGGGTTGTTGGTTTGGAGGTGCAGTGTAATATGATGTATATTGTGGTTGTTGTTACGAGATATACAAAGCCATGACCATTTGTTGAGGTTGCGTACTCACAATATATGTCATAGGATTAGTATGTGACACATATGTGTTTAAAGATTGTTGTCCATGAGACACAAGCGGTGGTTGAGTATATTGAGATGAATTAGGGCCAAGGTTTTGCATCACATGGGAAGTGGAAGATGAATTGGCGTTAATCAATGGTTGTGAGTTCGGAGTTGGGTTTGTGACATGGTAAGTGAAGGAAGGATTAGTAGATGCGGAAGAAGGATGGACATTCAGGTTTGTATTTTGAACATGAGGATTGGTATATGCCGTATATTGAATGACGATGGGTAATCCTTGAGTGGTATACAATGGATTGATGGTTTGTGAGGGATTATAGGAAGATAGTTGAAATGATGTAAGTTGATCAACATAAGAGACCACGGTGCTAGGATTAGCTTGTGAAACAATAGGCGGGTCACTCAAGTCAATGAGACTAACATTGGGATCATATGATGCGTTGGATGGATCCGTGGAAATCATGGAGACCATATTAGCGGTGGTAGGAATATGGGATGTGGTGTCCACATGTCATGCAATAGGAGTAGCGGATTGCAATGGTTGTGAAGCTTGGACAAGTTGCGTTGTTTGGATATCTTGGGAAACTTGCAGAGTATAGGACATGGGGATAGCTTGTGACGTGTGAGAAGTTTGCGCTGGGGCAACATGAATAGCTTGTGTTACTTGTGATCGAGATACGGTCATTGTAGGAGAAGATGTATGTTGTGAAACATGGAAAGGTGGAATGTTTAGAATTTGTGAAAGCAAAGGGAGTACATTAGTTGGAGTTATCAAAGGTTCTAAAGTGTACTCCGAGCATGGTGGGTCGAATGAAGTAACAATAGGCAATGAAAAAGATGGGTTGGAAGATGGATTTTGAAGCATGGTATGCGATGGTGTGGCTATGGTGGATGGTCTCTTTGCAAGAACAACAGGAGTGCTTGGATCATGCTCTCAAATATAGGATATGTCAAACTCTCTTGGTAATTTAGCTCCCATACATGCTAATTTCAAGAAGTAGCAGTTAGGATCAGATAAAATAAGTCTCTCGAATTGATCCCATACATATTTATGTCTAAATTCTAATAAGTCTTCTTGGGATTGCTCTTCATAAGTCTCCAAAAATGTTTGAGGTTGTACTTGTTGTGACAATGACTCTCCAATGGTGTATCCATCGGGCACAAACATGTGAGGAGGCATACCGGTCATAAATTGAGTCGTGTGTCTAAGGGGCGTTGATCTAGATTGTTGCATCTTGGCTTCCTTCTCAGCTAGCATTTTTGCTTCCATTTCAGCTCTATATTGGCTCCTATTTTGAGGCATGATTGTTGATGTTAAAACTTGGACTTTATCTTGCAAGATTTGAGACCTAAAAGGTGATGGTTTGTTGATTGTTTGATTGGTTGTTGGTTTGCTTTGCTAGTTTGTTGTTTGCTTTGTTGTTGGGGTGCTTGGTTGATTGTTGATGTTGTTTGGTTGATGATTGCTAGTTGTTTGATGGTTGGTTGATTGACTTCCCTAGAGGATAGCTCACACACTCAACGGGAAAAAGCTGGTTGATGTTGTTGTTTACTGATATTGGTAAGGCTAAGGCCAAAAGATGATGTTTTTTTGATGTTGGATTGATTGTTGGATGCTTGGTTTGTTGATTTGAGGTCTCAAGAAGATGGGAAGTCCACAAAGTCTAGTTGTTTATTATGCTCAAGACAAGAGACAAAGTTTAGGTATCTATAAATGATTAGAAGCATGTCTGAAAGCTAATGTTGAAGCTAAGCAAGCTAGAAATATGACTGATTTGGCTAAGCTGTTGGGATTTGCTGATATTTAGCCAGAGGCGGTAGATAATAGCTCAGATGTGACACAGAAAAAGCCAAAGGCGATCAGTAATATCTCAAAGGAGATTTGGTTTCGATCTAGGTGACAGGTTACAGTACTAGCCAGAGGCGAGCTTGTTTGCTAAAGGTGAGCAATTTTGGTTCAAAAGCAATTTTCTGCTGATAAAAGGTGACTCAGTTTGGTACAAAGGCGAGCATCTATTGTTCAAAAGTGATTGGGTTTACGCAAAAAGTGATTGACTATTGTTTGAAAGTGATTCAATTTTTTGTAAGCGATCAATTAAGGCTCAAGAGCAGTCTGTGTCTGTCAGGGAATATGTTTAAATTGTGTTTTTGACAAGAAAATAGTGATTTTAGTTACTCACACTCACAATAATCACAAACTTGTACAACCTAGGCTAGGAAAGGACTATATTTGTTGAGTCCCCTGGCCATGCTTATTCAAAGCAGATAGCTTCAGGATCTTGGTAGCACTGGCTCCTCTCCACGGCACACACTTCTCACTCATACCAAGATCTGGGTTTTCCAAGGCTTGTCCCCCCATTAAACCTTAGGATTGTCCCTACTATCTCTACTAAGAACCACATGAATCAGGGCAACTTCAAAGGTCCCACCTTTTGCGTCAACAAATAGAGGGTTTTTGGCTACTACACAAGGTTGCTAGTAAGGGCATCCGTTCGAGTGGCTATACGCGCAGCAGTGCTACTCTCCGTTATGGAGTCTCCCAGCCTTTAAGGGTTACGCCTTGGAGGGTTTTGGGGGAGGTTGGCTATCAATATAACACGACAACACCTGTTGTTTGTAGTTTTTGACACAAACACTTTTCTTATATAGCAGTTCAGAAGGACTTGGCTTTAGCCCATTACCGCTTGGGTCGTACCCCTTCTCACACCAAGAAGGCAGGCCCTCTAAAGATAATAACAAGTTCTCATACACCCAAGATCCATTTGATAGGTAAGGGGAGAGGATACTTTTGCAATTAAATTTGGGTTACAAACATGCACATTCAAGCAATCAAGAAAGATAAATCAAGCATGTAGCAAACAATGATTCATTTTAAGCACCAAGCCCAAATGTTCCTAAATTAGTGATAAACCACAAGTCTTGGACCGATCAGAGCTGCAACAAATATGTTAGTAGTTTGATAACCTCCTTTTTTTAGACAATCAATAAGATGTTGCACAAATACCCAATTAGTAACCAAGAAAACTAAACTGCAAATGATACAGACTGAAAGTGACACAGTTACCAGAGGCAATCAACTGTTGATCAGAAGCGATCTGTATGCTGCCGAAAGAAAAATGTTATAGATCAAAGGCGACGCAAGTAAAGCTAAATGTGAACGGATAAAGCTTATAAGCGATGCAAAAAAGTAATAGGTGACTTCTTACAGATCATAAGCGACCCAGATCTGCAAAAAAATAGAATATAACAAAAAACCCTAGTTTTGCATAAAGCGATCCAGATAGCTAAAAGTGATCACTGTCAGATTAAAAGCGATGCAAATAAGAACATAAGTGACCACTATTATCTTGTAAGCGATGCGAAAAAGATAATAAGCGACTACTGTTCACTCAGAAGCGATCTCAGAAAGTCTAAAAGCAGCAGGTTTTGGCTCAAAAGTGATGCGTTTGTTCAGGCAGCGACTGGTTTTCTCTCAGAAGTGACTGGAACTTGCCGTAAGCTCTCAGAGAATCTGATCTACACAAAAAAAGCTTTAAATAACAAAGTTAATCAAGGACATGAGTCCCATTGGGCATGCCAAAATGTGATAGGTAAAAATTAGGTTAATAAGATCAAGCATCGCCATGAAAACTTAACCCTACCATCATCAAAGAATCTAATCCAAATAGAATCAAAAACATGCAATTCAAGAACAATATCACCTAGATTGTATGATTCCTTGTTTATGATATGGATTACTTCTCAACAATGAACAATTATGAAGATTAAAGCTGCCATGATGGATGGATGATAATGATAATATGCTCAATGGATACTAAAATGCTCAATATGCTCAAGATGATAATGTAGATGCTATGTGAATGCTAGATAGATGTAGTATGGAATGAGAGGGTGTTTATATAGAACTCAACCAAAATCAATCAACGGTAGAGATTTGGTGGCTATGTGAATGACTAAGATTAAAAGCTAGTCATAGGTGAATGTGTAGATGACAAGTGGAAGGAAGATAAGGCTTATGTGTGACCGTGTACACAAAAAGTACTACATGTGAAAGATATTAAATAAAAGATGTAGTACCACTTATCTTTTTAAATGAAAGAGGCACACATGTCGGCTCATGAAGATAAATGATAAGAAAAAATTAAATAAATAAATAAAATTTATATAATTAATTGGAAAGTGGGCTTATGAATGGAATTTTAATTAAATAAATAAGATTTATTTAATTAAAATAGATAGAAATAGATAATTAGATAATTAAAGATTATTTAATTATAGTTTAGAGAAAATAGAAGAAATAGCTAATGAATTAATTAAATAAATATAAATTTATTTAATTAATAGAAGACATAAGTGATAGGGACATTGCTCAAGTGTGTTAGACAAATGTAGATGGTAGGTAATGCGATATTTGAATGCTTAGGTCAATTTTGGGTGTCTACAGGTACATAGAGAAGTGCTTGATAAAATGCCTTAAAAAAAAACTAGTGCCACTAGTTAGATGCACATTCACAATGTACAAACCTTTTAATTACATAGAATACAATTACTTCTCTTAATTTGAAGCCTTCTTATTCTCAAAATGGTCTTCATTTTTCGTTAAAATCTATATTATTTTTTTTGTTGGAGTAACTCAGGTTTTTCACCTAGTCCGAGCCCAGAGAGACCCTTATGAGGGATCTCCTCCCATGGATTTATTGTTGAGACCACTACTGGGGGGTCTCAAACCCCAAGGCATTATTGTCAATTTCAAACCCGTGAGCTCATTGGCCCAGCAAAGGCCCATAACCTACGAGCACGACAGCCCAGCGAAGACACATATCCTACGAACACGTCAACCCAACAAAGGCACAAGGCCTACGAGCTCTTTGACCTAGCGAGGGTTTGAACCTTGGTGGCCGCCACAACAACCATGCGACTTGACCACTGAACCACGCCCTTATTGGCTTAAAATCTATATTGTTATTATATATACATTTTATATATTTTAAATGATTAAATATATTTTAAATATGATATAGTATAATATAATTGTATATTTAAATATTTTTTTAATTCAATTATATATTTATTTTATATATAAAATCTATACTATAATTATATTTATTGATATATTATATTTTGAACAATATAAATTATTAAATATAAATATAATATAATATAATAATATATAATAAGATGCATTTTATTATTATATTATATTTTAAATAATAATATAATATATTTATAATTTTGAATTTATATATAAAATAAATATATAATTTATTACAAATTTGGATATAAAACATATATGGTACATCTCTTCCTCCCATCTCTCTACCCATACAACATTATGAAAAATCACATGGTAAAAGAAAACATGAGAAATGCATAGAATATTATATGGTAAATGAAAACATTATGCATATATCACGAGGCAAGCTTACATTGAATGTGTTTTTATATATTTACTTTATCTTTTTCTTTTAGTGAGTGGATGATCGTCTTTTTCTTCCAATGATTTGTTATATCTCTCTTCCTTACTTTGTTCCTTGATCTCTCTTTCTCTCTTCCTTTCTCTACCTCCTCTCTCCATCTCTCTATCCTTCTCTATCTCTTTCTTACCATCTCTCTTTCTTTCTCTTCCCTATTTATCTCTCTAGATATCTATACCTCTCTATCTCTCTTTCTCTACCTCTTTATCTTTCTTTGTCTCCTCTCTCTATCTCTCTCTGTCCCTCTCTATCTAATTCTCTCCTTAGCATGAAATGGGTACACCAAGATAACATGTAGAAAATAAGTAATTAGTGGTATAGTGCATGAGTCCCATTTATTATACTTGGGAAGAGAGCATGCACTTTTGTAAGGGTAAGGGTGAAATGGAGTAGATTAAATATGTCGACAACATACATGCATATATGCCTCTCTCTCTCTCTCTCTCTCTCTCTCTCTCTCTCTCTCTCTCTCTCTCTCTCTCTCTCTCTCTCTCTCTCTCTCTCTCTCTCTCTCTCTCTCTCTCTCTCTCTCTCTCTCTCTCTCTCTCTCTATGCACCTAAGTCTAGTTAACACTCCATCCTTACTCTCTCCACTTATAGTGGGTCATGGAAGACCACACTATTAGGCTTTAAAATTTGAGAGAATGTAATGGTTGAAACATGTAGGGAACTTATAGTGAAACTGATTTGAAAGTTTTATTATTTGGAAACATTCTCTCCTCATGAAATTTAAATGCAATATTTCTACTCTAACTTGTCTATTCAACCTGCCTATCTCTCTATTATTATGAAGTACTAGTTTCAAGCGCATCAAAACCTCACTCAGCACGTGTACAGCTTGCAAACCCAACTCAATCATATCAAACAAGAAACTATGGGCATCGAGATGCCACCTTGGCATCTAATTATCAATGAATATATGGCATAATATATCCCTCATGTATTGAGTTCTCTATTATATCACTATTGTATTCAATCTACATACTATTTTTCAGCCATTGGTTAATGGTTTCAACACATGTTTTTGGTTGTCATTTTCATACAAGAATCTTATGAAATCCTTATTCATTGTCCTCAGTTAACATTGATCATTTTTATGTTCTTAGATGTCACATTCATACAACAATCTCCAATTAAGTTATCATTAAATGGTATTTTAGCTATTCTATGTCAATAAACTATTTTTTGTAGTTCTTGAACAATTTTATGTAACCCTTTAAAACAATATAAAAACATATACAAAGATTGAACTACTACAATAACAACATTGTCATGAATAATCAATATAACCATTATTTTGTATTCCTCGATGAGGTTATAATGAGGCTTCCTCCTTTATCTTCTAAAAGATTTGGATTTAATATACAAATTATAATAATTTGTAGATATATACTTATATTTATTTGGAAGTCTTATATAATCAAGAACTTACAATATTCATATGCTACCCATAGGCTTAAATTGACTTAAGTCACCTTGTTTCTATGTTTAAAGTTTCATAAGGGTTTCTTCTTTTAAAGGTTATACAACCAATTGTGAGGAAGAAACAAAATACATAGGAAAAGACCAACAGGCATTTCCTCCGTATGTGTACACATGAAATTTTTTTATTTAGTTTATCCTTTTATTAAAACAAATTAAAATTATATTGTCCATTACCAATCAAATGGATGATCTGATATGTTTGTATTATTTTGGTCGTAGGGTTTAACAACAAATAAATACCCATCATTTGACACCCATTGATTTCTCATCAATTTAGAGGAATTTCATCTCACATTCATGGCCTCTTGAAAATGTGTGAGATAAATGAGAAATGACCACCCTAAAATGAAAAACTTCACGCTTTCCCGATGATAGAAATACGGATGGTGAAGATCGTTTCAATTGTCTTCCTTGCTTCTGGTAAACTTTGAATTGTCAATCTCCAATGTCATCTCATCCACTTTGCTAAGGGAATGCCTTTGATGTAATTATTAAACATTCTTTATGATAACTTGTATATCAATCCATACATTCAAATTAAACAACATTAAACACAAAAATTACATGATTAATCATACAAGACGTAGATATTTTTTTACTAAAATTAGCCATGTAAGAACATAACTATTAACTAACATTTTGATGACTTTGAGTTAACATTTTCTAAAGATGTGTGGTCATGAGATTTAGAACACAACTAGATGTAAGTGGTGTGGCATTTGGTAGGTATGTCAATCAATTTTCTAGATGGGAAAAGATGGTCACTACAATTATAATGTTCAACATATCCACCTAAGCCTTTACCTCTACACTTTCAAAGTATAAATAAACTAGCAATTGGATCTATAGGTTCAATGGGCAAGCTGAAAATTTTATGAAGAAATTATAGAATTTGTTAGATATTTTTTACTATTTATTAATTTATACGTTATTTAATCCACAAAATTATTTTATCAATTCTTATTGAAATTCCATCATATTAAAGGTTCAGTTATATTGGTAAATTTCCTTTTATATTACATATTGAGATGAATAAAAATAGTTGGGTTTGAGTTGGATTTTCATGAAGTCCTAATTCATTCATGGCTCTATGTTATTGAAACAGTCGCTTTTGCCTTGCATATTGCCCTTACAAAACAAACATAGTTAAGATACTCTCTCTCAATAAAAGATACTCAATTTCAAACCAAGTAATCCTTATGTTGCAGAATACATAATTGTGACGTTATAATAAAAATGCACACCATATGTTTTCAAAAGAAATTTTAAAAGATATTATTTTCTCTCATAGTTTTTAGAAGAAATTGTAGAATTTGTTAAATGCTTTTTTTCTTATTTATAATAAGTTATTTAATCTACTAAATTATGTTATTATTACTTTACATTCACTCTGTATCGCAAATCACTTATTCCTATAGATCATTTAAAAAATATAACTTTGAAAATTATAATTCACCTTTGGTAAAATGTTATAACACAAAAAATAAAAAGTGCAATAATTAACTATTTTTTGCAATAAAACTATAAGAAACTTGTGTATATTGATTTTTATATAATCCCCATAGAAACAAATTTATATTTAATCATGTAATTATTTTAAAAATAATTCCTTATGGTACAATAGATTTATGTTCTACAACTTATATCTAAAATTATACACATAAGGCATAACTATATTTTTATCCAATAACTTCAACTTAAATTTATATTAAAAAAATCACATTAATGCTTAGAAAAATCATTCTTGGGGGAAAGTAATTACATATCAACTTCATAAAAAGATCTTCACCACTGAAGTCACCGCTAAAGTCACACTAACGTGAGCAAGATATTTTTTTTCCCTGAGAAGAATCCACCGGCCTTTCTAATCCTGTATAAAACCATAATTTCATCGTTTCTAACCCTGTGTAAAACCAAGGTTCAATTCCAATGGCCTGGCAATACAACAATGACGTATTTCCAATTCAATTGCAGTAATGATTTTAGGCTTTATGCTCTTCAATTGCAGTAATTGATGTGAATGTAATATCAGACAAGATTTGATGCGTATAATGTGGCTGCCAATGACCAAATGCTTTGGCAAAGCTGTCGTCTTACATTTCCCTTCTCCCTCTCTTCATTATATATTCATACCTACCTTAATTTACTGATATTTCATTTAAAATTCAACAGATATTTCATTTACAAAAGGATTTGCTCAGTGTGTAAAAAAGTAGTGGAAAAAATGGAGATTGGAAAGAGAGAAACACTTTTGTTTTGGTTCATCATAGGAATTCACGCTCACCAGCTTCCACATCTACAAAAAGAACACAGACGACTGGTTCAAACGGTGTCAAAATGAAAAATGCTTACGTGAAGTCTTGTCATCTTCATCCTCGGCGAACGAAGGAAAATAGTGAATGAAGAAATACCCTGTGAAATGCAAAAAAATTGCCGCTGGCCAAAATGGAGTGGTGGAAATAAAGTGCCTTCAGAGTATATTTTGTTTTTAGGGGGGTATTGTATTAATTTTTTTTATTTTTTATAATTTATGTTATAGTCAATGGACAAGATTGATTTCATGGTACTTCTTTTAATTTAGGCCCTTCATCTATATAATTTATCATGTGCTGTTCACATAGGAAAGACTTTCAGTGTAATCATTTTATATTTAACTAACAATTGCACCCATAGGTTCAGTGGGGCAGATTGAAAATTTTATGTACAAATTATAAAATTTGTTAGATATTTTTTATTATTAATTAATTTATAAGTTATTTAATCAACAAAATTATTTTATCAATTCATATTGAAATTTCATCACATTAACTATTGTCTTCTTTCATTTATATTATAAATTTATTTTTACAGAGATGAACAAACATAGTTGGGTAAAATTATGATCATGTCAATTTCTTACCAGGTAAATATTTATATTTTTTTAAGTTATCATTACTTTACATTCACTCCATATGGGAGATCACTTATCCTAGATAATTTAAAAAATATAATTTTGAAAGTACCTTGCCTATATTGTATATATGCAGTAAATTAATTGAATCTTTTATTGATTTTTATATAATCCCCAATAGAAACAAATGCATATTTTATCATATAATTATTTTAAAAATAATTATGTGAGGGTATAATAGATTTATATTCTACAATTTATATTTAAAATTATGCACATAAGGAATAACTATATTTTTCTATTAAATACATACTTAGATGGTTCATAATACATTCACTAGAAATTTTATAAATATGTATTTGATATATGAACTTTTATAATATCTATCACATTAAAAAAAATTAGAGAATTCCAACCTACCGTGAGTCAATGTGGATTAACTGAATGGAACTCTCCTTCAACAATACTACCCTAACTAACTATATCATATATTATGGTTTTTAATATATATATGTATTATATTAGTATGTAATATTATAAAAACATGTTTTTGATTTTGTTATATAATATCCTATGTTTACTTTTAAGAAAAATATATGATTCTGCAAATTTTTAATGTTATTATATTTTAATTACATTTAAAATAAGGAACATTGAAATAATTAATGATATTTCAAATTTTTTGAAACGTTAAATATCCTATGATAAATTTTAACGTACATTAAAACAAGGAGCATTGAAATAATTAATTACGCCGAAGGCGTTCCCTTTGTGAGTAGAAGAGCTGACTTTGCAGATCCGACAGTCTCCATTCATGCAGAGACAAGCAAGACGATTGAAGAGCCTTCCACCGTTGGGTTTTTTAATCCATTTGAATCCATTTCGCGATGCATTTTTTCTGCTTTCTGCTGCTTTTTTGTTCGCCTGGTGCCAAAATGGCCGAAAATGTTGTCTCACGCCGTAAAAAAACACGTCAGCAATCAGTTGTTCTCACGCCGTAAAAAAAACACGTCGGCAAGACGATTGCAACTTGTTGAACCGTTGGATTTCTCTAGTTTTGTTTCTCCGTTTTCTCCATTTTCCCATCTTGTTTTCCAGCTTCCGGTGTTTAAAACTTGCGATTCCGTCCGAATTTTCGTTGCGTCACAAATATTCTCAATTATCATATTTTTGTTTTCTAGTGGTTTTTGTTTGTTGGCAGTGCAAATCAACGTACCATTGCCAATCTCTTCCATCAAATGATAGTCTTTGAAAAAAGTGTTCCTCATTTCACGTTGTCTGCAGGAGTTTGGTTAGCAGAGGCACCGAAAAGTAAATGTGGCCAGCGCACAAATTGTACCTATGGATGCTTCCTGACTGAAAAGGTATATCCATTTAAAATACCTACACACATAGAAAATGAGCAGGATAGAGTCTAAGTCTATATTTCATGTGAGAGAAATGGGAGTAATGTCGTGACTTTTTTAAATGTGGAAGTTCTCTTCGTATAAGAAAAAAAAATGGGCAAGAAAGTAGTAGTGGTATTATATTCTATATAATATTTGATTTTAATATTTATATATATTTAATATTTAATATTTACATCCATTTTAATATATAATATTAGATATTTAATATTATAGTTAATAATTAAATATTATAATTAATGTAATTATATTAAATAATATATATTAAATTAGTTTTATATTTAACAATTTATATAAAATAGAATATAGAATAATAAATATATAAATATTTAATATATTATAATTAATGTAAATATAGGATCTAGATAACAACATTTTTAATTTATTTTATATTTATATATTTGTTATTTAATTTAATATATATTTTATATTATATATTTGTTATCTAATCATATATTGATTTTATATATCAATATTATAGTTCACGTAATTATATTAAATAATATATTAAATTAGATTTATATTTAACAAATTATATTGTATGGAATAGATTATAGAATAATAGATATAATTATAATCTAAATTTTATTTAAAATAAATATATAATCAAATAACAAATATATAAATTGAAGAGACAACTAAAAGCGAGTATTTAAAATTATGGACATTATTATAATTGTTTTGATTCTATGTAGCAAATTTGTTTGCACAATCAACATGAGACTAATTATAAGTGTGGATTTTGCAAATTTTAGACCCGTAAGGTATTTTGGTTGCAAATTCTTTATTTTGTACTTGCCTCCACTTAAATAGATTAGTAATTTCTTTTTTTTTCATAGTCATGTTCCCCCAAATTGAAGAGGATATCAATCCTAGGGTTATTAGTGTGATTAGTCATGTTAACCATGGTTGATTCAAAGGTGGAATCTTACACATAGAGGGAATCTTACACACTGAGGGATTGTTCACTTCTCATGAGGGGTGTCAAAATTACCCCATGGTTTTGTTTAAATGACAAGTGGTTTATACGATTACCATTTGGATTGTAGGGATTTGTAGGCTTTTAGTTTATGTCTAAGTATCAACATGCTATTAAAGTGTTAACACATGGGCTACAACATTCACAATGATATTGGTTCATTAGAGAAAGATATTACAACCCAATTAGAAAGTCTTTCAAATAGTTACCATCCATGGAATTTGCATCGTACATCTTTAGATCCATTGCAAGACATTGACGATGAAGCTCCTAACTAGGAACATGTAATACAAGAAGATAGTCTTGAAGTCCAAATCAATACAAAATTAATGTTTTATTATTTTGTCAAGTTACACTTGAATGCATTGCATACCTTACATAATTCACAATTTGTGGAAATTCATAGAAAATAGAGGAATGCTTCCACCTATTATCGGATCAAAACCTCTTAATTTAATTAATAATTTCATCAAGTCTTTAGTCAAATTCTACACATCTTCCACCTCACTCAATTTAGCTGAGAGAGAGAGAGGGTGAGAGAAAGAGAGATGGTGCTTAGTATTAAACCACTCCCCCACATTTCTTAAATATAGCATGCTTATATACATTTTTTTATTTGACAAAATAAAAAATTTGAGACATTGATATTTTCTTAAAATACATTTTTTTCCTTCTCTATAGGTATTTGTCAATTTTACACAAGGTTTGTTCCTTGGATGGTGGCCCTCTTTGTGACTAATTATTATGTTCCTTTTACAAAAGTTTTTCCAAACCAAGATTCGACACAATGGGCTCCCATGACATAGAAATGCACACCATTTTTGAGGTCTCAAGATCATTACCATATCATCTGTAAATTCAAAGAAATGAAAACTTTTTCCCTAGATATTTAATATTTGTAGAAAATTAGAAATTCTCATTCTATAATTATAGAATGTCTAAATTTAATTTTAATCCATCTAAGCTCCAAATTATGAAATGGTGTGAAATTATAAAAGCAATGAGGGTCACTGAGTTTGATCAAACTTTGTATCGTGTGACATCCCATGAGAGGATAAATGATGGTAGGAAATATAACAACTAAACATGACGTATGCACCCATATTTGCAAGCTCGAATGTTTATTAAATGTAGGTGTCAAAATGTGAAATATGAGGCTTCTGATAAAAGACACACATGCTTAAAATAATAGTGCAGTGCATCAATAAGAATCTAGAAAGGGGATGCATGCAAATAAAGGCTACACACCAAACATGAAAGCTCCCAAATTTGAAATAGCTACTAAGCAAAACACTGGGATCTTAAATCCATTAAGATTATGTAAATTAATTCACGATAGCTGGTGGAACACAAAATGAAATGGGCCAATACATATAAAGACAATCATCATTCACTTAAAGACATAGCAATTAAATTTCCACAGCTCCTCGGCAATCGGTTGTTCTCATGCCGGCAATCTATTGTTCTCACGCTAGGGAAAATATCATGTAGAAAAGGTCTCGTGTCATTTAAATTCCCCCCACCAAATACTCTCAGTTTTTTAAATAGGTATTTGCATCACAAAAAAACTAAAACCGTATTAGTGCATCTTTTTTTGGGCATTCTTTTTATTTTTGGGAAATAACAGAACTTTTTAAGTTACAATTATGACTCTGGCCTCAATTTTTAGATTTGTGGCATCAAAAATTTGCATCAAGAAAGAGAACATAAATAGACAATAGATTGGGCATTTGCAAATTACATAATACCATTCAACAATGGTGTAGCACTAAACAATCGTCATTTAATAATAACCTAAATATCATTGCAATGAATTTAATTGTCAGATGGGGGGAGGGAAATCAACCTGCAAAATCAATCTGTCTCAGCTGAAGGTCATGGAGGAGAAAAAGTAATCGATTGGAATTTTTTGGGGCTATAGAAAACATGACCTTTCAAATTATTAAGGTAATTAAATTTACTTTAAACAAAATTTAAGATAAATTAAGTGTTGAGTCCATAAATGGAGCGAAGAAAGTTGGTATTAACATTTAAATAAGAGGGATTAGTGCATGTTACTTATAGTGAATATAAATACCCATAAGAAACAAATACATTAGATAATTATATTAAATATTTTAAATAATAAATATAACTTAAATATCATATTATATAAAATTAAATATTAATAACTTAATAAATATACATAAAACTTTTTTATATATAATCAAACTATTTATTTATAAAATTAAAATATGAATGTATATTTTAAAAAATTACAATCATAAATAATATTTTTTGAATGAATAAATAGTCATTATTAGACTAAAAAAAATTAAGACGGAATTACTTTAATATTGTATTGTATATTAATAAACTCCACATGACCTATAATACTGTATACCTTGGATGGTTACAATTTAGGGCAAAGAAAGTTATATGTGATTTTTTCCTTCTTGTGACAATTAGCTTAAGGGCCTTTGTGATTATTCACCAAGGGAGTGCAGGGCTAATTTTCAAACAGCATACAAATATATATTTAACCACTGAAATTAATGAAAATTTTGTACAAAGGATTTTCAATAAATTGACTCCTATTTATCATTTCCATTATTTACTATTATTATGAAATTTGTAACTTCCATAGATTTCAAGATTTATAAAACATTTTCTTACATAATTAAAATCTATGTTAGAAATACGGGAAATTGGTATATAATATATATATATATATATATATATATATATATATATATTTATTTATTTATTTATTTATTTATTTATCTCAACTTACTTTTTCTATGCATTTTTTATTTGGTACATATGCTCATGTAGTTGTGCACACATGCCAAAGTAGGGATGAAATGTTGAGTACAAAAGTGCATACTATAACACTTTTTCTCTATAGTTTTATGCCACATTGGATCAATGCCTTGGATGCATGATTTTAGTGCACTTATTGACCCAAGCCCTAATTAGTCACTCAAATTTGCCTCATTGCCTCATTTAGAACCTCATTGACTCTATTCCTAAAAACTTATCCACTCTAGATGAAA
The DNA here is from genome assembly GCA_027924645.1 of Cunninghamia lanceolata. Taxonomy (NCBI): domain Eukaryota; kingdom Viridiplantae; phylum Streptophyta; class Pinopsida; order Cupressales; family Cupressaceae; genus Cunninghamia; species Cunninghamia lanceolata. The sequence continues at coordinate 19,162,561 of BSBN01001272.1, read as the reverse complement.
TCATATATCTACGAACTTCTCTTATTTCAAATCCAAACCACATTCCAAGACTAACAACCCAATATTTGACCATTACTTGTTCGCTTTGGCACCAAAATTTAAATTCCATGCATCTAGGCTTGTGTATATAAGTTCATCCTTAGTCATTTGCACATTAAAACAGCACATGATGGCATAATTCAATAACATTCAAACGAGTACACTCTCCTTTCCCTTTTACAAGTACGTCAGACACATCTATCTACCACTATCGTACATTCGTGAAAGATTAAGTTATCTTTATCAATTATCATCCATTGTCAAGGACAAAGTTGATAGTGCACTCTAACACAAAGCATCAATCGGTTCACATCACAATCATTGATTCAATGGTATACATTGCCATTCCCACATAGACATTTATTGTATGTCACTTATCTCCAATTTTAGAACTTGACCAAGACATACACACTTCATAAAAAATTAAAAGAGAAAAACAGAGAGAAGGGAGAGGAAGATATGTATATATATATATATAGAGAGAGAGAGAGAGCACTTTCATCATCAATGGTTGACATTATCGTAGAACAATGCAAGACCATAAGGTAATCTTAGTTGGACATGTTTCTAATTGCCAATTTTTTAAACATCAATGTGAATGGTGTAGAGATATAGAGAGAAAAATAAAAGAGAATGAGTTTCAAGCAATCATTTCTCCATGCGTGGCTATGCTCAAAGTGACACATCATTTTTGTAAGGACCTGATAATTCACCTTTAAGACCTCTCTAGCATACCCATTGCACACTAAAGAGAGCAAGAGGAAGATAGAGAAAGATATATACACACAAAAGGAGATACAATAGATATAATATATTTTTTTACAATTCATAAAAAATTAAAAGAGAGAGAAAAAGAAAGAAGGGAGAGGGAGATATAGAAAGTTGAAGAGAGAGAGGGAGAAGCGAGGATAGAGTGAGGAGAGAGAGGAAGCAAAAAGAAATAGATATAGAGAAATAAAAAAGGGGGGAGAGAGAGGTTTGGATTCTTGGTCTACAATTACATTGTCACTGAACAATTATATAGAAAAAAGTGTTATGTTGTGTGATAGACTTAGGACTATGGTCAAACATTATAATGCAAAACCTACATTAATGATCAAGCTATGGTACTTTTACAATGTGAAAAGTTTATCTTGAAATGGGTTGGTCAAGATCATCTAGCTCCACTGGAGCCTCGTGAAATAGAAAGAGACAAAGAAAAGAGAGAGTGACTTGGTATGGGTTGGTCCAAATCATCTAGCTACACTAGAGTCGGGGAGAGAGATAGAGATAAGATATATAAAGGGAAAGAGCATCCACAAATACAAACAAATTAAGCTGTCGATTCATGCCAATGATCCAAAGATAAAGAGAGGAGAGATAGACAAAGAGTGATAAAGAGAGGGAGATATATAGAGAGATAAATGGCTGCTTATTGTTGAACCACTCCCCCTATACATTTTTTATATTTAACAAGATACAAATTTTGGGACATTGATATTTTTTAAATATATTTTTTCCCCTTTTTTACAGGTATTTGTCGGTTTTCCATGACGGTTATTCCTTGGATGGATTTTGCACACAATGGGCTCCCATGACATAGAATGCACACCATTTTTAGGTCTCAAGATAATTCCCATTTCATCTACAAACTCAAAGAAATCAAAAGTTTTTCCCTTAAAAAATCAATTTTAATCCATTTGATCTCCAAATTATGTAAAGGTGTGAAATTATAAAAGAAACAAGGATCACTAAGTCTGATTGATCTTGGTATCGTTTAACATACCATGAGAGGATGCATGATGGTAGGCTACATGACACATAAACATGATGTAGGTGGTGACCATGCTTATATTTGCAAGATAATGCCTATTAAATGTAGGTGTCAAAATGTCAAATTTGAGGCTTGTGATAAACATACATGCTTCAAATAATATGCATAGACCTGATGACTAATGAAATGCAAGTGAACCCAAGTGTAATGCATAAACAAGAATCTAGAAAGGAAATGCACAATAATATAAACTAGACACCAGACATGGAAGCTCACACATTTGAAGTAGCTACTAAGAAAAACACAAGGATCTTGAAATCCATTACGATTGTCAAAATTAATTCACAACAATCCGTAAAACAAAAAAAAATGATAGGGGCCATTGGGATACAAGACAATCATCATTCACTTGAAGACATAGCAATTCAACTTCCACAACTCCTCGGCGTACCCATTGCACACCAAGGTGCGATTGCTAGTGATAATTCAAAGGGGATCTACTTTACAAGGAGCATTGAAATAATTAATGATAATTCAAAGGGGATCTCCTTTACAATAATTACGTTGAATTGTGACAATAAAGTGTTTAAATTGTTATTTTAATTATTGGCCAATAGGCTTTTATATGTAAGCATTTAGTGTTGGGAAAATTGTCTCAAATTTTCTAAACTCATGTCAGAATTTTTAATATTATATTACTATTATATATATCTATATAACATATATTATTTTAAAAACTATTTTAGTAACATCTATTATAAAAACAATGACATGGGTTAATTTAAGTAATATTAAATAATAATATATATAATGATATAATATATTATATTTATATTTTATGTTTTCTAATATATATAATAATACTTATATTTATAATATGAATTTAAAATATAAAATAAATATATAGTTACATATACTTGTGAACATAGTAAATATATTTAATTTAATATGTGTATTTAGGTTAATTTAAATAATATTAAATAATAATATAATATAATATATTTATATTTATGTTTTCTAATATATATAATAATGCATATATTTATAATATAGATTTAAAATATTCTCCTCCACATTCGTGTAATGATGTCCAAAAAAGAAAAAAATTGAGGGTCGTCTAAACTATTAGGCCTTTTCAGCGCAAAATGCCAAATCAAATTCCAGTGAAGATTCTATCACATAATATCCTTTTTAACGGGAACTGGCATATAAATTTCACTTAACATAGAGGTCAACCGTCAAATATAGAGCCAGTTATTACGTGCTCTAAATAATTGAAGTAAAGTTTTTTTCACTTAACAGAGAGGTCAACCATCAAATATAAAGCCAGTTATTACGTGGTCTAAATAATTGAAGTAAAGTTTTTTATGTATAAGTGCATCAGGGCCACTACCTTATCATTTTAATTTGCCACTTTGCCTCACATCACTGGCTAAAATAGAGTGGTTGAAATAAAGTGACCTTTAGAGTATATTCTGTGGTGGGGTATTGTATTAATTTTTTTTGTTTTTTATAATTTATGGCATAGTTTGAAAAATAATCAATGGACAAGATTGATTTCATGGTAGTCTTTTTAATCTAGGCCCTTCATCTATATAATTCAGCATGTGCTGCTCACATAAGGAAGGCTTTCAGCCTAATTATTCAACATATCCACTTGAGCTTAGACCCTAATGTTTGCCATGGCTCGTAAGATATATCCACCTCAGAACATAAGAAATAATTGATCTAGAAGGGAGGTAAAACATTTATATAATATAAAAATACACACCTCATACAAGCCATGGGTCCCCACTAGATGTAGAGGATCTAGAATGCCACTTATCAATACCCTTCCTTTTGTGCACGCTTCTCAACCCCTAATACCTACTCATATCAAACATTAATTAAATGATCCCCTTTCCCCTAATACAAAAGCAATATATTGGGTCACATTTTAGTAATTTAAAAAACCCTAATATGCACGCATGTGATTGTATTTAAAAGCATTCAATTAACATCTTCAAGTGTCCACTCATCCTCTCTCATCCTAAGGAGCTAAACATTTGAATTTGGTGCACTAAAATGAATCTCAATCTACATGATCATCTCACTTGAGTATATGCATGACTAAAGGGTGTTGTTTCCGATCATTTACATAAATTTATATGGGCTAACCTAAGAGAATGTGTCCTCTTGCAACAAATTGAAGCTTTTCCAATGTATTTCTAAATATTGTCATCTTCAAATATCATAAAAGGTATAAGAAGCAAAGGTAAATTAGGCTAAATAGAAAGAAAAGTTATACAAATTATTAGGTCATTTTTGCAGATATAAGACATTTCCATTACTATGAATCTCACCTAGATTTATGGCCTCAACCCTCTAAAGCACCAACATGATATTTTGATCCTAAGGTGAGTTGTAGATTATCATCATCCATTATTAATCCCAAGACATCATAGAGGATCATGATGTAATGATGCCATAAGTGAAATTTACACAAAAATATGCCACTTGTAAACTACTTATTACATTTTAAAAAGTCTAATAAAAAATGAACCCAAAACATAAGGAAAAATAACAAACACATTTTCACTATTACACGATAAAAATATATCAATAAAAAGATATCAAAATTTAATAACTATTAACTACTAACCTATGACACTAATTTCTACTATCTCAACATTCATTTAATTTAAAAAATAAAATAAAATATCATTTTCATCCAATTAATGCATAAATTTAAAAGTCAATAAAAGCTTTATTTATTAAGTTTGACTTTAGACAAAATTGTATTTATTACATTGTTTAGTAATGCCACTACAAGACAGTTATGGTACCTCTACTACGGTCTGACTTTGATCTTATCGAACCTTATCGATTACAAGACCAACAAAAATAAAAAACTAAAATGACGTTTCACCTCTGAATTTTAAAAAATCTACACAGTTCTTAACATTAATAATAGATGGACGACCAAAAACATCAAATCATACAGGGGCCCACCATATATGGAAATTTTTGCTATAAAAACACATCTCTTCAGCTGTTGAACGTGCCAATTCAACTTCAACTGTGAGAAGTGTAGAGCTCGAATCAGAAAAGTGATCATGGCTTGTGATCTTCCAGTCATTGATCTTTCTCTCCTTCCCTCCACATTTGGAGAGAAATATGATCTCTATCTGAAAGGAAATGATGAATTTAGAAAACTGAGAGAGGCTTGTGAGGAGCTGGGTTTCTTCCATGTAGTAAACCATGGAGTGGACGCAGCTCTTATTGAGAAGATGGACAGTCTTTCCAGAGATATGTTTGCCCTGCCAGAAGAGGAGAAGAAAAGAGCAATTTATCCCATACCTATTACAGGTTATTACCCAGTCATTTTTGGACCTGATGGAAAAGACCCATTGCCTGAGAGCATGCATTTCCCTGGTGACAGTGTTCTACCCAATTCAATTAACCAGATCTCCACCAAGCTATGGCCTCATGGAAACCACCAGTTCGGGTATGTTAACTTTCATTAATCATCTTTCAATGCTAGCTACCTTGTGGTCAAGGTGTCTACTAATTTACTTGAGGTAGAGGGTTGGAAGAGCTATAAAGTTTGTGTTGTGGTCAAGGTATAAGTTGTTTAGCTATAACACAAAAGATATGTTTTCAAGCATTGTTTTACTTAAACATTAAATAGTTCGACGTTCAAACATTAAAAGGTAAATATGTATTTTATTGGATGTTTAAAAGTGATAAATAGTTATTTTCTTATTGGTAAAAATTTACTTTTGATTGTTGAACTATTAGATATTTAAGAATAGTCGTAGAACATGGATGTTGACCACAACAATGATGTAGAAAGATCTGCTTAAACATCCAACACATTGACTACAAAGTAGCTTCATATTTACTTTGAAACACTGTTAAATTTTTTTAAGAAAAAAGATAAGTCATCTTAAGGCTAAAGATGCTAGAAGAGATATGCATGTTATTTTAAGGATAGAGTAGTACTCAATACAAAGAACTTGCACTGATATATACTTGTTACAATCTTTTTATATTGTTTAATGCCTATTGTTTTTTAATGGGTTGTTATTGATCATTGTTATAATAATATGCAGAGAGATTGCGTACACATATAACTCCCACATGACAAGTCTTGGTCACAGGCTCATAAAACTCATTATGCTTAGTTTGGGGTTGGATGTGTCCAAGCAGTATAAATCAGACCTTTTTGCAAATTTTCTAGAAGGATACTTACGCATGAACTACTATTCTAATACAAAGGATGATGAAGAGCCTCAAAATGCTCACAAGAGATATAAAGGTCATACAGATCTTGGCTTCCTTACAATTTTATACCAAGATGATAATGGGGGTCTTCAGGTCCAAACAAAAGAAGGTGATTGGTCTGATATTAAACCCTTGAAGGGATCATTTGTTATTAACCTTGGTGATTGTTCACAGGTAAAAAAAACCAATCCATCTTAAATCAAATCTTTCTTTTATTTATGACCATGTGTACCTTCCATGGGATGCTTACCAGTGAGTCATCCCTTGAGCTATATGGTTATAGAGACTTTTTTTTAGAAGTTTTATTGAGACTTGCTAATGTAATCCTATTTAAAACTATATTTTTCCTTTGATGGATTACCTTATACAAGCCTACTTAAGTATAAATTTCCTAGTAATTTAATAATAGTAAAATTTATTTAATTATCCTCTTTTTTTTGAAACATTTTTAGTCTAACCTATAAATCCTTTTAATTTCATTTTATATGTGATAGATCTGGAGTAACCGCAGATACCGTAGTGCAGAACATCGTGTGGTGTATGGAGGGTTGAAACAAAAGAAGGACCGGTTATCCATAGCCTTCTTTATGACCCTTGAAGATAAGGGAGAAATTAAGGCTCCTGAAGAGCTTATAAATGAAGAGCATCCACAAAAGTACAAGGTTGTGACATTTGGTGATATGAGTGCACGATTTGCCAAAGTAGGCCCAGTTATGGGTGGATCTGATTACTTCTTAATATAAGATTGCAATATATTTTATCTCCTATTTGTTGTAAGGTATTTATAGCTTGGACTATAGATTATTTCAAACAAAAGTGCATTGCAGATAAGTAGATGTGAAATTTTAGTATTTTAATCCCTCAATAATAACTATGTTAGAATAAATAATGCAACATTGAAGAGATTTATCCTATGTATTTTTTTAGTACTTGCAAGGTTGTTTGAGACTATATAAGAGATTTATCCCATGTGTGTTGTTTTAAGTAATCAGATAGTTGTGTGAGACTATATAAGAATAACTTGTATCATGTAAACATGATTAAGAAAAATATTAAGTGTTATGGATACCCAATGCAGGTCTAAGTTATAGCTTTCTTGTGTCTTTTTGCTATCACTTGTCATTTATTTATGTCTTAACTCACTAACACAATTATCAGGCAGTTATCAAAATGGTATTAGATCTATGTTAGCTACATTTTGAGTGTGAGTGATATTTTTCAAGTGACTAAGATCACTACCAAATGTATGCTTTAATCCTACACTTAGTGAGATTTGTTGTATAAAATATGTGAAAATCTTGGTTAATAGATTATGAGAGCTCTATGGTGTTTAACTTTTTTTGTGGAAGAAAAGGAGAGTTTGTTTACACTGATTCAATTTGCTTAGTGTGGTGCTATTTTCAAGAGCCTTAATGATAATATCTAAAGATTTTCAATATTTAGATTTGAGTGTTGATGATTAGACCCAAAGGTTTCACACCTAGATCTAGTAGTCAATTATATTTTTGTGAAAATATTTTTATTTTAGGCTTACAAAATGATCTATAATGATACACACACAAATTATGGATTAGTGTTCCATGATAGGCCATGAAACATGCCATTCAAAACCATTATGATGTTTTCATAGTCTAGTTTGATTGATTTCACATTTTGTTAGTAAGTTAGTAGGATACTAAATCATCAAATACAACTTCTACAAAAGTGGTACAATGATCAAGTGAAGTGTTGGTATTAATTTTAAATTCCAGGTTAATTTCTTGTTATTTTTTATGAGGAATTGAAGACATTTCTTAAAAAATGAGATGTTTATTTATTTATTTTCTTTTGGGCACTTGTCGAGAGAACCAATTTACCATGTGTAGATCTACTAGTTCTCATAATCTACCCTTTATATATGTAGCTCTAATAAGATCCAAAGCGATGTAAATTTTTAGTTTAATGTTAAAGATCAACTAATAATTTAAAAATAAAAAAACTTGCATGATTTTGGTTCTTAAGCCCTTCTATATTTCACTGAACATGACATTCGATAAAATTACTGTCTCATATTTCGCAATTAGCTCATTCTCCAATTTGAACCTTCTTATTTTATCTTGCTTGCTAAAGAGATTGTCTAATGTTGTCCATATCTCATTTGGTGTTGTACAAGACTCAACATGAAATCTAATATCTGGAGAAATAGCAAGACAAAGTGTGCCATAAGCCTCATCTCTTCTATCTAACCATTTTCTTCTCTCGGTAGCACCTATGGGTTCTAGATTTGTGCCTAAAGTTATTCTATGTAACTTTTGTTTATACAATAGAAACTCCATGTTTTCTTCCATTCATAATAATTATATGGAGTTAAAAGTGGAATTTGAGGCACATCCATAATGAAAAAGAAAAACAACAATACAACAACACCCCTTTACTATGCAAGAGAGCCCCCCCAATTTGTTGTGGCACTTTATACTTAGTGTGTTTACAATTGTCCTCAAGGGACCAAAAATGGGAAAACAATCAAAAATCTCTTAAAAAAGAGATCCGAGTGAGATTACAATCACTCAAACTGATTTATTACAGCAAACAAATCCCTTCAAAATAAATTTCACCTCCTTAAGTCTCGAAATGCCCAAGTTATCACTCAAAAGCCAAAAAATTAACAAATTGAATTAAATGAACCTAGAGATGAATCTAAAAAAAGTGCATGGATGGATTTGAAGAGCTCCAAAATACCTTTCTAATGCCACAAGAATTACGAAAATCAAAGATTGTGGCAAAAAGTTATGAGCTCGAAAGCCAAAAAGGAGATCTATCTTCAACCTACAATAAATGATGTCAAATAGCAAAATCTCGGAAAAAAATTCACACCACTACGAAGTGCTCTTTGTCAGCTTTCTGTTGATATCTTGTTTTCCCAATTTTGACTCTGTGGGCAAAAGTTATGCAAAAAAGAAAAAAATCCCTACTTTAGGGCTTTAAGGGGCAAAACAGGGCCCCTGTTGACAGAATATTATTTTTCTGGGCAAAATATTCCCTGTGGAATGCAAAAACTGCCTAGTCTGAAAAATAGTCATTGGAAAAAAAAACCACATGTTTGTAAATATGCCTGTGTGAGGAAAAAAACCACTGTCCCGTTTTTGAAAATTGCTCGTGGGCATTCTGAGTGGTTTTGGCAAGGAATATTCCTTAAGATCATGGATTTTGGCTGCTACACTTATTTAACTACCGTCAAATCTTAAGACGCCACTGGGAAGCTAAAATGGCACCACAGATGGAGTAACAATCGCTAAGTATTTACCATCGTTGCTGGAGTTTTTACCTTAACTGTTGAACATATCTAACGATCGCTATTGAAATTTCTTTGTTTGTTTGGACCATTGTGGGTAGGAAATATTTCCTAATGGAATTATTTTAAAATCTATGAATTTATTTGCAAAGGGTCGAATCCCTAATACAAAGTGTGGAGCCTTTTAGGCCGCTAGCAGTGGGTTTACACCCCTCCACGCAGGTGCTAGGCCACGGGGGCTCTGATACCATGTAAGAGTCAATGTGACTCAACAAGCCAGGATCCCTACAATCAAGACAACCTTCCACACAAAGATAAAAAAGAATATGCTAAAATAATGGAGCAATATACTATACACCAAACTATATATGAAACTATATGAAATACAATAAGAGAGCCTTGCTTATAAAGGAAAGGATGAGAAATAAGGAGTTGTAGTCATGTGACAAGTGTCACATTCCTATCACATGTGACAACTAGAGGATAGGATGTCAACTAGAGCACATGTGTAGGATAAGACAACTCACTACAAGTATCAGCAACTAGAAACATCTAGAAGACTCACCAAGTCAACTTAACATGTGGATTATGTGTGATGTGTGAATATTATTTAACTAATAAATAGTTAAATAATATGAATTATCCACAGAAGGGGAAATTAACTAAACTAATTAAGAAAAACCCCTATTCACACCAACATATCGTCGAGGTATATTTGAAATCTATAGAGGTTAGAGAGATAAGAAAATTACAAAAACCTTTCCCTGCAATTATCTTCTCTCAATACTCTTCTCTCTTCTTTTCTCTCTTTTCCCAGTAATTTGTTGTACAAATCTAATGTAAGGGGAATTAGAAAGCCAAATGTGTGGCTAATCTATATAGTTCTCACATACCTTTTAACGTATATATGGCCTTTGAATTCCCCTATGTGAATAGATACACAATTAAACATACTTGAGACCTTTCGTGTATTAGTTAGCTTGCATGTACCATTCTCCTTCCTTGTATCATTTTCTCACACATACCAATTTACTGCTATGTACCAATTAGTATATTGGAAAGTTTGGTATATAGGGTAGTTTTGTTATATTAGAAGGTTTGATATGTAGAAAAGTGAGAGTGATAAGGTTGAGAGTGATAAGGTTCTAAGTAATAAGGGTTTCTTCAATGAGACATAAGGATATTAGTTTGTGTTTTGGTAGTGTTGTGTAGACTTGTCCCATGGAACCATTGATTTTTTGTTGGAAGTGAGAATTATTGCAAATGGGTAACCCAATATGTAAATAATCCTTCTCAACAATACCTTTTGGGATATTGTGAGCAATGATCCTACTACCTTTTCGTTTCTTAATGACACTTTGGTGTAGTATCAACATGGTTTGAATTGTTAGAAGGAAAAGGTACTCATTATAAAATATGTGAACACTCACACAACTTATTATTTTTGAAACCATATATCAAGCATGGTAGAAATCAAAGAAGATGTATAAGAATAGTGATACATGTTAGTTGGTTAACTTGAATGCTTCCCTTAGAAATCTAAAAGTTGAGGATGAGAAGAATTGAGGAGTATAGAGCTAAATTTGTAGCCTTAGGAGAAGGTTCGAGGAAATATGATAATAGAACGTGTACTTTGGTTTTATAGAATCTAAATGTCCCGTATAGTAACTTTTTGACTCTCATGAGGGATAAAAATAAGATGATGATTATATCATGGGAAGAGTTGAAGAAATAGGTGCTTGCAAAAGAAGAAAAACTTAAAGTACCTAATCTCATTGGGTATCCTTCCCATAAGCCTTTATTGGTACATTTAGGGAAAATTTGTTCAACAAAATTAATTTCCAAAAAAGTGAGAGAAGGGAAAGAAAAAAGTAGAAAACAAACCTCCAAGTCGTAAGTTGTTATGGGACATTTTCCCCAAAGTGAAAAGAAATTTATTTTTCCATGAAATAACCTTTTAGAATTAAAAGGGAGATAGAAAAATAAATAATGAGAATTCATTAGCTTCTGGTAAAAATTGTGTAGTGCTTTTTTTTTTTGGGTCAAATAACTACTAAAATAAATAATATTATAATATTATCATGACTACTCAAATAAATAATATTATAATCCTTTGGTTTAAATGGGGATTAATAAAGAATATTTATAAAAACCCTTTTGAAAAGGGAGGAATAATTGTATTTATTAAATAATTATTAAAGACAACTCTTGTGAAAGGGTGCGATGCTTTTAAAACCACCACTTAAAAGGTTATATAGAGAATTTATGTGAGACTTGGAAATGTCATGGAGATCTCTCAAGGAAGAAGGTGGTTTGGTGGGCTATGGGCATTGGAGAAGGGGCATACAGAGTATGTCCAACTTAGAGTATAATGTACACCCAGGATTGTCTTGGTCAAGGATTTGTGTTGAGTGGTTGCTCTGTTATGCATGTTTTACATGTGTTATGAATATGAATTGTTTCTCTTGGCTCGTGTGTCATAACTATGAAGGCCAAGACCACTAAAACCTTCCTACCAAGGTATCCAATTCAGATAAGTATTCAAATTATTGATGTTTACAAGATATTTAGTATTATATATATAATTTTGACGTTAACTTAATTTAATTATGTGACTGTGTTATCCAATTTACTATTTTAATTATTTAATTTAGAGTTCATACTAAATTATCACATGTTCTAATTTACATTGGTTATTTACATTAAATTTCTATAGGTGATCCTTATGGGAGATAATCCTAGAAGGGATTGGCCTTCACACCCTTATTATTATGAAGGAGCTCATCCAGATTTAATGTAATGTTGTGATGAAAAGAATCTAGAGAGCCTAGGAATCCATCAAACCCTAGTTAGTCTAGAATAATCAACAATCAATATGGTGGTCTCCTATTATCTCTTGTCAAGATCATCCTTTAGCTAGAACTCCATGGCTTTGTACTTTGAGGTTTTTCAAGAAGGGTATCAAGACCCTTCTAGATCATTTTTCTAGAGAAACTAGGAATTTTCTTACTTGGCCTAAAGCCAAAGTTTTTTTTTAATCTAACTAGGACATTGAAACCTTCTAGGTTGTCATTAACTATGTGCCACTAGATATAATTCACAAGGTTGGGGCTCATAGTTTCAAGCCTTGGTGGAAATATTAGAAATGGTACCCTAATACACCATTTCACAATGACAAGCCTCATAAGGGCTATTCTTGGATCTCTCCACACTTGCCTATGGTGGCTATTTTAAACTAGAGTTGGTTTTTGCAATCCTCTTGAGTGCTTGATAGCATAGGTTTCAAATGGTTTGGTCAGCCATTTTGGAGCCAAAGATTGCTCATTTTAGATGGTGTGTTCTTTTCCTAAGCCTTCCAATTGGTTCCAAATTAACTCATATTATGATTAGGGATCCTTGTTACTTATTTTGTGGTCACTAGGAAACTCTCAAGCACCCTTTTTAGTTTTATCCCAAAGCTTAAGTTGCTTGAACCTAGATTCATGAATTTTTTAGACCCTTTTGGCCTAAGCCATTTTCTTGGCATATGGTTTTATTAGGGGATTGGCCTAGAATCCCCTTTAGAAATACCCAAATTTGGCATGCTTTCAGAGTGGAAATTCTTTTCAACATATGGAAGGACATGAATTTTGATTTATTTTTTGGATGTTTAGTTGATCCTAATTTTTTTATTTACACTAAAGCTATGATTTGTTCTAATGTACTTATGCAGGTTTATGTGCAAGCCAACAAGGTTGCATTTGAGGTGGCACATCTTTAGGTGCTTTTATATCATTGGGGAAATTCCCTATGTACCTTTTCTAGAGTCCTTCTGACTCTTACCTCTATCCACTACCATTCTCTACCTCATGGGCATCATTCGGAGTATAGTCACTCTTCTCATGGTGCTAGTACCGACCGAAAGGGAATTTCATATCTTGTGGTAGGTTTTCCTACCCTGTGACATACGTCACAATGCCTTACATAGCAATTTGCATCCTTGAATAGTGTAGGCCAACATAAACCTACTAATAATACTTTTCTTGTGGTGCCTTCTCTAGAGTTATGTCCTAATATTCCTTCATGAGCTGCTCTCAGAATGTTTTGTCTATCATGTTCAAGAATAATTCCTCTTATAATCCTATCCCTTCCTATAATATGGAGTTCTCCTTCAATTAGTGTGTAAGGTAGAGGCTTCCACAATAATCTATTTCTTTCACTTTTGGAGCTATTTTCTATAAATTGCTCTATAGAGAGTAGTTGTGCTACTTCTGTAAGTCCTTTATGGTACTACATTCACTCAAAAAAAAGTTATTCTAAGAAATTCTTTCTCAATAGGTCATATCTCTCCTTCTATATCAATTATAGATATATAATTTGGTCCCTAATTTGATTTTTCTATTTTGACCATAATTATTAATTCAAATTCTTGAAATAGGAGCAACCATCTACAAATTTGCCCTTGTATAACCAGTCTATTCATTAAATATTTAAGTGGATCATGATCTATGAATAAAATGAATGGGGTGGCCAATAGGTAGTGTCTAAACTTTTGTAGCACATAGACCATGGCTAGAGCCTCCCTTTTTATTATGATGTAATTTCTTTCTATCTAGGATAGTTTGTGGCTAGCAAACATAATTGGATGATCCTTTTATCCTCTTGGTTACACTGATATTTCTCCAATTGTGGTTTCTGAAGCATCTACATGAACATGAAAAGGGATATTCCAATCCAGGAATACTAGGATTGGTGCCTTTACTATTTTCTTCTTGAGTGTATCAAATGCTTCTTGGCATTGTTCTATCCACTAGAAAGTCTTGTTTGTTTTCTTTTTCATTAACTTTTCTGTTGGCCCAACAATCACCATGTATACTTTAATGAACTTCCTATGATAGCCTGCATAACCCAAAAATGATTTTACTTTAGTCACTGTTTTTGGGGCTGGGAGATTTATGATGATTGCTACTTTCAATGGATCAACCATTAAGCCTTCCTTGTATATTATATGGCCCAGTGGTGTACTTAATGGTATTGTATATATAGATTTCTTTAATTTTAATGAAATTTGTAGACTTCTACATAGTTATAACATCAAACCAATTATTTGGACATGATCTTTACTCAAAAAATACGTTGTGCAGTCATCTAGCTATACCTCAAGGGAAATTATGAATAAAGTCCTTAAATGCATTTATCATTATCCTACTAGATATTGTAGGTGCATTATTCAGACCAAATGGCATTATAGTGTACATGAATGATCTCTATTTAGTTGCAAAGGTGGTTTTAGGCTAATCTTCTTCCTAAATTCTCACCTGATGGTATATTGAGAAGCCATCTGTGAAGGAATATTCCCTTCCTGCTACTAATTCAAGCACTTCTTTTGTAAATGGAGTGGGAAAGGGATCGTGCACACAAGCCTTATTGAGTTCCCTAAAGTCAATGCATACCCTTATTTCACCTATTTTATTATGTTGTACAACCATAGGACTTATCTAGTCTGTAACTTCTACTAGTTTTCAGATTATATTGCTAGCCAACATTTTGTCTAGTTCATTCTTTACTCTAGTTTTCACATTAGATTAACTCTACAAGGTCTTTTCCTTTGTGGCTTTGTGCTCTATTTCAATTGAATTTTAATTAAGTACTCTATCTTCCTCCTTAATGCCCTTCATATCAATAAAAGTGTGGGCAAATAGATCTTCATATTCTTTTAGCACTTCCACAACTTGCAAAACCTATCTCTCATCCCAATAGTCTCCAATTTTAGCTAGTTTAGGTCTCCCTTCTATTTCTATATTATATCCTCTTGTCTTTAAATGTTGATTAAAGTATTTATAGTAGGCATGAGTTTTCCACAATTCATTAGATTAGTACAAAAGTGCTTTGGATTTGTAGTGGTTATCTCTCTTTCTCCTTCCTTCACTTCTACTTTCAAATTTTGTAGATCATCTTCCTCATCCTCATCTTCTCTTGTATTTCTTGAGGTATAACATAGATTTTGTGGTGGCATTTCCACCCTATCCATCCATTCTATAAGTTTCCAAATACCTTTTTCTTTTGATGGGATGGTCTGATATCTCCTATCTCTGCATATGTTCCTAACTTCTTTTGTTAGGGATAAGATTATTTCTTTCATCCTTTGTAGTCAACTATGTATAAGTTGGTTGGGACTATAGAATGATTTTTTTATAGAAGTCACTTTGTACCATCTTCCACTTTCTATTTTCTCCTCTTTTCTCTCGATTGATAAACCAAGTTTTTGTGATGGGTGATGATGTCCAGTAAAATAGCTAAGTATAAAGACTGTTGTCATATAATCTTTTATAGGTTCACTCTGTGATACAATTTTATAAATGTCTCTCAGGTTCTATTTTACTGTAATATTCAAGGGTAAGCTTCAAATCCCCTTCTTCTGGTAGATATCTAGTTTTTATTAGAACTATAAAGGCTTTCCAAGTTGGGATGTTTGGCTTGTGGGTATACCACCATCTTTCTACATTGCACACTAAGGTATCTTCTAATTCTTCTAACCTCATATCTTCTCTTTCAAATAGTTTCTCCGTGCCTTCTATTTAGGTTATCAAGTCTTTGACTCTAGAGTGCCATGGAAGCTTAATATGTGAGATACCGCATGAAATATAGTTCAAATATCATGAAATTTTGATATTTTGTTTTTCTTCCTTATTGTTTTGATTTCTAAGCTTCGTGGTGGGTTCCCATTATTTGTAGTTATTTTAGTAGGTTTTTTTCTTAAATTTTCTTAAACTATAGACTCTTTTTGCTCCCAATATATTTCTAGATCTTCTTTCCAATTCATCCCAAAGTCAAGCCTCCATTGCATCTTCATTGTTTGTGTTATAACTACTACTATTGAGGATGATTTCCCCCTCTAAGTTAGGTTCATCAATGGTGTCTTTTGCAAGGATTTTTCTAAGGAATATAGCACCTTCTTATCTTCTTCCTCACTTTCTTCTTGTGCTATCTCTTCTATGTATGTATTGCTCATATATGTGTGTAAAGGGATGCATATCAACTTATCCTTGTCAAAGAATGGCAATTCTTCCTTAGATGAACTTTGATTGTACCATTGCAATTATCAAACCATTCCAAATTTAGTAGGATATTAAATATGTTAAATGGTTCCTTCATTTCAATTACTTCAAAGTCAATTTTCTTTTTAATCCCATGCATTTTGACCCATACATATCTCCAAGTTCAAATTATTCTAATTATACTGTCATTAGCCAAAGCAATGTTGTAAGGTGTGTCATATAGTCTTGGTCTCCCAAACTATCTTGGGCATAATGTTGGTAACTTCTATAGAAGTTGTGAAACCAACCTCACAGGACCTAGTGAACACCTGCAAAACCTAAGATTAACTTTCCACAAGAGAAAAAAGCAAAGAGAATAATTTGCACAAAAAAAGATGCAATTAATGAAATAGATTAATGAATTACATAAGAGAACTTGCTTTTATATTTGCAAGTTAGAAAACCGTAATGAGAGATTCCTAAGTTTAGCTTAAGTGAAATAAAGTAAAGGTGACTTAATTAATTAATCAATATGATTAAATTAATTAAGTAACGAACCTATTACTCTAACACCCCCCCTTAAGATGAACTTAGGGAGAAGCTAAAAAACTAAGGACAAATGCATGAAAGCAAAGATGGGTCCTGGCAACTAGGTCTGATGAGGTACCATGTACAAAAGAGTCTCTCACAAATAGAGAAAAGGAGAAAACCACGTGGGAAAAACTCCTCCCCAAAAGAGAGAACAAACCTCCCTACAAGAGAGAGAGAGAGAGAGAGGCCTCCACAAAAGATGTCCCAAAAGAATAGGAACATGAAGAACTCCACTGAAGCATGAAGAAGCTACAAACACTGTCGAAGACTGACTACTATAGTGTTGAAAGAAGAGTCTCCTCTAAAACAAGATGAAGATCAAAATCAAGAAGACAAGAATCTGCATGAGTGCCCCCAACAACACTACTCGAATCAGATAGAAAACAAAGGCACAACATCTGGAACTTGAAGATACAAATGGCACAAGTACCAAAAGTCAAAACTGATCAAGTGAAAATAGAAGGTCGCCTCCACAAAAGGAATGCAAGAGTGTCCATATGGTAAATGCTCCATCTCACCCAAATGCATGGGTAACCAACCGTTGATGGACCGCTGCATCCGCCTAGTACATAGGAACAATTACTAGATACATAACTCACTCCAACGTGAAACCAAGGAAGCATTAGCACCAACAGTAGAAACCCCCCATAATGCAGACCAAGGAGAGCCATGATAGGTACACTAAAATTGTGTGAATCCAAGAAGTGCATGTAAAAGAAATAAGAATATCTGAACGTGCAAACATGAAAATACCAGCAAATAAAATTATGTGCAAACCAAGGCACACACTCATGAGTGTGATGGCAAAACAAAAGGCAAAACATCAACCCCCCATGGCACTTTATATCATAGTGTGAGTATAATAAGGCTCAAAATGATGTGCAAGATCTCAAGAATACATGTACAATGTTGAGGCACTTTATTTCAGTGCATTTATAGATGAAAAGTACTTACAGTGGAAGCTCACAAGGTCTTAAAAAAGACCACATGCTAAAAATACATTTCTCTAATAGAAAGAGAAGAAATTGATAACATCATGATAAAGTACATAGAAAAATATGCACTTTCAAAAAAAAGGGACCCAAAAAGGAGTCTGGATGCAGAAGATATGGCCCGTCAAAGTCTCCAAAACGAGAACTGCACAGCAACGGCACTAAGAAAACTGATTTCTAGAAAAAATTAGAAGTCAAAACTGAAAACCACCTGTACCACTGTGAAGAGCACGAAATTCTACAGTTTCAAAAAAAATTACACTAAAAAATATAATCGTATGGCCAAGATATCGCCATTTGAAAATTGAGTGCAAAAGTGAAAAGCCCAACGGAGAGGGGCTAGACTGGGCAACAAGCATCTCTGCCAAGTTTAGCAAAAACACCTCTAAATTTGGATATTCACCAACTTTAGAACCCTGCCAAAAAGTCCTTCAGGTATAGAAGTTTGCATGTGATTTTTTTTAATAAAAAAAACACAAAAAAAAAAATGTTGCATGTGATTTTTTTTAATAAAAAAAACACAAAAAAATTATTGCATGTTAAAAAATGCATGTATTTTTTTTTATTTTAAAAAAACAATGAATTTTTTTATTTGAAAAAAAAAATTATATGGGGGTGGAGGGGTCAAACACCCCCCCCCCCCACACAGCCCCAATAAGGGGTTACCACGGCCCCAAAAGGGGTCCGCGGGCCCCTTAGGGGACTGCAACGCCTATGTGGGTGCGGGCCCCAAAATTCTTGTTGTAGCAGGGACGTACCCTATGTAGGGGTCTGTACCCTGCGCAGGCACTAAAAATATATTTTTTTGTTTCAAACTTTTCAAATGTAAAAAATAAACCCTATTTTTTAAAGATAATTTTTTTTCTCAATATAACTTAATAAAGTTCACAGGTTGTTCTCCAAGTCAATTAGTACATTCTTAAAGTGTCTATTATTTACCTAAAGTTCTATCAGGATTGGTTTCTTTTTCTATCTTCTTTAAGGTTTTGTTTGCACTTCTAATTTGTGGTCTTAAATTAGCATTTGTAGTTTTATTCTAATATTTTGAGAATTATTTCAATTTTTCCAAAAGAATTTCTTCTTTTGAAAAAGTGTGTCAATTCCTTCAATAAGTGGGCTTTTTTTAAAAAAATTTAAGCAAGCCTTGTGGCAGTCCTCCTTTTTCTTTTCCTCTATAATAATATTCCTAGTATCTTTAGTTATTTGTTCATGTTTTGATTTTATTAGAAAGTAGTCCTCTTGTTCTTCTTCATCCTTTGGCTAATTAACCAGTGACTTTCCTTTTATGGTTGGGTTTTACTAAAACTTTATTTTTCTTTCCATATTTCATAATGGCTTTCTTCCTTAGTTCTTCCTTTTTCTCAAAGTATTCTTTCTATAACTATTCTTCTTCCATGAGTGATGATCTCCATCTTATATCTTCCTCATCTAGTTTAGTTTTCATGCATCTCCTGGCTCCTTGAGTATTTTGTTTAGGTACCCTCATTATGACTTTAACTTATTTTCTTGCATCAAGTCTTAATAATTCTTCACTTTTTATCTTTGGTTGATAATTCTTAAATTATTGTTTAGCTCTTGAACAAGTGAAAAAATCACAGTTAGGGTCACCACAAAATCCATTATTTTTCTTCCTTTCTTCTTGACATTCATTTGCATAATGGCCCATCTAACCACATCTAAAACAAGTAACATCCTCTCTTCTTCTGTGGCCATGGCCTTTTCCTCTACCATGTCCTCCTCTATAGTTGTTATAATAGCCCTTGTTATCATTCAAATGGTAGCTTGTAGGAGGCTTCACATTCATGATTGCGATGGTGTATACTATACCATGTGTATATTGCATTGATTCCTGCATGCTAGGTGTTTATAGCCATGCTCATAGAATTCTCTTTTAGCCATCTATTTATTCTTTGCTACACCTTTATGTATAGGATCATTATCTTTGCATTGATGGTTGCACCATGGTTCACATTCATTATATTCCCTTAATATAAATAGAAGGTATGGGAAATCATCTACTTTATGATCACCCAATTCACCACAAATTCCATAATTTATAATTTTTATATTTCTAGGCATTCATTATAAGTCCACTCTAATTGTCACATCTCTCTTCTCACCTTTCATTACCAAACATTTGTTCCTTAGATGATCTTCCTCAGAACAGAAAGTATACTAGATCTTTTTCATCTAATTTGATGATGATAATATGTTATTTTTACTTTTAGCCAATATATCTTGTTTAATCTTTAACTCTTCTAATTCTAGTCTCATCCTTTATATTCCCTTGTTTTCCAGTTCTTTATTATTTCTTCTCCACAATTGTGTTTCTACCCTATATGCTAATTCTATTGCACTAGAGTGTTAGAAAATTAACCAAGTTGATCAAACCATTTTCTACATAACCCTATGAGAGAAAAGAATGTATACAAGCATACAACTTAGTTCCATAATGCAAAGCTCAAAGACATACCCCAAAATTACACAAGATATACCCTAGGAAAACCCTCCATGAGGGAAAAATATAGCCTCCAAAAGCATCCACACTCAATGTATTATTTAGAAATGAAGCATTACAATTCACTTATAGAGCCTCCATGAACACTTCTAAAGCATCAAGTTCCTCCAATGCATCATCCATGTGTCCAAGCATAATGGGTACCCATGCAACCACACATCTCATGCCATGCTTCACATATGCACTATATAGGAGAGCTCAATACAAATGACAATCAACCTCAACCACTAAACATGTGCTTGCTTTTATAGAATCAAGTTCACACAAGTTGAATTGGTTAAACCATGTGTTTCAAAACCATGAGAGCACAAAACCATTGACCCAAAGATTAAATATATTTACCACACATATTAAATATTTTTCCTATGTCTCCCACACATAAAATATCTAACCAATGTTACAATACAACTTTACAAGTGGGCCCAAATAAATATTTAATGGGCTAAACACATCCCCTAAGATGCACCATAAATAAATATGTAATTTACACAATTAAACCAATTCATTCTTGTACAAGGTGTACAACACCCTTTTTCCTAACATTCTTCCACTTGTTGTATGCATTGCATAAGGGTCAATCAATGAAACACGTCATCATAGCCTTCCATTAAACCACATGAATCTCTAGCATGTTCTTGTGCTCTATCAAGATACCTAGAATAACATCCAAGATAACCACCATCTCAAGCAAGAACTCCTCTCATCCTCCAACATGCCGCCAATGGAATAAAATAAACAAGCCAAGGTGAAGATACACCAATCCAAAGAACACAAGCATCAAATCCAAGTGATAACAAAGGCTCCAAGCTGCTACTAGGGGAAAAACCCACATGACTTGAAATAGTACCCATAACAAATGCCAATATATCCAACCATCCACACCTCCAAAGGTATCAAAATATTAGTAGAACTCATGCCAACAACATATCCAACCCATAAACCACAATCACAAGCTCCTTGTATAAAACCTATCAATGAAGCACATACATATCCAAGAACTCCCATTGCATGGTTAATGTCAAATTTGAAAATAGATCAAGGTATACCAATATACCAATCAACACTTATAGTAAGGCGTTGGTGTTCCCAACTAATTTCTTGATTATACCTATAAGGTAGCTATCCTTAATGCTCAAGACTCTCAGATCAGTGGCCAACAAACAGGGGATAATGGCTTGTTCTCCTTTGCACTTTAGGCTTTGCTAGACCTAGGGGGTATCCCTTATTACAATATCTGAAATTTATTTCTAAGCACAATGAGATATTGGTTTAAGCAGAATGTTCTCACCCCTATATTGAGGTCTGAAAAGGTCCTATCTTAGATTAGCTAAATCCTCAATATATGTCTTATTCAGTACTCTAAGAACATGGAACAACTTGAACACATTATAAAATAAGAAAAAGGTTTTGTCTTTTTAATTTTAGAGTTCTTAGGGCCTTGGATTTGAAACATATCCTCAGATTGGTGCCTATTCTGGGTAACAAATTCAAACCCTACATGCAAGAGCTTCTCTCATGACAACAAAACTTCATAATCAGAGGGTTAATAAAATCATCACTATATTTCAACAATGTGCCCAAGAAAGGGTATTACATGTGATTCTTCTTCAATAATCCTTAAATACAATACACTCCCCCTTATATATGATCTAAAGCAATTTTAATCCATTGCTTGAACAGATGCAACAAATCAGATATACCATATAGCAAATGTCTATTGATGAGACCAGAAACCCTTAGCAACTTCACTCAAAAGGAAAGCATTCATATCCAAGGAGACAAACATAAATAACACACACCTCAAGTATTTTTCATATAATTTAATCTGAATAGAAAATTTTCCATGCAAAAAACAAATAATCACACATGCAAAATTATAACCTGCAACTCAGAAATGCTCCTTTCTTATTGGATTCTATCAAAATCACAAGGCTTTACAATATATCTGGCTATTCAAAGTATTCTTCTCTATCTCCTATCATATCATTAGACCTATCTTAGTACAAATTCCCCATTTTATAGGAAAAGTACAAAAATATGTCGACTTAGCCCCAAATAACTATTTTTAGAATATTTGGCATTATATTACAAGAACAATTTGGGAGCTTGTGCCCATTACAATATTTGATTTTACAATATAATTGTAATCACATGCATGCTAACAAAATCATAGAAAGTTGATGCTTGATCCATTTGCATAGGCCAAAAATGCAGCACCGCTTTAGAATTGCCAAAATTAGGTCATCTTTGCAAGATTTGATTCTTTTTTCACAAATTGATGACTGATTGAAAAACCAATAACCATCAATCACCTTCATACTTCTCCTCCTAGAGTCCATATTCTTTATCTTCTGGCCATTGGAAATCTAAAACTTTGACAACCTTTTCATTATGACCAACATATTGGGCATCCAAAATTGCTTTTGATTCTTTACCAATATTGTCACACAACTTCTCCAATGAAATCAATTCATCCAAAACTAAATTTAGGGATCATGTATGCAATTCTCCATCAACACATACCAAAGAAATTACCTTGGAGCCCACAACACTGAATTATGTCTTCCATTGATCTAGGGTTTTAGCTTGACCTTGATCATCCTTGAAGTTGGGTAGCATTTTCATTTTAATCTGATCAATTGTTGTCACTTTCTCCTTCAATTGCTTGTCCAACTTCATCATGTAGGAAACAACTTCATGCAGAATTCCCATAATCTCTGAGACTCCTTGTAATCCAGGGGATTTATTTGGAGCATACCTAGTTGTCTTAACCATTTGCTTTATAGTAGTTGTAGACACTTAAAAATGTCTTGAGCCTGTGAACACCATTTTGACACTTAACTCATCCCAATTTCACATTCTACTATTAATTAAATAATTTTTAATTATTTAATTAATTCACTTTTCCTCTCATGCTTCTAATTAAATAAATTTTATTTATTTAATTACTTAGCTATTTTCTTCCAAATTTATTCTACAATTAATTAATTATTTAATTATTCATTATTCCAATGTTCACTTTTCCCTATTAATTTAAATAAATACATATTTATTTAAATTATAGGTCTTGCCTTAATTAAATAAGTCCTACTTATTTAATTAAAATCCCATCACATTATCCCCCATCTCAAATAAATTAAATAAATGTACACAATTTATTTAATTTAAAAACACCTTACACCTCACCATTTCTTCAAATTAAAAATTGTCCTTTGTTCTTTAGTGACAGGGAAACCCTAATCAATCTACACCATTCATCTCATCAAAAGTCAAACATGCAATCACAACCCTTAATTCAAACCCTACTCCTCTATAAAAACACTCTCTCAACCTCATTTCTCACTTCCCACTTGCATAATTTGAGCACTCTCTCTGATTTTGCCATCAACATACTCTTGAGCTTCTCATTGTATTTGTAGGTCTGCAAATCTAAGAGTAAAGTACTGCAAAATATTGGAGAAGCAATGGAGGATTGACACTAGTAGTCTAGGGTTTCATGTCTTGTGTTTACATTTGTTTGATCTTAGGCTATTTAGTACTCTATTGAGTTGTTAGGGCATGCATGATACTATTTACAAGTGTTTGAATGTTTTTTCCTGACTTCATTTGGTAAACTCGATGTGAACTGTCTATACTTTCCATGAATTTGTGATTTTAGGCTTTGTAGGAACAGTACGACACATCTGCAGGTCCGTGCAACGCATCCGCTAGTCTGGGTAACAGATGCACAGTATGGTCAAACACATTAGCTGGAGTCTGCAACACATCCGATGGGTTCTGTGATGCATTTGACTCTGTATTGGAGAGAATCTCTTTGTTTTCTTTATCCGGATAACCCACTTGGTTTTATAGGGTTTTATCATATTTTCTGATGCTTTATTTATTTTGCTAACCCTCTGTTCATATGTTCATTTCATTAGGGTTTCTCAAGGGCTTACATAGGTTGCTTTAAGCTTGTTTAATCATTTGAGTAGGCCCTATGTATGTTTGAAGGTTTCCCATCTTTCTAGCATCAGGGAAACAACTCTGCAACCCTAGGGTTTTACATTCATCTTTGAAGTGCTATTTTCATCTGCTATTAGTGTTGTTTCTTTATTTTTTGCAGGCACAGAGTGACGCCTCTGAAGGTTTATGTGACGCAGTCGCCATTCCCTAAAACACAATCAACATCCTGTACGACGCATCTAAAACCTCATGCGATGCATTTCCTCTGACAGTAAACCGCATCCGTGCCTCCGTGCGATGCCATCGCTATTTTCTATGACGCATCAAAGACATTCTACACTGCATCAGACTGGTAAAAAATAGGGAGTTTCTAGGGTTGTTTTCATTTTGGTTGCTCTGTTTGCACAGTAGGATTAGGGGTTTTACTAATTTCTGGTCTACAAATTTGCAGCGTCCATTGGAGGGGAACCTTGTTTGAAATCATTAACCTATTTATTGTAGGGTTTTCTTTCATTTCATATGTGTGTGTGGTTAGATTAGGAACACTTCAAATTGGGTTTGAAAAGAACAACAATCTGTTTGCTTCCACACTTATTTGGCTTAAAAGGAACCACACTCATTGGCTTAAAAAGAACCACAAATTGCATATTCACACTCATTGGGTTAAAAATAACAACTTGCATACTTTCACACTCATTGGGTTAAAAGGAACAACTTGCATATTTCACTCATTTGGGTTAAAAAGAATGTGCATCTTTCACATTCATTGGGGTAAAAAGAACAACAAATTGCATCATTGTCTTCTTTGTCTTGTGATTGTGTTTATGTTTTGAAGAAGTGTATGTTCTTCCCTCACACTCTAAGTGATCCAGGGAATCAAAATCTCTTCTCAACATTTTCATAATCACACCACACACTTAATTTCTAAAGGTTAATGAACTTTGTCTATTGTGGCCAAGTCAAATGTGTATTCTCTCTCCTCGCATCATCGTATGAACTTGGAGATCAAAAGCATTTTACTTGTGTCGCTTTTGTAACCCTTTAGAGTGGTCTTGCCTTTGAGACACATCCGCAAGGAGAACTCATTGGCAACCCAAGTGGTATTTCCCTCAGGCCGCTATATAAATAGATAAGGTGAAAGCCAAGTCTAAACTGCCATTAGCCTTCGTCGTACAGTGTCAATCCAAAAGTGCAAGCTACGCACATTTACATGAGGTATTTGTTAGTACCACAAGTAGGATTCATTAAAGCCTTAAGTGGCTTGATGGAAACTCGTGAGGTGGTAAGTCCCCGAATTGTGACTAGAAGACAAATTAGTTAGAAGCGACCCTATTGACTGAGTTATTGGTGTCTTGTTCAGTGCAAGGGCATAGAAGGGTTTGCCCCCAAGATTACTCACCATAAGGCTCCCTTGAGATGAGATGGGAATCCTCATCTTAGCATAAGCTATACGTAGCTTTCTGGGGAAAGGGTGATTGGGTCATTCTTCTAGTCCTAGAGGCCCCTATCCATCCTCTCTCGTAAAGACAAAAAAATGTACACACCCACTTTAGGTGTGATGACATTTGAGTCGATGGAGATTCCAAGTTGTGGGCTTGAACAAGATATCATTGGCCATTGACCTTAGGGATAGGAATTGCCTTATGTGTGTGAACTATTTTTAAATTGTGATTAAGACCTGTGTAAATTTGGGGTTGGATAGCCCCTAAACATACACATACGCTCCCCAAGTCAAGAGTCATAGCCACACTAAATGCTGAGTGTCTTCTACGTGTGAAGTGTTTTCTAATTTTTCCAACAAACGGTCAAACAAATGTAGAAAAATGATTTTAGGCTCCTCATAAATAGTGAAATGCATCTATAGGGCACTACAACACATTTGCTGAGAAATAGACCATCATTGAGACGCCCTGCAACGCATTGATAAATAGTAGAATGCCTCTAAAGCTTCCTGAAATGCCTCTGCAGACCTGTGTGACACATTTGCCTGTGTGAGACACCTAGGGGATCCTTTAAAAATCTACTCTCCCTATCAAATCTGACTGCAACTGTGTCAAAACATTTTAGACCTGCTAGTACTATTCATCCATTGCATATTCAACTTCACCCCTTTAAGATTAGTGTGCATACTCAACTTCATCCCTTTAGGATTAGATTGCATCCCATATTGTCCAAATCATTTAGCCAACCTTAAAACATTAGAATTCAGCCCTTGACATCTAAAGAGGTCCCTAAAAAATAGTCTTCCTAAGGTTGAAACATAAGGAGAAATTGTCAAAGCTTGACTACATCATAAGTACAAACTTGGACCAAGAAACCTTGATATCTTTTTCAAATCAATCACAATTTGGGCTTAATACTCACAAGGCTAGTTTAAGTCCATCCTTCAAAGTGGAGTCTCAACTCATGAGCTCACTTTAATCAATCATTTCTTTGACCAATGCTTTGATAAGGTCATTAGTAGACATTAGTACCCTCTTGGAGCTAAACTTTTCAAAGACTAATATCCATTAACTTCTACCATAGTCTTGGTTTCATTTGCATTAGTTGTATCCCAAAACATCGACATACCACATCCTCATTTTACCATTTCCATTTGCATAAGCACATTTCCAACCTTAGTTGCATTCCCATTATTTCCCAAGAAAATAACAAAAATATAGCATAAACACTTTGCATTTCCATCCTTAGGTTAAACTCATTTTCCACAAACTAGTAAGTCTTATATGGTCGAGACACAGTTGCAAAAGAAGAGAAAGGGAGAATCCTTAGATCATCTCACAAAACACAATGAGATTTGGAACCTCATCTAACAAACAAAATGAACCTCACTCCAACATGCCAAATCCCTTTGAGAATCTCCTTTTGCAAGACAACAATCAAGAGATTACGCAACAAGAAATTGAAGAAGCCTCCCAAGATCCTAGAATGTTTTGAATCATAGATGAAATAATAGCTACTAATGCTCAAACCTACCTTATGCATCTTTTACAAACTGGCACTAAACTTCCCACAGGGGTAGATGTCAATGCAATTATGGGATAATCGCCAAACAACATCGCACAAGGCCAAGGTCAAGAAACACCATCCACTAGCTACACAAATCCAACACAAGAGCATGCCACTATACCTATAGGGAAAACATTGTAATATTCCATAATCTCCCATGTGACTCCCACATTTGACACCAACAATGCGAATGTCATCTCGCAACCTTTGTGGTGTAGGAGCACCTCGAAAATCTGAAGATTCCTTACATTTTATGTTATATCCAAAAATGTTATGTTTGTAAAGGCCTTCGAGCCATATTGAAAGACGGTATACATGTCAAGAAGGATTAAAAGAATGTAACCAAACTATTTGGTATTGTAATCGGTGGTTGTTGTTGGTTCACCTTCCACCACATGTGTAATTGTCCTAATAGGTGTCTTTAAAATAGCTAAAGTCTGTATTTATAAGAGTAGTAGACAGTCGGATTTACAGGGGGGTCGAAAGAAATTCTATGTATATTCTGAAATAGAAGGAATAGAAAGATTTTTAGTTTCTAGTCTAACTACGGGGATATCGTTAGGAGTCATTCCACTGGTGGATTTCTTTGAAACCAGTGGAATGACCTCCGTGTTATTAGTTTGTTTTCTGTTCTGTAGGAATTAATTGCATCTGTGTGTTGTTCGGTTACAACGGTTGCAGGGGAGGAATCGTGCATTTTATGTGTATATGCCAAATGTATATAGTGAATGTACATTGAAAATGTACATTGGATTTATGCAAAGATTAACAGGTCGAAGTGGCATGTGTTGAAGGCATCGGCGTAAGGTGGTGTATTGGCGGAGTGGCTTAAAGTTGGACCGACGGTGGAGGTCTGGCTGACGAAGGAGTTGGCGTAAAGGGTTTTGGAGTGACAAGTAACATCGGTAGAGGGAATGAAGTCTTTGCCAATAGTTATATGTCTTAGCGATAAGGAGTTTGGCATCGGCGTGAAGTGGAGCGTCGGGGAGACGTTCCGCGGCTAGACCGACATTGTAAGTGTTGCCGATAAGCAACTTAGTCGATAAAGGTGACCGGTAGCGGAGGTAACGGGAACCTGTTTAGCAGGTTAGGGTTTGCATGTTTCGGTGTGACCTCAGTCATCGGAGCAAGTCAGTGTGGAGAGCCCGATAGGCACTATCTTGCCGATAGGCACATAAATGAAATACTCATCGAGGTGAGATGGGTATCAAGGTGACATTTTTTGAAGATGCCGATGGTCATAGTCTGATCGATGGGATATGTCGGTAAGACATTTGAACAACTCTTGCCAATGATAATAAAATCATCAAGTTCCACCATTAGTGCACGTTTCCGGCTATGGCTCTGCATCACTTTGAATTTTGCAAACCCCTTTGCTTCGATGAACATGAATCAAAACAAAAGAACGCAAAAGATGCACATAGTGACCTCACGAGCACATACACATGGGGTCCATACCACATCAAACGCAAACATGCATCTTGGGCCTCAAATGAATACCAACTTAGATAATCAAAACATGGATCCCCTTGGTCAAAGCAATAACACTGAATGTCGGGACAACACAAAGCAATGTTTTGGGTCATCAATATGTAGACCCAAATTATCAAAATAGTAATATCATTCCCAACACTTACACGAACATTGGTACCACTCAAAATCACACCTTGAACCATCAAAACATCACCCAAAATCAACAACATATTTCTCACCTAAACGTCAATCAAAATGCTAGTGCATTGCATCAAAATACCCATTTGAATCCCTTACAACAACAAGTGGACCTAAACGCTCTCCTCCAAACAAATCCCAAAAATTTCCAAAACCAAAATGCTACAAGTGCCTCATCCCACTTTTAATACATTGATCCAAATACCACGTACATACCCAACAACCAAAATCTAAATGCGTCTTCACCACACATCCCTTTCAACACACATACCAACCCACTTGTTACAAATTTGGAATCCCAAAACACATTGGCACTAAACATGGGTAACTTATATCAAAACACACTTGCAAACACCTTGGATACATCATTGAACTCCTTTGAAGCCTTGGTACACAAGATGCAAACTCTAGAACAACGTTTCTCAAACATGCAAGTCTCTACCACAAAGGGGGGATATTCCATGGAAGATTTTTGTCCTTTTCCCTTCGACAAAAGCATTTATATGCCACCTTTCCCACCAAACTACAATGTGCCTAACTTCAACAAGTATAGTGCAAAAGGAAGTCCCAAAGAGCATGTGCAGGAATTTCACACGACATGTCTTGAGATCAAATATGTGTTAGGAATTGCATGCAGAAGATATCAATTAAATGCAAATAAAGATTAAATAGAGGAATGAAAAATACATAGAAATAATAACAGCGAGAGATAATTTTTAACGTGGTTCACTCAAACTTAGGCTACATCCACCAATAGAGAGTCCAATATTATTATCCAGCAAATAGAACCGATTACAACCAGTAATCTCATGTAACCCAAACCCGCTGCAATGCACTATAGATACAATACAAATAGAAACCCTAACCCTTATCCTTTTTTATGAAGACCTATGTCGGTTACAAAAATAGGGTATTTTTATGTCGGCCAATAGAAAAATAACTCCTGACGCCTTTATAAAATAATAGGCAATTTTAGCTTCAAGGGCGCTGCCCCCAACAACCCCCAGACCCCCACTATGGGCTCCGCCCCTAAGCCCCCGCCAGGGGGATAAGCCCCCTCGGGCCCCGCAAGAGCGACTCTTCCCCCTGCACTACCCCATTAAATAATTTGGGGGGAAATCGCGCTAATAAAAGAGGGGAAAATTTAACCTCTGAGTCTGATTAGGCTCCATATAACAACAATCTCCCACTTGGAGACTGATCAGACTCCACACCATATCATCTCCCACTTGGATACTGATCGTAACACTATGACCTTGTAGCTCCCACTAGAAATAAACACCCTGGACCCTGTTGTTCTGATTTTATTGTTTTTAGTCTTGAAGACCAATCGAAGATGAAGAGGAGCTCAGCTTCTCCCTTGTCACTGCCTTCATAAACATATCTACTGGATTTTCATCTATATGTATCTTTTCCAGCCATAACTGTCTATCATCCAACACTAACTGGATGAAGTGTTACCTTAGTTGTATGTGTTTGGTCTTTGAATGTAAGGCAGAATTCTTTGCAAGATGTATGGCACTCTGGTTGTCTGTAAACAAATAATTGTTAGCTTGTTGTTTGCCCAATTCTTCCATGAAAAATTGTAGCCATATCATCTCCTTGCTTGCCTCTGTTACAACTACATATTCTGCCTCTATGGTGGATAAAGCAACCACCTTTTGCAACCTTGAGATCCAACTCACCGTTGTCCCACCTACAGTAGAGACATAACCTATAGTACTCCATCTGGTATCAATATCCCCTACCAAATCTAAGTCCACATAGCCTGCTAAATTAGTATTAGAGCCCCCAAAACATAAATGTTTATTGGATGTACCTCTCAAATATCTGAGAATCCATTTTACCACATTCCAATGCTCCAATCCTGGATTACTCATATACCTACTTACAACTCCTACAACATGTGCAATATATGATCTTGTGCATACCATGGCATACATTAAGCTTCCTATAGCTAAAGCATATGGTACCTTGGACATTTTGTCTTCTTAGTCTTGTGTCTTTGGACACATCTCCTTAGTCAATTTCAAATGACTAGGCAAAGGTGTGTTGACATCTTTTGCATTCTCCATATGGAATCTCTGCAACACTTTTTCAACATAATCAGCCTGAGATATAGTCAATTTTTTGTTCTTCCTATCTCTGCAAATTTTTATACTAAGGATTTATTTTGTTACCCCCAAATCCTTCATAACAAATGATTGTGCTAACTAATGTTTTAACTTACTTATGTGATCCATGTTAGACCCCACTACAAGCATGTCATCAACATATAAACATAAAATAATGTAGTTGTCATTATCCAACCTCTTAAAATAAATGAAATGGTCATAATTACACTGACTGTAGCCATGTTTAGCCATAAAACTATCAAATTTCAAGTACCATTGCCGAGGTGCTTGTTTCAAGACATATAAACTCTTCTTCAATCTACACACCAGTTTCTCCTTACCTTTGACCTCAAATTCTTGGGGTTGTTCCATATATATCTCCTCCTCTAATTCACCATGGAGAAAGGCAGTTTTCACATCTAGCTATTCCAAATGCAAAACTTCAACAGCCACAATACTTAAAACAACACGAATAGAAGTCATCTTAACAACCAGAGAAAAAATCTCATCAAAATCAATACCTTTTTTCTATGCAAATCATTTTACAACTAACCTGGCTTTAAATCTTTTCTTACCTCCATCTTCCTCTTTCAGCCTATAAACCCATTTGTTTGGTAAAGCCTTTTTACCTGCAAGCAACTTACATAATTCCCAAGTCTGATTTTTTAGCAAGGAGTCCATTTCTTTTTCCATTGCATGCTCCCACTGAACCTTTGTATCCACCTACATGGCTTCATCATACCCTTCTAGTTCACCAGCATCTGTTAACAAAATAGAATACAAAGAGGGAGAAAACCTTTCAGAAGGTCTACTTAGCCTTGTTGACCATCTAAAATTCACTAGAGTTTGTGGTATTTCTTGTTGTTGTTACAGAGCATGAGGAACCACTAGAACATCATTATCTGGAGTATCATCTAGCACCACAAAATCCTTTTCTTTCTTCTCATGTTGCTGCAACTGATCTTTGTACAACACCTTCTCATTGAATACATACCTGCTTCTCACAATTTTCAAATTTTCAACATCCCAAAGCCTATAACCAAATTCATCAATGCCATATCCAACAAAGATACACTTATTTGATTTTGCATCTAGCTTGGTTCTATTTTTAAAATCTACATGTGCAAAGACTTCACATCCAAAGGTTTTGATAAAAGAATAACTCACCTTATTACCTATCCATGCTTCCTTTGAAATGCACAGCCCAAAGGAACTAAAGGACCTCTATTAATTAAATATACAACGGTATTGACAGCCTCTGCCCACATGTTTAAAGGTATCCCAGCATGCAATCTCATGCTCCTCGCACACTCCATTATTGTCCTATTCATGCACTTAGCCATTCCATTTTCCTGTGGAGTCCCTGGAACCATTTTCTACCTACAAATTCTATTAGAGGAACAATATTCCTTTATTTTTTTGCTACAATACTCACCACCATTATTAGATCTGAGACATTTCAATATTTTACCCATCTCATTCTCAACAAAGCTTCTCCATTTCTTAAATGTTTCAAATACATCAGATTTCTACCTAAGGAAATAAATCCAAACCTTCCTAGTTGCATCATCTATGAATGTAACATAATACCGAGAGCCACCAAGAGAAGATACCTGAGCTAGTCCCCATACATCTATATACACAAGCTCCAACTTTTCATCTATCTTTTGCTTCCCATCCTTATGAAAACTAACTCTCTTTTATTTTCCATACACAACTTTCACATAAATCCATATTAATACATTTCAGACCTAGTAAAACTTTCTTATAATGAAGTACCTTCATACCTTTTTCACTCATATGCCCAAGTTTGTTATGCCACAGTGTTGTCTCAGAACCTGCAGCAATTGTTTCAATCTTTGCCTATAAACCTACAACAACTGTTCTTGAACCTGTTTAATTTTTCTCTGTAGCACTTGTAAAGTAGAAGGAATAGTATGACATATATAAATATATAAAGTGCCTACTTTCACACCTTTTGCTACTATTAAGGCACCTATTGAAACCTCTAATTTTTATCATTAAAAGTAACTGTGCACCCTTCATCACCTAGCTACCCTGCTGAAATTGAATTCCTACTTAGCCTTAGAATGTGCCTTACCTCTTGTAGTAGCCAATGATTCCCATTTTGCAACTTAATATTAATTCTTCCCTTTCCAACAATCTGACAAGGTTCATTATCTCCCAAATAAACCAGCCCAAAATCCCCTTGGACATAATCAAGAAATAACTTCTATGGGGCGTAGCATGAAATGAGGCCTCTAAATCTAAAACCCATGAATCATCAGCATTATCTAGGGAAAGAATCAATGCATCATCTTCAAATTTATTACTTACCACATTTGCCTCCTTATTGCCTTCTTGTTTGTCTCCTTTATTCTTCAGAGACCAACAATCTTTCTTCAGATGACCCAGTTTTTCACAATACCAGCAATTCTTGTTTCCTCTAGATTGGGACCTCTTGTCCTTTAATTTACCTCGTGACTTCCTATGACCTCCAGAACCTTTTCCTCTCTCCTTTGGTCTGCCTTTGCTTTCTACATTCAAAACACGGCCTAATGTGGATCCACTTGAGCTTTTCTGTCGCATTTCCTCGCTAAGGATAACACCAACAACATCATCAAATTTCAAAGTATTTGAACTAGAGACAGAGTTATTTGTGGCCATTACCAAGCTATTCCATCTTTCTGGCAAAGAACATAAAACCAAGAGATCCCTCACTTCTTCACCAAATTTCACTTTTATAGAAGTTAACTGACTGGTAATCATATGAAACTTATTTAAATGATTTGTCACAGATCCACCTTCAATCATTTTCAAATTAAACAAACGCTTCATGACAAATATCTTATTTCAGGCTGAGGGATTTTCATACAATTTAGCCAAAGATCTCATCAATTCTTCCATTATCTTCGCTTCTGTTATATTGAATGCCATAGATGGTGCCAAGCACAACCGAATAGTTCCCTATGTCTTTCTATCCAGAAGTTCCCAATCCTCATCGGTCATTGCTGCTAGTTTCTTGGCTTTTCCTTCCAACAACCTCCATAAATCCTTCTAATAGAGATAATCCTCCATCTGCATCTTCCATAACTGATGGTTCTGCCCATTAAATTTATCTACCCTCAATTTACCCTCATCTGCCATTGCTTCCACTTAACCATGAGACTCCCACTCAACCATGAGACCTTTCTGTAGATGATAATCGAACACAACCCACTCTGATACCACTTGTTAGGAATTCAATGTAGAAGATATCAATTAAATGCAAATAAAGATTAAACAGAGGAATAAAAAATGCATAGAAATAATAAAAGTGAGACAATTTTTAAAGCGGTTCACCCAAACTCGGGCTACATCCACCAACAGAGAGTCCAATATTATTATCCAACAAATAGAACCAATTACAACTAGTAATTTCATGCAATCCAAATCTGCTGCAATGTACTACAGATATAATACAAATAGAAACCTTTACCCTTAGCATTTTTTTATGAAGACTTATGTCGATTACAAAAATAGGGTTTTTTTATGTCAGCCAATAGAAAAAATAACTCTCGACGTCTTTATAAAATAATAAGCAATTTTTGCTTCGGGGGTGCTACCCCTAGCAACCCCCGCTGGGAGCGTTACCCTTAGTACCCCCCGCTGGGGGAGTTGCCCCTAGACCCCCACCATGGGCTCCGCGCCCAGGACCGGTAGGAGGGGCTCTGCCCCCTTGCACTCCCCTGTTAAATAATTTGGAGGGAAACCGCGCTGATAAAAGTGGGGAAAATTTAACCTCTAAGTCTGATTAGGCTCCATATAACAACAATATGAACACACATATTTGATGAGATTATTCCTGAGGAGCCTCACAAGACAAGCACTTGAGTGGTTCGCACACCTTAGCATGGGAATAAGGACATGGACCGAACTCGCAGATAAATTCATATCTCATTTCTCTTATAACATCGAGACTGATGTGAATGTCGCCACCTTGTGCCATACGAGACAAGAGGATGGGGAAACATTCATCTCCTTCTTCCAAAAGTGGATGAGCCTAGCTAGCAAATGTCCATGTCATATTCCCAAGAATCAATTGGTACCAATTTTCATGGAGAACCTTAACAAAGAACTCATGCATCAACTGCAAATCCATTGTTGCACCTCCTTTGGAGAAGTCATTGAAAAGGGAATAGCCATCGAGAAAGCCCTCATAGCTAAGGGCACAATGAAAGTTTTCAACAAGAATCAAAACACTCAAAACCCACCCTATGACAAGAACAAGTTTTGGTCTCGAAACAAGAACGTCACCAATGATGGGGTTGTAGATGCAAAGGCAATCAATAGGACCGGCCCCGTTCTCACACTCAAAGCACCCCCGGTGCAAAATAATAAACCATCCATTCAACAACAACCGCAACAACAAATGGCTAACACAATCCAAAACAACCAAAGAAGACCATCGCCAAGAAATAATAATCCTTGACGAAACTTTACACCCCTAACGGAGCCTGTTGAAACAATCCTAAAGAAGTTGTTATAATCCAATCTTATCCAATTAGCAAAGTTCAAACCATATGACCTAGATTTTAAGCCTCCCTCATGGAATGACGACTTTTGTGACTATCACTGAATCAAGGGGTGCAAAACATCTAATTGTTACAAGCTAAAAAACATCATACAAGATTTTATTGACTGAGGAGATGTCATTGTAGATAAACCACAAGGTTCCTCTAATACCGATCACACTATCTTTCAAGATCCTTTACAAAATCATGGATCAAGAATAGCCTCCACCTTAGAAACCAAGCCACATGACCATGTCAATTACAACAATGTCACCTATGAATACACCATTAACAGTATATGTGCCTTTGATAATAATGTCTCCATGATCACCATCAAATCTTGTCCTAAGTGTGATGTCACCACTTATAGGGCCAAGGTAACACTACAAGGCACACCATCTAATTCATACAATCCATCTAATGCACAGCCGAAGACCCAATATAATCTCTTGGACCACTTGAAAAAGACTTTGACGCAAATATCTATTTTTGAACTACTTTGCCTATCCCCAGAGCATAAGGCCATTCTGGACAAGGCTTTGTTTGAATCTTCCATACCCATAGACCTAAATGTCATTCAATTCCAGGTCGGGGTGGGACATTTAGCTACCTCCAACCATGTTACTTTCATTGAACGCGGTGTATCCTCACATTGACCCAATCACACCAACCCATTACACTTTGAAGTCTTCATTAACAAGCACAAGATTAGACGGGTCTTGGTAGACGATGGAGCTGGGTTAAATATATGTCCTGTAAAGTTAGTGATGATATTGGGATACTCAGAAGCATGTGTGGACCCCACCAAAAGGATTGTCATCAATGCTTATGATGATGTTGAACATTCCTCTAAAGGAGTGATCTCACTTCCTGTAAGAATTGGGCCTACCACTCTCAATACTGCATTTCACGTCTTGGATGTTGAACTTCCCTACAATCTCATCCTCAGCCTACCATGGATCCATGCCATGAAGGTCGTTCCATCCACTTACCACCAATGCATTAAATTCCCTTACAACGACACGAAAATCACTATACTTGGTGATCCCAATGCCTTTCAATATTGCAGCCACCTAAGAGAAGTTCCACAACATCAAGTACCTATAAATAGGGGAATTTTTCCTTCCACCTCATCACATTATGTCGATCCATCCACATTATCCAAATCCACCCCCACCTTCACTCTACCACTTAACCCTAAAGTTCAAATCCAAGACAAAGGATGTGGGCAATATAAGATAGAAAGGTCATACTGCATCGACAAGCTCCCGACATCACCAAGGTCTTACAGCAAATTAGGCCCAATCAAACCTAAGGAGACCATTTTTGCCACCCCCACCACTTTCACAAAATGGGGAGAACTTAGCAAAGAGGATGTAGACGATGATGTCACTAAATGGCTCTACAAGGAGGCAGAAGAGGTCAAGCATGTACAACTACCCATGGAATGATATGGAAAAGGCTATGAAATTGTAAAACAACAAGGCTGCCTTGGGCCCAAAAAAATGGGAGAACAGAACCCATTCGATCGACCATGCAACCTTGCAATAAGGGGCTAGGGTATACAACATGAAAAGAGAGTACTCCTAGTACTAAGTTACTTCTAGGTAGGGATGCAAGTACTTCCAAAGACATCAAGACATCAAGGGAACCTCCCAAGCCCGAGCTTGTATCTTCCCAACCTCACCTACCTAACGGCGAAGCCTGGATCAGTATCTTCTGGGATCTTGACAAAACTTCCATTTACACCCTGACTCCCATAACCATAAGCTGCATGAACACCAATGATGGCTTGCCATTAGTCCATCCTGAACTCATAGACTAGGATTAGCAAACTCCACCTAGCTTGAATTTATTCAAGAATGACGAAGTTATTGCCGAGTTCATGGGACTTCATGAAGGAATACCTCAAGGGGATCACAAAGTTGGCTACATCATGGATCTCAATGACTCTACTTATTCTGGGGGATCCACTCCACCCTCTAGTCACAAAATTGAAAAAGAAAAAGAAAAAAGGTCTCTAGGTGAAAACCAAAAGGTGCCTATTGACTGTGAAAAAGTAAAAATAAAGGACGTGTTTGAGGGTGAAAACCTCCTTGAGGCACCCAAGGATGGAGGATCAGAAGTGTTGCCTATCACACAAGAGAAATCACCACTATTGGTAGAAAAATTTGTTGAGATTAACCTCGGTACAGAAGAAGAGCCTAAGATTATTCATTTTGTTGAGTCGTTAACAAAACAAGAGAAGCCCAAATTCAAAGATTTCTTCTCAGCACGTCAAGTCAATTTTGTCTATTCATATGCTGATATGCCTGGGCTTGATCCATAATTTGTCTTACATCACCTGCCACTACTACCAAATGCCAAATTGGTGAAGCAGAAATTAAGAAACATGCATCCACATATCACACTCTTGGTAAAGGCAGAATTGAAAAAGCTACTTGATGTGGGTTTCATTAGACCAATGGACTATCCATAGTAGGTATCTAACCTCATACCAGTCATAAAACCTAATGACCAGATTAAAATCTGTGAAGAATTCTAAGACCTGAATAAGGCATGTCTGAAAGATGATTTACATTGCAAAACATAGACATTATAGTCGACCTTACTACTGGATTTGAAATGCTCTCACTGATGGACGATTTCTCAGGCTATCATCAAATAAGGATAGCTCCAGAAGACCAACACAAAACTGCTTTCACATGTCCATGGGGCACATACTATTGGATTGTCATGCCCTTTGGCCTCAAAAATGCAGGAGCTACATACCAGAGAAGAATGACAACCATCTTTCACGACTATATGCACACATGTATGGAAGATTATGTCGACGACTTACTGGCCAAATCAGTTACAAGAAGCACTCATCTGGATGTGTTGGATAAAATCTTCAAACAGCTGGAAGAGTACAAAGTCAAATTAAACCCTAAGAAATGCGTGTTCGGGGTCACATTAGGCAAACTGCTAGACTATATTATTTCTCGCCGAGGCATAGAAGTTGATCCCGCTAAAGTGAAATCCATCATGGATATGCCTCCACCAACAAGTCTCAAACAACTATGCAATCTGCAGGGAAATTACAATCAATCAAGAGGTTCATTGCGCAGCTCGCTGACAAATGCCACCCATTCCAGCACTTACTTCTCAAAGGGGTACCCTTCGTATGGACTAAACATTGTCAGGAAGCCTTTCAAAAGATCAAAGATTATTTGTTGTCACCACTAGTTCTCATGCCTCTAATACTAGGAAAGCCCCTCTTATTGTACGTATCAACAACATCATCAGCACTGGGGGCACTTTTAGCACAAAATGATGAAGAAGGAAAAGAACGGGCAATCTATTATATTAGTAGGACATTATTGGGATACGAGCTAAACTATAGTCCTATTGAGCGATCTTGCCTTGCCGTAGTTTTTGCCACCCAAAAGCTGTGACATTATTTGTTGAATCATTAGACAAAACTAATTGCAAAGATTGACCCTTTGAATTACTTACTCAACAAGGTAGCCTTGTTAGGATGATTGGCCAAATGGGTTAGGTATTGAGCGAATTTGATATAAAATATGTTGACCGCAAAGCAATAAAGGGTCAAGTGATCGCAAACCAATTAGAAGAGGCACCTACAATAGAGGATCATCCTTTGGTTGCAGATTTTCCAGATGAATCAATCTTTGCCGTAGAAGTTCCCAAAACATGGACATTATTCATTGATGGTTCCTACACAAATCATGTCTCTAACACAAGCATTTTGATCATTACTCCTCAATGAGATGCCATCCCTCAAGCATTTTGGATTGCCTTTCCTTGTATGAATAACATAGCTAAATACGAAGCATTACTCACAGGACTACAAATGGCTGTCAACTAGAAAATCAAGACATTACAGGTCTTTAGTGATTCACAGCTCATCATCAAACAAGTCAACAATGAATATGACACAAAAGATGAAAAACTCATGCCATATAAGAGAATGGTCACTAGTTTCAGGTTGTATTTCGACATAGTGGTCTTTGATCAAATTCCTAAGGTTCATAATAGAGCAGCTGATGTAATGGCAACAATAGGGTCTCTCCTAGATATCCCAAAGAACACACCTCAATTTGAGTTCTTGGTGGAACAACTATTGGTCCCCACCTTTGATGTCCCTAAATCTAAGCTAGTGTGTGAAATCGTTGGTCCCACGTCTCCCTGGTATCATGACATCTATACATACCTACATGACCAAATCCTCCCACCTGACCTATTCACCAATCAACGTAAATCCTTCATACGCCAATCTGCCAAATATGTCATCATCGGTGACACCCTCTACCGCCATGGATTTGACAATACCCTCCTACGATGTCTTGACACCAAGGAAGAACAAATGGCCCTACACGAAGTACATGAAGGTATATGCAGAGCTCACTCTAGTGGTCATACTCTAACCAAAAAGATCATAAGAGCTGGATACTATTGGCCCACCATGGAGAAGGATGCCTATCACTTTGCCAAAAAATGGAGACAATGTCAGATACACGAAGATCTTGTGCATGCACCTACTCAAGACTTGCAACCACTTACATCTCCATGGCCATTCTCTCAATGGGGACTCAACCTCGTGGATAAAATCCATCCCACCTCCGCCAACAGCCACAAGTTCATCATCACTGCCACTGAGTATTTCACAAAGTGGATTGAGACCATTCCCATGACATACATTACTAGTAAATAGATATTCAAATTCATCCTCAACTACATCATATGCCAGTATGGTGTGCCTCAATCTATTATTGTGGACAATGGTCACCCTTTCAAAAACTAGTACGTCCGTGAATTATGTGAAAAATTCCATATCCAACACCATTTTGCCACTCCATACTACCCCGAAGGTAATGGTTAAGCCGAGGCATCAAATAAAACCATTTCACCACTCCATACTTACATCTCCATGGCATCCACACTCCCACTAGAGCCACGCCATACTCCCTTGTCTATGGTTTCAAAGCCATCCTGCACATCGAGGTTGAGTTACCTTCCCTGAGAGTATCACTAAAGCAATTTGTGGATGACGAAGACTACAGGGTATCCAGACTACATGAACTTGAACTACTAGATGAAAGAAGGTAGAAGACCTTGGTACACTTGCAAGCGTATTAGAATCGGCTCTGATGTAGCTATAACAAGAGGGTCGGAGTTCGACAATTCAATATTGGAGACTTGGTCCTAAAAGAGAACCCCAAGAATAAAATGGAAAGGGAGAAGCTTGGAAAGTTTGAACCAAACTGGTTGGGTCCCTATATCATCACGACTACATATGGACCGGGAGCATATCAACTTGCTACCCCTAAAGGTGAACCGCTACCAGAGCTGATCAACAGCATGCACCTTCAAAGATATTATACCTAAATCAAAAAATACAAAAATATACAAAAAAAATTATTTAAAAAATAAAAATAAAAAAAGCAACAAAATAGTAAAGAGAAATAATTCATCCAAAAGTGAAAACCACTTCGGTGGCGCTTTGGATAAGTACCATGGTGAAAACCTGGCAAACAGACACCATATGTAGCTAACTTTGGCTCCATTGTCTACCATAACTATATCTTGTCTTTCGCTTTCCATAATAAATCCCCCATAATCCACACCACAACCCACACCACAATCCATAATAAACCACATTGTCCTTTCATGGCCTAGAAATAAGTCAACATTCAACGTCTTCCCGACTTTCCCCAAACACTTTGTTATCATCCCATCCCATCCCATCTTGGGCATAACTTTGTCCTATACTTGACTAGGGGCAATTCCTGATCCCACAAATTGGTATTGGAGGACACCTTTATGTAACGTCAAAAAATGTCCCCTTGGGGGCTTTTCCCTCTTAAGGTTTAGCTCCTAGGTCTTTGATCTGCATTTAGGACATCTTGCATCATATTTTGGCATCCCAATGAGAAAACCCCTAAGTTTCATGATGAATGGGACCTAGGGGGATCCCTTGAGACAAATCCTACCTAGAATAGGGGGAGGACTTGGGCGCCCGCACCCTAGTCCTGCCCTATTTTGAGTCGGGCCCAAATTTTAAGTGTCGGTTTATGATCGTTATTTGGTTCCTAGCCCAACACGGTAAGTTTGAATTATGAAATTCTTGGTGGGAATGTTTGTAGCTGCATCTATAAGCATGTTTAGGTGTTCATTTCTAAATTAGATGGTTATTGTGATCTTTATGCATTCTTGTGAAAGTGATTCAAGGCATTCATTGTGTGGAAGAGCGAATCTTGTGTTGTTTTTGTGTTTGTATTTGTTGATTTGAGCATCCATCTCCTCATGGCATGAAGAGCTTCTTCCTTCCATGAGATCTTCACTACAAGGTGATATCATTTGTGTTTTCAAGCATTTATCATTTAGTTTTTGCCTCTATCCTCCAAGGACATGCACTCTCTATCTGACAACGGTGTTTGGAAGACTTGAATGTCTCTTCGGGGCTTGACTTAGGCAAGCCTCTAAACACCACAACCCCCTCCCACACTCCTTGTGATTGTAGGTTACAGGTGTCGCATCTGGAAAAAAGTGGAGTTATAGGAGAGTGTTACAGAGTATCAAAATTATAGATCAGAGTTGAAAATAAGGACCTGGACTCAGGCGCTCACCCATTAGCCCTCCAGATCCCGCAACGGAAGAATCTCTGAGATAGCAGGAACAGGTTGTAGATAAAGTCCCTAGATCCTGACAAAAATTAGGGCACTGGACTAGGGCGTCCGCTCATTAGTCCCCGACTATTCTGCTTCCTGAACTTCAAAAACTGGCACACATTTGTCTATTATTTTACATCTTTCTGTAGCAACATTTTTAGTAATTTGTCCATTTGCTTCTGTATTTGCATAATTAGGGTTTTTAGCATAATTAGGCATAATCAAGTAATCAAATCACATAAATCCAATTTTCCCTACATTTT
This sequence comes from Cunninghamia lanceolata, assembly GCA_027924645.1. Taxonomy (NCBI): domain Eukaryota; kingdom Viridiplantae; phylum Streptophyta; class Pinopsida; order Cupressales; family Cupressaceae; genus Cunninghamia; species Cunninghamia lanceolata. Next base: position 19,119,886 of record BSBN01001272.1, on the reverse strand, counting down.
GAGTGATCAAGGGCCTGATGGTAGATTCCTACTCGACCCAAGGTCCTTGAATGTTTAGTGGTGAAAGGAGGATACACACAAACTAATAAAAAAACCCTCTATCCAAATTTTACCCTAAACACTTTCTTATTTTCAAAAAACCAAAAACATCCAAATATTTCTCAAAAACATCCAAATATTTCTCAAAATCCAAAAACATCGAATACCATCAAAAATCACAAAAAAATCAAATAATCAACCAAAAAACTCCTAAGCAATAAACCTTGTCAAAACCACCTTGTCAAACTACGTCGCCTCTAAGCTTTCACATAGGCAAGGCCATCTCTGATGAGCCCCCAAGGCATTCCACCCTTAGGTCTTAGGTCACACAAAGTCCACCTGGTTGAACTACATTGTCTTTGCATTGTCACATAGGCAAGGCCATCTCTAATGAGCCCCTGAGACATTAGGTCAGTCCCTTAGGGCCTGTCGAGTCAATCATCATAATAATTTGTCCTTCAATGAGATGGACACTTTGATCAAACCAAAACAATTAGTCTTTCACAAGCAAAACAACCCCAAACATCAACAAGGTAGCTTATCAAAATAGCCAAGCAATTATCCCTAGTCACTCACATAGTGATAATCTAACATCACTATAGACAATCTTCATGAACTACCACATGTCTTACAATAACATGGGGCATAGTCAAAACTAGGCTTTACGCCTTAGACGACGTGTTTCATCTTTAATACATCATCAATCATCACATGCCAATCATCTCATAACTTGTAGCATTCTCGAAACTAGACCACATGTCTTATACAAAATGTCACAATCCTATCACTTGCCTTAGAGAGGTGGGGGCATTGTCGAAACCAGACTTAATGTCTTATAGGACATACTTCCCATCCTAAAACTAGGCGTCATTCAATCTATCATAACCAATCAGACAAACACATACACACTCAGCAAATGATCTACATGGTTGTTGACTCTTGGTCTCATCTGTCTGATTTCACTAGATTGTTTTTCGCAGTCTCATTCTTATGCTTCTCAAGGCAGTCCCTAAGTGATGAAGAGAAGCGAGGATAGAGCGGGACCCTTTTTTGTTGATTTTTTATTACGGTTTGTCTGGGCAAAATGACTGGGACAACAGGGTTCCTTGCATGTGACTAAGATTCCATTGGGTGTGAATCAAAGACATCCTATGCATTGGAAAGAATAAATGCTTCCTTGCATCAGGACTTGCATACCTCAAGGTTATCTCATCACATGTTCTAACAAGGTACCATGATTACTTAGTCTAAGTCAGGCATTCCTTGTCAATATTGTGCCTGTTTCACAAGGGATCACACTTTACGCCTTGGCCTTTGATATGCTGTGGTGTTTGTTGTCCTTTGACATAATAAGCTCTATGATGATAAGTAGCAACTGCAAGAAAGAAGCTCAAAAATCTAACAAGGCAAAATTTGGATCCATTCTTCTAGCCAATCTTCATCCTTTGTGCATTCCTCATCTCCATTTCTTCTGATCATCTTTCATCCTACTGTGACACACCAAAACAAAAAAAATGCATTAGATCTCATAAGCCTGCACGCATACACATGTTAGTCCATCATATAGCTCCATCATAAGCATAATACCATAATCATCATAAATATCATAATCATATTAGGTTATTTATATTGCATTAGAACATATAAAATCATCATTTGTATATCATCTACATCTATCACAAAAACATTTGACACATACATATCTGCATTCATGTCATACACATATAGGCATCACATAGAAATAAAGTACCATCCCATAACCATATAAGATCATCTCAACACATGCATCCATGAACCATATAGTACATCACATAAAATACATGATAAACAAGAGAGCATCATCTCATCATAGATCATAAAACATAAACATGAAACCATAACATAAAAGAACATATCACATACAACCATCGCATCATACGCATATAGAAATAGAAGATCATCATCAAAATGTGTCATAGTACAATTTGAATCCATGTGTCAAAAATGGAGCTTGCGGGCTCAATAAAAAACTAGAGCACATAGGCTAAATCTAAAAAGTACATCATGTCTATCAAAATGGCCTAGCCAACACTATCATGGCCTCTAGATGTTGTTGGCCCCAAAGGAGGACCCCTGTGCTTTGACCCTGCCCTGGAACTAGATGACCTCTCATATAGAGAAGCCCTCCTTTGAGAGTGAGAAACCCCACACTGTTATATGATCACCGAGAGTGAGACCTTCTAGTACTCTTGCTCTAAAAGCTAGGTACCCTCTGATCTACAAGCACCAAGCCCTCATACAAGGTCCTGTAATAACTCATCTCCAACCCATCCTGATATAAGGCTTGTTCTAGATCTACAATGGACCCACTAACCATGGCCATGAAGTCTATACTCCTCTGCTCAGCCCTCTAATCTCTAATGATGGCCATGTCTCACTCTGCAGTACTCTGAGCTACCTGACCCTCCTACTCCTAAATGCATAATCACATTGTTGCATCTTGATTGCCTAGTCTCCCTGATCCCCCTCCACCTCCTTGGCCTCCATCCCTGCAATAGGCACATCATGGAGTGCCTCCTCTCTGATGTGCTCCTCTTCCTCATCTACCTCCTCCTCATCCTCCTCCCTCTCCTCCATCTGAATCTCTCCCACTACTACGGCCATCTATCCAATGGCCCCATCTCCCTCCTCCTAAATCAAAGCAAGTCAAGGGCCTCTCCTTTATCCATCCCATCATCTCCCTCCGTCTCCTCTACCTCGGTCTCCTCGACCCCTATCCCCTCTACCTCCACTAGCTCCACTGTCATCACCCCCTCCATCACCGCCTCCTCTGCCACCATCGCCTCAGTCCCTACCTCTCCCTTGGCTTCGTCCTCTAAATCTGCCCCTCAGCCCCCTCCCCAACCTCTCCACTAGAGCTGGCTCGTCAAGATGTAAATATGGCACCAGCCTATGAGTGGCCCACCAAGCATCATACTCAGGGGTGGTACTAGCATCTACTACATCGGCATCTCCCCACTGAATTGGCTACAAACCCGTGATCTCATCAATCATTATCTGCACTACAATCATGGGCCCCTAATCTGATACCTCCAGAGTAGCTCAAGCAAACTCTGTGATACCAACTGGAGTATCTTGCCGCTCACCAAACTGCCTCAGCACGCACTCTGGCAAATGGTGCTCTATGATGTGCTGGCTCTGCACTGTCTGCCCAATCAAGTATCGCATGTGTCTACAAAATGGCAAGTGCTCCCCATTATTTTTCCATATGGGGAAGGATTTGTAGGACTTCCAAACAAATGTATCTAAATGATCAATGACATGCCTCCAGTACCTGACATCACCCATTCGTACCTGTGTCATTGCTCTGGTATAATAGAAAACATAGGGGAGCTCCTCTAGAACCTCTCACTTCAGAGGAGGTCTAAACACTGGGATATGCTCCTAGGCCCAAATCATCAATAGAGTGATGCCGCAACTAATGGACTGCTCGTTGTAGTATGCAACTCCATGCAGCTAAAAGTAAAGCGTTGCTAGAAGGCAGGGTCCCCAAGCATATATTATCGAATCCACCATTGTGTCCTCCAAAATCTCCCCCCAGGTGATTGGAAAACCATAAACACATTGATTAGGAATTGCAATGCCACCAATGCAAATACACAGCACCATGATCAGTCGGTCATATCAATCTGACAAAGTTTCCCAACAAATCTCATGGTCCTCCACCCCCAAGATGGTATCATCATTCGTCTCAAAAAGTCATCGGAGTGCAGGCAATCCTCGATCTGAACTATAAATGACTCCCTCCCCGTGAATCGATAGTTACAAAATACGCTAGACATCCTCCAAAGTGACGGTAGCCTCTCCTGTAGGAAGATGAAAGGATCTAGTCTCCAAGTGTCACCGCTCAGCCAGTGCAGTAAGTAAGCCTCGGTTAGCCCTAATAATGGTCACGAACGCGACACCATATAACCCTAGGGCATGTAGGGTATCTTTCTCCTCCAACAACAAATGATCTCGCAATAAGTAACTGACAGGGTGACTCTCACGGGTATAGATAGGTGGCAATCTCACTTGTATTCACAAAGGAAGCACACTATGTCAATCTAAAAACCCTAGGCAAATCATTTGCAGCAAAACTGGGGCAAAATTAGGTCAAAATGCATCACTAAACTACCAAACAAGCACATGTGTTGCACTGTCAAGTCAGTGCGTCACACCTAAAGCAGAAGCATCACTCTGCCTCATGCATGCATTGCATTTTTGTGAATGCGTCGCACTGACACACACATGCGACATCACATCTTGCAAATGCATGATGGCTAATTTGCATGCATCACACCAGCTTGCACATGCAATGCAAAAAAGCACATGCATCACAATTTGCAGTGCATGCATCATTCGCGATAGCACATGTGGTGCAGAAAACTACACAACATGCGTGCCCTATTTTTGAGCCCTCAAATCTAGCAAAAAATAGCAAAATTGAAAAGCTAGGGTTAGATACATACTGTCGTGCCTGTCTCGGGAAGCTAACCATATGTGTTGACCCTCATACCACAATGCAAGTGAATTGGAATGGGTGACATTCTGGCAAGTGCTCCGCAGGAAATCACAAACTGGCTACTCTCCACTCTCTGAAATCTCTATAAGCCAAGAGCACAAATTAGCTCTATGGGCCCCTCTAAGGGCTAGTTATAAAACTTTTTGACATAGGTGGGCCCATTTTTGCAAATTTGAACAACCTGAGGCCTATTTTTACACGTCGAACACCTTTCAAGGCTGATTTTTCACTCCTAGACTACTTTTTGGCATCCCGTACACCTTTTCAAAAAAAATTCCAAATTTTTAGAAAAATTTTAGAAAATTTAAAAAATTTCTCAAGGGGGCATAAGGCTATCCCGCTTCATCTGGGGCACGCTGGGGCATATCTAGGGCATATTTTCAATTTTTTCTTTGACACAACACCGGAATCAACATTGTATCAAAGAGGGGCAAAATGTAGACACTTAAAAATGTCCCGAGCCTGCGAACACCATTTCGACACTTAATTCATCCCAATTTCACATTCTACTATTAATTAAATAATTTTTAATTATTTAATTAGTTCACTTTTCCTCCCATGAGCTTCTAATTAAATAAATTTTATTAATTTAATTACTTTGCTATTTTCTTCCAAATTTCTTCTATAATTAATTAATTATTTAATTATTCATTATTCCAATGTTCACTTTTCCCTATTAATTTAAATAAATACATATTTATTTAAATTATAGGTCTTGCCTTAATTAAATAAGTCCTACTTATTTAATTAAAATCTCATCACATTATCCCCCATCTCAAATAAATTAAATAAATGTACACAATTTATTTAATTTAAAAACACCTTTAGTGATTGTGAAACCCTAATAAATCTACACCCTTCATCTCATCAAAAGTCAAACATGCAATCACAGCCCTTAATTCAAACCCTACTCCTCTATAAAAACACTCTCTCAACCTCATTTCTCACTTCCCACTTGCATAATTTGAGCACTCTCTAATTTTTCCATCAACATACTCTTGAGATTCTCATTGTATTTGTATTTCTACAAATCTAAGAGCAAAGTAGTGCAAAATATTGGAGAAGCAATGGAGGATTGACACTAGTAGTCTAGGGTTTCATGTCTTGTGTTTACATTTGCTTGATCTTAGGCTATTTAGTACTCCATTGAGTTGTTAGGGCATGCATGATACTGTTTGCAGGTGTTTGAATGTTTTTCCCTGACTTCAGTAGCATTTATCGGCATCCATTTATTTATAATTTCCTATAAACCAATCAAATTATGCTCATGTTTCACTAAATCTTGGTTAAGGTTTGCAATTCCTTTGTATGCATCATCCACCTTTCCATTAATTTTAGTTAACTGATGGTTAACTATATCAGAGACTATTTTGCAATATGCTTGCATCCTATCTCCTTTCAAAGATTCACTGTTCCTTTTGACTCTACTATTTTTGCGAGCAAAGCATCCCTATCTGATGGAAAAGCTTCACCAAAAGGACTTGAGATAATAGGCACAGGTGTGCTAGAAGATGCTAATTCTTTCTCCTCCAAATCTCTCAATTTCACTAGATCATCCATACATTTCTTCTGCAGATCATTGAATTCATGTTGCAACTTAATGACTATGGCCTGACTGAACATAGTTGGATCAACTGCCAAAGCTACTATATCTAGAACTAGAGTATTTGCAACCCTCTTCACAATAAGATTGCCCCTTAGTTAATCAATACTTTCCACTACATATGGCTTATTTGTATTAGCTGCCAAGGTCCATATTGCTAGTGTTTCAAATGGTGGATTAAAACCTAATCCAAATACTTCTTCAACCTACTCCTCAGTAGAGAAAATAGCCTCATTTTATCTTTTTATTGTCTCAAAGGCTAAAGCATTTGCCAAATTCCAATTTGGCAATAACAACATACCACTCTCCATTAGCATTTGTCTCTCTCCCTCGAGAGTGATATTGTCAAGTTGTAGCTCAAATTCTGACAAAACATTTGTGGCAAATTGCTTTTATTCTAATGGATGAACTTTTCTCCTTTCTTCCTCAAGCCTATTTTGATAAGCAGCATGTTTTATTCTCAACACAAAGTCCCTAAACTCTTGAGTTTTCACAAACTTATCACCTGACAAAATGTTTGGCAAGCTAGTGCCCTTATATCTCCAGTCTCATCATTTGTAATTTTCAAATAATCAATACTTCTGTTATGAGGCATTGGTGGCACAATCATACCATTTGGTTCAGGATTTACCTCAGTAATTCCCAGTTCTTCTGGAATGTCTTCAACATCAATGATCTCCATTAGAGCTTTTCCTTTGTCCTCAAAGGTTTTCTACCTCTAACATATGTTGTCCTCGGATGTCTTATGTCTCTTACCTTATTGATTGTCTACCTCCTCTACATCCTAAGATGCTCCCTCTTCAGTATCCTCACTCCTGGATCTGACATAAGGCCTTATTGGTACATTAGGATCTCTGTGTAGTTTGGGGGGCCTCTATTAGGGTTAGTCGGTAGAAGAGATCAATTAAATGCAAATAAAGATTAAACAGAGGAATGGAAATACACAGAAATAATAATAGAGAGAGAGACAAGTTTTAACGTGGTTCACCCAAACTCGGGCTACATCCACCAAACAGAGAGTCCAATATTATTATCCAGTAAATCAAACTAATTACAACTAGCAATCCCTGCAACTCAATACCACTGCAAATGCTACAATACAATATCAACAGAAACCCTAACCCTTAGCCGCTTTTATCAAGCCTTATGTCGGTTACAAAAATAGGGTTTTTAATGTTGGTCAATAGAAAAATAACTCATGATGCCTTAATAAAATAATAAAAAACCATGTGAGGTTTCGGGGGCATTGCCCCCGAGCCCCCACAAGGGCGCTGCCCCTCAGCCCCGCCCTGTATCACGACAGGGAGCGCGCCAGTGGTGATACCCCTAGACCATCTTGGGGGCACTACTCCTTGACCCCATAGAAATTTGGGGGGAAACCACGCCGATAAAAGTGGGGAAAATTTAACCTCTGAGTCTGATTAGGCTCCATATAACAACAATCTCCCACTTGGAGACTACTCATAACACCGTTGACCCTGTAGCTCCCACTGGAAATAAGCACCCTGGACTCTGTTGTTCCATTTTTGTTGTTTTCAGTCTAGAAGACTAACTGAAGCTGAAGAGGAGCTCAGCTTCTCCCTTGTCACTACCTTTGTAAACGTATCTACTGGATTTTCATCTGTATGTATCTTTTCTAGCCTTAACTGTCCATCATCCAACACCGATCGAATAAAGTGATACCTCAACTGTATGTGTTTGGTCTTTGAATGCAAGGCATAATTCTTTGCAAGATGTATGGCACTTTGACTGTCCATAAACAAATAATTGTTTACCTATTGTTTACCTAATTCTTCCATGAAAGATTGCAGCCATATCATCTTCTTGCTTGCCTTTGTTGCAGCTACATATTCTGCCTCTGTGGTGGATAAAGCAACCACCTTTTTCAGCCTGGAAATCTAACTCACCAATGTCCCACCTACAGTAAAGACATAATCTATAGTACTTTGCTTGGTATCAATATCCCCTGCCAAATCTGAGTCTACGTAACCTGCTAAATCAGTATTAAAGCCCCCAAAACATAAGTGTTTATTAGATGTACCTCTCAAATATCTAAGAATCTATTTTATCGCATTCTAATGCTCCAATCCAGGATGATTCATATACATGCTTACGACTCCTATAGCATGTGCAATATCCAGTCTCGTGCATACCATGGCATACATTAAACTTCCTACAGCTGAAGCATATGGTACCTTAGACATTTTTTCTTCCTCCTCTAGTGTCTTAGGACACATCTCTTTAGTCAATTTCAAATGACTAGGCAAAGGTGTGCTGACAACTTTTGCATTCTCCATATGGAATCTCTACAACACCTTTTCAACATAATCAGCCTGAGATAGAGTCAATTTTTTGTTTTTCCTATCTCTGCAAATTTTCATTCCAAGGATTTATTTTGCTACCCCCAAATCCTTCATAGCAAATGACTGTGATAACTGTTGTTTTAACTCTCTTATGTGATCCATGTTAGACCCCGCTACAAGCATGTCATCAACATATAAACATACAATAATGTAGTTGTCATTATCCAACCTCTTAAAATAAACACAATGGTTAGAATTACACCGACTGTAGCCTTGCTCGGCCATAAAACTATCAAATTTCAAATACTATTGCCGAGGTGCTTGTTTCAGGCCATACAAATTCTTCTTCAATCTGCACCCCTGTTTCTCCTTACCTTTGACCTCAAATCCTTAGGGCCGTTCCATATATATCTCCTCCAAATCACCATGGAGAAAGGCAATTTTCACATCTAGCTGTTCTAAATGCAAATCTTCAGCAGCCACAATACTTAAAACAGTATGAATAGAAGTCATCTTGACAACTAGAGAAAATATCTCATCAAAATCAATGCCCTTTTTTCTGTGCAAATCCTTTTACAACTAACCTGGCTTTAAATCTTTTCTTACCTCCATCTTCCTCTTTCAGCCGATAAACTGATTTGTTTGGTAAAGCCTTTTTACCTGCAAGCAACTTACATAATTCCCAAGTCTGATTTTTTAGTAAGGAGTCCATTTCTTCTTTCATTGCAAGCTCCTACTAAACCTGTGTATCCACCTGCATAGCTTCATCATACCCTTCTGGTTCACCAGCATTTGTTAACAAAATGGAATACAAAGAGGGATAAAACCTTTTAGGAGGTCTACTTAGCCTTGTTGACTGTCTAACATTCACTGGAGTTTGTGGTATTTCTGGTTGTTGTTGCGGAGCATGAGGAACCACTGGAACATCATTATTTGGAGTATCATCCAACACCACATAATCCTTTTCTTTCTTCTCATGCTGCTACAACTGATCTTTGTACAACACCTTCTCATTGAATACAACATCCCTGCTTCTCACAATTTTCTAATTTTCAAAATCCCAAAGCCTGTAAACAAATTCATCAATGCCATATCTAATGAAGGTACATTTTTTTTAATTTTGCATCCAACTTGGTTCTATTTTCAGAATCTACATGTGCAAATGCTTCACATCCGAAGGTTTTGAGAAAAGAATAACTCACCTTCTTACTTGTCCATGCTTCCTTTGGAATATCACAACCCAAAGAAACTGAAGGACCTCTATTAATTAAATATACAACAGTGTTGACAGCCTTTGCCCACATGTTTAAAGGCAGCCCAGCATGCAATCTCATGGTCCTTGCACACTCTATTATTATCCTATTCATGCGTTCAACCACTCCATTTTCTTGTGGAGTCCCTAGAACCGTTTTCTGCCTACGAATTCTATTGAAAGAACAATAATACTCAAATTCTTTACTACAATACTCACCACCATTATCATATCTGAGACATTTTAATCTTTTACCCATCTCATTCTCAACCAAACTTCTCCATTTCTTAAATGTTTCAAATAAATTAGATTTCTGCTTAAGGAAATAAATCCATACCTTCCTAGTTGCATCATCTATGAATGTAACATAACACCGAAAGCCACCGAGAGAAGATACCTGAGCTGGTCCCCATACATCTGTATGTACAAGCTCCAAGTTTTTATTTTTCTTTTACTTCCCATCCTTGAGAAAACTAACTCTCTTTTGTTTGCCATACACACAACTTTCACAGAAATCTATATTAATACATTTCAGACCTAGTAAAACTTTCTTAGAATGAAGTACTTTCATACTTGTTTCACTCATATGCCCAAGTCTGTTATGCCACAGTATTGTCTCAGAACCTGCAGCAACTGTTTCAGTCTCTTCCTGCAAACCTTTAGCAATTGTTCTTGAACCTGTTTATTTTTTCTCTGTAACAACTAAAGTAGAAGGAACAGTATGACCTATACAAAGATATAAGGTGCCTACTTTCACACCTTTTTCTACTATTAAGGCACCTTTTGAAACCTTTCAATTTTTATCAGTAAATGTAACAATGCAACCTTCTTCAGCTAGCTGCCTTGCTGAAATTAAATTCCTACTGAGCCTTGGAACATGCCTTACCTCTTATAGTAGCCAATAATTCTCATTCTGCAATTTAATCTTAATTCTTCCCTTTCCAACAATCTGACAGGGTTCGTTATCTTTCAAATAAACCAGCCCAAAATTCCCTTGGACATAATCAAGAAAATAACTTCTATGGGGCATTGCATGAAATGAGGCCCCTGAATCTAAAACCCATGAATCATCAGCATTATCTAGGGAAAGAATCAAAGCATCATCTTTAGATTTATTACTTACCACATTTGCCTCCTTATTTCCTTCTTGTTTGTCTCCTTTATTTTTTTGAGACCAGCAATCTTTCTTTAGATGACCTGGTTTCCCACAGTACCAGCAATCCTTCTGTCCTCTAAATTGGGATCTCTTGTCCTTTGATTTTTCTCATGACTTCCCATGACCTCCAGAACCTTTTCCTCTCTCCTTTGATTTGCCCCTGCTTTCTGCATTCAAAACACTACCTGATGTGAACCCTCCTGAGCTTTTCTGTCACATTTCGTCGCTAAAGATAACACCAACAACATCATCAAATTTTAAAGTGTTTGAACCAGAGACAGAGTTACTTACAGTCATTACCAAGCTATTCCATCTTTCTAGCAAAGAACATAAAACTAAGAGAACCCTCACCTCTTCATCAAATTTCACTTTTACATAAGTTAACTGAATGACAATCATATTAAACTCATTTAAATGATCAGTCACATATCCACCTTCAACCATTTTTAGATTAAACAAACGCTTCATGAGAAATACCTTATTTGAGGCTGAGGGTTTTTCATACAATTTAGCCAAAGCTTTCATCAGTTCACTTGTTATCTTCGCTTCTTTTATATTGAATGTCACAAATGGTGCTAGGCACAACTGAATGGTTCCCAATACCTTTCTGTCTAGAAGTTCCCAATCCTCATCCATTATTCCTGGTAGTTTCTTGGATACTCCTTCCAACGGCCTCCATAAATCCTTCTTATAGAGGTAATCCTCCATCTGCATCTTCCATAACTGATAGTTCTGCCCATTAAATTTATCAAGCTTCAATTTACCCTCATTTACCATTGCTGCCACTCAACCGTGAGACCTTCCTGCAGATGATAATTGAACACAACCCACTCTGATACCACTTGTTAGGGTTAGTCAGTAGAAGATATCAATTAAATGCAAATAAAGATTAAACAGAGGAATGGAAATACACAGAAATAATAACAAAGAGAGACAAGTTTTAATGTGGTTTACCCAAACTCAGGCTACATCCACCAAACAGAGAGTCCAATATTATTATCTAGTAAATCAAACCGATTACAACAAGCAATCCCTGCAACTCAATACCGCTGCAAATGCTACAATACAATATAAATGGAAACCCTAACCCTTAGCCGCTTTTATCAAGCCTTATGTTAGTTGCAAAAATAGGGTTTTTAATGTCGGTCAATAGAAAATAACTACTGATGCCTTAATAAAATAATAAAAAATTGTTTGAGGTTTCGGGGGCGTTGTGTTGGCAAGAGACTATATGGATTCATGAATGTTGTCATTGATGGCAACAAAGTTCATCCCACACATCCGCAGGACATGGTGTGTCTCTACCAGAAGTCAGATTGAAGAATGTTGTGGTCCGGTAAGTAAGAACAGAGTATGTGGAAAGGTTCGACAGTCAGGTCCGGATCTCTCAAAGGAAGTATCTTGGTGAAGTGCGGATTTGAGGAAGTCAAGAGGACTACCTTGACTAATAGATTCCAAGGATTTAGCCTCCGGTGATAGATGAAGAAAAAGATATGAATACTTGAGTGTCGAGTTCCTGATTGGCAGTGTGGTCAGAGGAAGAACTGATTGGCAGAACATCAGACATTATTTCAGATGCGTTACTGATGATGGTAAAGATTCTTAAGGCATAAGTTATAATTGGCCGACATGATTTATGACTTCTACAAGTATATCCTTGATCTGCATCACGGTAAGCAAGGATTCAGCCGACAGATTAGAGTTCATTGAAAATATTGACTATTCCGGATGCCGACTAGAAAGGTGATGAAATCACTTGTGCGTATATATATACAAGATGGATTTAGTTGTGAGGTGTGTCGTGGTTTTTGTGAAGTGCGAAAAAAGCAGTAGAGCAGAGTAAAAGTAGTAAGGCAGGTTCGGTATGTGAAGGGACAGCAGCACTAAAGAAGAGAAAGGATGAAGTGCAGCAGATCAGTGTACTGAGTTTTAACCGGAATTGGACTCCAACATATGTAGATGCTCCTTATTAGTTCAAGTATTGTATTACACTCTTTGTAAATTGTAGACAGTGTGTCTCTTGTAGGCAGTGTGCCTCTTGTGAGCAGTGTGCTCGGGCAGTGAGCCCTAATTGGCAAGTGCCATTTTGTATTTCCATTCTTCTAACAGAGAATACAATCTTGGGTTAATCACCCCGTGGTTTTTTTCCTTAACAGGGTTTCCACTTCAAAAATTTGTGTCATGTATATTTCCATTTCATGGTTATGTTTGCTTATTTGAATTAATGCTGCATTGATTATTAAGAAAGTTTAGAAAGCAAAAATAATTAGGATAACTGATTCACCCCCCCTCAGTTATCAACAATTGGTATCAGAGCCAAGTTCCTCCTAACAGAGTCTAACAACTTGAGGAAGATCTAGGAATTCAAATGGATGTATATGGTATGAGGGAGCAACTCAAGACTGTCCTTGATGATCTTGAGCAGTCAAACTCTGAAGTCAATGAATTAAAGGAAAGACTCAAACAGGTTGATGATTTCATGAAAGAACTAAAAGACAAATTAAGTCTCCCTATGAAAAAGAGAAAGGAGCTACTTTAGCAATTGGCAAGTCAAGGTGAAGCCAATGATACAAATGAAGATCTGAAGGAGAAAACCAAGTTATGTGAAAAGTTATCAAAAGAAATCATTATGGTAAGACATGAAATGGAATCAGGAGTTATGAAGTTTACCCAAGAGATTGAAGAGAAAAGAAAAACTGAAGATGATCTAAGACAATCTCTCAAGGAGAAATCAGAAGATTGCCACAAGATGGATAGAATTATCAGATATCATGAATCTGATCTTGAAGATGCTAAAGATAATGAGGAAAAACTTGAGGATCAAATTATCTCTCTTAAAAGGGATCTTCAAACAGCAGATGAATATAAAGAAAAATTCAAGATAAGCTCTACTCAACTTGAATTTCTTCTTGAAAGCCAAAAGAGAGTAGATGACAAGTGTGGCCTGGGGTATGAAAAAGGTGAAAGCTCTGGATCCGGTCAGAAGAATTTTGGATCAGAAAATCTAAGGAACAGGCCTAGAAGACCTCCAGTAAGGCAGCCTAATGCTCAAAGATATCCATCCTTCAATGGATACTGCCACAATTGCAATAACTTTGGTCATAAAGCTAATCAGTGCAGAAAGAGAATGAATCAGACCAATACATCCTTCTCCAGACAGTGCTTCAACTACAAAAGGTATGGTTACAAATCTCATAAATGCAGAAATATGTAAATAAACAATTCATTCAATGGTAGATGCTTTGCATGCAATAGAATGGGTCATATGGCTAATCAATGCAGATCAAGAGGATATCAATCAAATATGCAAAGAAATGTTGTTTGCCAAATTTGCAATAGATCTAGTCATATTGCAAAATTCTGTAGAAGCAAGAATCGGGACAAAAGAGGTCTGGTAAATCATAATCAGAATCAAGATAAGGGAAAACAAAAAGTGAATGCGGATGAAGTTCAAAGTGAAATGAACAAGATTTGGGTGAAGAAAAGTACAGAGAATGTAGGGGATGGATCCGCACCAGACTCTGGTGCTGATATTCCTTTCAGAAATTAAATAGTGAGCTCTGGCTCAGGGGGAGACACAAAGAAAACCTTGTTCCCCCAGCCAGTCAATTGGTGCCGGAACTGGCACAAGGGGAGTTGCGGATTAAAGGGCTCATAAGAGAAACATCCAAGTAGACTATGGTTAAGATTTGGATGATCCGCAAAATGTTTAAGATCAAGATGGATCCGGTTCTTCAAGTCATTTGAATAAGGCAAACCGGAATGACTTAGGTCGAGCATTTATTGCAACTTGATATTAGGGTTTACGGAGCAATATAAGGGTTTTCTCATTAAGCATTTGTTCATTCTGCACTCAAGAAGAAATGAAAAGAAGCTCTGCAACAAAAATTCTTCAAGCCCATCAAAGATCATCTGCAGAATCTGATTCATCCAGCAATTGATCTGGCTAACTCCGTGAAACCAAAAGGCGCAAAAGGTATTCTCCATTATCAAATATCTCTCTCTAAATCTTTGAATGATGGGTACTCCAAATATTGTGAAGATCTTTGATAGGCCTCGCCCCAAATTCAAGAAACATCCATACAAATCTTTGGAAGTAGACCCCCTAGGAGCATTTTCTAGTGTTCTGCATGGTGTGTTGCATACAGAAGATATTAGGGTTTACATTCACGCGAATATTGAAGAGTTCAAGGAATCCAAACTAAGTGATATCTATCATAAACAATTGATAGATGATGATTTTGAACTTAAACCTCAATATAAGGGCATCCAGGAGAAACATTTTGATCAGTTCATTCATTTCCCCTGCTTTGAAGAAGATGAATGGGTCTAGTATGTATTGAGTAGGATACATGATAACTTCCTATGGCTGAATAGACCTTGCAAAATCACTAAGGAGGCAATTAGGGCAGTAACCAGCTTATACTCCTCCGGAGGGATACCTGTCCTCAAGCCTGTCAAAAACCAAACTGTAACTGAGGCCACTGGATCAAAATTTGATAAGAGGGCACTGACCATTGAAGATATCACGAACCTAGATATCAAGTTTGCATCTATGATAATAGGGTATAAGATATATCATTCCAGTAGGGAGAATTCAGTGTCCGGAACTGTAGTGTATACTGCCTATGAGATGCTGAGAAAGAATGCAGAGTATGATCTCTGTGAACTTCTTCTAAGTCAATTGATGGAGAACATACAAAAGATCAAAAAGGACAAGAAGAACTCCTTTAAATATGGTGGACTGATATTGTGTTTATTTTTCTACTTCATGAATGAGCTGCCCGGATCTAATGGATGGGCATGGCAAAATAACAAACCGATAGCAATTCAAATCAGAGATTACTTACATGAACTTGGGGATGCCAAGGCAAGGAATACAGCTCTGTGGGGGTATTTTAAGAACTTCCAAAACTCTATGCAAATCTGAGAAAGAATCCCAAAATCATTGGTTGAAAAATATAAAGATACAGTGTGCTTCATGGTAGACACTGATCAATGCCTAATGGAGGCAGTAGAGCCAAGGACAGCCTGGATCATGCCTATGGGGTATGAAGTTGATGAACAAATTATGGAGTTGCATGTTCAACACATGCTAAGTCAGTCAAAGGATCCAAAGGCAGAAAGGTTTGGAACCTTTGAAGAGCTAAGTGTAAAAGTTCATGTGGAACTCAGACAATCGGAAATAAAGAGGAAAGTGAGAAAAGAAGTTGAAGAAGTTGCCAAAGGCTTAGGCATCTCAAAGGAGGCACTCGATGCCAACAGGGAAAAGATGGAAAGGGCTGAGGAAGAGAAGAAAGAGGCAGAAAAGGGAAGTAAGGAAAGTGCTCCGGTAAAATCTTCCACCCGGACAAGATCATCAAAGAGAAGGACATGGAGATCTAGGAACAGATAGCTATTCAGCTTTATCCCTCAATCACTCCTAAGCAGAAGAGTATGATCTTCAAAGATTGTAAGGATGAATTCTGGAGCAAAGCCAGAATGAATCAGCTTATGCTCAGAAAAACTGACGAAGTAGCAAAAGAGACAGAAGAGATCCTCCGGAATGCATACAAAAGATTCAACATTCCTATTATAGAGGACTTAGGTGATGATCCCTCAGCTACAGACTTTGAAGAAGAAGCTACTGAAACAATAGAGGAAGAGGTTAAGGAGACAAGGGAAGATAAAGGTAAGGACTTGGAATCCTCTGCTGCGGAAGAGGTGGCCCATGAACAAACAAATATCTCTCCTCTGGTTTCCCCTGCTGACTTCGGATCCAAAGGAGAAGAAGGAATAAAGGAGAAAGAAGCAGAGGTGAAGGAAAAAGAAGATAATAGTACAAAGATTGTGGAAGGAGAGAAAGCTCCAAAAGACAGTTTTGTGACTACAAAAGAAAAGAAGAATCTGTCTCCAGCAAGAGACATTGCAGAATCAGTCAAGGACTTTTTGACAAAAGAAACTATGGAGATTGATGAACCGGAACTGCTAAAAGGGCTATTTGATTTTGACTCTCTATCTCCGGTACAAACAATGAAGATAGCTTCATTTGCTAATGCAAAGGCCAAAGAAAAACTCCTGAAGTCTCACATGGAGACTGTGAGCTTATAGCAGCCACATCCAGAGTGTTAGAAAAGATCATGCCATCTTTTCAAAAGGATCCCTCAGCCTCCTCATCTGGTAATCTCAAATCTCTGATCAATAGTATTACTACACATTTCAATTCTCTAGAGAAATCAGCTGAGGAGAAGGTCAGGAAAGAGTTTCTAGATAAGAGATTCTCTGAGTTGCAAGGGATAATAGAAAATGATAGGAGAGTAATGGGTATTGGGATAAAGAGCTTGGAAAATGCTCTCAAGGATGGAGGAGATGTATACAAATTTTGTATATCCTGGTCTAAAGCAACAGTGGAGATTGAGAAGAAAGTGAAAGAATAGGAGGACAAACTAACAAAACTTTCTCAAAATTTTGATCCACTTACCACATCCATAATAAATCAAGAATGTCAGATTATTGCAGTCTTGAATGAAATCAAGAAGCTGGAGAAGGAAAAGAAAAATAGAATAAGCAGGTTGGATGCACTCAGAGGGATAATTATCCCTAAGTTAGAGGCCATGCATGAGGCCATAAAAGAAGCCCAGATCACAGCCCAGACCAGTGATCCGATAGATCTAAAAAGGGCAGATGCATTTGCATTCCTGTTAAGCGGTCATATATCAATTTTGGATAGAATGAAGCAGAGTTAGGCAACAGAATTTGTCCAGTTGAAGACAACTTTTGCAGACATTCTTCAGTTTATGTGAGTATGTTATGTGCGGCTAAGTATAGTTAAATTTTTGAAAATTTTGATGCGCGGTTCCCACCCTTTGCCATTGATGTCAAAGGGGGAGTGAAGAGCAGTGAAAAATGAGGAATCCAACTAAGGGGGAGCTCCAAAAAATGTATATAAAAATAGAGCATCAGCCAAGGGGGAGCATAGTGTAAACACTCAGTCATTTTTCACTAAGTGTTGCCATCAATGCCAAAGGGGGAGATTGTTGGCAAGAGACACTATATGGATTCATGAATGTTGCCATTGATGGCAACAAAGTTCATCCCACACATCTGCAGGACATGGTGTGTCTCTACCAGAAGTCAGATTGAAGAATGTTGTGGTCCGGTAAGCAAGAACAGAGTATGTGGAAAGGTTTGACAGTCAGGTCTGGATCTCTCAGAGGAAGTATCTTGGTGAAGTGTAGATTTGAGGAAGTCAAGAGGACTACCTTGACTGATAGATTCCAAGGATTTAGCCTCCGGTGATAGATGAAGAAAAAGATATGAATACTTGAGTGTCAGGTTCCTGATTGGTAGTGTGGTTAGAGGAAGAACTGACTGGCAGAACATTAGACATTATTCCGGATGCGTTACTGATGATGGTAAAGATTCTTAAGGCATAAGTTATAATTGGCCGACATGATTGATGACTTCTACAAGTATATCCTTGATCTGCATCACGGTAAGCAAGGATTCAGCCGACAAATTAGAGTTCATTGAAAATATTGACTATTCTGGATGCCAACTAGAAAGGTGATGAAATCACCTGTGCGTATATATATACAAGATGGATTTAGTTGTGAGGTGTGTCATGGTTTTTGTGAAGTGCAAAAAAAAGCAGTGGAGTAGAGTAAAAGTAGTAAGGCAGGTTCGGTATGTGAAGGGACAGCAGCACTAAGGAAGAGAAAGGATGAAGTGCAACAGATTAGTGTATTGAGTTTCAACCGGAACTGGACTCCAGCATATGTAGATGCTCCTTATCAGTTCAAGTATTGTATTACACTCTTTGTAAATTATAGACAGTGTATCTCTTGTAGGCAGTGTGCCTCTTATGAGTAGTGTGCTCGGGCAGTGAGCCCTAATTAGCAAGTGTCATTTTGTATTTCCATTCTTCTAATAGAGAATACAATCTTGGGTTAATCACCCCATGGTTTTTTCCCTTAACAGGGTTTCCACGTCAAAAATATTGTGTCATGTGTATTTCCATTTCATGGTTATGTTTGCTTATTTGAAGTAATGCTGCATTGATTATTAAGAAAGTTCAGAAAGCAGAAATAATTAGGATAACTGATTCACCCCCCCCCTCTCAGTTATCAACACATTGCCCCCGAGCCCCCACGGGGGCACTGCCCCTCGACCCCACCCTGTATCGTGACAGGGAGAGCACTAGGGGCATTGCCCCTGGACCCCATCTTGGGGGCACTGCCCCTTGACCCCGTAGGAATTTAGGGGGAAACCATGTTGATAAAAGTGGGGAAAATTTAACCTCCACGTCTGATTAGGCTCCATATAACAACAACCTCTGCTCCTCAAGAACCATTAGTTTTTCTGGATTCTCCAACATCTTCCTGATTCTGAGAACCTTATCCTTCTCTTCAGCATATGAACCCTAAAATGCAGGATCCTTCTTAGTCTTCTCATTTTCTACCTTGATAATTCTATACCATTTCTCAGTTTTGTCTTCCACTTCTTCAAATGTTAAGGAATTTCTGACTACATCTTCAACAAAATGCACCTCATGAGGAAAAGCATATTTCTTCACACTTAATCTAATTGCATCTACAAATCCCTCGGGATCAAAACTAGCTCTGACAATAGCATATGGTAACCTATAATTGTTCAACAGAAGATAGATTTGATCCAAGCCTTTTTTGTTTGCCACTTGGAAATATGACCACTTCAAGGTAGTAGGAAATAAAGAACCATTCTTTTGACCTCTCAGATGGACCTTATCTACTTCATTCAATTGCCAAGTAATTTTTAAATAGGCAAGTCTCTTTGGCACACATACAGACAATAAATGAGGTCTCATAGGAAACCCATAGATTCTAAAATACATGGATTACTGATTCAAGAACCAGTCTCCCCAATTGTGCTTTTGTTAGAAATGAAGGTGTAAACCACATAATGGAAATCTGATTCAAACCTTATTAATTTCCTCTAAATAATATAGAATTAATGGAGATTGCAACAACAACAAAAAATCCACTACACAAAAATAACTTGCATTAAGAATTGAACACATAACATAGTATGTAACATGGAGAAAACTCTTTTGGGTAAAAAACTCCAAGAAAAGAGGCTCCAAGTTGTATTATCTTCAAATATGAGATTACAATACATGCACTTCCTCTTCTTCTTTAGTCTTCAATCCAGCAGCACCTGTTACTCTCAACTCTGATAAAAATGTAGTACAAATATCCTTATAAAAGGGAGTTGCCTTCTATGGCAAGAAAATTGGCAAATATCGACCGTAAAATCTATGACCTAATGACGAATGGTCCAGATTTACAATGATAAAATATAAATTAAATGTGGTTTTAGGGGCACTACACCTAAAC
This sequence comes from Cunninghamia lanceolata, assembly GCA_027924645.1. Taxonomy (NCBI): domain Eukaryota; kingdom Viridiplantae; phylum Streptophyta; class Pinopsida; order Cupressales; family Cupressaceae; genus Cunninghamia; species Cunninghamia lanceolata. Next base: position 19,099,637 of record BSBN01001272.1, on the reverse strand, counting down.
CCTCATCGGGGCGCACAACCCTCAGACCCCTCACCGGGGGGATGATCCCCTCGGACCACTCGCAAGGGGGAAACCCCTTGTGACCCCCTATTGTGGATGAATTAGCATCAGGTACCAGTTATAAACATGTGGCTGAAACAAGATCACTGCTAGTGAAACCTCTCATCCCTTATAGGTAATTTACAAACAATAATAAGAATAATGAATTACATAGGATTTACAAGGTTGATGGCACCTTAATCCTAACATTCTCCCAGTTGACATCATGCATTGTAAATACCCATGGGAAAACAATAAAATAATCAGGCACTAGAAATAAGGCCCATGGCCTCTCTGCACCAAACAAATTTCTTTGTGTTTACAAACTTGGTCAAAGCATCTACAACATTCTCCTAGGAGTGTCTACCTTCTTCAGCTCAATCTATCCACTTGCAACCATTTCTTGAAAAAAGTGATAATGTACATCAACATGCTTAGTCTGAGCATGATACATAGGATTCTTGGCCAAGCAAATAGCACTCTAGCTATCAAACCAATCTGAGTCTTCCTGCACCTGCTCAACTATACACTACATGATAATGGTTTATTACCATTCGAGGGTCTCATTCCTCTTTGCATCCATAGTTCTTCTCCCACAACAACTTTAGGCAGAGTTCTTTAGACTCTTCCTCTATGTCTCGAGAGAATCCTCGCAAAGAGATCGCTTTCCCTTTAACTGCATTCCTCTTTTCTTACTATGTATGCTTCCTACCCATATTTTCATAGTCCTATCTCTCCCTTATTTCAACAGTAAAGCCTTATTAAAGGCTTTGCCTTTATTGTAGAGAACTAGGTAGCATTAGTGCCTATCAACATCTATTGCTCTGCAACTTTAACCACGAACTTGCGCCCATTTCCAATACAAGTGGTGTATAATGACACTATGATTTGTGTGCAGTCCAATCCGGTCAAGCTTTACAAGAAGAAATTTGGTGTTGAAGGTGATGCCTCGAGAGGTTGTGATGAATGCATACAACATCGCTCGTAAAGAAGCTCAAAAATTGAGGTTTAAGAGAGAGCATGAGTTCCTCACTTTGCCTCCACGTCAACAACCATATCAAGGAGGAAGATCAGATTAGTAATGGAACATATGCACAAGCTGTCATCTTGAGGTCTCTATTTTCTTTGTCTACTGTAAACAAAAATGAGGGTTCCAGGAATTCCCCTGATAAGAACAACCAACTAGTTTATAATTGTTCCCAAGCACTATATGATCACCTATAAGAGCCTATCAGCTCTCTTCCTAACAGAGTTCTTCCTCCTATTTAAAGTTGTTATTACCACCCTCTATCTACCTCTCACCGATTAAGCTTCCTGGAAACAAGCCTATCTAGGATCACGGTGGAAGCATGCAAACCTTAAGGAGTAGTGGGTCTCCACCAATCAATTGAGGTCTAATGGAAGTGTATAGCTATGGAAGTATATAGTATGTCAATATGACTAGAAGCTATTGGAGTTAATATTATAAATCTGAGCTCCATCCCTAGCTATTGTTGGCTAAGTGGAAGTGGTTGTGTTGGGAAATTAAAGAGTATAAAGGGGGTCGAGGATCAAAAAACTTAAAATTAGCCTGCACTATCAAGGAATATTTACCACTACACCAACCCATAGAGCCCTTGGCACAAACCTTGCTTATCAAGGTGCTTTTCTCACATGTAATCAAAATAGAGTAGTTAGTCTTAATAACCACTCTCCTGTACTCCCTTCTCGTGGTTGCAATCTTTATTACCCACATAAAACATGCAGCAAACAAAGGATTGAGGTCATAAAAAACTGCTCACAATCAATTCAAAACACTACTCCATACCCCGAAGCCTTTGTGGAGTGAAGTAGTTTTGAGTGTGCAAAAAGCCATGTGGTAGTTAGAATAGAATAAACAACTAAACCATGATCCTGTAAAATCTCAACACCTTTCAAGTATAAAATATACTTATAGATCATGTTAAATATGTAAATACATGTATTAATAAAATATTGCATATACAATGTATACTAACATCGTTTTATCACTCGCAAGATGAGTAAATGGGATCAAGGTATTCTCCCCCTCGCAATCTTGCATAAACATTAAAATCATATAGATAGGATAGCATTATGGAAATTACCAATAAAGAGATATTTAACCATTTAATAATGTTATCCCTTGAATATAAACTATATTCATATCAAACAAGGACTAATGACTATCAACCATTTATGTGTCGATAGTCAAACTACCTGACTTGGTTTACAACAAAACATAAACTTATTGGGTCTTTTTGACAAATCGACGACTGTCAAATCAACACCAAACTTAAACTGGTTGGGTCAAACACAACTTACCAAACTTGACAATGATTCACTAATTGTGCAAGCACAAGACTAAGATGGCAACAATTGTTCTTTTCCATATGTCTATTCACTTCTCTCTGATTATGCTCTCCTCTCTTTCTCAGAGGGTGAAAACATGTTTCCTAAATTCAAATTGTAATCACGAAACTAGGATTAGTGTATCGTTAGTCAATTCATAATCCTTATGACATCATAACATCTCGAAATCATATAATCACATTTCAATTCTAATCATATAAACATAAACTCATGAAATCCTTGATTTTTCCTGACATTTTCACTAAACATCAAATCATTAAATCATGCATAATCATCAACTTAATTACTTAAAAGTAAAAAGTAAAACGTAGTCAGAACTAGGGATGAGACATATCTCCCCCCATAAGATTCATCATCCTCGATGATCCAACATATCCAAGACAATAATAAGATAAAAAAATTATTTAACTTGCAAAAGCATAAACAAATGAGGAAATCTTTGATAAAAATCATAGTATACTTCCCATGTGGTATTACCCTTTGCATATTGGTCCCACTAGACCTTGCACTGAGTAACCTCTATGTTTTGCAAGCAGAGCTTGCGATTTCCAAACATTTTAAGAAGCTTGATCATGGCCACTCCTGGGTCCTGTACCTATAAAACATTCTAAGAATATAATTATCATCTATTATATACTTTTCAAATAATCATCATAAAAAGCATTATGCCTCCTGGCAAGAGCTAGTAATAGAACATTTTTGTAGGCAACCAATTTGATAACTTCAAGAACTTCTAAGGGTCCTACATAGCGAGGAGCTAGTTTGGAAGACTTTCCAAATTTTATAAAACTTTTTTGAAGTTTGACCCTCCAAAGATCTTTTTCTCCAACTGAAAATTATCTTGGTGTATGCTTGACGTCTACGTAACTTCTTTGTTGATCATTAGCTTTCGCTAATCTTTTTCTGATTAGCTTGATATGTTCTTCCATTCTGACAACATTTTTGGACCAATGTTAATCCTATCTTCTAGCTTTCCTAGCTTATAGGACTTCGACATCTTCTTCCATCCAATGCTTCAAATAGAGCCATCTTGATAGCATAATTGTAGAAGTTGTTATAAGCAAACTCCATAGGTGCTAGATACTTTTCCCACTTGTATTGATGATTCATGCAATACTTCCACACTTGAAATCTTCTAAAACTTGATTTACCTTCTCTGTCTAGCCATCTATCACAGAGTAATAAGATGAGTTTATATTGAGTTGAGTACCTAGCGCTGAAAATAAAGTTTACCAAAATCTGGACATTATGCATGCATCTCTATTTGAGATATACTTCTTAGGAACTTCATGCAATTGAAACACTTCCTGCACAAACTTGTGAGCTATGACTAGTGCTCCATCCATTAGATTCGCAGGTATAAAGTGAGATATCTTGGTGAATTTGTTCACCACTACTAAAAAAGCATCATGCCTATTTTGAGACACTGGGGGAACAACATCCATAGTTATTCTTTGTTGTTACTTTGTTAAGCATACTATAGTCTATACATATATGCAAGGGTTCATCCTTCTTTCAACAAAGATCACTGGGGCTAATTAATCATTTAGCCAACAGCTCTTAAAGTTGGGATTTCAATTCCATTAACTCTATAGTAGTCATACGATATGGCGCCTTTGAAATCAGCTCAGATCTAGGTATTATATCGATTAAAAGCTCTTTTTGGAGGTAATCCTGGAAATTCATCTGGGAAAATATCCCAAAAATCTCTAAGAAAAGGATAGTTCTCCAAAGTTGCACCTTGTTTACTAGGATTTTCTTCTACTTGATCTATTTTTAACTGCAAAAAGTTGACAACCTTTTCACCTAATCCTCTTCAGTTGCATTACAAAGATTGGTCTGACCTTGAATTTTCTCTGAGTGCCTTGTAAAAAGACTTTGTTCCCTACATCATCTAGACACTCCATTTGTTTTTTGCAAAACAATCAACATTGGATCTATGTCTTCATAGCCAATTTATTCGTAAGATAACGTCAAAGGAACCTAGGGGGGTTCACCTCAGTTGATAAACTAGGAAGTTCAATCTTGACTTCAAACAGACACTGCTCTCCCTGAGCTTTAGTCTGATTAGGAAATTCAACTAACCAAGATTTTAGCTAGTTTGTTGTGTTAGCCAAATCTCAAAATATTCCCGCTATACACCCTGAGCATAGTTAAAATGATTTTGGAGTTTTACCTCCCCAGTTGGTTCTTTCTTAACCACTATCTAGGGTAAGTTCTAGGGAATAAGACTCCCTAATAACTCTCTTGGTTCTTCTTTGTGCCATTATGGCACAAAACTAGTTTTAAACATTAGCCAATCTGCTGAATGTTAATGTGCTTTCTCATAATGAGCTCATAGGTCCATGTGTTAAACCCGGTTGCTCTGATACCATATGCAACATATCTTCTCATTTTACTTGGAATTACACATACAATTTACTAAGAAAGTAAATAGAACATGATAAACATGGGTAAATTTTTTTTAATTAAATATCATTTGCATAATCACAAAGAAGTAAAGGATATCTTTTTTTGAATATTTTCAACCTTGAAATTACAACATATTCAGAGATAAAATCATAGTGAAATCATTTCACTTTACATTTACAATACATAAATTGTACTTGTAGACGCCTAAAATTGGCACATGTTGAATTAAGTAAATATTTTAATATTTATCTTAATTCTTATTTTCTTCTGTCAATTAAATAAATATTATAAATTTATTTGATTGGTTCATTATCCTACAATTAAATAAAATCATTTTATTTAATTAAAATCCCTAAATTCTTCTAATGTCTCAAATCCTAAATCCACCTCACAAAATCCACCTCATCAATCCACCTCATCTCTTCCACCTCACCATGTTGCACATATAATTAAATATTCTTAATATTTAATTAGCTAATATCCTCTATTATCTAAAATTGAATTCTTAATTCAATTGTCCCCCACTATTCTCCACTCATTGAATTCTTAATTTAATTGTTCCCCACTATCCTCCACTCTGAATTTTTAACTCGTCCACTATCCTCCACTCTAAATTTTTAATTCATCCATTATGAATTAAAGATTCACAAAAAATGAGAGCCATTGATCTTATCTGTTGATCCTCACCCTCCATTGCCTTTTCAGAAAATCTATAAATGAGATCCTTCTCTAAGCAATTAGGGAGACTTCTTCTGGCATCCTTACTATGCCCAAATTCCTCTAGGGAATCTTCTTCTTCTCAATTCTCTTCTTCATACCATCGTAATGTCGGAATTATCCTAGTCATCCCATATCCTCCATCATTAGTGTGTTGAAGCGCATCTTCAATCACACAAAGTATCATAGCCATTTCTCCTTGTCATCCTGAGGAATCGAAGCAAGGAAGCAAGCTCCCTGAGGGCCAACCTTCATCATTTAAGATCAAGAAAGAATAGGCGAGCAATGGAAGTCGAAAGGTAAAGGTTGTAAGTATCACGTGTCTGTTATTTAAATCTCCTTTTCCTTCATATTTCATTGTTGTTTGGGTTAAATTATCTTAATTGATCAATCTCATTTTCCCATTTACATTTTGGCACCCACCATGATCTAACCCCCATCTTGTTTGTGAGTGTTTGGCTTTGAAAGTGCTTGTTGCAGATTCAGGTGTTTCAGAGCACATTCGGGCATCAACTCTCGCAAACGACCTCCTACGCACAAACTGAGCTCACCGTTGAGGCCGAGAGGCCTCGGAGGTAAGAAATCACCTATAACTTCTCCCATTTTGTTACTTGAAATTTCTTGAAAATTTTTTTACTTTTCAAAATGTTTTTTGTAAAAACTCAACAAAAACAAATATAAACCAATATAAGAAATAAAATAAAATAAAAGAATTTTTTTTTTCCAAACAAAAAAAAATAGCCACATTTATTTTTTGTAAATCTTTTTTTTTGGCAAAAGAAAAATTATAAAAAAATTATAAAAATACAAAAAATACAAAAAGCAAAACAAACAACATACCCCCTGACCCCCCAAAACCCCACACCGATGTGCCACCCCCGCTTACCCCCGAACCCCCCTGCAACAAACCCCCTCGGCCTCCCCCCGCGCCCAGACCCCATCCCCCCCCATCCTCCGCAGCCCCCACTCCCTCTTCCCTCCCACCCTCGCTTACCCCCGAACACCCCTGCAACATACCCTCCCCTCCTGCCTCCCCCCATCCCCCGCGCCTCCCCTTCCCCGTGCCTCCTGCGACACCATCCGCTCCCTGCGTCACCTGCCTCCCATACTTCCTGCACACTCCCCTTGCCCACCGGCGCTCCCCATATCCCCCGCCCCTCCCCCTGCTTAATGCCTGTGCCCACCCTCCCCAAACCCCCCAACCCTCCTCCGTCGCCATCCCCCGTGCGTCCATCCCACCACCCCACTCCTGTGCTCCGCCCGCCTCCCCTCTGCAGCTCCTCCCTGCCCAGCTCCCCATGCCTAACTCCCACACCAGCCACCCGACCCCCATGCCATCCCTCCCCCCAACCCTGCCTCTGCCCACTGCCCAGATCCACCACCCCTTCCCCAGCCGCCACCTCCGCCGCGCTGCCACCCAGCCACCACGCCGCCCTTTCTCCGCCCCTGCTCCACCACCACTTGCACACACCCACTCAACAACAACATACCAAAAAAATAAAAACTTTAAAAACATTAACAATTACAAAAAAATAAAACAAAAATTTCAAAAAAAAATAAATAATTAAAAAAAAAAAGAGGAGTTGTTTTTTTTCTTTTTTTTGACTTTCCACATAGCGAAATAGGGCCTTTTTTTCAAATTTTCCCAACTTTTGCATACGGTAACGAAATCGCACAAAATTGGTGGTGTCGGAAAGAGGATTCTGAGTACTTCGCAGTTGTGAAGAAAATTTTAGGTGACTATACCATTTTGACCACCTTTTTCGCAATCAAAGTCCAAGATGCTTCCAAACTTCAAATGCCCATATCTTTTGCGTTTTTTATCGAATTTTTGCAAATGTTTTTTTGAACCCGCATAGAATTTCTTGAAGAATTTGTTTATGCAAACATTTTTCTATACCAGTTTATTCTTCATCAAATTTTTCTCAGATTACCAATATTTTCATAACGATCATCTTGGCTAGTCTTTTTGCTCCGTTTTCGTCCTAGTGATTTGCAGGTGATCATTCAGAGTTGGAACAACATCAGGATCAACATCTACATCAATTTGGATAGCGAAAATAATCCAGATGCACTCATTCTATCTCTCATAATCTTGTTTTCATCACACACTTTGATTTGGGCTCTAAAAATGAACATTGATTGATCACACATCATTGAAATTGAGCTTAAAATAACCCTGTGTCCTTCAATCACATCTTGATTTGGGCTTTAAAAAGAACCTGTGCTTGAAGTGCCTTCCTCACATTTCTATTTATAAGGGATAATTTACAAGTGCGAGTGTGAATCAAGTGTGCGTGTGTATGCTCTATCCTCGTACTGCAAGGTGATCTTAGAGATCAAAAACACCGCACTTGATTTGCTTTTGTCAACCCCTTTCCTAGGAGGCCTGCTAGGGGATTTCATCACCCCTAGGGACGACCTCATCCGAGGCTGAATCGAAAGACACCCTCATTGAAATCAGAATCTTACCACTCTTGGCTAAGCCCCAAAGAACTTTCTACCTTTGGGAAGTGAAGGTGAAGGGTGGGTTACCCCCTTCTCCCGGCTGTGTGACAGGATTTCACTTTCAATCCCTGGTCAACCTAGTGTAAACATTGCCTAAACCTAATTGGCCATACCCTACATCAAACTAGATATTAGGGCTTGTTGATGTGTCTTCCACGTGTGCTTGTTTACTAATCAGCATATTCTTCAAATTCAACATTCAAAGTTGCTTATGTGTCTTGTGTGAGTGACTCCTGATTGTACATGTGTGATCATTGAACATTGCCAAACCAATCAACAACTAGAATTGACACATTTGATCTTGACTTGTGACACATCTACACTCTGTTATGGCACATTTATTACTGCGCATTCCCAACTAGTAAGCTCTCCCAGTCTTGTGTCCATGGCAAACCACCTAGAATATATTGATCAAGCAATCCAATATCTGCAATGGCAAATAAACTTAGGTCCCTTGCCCCAAGACTGTATAGCAATTTGTCAACAAATCCAAGTCTTAAAACAAGAATTGACAAGCTTGCAAGCTAAACATGCCAATACTAGCTATGCCTCACCCCAAACTCCTATGTCTTTTTCCCATACTTATGACAAGGCAAGCACCACTTCAAGTTGGAAATCGTATACCACTTTGGCTCCTAATCAACCTTCACCTCCAACATACCACCAAGCCCATCCACGAGGCAACCAAGTGCCTTCACAACAAGAACATGTAAGCTCAAATCCACTGTGGCAACAAGATCAAATGCCCTCAACTTCATACCTTCCCCAAGATCTTTTGTCTACATATCCTACCATGTTACCCAACCACAAAAACTATCAAGTGTCTCCACAACAAGCACGAGTGAGCCTAAGTCCACCTTTGCAACAAGAAGCACATGCAAATCCAAGGGGTCCCTGGTACATAAATCAAATGAGTCCAATTTATCCTAGGCAAGATCTAATAACCTTTGACAGGGGAGATACCAATCTAGAGTGGCCTCCACCATCCAATCCCATGCCAACACATGAGCCAACAAGTCCTATCATAAGACCACCATGTGATCCTACCCCTAGTCCATCTTCTAGCCCATCACGCCCTTCATCAACTCCATACCCATGTTCTAGCAATCCTCCAGCACAGGATCCCTTGGACATAATCATACAACAATTAGTTCAAACAAATTTGATTGAGCTTCCACCAATAGACCCTTTTGAACCAATCCTTAAACCCCCTAGGTATAATGAAAACCATTATTGTGCATACCATATATATAAGGGGCATACAACCACCAATTGTGTCAAACTTAAGAGATTGATCAAAAACATCATAAATTGTGGTAAGATTATCCATTCATCCAATCCAAATCCTAATCCACCCAATCCAATTAGCCCCCAACCTAATCTTAGTCCTAAGCCTACAACATCATCCACTATTATTGCTCATCCATCATATCATCCATCTACCCATACACCTGCGACGGATGTGATCCAAGGACTACTAGCAGAAAGTCAACCATGTCCCCAAAGTCTAGTCCCTGACCTTACCAAAGATTCTTCCAATACCATGTCCAATCCTACAACCCCTTCATGTCATCCGCAACCCCTTGAGCTTCTCAATGAGCCTTCTATCATGCACCAGAGTCAAGGTCCGTCACACCCTCATGTTGTTAACCACGAGCCCATCCAAGAGCCTTCCACTTCCATTCAAACAACCCAAGAGGTATGTCAAAGGTTTAATCCTAAGACTGTGGAAACATTAAGCCCTCGTCCAACTCAAGATCAAATCACTTTTATGCAACCCATCCATAATATGTATCTTTTCCATGATCAAGATGATATCCATAATGATGAATCTCTTCATGAGCACCTTGATCCTATCCATAATCCTCTACCCATCCATGAGCAAGAAAGCTCCATTACTCCTATCCATATTCCACCTAGTCCTACCCAAAATCGAACAACTTCCACTTCCCTTGATGAGACACTTGCCTCCCAAGCAAGCGTAGAAGATCAAACCAGTAATACTCCTCTGCCATCTGTTATGGACCAAGCGGCAAATCCTCCACCATATATCCTTGGTCTTACTACCTTCATGCGTGAATGTTCTTTCTTAGAACACCAACAACCATTAGCTGCTATCGCATCTTCCTCATCCAATAAAGAACTCACTGCTAGTGCACCTATACATAATCCTGTTGTCCACTGCATACTCCAGAATATGAACTATCAAGGTAAAGGCTTAGGCCTTCATGAACAAGGTATTTTGGAGCCCGTCCATGTCAATGTCCCTCCTCCTTCATACGGCCTGGGATACATACCCCAAGGTGAGCAAACTCGAGATGTTGGTACTTCCTCCACTCCTCCTAAGTCTACCACTTTCCATCGCAAACACTATCATATCCCCAAAACATATGTCGCCATTCCACCTCCATCATCCTACAATTGTCAAAAGCATGTGACCATACACCTTCCACCATCCAATCTCCCTCCGCTACTTACAACTCCTAATATCCCACCATCCAATCTACCTCCGCTACTTCCAAATCCTCACACCCCCCCCGTGCCTTTTTCCACCACTTCTTCCAACACCTTATCCATCCATCTATAAATCCTCTCAATATCCCAATCATGGCCAACAAATGCACATGGTGTCTAAACAAAGAGCTTTCACCAACCTCACTTCTACCATCCCACAGGGATTCAATGACAAATATGTGGATGCCTCTACCTATAAAGTAAAAAATCCTAAGAGTCCTCATGACCTAGGATATAAATGCCAAGAATCAAAGAAACATCCTTCTACAGAGAAGCCTGCACCCACAAATCTATATGCCAAATTGAAAAAGGTGTGGGTCCCCAAGCAACAAATGATTACTCCAAAAGCTACACAAAAGTTGCATACACCCAAACCCATACCTTCACAGGTACTATATAAAAACAAAATAGTTTGGGTACCCAAGCAAACAGCCCTAAAGTTACATGAGGCATCCACCTCTCAAGAATCTCAACCATCTACTTTCTCCCATTCCATACATAAGTCTCAAATTCTTCCATCCTATATGGCAAGCAAAAATCAGAAAAATACTAAGTCTATGTGGGTCCATAAATTCCTCAATCATTCATCCACCAAGCAAAAATCTCCATTGCTTCCTACACCACCCTCCTATCATCAGCTTCAATGTTTATCACGATACATGCAACCGTTGGTCATGGTTCCCTTCCATTCCACAACACTTCCGTATAACTCCATCTCCCCTCCCTTCCACTACTATCCTGCATATCTTCCTCATCCTATGGTCCATGCTTTTGCATAAGCCTTCCCTCCATATTCTGCATCATAATCCACTATCTACATACTCCTATCTCACTTTCATGCAATCCCCTACCAACATCTATGAGAACACTAAACATAGTCCATTCGACAATATCTATCTAAAAGGGACTCCCACCTTTCAAGGAACTATATACTTGAGTCTTTCCATACCCACCTTCTCCTATCTAAATATTCAAAAAAGAAAAAGAAAAAAAAAAGAGTAAAGAAAAATCCCTTCATCCAATGGTGAAAATCTGACAAACAGGGGCCTTGGATAAGTACCATGATGAAAACCTGGTAAACAGGCATCATGTGTAAGTTGATCTTCTATGTCACCTAAACTTGGGGGCACTTTGTCTCATCGACATATCACTCTTCTCCTACCAATTTCCTTTCATACCATTTCCTATCCTATCCTCTATCCATTGCATACCTATCAGGTCCCGTTCATCCATCCAAACTTCCTTTCCTCTATTCTTTGGTCTTGATACAGATTGGGGGCACAATGTTGACAAATGTTTTAGATGTCTCTTGACATACCTTATCCCTCCAAAACATGCAAATCCTTCATTATCCTCTCATCCTCCTATCATCATTAGCATTGTCATGAACAATCCTACGTACTCCACCTACAATGGGGCAAGTTACACTTATGCGACATAGTCCTTGGAGATCACATCCTTGTTTCCATCTGTCCACTATTGCCCATCCTCATAACCATCCGTATCTACTATCTTCCATTCCATCTACATATCCGTGGTGGTTCCTTGTCCTCAGTATTGTTTATTCCATATCTATTCCATGTCATGTCTCTTTTTGTTCCATATCGTGTCTTATCTGATCCATATCATGTCTTATTTGATCCATATCTGATCCATGTATGTTCCATATCATGTCTCATCTGATCCATATCTTGGGTCCATTAGGGTTCTTGTCGAACTACGTTGCCTCTAAGTCATCATGTAGGCAAGGCCATTATTCCAATGTGACCCCGAGGCTTTCCCTTGTCTCATCCATTCCGTATGTTGTCCTTCTATCCAGCTGAGTCAATCTCCACTTTCTCTCGCCTAGGTCTTAGGTCCGATAGGGTTTACCCCGAACTACGTTGCCTCTGCGTCGTCACGTAGGCAAGGCCATTTAACAATGAGCCCCCGAGGCACTAGGTCAGTCCCTTAGGGTCCCTCTCACCAATAAGGATTGTGCAATCTTCCCACTAGATAAACACGAGCAGCAAAGCAAGCTACCAAAAAAAATAAAAAACAAAAAAAAAATCTTGACGCAAAACATCAACTTATCCAAGACAAAACAAGAGCACCATACTGAAACACTCAAGCTAAATCTCATATCAATTATAGCAAAAAGACACATCTAAATGCAAGAATGTTTTATGTTGGTTAGATTAACTTACAGAGTCTTGATTTATGCTATCATGCCTTTCTATGCTACTCGAGGATGCCAAAAGCTAGAGATGCTATGATGGGGGCCTGATTATTTTCTTTGTCTGCTGCTTGTGGATTAAACTCTAGTAATGTGACGACTTCTGTCTAACGACATGATCGGTAAAAGATCATCGAGGACTCCGAGATCTAAACATGAAAAGGGGCAATCCTTGTCTATTCCAATGCAAGAAATACTCAGGTCATCTAGATTCAATTTTGGCTAGATGCTTGTATTAACTTGCTAAATCAAAATCCATGTAAGCAATACTCAAGTCATCTCGGTTCAATTATACCTAGATGCTTGTATTTTCTTACAACATAATAAAGCCCAATGATGAAAGCGCTTCAAAATACTTGCTATATCAAGGTGACAAATATCCATATCCATATCCATACCGTATCCAACTACAATTCATTTCTATTTCCATATCCATAACATATCAAATTGCGTCTCATATCCATATCCATATCCATATCCATACCGTATCTAATTGCAAGTCTATCCTTAATCCATGCCAATCAAGTCAAATCAATCTTGTCAAATAATCCAATCACAATCAATGGTCTTGATCTTTGTCCGGTCGTAAACCAATCAATCAATAAATTAATCAATTGTCTTAGACAGGATGTTGCATTGTCGAAACCAGACCAACACACGCGTCTTACACGACATGCTTCATTTCCTAAAACCAGACACTATCCTTCGTGTTGCTCTAGGGATCCATCATTCCCCGCCATAACAACACGCCTGCCGTGTTGGTCTAGGGATATATTGTTCCCCGCCATGACTGACAACACTATCGTATCAAATGTCTTAGATAGGATGTTATATTGTCGAAACCAGACCCGGAGTCTTATACGACATATTTCATTCCTGAAACCAGGCATCATCGATCCATATCATTGGTTTACCGCTTGACAGGGGCACTACTTTGTTTGTGCTTGTGTCATTTGTGCATACTTGCTTACTTGCTTGTGTGTGTTATCATTTTCATCTTGCATTCCATATCATTCATCCCTTTCTTCTGCATTCAACCATTTCAGCTCCTGTCAACATATCTTATCGTGAGATTGTCCATCTCACGCCTGCCGCCTTCTCCCCGTCCAATCTCCCGAGGGGGCATCCTATCATCATAATCTGTACCAGGGGCAAACTGGGGCATGTATCAACATCAGACTATTTTTATTCTTTGAAACAACGTGATAAAACACATTGCTTCAAAGAGGGGCAAAATGTAGACGCCTAAAATTGGCACAGGTTGAATTAAGTAAATATTTTAATATTTATCTTAATTCTTATTTTCTTCTTTCAATTAAATAAATATTATAAATTTATTTGATTGGTTCATTATCCTACAATTAAATAAAATCATTTTATTTAATTAAAATCCCTAAATTCTTCTAATGTCTCAAATCCTAAATCCACCTCACAAAATTCACCTCATCAATCCACCTCATCTTTCCACCTCATCTCTTCCACCTCACCATGTTGCACATATAATTAAATATTCTTAATATTTAATTAGCTAATATCCTCTATTATCTAAAATTGAATTCTTAATTTAATTGTCCCCCACTATTCTCCACTCATTGAATTCTTAATTTAATTGTTACCCACTATCCTCCACTCTGAATTTTTAACTCATCCACTATCCTCCACTCTGAATTTTTAACTCATCCACTATCCTCCACTCTAAATTTTTAATTCATCCATTATGAATTAAAGATTCACAAAAAATGAGAGCCATTGATCTCATCTGTTGATCCTCACCCTCCATTGCCTTTTCAGAAAATCTATAAATGAGACCATTCTCTAAGCAATTAAGGAGACTTCTTCTGGCATCCTTACTATGCCCAAATTCCTCTAGGGAATCTTCTTCTTCTTCTCAATTCTCTTCTTCATGCCATCGTAATGCAGAAATCATTCTAGTCATTCTCATATCATCCTCCATCATTAGTGTGTTGAAGCTCATCTTCAATCACACAAAGTATCATAGCCATTTCTCCTTGTCATCCTAAGGAATTGAACCAAGGAAGCAAGCTCCCTAAGGGCCAACCTTCATTCAAGATCAAGAAACAATAGGCAAGCAATGGAAGTCGAAAGGTAAAGGTTGTAAGTATCACGTGTCTGTTATTTAAATCTCCTTTTCCTTCATATTTCATTGTTGTTTGGGTTAAATTATCTTAATTGATCAATCTGATTTTTCCATTCACAGTACTTGGCATAAAGTATAGTTTTACATCATAAATTTGACTATCATAAGTCATGTCATGAAGTACACTACATCTCGAATCTGATATATGTCTTCACAAGTCTCAGCGAGTCATTTGCGACAATGGGAGAGCATCATCCGAGTGCTTTACCTCCAACCATAGTCTAGTGGTCCCCCGCACACCTTCCTTCCTAGAAGTGGCCCTACCCTTCACGAAGAGTATAGATATAAGGAACCAACAATTTTTTGCCATCTGAGTCTTAGTGTTGTGTCCTTCGTGACTCAATAGACCATACAACTCTAGAAAATCTTCTAGCTAAGTATGATCATTTTGGCCACGCCATATAGACACTGTGAATCGACTGATGCATGCAAAAATAAATGCATCACTTTGGCCAAAGTTTCTATATAAATAGACATTTGTAATAAACATATTCATATGTTCACACACCCTTTACTCAACTTGGAGACTATCTCATCCTACAGTTTGACTTTCTTCATTTAGTAACTCTAGACATAAACTTGTTTGTATTGTAATCCATTCTAGTCAATCTAACTTAATCCTTTATCTAGGATATACATGCAATATATAGGTTTAGGTTATTCTAACCTTTCAAAGAGTCCCCCTTTGCATACTTGCAATTTCTAGGGTCTATGACCTCCTATCATTCTACTCACTGACTCTAATATTAAACACTCCTATGTTGAATAACAAGTTTTGACTCTATCATCAAATCACTTAATTTCATCAAAGTACTACTTAGACACTTTTTATCTTATTCTATGATTTTCTTGACCATTCATTATCGACCATAATATACAAAGTCATATCCAATACATAGAATTATCAAATATCCTTGTTTTCTAAAAACAATAGTTATAATATAACAAATGCCTCTAGTCGTCCTAGACCACTTGGCATTGCTCAAATTCACATTTCACATTGCACGAATAACATCATATGAGGTATTTCCTCTATAATATGTAAATGAATACTATCATTTTCATAATTAGTCTTTTGACTAAGTTCAATCCTTTAACCCAAATAGGTTTGAATCATAAAAGATAATACAATACTTTTGACCTCTTGGTTTCCTTAAGTCTACCGACTTCTAATTAAAGACAAGTTATGAACTCATGTGTATTTCATCCTTTGTAAATATGTCACATAAACATTTATCAACAATCATAAGTACAACAAACAAGTGGGGTTGAGTTTTGATTCTCCCAACATGCCCCAACTTGGAATAAATCATATCAGAGATACCCAACATTAGGTTAGTTTTGTCTTCTATGCACTTAACACTAAAATAAGTTCTATTTATGAGAACCATAACTACCCATCTCCTAGTATGCATATACCCTTGAGCCAATTTATTAGTTTCATTCTTGAAACATAGAAGTTAAAAATGTCATTAAATATACTCTTTCTCAAGATGGTTTATCTTAAGTAATAATTACTAGTCAAAAGGATATCTAGGTTTCCACTTTCTTGGTCCACCCATTCCCTTGGATTTGTATTACAATACAATAAGAAGAATTCTATTTCACATAAGGAAATCTATATTCCAATTGTAACATAGTCACTTTAATATCGTAACAACATTATCTCACCAAAGTCTCTATTCAGAGAAAATGTGATTATACGCTTCAAATAACAAGATTATATCTAGGGATTAATCATAGTCTTCAACAAACTTTATGGATCAATTTCCATTCTCATAGGTTCCCTTTTCTTACTTGGAATCCAAGTATAATAATATAATACAACGAGAATACAGTACCCTCTAGTCTTCTCTAGACCACTTAGGCACTATACAAATCCTCATTACTCATAATACATAGAATACGAATACACTAATAATAATAAAAATATTCTAGATAAAGGTCAATCTTATATTCCACTTAGTTTTGAACACAATACAATACTTACAATCTTATTGGCTTTTGCTATGTTCACCATCTTTAGTTATAGAATAGGGTATGAACTCATGCATGATACCCATCGAGTATCATAGTTGTAAAATACCAAAGTGATAATATATCATCAACCTTGGATTTTAATAAAGATATCAAGATCTTTCTATTTTCTATTAATAAGAAGCTATTTATCACAAAACCTGATGATCATAATCATTAAAACTTGTATATAAACAACACTTGAGATAAATACAATCTCTTTCTAGACTCACAAATCTTTGACTACTAAGTCTAAATAGGATTCAATGAAGACCACATGAAGACTAAAACTTTCCTTAGCATCTCTTACTTAAACTGAAATATTCTAGGTTTATATCTACTCGGCCTCACTTTTACACAGTGATACCTATCAGCCTCTACTTAACACAAAGGTAGTAGAGCCTTTCGGCCTTATCCATACATAGAGACAACATAACTCTTATACAAAGATAATGAAGCTTATACACAGAAATGTCAAAGGTTTCACAAGGACAACACAACTTATACGGTGATATTATAGTAATATCAAAGCTTTTCAGCCAAAGAACACATTACTTCTATCAGCCATATAAAAACTCAAATACACTCTTTGACTATCTCAAAGCTTTCAAAGAAAGAAGGAACCTGGTTATATACGGATTAAATGGACGTGCATCCACCTTTTCCATCTTCCTGTGGAGTCTTCCTGCACCCGCTCAGTTATACATTGCATGATAATGGTTTGTTACCATTCGAGGGTCTCATTCCTCTATGCATCCATAGTTCTTCTCCTACAACAACTTTAGGAAGAGCTCTTTAGTCTCTCCCTCTATGTCCCAAGAGAATCCCCACAGAGAGATAACATCTCTCTCCCTTTAACTAAATTCCTCTTTTCGTATTGTGTATGCTTCCTACCCATATTTTCATAGTCCTATCTCTTCCTTATTTCAATAGTAAAGCCTTCTTAAAGGCTTCAACTTTACCGCAGAGAACTAGGCAGCATTAGTGCCTATCAACGTCTACTTCCCTACAACTTTAACCATGAACTTGTACCCATTTCCAATACATTTGGTGTATAACAACAATGTGATTTGTGTGCAGTCCAATCCAGTCAAGCTTTACAGGAAGAAATTCAGTGTTGAAGGCGATGCCTTAGGAGTTTGTGATGAATGCATACACCATCACTCGTAGAGAAGCTCAAGAATTGATGTTTAATAGAGAGTATGAGTTCTTCATTCTACCTCCACTTCAACAACCATATCAAGGAGGAAGATCAAATCAATAATGGAACATATGCACAAGGCATCGTCCTAAGGTCTCTATTTTCTTTGTCTATTGTAAACAGAAATGAGGGTTCTAGGAATTCCCCTGATAAGAACAATCAACAATTTATAACCATTCCTGAGCACTATATGCTCACTTATAAGAGCCTACCAACTCTCTTCCTAATAGAGTTCTTTCTCCTCCTATTTAAAGCCATTATTACCACCCACTATCTACCTCTCGCCACTTAAGCTTCCTAGAAACAAGCCTATCTAGGCTCACAGTGGAAGCATAAAAACCCTTAAGGAGTAGTGGGTCTTTGCCAATCGATTAAGGTTCGATGGAAGTGTATAGCTATGGAAGTATATAGTCTGTTGATATGACTAGAAGCTATTAGCGGTAATATTATAAATGTGAGCTCTGGCCCCGGCTATCGCTGGCTGAGTGGAAGTGGCTGCGTTGGGAAGTTAGAGAGTTTAAAGGGGGTCAAGCATCCAAAAACTTACAATTAGCCCGCACTATCAAGGAATATTTACCACTACACTAACCCATGGAGCCCTTGGCACAAACCTTGCCTATCAAGGTGCTTTTCTCGCATGCAATTTGTTGGTATTTATTTCTGAATCGGCAAAGGGTTTGCCAGTTCCAATGCATGGGCAGATTTGGCCAATAGACACAGGAGGTTGCGTGAGCTGCCTCCCCTTCACTTTTGGTTCTGCTGCACCAAGGGGGGTGTCCCTATTTGATAAAGATGTAACATTTACTCTCCAAATGACAGAAAGATTTAACTTTGTAATAACAGGCAGAATACTCTCATCTGTGGACCAAGATTTGTGTGATAAATCACAAGGTTGGCAATGTTCTTGGACATATTTGTCTGGTCAGGTATGAGAGTATGCAGGGGTTCCTAATCCTACTCCTACAACTAATGGGTTGGAATAATAGAATGGTTTGAATTTGATGGTTTGGATGCAAGACAGGGGTTTTGGATCATAATTACTTCACAAGAATAGACTGGTGCCTATCTCGAGGCAAGGAGTCAACTAGACGTATACACAAGAACGGATTGCATATTGGATTCAAGTTTCAAGAGGTTAGATTGATGTTTGCCTTACAAACATCACCCAAGAATGGGCATTTAACTGCCTCTACTTACTGATATCTTAGTTAACATACAACCTTCTCCATATTTAACCTAAGCCAATTTAATCCACTCCTTGAATGGAAGTCACAGATTAAACATGCAATACAGAAACCTATATCCTAGAATTTGAGGAACCCTTAGCAACCAAATTCAGAAGAAGAAATGCATGCAACAAGTGGAGAGGGACAGCTAGACACATGCCATAAGCATTTTTCATATAAAACAACACTGAAACTGAAAATGTATGCAGTGTACATTCAAGGTGCAACTCATAAACTCCACAGAGATACAACAGCCAAGAATTGTTCTTTATTTCGTTATTTTCACAAAAATGTCCAAATCTTTTACCACCAATGAATAACACAGTTTGGCTTTCTATACCAAGACTGTGTACTCAACAAAATTAATTACAAGGCAAGTCAACAATCTGCCAAATACAATGCATGAGAAATGGTGCTCAAAATAATTAATGCAGCTGAGAAATAGAGGAAAGAGAGTAGGTAGGTTCGGGATCTAAGCCACTGCCTGAAGGTTTTCTTCACAAGCCTGGTAGTTCACCTGTCACCTCACCCATCAATGTCTTTGCACGACCGCCATTAAAGCCTCAACTACCTGCAGGATGCAACAACAGATGCATCTGGAGATTTTCCCACTCAAAAATGGCCACACACGCTCAGGAAAAACCATTGCTGCAGGTTCAAAACAAGGCCGTCGATCCACTCCTATCGCTGAGATCAACAGCTCAAAATCGCACTGACTAGTCGTCGGCCAGTGAAAACGTGCCATGTAGGCACCCCATGATTCTATCACTGGCTTTTTACTTCTTCATTTTGCATTTTTTGCCCATGTATATGCATGGACGGATGCATATACAATCGCCACTATTCACCCTTCAAAAATCCCTTGTATATGCAAAATGCATATACATCTGTTTGATATACAAGGCGGACCCCAAACCTGTTTAGAACAAATTGAAATTCAATTTAGGTTCAGCTTGTATCCTCTTTTCCTGCATATTTCCTTGTATATGTGCATGTACATTTTTCTCATACATACAAGGCAGATTTCAAATTTTAATGAGGCATGCTGAAGTTGCTTTGAAATCTGGCTTGCATCTTAACCCTTGTATCTTTTGAATGTACATTGGCACATACAAGCGCCCAATATACATGCTGCGGACCTGAAACATTATTCACTGCATTTGATTTTCAATCAGGTCCGGAATGTATATTTCTTCATTGTATATTGGCTTGTATGTGCAAACATACAAACGAATGCACATACAACTGGTGGGCCCAATCACTTGTGTCTCCCCTGCGGCACTATAGCAAATGTATATTTGCACCTTTGTATGTGCCAATATACAAACACAAATATACAAACCCTCATATACAACTGCAGAATATGCGAAGAAATATTTTAGGAATGCATCTAAACGCAAGCATACATTGGCTCATGTATATACAAACAAGGAATCTTTCTTGGAATATGCCTGCAATGTATCTTTTCTTTGTATGCGCGCCTGAATGTATATTTGTTTGTATGTTTGAAATGCATGCTGGCGGCTTTGTATGTAGCTCGATATACAAGACCACTTATACATCGCACTGTAGCAGAAGCATGTCTGCCACCCTTGTACATTTTTCCTTTGTATCTCTACATGCAACCTGATATACAAAGCGGGAATATTCCCAGGAATCTGCAAAAGATTCCCCTTTGTATATGCACATTTCAAAGCCCAATATGCATTTAAAATGCATATAATTGATTTTTTCAAAGGCCGATGGAGATTTTGCACCCGCCAATGCACATTTTGACCTGTATGTATATACAAACACCTTTGCATATACAAAGACACTTGCACCTTAACTGATCTTTTGTATTTTTTCAACTGCAGAGGCCGAAAGTGTTAGAGTTTTTTAGATTTTTGGGAAGATGCCTTCATATCTAAATGCTTGAAACCTGAATACTTATGCAGGCACCACCAGTAGCTCGAGCCTAAAACCCTAAACATAAATGATTACCAACACAGGCTCTGTCTGGGGACGCATGCCTCTTGTAGGCATGGCAAGAACCTCAGAATCTCTAATTTTGTAGATTGGGCCTTATCCATTGGGCAACAAAGTTGAACACGCACCAACCTACATCACGAAACACATTCATTTACTTGGCGGCACAGGGCCACCAAAAAGGAAAAACCAGAATTTTCCTCTGTCAAACACTTGATTTTCTTCTGATCTCACTGGGTCAGGCCTGAAGATGCTGCCATGATTTACCCACAAACAACCCTTGTCATTAGCATATTCAAACATCTCACTGAGCTTATCCTTGTCAACCTTATGCACATAACCCTCAGCATTAACCAACATAAACAATGCATATTTGTCAAATAATACATTCTCATATAAAACATGACACATATTATCATCTACATCAGCAATATGCATTGTAAAATGATCTCCCAGCTAGACTGAAAACTGAAAACATTCATAGTCCACCATACAGCTAGGAACATCAGATATCATTCTATCATAAGCTGGCATATCAAAGGAGAAGCTCTCAAATCCATATTTGTGCATTTCATGCACACAACTTTCGGCTACACCGAATAGAAAAAACTCAAATTCTGGCACCTCCCTGCAACAATCTTCAAAATATATGTTGGTTGCTCTTTCATCGGGATGAAAATCAGAACCCATATCAATTGCATTGCTTAGATCCTCACCATACTCAAACAGATCCTCCTCACTATATGTGTCAAAAAAAATTGATCCAAGTGTTTCAATTTCATTATAGTATGCTACTGGTTCATGGGCAGCAAAACATGCATTTTCATTATGAGTGAATTCTCTTTGTGGAGGAGTATCAGCCTATGTGTCATAGACAAAACTATAATCAAATAAAGAACAATCATGCTCAGCACTAGCACTTGTTTCAATTTCTGATTGCTCTTCATCATTTCCATGTGTCTGAATAAAAGGTAATGATTCAAACATGGAACTGCTCCTCTATTTGTTGATTTCTTCTCTATCTTGTGCACAATACTCACAATTATCTCCACAAACCCACTCAAACAAATATTCGCTGTTGTCCATAACCTCATCATTATTTTCTGAACCATACACCTCAACTTTGTAATGGGAGTTAACATTGATCCTTTCATTGGCATCATTCATTGGTGAACAATCCAGTTGAGCATTGTTGTTAGCATTATGTTCAAATACAGCAGTCTCAACTCTATGCTTTCACTTTCACATTTATCCTCACATGATGCCATGATCAGTTGCTCATTTGCAGCCATACAACTATTATTCACACCAAAGCCTGTGGATAGGGAATTCTACATATGCTCATTTCTGATTTTTTCTATATTTTCTAAAAACTTGTATGCCATCTACATACTTGTTATCTTGAATTCCCTCAACAATGCACTAGAACCCTCCTTGAAAGCTTCAAAATATATGCCAACACAGGCTGAACTATCAAGTCTGAAGCCTTCAGGGATTTGTGAAAGGGCAACTGCAAATCTATGACTGAAATCAATAGCGGGCTCTTTATCTTGTCTTCTAATTTCAATTAATCTTGCAACAAGATCAGCAGGTTCTCTTGCAAATTCTTTTCTAAAATAGTCAGCAAGTTCATCCCAACAGGTAAAGAATTTCTTTGGAAATCTCAAATACCAATCTCTGGCTCTAGCACCAAAGGATCTAAGAAAAAACCTCATCCACATATCCTCATCCCTAAATGAATGTCTCTCCATGAAGTAGTGAAAGTTTTGGATATGTGCACCCCCATCACACACATTGTGTCCATTAAATCTGGGCATCTGATTGTAAATTTTAGCAAGCATACTTTCAACTTGATAATCAACCCATGACAAATCTAATTGGTCATACAGAGGATCAAAAGAACTGACAAGAGGGTCAACATTTTGACTGACAGACACAATAGGGTTATTACTATTTAACTGAGCCTGTTGAGCCTCTAAGGATATCAACCTATTCTTTATCTCTTCAATTTTTTTACTCAATACATCATCCCACTCTTGACTGAGTATGGGTGAATACATACTTGGATTCATATAAACTTCACTCTTAGACATCTTATGTCTGTCTAAGACCTAAGGCTTCCCCTTGGCATCTAACTTATGCAATAAAACAACAAATATAAATGGGAAGGAGCTAGGTACCTTTTCTCACCCAGATGCTGAAGCTTTGAACAGAATATTTTTAGATCTTAATAACATACATCAGCCTTTCATGTGCACTAAAACTTTTTTGCAGAGTCACCACCTCTCCAAAGAGGATAAAAGTTTCAAACAGCTGAAAGCTCATCAAACATTTTTCTGAGTTCATACCGCTAGCAGAGCACCATCATTCACATGAAAGAACCGGATATGCAGCAATGATTTCACAGTATTTGACTCTTGTCCCCAGCGGAGTCGTCAATTTTGTTGGTGACTCAGATGGGCACACAGATACTATTCTTCTTCATTAATTCCCCAGCAGAGTCGCCAATTCTGTTGGTATTTATTTCTGAATCGGCAAAGGGTTTGCCAGTTTCAATGCACAAGCAGATTCAGCCAACAGACACGGGAGGTTGCGTGAGCTGCCTCCCCTTCACTTCTGGTTCTGCCACACCAAGGGGGGTGTCCCTATTTGATAAAGATGTAACATTTACTCTCCAAATGACAGAAAGATTTAACTTTGTAATAACAGGCAGAATACTCTCATCTGTGGACCAAGATTTGTGTGATAAATTGCAAGGTTGGCAACGTTCTTAGACATATTTGTTTGGTCAAGTATGAGAGTATGCAGGGGTTCCTAATCCTACTCCTACAACTAACGGGTTGGAATAATGGAATGGTTTGAATTTGATGGTTTAGATGCAAGACAGGGGTTTTGGATCATAATTACTTCACAAGAACAGACCGGTGCCTATCTCGGGGCAAGGAGTCAACTAGACATATACACAAGAACGGATTACATCTTGGATTCAAGTTTCAAGAGGTTAGATTGGTGCTTGCCTTACAAACATCACCCAAGAATGGGTATTTAACTGCCTGTACTTACTGATATCCCAGTTAACATACAACCTTCTCCATATTTAACCTAAGACAATTTAATCCACTCCTTGAATGGAAGTCACAGATTAAACATGCAATATAGAAACCTGTATCCTAGAATTTGAGGAACCCTTAGCAACCAAATTTAGAAGAAGAAATACATGCAACAAGTGGAGAGGGACAGCTAGACACATGCCATAAGCATTTTTCATATAAAACAACACTGAAACTGAAAATGTATGCAATGTACATTCAAGGTGCAACTCATAAACTCCACAGAGATACAACAGCCAGGAAATGTTCTGTATTTCGTTATTTTCACAAAAATGTCCAAATCTTCCACCACCAATGAATAACACAATTTGGCTTTCTACACCAAGACTGTGTACTCAGCAAAATTAATTACAAGGCAAGTCAACAATCCGCCAGATACAATGCATGAGAAATGGCACTCAAAATAATTAATGTAGCTGAGAAATAGAGGAAAGAGAGCAGGTAGGTTCAGGATCTGAGCTGCCGCCTAAAGGTTTTCTTTGCAAGCCTGGTAGTTCACTTGTCACCTCACCCATCAATGTCTCTGCACGACCGCCATTAAAGCCTCAACTACCCGCGGAATGCAACAGCAGATGCATCTCAAGATTTTCCCGCTCAAAAATGGCTGCACATGCTCAGGAAAAACCATCACTGTAGGTTCAAAACAAGGTCGTCGATCCACTCCAATCATTGAGATCCACGGCTCAAAATCGTACTGACTAGTTGTCGGCCAGTGAAAACGTGCCACGTAGGCACCCCATGATTCTATCACTAGCTTTTTGCTTCTTCATTTTGCCTTTTTTGCCCTTGTATATGCATGAATGGATGCATATACAATCACCACTGTTCACCCTTCAAAAATCCCTTGTATATGCAAAATGCATATACATCTGTTTGATATACAAGGCGGACCCCAAACCCGTTTAGAACAAATTGAAATTCAATTCGAGTCCGGCTTGTATCCTCTTTTTCTGCATATTTCCTTGTATATGTGCATGTACATTTGCCTCATACATACAAGGCAGATTTCAAATTTTAATGAGGCATGCTGAAGTTGCTTTGAAATCATGCTTGCATCTTAACCCTTGTATCTTTCGAATGTACATTGGCACATACAAGCGCCCAATATACATGCTGCGGACCTGAAACATTATTCACTGCATTTGATTTTCAATCGGGTCCGGAATGTATATTTCTTCATTGTATATTGGCTTGTATGTGCAAACATACAAACGAATGCACATACAACTGGTGGGCCCCATCACTTGTGTCTCCCCTGCGACACTATAGCAAATGTATATTTGCACCTTTGTATGTGCCAATATACAAACACAAATATACAAACCCTCATATACAACTACAGAATATGCGATGAAATATTACAGGAATGCATCTAAATGCAAGCATACATTCGCTCCTGCATATACAAACAAGGAATCTTTCCTGGAATATGCCTGCAATGTATCTTTTCTTTGTATGCGCACCCGAATGTATATTTGTTTGTATGTTTGAAATGCATGTTGGCGGCTTTGTATGTAGCTTGATATACAAGACCACATGTACATCGCACTGTAGCAGAAGCATGTCTGCCACCCTTGTACATTTTTCCTTTGTATCTCTACATGCAACCTGATATACAAAGTGGGAATATTCCTGAGAATCTGCGAAAGATTCCCCTTTGTATATGCACATTTCAAAGCCCAATATGCATTTAAAATGCATATAATTGATTTTTTCAAAGGCCGATGGAGATTTTGCACCCGTCAATGCACATTTTGACCTGTATGTATATACAAAGACACTTGCACCTTAACTGAGTTTTTGCATTTTTTTCAACTGCGAAGGCCGAAAGTGTTAGAGTTTTTTGGATTTTTGGGAAGGTGCCTGCATATCTAAATGCTTGAAACCTGAATACTTATGCAAGCACCACCAGTAGCTTGAGCCTAAAACCCTAAACATAAATGATTACCAACACAATCAAAATAGAGTAGTTGGTCTTAATGACCACTCTCCCATACTCTCTTCTCGCGGTTTCAATCTTTATTGCCCACATAAAGCATGCAACAAACAGAGGATTAAGGTCATAAAACACCACTCACAATCAATTCAAAATACTGCTCCATACCCTTAAGCCTTTGTGGAGTGAAGTAGTTTTGAGTGTGCAAAAAGCCATGTGGTAGTTAGAATAGAATAAGCAACTAAACCATGATCTTGTAAAAGCTCATCACCTTTTTAAGTATAAAATATACATATAGATCATGTTAAATATGTAATACATGTATTAATAAAATATTGCATATACAATGTATACTAACATCGTTTTATCACTCGCAAGATGTGTAAACGGGGTCAAGGTATTCTCCCCCTCGCAATCTTGCGTAAACATTAAAATCATATAAATAGGATCGAATTGTGGAATTTCAACCATAAATTACCAATAAAGAGATATTTAAACATTTAATAATATTATCCCTTGAATATAAACTATATTCATATCAAACAAGGACTAATGACTATAGACCATTTCTATATTGACTGTCAAACTACCTGACTTAGTTTATGACAAAACATAAATTATTAGGTCTTTTTGACAAATCGACGACTGTCGAATCAACACCAAACTTAAACTAGTTGGGTCAAACACAACTTACCAAACTTGATGACAATTCACTAATTATGCAAGCACAAGACTAAGATGGCAACAATTGTTCTTTTCGATATGCCTATTCACTTCTCTCTGATGATGCTCTCCCCCTCTTTTTCAGAGGACAGAAACTTGTTTCCTGAATTCAACTTGCAATCACCAAACTGGGATTAGTGTATCATTAATCAATTCATAATCCTTATGAAATCACAACATCTCGAAATCATATAATCACATGTCAATTCTAATCATATAAACATAAACTCATGAAATCGTTGATTTGTTTTGACATTTTCACTAAATGTCAAATCATTAAATCATGTGCAATCATCTACTTAATTACTTAAAAGTAAAAAGTAAAATGGAGTCAGAATTAGGGATGTGACAGGGGGACTATTTCAAACCATAAAGAGACCTCTTTAATCTGCAAACCCAATGTTCTTTCCCTTTTACCTCAAAACCTGTAGGTTGTTGCATGTAAATTTCTTCCTCAAGATCTCCATACAAAAATGCAGTCTTAACATCCATTTGCTCTATTTCCCAATCAAAAGCTGCAACAATGGATAAGAGAGATCTAATAGAAGTTAATTTAGCAACAGGAGAGAATATTTCACCGAAATCAACTCTCTCTCTTTGGAAGTAGCCCTTGGCTACTAGTCTAGCCTTGTACTTCTCTAACGAACCATCTGCTCCAAAATTCTTGAAGACCCACTTGCATTCTATAGCCTCTCTTCCTTTGGGAGTTGTAAGAGTCTAAAGCCATCATCTCCTCCTGCATGACTAACTTCCAAGACTCACTATCATCTGCACGAATATCTTCCCTATAGGATCTAGGCTCATCATCAATACTCAATAAAGCAAATACACAACGAAAATTTGGTGGGCTATACCTGTCAACTGGGTTCCATTGTCTTGTGGATCTTCTCAGAGGTGGAGTAATAGACTCTTCAAGTTCTTCTACATACTCATTTGTACCAACTTCTTCTGTCACAATAGATTCTTCTTCATCAAAACTTTCACTCAAGTCTTCTACTTCTTCACCCCCCAATCCATCATTATGTTCTTCTTGAGGTGCATCTTCATGCTCTAATTCAAAGTGCACTCTCTTCACCTTTTATTCTTTTTCCTTTGGTTGTTCAAGTTCTAAAATAACACTAAGTTCCCTGAAAATAACATCTTTGGAATAGATAATCTTTCAGATTAGTGGATTCCAAAGCTTATAACCTTTTACATTATTACCATATCCAATGAAAGTACACTTTTCAACTTTTGGATCCAACTTAGTCCATTTTTCTTTAGGCACATGAACATAAGCCTCATAACCAAATACCCTTAAATGTGAAATAGAAGGTTTCTTACCTGTCCACATTTCATAAGGAGTTGAAATAAGAGCCTTACACGGAGATCTGTTAACCAAGTAGTTTGTAGTACACACAGCTTCTGCCCAATAGCATTTGTTCAATTGTGATTCACTCAACATACTTCTAGCTCTTTCCATTATTATCAAATTCATCCATTCTACCACTCCATTTTGTTGTGGTGTATATGAAGTTGTCTTATGTCTAACAATACCTACATGCTTACAGATTTCATCAAATTCATTAGAATAGTATTCCTCTCCATTGTCAGATCTCAAAACCTTTATCTTATGGTCTGATTGTTTTTCAACTAAAACTTTAAATTCCTTAAATTTAGTGAAAACTTTAGATTTGTGACGCATAAAATAAATCCAAGTAAACGTTGAGACATCATCAATGAAGGAAATAAAATATCTAGATTTTCCAATTAATTCAACATCCACTGTGTTACCTCTCAATTCGACTGGATGCTTATTCCCAGTTGTCCCTACAAGGTAGCCATCAATGATCGATAGGATTCCTAGACCAGTGGCTAACAATACAGGAGATAGACCCTATAGATATCTCCTCTTCTTCTTTAGGCTCTGCAGAACCAAGGGGGTATTCCCTATTCAACATCCATGAGATATGCTATGAAAGGACTAGGATGCTGACACAAAGCAGATAAATCCTCTATTATGCAGACCAAAACTATGGAATAAGTGCAAAGGGGCTAGCTTCGGGCCTATATTCAGTTGTGAATCAGAGGATTGTGGTCCTAAAACTACTATTATCCTAAAGGTTTGTATATGAAGTTTGAGTTTGTTTTGTATTTGGATGCAAAACTAGGACTTTGGTTGTGACCTCAATACAAGACTGGATCGATGCCTATCCAAGGCTCGAAGTCAATAGACATACACATGTGAATGTACACATAAACCCATATTAATGACTGAGTTTCAAGGGGGTTGTTTAATATTTGCCTTACAGATACTTCCCACAATTGAGTATTCAGTTACCTCTGCTTAGAAGATCCTCACTGCAATATATTCTTCTTAACACTTTAACCTAAAACATTTAATCTACTCCTTGAGTAAAAGTAAAAGACCAAGCATTCAACATAGCAAATCTATATTCAAGAATCTTAGACACCCCTTAGCTGTTTAGATTCAAAAGAAGAATACATTCAATTTAGAGACAAGTAACAAAACACATGCAATGAAGCATTACTCATTTAAATCAACATGAAACCAATAAGTTTATGCATTAAACAGACAACATGAGATTCATAAACTCACAAAAAAAATCCAAAACAGGGCCACCAATGAAGTTGTATATTATCACAGCACCAAAAATTTGTCCAGTTTTCAACCACACAACAAGTAACACAGTTTGGCATTTATACCAAGACTGTGTACCTGACAAAAATTAATTACAAGGCAAAACAAAAATCTGCCAGATTCAATGCATGAGGAATGGCACCTAGAAATATTCAACGCTGTGGGGAGACAGAGAGGAATGAGTAGATGGAATCAGGATCCGCACCACCGTTCAAGGACATTCATCTTCAATCGGGTTGTTGACCCGTCCATCACCGACCCATACCGCTGCAATTCTGCCATTAACGCTTTAGCTACCCACAACCTCTCTGAAATGTAGCAACGATGTACCTCTGAAAATTTCCCGCTCAAAAATGGCCGCACAAGCTCAGGAAAAATCCATCGCTGCAAGTTCAAAACAAGGCCGTCGATCCACTCCTATTGCTGAGATCCACGGCCTCAAAATCACGTTGACTAGGTCGCCAGCCAATTAGATCATGCCACGTAGGCACCTTTTGCTATCGTTGGCCTATCGCTTCTTCATTTTGCCTTTTTCATCCTGTATATGCATGTTCAAATGCACATACAATCGCCACTGTTCACCTACCAAAAACCCTTGTATATGCAAGAGCAAATGCATATACAACTGTTCATCATACTAGGCGGGCCCCAAACTATTATAGAGCAAATTAGAATTTTCAATCAGGTCCACCTTGTATCTCCATCCTGTATCCATCGCTTTGTATATTACACACATACAAGTGCAACATACATACAAGGCAGACCCCAAAATATTATGAAGCAGATTGGGAACTTATTCGGGTCCGGCTTGCATCTCTTTCCTTTGTATAGCGGCATATACAATCACCTCGCACATACAAGGTGGATCTCAAAAACTTATTTGCCGCACCTGACTTATCCCTCGGGTCCGGAATGCATATTTCCTTTGTATGTCAAACATACAATCTCACTTGTATATCCGTGGGCCCCACCAGATGTATCTCCCCTTGCCACTGTAGCAAATACATGTTGGCCCTTGTATATTTTTTCTTTGTATACCTGCAATGTATCTTTTCTCTTGTACATAGTCGTTGTATGTCTAAACATACAAACCAAATATACATGCAACTTGATATACAAACAAGGAATATTCCTGGGAATCTGCAAAAGATCCCCCCTTTGTATATGCACATTTTCAAGCCCGTTATGCATTCAAAAATGCATATAACTCATTTTTTCAAAAGTCGATGGAGATTTCTGACCCGCCAATGTACATTTTGACCTGTATGTATATACAAACACCTTTGTATATACAAAGACACTTGCACCTTAACTAATTTTTTTTATTTTTTCAACTAAAACCAAAGTGCTCATGCAGACGATAACATAGGCTCCGATTGGGGACGTGCAGGCGCAAGGCTACGGCGAGAACTAGATCACTCCGGGGCAGACTAGGCAAAACCCAAAACTCAAAACACGACCGACTATACAAGGCATGTACAAAATATTTACACCTAGTTTACAGTGTGCACATAAGATGATCACTTATGAAAAATAGGGCTTCAGGAACTGACCCTGCACTGGCAATTCCAACAATTCACCACTTAGTGCCTGGAGAAAGTAGGAATCTTCTCCATGAATATCGCTAATTTGATATGGACCCATCCATAATGGCTCAAATTTGCCATGCTTACCCTTTTCTTGGCTCCTTGCATTCCAAATTAGGACCAAGTCATGTATTTGGAACTTTCTTTCCTGAGCTTTTCTATCAAACAAATATTTCATTTTCTGTTGTTTCTTGATATTTGTCATGTGTGCCTCTCTTTTGATTTCATCCAATGCAACTAATTGATTTATCCTTTCAGTCATGGAGTCCTCAATCTCCGTATCATTCTCTTGTAGAAATCTGTAAACTGGTAGAAGGTTATGCACAGGTAGCCTAGCTGGTGCACCATACACTAATTCAAAAGGTGACCTTCCAATTGATTCCTTCACTCTCATCCGGTTGGCCCATAGTGCCATCTTTAACTTTGAATCCCATGCCCTCTTGCTCTTGTCTAGCATTCTCTTAATGATTTTCATGAGGCTCTTATTGCTTGATTCTGCTTGACCATTTCCTTGTGGGTGATATGGTGATGCATATGACAAACTGATCCCATATTTGTTGCAGAAATCAACAAATTCTCCAGATCTGAAGCACATGGCATTGTCCGTGACAATTGTAGCTGGCACTCCAAATCTGATAATAATGTGCTCTAAAACAAAATCTATCACCACTTTGCTCGTAACTTTCTTAGTTGGAATGGCTTCAACCCACTTGGTAAAATAATCAGTAGCAACCAAAATCCAACTTTGTCCTCCACTCAATTTTTCTGAGATTTCCCCTATAAAATCAATTCCCCACTACTGAAATGGGGCCTCTACAGTTACAGTCCTAAGGGGCAATGCACCTTCATATTTTAGCTTCCCTGAGAACCTTTGGCAAGGATCACATTTTCTTACCAACTTTTGTGCATCTGAGAAAAGAGTTGGCCACCAATATCCTGCTCTAAGAATTTTGTGGGCTGTTGTCTTGGCCGCGTAATGTCCACCACATCTTCCTGTGTGCAAATCATTTAAAATATCAATAGCCTAATCCTCATTCACACATCTAAGTAGTACACCTTCAGGATTCTTCCAATACAGCTCTCCCTGAAGAATTATGTATTTGATTGCACGTAGCTTCAAAGTCCTTTTCTGACTATCACTGAAGTGGGAAGGACACTTCAAATTCTGTAAATAATGTACTATATCCTTATACCAATCAGATTCTGATATACTAATAGTTTTATTTCGCACCATGTTCACTTGGCATGCTTCTAGATTTGACTGTGTCATCAGTTTTGCCAAACCTTGTCCTCTTATCAATTTTGTGATCTGTATTTCAATGTTGAACTCTTGTAGCTTATTTATCCATCTGCATCTTCTTCCAGTAACCTCTTGCTGAGTAAAAAAATCTTTGACTGCTACATGAGGCACGTATGCAACTATGTGAGTGCCCACCACATATGGCCTGAAGCTCTTGACTGCCCTAACTAGTGCATATGCCTGCTTCTCCATGATGTCATATTTTAATTCAACAGCCTGCAATGACCTGCTAAAGAAAGCTATAGGTTGTTCAAACCCTTCTTCATTTTTCTGCAATAAACATGCAGCAATAGTATGGAAAGAAGTAAATGAGAATAACTGAAATGGCTTAGAAAAATCAGGAGACTTTAGCACAGGAGCCATCTTTATAGCCTCTTTTATGTTCTGGAATGATTTAGTTGCTTCATCCTCCCATGTGACAGTTGCACCTTTCTTCAACATCTTGGAGATGTCTCTTGTGGTCTCTGCAAAGTTAGGCACAAATCTCCTAACAAAGTTAATTTGTCCAAAGAAGGACTGAACACCTTTTACTATTTTAGGGATCTGAATTTTATCAATTGCAGCCACCCTTTCAGGGTCAATCCTAACTCCATCCTTGGAAACAATGTGTCCAAGCAATTTTCCTTCCACTACCCCAAAAGCACACTTCTTTGGGTTGAGTGAGATGCCATACTCTAGTGCTCTAATAAAAATTTGCTCCAAATGCATGCAATGCTACTCTTCCTTTTTTGAATAAGTTGTCAAGTCATCCTGATATACAGCCAGGATTGAATCAATCAATCTTGCAAAAGCCACATCCATGGCCCTCTGAAATGTAGCACCTGCATTTGTTAGTCCAAATGGCATCCTCACATATACATAGGTTCCCCATGGAGTGGTGAAAGCGGTCTTGAATTGTTCTGATTCTTTCACCTTCACCTAATTGTACCCTGAAAATCCATCCATCATGGACAAAAGTTCACAGCTAGTCACTTTCTGCAACATAGCTTCCATATTGGGCAGTGCATAATTGTCCTTCAAAGAAGATACATTCAGATTTCTAAAGTCCACACAAAGCCTTATGTCACCATTCTTTTTTCTAACTGGGACAAGGTTAGACACCCAAGTTGAGTGTCTGATAGGCATAATTATTCCAGCCTCCGTAAGCTTCATAAGTTCTTCTGTAATGTAATGCTTATATTTTCTCAGTAATGTAATTAGCATAGCTCTGATGTGTGGTTTTAGCTGTTTACCAATATATACCTTTTTGGGGGCCTGAGATGTCCCCAAGTTTATCTCCTCTAAATCATTCTTGTTTGTTGGAGATGCCTTTGTAACAAATTGGTCCCTATTGTCAAAAGCTCTCTCTAAAGCCCTCTAGGGATCTTATTTGTCTTGAGTTGAATTATTTCTTTCCCTAAGAGAGTTTCTTTCCCATCTACAACTTCTACAAAGTTCTGAAAATCCATTTCCTGGTTCTCATATTCATCAATGCAATGTAGAAATCTCAGTAAATCATTATCATCATTAAATACCTGCCAGCTGCATACATTATCTGGCACTGCAAGTCTAATTTTGACCTCAACATTTGTAACATCTAATAGAGTTATATCATCTGGCCTTATGGCTACATTAGCTAGAAAATCTGCCCTGACATTTTTTTATCTCTCTACCCAACTTATTGCAAATGCATCAAACAATTCAATTGTATCCCAGACAACATGCTTATACTATTTTAATCTCTTATTTTTTGAAGCATACTTATCTCTAACCTGGGAAACAATTAACTCTGAATCACCATATACTTTGAGCATCTTAATTCCATGCTTTAGAACCACATTCAATCCTAACAGCAGAGCTTCATACTCTGCAATATTATTCGTACAAGAAAACTTCAGCAAGAAAGAGAATTTTAGGAGCTTACCAGCTGGAGACAGAAACACAATTCCAGCACCAGAGCCTTCTTTTGAACAAGCTCCATCAAAGTACATGGTCCAGAGACCCTGTTGGTCAAACTCTTGAATGTACATGTCTCTCCCTTTACCCTCTTTATCATCTGAGACAACCCTGAAGTTTTCACAGTCAGTGTCCACAAAGCATATATGCTCCTCTGACTCTTGGTCCTCAACTATTTCCAATGATCTTTCTTCTCTGATCAGTTTGACATCCTTACCATTCATTGGGATCATAGCATATGACAAATCTAATTGCATACTTCCACCAATGAGTGTCGCCCATCTTCTTGACAATAACATGCCATACTGTGGCTTGATGTCAACAATTGTTATGTTCATTTTATAAGTTTTTTCAGGATATGCTACTAGTCTGAAGTCAACATCTTTCATGATTCCAATGACAGGTACCTCCCTAGCATCCATTGCATAACATTTCCCACATGCCCTATCTATTTTTAACCCAGCTTGCTGCATGATAGCCAAAGGCATGATGTTTGTGGACGCTCCTGAGTCAAGCATACAATTCTTAATTACTTTTCCATTTATGACAAGGGAGACATAAAACGATTCCACTTGTGAAGGACATTTTGTCATGGTCACCCCCAGATATACTTTAGGAACTTCATCTTCATCAATACACAAGGCTTGTTTCCTACCCTGAGGTTCATCACTCAACTTGGCTTGACAGGGTACTCCTGAAATTAAGGACACTACTTTATTTTTGAATTCTTCCATTTTCATCAACTCCATCAGTGGAACAAAGACTTTTATCTGTGATAAGACTTGAGTCATGTCAAATGGAGCATAATTTTGAATAACAGTTGTAACTTGCTCCACCGTTTTACCCTTATCCTGGGGTGACCCAGCCTTAGTTTTCATGGCTCCTAGACTGTCATTCTTGCCCTGAGAATTTTTATTTTGATTCTGAACCTGGGGAACCATATTTTCTATTTTTTGAGGATCATTACCTATTTTTTGCTTAAAATTTTGCTTGTTATTGCTCCACTGTTTCTTTTGTGGTTCAATCCCTTTATGACTGTGCACTGGTTGATTCACAGGAGTATTCTCTGGTTGGTGTGAGTTGCTTACCTGAGCTTTACCCCTTAGGTTGTAATTGTTTTTAACTTGAGCTACTGCTGCAGCTGTGAAGGCTCTAATTTCTTCATCAGAAGGTCTCCTCAAGTTATTCAAAAAATTGTGTGAATCTTGAGCATAATCATAGCTATCTTCCTCATCTTCATCATAGGGAAACTGCTGTAAGACCTGAATCTCATCATTTCTACTTACATTAGCATCGTGAGAAGAGTATTCTCTGTTTGTAGACAGCATATTAACATTGTCGTCCTCCATGCAATGTGGCTCATTGCATTCATCACAGGCCACAACATTGTTATATAGAGACTGAGCAATCATACATTGTGACTGTGAGTGAGGCATTTGGCATATTATACACCATGGAGTGTCATCAACCATATTAACAGTTTTCTTCAAAGGATCATGAGTTTCCTTAACATTTTGAGCTCTTTAATTTGTATTGTTGTATGGGAGGACGGGTTTACCATTATGCCAATTGGTATGATATGGCATGTCATGTAATGATGGTCTTCTTTCTTGCCTTGGGTAAACTTGTCTGTTATGACCTATTCCCTTTTCATTTTTAGCCATTATATAGCTCAGGTCCTTAACAATAGTTATCAACTTATCTATTTTATCCTCAGAAGTAGATGTATTGCCTTGAATACTTTGAGATTTAGTGTTTGGATTTTGCAGAATTTTTACATCATCTCTTCTATTTGTCTTACCAGATGCTTTTCTGTTATTTTCAATATTTGTTGCTATTTTGAAAGCATCTTTGAGGCTGTGAGGACCCTTATCTCTTAATCCATAAGCAGTTTTGGCATCAAAAGCATTTATGTACAACACTATGCACATAGATTCATTAGGTCTCAGGTGATGCGACAGTTTGTTCAATACCTTTATGAATCTAGCATTGAAATCAACAACTTGTTAATTTGATCCTTTGGTAATGCCAGTAAATTCATTAATGAAAAAACTAGGATCAGTTTTATCACCATACTGTTCTTTGAATATGCTCTTGAAGTCATCCCATGATGAAACACTTCTGTTAGGCAGACCTTTGTACCATTCCCTGGCCTCATCAACTAAAGATTGCATAAATAATTTCATGAAAACATCTTCATGCTCAACCTCAAAGTTGTCCATGATATTCTGAAAAGTTTTTAAGTGGTCTTCACCTGATCCAGTATTATTTCCTAAAATTTTTGGCACTTGCAGCCTCACATGTTTGTCAATAGGATTTGGATAACCAGGAATGCCATCAAAAACCAACTGCCTGAATCTATCTAGCTACATAGGCTATCTACCAAATTGATTAACATTGGCATTTCTATTTGCATTCTGATTTCTTACATTATTAAATGGTATCCTAGCATTATTTGCATTCTGTCTCTGATCATCATGCTAATCCTGAACTTCATTTCTGTGGTGATTTCTCATCACATTTGCATTTTCAAGGGTAGGAATTGAATCATTATGAGCAGTTCTCAAAGCTTGCACTTTCAGTTTCATGTCATCTTTGATTTTCATAGCCTGCAGATATTCTAATTCTGCTCTTAAGCTTTTGATTTCTTCAGCTAATTGTTCCTCTTTGGGCATAGAAGAAGATGGTCCCACTCCATTTTGGTCATAATTATCTTCATGCCTTGGAGACTCAACCTCTTCAAATCTATCACTGGGATCCAAGAAAGGGCATTCTTGAAAAAATTCTGACCTTATTCTCAGAGCACCACCCTGCTGTTTCTCATATACATTTTGGATTTCAGCTTCTGTGTTTGAAAAATAAGGCATTGTTTGCTCTGAAGATCCTGGATTGTCCTGAATAAATTCATTTTTCCCGGGGCTAAGAGAACCATCTTGACTGGCTCGAACAATCCCTTTCTTCTTGTACATCATTTTTATGGGTAACTCTTCAAACAGAGTATTACGCTAGGATCTTCTCCCTTGCATACAAATTTTTATTTTACCGATTGGGAGATTAGTTCAGAGTCGCCACCTATAATTAGGAAATATTTTCTTTTCAAATCAGGGTTCTTTCACAAAGCATTCCCCAGCAAAGTTGCCAATTTCTGTTGCGACTCAGATGGGCAATAATTTACCAGGGATGAAAAGATAATACTTTCACTTCACCTCCCCAGCGGAGTCACCAAATCTGTTACCTCTCAATCTGACTGGATGCTTATTCCCAGTTGTCCCTATAAGGTAGCCATCAATGATCGATAGGATTCCTGGGCCAGCGGCTAACAGTACAGGAGATAGACCCTATAGATATCTCCTCTTCTTTAGGCTCTGCAGAACCAAGGGGGGTATTCCCTATTCAACATCCATGAGATATGCTATGAAAGGACTGGGATGCTGACACAAAGCAAATAAATCCTCTATTATGCAGACCAAAACTATGGAATAAGTGCAAAGGGGCTAACTTCAGGCCTATATTTAGTTGTGAATCAGAGGATTGTGGTCCTAAAACTACATCTACTATCCTAAAGGTTTGTATATGAAGTTTGAGTTTGTTTTGTATTTGGATGCAAAACTAGGACTTTGGTTGTGACCTCAATACAAGACTGGATCGGTGCCTATCCAGGGCTCGGAGTCAATAGACATACACATGTGAATGTACACATAAACCCATATTAATGACTGAGTTTCAAGGGGGTTGTTTAATATTTGCCTTACAGATACTTCCCACAATTGAGTATTCAGTTACCTCTGCTTAGAAGATCCTCACTGCAATATATTCTTCTTAACACTTTAACCTAAAACATTTAATCTACTCCTTGAGTAAAAGTAAAAGACCAAGCATTCAACATAGCAAATCTATATTCAAGAATCTTAGACAACCCTTAGCTGTTTAGATTCAAAAGAAGAATACATTCAATTTAGAGACAAGTAACAGAACACATGCAATGAAGCATTACTCATTTAAATCAACATGAAACTAGTAAGTTTATGCATTAAACAGACAACATGAGATTCATAAACTCACAAAAAACATCCAAAACAGGGCCACCAATGAAGTTGTATATTATCACAGCACCAAAAATTTGTCCAGTTTTCAACCATACAACAAGTAACACAGTTTGGCATTTATACCAAGACTGTGTACCTGACAAAAATTAATTACAAGGCAAAACAAAAATCTACCAGATTCAATGCATGAGGAATGGCGCCCAGAAATATTCAACACTGTGGGGAGACAGAGAGGAATGAGTAGATGGAATCGGGATCTGCACCGCCATTCAAGGACATTCATCTTCAATCGGGTTGTTGACCTGTCCATCACCGACCCATACCGCTGCAATTCTGCCATTAACGCTTTAGCTACCCACAACCTCTCTGAAATGTAGCAACAATGTACCTCTAAAAATTTCCCGCTCAAAAATGGCCGCACACGCTCAGGAAAAATCCATCGCTGCAAGTTCAAAACAAGGCCGTCGATCCACTCCTATTGCTGAGATCCACGGCCTCAAAATCACGTTGACCAGGTTGCCAGCCAATTAGATCATGCCACGTAGGCACCTTTTGCTATCGTTGGCTATCGCTTCTTCATTTTGCCTTTTTCGTCCTGTATATGCATGTTCAAATGCACATACAATCGCCACTGTTCACTTGCCAAAAACCCTTGTATATGCAAGAGCAGATGCATATACAACTGTTCATCATACTAGGCGGGCCCCAAACTATTATAGAGCAAATTGGAATTTTCAATCAGGTCCACCTTATATCTCCATCTTGTATCCATCGCTTTGTATATTACACACATACAAGTGCAACATACATACAAGGCAGACCCCAAAATATTATGAAGCAGATTGGGAACTTATCTGGGTCCGGCTTGCATCTCTTTCCTTTATATATCGGCTTGTATATCGGCATATACAATCGCCTCG
Organism: Cunninghamia lanceolata; assembly: GCA_027924645.1. NCBI lineage: Eukaryota > Viridiplantae > Streptophyta > Pinopsida > Cupressales > Cupressaceae > Cunninghamia > Cunninghamia lanceolata. The sequence continues at coordinate 19,060,096 of BSBN01001272.1, read as the reverse complement.
CACATACAAGATGGATCTCAAAAACTTATCTGCCGCACCTGACTTATCCCTCGGGTCCGAAATGCATATTTCCTTTGTATGTCGAACATACAATCTCACTTGTATAGTCGTGGGCCCCACCAGATGTATCTCCCCTTGCCACTGTAGCAAATGCATGTTGGCCCTTGTATATTTTTTCTTTGTATACCTGCAATGTATCTTTTCTCTTGTACATAGCCGTTGTATGTCTGAACATACAAACCAAATATACATGCAACTTGATATACAAACATGGAATATTCTTGGGAATCTGTGAAAGATTCCCCCTTTGTATATGCACATTTTCAAGCCCGTTATGCATTCAAAAATGCATATAACTCATTTTTTCAAATGCCGATGGAGATTTCTAACCCGCCAATGCACATTTTGACTTGTATGTATATACAAACACCTTTGTATATACAAAGACACTTGCACCTTAACTGATTTTTTGCATTTTTTCAACTGAAACCAAAGTGCTCATGCAGGCGGTAACACACTGGACCAAAAACATCTGAATGAATAAGTTCATTTATTACTCCCTAAAGGAAATGGAGATCTGTTTTGTTTTCCAAATACACAATGTTCACAAAATTTGAAACTCTCATCATAATAGGATAAACCATCTAACAATTTTTTATTTAAAATAGTCTTTAAACTAGACTGACTTATGTGGCCTAATCTATGGTGCCACAACATACATGTATTTTCAATATTAGCCTCAGATGCATAGGAGGCATTACAAACAGTAGTGGCTTCTAGCTTAAACAAATTTTCTAATATTTTCCCCTTCGCTACCACCAAGTTTCCTCTCACAATTCTGCAACCATGCTTATCAAATGTCACATGCATTCTCAAATCATTCAACTTTAAAACATAAATCAAATTTCTAACCAATCTAGGAACATGCAAAACACCAAGGAGGGTTTTAATTCTCCCATCACTGAAACACAACATTACCTTCCCTCATCCAACAATAGGATATGTAGAGTTGTCCCCGAGGTACACATTTCCTCCATCATACTCTTCGTATGCAAAAAACCATTATTTATGTGAATTCATGTGGTACAAGCATCTTGAGTCAACCAACCAATGATCATGAGAAACAACATTACATGCGGAAAGTAAAACCTCATCACCTACATTCGAAGACTTATCAGTAGCAAAATCTCATTGTTTCTTCAGGTTTCTATATTCCTTTTTCACATGTCCTCTCTTTCTGCAGTTCCAACACTTGACTTTGTTCTTCTTTCCAGGAGTCCTAGAATGACCCTTAGACTTGTCTTTAGACCCCTTCTAATCTCTTTTTGATCCTCTTTCCATAGACCTTCTGCTAACGTTGAGAGCACTCCCTTAACTATTTGAACTTTTCTTCCTCAATTTCTGTGACAATAGAACTGAAACAAGAGCATCCAACTTCGAATCTGTGAGGTTAGCAGTGATAGCTAGAATAACATTCTCCCATGACTCAAGTAAAGAATAGAGAAGAAATATACATTTATCTTCCTCATTCACATCAACATCTACAAATGCTAGTTGACTCAATAACAAATTAAATGAATTCAAATGCTCTGCAATTAATTCACACTCTTTCATTTTTATGGAAAATAATTTACAATTTGTTTTATAGGAAAAAGGGGGATGATGGGGTTTAATGGCTAGATCCTCCTTTCACTACAAACATTCAAGGACATATTAACCGAGTTGAATCACGCCTTTACAAGAGGATTCACCAATAGGTTAGGTTGTCACTTGGAACGAAGTGCAAATTCAGATATTGTCAATTAATGTATTAGTTTAATGCTCAAATACCCTTAAAAGCCTAATTATGCAAAATAGTGAATTTCAAATGATGAATTACAACAAATGTTTGTAGACTAAGGTAGTAAATAGAGAATAATTTCTGACCATTTTTCGAAGTTCAAGATGTGGAATACTCGGTGACACTGGCACTCACGCCCTTGTCCAAGGTGGTGTTTTCTTCAGGGAATCTTGATCTCCTTCCGACACTGATAATCACAGTACTTTCTGTTTCTGTCCTAAGAGATGTGAAAGACACTGGCACTAGTGCCTGAGTCCAAGGCAGGGTGTTTTGCAGGATGTTGGAGCCTCTTCAGATGTTGATTGTCACTATCACAATGATTTATGTGTTTTTAACCTCAGAGGACACTGGCATTAGCGCCCGAGTCCAAGTAGTGCTTTTCTTTAGAGATCCAGAATTTGCACACTGTGTTACTGTTCCCTGTAACTCCACTCCATTAGATGCAACACCTATAACTTGCAATCACAAGGAGTGTGGTTGGGGGTTGTGGTGTTTATAGGCTTGCCTTAGTCAATCCCCAAAAGGACATTCAAGTTTTCTGAACACCGTTGTCAGATAAAGAGTGTGTATCCCTGCAAGATAGAGGCAAAAACAAATTGATAAATTATTCAAACACAAATAGATATCACCTCAAAGGTGTAGCTCGCATGTAGATGAAAATCCTTCAACACATGAGAAGATGAAGCTAAATATGCAATCACCAACACAATAACAATGCTCTACTCTACAACAATGAATATCTCAAATGCTCTAAAATCATAAGTGTGCCAAAAGTTCATGATCATCTTCTAGTTTACAAATGAAACCCTAAACATGCTTATATATGTAGCTAAACACATTCCCACTAAGAATTTTGTAATTCAAACTAAAGATATCGGCATGGGACCTAGTTAATGGTCACATAACTGACATTCAAATTTGGGACCTGCCTAAAATAGGGCAGGACAAGGGCACGAGCGCCTATGTCCATAAGTCCTATTTCAAGGCAGGACTAAGTACAACAATGTCCCTCATGCCCCATGTGACATGGGTTTCAAGTCATTTTCTTTTGGGAGTCAAAATGAACATGCAAGATGCAAAACAAGGGACCCGAGAGCTAAACATAAGAGGGAAAAAGTCTAGGGAGACATTTTCTGACATAACATTTATCCCCCACTTTAATGTATGTATAAACATAACACCCATACATGCATTAAAGTACAGTCAAAACACAACAAACATGCCAGGCACTTAGAGCTAATGCATACACAAGGATTGAGGAATTATTTCTAGCCCCAAGTCTCAGGTAGACATTAGAGAAAACATGTCGGATACATGCAAAACATAGTGAAGACAATACCAAGCACACAAAACATGGAGAAGATAGTAACATGCACACAAGACACAGAGAAGACAACATTAAAGACATGCAAAACATGATGAATATAGTGAATGGAGTGATTATTTCATTTTCATTTTCATATATCTATATGAATGCAGATGCAAGTAGATGGAAATTAAACACACAACCCAAAATGTAGGAGGGACTCATCACCACATGTCTTTACACTACATATGGGGCAACAGACACGCAATACAAATCTTAGAGTGTAGGAGCGACTCATCACCACACGTCTTTAGACTACACAAAGGGGAAAACACAGAAAACATGAGCGTCGTATAGCATGCCAAAGACATACTATATTTCTAAAACACGACAAACAAGCAATGGAAGGAGTCTATTGCTAGGTTCACCACTATCTCAGGCACATTATAAGCACACCTGACGGTTGGTATTATGCCACAACAACTGCCAAAGACACACTTAAAGGAGAATAGTTTTAGATCTAACCCCGCCTACTCAGAGGACTTTTAGAATAAAAAGGATGTGCACTGGCTTAAGAGATACACCATCCCCGCCTCCGCATAGGGCTTTCAAAATGGAACCCCACCCGCATCATGAAGATGCCTTATATAAAAAGGAAGCATGTGCTCAAAAAGTATACAACCCCACCCGCATTACAGAGATGTCTTACAGTGAAAAGGAGGTATACACCATAGATCAATGTATGTAAACACACTTTATCAAAATCATCAGACAACTTACCTTATATATGCCCCCACCTTAAGGTGGTTGATATCGTGTATCGATATCAAGCGCATTAAGGTAGGAAGAAAACATAGAAGGGAACAAGAGCCTTCGCAAAGCCCATGCCCCAAAAGGTAACATGTACTTTACGATCGTCGAATGTTCCCACACACACACACATAATTTCCTATAAGAAGAGAGGTTAGAAATCTTTCTCTAAGATAATAACCACGTCACATGATAAGAGAAATGCATGAAATAAATCACATCAAGAGTTGAGGTTACACTACAGATTCAGAAATTGAGTATAACCATGGGGCTATACCGCGGAGATCTCAGAACCAAGTGTAACCAAGACGAGATCCAAGATAAAAAAAAAATGCACAGAGCAGCAATATTGTTATGGTTTGTTAGCAAATATAAGACATCATCAAAAAATCACATGGAGTGATTCTATTAGCCAAGCGTCAGATAATATATATATCAACCCCATCATCATGTATGGACTAGGTCCATTTTTGCTTACTTGCTGAAGGGACACGTGGTCCATATCAATATATGTTTATTTTTCATCATTTGCCAGCTAGATAGAACCACTAGAAGAAGGTAAACAATAAATCAAGAGAAGAGAACAAGTGACTTAGGGTCATCACGTAGGAAGGTGCCCCCAGGTCACCAACTGCATAGACACAACACAAAATAATGAAAATAGAGGAGAGGAGCAATATAGAAGAATGATGATACAAATAGAAGGGTTATGTCAAGGGTGGTCTCCTGGTATCCTTAACCTTACAAGAGTATCAAGGGTCATCCAAGGATGCCTAAACAACACATAACACATCACAAGGGAAACACAACACAGAGGTAAAGGGTTAGAAATACTTACCTGTAGATAGACTCATATTAGAATTGGTGACTTGCGAGCATCTTAGAAAGATGCTCCATCAAGTTTTGTGTGAAGCTTGAGTGGTTCATATTAGAGTGTTCTTTGTTGTTAGAAAGTCCATGTAGTGCTTGTTTATCAAATATTTATGTATGTGAGATCTTTTATTTCTCATGGGGAGGAGAACCACTGTTATTTCGTACTGATGATAATCATCTTACTCTTTTCCATTCTTAAGCTCTCTTATTTTGTTGATTTCATCTATCGTAGGGAGAAGGACTATCTTTTACTATATCAATCTTTTCTTTTGTCATGATCTCTTGTTTTGGTTGTTATGTTTGTCTTTCTAGTGCATTTTGGTTATCTCCTAATCCTTGAAGGGATAACAGAGGAGGAACCTTAGCATAAATACCATTTCTTCATGGGAGAGGTAATACTTTAGTATTTTCCTTATCCACCTCTATTGTAGCAATTATCACATCATAGTTCAGATAGTCATATTCTACTTCTATTGTATTTTGTTCCATCATGTTGTTATCAGTATGCTTAGGAAATGGATTATTAAAGATTTGTAAATTTTGATTCGAAGGAGCAACGACTTATTTCCATTATCATTCGCACTAGATACCTGTATAACATTCGAGTCAATGAGGTATTGTATTTCATGTTTAAGACGCATACATCGTTCAATATCATGTCCTTTTTGTCGATGATAGTGACAAAAAACATTAGCATTGAAATAAGGTCATTGCATTCTACTAGGATCCAAAGGTTTAATCAGAGGAAGCTTCAAGAGGTTATTACTCACAGCTTGATTCACGATAGAATGTAAGGGGTCAGATATCATAGTGAATTGCCTTTTCTAAAATGATGTCCTCTTTGGATTAGTGATAGAGGACACTTGTGAAAAATTGTTTGAATTTTGTCCATTAACCTTGATGAAACTCTTATTATTCCTCTTAAAATTGTTTTGTGAAGGTCCACCTGTGGATTGACCAAATTGATCCAATGAGTTTTGGTTTTCATACTGACTAGACGAAAGTTGGTAATCATGAAGGGTTGCGCATTAGTGTTAAAAAAAGTTATACTTCATCAAGAGAATTTTATCACAGATGTTAGGTCATAGATTTGTAATAAACACCTTCTAAACATCCTCATCCTTCATCTGATATTGAATTTGTGCATACAGAGCTTGACATTGACTAATAAACTTAGTTAACTTTTCTTTCAGACCTTGCTTGCAATGAAATAAATCAATCAAAGAGACTTGAGGTCCAATGTTTGCTTGAAAATGTTGTAAGAATTGAGCAACTAGTTACAAAAAAAAGTGTATTGAATTCGGAGGTAAAGAGCAAAACCATTCTAAAGCAATATCTTTGAGAGATTGCAGGAAAAGTTTTGCTAACAAGTCCTCTTCAAAGTAAAAATCACCACACATAGCTGTGAATGCTGCCACATGAGTATTCGGATCACCTTTTCCACCATATTTTTCAAAGCAAGGAGTTTCAATTCTCATGCATAGGAGTTCTCAAGATTGCATAAGATAGGGGATTATGGGCATGATAAGTTGGTATATTAGGTTGTGAAGAATTCATCAATCTTGTCACCTTTTGTTGTAAATAAGTCATGCCTTGTAGGAGTTGGTTTAAGAGGGCATCATTAGGAGATGCGGTTCGAGAATTAGAAGTCGTGTGCATGACATTTTGAGGAGATTGGTTGTGAGTGGAAATAAAAGGTGGTTGAGAGTAATTGTAAGTGGAAGGTGGTTGCGAATAGTTGTATGTAAGAGGTGGTTGAGAATAAGTAGGATGGAGAGGTGGTTGAGAATAAGTATTCATATAAGAGGTCACCTTAGGTGCTAAGTTCTGATTGTTGAATCGCACAACTTTGTAATTTTGTGAATTAGTTCCATTAGATACTCCAATACCAATGGTATCATTACTACAAGCATTTGCATTAGTAGTTAAAATTGTTGATGTAAATGTAGACATTCTAGTTCCAGTAGGCGGTATAGGTGTCACTACTCGCATATGAGTCGGTGACGACATGTTATTAATAACATTCGCATATTCAGTCACTAGCATAACATTATTATGTACTATATGTGCTAAAACTTGAATTACATTAACACCATCTTGTCCTTTTATCAATTCTCTTATGTTATGAATTGCAGGTATAGCCTCATCTGCTATCCTTTCATTCTCCATAAATGCTTGAAAATCAGCTAATTCTTTGTCAAGTTTGTTTATTTGCTCATTAGATACATGTGCTACCACCTCAATAGTGTCTTCAACATCATGAAATATTTTTTCTTCCATTGTAGTTGTAGGAGGTATGATATCTTGCAAAATTTGTCTCTTCTTTTGTAAAGGTGTTCAATGGATTTTCAGAGGTAGGAATGTTGTTACTTTCAAGAGCACTAAATCCCATTAGTCTAATACTTCTCCTCAAAGGGATATTTCTATTAGGGTAGAGGGTTATACGACTCATGCAAAAGCATACAACACTCAATGCACAAACTAATAAAATAATCCCAAGAAACAAGATATGTTTAAGATCCAAAATGCTTGATTTTTCACCTTTTTTTCACAATTTTCAATGCAAATCACTAAAATAAGAGGTGTTGTGAAGAAATTAAAGAGGGGTAGCAAATAATAATCTCAATATCAATCCAATAATGCAACAATATCCTTCACAACACGCCTATAGTGCAAATCTAGATGAATGACAAGGCAAAATCTAGTGAAAAATGCAAGGTTTTCAAACCCTAGACATGAATTTTTGCAAAAAGGACACTATGATTGGTGCAGGAGCACCCCAAGAAGACTAGGTATGGTGCAGGAGCACCCCAAGAAGATTGGAGTCTTATGTATTTTCTATATTTAATGTAATAAGGTCTATTTGACCAGATTTGTCATTGGTGTTTGTATTCGGTTTCTGTTTGTAATTCCCTAGGACCCTTATTGAGTTGTCATGATAAGGTTGTTAGTTTGTTAAGAGTTTGTTAGTTGGTTATCTCTCCCAGCCGCTTGGAAGTGTCTCCCAGCCGCTGGGAAACATGTCAGTACTACTGTTGGCAAGTAGATAAATAGCTCAACTCAGATTAATTGGGCATAGAGATTGAGATTGTTGTAGGAAGCAGAGAAGTTCTAAAGTTGTGAAATCAGATATTTGTACTTCATTCCTGAAAGCAAATAAAAGATCCTGTTTGTGTTGTTTTTTTTAGGTGCTTAATTTACTGTTGTAGTTGATCGTCTGGTTTGCAGCCGAGATGGGTTCTTTAATCCATTCCACTGGTTGATTACTGCGTAATCGATGGAATGGCTGTATATATTAGATTAGGTTTTCTGTTTTGTTTCTGTGCATTTTGTTTTCACAGGATCGAGTGTTGCAACATGCTGAGATGAATCCTAGCATCCTCATGTGCTAGGTTATTAAAGTTAAAAAAATCTACATGTTTGTAGAAGGTACACGTTGGCACCATTGCGAGGATTTTGGCTGTGTAGATCGGCGATGCAGACAATTGAAATTTCTGTGTGTGAACCTATTTCAAAGGTTCAATGGTCTTTTAGTTTGATGAAGATAATAGGTAGTACATCGGGTTCCACACTTGGTTGGAATCGAGCAAAAAATCTTTGTTTGAACCTTGGTGAAAGGTTCAACGGTTCAATTGGACTGTTTGGTTCAACCGTTCGGTGACAGAGACAATGTTAGAGAAGTAGCGACAGTTGAACCAATTAGTTGAACCAGTTCAACGGTTCAACGGTTCTAAGGTTCAAGGGTTCAGTGAATAGCGATAGGTTTAGTGGTAGTGCCAGTTCAGTAAAGGGATGGGTTCTTGCGGTCAACAGTGCAACTGTGGGTCATCGATAGTTTTTTTAAACTAAGTGATTGAACCGATAACGTTGGTTCAATGGTACGGTTGGTTCAGAGGTTCAACCAAAGGAAAATACTCATATTGATGTGACAGAGTTTAGACTCGCTGATAGGGTGGATTTCACCATTTGTATGTTAATGACTGACTAAAAATCAGTTTGCCACGATCCGCTGCCCGCTCTGCATCATAGTGGTATCAGAGCCAAGGATTATAGCGATTGGGAAAAGGTGAAGACAAAATGTCTGATACAAAGGGAACATCAGAGTTTCCAGCAAGGATGACCAATGCTGAATTGGCTACCCTGGTAAAGAAATAGATTTTAAAAAGCAAAGCAGTCAGAGCTCAGAATGAGGCTTTGAAGGATGAGTTAGATAAGTTAAGGGACAAAGTAGGAAAGGGAAGAAAAGATCCTGGTGAGGAAGATAGGGATGAAGAGATCCCTAGGCAGGAAGAGATAGAGGTTCCTGCAGACCAAAGACCCTTACTAAATGCCCTCAAATCCATGGAGCGAAGGACCATGGACATGAAAATAGACCTGCTAGTATTTGTAGGCAAGATGGATCCTAATTCAGTGATGGAGTGGATAGACTCCTTGAATAATTTCTTTGAAACAAAGGAAATACCAGAACATCAAAGGGTAAAGATGGCCCAATCCAAGATGAAAGAGGCCGCACTAACTTGGTGGAATTTCATCCAAGATGATAGGGTGAAAGAAGGAAAGAACAGAGTTGCTACTTGGAAGAAGATGATGGATTTAGTGAAGGAAGCCTATGTTCCATTGGATTACAACATCCAACTACATAAGAGGAGACAAAATTTGAAGCAGAAAGAGTTATATGTCAGTTAATACACTGAAGATTTCATGAAACTCTGTGTCAAGACAAAGGTCAAGGAGAATGAGGAAGAGAGGGTAGCGAGGTATCTCAATGGGTTGAGATTTGCCATCCAAGAAGATTTAAATCTACATAGTCCAGATACAGTTCAAAAGTGCTACCAATTGGCACTCAAAGTGGAAGAGAAATTAAAGAGAAGACCAAAACAGAACAACAGAGGAAGAGGAAGACAACAAAGAGGGGGAAGAAGTCCTTTCAGAGGCAGAGGAGATGGATTTGGACACCAAGGTGAATCAAATCAAGAAAGCAGCAAAGGAGATAGCAATCAAACTCAAGGAAGTTACAATCAAAAAGGAAATTTTAGAGGCAGAAGACCACCATTTATAGGGAGATCTCAGGGCAGAGGACCTCTTAGATGTTACAATTGTAATCAAGAAGGCCACATAGCCAGCAGATGTCCAGAAAAAGCAACAACTTCAATGGGAGACAGGAGGACAAATCTGATCCAAGAATCTGATTGTCAAAGTATGACAAGCTCAAACACTTATCAAAATGTGAATGCTCCTGATGGTTATGGGTATCTGGAAAAAGGAGAATCTTTGATGATTAGAAGAGCAATGACCACCATGAAGGTGCCTGACAGAGAACCCCCACAGAGAAAGTCTCTTTTCAAAACTACTTGCAAGGCCGGAGGTAAGGTATGCAAAGTTCTGATTGGCTCGGGATATACTGAGAATTTTGTGTCTATTGAAATGGTAGAAAAGCTTAAGCTTAGGAGGTTGCCACATCCTTGCCCATACAAGATTTCATGGCTCACTCAAGGTCAGTAAACAGTTGTAGAAGAACGGGCTTGGGTGGAGTTTCAAATTGGACCATATAAGGACAGGTTATTGTTTGACATAGCAAATGGATGCTTGCCATCTCTTATTTGGAAGACCATGGCAATATGATTTGAGAGCACAACACGATGGAGTTAGAAATACTTATTCAATCACCAAGGATGGTAAGGTGATAGAATTACTACCATTGATGGAGAAGGAGGTAGAATCAAAAGGAAAGGAAGTCAAGGTAATGCTGGTAGAAGGCAAACAGTTCATGACAGAAATAGCAGAAGAAGGAGCAATCGCATATGTTCTAATTCCATGCCTAAAAGTGAACGAGGAACAGTAGCAAGAAGTCAAGGGAGAGAAAAGACAAAGGTTTATAGATCCAACTGTCCAAGAGCTATTAGACAAATACAAAGGCATCATCTCTGATGGAATGCCAAGGTCTCTACCACCTAGAAGAGATATCAGCCATTGCATAGATCTGATTCCAGGATCTACACTGCCAAACAAAGTAGCATACAAACTCACCCCAGAACAGAATGCAGAGGTAGCAAGACAGATTAAGGAATTGTTGGACATAGGCCTAATTGGCAAGAGTTTAAGTCCATGTGCAGTACCAGTTGTACTAGCACCAAAGAAAGAAGGCACTTGGAGGCTTTGCACTGATTCAAGGGCTATTAACAAGATCACAATCAGGTATAGGTTCCCAATACCTAGGATAGAGGATTGCTTGATTGTTTAGGAGGTGCCAAATATTTCACAAAAATAGATTTGAAAAGTGGCTATCATCATATCAGGATTAGGCTAGGGGATGAATGGAAAACGGCCTTTAAAACCAATGAAGGGTTGTATGAGTGGAAGGTCACGCCTTTTGGTTTATCCAATGCTCCTAGTACTTTTATGAGGTTGATGAATGAGGTATTGAGAGAATTTATAGGTAAATTTGTCATAGTATATGTAGATGACATTCTGATTTTCAGTAATACAAGGGAAGAACACCTCAAACATGTAGACCTGGTTCTCAAAAGGTTACATGAAGAACAACTAATGATAAACTTGGAGAAGTGTTTGTTTATAAAGGAGGAGATCATCTACTTGGGTTTTGTCATCTCACATGGCAAACTGCAAATGGATCAAGAGAAGGTAAGTGCCATATTGTCTTGGCCAACTCCTCAAACCATGAATGATGTCAGGAGTTTCCATGGGTTAGCAACCTTCTATAGGAAGTTTATAAGAGGGTTTAGTCATGTCTGTGCACCCATGCTTGACACCATAAAAGGAGGACAGAAGTGCAGATTCACTTGGACAAAGGAGTCAGATGATTCATTTGAAACATTGAAGAAGAAAGTGGCACAGCAGCCAGTCCTTGCACTCTCTGATTTTAACAAGATTTTTCAAGTTGAATGTGATGCAAGTCACACAAAAATTGGAGCAGTACTCAGTCAAGAAGTGAGGCCTATTGCATTTTTTAGTGAGAAACTAAATGATGCTAAGAAGAGATACTCATCCTATGATTTGGAGATGTATGCTCTAGTCCAGTCACTCAAAAAGTGGAGGCATTCCTTGATGCCAAGAGAATTCTTAGTGTTTACAGATAATCAGGCCCTTAGTTTCATAAACAGTCAAGAGAAGTTGAACCATAGGCACATGAAGTGGGTGGAGACTTTACAAGCTTTCACCTTCACACTCAAGCACAAGAAAGGGGTCAAGAACAAGGTAGTAGATGCTTTGAGCAGGAGGGTTCTAACAATAAATCAGATATAGTTGGAGAGTGTTGGCATTGATTCCTTAAAGACTATGTATGATGCTGATGAAGACTTTGGAGAGATCTATAAAGTATGTACTTCTTTTAGAGACAAATATCATGTGGAATACTCTGAATTTCTGATACATGATGGATTACTTTTCAAAGGTGGACAGTTGTGCATTCCACGGTGTTCTCTGAGATTGAACATAATTAGGGAGAAACATTGTGGAGCCATGGCAGGACATTTTAGTTTGGATAAGACTCTTGATCTGGTGAAGAGGCATTACTTTTGGCCAAAGCTATAGACAGATGTCAGAAAATTTGTGGAGACATGTGTGATCTGTCAGAAGGCAAAAGGAAGATCTACAAATGCAGGTTTATATCAGCCATTGCCCATTCCTTCTCGACCATGGGAAAGCATAAGCATGGATTTTGTGTTAGGTTTACCTAGAACACGGAAGGGATATGATAGTGTTTTTGTGGTAGTAGACAGATTCAGTAAAATGGCACATTTCTTGCCATGTAAAACCACTTGTGATGCTTCCTATGTTGCAAATCTATTTTTCAAGGAAATTGTGAGAATACATGGACTGCCCTTGAGCATAGTGTCAGATAGAGATGCAAAATTTATTGGTGATTTTTGGAGGACTCTTTGGAAGAAGCTTGGAACCAATTTGTCTTTCTCATCAGCTTATCACCCTCAAACAGATGGCCAGACTGAAGTGGTCAATCGGTCATTGGGAAATCTGCTCAGATGTTTGACAAGACAGCATGGAGAGAAATGGGATAACATCCTGTCACAGGCAGAATTTTCTTATAATGACACCATCAATAGGAGTACAGGAAAGTCACCTTTTCAAGTAGTATATGGTATCCATCCGAGAGGAATTTTGGAGTTAAGAGATATACCTGAAGGAGAGTCTATTAGTGTAGATGGAGAAGCTTTTGCAGTAGCAATCAAAGAGGTGCATGATCAGGTCAAGACCCACCTCTAGCAAACTACACTGAAGTATAAAGAATATGTTGATAAGAAGAAGAGAGATGTACAGTTTGATGTTGGAGATTTGGTATGGGTTAATCTAAAAAAGGAAAGACTTCCCAAAGGAAAACATACCAAACTCATGCAGAGGAAGATTGGACGCCCTGTCAAATTTTGAAGAAATGTGGATAGAATGCTTATGAAATCCAACTTCTTTCTAATCTTGGATTGTCACCTATTTTCAATGTATGTGATTTGACTCCATACAAACATAATGCAGATATAGAATAGGCACCATTGCAGGTACAGCAGAAGATGATATTCCTAAACATGATCCACCAAAATTGAAGAAGATTTTAGACTCAAGAGTGGTAAAGAAGACCAGAAAAAAAAGAGTATATGGAATACTTGGTGACTTGGCAAGGGACACCTGATTTAGAGGCAGTTTGGATGACTGAAGAGCAGATCATCAAACAAGGTGCAGATCTTCCAACTCTCATCTCAAGTGGACTTGAGATTTCTTTTCTCGGGGAGTATGGTGCAGGAGCACCCCAAGAAGACTAGGTATGCTGCAGGAGCACCCCAATAAGACTGGAGTCTTATGTATTTTCTATATTTAATGTAATAAGGTCTGTTTGACTAGATTTGTCATTGGTGTTTGTATTCAGTTTATGTTTGTAATTCCCTAGGACCCTTATTGAGCTGTCATGATAAGGTTGTTAGTTTGTTAAGAGTTTGTTAGTTGGTTATCTTTCCCAGCTGCTGGGAAACATGTCAATACTACTGTTGGCAAGTAGATAAATAGCTCAACTCAGATCGATTGGGCATAGAGATTGAGATCATTGTAGGAAACAGAGAAGTTCTAAAGTTGTGAAATCAGATATTTGTACTTCATTCCTGAAAGCAAATAAAAGATCTTGTTTGTGTTGTTTTTTTCGGGTGCTTAATTTACTGTTGTAGTCGATCGTCTGGTTTACAGCTGAGATGGGTTCTTTAATCCATTCCACCGGTTGATTACTGCGTAATCAGTGGAATGTCTATATATATTAGATTAGGTTTTCTGTTTTGTTTCTGTGCATTTTGTTTTCGTAGGATCGAGTGTTGCAACATGCTGAGATGAATCCTAGCATCCTCATGTGCTAGGTTGTTAAAGTTAGAAAAATCTATATGTTTGTAGAAGGTACATGTTGGCGCCATCACGAGGATTTTAGTTGTGTAGATCGGCGTTGCAAATAATTGAAATTTCTGTGTTTGAACCTATTTTAAAGGTTCAATGGTCTTTCGGTTCGACGAAGATAATAGGTAGTACATCAGGTTTTGCACTTGGTTGGAATCGAGCGAAAAATCTTTATTTGAACCTTGGTGAAAGGTTCAACGGTTCAACCGAACTTTTTGGTTCAACCGTTCGTTGATAGAGACAGTGTTAGAGAAGTAGTGATAGTTGAACCAATTTGTTGAACCGGTTCAACAGTTCCGAGGTTCAAAGGTTCAGTGAATAGTAATAGGTTCAATGGTAGCACTGGTTTAGTAAAGGGATGGGTTCTTTCAGTTCAACAGTGCAACTGTGGGTCACCGATAGTTTTTTTTAAACTAAGTGATTGAACCGATAACGTTGGTTCAATGGTATGGTTGGTTCAGAGGTTCAACCAAAGGAAAATACTCATATCGGTGTGACAGAGTTTAGACTCGCCGATAGGGTGGATTTCACCATTTGTATGTTAACGACTGATTGAAAATTAGTTTGCCACGATCCGCTGCCCACTCTGCATCAATGATGCAACACTACAAATAGAAATTAGTCCTAAATGAGTGTTTAAAAGATTAGTAAAATCTGAAACAAGATTTTAACTACAAACCCTAGCTAATGCAAAAACTAGGTTTTATGAAAGATGCACAATTTCAAGCAATTTTTGACAATTTAACCATGAAAATGCAATGCAAGTGATTAAAATAATGATAAATTTCTGTAATTTAAATTAGATCTAATGAAATAACAAAATTAAATGAAATTAATGCAAATTATGCCAAAATGCAAGCCTAAGATGCCATTTTTTCAATTTTTTTGTAAATTTTCAAATGCAATAAAATGAATGAATGCAAATCTAGAGTACAACACTTCAACAAGGTGTAAAATTCAAAAAATCATGGGCTCACCAAAATGTTTTATTGGAAAAAGAGGGATGATGGGATTTAATGGCTAGATCCTCCTTTCACTACAAACATTCAAGGACATATCAACTGAGTTGAATCACACCTTTACAAGAGGATTCACCTACATGTTAGGATGTCACTTGGAATGATGTAGAAATTTAGAGATTGTCAATTAATGTATTAATTTAATGCTTGAATACCCTTCAAACCCTAATTATGCAAAATAGTGAGTAAAATGATGAATTACAATAAATGTTTGCAGACTAAGGTAGTAGACAGAGATTAATTACTGACCATTTTTTGAAGTTCAAGATGTGGAATACTCGGGGACACTGGCACTCACACCCCTGTCCAAGGTGGTATTTTCTTCAGGGAATCTTGATCTCATTCTGACACTGATAATCATGGTACTTTCTGTTTCTATCCTGGGAGATGCAGAGGACACTGGCACTAGTACCCAAGTCTAAGGCAAGGTGTTATTCAGGGTTTTAGAGCCTCTTCAGATGTTGATTGTCACTGTCACAATGATTTTTGTGTTTTCAAACTTGGAGGACACTAGCACTAGCGCCTGAGTCCAAGCAATGCTTTTCTTCAGAGATCCGGAATCTGCACACTGTGTTACTGTTCCTTGCAACTCCACTCCGTTAGATGCAACACCTATAACATGTAATCACAAGGAGTATGTTTGGGGGTTGTGGTGTTTAGAGGCTTGCCTCAGTCAAGCCCCAGATACCATTGTCAGATAAAGAGTGTGTATCCTTGTGGGATAGAGGCAAAAACAAATTGATAAATGATTTAAACACAAATAGATATCACCTCGAAGGTGTAGCTTGCATGTAGATGAAAATCCTTCAACACTGAGAAGATGAAGCTAAATCTGCAATCACCAACATAATAACAATGCGCTGCTCTACAACAATGAATATCTTGAATGGTCTAAAATCATAAGTGTGCCAAAAGTTCATGATCATCTTCTAGTTTACAAATGAAACCCTAAACATGCTTATACATGCAACTAAACACATTCTCGCTAAGAATTTCATAATTCAAACTTAAGATGTCGGCATGGGACCTAATTAACGGTCACATAACCGACATTCAAATTTGGGACCTACTTGAAATACGGTAGGACAAGGGCACAAGTGCCCATGTCCACAGGTCCTATTTCAAGGTAGGACTAAGTACAATAATGTCCCTCATGCCCCATGTGACATGGGTTTTAGACAATTTTATTTTGGGAGTCAAAATGAACATGCAAGATGTAAAACAAGGGACCCGAGAGCTAAACCTAGGAGGGAAAAAGTCCAGGGAGACATTTTTCGACATAATACAATTTAAATAAAACTTGTTTACCATACTCTTGGCTTGGTAGATCTCACCTAGATGCTTCCACAAGCTATGTGCAGGCTTCTCACTTGCAACATTCAATATAACAAAATCTGCAAGACACAGCTGGATTGTACCTCGTGCCTTTTTATCCAGTCTATTCCACTCATCTTGAGCAACATCATCAGTTTCTTCTCTTTCATAACAACCAACCACTGATTTATTTCCTCAAGCAAATCCTCCATCTTTAGCTTCCACAATTCGTACCACGTGCTATTAAACTTTTCAATGTCCAACCAAGAGGTAGAAGCAATAATGGATGCAACCATGATATCTACACAAATTTGCAAACAATAAACAACCAAATCTCCCACTGTAGCTAAAAAACCTTCACACTACCACCAAAGAATCAAAACTGGCAAGGCTCTGTTACCAAATGTTAGAAATGAAGGTGCAAACCACACAACATAAATCTGATTCAAACCCTATTAATCTCCTCTAAATA
Source organism: Cunninghamia lanceolata (assembly GCA_027924645.1). Taxonomy (NCBI): domain Eukaryota; kingdom Viridiplantae; phylum Streptophyta; class Pinopsida; order Cupressales; family Cupressaceae; genus Cunninghamia; species Cunninghamia lanceolata. The sequence goes on along the minus strand of BSBN01001272.1, from coordinate 19,043,060 downwards.
ATGTAGAATCAATGGAGATTGCAACAAAAATGAAACCCACTACACAGAAATAACATGCATTAAGAACTGAACACATAACACAATATGTAATGTGGAGAAAACCCTTTTAGATAAAAAAACTCCACTAAGAAAAGAGGCTCCAAGTTGTATTATCTTCAAATACAAGATTAAAATACATGCACTTCCTTTTTTTCTTCAGTCTTCAATCTAGCAATGCATGTTACTCTCGACTCTGATAAAACTGTAGTGCAAATGTCCTTATAAAAGGGGGTTACCTTCTAGGGCAAGAAAACTGACAAATATCAACCGTCAAATCTATGACCTAATAATGAATGGTCTAGATTTACAATGATAAAATATAAATAAAATGTGGTTTTGGGGGTGCTGCCCTTGAATGCCTGCCAGGGCGCATGGCCCCCAGACCCCCCGTCGGGGGATGATCCCCTTGGATCCCTCGCAGTGGGGAAACCCCCTGCGACCCCCCATCGTAGATGAATTAGCATTGGGCACCAAATATAAACATGTAGCTGAAACAAGATCGTTGCTGGTGAAACCTCTCATCCCTTATGGGTGATTTACAAACAATAATATGAATAATGAATTACATTTACAAGGTTGATGGCACCTTAATCCTAACAGCTTCACTCCTGACCCTGAAATTTCTTCATATGGCCTAAGGAAATCTTTTATTTCTTGTGGTATCCTCTCCACATGTTCACCCAATCCATCAACTTTCTGATAAAGAATTCCTGAAAATTAATGAAATCTAAGTTATCACAATCCTCATCCCACAAATAAGTCCAACACTATACTGGTAGGGGATTTTTATTATCATCAAATCTTCTTACTCTCAAAGTTTGATTCCACGCTTCTCTACCAGCATATAGAAACATATGGCACATGATTGAGTACCATTTGAACTCCAATTTTTGAGGACTAGCCTTCAAGGCTATCATTTGCTTATGCATTCTATCAACCAAGAAAGAGGTAAAATCAAATTCAACATTCACTATCATCCTGAATATCAATTGCGATGAACATTAGATGCACTGGGATTTTTTTCTTTTGCATCCTCACCAACTATTTGACATAGTGAATAGTATGTTTTTATGAAATATTCTTCAAAATCCTTTATGTTGAGTGGCTCCTTCTCAAAGACTCCTAATCCTCTACCACCAAAAGGAACTTTGACATATCTATATACAGCTTTGTGTGTTTCATATATGTGTTTAAATTTGTCAAAGTTTATAACCTTATTTGTAGCTTTGTTAAGATTAAATACCTCAGCAATATAGGACTTGGTGAATGCAATGATAGGGGTTCCATCAGCTACTAACACTCACCTTGATTGAGTATCATATCTCTTTGCCACCAACCTGACAAAGTTTGCATCCACAAATACATTAGGCACCACAACTTTGCCCATATCAAGACACCATCCATTTATCAATGGAGACCTTGCCATCCTCTTCCTATACCAATGCCCAAATAGTGACCACCTAGACAGAGGAATGATTGCATCTCTAATTCCATCAAGGTTGTCTACAAGTTTCTCATCTTTACTCTTCCCAGCAAGGCTTACAACCTTCTTCGATGAGCTAGTACATTGAATAAGTCCTACTCAAAACCCCTCTTTGTATTAGATGTACCAACCATTTCTGTATATTTAGGGTTTGACTCCAAACTAGGGTTTCTTGAAAACCACACTAACTACATAATTCACCTCAATTTCTTTATGAAGCCAAATTCTACAAGCAATTTCAAAGAAATCAATAGAATTTGAAAGCAGATTGACTTGAAAATGAACACTTTTGCACTTACTTGCCCTTCGCAACTGAAAACCCTAGTTCTTCAATTCTTGTCACAGAGTGCTCGATTCTAACAAGAATTACGATTGCAACAGATTGCATTAATCACAATGACGAAATTTATATATTTATTTCAGAAAATGGGCAAGATTCGCTCGAGTCAATTTTGATCAAATCACCATTACTGCGACGCGAGTCGGCCATTAAACTAGAAACTAGTTGTGCTCATGTTTGAATCTCAATCATAGATATGATCAAATCGCGAGAGGATCGATGATAAAGATTTGAAGTTTGCACCTTTGAAAAATAGCTTACACGCTTAGAATGACACGGACTAATCAAATTTCACTAGCTCAACAAAGCTTTTCCACTTCAAAACCATGTGTTAGTTCATCGCAGCAGTGCACGCCCAAAAGGGACCCAAACCACCACCTATGTGCTCATGCGCTAAGCCTTAGCTCTGGCTTACTTGGACAAGACTTGCCTTCCACCTATCACACTATCACAATAGCGGAGAATATTCTTCAAAATCTTCCTGACAATGCGCCTATGCAATCCAATGAGGAGTGAGCACATCCTAGGTTACCTGGCTGACAAGACTTGGACCCATCTATTTGAAATCGACAGCTAGCGTATCAACATGGCTATGACAGATCTGGAGCCTGTGATGCAATGACAACCACTCATCTGACTTTAGAGACTTCTCTTTCAGACTTAGGAAATATTACGTGCACTAGATGAGTCAGTCACTAGGCTTAAGGGCCTAGTTTAGGACGAGACCAAAGACATAAGGGCATAACTTAAATGAAGGTGACCACCTATAACAAGTCAACTCAAAATTACAATGTAGACTAAAATAAAAGGCTAAGGGTTTAGGGTTTGAGGTATTAAGTGACAGACTTAACCTTTTACAGGGTTTAGGGGCTAGAGGGCAAGAAAATTTTGGGGAGGCTCCACCACGAGGTGTGGCTAATAATCAAACCATGTAGTACAAAAAACAACCACAATGAATCACACATGCAAAAAAAATTATTGCATACTCCCTCACAAGTCACCATAACTCTCCCAAGTCCACCACAGCAAACCATGTTAACATGAACCAGTCTCCAAGAAGTGGCCATAGACCAGAGAGATAAAATCAAAAAATAATATCACATAATGTGTCCTACTGACACCTTAAGTGCTAAGTTGTGGCAAGTAAGATCTCCTTCACAACCCCTATTGAAAAGCCTTAACAACACCCAACCATTCAATCTCATAGATCAAACATAACATATGTATCTCATATAACCAACATGGATGTAAGACTTTAACCAAGGAAGATCAAACTCAAATCCATTTCCAAAACTAGGAAATTAGTCCAATAACAACTCTGAGAATCCTCATAAATGACATCATAAATCAAATTCATTTGCACAAGGAGATAACCATGCCAAAAACTTCCCTTCAAAACCAACAACCATAGCTCAAGATCCATATCCTGAGAAGACAAAGCATAAAACATAATGCATCTAAAAACAAAGTGGGTAGTACCTATTATATAATTATCCACCAAGTTGACCAAGAGTGGGGAATGACATTTCTCCTCTAGGATACACCGAGATGTAAGAGTCACCAATGAACTCAAACTCTCAAGATCACCTACAAAACTAGAGATTACCTTCCACAAGAGAGTATCAATAGGATAAATTACTTAATTATGGATGCAATAATGTTATTATGATCTAAAGATTACAAGTAAACTTAATAAAGTGCAATTAAATAAAAAATTACACCAACACCCCCCCTTAGGTGCAACTTAGGGAGAATGATAAAATGTGCAAATGGTACAGAGATGGATCCTGACTACAAGGCATGATGAGGTACCCATGTACAAGACGTCTCTCAGAAAATAGAGAAAAGGAGAAAACCACATGGGAAAAAACTCCTACCCAAAAGAGAGAAAAGCTAAAATATGTATAAGTGATGGATCACAAACATCCAAGTCCATCAAAAATACATAATGAATACCCCCATCATAGGAGAGAGTGAATTAAAGAGATAATGTGTCCCCTCCAAGAAGTATCTCTTATACCAATGGGGGGTATTCATTATGTATTTCTGATGGAATTGGATGTTTGTGATCCATCACTTGTACATATTTTATCTTTTCTCTCTTTTGGGGAGGAGGTTTTTCCCATGTGGTTTTCTCATCAACTCTTACACAAGCCACCATGACTCTCTCCAATAACAATATCCTCTCAAATCCCTCATGAACTCACATCCATATCTAATTGAAGACTCCTTGGACTTCCTGCTAAAACATCCAAAGAGTAATCATCTCAACAAATGCCTCTAAACTTAAGAGAACTCTAGCCTCGCCTCAGTCTCCAAGTTTCCATGAGAACATACAACTAATCAATCCATGCTAAAATCCAAATGCAACAACACACTATCATGAATCTCCCAAGCAAAAGATCAATGTACTTAATACCAAGAGAACTAACCAAACCACTATCAAAGATCCCATTGCATGTCTGTAGAATCTAGGAACACATCATGACATCATGATCTAACATCTCCTCTTAGATCACATGCTCCAAAGAGCATCTGTATCATTCCAAAACTCTAATCCAGAATCAAGAGTCCACATTAGCACAACACCAAACCATCTTCTAAACCAAGGATCACCTATAAAAACTGACAAGTCATAAATCGACATCTCACCAGACTCCAAGAGTCCATGGTAAACCAAGATGTCAACATCTCCAATCACATTAAGATAACCATCCCTTGCCAATGGAACTTAAGATGTCAAAGTACTCTCATTGTATACAATAATCATAATCCAAGATCTTTTCCATGACACCAACAACCACTACATAAGATCATCTATCACCAAGTGATTAATCCACACCACTGCCAAAGCTCCCACTAAACCATGATATTGAGATATCCATAGCATTATGATAACCATCTCTTAAATTAAGATCACCCATGGTCTACACACACTCAACTGTAATACCAGTAGATCCAAAGAATAAAGTAGAACCAAGATATTCAATCCAAGAAGATAAACCACATGCTACAAGTCCCAACAATCAACTATATAGGCACTCTAATAATTCATCCTCTCATCCCAATGCAACATACCAATGCACAAATAACCATAGACAAGATCAACTAATTGAATCTGCATCAACACTAAAAAGACTTGTGGATAGAGATAGTCCACATTTGAGTCATCCCACTACAACTAATGGGTTATACCAACCCACACAACTACATAACTCATAGATCCCAAACTAATGCAACGTGCAAACTTATCATCACATTAGTAACCTACAAACTGAGATAACAAATAAGATAACCTATAGATCTCAAGATTCAAACACTAGATCAACTCTAGATTTGATTTATCAAACAAATCCATAATGAGTAACCATAGTCAAGGAACTAAACAAGCATCTAGGAGATAAGAACAATCTCCTAAAATTGAACCACACCACCACATAAACTCATGAATCAATATAATAATCATAAACCAAACCTATAAACTACATAAATGACCATGTCATGCCAATGCTCAAATGTACATACATCCATGACAACATAATCATCAACATCACTATACCTGTACTTAACTCTCACTAAACTAAGACTCCTAGTATCATGTATGTGTATCAACCATGTTCTCAAAATAGAAGACAACTTGTGTAATCTATCTCCATCAAAAGTCAACACTCTAAAAATACCTATAAACATGTATCATGAAGTACCGAATCTGATAACTTGCTTTACCATCGTATTGATCTCATAAAACATGCACTCCCAAAAGTGTTTACACACCAATTCATCAAGATGCTCACACAATCACACCTCGAATCTTAGGCTCTTATGAGTGCTCAAACAAGTACAAACCTCTCTCAACTCATCCAAGTGAAAAACCACTTAATCCACTATGTATTACATTATGAATTCTCTCCATTGCCTATTCAAAATCCAAAATAGGATTCCATATGATTATGCTATGACCTCTTAACCATTCTAGAGGAATGTCAACTTTAGGCACCATATTCTAACATAAATAGAAAAATTTGAAACCTAAACCTAAACCTCTTGTTAGTATGCACAAGACAATTGAAAGGGGGGGTGAATCAGTTGTGCATTAAAACTTTAAACCCTAAAAGCAATTCCAAACACCAACCTATTATCATGCATTAATAGACTGTAAACATGTGAAGCATTAATGCAAACACATCCAACCACATAAGAACACCATATTTACATGGAAAACCTAAGAAGGAAAAAACCACAGTGAGGATTAACTCACATATATATATGAATAGCAACACTGAATACAAATAGGCTCACTGCCCAGAAGAAAGGCTCATTGCCAAGGGCTCATTGCCCAGAAGGACTCACTGTCCAAAAGAGAGAAGAATAGAAGAAAACTGTCACAAAGAGATTCACTATCTCAAAGCAACATGAGAGATCCACCACTGCAACTTCTTTCCATTCACAACCTTTGGCTTACTACCTCCAGCAACTTCAAGCACACTGAAATGTTGACACCTTCTACTCACTGCATTTCATAGTCATAAGCATTTAAGCTCGCACACAACTCACTACCCTTGATTCACATCATAATCTTCTCTACATTTCTCCACTCAACATCATCTTGCATTCATACCATCTACAATCAAGACCTATCTCAATTAGGTCAGTCCTAATGAAGCATGTGCACCTCAAACATGCAACACCAATTAGGTCGACACTAAACACTTCCGTGGTTGAAAGAAGTGAAAGTAGACCACACCAAGGGTTAACTAGGACTCAAATCTGTATCACCAAGCATCTCATCACCTCCACAATCCATGAGGTACCTTCGCAAATGGTCGCTAGTAAGCCAGGTCGGCTAAACATGAGCTAATGACCATATCCGCGCTTCTTCAAGTTAAAAAAAATCATGCAGACCACAAAGAACCACTCTACAACATCCACACACATTTCCATAACATTCAACACCATCAGAATCTTCTACAATGTTGCCGCAACCACCTGAAACAAAGAATGTCTTCATTATGCACATCAAGATGCACTGCCATTGGACACCAACACAAGAATTGAACTTGCGGAGCAATCCATCACAAGAAACTTCAAGGGAAGGTAGATATAGACTGTATAAGCACATTCTCAGATCCGCAGGACAAGACACTTCAATGCAGAGAAATGTGGAGCAAACTCATTTCTCCTAGACAATCTTTTACACAAGAAAACACTCTCTCAAACACATCTTCCACTACCACATGATCTAGAACCTCAAACTCTAGATATAACACCTATGAACACCTTTGATCAATACTTCCAAACCACACAATCATATCTTCAAGTAGGAAGAAATGCGGAGCACAACTCTGAGCACATCTCTGTCACATTGCACACCTTTTTATTCAAAATTTCTCAAAAGCACTTGGAAACCAAGTGAACTTCTTGCTAGAGGTTGACATCAATGACAACACCAACAAGATTCCAACACCTCTACCACTATGTAGTGCTTTGAGAGATATTTTTGACACTTCTAAGAAATAAAAAATCTAATACCGTATGTGAAAGTTATGCCCCATAGAAGAAAATTGCTCTCTAATGGCTAAAAGGCACCCTAAAGGCTTGCTTGTACATTGCTAGCACCATGCTTGCATCAACAAGTGATGGGTTGGAAAGGTGGAGTGTGGGTAGTGCTTAAGCAGTAGTCTGAGCAGTGGATTTCAAAGTGTGATAGGTGAAAGTCAGGTTTAGCAGATTAGACATAGTCATGAAACCCTAACCCTACCGTCATCAAGGAATCTAATCTAAATGAAATCAAAGGACAATGCAATTCAAGCATAACATCACCTAGACCGTGCGATTCCTTGTTTGAGGGATGTGGACTGCTTCTTCAACAATGAACAATTGCAAAGCTGAAAGCTGCCATGATTGATGATAAAAGCTCAGTTGGATGATCAGATGCTCAAGATGCTCAAGATGATAATGTAGGTGCTATATGATTGCTGGATGTCTCATATGGAGTGAGAGGGTGTTTATATAGGACTTAACCAAGATCAATCAACGGTGGAGATTCAGAGGCTATGTGAATGGCTAGGATTGAAAGTTACTAAATTTAGGTTCCATTAGTTGTGCATGTGAAGGATATGAATGAAAGTTGTCTTACAACACATGATTGACTGGACAAGTGTTGGAATGTGATAAAAGATGAGTGTTTAATTTAAATAAAATATTTGAATTAGTTGTAATATGAGTTGGATATTAATTAAAAAAATTAAATTTATTTAATTAATAGGATAAATGAATAAAATGGGATAAGATATGATGTGGAAATTAATTAAATAAATAAAATTTATTTGATTAATTGGGATGGGGATAGGATATGATTGAGAAATGATGTGGAATTAATTAAATAAATAAAATTTATTTAATTAATTGGCTAAGTGGATGAGAATGGGATTTTAATTAAATAAATAAAATTTATTTAATTAATTGGCTTAATGATTAATGATTTAACCAGGTGTTGCTAGACATGGACAAAGTTGGGACAAATTTGGGTGTCTACATTTTGCCCCTCTTTGATACAATGTTCGATAGAACGTTGTGTCAAAGAAGATACGATATGTGTTCGATAAACAAGTTATGCCCCAGTGTAACTGGCAGGTGATGCCCCCTTGAGAGGTAAGCCAGGCTAACCAGGAAGGGCTGGGTTGGCTCTCGATAGAAGAAAAGGCGAAAAAGAAGGCAGATGCGAAGGAAATGGGGGTTGCATGGAAGAAAATAGGCTGTGGCATAGAAGAATTAGGGTTGTGAGAAGGGCTATAAGTAGGTTCTTCAATGGCAAATAGGCTCATTTGTGCTTAGAAACTAGAGAAACCCAGAGCTCCTGAGAGTGAGAGTTGCAGGGTGAGCAGGATGGTTATTCCACGCAGGGATCATCGTGCGAAGCGAGTGAGGACACATGGGCGACCAGAGGGAGCAAGCGCACCGGTATGTTTCAAAACTTTTCCCAAAAGCGTGTAATTAAGAGCCTAAAAGCGTAATTAATTCACACACGTCACCAAAAGCGACTAGGTTAGGGAATAGTCATTGTAGGTCGCTTATGTAGGAGGATAGAACGCTTATGGTAGTCGCAGTCGCTTATGGGCACGGGTAGGTCGCATAGGGAAAAAGAGGTCGCATCTCGTCGGCGGGAAAAATGCAGGCAAAATGCGCATATAAAGGAGAAACGCTCGCGTATAAGCAAATAGCTGTCGCTTACAGTAGTTTGGCTCGCTTATGGATAGAAATGGCTCGCATAAGGTGTATAGCGCGCGTTGAGAGCTATAATGGTCGCATACGTGCATTTGGCTCGCTTACGGTATAAAACGAGGCGCATGTAGTATAAGGCTCGCGTTTAGGCCAAATAGGCTCGCATATAGTATATGACGCGCATATGAAGCAATAAGAAGCGCATAAGGTAGTTTAGCTCGCTTTTAGGGAAACAGTAAGCGCATAAGGTGAAATAGCTCGCATATAGACAAAACAGATGCGCATATGGTAAGGCTAGTCGCTAGGGAGCAGAAAAAGAGCGCATGTGGTAAAGTGGGACGCGTATGGGAGATGTAAGATAGAATAGCAAATAGAGAAGCAAATTTTGATAGGTATGACTAACGGAATGGACTGACAAGGGTAAATGGATGATGCAGGATGTACTACCGCCATTATTATCACGAGAGCCACATTCGAGAGATTTACGGCTGGTGAGACGGTTAGATGCAGAGGAGCTACTAGTGTTAGAGATCCTGGGCTTGGAGCATGTATCCCGATTAGAGCCAGTTCAGGCACATCGAGGGCTGATGACAGCGATGGTGGAGCGATGGATGAGCGAGCACAGTTCATTCTTGTTACTGACAGGAGAGGCGACCATCACCTTAGAGGATGTATTCTGGATATTGAGGATTCCAATAGATGGGGATCGTGTGGATTATGATCCGGAGATGGGTCCAGCTGCATTCAGGAGATTATTTGGGACACCAAACATCGGAGCAGAGGGTTCAGAGATTCCGATGGGGAGGATGGAGGAGCTCTGTGACAGGTTACAGCAGGTAGGAGTGGCTATCATTAGATGGCTAGCGGGTGATAGGAGAGCCAGAGGTTTTCCCGTAGGATGGGGGACAGTGATGGAGGGCATGTTTTCATATGGCACGAGATATGCACAGGCAGAGTGTGTGTTGGGACAGCTCTATCATTATCTGCATGATTGCGCTTATATGTTTGGAGCGAGTATGTCAGCAGGAGTGACAGTTTTACATGTATGGGCGTATGAGCACATTCCGGTGACGAGACCAGAGGGATGGGTGGCTAGAGTAGCAGGAGAGCCATTTGCGCGGATGTATAGAGGGGCTTTGACATATCGACAGCGCCGAGGGGTGGTATACTGGCGGCAGAGATTAGACGAGGTAGATGGATTTGTATGGAGGCCATGGCTAGGATGTGAGCAGTGGGATGAGGAGGATGCAGAGCTTGTCTATGCGAGACAGGCGAGATACAGTTTTGGACGCGGCGTGTCTATCATAGAGCGCTATTTGCCAGAGAGAGCCCTGAGATAGTTTGGGGAGGCACAGGCAGTACCAGTAGGTGATGTCATTTTTGGGAGGACGAGGCAGGAGGTGTTTGATTGGGGTCCAGAGGTTGTGGTTGACACAGCTTTGGCAGAGAGAGATGGATTGCAGCCAGTAGCATGGCAGTGGGGACAGGGTCCTGCAGATCCAGGCACATTGCCAGAGTATGATGTATACTGGGCGACAGTGAGGCCGACTCGGTTGACACAAGATGGGGAGATTGGAGAGATTGGGATGGAGAGGCCAGTTCAGAGGAGACGACAACGGGTTCCACCAGCACAGGCGGTTGTGCCAGCTGCACCAGGGATACAGATGCCAGAGCAGGTGCCAGGTCAGCCTGCGATATTAGCACAGCCGCAGGCACAGATTGTAGCAGGTGATGATGTTGGTATTCAGCAGCTGCGAAGACAGATTAGAGAGGAGAGGAGATGGAGGTAGTGAGCGCAGATGAGGCTGAGGAGGGTGGAGATGGATAGGCATCAGGCGGTGATTAGTCTGTGGCATGCGAGAGCACAGGCACAGACCTATCAGGCTCAGCTACAGTTGAGAGCACAGGGGGGAGATGGACAGGATGACGGTGCTCTAGCTAGAGTGATAGGAGAGAGAGATGCGGCTAGACAGCATAAGCAGATGATGAGACTAGAGCGAGACACTGCGATACAGCAGGAGCAGGCTATGAGAGCAGAGAGGGATGGGCTGTGAGCTGAGAGAGATAGGGCGGTGCAGCAGCTGTAGGGGATGACCAGTGAGCGAGACAGAGCAGTGGCTGCCTTGGGGACTGATGGAGCTACGATGTACTTGGCCACACAGTTGACAGGGGTACAGGCAAAGCTTCGGAGAGTGCAGGGTGAGGCTGAGTATTATAGAGGCTTGTACTATGGAGTTGTGCCAACAGAGCAGAGGCAGCCTAGTTTCAGGAGCAGGTCAAGGGCTTCGAGTTCACGGAGGACAGGTGGATCTCGATCAGTAGCCTCAGTGGTGGGGCCATCGAGAGACAGAGGACCAGGTACAGGACCTAGTGGTGGTGGTGGTCAGGGCGAGGGAGCTGCCATTAGCCACTAGGGCTACCTTGTGTATTTTGTATTATGATGAGGCCTAGAGTCGATTTTGTACATTTAGTCCATCAGGGCGCAGCTTGTATTGTAGACACTTGTATTTTGACACACATGTATATATATATGGCGGTTTTGGCGATCTATATGATGTTGTAATGGTTATGATGTTGATATTATGATGGCTATGCATGTTGTATGGATTATATATGGATTATGGATGGATGTTTATGCAAATGGTAATGAATAGAAAATGTATGAATATGTAAATGGTAAGGATATGGATAGATGTATGCATATAGGTAGATGGTAATGAAAGATATATATGATGGACTTATGTATGGCTAACACACTTGTTTTTGCAGGAGCGGGAACATGGACAAAGGATGATGGAAATGATTGATCGTGGCTGAGTATAATGGAATGGATAGATAGAATGAATAGGTAGGATGATGATGGGCAGCTTTCAAGTAATTGCTCAAAATGAAAAGAAATGCAGTCCTTATGTTTGATATAGCATATGGATGGTATGCACCAGGGTATAAGAAGACCAAGGTGTCGAGGTATCCAATGCGCAACTAGCGTGTTACAATCTTGTCTGAACGCATGAGGTCAAGATGTTGAGCCAACATACACAAGATATGAATAACAACTAGTGTTGGACTTTGATGCTACAAGCAATGGTTTGAGCTTATCTCCACTACACATAATAGTAGCTTGTTGGTTATATGTATGGAGTTAGTCTTAACATAGAATGGTCTCAAATGCATAAGAGATTGTTTAGCTTCTCAAATGCTAGAGATATTGATATGTAAGATGCTAATCCCAACACGGACAAGATACCAATACGCATAGGAAGAGAATAAGATCATCCCGCAAACACGGCATACGAAAGCTATATGACCATGCCCCAATCCTTACTTCATCGCAACATACCAAGATATAAATAGATCAAGGCAGTCTTGATTAGGCATAGAAAAGGGACAAAAGATAAATCAAATAAGACTCGACAAATGCCCCCAGTGTGGGATGAGGTTTATTATGCAGAAGCGACAATGCTGAAAAGATGTGGCCAAGATGCTAAGGTGCCAAAAGATATAGGTATCGCGACAATGTCTCAAATATGATAGCGAGCATTGGCAAAGACAAAGATGAAGACGAAAGGCTACGTGTGGCATTGCGATGTGGACTGTGATTATGGCTTATACAAGATGAAATGGGGAAATATGATCAAACGAACCAAACAGATGAGGGAAGTGGGTCACTACACATAGCGCCTGTTTGCCAGGTTTTCACTATGGTACTTATCCAAGGTGCCTGTTTACCAGGTTTTCACCAGAGGACGGATTATTTATCATATATATATATATATATATATATTGGGGATAGCTGAGATTTATGGATAGAACTTCTTGAGATGAACGTTGTTGACTAGTTCATCCAAGGGAATGCCATCAGGTGTTGACAGAGTGTATGCACCTGATCCATAGACTGCTGTGATAATGAAAGGACCAAGCCAATTGGGTTCAAACTTGCCCTGTTTCTCTCGATGTTGTTGATTCCTTTGGTTTTCTTTAAGGACAAGGTCGCCAACTTGAAATCTGCGTTCTCTGATCTTTTTGTTATAGCTGTGGCGTAGCCGGTTTTGATAGACTTGAAGATGGTTCAATGCTGTAAGGCGGCGTTCATCTAATAGCTCAAGATCATGGAGTCTGGATACTCGATACTCTTCATCTGAGATAGTATGTTGCAAGGATATGCGCAAAGAGGGGATCTCAACCTCGATAGGCAAAATAGCTTCAGTGCCATAGACAAGAGCATAGGGTGTGGCTCCAGTGGGAGTTCTGATGCTTGTTCTATGTGCCCATAATGCAGGATGTAGTTGTAGATGCCAATCTCGACCAGCTTCATTAACAGTCTTTTTAAGGATCTTGATGATTGTCTTATTAGAGGCTTCAGCTTGACCATTACTCTGAGGATAATAAGGCGTAGAGAATCTATGTTGAATATGGAACTTGTTGCAAAGATCTCTAACCTCTTGGTTCTTGAAAGGCCGACCATTGTCTGTGACAATAGCTTGAGGAACTCCATAATGGTAGATAATGTAATGTAGGATGAATTTGGCTATTTGTTTACCTGTGATATAGGTCATTGGTATGGCTTCTACCCACTTCGTGAAATACTCAGTGGCAGTAATAATAAACTTATGACCGTTGGATGAAGTAGGATGGATTTTACCTACGAGATCAAGTCCCCATTGCGAAAAAGGCCATGGAGTGACAATAGGCTGAAGCTCATGTGCTGGTGCATGTATTAGATCTCCATGTTTCTGACATTGTAGGCATCACTTTGCAAAGTGCTGGGCATCTTTTTCCATAGTTGGCCAATAGTATCCTGCTCGTAAAAGTTTCTTAACAAGGCTAGGGCCAGCGGAATGCGAACTGCAGACACCTTCATGTACTTCACGTAAGGTCGTTTTTGCTTCCTCAGAATCAAGACATCTAAGAAGGATACCATCAAGACTCCGGTGATAAAGGGTGTCTCCTAAGATAGTGTAACGAGAGGCTCGACGGATAAAGGTTTTGCGCTGGGTGTTGGATAGTTGACATGGAAAGATTTGATTTCGGAGATACTCGTATATATCCTTCTACCACGACGAGTTGGGACCAACAATTTCACATATGAGCTCAGACTGTGGAACTTCAAATGCTGGGATCAAAAGTTGTTCAACCAAGAATTCACATTTATAGGTGTTAGATGGCATGTCTAAAAGAGATCCAATCATAGCCATGGCATCTGCTGCTCTATTTTGTAGTCTAGGAATTTGCTCAAAGGTAATATCCTCAAAATATTTCTTGAAATCATCCACTAGTAGCTTGTATGCGAGAAGCTTTTCATCTTTTGTTTGATATTCATCTAAGACCTATTTGATAACCAGCTGAGAATCACCAAAGACACCTAACTGTTTGATAGCCCATTGTACTGCCATGCGCAAGCCTGTGATTAAAGCTTCATACTCTGCTATGTTGTTGGTACATGGGAATGCTATTCTGTATGATTTAGGTATACAATCTCCTTGAGGGGTGACAAACAAGATACCTGCTCCAGAACCATGTTGTGTGTATGATCCATCAAAGTATAGTTACCATCGTGCTAGAGAATTCAAATTAAACAATCCTTCATCAGGGAATTCTGGATATATTGGCTGAATATCTGTGATGGGTGCTGCAGCTAATTGATCAGCAATAACTTGTCCTTTGATAGCTTTGCGGTTCACATATTGTATGTCAAATTCACTTAAGATCATAACCCATTTGGCTAATCTCCCTGTGAGAAGGGCTTTTGAAAGGAGATACTTGAGGGGATCCACATTAGAGATGAGCTTTGTTGTTTGGTTCAGCATATAGTGTCGCAACTTTTGGGAAGCAAACACTAATGCTAAACAAGCTTTTTCCATGAATGAGTAATTGAGTTCATAGCCCACAAGGGTTCTGCTAATGTAGTAAATGGCTTGTTCTTTTCCTGAGTCATCATGTTGAGTTAGAAGGGCACCCAATGCTGCGGTTGTTGATGATATGTAGAGCAGTAATGGACGATCAGGTATAGGAGGTACTAACATGGGAGGTGTTGCCAAGTATTCCTTTATCTTATCAAAAGCCTGTTGACACTTTTCATCCCACTTAAAAGGTTCACCCTTACGAAGAAGATGTTGAAAAGGATGACATTTATCTGCTAGTTGTGAGATAAATCTGCGGATAGATTGTAGCCTACCTTGTAAACTGCGGAGCTGTTTGAGATTCGTTGGTGGAGGCATTTCTATGATAGCTTTTACCTTAGCTAGGTCCACTTCTATCCCTCGTCGAGAGATAATATATCCCAACAGTTTTCCTGATGTTACACCAAATACACACTTCTTTGGGTTTAGTCTGACTTGGTATTTTTCTAATCGATCAAAGATTTGTGCCAATACTTGTAGATGTCCTTCTCTTGTCTTGGATTTTCCCAGGATGTCATCAACATAGTCTTCCATGCTAGTATGAAAAAGGTCATGAAAAATAACTGTCATGGCTCGTTGATAGGTAGCTCCAGCGTTTTTAAGACCAAAAGGCATTACAACCCAGCAATATGTGCCCCATGGACAAATAAAAGATGTTTTATCTTGGTCTTCCTCTGCTATTCGGATTTGATTATAACCTGAAAATCCATCCATCAAAGATAGCATTTCATGTCCTGCTGTAAGATCTACAATGTTGTCTATGCTTGGTAGTGGGAAATCATCCTTAGGACAAGCTTTGTTAAGATCTCTAAAGTCTGTGCAGCAACGAACATGTCCATCTGGTTTTGCTATAGGTACCAAATTTGAAACCCATTCTGGATAATCAATAGGCTTTATAAATTTTGCTTCTAACAGTTTCTGAATTTCTGCTTTGACCAATAAGGCAACTTGTGGATGCATTTTGCGCAATTTTTGTTTGACGGGCTTCGCATCAGGAGATACTGCTAAATGATGTACCACAAGTGAAGGATCTAGACCTGGCATGTCTGCATAAGTCCATGCAAAATTTATAGCTCTTCTCATAAAAAATGCTGTGAAGTTTCTTCGTTCTTGCTCTGATAGTGATGCTGCCAAAAAAGTAATCTTCGGATTCTGCTCTGTTCCCAAGTTCATGTCTTGTGATTTTTCAACTAGCACAGTTGATTTTTCATGGTAATCAGTGACAACAGGAAGATCAAATCCCTCATCCTCAGGCGCCTCGGAGAGGTTTTCACCTTCGGATACGTCCTTTATTTTTACTTTTTCACGATCGAGAGGCGCCTTTCGGTTTTCACCTAGTGACCTATTTTGTTGAATTTTGTTTATTTTACTTTTGCGACTAAAGGATTTGATACTTCTGCCAAAATATGCTAGTTTAGGTAAATCCATCATGAAACCTGCTTTATGATCACCCAGTGGAATACCTTGTCTCAAACCCATGAATTCTACAATGGCTTCGTCATTTTCAAATGTATCTAATATCAGTGCCCCCTGTTGGTCCCAATCGATGAGGTCAGGATATACGAGTGAAAGGCTAATGGAGGAATCGTGGCGACCAGAAGAGGCTGCGAAAAACATGAAGATGGAATGTTCTTGAAAAAAGGTCAGTGATATGAAGGGAGAAGTCATCGATAGTATCCGAATTAGAAGTCTCTCCGACCGAAGAAGGTCCAACGTCAATATCAGAAATACACTTAATGTCTTTGGGTCGCGGTACCTCCGGTTGGTAACCAAGGCCTTGCTTATTAAACTTCTTAGACACAATAATGGGCTCAGTAGGTCCTTGTTCCTGTGATCCCAAGCCACCATGTCCTTTATAGCCCATGTTCTTTATGATACGAAACCCATTGTTGTATCGCTCTACTTCAAGTTGGACTTGGTCATTTTCATCAAAGAATATCCAAGAGTTGATGTCCTCAATGTCTTCATCATCCAAGAAACCACCTTTAATGAATACGGTAGGGGGAGCTTTGATAACAGCGGAGGATGAAGTTGGCTTGGATGTAGAGGGCTTACCGTGGGATTTAGGAGATAATGGAAGGGTACCAACGCAATAGGACTCTTGTAATTTGTATTCACCAGGGCCATGTTCGGTATATTTGATATGAAGGTTGGAAGCGGCTTTGCTAGATGAGGGCTTGAGAAGATCGGATGGGTTTATATAGGATGAAGACGGATATGCCTCGGTGTTGATAGGAATGCGATTTGGACTCTGATATTTAGCTTGAAAGGCACGGCAAAACTCAAATGGATTGGGATCAGCTTGAATGGTAACCTCAACACCCTTATGTGGAAATTTAAGGCATTGGTGGTATGTAGAGGGAACTGCTTTAAGGGTATGGATCCAAGGGCGTCCAAGGATGATGTTGTAAGGAAGATCAATATCAAGGACTTGACAGCGAGTGTTTGTAATGACCGGCCCAACTTGAATAGGCAATAAGATAATCCCTTCGGTATCTCTTTCAGCGTCATCATATGCTCTGATGGTAATAACCTTGGAGGTGTCAACATCTTTCTCAGAATATCCCAATTGCTTGATAAGTTTCAAAGAACATATATTAAGACCAGCTCCCCCATCTATTAAGACTCGTTTGATACGGCGCTGTTTAACAAATACCTCAATATGGAGGGCTTCGTTATGTGAAGGATGAATGGAGGGTTGAAGATCTTTGTCGGAAAAGGTCAAGTGACAAGGAGCTGCAATGCTAGCGACCATAGATTGGAATTGTGTGATATTAATATTATTAGGCCCCGAAGACTCTTGTAAGGCTTTATCAAGGATAGCTTTATGTGCGGGGGATATGCGGAGCAGCTCAAGAATAGATATGTGTGCGGGTGTTTTACCAAGGTGATCCAAGAGGTTATAGTCAGAGAGAGATCGAGGAGGATGGGGAGGTGCTCCTTGAATAGTAACTCAACCTCTTCGCGTGGTTACGGCACAATCAGGTGCTCTCCCTTGGACAGTAATGGTAGAAATGCGAGCATGGTCAATGCGGCCAATGGTAGATGATGCATAATTATACGGAATAGCATTTCCAGCCTGAAGGTTATGTGTCTAATCATGAGATGGAAGTGGATTCTTGAAAGTCTCTAGATCATAGTTTGATGTTGATTGTTGAGCAGGTTGAGCTGTTGAAGGTGTGATGTTGATTAAACCTTGATCAATGCAGTCTTGGATAACATGTTTTAAGTGCATACAACCATTTGTTTTGTGCCCTTTAACTCAATGGTAACCACAATACTCATTTTCTTTGTACCAAGGAGCTCGAAAGAGTGGTTCGCCATTTGGTGGTGCATCGGGTAGAATAATATCTCCTGCTTGAAGTAGCTTTTGAAGAACAACTTCCATGGGTTCCACTAATGGTGTAAATTGTCGGCGTGGATTGGAAGTTTGGCGTTGGTTTCTTCGTTGTGGAAAAGGTTGTCTTGGTGTAGAGGCTGCTTGAATGTTGATGGGAGCTCTCATAGTTTGAATATTCTTCGCGTCTACAATACCGTCATTTACAACATTCTTGTTCTTGTTCCAAAAGCGAGACTCATCATTGGAATTTTGGGGAGAATCTTTGTTGTCGCAAAAGATCTTAATAGTGCCCTTGGCAATTAAGTCTTGTTCAATAATAACTCCTTTGGAAACTAGTTCGTCAAAGGTGCTAGCACTCTACAATTGTAGTTGGAATGACAGCTCAGGATGAAGATTTTGAACAAAGATGTCAAGCTGTTGTTTCTCAGGTATTTCCCATGATAATTTGCTAGCCATATTACGCCATCATTGGGTAAAAGAAGAAAAGGGTTCACCGTTGCGCTATTTGGTATTGACAAGGTCATTCATGTTTACCTCATGTTCAATGTTGAAGGCAAAGTGTGATCAAAATTTGTTTGCTAATTCCGCAAAAGATTTGATGCCCGGGGGTAAATGAGAAAACCATTCAAGAGCTTGTCCTGCTAAGCTTCGAGGAAATAGTCTCAAAAGATACGTATCGTCATAAGAGACATCAAGACATGCTACAAAAAAGGCTCGAAGATGGTCTTTCGGATTCCCTTTCCCTTTGTATTTATCAAATTGTGGGATTTCAAAATGTGGTGGAAAAGGTATCATATTAAGAGACTTGTCAAATGGACAGGCGCATATGTTTTCGAGAGAAAAAGGTTTCTTGCCTTGTCCTACCCTTTCATCGATCATCTGTTGAACATCTGCTGAAGATAATTGTTGTTGTTGCGAAGGGGGTGGAGTATGGTAGGAGATATATTGTGGTTGCGGTTGTGGGATATATGGAGTTGTGACTGTTTGTTGCGGTTGTGTACCCACAATGTATGTCAAAGGATTGGTATGTGACACGTATGTGTTGGAGGATTGCTGTCCTTGAGACACAAACGGCAATTGGGTGTGCATCACATGGGAAGTGGATAGTGGATTGATAGTAGCGAATGGTTGGGAAGTTGGTATTGAATTCATGACACGGTAAGTGACAGAGGGATTGGTAGATATGACAGAAACATTTGGATTTGTATTGTGGACAACATGAGGATTAGTAGGTGTCATGTGTTGGGTGATAATAGGGAAGCTTTGGGTAGCATAGGATGGATTGATGGTGTGTGAAGGATTGGAAGAATATGACGACATGGATGTAAGTTGATCAACATAAGCGATCTTATTGTTCGGATTGGCTTGAGAAACGGGGGGATCACTCATGTCAATGAGACTAACGTTGGGATTATATGATAGCATTGAGGTATTAGCAGTTGGTATATGGGATATGGTATTTGTATGAGATGTAGTGGATTGTAATGGGTGTGGAGCCTGGACAACATGTGTTGTTGGAGTGGTTTGAGAGGTTTGCACACTATAAGACATGGGAATAGCTTGTGATGCTCGAAGTATTTGCGCTTGTGTTACATGGACAGCTTGTGTTACTTGAGGCATGGAAACAGTCATGGTAGAAGGAGAGATATGTTGAGGAACATGGAAAGGTGGAATGTTGAGATTTTGTGACATGAGAGGGAGCACATTGGTGGGCACTATCAATGGTTCTAAAGTATGCTCTGATCATGGTGGCTCAAATGAAGCAACAATAGGCAATGAGGACGATGTTTGCGATGTAATAGGAGATGATGTGACTATAGTAGACGGTCCATTCGCAACAACAGCAGTAGTGTTGGGATCTTGCTCTCTAATAGTGGATATGTCAAAGTCCTTTGGTAGTTTAGCACCCATGCGAGCAAGTTGGAGAAAGCAACGATTAGGCTCAGATATCATGAGTTTCTCAACTTGGTCCCATAGATAGGTATCTTGGAATTCCGATGAGTCATCTTGAGATTGTTCTTCGAAAGTTTCCAAGGACGGTGTAGGTTGCATTCGTTGTGAAGATGACTCGCCAATAGTGTATCCTTGAGGTATAAACATATGAGGAGGCATACCAGTTGTGAATTGAGTTGCATCCTTAAGAGGTGTTGTGAATTGTTTCATCTCAGCTTGCAATTTGGCTTCCATTTCAGCTTTCAATTTGGCTTCTATTTCAGCTCGATATTGACTCCTAGTTTGAGGCATGATGTTGATGATGAAGTTGAGCTTGTCAAAGTTTTGAGACCCAAAAGATGATAGTTGGCTGGTTGGTTGATTGGTTGTTGTTTTGGTTTGCTGGTTTGGCTAATTCGCTTGGTTGATTTGTTTTGGCTGAGTTGTTGTTGTTGGGTTGTTGTTCGTTCTCCCTAGAGGATAGCTCAAACACTCAAGGGAAAGATTGTTTGCTGTTGATGTTTGTTGGAGCTAAAGCTAAAGGATGTTGTTTGTTGAAGCTAAAGCTAAAGGATGACGTTGGTTGAAGCTAAAACTGAAGGATGTTTGCTGATTGAAATGATTGGGTTGATGTCTGATTTGCTGGTTGGGGTCTCAAAAGGATGGAAAGCTCATGAGTTGTGATTGATTGATAAGCTCAAAAACAGGAGACAAAGTCCAGGTATTTGCTGTTGATCGAAGAGAAGTCTGAAAACTGATGTTTAAGACTTAAGCAAGCTGGACCTGTGGCTAATTCAGTTGAGACACTAGGATTTGCAGGTATTTTGACTAAAGGCGACTGATGATAGATCAAATGCGACTCAAAGGATGCTAAAGGCGATCAATGATAGCTCAGATGCGATCTGGTTTAGGCTCAATAGAGAATGACAGTGTTAACCAGAAGTGAATGCTATGCTAGAGGCGACGACTGTTGGTTCAAAGATGATTTCCTGCTGATCAAAGGCGACCCAGATTTTCCTAAAGGCGACAGTATGTTGTTCAAAGGTGAACCTATTCAGACAGGAGGCGACTAACTGCAGCTTAAAGGTGATTTGGCTCAGGCAAGATGCGATCGGCTGTGATTCAGATGCGATTCTGTTCAGACAAAAGGTGATCAGTTGTGGTTTGAAAGCGATGCAGTTCAGACAAAAAGTGGATTACTACAGTTCAGAAGCGATGTCTGTGATCTGTGCGAGCAGTTTAGGTTCAAAAGCGACTGTGTTTGTCCAAAAGTTGTCTGATTTTGCAATTTTTCAGCAAGAAAACAGTGATAACAATCACTCACACTCACAATAGGCACAAACTGATACAACCTAGGCTAGGATAGGACAGTATCCGTTGAATCCCCTAGCCGTGCTTATTCAAAGCGGATAGCTTCAGGATCTTGGTAGCACCGGCTCCCCTCCACGGCACTCACTTCTCACGCATACCAACTTCTGGGATTCCTGTAAGGCTTGTCCCCACACCAAACCTTAGGATTGTCCCTGCTATCTCTACTAAGAACCACGTGAATCGGGGCCGCTTCAAAGGTCCCACCTTTTGCATCAACAGATAGAAGGTTTTTGGCTACTACACAAAGTTGCTAATAAGGGCATCCGTTCGGGTGGCTATACATGCGGCAGTGCTACTCTCCGTTATGGAGTCTCCCAGCCTCTAAGGGTTGCACCTTGGAGGGTTTTGGGGGAGGTTGGCTGTCGGTATAACGCAACAGCACCCGTTGTTTGTGGCTTTCGACACAAACACTTTTCTTATATAGCGGTTCAGAAGGACTTGGCTTTAGCCCATTACCGCTTGGGTCGTATCCCTTCTCACACCGGGAAGGCAGGCCCTCTAAAAATGATGACAAGTTCTCATACACCCAAGATCCATTTGATAGGCAAGGGGAGAGGATACTTTTGCCATTAAATTTGGGTTACAATCAAGCACATGCAAGCAATAAAAAAAGATAAATCAAGCACGGAGCAAACAATGATTCATTGTAAGCACCAAGCCCAAATATGCCTAATTTAGTGAAAAACCACAAATCTTGGACCGATCGAACCTGCAACAAATATGTCAGTAGTTTGATAACCTCCTTTTCTTGGACAAATCGATAAGATGCTGCACAAATACCCAATTAATAGCCAAAAAATGGAACTGGAACTGAAACAGATTTGAAAACAACAAAATTTACCAGATGCGATTCACTGCTGATCAAAAGCGATCTTCATTTTACCATAGGCGAGATACTGCAGATCATATGCGACGTGGCAAATACAGTATGCGACACCTGTCAGCTCATAAGCGATGCGCATTAGCCCGACGCGATCAATTGAGGGCTAAATGCGAACAGTATCTGCAAAAACACAATCGACATACAAAACCCTAGTCTAACAGGCGAGCACTGCCAGTTCATAAGCGATTCCAATTAATTCAAACGCAGCCTCTGTAGACTCATACGCGATACAGCTATACCCAGAAGCGACCGGTTGTGAGACAAAAGCGACCTGTATCTGCAAAAAAAAATCTAAACCCTTACCTGCACAGGCGATCACTCTCAGTTCATAAGCGATTCACATAAGTGTAAAAACGACTAATGTTAGATCAAAAGCGATGCACACATTTCAAAAGCGGCCATTGTTAGGTCAAAAGCGATCCGAATATGTGCAAAAGCGGCCACTGTTAGGTCAAAAGCGATAAATATAGTCTAAAAAGTAACCGCAAACAGTGCTAAAATCACAGGCGAACCCTGTTAAAACAAAAGTGATACAAATTATACCGGAGGCGACGACTGTCTGCTTAAAAGTGATCTAGAAAGGTAAATGCGGTCGGTTCCAGCGTATAAGTGACACAGAGTTCCCGCAGGCGGCAGATTTTCGTTCAGAAGCGACCAGAATGTACTGTAAGCACCTGCAAAATCTGATCTTCAAAGAAACAACTCCGAAAAATGAAGTCAATCAAGGACGTGAGTCCCACCGGGCGTGCCAAAATGTGATAGGTGAAAGTCAGGTTTAGCAGATCAGACATAGTCATGAAACCCTAACCCTACCATCATCAAAGAATCTAATCTAAATGAAATCAAAGGACAATGCAATTCAAGCATAACATCACCTAGACCGTGCGATTCCTTGTTTGAGGGATGTGGACTGCTTCTTCAACAATGAACAATTGCAAAGCTGAAAGCTGCCATGATTGATGATAAAAGCTCAGTTGGATGATCAGATGCTCAAGATGCTCAAGATGATAATGTAGGTGCTATATGATTGCTGGATGTCTCATATGGAGTGAGAGGGTGTTTATATAGGACTTAACCAAGATCAATCAACGGTGGAGATTCAGAGGCTATGTGAATGGCTAGGATTGAAAGTTACTAAATTTAGGTTCCATTAGTTGTGCATGTGAAGGATATGAATGAAAGTTGTCTTACAACACATGATTGACTGGACAAGTGTTGGAATGTGATTAAAGATGAGTGTTTAATTTAAATAAAATATTTGAATTAGTTGTAATATGAGTTGGATATTAATTAAAAAAATTAAATTTATTTAATTAATAGGATAAATGAATAAAATGGGATAAGATATGATGTGGAAATTAATTAAATAAATAAAATTTATTTAATTAATTGGGATGGGGATAGGATATGATTGAGAAATGATGTGGAATTAATTAAATAAATAAATAATTATTTAATTAATTGGGTAAGTGGATGAGAATGGGATTTTAATTAAATAAATAAAATTTATTTAATTAATTGGCTTAATGATTAATGATTTAACAAGGTGTTGCTAGACATGGACAAAGTTGGGACAAATTTGGGTGTCTACACAAAGCATTATCAAATCTAATTAACTCTTTCAATTTTCAAATTTTAAAAGTCTTCACTCTTGGACCCAAAATCATATAGAATATGGTTTATGTTTTTAATTTGAAATTTTTTAACTCTTGCTAGGGATGAGAAGGTATTTGATCCAACTAGGGGATAGGACCAGGGGCTTAGGCCCATTGGCAATGTGGCCTACCATCCATCCAAGGGCAAATAAATCCCTATCATCCAATGTCTTCATACCTTTGCCTTCTTATTCTTTGTCATCCACCACCTATGTACCTAGTTGTCAATGGGGATCTGGCGTGCAGGGGTTTATGGACCCCATACCCCACCCATAGATTTAATTTTTTGTAAAGATCTATGTAGGACATTTTAAATGATTTTTTTCTACACACAGTCAACCATATGACCAAACCAAGGGGCATTTTTTCCTCCAAGCCCTGGGGGCCAAAATGCATCAAGCTTTATGTCATTTTTCATGTCTCATGGCTCTTAGATCTAATGGTTAGGTCTCATTTCTATGACTTTCTCCACAAATCCCTCATAGTGAACACCTAGAAAAAACCTTTTTTATCAAATCTTTTTCAAACCCCAAATCCACAAATCTACAAACCCCAAACCCCAATTTTGCATTTATCACAACTTGCATCAGGCACCTTATACCTGGAAATGCCTAAAATCTCTCCAACATTTCCATGGATTCAACTTTGCACCAAATCTTCTCAAGCAAGAGTTAAACAAAACTAGGGATCTCTCACATCCCTCAACCACCACCATGGCTCTAATACCACTTGTTAGGAAATTAACCAAGTTGCTCAAAACATTTATGACATAACTCTATGAGAGAAAAGCATGCATACAAGCTTACATAATAACCACAATGCAAAGATCAAATGCATAGCACAAGAGTATACAAGATATACCTTGGGAGAACCCTCAGTGAGGAAAAATCCAACCTCTAAAAGGATCTACGCTCGATATATTATTCATCAGTGGAACTATTATAATTCACTTATAGAGCCTCCACGAACACTTTTGAAACATCAAGCTCCTCCAATACATCCCCCATGTGTACAAGCATAATGGATAACCATGCAACCAACATCCCATGCCATGCTTCACATATGCACTCTACAAGAGAGCTCAATACAAATGACAACCAACCTCGATCACTAAACATGTGCTTACTTTTATAAATCAAGTTGACATAAAACCACCAAGTGGTATTGGAAAAACCACGTGTCTCAAAACCATAAGAGCACAAAACCATTGACCCCAAAATTAAATACTTACCATAATATTAAATATTTGTCCTATGTCTACCACACATAAAATATCTAACCAAAATTATAATACAACTTTACAAATGGACCCAAATAAACATTTAATGTGGATAAACACATCCCCTATGATGCACCACAAATAGATATTATTTTACATAATTAAAATAATTCATTCTTGTGCAAGATGCACAACACTCTTTTTCCTAACATAAAGTAGGTTTCAAATGTCCTGTCATCTAATGGAGTTCTCACCTCTAGCAACAATCTAGACATAAACCATTCAATTCTATATTTTTTAGTAAGAGGGGGGTTCTTCCATTTTTCTTACTTATTTGAATTTGTATTCATACTCCTTAATAGTTTCTCCCTCTTCTTATACCATTTCTCTCATTTTACTGATGCTCTCTTATGGAACCTTAGGAGATCCAAAGTTAGATAGGAATTCTTCCTTTATTTCCTATCATTCCTTATCATGTCGAGGGCACTTCTTCATATACCATTTTAAAGCATTATTTCTTAGTTTCCCTACAAAATCATAAAGTCTATCCTGATTTAAAAATGTGTTTAGATGCTTTAGTAGTATCTTTATCAAAGATAGGCATCTTCATATTATGTTTCATAGTAGAAGTATGTTCTTTGGATTTGTTGGTACTAGGTAAGGGTTCTTCCTCTTTTCTTGGTAGAATTCTATCTTTTAATTTTGAATTGATCTATTTCTTTTTCTTTACTAAATTTGAAACTATGGTCTTCAATCCCAAATTCACATGGAAACGACTCAAAAAAAATGTGGCTAGTTGATTATAGGAATAAATGGACCTAGAAGGCAAAGATGAAAACTACTAAATATCATATTCCCTCAAAGTGCATGGAAATAACTTAGCCAACAACTTATCATTGTACATACAATCTAATCATGAAGCTAAAAAATCTTATAAATGTGTATCGGGGTTAGCTTTTCCACAATGCATCTCAAAACGAGGTGCCACAAAGCCCACTGACAATGAATATGTCAATATCTAAAGTAAAAGAGGAGTAAGATGTGGTGGAGTGTACTCAACTATAGTATATCCACTAAGAATAAAATCAACCTTATGCTCAACTTTGTATAGCTTTTGTAATAGTGCTCCAAGGGTGGAGGTGGGGACATT
The DNA here is from genome assembly GCA_027924645.1 of Cunninghamia lanceolata. NCBI lineage: Eukaryota > Viridiplantae > Streptophyta > Pinopsida > Cupressales > Cupressaceae > Cunninghamia > Cunninghamia lanceolata. The sequence continues at coordinate 19,016,527 of BSBN01001272.1, read as the reverse complement.
GGTGGCGGCAAGAGTATGGGAAATAATGGACGGAGCATATAAATAGAATGTGGGATAAGAGGTAAAGAGATAACATAAGAAGAAGGAGAAGTGACACCATAATGCAAAGATGAAGGTGTGATGCTGACATGATGATATGTAGGAATAACACTAGCGACATAACTAACACCAGTGGGATATGAAGTGGGTTGAACACTAGTAGGATTAGAAAAAAGGATGGCACTAGAGGAGGGAGACGAAACACTAGTAGGAACATAAGAGGAAGGGATGTGAGTGGTAGGTGTCATGCTAAGACATGTATGAGGAACCTCAGAAGTGGGAGGGGTTACAATGACAAGAGAAGGTTTAGTCAAAAGAGGGGAAGATGCACTATGCAAAGAACTAGAAGAGGTAATATCAACTCCAACACCATGTAAACTATCTAAACCAAAATGCATACTAATCAACAAATTATGTAGGAGATGTAACATTAGTAAGCTCTTGAAAAATCATTTGTGCAGTGACAAAAAGTTCTTACTTAGGAACATGTGCCTCACAACCAAAATCGTTCCCCTCATGATGATGATCATCCGCATAACCAACATGAATATCCTAACCAACTAAATGAGAAGCCATATTAGGAATGAGATGAACACTTCTTCTCAAAAGGAAAAAAATGATGTTGATGAGACTTGGGCATAAACACAACACACAAACCCTAGATCTATAAAATTGTAAAGTCTCAGATCTATAAAATAAATTAGAAATAAAAACAAACCTAAAGCCAAAAACCTACGGTGTGTAGGAACAAGTAGGATCACCAAAATTAAAAGGAAAATAAATAAGCCTTTTTAAATGATTATAGGGTAAATAAATAAATAAATCAATAATCCAATCTACACTAGAATTTATGAGTTGAGATAGTAAATTAAAAATAGACAAGTATACTTTTTGAAATGACAAAGATGGACTATGGTTACTTAGTTCTATGTCTAGCTTGATGGTGTTGTATTGCAGATTATTCTATGATCTAAAATGATGCTATATAGTTTGGCTCTATGATGCTCTAAAAAATAACAAAATGATCTTTGTTTCAATACGAGGGAAATCACAACATGAAATTGATAGATACGTTGATTGTGCGACACGAAATAGACCTCTATGTGCAAATTTGATCTATATTGTGTGAAATTAACTTGGTGGGTTTAGTGATTTAGAAATTGGTTCACTTCACTTTTTGATATTTAAATTTGTAGGGGAAGTGGTGTCTATATACACCATTAGGAAGTTTGTTAGGCTAAGGTGTATTCTCCCTTGGTCAAAACCCTAGGTAGACCAATTCAACCTGTGAACAAAGATCAAATGGCACAAACAACCATGCAATGCATCTATCTCTTGCTAATATGTAGATGTTGATGTAACAATGAATGCTCATGTGTGCTCCTTGAACAGTGATGCAAGCATGTGTGAGGGCTCTCAATTTTAGACATTAGATGTGTTAAAATGTGTAACGCCCCGCCAAAGAACCCCAGAGGACAACACAACTATACTATAATAATGGTACAATTTTTTTTAAAAATGAAATAACAAGGAAATGTAAATCATATCTAAACATATCATATGAGTTAAGCTTTGTCCTCTAAGGTTCCACGGCTGCATTACTAGCACACTATTAACAAGTTCTAAACGTACATCATGAATTAACCCACAACAATAGTTCATTCTAAATCTATTGCATTAATTAAATATCCACATACATTTCCATATTATAACATTAGATAAGTAATCCTTAAGATCATGTATATAGTACTACAAGTGCATTTACAATTTTCCTTACATGAGAGTACATCATTACATTGTTTACAATATCACTTTTTTGAATACATTGGGATGTATACATCAAGATAACAGTATATGATCCAATCGATATACCAGACTAGAACATGAACATAAGTAACTGTCTCCTCAAATTGGTACAAGATCTGAAATCTGCTACATGAGGTAGATCCTTGTCACACACAAACAACAGCATGGGGAACCCAATGGAGGAAAAAGCACAAACCTCCCAACCATGTGGAACCCTAAGGTCCACCCCCCGTGCTAGGAGATAACAATGAGGTCCCACAACATGAAATAGTCAAGAAGACAGTAACACACACACAAAAGGGTTAATGTGACTCCAACATACAAAGTACACATAACATTTCACAACAGAGTCATCACTTCTAGAGGCACACATACAACAAGGGGAACACAAGTCTAGGGAATGCTAGGTTGCTATAGGGAAGAGTGTCATCGCATGGTCCTATCATGGGTTACCCAGGCAATCTCTCACTAGACGTCGACCCCTATCTATGGTTACCTTGGCAAACCTCTCACTAGGTCTCGACCCCATAGGGTGACACATGCGGAACCAACATTCCTTTCATGAGGACAAGGAAGTTGGTCTTGCCAACCAGGCCTTCTCATCCCATCCTTAACCTAAACAAGCACTACAGGCATAAGCGAGGCATCCAATTATCTTAATTAGTATGAAAACTATCCAACCCCCTAATTCATTAATTAGGTTATCACTGAGTTAAGAAACTCCCACATGGGTTACCCTGGATGCCACTTTGGGCTCCAGCCCCCATTGAGAGCCACTCCCCCTACTAGAAACTAGAAGACCCAATACATCAAACATGGTTAAACCCTCTTGCACCCTAAATGAAACATCAATCAACACATATCCAGAGCAAGGCATGGACCATCTTGCTCACAAATCACAACCATAACTACAAGTAAGCAGTGCAAGGCTAAAAACCCTTATGTACACATCTCAAGTACATCATCAACCAATTCCAAAGAACAAGCATAACATTCAACCAACAACATACTCCCCTAAGCCTCTGGAAATACACCTTGACAACTTACACATAGACCCCCATTACAACCAATGATCCAACTCACATAAATTTCACTTACATAATGCAATTCAACTCACAATAAACTAATCAACATATACAATCAATTCATTGATTAAGTAACAGTAAAGGAAACATTATTTAAAAAGATCTTCACCTGTATTTATTCGATTAACTCCCTCCATTATGTAAATGTAATTAAATCAATTTCTTTTCCTTCTATCTAATTTCCAATTTATTCAACATACTCGATCATACATATACATCTATAATTATATGCATATCTATATAAATATACTCCCAACATTTATATTTAAAAAACTCATTAACTTACATGATAATTTTACAATTCCAACAATAAGAATTACAAAACTGTCAATGTATACTCTACAATTTACATCACAGTGAATAATCCACGTTGGAGAGTAACTGAAATAACATTATTCTAAATTCCTAATTTACTTGGACATTTTAACTAATCAACTATTAACAATTGAAAAATGAAAATCACTATTTAAAAGGATTCATTTATATGAATTTCCCCAATTATCTAATTGTGCTTAAGTCAGTTTCTTTTCATTTCTACATATACATACCCACTCATATTTATACACACACATAATATATATATATATCGAATTAAACAAAATGTCATGATATTATCAATAAATAAACACAATACGTATAAATCAAATTCCAATTACAATGTTTATAAATCTAATTCCAAGCCTATTAATCGAATTCCAACTTAACAAAACCATTAAAAGAAATCGTAATAAAATCAATACCAATTTAAATTAACTTTATCAACATTTAAATATATAAACATATCAATTCTCACTTAATTGAATTAAAACAAATACATCAAATACAATACAATAAAGATCTATCAACTACAATATCGATTTATATTTGATTTTCATTGACAATTATATTCATTATATTTATATATATCAAATGTATATTTATACTTTGGTTATCGAATACTACATACATATTAAAAATTTTTCTTTAAGCTTATACAAGGCAAGCATAATACCTAAATTAAACCAATTTTATCAAACTTGCAACTATCCATATTCATCAAATTGTAAGTTATACGTATAAGTGAAAACACATTCTTTTGCAACGTAAAAACTCAGTCAAACCCTAATCCACCACCACAACAAATTCACAGAGAAGGGAGGGAGAGAAGGATGCCATACCAAAGCACCGGCAGGCGATCTCTGTTACAAGGTGGATACCCCACAAAGAGACGTCATTTCATGGTGTGAAATGATTGCATTATATGCACAAAATGGGTTTGTTGAAAAGGCCTTTGAAACTTTTAAGCAAACGCAATTGGCAGGTGTAAAGCTAGACTCCGCAACATTTGCTAGCATCCTTTCAGTCTGGGCCAAAATGGGAGCTTTGGAAGAGGGTATGAACATCCACCAAGGCATAACGAAAGGGGAATGTATGTCAGATGTTGTAGTTGCAACTGCCCTGCTAGATCTGTATGCAAAATGAGGAAGCATGCACAAGGCACGCAGTCTCATGGAATGTGATGATTGTAGGATATGCACATAACGGATCTAGCATGGCCTCTAATAGGTGTGACAAGCAGCGCTGATAGAGGGAAAATCCATGAGAGTAAAAGAATTAATGGGCATGGGGTGGCGCATCAATGACTTGGCAGGAGATCTCAAAGAGAGCTCGACCCGAAATGGAATGGTTGCAGAATACACACCAATGGATTTACTGAACCCTAGTGGAGCTGAATTAGACACCATTACAAAATAATTACATGCTTTAAAAGTAGGAGACAGATCGCACCCGCAAACATGGGAGATCTAAGCAAGGTTGGAGGATTTGGCTTAGAGCAGCGAAACCTCCCTGAGAGATGTGAACCATTCCCATCATTTTAAACAGATACAATATTCTTGTGGAGAATATCGGTAATGCTAAATGAAACTAGTAGAAAACTAGGCTCGCACTATTGCAATGAGAACTATGACGGATACTTAGCATTAATGAAGGCGTCCATCTCAAAGAACGCAACGCTACAGACTTGCAGCAATTGGATCTGATGAAAAGGCTTCTGAAACTTTCAAGCAAATACAATCGGCAGGCAGAGAATAAATCAAATTCATATGAGTCGAATAATACTGCCATGCAGCCTAAATTTTGAATGTAACAATGGAACAGGCAGAGGGTTCAAAAATTCTCAGACAATCACATTTGCTAATTGATCAATTCAGAAATTAATAAGTAAATGTTTCTTTTCCAAACAATGATCATAATTCTAACATTCCTTTCAAAAGAAAACATAGATAGAATTTAGAAAATGATGGAACCTGGATCCGAATGCTTGGCTGGGCTGAAGATTTGATGTCGGGTTCAAATTCTACAGCTGCAAAACCAATCTCTCCGATCTCCCAACGATGAATTCAACCCCCAATCCAATTCAAACCCCAATCCTCCAAATAAATTTTACAGAAAAACCCCCAAAAATTTTCTAGATTTCTCCCCCAAAAGCCCCTTCCCAAATCTCACAATCCTCTCATATTTACAGGAGTCTCGACACAAAATTCCATGCCAAATATCTGTTAATGACTGCTAATCCCACCTTTTTCCTTTCTTACGTTTTGCTATTTATTAATTTATAAATTTCAATACAATTTTTATTTTTTATTTATTTTAATATTAAAATATAGATTTATTTTATTATAATTTATAATTGCTTAAATATCTATTTTAATGTAGCAATAAACCAGAGCATAAATCAAACACTCCTAATTTAAATAACCCAAATACTAAACAATACCTGACCACTATGCACGATCGAAAAGCAAGACCACAACAAAATAGACTAACCATCATGCCAACTGACAACATTAATTAGGTGCCAAACTGGATACTCATCCTCTTCAAGGATGATAGCTAAGCTAGGGGACCATATGTTATCTCCGTTCAACAATTTCCATTGGGTTAAGGCACGTTCAAACCTGTTAATTCAGGTCGAGTATATATATATATATATATATATATATATATATATATATATATATATATATATATATATATATATATATATATACAGTCAAACACACCGTGAAAGGAAATCGCAGCGTAGCAGGGTACTCACGCATGAGTAATGCGACACTATCCCTTTCACCAAAACACATCAAACAAGTAACCACATCACACATAACAATCAGTTGTTGAACAATTAGATAAGAACCATCATCAGCATGATGCACATAATAAGATTAATCCACAAAATCAAGTAAGTCCATAAACTAGTCATAGCATAAGCATAACACACCAGTAATAGAAGTATCATCAAATTGTCATCGTAGCATTGAGTCCAACATCAAACAAAATACCATAATGTCTCAATCCAAACAACTGTCAATCTAACAAAGAACAACTGAGGGGCACTACAAAATGAATTAGGGTTTGTCGTTTTACACAACACCCTAGAATAAAATTTGAAATATTTCACACTTTAAGTTAATATACAACTACTAGTTGGAGGAGGATGACATGGGTCTAATTTGAATTTTAAAATTTAAAAAGTAAGAGTCGATTTCATGTTATGAAATCAATCGAGATAGGGGAATAGGTAAATTGAGGATGGAACCAATTCTTAGAGATGTGTGAAAATGAAATTAAGTTAGATTCAAAAAATATACATGCCATCTATATATCAATTATTATATAAAGAATAACCCAAAATAAATCCAAAATGAAAAGGAAAAATTAAACAATATGCAATTTTCCTTGTGGCAATAACAAAGCATCACTTTAATGTGAAGTACCAAAAACAAAGCATCACTTTAAGGATTCACAATACGACTAATTTATTGATCAAGATTCATAATAAAAGATTCGACCTTGAAAAGAGTTTGTAAACATAGTTTTTTGAGTCCCTTATATTGTCTAGTCTAGTCTTTCATTTCATTTCATAAAGAAAAGAAGAGGGCCATTAGTTTGAGCGGCTTGATAGGCTAAGTGGCTTTATTGGCGACAATGCGAAGAGGATTATGATTTCTCTAAATAAAATTATGGCAAGGTAGAATTATTTTGAATGGTTTACATATTCGTTGAAGTCAATTGAATATATAAGGGCTTATGGGAAGAGCGATTTTGGTATTAGAAAGGGGGTTTATGAGAGGGCAAGGGAGGGGAAGAGCAGGGGGAAGAGATATGGATCGTTTTGGAATGGGATCGAAGTGTTTCCTGTTGTTTCTGCTGGTGCTTCCTTTCGTATGCGTGGCCTCTGACTTGGTGCTTCTTAAGGTCGATCGCAAGGTAACATCAATGGCGAACTCATTTTTTCTCTCTTTATTATTGTTACTACAGAGCTGTATGTGCTGTTTTTCATTCAATCCTCTGAAATGGCCGCAACCTTGAATCAAACATTCGATCCTCACTAACCCTGAATCGGATCTCCTTTTTTGTCAACATAAGTCGTTGCATGAATAGTTTCAATCTGCATAGCTTAGCTTCTGGGCTGTAGAATTTTTGTGTTATCAGTGAATGATGCATAGGATGCAGAGGGTTTACTATTCACACCCTAAATTACATATCAGCTGTCAGAATGGGCGCAGAAGAGTGACCGAGTTTACAATTTTAGCTCGCAGATTTGCTTGTACACGAAGACAAAATGTGTAGAAATTAAAACCAGTCAATTGTTTAAAGAATTCTTATTGGTCCTCCGATTTCATTTCACAACTACTGGATTCCCATTTGTTGTCTATTGGGTTCCTTTCCAATCTATTTATAAATGTCCGATTTGGAAGATATCGAGTGCGGCCAGAAGAAATTCAATTAGAGCTAAAGAAAAGAGAGGGAACCCATTCAGAGCTAATGGATTTGGATGCACTAGGAATCTGTCAAATCTCAATTTAGAAAGAAAATGTACTGGTTTCCTAGACAGTATTTCCAGTTTTTATACGTACATAGTGTTTGGCTATCCCTTGAACCTTAGGAGGTTTGCTTCCACATGTTATGGTGACCGAGGTCATTTCTATATGTATTTAGTTTTATCAACTTAATATATGGGGGCTTAAGCAGATTGGCCAGGTCCAATTTTCTCCTGAGCATTGTGCGAAGGTTGAAATCTGAGCGGGTTCAAAATTAGAGCTTTATTTGAGATTAGTTCTCTGTGAAAGCATTATCTTCTCCTTGGTTTACCATCTCATAAATTGAGATTAGATCGCTGTGAAAAGCTTCCACAAACTCTTAGTAATGTTTTTATGAATGTTTGTAGTTTTCAAAACTAATATGTAATAATTTAGTGATTTCTAGGATAAAGCAGAGGTTTGCGCGCTTCTCAATAATTGTTTTTGGCAGGTCTCACACTGAATCCCCTGGAACTGTAAAACCATAAGAAAGATGACTTATATATCTGAATGCACATAGTTTTTCCTCCGTTTTCTGTAAATTTGAAAATTGTTGTTTCAGTCTTGAGGATTCTCATACAAATCAAGTTTTTTTTTTTGGTGAGTTGAACAAGTAAGGATCCAAATATTGGAATCAGAATATAATAAGCATGTTCTGAGTAAAAATTAACTGTGGCCTTAAAAATTAATAATTATTTCAATTTGCTAGGCCTTTCTTCAAACGAGTTTTGTAGTTGCAAGGAGTTTTTTTGAGTTCTCTTAGCAAAAATATCAATTTAATTTTATATCTTTGTGATATGATCTGTGTTCTTGAAGTTATTAGGCAAGAAAGTTAGCTTGCCCTCAATTTTAGTTTGATATGTTGGACCATCATTCAAACAAGAGTGGTGGTTGTGACATGGTGTGTTCTCCTGGTATATTGGCACCGTTACATTTGCTATGTATTTTGCTATATGCTTTGCATTTTTTTTTGATTGGTAAACTCCCATTACTAGGTGTCCTTCTACTTAGATGCAATGATTGAGGTTTATCTCTTCCATCAAATTCACCCAAGACATGCACTTGGACTTGTCTGTTGGGGTATGCCCTACCCAAAATTGGATGTACCTGTTCAACCTTCAACATTTATACATTTAAGCGTATGACATGTCTCCTGGGGAATTGAACACAAGCCTCCACTATGAGAGGCCTGAAGATTTACCGCTTGAGCACATCTCATTTGTTGTCGTATGCTTTGCATTGTATTCTTTCAGTTTAAACTTCAAATCCATTTAAAATGGGTTCAGGCTTGTCTTCATCTTGGCATAGAGGGATCTCCTTAAAAAAGTTGATTAATTACTTTTTGTTTCTTGAAGGCATAGAAGGCATGATTGGCTTTCTGTGTGGGGAAAATTTGAGCTTGTAAGGTATTTTACCTTTATTTGCTTTCATTCTGAAGGGCCTAAATCATTTTTGGGGCTTTCGTTTCTTTGATTTTCATGTAAATGAAGGGATTGTTGATAATGTTTTAATTAGAGATAAAAACACTTGTGAACTTTGATTCTTCTGTGGTTATATGTTGGATATAATTGTGGCATTATAGTATGCCCGCCTTCAAAAACCATCCTATGGTACTTTTATGGATGCTGTAATTGGTGATGAATATTTGAATTTTTGGCTGATGATTGTTGCAAGAAGGCATTGTAAGCGCTAAAACATTTAACATGCCAACTTGGAGTCTGCATGGTATATAAAAGACATGGCTCATTTGTTTGGGAACTCATTAGAAAGGTGAAGGAACCTGGGCAAACAAAACTGGCTGAGGTAAAGCCATAGGTGAACTTCAAAAGAAGGGAAAGGAACTATTTTAAGGCTTCTTGGGCATCTCAGTTTTTTTTTTTGGAGAAAGATGTAACTACTTGCACATATGGCATTCCAGATGTCAGCCTTGTTTGGTCAAGGGTTCATTGCTTGGTATCTGAGCTAAGATTACTAGACATAAGATAAACGCCCTCTTGTTTGAAGAGATAGGATCACTTCTTGCATAAGCAATTTGGACAAATAGGTTCACTTCTTGCATGAGCAAGGTGGCTAGCCAATCAACTATTTGGTAATTATTGTGCCATCTTGGGTGGATACTGGGGATAATTTCATCTGTTTCAGGTAAAAATTAGAATTTGATGATAAGTCATTTAATAAAGGGGATTATCTTTTATTTACCTTCCAATTTGCTGGAGTCAGAATTAGTCTAGCAACTTTCTGACCACATTTAGAGTTAGTTTAGCAACCTTGGACAACATTGTAGACTTAGTTTACTAACCTTTTATCTACGTGCTACACATTTATTTTTTCCATCTTGTATGTGTGACGTTGGCTGATTCTTTCATATTATATTTGTATACCATTGTACTTTATTTGTGATGCAAATGCAGTTTGGACTACATGTGTAATTGCAGCCAACTCTAATGTCTTGGCTTGCTCATTTATAACCATACACATATTTTTATTAAAGACTATTCAACTAATGGAAAATGATTATATACAAATAGCTACTTTGTACAAAAGTAAATACTTATTTAAGATTAAGAGAGATATGAAAGGAAAATGGACGAGTAAAATGCTTTTTGGGTTAGAGTGTTTCATCCACTCTGAGAAACATTCCAAATAATTGGTGTATAAAATGCCCACACAATCAGTTCATGTGATCAACATAAAAGAGAAATTTGAAAAAGTATTTAGGTTCTTAAGAGATGAAAGCAAAGTCATAAATCAACATTACAATCTGTAACTCTAAGACAATGGACACACTTAATGACGGCCTTTCAAAATGAGGGTTCTTGGAAGGTTTGTTGTCCAAATACAAAAGAAAGCTAAAGATGGTAGTCCCACACCATATGAATAAGTGCTGAACAGAGCATTGCATTCAGGTCTTGAGCAGCAAATAGAATCATAAGATCATCTATAAGGTTTATAAATGGGAAAATTAAACTATGGTGGCTGACACATATTGAGAAGATAATACCAAGTTGATGAAGTATGTTACAAGAGGTAGAAAGCAAGAAAGGGATTGTGATGTATTAACTGCAGGTAGGAGGTCACCACTCATCTTCGATTTTCAATTATAATGGAATTTACTAGGAAATTTATAAGATGAAAAGTAATTTGGAAAGGGTAGTCGTGCACAAGTGAGGGCATGTGAAAGATGAATTATAAGAGGTCAAAACTAGAACTAGAATACAAAGAGTAGTGGATGAGGTGTTTTGAATGTGGGGAATGTGGACATTGTAATGGCGATTGCTTGGAGCAAGAAACAATGATTTCTTGGAGAGAGAAACACACAAAGAAATTGGAAGAAACTCCATTATAGAGTAGGGCCTTCCCCATCCATTATAGATAGGGTGACATGGAAGGTTGACCACTAAAACTTTACTTATTATTTGTGTTTAGTAAATGTGTTTGATGCACCAAACCATAAGCATTGGGGGAATGGGACTACGGAAAGAATTGACTGCTTTGACTTTCTTGTGACCTATAGTAGTAATCCATCGTTGGACAAGTTCCTCTTCCATTGGTTGAGTGCCAACTCAGCTAATTGGCTCCATGTGGATTGAGTGGTAGTGAACCTTTTAGTTTGTGGTACAAATGAGGAAAACATTGTATCTTAATTGAAAATTTTGTTTAGAGAAGTCAAGCTGCCACTCATTGTTGCCATTCCCGTGATTTCTTTTTATGTTTGTAACACCTTGAAATTCAAGCACCTCTTCGAACAACTAGTTAAGGATAACGAAAGGGGAAGTTTGAACCTTTAACCCAGTTCCAAAGTTGAGTTAAGTGGATTCTAAGTAGTTTTGCATCCGAAACCTTTCAGACCTCTTGGGCTCAATATTTGCTAAGTTTTGCTCTAAACTGAATATAGACCTCATATTTTTATTTAAAACTAGTTTAAGGTCCCCATTGGGTCCAACTTTTTAGTCCTTGCCTTAGGTGTTTTTCTTACCTAATTAAAAGATGGTCTACTTTGGATTGCAACAATGTGAAATCCTGCCATGTAACCTTGAGGATGATGTGAGATTATGTTAGGCATTATCTGGGTGATGTCAATCTTTTGTTGTGTTTGGTGGAGTGGATGCGAAGCTTTGAGTTAATTGATCGTGATAGCCCTGAGCCTTAGACTTTTGTCGGCTTCTTAGGAATCTAGGATACTAATTGAGTAGTATTAGTGATCCAAGGGTGGCGAGATCTGGGTCATGTCCTTGAAGTAGTGCAAGATGATGCCACGTAGTAGTGGGTTCCACAACCCTCAAGTTAGCCAACCTCAACAATACAAAAATAATTGCTTTTAAACAAGGTTTGCATCTAGATTCCCTTAAGAGGTGAATGTGGGTTGTGAAGCCCGAAGTTTAATTAAATTGAGTTGAATCCTGGATGTATTCACCTTGAAGTCCAGGTGTATAAGCTTGTTTGTGAATTGGTGTGAATGAGTGCCATGTGCCCTAGTGGACCCCACTGACATAGACTCATTGGATGACTAGCGATTAAGAGGCATTGGAAGTGTGAGATGATGCCACGTGTTAGGTGGGCCCGAAGATCCTTAGCAAACTATGGAAAGCCTTTGTAAGTGGATTTAACCTGATCTTTCATTGTATTTTATGCCCTTTCTCACATCCAAATCTGTCTTTGCCCATGTTTTGGGTGCGAAGGATGTTTTTAGGTGTGAAGTGGAATCAGAGCCAAAGAGGAAGTTAAACCTGGTATAATTTATGTTTGGGTTTGGATTTTCCTGACTAAAACCCTTTTATATTTTAATTCCTTAAGTTGTTGGAGGAGAGTGCTAACTGTCATGAGTAAGACGTCCCCATATAAAATGGACCCTGTCTTCGGTTTACCGAACCATCTTGGAGGGTTTGCAGATTGATGGATGACAGTTAATTCAATTCTGAGATCTTTCACAGGTTGTTAAGTAACTTTGATGTTTAAGTAGAACTAGGCCTTTGAGCATTTTGGAATATCTGAAAACTGTTAGCTGGAGACCATGGGGGACTTTTGATATTGTGAAATTAATCCCAAAAACTTTAGGAGATGGTTTGTTCACCTGGAAAGCTCAATTCCAATCAGATGAGGGTAATTTGTTTTGAAATTGCTAAGCGATAATCTAAGTAACATACTAACTGACATTCAACTGAGTTTGTGGAACTGTCTTAAGGAGACTAATTAAACCAGAGTTATAATTATCTTGGCTTGTGCAGAAGTGTGAATAGTAAGGTGATATCCCAACAATTAGTCTAGGAAATTCAAAGCAAAATTTTGTTGTATTTTTCTAGTCTGCTGGATTGCTAGATGTCTTGTTGTTCATTGGTTCCATATCTAAATATTTTAAGATCACAAAATTCATATTCATGAATGTGTCTTTATATAAGACGGGACATGTTTTTTGGCGCATTGTAAAACTACCTTCCATTAAGTCCTCTTTTGGGGGCTATGGGAAAATGTGGAAACTTTTTTTTTTTAATTTTTATATTGAGGATTGTTAACAAAAAAAGACAGGTACAATATGAGGTGATAAATCACCTTAGGTACAGTAATAAAACCCAAAATTATAACAGCAAGTATGTCCAGCTACTTAGGTCTAAACAACCTAAAGATTCAGCATAGGCTGATAAAAAAACAAAATATCAAGACCTAGTTCAGATTACTTAAAACAGCAACAGACTATTCCCAACAACACTTTTGATTTTTGCTTTGCTGGTACATATCAAATTCAAAGGTACCAATTATAGGATCGGCTTGGTCTTCTGGCTCTAAATCTTTCACCACAGGTTCATAGATTACTTTCTTAACAGAATTAACCTTTACAATCCTGTCCGGAATATGTTATGCTTTTTTATATGTTCTCTTTGAATTTCCAGATCTTTTTCATGTAACTTGCTTTTGTCATGGGTTCAAAATTATGCCTTTTTCACCTCTTTTCTGTATCCTAAGGTAAGTCCTCCTTCTAGCACTGCATAGAAGCAGAAATCACCAAAAAATCGCGAATCGCCGAGTTTGACGATTTTTACACTTAAAAAATCACGATTTTTACCCAAAAATTGGGCGTCAAGGGTTTTTTGTATGCAGTTGGTTTCGCTGCTAAATTGGGCATCTATTGTTTTCTGTTCGCGCTCCCCTTCAGGTTACCTCATATCTTGCAATTTGATATGTTCGCCTGAGTTATTTGCTTTCAACCGTTTTCCCTTTCCTTTTCTTTTGAAAAAAAATAGAAATCCTAGAGTATCCCGCAACGGACATTTAAACAATATGAGACTATTTCAGACATGACTTTTTCCCCGCGTGAGAACAACCGACGAGTTTAGAAGATTTTCCAGCATGAATTTTTTACCACGTGAGCCAATAAAACCCTATCGGAAAGCTTTTATATAAATCTAGCTTTTATATCGGCTCTATTATATTATATTAATTAATCACTATTAATATTTTATCCTTTGGACTGCTGTATTATATTTGTCATTAATCTATATAATATAATATTAAATCTATATAATATAATATTATAGATTATATTATTAATATTTTAATATTATATTGTTATATTTATATATTATATTATTAATAGTTCTATATTATAATATTAAAATATAATATTAATATTTTTAATATATAATATATTATTTGTATTTATTATTCTATTATAATATTCATATATTAATCTATATTTTTTTACATTAATATATTATAATAATATAATATTATATACTATATTATTAATATTTATCAAAATATAATAATATTATAAATATTAATATATTTATATATTATATTATTAATAATTATATATTATATATTATAATATTAAAATATAATATTTATTATTCTATTATTATATTTATATCATTAATATAATATTATATAATATTAATATTATTAATATATAATATATTATTTGTATTTATTATCTTATTATAGTATTTATATCATTAATCGATATTTTTCATTAATATATTATAATAATATAATATTATATTATTAATATGTATTATAAATATAATAATATATTACAAATATTAATATATTTATATATTACATTATTAATAGTTATATATTATAATATTAAAATATAATATTTATTATTCTATTATAAAATTTATATCATTTAAAAAACAATAGGGTTTCTTCTCCTTTCTGTATTTTTCTACATTTTTCCCAAATTTTTTCATGATTTTTTGAAAAAAAATTATACTTTTGATTTGCCGATTTTTACCCCTAGCGATTTTTTCCCGATTTTTTCACGATTTTTTGAAAAAATCTTATACTTTTGGTATGCCGATTTTATCTCCAAACGACTTTTGCTTCCTTGGACTACTATAAACTATAAAGAACCTGTCTTTAGGAATCTCAGGGATCATGGATACTTGCATCAGAATACAAAGAAGGGTGAGCTCACAACGAGATCCATTAAGGTGTCTTCTTTTACCCTGGAAGACCTCTTCATTCCTAACTTTCCAGATATGCCAAAAAATTTCATTAGTAAAAACCAACCAGAACCTATTAAGCTCTTTGGAGAAAATCTGCACATAACAAAAAAGAATTTCATGCCAAGTAAAACCATCTTTAACATCCCACCCCAAAAAATCCCCAAGAAAAGAAGACCATAATTGGTAGACATAAATACAACAAAAAAAAGAAGATGTTCAACAGTTTCAACTTCATGGCAGAAATCACAAGTTCTGGTAGGAATGCCTAGGGATGTCAACCCAACATTGATAGCAAGTTTTTAAGAATAAGCAACCACCTAAAACAGACTTTCTTTGGCTCAACCACATAAGACCAAATATTTTTAAAGATACAAGACGAATTCTCATTGGATCAATCAAGATTTCAATTAACATTTAATTTGCATGTAATTTCCTTTGTATCAGCAAGCAAGATTTATAACTTCTTGGAAATCATTTTATTAAAGACTGTACCATCTTCCCAATTAACATTATCCAAAGTTTTAGTATTCAACTTCAAAGAAATAGGAAAATGCACCCCATAGAGTGCCTTCTTCAAAATAGAATAAGATCTTTTCTGATTATTAGAGATATTAAATTCAGAATGTAACTTATCCTTACCTTTAACCTAGTCATTTTCAAGAATATATTTAAAGTCATTGATGCCTTTGGAAGCCCATTGTTTAGCAGAGCAGCCTTGAGTAAAGGCAAGAGGCTTGTTTTTCCAATCTAAGTTCCACCAAATAGACCTATGAGTAGTGAAAAAATTATCAGTTCTTGAAAAAGCCTCTTTTTGTTTTTGACAAGATGTTTAACACTTTCCCATGCCCTTCAAATGTTGCTAAAGACATTAGACCCAAAAGGCTTAACTGAAAGTTTCTCAAATAACAGATCACGAGGATGCAAAGTTGTCTAGACTTTACCTTTATTTGGCCTTGCAAGAGCAATATTATTTCTAATTAAAACTTTCGAAGGTTCATGTCCATCCATAGCCTTGAGAATCCACTTAATAGTTAAAGAAATCCCCTGCAACTTAAGATCTTCAAGCCCAATACCTCCCAATTGTTTAGGAAGACAACACTAGGACCAACTAACAACATGTCTCTTCTTAATACCTTTTGCTATCTGACCATAAAAAATCTCTAAGCATATTTTGAATTTTATCTATCTGATAATTGCCAAATAACAAGGCAAAAGAATAGTAAGTGCTATAGGAAGCCAAAACCTTCTGACAAACTTGCACTCTGTTTGCAAGGGAGAGAAGATGTGTCTGCCATTTAACATTCTTCCTTTCAATTTCCTTAAACATCCATTCCCACATTTCCTTCAATGAAGGATCAGCAAAAAATGGAATGCCAAGATATCTAACAATTTTGTTTGGCTCTCCCCATTGCCAGTTATCCTCAATGAGCCACTCAGGCAGAGATTCATCCCAACTAAGAACAATAGATTTACTATTAGAGATTTCAACACATGAAGCTTTGCAGAAAAGACTGAGCCTCTCTTAACACATTTTTAAAAATTCTCGCAGTTCATTTCAACAAATAAAGCAATACCATCAGCAAATTGAGCATTGGGGAGCATATTGTTATCAGGCAAACCAATACCTCTGACTGGGGGGGTTTAGCAAATCAGTTTTCAACATATAATGCCAGACATCAACAACAATCGCAAACAAAGTCAGAGCCAACAAACAACCTTACCCAATGGATCTTTGAAGACAAAAGGGATTAGTTAATGACCCATTAATATGAATTTGAGTGGAAGCATCATTGAAGAGAACCTTCATCCACTTACATGAGACCTCAGGAAACCCAAAAGCTTCCATAACAGTAATCATAAAGGCCCATTCCACCTTCTCATAGGCTTTTACAAAGGCAAGTAACAACATACTAACATTTTGTCCAGTATATTTAGCCCAGTTCAGACCTTCCCAGCTAGTAATCAGATTCTCCAAAATATATGTTCCTTTTATAAACCCAGTCTGATTAATAGAGACTACCTTAGAAAGAATTTTAGTCAGTATAAGGGAGAGAAGCTTGGCCAAGATTTTGTAAGAGACATTAAGCAAAGTGATAGGCCTCCAGTTCTTAATAAAAGACATCCTTAGGCAAGAGTTTAACACCCCTCTGTTGATATTGTAACCCAGAGAGCCCTTATCATAAGCTTCCTTGTAAGCCTCTAAAAGATCCTCTGCAATCCATTCACTATTAGCTTTATAGAATTCAATAGGGAGGCCATAAATACCTGGGGATTTTCCATTGTTAAAAGATTTTATAGTTCTTATGATTTCCTCCTTAGAAAGCTTATTGCTCAACTCAATAGCATCTTTATCATTTACTTTTTTAGGAATAGTCTTCGTATAGAGATTTCTAGCCTCAATACTCTGGGCATTTTCTAAGAGGTTCTGATAGAACTTTTGAAAAGCACCTTTCATATTATTGATGTCCTCAGTCATAGACTCTCCAGTGTCAAGAGGTCCTATTTTCTCTTTGTTATGCTTGGCTTTCAAAATGTTGAAAAAGTATTTCGACCCTCTATCACCTTCCTTCAATTAGTTTACCTTGGCTCTAATTTTTACTCCTTGATTTTTGTAGTTTTGAATGCATCTCAACTGATGTTTAGTTTTTATAAGCTCATTATGAATATCACTATCATCTACCTTATTCAAAATCTTGATTTCCAACTCAAGGAGCTTATCTTCAAGGGTATTTTCAAGTTTCCTCCTATCCAATGCCTTTTTCCTACTAACAGTTTTCAACAAAGCTTTCCAAATAGAAATCAAATTCTCCCATCTTTTAATACTAGACTTTTCCCCAAAAATAGTTTTGTTAATGTTTCTTATAGTAGGAGTACCATCAAGGCACTTCTTATCTGTCAAAATAGAAACATTAAGTTTAAACAATTGGCTTTTATTACATGCTTCCTCCTGGATGCTATTATTAATTCTCAGAGTGGTTTCAATTTAGGAATGATCAGACATGGTAGAAGGGATAACTTCCACTCGATTACTCTCTTGGCTATACTTGAAAGAGAAAAGTTCTTTGTTAGCATAGAATTTATGTAGTCTGTAATAAACCTTTTTCCCAGGATCTTGGTTATTACACCACGTACGCCAAATTTGCTTGTTAGTACTTTTCTTCTTTTCAAGAGGATCGACAAGGTTGTGAAACCTTCTCATTCTAGACCAAAAAACAATTCATTATCTTTCCAAGGACATCTTTGCCTTCCACTTTATCCTCTTTATGCTCTATCATGTTAAAGCCCCCCCCTCTATAATCCAGGGAATCTCGGGGAGATCATGAGCAATCCAGTTCCACAACATACACCTCTCTCTGTAGTCATTAGGGGCATAGACAAAGCACAGTCCAAACATGAAATTATTTTTTTCTAAAATAACCCACACTATTCTGTTACATGGAGAGGAACCACTTTCAACAACAAAAGCAACCCATTTGAACTCCACTAAAATGGTAGACTCACCTTTTCCTTTGACATGCTGGGTGGTGAAGAACTTTGAGTTCCTCGATACAAATTTCAACACTGTCTGAAACCCAACAGCTTTGGTTTTTTGAAGACACAAAAAATCCATCTTGGGCTTACTGTTACAAAAAGATCTAAGGATATATTTTTTGTCAGGAGTTTCCAACTCTCTGACATTCCAGCTAGAGCAATTGAGGATCATTTTTGTACAACCTATCAAAACACTTTGGCAACTTTTCCTCTTTCTCGTTTTTGTTATTTTTTTGGCTATTAGCCTTTTGATCAGATTGTTTCCTTTTCTTCTTCACTTCGGCTAAACTATTTTCTTTTACAAGATCAATTTCCATACCCTCACTGAAGAGGGGCTTAACACAGTAAAAAATGGCCTTTTGCCTTTTTGAATTTTTTGTAAAGACTACTGGATTGCTCCTCTAAAGGCAAGGCCTTTGCAGTTAGCAACTTTTGGGGGGCTTATCATTTTTGGCTTTTGCTAACTCTGCCTTAGCCTTGAGGCTTTCCAAGGCCAGCTGCTGGGCATTTTTCTAGTTTGCACATCATTGGGCTTAAAATCCTCCAACTCTAATTTTTCTTTAATATCATTATGCGTAGCAGGAATAACTATGTATTCCTCCTCCAGTAGAGAGCCTCTGATGCGAGGATCAAAGTTTTCAGAACTTTTATTAGCAATAGAATTTTGAAGCTCCATCTCAAAAGGTGAAAGAATAAGAGGACAGATACCCCCCACATCCTCCTCCATCAAGTCCAGTTTTTCATTTTCAGCAGGGATAGTTTTTCCAACCATGCACTCATTTTCTTTATTATTTTTTCTAACCCCCTCATTTTTCTCAAATATGTTTTCACTCCTCATAGACCTATATGGGTTTTTTTGAATCTTTGGACAATCTTTTCTAAGATGTCCATTTTTTTTTACACAAGTAGGCATTTAAACTTCCCAAAAGCTCTATTTCACAATTTATGTTCTTACCCTCCATTTGAATAGTTAAAATTTCAGGAATCCTTGCTTCTGATGCCAACAAGATTAAGACTCTTGCATTAAGATGAGGGAGAGTAACCCTATCTTCCTCAACTTGTAACACCTCTCCCAGGGGCTTCAAAATATGTGGGATAAACTTCCGCAGTTGAGGGGCTAAGTTTCTAATCTCTAACCACCTCAGAGCTGAATTAGCCAAGACATCATCTGGCTTGGAATCCATAGGCCAAGGGACAACTCTAAACACAGATTGACCTAGGTTCCAAAACTCTTTTTTAACCACTTTGTCTTGCATATTGTGAGTTTTGAAGAAAATAACAAAGAGACCCTTTTTGAATCATTCTACAAAAAATTACATATATAGCCATTTTTCTTCCCCAAACATTACCCAACTAGTCATCAAAGAATTTCCTTGAAGGCAAGAAATTAATATCAAGACAAGCAAAGAAAACTGCAATTTTCTTTAGTCTATTTTCTTCACATTTAACACCCTACACCATATCAAGATTGGGAGAAATGGAGAGTATTTTGGGTAATGAAGACACCTTACCGTTGTTTCCTCCACCAGGTTCCTCTCTCTCGACGTTGCTAACCCTTTTCATTCCATCTCCATTGTCATCTTCAAGCATAGAAAACACAACTGACTCTGGTATCACTTGCTCCTTTCCTCCAAGCACATCCCTGAAAGACAGTTTTTCTATCATTTTCTGTGCATCAGACTTGGCACATTCAATACCAACTTCTGGTAACTTCTCATTACACTCCACTTCATTCTCTCCACCGCTAGCAATAACTTCCTGTGGAATCATAGAACATCCCAATGCTTGCTGATACAAGGGAAATTAATGCCCTGACCCCTATACAAAAAATTGCGCATTCACCCATGTCACTCCCCACCCCAACACCCGCCTCGACCAACGGTTCAACAAGACAGCAATGAACTAGCGGGTAATACCAAGAACCAGCCACAAACAAAACAAAACAGAAAAGTGGGGGAAAACACAAAACAATTCAAAAACTTAAATTTATAACACTGAAACCTAATACAATCAACACTAAAATCCTTGCAGCAAATCTAGAAAACTGAAGACAACAAAGGTGACCAAGATCAACTAATGACACTAATTTGAATCACCATGGACAAGCACAGGAACATTGAAGAGAAACAATGGAGGATGACTCTTTGCCTTCCTCACCACTCTCAGAGCTCCTCTTCCCCTCTGCAATCTTTATCAAATAGATTGAAATGTGGAAACTCAAAGCAGGAATTCCTAAAATATTAAATGATAATTAAATAGGAAATTAGCACGGGACATGGATGGGGCTGAGGGACGGATTTGTGTCCCCATGGAACATAGCAAAGTGAGTTCTTTGATGTTATAAGGCTAGAAAAAGACTTAACCATATTTTGGCTATGAATTTTCATTTGCTTAATTAAACTTTTGAAAGAGCTGCATTATAAATATGATCATAACCAACATCCATGACATTGGACACTGAACGATGAATATTGAATCAGAAAAACGAGTTCGACAAATATGAATCTGAAATCACAAATATTTGATTGTTATATTATTATAAAATAACTAACGACTAGAGTCTAAGTCTCACATGATAATGGTAATCGAAAAATCAATATATAACAATTGTATTTCAGCCATGGCAAATTCTAAGCTACAACCTTAATTATTTCAGTTGCCATCCGACACATCCCTGATGCACCCCAATAGCTTCTCATCACTGCCCTATTTTGAAACAGTTGGCTCCTTAAACAATATTCCATCCAATCCAGGCTGTACAATTTAAGTCTGTTATTTTAATGTTTTAAATCTACAGGCCATCACGGACATCTGCAGCAGTTGGGGACTGCCCGTAAGTGTCTCGGGGTTGTTTGGGCATCTTGGGGGTGGCTGAGAGTTAAGAGAAAAATAAAGGCATGCCAGAGGGACTATTTGTCCCCATGCACAAATTCAGAAGATACCAGGGGATGTTCCATGTGCTTCCAAAGGGTTGTGGGCATCATGGAACGGTGGTTAAGTGTCGATTTGGGAGGTAGTAGATTATCCTTAGTTTATAGTTGAGTTCTTGACTAATTTGATGTAGCTGCAAATGAAATCCAGGATTAGCAGGAGGAGGAGAGATCTTGAGAGATGATGATGGACGACCTTATTAAATGTTTTATTTCCACTTGGGATTTGAGACAGATGTTAAAGTGGAAGTAATGGCTCTTTTAGAAAAAAACAAGACTGGTCAAGGAAAAGTGATGACACAAACATCAAATGGAAGTGGACTCAATGCTAATTATTGAAGAAGTCAAAATGGGGCAGTCCAAGGACTGGCAAGTAAAAAATGTTGTTCAAGGAATTAAGATGCAAAGAGAGAATATTGAGATCTCATGCCAACATTTGAAGAAGACAAGAAAAATATTGGCAGGTCTAGTGGCCAATTTAGGGGCAGAAAGGTTGGGCAAGATAGTTTGTAACAAGGAAGTCAAAAAGGGGATGTGCAATGACTGTCAATAAACTATCAAGAAATTGAGATGGAAACAAAGAATTTTGAGATCTGATACCAATGTTTCAGTAGTTCAAGAAATAATAAATATAGTTAGAGATCGAGTGTCCAGTTAGAAGTGGGAAAATTTTGGAAAGATGGTTTGTACTTATTATTTTCCCCCTTTTTTATCTCAAAATACTTTTCTGAAGTAGAAGAGCTTGGTCTTTATTAAGTTTTAGATAAAAAATTGTCTTTATGTGCACCCAGTACTGCCTTATCATGATTGAATCAAACAGAGGAGAACGATAAAAGAAGAAAAAGTGTGATGGACAAATGAAGAAGCCATTAGCTTTTATTTTTGTCAACTTTATAGTAGTGGGAATATGCTTGGAGCTGAAGGAGGGAGATTGTCCTCTGGGCCTTAAAGCAAATGTTTAAATTTGATTTTTTGAAATTCATGTCATATTTAAATTTTTTCCAATCGGGTTAGTTAACAACAATTGGGAGCTGGCATCTTGCTAACAATCCCAGGTCTAGGGTTTCCTAAGTCCATCAACACTAAGTACCTTTAGCAAAAACAAAAGGTGAGTGGGTATTGGTGATTACATACCTAACATTAGGTGATAATACATAAATACAATGTCAAATTATAATGAAGATTGGCCATTTCCATTTCTATTTTTATTGGTGCTTTTACTTCAATTGGATGTACAGTTCTTCCTATATCTATGAATATATCCTCTTCTTTCACAGTGTAAGCCATTATTTCACTTAGAGAATGAACGATTCCCCTAAATTGAGGGAACCATGAATAATATAAAGTACCATGAAAAACATTTCGAGCAAATTGGTTTAATATATGACTGAAGAATGTAAAGCATTATGAAAAACAGTTTTCTGTACAGTATATATCCAAATGCTGGGTTTTGAAATTGTAGGGTGTAAATTCTGTATTTGCCTGCTTAATATATACATAAATGCAACACCAGTTTGGAATATTTATACCCATTCATTCTACAATGCCTATTTATTCTACCATTGAGTTAATCTCTCAAGTCTGCCTACCTCTGCATGCTTAACAGTGGAAAATTAGACTACTTAATCCTACATTGTATTTGTGTGGTTAATCTAATTATAGACGTATCGCCATAAATCTCTCTGATTTTAGTTTTCAATATAGTTATCCTCATCTTGGGATAAGGTCTCTAGTGTCATCAAACCCCTTGGTTTTTCTAATGGTCTCAATCCTTAAGCTTATAATGTAGTTTTGAAGGTGGCTTAGTGGTCACACAGTGTTTTTTAACAAATATATTCCTTAAATTTATATCATTGGAAAGCTCAAGCAATGCAGTGATATACACTGCAATTGTGTATGATTTATTTATTGTCTAGAGTTTATATGCTATAGAAGGAAGTCTGGAATGGGCAACCCAAACCAAAGTCTGAAGATGTTTGGTTATTTGTGAGGCTTGTCCAGTAATTGACCCTTGGGAATTTATCTAATGCAAATTAGGCTTATACTTAAAAGATGGTACCTAAAGTTTTTAAATTTTTGTTTGTATTTCAGTCATAGTTTTTGCTATCAAGTGTCAGTGGAGTGTATAATTACCTTATCTCAGCAGTATCCTCCTCTTCTTTGCAAGATTACGGGTCCTCTGACTGTATTTGTTGCCTCGTTTTTACCATTCACTAGCTCTCTGATACCAGCTGATCCATTCAGCCCAACACAGAAGTCCCCAGACATCTTGACATTGCATCTTCCATGCACACAGAAACAAGAAACTAGTTGTAGATTCAATGAAGGGGAAATAAAGAAGAATGAAAACAAAGGAAAGAATAAGAAACTAAACGACTCTGCCTTTACATTCCATGAAAGAAAATAAACGTATCATTGTAATGACTACTGCACCAGTAAGAAAAACTTCCCTTCATTTATTCAGTGGCAACAGGCTTACTAGGAAACTTATATTGCCAGTTCAGGTTTGGGATTCACTGATTTTTTTCCACTGGTTTGGTATGGCTGGGTTCAAAAAATTGTACAAAATTGAGAAAACAGCTGATAGTGATAACGATGGTTAATCTAATTATAGGCATATCGCCAGAAATCTCTCTGATTTTAGTTTTCAATATAGTTATCCTCATCTTGGGATAAGGTCTTTAGTGTCATCAAACCCCTTGATTTTTCTAATGGTCTCAATCCTTAAGCTTATAATGTAGTTTCGGAGGTGGCTTAGTGGTCACACAGTGTTTTCTAATGAATATTCTTTAAATTTATATAATTGGAAAGCTCATGCAATACAGTGATGCACATTGCAATTGTGTATAATTTATTTAGTGTCTAGAGTTTATATGCTATAAAAGGAAGCTGGAATGGGCAGACCAAACCAAAGTCTGAAGATGTTTGGTTATTTTTGAGGCTTGTCCAGTAAGTGACCCTTTTGAATTTATCTCTTCAACTTAGGCTTATATTTAAAAGATGGTACCTAAAGCTTTTAAATTTTTGTTTGTATTTCAGTCATAGTTTTTGCTATCAGGTGTCAGTGGTGCGTATAATTACCTTATCTCAGCAGTATCCTCCTCTTCTTTGCAAGATTATGGGTCCGCTGACTGCAATTGTTGCCTCTTTTTTACCATTCACTAGTTCTCTGATACCAGCTGATCCATTCGGCCCAACACAGAAGTACCCAGACATCTTGACATTGCAGGTTTCATGTATGCAGAAACAAGAAACTTGTCGTAGATTCAATGAAGGGGAAATAAAGAAGAAATGAAAACAAAGGAAAGAATACGAAAGTAAACGATTAATTTTCTTGGAAAATAAACGTATCATTGTAATGACTACTGCACCAGCAAGAAAAAATTCCCTATATTTATTCAGTGGGAACAGGCTTACTAGAAACCCATGTTGCCAGTTTGGGTTTGGGGTTCACTCATTTCTTTCCATGGGTTTGGTATGACTGGGTTCAAAAAAATATACAAAATTGAGAACACAGCTAATAGTGATAAAGATAATTGATAATTCAATGTCAAATGTCAAATCAATACAAAATTACAAATCAATAGTCTTCCTATTGCTCTTAATTGAGAGCATCAGTGTCATCAATTGGTTCCTTAGAACAATAAGCAGCCCCAATGCCACTCTCACTAGCTGCACTATGCAATTCCTATGCAGCAGCCTTGTGCCACTCATTCTCAATAGAGACTAAGGAAAGGTGTGCAATAGAAGCATCCGAGTCAGCATTCTTAGGGGCTACATCCCAATTCCTCATTGTTCCCTCGTTGTATTCGACTTGCTTATGTGAGAGGAGGCGCAAGTTGGAATGCACATAGACCAAACTCTTAATGCCTTTTTTATAGTCTACTGGCTGTGGTTGATAAAAGAGTATGTACTCCAGTTCCACTTAGCTGAAGAGGAACTCACAACTTGATATTGGAGACAACGTCAATACAACGTTTAAAATTATAATTTATAACTGCCAAATAAAAGTAAGAAAGTTACAAAAAATCCATACTTGTTATGGAACTTTGTCACAGGTAAACAAAGCCTTGGCCATGGAGATACCACCATGCATGAGCATCCTTCTTGTACTTGTCTTGAAGAGTGCTAAGATTGTGATTTGTTGAAGCTATAAAATTCCTCTGCATCTAGACCAGGGATGGTCTAGTGAATGCTGCCTTTTTACCTTAGATAACTTCAATGTCTATGTATGGTGGCACCCTCTTGGGAAAAGAAAGTATCTTTGTGCTATAATACTTGGGGATCAAAACAAATGCTAGGAGATGCAAGGGTGTGGTCACCTTGTTTCATCATTTAACTATGGTTGTTTCCATTTGTTCAAATATTTTTTTGAAGGGTGTTTCTCCTTAGATGCTATTATGCTCCCTTACTCTTTTTATCATGGAGTGGATGCCATCATATATTTTGTCCAAACATGGATGATATGTATTGACAATTTTGTTCATACTCATGATGTGCTCAATGAAACTCAATAAATATCCCACACAAGCCCACCGATCATCATCTAGGACCAATGCTTTGACCTTTGGGGCCCTTTTTGTATCGGATTGCCTCCATACATTCCAATTGTTGCTGATGACCACAGTGCTCAATGCTATTGCACCTTCACAAGTCATCTCAAGATGATTGTGTGTTGTGAATTGAGTCTCAACAATCTAATAAAATGTTAAAAAAATTAAAACAAATAAAGAAGTATATGCTATAAGTACTAAGAAGTAAAATAAAATTATAAATAGTAAAAAATGTGAACTTTTAATAACAAATTAAAGTAAATAAATAATAAAATGTTGAAATTTCATAAACTTACCTTCAATAACTCTAACTTGGAGGACTTGAAGATGGCTTGTAACATATAATGATTATTCACAAACACTTGAATTTACTCAACCTCAATGTAGATTTTTTTAATCCACTCTATCTATGTGCCAAGCTTATGCATCATCAAGTAGAGTGAGTGGATGCCACATGGTGTCCAAAATATGTGCTTGTATTTGTGTCGTTTAGAATTTGATTCAGACACAATGCGAGTGAGTAAGACTCCAATGCGACACATGAATTGTATCTTTGCTGTGGGAAACCTCCTAGTCACTTTCGCTCTCTTGGCAAGAGCTAGTTCAGTGGAGGTAACCAGGGGGTTGTCTTGTTTGCAAGGGAGTAAAACATCGCGGATCGCAGTTGGGTTATTTGTGTGATGTGTGTTTGTGTATGTTCGTTGAATGTTTTGATGGAAGTGTTCAATTGTTGTTGTTGTTGTTGTGATAATGATATGACTTAAAGGGTCACTTGTCCTAAGTCTAGTGTGAAGACTGTTTTGCTCGTTCAAGATGCAGAAGCATTCTAACCTCGTTTCCTCGTTTTGAATGCGTTGTTGTATGAGTTCTTGATGATCAATGATTCTCTATTGGTGTTCTTCTGCTTCTCTAATTTGTTCTATGTTTTGTTGGATTTGAATTGGTTGTGGGAAGTTCTCCCTAATCTCATCTAGGACAGATTTTATCCAATCTTCCTTGCTTGGGCACATCGAATGCTAGACAAGAGGGGGAAATGTTTGTTGTGTTGATTTTGTTGAATGTGTTGAAGATGTTGACCTTGTGATAGAATTGATGGTTTGACTTGATCTTTTGTTTGGCTTTTTTGTGTTTTCTAATGTTTTTGGTCTTTTGATGAATGCAAAACTATATGAATGCCGAACAATTTTTGGTTCTTTTGCTCCGAATTTCAAAATGAACTAATTATCTAGGAAGGAAAAATGAATGCAAACTATATGATTATTTTATGCAAACCAAACTATGTTTTTGTGTTTTTGTGGGTCGATTTTTGATTTGTAATCTAACGAAATTGAAAATTGCAACCAATCTAAATACAATGAAATGAAATTAATCTAAGAAAATAAAACTAATCTAAGCAATTGAAATGCAAAAATTACTCTAAGAAAGCAAATTAAATTTCCCATCAAGAGAAAAGCAAGCAATGTGTTACTTTCCCAAGAGCAAAGTTTGATCTAATTACTATTGAAAACTTGAAGAACATGTAGGAATCAGGTAGTAGTACTTGGCGTTAGTCCTCATAAGTCCATTGGGCAACCATTCCTTCCTTTGCAGTAGCGGGGTCTTCCTCTTGGCAATAGGGACAAAATGAAGACAAAAAGTAAGTGGCTATGAGCTTGGAAGCTATGAAAATTGAAAAAAAAAAATTGATTCGAGCATATGGATGCTATTGAGAAGTGAATGGCTTGAGCTATGAAACTATAAATAAAAGCATAAGGCACACGAGGTCCTGCAGTGAGCATAAAATTGCTATGGAGACAACTATTTGCAAAGAAAAAACGTAAGAATGCAATAATGAATTTCTCTCCTAAGGGAAAGCTTTGAAGCTTTGCAAAAATAAAAACTAAAGAAATAAATTAAGAGGCTTAAAGGCTTGTGAAGAAGCTTGAAAAAACTTGTGAAGATGAGAAGAGCATTCCCAACATGAAAATAATGAAGAGGTGAGGGGTATTTATAGGTTGGAAATCCACACCACAGGTGGTGGTGATTGAGGAGTTAACAAAATTGATTGAAGAGTGATATAGCTCTTATTGGAAGTGAACAATGGTTGAAGGGAAGATTACAAAAGAATGAGTGGAGATAACAATAGACTGATTGAGAGATAAGAATAGATTGATTGGAAGTCAAGAAGAGATTGATTGGGAGTCTAGAAATAGTTAGGGGAAGTGAACAATTAGTTATGCATGAAGGAACTCACAATCAAAAGCCAAAAATGGAGTCAAATTTTGCTAAAATTGGAAGAAATCATGCATGGAAAAGATGATAGGGTCGCCCATTTCGGGAAGTGGGGCACCCCTTTTAGCAAGACATGTTGCCCCTGGAGACCCTAGTTAAGATGCAAGGTCGCCTAGGGAGACCCTGAAGACAGTAGGGGTGACCCAGGCATAGTGGTTTGAATAGGTGGTTTGAAAGTGGAAAAGTGGTCTTGAAGGGCTGAAAATGGTTTCAAAGGTTTGAAACAAGGAAGAACACACCAGGAAAGTGGGTCACCCCTTTTAGTAAGGCAGGTTGCCCTTGGAGAGCACACTTCAGTAGTAGGGTCGCCCAGGGAGACCATGAAATCAATAGGGGCGACCCAAACAAAAAGGTTTGGACAAACAAATTGAGGGTACAAAGGACTTTGGAAGGTCAATTGAATGGTCATGGAAGAAAGAATGATGAAGAAGCCCTTAGGGAAAATGAATTACCCCCCTTGGAAGGTGGATTGGTCATGTCATTAGGGTTGGTAAGTGATAGGAGTGGACAAACAAATTGAGGGTACAAAGGACTTTAGAAGGTCAATTGAATGGTCACGGAAGAAAGAATGATGAAGCCCTTAGGGAAAATGAATTTCCCCTCTTGGGAGGTGGATTGGTCATGTCATCGGAGTTGGTAAGCGATAGGAGTGGCTTGTCGAACATGGGCTAGGTGGTCAACAAGAAAGCGTGCAGGACCTTAGGAGGTTAGCATGAAGGTTAGGGAGACACAAACAAAGAGAAAAACAATTGAAAATGTGTCGCCAAGAGAGAAGCTGCTGAGAGGTCTATATATTTCAAGCTTACATGTACATAATTAGGACTATAGCTCATCATCTAATTGCCATGTAGACCTGTGTGCTTTTTTCATACTTACAATATCTTGCCTCAACCAATAACCCCACTGCCTTGCAACTTTTAGTATTGTCTGTTATGACTTGGATAATGTTATGAGACCTCACCATCTTAATCGACTCTATTAGGATGCCAGTGATGAAGTTCTCATTCTTCGGTTGCCCCTCCCAATCAATTGCCTTTAAAAACATAACTCCTTTAGTGCACACTACAATGATATTAAGTAGGGGTCTGTTTTTGCAATCTTTGTATCGATAAAAAATGATGGACACTCCCATTTCAGCCCATGAATTCTTGATTGGCTGCAATGATATGTCTACAATTTTTTTTCCTTGGCTAATAAGTTGGTGCACATCTTTTCATAAGCAGGAACTATATAACATGTGGGTGTCTCATTGATTGCCCTCACCATTTCCTGCCAATATGATGATTTGACGAGGTTGAAAGGAAACCCATTGGTAGAAACATAGTTCGAAAACTCGGACTCGGAGAGTACTTGACAAGCCAAAAATTTCCGACTCAGAGAGTAGTTGGCAAAAACTCGGCAACTTAAAAAACACTTGAATTTTTTTAAAAAACATATTTTTTGCAAAATATAGCTAGAATATGTACCAAATGGGTTTGGTTGGGAGTTTGAGGGCAATGCTCTCAGTGGGGTCGAGGGGCAGTGCCCAAATAAAGACCTTCAAAAGTTTGGCGCACACCATTTTCGCATTTTTTTAAAATGCAAAAAAAATGCTTGTAACACCAAAAAAACAGAGTTTTGGAGTGTTTTTTCCACGATTTTGATGCATTGCTGATGCAACAAGTCAAGTATTTGGAAAAACTCACCGAGTTTTTGGTGAGTCTCAGCAAGTACTCGCCAAAAACTCGACGAGTTTTTCCAAATACTCGGCAAACAAACTCGGAGAGTAAACCTTGTGAGTACTCACAGAGCAAAAAATCTCGCGAGTACTCGGCGACTCGGAGAGTATTCGAGGAGTTTGCAAACTATGGGTAGAAATGCAAAGGGCAATGTACTCATTTGCAATGTTCCTTGCGTAAATCTGGAACACTCTTTCTAATGGGCTTGCATCCCTGGTTCTTTGGTGTAAAAGAGTGAGGGTATTGTCTTCTTGGGAAGATAGTGTCATGATAAGAGGGTCTGTGGTAGTCACTATTGGAGTAGTGGGGGATGGCCCTGTAGGTGGCTTGTAGGATCCATTATTAGCCAAATGATGAGATTTTGATTTTGCTCTCTCAATTGCGCTATTTGCTTCATCATGCTCTTTGATATAAGCAAGAATTTGCCTCTTTGGCAACCCATGTTTGTTAGACTCACCACAAACTCTGATTACTTTGGCAGACAGTTGCACACAAGTGAGCTTTCACTCAACTATATGAGCTCTTATGTTCATTTTGGAACTCATTATAGCTCCAAATATAACTCCCATTTCCACCAAGCTGGTCAATCATTGTGACATGTTGCTAAAGAGGTGATGATGGGCCAAAATTGAAAGCCCTACATGACCATTGGTCCACTGAGCTAGAACTATCAACAAATATTAAGAAAGTTGAAAAATTAAAAAGAATACAATAATCTAACTAGGTTACCATTATTTGTTAAACTGCTATGGGGTTACTTTGAGTTTGCAATTTCCGTTTCCCCCTCCCCTCTCCTACATAGGCACTGGAAGAAGAAACTGGTGTCCCTCCTACTCTCGTCTGCAAAGTATGGCTAGAGCTCTGTGGCTGGCTATGCTGAAGATGTGCCCTATGGTGCAAAGTAGTATGCACAGGTGCAGCTGTAGTATCATCAAGAAGACCCCATAACTTATTTATTTCAACTTTGTATTTGATGTTTTGCGGTGCTGCCAAAAAAGAACATATGTCTACACCTTTTCCTCTAATGAAAAGAAGGTGTGCATTAACTCTAGTGATGCTCCCAGACCACTCTAGAGCACAAAAGTTGCACTTCCACCTCCTTGTGCCACCAGATGGTAACCCTTCCCTGTTTGGTAATACTAATTTTGTTGCAAATTGTTTGAGAGGGGATTTGCGATCAAAAGGACCCTTAGCATACGGTGCCAGTAGTGCAGAAGGGCACTCAAAACTAGTTGCTTCACTTGCCATGGAACTAGTATTGGCTTCAAGCTCAACCCCATGGTCACTCCCCTCAGCCTCAGGAGCATATTCACTTCCACTATCAGGATCACTATGAGAGCTCATTATGATACTGCAATAATGAATAAACAAATAAATTCTATAAGTGAAATTTGATGTTAAAACTTAAAACTTAAATCTTGATGGAAAGATGAAAAAAATTTAAAAAAACAATGGGCATTGAAATGAAAATCAAAACATGAATATGCATTTGCAGCCATGGCTGCAAATGCATATTCATGTTTTGATTTTCATTTCAATGCCCATTGTAAGATTCAACATGAAAAACTAAAACTAAGAACTTAGAAAAAAATTTAAAAAAACAAAAAAAAAACAAAAAAACTTCAAAAAACAGTCATAAAAACTTACCTTGTGCTTGAAAAATCCTTCACACTTGGTGTAGAATGCTCCTTCTCTTCTTCTTCTTTCTCCTTCTCACCCCTCTTGCACTTGCAACACCTCAAACTCCCTCTTTCACCCACTCTTCTCACTGGTTTTCCTATTTTTCAACTAGCTGTTGCAAAACATGAAATGACATATTGAGTCATAAAATGAAAAATGAAAGTGTAATGAGAGTTTTTAGTCTTTAAAATGGTCAACAAACCCCTTAGGGTTCGGACCTGGGCTCCAAGTCCCAAAAAAAACAAAAAAAAAACCAAAAAAAAATTGACTTTTTGCAGCCCCAGCGCGGGGGACGGCTAGAAGTCCCCGAGACGCTCGAGGGACGTCTAGAAGTCCCCGGGACGTCTCGGGGACGGCTAGAAGTACCCCCCGTCTCACTGAAGACTCTGGCGTTCCGGCGGCGGCGGGGGGACGGCGGGGGGACGTCTCGCCGGCGTCCCCAAGTCTCGGAAACGTCTGGGACGGGGGGACGGGGGGTTTTAGGGGGGGGACGGGTCCCCGTGGAACACTGCATAAAAGTCACTTTTTCAGGGTTAGCTAGGGTGGGTTAGGTTTTTCTTCATTTTTTGGCTATTTTTTGTTGTGTTTTTTAGTTGAAAATTCCCTTGGGTTGAGGTTTGCCTTGGGTACGCACATGGCATGTAGGCTCGTGCAATTGGCTTGGGTACATCTGAGATGTGCCTGGGCCAAATACACAGGCCAAGATGTGCCTTGGGTGTACCGAGGATGGATCTGGACTGGGATGTGAAGCTGGACTGATTCGGATTGGGTACATGTCCAGGGAACCGAGGATAGCCAGTAACATAGTAGAAAACGATAAGCAGAGGCTTGGTGTTACACCGTACTTGCAGGTTTCCTTATGGTATCTCCTCCTTCATAGTTACAAAGACAGAAGAGTGATTAAATAGCAAAAATGCCAAAAAAAGCAACCAAACAACACCAATACCTATGTGGATAACCGGCCAAGCAATTCCTTCCCACTTATTTATTGTTGCTGGACAGATCAAATTCCTAACCAGTGGAAGGCCAAGATTGCTCCAGGGATTTCGAAATAATCAAGTTTTATCACAAGTTCATTTTTTGAATGTAGTCAGGAATTTTTTAATATATTTTTCAAACACAAACTTAAACCTCATAATTACAAGTAGAAAGTTTGGGAGGATGGATTTCAGCTGGAAACTGACTGGGGGTCTGATAAGTCATTTCTCTTAGAAATTTCCAGTAGAGATATGTTCTTGGATTACAGTACATTAAAGCAAGATTCTCTGAGGAGTTATGTGCCCTGCCCAAGGTATTCTTGTCTCCCAATATCCGAGGAATGAAGTTGAAGATTCGTTCTAATGCTTTGTGCTTGGTTATCTTGTTTAACTTTTGTTAGCATATGCTGTGTTATTCATGTGCACTCTTACAAGCGGGGTTCCCTTCTCAAAGCAAGAACACGGTCATCAGTAATTACAGTTATGACCAGAGACTTAAACTGACAATAACCGTTCAATAAGATTCTAAGTAGCAACTGTGGGAAAGACTTAAATGCTTGTTTTGGATGCTAACTCAAGATACGAGAACTAGGCACATTTAATCACTTATTTAGGAATACGAGTGGATTTTAGGCATAGATTGACAAAAATATTAGAATCTATAGCACCAGAAATTGTTCTCAAATGTCAAGTCCATCTTATTACGTAGTAAATTTGGAAAGGTAGAAAGCTTCATAATCTTCAGTCAACACCAATGTTCAGAATACTTCATACAGGATCATTAAAGGGGACAGACCATTGTTTAAGCTAGCAGGAGGCCACAGCTTCTATTTCCTTTGGAGGAAGTAAATGGTATTTTCGGGAAACTGAATAAGGATTCATTTTGATATTAATGTAAATGACACCTCCAGCAAACTGCCTCTGAGAATTTCTATCTCAGTCCTCCTTTGATTACATTTTGCATTTGATAATTATATGAGATCTTGGTTGAGGTGGAGTTATGTGTCTGGAGTGACTTTTGTAATAGTTATTTGCTTGCATTTTTACTTCCTCTCTCATAGGTCTGTCATCATATACCGACAGAAGGGATTATTAAAAAGTAAATATATTATTTATTTGTGCATGCATTCCTTATTTGTTGATGATGTGGTTCAATAGTCTTTTTGTGGACTGTTGTGTAATAAACAATAAAAACTTTTGCAATCTGAGCTGTGTGAAATAAATTTGATCATGCTTTTTTTCTTATAAAATTCAATGTAGGTAATCATCTTGGTGCTTGCCTTCATGTTCTTATTCTTTAAGAGTTTGTTTCAATTATATTTTTCACTATATAATATTTGGTTGCTTCTTTATTGTGATTGCAGATTGATGTGACATCACATATTGTACGGGTGGTGACGTCCTTAAAGGTAAATAGATTGTTCTTGGTATTTTGTGTATGGGGGAAATTCTCCAAACATGTTTTTTTAATGGAGTACTCTCTTTTTTCCTGTGATAATTTTGTCTCTAATGGCTGTTTGACTGAATGAATTGAGTTCAGGTTGAAAATACTGGATCAAGTACCGCTTCAAATGTTCTCATTGCATTTCCTACAGGCCAGGTAGGCAATCTGGCATATGTGAGGGCAGCCACCATTGAAGGAAAGGGGAAAAATAAGGTTTCTCTTCAGCTTCCAGTAAATCCTTCTCAAGCAGAGGGTGTTCCTGATGGAGTATCTTTATTTTCAATTGCATTGTCAAAGATGCTAAATAAAGGTGACACTGTAAGTATAGAAGTGCTGTCAGTGTTCACCCACTCATTAATGCCTTTACCTGAAGAGATCTCCCAGGCACAATCCCAGCTTGTCGTTTATCGTGACAGTGCTTACTTTTTCTCTCCTTACCTTGTGAAAGTGCAAACTACAACTATCAAGACTCCAAGTCCTAGAATAGAGTCATATACCAAAATTGATCCCACAAAAGTTGTAGACGCAGAACTTAAGTATGGACCATACGAGAATCTTCCCGCATTTTCTTTTTCACGCTTTATTGTTCACTTCGAAAATAATCAGCCATTTCCAGTAGTTAAGGAGCTTGTGCGGGAAATTGAAATTTCACATTGGGGAAATGTTCAGATAACAGAACATTGCCATCTTGTTCATGGTGGTGCTCGTTTGAAAGGTGGATTTTCAAGGTTTGTCTAATTTTATTGTGAAGTTTCACTTCCAGTTGTTATATAATTCTTTTGCTGCATATAAAATACATAGTCTATGGCAAGATGTCAGAGTTTCACTTCTAAGTATGGTTTCTAACAGGATTGAATACCAAGCAAGACCCAATATTAGAGGTGCATCATCTTTTAGGAGTCTAGTGGCAAAACTACCACCTGGAGCACATTCTGTTTATTACCGAGATGAAATTGGAAACATCTCTACATCACATTTGAGAAGTGATGCTAGAAAGGTTAGATTTTTTTTCAAGATCTCATTGATTTATCTTCCGCTGCATTTATTTTAAACTTTCAGATTGCCTGGCAGATTATCATGATCTTCTTGCTATTTTGTGCAGACAGAGTTGGAAATTGAACCTCGATATCCCATGTTTGGAGGGTGGCAAGCCACTTTTACCATAGGTTATGGTCTACCGCTAAAAGACTTTCTTTTCCAAGCATCTGATGGAAAGCGTTATCTTAATCTTACTTTTGCATCTCCATTCAATGACGTGATCATTGATAAGCTAGTTGTCAAGGTAAGAAACATGACCACTTACTACTTTACCCAATTTTGTCAATTATAGGTAGTTATTTCCCACTATTGTGTCATGTCTCAAATATGATTTTTGCTCTAGATAATTCGTTTCATATGACAAAGATGTCTGTTCCTTTGGTATAGCAGGGTTTCTGGTATGTGATAACATATGCATTTTTGTCTTCATATGCTACATGCATTAGAATTCTCTATTCTTTTTTGCTTACTTCCATGTCCATGTGTGTTGTCATGGCAGTTGACAATTACATTGAAGTGTTAATTATCTTCCAGGATCATTTTGTTCATGAACCTTAAACTGATAGGACAGATTTTTGTACTCGAGTTAGTTTTTAGTCATAGTTACTTGGAAATGTAGACTGGGAGTCTGGGACGGGAAAGCCATTATTTAGAAAACATGGTACCGTTGTACTCAGAGACGGCTATATATATAAATATACAGATACACATATACATAGAGACATTTACATAAGTACTAGTGTTGTATACATAGCATATAGTTTATTAGCACAAGCTGCTAAATTGAAAAAAAACTTCAGTGGATGTAGACATCCTATCCTTTTTTATTGTTTCTCTTCTTATGAGTACATCTTTGGGACTTGATGAGAAAGTTCTGTGCTACAAAAAAACCTGTAAATTTTCATAAAAAATGGAAATTACAAGTCTATTAGTGTATTTGTAGTTCTCTAGCTCTTTCAGCAAGATATCAGCACTCCAGAAAAAACTAATGTAATTTATATGATATATCTAAGAAACTCCTATAGGATTTTTCCCAATTTCCAAGGGGCACTCCTAGGAGACATACATAGGCTAAGAAACTTCATCTATGGTCTCTTGACATCTGAACATGATCCCATATGTGTCTCTGAGACAGGGACATGTTTCAGATACAGGAGAAAGTATCAGGGGTCAGGGTGTGAGTCTCTGAGTAGCTTCTGTTTTGGGGCTTCCTCATGATATTACTCCACTATATACTTATTGAGTCCCATTGACCTACATTGGGCACTTGTGAGCATGAATATAATTTCTCTCATTCTTTTTTTCTATAGAGAAAAAACTGTGTATTATGAATAATCTTTTACATGATCTATATATTCATCGCCCATGTATTTTGTTTTTTCTGTTCTCATGGGAAACCCTTAAAGCCTTGTAAAATATTCTGTATCCATGCTATTGTATGTCATTTGGCTGTTTGTACTTTGATTTATCTGTTCTATACATACCACAATCTTTTTCAAATTCCTTTTTTTTACTCTAATCATCCAATTACAAGATCATTAATCTGAGCTGTATGCTTGTAGGTTGCACTACCAGAAGGATCTAAAGATCCATATGTTTCCATTCCTTTCTCTGTAGACCAGCATCAGGAGGTATAATTTATCAGTGGAATACTGTTTGGGTTGAGTTCTTTTGTATTTCCTATTTTTTGTTATACGGTTTAGGCAATCATCCAATTTGTAACACAGCTTATATGTGTTTTTGGTTTTGGTAACTTTTCTGCAGATAAAGTACTCCTATCTTGATACTGTTGGGAGGACGGTTGTAGTTTTATCCAAGACAAATGTTGTACCTGAGCATAATGTGTTCTTTCAGGTAGTTATTTCCATTATGCTTGCGATTTGATAGATTTTAATTTAATTTTGTTGGATATTGTAATGAACGCCTGTCCTCTATCTAATTAAAACAAAACTAATTCCAATCAAAACCACACACATACATTTTTTTTGGTAACAATAAAGTACAATTAAATCATTTTATAAAAATGTGATTCATAAAGAATTTTCCCATTTCTACAAATCATATACAATGAATGAATAATCTGGCATTCATATAGAACATATTACATGATTGCATCATCATCTTGATACTGAGAAATACAATTTCTTAAATAAACAATATTACAAATAATTCCAATGGAATATAAAAGATATATCTGTGTAAACAAGTCTCTTTGTGTGTATAATCAAGTCTTCAGCATAATTCAGCTGCAAGAGGAAGAGCATCACCCGAGTGCTTTACCTCCAACCACAGACCGGCAGTCCCCCGCACACCTTCCACCTAGAAGTGACCCCACCCTTCACGAGGGAAGTGGATTAGGAAATCAACAAGATCCAACATGCCTTCTAAGAACTAGTGCTGTGTCTAATTAGATACAATCAGTTATGCAACTCTAGAGTCCTTCTAGCTAAGTATAACTTGGACTGAGTGTTAAGCAATACCAGAGAGACACTATGAACCGACAATGCAAGCAGTGATTTTGCATTACTTTGGTCAAAGATTCATGAAATCAAACACATTCTTAAACGGATATGTGTCGTATGTTCACACACCTCATCTCAAACTGGCTAACACATATCATTATTTCACAAAACACATACTCGAGTGTAAATTCCATCACAAGCATATCAGCTTAAACAATTGCTGATCCTATTCTAGACTTGGCCAGGGGAATTGATAAGTTTAATCCATCTACAATTTCAACTAGTCAAGTATAGAATCTAAGAATAGAGATCATAGTAAATAATTTAAGATTACAACAATACTGCTGTGCAGCCTTGGATTCTCAGCGTCATGCCCAAAAGGCAGTCTTTTCATAGATAAATTCTCATGATCTCAGTAATCATAGACAAAGAAAACTCTCTCTCTAGATATATATAAGTTACCTTTAATTAACAGGGTTAATTTCCATACTAACTCATATAGATAATATCAGTAAAGTACAGAGTTGAAAACTTTTTGCTGACCTCATATCTGAGTAGAGATCATAGTAAATAATTTAATATTACAACAATACTGCTGTGCAGCCTTGCATTCTCAATGTCATGCCCAAAATGCAGTCTCTTCATAGATAGATTCTCATGATCTCAGTAATCATATACAAAGAAAACTCTCTCTCTAGACATACATAAGTTACCTTTAATTAACAGGCTTAATTTCCATACTAACTCATATCTGAGTAGAGATAAATATGGTATGTATTATTCACTTAATACCAACAAAGATCAGATTTATACAATATAACTTCTTTACAGTCTTCATTGTACCTCAATCAAAACAAGTCAATAACTCTATAATAAATGGAACTCATAATGCTACACTGCTCTACCCTGAGCATGTCTATTTTAATTCAATGAAAATAATTCCCTTACTTTGAAAATGGATGTATATTTATAAATGCATATATGTACTTTACATATACCCATTTATAAATATACACAAGTAAAAACACACTGTCTGCTCAGTATTAATAATAGTTTTCAAATAAAAGTCATATCAATAACTCATTTCTTAGTTTGGTCTGTTTTGGTATGATCCAATTCAATGATAATAGATTCTTTCTAAGAATCATGAAACTTCTCATATCTACAAGTACAATATATAAAACTGAATCTCAGGGAAGAATAAACAATTATGTTTATCATCAAGAATATAATGAATCTCAGAATAACTTTAATAGAGCCCCTAAAGATCAATTCAACATAACTGTGAAGTTCACTGTTATACTCACAGTGGCTCTCATATGAGTCAAACATTACCAGATAATGGTAATTCGATAGAATAAGATCTATAACACAGAACGACCTATACGGTCGTATTCAAATGAACTTTAATCCCTAAGTTCACAGACCCTAAAATGGCCAATAGAAATCTAAAGCCTAAGTTCAACTAGTATAAATAATGAACTCAAGAGGATACAGAAAATTCCTCCTGCTCAAAAGGATAAAACGATGAGCTTAGTGACAAAATTATACACAGATATGACTCAAGGTTTACAACTGCCGAAGTCACAAAAGTTACAATAGTCGAACCACAATGCCACGTTATGGTTTGTGATGAAATTCAACACATTTAAAGACACAAAACTTAGTCAAGGCCCAAATTCCTCACAGACAATACACTCTGTTTATTCTTTAGACAAAGGTGTGAATAAACACAAACCATTTATAATATTAACCCTATGATTGTGGTTTAATTCAACAAAGTTGACACACATTTTAGTCACAATGACAGGGATATGGTTTAATACAATTCAGTCTTAATAACAATAGAATGACTATGAAAATACTAACACGGTCGTGCCACAATTATAACACATTTGGCTATGAAGTAAATGCCACAGCCGAGCCACAAAAATATCACTTTTGGCTATGAAATAAATAGCACAGTCATGCCATTAATAATATCACAATGGCTATGAAATAGATAACACAGTCGAGCCATAAGGTCCTCAATGACTGTGGCTAAAATAAAACACAGTAGGTGCACGATATAATACACATTGACTGGGAAAGAAAAAAAATCTCAATTCGAGGCTCAGTACTTCTCATTGGCTGTGAAGGGTTTATCATACATATGAGGTTCATAGTTTTCACAGTGATTCACAATTGTTAACCCTTGGTTTGTCTATATGTGACAACACTGGTTTATATACAAAACCCTTGATATATCTAAACAGAGAAATCAAATAAACATTTATATCTCTTCTTTAAGATAAAGCATCGTAGCCGCATCATTGCATTGGCATATAAACCTAATCAAATATATCTCTGATAAGAACATTGTGAAAACATACCGATACGCATGGTTTTCCTTCAAATTTTCAGAGTCTGCCTCCTTGCTGTTGCCTCTTCTTTTTCCCCGAGTTGTTCCCCTTCTAACTGTTCTGACTCTTCTCATTATGGGTTCGATTTCCATAACTAACTGAAATCTCTCCAAGTCACTAGATTCCTGCATGAATCCCTTCCACTCCGCCCTCTTCTTTCTACACGAACTGGAGTAATGTTTGCATTAAGGGAGATGCGATGGGATGTCATTCCCACTCCCCAATCGTAGTACTCTTGCAATAATTGCTTTAAATGCATTCCAACAGCTCACTAACTCCACTTCGTGGAGCTTAGTCAAGCTCAAAGATTTGAAAATTCAAATCTTTAAAAATTACAAATATAAATATCTATACTTCTTCGAATAAAGATAAATCACTTGCAAGGTGAATTATATCTGTTTTTTCGATAATTCACAAGTGATAAAAGAACTGTTGAACTATTACAAAAAAGAAACAATCAAATTCTTATTGACACAACCTGAATGAGATCAACCACACTGACTTAGAGATGAACCAAAGCAATGGATCAACTATAATGTGGATCACACTAAGCCAAAACAAGAAACCGACTACATCATCATACGATGACAATGCTACTATGCAAATTACTGACATAGTATGACATCAAAAGGTATCCAAATATAAAGACAATGACACAATGCTTGTGTGTATGAGAGTTTTCAAGGCATATTGTCTTGTCCATTTTATCTGATTCAATTCCCTCTCTCCGGTGATAACCCTCCCTCCTCGTCTAGGAGGGAGAAAAACTATTCTCCCACATCCACCTCATTAGCAATCACAGTAGTTAGTCCATTAACCACATTATGTATAACATGAAATAAATATTTTAACAACAATAATCATGAAGAAATTCCTTTATCTTCATTAGAAAAAATATATATCCATTTTTGCATATCATAAATCAAAGTAAATTTATCTCATCAAATTCATCTGCTAAACACAGCATGATAATCATAATTCAAAATGCATAATCAAAGCATCTAACTAATAATTAGTTAAAAATAACATAATTAAGTTGTCCAAAAATGGGGTGTGACAGATATAAACTTTCAAATTCTATCTTTCCTTTGAATGAGGGTGCTTTAGAGAAACTTGTTTCTGGAAGAAATGGAGTACAGCAGTAACTGTGACATGACGTGATGTGCATCTCCAGTGTGTGACTGTGCACATATATACATACATTGAACTTCATTTTTATATCTTTTTGCAATTGTAGTTTGCCTTCAATGAAATATAATCTCTGTAGTAATACTTTGATATATATATATATATATGTTTTGTGTTTATAGGAGAAATTGCATAAGCACAATGAGATAACTTTTGCTAAAA
Organism: Cunninghamia lanceolata; assembly: GCA_027924645.1. Lineage (NCBI taxonomy): Eukaryota > Viridiplantae > Streptophyta > Pinopsida > Cupressales > Cupressaceae > Cunninghamia > Cunninghamia lanceolata. The sequence goes on along the minus strand of BSBN01001272.1, from coordinate 18,974,952 downwards.
GTGGTGGGTTCATGCTTCAAAGTTCAAATCATGAACTCTGACCATGGAAGCCGAAAGTAGAATTGTCCAAATTGCTATTTAGTAGTAGTCAATATTGAAATTTTCAGGTCTATTTTAATAAGCATGCTAGACATACACAATTATTAACTAGATTTTTGCACCGAATAAGCTTACTGTTTCACAAAAAGTCACAATGATAGAAACATGATTTTCAAATAAATGTTTGTATGTCACAACTGTTAGGGTATTTTGTTCTGAAGTTGCTTGAGTTATACTAAACTATCTTCATGAGGAATTTGAGTCCATAACCATTAGCTTCATGATGCTAGTGAAAATTTCTACAAGATAGAGTTGCTAGTCCAGGAAGGAAAGTTATGTTCAATCTTTGTTAGCACAGCAGGATTTATATCTCAGCAAAAAATAAAGATATATCCAGATATCCACAATATACTGTAGGAGTTGCTAAATGCAGTATTTATATCCCTGTATAAAACACAAAGTACAGTTGACTTCATATTTATCAACAAATGCTTTCTATTGCAGCTACTTTGAGTGGGAATTATTTCTACATGTCTAATATCAAATAGGGTGTCAATTTAGAAAATTACAGTAGGAATAGGGTATGGAGTTAAATAGTTGGGATACAACTTCCCATGAGTAATTGAAGATCATATTATTGTGAAATTATTTCAGTTTGTGCTTGAATTTTTATTGCATATTTAAGTATATCCACTGTTTACATGATAGAAGAAAATCTCTGTATTGAGATTAGAGTTTTGGTGTCTGCATGAATTAAAATTTTCTTTCTAAATTTCTAATAATGTTTTCTTCTATTGCCAGGTTTATTATAATTTTAGTACTTTCTCAATGCTGGCGGAGCCATTGATGCTGGTCATTGGTTTCTTCTTCTTCTTTCTGGCTTGTATTTCATATTCACATTTTGATTTTTCAATTTCCAAGTCATCTGTTTCATACCTTGCCAAGCTGCAGAGAGAAGAGGTATGCTTGCTCAACTAGTTAAATATTAGTTTGCAATTGTAGGAACTTCCCAAATGCATGCTTTAGCAATTAAAATATTATTGATATAATTATTGCTTGCATGCCGCTGCCAGTTTTTTGATTTTATTTATGGTTTATAACTTTATAATAAATCATAAATGATATGGCTAGCTTTTTCTACATAAAGGGAATAAGAATGGATGATTAGAATCAGATTTTTCTTTTGTGGTTGATCTGATCTGTCTCTTTCTTGGACATTCTGGTGAGCATTGCATATTAGATAATGCTTTTCAGCTTTAGCATTAATTCAAGAATTGGCTTCACTTCTATTTCTGTAGTTCTGAAAGAAGATCTCCTCTGAGCTTAGCCTACTGAATTAAGAATGTGGATATAAAATGTTTCTCCAAAAATGGGATGTGATGCCTTTCATCTTCATGTGCTTTTTTGATGTATCATGTGTTACAACCTAGCGAGATATGATAGTAAATTTATTTGAAAGGTCAATGATAATTCCTCAGTTCCATTTTTTCTGTCTATAATGATTAACTTCATGAGGTGGTTAAGAAGTTCCAAGTGCAGACCTAATTTGTTGTTGGCTTCATCTAACCTTAAGAAATGTTCTGAATAAATGTTAAAAAATGTGGGCTGGACTTAATTGTATCAATCTTGTTATGCCAAGAGGCATTCTACAATCACAGTGGGGTGGAGATGTGAGCACTCATTTTCCGTGTAAATATATAGCCAAAAAATAAAAAAGAAAAATAAAAAAAGAAATTGGAAAAAATAAAAAATAAAAAATAGAAACCAAAAAAGAAAATTGGAAATATAGAGAAAATCACAAAAACTATGGAAAAAATAAAAAATAAAAACAAAAAAAAAAATGCAGGAAAAAAAGTGGAAAAATCACAAAATCCATGGAAAATGCAAAAAGCACCGACAAAACCTTGAGAAGATATCTCTCGGCATATTGTAGATATATTTTTTTGAATATAAATATATTAGTTCTACTGTAAAAGTTTATACTTGAATTTCCAGGGTTTTAGGAAACTGAGTGACAAGGGAGCAATGTTGCATGTTTTGTAAATGCTTCAAAAGGCCAAACTTGAAGAGAATACTTGAATTAGAAATAATATAAGTTTCCACCCAGGATTTTGGGTACATGAAGAAGTCAAGTGACAAGGGTGCAATGCTGTATGTTCCTGAAAAGCTATAAAAAGTCAAATTTATAAAAATATTGCCAAGCCTCCAAAAAACAATCCTGAAGAACCTTAAAATTGTTATATTTTGGGCATTAATATGGATGACTCTTTACAAGCAATGGTTTCATATTGCAAAGAGAGTGGTGAAGAATCAAGATGAAGTGGATAGAAATGAACTGGAACATAGTCAAGAAGAAGCAAGCCATGAACAAGGCCAAATGACTCCAAATAAGATGGTTGAGCCCATAAGGTAATTGTGGGAACAACTGAGAAGCTATATAGAAAAATAGTGAGAGTATACCTAAAAACATAATTGAGATGCAGCAGAAAGTGATGTGTGGCAAGAAAAGGAAAACAAGGAGCATCTGAAGACATTGCGATTCATCCATTTTAGACATTTTTGGTACCTCAAGCAGTTCTTCCTCAATGAAGTCATTGTCATTTGGTCCTAAATCGTATTCATCAAATGACTCTTTTTTGGAATCCTCTCCAATGCAAGGTTCATCTTCAAAGTATAGAAAGAAGATACATAAGAAGAAATTCACTGAAATTTAAATATGCTGTTAACAACAGAAAACATAGACGCACAAGGTATATATGGAAGGTACCAATTTACCAAAATATTCAACTCCAGAAAGTATTCTTAAGGTAGGGGCACAACATACAATAATTCTTATGGAAGGGTAAACTATTTTGATATTTCAACAAGAGAGTACAATGTTGGTCAATATTTCCTATGATTATATTAAAGTGACATGATTCCCATATATATGTATATAGGCTATAACAGATAACCTAATAAACACTAGGGTAAAATATATCTTTAACCCAAAAGTATATGCCATATCATTTACCTACTTACGATATAACATCATGGGTGTAGCCACACACCATTGAGAAGGAGTTGCAAAAAGAAAAACCACCCACCTTCAATTGTGTCTTTATATGAGCCACAAAGCTAAAGCATGGATGGTAGGTAGGAAGAAATATTTCAAATTGCATGGATATTCCAGCAATACAAAAACTTGACTTGCACATAAAAGGTTAATTCAAATTTTGAAATGTGTCATTATGGTGCAAACATCATTTTGAGATCATGGTGATTAAGTGATCCTTAATTGGTTATTCTATGAATATCATAATTCACTAAATATAAATATCATTATTCACCAAATATATTTTCTACAAATAAAGAAAAGCTTGAGTGATTTATTTTTCCAAAATTCTTTGCATTTTGTGGAAAAGAAACCTCTACAGATTGTGTGGAAGAGAAATCTAAAACTCCAAACTTTCTATGTGCAAGGAATATAACTATAAAAACATTACATTGAAATATAATAAAACATACATATACACATGAGCAAAATATTTATGTGGAAAAAACCTGTTGGGATGCAAAAATCCAGTAGCAAAATTTGAAAGTATTTTATTTCTTCTGGAACACTTTATGAAAGATAAATAGATATGCATTCTTTTTAGAACAATTGCACTATTATTCCCCATTTGCAGAAAAGGCTACTTTGGACTATCTTTCAATACGTGCACTCCATGCACCTCCTAATATTGTCTTCAATGATTATTTAAAACTGATTCTCCTTTAGTTGCTTGGTTTGTTACTAGAAGGCAAACTATTTTTTTTTGTTATATAGACCACTTGTCCTCCATGTTGTTATGGCTCTGAAGGGATGCCCCAATCATTGCCTTCATTTATTGGCTTTTTTGGAAAGGAATTATCATTGTTTGGCTGAAAATTGAATAATTGATTTAATCAGTTATTTCTCCCTTTTCGTTAATTTCCACCTTGATTTCATATAAGATGTGGCCACTCTTTTATTGTATTTAAGATTTCCTTTTTTTCTAAATGTCCAATTTAATTTGGATCATTAAGTAAGTGTATGATGTATCTTTTTCAGAGGAAATTCATTAAGTACCTCAAATAAAAGTATTTAACAAAACACTACCATGATGAAAAACAGGTGGTTTTCATACAAGAAGTAATTTGTACAGTTGCTTAAGTAGTACCCTTCTTATATGAAAGATGAGAAAGCTAAAGCTAGGTCATTTCACTAAAGGACTAATGTACTATGAAGGACTTAATAATCTGCAAGAGTGGCAGAAAAATGGAATTGCCCAATTTGAAGCAAATTTGTTGAAACATCGAGTAATTGCCCAAGTTTTATGGACCATTTTAGATTTGTAAGAAGTTTGGTCTTGTAGCTTTTGCATTAGAATTATCAAGATTAATGTTTTTCTCGGAACTTAATTTAGGAAAAAATTGAGTACACTTGTTCATGTCCAAATAGAGTTCTTGATCCCAAAGGTGTTTTTGAAACCCATACAAAGAGATGAGGCACCTTTGAAAATCAATATTTCATGGACATGCATCCACTTCTCATTAAATTTTGAGGACAAAGCATCTCAATCAGAGTGGAGTTGCAAGGAAATTATATAATAAAATATAAATGGTTGTGACCAATGACCTAACTATTCTTTCAACATCTATATAATACTTTCCCTTGTGGTGTTGTGCGCCATCATTTACATTTTTGAATATTAAGTACAATGGTTTTTTTTGATAAATATCCGTTCTTTACTAGCAACTGGCATTTGGCTTGTGCCGCTTCATACTGTCATTATCCATCACATTATTCATGTATCATTGCTTAAGAAATATATTGTTAGTCTTGACCATGTTCTCAGTTGCTTTGTGGTTTAGGTGGAATTGGACAAAGTTCTAGTTTAGGCTCAAACAATGTTAGACAAGAGAGCTATCACACAAGTCAAGGTCCAACGAACAATGAGAGGACATAGGAATTGGGTGCTGTAAGGAAAAGCAATATCCTCTTTTGTTGAAGCCTTGATAAATGACATTGCAGGTGGTGCTTTCTGTAAGGGGTAGGGGAATGTAATTTCCTAGTTTTTAGCCCCTTGGATATTTGCACCTAAGGCTTCTAAATTCATTTAGAGTATAGAGGGGGTTTCACAGTATGATCATTGATGTATGTATTGGGAAATATATGTTTTTTCCAATTCATTGTGTTTTGACCTAGGTGAAAGAAAATGTCAAATGGTTTGATGTATATAATGTAATACTAAATTAAAATTTGAAAGGATGACGTGAGTATGTGATCCAAATTAAAATAATGTGTAGTGTGTTGTTGTACACTTAAGAACAACATAGTACTAAGACTATGTTATGGCCTATTTTGTATTTAGGCAAGTGGTCTATGTATTAGTTTGGTAGGGTTAGTATTATGTTATGTTTAGATTAACGAATGATTATATTAATTTATATGTTTAGATTAAAGCGAGGGATCAATGTAATTAATGCTTGCTTCCTACTTGGATATGAATTGAGAGAAAACCTTAAGCCATCTTTTGCGATTTTGATATCAATCTCATACATGATTTCGATGTGTTTCAAGCGAGGCTTGCAGATATATATCTATATCAGGTGTGCCTGTGCTGCGACCTTTTTCATTTCAACATTTGATTTTCAGGTTATTTTGCAGATTGTTTTTCTATTCTCTTTAAGAACATTGCAGGTAGATGTAAAGGATGCAAAGGCCTAGGTGAGAATCAATTGCAAACTATGACATGGTAATTTGCCTTTTATGCATTGGGCCTCATGCATTCATGCGGGTGACATCACCATCCTCTTCATCTAGCATATAAAATAAGAAAATTCATATTTTAGCACCTTTTGCATTTTCTCAAGAAAATATATTTGGGAATGGACTCTGTAAGGCTAAATTGTAAATTTAGTTCTTTTGAACCCAAAGTTTAGTCACTTCATTAGAAATCCATGATTTTGTCTAACACACTGCTAGAGCTTTGGTTGTTTATTTTATGTAATTGAGGAGGGAAATCCAACACTTGAGGCATGGTTATTTTCTAGAGGCCATTGGTTGTGGGCTAGCTCTAGGGCATGAGCTAAAGGGCCTTCAAGAGTGAGGTGGGGTATGCTTTGATAGAGTAAGGGATGGGCAATTTAGTTTGTTTAGGTTATCATGGGATATTGTAGAATGTATTGGTATATGCTGAAGTTGTCAATCCTTTTGTGCTTCCGTGTCATCAATGAGTATTGCTTTTCTAAATCTATATTGGTCCAAATAGAGTCTAATTTAGAATGGTAATAGAGGTCTCGAACTACTATACAGATTGAGGGGGTTTGGCGTGTTTATTACTTGAGTAGTTTCACAGTAAAGTCCTGTGGAATGAATCTGCTTCCATTCCTGAAGGGGCTTACAGAGGGCATTACATCAACTCGGACTCGGCGCGGACTTAGCAGCCCAAAATAGGACTCGGACTCGGGACTCGACACGGACTCGGGAATAAACTCGGCTACGACTCGGCAAAAAAAACCATAGTTTTTTTAAAAAAAGAAAGAAATTAATGCATTTAGAGAACATAAGAGCCTAATTTGATTATCAATTTGTTATAATTCAAAGATTACACATGTCATATGATCGTGAAACACACAATAATTGAAATTTCATCATTCATACTCATAGTTTCACACCTGTTTTTTGCAAACTATTGTGAAATGAGCCAAAAAAACAAAAAAACAGGGTTTTATTATTTATTTCTGCCGTCCCAGTTGTTGGTGTGAGTCCTTGCACGAGACTCATGAGTCCGACCTCAGGGCTTGCGTGAGTCCTGAGGCCGGACTTGCGAGTCCCGTCCAGGGACTCGCCTGGACTCGGCTCGCGAGTCCGTGATGAGTCGACTAGGCCAGCCTAGGGACTTGCGAGTCGTGGCAACTCCACGGCGAGTCCAAAGATTCTTCCAACTATGCAATTGGGTTAAATTGTTGTTCGGGAAGACATGTTCTTTTTGACCAGACAATACAAGGGACTGTACATGTCATTGCACATATTGGCATTTGTTATTTCTTTTGCTCCTACCATGCTTGATATTCTTTTTCTTTGCTTGATGTAACCATTAAAAATGAATGGAACACGCTATAACATATGTTATTCAAATACCCCCCATCCTGTTGCTTTTGACCCAGTGTTATTGGAGTTAATCATGGTAGCTATAGACAGAACTCCCACTAATAGTTGTGAGAATTTTGCCAATGCAGTTTATTTTGTGAAAAGAATGACTATTGGTTGGCTATTGGATTCACATTTTTCACCTCAATACATGGATGCAGTCATCAGTGTTATTGGAGTTAATCATGGTGGCAATAGACAGAACTCCCACTAATAGTCGTGACAATTTTGTCAGTGCAGTTTATTTTGTGAAAACAATGTCTATTGGTTGGCTATTGGATGAAGATTGGGTTCACATCTTTCTCCTCAATACAGGGATGCAGACATCAGTGACAATGAGCAATCTCAAACATTTGTACCTCATGCCTAATATGGTGCTGTCCAATCCTTTCATCGTATTGGCTGAGAAGGGTATGTAACAACAACAGGGTTTTGAGAGAGTTGCTACTTTCCTAAGTACAAGATGGTGCCAAGTGGCAATACAATAGGAAAGGTCCATTTTCAAGAATCCACTTAGCCCAGGCAACCCACAACTCAAGGAGAGGTGTTATCCCATCAAAGTCAGTTGATTAGATTGATAATAAATTAGCAGTTGTATCTTTTTCATGGGGAAGGAGACACAACTTTCATTTTTTCAAAGATATGAAGTTTATGCAAGCACAATATCCTGGATTTCGTGCTAGAATGGTATGTGAAATTGACTTTTTAGAAATGACAACATGAACACTGTGCTAATTTTTTGATGGGTAGAATAAACTGGATATATATTTCAGGCATGGAACATGAGATTCTTTTGATAATGAATACTTCCAAGAACCGATATGTGTAAGATGGCTGCATGGAGATGGCCATTGGTCAGTTTGCCTTTTTGCACTTGGCTTGCCAATGGAAAGTTTTGAAGAGCACATATACTGTAATAAGACTTGCATTTCAAAGGAATGCTTACCTTGATGATGTACTTAGTATAACGAATTAATTTTTAATTATGGGAGTCTGATGCCTTCAAGGTCGAGCCAATTGTTGACCTAATTGGTATTCAAATTGAGTGAGATCTCCACCGTCATATCAAATGAGAGTTAGGCTGAAAGATTGCAGGTTATATCAATCACCGAAGACATTTTTCTTTATTGACTTTGTTGTGTTGTCAATGATTTGGTAAGGACTGCAACTTCTCGTATAGTAGTTTTATTGTTCTTGAATATATTTTTGCATTCATCTATGATAGAATTAAGTGTAAGATCCCATGATTGATAGACAAGAAAACACAAATGTTCTATAGACCGTTCACACACCAAGAAATTGGTGGATGCCCCAAGGCACCCCAAAATACAATATACTCAATATCAAATCAGAGAATAATGAGTGATATGCCATTTCATTGTATGTAAATAGGTTGGCGAATCCTCCATTTACACTCCTATTCCTAATTATGTGTAGGGAGAGCCAACATTTAATAGCCTAGTTTTAACCAAAGTTACAAGACTCGGGAAGTTGATTTTTGACCTAGACTTAGACTTGGTGCTCAAACTTGGCCAAGACTCAGTAAATTTGAAAAACCATGAAATAGAGAGAGATTTTAAAGGATTAAAAACTTTTATCATGCACCCTTCAATGAATAAACTTTAAAGACACAATAAACTAATCAAATAGAAGCTATTTTGATCGCATACACAAGTATACATCAATCACGAGTATAAAAGCAGATTTTAGGTGAAGGAAACAACAATTTTAATTATATAAATAACCTAGACCATAACTCTCCTCTTCCTAATGATGGATCATTGAGTGTGATTTGAAACTAATTTACCGATCCTGGTACTGGTTTGGATTTGGGTTCGGGGGTTCAATTTGCGGATTCGGCCAGAAATATATTCATATTTGCAGCAGTAATTAAGTTTAGAATACCATAACATCATGAATATGATCATATAATAAACAAAACCTCCATAGTATTAAAAATTAAAAATGCTACAATGTCAATTAATCAAACATGAATGTCATGATATATATTAAAATTCAAAATTAGAATGTCAAATGTCAACAACCAGCCATCACTAATTAGGCATCAATGTCATATGGGTCTTCAAAAATATCATCACAATCCGTATTAGATGATGTAGGTATTGGTACATTAGAAGAACCACAAAAAGTGACACTGGCACTGGCATTGGCACTCACACTCTCATGCTCACTACCAAGTTGGTCCTCAACATCAACTTCAAGTGCAGCAAGGTGGGAAATGGTAGCATCCAAGTTAGTATGCTTTGGCTCGATATCCCACTTCCTCGTGCCCCCTTCGTTGTAGGCACTTTGTTTGTGTGAAAGGAGGTGCAAGTTGGAATGCACATACACTAAGTCCTCTACCTTCTTTGAGTTTAGCCGGGTACATTTTATTGAGTGGATGAAGGAGTATGTGCTCCAATTTCTCTTAGATGCAGATGAACTAGCAACCTATTAAGACGACATTAGAGAGTTAGAGTTATAAAATATAAATATAATTATATAAAATTAAAAAATTAAAATTACTAATTAGAATTTAGAAATAAAACTTAAAAATCTAAAAGATAATAGAACGAACTTGCGCTAAAATTTTGATTGCAAGAGGTTGTAGGTGTATGAATGATTGGCCATGGAAGTACCACCACCTATGAGCATCAACCTTATATTTGTCACGAAGAGCATCGATACTGAAGTCATTGGAGCTTACAAAATCCATGAACTCGACTCTAATTGCATATTGTATGTTAGGATCAATGAAGAGTCTACGAAATGCTGCCTTGTACCCATGGCTGACTTCAACATCTCTATATGGGGCAATACTTGTCGACATAGAAAGGAGCTCAACACTAAATATTTGGGACTCAGGGCAAAGGCAAGAAGATGCAATAGGGTGGTCATTTTGTTCCATCTCTCTTCAATAATTTTGTGTAGTTGTTTGAAGAAAGTTTCTCTAGGATCTTGCTCTTTTTCATTCATGATGGCTTTCATCTTCTCATCATTGAGTTGATGCCATCATATACCTCTCCCAAACAAGGCCTACCCATGTCGGTATAACAGATCATACTCAATATGGGCTCGGTGAAATTGAGGAGATAATCAACACGATCCCACCAAGCGTCATCTAGGATCAGCTGCTTAATTTTTGTTGTCCTTGTAGTGCTAGATTACCTCCATATGGACCAATTTTGGCTGCAGACCATGTTAGAGAGTGCCTCTTTAACCTTCATAAGTCCTTTTAAGACAATTGTGTTGGAGGCAAAACGGGTCTCAGCAACCTATTCAATACAAATCAAAATAAAAAAATAAAAAATAAGGATTCTTAAAAAATAAATTTAGAAAACATTAACTTAAAAAAAATTGCTTCACTTACCTTCAACAACTCCAATTTTGAGAATGTTCTGAATATGCCTTGTGACGTATGGTGGTTGGTGATGAACATTTGGATGTCTTCAACCTCACTATACACCTGTTTGATCCAATCAATTTTTGTGCCAATTTTTTGTAGCATAAGGTTGAGGGAGTGGACCGCACAAGGTGTCCAAAAGATGTGTGAGGAACACTCAACCAATAAACTAGCTGCTCTACAATTTTTGGCGTTGTCTGTTATGACTTGAACAACATTTCGAGGCCCCACTTCCTCAATGGCTTGACAAAGAATATTAGCAATAAATGGACCATCCTTCACCTCCCCCTCACAACCGCATGCCTTAAAAACATAGCCCCTTTAGGGCACATTGCAATAACATTGATCAATGGCCATTTTTTTGAATCTTTCAATCCATCAGAAATGATGGATAAACTTGTCTCAACCCATGAATCCATTATGGGCTTCAATGAATCCTCTACAAACTTCACTTCCTTTTCCAATAAGGTGCTACACACCTTCTCAAAACCTGGGCCCTTGTACCCTTTTGGAGCTTCATTAATTGCTTTCACCATTTGTTGCCAATACAGTGAGTGAACAACATTGAAAGCTTATCCATTTGTATAGACACATCTTGCAATTTGTTGATTGGCAATCTCACGAGACTCATTGTGAAATGCCATTTCCAATGGTCCCTTTGATCTCTTACGTACTGCAGGTTGTTCTTCAACTATGGCAAAAAATGGGTGGCTCTCTATAGGTTCAAGAATAGATGGTGATTGAGGGGGCTTCATTCCTTGAGATCCTTTCTTTAGCAAAGAGTGATTTAATTTACGACCTGCTGCTTCATCTACTTTTTCTTGCTCTTTAATAAATGCAAGGACTTACTCTTGTGGGTTGGGTACATTATTTTTTCCTTGATGCCCATCCTAGGGATGTTACACAAATGGGCTTCACCCAATTGTAAGAGCTTGAATACTTAACCTCACACCCATTGCAAATCTACATATAACCCCCACTGCTTGCAATTGGTTGTAACATATTAACATATTTCCAAAGGGGTGAATTTGGACCTATTTTGAACTTGGATTTGTCTGACGAGGTTGAACTGGTTGCCATTGTATCCCTATGGCAACAAATTCAATAAACAACACATTCGAAGAAACCAAACAAATGAAAAAAAATAAAAATATAGAACCTAATTGAGTTAAAAAACTTTAAACATATGCCATTGATTCATACTACATAGAAGAATTTAGAAAAAAACCAAAATAAATTCAAAACAAAACAAAAATGTAGGAAAAAAAACCAAAAAAACCAACTACTTGATGATGTTTTCTTGACAACAACAACATTAGAATAAAACACCAAGTGCTCTATCCTCTCTTGAACAAAGCGTCTCGAATGCTAAACTACGTGATCAAACAAGAACGCTCCAAGGTTCCTTGTATGTGATTTGCAACGGATAGCCTCGGTGGTATGATGTGATAATGCTGTTTACACAAAGGGACTTACGCAGAATTTATTCATCACTTCATTCAAATATGTACTCTTTCCTTGTGAAATGGAACTTCTTCTAATCAACTACAAAAAGAAAAGGCGAAAGGCAAGGGTTAAGAGGGCTAATCTATGGACAATGATATAATGCACATGCTATGATAGACAAATTCCCTTCCACAATCTAGCTCCACTTCACCATGGGAACCAACAATTACACAGAGTCAGTGCAATCTTCTAAGGTAATCATATGATTTTCATGTTCTGAACTTCCATCCAAACACCCACAGCTGGTGCAGTTTGAACGAGCATCCACAACTGAACTTATGCAAACAAGGTTCATGCTAACTTTGCAAAGTGAGTTACCTTCGGCAATCCACGAAAAGTATGAACCAAAAGGGATTCATCAAATATCTTCACATAAGAAACATTATATCAATGGACTTCTAATCTATCAACTAAGCTACTTTGGAAACAATTCTTAACCATCTTGGAGACAATGAAGACCATGCTAACATTCCAAAATCACAAGATCACCATGAAACATTCAACAATGAGCTTGCATTAATCTTGAAGTGTATCTTTACAACAATCTCTCAATATCTCTTCAATGACTTTGAAGAGTCTCCTCTACTCCTTTCTAATCTAATGTATATAATGTATATCTAATGTATCCTCTAATGTACCTTTACAAATGAGAGAAGTGAGCTTTATATAGAGCTCAAGAAATTACATGAAGGGCCAAGATTGATTTAGCAATCAACGGCTGAGATTGAGACAACAAGGCAGTTTGTTACAAAATTTGCTATTTTTAGAACATGAAAGAGGCAATGAAGGCACGTTTCCCAATGTGATAAGCATCTTTGGAGCATCTTTATGGTGGGCCCTCTTTATCCACTTGTTTGTTATAGATGACTTGGACTTGAATGAATGACATGGCAGAATGTGATTGGCTTGATGATGTGTACATGCCACCTCAGCATCTTCAAACGAACTAGTCTGGTTCACCTCATGTTCACTTAGAATATTTTCTTCTTGTTGTCTTGATGTAACTCATGGATCGCTTTGATGATCATGCTCATCTCTCATCTTGTGACGTCCTTGTGCTTGTGCAGGATTATGCCTCTGACAGTTGCATGAAGTAGAAGATATGTCGTGCATGAGTCCTTGGAGTAGATTACTTGATGATTGTCCTTTTGGCGCGTGGAATGAATTATTGGAAGATGACTCCCTCTCATGCGTGGCATAGATGTCTTCCTCATCCAGACATGCGAAGTCTTCAAAGTAAGATGAACTTGATGTAGGAGCTCCTCCGTATGGTGATGATGACAAATTTGAGCAACTTTCCTCCACCTTCCAAACTTCTCATGTATGAGCTCTCGCCATTCACCTCCTTGGATCCTCCATCACCTACAAAAAGAAACACATCAAATAAAGACTTGATATAAAGGATTTTCAACAACAAATTACATTCATCTTATGTATGTGGGATCAAATGACATTTCAAAACATACCCTTTCGCGTGAAATCCATGCCTAAGTGCCTAGGTTGGTTTAGAGGGGTAGTGAGGAATGTGATGTGAATTCCAAGGGTCATGGTCTAGGCCGCCCAGGCTGGGCGGGATTCAAGGGTAGGCTTGGATTTTTCATGACTTAGGCATTTTTTGCTTTGTTTTGATAATCTAAAACCTTTTACACTTGTTTCATTGATAACTTGACCTCTTTGAATGCAATGGAAAGCCTTGAGAGGATGGGCGGATTTCAAGGGGATGTATGGATTGTTTAGTGTGAAATCTATACTCCATGCTTTAGGCCGCCCAAGCTGGGCAGCTTTGGAAGGGGTGTTTGGATTGTTCTTCATTTCATACTCACTTGACCCTCGTTAACATGCCCTAGACCTTTCTCTTCAAAGTTTTGTTGATCACCTTCATTTGAGTAATGTCCTGGAGTGATTTGCATAGCTTTTGACAACTTCTCCATGTGCAGAGGTGAAGGCCGCTCATGTTGGGTGGGATTGTAGATGATGTGTGGAATTTTGCTTTCAAAACTTGTAATTTTCAATGATCTTCACCTTTTTTTGAACCTAGAGGTATGTTAAAGCAATGGGCGAAGTTTGGAAGGCTTTTGTTGAGTGGCATAAGTGCTTGAACCATTGATTCCATAACCACCTCTCTTGGCCTTCCATTAAACATGCCCACCATGAAGTCTTACATTTGCAATTCTTCAAATTCACTTGAAAGTTGTCTTAATCATCTTTACCTCATCTTCTAATGGCTAACTTTCTCCAATCTTTCCTTGAGCGGGCTAGAAGGTTGAGTGTGGAGAGAGTGTATGTGAGATGTCAGAGACTCCAAGACTACCCCTAGAGGCCGCTCAGGTAGGGCGGTTTGGAGGATGCCATGTGGATTTTACTAAAAAATGCTCTTGCTTTGCCTCAACTTGCAATTCAACCTTGAAAATTTTCATTGTGATCACCTCTCTTGACATTTACTTGCAAGTTTTCATAACACTCATCTCCTTGGGCGGGTTTGAATGCTCTATGTCGAGAGTGTGATGTGAAGGATATGGAGTCCATGAGCACCTCTTGAGGCCGCATATGTTGGGCGGGTTGGGAGATGATGCTTGGATTTCACCTTGTAGTGCCTTAGATTCATTTCAAACTCATGAAATCCCTTGGAATTTATCATCCATTATCCTCAAAACCTTATAAATTTGACAACTTTCTTCCTTGGGCGGCCTGGGAAGCAGTGTTTGGACAAGTGCATGTGCAGGACGTTGAATCCATGAGCTCATGCGAAGGTTGCCCAGGTAGGGCGGGTTGGAGGGTAGGGCTTGGAATTTTCATCAATAGATGTTCTTTGTCTTGAACCTTGCAAGTTAAACTTAATTCTAGACTCCATCATTTCTTAACTCTCTTCAATTAGCAAAAGCTCGTGAAAATATCCTAACTTTCCCTAGGTGGATTTGGAGGTTCTGTCTGGAGAGATTGTCCTGGTGAAGATCTTGTCCATGACTACCTTGTGGGGCCGCCCAGGTTGGGCGGGTTTGGACATAGAGTGAGGAATTTCTTGCCTTAGTCAAATTTTGGATTTTCCTAAATGGAAGTATATTGAAAAATATATTTAAGTATAAGTCAGATATTGTATTTGACTTATACTTTAAATTTTTTTCAATATACTTTCAGGATGTTTGAGATAGGTCTTGGATTTATAGGATTTAACATGCAGATTCTAGATTTTTGAGGATCCACCAGATTTTAGACTTAGTGTCATTTTTTTAGGATTTTTAGGATATCAGACTCAGTCATTTTTTCAGGATTTTTAGGATATGCATCAGGATGAAGGCATATAGACCTTTAGCAAGAAATTGTTGAGACCTGGGCAAAACAACACTACCAAAACCCTACAAGCTTAGAGGAAAACTAAACCTAAAGCAAAACAAAGATAGAAAGCAAGAAAAAGAGGGGGTCCCCATTTGCAATGGGGCGATGTGTGATTACATCACAACACTACATTTGCAAAAATCTACCTCTACAATCTCCTTCGTAGCAAATGAGTTGTTGCTCATGCGTAGGAATAGCAAACCAATCACTTTGGATCCTTCATTGATCAATCTTCAACTCTATTTGTTTGATGGCAAGCAAAAATGAGAGTTCAGCTGAAAATGGAAGAGTTTTCTATTTTACATTTACAATGAGGTAAATATGAGTGTTTGTCTTTCAAATGCCTTCAAATGAGGTTTTTAGGGTTAGGGCGCACCCAAGTGAGTCAAATCACTTAAAATACTAAAAAAATGCAAAAAAAAACTTTTAAAAAAGTCAAAAAACCTGTGGTTTGGCGACGGGTCCTAGAAATCCGTTCTAGGTTCACCCTGGGTTTGCTCGGGTTTGTCTTGGATGGATCCACAGTCTGAACGCGGGACGTTGGCCGAAACTCCTGAGGGACTGGACCAGGATCCGGACCGGGGTGGAACCGGACCGGTACCTAGGAGTCCCCGAGTAAGAACCAATAACATATATTTGAAACATAGACAAAAAAATATACACAATTGAATCCAAAAGCACTCTTACATATATAAATATTGTCAAGTGTATATAAAACTCATGAACATTGGATTGTGAAATTCCATGACATCAAAATAAATATCAAAACTAAAAGTATAAGTCTATGGCTTAGAAGAGCTTGCATTACTCGTCCCAACATCCATAATTCTATGGCAAGTCCTATGTAGGTGTCTAATATAGGTCTCAATGATGATGCGGCCATGATATCTCCATGTGTATCATTGATACCAACATCCAAGGGCTCTACTCATGCTCTATCTTCCTCTGCCATGGCTACTACCTTTACCTCTAGATTTGCCTGATCAATCCATGCAAGGTCCTCCTTGCTGAAGACGTGCTCTCGATGATCCAATTTGACTATGGATCAACCTCCTCTAAAGTGATGGGAAATAACTTGGTGCCCATGATTTTTTTGTGATAGAGACAAAGGTTGTAATGAACATAAATAAAGTCATTCAACTTTTGCATCGACAACTTCTTGTGCTTCTTGGAGTGGATATGCTCAAACATACTCCAATTGCTCTTGCATCCTGAAGCATTGCATGGTTGGTTCAAGACACAAACTGCAATCCTCTTTTAATTTGGTACCTTAGCACCAAACCTTTCCCACTATGCATCTGAAATGAGAAAAAGAAAGAACTCAATCTCATTGTTCAACTTTGATTTTCAACATTAATGTAAAAAAAGGAAAAGTTTTAATTTTAAACTTAAATTATGCCATTAATAGACTTTTCCCTTGTTGTAATGTCGTCTGAGTTGCTTTGCATATGTCTCGCACAAAGAGGTCCTCTTGTGCAAGTCTATAGGTCTCGACCTCAGAGATTATCTTTGCTTCAAGCTGAGGATCAGGTACCATCTTCAGCTTGAAATTTGGGCAGAATTGGAACATCAGCTTTAAGAAGCATGTTTAGGTTATTTACCTATTAACCCACTTGATGTTACTTTGAGACACAGAGAGAATAAAAAGAAATAGAATCTGAGGTGTCAAGGGCAGTGGATTTCGTTGGGAGGTTTAAGCAAATTCATCTCAAAGTATATGAAGAGCTGGACAAGTCTCGAGTCAAGTATAAGGCTAGGCAATAGCCAGCACTGTCAAGAATACATATTTAAGGTGGGAAGGAAGATGAGGCTTCACTCGAGTAAGAAGAGGCTCCAAGGACAAGTGAGGAAGCTCAAACCATTAAATGGTCTGTGCTATGTAATCAATTGTGAAAAACATGCATCTATATGAGGCATCCATGTTGGAGGAAGGAGGACAATTACTGTCCTCTTTTGAAGACTTTTTTTGGATAGTCAGTTAGAGTTGGAAGACATGGTGTTGCAGAAGAAAGTCAAAGACACAAGAAGACAAAAAGAGTCTTGGCAGACCTCAAGGAGGCAGTGGCAGAACTCTTCCCACATCTCCTAAACCACTAAGCATTTGTGGTTCCAGAATCCTCCTGTAAGGAGAAGGTATGAGCATAAGGATTCAAGAAACAATGTACTTCATCTTTAATCAAATAGAGCAGAAAATAGAGAGCAGTTTTGTCAGTGTCAAAAGAATACTACAGGGTGGCAATATGCATTTGTTAGGGCGGCTTTGTTATTGTCATGGTGCTTACATTTGCAAATTGCTAGGTTTGCTAGTGACAGGGTGGTTCTGCCCCAGCCTCCAACAGATGTGGTGGTTTGGCCCTTTTCAAATATAATTATATATATGTAGAGTCACGATAGAAACAATGTCTTTTCATGTTCACTGATGCTTAGAAGTCCTTTACTGCATGAAAGAAGATCTCAAGGTCTATTTGTAACAGGCGTAGTCTTAATTTTAAATATGAGTGTAAGAAAAGAGTTTGCACTTTCAATTGGTTGTAGGAGCAAGAACTAGTTTGGTGTAGAGAGGAGTCAGTGTGATAGTAGGAAACTTACTGTACGTGCTCTGTCAAGAGCTCTTTGTAAATAAATTTGGCCAAGGTAAGGAGAAGAAGCTGAGCTATTGTTACTTCTCTTTGGTTTTTCTCCCATTGGAGTTTCCAGGTTATAAACTTTGTGTCAATCTTGTTTGTGGTTGACATTTTTTGTTTTCATCTTGTTTCATGCAGCTGCAACATTGTTTCATTTTGGTGACTAAAGAACATTAATTCTGGCACTTGCA
Source organism: Cunninghamia lanceolata (assembly GCA_027924645.1). NCBI lineage: Eukaryota > Viridiplantae > Streptophyta > Pinopsida > Cupressales > Cupressaceae > Cunninghamia > Cunninghamia lanceolata. Next base: position 18,956,700 of record BSBN01001272.1, on the reverse strand, counting down.
CATTCTAATCCCTTCAATTTGAAGTTTATTCAAATAGGATGGGATATGCATCTGTGAATTTCTAGCAAGAATTTAGTGTCAGGAGATTACAGATCACAAAATGACTTTGTCAAGCTGCCTCTGAAGAGGTTTTTAGCTTGACTTTTCACTAGACTGCCATTGTTGGTTTGGTCCTTTTCAAATATATGTGTAGAGTCACGATAGAAATAATGTATTTTTATGTTCCCTGATGTTTAGGTCCTTTACTGCATGAAAGAAGATGGCTTTGTCAAGCTGCCTCCAAAGAGGTTTTCAGCTGGACTTCACTAGGCTGCCATTGTTGGTTTTCAACTTAGCCAAACTCCTTTAACTTGTCATTTTGTGGGTGGGGTAGAAGGGGAGTAACATACCATTGGCTTCTTGTTCTACTTCTTGATGATCTCAATCTTTGGACTCTGGCTTTTAACTCAGGCATTTGCCCTTTCTGCCTTGTGGCACCGTCTTTTCTTCATGTCATACCAATTTGAAGTCTTCGTTCATGTTGCAAGCAATCCAATTGGAATCACTTTTCTTTGGTTGGTCATCTTTACCTTGAACTCAGATGGTCACGAGGTCACTCTGAGCAACATCTTCCATGTATCTTGAGATAGAATATTAGCTCCAGATATGTCCAGTGTCCCATTTTATGATGTAGTATCCAAAATCTAGATGGAACTATTAGGGGTTCTGTTTTCATGCATAATCATGAGATTGGCTTCTGCATGGCCATGCAACATGAGTAAGTATTAATAGAATTATTTCCAGTGGATAATCACGTCTGTTTTAATTGGTTTCTCTGTCAAGTATGTTTCATTTCCCTTTGCAGAGAAAGATACAAGGGGATTTCTACTCATTTGTCTGCTAAATGACTACTATACTTATAGGAGATAGATCATTCATTGCCTGCTTCTTGAGTTATGGGTTTTCGCTTGCTACGTTTGGATAGTGCCCTAATTATCTCTCAACTTATTGAGACTATTATGGTTAGTTCTTTTTGTATGAGGTTGACAAGTACACACTGACATGTTGACCATTATCCTTGTCATGGCCTTCAGGTCCATCACATGATATAAAAATGCCCTTTCAGTTTGTAGTCTTCATCAAAATTCTCATTCCTGCATCCAGATTTGCATTTGCATTTGACATATTTGAGGATGTATGTTCACCGATCTAAATTTTATACAAATTGTGCTCTTAATGATGTTTGGGTTCATGCTATTAACTGGTTACCAGGTGTGTGTGTGTGTGTTGATATATATAATTACATACACAAACATACATACATTGGTTTCTGACAGACATTACTCTCATTTATTTAAAGTTTGCCTTCCGACTATAGACCCCTATAAATTAAACTCTATGCTAGGTTTGGCTGATTTGTGATGTATCCAAGTATATATATTTTATTTTGAATCGTCCATAATTTGGTCTTTGGTATTGCAGGTGCAAGATGCTATTCGGCGTCTACAAAATATCATGAATCAACGCTTAGCTGTTAGTGAAAAGCTTGAGACATCTTTATCTGATCTTGCGAGGACTGGAGATGTTCAAGCTTGTAAGGCTTCTCGAAAGGCAGCTGATGCTACTCTAAAAGATACAGTGAAGGAGTTGAAATCTGTGCTTGAATTCTTGCAGTCTTCTTCCCAAGCATCTCATATTTTGCCGAGGGTTGGTGGATTTTGCACTTTCTTGCAGGAGCTAGCTTTGGTTTCAGGATTTGACTTATAGAAGTGTGTTTTAACATACTTATCTATGGCTTGTGGTCTAAATTCTTTTGCTGACTTCAATACTACCAATTTTTTTGATATTTACAGGTAGATGAGTTGGTTCATAAGGAGAAGGAAAAGCAGGAAAAGTTGCTTTTGAAGCATTCTATAGTAGTTGATAGTGTTGATAAGAAATTGCCAAGGAAGGAGATTGACAGTCGCATAGCTTCTCATGAGCAGAAGCTCACACTTTTAAAGCAAGAGGTAGATGAGTTGTTGCAGGCGATGGATGAGATATAACTAATTTCTGTTAGTCTCAAATTGTTTTGCTAGGTTGCAGAGGAAGGTTTTTAACTAGTACAAGTAACCAGAAAATTTTCACCAGTTAACTGGATGGCGGGATTGTCCTGTCTAGTTTTGATGTTATGAAAGAAACTAGAATATGTCAAACAATGAACAAATGGAAAACAGTTCACATTTTATCTTTTCTGCTATATAGGCAAAATGAACATCAAATCAGACAGATGCAAGAACCATTTCTTAAAAATGAAAAATTGCTGAATTGGTGGCTAACTGAATTGCGTGTTTGGAGTGATTTACTATTGTTGCTTGTGCCTGCTGTCAACATTATGCCCGTGTCAGGAGTACATCGATGAATATGGGAGGTATTTTGCAATCTTAAGTGCAGTTGTCTATTGCAGGTTGTTTATAATCCAAACTAGTGGGTGTGGTTATCTGAGGGGTTTGATCATGAAGTTTTAGCTCTGAGTTTCTATGCGGGTGTCCATTTTAAAGAAATCTTCCTCAAGAATTGTAGTGGAATAGAGAAATGGTAATATTTTGTAAAATTAGTGATTGTTGCAAAGAATTTAATTTTGAGACAGTCAGCGATTTTAAATTTTAATTGCCAAATATTTATGGAACATCATTGCAAAAAATGACCTAAAGATAAATATTAGCCATTATATTATCTTGCAGAGTATAACCGAGTCTCAGGGTGTTGTGTTTTGACCTTTTGTCTTCAAAGAAACAAAAGGTGATAGAATGAATTGACCCTAATGAAGAGGTGATATTATGAAGTAATCCCTTTTCTGAACAGATCAATTACATTAACATAAAATATGAATGGGCAAGAAAGAATATTACAATGTTGTATGCTGTGAACTTTGTTTCTGTTATCTTGCTACATGAAAAAGCAGTGGTTGCTTTGGGGTGAATTTGTATTCGACATGTAGGCATGGATTGGGGGATGAACTTGAATGTTCTTGATGAGTCTTGCAATGACTTTCTGATGCTAAGGGCATCATCCGAACAGTGCATGTTTTGCAATCATATATGCAGTCATCCAATTGCAGGTTATTTATAATCCAAGTTAGTGGTTATGGTTATTTGAAGGGTTTTACTTTGCAGTCTTAGCCCTGAGTTTCCATATGGGGGTCTATTTTATAGAAATCTCAAGAAATCTAGGGGAATGGAGAATAATACCAAATTTAGACAATTTATGAAAGCCAGTGATTTTAATATTTAATTGCCAAATTGTTTTGGAAACAATTGGAGAAAAATAGCCGAAAAATAGCCAAAAGATAAATATTAGCTGTTATGTTATTGAAAAGGAAATAAAATGACCTCTTCAAAATGATCTAGGGCCAGGCAATAAACACAAAACCAGTAAGCAATTAACTCTAGATTAATGTACAGAGTTTCGGGGACCATTTAAAAACCTGCTTTACCGTTAATAAAAAACTCTAGATTAATGAGCTGTTGGGAAAGTCATTGAAATATAGAAGCATACTTTTCAAAATGACCAAGAGGGGATAGGACTTGGATTCATGCGTGGCTTGATGACATTGTTTTATTTTAGACTGTTGCTTTGATTTAAAATGTGCTATGATACGAGATTTGATTTCGGAATGTCTTTACAAATGGCTAATTGATCTCAGTTCTGCTTTTGATCGAATTTGCATGTTGGAATTGATATCAATGCTTGCAGAAGTGAACCTTGCTTGTTGATTTGATCTGTGTGTATGATCAAGTTGTGAAGTTTTGGTTGCCTGAAACTTGTTCACCTCATCTCTTGGATTTTGAATCTATAAAACAAGTGGTGTTGATGAACACCTTTGAGGAGTTTTCAAGACAAGGATCTTCTCTGGTCAAACCCCTAGGATTTGAATTAATTGTTTTGGAACAATGATTGAAGACAACAAAGCAATCATACTAGATGCTTAATTTTTCTTCTACTGCAGATGTTGCTATAAGTTGTTGATGCAATGATGTGCTATGATGATACTTTAGTGATAATGCAAATTGGGATGAGAGCTTGTGTATGATAAGTGAGTTGGGGTTTGTCTTTTTATACAACACCCTAACATATAATTTGAAATGTTTTGCACTCAAGTTGGCAGTAACAAAGTTAAAAAGGTGTTGGCTTGGGACCAATTTAAAATTTGAATATAAAATTTGGGGTCATTTTTGTGCATGATTTTCACATGAATTTCACCCCGGATAAGTGAATGGATAAAACTATGATTAAGATCGGTCGATGGGGATATGCACACTAGTCATTGCAATAGGGACAACCTAGTCAGAGTGAGCCTTAAACAACTAGGAAAAGTGCAAGGTATGCAAATTTCAACACTAAATTTTGCCGTTACTTGCATGTGAACTATTATGAAGATGAATAATGAAGTAAAACAATCAATCGACATTGGAGTAAATAACATGCATTCATATAAAAGATATGGATATGAATGTCATTCATACATTGTAATAAATGCTCCATCTTGAAACTTGCAATCACAAATTCCTATGAGTAGCATCCAATAAAAAATTGAAATATGCACTAATATAATTGCTTAAAAATGCCGACAATCAAAAGTAACGCAAAAAGAAAAGGTAACTTCCATTGGGCATGGAGGTAGCCATCGAAGGAATAATGAAGTTATAATGGCATGAAGCCATGACAAAGTATAAAGTTGAAACAACATAAAGCCAAGGTGGCATGAGGCCATGATTGGCATGGAGCTTACAAAAGCATGATTATGCACACAGAACCATCTCTTATTTGTTTGCTCTAAATTCTTTGGAAATTCAAATTCAGTTCAAATTTGAATCACTTCACCTCTAACAATGGCATGTTAGATTTGTGGATGTTTTCACTTGCCACATAACGTGTTGATTTGCAATCCAAGAGCTTGGAATGGGGAGTTTGCATGAGTTATGCTTGGAGGGAGTTACAAATTGCACATGCCACCCTTGTTTGCATGTTTGGATCTCCAATTGTTGCACCCAAGTGGAGGAGTTGCTACTAAGGAAAATGTTTCATGTCATATTTGTTTAAGACTTGCATGATCAATTGTTAGATTGTAGTAGCCTCGTTTGAGTCTTGCATGCCAAATTTGACTCCTCTTGGAAGATGGTGTCACTCATATACTTGTTGGTGTTCATTTCATAATTTAGTTATTGGCTTTGGAATTAGGCAACACATTGATGGAGGAGCTCCTATTTTCTCTCTTACATTCTCTCTTGATCTCTCTTGAAGATTTCAACTTGGAGATCTCCTTTAGGCAGCCTATTGAAGAAATGTATAAAAGGAGAAATTTGGGATGGAAGTAAGGTTAGATTCTTAATTGTTTCTTGTAGGTTTAAGGTGGATAAGAGACTTGGAGGTTACATATGCAAGTTTATGAAGCAATTGGGTGAAGACTACTAAATTTCCGGAGATTAGTGCCTATGTTGTTTTATTGTTGGAGTAATGGATCTCTTGTGTTAATTTTCAGTTTTGGATCATTATAAGTTGTAATTTGTTGTATTTCAATTTCATGAAGGGAAATTTTGTATACGTTTCCTCATAAAGACTTGATATAATCTTGTTTACCTATAATAATGAAATAATTATTTTTCTACATTTTTGCCTATGAATTTGTCTCTAAAATCAGCTAGTTTTGAGAGAAATATTTCATTGCTATTTTAAATCAATAAATTGGTGGGTGGTGAGAGTGTTCTAAGTCTATCATAAAATAGTAAAGATGAATGTGAGAGATCCTTAACATTGGTGTGAAATTTCATCTCGTAAAGATCCCTATTTAGTGGCTAGTTGTGGTAAATTGCACTCTAGGTTTGACATCTTGTTTTAATTAAGATAAGTTGGTTTCAAAGGGACCATAAACATCTCGAATGGGCAATGTACACCCTTGACCCAAGGGTGAGGAGTCAAACACAAAAGAGGGAAGACCCTTCTTCCTATGACGAACAACTGTCCACGAAACAGCATCATCAAAAACATTCAATCGAGGAGAAAGGAGAGGGGGGTCCTCTACCACATCCTCCACCAAAACCTCCTCTGGCAAGGAGGGAAAATGTCTAACCATGGAAGTTGAATGCCACACAAAATCAAGTCATAGTTGTAGTAGGGGTCCCAATGCAATGAATTGTGGGGGGAATGGGAGCCGATGAGGGAGCAACCAAAGATGGATTAGAAGAAGAGCTCTCAACAAGAAATAAGTGAATTGCCAAATTTGCACCACCCCCTGGGGACACTGCCACATGCATGAGATCAACCTCAAGGGAAATTGGAGGACTATCATCCTCAGAGTCAAAATCCTCAACAGTCAAGTGGTTAGTGAGGGCATTCTGCCACTACATAGTCGGGCTCACCTTACGGTGAGGACAATCAGAAGCCATGTGTTCGATGGAGAAGCATCTTTAGCAGCGGAAGGGGAGACCTTCATAATCAAGTGGCTAAGTCCATGGCCTATCCTCCAACAAAACATCCCCAAGAAGTGCCTTGGAGGTATCAATATCCACTAGAATATGGGCAAAAGTAGGATGGCTCATGAGAGTGGTGGTATCATCAACCTTCAAAAAATGGCCAATAGCATTGCCAATGGCCTCATAACAAGACTCAACCCAAAAATGAAGAGGGGGATGTCTTACCCACATAGGTTTGATATTATGTGGTTCCAAGAACGGATTGAAGGAAGTAGACCATGGTTTGAGTGAGAGGAAATGCTTACCCCACATCCGCACTTGGCGATCCAAAATCAAGTTCCTATCATGTGAAGATTCAATTGTTGCAATAAAGAAACCCCTAGCATAGGGGTACAATTCAATTTTCCCCTTAATACAAGTTCACCAAGAGTCCAAAACCTACATGTGCAGGTTTGGAACAGAGGGCCACAAGTCGATAAATCTACAAACCAGGCCATGAGAGGTGTAAAACTATTCATTATCAATCACTTCCTTATCACACACAATTATTGAGGAGGACTAAAAGTAGAGGATGGGCCACGCATTACCACGTGGAGGGAAAGATAGGCCCCTTAACTAGCAATAGTGGCATAGGATGAAGTGGGGCCATGAACTAGACCCTTCGTAGGAGCACAATCACAATTTTCGGCCCTTGAAACACCACTAGACTATGCATGACTGATAGAAAAAACACCCGTAAGCATACGCAGGGTAGGACCAACGCCAGGGAGAACAACCATAGGCAATGCAATTGCCGTCACTAGGGTAGAGGCCCCCATATCCACACAAGCATTTGAGCCAGGTGGGAGAGCGCCATCAGAGATAGCTAGGGTTCGTAGAGGAGCTTGGGAGAGTGCCATCAGAGATTTATCGGGGAAGAGGTACAAGTTTGACATCTTGTTAGTAGGTTGTGCAATTCAATTTTTTTTGAAGTTTTAAGACCTTTTTTGACCTTGTAAATATGTGTTGTCAAAGTCTTGCTATAAGGGAAGGGTCACTATTTGCTTGGCTCCCTACCTATATATCCTATAAGCTATAACCTAATGAATGCTAGGGTAAGGTATAATTTTTAACCCAAAAGTACATGCTGCATCATTTACTTGCTTATGTCATAACATGATGAGTGTAACCACACAACATTGAGGAGTTTCAGAAAGTAAAACCACCCACCTTCAACGGTGTCTTTATACGAGCCACAAAGCTAAAGCATGGATGGTAGGTAGGAAGAAATATTTAAAACCACATGGATACTCTAGCAATCTAAAAATTTGAATTGCAATAAAAATATTAATTCAAATTTTGAGAAGTGTCTTTGTACATTTAGAAAATGAGCTTAAGATAGAACAAACTAAACCAATATTAGCCTATTCTACTCATTAACTAATGCAACCTCATGATTGAACTAAAGGAATGCATGCATACATCAAATGAAGCTATCTAATTAATCCGAAATGCAAACCTTGATGTGTGGATGTGCTCCTTGATGTTGGATGTGTGTTGATTGCTCCTCAAAATGACAATATAACATTTCATAATATGGAGACTTAAAAATGACTTGGTTGATGTTGAATTTAGAGATTTTTGGGATGGTGGATGAAGGGCTAGGATTGATTTGGAAAAACAATGGATGAGGATTGTTGAGAGGATTGGATTGATGAGAGATTTCCAAGTGGCATGATATGATTGGAGGATAAAGATGGTCCTTGGATTTAGGGGAAATCAAGGGTGGAGAATGGTCCTTATATTTACGGGAAATCAAGGGTGGAGAATGGTCTTGGATGAAATGAATGGTGATGATTGAAAAGAGACAAAAGGACCCTTTTTAGAGGGATGTGCAAAGTACTTGCCCATCCCTTTGTAAGAGACCCATGTGGTCTTGTACAAAAACTCATTCTTTTGTACTTGTTGGAAGATGTGAGGGGTTTGAATGGGTTAGGAATGTGCAAGCATGTGATTAAGTTGATTAAGTGGATTAGTCAACTTAATCAAAAGTGCACAAAATAGGAAATTAATAAATAGGTTATTTCTTTAATTCATGAGATGGCGATACATATATTATATAAATGAATATTTATCTAATGTTGGACTATAGAAAATGATTGATTAATTAAATAAATGATTAAATTTATTCAATTAATGTTAGAATATGGTATAGATGAATACTGCATGAATAGTGATTTAATAATAAAATTTTATTTAATCATTGTTGGAAAGGGGATTGGATAGTTAACCGTCTAAACAAGTGTTTATTCAATTAATTATGGAAGAAAGTGGTTTACACAATGAGTGGACAATTTTAGGTGTCTACATTCTTTCTCTCTTTGAGATGTTGCAAAGCAACATCATTTCAAAGAAAGATAAAACATAGCACTAGGTTGGATTAGAAGAAGATGGTAGCGTTGGGTCCCAAAATAGTTGCAACCCAAAACCTTAAAACATTTCAGTAATCACCTAGGCTAGGGGTGTCGTCAAGGTGACTGAAAGAGGTTTATCAACAGGTTAAGGGGGATTTTAGCTAACTGATAAGAGTGGGTATACTCCTCTGTACTTTAGGCTTAGCTAGACCTAGGAGAGATATTCCTAGAGGCATGAAATAAAATACAAATAAATAAACACATCCATACCTAATGTACACTTGACCCCAAGAGCTGTTACTAGGTCAAGACAAACTAGTTGCACATGCCTCTAAGTAAGCTGATTGAACTGTGTAAATGTACATGCATAGGAAAGATGATTTTTTCCCCTAAACCACAGGTGAATGATTTGTTTGTTTTAAAAGAGTAATTGATCCCTCTCCAATATGGACCGATGCCTACTCCAATGGGCAAAAGAATCATAGAATGCAAGGAGGAAAGAAAATATGCAGTAGAGGATCAATAGAACTAGACATACATTCTCATATATGACTCTAATAGATCTTCATGTAATGAACATACTTAATAATCCAAAAGAGAACTACATTGACTCATATGCCACAAAAGAATGGCAAATACAAAGCCTTGTATTAACTTGGATGCTGTCACACACCTTGAAACCTTAGTTACAATCATACCAGCGAATGTGGTAAGGGAAAACATATAACTGTGATTATACATTTGCCAAAATCATTACAAACTCCCATGGAGACATTCCATTACATTCATATCTTCTTTACACAACCTTCCTACACCATGCTGAATACATCCCTTCACTTACATACCAGACTAACGTGATTTGATGCCATAAAATACTCCTTAGGCGCTTCCAGACCAGAAAATTGGTTCAATGACCAACCTTGAAAACATTTTTTTATCATGTATATAGCAATTCAATCCATTACATCATCCCAAGTATTGCACATTAGTCAATGAGTACAGCCATACTTCATTGAATTCGACCCATTGTGCAGTCAAAAAATCTGCACGTTTGGAAAGAAAGCCCACACTTTGACAATACTAAAAATGTCAAAAGAAGATTACTTGCACTCTTTGTGTACCAGGAACAATAAAGAGGGAAGGTTCCAATCCTTTCCATGACACATGCAATATCTGACTTATCCAATTTATCTTCCAAATGTACCTATGTATTGAAGAATTTTACTGTGTCAACCACCTGCAAGGTACAGTTCTGTAGAATCATTAATTTCTAGGTACAAGTCAGCCTGCACAATCCTCTGTGTACTGGGCACATTTTCCTTTCTTTATCAGCCTTTTTTCCTTATCACAAACCTTTTTCATTTCCCTCTTCTACTCACTTTGTCGACAAACTTTCACTTTTACGAACCATGGGAACTGCCCCCTTTTGTTTGGCACTTCATTTTTGTCCTCCTTTTTGCCTTATCGACAAATCTTCATTTTTGTGAACTTAACTTATTTTGTCCTTTGTTGGCAATTTCTTGCCTTCACGAACTGCTTCTTTCTCTTTGGTCGGCGAAATATTACTTTCGCGAACCAGCCCTATTTTTTCCTTTTTCAAAATTTTTTACCTTTTTCAAACCATGGAAGAAGCTCCTCTTTTTCTCTTTGCTTTGTCGGCCAATCATCAATAAGGTGAACTTTGAAAAATTTGAATTGTTTGGAGAGTTCGAGTTTCTTCGGGTTCACCAATAAAGCCTTTCCTTATCTTTTTGACTTAGTCATTTTCTACTTTTCTATTTGCTTTATTGGCAATTCTAGACATTCACAAACTTCCCCCTTTCTCTGCCCCTTTTCCTTTTATCTTCTTCCTTTATCGGCCTTTCGCCCTATCAGTGAACTACTTTGTTGGAAAACCAAACTCTTTCTTTACCTTTTACCTTTGCCGTGGCCTTCTCCCCCTTTTGTCTTCAGTTAGTGAATCTTCCGTCGGAAGAACCTTCCATCAACGAACTTGGAGGTTCACGCTTTGCCGTGGCCTTCTCCCCCTTTTTTCTTCCGTCGGAAGAACCTTCTGTCGGTGATCTTGGAGGTTCGCGAACCTCCAGTTTTGCCAACAAAGGACTTGGCCGGAAAACATCACCACTCAAACATTTTTATTTCTTTGAACTTTTCCCTCCGTCTATTTGTCAGAAAATTGGCAAATTGGTGGATTTTCAAACCGACGAGCCTCTAGGTTTGCGAACAATAACTTTTGCTGACAAAGGCCAACCTTGCCTCTTTTATCCATCTTTTGACTTGCCCTTCACCTCTTTTTCTCACCTTACTATCGCCTTATTGACAAATCAGGGAATCGGGAAAAAGATGAACTCATGAACCAAGTTCGTACGTTTTAGAAATTACCAATTTGCCGACAAATGGCAGAAATGACCAAATTTTTTCCAAGGGAGGAAAAAAAAGACAAGGGGAAACATTATACTTGGATTAGTTTGGAATAAAAACCCTAAAAAACTATCTCATATCGGATCTAAATGAGGGGTTTTGATTGCAAAGGTAAAACTGGGGGAGTTGATAGATTTTTGGGGCAAAATAAGGCATTTTGGGAGTTGGTTTTTTCATGTCCTAACATTGGCTCTGGTTGGGGATGTGTGGCAAACTTGGCACAACGAGAATCTAGAATATGTTCGGGTAGACCAAAAACACAAAAAACACAAAGGGAAAAAATATAAAACATATTTACAAAACAACATACAGTCAAAAGACTGCATCCAAAATTTTGACATTGTAGGCCAACCCTGCAGAAAATGGGTGAAGCTACTTGCCTCTGTCAAAGACAAGCCTATTGAAGGAGCTAATCTCCCTCAATCCTTTGCTACACTAATCACCCAACATCAACAATAAAAATGTTTTGCATGCATGCACATACAAACTACAGACATTCATATCATCATGTTGAAGATGGAAATAATTATCACCAGGGCATGGCATCCATAGATAATATGGCTCATCATCATGCTGACTTACATAGAAATACTCAACTTCAAGTTCCATGTTAGCATGATGTATTTCTAGATTTGCATAAATATCAACATGAAGAAAAATATCAAATTGATAATCATCCAGCTCAAGTATGGCCTCATGCTGGGCTACATCATATGACTGTTCGGATTCTTGTGATCGAACTACACTACAAAAGCTAATGTATTCCTCCATGACCGAATCAAAGGCTATTGGAAACAATGCAGATAACTAAGAAGGGGGGGGGTGAATCAATTATCTTATAACTTTTCTATTTTTCTTTTCTTTTCTTAACTTATCATTTAATGTTATATCAAAGCAAGGCAATCATAAGAGATGAAAAAGAAATTAACACATAACACAAGGATTTTTACGTGGAAATCCTGTAAAGGGAAAAACCATGGGGTGACTAACCCAAGATTGTATTATCTGTTAAAAGAATAAAGAGTACAAATTTGACACTTGCCAATTAGAGCTCACTGCCCGAGCACACTGCTCACAAAAGGCCCACTACCTACAAGAGACTTACAGTCTACAAATGATTACAGATAAAACTAAGGTGTTTGAACTGATGAACAACATCTATGCATGCAGGATTTCAATTCCGGTTAGGTACAGTATACTGATCTGGCACATTTCATTCTTCCTCTGCTCAATATTACTTTCTTGTCACATTCCAGGCTTGAATTACTGCCTTTGCTCTTGTCTCTACTTTTCTTCACACTTAACCATATAGACTATCACTTCCACACTCTTCTAAGCTTGAATCCATCGGGTATATATATGCATCAAGGATTTCCAACAACTTCTTAGTCGGCAACAAGAACGCCTGAGATATTTGCAAGTTATTGATCTGTCGGATGAATCCATGCTTGATTAGTGATGTGCATTAAAAACATAGGCATAGAAGTCATAAATCATGTCGGCCAACAATGTATAATATCACAGATTTCTTGATCAACACCTTTTGCACATCTAGATTGAAGTCTGATACTCTACCGGTCAGTTCTTCCTTTGTCTGCTCTACCTGATTGGAACCCAACACTTAGATGCTCATATCTTTTTCTTGCTTTATCACCGGAGGCTAGATCTCTAGAGTACAATAGTCATAATACTCCTCTTGACTTGTCCAAGTCTGCAACTTATTGAATTACACCATCTGAGAGATCCGGACCTGATTGTTGGAGCTTGTTACATACTTTGTTCTTGTTCACCGGAGCAAAACAATCTTCAATCTGACTTCCGGTATAGGCATATTATGTACTGCAGATGCGTGGGATACACTTTGTTGCCATCAATGACAACGCTTATGAAGCCACACAGTGTCTCTTGCCAACAATCTCCCCCTTTGGCATTGATGGCAACACTTAGTGAAAAATGGCTGTGTCGTAGTAACTCCCCCTTAGCTGGTGCTCTGTCTCTTGTACTATTTTACTGGAGCTCCCCCTTTGCTGGATTCCACATTTTTCACTACTCTTCACTCCCCCTTTGACATCAATGGCAAAGGGTGGAATCCGCATACCAAAATTTTGCAAAAATTATTCTATATGTGATCGCATAAGTATATACAAATCACATGTTATACTTACATATACTTAAGTTTATCCGCAAAGGTTGTCTTCAACTGGATGATTTCTATGGCCCAACTCCCCTTCATTCTGTCCAAAATGGAGATGTGTTCACTTAACAAAAACACATATGCTTCTGCCTTCTTTAACTCTGTTGGATCACTAGTCCGGATTGTATTTTGTGCCTCTGTCAAGGCATCATGCATTGCCTCTAACTTAGGGATGATTATTCCTCTGAGCTCACCCATTCTATCCATTATGTTCTTTTTCTCCTTAACCAGTTCTTTAATTTCATTTATTATAGCAATACTTTGACATTCATGATTCACCAGAGAGGTAGTAAGGGGATCAAAATTTTGAGATAAACTTGACAGTTTTCCTTCTTGCTCTTCACTTTCTTCTCAATGTCCTCTGTCACTTTGGGCCAAGTTAAACAAAATTTGTATATGTCCCCACCATCTTTAAGAGCATTTTCAAGGCTCTTTATGCCAATGCCTAAGGTTCTTCTATCATTAGTAATTAGCCCTTGTACTTTACTGAACCTCTTTCCCAAGAACTCCTTCCGGACCTTAGTTTCTGTCGATTTCTGTAAGGATTCAAAATGAGTGTTAACAAAATTGACTAAGTTTTTCAGATTACTGGATGGAGAGGCAGAAGGATCCTTTTGATAGGTTGGCATAATCTTCTCCAGCATTCTGGATGCAATCTCCAATAGCTCACAATCCTTCATGTGAGATTTTAGAAGTTTCTCTTTTGCTTTGGCCTGAACAAAAGATGCTACCTTCATTATCTAAACGGGAGATAGAGAGTTGAAGTTTAGTGGCCCTTGAATTAGCTCAGGTTCATCCAACTCCATCATTTCTTTGTCTACAAAATTTTGTACTGTCTCTGCAGTGTCTCTTACAGACTCTACTTCCTTCCTTTTGGGGACATCCAGACTGACTTGCTTATTGATCTTTGTTTCTTCTACCAGTCCTTCCTTTTCTGGAACAGAGGAGTCTAATGCCTCAGATGGCTCTTCATCATTTTTCTTTAATCCTTCGACATCCTTGTCAGAAAATGTTTCCTCTTTCTACCCTTCCTCTTTTGGAATAGAGGAATCTAATGCCTTTGATGATTCTTCATCATTTTTCTTTAATCCTTCAAAATCCATGTTAGAAGTATCTCCATTTGTTTCCTCTACAATGGGAAGATTGAATCTCTTCAAGACATTCCAGAGAATTTCTTTTGTTTCATCTGCTATTTGGTCAGTTTCTCCAAGCATGAGTTTGTTCATTCTGGATTTGCTCCTGAAATCATCTTTACACTCCTTGAAAACCATGTCCATTTGTTTTGGAGTGATAGAGGGGCATAGCTGTATCATTATTTGCTCCCGGATCTCCAAGTCTTTAGCCTTTGCATTCACTTTTCTTTGTTCCAATACTTCTTCTAGGCTTTTTGGAATTAACAAAATTGTTTCAATGAATGCTTTGTTATAGATATTCAAATACTTTACAGTAGCTTCCTCCAGAATTCTCTTGTCAGCATCATTTTATTCATCATAGAACTTTGTCATCGGCTGCAGGTTCCCATCCACAGTAACTGCCTTGATGATGTCATCAATGGAAAGAGTGGGCTTTTCAACAAATTTCTCTGCCTTGTCTTCCTCATTTCTGCTAGCAGAGAACTTCCTGGATGTTCTCTTCTTCTTCATTTTCCTAATTTCCTCATCTGATTCTGTTTCTTCATCATCTTTATGGCTTGTATATGTCCTTGTGGCTTTGGTCTTCATCCTCTTTTCTTCTTTTCCATATGTCTTGACTTCCGGTTTGGTAGACTTTGAGCTTTTGGAAGCAACAAGAGCAGAGCTCTTGGAGGATCTAGTCCGAGAGGAGGTTTGTACAGGAGCACTTTCTTTCTTTGCTTCTTGTCTTTCTTTCTCTACCTTCTTCATTTTCTCTCTATTAGCATCTACAACCTCCTTAGATATGCCAAATCTTTTGTCAATTTATTCAACTTCCTTTCTTACTTTTCTCTTCATCTCCGGCTGTCTTAACTCAACATGTATTTTTATGCTTAGCTCTTCAAAGGTGCCAAACCTTTCTGCTTCAACGTCCTTAGGCTGGCTCAGCAGGTGTTGAATATGTAGCTCCAAGATTTTTTCATCGACCTCATAACCCATAGGCATTATCCATACAATTCTTGGCTCAACTGCCTCCATCAGGCATTGATCAGTGTCAACCATGAAGCAAACCGTATCCTTGTATTTGTCAACTATTATTTGTGGTATTCTTTCTCTAGCATGCATTGTGCTTTGGAAATTCTTAAAGTAACCCCAAAGGGCTGTGTTTTGGGCTTGAGCATCACCAAGTCCATACATGTAATCTCTGATCTAAATGCAACGGGTTTATCATTTTGCTAGACCCAACCATTTGATCCAGGCAGCTCATTCATATCGCAAAAAAATAGACACAGTATTAGACTACCATATTTAAAGGAGTTTTTCTTATCTTTTTTGATCTTCTGCAAGTTCTCCATCAGCTAATTTAGTAGAAGCTCACACAGATCATACTCTGCATCTTCCCTTAACATCTGATATGCAACATAGATTGTTGTACCAGACACAAAATTCTCCCTACTTGATTGGTAGATTTTGTAGCCAATGATCATTGAAGTAAACTTGACATCTGGATCCGTGATGTCATCTATAGTCATTGCTCTTTTGTCAAATTTTGATCCGGTGGCTTCAATTACCATTTGATTCTTCACAAATTTAAGTGCGGGTAACCCACCTGATGAATGTAGTCCAGTCACTGCCCTGATGGCATCTTTAATTATCTTTAATGGCCTCATTAGCCACATAAAATTATCATGCATCCTACTTAGAACTTACCAGACCCAATCGTCTTCTGCAAAAGATGGAAAATGTATGCAATGTCCGGAGTGTTTGTCCCAGAGGGTCTTGAATTTAGGTTTGAGTTCAAAATTCTCATCTATTGATTGTTTGTGATAAATGTTGATCAACTTTGAGTCTCCAAAATCTTCAATGTTTGCATGGATATAAATCCTAACATCTTCTACATGTAAGACTCTGTGCGGAATACTAGAAAACGCACCCAAGGGATCAACTTCTAAAGATTTGTAAGGGTGTTTCTTGAATTTTTGTCTCGGCCTATCAGAAATATTGACAACCATTGGAGTAGCCATTTTTGCAAGAGATCTGGAGAGAGTTTTCAGAAGGGAAGTACCTTTTCACACTTTTAGGGTTTGAATTAGAAACCAGAGTGATTCTCTGGTTGAATTCGATCTTCAGTTGAACTTGAGTGAATTGTAGGATCTTCTTCGCAGAGCTCTTCTTTTCTTCTTCATGAGTGCAAGTATGTACATAATGAGTGAAAGAACCCTTTTATCCTTACGTAAACCCTAATTTCCTTTTGTAATAAATGCACAAGTTTTTAAGTCATCCGGTTACCCTGCTTCTCAAGTGAGCTTTTCTTGGATTGTCTTGTGGATCTTCAAATCATTGTTTATGAGGGTTGACAACATATCTTCACCTTTTTCAAACATGCCATGGGTCTGCAGATTAAAATATTTCAATTCTGGATCATATTGGATCTATCTGTGAAATTCTGCTTTACTGGATAGCTGCCGATACATGATCTCCTCATAACTAGCTCAAATTAGCATGCAAATTTGTCAAATTTTGACTGGGTGACCTTCATGTGAGTCTCCTCAAACCCTTTAAACCGCAACCTCTTATTTTGACTCAATGTGCTGAATTCAGGCACTCACTAGCTGGCTGGGGGAAAAGGATCTTCTCTGTAGCTCCCCCTGAGCCAGAGCTTGCTTTTTAGTTTCCGGAAGGAATATCAGCATCGGATTCTAGTGTAGATCCATCCCCAATATTCATTGTACTCCTTTTTACCCAATTTTTTCTCATCTCTTTTTGAACTTCATGCGCATTTATTTTACCTTTGCCTTTATCTTGTTTCTGATCATGTTCCACCGGACCTTTTCTACCCTGATTTCTACTTCTGCAGAATTTGGCAATATGACCGGATCTATTGCAATTGTAACACACAAAATTTCTTTGCTTATTTGAATGATATCCTCTTGATCTGCACTCATTAGCCATATGTCCAATTGTATTGCATACAAAGCATTTAACATTGAAAGAATTGTTCATTTGCATAGTTCTGCATTCATGAGATTTGTGAACATACCTTTTGCAACTGAAACATTGACCGGAGAAGGATGGATTGAATTGATTCATTTTGTTTCTGCACTGGATTACTTTGTGACCAAACTTGTTGCAATTGAAGCAATATCCATTGAAAAATAGATATCTTTAAGCATTTGGTTGCCTTACCGGAGGTCTTCCAGGCCTGTTTCTTTAATTTTTCTGATCCAAAGTTCTTCTGACCGGATCCAGAGCTTTCACCTTTCTCATATCCCAAGCCATGCTTATCATCTACCCTCTTTTGGTTTTCAAGAAGAACTTCAAGTTGGGCTGAGCTTATCTTGAATTTTTCTTTCTATTCATTTGTAGTTTGAAGATCTTGTTTAAGAGTGTCTATCTGATTCTCAAGTTGTTCTTCATTGTCTCTAGCTTCTTCAAGATCAGATTCAAGATGCCTGATTATTCTATCCATTTTGTGGCAGTCCTCTATTCTCTCCTTGAGGGATTGTTTTAGATTATCTTCAATCTTTCTCTTTTCTTCAATTTCTTGGGTGAATCTCATAACCCCTGATTCCATTTCATGCCTTACCATAATGACTTCTTTTGATAGCTTCTCACATAGCTTATTTTTCTCATTCAGATCTTCATCAGTATTATTGACTTCACTTTGATTGGCTAATTTTTGGAGTAGCTCCTTTCTCTTTTTCACAGAAATACTAAGTTTTTCTTTTAGCTCATTTATGAAATCATCATCTTGTTTGAGTCTTTCTCTCTAATTATTGACTTCAGAGAGGGATTGTTCAAGATCATCTAGGGCAGAATGAAGTTATTCCTTCATACCATATGCATCCATTCAGATTCCCAGATCTTCCTCAAGCTGTTAGGCTTTGTTTAGAGGAACTTAGCTCTGATACCAATTGTTGGAAACAATGTAGATAACTGAGAGGGGGGGTGAATCAGTTATCTTATAACTTTTCTATTTTTCTTTTCTTTTCTTAACTTATCATTTAATGTTATATCAAAGCAAGGCAATCATAAGAGATGAAAAAAAAATTAACACATAACACAAGGATTTTTACGTGGAAACCCTGTTAAGGGAAAAACCACGGGATGACTAACCCAAGATTGTATTCTCTGTTAAAAGAATAAAGAGTACAAATTTGGCACTTACCAATTAGACCTCACTGCTCGAGCACACTACTCACAAAAGGCCCACTGCCTACAAGAGACTTACAGTATACATATGCTTACAGATGATACCAAGGTGTTTAAACTAATAAACAACATTTATGCATGTACGATTTCAATTTTGGTTAGGTACAATATACTGATCTGACACATTTCATTCTTCCTCTGCTCAATATTACTTTCTTGTCACATTCCGGGCTTGAATTACTGCCTTTGCTCTTGTCTCTACTTTTCTTCACACTTAACCATACATACTATCACTTCCACACTCTTCCAAGCTTGAATCCATCGGGTATATATATATGCATCAAGGATTTCCAACAACTTTTTAGTCGGCAACAAGAACACTTGAGATAATTGCAAGTTATTGATCTGTCGACTGAATCCATGCTTGATTAGTGATGCACATCAAAAACATAGGCATAAAAGTCATAAATCATGTCATCCAACAATGTATAATATCACGGATTGCTTGATCAGTACCTTTTGCACATCCGGATTGAAGTCTGATACTTTGCCGGTCAGTTCTTCCTCTGTCTGCTCTGCCTGATTGGAACACAACACTCAGATACTCATATCTTTTTCTTGCTTTATCACTGGAGGCTAGATCTCTGAAGTACAATAGTCATGATACCCCTCTTAACTTGTCCAAGTCTGTAACTTACTGAGTTAC
Organism: Cunninghamia lanceolata; assembly: GCA_027924645.1. Classification (NCBI taxonomy): domain Eukaryota; kingdom Viridiplantae; phylum Streptophyta; class Pinopsida; order Cupressales; family Cupressaceae; genus Cunninghamia; species Cunninghamia lanceolata. The sequence goes on along the minus strand of BSBN01001272.1, from coordinate 18,937,291 downwards.
ATCATCTGAGAGATCCGGCCTGATTGTCAAACCTTGTTACATACTCTGTTCTTGTTCATCGGACGAAAATAATCTTCAATCTGACTTTCAATATAGGCATATTATGTACTGCGGATGTGTGGGATAGACTTTGTTGCCATCAATGACAACACTTATGAAGCCACACAGTGTCTCTTTCCAACAAAGGCATGATTTGGATTTAATTATGCACCATTAGCACATAGATCTAAAATTTGAGGCACTTCAAGTGAAGACTCACAATCTTCAAGTTGCCTCCCTGTTTTGAATTCCTTGACACACATTGATGTGTAAAAATTGCTGCTAAGAAAATTACTAATGATTTGCTCTTCACCCTTACAGATCAACAACTTGACCCACCCAAGAACATCCATCTTCAATGTTATCAGGTCCAACCAATGAGCTCAAAAATATGCTCTCACCATGATCCACATCAATAAGAGATAACTACCCCAAACAAAGCTCTAAAAAAGCATCTGTGACAGTCTTCATAGTGGGAAATTGTTACCTCAAAATCACTTGTAGTTGTAGTAGTGCCTTCATGATGCCTAGCTGAAGCATAATCCACATCATCCTCATGCAAACAAATGTTAATGGTGTTAAAACATGGACTAGTTAGGATTCAAACCTAGGACCTTCCATATGCTGCTGGAGTGCTCTACCACTGAGCTACTGGCCCACCTTGGACCAGTCCAGCGTCGGTTTAGGTGTGGCTTATTTCTAACACCAACACCCCCCCTTAAGCCACACCTCTTGTGTGCTTGGGGCTCCTAGCCTGGGCCAGGCTCTGATACCATGTTGAAACATGGACTAGCTAGGACTCAAACCTAGGACCTTCCATACGCTGCTGGAGTGCTCTACCACTGAGCTACTGGCCCACCTTGGACCAGTCCATCGTTGGTTCGGGTGTGGCTTATTTCCAATACCAACAAATGACCTCAATGTCATCATCAGGGATAAATAGGGGTAATACACTAAACAAGAGACCAACCTCTTGTTCACTTTCAATATCACCTTGTACACATCCCTCCCTGTCCACTTGGTCTCCACAGGTAGCCCGGTCATATAGCATATGATTCTCCACTTCCAAAGCTGACAACTCACATTCACTGAACTCTAAGTCAGTTTCAAAAAGAGGATTATCCATGCACCAAGGATAATCATGGATTATGCCAGCTGATGGACTTGCATGTTCTTCATAAAGGACAATGTGCCTTATGCTCATCCCTTCATTATTATTTGCTTCATCAATGCATGTATGGTCTATATAATCAACTACATGAGCTTAGCTACTTAATTTTTCATTTGCATACATACCTTCTAGGTGGTCTATAATACTACAACAAGAAGTAGGGTCATATTTCTCTTCATTAAATTAAGAATCATCATTGATTTTCTCATCTTCATCATCCACTGATGACTGATCCAATTGAATGTAGGTGCAATCACTACTATTTTCATTTGAATCACTATCATACACTGCACCAACACCTTGTCCTACCCTCTTGCACACACAATCATCGCTTGACATTATGCGTGGATCACATGAAGCATCCACGTCCTTGCTCTTTACAACAACCTGTTCATTACTAGCCACTTCTACATTTGAGGATAAGGATTTTGCAATCATATCCCTCTTAACTCTGTCAACATAATATATGAACAGGTATGCATGTTGCATGCTCATTAGATTGAACTCTTCCTGTATAGAACTTGAGCTTAAGGTAACATCATAAGCTCTCAGATACTTGTCAATATAAACAAGAGGATTAGGTCTGAAATCCTCTGGGATGTGGGACAAGGCAATTGTAAATTTGTGGCTAAGCTCCATGCTAGACTCTCCTTCTTGCCTTCTAATATCTTCTAGTTCTTGGACAAGAAATACATGGTCTAGACTACTTGCAAAGTCTCCAAATGTAGCCACTAATTGATCTTAGAAAGCAAAATACTAGTCAGAGAAACTAACCAACCACTTTCTTGGCACACCACCTAGGCATCTAACAAAGAATCTCATCCACATATCTTCATCTTCAAACTAGAACTTGTCCATGAAGTCTAAAAATGCCTCAATATGTGCCTTTCCATCATAAACCTCACACCCATCAAATAATGGCATTTGATAGTAGATCTTTTTGTTGTTATATGGAGCCTAATCAGACTCGGAGGTTAAATTTATCCCACTTTTATCAGCGCAATTTCCCCCCAAATTCCTATGGGGTTTCCGTTGATGTGTTGTAGCATTTGCAGCGGTATTGAGTTGCAAGGATTGCTGGTTGTAATCGATTTGATTTACTGGATAATAATATTGGACTCTTTGTTGGTGGATGTAGCCCGAGTTTTGGTGAACCATGTTAAAACTTGTCTCTCGCTGTTATTATTTTTGTGTATTTTTCATTCCTCTGCTTAATCTTTATTTGCGTTTAATTGATATCATCTGCCGGCTAACCCTAACAAGTGGTATCAGAGGGGGTTGTGTTCAATTATCGTCTACAGGAAAGTCTCACGGTTGAGTGGGAGCAATGACAGATGAGGGTAAATTGAAGGTCGATAAATTCAATGGCCAGAACTATCAGTTATGGAAGATGTAGATGGATGATTACCTCTATCAGAAGGATTTATGGAGGCTGTTGGAAGGAGTATCCAAGAAACTGACAGGAATGACAAATGAGTATTGGGAACTTCTAGACAGAAAGGCACTGGGAACCATTCGGTTGTGCCTGGCACCATATGTGGCATTTAATATAACAGAAGCGAAGACAACAAGTGAACTGATGAAAGCTTTGGCTAAATTGTATGAAAAACCCTCAGCCTCAAATAAGGTATTTCTCATGAAGCATTTGTCTAATTTGAAAATGATTGAAGGTGGATCTGTGATAGATCATTTAAATGAGTTTAATATGATTGTCAGTCAGTTAACTTCTGTAAAAGTGCCTCCAATAGCATAAAGGATAAAATCCTTCTCATAGTTAGGATTAACCAGCATGGGGGCTTGAGCAATAGCTTGCTTGACAACTTCAAAACTATCCTTGACCTCCTTAGACCAATTGAATGTAGCATTTTTCTTTATCATGGAGGTCAAGGGATTTGCCATGGATGCAAAATTTTGGATGAACCTCCTCACAAAGTTGATTTTTCCCAAGAATCTTTGTAGTCCTTTCTTGTAACTGGGAAGAGGAAGGGACAATATTGCACTCACTCTTTCAAGATCAATGACAAGCCCTTCCTTGGAAACTATATGTCCCAATAATTTACCTTCAAGGACAATAAATACACAATTCTTTGGATTCAATGAAATGTCATATTCTCTACATCTCTCAAAAGCTTTTCTCAAATTACCCAAGTGGTCCTTTGCATGCTTGGAATAAATAGTCAAATCATCTAGATACACTAGAATAATCTCATTGATTAGGCCTTCAAAGGCCAAATCCATTGCTCTTTGGAAAGTTACACTAGCATTGGTCAACCTGAATGGCATCTTCTTATAGGCCAAAGTGCCCCATTTGGTGGTGAAGGTAGTCTTATACTAGTATGATTCCTTTACAATAATTTGGTTATATCCTGAGTAACCATCTAGAAGGGAAAATCTCTTAGCTCTAGCCACTATTTTAAGGATTTGCTCCATGGAGGAAAGTGGATAGTGGTCTTTAAGGGGGGCCCTATTTAGGTCTCTAAAGTCCACACATAGCCTAATTTTCCCATTCTTCTTCCTAAATAGAACAAGATTAGCTACCCAAGTGGAGTGTTTGATTGGATAGATAGTTTTAGCCTCTATGAGTTTTGATAGTTCCTTCCTCACTAACGGTTCTATTTTAGGGTTAGCAGGCCTTTGTTTCTACCTAACAGGATTTGCATTAGGGTCTAAGTCAATGGTATGTTTGACTAAATTAAGATCAAAGCATCTAAGATCCTTAAAATCCCAAGAAATAACATCATCATAGTCTTTACAAAGATTAATGAAAGCTTTCTTTTTAGATTGGTTGCATACTTTGCCAAGCTTTAGAACCTTACCATTCATAATTGTTTCCTCTTCATAGTCTTCTTTCTTAACTGACATATTCAACTTCTCACCTCTGAACTGATCATCAAAATTGAAGATGTTCTCCAAGGTGATTAACCCTTTAGGTATCTTATTGGTCTTCAATTGAATGATCTTCTCTCCATATTATTCATGCAATCTAGACTGGTTTTTAGCAAAAAAAATTGCTTCCTCTTGTAGAAAGTTGACGATCTGCTGGTCACTTTTGAACACTTTCCAACTGATCACATCGTTTGGGATAGCAAGACTTACCATGACCTTAACATACTTGTCAGTATCTTGTGTGATGTTCTTGGGAATATCAAACTGGGTACCCACTATTGTAAGCTGATCAACATCCTTATTTTCTTCCCTAGGAATAATCTAGATGTTGAAGGAATCAAAGTCTTCAAGGAGATCCCACACCCTGTGTTTGTAGGATTTCAAAAAGTCATTCTTTGATGTGCTTTGAGATCTAACTTGGTGAACAACTATCTCGCTACCACCAAATACTTGCAAGACCTTAATTACTCTTTTTTGTGCCAACTGAATGCCCTGAATCAATGCCTTATACTCAATTACATTGTTGGTGCAACTGAACTGAAATCTAAAGGAAAAGAAATATCTCTTTTTGAGGAGATATTAAAGTTACACTAGCCCCTGCACCATTTATACTTCTAGAACCATCAGAGTAAAGATGCTATACTCCATCCAAATATTTTTGTGGCTTCACAAGATTGGGGACGATTACATCCTCCTCATTGATACAATAAGTACCCAGCCCTATTACTTCCACATCATTGAGAGAGTTAAATAGGAGGTCATTACCCCATTCATCAAGTAATATATCTAGGATGTATTCTACAAGTGTGGTGGCCTCATGTATACCACTACCTTCTTCTTGGTCATGAATTGTGTAATTCATATTAATAGGGCTAGGGGTGTATGGCTCAATATAATGTATGGAAATAGGTTCAGACTTTATGGTTACCTTTGTGCCATACCTAGTCCTAAATAGCATATGGGACTAATCAAAAGATAAGTACCCACCTATATTAGATGTGAATTCTCTAGATAAGCATATTCCAAAATGTGCCGGAGGATCTATGATTGAGATATCTTGTAAAACAGAGCACCCTAGGTATGCATGTAAGGTTATTCTCAAATCCTTAATGACTCCTACTATTTTGACAACAATGCCATCTAGCTGCACAACTCCGTTGGACACGAGTTCATATTTGACACCAGGTAAACTAGCCACCTCTTTAGGCATAAGAAAGCTACTAGCCCTTGAATCTATCATGCAATTATGCACCAAATGATCACCAATAATTAAAGACACATACAAGGGAGGTGGCTTACTAATTTTGTTTGTATTTACTTCCTGTTCTGATTGACAAAGGCTGATTGGTGTCACAGTTCCTTCCTTTGTCACAATATGAGTTGGTTCATTGAAACTCTCCAGGACCTCCTAAAGCAAGTCTCTCTGAGCTAGAATTAATAGGGCTTCCCACATAGTAACATTCATATTAATATTCTTCATTTGATCCACAATATTAAAGGGTATGCAACCAACCTTTGGGGAAGTACTCATGGTAGTAGGGTCCAATCTTCCTTGTTGACTAACCTGAGGTTACTGCTATGCTTGGTTTCCTTTATTAGCAGCCTAATTAGTTTGTGTTTGAGAACCTTTAACTCCTGCCTTCCTTTAGCAATCATTAGAGATGCCTAGGAAGTAGATGCTTGACCAACCATTGAGGCTAATCCATCCTCCATTATTATCCTTTCTGCTCTTATATTGTAGGCTATTGGAGTTGCATCTTGATTAACACCACAAAAATCAACTTCATGCCAATTCATTAGTGCACACTCAATTTTCACTTTCTCTTATTCTCCCATAACCTCCTAACTGGGTCTAGCTTGTTGTTGTAAAAGTGTTGATGGGTTCTAGACCATCAAAGCTTGACTGAATTGTCCACTTTGGCATAAATTTTGGTCATGAAGTTAATTGCATGGATAGCATCACTCGTGATCTTGAGCCAAGTTATTTTGTATTGGCACAAGGGATCTTGATGAGCTTGTAGTAGCTAGAATCACAACATTTAGTGGCCTAGCATAGCTCAACTGATTTTGTCTTTACACATGGCCCTGACAGGGGTGCCTATTAGGCTGATAGGTCTGACTAGAGGGATGATATAACCTATTAGGCTGGACATTTTGCATTTTCATGGTCATACTCAAATTTCTTTTCTTGGTTTCCATCTCCCGCATCTTATTGGAAGGTGTAACAAGGGGAGCAGCTGGAATGACTATTGTAGGAATTGATGCCAGAATTGGTTGAATAACTGGAGCTTCTAGGAATAGAGGCATTGAAGGCCTTTCCATGGACTAGATCATAACAACAATATAACTGTTCATGGATCTCAAATAGTATAAGAAAGTAGTATTAGGGGAAGGCTTCACCAATGGTGGGATTCTATCCCAAATTTTCTAAAATCTATAATTAAAATCAACCATGAATTCATGGGGAGCTCTTTTAATAGTTGATAGTTGTTCCATGGGAGACAAATGGTAACTTTTATCTTCAAAGTGCTAGCAAAGTCTATCCCCTAACTCATCCTAGTCATGGATAGAATCAAGTGGTAACCCCTATACCACTCAAGTGTTTTTCCTTTTAGGAGGTAGCAGTCTCATAGCTACATTATCTTGAGTAATGTTATAAATAGAGCATATATTAGTAACATCTTGTATGTGCTCTATGGGTGTAGTACAATTTTATCTAATGAAATAGGGAATGGATTTAATGGAATTTTCCTCCTTTAAAGGTTATGAAAGGCATGTTTTTGAGTAGAGCCATCATGGGGATATGAAAGTTTATGATGGGTATATAAAAGCTTGTCCTTGGTGGAGGAAATCTACTAAAGGGAGGCATGGATTGGGCTCTTGGAGCAAGTGTTACAACACTTTCTGTTTCCCTTTCAGGAGATTTGGATAGACTAATTCATGTTTTTCTTGAAGTAGAATCAAATAACTCAACAAATTAAAAATCCCTACCTATTGAAGAAGCTCTTGTCTCTATTCTTGGCATGAAATATTGGATTGATTTGAAATAGGGATTGTAGAGTATCCAAGTGCTTGTAGAATGTCCTTTAGACTGTAGTATATTGAGAGTAGTACCAAATCTCTTAGCTAAATCTCTATTTTTGAAGAATTGAATGTCCTACCAGGTGTGCCAAAAACTATTATCACATGAAATTGCACCCTGTTTGAACCTGGTTCAAACATTCCAATGACACAATGGGAATTATCCCAAGGTGTGGGACCTTGCAAATGAGATCAAACCTTTAGAGAAGGTTGGTTCCTCTCTAATCCTAAAGCTCATAAAACTAAATCTATTCTAACAGTCACCAAGGAAAATGAGGAGGAGGATAACATAAAATTAAAAGGTGATGCACCAGATTTAGTTGGGAGACTCATGTATAAGCTTAGTATGTACAAAATAACCTTAAACAATGAAAGAACATGCATAATTCATCAGAACCCTAACAGGGGTAGAGGGACAAAGTTGCAACTACAAGGAATTAACCATTCACAAGATAGAAAACAAACCCTAGATAATACATGTTATAGAGTAAAATATGTACACTAACATTTTACACTTAGTTTAGCACCTGGTTGGACCTAATTTGTTGCCTTTGTTAATCAGACCTATTTTAATAACTTTTTGATCTTAAAACAATGAAATCTCAATCCCAAAAAATAAACCCGACGGAGTTAACTTAGGACTAGGCTAAGCCCACAATATTTAGCACTCCCCAGAGTTTGTGGGCTAAAGGTCCAGGGCACCCAAGCGCCCTAGTCCCAGTTGGGATCTTTAGCCCCCTTTTATAGTGTCAGCTTGGGACACTTCCTTATTTTGTATTTGTTGGCCTAATTAAGTTTTATTTTTCATAAGTGAGCAAGAATGCATATTTAAAGGTGTGTTGTAGTTCATTTTACACCTAGATGACACCTAGATGAATAATGTCAAGTTTTCTCTCATATTGTGTGCTATGCTAAAGTGTTTTACATGCTTGGAAGTGTTATCTACTTGTGGATGCTATTTAAGTTTGTTTGCAAGCCTTGAAGGGAGTTTCAATCCTTCTTCATCACTCTCCTTTGTTGGTGTGAGATCTTGAGTCATCTTCATCAACTAGGGTTTTACCTCTTGTGGTAATCATTCATCATTATCATTCATTATTTCTATCATATTATTACAGATCTGGCCTCTTCCCTCCTAGGGAACACACTCTTGGATCTAATCATTGTTGTAGTGGTGGAAACACCAAAACATGCTTTGACTGAGGCATGACCTTATACACAACACAATATTTTCATCTTTCCTTGTGTGCAAGTTAGAGAAACAAGTTTCTAGAGCCGATTTTTGGGAAGAAGGTAGAGAAGAAAGGTACAGTTCTGGTGACATCTGAGATTTTGCAAAACCAAAAGAAGGCCTATGGCACCCAGCCCTGGTCCTTGGCATTTTTGTTCCAAGATCTAGGTTCTGAATCATTCTCTGATCTTTGTTGTGCTTTTGGTTTTCTAAGATCTATTTTTGTTTGTTAGTTATAAGTTGATCTTTATCTTCTAGGGTTTGACCATTTGTCCTAGCTTGTTTGCTTGACCTTGGTTTAACTTCGTTGATCCATTTATATACAACAAAAGGGAAAAACCCCTGTAGTTTGGCTCTCCTTCTTGGGTAGAAGTCAAGCTCGGTTTGTGTCCTAATGTTTGTAGAAGAGGGTTTGACCTAATTTAACTCTTTAGGATAGATCACTCTTTTCGCCTAAATATTTTGGTGAACCTGTCATTTCTTGCACTTTTGCATCCTTCTTCTTTTAGATCTGAGTTGTTTATTACCCTAGATCTGATTGGGAGTGAGTTAATTAATCATTTTGCATGCATAAATAGTTAAATTTAGTTTCAAAACTAGGGTTTGTGAAAGCCTTGCATTTTTAGAAAATGTAGCTAGTTTTGAACCTAGGGTTTATAGATTTGAGGGTTGTTTCAGATCTTGTTGCATTGAAATATTGTTTGCATTTGTTGTACCTTATCATTCTTTTTGTTCAAAACATTCTTGCATCCTTGCATTTGAAATATGAAAATGAAAAACTTCATTCTAGAATTTGAAAAAAGCATAGTTGTTACTTTGTTTGGATCTCATAAGAATAGATCATCATAGCATAAGTTAATTTTCTGATTTTTGCATCAAATCTTATTAGTATTTCAGAATTTAGTCATTTCATAAGTGTTACATTGTGAATTTGAATCTTGTTCATTTCTAGAAATTGTCAAAAAAGTTGCATTTTGTGAAAACCTAGTTAGTGTTGCAATTTAGGGTTTATTTGATAGTTTAATTTCAGATTTTTATACTATAATTTGCATTCCAAATCTGATTTTGCATTGTTCTACAACATTACATTTGTCATATTGCATTGAAAATTGAAGATAGGAAATTTTTTGAGTTATTGCATGTTGAAAAAAGCATTGAAATTTGATTTTGATTTAAGCATTGGCATTATTGATATCTAAGTGGATTTGAGTAAAATTGAATTTGATCAAGGGTATATTATTGTTTCACTTAAATAAAAACTCAAATATTTTTTTTGTTTCATCATTTATTTCTTCTATTGGTGCATCTTTTGTGTTACTAAAGCTTATAGACACTTTATGAGCTTTGTGACCCAGTGCCCCGATTCTAACATTTTGGTGCGAAGAAGTTGACGAATTATGGGTTCTAATGCTTTACATAACGATGATCTACCAATACATTGGAACCCCAAATTCCTAGTCTTATCACATAAGAAGGTCCATCACTTCTTCCTGACATTCCTACTTCGCATCTTCTTGAAGCATCAAACTTCCATGAATCCATCAACATTGATGACCTTGTGGCTCATGTTCCTGAAGCTCAAATTCAGAGATTAGACATGGAGTTGGCTAATTTCCAGCAACTTGTAAGCTCACAACACATAGCTGAGGAGGCCGTCCCTGTTGTTGAGAGTCTACGAAGCCTTTTTCTCAAAGGTCAAGAAGGATTGGAAGTCTTACGTGACCATGCGCATATAGTGCATAACAACATTCTATCTGCATCTAGTTGCATTGAAATCATCACCAATGTCACTTCTTCTATTCAAATAGGGACTCAAGTGTCAGAACCCATACCTACACTCCTTATTCCTACTTATACTTCTACTATTCTCACCACTACTACATAGCCATGTAATAGTGCTACCACATGTGTTGGGTTATCCACTGGGAACCCTGTTCACCATTATAGTACCATTCCATATAGTTACACACCTGATGTTACTCCACCTACATCTAAACCTCCTATCACTTTCCAAAAGGCTACTCATACACCATCAAATAGTCCTTCTAATTCATTCCAATCTCTACCCAATTCAGCTTCTGATCTTGTCATAAGCCAATTGTTGAATTTAAATATGACCTCCATCCAACAACAATTGGCTAGAATGAGTAATAGTCCACCTAAGCCTAGTATGACAATACATTATATCCATAGCCCTTTATCTTATTTCATCCTAAGAACTCCAATGCCTGAGAAGTTTGGGACCCCTTGCTTTGAGAAATATAATGGGAAGGGAGGCCCTAACAACCATGTGCCAACCTTTACCTCTATGTGTAGTGATTTCTTCTTTGAGGATGCAATTTTGGCAAAACTCTTTCCTAGGTCACTAAAAGACACAGCCTTGGATTCATTTTGCTTGCTACCTCCTAATACTATAACTTCTTTCTCGCAATCATTCAATAAGTTCCTCAAGCATTTTTAAGTGAACATTGGACCTCAAGTCTCTTTGATGGACTTGGTTCATTGCAAACAAGAAACACAAGAGAAAATAATAGATTTTATGGGCCGTTATGAAGCCCTCTTCTCACAAATCCAATATTTTATTTCATATGTTGATGTGTAAAGGATCTTTATAGGAAACTTACAACCTCACATCCGCGATAAGATATTGTTGATACAATATGATTCATTCACTCATCTTTTCATGACTCTTCATGATTATCAACTTTTGATTAGTCAACATGAGCATAATCCCTCATCATCTCTAGTTGGTCAATCCGAGGCCTCTCATAATCATTCTTTCAAAAGACAAAACAAAAACTTCATCAAGATAAATGAAATTTCAGTGAATAACATAAGAAAATATGTGGTGGCAGCGTCATCTCCTGCTCCTACCCCTGATAAGTTGAAATTGAAAATAAGAAACTTCACACAATTATCAGAATCTCTCTATGCTATCATGACAAAACATTTGCAAAACAATCTCATCAAGATTCCACCCATTAGACCTCTCAATCCAAGTAAGATGTAATCATCGTCCTTTGACTCAAAGGCCTTTTACCAATTTCACCGCTCTGTGGGCCATGACACTGAAAGATGTATGCATCTTAAATATGAATTTCAAGACCTCATCAACTCCAATGTCATCTAGGTTGCTAGTGTCAATGATAAAGGGAATAAATCGGTGGCTGCTTCAAATCAAAATATTCAAATATATACTGATCCTTTACCTCATCATGAATCTAATGTCATTGATATTTGCATGGTGGATGCTCACCCTCACAAAGAGCGAGTGAATTTAGAATCTGCTATATCTTTTATTCCATATGATGCTACTATTGAAGCTTTTGATGGCCCTCTTTACATTACTATTTGAATTAATGATAAACCTAATCGAGGTGCTATGGTCGATCCTATATGCATGGTGAATATAGTAACTAAGGAGTTTCTCTACATGCATGGTTTACATCAAGATACCTATGACGTATCAAAGATGGTGATTAGAGCACATGATGACTCTATCCTTCCAATTCTTGGTGCTTTAACTCTTGAAGTTAAGGTTGGGCCAAGAGCCTTGAATGCTAATTTTATCGTCATTCCTACATCAGACTTATTTCATGTGAAGTTGGGTCACCCATGGCTTTGCTCCATGAAGGCGGTGCCCTCTATGGTTCACAAGTGATTAAAGTTTCCATTTGAGGGACATGTCCACACTGTACATCATAGCCAGTACCGGCCCATTGCTCGCAATGGACATTTTACACTTGACTGTTTCTGGCCACAACCAGTTGGAGTCACTTGAGTTAGAGAGGATTTATTCTTATTATCATATCAAAAGTTCAAAGAAAAGTAAATAGCAGAGTTATTGCCTAGTAATATTCCTCCTTGTGATGTTCCTGAGCCTCCTCGATCTTCTAAGGCTATGATAGTAGTTCCTCTTGTCCCACAGGTGGTGAATGAAGCTAATCCCAAATCAAAAGTTCTTCCCCATCCCCAAGAGTTTGGTAGATATGCTAAGGTTCCCCCTCCTCCATCCCTTCAAGGATAATGAGGCAACCTTCGTGCACAAAACAAGCCTCCCTGCAATCGCAATATCACTTTTGTAGCACCTATCTCCGCAGAGACTAGTAGAAATCAATCAGTTGCACATGTTTTATTTCCTAAGGTTTCTCAACCACTTGAGAATGCTCATGTACTTCCACCTATTTCAAAAGTTGAGAAGGAAGAGAAGCTCACATTGAGGAACCCTTCCAACATAGTCTCCTAGCCTTCGGTGGTTCCTCCCGTTTCTTCTAATGTTCTTGAAACAAATGAAGAAAAGGAACCCACGTTGGAAGATACTACAGTTCCCCTCACGAAAATCATGAATAAAGATAAGAAAGATAAGATTGTGAGAGAAAGAAAGAAAAATCATCGTTCTATGGCTCACCTTGTCGTAGGAGAGGAGAATCCCCATCCTCGCAAGCATTTATCATCGATGGATGTGAAAGAGATATATACTGATGCTTCATCTCCTTTAGAGAAGGAGGATGTTTTACCAGCTATGGCGGAACCTATTGTGCAATATTCTGACAGTGAATTTGAAGATAATACATGTATGGCTCTTGTCCCTTATACTTCACATGCTATAGTTTCTCTTTCATTTTTTCCACCTTTCCAAATTGGTGACAAGAAAGATTGGTAGGAGGATGACTTGCTTTAGGTTGACTCGCAATGAGGTACCTTTCCTTTTTATGTTATGAGTGCATGTGATTGTTTTCCCCCGTAATGTGTTGCTTGATGTTTTATTCATGCTATTATTGTTATTGTTGTTGTTGTTAAGCTCTCTTTGGATGACCCTTGACACCCTTGTAGGTGCAAGGATACAAAGGGATTGAAATCCATTGTGATATTCTCTCTTTTTGTATCATCATTCTTCTATATGTCATTATTTGTATTGTTGTTGTGTCCTTTGGGGAGGATGCAAGGCGTAGGATGTTTCAACACTCTCCCTTGTTGACCCAAGGGATCTTTATTTTGATTTCATGTGATACTTCTTCCTTTGTCTCCGTAGTTCTACTAGCTGGTAGATGATGACAGTTCCAAATATATACATATATATAGTCTTGAGATATCTCCTACAACCATTCATATAATGTGCCAATTAGGTAGATCCCTTTGTGTTACTCCTTAGTATAATTTATTGCTTCTTTTATGTTTTGATTTATGTGGCACCTTGTTGCTATGCTCGACATCATACCATGACTACACAAGCCATTATGTATAATGCCTGTAGCATCTCCTTGGTTGGCCTTTTGTGGGGAAAACCCCTTTGTATGATGTAGTTTTTGGGAACACATATCTTATTGGCATGTGCTTTCAGAAAGGTCTCGTGTCTGTCTTATGGTTTGTTCTACCTTAAAGCAACTGCTCCTTGATAGGAGTTAGAAATCACTTTAAGGTGGGGGCATACATCATGCTATGCTCTCTTTTTGGTTACATACTTGTTGGTGTGGAACTCACCTAGTGATTTGGCGGTCCTCACTAGTCTGTGATGTTTCCTCTTTGGTCCATGAACTGCCTAGTGCAACGTTGGCTAGTCCATGCACTTCATGTGACTTATCGTGGTCACCTAGTAATTCGGCGATCCTTACTAGTGTGTGATCCATGGTGGTGCTTCTTTTCACATGACCCCTAGTGATAGAGAAAGCTAGCGTTAGAGTCATGTGCCTTGTGTGTTTGTTCTATGGGTGTTCTTATGTTTCCTTCCTTTATGAATTATGGTTAGCTTATGTTTTCATGTGTCTTCATCATGCTTTTTATGTATTCATTGTGTCTTATGTGTATGCTTCGTGTTGAGCATGTATACATTGTGTATGGCATGTCTTCTATGGTATTCCTATGTATGCTTTTAGTACTCCACACATATGTGAATTATGTTGCAATGCCTTGTGTGTTTGAAAATCTCTTTTCTTATGTGTTTGCAACCTTAGGATCCTAAGTTTGGGGGCTACCTATAGTCCACAACTTGGCAGAATTCTTTGGGATTTTATTTTTGTGTGTTTGATCCATCCTTTAGTATGAGTTCGAATGTAAGTTCGTACCCACACTAAAGTGGGGGCTAAATGGTATAGAGTAAAATGTGCACTCTACCATTTTACACTTAGTTTAGCACCTAGTTAGACCTAATCTATTGCCTTTGTTAATCAAGACCTATTTTAACACATTTTTGAGCTTAAAATGATGAAATCTCGATCCTGATAAATAAACCCAACAGAATCAACTCAGGATTGGACTAAGCCCACTATATTTGACACTCCCCAGAGTTTGTGGGCTAAGGGTCCAAGGTGCCCAAGTGCCCTGGTCCCAGTTGGGATCTTTATCCCCCTTTTGTAGTGTCAGCTTGGGACACTTCCTTAGTTTATATTTGTTAGCCTAATTAAGTTTTATTTGTCACAAGTGAGTGGGATGCATATTTAAAGGTGTGTTGTAGTTCATTTTACACCTAGATGAATAATGTTAAGTTTTCTCTCATATTGTGTGCTATGCTAAAGTGTTTTACATGCTTGAAAGTGCTATCTACTTGTGGATGCTATTGGAGTTTGTTTACAAGCCTTGAAGGGAGTTTCAAGCCTTCTTCATCACTCTCCTAAGTTGATGGTATGAGATCTTGATTCATCTTCATCAACTAGGGTTTTTCCTCTCATGGTAATCATTCATCATTATCATTCATATTTCTATCATATTAGTGTAGATCTGTCCTCTACCCTTCTAGGGCAGGCACTCTTGGATCTAATCATCCCTATAGTGGAGGTGGAAACACCAACATAGGGTTTGATTGAGGCAAGCCCTTATACACAACACAACCTTTTCCGCTTAACTTGTGTGAAGGTTAGAGAAATAGGTTTCTGGAGCTAATTTATGAGAAGAAGGTAGAGTAGATAGGTACAGTTTTGGTGACATCTAATATTCTGTAAAACCCTAAAAAAGGTCTAGAGTGCCCAAGCATCATGGTCCTTGGCATTTCTGTTCCAAGATCTAGGTTCTGAATCATTCTCTGATCTCTATTGTGCTTTTGGTTTTCTGAGATATGTTTCTGTCTCTTAGTTATAAGCTGATCTTTGTCTTCTAGGGTTTGACTATTTGTCTTAGCTTGTTTGCTTGACCTTGGTTGAACTTGGTTGATCCATTTATATACAACAAAAGGGCAGAATCCTTGTAGTTTGGCTCTCCTTCTTGTGTAGAAGTCAAGCTCAGTTTGTGTCCTAATGTTTGTAGAAGAAGGTTTTATGCTAGATCACCCTTTTCTCCTAAACACTACATAGTACAAAAGAGAATAAAAGGTACAAATCGGTTGTTTATATTGATTAAAGAGGTAAAATACAATAGATATAGAGTCCAAGTGATTGATACAAAGATCCAACCCTTAGAAAGATTTGATACAGATGAAATAGAACACAATATGGTAGTTTCCACTCATAGATGACCTGAAAATGAAGACATGAGAGATCCAAAAGAGACACAACCCATCAAATTCATACAGTTCTTGGAAAATGACAAAAGGCCCGAGTTTGCAATCAAATCGTTACTCCTAATAGTTCCATGAACAAAAACCTCTAACATATTGAGAAGCATGTAGATATAGCATTACAAATCACATTGTAGTAGCCTGAGTGAGAGAAGAATGGTCAACACATTTGTAGGTCACCCATGTCCCCTGCATTACACCCACATGGGCTATTTTAGGAAATCCTACAGAAATGGAGTGTTCACCCATACCCTGGTATAGAAATCAATTAAATGAGGTCACTACAATAGCATGGGGTATGAAAAATCCATCTATCACTCCATCGGTCTCTAGAATGGGCATTAATGGAATTTAGGAGGGTTGTTGAGAAGTTTTATTGCATTTTGAAGCACCAGAAGACCAAGAAGGAAAAATCATTGAGGGACAACAAATTAGGCTTCCACGAAGTCTTCCATCTATGAAAAGGAGCAAGAGAAACCCTCGATCTTTGAGACATTGAAAGAAAAAAGGGACACTATTGAGTTTCAGTAATCGGGCCCTTGTTGGGACATCTATTGCTTAGAATAATCAAGAAAGAAACCATGAACTATGAAATTTGAAGCAAAACAAAGAGATGTTGTTGGGATTTGGTAGTTGTACCTTCAACATTTAATTGGTACCAGGAACAAGCAACTCTTTGAATCCTGAAGTCTAAAAGACTTAGCCAAATAAACAGGCTTTGGAAAACAAATCATCAAACTTTGGCAAGTGGGCCTCCGCTAGACATTCTATGAACTTTGAGTAGGAGACAGAGAAACCTCCAAATTTTGAACACTACAAAGGAATCAAGGGTTCAACCTTATCGAGCCACGATAATCAGGCCATCACTGGGTTGATAATCACTTGAAACATGAAGCAACATCGCCCTTTGACTCCGCGATCCTGAAATACTTGGAACAATTTTGAAATATCAAAAGATTAGGGATCGGTGGTCGGGCCTTTCAACAAACATCTTCTTCTTTGGAATGGTGCAAAAGAGATCCCTAATCTCTAAAGTTTGAAGAGGGAACAAAGAGGAACCATTTGGCTTTGGGGATTGGGCTACTGCTATAAAATCTACCTTAAAAGTAGAATAACAAGAACATCTCTAAATGTTGAAGTCTAAAGAAACATATCTCAAAGTAAATTTGTCAAACTTCGGGGTGGTTTCGACCTTCACCATATCATCTTATACTCGAGCAAGAGAACAAGAACCTCTCTGATATCGTGATCCTAAAATACTTAGAACAATTTTGGAATTAATAGGGATTGGGATTAGAGACTTCACTAGAATGCCTCCACATGAGAAAAAGGACAAGAGACTCCCTGAAGGCTGAAATCTGAAAGACTTAGAACAATTTGAAATATCAGGAATTAGCGATCAGACATTTCACCATAAATCCTTCTCTTCAAACAAGAGAAACCTGCACCACCTGATTCCATGATCCTGAAACACTTAGAGCATTTGAAACCAATCAGGGATCGGGAATCAGGGCCACCATGAGATGCATGCTCGAAGAATAAATGAACCAAGCTGGATTGATCCCCCGATCCTGAAACACTTGGTAGTTATATTTATCAAGGATCAGGAATTGGAGATGCTACAAACCATCAAACCATCCATCAAGTAGAAGAAACGATACCTCCTCGACATTGCAATCCTGAAACAATTTGCAATGTAAAATATCAGGGATCAAGGATCGGGGCTCGGGGATGCCTTTGAAAGCATGCTGATAAAGCAAACGTGGATGCAAATAATCAAAGGCCTAATCCCTAAAGACATAGAAGGAAATAAAGAACATTAGGGATCAAAGATCGGGAAGGCATGTGAAAACATGCTGAGAAACAAGGGTAAAGGAGGGTGACTGACTTTCAGATCCTGAAACACTTAGAAAAATTTGAAGCACATCATGACAGAGTTCAAAGCCAATACAGACAACATGCTTGTAAGGGAAACCCCAAAACTCTAAAAGGCCGAAAAAGATAGAAAACCTAAGGGGAAAAAATAAAAGCTCTTATACTTAGGTTTTGTGGATTTTGAGTCAACACAAGTTCATGCACATGAATTCTAAGATGATTGATAGTTGATTACATCCGTGCAAATGAGTGTATGATGAAATATATGAGATCATTTTCTTGACTTATAGAATTTGAATGCAAATGCGAATTATTTTTCTTAAATGTCTTCATGTCTAGTGATGATATGATTATTCAGTTGGCGTCTTTTAACGAATGCAAGTTTATGCCTTTTATACATGAACATAACACCAAATTATGAAGATTTATGCATAGTTAGCTTGGGACCAAAGTGTGAAAGGTGATAAGTCAACTCAAATGTTTGATTTTAATTTTACATTTAGATGGATTAACATCATGGTTGTCCAGATAGCCTTGTAGCTACAAACATGACCTAGGTCAGAAAATAAGGTTGGGTAAGTGTTTGATAGGATTGGATTATGGATTAGGATATGATTAATCATGAAAATCACATAGATAAGTCGATTGGGAATGCATGCACACAAGCACAAGGATAAGAAATGAGCATAGGACTAGGTGTAAGCAAGGCTAGGTATGCAGACCCAACTATGTATAAAAATGATCCATTTGTAGCTATATAAATATATCAAGACACTGCTCCAAACTAGACACAAAACTAAATGAGGAGACATATCAAGAGTGCATTTTCACCATTACACATGTAAATATTTATTTATTGCCTTCTATAAAATCCAAAAACCACAAATGACGTTTACTTGTTTAATATATTTCATATTATTTTTAAGAAGAATAAAATTGATATTAAATGAGAAATGCATTTATATTCAAAAGGCATAATTGACATTTACTTTTTCAATACATTATATTTTATTTTAGGAAGAATAAGAATGTTGTAAAATCAAAAGAATGAGATTTATAAAATGAAGAATTCACTTATGTCCAAAATCCATAATTGACATTTACTTTTTCAATACATTTAATTTTATTTTTAAAGAAGAATAAGATTGTTGTAAATTTAAAAGAATAAAATTGCTATAACATGAAAAATACACTTATATCGGAAAGTCGTAATTATTTTTTACATTTTCAATACATTTTATTTTATTTCTAGAAGAATAGAACTAATATGAAATTAAAAAATAAAATTGTTATAAAATGAAAAATATACTTATATCTAAAAAGTATACTTGACATTTATTTTTTTTAATAAATTTTATTTTATTTATAAGAAGTGCCACATAGTGTACCTACCTTTGTAGTATTGTAATAATAGTATTTATTGTTTAGTTGCTAGGTGAGGCATGGCATAGATATTTAAAGGAAGGTTCCAAATAACAATTCGGGATCAATAGATTCTTACAATTTGAATGTATCATGATTTTATTGGATCGGTGAAGATTATAATAATTATGGCCGACCTTGACCTAAAGTTTGATTCGTACTAGGCACAACTGTGACTAGCATAGCTAATGTTGGGTTTGTTCCTTAGAATAAATTATATTTGTTAAATATTAAGGAAGAAAAAAAATGTGAAAGTACTGTTAGTGTATATTTTACCTCACATGGGTAAAATATAGGTGTCGTAAGCCTTCTTAAGTGGGTTGTTAGTTGACTTGGAGAGTTTGACATGACTCTCCAAAGACACATGTCGACATACTTTCGACACTTGGTGGAAACCTTCTTCCACCTCTAGTTGAGTGTTGAAGTTGACTTATGGGTCGACTCAACCTCTCTCACTATTTGTACTCATCTTGTGCATAGTCTATGTATTGAAATTTTATTGCTTTCACTTCCAATTCGTTTCTAATATGGTATCAGAGCAAACTGAGATCATTTGCTGGTTTGAAGTATTCTGGAGTTTCCTCCATGCATTAATCTGGTTTGTGGATCCTTCTCCGGTTCGTATGGTTTGAGTTTGTTTGCAGAGCAAACCTAAGTTCATTTGCTGATTCAATTTTGGTGTGAAAGGCTCGAGCATCCATAACTGCTGCCCTTGTTTGCTAAGGCGTTGCCAACACCCTTGTCTGGTAATCTTGACTGCTGGGGCATTGCCCTACTGCTATGACTTCACCCTTGATGGGTGTGGGAATCTTAGGGCATGGAAACTCTTATTTCCAAACGCCTCTACTGTGGGAGGCGACTGGTTAGCCATGAATCACCTCTTTTGATCTCAGCAGCAATTTGATACCTGTGAGAGGCCGATTTGGGATTATAAGACATTTTCTGCTTGCCATAATCTGGTCAAGAGGCATAGACTCCTTTGTTTCATAGTAGGAAGGGCGCAATCAGAGCATTGGAGGAGATCTTGTCGTCAAAGCGTTGGAGGCTCTGTGATGTTGGAAAAAGACCTCTCTAGGCCGTCATTTCCACTGCAGGTCGAGTTTTTTCACCACAGCAAGGTGCAAGGGAACTGGACCATACACATGTTCAAACCTTGTTCGTGCTGCCATAGCCCCTGTTTGGCCACCCTTTGCCTTAATTTTGGGTGCTAGAAAACCCTAAGTCCTCTCATTTTTTATGGAAAATTTTAAAATTTCTCATCATTTTTTTTCTTCTTTTGAGAATTAATCAACATTTGTATTAATTTTTAAGTGCATATGGAATTTTTTTCTGGTAAGTTCCATTAAAAATGTATATGCAATTTATTTTTATTTCCAAAAGAATTTGAAAAAGTATGCTTTGTTAGTGTTAGAATAGGCATTTCACATTATGCTAAGTAAAAATTGGGACAGATTTTGAGGGGGTCTTAAAAAAAATTGGGGCAAATTTATGGTTTTTTAAAAATTGTTAGTGTTAGATTACATTTTTTTTGTAAAAATGCTAAGTAAAAATGCTAAGTATCGACCTACTTAGACCTATAGCACTACAATTATAAAGTACCACAAATTCAAGGGGTGTCATTGAATTTTTTCCTTCTGAGCCATCTAAGTCTATAACATACATCTCATCTACATAGTTTTATAAGTGTGATCAAGTCTATCTCCAAGAACTTCTATTCATATTGGGACCTTGAAAACACCCAATGGGAAGGTCAATGAATAAAGAAGCCACGAGCTAAGACCTCATAAGTATAAGTCCAAGAGACTCTAATACTATAGAGGATTATGTCACACAATTTAACTCAATGAGGTTGCAACTAAAAGAATATGGGATTGAGAAACAGGTGGATCAATTGATCCTTCAAACATTTTTTTGAGAGCCTATGGTAAATGATCCATAATCTTGCAACAGATTCACAGTGGTTCACATCTCACATTGAGAACCTATGGTAAATGAACTTGAATCTTGCATCGGAGCATATCTCAAATTTGGTTAATGTTCATGAATCTTCATGATACTTGCTTCTATGGAGTTATTTCAGTCACAATTCAGCATCGACATCGAGGTTCACAAATAGCTTCTGGATTCATGCATCTTTTCTCTCTTTTGGAGGAAAGTTTTTTCCCACAGAGTTTTCTTTCTTTCCCCACCTAATGAGAGATACATTTGTATATGGGTACCTGATCAAGCCTAGTTGCCAAGACCCATCCTTATTTGTACCCACCTAAGATATGCTTAAGAGGGGGTGTTAGTGTATATTTTACCTCACATGGGTAAAATACACGTGTCATAAGCCTACTTAAGTAGTTTTTTGTCGACTTGGAGAGTTTGACACAACTCTCCAAAGACACATGTCGACATACTTTTGACACTTGGTGGAAACCTTCTTCCACCTCTAGTTGAGTGTTGAAGTCAACTTTTGAGTTGACTCAACCCCTCTCACTATTTGTACTCATCTTGTGCATTGTTTATGCATTACAATTTTATTGCTTTCACTTCGGATTTGATACATGCATTTGTCTCTTCGATCTTGTTTCTAATAAGTACTTGTATAGAATGGCTTAATATTAGTATATACAACAAAACTTGCATAAACAAAAGTGAACAATCAATTGTGAAATTTCTAATACATTATTTAATTAAATTTATAATTGAAAATTTTATATTGTGAAATTTCTAATGACTATATTTATTGATTGATAATACAAACCATGGGGCATTTTATTGTTCATTTCATTATTGCACTAAGCAAGGGAAAACAACTAACAAGGTCTCCACTTAGTGGAATATCCAAGTTGCCATATGAAGTTGCATTCAGAAATGGTGGATGTATTTGGAAGTTAGAAGATACCAAGAAGTGTTGGACGATACTGAGAAATACTATAAGCTCAACCCTTTGGAATGCCATGGACGTGAATTTAAACTTCAATAGATTTTATCTACAAGATTTGAATTGCACATGACACGAAACTATCTTAAAAGTAGATTCACGAAACCCGAATGTGTTAAAAATGGATGGCGATTTTATTAAGCCAATGAAAACAAGAAATATTTGGTACAATATTTAAAATATTATATATCAAATTTTGAAAATTAAAATAATTTAATAATTAACAATTTATAAATAATTTATTGATTTTATAAAACTAAAAATATATAATTATTAATGGTATAAAATAAAATAACTTCTAAGTAAATAAAATAAAGTTTAATTAATTTTTTAAATGATAAATAATTTGAATGATGGTAAAAAATTATTATACATATTTTAAAACTTACATGAAATAATGGTGTTATAATAATATTTTATTAAATATAAAATTTAATAAGTATAACACTTAACTATAAATAATAATTTTAATTAAAATATAGCATTTGATTTTATGGGGGCGGTAAAAAAGATTTTGGGAAAGGAATTTGTGGAAGGAAGTGAGCGCTATCGAGTTGATTCTGATATCAGCGCCCAGTTTGTAGTAGCAATGTTGGATCTGGACATAGCGAAGATTTGGGTCGAGATGGTGACGTGAAGACTCTTCATCCCCATTGTATTGGGAGAGCTGGAGAAAACCCTGGAGATTATAAATTTCGGAGCTGGTTTTCCTCATCCTAGAGACATTCCTTTCCTGCAACAGCCAGGTAGTGTCGTGAAATATTTTCCATTTATTCTACATTTGAAGGGCGAGGATTTGGTTTGGTACATGCAACATGCTCGGGTTGGGGTTAACTATTTACTGAAGTTTTTCAAGATTTTGGAGACACATGGATATGACTGGGTTGAAGATTTCAATTTAAAATTGCATAACTATGAACTGGAGGCATGAGGGCAGAAGGTTTTAATGTCATATGTAGTCAGGTTCTGGGGCTTTGTTGTCTCTGGGTTCTGTGTTTTGGTCTTTTTGTGGCTATGGGTCTTTCTGTTTCTTCCCTAGTATTTGTTAGTTAGCATATGCATGGCCCTGCGTGGTTGTATAGAAAAGTTATAGGCAAAGTATGGGTACAGCCATCAAGCTGATTTTGAAAAATCTCTAAAATTGTAATCTCTTGTTTTATATATCAATATATACAGGAATCATATTATGCAGCAAAAAAAAAAAACGAATTGAAGACAACTATATAACTATAAATAATCATATTTGTCATTTGATATGTAACTCTTTTAAGTGCATTTAAGATATCTATACTAGTTTATATTTTACAAAGGAAAATAAAAAAAGATATTATATAATGAAAAAGTTATTGTAAAGATAGAAACAAAATCAATGCTCCTCAAATTTTCCACCCATAAGACCTCAAAATTTAAACCAATCAAAATAACCTCAATAACATAGAAGCTAATTAAATTAGTGATACATATTAAAAATTGCATGTCTAGTTTATAAAAAATATATAACTTTGTAAGTGTATTTAAGATATCTATAGCAAGCAACAAAATCAATGTTTGATTTTATCCTCCACATTTTCCCCCATAAGACCTCAAATTTTAAACAAATCAGTATTACCCAAAAACATAGGAGCCAATTAAATTGGTGATAAATATTTCCCCAAACATTTCTACTAAAAAAATTGTATTTCTAGTTTATTAAAAATAGACACAAACTATAGCTGCAAAAAAAATCTAACATTTGATTGGTGCATAAATAGAATTAATAATCACTAGTTAAGTGATTTTGATTCCAATAGGATTGCAAGGCAAATACTAATAAGACTATTCTAAAATAAAAAGAATAAAACTGCTCTAAAATCAAAACTAGGTTTACATCCAATAAATATATATTTAAAAAAAATATTTATAGAAGTAAAACATTTCATTAAAATGTCCAAGGGGTTGAGCTTAATTGGTTGGAACATTTCAAGTTCAAATCCCCATAGGGACATCTAATGTGGAATTCTAACTTGTGACTCTTGGCCTTCCATAGTTGTGGCCTCACAGATTCATAGAGAAAAATAATAATAATAATAATAATTTCATTAAAATAAATAGAGATATATATCATAATAAAGTTTAGTCAATACAAATAATTTATTATTTTGTTTAACTGAGAAGCTAAAAATAACCTAATGGAAATGTAAGGATGAATAGCTACTTACCTAATGAAAAGAGTAATTTTATGTGCACCCAGGGTGGGAACAGTACACAATGTCTGACATAGATATTTAAACAGAGGCCTATACCAGTACTAGTGATGATGGAGGAGAAAGCTAGTCCACTACTCTTCGCATGGATGACCTCTCTCTTGGTGATGGTCGAGTGCAGAGGAGGGAAACCTCAATCACTTTCTCAATTTCATCACTCCATTTTTCATAATCATTTAACAACTCTTCATCTATTAAATCTGGGACAAGGTGGCCATCATTCTTTCTCATGATAGCAGCCCATTCAGCCAAACCTCTGCTTTCTCCTCCTCCCACTTCTACATCCATGATGGTTTCTTTGCCAAAAACTAGCTCCAACAACACAACTCTGAAGCTAAACACATCTTTCTTCAGGGAAGACCACACTTCACATAGCTGCATTCTACAATAAAGACCCACAAATTGAAAAAAACAAAAAAAACCCTAAAAAACTGTAGAGATAAATCCATGTGAAAAAATATTGTACCTGAAGCCATATAACCATGACTGCCAATGTAAAGGGAGGAGCTACTAGTTTGGACTTCTGAATAGATAAATTTTGCAAGGCCAAAGTCAGCCACATGTGCTACGTATTCATCGTCCAACAAAATGTTGGCTGATTTAAGGTCACAATGTATGATTGGAGGTGTGCAGTCGTGGTGCAAATATTTGAGAGCTTGCACCACTCCCAAAGCTATATTCAATCAAATCTTCCACCTCAGCTTTCATGATCTCAACGATTCTCCCAAAGAACCCTTTGCCATGTATTGGAAGAGCAGAATGTCCATGTTGATGCTGCCACCATACACGAATCCAAGAAAACACATAATGTTTCTGTGGTAGACGAACTTGAGAGCTTTTATCTCGCACATCAAACTACTTTTCCCATCCTCTTGTAATCTCAAGACCTTTGCAGCGATTTCTAGGCTATTCTCAACTTTCATCAGAAGAACCTTGTACACTCTGCCAAAGCTACCAGAGCTGATTAGATAATTATCACTGAATTTTTCCATGGTGTTCAAAATTTCTTGATATGTAATCCTGTGCTTGTAATCTCTGACAACATCCACCTCCACATTACTGAATGATTCATTGTGTATATCCTCCTCTTTCTTTAGTTATTCACCTTGTGCAGTTGCCTTGCTCCGGTAATATGCAAGGCCTATTATTACAAGTGTAACAACAGCCAATCCGGTAATAACAATTCCTACCATGTTGCCTCTCCCCAAACTCTTATTATTGCTAGTACTATAACTACTTTCCAAGCATGAATTGGAAATGGGTGGGTCGCACAAAGCGTCATTGCCACAAAGGTGCTTGTTGCGCCCTTAGAAAGAACTTTAGGAATTCTCCCCATGAATCAATTGAATGAAAAATTAAATTTGGAAATAAGTTCCAATTCTGACAAAGCCACTGGAATATGACTGGATAGTTGGTTGTAGGAGACGTCTAATGATTCAAGAAGTAACATATTTCCAATCTCCGGTGGAAGCAAACCTAATAGCTTGTTCCAACTAAGATCCAAGCTAGATGATAGATGCACGAGCTTTCCTAGTTCCCTGGGAATCAATTTCTCGAGTCTGTTGCGAGACAGGTCTAACTCTATCAAACTTGAACAATCTCCCAGAGATATCGGAATAGCTCTGCTCAAATTGTTGGAGCTTAACTTTAAGACAAGCAGGTAGGAAAAATTGTTGTTGAGATGTTGAGGAATAGCACCTTCAAGTGAGTTCCCACTGAGATCCAGATTTTCTAGAATCACGAGACTTTTGACTTGGAAGGGAATATTTCTGCTGTGTTTGTTGTTGCTCAAATTGAGCCTACCCAAGTTTGCAAGATCTCCAATTTGAGGAGGAATACACTAGTAAAAAAAGAGCAATATATTACTAAAAAAACTACTAAAAACTGCTTATAAATGACCAAACATGGTCATGTGACCATTAGTAGTTTATTGGCAATCATTTATAACATGACCAAATTGATGACTAAACCATTTTTAGTCATTTATTGGTTGTTTTGATTGATCAATTTGGTAGTATATTTAGTCATTGATTTAGTCATTGATTGCTATAATCTGGTCACTTATTTAGTCATTTTTTTCACTGATATATTTAGTCATTGATTGTTGTTAACTGGTCACTTATTTAGTCATTTTTATTCACTGATTTCTATCCATTGGTAGTGTATTTAGTCATTAATTTTAATCATCATTTTGATCAATTTGGTAGTATTTTTAGTCATTTTTATTCACTGATTTAACACTGGTGATATATTTAGTCATATTTATTCACTGTTCACTAATTTCTATCAATTGGTAGTATATTTAGTCAATTTAATTATTAATTCATGTCAATTAGTAGTATATTTAGTCATTTTGAAGCTTGCAATCTATGTAGATTTCTATCTGGCATTAATTGTTTGCTTCACATGTCTTTTTGATTTTATTCATTGAATTCTTTGTGAGAGGAGTGTTGTGAGCTAAGCAATATAATCCACATTTAGATCTCATATGCCTTGGTTTTATTTCTCCGCTAGCTTGAATGACTTCAACTCAATATGTTGGCTCGTGCGATCCTCTTTTTATGCAAGAGACAATGGTATCTGTGTCATTAATTATTTCATTCTTGCCTCTTCATTTTGCTCTTACTGTGTATCTGTAATGTCTATCTATCACCGTAATTTTCGACTTCATTTGCCTATTCAATCATGGGAACAACCAATGCACGAAAGCATCAACTCGGATTTCATGGCTAGGGCCTTCAAACTGCTTGATAAGGAGCTGGTGGAGGATGCTTTGATAGATGTATGTGATAGAGATTTTCTACTACAATCCAGGGTACATTATGCTTCGCATCTGGTATCTCATTTTCTCTCAAATGTGATGGACTTATTTCATCAAGTTGATAAGGTTAAAAGGATAGCATCAATGTTTGTTCATGACTATCTAGTCTCATATGTCAAGCTATTTGAAGCTTTTGCTACTTATAATCTCCATGATGGCTTAGCCTTGGTAAGGGGACTCTTCCTCCGTGAAAATATCATTAATAAACCTAGTTTTAACTGTGTTTATCAAGCGATGATTTCAAGTTTACAATCAGGTAACAGAAATCTCTTTGATAATTCACTACGGGTTCACAAATCTGCATTTGGAAGGTCCAAGAGGGAAAGGATAGAGGAAGTATTCAATGCATAGAGCTTCTTGTCAAATTTCCAACCACCGGTAGTTCCCTTCACCAATGATGACACAATCCTTTCTCAAGATAATCCAACTGGGGGTTCATGGCTTTAGGGTTGTAGATTTAAATATGGACAGCATGTGAACCACTCTTTCTGTTTTAAGTTTTTAGCTTTGCTGTAACTTTGGTTTCCTTTTTGGCAAGAAAGGGCCTTTTAGATTTGTAGCTCTATTCAAGGCTCTTAGTTAAAATGCTTTGTTATGTTATCTTTTTGGCCAGGAAGGGCCTTTTTTGTAATCTATAAAAATGTTTTTATTAATATTAATATATTATGATGCTCTAAGCATCCTTACTAATTCAAAAAAAATGTCAACCTTGGTTCATGTGTTGTCTTAGTAAAGACCCGCACCATGATAGAATCCATTAATTATACATAAATTCTAAATTAAGTTGATGAGAAAAGATCTTTGATATTCAACTGGGAAGCCTTAACATCCAAAAATTACTAACCTGATGTTTCACAACAAGTTTCCCAACTGTGACATCATCTTTACTTAAGAAACTAGATATTGATCCACTGCCATATTGGATCTCACAGGATTCTCCTTCACAAACAACAAATGATATATATTAGTTATTTAGCAACTTCCTTAATATGCCCATGTAAGCATACTAAACTAAGTGAGGTTGAGGGTTTGAAGTAGAGTACCATCTTCTTGGTATCTGCTTGACTTTGATGACTTGTATCTTGAATGAAAATAGCAAGCTAGCTGCACTGTAAAATCATTGTTAATTATTGTTACAAAATAATGACAAATCCTCTTTAATTAAAATAATCCTTCTAGATATTTCAAGACAAGATATTTCAGTTAATTTCTAAGAAAGCTAATAATTTCACTATCTAAACAACCATCAATCTATTTATTGTATATAATTTCCTAGAATTCAGAATTTGAATGTAGGCTGAGTATTCCAACAACACTGATTTTTTAGTTGGATCCTAAAAATACTACAACTTATGTTCTTCTCTAAAACATTTGTGTAGAAGTGAGCAGGTGTGGTGAGGTTCAAATAGTAAGGAAATTGATGAAAGATAGAGGAATTAAAAAGATACCTACATGTAGTTGGATTGAAGCGCATAAAATGGTACATGCTTTTTTGTGTAGGAGACATATCACATCCATAAACATGGGAGAGCTATGCAAAATCAGAGAAATTGGCTTGGCAAATGAAGACATTAGGGTATTTCCAGATTCAATACTTTTACTTAATGCTGTGGAATAGAAGAAAAAAGAATCATTTATCTGCCACCATAGTGAAAAGTTAGCAATTGCATTTGGTTTGTTAAACATGGCCCCTGGTACAACCATTAGAGTTGTTAAGAACCTTTGAGTATGTTTTGATTTTCACACTGCATCTAAATTCATCTCCAAGATTGTTGCAAGAGAAATTTTTCTGAGAGATGTGAACCATTTCCATCATTTTAAACAGGGACAATGTTCTTGTGGAGAATATTGGTGATGTAAATGAAACAATATGAAAAATAGGCTTGCACTATAATAATGTGCACTACATCAGATATCCATTAATAATGAAGGGACATCCATCAAAGCATAACAACAAGGAGTTTTTTCTCATATGTTGTAGTTATAAGTGACCTGCTAGACATACATGAAAATGTGGAAGCATAGACAAGGAAAACGAACTGTTTCAAAAAATGCCTCAAAGAAATGTGATATCATGGAATGTTGTGATTAAAGGATATGTTTAAAATGGATTTTTTAAAAAAGTATATAGAAAATTTTAAGAAAATGCAACCAGTGGGTGTAAAGCCCAACTCCTCAACCTTTGAAAGTGTCCTTCCTGCCTATGTATGAATTGGAGCTTTGGATGAGGATATGAACATCCATCAAAAGCATATTTGGAAGTAGATTTTTATCAGATATTTGTGAAGGCTTTGGTGATTTGAAGTGGAACTTGCAACTTTTCTGCTTGAATAAATAGGTGGATAAGGCACACCCTCCATTCCACTAGCTTTGCTATCTCCAATTGGACCTATGACAAGTGATTGGAGGAATAAATTATAAAAAATATCATCGTATCTATTAATGATGTTTTTCTAAGCATCAAAAAATTAAACAAACAAAGTACAAAGCACACAAGTACATATCTTAGTTGTATAGGCCAGGATAGTTCAACCACCATTATACCACTCAATGAATACTAACCAGCTCCTAAGTCATCATCAAGATGACTCCTTTGGCGCCTTGTAGGTGGTCCTGCATATGAAAGCTCTGGGTCCTAACAAAAACCCACAAAAATCAAGGAGTTCAAACCAAGAATAAATAATTTAGGGAAAATAACCTACAATAAAGATACCTTCATACATTTGATAAATCCATAAATCCATGCAAATTTCCTTCCATAAATCCATCTTAGGGATCCATATTTCTTTTAATATTATTCCAGGAGTCATTCATAAGCACCCCATACCAAGTCCATGTGAAAGATATTTGTATTTTTGACCATTGATGTGTTTTTATCTCTCACCGCAGTCCCGTAGGTCACTCAAAAGGTCTTGGCGGGTGTGTTGGAACCAAGGATAAAAAGGGAGCAATTATCGCTATCCTGCAGCATGAAGAGATTGCACTTGCGGCATTGCGGGATGCAGAGATCAATTACCTCAGCCCCGCAACAGTCTCAAAACAAAGTGGCGAGCTAGCAGTATAAATTTAAGTGGCATATGATACTTCACCGCAGTCCCACGGCAATCAAGAGAATAACTAGCAGTAATGTGGTAAGAAGGAGCAGAGGACAACAATACACTGTACCCCCGCAACGGCCTCAAGTGAGGCTTACAATATGGTGGTAAGAAGGAGCAGAGAAAAACAATACACCGTGCCCTCGCAGGAAGCCTCAAGTGAGGCTTGCAGTATGGTGGTAAGAAGGAGCAGGGGAAAACAATACACTGTGCCCTCGTGGCGGCCTCAAGTGAGGCTTGCGGTATGGCGGTATAAGGAGTTTAAGTTATGTAAGTGTTGAATTCTGTGGCCCCACGATAGTTTTAATGAAGGAGTGCAGTAGTGCGGTGAAAGGCTTCAAGTGATGTTTAGTATATCACGGTCCCGCGATGGTCAAAGAAATAGTTTGCGGTATTGCGGCAGAGAACAAGTCATGGTGATATAGTTGAATTTTTGAGACAATATTTCTGAAATGGAGATAGAACAAATTATGAACTTTCTTAGACACAACCAAGCCATGACTTACACCCTCTACATGTTCCATAGAGTTGTCTTTATGGTAGAGATAAGTCAAGGGATAGTAGTTTGCAGTCATTATATTTCATGAAGGAGTGGGATTCTAAATAGTTTTTGGTGTTGAGATACCCCTGCTACCAAGATAAGAATCATGTGAGGATCTACCTTAAGGCAATAAAGAGATACAAAGCTATGCCATGACTTACACCCCCATGATAGCTGAACAAATATAATTAGAAGCAACAAAATAAAAGATCATTAACCATGCTTAGACATTCACTTTAATTTTGTATCTATGGCCCATTGGCTCCAATAGTTTCCATCCTATATTGTTTCTATTATTGATTCTGTATTTTCCTCGGAGTCATAAAAGTAGACATGACAGGCAACTCCATCACAGGCAATCAATAAAATCATGAGCCCCCAAAGCCAAAGCATTGGAAGGCCTCATTTGGTTCAAAATTGAGTCATGACTTAGAAAATGACAATTAATAGAATGGTAATAAAATCCTTGGTTGACACTTCACATTGGAAACTCATTTGTTAAAATAAGTCAAAACAACAGATAGTCACTGCTAATCTCATTTTTTCAATGCCTATTGGTATCCTAGATGATATCACCATTAATGACATTCTGTGGATTGTGTCTAGATGTATGATCTGTTTTACATTTTGGTATTATCCCATCTTCGGGGTCATATGCCTATCTTAGTAAGATATATTATTTCTCTTTGTCAAGCTATCTTAGTGAAGCCTCAAATCAATTTTTATTTTTTCCCACAATGCTCTTCATTTGTGTAATAATGTTGTCCAAGGTATTGGTAACGAATTTGCCAAAGACATGGTGATATAGTTGAATTTTTGAGACAATATTTCTCATTGGCCTGATCAAATCAAAGAACACTTTTTCTACCTTTTCTCCACTATTCTTTTATGAGTTGAGTAATTTCAAATTTGATTGCTGTCATTTGCAATGCATTTCTATTGCATTTCAATCTGAAACATTTGATCCATTGTTGGATTGTTGTCACCTTTACAGACATAAAAATGTAAATGTTCTAATATTTTGAACTTATGACAAGTCAAAGTGGGTTGTGCTCATTTAGTAGCTGGTTGAAATTTAATTTGAATGTACTACTTCTTGATGTTCCCCTTGACTCATTATCATTTTTATTTATCATCTTGCTTTTTGGCTAGCAACAAACATGTGATGTATCTATTGTGATGTCCTATGGATGGTGGCTTTTTCCAAAATATTTTCAAACTATTTTAAGTTCTAGGTGTACACCTTGTGGAGACTTACGACATATTTCTATACTTAATTTTTTTTCCAAGGTTACATTGAGTTGATAAATGCAATTATTCCAAAGGTAGTGGAAATAATTTTGGAACAATTATATAAGTTCCCTCTTAATGTTCAGATTTGTGTAATTTTTGATTTTGCAAGTTTTTAATAGCCTTGTTTGACGAGTCTTGGAAATTGGTTTCAATTTACAGGGTAAAGCTTCCATCTGGAGCTAAGAAGATTGTGCCAAGTAGTTGCACAACCATGGTTGGTTAAGTTATAGGTGGTGGAAGGACAAAAAAGCCAATGATCAAAGCTAGCAATGCATATCACAAATATAGAGTCAAAAGAAATTGTTGGCCCAAGGTTCATGGTGTGGCAATGAATCCTATTGAGCTTCCTTATGGTGGTGGTAATCATCAACACATTGGGCATGCCAATACTGTGCATCGTATAGAGAAGGCTTAGCATGTACACATACTTAATCATAATTAAACAATTATAGAGCTCTGATTATTTAAAAATGTCATCTTTTAGTTTCTTTTTTCTTTAGGTTGCTTTGTGTCAACAATTTATGGGGACTAGGTTGTAAACCATGTTTCCTATTATTGTTTCTTATCATTAGTGGTTTACTCTTGATTCAAAATTTTGGGAAAGACTTCAAACTAGGTTGTAATCCTTGTTTCCTTGTATTGTTTGAGGCTTATTTTAGGCTGCCATATTAATTGACTTTGTTATTTTTGATTCTTTCTTGAGTGCTTGTTATTTGATTTCAGATCATAGAAATGGCAAAAAGATTGATGATTTATTAGTATTATAAACTATGAGCTTTCTATTTAAAAAAAAAGTAATAATCATCATACTAAAAGGACATTTTAGTTAGATGATCATCAGGGAGAGAAACATCTGAAAGGGTGACTTCCATATCACAGAAAAAAGTTAGAAACCCTAGATTGATCTGCAAGCTAGGCACTTGGGCATTTTAAGCCAAGCTAAACCACCTAAGATGACCCCAATTAAGAAAAAACAAACCCCATTTTAATAGCGAAGCATATTGAATACTCTTCAGAACACACCAACACTAGTATTAATAACCAATACTTCAACACAATAATGACTATTCAGGAGACTAAGCTGTGATAGGGCTGACAGAAACTGAAATGGGTATTAAGCAATATAAGATTATTTGTGGTTTTCTTTTTAAAAAGTTTGCAAGGTTGAGGCAATTCTTCTACAATTAGGTGAAACCCTGATCCTTCACAACTAATCTTTGAAACCCTGATCCCTAATAAGAGTGGGGTATTGTTTGAGTATTAACAATCAACAGATTGAATTAGATTTTGATGTCTATATTTATAGCATCTAGCAAATGGGCATAACTAAAACAGAGTATCAAACACAACAAAAAATTATAGTTTAAAAAATGCATGAATACCAAACCTGCTAGTAAGGTTCCTCGGTGATTGATTGCAATGCATCTGGCCATTCCCTTCTCCAGAAACTCTTCTATCACTTCCAAGAAATCCCCCTGAAATGGGTCTGCCCAATATAGAATTTAACAAAATACAATAAAATTAACATCTTCAAGCGATGTGTTCCAATTCATCAATGTAGAAAGAGGGACATCAATGAGCCTTACCTATTTTTGAGCACAAATTCAACCCCTATACAATGTGTCCAATGCATGAATAATGTCTTGAGTGTAGAGGCGGTTAGGTTTCTTTTGTTTGAATTATTTTTCATGGAAAAATTTTCCCTCTCTAAATTTCCCTCTTTCCAATTTGAAATATTTTTTAATTTCCCTCTCTTTCTAATTTTTACTTGTGTGACTAATTATTTAGTCATTTATAGTTGTGCTTTTTACCCACCATCAAATTAGTCATTAATTTAGTCATTTATAGCTGTGTTGCAAAACATGACTAGAATTTAATCACTTTTAGTTGTTGTGACTAAAAGTTTTAGTCACCTAGTCATTTATTTGCCAAAATTCTACTAGTGATAGCTCCACTCAAGTGATTCCCACAAATAATGAGACTATTCAGGTGAGTTGCCCTAGCTCCGTAGGTATTTCTCCATGAATGCTGTTGAAGGATAGCTCCAGGTAATCTAGACCAAACACTTTTGAAACATCTGAAGGAATGTGGCCTGTGAAGTGGTTATTTTGGACCTGAACTCTTGTCAATGAAACACAATCCTTCAGAAGTGAGGAGATAATTCCTACCAGAAGATTGTCAAAAAGATTGAGAATCTTTAGTTGCTTAGCCCTACATATTCCAAGAGGATATTCCCTACTTCTAGTCGATTGGAATTGGCAAGTAGGATCCTCAAATTGCTAAAATTTATGAGGGATGTAGGCAACTGACCTTCCAATCTGTTTCTACTAATGGACAGTCCAGTCAAATTTGGAAGAAAACCAATTCCTTTCGGCAAGGTGCCACTAAATCAGTTTCTTTCCAAATTTAATGTCTGTAAGCTTGTAAGATTTCCCAAGAATGAAGGAATCCTGCTAGAAAGACTATTATTGGAAAAGCTTACAAAACTCAAACTTTTCAACCTATCAATTTCCTCTGACACGTCTATATTTTGTAGCATTGACATGTTGCCCAATTCAGTGGGAAGAAGCCCTGAAAGAAAATTCTTGTACATCCACAGAATTTGGAGGTGCCTGAGAAGGCCAAACTCTCTTGGAATGGGACCTTGTATATTGTTTTTATATACACCAAGCACTTGTAGGGCCCTGCAATTCCCAATGCTTGAAGGGATAAAACCATTCAATTGGTTATCAAATAGAAATAGTGCTTCTAGACTTGGCAATTTGCCAATTTCCCATGGGATTGTGCCTTTCAAATTGGAGGAGGTAAAGCTGATATACGTAAGCTTCATACAATTACCAATTTCAGGTGGTAAGGAACTCCTAAAATGGTTATAGCCTACTCTTAAAACTTGAATATTTGCAAGCTTACTAAGAGATGCATACACTGCTCCAGAGAGATTGTTAGCATATAAACGAAGCTCAGAAAAATTTGACAACTCCCCCAGCTCTGGCAGAATGAAACAAGAGATATTATTTGAACTTAGGTCAAGAAAAGTAAGTAGGCTATAGTTGACAAGCGTTGAAGGGATGACACCACTGAAAAAGTTACTGGAGAGATTGAGCTACTGAAGGCGAGTGTAATTTCCCAATTCAAGAGGAACATGTCCATATAATATGTTACCGGAAAGGTTTGCCTTCTCCAACCGGCTAAGCTTCCCAATTACAGAAGAAAGATGGCCGGATAGATTTTGGGTGTGTGGAGAAAGTGAAATAATGTTACGTGATGTTGATGTTGATATGCACTTGACCCCTTGCCACTTACATAAATCTGTATCTCCACCACCATGTAGCGACTCTTTTATTTGTAAAAGTATGTCACCTTCTTTTGAAAGGCCATAGGCACTACTAATCAAAAAATTTACTCCGTAGAAATACAAACACAGTGGCTGAAGAGACAGACATTGTAACTCTGCGATTGAGGGAAGTGGTGGCTAAAAGCTTCATCAACATTGTAATTAAGGCCCTGCATGACTTATCTGCATTTGACCTTTTTGAAATTCATAGTCAAATGTGCATTCAGAATATGTTGGATAGACTATAGCTCTTGAAAAAATTGGTAATTACGCTAAGAGGTGTTCTATAGTGGCAACACTCCCGTAGCTAGTAACCAAAAATCATAAAATTAAAAAAAAAAAAGACAAAAAAAATGATGAGAGAACAAATAAAAAAAAAAATAAAAAAAATGCATTGCGGTAGTGGCATGGGAGTTTCAGAAGGTTGAATTAAATGAAACACTCCATTCCTAAAGGAAAAACACTCATTGTTATAGAAGATTAAATGAGAACCTGTAGAAGGAAACACTCATTTCTAAAGTTAGTCATAAACTGCGTTAGTGGTGCATTTATTGATTCATAGTCCATAGTGTAAATTTGAGGTCAGCTGAAGGGAAGTTTGAACAAAAAAATTAAACTCAGGCGAGCATATCAAATTGCAATGATCCAACATGGTGGAAGAAATCTTTTGAAAGGTATTTACATCAATTATTTGTTTTCAGTTCTTTGTTTTCATATATATACATACTTAGTACTTAATAATGTAACAATAAAAAAAATAGTTAAGATAATCTCTATTTTTCAGTTTGCTAAGGTTAATAGTTTTTTTTGTTTTTGTCTTGCTCACCCAAGTTGATTTTGGTAAGGCTTATGTATTTTTTTTACATATAATGTATTTCATTTTTCCAACACTAAAATATAAAAGTAACAATACAACATGTTGCATCCTTCTACACTTAAATAAAATGGTCATTGTCATTTTCTTTTGTTGCAGAATAACAAGAAAATCACATAATAAAAACACAAGGACAAAGACAGAGTCGAACCCATGACCAGTAAGTTACGAGTTTTAATTTATCCAGAGAAACAATATATAAAAAATTTGAGCTTTCTATGGCTTTTCCAAAAGCTTCTTCTTTCCAACTTCTTCCTTGCGGGCTGCAAGCAAACATAGAAAGAACAAAAAAAGAAGATGAAAAAAACTTTAAAAATGAATAGGTTAAGAAAGAAGGGATTTAAAATGTTTTTTAGGTGGATTTAAATTAATTTCCTTATTATGCTGAGAGGCATTTCTACATTCACAGCACCGATGGAGAACAAGAGCTGAAAGATCCCATAATTTCTGTGTAAACAAAATTAAAAATAGAAAATAAGATTCCATAATTTAAAAATATATGAATGGATGGATAGGAAGGAGGATGGACATGAATGACATATCCACTAACATCAAAGAAAGAAACGTTACATTAATGGCATATCAAAGGACACACATCTTTTTTAAATAGAAACATCTAATTGTAATGTGCAGTAGTTAAGTTAGAATTTTAGGGAGAATCTTGTATGCTGTTTAAAATTACTAAATCAATTTACCTCACATAGGTGGAATAGGCGCTTGAGAAGATATCTATTGACGTACTTTAGATATATATTTTAAATATAGGTATGCTAGTTAATTAGTTGTGCCAATCTTATTCCTACTTCTTCTTGAACAAAAAAAGAAGAATTTTTTTTAAATGAATAGGTTAAGGAAAAACAAGGGATTTAAATTATAGGTATTATACTTAACCTATTATATTTATAAGCCTAATCCTAAATTATATTTATATTTTCATATTTTTCTAAAATTTAGTGTTCCACCACCTGTTAAACTATAGCCTTTCTTTTTTATAATAAAATTTGTCAACTCATAAAATATTTAACATCTAATATCTTAACACAAAATAAACATAATATCCTAACACAAAATATGATAATAAAATATTAAAGAAAAATGAATGTTATAGTAAACTATCTGCTACATATACTAATAATAATATTTGTTATGTCTTTTTTTTCTTCATAGAATAAATATATGTGAAGATAATTGAAACTCAGTATTTCATAAATAATTTGATGAAACTTAGTAGTTCATAAAAGCTAATATTTCAAAGTCCTTTAAAGGCATACCATAGAAAAATATTCATAAATATAACACAATCTTATACTTATGTTTTGTAGTGTTATTTTTTAATCTTAGTGTTAATAAATTTTATAAAAAGTTTAATTGATTTTACCATAGACATTAATTTAATTAAGAGTTATTCTAGATTTAATTTGTTTTCAAAAGTTTATTTTTAACAAATATTTATAAATATAATTTGTTATTTATATATTTTTAAACAAAATTCAAAACATTTTTTCTTCCAAAACTAAAACAATTACAATGTTTGGTAATCGTGGTACCTCTGGTTCATGTTTACGGGTCAAGCCATTGCGATTGAACTATTGTACCCACTACCTAAAATAGTTGCAACAATGGCATCTCTGACATCATCCCTATAAATCTCTGAGGAGAAATAAGGACACTCTTATTTTCACTTCCTTCTATTTCCCATTCGTTACTATTGTAAGACATAAATCTTGACTGAAATAAATTTTCTTTCTTTTTGAGCAAGTCTCATTATGGAGTAGTATGAATCCTTTTCACGCATTTCCTATGTGCCACATACCACTCTCCTCTCATGTGCTTTAATGTTTCTTTCATGTACCGATAGGTGTAAAGAAAGGATGAGCTTCTTCCATGTACCGACAGGTATAATGGAAGAGTGAACATATATAGAGGGGTGTGTGCAAGAAGTTGTGTCCACTTATTGGCCAAAAAGTGGAAGTGTTTTCCCTGATTTTCAGAATTTGTCACATTTGACCTAAAAATTTGAAGCACTTAAAGGTGGAATCTTAGAAAAAGTCACTAAATATGAAATGTAGTACTCAGAGTCTAATTTCCAAATATGTAATTTTTTTCAATACCCAGATGATAGAAATTAATTTTGAATAGGCATTTCTAAAAACCACTATTTAAAAGTTATTTTTTTACTATACCATGTACGTGTACGTCATCCATATTTTGACCTAAATAATCATATTTTTCAAAATCCTTTTGGGAAAATATTTGTAACTCAATGAAGCACGTTTTCCATTTTTTTTTGTAATTTTTTATTGAATATTTTTTTTATTAATTTTTTATTGGCCATTTTTGGTCTTTTAAAAAATCATCGTGTACGTCACACATAAGATG
This sequence comes from Cunninghamia lanceolata, assembly GCA_027924645.1. NCBI lineage: Eukaryota > Viridiplantae > Streptophyta > Pinopsida > Cupressales > Cupressaceae > Cunninghamia > Cunninghamia lanceolata. The sequence goes on along the minus strand of BSBN01001272.1, from coordinate 18,898,594 downwards.
ACCTAAACTTAACATTTTAAATTTTTTTTTAAATTGAAAAGAATTGTCTAAAGTATGTTTTCTTACAATTTTTTTTACAAAAAAATATTTTAATAAAAAGTTATTAAAATACTAAAAAACCCTAATAATTTAAGTTTATGGACCTATTTCATCAGAAATTGATTAAAAAATAGAAAAATTAATCCAATTGTAAAAAAATTATATATTTGGAATCTACACTGTCTCATCTATAATGGGTTTTAATTTCTTCAAAATATTCTACAAAATAGACCTTCAGATATATGCCCAAAGTCACTATTTTGTTGTGACATTGACAGGACCTTCAAGTTGCAGGTTAAACCAGGTCCAGAGGTTAGGGTCGGGTCCCTAAAGCATTTCCCGAACCGGGTTACAAAGCAAAACCCGAGCTTAAAATTCAAATTTTCAATAACGGGATCCCATTTCTTACTTCATCAGTGCAAAATAAAATGAGATCCCATTTAATAAACGGGAACCTGTTTATTATTTGTCCTTTTTTTAATAAGACTGTACTATGACTGCCAGCCCTACAACTTGCTCTACAGTATGGTCGACAGCGACACTTGCAGCATTCTCTACCATCTTTTTTCTTCTTGTAGGTTCATCAACTTGGAATATTGTTTGAATTTTGATAGAAGTCATCATTGAGACACTGTTTGAATGAAATTTTGTTGAATTGGTACTTGTTTGAAGGACTTGAACAAAGAAGAAAGGCTTTCAAATTTTTGACATTCATTTGTACATGCTTCATAAATTTTTTAATCATGGGATCACAAAGTCGTAATAAGAGGAAAGATAGGAAGCTATTAACACCTGAAGAAATTGAAGCAAAGAGAGAGGAGGCAAAAAGATAAAGAGATAGAAGAATAAAGATTCAATCAATGAATAATGCTGAAAAATCTAATTCCACAACTATTGAAGATAAAAACATTGATGAGACCATGGATGTAGACGATGCAAATTTGCAAGAGGTGAATGTGGAAACTAATACGATTATACAAACTACTCCTGGTATGTCTTCAAATCCCTCTGTCAATGCTATGAAGAATGTTTCAATAAGCACAAATTCAGGTACTTCTTCAAATCCATCTTTGAATGAAATGGAAATAGTTTTGATAGGAGATTTAAAACAAGCTGGATATAACAATGTTGAGATTGATAATATTCGTAGAGATCAAAATTTGAAACAAATTGTTGTTGAAAATAAAAATGAAAATCCTTTTGTTGAAAATGAAAATGAAAACTATTTTGTTGTTGAAAATGAAAATGAAAACCATTTTGTTGTTGAAAATAAAAATGAAAATCCTTTTGTTGAAAATGAAAATGAAAACCGTTTTGTTGTTGAAAATGAAAATCGTTTTGAAGTTGAAAATGAAAATCAAAATCTAGGATGTGATGTTGAAAACGAGATTTTTTTTTTCAAAATTGAAAGAGATGTTTTGAATAATCTTCATGTAAAATTTTTTGGAGGCAAATAAGAACACATGTCAATAGGTTATACAAGGAATTTTTTTATCGTAAAAAACAATCATTTCAATGTCAACTAATGATGCAATTAATGAGAATGTGGAAAATGAGAAAAATAATGAAAATGTTAGGAATTTTTGTTAAACCAAGAAGAAAAGATCAATCACTAAGATATGCTATGTCTACTGTTGCTAGTGCCATTGAGTCTATTGGAAGTAATAGTCGATCCAAAGATAAGAATGCAGCAAGACGAGCTATAACAACTACTATAGTGAATAAAACAACTTTGAATAGAAGAATGTAAGCAATATTAGTGGAATTCTAAAAATACATCCTAAAACATTGGTAAGAGCAGCAAAAAAATGAGAAAGTATAGAAAATGATCCAATTAACCAATGTTGGAGTTTTAGCGGTCGACTCCCGAGATCTGACATGAAACTGAATGTTGAAATCAGATTTTTGATAAAAAAACATTGGCGTGATAATACTAGGGTATCATCTAATGCTAGAGATGTTTTGAAATTAAGAGTGGGGTCCAAAGTTCGCGATCCCATCCAAAACACATATTAGATACAACGCAAACTAAATTTTATAGAAATTTTTGTGATGAATTAGTGTTAGCTGGTAATATTAAAATAAGTCAAAGATCTTTAGAAAAATGCAAACCATGGTATGTAAAGATTAATAAGCAACGAACATCTTGTTGTTGTAAAATGCATGTTCAATTTCGTTAGTATTATGATGTGTTTCAATATATACATTGTACTTTACATCGTAACATGATTATACAGGAATGTGATATTAATATGCCAACTGAAGCAATAAAAGAGCTTATATCAAGTTTGTTCTGTGAAAGATCTAATAAAAAATTATTTTATTTAAGTTCATGTATTTCTGGACAATGCACTAGTTGTGGCAATATTTCTTTGTTAAGAGTTTGTATGCATGAAAGTGTTGAAAATGATTTTGGACAACAATTAGTGGATGTTAAAAGATTTAAGAATGTTGAATATTCTTTAAAAGATAGAAAATTTGGAAAGCGTTGTGATTTAATTACAGAAAAGGTTAGTGTGCATGCATTCATATCAGAATTTAAGAGTAAAATTGTAACAAAATATGTCAAGCACTCTCAACAAGCTCGATCGCTTGATGGACAATTTCGTGAATGTAGAAACACATTTCCAGTTGGTACTGTACTATCAGTGGTTGATTTTGCGGAAAACTATACTTTAGCTCTGCAAGAGGAAATTCAATCACAATATTACAATTCAGTGTAGGTTGCTATGTTTGTTCATATTATTTATAAACATGCAGATGATAGCACAGAGAATGATAGAAAAGTTTTGAGGGAGTATCATTTCTATTTGAGTGGCAACCGGTTACACTCATCAGAGTTTGTTCAATATAGTTTATACAAATTTAAGAGAAAGAAGAATCCAGATGACTGAACATCTTATATGGTCACATAATTATACAGGACAGTTCAAGAATGCTTGAATGTTCTATTGGTTAAGTAGGGTTCACAAGGAGAATAATGTCCAACATATGTAAAATTTTTTTGAAGCTGGACATGGTAAAGGAGAACATGATGGAGCTGGTGCGTGTGTTAAAATAATTCTTGCTAGACAACAATTAAAATTTGAGGATGTAGTAAAATTTAAAGATGCACGTGGGATTGTAGATTGGTGCAATACAAGATTATGTACACCTGGATCAAGCGAGTACTCTACAATTCGTCAATTCTTTTGGTTGGTTGAAGAAGAAAACATTCTACCTAGACTTGATTGTCAGACACTCAGTGGATCTACTAAATGACATTCATTTAGGAGTTCGAATGCAAGTACATGGACTATCTGGACAAGGGAGCTTGCATGTTTTTGTCAATTTTATATTTCAGGAGATTGGGAAGCATGTGAGAATATAGAATGGGTTGAAGAGTGGAAGCAAAGACCATTGACACTTGCACAAGCACATGATCAAAGTGAAACAACAATTGAAAACAATGATCAACTGTTTGTATCAGACGATTATGACCGTGTTTCAGACTTTGTACAAGAAGGTAATTTAATTCAAATTATTTCATTTTATTTCACTTCATTACTAATTTGTAGTGCTTTTATTTATTTATTTATGTGTACATATGAATGCATGTATGTTGATTGGTCAAAATTTATGGACATGTGCAAGTTATTGAATCAAAATTTGTTTGCAGGACATGTGTATGCTGTTGTTGCACCAAATAATAATGAAGAGGAAACTGAATATTGGTTCGCTCGTTGTGTGGAGACTAAACATAAGTTAACATCACCTCGAGAAGATGATGATGGCTTTCCTTATCCAATAGGTTTGGTGATCCCCTTAAGACATCCCCTTAACCAAATTTTGATAACAAGTCTTTGATCCCCTTAAGCAAATTTTAAGAACTTCTTTGATCCCCTTAAGCAAATTTTAAGAATTTCTTTGATGATGGTTATCATTATCCAATAGGTTCGGTGGTGGTTGTTGGCACTTGGCTACAGAAATACCTAACAAGGAAGAATGGTTTTCCTGCGTTCGAAGATTATGAAACACATAAGAAGATTATACACTACTCACATTTGGTGTTGGCAACAAATATAAAACTGGAGAGGTATCATGGAAAACCTACAAATAAAGAGCTATCGATAATTTCTATGGAAGACCATGAGACAATCATTGATGTGTTGGAAAACAGAGAGGATGGCGATGGTACAATGGAATAAGTAAATACATATAAATATAGTTAAATAGATTTATATTGTTCTTTTAAATATATTAAATACATGTTTTGATATTTCTTGTGCGTTATTATTTGAAATTGATTTAAATTGTCCTTTTATATCCTTAGGCCATCATCACATACTTTGAAACAAAAACTTGAGACACTTGTAAATACAGGTACAAATTGTGTATATCTAGATAGTTTTATATAAATTAAAATACATGTTTTGAATTAGATATATTGATAAATTGCTTGTATTATTTTTATATCAGGTGGCGTGAAGACCTGCTACATTCCCCACAAGTTTTGAATTTTCTTGAGATGACATAACCACATTTTGTAAACATTATTTTGAGTTGGCATATATGTACATACCCAATTACATAATTACATTTAAATTTATCAAAATTATTATTCTATAAATTTTATTTGTTAAATGCGCATGTTTTTCTACTTTGAATTTATTTTAAATTTGATTTTATTATATTGTTAAATTTGGTTGCCTTGGGCAACTTCACCAAATTTTGAGAACTTAAGACGTCCCCTTAAGACATCGTAAATTAGGACCCCTTAAGACATCCAAAAAATTAGTATCAAGTTGTAGGTTAATTAAAATGGCTATCAAATTTAGGGCCATCAATTGCAAATGATAGGTGTCTAGGTCGGGAATGTAATCACATTTTCATTTTTTCAATTTTCATGTTTATTTTTCAATTTTTGAGTGATCTAGAGTTTAGTGGGGTGTGGCCTAGGTCACCCTTTTACCATACTTGGTCACTTGTTTTGGTAAGGAAAATCGCCTAAGTGTCCCTTTGGATGTTTGGGCAACTTGCAAGGTTGCTTAGTAAAAATTGTCAAGTTGCATCTTTTGCCAAGAGTGATTTAAAAATATGCATTTTTAGGTGTTTTGACTATTTAGACTTGGGTTTTTCATGTTTTTCTAATTTTTTTATGTTTTTAACTTTTTCAAATTTTTGGCTTTTACATTTTTACAATTTTTTAAGTTTTTCTAATTGTCAAAGTGATGAGTGTGTGCTTGTGTTGACAAGACACACATATTCATTGGAATGTGACTAAGGAGCACGCTTCATTGGTGAGTAGCGTGTAGGAGCTCTGTACAACAAATCAAGTTGCCCTACAACAAGGTTGGATAGATAGAGTGGTGTAGGTTCCTATTGTGTTATCCTTATCACACATTTATTATGACATATTAACCTATTTAGATGTAAAGTGTAGTGCCCCTCCGTTTTCACTTTGGTTGTGTCAGGTATGTTTGACATTTGGTTATTTGATTTGGATTGTTCATTTGATGCTATTGGTTAATCATGGCATTAAAATAATATTAGTAGTCATTAAAACATTTTTGATAATTAAATAAATAGAAATGCCTTTATGCAAATTTAGTGCTAAAAATTTAAAAGGGTAAACCCAAATTTATAAATTATTATTTTAGGCCCCTATATTATTTATAGCACTATAGTTTATTAGCTATATTAATTTGTTACATTTTCTAGAGGTTATTTTATATTATTGGTGAGTGAAACCTTATTTTATATAAGGAAACCTAATAAAATATAAAGTTATTAAATATTACTTTAGGATACCTAATTATAATTGCTTGAGGACAAGCAATCTTGAGTGGGGAGGGTTGTCATGTCCCTATAATGATTTATAATTGAATTGTTTATTTAAATAATAAGTTAGCCTTATATAAACTAAATATATAATATATTTATTTAAAACATATTATTAATATGTATTATTTAATAAATAATATTATTAATTTAATATAATTTAAATATTATAAAATATATGAAATATATATATTTATATTTTAATTAACTAGATATATTATAAATATAAATATTTTAATATAATATTTATGTGAGTAATTAATAAGATATATTATTATATATAAATATAAATATTATGAAGAGTCTTACCTATTAAAGTTAGAAAGTAAAGTAATTTAGAAAGTAAAGTAATTTGAAATAAGACAAAGTAATATGGTTAAACAAAAGGTTAAATTCAAAATAAAATCATATAAAAATAAAAGTCTAATAAGACAAACATTATCCCACCATATTATATGCTTGGAAATAAAATAAAATACAAGAGCTCCCATACTTAATAACAAAAGTATTTATTTATACTATATATATTATATAAATAATGTACTTTAAAAAGATTAAGGGGAGGTCGAAGGAAGATATTTACAAGTGCAACACATTAATAAATAATATATTATAAATATATCTAATAATATAAATACAAATATTATTATTATTATTATCTTATATTGTAATATAAATATAAATAATATATCATTTATTATAATGATATAATATAAATACAAATAAGGTAAATAAATAATAATAAACATCTTTTAACCTATCCTCTTATGATAAGGGAGTTACGTATGGTTAGAACTAGTTTTACCACAAAAGGGAATTAATATAAAGTAATAAAAATAATAAGAGACATACCTCTTCGAACATATCCCTTGAAAGGGAAATAAATAAAGGTTGTGAGATAGAAGGAAATCATCATCGAAAGAATAAAGTAATAAAAAGAAATAAATAAACAATTGTGAATTCAATAAAGGTAATAAAGAAGAAACATCATTTGAATTCATCAAAGACACAACAAGAAAATATCACAAGGAAGACACGAGGGCAGCCAAGGAAAAGGATCATCAGGAGAAAATATAAAAAGAGTATGGGATAAATACATATATTTAGATCTGCATTTTATAACAGCAATACAATAAAGACTATATTACCGCAGCATAGGTAAGGAATCCCAGGTAAAGCAGGTAAGTAAGTATTTATATTTACTTATTCAATTTATGATTTGTAAGAATTTATAATTACTTGTTCAATTTATAACTTGAAAGATATAAAAAATAAGGTTATTAAGTAGAAATTGATATATGTGATATATACATTTATGTCTGAAATTTATATTTTAAATATGTATCTTGTATGATTTGAATTCATAAGTTGTTAATAAATGATGTATGAGAGATAACAAATATGTATATGTATAGATGAAGATTAATTAAGGCCTTAGGGTAAAACCTAGGGAGAAGGCTCTAGGATAAAACCTAAAGATTAATGAAGGCTTTAGGGTAAAACCTAAAGATTAATAAAGGCATGAATTCCTAAGGGTAGATACGAGACTTCCTAATTAACCACCTAACACTAAGAAGGTGGGGTAGATAGTTATGGTAGGTATTGATCATTCCATGGGAATGGGCCTTGATTGACGAATCAAGGATATTACTATGGACCTTCGATTTAAGTATCGAAGGAATGGGCCTTAGTTGACGAACTAAGGAATTATAGGCCTTAGTTGATGAACTAAGGAATTATGGGCATTGGTTGACAAACTAAGGAATAATATTAATGGACCCATAGGATTGAGATGACATCACCTACCTAACGAATCTTCTCTCACAAGGTGGAAGGTGAGGTTAATAAGAGGCCTAAGGATTATCTCACCTGATGAGAATCATGATGTATGGAAAAATGAATTTATGAAATGGCAAATAGTATATGGTTATGTTTATGATTATCATCAAGACTAAAAGGAAATGAAAAATGGAATACTAATGTTCTCTTTTGGTAAGTTGAAATTGTTTGCAAGGGTGTGAAAATTTTGGCTTGCTAGAAGGGGACATTACATAAAGGGTAAAATTTTATATTTTCCTAGCATTTCTAGAGGGTGGATGATTACACTGTATGACATCTACTAGATTTTGGGTGTCCCTATTTAGAGACAACTTGACATAGGCAAAGTGGGCATCAAAGGATGAGAGACTAGCTTGGGCCACTTTCTTGGGACTTAAGAGACCAAGAAATAGGAAGGGAGTTTATCAAACTTTAGTTTAAACACCTGAAATTTTTCCCCTATGGAAGGTCATGATTAGATTAATAGCTTAGCACTTGTGAAGGAGTAAAAATGTCCACTTTCTCATATGGTTGTGGGCTCCTATCATTGAGCAAGTGGAGTTATGTAAAGTTTATGCATGGGGGATTGACATCCTACCTTCAAGGTCTACCATGACCTTTATTAGATTGTGCACCATAAGGCACTAGGATTTAGTCATCCTTCTCTAGTTATGGTATGGATATTGGAGCACATTAGACCCTATCAATGGCCCATGCCCACACCAGATCTTTCACTTCCTTGAGGTATCAAGTAGTGTTGATTGGGTTACTATGGCACATGATTACACAAATAATGGTGACTTTGACTAACACAGACATTATTACAAACCCCTACATAGAGATAGAGAGGAGATGGGAAGGAGATGCCATGAATAGATATTATTGAAAAGGGGTGACAAACATGGTTTAGTGGAGATTCATTAGACAGTCACACAAGTGCTCCAATAGCTTAGGGAGGAATTTCTAAAGGATTTCCCCTAGTACACTCCCATGCTACAAATCTACTTAAGATGTAGTAGTGGTTGGTCAAGGGACACTCCCATGGACTCTTACTTTAGGGACACCTATTACATGGTCAACACAAGAACAAGCACCAAGGCAAGGATAAATATAACTATAACCATGCTAGGATCATTTAATTTTCTATGTAGAGAGTGACCAGGATGATAGAGAGGATGAGGGGTCCAATGATGATTACTATCCTAAGGTGGAGGAGGATGAGAATATATTAGATGAGGTTGCTCCTAGTTTATAGGTGATTCCTCTAACTTAGTTGATCTAGATGAGAAGATGTGAGAGATTGATCCCTCCTAGTAGGCAAGAGATCCTCATGAGTATCTCACTTTTTAATTATTTGTTTTGATTTGCTTAGCATTTTATTACTTAAAATTTGACCAGGACCTAAATATACATACTATGAATGAATGTCCAGGAACTTTATTAGGACCTCATCACTACATATTCTTGTCCCCACCATGAGGGGAGAGGGAGAGAGAGGAAATCTTAATGGATTGAAGGATAATTGTAATTTGGTAGGCTAAAACATAAATTTTTTCTCCCACTTACCATGTAAACTAAACATATTACATCTTTGAGGGTTACAATTGACACACTGGAGACCCTATTTTCTTTACTAGAGTATGATTGTTGGAGGATCAAAAGCTCATAATTGATTTGAGGCTTCTTTAATAGATCAACACTCTGACGCTTGTAGAGATTTTTGCCTTGCCCCTTGCATGGGGAGACTTTGTACTCGTGTATACTTATTTTGATCATGTACCTCCCATGATGGAGCCTATGTACTCAGTTATTGTCAGATTTATATATGACAATCGATTATTTTTATTGATGTCAATCTATATCTTATTATGGTTGATCTCATTTACATTTCTTTTCCTTCATGCACATGGTTAGATTAGAGTTTCATTTATGATTATTTAGGGATGCTTGTACATATGTATGTATGTGATGTTATGCTTTTATAGTTTATGATGTATATGCAATGTATGTATGCATGGATAACGGATATGTATGGATGCACCTAAACTAACATGATGGTTTTACATGATTATTACTTTGACATGTGTATGATTTTGTTATGGCAGGATTGCATTTATTTTGTGACATGTATATGATATTGATAGTGTGGTTGCTCTTTATAAGGTTTTTAACTTAAGGGATTGCAGGTTGACTACATAAGACAACTATTAAACTTTCATAATGCAAAAATTGGGGGATCAAGAAGCAACAAAAAAGGCGATCGAAACAATTTTGGTATGATTACAAATATATAACCTTACAAAATCCATAATTATAAACTATAAATAAAACAACAATATCCACAAGAAGAAAACAATGCCTACTTTGCTCAAATAACCCATACAAGAACAAATAGAGGAAGATCAGGTTGTATAAACTCTAGGTCCATGTTCAAAAAATATATAAAGTCCATGTTCAACAATATATATATATATATATATATAAAGTCCATGACAAACAATATATAACATAGTCCATGAAATAGTCAAATTATGTAGCCCATGTTCAATAACCTATCACATACTATCTCTATCATCAAGAGTCCTCTTCACACCATGCGAACTACTCAGATGACCTGAATCACTCTATAGAAGAGAGATTTAGATGAAATCAGATGTAAGATGATTAAAAATGATTTAATGACAATTTTTAAATTTATAATAAATATCATAAAATTAAATTACCGTGTGAGGCTGAGAGGCATGCTCTGGTGCACTTGGACCTATCTCTACATGCTCTGAATCAATCTATTTAATACAAGAGAAAGTTCAAGTTGAAATTAGATGTAAGATGGTTTTAAAAATGATTTAATTCAATTTAATTTATAAGTTATCATATTTAAATTATTATACTGTAAGAGGAACTTGTTGTGCATCCTCTATTCCAGGACCTGTCTCTATAGGCTTAGCTACATGACATGTCTCAAGCTATAAAAGAAAAAGAATTTTGAACACATGTCAACATATATATCTATCAAGAAATTTACTTTAAGTTCACAATGTATATTTTAATTGAATTTAAATATAATCTAAATTTTAAATTATACCGTATTAGGTTGCCCATCTCCTCTGTCCTCCTGCTTTGCATGTATTGTGTGTTGATGAAACATGTCACTAACAAGCTCCTACAAGGTCATTTATAAGTTAGCACATGTGTGTACAAATTAGGTTTTAAAACATATATATAATTGACTTGTGTACATGTTATACATTTTTGAACAACCTAAAATGTAGTCAACTCCTGATATAAACTTGGATTATCCAAGTGTGCTGCAATGCCCATCCTCATTGTTGTGTCAACCTGCATAGACATATTTTTAATATATATTAAATAGTACATGTGCACGTTTTCAGATATAGTGATATCAAAATAGAAAAATCTAAATATATATAGTTTTTTAAAACAATATACATAATGTACGAGTGTTATGTGAGATGCCCAATGATGGAGGAGTGCTCGAGACACCCTGAGATGGAGGATTCAATGTGGAAGATCCCTGAACCACTTCATAAATAAGTTCATAAATATTTAATGGTACACACATTCAAGACTGAATTACAAATTAAAATCAAGTAAATAAAATTAATATTTAAAATATAAATCATTGAAAATGTACCCCAAATGGGTGCCTGAGATGAATAGGTGTCGATGAAAAATTAATTCGATCAATGGTCCCTGTTGCCATCATCTACACCAACAATTTGATTGTTAAAATATTACAATTTAATTGATCTATATGTTGATTAAAAACACGTGCTTCAAAAATTGTTATAAATTCAACATGTGTACATAACCTATATATACCTGTGTCGAATGATCAGTGGGATGATCCTCAACAAATAGATAATCAACAAATGATTCAGTGCCCACATTATTAGATGATGCATGTGTAGCTGAAGTGGGTCCAACTGCCTGATAAGGTCCATAACACAACTGATTGCAACTCGTACATGTATGAGGCATCGACACATGTGGAGTGGTACTAGGACCACTTCCATCATCAACTCCTCCATGCTCTCTAACCCAAGCTACCATCATAAGGCTATCTGAGAGTGCACTCAATGTGCCTAGTGTAATTTTCAAATACATGCATGTATAAATTTCAAAATGTAAGAGAGCTATTATAAAACTTGAACTAGATGTAATTTTCAAATTGAAATCAAGGGATTTTCATTCGAGAGCTAAATTTTTATTCTTGTAGTGAGGAAGAAAAGAAAGATCAATTTACTACTATATAGATCAATTTAATAGTAGGGCTATTAGGACTACCATAATGAATTTGTTCTCAATGTTTGTTATCATATGTTAGGTCCAAGGTTTCAATTTTGTTAATTTTTCTATGGAGTTGGCTATTGGTTTGATGTTAAGTACTCATTATAGGAGATCCAACATTTCCTATGGCAAAGCTACAAATAGTTTGTAATGGTTTTGGATGAATTTAGACTCTAACTAAATATGACTAATAAGCTTGGTCAACAAACAATAGTCATGCTTGCATTGGTTTGAGCATTGGATCAATCATGAATTCATAAATTGGATATATGTGTTCAAGAGTATGTGAAAATTTGAGTGAATCCTTACCATTTAATAGGAAAAAGGAAATCATTGAATGTGAACTTTAGTGTAATGCTCTGTCATGCGACCCTAGAGTGCTAGACTAAAGTGCAAAAGTTACAGAAATAATTTTTTTTTTGAAAGCAAGATATTGCAAAGAAGTAATCAAACATACCATATTACACCGAACAAATGTAATTACTCTTCTAACAACCCTAGGGCAACATAATTGCATTAATAAAAGAAAATAAAACTATAGAAGTAATAACCATTACACTGCCAAAATAGATACAAATAACCTTCACTATGGTAGAATAGATTAATTACAGAGTCTCAGTACGGGATTACAAGATTACAAGATTATAAGACCGATCATGTTGGTTTACAAAAGGATACATGAGAAGGTATACAACAACTCCGAAGGTGGAAATCAATCTAGAACTAGAACACCTCTGCACAGGACTCGAACCGGATCTCCAAGAAGACCAATGGATAGCTCTACCACCCAACCATGTGGAACCCTGAGGTCCACCCCTCCGAGCTAGGAGATAACAACAAGGGTTCCACTAAGCCAAAGAGACAACATCCAAAAATAAAAGAACGACAACAGACATGACACAACTGACCATACCAACAACACTGCACAAGACAAGACATCACTCCAGAGGCACAACCAAAGAAACAACTGAACTGCTTAAGGAGAGTGTCATCGCATGGTCCTAGCATGGGTTACCCAGGCTATCAATCACCAGAAGCTGGCCCCCATCTATGGTTACCCTGGCAGCCTCTCTCTAGGCACTGGCCCCATAGGGTGACACATGCGGAGCCAACAAGTCCTCTCATGGAGACAAGGAGGTCGGCCTTGCCAACTAGGCCTTCTCATCCCATCCTTAGCCTGTGAGAGCACTCAAGGCATGGGTGAGGTCTCTTACTTATCGTGTTAAATGTTTTATTTTTCCCAACCCTCTTGATTTATTTATTAAGTTTTCCCACATGCTTACAACTTCCATGGGGTTACCGAGGCGACCTCTCACTAGGCACCGGCCCCACCATGAAAGCCACTCCCTTAGCGTTCTTTGGTCAATCATACAAACCACCACATGCAGGTAAAAAGTCACAAGTTAGACCCGAGCCATAAATTACACCCTTCTCTAGGCCACAACAATAAATTCCTTATAATCCCATCAAAATTTGAATCAATACCATTTCAAAACCAAGTACTACATCCAAGGGCCATTCCCCATTTATAACAAGATACAAAAATCCAGTGGACTAAAACATTGACATGCCACAAATAGAACCAAACCAGGAACTACACCTCTGGAGTTAGGTACTGAACAATGATGAGGTGACCATTACCTGACAAGGACTACGCTTTTGCATCATATTACAAAGTACACATGACACCCCTTCAAGGTTCCCACATCATAATTAAACAAAACATAGACCCAAGTAACATAATGATCCAATACAACATAAAGATACTACAAGGAGGGCAAACCATGCATACGAAAAACCATGAGCTCCGAACTCAATCATGAAAACAACTTAAGAGATATTAACTTATTTCAGATAACATACAAGTTTGCGAAAAAAATGATTTCCCTTCTAATCCAAAATCAACCTCTTAACTCATTTCTTAATGACTATCAAACCATAGACTAGAAGCCAACAAGAGTTTTCCTTCTAAGCTTCAATAATACTTCCCACTAAGGCAACTTCAATTAAGTATAAAACTTCCAGTGATCACAACTATTTTAAATATATATAGTTTCTATACTTATCTAACATTTTACAATTTCCAACAACTACTAAGGAGCTTTCACAACAATATTAATTCCTTTCCCAAAGAGGACACAAGGATTTAATACAACCATAAGATATGATAAGGATGACAACCCTGACAGAAAATGAGATGGAAAATACTCATCCATTAAGGAAATATTCTAGTATATGCAAGTATCAATTCCTAACACCACAAGGCCTAACTACTATATGATAATTTATTAACTATCAAGCTAAAAGGAAATAACCATAATAGATTTGCTAATCAAGAATTCCCAATGAAGGTTCCTAATGATATTCCCTGACATGAACATCTACTACAAAATATGTATAACCTTGTTAAGATACTAAAATTTTCCGTTGATTGTCTGACTAATACTATTTTCTATTAAACAACTATAACACAAATATGCTTCCCTATAAGCTAGTCTTTTACCAAAATACAAGTCCAAATGCGATAGCTTTAAGAATCTATAAGCACATTTACACCTATAGTCTTTTACAACTAAAATTTTCCATTAAAAGAATGCAGTAATTATAACTTGTTTAAATCTAAAATCCTATTAAAATGTTAAAAGAATATGAATGTGATCCCATTGATCAGATTCTCTACCATAATGTTTCCACTAAAATAAATGCATAGAATTAGTAATTTGAATTACCGAAGGTAATGGTAATCTCAATTGTTAAAGTTACGGGTCTTTAAACTTATCTATTTGCAAAAGCAACAATTAACATGCTATTATCTACCATTATCCACTAAACCAAACTATAAGGGAAAAAAATATATATGATTACCAAAAGCATAAACTTTTTTTTTTTAACAACAATTTCCTTATAAGCATATTTTACCGTTTCTCATAATACAATTCAATTTCTATATTGTACTTTGGAGAAAATAAATAATTAAAATTAAATTCAATACCTAATGAATAATAAGTAGTTACCCTAACATTACTCAATTAAATAATAAAAGAAATTAAATTTAAGGAATAAAATATCTCCAAATTCTTTTATCTATTAAGAAGTTTAATCAAATTTCTAAAAACATCTTCCCTAAGTATTCTTCATAATTTCCACAACTCTCTCTCTCTAACATCTTACTAAATTAAAACCTTATTTTATTAATTTACTAAACAAATTACACTCCATAATAATGAGAGAAATCTCTTAAGGATGAGGAAATATATATAATACCAATGTAACATACAAACAATAACTATTTCGAAAACAAATCTTTCAAGAATAACTGGTCTCCCCATCGATAACAACTATCACTAACTCCAAGTCAAGGCAACTACGATTTACATTGCTTTCACTAAAGACCATGGCTATAATGCCAAATCCAACAAATCTAACCACACGGCCTAGTAGGCGATTCTAAACACTTAACAAAAGGATGCCTTTCCCACCCAACGAACAACTCTAACAGCAAGCGACCACCAAACAGAAGGTACCAATTATAATAGACTTCTATCCACATTACATCTACACTATAAACCTATTCATAAATAAGACCAACTTTTGACTACCTTGCTACCCCTTGGTAACACAAAGAAGCATATTAATTGAGGCACTTGACTACTTCATTTAATTGATCTAAAACTGACTATGCGCTGAACTCACAATGACTATGGTGCCATTATAAAAGTGACTAAGTTAAATACTGTTGGGATAACGACCAACCACTACAACTTTGTGACTGCAGTGTCCCAAAACAACGACAACCAATTAACTAAGAACACACCGAACCTATCTGAAGATGATAGCGAAAACTTCAACTTAGACGTATTCAGAGAAGCGACTATCAGAGGAAAACCGTATATTTCTATGAACATACCAATCCATCTACTTGAAACAAGAAGATCCTACGTTAGAAATTCCTCCTCTATAGCTATTCCAATGGGTGGGTAAAAAAAAGATACTATTAATGAGTTCAGACGTGAGGCACAACCTATGACATATGACAAGTTTGTTTAATAGAAAGTTTCCTGTCCTACACCATGAAATCGATTGCCATCTTCCTATTAGAACTCTTACTAAAAATAGTTTTATAGAAACAGAAGTAGAAAATGTTATCCCATCGGCTTCACAAAAAAAAATCTTCTAAGTGTGATGAAGAAAATGGTGGTAGACTCACCGAGAGGGATCTTGATGGTTAAACACAGCAACAGAGGCTCAAGAGGTCTACGGTCTGAGTATACTCGCGCAGGCACAAATCACACAAAGTAGCAATTAAATCATCCTGTCAGTCGAGAAGCTAGACCACGGCTCCAAACTACCAAGAAGACGTGGGCAAGGGTTTCGAAAGTTAGAGGTCGATCTATTTGATACGACTTGAAGCACGGTAGGGCACAGGGGAGGAGATTTGACTCAACAAGCTCTAGATCACGCTAGTGAGAATGGTCAAGTGTGGAGTTTTTTAGGCACACAAGACAAAAACTAGATTGAATGGTGGACTAAAGAGGAAATCGGTATTAGTCTAAAGAATGGCGAGACCATCACTCACTGAATGGAGAAATCGACAGTCATTATTTTACGGTAGAAAAAAAAATACATTAGAAAGAGGGAGAGGTCGAGGAGCTGCATGGCAGTGACAAGAGAATAGAGGATGTCAAGATTCCAAATGGGTTCAATCAACTCCGATGTCTTACAATAGTTTGGGGAAGAACTTGAATATAAGAGAAGGATAATAGCTAGAGCAAGGGTTTAATAGAATCCAAATACTTCCATTTCAAACATGGCCCAAAACACATTTCAATCTCTGGCACTGAAATCCTAGAATAGGGCAGAAAACAAGACATAAGAAATGGTCGAGGTAAGGAGAGTAATAGCAATAGAACAAGATTCTTAAAATCTCAAGTGACCAACATCCATCAAGCACAGAGTTACAGAGGGCTCTGGACTCTGAATGATGCCAGTAAAATAAGAAATTCATGGGGATTAAGAACATATTCTAATACACACAGGAAGATCACAAGATTAGAACTAACTGCATGCACTACTATAAAAAAGACAGATACACATACCTAGAAATTTTTGCTCCAACACTGTAAACTTTCTTCTAATTTTCTCTGTCCTTCTCCCTCCAAACAAGGATTCAACTCCTCCAATAAATGCAGAAGACATGCCTCTCTTCCCAATAACCCACTCCCTCAAAACAAGGATTCAACTTCTCGAATGAATGCAGAAGGCATGCCTCTCTCTTCCCATAGCCCACTCTCTCGTGAGATTCAAAATTTTACCATATCAAGAAATTCCCATATTCCCCAATTTTCAAATTGACAACACACAACATTAACTTTGCAGATCCCCAAAATATTCTCTACCAAATATCCACTAACTACCCGTAACCCAATTATGCCCAAAAATATTCCTGGAAGCAAATAATTTAATTCTATACTGTTATAAAATTAGCTAAGGTATCAATCTAAGTTCTAAGCCAAACAATTATTATACAATAATCATATTAGGAGCATTATCAATTAATAATATTCACTAAAGTATTTTCCAACCACACACATAAGCCTAATAACAGAACTCAACTACACACCTCAACACGAGATTACCAAACATAAATGGCATGGACCGAGAGACACATCACGACTCGAGACCACAACATAAGACAATGACCGACCTAGTGGAACAAACCTTCTGTTATCTCCCATTACTAATATCCATTGATGAAAGAATCCGCTCAAACCTGCTATATCAGGTGGAGTTGAGGTTCGGTACCTGCAGCCTGCATCCAAACAATTGATTAAATATGATCAAGTATGTATATGTCAACACACAGAGAGTCAGAGAATTACGGCGCAACAGGGTACTCGAAACGAGTAATGCTACATTGTCCCTGCTCTTGGATAAGATTATAATCATAACATTTGAAAATAGATATCTACGAATCAAATGAAACATGTAAATAATAAACCATTACTAAACTTATTCAACACATCATAACTGAAATCCTCATAATGTCATCATAACTCATAACAGATGTCTAAATATATCCATCGAACATAGCCCATCCAATCGAAGAGATCATAACCCAAAACATGTAATCTGATGTCTCGAAGCTGAAATGTGCAATAAAAGACTACCAACTATAACAAAACTGTCATAAGGAATATGAAAATAACATCTATCACAAGCCAAAAAGTGAGGGGCATTACATTTAGTATCTTGTATAATGTTGTCATGACCATTAAGGACTGAACAAATTAATTGTTATTAAATTCCTAGATTGTTATATGGACCTTTAAGATAGCCTTAAACCAATAACAAACTTGTCATGAGGGACAATGAACTACAAAGGGACAATGAAATTGTTGTTAATATGTAAGACTCCTCCAGAGATTCAATTGCATTATCTAGATAATCAAAGAGACATATAACCATACATGTGGTAATGATTAAATCTTCCACTTTTAAGATAGATGATGAGGTAAGAAGGTTAGGATGCTTTGTTTAACTTGTGATTGTAGGGATGATCTAGCTAGAAAAAAGATATTAGTTGATGGTGAACTAGCTTGATTTTGTTTCCTATTTCCTATTTGCAATTGTTGTTTTCTATTTAGTTGTTAGTCACTTGACTCTTATGTGTGTTAAATTTAGCTTCAGACTAAGCCCATTTAATTTAAAGTCTAAATAGTCTTAATTTGCACTAGATCTTAACACTAGATGATTGTCCCAAACCTTAAGAACAATTTAAAACTCTATTTTACTATCAATATATATCAATGAAGGGTTAATGTCTAGGATTAGGTGGATGGATAATAGGAGGAAATGGATTAGGATTGGGAGTGATCAAACCTAATAGAGAGGGATGGCATATAGGCTTGTCTTTGTAATATAGTTCATAGTACATGTATAGAGGTCATTTAAGAGAGGTGATTTAAATTTAGGATGTGAAGTTGGAGGATTAGATGGTGGTGAGGGTAATGAAGGGATTGATGAATTAGAAGGTGGGTGGACCAATGAATTAGGATTGGGATTACATGGTGGTGTTGGGATAGGACTAGTAGGCTCTTGGATAGGCATTCGATTGGATGATGATGAAGGATACCCATAAGATGCATAATCTAGAGTGGTGTTCCCCTTGTCAAAGGTAACATAAGGACTTAAGGACACTTGATCATGGTGAAAAGGGTAACTTGGACTTGCATGTTCTTGTTGCGAAGGAACTTGATAGTCTTGTTCAAAATATATGCATCATGATCTACAAGGTTCTCATGATCATTGGGAGGAAATTAGGGACCTCTTAGGATTGTGACTTTGGGTTTGGCATGGTCAACTTGGAAAGGTTGTGTGGCATATCCCTATAAGAGGATGAAGGGTGATAGGAGGTTGTAGGATGGATAAAACCATTCAGATGACGATAATGTTCAAGTTTAAATCAAGATATGCATCATGGTCTACAAGGTTCTCTTGTTCAAAAGGTTCATCATATTCTACAAGGAACTCACAATCATTGGTACCAAATTCAAGACCTCCTATTATGACCAAGGGTTTCCTATTGATTATGAGTTCAATAAGCTTCTTTTTTATTGTCACAACCATTTTGGACAAAAGAAATGAATTAGAACAGATGCATCTATGCTATTGAATGATGCCATAGAAACCAGTGGACTATCATACCACCTAGGTAGAATCATAATGAACATCTACTTGAGACTATAAATAGAATTGGAAAACTACCTTGAGGTGGATATCTTGTGCATGCCACATGATCTGAAAGCCTAAATTTGGTGAAGTTGCAGGCTATGGCAACCAAATTTGATAATGGAGATCTAGGATTGACTACTAGTTGCCTAGGACTAATCTGAGTATGAAGATGAATATACTATGATGATTTGTGATTTAAATTTAATGAAGAATTTGATGCTTTGATTAACTTGTGATTGTAGGGATTCAATCTAGCTAGAAAAAGATATTAGTTGATGGTTCTAGCTTGATTTTGTTTCCTATGCATACGTATTTGCAAAATTATTGTTTTCTATTTAGTTGTTAGTCCCAACTCTTATGTGTGTTATTTAGCTTGAGATTAATCCCATTTAATTAGTCTAAATAGTCTTAAAATTTGCACTATCTTAACACTATGATTGTCCCAAACCTTAAGAACAATTTAAAACTCTATTTTACTATCAATATATATCAATGAAGGGTGAATGTTCAGATGCATCTATGCTATTGAATGACATCATCTAGAAACCAATGGACTATCATACCACCTAGGTAGAATCATAATGAACATTTGCAAGACTATAACTAGACTTGGAGAACTACCTTGAGGTGGATATCTTGTGCATGCCACATGATCTGAAAACCTAAATTTGGTGAAGTTGCCTGTGGCAACCAAATTTGATAATGGAGATAGGATTGAAGTTACTAGTTGCCCACCTGACTAATCTGAGTATGAAGATGAATATATTATGATGATTTGTGATTTAAATTTAATGAAGAATTTGATGCTTTGTTTTTAACTTGTGATTGTAGGGATTCAATCTAGATAGAAAAAGATAAATTAGTCAAGATGGTTCTAGCTCGATTTTGTTTCCTATTTCCTATTTGCAAAATTATTGTTTTCTATTTAGTTGTTAGTCCCAACTCTTTCCTTTTAAGAAGTATATCAAATCTAATGTAGTAGTAGATACTTCTACATATACAAGTTTCTGTTAGGAGAAAATATCTTTTACCAAATTTGTATAGAGTTGTCTATAGTGTGTTCCAAGGTAATCAAATGATGTAAGTCACAATTTAGAGGGTTGAGGGATAAGTTTGTGTTGAGTCTATAGGAGGTGTTTTCTTACATAGACCTCTCCATAATCTAGGCGTCTCCATGTCTAACTCAAATGTTTCAAGGGATATTACATCCAGATTAATGATAACATTTTATATATATGGCTATGAGATCCATGATCATATCAATGTTTGGTAGAGAAAAGTTATCTTTAGGGTATCCTTTTTTGATGTCTCAAAAGTTAGTGGAAACATGAATTCCCTTAGTTTTCTTGCTAACTAAGACCACATTAGAGACCCATTTAGGATAAGTAATAGTCTAAATGAACCCCACATCCAAGAGTTTATACAATTCTTCTTTGACCAAGAGGGCTACTTAGGGGTACATTTTGCGTAGCTTTTATTGAATAGGTTTGGCATTGAGGTGAACCACAAGATGATGCATGACTTTAAAGATGGAGTCTCAAGGCATATCACCATAAGACCACATGAAGAAATTAGTGTAATCTTTAAGGGTTATGGTTATGCCTTCTTTGATGTCAAGGTCCAGTGGAGCTACTATCTTAGAGAGTTTAGGGTCCTCTTCTATTCACAGGTTGATGTCTATAGCATCCTCAACAAGGAGAGGGGAGTCATCTTGTATCTGAGTGGTATCTAATGGAAGGTGAAGTTTGTCATTGAGGAGCTCTTGGGAAGTGTCCATTTTTATTGTATCATCTTAATTGATCACAAGTTTCTTCTTATATCTTGTTGCTATTCTACCTACTAGGGTGCCTTAGGACTAAAGGGTCTTCTTTCTATCCAAAATAAGCATAGGTGTTAAGTATGGTGGAAAAGTCTTTCTTATGATTACAATGGGGATGTGGTCTTGACACTTCATAAGTTTCATGTTGGCTTCATCATTTTGGAAAACATCAAATCATAAAGGGTCGTGTTGGTCCCAATCGATGAGCTCAAGGTATTATAGGTCTAAGGAGATGGTGAGTATAGTGACCTATCATGAAAGAGGTTAGTGGTGGCAAGATATTTGTAAGGATCATGAGTGGGGCCTACATCAATGTCGTTAAGATTAGGGGAAGCATTACCAATGAGGTTAGGCTCGTATCACAATTAACATCACGATGTTCATCCTAGGGGCATAACCTAGCTAGTGAGGACAACTACAAGTGTCTCTAAAGTTACATTTGTTGGCTTGATTTCATTCTTTAGTTGGCTATCACAAAAACTATAAAATTTTCTCAATTCTTGATTAGTTGGTTGTCTATAAAGGTTTGATTATGAAGGACATGATAAAGGTTTTATTATGGTTTGTTGTAATTTTTTTACATGACAGTTACCTATTCAATAATGCCTTTAAAATACAATGACATACATTGATATAAGTAAATTTTATAAAAACCAAATACATATATCATCCCAATGCTATATAATTTTTGATAGTTTGTTCAAAATCTGTCCTTTCATATGATACTGTCATTTCAAAATTTCAATTGTATTTTATAGCTAAAATGTCTAAATACAGCTATTCAACACTCAAATTTGAAATCAAATTTTGATAGTTTGTTCAAAATCTCTCCTTTCATATGATACAATATTTTCAAAATTTCAATTGTATTTTATAGCTAAAATGTCTAAATACAACTATTCAATTCTCAAATTTAAACAAAATTTTGACAGTTTGTTCAAATTCTATCCTTTTATCTGATATAGTCTTTCAAAATTTCAATTATATTTTACAACTAAAATGTCAAAAAATAGCTATTGATTTCATAAACAAAAACCCTAAATAACAGTTTACAATTTAAATTTTGATTGTTTTTTACACCAAAACAAACAAGGGAAACTTCAAAAGATTCATTGCTAAATTTTAGAAGTGGAAAAATCCACTTACCTGTTGTTTTGATGGTGACTCAACTCAGGATCTCGTTCTCAGCTGTCGCTTGTCGTTGGGAAAAATGGGGTCTCTGCCATTTTTTAAAATTTAATACTTTTTCAAAATGGGATCCCATTTTATGAAACAGGATCCCGCTAAGGAACGTGATCCCATTTTGGATTTTTGGCTCGGGATCCCGACCCAAAACGGGATCCCATTTTTAATTACCTGATTTTGAATTTTTTTCTAACTCTGAAACTTCCACCTTAAGTGGACACAACTTCTTATATTTACCTAGAGGTTTGGTATATTGGTCTGGTGATATATAGAAAAGGCAACCTTTTGGGGTGATAAGGAACCAATCCATGAAAATCATAATGTGTTGAAAATTATTTTATCTCTTAGCATTATTATTTGATCTAAACTTGAAAGTGTGTAATCTTTGTAATTATGTTAACATTAAACACCAATGGCATGTAATTTTTAAAAATTAATAGACTATAAATATTTGTTTTATACTATTATGCAAGTATGGATTCACCTAGATTGATTGTTGAATCTGACAGGGAATGAAAACAATACTGAGGAGAATATTGAAGAATATATATGAGGGAATATCGAAGACAACATCACCAACAAATGAGAGAAGCAGAAAGAGAAAAATAAAGGACACAACAAAATGGGTTGTCATAGAAAGATATAATAAACACACAGCAGATATAGCACTTGAAGAATTGGAATTACAAAATTGGCAACAATGAAATATGATGAGAATAAGTCATCCACAAACATCTCAACAACTCAATGTCCCTCAAAGAGAAGAAAGAGAAGAACCTAATGGGTCAAATGCTACTATTGATTTTAATGTTGAAGATGAAAATTCAAGATCAATAGATTTTGTACTTGAAACACCAAAAAATGCACCTGGACATGACATGGATCTATTTGTTCAAAGTAATGTACTAAATGTGTAATTTTTCTATTCATATAAACATTAAACACCAATGGCGTGAAATCTTTGCAAAGTAATGTCAATGTTATAACTTTACACTTATAAATATTTATTTTCAAATACTATGTAGGTATGGCTGCACCTAGGTTGAACATTGAATCTGATGAGGAACAAAGACACAACAAGAAACAAAGACAACACTGAAGGGAATATCAAAGAGTATATCAGAGGGAATATCGAAGACATCAACACAAACTAATGGGAGATGCAGAAAGACAAGAACCTAATCAGTTAAATTCTAATATTGATTTTAATGTTGAAAGACCACAAAATGTACCAAATCCTAATGGAATGTTTCACACTGATTTCAATACTTTCCAAATGCATTTTTGAAATGGAATAGATAGTTTTGTTTCACCAAACATGTGCTATATTTTTCAAGAATGTTACCTTGGAATAAGGATTTCTAAGACACCTCAAGGTCCTATATGTAATAGGTGCCGACAAGAAAGAGGCCATAATCAATTTTCAACATCAAATAATATTGATCCTGACCCACAACCACAAGAGCTTAAAAACTTGACACATGTAGACGATATGTTGATAGCACGTGTCAATCCAATCTTACAAGTGACACATGTAACTGGTGGACAATATAAATACAAGGGACACACAATAAGTTTTCCACAAGAAGTAAAAGAGATTTCAAAGGTTTTGCCACATGGAATAAAAGATTTGCCAATCATCATTGTTTGAAGGAGAGATCAACGTGGAAAAAATTATAACTTTGCAGTTAATAGAGAGCGGGTATATAAGGCACTCAAATACAAAATTGAACATGACAAGTTCTACTTTGATGTTCAAATTGATGAAAATTCTCTCACTGCTTTTTCATCAAATTCAGATGAAAATATCTTTGACCAACTAAATACAGTGCATATGGAGTTTGATTCGGATGCAAATGAAGTTGTATTTGTGGGCCCATTGATGGAGATGGATGGAGGAAATATCATAATTGATCACACAACGTCAATGGCTTCTAGATCACATAATGTTAGAAGAGAGATGGAGATTTAGGTCAATTATCTCATGTTAGTGATAGACCGCCATATGATAGTAATAGATGTGGTAAACTATTATGGGAAGAATTCAAAATTGTTATTACTTTGGATAAAATATTTAGACAAGAAGGGGAAAACATTGTACAACAAAGATTTAGCCAACTTTTGACAAATCTAAGAGATGCAAAACCAACTATTGATGACTAGAAGTTACTCATGACAAGAACCAATGATTGCATATATGCACCAACCAATGAAGAATTTGACAGTACTATTCATTTATTTGCCACAAATGATAATGTGCATAGTCATAACAACAAAAAATTATTCTCATTGAGGCATCTAGTTGCACGTAGCATTTCAAAAAGAGTGGGTAGTGTCAATGCACCAGAAGCATGTCAGATTGATGAAATTGATATGGAGTTATTACTTGCTAAGGATGCAAGAGTCATGTTAATTTCTAATCTTTGGATAGAAGCAGGCCTTGTAAATGGATCTCTAGGGTATGTTTGAAAAATAATATACAAACCTGGAAGTGCACCACCTGAACCACTGACATATGTTATGGTGGAGTTTGATAATTACATAGGGATACCATTTGGAGATCAATCTCCATGTACAGTTCCAATTACACCAATACAAAGGGGTCAAACAATCCAAATACCCTTAAGATTGGCTTGGGCATTAACAATACACAAATCACAAGGTTTGACTCTTTCAAAAGCCACAATTGACATAGGGCAAAAAGAAAGAACAAGATTAACATTTGTGGCTATATCTCGTGTAAAGTCATTATAAGGTCTTAGAATAATTCCACCATTTACATATGATCATTATGAAAAAATGAAAAAGCCCGAAAACAACTTGGTAAGAGAAAAATTGAAGAAGAAAGACTAAAATTATTAGAACACAATAGAGTAGAACAGAGTGGAGCAAAGCAAAGTAGAGGAGAGGAAAGAAAATTAGAACACAACAGAGTATAGTAGAGCAGATAGAGTAGAGCAGAATAAAGCAGAGGAGAGTAGAGCATAGCAGAGAAAAATAGAGCAGAGTATAGTAGAATAGAGCAGAGTAGAGTAGAACAGAGTAGAATAGAGCAGAGCAGAGCAGATCAAACTGAATAGAGCAGAGCATATCAAACTGAATAGAGCAGAGCAGAGTAGAGTGGAGAAAATCATATTTGTTATGTCTATTTTTCTTCACAGAATAAATATATGTGAAAATAATTGAAACTCAGTATTTCATAAATAATTTGATGAAACTTAGTATTTCATAAAAGCTAATATTAAATCAAAGTCCTTTAAAGGCATATCATAGAAAAATATTCATAAATATAACATAATCTTATACTTATGTTTTGTAGTGTTATTTTTTAATCTTAGTGTTAATAAATTTTATTAATCTGAGTTTAATTAATTTTACCATAGACACTAATTTAATTAAGAGTTATTCTAGATTTAATTTGTTTTCAAAAGTTTATTTTTAACAAATATTTGTAAATATAAGTTGTTATTTATTTATTTTTAAACAAAATTTAAAACATTTTTTCTTGGTATTTGTGGACTTACAATAGATGTCAACATTACTCTTCTTGAAATGTTCTTATCAACTGATCGAGAATTTTTGCCAATAAAACTCAAAACTTTTGTAACATTTTGAACAATGTATTTTTCTAGGTGTCTTTTCCTCTTTTTTGTGAAATCTACACCCAACAATTTTAATGGCTCTTTTATCTTGTCATGAAGAAGTATACTTAATAATAGCTGGGCTTAACCAAGTGTATCACGTTGTTTGAAATGCTTCTTGATGTAAGTATTTCCTTTGAAGTTCTATTCAATGGCCTTTTAGTAACATGAGTAGGTTGTTTAGCATAAAATTTTAATTTCTCTATGTCCATTTCAAGTAAATGATCTATATTTTTATAAGAAAATTTTCTCTTAACAAGTCTTTAATTAGATTCATATGCATATCTATAGAAGGAAGTGATCCTGACTGCTCTCCAACATCAAATTTTTGTTGGGCCTCCTCCTTGACATCAATTGTGTGTGGTTGGGCCTCCTCCTTGATATCAACTATGTGTGGTTGGGCCTCCTTTGCTCTAGTATCTAAACTAGTCTCAACTTCTACACTAGTTTCTACATGTTGAGCCCCTACACATATCATATAAAAGAGGGAATATTTTAGAATATATTTAAGGGATGGATATATAAACTCATTTTCAAAAACCTATGTAAGTTTTAACATTTTAATATTTTATCATTCTCTATATTATATAATATTAAATATATATGCTTAATGTATAGCATTATTTTTCCATTTACTCTCAAATCACTATAAAATTGAACATGTAAAATTCTAACATCATTTTCCTCATGTAGATATATATATACTTACATAATGGTAGCATAAATAGGTGCACAAATATAGTTTGAGGTGACTTGCATATTATTTTAAATTATTTAGATAATATACAAGATTGGATCCAAGATGTGGTGCCCATGATGTGGGAAAGAAATATTACTCAAGTCCATGCATATATGAAATATTACTTGTCCATGCATATATTAGTTGTCCATGTGCATATATGAAAGATGAATGTAGGACATGTAGTCCAATCTAATTCTAGTATTAAAAGTAAATCTAAAGGTGTACATGATCTCTAGGATTAAATTATAGAACTATGAACATACAAACATCTAGAGAACCTTATAAATCATTACACACAACTTTTAAACAATTAAGCTTTGAAAATATTTGAGGGATTTTTTTCACAAAATACTAACAAGATTTTCTAGGGATCTTGAGAACAAAGGTTTAGCATCAATTTCAACCAAGAATTCAATTTATTTAAATCATAACCTTAATGTGGCTTATGAATAAAGTGCTACACACTGATATTTTAATAGTATGTGATACCTTTAATACTTGGATGAAATTCTCATTTATAGCTAAAAATACATGAGGAAATTGTTGCACACTTAGAGAAGGTATTATTGACTTCAAAGCAGATCAAAATTCATTTGAATGGTTAAAAATGTGAATTCTCTAAGAGAAGTTCAATGGCTAAAGTCTTGAACTAATGTTGTTTGGAATGGATTGGCTCATATAGAGCCATCAAAAGTATAGGCCAAATGAATTGGACTAATGGACTACAAGAATCATCAAAATAAGAATCTTTGTATGGGTAGCTAATAGTTAAGGAAAATTGTTAAGTGTTTTCTAAATTATAGCTACACCAAATTTCATGCAATAAAATGTATTCATAGAAAGCGAATCAAGGTAGGTAATTTAGAAATGTTTCATGGTTTTGTCCTTAGGTATTTCACCTATGACAAAGAGATTTATGCTTTGGTGCAAGTGGTGAAAATTTGGAAGCAATATTTGTTGACTATAAGAGACCATTGCTTAAATGGACCATTGACCATTACAATGCTTACAAGATCAATATAAGGTTGAGAAAGCACACCACATGTGTTAAAAGGGGACATTGTTTCTTGAACAATTCACTTAGTCATAAAATTATATGTGAGAGATTATGTCTATAAAGAGGATTTTGGAGAGTCATATTAGTAGATTGAAGAAGGTAAGAAAGATGAATTTGTTCATAAGACTAATTTTCATGTGAAGAATGCTTTTCTCTTAAAGTTGGGTTTGTTGTGCATTCTAAAAGAGAAGAGATTAATCTTATTGAGGTGCATGTACCCCTAAGGTGGATAAGAACTTTGGGGACACAAAACCATATCTAATTTGTAGTATTACATTAATTAGACTTGATGATGCTAATTATGTTTAACATTGTACTTGAGGTGAAATGTTATTAAGGAAAGTAATTGGAAACTAGGACTATATCAACCACTTCAAATCCAAACACTATCATGTGAAAATATAGTGAGATTTTGTAGGTGATTTACCTATGACATGAAAAATGTGCATGGATATCTCTTTGTGGTGGTTGATAGGTTTATAAATTTAAATGAATATAGAACATGTAAGAATCTAATTTGTATTAAAATTAAATATAAAATTAGATAAATTAGAATTAAATATAAAATTAGATACTATACTCAAACCCTAGAGATGCAAAAGTAGTGGAAAGAGATACAAACCCTAGAGAGAAACTAGGGAATCTAGTGAATTTAACCTAGACAATTTAGATGAATGTAGAACATGTAGAAATCTAATTCTAGTTTAAAATTAAATCTAAACCTAGAAACTATATTGAAACCCTAGAGTTGATGGAGGAGGGGAAAGAGATACAAACCCTAGAGAAGAACTAGTGAATTTAACCTAGAGAATTTATTTGGAATCTATGTAGAATTTGAAATTTAGATGATTGTAGAGCATGTAAGAATCTAATTTTTATTAAAATTAAATCTAATATTATAAACTAAATTAGGGATAAATACAAATCTAAAATTATAAACTAGAGTTGAGGAAGTAGGGATAAATACAAATATAATGTTTTCGAAACATTTTTATACAAATTAAAAAATGCATACCTTTTTTTTTTGAAATATCTTTGTGCCCTTTCTTCAATTAATTCTTGTTCCTTTTTTGCTGAATATGGCTACATAGCCTTATTTTTCCTAGTTCTTTTATTTTCCATTTCTTTCTTTGAAAAATATCAATCCAAAATTCCTTCACCAAATATTTTGTCCTTAAAAAAGTTCCAAAATTGCAAACATAATTTTTGCAATTCTTTTCCAAATGTTTCACTTGCAAATAATTAGAAAAATGCAAATATGAGAACATATATTTTTCAATCTTACAAATATATTTCACCTCTTATTTATATGTAGTTCGAATATATATATATTCGGCTTAACGACCTTCATTTGAAGGTCGTTTGTTATGTATTTTTTAAATATTTTTTTAATCAGTGACCTTCATTTGAAGATTTGCAATTATGATTTTTTAAAAAAATTTTGGCAGCCAAAAGGATCTTCAAACAAAGGTACCTTTGTTCAAAGGTACCTATGAATGTTTAGGTATTACCTTTGTTCGAAGGTACCTTTGTTCGAAGGTACCTTCAAACAAAGGTCCTTGAATGGCCTCTCCCATTCTCTACCTCAAGTTTTCCTCATAATTTTTAGTTTCAAACCTCAGGTTGGACCTTCAAATGGACTAAATTTTACAAGATAATTTGTAGGATTGTAGCCCTTGAAATGATCTTTCCAATAAGTATAATTTTGAGTATATTTATTTTGATTGTTATATTTATTTTCTATTTTTTACTGAACATAGATTTTCACCAAACATCAAGTTCTCCATTCGACATGTGGAAAAATAGTAAAATAGTGAAAAAAAATCTAAAAAATATATGTGCACTACCTATTGATGTCCCTATTTCAACAAAAAGAATGAATTTGGATACATGTACAGAAAAATTTATGCTATATGGCATAAACCTGTCTAAATTATAATTAACCTCACTTCAAAACTTAATGAAAAAAAATATGCATAAAAAATTATGAAAAAATATCCGCGCACTAGATATTGGTGTTATGAATCTGTATTTAAAAATTTAGAATTTTATCTTTTCTTTAAAAAAACTTATGTTGTATGGTATACACGTCACTTTTAAAAAATATTGTTAACTATAAAAAACAACTTATTAAAAGTTATGTAAAACAATTCACAGTTATTTTCTAAAATTTTAAACAATATATATTTAGAATCTACACATGAAATCTCAAAAATCACTAGTTCACATCATATTTGAATTCTTAATGGTTTAGTTTCTATAGATGTCAAAAAGTGAAAATTTGGTTAAAAATATTGATTTCAATGTCCCACTTTGGCAAAAGAGTGGAACACAACATTGTGGGATTACCTTGGTAGGAGACTCAATGCTCTAGGCAATATTTTTGCCTAAGCCAATATATCTTATTTATTTTGGTTGGAAGTGGTAGATCATAGAGATGTCTGTAGATTCCTAGGCATTTTATTTTCCTTCTCAGCTTCTTCTACAACTCTACATGGCAAATTGTTATTAATCAAGTGAAAAATTGATCTATTAGATTACTAAACCCCTATCTCTTATAGGCAAATTTTAGGTTTTCTCTAAGGTTCTAACAACCACCCATGTGTATTATTCCTCATTTTGGATGCCTTCCAAAGCTTCTTAGCAAAAGCTAGAAAAACCTCTTAGAGATTTCTTATGGGCCTCTTTAGATCAAGGTAAAGGCTTTCATAGAGTCGCTTAGGAATTTTGTTTCCTACCATGTGACTTTTGAGGGTTTATTCTTATTGGTATATGATGTTAGAGTACAACATTATCTACTAAATGGGTAATCAAAGCCCTTAAGGGAGATCAATCTTTGAAAATCTTTCTTTGTAACTGCATTTTTACAGGAGTGTCAAATGGGCATAAATCTTGGAGAAATCTTGGTCATCACTTTACTCTTATAATGTAGAGCTTGTTCAAATCTAGGGCACTTTTGTCATCAAAAGTATTTGGAAATCTTGAGAAGCTATAAAGCCCTAGATCCTATGAATGGAAATGGATTTAGAACTAGTTCAAGTCCATTAATCAACAATCTCTATAGTGGTCTTTCATGATCTCTTCCCAATATAAACCTCTTGCTAAAATTCCTTGGATCTATGATTTTAATTTTTTAATAAAGATATTAAGACTCTTCTAGTCTTGTTTCAAGGACCACTAGGAATCTTTTTCTTGGTAGGTGAAGCCAAAGAGAAATGTATACTCACCAATCAAGATTTTGAATCCTTCCAAATTATTGTTAATTTCATTCCTATGGAATACATTGTACAAAATTGGGGTTAGAAGTTGAAAACCATGGTGGAAGGACTAGAAATGGTATCATGACAAAACATTTTGTAATTACCAACCCCATAAAGGTCATGCTTGGTTCTCACCATATATGCATATGGTGTAAAATATTAATGATAAATGGGCTCTTCAATCCTCAACTCACACTTGGTAGCATAGATTCTAGACTATTTGGTCGGCTATTATTAAGTTGGCCAAAGCTTGCTCACTTTGCTTGGTTCATTCTTTATCAAGGCCTTCCTATGGGCTTTAAGATGATTCATTTGGGTGTTGCCAATCTTATTTCCCTTTCTATGGGCATCTAGAAACTCTCAAACACTAGTTCTAGTTTTATACTAGAGCTCAAATAGCTTGGCATTAGATTCATGCTTTTTTAATCCCTTTAGACCTAGGCCTTTTCTTTGCATATGATACTTCTAAGAGATTGACCCAGAATCTATGTTAAGTGTACCCAAATCTAGTATGCCCTCCGTTGATTGGTCTTTCTCATTGTATTCTAAACCTATGATATGTTTCGATGTGTAAGTGCATATACAATTGCAAGCTAATAAAGTTACACTTGAGGTAGCCCACTTATAGGTTCTTCTATACCATCACAATAGTGTGATGTAGGAGCATCTAGTGGTGTAAGGGCAATCTTGCATCACCCAAAAAGAAGTTGATTTAAAATCATTGCATTTGTTTTCATTTCTTTCCATAATTAGTGTTTCTGGTTCCATAATCTCTTGAATAATGATGTAGGACTTTCAGTTTTTTCCAAACTGCTAAAAATAGCAAACTGCCAGTTTTGGAAAGTTTAACTACCATTTTACGAAAGTTTGCATTTGGGCACAGATTGAAGTGAAAATTTATAGAAAGTTTCATAACTGAAATATAAGACCTTTGGCGAAGGAATTAGGCAAAGATCATTTGTGAGCTGAAAGATATTAAAGTTTTTGTTTATCCAAAAAGCCCTTGAAATTTTTTGAAATAAGATATGAGGCACTAAAACATCCCTTAACATCCCAAAAAGTTGATGGAAATCTATTTACAGATTTTGGGCATTATAGTTCACATCACAAGCTTTTCGATGCTTAAAACGATTCATCAATTGGACACCTGGATCAAAAGTTATGCTTCCCGGAAGTTGACCTACTTTTGGAGGGAGTTGCAAATTTTAAAATTTAGCTGAAGGCCGCCAAAAAGTGTTATTTATGACTATTTTGGGAACCCTGGGTAGTAGTAGAGTTAAGGGGGAAAGTGTAGAGTCAAGAATAGGTGGGGAAAATAGAAACCCTAGCTATTTGGGGTTACAGAAGGCAGAAGATTCCAAAGCCTGGTGCTGTGTAGCTGTAGTGTGTTGCAGCCTGTGGAGGATTGATTCTTCTGATTGTAATTGAGCTTCTATAATGTAATGAGTTGTCCAAATCAATAAAGAAATATTCTATTTTGTGTGTTCCATTCCTATTGTTGTGTGTTTTATGATTTATCCCCTTCATAAAGTGGTATCAGAGCAAGGGTTCCTGAGTGTGTAGACAAATCATTGATCGTGACGCAGTTTGCACCAGGACCTGAGGTTGTGGGTTTTTTGTAGAGATCAAGATGCCTCCACGAAGAAATCGTATTGGGAGGAATGCTTTGAGGGAAGAGGGTTTTAGAGCCCTGCAAAGGCAAATTGATGCATTGCAAGAGGAGCTATGAAGAGGGTTGGAACCGAGAACAAGAGTAGAAAGCAAAGATGAAGCCAAAGAAGAGCTATCTGAGGAAGAACAAGAAGCTGCAGGAGATCCTGCAGAAGTTAGGTTGTTGAGGGCCATTTTGAAGATCGAAAAGAGGCCCAAGATCAAATTTTTTACATATTCTGGAGATTTGAATCCGGAACAGCTTATTGATTGGATCAATGACATGGAGGAGTATTTCGAGTATGAAGATGTGGAAGACCCAGATTGGGTCAAGTTTGAAATAACAAAGTTGAAGGGCCACGCCAGTATTTGGTGGAAGGAGGTCTAATTAGAGAGGAATAGAAGAGGAAAAGGAAAGATCACCAGATGTGATCGGATGGTGGAGAAATTGACGAAGCAGCTCATTCCTGTGGACTATGAGATGGAGTTGCTGAAGAAGTTGCAAGGACTGAAGCAAGGTAACAAGTCCGTTAAGGAGTATACATAAGAGTTTTATAAGATTACTATTAGGATAGGCCATGCAGAGGCCAACAAGGAGAAGGTATCCAGTTACATTAATGGGTTAAGGCCAAGTATTCAAGAGGAGTTGAGCCTAGTCAGAATGACCACCATAGAAGATGCATTCTAGTTTTCCTTGAAGGTGGAAGAGAAGCTGAACAAAAGATTTGAAAGTAAGCAAAGAAGAAGAGGTCAAGGTGGAAGGACTGGTGGAAGACCCTATGGAGGCTGAAATGAAGATTTAAAGAAAAATTAAGAAGTTGGCACTAGTCAAAATCAGAGAGGAGATAATACCTACTGTCCTTGTGACCAAAACAATGGTGAGAAAAGAGGAAGAGGCCGACCTAGGCAAGGACTTGGAAGAGGAGGTTTCAGAGGAGCTTGTTTTCAATGTGGAGAAGGACATCGAGCATATGAGTGTCCACAACATCAAGGAAGGACAAACAAAAGACCTAATGGTAATGCACGCGTTGCACATGTAGATGAAGATGCGTAGTTTGAGCGTTCTAAAGATGTTGAAAGGGGAGAAACCCTAGTTGTCAGAAGAACTTTGTTGAATGAGGAGAAAGAACCCAATAAGAGGAAGAGTTTATTCCGTACAAGGTGCAAATGTGAAGGTAAGTGTTGTGATATTATTATTGATAGTGGAAGCACTACAAATCTTGTTTTAGAGGAGATGGTTGACAAGTTGAAGTTGACAAGAAGAAAGCATCCACATCCATATCGGATTGCATGGTTGTAGAAGGACCACAGAGCTTTGGTCAATGAGCAGTGGTTAGTGAAGTTCAAGATTGGAGACTACCATGATGAGGTTCTATGTGATATGATATAGAGGAGGTAGGGTGATTGGTAGGGAAAATAGGGGAAAATCTTATCAATACTTCAAAGATCCAATGAGTGATCATGCATGGACATGACTGTCCTCTTACAACACATGACTTCCTCAATAGTCAAGAGTACCTCCATTAGGTTTTTATGCATGGGCTCCTTCCCAAACCTCCTATACACCATGGACCACACCTACTTGGCTGATCAACACTGAAAAAACCATCCACAAGCTCTGACTGCAACTCTTCTTAGCCTTTCCCTCACAACTAGCCCTACTTCCTTGTAACCCTCCAAACAGGGTTTTTCTTTCATAACTTGCAGAAAACATGGAAAACCCATAAAAAAAATTGGTGTTTTAGATAACCATTTGGCTCTTACACAACATATCTCAAAAAAGGTAGGGTTACCTTGGCACGTGTGCGTCTAAAATTGACTGTTCCTTTTCTCACTAGGCCTAATTGGGCCACTTTTACAAGGCAGCTATAGGTTAAACACACTCCCAACTCTCCAATCCTTCTCCAAGGTGTCTAACAGGTTACAAATGATCTGAATATGCTGGTTTTAGGGATCTTAGGTCATCCCACATCACTCTTCCACCAACTCACTCCTCTTGCAATGCTTGAAGGCCTAAAACATACGGTTTTTAGGCATGAATGTCTTCAAAAACTCCTTTACTCCAGCTCCCTGCTCCTGCATGCAAACAACCAAGATTGTACATCCTAACCCAAGCCAATCCATCCATTTTGGAGCCTTGAAATGGTGAAGATTGCTCAAAACCTCATCGGTCTGTTAAAACCCTTAAAACCCTAGTTTAATGACACAGTTTTGGAAAAATGATTATAAAATGCCTCAAGAATAATGACAACCTACCTAATTAGATGAAAATGAAAGTTATTTCAACATGATTCAAGATTTTGTGCATTAGAATCTTTGACAGTACTATAGGGACTGGTACAGAGCGCTACAACAACAAAAAGATAGAGAAAAAATTAAGGAAACTTAGAAAATTTGTTATTTCTTCACACCAAAATTACATCTTCTTCTACCTTCATATGTGAGAGGCATAAAATAATATGTTTACAATAAAAATCCACGTTCTCCTCTCTCCATGCTCATGGAAATGCCAAAAAGAAGGCATAAACATCCTGTCAACTAAAGCAGCTCAAAATAGCAAGTTCTAAACTTAAGCAATATTGAAGATTCACAACCTCCACTACAAGAAAGTGCCTCTAGTGGCTTTTATTACATCATTTTAAAACAAAACCCCACCTATGCTTTCATTATTGAGACCAAAAATTCAAAATTTTCTTTAAGGTCTAGGTGCCCCTACACCATGATATCATATCGATGGATGCATGTCATATGCTGTTGGGGAGGTCATGGCAGTATGATAGGAGCGATGTCCATGATGGCTGTTCAAACACATATTCCATAACAAAGGATGGAGTTCATCATAAGTGGAAGCCCTTGAAGGAGGTGGAAGAAAAGGTATGTAGTACTGCTAGAATTTGCTTGGTAGATGGTAGAAAATATTTGGAGGGTATGAAGCATGTGTGACATTGCTTTGCATTGATTCCTAAGATTAGTCAAGAGAAATGTGAAGATGTACCAGCATAAGTTTCAGATATGTTGGAAAAATTTCAGGACATTATCTCTGATAATGTACTAGAAGGTTTACCACCAGTAAGGAAGATAAGTCATCAAATGGATTTGATGCCAGGAGCTAGTTTGCTAAACAAGACAACCCATAGAATGAGCCCTGTAGAGAATGAAGAGCTGAATAGACAAGTTCATGAGTTGTTGAGGAAGGGATTAATAAGGGAGAGCTTGAGTCCATGTACGGTACCTGCAATACTAGCACTGAAGAAAGATGGGGAGTGGAGAATGTGTACAAATTGTTGGGCCATCAATAAGATCACGATCAAGTACATATTTCTATTGCCAAGAATGGATGACATAATAGATTGTTTGAGTGGAGCCAAGTACTTCATGAAGATTGACTTGAAGAGTGGGTATCACTAGATCCGTATTAGAGAAGGAGATGAATGGAAGACAGCCTTCAAGACAAAGGAAGGTTTGTATGAGTGGTTAGTCATGCCATTTGGGTTAACCAATAGACCGAGCACATTCATGCATCTCATGAACAAGGTATTGAAAGAATTTTTGGGAAGTTTTGTTATTGTTTATTTAGATGATATTTTAATTTTTAGTAAGACTTGGGATGATCATCTGATGCATATTAGAAGAGTTTTAGAGAAGATGAGGGAGGGGAAGTTGCTGATTAATCTAAAGAAATGTAGTTTTGCAAAGGAGTTGGTATACCTGGGATTTGTTGTCTTAGAGGAAGGTCTTAAGATGGACCCAGAAAAAGTAAGGGCTATCATTGAATGGCCTATGCCAAGGAGTGCCGCAGAGGTACGATCTTTTCATGGTTTGACAAGTTTTTATAGAAAGTTTATTAGGAATTTTAGTAGCATTTATGCACCCCTAACTGAGACAATGAGAGGGGATAGAAAAGAGTTTATATGGACTAAAGAAGTAGACAAAAGCTTTGACACATTAAAGTAGAAAGTCACAGAGCAACCTATTTTGGCACCTCCAGATTTCAATAAGGTGTTTCAGGTAGATTGTGATGCTAGTGGCAGTGCTATAGGAGATGTTTTGAGTCAAGAAGGTAAGCCCATTGCCTATTTTAGTGAGAAGCTTAATGATGCCAAGAAAAAGTATTCTATTTATGATCAGGAGTTTTATGTAATAGTTTAGGCTTTGAAGAAATAGAGACATTATTTGTTGCCAAAAGTGTTTGTTTTATATACTGATCATCAGGCTTTACAATATCTTAATAGTCAAGGAAAGTTGAACCAGAGACACTTAAAATGGGTTGAGTTTTTGCAGAGTTATACTTTTGTTTTGAAGCACAGGAGTGGGAACTCCAACAGAGTTGTAGATGCCTTGAGCACAAGGCAAAATTTGTTGATAGAAATGAAGATAGAGGTTGTTGGGTTTGATCAGCTTAAGAGTTTGTATCTTAAAGATCCAGATTTTGTAGAGGCTTGGAAAGCTTGTCTGGAACATGTTACTTTGGATAGGACAAAATGGTTGTATTTCATAATCCAAGATGGAATGTTGTTTAGAGGAAGCCAGTTGTGCATTCTGAGGAGTTCCATGAGAGAGAACCTGATTAAGGAGAAGCATAGGGACGATTGGCTGGACACTTTGGTCGAGATAAGACCATTGCTATTGTTGGTGAAAATTACTATTGGCCACAGTTGCATCAGGATATGCTAAAATTTGTGCAGAGTATGTCAGATGATGAAAGGAGCAAGTTAGAATGCAGGTCTATATCAGCCACTACCTGTACCAGAGAAGCGATTGGATGATATTAGTATAGATTTTGTTCTTGGTTTGCCAAGGACATAGAGAGGACATGATTCTATTTTTGTGGTGGTGGAC
Source organism: Cunninghamia lanceolata (assembly GCA_027924645.1). Classification (NCBI taxonomy): domain Eukaryota; kingdom Viridiplantae; phylum Streptophyta; class Pinopsida; order Cupressales; family Cupressaceae; genus Cunninghamia; species Cunninghamia lanceolata. The sequence goes on along the minus strand of BSBN01001272.1, from coordinate 18,860,682 downwards.
AGATTCTCGAAGATGGCACATTTTATTCCTTGCAAGAAGACTAATGATGCCATTCATATTGCAGAGTTATTTTTCAAGGAAGTGGTGAGACTACATGGTCTACCTAAGAGCATAGTTTCAAATCGAGATACTGAGTTTGTTGGTTATTTCTGGAGGATATTGTGGAAGAAGTTGAAAATAGATTTGAATTTTAGTTCTGCACACCATCCACAGACTAATGGATAGACAGAAGTGGTGAATAGGAGTTTGGGTAACCTTCTACGATGCTTAGTAGGAGATAAGCCCAAGGGATGGGATTTGATTTTACCATAGGCAGAATTCGCTTACAACAATTCTGTCAATAGGAGTATTGGTAAATCACCATTCCAGATTGTATATGGCAATAGCCCAAGAAATCCTTCTGAGTTAAGGAAGCTGGACAAAGGGGAAAAGACAAGTACTAAAGCCAAAGACTTTGCAGAATATCTGAAGAATTTTCATGAAGAGGTGAGAAATCACATTAATAAGATGAATATTCAATACAAGGCTAAGGCAGATCAGAAGATGATATATAAGCAGTTTCAGGTAGGAGATGAAGTCATGGTTCACTTGAGAAAAGAAAGGTTCCCAATTGGAACATACAATAAGTTGAAAATGAAGAAATTTGGACCGTGCAGAATCTTGAAGAAGCATGATTTAGGAAATGCATATGAGGTAGAGTTGCCGAGTGGGATCAATATTTCTCCTATGTTCAACATTACTGATTTAATAGAATATCATGAAGGTGGCACAGAAGATGGATCAACATAAGAATAGTGGAGTATTCTGGCATCTACTTCAACGAAGGAGATAGAAGAGATCTTGGATAGCCATGTGGGAAGAAGTACTCAAAATAGGCACTATGAAGAATATCTGGTGAAATGGAAAGGAAGGCCTGTTGAAGATTCTTCTTGGTTGTCTAAGGCAGAGGTTGACCGTTTGGGTTTTCCTCAAACAAACACCTGAGATGTGACAGGGTCACTTCTCAAATTATCCTGGGTGTCTGATGCAGGAGCATCCAGTGGTGTAAGGGCAATCTTGCATCACCCAAAAAGAAGTTGATTCAAAATCATTGTAGTTGTTTTCATTTCTTTCCATAATTAGTGTTTCTGGTTCCATAATCTCTTGAATAATGATGCAGGACTTTCAATTTTTTCCAAACTGCTAAAAATAGCAAGCTGCTAATTTTGGAAAGTTTAACTGCCATTTCAGGAAAGTTTGCATTTGGACATAGATTCAAGTAAAAATTTACAGAAATATTCATAACTGAAATATAATACCTTTGACGAAGGAATCAGGAAAAGATCATTTGTGAGCTGAAAGATATTAAAGTTTTTGTTTTCTGAAAAGCCCCTGAAAATTTCTGAAACGAGATATGAGGCACTAAAACATCCCATAACATCCTCAAAAGTTGATGAAAATCTATTTACAGAATTCTGGCGTGATAGTTCACATCGTAAGCTTTTCGGCGCTTAAAACAGTTCGTCAATCGGACACCCAGATCAAAAGTTATGCTTCCCGGAAGTTGACCTACTTTTGGAGGGAGTTGCAAATTTTGAAATTTAGCTGGAGGCTACCAAAAAAGTGCTATTTATGACTATTTTGGGAACCTTGGGCAATAGTAGAGTTAAGGGGGAAAGTGTAGAGTTAAGAATAGGTGGGAAAAATAGAAACCCTAGTTAATTTGGGGTTATAGAAGGTAGAAGATTCCAGAGCCTGGTGATGTGTAGATGTAGTGTGTTGCAGCCTGTGGAGGATTGATTCCTTTGATTGTAATCAAGCTTCTGTAATGTAATAAGTTGTCCAAATCAATAAAGAAATATTCTATTTTTTGTGTGCCATTCATGTTGTTGTGTGTTTGATGATTTACCCCCTTCATCATAGTGCTTCTTGTATGGTTGAAAAAGTGCCAACAACCTTCCCTCCTCCTTCCAATAGGGGCCAATCCCCTATTCGAGGCCATCGATGTGGCAAAAGTCAGACTGCACATGGGTGTGAGGATACTCATATTTCTCAACGTAGAGCCCATGGCCATAGTGCTCATGGTTGGTCCCAATCCTCCTACTAGTGTTCACCTTCTCCTTAATGCCATTTGAGAGGAGCTTGAAGGTTGCCAAACAATTACAAATTCCCTTATCTCACCCTAACCATTTCTCCTACTAGGACTTCTTGTCAGCCTCCTAAGAAAGTGCAAACTAATGAGGATAATCCATATGGCATGCCCCTCTAGCTGGGAGCCTATTCCCGATGGATAAAAAAATTCAAATGTACATGGAAACTAGATGACGGTGACCTACCTTCTCCTACTAGTTCTATAGCTCTTGCTACTTACCAACTTTGTTTCTCTCTTTGGATATGTATAAGGCTCGACATTACCTAGACTTCGAGGTGTAACTATCTTCATCCACCTTTTTTGTACTATAATGTATTTAAAAAAAAGCTATTTTAATTAATATAAATTCCTATTATATTAATACATCTATTAATAAGTGACATATATTAATATTAAATGCATTTTAGTAAATAAATATTAAATGCATGTATATAGTTTTTGTTTTTGTTTGGAACATAAAACTTGATCATTAAATTATTTAGGTGATACGCTGCTGGGCATTCATACCCAAAATTAAGATTAAGATTGTCTCACCTGAAATTCTTTTTGTCACTTATATTTTAATTTGTTGACATGTTTAAAAATTTGGGCCACTTTATTAAATACTTTCACTGTCTTTTTGTTCATGTTGCTTCCCACTTGCTATGGTGGACTTTGTTACCTTACCATATTATCTGTAATTGATAGATAACTCTCACGACACTACCTTTTTTTTTTGGTAACTTTTGTTGAGATGTTAGTTTTAATTTTAATTTTATTTTTTTAATTTAATTTAATTGATTTATATGTATTTAATTTGTTTTTAACAAAATATTGTTTTTTTTAAATTAGTTTAGTTTTTTATTTAAGTACATAAATTACAAACAAATTAATTAATTAATAATAAATAAAATATGTATATGTGTATATATATTTTGTTAATCTTACTTTTTATTTTTTAATTATTTATTGGTGCTATAATAATTTTAAGTGGGTATCACTAAAATGTATGAGTGTGTTAACAAGTGCAAGTCTTTGAACTTTTTGTTGGGACTTTGCTTACCCTCTTAATCTTTCTAGTTTATATGTTGTTGATATTTTTGTTTGAATTGTGTGGTAGGGAATATGTGGTTTGAATCCTTTAAAATAACAAACATTTTCTTTGTTTCATGGACTTCTGCGCTGGACATTGAAGGCAATGGGAGAGACTCACAATTCGTGGTAATGGACCCATAACCTCCACTTAGAGATTGTGACTTGCACTAAACTCCCTACCAAAGTTCCATATAACAGTAATGACTTTTTTTTTGTTAGTCACAAAGATCTCACTACAACTCATTTGTAACTCATCTTCCCCTTCTTTTTTTCCATTTTATTATCTAATAGACATAACTAATATTATGCACTCAATGTTTGACAAATGGCATTGATTTCAAACCTCTTCAATACTAAATATCCATGTGTCCCTTTATATTTCTTATAAAGGCATCCATGGCACTACTTTAAGCATTAATCTACACACCTCCTTAAAATACAAGCACTAATCTACAACAAGAAAAAATTAATCAATGGCACCTCCTTAAAAGTACAAGCACTAATCTACAAGAAGAAAAAATTAATCACTTCCGGACACTTATTTCTTTATGATCATATGTGCTCTCAATTTTCTAGATGATAATATCGTCACCAACCCACTAGACAATCTGGTGGCAGGTAATGCTACGGCAAAATGGAAACATTCAATTTAGGCCGAACTTTGTATGGCCCATTAAAGACAAATCTGATGAAAAAACTTAAATAATAAAGTAGGTGGTGCGGCAAATTCAAAGTACGACTTGTTTTGAACGCCAACTTTTCTGGCTTTAGTCCTTAAAGTCGGTCGCTCGTATTTACTCGTGTGGATAAACATCGATTTCTTTCGGGTTTCAAGAAACGGAGATCACATTGGTTACGTCTGGGCTTACAATAATGTCAACAACTACCTAGTATTTAAATATACGTTCAATGCAGCCGAAAACGAGGACTAATTTATTGGGTCCAATGACGAAAATCTAGTTAAACAGTTGACACGTACCAACCCCTCCAATTACAGGAGCTTGACTCTCACTGTCAAATAATTTTGCTATTCATAAAGTAGGTATAAAAAATTCCAAACGTTTGAGGTGTTGATTCAACCTAAAGAGCTTGGAGTGCATTCTATAGAGTTTAGGGTGCGCCCATCGTAAATATCCGACACGTTGTTGTGCCAACTGTTTACGGATTTTCGACTCCGGATTGCTGTCGACTTTTGTTGTCGACCTCTTCAACCACATTCCTTCGACTTGTTTAAAACATTCCTTCGTCGATCAGTTTGTCGAATATACTTTTGTCGTAAGGATTTCGACCAGCGGGCCGTTATACAACGTGCTGGCTGGTTAAGCTTTATCCTCAGGGTGCATGTACATTGGGTAAAGCTTAAACAACAAGTACATTGTACCAGCGGTCGAAATCCTATTGATTGATCCGTTTTTGAAATTTCAATCCACAAACAGAAGAGTCAAAAACATAGAAAATTGTCTAATTGATAAAAGAAGTTGAACTTTTAGCAAGTCCAAAATTGAGAAAAACAAGGGGCAGTTTAATGTGGGTGAGTACATTGTAAATTATTCTTATATATCATTTATTTCAATAATTTTTAATCACGAATGAAATATAAAATTGTTATTAGCTTTAACTTTTTATCATGAATGAAACATAAAATTGTTATTAATTTAAACTTGTAATCATGAATGAAATATAAAATTGTTATTAACAACTGTCTATCATGAATGAAATATAAAATTATTATTAACTATTTAAACATTCAAATGAAATTAAACTTGAGTTAAACTTTTGGTTATGAATGAAATATAAAATTGTTATTAAATTGAAAATTGAAATAGATGATATTTAAATAAGGTGTACGTATAATATTCTTGGACCGTCTTTGTCTGAAGTCAGAGTTCCAAACGTGGACGTTTCGACAATTCTATATAACGACGCGCTCTTCCGTCTTTGAACATACAAACATATTCTCGTTGTCTTGAGGAGACTGCAGAGCCCTTATCAGAAAAGTGATGATGGCTTCTGATCTTCCTGTGATTGATCTTTCTCTTCTTCCCTTCGCATTTGGGGAGAGAGAAGATATCGTTTTGGACAGAAATAATGAGCTAAAGAAGCTGCGAGAGGCTTGCCAGGAGTTGGGCTTCTTTCGAATAATAAATCATGGAATGGACACAGATTTCATTCAGAAGACTGACAGTATTGCCCGAGATATGTTTTCTTTGCCGGAGGAGGAAAAGATGAGAGCCATTTTCCCCATATTTAATACTGGGTATTGCCCACCCAAGGCAGGACCAGATGGAAAAGATTCACTGCCTGAGAGCATGGTTTTCCCTGGTGACAATGCTCTGCCCAATTCTGTTGATCAGATCTCTGCTAAACTATGGCCTCAGGGAAACAGCGATTTCCAGTAGGTTTTTATTTCATTTTTTAACCTATTTTCGCTTTTCATTTTGCATGTTTAATTGGATAAAAGAAACTATGTCTATTTAAATGCATCTTAAAAATAAATGAAATGTAAAATTGTTATTGATTGTTGGAGAAGTAAAACAGTGTACCTATGTGAAATTATAATTATATTTTATTCTTGTAATCTTACCTATTGTTATAATGGTGATGTAGGCAAACAGTGCACAAATACAATTCACACATGAAAGAGCTAGCACATAGAATCTTAAAACTTGTTATACTCAGTTTAGGGTTGGATGTTTCCAAGCACTACAATTCAGATCCTTTTGGTACTTACCTACAAGGTTGGCTACGTATGAACTACTACTACAACACAAAAGACGAAGAACCCCAAAATGTCCAGAACATCTCTAAAGCTCATACAGATCTTGGTTGTGTTACCATATTGTACCAGGATAATGTGGGAGGTCTTCAGATCCGAACAAAACAAGGCAATTGGATTAACACTAAGCCTTTGCCAGGATCATTTGTTGTCAACCTTGGTGACTGCTCCCAGGTGAGTCAAAATAGTCTGCCTTATTGAAACCTTTCTTTTCTTCATAGTATGAATACTATCGGCTGCAAAATGTTTATAACCTTTCTAATAACTTTTAGATTGATAAAATATCTATATAAATGATTGACTTTGTCAAATCTTGTCGTTTTCATGTGTTTCCATCTAACTTCTATATCAAATGGATTTCATCTTTTACTTGGCTTTTACGCGTTTCCATTTTAACTTTACATCACATGGATTTCATCTTTTACTTGGCAGATGTGGAGTAATTGTAGATACCGCAGCTCAGAACATCGTGTGGTGTATGAAGGCTTGAAAAAGAATCAAGGACGATTGTCTATGGCATTCTTTTTAGATTTTATAGATATAGCAGAGATTCAAGCTCCAGAAGAGTTGATAGATGAGGAACACCCACAGAAATATAAAGCTGTTAAGTTTGGTGATATCACATCATATTTGATGCAAGTAGGGCCAACTCTCGGCGGACCTCCTTCTTACTTTTTACTTTAAGACAATGATGTATTATTTCAAATTGCTACCCATCGCAAATGAAGTTTTGTATATGGGAATTAAATAAATTTAGTATCTCGAGTAACAGTGGGTTTGTTTATAGGAAATATAGATGCTGTAATAATAATTTTCTTATGAAAGAAAATATTTTTTTTCAAGATTGAAATAATATTTTTCAAAACTGAATTTTTTAGACTTGAAAGTCCAAAGAAAAATGCTTGTCAATTAATTAAGTCACAAGACTTATCGTTGTTAAAACATGGTAAACTACTGTAAATATTAATTTTTTAGAGTATGTAAATTTGATTTTTCTTAATACGACATTGGATTAACCATTATGATATTATGTGAAAGTGTATAACAACAAATAGAAATCAACAAACCATAATAAATAAATGCATGACACTAAATGTATGTGAAGAAACCCTTTTGAAAAACAATCCACCATCAAAGAGAGGCTCAAGTATGTATTAATCTTCAATGAATACAACTTATAATGGAGATTTGAGAGGAAACCATAAATGTATTCCAAAAACCATGTACTACCAAAATCATTGTATGGAAAAAACCCAATGCCCCCATGTGCCCAATCAATGCATCCATGAATAAAAATGTAATTCATAAGGCATCTTTGACCATTAAATCCCAATGACTCACATCTCCAAGTCTAGCACTCCACTAGATAGGTTACAACTCATGTGGGTCCCATCCATTATGCAAACATCCTCCACCCCAATTCTATTTCCTAGAATGGGGAAAGTGCTATAAATGAGTTTTAATTAATTTGTAATAGCCATGTCAAAATGCTCCACCTCCTTTATGAATGATCTTACATTTCATATCCAAGTCAACTAGAGGAATAATTAAATAATATTATCTCTCATCCGCCTAAGTGGGCATCCATGTACTCTCTCTAAGATGTTTGGAGACATGACATTATTGTACATTAGGATTGCAATTAAATATCACATTATCCTAACACTTATTTACTGCTAAGTGAAAACAATGTTGAACAAAAGCATGGAAACATTTTAAAAGTATTAAAGTATGTAAAAACATAATTTTTAAAAATCAATAAATGGAAGCAAACCTTAACTTGTATGAAAAAAAGAGAACAATGTTGTATATCAGAGGCTAGTAAAGTCATGCCAATGACACCCATTAAACCAGATGGTGAAGGTACCACCTCAACTATCATTCAAAGCCACTTGTATTTATATGTAGTTGGGAAGATAATGAATGTTTCTATAATCAAAAGAGCCCTAGAGATGAACCAAGGGTTGAGGAAAAAAAAGAATATATAAGAAGAGTTAAGGTTGCAGATATAGCAATTCGAGAACTAGGTGAAGAGGAGTTAGAAGAGATGGGACACTACAAAGAAATATCACTTATATGACGATTATGCTCTCTATGGCCAAGCCTTCCAAATCTACACAAATGGGTTTTCGAAAAATGACAACCCTTTCTAGAAGCCTTGGTGGTGGTATATTTGTGTGCACAAGGAGTCTTTGTAGTAATGTGTGATTCAGGGGAGGAAAAAAATGATTTTAGAGCTAGGGCCCTACTGTTGGGACATGTATTTGCTATGCCACAAAAAATTCAAGATATCTTCTATTTGGGTAAGATTGTCGAATCTCCTTCATTTTTGGCTTCATTTCGTTTTGAAAAAATAGGAGACTCTTTAGGAAAATTAATTTCTTCCTTGCCTAAAACTCAAAGGTACACACTAACTGTATCAACCAACATTTTAGTGGAAATGGATTTGTCTAAGTGTCTCCCTTCAAAAATTGGCCTTAAATAAGTAAAACTTAAAATGGAAGTAGACATTAAATTATGATAACTAGTCATTTTACTATTGGAATTCTTATGAGGTTGGACACATCAAGAGAATGTAAAAAGCCAAAAAATCCCTCAAGGTGCTCAGACTTGGTGGAAAATACTACACCTAACCATCAACTTGTTGGTTTCTCTTTTGATTTGTCTCCTAATAGCCTAGAGGTACATGTTGAGAAGAAAACTAGAAATGAGTAGGGGTATGTGGAGGAAGGTCTAGATCAAAATAAGTAGGCACAAAAATAAGAGAAGCAAGGGAAAGAAAGAGTGGAATGTCAAACTCAAGGTACATGTTCTTTAAAATAAAGATGCTCAAAATTGAATAGAGAAGATATTTTGAATCTTCCAACAATATCATAAAAAATAATGCAAATTTTCAAAGTTTCAAAAGTTAACTGGGATAGATCCTTACTCTTTAGAAGAATATTTCCCTTCAGATGAAGGGTAGTGAGGTAGAGGTGGATTTATATCCCACTTTTGTTAAAAAGAGTGAATGGACCATGATGTCAAATCGTAAAGAAGAATCTAAAAATAAAGCCTCTCTACATGGTATTGAGATCTCACTCAAAGAAAATCAAATGATATGTATGTCATGGAGTAGACTAGAGGGGTTGTTTCTTAGAAATAGTCAATATTGAGAACTCTTTTATTTATTGTTGGTTATTTTTGATGTAATGTTCTTTGAAATTCAAAGGGCGGGGCCCGAATAGAATCCCCAAGTTTATCTATCTAAAAAACACATAATCTAAAATTCACTTATTATTCGCTTTTTATATAATCCCTTGCAAAAACAAATTCAATGCTTATAGAAGACAATTCCAATGACTATTTTGCTTCAATTCATGCAATATCCAAGTCCTTTAGAAGAATTTTGCTTCTTTGGATTTGGAGGAGACAAAAAAAATATTTAACAAAATAGAAAAATAAATATTTATCTCATTAAAATTGAATATAGTGATTCAAAATATTCCCTTAAGGGAAATGATGAAGAGACCTTAAACTTTCTTTATCTTAAAACATAGATTATTTTCAATAGAAAATGCATAAATAATTCATAAATCATTTTCTATATGGAAACCATAAAATCAAAAAACCAAACCTAAAGGAAGAACAATAGAGAACATAAAACAAAGAGAGAAAAGTTGCTGCTATTGCCACAAATTTGAAATATGCTTTTTTGACATAATTTTAAAGTGTACTAAAATATAGAACTTTTGATTATCATAAACTAGATAATCATATGCCTCTCTTTAGTAAAAAATGTAGAACAACTTGTTGGTGTATATTAAGCTTTCTTAGGAGTGCATATTTAGGAGTCTATGTTTAGCCTTGAGCTATACTTGGCATGCCTAGATTATCTTTGTCTAAGTTAAGTGGTTGCTTTTACTATAATTGGAGCACCACTATTCTTAGTGATCTTTTCTCATTATTGGCTCGACTATTCTTAGTTGATTATGCCTATATGTACTACATCTTGTAAGCTAATTCATCATTCCATATTTTGCATTCTAATTGTCCATTGTTTACAATACTTGTTTTCTTGCAGGTTGATCATGCTCTTGTTTGTCTCAAGTGGCTCCAATAGGTACTCACATTCACTTAATGTTCTTGATTTCTACATGCTATTAGAGCGCGTGTGGATGTTTGTTTGAATTCTGTGAGATCTTGATAGTGTTGTTGAAGGATAATTTTTCAAGGAGGTTGTGGGATCCCTCCTCCATTTCCCCTAGTAAGTCGATTTGCATATTTTGGTTGTTGTATCTATGTGAAAGATTTGTAGCTGGTGCAGAGGTCAATCCATAGGCGACTATCTAGGTCGATTATCCCTATTTCGTGTGGTGCAGGCCCGATCCACAAAAGGGTATCCTTTGTTTCATGTGGCATTGAAATTAACATTGAACTTGGATCCCCTATATTGTGTAGCACTACGAATGGTAGAAATTCCAATAGAAGACCGATCCATAGGCATGTGAGGCGCTATCCAGAAGATAGAAGGGAATGATTTGAGAAGATAAGGGCCTGATTTTCCCATAGAAGGGTGCAACCTGTGTTTGGAAAGGTGCCCAAAACCCCTATTTGGTGTGACGTGTAGCTTGATTCGCTCCTATTTTGTGCCATTTTTTATTCAAATGTAAAACCTAGAAGTTGTCAAGGTAGATCAAGGCAGATCCCAATGCCCAGGCTTCAACCCATGACCAAGCAATGCCGTTAAGGTAGATCTGACCCACGACCAGGTAGAAAATCGGTGATTGAAATCCCTATTTTAGCATCCAATGAGAAAAGTGATCCATAGGGGGCTAGAATCTTTGTCTCGCCCTTGTTGAAACCCCTATTTTGAGAAAAAACATCAAATTAACATAGGGGCTCAACTCCAACTTTTTCTTGCTTTTTTAATTTTTTTCTCTCCTCAAAGACATCTAAAAATATGGTTTTTTTAAAGTGCTAAAAATAGGTAATTTTTTAATTATCTATGCACTAGGAAAATTGCCAAATCTAGGGGGGATAATTTAAGCAATTTGGGGTTATTCATGCACTTAACTTATAAAGTGGTTTTTAATTCTCGGGGGGATTATACACAACATTTTGTAATCAATGAACTAAGATAAAGTTCCAAATTTGAGGGGGTTCATAATGGATTCTGGTAATTATTTCCATCATTTTGTGGTAAAACTAACCTCAAAGAACTATTTGTCCTAGAAACAAGGGATAAAGAATCACTATCTTGAATAGGATCTATTTCCCTATCTCCTTGGACTCGTTCTTGAGCCAAGTGACTATAAATAGAAAAATAAATGGTTTAACAAAAAATACATGGTCTCCGGACTAATAAGTCTTACCATTTCTATAGATATTTTACATTATATAGGCCACATTGAGTGCCCTTTCACTGCTTGGACCATCATCCGATAGTTGTATGGAGATCTTAATTCTTAATCTAAAAGTGATGTTTTTGTGGATAAATAGGCTCTTGTGGATGATACTAAGACTTCTATTTCCCCTTCGTGTGTGGACACATCCTCATGGGATGATAAGTCTATTTAGTTGACATACATTGATACCCCATCTACAATTAGGAACACTCCTATAGTACCTACTGCTACTTTAAAGTTCAGTGTTGCTTCTTTGAGAGCTTCTAGTGATTCTATATAGAAAGGTCATTTATGTCTTTTAGATTCACCTCATTGGGACACATTTCTACCAAACATCTCTTGCTTGTTTGTAGAGTCCCATATTTTGGATCTTGATGACAACATTGAGGACATATGTCTTCTCTTTGATGATAGTTATCTTGTGCACCTGCTACTACTATAGAGTTCAGTGAGGCTTCATTGAGGGCTTCCAGTGATTCTTCGGAGGACATCTTGTGGGATTTTCTCTGTAGCCACATGGCATGCATTATCATTCCACATCCATGCATCAGTTCTTTGGATCTTGATCTTCATCAGTTTTCACATGATTTTGAAAGGTCACTTGTTTCACTTAGGCTTGGGACTCTTGATTTGTTTGTGACTTGTTTTGACATCAGTATGGAGAGATTTGAGCAGTGTTTTGAGACAGGGTTCATCATGAGACTCACCACCTCACCTTTCTTTTTTGAGTTGGAGTTACTTCAACATTCACCATTGGAGTTGTTTCTTCCTAAGGGGAGAAATGTCATTTTCCACAAGTGGATTATTTTCAGCATTCATATATGGGCATTCTCTTTTGGCACAGGGGCTACTTCATTGTGGGTGGGCTACATAGTCTCTTGTACTCTCTTATTGGGGGGGTCATATCTGCATCATCACAATCAAAGTGACATGGTTTCAGGCTTGGTTTAAAGTTGAGGAGGCTTCCTAGTCCTCTTCTTTTATCTTTTTCTCTCTTTTTGGAGGGGAGTTTTATCCCACGTGGTTTTCTTCGTTTCTCCATTTTTATGAGAGATTGCATTGTATATGGGTACCTAATTAGGCTAGTTGCTAGGACCCATCTTCATTTAGCCCATCTAATCTATGCTTAAGGGGGGGTGTTGGTGTATATTAAGCTTTCTTAAGAGTGCATATTTAGGAGTCTATGTTTAGCCTTGAGCTATACTTGGCATGCCTAGATTAGCATTGTCTAAGTTAAGTGGTTGCTTTTCCTATACTTGGAGCACCACTATTCTTAGTGAGCTTTTTCTATTATTGGCTTGACTATTCTTAGTTGATTATGCCTATATGTACTACATCTTGTTTAAGATAATTCATCATCCCATATTTTGCATTCCAATTGTCCATTGTTTGCAATACTTATTTTCTTACAGGTTGAGCATGCTCCTATTTTTCTTGAGTGGCTCCAATTGGTACTCACATTCACTCAATGTTCCTGATTTCTACACAACTTTGGATATGTTTAAATAAAAGAAAAAAAGAAACCATGTACACAAAGCTGAGCATTTGGTTATTAAACCCTTATAAAGAATAAGAAGTTTCCTTTGCTCTAGATTTTAGGGAAAAGAAGAAAAGTCATATATAGGCCATTCATTTTTAGATAACAATTAAATTTTTTAAATAAAATTAGGTTTTTAGAATTTTAATGGCATTCAATGTATTTAGGTAGGTTGCCTCTTTCAAATTAATTCATTTTTGTGTAAAAATATAAGTAGAGTATGATATGATACATCAAGGGTGATAAAATATTAAAAAATAATAGTAGTACAAAGAAGAAATACATACAAAAATGAATTGTGTATTATTCTTTGAAGATGATTACATTATATAGTTACATACAAGTACAACAAAGTCTTATAATCAAGGAACTAAAAATGACAACAAACTATGATTTATTATCACCTAATGAAAACTAATTGACACAACTACAATTATTTTTAAAAACATTGAAACTAACTACCAACACTCACACTCATTTAGTTATTCATTACTCTAACAACCCCTTAATGAATGTTAGTGTAATAATATTAACTCTATTAATTATTATTTAAATAAGTAATTATGTGTATATTCCCCACATGGCTTTAAGCCACCTTAGATGGTTAGGTGTCACCTTAGATGGTTAGGTGTCACCTTGGAGAGTCCAATACAACTCTCCAAGCCACTTGTCGACACTCTTTCTTCTACCTTTAGTTGAGTGTTGAAGTCGACTCAACCTCTACTCCTATATATTGTACACAGTTTCTCTTCTTTGGTTCGATGGTTTGTGGGCATTTTCACTGGTTTTTTATTGGTCACCATTTCACCACGCTAAGGTGCCATTGCCCCTACAACATGTTGCTGTTTCCTCTTTCACTGCTCGTGGTCACCATACACAAGGGTTTTGAGATCTGGTTCCTCATTGAAGAAGATCCATTCATGCCATTTACAAGTTTGTGTCCGCGTTTGAGGGTCGCTACAAAGGACGGGTCGAGGCAGAATTCTATTTCTTCTCATCTTTGAGGTGGCAGGTCTGTCTAACCTAATCTGGTCGACGCATTGGAGGCCGAAGTCACCATTAAAGCTTGGTCGCTGGTTTGTTAGAAGTCGTAATTTATGAAGTTAACCTTTTTGTTACAGCTAAGCCGAAGTCTCCATCCTCATTCATCCGAGGTTCAAAGCTGCCGAAGGTTGCAGTTAAGCAAGCTTTATTTCCCATAGTTTACAATCTGTAGGTCGCGTCTTCCAAATGGTAGCTGTCCTCACTGTTTAAACTCAATTTTTCACATTCCAGCAGTTACCAATCAAGGAATCCACCGCCACCATTGCATAACACTTTCCAGATCCAGGTGAGCAGGTCGCGTTTTCATTTGCTGCCGGTGTTCTTTGCCACGTCGAAACCACCTGTGAGCAATGAACTAACCTCTGAGCACGTGGTCGAAGCCTTCAATCAACTGCCTGTTGAGACATGACCAACAGTGGAGGTGGCGACAATAATGGCGATCCCGGAGATAGAGTGTGCAATTGACAGAACCATGGGCTGAGATGGGCAGGCGCTTCAAATGTGGTTGGTGTTTACAAGTGATTGAGCTTTGCTTGGACGTGGCTTGATCTTCCATTACTGCGAGAGACTTATGGTTGTATTTTTTTTTTGTGATGGAGGGGCCAAGCAGGGGCACGAAGCCTGCGAGCACACCTCTTCAGCTAAGAGCCAAGGACTGAGGGGTATCCATTCCGCTAAATTCGTTCGGGGTACGATCACGGCCTCATCCCTTATGATGTTGGGGCCTTGCACTTAGCAAGACTTCATCCATGGTGGGCTCATTTGGAGCCATTCAACTTCACTAGTAGACCAAGGGCCCATTGACAACTTATGGTTGTATTTAAATTCTACTTCTAACATGCTCGCTTCCTATAGTCATGGCAGTTTGTTAATGTTTTAAATGTTGACTAGGTCATGGTTTTTGAATTGTTCATTGTAACAAACTCCCTTTTGACTAGGCCGATGGTTTAATAGCTCCTTGTTCAAGTTGTTTCTAACCTTGTTTGTTACATTGCTTATGCACATTAGCTTGTTTATTAAACAATCACTTGAGTTTCTATTGCTTGTAACCCGAGGAGGAGTTCTAGTGCGCCCAAAAATGCTAACTCTTACAAGTTAGTGAACAAATTGTCCCAATCAAAAGTTAATTGCTATTGTCTAGTAATAAATGTAATAGTTAGTGGATTAGCTACCCACCAAAACTAACATTTTATGCTAAAGCTCACCAAAGAAAGTTGCATTTTCTAAAAAAATTTTGCCTCAAAAGACCCTAGTCTTGCATCGGTGTGTGCAAAGAGGGGCCCTTTTTCACTTTGCCATAACTTTCGCCCACAGAGGCAAAATTGGGCATATTTATAGTTGACGTGAAGCTGGTTTAGGCACCGACAAAGTTGCATTAAGATGATTTGACAATTGTCCCATTTTTCTCAAAAACAATTCCTTGTTTGTATAGCTAGTTAAACAACTCGAAAAACAATTGTATCTTTTGATTGGCAACTCAAAATTGAGTGCTATTTTTTTAGAAAGTGAATAATTTTTTGAGAGTTACCTATTGGAAATGATTTCACACTATCATTATAAAGTGTCATTTTCATTCCAATTAACCTTGTTTAACGCACTATCATTATAAAGTGCCAAAATTCAGGGGGGATAAAAATATTGAGTCATAGGGAAGTTTCTCAAACAACAAAATAATATTGGGATAAAAATATTGAATTATGGGGGGTTCATAGAGTTGTGTCAAGTGCATTTCTGAGTTGTGCCAAGAGCACTTCCATAGAGATATGTCAAGTACATTTCCACCACTACTTCATCATTCTTCAACATTTTTCCTACATTGTATTGAGATGTGTCACGAACACTTCCACTACAACATCACTATCACCTATTGCTACATGTGCATCTAGAGTTGATTCCTAGAGGACTTCTAGAGATTCATCACATCATAAGATTGATATTAGTTTCTTTGCTTCTACAAATTTTAGAGTTGCTTCACAAAAGGTTCCATAGAATCTTCAAAGTAGGACTTCATATTGGATTTGAATTGTAGCCATATGACATGCAATCAACATTCCACACATGGATCTTGCAAGTATTGCAAGACTATCACTTTCAGTTGTATTGTGTCAAGTGCACTTCCATTGAGTCGTGTCCAGTACACTTTCTTTGTTTTGTCTCTTTTTGGAGGAAAGTCTTTTCCCACTGGGTTTTCTTTCTTTCTCCATTTTATGAGAGATGCATTTGTACATGGGTACTTGATTAGGCCTAGTTGTCGGGACCCATCTTTATTGTGCCCACCTAAGCTATGCTTAAGGGGGGTGTTAGTGTAGGAATATTAACACTATTACTTATTATTTAAATAAGTAATTATGCACGTATATTCACCACATGGCTTTAAGCCCCCTTAGATGGTTAGGTGTCTACTTGGATAGTCCAATACAACTCTCCAAGCCACTTGTCGACACTCTTTCTTCCACCTCTAGTTGAGTGTTGAAGTTGACTCCTAAGTCGACTCAACCTCTACTCATATATTGTACACACATTCTTTATCAATTTACTCCAATTCGTAATCAACAATGCGTTAGTCAATCTTGTTTCTAACAAATCTCACATAAGATGTTAGGGGTTTCATTAACATTTAATGTTATCCCATAAACATTTAGTAGGTTGACTATGTGACTTTCAATAGTTCACATTTAAATGTTGAATATTGTAAAGTTTCTACTAGCAATAAGTGTTACATTGTAACATGGTAAACATACCACAAAATGTAACCTAGGCATTAAAATCGACAGCCAACAACAAATGCTAACCCATATCTAGGTTAGTTAACTATCCGTAAGGTGCTCACAAAAGACCCTAATCTTGCATAGGTGTGTGCAAAGAGGGCCATTTTTTCATTTTGTTGTAACTTTCACCCACGGAGGTGAAATTGGGCATATTTATAGTCGATGGCAAGATGGTTTAGGCATTGACAAAGATGAGTCGAGATGATTTGGGAATTGTCCCATTTTTCTCAAAAAAATTTCCCTTCTTTGTACAACTTAAAAACTCAAAAAATAATTGTATCTTTTGATTGGCAACTCAAAATTGAGTACCATTTTTTTAGAAAGTGAATAATTTTTTGAGACTAATCTATTGGAAATGATTTCACACTATCATTATAAAGTGTCATTTTCATTCCTGTAACGCCCAGTTTTTGATTTCACCCTAAATACAAAGTTTAACCAAATGTAATTTTTTTTTTGAAAGTTTAAAATAGAAAGGTAATTTGACTCTAATTTAAAATCAAGTTGTTCATCCACTGATTATCAATGTTCAAGGAATTATAAACTATGCAAAAAGGATATATCCAACTATAACATTTAAACAATATGTTGTTATAAGTTACTTAGAACAATTCCAAAATAGAAACTTACCAGAGTCACTGCATCTCAATTGTCGACCATCCAAATTCAAGTCTCGGCAATCCTCAAGAACAAAGAAGAGAAAGTATCTTCAAGGAGTTTAACCTCCAACCATAGACCGTCGGTCTCCCGCACTCCTTCCTAACCGAAAGTGGCCCTACCCTACTCAAGAGGATAGACTTAGGATAACAAATGGTGTTTGCCATCTGAGTACTGGTGTTGTGACCTATGTAACTTGTTATCATGCAATCCCCTAGATACCCTCTAGTCAAGCATGACCACTCCACAAGCTACACCATCCAGTCACAGTGAACTATCAATGCACTTGAGGCTTATGCATTACCTTGGCCAAAGGATTTGAATTTAATTAGCGTTGTACCAACGCAAGTAAAACTATTCACCCACCCCAACTCAACTCGAATTGATCGCAATCCTATAGACTCCTAAATAAGTTCAATACAACAACCTCTATAACATCAAGGTGTTTGAAATTTATCATGCATTAATGCATGGCAATGAAGTTTATTTTCTCTCTACTTAGCTCATGGAAACATTTCCATCTACAAAAAAAAAGAATGGGTTCCTAGCTTATCGATCATTTGGATAATGCTATACGTTATTATAACGATCTCTAAGTTAGCCCACTGTTTAAATTATCCACTTTAGAGTGGACACTAAACTCAACTTTGTTGCTTCAGAAGGAATTTACTATAAACCAATTTATAGAATATAAATATTTGAAGTCCCTAAGCTTAAAATTAAACATTCTATAGAATCTTATTTGACCTGTCAAATCTTTGACATAGCTTCATCTTTGTCAACTAAAGCATTTATAAACCCTTTCTTGTTGTTTCTACTAGCAAGATGATTGCTTGCAAGTCTAGGTTAAATACTTGACAAAAGACTCATTACATTGTTCTAAAACTTCATTATTTAAACTTGTATGGCTGCAATGACCAAAAGGTAAGTCTATCCCTTCTCTCGAGAACACAACAGTCTGAATATTTTAATAGAAAAAGAGTTACTTTCAAAAGAAAAAAGACTAAAGCTTGTTATTATTCATAGCTAGGTTAGTAATTTCACCTTGGTCGACCAACTAGTTTTAAACTTAGAAATAGAGGAGGACTGTGAAGTCTTGCATGATTCAACTTACACTTTATGTCATTGATACTCCTCTGCCGACGATTATCACAAAACAAGTCTTCTACTTCAAAAACTAGCTGACTTTTAAGTTTGACGGAGCCAAGCATGGTATTCGACTGCCATATGAGTACTCATTCTACGTCGACAAAGATTTTGCCTCCGCAGACTGAGATAGCTGTGAGCTAATTCTCAACCAACATCACTTAGTCTTCTATGCACTAAACACTTATCCTAATATATCTTAGGGTAAATAAACAATAGTACAATAAAACTTGACCTTTGAGGATGCATCTAAGCACGATGAATTTACATTGCAAGTATTTCAACTATGGTGTGGTGCAGAAGACAAGCATCATTTCTAGTTAGAAGGTGGCGGAAACAAACAGGGTTACAATTGGTAACAATACACACTTTGCATCCTTAAGCATATAATAAGTCCCATCATATTATAAGCAGAATCATTACTAATATAAACATATTTGATAATCATGACCGCACAGAGAAAAAGATGAAGGAAAACCTGATAATAATCTCCAGCGACTATTGAAGACTGACCAATGAGTTCGTTTCTTTCTTAGTCGTTCACAATCACTCCAAACTTGGCCTCCTTCCACTTCTTCTTTGCATTTTCTCCCCTCCAAAACTGACTCCACTCCCCTTTAAAACCTATCTAATTGCAAAGGCGAACTCGCCCCACTCACAAAACCATCCTATCAATAAGGATCACTGCTCGACATGCATAGCATTCTCCTCCTAACATGACCACTACCAGAAATGGTTTGCCTTATCCACACACTCCACGATTATTCTCCATAGTGGAGTTCCATACTTGATGAGGTGGTAGTTGCAAGATTTAACAACCCTTCCCACTACTCATATTCGTTATGAGTATAAAACAAATGCAAACAATATGAATAAAGGAATTACTTCAAATTGACAATATAAAATAACTAATATAAATTTAGTATATTCCTTTATGATACGACCAAAGGTATTACACACCATGGTCTAAAGATTTAAAACATTATTGAAACCTTTTAATATTCGATAATAGCCTAAAATAGAACAATTCAACATCCATCGAATTTCGCAAGGAGACGCTTACGTCATACGCTCGTAGAGCTTTACGATGATAATGACTAATTGAGCGCAAACGCAAAACAAGGTTTGGGATTGACTTATGCACAAATTTTGACTTTTGCGCCGAACCATAACAAGACACAACTTACAACTCAACCTCAAGTATATACATATGTATTCATATAAACAATATATCAGTCATTCATAGTTGACGATGACTTACGAAAGGAGAAGACCTATTCTTGCAAACCTCAACATCTTGACTAAAATTGAATTAGCCCGAACTCAAAGCTTAACTCAAAGCATCTAGGTTTGTCTACCTGTTATTCATTTTTATTGGCAAGCACCCATGGGTTATTCCAGAGTCTATTCTCTCTTTCTCAAAGATACTTTCTCTTCTTCTTTCTTCCTGTGAATATGTTCCATCTATTCCTATCATTGACAAACTCACATACAGTTTGTGGTCAGAGTACCAATGTTCTGATCAAAACATATTTATATCAAATCATTTCATTTTCATATCGAAAGACATTTTAATTCATAACATCAAATTGATCATAATCAAGTAGATTCCATAATTTCATAAAATTAACCTTTTCTATTCATTTCATCAGTTCCTATGATGTTAAAACATATCCACATAACTATACTAGTTAAGAAAAAGTAAATAGTAATATTCAATCCAAAAAGGGGATGTAACATATCTTTCCCCTATAGAATCATCGTCCCCAATGCTTGAGTTTACCGAGCAAGATTTTAACATAAAACAAACTTTTATAGTTTAACATTAATGTTTTTGAAAAGATAAGGAAATCTTTGGTAGATGTCATTATAGTCTTCCCAAGTGGCGCTATCCTAGCCATATTGGTCCCACTGAATTTTGCATTGCAAAACCTCTCGATTACGTAAATGAAGTTTACACATTTCGAGCACTTTGAGTGGCTCGATCAAAACCACTCTTGGCTCTTGTATCTATAAGGGATTCCATTTAATAATGTCGTCATTACCTACAAAATATTTCTTTAGGTATGAAACATGAAAAACATTACATGCATTTTGGACAAGACTGGAGGTAGAGCAATTTTGTAGGCCACTGGATTGATAATCTCAAGGACTTCAAAAGGTATGACATATCAAGGAGCCAGCTTTGATGATTTACCAAATTTGATTGAGCTTTTATGGGGTTTCACTCACAAAAGAACTTTCTCACCAACAGAGAAATGTCTAGGCACCTGTTTGCGATTTGCATAACTTTTCTGCCTGTCATTGGCTTCTGCCAACCTCTTCCTAATAATTTTCACTTTTTCTTCCATATCTACAAGCATTTCAGGTCCAATGCTTATCCTATCTTCCAACTTATCCCAGCTTATAGGAGTTCTACATTTCCTTCCATATAATGCTTCAAATGGTGCTATCTTAATGGTAGAATGATAGGAATTGTTATAGGCAAATTCAACAAGAGGTAAATATTCCTCCCATTTGTATTGCTGGTCCATGCAATACATTCTTAAAAGATCTTCTAAGAACTGATTAACCCTTTCTGTTTGTCCATCAGTTTTAGGATGGTAAGCGGTACTCACATTGAGTTTAGTCCCTAATGCTGAAAATAAAGTTTGGCAAAACTGAGAGGTTATTCGAGCATCTTTATCGGATATAATCTTTTTAGGTACCCCATGCAATCTGAATATTTCTTGCACAAATTTCTAATCCAAAATATGAGCTCCATCTGTCAAATTTTTTGGTATAAAATGTGCTACCTTGGTTAGTTTATCTACAACAACCAAAATTGCATCATGTCTATTCTTAGACATTGGTAACCCTTGAATAAAATCCATACTAACAACCTACCATTTCTATTTTGGAATATCATGCACGTATAACAATCCAGCAGGATGTTGGTGTTCTGCCTTCACTCTCTAACACTCCAAGCAACTTGCTACAAACCTTGCAGTGTCGCTTTTCATTCCCTTCCAGAAATATAGTGGTTTGACATCAGCTAAAAGTTTTGTTACTCCTGGGTGTCCGGAATAAGGTGCACAATGAACTTCCTTCCAAACAAGGTTTCTAAGTTCTATAGAATTAGGAATGTAGATTCTTCCCTTAAATCTCATCAAACCATTTGACTCAAAACAGAATCCATCATATCTTGGATCCTTAGGGTTTAATTGCAGATCTTGCTTCACCTGCTCATAATATTCATCTCTAGATAAACTTTGCAATACTAAATCTTTAAAATTAGCATGAATTGAGATTATAGAAGCTATGTGTCTTCTTTTGCTTAAAGCATCAGCTACTTAGTTTTCTTTACCTTTGATGTAAGCAATCTCAAAGTCATAATCTGATATTAATTCTAACCATCTCCTTTGTCTTGCATTGAGATGAGGTTGTGTAAATATGTAACAAAGACTTTGATGATCTGATTTTATTATAAAAGTCTTTCCCAACAAATAATGTCGCCACATCTAAAGGGTGTGAATCATTGCTGCCAGTTCTAAGTCATGAGGAGCGTAATTCTATTCATAGTTTTTCAACTTTCTTGATTCATAGGCTATTACATGCCCATCTTGCATAAGCATGCATCCTAACCCTTCTCTCGAGGTATTAATAATAACCTCAAATTACCCTTCAGGATCAGGGACTTTCAAGATTGGTGCTATTGTTAACTTTTCTTTTAATAAATCAAATGCCTTTTGACATTCTTCAGTCCAAACAAACTGTTTCCTTTTCTCTGCAAAGAAGTAATTGGACTAGCAATACTTGAGAAATTCAAACCAAATTTTCTGTAATATCCAACCAATCCCATAAAACTTCATACTTCTGAAACATTGGAAGGTACAGGCCATTCCATAATAACCTTAATTTTCGCTGGGTCAACTGATATCCCTTCAGTTGATATTGTATGTCCCAAATACTGCACTTCTTTATGAAAGAAAGTACATTTCAAGAGTATCACATACAATTTGTGTTCTCTTAATCATTGCAAAACAATTTGAAGATGTTGTCTATGCTCCTCCTCATTTTTGGAATATATCAGAATATCATCAATGAAAACTAGGACAAATTTATCAAGGCAATCTCTGAATACACTATTCATGAGATTCATGAAAGCGGCTGGTGCATTAGTTAATCCAAATGGCAACACAATAAACTCATAATGACCATATCTTGTTCTAAATGTAGTCTTGTGAATATCTTCATCTTTCAACCTCAACTGATGGTATTCAGATCTCAAATCTATCTTAGAAAATATTGATGCCCCATGCATTTGGTCGAATAGATCATCAATACGTGGCAATGGATACTTATTATTTATTGTTGCCTTATTTAGCATCCGATAATCTATACACAGTCTAAGGGTTCCATCCTTCTTCTTGACGAAAATAACCGAAGCTCCCCATGGTGATACACTTGGCCTAATTAGATTTTTAGTCAATAGCTCCTATAATTGAGCCTTCAATTCCATAAGTTCAGTAGTGGTCATTCGGTATGGAGCTTTAGATACTGGCTCAGATCCTGGTTTAATATCTATGGCAAAATCAAAGGTTCTTTTTAGAGGCAAGCCTGGCAGTTCCTCAAGAAATACATCACTGAAATTGCAAAGATATGGATATTTTTTCTCAAATGTTTGCTTCTCTAAGGCTTCCTCTACTGGGTCCATTTTGACTGCAAAAAGTTGACATCCCTTATGCCTAGCCCACTTTAATTATTTTGAAGAAATAGATCTGATCCTTATTTCTCTTTGAATACCCTGAAAATTAACTTTATTTCCTTTATCATCCAGACACTCAATTATTTTATGAAAACAATCTACCTTAGCCCTATGTCTCCACAACCAATTCATTCCAGAGATGACATCGTAGGACCCTAAAGGTGCTACATATAAATTTACCTCAGTGGAGAAGTTTGAAATATCAATCTTATCTTCAAACAAACATTGCTGTACCTAAGCCTTTGAGTGATTTGCATACTCAACTATCCATGGTTTTGACATAAAACTAGCTCTTCTAGGAAATTTACTTAAGACTCTAGATGACCCAAAATTTTCTGTTGCACCAGTATCAAACAAAATAGAAACAGGAACACCAAATAATATATATGTCATCTCAATGGGAGTAATCTGATACTCAGCTTGTCGATTGTCAAGGGCGGCATGAATCCTTTGTTGAAATGCTTCCTGCTGCGAAGGAAGTACCGTATTCCTAAGCTACCCATTCTGCTTTTTATTAGGACAACGGTTAGCATAATGATCTCCACCACATGAAAAACATCTTCCAATTGGTCCTCTCTTCTTGGATGGTCTACTCACAGCACCATCGTTCTTCTTATAATTATCATTTTTCTTATAGTCTTCATTTCTTCGTTCATTACCAAATCCCCTTTGATTTTCTGATTTCCTTTATCGAACCTCCTGTTTCCTTGTCCTTTATCATTCTTCCTTTTATACGTTTGATCATTGAAGTTCTTATCAAATCTCTTATGTTTCTTTTCACAGTAAGAAGAAATGGATTTGATCTTCTGTTCCTGCTTAATTACTTTCTCATACACCTGGTCCATTGTGTTTGGACCATGTACTTCCACCTCACCGCCAATCTAAAGATTGAGTCCCATAATAAATTTTCTTATCCGAAATCTTTCATCCTTTTGATATTGAGGAACATACTTCAACAATCTAGTAAAGTTTTCCGCATATTCAACCATAGACAAATCGCCTTGTCTGAGATTCTGGAAATCTGTTAGCTTTTGATCAAAGTATAGTTGTGGTAACCACCTCTTTCAAAAAAGTTCCACAAATTCATTCCATGTCACCTTCAAGGGGCTTAATTCTAGTTCTATTTTCTTGTTCATCCACCAAGTGGATGCTTCTCCAGATAACTGATATGCTCCCCACACTGCCTTTGTAATCTCAGAGTAATTTCTGATTTCAAAGTATTTCTCTATTTCTATTAACCATGCTTCTACTACATCACCGGTTTTCATTCTGTCAAATTTGGGAGGGATAATCTTTTTCATATCCTTAGATAGTTCTTGTGCAAGTTTATCTTTTGTCTCCCTTCGAGTTTCACTATCATCTTGGTTTTCACTTGACATGCCATGATCCTGTTGTTTACTTTTACTTGCATTATTAGAATACTCATTTTCACCCTCCGTATTCCCGATTTCATTCACTTTCTTTTCCAATTTGCCCAATCTTTCCTTAGTTTCAGCAAGCATATTAAGAATTCTATCCAATTTATCGGTGGAGTTTTCCTGAGAGTTGTGACCTACCTGATCTTCTCTCTCATTAAACTCTGATTGATCCATGATTGTTTGTTTTCTCACCTACTTAAGCAAATAATATTCAGTTCTATGATTTATCATTTTGTATATTATCAAAGCATAACAATTGCTCATAACCATAGTTATTCTCAAACCAAAATTTATCTTTATTATACTTTGCAAAAAATGTATATACATTCTTTAAGGATAGACATATTTCATGTTTCACTTAGTATTTACAAAAGGGGTGTAACCTTTGGATTCATTGTTTGACACATATACACTAGGTGTATAACCCTCAGACTCACTATTAGATGATAGTACAATGATTTCAGCTCTAGGTGGTATACGGGGATCCCTAGTGATCATGGGTACACTAATAAGGTAACAATTGACCATAATTCGAGCTGCCATCCTAGTTGTCTCTAGAAGTTCTTTTTTCATTCATTTGAGTCGTGACAGAGCATTGGCAAAAGTTTCCACATCATCTAGCCAAATGTCATTTTCATCGTTCATTTTCTCAATAGTCTTGATCATTGCAAGTCATTTCTGCTTAGCGTGTAGATAACGTTCCTTACCAGCGAAGGACTTCCTTGCGGTTTTCTTGATATGTACCATCCTGGCACAATAAATCAAATCATTAGCTACCTGCATAATGTTGATTCCTAATCAAGTTAGTGGACTCATTAGCCCTAGTGCTGAACGTGGTTAGCTTTGATACTATATGTAACACCCAGTTTTTGATTTCACCCTAAATACAAAGTTTAACTAAAGGTTTTTTTTTTTGAAAGTTTAAAACAGAAAGGTAATTTGTCTCTAATTTAAAATCAAGTAGTTCATCCACCGACTATCAATGTTCATGGAATTATAAACTATGAAAAAAAGATATATCCAACTATAACGTTTAAACAATATGTTGTTATAAGTTACTTAGAACAATTCTAAAATAGAAACTTACTAGGGTCACTGCATCTCAATTGTCGACCATCCAAATTCAAGTCTCTACAATCCTCAAGAACAAAGAAGAGAAAGTATCTTCAAGGAGCTTAACCTCCAACCACAGACCGTCGGTCTCCTGCACTCCTTCCTAATCGGAAGTGGCCTTACCCTACTCAAGAGGATAGACTTAGAATAACCAATGGTGTTTGCCATTTGAGTACTGGTGTTGTGACCTACGTAACTTGTTATCATGTAATCCCCTAGATACCCTCTAGTCAAGCATGACCACTCCACAAGCTACGCCATCCAGTCACAGTGAATTATCAATGCACTTGAGGCTCATGCATTACCTTGGCCAAAGGATTTGAATTTAATTAGTATTGTACCAATGCAAGTAAAAATGTTCACCCACCCCAACTCGACTCGAATTGATCACAATCCTACAGACTCCTATAAATAAGTTCAATACAACAACCTCGATAACATCAAGGTGTTTGAAATTCATTATGTATTAACACATAGCAATGAAGTTTATTCTCTCTCTACTTAGCTCATGGAAACATTTCCGTCTGCAAAAAAAAAAAGAATGGGTTCCTAGCTTATTGATCATTTGGATAATGCTATACGTTATTATAACGATCTCTAAGTTAGCCCACTATTTAAATTATCCACTCTAGAGTGGACACTAAACTCAACTTTGTTGTTTCAGAAGGAATTTACTATAAACCAATTTATAGAATATAAATATTTGAAGTCCCTAAGCTTAAAATTAAACATTCTAAAGAATCTTCTTCAACTTATCGAATCTTCGACATAGATTCATCTTTGTCAACTTAAGCATTTATAAACCCTTTCTTGTTGTTTCTACTAGCAAGATGATTGCTTGCAAGTCTAGGTTAAATACTTGACAAAAGACTCATTACATTGTTCTAAAACTTCATTATTTAAACTTGTATGGCTGCAATGACCAAAAGGTAAGTCTATCCTTTCTCTCGGGAACACAACAGTCTGTATACTTTAATAGCAAAAGAGTTACTTTCAAAAGCAAAAAGACTAAAGCTTGTTATTATTCGTAGCTAGGTTAGTAATTTCACCTTGGTTGACCAACCAGTTTTAAACTCAGAAATAGAGGAGGACTGTGAAGTCTTGCATGATTCAGCTTACACTTTACGTCATTGATACTCCTCTACCGACGGTTATCACAAAACAAGTCTTTTACTTCAAAAACTAGCTGACTTTTAAGTTTGATAGAGCCAAGCATGGTATTCGGCTGCCATATGAGTACTCATTCTATGTCGACAAAGATTTTGCCTCCGTGGACTGAGATAGCTGTGAGCTAGTTCTCGACCAACATCACTCAGTCTTCTATGTGCTAAACACTTATCCTAATATCTCTTAGGGTAAACAAATAATAGTACAATAAAACTTGACCTTCGAGGATGCATCTAAGCACGATGAATTTACATTGCAAGTATTTCAACTATGGTGTGGTGCAGAAGACAAGCATCATTTCTGGTTAGAAGGTGGCGGAAACAAATAGGGTTACAATTGGTAACAATACACACTTTGCATCCTTAAGCATATAATAAGTCCCATCATATTATAACCAGAATCATTACTAATATAAACATATCTGAAAATCATGACCGCACAAAGAAAAAGATGAAGGAAAACCTAATGATAATCTCCAGCGACTATTGAAGACTGACCAATGAGTTCATTTATTTCTTAGCCATTCACAATCACTCCAAATTTGGCCTCCTTCCACTTCTTCTCTGTGTTTTCTCCCCTCCAAAACTGACTCCACTCCCCTCTAAAACCCGTCTAACTGCGAAGGTGAACTCCCCCCACTTACAAAACCATCCTATCAATAAGGATCACTGCCCGACATGCATAGCATTCTCCTCCTAACATGACCACTACCAGAAACGGTTTGCCTTATCCACACACTCTGCGATTATTCTTCATAGTGGAGTTCCATACTTGATGAGGTGGCAGTTGTGAGATTTAACAACCCTTCCCACTACTCATATCCGTTATGAGTATAAAATAAATGCAAATAATATGAATAAAGGAATTACCTCAAATTGACAATATAAAATAACTAATATAAATTTAGTATATTTCTTTACGATACGACCAAAGGTATTACACACCATGGTCTAAAGATTTAAAACATTATTTAAACCTTTTAATATTTGATAATAGCCTAAAATAGAACAATTCAACATCCGTCAAATTTTGCAAGGAGACGTTTACGTCATACGCTTGTAGAGCTTTATGACGATAACGACTAATTGAGCACAAAAACAAAACAAGGTTTGGGATCGACTTACGCACAAATTTCAACTTTTGCGCTAAACCATAACAAGACACAACATACAACTTGACCTCAAGTATATACATATGTATTCATATAAACAATATATCAGTCGTTCATAGTTGACGACACAATTCAAAGTATTACGACACTGATGTTGATTTCCCATACTCAATACGATGACTTACAAAAGGAGAAAGACCTATTCTTGCAAACCTTGACATCTTGACTAAAATTGACTTAGCTCGAACTCAAAGCTTAACTCAAAGCATCTAGGTTTGTCTACCTGTTATTCGTTTTCAATGGCAAGCACCCATGGGTTATTCTAGAGTCTATTCTCTCTTTCTCAAAGATACTTTCTCTTCTTCTTTCTTCTTGGAGAATATGTTCCATCTATTCATGTCATTGACAAACTCACATACAATTTGTGTTCAGAGTACCAATGTTCTAATCAAAACATATTTATATCAAATCATTTCATTTTTATATCGAAAGACATTTTAATTCATAACATCAAATTGATCATAATCAAGTAGATTCCATAATTTCATAAAATTAACCTTTTATATTCTTTTTATCAGTTCCTTTGATGTTAAAACATATCCACATAACTATACTAGTTAAGAAAAAGTAAATAGTAATATTGAATCCAAAAAGGGGATGTAACAATTCCAATTAGCCTTGTTTAAACACACTATCATTATAAAGTGCCAAATTCAACGGGGGATAAAAATATTGAGTCACAAGGAAGTTTCTCAAACAAAAAAATAACATTGGGATAAAAATATTAAATTATGGGGGGGTCATAGAGTTGTGTCGAGAGCGTTTCAGAGTTGTGCCAAGAGCACTTCCACGGAGATATGTCAAGTACACTTCCACCACTACTTCATCATTCTTCAACATTTTTTCCTGCATTGTATTAAGATGTATCACAAACACTTCCACTACAACAACACTATCACCTAATGCTACTTGTGCATCCAAAGTCGATTCTTCAAGGACTTCTAGAGATTCATCACCATAGAAGATTGATATCAGTTTCTTTGCTTCTATAGATTTCAGAATAGAAGGCTTCCACAGAATCTTCAAAGCAGGACTTCACATTTGGATTTGGATTTTAGTCATATGGTATGCAATTGACATTCTACACATTGATCTTGCAAGTATTGCAGGACTATCACTTTTGGTTCTATTGTGTCAAGTACACTTCCATCGAGTCATGTCCAGTACACTTTCTTTTTTTTTTCTATTTTGGAAGAAAGTTTTTTTCCCATAGGGTTTTCTTTCTTTCTCCACCTTATGAGTGATGCATTTGTACATGGGTACCTAATTGGGCTTAGTTTTTGGGAGCCATCTTTATTGTGCCCACCTAAGCTGTGCTTAAGGGAAGCTATTAGTGTAGAAATATTAACACTATTACTTGTTAACACAGACCGGCTACCACTACACCAAAAGCTCAAACTAGTAGTGAGGGTGCCACCAGAGAGGTTAGCCAGAGATCGCTAGGGCCCGAAGGAGGGGTTGAGGGTCCCACATGATAACAGCTTAGCCCCCCCGAGCCGAGAGGTCCGTAATGGACACAGTCAACCACGAGGTGAGTCAAACGTTATCAGCGGGAATTGAACCCCTCCCTAGTAGAGTTACCATTTTGTTAACACAGACTAACTACCACTACACCAAAAGCTCGAACTAGTAGTGAGGGCACCACCAGAGAGGTTAGCCAGAGACCGTTAGAGCCCAAATGAGGGGTTGAGGGTCCCACGTGATAATAGCTTAGCCCCCCCGAGCCGAGAGGTCCATAATGGACACAGTCGACCATGAGGCGAGTCAAATGTTATTAGCAGAAATCAAACCCCTCCCCAGTAGAGTCACCATTTTGTTAACACAGACCAGCTACCACTACACCAAAAGCTTGAACTAGTAGTGAGGTCACCACCGGAGAGGTTAGCTAGAGACCGCTAGGGCCCGAAGGAGGGGTTGAGGGTCCCGCGTGATAACATTACTTATTATTTAAATAAGTAATTATGTGTATATTCCCTACATGGCTTTAAGCCACCTTAGGTGGTTAGGTGTCTATTTGGAGAGTCCAATACAAATCTCCAAGCCACTTGTTGACACTCTTTCTTCCACCTCTAGTTGAGTGTTGAAGTCGACACAAACTCTACTCCTATATATTGTACACATATTAATTATCATATTACTCCAATTTGTAATCAACAATGCATTAGTAGATCTTATTTCTAACAATGAAGAACTAATTATTCTTGGAAATCTAGCATATCTCTACATATTACAAATTTTATTTTCATCTTAAAATACCTCCAACATCCTTTGTACAATGAAAAATCCACTAAACTATCAAATGAGCATAACGTTTTAGACCTCAAGCACCTTTCCTCCTCCAATCATATTTCCTCTAACAAACTTTTTAAATGTGCTTTGATGATCCCAACACATCTAAAAGTCATTTAAATAGATTCATGATTTCATCTTCTTCTTCTTCATACATGGTTGCTCTTACACACTAACAATGGAAACACTTTTGCAAACCAAGCTTACTCTATTCTCTATACATCAAATTCAATCTATCATACTCTACTCCAAATGTACAAGAATAAGATTTAAAGATGATCTCATTTTCTTGGGCACTTCTAGGATAGAGTCACACCAAACTTGTCTCTAATACTATAAGTATGAAAAAGGTGCACAGACTGACACAACAATCTAATGATGATCTAGAGTCATAATCTACGGGCATGGAGGCATGAATTATACATACCTCTCAACAATTTCCTTCTTGGTGAGATGCTTTCAAATGTTTTTCTCTTTGTTTGTGTCTCCCTAACCTTCAAGATAGCCTTCCAAGGTCCTACACATCACCTTCTTATTGTCCATCTATCCACTTAAACTAAATATCCCCTTTAACCTATCAAAATTCCTGAGGAGATCTTGTGTTTTAACCAGATCTCCCCTTTCTCTTATCAAAACTCCCCAAGAGATTTTCCATGACAACATGGGAGATTCACTTCTAAGAGATTTTTTTCATTCATTCATCCATAATCATCAAATTAATCTTCCTAGACCTTCCATAGCTTCAAATTACCTAATTAGCCCATTTTGGCCAAACCTACCCTTTTACCTACCAATCTCCCCTAGGAGATTCAACCATTTAGGCCAAATCAACCCTTTCTCCTTTCAAAACTCCCTTGGTGATTTTACTTGCTTATAGGGGTGATTTTCTTCCCAAGAGGGGTGATTTTCTTCCCAAGTGGGGCGATTATGTCATCTTTTTTCATGCATGATTTCTTACGCTTTTAGCCTAGTTTAACTCCATTTTTATATTTTGATTGCAAGTTCCTCCATGCATAATCTAATACTGACTTTTCCTAACTATCCTTGGGCTCTCAATTAGTCTATTGTTAGCTCCTAGTTAGTCTATTATTATCTCCCAATTAGTCTATTGCTAGCTCTCAATTAGTCTCTTGTTATATTCCAATCGGTCTTTTGTGATTTCTCCAACCAATGTTCTCTTCCATTCAAAGCTAGACTAGTCCTCAATAAATCCTTGTTAACTCCCCAATCACCACCACCTTTGGTGTGGATTCTAAACCTATAAATATCCCTCACCTCTTCATTATTTTTCATCTTCTCATTTGGAAGATCAAGCTTCTTAACAACCTTCTTCAAGCTTCTTCACAGATCTTTGAGCCTCTTATTTTATTTCTTTATTTTTATTTTTTGTAAATCTCCAAAGATTTCCCTTAGGAGGAAAAAACATTATTGCATTCTTGGTTTTCTCAACCTTTGCAAAGTTTCCCCCACTAGCATTGTTATGCTTAATGTAGGACCTTGTGTACCTTTTATTTCAACCATCGATTTAAAACTCAATCCATTTATTTTCCCATAGCATTCTTATGGTAATTTCAAAGTTCTTTTCAATTTTCATAGCTTCAAAGCTCAAGCCATTCACTTTCCATATCCCCATTTTTATCCCTTTTGCTAAGAGGAGGATCTCATTAAATAGTGTGCACATAATTGAGATTTTGTAATTTTTTCATTCTTGACTTTTTCATATGACAACTTGTCGGCATAATATTGCCGACACCTCTCCCTATAGTCTTGGAATTTGTTGATTTGTTTTGTCACCAAATCGGTGTGGGAAACAATATCCTCTAGTGACTTTGTAGGCGCCCTCCTACAATCAGTGCTTGCAATTGGATTGTTTAGCGTTTGAATAACAGTTTGAAGATGTTTCTTATTTTTTTATATTATTCGTATGTAGTTTTCTTGACTATCCCTTACATTGTGAGGGCATGAAGGCAGGTTTTGAGGGTTTGGAGGGTTTTGGGGGTTGTTTTCACCCTCATCAGCTAGATTTAGGTTTTCTCTTGCCTTAAAAACTATAAATGCAATATAAAAACTAATAAAACAATGCAAAATCCAAAAATTCTTCTAAAACTAACAAAAATTGATCAAACCCTACCTTCTTTAGCTGCTAGACCCTCCAAATTTGCTGCACGATGTCTTTTTCGATGAAGTGGCATTGTGAAAATGACATTTTTTCTCTTGCACTTGCTTGGAGAGGCTTTCCTTGGATGCACTCACGTTTTCTTCTCAGGTTTTTGGCACACAAACTTGTTTTCTTGCGGTGAATGGCAGAAATGAGAATGTTTTGCACTTTTTATGTCAGGAAAAACATGAGCGTGTTATAACGCACTCACTTTTTACTTTGTTTTGGACCAAAAAGTCCCATGGTGGTGACTTTTTGGTCCCCCATATTTGTGCATACACCCATATGCATCCTACTTAACCAATAGAACATTCATGAATTCTTAAATTGTAACACACAATTATTGGACCATATGATACATGTTGATCAAACATGATGTTCCTGCTACTCAAATGACCATAGAACATCTAAAAGAAACCTTGCATAAACTCTGTAGAATGTGCGCGATCATCACTAATAAAAAAATCATTCTCCATTAATATTTTTATGTTTTCCTCTATACTTTTGGGTGCATGAATGAATGCTATATGAACAAATATAGAAACCTGAGTGGAGTTGTAGTATTGTGATTGAACCTCATTTTGTGGTTGTAGTGTATAATTATCTACAAAGTCTACAATTGACATGATCGTATGAAGAGGAAATGTGTCCTTGCATAACTTGAATTGCAGGTCCAACCACTGAGCTCTGTGTGTGTGCTTTGCATACTCATAAACTATATTTTCTAGAAAAATAGCATGCATAAATGCAGATATTGGTATTTATTCACTAACCAATTCACACCTTTTTACTTCTTTACCATCTTTTAGACTATATGCCATCATCTTATATTTCCCAAAAGGAACTAATTCATTTCCAATTTCATGTGTATTCTCCATGTGTACACAAGTTCTCAAATGTTGCAAACAACCCACAACTATCACATGTTCCATCAAAACATGATGTCTTATAAAACATTTGTCCATATACTATTTCACAAAAATTCTTGAAATGAAATCTCTTGCCAATTTAGGTGGAGCCTCTATCATACACCTTTGCAAAACATCGTTAGTATGCAAAGATACACATATTTGTTGATAAAAATCATAATGCATAGAAAATTCCTTGTGAACTCTACAACAAAAAGTTGTGTGTGTGATTTATTTTGACATAAAAAGGTTCTTCTATTTCAAAATACCTTTAACTAATTTGAATTTGAGGATAAGTAGCTATAAATTTAGAAAAAAATTGTGTCTGAGTCATATCTAAAAAATGCTTTGGATGTGGCTCACAATTTTGACAACCAATTCTCCTTCTTACAACATCCCTTCAATGATTAGGAGATACTCTTGTATTATTTCTCCAAAAAACCTCAATTAGGGATTTTATGGCTTCAACTATGGATTTATCTTTCCATGGGAGTCTACTAGAAAATGCCCATAGTTCATTGCTATTCAGGTCCTCAATTCTTTCACGCCTCCCAATGAATTTCATCAATGTTTTTCTATTTATCTTTAGTGCTTGACTTATTTTTATTATAAAGCGAGATTTATTTGTTTGATTGCTAATAGTTGATGTAATGAAACATCATGAATCATTACTATCTTTGGTGTGTGAAGTGGAACCAATGCTTTGATATGCATTGATTAGAATTCTTACAATAGATTTTTCACTATTATAGGACT
Organism: Cunninghamia lanceolata; assembly: GCA_027924645.1. Lineage (NCBI taxonomy): Eukaryota > Viridiplantae > Streptophyta > Pinopsida > Cupressales > Cupressaceae > Cunninghamia > Cunninghamia lanceolata. The sequence continues at coordinate 18,826,435 of BSBN01001272.1, read as the reverse complement.
TGATGTTCTTAGGCCAAGAATCTTCATGATTGGATTAAACTTAAGATTTTTCATCATCTCAACAAACAATTGACATCTTTTGGTTTCACTTATGTCTTCAAAAAACATCTTCCATATCTTATTCATTTCTTCTACAAGTACGTTCAAAAATCTTATCAACCATTGGTTTTAGACTATTCTCATCAATTTCAATAAAAAAGTTAGGCTTTTTACACAAAATTCTAGGAGGTGTTCTCAATGGAAATTTTGAATGACGATATATTTTGGTCACTCAATACTTGATCAATTGGTGTATCATCTACTACAACATTTGTAAATACATCATCGTTTTCAATTGGAGAATGAATATTTTCTATAATTTCAATTTGAGATGGCAAAGATGGCATACCTTCAACTCCCACATTCGATTTCTTACTTGCACGGAATTTTTTCACTCGTTCCCTTTGTTTCTCCAATTCCTTCTCTCTTCGATGCTTCATCATCCAATTCATTCAGAAAAAATGGTTGGACTTAATTTGTGGAGTTCAACTTCTTATTGTCACGAAGTTGTCTCATTCGTTCTCTTCTCTTTGCATTCTTGACTTCATGCTCCTCCAATGTTAGAGTTCTTTCTCGTTTCCTTGGCATTGTATTGAATTCTATATCACTTTAAAATAATGGTCAAAAGAACATAATATCTGATAATTTATCAAGTTATAATAAAAAAACATGCACAATTACATTGTTTTTTGTCAATGTAAAACAAAAAACTAGTTAATTTGATCAATATAGTGTTGTATTCCCTCAAAAGATGAAAAAATAGCTTCCCATATCAAATTTTAATTTAAAGCATGTAATTGGAATCTTGTGTATCAAAACAAGAACAAAAAGTGCATCAATTTTGTCAGCCAATGATGGGAAAACCTCAAAATCATGAAAAGTCTCTTTCAATGTCAGAAAAAGCACACAACAGGGAATAAAATAGATCATGTGCACCAAAAATCACGTGGTACATGCCTTTTTGTAGGCCATTACTCATCATTTTAACTAGTTCAAAACATGCTCACATTATAACACAAGTGCGTTCTAAACTAGCTAAAATGATAACTCTCCCTCTCTCTCTTTTTCTATCTATCACTAAAATCTAAACCCCTAAACCCTAAACACTAAACCTCTATCTCCCTATCTCTATCATCCCTCTAACTCTCAATCTCTCTACTTATGTCTCTAGACATCCCCCCATTCTCTCTCCCTAAACCCTAAACCCTAAGTTCCCTAAACCTCTAAACCTCTCAATCTCTATTGTACCTATCTCTATCATCCCTATCCCTATCTTTATTGTCCCTAGATCCCTAAGTTCCTTAAACCCCTAAACCTCTCAATCTCTATCAATCCTATCCCTATCTCCCTATCTCTATCATCCCTATCTCTATCATTCCTATCCATATCTCTATTGTCCCTAGACCCCTAAGTTCCTTAAACCCCTAAACCTCTTAATCTATATCATTCCTATCCCTATCTCCCTATCTCTATCATCCCTCTATGTCTCAATCTCTCTCCCTATGTCTCTAGACATCTCCCTCACTCTCTATCTCTCTATCTCTCCCCTATCTCTCTCTTTCTAACTCTCTAGATCTCTTTCTATCTCTCCCTAAACCATAAAATCTAAACCCTAAACCCTAACCCCTAACCGCTAACTCCTAAACCGTAAACTATAAACCCTATCTCCCTATCTCTATCATCCCTCTCTCTATAAACCCTAAATCCTAAACCCCTAAACCTCTCAATCTTTATCATCCCTATCTCTATGTTCCCTAAACCCCTTTGAAACCTCTCTCCCTCTCTCTCCATAAACCCTAAACACTAAACCTTAAACCCCTAAACCCTTTAAAATGCTAAACCCTAAACCTCTCAATCTCTATTGTCCCTATCTATACCATCCCTATCCATAAGTTCCCAAAACCTATTAGAAACCTCTCTGTCTCTATCGTCCCTATCCCTATCTCCCTAGATCTCTCTCTCTCTCTCTCTACCCCTAAACTCTAAACCCTAAGTTCTATAAACCCCTAAACCCTAAACCCTTATCTCCCTATCTCTATCATCCCTCTACCTCTCAATCTCTCTCCCTAGATGTCTCTCTCTCCCTCAACCCCTAAACCCTAAACCCTAAACCTCTATCTCCCTATCTCTATTGTCCCTCTACCTCTCAATCTCTCTCCCTATGTCTTTAGACACCTCCCTAACTCTCTATCTCCCTATTTTCCCTCTCTCTCTCTATCTCTCCCTAAACCCCTAAACCCTAAATCACTAAACCCTTTAAAACCCTAAACCCTAAACACTCAGTTCCCCAAACCCCTAAACCTCTCAATTTCTATCATCCCTATCTCTATCGTCCCTATCTGAATCTCTATTGTCCCAATCTCTAAGTTCCCTAAACCCCTGAGAAACCTCTCAATCTCTCTCTCTATCTCTTTCTATCTCTCCCTAGACCCTAAACCTTCAACCCCTAAACCCTAAACCCTAAGTTCTTTAAACCTCTAAACCCTAAACCCTAACCCCTAAACCTCTATCTCCCTATCTATATATCATCCCTCTCTCTCTCCCTAAACCCCTAACCCCTAAACCTCTATCTCCCTATCTCTCCCATATCTCCCTATCTTTATCATCTATCTACCTCTCAATCTCTCTCCCTATGTATCTGGACATCTCCCTCATTCCCTATCTTTCTATCTCTCCCTAAACCTTAAACCTCTAAGCCCTTTAAAACCCTAAACTCTAAACACTAAGTTCCCTAAATGCCTAAACCTCTCAATCTCTATTGTCCCTATCTCTATCATCCTTATCCCTATCTTTATTGTCCTTATCCCTAAGTTCCCTAAACTCCTTAGAAATCCCCCCCTCTCTCTCTCCATCTCTTACTATCTCTCCCTAAACCCTAAACCCTAAACCCCTAAAAGCTAGACCCTAAACCCTAAACCCTAATTTCCCTAAACCCCTAAACATCTATCTCCCTATCTCTATTGTCCCTCTACCTCCCAATCTCTCTCCCTAGATGTCTCTCTCTCTAAACCCCTAAACACTAAACCCTAAACCTCTATCTCCTTATCTCTCTCCTATCTCCCTATCTCTATCATCCCTCTACCTCTCAATCTCTCTCCCTATGTCTTTGGACATCTCCCTCATTCTCTATCTCCCTATCTCCCCCTCCCTCTCTCCCCTCTTTTCCCTAACCCCTAACTCCTAAATTGTAAACCCTAAATCTCTATCGTCCCTCTACCTCTCAATCTCTCTACCTATTTTTTTGGACATCTACCTCTCTCTCTCTCTAAACTCTAAACCCTAAATCCTAAACCCCTAAACCCTGAACCCTCAAAGATGAAATAGCTCATGGTTATATCAAAGAAAATAAAAAAGACAGGTACAAAGCACACACATGCACTAGCTGGGCAAAGCCAAGAGTCTAGCTATCTGATGTAGAGGAAAAGATCAACTTCACTTCCTATTGACAAAATTCATTACAAGGTGTTTCAAACCCACAATCTCATCACCAACCAAAGCCCACAACATAGCACCATTTTGTTTTTTTCTACTTCTCAAGCCCAACCAGACTTCACAAGACCTTTCCTATCTTAGGAATGTTAATTCAACTGAAATAAACATTTACCAAGGAATGTTTCATCATGCATGCAACCATCTCTTAGTTGACTGTCCAAAAATACTAGTAGCCCTGTTTTAAGAGACAGTCAAGCATAACTTTTACTACACTGTGATGGGTGTTTTGAGTACCCATTAAGGCATTCTAAAACATATCCTAAATTCAGTATGGGTTGCTTTGTAACGAATTGTCCAAAAATGGACTGCAACACTGCTAATTAGGCCTATTTGGTCATGCATACACAAGGGCTTATTGGTTCTACAACCTCCAACTTCAAACTCTCCCAAACCACACTTGGAATACATCAAAATAGGTCTGTTAAAGCTTAACTATCCATCAAAAGTTTGTTCCTATCAATACTTTTAACAAACACTACTCTTGTATCTCAAGACTGTCCCAAAACACTGTTTTCTAGACTATAACATAGAAAAATAGTCATAAAACCATGATTTTCTCTTCTTAAATCTCTACCATGTGATTCAAAACCTCTCAAATATGGAAGCAAATGCTACCACAGGCCTTTCCACCAAGGATCGGCAACATGCAACGGACAAAAAGGAAGAAACACAGTTATCTTAGCTTGCTGTTTACCCAAAATCTGGGTTTGACTGTTTTTACAAGAATTGACATATCTTACACAAAACAACACCAAAATGCATGCAACAAAATGGAAATGGAGGGTGACTGATAGAACTACCACTTACAACCAACTTGGCATCAGTCCTTGCCTGTACAGGACTGTACAATAACAAAAAGTAGCAAATTTTTGTAGAAATGCCTAAAAAATAGTCTTCTTTATTGTTCCAATTCTTGAATTCAATCACCCACGAGTTTCTAAAGGTTACAAGGCCTTTTTAAAGGCATTAGACATGTCTTTTCAGTTTCTAACTTCCTAGGAATGAATCAAGGCACAAAATGACCTTTCAAATTCCCAAAACTGTCTTTTTAGTAACTTGACTGTTTTTTCCAATTTTACAAATTAAACAACAACTTTTACATTCCTTCCAAATTTGACACAAAACATTAAATATTGTCCTCCTAATGACCTAGACACATGAATAAATAATCAATTTAACCTTGATACAATGTTGAAGCATTACAATTTAATCAAAATCAAAGATTTGTCTAGGACAACTTTGATTTGCCAAGGTGCTCCTGCACCACTATCCTTATGGCCATCTTTTTCTTTGGATCCTTTTCTTTACTCCAGGTCTATCATGTTGGCCATTTCTAACCTAAGTCTAAAAGGTATTAGTAAAATTTGTTACTTGTCTAAGTTGAAAACGGATCAAAGTTTTTTGTCTAGATAAGGATCGATGTTTATCCTTTTGCAAAACTATGTTAAAAAATTGTTTGTTATTTATTTGTGGTTGGTGGTTAAACATTGGTTTCCTTTGGTTTCAAGAAATAGAGAATTCCAATTGGATACGTCTAGGATTATAATAATGTCAAACAACTACCTAGTTTTAAATATATTTTGGATGCAGTTGAAAACCATGACCAATTTCGCTCGTGCAATGACTAAAAACTAACACATGAAGCTTTACTTAAACATTACTAGGTTTGATGGTTAAACAATTGACACATACCAACCCCTCAAATTATATGAGCTCGACTCTCACTATCAAATAATTTTGTCAACTCATTAGGTAAGAAGGTATAAAAAATTCCAAACGTTTGAGGTTCTGATTCAATCCAGAGAGCTTGAAGTGTGTCCTATAGAGCTCAAGGTGCATGTACATTGTAGATTATTCTTATATATCATTTATTTTAATAGTGATAAGTTAAAAACTTTTTATCACGATTCAAATATAAAATTGTTATTAACTTTTAACTTTTATCATAAATAAAATATAAAATTAATAAATTTTTATCATGAAATAAATATATAAATACAAAATTGTTATTAACTATTTAAGTATTGAAATGGAGTTATGAATAATATAACTTTTTGTTATGAATAATATAAAATTGTTATGAACTGTTTAAGCATTGACAATCAGTTGTACTTACAATATTTTTGACAGTCTTTGTCTAAAGTTGCTCAAATTTCCAAACGCAGACGTTGCGGCAATTCTATATAACCACGAGCTCTTCCGTTTTTGAACAGCAGAAAAGTGATCATGGCTTCTGATCTTCGTGTGATTGATCTTTCTCTTCTTCCCTTCGCATTTGGGGAGAAAGAAGATATCGTTTTGGAAAGAAATAATGAGCTAAAGAAGCTGCGAGAGGCTTGCCAGGAGCTGGGCTTCTTTCAAATAATAAATCATGGAATGGACACAGATTTCATCCAGAAGACTGACAGTATTGCCCGAGATATGTTTTCTTTGCCGGAGGAGGAAAAGATCAGAGCCATTTTCCCCATTTTTAATACTGGGTATTTCCCACCCAAGGCAGGGCCAGATGGAAAAGATTCACTGCCCGAGAGCATGGTTTTCCCTGGTGACAATGCTCTGCCCAATTCAGTTGATCAGATCTCTGCTAAACTATGGCCTCAGGGAAACAACGATTTCAAGTACGTTCTTTTCCCCCTTTTTTCTATTTTCACTATTTATTTTGTATGTTTACAGGATTAACAGATTTATTAGGTGGTGTTTTGCTCTATCATGCTTGGGTGTAAGAATTTGATTTTTAAGTAGAATGGTATATATAATCTTTCTGACTGTTATAATGGTGATGCAGGCAAACAGTGCACAAATACAATTCACACATGATAGAGCTAGCACATAGTATCTTAAAACTTGTTATACTTAGTTTAGGCTTGGATGTTTCCAAGCACTACAATTCAGATCCTTTTGGTGCTTTTCTACAAGGTTGGCTACGTATGAACTACTACTACAACACAAAAGACGAAGAAGAACCCCAAAATGTCCAGAAAATCTCTAAAGCTCATACAGATCTTGGTTGTGTTACAATCTTGTACCAGGATAATGTGGGAGGTCTTCAGATCCGAACAAAACAAGGCGATTGGATTAACATTAAGCCTTTGCCAGGATCATTTGTTGTCAACCTTGGTGACTGCTCCCAGGCGAGTCAAAATAGTCTGCCTTAATGAAACCTTTCTTTTCTTCATACTATGAATACTATCGGCTGCAAAAACGTTAATAACCTTTCTAATAATTTTTAGATTGATAAAAATATCTCTATAAGTGATTGATTTTGTCAAATCTTCTTGTCGGTTTTATGTGTTTCCATTCTAACTTCTATATCAAATGGATTTCATCTTTTACTTGTCTTTTACATGTTTCTATTCTAACTTTTTATCACATCGATTTTATCTTTTTACTTTGCAGATGTGGAGTAATTGTAGGTACCGCAGCTCAGAACATCGTGTGGTGTATGAAGGCTTGAAAAAGAATCAAGGACGATTGTCCATGGCATTCTTTTTAGATTTTGTAGATAAAGCAGAGATTCGAGCTCCAGAAGAGTTGATAGATGAGGAATACCCACAAAAATACAAAGCTGTTAAGTACGGTGATCTCACATCACATTTTATGCAATTAGGTCCAACTCTAGGCGGGCCTCCTTACTTTTTACTTTAAGACAATCATGTGTTATTTCAAATCGCTACCTAATTCACATGAAGTTTTGTATATGGGAATTAAATAAAATTAGTATCTTGACTGTTAAGAGGTGCAGTGGGTTTTGTTTATAAGAAATATAGATGTGTGTAATAATAATTTTCTTATAAAATAAAATAATTTTTTCAAGATTGAAATAATATTTTTCAAAACTAAAAATTTTAGACTTGAAAGTCCAAAGAAAAATGCTTGTCACTTAATTAAGTCATAAGTCTTACTATTGTTAAAACGCAATAAATTACTATAAATGTTGGTTTTTAGAAGAGTATTCAAATTTGATAGATTTCTTAATACAGTATTGGATTAATCATTATGAGATTATGTGAAAGTGTTTAACAACAAATAGAAATCAACAAACCATGATAAATAAATACACATGACACTATATGTATGTGAAGAAACCCTTCTGAAAAATAATCCACCATTAAAGAGAGGCTCAAGTATGTATTAATCTTCAATGAATACACCTTATAGTGGAGATTTGAGATTAAAGCATAAATGGATTTTGAAAACCATCTACCACCAAAATCATGATATGGAAAAAACCCAATGCCCCCATGTGCTCAATCAATGCATCCATGAATAAAAAATGTAACTCATAAGACATCTTTGACCAATAAATCCCAATGACTCACATCTCCAAGTCTAGCACTCCACTAGAGAGGTTACAACTCATGTGGGTCCCATCCATTATGCAAACATTCTCCACCCCAATTCTATTGCCTAGAATGGAGAAAGTGCTATAAATGAGTTTTAATTGATTTGTAACTACCACCATAATGTTCCACCTCCTTTATGAATGCTCTTACATATCATATCCAAGTCAACTATGAATGCTCTTACATCTCTCATCCACCTAAGAGGGCATCCATGTACCCTCTCTAATATGTTTGGAGATATGGCATATATTGTACATTATGATTGCAATTAAATATCACATTATCCTAACACTTATTTATTGCTACTTGTGAAAACAATATTGAACAAAAGCATGGAAACAATTTAAAAATATAAAAATATGTAAAAACATATTTTTTAAAAATGAATAAATGGAAGAAAGCCTTAACTCATATGCAAACAAGAGAAGAATGGTGTATGTTAGAGGCTAGTAAAGTCATGCTAGTGACACCCATTAAACCAGATGGTGAAGGTACCAAAATGTGTAGGTCAAAGATTACTCCTCAACTATCATTTAAAGCCACTTGTATGTAGATGTAGTTGGGAAGATAATGAATTTTTCTATAATTAAAAGAGCTCTAGAGATGAACTAAGGGTTGAGGAAGCCTCTCTACATGGTATTGAGATCTCGCTCATGAAGCAAATCAAATGATATGAATGTCATGGAGTAGACTAGAGGGGTTGTTTTTTAGTAGTAGTCAATATTGAGAACTCTCTTATCTATTGTTGGTTATTCTTGATGTAATGTGCTTTGAACTTGAAAGGAGGGGGTCCCCATAGAACCCCCAAGTTTATCTATCTAAAAAAAACACAATCTAAAATTCACCCATTATTTACTTTTATATAATCCCTTTCAAAAACAAATGCAATGCTTATTGTAGACAATTCCAACAACTATTTTACTTCAAGTCATACACCAAGCTCCTTCAAAGAATTTTTCTTCTTTGGATTTGGAGGAGACAAACAAATTATTTAACAAAACAGGAGAAAAAATATTTATCTCATTAAAATTGAATATGGTGATTCAAAATATTCCCTTAATGGAAAGGATGAAAAGACCTTAAACTTTCTTTACCTTAAAACATAGGTTATTTTCAATAGTGAATGCATAAAGAATTAATAAATCATTTTCTATATGGAAACCTTAAAATCAAGAAATGAAACCTAATGAAAAAACAATAGAGAACATATAAAAAGAGAGAAACGTTGGTGCTATTTTCATTGATTTGAAACATGATTTTCTAACTTAATTTTAGAGTGTACTAATTTACATAGAACTTTTGATTATCATAAGTTGGATAATCATAGTGCCTCTCTTTAGTCAAAAGTGTAGAACAAATTTGGATATGTTTGGCTAAAAGAAAGAAAAAAACCATACACAAAGATGAGCATTTGGTCATTAAACCCTTGATGTAGAATAATAAGTTTCTTTGTTCTAGATTCTAGAGAAAAGAAGAAAACCCATGTATAAACCATTCATTTTTAGATAACACTTAAACTTTTAGGTAAAATTAGGCTTTTAGAATTTTAATGGCATTCAATGTATTTAGGGAGATTACCTCTTCCAAATTAATTCATTTTCATATAAAAATATAGGCAGAGATATGATATGATACATCAAGGGCGATAAAATATTGGAAAATAACAATAGTACAAAGAAGATATACATGCAAAACTAAACTGTGTATTATTCATTAAAGATGATTACATTATATAATTACATACAAGCACAAAAAATCTTATAATCAAGGAACTAAAAATGACAGAAAACTATGATTTATTGACACCTAGCCAAAACTAATTGACACAACTACAATTCTTATTAACAACATTGAAACTTCATTGAAGATGATTACATTATATAATTATATACAAGCACAATAAACTCTTATAATCAAGGAACTAAAAATGACAAAAAACTATGATTTATTGACACTTAACCAAAACTAATCGACACAACTACAAATTTTATTGACAGCATTGAAAATAACTGCTAGCATTAGCACTCATTTAGTTATTCATTACTCTAATACTCCTCCTTAATGAGGAACTCGATATTCTTGGACATCTAGCACATCTCGACTGTTGGCAAGAGACACTATATGGATTCATTATTGTTGTCATTGATGGCAACAAAGTTCATTCCACACATCCGCAGGACATGATATGTCTCTACCGGAAGTCAGAGTGAAGAATGTTGTGGTCTGGTAAACAAGAACAGAGCATGTGGCAAGGTCTCACAGACAGGTCCAGATCTCTCAGAGGAAGTCTCTTGGTGAAGTACAGATTTGGGGAAGTCAAGAGGACTACCTTGAGTAATATATTCCAAGGATTTAGCCTCCGGTGATAGATGAGGAAAAAGATATGAATACTTGAGTATCGGGTTCCTGATTGGCAGTGTGACAGAGGAAGAATTGACTGGCAGAACATCAGACATTATTTCTGGATGTGTCACTGATGTTGGTAAAGGTTATGAAGGCATGAATTATATTTGGCCGACATAATTAATGATTTCCACAAGTAAATCCTTGATTCGCAATACTTGGTAAGCAAGGATTCAGCTGACAGATCAGAGTTTGTGAAAAGATTGACTATTCCGGATGCTGACTTGAAAGGTGATGAAATCACTTGTGCAGATATATATACAAGATGGATTTAGTTGAGAGAGTTGTTGTGGTTGTTGTTGATGTGCGAATAAAAGCAGAAGAACATAGCGGAAGCAGTAAGGAAGATTCAATATGTGGAAGGAAAGTAGCATAAGAAAAGAGGAAAGATGAAGTGCAGCAGATCAGTGTATTGAGCCTAACTGGAACTAAACTCCAGCATATGTAGATGCCTCCAATTAGTTCAAGTATTGTATAACACTCTTTTTGTAGACAGTGTGTCTCTTGTAGGCAGTGTGCCTCCTTGTGAGCAGTGTGCTCGGGCAGTGAGCCCTAATTGGCAAGTGCCATTTTTGTATTTCCATTCTTCTAATAGAGAATACAATCTTGGGTTAATCACCCCATGGTTTTCTCCCTTAACAGGGTTTCCACATCAAAAATATTGTGTCATGTGTACTTCCTTTTCATGGTTATGTTTGCTTATGTGAATTAATATTACATTGATTATTAATAAAGTTTAGAAAGAAGAAATAATTAGGATAACTGATTCACCCCCCTCTCAGTTATCAACAATTGGTATAAGAGCTAAGTTCCTCCTAACAGAGTCTAATAGCTTGAGGAAGATCTAGGAATCTAAATGGATGCATATGATTTAAGGGAGCAACTCAAGACTACCCTTGATGATCTTGATCAATCAAACTCTGAAGTCAATGAATTAAAGGAAAGTCTCAAGCAGGCTGATGATTTCATGAGAGAACTAAAAGATAAATTAAGTCTCTCTATGAAAAAGAGAAAGGAGCTACTTCAGTAATTGGCAAGACAAGGTGAAGCAAATGATGCAAATGAAGAGTTGAATGAGAAAACCAAGTTATGTGAAAAGTTATCAAAAGAAATCATTATGGTAAGACATGAAATGGAATCAGGAGTTATGAAGTTTACCCAAGAAGTTGAAGAGAAGAAAAACTGAAGAAAATCTAAGACAATCTCTCAAGGAGAAATCAGAAGATTGCCACCAGCTGGATAGAATTATCAGACATCTTGAATCTAATCTTGAAGATGCTAAAAATAATGAAGAAAAACTTGAGGATCAAATTGTCTCTCTCAAAAGGGATCTTCAAACAGCAAATGCATATAAAGAGAAATTCAAGATAAGTTCTGCTCAACTTGAAGTTCTTCTTGGAAGTCAAAAGAAGGTAGATGACAAGTGTGGTTTGGGATATGAGAAAGGAGAAAGCTCTGGATCTGGTCAGAAGAATTTTGGATCAGAAAATCTAAGGAACAGGCCTAGAAGACCTCCGGTAAGACAACCTAATGCTCAAAGATATCCATCCTTCAATGGATACTACCACAACTACAATAACTTTGGTCATAAAGCTAATCAGTGCAGAAAGAGAATGAGTTAGACTAATTCATCCTTCTCCGAATAGTGCTTTAACTGCAAAAGGTATGGTCACAAATTTCATGAATGCAGAAATATGTAAATGAACAAATCATTCAATGGTAGATGCTTTGCATGCAATAGAATAGGTCATATGGCTAATCAATGTAGATCAAGAGGATATCAGTCAAATATGCAAAGAAATGTTGTTTGCCAAATCTGCAATAGATCTCGTCATAGTGCAAAATTTTGTAGAAGCAAGAATTAGGACAAAAGAGGTCTAGTCTATCATAATCAGAATCAAGATAAGGGTAAACAAAAAGTAAATGCAGATGAAGTTAAAAGTGAGATGAACAAGATTTGGGTGAAGAAAAGTACAGAGAATGTAGAGGATGGATCCGCACCAGACTCTGGTGCTGATATTCCTTCTAGAAATTAAAAGGTGAGCTTTCGCTCAGGGGGAGACACAAAGAAAACCTTGTTCCCCCAGCCAGTCAATTGGTGCCAGAATTGGCACAAGGAGAGCTACGGATTAAAAGGGGTCATACAAGAAACATCTAAAAGGGGTATGGTAAAGATTTGAGAGATTAGCAAGAAGTTTTGAAGAGTCTAATCCTACCAAAATTAATCTGGTAAAATAGTCTTCTAGTCAAAATAGATTCCTGACAAGTTTTGTCTGGTATGATTCAAACTATGGTGTCTTGATCTGCAAATAGATCAAATGACTAATGAAAGGAAGATAGATTATCACTACTCTCCTAGAATAATTTCAAAATTTGTCTTAGTGATCTGGAAGGGTTTTGTCTTTGAATAAGACAAACAAGGCAAACTGGAATGAATTAGGTTGCGCATTTATTGCCGAATGAAAATTAGGGCTTCTCAGAAATAAAGGAGTTCATTCGCTCATCATTTGTACACTCACATGCGAAGTAGAAAGAAAAGGAGCTTTGTAACTACTTCCCCCCAAGATCAAGATGATTCTTCATACAGCTCAATCTGAATTTCATCGTGTAAAAGGTATTCTTCGTTCTTGATATCTTTCAGTAAAATTCCTTGATGATGGCTACTCTGAATATAGTAAAGATTTCTGATAGACCTCGCCCCATTTTTAAGAAGCATCCATACAAATCCTTGGAGGTAGATCCCCTAGGAGCCTTCTCTAGTGTTTTGCATGGCGTTTTACACACAAAAGACATTAGGGTTTACATACATGCAAATATTGAAGAGTTTGGGGAATTCAAACTAAGAGACATCTATCACAAACAATTGATAGATGATGCTTTTGAGTTTAAACCAGAATATAAGGGCATCCAGGAGAAACATTTTGATTAGTTCATTCATTTCCCCTGCTTTGAAGAAGATGAATGGGTCCGGTATGTGTTGAGTAGGGTATATGACAACTTTCTATGGCTGAACAGACCTTGCAAAATTACCAAGGAGGCAATTAGGGCAGTAACTAGTTTACATTCATCCGGAGGAATACCAGTTCTCAAATCTGTCAAAAACCAGACTGTGAGTGAGGCCACCGGATCAAAATTTGATAAGAGAGTAATGACCATAGAAGATATCTCTGATCTGGATATCAAGTTTGCATCTATGATAATTAGTTATAAGTTATATCACTCCAGTAGGGAGAATTTAGTACCTGGAACAGCTGTGTATACTACTTATGAAATGCTAAGGAAAAATACAGATTATGACATCTGTGAACTCCTTCTAAACCAACTAATGGAAAACTTACAAAAGATTAAGAAAGACAAGAAGAACTCTTTTAAATATGGTGGACTAATATTATGTCTATTCTTCTACTTCATGAATGAGCTGCCCAGATCAAATGGATGGGTATGACAAAATGATAAATCGGTAGCAATTTAGATCAGAGATTACTTACATGAACTTGGGGATGCTAAGGCAAGGAATACAGTACTGTGGGGTTACTTCAAACAATTTCAAAATACAATGCAAATTAGAGAAAGAATCCCCAAATCAGTAGTTGAGAAATACAAGGATACAGTGTGCTTCATGGTAGACACTGATCAATGCCTAATGGAGGCAGTAGAACCAAGCACTGTATGGATCATGCCCATGGGGTATGAAGTTGATGAACAAATTGTAGAGCTGCATGTTCAACACATGCTAAGTCAGCCAAAGGATCCAAAGGCAGAAAGGTTTGGAACCTTTGAAGAGCTAAGTATAAAAGTTCATGTGGAACTCAGACAATCAGAAATGAAGAGGAAAGTAAGAAAAGAAGTTGAAGAAATTGCCAAAGGCTTAGGCATCTCAAAGGAGGCACTTGATGCCAACAGGGAAAAGAGGCAAAGGGTAGAGAAAGAGGTGAAAGAGGCAGAAAAGAGAAGGAAAGTGCTCCGGTAGAATCTTCCACTCGGACAAGGTCATCAAAGAGATCAGCACTTGTCATAGCCAAAAGCTCAAGAACATCAAAACTGGAAGTCCAGGCATCCGGAAAAGGAGAAAAGAGAACAAAGAAAAAGGCAACAAGGTCCTATGTTAGCCTAAAAGATGATGAGGAAATTGAATCAGATGAGGAGATAAAGAAACTGAAGAAGAAGAAGAAATCATCTGGTGAACACTCTACCGGTCAAGGAGAAGAAGAGAAGGAAGAGGAATTTGTTGAAAAACCCACTCTATCCTTAGATGTTGTAGTGAAAGCAGTCACTGTGGATGGGAACCTGCAACCCTTAATAGAATACTATGATGAATATAATGAAGCAGATAAAAAGATTCTAGAGGAAGCCACAGTTCAGTTTTTGAACACTTACAACAAAGCTTTTATTGAAATTATCTCTCTAATTCCCAAAAGCTTAGAGAAAAGGCTTGAAATGAGGAAGAATAATGCTTGAGCAAAAGATCTCGAGATCCGGGAATAGATAGCAATTCATCTATATCCTTCAATTGATCCCAAGACAATGAATATGGTATTCAAAGATTTCAAGGATGAGTCCCAGAGCAAAGCCAGGATGAATCAACTAATGCTTGGTGAAACTGACAAAGTGGCAAGAGAGACCAAAGAGATCCTCCGAAATGCTTTTAAGAAATTCAACATTCCATTTATAAAAGACTTGGGTACTGACCCTTCGACCATAAGTGTTGAAAAAGAATCCACTGAGCAAGTCATGGACATCGGTGCTCATGAACAATCAAATATCTCTCCTCCGGCTTCCCCTATAGTCTCTGGATCTAAAGGAGAAGTAAGAACACAGGAGAAAGAAGTAGAGGTAAAGGAAAAGGAAGATGCCAGTACCAAGGTTGCAAAGGGAGAGAAGACCTCAACAGAGAAGACCACATCTGCCAGTGGTAAGAATGTAGGAGAGAAAACTCCAAGAGACAGCTCTAAGAATGCAGAAGAGAAGAAACATCTGTCTCCAGCAAGAGACACTGCAAAAAATGTCCAAGAATTCCTGAACAAAGAAACAATGGAGATTGATGAACCAAAGCTTCTACAAGGACCATTCAATTTTGATTCTCTTTCTCCGGTACAGACAATGAAGATAGCTTCATTTGCTAATGCAAAGGCTAAAGAAAAACTCCTAAAATCTCACATGGAAGACTGTGAATTGATAGAAGCTGCTTCCAGAGTGCTAGAAAAGATTATGCCATCATTTCAGAAGGATCCCATAGCCTCCTCTTCCGGTAATCTCAAAACTCTAGTCAGCAGTGTTAGTACACATTTTGATTCTCTAGAGAAGTCAGTTGAAGAAAAGGTCTGGAAGGAGTTTTTGGATAAGAGATTCTCTGAAGTACAGGGTCTGATAACAAATGATAGGAGAGTTATGGATATTGGGATAAAGAGCTTGAAAAATGCTCTTAAAGATGGCAGAAACATGTACAAATTTTGCTTATCTTGGCCCACAGTGACCAAAGATATTGAGAAGAAAGTAAAAGATCAAGAGGATAAACTACTAAGTCTGTCTCAAAGTTTTGATCCTCTCTCATCCTCCACAGTAAATCAAGAGTGTCAGACTATTGCAATCACAAATGCAATAAAAAATTTTGAGAAGGAAAGGAAGAACATAATTAGCCGGATGGGTGAACTTAGAAGGATCATTATCCCTAAGTTAGAGGCCATGCATGAGGCCATAAGTGATGCTCAGACTATAGCCTGGACCAATGATCCGACAGATCTTAAGAAGGCAAAATCTATTGCATTCCTGTTGAGTGGTCACATCTCAATTTTGGACAGGATGAAACAGAGTTGGGCGACAGAAGTTGTACAGTTGAAGAATACTTTTGTAGACATACTTAAGTATATGTAAGTACAACTTGTATTTATACTTATGCAGATATGTATAGACTATTTTTGGAAATTTTGGTGTGCGGACCCTACCCTTTTCCATTGATGTCAAAGGGGGAGTGAGGAGCAGTGAAAAATGAGGAATCCAACTAAGGTGGAGCTCCAAAAAATGTATATAAAAACAGAGCATTAGCTAAGGGGGAGCATAGTGTAAACACTTAGTCATTTTTCACTAAGTGTTGCCATTAATGCCAAAGGGGGAGATTGTTGGCAAGAGACACTATATGGATTCATTATTGTTGTCATTGATGGCAACAAAGTTCATTCCACACATCCACAGGACATGATATGTCTCTACCGGAAGTTAGAGTGAAGAATGTTGTGGTCCAGTAAACAAGAACAGAGCATGTGGCAAGGTTCGACAGACAGGTCTGGATCTCTTAGAGGAAGTCTCTTGGTGAAGTGCAGATTTTGGGAAGTCAAGAGGACTACCTTGAGTAATATATTCCAAGGATTTAGCCTCCAGTGATAGATGAGGAAAAAGATATGAATACTTGAGTATCAGGTTCCTGATTGGCAGTGTGACAGAGGAAGAACTGACTGGCAGAACATCAGACATTATTTCTAGATGTGTCACTGATGTTGGTAAAGGTTATGAAGGCATGAATTATGTTTGGCTGACATAATTAATGATTTCCACAAGTAAATCCTTGATCCGCAATACTTGGTAAGCAAGGATTCAGCTGATAGATCAGAGTTTGTGAAAAGATTGACTATTCCAGATGCCAACTTGAAAGGTGATGAAATCACTTGTGCGGATATATATACAAGATGGATTTAGTTGAGAGAGTTGTTGTGGTTGTTGTTGATGTGAGAATAAAAGCAAAAGAACAGAGCAGAAGCAGTAAGGAAGATCTGGTATGTGAAAGGAAAGCAGCATAAGAAAAGAGGAAAGATGAAGTGCAGCAGATCAATGTACTGAGCCTAACCGGAACTAAACTCCAGCATATGTAGATGCCTCCAATTAGTTCAAGTATTGTATAACACTCTTTTTGTAGACAGTGTGTCTCTTGTAGGCAGTGTGCCTCCTTGTGAGTAGTGTGCTTGGGCAGTGAGCCCTAATTGGCAAGTGCCATTTTTGTATTTCCATTCTTCTAACAGAGAATACAATCTTGGGTTAATCACCCCATGGTTTTCTCCCTTAACAGGGTTTCCACGTCAAAAATATTGTGTCATGTGTACTTCCTTTTCATGGTTATGTTTGCTTATGTGAATTAATATTACATTGATTATTAATAAAGTTCAAAAAGCAGAAATACTTAGGATAACTGATTTACCCCCCCTCTCAGTTATCAACAATATATTACAAACTTTATTTTTATCTTAAAATATCTCCAACATCCTTTGTATAATGAAACGTCCACTAAACTATTAGATGAGCACAACTTTTTAGACCTCAAGCACCTCTCCTCCTACAACACCTAAATGGAGGCATGTCAAGGAACCCATATTTCCTATGGCAACCTTTTTAAATGTGATTGATAATCCCAACACATCTAACAGTCATTCAAATAGTTATTTTATTTCACCTTCTTCTTCATACATTGTTGCTCTTACACACTAACAATGGAAACACTTTTGTAAACCAAGCTTACACTATTCTCTCTACAGAAAATTCAATCTATCATGCTCTATTCCAATTCTGTGAGAATCAACTCTCAAGATGCTTTCATCTCCTTGGACACTTTCGTGATAGAGTCACACCTAACTTGGCTTTGATACTATAAGCATGAAAAAAGGTGCACAAACTGACATGATAGTCCAATGATGATGTTGAGTGCTAATCATGCCCACAGAGGCATGAATTATATATGCCTCTCATCAGTTTCCTTCTTAGTGACACATTTTCAAATGTTTTTCTCTTTATTTGTGTCTCCCTAACCTTCAAAATAACCTTCCAAGGTCCTACACACCTTCTTGTTGTCCATTTAGCCACTTAAACCAAATCTCCCCTTTGACTTGTCAAAACTCCCTGGGAGGTCCAACATTTTAACCAAATCTCCCCTTTCTCATGTCAAAACTCCTAATAGATTTGCCTTGACAACATGGGAGGTTCACTTCTCCTAAGAGATATTTTGTCATTCACTCATCCATAATAATCTAATTAACCTTCCTAGACTGTCCATACTTTGAAATTACCCGATTGGCCCATTTTAGCCAAACCTCCCCTTTTACATACCAATCTCCCTTGGGAGATAGAACCATTTAGGCCAAATCACCCCTTTCTCTTGTCAAAAATCCTTGGGTGATTTTCCTTGCTAACAAGGATGATTTGCTTCTCGAGAGGGGTGACTCTATCATCTTTTGAAAAATAAGGGGTAAAAATTTATTAATCAGTAAGGCACAAAAAGTACAATCAGCAGCCACATCAAGAAGGCCAAAGAAAAGAGATAGAAATAGAAACATAAAGGTCCAAACTAGAATTTGCCCACCCAAGGGCCAAGTTTCCAAACCCCTTAACCCTACACATTTGCATGAACCAACCTCTGCAAATTACCTACCAAACCCTCAGGAAGCTTCTCCCATTCACTAACCTGACACCCACTCTAGCCCTCTGATGCCCATTTGGAAAGGCAATCAACAACACTGTTCCATTCCCTTGGTATATGATCAAAGGAAACCTCTTCCAGAAATTTGCTCACCCTTAGAATTTGTCTAGCCATTGAAGCTAATTGCTAGTTCACCCCCTCAAAACTTTGCTTATTAAGCATATTAACAAGAATCATAGAGTCTAATTCACAAGAAACCTTGTGCCACATAGGCCTTCTCTAAGGCAATAAGGATAGCCAAAGCCTCCATTTGATGATTAGTCAAACACCCCTTAAAAATGGAAAATAAAAACATAACTAAGCCCAATTTATCTTTGCCAACTCCTCCAACATTAGCATATCTCGAGTTACCCCTAGACGAACCATTTGTGTTGATCTTCAAGACACCATCTGTAGGGGGAGACCATTTTCTGCATAGTTGAATTTTCCTTTTGGGCTTCCTACCCTTTGAAGATAGGGAGTTCTTCCTCCCTTTACCAATTAACCCTAACCTCAACATCACCTCAGCTTCCCCACAATCAGCAAGAGGAGTCACTTTACACTTAGCCTGAATAGTCTCCTGAATCATACCCATGACCCACTGCCAAATCTGTTGAATTGCCAAAGCCTGAGCTTGGAAAATCCTTTGATTCCTCTCAAGCCAAGATTTCCAAAGGATACAAGAGGGCCCCAAAATCTAGGCCACTTGTAGACTCAAATCCTTGGTTGGCAGTCTCCCCAAACTAGTCCAAAACTCCACTAGAGAAGAAGCATAAATACAAGCATGACTCGAGGCCTCCCACCATTGGTGCCACTTAAACCTAACAAAAGTACATTGGAAAAAAATACGTGAAGAGGTCTCCTCATTGCAGCCACACATAACATAAATTGAGGGCCCTTGAAATCCCCGCTTCCTCAAATTCTCCCAAGTGAGACATTGATCAAGAGCCACAAGCCACAAAGAGAAATTGCATTTGGGCTAGGCGAACTTGTTCCAAGTATTCTTCCACCAAGAAACTTCCCCACCACCATACTTCTGTCTGCCAAGAACTTGGTAACCAATAGCCACTGAGTACACCCCCTATGGAGTAGGGCTCCATGTAAGGGTGTCCTCCAAAGAGAGGGGGTTGCATTCCCTAGCATCCAATATTTGAGATAGCTCCTCCTGATCCTCAACAGAACCTCCTGGTGGCCATTCATGGGGAAATTTCCATCTGAATCTCACCATATGATCCACCCTCTCGCTGGATTTTAAATCTTCAACCTTGGCCCACCTAACATCCAAAAAGATGCGAGAAAGACTCCAAATATGCAGGTACAAAGATAAAATTGGGGGATGACCATCCCAAGAATCAAGCTAGAAAAGGGCACTTGAGCCCCTATTGTAGATCTAGAACATGCCCTACTTAATAAGACTGGCCCCTCTCTTGAGGATATCCCAAATCATGGAGCCTCTCCCCTCCGCACCATACCTAGGGACATCAATACTCTCTGCACCTCTCAAGTACTTATGCGTCAAGATCTTAGCCCAAGCTTGGTCCTAATTAGTGCACCATCTCCAATAAAGTTTCATGACAAGGGCCTAGCCAATTAGAACAACCTAGCGTAGCCCAAGACCCCCCTCCTGTTGAGGTCTACAGATGTCCTCTCACTTCACTAAAGGCCACTTAGAAGAATCCAAGTTCCTAGACCATAAAAACTATCTAGAAAGAGAGTCCAAATCCTTGATAAAGCTAGGAGGGGCCACCTACACCATACATCTATAAATAGAGAGAGCCTAAACCATCAATTTGAGAAGAAGCACTTTTCTCACAAAAGAGAGCCACCAGATGGTCCAATGGCTAACTTGACCGTGAAACTTATCAATAATCTTTTGCCAAGTAACTCGAGGCAAAGGACCTGCAAAAATAAGAATTCCAAGGTACTCTAAGGGAAGGGATCTAATCTAAAACCTGAGAATCTTATAAATTCTTGACTAAATCAAAGGAGGGGTATTAAAGAAATAAATAGAAGACTTGCCTTCATTAATCTTTTGCCTTGACGCAACCAGATAAATATCCAGCACCCATCTAAAATTTGTAGCTTCCCTGATCTTGGCAATCCCCATCAAATTAGTATCATCAACAAATTGAAGGTGAGAGTGAGCAGGAAGACCGATCCCCCAACTCCACCCATGGATGAGCCCTTGCCTCACATACACCTTTAAAAATCTACAAAGACCCTCAGCCAAAATGATGAAGAGATAAGGAGACAGGGGGTCCCCTTGCCGAAGACCACGAGACACTCCAAACAAATCAGAAGGCTCCCTATTAATAAGAATAGAGTAGGAGGTAGAGGTAAAAAAACTCATAACCCACTCGATCCACTCATTTCCAAACCCAAATGCACTAAGGAGTTTTTGCAAAAAGGACCATCTCACCCTATCATAAGCTTTAGCCATGTCCAACTTCATGAACATAGCCTTTTCCTTGGAATTAGCCATTGAATGGATAGCCTCAGCCACTACCACAACCCCATCCAAGATTTTTCTACCCAAAACAAAGCCTCCCTACTCTTTCAAGATAACTCTATGCAACCACGGTTTAAGTCTCTCCACCATAAGCTTAGAAATGATCTTATAGACCACGTTGCAAAGAGCAGTCGGTCTAAACTGATCCAGTGAATTAGCTCTTGCCCTTTTGGTAATAAGAACTAGAAAAATGGTATTCAAAGCTCTTAGCATCTATTTATTAACTTGAGATTCTTGCACAATAGCCAATAAATCATATTTAATAATATCCCAGAACTCCTAAAAGAATTCAATAGGAAATCTATCTAGTCTAGGCACCTTCCCTTTCTTTATCTAAAAAACAACATCTTCGACCTTGTCAAGAGTAATAGGCCTACCCAGGCTCTGATTCATCTCATGAGTGACCACAAAAGGAATACAGTTCAAAATAAGATTCTCTTCCAACAAGGCAAGAGGAGAATCTTCCTTGAAAAAAGAAGAAAAGTATTGAGTAACTTCTGTAGAAATTTTAGGAAAGGGGAAAAGTTGGCTACCCTGAGACGACACTAAAGAAGAAACTAGGTTCCCATGCCTTCTATCTTTGATAGAATTAAAAAAGAAAGTTGTATTTCTATCACCCTCCTAAACCCAGTCAATCATAGACTTTTGCTTCGAGTAAATCTCCTCCCGTAATGTCCATTCTTCCAAAATCTTTAAAGCCTTGCCTTCTTCTTGGAGGGAAATCTCTAAAAGGCCTTGCTCCTGGATATGTCTAGTGATCGCATCAAGGCAAGTCTGGGCAACATATTTGGCTTGGAAGATGTTCCCAAAACACTACCTATTCAATTTCTTAAGCTGAAACTTGATGTATTGAAGAAGTTTCACAAAGGAATACATGGTAGTGTTGTGCATAGGCATACCTCTCCACCACCAATCTCTCAACAGCTCTTGCAGAGAAGGCTCCCACAACCACATCAGTTAGAACTTGAAAGAGGGATTCTTATTGACCCCCAACTTGGATGCTAAGAATTTGATAGGCTAATGATTGGATCCTCTCCAGTCCAGAATCTCTGAACAACTCGCCCACCCATTACTAATCCAAAAGCAAGAAACTAAAAATCTGTCAAGCCTCTCAAAGATGGAATCCACCCCACATCTCCTATTGCTCCATGTGAACATACCATTGCTAGGCTTGATATCAACTAGATTTAAACATTGGATAGAATCCCTTAGGAGAATGGAAGAGGCATCCAACCTAGCCACACCCTCTATCTTTTCCTCCAAACTGGAAATGGCATTGAAGTCTCCCACAAGAATCTAGGGGAGAAGAGGGGCTAGAGATCTACCCTGCCGAACATGGGTCCATAAACTAGATTTGCTAGGTAAATCCGTAGGAGCATACACATTAGTAAGAGAAGAACTTACCCTAAGAGAAATCTAGAATCAACCATTGTCAATGAATATCTACTCAGGGATATCCACTAGAGAGGAGTAACCTTCCACAGATCCCAGAAGCTCACAACCCCACCTACCCTACCATGTACCCTAATACATTGATACTAACCTCTACTCCATAACTTAGGTGCAATTCAAGCCAATTCATCAATCGACACCTTAGACTCCTGAATAAACAAGACATCAGGAGAGTGTATTTTAATTAACTTACGAACAACCTTTTGTCTAGGGATGTTGTTCAAACCCCTTGCATTCCATGATAGAACAATCATTTCTGAGGGTTAGAAAAATGGGAATCAATAGGCTTAATTGACCCTGATTCCACCAAGTTTTCACCCATTAATTTCATTTTATCCTGATCCCTTTTCCTCCCTACTTTGGAAGGCTTCTCTACAACTCCTTTTTTGAGGTTCTTTTGCAACAGTCCCAATTGAGGCAAGGTTTTGCTACCTTTCCCCAGGGGAGATACCTCAGCTTCCTACCTTAAAATCACATTGTGCCTTGAGGAAGAAATAGGTACATCAACACCCGAAGCCAGACACAACTCACAAGACCCCACCTGTGCATGAACTATAGCCAACTGGAGCATTGGTTTCTTAGATCTTCCTTCCTAATCAAGGTGACATCCTGTAAGTCTGGCATCTGCTCCTCACCCACAAGGGAAGCCTTCGGGAGCATACTATCTAGATTCCCCTCAAACAAGTCTAGATCCTCCAAAGCCTCAAAGCGATTAAAGGACTCATCTATTTGCCTATCCTTGAGAGAGCATTTAAGAGTCCTCCCTCTAGTATGGGGTTTAACAGGAATAAACCCCTCTACATCTGTTGTCCCCTCTGCTACTGAAGCCTTTCCTTTGGAATTTGCCTGTTCACCACGAGACAGAGTTCTAGTTGAAGCACCATGGAAATCCTTCCCCGAGGAGTTATCTTTAGGACACTTCTATTGTAGGTGCCCATACTCATGGTAGATCTAGCATCAGAAAGGAAGAGCTACATAATCAAGCTGTTGAATCCACACTATGTCCCCAACCCATAGTTTGAGAGAATCTAATAAAGGATTATTTAAGTCAATTTCAATACAAATGCGTGAATATGAGATTACCTTCTTATCCATAGTCTGCTGCGACGGGCCTATCAAAAGCCCAATCATATGCAGAATGTCATTAAGCCAGAATTCCAATAGCAACAATGGGAGGTGAGCCCACATTGGCACTTTTGATGGGAGCTCCTCTGAAGGATTAAAACCAATATGCCATGGTTTAATAAAGAGTCCCACTTGATTGTAAAAATATGGTCCTCCCTCATCGGCCTTGTTGTGATATGTCAAGCATGAAAACAACACAATGAAATAATTGTTTGTAGCCAACATCACCTTCATATCACCCTCTTGATTTTAGGTAGGTGATTCCACGATTCCAAAAATGGGAGCGAAACCTGAGAACCCATGAACTTACAAATGAGAGCATGGTTACACATATATACATAACATCCTCCACCACAGAATCTTGTTGGATCACTAGCACCGGGCGAGTAACACTCCTCTCTAAACATCCATTCACTTTCGGGGGTCTCTCGCCACCTGACTGGGACGACCCAACAACATACATCGAGCTATTTGAAAAATCAACCGCCTTTGCATGAGAAGAAAGGGGAGGATCAAACCCTGAAACAACCTGAGATAAGTACAAGCCTTGATTAGCATCCAAAGCTGCACATGTAGCCATACCCATGCCAAGAAAAATACAACCCTAAAAGGAAGAAACCCCTGCTAACTATACACCCTGAGACCACAAAAATCCCACCCCTGTGAAACACAAACCCCCCATGCCAACACCCAACCCCCTGTGTCACAGGGAGGGATAATGTAGAAGAAAAGTAGGCTGCAACCTGCTATAGGTCACAAGCCTTCTCATAAATGATGCCCGCGTCCAAACCTCTCAAGCACTCCATCCTCATCGTGGTGATTCTATCATCTTTTCCATGCATGTTTTCTTCCAATTTTAGCCTCATTTAACTCCACTTTTAGCTTTTGATTACGAGTCCCTCCATGCATAACTGACTATATTTACTTCCCCTAGCTATACTTGGATTCTCAATCAATCTATTTTTGTCTCCCAATTAGTCTATTGCTAGCTCTTAATTAGTCTCTTGTTATCTTCTACTTAGTCTTATGTGATCTTCTCTCCAACCTCTATTCTCTTTCAATCAGAGCTAGATCACTCTTTAATCAATCCTTGTTAATTCCCTAATCACCACCATCTTTGGTGTGGATTCTAAACCTATAAATACCCCTCACCTCTTCATTATTTTTCATCTTCTTCTCATTTGGAAGATAAAGCTTCTTTACAAGCTTCTTCATAGGCCTTTAAGCCTCTTAGTTTATTTCTTTATTTTTAGTTTTTGTAAAGCTTTAAAGCTTTCCCTTAGGCAAAAAAATCATTATTGAATTCTTGGTTTTCTCAATCTTTACAAAATTTCTCCCACTAGCATTATTATGCTCAGTGCAGGACCTTGTGTTCTTTTTATTTCAGCCATAGCTTCAAATCCCAAGCCATTTATTTTCCCATAGCATGCTTATGGTCATTTCAATTGCTTTTCAATTTTCATAGCTTCAAATCTTAATCCATTTGCTTTCCATATCCTTATTTTTATCCATGTTTCCAATCAGAGGACAACACTATTGCAGAGGAAAAGACAATTGCCAAAAATGACCTTTGAGGACTTATGCTAGGCACTATCACCCGATTTTTACAAGTTTTTCAAGATTTTGTATAAATTTTGATTAATCAAATCTTTCTCTTGGGGAAGTAAAGCTTCATTTTTTCTCTTGATAGGTAGCTTTAAATTTCTTTCATAGATTAATTTTCTTTTTAAATTTCTCAGATTAGCTTTTTTTGCTTTCCTAGATTAATTTATTTTTCATTGTTCTTAGATTTAATTACAAATTTCATTTCATCAGATTACAATTCAAAATTGATCCATGTAAACATTAAAAAATAGTTTAGATTGCATACAAAAATCATATAGTTTGCATACATTTTCTCTTTCTTCATAATTTAATCATTCAAAATTTAGAAAAAGGAATAAAAAATTATTTTGCATTCATAGAAAATACCAAAAACATTAGAAAACATGAAAACATAAATAATTTTCTTATAAAATAAAATAAAATTTTCAAGATTGAAATATTATTTTTTAAAACTAATTTTTTTAGGCTTGAAAGTCCAAAGAAAAATGCTTGTCAATTAATTAAATCATAAACTACTATAAATGTTGATTTTTAGAAGAGTATACAAATTTGATAGATTTCTTAATACAATATTGGATTAATCATTATGAGATTATGTGAAAGTGTATAACAACAAATAGAAATCAACAAACCATGATAAATAAATACACATGACGCTATATGTATGTGAAGAAACCCTTCTGAAAAACAATCCACCATCATAGAGAGGCTCCAATATGTATTACTCTTCAATGAATACACATTATAGTGGAGATTTGAGATGAAACCATATACCACCAAAATCATGGTATGGAGAAAACCCAATGCCCCCATGTGCTCAATCAATGCATCCATGAATAAAAAATGTAACTCATAAGGCATCTTTGACCAATAAATCCCAATGACTCACATTTACAACTCTAGCACTCCACTAGAGAGGTTACAACTCATGTGGGTCCCATCCATTATGTAAAGATCCTCCACCCCAATTTTGTTTCCTCGAATGGGGAAAGTGCTATAAATGAGTTTTAATTAATTTGTAATTTCCAAGTCATAATGGTCCATGTCCTTTATGAATGCTCTTACATTTCATATCCATGTCAACTAGAATAATAATTAAATAATATTATCTCTCATCCACCTAAGAGGGAATCGATGTACCCTCTCTAAGATGTTTGGATCTACATGACATATTGTACATTAGGATTGCAATTAAATATCACATTATCCTAACGCTTATTTATTGCTAAGTGAAAACAATGTTGAATGAAAGTAAATATGTAAAAACATAATTTTTAAAACTCAATAAATGGAATAAAACCTTAACTTGTATGAAAACAAGAGAAGAATGTTGTATATCAGAGGCTAGTAAAGTCATGCCAATGACACCCATTAAACCAGATGGTGAACATACCAAAAGTGTGTAGGTCAAGGCTTACACCTCAACTATCATTCAAAGCCACTTGTATGTAGATGTAGTTGGGAAGATAATGAATGTTTCTATAATCAAAAGGGCCCTAGAGATGAACCAAGGTTGAGGAAGGAAAAAAAACAATATAAGAAGAGTAAAAGTTGCAAATATAACAATTCTAGAACTAGGTGAAGAGGAGTTAGAAGAGATTGGACACTACAAAGAAATAAAACTTATATGAAGATTATGCTCTCTATGGACAACCCTTTCAAATCTACACAAATGGGTTTTCTAAAAATGATAACCCTTTTTGCAAGCTTGAGTGGTGCTATATTTGTGTGCATAAGGATTCTTTGTAGTAGTTTATGATTCAGAGGAGGAAAAGGAAGATTTTAGAGCTAGGGCCTTACTGTTGTGACATGGATTTTATATACCACAAAAAAATTCAAGATATCTTCTATTTGGGTAAGATTGTCTAATCTCCTTCATTTTTGGCTTCATTTTTCTTTAAAAAAATAGGAGACTCTTTAGGAAAATTAAATTCTCCATTGCCTAAAACTCAAAGGCACACACTAATTGCATGAACCAAAATTTTAGTGGAAATGGATTTGTCTAAATTTCTCCCTTCAAAAATAGGCCTTAAAATATGGAAGTAGACATTAGATTATGACAACTAGTCATTTCACTATTGGAATTCTTATAAGGTTGGACACATCAATGGAATGTAAAAAGCCAAAAAATTCCTCAAGGTGCTCAACTTGGTGGAAAAATACTACACCTAACCATCAACGTGTTGGTTGCTCTTTTGTTTTGTTTCCTAATAGTCTAGAGCTACATGTTGAGAGGCAAACTAGAAATGAGTAGGGGAATGTGGAGGGAGGTCTAGATCAAAAGAAGTAGGCACAAAAAAAAAACAAGAGAAGCAATGGAAAGAAAGAGTGGAATGTCAAGCTCAAGGTACAATTTATTTAAAATGAAGATGCTCAAAATTAAATAGAGAAGAGAATTTGAATCTTCCAACAATATAATAAAAAATAATACAAAATTTTCAAAGTTTTAAAAGTTAAATGGGATGGATCCTTACTCTTTAGAAGAAGATTTCCCTTTAGATGAAGTGTAGTGAAGTGTAGTGAGGTAGAGGTAGATTTACATCTTTATTTTGTAAAAAAGAGTGAATGGACCATGATGTCAAATTGTAAAGAAAAATCTAAAAATAAGGCCTCTCTATGGTATTGAGATCTCACTTAAAGAAAATCAAATGATATGCATGTCATGGAGTAGACTACAGGGGTTGCTTTTTTAGAAATAGTCAATATTGAAAACTCTTTTATTTATTGTTGGTTATTCTTTATGTAATGTGCTTTGAAATTCAAAGGACAGGCCCCAATAGGACCCTCAATTTTATCTATCTAAAAAAAGTATAATCTAAAATTCATTTGTTATTCACTTTTATATAATCCCTTGCAAAAACAAATGCAATGCTTATCACAAACAATTCCAATGACTATTTTGCTTCAATTCATGCAATATCCATGTCCTTTAGAAGAGTTTTGCTTCTTTAGATTTGGAGGAGACAAAAAAATTATTTAACAAAATAGAAAAATAAATATTTATCTCATTAAAATTGAATATAGTGATTCAAAATATTCCCTTAATGGAAAGGATGAAGAGGCCTTAAATTTTCTTTACCTTAAAACATAGATTATTTTCAATAGAAAATGCATAAAGAATTCATAAATCCTTTTCTGTATGGAAATATTAAAATCAAGAAACCAAACCTAAAGGAAAAATAATAGAGAACATAAAACAAGGAGAGAAAAGTTGCTGCTATTGCCATTGATTTGAAATATGCTTTCCTGACTTAATTTTAAAGTGTACTAAAATATAGAACTTTTGATTATCATAAATTAGATAAGCATAATGCCTCTCTTTAGTCAAAAGTGAAGAACATCTTTGGATATGTTTGGATAAAAGAAAAAAAGAAACCATACACAGAGCTAAGGATTTGGTCATTAAACCCTTGATGTAGAATAAGAAGTTTCCTTTGTTGTAGATTTTAGAGAAAAGAAGAAAAACCATGTATAGGTCGTTCATGTTTTTAGATAACACTTCAATTTTTTTTAACTAAAATTAAGTTTTTAGAATTTTAATGGAATTCAATGTATTTAGAGAGGCCTCCTCTTTCAAGTTAGTTCATTGTTGTGTAAAAATATAGGCAAGGATATAATATGATACATCAAGGGTGATAAAATATTGAAAAATAATAGTAGTACAAAGAAGAAATACATACAAAAATGAATTGTGTATTGTTCATTGAAGATGATTACATTATATAATTACATACAAGCACAACAAACTCTTATAATCAAGGAACTAAATATGAGAACAAACTATAATTTATTAACACCTGATCAAAACTAATTGACACAACTACAACTCTTTTTTAAAACATTGAAACTAACTACTAGCACTCACACTCATTTAGGTATTCATTACTCTAACACTCCCCCTTAATGAATAATTGATTATTCTTGGACATATAACATATCTCTATATATTAAAAACTCTATTTTCATCTTAAAATATCTCCAACATCCTTTGTAGAATGAAACATCCACTAAATTATCAGATGAGCACAACTTTTTAGACCTCAAGCACCTCTCCTCCTCCAATCATATTTCCTCTAAAAACCTTTTAAAATGTTCTTTGATGATCCCAAAACATATAACAATCATTTAAATGGTTGGACGATTTCATTTTCTTCTTCATACATTATTGCTCTTACACACTAACAACGATAGCACTTTTGCAAACCAAGCTTACTCTATTCTCTCTACATCAAACTCAATCTATAATACTCTACTCTAATTCTACAAGAATAAGCTTTTAGGAAGATCTCATCTCCTTGGGCACTTCCATGACAGTCACACCAAACTTGGCTCTGATAATGTAAGTATGAGAAGGGTGCATAGACTGACATGACAATCTGATAATGATCTAGAGTCCTAATCATTCTCATGGAGGCATGAATTATATATACCTCTCAGCATTTTTCTTCTTGGTGACACACTTTAAATTTTTTTCTCTTTGTTTGTGTCTAACTAACCTTCAAGCTAGCCTATTGTCCATCTATCCACTTAAACTAAATCTCCCCTTTGACCTATCAAAACTCCCTGGGAGATCCCATGGTTTAACCAAATCTCCTCTTTCTCTTGTAAAAACTCCTTAAGAGTTTTCCCTGACAACATGGGAGATTCACTTCTCCTAAGAGATATTTTTTCATTCATTCATCCATAATCATCAACTTAATCTTCCTAGAGCTTCCATACCTTCAAATTACCTAATTAGCCCATTTTGGCCAAATCTACCCTTTTACTTTCTAATCTCCCTGTTAGTGCCTGAATTGACTGGCAGTTTTTGAGCAATTCTCATGCAGGCACTTTCCCTAAGAATCCAAAAAATGTTCTAAATCTTTGGGCCTCCTCAGCATTTTTCAGCTGCATCATCATATTTTCTTTGAGGAGGAGATCATCATCATCATATTGTGTTCGATGATGGTCAGCATCATCATGTTTTCTGTCGACTTGCTTTTCATCGTCATCATCATATTTCGATTTCGGGTGATGTTTTGATATCATCCCGATCCTGCTGATGAGCTACAATGTGCCTTAGTTTGCTTGCGGGGGTGATTTTTCAAGTATCCGGTGATCTTCCAATTATCACCTTGCCCAAACATGATGATGATGTTGCCCCGATATTCTGAAGGGGTTATTCTTTGAGTTGTTCAACCTGACTTGTTCTTTCTTAAGGGAGGTCATCATCATCATCATATTTCCAGTTATCACCGTGTTGCTTGCGAGGGTCATCATATTTTCTGCCTGCATGATTTTTTCACCGGGGTGATATTCTTTATCATCGGGTGATCTTGGTTATGATCATCTTGATGATGTTGTTGAAGAGTTCTAAGTATGACCCGATATTCACCGGGGTCATCATATTTGAACGTCAGGATGATCTTAGTCAATATCATCCTGATGATGTTGTATCACTTCATGTTCGTTGTTTTATCATCCTGATGATGCTGACGTCATTCTTACGTCAGGGTGATATCTATTTCTCTGCCTATCTGCATCATGATATTTCCGAAGGAGGAGGTGATATTTTCATATCACCCGGGTGTATGTTTGTTCCAGCGTCATGATGATGCTGATATCAAGGAGATATCCGCCTGCTGGCTTCGTGCATTATCCAGTGGGGGTGATCTTTTCAAGCATCATCATATTCATATTTCGCCCTGATCTTATAGTGGAGCTACAGTGCAACATGATGTTTGTGCATCAGGATGATATTTCCAAATATCCGGTTATCTTCCGAATATCATCCTGATGTCGATATGATGATGACGTCATCGAGGTCCGGGGGGGTCATATTTCTAACACAGATCATCTTGTGGAGGTCCCCCGATATTTGCAAACATGATGATGATGTCATCCGGATATGAGGAGGTGCGCAGTGGGCAGACATGATGATGACGTCAGCAGGATATGATGATGACGTCATCAGGATGTTCATCGGCCAGACTTTTGGTATAGGCTCAGCAGGAGGATCTTCCTTCGATGGATCAGGTTGTGCCGATGAAGGCGTTTATCATGCAGGTGATATTGCGATGTGATGCTGACGTCAGGGTGATATTTCAAGCGACAGGATATCATGCTGCTGGAGGATGATGATGATGAAGTCTTATACTAGTGTCGTCAGGAGCAAAAGCACCGACATGATATATGCTCATGACCTAGTATATAAAGTGTTAATGAGGTCATCGCGCGGTGCATGTGGGATATTGATATCCTGCATATTCGAAATATCATGATGATGAATCTCGGCGGGAAATGGTTGCGATCGACTGTTAGATGTTCTTCCCAAGGCCGCGGGTTGGTGCGCCATTAATGGCGATTGTTGCAGAGGTATGGGCGATGGCGTGGGCGGATCTGGTACCCGATTGAAGGTGTACATCAGCGGACAATGGCGCAGGGCTCGAGATATCTTCCTGTCTCCTCCCCTACCTGCTGCATTCAAGTTTGGGCGCCAATCTGGTAATGTTTGAGCGCCATCTTCCTGATACTGTGTATCTGGCGGGATTTTTGGTCAACCATGTAATTAATTGCTGAGCACCTACCTGGCTGTTACAAGCAGGTTGTGTTGCTCATTTGTTGGTTGTTGAAAGTTGAAGATTTTGGCTCTGTAATGCATAACAAGCTGATCTGGTTGCTCTGTACAGCTTACCTGTGAGTTTATGTATCTCTTGTTGTTTGTTTTTGGCATGAACCCACTGATTTCATGATTGATCTTATATGAGAAATGCTATTTTAGCATGTGTTGTGTTAATTCTGTCTCCAGTATTGCATGTATTCTTCTTTTGAATCTGGATGTTTGGTAATGTTTAGATTCTAGAGCATAGAATTCCTATGTTGACTGTCTGATCTTTTAACTTCTACTCAAGGGGTAGATTAAACTGTTTTCAGGTTGAACATTGGGAAGGGTATACTGCAGTAGGGATACCATAAGTAGAGATAACCTAACACTCTGTATTGGGAGATGTCTGTAAGGCAGATGTCACATATATCCCCTTGAAATCCAGTTTTAGTTGTTCATGCTGATCATCCACAGGTGTATGTCTACTGACTCCAGGCCCTGGATAGGCACCAATCATGCTTTGTTTTGTGTTATAACCATATCCAGCTTTGCATCCAAGCTTAAAATCCAAATCAAAATCTAAAACCAACATTAGGACATTAGAGTTAGTTTTAGGAACCTCAGTCCTCTGTCTACAACTGCAAATAGGCCCAAAGCTAGCCCCTTTGCCCTTATCTTTCAGTTTTGGTCTACTTACAGGAGGACTCATCTGCTTTCTGTCAACATCCCAGCCTTGCATGCATATCCTCATGGATGTTGAGTAGGGAATACCCCCCTAGGTCTTGCAGAGCCTGAAGAAGAAGAGGAGATAAAATATAGAGTCTATCTCCTACACTGTTGACCCCCTGGCCCAGAGATCCTGTTGATCACTGATGGCTACCTTGTAGGGAAATCTGGGAATAAGCATCCAGTCTGGGAAAAAGTCAACATGAAATTGGCGACTCTGCTGGGGATTGAGAAGTAAAAGTACTATCTAATCATCTCCAGTAATATATATGTGACCCATCTGAGTCAGCAACAGAAATTGGCGACTCTGCTGGGGATGGACTAAGAAAAAATGATATATTTGTGGCCCATCTGAGTCACCAACAAAATGATGCTCTGCTGGTGGAATGAACCTGGAAAAGTAGCTTTCAGCTGCTGTAAATTTTGTCCTCTCTGGAGAGGTGGCGACTCTGCAAAAAAGATCCAAATGCACATGAAAGATAAATGTATGTTATTGGTTGAAAGATGTACATATTTCTGCATCTGTATGAGAAAAGGTACCTTGTTACTTCCCCTTTATTTGCTGTTTTACTGCATAAGTTAGATGCCAGGGGAAGCCTTAGGTCTTAGACAGACAAAGGATGTCTAAGAGTAGGATTTTTATGAATCCAAGTATGAATTATCCCATACTCAGTGGTGAAATGTTGGATAAAGGAATAGAAGAGATAAGAAATAGGTTGATATTCTTAGAGGCTGAGCAGGCCCAGTTAAAAAGCAGTAACCCTGTTGTGTCTGCCAGTCAGAAAGCTAAACCTCCTGTTAGCCCTTTTGATCCTTTGTGTGACCAACTGGATTTGTCATGGGTGGATTATAAAGTAGAAACTATGCCTGCTAGGATATACTGTCAGATGCCTAGATTTAGTGGTCACAGTATATGTGATGGGAATGCACATATCCAAAATTTTCATAGTTTTATGGGAAAATATTCATTCAGAGATGAGGATATGTGGATGAGGTTTTTTGTTAGGTCCTTTGATGCAAAAGCAAAAGACTGGTATTTGAGCTTTCCAAAGAAATCCTTTGCCTGTTGGGATGAACTTGCTGACTGTTTCAAGGAAGAATTTGCAAAAGAACCGGCTGATCTTGTTACAGAATTGATGAGAATCAGAAAACAAGATGAAGAGCCATGTGTTGATTTCAGTCATAGGTTTGCAGTAGCCCTTTCACATGTCCCTGAAAGTTTCAGACCTGATATTTCAGCCTGTGTTGGCATATTCTTTGAAGCTTTTGAGGAGGGCTTTAGTGCAGTACTGAGGGATTTCAAGGTGACAAGTATGCAGATGGCATACAAGTTCATAGAAAAGATAGAAAAAATCAGAAATGTGTACCTGCTGAAACCCCTGTCCCCAGGCTTTGGTGTGAGAAATGGTTATGAAGCTGCAAATGACCAAATGATTACGGCATCATGTGCAGATAAAAATGAAAATAAAAGCATAGAGGTTGAGACTGCTGTGTTTGAACATAATGCTAACAATACTGCTCAACTGGATTGTTTACCAGTTGAGGATGCCAGTGAAAGGACTAATGAGGATTCCCATTGCAATGATGAGGCATCTGACCATGAAAACAATAACGAGGTTGTGGACAGCAATCAACAATTTTTAGAATGGACCTGTGGAGATAATTGTGAGTATTGTACTCAAGACAGAGAAGATATAAGCAAACAGAGAAGCAGTCCTATGTGTGACCCATTGCCTACCTTTCAAACACATGGAGATCATGAAGAGCAGTCAGAAATTGAAATAAGTGCTAGTTCAGAGCATGATTGTTTTTCATTTGATGGCTGTTTTGCTTATGACACACAGGCTGATACTCCTCCACAGAGTGAATCCATTGGTGATGAAGATGTGTGCTCTGCTGCCCATGAACAAATGGCATACTATGATGAAACTGATGCACCTGGGTCACCCATTTATGACACATATGGTGATGAGGATCTGTCCGAGTATGGTGAGGATCTTGACATTATTTTTGGCTTGGATTCTGTTTCTCATCCTGATGAAAGAGGAAACAACATACATCAGGTAAGTAACTGTGAAAATGTGCCCGATTTGAAAGAGATGCCAGAGCCTGATCTTTTCCAGCCTGGTGCTGCTGATTGTTGTGTACATGATGTGCACAATTGTGATTTTGAAAGTTTTTCTTTTGATGTGCCAGCATATAATACAATGAGCCCTGATCTTCCTAGTTGTGTGGTGGACTCTGAGTGTTTCCTATTTGCAGTCCAGCTAGGAGATCATGTTGCAATGCATGATGATGATACAGATGATAACCTGTGTTCTATACCATTTGAGTATGCATTGCTTGATAAATTCTACACCCACATGGCACATGATGTTGAAGGTTATCTGCACAGGGGTGATAATGACAAGCCAAACCAGAGGATTGAATATGCAGATGACAAGATTTGTTTGTGGGTGGATCCTGACAGTATCTCCAAGCTTGACCCAGTGCATGCAGATGAAAACAAGATATTTGACAAAGGGAGATACATGCTTTTCTTTTCTTGGTGGCCTTAGGCCATCAAGTGTGTTTGGTGATGCAGGTCAGTGCAGTATTTGACTCTGTGCCCAATGGATAAGGGACTGGTCTGCATCCCAGAGATCTGGGGTTCTCGCTGCAGTCTTGCACCTGCACGTCCCCAGACAGAGCCACTGTTAGTGCCTGAATTGACTGGCAGTTTTTGAGCAATTCTCATGCAGGCACTTTCCCTAAGAATCCAAAAAATGTTCTAAGTCTTTGGGCCTCCTCAGCATTTTTCAGCTGCATCATCATATTTTCTTTGAGGAGGAGATCATCATCATCATATTGTGTTCGATGATGGTCAGCATCATCATGTTTTCTGTCGACTTGCTTTTCATCGTCATCATCATATTTCGATATCGGGTGATGTTTTGATATCATCTCGATCCTGCTGATGAGCTACAATGTGCCTTAGTTTGCTTGCGGGGGTGATTTTTCAAGTATCCGGTGATCTTCCAATTATCACCTTGCCCAAACATGATGATGATGTTGCCCCGATATTCTGAAGGGGTTATTCTTTGAGTTGTTCGACCTGACTTGTTCTTTCTTAAGGGAGGTCATCATCATCATCATATTTCCAGTTATCACCGTGTTGCTTGCGAGGGTCATCATATTTTCTACCTGCATGATTTTTTCGCCGGGGTGATATTCTTTATCATCGGGTGATCTTGGTTATGATCATCTTGATGATGTTGTTGAAGAGTTCTAAGTATGACCTGATATTCACCGGGGTCATCATATTTGAACGTCAGGATGATCTTAGTCAATATCATTCTGATGATGTTGTATCACTTCATGTTCGTTGTTTTATCATCCTGATGATGCTGACGTCATTCTTACGTCAGGGTGATATCTATTTCTCTGCCTATCTGCATCATGATATTTCCGAAGGAGGAGGTGATATTTTCATATCACCCGGGTGTATGTTTGTTCCAGCGTCATGATGATGCTGATATCAAGGAGATATCCGCCTGCTGGCTTCGTGCATTATCCAGTGGGGGTGATCTTTTCAAGCATCATCATATTCATATTTCGCCCTGATCTTATAGTGGAGCTACAGTGCAACATGATGTTTGTGCATCAGGATGATATTTCCAAATATCCGGTTATCTTCTGAATATCATCCTGATGTCGATATGATGATGACGTCATCGAGGTCCGGGGGGGTCATATTTCTAACACAGATCATCTTGTGGAGGTCCCCCGATATTTGCAAACATGATGATGACGTCATCCGGATATGAGGAGGTGCGCAGTGGGCAGACATGATGATGACGTCAGCAGGATATGATGATGACGTCATCAGGATGTTCATCGGCCAGACTTTTGGTATAGGCTCAGCAGGAGGATCTTCCTTCGATGGATCAGGTTGTGCCGATGAAGGCGTTTATCATGCAGGTGATATTGCGATGTGATGCTGACGTCAGGGTGATATTTCAAGCGACAGGATATCATGCTGCTGGAGGATGATGATGATGAAGTCTTATACTAGTGTCGTCAGGAGCAAAAGCACCGACATGATATATGCTCATGACCTAGTATATAAAGTGTTAATGAGGTCATCGCGCGGTGCATGTGGGATATTGATATCCTGCATATTCAAAATATCATGATGATGAATCTCGGCGGGAAATGGTTGCGATCGACTGTTAGATGTTCTTCCCAAGGCCGCGGGTTGGTGCGCCATTAATGGCGATTGTTGCAGAGGTATGGGCGATGGCGTGGGCGGATCTGGTACCCGATTGAAGGTGTACATCAGCGGACAGTGGCGCAGGGCTCGAGATATCTTCCTGTCTCCTCCCCTACCTGCTGCATTCAAGTTTGGGCACCAATCTGGTAATGTTTGAGCGCCATCTTCCTGATACTGTGTATCTGGCGGGATTTTTGGTCAACCATGTAATTAATTGCTGAGCACCTACCTGGCTGTTACAAGCAGGTTGTGTTGCTCATTTGTTGGTTGTTGAAAGTTGAAGATTTTGGCTCTGTAATGCATAACAAGCTGATCTGGTTGCTCTGTACAGCTTACCTGTGAGTTTATGTATCTCTTGTTGTTTGTTTTTGGCATGAACCCACTGATTTCATGATTGATCTTATATGAGAAATGCTATTTTAGCATGTGTTGTGTTAATTCTGTCTCCAGTATTGCATGTATTCTTCTTTTGAATCTGGATGTTTGGTAATGTTTAGATTCTAGAGCATAGAATTCCTATGTTGACTGTCTGATCTTTTAACTTCTACTCAAGGGGTAGATTAAACTGTTTTCAGGTTGAACATTGGGAAGGGTATACTGCAGTAGGGATACCATAAGTAGAGATAACCTAACACTCTGTATTGGGAGATGTCTGTAAGGCAGATGTCACATATATCCCCTTGAAATCCAGTTTTAGTTGTTCATGCTGATCATCCACAGGTGTATGTCTACTGACTCCAGGCCCTGGATAGGCACCAATCATGCTTTGTTTTGTGTTATAACCATATCCAGCTTTGCATCCAAGCTTAAAATCCAAATCAAAATCTAAAACCAACATTAGGACATTAGAGTTAGT
This sequence comes from Cunninghamia lanceolata, assembly GCA_027924645.1. NCBI lineage: Eukaryota > Viridiplantae > Streptophyta > Pinopsida > Cupressales > Cupressaceae > Cunninghamia > Cunninghamia lanceolata. The sequence continues at coordinate 18,788,613 of BSBN01001272.1, read as the reverse complement.
TTTAGGAACCTCAGTCCTCTGTCTACAACTGCAAATAGGCCCAAAGCTAGCCCCTTTGCCCTTATCTTTCAGTTTTGGTCTACTTACAGGAGGACTCATCTGCTTTCTGTCAACATCCCAGCCTTGCATGCATATCCTCATGGATGTTGAGTAGGGAATACCCCCCTAGGTCTTGCAGAGCCTGAAGAAGAAGAGGAGATAAAATATAGAGTCTATCTCCTACACTGTTGACCCCCTGGCCCAGAGATCCTGTTGATCACTGATGGCTACCTTGTAGGGAAATCTGGGAATAAGCATCCAGTCTGGGAAAAAGTCAACACTCCCCTAGGAGATTCAACCATTTAGGACAAGTCACCCCTTTCTTGTGTCAAAACTCCTTGGGTTTGATTTTACTTGCTAATAGGGGTGATTATGTCATCTTTTTCATGCATGATTTCTTATGGTTTTAGCCTAGTTTAACTCCATTTTAAGCTTTTGATTGTAAGTTCCTCCACACATAATTGAATATTGACTTCCCCTAACTATTCTTGGGCTCTCAATTAGTCTATTGTTAGCTCCTAGTTAGTCTATTATTAGCTCCCAATTAGTCTATTGTTATCTCTCAATCATTCTCTTGTTATCTTCCAATCAATCTTTTGTGATCTCTCCAGCCTCTGTTCTCTTCCAATCAAAGCTAGATCACTCTTCAATCAATCCTTGTTAACTCCCCAATCACCACCACCTTTGGTGTGGATTATAAACCTATAAATACCCATCACTTCTTCACTATTTTCATCCTCTCCTCATTTGGAAGATCAAGCTTCTTTACAAGCTTCTTCACATGCCTTTAAGCCTCTTATTTTTTATTTCTTTAGTTTTATTTTTTGTAAATCTCCAAAGATTTCTATTTGGAGGAAAAATCATTATTGTATTCTTGGTTTTCTCAAGCTTTGCAAAGTTACCCCCACTAGCATTGCTATCCTCAATGTAGGACATTGTGTACATTTTATTTCAACCATAGATTTAAAACTCAAGCCCATTATTTTCCCATAGCAGTTTTATGCTCTTTTCAAAGTTCTTTTGAATTTCCATAGCTTCAAAGTTCAAGCCATTTACTTTCCATATCCCCATTGTTATCCCCGTTGCTAAGAGGAGGATCTCACTATTGTAGAGAAAGAGATAGTTTCCAAAAAAGACCTTTGAGGACTTATGCCAAACACTATTGAATTCATACATGTTTTTCAAGATTTTTTAGTAATTTAGAAAATCAAATCCTGCTCTTGGGGAACTAAAACCTCATTTTCTTTCTCTTGATAGGTAGTTTTAAATTGCATTCATAGATTAATTTTCTTTTTAAATTTCTTAGATTAGCTTTATTTGATTTTCTAGGTTAATTTCATTTTTATTGTTCTTGGATTTAATTGCAAATTTCATTTCATTAGATTACAATTCAAAATTGATCCACAAAATGAAATAGAAACATAGTTTAGATTGCACAAAAAAAATCATATAGTTTGCATACATTTTCCCTTTCTTAGTAATTAAATCATTAAAAATTTAGAAAAATACATCAAAAGTTATTTTGCAGTCATATATGATTGCATTTAGAGAAAATACCAAAAACATTAGAAAACACAAAAATCACTAATTACGAAAATCTTTGAAATTTCATCATGAGGTCAAAAAATCAAATTCAAAACATTCAACAGAAACTATCCTACTTTTATCTAGCATTCGATGTGCCTAAGAAAGATTGGGTGAAATCTATCATAGATGAGATTAGGGGGATTGTCCCTCAACCAATTCCCACAAAGGAAATAGCCCAAGAGCAATGACTTATCTTGAAGCTCATTCAAACAAATCAAAGAAGGCAAGTTGAAGAACATCAACACACAATTATTCATCAACAAAGGCTTATTCAACAAGTCATTCAAAATTAACAAAAGTGGCTAGATAATCTCTGTATCATAAAGAAGAAAAATAGTCTTCAAGCTAGGCTTAGAACAAGTGACTCTTTAGGTCATATTACAATCACAACCACAACAACTATCAAACATTTTCATCAACATCACAATATTCATAACAAATTTTTCCAAACACATATATCCATACATCACATGATCAACCCAAGTGTGATATGTGATGTTCTTCTCCCTCATAAATAGAACAACCCCTAGCTATACCTCCACTCAACTTGCTCTGGCCATGAGAGCAGGAGTGACTAGGCAGTTGCCCATAGCAAGGATATGGTTCATGTGTTGTGTTGGAGTCTGACTCACCCATGTTGTGTCTAAGTCACATTCTAACAACACATATATTTGTGAACATGTCACCTTATGGTTAATATTTTTGTGTTTTTGTTGCTTTGATACCATTTCCATCTTCATCTCACTTTCAATGCTAGCTTCAACAATACATATTTTGATGAATGGACAAAATATTTTGATGGGATATTTTGTGTTTTTGCATGTTTCTTCCATTCCACATTCATATTTTGTTTCCATAATCATCTCATTCATTTTGAAATGTTTCTTACACCCCCAATCTAGGAAAAAATCACACAGAGTTTGGGGGAACTTGCCCTCCAATGAAACAAGCACACCTTCAAATCCAATAGCTTTGATCTCAAATCAGTTAGACTCTAAAGACTCAAATTTGAAGGGCATCCAACAAGAGCCCCACAACTTCTTAGGTTTTAACAACTCCACATGTGAAGGCACATTCATTCAACATGACTAGATCAAAGCATGTCAAGTGAGCGTTTAGTCTAAGATCCATCAATAGGACCAAGCCATAAAGACTATAGAAAAACTACCACCCAAATAGACAACAAGGTGAGCCATCTAGAGAAAAACTTAAAAGAAGCTCAAGAGGAAAAGGAATCCCTCTACATAGCTTATCAAATTGAAATACTCACAACACGTCAAGTATCACTAAAAAGATCAAACCAGGGGGAAACCCAAAACTCCCCTCATCTAAAATTCCATTTGCACAACACAAGTAATGAAGCATTCATGCCTCCTTTTCCCTCATCATTCAACATGGAAATTTTTAATCAAACAAGTTGAATTCCTATGATGCAAAATCAACCATAAACAATCCCACCTAATTCTCAAAACATAAACATGACACTATATGGTTATCTAGCTTTCTCCAAATATAAACAATCTAGCATACCTTTTCAAGTACAACAAGTGTAGCAAGTTCCACCTGTAGGGATAATGTTTGGAGGAACACTAGCCTCTACACATAACACCCTCCTACAAACATACCCGAAGTATTTAAAAGAGCCTCTTGACTACAACATTCATCATGTCATACTACCTTATCCTCTCCTCAAGCTTCCAAAATTTAAAAGAGAGGGTGAGCCCAACTCTCATATCAGGGCCTACATCATAGTAGTGTGGGATCTTCTTCCTTGGCATGGGGTGATAGCAAAGATTTTTCCAAATTTTGTAGGGTATTGCTCTAGATTGGTACTATCATCTTCTAGAATCATCAATCCACTCATTCAAGAAACTCATTGATCAATTTGTGGTTACCTTAGACATGAACAAATTGGACAAGATAGGAATATGATAATTTTTAATGATAAAAAAAGAAACCAATGAGTTAGTTGCACACTTTGTCACATGATAGAGGTAAGTCCTCTACTCTTGAACTAGTGAACCAAACATGGATCATATGGAACTCTTTGATCTATTCTTACATGCTCTTAATATGGACACATGAGAACAAGTCTGAAAAATCCCCTATAAATTATATGAAGTACTCAAAAGTGCCCTTAGAATTGACCAAGTTTCTATTGATAGAAGAAGAAGGGAGTATGATGCCAATGGAAGGTTGGTAAAGTACAATAACAATAACAAATCCTTGACAAACAATCAAAACATAAATGAGTCAGTAGATACTTCACCATCTAAGAATAACAAGAACTATGATTACAAAAGGTATACAAATTTTGGGAACCAAAATATCAACAACTATCCCTTGAGAATCAAAAAATAGTCATACAACAATCTGTTGGCAAGAGACACTATGTGGCTTCATCATTGTTGTCATTGATGGCAACAAAGTTTATCCCACACATCCGCAGCACATAATAGGTCTTTACTGGAAGTCAGACGGAAGAGTGTTTTGGTCTGGTGTGCAAGAACAGAGCATGTAGCAAGGTTCGACAATTAGGTCTGGATCTCTCAGAGGAAGTATCTCAGCAAAGTGTGGACTTGGGGAAGTCAAGAGGAGTACCATGACTACTACATTCCAGAGATTGAGCCTCTAGTGATGAAAGAGTGAAAAGATATGAGCACCTAGGTGTTGGGTTCCTATTTGGCAGAGTAGATTGAGGATGAACTAACTGGCATAGCATCATACCTTAATCCGGATGAGAAATTGATGGTGATCAAGTTTCTTGAGGGATCATTCATGATTGGCTGACATGAGTGATGACTCCTATAACTATCTTTTTGATACGCATCACTTAGTAAGCATGGATTCAATCGACAGACCAAAGTTTGGGAAAATCTTGAGTATTCCGGATGCCGACTAGAAAGATGTTGAAATCCTTTGTGTAGATATATATACCAGATGGAAGCAGCTATACCAATCCGGTATGTGATAGAATAGTAGCTCTAAGCAGAGGAAGAATGAAGTGCAGCAGATCAGTATATTGAGCCTAACTAGAACTGAACCTCAGCATATGTGGATGCCTCTGATTAGTTCAAACACCTGGTTACTTTCTATATACCTTGTAGACAGTTAGTCTCTTGTGGGCAATGAACCTCTTGTGAGCAGTGTGCTCGGGCAGCGAGCCCTAATTGGCAAGTGCCATTTTGTACTTCTTATTCTTTTAACAGAGAATACAATCTTGGGTTAGTCACCCCGTGGTTTTTCCCTTAATAGGGTTTTCCACGTAAAAATCCTTGTGTTATGTGTGTTGATTTCTTTTCTGCTCTCATGTTCATTTATGCTTATATGTTTTGATACTGTACTATTGTTAAAGAAGAAAAGAAAGTTAAGAAATTTAAGATAACTGATTCACCCCCCTCTCAGTTATCTGCATTGTTTCCAACAATTGGTATCAGAGCCTAGTTCTTCCAAACAGAGCCTAACAGCTTGAGGAAGATCTGGGAATCTAAATTGACATGTATGGTATGAGGGAACAACTTTAGTCTACCCTAAATGATCTTGAGCAATCTCACTCTGAAGTCAATAACCTGAGGGAAAGACTCAAACAAGCTGATGACTTCATAAATGAACTAAAAGAAAAACTAAGTATCTCTGTGAAAAAGAGAAAGGAACTTCTTCAACAAATTAGCAAGTCAAAGTGAAGCCAATGATACTAATGAAGATCTAAATGAGAAAAACAAGTTATGTGAGAAGCTATCAAAAGAGGTCATTATGGTGAGACATGAAATGGAATCAGGGGTTATGAAATTCACCCAAGAAATTGAGGAGAAAAGAAAAAATAAAGATAATCTAAAGCAATCTCTCAAGGAGAATTCAGAAAATTGCCACAAAACGGATAGAATAATTAGACATCTGGAATCTTATCTTGAAGAAGCTAGAGACAATGAAGAACAACTTGAGAATTAGATAGACACTCTTAAAAAGGATCTTCAAACAATAAATGAATACAAAGAGAAATTCAAGATAAGCTATGCTCAACTTGAAGTTCTTCTTGAAAGTCAAAAGAGGGTAGATGACAAGCATGGCTTGGGATATGAAAAAGGTGAAAGCTCCGGATCCAGTAAGAAGAACTCTGGATCAGGAAATCCAAGGAACATGCCTAGAAGACCTCTAGTAAGGCAACCAAATGCTCAAAGATATCCATCCTTCAATGGATACTGCTACAATTGCAATAACTTCAGTCATAAAGCAAATCAGTGCAGAAGAAGAATGAATCAGACTAATTCATCCTTCTCCGGACAATGTTTTAACTACAAAAGGTATGGTCACAAATCTCATGAATGTAGAAATATGCAAATAAACAATTCATTCAATGGTAGATGCTTTGCATGCAATAGAATGGGACATATGGCTAATCAATGCAGATCAAGAGGATATCAGCCAAATATGCAAAGAAATGTTATTTGCTATAACTGCAATAAATCCGATCATATTGCCAAATTCTGTAGAAGTAAGAATCAGGATTAAAAGGGTCCGGTACATCAAAATCAAGACAAAGGGAAAGGAAAAGTGAATGCAAATGAAGTTCAAAGGGAAATGAACAAGATTTGGGTGAAGAGAAGTATAGAAAATGTTGGGGATGGATCCGCACCAGAATCTGGTGCTAATATTCCTTCTAGAAACTAAATAGATGAGCTTTGGCTTAGGGGGGTCACAAAAGAAAATATTTTCCCCCAGCCAGTCAATTGGTGCCTAAAATTGGCACATGGAGTGTTGTAGATTGAAGAGTTCTCAAAAGAGATATCTAAATAACCCTTAGTAAAAATATGAAAGATTCGCAAGGAGTTTCGAAGAGGTTAATCATCCAAGATTTATTTGGTTTGACAGTCATTTGGTAAAAGCAGGATTCTCACAGTTAGATCCGGTATGATTCAAAATTGAAATATCTTGATTTGCAGATAAATGGAATGACTGGAGAAAGGGAGATAGATTGTCAATTATCACCAAGAACAATTTTAAGTGCATCTTAGTGATTTGGAAGGATCTCTCTTAGAACAAGGTCAGAACAAGGAAACCATAATGACTTAAGGAGTGCATTTATTGCAATATGTAATTAGGGTTTGCACAAAAATATAAGGATTTTTTTGTTCATCATTTGCACATTTGCATTCAAGAAGAAGAAAGAAAGAGCTCTACAACAAGATTGCTTCAACCTTCTCAAGGATCAACCATAGAATCTGATTCAAACAACGATCTTTTCAGGCTCATATCATGAACCCTAGAAGCGTAAAAAGGTATTTCTGCTCTTGAAAATCTCTCTCTGAATTTTTTTGCAAGATGGCTACTCCAAATGTTGTCAAAATCACTGATAGGCCGTGCCCCAAGTTCAAGAAACATCCTTACAAATCCCTAGAAGTTGATCCCCTAGGTGCATTCTCTAGCATTCCGCATGGGGTTCTGCACATAGATGATCTTAGGGTATACATTCACACCAACATTGAGGAATTTGGGGAATCCAAGCTGATGGATATCTATCGCAAGGAATTAATAGATGAAACATATGAAATTAAACCCCAATACAAGGCCATCTGGGATAAGCATTTTGGACATTGCATCCATTTCCCCTATTTTGTAGAAGATGAATGGTTCTGGTATGTTCTGAGAAGAATGCATGACAAATTCATGTGATTGATGAGGCCATTTAAGATAAAAAAAGATGCCATTAGGGAGGTAACTGGATTGCACTCATCCGGTGGGTTGCCTACTCTCAAATCTGTCAAGAATTAGATAGTGAGTGAGGCTACCGGATCAAAGTTTGACAAGAGAGCAATGCCAATAGAAGATATCACTGATCCAGATATCAAATTTGCCTCTATGATAATTGGCTACAAGATATATCACTCCAGTAGGGAGAATTCTATGTCCAGAACTACAATTTACACTGCTTATCAGATGCTAAGAGAAAATGCAGACTATGATCTATGCGAACTTCTTCTGAGCCAACTATTAGAAAACCTGCAAAAGATCAAGAAGGACAAGAAGAACTCATTCAAGTATGGTGGGTTAATTCTATGTCTATTCTTCTACTATATGAATGAGCTACTCAGAACTAGTGGTTGGATATGGTAAAATGATAGACCGGTAGCCATACAAATCAGAGATTATATCTATGGGCTTGGTGATGCCAAGGCTCAAAGTACAACACTCTGGGGATACTTCAAAAACTTCCAAAGTATGATGCAGGCTAGAGAAAGAATTCCCCAATCCATGGTTGAAAAATACAATGATATAGTGTTCTTTATGGTAGACGCTGATCAATACCTAATGGAGGCAGTGGAGCTAAGAACAGTCTGGATCATGCCAATGGGGTATGAAGTGGATGAGAAAATTCTGGAGCTTCATGTTCAACACCTGCTAAGTCAACCAAAGGACCATGAGGTAGAAAGGTTTGGAACATTTGAAGAATTAAGTGTGAAAATTCATGTTGGGCTAAGACAACTGAAGATGAAAAGAAAAGTGAGAAGAGAAGTAGAGGAAGTTGCCAAAAGATATGGCATTTCAAAAGAAGCAGTCGATGCAAATAGAGAGAAACTAGAAAGAGCAGAGAAAGAGAGACAAGATGCTGAAAAAGAAAGTGATCCGGTGCAAGCCCCCTCCTGGACTAGATCCTCAAGGAGTTCCGTACCTACCACCTCTAAGAGCTCAAAATCCTCTAAATCGGAAGCAAAGACATCTAGAAAGGGAGAAAAGAGAACAAAAACCAAGGCTACAAGATCCTACATAAGTCAAAAGGATGATGAAGAGACAGAAACAAATGAGGTTAAGAAAATGAGGAAGAAGAAGAAATCATTAGGTGAATCCTCTGCCAATGCAAACAAAGAAGAAGAGGTAGAAGAATTCGTTGAAAGGCCTACTCCCTCCATTGATGATGTCATCACGCTAGTTACTGTGGATGGGAATCTACAACCAATGACAGAATTCTATGATGAATATAATGACACTGACAAAAGAATATTGGAGGAAGCCATAGTCAAGTACTTGAATATCTATAATAAAGCATTCATTGAAATCATCTCTCTAATCCCCAAGAGTTTAGAGAAAGTACTTGAACTCAGAAAAGACAATGCCAAGGAAAAGGATATGGAGATCCAGGAATAGATAGTTATTCAGCTCTATCCTTCCATCACTCCAAAACAAATGACCATGATCTTCAAAGATTGCAAGGATGAGTTCCAGAGCAAAGCTAGAATGAACAAGCTTATGCTCAGAGAGACTAATTAGGTGGCAAAAGAGACTGAAGACATCCTCTGGAATGCATATAAAAGATTCAATCTTCCTACTATAGAGGACATAAGTGATGAACCTTTTGCCATGGTTGTCGAAGGATTAAGTGTATCAAAGGAATTTTCTACTGAGAAAACTGCAAAAGAATCAAAGGAGATAGGTTAGGAAAAGACTAAGGACTTGGATTCCTCTACTCTAGAAGAGGAAGTCCCCACAGAAATAAACATCTCTCTTCCAGATCCCCCAACAAACTTTGGAATTGAAGAAGGAAGAAAAGAGGAGAAGGTAAGTCAAGAAGAGGAGAAAAAGGGAAGAGAAGAAGAACAAACAGAGAAAATCTCTGTTGACACCTCTGAGGCTGTAAGAGGAAAGAAGTCTCCAGCAAGAGACACTGTAGAAGCAGTGAAGAATTTCCTGACCAAAGAAATAATGGAGATTGATGAACCAGAACTGTTCCAAGTACCACTCAATTTTGATTCCCTCTCCCCAGTTCAAACAATGAAGATAGCATCCTTTGCCCAAGTAAAGGCAAAAGAAAAACTTCTAAAGTCTCACATGGAAGATTGTGAGCTGATAGAGATTGCTTCTGGAATGTTGGAGAAGATCATGCCATCCTTTCAAAAGGATCCTTCGGCCTCTCCATCTGGTAATCTTAAATCTCTGATAAACTCTGTCAATACTCAATTTGATTCCTTAGAAAAGGTGGCAGAAGAAAAGGTTTGGAAAAAATTTTTGGGAAAGAGATTCTCTGAGGTGTAGGGACTTATAACAAATGATAGGAGAAATTTGGATATTGGGATAAAGAGCTTAGAAAATGCTCTTACAGATGGCGGAGATTATACAAATTTTGTCTATCTTGGTCCACAGTGACAGCAGACATTGCCAAGAAGGTGGAAGAACAAGAGAGCAAACTATCAAGTTTATCTCAAAATTTTGATCCTCTCACCTCTTCCATAATGAATCAAGAGTGCTAGATTATTGCCACTATAAATGAAATAAAGAGGCTTGAAAAGGAGAAGAAGAATAGAATAAGCAGGCTAAGTGAACTAAGAGGGATAATTATCCCCAAGTTAGAGGCAATGCATGAGGCCCTAATTGATGCCCAGACCATAGCTCGGACCAGTGATCTGGCAGACTTAAAGAGGGTAGAAGCTTTTGCATTTTTGTTAAGTGGTCACATCTCAATTTTGGACAGGATGAAGCAGAGTTGGGCAACATAATTTATCCAGTTGAAGACTACCTTCGAGAATATACTTAAGTATATGTAAGTATAACTTGTATATATACTTATGCGGCTATGGATAGGTTAAATTTTGCAAATTTTGGTGTGCAGATTCCACCCTTTGCCATTGATGTCAAAGGGAGAGTGAGGAGCAGTGAAAAATGTAGAATCTAGCTAAGGGGGAGCTCCAAAAAAGTGTACATAAGAACAGAGCATCAGCCAAGGGGGAGTGTGTTATGACACTTAGTCATTTTTCACTAAGTGTTGCCATCAATGCCAAAGGGGGAGATTGTTGGCAAGAGACACTGTGTGGCTTCATCATTGTTGTCATTGATGGCAACAAAGTTTACTCCACACATCTGCAGCACATAATAGGTCTTTACTGAAAGTCAGACTGAAGAGTGTTTTGGTTCGGTGAGTAAGAATAGAGCATGCAGCAAGGTTCGACAATCAGGTCCAAATCTCTCAGAGGAAGTATCTCAGCAAAGTGCAGACTTGGGGAAATTAAGAGGAGTACCATGACTACTAAATTCTAGAGATTGAGCCTCCAGTGATGAAAAAGTGAAAAGATATGAGCACCTAAGTGTTGGGTTCATATTTGGCAGAGTAGACTGAGGAAGAACTGACCGGTAGAGCATCAAACCTTAATCCGGATGAGAAATTGATGGTGATCAAGTTTCTTGAGGGATCATTCATGATTGGCCGACATGATTGATGACTCCTATAACTATCTTTTTGATACACATCACTTAGTAAGCATGGATTCAGCTGATAGACCAGAGTTTGGGAAAATCTTGAGTATTCTGGATGCCGACTAGAAAGATGTTGAAATCCTTTGTGCGGATACATATACCAGATGGATTTCGATGGGAAGGTGTGTGGTGAGTAATAGTATGTGTGAAGAAAAGTAGAAAGCAATGTGGAAGTAGCTATACCAATCCGGTATGTGACAGAATAGCATCTCTAAGTAGAGGAAGAATGAAGTGTAGTAGATCAGTATATTGAGCCTAACCTGGTTAGTTCAGACAGGATGCCTCTGATTAGTTCAAACACCTAGTTACTTTCTATATACCTTGTAGACAGTGAGTCTCTTGTAGGCAGTGAGCCTCTTGTGAGCAGTGTGCTCGGGCAGTAAGCCCTAATTGGTAAGTGTCATTTTGTACTTCTTATTCTTTTAACAAAGAATACAATCTTGGGTTAGTCACCTTGTGGTTTTTCCCTTAACAGGGTTTTCCACGTAAAAATCCTTGTGTTATTTGTGTTGATTTCTTTTCTACTCTCATGTTCATTTATGCTTATATGTTTTGATACTGCACTGTTGTTAAAGAAGAAAAGAAAGTTAATAAATTTAAGATAACTGATTCACCCCCCCTCTCAGTTATCTGCATTGTTTCCAACACAATCATCATAAACCTCAAAATTACAATCATGATAAGTATTTCTCATTTCACAAGAGGAGGCATGATATCAAATCATGTCAAGAGTACCATCACTTCACATCAAACCTCCCAAAAGATCAACCATTCATGGAAACATTCCCACACCCATAAGATGAAGGAAATAGTCCCAAAATTTATCAAAGTACCTTTGATTAAAACACCTTAGGCCTTGTGGAATTAGAGAAATATCTAGATGTCTATGTTACCCAAGGACCATAATGACTAGATGACACCCCTAGTGATTCAAAATTTTCTCACATGCTAGGAATTCTCAAGAGTTATCCTACGTACAAGAATGCTCTCCTTAATGCCTTAGATTTAGGCCATTTAGTTCAAGACTCCAAACAAGAATGGATCTTCTTTAATATTTGATTTGAAAAAGTTACCCTTCGACGATGGCATAGCTAATTAATAGGGTGATCTCCCCCTCTACCTAATAGTCCAAGTTCAAGACTAGTCCATCAAATGAGTAATGATTGACGATGCGTTTGCAATCAACATAATACATTTCTCTCTCCTTTAAAGAATTGGTTATGATGAAAATCACATCACACAAGAAACTTTTATCCTTAGAATACATGACAACCCAAAAATCAAACCCGTGAGTAAGGTCAATCTTCAAATTATATTGGGTACCAAAACTCTCCCAGCTAAATTTTATGTCATCAACAAAGAAACCACCTATAATATAATCCAAGAAAGACCTTGGATTCATAAGATGAGGGAAATTCCCTCCATCCTATTTTAGGAAATCTAATTATTACACAAGTCAAACCCATATTATTAACTTGGAGACCCTGATCCTTTTAGCATTTACAAAGTTGAACAAACCAAAAAGAAGAGTTCAAGATCATGGAAACCTCTAATAATGCAAGATTTTTTTTTTGAAAAAGATGAGACATCTAAACAAATTACAAACATCGCTAAAACCTCAAAATCTATAGGGGAGGGGGCAATAGAATAATTCCCCCTCGGTCCCCACTCAACAAGTCTTATGTTCCATTCAACTTAGCAACCATTCCTATCAAGTCAACAATGAGAATCCATGCATTTGTGATCACCACTAAGTAAAAAGGAGAACCAAAAACCACAAAAAAACTAGGAGGGCCAACACTAATTCCAATTGCCCCTAAAAAATTTAAAATAAACATTGAAACTCTACAAGAACATAAAATTACAAGGCTAGCAGGCAAATCATTGAATGATGAAATATGTGAATGCATAAAACTTCTCACTAAATTCAAAGACATTTTTACACCAAGCCTAAGAATGACCTTGAAAATACTTTCAAATGATGGATATCAAACAACCATGTCTACATAAATAGAAAAATAATACAAGAAGATCATCCAAAAACCATTCAAAGTTAGAGACCTTGTACTCATAATCTACAATCTAGTCAATAAAGGCTGAAAAATTAGACCAAATTGGAAAGGTCCATAGTAGTTGAGGAAAATGTTAGAAACAACACTTACCTCTTGTGCACTAAGGAATGTGAAGAATTTAGTGAAATAATTAATGCCTTTCATATAAAAAATATTATATTAAAAAATCCAAAAAAATTGAAAACTTCAAAAATCCATAAAAAAGTACAAAATTCTTGAAAAATAGAAAAATGCATTCTCATTTTGTTCACTATGCACTTGTTAGTGATATGCTCTTGTCTGATATATTTTCTTAATAAGGAGTCTAAGGTTGTCTAGTATAAGTTATCCTTCCTAGGCCTAAAAGATTCACAAAATCATTATCACCATCCATCATTCACCTTTACATTCCAACAAATTCAAAATAAAGTCAAACTCTTAGCTATATATTGATCTTGTTATGGAGTAAAAAGTGGACAAATGCCTTTTTACCTCCTTGTTTAGCTCCTAGGTCCCCATGAATACAATATACATTCTAAAAATTCATCCCAACACAAAATTGCCCGAAACTAATGTAAATTGGGAACAAGGGGCCCATATGTTACCTTACCCTAGACCAAAAAGGAGCCTCAAGACTTAGGCACCCAAGTATTCCCTGATTGGTCAGGGTAGATTTAAAATATGTCAGCTTAGGACCTTTAAAAATATTTCTCCTTGTCAGCTTTTTTGGTTTAATTTGATGAATGTTAGCAAGAAAGCATATATAAGTGTGTTTTTGAATTCATTATGAACCTAGAGGGAGATAACCAACTTGAAGCATTGGAGTAAAGAGCATTCAAAGCATTCATTGTGATTCTAGAGTAGATTTGTATTGTCATTATGTGTGTTGTTGCAGGTTTGAAATTATCAAATCTATCTCTCCTTATGAGTTGAAGAGCCTTCATCCTCCTAAGGGTTTCATCACATAGGTGATATCATTGTTGTTCATCACCATTTGATTCATCATATTGATTTTGTTTTTAGCTTTTTCCCTGCAAGGGTATGCTCTCTTTATCTATCAATAGTGTTGGGAAGCTTGAATGCTATCCCAAGATTTGACTGATGCAAGTCCCTAAACACCATAACCCCCAAACCCCTTTTCTTCTTCTTGTGTGTAGGTTACAGGTGCGAGATCCAGAAAATATGAAGATATAGGAAGACTGAGCAAGGATCAAGGTTTTGGGATCTGACAATAGTTTGGGAGTATTCCTCTATGCAAGACTTGGGTGCTGGAGCCCTAGTCTTTATGCCCCATTAAACTTTAGTTCTAGCATCAGGATAGTCTCTACATCATTTATCCAGAACTTACAGTTCCTGAAGTTCAACCTTTCAGGAGTTTGGTACTCATGAAATAGTCCTTCAACATCTCTGCATTTGGGACACATGTTCTATCATCTTCTTGATCCTCCCTATACGATTAGTTTCTAGAGATTTTCTATACGTCTTTTGTTATAATTAGATCATCATAGAACTAGGGTTTGTTACATCATTGACTTGGGGTTTGATAAAAAGGCTTGATTAAATTAGATCTTTTCATAGCACTCATGAGTACAAGATTTGTAGCTAAGTCCACCTCCTTTTGGTAGTGATTTGGCTCAGTCTTGTCCTTGAATGTTATTGTGAAAGAGGGTTTGATCTAGAGTGCATGCTAGTCTCATTATTTATCTTTTTCACACTTAAAAGATCCTATCATAATGAATTATGATATCAAGTCTAGGCAAAGTAAATATTCAAACCCACAATACTCAATAGAAGCTTTCAAACTTAGACCTTCCCTAATCCTCCTTAGCAAAAGGGAAGTTCGATGGGATAGTGAAATTTTTTGGTGGTGCCTAGCCCCTTATTTTTTTTGGCCAAAAATGTCAGGGGGATTAAAACTCTGCAAAAAAAAAAGAAATGGTACAAAAAAGAGAGAAATCATAAAAAGAGTAAAAAAGAAAAAGAAAAAAGAGATACAAAAAAAAGAGTTAAAAAAATGAGAGAAGTAGGAAAAATTACTATAAAATACAAAAAAGGAGAGAAAAATAAATAGAAAATAAAAGAAAAAATAAAAAGAGAGGATTGTTGATGTTTGCATTTTTGGGTGGAGATAAATCTAAGCTCGAAGCACACAAACACACTAGTTAGGAAAAGCCAAGAGTCTAGCCATCATTAGGGCCATCTCTTGCTTTGGATCCTTTTCTTTACTCCAGGTCTATCATGTTGGCCATTTCTGATCTAAGTGTACAAGGTATTAATAAAATTTATTGCTTGTCTAAGTTGAAAATGGGTCAAAGTGTTTTGTCTAGATAAGGGTAGGTGTTTAGCCTTTTACAAATCTATGTTCAACAATTGTTTGCTATTTATATGTGGTTGGTGGATAAACATCAATTTCCTTTGGTTTCAAGAAATAGAGAATTCCAATTGGATATGTCTAGGATTATAATAATGTCAAACAACTACCTAGTTTTTAAATATATGTTGAATGCAACTGAAAACTAGGAGAAATTTCTCTCGTGCGAAGAGTAAAAACTAACACATGAAGCTCTACTTAAACATTACCGGGTTTGATGGTTAAACAATTGACACATACCAACCCCTCAAATTATAGGAGCTTGACTCTCACTATCAAATAATTTTTCCATGGGGAGCATGGACTCTCAAAAACCTAATGGAAATAAAAACTGCTCTGCACCTCTCCTTTATCTTCTTTGATAAGCTATGACTGTACACATGAAGAGCTCTATCCGGCCTTCCAATACAACCACAAGCCAACCCCTTCTGCATGGATTTCTAAATACATTCTGTTGTGGATGATGTTCTAAGCGTGGTAATGTGGAAAAGTTTGCCTACCATGGCCTCACACTTATAGAGATCGTAGTCCTTCAATGCTTGATTCCACCTATCCACGTTGTAATGATAATCGCACACCAATCCTATGGCTATTGCATGCACAAAATGCCCATCCTGCACAATGTCCATGATATTAGATAGTAATGTGGACACCAAGTCCAACGAATCGATAACCCTATCCTTAGCGCCTTGCAGCCATTTGAGGCCACAAATATTCCTGATGGTGAAATGTACCATCATACAGTCTGCATCAAACACCTTATTGTTATTTGTTATCTTTATCTTTCCCCTTTATCTCTAGTTCCCAAGAATAGGCTAGAAAGAAAAGGTGTAGGTTTAATTTGTCATCCTCCATCAAAGCCTTGCAAATAGAACTCAATGAGAAATGATTGAAAAAACAATGGCTCCTAGATATGAGTAAATTCAAACTGATAGGGGATAAGGAATAGCCAACAACTATATAAATGATTGATGGCCTAAGATTATACCTCTCTCCCACCACCGTTGAATCATGTTTCAATGATATGTCTTGGGAAGTACGCAATTATAACTACCCTAATTGCAAAGATTGTTATTAGATTTAGCATGATGATAACAATAAATTGTCTTCCCTTTCCAATAGTAAAATGTTCATCACCATTCAACGTGGTTTACCCCAATGGCCACAGGATCCTTTAATAAAAGCTTGGAAGGATGAACATGACCTGGTTGCTCCACCTATTCCCATCCATCCGTGCTAACTGATACACATGCCTACGGTCCCCAACCATCCTCTCGTGACCACCCACTACTGTAATATGCTCCTTTCCTTCACACACTTCTCCCTCCCTGAAGCTTAAAGGCACTAACTGAATGAAGGTGTGATGAAGTAAATAACCTATTCAAAAGAGCCAATCCAACATCTTTTCACCATTCTCCTTCAATAAATAAATGATTATTACATCCAACTCACTCCCAACTCATCTATCCTTTCGAAAGCTAGCTCAACAGCCATTCGACCATTCCAAATCTAAAAGAATTCATTAAACTGAAAAGACCAATGATGTGAAACTAGATAAATAGACATATATCCCTTCACATAGACCTCTATTAAGCACTTAGCCATTAGTGGCTTAGTTTTCCTTGAAAGCCTTATGAATCAAAATCAAAATGAGAGCCTCCTGCCACCTTTCAAACTAGTCTAACACCTTTGGGGATAAAAAGAAATAAAAAACAACTCAATGATATACTAACAGATCATGAGGATAATAAAGCCCATCCTGTCACCTTAACACTTAGCTATCAACTCTTTAGGGGTCTATTCATTTCCATGTCTTCCTGGATCCACATCAGCAATTGGCTGGGAGTGTTCCCCTGACTAGGATTAAACAATTCTTCATCCTAGATTTGATCAATTGCTCTATTTACTAGTGCATCTATAGCTCTATTAGCCTCTTTGTAACAATGGGAGATCTGATAACTATGAAAACTTTTCAAAAGATCTTTTGCCTACTGTAGAAGGTACCCTACCTTCCAGTTCTCTGAGCTACTAATTTTAATTGCTCTAATTGTATTAAGTGAATCTCACTCTATCCAAAAATACCTGAAATTATGTTGTATTGCCAATTGCATTCCATGCAAGAGTGCCCAAGCCTTGGCTTCTGTAATATCACTTTCCATAATGCCCAAAAGTTAACATAAACATTTATCATAATCAAGAGATTAGTTAACCATTTGATTTCTCAAAGCAAATTTAACCATAATGAATCATTTTCATTACAACAATTAAGCATGATATTCCAAATAGAACATAACCAAGCTTACAAAACAATGTTCATTTACATATCCTTAGTGATCAACTATCACTATTCATGAACAATTTATGCCCAAGACATCATAAATTATCTTATACATATCCAAATTATACATTACAATTGACTATCAAGTCATAAAAGATGAAACACTGTATCTGGAACAATTAACATCCATCTTCATAAGCCTCAACTTGTCTCATGCTTGGGAAGGAGAGCATCATCCTAGTTCTTTTCCACCAACCATGGACCTACGGTCCCCCACTCACTTCCAAACTGGAAGTGGCCTACCTTTCATGGAAAGGTTAGATATTAGGAACCCTTAGGTTAGCCATATAAGTATCTAGTGTTGTGTCCTTCCTAATGTCTCTCGGTCACACAACTATAGATCCACTCTAACTATGTATGACACTACTAGAGACACTAGGCCATCTAGAGCACTGTGGATTGACAATGCATGCTTAGACGGATGCATTACTTTGGCCAAAGATTTTACATACATGAATGTTACACATTGAAGGTAGTCATATGTCCACCACCTTGACTCGACTTATATGCTGTCATGTCCTACAGTAAGTTCAAATCGACCTTTCTCTCTAGGTCTAGAATAAAGGAAATTAATTCGATTCATTGCCTATATCAGGACATTTGACTCCCATCATGGTTTAATTGTAAAATAGTTTATTTCATAACATGGAACTTGTGAAGTCCTCCTTGTCACCTTATTCCACTATGCAAGTCATATCAACTTCAACCATTCTTGGTCTAGTATAAATAGGATTTAATGTATTTAAGTCCAATTCTTAGACACTTGAATGTTATTTCAAACATAATACTTAGGTTCTTGGTTTCATATTGATACGGTTACTAATGACTCCACGTCATATTATCCCATTTTCTTGAATAATGAATACATTATTGTTTTCAACATTCACCTTACTCGATCAATGTTTACTTTGTTTACCTAATGGCAAGGTTAAAAACTATTTCATAATAAAAAAGGAAAGACTCTTATCATAATATCTTTCAAAGGTTCATAAAGACTCATAGAGTCGAACACATCTAGATTCTTCTTTGGAATACTTTAATAAAGTCAAATATAAAACATAACTGCCACTTATATAGTTGTCATTTATCTTGTATAAAACCACTAGCTTATAACAAACCTAGGGTAGATTCTTTATGTCAAAGGATATGTCAAGACTTACTTCATAATGAAGACAAGATTGAAGTCTTGGCTGTCATAACAACATAACTATGACAGAGTATGGTTATTATTCTGTTACTCTCCTCAAAGAGTTATCATGTTCACATAACAAACTTATATTATTGATTGCCAATCGATTCTCATTATCTTTCCTATTGAGTTGGTAGAATAAGGTGTCGAGTGCAGTAGCATGACCCAGTTTATCTATGGTTAATTGTGTTTAAACTTTATCATGGTTGTGGCCATAGATATGATGGTATGGACTGCTCCACAGGTTGATAGCATCGAGTAGCTATTCAATACAGACTAGTGTCCTATCAGGCTCATAAGGATACACAAATTTGTAAGATTTAACAACTAGAAAGTATAAAGATATAAAGCATCATTAAAGATGTAGGGTGCATAGTGCAAGGCACATAGTAATAGTTTAAAACTGTAGTGCTCATGTAAGCAAACCCACGTAGGGTTTTTGGCCTCAAGCTGGCCGAGCACCTCAAAGAGCAATAGTTTCAGAGTATCAAGAATTATATTCATTTGGGGCTCCAAGAGCCATCATCTACTCTTAACATTCATTGTTATGCATAATTAAGTATACAGTTTCATCACTGTGCATAAAAAGCATTGCATTTCTTAATCTCTATAGTCAGCAATGCTGGCATTTCTATCATTCGAAAGGAGATAATACTATATTGCAGGTAATGCATTATATGAGCTGAGGGCTATAAATATAAGGTACCTGAATAAATATAACATAGAGTGTTATAGATACAGCTCACAGAGCTCAAACACCAGCTGTTCTAGTCGCCGTCACCCACTATGGTTCTCTGCAACTCGAAAAAGAAGCTCGCAGTGTTCGCCACCCGCTCACACACAATTCACTACCAAGACTATCCTCCAAATAGAATAACCAAAAACTTCTATTTTCCTTCACTCCACTTCCCTGCCCAAGACACCCAAGATGGTATTCGTAAACAACCACAGCATTATCTTTGCATGCCATATGAGCTTTCTAGCTAGTGGGATCTTTGATCCATGCTACCCACTTAGCCAATCCTTTCTCCTTTCCCACTCCTCGTGGGTTTAAGGATATCAAGGTGGAAAGTAAGAAGATAAGATAGGATAGTTATAAATATAGTCACAACTAATATCATCAACCTCTAAAGAGGTTCGTATATATAAATTTATATATGAACACCCTTGACTAATAATAAGGGTTAAAGAACTTTTATATTATTAAAGTTCATCATAATAATGAAAACAAAAGGTATCACACTAAAAGCTTAGGATGTTCGGGGTCGAGTAATACTCCCCCAACATCGATGATAAACCTTAGTCAAAAGGATAGAAAATAAGAGATAAATCCCTATTTAAGAAAAGGATAATGAGAGATCTCAATGACTCATAATTCAACTATCATACGACTTGATATTTTATTCCAAGAACATTCTCTAGTCATTAAAGGACCATCAACAAAATGACTCACAAGGATAGAATTACAAAAGAAGGAAGACATGACTCATGACAACTTACAAGGGATTTGGAAGGACATGGGAACTGGTACTCAGATGACTATTCAACCTTGTTTTCTTGACATATAATCATTCCTCCAGGATGATACCCTCCTTCCTTCTTTTAAGGTCGTTAACTTTACCTATTCACACTCAGGACCACAATATCATGATCGGTGCATCATAATCATGCCTCATAATATAAATCAATCATTAACATAATTAACAATGATCAATTCAGATATTTCCACAATATCAAATTATTTAACTATGACTAGCCCTCCTGATTATCATGCAAAGTTAATGATTAAGTCTAATTGTAAGTTGGGGATGTAATAACTTCATTGTTGGAACCCTGAGGAATCTTCAAAGACTTTGCCACCAGAAGCTGCCCCTAATGATCTCTAATTACACATCCAGTGCCAGACAAGCCTGGATTACCTCAACAAGCACCATCAAAATTTAATTTCACATAGGGCTGATTTGGGGAGCTCCACTTGACAAGATTATGATCCACTTTCTTTTTGCTAGATTGTGAGATAGAACCTTAAGGGACCTGATCTAGAAACATCTAATTTTTGACCATCAACTCATCCCATGAAGTCCACTTAACATTTTGAGAGCCCGACTTCGTCACCTTAGAAAGTACCACTTCTAAAATGGCTTTGTCCAAGTTCACACATACCTAATGAAAAGATTTTGCCTTCCTCTTGAAGATCCTAAAGTTCCTTTCATGGCAAATGTGCCATATAACTAGAGAAGGACTCACTTCCCATAGACAAGAAAAAGTTGAGTCTGAGAACAAGGTTGACCAACTTTTAAACAAAGCCAACAACATCTCTAGAAGGGGAAACCCAATTAAGTATTTTGAAGAGCTAGTACCAACATTCCCTACTAAACACACACTAGACCATTAAATGATTAAGACTCTTATCTTCTTCCCTGCACAATACACATTTAAAATTTGAACCAATGGCCCATTTTTGAATTCTATCTCCAGTTAGGATTCTCTTGTTTAATGCTAGCCAAGCAAAGGCTCCTACCTTTGGGAGCATAGCATCATTCCAGCAAAGATGAGCTGACCAGTTTGATTTGTGACTCACCTCTAGACTTTTATATCCTTGCTCGACTGAGTAAGAACCAGTGTTATCTACAGCCCTTACAAGTTCATCTTCTTGGTTCATTAGGAACACCACTCTAACCTTTAAAATATCTTGTAATAAAACTTTTTGATCCTATGGAATATCATAATCCTCTAAACTTCTCCATTTTGCTCTATATTGGATTGGCCCTAGCTCCGTAAGGCAATAGTCTTTCACCTTAGATCCCTAATGAAGCTTTAGATACCTCCTTGCTCCCTCCAATTCTCCTTTTGTTGATAACTTTGGCTAGCCATTCTAGAAATCCTCCCAGAAGTTTGCTTTCTCTCCATTGTGGATAACCCATGTGAGATTAGGAAAAATTACCTCCCTACATCTTATAATAAAATTCCACATGGATGAGCCTCTTAGTGGATTGAGATCCATAAAGATTCTCTCCTTCTCTGCATTATCCAAATATTTTGCTTGCATTAATCTGGCCCATTTGGATTGTGGTCTCTTATACAAATTCTAGGCTAGCTTAGCTCCCAGTGCTTGATTTTGGAGTTTAAGGTTTATGATCCCTGCCCCACCTTGAGATTTTGATTTGCATACCTTCTCCCATTATATTAAGTGGATCTTCTTTTTGGCTAAAGTCCCTTGCCAAAGAAATTGCCTACGAATCTTCCCCATTTCAGAATTGATACCTTTCAAAATTTCAAGCGTAGACATCATGTAAATTCGTATCGCTGTCAAAACAACTTTAATCAAGGTTATTCTTCCCACCAGAGTTAGCTATCCCACTTTCGAAGTTCCAATCCTATTCTTCAGCTTGGATGTCACCTCCCCGATGATATAATTCTTTTGAAATCCGTCCATAAGAGAATGACACGAAGCAATCTTATCCGAAGAGCATCCCAAGAAGGTGGGACCCAATTACTCATGAACGGGATAAGAACGAACTGACCGACACAAGACGGACAGCTGTACAGGACTTTCCTTTTGAAAACAAGTAGAATAACTTGTCCCCATGATGAGGTGATGGGGTTACCCCTTTACAACGTGGTAGGGTCCACGCCTTATCATTATCACGAGGAGATAAGATTCCCCGATAAGTGACATGCCCACTTATTAGCCTAAGAGCCAGTGCTGTGGCTATCATCATCATCATCACGACCCCAAGCACATCTTTCACAAAACGCTTGATTCGGATGATTACAAGCAGGCTGTGCTGGAGGGACCCTAGGGTCATCGTCAGAGTGGTCTTCACAATTATAACAGGTCTGACTGGAGGCATGTGGAATACAACCTGTCATGAGTTGCGGTGTTCCTTCCACATTATGGTCATCACTTTCAATTTGTAAGGACCGTAAATACCTCTGGTCATGGAGAGTGGTGTTGCTTCGTTCATACGGTAGGTCTTGACATGTATCCAGATGGATACCTGGTGTGCATAGAAGTATCTGATTCTATTCTTCACAGTCCAATGTTCAAAGACTGATTCAGGTCCACACGGCCCAAAATGTTGAGCAAGATACCTATTGAGAACAGTATCTTCTCCTGAATTAAAGGTTAATCGGAAAATACAACCTGTATAGGCCGTTGTATTTTGGAAGTTCATATTGTCCG
Source organism: Cunninghamia lanceolata (assembly GCA_027924645.1). Classification (NCBI taxonomy): domain Eukaryota; kingdom Viridiplantae; phylum Streptophyta; class Pinopsida; order Cupressales; family Cupressaceae; genus Cunninghamia; species Cunninghamia lanceolata. Next base: position 18,765,612 of record BSBN01001272.1, on the reverse strand, counting down.
CTGGAGGATATGGCCCAGAGAACATATCTCTGATGAGGTCTTTACCTTCTTCGAAATTCAACCACTCCTCTGGTTTCTCAATGGCCGGACTATTGAATTGAACTGGTAAACTGAAATCCCCGCACCAGTTGTTCAAAATGTGTCCAATATCTGGATCCACTGGTTCAGCTTCTGCATTGAATTGAAAGAATGGGATTTCATTCCAAAGACCTGGAGATGTTAGCAACAACTTGGCTTTTAACATTTTATAACGATCATAAAGGAAATCGTTAGCCATTCTATAATTGTGAAGGTCCCTTCTAGGAAAGGGATTCGTACTCCATTCAGTTCTACTGAGTTCATGCCATCTCTGCTCTCGGATTCTTATATGCATGACTCTAACTTTACCTTTTACCTGTCTGTTCTTTGCTTGGACTTCTTGCTCTTGGACTGGATCAGAATGTCCTTCTCTTGAAACAAAGTCAGCTACAATATTTTCAGCTCCTGGAATATGAAGACAATCAAATTCATAAGTACAGAGAAGCTGTGCCCACCTTAATAATCTTCCTCTTACTACCTTATTTCGTGACTCCTTTTTAAAGAAACCTTTCAAGTTTTGCAAGTCACTTTTTAACAGAAACCTCTTGTCAGCAATAAACATTTGAAAAGCCTGGAAGGTGTTTACTACTGCTAGGATTTCCTTGTGCGTACTGTGGTAGTCCTTTTCTGAGGCATGAAAACTTCCACTAACAGTTCTGACAATTTTACCCTTATCCTTAGGATCATACTGTTCAGTTTTCTGTTCTCTAAGAACTCCTGCCCATGCAAGCTCACTTGCATCAGTTTCACCTATCTTATAGCCTGGACCAGGAAGCTTCAGGGTTGGAAGTTTTGCACATTTATCCTTGATATTTTGAATCAATCTATCGTGCATTGCACTCCAAGGTGGTGGTTTCTTGCCTAGAAGTTTATTCAACTCCAGACGATCTTCAGCTAACTTATAATAAAACCCAGAGATATAATTTACTAAACCCAGAAATCTCTGCAATTCTTTTACATTTGTGACAGGCAAATTTCTGATTCTGGTTAAAATATGTTCTTGTACCTCCATCTCCCCAATTACTCATGAACGGGATAAGAATGAACCGACCGACACAAGACGGACAGCTGTACAGGACTTTCCTTTTGAAAACAAGTAGAATAACTTGTCCCCATGATGAGGTGATGGGGTTACCCCTTTACAACGTGGTAGGGTCCACGCCTTATCATTATCACGAGGAGATAAGATTCCCCGATAAGTGACATGCCCACTTATTAGCCTAAGAGCCTGTGCTGTGGCTATCATCATCATCATCACGACCCCAAGCACATCTTTCACAAAACGCTTGATTCGGATGATTACAAGCAGGCTGTGCTGGAGGGACCCTAGGGTCATCGTCAGAGTGGTCTTCACAATTATAACAGGTTTGACTGGAGGCATGTGGAATACAACCTGTCATGAGTTGCGGTGATCCTTCCTTCCACATTATGGTCATCACTTTCAATTTGTAAGGACCGTAAATACCTCTGGTCATGGAGAGTGGTGTTGCTTCGTTCATACGGTAGGTCTTGACATGTATCCAGATGGATACCTGGTGTGCATAGAAGTACCTGATTCTATTCTTCACAGTCTAATGTTCAAAGACTGATTCAGGTCCACACGGCCCAAAATGTTGAGCAAGATACCTATTGAGAACAGTATCTTCTCCTGAATTAAAGGTTAAGCGGAAAATACAACCTGTATAGGCCGTTGTATTTTGGAAGTTCATATTGTCCGCTGGAGGATATGGCCCAGAGAACATATCTCTGATGAGGTCTTTACCTTCTTCGAAATTCAACCACTCCTCTGGTTTCTCAATGGCCGGACTATTGAATTGAACTGGTAAACTGAAATCCCCGCACCAGTTGTTCAGAATGTGTCCAATATCTGGATCCACTGGTTCAGCTTCTGCATTGAATTGAAAGAATGGGATTTCATTCCAAAGACCTGGAGATGTTAGCAACAACTTGGCTTTTAACATTTTATAACGATCATAAAGGAAATCGTTAGCCATTCTATAATTGTGAAGGTCCCTTCTAGGAAAGGGATTTGTACTCCATTCAGTTCTACTGAGTTCATGCCATCTCTGCTCTCGGATTCTTATATGCATGACTCTAACTTTACCTTTTACCTGTCTGTTCTTGGCTTGGACTTCTTGCTCTTGGACTGGATCAGAATGTCCTTCTCTTGAAACAAAGTTAGCTACAATATTTTCAGCTCCTGGAATATGAAGACAATCAAATTCATAAGTACAGAGAAGCTGTGCCCACCTTAATAATCTTCCTCTTACTACCTTATTTCGTGACTCCTTAAAGAAACCTTTCAAGTTTTGCAAGTCACTTTTTAACAGAAACCTCTTGTCAGCAATAAACATTTGAAAAGCCTGGAAGGTGTTTACTACTGCTAGGATTTCCTTGTGCGTACTGTGGTAGTCCTTTTCTGAGGCATGAAAACTTCCACTAACAGTTCTGACAATTTTACCCTTATCCTTAGGATCATACTGTTCAGTTTTCTGTTCTCTAAGAACTCCTGCCCATGCAAGCTCACTTGCATCAGTTTCAACTATTTTATAGCCTGGACCAGGAAGCTTCAGGGTTGGAAGTTTTGCACATTTATCCTTGATATTTTGAATCAATCTATCGTGCATTGCACTCCAAGGTGGTGGTTTCTTGCCTATAAGTTTATTCAACTCCAGACGATCTTCAGCTAACTTATAATAAAACCCAGAGATATAATTTACTAAACCCAGAAATCTCTGCAATTCTTTTACATTCGTGACAGGCAAATTCCTGATTCTGGTTAAAATATGTTCTTGTACCTCCATCTCCCCCCCCGGAAGAAGCTTGATCCCGATGAAAACCAATTCAGGAACAGCAATAAGAGACTTGGAAGGATTGACTGCAAGTCCATTATGTTGGCAAACTGAGAGGAATATTCGGAGGTGATCAAGATGAGACTCCATATTTTGGCTGAAAATTAGGATATCATCTATGTAAGGTTGGATAAACTTGGCATGAGGCCGGAAGATAATATCCATTTTTTGCTGAAAAATAGAAGGGGCAGTTTTGATTACAAAGGGTAGAACAGTCCACTCATAGAGACCTTGAGGTACTGAGAAGGCTGTTTTGTAATAATCTTCTGCTTTCAAATTTATTTGCCAATAACCCTTTGTTAAATCAAACTTAGAGTAAACATGGCTGCCCTGGATAACCCGCCAAATATGGTCTTTACTAGGGATTGGGTGACGATGATCAACCAAACAATCATTAAGAGGTTTATAGTTAACAACTAACCTCTTTTCAGGAAGTTCAACTCCACGTTCATCAACCTTTGGAACATACATTGCATGACAAGAAAATGGAGAATCTGATACTTGGATCAGTCCTAGGGCTTCTAACTCTCGAACTTCTCTAGCACAAATTTCTACTTCACTAGAACTCATTAAAAAATAATTTGCTTTAGCTCTAGGTAGAAGTTCCTTACCTTCAGCATCTCTTTTCAATGGCAAATTACAAGTTAAGGCTCTTTGAAATTTCTTTAAATCTTTAGTCATTACAGTAGTAGCGAACAGTTCCTTAATCTGCTGAATTTCTTCATTTCTTTCTTTGAATTGCTGATGAAGCCAAACCTGGTTGACAGGTTTCTTTTTCTTGTCCTCCTGCTGAATCCTTGAAAAGGATGTAGGATGATGAATTCTGGGTAACTGATATAAGCCCTTAAAAGTCAGAAAGTCAGAGTCCACAATAAATGGTTGCCATTCACTCAAGGTATTACTACCAATGACACCATCATAATCTTCAACCTCATAATGAACAAACAGAGTATTTTGAGGTTTGTCTTCAAATCCCAACTGGATGGGAGCAATACAGAACAGATGACTATATGACTTTTCATTATTACCAAAAGTAATATCAGTTTTACCCTCACGCCATGCATCTTCAGGGAAAGCATTTTTTCTAGCAATATTTAAATCCACCCCAGTATCTACTAAGAAAGCAAGTGGGTAAGCTTGAATACCTGGGAACTTAATTAGGAGTACTGCACCTGGACAGTGTGTTGTAGCCTTGGAATTTCGGAAAACATTTTTTCGATTCTGCATCACGCTGAATCTTCCTTTGCTACTTTCTCCTTCTGGGATTGAAATTACTTCCCTTACTGGGCTTCCTTGGAAAGCTTCTGTTGCTAGAAACTGCATGGGATCTTCCTGTTGCTCTTGCTTCACAATGTGAAGTGGCTGACTTACAAAAGGTGGGTAAGTCTTTTCTTGACACAGTAGAGCTTCTTCAGTAAGGCTGGTGGTTGCTTGAGGCAATTGGACACCAGATATCTGATTGAATCTATTGATGTATTGCTGAAGCTCTCGCTGAGATTCTTCTACATGCCGTTCTTCAAGATCTTCGGCCATGAGAATCTCCAATTCTTCTTGTGCTTGTTTCAGCACTTTATCTAGAAATTCGAGGCGATGTCGCCTCCATAATCTCCTTGCCATACTTCCTGGGCTAGGTGCTTCCAGGATTCCTTTCTGCTCAATTGGAGTAGTGGCTGTAACAACAGATTCAGTAGGCCCCGTCTCTCTGAGAGTGGCTACTGTTGTTTCCATTTTATTATACCATGGCGATGGCTTGTATCCATGGCTTTGACTGGATCTTGGAGAGAAGGGAGGTCTTATTGGAATAAAACCTCTACCTCTGGTCTGATATGGTCTAGCTGGCACATATCGACTTTCATCTTCTTCTTCTTCTTCTTCATATATTATCTGCCGCTGTTGGGGTTGTTTATGACTGAAAGGCGGCTCCTTCGGCTTCAGTAGATAATACTTTCTGGCCTTCAATTCTTCAAGACGCGCCTTCAACTTTTTCCATGTTTCTGGCCCCATATTCATTTCTTTCAGCCTTTGCTCAATATTCAGAATCTCTCCAATTACTTGGTCGAGTTCTGATGAAGAAGAACCTTTCATCATTCTATAATAGAATGATACTTCAGAGGCGTCTGAGTCGCTTGAACTGGAAATACTTTCTTCTTCAGGCTTTGATTTCATCAACTGCACTCTAGCCTGATCTTCTTTGGAAGAATAATACTCTTCTTCGTCTGATTCAGAATCAGAAATATCAGGACTTGAAATCACAATGTCCTCGGAATCAGATGGATAGCCATATATATAATCATATTCATCTGTCGTGACACCAGCTCCTTTTGCTGCACGCATCTTTGCTTTTCCTTTTTTCTTATCTTTCTTCGGACACTTATTAGCAAAGTGGTCACCTTTACAGATGTAGCAAACTGGCTTTTGCTTTGAGCTACCTTTTCTTCTTTTGTCTTTCTTACGAAAGTATCCTCTTTTCTGTGGCTTCAAGCGATCCTTATCCTTTTTCTTTTTATACTTTTTCTTGTATGGCTTATATGGTTTACAGTCCATACACTCTTCACTTTTTTCCAGCTGGTAGCATACAGCTGACGACAGGATAGGCTGTATCTTCTTTTTCTCTTTCCGCTCCTTGACATCATTGCATATGTCAGTATTAATCTGTTCAAGAAACTAGACCAGCTGCGGAAAAGTCATTTCCTTCATATCAGTTTTTTCATGTAACAGATTTTCTAAAACTTTTCTATGATAATAAGATCCAATGGGATCTCCAAAGCTTTTTAGAAATGTTGTATACATGAATTCATGATCTTGTTCCTTTCCTGAGAAATAAAAATGCTCATACTGTTTCTTACAATATTCTTTAAAATTTATCAGATCTTTGCATTTTCCTTTCATGAACTTCTGGTAAGAAAGCTGTTCCAAAACATCTCGCTTTCCTACAAACATTCTTGCTAATTGGGCACAGACTTGGTCTACGCCGCTATCCAGCAGAGTTTCTCTGAAATCATTATCCAATCTATCCCATACAATCCTTGCCATTCCAGTCATGGAATTAAGTGCTTGCTTTATCACTTCTTTTTCATCAGCATCAGGATTAGTAGAGATATAGTTCGTGATCCATGAACGCATTGCATCTACACCCCTTGCATTTTCTACTTCTTCAAACTTATCAAAGTTTACCAAGGGTGGAGTATCAGCTTTAAAAGACTGAATGTTTTTAAATGGATCAGGACTTGGATATGGAAATGCACCATTCCCCCGGGCCATTAACACAGTCCCCTGAGACGGAGGTACCTGAGAGGATTCAGGAGCTGTTGAAATCTCCGTAGAAGGAGGCTGGGTTGTCTGAAGTGTACCACTAGCAGGATCATATCTAAGTGGATCAGAGGAAGTAGGAACCTTGACTGAGAGTTTAACTCCTCCACTATATTGGGCTGCTAGATAGGTATTGGCACTATTAGGGAAACTTTTAAACGGAACCGGCTTAGAAGTTTGATGCTTAATTCTGTTGAGGGATGTATGAAGTGAATTAGCCTCAGCAGAAATAGCCTCACGAGTCTCCTGAGACTCGACTTTCAAATTATCAGAAATCTTCAACTGAGAAGTAGTGAGAAAACTAATCTCCTCAGATATTTCTTGCAATCTCTGTCCAGTATGTCTTATCTGGACATTCGTAGTTCCCAGCTGAGAATTGATTACTTCAAAATCAGCTTTCATTTCTTCTCTTACCTTTAACAACAACGTAAACAACAGACTGCAATATCGTCGCCTGAGGCTCTGATACCAAATCTAAGCTGCAATAGACAAACACAATTTCTGACACAATAGCTAGCTTTAACATGAATAGTAGAGCTATTGGCGGTAAGCACATGCAGGAAGCTAACTGAAATGTTCATCTTTAAATATGCTCGCTATTATATTCATACTGAAAATATACAGAGTTACAAAGCATCAAGCTTTTACAATACTTTAAAATAACCAGGAGGTTATCGACATTACAAGACTTTGCATAACATGAAAACCTATTACAAGACTTTAACTAGACTCTAGACTCAATTCTTCTCATAGACTTTCTCTCGCTAAGAATTGCCTATCAAATGTAGGCGGCCCGGTCACCCTTATATAGGGAAGAGCAGGCAGATCTTTTTACCCCGATGATATAATTCTTTTGAAATCCGTCCATAAGAGAATGACACGAAGCAATCTTATCCGAAGAGCATCCCAAGAAGGTGGGACCCAATTACTCATGAACAGGATAAGAACGAACCGACCGACACAAGACGGACAGCTGTACAGGACTTTCCTTTTGAAAACAAGTAGAATAACTTGTCCCCATGATGAGGTGATGGGGTTACCCCTTTACAACGTGGTAGGGTCCACGCCTTATCATTATCACGAGGAGATAAGATTCCCCGATAAGTGACATGCCCACTTATTAGCCTAAGAGCCTGTGCTGTGGCTATCATCATCATCATCACGACCCCAAGCACACCTTTCACAAAACGCTTGATTCGGATGATTACAAGCAGGCTGTGCTGGAGGGACCCTAGGGTCATCGTCAGAGTGGTCTTCACAATTATAACAAGTCTGACTGGAGGCATGTGGGATACAACCTGTCATGAGTTGCGGTGATCCTTCCTTCCACATTATGGTCATCACTTTCAATTTGTAAGGACCGTAAATACCTCTGGTCATGGAGAGTGGTGTTGCTTCGTTCATACGGTAGGTCTTGACATGTATCCAGACGGATACCTGGTGTGCATAGAAGTACCTGATTCTATTCTTCACAGTCCAATGTTCAAAGACTGATTCAGGTCCACACAGCCCAAAATGTTGAGCAAGATACCTATTGAGAACAGTATCTTCTCCTGAATTAAAGGTTAAGCGGAAAATACACCCTGTATAGGCCGTTGTATTTTGGAAGTTCATATTCTCCGCTGGAGGATATGGCCCAGAGAACATATCTCTGATGAGGTCTTTACCTTCTTCGAAATTCAACCACTCCTCTGGTTTCTCAATGGCCGGACTATTGAATTGAACTGGTAAACTGAAATCCCCGCACCAGTTGTTCAGAATGTGTCCAATATCTGGATCCACTGGTTCAGCTTCTGCATTGAATTGAAAGAATGGGATTTGATTCCAAAGACCTGGAGATGTTAGCAACAACTTGGCTTTTAACATTTTATAACGATCATAAAGGAAATCGTTAGCCATTCTAAAATTGTGAAGGTCCCTTCTAGGAAAGGGATTCGTACTCCATTCAGTTCTACTGAGTTCATGCCATCTCTGCTCTCGGATTCTTATGTGCATGACTCTAACTTTACCTTTTACCTGTCTGTTCTTGGCTTGGACTTCTTGCTCTTGGACTGGGTCAGAATGTCCTTCTCTTAAAACAAAGTCAGCTACAATATTTTCAGCTCCGTCAGCATCTCTTTTCAATGGCAGATTACAGGTTAAGGCTCTTTGAAATTTCTTTAAATCTTTAGTCATTACAGTAGTAGCGAACAGTTCCTTAATCTGCTGAATTTCTTCATTTCTTTCTTTGAATTGCTGATGAAGCCAAACCTGGTTGACAGGTTTCTTTTTCTTGTCCTCCTGCTGAATCCTTGAAAAGGATGTAGGATGATGAATTCTGGGTAACTGATATAAGCCTTTAAAAGTCAGAAAGTCAGAGTCCACAATAAATGGTTGCCATTCACTCAAGGTATTACTACCAATGACACCATCATAATCTTCAACCTCATAATGAACAAACAGAGTATTTTGAGGTTTGTCTTCAAATCCCAACTGGATGGGAGCAATACAGAATAGATGACTATATGACTTTTCATTATTACCAAAAGTAATATCAGTTTTACCCTCACGCCATGCATCTTCAGGGAAAGCATTTTTTCTAGCAATATTTAAATCCGCCCCAGTATCTACTAAGAAAGCAAGTGGGTAAGCTTGAATACCTGGGAACTTAATTAGGAGTACTGCACCTGGACAGTGTGTTGTAGCCTTGGAATTTCGGAAAACATTTTTTCGATTCTGCATCACGCTGAATCTTCCTTTGCTACTTTCTCCTCCTTTGCTACTTTCTCCTTCTGGGATTGAAATTACTTCCCTTACTGGGCTTCCTTGGAAGGCTTCTGTTGCTAGAAACTGCATGGGATCTTCCTGTTGCTCTTGCTTCACAATGTGAAGTGGCTGACTTACAAAAGGTGGGTAAGTCTTTTCTTGACACAGTAGAGCTTCTTCAGTAAGGCTGGTGGTTGCTTGAGGCAATTGGACACCAGATATCTGATTGAATCTATTGATGTATTGCTGAAGCTCTCGTTGAGATTCTTCCACATGCCGTTCTTCAAGATCTTCGGCCATGAGAATCTCCAATTCCTCTTGTGCTTTTTTCAGCACTTTATCTAGGAATTCGAGGCGATGTCGCCTCCATAATCTCCTTGCCATACTCCCTGGGCTAGGTGCTTCCAGGATTCCTTTCTGCTCAATTGGAGTAGTGGCTGTAACAACAGATTCAGTAGGCCCCGTCTCTCTGAGAGTGGCTACTGTTGTTTCCATTTTGTTATACCATGGCGATGGCTTGTATCCATGGCTTTGACTGGATCTTGGAGAAAAGGGAGGTCTTATTGGAATAAAACCTCTACCTCTGGTCTGATATGGCCTAGCTGGCACATATCGACTTTCATCTTCTTCTTCTTCTTCTTCATATATTATTTGCCGCTGTTGGGGTTGCTTATGAGAAAAAGGCGGCTCCTTCGGCTTCAGTAGATAATACTTTCTGGCCTTCAATTCTTCAAGACGCGCCTTCAACTTTTTCCATGTTTCTGGCCCCATATTCATTTCTTTCAGCCTTTGCTCAATATTCAGAATCTCTCCAATTACTTGGTCGAGTTCTGATGAAGAAGAACCTTTCATCATTCTATAATAGAATGATACTTCAGAGGCGTCTGAGTCACTTGAACTGGAAATACTTTCTTCTTCAGGCTTTGATTTCATCAACTGCACTCTAGCCTGATCTTCTTTGGAAGAATAATACTCTTCTTCGTCTGATTCAGAATCAGAAATATCAGGACTTGAAATCACAATGTCCTCAGAATCAGATGGATAGCCATATATATAATCATATTCATCTGTCGTGACACCAGCTCCTTTTGCTGCACGCATCTTTGCTTTCCCTTTTTTCTTATCTTTCTTCAGACACTTATTAGCAAAGTGGTCACCTTTACAGATGTAGCAAACTAGCTTTTGCTTTGAGCTACCTTTTCTTCTTTTGTCTTTCTTACGAAAGTATCCTCTTTTCTTTGGCTTCAAGCGATCCTTATCCTTTTTCTTTTTATACTTTTTCTTGTATGGCTTATATGGTTTACAATCCATACACTCTTCACTTTTCTCCAGCTGGTAGCATACCGCTGACGACAGGATAGGCTGTATCTTCTTTTTCTCTTTCCGCTCCTTGACATCATTGCATATGTCAATATTAATCTGTTCAAGAAACTGGACCAGCTGCGGAAAAGTCATTTCCTTCATATCAGTTTTTTCATGTAACAAATTTTCTAAAACTTTTCTATGATAATAAGATCCAATGGGATCTCCAAAGCTTTTTAGAAATGTTGTATACATGAATTCATGATCTTGTTCCTTTCCTGAGAAATAAAAATGCTCATACTGTTTCTTACAATATTCTTTAAAATTTCTCAGATCTTTGCATTTTGCTTTCATGAACTTCTGGTAAGAAAGTTGTTCCAAAACATCTCGCTTTCCTACAAACATTCTTGCTAATTGGGCACAGACTTGGTCTACGCCGCTATCCAGCAGAGTTTCTCTGAAATCATTATCCAATCTATCCCATACAATCCTTGCCATTCCAGTCATGGAATTAAGTGCTTGCTTTATCACTTCTTTTTCATCAGCATCAGGATTAGTAGAGATATAGTTCGTGATCCATGAACGCATTGCATCTACACCCCTTGCATTTTCTACTTCTTCAAACTTATCAAAGTTTACCAAGGGTGGAGTATCAGCTTTAAAAGACTGAATGTTTTTAAATGGATCAGGACTTGGATATGGAAATGCACCATTCCCCTGGGCCATTAACACAGTCCCCTGAGACGGAGGTACCTGAGAGGATTCAGGAGCTGTTGAAATCTCCGTAGAAGGAGGCTGGGTTGTCTGAAGTGTACCACTAGCAGGATCATATCTAAGTGGATCAGAGGAAGTAGGAACCTTGACTGAGAGTTTAACTCCTCCACTATATTGGGCTGCTAGATAGGTATTGGCACTATTAGGGAAACTTTTAAACGGAACCGGCTTAGAAGTTTGATGCTTAATTCTGTTGAGGGATGTATGAAGTGAATTAGCCTCAGCAGAAATAGCCTCACGAGTCTCCTGAGACTCGACTTTCAAATTATCAGAAATCTTCAACTGAGAAGTAGTGAGAAAACTAATCTCCTCAGATATTTCTTGCAATCTCTGCCCAAGTCCTGATATTTCCGAGGACATTGTGATTTCAAGTCCTGATATTTCCGATTCTGAATCAGACGAAGAAGAGTATTACTCTTCCAAAGAAGATCAGGCTAGAGTGCAGTTGATGAAATCAAAGCCTGAAGAAGAAAGTATTTCCAGTTCAAGCGACTCAGACGCCTCTGAAGTATCATTCTATTATAGAATGATGAAAGGTTCTTCTTCATCAGAACTCGACCAAGTAATTGGAGAGATTCTGAATATTGAGCAAAGGCTGAAAGAAATGAATATGGGGCCAGAAACATGGAAAAAGTTGAAGGCACGTCTTGAAGAATTGAAGGCCAGAAAGTATTATCTACTGAAGCCGAAGGAGCCACCTTTCAGTCATAAGCAACCCCAACAGCGGCAGATAATCTATGAAGAAGAAGAAGAAGAAGATGAAAGTCGATATGTGCCAGCTAGGCCATATCAGACCAGAGGTAGAGGTTTTATTCCAATAAGACCTCCCTTCTCTCCAAGATCCAGTCAAAGCCATGGATACAAGCCATCGCCATGGTATAACAAAATGGAAACAACAGTAGCCACTCTCAGAGAGACGAGGCCTACTGAATCTGTTGTTACAGCCACTACTCCAATTGAGCAGAAAGGAATCCTGGAAGCACCTAGCCCAGGAAGTATGGCAAGGAGATTATGGAGGCGACATCGCCTCGAATTCCTAGATAAAGTGCTGAAACAAGCACAAGAAGAATTGGAGATTCTCATGGCCGAAGATCTTGAAGAACGGCATGTGGAAGAATCTCAGCGAGAGCTTCAGCAATACATCAATAGATTCAATCAGATATCTGGTGTCCAATTGCCTCAAGCAACCACCAGCCTTACTGAAGAAGCTCTACTGTGTCAAGAAAAGACTTACCCACCTTTTGTAAGTCAGCCACTTCACATTGTTAAGCAAGAGCAACAGGAAGATCCCATGCAGTTTCTAGCAACAGAAGCTTTCCAAGGAAGCCCAGTAAGGGAAGTAATTTCAATCCCAGAAGGAGAAAGTAGCAAAGGAGGAGAAAGTAGCAAAGGAAGATTCAGCGTGATGCAGAATCGAAAAAATGTTTTCCGAAATTCCAAGGCTACAACACACTGTCCAGGTGCAGTACTCCTAATTAAGTTCCCAGGTATTCAAGCTTACCCACTTGCTTTCTTAGTAGATACTGGGGCGGATTTGAATATTGCTAGAAAAAATGCTTTCCCTGAAGATGCATGGCGTGAGGGTAAAACTGATATTACTTTTGGTAATAATGAAAAGTCATATAGTCATCTGTTCTGTATTGCTCCCATCCAGTTGGGATTTGAAGACAAACCTCAAAATACTCTGTTTGTTCATTATGAGGTTGAAGATTATGATGGTGTCATTGGTAGTAACACCTTGAGTGAATGGCAACCATTTATTGTGGACTCTGACTTTCTGACTTTTAAAGGCTTATATCAGTTACCCAGAATTCATCATCCTACATCCTTTTCAAGGATTCAGCAGGAGGACAAGAAAAAGAAACCTGTCAACCAGGTTTGGCTTCATCAGCAATTCAAAGAAAGAAATGAAGAAATTCAGCAGATTAAGGAACTCTTCGCTACTACTGTAATGACTAAAGATTTAAAGAAATTTCAAAGAGCCTTAACCTGTAATCTGCCATTGAAAAGAGATGCTGACGGTAAGGAACTTCTACCTAGAGCTAAAGCAAATTATTTTTTAATGAGTTCTAGTGAAGTAGAAATTTGTGCTAAAGAAGTTCGAGAGTTAGAAGCCCTAGGACTGATCCAAGTATCAGATTCCCCATTTTCTTGTCATGCAATGTATGTTCCGAAGGTTGATGAACGTGGAGTTGAACTTCCTGAAAAGAGGTTAGTTGTTAACTATAAACCTCTTAATGATTGTTTGGTTGATCATCATCACCCAATCCCTAGTAAAGACCATATTTGGCGGGTTATCCAGGGCAGCCATGTTTACTCTAAGTTTGATTTAACAAAGGGTTATTGGCAAATAAATTTGAAAGCAGAAGATTACTACAAAACAGCCTTCTCAGTACCTCAAGGTCTCTATGAGTGGACTGTTCTACCCTTTGGTATCAAAACTGCCCCTTCTATTTTTCAGCAAAAAATGGATATTATCTTCCGGCCTCATGCCAAGTTTATCCAACCTTACATAGATGATATCCTAGTTTTCAGCCAAAATATGGAGTCTCATCTTGATCACCTCCGAATATTCCTCTCAGTTTGCCAACATAATGGACTTGCAGTCAATCCTTCCAAGTCTCTTCTTGCTGTTCCTGAATTGGTTTTCATCGGGATCAAGCTTCTTCCGGGGGGGGAGATGGAGGTACAAGAACATATTTTAACCAGAATCAGAAATTTGCCTGTGACAAATGTAAAAGAATTGCAGAGATTTCTGGGTTTAGTAAATTATATCTCTGGGTTTTATTATAAGTTAGCTGAAGATCGTCTGGAGTTGAATAAACTTCTAGGCAAGAAACCACCACCTTGGAGTGCAATGCACGATAGATTGATTCAAAATATCAAGGATAAATGTGCAAAACTTCCAACCCTGAAGCTTCCTGGTCCAGGCTATAAAATAGTTGAAACTGATGCAAGTGAGCTTGCATGGGCAGGAGTTCTTAGAGAACAGAAAACTGAACAGTATGATCCTAAGGATAAAGGAGCTGAAAATATTGTAGCTGACTTTGTTTCAAGAGAAGGACATTCTGATCCAGTCCAAGAGCAAGAAGTCCAAGCCAAGAACAGACAGGTAAAAGGTAAAGTTAGAGTCATGCACATAAGAATCCGAGAGCAGAGATGGCATGAACTCAGTAGAACTGAATGGAGTACAAATCCCTTTCCTAGAAGGGACCTTCACAATTATAGAATGGCTAACGATTTCCTTTATGATCGTTATAAAATGTTAAAAGCCAAGTTGTTGCTAACATCTCCAGGTCTTTGGAATGAAATCCCATTCTTTCAATTCAATGCAGAAGCTGAACCAGTGGATCCAGATATTGGACACATTCTGAACAACTGGTGCGGGGATTTCAGTTTACCAGTTCAATTCAATAGTCCGGCCATTGAGAAACCAGAGGAGTGGTTGAATTTCGAAGAAGGTAAAGACCTCATCAGAGATATGTTCTCTGGGCCATATCCTCCAGCGGAGAATATGAACTTCCAAAATACAACGGCCTATACAGGTTGTATTTTCCGCTTAACCTTTAATTCAGGAGAAGATATTGTTCTCAATAGGTATCTTGCTCAACATTTTGGGCCGTGTGGACCTGAATCAGTCTTTGAACATTGGACTGTGAAGAATAGAATCAGATACTTCTATGCACACCAGGTATCCGTCTGGATACATGTCAAGACCTACCGCATGAACGAAGCAACACCACTCTCCATGACCAGAGGTATTTACGGTCCTTACAAATTGAAAGTGATGACCATAATGTGGAAGGAAGGATCACCGCAACTCATGACAGGGTGTATACCACATGCCTCCAGTCAAACCTGTTATAATTGTGAAGACCACTCTGACGATGACCCTAGGGTCCCTCCAGCACAGCCTGCTTGTAATCATCCGAATCAAGCGTTTTGTGAAAGATGTGCTTGGGGTCGTGATGATGATGATGATAGCCACAGCACTGGCTCTTAGGCTAATAAGTGGGCATGTCACTTATCGGGGAATCTTATCTCCTCGTGATAATGATAAGGCGTGGACCCTACCACGTTGTAAAGGGGTAACCCCATCACCTCATCATGGGGACAAGTTATTCTACTTGTTTTCAAAAGGAAAGTCCTGTACAGCTATCTGTCTTGTGTCGGTCGGTTCGTTCTTATCCCGTTCATGAGTAATTGGGTCCCACCTTCTTGGGATGCTCTTCGGATAAGATTGCTTCATGTCATTCTCTTATGGACGGATTTCAAAAGAATTATATCATCGGGGTAAAAAGATCTGCCTGCTCTTCCCTATATAAGGGTGACCGGGCCGCCTGCATTTGATAGGCAATTCTTAGCGAGAGAAAGTCTATGAGAAGAATTGAGTCTAGAGTCTAGTTACAGTCTTGTAATAGGTTTTCATGTTATGCAAAGTCTGGTAATGTCGATAACCTCCTGGTTATTTTAAAGTATTGTAAAAGCTTGATGCTTTGTACTCTGTATATTTTCAGTATGAATATAATAGCGAGCATATTTAAAGATGAACATTTCAGTTAGCTTCCTGCATGTGCTTACCGCCAATAGCTCTACTATTCATGTTAAAGCTAGATATTGTGTCAGAAATTGTGTTTGTCTATTGCAGCTTAGATTTGGTATCAGAGCCTCAGGCGACGATATTGCAGTCTGTTGTTTACGTTGTTGTCTAACGTTAACTCCCTTCTTTCCTCAATATCTGTAAAGCTCCTTTATGGACTCCCTGTATTGACTCAGGCCACTCTTGATAGTTGTAAGTCCCGACAAGTAAGTCCCGTTGAAGCCGTGGTAAGGCGTAAGGGCAGTAAGGGCAGTAATTGGATCTTTTGAGCGCAGGTTCGAGCGAAGTTCGAGCGCAGATGGCTTCCTCTTCCACTTCTCAAGTGAAGGACAACAGTCGTTCAGACATGACCGTAGACCGTAACGCAGAGGTTAGGTTTACTAATTTCTTTGCTAATAATGAAAGTTGTTTCAGTACAGAGTCTGTATTAGGAAACTGTATAGATGATCTAGATAATTATGCAGTAGCTCCTGTAGATGAGAAGCCCTTTAAGGTACCAAAAATACCTCCTCACGAGATCTATAAAGATATCCCAAAGGGTTTGGTCGATATGTTTAATAATAAGTCTATAGGTTTAAAGGATTGGTTTGGTTATAAAGCTTCTCAGAACTGTCATGTAGCTGAATTGTCCCATGTTGTCCAAGGAGGCAACGAAGGAAAGTTAAATATTTTTACTGATGAGCTTGTAAAGAAATTTAGGTGAAAAGCTCTTGAATGTAAAAAGAATCCTCAATTCATGCATCTATCATATATTAGAATAGGCATATGTGGTCATTATAGAAAAGGTTTGCCTATCATAGCATTAATGATGCTTAAGGATGCAAGATTCTATAAACTATCTCATTCCCTACTTGGTGCTGGTTGTGATTCCATGGCTAAAGGTCCTCTCTTTGTAGATTGCTTGTTAGACTATCCAGTCAGTCTCTTAGACGGTAATCTCAAAGATGTACTTGAATATAAGTTTAAAACCATGAACCTCTTTATGAAAAAGGACTCAGTTGATCACTCCCTAGTGTTTCTTGTACACTACCGGTTGTATGATAAAGTGATACCTTTAATGGTCAATCCCAGGAATCCTAGAGAAAGAGGTCTTGAAGGTCTGTCCACTGTTTGGAGTTCCTCAAGTAACACCACCAAGTTAACAGCTCCCAAAGTTGTTAAGCATAAAGATATCCAGATGCCCGAAGAATGGGTCATGGAGTTATGGGAACAAGATAGTATGCAAGAAGTTGAAATGGAAAGAAATCCTCAGCTCAAAGGGATTTCTATAGATGAAATAGATGATCAGGCCATAATCAAATTTGGGTCTACAGATGTCAGATCTAGTGATGTTAGGTCCGCTAAACCTCTTGGTAAACTCAAAAGTTTTCCAGCTACATCTAGACCATCACCCGATCTAGCCTCGGATGTCCCTTTTAACTATAATGAGCCTGTTCCATCTGTGTTACCAAAAACTCAAAGTGTTAGGTTACAACCCTCTCAAGGGTTTGAAAATTTGTTTCGAATACCATCAGTATCCCAGCAAACTTCATTCCAAAATAAGAAGCTAAAACCTCATTGCAGTCATTCCAAATATTCTATTTTACAAAATGGTCTGTACCAGTGTGAAGATTGTTCCTTTGTCTTCCCACCTCATACAGCTAAGTTAAGAATGATGACTACAAGAGAAATGTTTTCAGACTATGAAGTTGCTTTGCCAGATGCTCCAATCTCTGTTATAGATTCCCAAGTGGTCACTAATCCTGGAGGTGCAAATACTATCCCTGGCCGTTTACCGCCATTTCATGATTTCATGATGTTAGATACCTCAGGAAAATTCAAAGCTAAATGCTGGCCATTACATGTCTTACCCTTAGGAGACAATGCCCCTAGTCAAAGTTATCTGTTAAATTGGGGAAATCTATGTCTGCACCTTCCATTAAATAGTGGAAGGCCAAGATATTTACTAGGAAACACTTCAATCTTGTAATTGAAGACTTAAGGTATTTTAACCTATCTTGGTCAATGAGTACATGGAATAGAAATAATTTAGATTTATTTTCATTCACTAGCTAGTCAGAAGCACTGCAATAGTAGTCAACTATTTCCTTAATTGTTTTAGCCTCCTTTTGCAATGCTTGACCAAACATGATAGTGTCATCTGCAAACAATGCATGAGTGAAGGGATCATGTAAGCTTTTATCTTAACCCCTCACAACAAATTCCCTCTTTTTGTCTCTTAGATCACCCACGTAAGAGATTCAGTCATAAGGATGAATAGATATGGAGATAAGGGGTCCACTTGTCTCAGACCCCTAAATGATTCAAAAGGCATTGTCTCCACACCAAATGAATAAGGACAAAAAATCTCGAACCTGTGACACAATCTCCAATCCATTTCCTCCACACTTTAGAAAAATCCAATTTGTCTAAAACAAGCATTAAAAAATTCCAATATACCTTGTCATATGCTTTTGCCATATCCAATTTGATCACCATACATGGGTCTCTACTCTCTTTGATAGAATGGAGGATCTCATGCGTTAAAATTGTACCCTCTGTCATTTCTTTCCCTAGAACAAAACCTCCTTGTTCCTCCAAGATGATGTCCAGAAGGATCGATGCTAATCTTCTTTCCGCAGCTTTGGAAATGATTTTATAAATATAATTGCACAAGGAGATTGGTCTGAAATCTTCAAACCTAAGAGGTGTTTTAATGTTGGGGATGAGCATAATGCTAGTATTTTTCATTTCCTTAAGAACATTTGTGAACTTTCTGGGCTATTCCACTACTAGTCATACGTCTCTTCCTACTATATCCTAGCATTTTTGAAAAAAGGAACCTAACCATCCATCTGGTCCCTGTGCTTTCTCACCAGGCATGGAGAAGACCGCAACCTTAACTTCCTCATAAGAGAATGTTGAACTTGCTCTCATCCCAATGAGATGCTTGATCTTGTTTGGATAATAGCTTCTTGAAGAAAGACATCGCTTCTTCCTTAATCACCTCTGAATCAATGGTCATTGAACCATCACTCCTCATAATATTACTGATTGAATTCGAAACACGCCTGATTTTAGTGGAGAGGTGAAAGAAGATCATGTTTCTATCCCCTTCTTTCAACCAGGTTTCCCTTGATTTTTGCCACTGAAAGACCTCTTCTCTCATCAATATTTCTTCCAATTCCTTTATTAGGGCTTTCTCCTTCTCGTAGATTTCTAGGTCCATTCCAACATTCATTATTCTGGTTGCATTGACCTAGATCTCTTGCTGAATCTTGTTCTTCTCCATAAAAATATTCTTGAAGTTGTCTCTATTCCATGCCATGATCTTTCCTTTTATGAACTTAATCTTGCATGCTAGCTAAAACAATCCTAATCCCTTCACAAATGGAGTGACATGCCACCATTCCTTTACTAGTGCTAAAAAATTTAGGTCTCTAAAGCACATATTTTGAAACTTGAAGAAATTCATTTTAGCTCTCGACTTTTTTCCTAACTTGAGGCGAACTAGGAAATGGTTTGGCGGGGTAAAAGCACAAAGCTGTGTCACACTTTTATAAAGGAAACATCCAACACTGATCCAACTATTAAACTTGAATCACTAAAAAGTGACATAAATGTTTTGAATTTTTAAATGATGTAAACTAATAAAATATTTATTTTTAGTATATTTTATGTTTGTATTTTTTTGAAAAAATAAAAAAATTATTTGAATATAGTTTTTAATAAATTTACACTATAATTTAGTTGCTAATAAAATGCTGAAAAATGAAGTTACATGAGACATCAATCTTTATATAGTAAATTTTATGTTTTTTCTTTTAATTTTTTTATGTGTATTTATAACTTGAAACTTTAGTGCATGGATATATTTTTTTCCAATTTTTATAAATATATATTTTTAATAAATATTAAAATGTATGTGTATTAAAACATAGTTGTTTTCATTCGACGTCAACTTTCATATTAACTATTTATCTAAAATAGAAAAAAACTTATACCATCTTGATATAGATTCTTTTATCTAGTGCATCATATTTTTTTTAATTTTTTAAAATTAGTTTTACTATTTTTCCTTGACATGGTAATCAACCTAATGTTTTGTGCTAATAACCTACTTTTACTAAAAATAAAAATAAAAATATAATAATAATTAAACTATATATATATATATATATATATATATATATAAAACTTCTAGATCTACAAAATGGTATTTTATTTTTTTTAAAATGTTATTTACACAGAAGTTGTTCAAATATCAAGTTTCTCAAATAATTTTATTTTTTTGGTAAATTGGCCTCATTGTGGTGTTACATATGCATTTAGCCAAAAAAATTAGTTGGAAAAGTTGTGGACATATCTAACCTAGCTAGAATGAATCTTACAAGATCACATGTTTGACCAAGATTGATTTTTAGTTAGAAATACTTAAATTCACTTGTGCTGATAAGTTGGCCGAAAGTGTCACACAGCTTTGTGAACGATCTTGAACACAAAAGTATCTCTCTAGAACACTCTCAATCATCTTGAATGAACTGGCTAGAAATTAGGAATCTGTCTAACCTTTCCGCTATCTTGAGGCAGTCCTTCCTTCTATTTGTCTGCATAAACTTCCCATTCTTTGGGCAGCAATCCAGGAAATTATTCTTCATAATGAAATTTCTAAAATCCATTTGAAGTCTTGAAGGGTACAAAATACCTCCCAACTTTTCATGTTCATCCACAACTGCATTAAAATCCCCTCCAATAATTACCTTCTCATTCTTTAGAATCCTCAGCAGTCAATTAAGGTGGTTCCAAAGGTGCTTCTAATGAACTGTACCCGATGGCCCATATATACACAGTGTCCACATGTCCCTTGAATTGATCATTTTTGGAAGCTTTCCAAGTATCCAATGCTCTCTTTGTCCCAGGGTCTCCAATTTAGGAAGGTGTTTTCTACATAATACTGCCAACCCTCCTGATGCTCCAATAGAAGGAACAACAACTATCTCCCATTCTTTCCAAAGACTGATAATTCTATCCCCATGCTCAGCAAAGATCTTGGTTTCTTGTAACAACACAACATCCTCCTTAACCTCATCAATCTAAGATTTGATGAGGCATCTCTTGTTAGGGGCATAATGCCCCTAACATTCCACATTAGGACCCTCATTTCTCCCGAGGAGAGCTCTCCACCCTCCTCATTTTCAAATCCTTGTCTATGGTTGTTTGAATGCCCACTGCTATTTCTTTCTGAGTCTTGGATTTTCTTAGCCTATTGCTCTTCCTTGAAGACACTAGAGTGTTTCTCACACCTCTTATCTCCATGATAGTCAGAGAAATCCCAAGGGTGCTTCTATCCTCTTCACCTCCTTCTTCTAGAAGGACTTCCTCTGCCAACTTGTCACAAATATCATTTGTTACTCTAGCAATGACATCCTCCAAGAGAGCCTCCATTCTGTCTTTGTCCATTTCCAAGATATTACCTTTGTCAAGCAGAGCTTTCTTTGGCACTTTATTAACTTGGATTTCTGTCACACTCTACAAAGTATTTGTATCTAGCTCTCTCGCTGTGCCCTTAGCAGTCAAATTTGCCTCGAATTCCTCCTCCTCCTCATCCTTTGCCAGAAGGCATTCTCCAGAGTCCATAATTTGACTTCTTTTCTCCCCAGCATTGTATAATTTCCCTGATGGGGGTGAAAAGACCACTTGGAGGTTAATGTTCACTTCCTCCTCCTGGTCATCCTCAAAAGGTATTTCAAATGCAATTTGCTCTTTCCCATTGCCCTCGTCCTCATATCCACTATTCTCATTTAAACAAGTATTTACAGGTTCTATAATAGGCAAAAGTCTATGATCAATTACCCCTTGACTTAGATTCTATGTCCCACCATTTAGAGAAGCTTCAACCTCTAGATTTTCTGCTCCTTCAAATAGGATATCCTACTTCTGGAATCCTTCTGAAGATTCAATTTGCACCTTCTTTGGAAACACTTCCCTCCTGTCCATGATGACATTCATTCTAATAGTGGACAGCCAACCAATATTCTGATTTGGCTATTCTTAAATATCATCCAGTTCAATAGTCAAAGGTTAATTTTGGCCAATAAAAATAGGACAAATATTTACCACCTTTTGTTGTGAATGAAGTGTAAAAATGTTATTGCTATTGCTTGTTTGACCATTGAAATGGATGATATTTAAGTAGAGTGTTCTGATTTAAATCTATTTGTTTAAAAGTTCCCAGATAATTTCCAATCATTTTCAACATATCCCTGTCTCTATACTCCATGGGGAGGTTAGGAATTTGCATCCAAAATGGAATAAAAGGTATTTCTTCCTTTTTAGGATCAAACTTTGGCTTCCATGGCTGACAGAATATGTTTGCCCCTCCAAACTTCCATAGGGGAGTCTGAAGAACCGCTTCTTTGTCTTCTTGCTTTTGAAATTTAAAAACAAAAAAACTATCCCCCAAATCCACCATTTCTTCCATATGGGGCGAATGCTCCTTTAACCATTTTTCTAAATCGATAACCAAAAAATGACAAGGAAAGATCTTACCTATTAGAGTTGTTTCCTTTAAAAATTCTATCCTTATCTTGATAATTACACTTGGTAGAAGAACTTGAATCTCCTGGCCTTCTTTCCTTCGCGTTACTTTTGGGAAATCCTGCTTTGGTCTATAAAGCCAGTATCTTCCTTTACCTTGACTCTCTCTAGACCCTTTACTCTTGTAGATCTTCCTTGGTTGAAAATGCCCACTTTTGCTTCTCCTCTTTTGTCTAGCTTTTCTCTGATTGTAGAAAGACCTCCACTCCGTGTTCCCCTCCCTGGACCTTTGACCCCTTCTCTTGCAAAGCTCCAGATGATTCTTTTGTCCATATCTTCTTAAAACTGGCAAGCAATGACTAAAACCCTAATTTGTCCCCTCCATATGAGATTTGTAATAGCCCTGCTTTCTCCCCTCATCACCAAAACTCTAATCTCTCCCCTCAAATAGACTCTTAGCCCTCCTACCAACAATAGGTTCATTGTTCCATACTCCAAATCTATCAGTATTTTGCCCTCTGTATCTAAAATCTTTATTGTCAACCAAGTCCACCATGAAAGCTATCTAAAGATTCCCCTTTCTCAATTTTTGGTGGGTACCGGACACTTAAAAATGTTTTGTATATTCTAGGTTTCATAAGAAATTTTAGCTATGTTCTGAAATATACCAAGCCAATTTTTTTTTCACTTTTCCAATTACAATAAGCAGAGCAATACACAATCATTGAAGTTAGCACTTAAACCAAAACGATGCGGAATTCAACTCTAACCAAGAATGTACACCAGGATGGCATGATCATATGGTCAGAGGATCTCTATGCAATGCTGAAAAGGAACTCTAACCAAGAATGCGCCTGATGGTGATGAGCATATGGTCAGAGGGTCTCTATGTAATGTTGATAAAGGAACTCTAACCAAGAATGCGCCTGATGATGACGAGCATATGGTCAGAGGGTCTTGATGCAATGCTGATACAAAGAACTCTAACCAAGAATGCGCCGGATGTCGACAAGCATGTGGTCAGAGGATCCCTACCACTATTATGCTGAAATAACTCGACATCAAGAATGTGCTTTCCAACTTGAAGTGGAATTGGAGCTACCATATGATGCAGATGCAATGTATTATAAAGCAAATATGAGAAGAAGTATGAAGTGCTGACAGTACTACTGTTCAGCTTACAATAAGTAGAGACTTCCAACCCAACTCAAATGATAGAACTTAGCAAACTGAAATGACAGATCAACAACTTGAAAAGACCAAACCAACAACATGAAACCCTACAAAAATGCTCACACCTCACTCATTTCTCAACCAAATGACCTCAAATCTGATGCAATGCACTCCTATGACAATGGCAACCAAGCTACACACCAAAGACCACTCTTAAACCCAAGTATTTATTTAGCACACTTTCCAATGCACTCCAAAGAGGGTGGCCTGGCAAGAAGGGTGATTTCCTTCTAGAAAAATTAGATTCTGCATAATAAAATCTGTAAATTGGAACAATGGGGCGCCCAGCATAGACAAAGGGAAATATGAAATACCCAGAACAAATGTATTTTTATTTTCAGATTTATGAATGAAACTACAGATTCAGCCCTGTTATCAGCAACTCCAAAAATGACATAAAATGCAAATAACTGAACTACAAACAGAACTCAAGCTACAATGCAAACCTCACTACAAAAAATCACTACTATCAGCAAACCTCTCCCTAGGTGCTATCTCTCAAGCACGAAGTGAGCCCAAGTTAGGAGGCATTCATTCGTCGAAGCAGTCCCAGAACCATTATGGCAGCATAACATTATCAAGATTTCAGATGCCGAAATGAGAGCACTCTTCCTCCTTTTATACTTTTCCAACTGGGAGTCTCTAAAATCCTCTTGCATATGGGATAAAACATGAGAGGGAAAATAATATAATCGTCTTCAATTCTTTTTCAACCTCAACATTAAGTCATTGAGCCTAGGAACCAAGGTCCAATATTAAATAATAAAGTTTAATTTAAGGACTTTAAAACGGAGGCCAAGATGATGTCGGGAACCAATGATCTATAGCTCGTTGGAAAGGTCTTGACAAGACGAATCCAATCCCCACTCTCAAAATCCTGTTTCAGTGCCAATCCTGAACTTACTAAAAATAGTAAATTCTTGAATGTCAAGAAAAACTCATCCCTGCGAAGCTCTCTAAAAACCCAGAAAGAAACCGCCAACCAAACCACGTTCCACGAACAAAAGTAACCACCAAAACATGAAACCCCAATTTCAACCTTCGAGTAACCTACGGGTCTCCGGAATAGGCCAACGGTCAACTGTAAAAGATCAAGTTAGAAAATGGAACATTACAGTCCGCCCTTCCCAAGATTGCTTGTCCTTAAGCAATTGCAAGCCTGGATGTTGCAGAATCTCATCATTCTCCCAAGTCGCATCCTCTATAGGCAAGTTCTTCCACTTCACCAAATACTCTCTGATAGTTCTTTTCCTCAAAGAACACTCCCTAGAATCAAGAATCTCTTCTAGAATCAAAACTAACTGTCCTTCTTCATCCAAAGGTGGCAACTATGATGAAGCAACAACATTGTGTCCAAGTGCCTTCTTGAGGCGAGACAAGTGGAATACATTGTGCACTCTGCTATCCGAAGGTAGCTCCAACTCATAAGCTACTGCCATCACCCTCCTATTGACCTTGAACGTCCCATAGAAATGTGGTTTGAGCTTCTCAGCTCCACTTTTATTGAGAGTGGACTGTCTGTAAGGCTATAGTCGAAGATAAACCATATCTCCAACTTAAAAAGAACGCTCAACACGCCACTGATCAGCATACATCTTCTGCTAATTCTGTGCAATCTGAAGATTGTTCTTCAATGAGTTTAAGATATCTTGATTCTACTGCAACAAATCTTTAGCCTGAGGGGCTTTGCTATCACCAAACACCAAATCAACAAAGCTAGGAGCCTCATAACCATAAAGAGCCATGAAAAGTGACATCCTTATTGTCATGTGAAAAGTAGAATTATAACAATACTCGCCCATGTGAAGCCACTTCGCCCAAGCTCTTTGCTGCTCCGAAACATAGTTTCTCAGGTAACCTTCCAACCACTTGTTCACTATCTCTATCTGTCCATCGGTTTGAGGGTGATAACTAGTGCTTGGAGTAAGCACTGTACCACTCATTCGGAAAACCTCTTGCCAAAAAGTGCTTAGGAACTTGCTGTCCCTATCACTCACAATGTTTTTTGGCAACCCATGTAATCTAAACACCTCATGAAAAAATAGATCTACAACTTGCGCTGCTAAAAAAGAGCTGGCAATGGTGAAAAAGTGAGCAAATTTTGTTAATCTATCCACAACAACATAGATACAGTCTTTTCCTTGAACCTTGGGCAACCCTGTGATGAAGTCCATTGATATGCTTTCCCATTTTTGATTGGGAATGGGAAGAGGTTGCAGAAGACCAGCTGGAAAAGTATGCTCATTTTTATTCATCTGACAAGTGGGACACTCCTGAATGTATCGTTGAACCTCCCCTTTCAGCCCTTTCCAAGAAAATCTTTCCCTGATCTGCCTATATGTCTTGAAGAACCCTTGATGACCAGTAAGTGGAATGTCATGAATGGTCAACAGAATCTTCTTTTTGAGCTTAGAATCAGCCACCATAAAGATTCTACCCTTGTAGTGTATCAGCCCTTCGACCACTTTGTACCTTTCGTCAAGAAAAGTACCCTCAATGATGCTAGTTGCAAACTGATTTTTGGCATAATCAACAAGCAACATGTCCCTCCAATTAGCTGTAAGCTCACACAATGAGCTTAAATGAGGTCTCCTAGATAGAGCATTAGCCACAATATTGTTTTTCCCTTTGACATATTTGATGTCAAAATCGTAAGCTTGAAGCTTACTCACCCACTTTTGTTGCCCCTCGTTCAAATCTCTTTGATGAATGAAGTGCTTGAGGCTATTGTGATTAGTCTTGACCACAAACTTGCTTCCCACCAAGTATTGTCTGAACTTAGCTAATGCATGCATAATGGCAAGCATCTCCTTGTCGTAGATGGAGTAGGTCCTTTCAACACTTCTTAATTTTCTGCTTTCAAACACAATGGGATGTTTATCTTGCATCAAAACAGCCCCAACTCCTTCACCGGATGCATCACATTGTAGCTCGAATGGCTTGGAGAAGTCTAGGATAGCTAACACCGGACAAGAGCTCATGATCCCCTTAAATTTATCAAAAGTAGTTTGAGCCTTTTCTGACCAACAAAAGGCACCCTTTTTCGTGAGGTCAGTAAGAGGAGCAGCATTATGAGAGTAGCCCTTCACAAATCTTCTGTAGAATCCACAAAGACCCAAAAATCCTTTCAGATGAGTCAAATTCTCAGGAGGTGGGCAATCAACAATTGCCTTGATGTTTTTAGGATCAACCTTCACTCCTTCAACACTGACTATATGGCCAAGGTAAAGTAACTCCTTCATTCCAAATTCACATTTGGATTCTTTGGCAAACAAACTCTCTAATTCCAGGATGCTAAGCACTTCCTCCAAGTGCTTGAGATGTTCTTCCCATGTCTTGCTATAGATCAGGATGTCATCAAAAAATATCAATACAAACTTCCTCAACTGCTTCTGAAAGATTTTGTTCATACATGACTGGAAGGTAGCAGGAGCATTAGTCAACCCAAATGGCATGGCTAGAAAATCGAAGTGGCCATAGTGACATCTAAATGCTATCTTCTCAACATTGGATCCTCTCATCTGAATCTGGTAATAACCTGATCTCAAATCGATCTTTGAAAAGAACTCAGCTCCATGTAGCTCATCAATGATCTCATCTATCCTCGGGATGGGATATCAATTTTTGATGGTGCTTTGATTCAAAGCACAATAGTCCACACACATGCGGATGGTACCATCCTTCTTCTTCACTAGGACAATTGCCGAAGCAAAGGGGCTCTTGCTTGGACAAATGAAGCCCATCTCCAAGAGTTCCCGAATGTTTTTCTCAATCTCGTCCTTTTGCTTCTTAGGATACCGATAAGGAGTTGTAATAACTGGTTTAGCTCCTTCCTTGAGCTCTATGACATGCTCTGAACCTCGATCAGGAGGTGGTCCAGGAGGTAAATCAACAAACACCTTGCTCTTCTTTGTGAGTAAAGACTGAATATCAGGAGGGTAGTCTCTCTTTGTTTCAACCGGACTAGCAGGAAGAATCATACAGTCAGCCCACTCAACTTGATCATGATGAATCAGCCTCGCCATCCTCTTGAATGACACAATCTGAGGACCACCATTGGACATTCCTCTTATCACTACATTCTTCCCTTCGGATTGAAACTTCAGTTCCATGGTTTGTACATTTAGAGTGATCTCCCCGAGTGAACGCAGCCATTGAATGCCTAGGATGGCATCCACAACTCCAATTTTGACTACATAGAAGTCATCCTTGACCTCATAGTTTCCCACTTGCATGGTCATGTTTGAGATCTTCTTGGTGCAGGTGATGTGAAAACCATCAGCAACCATAACCTTGAAGCCTTCAAACTCTTCTGTTTGCAGCCCCTTCTTTGCCACCACAACTTCGTCAATGAAGTTATGCGTTGCTCCAGTGTCAATCAAAGCAACTATGTGTTGCCCCTTAATCATCCCTTGAACTTTGAAGGATTCATTCCTTTGAAAGCTCGAAAGTTGAGCCAAAGTGCCTCCATGGTACAGGAGCACCCCTACAAGACAGGATATAGGTTCATTGTCCGCATGACAGGACATTAGTCTATTTTTAGTATGTTTGACTTCATAATGTAATAAGGTACATTGGACCAATGCATATGTATTAGATCAGCCTAGGAGAGTGTGCAGGTAGTTAGAGTTCGTGATCAGGTAGTATGAGCGGTCCTCTCCCAGCCGCTTGGAATCGAGTTGGTAGTACTCGTAGGATATTGCTATAAATAACTCAGATCAGTTAGGGTTTGAGATCATGATAAGAGAGTAGAGGAGAGAGTAGTAGTTATGTTATGTTGTACTGGTGATTGAGTGAAATCCAGAGATCAGTCCAGACATTGTGAAACATTGTTGTAGAAACAGGACATTTGTGTTTCAACTAAATAAGATCTCATCAATTGCATTATCTGGTTTATCAGCTGTTTATGTTTTGATTTCTGTTCTGATTACAGGTTAATGGATTCTTTCAACCCTTCCACCGGTTGATTCTGTGAATCGGTGGAATGGTCATGCATGTTAGTTTAGGTTGTATTTTAGTTTTCTGTTTATGCATTTCATTGTGTGGGAGATCGACTGGTAACATGCTATGAATCAACCTAGCATTCTCATGTGCTAGGATTTAGGAAGATAAACTGTTAAGTTTTGATCTGAAGGTGATCCGGCCCGATCATCATATTTTCTTTGTGAAATTGTGCGGTTCTGTGAGTTTGCATGCAGTTGACGGATATACAGGGATCTGCATGTGCTTTTCCAGACGGAGTGAATCGCATCGACATCTTCGAGTATATCGCTATCCAGATTGAGTCATGAAGCTGACGAAGACTGTATGTTTCAAATGCATCAGGATGATATAGGTTGAATATATACTCAGTGTGTATATCATCGTCAGGATCATCTTTCGTGTGTATCCATCGTCCGCATATCGCTATCGCATGCAGAAGTGAAAATTCACTTTTTGGCTAAGGACCGGAAAGGTCATCATCAGGATATTGAAAAGATCACCAGATATTCATTATCATGTTGCGGAGGATATAAGTGTCTTATATCCTGTTGAAATCACCATCAGGTGCATTGACATCATCATCGGGTGCAAGTGACGTCATCGTCACCAGGATATTGCGAATATCACCCTATGCAAGTTTATCCTGCTGTCACTAAGTGTTTTGGCATCGGCGTAAGTCATCGGCATAAAATTTGGTTAACATCATCAGGATGTTTCAATATGACCGGATAAGTCATATCCTGATGCTGTTGTTTGAGTAGTCGGATATCGGGGTGACGTAAGCATCGAGGGAAAGGTGCTTGAAGTTGTCGTCATCAGGATATATTGGAGGAACCAAATATTTTATATCCTGCTGGGGAAGATGATGTCGAACATCATGATGATGAAGATAGAGTTTGGCGGTCAGATGAACAGTGAACATCAGGAGGATGTTTGCGCTTGCCAAATGTGATGATGCTGCTGACAGGCGAAAGGCGAAAGGCAATAAGGAAGTGAACAGTAGTCAGCAGGAGGATATTTCATGCTTCTTCGAAATATGATGATGATGATAAGCTGATAGGTATTACATACTGCATGGTCAGGATTTTAACATGCTGGTTGTGTTATTGACTCCTCCTTCCCATTTGTAAGCTTCTGTTTGCGTTTACCTCTGCATCATAGTGGTATCAGAGCAAAGGAAGGATCTTCTGGAAAAGATCAGGATATAGCAGGATGTCAGATGAAGAAGGAACATCGGAGATTCTGGCAAGGATGACCAATGTTGAGTTGGCAGTTCTGGTAAAGAAACAAATTGCAGAGAGCAAGGCCGTGAAGGCTCAGAATCAGGAATTGAAGGATGAGTTAGAGAAGTTGAGGAGCAGAGTAGGTTCTGGTAGAGAAGAAGATAGGGAAGAAGAAGAGATCCCTAGTTGGAACGAGGAGGTCATTCCTGTAGACCAGAGACCACTGTTGAACGCCCTCAAGGCCATGGAGAGGAGAACCATGGATGTGAAACTGGATTTGCCAGTGTTTACAGGAAAGATGGAACCTGATTTAGTGATGGAGTGGATAGACTCCTTGAACAATTTCTTTGAAACAGAGGAGATACCAGAACAACAGAGGGTGAAAATAGCCCAGTCAAAAATAAAAGAAGCTGCCTTGACATGGTGGAATTTCGTCCAAGATGATAGAGTACAGGAAGGAAAGCGTAGAGTCACTACATGGAAGAAGATGATGGCATTAGTGAAGGAAGCTTATGTCCCATTAGATTACAGTATCCAATTACACAAGAGGAAGCAAAACCTGAAGCAGAAGGAGCTAGATGTCAGCTCATATACAGAAGAATTCATGAAACTTTGTGTGAAAACAAAGATAAAGGAAAGTGAAGAAGAGAAGGTAGCCAGATACCTTAATGGATTGAGGTTCAACATTCAGGAAGATTGAAGTCTGCATAATCCAGATACAGTTCAGAAATGCTTTCAGTTGGCATTGAAAGTGGAAGAGAAGTTAAAGAGAAAACAAGAACAACACAATAGAGGAAGAGGAAGACAACAAAGGGGTGGAAGAGGTCCTTTTAGAGGCAGAGGACATGGACATGGATATCAAGGAGAATCCAGTCATGACAATAGTAAGAGAAACAATAGTCAGAACCAGGGGGAAAATTATAGTCAGCAAGGAAACTTCAGAGGTAGAAGACCTTTCAGAGGAAGATCCCAGGGCAGAGGATCCATCAGATGTTATAACTGTAACAAAGAAGGCCATATAGCCAGCAGATGTCCAGAAAAGGCCACAAGCTCAACAGGAGAAAGGAGAACAAATCTGATCCAAGAACCTAATAATCAAAGTATGACAGGCTCTAATGCTTTTCAGAGTGTGAATGCTCCTGATAATTATGGATACCCAGAAAGTGGAGAGTCTCTAATGATGAGAAGAACAGTGACTACCATGAAGGTACCTGACAAAGAATCCCCTCAAAGAAAGTCTCTTTTCAGGACTATTTGCAAAGCAGGAGGTAAGGCATGTAAAGTTTTGATTGATTCTGGTTCTACTGAAAATTTTGTGTCTGAAGAAATGGTGACAAAGCTTAAGCTTAGGAGATTGCCTCACCCATCCCCATATAAAGTCTCATGGCTTACCCAAGGTCAGCAGACAATTGTAGAAGAGCAGGCTTGGGTAGAATTTCAGATTGGAGCATATAAGGATAAGTTGTTGTTTGACATTACCACGATGGATGCTTGGTCAGTATGATTTGAAGGCACAACATGATGGTATTAGAAACACCTATACAATCACTAAAGATGGTAAGGTTATAACGTTACTACCATTGACGGAGAAGGAGGAGAAATCTAAAGGAAAAGAGGTGAAGGTAATGCTGATGGAAGGTAAATAGTTCATGAAAGAAGTAGCAGCAGAAGGTGCAGTTGCATATGCCCTAATCCCATGTATGAGGGTGAATAAAGAACAGCAGCAAGAATTCAAGGAAGAGAAAAAGCAAAGGTTCATAGACCCAGCTATCCAAGAGCTATTGGATAAGTACAAAGGTATCATCTCAGAAGGAATGCCAAGATCCCTACCACCTGTTAGGGATATTAGTCACTGCATAGACTTAATTCCAGGGTCAACACTTCCAAACAAAGCAGCCTATAAGCTAACTCCAGAACAGAATGCAGAAGTAGCCAGACAAATTGAAGAATTATTGGATTCAGGTCTGATTGGGAAAAGTTTAAGTCCATGTGCAGTACCAGCTGTACTAGCACCAAAGAAGGAAGGTACTTAGAGGCTTTGCACAGATTCCAGAGCTATTAACAAGATCACAATCAGGTATAGGTTTCCAATCCCTAGGATAGAGGATTTACTTAACTGTTTGGGAGGTGCTAAGTATTTTACAAAAATAGATTTAAAGAGTGGATATCATCAGATCAGGATTAGGCCAGGAGATGAATGGAAAACAGCATTCAAAACTAATGAAGGGTTATATGAGTGGAAGGTTATGCCTTTTGGTTTATCTAATGCACCTAGTACTTTTATGAGGTTGATGAATGAGGTTTTGAAAGAGTTCATTGGTAAGTTTGTCATAGTATATCTAGATGACATTCTGATTTTCAGCAACACAAAAGAAGAACATCTCAGACACATAGATTTGGTTCTTAAAAGGTTACATGAAGAGCAGCTGATGATAAATTTAGACAAGTGTTTGTTCATGCAAGAGGAGATCACATATTTGGGTTTTGTCATTTCACAAGGAAAGTTACAAATGGATAAGGAGAAGGTAAGTGCCATATTGTCTTGGCCAACCCCAAAGACTATGAATGATGTCAGAAGTTTCCATGGGTTAGCAACCTTCTACAGGAAGTTTATAAGAGGGTTTAGTCATATTTGTGCACCCATGCTTGATACCATCTAAGGAGGACAGAAGTGCAGATTTGTTTGGACTCAAAGAGCAGATGATTCTTTTGAAACATTGAAGAAGAAGGTGGCACAACAGCCAGTCCTTGCACTTCCAGACTTTAACAAAATCTTTCAGGTGGAATGTGATGCCAGTCACATGGCCATTGGAGCAGTACTCAGCCAAGAAGGTAGACCTATTGCATTTTTTAGTGAGAAGCTCAATGATGCTAAAAAGAGGTATTCCTCATATGATTTGGAAATGTATGCTTTAGTCCAGTCACTCAAGAAATGGAGGCATTACTTGATGCCAAAGGAATTCATAGTATTCACAGATAACCAGGCTCTGAGTTTCATAAACAACCAGGAAAAGCTGAACCACAGACACATGAAATGGGTAGAAACCTTACAAGCGTTTACTTTTACATTGAAGCATAAGAAAGGAGTCAAGAATAAAGTTGCAGATGCTTTGAGCAGGAGAGTTCTAACAGTCAACCAGATTCAGTTAGAAAGTGTTGGCATTGATTCACTAAAGACCATGTATGAGACTGATGAAGATTTTGGGGAGATATATCATGTATGTATTTCTTTTGGAGAGAAATATCATGCTGAATTCTCTGAATTTTTGATTCAGGATGGATTGTTGTTCAAAGGTGGACAGTTATGTATTCCAAGGTGTTCTATGAGGTTAAACATCATTAAGGAGAAACATTGTGGAGCTATGGCAGGTCATTTTGGTCTAGATAAGACTCTTGATCTTGTCCGAAGACATTACTTTTGGCCTAAGTTACAATCAGATGTCAGAAAATTTATAGAGACATGTGTGATATGTCAGAAAGCTAAAGGCAGGTCGACTAATGCAGGTTTATATCAGCCCTTACCCATTCCTTCCAGACCATGGGAAAGCATAAGTATGGATTTTGTCTTGGGTTTACCAAGGACAAGGAAAGGGTTTGACAGTGTTTTTGTTGTAGTGGATAGATTCAGCAAAATGACACATTTCTTGCCATGCAAAACCACTGCTGATGCTTCATACATTGCAGATTTGTTTTTCAGGGAGATTGTCAGAATCCATGGATTGCCATTGAGTATAGTGTCAGATAGGGATGTGAAGTTTATTGGTCACTTCTGGAGAACTCTTTGGAAGAAACTTGGAACAAATTTGTCTTTTTCCTCTGCATATCATCCTCAAACGGATGGACAGACTGAAGTAGTGAACCGTTCCTTAGGAAATTTGCTTAGATGTTTGACAAAACAATATGGAGAAAAGTGGGATAATATTCTATCTCAAGCTGAATTTTCCTATAATGATACTGTCAATAGGAGCACAGGGAAATCACCTTTTTAGATAGTTTATGGTATGCATCCAAGAGGAATTTTGGAATTGAGAGATCTACCTACAGTAGACCCTGTTAGTGCAGAAGGTGAAGCTTTCGCAAAAGCCATAAAAGAGGTTCATGATCAAGTCAAGACCCAACTGCAGCAAACCACCTTGAAGTATAAGGAATATGCTGATAAAAAGAAGAAGGATGTTCAGTTTGATGTTGGAGATTTGGTATGGGTTCATTTGAAGAAGGACAGACTTCCTAAGGGCAAATATACTAAACTTATGCAGAGAAAAGTTGGACCATGTCAGATTTTGCACAAGCATGGACAGAATGCTTATGAGATACAACTCCCCCCTGATTTTGGTTTGTCCCCTATATTCAATGTATGTGATTTAACTCCATACAAGTCTCATCCAGATGCAGATCAGGAACTCCTACAGGATATAGTCAATGATAACATTCCCAAGCATGATCCTCCACAGTTGCAGACGGTTTTGGACACTAGAGTGGTCAAACAGACCCGGAACAAACAGTACTTGGAGTATCTAGTCTCTTGGAAGGGAAAACCTAATTCTGAAGCAGTTTGGATGACTGAAGAGCAGATCCAAAACTATGGTGCAGATCTTCCTACTCTCATCTCAAGTGGACTTGAGATTTCTTCTTCTGGGGAGTATGGTGCAGGAGCACCCCTACAAGACAGGATATAGGTTCATTGTCCGCATGACAGGACATTAGTCTATTTTTAGTATGTTTGACTTCATAATGTAATAAGGTCCATTGGACCAATGCATATGTATTAGATCAGCCTAGGAGAGTGTGCAGGTAGTTAGAGTTCGTGATCAGGTAGTATGAGCGGTCCTCTCCCAGCCGCTTGGAATCGAGTTGGTAGTACTCGTAGGATATTGCTATAAATAACTCAGATCAGTTAGGGTTTGAGATCATGATAAGAGAGTAGAGGAGAGAGTAGTAGTTATGTTATGTTGTACTGGTGATTGAGTGAAATCCAGAGATCAGTCCAGACATTGTGAAACATTGTTGTAGAAACAGGACATTTGTGTTTCAACTAAATAAGATCTCATCAATTGCATTATCTGGTTTATCAGCTGTTTATGTTTTGATTTCTGTTCTGATTACAGGTTAATGGATTCTTTCAACCCTTCCACCGGTTGATTCTGTGAATCGGTGGAATGGTCATGCATGTTAGTTTAGGTTGTATTTTAGTTTTCTGTTTATGCATTTCATTGTGTGGGAGATCGACTGGTAACATGCTATGAATCAACCTAGCATTCTCATGTGCTAGGATTTAGGAAGATAAACTGTTAAGTTTTGATCTGAAGGTGATCCGGCCCGATCATCATATTTTCTTTGTGAAATTGTGCGGTTCTGTGAGTTTGCATGCAGTTGACGGATATACAGGGATCTGCATGTGCTTTTCTAGACGGAGTGAATCGCATCGACATCTTTGAGTATATCGCTATCCGGATCGGGTCATGAAGCTGACGAAGACTGTATGTTTCAAATGCATCAGGATGATATAGGTTGAATATATACTCAGTGTGTATATCATCGTCAGGATCATCTTTCGTGTGTATCCATCGTCTGCATATCGCTATCGCATGCAGAAGTGAAAATTCACTTTTTGGCTAAGGACCGGAAAGGTCATCATCAGGATATTGAAAAGATCACCGGATATTCATTATCATGTTGCAGAGGATATAAGTGTCTTATATCCTATTGACATCACCATCAGGTGCATTGACATCATCATCGGGTGCAAGTGACGTCATCGTCACCAGGATATTGCGAATATCACCCTATGCAAGTTTATCCTGCTGTCACTAAGTGTTTTGGCATCGGTGTAAGTCATCGGCATAAAATTTGGTTAACATCATCAGGATGTTTCAATATGACTGGATAAGTCATATCCTGATTCTGTTGTTTGAGTAGTCAGATATCGGGGTGACGTAAGCATCGAGGGAAAGGTGCTTGAAGTTGTCGTCATCAGGATATATTGGAGGAACCGAATATTTTATATCCTGTTGGGGAAGATGATGTCGAACATCATGATGATGAAGATAGAGTTTGGCGGTCAGATAAACAGTGAACATCAGGAGGATGTTTGCGCTTGCCGAATGTGATGATGCTGCTGACAGGCGAAAGGCGAAAGGCGATAAGGAAGTGAACAGTAGTCAGCAGGAGGATATTTCATGCTTCTTCGAAATATGATGATGATGATAAGCCGATAGGTATTACATACTGCATGGTCAGGATTTTAACATGCTGGTTGTGTTATTGACTCCTCCTTCCCATTTGTAAGCTTCTGTTTGCGTTTACCTCTGCATCACTCCACTTCCCTTTTCATCTTCAGATTCCTCTGGGACTTTTTCCACTTCACTGTCTTCAGAGTCAGACTGCTGGTCTGACAAATCAGAATTACTTTCTTCAGCTGAATAGTATTCAATTTGATGAAATTTGCCTCCTTTTGGGTAAACATGATCTTGGGACCATTTTTCTCTACACCAGAAACATAACCCTTTTCTTCTGAGTTCATTAAGTGTCTCAGGATCCAACCTTGTGACATGAGGTTGATGCTGTTTGAGCTCCTTATGCTGAGGTCTTTTTCCTTTATCTCTTTTGTGAAAGGATGGCTTGGGTTGAAACTTTGCTTTAGGAGCAGCCCACTCCATGTTTCTTGCCTTCTTCATTGCCTCTTGTAGAGAGGGTGGATCAAAAGCTTTAATCCAACCCTTGAGTGGCTCTGTCAATCCTTCACTTAATAGGATCACCAAGCGCCTCTCAGTGACTCCTGTGACCATGACTGAAAGCCTTTGAAACTCAGTTATGTAGGCATCAACTGTACCATATTGCTTAAGTTGTGCCAATTCTCTGAAATGCACTTCTAGATCTTTTTTCTCAAATCTCTCTATGAGCTTATTGGTAAACTCATCATAGGTAGTGATAGACCGATGACCCAAGGTGACTAGACCATGGTACCACCACTCGTGCGCCACCCCATCTAGGTGTAGCATAGCGAACTTAATTGCCTCCTCCTCCTCCATGGGTCTGAGAGCTAGATAGTTGTCTAACTTCTATATCCAGGCTCTGGCTGAGCTATTGTCACTCCCATCAAAATGTGGAAGCATAACCTTGTTGATAGCTTGATGCAAATCCCCATGAACTATTGTCCTCCTTTGTTCATAATGTCTTCCTTGTCCTCTATCCTTCCTTTTATGATCCATAAAATCATTATAAGACATATCTGCCTTAATTTCATCAGGTAGAGAATCATACTCAGCACAGTCGAGTCTCAACTGTTCAACAAAGGACACATTTTCTTTTGGATCAAGATGAGGTTTTACTGGTGCCAAGAAAGTGGGTTTGAATGGCCTGGAAGAAATGCAGGTGCTATTTGAAGCAGGTTGAGCAGCATGTCCATTATGCTGGTTGGTGGCACTGTGTTCTCCACTATGTCCTGAATTGTTTAGTGGAGGTTGGTTCTAACCCATTCTCCCCATCATGAGAGATATCATATCCATTAAGGTATCCATCTTCCTCTTGAACCTCTTTGCTAGACTTAATGATCTTTCTCTTCCTTTCCCACTATCAGCTCTGTTACCTCCCGATGTCCTCTCATTATCCCCCATTTCTCCTTCAGGAGAAGACTCACAATTGGCTCTTAATACCTCTGAAGCTGTCTAACCTTCTGGGGCCTAATGCCAATGAAACTAACTGGTAGCCTTCTTGTATTCTCTTGCTAAGTACCTCTGTTCTTTGTCACTTATAGAAGGTTTGTTTTCAGAGGATGGTAGGATGCGTGGCTCTGATACCATTGAAATATACCAAGCCAATTTTTTTTTCACTTTTCCAATTACAATAAGCAAAGCAATACACAATCGTTGAAGTTAGCACTTAAACCAAAACGATGCGGAATTCAACTCTAACCAAGAATGTACACTAGGATGGCATGATCATATGGTCAGAGGATCTCTATGCAATGCTGAAAAGGAACTCTAACCAAGAATGTGCTTGATGGTGACGAGCATATGGTCAGAGGGTCTCTATGCAATGCTGATAAAGGAATTCTAACAAAGAATGCGCCTGATGATGACGAGCATATGGTAAGAGGGTCTTGATGCAATGCCGATACAAAGAACTCTAACCAAGAATGCGCCAGATGTCGACGAGCATGTGGTCAAAGGATCCCTACCACTATTATGCTGAAATAACTCGATGTCAAGAATG
Organism: Cunninghamia lanceolata; assembly: GCA_027924645.1. Taxonomy (NCBI): domain Eukaryota; kingdom Viridiplantae; phylum Streptophyta; class Pinopsida; order Cupressales; family Cupressaceae; genus Cunninghamia; species Cunninghamia lanceolata. The sequence goes on along the minus strand of BSBN01001272.1, from coordinate 18,727,786 downwards.
TGCTTTCCAACTCGAAGTGGAATTGGAGCTACCATATGATGGAGATGCAAGGTATTATAAAGCAAATATGAGAAGAAGTATGAAGTGCTGATAGTACTACTATTCAACTTACAATAATTAGAGACTTCCAACCCAACTCAAATGATAGAAGTAAGCAAACTGAAATGACGGATCAACAACTTGAAAAGACCAAACTAGCAACATAAAACCCTACAAAAATGCTCACACCTCACTCATTTCTCAACCAAATGACCTCAAATCTGATGCAATGCACTCCTATGACAATGGCGACCAAGCTACACACCAGAGACCACTCTTAAACCCAAGTATTTATTTAGCACACTTTCCAATGCACTCCAAAGAGGGTGGCCTGACAAGAAGGGCGATTTCCTTCTAGAAAAATTAGATTCTTCATAATAAAATTTGCAAATTGGCACAATGGGGCGCCCAGCATAGACAAAGGGAAATATGAAATACCCATAACAAATGTATTTTTATTTTCAGATTTATGAATGAAACTATAGATTCAGCCCTGTTATTAGCAACTCCAAAAATGACATAAAATGCAAATAACTGAACTACAAACAGAACTCAAGGTACAATGCAAACCTCACTACAAAAAATCACTACTATTAGCAAACCTCTCCCTAGATGCTATCTCTCAAGCACGAAGTGAGCCTAGGCTAGGAGGTCGAAGCAGTCCCAGAACCATTATGGTAGCATAACATTATCAAGATTTCAGATGCTGAAATGAGAGCACTCTTCCTCCTTTTATACTTTTCCAACTGGGAGTCTCTAAAATTCTCTTGCATATGGGATAAAACATGAGAGGGAAAATAATATAATCCTCTTCAATTCTTTTTCAACCTCAACATTAAGTCATTGAGCCTAGGCACCAAGGTCCAATATTAAATAATAAAGTTTAATTTACAGACTTTAAAACGGAGGCCAAGATGATGTCAGAAACCAATGATCTATAGCTCGTTGGAAAGGTCTTGACAAGACGAATCCAATCCCCACTCTCAAAATCATGTTTCGGTGCCAATCCCAAACTTACTAAAAATAGTAAATTCCTGAATGTCAAGAAAAACACATCCCTGCGAAGCTCTTTGAAAACCTAGAAAGAAACTGCCAACCAAACCATGTTCCACGAACAAAAGTAACCACTAAAACATGAAACCCCAATTTCAACGTCTGAGTAACCTACGGGTCTTCGGAATAGGCCAACGGTCAACTGTAAAAGATCAAGCTGGAAAACGGAACATTACATGTTCCAAAGATGGTTGGTTCTGGAATGCATGTTAGCTTGGGTGAAATAGAGATGTAGAAGAAGATATTGGAAATAAATCCTCATACGGAGTTAATGGTGGCTCTGCTGATTAAAAGACTGTAGCCCAGTTGGGGAATCAAAGCTGGGTCTGTTCTAACACTGGAATGTTTTGTTTTCAAAGCTAGCAGTGCAACATTTGAGATGTAGAGACTGTATTTCAATAGTTTTTTTTTTCAAAGTGAAAAGAGGAGTGACCCTTAGACTTTATATTAAACGCTTATAATTCAGATACAATTCAGATCCTTTTGGTGCTTATCTACAAGGTTGGCTACGTATGAACTACTACTACAACACAAAAGATGAAGAACCCCAAAATGTCCAGAACATCTCAAAAGCTCATACAGATCTTGGTTGTGTTACCATATTGTACCAGGATAATGTGGGAGGTCTTCAGATCCAAACAAAACAAGGCAATTGGATTAACACTAAGCCTTTGCCAAGATCATTTGTTGTCAACCTTGGTGACTGCTCCCAGGTGAGTCAAAATAGTTTGCCTTAATGAAACCTTTCTTTTCTTCATAGTATGAATACTATTGGCTGCAAAAAAATCATAACCTTCCTAATAAATTTTAGATTGATAAAATATCTATAGAAATGATTGTGTCAAATCTTCTTGTCTTTTATGTGTTTCCATTCTAACTTCTATATTGAATGGATTTCATCTTTTACTCGTCTTTTACATGTTTACATTCTAACTTTATATCACATGGATTTCATCTTTGACTTTGTAGATGTGGAGTAATTGTAGGTACCAGAGCTCAAAACATCGTGCAGTCAAGTCTTGGTGTTGTCAAGTGTTGATAGATGCTCATCATGCATGGTTATGCAGAGTAGAGATACAATGGTTGAACTGGAATAATACTCATGATGATGTGTAATAGTATTACTTGCAAAGATTGGTTCAGTCTTTCATTTTGGCTTAGTCAGTGTTCATGTCACCTTGTTGGATTCAGATGTTTCTATCATTAGAGCAAAGGATGATTTATTGCTTATCATATATGGTGTTCAGACTTGAGTTTATTAGATGAAGTCTTCGCTTCATTATGGAATCATGCCATGTTGAGTTGGGCTTGTGGTATTGATGGTTCATCATGTTTCATGCATTGCTCCTATTTGATATTGATAAGCTTTTTGATACTTCAAGTATTTATTGTTTCAGAGGGTAGTGCCCATAATACAGAGTGCAGAGGGATGTTGTTAGATTGGTGTTGACACAATGATCACTCATCTTGTCTTCATAAGTATGGAAAAAGGGGATGATATCATTATTACAAGTATTTGTTAACATACATATTCATCATGCTCATTGTGAGCTTCACTCATAAGTTGATATTCAAGCAGAGAAATTTGAGATAATATTCAAGCAAGTAAATTGAAATTCAAGCAGAGAAATTAGAAGTGGTGCTCAAGTTAATAATTAGGGTTTTATCTGTTTGAATATTTAAACCCTATATAAAACACATTAAGTAGCTCTTTGTAATCTCCAACTGTCACACTTTTCTTTATGTTTCAAAGGTGACTTGTTATACCTGGTGACTTATGAATTAAGTCATAACTTGAGGGTACCGGCCCCATGAGGTGATTGGTCTCGACATCCTAGGGGCACTGGTGATTAAAAGTTGTCATAATGTTATGAGTGTGAAAGAAGATCTTGCGGCTCAAATTAAAAGGCTTGTTGGAGCAAAAGGCAGATCCAACGAACACCTTTTAATTCTTTTTTGAAGACCAATGGTTGTTTAAAGATGGATAAATTTGATGGGTGAAAGCTTATAAATATCTTAGAATCAGTTTGTTAAGTGCTCTATTCACATGTAGATGGGCCAGAGAAATTGATAGCTTGCTCTATGTGATAGATTCAAAGATGCAAGTTGGTGATTCATGATCTAGAGGACTATACCTATGCATTCATGTGTAGATTGCCAAGAATGGAGGGAAGGAAAGCAAAGTGTTTTTGAAAGTGATATGGATTGTTTTGATAGGTGCAGAGAAGGATATACAGTATATTTAGACTACAACAAAACAAAGAGGGCATGATAGTGTGTTTGGAATGATCGCACATTTTATCATCTTGTACTAAATATGAGTAGTGAAATATTGTCTTCCTAATGAGTCTGAGACAAAGTGTCAAAGAGCAGATGCATACAAAAGAATCTACTTGGTCATTGTTTGCAGAGAATGTTCTGGTATTTGTAGTCTAATTTGAAGACATTATGTGAGTTTGTGAAGGTCTAATACAGTATGTGCTTGATTAGAACATGTCTATTTGAAAGTCCTTGAAGTGGTCCTTTGAAGGTTATTTCTTTGCAGGGAAAATGAGATAGGTTTTCTTGAAGACTTGATACAAGAAGGTACAACCAAGATACAACTTGATGATATTGAAAAATAAGGGAGGTGGATTTTTGTAGAAGAAATGTTATGCAGTGAGACAGAGTAACCCTTTGTAATTTATTTATTCATGATTCAGAAAATGTTGTATAAGATCAAGTTAGTGAGACAAGTTTGATCTTTTTCCAGTGAGGCTTCTTTTTTCTAGTGAGGCATATGTGTATCAGTGAGATACCTATTGTACCTAGTGAAGGTCCTAATTTTCTAGTGAGGCATGGTTGTTTGTCAGTGAGACAACTATTGTAATCAGTGAGATTTTGATAAGCCAGTGAAGCATTTTTAGATTGGTTTTTCATCCCTATGAGGCTTTTCCACTCATGAAAATCACTATGTTATGGTTCATATTGTTTGTCTTTGTATGTGTGTCCTAATGCTTTGTTCTTAAGGTCCTGATTCATACTATTCATCATCTTGTGTATATGTGTTTTGATAGATCATTGAAGTCTCTCTCATTCTCTGTCTTGTAAGTTAAAAGGTGAAAAAGTTTTTAAAGTTTATAGACCACTGATTCACCCCCCTCTCTCAGTGGTCATGTATTCCAACATTATCAACCTTCCATTGGAATCATACTCCCTTCTTCCGCTATCAATAATGGCTTGGTTAATTCTAAGGGCACTTTTGAGTGCTTCTTCATATGATTTGTAAGGGAGTTTTTAGACTTGTTCTCATATGTCACCGTTGAGAGCATGTAAGAAGAGATCACAAAGTTCTCTATGATCCATTTTTAGTGCGCTTGTTGAAGAATAGATAACTTTCCTCCATCGTGGGATAAAATGTGCAACCGACTCATTGGCTTCTTCTTTGATTGTTAAAATTTCTCGTATTCCTATCTTGACTAGTTTGTTTTGTTGGCAAGAGACACTATGTGGCTTCAAGATTGTTGTCATTTATATCCCACACATCTGCAGCACATAGTATGCCTATACTGGAAGTCAGATTGAAGATTGTTTTGGTCCGGTGAACAAGAACAGAGCATGCAGCAAGGTCCGATAATCAGGTCCAGATCTCTCAGATGGTGTAACTCAGCAAGTTGCAGACTTAGACAAGTCAAGAGGAGTACCATGGCTACTATATTCCAGAGATTGAGCCTCCAGTGATAAAACATGGAAAAGATATGAGCATCTGAGTGTTGGGTTCCTAACAGGCAGAGCAGACTGAGGAAGAACTGACCGGTAGAGTATTAGACTTCAATCTGGATGAGTAATTGATGTTGATCAAGAGATTTGAGGGATCATACAAGGTTGGCCAACATGATTGATGACTTCTATGTCTATACTTTTGATACGCATCACAAATCAAGTATGGATTCAGCTAACAGATCAGTATCTTGTAAATATATTGAGTATTCCGGTTGCCGACTAGAAAGTTGTTGAAATCCTTGGTGTGGCTATATATACCAGATCAATTTTGGTATGAAGGTGTGTGAGGTGTGAAATAGTGTGTGAAGAAAGGCAGAGATAAGTGTGGAAGCAACAATACAAGTCCGGTATGTGACAGAGCAGCAACACTAGAGCAGAGGAAGAATGAAGTGCACTAGATCAGTATATTGAGCCTAACCAGAACTGAACTTTAGCATTTGTGGATGCCTCTCATCAGTTCAAACACCTAGTTACCTTCTATAAACTTTGTATATAGTGAGTCTCTTGTAGGCAGTGTACCTCTTGTGAGCAGTGTGCTTGGGCAGTGAGCCCTAATTGGCAAGTGCCATTTTGCACTTCTTATTCTTTTAACAAAGAATACAATCTTGGATTAGTCACCCCGTGGTTTTTCCCTTAACAGGGTTTTCCATGTAAAAATCCTTGTGGTATATGTGTTGATTTTATTTCTACTCTCATGTTTATGTATGCTTATATGTTTTGATGTTGCACTAATTGTTAAAGGAAAAAAAAAGTTAAGATATTTAAGATAACTGATTCACCCCCCTCTCAGTTATTTGCCTTGTTTCCAACAATTGGTATTAGAGCCAAGTTCCTCGAAACAGAGCCTAACAACTTGAGGAAGAACTAGGAATCTCAATGGATATGTATAGTATGAAGGAACAATTTTAGTTTGCCCTAGATGATCTTGAGCAATCTCACTCTAAAGTCAATAACTTAAGAGAAAGACTCAAACAAGCTGATGATTTCATAAATGAGCTAAAAGAAAAACTGAGTATCTCTATGAAAAAGAGAAAGGAACTACTTCAAAAATTAGCAAATTAGAGTGAAGCCAATGATACTAATGAAGATCTAAATGAGAAAAACAAGCTATGTCAGAAGCTATCAAAAGAAGTTATTATGGTAAGGCATGAGATGGAATTAGGGGTTATGAGATTCACCTAAGAAATTGAAGAGAAAAGGAAAACTGAAGATAATCTAAAACAATCCCTCAAGGAGAAAATAGAGGACTACCACAAAATGGACAAAATAATCAGGCATCTTGAATCTGATCTTGAAGAAGCTAGAGATAATGAAGAACAACTTGAGAATCAGATAGACACTCTTAAACAAGATCTTCAAATAGCAAATGAATACAAAGAGAAATTCAAGCTAATCTTAGCTCAAATTGAAGTTCTTCTTGAAAGCCAAAAGAGGGTAGATGACAAGCGTGGCTTGGGATATGAGAAAAGTGAAAGCTCTGGATCTGGTCAGAAGAATTTTGGATCAGGAAATCAAAGAAACAGGATTAGAAGACCTCTGGTAAGGAAACCAAATGCTCAAAGATATCCATCCTTCAATGGATACTGCTACAATTGCAACAACTTCGGTCATAAAGCAACTCAGTACAGAAGAAGAATGAATCAGACTAATCCATCCTTCTCTGGACAGTGTTTCAACTGCAAAAGGTATGGTCACAAATCTCATAAATGTAAAAATATGTAAATAAACAATTCATTCAATGGTAGATGCTTTGCATGCAATAGAATGAGACATATGGCTAATCAATGCAGATCAAGAGGATATCAGTCAAATATGCAAAGAAATGTTGTTTGCTACAATTGCAATAGATCTGGTCATATTGCCAAATTCTGCAGAAGTAAGAATCCGGATAAAAAGGGTCCAGTGCATCATAATCAAAATCAAGATAAAGGAAAAGGCAAAGTGAATGCAGATGAAGTTCAAAGGGAGATGAGCAAGATTTGGGTAAAGAAGAGTACAAAAAATGTTGGTGACGGATCCACACCAGAATCTGGTGCTGATATTCCTTCTGGAAACTAAATAGATGAGCTCTGGCTCAGGGGGAGTCACAAAGGAAAATAAAATCCCCTAGCTAGTCAATTGGTCCCTAAATTTGGCACATGAAATGTTATGGATTAAAGGGTTCTCAAAATTATCTATATAACCCTTCGTGAAAATATGAATGATGTGCATGGAGTTTTGCAAGAGATTAATCATCCAAGATTGATCCGGACTGACAGCCATCCAGTAAAAACAAGATTTTTATAAACAGATCCGGTGTGATTCAAAGTTGAGATATCTTGATCTGCGGATTCATGGCATGATTGGAGGAAAGAAGATCCATTATCAATTTTCACTAAAAATGATTCTAAGTGCATCTCAGTGATTCAGAAAGATCTCTTTCAGGACAAGGCAACCGGATGACTTAAATTGTACATTTATTGAAAAAAGAAATTAGGGTTTGCATAGACATAAAAGGGTTCTTTTACTCATCATTTGCACATTTGCATTCGAGAAGAAGAAAAGAAGAGCTCTGTATCAAGTTCATACAACTTTCTCAAAGATCAACTGCAGAATCTAATTCAACCAGTGATTTGTTTTAGCTCTTTTTCTGGAACCCTGAAGCATAAAAAGGTACTTCTATTTTGAATATCTCTCTGAATCTTTTACAAAAATGGCTACTCCAATGGTTGTTAAGATCACTAATAGGCCGTACCCAAAATTCAAGAAACATCCTTACAAATCCCTATAAGTTGATCCCTTAGGCACTTTTTCTAGCACTCCGCATGGGGTACTACACATAGAAGATGTTAGGGTTTACATCCATGCCAATATTGAAGAATTTGGAGAATCCAAGTTGATGGACATCTATCATAAACAGTTAATAGATGAAAGTTTTGAACTCAAACCTTAATACAAGGCCCTCCGGGATAAGCACTTTAGACATTGCATCCACTTTCCCTATTTTGTAGAAGATGAATGGGTCCAGTATGTTCTTAGCAAAATACATGACAATTTCATGTGGCTAATGAAGCCCTTCTAGATAACAAAAGATGCCATTAGGGCAGTAACTAGACTACACACATCCGGTGAGTTGCCTGCACTCAAATCTGTCAAGAACCAGACAATAAGTGAAGCTACCGGATCTAAGTTTGACAAAAGAGAAATGACAATAGAAGACATCACAAATCTAGATATCAAATTTGCCTCTATGATAATTGGTTATAAAATCTATCATTCTAGCAGGGAGAATTCTGTGTCCTGGATTGCAATATATACAGCATATCATATGTTAAGGGAAAATGCTGATTATGACCTATGTGATCTTCTTCTAAACCAACTACTAGAAAACTTGCAGAAGATCAAGAAGGATAAGAAAAACTCATTCAAGTATGGTTTTTTAATACTGTGTCTGTTCTTTTACTATATGAATGAGCTACCCGAATCAAGTGGTTGGGTATGGTAAAATGACAGACCGGTTGCCATACAAATCAAAGACTATATGTATGGACTTGGTGATGCTAAAGCTCAAAGCACAACACTTTGGGGATACTTTAAGAACTTCCAAAGTACATGATGCAGGCCAGAGAAAGAATTCCTCAAACCATAGTTGAAAAATATAAAGATACAGTATGCTTCATGGTTGACACTGATGAATGCATAATGGAGGCAGTTGAGCCCAGAACAGTATGGATAATGCCAATGGGTTACGAAATAGATGAGAAAATCTTGGAGCTACATGTTCAACACCTGTTGAGCCAGCCAAAGGACCCTGAGGAAGAAAGGTTTGGAACCTTTCAAGAATTAAGTGTAAAGATACATGTTGAGCTGAGACAACTGGAAATAAAAAGGAAAGTTAGAAGGGAAGTAGAGGAAATTACCAAAAGACATGGCATATCAAAAGAGGCAATTGATGCAAACAAAGAGAAAATAGAAAAAGTTGAGAAAGAAAAACAAGAAGTAGAAAAAGAAAGTGTTCCAATGCAAGCCTCCTCCCAGACTAGATCCTTCAAGAGCTTTGCACCTGCCACCCCTAAGAGCTCAAGAGCCTCCAAATCGAAATCCAAGACATTCAGAAAGGGATAAAAGAGAATGAAAATAAAAGCTACAAGGTTTTACATAAGTCAAAAGGATGATGAAGAAACATAGTTTGATGTGGAAGTTAAGAAAATGAAGAAGAAGAAGAAAACATCTGGAGAATCCTCTGCCAGTAAAAAAAAAGAAGAAAAGGCAGAAGAATTTGTTGAGAAGCCCACTCTTTCTATTGATGATATCATCAAGGTAGTCACAGTGGATGGAAACCTACAACTAGTCATAGAATTCTATGATGAATATAGAGATACTGACAAGAGGATCTTGGAAGATGCTACAGTCAGGTACCTGAATATTTATAATAAAGCATTCATTGAAATCATTTCTTTAATTCCCAAAAGTCTAGAGAAGGTACTTGAACTTAGAAAAGAGAATGCCAAGGAAAAGGACTTAGAGATCTGAGAATATATTGCAATTCAGCTCTATCCTTCCATTACTCCAAAGCAAATGAACATGATCTTTAAGGATTGTAAGGATGAATTATGGAGCAAAGCAAGAATGAACAAACTTATGCTTGGAGAAACTAATCAGGTAGCAAGAGAAATAGAAGACATCCTCTGGAATGCCTTCAAAAGATTCAATCTTCATATTATAGAGGAAATAGATGAAGAACCTTCTACCATGGATGTCGAAGGATTAAATGCATCAAAGGAAGAATCTACTGACAAAAATGTAGAAGGGTTACAAGAGATAGATGAGGAGAAGTCTAAGGACTTAGATTCCTTTATTCCAGAAGAGGAAGTTCATGAAGAAGTTAACATCTCTCCTCTAGATCCCACTACAGACATTCCAGACTCAGGAACTGAAGGAGAAGGAAGAAAAGAGGAGAAAGTGAGTCAAGAAGAGGAGGTAAAGGGAAGAGAAGAAGAACAAACAGAGAAGACCTCTGATGATAGTTCAAAGATTCCAAAAGAAAAGAAGACTCAGTCTCCGGCAAGAGACACTGCAGAGGCAGTGAAGAATTTCTTGAACAAAGAACTAATGGAGATAGATGAACCGGAACTATTCCAAGGACCACTAAATTTTGATTCCTTCTCTCCGGTCCAGACAATGAAGATAGCATCTTTTGCTCAAGCCAAGGCAAAAGAAAAACTTCTGAAGTGTCACATGGAAGACTGTGAGCTATTAGAGATTGCATCTGGTATGCTGGAGTCCTTTCAAAAGGATCCTTTGACCTCTCCATCTAGTAATTTGAAATCTCTAGTAAACTCTATTAGCACGCATTTTGATTCTTTAAAGAAATCAGCAGAAGAAAAGGTCTGGAAAGAGTTTTTGGGAAAAAGGTTCATTGTAGTACAGGGACTCATCAATAATGATAGGAGGACCCTAGCTATTGGGATAAAGAGTATAGAAAATGCTCTTAAAGATGGTGGGGACATGTACAAATTTTGTCTATCCTAGTCTAAAGTGACAGAGGATATTGGAAAGAAGGTGAAAGAACAAGAAGGTAAACTGTCAAGTTTATCTCAAAATTTTGATCCCCTCACCACATCCATAATGAATCAAGAATGCCAGGCTATTGCCATTATAAATGAAATAAAGAGGCTTGATAAGGAGAAGAAGAATATAATAAGCAAGATGAGTGAACTTAGAGGGATAATTATCCCTAAGTTAGAGGCAATACACGAGGCCTTAACTGATGCTTAGACCACAGCCCAAACCAATGATCCGGTAAACTTAAGAAGGACAGAAGCTTATGCATTTTTGTTGAGTGGTCACATCTCCATTTTGGACAGGATGAAGTAGAGATGGGCAACAAAATTTGTACAGTTGAAGACCACTTTTATGGATATACTCAAGTATATGTAAGTATAGCATGTATATATATGTGGCTATGTATAGGTTAATTTTTACAAATTTTGGTGTGCAGATTCCACCCTTTGCCATTGATGTCAAAGAGGGAGTGAGGAGTAGTGAAAAATGTGGAACCCAGCTAAGGGGGAGCTCCGGTAAATCAATACATAAGACATAGCATCAACCAAGGGGGAGTTTGCTGCGACACTTAGTCATTTTTCACTAAGTGTTGCCATCAATGCCAAAGGGGGAGATTGTTGGCAAGAGACACTATGTGGCTTCATGATTGTTGTCATTGATGGCAACAAAGTCTATCCCACACATCCACAGCACATAGTATGCCTATATCGGAAGTCAGATTAAAGATTGTTTTGGTCTGATGAACAAGAATAGAGCATGCAACAAGGTCTGACAATCAGGTCTAGATCTCTCAGATGGTGTAACTTAGCAAGTTGTGGACTTAGACAAGTCAAGAGGAGTACCATGACTACTATATTCCAGAGATTGCGCCTTTGGTGATAAAACATGGAAAAGATATAAGCATCTGAGTGTTGGGTTCCTGATAGGCAGAGCAGACTAAGGTAGAACTGACTGGCAAAGTATCAGACTTCAATCCGGATGAGTAATTGATGTTGATCAAGAGATTTGAGGGATCATACAAGGTTGGCTGATATGATTGATGACTTATATGTCTATACTTTTGATACTTATCACAAATCAAGTATGGATTCAACCAACAGATTAGTATCTTGTAAATATCTTGAGTATTCCGGTTGCCGATTAGAAAGTTGTTGAAATCCTTGGTACAGATATATATACCAGATGGATTTTAGTATGAAGGTGTGTGAGGTGTGAAATAGTGTGCGAAGAAAGGCAGAGATAAGTGTGAAAGTGGCAATACAAGTCTGGTATGTGACAGAGCAGCAGCACTAGAGTAGAGGAAGAATGAAGTGCATAGATCAGTATATTGAGCCTAACCGGAAATGAACTTCAACATTTGTGGATGCCTCTCATCAGTTCAAACACCTGGTTACCTTCTATAGACTTTGTAGATAGTGAGTCTCTTGTAGGCAGTGTGCCACTTATGAGCAGTGTGCTCGGGCAGTGAGCCCTAATTGACAAGTGCCATTTTGTACTTCTTATTCTTTTAACAAAGAATACAATCTTGGGTTAGTCACCCTATGGTTTTTCCCTTAAAGGGTTTTCCATGTAAAAATCCCTATGTTATGTGTGTTGATTTTATTTCTGCTCTCATGTTTATATATGCTTATATGTTTTAATGCTGCACTAATTGTTAAAGGAGAAAAGAAAGTTAAGATATTTAAGAAAACTGATTCACCCCCCCTCTCAGTTATCTGCCTTGTTTCCAACATGTTTATGTCAAAGGATGCAACAAATTGATCGATGAGTTGCCTAAAAGAGTGGATTGATGCTTCTGGAAGTCTATAGTATGAATCCAGAGCAATACTCTCTAGATTCTTTGGAAAAATATTTGCTTTCACCCCATCCCAAGGAAGGAGTTCTCACACTACTATGATGCAAGCCTTGATATGAGAGTTGGGATCACCCTCTCCTTTAAATTTTGGAAGCTCAGGGAGAGGCCGTAGTAGTATAACCTGACAAATGTTGTAGTCAAGAGGCTCCTTTAAATACTTGAGGTATGTTCCTAGGAGGGGGTTATGTGTAGAGGGTTTTGTTCCTCCAAACATTAGCCCTTCAGGAGGATCTTGTTGCATTTGTTGAAAGGGTATGCTAGATTGTTGATATCCTAAAAAATTTGGATGACTAGATGGTGTCATGTTTATGTTTTAAATATTGGGTAGGATCATTTGTGGTTGATCTTGCATCATAGGACTCCCACCTATTTGATTGAGACTTGTCATGTTGGATGGTGAGGCCAAGGGAGGCCTGAATGTTTCATGGAAGTTTGGATGAGGGGTATTTTGTGTTGCCCCCTGGTTTGATTTGATCTTGTCAATGAAATGATTTCCGTGTGCCCTAGGTTTTTCCTCAATTTTGTTTTGGTAATTTTGTTCAACCCTCCTAGCCTCAAGGGTCTCGATTCGTTGGACCAAACTTTCTATAAGGTCTATGAGTGAGGCTTTGTCCATTCTTTGAGTTTTTCCACCTTGCAATGGATTACTTTGCATTGGGGTTTGAGTGACCCTATTTTTTCTTTTTGATGACATTTCACATGTTGTGGACATTTTATCTTGATGTACTATGTGGAGGGGTTTCTGTGCTCCCAAGCTTCTTGTTGAAAGGAAGCTAGGTGTACAGACAATGCTTCCTACACTAATCTAATGAGGGGAGGAGAGTGTAAATTCAATTTTATCTTTACTATTACAGCAAGTTAAACCACTAACAAAGATATTGCAGCAAACACATAAACAAAAAAGTGAGATAGAAGAAGAGAAAAGATATATGTGGGGAAAACCCTTATCGGGTGAAAAACCCCACACTCCAAAACCTGCACAATGTATTATCAAAACTAAAATGGTTTACAATACACTTGCAATGCAAGCTCTTAGGAGTCTTTGACACTCGTATCTGGAGACAAACTGGCAGCATAACAGTACCTGTCAAACTTGTAATACATCTCCTCTCAAAAGCACCTGTTTATATAACAAATACAAGGAAAATATGGCTTCACATAGGGATGGGCATCCAACATGGCCTCATGGCCCAAAATCCATTCCTATGGACACTTGTCTAACTTTGTAGGATGCTCTTAACACTTGTCAAGTCACCCCATCCCAAGGAGGTCGCCTATTTCCAAAATGGGCTATGACAGATGCTCTTACGACTCTTACAATTGTCATAGAATTTGTCATAGCTATCATAACTTATAGCTGTAAGAGAATTTGTCATACATAGGCTATAAATAGCATATTCTCTTACAACATGTCATAGTCCACCTTGGGGTGCCCAAAGATGCCTTTTTCAAAGATGCTCTTTGACACATGTCTTCACCTATCATAGGATCTTCTATTTTGGACTCTTACATGTCATAACTTCGTCATAGGAATTTGTCGTGACCGTTACAATCAATATTCCCTTACACAACATCCAAGATGCTAACACATGGCAAAATAGTCCTACCACTAAGTGGGACACCAATCTCCTCATGTGAGGACAAAAATACATGTGGTCATATGTCATGTAGGATGACGCATCACCATGTCAACTCCCATAATATGACAACATAGGATTTGCATCCAATTAATACAATAGGCAATAAAAAAATAAATACAATGTAAAAAATACAAGGAATTACCAAGTTTGAGACACCTTAATTCCCAACATTCTCCCACTTGTTGAACACCTTGTAAGAGCCAATAGAATCAACAGGATTTAACTGCTATAGGCCGAGAGGCCCATAAACTCTGAACACCATCTGAACTTCTTTGTGCCCACTGGTTTCGTCAATGCATCTATAACATTCTTCAAAATATCTACCTTCTCCAAATTTACCTTCCCATCCTCTACCATGTTGTTGTTCTCAAAATCAGCTACGCTTGTTTTTGTAGACAACCCCCACGAAACTCGTCCATTTCGTGAATCTACACTCTAAGCTCGCGAATCAACAAAAGATTCCCTTGATCTCGTGCAAAGTCATTTGACATTCTAGACGGGTTTATGATGTTCCTTTGAAATCGGTTTTTTGATATGTGCAAAGATCGTTCAAGTCGTAAATCGGTAAAAATGTCGTTTTAGGTCATTTTTAGAAGTTAGTTTTTGAGTCTTGATATGCAAGAGTGGCTAAAAATGCCGCTCCTACATATCTCCTTTTAGCTTGTTTTATGTAACATGTAAAGGCGGCGTAAATCACCGCTTGTGCATGTCTTTTTATTAAACATGTAAAGGTGGCGGATTTCGCCGCCAGTACATGTTTGTTTATGTTTGTGCATCGGCGGCCAAAACCTCCGCTCGAGCGAGATCTCTGGAATCTCGATCACTGAGTGCCATTAATGGCCACTTGTGCCACTTATTAAAACTTGTTTTTAAGTTTTAAATACATCTTTTTGATTGTTCATTTCGCCATTTCATTTCTTTCTCCTGAGCTGTTCATCTGACTCTTCCAACATTGTTTGGTCGCGCCGAGTTGGGATTTAATCGCACTCTTCATTGTCGGACTTAGGGTTTTAGACCCTTGGACGGGTAAGTCCTCTAGCCATTTCATTTTCAAACTTTGGGTTTTCATCCATGTTGATATGGCTTTCTTTTGTCTTGATTTTAGTTTACGTTTTTTGATGAAAGATTGTTTTGGTCATCTTGTAATCTCTAGTCAGTTCTGTGTTTTCATTTTGAATGTCTTTAGAAGCCCGATATTTGTATCCTAGGGAGGTCGGCGGTTTTACCGCTTAGACCCTCAAAAACCCTTGCCATTTACCATTGTGCAACATCGGCGAAGTTTGCCGATCTTACACGAAAACCATGCTACTGCTATCAAGTGCAAAGTCGGTAATTTTCACCGCCCAGGCCAAATGTTGTCGGCGATTTCTCCCGACCCTACTAAAGTCATCTTCGAAATGTGCATAGACGGCATTATTTGCCACTCAGACATGTTATCAGTGCTCAACCAAACCTCACATGCATTGTTGGCAAATTTTGCCGCCGATGTATAAACTTGCAATGCCTTACCAACATGCATCATCGGCCAAATTCACCGCTGGTACATGACTTAGGTTTTTGTATGTGGTGTATGGGTGGGTGGTTTTGCCATCCTTTACGATGTTTCATACTCCATGCGATAGCAGGCATTTTCACCGCTTTAGCACCAAAACCCTTTAAAAGCACTTCCCCTGCCGAAGCGGCCGATACACCCACCCAAACACTTGAGATTTTCAAACTCTTTACATGCAATAGTGGTCATTCTGACAGCTCGTGCATGTTAAACCAAAATTTCCAAAATACATGCAAAAGCGACATTTTCAACCGCCTTTACACCTGAAGTCTCTCCCAACCTACAATGGCGGTGAAATCACCCGCTCAAGCCCATTTTCCTAATTTTTTCCCAACACTGGAAAATTCACCTTTCAAAACTGAAAGCCCGCTTTCACCTTTGCCTTGATTTGCGCACTGAAGCCCTTCAAATGCATGCTTTCCTGTCCATGATCGTCAAATCACAGTTGACCCAATTTATCCAATTTTTCCCCTAACTGCGAGATCATGGCCTTTTGCAGTTCTCAATCAACGTTCGTGGTGTTCAAATTCACAGTTCTCTCCAGAGCTCATGTCAGAATCATCTCCATCAAAGGCCAGAGCCATGAAGTACAAGTACCAGGGTGTCTTTCTGGTAACAGCAGTGTAGTCAAACGTTGATGAAATCAGAGACACAGAAATTGGGCACGTGGACATGGCCGAGTTCGTAGATAGAACTAAACAGGCAAATCCCTCCAAGCCTATGCAGAAAATCATTGACAGTTGTATTCATTTGGTTGCATCATTTCTAGTTTCTGCACACAATCCTGAATTTGTTCTACAAGTGGCCAGCCATTACAACAGGGACACTAGAGCTGTGATGGACTCACAGGGAAATGTAATCATGAGATTGGATGCAGAATTCATGGACAAAATCTTCATGTGTCCACCAATTGAAAACGTCGAGTGGATTGATTTTGCTCAGGGTCAACAAGACTATGATAATGATGTGGAATCGGCCAGGGGGTATATCAATAACAAGTGGTTAAAAACTCCTAGGGGTAATTTGACCAGGTGGCCAAAGGATCTTCACAGGAGTGATTTTATGGAGGAAGCTAGTGCCTTAGCTTATTTTTCCTGAATGATATGTAAATTGAATTTTGTTTTGGACACCTACACGTGTAATTTTCCAAAATGTAATTACATGTGAAACAAGAGAAGTCCTAAGTCAAATGGGACTCTCTTGTTGAATAAGTCAAAGTAGTTGTAGATTTCCTAATTTTTCTCAAGGCTTTTCCCTATAAATAAAGGGGGCCTCTTTTATAAATATTATCTTTGGTCTATTGTAAGAATACTCTGGCGAATTGAAAAGTAAATCAAGACTTTGTGCTTTTTGTGAAAATCAATATTCAAATATTTATCAATACAAGAAAGCAAGTTCAATTCCAATCTTTGTCTTGGGATTATTTGTGTTGTGACAGTTTTGTTCTTACGTCTTGCTATCATAATCTTATTGGATAATAATTGAAGTGTGGAGTTTGTTTCAAGTGATTGAAGAGCGCTCTTAATTTGATTCTGATAGACTTTGTGTTATCAAATCATTTGTGGGTTATATGCTCATGTTTGTGAGAATACAATAGTTTGGAGACTTTGTGCTGCAAGTTGTTATATTCGATTTACTTTTATCATCTTGAAGAGGAGTGAAGACTTTGGGCTGCATTCTGCTTCAAACAGTTTCATTTACAAGTAGCAAGTGAGGTAACAGAAAACTTTGTGTTTCTGTGATTTTGTGATAATTTATAAGTCTTCTATCAAGAGTTTGAAGTATAAACATCTATTTTGAAAAAAGAGAATGAGATGAGATGGAACCACCACAAATATAGTTTTTAGTGTATATAAAGTTTATAAGTTGTTTGGTTTACGAAAGTCAAGTAATTAGAGGGAACTGCCCCTTGCTGAGAGGAGAGACTTTGTCTCATCATAGCTGTGGTTGATATACCCATTTTGCCGTTAGTAAGTTAACGACAAAATATTCACCCAACAGTTTTTTGGCGACTCTAGTAGGGAAGGAACACGCAACTTGAAGCCTCAAGCTCCGAGTTGAAGCATTTTCAGTTCTTTTCCATTTTTTTTGCAATCTTGTGTTTAGCGTACTACGTTCTGGTAGATTTCTGGTACACCAGAAGCAAGAGGGCTTAGGGTATTATTGATCCTGCATTTGAATTGATGCAGCAGAATAATTTTGGATTCTTAACTCCACGACCTTGTCTTCAGCACACTAGGAGTTTTTCCCCTACAAACACCAGGTCTCCAATACCAGGTGAAGTTTCTAGTGCTGGTGCTAACAGAGTTTTGTTTGTTCATACGACACCAAGGTTTGTTATACCACCTTTTAGTCAGCGTGTCATGGCGGCCCAAGGTCCTTGGGGTAATACCTTTGGTCCTTTGAATTTGACCCCACCCTTGCACGAACTACCTCGTAGTTCAAGAAAGAATTTCCCCAACTTCTATGGTGACGGGAAAGTTCATCCTGATGAGCACATTGCGGCTTTCTGTATAGCCTGTGGTGTGATAGGTGTCGATCACGAAGATGTCGCTGTATGACTCTTTGTAGAAACACTACAAGGTGTTGCTGCGGACTGGTTTTACCACCTCCAAGCTCAGACCATAATGAACTGGAATACTCTCAAAGCCAAGTTTGAAGCCAGGTTTAAACCTGCAGAGGATGCACATGTATTGTTGGCGCAGCTGACTCAAATGAAAAAGGAACCTCACGAACCTATGCGAGATTTCATCGCTAAGTTCAACAAGTTGAGAAACAGGATTCCCACCACTGCTGAGCCAATAGCGGAGAATCTTAAGTGTTTCTTTATCAATACACAACTTCTTGAGGTGAGTTTTCTTTTGAGACAAGTTGCTCCTACTGATCTTGCTATAGCTCAGATTTTGGCAACTGAAGTAGAAGATGATCTTATCCTTGCAGGTAAGATAAGAAGGGATACTAATAGAAATAAAAGCTCCTCTTCTACTGAGAATCCTTCCACAAGCACCACGGATACAATGGTTCAAAAGCTGGCAAATGAATTGCTAGCTCTGAAGAGACAAATGTCTTAAGGTATGTCTTCTCCTTCTTCTTACCGAGATATACCAAGGAGGATATTTCCAAACAATTCATATCAAGGCAATGCTGCTAGGAATCAAGGATAACCGTCTTCTGCCTACATAGGGGAAGCTTGCCATTGAAGCAGCGCTGGTCAACTCTGCTGTTGGCTATTATGAAGCAGAAAATGAACTTTCTTTCCAACCTGAGTTGGACTATGAAAATGGTGTTAATCTCTTCATAGAAGGAGAAGAAGAGTTAGCTGGCGACTCTACCATCAGCTTTCTAAATTATTAGGACGAAGTTGAAAATGGAGAAGTGAGTGAAGGAGCATATGTTGTTTTCACTAGGTCTCAAAATCAGTCAGCTCTTCAAGCTGATAAAGGGAAGGCGAGAGAAGAATCTCAACCGGTGATTTCAATCGCTAAATGGGGGACTCCACTACCTTTCCAATCAAAAGACCCGGTGGTCAATAAACAAGTAAGTGCCTCTAACGAATTTGTACCTTCCACTTCTACTCCTCAGACTAGTGCTATCTCTACCAAAAATCAGAATGATGGTTTTTCTTCCTCCGTGTCTAATTCTTTTTAGCAATTTGATAGAATAGATCATGCTAGGAGAACTAAGATACAAATGTCTAAAGTTGAGTATTTACAGGCTAATCCTAAACAATTTGATAAATTAGCCAAATATGTCAAAAATAAGACTGTCCCTGCAGGACAAGAATTTTCAAAAGCTTCTCATGGCTCCTCCAAAAGTAAGCCTACCCAAAATAATCTTGTCACTACTCCCCCTGAAGCCTCTAGAAAAATTGAACCTTTCTATGTTTCCCTATTAGTGAATGGTCATAAATTGAGCAATTGCGTAATAGATTTTAGAGCTTCTGACAATGTTATGCCTGCTAAGGTAGCAAATGCCCTTGGCCTCACCTTAACCAAAACTTTTGGGAGGTGTTTCTCTATGGAGAATAAGCAAGTTCCACTTTTGGGTCAAATCAAAGACACCCAATTTGCATTTGCAGCTTTTCTAGATAAGAGAATCAAGATGACAGTCCTGGTAGCTGATGTTCCAGCCTCATATGGCGTTCTTCTTGGGCGTAATTTCTGCAAAGATGTAGGTGGGGAGTTGAACATGGATTTGTCTGAAGTAAGGATACCTGTTAAAGGTGTCATGCAGAAGTTGCTTCCTGAGAAGGAGGCAAAATATATTGTTACTCAAACATCAAATCCCAAAGCTCAAATTTTGTTTGAGTCGTCGGGAATGGGTAACTATTTTCTGTCTACCGAAGATTGTTCCAGTTCATCAGATGAGAGTACACCAGGTGATAGCTCTGATATGTCAGATGGAGACTCAGAAGAGTTTTTAGATGAAAGTTCAGGTGAGGGTATAGTAATACCAGATTCTTCCCTCACTGACAAAGAGGAGTCTCCTGACCAAAGAAAGTCCAAGAAATCAAATTCTGATGAAGTCTGGATTTTAGAGTTTGATGGTAGCTGTTCTTCTACTGGTTCTGGAGCCGGAGTGGTCTTGATATCGCCACAAGGTGATATCTTACCTTTTTCATACAAGTTACAATTTGACAATACCAATAACACCGCCGAATACGAGTCCTTGTTGCTCGGATTGGAAGCTGCTCATGCTAGAGGTGTTAAAATCCTTCATGCTCAAGGGGACGCCGAATTGGTGGTTTGTTAAGTAAGAAATTTGTACCAAACTAAAAATGAAAGACTGAGACACTATCGCAATCGCGTATGGGATTGCATTGAAGGTTTTGATGCTTTCAACATTTCTGCAGTGCCAAGAGAGTTCAATGATCGTGTAGATTCATTGGCTGTTTTCGCCACTCTCATGGTGCCTCATAAGGATTTCAAAGGAAACAAGTACACTATTGAGCTGGTCTTCCGACCAAGTGTACCTGATAACGCTGACCATTGGCAGGTGTTCAATGGTGATAACCAAATCATTGCTTTCCTAGAAAAGATGGATAGTTTTGATGAGCTTTACTTTGAAGGAAGTGAATCACCACCGCATGAATATGTTTCAGAGATAGATTCACAAACCGGCGAAGAATTTCTACAATTGAAAGGAAATAAAATCCCAAAAGGTTTGGTTTCCCTTGAGAAACTCTTTGATAAACATGACAGGTATATCAAGCAGCGGCAACAACAACAAGATTCAAGTTCCTCTATGGAATTTGAGTAGGTCAATTTGGGTTCGGAAGCAGATCCTAAGATGGTCAACATTGGAAAATGTTGCACTGCTGATGAAAGATTCAAATTCATTACCATCCTTCGCCATTACATTGATGTTTTGGCTTACTCCTATGATGACCTGAAGTCTTTCAGGCCTAAAGAGGTTCAACATGAAATTCCCCTCAAAGTTGGATCGTTGCCTCACAAGTAGAAGCAGAGGCAATACAATCCTAAAATATCAGGTACAATTCTTTCTGAAATTAGAAGATGTTGAATGCAAGGATAATTTTTCCAATTCATCATTCCACATGGATCGCAAACATAGTACCTGTAAGGAAGAAGAACAGAGAAATCCGTATTTATGTTTATTTCAGGAATCTCAACCAGTCTTCCTTAAAAGATAACTACCCTTTGCCCATCATGGACCAAGTCTTGCAAATAGTTACTGGTTCAGAAATGTTGTCTATGTTAGATGGTTTTTCGGGGTATAACCAAGTGGAGGTTAATGAAGCTGATCAGTTCAAAACTGCCTTCACCACACCATGGGGCACATTTGCATATCGCAGAATGCCTTTTGGTTTGATCAATGCTAGCACCACATTTCAGAGAGCGATGGATCTTGCTTTCAGAGATGAGATGGCGAAGTTCATTGTGGTGTATCTCAATGACTTGACGATTTTCTCCAAAAATTGTCATGATCATGGGCATCATTTACGACAAGTGTTGGAGCGCTGTCGTCAAAATGGTATTTCCCTCAATCCCAAGAAGTCAGTTTTTGGGGTCACAGAAGGTAAGCTTCTCAGACACATTGTATCCCGGGAAGGTACTAAGATTGACTCGGAAAGAGTTAAATCAATTCAAAGTCTTACTCTGCCTGCTAGTAAGACTGTTGTTCATTCTTTCTTTGGAAAGGTGAATTTTCTGCGAAGGTTCATTCCTGAGTCTGCAGAAAAAACCCGTCACATTGTCAATATGATGAAGGGTAAGGCCACTTTCCATTGGACTGCGGAAGGTAAGGAAGCATTCGAGGATATCAAGAGAGCTATTGCTCATGCACCAGTTCTTGTTTGTCCCAACTACACCAAAGATTTCATAGTTTATAGCTACGCTTCAGAACACACACTTTTAGCTATTCTGGTTGAGCAGAATGAAGAAGGTATTGAATCCCCCATATCATTTATGAGTTGTCCTCTCAAAGCTCATGAATTGAAGTATTTGAATATGGAGAAGCATGCCTATGCCGTGGTCAAAGCGGTGAAGCATTTCAGGTTCTATATTCTAAACTCCCACACTGTTGTTATGGTGCTTGATACAACAGTCAAATCTATCCTAATTCAACAGGAGTTCGGAACAAAGAGAGGTAATTGGATTGCTAAGATCCAAGAATTTGATCTGGATATCAAGCCTACCAAGCTTGTGCGTGGTAAAGGTTTGTGTCAATTGATCGCAAATAACGTTCTAAAAGAGACAGCGGACGAAGAAGAAGAAGTTGTGGACACACCAACTATCCTTTTTGTTACTACAACTGATGAGTGGTATTCTAATATCACTCATTTCCTTACCTATGGTGAGTGTCCTTCTCACTTGTCCTATAAAGAAAAAAGAACTGTCAAGTTAAAAGCTGCAAACTACGTCCTTTGGGACAATGGTTTGTACAAGAGAAGTCTTGATGGTGTATTTCTCCATTGTGTGGATAAAGCATAACAAAGTAGACTTTTGGAGTCTTTCCACAATCTAGCTTGTGGAGGGCATTTTTCAGCACCTGTAACGGCTCACAAGATTCTCCAAGCTAGATACTATTGGCCCACACTATTCCAAGATGCGTACAATTGGGTACGTAGGTGTGAGTTATGTCAACAGTTTGTTGGGAAACTGAAGTTGGCAACCTTACCTCTAAAACCAATGGTGATTGAGGAGCCTTTTCAGCAATGGGGTATTGACTTCATTGGCGCAGTGAACCCATCATCAAGTGCAAGACATAACTATGTTCTCACCACAACAGACTATTTTACCAAATGGGTGGAAGCTATTCCAATCAAACATGCTACTTCTGAAGTGGTATGCAGTTTTCTTAAGGAGAACATTATTTCCAGGTTTGGAGTTCCAAACAAGATTGTAGCATACAATGCTACTTGTTTTTCCTCTTATGAGATTACTGAATTTTGCTATGAGCATGGGATTATTCTTTCCCATTCTTCAGACTATTATCCGCAAGGGAATGGTCAAGCAGAATCAAGCAATAAGAATCTAGTCACTATCATTAGGAAACTGGTAGATGAGAATGAGAGAACTTGGCATAAGGCATTGTTTGATGCTTTATGGGCAGATAGAATTACACCCAAAAGGGCGATAGGCATGTCGCCATTTCAGCTTCTATATGGTCTGAATACGGAGATACCAATTACCTTAGAATTGCCAGCATTGAAGTTGGTAAAGGCGTTGGAAGATAGAACTTTTGATAGTTCTATTGATAAAAGGATCATGTATCTGACTAAACTTGAAGAGCAACGCACTATGGTGGTGGACCATATTGCTGAGCACCAAAATCAAGTAAAGAAACTCTTCGACAAGAAGACAAAGGCTCGTGAGTTTCAGATTGGAGATCAAGTCTTGTTGTGGGACAAGAGGAGAGAACCAAAAGGGATGCATGGGAAATTTGATTCCTTGTGGAGAGGTCCAATCACCATTCATCAATTTTGTGGTGAAAATAGTTTCTTGCTGGAGTATCAGGATGGAACACCATTCTCGTTGCCTCACAGTGGACAACATCTGAAGCACTTCAATCTCTGAAGTATCAGATAAGTTAAATTGTACATTTGTATAGTTTTGTGTTTTATTTTTGCGCTTTCATTTAGTCTTTTGTGTCTTTTTCTTTTTAGCTTGACTCTATAGCCCAATGGCATGGATGAAGGCACTTAGAGACTGGATTCTACTTCCTTCAATCATTTCAAAGTTTGATCGAAGGAATTTCCCCAGTTAGAGCCAGCTGTTGTTCTCAAAATCAGCTACGCTCATTTTTGTAGACAACCCCCACGAAACTCATCCGTTTCATGAATCTACACTCTAAGCTTTCAAATTGAGAAAAGATTCCCTTGATCTCATGCAAAGTCGTTTGACATTCTAGATGGGTTTATGACGTTCCTTTGAAATCAATTTTTCGATATGTGCAAAGATTGTTCAAGTCGTAAATCGGTAAAAATGTCGTTTTAGGTCATTTTTAGAAGTTAGTTTTTGAGTCTTGATATGCAAGAGCGGATAAAAAGGCCGCTCCTACATATCTCCTTTTAGCTTGTTTTATGTAACATGTAAAGGTGGCGTAAATCACCTCTTGTGCATATGTCTTTTTATTAAACATGTAAAGGCGGCAGATTTTGCCGCCAGTACATGTTTGTTTATGTTTGTGCATCGGTAGCCGAAACCTCCGCTCAAGCGAGATCTCCAGAATCTCGATCACTGAGTGCCATTAATGGCCACTCGTGCCACTTATTAAAACTTGTTTTTAATTTTTAAATATGTCTTTTTGATTGTTCATTTCACCATTTCATTTCTTTCTCTTGAGTTGTTCGTCTGACTCCTCCAACATTGTTTGGTCGCGTCAAGCTGGGATTTAATCGCACTCTTCATTCTCGGACTTAGGGTTTTAGACCCTTGGATGGGTAAGTCCTCTAGCCATTTCATTTTCAAACTTAGGGTATTCGTCCATGTTGATATGGCTTTCTTTTGTCTTGATTTTAGTTTATGTTTTCTGATGAAAGATTGTTTTGGTCATCTTGTAATCTCTGGTCAGTTCTGTGTTTTCATTTTGAATGTCTTTAGAAGCCCGATATTTGTACCCTAGGGAGGTCAGCGGTTTTACCGCTTAGACCCTCAAAAACCCTTGCCATATGCCATTGTGCAACATCGGTAAAGTTTGCCGATCTTACACGAAAACCATGCTACTGCTATCAAGTGCAAAGTCGGTAATTTTCACTGCCCAGGCCAGATGTTATCGGTGATTTCTCCTGACCCTACTAAAGTCATCTTCAAAATGTGCAAAGATGGCATTATTTGCTGCTCAGACATGTTATCGGTGCTCAACCAAACCTCACATGCATTGTCGGCAAATTTTGCCGCCGATGTATAAACTTGCAACACCTTACCAACGTGCATTGTCGGCCAAATTCACCGCTGGTACATGACTTAGGTTTTTGTATCTGGTGTATGGGTGGGTGGTTTTGCCATCCTTATATGAGGAACTGTTTCATACTCCATGCAATAGCGGGCATTTTCGCCGCTTTAGCACCAAAACCCTTTAAAAGCACTTCCCCTACCGAAGCGGCCAATACACCTGCCCAAACACTTGAGATTTTCAATCTCTTTACATGAAATAGCAGTCATTCTAACCGCTCGTGCATGTTAAACCAAAATTTCCAAAATACATGCAAAAGCAGCGTTTTCAACTGCCTTTACACCTAAAGTCTCTCCCAACCTGCAATGGCGGTGAAATCACCCGCTCAAGCACATTTTCCTGATTTTTTCCCAACACTGGAAAATTCACCTTTCAAAACTAAAAGCCCACTTTCGCCTTCACCTTGATTTGCGCACTCAAGCCCTTCAAACGCATGCTTTCCTGTCCATGATCGTCAAATCGCAGTTGACCCAGTTTATCCAATTTTTTCCCTAACTACGAGATCATGGCCTTTTGCAGTTCTCAATCAACGTTCATGGTGTTCAAATTAACAGTTCTCTCCAGAGCTCATGTCAGAATCATCTCCATCAAAGGCCAGAGCCATGAAGTACAAGTACTAGGGTGTCTTTCGGGTAACGGCAGTGCAGTCGAACGTTGATGAAATCAGAGACATAGAAATTGGGCACGTGGACATGGCCGAGTTCGTAGATAGAACTAAACAGGCAAATACCTCCAAGCCTATGCAAAAAATCATTGACAACGGTATTCATTTGGTTGCGTCATTTCCAGTTTCTGCACACAATCCTGAATTTGTTCTACAAGTGGCCAGCCATTACAACAGGGACACTAGAGCTGTGACAGACTTAGGGAAATGTAATCATGAGATTGGATGCAGAATTCATGGACAAAATCTTCATGTGTCCACCAATTGAAAACGTTGGGTGGATTGATTTTGCTCAGGGTCAACAAGACTATGATAATGATGTGGAATCGGCCAGGAGGTATATCAATAACAAGTGGTTAAAAACTCTTAGGGGTAATTTGACCAGGTGGCCAAAGGATCTTCACAGGAGTGATTTTATGGAGGAAGCTAGTGCCTTAGCTTATTTTTCCTAAACGATATGTAAATTGAATTTTTTTTTTGGACACCTACACGTGTAATTTTCCAAAATGTAATTACATGTGAAACAAGAGAAGTCCTAAGTCAAATGGGACTCTCTTGTTGAATAAGTCAAAGTAGTTATAGATTTCCTAATTTTTCTCAAGGCTTTTCCCTATAAATAAAGGGGGCCTCTTTTGTAAATATTATCTTTGGTCATTTGCAAGAATACTCTGGCGAATTGAAAAGCAAATCAAGACTTTGTGCTTTTTGTGAAAATCAATATTCACATATTTATCAATACAAGAAAGCAAGTTCAATTCCAATCTTTGTCTTGGGATTATTTGTGTTGTGATAGTTTTGTTCTTACATCTTGCTATCATAATCTTATTTGATAATAATTAAAGTGTGGAGTTTGTTTCAAGTGATTGAAGAGCGCTCTTAATTTGATTCTGATAGACTTTGTGTTATCAAATCATTTGTGGGTTATATGTTCATGTTTGTGAAAATACAATAGTTTGGAGACTTGTGCTGCAAGTTGTTATATTCGATTTACTTTTATCATCTTGAAGAGGAGTGAAGACTTTGGGCTGCATTCTGCTTCAAACAGTTTCGTTTACAAGTAGCAAGTGAGGTAATAGAAAACTTTGTGTTTCTGTGATTTTGTGATAATTTATAAGTCTTCTATCAAGAGTTTGAAGTATAAACATCTATTCTGAAAAAGGAGAATGAGATGAGATGGAACCACCACAAATATAGTTTTTAGTGTATATAAAGTTTATAAGTTGTTTGGTTTGCGAAAGTCAAGTAATTAGAGGGAACCTCCCCTTGCTGAGAGGAGAGACTTTGTCTCATCATAGCTGTGGCTGATATACCCATTTTGCCGTAAGTTAACGATAAAATATTCACCCAACACATGTCTTGTATGAAGTGAAACTGAACATCAATATGCTTTGTTCTAGCATGGAAGGTTGGATTCTTTGTAAGGCAAATCGCACTCTGCTTGTCACAACTAATCATATTCTATTCTGCATCAACACCGATATCTGAACACAATCTCTTAAGCCAAATGGCTTCCTTGCAAGCATGAGTTGCTGCCATGTACTTAGCTTCTGTAGTGGACAAAGAAACCACATGTTGTCTCTTACTCATTCAACTAATTGCACTACCAAACATAGTGAACACATAGGCATTGGTGGATCTCCTGCTATCAATGTCACTGCCCAATCAGAATCCACAAATCTACGAATACAAATTGAATGTGGAGGTCCTGTAGCATTTCCATGATAGCAAATGGAATACTCAGAAGTACCCCTCAAATATCTAAACACTCACTTAACTCCATCCCAATGTACCTGTCCAAGATTAGCCATAAATCGACTAAGGAATCCCACTGCTTGGGCAATGTCTGGTCTTGTACAGACCATAGCATACATTAAACTACCAACATCACTAGAATAAGGTACTCTACTCATGTCCTCCACCTCACTAGGAGATTTTGGACAATCACTAACAGATAACTTTGTCCCCAATGAAGCAGGAACACACAATGGTCTACAATCTGCCATGCTGAACCTGTCCAACACGGTCTTCACATACTTACTCTAGCTTAACCAAAGTTTTTTGTTAGCTCTGTCTCTTCTGATTTCCATTCCCATAATGTACCTAGCTACCCTGAGATTTTTTATCTCAAACTGTGTTGACAATTGAGACTTCAAATTAGAAATCATATTCTTACCTTTCCTAATCAACAACATATCATCAACATACAATGCAATAATGAGAATGCGATCATTGTCAAATTTGTAATACACACAATGATCTGATTTCAATCTCAGATATCTAATCAACAACACAAAGGCATCAAACTTCAAGTACCACATCCTAGGAGACTGCTTCAAACCATACAAAGACTTCTTTAACTGCAAACCAAATTTTCTTTACCTTTCTCTATGTAATGCTCTAGCTGTGACATGTAGATTTCTTCCTCCAAATCACCATGAAGGAAAGTTGTCTTCACATCCATCTGTTCTACCTCTAAGTCATAAGAAGCTGCAAGGGATAACAAGAATCGAATGGATGTCAACTTTTCAATGCGAGAGAAAATTTCACCATAATCAATTCCCTCCACTTGTGAATACCCCTTCGCAATCAATCTAGCCTTGTAGTTTTCAACACTACCATCTGCACCAAATTTCTTCTTGGACACCCATTTGCATCTAACGAGTTTCTGTCCATCAAGAAAAGGCACCAAGTCCCATGTTTTATTCTTTTCCAAAGAAGCTATCTCATCCTCCATGGCCTCCTTCCAAGAACCTACATCTTTCATGCCCATAGCATCTTTCATAGTTCTAGGCTCATCAGTGTTAGTAAGTAAAGCAAAAACACAACTAGAATCAAGTAATGAATAACCAAACCTATCAGGTTGCTTTCTTGTTCATGTAGACCTCCTCAATGGCTGAGGTTGAGGTTCTTCTTCTTCTTCTAAGCTTTCAAATCTTCTAGAGCTCTCCTCATCATCAGGTCTCACAGGGTTTGTCTATTCAGTCTTCTTAGGGGTAGAAAGAAACTGAACTGCATCTTCTTTCTTTTCTATCTGTTTTGGTTGTAGAGCAACAGAAGGAGGTGTTAGCTCTCTGAAGATAACACTTCTTCTATACAACACTTTTTCAGCCACGGGATCCCAAAGCTTGTATCCTTTCACACCGACACCATAGCCAATGAAGATACACTTAACAACCTTGTTCTCCAATTTAGACCTTTTTTCCCTAGGCACATGTGCATATGCCTCAAAACCAAAAACACAAAGATACCTAATTGAAGGCTTCTTTCCAGACCACACCTCCATAGGTGTCTTACCAACAAGAGTTGATGTAGGAAATTTGCTTACCAGATAGCAAGCAATGGCAACAGCTTTAGCCCAAAACTTTTGTTCAAGGCTTGCTCCACTAAGCATACTGCTAGCCTTCTCCATCAGTGTCTTGTTCATCCTCTCTGCAACTCCATTTTTCTGTGGGGTGTATGGAGTTGTCTTATGTATTTCAATCCCTTGCTCCTTACAAAACTTATCAAACTCTGTCAAACAAAAGTCACCACTGTTATTAGTTCTTAAACACTTAATCTTTTTACTAGTTTGATTTCCAGCAAAGGATTTAAACTCCTTAAACTGACTAAAGACTTTAGTCTTGCTTCTGATAAAATAAACCCATGTCCTTCTACTGTAATCATCTATGAAAGATATAAAATATACAGATTTTGAAATTGAAGGAACATTAATAGGACCAAACACATTAGAATGAATAAGATCCAATACACTAGAAGACTTGTGATAACTAGAGTAAAACTGAACATGGTTTTTCTTTCCATAAATGTAATGTTCACAAAAGTCAAACTTGAGATTACAATCATTTAACCCCTCAACAAGATTTTTATTTTTTTAGAGTACGCAGACCCTTCTCACCAATGTGGCCATATCTCAAATGCCATAACATAGTCTTTTTCAATAGGAAGTTTAACTTCCAAAGTATGTGCACTACCATTAGAACTACAACAGATTTCTTCACTGCTTGTTCAGATGGTAGGGATGAAGTGACTGCAGCTCTTTTCTTCAAGTCAGAAGAACTATTGCACTGTGAAGTGCATGCCTCCATTTGAAACAAAGTACCTTTCTAAGTACCCTTACAAACACCATAGATCCTCTAGTCATCCTGCATCCATCCTTCGAAAAGACAACCTGCACACCTGCATCATTCAACATACTTACATAAAGTAGGTTCTGTGCAAGGCCTGGAATGTGCATAACTCCAGTGATCCCCTTCACTCATCCATCAGGGAATCAGATTAAGACTCTTCCACCACCAACAATCTTCAGATGAGAATCATCACCCAAGTACACTCTTACACCATCGAACTCTTAATACTTCGTGAACCAGTCTCGATGCGAGGTCATGTGGAATGATGCACCAGAATCAATCAACCACACATCATCAGATGCATGGGTGGCCAGGGCTACGATGAAGGCATCACCATCATCTTGTGACTTGTCAAAATCTGAATCAGGATCTTTCTTCTTCTTTTTCTTCTCCTCTTTGCATTCCTTTCAGAAATGCTTGGTTTTACCACAGTTCCAACAGAGAGCCTTAGACTTTCCAGGAGATTTGGATCTCCCACAGGATTTGGATCTACCCTTATCACTTTTCTTGTCCTTCTTCTTCCCTTTCTCTTTGGGTCTTCCATGAACCACAAGAGCTTCTTTGGTTGATTCAGATGTCTTTCTCCTCATTTCTTTAGATAACAATGAAGATACCACTTCATCCATCGTGAAGGTGGTGGTAGTGCTTCTGATAGCCATGACAAGATGATCCCACTAATTTGGCAAACAACAAAGTAGGGTCATGCATCAATCCTCCTCCTCCATTTTCACACCCACAGATGTCAACTGTGCAACAATCATGTTAAAAGCATTTAAATGGTCCGCAACAAATCCTCCATCTTCCATCTTTAGAGCAAATAACTTCTTTTTCAAAAAGATCTTGTTCACCAAGGACTTGGCCTGATAAACAGATCCCAGCTTCTTCCAAAGTTCTTTAGCAGTCTTCTCCTCATGGACATTCAATAGGACAGAGTCAACTAGACAGAGTCTTATGAGACCCTTAGCCTTCTAGTCTTTGAGGTCCCAATCATTTTGTGACATTGCCGTAGGTTTAGTGCCATCAACAGTTTCCCATAGATCACGATCAACTAGTAGGTCCTCCATCTTGAGTTTACACAACTTGAACTTAGTGCCATTGAATTTCTCAACCTCTAACCTTCTCGATGTGCTTGCCATCTCCTTTTTGCAACAAGATACAGAATACTTTACACAACACTCCCACTTAACCTAAGATTAGCTCAAAAAACCCCTACCCAATAGCTAAGACCAAAACTAGTCAGGCTTTGATACCAACTGAAAGGAAGCTAGCTGTGTGGAAAACACTTCCTACACTAATCCAATGAGGGGAGGAGAGTGCAAATTCAATTTTTTCTTTACTATTATAGAAATGTTAAACTACTAATAGAGATATTGTAGCAAACACATAAACAATAAAGTGAGACAAAAGAAGAGAGACACAAGATATACGTGGGGAAAACCCTTGTCGGGTGAAAAACCCCACACTCCAAAACCTACACAATGTATTATCAAAACTGAAATAGTTTACAATACAATTGCAATGCAAGCTCTTAGGAGTCTTTGACACTCGTATCTAGAGATAAACCGACAGCATAATAGTACCTGTCAAATATGTAATACATCTCCTCTCAAAAGCACTTGTTTATTTAATAAATACAAGGCAAATATGGCTCCACATAGGGATGGGCGTCCAACATGGCCTCATGGCCCAAAACCCACACCTATGGACACTTGTCCAACTTTTTAGGATGCTCCTAACACTTTTCAAGTCACGCCATCCCAAGCAAGTTGCCTATTTCCAAAATAGGCTATGACAGATGCTCTTATCACTCTTATAACCGTCATAGAATCTGTCATAGCTATCATAACTTACAGCTGTAAGAGAATCTGTCATACACAAGCTATAAATAGTATATTCTCTTACCACATGTCATAGGCCACCTTGGGGCACCCAAAGATGCCTTTTTCAAAGATGCTCTTAGACACATGTCTTCACCTGTCATAGGATCTTCTATTTCAGACTCTTACATGTCATAACTTCGTCGTAGGAATTTGTCATGACCGTTACGGTCAATATTCCCTTACACAACATCCAAGATGCCAACACATGGTAAAATATTCCTACCACTAAGTGGGATGCCTATCTCCTCATGTGAGGAGAAAAATACATGTGGTCATATGCCATGTAGGATGTGAAATATACCAAGCCAATTTTTTTCACTTTTCCAATTACAATAAGCAGAGCAATACACAATCATTGAAGTTAGCACTTAAACCAAAATGATGCGGAATTCAACTCTAACCAAGAATGTACACCAAGATGGTGTGATCATATGGTCAGAGGATCTCTATGCAATGCTGAAAAGGAACTCTAACCAAGAATGCGCCTGATGGTGACGAGCATATGGTCAGAGGGTCTTGATGCAATGTTGATACAAAGAACTCTAACCAAGAATGCGCCGGATGTCGATGAGCATGTGGTCAGAGGATCCCTACCACTATTATGCTGAAATAACTTGACGTCAAGAATGTGCTTTCCAACCCGAAGTGGAATTGGAGCTACCATATGACAGAGATGCAAGGTATTATTAAGCAAATATGAGAAGAAGTATGAAGTGCTGACAGTACTACTGTTCAGCGTACAATAATTAGAGACTTCCAACCCAACTCAACTAATAGAAGTTAGCAAACTGAAATGACGGATCAACAACTTGAAAAGACCAAACCAGCAACATAAAACCCTACAAAAATGCTCACACCTCACTCATTTCTCAACCAAATGACCTCAAATTTGATGCAATGCATTCCTATGACAATGGGGACCAAGCTACACACCAGAGACCACTCTTAAACCCAAGTATTTATTTAGCATGCTTTCCAATGCACTCCAAAGAGGGTGGCCTGGCAAGAAGGGTGATTTCTTTCTAGAAAAAATCAGATTCTTCATAATAAAATCTGCAAATTGGCACAATGGGGTGCCCAGCATAGACAAAGGGAAATATGAAATACCCAGAACAAATGTATTTTTATTTTTAGATTTATGAATGAAACTACAGATTCAGCCCTGTTATCAGCAACTCCAAAATGACATAAAATGTAAATAACTGAACTACAAACAAAACTCAAGCTACAATGCAAACCTCACTATAAAAATCACTACTATCAACAAACCTCTCCCTAGGTGCTATCTCTCAAGCACGGAGTGAGCCCAGGCTAGGAGGCATTCATTCCACGAAGCAGTCCCAGAACCATTACGGCAGCATAACATTATCAAGATTTCGGATGCTGAAATGAGAGCACTCTTCCTCCTTTTATACTTTTCCAACTAGGAGTCTCTAAAATCCTCTTGCATATGGGATAAAACATGAGAGGGAAAATAATATAATCCTCTTCAATTCTTTTTCAACCTCAACATTAAGTCGTTGAGCCTCGGCACCAAGGTCCACTATTAAATAATAAAGTTTAATTTACGAACTTAAAACGGAGGCCAAGATGATGTCGAAAACCAATGATCTATAGCTCGTTGGAAAGGTCTTGACAAGACGAATCCAACCCCACTCTCAAAATCCTATTCCGGTGCCAATCCTGAACTAACACATCCCTACGAAGCTCTCTGAAAACCCAGAAAGAAACCGCCAACCAAACCATGTTCCACGAACAAAAGTAACCACCAAAACATGAAACCCCAATTTCAACCTCCGAGTAACTTATGGGTCTCCGGAATAGGCCAATGGTCAACTGTAAAATATCAAGATGGAAAATGAAACATTACAGTCCGCCCTTCCCAAGATTGCTTGTCCTCAAGCAATTGCAAGCCTGGATGCTGCAGAATCTCATCATTCTCCCAAGTCGCATCCTCTATAGGCAAGTTCTTCCACTTCACCAAATACTCTCTGATAGTTCTTTTCCTCAAAGAACGCTCCCTGGAATCAAGAATCTCTTCTGGAATCAAAACTAACTGTCCTTCTTCATCAAAAGGTGGCAACTGTGATGAAGCAACAACATTGTGTCCAATTGCCTTCTTGAGGCGAGACATGTGGAATACATTATGCACTCTGCTATCCGAAGGTAGCTCCAACTCATAAGCTACTACCCCCACCCTCCTAGTGACCTTGAACGGCCCATAGAAACATGGTTTGAGCTTCTCAGCTCCACTTTTCTTCAGAGTGGACTGTCTGTAAGGCTATAGTCAAAGATAAACCATATCTCCAACTTCAAAAGAGCGCTCAACACGCCGCTGATCAGCATACATCTTCTGCTGATTCTGTGTAATTTGAAGATTGTTCTTCAATGAGTTCAAGATATCTTGACTCTGCTGCAACAAATCTTTGGCCTGAGGGGCTTTGCTATCACCAAACACCAAATCAGCAAAGCTAGGAGCCTCATAACCATAAAGAGCCATGAAAGGTGACATCCTTATTGACATGTGAAAATTAGAATTATAACAATACTCACCTATGTGAAGCCACTTCACCCAAGCTCTTTGCTGCTTCGAAACATAGTTTCTCAGGTAACCTTCCAACCACTTGTTCACTATCTCTGTCTGTCCATCGGTTTGTGGGTGATAACTAGTGCTTGGAGTAAGCACTGTACCACTCATTCGGAAAACCTCTTGACAAAAAGTGCTTAGGAACTTACTGTCCCTATCACTCACAATGTTTTTTGGCAACCCATGTAATCTAAACACCTCATGAAAAAATAGATCTGCAACTTGGGCTGCTGAAAAAGAGCTGGCAATGGCGAAGAAGTGAGCAAATTTTGTTAATCTGTCCACAACAACATAGATACAGTATTTTCCTTGAACCTTGGGCAACCCTGTGATGAAGTCCATTGATATGCTTTCCCATTTTTTATTGGGAATGGGAAGAGGTCGTAGAAGACCAGCTGGTAAAGTATGCTCATTTTTGTTCATCTGACAAGTGGGACACTCCTGAATGTATCGTTGAACCTCCCCTTTCAGCCCTTTCCAAGAAAATCTTTCCCTGATCTGCCTATATGTCTTGAAGAACCCTTGATGACCAGCAAGTGGAATGTCATGAAAGGTCAACAGAATCTTCTTTTTGAGCTTAGAATCAACCACCACAAAGATTCTACCCTTGTAGTGTATGAGCCCTTCGACCACTTTGTACCTTTCGTCAAGAAAAGTACCCTTAATGATGCTGGTTGCAAACTAATTTTTGGCATAATCAGCAAGCAACATGTCCCTCCAATTAGCTGTAAGCTCACACAATGAGCTTAAATGAGGTCTCCTAGATAAAGCATCAGCCACAATATTGTTTTTCCTTTTGACATATTCGATGTCAAAATCGTAAGCTTGAAGCTTACTCACCCACTTTTGTTGCCTCTCGTTCAAATCTCTTTGATGCATGAAGTTCTTGAGGCTATTGTGATCAGTCTTGACCACAAACTCGCTTCCCACCAAGTACTGTCTGAACTTAGCTAATGCATGCATAATGGCAAGCATCTCCTTGTCGTAGATGGAGTAGGTCCTTTCAACACCTCCTAATTTTCTGCTTTCAAACACAATGGGATGTTTGTCTTGCATCAAAACAGCCCCAACTCCTTCACCGGATGCATCACACTGTAGCTCGAATGGCTTGGAGAAGTCTGGGATAGCTAACACCGAACAAGAGCTCATGATCCCCTTAAATTTATCCAAAGTAGTTTGAGCCTTTTCTGACCAACAAAAGGCACCCTTTTTCGCGAGGTTAGTAAGAGGAGCAACATTCTGAGAGTAGCCCTTCACAAATCTTCTGTAGAATCCACAAAGACCCAAAAATCCTTTCAGATGAGTCAAATTCTCAGGAGGTGGGCAATCAACAATTGCCTTGATCTTTTTAGGATCAACCTTCACTCCTTCAGCACTGATTATATGGCCAAGGTAAAGTAACTCCATTCCAAATTCACATTTGGATTCTTTGGCAAACAAACTCTCTGATTCTAGGATGCTAAGCACTTCCTCCAAGTGCTTGAGATGTTCTTCCCATGTTTTGCTGTAGATCAGGATGTCATCAAAAAATATCAATACAAACTTCCTCAACTGCTTTTGAAAGATTTTGTTCATACATGACTGAAAGGTAGCAGGAGCAGTAGTCAACCCAAATGGCATGACTAGAAACTCGAAGTGGCCATAGTGACATCTAAATGTTGTCTTCTCAACATTGGATCCTCTCATCTGAATTTGGTAATAACCCGATCTCAAATCGATCTTTGAAAAGAACTTGGCTCCATGTAGCTCATCAATGAGCTCATCTATCCTCGGGATGGGATATCAATTTTTGATGGTGCTTTGATTCAAAGCATGATAGTCCACACACATGTGGATGGTACCATCCTTCTTCTTCACCAGGACAACTCCCGAAGCAAAGGGGCTCTTGCTTGGATGAATGAAGCCCATCTCCAAGAGTTCCCAAATGTTTTTCTCAATCTCGTCCTTTTGCTTCTTAGGATACCGATAAGGAGTTGTAATAACTAGTTTAGCTCCTTCCTTGAGCTCTATGACATGCTCCGAACCTCGATCAGGAGGTGGTCCAGGAGGTAAATCAGCAAACACCTTGCTCTTCTTTGTGAGTAAAGACTGAATATTAGGAGGGTAGTCTCTCTTTGTTTCAATTGGACTAGCAGGAAGAATCATACACTCTGCAGCCCACTCAACTTGATCATGACGAATTAGCCTCGCCATCCTCTTGAATGACACAATCCGAGGACCACCATTGGACATTCCTCTTATCACTACATTCTTCCCTTCACATTGAAACTTGAGCTCCAT
Source organism: Cunninghamia lanceolata (assembly GCA_027924645.1). Taxonomy (NCBI): domain Eukaryota; kingdom Viridiplantae; phylum Streptophyta; class Pinopsida; order Cupressales; family Cupressaceae; genus Cunninghamia; species Cunninghamia lanceolata. Next base: position 18,691,386 of record BSBN01001272.1, on the reverse strand, counting down.
GGTTTGCAGATTTAGAGTGATCTCCTCGAGTGAACGCAGCCATTGAATGCCTAGGACGGCATCCGTATCTCCAATTTTGACTACATAGAAGTTGTCCTTGACCTCATAATTTCCCACTTACATGGTCATGTTTGAGATCTTCTTGGTGCAGGTGATGTGAAAACCATCAGCAACCATAACCTTGAAGCCTTCAAACTCTTCTGTTTGCAGCCCCTTCTTTGCCACCACAACTTCGTCAATGAAGTTATGCATTGCTCTAGTGTCAATCAAAGCAACTATGCATTGCCCCTTAATCATCCCTCGAACTTTGAAGGATTCATTCCTTTGAAAGCTCGAAAGTTGAGCCAAAGTGCCTCCACTTCCCTTTTCATCTTCGGATTCCTCTGGGACTTTTTCCACTTCACTATCTTCAGAATTAGACTGCTGGTCTGACAAATCAGAATTACTTTCTTTAGCTGAATAGTATTCAATTTGATGAAATTTGCCTCCTTTTGGGCAAACATGATCTTGGGACCATTTTTCTCTACACCAGAAACATAACCCTTTTCTTCTGAGTTCATTAAGTGTCTCAAGATCTAACCTTGTGACATGAGGTTGATGCTGTTTGAACTCCTTATGCTGAGGTCTTTTTCCTTTATCTCTTTTGTGAAATGATGGCTTGGGTTGAAACTTTGCTTTAGGAGCAGCCCACTCCATGTTTCTTGCCTTCTTCATTGCCTCTTGTAGAGAGGGTGGATCAAAAGATTTAATCCAACCCTTGAGTGGCTCCGTCAATCCTTCACTAAATAGGATCACCAATTGCCTCTCAGTGACTCTTGTGACCATGACTGAAAGCCTTTGAAACTCAGCTATGTAGGCATCAACTATACCATATTGCTTAAGTTGTGCCAATTCTCTAAAATGCACTTTTGGATCTTTTTTCTTAAATCTCTCTATGAGCTTATTGGTAAACTCATCATAGGTAGTGATAGATCGATGACCCAAGGTGACTAGACCATGGTACCACCACTCGTGTGCCACCCCATCCAGGTGTAGCATAGCGAACTTAATCACCTCCTTCTCCTCCATGGGTCTAAGAGCTAGATAGTTGTCTAACTTTTGTATCCAGGCTCTGGCTGAACTATTGTCACTCCCATCAAAATGTGGAAGCATAACCTTGTTGATAGCTTGATGCAAATCCCCATGAACTATTGTCCTCCTTTGTTCATAATGTCTTCCTTGTCCTCTATCCTTCCTTTTATGATCCATAAAATCATTATAAGACATATCTACCTTAATTTCATCAGGTAGAGAATTATACTCAGCACGGCCGAGTCTCAACTATTCAACAAATGACACATTTTCTTCTGGATCAAGATGAGGTTTTACTGGTGCCAAGAAAGTGGGTTTGAATGGCCTGGAAGAAATGTATGTGCTATTTGAAGCAGGCTGAGCAGCATGTCCATTATATTGGTTGGTGGCACTGTGTTCTCCACTATGTCCTGAATTGTTTAGTGGAGGTTGGTTCTGACCCATTCTCCCCATCATGAGAGATATCATATCCATTAAGATATCCATCTTCCTCTTGAACCTCTTTGCCAGACTTAATGATCTTTCTCTTCCTTTCCCACTATCATCTCTATTACCTCCGGACGTCCTCTCATTATCCCCCATTTCTCCTTCAGGGGAAGACTCACAATTGGCTCTTAATACCTCTGAAGTTGTCTGACCTTCTGGGGCCTGATGCCAATGAAATTGACTAGTAGCCTTCTTGTATTCTCTTGCTAAGTACCTCTATTCTCTGTCACTCATAGAAGGTTTGTTTTCACAGGATGGCAGGATGCGTGGCTCTGATACCACTGAAATATACCAAGCCAATTTTTTTCACTTTTCCAATTACAATAAGCAGAGCAATACACAATCGTTGAAGTTAGCACTTAAACCAAAACGATGCAGAATTCAACTCTAACCAAGAATGTACACCAGGATGGCGTGATCATATGGTCAGAGGATCTCTATGCAATGTTGAAAAGGAACTCTAACCAAGAATGCGCCTGATGGTGACGAGCATATGGTCAGAGGGTCTTGATGCAATGCTGATACAAAGAACTCTAACCAAGAATGCGCCAGATGTCGACGAGCATGTGGTCAGAGGATCCCTACTACTATTATGCTGAAATAACTCGACGTCAAGAATGTGCTTTCCAACCCGAAGTGGAATTGGAGCTACCATATGATGGAGATGCAAGGTATTATAAAGCAAATATGAGAAGAATTATGAAGTGCTAACAGTACTACTGTTCAGCTTACAATAATTAGAGACTTCCAACCCAACTCAACTAATAGAAATTAGCAAACTGAAATGATGGATCAACAACTTGAAAAGACCAAACCAGCAACATAAAACCCTACAAAAATGCTCACACCTCACTCATTTCTCAACCAAATGACCTCAAATTTGATGCAATACACTCCTATGACAATGGCAACCAAGCTACACACCAGAGACCACTCTTAAATCCAAGTATTTATTTAGCACACTTTCCAATGCACTCCAAAGAGGGCAGCCTGGCAAGAAGGGCGATTCCCTTCTAGAAAAAATTAGATTCTTCATAATAAAATCTGCAAATTGGCACAATGGGGTGCCCAGCATAGACAAAGGGAAATATGAAATACCCAGAACAAATGTATTTTTATTTTCAGATTTATAAATGAAACTACAGATTCAGCCCTGTTATTAGCAACTCCAAAATGACATAAAATGCAAATAACTGAACTACAGACAAATCTCAAGCTACAATGCAAACCTCACTACAAAAATCACTACTATCAACAAACCTCTCCCTAGGTGCTATCTCTCAAGCACGAAGTGAGCCTAGGCTAGGAGGCATTCATTCCTCGAAGTAGTCCTAGAACCATTACGACAGCATAACATTATCAAGATTTCAGATGTTGAAATGAGAGCACTCTTCCTCCTTTTATACTTTTCCAACTAGGAGTCTCTAAAATCCTCTTGCATATGGGATAAAACATGAGAGGGAAAATAATATAATCCTCTTCAATTCTTTTTCAACCTCAACATTAAGTCGTTGAGCCTAGGCACCAAGGTCCAATATTAAATAATAAAGTTTAATTTACGAACTTTAAAATGGAGGCCAAGATGATGTCAGAAACCAATGATCTATAGCTTGTTGGAAAGGTCTTGACAAGACGAATCCAACCCCACTCTCAAAATCTCGTTCCGGTGCCAATCCCAAATTTACTAAAAATAGTAAGTTCCTGAATGTCAAGAAAAACACATCCCTACGAAGCTCTCTAAAAACCCAGAAAGAAACTACCAACCAAACCATGTTCCACGAACAAAAGTAACCACCAAAACATGAAACCCCAATTTCAACCTCCGAGTAACCTACGGGTCTCTGGAATAGGCCAATGGTCAACTGTAAAAGATCAAGCTGGAAAACGGAACATTACAGGATGACACATCACCGTGTCAACTTCCACAATATGACAACATAGGATTTGCATCCAATTAATACAATAGGCAATAAATAAACAAATACAATGTAAAAATACAAGGAATTACCAAGGTTGAGACACCTTAATTCCCAACACTTGTAAGATTTTATTTTAATGGCTCACCTTAATGGCCATTTTTATATTATTGGTTATGGGTTGGTCTTGATGATGTATCTTAGACCAAATACTCACTTGGCATGTTTTGATTTGGTCAATGTTGTGGGGATCTTTTTGGATCCCCTTTGAGTCTTTAGGGCTTGATTTATTTGAGAATGAAGCTATTGGATTTGAACATGTGCTACTTTCATTGGAGGGGTGATTCCACTAAGCTTCTTGTAAGGTCCTCTCTTGACAACATACTTCATTGTCCATTTCGATGGCAATTTTTTAATGGTTTGTTATGGGTTGATCATCTTGATGGATCTGAGATTGATTGTTCACTTGTTGTGTTTTGATTTGGTCAATGTTGTGAAGATCTCTTTGGATCTGTGTTGAATTTGTAACTTTACTTGAGGGGACATTCTCTTCGACTTTTTTCATGAAACATTGTGAAGTGCGAAAAAATGTGAAAGAATCCATCCCACAAGGATTTGTTGAATGAGGATGAAAGTGGGATCTTGAAATGAACTACATAAATCTCAACCAAAAGGTTTTTGATCTTCAAGCCAGGTTCACCAAAATATGTATGCTCAAAATCGCGACTCTGGTTGCCTAGGGCTGTCGGGTCAGATTTCGGCACACACATAGACCCTTCCCTCCTTGCCATGGGTAAAGTAAATATCTCCTACTATTGTCATGGATTAATTTCCTCAATCTCATTGAGGATAGCCCTTATCCACTCACCTCCCACTCCTAGGCACATTCGTGAGCCAAGATACAAATAAACGTGTAATGACCAACCTTAACTAGAATTAGGGTTTGGTTATGCTTTGAATTGTTTTTACCTTGTGATGTGATCAAGGGTTTGATTGAATCATTTTAACCATGTTTTACCTCATGATGGTAACGTGGGTTTGCAAGTTATCTATCTTTTCTAGGGTTTCTATATGCATGCAAAGCTAAATGATATGCAAACTTGTTTTTGTGCTTTTTTAGTATTTTGGAATGAAAAGTGCTTTTTAATCTATGAAAGGAAATATGAATGCAACTAGAATGATATTAACCTAATGCAATTACTCTATGTTTTTGGGATTTTGTATGTTTTGAAACAACTAATCTAGAAAAGGAAAATTGTAAGTAAACAAATCTAATCTAAGAATGTAAACTACTTCTAAGATGCTAGATCTATCAAGGAAAAAGCAATGAATTACTATTCCCAAGAGGAATTTTGATTTTCTAATTACTATTAGTTGAATAAAGCAATAGAGGAACCTAAAAGAATGAAGATTTGTGTGACTTCACTACCCTCAGAAATCTTTGATGTTGGCAACCTCGAATCCTCTTGAAGCACCGGGAAGACCTCTTGATGACAAGACGACACAAAGAAGAAAAAGAAGCTTGTTGAAGCTTGAAAGAGCTCAATGAGAGATTTTGACGAGTACAATGGCGTTGATTGAAGCAGCGTAACGATGCTTGATTGAACAATGAATAAAATAAAAGGCACCTTCGTCCTGTGAGAGTATTAGAATGCTGATTTGGAGAGCAAAAACTGGCAAGAGTTATATGCACAATGAACTTGCCTCCTTGGAAGAGCTTTGAAGATATGCAACAATGAAAGCTTTGGAGATTTGGAAAACTAAAGAAAGAAATGAAGAAATAGGCTCAAAGTTCTGTGAAGAAGCTTGAAAAAGCTTGTGAAGATGAGAAGAGTATTCTCCAACTTGCTCAACTTAGAAAATAATGAAGAGGTGAGGGGTATTTATAGGTTAGAAGAAGGGATGAGAGGTGGAATTGATTCAGAAGTTAACTCAATTTATTGAAGAGTTAACAAGAATTGATTAGGGAATGAACTAGATCAATTACCCAGTCAACTTAATTAATTAGGGAGTGATAAATCAATAATAGCTTATCACTGAAGTAGGATTGGAGTTGGAAGAATGCATGAGAGAGATTGAGTTGTTAATTTTAGATCAAATGGAGTTAATTATGCATGTGTGGGTGCATGAAATAGTCAACTCCATATTAGGCATCAAAAACCATGCAAATTGGAAGAAAAATAGGCAAAAATAGATCTTTTTTGAGTGAGAAAATCATGTTTTCCACAGTTGGAAATGTGATAGGGCCGCCCCTTTTGCCAGTAGGGTCACCCCTGGGAGATCCTAGGTTGCTCAAGGGGTGATCCTGCTTTTTGAGGGGAGATCCTCTTGTTTAAGGCTCTAGGTGAAAATTGATAGTTGGAGATTGATTTTGGAGGGATAAGGAAGCCATAAGGCTACAAAAACAAGTGAAAATGATGCAAATGATGTGGTCACCCCTTTTATGAGTCCAAATTACTCAGGGGGTGACCCTGGAATAGTTTTATTGAATTGGTCATAGAACTTCCGGGAGCTCATTCGGGCACATACGGACTCCTTTTTGGGTGCCATTTTTTTTGAAAGTGCATGATTTTTCAAGGGCTACACAATGCTACTATTAGTTTTTCTTGAAAATGTCACAAATATATACTTTTATACCATTTTTCTCAGGGTATCTCGTTGGTCTCTCAAGCCCTAAAAAGTTTGGTAGCTAATTGGAAGGTGAGTTGGATGGGTGAGGAAGAAAGAATGGATGGGAAAGGTCAATTACAAGAAATAGATGAATACAAGGCTTAGGGACTAAGTCACAAGCACAGGAAACAAGAATCGACAAGTGTTGAAAAAGCGTCGACGATAGGAAGAGAGAGAAAATGACAAAGAGGAAACAACACACGACGAGAAAGAAGACATGTCACCAAGAGGTTTGCTTCTTAGAGGATGTTATTTCATGCTTACATGTACGTGACAAGGATTAAAATCATTATAGGGGTCCTCGTGGAGGCTTGGCATGATTTTTGTACTTACAATGCCATGTGGCCCAAAATTAGACTTCCCTGGATTCAATGGCATCGATTCTAACAATTGGCTTTACAGATCATAAAAATATTTTGTTCTTCACAATACTTATGTAGTGAACAAGGTACATATTGCTTCCTTCTACTTGGAGAAATAAATTATCCAATGGTATTAGTGGTATCTAAAATCCCATGGTGAAACCAATTGGGAAACCTTTTGTCAAACACTTGCTAGTTCAGTTTGGCCCTAGCATCTATGAGGATGTTATTGGAGCCCTCACCAAACTCTGTTAAACAAGAATATTTAAAGAATACTAGATAAATTTTGAAAAAATAGCTAATCACACTCAAGGCTTATTTGATGCCTTTTTCATGGATTTGTTTCATTAGTGTTCTTAAGGATATAATCCATGCTAAAGTCAAAATATTAAAACCTAATGACATGATAGAAGCCTTGACATTGGCCAAATTAGTAGAAGATAAGATCACTACTCAATGTTATTTTTAAAAATTTCTCCATCCAAGAATACCACACGATAACACACTCTTGCAAACCCACCTCTAAAAACAAGTCCCATTAAATTCCTTACAAGGGCTAAAATAAAAGATGAAATAGAAAAGGGGTTATGCTATAACTATGCTAAAAATTTATGTGAGGCCATAAATGCGTGGAATAAAAGGTATATCTACTAAATGTTGAGTTGCCTCCTAATACAAAGGATTGGGAATATGATTTGGAAAATAAGAGGAACTAGTTACCACTAACTCCACTCTAATGGATTCCCACCCATAAATTTATGTACATGCCTTGGAGGGAGCACCACCCCTTAGACTATGAAAGTCAAAGGCTATTTTAAGAAAAACCCCTCACTATTCTAGTTGACTGGGATAGTACACATAGATTTGTTAATCCATGGCTATCCAAACAAGGTAACTACCTTGTGTATCCATGCTTAAGGTTTGAAGTTACGATTACCAATGGAGGAATATTACCTTGTAAAAGGAAATGCCTGAATGTTCATATTATAGTGGTGACTATAACCTTTTCTCAAATATTATTATTATACCTTTGGGTGTATGTGGTGTAGTTCTTGTGGAACAATGCATGTGTACCCTTGGACCAATCTTGTGGGATTTATCTAAACTTTAGGTGTAGTTCTCTAATAATAGGTATAAGTACACATTTAAGGTTGTTACTCCTAGATCTACCAATATTATCAACATACATCAAATGGAGAAACTTTTGAAAAAAGGCTCCCATTGGGTCATCACCCAAAGATGTTCCATTTTGATTAGTTTGAATCTTTAGATTCCAACACATCTGGTGAATTATAATAGAGTTTGGATAAGAATGCCACAATTTTTATTAAGCCAATAGTGTTACCACCTCAATGTCCTAAGGACCATCACATTCAACTCATTCTAGTGAGTGTAGCCCCCAACTTTTGATCATACAATTAAATATTCCTATAAAAATAGAAATTAAGAATTTAATATAGGAACCCCTTAAGGCTAATGTCATCTATCCAATCATTAGCCCCTGCAATTCATCTATTATTCTTGTCTACAAAAAAGATGAGTCTTGGCAACTCTGCATTGATTTTTATTTGTTGAACAAAATCACCATCAAGGACAAATTTTCTATTCTAGTGATTGATGAGTTATGCAATAAGCTTTATGGTGCCCGATTTTTCTTTAAGTTTGGTCTACACTCTAGTTATCACTAGATTTGTATCAACAAAGAGGATATCCCAAAGATAACCTTCTAAACTCATCATAGTCACTATGAATTTCTATTCATGCCATTAAATCTTACCAATGCCCTATCCATGTTCTAGGTATTGATGAACAAACTCTTTTGGACATTACTTCATAATTCATCTTGGTCTTCTTCAATGGAATTTTGATCTAAATTAAAATATGAATAGAGCATTCATATTACCTTGACCTAGAACTGCAACTCCTTTCTAATAATTAGTTATGTGCCAAGCCCTCCAAGTGACCCTTTGGTAAAAGAAATTAGAACTTTGGGCATATCATCCCCTCAGTATGAACTAGAGTACACCCCAAGAAATGTCATGCCATGCAAAATTGGCCAAAATCCAAGACACATAGAAGCCTCCATAGATTTTTGGGTCTCATTGTCTACTATTAGAAAATTTTCAAGGACTTTAAAAAAATTTCCACCTCATTGACCGATATACTAAAAGGATGCTTTCTCATGGATAAAAGCATTAGAACATGCCTTTGGTGAACTCAAAAAATGTTGTGTAATACATCTATTTAGCCATGCCATATTTCTCCAAGCCATTTGTCATTGAGATTGATTCTTGTGAAAATAGAATTGTTGTTTTCATGCAAGAAGGGAACACCATCACTTTTATTAGCAAGGCTCTCTCAAGGTGCAATTTGGTACACTCCACCTATTAAAAGAGATGATTTCCATCTTACATTCAATAAAAAGGTGGCAACCATACTTGGCAGGGTAACACTTTTATATAAAAAGGATCACTATAGTCTTAAATATTTCTTGGAACAAAGGGTATCCTACCTAGCTTAGAAAAAATGGGTTACCAAAATCATGATGTATGAATATGAGATCACTTATAAGAAGGGAAAATATGATTTGGTCATGGATACTCTATCTTGCTAATCTGAGGACCATGTTTCCCTATGTGTAGTATCCATGCCACTTTCTAAATGGATTGAATAACTACAATAAGAATGGGAATATGACCTAGCCACATAGCATCTTATCCACCAACTCTTTATTGATCTTGCCTCATCACCCAACCACTCCTGGGATGGATAGTATTTATAGCATAAAGGGTGCATTATTTTACTTCCCAAATCTACTCTACACCATAAAAGCCTTCTATATATACATGCATCACCCTTAGTTGGTGATTTAGGGTTTTTGAAAACATATGAGTGAGCTCATATGAGTTTCTTCTAGTATGAAATTAAGAAGGACATTTGTGGTTTGTTGTTGAATGTGATATTTGAAAACATCACAAGGGTGAAATCGTGGAAACTCTAGGATTACTCAAACCACTACCCATTCTTACATATATTTGGACATGTATTTCTAGGGATTTCATTAAGGGCCTTCTAAAATCTAGAGGCAAACTAGTCATACTAGTGGTGGTGCATTGCCTTTCCAAATACACCCACTTTTATGCTTTGGTCCACTCCCACACTTGTTCAACCATAGCCCAAAGATTTCTTGACCATGTTTTCTACCTCCATGGTGTTGCCTCTTCTATTGTCTCAGGTTATGATATCTTTTACAAGCCATATTTGGAAATATTTATTTATCTAAACTATAACACAATTGAAGATGAGTTCCAAGTACCACCCTTAAATAGATGGTTAAATAAAAAATATCGAAAAAATGTTTGGAAACATATCTCTAATATTTTTCTTTTGAGCAACAACATTGGTCCAAATAGTTACCTCTGGCAAAGTGTAAGTAAAACACCTCATATCACACAGCCACAAAAATGACCCCATATGAAGCAGTTTGGAAAAATCCACTCTATCTTCTCTCTTACACTCTAGGAAAATATTCTCAAGTACATGTATAGTTGACACTACCCTCAACACACAAGAAAATATTTTTTATCTTCTTCATAAAAATACCTAGAAGTTCTACATGAAACAACATGCGGATCAACACCATTCTAAATGAGATGCTCAACTAGGGATATGATTTTCCTCTAGTTGTAGCCTTATAAATGGTCCTCCTTAAAGAGGAAAGGTCACTATATGAAACTTATCCAGAATTCTATATCCCCTAGAATTTTCTTCAAAGGATCACTATATTATCTTACAAATTGGAACTTTGACCTTCCTCTTATGTTCATCTTATTTTCCAAGGTCATTGCTCAAATAGTACTACATGAGCTCATTACCAAATGATTCCTCATTCTCTAACCAAAATTAGTCGTAGATGACCGCTCATGCCAACTTTACAACTATAACATCATCGATGTGTTGATCCAATGGCACAACATGCAACCAAACAATGCCACTTGGGAGCCCTTTCACTAAACTTAGCAATAGTTTTGTACCCTTTATCTTTCATGGGAGACTTTCAAGGGGGAGGGGATGTTAGGACCCCTTTTTCCTAACTCTTCCCTTACAATCCTCATTATAATAAAGGACTTGGATGCATATTCTTTGTATGTCATCCCTTGAGCTATTTAGAATAATCCCACATTCTTGCGAAATAGTAGTTAGCTTGAGTATAACTAGTATAAATATGATGCATATGGTAGTGTAAAGGTACCATGAATTTAAATGTATTGAGCTTGCTCAAAGGAGGCTACCCCTTAAAGAGACTCATGATGTGTAACATAATTTTGATCTCTTAATGCAATACAATTAATTTCTTTTAGTTTCAGCATGTATAATTTCTCTATATTTTGTATTGGATCAATCTATTGTAAGAAGGTATATAACATTATCTTATTCTACCTTATGCATTTTGGTAAAAATAAAGAGAGAAAATTATTTTAGTTCAAAAGATTAGGATGTGTTTTTGGAAGAGGCTTTTTCTTGGAAGGTGACTTAGATTTCTTAGAGTTGCTTGGTGTTTTCTTGGGATTGAAGACTCAACAACTCTTAGAGTTTTAGTCTTGCAAGTTTAAGGTATTCTTATTTTGATTCTAGTATTGTAGAATAATGAAAGATTTTTTTAATTTTTTATATGCACAAAATGAGTGTTTTCATATATTTCCATTTGTTCATGTGAAATTTTTTGGAGATTTCATTAATGGAGGTTTATGTACTTGTGAACTTCATATAGAAAACTTGAAAATTTAGAACTTGATTTATTGAAATGATCTATAGTGTTTCATTTTATGGGTATTTGAAAAATTGAATGGTAAGGGAAAAGCTAAGGCTTGGGGTATGTTTGTTGTTTGTTTGCAATCATTGTACCCATCCTAAGAGAGCCATTTTGTAGATTTGACATTCTTATAATGTTTTAGGAATTGAGGAAAAAGTAGGAGAATTAGAATGGCTATGCTTGTCCGAACTCTATTGAATTTAATCTATTGTCTGAGACAAGCAATAGATTCATTAAATTAATAAAACAAATGAGTTTAGTTAATAAATAATAAAATGATTAACTGCAACTTTATTTCTCAACCCTATAGGATTAAATATATTGTTCGAATGAAATGTTGTAAGCATTGTTTTATTTTGAAGGATAAGTCAAACAAATACTTATGCCAAATAATTGCCTCACATGTAATGACTATTGATGCACACCAATCCCCTCACAAACTATAAGAGCTAGACTACTAGTGTCAAATAATTTTATTCATTGATTTAGGAAAACGAGGCCACACAATCATTAAGTAGGTATTAAAAATTTTGCATAACCACGATCTCTTTTGTCATTGAACATCCAAACATATTCACGTTGAACTACAAACATAAGCTTGAATTAGAAAAGTGATCACAGATATTGATCTTCTAGTCATTGATCTTTCTCTCCTTCCCTCCACATTTAGAGAGAAATAAGATATTGATTTGGAAATAAATAATGAGTTAATAAAGTTTGAGAGGCTTGTTAGGAGTTGGGAAACTTTTTAATAATAAACAATGGAATGGACACAACTTTCATCTAAAAGATTGATTATATTTCCTGAGAACTTTTACTTGCCAAAGGAAAAAAGGATCATAGCCATTTTCCCATGTTAATACTAGTTATTGCTCACCTAAGGTAGGGCTGGATGGAAAAGATTCATTGCCTAAGATTCATTTCCTTTCTACATACCTCTTCCATCCTCTACTACTAATCCCACTACCTCATCCCTTAGCCAAGTCACATCCACCAATAATATCTAACCAAAAGCTTTAATTTTTTTTATTTATTTTACTTTCTTGACAAAGAAAAGTATGTATATTTTTTTAAAGAAAATAGATTAAAATGCCATTTATCTCAAATGGCTAAAAATTTGGAGTTTTTAGTGTAGCCTTCAAGTAAATTAAGAAAAATATTAATTATGACTTTTTTTAAGAAACCATCACAAAAATGACAAGTGTTCAGTACTATTTAAGTAATCATTATTGTTTAGGTGAAATGATTGCTCCATAATATTATATTTATTTATTTATTTCATAAGCTTATCAAAAAAATCCTATTTGTATTCATTTTACTCTAATACATAATTCCAATCGCCTTTCATTTTCTATCAAGTAACACAAGAATCATTGTCATGATTGAGAAGGTTTTGAAGATTAGAGTTTCATTTTTTCCTTTCCTTGTTCTTGGTAAGCATTGAATGAACCCTTTGGAATTGCATTTGAAAGCTTTAAATTCTTCATTTGAATAATTTCACATTTGATTTTATAATACTTTTATATGAATGTTCGTTTGCATTTAGGGTTTTGTGGGTCTATCAACCCTGTGATATTATATTTTATTTGCATTGGGCACTCTTAGATAAAGTCGCTCAACAACATCACTTTATTTTTATTAGGGAAAGTAATTGCAAAAGCTTGAGTACCTTTTTGGCTAAACAAGATAGGTGGAGCACATATAAAAATATTGATGTAATTCTCAAAGGAAAAATACTAAAATTATTAGACATTTAAACATAGTTTTAGTAGCAATGTTGATGATTATTAATTCTGGTTTTGGAGATAATTAATTTCTATATATATGCTAACAATTACTAATAGTCAATTAAAATAGAAATTAATTATCTCCAAAACCAGAATTAATAACCATCAACATTGCTACTAGAACTATGTTTAAATGTCTAATATATATATATATATAACTTTGAACAATGTGAACACTGTAGCATTTTAATGTTTTTATTCTCTTTTAAAAAAATTAAAAACACTACGAAATTTCACATGAGGAACTTATTTTTCAAAGATAATATAAAATTCTCACTAAAACCTAAGTAGGTTGTCTTATAAACCAAGATTTTGATTTTTATAAATTGAAAATTTCTAGAAGTAGTGGAATTCTCCACTCAAAATTGAATCATTCAGCCATATATATATATATATATATCCCTCTACTTAAATATCATCCACTTGAATGGTCCAATTTTACACCCCATTCACAACAAAAAGTGGTAAATATTTATCCTATTTTTATTGGTCAAAATTGACCTTTGACTGTTGAAGTGGATGATATTTAAGAACTATATATATATAAAACTTTGAACAATGTGAACACTGTAGCATTGTAATGTTTTTATTCTCTTTAAAAAAAATTAAAAACACTGTAAGGAACTTATTTTTCAAAGATAATATAAAATTCTCACTAAAACCTAAGTAGGTTATCTTATAAGCCACGATGTTGATTTTTATAAATTGAAAATTTCTAGAAGTCGTGGAATTCTCCACTCAAAATTGAATCATTCAACCAAACGATATGATAATTAAGTTAGTGGATCTCCTATTTAATGCAAAAACTTTATTTATTTATTTGTGGTATTGATAAATTAATGCAAAAAACTTTGTTCCCTCACACGTGAACGAGGAGCGATATACACACCAACCCGGTATACACACCAACCCGGTTGCCCAACAACCCCTCACAAAGTCTAAGATGACTCAATTAATACTAAGCCTTTACCAGGATCCTTCGTTGTCAAGCTTGGTGACTGCTTACAGGTGAGAGAACAAATAGTCTGCCTTGAATGAAACCTTTCTTTTGTTCATAGTATGAATACTCTTGGTTGCAAAAGTTCTAAAACGTTAATGTTAATAACTTTAGACTCATAGAAATCTGTAAACAAATGATTGTGCCAAATCTTGTCCTTTATGTGTTTTCATTATAACTTTTATGTCAAATGGATTTCATCTTTTACTTGGCAGATGTGGAGTAACTGTAGATACCGTAGCTTAGAATATTGTGTGGTGTATGAAGGGTTGAAAAAGAATCAAGGACGATTGTCGATGGCGTTCTTTTTGGATTTTGTAGATGAAACAGATATTCGAGTTCCAGAAGAGTTGATAGATGAGGAACACCCACTAAAATATAAAGCTGTTAAGTTTGGTGATATTATATCATATTTGATGTAAGTAGGTCCAACTCTTGGTGGACCTCCTTCCTACTTCCTACTTTAAGATAACAGTACAGTATTTCAAATTGCTATCCTACTACACATGATGTTTTGTAAGGGAATTTTTTTTTTTATGAAGATCATCCACAAGATATCACAAGATGTGCGGTAATGGGAATTGAATAAACTAATTATATAAATATAGAACTGTTATGTTTGGTGTTATCACATCATATTTGATGCAAGTAGGTCCAACTCTTGGTGGACCTCCTTCTTACTTCCCACTTTATGATAATGGTGTGGTATTTCAAATTGCTATCCTACTACACATGAATTTGTGTAAATGGGAATTGAATAAACTAATTATATAAATATACAATATATGTAATTGTGTGTTTATTACATAAGATAGTGATATGTCTTTATTTTAAATGTATAAGGTGTAATTAAAATATAATGAATTAATAATTATTCATATATTTATATTGAATTAATAAAAGATATTAATATCAAATGTATTATTTTTAATTTTAATTTTTAGTTAATAAAATTATAATGGTGAATTAGTTTTAATTTAAAAATTGAGATTGTGGCTTTCAATTATGTTAAAAATTGGATATAGATTATTTAACTTAGAAAAATATATAGATATTTTAAAGTTTAGTGAAAAAATATTTATTTTATACAAAATTTGTTTCTTCATAATTTAAATTGTGAAGTATATAATCAAAGGGTAGTGGATATAGATTATGGTTTTTGTATTGATGTTTATGCTCTTATATATTTTATAAGTTATGACTGATAGTATGCAAGTTAACTAAAGGGTATTGGATCCCTAATGTGCAAATGATTCTAGGTCTACTGTGGCTTATAGATTCATGGCTTTAAGATCTCAAACACAAACTTAATATAAACTTTGATGTAAAAGGATTCTTGGTCTACCTAATAGTCTCCCCACACATCCAAGATTGACTAAGTTAGATGTGAGAAAGTGACTTAATCAAGGCTGGTCAAATCTTCTAGGTTTGCAATAAGTATATAAAACACTAGACTTGAACACACAAATAAATTCTAATATGAAGCAAAGTTCTTGGCTCTGAAAGGACTATAGGAACTTAAAACGTTGAAATCCTTGGACATGAAAAAGCTAGCAAATTATGACTATCAAACCTGGACTTTCATTAAGTGGAATCTATAAGGCTTTTCACATTCTTGTTTCTTACAAACTTGAGCTGCCCTATATAACTGAGTTGAGAAGACATTTCAAGTCTAGAATGGGTAGACTTAAGCGTTTCATTATTTGGATTCTAGGGGACCTTGTGTCCAAAGTTTACTTTGCTTCATTCTTGTACTCAAGGTGAACCCCAAAAACCTTCTACAATAGAGGTCAATGAGTGGTCCCAAGTTTGTGGTATTTATACTCTCAAGTGTGTGATTGTGAGGGAGTGCCTAAGTGAATTGAGGTTTGACATGTGGCATGGTAGTGACATGCACTATGGCTTGAGAATCAAGAGTAGATATGTAGCAATCTCTGTCAAGTTTTATTGGTCCTTTAGACCAATCTACGAGCTCCCCAAATGCAAGGAAGCAAATACAATCTAATTGATTGAATGACTTTGGATCTAGTATGATCTAAGAATTCATGGCTTGAAGATATTTGATGTGAGCTTGATATAAACTTTGACCTTAGATGCTTGGGTCCATCTAATAGTGTCCCTAGACCTCTAAACTTCACAATGTCAAATGGGTGAAAATGACATAATAAAGGTTGTTTGGATCATTCCAGTCTATAGGAGACATATGAAATACCATGCTTTGATTACACAAACAAATTTTGTCCAAAAGGGGCTCTCAACTCTAAAAGTTCTCCACGAACTTAAAACTCTGAAATCCTTGGACATGACAAATTGGGAAAACTATGACTAGGTGACTCTTTCAAGTCCACCAACTAGTCAAACCTTAAGATATTTTAATAACCTTAGATGCAGATAGGGAATTAAAATAGGCTCTAAATATTTTTTGGGTCTAAAAATAGTGTGGGATAGAGACTAAGATGCACTTAGTAGATCTGTGCATCTACCCAACCTTCACCTACCAACAATTTACATTCAAGACAATTCATATGTATCCCTTACGAAGAGGGCGGGGGGGGGGGGGGGATTGTCTAAATACAATCACATTGATCTCTCATTTCTTGCCATTTCAAACAAAAATGTGCTCCAAGCCCTTTGTAACTACACTTTATACCCAACCTTCTTTTGTCAAATTTTAACTAATATTGTGTTTCTTTCAAATTTTGTGTCTATTTACATAGTGAACAAATTACAAATACCTATTGGTATGCACATTGTAAGCATTAAGTTGACAAAAGTGAATTCTTTGTTTTTTCTTTATTCTCTATAGATAATTATTTTTCTTAGTTTTTCTACTTGTGGCTCGTACCCACTTACATTGAATATTGGATTGAGCTAAAATGTTGATAGAAAGCCTTGAATCTAGGTTTGGACATAGTCACATGGGTTAATTCAAGTTAACAATGATTCTTGGTCTACAAACCACTTGGGTCAAAACTTCTAGACATGTTTAATCTTTAGATGTAGACTTTAAAATAAACTAAAGTAAATGATAAGGGTGGGTTTGGGGTGTAGCAATGCTACTTATAGATTTAACATTTTTAGACATGAGAATAAATTTAAACCTGGTGTATATATGTGTCCAGGTCCAAACTTGAAAGACATTGACCTCCAATGTGAAACTCTTGGTTAGCTAGAATACTTAAGGATTTTGGGGTCCATTAAATACTTTAGATGTCAAACACTTCATATTGTAGATACAGGACTCCTGATAGATAGAATTTACTACAACTGTATGTCTGCAAGATGCCATAGGACACATTGAACACAAGATTTTAGTTTCTTAACTTATAAACACAAGAATTAGATTAATTGTGACATATTTACATTCTTGGGTCCTAGAACATGTCATGAGATTAAATTTGGACACGAGAATATGAGTGAAGTAGACAATATAAAAATTTGGCCCTATGTTGAGTCTACGTTACTAGATGTGAAAGCATCATTTGACTGGATTTCAATAGGCACCTTAGGTCTAGACTTGAAACATGCTCAATGCATGTGAAGGTATTTTTTTCTTCAAAATTTATATTTATTTACATAGTACACATTGAAAATATAGGTCTATTGGTGTGCCCATTGGAAAATAAGTGTGATTAAGACACGCAAATGCCAAGCATTGATTGCCCACTATGAATGTACCTGATGAGATTGATAAGGATCTCTTTAATGGTTGTCCCCTATTTATTATGTATTTAAAACTATTGATTCTCAACCATGTGCATATGGGAGCTTGCCTCACTTTATAGGGGAATGCCTATCAATATAATTAAGATAGATAATGAAAGCAATTGACGTGTAACAAAAAAAGTTATTTTATTGTAATCCTTGTAATCTTATGAGTAGGATCTAGTCTTTATACATCTTATGCTCTATATTTCCCAACTTCAAACATACATGAGATTCTAGGTCTCTCTCTATTCACCTTTAGACAAGAACAATAGTCATTGGTTAGCTTAGATACCCTTTCAATAATTATGGTAGTGTTTGTAGTATGCACCTATATTCCTTTGTTAAAGCTTTTAATTGAAGAGATTATCCAATTCATAGTTCTTTAGCATTCTCAGTTTGGTACAATAATGTCGATACCTTTGATAAAATATGAAATTTATATCTAACAAAAGAATGTACATACAGTTATAAACCAAACGCGCTGGGCTTAAACAGCACATACTTAACTTTGAATTGCTTAGGTGGCTGGTGTACCCTTTCTCTTACTCTGTTTTGTTAATGTGTCAATAAAAGAAGGTGTCCACCAGCCACCTAAACAAGTCAAAGCTTAGTGTCTGCTGTTTAAGCCCAGCCAACCAAACATACATCTAAAATTAAATTGACGAAATTTATGGATGGAATGGGGATTTATAATAGGGGGGCCATATAGCTCAAATGCACGTAAACAAAAACTGTTTCAAGGCTGAGGATTTGCAGCTGAAATCATTAAGTAGGTCATTGTATAGTAGAAGCGGCTAATATCGCTTGTAGCTAAGGACCTCCAAATACAAGCATATCTTCATATTAACACTTATGATGTTTAAGAAAACAAATAGCTGGATTAGTAGTATTCCTCCAGATGCAAAGCATGGAATTCGAATTGGGTTCCGAAACCCATTGATAAAAATATGCAAGAAAACATAAAAGAAATAGCTAGAATTTTAAAGACCGGTGGACAAAACTTAAACATAGAGCTCTCCACACCATCCCACGAGCTACAGCGGTTGGGTTTAAGCTGAATCTCGCTGAGATTCATCTCCCACTAAAAATCATTACAAATTCCTGCTTCTACTGCTACCTGAATCCTGTATCTCGTCTTCCACAATTTATCAATGCTCCTGTTTTGCAAGCTTGGAACGAATATCCAACTTCAAACCCAACATACAGCGATGAACCGAACGTACATCTAAAATAAAATTTCTAGAATTTATGGATGGAATGAGCATTTATTATCCCGAGGTGTTCTTTGGGCAATCCATGCTTGAGGATGGTTTATAGACTGGTCATTCTTAAATATCATCCATTTTAATAGTCAAAGGTTAATTTTGGTCAATAAAAATAAGATAAATATTTAGGGCTTCTATTTTCAGTGAGGTGTAAAATTACAATTGGATGATATTTAAATAGAGTGCCTATAGACAAGGAAGATGATTGAAACAATTCTCACCATAGGATATCTTCGAAAATCACAAAATCACATACACGCCATTTTTGTTTTGCCATCGAAAAAGTTATATAGCATTTCAAATTCTGCGAGGACAACCATTGGGGGCTGCAATATTTGATCCCCCACTCATTAATTTATTGGCATTCCAAAGCTTCAACACACAATTCCAATTATTTAATAAATCGTCACATGGACGACCGGACAACTGGACGCCGTTCTTGCTCTACTTTTTTCATTTTTAAAGGTGTTCACTAAAGGAGCTCAAATTTCCTAGACATGTAAGATGCAGATTTATTCCAAGGAGTTTGGAGTGCGTTCCAGGAGTTTGAAGTCTATTACACCGTCCCGTACAAGAGAACTGACAGGAAATTTGAGCCTCTTTAGGCAGTTTGTGAGGTTGTTTGAGCATTATATGTTCATCTAACACAAGATAATCACCATCCACTTGACAGTTTCTCACTTGTTATGGAGTCCATAGTGGGTCTTCAGAGATGTTGCATATCATCAATATCCCTTTTCTTCACCACTGATCTACTCCCACTTGGTAATTTTTTATTGGTTTTAGTGATTTTCAAGACTCACGGGGTGGGGCTTGCTTTCATTTCAAGATTTACTACTTGTCATTGATTAAATATTTGGGTGATCTACAATTGTGCCACATGAGAAGGGTTTTGTTTGCCTTAGAAGATCAGAAGATTGCAGGGTGCACACTTCTCATTCCTCAGGTTAACCATACAACATTCATATTTTACATGATGAATCTCTGTAAGGAAATTAAAGTAGCGGAAACAACTTCCTATGCCAATCTTCAGGAGAAACATTATGCAAAACCTTTTAAAAACTGATCTTACAATTACAGAAAATCTAGAAGCACATTCAAAACATAAAATAAATAGTGAAACACAAAACACCAGATATATGTGGGGAAAACCTTTTTCGGATGAAAAACCCCACACTTTGGAAGCATTCCGACAGTATCACTAGTAAACAACTCTGGAAGCATTCCAGCAGCATAATAATACTTGCAAACTCAACATACATAAACTACTCCTCAAGCCTCGAATTTAGGGACTTTTGGCTATACAAGAAACCATATGTGGTTTTACAAAACCATGTGCGAAGCTTCTCAGCCAAGATTCTAGTCTCAAAATAAGCTCTCACGTCCAAAATGAAATCCCCTATTTTTGACCCTTACAGATGTCATAGAATCTGTCATAATAAGCCTAAAGATAGGTCTTCCATAATATACCACCATGTGGGTATCTTTTGACACCTAATAAACCAGTTTTCAAAGCACCAACAATGTGTAACTATCGTAGGAAAATATTAAATAAAAAATAACTATTACGGGAAATGTGCAGCAAGGTTGAGACACCTCATTTCCCAACATTCTCCCACTTGTTGAATACCTTGCAAGAGCCAGTGGAATAACTAATGGTAAGCAAGGAGAGAAAGATGTATTCGATGAGGAAAAACATTACAATAGGAGAATATATACTATGTAACAGTTGATAAAACTGTTAAGGCAGTTGGTATAATAGAACCAACTAGCAGAACCAATGTAACTACATGGTTACGTAATAAACAATGTAATATATTATGCTAACATTCCCCCCTATTACATTGTTTTTACAAATGTACCCCCTAAACAGTTCAAATTTGATCCTACCAAGAGATTTGGTGAACATATCTGCTATCTAAGAGTCTGTAGGGTAGTATTGGAGCTAGATGTGGTGGTTCAAAACTTGGTCCTGAATGCAATGACACTCAACCTCAATATGCTTAGTGCGCTCATGGAAAACTAGATTCTTCACAAGTTTTAACACACCTTGATTGTCGCAATAGAGAACTGGTAACTTCTCTTCAAGAATGTCCATATTTGCCAAAATGTGATGTAACCAAATTGCTTCACACACAGCTCCTTGTGCAGCGCGATATTCAGCCTCAGTGGATGAAAGAACAACAACAGTTTGCTTCCTACTAACCCATGAAATTGGCCCAGATCTGAGATGAAAAACATAACCTGAGGTGGATTTCCTGTCATCTACAAATCCTGCATAATCTGAGTCTATATATCCCTATAAGAAGAATTGATTGTTCTTATATTCTAGACCATAATCAACTGTGCCTCGGATATATATCAACACATGCTTTGCTGCAACCCAATGACACTTCTTTGGCTCCTATATGAATCTAGAGAGATAGATGACAGCAAAACACAAGTCTGGTATGGTGTAGGTCAAGTAGATAAGGTTCCCAACCAGTTGCTTGTAGAGAGTGGCATTTACTTGAGGTGAATCCTAGAAACAGGATAGTTGCAAACCTTTCTCCATTGGAGTGGAAATAGGCTTACAGTTGACCATTCCATACTTTTCTAAGAGTGTCTTGGCATATTTCATTTGGGAGATGAATATGTGGTTCTTCTTCTGCCATATCTCCAAGCCAAGACAATAATGAAGTAGCCCCAAATCTGTCATGTTGAAGGAGTTCTTGAGATCATTATTTACATCATCAATGAAACTGTCTGAGCTACCAGTGAGAATAAGATTGTCCACATACAAAACTAGAATGACAATCTTTGTGCCTACCTTGTTAATATACAAATTAGGATCTGAGGGGCTACGGGTGAATCCATGCTATAATAGGTGACCATCAATCTTAATGTACCATGTCCTAGGAGCTTGCTTAAGGCCATAAAGTGATTTGATAAGATGACATACCTTGTGTGGACGATGTTCATCAACAAACCCTTCTCGCTGGGTCATGTACACTTCTTCTTTGAGATCACTATTTAAGAAAGCACTCTTGACATCCATCTGCTGAAGCTTCCATCCCTTCTGTGTTGCCAATGCACAGACCATTCTGATAGTTTTGATCTTCGCAGTGGGTGCAAAGGTCTCTTCATAATCAATGCCCCCCTGTTGAGCATATCCCTTTGCTACAAGTCATGCTTTGTACTTGTTGATAGATCCATCTGCCTTGTACTTTGTTTTGAAGATCCATTTGCAACCAATGGGTTTCTTCCCTTCAGGTAGATCGACAAGTTCCCAAGTATGATTTTTTATTAGAGAATTATACTCTGCATCCATAGCCTTCTTCCACTGAGGTTGGCTTAATGCCTCTCAAACTGTGTCAAGTTCAGTGCTATCAACAACAGTACTCATGAGCGCAAGATTCACTTCATTTCTTGTCTGACTCCTGGTTCTGATTCTTGATGAAGTGTCTGGAAGAGTGTGTGGGTTAGAGTCCCTGATTGTACTTTGGACTGACTTTGGAGGTTGACTATGCTACTGCTGGTGTGTAATGTTTTCTAGAGGGCCCAAATCAACATACAACTCTCCTTGTAGTTCACTTTCTCTGTGAGAGTCTTCCACATGCTCATCATCTGATTGTGAGAGCAATTCATGAGAAGTAGGAGGCTGTTGCTCTTCTTTTTGTGATAAGGAATTGAATGACGATTCATCACACACCACATCTCGACTCTCATGTATCTTCTTTGTCTCAGGATCTATGAGATGATATGCTTTTAATGTAATACTATATCCCAACAATATACACTGGAGTGTCTTAGGATTGGTCTTCTTTCTCTTATTGCCAGGGACATGCATGTATGTTGTGTAACCAAACACCCTTAGATGAGAAATTGAAGGCTTTTGTCTAGTCCATACCTCTTCCGGTGTCTTGTGTTGTAGGATCTTTGTTGGTGCCCTGTTAACGAGGTATAAGCTGTCCGCACTACTTCTGCCCAAAATCTTTCCTCCAACTTGGCTGTGGAGAGCATGCATCGAGCCATCTCCATGACAGTCCAATTGCGATGTTTTGCAACTCCATTCTATTGGGGTGTATAGGGAGCAGTTAAGTGTTGCTTGATGTCATGATGCTTTAGGTATGCCACAAACTCCTTGGAGGTGAATTCCCCCCTCAATCTGAGCGGAGGACAAGAAGAGACTGGCCTACTTCTTTGACAATTTGCTTGTGAAAGTCCTGAAAGTTGGCAAAGGCTTCATGTTTCTTTTTGAGAAAGTAAACCCAGGTCTTTCAGGAGAAGTCATCCACGAACAATTGGAAGTACTTATGTCCTGAAAATGAAGTACGCATGGGTCCGCACAGATCGGTATGTACCAACTCAAGGCGATGTTTAGCATGGAAGCTACTAGCCTCGAACAAATCCCAGTGTTGTTTACCTGCAAGGCATCCATGACATATAGGTAATGAATTTGAAATTGGAGGAAGTCCTCTTACCATTTGTTTGGAGTTGAGTTGATGCAAGGAGCTAACTGAAAGGTGCACATAGCAATAGTGCCAAAGTCTCGTAGATTCTATTGTTGAAGCTGATAGAGCTACTGTAGGGGGGGAGACAACATCTAATGCAAACAGTCTATCATTCATAAATGCTCTAACAAGTATCATACCTTCTCTTGAGATTAGACAGGTCTTGACCCTGTCCTTCACTTGGAACTCAACTTTCAGTTTGTGGTTCAGAAGCTGACTGACAAAGAGTAGGTTTGTTGTCAAACTAGGAACATATAGCACCTTGGTGAGGGTACAATAGCTTGTCCCAAGAGGAATGATGACCTTGCCTATACCCTCTGCAACATACTCCTTTTTGTCAGCAATTCAAACTCTATCTCTAGTAGGTTGTTCTATCAGTGCATCAAACAGCTCACAATTGCCTGTCATATGCTTGCTGGCACCCAAGTCTATCAACCAAATATCCCTCATGGGCTGCGAGGTTTGGGAGACAAGGACTAGATTGTGATGAGTGTCGCAGTTGGTTGTTTCTGGTTCATCTTCTTCAGATGCATCATCTTATTGGACCACTACATTGCCTTTATGCCTTCTACGACGATGATGGCATTTGGATGGCTAAGTATCATTGTAACCAAAAAAGCCTTCTTTACTTGAATTGCCTTGTGTTAAAGCATTATACCAACAGTTGATAGTGTCATGATTGTTCTTGTTGCATTTATGACACCATCGGTTTGCCTTTGGAGGCTTCGACTGTTGATGTTCTTGTTGTTTCTATGGCTGCTTTCCGCGAAACTTCTGACCTTTGATTGTCTGGAGATCAGTGCCTTATCTTCAAGTTCACCTTGGATAGATTGAATGGCTTCTTCCTGCTGCAATAGATTCACCAATTCATCAAATGAAACATATTTCTTTGTGATGTTCAACATGGTGACAAAGATTTTGAATTGAGATGGCAGTGCTCTCAGCGTAATTGGGACAAGTAGTTTGTACTCCACCTTTTCTCCAAGTGCAACAAGCTCAACTCGTAGTTCAGATACCCACCGTAAGAATTCCTCAACTTTCTCACCAGCTTGCATACTGAGTGTATGTAGCTTGGACTGTAGATGGAGGATCTTCATCTAGTTCTTCACTTGGTAGATTGTGGAGAGAGAATCCCATGCTGCCTTTGAGGTTTCTTCATCCCAAATGTGAGGTTGAACTTCATCGGTGATGCTAAGTGTTATCAACATCAATGCTTTGGCATCGGCCTTGTCAAACTTTTGCCTTTCATCTGGGTCTTCTGGTCTGGTTATGTCACCTATGACAATTGCCCATAACTCCTAAAAAATGAGAATTGTCCACATCTTTGTCTTCCATGCGGCATAATTTGGCCCTTTTAAAAGTTGAGTATCAGAAAGAAGCAATTTTGAGGCTAACATTGTTCACCACAAATAGAAAAAACTAGTCCAGACAACAAATTTATTATTATTTTATTTGACAATACATTCACTTTTAAGAAGAAATTATGGCATAAAGATGAGCATGATAGGCCTGTGCTCTAAGATGGGGACGCTTGGGTGTGTGTTCTACCTCATCTTCATCATTAACATCATAACCCTCGTCAAGATTTGCTCTAACCTTCCTTGCTTGACATTGTACATCAAATAGAAAGTAATCTAGCAATCCTTGTCTAAACAATTCATCGAATTAAAGATTATCAATGTTTTGCAGGGCATCTAGAAGGGCAAAATAGAAGCCTGAGCTTTATGAAATAGCATGTCTGCCTCAAGGTGGCTCATTTGCATGATTACTGGCCACACTGCTGGCATCTGGTGCGGTGGACATCCACTTCTGATTGATTGCCGAGTGCCTTGTCACAGTTTACACTTCACCAAGAAGTGCCAAACGTGTGCAACTTAGTCTTCAAGTGTCTTCTAGAGGGAGCTACAAATGGCGTGGATGGAGAAATATCAGTTTAGACAATGACCTCTTCAATCTACTAGCAACGACCTCTTCAATCTTCCAATGTTGTTTCTTCCTAGCGCATTACAATCTTCTAATGTTGTTTGCTCACTGTGGGTGCTTCCTTCCTCACTATCTAGTTTGCACCAGGTGCTTCCCTTACTTCTGCACACCTCAGGAGTATTCCATCGTTAGCCTATGAAGTCTAGCATTGGTGCGCTACTACACAGACCATGCCTGCTCTGATACCATTTAATGGTAAGCAAGGAGAGAAAGATGTATTCAATGAGGAAAAACATTACAATAGGAGAATATATACTATGTAACAGTTGATAAAACTGTTAAGGCAGTTGGTATAACAGAACCAACTAGTAGAACCAACATAACTACATGGTTATGTAATAAACAATGTAATATATTATGTTAACAATAACACCATAATGGATCAACGACTAGGGCCCAAGAGGCCCATAGACTCAGAACACCACCTAAATTTTGTTGTGCTCAAATGACTAGTTAATGTATCTGCAACATTTACCACAATCTCTACCTTTTCCATCTTCACCCTACCATCCTCGACCATATCTCTCACAAAGTGATACTAAAAATCAATGTGCTTGGTCCTGGCATGAAAAGTCAGGTTCTTCGCAAGGCAGATTGCACTCTAACTATCACAATAAACTATAATTGCACCCTGTTTCAATCCAATATTTGAACACAAACACTTCAGCCAAATAGCTTCTTTAGAGGCATGAGTAGCTGCCATGTACTCTGCCTCAGTAGTGGACAAAGCGAACACAACCTGTCTCTTTCTCATCCAACTAATTGCACCACCATTAAGAGTAAACACATATATGCACTGGTGGATCTTCTGCTATCGACATCACCAGCCCAGTCTGAATCCACAAAACCATGAATACTTAAGGAATGTTGATCTCCTGTACCATGAAAACAAATAGAGTACTCTATTATACCCCACAAATATCTAAAGACCCTCTTAACTACATCCCAATGCACTCTTCCAGGATTAGACATATAATGAGAAAGAACTCCCACTACTTGGGAAATGTCTAGTCTTGTATAGAGCATAACATACATTAAGCTTCCAACTGCACTCTAGTAAGGCACTCTGCTCATGTCTTCCATCTTTGATCGGGATGTAGGACATTGTGAAATAGAGAGCTTCATTCCCAATGTAATAGGAACACAAAGTGGTTTACAATCTTAAATGTTAAACCTTTACAAAACTAAACAAACATACGTACTCTGGCCAAGCCATAGCTTTCTATTCTCACGATCTCTTCTAATCTCCATCCCAAGTATGTGTTTTGTTGCACCAAGATCATTCATTTCAAATTTTGCAAAGAGCTGAGATTTCAATTCTGGAATCAAACCTTTGCCTTTCCCAATAAACAACATGTCATCAACATATAAAGCAATTACCAGGAAATGATCACCATCAGATTTAAAATATACACAGTGATCAAATTTAGACTGCACAAATCCCAAACTCAACACATAAGTATCAAATTTCTGGTACCACATCCTAGGACTTTATTTAAGGCCATATAGATATTTATTTAACTTACAAATCAAATTGCTTTTACCTTTTACCATGTTGTGCTCTGGCTATGTCATAAATTTCTTCCTCCAAATCACCATGAAGAAAAGGAGTTGTAACATCTATTTGTTCAACCTCTAAGTCATAAGCTGCTGCAATAGATAATAAAAACTAAATGGTTGTCATTTTAGCAATAGGAGAAAACATCTCACCATAATCAATACCCTCAACCTGAGAGTATCCCTTCGCAACCAACTGTGTCTGATACTTTTCAACATTTCCATATGAACCAATCTTTTTCTTAAACACCCATTTACATCCAATAGGTTTGCATCCTTCAAGCAATGGTACTAGGTCCCATGTATCATTTCTTTCAAGGGCTGCCATCTCTTCATCCATGGCAATTTTCCAAGACTCTGCATCATTCATACCCAAAGCCTCTTGGACAAAACTTAGTTCATCAATGTTAGTACTCAAAGCAAATATACACTTCCAATCATTAGGTGAATACCCATACCTTTTAGGTGGTTGCCTATGCCTTGTAGACCTTCGAACAAGCTAAGGTGGAGGTTCTTCCACTTCTTCCTCCTCTTCTCCCTCTTCTAAAGATTCAGAGCTTGATGAGCTCTCCTCAACTTCTTGTCTATCTTGGGGTCTCGATTCAACATTCTCAGGTATAGAAGGAAATTGAATTACATCCTTTTTCTGTTCAATTTTTTTATGTTGTTCTGGCTAAAAAGTAACAAGAGAAGTTTTAGTCTCTCTAAAAACAACACTTCTAGAATAAATTACCTTATGTGCAACAAGGTCCTGGTGTAGCTTGTATCCTTTCACACCATAGCTGTAGACGATGAAGATACATTTGACAACCTTAGAATCAAACTTTGTTCTCTTCTCCTTAGGCACATGTGCATATGCCTCACCACCAAAAACCCTCAGATGTCTAAGGGAAGGCTTTTTCCCTGACCACGCCTCCATTGGCATTTTATCAACAAGCGTTGATGTAGGAGATCTATTGAACAAATAACGAGTAGTGGCTACAACTTCAGCTCAAAACTTTTGTTCTAGACCAACTCCACTCAACATGCTCCTAGTCTTCTCCATCAATGTTATGTTCATTCTTTCTACAACTCCATTCTTTTGAGGAGAATATGGAGTTGTATTTTGCATTAAAATCCACAACTGCATTAAAATCCCCTCCAATAATTACTTTGTCATTCTTTAGAATCGTCAGTAGTCGACTAAGGTGGTTCCAAAGGTGCTTCTTTTGAACTGTACTCGATGGCCCATATATACACAATGTCCACAGGTCCCTTGAATTGATCATTTTTGGAAGCTTGCCAAGTATCCAATGCTCCCTTTGTCCCAAGGTCTCCAATTTAGGAAGGTGTTTTCTACATAATACTACCAACCCTCCTGATGCTCCAATAGAAGGAACAACAACTATCTCCCACTCTTTCCAAAGACTAAAAATTCTATCCCCATGCTCAGAATAGAGCTTGGTTTCCTGTAACAACACAATATCCTCCTTAACCTCATCAATCTAATATTTGATGAGGTGTCTCTTGTTAGGGGCACAATGCCCCTAACATTCCACATCAGGACCCTCATTTCTCCTAAGGAGACCTCTCCACCCTCTTTGTTTTCAAAGCCTTGTCTATAGTTGTTTGAATGCCCGCTGCTATTTCTTTCTGAGTCTTGGATTTTCTTTGCCTATTGCTCTTCCTTGAAGACACTGGAGTGTTTCTCACACCTCTTATCTCCATGACTGTCTGATAAATCCCAAGGGTTTTTCTATCCTCTTCACCTTCTTCTTCTAGAAGGACTTCCTCTACCAACTCATCACAAATATCATTTGTTACTCTAGCAATGGCATCCTCCAAGAGAATGTCCATTCTATCTTTGTCCATTTCCAAGATATTACCTTTGTCACGCAGAGCATTCTTTGGCACTTTATTAACTTGGATTTATGTCACACACTACAAAGTATTTGTATCTTGCTCTCTCGCTATGCCCTTAGCGGTCAAATCTGCCTCGACTTCCTCCTCCTCATCCTCCTTCATCGGAAGGCATGCTCTGGAGTCCATAATTTGACTTCTTTCCTCCCCATAATTGTATAGTCTCCTTGATGGGGGTGAGAAGACCACTTGGAGGTTAATGTTCTCTTCCTCCTCCTGGTCATCCCCAAAAGGTATTTCAAATACAATTTGCTCTTTCCCATTGCCCTTGTCTTCCTATCCACTATTCTCATTTAAACAAGTATTTACAGGTTCTATAATAGGCAAAAGTCTAGATCAATTACCTCGTGACTTAGATTCGTTGTCCCATCATTTAGAGAAGCTTAAACCCCCAGATTTTCTACTCCTTCAAATAGGATATCCTACTCCCAAAATCCTTCTAAAGATTCAATTTGCACCTTCTTTGGAAACCCCTGCCTCATGTCCATGATGACATTCATTCTAACAGTGGACAGCCAACCAATATTTTGATTTGACAATCTTCTTAA
Source organism: Cunninghamia lanceolata (assembly GCA_027924645.1). Classification (NCBI taxonomy): domain Eukaryota; kingdom Viridiplantae; phylum Streptophyta; class Pinopsida; order Cupressales; family Cupressaceae; genus Cunninghamia; species Cunninghamia lanceolata. Next base: position 18,661,831 of record BSBN01001272.1, on the reverse strand, counting down.
ATATCATCCACTTCAATAGTCAAAGGTCAATTTTGGCCAATAAAAATAGGACAAATATTTACCACCTTTTGTTGTAAAAGTGTAAAATTGCTATTGGTTGTTTGACCATTGAAGTTGATGATATTTAAGTAGAGTGTTTTGATTTAAATCTATTTGTTTAAAAGTTCCCAGAGAATATCCAATCATTTTCGAGATATCGGGGTCTCTATACTCCATGTGGAGGTTGGGAATTTGCACCCAAAATAGAATAAAAGGTATTTCTTCCTTTTTAATATCGAACTTTGGCTTCCATGGCTGACAGAATATGTTTGCCCCTCCAAACTTCCGAGGGGAGTTCGAAGAACCGCTTCTCTGTCTTCTTGCTTTTGAAATTTAAAAACGAAAAAACTATCCCCCAAATCCCCAATTTCTTCCATATGGGGCGAATGCTCCTTTACCCATTTTTCTAAATCGATAACCGAAAAATGACAAGGAAAGATCTTACCTATTAGAGCTGTTTCCTTTAAAAATTCCATCTTCTCTTGATAATTACACTTGGTAGAAGAACTCGAATCTCCTAGCCTTCTTTCCTTCGTGTTACTTCGGGGAAATCCTGCTTTGGTCTATATAGCCAGTATCTTCCTTTACCTTGACTCTCTCCGGACCCTTTACTCTTGTAGATCTTCCTTGGTTGAAAATGCCCACTTTTGCTTCTCCCCTTTTGTCTGGCTTTTCTCTGATTGTAGAAAGACCTCCACTTCGTGTTCCCCTCCCAGGACATTTTATCCCTTCTCTTGCAAAGCTCCAGATGATTCTTTTGTCCATATCTTCTTAAAACTGGCAAGTGATGACTAAAACCCTGATTTGTCCCCTCCAGACGAGATTTGTAATAGCCCTGCTTTCTCCCCTCGTCACCAAAACTCTGATTTCTCCCCTCAAATAGACTCTTAGCCCTCCTACCAACAATAGGTTCATCGTTCCATCCTCCAAATCTATCGTTATTCTGCCCTCTGTATCTGAAAGCTTTACTGTCAACCTGGTCCACCATGAAAGCTATCTAAAGATTCCCCTTTCTCAATTTTTGGTGGGTGCGACTTTCTGGACACTCAAAAATGTTTTGTATATTCTAGGTTTCGTAAGAAATTTTAGCTATGTTCCAAAGATGATTGATTCTGGAGTGCATGTTAGCTTGGGTGAAATAGAGATGTAGAAGAAGATATTGGAAACAAATCCTCATACGGAGTTAATGGTGGCTCTGCTGATTAAAAGACTGTAGCCCATTTGGGTTGGGTCTGTACTTATTCTAACACTGGAATGTTGTGTTTACAAAGCCAGCAGTGCAACATTTGAGATGCAGAGACTGTATTTCAATAGTTTTTTTTTTTAAGTGAAAAGAGGAGTGACCCTTGGACACAGCTCTCATCCACAAGACTGACAGTATTGCCCGAGATATGTTTTCTTTGCCATTTTCCCCATATTTAATACTGGGTATTTCCCACCCAAGGCAGAGCCAGATGGAAAAGATTCAATGCCTGAGAGCATGGTTTTCCCTGGTGACAATGCTCTGCCCAATTCTGTTGACCAGATCTCTGTTAACTATGGCCTCAGGGAAACAGCGATTTCCTGTACGTTTTTATTTCATTTTTTAACCTAATTTCACTTTTCATTTTGTGTGTTTAATTGGATAAAAGAAATTATGAGTATTTGAGTTGAGAACTAAAGCTTTAAAGTAAAACAGAGTATGTATAGATGTGGATTTCACATATGTGTAATTATATTTTATTCTTGTATTCTTACCAATTGTTATAATGCTGATCCAGGCAAACAGTGCATAAATACAATTCACACATGATAGATCTAGCACATAGAATCTTAAAACTTGTTATACTTAGTTAGGCTTGGATGTTTCCAAGCACTACAATTCAGATCCTTTTGGTGCTTATCTACAAGGTTGGCTACGTATGAACTACTACTACAACACAAAAGACGAAGAACCCCAAAATGTCTAGAACATCTCTAAAGCTCATACAGATCTTGGTTGTGTTACCATATTGTACCAGGATAATGTGGGAGGTCTTCAGATCCGAACAAAACAAGGCAATTGGATTAACACTAAACCTTTGCCAGGATCATTTGTTGTCAACCTTGGTGACTGCTCACAGGTGAGTCAAAATAGTCTGCCTGAATGAAACCTTTCTTTTCTTCATAGTATGAATACTATTGGCTGCAAAAAAATTATAACCTTCCTAATAACTTTTAGATTGATAAAATATCTATAGAAATGATTGTGTCAAATCTTCTTGTCTTTTATGTTTTTCCATTCTAACTTCTATATCGAATGGATTTCATCTTTTGCTCGTCTTTTACATGTTGACATTCTAACTTTATATCACATGGATTTCATCTTTGACTTTACAGATGTAGAGTAATTGTAGGTACCGTAGCTCAAAACATCGTGCGGTGTATGAAGGCTTGAAAAAGAATCAAGGACGATTGTCTATGGCATTCTTTTTAGATTTTGTAGATAAGCACATATTCGAGCTCTAGAAAAGTTGATAGACGAGGAATACCCACAAAAATATAAAGCTGTTAAATATGGTGATCTCACATCACATTTTATGCAACTAGCTCCAACTATCGCTACCCACTGCACATGAAGTTTTGTATATGAGAATTAAATAAAATTAGTATGTTGACCGTTAAGAGGTATATGTGTGTAATAATAATTTTCTTATAAAATAAAATAATATTTTTCAAAACTAAATGTTTTAGACTTGAGAGTCCAAAGAAAAATGCTTGTCAATTAATTAAGTCACAAGACTTATTGTTGTTAAAACATGGTAAATTACTGTAAATGTTAATTTTTCAGAGTATGTAAATTTGATTTTTCTTAATACGACAATGGATTAACCCTTATGATATTATGTGAAAGTGTATAGCAACAAATAGAAATCAACAAACCATGATAAATAAATACATGACACTAAATGTATGTGAAGAAATCCTTTCGAAAAAAAATCCACCATCAAAGAGAGGCTCACGTATGTATTAATCTTCAATGAATACAACTTATAGTGGAGATTTGAGAAGAAACCATAAATATATTCCAAAAACCATGTACCACCAAAATCATTGTATGGAAAAAACCCAATGCCCCCATATGCTCAATCAATGTATCCATGAATAAAAAATGTAATTCATAAGGCGTCTTTGACCAATAAATCCCAATGACTCAGATCTTCAAGTCTAGCACTCCACTAGAGAGGTTACAACTCATGTGGATCCCATCCATTATGCAAAGATCCTCCACCCCAATTCTATTGCCTAGAACGGGGAAAGTGCTATAAATGAGTTTTAATTGATTTGTAATTGTCAGGTCATAATGCTCCACCTCCTTTATGAATCCTCTTACATTTCTTATCCAAGTCAACTAGAAGAATAATTAAATGATATTATCTCTCATCCACCTAAGTGGGCATCCATGTACCCTCTCTAAGATGTTTGGAGACATGACATATATTGTACATTAGGATTACAATTAAATATCACATTATCCTAACACTTATTTACTGCTAAGTGAAAACAATGGTGAGCAAAAGCATGGAAACATTTTAAAAGTATAAAAATATGTAAAAACATAATTTTTAAAAATCAATAATTTTTAAAAATGACAACCCATTTTAGAAGCCTTAGTGGTGCTATATTTGTATGCACAGGGATTCTTTGTAGTAGTGTGTGATTTAGAGCAGGAAAAGAATGATTTTAGAGCTAGGACCATAGTGTCGGGACATGGATTTGCTATACCATAAAAAAATTCAAGATATCTTCTATTTGGGTAAGAATGTCGAATCTCCTTCACTTTTGGCTTCATTTCACTTTGAAAAAATAGGAGACTCTCTAGGAAAATTAATTTCTTCTTCACCTAAAACTCTAAGGCACACACTAACTGCATCAACTAAAATTTTAGTGGAAATGGATCTATCTAAGTGTCTCCTTTCAAAAATAGGCCTTAAATAAGTAAAACTTTATGGAAATAGACAATAGATTATGACAACTAGTCATTTTACTATTGGAATTTTTATGAGGTTGGACACATCAATTGAATGTAAAAAGCCAAAAAATCCCTCAAAGTGCTCAACTTGGTGGAAAAATACTACACCTAAACATCAATTTGTTGGTTGCTCTTTTTTTTTGTGTGTCCTAATAGCCTAGAGGTACATGTTGAGAAGCAAACTAGAAATGAGTAGAGGCATGTGGAGGAATGTCTAGATCAATAGAAGTAGGCACAAAAACAACAAGAGAAGCAAGGGAAAGAAAGAGTGGAATGTCAAACTCATGGTACAAGTTCTTTATAATAAAGATGCTCAAAATTGAATAGAGAAGAGATTTTGAATCTTCCAACAATATCATAAAAAATAATGCAAAATATTTTTTAAAGTTTCAAAAGGTAACTGGGATAGATCCTTACTCTTTAAAAGAAGATTTCCCTTCAGATGAAGGGTAGTGAGGTAGAGGTAGATTTATATCTCACTTTTGTAAAAAGGAGCGAATGGACCATGATGTCAAATTGTAAATAGGAATCTAAACATAAATCCTCTCTAAATGAAAATGAGATCTCACTCAAAGAAAATCAAATGCTATGTATGTCATGCAGTAGACTAGAGGGGTTGTTTTTTTTGAAATAGTCAATATTGAGAACTCTTTTATGTATTGTTGGTTATTCTTGATGTAATGTGCTTTGAAATTCAAAAGATAGGTCGCCAATAGAATGCCCAAGTTTATCTATCTAAAAAAAGTAGAATCTAAAATTCACCAATTATTCGCTTTTATATAATCCCTTGTAAAAACAAATGTAATGCTTACCGTAGACAATTCCAATGACTATTTGTCTTTAATTAATGCATTATCCAAGTCCTTTAGAAGAATTTTGCTTCTTTGGATTTGGAGGAGACAAAACAATTATTTAAAAAAATAGAAAAAGAAATATTTATCTCATTAAAATTAAATATCGTGATTCAAAATATTCCCTTAACGGAAAGGATGAAGAGACCTTGAAATTTCATTACCTTAAAACATAGATTATTTTCAATAGAAATGCATAAAGAATTCATAAATCCTTTTCTATATGGAAACCTTAAAATCAAGAAACCAAACCTAAAGGAAAAATAATAGAGAACATAAAACAAAGAGAGAAAAGTTGTTGCTATTGCCACTTATTTGAAATATGCTTTTCTGACTTAATTTTAAAGTGTACTAAAATATAAAACTTTTGATTATCATAAACTAGATAATCATAATGCCTCTCTTTAGTCGAAAGTGAAGAACAAATTTGGATATGTTTGGATAAAAGAAAAAAAGAAACCATACACAAAGCTGAGAATTTGGTCATTAAACCCTTGATGCAAAATAAGAAGTTTCCTTTGTTCTAGATTTTAGAGAAAAGAAGAAAAACCATGTATAGGCCATTCATTTTTAGATAACACTTAAATTTTGTAACTAAAATAAGGTTCTTAGAATTTTAATGGCATTCAATGTATTTAAGGAGGTCACCTCTTTCAAATTAATTCATTATTGTGTAAAAATAAAAGCAAAGATATAATACAATACATCAAGGGTGATAAAATATTGAAAAATAATAGTAGTACAAAGAAGAAATACATACAAAAATGAACTATTTATTATTCACTAAAGATGATTATGTTATATAATTACATACAAGCACAACAAACTCTTATAATCAAGGAACTAAAAATGACAACAAACTATAATTTAAATTAACACCTAATCAAAACTAATTGACACAACTACAACTCTTTTTGAAAATATTGAAACTATCTACCCGCACTCACAGGTTCATTTAGTTATTCATTACTCTAACACTCCCCCTTAATGAAGAATTGATTATTCTTGGACATCTAGCATATCTCTACATATTACAAACTTTGTTTTCATCTTAAAATATCACCAACATCCTTTGTACAATGAAACATCCACTAAACTATTAGATGAGCACAACTTTTTAGACCTTAAGCATGTCTCCTCATCCAATTACATTTCCTCTGACAACCTTTTTAAATGTGCTTTGATGATCTCAACACATCTAACAGTCATTTAAATGGTTGGATGATTTCATCATCATCTTCTTCATACATTGTTGCTCTTATACACTAAAAATGGCAACACTTTTTCAAACCAAGATGGTTCTATTCTCTCTAAATCAAACTCAATCTATCATACTCTACTCCAATTCTACAAGAATAATATTTCAAGATGATCTCATCTCCTTGGGCGCTTCCATGACAGAGTCACACCAAACTTGGCTATGATACTATAAGTATGAAAAAAATGCATAGAGTGACACAACAATCCGATGATGATCTAGAGTCCTAATCATGCCCATGGAGTCATGAATTATATATACCTCTCAATAACTTCCATCTTGGTGACACTCTTTCAAATGTTTTCTCTTTGTTTTTGTCTCCCTAACATTCAATCTATCCTTCCAAGGTCATGCACACCTCCTTATTGTCCATGTATCCACTTAAACTAAATCTCACTTTTGACCTATCAAAACTCCATAGGAGATCCTATGTTTTAACCAAATCTCCCCTTTCTCTTGTCAAAACTCCTTAAGAGATTTTCCTTGACAACATGGGAGATTCACTTCTCCTAAGAGATATTTTTTAATTCAATCATCCATAATCATCAACTTAATCTTTCTAGACCTTCCATACCTTCAAATTACCTAATTAGCCCATTTTGGCCAAATCTACTCTTTTACCTGCCAATCTCCCCTAGGAGATTCAACCATTTAGGCCAAATTTCCTCTTTCTCCTGTCACAACTCCATGGGTGATTTTACTTGCTAATAGGGGTGATTTGCTTCCCAAGAGGGGTGATTATTTCATTATTTTCATGCATGATTTCTTATGGTTTTAGCATAGTTTAACTCCATTTTTAGCTTTTGATTTCAAGTTCCTCCATGCATAAATAAATATTGACTTCCCCTATCTATTCTTGGATTCTCAATCAATCTATTCTTAGCTCCTAGTTAGTCTATTATTAGCTCCCAATTAGTCTATCGTTAGAACTCAATCAATCACATTTAATCTCCCAATTAGTCTTCTATGATCTCTCCAACCTCTGTTCTCTTCTAGTCAAAGCTATATCACTCTTAAATCAATCCTTTTTAAGTCCCCAATCACCACCACATTTGGTGTGGATCACAAACCTATAAATACCCATCACCTATTCATTATTTTCATCTTCTTCTCATTTGGAAGATCAAGCTTATTCACAAGCTTCTTCACAGACCTTTGAGCCTCTTATTTTATTTCTTTAGTTGTATTTTTTATAAATCTCCAAAGCTTTCCATTAGGAGGAAAAAACATTATTGCATTCTTGGTTTACTCAAGCTTTGCAAGGTTTCCCCCACTAGAATTCTTATGCTCAATGTAGGACCTTGTGTACCTTTTATTTCAACCATAGATTTAAAACTCAAGCCATTTAGTTACCCATAGCATTCTTATGCTCATTTCAAAGTTCTTTTCAATTTTCATAGCTTCAAATCTCAATCCATTTACTTTCCATAGCCTCATTTTTATCCTTTTTGCTAAGAGGAGGATCTCACTGTTGTAGAGAAACAAACAATTTCTAAAAAAGACCTTTGAGGACTTATGCTAGACACTATTGTCTAATTTGTATAGGTTTTTCAAGATTTTGTAGTAATTTAGAAAATCAAATCTTGCTCTTTGGGAACTGAAACCTCATTTTCTTTCTCTTGATAGGTAGTTTTAAATTTCTTTCATAGATTAATTTTATTTTTAAATTTCTTAAATTAGCTTTATTTGATTTCCTAGATTAATTTCATTTCATTAGATTACAATTCAAAATTGATACATGAACACATACAAAAACATAGTTTAGATTGCACAAAAAAATCATATAGTTTGCATACATTTTCTCTTAGTAATTAAATCATTCAAAATTTAGAAAATGCATCAACATTTGTTTTGCATTCATATAGGATTGCATTTAGAGAAAATACCAAAAACATTAGAAAACACAAAAATCAAGAGATTAAGAAAACCTTCAATTTCATCATTAGGTGAACAAATCAAATTCAAAACATTCAACAAAAACTATCCCTGCTTTGTCTAGCATTTGATGTGCCTAGGAACTAGGGAAGACTGGGTGAAATCTGTCTTAGATGAGATTACAGAGATTTTCCCTCAACCAATTCCCACAAAGGAAATATCCCAAGAGCAATGACTTATCTTAAAGCTCATTCAAATAGAACAAAGAAGGCAAGATGAAGAATATCAACACATAATCGTTCATCAATAAAAGGCTTATTCAACAAGTCATTCAAAATAAACAAAATTAACAAAGGAGGCTAGATCACCTCCGTATCATAAACAAGAAAATAGTCTTCAAGCTAGGATTAGAACAAGTGACCCTTTAGGTCATATTACAATCACAACCACAACAACTATCGAACATTTTCATCAACATCACAACACTAATTACAACTTTTTCCAAACACATACATCCATACATCACATGATCAACCCAACTATGATATGTGATGTTCTACTCCCTCATAAATAGAACAACCCCTGGCTATACCTCCACTCGACTTACTCTTGCCACAATAGAGGGAGTGACTAGGAAGTTTCCTATAGCAAGGATATGGTTCATGTGTCGTGTTGGAGTCTGAGTTAGCCATGTTGTGTTTGAGTCACATTCTAAACAACACATATTTTTGTGAACATCTTAAAGCTTATTCAAATAGAACAAATAAGGCAAGATGAAGAACATCAACACATAATCGTTCATCAATAAAAGGCTTATTCAACAAGTCATTTAAAATAAACAAAATTAACAAAGGAGGCTAGATCACCTCCGTATCATAAACAAGAAAATAGTCTTCAAGCTAGGATTAGAACAAGTGACCCTTTAGGTCATATTACAATCACAACCACAACAACTATCGAACATTTTCATCAACATCACAACACTAATTACAACTTTTTCTAAACACATACATCCATACATCACATGATCAACCCAACTATGATATGTGATGTTCTACTCCCTCATAAATAGAACAACCCCTGGCTATACCTCCACTCGACTTACTCTTTCCACAATAGAGGGAGTGACTAGGAAGTTTCCTATAGCAAGGATACGGTTCATGTGTCGTGTTGGAGTCTGACTCAGCCATGTTGTGTTTGAGTCTCATTCTAAACAACACATATTTTTGTGAACATCTTAAAGCTCATTCAAATAGAACAAAGAAGGCAAGATGAAGAACATCAACACATAATCATTCATCAATAAAAGGCTTATTCAACAAGTCATTCAAAATAAACAAAATTAACAAAGGAGGCTAGATCACCTCCGTATCATAAACAAGAAAATAGTCTTCAAGCTAGGATTAGAACAAATGACCCTTTAGGTCATATTACAATCACAACCACAACAACTATCGAACATTTTCATCAACATCACAACACTAATTACAACTTTTTCCAAACACATACATCCATACATCACATGATCAACCCAACTATGATATGTGATGTTCTACTCCCTCATAAATAGAACAACCCCTAGCTATACCTCCACTTGACTTACTCTTGCCACAATAGAGGGAGTGACTAGGAAGTTTCCTATAGCAAGGATACAGTTCATGTGTTGTGTTGGAGTCTGACTCACCCATGTTGTGTTTGAGTCACATTATAAATAACACATATTTTTGTGAACATGCCATCTTTTGGTTAAGATTTTTGTGTTTGTTTTGCTTTGATCCCATTTCCATCTTCATCTCACTTTCAACGCCAACTTCAGTAACACATATTTTGGTGAATGGACAATTTTTTTTTATGGTATCTTTTGTGTTTACACATGTTTCTTCCATTCCACCTTTATATTTTGTTTGCATATTCATCTCATTCATTCTGTAGTATTTCTTACACTCCCAATCTAGGAAAAAATCACACAGAGTTTTGGGGAACTTGCCCTCCAATGAAGCTAGCACACCTTCAAATCCAATAGATTTGATATCAAATCGTTAGACTCTAAAGACTCAAATTCAAAGGGCATCCAACAAAAGCCCCATAACTTCTTAGTTTTTAACAACTACATATGTGAAGCCATAGTCATGCAACCTATCTAGATCAAAGTGTGCCAAGTGAGTGTTTAGTCTGAGATCCATCAATAGGACCAACCCATAAAAAGTATAGGAAAAATACCACCCAAATGGACAACGAGGTGAGCCATCTAGAGAAAAACTTAAAATAAGATTGAGAGGCAAAATAATCCCTCTACATAGCTTATAAAACAAAAATACTCACAACACATCAAGTGTCACCAAAACATCAAACCAGGGGAAAACCCAAAACTCTCCTCATCTAAACTTCCATTCCCACAACACAAGTAATGAAGAATTCATGCCTCCTTTGCCCTTATCATTCAACATGGAAAATTCTAATAAAATAAGTCAAAATATTATGATGCAAAATCAACCATAAACAATCCCACCTAATTTTCAAAACATAAACATGATGCCATTTGGTTATCTAGTTTTCTCCAAATATCAACAATCTAGCATACCTTTTCAAGTACAATAAGTGTAGAAAATTCCACCTGTAGGGATAAGTTTTTGAGGAACATGACCCTCTACACATAACACCCTCCTAGGAACATACCTCAAGTATTTAAAAGAGCCTCTTGACTACAAAATTCATCATGTCATACTACCTCATCCTCTCCCTGAGCTTCCAAAATTTAAAAGATAGGGTGACCCCAACTCTCATATTAACGCCTACATCATAGTATTGTGGGATCTTCTTCCTTGAGATGGGGCTCATATAAAATATATTTTTCCAAAGCCTAGAGGGTATTGCTCTAGATTGGTACTATCACTTCTAGAAGCATCAATACACTCATTCAGGCAACTCATTGATCAATTTGTGACTACCTTAGACATGAACAAATTGGTCAAGATAGGAATATGAGAATTTTTAATGATCAAACAAGAAACCAATGAGTTGGTTGCAAACTGTATCACATGATAGAGGCAAGTCCTTTACTCTTGAACTAGTGAACCAAACATGGATCATAGGGAACTTTGTGATCTATTCTTACATGCTCTTAATAGGGACACATGAGAACAAGCCCAAAAACTCCCCTATAAATTATATGAAGAAATACTCAAAAGTGCCCTTATAATTGACCAAGAATTGCTATTGATAGAAGAAGAAGGAAGTATGATGCCAATGGAAGGTTGGTAAACCACAATAGTAATAACAAATCCTTAAGAAATAATCAAAACATAGATGGGTCACCAGACATTTCACCATTTAGAAATTTAACAAATATGATTACAAAATATATACAAATTTTAGGAACCAAAATATCAACAACTATCCCTTGAGAATCAACAAATAGTCATACAACAATCATCATAAACCTCAAAATTACAATCATGATAAGTATTTCTAATTTCACAAGAGAAGGAGGAATGATATCGAATCATGTCAAGAGCACCATCACTTCATATCAAACCTCCCAAAACATCAACCATTCATGGAAACATTCCCACACCCATAAGATGAAGGAAATAGTCCCAAAATTTGTTAAAGTACCTTTGATCAAAACACCTTAGGCCTTGTGGAATTAGAGAAAGATCTAGATGTCTGTGTTACGCAAGGAGCATAATGACTAGATGACACCCTTGGGTGTGTGCATGAAGATGTGGGAACAAAAAGTGGCCACCCCAATTTTTGGTCCTAGAAAATCATAACATGATTGCGTTATAACACGATCGTGTTATTGTCTGCTAAATATAATAAAAATAGAGACACATGGCCTCATTGTTTCACATTGATTTTCAGGAGCATAGGAAAACATGAGTAGTTTTTTGACTTGAACGTGTTTTGGCAAAATTGAAGGAGAACTCCATCAAGTAGGATGTCGCATAGCTATTCTCACCATGGATGAGGGAAACAAACTTAGAACATAGAAGAAGGTAGGGATTTTATCATTTTTCTACATTTCAAAATGAATTGAATTTCTTTTTAATTGAAAATAGAATTGAATTCTATTTTCAATTTTTAGTTAATGAACCAATGTAAGACCCAAATCCAGGGGATCAAATTCTATGTGAGGAGGAGCCTCAAAACCCTCCTCAAACCCCACCTTCACCTCCTCACCATCCAAATGACAAACAATAAAATTATTTAGGGAAAATCCAAGAAAATAAAAAATAGCATGAATCCTTGGTTCAAACATTACAAATTCCATATACAAGCACCGATTGTAGGAGAGCCCTTGCCAATTCATTAGAGGTCATTATTTCTCATATCGACTCGGTGACAAACCAAATCACTGAATGAAAGGACTATAGGGAGAGGTGTCGGTGATTGTATATTGACAAATTATCTTACAAACAAGTTAAAGACAACAAAATTGAAATTTGAATTATGTGCACTTTTTATGAATCCTAAAACTAATCAAGCACTACATGGGAGTTACAAACGATTCCCAATTTATTGGTGTGTGCACAATAGTATATCCCAAAACTTTTGGGATAGATGCTATATGGTTTTTTATGACCTTCCCTATAATAAAATGAGATCTTGCAATATTTTTTGAGGAAACACTATTGTGAGTTCATCCTCAATAAGATTTCTAACTACTTCAACATTTGGGAGTTCTAGGGTAGAGATAGTGGCTCTACACAAGATAGATAGGTGGAAAATCATGACCAGAACTGTCCACCTAGACCCCTCATAAGGCCACATCATATCTCACTCCATTTGACTTTGAAGGAGAGCATTGAGGTGGAGACACCACATTCTCTAAGTTTCCTCACCTAGTCTTTGGCACATCATGGCGGTAATCTTACCCAAGTTGATGAGGGTGAGAGTAGTAGGCATTGTCGGTACACACATCTTTGCGGATCATGTGGGGCTTTGTGTGGTTATGGTACCTAGGACACTCCCCATGTATACATTCCAAATGATATTGTAGAGTCTCAGGACCATGCGACATAGGGGCAGCAACAAGTGATGGAGACATCCTTATTAGATGATCTATGCACTCACATATGAGATCTTGCAAGATAAATTTGGTAAATTGATGCCTAGGTAACTTTTTAGAAGGTTTTGCAATTTAATATGTTTGTATTTGAAATCTCTAATTAATTGTATGAATATATATATTATAAGTCACAATTAATGTGTGTAATTGTCTGTACTATGAAATTCCAATGTCTAAGTATTCATCCCATGTCTATTAGTCATCCAGTGTAGGGTTATGAGAGGAGGTCCAGTCAACAGGTATGCAATTTATCACAAGATCGTAAATATAGTACATATATTTTTTTTGTCATTTATCAATGGCAATCTTATTTAGTGACAATTTGATGATGAACAGGTGAATGTTGGAGCTTCACCATCGAGAGGATTTCCTTGCTCCCCATGTATAGGTAGTTTCACTGAGGTAAATTTTACTATTTCTAATCATTATGCATTTATATAATGTTATGTATCTATTTTGGTGAAATAACCTTGAACTCTATTTTCAAATGTTGACAAATATGGTAGATACTCCTCATCTTCACCAGTCAGCAGAGGTGGGCATTGCTATAGATGTTTTGTCTACAAATCCTTTTATTGAGGTATGAGCCAATAACATGTAAATGTCATTTTCTATTTCTTGTTTTATCTTGATGTCATTTAATGTGCATAAATGATATTGATGTTTACTCAATTTTGCTTCTTCATGCTTCTCACAAGAGGTTACAACTCCAACCCATCCAGCTACAGATGAAGAGAGACAAAACATGATCAAGAGGGAGCACCAGATAGTGGTAAGTGATTGATTACATATGTCATGTTATATATTTTGAATATTTTATATATTAATGTAGATATCATTTGATTGTATTAATAGGCGGATCTTCAAAAATCTCTGTCAAGGAGGTTTAGTCGACAGGCGAGAGAGGATGAGTCATTGACTAATTCTCCATCTTCATGGCTAAGTAAGGGCCGTTGATTATTTGATAGCAGCCCATAGGAAATTTGATTTTGGGATATTTTGTTACATATGCCTATTTGGCTTTGTAAACATACTTTTGTATGTTACCAACGCATATCATTGTATATGCATATATGACTTTATTTGTACATGCCTATATGGGTTGATAGATACACTATATGTTATTTTCATGACATTATGTTTATATGAGATTTTAAACATTATATATAATATGGTGATCAATTATGGTTACATGATAGATAATGTATCATGCTTAAAGTTTTGATATTGTGTACATGTTCTTTAATGTTTCCATGAAATGATATTATGTTCAATTATAGTTCAATATATGTTCCAGAGTGTTTGACTAATTGAAATATGTTGACAACATCCTTGCAAAATACATTTTGAACATATCTTGCAATCATTGCATTCCACGAGATTGCATTTGTTTGAGGCATCATGTCAAATAATTCACGTGCCTTGTCTATGCTTCCACACTTTGCATACATGTCTCCCAGGGTAGTTGCAACTACAACATCTGACAAAATTCCCATATCCTTTATTCTTTGATGGATGCCCATACCCTGTTCTGAAGATCCCATTTTGCCATAGGCAAGGAAGATGTTGGCTAAGGTTGTGGAATTTGGTTTTACACCCAGTCGTTGCATTTTCTTAAATTTTCTATAAAGCCTTATCAAAAAATCTATTTTGTGCATATATTGAAATCATTGTATTCCACAAGACAACATTTCTTTGAGGCATCATGTCAAATAGTTCATGTGTATTGTCTATGCTTCCACACTTTGCATACATGTCTACAAGAGCAGCTACAAATACAACATCTGATAAAATCCTATATCCTTTATTCTTTGATGGTTGTCCATACCCTATTCCAAAGATCCTAACTTGGCACAAGTAGGGAGGATGCTTACAAAGGTTATGGAATTCATCTTTACATGTACCAATTGCATTTTCTTGAATGTTTCTATAGCCTTATCAAAAATCCATTTTGTGCATATCTTGCAATCATTGCATTCCATGAGACAAAATTCCTTTGAGGCATCATGTCAAACAATTCACATGCATTGTCTATGCTTCCACACTTTGCATACATCTGATACCTCTGCTACTGGAACCGGCTATGCAGCCACACCGATGATGGATCCGGATATGAAATGGATATTAGACGTGGTGCTCCCGAAACTTGATCAACCAGATATGGAACTGCAACTACTAGTGGATGAACAATGGGCTCAGGGTTAATGCCTCGATCTCTTTAGAGCAATTGAGGAAGAGGGTGGGCGGGATTCTAGTTGGGTGGGTGTGAGGATATAGAAGGTCCCACTTCTCTGAACATCACCTCTTAGGACATATGTATATGTTGGTAATGGATCCTCAACTTGATCTCGGATGAGTGGGAAAATTGGCCATTGATCCAGCACTGGGTCAACAACAAGCCCTTATAATAGTAGGGTTGGGTTGAATCAGGATCAACTGCCTTTCCTCTTCCTACCCCTCTAGTGGCTACCATTGGATATGGATATGGGACTAGCCCATTGGGATGCATGGCTATGCAATAAATATATCATTGTTGGAGCCATCCATGTCATATCCCCCTTAAACACCGGTGGTATGGTATCCCAATGAATACCTCCAGTGCCTCTGTTGGGCCCCTTATCCCCTAACCCTATAGGGGTACCATATGAGGGATACAACCACTCTTGGATCATCTGATAGGGGGACATGGATGCATGTGGATGTGTGGAATAGATCCAGAATGTGGAACCAGAGCATGAGTGAGGTCGTCAGGTGGGGAGGAGGAGTGAAGTGAATAGACTGCATGAGGAGAAGAGAGTTGATTTGCCCTTCCTCCTCCTACCCAAGAACTTATCTATTCCCACCCAACTTGGAACTATAGTTTCCCACCCACCTGAGAATTCTAGTCGATAGATTAGTTGTTAGACATCAAATTGATTAAAGAAATCCTGATCAATGCATTCCTATCCTGCCCCAGGGTTTATGAGGCCTAACCAATGAATGGTGACAGACTAGAACCGGAAGAGTTGAGAAGTCTTTTCCTCTTATAATGTATTAGTGACTAACAACTATATAAGGGTAGCTACACATACAAAATTTGACAAAATTCCTATATCTTTCATTCTTTGATGGTTGTCCATACCATGTTCCAAAGATCCTAATTTGGCACAGGGAGGGACGATGCTTGTAAAGGTTATGGAATTTGGCTTTACACATGCCAATTGCATTTTCTTGAAATTTTCTTTAAAGTCTTTTCAAAAAATCTATTTTGTGCATATCTTGCAAACATTGCATTCCATGAGATGGCATCTCTTTGAGGTGTCATGTAAAACATTTCACATGCCTTGTCTATGATTCCACACTTACATACATGTCTACAATTATAGCTACAAATACAACATCTGAAAAAATTCCTATATCCTTTGTTCTTTGATGGTTGTCCAAACGCTATTCCAAAGATCCTAATTTCACACAAGCAGGGAGGATGCTTGCAAAGGTTATGGAAATTGGCTTTACACATGTCAATTGCATTTTCTTGAAAGTTTCTAAAGCCTTTTCAAAAAATCCATTTTGTGCATATCCTGCAATCATTGCATTCCATGAGATGGCATATCTTTGAGGTGTCATGTGAAATAGTTCACATGCCTTGTCTATGCTTCCACACTTTGCATACATGTCTACAAGGGTAGCTACAAATACAACATCTAACAAAACTCCTATATCCTTTATTTTTTGATGGATGTCCATACCCTGTTCCAAAGATCCCAATTTTACACAAGTAGGGAGGATGCTTGCAAAGGTTATGGAATCCAGCTTTACATGTGCGAATTGTATTTTCTTTAATGTTTCTAAAGCCTTTTTCAAAAAATCCATTTTGTGCATATCTTGCAATCATTGCATTCCATGAGATGACATCTCTTTGAGATGTCATGTCAAACAGTTCACATGCCTTGACTATGCTTCCACACTTTGCATACATGTCTCCTAGGGAAGTTGCAACTACAATATTTGACAAAATTCCCATATCCTTTATGCTTTGATGGATGTCCATACCATGTTCTAAATATCCCATTTTGGCATAGGCAAGGAGGATTCTAGATAAGGTTGTGGATTTAGGCTTTACACCTGCCAATTGCATTTGATTGAAAGTTTCTTTAAAGCCTTATCAAAAAATTCATTTTGTGCATATCCTACAATCATTGCATTCCATGAGACAACATTTCTTTGAGGTATAATGTCAAGCAGTTCACATGCATTGTCTATGCTTCCACACTTTGCATACATGTCTACAAGGGTAGTTGCAAATACATCTGAAAAAATTCCTATATCCTTTATTCATGCTACAATGAAGCACAACATGATGAAATAACAAGAAGCATATTTACAACAATTAATAATATGTAGTAGTGTTTCTCATGTCATCAATACATGTTATAGCCCTTACTTTGTCATGCAAATGGATAAACTATGTTTTCATCTTCACATACATTACCTACAACATGTGACAATAAACCCCTATAAGTTGTATATGTGCTTAACAACAAGTATACATGTGATACAACACCCCAAAGCATGCAATAGTGTTGTATGTGTTTCCCAACTTGTTACTACTTCATGCAACTATGCATACTACATACTTGCAACACCCAAATGAACTTTTTGTTGTTGTACATGCTCTCAAACAATAAGTGTGCATGTGATACAACATTCTACTAACATACCATAGTGTCATCCCATGTTACCTATACATGCTTCATCCCCTACTTTCTCATGCAAATGAAACAAAAATACACTTTTCATCTTATCATACATGGCTTAGAACATGTACAACAAAAGATGGAATTCTTACCCACATTCTATGCACGTACATTAGTGACAAATGTACTTTAACACATAGGGAGAGAGACATAGTTTAACACATGTTTGACATTATATCCTCATTTCACCTTCTATAGGTCTAGCATAACCTCATTTCACCTTCTATATGGGTTATGGACACAACAAAATGAGAGAGAGAGAGAGAGAGAGAGAGAGAGAGAGAGAGAGAGAGAGAGAGAGAGAGAGAGAGAGAGAGAGAGAGAGAGAGAGAGAGAGAGAGAGAGAGAGAGAGAGAGAGAGAGAGAGAGAGAGAGAGAGAGAGAGAGAGAGAGAGAGAGAGAGAGAGAGAGAGAGAGAGAGAGAGAGAGAGAGATTCACATATCCTTATTTCACCTTCTATATGGTTTCCATGCTTTGCATATCCTCATTTCACCTTTCTACATTTTCTTTACACCTGCCACTTTGCATACATGTCTACCAGGGCAGTTGCAACTACAACACATTGGGGAACACATTGGAGAACACCTTTGATTAATGCCATATAACACACTGGATCAACTAAGAACACCATATAAACCTAAGTAGAGTAGAGGAAAGACCAAAAAATGGATATTACAACATAGCTTTTAGTTTAGTTTCCTCAGCTAGAAAGGTGCTAGGAGTGAAATTTTGTATTCCACACCTCGTGGGGTCAAATTAATTGTGTCAACATGTTGGGGTGGGCGGGTGAATGCTAGGGGAGGTGTCTTTTCAGTGGTGAAGCCTCCTACTCATTATTGTAGGAATAACCAAGGATTCTCTGCAACAATTGATATTCACTCTCACAATATGGAAATCGACAAATAGAGATAAGAAATCAATGCTATTGATGAACCTAATTTGAGCATAAACATATATTAATCTCACTTAATAATTTCCATAATAATTCCTTATTATATAGGTATGGATGAGGCAATCCACCTTGCATGTGGATTCATAAGTACCCCATGATGTGGCACATGCATGTAGACAAGTGTCCTATACGTGTCAACATTTGGATCACTTGGAATGTGTAAACCAACAACCTTGTGTGACAAGTGTTGGATGACTACAAAGTGTCTTTTGAGGTGAGATGGAAAGTCTTCCAATCTCAAAAGGTATGCACATGAGGTTTACCAAACAAATAGGTAACCTCTAACCTCTAAAAGGTTGCACATTCAGTTAGACAAGATGTTTTCTAATCTCATCAACCTAAGTACACTTAAGCTATAGTGAAAAGATAAATTATTCACTCTAACTGTCCCCCTTAAATGATACTTGGGGAGATCATAAAAGTGCAAGAGATACATAAATATGGGTCCCAGCTACTAGGCCATGTTAGGTACCCATGTACAAAGTTTCTCATAAAGTGGAGCAAAGGAGAAAACCCTGAGGGAACAAAACTCCTCTCCAAAAAGAGAAACAAAATGCATGAAAAGAAAACAAGTGAAGAAGAAGGAGGACTTATATCATAACCCCCCTAGGATAACTTCTATCACACATTTACAATAAATCTCCCCAAAATAGGAGATACAAAGAGAGACTTGGAAGCCCCCCATAAGATAGCTTGTAGTGCTCGTAGATGCTCATGAAGTATGATGAAGCGGCTCCATGAATGTCAAACAATGTTTCTCCCCTTAGGAAGAAAGAGAACTACAAATAGGTTCAATAAATCTTCCCATGGAAGAAGAAGATGATAAGTATTTGGATGTTGCACATAATCCAAAGATAAGTATGAAGCCTTCACAAAGTGATGATGGGCCTCTATGATAGTACTGAAATCCTCTGAAAACTAGTCCATAAGAACTGATACCAAGGATAAATATGGATGCACAATAACATCGATATGGTTGTAATCAAAAGTGTCTATCAAATATGCAGATTGAGAATCATCAAACAAACATGAAATGTCTATCAAGTACTCATCCCAAAAAACTAGTGTTGGAAGACTAATGGAAGTAGCTTGGTGATGGAAGTCTATGGGAACCAAAGATGTAGGTTCACAAGGACATGTGATCTCAAAAAGAACTGATGTGGAGGAAACAACTCCAAAGTTCAAACATCCATATTGAATCTCCTTATTCAAGTGTAATGCATAAAAATCATCATGCAAGTCTACAATATGTTAAGAACCAAAGCAATAGAAAGAGTATAAGTGAGACCCATGATTTGCTTTTCCCATTGCAACAATGTCTGTACTCTGCAACTCCCTTATGATCACTGAATTAAGTGTGAATTCAACTATTTTCCCTATCTTACTATGAGTGATTTGATAAATGGAAAGGAGATTATTGGATAAAGAAGGGACATACAAAACATCATTGATTGTACCTTCACCAATTTCTATAGTGGCTTTTCCAAATGTTGTCATGTAGGCATTATTTCCCATGAGAATAGGTGGAGAAGAACTTGGTTCATAGGTGGAAAACATGTCTTTTGAATTTGCCATGTGATGATAAGCCCCTGAATCTAGAACCCACTTAGGTTTGCATTATTAGTAGAGGCAACCAATGCTATTCCTTTGTTCTTATTCAAATTTGAAGATGATGGAGAGGATGAGCCACTCGAGGAGTTGATTTGATTCTTCTTAGTAAGATGTTCTAACTCAGCATTCAGAGTTTGAGGTTATCTCTTTCCTTTTCAAAACAACGACGCTCTTCATGCCTAGATTTGTTACAATAACTACAAATGGGCCTTTCCTTATACTTTTTCCCTTTGGATGTGGTAGTTTCTTCAATTTGAGGTTTTGATTTTGATCCCTTAGATAGGTCCTTGTTTTCTTTCTTCACCTTAGGAGTTGAATTCTTTTCGCCACTAGAAATTAGAGCATGATTTGATGAATACTTTAGTATGCCCATTTGAATTAATTTATCTTGCTCTTGTGTTAGAGAAACAACAAACTCAACAAGGGAAGACATAGTGAAGTGACTTTCTAATGAGCGTTGTGTGGCATAAATAGTTGAAACAAACACTGAATAATATGGGCCTAACTTTGATAAGACATTGAGAATCAATTGATCATCTTCTTTGTTAGTCTTACATATCCTCAATTATGACCTTAATGATTTTAACTTGGTGAAGAAATCTTGAATTGTCGCAAAATCTCTAGGATTGAGACTTATTAAGTCATTGTCAAAATGATGACCCCTCATTATATCTTGCTTGCCAAACAATGTTTCTAATGTTCTTAAGACTTCACTAGGTTTTTAGCATCATTGACATGAAATAATAGGTCTGGAGAAATGGCCATACAAATAGTGTCATAGGCTTCATCAAGTTGGCTAAACCACTTCCTCTTTTTAGAAGCTACAATAGGTTCAGGTTCCAATCATGTAGCTACTCTATGTAAACCCTTTTTCTTAAGATATAAATCCATTGCATGTTTCCATGAATGGTAATTAAAAGGAGTTAATAGGTTAGCCATTGAAAGAAAGAAGACAACCCCCCTGAAACTATGACATTTGTCCCCCTAAGTATGTGACCCCCCAAATTTTGGCACTTTATAACTTAGTGCATTTTACAATGTGAATATGTCCAATGTGTGGGAAATGCGAAAATATGAACTTTTGCAAAGAAATGGTATGCAATTTCAAGCAACCAAGAAATAGTTATAATACAAACAAGATCCCATAAATGGCCTATTTTAATACATGTGCACTAAAATAGAAAACAACCCCTGTGACGAGAGAAAAACTAGCCTTCCAACAACTCATTGGAATCGAAAAAGAAAGTACAATACAATGGTTTGACTTGAGAGGGGGTATTGGCCTCCTACCAAACCAGACCTCTCCCTTGGTCTTTGACTGGTGAAGATACAAGGATTTATTACAAAACAATATGATTTGCAAAGAAGATTCTCCCAAATATGTAGAGAATACAAACATAAAACAATCAACAATATTCCCTAGTCCTTGGTGAATGAGTCCAAACAGGAATATTCAAAATGGTCGGCCTAATAAAAGATATTGATATAAGCCTGAGATAAGGTTGACATGGTGCCTAAAATGATGCCAAGGCTAGCTGAGAGGCCTTCGTGGCTAGAAGGGGATTGAATTTTGGTCCGATGAGCCATGGAAGAGCTGATAGAGCAACGAAGGAGCTTCAAAACAATGACCAGGAAGAGGGTAGTGAAGGAACTTTTGAATATTGTGACAGGGGCCTTCCAACATCATCAAATATGTCTGATGTCTATGAAATACAATTGTGACAACAACCTACAATGAACAAACGATGTCAACAGTGATTCAAGACCTTACAATGGCCAGTTGTTGGAATGATGACCATGAATGGAGACTGTCAACCTTAGATTCGATGAAGAGTTGAAGGTGATTGCAACTTTGACTATGAAAATGCCTTGCAAAACTATGGCACCCCTTCTTGCAAGTTGTGGCACCATTTATAGAGACTGAGGCTCCTGGGAATAGGCCCACACTCTGGTATAGGGCTTTGCCCTTTTTTGATAGGCCGTGGCCTTCTTAACAGGTCATGGCCTTTACAAGAAAGGTCGTCAACCTTTGAAACATGGCATGGCTACTATAAACTAAGTGGCCTTCAATGTAATAGGTTGTGGGCATTTTGAACAAGACCATGGCCCTAAAAAAAATCCTTGGCACCTCTGCAAACAATAAAAGAAAAAAATGTTGCCTCTGCAAACAACATAAATATACCTTGAATACTCGCCCTTCACGAACCTTCGAACTAGAGCAAATGAAGGAGAAACTCATAGATTGTTTCGAGCCAACACATGAACTAAAAGAGAGGCACATAGATTGAATAAACCAAATAGAGATAATCGCCTGCAAATCTTCAATGTGCAAAAAAAAATTGCATTTTGAAACTAAAATTTCACAAAATCACATAGCAAAATCAATTTTTCTAAATTATTTTTGCCTTTTCAATTTTGCTCAAGAGATAGATTTTGCTCTAAGACACACCAATTTTTGCCTCACCTCCTGATCCCCTCAAAACACAGAGTGTGTTTGTAGCATGACTCTAATACCATGTAGGAATAGCCAAGGATTCTCTACAACACTTGATATTCACTCTCACAATATGGAAATCAACAAATAGAGATGAGAAATCCATGATATTGATGAACCTAATTTGAGCATAAACATATATATTAATATCACTTGATAATTTACATAAGAATGTCTTATTATATAGGCATGGATGAGGCAATCCACCTTGCATGTGGATTGACAAGTGCCCCATGATGTGGAACATGCATGTAGACAAGTGTCCTATAGGTGTCAACCTTTGGATCACTTGGAATGTGCAAAACAACAACCTTGTGTGACAAGTGTTGGATGACTACAAAGTGCCTTTTGAGGTGAGATCGAAAGTCTTCCAACCTTAAAAGGTATGAACATGAGGATTACCAAACAACTAGGTAACCTCTAACCTCTAAAAGTTTACACATTTAGTTAGACAAGATGTTGTCTAACCTCATCAACTTATGTACACTTAACCTACATTGAATAGATAAATTATTCACTCTAACAGTTATCAGCTACATCGGATGGAGACAGTCTCTCAAGAGACCTAAGACAAAAAAAAGTGTCAAAATTTGGACCTGCTGTTATGTCAAACCGTTACACCTACGATGTAACATCCATGTTCTAAAAACATAGTAAAAACCAAAATTTCACCATAAAGTAAATTTACAAGGTAAAATAAGACAGAGAAATTTTTTCTTTTATTCAACATATAGTCGAGTAACTACAATTACAAGATATCTCATTACAAATTCAATAAACCATATTGTCTTTCTCAAGTACAATGTTTACAAAAATAAATCAATTATAAATACATGAATCAGATAATGTTTTACTTAGTCTCAATAAACACAAGTCTCAGAAATATACTGCATCCGAAAATCTGACATCTTTATCACAAGCCTTGGCATGTCTTCTGCTAGAGAGAGAGTATCTTTCTAGTGATTTACCTCCAACCATAGACCGTCGGTCTCCCGCACTCCTTCCTAACCAGAAGTGGCCCTTCCCTTCATGAGAAGTATAGACCAAGGTGACCAGTGGTAATTTGCCTTTCCAAGTACATAGTGTTGTATCTTACACAAATCTATCTATCATACAACCCTAGATACCCTCTAGCTAAGTATGATTCCTGATAGGATGTGCAATCCAGATACAGTGAACCAACAATGCATGCAGAGACATATGCATTACTATGGCCATAGTTTCAATATAAATTGACGTTCACAATGAACATTGTCGTAATGTTCACCCACTCCAACTCGACTTGGATACTATCATATTCCTACAGTTCAACTTGGTCAACTATGTTTAACTTATGAAATCATGATGATTTCAACAATCTAGTCTTCCCGACCCAATACATGTTTTCTTTCATAGTCTAAAATCCATAGACTTTTCTTTCGTCTTTCTTCCTTTACAAGGACTCTCATTGCATCATTGCGATACTCGAGGTCCATGACTTATTGTCTCATAATAAATAAAGATAGATTAATTACAACTAAGATGATAACCTTACCTAGGTTAAGCAATGTAGTCTAGGAATCTAATTCCCTTCTTGCAAGTAAGAGTACTTATACATAGTCAGGGCACTTGACCCTTCAATCACAATCTAAATAATGATCTCAATGTCTTATTATAATAATTACCATATCAAGGTTAAATTTAGATTCAATTGATGAGTTTTGCCTAACTCAAACCTAATCTTTCTGACTTAGGTGAATTCACAAGACACTGTCGTTGCTCTATTAATCATTATGGATTGACTATCCATTCTTAGGTTTCTCTCTTTGCATCTTTGCAACGTTTGAGATTTACTCCCTTGTCGACAAGTAATAGCTTAGAGAAGTTGTGATAAAAAGGTATAATGAATTTAATGTTTAACTTAACCATTTAATGGTACCTCTTGCATGTTTGCAAAATCTGAGGCTCACGGCTTGTGATTCAATTCGACTTGTAACTCAACAAGGAGTTTTCCCCACCTAAGGTTAATCTTTGTTGACTAGTAACAAATCTCTTTCCAACAAGATAGATATGAGCATTTACTAAAATTAGGGTTCTCGTCACATTAATGTCTACTCACGAAATGAGTTCACCCACTTATAAGCTCTATAAAACATCCTCGATACCCTCAAGGTGTTTGAATTCCTCATGCATTAGCGCATGGTGCAAAGGTTTACTCTATTCCTGAGTTTATGGATTCATCTCCGTTTACACGTTGTACAATAGATTTTCTATTTCATTGTTTATATGGATAGAATTTGTAATGCAATTCATAATCCCATAATCATATAAAACATCGTTTATAAATATCCACTCCTATGTGGTCTCTAACGTGGCTATACGATTCCCATATGTTTATACAACATACTCAAGTATATAACACAATTTCCCGTAAGCCCAGAATTTAAAGTTTTAGACTCATAACGATCTACAAGGTAATAGTGACACAAGAATCATCGCATGCAACTTAATTTAGACTCAAAAATGCGGGTTTCCCACCCTTATCTTTTCATTAGAAAATCATCACAGTTTTTGACCAATACTAATACTTTAACTCTACTCCTCCTTCCAAGTCAATTGGTTTCACATGGTTCAATGAGATAAGAGTCGTATATAAGATATTAAAGGATTTGAAATCTATCTTACGACATTAGAGATGACCAAACACATTGTCGACCTCTAACTAAAGGTATAAAACGAATAAGACACTAGCTAGTTACATTTGTCTACGTTCCATGTCTTGTTTTCAGAATCTTTATCTATTTGACCCGAGAGATGTTTTAAATCCTCGTCTTCCTCTGGTTTTTAACTCCTGACACCACAGCCAGTTACAACTACATCTCCAGCTGTCAAACAAACTAAAGTCTACGTCGAAACATGCATTAAATCTGAGGTTTTGAACTCCTACATAGCATGCATGTGGTGCAATGTGGCTTCTCATTATGAAACTGACGTTTCGAGTGAACAAAAGACAGTTTTAAGTTGATAATACAGTCATAAAGGAAACTCTCTAAACATACGTCATTGCCAACCGCTTGTAGAATATAGTTTACATTTTGCATCATGCAATGATCATTCATAGATGTGTATACATTTGAAGAACTGTGTTCTATTATCATATGGTGTCGTTCATGACAGGCAATGATATAATTTCTAAGGTTTTGAATACCAAAAGAGAACAATGCTACTATTACCTTGTGATTAACCTCACACAGAAATCACAGTAAGAAGACATTGTCATCATATTCTATTCGTTGTAAATGTATTACATTATCTTTGCATAGAAGAGACACAAATACTGACTTAGACTGTGAAAAAGAAGAGAATGGGAACCTGTCGACAGAGTTGAAGACTGCTGTGGCAAGCTCTTGGCGACCTTCGCACTTCCTTCACAGTCTCTCCACTCTTTGCACACCCTATCCACGTCCTCCTCTGGTAAGACGTGCTTCCTTTGGTTTGTAAAACACTCACTACCTTTCTACACTCTACAAAAAAAGCAGATGAATCCCTTCTCTACGGTTTTCTTCTTTTAAACAACAACACCCATGCCTTTTTGC
This sequence comes from Cunninghamia lanceolata, assembly GCA_027924645.1. Classification (NCBI taxonomy): domain Eukaryota; kingdom Viridiplantae; phylum Streptophyta; class Pinopsida; order Cupressales; family Cupressaceae; genus Cunninghamia; species Cunninghamia lanceolata. Next base: position 18,635,377 of record BSBN01001272.1, on the reverse strand, counting down.
ATCCCCAACGATGGAGCATCCACATTTATTTTAACGGTTACACTTTTATCACAACCGCATAACCTCCTACCCAACCATAGCGAAGAAGATTCCCGGTCTCTTTCTCTGTGGTTTTAGTTTCTAAACCACTGCATCACTACTGCCCTCTCACGTCCATGATGAAGGAGAATATGCATTGAACTCACCATTCCACCTTTATCTCAACAGCATAACTTCCTCCCTCTCGCACCCGCGGTGATGGAGAATCTCTACATTGAACTCACGGCCAGCACATGCCTATACACAAGGGGTCGACATAACTGCAGCTACCCGACTCCTCACTTGCAGCAGCCACAATCAAGATGGAGGTTTCTAAATGATGACGTGGCATAACAACTTCGTCATTCTTCCACAAGGAGACTTATAACCTTCAAAAAATGCAACCTAACATCGCTAGAGGAGTGAAGTTCTCACAAGGTGATAACTAATAAACGCACAAGGTGGCTCCAAGGTCAAAAAATAGGTAAGGAATCAAAACTGACTAAAGTAAGAGAGTATGGGTTAGATCTAAGATAACTCAAGTTGTAAACTCGAAAGGAAAAGAGGTATTCACAAAGGATGACGTCCAACACGACAGAGCTTCGGCGTAAAACAACTTGACTTGGCGAGAAAACCAACATCAAGAAAACTGACGAAAATACCTCCCGTTAGCCAAGTTATGACTAAACGATTTCAGAATATCCTTCAAAATGATGACCAAAACAGTTATAGCATATATCGACTTCACATACGACTTCTGTCGATTTTCAAAAGGGAATAAATTCACAACACATGATCAACGCGTATTGACGGCAATCACAACGGATTGGGCATAACGTAAAACAAGATTTTGGATTTCATTTAGCTATCACATAGCTATGAAAAACCTCTACTCGAGTTTACCTCCCCATCACAATTCTTCACTAAAATCACGTCGACTTGACGAGTTCATCTATTGACGTTAAACGTCGACAATATTAGCATCATCTAACTTGATGGGAACGTCTTGACTTTTAAGAGGCGACAATAAAACCTCAATTGACTCAAGAAGAATAACGCAACCATTTTACGGCTATGACATTGTTTACTTCACAAACGACTAAGTCGACTCATCATCGACTTGACTAGATGATAATCAAGATATCGACTACCTGTCGATTAGATTCGAAAGTAACTTAGCAAGACAAGACTTACCTCATATGACTCAATGGTTCACCTTATCGTTTAACACTAAAACTCATTTGGCAAATAGACCACTCGTAATCCAAGGTCTATCTCTCTCTTCTCGAAAGATACTCTCTCTCTTCTTTGAGAGTCGATAACCTGTAATCCTGTTTTCACTTGTCATCAAACAATATGTAATCAGTGCATCATTATTCAATAATTCAACTGATAAATCGAATCTCATCATATAGATATTAAATCGACAATAACATAATCATTTCCATGATTTCATAAATGATATTCAATATAATTCCATGTCATATCCTGTCGTAAGTCTATAACATCACAACAAATTTACTTATGCCCAAGTAAAAAGTAAAAGTAAAGCACGTTAGAAAATAGGGATGTAACATACGAACATCTTATTTGCATGTATAGGTGGATGTCAGGTCCACCTATAAAAACCTATATTAGTTTTTTTAAAATCAATTTCATTTGCCTATGGTGGTAGGGAACACATTGTTCCAAAATGTTTGAGTTTCATGTAGTGGAAAGGTGTTAGGAGTGAAATTTTACATTCAAGACCTCGCGGGGCTGAATGGACTACACCAACATGTCAGGGTCGGTATGTAAATGCTAGGGGAGGTCTCATTTTGTGTGCACCAAGTGTCCTAGTCATTCTGGGATGGAGGCTTCCAGTAAGGGATCTTAAGTGACTTTGTCGAAAGCTTATAACTCAGAATGATTGTGACTCTTGGTGCATGAAATGAGACCTCCTCTAGTATTTACCCACTAACCCTAACGTGTTGGTGTAGTCCATTCAGTCCCATGAGGCATAAAATGAAAAATATGGCTTATGTAAAGGTTATACTGAATGCCATTGATGCATTTTGTAAGAATGCATTTAATTTTGACATAGTCAAACAAATTGGAGTTGACAAAAACTGAGAGAGGTTATTGTGGATGGACTCGATGTGCATCTATAGGTCCAAACAAAACATTCCCAGGTGCCACAAATTCTGATAACTACTCCATCAAAGTTTGGTAGTTTTTTGCTCTTATGGATCTTAAGTGACTTAGTCAGAAGCCTGTAGCACGAAATGATTGGGACACTTGGCGCACAAAATGAGACCTCCCATAGCATTTACCCACCGACACCAACATATTGGTGCAGTCCATTTACCCCCACGAGGTGCAGAACAAAAAATGTCTTATGGCAAGGTTATGTTGAATGCCATTGATGCATTTTGCAAGAATGCATTTAATTTCAACACGGCCAAATGGATTGGAGTTGAAAGAATTGAGAGAGGTTATTGGGGATAGACCTGATAGATACTTGTAGGTCCAAATGAAACATTCCTAGGTGCACGAATTCCAAGAACTTCTCTGACAAAGTTTGGCAGGTTTTTGCTCTTAGGGATCTTAAGTGACTTTACTAGAAGCCTATAGCCTAGAATGACTGGGACACTTGGTGCACAAAACAAGACCTCCCTAGCATTTACCCACCCACCCTGACATGTTAGCATAGTCCATTCAGCCCCACGAGGTGTAGAACAAAAAAATGGCTTATGACAAGGTTATGTTGAATGCCACTAATGCATTTTGCAAGAATGCATTTAATTTTGACACGGTCAAACATATTAGAGTTGACAAAAACTAGAGAGGTTATTGTGGACAGACCCAACATGCACTTGTAGGTCAAATGGAACATTCTTAGGTGCCACAAATTCTAAGAACTGCTCCATCAAAGTTTGGTAGTTTTTTACTCTTATGGATCTTAAGTTACTTTGTTGAAAGCCTGTAGTCCAGAACAACTAGGACACTTGGTGAATGAAATGAGGTCGCTCCCCTAGCATTTAGCCACCCAACCTAACATGTTGGCATAGTCCATTCAGCCTCACAAGGTGTAAAATAAAAAATATGGCTTATGGAAACGTTATGTTGAATGCGACTAATGCATTTTGCAAGAATGCATTTAATTTTGACATGGTCAAATGGATTGGAGTTGACAGAAACTGAGAGAGGTTATTGTGGGTGGGGCCCACATCCACCTGTAGCTCCAAACAAAACATTCCCTAGTGCCACAAATTCTGAGAATTGCTTCGTCAAAGTTTGGTAGTTTTTCTCTCTTAGGGATCTTAAGTGACTTTGCCAGAAGCTTGTAGCCTGGAATGATTAGGACACTTGGCTCATGAAAAAAGACATTCCCTAGCATTTACCCACCCACCCTAACATGTTGGCATAGTCCATTTGGCCCCATGAGGATCAAAATGAAAAATATGGCTTATGGAAATGTTATGTTGAATGCCATTGATGAATTTTGTAAGAATGCATTTAATTTTCACTTCATGAAACCGAAGCATTTTGGAGAAATGTGTTCCTTTCCACCATAGGAAAATGAAATTGATTTAAAAAAAAACAAGGAAGGTATTTGTAGGTGGACTTGACATCCACCTATGCATGCAAAGAATATGTTTGTAGGTGTCATGGTTTGACAGAACAACTGGTCCAAAGTTTGACACATTTTCTATCTTAGGGCTCTTAAGAGATTGTTTGCATCTATATAACTAATAATTACCAGGAGGCTTCACCACCAAAAACACACCTCCCCTAGCATTCGACCATCCATCCTGATGCGTTGGCACTGTTAATTCGACCCCACAAGGTACATAATGCAAAATTTCACTCCTAGCACCTTTCTAGTAGATGAAACTAAACTAAGTGTTGTACTTGGCTATTGATGAAAAAGGTTGATAGTTGGTTCTTCTGAATGACTGTACTATAAATGTGTTCTCACTTGATCCAATCTATTCTATGGGAATCAATCAAAGGATCTAGGTAATCAAGTAAAAAGGTAAATGGTATGTATACTCAAGTACTTGTAGTTTTGTGTCATAACATGTTGATTTCTTAGAATGACATGAAGATTAAAAACTTAACATTAAACTAATCAAAACTTAACATGAAATCACATTTAATGGTTATTAATTCTTTGCACCAAATGTGTAGAAACACATGAGGGTTAGTAAGATAGAACCCTTGTCATTAAAACTCATAGTAACATCATGATATTATGGTCATAATATCCTCATAGGATATGACAAAACCAACTCAATAAGATCCTTCTATGATTCCATGTTACAAAGATAAGTTTGATCCACAATTTGTAACTTTGGTTTCTATGAATAAAACCATGATAAAACATGATGAAACAATCTTTGAAGGAACCCTTATCACTATGATGCATGAAAACCATGGCAGCTCTCAAGCCTCATAGAGGATATTTTGGCCAAGAATGCCACCATTGGTACTATGAAACATTCAAAACCTAAGGGCTTGCAAGAAAAATGAGAAAAATTGTCAAGTTGACTCCAAAGGACATAATGGTATGACCCTTCAAGAAAACATGACCCTTCAAGACAACAAGAACCTTCAAGCATAAATAAGAGTCGTACCATGCTAGGTTAGGGATGCATAAGGATTATTCCTACCTTACTTTCCTTGCAAAACCAACTCCATAAGGATTATGCTACCTCCATCATACTCAAATCCTACATACAAATGCGATTGCACTATTCAGCCAAAATGAGTACACCAAGATGATGAAATGAAACAATACCATCAAAATCTTCCCACATAAGCCAAGAAACTAGGTGAAAACATGAAATACAACCTCAATCCAGACAAGACCCTTCAAGCAAACATAATGGCATGAGAAACTACTTGACTTAGTTTGAACAAACAAATATATCAACCAGGACCAAGGAGCACATACAAGAAGGTAAGAAAAATGTCAAAAATATAGAAGGTGAAATGAGGATAGAAAATAAAAAATGTACTCAAATCAAAAAACTTAATAACTATATGTACATACCATACCTTTGTGTCATTCCACTAATTAAATGTAATGAACCATTTGGATCTGCTCTACTATGTATGGTGTCAAGTATTTCTTCATGGCCAGACTCACAAACTTTCCACAATTTTCTATTCAACGGTCTACCCCCATATTTTATCAAATGAACATTTGATGCCACAATTAGATACCTTCTAAGCCATGCTCCAGGAACAACCACCGATCTTGTAGGATACTCAATGTTTTCTCCATTTATGACAAGGGCTATCAATTTCTTTTTTAGCTCAACACGACATAAATAATAATTCATTCCCTTATCATTATCTTCATCCGTAGTAACTACATATACATGCCCTACATTAAATTACACAAAAGAGATTAAAATTCAATAAATGATAAAAAAATACATCATATTCTAAGATATATATTAATTTTCATTAAGTAATATATTACTTGGTTCAACTAGATCTAAAATATGGTTAAATTCAATTGATGATTCCATCTACACGAGTTCTAATGCTCTTGGAAGTTGATATGTCTAAAGTAGGCTTAAAAATCTAGCATGACATTCATTGACCCATTCTTTCAACTCACACTCATTCCAAGAAAAATCCATACATGATGAACAAAAACATACATCTACCTCAAATAAATAGTCCATGAAGCTACATTTGTGCTTCTAAAAGAGTGAAACTCATTCGATCTTGTCATTGTTTGATGTAGGAGCATCCGAGTGCACGTGCGATCTGCATCAACAAAAAAATTTGTTCCTTTGATTTTCAGTATTTTGGTGTTTTTGGTTTGAATTGGTTGTTATTGGCATCTCTCATCTTTGGGAAACACTTTGTGTGATCAGATTTGTGAAAGTTAAATTTTTGGATGGATCATTGTTTCGACACTTCGTAGGAAGTTAACAAAAACAATTGTTTCCAGAGATCCTTGAGGTTTGGTAAAAAATCCTCTTATAGGTATACTCTTGGATGCATTTCACCAAATGTGAAAAAATAATTAAAGTCATTTCTTTTACCATTTGGGAGATTTTAATGCTAAAAGTTTGTGTTGACAGTTTTATGAAAAGTTTAAAATTTCAAAACTATGGAAGGTTGGAGAAAAATCCTTTTGTAAGGGATTTAAGGGGGTCATAATACACCTATGGGTAAAATTTTAGGCAAAACAATGAACTTTGAGTTTTTCACCTTTCTAGCACCCAATTTCACACATCCTGTCGTAGTCGTGCAAATGGATTTTCTTCAGTTGGTTTGAGCAGCTTTATGAAGGTATTGCACTTGATTTCTATTGGTAATTTAATTTATTTAAATATCCTTATGGTGAGGGCATACAATCTTCCGTGAACTCTACATTTCCTTTGGCTATTCTAGAATGCAAAAGGCTTAACATTGGAGGCAGATTTTAAATGTTTGAAATAGAAAATTTATTATGACAAAGAGAGCAAATTTTAACATAAAATGAGAAAATGATAAAGTGCTTCATTAGAATTCATATGGGAGAGGAAATGCCTCTTTTGAGGCTGCCACATTAAAAAAGAAAGAAATTGTAGAAATAAAAGAGGGGAGAGCGCCAATTTTGGAGGGGGATCTACAACAACAAAAGAAGAGAAATTTTTAGAGGAAAAAGGAAAAGAGGGGGCATGAGAAATAGAAGAGATGTATGTTTGTAGGTATAAACGTATCAGAGGGAAATCTGCCATAGTGAGGAGTGCCCAACATGAAGAATATGAGTGCCTAAGTGAGAAAGAAGTGCCATAAATGAGGATGGGTAACACCTCTTTAGAGGCTGAGTTTAACATGAAGAAAAATTAGATTGAATAGAAGAGCCTCAGTGTGAGGGAGTTTTAACAATAGATGGATGCCATTAGAGAGGTGGTAGAGCTATTCCAAAACAAATAAACGGTGTAGGTTGTTTGTTGCATGTGAGAGGCCATGAAAGGCTAAGAGAAGTCATGAAAACTAAGTGCCTGTTTGAAGGTTGTAGATAGAGGAAAATGTTGAGAATGTGTGTCTCAAACTCACTAATAAAACCTTAGCTCAATTGCAGTTAGTCTCAGAATTTCATGGTTGCATTCAGGTCTTTACCGTAGTACCGCAGGGTGCAGTTTAGAGGTGTGCAGGCTGGAGGTGTTACCGCAGTTCCATGGTGGTCTTCATCTGAGCATGTTGTAGTACGGGAGCCTGCAACCCCACAGTGATGTTAGATGGTGCCAGCAGTAGAGTGGGAATTACCCCTCCATCCAAAGACGATGTTTAGAGAAGATGGCGGGTGTGCGGGTCTTACTGCTACCTCACGATAGCCCGTAAAGTGGCTTGCGGTGGTGTGGTATAGGTCCCGCCATCCTGCAAGATCAATCTAAGGTATTTGTGGTATAGCGGTTAAGCCTAAGAATGATGAACAAAGACAGAACAGTGAAAAAGATCAATGGTGATTGACTGACGAGTAAGGTGTCGACATGTGGCACCAGGTTACTCATTGATTTCACATCGTTGTTGTGAATCAACGTGGCCTTTGGTGGATGGTTATTCGGTTGTCGATGGAAGTTGTAATACTAGATGTGAAGTCAATTTGTAACTATTCATCTAGTATGGAAGTTGTAGAGACAACATTTGTGTGAAGTCTGTAATGTAACATAATGCAGTAGTGCATTGAATAAGGATGATGATAGATGATGATTGAGAGCATATTATATCTATAATGTTGTTGGGTTCGTTATGTGGATAGACACCTGAGAGAGCATGGCTCTGTAACTTGTATGTAATTTATGATTTACTATAATACAAGAGATTTTTGCTTTGGTGTGTGGGTTTTTGTCTCGTAAGGGTTTTCCCACATAAAATCTGGTGTTCAATCTTTATTGTTTATTCTGTTATTCTTGTTTGTGCATCTTAAATGAACTGTAATTGCAAAGTTTTGTAATTTTTTCTGTATCTCTCTCCTGAAGATTAGTATTGGGAAGGCGTATTTTGCACCATGCTTTTCTTTCAGTTGGTATCAGAGCTTGGCTAGCTTTGTTGTCCTTGTGGGTAAGACGGGTTTTTTGTGTTGATCTTGTTCGGTGGGAGTTTTGCAGAGAAATATAGTTTATAAACCCTAAGTTCCCTAAACCCCTAATCCTCTATCTCCCTATCTCTATCGTCCCTCTACCTCCCAATCTCTCTCCCTAGATGTCTCTCTCTAAACGCCTAAACACTAAACCCTAAACATCTATCTCCTTATCTCTCTCCTATCTCCATATCTCTATCGTCCCTCTACCTCTCAATCTCTCTCCCTATGTCTTTGGACATCTCTAAGTCACTCTCTATCTCCCTATCTCCCCCCTCTCTCCCCCTAAACCCATAACCCCTAACACCTAAACTATAAACCCTAAATCTCTATCTCCCTATCTCTATCGTCCCTCTACCTCTCAATCTCTCTCCCTATGCTTCTGAACATCTCCCTCTCTCTCTCTAAACCCTAAACCCTAAACCCTCAAAGACAGAAGAGCTTGTGGTTATATCAAAGAAAGTAAAAAAGAGAGGTACAAAGCACACACACACACATTAGCTGGGAAAAGCCAAGAGTCTAGCTATCCTTAGAGCCATTTTTTTCTTGGATCCTTTTCTTTACTCCAAGTCTATCATGTTGGCCATTTCTAACCTAAGTCTAAAAGGTATTAGTAAAATTTGTTGCTTGTCTAAGTTGAAAATGGGTCAAAGTTTTTTGTCTAGATAAGGATCAGCGTTTATCCTTTTGCAAAACTAAGTTAAAAAAATGTTTGTTATTTATTTGTAGTTGGTGGTTAAACATTGGTCTCCTTTGGTTTCAAGAAATAGAGAATTCCAATTGGATATGTCTAGGCTTATAATAATGTCAAACAAGTACCTAGTTTTAAATATATTTTGAATGCAGCTGAAAACCATGACCAATTTCTCTCGTGCAATGACTAAAGACTAACACATGAAGCTCTACTTAAACATTACCATGTTTGATGGTTAAACAATTGACACATACCAACCCCTTAAATTATAGGAGCTTGACTCTCATTATCAAATAATTTTGTCAACTCATTAGGTAAGAAGGTATAAAAAATTCCAAATGTTTGAGGTTCTGATTCAATCCAAAGAGCTTGGAGTACGTCCTATAGAACTCAGGGTGCATGTACATTGTAGATTATTCTTATATATCATTTATTTCAATAGTTATAAGTTAAAACTTTTTATCACGATTCAAATATAAAATTGTTATTAACTTTTAACTTTTATCATAAATAAAATATAAAATTGATAAATTTTTATCATGAAATAAATGTATAAATATAAAATTGTTATTAACTGTTTAAGTATTGAAATGGAGTTAAACTTTTTGTTATGAATAGTATAAAATTGTTATGAACTGTTTAAGCATTGACAATCAGTTGTACTTACAATATTTTTTACAGTCTTTGTCTAAAGTTGCTCAAACGTACACGTTGCGGCAATTCTATATAACCATATTCTCCTAGTCCTGAGGAGACCGCAGAGCCCTTATCAGAAAAGTGATCATGGCTTCTGATCTTCCTGTGATTGATCTTTATCTTCTTCCCTTTGCATTTGGGGAGAAAGATGATATCGTTTTGGACAGAAATAATGAGCTAAAGAAGCTGCGAGAGGCTTGCCAGGAGCTGGGCTTCTTTCAAATAATAAATCACGGAATGGACGCAGATTTCATCCAGAAGACTGACAGTATTGCCCGGGATATGTTTTCTTTGCCGGAGGAGGAAAAGATCAGAACAATTTTCCCCATTTTTAATACTGGGTATTACCCACCCAAGGCAGGGCCAGATGGAAAAGATTCACTGCCTGAAAGCATGGTTTTCCCTGGTGACAATGCTCTGCCCAATTCTGTTGATCAGATCTCTGCTAAACTATGGCCTCAGGGAAACAACGATTTCCAGTACGTTTTTATTTCATTTTTTAACCTATTTTCACTTTTCATTTTGTGTGTTTAATTGGATAAAAGAAATTATGAGTATTTGAGTTGAGAACTAAAGCTTTTAAGTAAAACAGAGTATGTATAGATGTGGATTTCACATATGTATAATTATATTTTATTCTTGTATTCTTTCTGATTGTTATAATGGTGATGCAGGCAAACAGTGCACAAATACAATTCACACATGATAGAGCTAGCACATAGAATCTTAAAACTTGTTATACTAAGTTTAGGCTTGGATGTTTCCAAGCACTACAATTCACATCCTTCTGGTGCTTTTCTACAAGGTTGGCTACGTATGAACTACTACTACAACACAAAAGACGAAGAAGAACCCCAAAATGTCCAGAACATCTCTAAAGCTCATACAGATCTTGGTTGTGTTACTATCTTGTACCAGGATAATGTGGGAGGTCTTCAGATCCGAACAAAACAAGGCGATTGGATTAACACTAAGCCTTTGCCAGGATCATTTGTTGTCAACCTTGGTGACTGCTTACAGGTGAGTCAAAATAGTCTGCCTTAATGAAACCTTTCTTTTCTTCATAGTATGAATACTGTTGGCTGCAAAAAAATTTATAACCTTTCTAATTATAATTTTTAGACTGATAAAACATCTATATAAATGATTGATTTTGTCAAATCTTCTTGTCGTTTTTATGTGTTTCCATTCTAACTTCTATATCAAATGGATTTCATCTTTTACTTGTCTTTAAAATGTTTCCATTCTAACTTCATATCACATCGATTTCATCTTTTACTTTGCAGATGTGGAGTAATTGTAGGTACCACAGTTCAGAACATCGTATGGTGTATGAAGGCTTGAAAAATAATCAAGGATGATTGTCCATGGCATTCTTTTTAGATTTTGTAGATAAAGCAGAGATTCAAGCTCCAAAAGAGTTGATAGATGATGAAAACCCACAAAAATATAAAGCTGTTAAGTATGGTGATCTCACATCACATTTTATGCAAGTAGGTCTAACTCTAGGCGGGCCTCCTTCTTACTTTTTATTTTTACTTTAAGACAATAATGTGTTATTTCAAATCGCTACCTACTTCACATGAAGTTTTGTATATGGGAATTAAATAAAATTAGTAGCTTGACAGTGAAGAGGTGCATTGGGTTTGTTTATAGGAAATATAGATGTGTGTAATAATAATTTTCTTATAAAATAAAATAATTTTTTCAAGATTGAAATAATATTTTTCAAAACTAATTTTTTTAGACTTGAAAGTCCAAAAAAAAATGTTTGTCAATTAATTAAGTCATAAGAATTATTGTTGTTAAAACACAATAAACTACTATAAATGTTGGTTTTTAGAAGAGTATGCAAATTTGATAGATTTCTTAATACAATATTGGATTAATCATTATGAGATTATGTGAAAGTGTATAACAACAAATAGAAATCAACAAACAATGATAAATAAGTACACATGACACTATATGTATGTGAAGAAACCCTTCTGAAAAATAATCCACCATTAAAGAGAGGCTCAAGTATGTATTAATCTTTAATGAATACACCTTATAGTGGAGATTTGAGATGAAAACATAAATGGATTTTGAAAACCATCTACCACCAAAATCATGATATGGAAAAAACCCAATGCCCCCATGTGCTCAATCAATGCATCCATGAATAAAAAATGTAACTCATAAGACATCTTTGACCAATAAATCCCAATGACTCACATCTCCAAGTCTAGCACTCCACTAGAGAGGTTACAACTCATGTTGGTCCCATCCATTATGCAAAGATTCTCCACTCCAATTATATTGCCTAGAATGGGGAAAGTGCTATAAATGATTTTTAATTGATTTGTAACTACCACCATAATACTCCACCTCCTTTATGAATGCTCTTACATCTCATATCCAAATCAACTATGTATGCTCTTACATCTCTCATCCACCTAAGAGGGCATCCATGTACCCTCTCTAATATGTTTAGAGATATGACGTATATTGTACATTATGATTGCAATTAAATATCAAATTATCCTAACACTTATTTATTGCTAAGTGAAAACAATATTGAACAAAACCATGGAAAGATTTTAAAAATATAAAAATATGTAAAAAAATATTTTTTAAAAATGAATAAATGGAAGAAAACCTTAACTTGTATGCAAACAAGAGAAGAATGTTGTATGTTAGAGGCTAGTAAAGTCATGCTATTGACATCCATTAAACCAGATGGTGAAGGTACCAAAAATGTGTAGGTCAAAGATTACTCCTGAACTATCATTTAAAGCCACTTATATGTAGATGTAGTTGGGAAGATAATGAATTTTTCTATAATCAAAAGAGCTCTAGAGATGAACTAAGGGTTGAGGAAGCCTCTCTACATGGTATTGAGATCTCAGTCAAAGTAAATCAAATGATTTGTATGTCATGGAGTAGACTAGAGGGGTTGTTTTTTAGTAGTAGTCAATATTGAGAACTCTCGTATTTATTTCTAGTTATTCTTGATGTAATGTGCTTTGAACTTCAAAGGAGGGGGTCCCAATAGAACCCCCAAGTTTATCTATCTAAAAAAACATAATCTAAAATTCACCCATTATTCGCTTTTATATAATCCCTTGTAAAAACAAATGCAATGCTTATTGCAAACAATTCCAATAACTATTTTACTTCAAGTCATACACCAAGTTCTTTCAAAGAATTTTGCTTCTTTGGATTTGGAGGAGACAAACAAATTATTTAACAAAACAGAAAAAAAATTTATCTCATTAAAATTGAATATAGTGATTCAAAATATTCCCTTAATGGAAAGGATGAAAAGACCTTAAACTATCTTTACCTTAAAACATAGATTATTTTCAATAGTGAATTCATAAAGAATTAATAAAATCATTTTCTATATGGAAACCTTAAAATCAAGAAACCAAACCTAAAGAAAAAACAATAGAGAACATATAACAAAGAGAGAAACGTTGGTGCTATTTTCATTGATTTGAAACATGATTTTTTGACTTAATTTTAGAGTGTACTAATTTACATAGAACTTTTGATTATCATAAGATGGATAATCATTGTGCCTCTCTTTAGTCAAAAGTGTAGAACAAATTTGGATATGTTTGGCTAAAAGAAAGAAAAAACCATATGCAGAGATGAGCATTTGGTCATTAAACCCTTGATGTAGAATAATAAGTTTCTTTGTTCTAAATTCTAGAGAAAAGAAGAAAACCCATGTATAAACCATTCATTTTTAGATAACACTTAAATTTTTTAGCTAAAATTAGGTTTTTAGAATTTTAATGGCATTCAATGTATTTAGGGAGACCACCTCTTCCAAATCAATTCATTTTCATATAAAAATATAGGCAGAGATATGATATGATACATCAAGGGTGATAAAATATTGAAAAATAACAATAGTACAAAGAAGAAATACATACAAAACTAAACTGTGTATTATTCATTAAAGATGATTACATTATATAATTACATACAAGCACAAAAAAATCTTATATTTAAGGAACTAAAAATGACAGCAAACTACAATTTATTGACACCTAACCAAAACTAATTGACACAACTACAATTCTTATTGACAACATTGAAATTTCATTGAAGATGATTACATTATATAATTACATACAAGCACAACAAACTCTTATAATCAAGGAACTAAAAATGACAGAAAACTATGATTTATTGACACCTAACCAAAACTAATTGACACAACTACAAATTTTATTGACAACATTGAAAATAACTGCCAGCATTCACATTCGTTTAGTTATTCATTACTCTAATACTCCTTCTTAATGAAGAACTAGATGTTCTTGGACATCTAGCACATCTCTACATATTACAAACTTTATTTTTATCTTAAAATATCTCCAACATCCTTTGTACAATGAAACATCCACTAAACTATTAGATGAGCACAACTTTTCAGACCTCAAGAACCTCTACTCCTACAACACCTAAATGGAGGCATGTCAAGGAACCCATATTTCCTATGACAACCTTTTTAAATGTGATTTGATGATCCCAACACATCTAACAGTAATTCAAATAGTTGTATTTTTTCACCTTCTTCTTCATACATTGCTGCTCTTACACACTAATAATGGAAACACTTTTGTAAACCAAGCTTGCACTATTCTCTCTACAAAAAATTCAATCTATCAATACTCTACTCCAATTCTATGAGAATCAACTCTCATGATGCTCTCATCTCCTTGGAAACTTTTGTGATAGAGTCAGACCCAACTTGACTTTGATACTATAAGTATGAAAAAAGGTGCACAGTCTAACATGACAGTCCAATGATGATCTTGTGTCCTAATCATGCCCATAGAGGCATGAATTATATATGCCTCTCATTAGATTCCTTCTTAGTGACACATTTTCAAATGTTTTTCCTCTTTATTCATGTCTCCCTAACCTTCAAACTAACCTTCCAAGGTCCTGCACACCTTCTTGTTGTCCATTTAGCCACTTAAACCAAATCTCCCCTTTGACTTGTCAAAACTCTTTGGGAGGTCCAACATTTTAACCAAATCGCTCCTTTCTCATGTCAAGACTCCCGATAGATGTGCCTTGACAACATGGGAGATTGACTTCTCTTAAGATATATTTTGTCAAATTCACTCATTCATAATAATCTAATTAACCTTCCTAGACCTTCCATACTTTGAAATTATTTGATTGGCCCATTTTGGCCAAATCTCCCCTTTTACATACCAATCTCCCTTGGTAGATTCAACCATTTAGGCCAAATCGTGCCCCTTTCTCTTGCCAAAAATCCTTGGGTGATTTGCCTTGCTAACAAGGATGATTTGCTTCTCGAGAGGGGTGATTCTACAATCTTTTGAAAAACAAGGGGTAAAAATTTATTGATCAGTAAGGCAAAAAAGTACAATCAGTAGCCACATCAAGAAGGCCAAGAGGCCTGAAAGGCTAAAGTAAATAGACAAAAACAAAAACATAAAGGTTTAAACTAGAATTTTCCCACCCAGGGGCTAGGTCGCCAAACCCCTTAACCCTGCATATCCACATGAACCAACCTTTGCAAATTACCTACCAAACCCTTAGGAAGCTACTTCCATTCACTAACCTACCACCCACTTTGGCCGTTTGAAGCCCATTTGGCAAGGCAATTAGCAACACTATTCCATTCCCTCGGGATATGAAAAAGGAAATCTCCTCCAGAAATCTTCTCACCCTTAGAATTTGTCTAGCCATTGAAGCTAATTGCCAGTTCACCCCCTCAAAACTTTACTTATTAAGTATATTTTAACAAGAATCATAGAGTCTGATTCATAAGCAACCTTGTGCCATCCCAGAGCATAGGCCTTCTCCAAGGCAATAAGGATAGCCAAAGCCTCCATTTGATTATTAGTCTGATTCTAAGATTAAAAATGGAAAAGAAAAATATAATTGAGCCTGATTTATCTCTGCCAACTCCTCCAACACCAGCCTATCCCGGGTTACCCTTAGATGAACCATTCGTGTTGATCTTCAATACACCATCCAAGCAGGGGGAGACCATTTTCCACACCATTGAATTTTCCTTTTGGGCTTCCTACCCTTTGAAGATAGGGGGTCCTTCCTCCCTTTTCCAATTATCCCTAACCTCAACATCACCTCGACTTCCCCACGATCGGAAAGAGGAGTCACCTCAAACTTAGCTTGAATAGTCTCCTGAATCATACCCATGACCCGCTACCAAATCTGTTGAACCACCAAAGAACGAGCTTGGAAAATCCTTCAATTCCTCTCAAGCCAAGACTACCAAAGGATACGAGAGGGCCCCAAAATCTAGGCCACCTCTAGACTCAAATGCTTGGCTGGCGGTCTCCCCAAACTACTCCAAAACTCCACCAGAGAAGAAGCATGAATACAAGCATGACCCCAGGCCTCCCACTATCGATGCCATGTAAACCTAACAAAAGGGCATTGGAAAAAAAGATGTGAGGAGGTCTCCTCATTGCATCCACACATAACATAGATCAAGGGCCCTTGAAATCCTCACTTCCTCAGATTCTCCCAAGTGAGACATCGATCATGAGTCACAAGCCACAAAAAGAAATTACATTTGTGCCAGGCAAACTTGTTCCAAGTATTCTTCCACAAAGAAACTTCCCCACCACCATACTTCTGTATGCGAAGAACCTGTTAACCAACAGCCACTAAGTACACGCCCCAAGAGGCAGGGCTCCACACAAGGGTGTCCTCCAAAGAGAGGGAGTTGCATTCCCTAACATCTAATATTCGAGATAGCTCTTCCCAATCCTCAATGAACCCCCTGGTGGTCATTTGTGGGGAAAATTCCATCTAAATCTCACCATATGACCCACCCTCTCGCTAGCTTTAAAATCTTCAAACTTGGTCCACCCAACATCTAAAAAGATGCGAGCAAGACTCCAAAGATGTGGCTACAAAGATGAAATCCGTAGATGACCATCCCAAGAATCAAGCCAGAAAAGGGCCCTTGAGCCCCTATTGTAGATCCAGAACAAGCCCTGCTTAATAAGATTGGCCCCTCTCTTGAAGGTATCCCAAATCATGGAGCCTCTCCCCTCCACACCATATCTAGGGACATCAATGTTAAGAAAAGTGTCTCAACCTTGCAACTTCGAAAGATTACTATTATTCCCAGTTTTGGTCTTTTTGAATACCCTTTATCATGTGGATAATGGTCTAAAACTTTCAACGTTTCCAAAAGTTTCCAAGAGAGCTAAAAATAGCGAGACTTACTATTTTTAGTAAGTTCTTCGATTGAGCTCAGATTGACCTAAAATTTTTCCCAAAAGGTGTGGAACAACCAAGTGAACATCTTGGGTGAGTTTCGTCTCAAGATCATATCTGGATCGCGAGATATTAAAGTTTCTATTTTTTGAAACTATCAGAAAAAGTCTTTGAACTCAATTACCAGAATTTAAACTTCTCTAAACATCCTAAAAATTGGGATAACCAGTGTTGCAAGTTATAGGGTGATAGATCTCTTCACAAGCTTTCTGATGCATTAAACGATTCATCAATCGAACACCCGGATCAAAAGTTATGGCTTTCAAAAGTTGGACCTTTTGTCTTGGGAAATGTAAAAACGTGTTAGACACATAAAAGAGCTGTAAAGGGGAGAGTTACGCATGTTGGTGTGTGGTTTGGCACATCACAAGGCATCTTTGATTGGAGATAATTTGGACGCCACTTTTTGGGTGGTTTTAGCTCATGGTTTTGTAATTACCATTGGTGGTGTACTGTATTGTATCTCCTATATATTAGGAACTTGAGATGGAGGTTGTATGTAAGAATATTATAGATGTCGAATTACCTCCTGGATCTCTGGTTGGATATACTCCTGTAAAAGATTTCTTTGCAAGTATATTGTAATCTTTTTGATTTCTGAATAATATATTGGGTGGCTTTGGAGTGTAGGGTTTTTTACCTAAAAGGGTTTTCCCCACATATATCTTGTGTTGTGATTTTTGTGTTTGCATTTGGAAGTTGTTATTATCTTTTTATTAATGTGCATCTTAATCTGTAACTGTAAAATTTTTTTTTGCATAAGTCTTTCCTCATTAGATCAGTGTAGGAAGTGTTTTCCGCATACCTTCCTTCGTTTGAGTTGGTATCAGAGCCTGGTCACCTTTGGTTCTAGTTGTTGGGTAGAGGGTTTTTTGAGCTGAACTTCATTTGAATGGGAGCTTGTGCAGAGGATTTTGAAATCTTTGTTGCAGGTAAGAGATGGTGAGTATATCTGGGAGGTTTGATATAGAGAAGTTTAACGACAGTAATTTCAAGTTGTGGAAACTCAAAATGGAGGATATGCTTGTAGATCAGGATTTATGGGAAGCCCTATCTAGTACAAAACCAATGACATTGTCTCAAGAAGAATGGGATCTCAAAGATAAAAAAGCTAAGGGTTTGATAAGACTATGTTTGGTTGATTCAGTGCTCCTGAATATCCATGAAGAGAAGACTACAAAGGAACTTTGGAAGAAGCTTGGAGATGTTTATCAAGCTAAATCCTTGGTAAACAAGTTATTCCTGCGAAAGAAATTGTATTCTCTGAGGATGGAAGATGGAGGATCTATCATTGATCACCTAAATTCATTCAATATGCTTGTTACCCAGTTGACTTCTGTTGGTGTGAAGATGGAGGAGGAGGATCGATGTATGACATTACCATGTTCCTTACCAGATTTGTGGGACCACCTTGTTATGTCCATTGGCAGTACCACTACCACCTTCAAGATGGACGAAGTGGTTTCTTCGCTATTGTCTGAAGAGATGCGGAGAAATTGACTAAGAAAGATCTTGTGGTTTGTGGTAGATCTAAAGAGAAGGGAAATAAAAAGGATAAGAAGAAGGAAGAAAAAGGAAGATCCAAATCCCATGGGAGATCTAAGTCTCCTGGAAAGTTCAAGGCCCTGTGTTGGAACTGTAGCAAACCTGGTCACTTCCGCAAGGAGTGCAAGGAGGAGAAAAAGAAAAAGAAGAAGAATTATGATTCAGATTCTGACAAGTCCTCCTAGGATGAAGGAGAAGTATTTTTCGCTGCCTTGGCAATGCATTCATCTAAGGATGTGTGGCTTATTGACTCTAGTGCATCTTTTCACATGACCTCACATTGGGGCTAGTTTTTGAAGTATGAAGACTACGATGGTGGAAAGGTGTACTTGGGTGATGATTCTCACCTGGATATTGTTGGCTGTGGAAGAGTCTTGATTTGATTCCTTGATGGATGAGTAAAGGGAATCAATGGTGTTCTACATATCCCTAGTGTGATACATAACCTTCTTTCTGTAAGTAAATTGAATGATGTGGGTGTGTAGGTTGTTTTCTCAAATGGAGGATGCAAGATGACTAGAGGATCTATGGTATTGGCTAAGGGTGTTCAAGTTGGCACTTTTTTTTAGCTTGATACATGTGTAGTTCAGTGCAATAGTGCCTCTATTTTGAAGAAGAGAGCTTCAGAGTCTTCATCCTCACCATTGGAACCAACAGCGAAAAAAACTGTTGCATCTACTTCCGATGGTCATGATTTCTATGTACCTAAGGGTGCTCACTCCATGGAGATGAAACTTCCAGCTGGGAAGACAATGTTATGGCACCAAAGGCTTGGTCACATTGGTGAAAAGGGTTTGAGGACCCTGAAGAATAAAAATCTTGTTGAGGGTATGAATGATTGTAACCTTGAGTTTGATTTTTGTGAACATTGCATTTATGGGAAACAAAATCATGTTCAGTTTTATTCTAGTTCTCACAAATCTTCTGAAGTGTTGGACTTGATTCATTCTGATGTGTTTAGTCATGTTAATGTTCCTTCAATTTCAAAATCTGTTTACTTTGTTTCATTCATTGATGACTATAGTAGAAGGACATGGGTGTATTTCGTTAGATGTAAATCTAAAGTCTTTAATAGATTCAAAGAGTTCAAAGCTCTTGTAGAGAATCAGAAGGATAGAAAGATTAAGTGTTTGAGGATTGACAATGGTGGTGAGTTCTGTTCAGCAGATTTTGACAAGTTCTGTAAAGAATAGGGGATTGAGAGGCACAAGACAACTCCATATACCCCTCAGCAGAATGGACTTATAGAGAGGATGAATGGAATGCTGATGGAGAGGGCAAAGAGTATGCTAAGTGGAGCTAGTCTTGAACAAAAGTTCTAGGTTGAAGTTGTTGCTACCGCTTGTTACCTAGTTAACAGGTCTCCTACTTCAGTGCTTGTTGATGAGACACCTATGGAGGTATGGTCTAGTAAAAAGACTTTATTAAGACACATTCAAGTTTTTGGTTGTGAGGCATATGCACATGTGCCTAAGGAGAAGAGGTCTAAGTTGGAGAACAAGATTGTAAAGTGTATCTTCATCGGTTACGGCATCGATGTGAAAGGGTACAAGCTTTGGGATCCAGTTGCTGAGAGAGTTCTATATAGAAGAAGCGTGATCTTCAGGGAGCTCAATCCTTCTTCTGTTGTCTTTTAGGCAGAGAAAGAAGAGAAGAAAGATGATGTAGTTCAACTTCCTTCCACCCCTGAGAAAGTTGAACCAAAAACATCTATTGGACCTGATAATGAGGAGAGCTCTAGTAGCTCTGAAAGTTTAGAAGAAGATGAAGAACCTCAACCTCAACCATTGAGGAAGTCCACGTAGATAAGAGAGCAACCTGATAGGTTTGGTTATTCATTGCATGATTCCAGTTATATTTTTTCTTTGATTTCTAACACTGATGAGCCTAGAACTGTGAAAGAGGCTATGGGTATGAAGATGTAGGTTCCTGGAAGGAGGCCATGGAAGAGGAGATGGCTTCTTTGGAAAAGAATAATACTTGGGACTTGGTACCCTTGCCTAAAGGACAAAAACCTATTGGAAGCAAATGGGTGTTCAAAAAGAAATTCGGTGTAGATGGCAATGTTGAGAAATATAAGGCTAGATTGGTTGCGAAGGGGTATTCTCAACTGGAAGGAATTGACTATGGTGAGATTTTCTCTCCCATTACAAAGCTGACATCTATTTGGTTCTTGTTATCTCTTACAGCGACATATGATCTAGAAGTGGAATAGATGGATGTGAAGACAACATTCTTTCATGTTGACTTGGAGGAGGAAATCTATATGTCACAGCTAGAGCACTACATGGTGAAAGGTAAAGAAAATCTAGTTTGCAAGTTGAAAAAGTCTTTGTATGGTTTGAAACAGTCCAATAGGATGTGGTACCAGAAGTTTGATGCCTTTGTGTTGAGTATTGGATTTCAGAGATCGAAATCAGATCATTGTGTTTACTACAAGTTTGACAATGATCGCATTCTCATTATTGCATTGTATGTCGATGATATGTTACTTATTGGGAATGGTAAAAGTTTGATTTCTGATTTGAAGTCTCAGTTGTCACCACAGTTTGAGATGAAAAATCTAGGGGCAACTTGATACATTCTAGGAATGGAAATCAGAAGAGACAAAGCAAACAGAAAACTTTGGTTAGGCCAAAGTAAGTATGTTAACACTGTGTTGGAGAGATTCAACATGATAGATTGCAGACCTTTGATTGTTCCTGTTACAATGGGGACAAAGTTATCTATTGAATATTATCCAAAGTCTCCTTCTGAGACAGAGGATATGAGCAGAGTTCCTTATGCTAGTTGGGTGCTACCACAATAATGGGTTACACTTTCTGGGACATTTTGATTTTTGCTAAAATCACATATTTTAAAAAAACATAATGATTTAAGCCTTGAAAGGTTCCATTTAAAAGATTTTAATTGAAGAGGGTTTGATCAAACCTCCTTAGATTCAAACCCCCTTGGATAGAACCCCGCTAGTTTTAAACCATACCTATAATGGAGTCTCCTCTACACCTATCAAAATGCTAGTAAAAAATTAATTTTGATTTATCTTTTGAGGGATCAAATGAATTCATTTAAAATTTATGCTTTGTAAGTATGTAGTCCTTATTATAAGCTTCCCAAAAAATATAATTTTAAATATACTTAATTTGATTATTATAATTATTTTTTATTTCTTGTGAATGTATGTTTTTCACCGAACATCAAGTTCTCTATTCTACACACATGGAAAATTAGTAAATTACTAACACAAAATTCTAAAAAATATCTATGCACTAGGTATTGATGTCCTTGTTTCAAAAAAAGAAAAAAAATAAATTTTGATACATACAAAAAAAGTTATGTTTTATGGAATATGCCTATGTCTAAATTATAATTGGTTTGACTTTAAAAATTAATTAAAAAATATATATTCAACAAAATATTATCAAACCAAATGCATACACTATATATTGATGTTACCAATCTAAATTAAAAAGAATCAGAATTTTATCCTTTGTAGAAAAAAAGTTATGTGCTACGGAATACACATCACTTTAAAAAAATGTTGTTTACTATTAAAAACCAGTTATCAAAAGAGATGCAAAAAAAATTACAATTTAACTCTAATTTTTTTTAAAAATATATATTTAGAATCTACAAACAAAATCTCACAAATCACTAGTTCACATCATCTTCAAATTCCTAATGGTTTAGCAGCTATAGGTGTCAGAACGTGAAGATTTAGTTCAAAATATTAATTTCAATGTCAAGTTTGGCCAAAAAGTGTAACTCATTATTGTGGAATGACCCTACTAGTGCGGTTGGTAGTTTGATATATGTGATGGTCTGTACAAGACCAGACATTGCCCAAGCAGTGGGAGTCCTTAGTCGATTTATGGCTAATCCTGGACGGGTACATTGGGATGCAGTGAAGAGAGTGTTCAGATATTTGTGGGGTACTTCTGAGTATTCCTTATGTTATCATGGTTATCCTACAGGACCTCGGCATTCACTTTGTATTCGTGGATTTGTGGATTCAGATTGGGTAGGGGACATTGACAGTAGGAGATCCACTAGTGCTTATGTGTTCACTATGTTTGGTGGTGCTATTAGTTGGATGAGTAAGTGGCAACCTGTGGTCGCTTTGTCCACTACTAAAGTTAAGTACATGAAAGAAACTCATGCTTTTAAAGAAGCCATTTGGCTTAAGAGATTGTGTTCTGATGTTGGGTTTGATGCAGGAAAAATTACTATTTGTTGTGACAGTCAGAGTGCCATATGTTTGGCGAAGAATCCTACTTTCCACGCAAGGACTAAGCATATTGATGTCCAATACCATTTTGGTCGTGACATGGTAGAGGATGAGAATGTAAACTTGGAAAAAGTTGAAACTTTGATGAATGTTGTAGATTCCTTGACAAAACCTGTGAGCACAGAGAAGTTCAGATGGTGTTTAGAGTCTATGGGCTTCATGGCCCCTAGCAATTAAATCATCGTGTTGATACTCCCTTTGCTCTTGCAAGGTGTTTGACAAGTGGGAGAATATTAAGAAAAGTGTCTCAACCTTGCAACTTCGAAAGATTACTATTCTTCCCAGTTTTGGTCTTTTTAAATACCCTTTATCTTGGACAATGGTCTGAAACTTTCAACATTTTCAAAAGTTTCCAAGAGAGCTAAATGTATACACCTAAAAATGACACTACTCTGTCCAAATAAATATTCTTAATATTTATTTAAATCTAATTCCTCTATCAATAAATAAACAAACAAATTTATTTATTTGATTCATATTCTTCCAACAATTAAATAAAATCATTTATTTAATTAAAGCCTCTAATATCCTCCAACAAATTAAATAATACCAATTATTTAATTAGTTCTTCCAAAATCATTCTAAATTAAATACTACCAATTATTTAATTATTTTAATATCTTCTCTAAATTTAAATAAATCAAATATTTATTTAAGTTGTTCATTTCTTCTAAAACTTGAGTTATCTCTAAATATAATTCAATCCTTGTGCACATGCAATTGAATATTCCAAATATTTAATTGAGAAAAAATATCTTCTCATCCTCATGCAATTTTCATCCCCTAATTCTAATCAATTAACTCTTCTATTTATTTTCTTAATTGATTTATTTCTTCAGTTAACTCATTCTTCTATTTTATTAATTCCTCTCATGCAAAATAGAGCAGGACACATGTCTTTTTCCTATTCACACACATCCCTCAACTGTTTTTAACCGTTGATCTTCTTGTTCTTTCTATACCATTGATTTTCTCTCTCACAAGTCTATAAGTACAACCCTATTCCTCCATTTCATTCATCCAAGCTTTTAGTAAACTTATTCTATAGGAATTACAATGCGCCTTTGGCACCATATCATTCCATAGCTTGCGATCACCCTTTTATCATTGCAATTGTGTTGAAGAATCTCTTCATTGCAAACCTATCATAGCCATTCCCACTTGTCATCTTGGAAAATAGTAAGGAAGTGCACCTTCTGAGGGCCATAGTCATACACAAGATCATTTGAGATAGGTGACCAATGGAAGCCACGAAGTAAAGAGGTTTGGAAGGTTTTGATCTTTGTTTGTTTGATCTTTTTTGTTTCTATATTTTATTGAGATATTGGGTATTATTGATATATTTGATTATTCATTCCAATTTTCCCTTAACATTTTTGGCACCCACTATGGGGCCCTACCCCAATTTAACCTCAAAACTAAGTTTTTGTGCATTAGGTTCCATACACTGGAGGATTGTATGCATTTGATCAATTCTAACATGCATCTATTGTTTGTTTCGGTGCATCTAGTCTTTCGGTGCATATACCATCTGAAGCTGTGCATCTGTGTTTTGAAACGATGCATCTATTCTTTCTGCACATATACTCTTTGTTTCCACGCTTTTGACCTCTATCTCAGCACTTTTGTAATCACGCGCATTTATTGTCTATTTTTGTGCATCTGATCTCTATACCTTCACATATGATTCTGACATTGAGTTTTTGAGTTTTCTTGTGATTTTTGCTAACACTTAACACTTCTCGCAGGAATATTCTTTGATCTACTTGCAGGTTAGGGGCTGGTCTAGTCATATAGCTGCATTTGTTAACTCATCTCTTGATCTTAAAGGAAAGTAAATAGATGTTCATGCAAATCTTATTTAGGTCCAACTAGGAAGGATTGTAATTTGATCTTGTTGCATTAACAAATTGAATATAGTCCCAATGCTAGGAGGATAAAATTGAACCATTGCTATCTTGCTCTCAAAGTTAACAAATCACGTGTGTGCCCAAGTAGCTAACTCATTTAGTCTTTTTCATTTTAACTAGGGGAAAAGAACCATTGTCTTTCATGTCTTTGGAATGATACTAGGCCTATGATCTCCCCTATCTTGGGTGACCAAAATGCCAAATATATCATTTCACATGTTTTTCCTTTAGAGAGGCCTGGCCTTGGATATCCTTCCATCCAAGTGGTAACAAGCTAAAGCCAATCTCTACCAAGACACTATAAATAAATTGTGTTTGGAGTGAAAGTTTCAAACAATGAGAGTTGTTGTGTTATACCGACAACCAACCTCCCCCAAATTCCTCCAAGGCATAACCCTTGTAGGCTGGGATACTCCATAATGGAGAGTAGCGTTGTCACATGTATAACCACTCGAATGGTTGCACTTACTAATCATCATTTGTTTTTAGTAACCAAAAACCCTTATAAGCTAGTGCAGGGAAGGGTGATTATCACCTCTCGAAGATGCCTCAACTAGAAATAGTGAGAATTTGGTTTATATTATCCCAACCAGCTTAGAATTTTTACTTTCTTTTTAGTAAAAAGAGTCCAAAAATTACAAAAAAATAAAAAAATCATGAAAATATTCTGTGTTTGTTATGTCTTCTTGCCATAATTGAAAAAAAATTAGATTAAAAGACCAACTTGCAGCCAAGAAACCAAAAACACTAAAAAATGTGCCAAAAATTACAAAAACAGTCAAGAAAAGTAGAGCTACACATTTATCCTACAGAGCTGCACATTTGTGTCGAACTATTGTGCATTTGATGTGACTTTCTATGCATTTGTCACCTGTTACTGCACTTTTATCATTTACCAGAACTACGCATTTATTGCGACTTGCTACACTTTTATCCTCTGTTTCAGCGCATCTGTTGCTACACATCCATGATAGTGAGCATTTCCACATCTTTTGAGAGAAAATTTTCAACATTTATGGGTACCCATTTCAGCCTTGTTCCCGTTTCTATGATCATATTTTACCGTGTAGTCACTTCTCCCATCCATTTCCATAGCAAACCCTCTCTTTCGTTGGTCGTCTCTTCCACCTTCTACTAGGTCTTCCCATAAACAAGTCAAAGTATCCTATATCAGATTAGTGCAAGACCTTTTTCAGATCATTTCGGATTCAAGTAACCTTAGTAAGTCACAGAACTTCACTAGTGGTCTTGGTGCACGACTAGTCTCTACACAGTAAATGGGTGTCGACTATCCTTTCTTGTGGCTATCATCTTGTATCGACTGACTTACTTGGACTCATTAATCAAATGAGTCCCTTGTTCAAATCTCGTCAACACAAGTATCCTCTTCTCACCAACCTACACCAACACCTTGCCAGAGTCTCTAGTTTCACCCCACTTCTTCCCACGTCGCCTTGCATGGTCTTAACTAGATCCCAATACCAAAAATAACTTGAAATGGCCAGAACATCTAACCACATTGTATCCCCTCATGATAGCGATGAGGAAATATCTCATGACCAGTACCAAGGAGCCCTCCAAGATTAGAAATTTCAATGCATGATGGACAAAGTGCTCAATGAGGACCCTCAAAAGTACTTTCTTCATCTTGCAAACCAAGGACTTAAACTCCTCGTTGACTTTGACATCAATGCATTAAAAGAACCAGGAGAGGAAAGAGCTCACAGAAAGAGCACAAATGAGGAAAGCTCCCTTGACAAAGACAAAAGTAAGAAAACAACAGACTCCAACATACCTCTAGACGCATTAATGAAACAAGTTGAGAGCTTAACACAAAAATTGGTGGATCTCCAAATAGGGATGTCGACTAAAACTTATTCATTGGAGGATATCTTGCCGTATCCCTTTGATAAAAGCTTGAACATGGTACCCTTCCCCTTTCGATTCGAAGTTCCCAAGTTTGACAAATACAAAGGAAAAGGGGACCCAAGAGATCACATTAGGGAATTTAGCACCGTGTGCCTAGAAGTAGCTCACAATGAAACTTTCCTAATGAGACTATTCCCTAGATCTCTAGGGGGACAAGCCATGGAATGGTTCTCACGACTTCCCCTGGGTATCAAAACTTTTGATGAGTTAGTAAACATGTTCGTCACGCACTTCTCATATAACATTAAACACAAAATTTCCATGCTTGACCTATGCAATACAAAGCAAAAGAGTGGCAAATCCTTCACCGCCTTCTTACAAAGGTGGAGACAACTTGCGAGAAAATGCTCATATTACGTTCCTGAGAAGTAAATGATGGAGATGTTTGTCCACAACCTTAACCCCAATCTAAGTTATCAAATCCAAATTCAATGCCCTACCTCATTTACGAAAGTCATTGAGATGGGATTATTTATCGAGAAAGCTATGATCAAATAAAGTTGTACAAGGACACCCCTAACTCTAACTACACCACAGACAAGTCAAAGTTTTGGACAAAGAACAAAAATATCATCAACGATGGAGTAGTTGATGCCAAAGTAGCGGCTCCCAAAAAATAACCAATCTTCACTCTCAAAGGAGAGGCAAGCAATGCTACATAAAAAAAAGCCTGCCCTCGTGAGCCAAAATAATGGTTCACCTCTACTCCTAGAAGAAAATTCACACCATTGGGGGAGTCCCAGGAGTCTACGTTAAGAAATCTATTAGCTAACAATGAGATCACTCTTCCCGCCACTAGTGACTATGAACCTCAAGTAAAAGCTCACTATTGGAAAGACACTGATTTCTGTGAGTATCATAGAGGAAGAGGCCATAAGACCAACGACTGTATCCATTTGAAACACATCATTCAAGACATACTTGACCAAAATCAGGTAGGCACTAAACAACATACCTCTAACGAGACACATGTGGCATACAAGGATCCACTCCTCAACCATGACAAGCCATACAACAACAACAACAACAACAATACCAATAGGCAGAATCAAAATAACAGACACAACAATGCCAACTATGCGAATGTGCCATTCGACTATACCGTCAATTGCATATCATAACACATCCCACAAATCAACGTGATTGCATCTAACCAACAATCAAGACCCAACAAAACTGATTGCAGCATCATCACCCATAGTGGTAAGGTCACATTGAACACGCTCCCTCCAAGGTCATCACCTTCTCCATCTAACTGCCATACGTATAGTGTCATAGACCAACTTCAAAAAACTCTTGCCCACATATCTATCTTCGAGTTGTTGTGTCTGTCTCCCTCCCACAAAGAAATTCTTGATAAAGCCCTAGTGGAAACAACTGTGCCCATGAACTTGGCCCAAGTGAAGTTTCAAGCCATGGTAGGAAATCTAACTTCCTCTAGCACCCTATCATTTACCAAATAGGATTACCTATCAGCATCCTAGCCCCATAACACACCCTTGCATATCGTCGCCTTCATTCATGAACACTGTATCAAAAGAGTTCTCATTGATGGAGGAGCAGGTTTAAATATTTGCACGCTCAAGCTAGTCCTTACATTGGGGTTCTCAGAAGCTACAATGGATCCTAGAAAAAAGATCACTATTAAGGCCTATGATGAAGAAGAAAGAACTACAAAAGGAATAGTGGTTTTACCTATAGATTGGACCAGTAATAAAGAATGTTGTTTGCCAAGTCCTAGATAGGGAGCTAGCCTATAACATCCTCCTAGGTAGACCTTGGATTCATGCCATGAAAGTTGTGCCTTCTACCTACCACCAATGCTTCAAATTTCCTCATAACGGTGAATAGATCACCATCCAAGGTGATCCGGATCCTTTTTAGCATTGCAACTCTATCCATTCAAAGCCTGATTGTATCATTCCCAACAATAGACCTTCCACATCCCCCATATCACATCATGAGTCTACCTCTGAAGCTTCCTTGTCCAAACCCAAAGAATAGAAAATCACAATCAAAGAAACAGGGGTAGGGGAATACTCCATCGAGCACAGCCTCAACTTAGCCAAAATTCCTCTATCTCCAAGATCCTTTGGGTGACCTACACCTTTTCCAAAGCCATCTGCTCCTCCCAAACCTCCCACAACTCCCTTTGTAAAATGGGGAACCCTATCAAACAAAACTGAGGAAAGAGATGTCTTGCAATGTCTCTACATTGAGGAAGATGACACACAACAAGAACCACCTAAGCTTCCAACGAAAATCTATGGGCGTGGTGAGTCTATCTTGCATAGAATGGGTTATGAAGGACAAGGTCCCATTGTCCTAAGAAAAGAAGGAATAATAGAACCCATCCAACCCTCCTCATCCTCATTGGCAAGAAATACAAGAGGGCTAGGATACAAGGACAAAGGCAAGGCTAAAACCAATGCTTGTTTTGTGGAGCAAATCCATGCCCTACAAGAAGACAGTGACATTGAATCCAATGAGTATGAGTGGGAGGAACTCATAGAGCACTCCTATGAGGACAAAGGAGTTGACACCATTCAAACTTATAGCCCCTACCATGAGGGACAAATGCTAATGCATAGACCATTATAGTGTGATTCGCCAATTCTTGAGAGTATGACTTTTGAGGAAGGTCGAAGTTACATCACAATAAATAATTTGGAGGAAAGTACCATCCCAGATCCTATCCCTATCAACCTGAATACTCCTTACATATCCTTTCAAACTATCATACCCAACCAATCAAATCTATCTTCTGATACCCTCCTCCTTGTGCATCCTGAACATATCGACTGGGATTTACAAGGAACCCCACAACTAGACATGTTCCAAACTGATGATGCCTATATTGACTACATGGAACTTAGGGACCACCTACCTATAGGAGATCATAAAGCCGGCTTCGCCATTGAACTCAACACCATGGCTTATTTTGGAGAGGGTGCCAAGCCTTCCAGTCGCAAAAACATCAAAATAAAAACTGGATCTAATGGTGAAACTGCTCTGCGATAGTATTGGATCCCAAAATAGTAAAAAGAAAGGATGCATCAGATGGTGAAAACCTCTCTGAGGTGCTAGACTATGGAAGGCTTGACACTCTCTCCAACGACATGTACCAGGAGAAGTATCAGATTGTTGTGGAACCTACAGAACCTATCAACATCGAAACAGAGGAAAAGCCTAAGATCATTCATTTTGCAAAGTCCCTATCTCCACCGGAAAAGACAAAGTTTGTACCATTCTTCAAGAAAAAGAAAGTCAACTTTGCTTGGTCATACACAGATATGCCCAGTTTAGACCCAGATTTGATCCTACATCATCTTCCACTAGATCCAAGAGTCAAACCAGTCAAGCAGAAGCTTAGGAAGATGCATCCACACATTGCATTACTAATAAAAGAGGAACTCAAGAAACTACTGGATGTAGGGTTCATCAGGGCAATAGACTATCCAGCGTGGGTATCCAACATAGTGCCAGTATCCAAACCTGATGGCAGAGTTAGATTGTGCAACGATTTCTGAGACCTAAACAAGGCTTGTCGCAAATATGACTTTCCATTACCTAATATTGATATCGTAGTCCACTTGACAATAGGACATACCATGTTATCTCTTATGGATGGCTTCTCTGGGTATAATCAAATTAGGATAGCACCAAAAGACCAACATAAAATGGCTTTCACTTGTCCATGGGGCACTTTCTGTTGGAATGTCATGCCATTTGGGTTAAAGAACGCTAGGGCAACATATCAATGTGCTATGACCACTATCTTCCATGATATTATGCACGTCACAATTGAGGACTATGTAGATGACATCCTTGCAAAGTCACTCACAAGAGAATCCCACCTAGATGTACTAGAGAAGGTCTTTCAAAGATTGGAACACTTCAAAGTCAGGTTGAATCCAAAGCAATGTGTGTTTGGAGTCACCTCGAGCAAGCTCCTAGGCTTCATTGTATCAGCAAACGGGATCGAATTGGATCTTGCCAAGGTCAAGGCTATTATGGAAATGCCATAGCCAAATAACATCACTCAACTGCAGTCTCTACAAGGCAAGTTACAAGCAATCTGCTGGTTCATATCACAACTAGCAGACAAGTGCCAACCTTCTCACCTATTACACAAAAACATACCATTCAGATGGGATGAAAAGTGTGAGGAAGGATTTTGCAAACTAAAGGAATACCTCATGAATCCACCTATTCTAATGCCACCTATCCAATGTAAGCCACTGTATCTATATATATCTGCTACACCAACAACTCTCAGAGCCCTCCTAGCACAACAAGATTATGAAGGCAAAGAAAGAGCTATCTATTACATCGGTCGCACATTGGTGGGCTATGAACTACAATATTCCCAAATAGAAAGATTGTGTCTTGTTGTGGTTGTTGCTTACAAAAAACTATGACATTACATGCTAGCACATTTAGTCAATCTTATTACAAAGATAGATCCACTAAAATACCTATTAAGCAAAGCAACTCTAACAGGTTGCCTAGCCAAGTGGGTAATGCTTTTAAGTGAATATGACATCGAGTATGTAGAAAGGAAGGCTATCAAAGGTCAAATCATCACCGATCAGTTAACAGAAGCACCATTACAGGATACCACACCAATGACATTTGACTTCCCAGATGAATCCATATTTAGTATCACAACACACTCATGGAAGCTCTACTTTGATGGCTCCTATACAAACCATGGATCAAGAGAAGGAATCTTGTAGGTCACTCCTCAAGGTGACACCATACCCAAGTCTTATTATCTACTATTCTCATGCACAAACAATATAGCAGAGTATAAAGCCTTGGTCATTGGTCTCAAAATGGCAGCAGAATGGAAAATAAAAGAGTCACATGTCTATGGCGACTCCCAACTCGTAATCAATCAAGTCAACAACGACTATCAAACCAAAGATGAAAAATTAATCCCATACAAGCATATGGTCGATGACTTTAAAGAGTACTTTGTGATCATCTCCTTTGAGTAGATACCTCAAATTGAAAACAAAGTAGCAAATGCCATGGCAACCATTGCCTCACTCCTTGAGATCCTAGAGAATGAGTCACGGTATGAGTTCTTGGTGGAATTAGTTAGGCAACCAGCTTATGATCTTCTTGAAACACACTCCATATGTCTATTAGTCAGATCTGATTCACCCTTGTATGGTAAGATTTACACTTACCTCAAGGATAAAACCCTACCACCTGACTTGTCTTCTAACCAATGTCGAACCTTCATTCACCAAACCTCTTGTTACACCATTATCGCTAACACCCTCTACCACCAAGGTCTGGATGGTACTTTACTTCGATGTTTAGAACGGGAAGAATCGCAAACCACATTACGTGACATGCATGAAGGAATTTGCAGAACACACTCTAGCGGTCCTCCTTTAGCTAAGAAACTCGTGCGTTTGAGATAATAATGGCCAAACATGGAAACTGATTCATATCAGTTTGTGAAGAAATGCAAGCAGTGCCAGATACATGGTAACCTCATCCATGCACCATCTCAAGAGCTACGACCTTTAATGACACCTTGGCCCTTTTGTCAACGGGGACTTGACATTGTGGGAAAAATCCACCCTCCCTCATCCAATGGCCACAAGTTCATAATAACCGCCACTAAATATTTTACCAAGTGGATTGAAGCCATTCCCCTCACCACCATCATAGACAAACAAATCTCCTCATTCATCCTCAATTACCTCATTTGCAGATACAGAATTCCCTCATCCATTATCATGGATAATGGAAGACCTTTCAAGAACTAGGATGTACAAGAACTTTGTGACAAATTCAAAATCCAACATCATTTCTCCATCCCCTACTATCCCCAAGGCAATGGCCAAATAGAGGCATCCAACAAAACAATCCTGAAGATCCTCAAGAAAACAATCAACGATGTTGGCCATGATTGACACATACAACTGAATCCCACTCTGTGGGCCTATCAAACCAATATATGTACTCCCATAGGTGCTACCCCTTATGCCCTTGTCTATGGATCAAAAGCCATTTTACCCATCGAGGTCGAGTTACCATCTTTACAGGTGTTGTTAAAAGGTCTTATCACTGATGAAGACTATAGAGTTTCAAGACTGCAAGAGTTAGAGATGTGTTGACTTTTTCCCAGACTGGATGCTTATTCCCAGATATCCCTACAAGGTAGCCATCAGTGATCAACAGGATCTCTGGGCCAGGGGGTCAACAGTGTAGGAGATAGACTCTATATTTTATCTCCTCTTCTTCTTCAGGCTCTGCAAGACCTAGGGGGGTATTCCCTACTCAACATCCATGAGGATATGCATGCAAGGCTGGGATGTTGACAGAAAGCAGATGAGTCCTCCTGTAAGTAGACCAAAACTGAAAGATAAGGGCAAAGGGGCTGGCTTTGGGCCTATTTGCAGTTGTAGACAGAGGACTGAGGTTCCTAAAACTAACTCTAATGTCCTAATGGTTGGTTTTAGATTTTGATTTGGAGTTTAAGTGTGGATGCAAAGCTGGATATGGTTATAACACAAAACAAAGCATGATTGGTGCCTATCCAGGGCCTGGAGTCAGTAGACATACACCTGTGGATGATCAGCATGAACAACTAAAACTGGATTTCAAGGGGATTCATGTGATACCTGCCTTACAGGTATCTCCCAATACAGAGTGTTAGGTTATCTCTACTTATGGTATCCCTACTGTAGTATACCCTTCCCAATGTTCGACCTGAAAACAGTTTAATCTACCCCTTGAGTAGAAGTTAAAAGATCAGACAGTCAACATAGGAATTCTATGCTCTAGAATCTAAACATTACCAAACATCCAGATTCAGAAGAAGAATACATGCAATACTGGAGATAGAATTAACACAACACATGCCAAACAACATTTCTCATATAAGTTTAATCATGAAATCAGTGGGTTCATGCCAAAAACAAACAACAAGAGATACATAAACTCACAGGTAATCTGTACAGAGCAACCAGATCAGCTTGTTATGCACTACAGAGCCAAAATCATCAACTTTCAACAACCTTGAATAAATAACACCATCTGCATTATATAGCAGGAAGGTGCATATAGCATTAACTACCAGGTTGACCAAAAATCCCGCCAGATACACAGTATCATGAAAATGGTGCTCAAACACAACCGGATTGGCGCCCAAACTTGAATGCAGCAGGTAGGGGAGGAGACAGGAAGATTTCTCGAGCCCTGCGCCATTGTCCGCTGATGTACACTTCCAGTCGGGTACAGGATCGACCCACGCCATCGCCCATACCTCTGCAACAATCGCCATTAATGGCGCACCAACCCGCGGCCTTGGGAAGATCATCAAATCTGCAGTCGCAACCATTTCCCGCCGAGATTCACCATCATGATATTTGAAAATGCAGGATATCAATATCCCACATGCACCCCGCGATGACCTCAATAACACTTTATATACTAGGTCATGAGCATATATCATGTCGGCGCTTTTGCTCCTGACGACACTAGTATAGACCTCATCATCATCATCCTTCAGCAGCATGATATCCTGTTGTTCGAAATATCACCCTGACGTCATCATGATATTTGAAATATAGCCTTCATGATAATCGGCACAACCTGATCCTTCGGAGGAACATCCTCCTGCTGAGCTTATAACAAAAGTCTGGCCGATGAACATCCTGATGACGTCATCATCATATCCTGCTGACGTCATCATCATATCCGCCTACTGCGCACCTCCTCATATCCGGATGACGTCATCATCATGTTTGCAAATATCAGGAGGTCTCTTCAAGATGATCAGCGTTAGAAATATGACCCCCGCGGACCTTGATGACGTCATCATCATATTAACGTCATCATGATATTCGGAAGACAACCGGATATTTGGAAATATCCTCCTGATGTTCAAATATCAGGTTGCACTGTAGCTCCACTATAAGATCGGGGCGATAACTGAATATGATGATGCTGCTTGAAAAGATCACCCTCAGTAGATAATGCATGAAGCCGGCAGGCGGATATCTCCTTGATATCAGCATCATCATGATGCTGGAACAAACATATATCCGGGTGATATTGAAAGATGAAAATATCACCCCCTCCTTCGGAAATATCATGATGCAGATAGGTAGAGAACCGGATATCATCCTGACATAAGGATGACGTCAGCATCATCAGGATGAAGAAACAACGAACAACGAAGTGATACAACATCATCAGGATGATATTGACTAAGATCATCCTGACGTTCAAAATATGATGACCCTAGTGAATATCGGGTCGCACTTAGAATTCTTCAACAACATCATCAGGATGGTATTAACCAAGATCACCCGATGATAAAAATATCACCCTGGCGAAATATCATGAAGGCAGAAAATATGATGACCTCCGCAAGCAGCAGGATGATAACTGGAAATATCATGATGATGACGACGACCCTTAGGAAAAAACAAGTTAGGTCGAACAACTTAGAGAATAACCCCTTCAAGACAAAGGGGCAACATCATCATCATGTTTGGGCAAGGTGATAAATGGAAGATCACCGAATACTTTGAAAAATCACCCTCGCAAGCAACTGAGGGGGCACTGTAGCTCACCAGTATCATCAGGATAATAAGCAAACATCACCCGATAGTTGAAATATGATGATGACGGTGAGAAACCAGTCCACGAAGAACATGATGATGCAGACCATCATCGAAGACAAGATGATGATGATGACCTCCTCCTCAGGAAAATATGATGCTGCAGCTGAAACATGCTGAGGAGGTCCAACACTTAGAAAAAATGGGCAAGAAGATAAAGGCTTCGAATGAAGAAACCTCATGATCATGACAAATCATGCCCAGGTCAAAATGAGTGCTAACAAGATGTTAGAGGAGAAGAGAAAAAATGTTTTGAATCATCTCAAAGCCTATCAACAGAGAATGTCACAAAGCTACAACCACAGGGTCTGTCCATGGGTCTTTAATGTTGGTCATGTTGTACTCAAGGAAAACCCCCGCAATCAGCAAGATCAGGAAAAGAAAGGTAAGTTTTAACCCAAATGGCTTGATCCTTATGTCATCATTGTAGCCTATGGGTTAGGAGCATATAAGTTAGCAACATCAGAAGGTGAGCTGTTCAATAACCCAATCAACAATATGCATCTTTTCTGGTTCTATACCTAAGACAACCCCAATGTACGGGGGGGGAATCAAAAAATTAAAAAAATTAAAAAAATGGAAAAACAACAAAAAAAATTATCCTTTGGTGAAAACCTAGAAAACAGGCGCTTTGGATAGGTACCATGATAAAAACCTAGCAAATAGGGGTCATGTGTACTTTTTAGCTTTTGTACAAATAAAAGAAAGTGGTGAAAACCTGGTAAACAGACACTACTTGTGATAAGCCACTTCCTCCATCTTTGGGAAACCAATCACCTTATGCCCTTTCTCCTACCAACGTGTCTCATCCGACCCATATCTAGTTCAAAATAAAACCTAACGATAACCTATCATGGCTTGATACACTATCTCTTTTGTCACCTTATCAATTAAGGTCTTATCCATTATCCTATCCACAGTGTCAGCCTAGCATAGCGTCTGTCGTTAGTATCATAGGGTCACCCTGAACTATGCTACCTCTGCATCATCACGTAGGCAAGGCCATTTTCAATGCACCCCTGAGGCTTCTCATCCATCCCATATCTTTTCATCTTTCTTCTAGTCCATCCACATCCATGGTCCAAGTCCTGAACTACGTTGCCTCTGTGTCATCACGTAGGTAAGGCCATTGTCAATGTGCCCCCGAGGCACTAGGTAAGTCCATTAGGGTCCGTTTCCCCAATAAGGATTGTGGTACCTTTCACCAGATGCAAGCACGCACAACAAACCCTGTTTCCAAACAGAAGTTTTGACGCAAGACATCAACCTATCCAAAGAAAAGCAAAAATAAGAGCAAAACGATCTAAATGAGTCTATCTAAATTATGGCAAGAAAGATACATCTAATGCAAGAATGTTTTGTGTCAAATTAGTTACGTCTTAAAGTCTTCACTTTTGTTATCACGTTTCCTATGCTACTCAAGGATGCCAAAAGCTAGAGATGCAATGATGGGGGCCACGATTCTTTTCTTTTTTGTTACTTGTGGGTTCATCTTTAGTAATGTGAAGCCTTGTCTAAGGACATGATCAACTCAATGATCATCAAGGACATCAGAGGGCTAACATGAAACAGGTATAATCCTTGTCTGTTGATACGCAAGAAATACTCGGGTCATCTCAGTTTAATTATACCTAGATTGTTGTATATCAAAAACCATGTAAGAAATGCTCAGGTCATCTCGGTTTAATTATACCTAGATGCTTGTTGTATACGCCTAAAAATGACACAAATCACCCTAAATAAATATTCCAAATATTTATTCCATTCTTCTATTAATTAAATAAATATTCCAAATTTATTTAATCAATTCACTATCTCACAATTAAATAAATTCTATTTATTTAATTAAAATTCTTCTAAAGTCTTTCACAATTAAATAATCATAAATTATTTAATTAATCCTATTTCCTCTATCCTAAAGTTCTAAATTCCAAATTCCACATCACCTTTACACCTCACCTTTTCCACCTCACCTTGTCCACCTCATCAGGTTGCACATGTAATTAAATATATTTAATATTTAATTATCTTATTTTCCCTCACCCACATGGCCTATTTCTTCTCCAATCAGAGGTCAGTTAACCAATCAATCAAATCTGTTAACTAACCTGTCAGTTGAGTCAAATCCTCAATCAATCCAGTCAGTTCCACAATCCACTCTTCTAACAGATCAATCAAGTCTGTTAACAGACCAGTCAATGGAGTTAACTCTCCAATCAGTTTTGTCACATCCCACCTTTCATGATGGAGCTGGGACACTTGGCACGTTTCCACTGGTTGCACATTCCTCAACCATCCTCAACCGTTGATCTTCATATCTTCTCTCAACCGTTGATTCCTATTCCTCCGAGTCTATAAATGCAGCTTCATCCTTCCATTCTAATCATCCAGGCTTTTGACATCGTTACTCTGCAGAAATATCACCAGCGCGCCTTTGGCACCCATTTGTCATCTACAAGCTTGAGATCACCATTGTTGCATTGGAGCTCACCTTCATTGCATATCACATCATAGCCGTTCACCATCGACTTCCTCAAACAGCTTTAAAAGATTGCACTCTCTGAGGGCTCATCTCATCTGCGTAAGGACGATTCGTGATAGGCGAACAACGGAAGTTTCGAAACGGAAGAGGTTTGCTGTGTTCGTTCATTGTTTATTTAATCTTCTTTGTTTCTCCATTCTGTTGATGTTTGGGTCATCTGTTATTCATTTGATTGATGCACTATTTTACCCTCACACTTGTATTTTCTGACAACATTTCAAAAAACAAAAAAAACAAAAAGCCCAATGATGAAATAAGCACTTCAAAATACTTGCACTATCAAGATGGCAAATACCATTCGCATCCACAAAGCATCCATATCCCATGCAATAAAAATTCTATGCAGAGTATCAATTTTACAAACAGAAGCTTGTGATCCTTCCATCAGTCAGTCTTCTATCTATCATTGTGTCATTTCTGTGTCGATTGAGTACATTTGGACATAACAAAAATATAGCATAATTTGCATATCATATCACATGAGATAGTCATTAACATGATTAAGTCATTTGCATACATAATAGGTGCATTAGATCGTCCATATCCATTTGCATCATACATAGCATAGTATCAACAAAAAAATAAAAAACATAGGCAAAGACATACAGATCATTGCATAAACTGCATAATCATATAGATAGCATCTCACATTTTGCATATTAGAAACATCAAGTAAACATCTAAGTCTACATTATATCATCATCACATTAGGTCATCATAAACATCACATAGCATCATATAGACATAGTAAAAGCGTGCATCACATGTGTAACATCATAAGATCGAAAGCATCCATAATAGAAACACATATACAACTGCATATAGATCATCAATAGCTGCATCATCATATAAGTAAACACAAAGCATGTCCAAATGTACAATATATCAAAGTGTCTGTCATCCATAAGTTAGAGTCATATAAAATGTATACATGTCTCGGTGCAAAATGATACAAAATATATACATATCAGGCTATCGAAGCCATAAAAAATGTGTGTATACGTAAGCCAAAATTGGTACAAGTGAAATGGCTAGCCCTGCTACCATAGGACGCTGCTCCCAGCACTACCCTCTCCGTCTCCACCTCTACTAGCCCCAGACTACTATGAACCCATGGCAGACGCTGCTGATCATGAACCCCCTACTCTCTGAGTTGTGCCTACCACAAACTAGCTCCTGTAGCTAGGTACCCTCTGGTCTGCCGGCACCACCCCATGGTACAATCCTTTGTAATACTATGTCTAAGCCTGCACTCTAGTAAGCTCACCCTGTACCTATTCCATCTGTGTTTACAACTGATGAACTTGGGCCTATCCCTACTGCACCTATTTGACTAAGAAACTGGTCGCCCCATCGGTAGCCAAGGCAACTAAAGCTATGTCTCTCTCCAATCTAAGGGCTCACACCCTCACCAATACCATATCTCGCTCTACAGTCAGCCCTAATATGACACCTATGTCTACCTCTCTTCGAGACTCTACCACTCTAAGATGTGCCCTAAGCTATCTCACCTGACCCTGTAGCGTAGTAATAGCCTACTGCTGTAAGTCAGGCTGGGGAACCTGAACTTATGGCACCTATAGCTGTACTATCTGCTAGGGCACCTACTGTCCCTATACCTACTATGGTGCAGCTGGCTACTGCACTACCTGCTGAGGCACTTGCTATGGTGCCAGCATTTGTATCTACTATGCAGCCTGCTGCTGCACTGCCTACTACTGGGAAGATCCCTCCCCAACTCTCCTCCTCTGTCTCTGTCTACTTCCTGTACCATCACCTCCATCATCTTTGTCTCCCCATCCTCATCTACCCCTCCTTTTGCCTCCACTATCCTCACCATTTGAATCCTCCTCATCTAGGAGAGGAACCAACTCTCCAGGTCCTGAGTACCTCAGGAATGGGTGAGCTGCGAACCAGTCCTCATAGTCGGGGGTCATCCCCACGTCCACTACCTCCCTCCTCATCGGCCAAGCCACATAGGGAATCTTCTGAAAGTCTGCTAATGCCTCCTCGTAAGATGCAACCGGGCCCCATCTAAATTGCTCTGCGTGTGTCCAGGCAAACAGTACTTGCCCTTGTGGTCACCCTTGTAGCCTCCCAAACTATCTCTATACCTGACTAACAATCTTCCTCTCCAGTATGTGCCATGTCCTCCCAATGAGCCACCGAGTCTGAAAGCAGTAGGGGAGCTCATCGTCCTCATCATCCCATGGCTCACAGTCTAGATATGGATGCCAAACAACTCTATCTATATTGTCTAGCACATGCCTCCAGTACTCAAACTTTCCTAGCTTATGCTGGGAAATAACACCTGCGTATCCATAACTGTACGGCTCACCCCTCTACCTGGAAAAGATGCATATCGGCTGAGTAATAGCAATGTTCTCCCATAGCCAAAACTATAGTAGTGAGACGTCGGCAGACAAATTGGCACCCCTATGGTATACCACCTAATGCATATCATGGTACAAGTGTGCAAGAACACAAACACCCCATGCAAAGCGGGTGCCCTTTGTAATCATCCTCTCCATGGTCCTACCCCAACCAATGGGGAACCCATGTGACCTCCTATCAGGGCATACAACACCCCCAATCAATCCAGCCACTATCCCTGGGAAGTAGTCATAGTAATCATGAATATCCTGCCAAGAGATAACCTGACCCTCTAACTTTGGATCATCAAACACTCACCTGCACTCTGCCAATCTGGCATTGCGCTAAGGATCATACTCTACAAGCTCACCCTGGATAGGCAAGTGCAGAATCCTGTAGATGTCCTCAAGACTAATGGCTATCTCACCAGTGGGCAAGTGAAAGGTCCTATCCTCGCTATGGAATCATTCCACCATTGCAGTCAACAAACTAAGGTTTGCATGAATCGAGGTTCAGAGGCATGAAGCACACGTAGTCTAGACCCATAGCACCAAGAGCCTCCTGATCTATCTCTGTGAGCATATACCGCT
Source organism: Cunninghamia lanceolata (assembly GCA_027924645.1). Classification (NCBI taxonomy): domain Eukaryota; kingdom Viridiplantae; phylum Streptophyta; class Pinopsida; order Cupressales; family Cupressaceae; genus Cunninghamia; species Cunninghamia lanceolata. Next base: position 18,594,774 of record BSBN01001272.1, on the reverse strand, counting down.
ACAACATCGGCAACGGAAACTACTCCTACAACATAAGTACATCACGAATGTCCTCTTGCAATCAGGCAAAGCAATGCATCAACCCAATCTACAAAACTGCTCAAACTATCAAAACTATCCTATCACTTACTTAACATGTCAAAAATTGATCAAAACAGCATAAACATCTCTTGACTAGATTCCTGCAATCTTGGAGATAGCTTATCGATTGACGCATCAAGTAAGATGCCAATCGAATCAATTTCGTTAATTAAATTGACTACCTTAGTGCAAATGCACTGAAACAGGTCGCAAATGCACTGACTCATAGCAAATGCGTAACTTCTCAATCAAGGTGCTGAAACACTAAGCAAGTGCGCAGTTTCAAAACACATGTGCAGTTTTACACACATGTGCAACTAGGATTCACAGAAGCGCAGTCTCATAATGCATGCACCACTTCTTAACGTATGTGTAGTTTCCCATATCAAAAGCACCGAACACATACATGCGCCATTTCATACCATAAATGCGTTGAAATTTAGAAAAAGCACAATTTTGCATGGCATATGCACCGAACTGTGAAATGATGCATTCATTTACCTAAGTTTTCCCTAGCATTTATTGCTCTAATAAATGACCCTAGGCAAGTTTTGTCGAACTACATACTAGTGGTCCTGCCTCAGCTAGCTGATCGAACTGCAAACTCGCTCAAAGTGGTACTCCTCGCGTGGAATATCCATATCTATACTGAGTGCTCTAAGCTTTTGTGCTCTCCTAAGCTCTGAAGGACCTATCAATAAAATCCAAGTGTGTAAATGACTAGGATTGTGGACCCAACTCCTATATATAGAAAATGAACCCTAACTGGCTGTGTGGTGACTGTGACTACTTCCCAAGCCCATTTCTTCTCGTTTCTCCAAACCATAACCCATTTTCTTCAAACCTAACCTGATTTTCACCTTCTTCTTCATGAGATTGTCCGTCTCACGTCCCTTCTACCTTCTTCCCATCCAATCTCCCGAGGGGGCATCCTATCATTGTTAAACCTGTACTAGGGGCAAACTGGGGCATGTATCATTATCAGAAATCTATTCTTTGAAACAATGTGATAAAACACATTGCATCAAAGAGGGACAAAATGTATGCACCTAAAAATGATATGACACTGTCCAAATAAATATTCTTAATATTTATTTAAGTCTACTTCCTCTATCAAAAATAAATAAACAAAATTATTTATTTGATTCATATTCTTCCAACAATTAAATAAAATCATTTATTTAATTAAAGCCTCTAATATCCTCCAACAAATTAAATAATACCAATTATTTAATTAGTTCTTCCAAAATCATTCTAAATTAAATAATACCAATTATTTAATTATTTTAATATCTTCTCTAAATTTAAATAAATCAAATATTTATTTAAGTTGTTCATTTCTTCTAAAAATTGAGTTATCTCTAAATAAAATTCAATCCTTGTGCACATGCAATTGAATATTCCAAATATTTAATTGAACAAAAATATCTTCTCATCCTCATGCAATTCCCATCCTCTAGTTCTAATTAGTTAATTCTTCTATTTGTTTTGTTAATTGATTTATCTCTTCAGTTAACTCATTCTTCTATTTTATTAATTCCTCTCATGCAAAATAGAGCAAGACACATGTCTTGTTCCTATTCGTACACATCCCTCAACTATTCTTAACTATTGATCTTCTCTCTCACAAGTCTATAAGTACAACCCTATTCCTCCATTTCATTCATCCAAGCTTTTAGTAAACTTACACTGCAAGAATTACAACGCGCCTTTGGCACCATATCATTCCATAGCTTGCGATCACCCTTTTATCATTGCAATTGTGTTGAAGAATCTTTTCATTGCAAACCTATCATAGCCATTCCCACTTGACATCTTGGAAAATAGCAAGGAAGTGCACCTTCTGATGGCCATATTCATGCACAAGATCATTTGAGATAGGCGACCAATGGAAGCCATGAAGAAAAGAGGTTTGCAAGGTTTTGTTCTTTGTTTGTTTGATCTTCTTTGTTTCTATATTTCATTGAGTTATTAGGTATTATTGATAAATTTGATTATTCATTCCAATTTTCCCTTAACACTAAAAATAGTGAGACTTACTATTTTTAGTAAGTTCTTCGATTAAGCTCAAATTGACTTGAAATTTTTCCTATAAGGTGCAGAACAGCTAAGTGAACATCTCAGCTGAGTTTCATCTCAAGATCATATCTGAATCAGGAGATATTAAAGTTTCTATTTTTTGAAACTACTGAAAAAGGTCTTTGAACTCAATTACCGGAATCAAAACTTCTCTAAATGTCGTAAAAATTGGGATAACTAGCATAGCATGTTATAAGGTGATATATCTCTTCATGAGCTTTCCAACACATTAAACAGTTCATCAATCGGACACCCAGATCAAAAGTTATGGCCTCTGAAAGTTGGACCTTCTGTCTTGGGAAATGTAAAAACATGTTGGGCACATAAAAGAGCTATAAAGGGGAGAGTTACATGTGTTAGTGTGTGGTTTGGCACATCATAAGGCATCTTTGATTGGAGATAATTTGGGCGCCACTTTTTGGGTGGTTTTAGCTCATGATTTTGTAATTACCATTGGCGGTGTACTGTATTGTATCTCCTATATATCAGGAACTTGAGATGGAGGTTCTATGTAAGAATTTTATAGATGTCAAATTACCTCCTCGATCTCTGGTTGGATATACTCCTATAAAAGCTTGCTCTGCAAGTATATTGTAATCTTTTTTATTTTTGAATAATATATTGGGCGGCTCTGGAGTGTGGGGTTTTTTACCTAAAAGGATTTTCCCCAAGTATATCTTGTGTTGTGAGTTTTGTGTTTACATTTGGAAGTTGTTATTATCTTTCTGTTAATGTGTATCTTAATTTGTAACTGTAAAAGAAAAATTTGCATAAGTCTTTCCTCATTAGATTAGTGTAGGAAGCGTTTTCCGCATACCTTGCTTCCTTTCAATCAATGCTCTTTGCACCTCTTAAGTACTTATGTGCCAAGATCTTAGCCCAAGCTTGGTCCTGATTAGTGCACCATCTCCAATAAAGTTTCATGGAAAGGACTTGACCAATGAGAACAACCTGTTGTAGCCCAAGACCCCCCTCCTATTGAGGTCTAAGATGTCCTCTCACTTCACTAAAGGCCACTTAGAAGAATCCAAGATCCCATACCATAAAAACTGTCTGGAAAGAGAGTCCAAACCATTGATAAAGCTAGGAGGGGCCACTTGCACCATACATCTATAAATAGGGAGAGCTTGAACCACCAATTTGAGAAGAAGCACTCTACCCGCAAAGGAGAGCCACTAGATGGTCCAATGGCTAACTCAACCCCAAAACTTATCAATAATCTTTTGCCAAGTAACTCGAGGCAAAGGACCCACAACAATAGGAATTCCAAGGTACTCCAAGGGGAGGGATCCAATATGAAACCTGAGAATCCTATCAATTCTTGACTAAATCAAAGGAGGGGTATTAAAGAAATAAATGGGAGATTTGCCTTCATTAATATTTTGCCTTGACGTAACTAGATAAATATCTAGCGCCCATCTAAAATTGGTAGCTTCCCTAATCTCGGCGATCCCCATCAAAGTAGTATCATCAACGAACTGAAGGTGAGACTGAGTAAGAAGACCGATCCCCCAACTCCACCCATGGATGAGCCCTTGCCTCACATACCCCTTTAAAAATTTGCCAAGACCCTCATCCAAAATGATGAAGAGATAAGGAGACAAGGGGTCCCCTAGCTGAAGACCACGAGATGCTCCAAACAAATCAGAAGGCTCCCCATTAATAAGAATAGAGTAGAAGGTAGAGGTAACACAAATCATAACCCACTCAATCCACTCATTTCCAAACCCAAAGGCACTAAGGACTTTTTGCAAAAAGGACCATCTCACCCTCTCATAAGCTTTAGCCATGTTCAACTTCATGAACATAGCCTTTTCCTTGGAATTAGCCATCAAATTGATAGCCTCAACCGCTACCACAACCCCATCCAAAATTTGTCTGTTCGAAACAAAGCCTCCCTGCTCTTCCGAGATAACTCTATGCAGCCATAGTTTAAGTCTCTCCGCCATAAGCTTAGAAATGATCTTGTAAACCACATTGCAAAGAGCAATTGGTCTAAACTAATCCAAGAAATTAGCTCCTACCCTTTTGGGAATAAGAACTAGAAAAGTGGAATTCAAAGCTCTCAGCATCTGTTTGTTAACCTGAGATTCTTTCACAACATCCAATAAATCATATTTAATAATACCTCAAAACTCATGAAAGAATTCAATAGGAAATCCATCCGGTCCAGGTGCCTTCCCTTTCTTTATCTGAAAAACAACCTCTTCGACCTCATCAAGAGTAATAGGCCTACCCAAGCTCTGATTCATCTCATTAGTGACCACAGAAGGAATACAGTTCAAAATAAGATTCTCTTCCAACAAGGCAAGAGGAGAATCTTCCTTGAACAAAGAAGAAAAGTACTAAGTAGCTTCCTTAGAAATTTAAGGAAAGGAGGAAAGTTGGCTTCCCTAAGACAACACTAAATAAGAAACTAGATTCCCATGCCTTCTATCTTTGATAGAATTAAAAAAGAAAGTTGTATTCCTATCACCCTCCTGAAGCCAATCAATCCTAGACTTTTGCTTCTAGTAAATCTCCTCTTGTAACGTCCATTCTTCAAAAATCTTCAAAGCCTCACCTTCTTCCTGGAGGGAAATGTCTGAAAGGCCTTGATCCTAGATATGTGTAGTGATTGCATCAAGGCGAGTCTAGGCAGCAGATTTGGCTTGGAAGATGTTCCCAAAACACTACCTATTCCATTTCTTAAGCTGAAGCTTGATGTATTGAAGATGTTTCACAAAGGAATACATGGTAGTGTCGTGCATAGGCATGTACCTCTCCTCAAACAATCTCTCACCAGATCTTGTAGAGAAGGCTCCTGCAGCCACATCAGTTGTCCAACTTGAAAGAGGGATTCTTATTGACCCCCAACTTGGATGCTGAGAATTTGATAGGCCAATGATCGAATCCTCTCTAGTCCAGAATCTCTGAACAACTCGCCAGTTGACCCATTACCAATCCAAAAGAAAGAAACTAAAAATCTATCAAGCCTCTCAGAGATGGAATCCACCCCACAACTCCTATTGCTCCACGTGAACATACCATTTCCAGGATTGATGTCAACCAAATTTATAAATTGGATAGAGTCCCTTAGGAGAATGGAAGAGGCATCCAACCTAGCCACACCCCCTCTCTTTTTGTCTAGATTGGAAATGGCACTGTAGCCTCCCGTAAGAATCCAGGGGAGAAGAGGGGCCAGAGATCTAACCTGTTGCACATGGGTCCATAAACTAGATTTGCTAGGTAAATCCGTAGGAGCATACACATTAGTAAGAAGAACTTCCCTTGAGAGAAAGCTAGAAGCAACCATTATCAATGAATATCTACTAGATATCCACCAGAGAGGAGTAACCTTCCATGGATCCTAGAAGCTCACAACCCCACCTACCCTACCATGTGCTCCAATACACTGATACTGACCTCTACTCCATAACTTAGGTGCAATACAAGGCAATTCATCAATCGACACCTTAGACTCCTGAATAAACAAGACATCAGGAGAGTGCACTTTAATTAACTCATGAACAACCTTTTGTCTAGGGATGTTGTTCAAACCCCTTGCATTCCATGACAGAACAATCATTTCTGAGGGTCAGCAAAATGGGAATCAATAGGCTTAACTAACCCTGATTCCACCAAGTTTTCACCCATTAATTTCATTTTATCATGATCCTTTTTCCTCTCTACTTTGGAAGGCTTCTTTGTAACTCCTTTTTTGAGGTTCTTTTGTAGTAGTCTGAATTGAGGCAAGGTTTTGCTACCTTTCCCCAGGGGAGATACCTCAGCTTCCTACGTCAAAATTGCATTGTCCTCTGAGGAAGAAATAGGTACATCAACACTTGAAGCCAGACCCAACTCACAAGACCCCATCTGTGCTTGAACTATATCCAACTGGAGCATTGGCTGCTTAGATTCTTGCCTAATCAAGGTGACATCTTGTAAGTCTGTCATCTGCTCCTCACTAGATTCCCCTCCAACAAGTATAGATCCTCCAAAGCCTCAAAGAGATTGAAGGACTCATCTATCTTCTTGTCCTTGAGAGAGCTTTTAAGACCCCTCCCTCTATTCTAGGGTTTAACAGGAATAAACCCCTCTACATCTGTTGTCCCCTCTAATACTGGAGCCTTTCCTTTGGAATTCACCTATTCACCACAGGATGGAGTTCTGGTTGAAGCACCATGGAAATCCTTCCCCGAGGGGTTAGCTTTAGGACACTTCCATTGTAGGTCCCCATACTCATGGCAGATATGACATCGAAAAGGAAGAGCTTCATAATCAAGCTAGTGAATCCACACTGTGTCCCCAACCCATAGTTCGAGAGAATCTGGCAAAGGATTATTCAAGTCAATTTCAATACAAATGCATGGATAGTAGATTACCTTCTTATCCATAGTCTACTACGACATGCCTACTGGTTTGCCAAGCAAAAGCCCAATCATATGAAGAATGTCATTCTGCCAGAATTCCAACAGCAACCACAGGAGGCAAACCCACATTGGCACTTTTGATGGGAACTCCTCCAAAGGATTAAAACCAATATGCCATGGTTTAATAAAGAGGCCCACCTGATTGTAAAAATATGGTTCTCCCTCATAGGCCTTGTTGTGATCTGTCAAGCATGAAAACACCACAATGAAATAATTGTTTGCAGCCAACATCACCTCCATATTTCCCTCTGGATTCCAAGTCGGTGAGTCCACGATTCCAAAAATAGGAGTGAAATATGAGAACCCATGAACTTACAAATGAGATCATAGTTACACATATATGTAACATCCCCCACCATAGAATCTTGTCAGATCATTAGCACTGGGCGAGTATCACTCCTCTCAAAACATCCATTCACTTTTGAGGGTCTCTAGCCACCAAACTGCGATGACCCAACAACATGCATCAAGATGTTTGAAAAATCAACCACCTTTTCATGAGTAGAAAGGGGAGGATCAAACCTCAAAACAACCTGAGAGAAGGACAAGCCTTGATTAGCATCCAAAGCTGCACATGCAGCGATACCCATGCCAAGAAAAATATAGCCCTAAAAAGAAGAAACCCTAGCTAACTATACCCCTGAGACCACAAAAACCCCACCCCTACAAAGCACAAACCCCCCACACCAACGCCAAACCCCCTCTGTCCACAGGTAGGGATAAGGCAAAAGAAAAGCAAGTTGCGGCCTACTACAAGTTGCAGGCCTGCTCAAAAATGACACCCACGTCCAAACCTCTCAAGCGCTCCATCCTCATCCCGATGATTCTATCATCCTTTCCATGCATGATTTCTTCCAATTTTAGCCCAGTTTCACTCCACTTTTAACTTTTGATTACGAGTTCCTCCATGCATAACTAACTATATTGACTTCCCCTAGCTATACTTAGAGTCTCAATCAATCTATTTTTATCTCCCAATCAGTCTATTGTTAGCTCTCAATTAGTCTCTTGTTATCTTCTACTTAGTCTTATGTGATCTTCTCTCCAGCCTCTATTCTCTTCCAATCAGAGATAGATCACTCTTTAATCAATCCTTCTTAATTCCCTAATCACCACAACCTGTGGTGTGGATTCTAAACCTATAAATACCCCTCACATCTTCATTAATTTTCATCTTCTTCTCAATTGGAAGATAAAGCTTCTTTACAAGCTTCTTCACAAGCTTCTTCATAGGCCTTTAAGCCTCTTAGTTTATTTCTTTAGTTTTAGTTTTTGCAAAGCTTCAAAGCTTTCCCATAGGCAGAAAAATCATTATTGCATTCTTGGTTTGCTCAAGCTTTACAAAATTTCCCCCACTAACATTCTTATGCTCAATGCAGGACCTTGTATTCCTTTTATTTCAGCCATAGCTTTGAATCCCAAGCCATTTATTTTCCCATAGCATGCTTAAGGTCATTTCAATTTCTTTCCAATTTTCATAGCTTCAAATCTTAATCCATTTGCTTTCCATATCCTTATTTTTATCCATGTTTCCAATCAGAGGACCCCACTATTGCAAAGGAAAAGACAATTGCCAAGAATAACCTTTGAGGACTTATGCCAGGCACTATTACCTGATTTGTACAGGTTTTTCAAGATTTTGTAGAAATTTTGATTAATCAAATCTTTCTCTTGGGGAAGTAAAGATTCATTTTTCTTCTCTTGATAGGTAGCTTTCAATTGCTTTCATAGATTAATTTTCTTTTTAAATTTCTTAGATTAGATTTATTTTCTTTCCTAGATTAATTTATTTTTCGTTGTTCTTAGATTTAATTGCAAATTTCATTTCATCAAATTACAATTCAAAATTGATCCATGAAAAGATTAAAAAATAGTTTAGATTGCATACAAAAATCATATAGTTTGCATGTATTTTCTCTTTCTTAGTAATTTAATCACTCAAAATTTAGAAAAAGGAATCAAAAATTATTTTGCATTCATAGAAAATACCAAAAAAATTAGAAAACATGAATAATTTTCTTATAAAATAAAATAATTTTTCAAGATTGAAATAATATTTTTCAAAACTAAATTGTTTAGACTTGAAAGTCCAAAGAAAAATGCTTGCCAATTAATTAAGTCATAAGACTTATTGTTAGTAAAACACAATAAACTACTATAAATATTGGTTTTTAGAAGAGTATGTAAATTTGATAGATTTCTCAATACAATATTGGATTAATCATTATAAGATTATGTGAAAGTGTATAACAACAAATAGAAATCAATAAACCATGATAAATAAATACACATGACACTATATGTATGTGAAGAAACCCTTCTGAAAAATAACCCACCATCATAGAGAGGCTCAAGTATGTATTAATCTTCAATGAATACACCTTATAGTGGAGATTTGAGATAAAACCATAAATGTGTTCCAAAAACCATGTACCACCAAAATCATGGCATGGAGAAAACCCAATGCCCCCATGTGCTCAATCAATGCATCCATGAATAAAAAATGTAACTCATAAGGCATCTTTGACCAATAAATCCCAATGACTCACATCTCCATGTCTAGCACTCCACTAGAAAGGTTACAACTCATGTGGGTCCCATCCATTATGCTAAGATCCTCCACCCCAATTCTATTTCCTAGAATGGGAAAAGTGCTATAAATGAGTTTTAACTGATTTGTAATTTCCAACTTGACATAATGGTCCACCTCCTTTATGAATGCTCTTACATTTCGTATCCATGTCAACTAGAAGAATAATTAAATAATATCATCTCTTATCCAGCTAAGAGGGAATCCATGTACCCTCTCTAAGATGTTTGGATCTACATGACATATATTGTACATTAGGATTGCAATTAAATATCACATTATCCTAACACTTATTTATTGCTAAGTGAAAACAATGTTGAACAAAAGTAAATATGTAAAAACATAATTTTTAAAACTCAATAAATGGAATCAAACCTTAACTTGTATGCAAACAAGAGAAGAATGTTGTATATCAAAGGCTAGTAAAGTCATGCCAATGTCACGCATTAACCAGATGGTGAATGTACCAAAAGAGTGTAGATCAAGGCTTACACCTCAAATATCATTCAAAGCCACTTGTATGTAGATGTAGTTGGGAAGATAATGAATGTTTCTATAATCAAAAGAGCCCTAGAGATGAACCAACGTTGAGGAAGAAAAAAAAAAGATATAAGAAGAATAAAAGTTGCAAATATACCAATTCTAGAACTAGGTGAAGAGGAGTTAGAAGAGATGGGACACTACAAAGAAATATGACTTATATGAAGATTATTCTCTCTATGGCCAACCCTTTCAAGTCTACACAAATGGGTTTTCTAAAAATGATAACCCTTTTTACAAGCCTCAGTGGTGCTATATTTGTGTGCATAAGGATTCTTTGTAGTAGTTTATGATTCAGAGGAGGAAAAGAATAATTTTAGAGCTAAGGCCCTAGTGTTGTGACATGGATTTTCTATACCACAAAAAAATCAAGGTATCTTCTATTTGGGTAAGATTGTCGAATCTCCTTCATTTTTGGCTTCATTTCTCTTTGAAAAAATAGGAGACTCTTTAGGAAAATTAAATTCTTCATCGCCTAAAACTCAAAGGCACACACTAACTGCATGAACCAAAATTTTAGTGGAAATGGAGTTGTCTAAGTGTCTCCCTTCAAAAATAGGCCTTAAAATAAGTAAAACTTTATGGAAGTAGATATTAGATTATGACAACTAGTCATTTTACTATTGGAATTCTTATAAGGTTGGACACATCAATGTAATGTAAAAAGCCAAAAAAATCCCTCAAGGTGCTCAACTTGGTGGAAAACAACTACACCTAACCATCAATGTGTTGGTTGCTCTTTTGTTTTGTCTCCTAATGGGCGAGAGCTACATGTTGAGAAGCAGACTAGAAATGAGTAGGGGCATGTGGAGGGAGGTCTAGATCAAAAGAAGTAGGCACAAAAAACAACAAGAGAAGCAAGGGAAAGAAAGAGTGGAATGTCAAGCTCAAGGTACAAGTTATTTAAAATGAAGATGCTCAAAATTGAATAGAGACGAGAATTTGAATGTTCCAACAATATCATAAAAAATAATACAAAAGTTTCAAATTTTCAAAAGTTAAATGGGATAGATCCTTACTCTTCAGAAGAACATTTCCCTTCAAATGAAGGGTAGTGAGGTAGAGGTAGATTTATATCTCACTTTTGTAGAAAAGAGTGAATGGACCATGATGTCAAATTGTAAACAAAAAATCTAAAAATAAGGCCTCTCTACATGGTATTGAGATCTCACTTAAAGCAAATCAAATGATATGAATGTCATGGAGTAGACTACAGGGGTTGTTTTTTAAGATATAGTCAATATTGAGAACTCTTTTATTTATTATTGGTTATTCTTGATGTAATGTGCTTTGAAATTCAAAGCACGTGGCCCCAATAGAACCCCCAATTTTATCTATCTAAAAAAAGTATAATCTAAAATTCACCCATTATTCACTTTTATATAATCCCTTGCAAAAATAAATGCAATGCTTATCGCAAACAATTCCAATGACTATTTTTCTTCAATTCATGCAATATCCATGTCCTTTAGAAGAGTTTTGCATCTTTGGATTTGGAGGAGACAAAAAAATTATTTAACAAAATAGAAAAATAAATATTTATCTCATTAAAATTGAATATAGTGATTCAAAATATTCCCTTAATGGAAAGGATGAAGAGACCTTAAACTTTCTTTACCTTAAAGTTACATAGATTATTTTCAATAGAAAACACATAAAGAATTCATAAATCCTTTCTATATGGAAATATTAAAATCAAGAAACCAAACCTAAAGGAAAAACAATAGAGAACATAAATCAAGGAGAGAAAAGTTGCTGCTATTGCCATTGATTTGAAATATGCTTTCCTAACTTAATTTTAAAGTATACTAAAATATAGAGCTTCTGATTATCATAAACTAGATAATTATAATTCCTCTCTTTAGTCAAAAGTGAAGAACAACTTTGGATATGTTTGGATAAAAGAAAAAAGAAACCATACATAGAGCTGAGAATTTGGTTATTAAACCCTTGATGCAAAATAAGAAGTTTCCTTTGTTCTAGATTTTAGAGAAAAGAAGAAAAACCATGTAAAGGTCATTCATGTTTTTATATAAGACTTCAATATTTTTAACTAAAATTAGGTTTTTAGAATTTTAATGGAATTGAATTTGTATTTAGAGAGGCCACCTCTTTCAAATTAATTAATTCTTGTGTAAGAATATAGGCAAGGATATAATATGATACAACAAGTGTGATAAAATATTGAAAAATAATAGTAGTACAAAGAACAAATACATACGAAAATGAATTGTGTATTATTCATTGAAGATGATTATACTATATAATTACATTGAGCACACTCCCCCTTAATGAAGAACTGATTATTCTTGGACATATAGCATATCTCTGTATATTATAAACTTTATTTTCATCTTAAAATATCTCCAACATCCTTTGTAGAATGAAACATCCACTAAACTATTAGATGAGCACAACTTTCTAGACCTCAAGTACCTCTCCTCCTCCAATCATATTTCCTTTAACAACCTTTTAAAATGTGCTTTGATGATCCCAACACATCTAATAGTCATTTAAATGGTTGGATGATTTCATCTTCTTCTTCATACATTGTTGCTCTTACACACTAACAATGGCAACACTTTTGCAAACCAAGCTTACTCTATTCTCTCTACATCAAACTCAATCTATAATACTCTACTCTAATTCTACAAGAATAAGCTTGTAGGATGATCTCATCTCCTTGGGTGCTTCCATGACCATCACACCAAACTTGGCTTTGATATTGTAAGTATGAGAAGAGTGCATAGATTGACATGGCAATCTGATGATGATCTACAGTCCTAATCATGATAAATTATATATACCTCTCAACAGTTTCCTTCTTGGTGACACACTTTAAATATATTTTCTCTTTGTTTGTGTCTACCTAACCTTCAAGATATGCTATTGTCCATCTATCCACTTAAACTAAATCTCCCCTTTGACCTATCAAAACTCCCTGGGAAATCCCGTGTTTTAACCAAATATCCTCTTTCTCTTGTCAAAACTCCTTAAGAGATTTTCCCTGACAACATGGGAGATTCACTTCTCTTAAGAGATATTTTTTCATTCATTCATCCATAATCATCAACTTAATCTTCCTAGAGCTTCCATACCTTCAAATTACCTAATTAGCCCATTTTGGCCAAATACACCCTTTTAAAGTCACCCCTTTCTCGTGTCAAAACTCCTTGGGTTTGATTTTACTTGCTAATAGGGGTGATTTTCTTCCCAAGAGGGGTGATTATGTCATCTTTTTCATGCATGATTTCTTACAGTTTTAGCCTAGTTTAACTCCATTTTAGGCTTTTGATTGCAAGTTCCTCCACACATAATTGAATATTGACTTCCCCTAAATATTCTTGGGCTCTCAATTAGTCTATTTTTAGCTCCTTGTTAGTCTATTATTAGCTCCTAATTAGTCTATTATTATCTCTCAATCATTCTCTTGTTATCTTCCAATCAGTCTTTTGTGATCTCTCCAGCCTCTATTCTCTTCCAATCAAATCTAGATCACTCGTCAATCGATCCTTATTAACTCCCCAATCACCACCACCTTTGGTGTGGATTATAAACTTATAAATACCCATCACCTCTTTATTATTTTCATCTTCTTCTCATTTGGAAGATCGAGCTTCTTCACAAGATTCTTCACATGCGTTTAAGCCTCTTATTTTTTATTTCTTTAGTTTTATTTTTTGTAAATCTCTAAAGCTTTCTATTTGGAGGAAAAATCATTATTGTATTCTTGGTTTTCTCAAGCTTTGCAAAGTTGCCCCCACTAGAATTCGTATGCTCAATGTAGGACCTTGTGTACCTTTTATTTCAACCATAGATTTAAAACTCAAGCCATTTATTTTCCCATAGCATTTTTATGCACTCTTTTCAAAGTTCTTTTCAATTTCCATAGCTTCAAAGCTCAAGCCATTTACTTTCCATATCCCCATTTTTATCCCCGTTGCTAAGAGGAGGATCTCACTATTGTAGAGAAAGAGACAGTTGCCAAAAAAGGACCTTTGAGGTCTTATGCCAAACACTATTGTCTAATTCATACAGGTTTTTCAAGATTTTGTAGTAATTTAGAAAATCAAATCTTGCTCTTGGGGAACTGAAACCTCATTTTCTTTCTCTTGATAGGTAGTTTTAAATTGCATTCATAGATTAATTTTCAAGTTTTAAATTTCTTAGATTATCTTTATTTGATTTCCTAGATTAATTTCATTTTCATTGTTCTTAGATTTAATTGCAAATTTCATTTGATTAGATTACAATTCAAAATTGATCCACAAAACCAAACAAAAACATAGTTTAGATTGCACAAAAAAATCATATAGTTTGCATAAATTTTCCCTTTCTTAGTAATTAAACCATTCAAATTTTAGAAAGATACATCAAAAGTTGTTTTGCATTCATATATGATTGCATTCAAATAAAATACCAAAAACATTAGAAAACACAAAAATCAAAAGATTACGAAAATCTTTGAAATTTCATCATGAGGTCAAAAAATCAAATTTAAAACACTCAACATAAACCATCTTGATTTTATCTAGCATCCAATGTGCCTAGGAACTAGGGAATATTGGGTGAAATCTATCTTAGATGAGATTAGGGGGATTGTCCCTCAACCAATTCCCACAAAGGAAATAGCCCAAGAGCAATGACTTATCTTGAAGCTCATTCAAACAAAACAAAGAAGGCAAGCTGAAGAACATCAACACAGAATCATTCATCAACAAAGGCTTATTCAACAAGTCATTCAAAATGAACAAAATTAACAAAAGTGGCTAGGTCACCTCTGTATCATAAACAAGAAAAATAATCTTCAAGCTAGGCTTAGAACAAGTGACTCTTTAGGTCATAATACAATCACAACCACAACAACTATCAAACATTTTCATCAACATCACAATATTCATAACAACTTTTGCCAAACACATACATCCATACATCACATGATTAACCCAACTGTGATATGTGATGTTTTTCTCCCTCATAAATAGAACAACCCCTCGCTAGATACCTCCACTCGACATACTCTTGCCATGAGAACGGGAGTGACTAGGCAGTTTCCCATAGAAAGGATACGGTTCATGTGTCGTGTTGGAGTCTGACTCACCCATGTTGTGTTTGAGTCACATTCTAACAACACATATTTTTGTGAACATGTGATCTTCTGGTTAATATTTTTGTGTTTTTTTTGCTTTGATACCATTTCCATCTTCATCCCACTTTCAATGCTAGCTTCACCAACACATATTTTGATGAATGGAAAAAATACTTTGATGGGATCTTTTGTGTTTTTGAACGTTTCTTTCATTCCACCTTCATTTTTTGTTTCCATAATCATCTCATTCATTCTACAATGTTTCTTACACCCCCAATCTAGGAAAAAATCACATAGAGTTTGGGAGATCTTGCCCTGCAATGAAACAAGTACACCTTCAAATCCAATAGCTTTGATCTCAAATAAGTTAGACTCTAAAGACTCAAATTCAAAGGGCATCCAAAAAGAGCCCCACAACTTCTTAGTTTTTAACAACTCCACATGGGAAGGCATAGTCATTCAACATGACCAGATCAAAGCATGCTAAGTGAGCATTTAGTCTGAGATCCATCAATAGGACCAACCCATAAAA
Source organism: Cunninghamia lanceolata (assembly GCA_027924645.1). Classification (NCBI taxonomy): domain Eukaryota; kingdom Viridiplantae; phylum Streptophyta; class Pinopsida; order Cupressales; family Cupressaceae; genus Cunninghamia; species Cunninghamia lanceolata. Next base: position 18,579,451 of record BSBN01001272.1, on the reverse strand, counting down.
ACTATAGGAAAACTACCACCTAAATGGACAACGAGGTGAGCCATCTAGAGAAAAACTTAAAAGAAGCTCGAGAGGAAAAAGAATCCCTCTACATAGCTTATCAAACTAAAATACTCACAACATGTCAAGTGTCACCAAAAAGATCAAACCATGGGGAAACCCAAAACTCCCCTCATCTAAAATTCCATTCGCACAACACAAGTAACGAAGCATTCATGCCTTCTTTGCGCTCATCATTCAATATGGAAAATTTTAATCAAACAAGTCAAATTCCTATGATGCAAAATCAACCATAAACAATCCCACCCAATTTTCAAAACATAAACATTACACCATATGGTTATCTAACTTTTTCCAAATATCAACAATCTAGTATACCTTTTCAAGTACAACAAGTGTAGCAAGTTCCACCTATAGGGATAATGTTTGGAGGAACACGACCCTCTACACATAATACCCTCATAGGAACATACCCCAAGTATTTAAAAGAGCCTCTTGACTACAGCATTCATCATGTCATACTACCTCATCCTCTCCCTAAGCTTCCAAAATTTAAAAGAGAGCCAACTCTCATATTAGGGCCTACATCATAGTCTGGGATCTTCTTCCTTGGGATGGGGTGATAGAATAGATTTTTCTAAAGTTTGGAGGGTATTGCTCTAGATTGGTACTATCAACTTCTAGAAGCATCAATCCACTCATTGAAGTAACTCATTGATCAAATTGTGGTTACCTTAGACATGAACAAATTGGTCAAGATAGGAAGATGAGAAGTTTTAATGATAAACAAAACCCAATGAGTTAATTGCACACTTTATCACATGATATAGGCAAGTCCTCTACTCTTGAACTAGTGAGCTAAACATGGATCATAGGGAACTCTTTGATCTATTCTTACTGATCTTAATAGGGACACATGAGAACAAGTCCAAAAAATCCCCTATAAATTATATGAAGAAGTACTCAAAAGTGCCCTTAGAATTGACCAAGTTTCTATTGATAGAAGAAGAAGGGAGTATGATGCCAATGGAAGGTTGGTAAACTATAATAAAAATAACAAATCCTTGAAAAACAATCAAAACATAAATGGGTCAGTAGACACTTCACCATCTAAGAATAACAAGAACTATGATTACAAAAGGTATACAAATTTTGGGAACCAAAATGTCAACAACTGTCCCTTGAGAATCAGAAAATAGTCATACAACAATCATCATAAGCCTCAAAATTACAATCATGATAAGTATTTATCATTTTACTTGAGAGAAGGAGGCATGATATCGAATCATGTCAAAAGTACCATCACTTCACATCAAACCTCCCAAAAGATCAACCATTCATGGAAACATTCCCACACCCATAAGATGAAGGAAATAGTCCCAAAAATTTTCAAAGTACCTTTGATCAAAACACCTTAGGCCTTGTGGAATTAGAGAAAGATCTAGATGTCTATGTTACCCAAGGACCATAATGACTAGATAACACCCCTAGTGATTCAAAATTTTCTCGCATGCTAGAAATTCTCAAGAGTTCTACGTACAAGAATGCTCTCCTCAATGCCTTAGATTTAGGCCATTTAGTTCAAGACTCCAAACAAGAATGGTTCTTCTTTAATATTTGATTTCAAAAAGTTACCCTTAGACGATGACATAGCTAAATAGGGTGATCTCCCCCTCTACCTTATAGTCCAAGTTCAAGACTAGTCCATTAAATGAGTAATGATCGACGATGTGTTTGCAATCAACATAATATATTTCTCTCTCCTTTAAAGAATTGGTTATGATGAAAATCACAACACACGATAAATTTTTATCCTTTGAATTCATGACAACCCAAAAATTAAACCCATGAGTAAGGTCAACTTTCAAATTATATTGGGTACCGAAACTCTCCCAACTAAATTTTATGTCGTCAACGAAGAAACCACCTATAATATGATCCTAGAAAGACCTTGGATTCATAGGATGAGGGAAATTCCATCCATCCTATTTTAGGAAATCTAATTATTACACGAGTCAAACCCATGTTATTTAAGGAGACCCTGATCCTTTTAGCATTTACAAAGTTGAACAAGCCAAAAAGAAGAGTTCAAGGTCATGGAAACCTCTAATAATGCAAGAAATATTTTTTTTGAAAAAGAAGAGACATCTAAACAAATTACAAACATTGCTAAAACCTCAAAATCTATAGGGGAGTGGGCAATAGGATAATTCCCCCTCAGTCCCCACTCAACAAAGTCTTATGTTCCGTTCAACTTAGCAACCATTCCTATGAAGCCAACTCTGAGCATCCATGCAGTTGTGACCACCACTAAGTAAAAATGAGAACCAAAAACCACAAAAAAAAACTAGGAGAGCCAACACTAATTCCAATTGCCCCTAAAAAATTTAAAACAAAAATTGAAACTCTACAAGAACATAAAATTACAAGGCTAGGGGGCGAATCATTGAATGATGAAATATGTGAATGGATAAAACTTCTCACTAAATTCAAAGACATTTTTACACCAAGCCTAAGAATAACCTTGAAAATACTTTCAAATGATGGATATCAAATAACCATGTCAACATAAATAGAAAAATAATACAATAAGGTCATCCCAAAACCATTCAAAGTTAGAGACCTTGTACTCATAATCCACAATCTAGTCAATAAAGGCTGAAAATTTAGACCAAATTGGAAAGGTCCATAGTAGTTGAGGAAAATGTTAGAAACAAAACTTACCTCTTATGCACTAAGGAATGTGAAGAATTCAGTGAAATAATTAATGCCTTTCATATAAATAAATATTATATTAAAAATCCAAAAAAATTGAAAACTTCAAAAATCCATAAAAAGTACAAAAATTCTTGAAGAATAGAAAAAATACATTCTCATTTTGTTCTCTATGCACTTGTTAGTGATATGTTCTCATCTAATATGTTTTCTTAATAAGGAGTCTAAGGTTGTCTAGTATAGGTTATCTTTCCTAGGCCTAAAAGATTCACAAAATCATCATCACCATCAACCATTCACCTTTACATTCCAACAAATTTAGAATAAAGTCAAACTCTTAGCTATATATTGATCTTGTTATGGAGTAAAAGGTGGACACATGCCTTTTTACCTCCTTGTTTTGCTCCTAGGTCCTCGTGAATACATTATACATTCTAAATATTCATCCCGATGCAAAATTGCCTGAAACTAATGTAAATTGGGAACAAGGGGCCCATATTTTACCTTACCCCAGACCAAAAAGGAGCCTCAAGACTTGGCGCCCACGCCCAAGTATTCCCTAATTGGTTGAGGAAAATTTAAATGTTTGTCAGCTTAGGACCTTTAAAAAGGTTTCTCCTTGTCGACTCTTTTGGTTTAATTTGATGAATGTTAACGGGAAAGCATACATAAGTGTGCTTTTGAATTCATTATGAACCTAGAGGGAGATAGCCAACTTGAAGCATTGGAGTAAAGAGCAAAGAGCATTCGAATCATTCATTGTGATTCTAGAGTAGATTTGTGTTGTCATTGTGTGTGTTGTTGCAGGTTTGAAATTATCATCTATCTCTCCTTATGAGTTGAAGAGCCTTTATCCTCCTAAGGGTTTCATCACATAGGTGATATCATTGTTGTTCATCATCATTTGAATCATCATATTGATTTTGTTTTTAGCCTCTGCCCTGCAAGGGCATGCTCTCTTTATCTATCAACGGTGTTGGGAATCTTGAATGCTATCCCAAAATTTGACTGATAAAAGTCCCTAAACACCATAACCTCCAAACCCTTTTCTTCTTCTTGTGTGTAGGTTACAAGTGCAAGATCCATAAAATATGAAGATACAAGAAGACTTAGCAAGGATCAAGGTTTTGGGATTTGACAATAGTTTAGGAATATTCCTTTATGTAAGACTTGGGTACCAAAGCCCTAGTCTTTCTGCCCTAGCAAACTTCAGATCTAGCATTAGGACAGTCTCTACATCATTTCTCTAGTTTACAGTTCCTAAAGATTCAACCTTTTGGGACTTTGGCACTCACGAAATAGTCCTTCGACATCTCTGTATCTGAGACACAGGTTCTGTCATCTTCCTGATCCTCCCCTATAATTAGTTTCTATAGATTTGCTATACATCTTCTGTTATAATTTTAGATCATCATAGAACTAGGGTTTGTTGCATCATTGACCTAGGGTTTGATAAAAAAGCTTGATTAAATCAGATCTTTCCATAGCACTCATGAGTATAATATTTGTAGCTAAGTCCACCTCCTTTTGGTAGTGATTTGGCTCGGTCTTGTCCTTGAATGTTATTGTGAAAGAGGGTTTGATCTAGAGTGCATGCTAGTCTCATTATTCATCTTTTTCACACTTAAAAGATCCCAATCATAATGAATTATGATATCAAGTCTAGGAAAAGTAAATAATCAAACCTACAATACTCAATAGAAGCTTGCAAGTAGACCTTCCCTAATCCTCCTTACCAAAAGGGAAGTTTGATGGGATAGTGAAATATTTTGGTGGTGCCTAGCCCCTTATCTTTTTTGGCCAAAATATCAGGGAGATTAAAACTTTGCAAAAAAAAAGAAATGGTCCAAAAAAGAGAGAAATCATAAAAAGAGTCAAAAAGAAAAAGAAAAAAGAGATAAAAAATGAGTTAAAAAATGAGAGAATCAGGAAAAATTACTATAAAAGACAAAAAAGGAGAGAAAAATAAATAGAAAAGAAAAGAAAAAATAAAAAGAGAGGATTGTTGATGTCTATAATTTTGGGTGGAGATAAATCTAAGCTCGAAGCACATATACACACTAGTTGGGAAAAGACAAGAGTCTAGCTATCCTTAGGGCCATCTCCTGCTTTGGATCCTTTTCTTTACTCCAGGCCTATCATGTTGGCCATTTCTGATCTAAGTCTAAAAGGTATTAATAAAATTGATTGCTTGTCTAAGTTGAAAATGGGCCAAAGTGTTTTGTCTAGATAATGATAGGTGTTTAGCCTTTTCCAAAACTAAGTTCAACAATTGTTTTCTATTTATTTGTGGTTGGTGGATAAACATCAATTTCCTTTGGTTTCAAGAAATAGAGAATTGCAAATTGGATATGTCTAGGCTTATAATAATGTCAAACAACTACCTAGTTTTTAAATATATGTTGAATGCAACTGAAAAACAAGACAAATTTCTCTCATGTGACAACTAAAAACTGACACATGAAGCTCTACTTAAACATTACCAGGTTTGATGGTTAAACAATTGACACATACCAACCTCTCAAATTACAGGAGCTTGACTCTCACTATCAAATAATTTTGCCAACTCATTAGGTAAGAAGGTATAAAAAAATTCCAAATGTTTGAGGTGTTGATTTAATCCAAAGAACTTGGAGTGCATTCTATAGAACTCAAGGTGCAAGTACATTGTATATTATTCTTATATATCATGTATTTCAATAAAAAAAATTATAAAAAGGTGGTAACCCACCCATACATATATTAATCAAAATATTGCTTACATAATTTATCGATTTACATCCATCCAAAAAGCTCTGAAAATGAAGCTAATTCAAGATCAAAACACAATGCAGTAGGGCCCTGAAAGGCCAAAACCAACGACCGACCAACTACATAAAACCAACTCGAAAGTTAATAGAAAACAAAGAGAAAGACTAACAACTACTCCCCCTCGACATCCCTGCAAGACCACCACAAATAAGAAAAAAGGAGTGTCATTTCACTGGTTGCTTCCTTCACCACCTTTGGAGACCCTCGACTCGCCCCTTTGTAGTGCCTGCACCATAGCAATCCTTGTAGACATTAGTGGGATTGGCAATGACTCTGGATCTATCTTCTCCTCATCCAGCAATACAGTGTCTTCGTTACCCACTGAAGAGGGTAGATGGGAAGCGTGGACCCTCAAAAACCTAATGGAAATAAAAACTTCAATGCACCTCTCCTTCATCTTATTTGATAAGTTGTGATTGTGCACATGAAGAGCCCTATCCAACGTTCCAATATAGCCACAAGCCAACCCCTTCTGCATGGTTTTATAAATGCATTCTATTGCGGATGATGTTATAAGCGTGGTAATGTAGAAAAGTCTACCTACCATGGCCTCACTCTTATAGAGATCGTAGTCCTTCAATTCTTGATTCCACCTATCCACGTTGTAAAGATAATCAAACACCAATCCTATGGGTATTACATGCACAAAATGCCCATCCAGCACAATGTTCATGATATTAGATAGTAACATGGACACCAAGTCTGACCAATGGATAACCCTATCCTCAGCGCCTTGAAGCCATTTGAGGCCACAAATATTCCTGATGGTGAAATGTACCATCATACAGTCTGCATCACACACCTTATTGATATCTATTATCTTTATCCTTCCCCTTTATCTCTGGTTCCAAGAATACGCTAGAAAGAAAAGGCGCAGGTTTAATTTGTCATCCTCCATCAAAGCCTTGCAAACAGAACTCAACGATAAATGATTCAAAAAATAGTGGCTCCTGGATACGAATAAATTCAAAATGATAGGGGATAAAGAATAGCCAACAACTATATAAATGATTGACGGCCTAAGATTACACCTCTCTCCCACCACTGTCGAATCATGTTTCAATGATACATCCTAGGAAGTACACAATTATAACTACCCTAATTGCAAAGATTGTTATTAGATTTAGCGTGATGATAACAATAAATTTTCTTCCCTTCTCAATAGTAAAATGTCCTTCACCATTCAATGTGGCTTACCCCAATGGCCACATGATCCTTTAATAAAATCCTAGAAGGACGAACATGACCTGGTCACTTCACCTATTCCCATTCATCTGTGCTAACTGACACACATGCCTATGGCTCCCAACCATCCTCTCGTCACCACCCACTGTCGTAATACGATCCTTTCCTTCACATGCTTCTCTGTGCCTGAAGCTTAAAGGCACTAACTTAAAGAAGTAAATAACCTCTTCAAAAGAGCCAATCCAACATCTTTTCACCCTTCTCCTTCAAAATAAAGGATTATTACATCCAGCTCACTCCCCACTCATCTGTCCTTTCGAAAGCCAGCTCAACATCCATTCGGCCATTCCAAACCTAAAATAATTCATTAAACTAAAAAGACTAATGATGTGAAACTGGCTATTTATAGACATATATCCCTTCACATAGACCTCTATTCTGCACTTAGCCATTGGGGGCTTAGTCTGCCCAGAAATCCTTATGAATCAAAATCAAAATGAGAGCCTCCTGCTACCTTTCAAACCAGCCTAACACCTTTGGGGACAAAAAGAAATAAAAAACAACTCAACGATATACTCATAGACTGTGAGGATAATAAAGGCCATCCCATCACCTTAACACTTAGCTGTCAACTCTTCAGGGGTCTATTCATTTCCACGTCTTCTTGGATCCATGTCAGCAATTGGTTGGGAGCATTCCCCTGACTAGGTTTAAACAATTCTTCATCCTAGATCTAATCAATTGCTCTATTTGCTTGTGCATCTGTAGCTCTATTAGCCTCTCTGTGACAATGGGAGATCTGATAACTATGAAAACTTTTCATAAGATCTTGCACCTGCTGCAGAAGGTATCCTACATTCCAGTTCTTTAAGTTACTAGTTTTAATTTCTCTAATTGTATTAAGTGAATCTCCCTCTATCCAAAAATACCTAAAATTATGTTGTATTGCCAATTGCATTCCATGCAAGAGTGTCCAAGCCTCGGCTTCATTGTTGGAACCCTGAGGAATCTTCGAAGACTTTGCCACTAGAAGCTTCCCCTCATGATCTCTAATTACACAACCAGTGCCAGACAAGCCTAGATTACCTCAACAAGCACCATCAAAATTTAATTTCACATAGGGCTGAGCTGGGGGGCTCCACTTGACAAGATTACAATCCACTTTCTTTCTGCTAGATTGTGAGATAGAACCCTGAGGGACCTGATCCAGAAACATCCAATTTTTAACCATCAACTCTTCCCACGAAGTCCACTTAACATTATGAGATCCTGACTTCCTCACCTTAGAAAGTACCACTTCCAAAATGGCTTTGTCCAAGTTCACACATACCTGCTGAAAAGATTTTGCCTTCCTCCTGAAGATCCTAAAGTTCCTTTCACGGCAAATGTGCCATATAACTAGAGGACTCAATTCCCATAGACAAGAAAAAGTTGAGTCTGAGAACATGGTTGGCCAACTTTTAAACAAAGCCAACAATGTCTCTGGAAGAGGGGAAACCCAATTAAGCATTTTGAAGAGCCAATACCAACATTCCCTACTAAAAACACACTAGAGCAGTAAATGATTAAGACTCTCATCTTCTTCCCCACACAATACACATTTAAAATTTGAACCAATGGCCCATTTTTTATTTCTATCTCCAGTTAGGATTCTCTTGTTTAATGTTATCCAAGCAAAGGCTCCTGCCTTTGGGAGCATAGCATCATTTCAGCAAAGATGAGCTGGCCAGTCTGATTTGTGACTGGCCTCTAGACTTTTATATCCTTGCTTAACTGAGTAAGAACTAAAGTTATCCATAGCACCTACAAGTTCATCTTCCTGGTTCATCAAGAACACCAATCTAGCCTTTAAAATATCTTGTAATAAAACATTTTGATCCTATGGAATATCACAATCCTCTAATCTTCTCCATTTGGCTCTATATTGGATTGGCCCTACCTCCGTATGGTAATAGTCTTTCACCTTAGATCCCCAATGAAGCTTTAGATACCTCCTTGCTCCCTCCAATTCTCCTTTTGCTAATAACTTTGGCCAGCCATTCCAGGGATCCTCTAAGAAGTTTGCTTTCTCTCCATTATGGATAACCCATGTGAGATTAGGCAAAATTACCTCCCTACATCTTATAATAAAATTCCATATGGATGAGCCTCTTGGTGGATTGAGATCCGTAAAGATTCTCTCCTTCTCTGCATTATCCAAATATTTTGCTTGCATTAATCTAGCCCATTTGGATTGTGGTCTCTTATACAAATTCCAGGCTAGCTTAGCTCCCAGTGCTTGATTTTGGAGTTTAAGGTTTATGATCCCTACCCCACCTTAAGATTTTTATTTGCATATCTTCTCCCATGATATTAAGTGGATCTTATTTTTGGCTGATGTCCCTTGCCAAAGAAATTACCTACAAATCTTCCCCATTTCAGAACTAACCTTTCAAAATTTGAAGCATAGACGTCATGTAAATTGGTATGACTGTCAAAACAAATTTAATCAAGGTTATTCTTCCCACCAGCGTTAGCCATCCTGCTTTCCAAGTTCCAATCCTATTCTTTAGCTTGGATGTCATGTCCTTCTAATACTCCTTTCTGCACCTTCCATTAAATTGTGGAAGGCCAAAATATTTACTAGGAAGCGCTTCAATCTTGTAATTGAAGACTTTAGGTATTTTAACTTGTCTGGGTAAATCAATGTGGAACAAAAATAATTTAGATTTATTTTCATTTACTAGTTGGTTGGAAGCACTGCAATAGTAGTCAACTATTTCCTTAATTGTTTTAGCCTCCTTCTACGATGCTTGACTAAACAGGATAGTGTCATCTGCAAACAACGCATGAGTGAAGGGATCATGTAAGATTTTATCTTAACCCCTTGCCACAAATTCCTTCTATTTGCCTCTTAGATCACCCATGTAAGAGCTTTAGTCATATAAGGATGAACATACATTGAGATAAGGGGTCCCCTTGTCTCAGACCCCTCGACGATTCAAAAGGCATTGTCTCCACACCATTAATAAGGATGAAAAATCTCAAACCTGTGACACAAGATCCAATCCATTTCCTCCACACTTTAGAAAAATCCAATTTGTCTACAATAAGCATTAAAAAATCCCAATATACCATGTCATATGCTTTTGCCATATCTAATTTGATCACCATACACGGGTCTCTACTCTCTTTGATAGAATGGAGGATCTCATTCATTAAAATTGCCCCCTCTATCATTTCTTTCCCTAGAACAAAACCTCTTTGTTCCTCCGAGATGATGTTTGGAAGGATCGATGCCAATCTTCTTTCTGTGACTTTGGAAATGCTTTTATAAATATAATTGCACAAGGAGATTGGTCTAAAATCTTCAAACCTGAGAGGTGTTTTAACCTTGGGGATGATCATAATGCTAGTATTCTTCATTTCCTTGAGAACATTTGTGAACTTTCTAGGCTATTGCACTACTAACCATACGTCTCTTCCTACTATATCCTAGCATTTTTGAAATAAGGAACCTAACCATCCATCCAGTCCCTATGCTTTCTCACTAGGCATGGAGAAGACCGCAACCTTAACTTCCTCATAAGAGAATGTTGAACTTTCTCTCATCCCAATGAGATAATTCATCTTGTTTGGATAATAGATTCTTGAAGAAAGACCTCACTTCCTCCTTAATCACCTTTGAATCACTAGTCATTGAACCACCACTCCTCATAATATTACTGATGTAATTTGAAGCATGCCCAATTTTAGTGGAGAGGTGAAAGAAGATCATGTTTCTATCCCCTTCTTTCAACCAACTTTCCCTTGATTTTTCCACTAAAAGACCTCTTCTCTCATCAATATTTCTTCCAATTCCTTTATTAGGGCTTTCTCCTTGTAGATTTCTAGGTCCATTCCAACATTCATTATTCTGGCTCCATTGACTTGGATCTCTTGTTGAATCTTGTTCTTCTCCATAAAAATATTCTTGAAGTTGTCTCTGTTCCATGCCATGATCTTTCCCTTTGCGAATTTAATCTTGCATGCTAGCTGAAACATCCCTGATCCTTTCACAAATGGAGCGACATGCCACCATTCCTTTACTAGTGGTAAAAAAACTAGGTCTCTAAACCACATATCCTAAAACTTGAAGAAATTCCTTTTAGCTCTCGACTCTTCTCCTAACTTGAGGCAAACTGTGAAATGGTCTGATCCTAAACACAAAAGTATCTCTATAGAACACTCTCAAACATCTTGAATGCACTAGCTAGAAATTAGGAATCCATCTAACCTTTCCACTATTTGGAGGAAGTCCTTCCTTCTATTTGTCCGCGTAAACTTCCCATTCTTTGGACAACAATCTAGGAGATTACTCTTCATAATGAAATTTCTAAAATCCATTTGAACTCTTGAAGGGTGCGAAATACCTCCCAACTTTTCATGTTCATCCACAACTGCATTAAAATCCCCTCCAATAATTACCTTCTCATTCTTTAGAATCCTTAGCAGTCAACTAAGGTGGTTGCAAAGGTACTTCTTTTGAACTCTACCCGATTGCCCATATATACACAATGTCCACAGGTCCCTTGAATTGATCATTTTTTGAAGCTTGCCAAGTATCCAATGCTCTCTTTGTCCCAGGGTCTCCAATTTAGGAAGGTGTTTTCTACATAGTACTGCCAACCCTCCTGATGCTCCAATAGAAGGAACAACAACTATCTCCCACTCTTTCCAAAGACTGAAAATTATATCCCCATGCTCAACAAAGAGCTTGGTTTCCTGTAACAACATAATATCTGCCTTAAGGTCTCATCAATCTAAGATTTGATGAGGCATCTCTTGTTAGGGGCATAATGCCCCTAATATTCCACATTAGGACCCTCATTTGGCCTGAGGAGAGCTCTCCACCCTCCTCATTTTCAAAGACTCAAGTGTCTATGGTTGTTGGAATGCCCACTGCTATTTCTTTCTGAGTCTTGGATTTTCTTTACCTATTGCTATTCGTCAAAGACACTGGAGTGTTTCTCACACCTCTTATCTCCATGACTGTCTGAGAAATCCCAAGGGTGTTTCTATCCTCTTTCACCTCCTTCTAGAAGGACTTCCTCTACCAGTTCTTCACAAATATCATTTGTTACTCTAGCAATGGCATCCTCCAAGAGAGCCTCCATTCTGTCTTTGCCCATTTCCAAGATATTACCTTTGTCAAGTAGAGCATTCTTTGGCACTTTATTAACTTGGATTTTTGTCACACACTACAAAGTATCTGTATCTAGCTCTCTTTCTATGCCCTTAGCAGTCAAATCTGCCTCGACTTCCTCCTCCTCCTCCTCCTTTGCCAGAAGGCATTCTCTGGAGTCCATAATTTGACTTCTTTCCTCCCCAGCATTGTATAATCTCCCTGATGGGGGTGAGAAGACCATTTGGTGGTTAATGTTCTCTTCCTCCTCCTAGTCATCCCCAAAAGGTATTTCAAATGCAGTTTGCTCTTTCCCATTGCCCTCGTCTTCCTATCCACTATTCTCATTTAAACAAGTATTTACAGGTTCTATAATACGCAAAAGTCTATGATCAATTACCCCTTGACTTAGATTCTCTGTCTCATCATTTAGAGAAGCTTCAACCTCTAGATTTTTTGCTCCTTCAAATAGGATATCCTACTCCTAGAATCCTTCTAAAGATTTAGTTTGCACCTTCTTTGGAAACACCTACCTCGTGTCCATGATGACATTCATTCTAACAGTGGATAGCCAACCGATATTCTGATTTGGCTATTCTTAAATATCATCCACTTCAATAGTCAAAGGTCAATTTTGGCCAGTAAAAATAGGACAAATATTTACCACCTCTTGTTGTGAATGAAGTGTAAAATTACTATTGCTTGTTTGACCATTGAAATGGATAATATTTAAGCAGAGTGTTCTGATTTAACTCTATTTGTTTAAAAGTTCCCAGAGAATTTCCAATCATTTTTAAGATATCCCGGTCTCTATACTCCATGGGGAGGTTGGGAATTTGCACCCAAAATGGATTAAAAGGTATTTCTTCCTTTCTAGTATCGAACTTTGGCTTCCATGGCTGACATAATATGTTTTCCCCTCCAAACTTCCACAGGGGAGTTCGAAGAACCGCTTCTCTGTCTTCTTGCTTTTGAAATTTAAAAACAAAAAAATTATCCCCCAAATCCACCATTTCTTCCATATGGGGCGAATGTTCCTTTACCCATTTTTCTAAATCGATAACCAAAAAATGACAAGGAAAGATCTTACCTATTAGAGTTGTTCCCTTTAAAAATTCTATCCTTCTCTTGATAATTACACTTGGTAGAAGAACTTGAATCTCCTAGCCTTCTTTCCTTCATGTTACTTTTGGGAAATCCTGCTTTGGTCTATATAGCTAGTATCTTCCTTTACCTTGACTCTCTCTAGACCCTTTACTCTTGTAGATCTTCCTTGGTTGAAAATACCCACTTTTGCTTCTCCTCTTTTGTTTGGCTTTTCTCTAATTATAGAAAGACCTCCACTTCATGTTCCCCTCCCTAGACCTTTGATCCCTTCTCTTGCAAAGCTCTAGATGATTCTTTTGTCCATATCTTCTTAAAACTGGCAAGTGATGACTAAAACCCTGATTTGTCCCCTCCAGATGAGATTTGTAATAGCCCTGCTTTCTCCCCTCATCACCAAAACTTTGATTTCTCCCCTCAAATAGACTCTTAGCCCTCCTACCAACAATAGGTTCATCGTTCCATCCTCCAAATCTATCATTATTTTGCCCTCTGTATCTGAAAGCTATCTAAAGATTCCCCTTTCTCAATTTTTGGTGGGTGCGACTTTCTGGACACTTCAAAATGTTTTGTATATTCTAGGTTTCGTAAGAAATTTAGCTATGTTCCAAGGATGATTGATGTTGGCAGAAAAATGGGGGGAGAGCAGGGGAGGCAGAAAAATGGCCACCAGAAAATACAAAAGCTACAGCAATGTATGATGGACAGCATAAAACAAATGCAAACACACATGAGACAATACTCAAAGGAGACAACAATATATCTTTATATATATTTTCCTTCTTCAGGTTACATACAAACTTCATGTACAAACTACAGTCAGAGCTGCTGCTCTGTTTTCTTACTCTGCCCCAATCTCTGGAGCTACACACTGTATATCCGGAGCTGCCTGTGTGAACTCCGTTGCTGTCTTACTGTTGCTGCTGCAACATTCCTCTCTGCTGTTCTCCTTCTGCTATTCTGTGTTAGAACATTCTTCTGCTATCATTTTTCTGCTGCTGTAGGATGTTCTCACCTCTTTGTCTACTCACTTTTCCCTCCTTTTTTGTCTCTTGTAACATACCCAGCAAAATGGGCACTCAAACACACTTGAATTTCAAACTTACCTACTAGAATTGAATGCGGCAGGGCAACGGTGTTGAGTATGAGATATTAGAGGATCTCTCAATTCTGACGCAGGGGTAGTCAGCATTAATTGAACTGATGGAAGATTGATTCTTCCAACAATTGATTCTGGAGTGGATGTTAGCTTGGGTGAAATAGAGATGTAGAAGAAGATATTGGAAACAAATCCTCATACGGAGTTAATGGTGGCTCTGCTGATTAAAATACTATAGCCCAGTTGGGGAATCGAAGCTAGGTCTATACTTATTCTAACACTGGAATGTTGTGTTTACAAAGCCAGCAGTGCAACATTTGAGATGCAGAAACTTTATTTCAATAGTTAAAAGTTAAAACTTTTTATCATGATTGAAATATAAAATTGTTATTAACTTTTAACTTTTATAAGAATGAAATATAAAATTGTCAACTTTTTATCATGAATGAAATATAACTAGCAATCGCACTTTAGTGTTTAATGGGTATGCCGAAACAGCATGTAGATAAAAGTAATTAGTGGTTCCTTTATAAATGTATATTGAACATTGAAATTTCTTGAGAAGAGAGCATATAGTTTTGTTTCTGGTGAAGGGTTGTTGTTCATCCATCATTTGAATCTACATTAGGAAAGAACTAGAGAAAATTAAATATGTTGACATGCATGCAAGTAAAGTTATTTTTGAATAGTAGTGGGTAAAAGTAGGTATGCAAGTAAAGTTTTTTTTGGTCAATTATTTGCAAGTGATAGTGCCCTTAACTGGTCCTCTTTTTGTTTACCAAGCATGTTGAGCCCATCCAATTGAAATGGTATGCCTAGGTATAGACTTGACAAGACTTGTCATTCATCAGGACCAATCAGGAGTTTCATCATCAGTGTCTGTTAATGGATTTGGAGATGTATGGTGCTAATTCCATGGATGGTAGCTATTCGAAATTATTTTGCAATGGGATGTATATCTTGTTTTAATGAACCAATATTATTGTGAATGTTTCTAAATGACTCGTATAGTAGCAGTTCACTCGAACAAAATGCTTGAAAAAATTGATCATTTATTGTTGGGATGGTGGTAAAATGAGGGGAGACTTGAATAATCATTGGTCTTGTGTTATTTCTATTTCTTGGACTTTTGAGATGTTGCAAATGTCCTTTTTTGAGCCACTTCAATAAGTAGCATTGTTTCCAATTGTAATACTCGTGCCATGTATGAATCAATGAAGCTTGGAAATGGGATCTTGCTATTGTAAGATATAGTTACACTTTAGTGTGCAATGGGTACAATAAAGAGGTCTTAAAGGTGAATTATTAGGTCCTAAAGAAACATAAGTGTAGTTTCCAATGGACACATGTCATCTTTGGATTTCTAGCATGAAATGACCAATTGAAAGTCACTCTCTTTTCTTCATCATTGGATCATTGGCATGAAAAGTAATGGAGCTATACCAAGCTCTATTTTTAACATTGTAAAAGTACCACACCTTGATCTTTAATGTAGGGTTTTCCATTAGAATGCTTGGCTATAGACCCAAGTCTATCACATAATAGAACAATTTTCCACTATGTTTATGCAATTAAGCTTAGTTTTGTAATCCCGTGATAGCTAATGATTCAGTGTTTTAGGAAATGTCTCTTCAATTGTCATGGGTGGTAAAGGTAAAATTTGGAAATAATTATTCATAGGAAAGTTATGCATGTAACCATGTTCTCTAGTTGAATTGAAAGGTACTTTGAATCAACAAATTTTAGTTCAATAGATCATACATAAATAAGGATATGGTTTGTCCATACACCCTTTGGTATACTATACACAGTAAAAGTAAAAGTATGGTGGGCCTTGCTCAAACTGTTTAAGATTCCACTACTAGACGACAGGGTGATTTTTTTCTAGATCGATACCCTAACAAAAAATTTTAAAAATTAAAAATTAACCTACAAGTATTTGGTATGTAGAAGATTTGTTGTCAAAACAAATCATAATAGCTTTAAGTTCTTTCTTGGCCAATGGGATTTGAATGATCAACAAAAAAATGGGTAAGCTACAAGCATATAATTTTGATATAGATTATGTTAAAGGAAAGAATCTAATACAGTAGATAATGCTCTTTGTAGAATGAGAGACATATTATACATTTCTAGACATGAGGCACCTTGCATGCAACACAAAAGTGGAAAGAAGAATTGTCTTGATGTCGTGCAGCCAACATGGTTTCCTTGTAGATTTTGTGTTTACCTTGGTGGATATGGGATTAGTGAGCATCTCTTGATATATATCTTTCTCTCGTTCTCTATTTTCCCTATCTCTCTTTGTCACCTCTCTCTCTCTCTCTTCCCCCTTTCTCTCTCCACTTCTCTATTCATCTCTCTAACTCTTTCTCCCTCCCTCCCTCTCTCTGTATCACTATCTCTCTCTAACTTTCTCTCTATTCTATTATCACAATGTTTATGTTTCCAGGATAAAATTCTAAAGGAAAAAAACATATTTTCAAACTCATTAAGATTCCACTACTAATCTATACCTCTCTATTTCTCCTTGTCTCTCTATCCCCCCTAGCTCTATCTTGGATTGATTCAGATATCACATTTTTTATTTCAAAGAAAAAAAACATATTTTTAAACTGTTTAAGATTCCACTACTGACCCACAAGGTGACTTGGAACTCTAAATCTAACCAATACAGTTATTTTTCAATAATGTTTTTTGGTAGGCTCTTAAATTTGGGTGGGGACTTGGCTATGAGAAATAAGGAATTTATAATCTATTGAAGTCCATATTAGTACAAAATGAAGGTTTCATTATTCTATCAAGTTACACTCGAATGCATTGCATGCCTTAGATAATTCACAATCCATAGAAATTCATAGAAAATAGAGGAATGCTTCCCTTCTAGCCCATCCCTTGTGTTCCTATTATTTCCTATCAAATTATTACAGGGGCTTCCACTTATTATCAAATCATATTAACGTATAATTGAATTAATAATTTCATCAAGTCTTTCTTTTTCCTGTCTCTCTCTCTCTCTATATGCCTCTTTATCTCTATATATATCTCTTCATCTCCCTCTTTATATCTCTATTTCTCTTTGTCTCTCTATCTCCCTAGCTCTATCCCTATCTCTATCTTAGATTGATTGAGATATCACAATTTGGTTGAAGCCAACCCAACAATCAATTTGATTTGACACAATGATCTCCTTGGGTTGATCTCATTCATGATTTTATAAACTTGGTTCAAAAGTGCGATTATGAAATCTATCCTTTTGCACATTTTCCAATTCACTACACTTTGTGCTTGAACTCCTCTGGAGTTGAGGAAATAATTCGTGAATTAAGAAATTCACATATGGTCAACTCATTTTTTTTATATCACCGTTACTCACCTAGTTTTGTACATGCAACACATAATGGATGTAGAGGACCAATGGTGGATGATTCTTGCATCATACCAAGGCTTGACATAATTAATTTATATTGTATTGTACACAACTAAAAATAATAAATATATATAATAACTAATATATATTGCTTATAATTGTTATGTAATTCCATATATATTTCTTTATCTGTCTCTTTTTTGTTCCTCTCTCTCCTTACTTTGTCCACATGTCTCCCTTTCTCTATTCTTCTCTCTCTAATTATTATTATTTTGATTCATAATTATAGTATGGATATTGCCAATTGTAGACTCGTATGGTATTCTAGTAACAAATTCTTTATTTTGTAGTTGTCTACACTTAAATAGATTAGTAATTTCTTATTTTCTCTATCTAATTACTTTTCTCTTTGTCTATCTCTCTTTATCTTTTTATTTCCTCTCTCCTCGCTCTGTCCCCCCATGCCCTTTCTCTATTCTTCTCTCTCTATCTAATTATTATTATTATTTTGATTCTATGTAACAAATTTGTTTGTGCAACCAACATGGCACTAATTGTAGGTATGGATATTGCTAATTCTAGACTCGTATAGTATTCGAGTAATGAATTCTTTATTTTTTAGTTTTCTACACTTAAATAGATTAGTAATTTCTTATTTTTCATAGTCATGTTCCCGCAAATTGAAGAGGGTAGAAAAAATAAGTATTGCAAACTATGGACATTAGTTTGATTATATGATGTTGCCAATTACAATTTGAGGGCTATTAGTTTGATTAGTCATGCTAATCAAGTTTCCTTTTGCAAGGATTAAATGAAAGTTTATCTTCCAAAGGTTTGTCTGTAGAAAATAAAGATCTAAACTTTTTTTTACGACACCATGTTAAATTTTTTTTGTCTATATATCTTCTCTCTCTTTCTCTACCTATCTCAATCCCCTCTCTTTACTACTCTTTATCTCTAACTCTATCTCTCCTCTCTTCCTCTCTCTCTATCCCTCTCTATCTCTCTATGTATTTATCTCTATTATCACTATATTGATGTGGAAGTGATTTAGAAAAGTAGTGACAAGATTTTGAAAAGAATGTATAGAACATGTCTAGGCAAAGAATAAAACCATTGTATAACACATTCTTTTAAGTTTGTTGGAAATGACTTGGCCAAAATCTTATCCTCATAAGCAAAATCTAATCATACCATTTTGAAAGCTTGTAAATGCATGTTAGGATCTCCCTCACCATTTAATAATTCAAATCTTGCCACCATAGATACCATACAAAAGGGATCTAAAACAAATTCATAAGCAAGTGGTGTGTGATGTAGGTGATTATATGTAATAGTATCCTTATTGTCATTTACTTGTTTCTTTAGAGTAGCCATATCTTGTAACATTATATCCAAGATAGAGGTAGGGCTAATGGTAGAATTAGACATGTGTGAAATAGTCAAGGATGTATAATGAGGATGTGTGGAAATAGGTAACAAACATAGCCATGGAGGGAGGAACCACATTATGAGATGAGGTGAAAATGAGATGATGAGGAGGGCTAATATAAGACATAGGTTGGGAAGGAGGGTTAATGTGAGACATAGGTTGGGAATGATGGATGGAGTGAGACACATGGGTAGAAGCTATGATGCTAGTAGGTATGTGAATATAAGGATGATACTATAGGTGGCACATTAGGGGGATGGGATCACTTGAGGTAGGTATGGAAACAATAGGGGCAAAGCTAGGAGTGGCAATAGGAGTAGTAGTAGCTATAGAACTTGTAGTAGTGGTATGATGAGGCTTGAAAAAAAAGAGGAAGAATGGGATGGACATTATTAGAAGAGACTACCAAAGATCCAATGCCAAGTAGAATATATATGCCAAGAGGTGCATTTATTAAAGTTTAGTGCAAAAGGGTGACAAATTGTTTAAGAGATAAGATCTTGTTTCGCAATTTGAGCATCATGGTCATAATTTGTTGATGATTAAAGTGGTTCTCATTATGAGCATCATAAATATTTCATTTTCATTAGATTGAGTAGCCATAGTAGGGTTAAGATAAGCACCCCTTCTCAAAGGAAGATTGGGGTCTTGAGTAGCTCGTGGCATGAAAAAATTAATACCATCACGAGAGGGATAAGGTAATTACTATAAAATCATTCTTATATTTAAATATCAATAAAATCAACACGATAAATTAGATTTGAAAATGAAACTCCTTTGACTTCCTATTCCTATATAGCCCTTCCTAGAGAAATTTATCCAACACTTTTTACACTTTATTTGTCATGAGCCGAAGAAACTTTTAATAACTCAACTGCATAAAAGGGTGTGGAGCTAGGCCTCACCTACACCCTAAAAGAATTTATCAAGATTCAAGTGAGTGATGCACATTTTATAAAATTCACCTACATCAGCCTCCTTAATACATGTTTTAGATGTCAAGCCCTTCACCACAAAATCAAGTATTACCCACTTATGCCAAAGTTGTAAGTCAAGATGGTGAAGTGTGTTGTTACTCATCCTATGCAAGAATCTAGATGGATGGCACAGTTAAAAAATAGTCATGACCAAACACCCCAAATCTATTAAGCCTCCACCCAAAATGTAATTTGTCCAGAAGAATGAGGTCATTATTCTAGCTAAAATTGACGCAGTGGACCTACTCAAGGGTCCTCCTACATGTTTTTGATATTATAAGTGGAAAAAAAGGGTGTCGATCCCATAACAGTTCAGCCAAAAAGGCACACTAAAGTTCCATGAAACCAAACAGAAGAAACTGAGCTAAACAATTGAAATAGCCAAAAAAACCAAGAGACCACGAACCGACAGCTGACCAACAACAAACAAAAAACCTAAGACACAGAAAAGCCTTAACGGCTAATTAAACATCTAGTCCCAATCTTCTGCTAGGAACTAGGAGAGATCACGATACTCCTTGCGTTATTTATCCTTCATTCCCTGGTAGGAAAGCTCGACATCTTGGAGGACCGTGAGGGTCATGGTCGATCGGTGCATCACTTTGGCAGAGAACTTGGCCAGAGCCTTGAACTTCCTTTCCAGCACGGTGATCCTAGTGGCAAGAGTTTCAATTTCCTTATCTTTAGCAACATCCTTGCCCTCCCTCTTCATCTTGCTCGACACCTTCACCGCTTTCTCAGAACTCACAGATTCAGACCCCTTAATCTTGAGCTCGACATTGAGCTTAGGGAAATTACTGGGCCCCTCATCCGCTTCGGCCTCCACATTATCTGTTTTGGTTTCCTTTTTGACAAAAAATTCCCCAGCCATATGTTCAGCCTCCGAAACAATAGTGTCCATTTTGTTGATTTTGTTATCAGAATTACCATCACCCTCCAGTTCCACAACATCCTCCACCTCAGTGTCCTCCTTTTTGAGAGCAGGACTAGGCTTAGTAGCAAGCCTTGATAACCTCCTGGTCGATGGTACCTAGGGCTTGCTTTCCATCAAGGTGAAATCCTTGTCAGTAGTGTTGTCGCTACCACCAATACCTTCCTCAGAGCTAATCTCTTCCACCACCACAGAAACATTCTTGGTCTAATTCTTGTTGTCTGTACCACTTCCTTCCTCCAAACTACCCCTTTTCTTTTTCTGTGGGGTCCCCTGTGCAGAATCACCATGTAAAATCTTTCTTTTAACTGAAGTCTTCACAGTGGTCAAGGGAGTCTAGTCTCTGGCCTTTGGTTCAGGGATTTTATCGGTGTTGGTTTTTCCTCTTACATGTTGTATATTTAAATTGAATATATTTATTTTATATATACAATATATAATATATTTACTTATTAAATTTATTATTATATTTTATATAATGTAAATTATTAAATATATATTTTAAATATTATGATATTATAAAATCATATATTTATATTAGATATATTGTTTTTTTTATGTAATTTATATATAAAATCTATATTATATTTAGATTTATTATATTTTATAATATTATCTAAATTAATTTCTAAGAAATCTAACAATTTAAGTGATGTTTCATTAATTATATTATATTATATATATTATATTTAATAATATTATTTAATTTAACTTGTAAGAAATACAAAGTTATAATGATATGATTTTAAATGTTATTTTTAGTAAATACAAATTATTAAAAAATATAAGTTTTATCCTTAATTTTAATTGTCTAGACATACATGATGTTTGGAGGTTACCAAAAATCATTTAAAATAAGACAATTTACCATGATATTAACCACACCTTATATTTATTGGTTATAAATTGTTTATGTCACTTTGTCATTAATTCTTTAGGATTCTCGTATCTTTTTATTTTTCGTTTTCCTATATTTTAGGTGGATGAAGTTAAGAAAAACAAATGTCTTTATGCTACTCTTGCATCACAAAACAATGTAATATATATTGGAAAGAGATATTCATTATGTATTTATATAATTGATGTCTAAGAAAATATATTTTCTTTTTTAATATGATCAGTTATTGAATATAAAATTAAATATATAATATATATTGAATGAATTTGATTTAAAAATAAACTATAGTTTAGAAACTATACGATTTGAAGAATAAAGTTAAAGTATATTAAAAGATCATAAATAATAAGAATGTTTTTAAATTTAAGAGAGGAAAAAGTTTAGAGTTCAAGAAAAAATAACAGAAATCTCATTTAAGAGCCCATAGCTGGCAACAGAGGTAGGGTAAACCCGTCACTCAATAACTTGAAAAATATACATAAAACCTTTTATATATAATCCAATTATTCATGTATAAAATTAAAATATGAATGTGTATTTAAAATATAAATTTATGAATCAAATATTTTCATACAATGTATTAATGTTGTCCACATTTGAATTTTTAAATCCATAATTTTATGAAATTATATGGCTATCATTGGAATGTAAAAACTTTAAAAATTTAATATTAAAAAGGAGGATCCCCTAAATATTATTTAAATAATATTTAAATGTAAAATTTGGGAGATTCCCATTCCCCAACACTTCAATTTTATTTCTAAATTATATTGTTCATAAAAAATAAAAATATACCTTTGCACAATATAAAAAATAAAAATATACATTTACTTTTACAAACAGTTAATTATAACTAGCAATCGCACCTTGGTGTGCAATGGGTATGCTGAAGAGTTGTGGAAGTTTAACCATTATGTCTTTAGGTGAGTGATGATTGCATTGTATCCCTATGGCTCATGTCATTTTTTGTTTCCTAAAGTGCCATGAATTAGTTTGCATAATCATAATGGATTTCAAGAGCCGTGTGTCTTGCTTGGTAGGTACTTCAAATTTGTGAGCTTTCATGTTTGGTGTATAGCCTCTATTTGCATGCATCTCCTTTCTAGATTCTTGTTCATGCACATTCCATTAGTTGTCAACTATGCATATTATTTGAATCATGTATGTTTGCTTATCACAAGCCTCATATTTCACATCTTGACACTATTTAATAGGCATTCTCTTTTAAATATAAGCATGGTCACCACCTGCATCATGTTTAGTTGTCATCTTGCCTACCATCATGCATCCTCTCTTGGGATGTC
The DNA here is from genome assembly GCA_027924645.1 of Cunninghamia lanceolata. Taxonomy (NCBI): domain Eukaryota; kingdom Viridiplantae; phylum Streptophyta; class Pinopsida; order Cupressales; family Cupressaceae; genus Cunninghamia; species Cunninghamia lanceolata. Next base: position 18,556,482 of record BSBN01001272.1, on the reverse strand, counting down.
ACACGATACAAAGATTGATTAAACTTAGTGACCCTCATTGATTTTATAATTTCACACCTTTGCATAATTTAAAGATTAAATGGATTAAAATTAAATTTAGACATGCTATAATTTTAGATTTAGAATTCCTAATTGTCTAAAAATATTAAATTTCCAGGGAAAAAAATTTGATTTGTTTGAATTTGCAGATGATATGGGAATGAGCTCAAGACCTCCAAAATGGCATGCATTCTATTTCATGGGAGACTATTGTGTTCAATCTTGGTTTGGAAAAACTTTGGTAAAATAAATGTGATTATTAGTCAAAAAGAGGCCCCAATCGAAGGAACAACCCTATAGAGAAGGGAAAAATGTATTTTAAAAAATATGAATGTCCCAAAATTTGTATTATGTTAAATAAAAAAATGTATATAAGCAATGCTATATTTAAAAAAGGTAGGGGGAGTGATTTAATACTAAGTACCCATTCATATCTCTTTATCTCTCTTTGTCTAGCTCTCCCTCTCTCTACCCCTCTGTCTCTATCTATATCTCTCTCCCTACTTCTCTCTTCCTCTCTTTCTATATCTCTCTCTCACTATCCCTTCCTTTCTCTCCCTCTTTATCTCTCTATATCACCATCTCTCTTTCTGTCCATATTTCTCTCTATGTATCTCTCTATCTTTTTGTCTTCCTCTCTATCTATCCATTTCTCTTTATCTCTTCCAGACTCTATCTCCCTCTCTCTATCCCTCGATCTTTATCTCCCCTTCTTTCTTCCTCTCTCAGGTCTCTCTCTCACTCTCTCTATATCTTTGTCTTTATATATGTCTCTCTTTCTCCCCTTCTCTCTTTTTATCTTCATTTATCTATTTCCTCTCTCTCTCTCTCTCTCTCTCTCTCTCTCTCTCTCTCTCTCTCTCTCTCTCTCCCTATTTATCTTTGTATATCAATCTCTCCCTCTCTATCTCTCTTTCTCTTTCTCTACCTCTCTATCTCTCTATATATCATTGTCTCCCTCTCTATCTGTCTATTTATATTTATCTCTCTCTCTCCATCTCTATCTCTATCTGTCTATATAGGAATAATGGTTCTTTATTATGCCAATTATTAAAGAAAAAATGGTTGACAAAATGTTACGTTGTCAAAAGTATTTAGACGTTGGCAGAGATTATCCAAGACTACACAATCTCCATGTTGGATGATATAACATTAAATTTTAACATTGAATTCAATGTCAATAATCTTATTCCACCTTGAAGAGCTTAGATGGTGCCCAAGTTTGACATGTGGAAAAATGTTAGGGATCCTGATCTCTATACTTCGAGGATGAAGATGGGTCTACCATTAATGTACCTGTACAACAATCACTTGCACTTCAATCAATTGCTCTGTATGTTTTCTAGCTGTAAATGAAGAATTTGACATTAATTGAATGCTTTTTGTTCTATGGTCATCAAGTCTTATGTAATGTCCCTAACTGGATATTGTTCTAAAATACTGATCAACTTTGCAATTTGATTCCCAAACTTAATTTTATGATTCACACATAGATTGTAGATACATAAAGAATGATTCAAATTAAAGATTTGAATCAATTCACGATTCTATGATAACCCAGTATTATTCAATCTTGGAGTTACATTAAATAGATGGTTGTGACAATCAAAACATATACTACCAAGAATCCATGCACAGTGAAAACATACCCAATATCAAGTTATGCCAATCTCCAATCTGATTGAGATTGATCATCTAAATGCTGACAGAGAACTAATATAGTTATCGATCTCTTGTAACTTGAAGCTCTTGTTATTGATGTTTTAACTCTTTTCTTATTCCCTACTATCTGCCTTGAGATATATATGTTATTGATTATCTACCTATGGACCTTGATAATGATTCGTAGATGCCTCGATGTTGGATGATTCGATGTTCTATGCCGCTGCATGTTCCTTAGTCATTCGTTGGTGATTTGAAATTTACGTTGGGATCCATAGAGATGGTGTCGTAACTGTTGGAAGATGTGATTTAAGACTATATTGGCGTCGACCTTCACTTGGCACTGGTAATCAGCGTTATGTATTCTTATGGTTATCTTAGAACGTAATTCTCTGGTTTTTCCTTGTTAATTTTTATTCCCCTCCTCTTGTACCATATTGTGCCTCTTCAAAAGAGAGACGAACACTTTTTCAAGAGTGACGTCTTGTCTAAAGGAGGTGTCTCTTGTAAAACCACCACCTTTCAAAAGTGGTCAGCCACCGATATTAATCATTTGCATTTCTTAACTATGGCTTCACCCATCGTTAACCAATCCTTGTCTTAAACACATCATTTGTTAGATGTATGAAATTCCAGTAGGGAGCACTACTCCAAAGGTAAGTTGATACTTTCATTTCAGTCATTCTAAATATTAATTCATCCTTTCATTAATCCTTATTAAACCACATCAATTCACATAAGGATCGCTGCCCTTTATGTCATTTATATTAAATCAAAATTACGATGGACTGCCCTTTATCCTTTATGTAGCAGACTCTACATGAATGGGTATCACAACCTCTTAACTTCATGAATATATTCACTACTCCCCTTTATAATTATATATATTTTATATGATTATAATCATATTTAAATTATTAATATTATTATTATTATATCTATTATTTATAAAATAATATTATTTATTAAATATAATATTCACAATATACTTTTATCACAATTATCTCTATCACTCGGTTTGACTAAACACCATGTTTACAGAAGTGATTTCTCCGTCTTCTATCATGATGTTTAAATATTTAATTTAAATGATGCCTTAATATCAGGACATGACAACCATCCCCACTCAAGATTCCTTGTCCTCAAGCAATCAATAACTTGCACCTTTAACATTTATGAAGTCGTGGTTCTGATTCAGAATGAACATGCTAGAGTAAAGAGAAATTGATTGTGATTCCATAAAAGAGAATTTGTGATCAAAAGAGCATTTGTTTAATGTTTTGAATAATAATGATGGGATGCAAGTATCATAAATTAAGATGTGGTTTTAGATAATGAAAATATTCCAATGCTTGAGATTCCAAGATTCCAATGGATGATGAGGGCATCTTGATCTTTGATTATGAGATTTGGTCTTGTACTTGTAATATGTTATTGACCTCAAAATTGAGAAGAGTCGTATTCTTGAGCAGTAATTGATTATATGATGCCATGGGGAGAAATTTTATGATCAGAGATTTGGTAAGCTTTTATTTGAATAGCGATGTGCTTGATGAAATATAAGTGTTATAGATGGAGAATGATCCTAGGAATTTGTGGGTTATGGGCCCATAATATAACTTAGTATCAAGAGAAGAACTCAAAGAGACTCTTGGAAGAATTGGTCTAATATAGAAATGAATTTGATTCATGTATTTTTGTGATTAATGAAATTAACTTTTTATGTTCTATACTTCCCTAATGTGTCTTTGAAGGATATACTAATTTTTCCTAGGTCTCAGGGTGGATAAACCATCCCTCGCTAGTCTCCATGTGGCGCATGCCATTCATATGGAGTGTCATAGTCCTTATGTGGAACATGCCATTAATATAAGGTCCTTTCGATCTAATGTGGCGCATGCCATTCATATGAAGTTCGCTATTTGTTCTTACCTTATGTGGTGCATGCCATTCATATAAGGTACCTTCAATCTAACATGGCGCATGCCATTCATCATAGATCACCTCGGACTCATGTGGCACATGCCATTCATATGAAGTTCGCCATTTGTTCTTACCTTATGTGGCACATGCCATTCATATAAGGTACCTTCAATCTAACGTGGTGCATGTCATTCATGATAGATCGCCTCAGACTCATGTGGCGCATGCCATTCATTTGAAGTCCACCATTTTTTCTTACCTTATGTGGTGCATGCCATTCATATAAGGTACCTTCAATCTAACGTGGCACATGCCATTCATGATAGATCGCCTTAGACTCATGTGGCACATGCCATTCATATGAAGTCCGTTATTCTCATGATTGCCTTCTCTATATATGCCATGCTAGGAGAGTGAGATTACTAAGGTGTCCTGCTAGCCACTCCCTAAGCCCAGAGGCAGTACCCTTCATACTGAAGGCAGAACCCCTCTGGCCCATGTGGGCTCATTACGTCCCCCCTGGGTGGCGTACCTAGAAGAGGGCCCTCACACTATTTCCTTTGTTTCTTCTTCTCCATCATAGCGAAGGTATCTGTAGAATAGTGTAATCAAAATCACATCATTATTTACTTATAAATATAGGTAGCATATTATACTCCCATATGAGTATCCTTCTTTCTTATTTGCTATTATGCTTCCCTCGATATTTTTCTTTTGGGTGCTTGGTCCCTGAATCAATTTTCTTTCCTTCTTTTACTTGCACTTATTTCATTCTCCTCTTGTATGTGCTTGCATACAATTGCCTCATAGGATGGCAGGACGATAGCTCTGATACCACTGTAATGTCCCTAACTGGATATTGTTCTGAAATACTGATCAACTTTACAATTTGATTCCCAAACTTAATTTTATGATTCACACATAGATTGTAGATATATAGAGAATGATTCAAATTAAAGATTTGAATCAATTCACGGTTCTATGATAACTCAGTATTATCCAATCTTGAAGTTACATTAAATAGATGGTTGTGACAATCAAAACATATACTACCAAGAATCCATGCACAGTGAAAACATACCTAATATCAAGTTATGCCAATCTCCAATCTGATTGAGATTGATCTTCTAAATGCTGACAGAGAACTAATATAGTTACTGATCTCTTGTAACTTGAAGCTCTTGTTATTGATGTTTTAACTCTTTTCTTATTCCCTACTATCCGCCTTGAGATATATATGTTATCGGTTATCTACCTATGGACCTTGATAATGATTCGTAGGTGCCTCGAAATTGGATGATTCGATGTTCTATGTCGCTGCATGTTCCCTAGTCATTCGCTGGTGATCTAAAATTTACGTTGGGACCCATAGAGATGGCGTCGTAATTGTTGCAAGATGCGATTTAAGACTATATTGGTGTCGACCTTCACTTGGCACTGGTAATCGGCATTATGTATTCTTATGGTCATCTTAGAATGTAATTCTCTAGTTTTTCCTTGTTAATTTTTATTCCCCTCCTCTTATACCATAATGTGCCTCTTCAAAAGAGAGATGAACTCTTTTTCAAGAGTGATGTCTTGTCTAAAGGAGGCGTCTCTTGTAAAACCACCACCTTTCAAAAGTGGTCAACCATCGATATTAATCATTTACATTTCTTAACTGTGGCTTCACCCATCGTTAACCAATCCTTATCTTAAATGCATCATTTGTTAGATGTATGAAATTCCAGTAGGGAGCGCTACTCCAAAGGGAAGTTGATACTTTCATTTCGATCATTCTAAATAATAATTCCTCCTTTCATTAATCCTTATTAAACTACATCAATTCACATAAGGATTGTTGCCATTTGTGTCATGTATATTAAATCAAACTTACGATGGACTGCCCTTTATCCTTTATGCAGCGCACTCTACATGAATGGGTATCGCAACCTCTTAACTTCATGAATGTATTCACTTATCCCCTTTATAATTATATATATTTAATACGATTATAATCATATTTAAATTATTAATATTGTTATTATTATATCTATTATTTATATAATAATATTATTTATTAAATATAATATTCACAATATACTTTTATCACAATTATCTCTATCACTCGGTTTGACTAAACACCATGTTTATAGAAGCGACTTCTTCGTCTTCTATCATGATGTTTAAATCTTTAATTTAAATGATGCCTTAATATTGGGACATGATATCTTATTAAATGGTGTAAAAACATGCATGAAAAATCTAATGGTGGGTGATGATTGAATTGTCCTACATGCCTCTCGCTTCACACCTATAGTCGATCCACTAAGGCAAGTATATGTATGCCAAAAGGAATGGTGTAATATTCCATCTTTGAATCCACTAACTTGGGTGGTACACCTATATATAATAATTTAGATAAGTCTCTCCCTCTCTCGACCTTTCTAGATCTCTATATTTCTTTGTATCTCTCTATCCCCCTTCTTTCTTCCTCTAGATCTCTCTTCCTCTTTATCTTTCTCTATCCTTGTCCATGTCCATCTCCCTTCGTATCTAATTCTCTCTCTACAGATCTCTTTCTCTCCTCTTTCTTACTCTTTCTCTCTTTCTCCTTCTCTTAGTCTCTCTCGGTCTCACTTTGTCTATCTCTCTATCTTTCTATTAAATTCTCTCTCTAGACCATCCCGTGTGTTCCTGTTGTTGCTTGTTAGATTATTGTAGGTGTTTCCACTTATTATCAGATTAAAACCTCTAATTGAATTAATCATTTCATCAAGTCTTTCTTTTGTCAAATTTTGCACATCTTCTACCTCAATCAATTCACCTTTTTGATGTGTTTTTTCCACCCAACTTTTGAGGATAAGCTTGTTTTGTTTACAATTTTTCTAGATACAACATAATTAGTGGCATACCCAAACAATGGAAAGCAACTTCTACACCCTCAATTCTAGAGAACAAAGAAAGGATATTGATCCCCTTTAGATAAATAGACTTCAAAATAGAAAGATGGTATCCTATAATGAACAAATCAAAGCAATACATTTTCCCTCTTCTTCTATTTTTACATCTATGGAAGCCAGTTGACTCACTACTATATGCAAATCATTTAAATGTTTGGTTATAAAGTCTCCTTCATCCATCTTTAAAGAATACAAAATTCTTTTCAAAAATAGCTTATTTACAAGACACTTAGTTTGATATAATGCAATAATTTTATCTCATAAACTCTTAGCAATTTTTTTACTAAAACATTCATCAAGACTGAATTACAAAGACACAACCTAATAATGGATCTATCTCTTCTATCTAACTTGTCCCATTCATCTTGATCCATTGTTGATTGTAGAAAATTGAGTGCAAAAATTATTATGATCCATTAATCTCTCGATCTTCAACCTTTAATTTCTACAACTTGAGGTTTTACCCCCATCTCTCTCTCTCTCTCTCTCTCTCTCTATATATATATATATATATATATATATCCCTCTCTAGCTCTCTATTTCTCTTTATCTCCTTGTCTTTGTCTCCCTCCCCCTTCTCTCTCACACACTCCCCCCCCCCCCCCTCTCTCTCTCTCTATATATAATATCTTTCCTTCTCTCGCTAACTCTCTCCCCCTCTTTCTATATCTCTCTCTTTCTCCCTTTCTCTATTTACTATACAATATTTATTATACAATATATATCATACATATTAAGGTCTATATATTTAATAATTATTTTGATTGGGTAGAATATCAAATAAAATAATAGTTGTAATTTCAATATAGATTTATTAGAGGCATTCTACACTCACAAGCAAAGGCTGAAAGATTCAGACCGTAAACAATTAAGATCCAGATTCCATGTAAACAAAATTTATAGAATGTCTAAAAAAAAAAAAAAATTGTGGAAGCCAAATTGATAGAAAAATAGAAAACTTGGGCAGTTATGGAATGAAATCTTTATTACTTTTGAAGAATATGAAAAGTCTTGCAGCGTAGTCTCTTTAAATTAACTCATATGAGCATATCAAATATTCTAACTGCAAGTAATTTATAAATGCCAACAAATTGCAAGATATATACTAGTATATTTATTCTAAGTATTAAATTTATTCATATTTTTGTATATTATATTTTACAAAGTCTACATTATTAATAATTATATATAAGAATTACAATATGTAATATATATTACCATATAACTTTTAGTTAAATTTATTTGTAATACTATTTAAAATAAATGTCTAAGAATTACAATGTATAGTACATTTTTTATACAATTATTGTCTATTTTTTAATAGTTAATTATGTGTAGTTAACCATAAAAATAAAAAAATGTATTTGAATAATATTATATTATAATAAATTTAAAACTATTAAAAAAGAATTAAAAATAAAATTTAAATAAATTTAAAAATATTAAAGAATAAAATAGAATTTAACTTAAATATACGCCATAACTTCCTCATTGCTCCCGTCCCTCACATAATGTTGCTTAACTTATATTAACCAAAAATAGTAATGGGTTTGGAAAATTTGTTGTAGCTTTCAAAGTGAAAAAAATAATATAAACATAATATAAAGACATGGCCCACAAAACAACCAACAATAACTCTTACGTTTCCTATTTTCTAGGCTTTTAACCGATAGCTTGGGCCCAAATTGTATTAGATAAATGCAGGCACAGGTCAAACAATCTTCCCATAATTTTAATGCCAATGTAAATCTGAGCGAGCAAAGAATAAAGAACTAAATTTGATTTATCTTTCTTTTGCATTGATTTGTCTTTGCTCTAGCATTGTTATTCACCGTGTCACGGATTTCAAGTACTTTCCTTTCTCCACTTTTCAATGCTTTTCTACGGATTTCAATGCGGTATATGATTGGTTTTTATTATCCACGGACCATCGTTAAAACCCCATTGAAAATTTCCACTTCCTCGCTGTCCGATAATTTTTGGGTGATATCTCAAGTCCGAAAGCCCACGAGGGAAGCGTTTTAGCAGGACGGAATGGACGAAAAATAAATAACGAAGAATAAAACCCGACGATCGGAAAATCGAACGACCAAAAGCATTTGAATCGTCTTGCAAGCCATTAACGCAACCTGGACCGTCGATCCCCCAAGCCAGGGCTCTCTTTGCCAAAGGGAACGCCTTCCGCGTAAATATATTAGAAATCAATGAGTATTTCAGAATTTAAAAAAATATTGAAGGACAAACAATATATTTTTAATCCTAATAAATAAAACTCATTTTCTTAGAGCGGAAATATTGATTAGAGAGAAAAAGAATAAAAGGCGCTGTGAGCAATAAAAGCACCAAATAAGAGGTAATATATTATGTGATAAAAAGATTTAGTGGCGGTAACAGGAATATCCTCCTTATTCTATTTATGTTGCAGCTTGCATTACACCTCAATACCTCATATTCAAAGGCAATCTGGAAATTACGTGGAAACCGTCGTAGCGCCGTTCAACCGGATTTCAAAACGGTTTAAAATTTTAAAAAGGGTTTTTAAGCGTCGGGACAGATAGACACAGAAACACGAGATTTATTCTGACACGATATTTTCTGGGCGTGAGAACAACCGACATCGTGTACATTTTCATAAAGGCTCCTTCCATATTAAATGTTCGCACATTACTGTCAATCCTATCTGCACGCATCAATATTAAAGAAACAAAGAATTGCAAACGTCTTCACAGAAAGTAAACGCATCCACAGAAACCGGTGAAAAAATGGTGAAAAAAATGCAACGAAAGGAGATTTCAACGCGGAAAAGCTTTACGGAAAACGATGAACAAAATCTGGAAAATCAAACGTAAAGGAACGCCTTGGGCGTAATAAATATAAAATTGTTATTACATATTTAAGTATTGAAATGGAGTCAAAGTTTTTGTTAGTTTTTGTAGGAATGAAATATAAAATTGTTATTAACTGTTCAAGCATTGACAATAAGGTTTGCGCAGAATATTTTTGAGAGTCTTTATCTAAAGTTGCCCAAACGTACATGTTGCGGCAATTCTATATAACCGCGAGCTCTTCCATCTTTGAGTTCTCAGGAGACTTTAGAGCCCTTATCAGAAAAGTGATGATGGCTTCTGATCTTCCTGTGATTGATCTTTCTCTTCTTCCCTTTGCATTTGGGGAGAAAGAAGATATCGTTTTGGACAGAAATAATGAGCTAAAGAAGCTGCGAGAGGCTTGCCAGGAGCTGGGCTTCTTTCAAATAACAAATCATGGAATGGACACATCTCTCATCCAGAAGACTGACAGTATTGCCCGAGATATGTTTTCTTTGCCGGAGGAGGAAAAAATCAGAGCCATTTTCCCCATATTTAATACTGGGTATTTCCCACCCAAGGCAGAGCCAGATGGAAAAGATTCAATGCCTGAGGGCATGGTTTTCCCTGGTGACAATGCTCTGCCCAATTCTGTTGACCAGATCTCTGCTAAACTATGGCCTCAGGGAAACAGCGATTTCCTGTACGTTTTTATTTCATTTTTTAACCTAATTTCACTTTTCATCTTGTGTGTTTAATTGGATAAAAGAAATTAGGAGTATTTGAGTGTGTCTTAAAAATAAACGAGATGTAAAATTGCTATTGATTGTTCCAAAAATAAAACAGAATATGTGACGATGTGAAATTATAATTATATTTTATTCTCGTATTCTTACAAGTTTGTTATAATGGTGATGCAGGCATACAGTGCACAAATACAATTCACACATGATAGATCTAGCACATAGAATCTTAAAACTTGTTATACTTAGTTTAGGCTTGGATGTTTCCAAGCACTACAATTCAGATCCTTTTGGTGCTTCTCTACAAGGTTGGCTACGTATGAACTATTATTACAATGCAAAAAACAAAGAACCTCAAAATGTCCAGAACATCTCTAAAGCTCATACAGATCTTGGTTGTGTTACCATATTGTACCAGGATAATGTGGGAGGTCTTCAGATCCGAACAAAACAGGGCAATTGGATTAACACTAAGCCTTTGCCAGGATCATTTGTTGTCAACCTTGGTGACTGCTCACAGGTGAGTCAAAATAGTCTGCCTTAATGAAACCTTTCTTTTCTTCATAGTCAAAACTGTCGGCTGCAAAAAGTTTATAACCTTTCTAATAATTTTTAGATTGATAAAATATCTATAGAAATGATTGTGTCAAATCTTCTTTGTCTTTTATGTGTTTCCATTCTAACTTCTATATCAAATAGATTTCATCTTTTACTTGTCTTTTACATGTTTCCATTCTAACTTTATATTGCATGGATTTTATCTTTTGCTTGCAGATGTGGAGTAATTGTAGATACCGTAGCTCAGAGCATCGTGTTGTGTATGAAGGCTTGAAAAAGAATCAAGGACGATTGTCCATGGCATTCTTTTTAGATTTTGTAGATAAAGCAGAGATTCGAGCTCCAGAAGAGTTGATAGATGAGGAACACCCACAAAAATATAAAGTTGTTAAGTATGGTGATCTCACATCACATTTTATGCAACTAGGTCCAACTCTCCACGGGCCTCCTTCTTACTTTTTACTTTAAGACAATCATGTGTTATTTCAAATCGCTACCTATAGCACATGAAGTTTTGTATATGGGAATTAAATAAAATTAGTATCTCGACTGTTAAGAGGTGCAATGGGTTTGTTTATAGGAAATATAGATGCGTGTAATAATAATTTTCTTATAAAATAAAAATAATTTCTTCAAGATTGAAATAATATTTTTCAAAACTGAATTTTTTAGACTTGAAAGTCCAAAGAAAAATGCTTGTCAATTAGTTAAGTCACAAGACTTTTTTTTGTTAAAAGACAATAAACTACTATAAATGTTAGTTTTCCGAAGAGTATGCAAATTTGATAGACTTCTTAATACAATATTGGATTAACTATTATGAAATATGTGAAAGTGTATAATAACAAATAGAAATCAACAAACCATGATAAATAAAACATGACACTAGATGTATGTGAAGAAACCCTTTTGAAAAATAATCCACCATCAAAGAGAGGCTCAAGTATGTATTAATCTTCAATGAATACAACTTATAGTGGAGATTTGAGAGGAAACCATTTAAATGTATTCCAAAAATCATATACCACCAAAATCATGGTATGGAAAAACCCAATGCCTCCATGTGCTCAATCAATGCATCCATGAATAAAAATTGTAACTCATAAGGCATCTTTGACCAATAAATCCCAATGACTCACATCTCCAAGTTTAGGACTCCACCAGATAGGTTACAACTCATGTGGGTCGCATCCATTATGCAAAGATTCTCCAACCTGATTCTATTGCCTAGAATGGGGAAAGTGCTACAAATGAGTTTTAATTGATTTGTAACTAATGCCATAATGTTCCACCTCCTTTATGAATGCTCTTACATCTCATATCCAAGTCAACTAGAAGAATAATTAAATAATATTATCTCTCATCCACCTAAGAGGGAATCCATGTACCCTCTCTAAGATGTTTGGAGATATTACATATATTGTACATTATGATTGCAATTAAATATCACATTATCCTAACACTTATTTATTGCTAAGTGAAAACAATATTGAACAAAAGCATGGAAACATTTTTAAAATATAAAAATACAAAAAAACATAATTTTTAAAAAATGAATAAATGGAAGCAAACCTTAACTTGTATGCAAACAAGAGAATAATGTTTTATGTCAGAGGTTAGTAGATTCATGCTAGTGACACCCATTAAACTAGATGGTGAAGGTACCAAAAATGTGTAGGTCAAAGATCACTCCTCAACTATCATTGAAAGCCACTTGTATGTAGATGTAGTTGGGAAGATAGTGAATGTTTCTATAATTGAAAACGAGCTCTAGAGATGAACTAAGGGTTGAGGAAGCCTCTCTACATGGTATTGAGATCTCATTAAAAAAAAATCAAATGATATGTATGTCATGGAGTAGACTAGAGGGGTTGTTTTTTAGTAGTAGTCAATATTGGGAACTCTTTTATTTATTGTTGGTTATTCTTGATGTAATGTGCTTTGAACTTCAAATGAGGGGATCCAAATAGAACTCCCAAGTTTATCTATCTAAAAAAAAAACACAATCTAAAATTCATCCATTATTCACTTTTATATAATCCCTTGCAAAAACAAATGCAATGCTTATTGTAGACAATTCCAATGACTATTTTACTTCAATTCATACAATATCCAAGTTCTTTCAAATAATTTTTCTTCTTTGGATTTGGAGGTGACAAACAAATTATTCAACAAAATAAAAAAATATTTATCTAATTAAAATTGAATATAGTGATTCAAAATATTCCCTTAATGGAAAAGATGAAAATACCTTGAACTTTCTTTACCTTACAACATAGATTATTTTCAAGAGCAAATGCATAAAGAATTAATAAATCATTTTCTATATGGAAACCTTAAAATCAAGAAACCAAACCTAAAGGAAAAACAATAGAGAACATATAACAAAGAGAGAAATGTTGTTGCCATTGACACTAATTTGAAACATGCTTTTCCAACTTAATTTTATAGTGTACTAAAATATAGAACTTTTTTTATTATCATAAGTTGGATAAACATAGTGCCTCTCTTTAGTCAAAAGTGTAGAACAAATTTGGATATGTTTGGCTAAAAGAGAGAAAAAAAACCAAGGTGATGTTGTGGGCATGATACACAATGGCTTGTGTACAATCATGGCATGATGTCGAGCATTTGTAACAAAGTGCCACATAGAACAGGTAAGATCATACAATAGCACAAAGGGATCTACTTGACTGGAGTCAATATATGAATGGTTGTATAAAGGGACACTCATTTTTGGAACTGCCATCATCCTCTATTGAGTAGAACTATGAAGATGGAGGAAGAAATATCACATGAAATCAAAATAAAAATTAAAATTTTGGGTCAACATAGAAGGATGCTAAATCATCCAACACTTTGCATCATCCCTAAAAGGCATAAAATTGAATTTATGATAAATAGAAGAATTGAGATACAAAGAGAGGAATGTCATAACAGGTTTGTTTCCCTTGTATCCTTGCACTAATAGGAGTGTCAAGTGTCATCTAGAGAGAACTAACAGACAAAATAAATGCTAATCAACACATGTAGGGATAACAAAACGTATAGGCATAATACAAATATAACACATAAGATGAAGGTATTGCCCTCACAAGTCAGACTATAGCAAATCATCCACCTCCCAATCTTGCTCATCATACAGGGATGGAGGACAAGATGCTAGAGGGACTACAACAAGTGAGGTACATGGAACGGTGCCTGGTTCACAATGTGGAGACTCAATCACCAAGGAAGGATCCTCATGCATGCCCCTAGAGGCCAAGTCCATCTATTGTGTGAAGATCAAGGACAATTGTGCAATATTTTCTAATGGTTTGAAGGCATCTTTTGAATCACTATCAGAATATATCATTATAGGTGATAGCAACTAGTGCTTAGGCATTTAGAATAATTATGAGGGTAAGGCTCATGCTTATGCTTTGGACATTGAGTGTTTGTGTCAATGGAATGTTGGAATGGAACTACCTGCAATAGAGCACCACTTGAAACAACTGTGACATTGGGTAGGTTCAAAGGCTTAGCGAATGGTTGAATATTTGGAATGGATGGGAGGATAAGACTCTCTGTAGAAGGAGCCAAGAATTCTCAGACCACTAGAATGGTCTTTTCATCTTGTATGGAAGAAGAATGGGGAGGAAGGTTCTTCTTTTTTGTTGCAAGTTGACGAGCCCTAGCATGACATCATCTCTTGCATTCTTTCATTTTGATTTCATCATGTATGGTTCAAGGCATATTCAGGAGGAACCTGGGTGTTTCCCAACATGGGTTCCTTTTCTTCCTTTGTTCGAGGAGCGAGAGGAGGAACAAAAGAAACCACCAAAGGTTGGGAGAGAATGGGAGGAGAGTTTCTCAAGGTGGGATGTCATTCCCTCACAGCCTATGGAATAGACAGATGTACTGTGGCATCCACAGACGATTGAGAAACCATAGAAAAAACCCTTTACGCAGTGGATTTCTTTCCTTTAGAATTTGAAGAGGTAGGAGGAACAAAATTAATCCCAAAAGTGTGGGGAGGTCTGGGTTGTGCAGGTTATTTTCTTCGTGGTCATGGGTAGGATGATAGAGGTGGAACCTCAACATAGATACTAGATGCTAGGGGTCAGGGAAGGACTCTCAATTCAGGTTGTGGTTTGTTCACCACCTATAGAAAAGGGGGAAGTACTGTCACATCCATGGAAGATCGAGGGAGCTCAAAAGTAGTATTCAGGATAGCATGAGAGGAGACACTGACAAACAATTGACCAATTCAACTTGCTTTGAATTTCTGGTAAGAGAGAAATAAAACATCTTTGTGAGGCTAAACAGGCTCAACTAGCTGTGGCCAAAAGTAATCAAGTGAAAAGTTCCCATGGAGGGACAAAGGTTGGAACCCACTGTGATATATAGTATGTGCTTGTCCTTCAAATGGAAATTTTATACACTTATGGATTATAGAGGGGACCGCCTTCGTGGAAGTGAGCCGTGGATGACCCAACTTCACACACAATTGGTCTGAAGTCAAAATAATGGCAAAAAACACATCTAAGACTTTTGGTTTAACTTGGATGGAAAGGGTCAAGGATCCAAGAGTAGGGCAAGCAGAGCCATCATGCACTCTAACCAAGATTTTCAATTTCTCATACTTGTCTCAATACAACTCATGTACATAAAGGAATCCCTTTGTAACTACATTTGTCAGGCATACAAGATCAATGGGTACTCCCCTTGTAGGTTTGTCATTAATCCTGGCAGTAATGTAGAGAGGATCATTAGGTGCATGAAAAGAGGCATCATGGTGGGTGAAGGAGAGGTTGGCTCAGGTTTAGCTCACTCTTGTTGAAGGCAAGAATCCACCATGGAAACTAGGTTGTCTAAGATTTTGTCTTGGTGATCAGAAGTTATTGAAGTAGGCACTCTATCACCAGATTGTTCCACAAGGTTAGCTACATGGCGAGGTAGTGGATTTGTGTAAATTTGTAAGTTTTGATTTGGTGGAGCTACAGATTTATTCCCTTTGTCATTCTCACCAGCTACCTAAATAACATTAGAGTCAATGAGGTCTTACACTTTGTGCTTGAGATGTATGCATCGCTTGGTGTGATGCTTGGGTGTTCAGTGATATTGACAAAGGCCTTTGGATCGTATGAAGGAGATAGTAGTTTTGAAGTATCAATAGGATGAATAGGAGGAATATGAATGAGGTTATTGTTAAGAAGTTCCAACATTATGGAATGAAGAGATTCAGAAAGCTAAGAGAATTGTTGATTCTTTGGTTTAAACATATAGGGGGAATGATAGAAAGTGTTGTGGCTGTAACTTGTGCTTGAATGTTGTTTGAAGAATGAGAGTTGATTTTGATAAAGTTTTTGTTTTTCTTCTTAAATGTTTGATAATGTGGAGCAACAGTCTTAGACTGGCCAATAGGATCCAATGAGGAACAACGCTCATACTTGCTGACCGATAGTTGGTAATCACAAAGAGTCATCCAAAGATGCATGAATGAGGGATAGTGCATCAATAGTATCTTATCATGAATTTGTGGCTACAGGTTTTCAATGAAAACCCATTGCACATCAGCATCCGGAAGAGAATATGGTATTTGAGAGAAGAGGGCTTGGTAATGCCCAATAAAGTCATTCACTTTCTCTTTCACTCCTTGCCTACAATGAACCAAATTAGTCTATGTGACTTGAGGTCCAATGTTGGCTTGGAAATATTAGAGAAATTGATTGATAAGTTGTTGGAAAGACTGAATTGAGTTGCTAGGTAGTGAACAAAACCAATCCAAGGCCATGCCTTTTAGCGACTGAGGAAAGATCTTAGCTAAGATAGCATCTTCAAAAAGAACGTCGCTACATAATGTTGTAAAATCTGATACATGGTTATTAGTGTCTCCTTTCCCAATGTACTTCTCAAAACATGGCACTTTAAATTTGTTTTTCATTGGAGCTTTTAGGATAGTGAGCGATAAAGGGTTGCGAGTATAATAGGATGGGATTGACCTTGGCTTATGGTTGCTAATTGTTGTTGTAGGGAATTGACATTTTGCAAGAGTTGGTTAATTACAGGATCAGAAGGTGGAGTGATTTGTGAATGGCTAGAATATGAAGGAGCAAAGCTAACAAGAGGTTGGGAAACAATGTGGTTGACATTTTGGTAAGTAAATTATGGAAGAGACTAGCTAACAAAATGTTGGGAAATATTTGGATTAGCTTTTTGATAGGTAAACTGGAGATTGGAGGAAGGTGGGATGAAGCTATATTGGTGTATTGGGTTCTCACTTGTTACCCTAGAACTAGTGTTAGAATTATTACTAGATTGTACAACAGTGGTGACAATAGAAGAAGTGAATGTTGGAATAGAAGATGTCGATATTGGTATCGACGCCTGCATCCCCAATTGGTTTTGAGAGGACATGTTTTTGATGATTTATGTGCAACTAGCTGACGTCATAATGTTATTATCCACTATGAGAGCCAAGCTATATAGAGCTTCCACACCTTGAGGATCATCAAGTAACAATCTTCTTTGATTCTCTATGAGAGGGACGACCTCCCCAACCAAATGTTCTATGCCCAATAATTGTTGGAAACTAGCTAGCTCACTATCTAGTTTCTAAATTTGAGACTTAGGGACATGAGCTATGGAGTTATCCACCTCAAGAGAGTCATGAGAAGGTTGTGCCTTGAAGATCATTGGAAAGGTGGGAATGTGATCCAAAGATGATTGCATTCAATAACTTCCATGTGTGAATAAGTTAAGGAATGTAGGTCTCGATGTTGGAGATACTCAAAGCATGAAAACCTATTAGAATTTGATAACTTCTTATAGGGAGTTCAGATTCAGAGAAACAAGTCACAAAACTCATAAAGTAACTACAAGTTTTATGACACTCAAGTGCTCCTAGGAAGGAATAGATGGAAGAAAGTGATGACAAGACGGATATGTTGATAATATGTCAGAAGAAAGAAGGGTTTTTATTTGTTTTTTATTTTCTAATCTAAAAGAAAAGAAAATTGTTTAAATGTTTTGCTTTCTAAATTAAACACATAAGATAATATATGAGATATTAAGTGTCTAATCAATTAATCAAGTAATCAAACACAACAATGCGATCTATAAGTGCAAGTGTAAGATACGTCGGGTTCACCAAAATGTGTTATGGGAAAAGAGATTTGGCCTAATCAAATAAATTAACCTAGATCAAGATTTCTCCATGCCACATTGGAACATGAATTGATGAAGACTTTTGTGTTTGGCTATAGTCCTTAAAGGAGATCCAAATTGCCCGGATCCTATTCCTTTGTTGCAAAGAAGGAAGATTGATAACTAATGGTTAACTAAACTATACAATGTGAAGATCTATATGACAAACTGAGTAAATTATCTAATTATTAATATTGTGCATAGAAAAATAGAAGTAGAACATAGTAGAGTAGATCAGAGAGAACCTAGTGTCAGAAACGAGGGTAGAACTGGCAGGACACTAGCAATGGGTGCTAAGGTCCTAGGGTTTCTATGTAGACAGAACTGTATCTCGACAATCAATACCTGAAATCCTTTTGTCCTCCTATTGTTTGTCATTGTTGGAAACTATATCTTTAGATCTGCACACAAGAGGGGAAAAATGGTTGTGTTGTATAGGGGCTCTCCTTAGTCAAACCCCATGTAGGTGTTCCCACCTCCACAATAGAAAATAATTATGATATAGAGTGTGTGTTTGCGATGAACAAAGGCAAAACAAGTAACAATGACTGCTGTGACTGAAATAGATTTACCTTAGCATAAAACCCTATAGCATCCAATTTCTGAAAAGACAAGAAAACTAAGTTTTCACAACGGTAATTTTTTTTTACTAGTTAATCAGTTACAAAAGAAACTTATCTATAACCCATTACAACATATTTCATTTTATCATAAACATGATCTCATTTTTATAAAACTGAAAGAAATGATAAATAATAAACATTTTGTTCTTTAACAAATTGTAATTTTCTTGAAACAACAAATATTGGAAACATACCATTAACATGCATCTCAATTGTCGACCCATCACATTCAAGACTCAGCAATCCTCAGTATTTGGAAGAGAAAGTATCTTCAAGGAGCTTAACCTCCAACCACAGACCGTCGGTCTCCCGCACTCCTTCCTAACCGGAAGTGGCCCTACCCTACTCAAGAGGATAGACTTAGGATAACCATCGGTGTTTGCCATCTGAGCTTTGGTGTTGTAACTTACGTGTCTTGTTATCGTGTAGATCCCTAGATACCCTCTAGTCATGCACGACACTCCACAAGAAACGCCATCCAGTTACAGTGAACGTTTGATGCACTTGAGGATAGTACACCACCTTGGCCAAAGGATTTGTTTTTATTTAGCATTCTAAGAACGCATGAACTTGGTTCACCCACCCTACTCGACTTGAACTAATCGAAATCCTACAGTTTCCTATTTGTATAATTTGAACTAATTGACGACCCTTGATGACCTCAAGGGTTTAGGATTTCCTCCTATAATAGCGCATGGCGCAACATTTACTCTAATCCCGAGTCTAGAGTTTCATTATCCTATTTTCCTGTAAAAACATTGTTTACAAACGCCCACTCCTAAGTGGTTTCATATTTGTTTACTTGGTCCCCATGTTTGCACAACATACTCAAGTAACTAAACAATTTCTCGTTATCCCAGAATTCAAGGATTCTAGACTCATAAGGTCTACAAAACGATACTAGAATCGTCGCATGCAATGTAATCTAGTTTCAGATGCGGGTTTTCCACTCTACTTGCTTATTTCTAAACCATGGCGGTTTACGACCAACCCAAATACATTAACTCCCTATTGTCCTTTCAAGTCAATTTATTTCACATGAGTTAATGAGGTAATAATCGTAAAATACGATAATAAAGGATTTGGAGTCTTTCTTATGACTTTAGAGATGACCAGCGCATGGTCGACCTCTAACTAAAAATATAGGACGAAAATGACTCCAGCTGGTTGCAACTACATCTTTAGCTGTCAAACTCATTAAAGTTTACGTCAAACATGCTTTAAATCTATGGTTTATACTCTCTTACACAACACGCTCATGGAGCAAAGTGTTTTCTCACTATGGAGCTATTGTTTGAAGTGCACCAAGGCAGTTTTACGTTGATAACTCAGTCTTAAAGGAAACTCTTTAATATTTTACGTCTTTACCGACTGTTTGAAGTTTGTAGTTCACATTTGCATCATGCAATGATCATTCTTAGATGAATGCACATTGAGATCTATGCTCTATCGTCTTATAACATCAACCATGAGAGGTAATGATCTATTTTCTAAGTTCTTGAATACTAATCGATAGTAGCATTATTGTCACTGAGGTTTCTTTTACCATAATACACTAATAATACATTTATAATGATGAGCTTCTCACAGAACTGCCGTAAAAGATATTATCATGATATCATATTCGTTGTAAGTATATTACCTTACCTTGGCAATGAAGAGCACAGCAAATGCCGAAGGCTCCCCTCAGTCCTCACTACCGCTTTTCCTTATTTCTGTGCAGGCGACAAAGCTCCTCCCTGTCGCTCCTCTTCTCTGCCGTGTCCAACTTGGTTGCAACAGCGATGCCCACTAAACACTCTTCCTTCACACAGCGATTGACTTCCTTTTACTCTTCTCCCTGTCGATAGAGTCTCTCCTCAGCTTCTAAACTCCCCATCCTTCTCCCATTCCGCAATTACTTCCCTTCTTCAAGATCTCACAACGGCCTTCTCCCGTTTTTCTTTCCCACTCACCATCGAATATGCCTCCCTTCAAGTCTCCATCC
Source organism: Cunninghamia lanceolata (assembly GCA_027924645.1). Classification (NCBI taxonomy): domain Eukaryota; kingdom Viridiplantae; phylum Streptophyta; class Pinopsida; order Cupressales; family Cupressaceae; genus Cunninghamia; species Cunninghamia lanceolata. The sequence continues at coordinate 18,536,010 of BSBN01001272.1, read as the reverse complement.
CACTCTTCTAACTACCACCTTGCCTAACTTCCCTACAGTGTAGGAAACTTCTGCGGTTTTCCTCATGTTCTACACAACCACTAACTTCGATGCCTTCGCACCCACCTTAATGATGGGGCATCTACCATAATTTGTGGTTTCTCGCAACTCAACCACCCATCCTCCTCTCTCTCGCGCTATGGTGAGAGTGGTTAAAACATTAAAAGACCACCGAAACATGCCTAAACTCAGGGAAGTTGATTTAACTGAGTATAACCGACTTCAATACTTACTATGACCACAAGAAAGATTAAAGTTCCTTCGGTGATGTGGCTTGCCAAAGGACATAACAACTCCATCCTTACTAGAACAAAAAGGCATCAACCTTCCAAGACCAACTTAAAAATTGAATTGAGGAGTTAATGCTCGACACAACGGTGGTTAGGAAATGGTTTGAGCATCGTTGGGGTCGAAAAGGAAAGAGAGACAAAGACTATCTAATTAAGAAAACTCAAGGTTAGATTGACAACAAATCGCGGTCAAAGCTAGAAGAAAAGACTCATGCTAAACAACGGCCATAATAAATTATTTCACGCTATGGCTTCAAATCGACATTCGTCGATCTACAAGAAAAGAATAAATTCACAACACAAGTTCGATGTGTTTTACGACAATCACGACGGATTGATCATAACGCAAACAAGTTTCCTACATCGATAGACGCACAAAGCCGACTTCTCGCATCTTTCAACTACGAGGCGTGATTTACAATTTTGCCACAAGATGGTTCATTAAATACTTATAAACAAAAATAATAAACGTCTAAATAAGTCGACTTGCTATGGTGGACTTATGACGACATCGACGACTCCAAGATTCTATATGACGACTTTCGACTAGGATGTTACACTTTATCCTTTGACGTCGACATCTAGTTAACTAACCCAACTGACAAACAAGACTAACTTGATGGTTCCAAGGTTTATCTACCTGTTTGGCGATCTCAGTAACAAACACCCATGGTTAATTTCCAGAGTCTATACTCTCTCTCGAAGATACTTTCTCTTCCCGTCGAACACGGTCCACCTGTTCCTGCAACGACAGACTCACATACAATTTTGTGGTCAAAGCACCTATGTTCCAAATCAAAGCATAATATATCCAAACATCATTGCATTTATCATAGAGACATTTAGTCTACAATATCACATTGATCGTAATCATTAGATTCCACAATTTCATATAACAACTTTGTAAGATAAATCGTCAGTTTCCATGTCGTCCACCACATATTAAATTACTGAAATTTGTAAGAAAGTAAATAGCATAATTGTTTCCAAAAAGAGGGATGTAACATATCCTTCCCCTTTAAAAATCATCGTCCTCGATGATTAAGTTTATCAAGCAAAATTTAAACTTAAAACAAACTTTTTATAAAGCAACATTAATGTCTTTGAAAAGTTTAGGAAATCTTTGATAAATGTCTTTGTAGTCTTCCCAAGTGGTGCTATCCTCGCCATATTGGTCCCACTGTATTTTGCATTGCAAAACTTCTCGATTACGTAAACAAAGTTTACACATTTCGAGCACCTTGAGTGGCTCGATCACAACCACCCCGGGTTCTTGCATCTGTAAGGAATTCTAGTTAAGTATGTGGTTATTACCTACAAAATATTTCTTTAAATACGAAACATGAAAAACATTATGCATCTTAGACAAGGCTGGAGGTAGAGCAACTTTGTAGGCAACTGGATTGATAATCTCAAGAACTTCGAAAGGTCCAACATAACGAGGAGCCAATTTTGAAGATTTACAAAATTTTATAGAACTCTTTTGGGGTTTCACTCACAAAAGCACCTTCTCACCAACAGAGAAGTGTCTAGGCACTCGTTTGCGATCTGCATAACTCTTTTGCCTGTCATTGGCTTCTGCCAACCTCTTCCTAATCATTTTTACTTTTTCTTCCATATCAGCAAGCATTTTCGGTCCAATGCTTATCCTATCTTCCATCTTATCCCAGCTTATAGGAGTTCTACATTTCCTTCCATATAATGCTTCAAATGGCGCCATCTTAATGGCAGAATGATAGTTGTTATAGGCAAATTCAACAAGAGGTAGATATTCCTCCCATCTGTATTGCTGATCCATGCAATACATTCTCAAAAGGTCTTCTAATACCTGATTCACTCTTTCTGTCTGTCCATCAGTTTTGGGATGATAAGCAGTACTTACATTCAATTTAGTCCCTAATGCAGAAAATAAGGTTTGCCAAAACTGTGAAGTTATTCGAGCATCTCTATCAGATATTATCTTTTCAGGTACCCCATGCAATCTAAAATTTAATTGCACAAATTTTTGAGCCAAAAGATGTGCTCCATTTGTCAAATTTCCCGGTATGAAATGTGCAACCTTGGTTAGTTTATCCATAACAACCAATATTGCATCATGCCTATTCTTAGACATTGGTAACCCCTGGACAAAATCCATACTAACAACTTGCCATTTCCATTCTAGAATATCATGCGGGTATAACAATCCAGTAGGATGTTGGTGTTCTGCTTTAACTCTCTGACACTCCAAACAACTAGCTACAATCTTTGCAGCATCATTTTTCATTCCCTTCCAGAAATATAATGGCTTGACATCCGCTAACAGTTTTGTTACTCCAGGGTGTCCAGAGTAAGGAGCACAGTGAACTTCCTTCCACACAAGGTTTCTAAGTTCTACTGAATCAGGAACATATATTCTTCCCTTGAATCTCAGCAATCCATCAGATTCAAAACTGAATATGTCATATCTTGGGTCCTTAGGGTTTAGGTGCAGAGCCTGTTTCACTTGTTCATAATACTCATCTCCAGATAAGTTTTGCAATACTAAGTCTTTAAAGTTAGCATGTATGGAGATTATAGAGGCTATGTGCCTTCTTCTGCTTAAGGCATCAGCTACTCGGTTTTCCTTGTCTTTGATATAAGAAATTTCAAAGTCATAATCTGATATTAATTCCAACCATCTCCTTTGCCTTGCATTCAGATTAGGTTGTGTGAATATGTAGCGAAGGCTTTGATGATCAGATTTTAGAGTAAAAGTCCTCCCCAACAAATAATGTTGCCACATCTGAAGGGCGTGAACCACTGCTGCCATCTCTAGGTCATGAGGAGCGTAGTTCTGCTCATAGTTTTTCAACTTCCTAGACTCATAGGCTACTAACCTGCCATCTTGCATAAGCACACCTCCCAATCCTTCCCCCGAGGCATCAGTGATAACCTCAAACTCTCCCTTAGGATCATGAACTTTCAGAATTGGGGCGGTTGTTAATTTTTCTTTTAACAAGTCAAAAGCCTTTTGACATTCATCCATCCAAACAAACCTTTTTCCTTTTCTCTGCAAGGAGGTAATTGGGCTAGCAATGCTTGAGAAATTCAACACAAATTTCCTGTAATACCCTGCCAATCCCATGAAACTTCGTACCTCTGACACATTGGTAGGTTCAGGCCATTCCATAATAGCTTTTATTTTGGCCAGATCAACTGATATCCCATCGGCTGATATTATGTGCCCCAAATACTGTACTTCTTTCTGAAAGAAGGTGCACTTTGAGAGTTTCGCATACAATTTGTGTTCCCTTAATCGTTGCAAGACTATTTGAAGATGTCGTGCATGCTCCTCTTCATTTTTGGAATAGATCAGGATATCATCAATAAAAACTAGCACAAACTTATCAAGACAATCTCTGAAAACACTATTCATAAGATTCATGAAAGCAGCAGGTGCGTTGGTCAATCCAAACGGCAACACCGTGAACTCATAATGACCATACCTCATTCTAAAAGCTGTCTTGGGAATATCTTCGTCTTTCAACCTTAACTGATGGTATCCAGATCTCAGATCTATCTTGGAAAAGACCGATGCGCCACGCGTTTGGTCAAATAGATCATCAATTCGTGGCAAGGGATACTTGTTCTTTATAGTTGCCTTGTTAAGCATCCTATAATCTATGCATAGCCTTAGAGTTCCATCTTTCTTTTTGACAAAGATAACTGGGGCTCCCCATGGTGATACACTTGGTCTAATTAGATTCTTAGACAATAGCTCCTGCAACTGAGCTTTTAATTCCATAAGTTCTGTGGTAGTCATACGATACGGAGCTTTAGAGATTGGCTCCGATCCTGGTTTAGTATCTATGCCAAAGTCAAATGTTCTCTTCGGAGGCAAGCCTGGTAACTCCTCAGGAAATACATCCCTAAAGTTGCATAGATACAGATATCTTTCCTCAAATGATTGTTTCTCCAAGGTTTCCTCTACTAGGTCCATCTTGACTACAAAAAGTTGACATCCCTTTCGCCTAGCCCATTTTAGTTGTTTTGATGAAATGGATCTAACCCTTATTTCCCTTTGAATTCCTTGGAGATTCACTGTTTTGCCCGTCTCATCTAGACATTCAATGGTTTTATGAAAGCAATCTACTTTGGCTTGATGTTTCCACAACCAATTCATTCCTAGGATGACATCGTAGGACCCTAAAGGTGCTACGTACAAATTTGCCTCAGTGGTGAAGTTAGAAACATCAATCCTAGCTTTGAACAAACATTGCTCTACCTGAGCCTTTGAGTTATTTGCATACTCTACTATCCAAGGTTTTGACATAAAGCCTACTTTTCTAGAAAATTTACTTAAGACTCTAGGTGACACAAAATTTTCTGTTGCACCAGTATCAAATAGAATAGAAACAGGAACTCCAAATAAAGTACCTGTCATCTCAATAGGAGTGATCTGATACTCCGCTTGCCGATTGTCAAGAGCGGCATGAATCCTTTGCTGAAAGGCTTCTTGTTGTGAAGGAAGCTCCGTGTTCCTAGGCCTCCCATTTGGCTTCTTGTTGGGGGAACGGTTGGCATAATGATCTCCACAAGAAAAGCATCCTCCTATAGGTCCTCGCTTCTCAGATGGCCTACTTGCAGAATCACCATTCTTCTTAAAATTTACATTTCTCTTAAAATCTTCACCTCTTCGCTCATTACCAAATCCTCCTTGATTCTTTCGATTTCCCTTATCAAACCTCCTATTCCCATATCCCTTCTCATTTTTCCTTTTATAAGATTGATCATTGTAGTTCTTATCAAACTTCTTACGTTTCTTATCACGGTAAGCAGAGATAGATTTGATCTTCTGCTCCTGTTTTATTGCCTTTTCATAAACTTGATCCATCGTGCTTGGACCATGCACCTCCACCTCACCGCCGATATGAGGATTGAGTCCCATGATGAACTTTCTAATTCAGAACCTTTCATCCTTTTGGTATTGGGGAACATATTTCAGTAGTCTAGTGAATTTTTCTGCGTACTCGACCACAGATAGTTCACCTTGCCTGAGGTTTTGGAAATCTGTTAACTTCTGATCAAAGTATAACTGAGGTAACCACCATTTTCGGAATAGTTCCACGAACTCATCCCATGTCACCTTCAAGGGACTTAATTCCAACTCCATTTTCTTATTCATCCACCAAGTGGACGCTTCCCCTGATAGCAGATAGGCTCCCCACACGGCTTTAGTAACCTCAGAGTAATTTCTGATCTCAAAATATTTCTCCATCTCCGTTAACCATGCTTCTGTTGCATCTCCAGTTTTCGTTCCATCAAACTTTGGAGGGTTAACCTTCTTCATATCCTTAGATAACTCTAATGCAAGTTTATCCTTGGTTTTTCTTTGGGCTTCACTGTCGACAGGATGTTCACTTGATGTGCCATTTTCCCAATGTTTACTCTTGCTTGTATAATGTGAGTTCTCGTTTCCACCCTCTGTGTTGCCAGTTTCATCCATTTTCTTCTCTAGTTTGTTCAACCTTTCCTTGGTTTCAGTGAGCATGTTTAGAATCCTATCCAACTTGTCAGTGGAGTTTTCCTGAGAGTTATGACCTTCCCGATCCTCCCCCTCGTTAAACCCTGATTGGTCCATGCTAATTTAGTTTCACACCTGTTTAAACATATACTAATCAGTTTTACACTTATTACATTAATCAACATAAAAAGAACACCACAATTGATCATAATCATAATTGTTCTCAAACCAAAATTTTGTCTTTATTCATTTTGCAAAATTGTTCCAACATCATTAGAGATAGACATATCTCATGTTTTTACTCAGTATTAACTAGGGGAGTGTAACCTTCAGATTCATTGTTCGACACATAATCACGAGGTGTATACCCCTCAGACTCACTATTAGAAGATAGCTCAATAATCTCAGCTCTAGGTACTACACGAGGATCCCTAGTGATCATGGGTATACTACTAGGTACACTTTTAGGTATATTAATAGGTACACTATCAGTTCCAATCCAGGAGCAGCGGTTGATCATGGTTCAAGCCGCCGTCGCTGCTCCCTCTAGGAGTTCTCTCCTCACTCGCTTAAGTCGTGACATTGCATTGGCTAAGGTTTCCACATCATCAAGCCAAATGTCATTTTCGTCATTAGTTTTCTCTATGGTCTTGATCATCGCAAGTCGTTTCTGCTTAGCTTGCAGATAACGCTTCTTACCCGCGAAGGATTTTCTTGCAGTTTTCTTGGTGTATACCATCCTGGCAAAATAAACCAAATCATTAGCTACCCACATAATGATGATTTCCTAATCAGGTTAGTGAACTCATCAGCCCTAGTGCTGAACCTGGTTAGCTCTGATACCATATGTAGCATCCAATTTCTGAAAAGACAAGAAAACTAAGTTTTCACAATGGTAATTTTTTTTTACTAGTTAATCAGTTACAAAAGAAACTTATCTATAACCCATTACAACATATTTCATTTTATCATAAACATGATCTCATTTTTATAAAACTGAAAGAAATGATAAATAATAAACATTTTGTTCTTTAACAAATTGTAATTTTCTTGAAACAACAAATATTGGAAACATACCATTAACATGCATCTCGATTGTCGACCCATCACATTCAAGACTCGGCAATCCTCAGTATTTGGAAGAGAAAGTATCTTCAAGGAGCTTAACCTCCAACCACAGATTGTCGGTCTCTCGCACTCCTTCCTAACCGGAAGTGGCCCTACCCTACTCAAGAGGATAGACTTAGGATAACCATCGGTGTTTGCCATCTGAGCTTTGGTGTTGTAACTTATGTGTCTTGTTATCGTGCAGATCCCTAGATACCCTCTAGTCATGCACGACACTCCATAAGAAACGCCATCCAGTTACAGTGAAAGTTCGATGCACTTGAGGATAGTACACCACCTTGGCCAAAGGATTTGTTTTTATTTAGCATTCTAAGAACGCATGAACTTGGTTCACCCACCCTACTCGACTTGAACTGATCGAAATCCTACAGTTTCCTATTTGTATAATTTGAACTAATTGACGACCCTTGATGACCTCAAGGGTTTAGGATTTCCTCCTGTAATAGCGCATGGCACAACATTTACTCTAATCCCGAGTTCAGAGTTTCATTATCCTATTTTCCTATAAAAACATTGTTTACAAACACCCACTCCTAAGTGGTTTCATATTTGTTTACTTGGTCCCCATGTTTGCACAACATACTCAAGTAACTAAACAATTTCCCGTTATCCCAGAATTCAAGGATTCTAGACTCATAAGGTCTACAAAACAATACTAGAATCGTCGCATGCAATGTAATCTAGTTTCAGATGTGGGTTTTCCACTCTACTTGCTTATTTCTAAACCATGGCGGTTTACGACCAACCCATATACATTAACTCCCTATTCTCCTTTCAAGTCAATTTATTTCACATGAGTTAATGAGGTAATAATCGTAAAATACAATAATAAAGGATTTGGAGTCTTTCTTACGACTTTAGAGATGACTAGCACATGGTTGACCTCTAACTAAAAATATAGGATGAAAATGACTCCAGCTGGTTGCAACTACATCTTCAGCTGTCAAACTCATTAAAGTTTACGTCAAACATGCTTTAAATCTGTGGTTTATACTCTCCTACACAACACGCTCATGGAGCAAATGTTTTCTCACTATGGAGCTATTGTTTCAAGTGCACCAAGGCTGTTTTACGTTGATAACTCAGTCTTAAAGGAAACTCTTTAATATTTTACGTCTTTACCGACTGTTTGAAGTTTGTAGTTCACATTTGCATCATGCAATGATCATTCTTAGATGAATGCACATTGAGATCTATGCTCTATCGTCTTACGACATCAACCATGAGACGTAATGATCTATTTTCTAAGTTCTTGAATACTAATCGATAGCAGCATTATTGTCATTGAGGTTTCTTTTACCATAATACATTAATAATACATTTATAATGATGAGCTTCTCATAGAACCACCGTAAAATACATTATCATGATATCATATTCATTGTAAGTATATTACCTTACCTTGGCAATGAAGAGCACAGCAAATGCCGAAGGCTCCCGTCAGTCCTCACTGCCGCTTTTCCTTATTTCTGTGCAGACGACAAAGCTCCTCCCTGTCGCTCCTCTTCTCTGCCGTATCCAACTTGGTTGCAACAACGATGCCCACTAAACACTCTTCCTTCACACAGCGACTGACTTCCTTTTACTCTTCTCCCTGTCGATAGAGTCTCTCCTCAGCTTCTAAACTCCCCGTCCTTCTCCCATTCCGCAGTTACTTCCCTTCTTCAAGATCTCACGACGGCCTTCTCCCGTTTTTCTTTCCCACTTGCCATTGAATATGCCTCCCTTCAAGTCTCCATCCCACTCTTCTAACTACCACCTTGCCTAACTTCCCTAAAGTGTAGGAAACTTCTGTAGTTTTCCTCATGTTCTACACAACCACTAACTCCGATGCCTTCGCACCCACCTTAATGATGGGGCATCTGCCATAATCTGTGGTTTCTCGCAACTCAACCACCCATCCTCCTCTCTCTTGCGCTATGGTGAGAGTGGTTAAAACATTAAAAGACCACCAAAACATGCCTAAACTTAGGGAAGTTGATTTAACTGAGTATAACCGACTTCAATACTTACTACGACCACAAGAAAGATTAAAGTTCCTTCGGTGATGTGGCTTGCCAAAGGACATAACAACTCCATCCTTACTAGAACAAAAAGGCATCAACCTTCCAAGACCAACTTAAAAATTGAATTGAGGAGTTAATGCTCGTAATGCTCGACACGACGGTGGTTAGGAAATGGTTTGAGCATCGTTGGGGTCGAAAAGGAAAGAGAGACAAAGACTATCTAATTAAGAAAACTCAAGGTTAGATTGACAACAAATCGCGGTCAAAGCTAGAAGAAAAGACTCATGCTAAACAACGGCCATAATAAATTATTTCACACTATGGCTTCAAATCGACATTCGTCGATCTACAAGAAAAGAATAAATTCACAACACAAGTTCGACGTGTTTTACGACAATCACGACGAATTGATCATAACGCAAACAAGTTTCCTACATCGATAGACGCACAAAGCCGACTTCTCGCATCTTTCAACTACGAGGCGTGATTTACAATTTCACCACAAGATGGTTCATTAAATACTTATAAACGTCTAAATAAGTCGACTTGCTATGGTGGACTTACGACTGTTTGGCGATCTCAATAATAAACACCCATGGTTAATTTCTAGAGTCTATACTCTCTCTCGAAGATACTTTCTCTTCCCGTCGAACACGGTCCACCTGTTCCTGCAACGACAGACTCACATACAATTTTGTGGTCAAAGCATCTATGTTCCAAATCAAAGCATAATATATCCAAACATCATTGCATTTATCATAGAGACATTTAGTCTGTAATATCACCTTGATCGTAATCATTAGATTCCACAATTTCATATAACAACTTTGTAAGATAAATCGTCAGTTTCCATGTCGTCCACCACATATTAAATTACTGAAATTTGCAAGAAAGTAAATAGCATAATTGTTTCCAAAAAGAGGGATGTAACAAACCCTAGTTGGATTGGTGCCACAACACAATCACACACAAAGAGTTGACAGAAGATGAAGAAGCTTAATTTAGTACCTGCAAAAGGGTTAGTACAAATAATAATCACAAGTAGAGAGCTTCAATAAGTCAGAGGTTCACTATAGTAGAATTCACAAGATCATGTCACGTCGCATTGTCAATATGTCAAGATATTTAATTTATTCATTTCTCTTCTCCTTCTCAAATAAGGGAAAAAGACTTGATTATATATGAATCAAACATCTTTTGAAGATTCATTTGTTTAGGCTGACAGATAAGGTGCATCATTTAATGCACAAAGCCAACAATTGAATTCAAAAAAATTCAGAGCCAACGGGCAGGACCCTAGCGCAGGGCACTAGTGTCCAGGCCCAATTTGTATCCGAAATGTTAGTTATTAGTGGTCTTAACACATTCTCTTATGCAAACAACAAAAAGATCACATTACAAATAGAGTTAATCATGCATGCTAAACAAAGGGCCAAGTCTAGTGTGAAATTGTGAGTGGCGATAATTTATGACACTACAACAACAAACCCAAGAAGAACAAGGCCACATGCTTAGGTTGATTCAACATATAGAGAACAAATACAACAATGTGTTCAAGCCATAGAAGAAAGACTTCAACAAACAAGATGCATCAATGACTACAACAAACATCCATCAAAACGTTGGAACACTAGTGTTGCAAATATGTACCTAAGTGGTGTTGTCATTGATGTCAACATATCCTTGTTGCCATTGGTGTCAATTGTATCCTATTTTGTTGTGTGTATAGAAGACCGGATTGTTGAGGATATTGAAAAAATTAATGGCAATCAATATGTGCAGACCATATGGTTGTGTAGAGGATTTTTAGAGGTTGCTCTAGTTAAGAATTGAGAAGTCCACATGAATATTTGAAGAAGTTATGGCCATCTGAGTAGAACTAGATTTTGTAGTATTCAGAAGAGACAGAGTGATAGTAAGTTGGTTTGGATTCCTCCGCAGTGAAATATTATGGTCTACAGATCTGAAGGCATGTTTGGGAAGTCAATGTGTATCATCAACTCTAGTGGTTTGTGGTTTGGAGATCCGCAAGCTATCTTTCTAGTTTGACAGTCATGGCAGACAGTGTTCTTGAGGTTCCGGATGAAGATACAAATGATTCTGGTAATTTGGTTTAGAGTGGATGTTATTGATGAATTTAATGTGCTTGTGGAGGTCTCTGGATTGTTTGGCTACTGTGTTGGAGGTTTGCATTGAAGTTTGAGCTTGTTGTTGAAGATTTCTTCTTTAACGTTGATGTTCTTCCTAGTCTTGGCCGACCAGATGTTCCTAGCATGATGCGAATGATCTAAAGAGCATTTTATGAAGCGTGGCATGTTAGTAGAGGAAGTTTCAATTCTTAGCTATGTTTGGCTGACAGTGTAAAGATCTACATTAATTTTATCCAACCTTGTTGATCATTCCAAGGTTGATGAAGTGTATAAATACTTGTTGAAGAGTTGTGGAAAATCATCCTTGTACAAAATGAATTAAATCCAAAGAAAGGATCTAAAGCAAAGCAGAGAAGAAGAAGAGAGAAAGGAGTATAGAGTGAAGAGTCAGTGAAGAAGAATTTGAAGATAAAAGTAGAAGTTTTTGTGAGCCTTCAAAGGGACTGAATCAGGCATGAATGTAGATGCTATTTCTCAGTTCATTACCTCTGTGTAAATCATAATTTCTTAGGCAGTGAACCTCCTTTTGAGCAGTGAGCTTTGGGCAGTGTGCTTGAAGGCATGTGCCTTCTATTTTCTTAAGTACTTTTAACAAGGTACGCATTTTTGTGGGTTAACCCCCACCATGGTTTTTCCCTTAACCAGGTTTTCCACGTCAAAAATTCTGGTGTTGTATGTTCATGTTGTTTCTGCTCATGTGTTGATTCATGCCTAAATGTTCACATCATTAATTTGTTTGTAAATTAAGAAAGAAGATTAAATGTGCAGAAAAGGCTAAAGTTTAGGGACAACTAATTCACCCCCCTCTTATTTGTCTGGACTAATTCCAACAATTGGTATCAGAGCCAAGTTCCTCTAAAAGAAGCTTAACTGCTTGAGGAGATCCAAGATGTCGTCTTACAAGAATGAGAATCCAAGATTTGATGGAACAAATTACTCCCTCTAGAAGGTACACATGCAGTGTCATATGGAATGTATGGGTGATGCCTTTTGGTTAATAACCAAGAATGTATATAAGATTCTGAAGAATGGGCCTTCAAATATAGATGAACTCAGAGATGTTGAACACAACATTCGAGCTAACAAAGTATTGTTGAGTGCCCTGTCTGATACCGAATTGGAAAATGTCTTTGATTTTAAAACTACTCATGAAATCTAGAGTAAGTTGGAAAATCTGTATGAAGGTGACAAATATGTCAAATGTGCCAAGCTACAAAGCCTGAAGGGTAAATATGAAATATTGATAATGAGTGAAGATGAAAACATTACTTCCTATATGCAAAAAGTAAATGAACTTGTGACCGGTATCAAAAATGTAGGTGGAGTATTAGAAGAATCAGAAATTGTTGTCAAAGTGCTTAGATCCTTACCTACAGTATACAAGCATAAAGTTGCAGCCATTAAAGAAATGAGGACAGTAACAATTGTCACAAGGGATCAGTTAGTTGGCAAGCTCTCAGCATTTGAAATGAGTGAGTTTGGTGACTCTCTCCCTAAATATGAATCTGCATTCAAGGCCAATGTATATGGAAAGCAAAGATATGATCTGAGAGAAGGTTTTTTAGGAAGATCAAATAGATTTTTGAAGACAAGGATCTTGAAGATGATGAAATTGAAACTACAGATCTTGAAGCTCTTATTGCCAAAAGAATGCCAAGAGGATCCAGTAAGTATGAAGGAAAGTTGCCATTAAAATGTTTTGCTTGTAATAAGATTGGTCATTTTGCCTCAAGGTGTCCGAAGAGGTTTTCAAAACCAAATAGATACAAAAGTTAGAAAAATTTCTACTATGTCCAAGAAGCTGGAGAAGGAGTCACAGATGATAAATCTGATCATGGAGAAGGCGATTGGGTGTTCATTTGCATTAAAGAAGAAGACCCAATATCTATTGAATTTGCTAGCTGTGCAAATGTGGAAAGTGCCTTGGTTGCTCAAGTTGTTGAAAAGGATGAATGGGTGATTAATAGTGGATGTTCTCATCATATGACTGGTGACAAGAGTAAGTTTGTGAATTTTGACAAATATGAAGGTGGGCTTGTGAAATTTGGAGACAAATCAGCTGGTAGAATTCATGGGAAAGGATCCATCTCTTTTGATGGTAAGAATTGCACCAATAATGTTCTGTATGTGGAAGGACTGAAGCATAATCTTCTCAGTGTTGGACAGTTGGTTGACAAGGGTTATGATCTTCGATTCAAGGATGGAAAATGTAGAATCTTGGAGAGCTCCGGAACTGAAATTGCATCCAGTACTCTAACTAAAGGTAACATCTTTCATTTAAGCAGTTCTGGCAAAAGTTGTTTGATTTCTCAGATAGATCAAAGTTGGTTATAGCATAGGAGGATGTGTCATGTGAATTTTGATAACATTATCAAAATAAGTTCCACTCAGGTTGTAAGAGATCTTCCAAGACTTGTGAAACCTGATAGCATATGTAGAGAATGTCAATTGGGTAAACATAACAAAATTTCATTCAAAAGCAAAGAACAAGCTTCTAGTGGGCAATTAAAACTGGTACATACTGATCTCTATGGTCCTACTAGAATTAGGAGTGTGCAAGGAGATAGATATTTCATGTTGATGATTGATGATTACTCCCTGATGATGTGGGTAATTTTTCTAAAAGAAAAATTAGAAGCTCTTGATCAGTTTAAAGTGTTCAAGATGATGGATGAAAATGAGATTGGTGAGAAACTAAAGTGTTTGATATCTGACAGAGGTGGAGAATATAATTCTGGTGAGTTTGATGCTTTCTATGAAAAGAATGGAATAAAAAGACAGTTATTTGCTCCTAGGACTCCTCAGCAAAATGGAGTTGTGGAAAGGAAGAACTGGACCATTTAAGAAGCTGCTAGGACCATGATGATGGAAACAAATGTTCCTCAAGTTTATTGGAGAGAAGCTATAATTACTATTGTCTACACTCATAACCAGGTGCAGATCAAAGGAAGTTCTAGTAAGACTCCTTATGAACTATGGTTTGGTCATCCTAGGACTATTATGAGATATTTCAGAGTTTTTGGTAGTTAATGCTATATCAAAAGACATGAGGACTTAGGCAAGTTTAATGCTACTCTACTCAAAGTAAGGCTTATCGGGGCTTCAACAAGAGGTTGAATAAGATTATTGAAAGTGCTAATGTTAAAGTTGATGAAAGCAAAGAAGAACTTTCCAGGTACTACAGATATGATTTAGATGATCAAGATGAAAGTCAAAGTCAAGGAAGGCAAGTTCAAATTTAGACTTAAATCCAGATTGATCTGGTAACTCGAGTAACCCAAGAGGTTAGTACAGATGATGAGGAACAAGTTCAAGAAATAGAGGTTCAAACAATTCCCAAAACTCCCAGGTATGTAAGAATGAATCATCCTAAAGATCAAATCATAGGAGATAGAAATAAAGGTATTCAAACTAGGAGAAGAGTTGTTGAAGATCAAGAAGGGATTTGTTTGATTTCAAAAATTGAACCTAAATCAGTGAGTGAAGCCTGCAAAGATGAAAACTGGGTTAAAGCAATGGAAGAAGAATTGATGCAAATATAAAAGAATTATACTTGGGATCTTGTTCCTAGACCTGAGGACAAAAATGTGATTGGAACCAAATGGGCCTTCTGGAATAAGATAAATGAAGATGGTGAGGTTGTAAGAAACAAGGCAAGGTTGGTATGTAAAGGGTACTCTCAAGTGGAAGGAATTGATTTTGAAGAAACTTTTTCTCCAGTGGCAAGGATAGAGGCAGTTAGATTGTTTCTTGCATTTGCTACCTTCAAGATTTTAAAGTATATCAGATGGATGTCAAATCAGCATTCCTGAATGGAGATTTGGAGGAAGAAGTCTACATTGAGCAACTGGAAGGATTTCAGTTGACTAATAAGGGAGATATGGTTTGTAGACTGAGAAAAGCCTTGTATGGACTCAAGAAAACTCCAAGAGCCTGGTATGCTAGATTGGATAAGCATTTACTTAAGCTAGGATTTAGCAAAGGTACTGCTGATAGTAATTTGTACTTCAAGATTAATCATGAGGACATTCTAATTATTGAGGTCTTTGTTGATGATATCATTTTTGGTGGAAATGAATGTATGTACAAAGCATTTGTTGATCAGATGAAAAGTGAATTTGAGATGTCAATGTTTGGAGAGATGAATTTCTTTTTAGGTCTACAAATTGTTCAGTCAGATAAAGGTATCTTCATATCTCAGTCCAAGTATGTGAAAGAATTATTGAAGAAGTTTGGAATGGAAGACTCAAAGCCAGTAGGTACACCTATGGTAACTAGATGCAAGTTAAGTAAAGATGATGATTCCCCCAAGGCAAATCAAAAAAGGTATAGATCAATGATTAGAGGATTGCTCTATCTAATTCAGACCAGACCTGACATCTTCAATGTAGTTGGACTTGTTGCCAGATTTCAAGATGATCCAAAAGAATCCCATGTTGTGGCAGTCAAAAGAATTTTTAGGTATCTCAAGGGGACAATTGATCATGGATTGTGGTATCCAAAGGACAATGACTTCACTCTTCATGCATATATACATGTTGATTGGGCGGGAGATGTAGATGATAGAAAGAGTACTAGCGGTGGTGCATCCTTCTTGGGAAGAAGATTGGTCTCTTGGATGAGCAAAAAGTAAGATGTAATTTCTCTATCTACTGCAGAGGCAGAGTATATAGCAGCAGCAAATAATTGTACTCAGGTTCTATGGATGAAGTAAATGTTGAAGGACATCAGAATTATGTTTGAGGAGCCAATCACAATCTTTTGTGATAATTCTAGTGCAATAAGCATCTCAAAGAATCCATTGTTGCATTCAAAGACAAAACATATATCTATCAAGTTTTATTTCTTGAGAGAAAAAGTAAAAGAGAATGAAGTCAAGTTGGAGTTTGTGTCTTCCAAAGATTAGATTGCGGATATCTTCACTAAGCCTCTTCCCAAGGATACTTTTGAGTATCTTAGAGAAAAGTTAGGGGTTATTACCCCTCCTGATCAGAACTAAGATGCACTAATGTGCATCAGTCTGGTGGAATTTGCAATCATATCTTTAGATCCAGATTGATGTTGAGAAGATACTACTTTAAGGAGTAGTCAGTATGCAAATTTTGGGATCAGTCTGAAGCAGAAAGGGAGAAAAGATAGCAAATATGTGGCATTTGCCATTGATGTCAAAGGGGGAGAGAAGTCATGTGAAAAACTTGGAAGTGAATAGTTGCTGGTGAAAGGGGGAGCAGTGAAGAAAATGGTTACAGGTGTGATAAGAGAAGGGGGAGAAGTTCTTGTCTTGATGGTTGAATTCAATTTTTCACATCATATGTTGCCATCAATGACAAAGGGGGAGATTGTTGCAAATATGTGCCTAAGTGGTGTTGTCATTGATGTCAACATATCTTTGTTGCCATTGGTGTCAACTGTATCCTATTTTGTTGTCTGTATAGAAGATTGGATTGTTGAGGATACTAAGAAAATTAATGACAATCAATATATAAGAACAATATGGCTGTGTAGAAGATTGTCAGAGGTTGCTCCAGTTAATAATTGAGAAGTCCGCATGAAGATTTGAAGAAGTTATGGCCATCTGAGTAGAACCAAATTTTGCAGTATTCATAAGAGACAGAGTGACAGTAAGTTGGTTTGCATTGCTCTGCAGTGAAATATTATGGTCTGCAGATCTGAAGGCATGTTTGGGAAGTCAGTGTGTATCATCAACTCTAGTGGTTTGTGGTTTGGAGGTCTGCAAGCTATCTTTCTAGTTTAACAGTCATGGCAAACAGTGTTCTTGAGGTTCTGGAGGAAGATACAAATGATTCTGGTAATTTGGTTTAGAGTGGATGTTATTGATGAATTCAATGTGCTTTTGGAGGTCTCTGGATCATGTGGCTATTGTGTTGGAGGTCCACATTGAATTTTGAGCTTGTTGTTGAAGATTTCTTCTTTAAGGTTGATGTTCTTCCCAGTCTTGGCTGATCGGATGTTCCTAGCATGTTGCGAATGATCTAAAGAGCATTTTATGAAGCGTGACATGTTAATAGAGGAATTTTCAAGTCTTAGCTATGTTTCACCGATAGTGTAAAGATCCACATTAATTTTAGCTGACATTGTTGATCATTCCAAGGTTGATGAAGTGTATAAATACTTGTTGAAGAGTTGTGGAAAATCATCCTTGTACGAAATGAATTAAATCCGAAGAAAGGATCTAAAGCAAAGCAGAGAAGAAGAATGAAAGGAGTATAGAGTGAAGAGTCAGTGAAGAAGAATTTGAAGATAAAAGCAGAAGTTTTTGTGAGCCTTCAAAGGGACTGAATCAGGCATGAATGTAGATGTTCTTTCTCAGTTCATTACCTTTGTGTAAATCATAATTTCTTAGGTAGTGAGCCTCCTTTTGAGCAGTGAGCTCTGGGCAGTGTGCCTGAAGGCATGTGCCTTCTATTTTCTTAAGTACTTTTAACAAGGTATGCATTTTTGTGGGTTAACCCCCACCTTGGTTTTTCCCTTAACTTGGTTTTCCACATAAAAAATTTTGATGTTGTATGTTCATGTTGTTTTTGCTCATGTGTTGCATCATGCTTAAATGTTCACATCATTAATTTGTTTGTAAATTAAGAAAGAAGATTAAAAGTACAGAAAAGGCTAAAGTTTAGGGACAACTGATTCACCCCCCGACTCTTAGTTGTCCGAACTAATTCCAACAACTAGAAACCCTAATAGAGGACACATCACAAGAGACCCTTTAGGTCATATCATTATCTCAACCGTGACTGCCATAGAAATAATTAGACAAGTCCAAAACAATAGCAGGCCCTTGATCAGGCCAACCGCTCTTCATGAGGTTCTGGTCCCAAGCAAACAAAACAACTCCTCGGGTCTCGCCTCCACTCAATTTTCATCTACCATGAGAGAGAGAGTGACTTGGAGGTCCTAGAAGCAAGGAGAGGGTCCATGTGCTACCTCAGAGATGACTCATCCATGCTTGTGCTTGTGTCATGTTTCAAAGAGTATAGTCTCATCCATTCACCCTAATATGTTTCCCTCTCTCCGGTGATGCTCTCCCTCCTCATCCAGGAGGGGGAACTACTTTCTTGCATCCACTTCATTTAACAATCACAGTAGTTAGACCATTAACCACACCATTTATATCATTAAATAAATATTTTAACAACAATAATCAAGAAGATAACCCATTATCCATATTAGAAATTATATCCATTTTGGCATTTATTGAATAAAGACAAATTTGTCTCATCATAATTATCCTCAAATCATAATTTGATAACATATTTCAAAATGCATAACAAAGTATCTCACTAATAATTAGTTAAATATAACATGATTAAAGTTGTCCAAAAACTAGATGTGATATAAACATAGAAAACATAATTAAATATTAAAAAATAACAACAATACAAAAAAGAAATACATACAAAATCGAACTATGTATAAATTATTGAAGATGATTACATTATATAATTACATAGAAGCACAACAAACACTTATAATCAAGAAACTAAAAATGATAGCAAGATATGATTGATTGACACTTGACGCAACTACAACTCTTATTGACAACATTAAAACTAAGTACGACCACTCACACTCACTCAATTATTCATTACTCTAACATACCTGACCAATTGAAACCTAAACTCTCAAATTCCATAGGTGGTCATCATCTCTCATTTTCATGACTAATCTACATGAGAGTAATCAAACAACAATCACACCCTTTTCTGCTTCATCTTCAGTGAATCTATTTAGATCATACTCAAACTCATGCATACCATACTCCTCAATTTGCACACTTACTCTAATAAGGAGAAACACACTATCCCACCTGGTGCTTATCTGCTTGGTGACAAAGAGACATCTCTCCTTATCCTCGAAAGCCAAATCTTATCCATCTGGTTAGAGCCAAACTCTTATGGTCCTTCTCAACCCAAACTAATCAGCAACTCTAGATTGTCGGACCTATCAATAACTTGAGATCATCGAACCGATCAACAACTCTTGAGATTGGTAAACCCGGAGCCTACTATAGGATAAGAACTGGACGATCAACATTTTGAACAGGGACTCAATAACAGTAGGACAAATATTTACCACTTTTTATTATAAATGAAGTGTAAAATTACTATTGATTGTTTAATCATTAAAGTGGATGATGTTTAAATAGAGTGTCCGAGGGTAACCCAAGTCTATTCTCTATAGAATGCCAATAGTTCCCTTGGGATCAACCTTGAGACCACAAGAAGTAGAAAAGACTTTGATGCTAATTTTTTTCATCAAACTTCCCATGACCCCATTAACAAGGCCCTCATTTTTCTTGCTGCAAGAATACATGTGCTCTAGGAGATGTAAGAGGCCCAGTCGTAAACAACCGGTGTGTTGTTTCAACCTTTGCAGTCTTACTGCTCGTCATTTAGATTTTGACTATTTTTGAACAACCATACAGGATTCAACCAGCCAGTTGCTTACAACGCACCAGCTACTTATGATGTTCCATGCAAGAGTTCCCTTTCCTCAATAGCAAGATTGTAGAATCTTTTGTTACTCTCGTAGAAATTATTTCCCTCAACTAATGAATGAAACCAAATGTGAAATTGATTTTTATGGATAGGTTGAATGTTTTCGGGAGTTCAAATATATTATCATAGTCCAATTTGATCAATCCTAGGTATACATACACATAAGGTGCAGTTTCATTCAAGAGAGTCAAGAAAGTATGGAGTGTATGGCACAGTGATTCGACAAGCAACTAACAAGTCATTTCATGGGATTGTTTTTTTTCCATGCTGACCGTCTAAACAGTCGATATATATTAAAAAAATTTAAAACTATAAAATAATTTGTAGTAAATAAAACAAAATAATGCTAACATATCTATCTTTAGAAAATTTATATAAAAGATAGATAGCATTCTCGCCTATTCTATTTAATTTATACATAAGTACTGTCCCTATCTTTGAGCATCTTTTACATAGATTTTATAAAGATAGATATACTTAAATTATAAATCTACTAGAAACACAAGCTCTTCTATCTTGAGTGTCTTTTACATAGATTTTATAAAGACAGGGATGCTTAAGTTATAAATCTATTAAAAACACAAGTGCCTCTATCTTGAGTGTCTTTTACATAGATTTTATGAAGATAGGTATGCTAATATAGATATCTAAAATATATCTATCTAAAAATGTCACTTTGAATTATTTTATTTACTTTAGAGTTATTTTATTTTACTTTACAATTATTTAAGAATTATTTTATTTTATTTAAATTATTTACTTTATGTTTAACTATTTTGAAAAATAAGAGAACCATTAATTTAAACTACTACAAATACACAAATAGATTGCTAACTACATGAAAAAAATAGACGAAGGATAAAATCATTAGAAAAAAGAATATTTCAATTTAAACCTTAACTTGTAATTATAATAAAATAAACAATAATTTTTCTTTTCTCAACTCATTCTATATTATTTTCATTTGTTTTTGGCTATAATGAATCACATTTTTTTATAAAGATATGTAAGGCTTATGTTTATTATTAAATATTAATACTTTGACCTATAAGTGATTGTCAAATTCAAGGTAAAAGGTAAGAGTTTTTGTACACTTGTAAACGTATCTCAATACTAGCATACCTATCTTTAGAAAATCTATGTAAAAGATGCTTGAGAATTTCTCAACTCATTCTATATTCTTTTCATTATTTTTTTGGCTATAACAAATAACTTTTTTTTATAAAGATATGTAAGTCTTATGTTTATTACTAAATATTAATATTTTGACCTATAATTGATTGTCAAATTCAAGGTAAAATGTAAGAGTTTTTGTTAACACATTCATGCCATTACACTCCACCCCTTGCCATTGTAAATGTATCTCAATACTAGCATACATATCTTTAAAAAAAATCTATGTAAAAGATGCATAGAGTTATCATACATAGATTTTTCAAAAGATAGGTATGCTAGTTTATTTTACTTTAGAACTATTTTATTTACTACATGCATACATGGACACATGCCAAATCTGAGTAAGTAAATTTTATTTATTTATTTATTTATCTTCTTCTATATTCTTTTGTAGGCATGGTGAACCAAGGTAAATCTGAGAAGGTAATAAATAATTTTTATTTATTTATTTATATTCCTTTTTAGTTTGATGGTTCTATTGGGACCTACAAAATTTTGTTCCCAAGAATGCCCTATTTTGCCCCAAAAATCCAAAATTCCCATTTTATACCTTTACAATTGAAATACCCTATTTAAATCCAATCTGAGATAAATTTCAGGGGTCTTTTCTCTCAAAAAATGACTAAGTATCAGTTCCCCAAGTTCCCCCTTTCCTCCCTTACAAAATTTCTTCTTTTTTGCCTTTGGTCGGCAAGTCAGTGTTTTTTCAAACTTTCAAACTTTTGGTAAGTTCAAATATTTGCTGATTTGCCGACGAGACGATGACAAGGCAACTGCAGTCAAGGAAGGCCCATGAAGTAAAGGAAAAAGTCTTCAACGGCAAAGGAAAAAGGCTTGGTCAACAAATGTCTTGGTTTGAGAACCCGTGGGTTTGTCAACTAAGGAGTTAGTCAATGTAAAGATTCGTCGATAGAATGCCGTAGCACCAAAAAAAAAATTCTAAAGCATAAAAGAAAAGGAAGTGGCAAGTTTGAAAAAAGGAATGTATGTTGATAAAAAGAAAAAAATGACTAAGGAAAGAAGACTATCGGCAAACGGGGAAAGGGATGAACTAGTCAAATAGTTCAAAAATTTCATGATTCGCCAATAAGGCGATAAAGGCAAGCTTTTCTAAGGTTTTGAAAATGTGAGATTTGCCAATAGAAGTGACAGCTAGTAGAAATTTGAAAAGTTAGAGGTTCGACAAAGGGTAAAGTTACTGATAAAGAGAAGATAAAGTGAAAAGGTAGAAAGTTTCTCAAAATGTAGTTTTTGCCGATAACAAAACAACAAGGCCCATTGTTCGAGAAAGTTCAAATTTGTTGATAAGGGCACAAAAGGGGTATGTCATTGCAGTTTTGAATTGTGCATTTTTTCCAAAAAGGCAAATAGGAAATATGAAAATTTTCTAAGCCAAATAAAAGGATTAGAAAAGGTGTTATTGGTAAATTGGGGGAAAACCTAACTTGTCAAACAATTTTGCTTTTTGATGTTTGCTGACAAAGGAGCTATTAAGTCTTGGTTCAGAAAAGGAGAGATTTGTTGATAAGGCTAAAGTATGCACTTAGAATAAAAAGGTAGTAGTTTGGCAAAAATGAGATTTGTTGATAGAAAGGGAGATAAATCAAGTAAGGCAAACAAGTGGCAAGTTCAGAAAAACCAAGTTTTATGACTAAGGAATAAGCATAAGTAGAAGGAAGAAGATGGTTTGGCAAAAGGTAAATTTGTTGATAGGGCAAAAGGAAGGTTCTGAAAAGAGTAAATTTTCTAATAAAAGAGGCAATGAAGAAGTGGTTCGTGAAAATCAAATTTTGCTGACTAAAGATATAGTTCGACAGATGTGGAAATTGTCGACAAGGGATAAGTCAGGGCCAAGTTTGGTAAAGTTGAAATTCACCGATAGAGTAGGAAAGCAAGTGAGAGGATGCCTAGCATGTAGAGTGGTATAGTCAGGGATCAGATGGCTCAAAACTAAAAATTTGGACAATATAATGGGAATGTTGTAATTGCTTGAAAAGGGCAATTCCTGGAAATATGCAATAATTGTAGGATTTGTACAGGCTGATTTGTACCCAAAAATTTATGATTCTGCAGAATAATGTCATGCAGGTGGTTGACACAGTTAAATTTTTCAATTGTACGAGTACATTTGGAAAACAAATTGGATATGTTTGAGGCTGTAGATGTTAGAAAAAGGATTGGAACCTTCCCTCTTTATTGCTCTAAGTACAAGAAGAGTGGAAACTATCTTCCTCTGTCATTTTTAGAATTAACAGAGCATGGGTATTCTCTTTAGAATGTGCAAATCTTTTGGTAGACAACAAACTAAAATGAATGCAGTGTGGGTGTAGTCCTTGATAGGGTGTAACACCTAGGAGAGTGAAATGAATTGAATGCTATATATGCATGTTTTGAGATGCAATAGGGGTTGGTTGGTTAGTTGGGAAATTTCTCAACAACGCTGTGAGCTCCAGAAGGCAGATCAGGAAAGGATATTTTGTAGTCTTTATTTAACATGAAACAGTCATGAAATTTATGTAATATAATTTGCAAATCTTTGTATCAGGTTACTATTTTTCTCCAATGTTGTAGGTGTTTTTCTCAGCATACTATAATCATAGTTATAGTTTTCTCTTGCCACATTTAGTGGTATGAATGTAAGCTTTGATTTGAATGAGTGTGACAATTCTTAATCCATTTCAAGCTTTGTAAATGGTCATTTCAGTATTGCATAGGGAAGAACATGGTATGGTGTTGGATTATTAAGTATTCGCAGTGATTTAGTATTGATTTTCATTGCATTTGATTTATCAAATAGGCAGTTATACACTTTTGTGTGGTTGTTTTTCCTCTATTGAACATTAGACTTTGCAGCCCAATGGATAGGCACCAGTATGAGTAGCCCTAGATCACCCAATCTTCAAAACAAAATAATACATCTTATCTTTAGAAGCAATAGTAGTTTTATGCATGCTCATTTCGTAGGATTGCCAGTATCAACTATATAGGGGTTTTATAATAGCTAGTTGTTCTTAGTCCAGTGATAGATTTGGGGTTAAGAAAGCGATTTGGATTTGGTTGTTCATATTTTTAGTTGTTCATTTGGTTGATGTCAATACCTACTTAGGTATATGCCTTGGAATATCCCTCCAGAGTATAAGCTAAGCTCAAAGAGCAGAGGAGTCTACCCACTCCTGTTAGTTGGCCAAGATCACCCAAAACTTGTTGATAAACCTCTTCCCATCACCCTAACGACAGTCCCTAGCTTAGGTGATTTAGGAATGTTTCAGAGTTTTGTGTTTCCATTATTTTTGGTCCCAACAGATTGGCATCGTTGCTGAGGATGAATTAAAAGGTTGAAAATTTGAAGACCCTTGTAACAGTCAGTTTGCAGTTGTGCATGTGTTTGTGTAAGTTGGCTACCCATCAAATTATGCCAACAGATTGGTGCTGCTTCCGGGGAGCTTGAATTTTATTTTTGGTTGCTATGATTTTGAAATACAATGTTTGTTCAAGTTTTTCTTCCCAACAGGAGAAGTGGTGACTTTGTTTTAATAACCCAGAAATTAATTTTAGTTTGAAAAAGGTTTCATAATGGATAGAGGAAGAAGCTAGAAGTAGCTTGGATGTGAGGAATCCTCTAGCAATATAGGAAAGAGGAGTAGATATATCCTAAGAAGACCCAATGTGGTACCTCCAAGGAATGCCCAAGACAACATATATGTCGACCTCATAAGCCAATACAACTATACTTCTGAGGACTCTACAGATAACATGCTTAGAACAAATATAAGAACAAATAGAGACAAGTATGATGTTAAAAGAAATGAGAATGTTATTGGTAGAGGTGGTATAGATAGATCTCATGATCCATATTTGAGGACATTTGGGAATGCTAGTGAGAATGAAGAGATGCATCACAATACAAGGCATTCTTATTCCACCACTGGATCATTTGAAGGTCAACATGATAATATCCCTAATGAGGGTGATTAGTAGTAGCTTGATGATGAGGAAAGAGAAAGGAGAATCCAAGATGAGCTGGACTTGCTTGATCATCTCATAAATAGACACAGAGAAGTTCAGGCCTTACTTGATCAACAACAAGCTCAGCTTGACCAGCATGCCCAGCAAAACTAGAATGCATAGTAGTAGGGCCTAAATTAAAATGTAAATCAACAACATGCACCTCCACACCATTACAATCAACAAAATAATCAAAGACAACAATAGAAACATCATATGGGACAACAGGGTGCAAATCAAGCCCATACTAAAAATATCAACATTCCACCGTAGCAAAATCAAGCTAATCAGCAACATGGCAACATTTAGAACG
This sequence comes from Cunninghamia lanceolata, assembly GCA_027924645.1. Lineage (NCBI taxonomy): Eukaryota > Viridiplantae > Streptophyta > Pinopsida > Cupressales > Cupressaceae > Cunninghamia > Cunninghamia lanceolata. The sequence continues at coordinate 18,510,899 of BSBN01001272.1, read as the reverse complement.
TTGGGCATGCACAACAGAGACAAGCACGAAGGTTTTTTCCACAAAGGCAGTTGCTGAGACCTGAGCAGTATAAGCAGCTCGATTTCTTTGGCATACCTAACTTTCCTAATCCAATTCCAACTGAGATTAGGGGGAAGATTCCTCAGTTTCAAGGTAATAATGCTATCGTAAGTGAGGAATATCTTAAGCATTTCATTAATTCCACTGATGAATATGAAATTGAGGATGAAGATGTTATGATGAAATTATTTGTACATTCATTGGAAGAGAGTGCTAAAGAATGGTATAAGGCCCTCCTTGATAATAGTATTGATTCTTGCTAGGAGTGCATGAGAGCATTTAGATTGCAATATGGGGATAGGATTGATCCCAAGTTTCCTATCCATGAACTTACAACCATCAAGAAAGCAATAAATGAAATAGTGGCTAACTTCAATAGCCATTTCATCATGACAATAAGCAAAGTAACACCTCATATGAGACCTAATGTTCATCTATGTGTTTAGTCTTATATTGTGGTGCATTTGATTCAAAATTGATTATTTTTTGAGGGGCAATAGTCCACAAACATTAAGAGAGGCCTATGTTATAGCCATAAACATAGAAAGTAGCATGAGAGCTTCAGGGAAGCACATCAAAAGGTCTGATGTAAAATTGTCCTAGCCAAATAAGCTATCTTTCAACAAACCCCTCACTATTGATGACAAATTGGATAATCTCATGGGGGTTGTGAAAGATTTATCCTATAGAGTTGCTAGAAATGACAAAGGGTTGCCATCTCAGGGTGCTGCAACACATTTTAATGAAGGTTAGAGATTGCATAATATGCCTTATAATACTGATTGGTCTAATAGACCACAACAAAATGACAGACAAGTTGTCCCCAGACATGTTAGCTTCAAACAACCTGAGAGGGACACCCCTGATCCTTTGAGAAAGGATCAAGTTAATTTTCAAGATGATTCTTTGTGGTCCCAGGCTTGCTTCCTCCCCCATGATCTAGCAAATTGTGTGGTGGCTCATTCATTGAGCAAAGAAGAAGAATTTCCAAATGAAGAGGGTGTAGCTGAGTATTATAAAGAAGAAATAAATTAGTTTGATGCAGAAGATTATGAGAAAATAGGTCAGGATGTTGATTGCGTCATCTATGAAGAAGATGATCATATTTTCCAGTATGATTATGATGAAGGTCCAAAGAGATATCAATTACTAGCTCATGATTTTGGGCATTTAAAGGACCTTATGCAAAAAAAATATCAGTAGTCTAAACCTTCAAAAGAGGACATGAAAAGTTTGACTGATGCAACCATTTTGCAAGTCCAGGGAGGCTATCAATTGAGAAATAGGACTATCCTTGTGCACAATGCCCCTGCCAAGGAATCAAAATAGAAAAGATTTAATGGGGATAGGGACAAATGTAAGGGGATCATGGAGTAGAAGAGTAGTAGCACTCCAAAGAAGAACACTCTAGAAAATAAGAAGCTTCTAGTGTAGCCACTAGCAACAAAAAAGAAATATGTGCAGAAGAATCTAGCATCAACAGAGCAACCAGTTACTATACCTATTTTAGGGGTCCATTATCCAAAAGGCAACAATAAGCATGATCAGCCTCAAACACAAAAAGAACCAAAAAAGGAGAAGACAAAGGAAGAGGGTAAGGATATTTCATCTAACTAAGTAATACCTTATATTCCTTGGGAAGTGATGTAACTATTTCATGTGATACACATTTGCCTAATTATAACCCTATTGATATGGCTCAAGTTTTTAGCCAAATTAGAATTTATGTGCCAATAGTGGAACTCCTTAGAATCCCTGAACATAGAGATAGGGCAAGGTCATTTATTACCACTATCGATGCACAAAAATAAACTGTTGTTGTTCCCAGTGGTAATGACGAGGGCGTAGGTCATGATGAAATAGTTCAAGTTTATTTGGGATCATCTATGGTTAACAACAAGATGGGAGTAGACCCTTTTTACACCACTTGATTATAAATGGTTGGTTGCTACACAACTATATGCTTGATTTAGGGGCATCTAACAATGTCATGCCACTTGAAATCATGAATGAATTGGGACTTAAGGTGTCCAAATCCTTTGGTAAGTGTTTTTCCATGGATTCTAGGGAGGTGAATGTGATTGGTCTCATCAAAGATGTTGAGGTCAAATTAGTTGCATATCCTGACAAATCATTCTTGATGGACATAATTATTGTGGATTGCTTTGTCAAATGGGGCATGATATTATCAAGAAAGTGGGCAGCCTCTATGGGTGGAAGCATTCAGATGGATTTTTCATATGCCACTATTCCAGTCCAAGGTGTGGAAGTGAAGTTTTATAGGGAAAAGAAGGTGGAAGACCAAAACACAGAGGACATATATAAAATAGAGGAAGATCATGCCAATTTCTTTGACACTGAATTAGACCATTTTATGGGATATTGTAGTCATGATAATCCTTGCCTAAATGTTTTACCTTCCAATCCTTTCAATTATATTTGTGGTACATCTTACTTATGGACGCTATATTTTGATGGTACATGCTCAAGAAAAGGTTCAGGCATTGGAATTGTTCTAAGATCCCCAAATGGTGAGCAGTTTGATACATGTCTTTTAGACTTGATTTTCAGTGTACTAACAACATAGCTGAATATGAGGCACTATTGTTAGGTTTGATTATTGCTCACAAGAATAAGATCAAGTGCTTGAAGATTTATGGCGATTCAAAATTAGTGGTTCAACAAATTAGAAATAAATTTTCTACCAAGGATAAAAGGTTAAGGGCATACATGAATGTTGTATGGGATATCATGGAGATATATGATGACATTGGCATCGAATGGGTTGATAGAACCAGAAATGAAAAGGTAGATTCCCTAGTTGTAGCTGCATCAAAATTTGATCCTTAATCAAATTTTTCTCATGGCCATCATGTTGTAGAAGTGCTTACAAGGCCAACAATGCCTAATAACATTTATAGTTTGTTGTTTAACATATTTGTCTTGATCTAATAATATTTTATTCTGACTCTATAGCCCTTTCTTTTTTAGAGAAAATAAGTTAAACAACAATCAGGTGAACCATCATAAATAATTCCCCTTTGAATTAAGGTACATCTCCCTTTTAAATCTTCAATGAATTTGAACTATTTTAACATTTGAATACACTTTTAACCAGAAAGCATTTAAGGTAGACTAACATTCACACATCATTATGTCATGAAAGCAATATCTTTTCTTTCCTATGAAATCATTCAGTGACAGAATTCACAGATTCTATCTTCAACAGTAATCAAATATATATATTGTTGGCAAGAGACACTATGTGGCTTATTGAGTGTTGTCATTGATGGCAACAAAGTCCATCCCACACATCCGTAAGACATGATATGATCATACTAGAAGACAGACTGAAGTGTATCTTGGTCCGATAAGCAAGAACATAGTATGTAGCAAGGTCCGACAGTTAGGTCTGGATCTCTCAGAAGAAGTATCTCAGTAAAGAGCGGACTTGGAGAAGTCAAGTGGAGTACCTTGACTAATATATTCCAGAGATTGAGCCTCCGGTGATGTAAGAGTGAAAAGATATGAACACCTAAGTGTTGGGTTCCTGTTTGGCAGAGTAGACTAAGGAAGAACTGACCGGCAGAGCATCACACCTTAATTCGGATAAGATATTGATGGTGATAAAGTTTCTTGAGGTATCATTCATGATTGGCTGATATGATTGATGACTTCTATAAGCATCTCCTTGATATGCATCACTTGATAAGCAAGGATTCAGCCGACAGATCAGAGTTTGGGAAAATATTGACTATTCTGGATGCCGACTAGAAAGGTGTTGAAATAATTAGTGTGGATATATATACCAGATGGATTTGGATGTGAAGGTGTGTGTGGTGTGTTGTGAAGTGCGAAGAAAAGTAGAGAGCAGTGTGGAAGTAGTAATACATATCTGGTATGTGATAGGACAGCAACACCAAAGAAGAGGAAAAATGAAGTGCAGCAGATCAGTATATTGAGCCTAACTAGAACTGAACTTCAGCATATGTGGATGCTTCTCATCAATTCAAGTATCTAGTTACTTTCTTGTACCTTGTAGACAGTGAGTCTCTTATGGGCAGTGAGCCTCTTGTGAGCAGTGTACTCGGGCAGTGAGCCCTAATTGGCAAGTGTCATTTTGTACTTCTATTCTTTTAACAGAGAATACAATCTTGGGTTAGTCACCCCATGGTTTTTCCCTTAACAGGGTTTTCCACATCAAAATCATTGTGTTATGTGTATTGACTTTGTTTCTTCTTTCATGGTTATGGATGCTTATTTTTTTGATGCTGCACTAGCTGTAAAAGAAGAACAGAAAGTTAAGTTAATTTAGATAACTGATTCACCCCCCATCTCAATTATCAACAATTGGTATCAGAGCCAAATTCCTCCAAATAGAGGCTAACAACTTGAGGAAGATCTGGGAATCACAATGGATATGTATGGCATGAGGGAATAACTTCAGTCTGCCCTAGATGATCTTAAACAATCTCACTCTGAGGTCAATAACTTGAAGGAAAGACTCAAACAAGATGATGATTTCATAAATGAACTAAAAGAGAAACTGAGCATCTCTATGAAAAAGAGAAAGGAACTTCTTCAACAATTAGCTAGTCAAAGTGAAGCCAATAATACTGATGAAGATCTGAAAGAGAAGAACAAGTTATGTGAGAAACTATCAAAAGAGGTCATTATGGTAAGACATGAAATGGAATTAGGGGTTATGAAATTCACTCAAGAAATTGAAGAGAAAAGAAAAGTTGAAGATGATCTAAGACAATCTCTCAAGGAGAAGTCAGAAGATTGCCATAAAATAGATAGAATAATTAGGCATCTGGAATCTGATCTTGAAGAAGCAAGAGATAATCAAGAACAACTTGAGAATCAGATTAACTCTCTTAAAAGGGATCTTCAAACAGCAAATGAATACAAAGAGAATTTCAAGATTAGTTCTACTCAACTTGAAGTTCTTCAAAGCCAAAAGAGGGTAGATGACAAGCAAGGCTTGGGGTATGAGAAAGGTGAAAGCTCTGGATCTGGTCAGAAGAACTCTAGATCTGGAAATCCAAGGAACAGGCCTAGAAGACCTCCAGTAAGGCAACCAAATGCTCAGAGATATCCATCCTTCAATGGATACTGCAACAACTTTGGTCATAAAGAAAATCAGTGTAGAAGAAGAATGAATCAAACTAACTCATCCTTCTTTAGATAGTGTTTTAACTGCAAAAGGTATGGTCACAAATCTCATGAGTGTAGAAATATGCAAATGAACAATTCATTCAATGGTAGATGCTTTGCATGCAATAGAATGGGACATATGGCTAATCAGTGTAAGGATATCAGTCAAATATGCAAAGAAATGTTGTTTTCTACAATTGCAATAGATCTGGTCATATTGCCAAATTCTGGAGAAGTAAGAATTAGGACAAAAAGGGTCCAGTGCATCATAATCAAGACAAAGGAAAAGGCAAAGTGAATGCAGATGAAATTCAAAAGGAGATGAACAAGATTTGGGTGAAGAGGAGTATAGAAAATGTTGAGGATGGATCCGCACCAGAATCTAGTGCTGATATTCCTTCCAGAAACTAAATAGATGAGCTCTGGCTCAGGGGGAGTCACAAAAGAAAACAATTTCCCCCAACTAGTCAATTGGTGCCTGAAATTGGCACATGGTAAGGTGTGGATTAAATGGTTCTTAGAGAAACATCTAAATAAGCATTGTTAAAGATATGGAAGATTTGTAAGAAGTTCAGAAGAGGTTAATCTTCCTAGATTGATCCAGTTCAATAGTCATCTGGTAAGAACATAATTCTCATAGTTAGATCCAGTATGACTCAAATTTGAGGTATCTTGATCTGTGGATAAGTGGAATGATTGGGGAAAGGTAGATAGATAGCTAATAGTGCATACCAATGATCCAGAAAGATCTCTCTCAAGACAAGGAAATCAAAGCAACTGAAATAACTTAAGTTAAGCATTTATTACAATGTGAAATTAGGGTTTGCGAAGAAATATAAGGGTTCTTTTGTTCATAATTTGCACATTTTACACTAGAGAAGAAGTTAGAAGGAGCTCTACAACTAAATTGTCTCAAAACTCTCAAAGATCAACCGCAGAAGTCGATTCATCCTACAACCCAATCCGGCTCATATTGCGAACCCTAGAAGCGAAAAAAAGGTATTTTTCGTTCTTGATCAAACTCTCTATGAATCTTTAAGATGGCTACTCCAAATGTTGTAAAGATTATTGATAGGCCACGCCCTAAATTTAAGAAACATCCCTACAAATCTCTAGAAGTGGATCCCTTAGGCGCATTTTCTAGCATTCCGCATGGGGTTTTGCATGTTGAAGACATTAGGGCATACATTCATGCGAACATTGAAGAATTTGGGGAATCCAGGCTGATGGATATCTACCACAAGGAACTGATAGATGATTCATTTGATCTCAAACCCCAATACAAAGCCATCCAAGATAAGCATTTCAGTCAGTGCATCCATTTCCCCTATTTTGCAGAAGATGAATGGGTCTGGTGTGTTTTAAGCAGAATGCGTGATAACTTCATGTGGTTGAATAGGCCATTTAAGATCACTAAAGATGCCATTAGGGCGGTAACTGAATTACACTCATCCGGTGGGTTGCCTACTCTCAAATCTATAAAAAACCAAATTGTGAGTGAGGCTACCAGATCAAAATTTGACAAGAGACCAATGACTATAGAAGATATCACTGATCCGGATATCAAGTTTGCATTTGTGATAATTGGCTACAAGATATATCACTCTAGCAGAGAGAATTCTATTTTTAGAACAACAATTTACACTGCTTATGAAATGTTAAGGAAGAATGCTGACTATGATCTCTGTGAGCTCCTTCTAAACCAACTTTTGGAGAATCTGTAGAAGATAAAGAAGGACAAGAAGAACTCTTTCAAATACGGTGGCTTGATACTCTGTCTGTTCTTCTATTACATGAATGAGCTACCCATAGCTAGTGGCTGGATATGGCAAAATGACAGACCTATTGCCATATAAATTAGGGATTATTTGCATGGGCTTGGTGATACCAAGGCACAAAACACAACACTATGGGGTTACTTCAAAAACTTCTAAAGCTTGATACAGGCCAGAGAAAGAATCCCCCAATCATTGGTTGAAAAGTATAAGGATACAATATGCTTTATGGTAGAAACTGATCAGTGCCTAATGGAGGTAGTGGAGCCAAGGATAGTCTAGATCATGCCAATGGGGTATGAAGTAGATGAGAAAATTGTAGAGCTACATGTTCAACACATGCTAAGTCAACCCAAGGATCCTAAGGCACAAAGTTTTGGAACCTTTGAAGAGTTCAGTGTGAAGATTCATGTGGAGCTAAGACAGCTAGAAATGAAAAGAAAAGTGAGGAGGGAAGTTGAAGAATTTTCCAAGAGGCATGTAATTTCAAAGGAGGCACTTGATGCAAACAGAGAAAAGATGGAAAGGGTAGAAAAAGAAAGGCAAGAAACTGAAAAAGAAAATGCTCCAGTGCAAGCCCCCTTCTGGACAAGATCCTCCAAGAGCTCTGCACCTGCCACCTCTAAGAGCCAGAAAGCATCAAAACTAGAAGTTAGGACATCTGGAAAGGGAGAAAAGAGAACTAAGACAAAGGCCACAAGGTCTTATATCAGTCAGAAGGATGATGAAGAGACATAATTTGATGAGGAGATCAAGAAAATAAAGAAGAAGAAGAAGAAATCTGGTGAAGCAGAGGTAGAAGAGTTTGTTGAAAGGCCCACTCTGTCCATTGATGATGTAGTCAAATTAGTCACTGTGGATGGGAACCTAAAACCAATGACTAAATTCTATGATGATTATAATGAAGCTGACCAGAAGATCTTGCAAGAAGCTATAGTTAGGTATCTGAATAGCTATAATAAGGCATTTATTGAAATCATATCTCTAATTCCTAAGAGCCTAGAGAAGGAACTAGAAATAAGGAAGAACAATGCTAAGGCAAAGGACCTTAAGATCTGAGAACAGATAGCTATTCATCTCTATCCTTCAATCACTCAGAAACAAATGAATATGTTCTTCAAAGATTGCAAGGATGAGTTCTAGAGCAAAGCTAGAATGAATCAGCTTATGCTTGGAGAGACTAACAAGGTGGCAAAAGAAACAGAAGAGATCCTCTGGAATGCCTATAAAAGTTTCAATATTCCTGTTATAGAGGACTTAGGTGATGAACCCTCTGTGATGGATGATGGACTCAATACATCAAAGGAAGATCCTACAGAGAAAAATGCAAAAGTTTCAAAAGAAATAGGTGAGGAGAAAACTAAGGACCTGGATTCCTCTGCTCTGGAAGAGGAAGTCCATAAAGAAGCAAACATCTCTCCTCTGGTTTCCCCTGCAGACTCCAGATCTAAAGGAGAAGAAAGATTAGAGGAGAAAACCAGTCAAGAAGAAGAAGTAAAGGAAAAGGAAAAAGACCAAATAGAGAAGACCCCAAGAGACAGTTCTGAGACTGTAGAAGGAAAGAAGACTCTGTGTCCAGCAAGAGACACTGCAAAAACTGTCAAAAATTTCTTGACCAAAGAGATGATGGAATTTGATGAACTGGAACTGCTTCAAGGTCCATTCAATTTTGATTCCCTCTCCCCTGTTCAAACCATGAAGCTAGCATCCTTTACTTAAGCAAAGGCAAAAGAAAAACTTCTGAAGTCTCACATGGAAGACTGTGAGCTCATAGAAACTGCATCCGGTGTATTGGAGAAGATCATGCCATCCTTCCAAAAGGATCCTTTAGCCTCCACATCCAGTAATCTAAAGTCTCTTGTAAATTCTGTTCATATGCATTTTGATTCCTTAGAGAATTTAGCAGAAGAAAAGGTCCGGAAAGAGTTTTTGGGAAAGAGATTCTCTGAAGTACAAGGAATAATAACCAATGATAGGAGAGTTATGGATATTTGAATAAAGAGCTTGGAAAATGCTCTTAAAGATGGCGGAGATATATATAAATTTTGTTTATCCTGGCCCAAAGTGACCAAGGACATTGAGAAGAAAGTAAAAGAGAAAGAGGATAAATTGTTAAGTTTATCTCAAAGTTTTGATCCTCTCTCCTCTTCCATAATCAATCAAGAGTGTCAGACTATTGCAGTCACAAATGAAATAAAGAAGCTTGAGAAGGAGAAGAAAAATAGAATAAATAGGCTAAGTGAACTTAGAGGGATCATTATCCCTAAGTTAGAGGCTATGCATGAAGCCCTAACTGATGCTCAAGCCACAGCCCAGACTAGTGATCCGACAGATCTCAAGAAGGCGGAAGCTTTTGCATTCTTGTTGAGTGGTCACATCTCAATTTTGGACAAGATGAAGTAGAGTTGGGTGACAGAAGTTGTACAGTTGAAGAATACTTTTGCAGATATACTTAAGTATATGTAAGTACAACTTGTATATATACTTATGCAGATATGTATACATTGTTTTTCTTGAAAATTTTGGTGAGCAGATTCTACCCTTTGTCATTGATGTCAAAGGGGGAGTGAGGAGTAGTGAAAAATGTGGGATCTAGCCAAGGGGGAGTACAGTGTGACACTTAGTCATTTTTCACTAAGTGTTGCCATCAATGCTAAAGGGGATGATTATTGGCAAGAGACACTATGTGGCTTCTTGAGTGTTGTCAATGATGGCAACAAAGTCCATCCCACACATCCGCAAGACATGATATGACCATACTGGAAGACAGACTGAAGTGTATCTTGGTCTGATAAGCAAGAACAAAGTATGTAGCAAGGTCCGATAGTCAAGTCCGGATCTCTCAAAAGAAGTATCTCAGTAAAGTGCAGACTTGGGGAAGTCAAGTGGAGTACCTTGACTAATATATTCTAGAGATTGAGCCTCTGGTGATGTAAGAGTGAAAAGATATGAACACTTAAGTGTTGGGTTCCTATTTGGTAGAGTAGCCTGAGGAAGAACTGACCGACAGAGCATCAGACCTTAATCTAGATGAAATATTGATGGTGATCAAGTTTCTTAAGGTATCATTCATGATTGGCTGACATGATTGATGACTTCTATAAACATCTCCTTGATACGCATCACTTGATAAGCAAGGATTCAGCTGACAGATCAGAGTTTGGGAAAATATTGACTATTCTGGATGCCAACTAGAAAGGTGTTGAAATCATTAGTGCGGATATAGATACCAGATGGATTTGGATGTGAAGGTGTGTGTGGTGTGTTGTGAAGTGCAAAGAAACGCAGAGAGCAGTGTGGAAGTAGTAATACAGATCCAGTATGTGACAGGATAATAGCACCAAAGAAGAGGAAAAATGAAGTGCAGCAGATCAGTATATTGAGCCTAACCGGAACTAAACTTCAGCATATGTGGATGCTTCTCATCAATTCAAGTATCTAGTTACTTTCTTGTACCTTGTAGACAGTGAGTCTCTTGTAGGCAGTGAGCCTCTTGTGAGCAGTGTGCTTGGGCAGTGAGCCCTAATTGGCAAGTGTCATTTTGTACTTCTATTCTTTTAATAGAGAATACAATCTTGGGTTAGTCACCCCGTGGTTTTTCCCTTAACAGGGTTTTCCACGTCAAAATCATTGTGTTATGTGTATTGACTTTGTTTTTGCTTTCATGGTTATGGATGCTTATTTGTTTTGATGTTGCACTAGCTATAAAAGAAGAACATAAAGTTAAGTTAATTTAGATAACTGTTTCACCCCCCCTCTCAGTTATCAACATATATATATATACACACACACATGTATCACTGAACCAATAAATGATAAAACATATATGATGAGTCTTCCAACAAAAGAATAATTACCACATAAAAAGAAAAGATCACATAGAAACTTGATTTCATGCACTTAAACACACGGATTTAAGTCTATAGCAATCATGTCTTCCTTTCATTCACAGATGAAATATGTTGAGACAAGCATCACATACATTGTAAATGTAAAGTTCAGCAAAAATCTCTTATCTCCATTCTATATCCCCTTTTAAGTTTTTAACCAAACATATATATAGCTTGCCCTTATTAATTGTTCTTTAAACCCAGAGTTAAACAAACTCTACCCCTTAGCAGGATTTAGTTTTTGAAATTGATTAAAAAGATAGAGTTTTCAAACATGATTATGGACTAAATAACTAAATAAAAAGATTATATGAGCACAATCATGAATGGGATAGCATGTTGGAATCTCCAGATTTGCTCTGTTCTGTTGAAGAGACACGTTGTATCTTCCATTCCTAGTATGCTGCAACAAACTCCTGAATCATTGGGAAGTTAGGGATGTCAATATGCTTAACTCGTGCCTTCCAAACATCCTTTTCTTTTCGAATTCTAGATATTTTTTCTGCATGTTCTGGGAGTGCATCGACGCAAAGGTGAAGTAGTGATTCGACTTTTGATATTTGGGAGAAATCATCAATTATCAGATTATCATTTTCTTTGACAAAGGTGATTTTCTCTTTGAAGGATTGTATAACAGTATCAATATCTTTCTTTGGCTCACCATCATGTTTCAAGTACTTTACATCAATACATTCTAAATTGTGTTCTAGAGACTGAGTAAACTCAGTTATCTCCTTAATCATCTTTGTAAAATCTATCTGTCCTTGTTTTAACACTGAGTTTCTCCATTCAATGTTTCTTGTGCTTACATATAGCATATTGTCATTCAGGTTTGTTACGTTCTTTTCTGATAGAAACTTCATCACTCCATACTTCTAAATTTCAATCATCTGATTTATTACACTCATCCATTTTGCTTCATCCTCTTCCCAAGAGGCATTCTGTATTTTTAAATCTTCAACAGTAGCTATGGTTTCATCGTATATACCTTTCAAATCATTAATATATTCAGTACCTTTTTGGATGATACCATCTTATAAGAGTCAATGTGACTCAGCAAGCCAGGATCACCTGCAATCAAGACAACCTTCCACACAAAGATGACAAGAGAAGATGCTAAAACAATGGATCAAAGAATCTATACAAAGATCATATGAAGCTATATGAAATACAATGAGTGAGCCTTGCTTATAAAGGCAAGGTGAGAACTAGAAGGGTCGAGTGAAAGGTGGAGATATTCCTACAACATGTGTCAATTAAAGGATGATAACTAATTGCACATGTGGAGGATAAGACAACTCACTCCAACTATCAACAACTCAACACACAACTAGACTCAACTCGAAACACCTAGAAGACTCACTAAGTCAACTTAACATGTATGAATTATGTGTTCACACCAGCACATCTAGCCAGTGATCGAACACTTTAGTCACCATCTTATTTCTATGTATTTGATCAAACATTTTTTGATTAACTGGAGACTTTGGATCAAAAGACAGAGGCAATTGAGAGATGAGCTGAGGACCTGGATTGTGAATGGCATCAATGTATCCTGCCATTGACTGTAATGCGTGCTTCATCTCTCTCTTATCCTTTTCATCTTTCCATGTGCGTCTTACTATCTTTTTAGTAGACACCTTGAGATGGTGCATGTCTACAGCACGCGATGCAATTCCAAGGTCTATTCTTTCTACTACAAAATCTTGGACTGTGGGGTTCTGGACTTCCTCATCAACTATTGGCCAAGCTATCTCCGCACTCCAATTTCTTGTATTGGGATCAATGTCTACCCTAGAAGTGGTTTTTAACTTTTTAGATTTTGGAGCCTTTCCCAGACATTTGCTAACCATATCTTCTAGTAGTAAAGAAAATGGAACTATTTTCCTTTTATCAATAATTAAACTTTCCAACCATATAGGCGTAGTGACTGAAATCTGTTTATCAGGAGTAAGCTGTTTAGAAGGTGCATTTGCCAATATCATTAATTGGTAGAATCCAAAGCGATCTCTACCTGTTGCTCTATATTGGTTTCTTTTGCCATTAATGAACCAAGCCCTTGATCACTCATCATTTCTTCCGAATCTTCTTTAGTATTTAGGTCTACAACTATTCTTTCTAAAATTTCCTTCTTCTTCCTACTCTTAGTTCTTGACCTAGTGGTACAAGTAGGTAGACTAGTCACAAGGGTTTTCTTAGACTTTTTGGTGGCAGGACCCTTTTCAATTTCTGACTTTGGAATACCTGCAGCACAGATATTAATAAGTCAAATAGAAGAGCTTATAGGAGATTGTGATTCATCAATGGGTGCAAACTGTTTAGAATCTTCATTCTAAACTTTTCTCAATCTTCATTCTCTTAACCTCTTTTCAGTTCTTCTTATCATAGGGAGGGTTTTAACTTCAATCCAGTCTTCTTCATCTCTATTCCAATCAACTTCTAGAATAGGCAGCTGCTTTACTTATTCAAATTGAGAATCAATCACCTGTTCTTCATCATCTGTTATACCAGTAATATTCATTTTCAAGTTAAGGGTGACTATTTGCCCTAGGGAAAATCTGCACCAAAGCCTTTTTCTAACTTCAAATTCATCTAGGCAATCTTCCCAATAGTCCTTTATTAGGGGAATGTGTGAAAATCCCTCTCCAAAATCCAAATTGTCTCTGGCAAAACTTTTGCTATCAAACTTGAGTCTGGCATTATAATACTACAAATTAAACTTCTTTAGACCCACCTCTAGATTTAAAGTATTAGAAACTAATTGACATGAATAGTGACCAAGATCAACAGGGAAAGATATACCAGACTCTCTTTTCATTGAAAATTTCTTATCTGTATAAGATATACCAGACTACCTACAAACTTCAATTAACACAAAGTGGTCGAAGACATATCTGGGCAATTTCACAGGTTCACCTTCAAAATCCTCAACCCTGATGTAAGTGAATTTAGGAAATTGAATGAAGTAGCTACCATAAATGTTGATTTACTGCATGGTTGCATCAGACATCCTTTTATTAACATTGTCTGTTAAATCTTGCCAGTGTAAACATCATTAACCCTTCCATAATTTTCATAACACTCCTGGATTTGTAAATGAGAGTAATAATCATAAATTCTAATATCTTTAACTAAGGATGCATGGTGTAACCCTCCCCACTCCCTTGTAGATGCTAGGCAGTAGAAGAGATATGAAGACATGTAAAAGTTTTTATTTCCCAGATAGTTACTCAAACCCTGATGTAAACATTTAGCTATGATTTCTACCTAGTCTAGATATTGTTCTCCTTGAAGAATCACTTGAATAAAAAAATACATCCAATCCTCCCAATAGAATGCTTGAGAACTACCCTTTAATCTATGTAACAACACCATGATATCTTTTACTTCTGGTATCATATGTTCCCTTGTTAGTGATCTGGGCAGCCTTGAACCTCCCTTTTGAAACTTTAGTAGCCAATTCCTTGCAATTACACTCTTGTAATTTGCCTTTTTCAATGAAAAATAACTATAAGAGGAAGTAATGTCAAGATCTGAGTATGGCTCCTTAGGCGGGATTTTCATTACGACCATTAGGGTTTGTCTATTAACAAATAGTAACACATCTCGATTGGAAGCTTTAATACATCTACCTTGAGGGTCATATTTTCTCATACATTCAAGGACTAACTCAGGGCATTACACCACCATAGGAAAAGTTGCAGCTTCAATTAGACCACTTTCCACAATCCTTTCCATCATAGGAGTAGACATGGGATTTTTAGCTCTTTCCTTAAAATCCTCTAAATCATACTGAGCTAAAAAGGTATCTCCATATTCGGGTAGAGAACAAACAAGGCTAGAACTATGTTCATAACCTAGATAGGTAGCTTTCATGACTACAGTTTGGATAAATAGAATAGAAAATGCTTGAACTGCTTTTACAGTATTAGAAACTCAAAATTATTCTTTTTTTTCCAACAAAGTAATGGCAACAACTATGAGAAAAGTTGAAACTCACCTTTAACAGATTTGAATTCATTGTCAAACTAGGAAAGAAAGTACTTTAACTCCAACGTTGTTTCCCTTTCGTATCACCCTGTATGTTATACTGCTAAAATTGGTCTATTCCTTCTTTGATAAAAGGCATAAAATCTAGTTGAATAATTACTGGATCAATTAATTTGTGCTGAACTTACTTGATAAGATGTAAATTCTGACACGTGCATTAATTGTAAGTAATCCCCACACACGACCTTGATGTGTAATCATTACCCTTAACTCCTAAAAGTTAAAACTTTCCACTTCATAAGGTGTTCTGAATATATTTTCCTCTAGTTGATTTTCTCTGTTAAAATCTCCCACAAATTTGACTCAAAGAAGGTTTTAGGGAATAAAGAGACTTAACACATAGGTACACTTATTACGGAACATTTCATGACAAACCATTGAACCTTTGAACCTTTGAACTCTGATATGAGGTTCAATCGGGAGGTTCAAAGATACAAATTGAGTTGCACAAAAGACTGAGGGTAGACAGCTTTTCTAGGAACATTGAATGTTGAACCTTTGAACCCATGAACCATTGAATTTTGAAAAAGGTTCAAGTTCGAAGGTTCAAGACTACAATTATTTTGTACATAAGAGGACAGGCAAATGATCTTTAATAACAAAAAGCCAACTTAAGGAGTAAACATGTTGACCAATAAAGGAAAATGGTAAATCGACTATTTTCTCAAGGAAGGATTATGAAAAATTGAATAAGGGTGAATAAAAAGGTAACATTGGCTCTGACTGGAGACTACATTTTATAACAAAATGCAAAGAACTCAGAATCTCTAGTTATGTATGAATTGAAACACAGGGATAAAAGAAAAAGGACCGAGACAAACCAAAACTAGTAAACAAAAATGATAGCACACGACAACAAAGAAATGACTATGTATAAAATAGGGGACACTTGTTTTACAATTGATACAATTTAAGGTCTATCCATTATAAGACAGGGATAGAACAAATCCATCTGGATATTCTAATTTGAAAGAATTAGGGCCCAGTACCTGATGAATTTTGAATGGTCCCTTCCAAAGTGAATCGAACTTGCCATGTGCTCCTTTAGGTTCTCTCCTCTTATCCCATAAAAGCACTTCATCTCCTTCCATGAATTTTTTGGGCCTGGCTTTTTGATAAAAAAATCTTTTTAATCCTGGCTTGATGAGCAGTAATATGATCAACTAGTTCATTTCTTTCCTCCTCAATCTTTGTTAAATACATAACCCTCTTTTCCAAAGAATCTTGAAAGTATTGATCTTCAATGACCTTTTGCAATTTGGTTGTAGATAATTCCAAAGGTAATGATAACTGAGCTCCTATTCCATAAACTAGCTCAAAAGGTGCCATTCCTATTGCTCTTTTTGGGGTTATCCTATCAGACCAGAGTGCTTCGTACAACCTTTTATGTCAATCTTTGGGATTATCACTCACCAATTTTCTCATGATGGCTATCAAATTTTTGTTACTGGACTCAGCTTGGCCATTCCCTTGAGGGTAATAGTCTGATGAGTGAGAAAGAAAGATACTATGATCATAACAAAATGAAGTGAGTTCAATCAAGGAAAAATTGGTAGCATTGTCTACCACAAGTTTCTAAGGGACACCAAAACACACTAGTATATTCTCTCTAAGAAAATTACACACCATTTCTGAAGTAGTTCTCTTCACAGGGATCACCTCCACCCATTTTGTAAAATAGTCCATTGCTATTAGAATATGTGTATGTCCAGCACTTGAAGGAGGTGAAAAGGGGCCCTATGAAGTCTAAACCCCATTGTTTGAAAGGTTCTTCAATAACAACTAGCCTCAAAGGTAATGCTGCAAGTTGTGGTCATCCTGAAAACATTTTGCATTTCTCACAATTAGCTACCCATCTGTATGCATCTTTGAACATGCCTAGCCAATATTAACAATTCCTAAGAATCTTAAAGGCCGTGACTGAAGAGGAGAAGTGTCCACCACAGGCTTCATTATGGAAAACCTCCAAAAGCTTATGTTGTTGTTCTTTATCTACACATCTCAGAAAAGTTCCATCTAGTCCCTTTTTGTATAAGACATCACCCAAATGACATATTTCACTACTTTCAATCTCAAATTCCTTTTCTCCTTCAGGGATAAGTGACTAGGATAGTCTCCATAGGTAAGATAATGTGCCACATTTATGACCCATGGATCTTGTAAACTCACCAATAGGATAGTGGGAAGTTCTTCTTCCTTTTCTTCCTTACTCTTAGCAATCAATCTGCATAGGCCTTGACCTCTAATTAATTTAGTTGGGCTAATCTCCAAGTCATACTCTTGAATCTTAGCAACCCATGTTGTTCTATTATTCATCCCAACATCCTGTTGAGTCAGAATACTCTTTACAGCTAAACTAGGAACAAATACTATTGAATGAGAATGAAGTATATAGTACCTAAATTGTTTGACAGCCTTTACCACAACAAAAGCTTGTTTCTCCATTAAAAAATATTTAAGTTCATGCTTCTTAAGAGGAACACTCATAAAGGCTATTGGAGCTTCTATGTTCAATTCATTTTTCTATAATAAGATACCAGACATGGTATGTTCTAAAGCATAACAATAAATGATAAAATCCTTTTGGAAATCAGGGTTTATCAAAGTAGGTGCTTGCACAATCACTCCTTTAACATTTTTGAAAGCTTTCTAAGTAGTCTCATTCCACCTGATTGCTTGTTTTTCACTCATCATCCCTACAATATGTTTTGCACTCTCAGCAAAATCAAGAATGAACCTTCTGAGGAAGTTAACCTGGCCAAAGAAAGATTTAACTCCAGTCCTATTTGAAGAAAGACTTAGTTGTTGTATTGCTTTTCCCCTTTCTGGATCAATCTTGATTCCGTCCTTCGAAACAAAATGTCCCAGTAACTTACCTTCTATTACATAGAATATTGACTTTTTAGGATTAAGAGATATTCCATGATTTTGGCACCTTTGCAAAATAGTCTCAAGATCTTTCAGATGATTCTCTCTCCTTTTAGAGAAAATAGTCAAAGCATCAAGATAAATGACAATAATTTTATCTTTTAGGTCTTTAAAAGATGAATTCATTGCCCGCTGAAAAGTTGCACCAGCATTGATCAAACCAAAGGGCATACGGCTATAAGTAAAAGTTCCCCATGGTGTAGTGAAGGCGGTCTTATGTTGATCATCTGTAGCCACACTTATTTGATTATAACCTGAGAACCCGTCTAACATGAATATCATCTCTGATCTAGCAACTATTTGTAAAATGTGATCCATCATCGGTAAAGCATAATTATCTTTTAAACTGGCTTGGTTTAAATTCCTAAAATCAACACAAATTCTTATTTCTCCATTTTTTGTGTACTGGGACAATGTTCGCCACCCAAGTAGAGTGATGAATCAGATAGATAATCCTAGCCTTTAGCATTTTATCAACCTCCTTATAAATGGCCTCAGCAACTTTTGGGTTGTATTTTCTTAATTATTGCCTGAATGGAGTTACATTTGTTTTTAAAGGAATATGATTCTAGAATTGACCGCTTCTAAAATCCTTTAGGTCATCATAGCACCAAGAAAAGACATCCCTATATCTAGTCAACAAATTAATCAACATATATTTCTCTTCCGATGAGCAACACCTACCAATAGAAACCCATTTAGGATCAGTTTTACTCCCAATGTTTACTTTTTCACAATCTCCTAATTTATCAGGAGCCTGAGCATGTTTTCCCTTTATATATTCATCTCACTGACTGAACAAATGTTCAAGAGAAACTAGTCCTCTGGGAATTTTGTTTCCTTTCAACTGAATTACCTCATCATTTGAATTGACCCCTGGATCAAGAATGAATTCTTTACATTATGCTTTAGACCCTTCAAAATAAGTCCCCAAGAACATCTCAGCACTTTCCAAGAAATTTCTAATTTGTCGGTCATTCTCAAAAACTTGCCAATATTCAACATTATCTGGGACATTAGGATGGTAGACCAGCTCTATTCTATATGAATTCTCTTTGAAATTGGGGTGAGGAAGAAGAAGAGAAGCTGATACTGCCAGAGAATCTACCCGTGTTCTGATCTCTTGGAATTGCCTCAATAGAGAAAACATCAAAGTATTCTATTTCATCCCAAACTCTGTTCCTGTAATGTCTCAATCTTTCATTCTTAACAGTAAAACCCCTCACATGTTTGACAATTAGTTCTGCATCTCCTTTTACTCTGAGCATCTTTATACCTTTCCCTTTGGCTTCATTTAATCCAAGTAATAGGGCCTCATACTCTGCAATGTTATTAGTATTTTTAAATTCTAACTTAAAAGAGTAAGGGAAATTTTTACCTTCAAGTAAAATCAAAACAACTCCTGCTCCAGAGCTGATGGTGTCACAACTACCATCAAATTCCATGGTCCATAGATCATTTGAATGAACTAATTTTGGAGTGGATTCCTCCTTCATGTCCTCAGAGAAGAGACAATAATTACGAATTTGCATTCTTCAAATACAATCTGAGACTTAGGATCATCAGAAGGAAACATAGTAAACTTGCATTTAGTTTTAGGTTCTATTTTTACTTTTTTTTGTCCCATTAGAATTGTAGCTTCTGACCAATCCAATTTGATCTCCCCACCTAAATCTTTACAAAAAGTTCTTCTCAATAGCATCCCATAACTAGCAGGAATGTCTGCCACCAAGATAGTCAACTTCACTCTTTTATTAGGGTAGGCTGCAAAAGCAACCTGTGCATCTTTAATGTGCCCAAGTAAAGGAATTTGTTTACCATCCATAGAATAACACCTACCAAGTGTTTTTGTAAGGGATAGGCCCAGGGCTTTGGCTACAGAAGAGGGCATGATATTATCAGAAGCACCTAAGTATATAATACAATTACTGAGTTTATGAGCATTTATTAATAAAGAGACATAAAATGGGTTGGGTTTCATATCAACCATATAAGATGTATCATTGGATGAATTGATGGTCATTCTAGGTGTGTATGTAGGTGATTTAGGTGGAGAAGCAAATAATTGGGCAATTGGGGACTCAACATTAATATTTTGTTGACTATCAGGTTCAATTTGCGAATGATCACCTTTAACATATTTAACCAATTTATCAAGTTCTTTGGGATTTAACTTAAGGTATTGAGTAGGAGATATTTTAATCCTTGAAGACTTACAAAATTCTATAATATCAAAAGAAGTTTCATGATCATTCCTTCGTAACAATTTAACCTCTTGAACCTTCGAACTAGTATCAGGGGTTCTAGTAAGAGGCTCCTTACCTTTGACAGGCACTTCTTGAGAAGATTGAGTATTTGGAAATTTCAGACTCTTCTGACTTCTAGTAAGCACAACAAATGAAGGATCCTCAAGAGTAACCAATATTTCACCACCTCTTTCTGAGTCTGATTCATATTCTAGGAAGTGTATTTCAGAGTCACCTAGTTCCTCAGAGTTTCTTTCGTCCTCAGTAATTTCTCCCAACATATCCTTAGTAGCATCTATTTGAGCATATCTAAGCATCTCTAGACAAGAATTTCTATCATGATTAGTAGTCAAATGAAAGGAACACATGTTCCCTCTTCCAGGAGGAGCTTCAATAGCTAACCTTGGTTGTGCTGGTGTAAGTTGCAATGCCTTACCAGTATTTGTCTGTTGATTAAAATTTCTTCTGCTGACATCTTGATATGGTTGTTGAAATGAAGTACCAACCTTGGGCATTTGTCTTTTCAAAGTAATCATAACATTTACTAACCTTTGAACCACAGGATTTGTAGAGGATGAGGGTTGAGCATTAGGTACTTGGACTTCTTTCTTCTATTTTCCAGCCATAATAAGAACATCTTCTAATCCAACTACCAAGGTTTGTGCGTTTGCTAAGTCAGCAACTGCACCTCTTCTAAGATGAAAACTAATATCAGGAGGCATAGAATTGATAAAGAAAAATTTCTGATACTCTGGAGTCAGCCTTTTAGTATTTGGGATTTTGTGCACAATTCTATTGAATTTGGCTATAAATTCCCTCATAGGCTCATGTATTTCTTTCTTGAGCTGAGTTAATTGAGCAAGGAGAGAATGTTCATCTTCTGTGCTTTTGAATCTGTTCTCAAATGTAGTTTTCATATCATTCCAATTTGTAATTGAAGAGTCAGATAGATGATTAAACCATTCCACTGTAGTATTGGTTAGAGTTTGCACAAAAAGTCTTATAGCCACATCTTGATGTTGTACACCTAACACACCACATGATGCGGCAAAGACATTCAGATGCTCATCTAGTGATTGTTTTCCATCTCAATTAAACTTGGGTAAGTTTTCTCTTGCATTTTTAGGCAGAGGATTCAGGTTGGCCCCTAAATTTAGAGGTCCTATAGCTGCTCCCCAAGGCTGGGCCATTGGTAGAAAGTTTACAACAGAGGGGATGATAGTGCCAGAGAGAGCTAAGGCTTGACAAACAGAGGATGCAGAGGGTTTAAGAGGTCTAAGAGGTCTACCTCTGGCTCTTCTAATAGTAGGAATATAAGGAAAATTTAGGTTTTGCAGCATTTGAAAAGTAGAATCTTCAACTCCTCTCCTCAAAGATCTTGTGTATCTTCTCAACTCCAGTTTATTAAACTATAATTGGGTAACCAATTATTAATTTCTAGGTTGTTCTTGACCTCTTGGGACTTTAGGGGATTGATTTCTCACTGCATTTTCAGCTTGCCTCCTTCTTTGTCTAAGTAACAACAATCTTAAGTTATCAGCCAATTCTTCTTCCCTTTCTAATACTCGACTTACTCTTCTATAATCATCAATATTTTGGTGAGTGCGCCATACACGAGTATTTAACTAACTGATTATGTCTTCTTGTTTGTCTTGAAAGCCAAGATTAGGTTGCAAAATAGGAATTATATTTCCATGAGGAAGCACCATTGTTGCCTCATATTAGGATGATTAATCTTAAACAAACAATTCGATCCCCAGTAGAGTCACCAAAAACTATTGCTTAATAGAATTGTCTTGATCTAATAATATTTTATTCTAACTCTATAACCCTTTCTTTTTTAGAGAAAATAAGTTAAACAACAATTGGGTGAACTATCATAAATAATTCCCCTCTGAATTAAGGTACAGGTCCCTTTTAAATCTTCAATGAATTTGAACTATTCTAACATTTGAATACACTTTTAACTAGAAAGCATTTAAGGCAAACTAACATTCACACATCACTATGTCATGAATGTGATATCTTTTCTTTCCTATGAAATCATTCAGTGATAGAACGCCCAGATTCTATCTTCAACAGTAATCAAATACATATATATATATATATATATATATACATGTATCACTGAACTAATAAATGATAAAACATAAATGATGAGTCTTCCAGCAAAAGAATAATTACCACATAAAAGGAAAAGCTCACATAGAAACTTGATTTCATGCACTTAAACACACAGATTTAAGAAAGTAGCAATCATTTCTTCCTTTCATTCACAGATGAAATATGTTGAGACAAACATCACATACATTGTAAACATAAAGTTCAGCAAAAATCTCTTATCTCCATTCTATATCCCCTTTTAAGTTTTTAACCAAACATATATATAGCTTGCCCTTATTAATTGTTCTTTAAACCCAGAGTTAAACAAACTTTGACCCTTAACGGGATTTAGTTTTTGAAACTAATTAAAAAGATAGAGTTTTCAAACATGGTTCTGGACTAAATAACTGAATAAAAAGATTATATGAGCATGATCACGACTGGGATAGCACGTTGGAATCTCTAGATTTGCTTTGTTCTGCTGAAGAGACACGTTGTGTCTTCCATTCCTAGTATGCAGCAACAAACTCTTGAATCATTGGGAAGTTAGGGATGCCAATATGCTTAACTTGTGCCTTCCAAACATCCTTTTCTTTTCAAATGCTAGCTACTTTTTCTGCATGTACTGGGAGTGCATCGACACAAAGGTGAAGTAGAGATTCCACTATTGATATTTAGGAGAAATCATCAATTATCAAATTATCATTTTCTTTAACAAAGGTGATTTTCTCTTTGAAGGATTGTATAACAGTATCAACATCTTTCTCTGGCTCACCATCATCTTTCAAGTACTTTACATCAATACATTCTAAATCATGTTGTAGAGACTGAGTAAACTTAGTTATCTCCTTAATCAGCTTTGTAAACTCTATTCGTCCTTGTTTTGACACTGAATTTATCCATTCAACGTTTCTTCTGCTTACATATAGCATATTATCATTTAGGTTTGTTATGTTCTTTTTTGATAGAAACTTCATCACTCCATACTTCTGAATTTTAATCATCTAATTTTTTACATTCATCCATTTTACTTCATCCTTTTCGCACGAGGCATTCTATATTTTTAAATCTTCAATATTATCTATGGTATCATCATATATACCTTTCAAATCATTAATAGATTTAGTACCTTTTTGGATGATACCATCTAGCCAGTCATCAAACACTTTAGTCACCATCTTATTTCTATGTATCTGATCGAGCATTTTTTGATTAACTAGAGGCTTTGGATAAAAAGACAGAGGTAATTGAGAGATGGGCTGAGGACCTAGATTGCGAATGGCATCAATGTATTCTGCCATTGATTGTAATGCTTGCTTTAGCTCTTTCTTATCCTTTTCATCTTTCCATGTGCAACTTACTATCTTTTTAGGAGACGCCTCAAGATGGTGTACATCTGCAGCACACGATGCAATTCCACTCTACTATAAAATCTTGGACTGTGGGGTTCTGGACTCCCTCATCAACTATTGGCCGAGCTATCTCCACACTCCAATTTCCAGTATTGGGTTCAATGTCTACCCTGGAAGTGGTTTTCAACTTTTTAGATTTTGGAGCCTTTCCTAGACACTTGCTAACCATATCTTCTAGTGGTAAAGGAAATGGAACTATTTTCAGTTTATCATTAATTAAACTTTCCAACCATTGAGGCATAGTGACTGGAATCTCTTTATCAGGAGTAAGTTGTTTAGAAGGTGCATTTGACAATATCATTAAATTGGTAGAATCCAAAGTGATCTCTACTTGTTGGTCTGTATTGGTTTCTTCTGCCATTGATGAACCAAACCCTTGATCACTCATCATTTCTTTTGAATCTTCTTTAGTATTTAGGTCTACAACTATTCTTTCTAAAATTTCCTTCTTCCTACTCTTAGTTCTTGACCTGGTGGTGCGAGTAGGCAGACTGCTCACAAGGGTTTTCTTAGACTTTTTCGTGGCAAAACCCTTTTCAATTTTTTACTTTGGAGTACCTGCATCACAGATATTAATAAGCCAATTAGAAGAGCTTACAAGAGATTGTGATTCATCAATGGGTGCACACCATTAAGAATCTTAATTTTGAACTTTTCTCAATCTTCGTTCTCTTAACCACTTTTTAGTTCTTATCACAGGGAGGGTTTTAACTTAAATCTAGTCTTCTTCATCTCTATTCCAATCAACTTCTGGAATAGGCAACTACTTTACTTGTTCAAACTGAGAATCAATCACCTATTCCTCATCATCTATTATACCATTAATATTCATTTTCAGGTTAAGGGTGACTCTTTGCCCTAGGGAAAATCTACACCAAAGCCTTTGTCTAACTTCAAATTCATCTAGGCAATCTTCCCAATAGTCCTCTATTTGGGAATGTGTGAAAATCCCTCTCCAAAAACCAAATTGTCTCTGGAAAAACCTTTGCTATCAAACTTGAGTCTGGCATTATAATACTAAAAATTAAACTTCTTTAGACCCACCTCTAGATTTAAAGCATTAGAAACTGGTTGACATGAATAGTGACAAAGCTCAATAGGGAATGATATACCAGACTCTCTTTTCATTGAAAATATCTTATCTATATGAGCTACCTACCTACAAACTTCAATTAACACAAAGCAGTCGAAGACATATCTGGGAAATTTCACAGGTTCACCTTCAAAACCGCTGACCCTAATGTAAGTGAATTTGGAAAATTGAATGAAGTAGCTACCATAAATGTTGATTAACTGCATGGCTTCATCAGACATCCTTTTATTAACATTGACTGTTAATTCGTAAACCATCCTGCCAGTGAAAACATCATTAACCCTTCCATAATTTTCATAACACTTCTGCATTTGTAAATGAGAGTAATAATCATAAATTTTGATATCTTTAACTAAGTATGCATGGGGTAACCCTCCCCACTCCCTTGTAGATGCTAGGCAATAGAAGAGATATGAAGACATGTAAAAGTTTTTTTTTCCTAGATAGTTACTCAAACCCTAATGTAAACATTCAACTATGATTTCCACCCAGTCTAGATATTGTTCTCCTTAAAGAATCACTTGAATAAAGAAATACATCCAATCCTCCCAATAGAACGCTTGAGAACTACCCTTTAATCTATGTAACAACACCATGATATCTTTTACTTCTAGTATCATATGTTCCCTTGTTAGTGATCTGGGCAGCCTCGAACCTCCCTTTTGAAACTTTAGCAACCAATTCCTTGCAATTACACTCTTGTAATTTGCCTTTTTCAATGAAAAATAACTATAAGAGGAAGTAATGTCAAGATCTAAGTATGGCTCCTTGGGCAGGATTTTTATTACAGCTATTAGGGTTTGTCTATTAACAGGCAGTAACACATCTGCATTGGAAGCTTTAATACATCTACCTTGAGGGTCATATTTACTTATACATTCAAGGACTAACTCAAGGCATTGCACCGCCATAGCAAAAGTTGCAGCTTCAATTAGACCACTTTCCACAATCCTTTCCATCATAGGAGTAGACGTAGGATTTTTAGCTCTTTCCTTAATATCCTCTAAATCATACTGAGCTAAAAATGTATCTCCATATTTGGGTAGAGAACAAACAAGGCTAGAGTCATGTTCGGAACCCAGACAGGCAGATTTCATGACTACAGTTTGGATAAATAGAACATAAAATCCTTGAACTACTTTTACAATATCAGAAACTCAAAATGATTCTTTTTTTCCAACAAAGTAATGGCAACAACTATGAGAAAAGTCAAAACTCACCTTTGGGTAAGTGCAAAAAGTTGGGGGGCCAAAAAGTGGCCAAATTGTTTCAAAAAAATTTAATGCATAACATGAACATGTTATGACTTATTATAAATTTAAAAAAATCTTATCATCTCATTTCATTTCTTTATTCTCCTCTATACCTGCGGCCTACAAACCCTAGGAAGTGCGCTCGCGTTTTGGAAAAGTCAATTCAACACCAAAATCTTACCAATTCATTGCCAAAATGCCACCACGATGTCGAGCACACCAAAGGAGTGAGTTTTATTTGTTTTTATGTTTGAATTTATTTCTAAATAGGTAGGTTTGAGTTGATTTTTGATGTAAATTTTGTTAATTGTCAGAAAATGTTAATACACCTCCTCCTCCTCCTCCTCAAAATCCACAAAATCTTGAGGAAATACCTATGGAACAACAACCTCCTCCATCCATTCCTCGACATGCCCCTGGAACACAAGAAAATCTAATGGGGCAAATTGAAAACAATAAAAAAGAAATTGAAGATATAATTGCAAGGTTGAAAGATCCTTCCACTTCAACCTTGCATAGGTCCATGTTTGCTGAATCTCTTGAATCTATGTTATCAAATGTAGATTCAATTAGAAAGCAAATATCTAGTTGGATGGATAAGAGGAGAGAGTTTAGACACTATTATGCAGACAAGCTGTCATACCAAGATGTGAAAAAATTACAAATTACAAAATTAGACTTGTGTTCGATTTTCACAAACCCACAAACAAATCAACCTCCACCCATTACATGTAAGAGGTTCCGTATGTTGGCAAGAGACACTGTGTGGCTTCATTGGTGTTGTCATTGATGGCAACAAAGACCACTCCACACATCCGCAAGACATGGTGTATCTTTACTAGAAGTTAGATTGAAGGATACTTTGGTCCAGTAAGCAAGAACAGAGCATGCAGCAAGGTCTGACAGACAAGTTAGAGGAAGTATCTTTGTAAAGTGCAGACTTGGGAAATTCAAGAGGAATACCTTAATGTATAGATTCTAGAGATTGAGCCTCCGGTGATGAAAGAGTGAATATATATGAGCATCTAAGTATTAAGGTCTGGTTTGACAGAGTAGACAGAGGAAGAATTGATCAACAGAGCATCAGAATTATTTCGGATGAGATATTGATGGTGATCAAGGTTCTTAAGGTATCATCCATGATTGGCTGACATGTTAGATGACTTCTATAAGTATCCCCTTGATTCGCATCACTTGGTAAGCAAGGATTCAATCGACAGACTAGAGTTTGGGAAAATATTGACTATTCTGGATGCCGACTAGAAAGAGGATGAAATCCTTTGTGTGGATATATATACCAGATGGATTCAGATGTGAAGGTGTGTGTTGTGTGTTATTGTGTGCAAAGAAAAGAAGAAGGGCAGGAAGGCAGGTCTGACATGTGACAGGACAGCAGCACCAAAGAAGAGAAAGAATGAAGTGCAGTAGATCAGTGTATTGAGCCTAAACCAGAATTGAACTCCAGCATAAGTGGATGCTTCTCATCAGTTCAAGTATCTTGTTACTCTCTTATAACTTGTAGATAGTGAGTCTCTTGTAGGCAGTAAGCCTCTTGTGAGCAGTGTGCTCAGGTAGTGAGCCCTAATTGGCATGTGCCATTTTGTACTTCTATTCTTCTAATAGAGAATACATTCTTGGGTTAATCACCCCGTGGTTTGCTCCCTTAACAGGGTTTCCACGTCAAAAATATTGTGTCATGTGTACTAAGTTTATTTATGCTTTCATGTTCATTTAAGCTTATGTGTTTTGATACTGTACTAGTGGCTAAAGAAGAACAGAAAGTTAAATTAATCTAGATAACTTATTCACCCCCCCTCTCAGTTATCAACAATTGGTATCAGAGCCAAGTTCCTCTAAACAGAGCCTAATAGCTTGAGGAAGATCAAGGAATTCAAATGGATGTGTATGGTATAAGGGAACAACTTCAGTCTGCCCTAGATGATCTTGAGCAATCTAACTCCAAAGTCAATGAATTGAAGGAAAGACTCAAACAGACTGATGATTTCATAAATGAACTAAAAGGGAAACTGAGTATCTCTATGAAAAAGAGAAAGTATCTACTTCAGCAATTGGCAAGTCAAGGTGAGGCCAATGATACAAATGAAGACCTAAAGGAGAAAACCAAGTTATGTGAAAAGTTTTCAAAAGAGATCATTATGGTAAGACATGAAATGGAATCAGGAGTTATAAAATTCACTCAAGAAATTGAAGAGAAAAGAAAAACTGAAGATGATCTAAGACAATCTCTCAAGGAGAAATTAGAAGATTATCACAAGATGGATAGAATAATTAGACATCTTGAATCTGATCTTGAAGATGCTAGAGATAATGAAAAAAAACTTGAGGATCAAATTGACACTCTTAAAAAGGATCTTCAAACAACAAATGAATACAAAGAGAAATTTAAGATAAGTTCTGCTCAACTTGAAGTTCTTCTTGAAAGCCAAAAGAGGGTAGATGACAAGCGTGGCTTGGGATATGAGAAAGGTGAAAGCTCCAGATCCCATCAGAAGAATTTTGGATTAGGAAATCCAAGGAACAAGCCTAAAAGACCTTTGGTAAGGCAACCTAATGCTCAAAGATATCCATCCTTCAATGGATACTGCCACAATTGCACTAACTTTGGTCATAAAGCTAATCAGTGCAGAAAGAAAATAAGTCAGACTAATACATCCTTCTCCAGACAATGTTTCAACTACAAAAGGTATGGTCACAAATCTCATGAATGCAGAAATATGCAATTGAACAATTCATTCAATGGTAGATGCTTTGCATGCAATAGAATGGGACATATGGCTAATCAATGCAGATCAAGAGGATATCATTCAAATATGCAAATAAATGTTATTTGCCACAATTGCAATAGATCCGGTCATATTGCCAAATTCTGTAGAAGCAAGAATCAGGACAAAAGGGGTCTGGTGCATCATAATCAGAATTAAGACAAAGGAAAAGGAAAAGTGAATATAGATGAAGTTAAAAGTGAGATGAACAAGATTTGGGTGAAGAGAAGTATAAATAATGTAGGGGATGGATCTGTACTAGAATCTAGTGCTGATATTCCTTTTAGAAATTAAAAGGTGAGCTTTAGCTCAGGGGGAGACACGAGGAAAAACATTTTCCCCCAGCCAATTAATTGGTGCCGGAATTGGCACAAGGAAAGTTGCAGATTAAAGGGTTCACAAAGGAACATCTAAATAAGCTTTGGTAAAGAGATGAAATATCTGCAAGAAGTTTTTAACAGGTTAATCTTCCAAGTTTGATCCGGTTAAATAATCATTCAGTAAAAATAGGATTTTCACAGTTAGATCTGGCATGATTCAAATTTGAGGTATCTTGATCTGAGGCTAAATGGAATGATTGTAAAAGGTAAATAGATTGCTAATATCCACTGAGAGTAACTTTAAGTGCATCTTAGTGATCCGGAAAAATCTCTCAGGACAAGGAGAACAAAGCAATCAGAATAACTTAAGTTGCGCATTTATTGCAATGTGGAATTAGGGTTTGCTCAGAGATATAAAGGTTCATTTGAACATCATTTACACATTTGCACTCGAGAAGAAGAGAAAAATATCTCTACAAACAAATTGTCTCAAATCTCTCAAAGATCAATCATAGAAGACAATTCTTCCAGCAACCCGATCCAGCTCATCCCGTGAATCCTAGAAGCGTAAAAAAGTATTTTTCACTCTTGATCAAACTTTCTCTGAATCTTTAAGATGACTTCTCTAAATGTTGTAAAGATCTCTGATAGGCCTCACCCCAAATTTAAGAAACATCCCTACAAATCTCTAGAAGTGGATCCCTTAGGGGCATTTTCCAGCATTTCGCATGGGGTTTTGCATGTAGAAGACGTTAGGGTTTACATCCATGTAAACATTGAAGACTTTGGTGAATCCAAGCTGATGGACATCTACCACAAGGAACTGATAGATGATTCATTTGAACTAAAACCTCAGTATAAGACCATCTGGGATAAACATTTCGGTCAGTACATCCATTTCCCCTGTTTTGAAGAAGATGAGTGGGTTCGGTATGTGTTGAGCAGAGTGCATGATAACTTCTTATGGTTGAATAGACCATTCAAGATCACCAAGGATGCAATTAAGGTAGTAACTGGTTTACACTCTTCCGGAGGGTTACCTGTTCTCAAATCTGTCAAAAGCCAAACTGTGACTGAGGCCACCGGATCAAAATTTGATAAGAGAGCAATGACCATAGAAGATATCACTAATCCGGATATCAAGTTTGCATCTATGATAATTGGCTATAAGATATATCACTCCAGCAGGGAGAATTCAGTATCCAGAACTACTGTGTATACTGCTTATGAGATGCTAAGAAAGAATGCAGATTATGATCTTTGTGAACTCCTTCTCAGCTAACTAATGGAAAACTTACAGAAGATAAAAAGGGACAAAAAGAACTCTTTTAAATATGGTGGACTGATATTGTGTTTCTTTTTCTACTTTATGAATGAGCTGTCTGGATCCAGTGATTGGGTATGGCAGAATGACAAACCTGTTGCAATTCAAATCAGAGATTACTTGCATGGGCTTGGGGATGCTAAGGCAAGAAATATAGCTCTGTGGGGTTACTTCAAGAATTTTCAAAATATGATGCAAACCAAAGAAAGAATTCCCCAATAATTGGTTGAGAAGTATAAAGATACAGTGTGTTTCATGGTAGACACTGATCAATGCCTAATGGAGGCAGTGGAACCAAGGACAGTCTGGATCATGCCAATGGGGTATGAAGTAGATGAGAAAATTGTAGAGCTACATATCCAACATCTACTAAGCCAGCCCAAAGACCCTAAGGTAGAAAGGTTTGGAACCTTCCAAGAGCTAAGTGTAAAAGTTCATGTGGAACTTAGACAACCTAAAATCAAGAGGAAAGTGAGAAGGGAAGTTGAAGAAGTTGCCAGGAAGGCATGGAATCACAAAAGAGGCACTTGATGCCCACAGAGAAAAGATGGAAAGAGTAGAAAAAGAAAAGGAAGAAGCAGAAAAAGAAAGTGCTCCGGTAAAAGCCCCCTCCCGGACCAGATCTTCTAAGAGCTCTGCACCTACAACTGCTAAAAGCTCAAAGGCATCTAAACCGAAAGCAAAATCATTTGGTAAAATAGAGAAAAGAACTAAGACAAAGGCCACAAGGTCTTACATCAGTCAGAAGGATGATGAAGAAACTGAGTCAGATGAGGAGGTAAAGAAAATGAAAAAGAAGAAGAAGAAAGGATCCAACATGTCAAGACAAGGAAGAGATGGCAGAAGAATTTGTTGAAAGGCCCACTCTGTCCTTAGATGATGTAGTTAAAGTAGTTACTATGGATGGGAACTTGCAACCAATAACAGAATTCTATGATGCATATAATGTTACAGATAGAAAGATCTTGGAGGAAGCCACAGTTAAGTACTTGAACATATACAATAAGGCTTTTATTGAAATCATATCTCTCATTCCCAAACTCCTAGATAAGGAATTAGAGATAAGAAAGAATAATGCTAGGGCAAAGGATCTTGAGATCCGTGAACAGATAGCCATTCAGCTCTTTCCTTCAATCACTCTGAAGCAAATGAATATGATCTTCAAAGATTGCAAGGATGAGTTCCAGAGCAAAGCTAGAATGAATCAGCTTATGCTCGGAGAAACTGACAAAGTAGCAAAAGAGACAGAAGAGATCCTCCAGAATGCATACAAAAGATTCAACATTCCTATTATAGAGGACTTAGGTGATGATCCCTCAGCTACAGATGTTGAAGAAGAATCTAATGAGACAGTGGCAGAAGAGGTAAAGGAGATAGGTGAAGAAAAAGGTAAGGTCTTAGATTCCTCTACTCTAGAAGAGGAGGTCCATGATCAAGCAAGCATCTCTCCTCCAGCTTCCCCTACAGACTCCAGATCCAAAGAAAAAGAAAGAGCACAAGAGAAGACCAGTCAAGAAGTAGAGGAGAAAGAAGAAGAAGTGAAGGGAAGAGAAGAAGGTCAAGCTAAGAAGAACACAAGTGATAGTGTAGAAGGAAAGAAAACTTTATCTCTAGCAAGAGACACTATAGAAACTATCAAGGATTTCTTGACTAAAGAAATGGTGGAGATTGATGAACCAGAGTTACATCAAGGACCATTTATCTTTAATTCTCTCTCCTCGGTTCAAACAATGAAGATAGCCCAAGCAAAGGCTAAAGAGAAACTTCTAAAGTCTCACATGGAAGACTGTGAGCTACTAAAAATTACATCTGGTGTGCTTGAAAAGATCATGCCATCCTTTCAGAAGGATTCCTTAGCTTCTTCATCCGGTAATCTCAAGTCTCTTGTTAGTTCTGTCAGCACTCATTTTGAATCTTTAGAGAAATCAGCTGAGGAGAAGGTCTAGAAAGAGTTTTTGGATAAGCGATTCTCCAAGTTACAAGGCTTTATAACCAATGATAGGAGAAATATGGATATTGGGATAAAGAGCTTAGAAAATGCTCTTAAGGATGGAGGAGAAGTATATAAATTTTGTATATCCTGGACAAAAGTAATAAAGGATATTGAGAAGAAAGTGAAAGACGAGGATAAACTGTCAAGCCTCTCTCAGAATTTTGATCCTCTCACTGTATCCATAATAAACCAGGAATGTCAAACTATTATAGTCATGAATGAGATTAAGAAGCTTGAGAAGGAGAGGAAGAACATATTAAGTAGGATGGGTGAACTTAGAGGGACAATTATCCCTAAATTAGAGGCCATGCATGAGGCCCTAACTGATGCCCAGACCACAGCTCGAACCAGTGATCTGACAGATCTTAAGAGGGCAAAAGCTTTTGCATTCTAGTTGAGTAGTCACAACTCAATTTTGGATAGGATGAAGTAGAGTTGGGCGATAGAATTTGCCCAATTGAAGACATCTTTTGCAAATATACTTCACTATATGTAAGTATAGCATGTATATACTTATGCGGCTAAGTATAGATTATTTTTAGGAAATTTTGGTGTGCAGACCCTACCCTTTGCCATTGATGTCAAAGGGGGAGTGAGGAATAGTGAAAAATGTGGACTACAGCTAAGGGGGAGCTCCGGTAAAGTGTACAATAGAACAAAGCATCAACCAATGGGGAGTGTAGTATAACACTTAATCATTTTTCATTAAGTGTTGCCATCAATGCCAAAGGGGGAGATTGTTGGCAAGAGACACTATGTGGCTTCATTGGTGTTGTCATTGATGGCAACAAAGACCACTCCACACATCCATAGGACATGGTGTATCTTTACCGGAAGTCAGATTGAAGGATACTTTGGTCCGATAAGCAAGAACAGAGCATACAGCAAGGTCCGACAGACAGGTCTGGATCTCTTAGAGGAAATATCTTTGTAAAGTGCAGACTTGGGAAAGTCAAGAGGAATACCTTAACAAATAGATTCCAGAGATTGAGCCTCCGGTGATGAAAGAGTGAAGAGATATGAGCATCTAAGTATTGAGGTCCAGTTTGACAGAGTAGACAGAGAAAGAACTGATCAATAGAGCATCAGAATTATTCCGGATGAGATATTGATGGTAATCAAGGTTCTTAAGGTATCATCCATGATTGACTGACATGTTAGATGACTTCTATAAGTATCCCCTTGATTCGCATCACTTGGTAAGCAAGGATTCAACCGACAGACTAAAGTTTGGGAAAATATTGACTACTCCAGATGCTGACTAGAAAGAGGATGAAATCCTTTGTGCGGATATACATACCAGATGGATTTGGATGTGAAGGTGTGTGTTGTGTGTTATTGTGTATGAAGAAAAGTAGAACGGTAGGAAGGCAGGTCTAGCATGTGACAGGACAACAGCACCAAAGAAGAGAAAGAATGAAGTGCAGTAGATCAATGTACTGAGCCTAAACCAGAACTGAACTCCAGCATAAGTGGATGCTTCTCATTAGTTCAAGTATCTTTTTACTCTCATATAACTTGTAGATAGTGAGTCTCTTGTAGGCAGTAAGCCTCTTGTGAGCAGTGTGCTCGGGTAGTGAGCCCTAATTGGCATGTGCCATTTTGTACTTCTATTCTTCTAACAGAGAATACATTCTTGGGTTAATCACCCCATGGTTTTCTCCCTTAACAGGGTTTCCATGTCAAAAATATTGTGTCATGTGTAGTGAGTTTATTTATGCTTTCATGTTCATTTAAGCTTATGTGTTTTGATACTGTACTAGTGGCTAAAGAAGAACAGAAAGTTAAATTAATCTAGATAACTAATTCACCCCCCCTCTCAGTTATCAACACCCTATCCATTGGTACAACAACCAAGAGATAAGGGATAATTTTGGGCAGAGGTGGTGGATGGTTTTTGACCATCCTCTATGCAATAATAATGAGGTCCCGCAATACGTTTTGAGGAAACTCTACTGCGAGTTTGTCCTCAATAAAGTGCCAAACTATTTTGATATGCGGGACTTCCAGGGTAGAGGTGGGGGGTCAGCACAAGATAGACCAGGGGCACGTGTTGACCCACAAC
This sequence comes from Cunninghamia lanceolata, assembly GCA_027924645.1. Classification (NCBI taxonomy): domain Eukaryota; kingdom Viridiplantae; phylum Streptophyta; class Pinopsida; order Cupressales; family Cupressaceae; genus Cunninghamia; species Cunninghamia lanceolata. Next base: position 18,476,444 of record BSBN01001272.1, on the reverse strand, counting down.
TGGCAGTGAGATGAGTAATCAACAGACCAACTCATGAGCATGTTTCTATCCCTTCCATTGTGAAGGAGAGTGTTGAGGTCGATACACTTCAGTCCATTAGTGCCTTGACCAAGAGCATCATAGAGCATGTCAGTCCTGCAGCACAGAGTGGGTTGGGAGATAGTGTGAGGAGTAGGGTCCCACCCCATGATTGTCAGACTTGCGGGTTAGCCTATGGTTATGACCCCATGGATAGCCAAGACACAAGTGCACATGCTACATTTGCAGTTGAGTAGATGGTGATGACAAATACCCTCCTGAGTGAGACTTTTGGCCTTGATACTCAGGTAAATATTAGCAAGTTTATTGAATTTAATTTATTAAATTTTATTTTAGAAATGCAAGATTAACTAATTTAGTTTGATGATTTTAATGAAATTCTAGGGTCATAGCATTGATGCAGTTTTTAGTGGTTCTCCACCTGCATATTACACTAGATCATCTATTGTTGGGGTATGTAACTAGTAAACAATTATAAATATTACATCTAAATAGCATCGTTATATGAATGGTATTCTAATGTCTAATTTTGGATGTTGAATAGGTTAATATTAGAGATTTCATGGCAACACCTGCCAGCAGTGTGGACTTCAAAGCTTCATGGAGGTAATAAAATAAATAGTTTAATGAATGAATTGTACTTACTAGATTTTTGTATGTGACTTGTGTGCTTTATTGTGTGTACTTCCATGTTTAGATGAACGTGTGTGTATGTTAGGAGCCATGATTTGCATCACTATTATAGTTTTCATAATTGAATAATGTTGTTTTATTTCTAGGTGATGCATTTCTAGGTGATGCAGGCTATGGAGACACCTCCCAATGATCATAGGGCAATGGAGCATGGTGTGACCTCTGCAATTCATAGCTCCATGCCATTGACAAGGGTATGAGGCAGATTAGTAAATTTTAATTTACATTCATTGTTATAGTTGTTTATTTTTGAAAAATCAAAAGATTATTGATTTGAAGTTTAATTTCTATCTGGATGGTTTCTATAGGACATGACATTACCATGGCCTATTCCTACTACTGAGGCAAGTGAGAAGACAGATTATATGGTAGTGGTAAGTGATTATTTTTTTAAATGTTTCATTTTTTATAACATGTAATTTCTATATATTAATGTCTATACTTTTTATTGTAACAGCTAAAGATGCAGGAAGAACTAAATAGGAGGAGCAACCCTTGGGTTGGTAGTAGACCACCCACATATGTGTCTCCATCCCTTAGAAGATCAAAGGCTGCCCATAATCTATTCTCATCACCAGCTAGAGGTGAATGACTTTTTATTGTGTTCCTTTGTTGTATGCCTATATGACATTTGTGGACATATATTTTGTATTGCATATAGTTGACATTATAAGCCTATATGGCATTCTTGTAAGCCTATATGGCTATTTTGTATATATGTTATACTTATATCGACAGATATTGATGTATGCCTATATGGATATTTGTTTAATACAAATCTTTTCTATTGATGGCGTCCATACTTACATTATAAATCCATGTTTGAATGGATATTTGTAGATGGCTACGTCAAATATTTAAAGTCCAATTTATTACATAGGATGTTTGTTGATCCAATAAGCTAGCTATTGTTATTCAAGTATCACCTAAACCTCATTTTGGAACTAAAAGATAAAAGTTGTATTAAAAAAAAATGAATCATCATGTTGAACAGAAAATATTAATATTCTTTATGAGTTGCTCAATTGAAAATATTCAAATGAGTATGCTAATCCATATTCTTTATGAGTTGGTCAATTGAAAATATTTCTTAATTTCTTGTTATTATACCATATTGGGATGCAAAGAGTATGTTTGTTGTTTTGAATAAGATAGTCAAAATCATATTCTTATGAGTACCTGATGACCATTGTGGTTATTAAATGTAATTCCACTTGCATATAAGGAGAGGTTATGAGATTACATTGAGTCTTACCTAATTTTAGTATGCAACATAACATTGGGGCTAAAGGCTTCCATAAGTCATACCTCAGGGATTTTCAGTTTTAGACACAAATTTGCTTTAAGACCTTAGACACATTTCTCTACTTGCACAACCTCAAAACTCCGCCTAGAACTCAAGGCACCTTTCATCATCCAAACAACCTCAAAAATACGCCTTGATATTGAAAGGATGTTTCAAAGTATAAAGGAAGGCACCTTAGGGAGGGAATTCATCTTGATTATCAAAGTTGATCAAACACATCAAACTGAGCATCATACCTCTAGGCGCATTTTTGCCTCTCTCTAAACTATCCATTTTGGCACCTTGATGTAAAGTGAAGTCTAAACTTAGTGAAGATTGCGCCTAGAAATATATTACCTTGGATATGCACCTAGAGTCATCCTAGATCATCCATTTGTGCCTAAGGGTCAATATAACATAATATAATTTAGGAAGACTTTGAAAATCATCAAAAGAAGCCTAGGTGCCTTTTCTTGTCTACACCATCCAATTTTGGGTACCTAGAGGAAAATAAACTTCAAATCACTTCCAACTGTAGTGCCTAGTGTTAGAACCTTCAAAATGACTAAATCTTACCAAAGGAAGTCTAGGTGCCTATTGTCATTTGGATCATCATGAATGAGCACCTAAGTGGAAGGAGAATAAGCATCTTGTATGGAGGCGCACTTTTGTGTCCAAATAACCTCATTTTGGTGCCTTGAAGGAAGATGTTCTAAATCCTAAGATCTAGTGCCTAAGTGTAAAATGGTCTCCTATAGGTTTGAACAAGTGATTGAAGCCATTAAATTGCCAAGAAATGAGCTAAGTATACTAAGGCACATTTTCTTGTCTAAACTATCCATTTTGGCGCCTAGGAGGAAGGAGATTCAACATCATGAATCAAGGCACCCTTTGCCATAAAAACAACCTCACTTTGGTGCCTTGGAGGAAATCAACTTAAAACTACAAGTCTTGGAGTTTTTTCATGTTTTGATGATGTCTTTTGAGAACAATTATAATGATTGAAGGATGAGGTGGGTAAAAAGTCTTCATCTAGCTCGGACTATTTTGACATGTTTAGATGCAAAAAAGGACCATGCCTAGCCTAAACGTACCCATCCAGATGTGTTGGAACTATCAGTTTGGCCACACGAGGAGAAGAACAAAAGTTGCACCCCTTTGCAACTTTACACTGCCTCCTTCTGACGATTTTTGGGGCAGCAAAAAACCTTTTACCACGGGCAAATGCCTCAGAAATATAAAAAATTAAGATAGGTTATTGTAGAGGCACTTTACATGATCACGTGGCCTCAGACATAATGTTTCTAAGTGACACAGTTTTTGAGTAACATCTCATCAAAGATTGCTGCCTTTTTACAATTTGGACTCTTCAGGGATATCATCGGTACAATGTAGCTCAGACTGTTTCGACATGTTTGGGTGAGAAAAAGGACCATGCCTAGCATAAATGTACCCATCCAGATACATTGGAATAGTCAATTTGGTCACATCAGGAGCAGGATGAAAGTTACACCCCTTTGCAACTTTACACTGCCTCCTAACAATTTTTGGGGCAGCAGAAAACCTTTCACCACGGGCAAATACCACAGAGATATAAAAAATGAGAGAGGTTATTGTAAAGGCACTCTACATGATCATGTTGCCTCAGACAGAATGTTTCTAAGTGACATAGTTTTCGAGTAAAATCTCGTAAAAAATTGCTACCTTTTTGCACTTTGGACTCTTTAGGGATATTGTCGGTACAATGTAGGTCAAACTGTTTCAACATGTTTGGATGAAAATTAGGACCATGCCTAGTGTAAATGTACCCATCCAGACATGTTGGAACAATCAGTTTGGTTGCATCAAGAGCAAGATGAAAGTTACACCCCTTTGCAACTTTACAGTGCCTCCTTCTGACGATTTTTAGGGTAGCAGGAAACCTTTCACCACAGGGAAATGCCTCAGAGATATAAAAAACCAAGAGAGGTTATTGTAGAGGCACTCTACATGATTGTGTTTCCTAGACAGAATGTTTCTAAGTGACACATTTTTTGAGTACCATCTCGTCAAATATTGCTGCCTTTTTGCACTTTGGACTCTTTAGGGATATCATCGGTATAATGTAGCTCAGACTGTTTCGACATGTTTGGGTGAAAAATAGGACCATGCCTAGCGTAAATGTACCCATCCATATGCGTTGGAATAGTCAGTTTGGTCGCATCAGGAGCAGGATGAAAGTTACACCCCTTTGCAACTTTACACTGCTTCCTTTTGATGATTTTTTGGGCAGTAGAAAACCTTTCACCACGGGCAAATGCCTCAGATATATAAAAAACTAAGAGAGGTTATTGTAGAGGCACTCTACATGATCGTGTTGCCTTAGACAAAATGTTTCTAAGCGACACCATTTTCGAGTAACATCTCATCAAAATTGCTGCCTTTTTGCACTTTGGACTCTTCGGGGATATCATTGGTACAATGTAGCTCGAACTATTTTGACATGTTTGGGTGAAAAATAGAACCATACCTAGCCTAAACGTACCCATCTGGACGTGTTGGAACTGTCAGTTTGGTTGCATCAGGAGAAGGACACCAAAAATGCAAAAGTTGCTTTGTGCAACTTGACAACATTGACACTTTTTTTGCAACAGGACTCAAAGACTCAAACTGACCCCAAATGACTCAAAGTGACTTAAAAACAAATGAAATGGTCATAGAAGACCTTATTACATAAATTGACTCAATCAAAACAAAATTTCATTTTTTGACCCCTCTTGGCTAGGTGCCCCTGCACCATTAGTGCAACTAAAGTCGATAAATTTTTCCTATTAAGAAAAAATGCTTCCCTTAGATTCAAGAAATATAAATATTCTATACTGACAAGGCAAACCACGTGAAGGTGGAAGCTCATGTGGCCTCACCTAAGACCTTAGACCTAAGACACATGCATTTTTTCGCCATTCCACTGATTTGATTCACTTTTGATCAGTGGAATGGGTTGTAGTAGGTCTGTTCTAGTATGCTATGATGAGTTTTTTGCAAGAAATCTAAGGAGAAGCTTTCTTTGAGGAAACCTAACAAAACCACGTGTTAGGTGATGTTTAGAGACATAAAGAAGGAACCATAGAGGCATTTTTGGGAACAACAAATTGTAGGAGGACAAAACCCACAAAATTAATAGTTTTGGCATTAATAATAAGTGCTCAAGTCATTGGTTGAGTTCTGTGTGTGAATTTAAGGGGGTTCTCTTTGTATTTTAGGCCTAATTAGGGCTCTAGGTTATTGAGAGGAGTTCTAGGTTAGGGTACATCGTCCAAAACAACCTATACCTAGTTTTGGATATGTGATAGGGAGTCCAAATGGGTATCTACTAATTATCCAAGTTCTATGTTTGAATATCTATATCAAAAGTTATTAGGACTGTTCTCCTTTTTTAGGGCTACAAGCCATTTCCTGGGTTTGTGAAGTAAGTGTTAATCCTGAGTTTGGTCTGTCTTTGGCAATGATTGGAATGTGTCCCAAAGCATCTGAAATCACCTTTTCCATGAAGAATTCATAGTCTCTAACTGTTGTTCCCACTTTTGTATAATGATCATGAAGAATTCAGAGTCTCTAACACCTATTATCTAGTTAGAAACCAAGACACCTAGAGACACCTATATTTTATACATTACCTAGATTTTATATATTATTCTCAAAATCAACTTCATCCATCACTTAGGTCTAACCCCATGAAGCATAACATGATGATGTAAAAATGTGTATATGTGTAAAAGTGCAGCAGGAAATAAAAAAAGACAAACCTTACAAATTAATGTGCATACTTACAACTCAATGTAACATGACTTTACAAATCAATGTGAATACTTACAAATTAATTCAATGAACCATCCAGGTTTGCTCTACTCTTTATTGTGTCAAGTATTGCTTCATGGTCAGACTCACGCACCTTCCACAAGATTTTGTTCAAAGGTCTACCCCGATACTGTATCAAATGAACATTGGATGCCACAACAAGGTTCGAGTAATGAAGAATCTTTCGATGTGTGTCAAAGTCCTAAAATAGCCAAACATTACCACTCTTATGTGGGTACCTTCTAAGCCACATTCCAGTAATAACCACTGAGCCTGTAGGGTATTCAATGTTTTCTCCATTTGTAACTGGGGCCTCCAATTTTTTTTAGCCTCAACACAATGACATGAGTAATAATCTGTTCCCTCTTCATTATCTTCATCTGCAATAACTACATATACGTGCCCTACATTGATATGTGTAGCAAATTAGATGAAATTAGTCAACATTGCAAAAACACTACAAAGTAATATGACATTAGGAATTTCAAAAACTATGCAAATAGATATATTACCTGGTTGAACTAGATCTGATATGTGATCAAAGTGAACTGATGATTCCATCTGTGTTAGTTCCAGTTCCATTAGGGGTCGATACGTGTCAAGTGGGCTAACTTAACTACCATTCATCAACCCACTCTTTTAACTTGCACTCATCCTAGGCTTGAATTGTACAGGAAGAACAAAAGCATGACATCTTTCGTGTATGGATACTCCATGAACCTGCAATTGAGCTTCTAAAAGAGTGCATCTCACTTGATCCTATCAATGTAGAACAGTCCTCATATGGTGCAATGTTAGTATCATCTATCAACCAAAAAAATCTATGAACTGAAGACTTACCTTCATTACCTAGACCCATGGAAGCATTACACCACTCGACAATCAATTTTGCATCTGTCAACTTTGCATTGTCTTTATACTTTAACTCTTCTTGTGCTATGGCTCTTTTGATATATGCTCCTACACCATCATGCTCCCCCTTTCCATGCCTGACCTCACAAAAGTTCCACATATGTTGAATACCTATAAAATTATGCCTCCTACTTAGCTAATAGAAATTTTGTGAGTTCTTGAATTGTGACACATAGTTATCTGACCATATGATATGCTGACTGAACGATATGCCCCTTCTAGCCAAATCATTGTAGAACACCTGAAAGCAACCTTGCACAAACTCCGTAGAATGCATGCAATCATCACTAATATAGAAATTATACTCCCTTATGATCTTTTTGTCATCCTCTGTACTATCATTCGCATGAATGAATGCGATGTGCACAAATATAGAAACCTGTGTGGAGTTGTAATATTGTGATTGTACCTCATGCTATGGCTGTAGACTGTAGTTCTTTGCAAAGTTGACGATTGAAACAATGCTACCAACTGAAAATGTGTCCTTGCATAACTTGAATTGTAAGTCCAACCATTGAGCTCTATGGGCATGTCCTACATACTCATACATTATGTTGTCACGAAATATAGGCATAAACTGATACACTAGAATCTTTTCAATAACCAATTCACACCTCTTTGCTTCTTTACTATCTTTTGTATTGTATGCCACTATTTTCTACTTGCCAAACTCTACTAGTTTGTTTCCAACCGCATGTGTTCTTTCCATATGTTCACATATTGGCAAATGTTGCAAGCCACCGCAATGATGACATGTGCCATCTAAGCATAATTTCTTGTAGAATATTTGACCTTCCTCTCTTTCACATAAAATTCTTGATATGAAGTATCTTGAAGATGTTGGTGGGGCACGTATGGCACAGCCCTGCAAAACATTGTTAGTATGCATATCTAAACATATAGACCTATAAACATCAAAATGGTTAGAAAATTCAATATGTAATCTACAACAAGTAGTGCGTGTGTGATTTATCTTGACATAGAAAGGTTTTAGCATTTCAAAATATCTTTGACAAATTTTAATTTGAGGATACTTCTCTAGAAATTTACCATAAAACTATGTTTGAGTCTCATCCAAAAAATGCTTTGGATGTGGCTCACGGTTCTGACTACCGACTCTCCTTCTTACCACATCCCTTTGATTCAGAGATACCCTTGTGTAATTATTCCAAAAGTCTCAATTAGTGATCTCAATGCTTCAACAATTGGTTTATCTTTTCATGGTAGTCTCCCCAAGAACGCCCATAATTCATTGGCATTAGTGTCCTCAATTCTTTGCCGTCTTCCAATGGCTCTTGATAAAGTTTTCCTATTAATTCTCAATTCTTGACTCGTCTTTATAATGAGATGAGCTTTCCTCATTTGACTACTTATTATAGTCGATGTAATCACACGTCGTGTTGCATTACTATCTTTTGTGTGTGAGGTGTTACCCACACTCTCATACGCACTCATTAGATTCTTGACAGTAGATTTTTCACTTGAAGCCTTTGATGTTCTCATCCCAAGAATCTTCATGATGGACCTATACTTTATACTTCACATCATTTCAACGAATAGTTGACATCTTGCAGTTTCATTTAACTTTTCAAAGAACAATCTCCAAATCTTATGAGCATATCTTCTACAAGTGCGTATTAGAATCTTACCTTCCATTGGCTACAAAATATTATCATCAATATCAATCAAATACTTTGGCTTTCTATGCAAAATTCTAGGTGGTGTTAAGTTAGATAAATTCATCTCAACATTAGGAATTTCATCAATATTTAAATGAGATGGGCTATATGGCATACCTTCGATTGAAGATGGAATAGATGATGTACCTTGAGCTTGAGGTGGGAACAATGGCATACCTCCTTCATCACATGTGAGTGATGATGTACTCTCAACTTGAGATGTGGTAGATTCAACTTTAGATGCGGTAGATGGTGTCCCTACATGTTGACTTGTGGTAGAGGACGTGTCTCCAACTATGGTATTCAAATCTCTAGTAGCATGAAGTTTTTGCATTTGTTCTCTTTGTGCCACCAATACCATATCTCTTTGTGATGGTTATGGTTCCTCTTCAATTGGCATGTCTTCATTTATCGTGTCTAGTTTCCTCTTCTCATGAAGTTCCCTCATAGCCACTGCTTTCTTTGTATTCTTAGCTTCTATCTCTTCCTGTGTTGGTTTAATTCTTGATCGTTTCCTTGGCATGACAGAGAATTTGTCTATACATACAATCATCATGTAAAAGAGTAAATGTCACTCAACCAAAATAGGTACAAAGCATACAAAGCAAATTATTGCAGCCATGAAAAGAGTACATGGGACTTCATGCTTGAAAAGGTTGAGGCAGACGCAATTTGACATGTTTGTTGTTACTAGGGCTACTAGGATTTGGAATTGAGAAGGTGTTTTGTTGGTACTAGGGATACTAGGATTTGGGTGGCTTGTGAAGGAATAGACAACAATTATTGTTTCATGTGCATGTACAAATTATCATGAATAGGTGCATAAGGAATGTCCTAGCCCAAGATATGTGCATACAAATCATCATGTCATGTGCATACTTGTATGATTTTGGCACCTATTCATTTGTATTTTAACTTGTTAATATGACAAGATACTAGTGGGATTGTATTTTTATTATGTTGTACGGATTTATTCTTGTATAGTTTGACATCATGGTAACTTAAGGTTTGTTTATTACACATAATTATTAAAGAGCCCAAGTGTAGAAAATATACATGGCATCATGTGAGATTGTAGGCTGCTTTCTTGATTGGGAATGTGTCTATTTTAAACATGTATGATAAAGCATGATAAAGTAATTCAAATAGAATTAAGGAAAATGTAAAGAACATGCATGTAAACACTTGACATACCTAAAAAATGAAGATTCAAATGGAGAGAGTACCTAATTATGTAGTGTTTTTTTCTTCTTGCATTAAACTCCTCAACAACTTGAGTTTTTCACCACTTGCTTCCTTTTCAATGTTAAATTGAATAACACTCAAATATAATTGCTAACAACAATACTATTAACCAATGTATAATGTTAAATTCCTAAAATTGAATGACAATTAACATTGCAACACTACAAAAATTGAAACTTGAATAGATATATATCAAACTTGGTGTGAAAACTATGTTATTTCCTCCTTCTCAAGTTGGCAAAGCAGAAAAGGTGGTGGAAAGATCATGCAAAGGTGGTAGAATGTGTAAAATGTGCATGTGAACTTCCCAACAACATGAAAACACTTCTTTTTTGTCGAAGCACGTGCATAATCAACATGAAAATAGAGCATGTGGGCCTAGAATATGGGGGTCAACACTTTTTTACCATTTCTATAGTAGGACAAAATGCGAGTGTGTTATAAAGCACTCGCGTTTTGTCCTGCTATAGATTGATCCATAAATATTTGTGCCTATCTCACCTTCGATAGCACCTTTACAATATCTCACCTCTAGTTCCATTAACTCATGTTCTATATCTCACTTATCTCTCCCCCTCACCTCTCTACCTCTCCCCTCTCTATGTCTCTCAGTCACTCCTTGTCTACCTCAACCCTAAACCTTATCCCTAAACCCTAATCCCTCAACCCTCAACTCTAATTCCTCATCCCTAAACCCTCAACGGGCTCAATACGATACCTTAAGCCATAATCCCTTATCCATAAACCCTCCAACCCTATCCCTAATCCTTATACCCTCGACACTCTACTTTAACCCTAATCCCTCAACCCTCGAACCTCAATGTACTCAACCCTCAATGTCAAACCCTAATCCCTCAACCCTTAACTTTGATCCCTTGACCCTCAACCCTCAACATCAAATCCTAATCCCTCAACCCTTAACTCTAATCCCTCAACCCTAAACCCTATCCCTAAACCCTAAACACTATCCCTATTCCTAAACCCTCAATGGTCTCGATACTATACCTTAAACCCTAATCCCTTATCCCTAAACCCTCCAACCCTATCCCTAATCCTTATACCCTCGACACTCTACTTTAGCCCTAATCCCTCAACCCTCGAACCTCAGTGTACTCAACCCTCAAATTAAACCCTAATTCCTCAACCCTTAACTCTAATCCCTCGACCCTCAACCCTATCCCTAAATCCTAAACCCTAAAGCCTCAACCCTCAACCCTAAATCTCAAATCCTAATCCCTCAACCCTAAACCCTATCCCTAAACCTTAAAAATTATCCATATCCCTAAACCCTCAACGAGCTCGATACTATACCTTAAACTCTAATCCCTTATCCGTAAACCCTCCAACCCTATCCTAATCCTTATACCCTCGACACTCTACTTTAACCCTAATCCCTCGACCCTTAACCCTAGCCCTAAACCCTCGACCCTTGAACCTCAACCCTCAACCCTCAACGTCAAACCCTAATCCCTCAAACCTTAAATCTAATCCCTCGAACCTCAACCCTATCCCTAAACCCTAAACCCTAAAGCCTCAACCCTCAACCCTCAACATCAAATCCTAATCCCTCAACCCTTCACTCTAATCCCTCAACCCTAAACCCTATCCCTAAACCCTCAACACTATACCTTAAACCCTAATCCATCAACCCTTAACCCTAAACCTTATCCCTAAACCCTAATCCCTCAACCCTCAACCCTCAACCCTCAACCCTAATCTATCATCCCTCAACCCTAATCTCTTATCCCTAAACCCTAAATGCTATCCCTATTCCTAAACCCTCAATGGGCTTGATACTATACCTTCAACTCTAATCCCTTATCCCTAAACCCTCCAGCCCTATCCCTAATCCTTATACCCTCGACATCAAACCCTAATCCCTCAACCCTTAACTCTGATCCCTCGACCCTTAACCCTTAAAACTTGAGCCCTAAAATCTATCCCTACATGCTCGACACTCGACACTATATCTTAAACCCTAATCCCTTAACCCTCATCCCTAAAGCCTCAACCCTAAATCCTTAAACCTTCAACCCTAAACCCTATCCCTAATCCCTCTACCTTCGACACTCTTCTTTAACCTAATCCCTTGACCATCAACCCTATCCTTAGACCCTCAACCCTCAACCCTCAACCCTCAACCCTCAACCTTTAACTCTCGACATTAAACCCTAATTCATCAACCTTAAACCCTAATCCCTCAAACCTAAACCCTATCCCTAAACCATCAACCCTCAACACTATACCTTAAACCCTAATACCTATCCCTCAACCCTTAACCCTTAAAACTTAAACCCTATCCCTGCACCCTCAACACTTGACACTATATCTTAAGCCTTAAACCCTCATCCCTAAAGCCTCAACCCTCAATCCTTAAACCTTCAACCCTAAACCCTATCCCTAATCCCTCTACCCTCGACACTCTAACCCTAACCTTGACATTAAATGCTAATCTGTCAACCCTAAACCCTAATCTGTCAACCCTAAACCCTATCCCTAAAACCTCAACCCTCAACACTATACCTTAAACCCAAATCCATCAACCCTAAAACCTAATCCCTCAACCCTCAACCCTAAACACTATCAATAAACCCTCAACCCTCAATGCTATACCTTAAACCCTAATCCCTCAACCCTCAACCCTAATCCCTCAACCCTAAACACTATCCCTATTCCTAAACCCTCAACCCTCGACACTATACCTTAAACCATAATCCCTTATCCCTAAACCCTAAACCCTATCCCTCAACCCTTAACCCTTAAAAATTAAACCCTAAAACCTATCCATAAACCCTCAACGCTCGACACTATATTTTAAACCCCAATCCCTTAACCCTCAGCCCTAAAGCCTCAACCCTCAATCGTTAAACCTTCAACCCTAAACCCTATCCCTAATCCCTCTACCCTCATCACTCTACTTTAACCCTAATCATATGACCATCAAATCTATCCCTAAACCCTCAACCCTCAACCGTCAACTTTCAACATTAAACCCTAATCCGTCAACCCTAATCCCTCAACCCTAAACCCTATCCCTAAACCCTCAACCCTCAACACTATACCTTAAACCATAATCCCTCAACCCTAAACCCTAATCCCTCAACCTTAAACCCTATCGCTAAAACCAACAAAACTGGTTTGCCTTATGTTAGGTTGTTAAACCCATCAATTTTGACACTCTTCTCTTAAAGATATCTGAGTTGCAAGAATATGTCAGAAAAATGGCTATGAACTTTTTTAATGTTAGTAAAGTTATATGGCATGTTTTTCTGGCCCATCTGGGGTTCATTATGCCAATAGGTGTACACACTATGAGAAAAGATTTGCATATGGTACATCCACAGTGAATAATTAACAGTTGAAATCAAAGGATGATCATTATGAGAAAAGATTTGCATTGGGGTACATCTATGTTTCTTGCTGTCCACCCCACACTTAGGGGAGGTATATTGTTATGAAACAGGAAAATAATCTCCCATTGTTTACTGGCTCTATCCACAAGAACTACTAAACTTTTTTCTCTTGGTAATTGTAGAGGACATTCACCTATTTTTGGCAAATCTTGCATTCCCAAACCATTACAAAAACTAAGTTATTTTAACCCAATAAATAGCTAATTGCATTGATTTAATACTCTACTATATTAAAGCTTAGCATTCACACAAATGCAGATGTTCATATTATAGAAGACTGCATTATATTAGACTATTAGAGATCCCTCAGAAAAATGCAATAACAAAACTACTTTGCCTTATGTTAGCTTACAATTAAACCCGTTCTTTTTAACACTCTTCTCTTAATAAAGTAAGAGTAATAAGAATAGAAGGCAGAGAATTTGATCTTACTAGTATGCATGGTCAGTTTACATTCTATGACTTCATTTTCATTGAATAAAAAGGTAAATATCTAATTTGAAAGGTGGGGCAGAGTTCACTGTCATGTCCTTTTCTAGATGATAGGGTCCATAATGTCCAGGGTTCTTCAAAGAAAGGCTTGTAACATAATTAAGTTTTTGTTATACCAATCCTCTAGGTAAAGCTACAATTCAAATGCCTGCTTTGAAAGTTGAAATAAATTAAATTAGACTTACAATTTTGATTTTCTTCCATTGCTTCAACAACATCATTATTTTCTTCATCAGAAACCCATTCAAGATCAACAACTTGCTGCCCATTGGTTGACTTGAATTGCATCCTCTGTTAGAAGAAGTGCATTTTTTATCTGTATCAATGTTGGTATTCATAAGCTAAAGAACATTGATAATTTTCACACACCCTGTTCTTTGAAATATCTTAACATTAAAATATGACTTGGATATGTACTTGAACACAATGAAATCTCCAATCTCCAGCCCATGATGATTCACAAAATTTTCCCAACCTTGCCTAAATTCTAGCTTATTTATGGTACCCCTTAATTGTACATCCCACTCCTGTCCACCTGGGCCTTGAAGAAGGAGGCACGCCCATCAAACCAATTCATTTGACAACTTGCTACCCATCGATTCACTTAAACTGCATACTCTATTAGAAGAAGGGCATCTTTTATCTATATCAATGTTGGTATTCATAAGCTGAAGAGCTTGATGTTTTTCACACACCCTATTCTTTGAAATATCTTAACCTTAAAATATGACTTGAATATGTACTTGAACACAATGAAATCTCCAATCTCTAGCCCATGATGATTCACAAAATTTTCCCAACCCTGCCTAAATTCCACTTTATTTATATGGTACCCCTTAATTGTACATCCCACTCCTGCCCACCTAGGCCTTGAAGAAGGAGGCATGCCCATTAAACCAACTCATTCGATGACTTGTTTCCCATTGGTTGACTTGAACTGCATACTCTGTTAGAAGAAGGGCATCTTTTATTTGTATCAATGTTGGTATTCATAAGCTGAAGATCATTGATATTTTTCACACAACCTATTCTTTGAAATATCTTAACCTTAAAATATGACTTGGATATGTACTTGAACACAACGAAATCTCTAATCTCCAACCCATGATGATTCACAAAATTTTCCCAACCCTACCTAAATTCCATTTTATTTATGGTACCCCTTAATTGTACATCCCACTCCTGCCCACCTGGGCCTTGAAGAAGGAGGCACACCCATTAAACCAACTCATTTAACAACTTACTGCCCATTGGTTCACTTGAACTACATACTCTATTAGAAGAAGGGCATCTTTTATCTATATTAATGTTGGTATTCATAAGTCGAAGAGCATTGATGTTTTTCACACACCCTATTCTTTGAAATATCTTAACCTTAAATTATGACTTGGATATGTACTTGAACACAACAAAATCTCTAATCTCCAGCCCATGATGATTCACAAAATTTTCCCAACCCTTCCTAAATTCCAGTTTATTTATGGTACCCCTTAATTGTACATCCCTAAACCCTAATCCTTAGTCCCTAAACCATAAACCCTAATCCCTAATTATAATTTATGGTACCCTAATCCCTAATCCCTTATCCCTAAACCATAAACCCTATCCCTAAATCCTCAACCCTCAACACTTAAACCTTAAATCCTAAACCCTATCCCTTAACCTTCAACCCTCAAAACTATACCTTAAACCCTAATCCCTCAACCCTAAACCCTATCCCTAATCCCTCTACCCTCAACACTCTACCTTAACCCTAATCCCTCGACCCTTAACCTTAAACGCTATCCCTAAAGCTTCAACCCTAAACCCTAATCCCTCAAGGTCCTAAACTCTAATCCCTTATCCCTAAACTCTAAATCCTATCCCTAAACCCTCAATCCTCAACCTTAAACCTTAATCACTCAATCCTTATCCACCCTCTCCTTCCCTATCTACCTCACTCTCATCTCTACGCTTCTCTACCCCCAACACTATACATACATACATATAGGCATACATAGATACATAGATACATATAGGCATATATACATACATACATACATGATTAATAACGTTGAACATAAAAAAATTCAAGGGGAACATAACACGAGTGCGTTATTTCAAACATGACAAAAAACACAAACTTTTACGGAAAAGGGAAAATGCAAAGCAAAAAATAACACGAGCGCGTTATAACGCGCTTGCGTTATGTTTTTCTTTGGGAATCCCAAGCCTTGGGCTTGGGATTTGCTTTAGATTTCCAACCCAAAGGCTTGGAGTGCCTTTTCAACATCCACATATGTGTTTTTCCATATTCTTCAAGATTTCACATAATTTCATTCGTGCTAACCCTTAGATTTGAACGTGTTTCAAGGTTGAACAAATTGAATGCCTGGGTAATGCTAGGCTTTCTCTTAGCTATTTGATGATGTGATTTTTTCACATTTTAACAATGTTAAGCCTTTCATCTTTAATTTCTTTTGTTTGTGCGTCTGTTTTTGGGCAAAAACCATTGTTTGGTCTTTTTTTCATTGTAAATTAACTATTCACTGAAATTTTTAAAAAATTACATATTTAGAAACTAGACTCCATTCTACACATATTAAAAAAAGAAAAAAATGATTTTCAATTAGTTTTCTAAATTTATAGGGGTAGCATGGCCAAAATTTTGTTTTTTAGGATGTGTCCACTTTGAAAATTAGTAAAAAATCAAATATTCATCAAAAAATTATCAGAAAAATTAGGCATAAACTACATGTTATTAGCTAATTTCTCACCGAAGTGATTTTAAAATTACCAAAAAAAAAAGTTGACCTTTTGAGGGACCCACAAAATATGCTATGTTATGTTTTTTTGACAGAAACAACACCAATTTCTGTGGCTCCCTCTTTTGAACCCCTTAATCTATGTCATTTTAAAAAAAAATAGTAGTTTAGAAAGTAGACTCAGAGCACTACAAACATTGTTTTGGTTGCATCTCCAAATTTTGAGTCTGACTATGCTCAATTTCTCATCTAAGGCTAGCATTTCTTGATTTTAGAAAAAAAGTGGCCACTTAAGACCCCTTTTTGGCCCCCCATCTTCTTGCACTTACCCCTTTAATAGATCTGAATTCACTATCAAATTGGGAAAGTGATTCCCTTACCTCCAGCATTTTTCCCTTTCGTATCACCATGCATGTTTTACTGCTAAAATTGGCCTGTTGCTTCTTTGATAAAAGGTATAAAATCTAGTCGAATAATTACTGAATCAATTAATTCGTGTTAAATTTACTTGATAAGACATAAACTATGACACATGAATTAATTGTAAGTAATCCCCGCACATGAACTTGATGTGTAATCATTACCCTTAACCTCTAAAAGTTAAAACTTTCCGCTTCATAAGGTGTTCCAAATATATTTCCCTCTAGTTGATTTACTTTGTTAAAATCTCCCACAAATTTTGACTCAAAGAAGGTTTTAGGGAATAAAGAGACTTAACACATAGGTACACTTATTACAGAACATTTCATGATGAACCATTGAACCTTTGAACCTTTGAACTCTTATATGAGGTTCAATCAGGAGGTTCAAAGATACAAATTGTGTTTCACAAAAGACCAAGGGTAGACAGCTTTTCTAGGAACATTAAACATTGAACCTTTGAACCCATGAACCATTGAATTTTGAAAAAGGTTCATGTTCGAAGGTTCAAGACTACAATTATTTTGTACATAAGATGACAGGCGAATAATCTTTAATAACAAAAAGCCAACTTAAGGAGTAAACGTATTGACCAATAAAGGAAAATGGTAAATTGATTGTTTGCTCAGGGAAGGATTATGAAAAATTGAATAAGGGTGAATAAAAAGGTAACACAGTTCGCAAGTGTTCAATGATAGTAATCAAATTTTTGGTTTCCTTAATTGCATGGACAAGTTTGACAATCAAGTGATTGACTGGCAACCTATGGTAGAGATGGAAAGTGGCAAGGAAATGCTTTTTGGCAGTGAGGTAGTGCAATTGAAGACCAATACCATTCCCAAGGGATTGGTGGTTCTGGAAAGAATGTTTGATAATGCAGACTGCTGGAAGAGTAATGGTAAACCTGTTGAAGAGGATATTGTTGAAGGTGTTAACCTTGGAACTAAGGAAGCACCTAAAATGGTTTACATAGGTGAGAAGTTGAAGCCTCATGAAAAGAAAATGTTGATTGCTTTATTGAGAGAATTGAGAAAATGTTTTGCATGGTCTTATGATGAGCTGAAAGCTGATAGGGAAGACTTGTTTCAACACACTATTACCCTCCAACCTGATGCAAAATCATTTAGGTGAAAATATGTTGGGAATTAAGGTGTCTCAACCTTTGCAAATTCCTAATGTTGTATTTATTTATCCCATGTTGAGTTGGCGTAGTCAGTACCTTGTGTATATGCAGCAAGGTAAATTTTGGTGACTTTGGTAGCTGTGGTTTCCCCCTTGAATAATTAATGGGGGTTTGGGGGCAGTGCTCCCGAAACCTGAAATGATTTTTAATTAATGACAAGTGTCAGTGAGTATCTTTACACGAGAGAAAGGCATCTTTGGGCAGTCAAGGGAGGTTATGACATGTAAGAGGAATATGATATTTTTAGTCAGTGTATGACAGATTCTATGACAGCTGTAAGGTGCGTAAGAGCATCTGTCGTAAACTATCTTGGGACCAGGCGCCCACTTCGGGATGGGATGTTGGACAAGTGTCCTTAGGTGTGGGTTTTGGAGCATGAGTCCAAGATGGATGCCCATCTCTAGAAGGTTCCATATTTGCCTTTTAAACTCTATATAAACAGGTGCTTGGATGGGAGATAGATAACTTTGGTACAAGTACTATTATGCTACTGGAATATCTCCAGATTTGACATTCGAAGACTCCTGAAAGAGCATTGGCTCTGAAACTGTATTGTAATATGTTATTGTTTACTGTAATACATTTGAGCTGTGTTTTGGAGTGTGGGGTTTTTCACCCGTAAGGGATTTCCCCATGTATATCTTGTCTCTCTCTCTCTTCTGTCTTATTTTTGTTTCTTGTGTCTTGCTACAATATCTCATGTTAATGGTTTAACATTGCTATAATAGTTAGGATAAAGTTGGATTTGCATAGCCCTCTCCTCATTAGATTAGTGTAGGAAGCATTTTCCGCACACCTAGCTTCCTTTTAAAATAGAGGCCTATAAACCCCACTATAGCTCCCAAAATGTAGAAAGAATTGTTAAAAATGAAAGAGGGAGGTATTATTAAACCAATGAGACATTTTGAGTGAGTGTCTAATTTTGTCTTAGTAAGGAAAAAGAATGGGGAGATTAGACTATGTGTGGATTTCAGAAACCTGAACATCAAATCCTTTAAGGATAATTATCCTCTTCCAAGCATGGATCATCTTCTACAAAGGGTTGTTGGTTCAGAGCCAATGTCTATGATGAATGGGTTCTTAGGGTACAATCAAGTGCTAGTCAAGGAGTCAGAATAGTACAAAACAACATTCACCACTCCTTGGGGAACATATGTTTATTTGAGAATGCCATTTGGATTGAAAAATGTAGGATCAACATTTTAAAGGGCAATGGATGTGGCCTTTACTAGCCTCATTGATGAGATGATGGTTGTATACCAAGATAATCTTACTACATATTCAAAGGATAAGAAAGATCATTGCAAGCATCACTAGTAGAAATATGGCAAATAAATGACCAGGTGACTAAAACTTTTAGTCACGTGACCAATTTTTTTGCAAAATAGCTATAAATGACTAATTTGGTCATTGGTTGAAATGACTAAATAAATGACCAAATAAATGACTAATTTGGTCATCGGGTAAAAAACACAACTAAATAATTTGTCAGACAAATAAAATGACTAAATAAATGACTATTACTCCTCTATTCTTTTTTCTTTCCAATTTGATCACAACCCATGAATTCAAATACAATACGAGGCAAGTCAATAAATGTCTGCTTAGACCAAATGAATAAAGGGAGAGAAATCTCAGATGTTTCCCACAAGCGGAACTAGATTATCTTGGCTCTTCAATCTATCTCAGCACATTAGCCATGACACAACATGCCCATTAATGATCTGCAAGCCTTGAGGAAGTGACTATCCAGCTCTGACCTGCCAAAAACATCATTACTTGCCCCCTTGCCAACATCTACCGAGGCCTTCAATCACACTTTCTAATTGTAAGAAAATAGAGCCAACCCACATAAAATGTCTAGGGGCTATCTCTACCCCCTCCATGTGACCTCTCATGTCTGCCTAAAGATCTAGCCCTTTATCAGACAATTATATAATATATATTATATAATATTATATTATAATATTACATAATATTTATATTATAATATTATATATTAATATTATAATATATTTAATAATATATAATATTATATTATATATAATAATATAATATATTATTGTTTTAGAATAAAGCTTCATCGGTGGGAGGTCGGCTTTTCGGTGGGACACATTCTGGGGTCTCCCCTATGGGCCAATCACACACATCAACAAACAGATATTGAAGTGACTCCAAGGCATTGGAGTGACTCATTTTTGGGTCTCTTCGACTGGGCAATAATGTAAGGGTCCACAGAGACTTCAGATCGTAAGCCATGTGTCAAGATTAGAGTCAATCTATAGAGATAAAGGATCCAATAGTTGTGTTAGGCCCACAAGGGAGTCTTGGGAAGGTGTGGCAGACCTATGAGTAGGAATAGGGCAAATTTGGGGATTTTGGACCTCCTCCTCTCTGTAACTATTTTAGTCCTCATGAATATTCAAGGCTAATGGTTCTCACGTCTCTACTATTCTCAAGAAAATCATTAGGCCATTGTAACCATTTCATCCACTACCTAGAGGGTTGGCAGGTTTGAACCAATTTGTGAATGGGCATGAGGGAATTTGCCAATGAAGAAACTGAATGATGAAGAAACTACTGATGAAGATGAAAGCCCTGATGATGCTAAAGCAAATTATGTAAGAACCTTGAAGATAGGATCTGGCAAATACAAAGGTAAGTTACCCTTCAAATGTTTCAATTGTGGAAAGGTTGGTCATTTTTCTTCCAAATGTCTTCTCAAAGAATCTAGGAGAAGTAACAAAAATAGTAAATTCAAAAGAAGTTTGTTTTCTATAGAGGAAAGTTGTTCTTTAGAAGATGAGGATCATGATGATTCAAACGATGAAACACTTTTCTTGGCCATGAGTGTTGGTGACAAAAAGAATGAGGTTAGAAAATTGGATACCTTGCAAACAGTTTAAAACAATGAAAAATCAATGGTTGTATGGACTGCCTTTCATGCAAAAGAAGAAACTAAAGCTTGGGTCATTGATAGTGGTTGTTCAAATCATATGACTGGTGATAAAGAGAAATTCGTTAGCCTTAAGAAGTGGGCTGGTGGAGCTGTCAAGTTTGGAACAGATGAGTCAGTACAAATTTGTAGAAAAGGTGTCATATCTATTGATGGAAAGAATAGGACTGAGGATGTTCTCTATGTCAAAGGATTACAACAAAATCTTCTTAGTGTTAGTCAGGTGTGCAGGAAAGGTTACAATCTTACTTTTCATGCTAATGGTTGTGAAATTAGGAAGGTAGGATCTAGAAAACTTGTTGCATAAGGTATCAAGACTTATGGTGACATTTATCACCTGAAAGAAGCAAATGGAAGAACATGTATGTTGACTCAATCTAGTGAGTATTGGCAATGGCACAAAAGAATGGGACACAACAGCTTTGATAATATGACAAAAATCAACTAAACTCATGCAGTGAGAGATATGCCTAAGCAATCAAGACTACAAACTTTGTGTGCAAGGAATGTCAGATGGGAAAGTAGACAAAGACAAGTTTTAAAAGTAAGGAGTACTCTTCTTCAAATCCATTGGAGCCAATTCACACATACCTATGTGGACCTACAAGGTGAAAGGTACTTTATGTTGCTCATTGATGATTATTCTTGAATGACTTGGGTTACTTTCTTAAGTGAAAAATCTGATGCTCTTGATAAGTTTATAATTTTCAAGGCCTTGGTTGAAAATGAAATGGGTGCTAAGATCAAATGCTTGAGGTCTGATAGAGGAGGTGAGTTTACTTCAAATGAATTTGAAAATTTTTGTGAAGAACATGGCATTAGGAGGCACTTGTCTACTCCTAGAACCCCTCAACAAAATGGGGTAGTTGGAAGGAAGAATAGGACTGTGCAAGAAATGTCTAGGGCAATGTTAAAAGATGCAGATCTACCTGATGTATACTGGAAGGAAACAATTCACACTGCTAACTATCTAACTAATAGAGTGCAATTAAGGGTCAATAGCTCTAAGACTCCTTATGAGCTATGGTATGGAAGATCTCCCTCTGTCAAATACTTCAAGATCTTTGGCAACAAATGCTATATCAAAAGAGATGAAGAAGACCTAGCAAAGTCTGATTCAAGATGTAATGAAGGGATCTTTCTTGGTTACTCAACTAGAAGCAAGGCCTATAGTTGCTACAACAAAAGGTTGGGTAAGATGATTGAAAGCACAAATGTTAAAGTAGATGAAGACTTGTATCAATTCTTAGAGGATTTAGAAGACAACAAATCTGATATCTTCCCTTGCATTGAAGATATAGAAGAAGTGAAAGAAGAGAAGGAACATCATTCAGCAGACCAGACCATTGAAGATGATGAAGAAGTAAAGGAAAAAGAACCAAAGTAGTTACCTAAGACTCCAGTAAAGTGTGTTCAGAAGAATCATTTAGTAGAACAGATCATTGGAGATAAGAATAAAGGAGTTTAGACAAGAAAAAGCTTTGCCAAGACACATGTTCAAGCAAACTTGTGCTTATTATCAAAAGTGGAGCCTATGACCTTTGCTGAAGCCAGCAAAGATGATAGATGAATAAAAGTAATGGAAGAAGAACTGGATCAAATGGAAAAGAATCAGACATGGGAATTGGTTCCTAGACCATCCAACAAGAATGTCATAGGAACAAAGTGGGTGTTCCAGAACAAGATAAATGAAGAAGGTGAAGCGGTAAGTAACAAAGTAAGATTAGTGTGCAAAGGATATACTCAAGTGGAAGGCATTGATTTTGAGGAGACTTTTGCTTTGTTAGCCAGGTTGGAGGCAATCAAAATGATCCTTGCTCTTGATGCTCACAAGAACTTCAAGGTGTATCAAATGGATGTCAAGTCAACATTTCTAAATGGTGATCTAGAGGAGGAGGTATATATTAAGCAACTAGATGGTTTCCAAATATCAGAAGATCCAGACATGGCATGCAGACTCAAGAAGGCTTTGTATGGGCTCAAGCAAGCACCTAGGGCTTGGTATGCAAGATTAGACAATTACTTACTTCAGCAGGGCTTCAAGAAAGGTACTATAGATAGTAATCTTTACATAAAGGAAGAAAGTGACATGATCTTAATAGTTGTAGTTTATGTTGACGATATTATGTTTGGAGGAAATGATGATATGTGTAAGAGGTTTGCAGAGGAGATGCAAAAAGAATTTGAAATGTCTATGATTGGTGAAATGTCATTCTTCCTTGGTCTTCAAATTTCCTAGCTAGATGGTGGTATCTTTACTTCTCAAGATGTTATGTCGTAAAATGTCCCCCTAGGAATTTTACCTCCTAAGTTTAGCTTCCGGGTCCCTTAATTTTCATCATGCATGTTAGAATTGAATCCTGAGACAAAATGCCCTGAAACCCATGATAAATGGGACATAGTGGATATTGCAGAGCTTAACCCTGTCCCAAAATAGGTCCCAAGACAAGGGCGCCCATGCCCTTGCCTTGCCCTATTTTGGTGGGGTCCCAAATTTGAATGTTGGTTGGTGACCGTTAAAAGGTGTCCATTGCTGACATCTTAAGTTTGAATTACGAAATGAAAGTGGGAATGCATATATAAGCATGTTTAGGACTTCATTTCAAAACTAGAAGATGGTTATGATATTTTAGCGAACTTATGATTTTAGAGCATTCAAGGAATTCATTGTGTTGCAAAGTAGACTTGTGTTGTTGTTATGTTTGTTATTGCATTTTTGGCTTCATCTTCTCATGTTGTGAAAGATCTTCATCTACTTGAGAGCTACACCTCCGAGGTGATATCTATTTGTTCTTAAATCAATTTTGTATAAACAAGTTTTTTTCCTCTATCCTGTAAAGACACACAATCTCTATCTAACAATGGTGTTAGAAGGCTTGAATGCCATTTCAAGGCTTGATTGAGGCAAGCTCTTAAACACCACAACCCCCAACCCCTCTTCTTGTGATTGCAGGTGACAGGTGTCGGATCTCGAAGAGTGGAGCTACAAAGGACTATGGAAAACTATAAGGAATTAGGATCTGAAGAAAAAGGTGGGAAATAGCTCAGGAAGGGCTTGGGCACCCGCTCTTTTGCCCCTCAGTTTTGTATTATGGAGAATCTCTGAAGTGGTTGCAGTCAGTGATAGAAAAGATTCCAAAGCCCTCAAAAAAAGCAACACCTTGGTCTTGGGCACCCACTCTTTAGCCCCCAACTTTTCCATATTCTAGAACTCAAAATCTGTTATGTATCTGATCTGTGTTTAGTCTATCTCTATAGAAGGAATTATCAAGTTTCATCTGTTTGTTTACAATTTTACATAATTAGGTTTTTAAGCTAAAACAAACTAAAATGAATACATTAATCAATCAATTCCAAATTTCCCTATCATTCCAAGTGACAACCAACCTGTAGTTGAGCCTTCTTATAGAAGTTTTGATTCAACTCAGTTAAATGTCCTTGAATGTAAGTGGTTAAAGGAGGATCTAGCTAAACTATCCATCAATCCCATTAGTTCCCTCTTTTCATCCTTTACATTTTGGTGAACCCATGTTTTTATTACATTTGACACCTTGTTGAATGTTATACTTCAGATTTGCATTCATTCATTTCATTGTCATCATATTGCATTTGAAAATAAACAAATAAAATTGAAAAATTCGAAAAAATCAAGCATCCTACGCATGCATTTTGACATAGTTTACACAATTTGCATTGTATTACATCTAAATCATTTAAATATCTAATATTTACATCAGATCTGATATAAATTACAGTAGTACATCATTACATAATCATTCACCTCATATTTTCCTACTATATTTGTTAGAATTTGCTTGAAACTGTGCATTTTTCATATAACCTAGTCTTTGCAATAGATAGGGTTTGTGGTTAAAATATTATTTTAGATTTTACTACTCTTTTAAACACTCTTTCAAATCTGATTTTGGACTGTAGTGTTTCTGCATTGTATGTGTTTCCATCTTACTTTTACATTTTAGAACATTTACATTGAAAAAAGTGAAAAAATTAAGCATTTTAGCTCATAAAAAAGCATAGTTTTGCATCTATTTCCTTGCACAGGTGTTGAAAGTCTTTTGAAATCTGATCTTGCATTCATTTGAACACATACATATAAAAATTTTTGGCATCATTTCACACTCTTTCTTGAAAACTTGCATGTTTTTAATTACACATTGTGTATTTCAATGCTAAAGGCTATACACACTTTCTTTAAACAGATTTACAAACCACTCATTTTGCCTTGGTGTGTTGCATTATTTCATTCTACTTATTTGGTTTGTTGTGGATCTTGTGTGTCTTTTATGACCCACTTCCCTCAAATAAGTGTTTAAAGAGTGAAATAATCTCACATTACATGGCCTCTCATCGCAACAATAATGCTAGGGTTCCTCCTAGGCCTTATTTGAAAATAAAAACTCCCGAACCTAAAATAACATTCACACCTTATGATAGAACAATTGGAGACATTGAAGGACCTCTTTACATCATGTGAAAGTAATGGATATTCTTGTGCATGGAACACTTATAGATCCTAATTGCATGACTAATTTGGCAATGGAAGAGTTCCTTTTTTCACATGAGTTGATACAAGAATCTTATGAACCTACAGATATAATGATTAAGACACATACTAAATTTTTTATTCCTACTTATGGGAAGATATCCTTATTGGTTATGGTACATGACAAAGCCATGGAATAATTATTTGATATCATCCCTTCATCTGACCTCTTCTGCATAAAATTAGGACATCCATGGCTCAAGGCCATGAAAGTTGTCCCCTCAACAATTCACAAATGCATAAAATTCCCTTTACATGGACAAGTATGCACTATTCATTGTAAGACATGTGGCAGCCCATGGTTACTCAAAAGGACTTTACTCTTGATCACTTTTGGCCATGACCTACTAGAGAGCCTGAGCCACGAAGAGATCAACTTTTCTTAGCATACAAACAATACAAAGAAAAACTACTATCTAGACTAGTTGGGCCTCCTATTCAAACAAGAGAAGAACAACCCACATTAGAAGAACTTCCTATATCGGAAGGGAAGGGAATATATGCTAAGGTTCCTCTTCTGTCATCCTTACAAGGATCAAGAGGTACTTTTGGAAAACAAAGCACTTCATCGAAGCAAATTAGATTTTAACAAGCTTCTTCCTCTGAGATACAAAAACCTATGGAAAAACAAAAGACTCCTTTTGGAGATATAAGCAATAAAACAAAAAAAATAGACAAGCAAGAGAAAGGAGGAAGAGAAGAGAAGCTTTTGCCCAACAAAATGCACCTCAACAAGAAAACATTCCACCTAACATTGAACTAAAAAAAGAAAAATTTAAAGAAAAAGAGATTAAGGATAATGACAAAAGCTGGGATATTGTACCTTATGTACCTCTTTCCTCTCACATTCAAGATTGGGAAGATGATGATTTGCTTGTCAACAACCACTAGTTCGGTTGTGCAAACAGGTAAGTATTTCTAACCCTGGTGGTCACCTATGTCGTAGTGTTATTTTCTCATTTATGTGGCATCTCCTCTTGTGTTGTGTTCTCCCATGATGTGTTATGTGTTGTTTAGGCATCCTTGGATGACCCTTGATACTCTTGTAAGGCCAAGGATATTGAGAGACTACCTCTGTTGTGACCATTCTTCTATTTGTATCATCATTCTTCTATCTTGCCTCTCTATTTTATTGTTGTGTATTGTGTCTTAAGCACATAGCGCTGTTGTTGATGACCTGGGGGCATCTTCCTATGTGATTATTCCTAAGGCACTTGTTCTCCTCTCTCATTTTATTGTTTACCTTCTAGTGATTCTATCTAGTCGATGGATAATGAAAAACAAACTAATTGATACGAATCACGAGTCCCTTCGGCAATCAAGCAAAAAATGGACCTAGTCCATATATGAAGATGGGGTTGATTTATATATCTGACGCCTGGCTACTAGAATCACTCCATGTGATATTGATGTTGTCTTATCTTTTCTAACAAATCATAACAATACATCTACTCCATGCACTTTGATTGTCTTGTATCTCGCCTTGTTGTTACACTCGGTTCTGAGATGCCTACATTATAAGTCCAATAGCTATATTTGGATTCAAACCTATATGTGTAGCCTTGACTTCTTTGTTTTCATGCATAGCTTTCATGTTTTACTTAGATTAAGATGTGCTTGTGGGAACATTTGGCGGTCATGAGCACATGTCACCTTTGGGGGCATGGGCTTTGCGAGAGCTCTTGTTCCCTTGTGTGTTTTCTCTCTACCTTAACGTGCTTGATATCAGTACATGATATCAACCACCTTAAGGTGGGGGCATATATAAGGTAAGTTGTCTAATGATTTTGGTACTAACAAAGCGTGTTCATAAGCCCTCTACAGAGGCAGGATGTTGTATCTCCAACACGAGTGTACATCTTTATTCTATATTACAATCAAAGAAATCCCTCTACGGAGGTGGAACAATGTATCACTTGAGCTAGTGTGTATCCTTTTATTTAAAAGCCCTTTGTAGAGGCAGGGATGGTGTATCTCTTGAGCTAGTGCACATCCTTTTATCTCAAAAGTCCTTTTGTGGAGGTGGGGTTGGATCTGAGACTATCCTCCCTTAAGCGTGTCTTTGGCAGTTTTTGTGGGATAAGCCCAACCATTAGGTGTGCCTGTAGTGTGTTTGACATGGTGGGAACATAGAAATAAGCTCCTTCCATGGCCTTGTTTGTCATGTTTAAGACGTATAGTATGTTTATGGCATGTTATACGGCGCTCGTGTCTTCCATGTGTCTTTTGTGTGTTTTCCCCCCTCGCGCAATGTAAAGGGTGTGGCGATGAGTCTCCCCTATGCTTGGGTTTTGTATGACATGTTTTCTCCCCTTGGTGTAGTGTAAAGGGTGTGGTGATGAGTCTCCCCTACATTCTTGGGGTTATGTGCCATAATTTTTATTTTCATGTACTTATATATATGAAAATGAAAATGTTATATCACTATATTCATCATGTTTTGTGTGTCTTCAATATAATCTTCTCTATGTTTTGCATGCCTGTTATTGTCTTCATTGTGTTTGGCATGTCTGTGATGTGTTTTCCCTAATGCTTACTTGAGACTGGGAGCTAGAAATAGTTCCTCAATCTTTGTGTATGGACTAGCTTCAAGTGCTGGCATGTTTGTTGTGTTTTGACCGTACTTTAATGCATGTATGGGTCATAAGATCATAAATATATTAAAGTGGGGGCTAAATGTTATGTCATAAAATGTCCCCCTAGGACTTTTACCTCCTAAGTTTAGCTCTCAGGTTCCTTAATTTTCATCATGCATGTTAGAATTGAATCTTGAGACAAAATGCCCTGAAACCCATGATAAATGGGACATAGGGGACATTGCAGGTCTTAACCCTATCCCAAAATAGGTCCAAGGACAAGGGTGGCCATGCTCTTGCCTTGCCCTATTTTGGCAGGGTCCCAAATTTGAATGTCAGTTAGAGACCATTAAAAGGTGTCCATTGCTGACATCTTAAGTTTGAATTACAAAATTAAAGCAGAAATGCATATATAAGCATGTTTAGGACTTCATTTGCAAACTAGAAGATGATTATGATATTTTGGCAAACTTATGATTTTATAGCATTCAAGGCATTCATTGTGTTGTAGAGCAGACATGTGTTGTTGTTGTGTTTGTTATTACAGATTTGGCTTCATCTTCTCATGTTGTGAAAGATCTTCATCTACTTGAGAGTTCAACCTCTGAGGTGATATATATTTGTGCTTAAATCAATTATTTATCAATTTATTTTCTCCTATGTCCTGCAAGGACACACACTCTCTATGTAACAGCAGTGTTGGAAGGCTTGAATGCCATTCCAGGGATTGACCGAGGCAAGATCCCGAACACCACAACCCCCAAACTCTCTTCTTGTGATTACAGGTGACAGGTGTCAAATCTTGAAGAGTAGAGTTGTAGAGGACTGTGGTAAAGCATAAGGAATCAAGATTTGAAGAAAAAGGTGGGAACTAGCTTAGGAAGGGCTTGGGCAGCCACTCTTTTGCCCCTCAGTTTCATGTCATAGAGTCTCTCTGAAGTGGTTGTAGTTAGTGATGGAAAAGATCTTAAAGCCCTAGGAAAAAACAACACCTTGGGCTTGGGCGCCCACTCTTTAGCCCCTAAATTTTCCATATTTCAGAACTCAAAATCTAGTATGTATCTGATCTATGTTTAGTCTATCTATGTAGAAGGAATTATCAGGTTTCGTCTGTTTGTTTACGATTTTACATAATTAGGGTTTTCAGCTAAATCGAACTAAAATCAATACATTAATCAATCAATTCCAAATTTTCATATCATTCCAAGTGACAACCAATCTATAGTTGAGCCTTCTTGCAGAAGTTGTGATTCAACTCGGTTAAATGTCCTTGAATGTAAGTGGTGAAAGGAGGATCTAGCTAAACTATCCATCAATCCCATAAACACTCTTTTCATCCTTTACACAAGCTAAGTATGTTAAAGAATTGTTAAATAAGATTGGTATGGAGGATGTAGAGCTAGTAAGTAATCCCATGGTTACTGGATGTCACTTGAGTAAAGATGATGAGTCTCCAAATGTAGATCAAACTGACTATAGGTCTATGATTGAAGCACTACTGTACTTAACTACTTCCAGACCTGACATTATGCATGCAGTATGTGTAGTTGCCATATATCAAGCCAATCCTAAGCAAACACATGAGAAGGTAGTGAAAAGGATATCTAGATACTTGAAAGTAACTCCTGACTATGGTCTATGGTATCCAAAAGGTAATGACTTTTATTTAAGTGCATACACTGATGCTAACTGGGCTGGTTGTGTTGATGATAGAAGAAGTACAAGTGGTGGTACTTTCTTTCTAGGAAGCATATCAGTTTCATGGTAGAGCAAGAAGCAAGATTCAATGTCCCAATCTACTGCAGATGTAGAGTATATTGTAGCAGCCTCCTGTTGTACACAAGTATTATGGACGAAGCAAACTCTGAAGGATATCAAGGTAGTGTATGATGAGTCTATTCCTATTTTGTGTGATATTACAATTGCTATCAATATTTCCAAGAATCTAGTGATGCATTCAAGAACCAAACATATAGAAATTAGTTATCATTTTTTCAGAGAGAAGGTTGCAAACAAGGAAGTGAAGTTGGAATATGTTCCAACCAAGGATCAAATTGCAAATATCTTTACAAAGGCCCTTGCAAAAGACATCTTTGAGAATCTTCGGTAGAGGTTAGGGGTAACTGCACCTCCTCCTTCTTGATAAAATGCAAAATGGTGTGTCTGCTCAAGGGGAGTCCATGTTATATCTTTATCCTAGACTAATGATGGCTAACTTTTAGGGGGAGCAGGTAGTGGTGACTAATGATAGGAGTAGCTTGCAAGAAAAAGTTCACAGATTATTGATAGAAGGAAGAGAATGAGCAGGGATTGGATTCCTTTGTCCTTGATGTCAAAGAGGGAGAGAGTCTAAGGGCGAGCATATGTTGCCATCAATAACAAAGGGGGAGATTGTTGGCCATATGTGTTGTCATTGATGTCAACATAGCAGCATACACTAATGTCAACACTATCATAAGAGTAAGAGATTGGTCATGGTTGGATGTCATGCTCCTAGGAAAGAGAAAACTCATTGAAGGTCCTACTTATAGCTATATATATGGTGATGCAAAGACTTGGCCTCCGGAAGCAGGTTGAAGACAGTGTGGGTTCTGTGAAGACGTTTCTAGCATGACAATGGAATTTTCCATATCATGAGAAGTCCCTGAATCTAGAAGCCACTTAAGTGATGCAATATTAGTAGAGGTAACCAGTGTTATTCCTTTGTTCTTATTCACATTTGAAGATGATGTAGAGGAAGAGCCACCTAAGGAGTTGATTTGATTCTTCTTGGTAAGAAGTTCTAACTTATCTATTTGGGGTTTGAGGTTATCTCTTTCCTTTTCAAAACAATGATGCTCTTCATTCCCAATTTTGTTACAATAACTACAAGTGGGCCTTTCCTTAGACTTTTTCCCTTTGGATGGGGTAGTTTCTTCAATTTAAGGTTTTGATTTTGATCTCTTAGAGAGATCCTTGTTTTCTTTCTTCACCTTGGGAGTTGAATCCTTTGCACCACTAGCAATGAGAGCATGACTTGATGAAGACTTTAGTGTGCCCATTTGAATTAATTTGTCTTGCTCTTGTGTTAGAGAAACAACAAACTCAACAAGTGAAGGCATAATGAAGTGCCTTCCTAATGAGTGTTGTGTGGCATAAAAAGTAGAAACAAATACTAAATAATCTAGGCCTAACCTTATAAGGCACTTAGGATCAATTGATTATATTCTTTGTCAATCTTACATATCTTCAATTGGGACCTTAATGAGTTTAACTTGGTGAAGAAATCTTGAATTGTCGTACGCATTATATCTAGCTTGCCAAACAATGTTTCTAATGTTTTTAAGACTTCATTAGGTGTTTTAGCATCATTAAGATGAAATAATAGATCTGGATAAATGACCATACAAATAGTGTCATAGGCTTCATCAAGTCTATTCAACCACTTCCTCTTTTCAGAAGCCGTAGTAGGTTGAGGTTCCAATCCTGTAGCTGCTCTATGTAAACCCTTTTTCTTAAGTTGTAATTCCATTGCATGTTTGCATGAATGGTAATTAAATGGAGTTAATAGATCAGCCATTACAAGAAAGTAGAAGACAACCCCCCTGAAACTATGAGACTTTTCCCCCTCATTAGGTGAACCCCCCTAAATTTTGGCACTTTATAACTTAGTGCGCAATTTATAATAAAAATAGGTCCAATGCGTGGGAAATGTGAAAAAGTTAACTTTTGCAAAAAATGGTGCTCAATTTTGAGCTACCGATCAAAAGTTATAATAAAAACAATCTCTCATAAACTAGACCTATTTTAATACACTTGCACTAGAAATCAAAAAGTAAATGCCTATGGAGAGATAAACTTTTCCTTCCAACTACTCGTTGGAATCAACATGGAGTGAAGATTATAATGATTTTATTTCTGAGGGGGAATTCCTGCCAACCCATGCCTCACCTTTCGTCTTTGTCAGGCAAAGCTACAAGTGTTTTAAAACCATTAATTCTTCAAATGAAAAAATTGCCCTTTGAATTTGCCTCCTAATTTACAATAAACCCCTAAAATTATACATTTATAGTATCTTAATAAACACAATTTAAATTCTTATTAAAAAAAAATGTAAATGCTATTTTGATAAGCAAAAAATAGGGCAAAAAATGGGTAGATTACAACAAAAAGAGCCTAAAAAATTGCAGGGATAACCAAATTTCAGCTCCACAAGCCAAATTTCTTCCTCTCAGGTCAATTTTAGGAAGCTATAGGTCAATTTGAGGCAGCTACTAGTTGATTTGAGGTAGATTGAGGTTGTTTAAAGCCACACAGGCCAATTTCAAGGAGATTGGGGATGTTTAAAAACACCACACAGGCCAAACACGGGTAGATTGAGGCACCTTATTTATGCAGGCCACAAGGAATATTTTCTAGATCCTTTGATCAGGGATTTCAATGCCTTTCACAAGCCTGAACCACTTCCACAAGGATAAAACACCTAGTATTGGGCCTAATTTACAATGCCTTGAGTGAGATGTATCTTAACAAATCCTTCAATTCAAAGATTTTTGCCAAGATTGAACACACTTAAGAGTAGAGAAATCCCAAACCATACTAATTGGAAAAGCCATGAACCATATAGAAGAAAAGCACCCCAAATCAGTTACACCTTCTCTCAAAAAATGACCTCTTCTATGATGCAGAACTGGCATTCACAGCACATCACGCTTCAAATTTGTGTACCTAGCATCTAATTTCAGCCAACCCTTCAAATGCCTGCAAATCTTCAATTTGTAAAAAAAATTACATTTTGAAACCAAAAACAATTCACAAAATTACATAGCAAATACAATTTCTCTAAAAACATTTGCTTTCTTAATTTTTCTTGTGAGATTGGTTTCGCTCTATGACACATTGATTTTCGCCTCGCCTTCTAATCCCCTCAAAACAGAGAGTGTACCTGCAGCATGGCTCTAATACCATGTTGGAATAGCCAAGGATTCTTTGCAACACTTGATATTCACTCTCACAATATGGAAATTGACAAATAGAGATAAGAAATCAATGATATTGATGAACCTAATTTGAGCATAAACATATATTAATCTCACCTGATAATTTACATAGGAATGTCTTATTATATAGGCATGGATGATGTAATCCACCTTGCATGTGGATTGACAAGTGCGACCATGATGTGGCACATGCATGTAGACAAGTGTCCTATAGGTGTCAACCTTTGGTTCACTTGGAATGTGCAAACGAACAACCTTTGGTGACAAGTGCTGGGTGACTACAATGTTCCTTTTGAGGTGAAATGGAAAGGATTCCAAACTCAAAAGGTATGCACATGAGGTTTACCAAACAACTTGAGTAACCTCTAAAGGCCTAAAAGGTTGCACATTTAGTTAGATAGAATGTTGTCTAACCTCATCAACCTAAGTACACTTAAGCTATAGTGAATAGATAAATTATTCACTCTAACAAAATCAACTCTAAATTTGATTTGCCACAAACCCATAAAGTAACCACAGTTAGGGAACCCATCAAACAATTCTACAAAAATATAAGTGAACAAATCACATAACAACACTTCCAAACCTAATCCACTGAAAAGTGCTTAAAAAATACTCTCCCTCACCTATAAGAAGTTCAAAATCAAACATTGTGGGAACAAGATATGACTTGTCAAATCAATGAGAGAAAAACTAGCTTTCAACTAGAATTTTCTATTACAAAAGTAAAATCTAGAAAAACCACTAATATTGCTACACAATGCTTGGAAAGAGCTTTTTGACAACTATAAGAAGTTGAAAATATGACATCTTGGGTGAAAGTTATGCCTCCCAAAAATGTCTATTCCTTAAGGCCAAATAAAAAATACTTCAAGCACCATTTGGGTGGTCTTCTCATGGTGTCATTGGTTATGAGGAGGCTCTATGGTGGTGGTGCACTATAATGGTGGTTCTAGGGTGGCAGATCACACCACTTTTGGTGGCACTCAACTCGTTGGGCTTAAGCCCCCCATAGGCTAGCTATGCCTAGGGCTTGGCCCTTGTATGTGACTAAGGGCTAGTCCCGTACACACAATAGGTGTTCTCCCATATGACCATGGGCTATTACCCATCAAACCTATGTAGGCCATGACATCACCTATCATACTTGACCACCAATCAAATCGAGTGAAACTCTACCGACTATACAGATGACATGGTACTTGCATTAAAGATAAATATT
Source organism: Cunninghamia lanceolata (assembly GCA_027924645.1). Classification (NCBI taxonomy): domain Eukaryota; kingdom Viridiplantae; phylum Streptophyta; class Pinopsida; order Cupressales; family Cupressaceae; genus Cunninghamia; species Cunninghamia lanceolata. Next base: position 18,442,205 of record BSBN01001272.1, on the reverse strand, counting down.
CCATAGAATATTTTGTGTACCATAAACTAGCAACACTATGACTCCGGCAATGCATAGTCATACAGATTCTGTATGACTATATGAATTTCAACCTACCAAGATTCCTCCAATGCTTCAAAAATGGCTCAATTTTTTTTCTCCAAAACATATTGACTTTTATATGGATTCATAAGATTTTGGGCCTTCTGGACTCTATGATGAGGTTTATTATCACCCAACAAGTCATCTGTAAAACTTCATCTCTGAAACTCTCACAAAATCAAAACCCCCAAAAAAATTATTTACCAAATCAATAAAAACTCCCAGATTTGAAATGCTCCAAATCTACAAACACATCTGAAACCTTAAAAATACCTTCATTATTTTCCTACTAGACCATGGATTCAACTATGCACAAGATCCATTTAAATGAAGGGTTAACGATGCTAGAAAGATGTTTCCTACAATCTAACAACCAGACTCTAATACCAAATGAAAGGTAATTACAATAAAATATACCATTTCCACATAACTCTCATCAGAGAAGCAAACAAAAAATAAGTATTTTGAATCTAGAATGCAAAGAAACAACAAATCATACCACAAGATAACACAAAATGTACTGTGGGAAAATCCTCTCAAGGGAAAAACATAGCCTCTGAAAGCACTTCAGAAACTCAATGTATTATCTCTATGAACAAGATTACAATACACTTGTAGAGTCTCCATGTAAGGCTTCTGAAGCATCAAGCACCCTAGTTGTATTCCTCTATATGAACAAGAAAATGAGAACCATGTAGCCACACATCACAATCCATGCTTACACATATTCAACCTACAAAAGATGCTCAATCGAACTTCAGCCAACAAGCCAAAGGTTACACAAGCCAACCTTAACAACTACTCGCGCTTGCTTTTATAGAACAAACTAAGTGCACAAAACCACTAAGTAGTATTAGATAAACCATGTGTGTTAAAACCACGAGTTCACTAAACCATGACCCTAAATTAAATATTTGGTACTAAGTTTTTCCAATAATAAATATTTTCACAATGTGACATATAATATAACAACTATCCCCAAGAATGCCTAACCCATGTGGTACCCACATCTCTGAGATGCACCACAATTAAATATTTATTTTTACATTATTAGCATTATTATTTCTATGCAAGGTGTACAACTCACCTTTCCAAACACCTATTTGGCTAATTGAGTAATTTTGGAATATAAACTTATTCAAGCTCGTTTATAGTATCACCTTCATTGTTTCGATATTGTAAAAGTTGAGATCATATTTGTTAGGTCATTTAAAGTTGACATAGTAGGATATCACATGATCAATCATTTGCATAAAAAGAGCAATGATCATTGATGATTGCTGACCATCTGGTAACCAAAGGAACACAAAACACCCTCATAGGATTAGATGGAGAAAACATTCATGCTTAGGCTACCTACAAAAACTAATATTTAATTAGTTTTCTAACAATCCATGTTAACTAGGCATGATCAAATTTGGACCTAATTGCTACGGATGTAGAAGTGCCTAGTCAACTAGAATTCATGGGGTTTCTTTGGTAGACTTATCCATTGGACATGAAATAACTTCTCTTTCAGATGTGAGGGCCTAGATATATTTGGGTCTATAACCACTTGGGTCCAAACTTCTTTAGATGCTTAATCATTAGATATGGCATTTAAAACAAACTAAAGTTAATAATAAGGCTAGGTGTGGGGTGCAACAAGGTCACTTATAGTTTTAGCATTGGTGGACACGAGCATAAAGTAAAATGTGGTGTATACATGTGTATGGCTTTGGACTTGAAAGACATCAACAATAGATGTGAAACTCTTTGTTAGAGACAATACATAGGGACCTTGGGGTCTTATAAACACTCCAGATGCCAACATTCATACTACAGACATGAGACTCCCGATAGATAGCATTTAATACTACTCTAGGTCTAGTCCATGTCTACAAAATGACACAAAACACATTAAACACTGGGCTTTAGGCTCTTACCTTAGCCTAGGTTTTTTCTGATGTAATATAATAACCTCCGACTTTCCGACTGGCAATTCCCCCACCAACCCCACTAGCAAGGAAATCTCTATCAGAAACTGAACGCCAAACATTGGAGGTGACTATTGCCCATTTATAGATTTATAAAAGTGACAGAGTAAAGAATAGAGTAGGTCGCATCTCCTATTTAAAGTAAAGCGTCTTTTTTATTGCTAAAACAGACAATGTAAAATATGTTCCGTCAGCCAGCAACCAAGGCTAATTCCGTCACAGGTGACGTGACACATACCAATCCCTTCACAAATTACAAGAGCTTGTCAAATAATTTACTGCACGCGGAGCTCTGTAGAATGCATCCAAGCTCTCTGGATTGAATCTGCACCTTTCACGTTTAGAATGCGCAAGTTTTATATCAAATGGATTTCACCTTTTACTGGGCAGATGTGGAGTAATTTTAGATACCGCAGCTCAGAACATCGTGTGGTGTATGAAGGCTTGAAAAAGAATCAAGGATGATTTTCCATGGCATTCTTTTTATATTTCACACATTGTTGATAGATGAGGAACATAAAGTTGTTAAGTTTGGTGATATCACGTCATATTTGATGCAACTAGGTCCAACTTTAAGTGGACTTCCTCCTTGTTTTTTTACTTTAAGACAATGATGTGTCATTTCAAATCGCTACCTATTGTACACGAAGTTTTTGTATCTTGAGGCTTGAAAAAGAATCAAGGATGATTTCCATGGCATTCTTTTTGGATTTTGTAGATAAAGCGGAGATTCAAGCTCTAGAAGAGGTGATAGATGAGGAACACCCACAAAAATATAAATCTGTTAAGTTTGGTGATATCACATCATATTTGATGCAAATAGGTCCATTAACTCTCGGTGGACCGTCTTCTTACTTCCTACTTTAAGACAATGATACATAGTATTTCAAATTGCTATTCTATTGTAATGAAGTTTTCAAAATGGGAATTAAATAAAACTAATATCTTGACTATTAAGAGGTGTAGTGAGTTTGCTCATAAGAAATATAGCTGCATATAATATAAATTTTCTCTTCACATCATATTTGATGCAAGTTAGCTCAACTCTAGGTGGACTTCCTTATTTTCTACTTTAACACAATAGTGGTATTTCAAATTGCTATCATAATGCACACTCATGTTTTGTATATAGGAATTAAATTAAATAATTATATAAATATATTTACGTGATCATGTTATTTGATAACAATGGTTTATCACATATTTTAAATATATAAAGTGTAATTAAAATATAATGTACTAATACTCATTTGTATTTTTATATTGAACCAAATCAGAATATTTATTTGTTAGTTTCAATAATTAGTCAATAAAATTATAATGGTAAATTAATTTTAACTTCAATTTTGAGATTATAGTTTTTCAATCATATTCATAAATATATATTTTTTATAGATATATTTTATTTTTTACAGAGAAAATTATATACATATTTGTTGTTCTAAAAAATATTTAAGTATAGTCGTTAAGGGCGTGGTTCAATGGTTAAGTCGCTAGGTTGTAGTAGCGGCCCCTAGAGTTCAACCCTTGCTGGGCTAAAAAGCTTGCAAGCCTTGCAAGCTTTGCACTTTTGTTGGGCTAGTGTGCTCGCAAGATTTGTGCCTTCACTAGGATGTTGTGCTCGCAGGCGAAGGGCCTTCGCTAGGCCAATGAACTTGCGGGTTTGAACCTCTAGCATTAATCTAGATTCACAATTCAAATATTGAGTCTAGACAATTTGTGTAAAAATTCATAATGTCAAAGTGCTCAAGTGTCCAATTGGTCCTAGGGAAGTCTAGGTCTCAAGAAAAGTTGAAATCTCTAAATAAAAATTTCAAAATTTGTTTTGGACAAAGTTCCATAATTTTAATGCACCCTTGTAGATATTACCGAGTTGAAAAGAAACCACATAACCCCACACCTTTTTTTTCATTCAAATTTTTAAGTTTTTTAATGCACATTTATAATCTTTATCAACTTGCCTCGAAACCTCAAAAGTGTGCAAAGTCATATTGTACTAGGGATCTAGACAGTTGTTGTAGTCCTATAGTTTCTACCAACCTACAATCAAAACATAAATGTTTGCATCATTGATAACACCTAGGTTTTTGGACTTTTCTTGTAACATTGTAATTGCTACATGATTACATAGAAACTCTAAAAGTCCATGTGCATCCTCTTTTGTGGAGTTTCTCATCTCCCTTGTAATTTTTGTGAGCCTACACAAAAACACTGGAAATCCACACACATCACTTCTCATGAGGCATTTATTCCATGTTTTAGCTACATGTAACTCCAAAACCTTGAGTTCCCAACTGTTGTAAAACCCTAAGGTGCTCATCAATTACTTGCACATGTGCAAGAAGTTATATTAATCTTGCAACTCCCTCGACATTGTCAAAGTAAACTTTCATTTTATTCTTACATCCAATGCTCATCCTAACTCTATAGAAAGCTCACAATCCAAGTTTGAGGTTATCATGCTATTACACGATTGATTCCATAACAAATTTCATCAATAGAAACATGTGGGAGTTTGTATAGGTTAGGGCTTTTGTGTTGCTTCAATGTTTATTTAGTGTATTAGAATCTCGATGGATTTGAGCTTCTTGATCCACAATCATTTTGTAGGGTTTCTTTTCTCAAGTGTTGATTTTTGTTTGCTAAGTACCCTTTGTTGCATTTGGTCATTCTTTTTGTGTTTTTTTGTTAGAAACATTCCTTTGAAAAGTTAGGGCTCCTTTTTAAATCTTTGCTTGAGTTTTTCATAGTTTTTGTATTTCAAAGTTATGGGATTTCCTTACAACATTTGCTAGGTTACATTACATCCTTGAAACCTAACATTAACCCATAGTTATAGAGTTCCATTGCATGCACTTTTGCAAATATTACACCATTGCACCCAAACCCTAGCACCCCACACCTTTACACGCTTTTAGACTTTTTAGAATTTTCAAATTAATTTTCAAGTCTTACACAACTACACAAAAACTCTAAACTCTATCCTAATCATTCCTTTCAAAGTTCTAAACTTTTTAAGCACTCTTTTAGCCCTACAAAGCTACACCAAAAGCCTGAAACCCTATAGTTAAGCCAAAATCTAGACTTTTGAAGTTCCTAAGCGACTACACACCTACAACAAAAGCTTGAAAACCCACCTAAGGAAAATTTGATTTATTTTTCTCATTTCTCTCAAAGGATTTTTGGGCCTATGACATATCCATCAAAGATGAAATACCAATTCAAAGGGGAAGTTTCCCATAGGTAAGTACAACAAGATTAGGAAAAAAGTGGCTAAATATGCAATTTTGGAGCAAACATGTATGCACTTTGTAAAATGTGTACAAGGCGTAACACATGTATTATGACTTGTTACATACCAAGCCCTAACACATATGCATATGCATTATGGCTTATACGTGTTATAACACATACACTAATCATTTTTTATTTGTTTTATGTTTTAAATAGCACACTTGTATTATGCCACATGCATGTTATTTATTCTATAAATCTTTTTGCATATCTCACCCATTAGGCTTGGATTTCTAGGCTTAAGGGTTGGACCTCCTTTTTGTCTCCCAAATTCATATTTTAACATAAAGTATAATATCCAAACTTCATCCTAATTAGATTTATAAGTTATACAACAAAATTTTATGAATCCAACACCAAAATGTCAAGCACCTTCTTAACTTTCTAGCCATATTTTTAATTTTTTTGAATGAACTGAGATCATTTTTAATTCATTTTTAACAATGTCTTCACATTCCTCAAATACATATATATTGCTTTTTCTTCGTTATTTTTTATCCTTAATGTAAATTTGAAAAAAATATACAGGATCGTTCTATGTTTTGTTCTATACACACTAAAAAACATTTACATTTTCAATTATTTTTATAGAAGTCATGTGATGTGCATACTTAGTGATGCTATTTTCAAGATGCATCCACTTCAAGAATCACAAAAAGTATTTAATAAAAAATGAAAAAATATATAACTAGTAGTACTAACTCTTAGCCACATTTCCACCAATTGGTTTTGAAAAATACTTAATGTAGCAAAGAGTTGGGGGGCACACAATGGATCTACTATGTTATATTTTAGTGATAAAATAAAGAGAACTTTTATGTGTTCTCAATGTTTGACCCTAATCTTAATCACTTAAAATAAACCTTACTATTTTAGAAGCTAGACTTGGAGTGATACAATTTTTCTTCTTATCACATCTTCAAATTTTGAGTGTAGGAAATTTGAATTTCTTGTCAAAGTTCTAGTTTAGTTGATTTTAGGACAAATATGACTACTTTTGACCTCAAGGATTCACTTAATAAACAAATGGAATAGCATGTGCATTCATAGGGTATTGATAAACACCCCTAATTTCATTTCTACCTCACAAATTTATGTTTTTGATCCACCCCCTCTGCATACACTTGTATAATTAAAATACACGAGCCCTATCTTTAGTAGCTATCATATGTAGCTATGTTTTTGGTACATTTTTATATCCCATTATTATTTCTAGCCTATCAACAAACAAAATTAACCACACATATATCTGACTCAAAACTACTTTTGATTTCCATCCTATACATTAAAGCCTCAACATAGAAAGCCTAGATGTTCAACTATGAGAAATATGTATCTTGAAAAAAGATTTTATTCAAAAGCACTTATACATCTCAAACCCCAAACCTTTACCACAACAAGTCTAAAAACAAACTCCCCTAATAAAAAAATATCTCAATTATAGTATACATATTAATCTAAATTATAATGGAAGGATTTTCAAGATACCTAATGATTCTTTTGGGTAGGATCATGGCATTACCAAAAGGTGTCCAATTTAACTAGTTTTAAGAAACTTGGGTAGGATTGTACTAAACCTACATGACCTTGGTGTGACCATGATTATTTCCTTTTCTAATTGCATTAGAGTTGAGATTAATTAGACATATTCAGGATTATGAGGCTCTAACACAATACAAGACTATGTTGTCCAGAAAAAAGATAACTTCATGACCTTGGAAAGATCAACACAGTGAATGATATTTCCTCTGATTGACTTATGCAAAGTGATCCATAGAGGATTTGGAATGCCACATATAAACACCCAACCCATTTTACACATGCTTCCCAACCCCAAATACCTGATTGTATCACATTAATTAAATTACCTCTCCCCCTTATACCAAAGTGATATATTGGGTTATATTTTTTCTATTTAAAAGACCCCCAATATGCATGCATGTGATAAGGTATTTCTTTAGAGGTGAATTCCCTAGGTTTTTTACCCCTTCTTGTCCCCAAATTCCATGCAATTACTCCCTTCTAAGATTTTCTTGAATCTAGTACAAGTATTAGATTTTGATTTAGGCCATATGAATCTCATAGAATTTTACAAAAGGATGAAAGAAATAAAAAAAATGACCTATGGCTAGAGGAACCATAGAGGAAACTATTCTTTCTATTTCTATCTAGTCTCCCAAGCTTGTGATGATTTGTGCCAACTTTTAAAATCTAAATAATAGGGAAATAAGGAATTCCTCAAACCAAGAAGTTGTTAAAATTATTTCTAAAAACATAGAAAAAATGTTGGAGATTCCTACACATGCAAAATATTTTCATATAATAGTAGATTCATCCAAGAAGTTCTTAAAGATAATTTAAACCAATGTATGAAGACGATAAACAAAAACTAGTTCAAGAAAGAAATGACAATTATAAGTAGAGTACCCAAAGTGCTCTACATAAGTGAATTTCATGACGAAATTAGTGACATGATCACCTTGTTTAATAGAATTATTAGAAATCTAGATATTAAGGAATTGCACTCATGGATGTTTTAGTTTATTGCAAGAATTCTAGAAGGGAAAGAATAAATTGATTCTAGAAAATATTGACTAGCAATAATTTTCATAACCAATTGATAGAAATTAGAGGGTCAAAGTGTTTTAACATGACCTCATATCTGGTATACTCTATTTATAGATGAGTTGTTGTCCCTAGTTTGAAAAGAGTAGTCGTGGGTGTAGGGAAAATAAAGTTTATGAACATCACCCTCAGCTCAAACTCAAAGAAAGCTAAAAATGATTTAGAAGGGTACATGATTCCTTTGTGTTCTACATTAAAAGGATGTTAGAAAATGATCTTAATCAACATACGGAAAGTAGAAGTAATTGTAGCTATTACCTTATAGGGAAACCAGAATTTGTGGCTTCACTTGATCCCCATATGGGATACCAAAATATGTTAGTGATAGAATAATATTATTAGAGCTATGAAAATAGTTGGAAATCATTCATAAGATTATTTAAAGTAAACATAAGGAATCTAGTTTCCTCTAGCTGGTAATTACACTTGTCCATCCTATGTAAATGCAAAATGTGCAAAAAAAATGTTAGCATTGATAACTCTTCATCCTTCCAAGCCAAGGCTTATAGTTGATCCAAGAGGGTTTATGGAAAATCTATGATAGGGTTATCCTTTGCACATAAGCCAAGTTTGAAGACTTATGAGTTAATCATGAAAATGAAATTAAAGTCTAAAAGAGAGATTACTCCAAGCTAACAAGTTTTCAAATTTGACCTTATGGAATAAGAGAAATGCTTGATGAGATATCAACTGATGGAAATTTTATGGATCCTATATATGAAGACCAACAATTTTTTTATAAACCTTATCCAAAAATTAACTAATTATTACTAAAATAAAAATATTTAAAATGAGAATATAACTTAATATATGTGTAGTGTAAAAAATTGATACCTCTTACAATTATACACTGTATTTGGCACTTGTTGTGGCTTGTATGTTCATTCTTGTTTACAATATGCAATTCCCACCACTTTCATGAGAAGAAAGGCTTAATCCTCTATCATATAGCATTTGGATAGGCCAAATTACCAAGACAAGGGTGCCCAATGCTAGAGTCATGACAATTTGGCCTTAACAACTCATATCTTAATGTCATCCGTATGACTTATGTGATGCACCTTGTCAGCCTCAAATCTATTGGGTCCTCAAAAAGTAATTGAGATGCATATATAAACAAGTCTCTTTCGCTCATTTACACTAATGACTCTCCTTATCTAGATTCTCTTTATGAAGATTCTCTCTAACAAGCTCTTATCTACAAGATTTCTATTTCTATAGATAATTGTCGTGTGTACTAACCCTTGTTGCAGATCTTGGTGGAAGATCCTTCCTCCGTCATGCTCTCCTTGTGGTGATTTGATAGTGACATCATCCCATCAAGGGTTTCATGCTCATGGTAACATTTTTCCTTCATGCTTGTTTACATTTCTCTTTGATTATTTAGATCTACCTCTGCCCACCTAGGGCACACACTCTTAATCTAATCTCTTCTATTGTGGAAGTGAGAACACTTACATGGAGGTTTGGATGAGGCAAGACACTATACAACACCACCATTTTCCCTCTTTTATGTGTGTAGATCGCATCAAAAAGTTTTGAAATGAAACAACGACAGGAAGACGAAAGATCCTGGAACATAGTTCACCAATTCAAAGTTTGGCCTAAAACCCTAGGACTAGGGCACTGGGCGCCCTATTCCTCCAAATCTGGCCCTTATTTTTGGCTATGGGCTCCAATAGATTTACTCAGCCCCGATCTTCTCCCTGTTTCTACACAGGCTCTGTAAGATCTGTAAGTTGTCTGTTTTGTCAATTTGATCACTTAAAACCCTAGATCTTGCTATTCTTAAAGTAACCTCATCTATTACAATAGAAAGAATACAAGCCCCAAACCATTTGTCTCTCCTTTGAGGATAGTATCCAAGTGTACAAGTCTTGGTTAGCTTGTATTCTAATAGTGTATAGGAAATATTGATCTAGTTAGTGTATAATTGATTCAATCTCTTTTCCTATGTAACATTTTGGTGAACCTGATGATTCCTACACTTGCACTTAATGGTTTCATTCCTTAGATCTATAGATGTGTTTAATTAGTTCATAAATATGATTACACATTTATGTTGTATATCTTCTTTTATCTTATTTAGAAAGAAACATACTTATAGATCTTTATTGTTGTGATTACCAAAATCTTACATTTTGGTGAGTCCAATGCTTCAAGTACATTTGCAATTTTCTAATTTTTTGTATCATATCTGATTAGTATTGAAGTGATTAAACATTTCCTATTTGCACATATTGCATTTATACTGAATTTCATTGTTGTGGTTACCAAAAACCTCACCTTTTTGGTAAATGCTACTAGTCTTGCACATAGTGGTCATGATTACAATCTTATTTTCAAATCTTTTCTATTATTGATTAGTTACTAAATCTGATTAAAAGTTGTTGTAGCATATCATGCTAGTCATTTTTGTTTAATTTAGAAAGAAAGAACATTCATACACCTATCTTTTCTTTGAGATTTGAAAGAAAAATTATAAATAGAACTCTCTAAATGCAAACATGTCTTCTTCTTTTCTTTCATCACTACCCACTTCTTCAAAGAGTTGTTTCATCCACATCTACCTCTACTTCCACCACATCTTCCATAGTCCATGATAATCCTATAACCCATCCTATTGGTGTTCATTACTTTGCCACATATTCAAGCCTCTTGGTTATCACTAAGGATGTGAAGACCCCTTTTCTTCCTCCCTTAGTTGCATGTTCAAGACCTTTGGATATCACTATGGATGTGAATAACTCTTTTTTTCCTCCCTTAGTTGCATGATCAAGACCTTGGGATATCACTAAGGAGGTGAATACTTCTTCTCTTTCTACTTTAATTGCATGTTCAAGTTCCTTGGGTATCACAAAGGATGTGAAGACTTCTTCCCTTTCTCCTTTGGTTGCATGTTCAAGACCATTGGATATCACTCACAATAAAATCATAAATACTTCTCTCAACATCATTTTACCTACTCTTTATTTTGATTTTCTCCCTTGTGGCAATGAAACTTCCATGAAGGAAGACTCAAAGCTCACATCGGATCCCACATGGATATATGATTACAACAATCAAATTAACACAATTTATGTTTTCAATTCCCAAAAAGAACCTTCAAAAGCTAAAATTATTGTGCATATTCATCCTAACCCTACGATCACTATTTGAGGTGTTCCAAACCCACCTCGACCTCTTGATTACATTCTAAACTATGTAAAACAACTTACTCAAAACAACCAACTATTTCAAAATATGTTGGAGCAACCTCATTACCATGCAGTTTCTCAAACTCCCAACACTCCCAACAACAAGGAAAATAAACAAACACCAATTGTTCCTACTTCTCTTCTACCTTCTCAACCTTTTCTTCCTCCACCAGCTCATCTTTCTCAACACACTAACACAAAATATGATCTTATTGAGCTGCTTTGTGCTACTCTAGCTAAAATATCACTCTGGGAATTAGTATAAACCTATCCTACATGCCACGGCATGCTCTAGGAGACTCTATAAAAGGTGATTGTCCCACCTTCTAATAAACTGAATGACGTAGCAACCCTATCAGATTGTATGCATGTGACAAGTTTGAATATCATTTTTCATCAACATGAATTACCTCCTCTTGAAGTTCAACAAAAACATGATGCTCTCATGATTCTAGTCATCATTAATATAAATTGAATAAAGCGTACTCTAATCAATAAAAAATTAGGTCTTAATGTTTGTACCATAGACCTGTTACACAAAATTGGTGTAGATATGTCTCTCATCAAACTTGATACTCTTTCTATTTGTGGCTTTGATAATGTTAGTAGATGATCATTAGGTACTATTAAAGTGTGAAAAAGATGAATGATGAAGTCTAACATGCACACTAAATCAAACACTCTTCCACAATAACATTCAAGGACAAGACTAAGCCAAATCACTACCAAATGGAGGTAGACTCAGCTACAGATCTTGTGCTCAAGAGTGCTATGGAAAAAATTGATTTAATCAAGCCTTTTATCAAACCCTAGGTCAACTAATGCACAAAAACCTAGATTTGTAAAGATCTAATTATAACAAGAGATGAACAACAGTTATTCAAAAACCAATTTCACAAGAGTGATTAGAGAGATGTCATAACCTGTGTCTCAGAAGCTAGAAATTTGGAGGACTATTTCGCGGGCACCCAAGCCCAAGAGGATGGAATCTTCAAAAACTAAAAACTATAGAAATGTCACAGATAATTTCCTGATGTCGAGTCTGATGTCTGTTTAGGCAAAAAGACTGTTTGTTAGGTGCCCAATTCTTCCACAGAGGAATATTCTTGAAATGTTTTTAGATCCTAAAACCCTTTATCTTACTCAACCTTCCTATACCTTCACCTTTGTGGATTTTGTACATGTAACATGCACAAAAGAAGAAAAGGGGTTTGGGGAATATGGTGTTTAAGGACTTGTCTCAGTTAAATCCTGGGATAGCATTCAAGATTCCCAACACCATTGTTTGATGGAGACTACGTACCCTAGTAGGGTAGAGGCTAAACAAAATGATGATAGAATATTTAGAGGACTTGGGTGCCCAAGTCCCAAGGCACCCAAGGCACCTTTTTGGTTTGGGGTAAGGAATAATTTGGGCCCCTAGTTCCCAATTTATATTGGTTTTAGGGGATTTTTCATCGGGATGAATATTTAGAATGTATAATGTAATCATGGGGACCTAGGAGCTGAACAAGGAGGTAAAAATGCAAGTATCCACTTTTTACTCCATAACATTTTGCCCTGACTTTAATGTGTGTATGGTCTTACGATTAGTACATGCATTAAAGTACGGTCGAAGCACATCAAACACATCAAACACTAGAGCGAAGACACACCCTAAGTTTGGAAGACTATTTCTAGCCCCTAAGCTACGCAAACATAAGAAAACACATGACAATCACATAAGAGACAGTGAATACATTAAGGAAGCACACAATACATAGAGAAGATAGTAAAGCATGCAATACATAGAGAAGATATAAATACAATCATGCAATACACAGAGAAGATATGATTAAACAATTATATATAACCCTAACTAGGCGATGGGGGAGCTCATCACTACATGCCACCATCAAAGCATACAAAACACAGAACATGGGGGGAGCTCATTGCTACATGCCTTTAAACTATTAAAAACACACAAAACATGCCAGAAAGACACAAAATACATGAGCGTTGTAGAGTATGTCATCAACACACTATACATCTTATACACAACAAACATGAACGATAGGGAGGAGCTCATTGCTACGCTCCACTATATAAGACATGCCAAACACACCTAATGGTTGAGCTATGCTACCACAACTACCAAAATGTGCTTAAGGTTGAATAAATCAAGATCCAACCCTGCCTCCACAAAGGACTTTCAAAAGGATGTGCAACCGCTTAAGGGAAGACACAATCCCACCATTTGTAGAAGGGCTTTCAAAATATAACCCCACCTGCATCCGCAGACATCTTATGGCGAAAAGGAAGCATTCACACAGTATACAACCCCACATACATCCATAGATGCCTTATAGTGAAAAGGAGGTATACGTAAAGAAAAACAAAGTACACAACCGCACATGCATTTACAGATGCCTTACAGTGAAAAGGAAGCATACGCAAACACGCTTTATCAATATCTAAAATATCTAAGCATTTACCACAATATATTCCCCCACCTTAAAGTGGTTGATCCCACTTTCTTGTATCAAACACATTTAAGGTGAAGTGAAAACATGCAAGGGAACAAGAGCTTTAAAAAATCCCCTGTCTCATAGTGACATGTGCTAGAAATCGCCAAATATTCCCAACAAACACACACATTAGTATCAAATTCTAATCATCAACAATATTCATGCATAAAAATAATGTAATATACCACATAAAAAAACCAAGGATACACATATGGGTTTGGAACTGAGTATAGCCATAAGGTCATACTTTAGGTATCTCATAATTGAGTGTAGTAACAAGGTGAGATAAGAAACAATCCAAAGTGCATAGAAGAAGATTTAAAGTATTGTAAAGGTTTGTTACAAGAATATTCACAACATGATACACGATCACAACATGAGGTGATTATAATAGTTAAGTGTCAGTAATATATCAACCCCATCATCATATATGGACCAGTGGGTCTATTTTTTCTTTCTTGTTGTAGGGGCGCATGGTCCTTATCAATATTTATTTGTTTTCATCATCCACCGACTAGTAGAGCCACTTAAGAATGAAACATGAAAAATGAGAGAGGAGACAAAAGTGACTTAGGTTCACAATGTGGAAAGATGCCCCCCAAGACAACCTCCACAACATTATGCCCTCAAGGCACCACACAAAACAATTACAATTACATAGAGAGGAATAGAAAAATAGAGAAACAAATAGAATAAGGATCACAATAGAGATGCTCTCCTTGTATCCTTGACCTTACAAGAGTATCAAGGGTCATCCAAGGAGACCTAAACAACATTTAACACAATGTTACACGGGGGAACACAACAAAACACATAAGAGGAGGCCACCCATCAGAGTAACTCAAAGAGGTGCTACATCAAAAGTGGCTAAATGGATGAGAAATACATACCTGTGAAAAGATGTAACCACACTAGTAGTTTTCTTTGAGCAAATAATCTTCTTCCCAATCTTGAATTTGTGAAGAAATTGGTACATAAGGTACTATGGCCCAACTTGAAATTACTTTATTTAACTCTTCGTCCTTTAGCTCCTCTTTTGATTCATTTTTTTATTGGTAGAATGTTTTCTACTTGAAATGATTCTTGTCAAGCTAAAGCTTTTGGTTTTCTCCTTCTTTCTTTCGCATTCCAATTCCTTCTTGTCTTGTTAGTTGATGAGTCTAGTTTATGACTCAATTTTGTTAAACTTTATTATCCACTTGTTGTAGTTATCTTGGACTTTGGTACTTTGATCCTGATCTTTTTATGTCATTGCCTCAAAACTATAAGATGTTGAGCATAGGTCATTTCTGATATTCTTTTATGACAAAGACATGCTATATGAACTATCTATGTTAATTTTGCATATGGTTGATGAATGTTACTCAAAGGTAGTTATGGATGTGCAATTATTGTGTGTACTAATATTTTTATGCAGATATAATCAACATCCGTAAAGTAGAGGAAGATTCTGCTGGTTGGTTACTTGCCATAAAAAGTCAAACATGGTGATCATTCAAATGTCAAATGGAGGTAAGACAACTTCCTTGTAACTAATCTTAAATACTTGTTGAGAAAATTTAGGAGTTACTGCTATGCTAGATTTGCGTTGAAGCAACTCACTTGACCAGATTCCATGCATGTGTAACCTCCTTTCCTCTTTCTATGTTTTCCATAAAGAGGCGTCCTCCTATTCTGTTGGAGTTGACCGCCTTGCTAGGTAGTTAGTTTTGTAGTTTTCCTTCTATAAATAAGACTATGATGCTTCTTCTGAGGGGTTGTTGATTAATGAGAGATTGTATTTGCATTATCCAAGTTTTGTTAATATAGTTATGATGTTCAGTTGTACTCATCTTTTCCAATGAATAAAATGAAGTTATAAGTTCACATTTCTGAGTTTACATTTGTCTTAGGGAATACTCATCCAAGGAGGCCCACTTGGTGAGAATTCGATCCTATAGTTTAGTTATATTTTTTGTTAAGCATTTAGTTAAATCTGGCATTGAATGTTCTTGCAGCCACTAGAATTCTATTCTGTGTCTATTCCTGTAGCCAAAGTAGACAGAGTAGTTTCCTGTTTGTTTGCCCAAACTTTTACTTTTTGTCATGTACTTGATCTTAGAATAGCTATTGGTTGATGTTCAGCATTCCTATTATTTCCTTTCTAGCAGTTTATCTTTAGCATTATGTCTTTCTTAGCTATAGAATGAATGTGGCTACTTTGGAAGTTCTTAGTGCACATACTGTGCTGACCCATTTCAAGTTCACGTCCCTGGGTTGACAAGTGAAATGCATCTCCATAGTGATTAAGATAGCTATTTAGGTTAGATGTCCAATATCTGAGTTACAACTTTAAGAGCTCAATTGTTAAATCATTGTAAGAGACCAACATTTTTGGCACCATTGTCGGGGATGGTGTCAAACTAAGAAGACCTTTGGAGTCATCTTTAGTAATATTCCTTGCATTTTTTTCCCTTAAAAGGTTTTTTTAGTCAATAAGTAACCATCTACAACCCATCCACAACATTTTTTTTGTGTGAGAGGTGGATGATACTGAGTATATTGCATGCATAGAGGTAGGAGAAGAGATGCTTTAGGGAGATTTCTTCCTAATGATTCAACTTACCTAGCAGAAGAAGCAGAAGTAAATCCTTTCCTTGATTTATTCCCTGATTTGAATAGTTCTAAAATATCCTCTGAAGAACAAGTTACCCCAAACCTGGTTTAAAACCCATTTGCCTTGATAATAGGTCAACCAGTTATGGCTGCCCCAAATGTACCTAATCACCCAGACCTTCCATTTTCAATTGCTCATCAAAATGGAGTGGATAATCTCAAGAACATCCCTACTTCAACTCTCCCCAAGTTCTATGGACTTGCAACAGAGGACCCAGACACCTTCTTGTTTGAATTTGATATCCTCTACAAAAGCTATGACTACACTACTGATGCTCATAAACTTAAGTTGTTTCCTACTACCATGAAAGAGGCTACATTAAGGTGGTTTATGAGTCTAGGTAGTGATATTGTCAATACCTGGGAAGAAATGAAAGATAAATTTCTTGAGAAATATAAAGACTATCGTAGGAGTGGGGATATGAGAGGAAATGATATTTTCATAATGCAGTAGAAAGAAGATGAAAGTTTGGAGGATTACATCTCAAGGTTTCTATTTTGTTTACAAAAGTCTCCCCATCATGCACTCAATGAGAGGTCTCAGAAACTACTCTTCCTCAGGGGAATAAGTGAGCATTGCATAGATGCCTTGGATTTAATGGGAGGAGGAGATCTTACCCAAGTGTCTTGGGATGATATTAAGAAGTTGTGTCAGAATTATTCTAGAGCAGCGATGAAGAAAGGAAGAGGTTACCATTCTCTTATGGAAAAAACCTCTACCAATGGAGTTTCAAGGATGGAGATAAGCCACTTGCTATCTGATTTTAAGAAAGATATTATAAATAATATGGACACACTCCAGGAAAAGAAGCATGAAGAGGTTGAGGCAATGTTGGAAGAATATTGTCCTCATTGTAGACAAAAGAAGAGGGAATGCAAATGCAAGATGATAGCTAACATTGACAGCAAGCAGATTCCACCTGAGTTCAAGCCAATACAAGTTGAAGAAGATCAAGTCTTCTATGTTGCACAAAGGAGGCCATGGGCTCCAAGACAAGGTATGTCACCAAATCCATTATCATATGCTGGACCACATTTTAATACTTATACATCTAGTAACCAATGGCAACATCCATTCCCATCTAGTTATGGAGGATATCCACCTTGGCCTTGGAACAACCCTCAAAATACTTGGCTAAATTACCAAAACCCTACACCTCAGTGGCAACAGCCTCCGGGGAATTGGTAGTCACCTCCAGGAAATTGGCAACAAACATCTCAATGGAGAGGAGGACAACAATGGCCAAATCAGACCACTAATTACATGCAGTCACCTCCTCAGCCCCAACAGCCTACTATAATGCCTCCACCTGGTAGCTCCAATTCAAATACACTGCAACCTACTCAGTTACCAGCTCAACCCTCACCTAACCCAAATAATAGACCACAGCAACAACCAGTATATTCTGTTGATCCAAACCAATTCCCTGCATATGTTGTATATGTAAATGATATACATCTACGTTCAGAAACTACCTTGGCAGCTCCTTCAAGACCCGTTATTACTGAGCTTTCTGAGGAAGAAGAGGAACCTATCAAACCCCCCATTCAATCAAATGTACCTGGAAATCCTAAACCAATGACGGTCAAACAGACTGCCCAAGAACCACCATTTCCACAAAGGTTAGAAACTATGAAACAAAAGGTAGAAGAAGAGGAGCCCACCTTTGACATTCTAGAGCAGTTGAAACATGTATGTGTCAAGATCCCTCTATTTCAAGACATAAAAGATGTTCCTATATATGGCAAAGCAATTAAAGAAGCATGCCTTAAGAAGCTAAGTAGAAAAAGGAAAGACCCCACTATGGTTCATGTGGTGGGACAGTTGGCTGACATCATGCTTGGAAAAGTGATTGTTCCCAAATATAATAATCTAGGAAGTCTCATGGTAGGAGTTGTTATAAATGGGATCTAAATAAAAAATGCTCTGATTGATCTTGGAGTAGCCATAAATGTAATGACAAAGGATATCCTGCAGCAACTGAATTTTGCAACCATGCGACCAACTCCTATTGTCTTGTAGCTTACTGATAGCTCTATTGTTAAACCTGATGGGATAGTCGAGGACATTGTGGCATCCCTGGACTCATGGGAATATCTAGCTAATTTCATGATACTTTCTCCTAAAGCTATGGGAGGATATCCCATCATTTTGGGAAGGTCGTGGTTAGCCACAACAGATGCTTATATTGGGTGATGGTCAGGAGACATGACCATCTCTAATGGGAGAAGCACTAAAACATGTGTTCTTTACCCACCTGCACAGCCATCTCATGATATAGATAATCATGTTTGGCCTCATGTTGGTGAAGAGGTAGAGGAAGCTAATTCTATAGAGCAGCTTATGATGTTAGGCAGAAGTTCTTGCCTACAGCTTCAAGGAGAGGAGGAGGTGTTGTCTAATATAATTCAAAATCATTGTGAAGTAGAAGAAGCATCATCCTCTCATTCTGTTGATCCAGCGAGGATACTTATTCCAATTTTTCCTGCAGCATCAGGTATGTTACATACATTTCTTCCACAAGAAATTAAGGTACCAAGCATTAATGAAGTAACTATGGTTGACTTAACAACTCAAGTGGAAATTTCAGAAGAAAGATATCTTGATATTAATAGTAACTTGACTCAAGCACAACAGTTGTCCTTGACAAATTTGCTAAAGAAACATAAAAATGCCTTTGCATGAGATTATCATGACATGAAAGGATTAGATCCTACCTTATGCACCCATAGGATTTACATAAAGGAATATTGTACACTAGTAAGACTACCACAAAGGAGAATCAACCCTGCACTAAGAGAAATTGTCAAAGAGGAATTGCAAAAGCTATTAGATGCAGGATTTATCTACCCAATCTCAGATAGCCAGTGGGTGTCTCCTTTGGTTCTTGTGCCCAAGAAGGGAGGAAAATGGAGAGTCTATATTGATTACAGAGAATTAAACTCTGCCACCAAAAAGTATCATTTTCCCCTTCCTTTCATAGACCAAGTATTGAACTCACTTGCAGGAAAGCAGTACTTTTCCTTTTTGGATGGATTCAGTGGTTACAATTAGATTCGGATTGCACCTAAAGATCAAGAGAAAACAACATTTACTTGTCTTTGGGGGACATATGCCTACTTAGTACTTCCATTTGGCTTATGCAATGCACCTGCAACTTTCGAAAGAGCAGTCATTAGCATATTTTCTGATATCTCACATGATTGTATGGAAATCTATATGGACGATTTCACTACTTATGGTGCTACTTTTGAAGAGGCATTAGCAAACTTAGGGAAGGTGTTGGAAAGATGTGAAGACCACAGCCTATCCTAAAACAATACAAAGTGCTTCATGATGATGCAGGAAGGAGTAGTACTTGGCCACTACATTTCTCCAAAAGGAATATAGGTAGACCTAGCAAAGATTGAAGTCATCATCAATCTGCCCATTCCTGCAAAGCAAAAAGATGTCAGAAGCTTCTTGGGTTATGCAAGGTATTATAGATATTTCATCAAAGATTTCAGCAAAATTGCATCCCCATTATATACTCTTCTCACAAAGGATGCTGAATTTTAGTGGAATGAAGACTGTGACAAAGCATTTTCTGATTTAAAGGTAGCCTTAACCCATGCTTGTGTACTTAAAGGCCCCAATTGAGAACTTCCTTTCCACATTCATATTGATGCATCAGATTATGCCATAGGAGCAGTTTTAGGCTAGAAAGAAGGAGTCATTGAGCATGCTATTTATTTTATTAGCAAAAACTTACAAGGTGCTGAGTTCAACTATATAGTAATAGAGAAGGAAATGCTAGCAGTCATCTATGCACTTAATAAATTTAGGCACTACGTAACCGGCTATCAAATCTTTGTGCACACAGATCATGCAACCATTAGGTATCTCATGAAAAAACCTCTAATATCTAGTCGATTAGCAAGATGGGTGTTGCTAATGCAGGAAATTGACATCACTATTGTGGATAAGCTAGGGAAGGCCAATGTGGTTGTAGACTTTCTTTCAAGAATGACTACATCAAAGGATAACCAAGTCATTGATGACTCTTTTCTTGATGAACATTTGTTTTCACTCACTGTGCAAACACCTCGGTATGCTAACACAGCCAATTACCTGGTAACAGGAAGAGTCCCTCCTCACTTCTCTCCTAAGGAGAGAAGGGTACTCATTGAAAAATCTTTTCCTTTTTCATGGATTGCTGGATGTTTGTTCTACACTGGACCAGGCAATGTCATGAGGAGATGTGTGAGAGAAGATGAAACATGTGACATTTTGCATGCATGTCACAATGAACCTTGTGGAGGACATTTTGCAGCAAAGCGAACAACAATGCAGATTTTGAATGCAGGTTATTACTGGCCTACACTCTACAATGATGCAGCAAGATATACCAAGAAATGTGACAACTGTCAAAGGATGGGGCGACCAACAAAATCTGATGAGATGCCCCTTTATCCTCAACTTGTGATTACTCCATTTGATAAGTGGGGATTAGATTTTGTAGGACCCATTGATCCTCCATCTAATGGTAAATCCTATATCTTAGTATGCACTGATTATGTAACTAAATGGGTAGAAGTTAAGGCCATGAAGCATGCAAGAGACAGAAAGGTTGAAGAATTTCTAATCTTTACATGATATGGAGTTCCCAAAGAATTAGTGACTAATCAAGGACCTCAATTCACCTCAACTCTAGTTGCAGCACTAGTACAGGAGTACAACATAAGGCACAAGAAATCTACTCCTTATCACCCTCATGCTAATGGCCAAGTTGAGGTGACTAACAGAGAAATAGAAGCCATTTTGACCAAAAATTGTGGCTGTCCATAGGAAGGATTGGTCCAACAAGCTACCAGAAGCTGTCTGAGCCTATAGGACAACCTAGAAAATAACTACCCGCTTCACCCCTTTTGAGTTACTGTATGGCAAAACAACCATGATGCCTATTGAATTTGAATATAAAACTCTTCGGACTACACTTGACTTGGGGATGGATCTCTCTAAGGCACAAAAAGAAAGAATCATGTAGCTCAATGCTTTGGATGAGATGAGAAAAGCAGCTTTACATCATACAGAAGTGGTGCAGAATCAGAGAATAAAGTGGCATGACAAATACATCAAAGATAAGAAATTCCAACCTAGTGACTGGGTTTTTCTTTATGACTTAAGGTATCAAGATAATGCAGGGAAATTATAGACAAGGTGGCTAGGACCATATGAGGTTGCTGAAGTTTTTTCCAATGGTGTTGTTCAACTTACTAGTATTGACCCTGTCAGATTTAAGCTGTTAGTCAATGGTCATCAACTTAGGTTATATCACAGGCCAACCTCAAAAGAAGAATTCCTGCAACAATTCACTTAGCATGCAACTCTTGAACTTCCTACAACCAAAGGTAGTAGACCTAGTGTCCCTCCTTTTGGCTAACCAAGGTACGATACTTGTCATAATAAAGACTTCCACGTTTGTGGGAGTCCACTCTTTCACTTCTTCACCCATCCACCCACCCATATCCATTATTCTCTCTTCCATCACGTGTATTGATTACACTTCATCCCATCTCACTTCAGCCTACTCCACTTTCATTCATTACTCAATAAATTCTTAAGCATTTATCGGTACTTTCTCCATGATTTTTGCAACCGATCTTCCACAAATCAAGGTACGCACACTTTAATAATTCTCTCTTAATTATCTTTTGGTACATTCATTTAATTATAGTACATTAATATCAATATTTCCCATAGCATGTCATTATTCCCTTCCTTGTCCTGTCACGCATCACCATTCCGCATGTGTGGACACATGCTCAAATTTAGTTTGGGGAGGGAGTGTTAATATGATGTCCACGTGTCATTGCATATGCTTTACGCCAGCATGTTAGCAAAGTTTTAAAATTGAATGATTTGAATTCTAAGTGAGGTGATGGCTCGCAAGTGTGAGATGATAGCCTTCATCGATCATTCATTACTACCTATACCACCCTTGTCTTGTGTTCCCAAGAAAAGAAGCCAAAAAGGAAAATACATACAGCATGAGTTATTGAAAATTTAACAGGGTTACAAGAAGGTGAAGTTAGTTTTCAAACTTTTTGCAGAAAAAAACTTTGCAGTACGATTGTTTTCAGGTAGCTAAGTCAATGGGAGGTGGATTAATTAGGAATGAACCCACAGTTCATGATGTATTATTGCAGGATGCACTTAGCCAAGCTGAGTTTAGAAATTGTGGATGGATGGACTATTTCTTAAAGCTAAATGGTTTTGATGAAAATGGTGCGTTAGAATTTGCTCAAACATTGTCTGATGGTAAATCCATGGTAAGGGGGTTGGAGGTGTTGGCTACTGAAGAAAGAATTGCAGAAGTTATAGGTCTTCCTATTGATGGTGAGAATTACCTTGTTGCCAGAGATGCCAAGTTAGCTAGGGCCAAATTTACAGAACCTGGTGATCCTCAATTGACTATAGACAAGCAGGGAGCCAAAAGAACCTCTCTGGCTGAGCCATGGAAATAGGTAGCTATTCATGTGGTGAAGTACATTACTTATGAAGGTTGTCTGTTGAATCTTCATTCTGTGCATTTCAAATTGCTGAATCATATGAGGTACGGGAGAAGAATGAATGTGCCAAACATGCTATACCACCTTCTCTCAATCATGTCCGCTGAGACCCAAAAAGACCAAGCCATTTGCAACCTGTGGTTGTGCCGCAACATCATAGAACTAGGAGAAGAGTGTGTTCTGTTGAAGCTACTCCGAAAACCTCAACATCTAGTGCAAACCCTCATGCAGCAAAATAAGCTATTAAGATTAGCTCTTCTAAAGCAGAGCATGCAAACGAAGAAAGTTCTTCAAATTCTGATGATGAGGATATTCCTCTTAGCAATTTAATTCAAACTAGGGCATAGAGGAGAAGGGAAGAAATAAAGAAGGGTAAAACCAAAAAGCAAACCGTAGAAAGGAAGGTGTTGCACTCTAGGAAACGGAAGGCTGACACTATTCTTCCTGCAGCTGAAGAGAAATATGAGAGTACTAGTAAATCAAGACCCGCTAAGCCTACCTCTGGTGCGTCTACGGAGATAAGCCCTAGGGTTGAAGAAATGACAGCTGAGGATACAGAGGCTCCAATAGGGCATGTGAATGTTGTAGAAAAAGACATAATTGAGGAAGCAATAAATGTAATTCTGGCAAACCTTACTGATGCTGCTGAACATATTGAGAGATAGGAACATGAAGATAAATAGGAGTTCCTACAACAAGAAACCCTGCAGCTAGAATTGGCTAAGCAATTAGAAACTCTGTAGCTTATGCTATATGAAGGTCAACCATCTGTGCCAGGAAAGCCTTTGGTAGGAATACATAGACCTCCTAATTTTTCAATGCATATGGTAGCCATGACTTTGTGGAATGAGATGCAGAGGAGAGAAAAAGAATGGAAGAAGAAGAAATGCAGATTAAAGGATGAAATTCAAAAGAAGGATGAAGAGATTAAAGACAAGAATACATAAATTGCAACTTTAAAAGAGAGAGTGGATAATATGGCAGCTTTGGTGCCTCAGGTACTAGAATGTAGGACTCCCCCGAGAGTCTATGCTCTGCATTTAAAGGAAAGATACCTCTGTTTTAAGTTAGCAAGGATTGTTTCTAGTTTGAACCCTTCCATTGAATCTCCTCTTGAATTTTTCAATGCTTATAGGATTGCTCCTCCAGAAATAAAGAATTTGTTGTGTGAATTTTATTTACATAATTTTGCTCTATCCCAAGACCATGAGTGGAACCCCTTGTTGTATGTTGGGGATATTCAATTGAGGGCATTTATGTTCTGGATACAAAATGAGATTAGTTAGGGACATCAGTTCAGGGTTTATAAACAATTAGAATCCAGCACTCCATTGCCCATTAGAGTTGAATTTGGAAATCCAGGAAGCATTTTCAATGATTGGCATAGAATGCTTTATAGGCCAAGCTATGGTAACAGAATCCTGCCTGAGGGAGAAGTAGCTTACAGAGAATATGAGAAGATTGCACACACTATTGGAAAATCTATGAAGGGACATTTGACACAAAGGTGGAACAGTTTGTTTGATGAGCTAAAACAAGTAGAGCCTCACTCTCTACAAAATTATGCTCCAACATGTAAAAGAGTGGATAGATATATACAGATTGGGAGGACAAAGGGGCAATTCTGGCTTCCCTTAATCTTTCAACCACCTATCCTATTGTGGCCTATGCCAAATTATAGATTTTACTAGTATGATATTGCTGAAGAGAGGAAGAGATGGAACAGATTGGATAGGCAGCAAGGGTTCTATTGGAATCCTAACTCACGCACCAGAGAAACTGATATAGGACAACTGGCAGTTGCTAATTTTAGGTCGTTAACCAAGCAAAAGAACAACCCTTCCTCTACTGGAGGGCCAGCAAAGTCTTAGGTTGGGAAGAGTGATGAGTCTAGTTTATGACTCAATTTTGTTAAACTTTATTATCCACTTACTATAGTTATCTTGGACTTTGGTACTTTGATCCTGATCTTTTTATGTCATTGCCTCAAAACTATAAGATGTTGAGCATAGGTTATTTCTTATATTCTTTTATGACAAAGACATGCTATATGAACTATCTATGTTAATTTTGCATATGGTTGATGAATGTTACTCAAAGGTAGTTATGGATGTGCAATTATTGTGTGTACTAATATTGTTATGCAGATATAATCAACATCCATAAAGTAGAGGAAGATTCTATTGGTTGGTTACTTGCCATAATAAGTCAAACATGATGATCGTTCAAATGTCAAATGGAGGGAAGACAACCGCCTTGTAACTAGTCTTAAATACTTGTTGAGAAAATTTAGGAGTTACTGTTATGCTAGATCTGCGTTGAAGCAACTCGCTTGACCAAATTCCATGCATGTTTAACCTCCTTTCCTCTTTCTATGTTTTCCATAAAGAGATATCCTCCTATTCTGTTGGAGTTGACCGCCTTGCTAGGTAGTTATTTTTGTAGTTTTCTTTCTATAAATAAGACTCTGATGCTCCTTCCGAGGGGTTGTTGATTAATCAGAGATTGTATTTGTATTATCCAATTTTTGGTAATATAGTTATGATGTTCAGTTGTACTCATCTTTTCCAATGAATAAAATAAAGTTATAAGTTTGCATTTCTGAGTTTACATTTGTCTTAGGGAATACTCATCCAAGGGGGGCCCACTTGGTGAGAATTCCATCCTCTACTTTAGTTATATCTTTGTTAAGCATTTAGTTAAATCTGGCACTGAATGTTCCTGCAGCCACTAGAATTCTATTCTGTGTCTGTTCTTGTAGCCAAAGCAGACATAGTAGTTTTTTGTTTGTTTTCCTAGACTTTTACTTTCTGTCGTGTACTTGATCTTAGAATAGTTGTTGATTGATGTTTAGGATTCCTATTATTTCCTTTCTAGCAGTTTATCTTCAATATTATGTCTTTCTTAGCTATAGAATGAATGTGGCTACTTTGGAAGTTCTTAGTGCACATACTGTGCTGACCCATTTCAAGTTCACATCCTTGGGTTGACAAGTGAAATGTATCTCCATAGTGATTCAGACAGCTATTCAGGTTAGATGTCCAATCTCTAAGTTACAGCTTTAAGAGCTCAGTTGTTAAATCATTGTAAGAAACCAACATGAGTGATACTTGCAAAAGGAGTTTCATGTGTTTCCACATTCTTTGACATTTGAATAGAGGAAGCTGATACAAAATTGATCTTTTGTGATGAAATGCTTCGCTCTTTAAGGTTGTCTCTTGATCCTTATAAGGATGGCAGAGGAGGAACCTCGGAAAAAAGTCCTTTACCTCTTGGTGAGGGGATTCCTTCAGCTCAGGATGCTTTTTCACTTCTATTTGTTTCATAAATGGAATTGTAGCCTCAGAGGACTGAGAGGGTCTAGAAGCATTCTTGTCATGTGATAGTTGAGCTATTAACTTTGCCTTGTATTTTTGATATGCCAAGAAAAATTGATCTTCTCTTGGTTGATTTGGTTTAGTAGGTTGTGGCCAAATGTAGTCCAAGTTTAAGTTTCCATGATTGACCAAAGGTTTCCATCCACTATGATGTACAACATCCACTCATCCTTGATGAAGGAATTTTAAGCATTTATGAATTGTAGAAGTGACCGCTTTCATGGACTTGAGCCAAGGGTGGCCTAGATTATCTTGGGCCACCAAGCCTTTAATTTTTATGCTCACCTTTCACTTTCAAACCCTTGTGAATGTCAATTGTTGTCCACATTTGTCCTCTTTTTTTTAAAAGATAATGCACCTGGTAAACTTTTTAACATGACTGGTGACGCTGGTGTGACACACCCTCTAGCTCCATGCAACACTTTTGCTTGGAGCTATGAACCGGTGAAGCCACAACATGGGGGACCTCATCCCCAAGAAAGAACACTTAAAACCCGCAAGCTCATTTGCCCAGTGAAGGCGTAACACCTGCGATCTCGTTGGCCTAGCAGGGGTTTGAACTCTGGTGGCTGCCACTACAACCGAGCAACTTAACCACTGAACCACACCCTTATTAGCAGTACAAATTTTTCCTCTCTCTTGCACACACTTTTACCATTTTTTGATGTAGTGACACAAATAGAGAGACTGTTATGCTCTTACTTCCATGGAGTATATGGTTATGAATAGTCGGCTTGTGGCTATCTTAACTCTTAATTAAGTCATATTATCATTAGTATATTGTTATTTAGTTGTTTAGGTCAGCCTGGGTGATATCCTAGGCATAAATAGGTATATATAAGAGGAGGTGAGTCTTATTTCATGATCATATTGTGAAGTTTGTTCTCATTGGAGATATTTGGAGGTTTCCCCCTCAAAGTGGCCTGTTATTCTCAGTTATTATCAAGTATTTGTAGAATATTTCATATTATCTTCTTCCATTGTGCAAGTTCTTTCATTACAAGTGGTATCAGAGCATGATCTTGGCACCGTAGAGGCAAGGTTTTTTTCTCAATATTGGAGGCGAATTTGGGAAGAGTATAACTTTCATATTTTAGTGAATTTTCTAAATATTTTTAAAGATTTTTTGAAGACCATACTAAAGAAGATACAGTCCAGATTTCAAAGGAATTGAAGCAGATTTGAGTGAATTATTGCAAAATTATGATTTCTACACAATTTATTTGGGATCTACATATCTCTCACATCCTGCCGAATTGGAGCCTAATTTTTATTGGGTTTTTGAATACATAATAGAGGAGAATACAATCCAATAATTGGATAAATTGAAGCAAAAATAAGCAAGTTATTACAAAATTAGGGTTTCCAACAAATTCACTCTCAAGGATGCAAATATGCTAATTTTTTGGAGATTTTTTTGGGTAAGTGGTATCTTGGCTCTAATAAGTTACAATAAAAATTTTAGAGAATTTACATTTCATTTGTGTGATTTATTTCAAAAATATTGGTTTCCATCATGACGAGGCCTGCAACAAGAGGCAAAAAGAATATTGCCACACCGGGGAAATCCTCTGATAAGGATGGGGAAACAATAGAGGATATTAATCCCAATGAGGATGTATGTAAGGTCAAGGAAGACATTTCCTCAATCAATTTTGTGATGTGTGGCCTAAGAGGAGATATATCAGACATATGAAGCATGTTAAGCACCTTTATGAATGAACCAAGAAAGGAGGTCTCAAGCAACGCAGAAGAAGAAGAAGAAGAAGAAGAAGAAGAAGAAGAAGAAGATGATGATGATGATGATGATGATGATGATGATGATGAAGAAGAAGTGAAAGAAGAAGTTCCTAATCAAGCTATTCAACCAATGCAAGGGTACCATGTACTATTCCTCACCTCTTCCTCTATGGCACATCAAAAGGTTCAAGTAATGGAAGAACACATTCATCACCATCAAGAGCTAGATGCAAAGGGAAGACACATCTTGGAGCTGAAGTTAATTTTCTAGACACACATGAAGACGCTGAGGACACTGTAAGGGTAAATTGGATCAAACAATGAATATCAATAAATAAACAATAACAGATACCCAAACTCAATGGAACAGTGAAACTAAGGAGATCAAACAAGATAAAGCAATGAATAACACAATGCAACCCTTCCTCAGATCAAAACTTCCATTATTCGCCTATCACAAATCATTCTTCGAATGTCTGAATGAGGCCCTCATAGAACAGTTCCTTGCTTTGTTCAAGAATGTTGATAGTGAATGGTTGTGGTGATGATGCGTAGTGCGTAGGTAACAAAAGGGTGATCACAAGCAATAAAGGAATAACAAGGGTGCCAAAGGCGCGCTGTAATTCCTTCAGAGTAACGATGCTAAAGCTTGGATGATTGAAATGGAAGAATGAGGTTGTACTTATAGAGTTGGAAGAATGAAGATCAACAGTATAGAAGACTTGAGAAGATCAATGGTTGAGAACAGTTGAGGAACGTGCAACAAATAAGAAGAAGACAAGTGTCACACAAAAGTTGTTTTATTTGAGTTAACTGCTTTCTTTTCTAAAGATAAGACATGCTTTCCATAAATTAGAAAGCTTTCTTCTAATTTAAGAGATATTGATAAAAACAAGGTTGATTGAATAGATAACTCAACTTGAGATTTGCTTTTGCATGATTTTGAGAGAAATTAAATAATAAATTATTTAATTTTGTGTGCATGGATAAGGAGACTTATTTTTAGAAGATTTGGAAGAATATTTGAAGATAAGAAAGCAAATTAAATAAATAAATTTATTTAATTATTGTGCATGATTAGGAAGAATAAATAAAATATTTGATTTTATTTTATTTGTGGAGATTGAGAGGATTTAAATAAATTTGATTGATTTATTTAAATTTGGAAGAATGATTTGATTTAATTAAATAATTAAGAATTATTTAATTGTTTGGAGAAATTTAATTAAATAAAAGAATTTATTTAATTTTGACTTTAGAAGAGGTAATTAAATATTTTGATATTTAATTAACTCAGAAGAATGTGAATCGTGTCATTTTTAGGCGTATACATTTTGCCCCTCTTTGATGCAATGCAGTTTACGACGTTGCTTCAAATAATAGAATTTCTGAGAATGATACATGCCCCAGTTTGCCCCTGGTACAGGTTATGACGACAGGATGCCCCCTCGGGAGATTGGACGGGAAGAAGGCAGAAGGACGAGAGACTGACAATCTCACAAAGATGAAGGGAAACTAGGTTGGGTTTCAAGAAAATAGGATGCGTCTCTGAGAAACGGGAAGAAAACTGGAAGAAATGGGCATGGGAAGTAGTCGTAGTCACCACCTAGCCAGATTAGGGTTTGCAAGCTATATATAGGAGCAGGGTCCACAAGACAATTCATTTGCACACTTGTCTTAGCTTGATTTGCTTCAAAGAGCTCAGAGCAGCATGGCAGCTAGAGAGGTAGATATTCCATGTGAGGAGCGTCGATTTGAGCGTGTTTGTCGATTCGATCGGCCAGTAGAGGCAAGACCCCCGGTACGTATCCCAAAAAACTTCTCCTAGGGTCGATTTAGGTAGCAATAAATGCTAGGAGAAAACTAGGAAAATAGAAGTGCAAAAATGCAAAACGACGCATACGTAGCGCGAAACGGCGCATGCATTATTTTGTAGCGCATATGTGGATTTTAACGGTGCATATGCAAAATTGGCACATACATAGAAAACTGCGGCGCATATGTAATCCTACGGTGCATATACAGCATGTTGCGGCACATGCATGAAAGCAGCGCATTTGTAGAATAGGACGGCGCATACATAGGTTCTTGCAGCGCATTTGCCAGGAACAACGCATAGGTCCAGAAATGGCACTTTTGTTAAAAAGTGGTGCATTTACCACCTGTTGTGGCGCATATGTCATAGATAGGTAAATTACTTAGCAAAATTGACTCAATTGGTGTCCTGTTTGACACGTCAATCAATAAGCTATCTCCGAGATTGCAAGAATCTAGTCAAGAGATGTAGTTTATTGTTTAGATCAATTTGAAATGCTAAGTTAGTTGACGTGTTTCTTATAGATATGTTGAGTACGGGACTTGCAGTTTTGGATTGACGCCTTGCTTTGCGTGCTTGCAGGAGGATATACGAGATACACTTTAGTCTAGGGAGCAGTTCCCTATGCCTATGCTACAGAGATATATGCTGACAAAGATAGATAGAGAGGCACTCGGTGCTATGGGGCTCGACTATGTTTGCTTCATGCCTGATGTTTGGGCGAACCACGGATTGCTGACTGCGGCAGTGGAGAGATTCCATAGTGAGGATGGGACCTTCCACCTCCCTACTGGAGAGATGACCATCACCTTGGAGGATGTTTTCAAGATTCTACACTTGCCTATTTAGGGTGACTTGGTGGAGTATGATCCACAGAGAGGCGCAGGATTGGCTGAGTGTAGGCGAGTGTTTGACAACCCTGAGCTGGCAAGGTAGGTTATCCCATGGCAAGACATCTACGAGTGTTACGACTACTTCCCTGGTATTGTAGTAGGACTGATCGGAGGTGTGGTATTCCCTGACAGGAGATCACATGGGTTCCTCGTTGGATGGGGTAGGATCATAGAGAGGATGATTACAGAGGGGACTCGATATGCATGGGGAGTTTGTGTACTTGCTCATTTATACCATGATATGCACTAGGTGGTATATCACAGGAGTATGAGCCTATCTATAGGTGTGTCACTTCTACAGTTTTGGCTATGGGAGCACATAGCGATCACTAGACCAATCCGCTTGTTCAAGAGACAGAGAGGAGAGCCATACAACTATGGCTATGCAGGAGTGATTTCTCAGCACAGGCTGGGGAAGCTAGAGTATTGGCGAGATGCATTGGATGGAGTAGATGTGGTCAAGTGGTGACCATATCTAGACTGTGAGCCATGGGATGACGAGGCAGACCAGCTTCCCTACTACTACCAAACACGATGGATGATAGGACGGACACGCTTTATCCTAGAGAGGCAAATAGTCAGCCGGGTACAGAGGCAGTTTGGGCAGAAACAAGGCATGCCACAAGGGCAGGCACGGTTTGCCAGGACACACGCAGAGAGGTACAGATGGGGGCTGATGGCATCCTATGAGGAGGCACTGGCAGAGTTTCAGTAGACGCCATACATTGCCTGGGATATGAGGAGGATGATTGCAGATGCAGGGGTGACATAGGATTATGAGGACTAGTTTACTACACACCCATTTCTGAGATACTCAGGACCTGGGGTGCTGATGCCATGGATAGACGAGGTAGACTCAAATGAGGATGGCCAGGTTGGTCGGAGGAGGAGGGGGAGGGGTAGAGGAGGACGAGGAGGAGACAGAGATGGGGGAGACGACAGAGATGATGGAGATGATAGAGGTAGACCTAGACAGCGGAGGAGAGGTGAGGAGGGACATACCCATGCTGAGCAGGCAGTGCCATCACAGGTTGTACAACAGGTACCACAGCAGGCACAGATGTCGCCACCCCAGCAGGTGGCACAGCAGTAGGGACCTCAGCCATAGGGGCAGAGACAGGAAGAGGTAGCTCAGGGTCCAGCACAGTCAGATGTGCAGGAGAGGGTGATAGCCACCCTAATGGGAGATATTAGACAGCTGAGGGCACAACTCAGGAGAGCTGACAGTCAGCGAGAGATAGACGCAGAGGTGATTGCAGGATTGGCCTGAGAGAGAGATATGGCAGACACACGGATACGAGTTATCCATGTAGAGCGGGATACCGCAGTGGCAGCCCTGGGGACAGACGCAGCAACTAGTTTCTTGGTTGGGCAGGTGCAGCAGGCACATGCACAGTTAGCACAGACACAGACACAGCTAGCACAGGTGCAGGGTGAGCTTTCTAGAGCGCAGGCTCAGGCTCAGTATTATCAAGGTTTATATCATGGTGCCATGCCGATGAGTCAGAGGGCTTCCAGTTATAGGAGCCAGTCTGGGGCTTCCCAGAGAGCAGGTCCATCGAGGTCAGGGGCCTCTGTGGTGAGCCCACAACAGTCAGGGGTTAGCAGAGGAGGAGAAACTATTGGCAGTGGTGGTCCATCGTAGCAGGGGTAGTGGAGACTTGACCTATGTACCTTTCTGATGGCTCAAATAGCCGGATAGACTTGTACCACTTGTTTATTTTGAGACATGTATCACCATCCATTGGGATGCACTTTTGTATATGACACTGATTTAGAGACAGAGATTTTGATATTGTACATTTGGACACATTTTCATGATATTTATATGATGATGTAGCTATGTGATTCTCTCTATATGTATGAGTTTATGATGCATTCCTACTATATGATGTGATGTATGTGCAGACTTAGATATTTTTACTTGATGCTATGAGATGTTATCTAGATGTAGCTTTTGATATGATGTTATGTGGTGCTGTATGACCTAATGCAAACTTAGATGCTTTTTACTTGACATGCTTCTAATGTGTGTGGGTGCAAATGGTATCTATATGTGATGCACTTATCTATGTTTTTGGTTGTTTTATGTTTTTGACACTATATGATGATTATATGCGGATGACCTAATGCAATGACTATGTATGCAACTGATTTAATCATGTAAATGACTATCTCATGTGATATGATATGCAGCTATATGCTATGATTTTGGGGTGTCCAAATGTACTCTACCAACACATAAATGACAGAATGCTAGATAGAAGGTAGAATGAATAGAAGAATGAATCGATAGAAAGATTCATAAGCTTGACTTTGTATTGTTACTCTGTATGGATTTGATCTTTTATTGCATGGGATATGGATGGATGGATGGATGTATAAGAGATTCTTTTTCTTTTGACATCTTGATGGTGCAAGTATTTTGAAGTGCTTATTTCATCATTGGGCAATTTTTTTTTGGTACTTTTTCTGAATGTTGTAAGTTAATACAAGCATCTAGGTATAATTGAACTGAGATGACCTGAGTACTACTTACATGGATTTTGATTTAGCAAGTTAATACAAGCATCGATGTATAATTGAACCAAGATGACTTGAGTACTTCTTGCGTATCAACAAACAAGGATTTGCCCCCGTTCATGTTAGACCTTTGATGTCCTCGATGATCTTTTGCCGAACATGTCTTTAGACAAGGTTTCACATTACTAAATTTTAATCCACAAACAACAAACAAAGAAAATAATCATGCCCCCATCATAGCATCTCTAGCTTTTGGCATCCTCGAATAGCATAGGAAGGCATGATAGAAAAAATCAAGACTCTGTACTTTAACCATGTTTCCAATCCACAAAACATTTTTGCATTTAGATGTGTTTGTTTCTTGCCATAATTTGGGTAAAATCGTTTAGAAGGCCTTAATAATTTGCTTTGCTTTGGATAGGTTAATGTCCTGCGTCAGAATTTCTTCTTGAAAGCGGGCTTTGCTTGTGCTTGCTTGCCTGGTGAGAAGATTTTACAATCCTTATTGGCGAGACGGACCCTAAGGGAGTGACCTAGTGCCTCGGGGGCTCATTGCTAAATGGCCTTGCCTACGTGACAACGTAGTTTGGGGTAAACCCTAATGGACCATGGATGGACTAGAAGAAAGATGACAAGAATGGGACGAATGGGACTGTAGGAGCCTCGGGGGTGCATAGAAATATGGCCTTGCCTACGTGATGACACAGAGGCAACGTAGTTCATGGACTTGGACCATGGAGACCAATGAGAGACACTATACTAGGCTGACACTATGGATAGGATATGGGATAAAACCTTGGTTGACAAGGCAACAAAGAGATAGAGTATCAATCCATGATAGGTTATCGATGGGTTTTTATTATGGGACATATATGGATTGAATGGGACATGAGGAAGAATGGACACAAGGTGATTGGTTTCCCAAAGATGGAGGAAGCAGTTTATCACAAGTAATGCCTGTTTACTAGGTTTTCACCACTTGTTTTTATTTGCATGAAAAAGCTAGAAAGTATACATGACGCCTATTTGCTAGGTTTTCACCAAAGGATGATTTTTTTGTACTTTTCTTTTTTTTTAATTTTTTTTATATTTTTTTGATTTTTTGATTTTTTTGTATTTTATGCCCCCTTACATTGGGGTTCTCCTAGGTATAGAACTTGCGAAGATGCATGCTATTGATTGGGTCATCGAACAACTCACCCTCTGATGTTGCTAACTGATATCCCCCAATCCATAAGCAACTACAATGACATAAGGCCCAAGCCAGTTGGGTTCAAACTTGCCCTTCTTTTCCCTATCCTATTGATTGCAGGGATTTTCCTTAAGGACCAGATCTCCAACTTTGAAGACTCTTGGGTGAACTCTGTGGTTATAGCTTTGTGACATCATTTGTTGATATGCTTTGAGGTGGTCAAAGGCTTTCTGTCTCCTTTCCTCTAGCAACTCTAGTTCTTGCAATCTGGAAACTCTGTATTCTTCATTTGATATGAGACCTTTTAACAACACCCTGAGGGATGGTAACTCAACTTCAATGGGAAGGATAGCTTCTGAGCCATAAACAAGGGTGTAAGGGGTAGCACCTGTGGGAGTGCATATATTGGCTCTGTAGGCCCATAGAGCAGGATTGAGTTGGATGTGCCAATCACGGCCAGCATCGTTGACTGTCTTCTTATGGAGTTTCAAGATGGTCTTGTTGGATGCTTCAGCTTGACCATTGCCTTAGGGGTAGTAAGGTGTGGAGAAATGGTGTTGGATTTTGAATTGGTCACAGAGTTCTTGGATGTCTTGGTTTTTGAATGGTCTTCCGTTATCTGTGATAATGGATGAAGGAATTCCGTATCTGCAGATGAGGTAATTTAGGATGAATGAGGAGATTTGCTTACCTGTGACGGTGGTGAGGGGAACGGCTTCAATCCACTTGGTAAAGTACTCAGTGGCAGTTATGATGAATTTATGGCCATTGGATAAGGGTGGATGGATCTTTCCCACAAGGTCAAATCCCCACTGGCAAAAGGGCCAAGGTGTCATTAAAGGTCTCAACTCTTGAGCTGGTGCATGTATCAGGTTCCCATGTATTTGGCACTGCTTGCACTTCTTTACAAACTGATATGAATCTATCTCCATGTTCGGCCTGTAATAACCCAAATGCATGATTTTCTTGGCTAAGGAAGGACCACTAGAGTGTGTCCTGCAAATCCCTTCATGTACATCTTGTAAGGCGGTTACAGATTCTTCTCGTTCTAAACAATGGAATAAAGTACCATCTAGACCACGTCGGTATAGGGTATCAGCAATAATGGTATAGCGAGAAGTTTGGCATATAAAGGTTCGTCGTTGGTTTGAAGATAAGTCAGGTGGGAGGATATTGTCCTTAAGGTAAGTATAAACCTTACCGTACCAAGGTGAATCAGATCCAACTAAAAGGCATATGGAATGGGTCTCTGGAAGATCATAAGCTGGTTGTCAAATAGTTTCCACTAAGAACTCATACCGTGACTCATTCTCTAGTATCTCAAGAAGAGAGGCAATGGTTGCCATGGCATCTGCTGCTTTGTTCTCAATATGAGGTATCTGCTCAAAAGATATAATCACAACGTATTCCTTAAACTCATCCACCATTCTCTTGTATGGAACAAGCTTCTCCTCTTTGGTTTGGTAATCATCATTGACCTGATTTATCACTAGTTGAGAATCACCGTAGACATGTAACTATTTGATTTTCCAATCTGCTGCCATCTTGAGGCCAATGACTAAGGCTTCATATTTTGCTATGTTATTGGTGCATGGAAATAACAATCAGTAAGACTTCAGTATAGTGTCACCATGAGGAGTTACAAACAAGATTCCTACCCCCGATCCATGGTTTGTGTAGGATCCATCAAAGTAAAGTGTCCAGGAATGTGTTGAGACATTGAATAATGATTCATCCGGAAACTCAAATTGCATTGGTGTGGTATCCTATATTGGTGCATCTGCTAGCTGATCAGCAATGACTTGTCCCTTGATAGCTTTTCTATCTACATACTCAATGTCGTATTTGCTTAGGAGCGTTACCCATTTGGCTAGGTGACCTACGGGAGATGCTTTGCTTAGTAGGTATTTCAGTGGATCTATTTTTGCAATGAGTTTGACTGGATGTGCAAGCATATAATGTCAGAGTTTTTGGGAAGCAAAAACTAATGCAAGACATGACCTTTCTATCTGAGAGTATTGCAACTCATAGCCCACCAGTGTTCGACTGATATAGTAGATGGCTCTTTCCTTGTTCTCATAATCTTGTTGTGCTAGAAGAGCCCCAAGAGTTGTAGGTGTAGCAGATATGTAGAGTATCAATGGTTTCCCTTGGATGGGAGGCATCAGAATAGGTGGATTCATAAGATATTCTTTCAGTTTGTTGAATGCCTCTTCGCATTCGTCATCCCATCTGAATGGAATGTTCTTGTGTAGGAGATGACTGAATGGTTGACACTTGTCTGTCAGTTGTGATATGAATCTACGGATTACTTGTAGCTTGCCTTGTAGCGATCTAAGTTGTGTAAGAGTCTTAGGTGGTGGCATGTCCATGATAGCCTTGACATTGGTAGGATCCACCTCTATTCCATTTGCTGAAACAATAAAACCTAGGAGTTTGCCTGAGGTGACTCTTAACACACACTTCTTTGGGTTCAACCTAACTTTGAATTGCTCTAATCTCTAAAAGACTTTCTCTAACACATCCAGGTGTGATTCTCTTGTGAGTGAGTTTGCTAGGATATCATCTACATAGTCTTCCATGGTGACATGCATCATATCATGAAATATAGTGGTCATAGCACGTTGATATGTGGCTCCTGCGTTCTTTAGCCCAAATGGCATGACGTTCCAACAGAAAGTGCCCCATGGACAAGTAAAAACTATTTTGTGTTGGTCCTCTGGTGCTATCCTAATCTGATTGTATCCCAAGAAGTCATCCATGAGAGACAACATGGTATGCCCTGCTATCAAGTCAACTATGATATCTATATTTGGCAACGGAAAATCATCCTTGTGGCAAGCTTTGTTTAGATCTCTGAAGTCATTGCATAGTCTAACTCGGCCATCTAGTTTGGACACTGGTACTATGTTGGAGACCCATTCTGGATATTCTATAGCTCTGATGAATCCTACATCCAGTAATTTCTTGAGTTCTTCTTTTACAAGCAGTGCTATGTGTGGATGCATTTTTCTAAGCTTTTGTTTCACTAGTTTCACTCCTAGATCTAATGGAAGATGATGTAGAATCAAATCTGGATCTAACCCTGGCATATCTATGTATGACCAAGCAAAATTGACTTTCTTCCTCTTGAAGAATGGTACAAACTTGGTCTTCTCTGGTGGGGTGAGAGATTTAGCGAAATGAATGATCTTGGGCTGTTCCTCTGTTCCAATATTAACTGGCTCTGTGGGTTCCACAACGATCTGAGACTTCTCCTGGTGCATGTCATTGGGGAGAGTGTCAATCCTTCCATCGTTAGGTGCCACAGTTGGGTTTTCACCTTCAGATGCATCCTTTCTTTTTACTATTTTAGGATTTGACACTGCTGCAGAGCGGTTTTCATTGTCAGATCTAGTTTTTATTTTGATATTTTTGCTAATGGAAGGCTTGACACCCTCTCCAAAGTAAGCCACAATATTAAGTTTAATAGAGAAACCAGCTTTATGATCCCCTTTGGGTAGGTGGTCCCTAAGTTCCATGTAGTCAATATAGGCATTGTCGTTTTGGAACATATCTAGTTGAGGAGTTCATCGTAGATCCCAGTTGATAAGCTCAGGATGCATAATGGGAAGGGAGTCAAAGGATAGATCTAATTCATTGATAGTTTGGATAAATATGCTAGGAGTATTGGGAGGGGGAGTGTTCGGGATGGTACTTTCCTCCAAATTGTTTATTGCGATAGAACTTGAACCTTCCTCGAAAGTCGTATTCTTAGAGATAGGCAAATCAGACTCTAGTGGTCTATTCGGTAGCATTTTTCCCTCATGGTAGGGGTTATAAGTTTGAATGGTATCACATTCTTTGTCATTGTAGGAATGCTTTGTCAGCTCATCCCACTCATATTCATTGGAATCTGTGTCACTGTCTACTTGAAGTGTATGGATTGTTTCCACTAGACAAGCATTTTATTTAGTTTTTCCCTTACCTGTGTATCCTAGGCCTTTTGTATTTCTAGCCAATTAGGATGAAGAAGGTTGAATGGGTTCTATGATTCCTTCTTTTCTTAGGCCGATGGGGCCTTGTCCTTCGTAACCCATTCTATGTAGGATAGATTCACCTTGCCCATAGATCTCTGTTGGGAGTCTAGGTGGTTCATGTTGTGTGTTCTCTTCTTCGGTATAAAGCCATTATAGGACATCTCTTTCCTCTATCTCATCTGATAGGGTCCCCCATTTTACAAAGGGAGCTGTGGGAGCCGTAGGAGGAGCAGATGGTTTTGGAAAATGCTTGGGTCAACCAAAGGATCTAGGAGATAAAGGTAGCTTGGCTAGGTTGAGGCTGTGCTCTATGGAGTATTCCCCCACTCCTTTTTCTTTGATGGTAATTTTCTGCTCTTTGGGCCTTGATGAGGAAGCTTCAGTGGTAGAATCAAGCTGTGGGATAGGGTATGTGGATGCTCTATTGTTTGGTATGATGCACTCGGGTTTTGAAAGGACAGAGTTGCAATGCTGGAAGGGGTCAGGGTCACCTTGGATGGTGATTTGGTTGCCATTATGAGGGAATTTTATGCATTGATGATAAGTAGAGGGCACAGCCTTCATGGCATGAATCCATGGTCTTCCTAGCAAAATATTATAGGCGAGCTCCCTATCTAGGACTTGGCACACAACATCTTTGATTATCGGTCCCACTTGTATGGTCAACACCACTATTCCTTTTGTAGTTCTTTCCTCTTCATCATAGGCTTTGATAGTTATCCTCTTTCTTTGATCAATTGCGTTTTCAGAGAATCCCAATGTAAGGACCAGCTTCAATGTGCAAATATTTAAACCAGCTCCCCCATCAATGAGAACCCTCTTGATGTAGTGCTTGTGGATGAAGGCGACGATATGAAGAGGGGTGTTATGAGGTTGAGAGATTGAGAGATCATCTTGCTCGGTAAATGATATGTTACTTGAGGAGGTCAAATTACCTACCATGGCTTGAAATTTCTCTTGGGCCAAGTTAGTGGGGACTGTGGTTTCCACTAAGGATTTATTGAGAATCTCCTTATGGGAAGGAGATAGATGCAACAACTCCAAGATAGAAATGTGGGCCGGAGTTTTCTGTAGTTGGTCTATGACACTATACTGATGGAAGTTGGATTGAGAAGGTGACGACCTTGGAGGGACGGTATTCAAGGTGACTTTACCACTGCGGGTAATGATACTACAACCGGTTTTGTTAGGTTCTGATTGTTGATTGGGTGTGACCATATTGATTTTTGGGACATGCTTGGATAGGCAATTGATGGTATAGTCGAATGGCACACTTGCATAGTTGGCATTACTATTCCCACTATTCAAATTTGGCCTATTGCGATTGTTGTTGTTGTTACCATTGTTGTTGTTGCCATGGTTGTTGCCATGGTTGTTGTTTCCATTGTTGTTATTGTTGTTGTACGACCTGTCATGATTGAGAAGTGGTTCCCTGTAAGCCACATGTGTCTCATTGGAGGTATGTTGTTGGGTTCCTCCTTGATTTTGATCAAGCACATCTTGGATAACATGTTTGAGACGATCACAATTATTGGTTGTATGTCCCCTCCCTGTATGATACTCACAATAGTCAGTGTCTTTCCAATAGGGAGGCTTGACGATAGGCTCATAATCACTTGTTGGTGGTAGAGATATTTCATTGTTAGCCAATAACTTCCGTAATGCAGATTCTTGGTACTTACCCAGCGGTGTGAATTTTCATCTTGGATTGGTACTGAACCATGGTCTTGGCTTTCGAGAGAACGTTTTGTTGGGCGTAACATTGTTTGCTTCTCCTTTGAGAGTGAGTATGGGTTGTTGCTTGGGATCCACCACTTCGGCGTCCACCACTCCATCATTGACAACATTCTTATTCTTGGTCCAAAACTTTGATTTGTCTGTCGTGTAGTTGGAGGTAGGTGCGTCCTCGTATAACTTGATTTGCCCCTTGGAGATCATAGCTTTTTCGATAAACAATCCCATTTCGATGACTTTTAAGAATGATGTAGGGCATTGTATTTGTATTTGGTAGCCAAGATCGGTGTTGAGGTTATGGACAAACATCTCCATTAGTTGCTTCTCAGGTAGATCGTATGAGCATTTGCTTGCTATTTGTCTCCATCTTTGTAGGAAGGTGGCGAATGATTCACCACTCTTTTGCTTGGTGTTGCATAGGTCGAGCATAGAGACTTCATGTTCAATATTGTAAGAGAAGTGTGTGATAAATTTGTTGACTAGTTCATCAAAAGTTTTGATGCCCGGTGGAAGTCGCGAGAACCACTCCATAGCTTGACTGCCTAGTGATCTAGGGAATAGTTTCATTAAGTAGGTCTCGTTGTGAGCTACTTTTAAGCATTCTGCGTTGAATTCCCTAATGTGATCTCTAGGGTCCCCTTTCCCTTTGTACTTGTCAAACTTAGGAACTTTGAATCGATAGGGAAACGGTTTCATGATCAAACTTTTATCAAAGGGGTACAGTGCAATATCTTCCAAGGAGTAATTTTTGATGCTTGTACCCATCTTGAGATCTGATATTTGTTGTTTTAGACCCTCGAGTTCTTTCCTCATTTCTTCCATAGGAGTATTTGGATGTGTGGCTTTCTTTCCTTTATCATCCTCATTTGGGTCTATGGCTTTCTTTCCCTTTTCATGATCATCCTCTATGTTTTCCAAGATTGTGCTTATATCAAAATCCACGGGGAGTTTAATTCCAAGACTAGCAAGGTGATGGAAATACTTATGAGGGTCGTCATGGAGCACTTTCTCTACTAAGCATTGGAATTTCCAATCTTGGATGGTTCCTTGATATTCTTCCTTGGAGATTTCCTCATCACTATC
This sequence comes from Cunninghamia lanceolata, assembly GCA_027924645.1. Classification (NCBI taxonomy): domain Eukaryota; kingdom Viridiplantae; phylum Streptophyta; class Pinopsida; order Cupressales; family Cupressaceae; genus Cunninghamia; species Cunninghamia lanceolata. The sequence continues at coordinate 18,400,941 of BSBN01001272.1, read as the reverse complement.
ATGAGGTGTGTAGATGTTGTTGGATGAACCGGCCATTTCAAGTTGTTTTTTGTATTGAGACCTAGTAAGAACCATGCAAGGTGATGTGGGATGAGGTGGAATGGGACAAGAGATTTTGGCAAGATGCCGATGGAGACTGCTAAGAATGGGATACTTGTGACAAGGCTTAGGCAAGGGACTTTCTTGATCAATGATTCCAAGTAAGACGACCGATACAAAGATGATAGTCACTAGTAAGGGTACTTGATACCTATCTTACTGTGTAGGAACTAGTCGTGCACCAGGACCACTAGTGAAGTTTTGCGACTTACTAGGTTTACTTGAATCCAAAGTGATACAAAAAAGGGACCTATGTTGACCTGATATGGGACGTTCTTTTGACTTTGGAATAAGAGGACTTGACGGAAAGTGAATGAGATGATTAACGAAAGAGAGCTTGGTGTGAAATGGATGGGAAACTGACTGCAAGGTAGGACCTGATCTCTGATTTTGGGACTAGACTGAAATGGGTACCCAGAACTAGTGAAATTTTTCTCTTGGAAACTGTGCAAGTGCTCACTGTCGTGTATGCGCTGAAACAGATGCACATTGGAAAGGGATAGATGCGCCGTAAGTCAGGATATATGCATTGTACTGGCAAAATGCAAATGCGTAGGAACAGGGTGTAAAAGTGCTGAAAGTCACTACAAATGTGCCGCAGGTCAGTATAGATGCATAGGGATAGAGGGCAGATGCGCCGCTCTAGCTTTTTCTCAGTATTTTTGTAATTTTGGGGATTTTTTTTTTGGGTACTTTGGTTGCAGAAAAGGCCTTTTTGATCTAATTTTCTAAATTTATGGCAAGAAGACACAGTAAACACAAAGATATTTTTATGGTTTTTTTATTTTTTTGTGATTTTCTTGACTCTTTTTAGACTAAAAGAAAAAAAGCAAGTACAAAATCCTAGACTCGAAATGGATTACAAGGGTTTTTGGCCACTAGAACAAGAGGTGTTTAATGCGGGCAACCGTTTGAGTGGTTACACATGCGGCAGCACTACTCTCTGTTATGGAGTCTCCCAGCCTGCAAGGGTTGCGCCTTGGAGGGTTTTGGGGGAGGTTGGCTGTCGGTGTAACACAACTTCACTCATTATTTGAAGTTTTCGCTCCAAACATAATTTATTTATAGTGGCTTGGAAGGGCTTGGCATCTAGCCTGTTACCACTTAGGGTTGTTCCTACTTGGATAAGTGGTATCCAAGAGTAGGCCCCTCTAAAGGAAAAACACATGCGAAAATGATACTTCTGGCATTTTGGTCACCCAAGATAGGGGAGAGCATAGTCCTGGTATCATTCCCAAAAAAACACAGTATACAGTGATTCTTTTCCCCTAGTTAAAAGTAAAAAAACTAGATGAGCTATCTACTTGGGCAAGCACAGAACTTTGAAGTGAGTAGCAAGATAGCAGTGGTCAAATTTTAACCAAAATAGCAATTTGTGAGTTCAATTTTAATCCATGATAGCACGAGTTGTTAACTTTAAAGTTTTGGTCAATCAAGATAGCAATGGTTCATTTTAACCCAGATAGCAATGATGAGTTCAGTTTTAATCCACGATAGCACGAGTTGTTAACTTTGAAATTTTGGTCAATCAAGATAGTAGTGATTTAGTTTTAACCCAGATAGCAATGGTGAGTTCAATTTTAATCCAGATAGCAATAACTTTGAAAAGATAGCAATGTTGCAATGCAAGATAGCAAAGGTTCAGTTACCACTTTCCTAGTTAGACTATGTGAGACTTTGCATGAACATCCATTTTACTTTCTCATTTTAGAAATCAAAGTGTGATCTAGCAAATGTAACTATATGAACCTAAACCAGTGCCTAGCTTGCAAAATTGATAAGAGAATTCCCACAAAGATGTCAGTGTTAGTAAAAATCTCCTAGAAAACCCTAAAACTACTACCTACAATAGTTGCACAGCTTCAGAGACTGTATGTGCAGAAACAGTCAAAAGAAGTGCAGAAATATAGATGCACTGGAACAGAGGACAGAAGCGCCTGAAGATAGAGTATATGCACTAGCTTGGCAAATGCGCCGCTTCAAGGGACAAAAGCGCCATAACAGATTGTGTATGCACTGCAGAAATGAATGCGCTAGAACAGGTAACAGAAGCGTTGGAATAGTGATTGTATGCGTTGCGGGAATGAATGCACCGTGATAGGTGATGGATGCCCCGGAACAGAGAATATATGCGTTGTTTCATCCTGTTTATGGCCTTCTTAAACACAAAAACTTAGTTTTTGGTTAGATTTGGGGCTAAGCCCCAAGGTGGGCGCCAAAAATGTAAGGGTAAATTGGATCAAACAATGAATATCAATAAATAAACAATAACAGATACCCAAACTCAATGGAATAGTGAAACTAAGGAGATCAAACAAGATAAAGCAATGAATAACACAATGCAAACCTTCCTCAGATCGAAACTTCCATTGTTCACCTATCACAAATCGTTCTTCGAATGTCTGAATGAGGTCCTCAGAGAGCACTTCCTTGCTTTGTTCAAGAATGTCGATAGTGAATGACTGTGGTGATGATGCATAGTGCGTAGGTAACAAAAGGGTTATCACAAGCAACAAAGGAATAACAAGGGTGCCAAAGGCGTGCTGTAATTCCTTCAGAGTAATGATGCTAAAGCTTGGATGATTGAAATGGAAGAATGAGGTTGTACTTATAGAGTTGGAAGAATGAAGATCAATGGTATAGAAGACTTGAGAAGATCAATGGTTGAGAACAGTTGAGGAATGTGTAACGAATAAGAAGAAGACAAGTGTCACACAAAAGTTGTTTTATTTGAGTTAACTGCTTTCTTTTCTAAAGATAAGACATGCTTTTCATAAATTAGAAAGCTTTCTTCTAATTTAAGAGATATTGATAAAAACAAGGTTGATTGAATAGATAACTCAACTTGAGATTTGCTTTTGCATGATTTTGAGAGAAATTAAATAATAAATTATTTAATTTTGTGTGCATGGATAAGGAGACTTATTTTTAGAAGATTTGGAAGAATATTTGAAGATAAGAAAGCAAATTAAATAAATAAATTTATTTAATTGTTGTGCATGATTAGGAAGAATAAATAAAATATTTGATTTTATTTTATTTGTGGAGATTGAGAGGATTTAAATAAATTTGATTGATTTATTTAAATTTGGAAGAATGATTTGATTTAATTAAATAATTAAGAATTATTTAATTGTTTGGAGGAATTTATTTATTTTTGACTTTAGAAGAGGTAAAAAAATATTTTGATATGTAATTAACTTAGAAGAATGTGAATCGTGTCATTTTTAGGCGTATACAGACACCAACAGTTCTAAGTTACCTCATTATAAGGAAATATTTTCTAGTTGAAGTTACCACATGGGATGATGAAGATTATATGAAGAAACTACCACAATTGTTCAGCGTTGAGGACAACACTTTTGTAAAGGTGGGGGGCATGTTATGCTCTTACTTCCATGGAGTATATGGTTATGAATAGTCAGCTTGTGGCTATCTTAACTCTTAATTAAGTCATATTATCATTAGTATATTGTTATTTAGTTGTTTAGGTCAGCCTAAGGCTTCTATAGGGCTATCTAGGTCGGCCTGGGTGATATCCTAGGCATAAATAGGTATATATAGGGGCAATGAATCTTATTGGATCATCATATTGTGTATTGTGTTCTCATTGAAGATGGTTGGAGGTATGCCTCTCGAAGTGGATTAGGAGGTTGCCCCCTCGAAGTGGCATATTATTATCAAGTATTTGCAGCATATTTACTATTATATTCCTTATTGTGCAAGTTGTTTCATTACAAAGACACTCACCTAACACAATGATAATGGTAAATTTTGCCCACCCATGTCAATTTTCATTTAGTTTTGGGTTTATCTGGAGGAAATATCTTAGTAGTATAGAATGATATGTCTCGTATTTGTGTTGTATTTAAGTTTGGTTTCTTTCTTTTATTGTTATCCATTTTTATTTATCATCAGTTATATAAATTTCAATAATGTAATTTTATCTCTTAAAGGATTCATTGAAGTAGAGATATCTCCAAGTCCTCAAATAATGGCATAAACAAGAGTTATTTGATGATGATCTATTTGAAAAGTTTTGGATGGATTTACCTAAGCATATCTTTGATTGGTTATCTGCATGGCTTTAATAACATTAAAGAAAACATCAACAATTTGTTCTTTGGAGCCCTGAATTGATTGTTTGACTAAAGCATGAAGATCTCATGTAAAATCACATCGTGTATGTATTTATGAAAGGTACAATTGAATTGTACATTCTTTATTTTTTGTGATAACCTATTTATCTAGATGAAGCTTTAACTTTATTACACCTATTCATCACAAATTGCTTAAATATCTTTCACTTTGGGTAAAGATTTTTCTATTGGAAATATATGTCAAAGCTCTTCTAATGGAGTAATCTACCTAATATGCTAAAAGGAATTTGGTTAAAGGCGTGACAGGTTAATGAGGGAGCACACAAGATTATCATGGAGACCAACAATAGTACCAATCATAGAGCACATAAGAATAGGTATGAAATGGGTCAAGAATGTATATTAGTTAAATTAATGGTAGAGGGATCTAGACAGATACACCATGCACAAAGGAAGTGGCCTAGAAATGAAAGCATTGACAATGGAGATCATGCAGATGTATCTTTTCAAGATGGATGGGTTGAGCATGCCTATGTGAAGATCAACACTTTGCTAAATGGAATTCATGTTTATGAACCTAACATTAGTGTCATTGAGGTCATGTATACATGTTATGATGTTGATGATCCAAATTGTAGCAGAGAAGTTGAAGATAGAGACGAGGCCAAGTTTGAGAAATAGAAGATTTGTTGATAAGGCAAAAAGGGAGGCAAAAAATGAAGATGAAGTGCCAAACAAAAAGGAAAGTTTTCCACAGTTTGAAAAGGTGATAGTTTGTCGATAAGGTAAATATAAGAGGAAAAGAAAGGTAGTTTGTGAGAAAGAAAAAAGACTGATAAGAAGAAGGAAAATTGACCAATATGTAGATGGGTACAGTCAGAAGAAAAAAATGCCCAAAATAGAAAAATTGGACAATACATTTAAAGTGTTGTAAAAGCTTAAAAAGGCTAATTTGTACTCATATTTTATGACTTTACAAAATAGTGCCATGCAAGTTGTTCAAACAAGAAATATCTTCAATACACAGGTATATTTGGAGGACAAAGTAGATAAATAAAATGTTGTAGATCTCAGAGATTGAATTTGTTCCTTCCCTCTTTATTGTTCCTAGTACACAAAGAGTGTAAGAAATCTTTTGCTATCAGTTTACAGAGTTGTCAGAGTATGGGCATGCTTCTAAATTGCAAATTTTCTGTCATTGCAGTGGGCATAAATTTAATGCAGTGCAGTTGCTTGTTGACTAATTTTCTCCAATGCCCAAGGACTACACAATAAAATAGAATTGTTATATATGCATGATTTTTAGATGTTTTTAGGGTTGGTCATTGAGCCAATTGTCTAGTTTGGGAGCATCTAAGGAGTATTCTCTAGCACCAAAACACGTTTTGTCTAGTTTGTTAGTGAAGGGATGTATTTAGCATAGTGTAGGAAGGTTATGTAATGCAGATTTGAATGTAATGGTATGTCTCCACAAGTGTTTGTAGTGATCTTGGTAAATATATAATCACAGTTGAATGTTTTCCCTTGCCACATTTGTTGATATGATTGTAACATATGTTTGGAGATGTGTGACAGCATCCAAATTAATACAAGGCTTTGTATTTGCCATTCTTTGTTGCATATGAATCATTGCGGTTCTCTTTTGGATTATTAAGTATGTACATTATATGAAGATCTATATGAATTCATATATGTGAATGTACATGTCTAGTTCTTTTGGTCCTATGTTGTGTATTTTCTTTCCTCCTTGCATTCTATGACTTTGTTGCCCAATGGAATAAGCACTGGTCCATATTGGAGAGGGACCAATCACTCTTTAAAATCAAACAAATCATTCCCTTGTGGTTGAAGGAAAAAACCATCTTTCCTAAGCATGTGCATTCACACAATTGAATCATCTATAGAGGGGTGTTGTAAAAGCTAGTCATTCTTGACTTAGTGACAACTTTTGGAGTCAAGATGATGAGTTGGGTTTGGCTGTTCATTTATTTTTAGTTGTTCATATGGTTTGAATTTAATACCTATTCAAGTATACCCCTTTGGAATATCCCTCCAGAGTCTAAGTTGAGCTTGAAGTGTCAAGGAGTCTACCCACTCCTATTAGTTGGCTAAGATCACCCAAAAGTTGTTGATAAACATCTTCCTACCACCCTAAAAATAGTCCCTAGCCTAGGTGATTTAGGAATGTTTTAGAGTTTTGATTTGTAGTTATTTTGGGTCCCAATAGAATGGCGTCGCTACTAGGGAGGATTTGAAAGGACGAAGAATTTGGAGACCCCTGTAATAACCATTGTCAGGGATAAAGCTACATTAGTCATTACTAGTATTTTGGCATTTGGATTATCATTCATGCCCCTATAACAACCATTGCTGGGTGCAATCTATTTGTGTGTAAGTTTGGCATCCTGTCAACTTACACCAATAGATTGGTGTCATTGTCGGGGATGAGTTATGTGCTGGGTTACAAAAATTTAAAGACTCTGCTTATGTGAGCAACCTAGAATCAATTTTACGGCCTTGAAGATTATCATGCTTTAAAGGATTTCCTCATTCAGTAAGGTGGTGAATCTCCTGTCAAAGAAAATAAAGTTTTGTTGTTGTGTGTATGATTCAAGGAGATTACAACTGGTTAAGGTACATGTTCTTCTTCCTACCTTGACCATGGTTTCTCTCTCAGTAAAGGAACATGTTGTTTTCTTTCCTTTGTCCTACACATATGGTTTGTAGTTAGTCATGGCCTTCTAGTATGAATATGGATACTGTAGGGAGGATCCATCCTATCCATCTTCTTATATTGTAGACCATAGGAATTATATGGCTTTTGACCATCTGGATATTGTACTTTTTGATCATAGCCTTGTCGGCTCTACAAACCCAAAAAAATTTGAAACCTTACATAATAGAAATGAGTCCACTAGGTTGAAGTATGAAATTGAAAAAGAAAAGCAGTTGCTTGAGTCTTTACTACAACAAGAAAAAGAATTAGAAGGCCAAATCAGGCTACATCAATCTAGGCTACAATATAATCCCCTTCCTAATGTTCCTAGTTTCTCTTTTCCTCAACCTCCTCCTATTGCAAATGAAAATACATATAGATAGTTGGACCTCTCATGGGTCAGTTATGAGCAGAAATCCATGCCCAAGAAGATTTATAATCAGATGCTTTTATTTGATGCGTGTGAAGTTTATATGATGGGAAGGTGCACATTGAGGCATTTTTAGATTTCATGGACAAGTTCCAATTTGAAGATGAAGATATGTGGATGAGATGTTTTCTTAGATCTCTATGTGGAGTGGCACAAAAGTGGTTGGTTAGTTTCCCTAACTAGAATTTTACTTCCTAGGATCAATTGGTGGCTACATTTGAAGAGTTTGCAACTAGTCTAGACCCTGCTTTTCTTGTCCAAGAACTAGACTATATTAGAAAGCAGAAAGGAGAGTCTACCATGGAGCTTAGCCATAGATTTGCAGTGGCCCTATCTTGCATCTCAGAAAATTTTAGATTTGCTCTTCCTGTGTGTATTGATATGTATTTGAGAGCTTATGATGTTACCTTTAGTTTAGGTTCTATATGGAAGGAATTCAATCTAATGGACATACAATAAGCATACTTGTTCATTGATTATGTTGATAAAGTTAAGTAGGATATGACTGCAAAATCTCTATCCCAAAACACAGAGGTAGCTGATAATGACAGGTTGTTCTAGACAACAGGGATGTGGATGTTTCATGTGATTCAGACACAATATCAAGTGATGATTGTGTGTGCATAAGAAGAAGATGTTGGTGTAGTATATGGGGTAAGTGCAAAGAGATGGGGGCCAAAAAGTGGCCAAATTAATTTCAAAAAAAAAAAAGTCATAACGCGCTCGTGTTATGGCTTGGTTTTGACAAGCCTTAGGCTCGTTATTACCAAGCCATAACGCGAGTGCATTATGACTGTCTATAAATTAAAAAAAAGGGTTTCTAATCTCATTTCATTTCTTCTTCTCCTCTATACCCGCGGCCTATTGACCCTAGAAAGCGCACTCGCGTTATACAAAACTCCATTCAACACAAAAACCATATCAATTCATTGCCAAAATGCTGCCACGACATCGAGCACGCCAAAGGAGTGAGTTATATTTGTTTTTTTGTTTGAATTTGTTTCTAAATAGGTAGGTTTTAGTTGATTTTTGATTGTTATTTTGTTAATTGTCAGGAAATGTTAATGCACCTCCTCCTCCTCCTCCTCCTCAAAATCCACAAAATCCTGAGGAGGAAATACCTGCGGAACAACAACCTCCTCCATTGATTCCTCGACATGCCCTTGGAACACAAGAAAATATAATGGGGCAAATTGAAAACAACAAAAAGGAAATTGAAGATATAATTGCAAGGTTGAAAGATCATTCCACTTCAACCTTGCATAGGTCCACGCTTGCTGAATCTCTTGAGTCTATATTATCAAATGTAGATTCAATTAGCAAGCAAATAACTAGTTGGACGGATAAGAAGAGAGAGTTTAGAGATTACTATGCAGACAAGTTGTCATACCAAGATGTGAAAAAATTACAAATTACAAAATTAGACTTGTGTTCAATTTTCACAAACCCACAAACAAATCAACCTCCACCCATTACATGCAAGAGGTTCCCTATCCATTGGTGCAACAACCAAGCGATAAGGGACAATTTTGGGTAGAGGTGGTGGATGGTTTTTGACCATCCTCCATGCAATAATAATGAGGTCCCACAAAACTTTTTGAGGAAACTCTACTGCGAGTTTGTCCTTAATAAAGTGCCAAACTATTTTGATATGCGGGACTTCCAGGGTAGAGGTGGGGGGTCAGCACAAGATAGACCAGGGGCACATCTTGACCCATAGTGGGTAGTGAGATGAGTAATCAGCAGACCAGCCCACAAGCATGTTTCTATCCCTTCCATTGTGAAGGAGAGTGTTGAGGTCGATACACTTCAGTCGATTAGTTCCTTGACCCAGAGCATCATAGAGCATGCCAGTCCTGCAACACAGAGTGGGTTGGGAGATAGTGCAATGAGTAGTGTCCCACCCCATACTTGTCAAACTTGTGGGTCAGCCTATGGTTATGACCCCATGGACAGTCAGGACGTAGGTGCACAAGCTACATCTGTAGCTGAGCAAATGGTGATGACAGATACCCTCCTGAGTGAGACTTTCGGCCTTGATACTCAGGTAAAGATTAGCAAGTTTATTGAATTTAATTTATTAAATTTTATTTTTGAAATACAAGATTAACTAATTTAAATTGATGATTTTAATAAAATTTCAGGGTCATAGCGTCGATGTAGTTTTCAGTGGTTCTCCACCTACATTTTTCACTAGATCATCTATTGTCGAGGTATGTAACTAGTAAACAATTATAAATATTACATGTGAATAGCATCGTTATATGAATGGTATTCTAATATCTGATTTTGGATGTTGAATAGGTTAATACTGTAGATTTCACGGCAACACCTGCCAGTGGTGGTGGACTTCAAAGCTTTACAGAGGTAATAAAATAAATAGTTTAATGAATGAATTGTACTTACTAAATTTTTGTATGTGATTTGTGTGTTTTATTGTGTGTACTTCCATGTTTAGATGAATGTGTGTGTATGTTAGGAGCCATGATTTGCATCACTATTATAGTTTTTGTAATTGAATAATGTTGTTTTATTTCCAGATGATGCAGGCTGCGAAGACACCTCCCCATGTTCATAGGGCAATGGAGCAGGGTGTGGCCTCTGCGATTCATAGCTCCATGGCATTGACAGGGGTATGAGGCAGATTAGTAAATTTCAATTTACATTCATTGTTATAGTTGTCTATTTTTGAAAAATCAAAAGATTATTGATTTGAAGTTTAATTTCTATCTGGATGGTTTCTATAGGACATGACATCACCAGGGCCTATTCCTGCTACTGAGGCAAGCGAGGAGACAGATTATATGTTAGCGGTAAGTGATTATTTTGTTAAATGTTTCATTTTTTATAACATGTAATTTCTATATATTAATGTCTATACTTTTTATTGTAACAAGTAAAGATGCAGGAAGACCTAAATAGGAGGAGTAGCCCTCAGGTTCGTAGTAGACCACCCACATGTGCGTCTCCATCTCCTAGAAGATCAAAGGCTGCTCATGATTTATTCTCTTCACCAGCCAGAGGGGAATGACTTTTTATTGTGTTCCTTTGTTGTATGCCTAGATGGCATTTGTGGACATATATTTTGTATTGTACATAGTTGACATTGTATTCCTATATGGCATTCTTGTAAGCCTATATGGCTATTTTGTATATATGTTATACTTATATCGACAGATATTGATGTATGCCTATATGGATATTTGGTTAATACAAATCTTTTTGATTGATGGCATCCGTACTTGCATTATAAATCCACGTTTGAATGGATATTTATAGATGGCTACTTCAAATATTTAAAGTCTGATTGTATTACATAGGATGTTTGTTGATCCAATAAGCTAGCTATTGTTATTCAAGTATCACCTAAACCTCATTTTGGAACTAAAAGATAAAAGTTGTATTTAAAAAAAAAATGAATCATCATGTTGAACAGAAAATATTAATATTCTTTATGAGTAGCATAGAATGTCAACTATATGCAATACAAAAAAATGAATCATCATGTTATTCTTTATGTTTGAGATCCTGAAAATGACTAAGTCTGGTAGCCTGATATCCTGAAACACTAGGATGAATATCCAAGTCATTAGGATGATTGCGCCTTGAGAAAAAGTCATTAAGATGAGCGCCTAAAGGAGACTTTCTTAAACATTCAAACATTGAGCAACAAGCATGAAGGGTTAAGGCGCAATTTGTAACTCATAAATCCTCAAAAGGGCGCCCAACTTAGAGAGAGCATTCATTTAAGAAAAGGTACCCATTGACACCTGTTCGACCATAAAAGTGTGCCTAAGGTGGAAGGAGAACAAGCCTCTAGTAAGTGAAGCACACCTATTGTCTAAACCACTTCATTTTGGCACCCTAGCATGAGGAGGAGTATATAAGTCAATAGGAAATGATGCCTATAATGCAAATGAAGGACTAAGTGGCATTTTCAATAAGCATCAATTCACCTTGAGCTTTCAATAAATACATCAAATTGAGCCCCATAAGCCTAGGCACCCTTTGCCTGCAAAAGAACCTTGTATCGACGTCAAGAGTTGGTCATATCAGCGTATCAGCAGACCTTGGTTAGGCTTCGCCGATAGTGGTATGTCTTGCCAATGAGTGTGGTTTGAAGTCGAAGACATCGGTGTATCAGAAGATAATCCCATCTGCGCATCGGAAGAGTAGTTGAGAGATTCCCCGATGAAGGGGGTCACACTGACAGTCAAAATCCATCGGTGTATCAGTCCAACAAGATTAGAGTTCACCGATGTTTGGAGTCTCACCGATGGGTGTGGTCCAAAGGTTGTCATTTGTGAGATCGATGTGTCGGCAGAAGAGTTTTTAAGTGTGCCGATGGTATTAAGTCCTACCGATAGGCGAGGGACTTAGAGTCTCATATCAAAGTGACAAAGACATTAGTGTGAAAGGATATAAAGTCATCAATAGTGGTCTGTCTGACCGATAAGAGTCAATGATGGGATGTTTGTTAGAAGTGAAATCAAATGGAGTCATGGTGGCATCGGCCTATCGGCCGATGAAATTTTAAGCTCGCCAATGGTATGTTGTCTCGCCAATAGTGAGTTCAAAGGTTCAAAAGTTGATAATTCTATGCTTCCATTATTTTTAGACAAGTCAACAATAGAGTGAAATACAGAGTATCTAACCCTCTCTTGAGCAATCTACCTCGTAGGCGCTCAACATTGAGGAAAAACTTCATAAAAATGCCTATCTCTTTCTTGGCAAGTTTTATTATTTTGATGGTTCTAACTCATATCTAGAGAACTTCTCACCAAGGCACCAAAATAAGTTTAACCCAACTAAAGCAAGAAAATGCGCCCAAGATGATTTCAATCAATTGGACTAGGCACCAATTTAGTGTTATTTTGACTCATTCACCCTCAAGGCGCTAAAATATCATTCCTTCAATCAATCTAGTTTCCATGTTCCCATGTGTGATGTTCCAAGTAGGAGATAGCACCTAGGGTCTTTATCTTATTTTCAAAATTCTAATGATTCCAAACACTTACCAATAGTCTCAAAAGATCCTATTATCCCTTAAGCACTCAATCCTCTGATTTATCAAGGCGCTCAATCCTCTTCGAGGCACTCAAACTCATTTAAGGTGCTATCCTTTACTACTTCCCACTTCAAACACTCTAGGGCGCTCATAATTACTCCCATCACCAATCTTCCTCCTTAAAGTGCATTTGAGGACTTCTTCTTTATGCTAGGGCGCTAATATGAAAGTAACAATTTAAGGCGCTATATGAAAGCTTGATCTTGGAAAGGCGCCTAAACTCATAATGTGAGTTATTTTATCAAATTTTCAATTTTAAGGTCTTTTGGCAACTCCTCTACCAAGGCGCCATTTGATGAGGTGTTTGAAGCTTGATTTTCCCCTTAGGTGCACAAACTTGATGTTCTTGACCCTACAATGTGTTAGGGTTAGCCGGCAGAAGATATCAATTAAATGCAAATAAAGATTAAACAAAGAAATGGAAATACACAGAAATAATAATAGCGAGAGATAATTTTTAACATGGTTCACCCAAACTCAGGCTACATCCACCAAACAAAGAGTCCAATATTATTATCCAGTAAATCAAACTGATTACAATCAGCAATCCCTGCAACTCAATACCGCTGCAAAATGCTACAATACAATATCAAAACCCTAACCCTTAGCCGCTTTTTATCAAGCTTTTTGTCGGTTACAAAATAGGGTTTTCTTATGTCGGTCAATGAAAAAATTAACTCCCGGTGCATTATAAAATAATAAAAAACTGTGTGAGGTTTCGGGGGCGTTGCCCCCAAGCCCCCACGGGGGCGCTGCCCCTCGACCCCGCCCTGTATCGCGACAGGGAACGCGCCAGGGGCACTGCCCCTGGACCCCGCAAGGGGCGTTGCCCCTTGACCCCGTCTTGGGGGCGCTGCCCCTTGACCCCGTAGGAATTTGGGGGGAAACTGCGCCGATAAAAGTGGGTTAAATATAACCTCCGAGTCTGATTAGGCTCCATATAACAACACAATGCGCCTTGAGTCCCTAAGCTCTTACACTTATCATCTCTTATGCTACTTAGTTTCATCACTCTCATAAAGGAATTTTGAGGAGTATTACTCTTCGAACTTAATCTCTGGAACTAAGGTGCTCAATGGTGAGTAAACGTCCATTCTTCCAAGGTGCTCATCAAGGTATAAAACAACACACAAAGGCACCAAGATTACTCCACTCAACCTCAAAGCGCTAGATCATATCTAAATTTACATAAAGGTGCCAAATCAATATGTCACTCAAGGGCAAGTGCACTCGAAAGGTCATCTATCTTCAAACTCAACTTCTATTCCTCTAGGCATTTCCTTGGGTAAGTTTGGATGCTCCCTTCATGCTTGCCGTTCAAGTGGCTTTAACTCATTATAGAGGATTCCTCATCTAGGCGCAAATCATGATAGTTTCAAACACTTAGCTTTCAAGGTGCCAGAAGATGATTGTAGAGGAGTGAAATTGCACCTTAGTTCAAATAAGTGTTTACTTCATCATTGATGGATTTAAGTCATTGTATATGCTCATGAAGACTTACCTCACTCAATACTCCCCAAACTTGTGGATCTAAACATGCTTTTTCTCAGGCGCTAAACTGGAGTTGTCTAGATGCACAAGTGCGCCTCCCTCAATGAAGTTTATTTTGTTAACTTAGTTCATCCTAGTGACTCAAGGGGTTGTTATATTCTTTAGGCGCAATCTTTCATAGACTAAAACATTCACTCCGTGTTAAAGCACTCAAAGGAGGCTCTGGAGATGGAAAATGGCGCCTTAACTCACTTGTGTAAATTTTGGACTTTTAGGCAATTACAAGATGTCTTGGAGGGATCAATTCTTCAAGGCGCCCATTTTGTTCACCACTTGTAGCATCACTTGTTCAAGGCGCATGTTTGGGATTCTCCGGATGATGAAATGCTCCTTGACTCCCTAGGCAGTTAGACTCCAACTCTAGGTGCAAGATAATGATGATTTGAGCTAAAATAAGCATCTAAAAATCTAAGGTATTATTTGAGGCTTCCACTCCAAATTCTACCTAGGCACTCACCTAGGGTGAAATGATTATCAAAGTGCACCTTAATCATTCCTTCCTCTACACACCCACTATCAGGATCAGGTCATCAAGGAGCTCTAAAACTCAAACACCACTGACCTCATCATGCAATAACCCCAAGACATCATCTAATCTTAGTCAAACACACTGGAGTTCAAAAAAAGTAGGGGGTCCCCATTTGCAATGGGGCAATGTGTGATTTGGTCACAACAGCCACCTAGAGTGAATAGGCTTTCATCCTGACCTAATACACTGCCTCCTTCTGACAATTTTTGGGGCAGCAGAAAACCTTTCACCATGGGTAAATGTCTCAGAAATATAAAAAACTGAGAGAGGTTATTGTAGAGGCACTCTAGGTGATCGTGTTGCCTCAGACGGAATGTTTCTAAGTGACACAGTTTTCGAGTAACATCTCGTCAAAGATTGCTGCCTTTTTGCACTTTGGACTCTTCAGGGATATCATCGGTACAATGTAGCTCAGACTGTTTCAACATGTTTGGGTGAAAAATAGGACCATGCCTAGCTAAATGTACCCATTCAGACTCATTAGAATAGTCAGTTTGGTCGCATCAGGAGCAGAACGAAAGTTACACCCCTTTGCAACTTTACACTGCCTCCTTCTGACGATTTTTGGGGCAGCAGAAAACCTTTCACCATTGGCAAATGCCTCAAAGATATAAAAAACTGAGAGATTATTGTAGAGGCACTCTACGTGATCGTGTTGCCTCAGACATAATGTTTCTAAGTGACACAGTTTTTGAGTAACATCTCGTCAAAGATTGCTACCTTTTTGCACTTTGGACTCTTTAGGGATATCGTGGGTACAATGTAGCTCGGACTATTTCGACATGTTTGGGTGAAAAAAAGGACCATGCCTAGCATAAATGTACCCTTCCAGATGCATTGGAATAGTCAGTTTGGTCGCATCACAAGCAGGACACCAAAAATACAAAAGTTGCTTTGTACAACTTGACAACATTGACACTTTTTTGCAACATGACTCAAAGACTCAAACTGACCCCAAATGACTCAAAGTGACTTAAAATCACCTTGATTTTGGTGCCCAATGTACATTATAGAGGTCGAGGCGCTCCTTATCATTCAAACATCTTAGATGAGCGCATAGGAAAGGAAAAAGCTCTAAGTTTCATCATCATGAGCGCCTAATATCAAGAGACTTTAATGGCTCAAACCTTAGCATGGAGTCCTAAGGTGCATTTCATATCTCCTTTCATCCATTTTAGCGCCCTTATGTAGATTTTTCAACTTGATTTGGCGCCCTTTATGTGAAGGAAGATCTAAAGGCATGAAAGTGGATGTCGTATTGCAAGAGTTTGGATCGTCAAAATTGAAAGAAATAAGTCTATTAAGCTTGGGTGCCCTTGGTCTTCTTTTCATTCATTATGAGTGCCTTGGGAGAATGGTATATAGGTCATCATCATGATTGGGTGCCCTAGACCTAGAGTGTTGGAAAGATCATCAAATGGTGTCTAGAGGAAGTAGGGTGAGTTAGGAGTTTGGTCGCATCAGGAGCAGGACACCAAAAATGCATAACATGATGATGTAAAAATGTGTACATATGTGTAAAAATGTAGGAGGAAATAAAAAAAAGACAAACCTTACAAATTAATGTGCATACTTACAACTCAATGTAACATGACTTTACAAAATCAATGTGAATACTTAAAAATTAATCCAATGAACCATCTGGGTCTACTCTACTCTTTATTGTGTCAAGTATTGCTTCATGGTCAGACTCATGCACCTTCCACAATATTTTGTTCAAAGGTCTACCCCGATACTTTATCAAATGAACATTGGATGCCACGACAAGATTCGAGTAATGAAGAATCTTCTGATGCGTGTCAAAGTCTTGAAATAGCCAAATATTAACACTCTTATGTGGGTACCTTCTAAGCCATGTTCCAGTAATAACCACTAAGCCTGTAGGGTATTCAATGTTTTCTCCATCTATAACAAGGGCCTCCAATTTCTTTTTGGCCTCAACACAACGACATAAGTAATAATTTGTTCCCTGTTCATTATCTTCATCTGCAATAATTGCATATACGTGCCCTACATTGATATGTGTAGCAAATAAGATGAAATTAGTCAACATTACAAAAACACTACAAAGTAAGATGACATTACCTAGTTGAACTAGATGAAATTAGATGCATATACGTGCCCTATATTACCTGGTTGAACTAAATCTGATATGTGGTCAAAGTCAACTGACGATTCCATCTGTGTTAATTCCAATGCCGTCGGGGGTCGATACGTGTCAAGTGGGCTAAGATAACTTAACTGTCATTTGTCAACCCACTCCTTTGACTCACACTCATCCCAAACTTGAATTATACAAGAAGAAAAAAAGCATGACATCTTTCATGTATGGATACTCCATGAACCTGCAATTGAGCTTCTGAAAGAGTGCATCTCATTTGATCCTGTTAGTGTACAACAATCCTCATATGGTGCAATGTTAGTATCATCTATCAACCAAAAAAATCTACGAACTGAAGACTTACCTTCATTACCTGGACCCATGGAATCATTACACCACTCGACAATTAATTTTGCATCTGTCAACTTTGCATTGTCTTTATACTTTAACTCTTCTTGTGCTATGGCTCTTTTGATACATGCTCCTGCACCATCATGCTCCCCCTTTCCATGCTCGGCCTCACAAAAGTTTCACATATGTTGAATACCTGTAAAATTATGCCTCCTACTCAGCCAATAGAAATTCTGTGAGTTCTTGAATTGTGACGCACAGTTATCTGACCATATGATATGCTAACTGAACAATATGCCCCTTCTAGCCAAATCATTGTAGAACACCTGAAAGCAACCTTGCATGAACTCCGTAGAATGTGTATGATCATCACTAATATAGAAATTATACTCCCTTATGATCTTTCTGTCATCCTTTGTACTATCATTTGCATGAATGAATGTGATGTGCACAAATATAGAAACCTGTGTGGAGTTGTAATATTGTGATTGCACCTCACGCTGTGGTTGTAGACTGTAGTTCTCTGCAAAGTCGACGACTGAAACAATGCTACCAATCGGAAATGTGTCCTTGCATAACTTGAATTGCAAGTCCAACCATCGAGCTCTATGGGCATGTCTTGCATACTCATACACTATGCTGTCATGAAATATAGGCATAAACTGATACACTAAAATCTTTTCAATAACTAATTCACACCTCTTTGCTTCTTTACCATCTTTTGTATTGTATGCCACTGTTTTATACTTGCCAAACTCTACTAGTTCATTTCCAACCACATGTGTTATTTCCATATGTTCACATATTGGCAAATGTTGCAAGCCACCGCAACGATGACATGTGCCATCCAAGCATAATTTCTTGTAGAATATTTGACCTTCCTCTCTTTCACATAAAATTTTTGATATGAAGTCTCTTGAAGATGGTGGGGCACATATGGTACAACCCTACAAATCATTGTTAGTATGCATATCTAAACATATAGACCTATAAGCATCAAACATGTAATCTACAACAACAAGTAGTGCGTGTGTGATTTATCTTAACATAGAAAGGTTTTAGCAATTCAAAATATCTTTGACAAATTTTAATTTGAGGATACTTCTCTAGAAATTTACCATAAAATTGTGTTTGAGTTTCATCCAAAAAATACCTTGGATGTGGCTTGCGGTTCTGACTACCGATTCTCCTTCTTACCACATCCCTTTGATTCAGAGATACCCTTGTGTAATTCTTCCAAAAGTCTTCAATTAGTGATCTCAATGCTTCAACAATTGGTTTATCTTTTCGTGGTAGTCTCCCCGAGAACACCCATAATTCATTGGCATTAGTGTCCTCAATTCTTTGGCGTCTTCCAACGGCTCTTGATAAAGTTTTCCTATTAATTCTCAATTCTTGACTTGTCTTTCTAATGAGACAAGTTTTCCTCATTTGACTACTTACTATAGTCGATGTAATCACACGCCATGTTGTATTACTATCTTTTGTGCATGAGGTGTTACCCACACTCTCATATGCACTCATTAGATTCTTGACAATAGATTTTTCATTTGAAGCCTCTAATGTTCTCAACCCAAGAATCTTCATGATAGACCTATACTTTATACTTCGCATCATTTCAACGAATAGTTGACATCTTGCAGTCTCATTTAACTTTTCAAAGAACAATCTCCAAATCTTATTAGCATATCTTCTACAAGTGCATTTTGGAATCTTACCTTCCATTGGCTACAAAATATTCTTATCAATATCAATCAAATACTTTGGCTTTCTATGCAAAATTCTAGGTGGTGTCAAGTTAGGTAAATTCATCTCAACATTAGGAATTTCATCAATATTTAAATGAGATGGGTTAGATGGCATACCTTCGATCAAAGATGGAATAGATGACATACCTTGAGGTAGGAACGATGGCGTACCTCCTTCATCACATGTGAGTGATGATGTACTCTCAACTTGAGATGTGGTAGATGGTGTCCCTACATGTTGACTTGCAGTAGAGGACGTGTCTCCAACTATGGTATTCAAATCTCTCGTACCATGAAGTTTTTGCATTTGTTCTCTTTGTGCCACCAATACCATATCTCTTTGTGATGGTTGTGGTTCCTCTTCAATTGGTATGTCTTCATTTATCATGTCCAATTTCCTCTTCTCATGAAGTTCCCTCATAGCCACTGCTTTCTTTGCATTCTTAGCTTCTATCTCTTCCTGTGTTGGTTTAATTCTTGATCGTTTCCTCGGCATGATGGAGAATTTGTCTATAGCATGATAAAGAGACCAATATTAGTTCCTAAGAAATGAATACAATATGATAGTGGGATTGTATTTTTTTTATGTTGTAAGGATTTATTCTTGTATAGTTTGACATCATGGTATGTTAAGGTTTGTTTATTACACATAATTATTAAAGAGCCCAAGTGTAGAAAATATACATGGCATCATGTGAGATTGTAGGCTGCTTTCTTGATTGGGAATGTGTCTATTTTAAACATGTATGATAAAGCATGATAAAGTAATTCAATCCAAAATAAGGAAAATGTAAAGAACATGCATGTAAAGATTTGACATACCTAAAAAATGAAGATTTGAATGGAGAGAGTACCTAATTATGTAGTGTTTTTATCTTCTTGCATCAAACTTGATGTGAAAACTATGTTATTTCCTCCTCCTCAAGTTGGCAAAGCAAAAAAGGTGGTGGAAAGATCATGCAAAGGTGGTACAATGTGTCAAATGTGCATGTGAACTTCCCAACAACATGAAAGCACTTCTTTTTTGTTGGAGCACGCGCAGAATCAGTAAGAAAATAGAGCATGTGGGCCTGGATCACGGGGGTAACCACTTTTTTACCGTTTCAATAGCAAGACAAAACGTGAGCATGTTATAACCCACTCGTGCTATAACGCACTCGTGTTTTGTCCTGCTATAGATTGATCACATCCTTTGCATTGATCACATCTCTTTCCTGCAAGAGCTTGCCAGATACTCCGCCATATGATAGGCATAACAATGAAGGGGCAAGACCTCATAATCAAGTTCTTGATAGAAAATGCCCTCAACCCTCAACCCTCAACGTCAAACCCTAATCCCTCAACCCTTAACTCTGATCCCTCGACCCTCAACCCTTAATGTCAAATCCTAGTCCCTCAACCCTTCACTCTAATACCTCAACCCTAAACCCTCAACACTATACCTTAAACCCTAATCCCTCAACCCTAACCCTAAACCTTGTCTCTAAACCCTAATCCCTCAACCCTCAACCCTAATCCATCATCCATCATCCCTCAACTCTAATCCCTCATCCCTAAACCCTAAATGCTATCCCTATTCTTAGACCCTCAACAGGCTCGATACTATACCTTAAACCCTAATCCCTCTACCCTTGACACTCTTATTTAACCCTAATCCCTTGACCATTAACCCTATCCCTCAACCTCAACCCTCAAACCTCAACTCTCAACATTAAACCCTAATTCATCAACCCTAAACCCTAATCCCTCAAACCTAAACCCTATCCCTAAACCATCAACCCTCAACACTATACCTTAAACCCTAATCCATATCCCTCAACCCTTAACCCTTAAAACTTAAACCCTATCCCTACACCCTCAACACTTGACACTATATCTTAAGCCTTAAACCCTCATCCCTAAAGCCTTAACCCTCAATCCTTAAACCTTCAACCCTAAACCCTATCCCTAATCCCTCTACCCTCGACACTCTAACCCTAACCTCGACATTAAATGCTAATTTGTCAACCCTAAACCCTAATCCTAAACCCTCAACCCTCAACACTATACCTTAAACCCTAATCCCTCAACCCTCAACCCTAAACCTTATCCCTAAACCCTAATCCCTCAACCCTCAACCCTAATCCAGCATCACTCAACTCTAATCCCTCATCCCTAAACCCTAAATGCTATCCCTATTTCTAAACCCTTAACAAACTTGATACTATACCTTAAACCCTAATCCCTTATCCCTAAAACCTCCAACCCTATCCCTAATCCTTACACCCTCCACCCTCTAGTTTAACCCTAATCCCTCGAACCTCAACCCTATCCCTAAACCCTTGACCCTCAAACCTCAACCCTCGAGGTCAAACCCTAATACCTCAACCCTTAACTCTGATCCCTCAACCCTATCCCTAAACCCTAAACCCTAAACCCTCAACCCTCAACCCTCAACGTCAAATCCTAATCCCTCAACCCTTCACTCTAATCCCTTAACCCTAAACCCTATCCCTAAACCCTCAACACTATACCTTAAACCCTAATCCCTCAGCCCTCAACCCTAAACCTTATCCCTAAACTCTAATCCCTCAACCCTCAACCCTAATCCGTCATCCCTCAACTCTAATCCCTCATCCCTAAACCCTAAATGCTATCCCTATTTCTACACCCTTAACAGACTCGATACTATACCTTAAACCCTAATCCCTTATCCCTAAACCCTCCAACCCTATCCCTAATCCTTATACCCTCCACACTCTACTTTAACCCTAATTCCTTGACCCTCAACCCTATCCCTAAAGCCTTGACCCTCGAACCTCAACCCTCAACGTCAAACCCTAATCCCTCAACCCTTAACTCTGATCCCTCGACCCTCAACCCTATCCCTAAACCCTAAACCCTAAACCCTCAACCCTCAACGTCAAATTCTAATCCCTCAACCCTTCACTCTAATCCCTCAACCCTAAACCCTATCCCTAAACCCTCAACACTATACCTTAAACCCTAATCCCTCAACCCTAACCCTAAACCTTGTCCCTAAACCCTAATCCATCAACCCTCAACCCTAATCTGTCATCCGTCATCCCTCAATTCTAATCCCTCATCCCTAAACCCTAAACGCTATCCCTATTCCTAGACCCTCAACAGGCTCGATACTATACCTTAAACCCTAATCCCTCTACCCTCGACACTCTTATTTAACCCTAATCCCTTGACCATTAACCCTATCCCTCAACCTCAGCCCTCAACCCTCAACCCTCAACCCTCAACTCTCAACATTAAACCCTAATTCATCAACCCTAAACCCTAATCCCTCAAACCTAAACCCTATCCCTAAACCATCAACCCTCAACACTATACCTTAAACCCTAATCCATATCCCTCAACCCTTAACCCTTAAAACTTAAACCCTATCCCTACACCCTCAACACTCGACACTATATCTTAAGCCTTAAACCCTCATCTCTAAAGCCTCAACCCTCAATCCTTAAACCTTTAACCCTAAACCCTATCCCTAATCCCTCTACCCTCGACACTCTAACCCTAACCTCGACATTAAATGCTAATCCGTCAACCCTAAACCCTAATCCTAAACCCTCAACCCTCAACACTATACCTTAAACCCTAATCCCTCAACCCTCAACCCTAAACCTTATCCCTAAACCCTAATCCCTCAACCCTCAACCCTAATCCATCATCCCTCAACTCTAATCCCTCATCCCTAAACCCTAAATGCTATCCCTATTCCTAAACCCTCAACAAACTTGATACTATACCTTAAACCTAATTCCTTATCCCTAAACCCTCCAACCCTATCCCTAATCCTTACACCCTCCACACTCTACTTTAACCCTAATCCCTCGACCCTCAACCCTATCCCTAAACCCTTGACCCTTGAACCTCAACCCTCAACCCTCAACCCTCAACCCTCAATGTCAAACCCTAATCCCTCAACCCTTAACTCTGATCCCTCGACCCTCAACCCTATCCCTAAACCCTAAACCCTAAACCCTCAACCCTAATCTGTCATCCCTCAACTCTAATCCCTCATCCCTAAACCCTAAACGCTATCCCTATTCCTAGACCCTCAACGGGCTCGATACTATACCTTAAATACTAATCCCTTATCCCTTAACCCTCATGATTAATAACCTTGAACGTAAAAAAATTTAAGGGGAGCATAACGCAAGCGCGTTATAACGTGCTCGCATTATGTCAAACATGACAAACAACAGACTTACGGGAAAGGAAAAATGCAAAGCAAATCATAACGCGAGCGCGTTATAACGTGCTTGCGTTATGTCTTACTTTGGGAATCCCAAGCCTTGGGCTTGGAATTTGCTTTGGATTTCCAACCCAAAGGCTTGGAGTGCCTTATGAACAGTCACATATGTGTTTTTCCATATTCTTCAAAATTTCACATAATTTCATTTGTGCTAACCCTAAGATTTGCACGTGTTTCAAGGTCGAACAAATTGAACACTTGGGTAATGTTAGGCTTTCTCTTAGCTATTTGACGATGTGATTTTTTTCACATTTTAACAATGTTAAGCCTTTCATCTTTAATTTCTTTTGTTTGTGTGTCTGTTTTTAGGCAAAAACCACTGTTTGGTCTTTTTTTCATTGTAAATTAACTATTCATTCAAATTTTTTAAAAATTACATATTTAGAAACTAGACTCCATTCTACAAATATTAAAAAAATAAAAAAATGATTTTCAATTAGTTTTCAAAATTTATAGGGGTAGCACGGCCAAAATTCTATTTTTTAGGATGTGTCCACTTTGAAAATTAGTGAAAAATCAAATATTCATCAAAAAATTATCAAAAAAATCGGGCATAAACTACATGCTATTAGCTAATTTCTCACTAAAGCGATTTTTAAAATACCAAAAAAAAGTTGACCTTTTGAGGGAGCCACAAAACATGCTATGTTATGTTTTCTTGATAGAAACAACACCAATTTCTATGGCTCCCTCTTTTGAACCCCTTAATCTATGCCATTTTCAAAACAAAATAGTAGTTTAGAAAGTAGACTCGGAGCACTACGAACATTGTTTTGGTTGCATCTCCAAATTTTGAGTTTAACTATGCTCAATTTCTCATCCAAGGCCAGTATTTTCTAATTTCAGAAAAAAAGTGGCCACTTAAGACCCCTTTTTGGCCCCCCATCTTCTTACACTTACCCTATGACAACAATTCTAATGAAAATAGTAGTGACTATACCTACTTGAATTGATTGGATTAGTCATCAGTGGATGATGAAGATTAGAAAATCAATGATGATTTCTAATTTGGTGAAGAGATTTTTGACCCTGCTTCTTGTTATATAGTATTGTAGACCTCCTAGAAGGTATGTATGCAAGTGAAACATCGAATGACTCAGCTGATGTAGTTGATTATATAGAGCATACGTGCATTGATGAAATAAATAATGATGAAGAGATGAGCATAAGAGATAATACCCTTTTATGAGGTAATACAATTCATGATTATCATTGGTGCATGGATAATCCACTTTTTGAAGATGACTTTGATCTTAGTTAATTTGAGATGTCAGTTTTGGAGGTGGAGAATCTTATGTTGTATGACTCAGTTGCTTGTGGACACCAAGTCGATAGAGAGGGAATACAAAATAATCTTAAGGGTGAACAAGAGACTAGTCTCTTGTTTAGTATGTTACCCTTATTTGTCCCTAAAGATGACATTGATGTCATTGACACTTGTTTGCATGAGGATGATATTGATTATGCTTTAGTTGGATATCATGAAGGCATTTCTATAGCTACAAATGATTTTGACCTAACAGTTTCCCACAATGAAGACTATGTCACAAATGATTTTCTAGAGATTTGTATGGGGCAGTTATCTCTTGTTTATGTGGATCATGTTGAGAGAACATTTTTGAGCTCATTGGTTGGGCTTAATAACAATGAGGCTGGGTGTTATTGTGTGGGTCAAGTTTTTGATCGGTAGGGTGAAGAGAAGAAAATCATTAATGATTTTCTTAGAAGCAATTTTTACACAACAGTGTGTGCCAAGGAATCCAAAACAGAGAGGCAATTTGAAGATTTAAAGTCCTCACTTGAAGTGCCTCAAATTTCTGATTTATATGCTAATGGTGCATATTTTAATATGAATCATGCCTTTGATTCAATCATGGAGGAGTACATTGGCATCTGTAGTGTAGCTAGGCCACAAGAATTAGAACTATCATATAACATAGCCCAGCATGAAACCACACCTGGGCTGGATACATTTCAGCTTGATATTTTTCTTCATGTCGATCTTTATGCAGATCCAGAAATGCATCATCCTAACATGAAATTTGAAGGTGAGTACTTCTTTGTGAGTCAACATGATGATGATTCATATTATCTATGGTTGCCTTGCCCTAGTAATTTTTTTCCCATCTTTAGCATGATAATATGAATGTCTATTTTTTGTATGTGCATGCATGTAAAATATTTTTATTGTTGATGTTGGGTGATCAGTGCAGCAAGGATTGAGGGAGATCAACTCCTTCAATAGGCTTGTCTTTGACATAGGAAAGTAGCTTCACTAGTTTTTTTGTAGGCGTGGCCTGCAGTGTCCTAAAATTTTAATACAGTCATCTTTGACTGTATGTTGTTTTGTAAATATGTTTTGTGTTTTGTCCCTTTGTGTGTTTTTGTTTTGGTCTGCTAAGAGATATTTTTGGTTCTCGCTATGCCATACAAGTTTACCACACATCCCCAACCAAAGCTAGTGTTGGACCCCAAAATTACCAGTTCCTAAAATGCCCTATTTAGCCCCAAAAAACTCAGAAAATCTATCAATTTTCCCCACCTTTGCCTTTGAATTTCAAAACCCCTCATTTAGATATGATCTGAGACATTTTTTAGGGGTTTTATGCCAAAATTTGCTAAGTAAAGTCTTTCCCCTTGTGTTGGTTTTCTTCCTTAGAAAAAATTAGCTCATTTGGGTGCTTTATCGACAAATCGGCAAATTTGTGAACTGGTGAACCGGTTTCCTAGTTTGAAAATTCAACGATTCGCTGATATAAGCGACTGGGTGGGCAAAAAAATTGTTTAAGGAAAAAGGAAGAAAAGGGAAAGGCAAAGGCAAAGGGAAGTTTCACAAGATCTTTTGTCAATAGGTTTTGAGGTTAATGAACCCACCAATTTGCCAAACGGCAGGTTCACCGACCAGGAGATTCGTCAATGAGTGGAGGGAAGATAGAGCTGTGGCAAGTATGAAAAAGTTTCTAAGGCAAAATGAAGAAGATGAAGGAAAGGATTTGTCAGTGAAGTTGGAGGTTCATCAACCTCCAAGTTCACCAATGCAAAGTTTGGCCAATAGAGGATTCGTCGATAGAAGTCAAAAGAGGAGAAGGTTGTAGCACAAGTGGATTTTCGAAGGCAAAGGAAACGCCATATCGGGGAGTCAGTGAAGTCCCAAAATTTCTGAAAGTTTGGACTCTTCATAGTTTACCGATGGTAAGGATTCCCCGACAAAGAAGAAAAGTGGCAGAGTTAGGGAAAGTTTGAGTTTCGCCGACTTTGTCGATAAAGGGGCCAAGGCGGAGAAAACTCAAAGTTTTGAAAGAGAATAAAGTAGCTGATAAGGAAGGAAAAAGAAAGCAGTGCAGCTGCCAAAGGCAAAGTTCGTAAAAGGTCATATTTATTGATAAGGAAAATAGAAAAGTAGAATGTGGGTAAGGCAAAACGAAGAAGGATAAAGTAAAATGTTTGGTCAAGAAATTGAGGAAAGCTGAACAGGTCAAATAGTTGAGATTTTTGCAAGTTTGCTGATGGGCAAATTGGCCGGTAGGGTCAACAAAGAAAGAGGAAGAGAGAGTTCAAAAAATTAAAGATTTGCTGATGAAGTGCAAAAATTATCAAAGTTTGAAAATTATAAGATTTACCGACAAAGGGCGAAGGCCTACTAGTTTGAAAAATGTAACTTTTGCTGACCAATGAAGGAAGAAGGCAGAGTTTGCAAAAATGAAAAATTGCCAATAAAGGGCAGCAAAGGTATGGTTTGGAAAAATAAAAGTTGTCACTAAAGAAGAAATGAGGTGGCAGAAGGTGAAGTTATAAAAACATGAAATTTGTCAATAGAGGCAAAGTCAGCCAAGTTCACCAAATTGAAATTTTGCCGATAAGGTAAAAGAGGAAAGCTAAAGACAGAGACAAGGCCAAGTTCGAGAAATAGAAGATTTGTCGATAAAGCAAAAAGGAAGGCAAAAAATGAAGATGAAGTGCCAAACAAAAAGTAAAGTTTTCCACAGTTCAAAAAGGTGACAATTTGCCATTAAGGTAAATATAAGAGGAAAAGGAAGGCAATTTATGAGAAAGAAAAAAGGTCAATAAGAAGACGGAAAAATGACCAATATGCAGATAGATACAGTCAGAAGACAAATTTTTCCAAAATAAAAAAATTGGACAACACATTTAAAGTGTTGTAAAAGATTTAAAATGTTGATTTGTACTCAGATTTTATGACTTTGCAGAACAATGCCATGCAAGTCGTTCGAACAATAAAATTCTTCAATGCACAGGTACATTTGGAGGACAAAGTAGATAAATCAAATGTTGTAGATGTCAAAGGTTGGATTTGTTCCTTCCCTCTTTATTATTCTTGGAACACAAATAGTGCAAGAAATCTTCTATTGTCAGTTTGTAGAGTTGTCAGAGTATGGGCATGCTTCTAAAGTGCAAATTTTGTGTCATGGTAGTGGGCCTAAATTTAATGCAATGAAGTTGATTGTTAATTGATTTTCTCCAATGCCCGAGGGTAGCACAGTAAAACAAAATTTCTTTATATGCATGATTTTTAGATGTTTTCAAGGTTAGTCGCTGACCCAATTGTCTGGCCTGGGAGTGCCTAAGGAGTATTCTCTAGAACCAAAACACATTCTGTCTTGTTTTTTAGTGAAGGGATGTATTCAGCATAGTGTAGGAAGGTTATGTAATGCAGATTTGAATGTAACAGTATGTCTCCATAGGATTTTGTAGTGATTTTAGTAAATATATAATCAAAGTTGTATGTTTCCTCTTGCCACATTTGCTGGTATGATTGTAACAGATGTTTGGAGATGTGTGATAGCATCCAAATTAATACAAGGATTTGCATTTTTCATTCTTTGTTGCATATGAATCATTGTGGTTCTCTTTTGGATTATTAAGTATGTCTATTAATGAAGATCTATCTGAAGTCATATATGTGAATGTATGTCTAGTTATGTTGATCCTATGTTATGTATTTTCTTTCCTCCTTGCATTCTATGACTTTGTTGCCCAACGGAATAGGCACCAGTCCATATCAGAGAGGGACCAATCACTATTTAAAATCAAACAAATCATTCACCTGTAGTTTAGGGGAAAAAACCATCTTTCCTATGCATGTACATTTGCACAGTTGAATCAGTTATATAGGGGTGTTGTGACATCTAGTCATTCTTGACTTGGTGATAGCGTTTGGAGTCAAGATGATGAGTTAGATTTGGTTGTTCATCTAGTTTGAACTTAATACCTATTCATGTATACCCCTTTGGAATATCCTCTAGAGTCTAAGCTGAGCTTGAAATGTAGAGGAGTCTACCCACTCCTGTTAGTTGGCCAAGATCACCCAAAACTTGCTGATAAACATCTTCCTATCACCCTGATGACAGTCCCTGGCCTAGGTGATTTAGGAGTGTTTTAGAGTTTTGGGTCGCAGTTATTTTGGGTCCCAATGGGCCCAAATTAAATATTTGGGCAAGATTTGTGGGTAGTCTTTATGAGGATGTCTGAGCAGCAACGAGGAGGGATAGGGAATGTTTTAAACCAAGTGGAGGAGAGGTTGAGCGAGAATTTTTGAGGAGATTTTTTTAGAGTGTAGAAACAATCTAACAAAGAGGAGGAAAAGAAAGATAGTAAGAAAGAGAAACAATTTCATAGCGAATTGACCAACAAGGAGGCTACTAGAAAAGGAAGGAATAGAGGATATTCAAGAGCGAATGTTGTTTTCATAGGAGTAGCATATGATAAAGAAGGTACAAAAGGAGTGGAGGAAATATTTTGTTCTTAGAGGGGTGACTATGAATCTAAATCAAAGGAGGCTAGAAAATAGATTGGCACAAGGGAGATCTTACCCGCTCTAATTTTCTATATTTTGAAAGATAAACAATGATAAATTTCTATATTTTCTTCAATATGAATAGAGAGAGAAAATGCTTATTTCCATTGTTGCCCATGTTTCTTGAATGGCGTATGTTCATGTGAGATTATTGGCAATTGTATATGCTTTTGTGTGTGTGCTTTTAGCCTATAGCAATAATTAGAGTATGGTGGTTAACCCCTAGAACACTTGTGCACAACAAAAGAAAGAGGAGAAGTCGACAAGTAGAAATAGCCTACAACGAAGGTATTGACTAGTTTTGAGTCACATATATAGTAAGTATCATGTTGGGTGTGGGCCATAGAAGTGGTGTAAGATGCTATAAGACTACCTATAGCAAGGGAGAAACAAGGTGTCATAGGGGTGTGGCACCATTGGTAATTCATTTGGATATATGGTATGTGGCCCAAAATTAGACTTCCCTGGATTCAATGGCATCGATTCCAGCAATTGGCTTTACAAATCATAAAAATATTTTGGTCTTCACAGTACTCATGTAGTGAACAAGGTACTTATTGCTTCCTTCCACTTAGAGAAATAAATCATCCAATGGTATTGTGGTATCTAAAATCCCATGGTGAAACCAATTGGGAATTTCTTTATCAAACACTTGCTAGTTCAGTTTGACCCTAGCACCTATGAAGATTTTATTGGAGCCCTCACCAAACTCTGTCAAACAAAAGTAGTTCAAGAATGTACTAGATAAATTTTGAAAAAATAGCTAATCACACTCCAGGCTTATTTGATGCCTTTTTCATGGATTTGTTTCATTAGTGTCCTTAAGGATATAATCCATGCTAAAGTCATAATATTAAAACCTAATGATAGGATAGAGGCCTTAAGATTGGCCAAATTAGTAGAAGATAAGATCACTAGTCAATGTTATTTTTAAAATTTTCTCCATCCAAGAATACCACACCATAACACACTCTTCTAGAACTTGACCTCTAAAAATAATTCCCATTAAATTCCTTACAAGGGCTAAAATATAAGCTGAAACAGAAAAGGGGTTATGTTATAACTATGCTAAAAATTTATGTGAGGCCATAAATGTGTGGAATAAAAGGTGTGTCTACTAGATGTTGAGTTTCCTCCTAATAGAAAGGATTGGGAAGATGATTAGGAACATAAGAGGAATTGGTTACCACTAACTCCACTCCAATGGATTCCCACCCATAAATTTTTCATAAATGCCTTGGAGGGAGCACCATCCCTTAGACTATTAAAGTCAAAGGCTATTTTAATAAGAAAATCCCCCTCACTATTCTAGTTGACTGGGATAGTATACATAGATTCATTTATCCATGGTTATCCAAACAAGGTAACTACCTTGTGTATCCATGCTTAAGCTTTGAAGTTATGATTACCAATGGAAGAGTATTACCTTGTGAAAGGAAATGCCTGAATGTTCATATTAATTATAGTGGTGACTATAACCTTTGCTCAAATATGATTATCATACCTTTGGTTGTATGTGATGTAGTTCTTGTGTAACAATGCATGTGTACCCTTGGACCAATCTTGTGGGATTTCTCTAAACTTTAGATATAGTTCTCGCATAATAGGTAGTACACATTTAAGGTTGCTACTCCCTAGATCTACCAATATTATTAACATACATCAAATGGAGAAACATCTTTAAAAAGGCTCCCATTGGTTCATCACCCAAAGATGTTCCATTTAGGTTAGTTCATCTTTAGATTCCAACACATTTGGTGAATTATAATAGAGTTTGGATAAGACTGCCACAATTTTTATTGATCCAATAGTGTTACCACCTCAATGTCCTAAGGACCATCACATTCAACTCATTCTAGTGAGTGTAGCCCCCAACTTTTGATCATACAAGTAAATATTCCTATAACAATAGAAATTAAGAATTTATTATAGGAACTCCTTAAGGTTAATGTCATTCATCAAATCCTTAGCCCCTACACTTCATCTATTATTCTTGTCTACAAAAAAGATGAGTCTTGGCAACTCTACATTCATATTTATTTGTTGAACAAAATCACCATCAAGGACAAATATTCTATTCTAGTGATTGATGGATTATTCATAAGTTTTATGGTGCCCAATTTTTCTTTAAGTTAGATCTACACTAGTTATCACTAGATTTGTATCAACAAAGAGGATATCCCAAACATAACCTTCTAAACTCATGATAGCCACTATGAATTTCTATTCATGCCATTAAATCTTATCAATGCCCTATCCATGTTCTAGATATTGATGAACAAACTCTTTTGGACATTCCTTCATAAATTCATCTTGGTCTTCTTCAATGGAATTTTGATCTAAAGTAAAACATGAATAGAGCATTTATCTTACCTTGACCTAGAACTGCAACTCCTTTCCAATAATTAGTTATGTGCCAAGCCCTCCAAGTGACCCTTTGGTAAAAAAAATTAGTACTTTGGGCATATCACCCCCTCAGTAGGAACTAGAGTAGACCCCAAGAAATGGCATGCCATGTGAAATTGGCCAAAACCCAAAACACTCAGAAGCCTCGCTAGATTTTTGGGTCTACTATTAGAAAATTTTCAATGATTATTAAAAAATTTCCACCTCATTGACCAATATACTAAAAGGATTCTTTCTCATGGATAAAAGCATTAGAACATGTCTTTGGTGAACTCAAAAAAGGTTGTGTAATACATCTATTTAGCCATGCCATATTTCTCCAAGCCATTTGTCATTGAGATTGATGCTTGTGAAAATTGAATTGGTGTTGTTCTCATGCAAGAAAGGCACACCATCACATTGATTAGCAAGGCCCTCTCAAGGTACAATTTGATACACTCCACCTATGAAAAGAGATTCTGTCCATCTTACATTCAATAAAAAAGTGGCAACCATACTTGGTAGGGTAACACTTTTATATAAGAAGGATCACTATAGTCTTAAATATTTCTTGGAACAAATGGTATCCTACCTAGCTTAGTAAAAATGGGTTACCAAACTCATGGTGTATGATTATTAGATCACTTATACGAAGGGAAATTATGATGTGGTCATGGATGCTCTATCTTTCTAATCTAAGGACCATGTTTCCCTATGTGTAGTATCCATGCCACTTTCTAAATGGATTGAATAACTACAACAAGAATGTGAATATGACCTAGCCACATAGCATCTTATCCACCAACTCTCTATTGATCTTGCCTCATCACCCAACCACTCTTGGGATGGATAGTATTTATAGTATAAAGGGTGCCTTGTTTTACTTCCCAAACTATAAAGTTCTTCTATATATACATGCATCACCCTCAATTGGTTATTGAGGGTTTTTGAAAACATATGAGTGAGCTCATATGACTTTCTTCTAGTATGGACTTAAGGAGGACATTAATGATTTGTTTTTGAATGTGATATTTCCCAACATCACAAGGGTGAAATAGTTGAAACTCTAGGATTACTCCAACCACTACCCATTCCTACATATCTGTGGACATGTATTTCTAGAGATCTCATTAAGGGCCTTCTAAAATTTGGAGGCAAATCAATCATACTAGTGGTGGTGGATTGCCTTTCCAAACACACCCACTTTTATAACTTGGTCCACTCCCACACTTGTTCAACCATAGCCCAAAGATTTCTTGACCATTTTTCCTACCTCCATGGCATTGCCTCTACTATTGTCTCAAGTTATGATGACTTTTACAAGCCATATTTGGAAATATTTATTTATCTAAACTATAACACACTTGAAGATGAGTTCCAAGTATCACCCTTAAGTAGATGGTGAAATAAAAAATATTGAAAAATGTTTGGAAACATATCTCTAATATTTTTCTTTTGAGCAACAATAACATTGGTCCAAATAGTTACCTCTGGTAAAGTGTTGGTAAAACACCTCATATCACACAGGCACAAAAAAGACCCCATATGAAATAGTTTGGAATTTAAGCCACCCTATCTTCTCTCTTACACTCTAGGAAAATATTCTCAAGTACATGTAGTTGACACTACCTCAACACACAAGAAAATATTTGTTATCTTCTTCATAAAAATACTTAAAATTTCTACATGAAACAACATGTGGATCAACACCATTCTAAATGAAATTCTCAACTAGGGATATGGTTTTCCTCTAGTTGTAGCCTTATAAATGGTTCTCCTTAAAGAGGAAAGGGCACTATAAGAAATTTATCCTCAATTATATAGCCCCTATAAAGTTCTTCAAAGGATGAATATATTATCTTACAATTGGAAGTCCCACCTTCCTCTTATGTTCATCTTATTTTCCAAGGTCATTGCTCAAATAGTACTACTTTAGCTCAATGCCAAATGATTCCTCATTCTCTAACCAAAATTAGTCCTAGATGAGTGTTCATTCCAACTTTACAACCATAGCATCATCGATGTCTTGATCCAATGGAACGACATGCAACCAAATGATGCCACTTGGGAGTCCTTTCACTAAACTCAGCAATAGTTTCCTACCCTTTAGCTTTGATGGTAGATTTTCAAGGGGGAGGGGATGTTAGGACCCCTTTTTCATAACTTTTCCCTTACAATACTCACTATAATAAAGGATTTGGATGCATATTCTTTGTATATCATCCCTTGAGCTATTAAGAATAATCCCACATGCTTGGGAAATAGTGGCTAGCTTGAGTAGAACTAGTATAAATATGATGCATATGGTAGTGTAAAGGTACCATGAATTTCAATGTATTGAGCTTTCTCAAAGGAGCCTACCCCTTAAAGAGACTCATGATGTGTAACATAATTTTGATCTCTTAATGCAATACAATTACTTTCTTTCAGTTTATGCATGTATAATTTCTCTATATTTGGTATTGGGTCAATCTATTGTAGGAAGGTATATAACATTACCTTATTCTACCTTATGCATTTTGGTAAAAATAAAGAGAGAAAAATAATTTAGTTCAAAAGCTTAGGATGTGTTTTTGGAATAGGCTTTTTCTTGGAAGGTGACTTAGATTTCTTGGAGTTGCTTGGTGTTTTCTTGGGATTGAAGACTCATCAACTTTTAGAGTTTTAGTCATGCAAGTTTAAGGTATTCTTATTTTGATTCTAGTATTGTAGAATAATGAAAGATTCTTTTTTTATATGCACAAAATGAGTGTTTTCATATATTTCCATTTGTTCATGTGAAAATTTTTGGAGATTTCATTAATGAAGGTTTATGTACTTGTGAACTTCATAGAAAACTTAAAAAGTTAGAACTTGATTTATTGAAATAATCTATATTGTTTCATTTTATAGGTATTTGAAAAATGGATTGGTAACGGAATAGCTAAGGCTTGGGGTATGTTTGTTGTTTGTTTGCAATCATTGTACCCATCCTAAGAGAGACATTTTATAGATTTGACATTCTTATAATGTTGTAGGAATTGAGGAAAAAGTAGGAGAATTAGAATGGCTATGTTTGTCCAAACTCTATTGAATTTAATCTATTGTTTGAGACAAGAAATAGATTCATTAAATTAATAAAACAAATGAGTTCAATTAATAAGTAAGAAAATGATTAAATGCAACTTTATTTCTCAACCGTATAGGATTAAATATATTGTTCGAATGAAATGCTGTAAGCATTGTTTTAGTTTTAAGGATAAGTCAAACAAATACTTATGCCAAATAATTATGTCACATGTAATGACTAATGATGCATACCAATCCCCTCACAAATTATAAGAGCTAGACTACTAGTGTCAAATAATTTTATTCATTGATTTAGGAAAACAAGGCCACACAATCATTAAGTAGGTTTTAAAAATTCTGCATAACCACGATCTCTTTTGTCATTGAACAAGAAAACATATTCACGTTGAACTGCAAACATAATCTTGAATTAGAAAAATGATCATGGGTATTGATCTTCTAGTCATTTCAATCTTTTTCTCCTTCCCTCCACATTTAGGGAGAAATAAGATATTGATTTGGAAATAAATAATGAGTTAATAAAGTTTGAGAGGCTTGCTAGGAGTTGGGATTCTTTTGAATAATAAACCATGGAATGGACACAACTTTCATCAAGAAGATTGATTCCTGAGATCTTTTCTTTGCCAAAGGAAAAAAAGATTATAGTCGTTTTGCATGTTAAATACTAGTTATTGCTCACCTAAGGTAGGGCTGGATGGAAAAGATTCATTGCCTAAGATTCATTTCCTTTCTACATGCCTCTTTCATCCTCTACTACTAATCCCATCACCTCATTCCTTAACCAAGCCACATCCACCAATAATATCTAACTAATCAAAAGATTTAAATTTTTTTTATCTATTTTACTTTATTGACAAAGAAAAGTATGTACATTTTTTAAAGAAAATAGATTAAAATGTCATTTATCTCAAACACTATTGGCTAAAAATTTGGAGTTCCTATTGTAACCTTCGGGTAAATTAAGAAAAATATTAATTATGACTTTTTTTAGAAACCATCACAAAAATGACAAGTGTTCAATACTATTTAAGTAATCATTATTGTTTAGGTGAAATGTCTGCTCCATAATATTATATTTATTTATTTATATCATAAGCCTATCAAGAAAATCCTATATTAATTCTTTTTGCTCTAACGCATAATTTCAATCGCCTTCCGTTTTCTATCAAGTAACACAAGAATCATTGTCGTGATTGCGAAGGTTTTGAAGATTAGAGTTTCATTTTTCCTTCCCTTGTTCTTGGTAAGCATTTAAGGAACCCTTTGTAATTACATTTGAAAGCTTTAACTTCTTCATTTGAATTATTTCACATTTGATTTTATAATATTATTATATGAATGTTTGTTTGCATTTAGGGTTTTGTGGGTCTTTCAATCTTGTGATATTATATTTTATTTGCATAGGGCACTCTTAAATAAAGTCGCTCAACATCACTTTATTTTTATTACGGAAAGTAATTGTAAAAGCTTGAGTACCTTTCTAGCTAAACAAGATAGGTGGCACACCTATAAAAATATTATGTAATTCTCAGAGGAAAAATACTACTTAAATTATTAGACATTTAAACATAGTTTTAGTGTCGATGATTATTAATTCTGATTTTGGAGATAATTATTTTTTATATATATGCTAACAATTACTAATAATCAATTAAAAATAGAAATTAATTATCTCGAGAACCAGAATTAATAATCATCAACACTGCTACTAAAGCTATGTTTAAATGTCTTATATATATAACTAACTTTGAACAATGTGAACATGGTAGCATTTTCAAGTGAGGAACTTATTTTATAACGATAATAAAAAGTTCTCACTAAAACCTAAGTAGGTAGTCTTATAAGCCAAGATTTTGATTTTTATAAATTGAAACTTTCTAGAAGTCGTGGAATTCTCCACTCAGAATTGAATCATTCAACCAAACGACGTGATAATTAAGCAGGTGGAATCTCCTATTTAAAAGCAAATACTTTTTTATTTATTTTGGTATTGATAAATTAATGCAAAAAACTTTGTTCCCTGACATGTGAAACGTGGAGCGATATACACACCAAGCCGGCTGCCCAACAACCCCTCACAAAGTCTAACATGACTCAATTTAAATATGTAAATAAAGACTAGGGTAGGTTTAAAAAAACCTATATAACCACGAGCTCAAATTCCGTGGAACGTATAACAATATTCACGTTGAACTGAGAAGACTGCAGAGCTCATATTAGAAAAGTGATCATGGCTTCTGATCTTCCAGTCATTGATCTTTCTCTCCTTCCCTCCACATTTGGAGAGAAATATGATCACTCTCTGGAAGGAAATAATGAGTTAAAGAAGCTACGAGAGGCTTGCCAGGAATTGGGCTTCTTTCGAATAATAAACCATGGAATGGACACAGATTTCATCCAGAAGACTGACAGTTTTGCCCGAGATATGTTTTCTTTGGCAGAGGAGGAAAAGATGAGAGCCATTTTTCCCATGTTTAATACTGGTTATTGCCCACCCAAGGCAGGGCCAGATGGAAAAGATTCATTGCCTGAGAGCATGGTTTTCCCTGGTGACAATGCTTTGCCCAATTCTGTTCATCAGATCTCTGCTAAACTATGGCCTCAGGGAAACAACGATTTCCAGTATGTTTTTTTTGTTCCCATTTTTTCTATTTTCACTTTTTATTTTGTTTGTTTACTTGATTAACAGATTTTATGTGTTTGGGAGTAGATTAAATATAAAATTGTCATTGTTTAATGGTTGATGAATTTGATGTTTAAGTAGAATGGTATATATATTCTTTCTGATTGTTATAATGGTGATGCAGGCAAACAGTGCACAGATACAATTCAGACATGATAGAGTTAGCACATAGAATATTAAAACTCGTTATACTTAGTTTAGGGTTGGATGTTTCCAAGCACTACAACTCAGATCCTTTTGGTACTTACCTACAAGGTTGGCTACGTATGAACTACTACTACAACACAAAAGACGAAGAAGAACCCCAAAATGTCCAGAACATCTCTAAAGCTCATACAGATCTTGGTTGTGTTACTATCTTGTATCAGGATAACGTAGGAGGTCTTCAGATCCGAACAAAACAAGGCGATTGGATTAATACTAAGCCTTTGCCAGGATCCTTCGTTGTCAACCTTGGTGACTGCTTACAGGTGAGAGAAAAATTGTCTGCCTTGAATGAAACCTTTATTTTCTTCATAGTATGAATACTATTGGTTGCAAAAGTTCTAAAACGTTAATGTTAATAACTTTAGATTCATAGAAATCTCTATACAAATGATTGTGCCAAATCTTGTCCTTTATGTGTTTTCATTATAACTTTTATGTCAAATGGATTTCATCTTTTACTGGGCAGATGTGGAGTAACTGTAGATACCATAGCTCAGAACATCGTGTGGTGTATGAAGGCTTGAAAAAGAATCAAGGACGGTTGTCCATGGCATTCTTTTTGGATTTTGTAGATGAAACAGAGATTCAAGCTCCTGAAGAGTTGATAGATGAGGAACACCCACAGAAATATAAAGCTGTTAAGTTTGGTGATATTATATCATATTTGATGCAAGTAGGTCCAACTCTTGGTGGACCTCCTTCCTACTTCCTACTTTAAGATAACCGTGCAGTATTTCAAATTGCTATCCTACTATATATGTTGTTTTTGTAATAGGAATTTTTTAATGGAGATCATTCACAAGGTATCACAAGATGTGTGGTAATGGGAATTGAATAAACTATATATAAATATAGAACTGTTGAGTTTGGTGATATCACATCATATTTGATGCAAGTTAGCCCAACTCTCAATGGACTTCCTTCTTACTTCTTACTTTAAGATAATGGTGTGGTATTTCAAATTGATGTCCTACTAGACATGGAGTTTTGGAAATGGGAATTGAATAAACTAATTATACAAATATAGAACTTTTACATTTGTTGATATCACATCATATTTGATGCAAGTAGGCCAACTCTCAATGGACTTCCTTCTTACTTCTTACTTTAAGATAATGGTGTGGTATTTCAAATTGATGTCCTACTAGACATGGAGTTTTGTAAATGGGAATTGAATAAACTAATTATATAAATATAGAACTTTTACGTTTGTTGATATCACATCATATTTGATGCAAGTAGGCCCAATGGACTTCCTTCTTACTTCTTACTTTAAGATAATGGTGTGGTATTTCAAATTGATGTCCTACTAGACATGCAGTTTTGTAAATGGGAATTGAATAAACTAATTATATAAATATAGAACTTTTACGTTTGTTGATATCACATCATATTTGATGCAAGTAGGCCCAACTCTTGGTGGACCTCCTTCTTACTTCCTACTTTAAGATAACACTGTGATATTTCAAATTGCTATCCTACCACACATGAAATTTTGTAAATGGGAATTGAATAAACTAATTATATAAATATACAATATATGTAATCATGTGTTTATTACATAACATAGTGATATGCCTTTATTTTAAGTGTATAAAGTGTAATTAAAATATAATGAATTAAAGATTATTTGTATATTTATATTGAATTAATACAAGATATTAATATCAAATGTATTTTTTTTAATTTTAATTTTTAGTTAATAAAATTGTAATGGTGAATTAGTTTTAATTTAAAAATTGAGATTGTGGCTTTTCATTATATTGAAAATTGGATATAGATTATTTAATTTGGAAAAATATATACATATTTTAAAGTTTAGTGAAAAAATATTTATTTTATACAAAATTTGTTTCTTCATAATTTAAATTGTGAAAGGGTAGTGGATATAGATTATGGTTTGTGTATTGATGTTTATGCTCTTATATATTTTATAAGTTATGACTAATAGTATGCAAGTTAACTAAATGGTATTGGATCCCTAATGTGCAAATGAGTCTAGGTCTACTATGGCTTATAGATTCATGGATTTAAGATCTCAAACACAAACTTAATATAAACTATGATGTAAAAGGAATCTTGGTCTACCCAATAGTCTCCCCACACATCCAAGATTGACTAAGTTAGATGTGAGAACATGACTTAATCAAGGTTGGTCAAATCTTCTAGGTTTGCGATAAGTATATGAAACACTAGACTTGAACACACAAATAAATTCTAATATGAAGCAAAGTTCTCGGCTCTGAAAGGACTATAGGAACTTAAAACATTGAAATCCTTGGACATGAAAAAGCTAGCAAATTATGACTAGATCAAACCTGAACTTTCATTAAGTGGAATCTATAAGGCTTTTCACATTCTTGTTTCTTGCAAACTTGAGCTGCCCTATATAATTGAGTTGAGAAGATGTTTGGAGTCTAGAATGGGTAGACTTGAGGGTTTCATTAACTGGATTCTAGGGGGTCTCGTGTCTAAAGTTTTATTTTCTTCATGCTTGTACTCAAGGTGAACCCCAAAAACCTTATGCAATAGAGGTCAATGAGTGGTCCCAGGTCTGTGGTATTTATACTCTCAAGTGTGTGATTGTGAGGTGGTGCCTAGGTGAATTGAGGTTTGACATGTGGCATGGTAGTGACATGCACTATGGCTTGAGAATCAAGAGTAGACATGTAGCAAGCTCTATCAAGTTTTATTGGTCCTTTGGACCAATCTACGAGCTCCCCAAATGCAAGGAAGCAAATCCAATCTAATTGACCAAATGACTTTGGGTCTAGTATGATCTAAGAATTCATGGCTTCAAGATATTTGATATGAGCAAGTGATATAAACTTTGACCTTAGATTCTTGGGTCCATCTAATAGTGTCCCTAGGCCTCTAAACTTCACAATGTCAAATGGGTGAAAATGACATAATAAAGGTTGTTTGGATCATTCCAATCTATAGGAGATGTATGAAAGACCATGCTTTGATTGTGCAAACAAATTTTGACCAAAAGGGGCTTTCAACTCTAAAAGTTCTCCATGAACTTAAAAATTTGAAATCCTTGGACATGACAAATTTGGGAAACTATGACTAGGTGACTCTTTCAAGTCTGCCAATTGGTCAAACCTTAAGATATTTTAATAAGCTTATATGCAGATAGGGAATTAAAATAGGCTCTAAAATTTGTTTGGATCTAAAAATAGTGTGGGATAGAGACTAAGATGCACTTGGTAGATCTGTGCATCTACCCAACCTTCACCTACCAACAATATGTCTACATTCAAGACAATTCATATGTCTCCCTTATGAAGAGGGGGGGAATTTTCTAAATACAATCACGTTGATCTCTTATTTCTTGCCATGTTTCAAACAAAAATGTGCTCTAAGCCCTTTCTAACTACACTTTGTACCATGCCTTCTTTTTTCAAATTTTAACTAATATTGTGTTTCTTTCAAATTTTGTGTCTATTTACATAGTGAACAAACTACAAATACCTATTGGTATGCACATTGTAAGCATTAAGTTGACAGAATTGAATTCTTTGTTTTTTCTTTATTCTCTAACTAGTTATTTTTCTTAGGTTTTCTACTTGTGGCTCATACCCACTTACATTGAATATTGGATTGAGCTAAAATGTTGATAGAAAGCCTTGAACCTAGGTTTGGACATAGTCACATGAGTTAATTCAAATTAACAATGATTCTTGGTCTACAAACCACTTGGGTCCAAACTTCTAGACATGTTTAATCTTTAGATGTAGACTTTAAAATAAACTAAAGTAAATGATAAGGGTGGGTTTGGGGTGTAGCAATGTTACTTATAGATTTAACATTTTCAGACATGAGAATAAATTTAAACGTGGTGTATATGTGTCTAGGTCCAAACTTGAAAGACATTGACCTCCAATGTGAAACTCTTGGTTAGCTAGAATACTTAAGGATTTTGGGGTCCATTAAACACTTTAGATGCTAAATACTTCATATTGTAGATGTAGGACTCCCGATAGATAGAATTTACTACAACTGTATGTCTGCAAGATGCTATACCTGACAGATTGAAC
This sequence comes from Cunninghamia lanceolata, assembly GCA_027924645.1. Taxonomy (NCBI): domain Eukaryota; kingdom Viridiplantae; phylum Streptophyta; class Pinopsida; order Cupressales; family Cupressaceae; genus Cunninghamia; species Cunninghamia lanceolata. Next base: position 18,359,779 of record BSBN01001272.1, on the reverse strand, counting down.
ACAAGATTTTAGTTTCTTAACTTATAAACACAAGAATTAGATTAATTGTGACATATTTACATTCTTGGGTTCTGGAACGTGTCATGAGATTAAATTTGGACACGAGAGTACGAGTGAAGTAGAAAATATAAAAATTTGGCCCTACATTGAGTCTACGTTGGCAGATGTGAAAGCATCATTTGACTAGATTCCAATAGGCACCTTAGGTCTAGACTTGAAACATGCTCAATGCATGTGAAGGAGTTTTTTTCTTCAAAATTTATATTTATTTACAAAGTACACTAATTGAAAATACAGGTCTATTGGTGTGCCCATTGGAAAATAAGTGTGATTAAGACACGCAAATGCCAAGCATTGATTGCCCACTGTGAATGTACCTGATGAGAGCAATAGAGATCTCTTTAATGGTTGTCCCCTGTTTATTATGCATTTAAAACTGTTGATTCTCAACCATGTACATATGGGAGCTTACCTCACTTTATAGGGGAATGCCTATCAATATAATTAAGATAGATAATGAAAAGCAATTGATGTGTAACAAAAAGTTTTTTATTGTAATCCTTGTAATCTTATGAGTAAGATCTAGTCTTTATACATCTTATGCTCTATATTTCCCAACTTCAAGCATACATTAGATTGTAGGTCTTTCTCTATTCACCTATAGACAAGAACAATAGTCATTGGTTAGCTTAGATACCATTTCAATAATTATGATAGTGTTTGTAGTATGCACCTATATTCCTTTGTTAAAGCTTTTAATTGAAGAGACTATCCAATTCATAGTTCTTGAACATTCCCAGTTTGGTACAACAATGTCGATACCTTTGATAAAATATGAAATTTATATCTAACAAAAGAATGTACATACAACTATAAACCAAACGTATATCTAAAATTAAATTGTCAAAATTTATGGATGGGATGGGGATTTATTATAGGGGGGCATATATCTGAAATGCACGTAGGGGAAAAGACCCAATAGGTGAGATAGTTCCAATGGCTGAGATAGTATATGTGCATTTAAGGCTCAATATTTTTAAAAGTTTAGTACTAGAAGTTGCGACTTTAAGGTTGTTAGTGTTACTGTAAGTACTAATAATTGAATGAAATATGTCTTTTAGATTTAAAAAGAAACCAATCATGTGATGCCACATCAGTCCACCAACAAAACATAACTTAATGCACACCTATTGGTCCACACTTTTTTTTTGGGAACTATTTGACACCTCAACAAAAAGCATGCTGATGTGGCATCATATTTGATGATGTGGCCCTGAAACCTTAGTTATAAGTAGGAGCATTGCCAAATAAACTACTGCAAAAATTTTGGAGTGATTCGAAATGACCACGTATAATTTTGAGAGGCGTGAAGTTAGGGTGTTCCACTATTGGGTCCTCTCCCCTAAACAAAAACTGTTGCAAGACTGAGGATTTGCAGCTGAAATCATTATGTATGGTCTTTATACAGTAGAAGCGGCCAATATCGCTTGTAGCTAAGGACCTCCAAATACAAGCATATCTTCATATTAACACTTACGATGTTTAAGAAAACAAATAGCTGGATTAGTAGCATTCCTCCAGATGCAAAGCATGGAATTTGTATCGGATTCCGAAACCCATTGATAAAAATATGCAAGAGAACATAAAAGAAATAGCTAGAATTTTTAAGACTGGTGGACAAAACTTAAACGTAGAGCTCTCCACACCAATTTCTGACGGTTTAAATTTACTGCCTTTTTTTTTTCTCTCGCTGTTTTTCCCTTCTCCTGTGTTTATGAGACATAATGGAGTTTCGGAGCATTTTATATTCTTAGAACAACCATTGGGGGCCGCAATAGTTTATCCCCCATTCATTAATTCATCGGCATCCCAGAGCTTCAACACACAATTCCAATTCTTTAATAAATCGTCACGCGGACGACCGGACAACCAGATGACGTTCTTGCTCTACATTTTTCATTTTTAAAGGCATTCACTAGGGGAAAAGACCCAATAGGTGAGATAGTTCCAATGGCTAAGATAGTATATGTGCATTTAAGGTCCAATATTTTTAAAAGTTTAGTATTAGGGGAGAGGGCCCGATAGTGGGTCGGGCTCCTATACATGGTATAGGAGTTGACTAAATTGGGTCCACTACTTGGCAATAAGGGATCTATTAAATATTTAATTTTTTTCTAAAAATAGGACATATGGGGACCAATCAATGTTCCCATCACATTTGTTTACTTTTTAGTATTTTTTTATTCATATTAGGTGGCATACACTAATGATTAATAAGGATTTTAAAACATAAATGCAACTGACATTATTTTGAACTTGTACACAAGTGGATGCAACAAAACCCAAAATGCCACATTAAAGCATTTATATTAAAAAGTAAACATCCATATCTTCCAAGTACATGACCACCGATCAACCTAAGTTAAGTTGCAAGTTGCATTATAAAAATAGTTTTAAACATTTTTTTATTATAACATATCCCATCCAACATGGAGATCCATCCCAAAAAGAGCACATATAATAAAAAGTTGGAGTCTCAAGTAAAATGTAATAGTGCCCAAGTGCACTCAAAATAGTGATAAATGCCCATCTACTAGCCCCTTTTCCTTAATACCTGCAAAAAAGGCCACAAATGGAGGTGTAAGGCTCACCAAACAAGCCGTCAAAACAAGAGGACAAACAATTTATTAAAATCTAGCACAAACAACCCAAACAAGCATTCAACCAAATTAATCAACTCTCCATTAGTTTCACACCATCGAAGGTTTAAGGCTCACCAATCAAGTAGTCAAAAAACATTAAAGGAAATCAACCAGTTCAAAGAAAACAAGCATTCGACCAAATCAATCACCTCCCATATTTAATACCAAATTCAAATGTATAGACATCTATCAAATCATTCAAATGAAGTGCAATTAAAACAATTTGAACCAATCAAATGAGAGTGCACATATCACAAATAGCAAATTCCAAGTTTTCCTACATAAACCCCAGATTTCCTAGTGCAAGTTTCCAACATCCCATACACAAGACTCCTGGAGGCTTGGAATAGTAGAGTTCTATCAACATTCAGGTAAGTTTAATATTCCAACATCATTGCAATATTTGTTTCCATTTCAAATGTTTGTTGTTTAAGTTTAAACTGTATTGTTGTTTTGAATTATAGATGTTTAGCTTCAATTCTAAACCAAACAACATAGATTTTAAACCAAACAACAATACAGTTAAAATACAAATATCTTTTAATGTGAGTGTAAAAAAAAGGTGGTGAGTTGCTCAGAAAAAATGTTATGGATTAATCTGTATTGCCTTATTTGTTTAGAATGTATTCAAAACAACCATTGAAATATAACCAAACTGCACTGATTGTGTTTTAAACTGTATTGATTGCAGTATGAATATAACCAGTTGACTTAAGATATATCAGTTTTATAACCTCACATTTTCATAGTGGGCAACTGACTTAACCAACTAACTTAAGGATTGTATAGTGGGTAACTTCCAAGTCTTAACAAACCAAGGTTTAGGATGCTTTTCATTTGGTAGGTTTCATGAGCAGTATTTAACAGTCTAGGTTTTTGTGATATGATTGGGTGCTATGTGTTGCTTGTGTTTGAATCAGAAACTACCTTGTAATTGGTGCTTGGAATTTGTCTTATTAGGCGTGCACATCATAAAGTTCAGGATATTTTTATAATTGATAAGTTTCTTTCATTGGGTTCAAAACACCCTTAGGATTGAAAGTTCAGCTGTCTTATGAAATTGCATTTGGAATATTGATTTGGATGCAGTCAAGACATATTATAGATGTTATTGCATTGTTGATGCATTAATGTATGTCTATGTCAGTATGCTCATATATTGCATAAAGAGTGATGTTACACGCACTTGCCATAGCTGGCCAAATGCAATAATGTTCTAGGTTTTTCCTTCATGGAAATTTTAATCTCATTGAAGAAATTGTGCATGGGTGGGTATGCATGCCTTTGTTTGAACAGAACAAGAGAGTGGCCACTTACCAGATCTACGGTCAAATTCAAGGTCCAATAAGTTACCACACATCATTGTTGATTTTCAAAATTGACTACATTTTCATTCCTCCCATAATTTGGCATAATCCTCAGCTTAGGGAGAGTGGATGGCCTCAAGCAACCCTTCTATATTCCTTGTTAGAAAATTCTTTTGTAGCTAAGCTCTGAACTTAGACATCCTAATAAGCCTGGGTTATCATTTAATCCCTTAGCTTCACCAACTCAAAATGGGAAAAAGGTTGCTTTGGATTCAGTCTGGAATATTTATTGTATGATATTTAGATGGTCTTGCTAAATTCTCTTGCCTATTTGCATGTTTTCTTATTCTCGTCAATTCGTTGTGTTTGTTTTCTCAATCTACCAAGTGTTGCAGTGGTTTGTTAAGTGGACTGTATAGTGGGCAACTCCCATTCCATTGCAAAAAAAGATAGTAACACAGGCATCTTGTCTTGTTTAAGAATTGGCTTAAATAGATATCCCTGAAACAACTTGAGTATCAACATTGAATGCTTATGTCAGTTGATCATTGTTATAGACCTATCCTCACTATGGGAAAAATGTTAGCAACATTCTCAAATGTCAAATAGAGTATCAACATTGTTATCTAATCTAGACAAATTTTAGCAGCATTCTCAAATGTCAAACCATAAAAAATAGACATACAACATAGGAAATCATAACTACAACCAAACTGTAAATTCAAACATACAACATAGAATAGAATATCAAAATATGAAACTATCAAATCAAACATAGAACATCATAAATCAGAATGTGAAACAATCAAAACAAACATATAAGATCACACATCTTCTGTTCAGAGCATCACTGCGAACTCTCCGACTGAACTTACAAATTGAAATTACAAACTACAATTACAGAGATGAAGAAAATGGAATGCCAAATGTTGCAATGTTTGTGATTAATATTAGTATAGTTGATTGTTGGTCTATGTTATTATCTTGTACATATTTTACACTATCAACCTCACTGCACACATGCCCAAGTAATCATATTTGTTGTACCAGTGATGTACAAGCCCAAGTAGATCTTGATAGTTAGGCTACACCACCCTGCAAGCCTCTCTACTAATCAACACAAGCAAGTGGGATGTCTAGTTCAATGCTTTAGGCTCTTTATGTCTTTAAATTTGTACTGAAGAGATTCAAAAGATTCCAAATTACAAAACTAATGCCCAAAGGTGTTTGTTGACATGTGCAGATGAAGAACAAATCTCAAATGTGGACCCGCCATGGCACCAAGAGACTAAAGACGACCATGCGTCCAGAAAAAGAGGAGTTCATTTCCCGCCGGACGAAGACAGTCAAGTTGCTAACAAGAGCAGTCCTCAACCTGCTGAGCCAATTATTCAAGTTAATGCAGCTGCTAGAAGCAAGAAGGTTTTAGTTCAATAGGAGTGGAGGAAACAGGATATGGATTCAGCATTGAAAGATGTGGAGGATAATGGAATGTTGACAAATGGTGCAGCCAAAAAGTGGGGAATCCCTACGACAACACTCAACAACTAGTTAGGCAGTTTAACAACTAAATCAAAAAAAGGTCCTCCCATAGTATTGACAATAGCTGAAGAGGGTTTGATAGTGGAATGGTGTAAAGAAATCATAGCAGTGGATCATGGGTTAGAGATTATTGATCTCAAAGCAAAAGTCACACAAATATGTCAAACACAACCAAACCCTTTTAAAAATGGGTTACCTGGGAAGTCCTGGTGGACTGGGTTTAAAAGGCATCATCCTGAATTGACATTAAGGGCAGTGGAAGGACTGGATAGAGACAGAGCTCTAAACCTTAGGCCTGATGTAGTTGTCGCATTCTATGACACGCTATCTAAAGCATATCAAGCCAACCCATACAGACCACATAAATTTGGAATTGTGATGAAACTGGAATTTAGGATGGGAGAAATGGAGCCATGTGGGTTTTGGCCAAAAGAGGTAGCAGAAGTGTCTCATACATTATTCCAAAGAGTAGGGAATAGATTACAATTTTATGTTGTGTTAATGCTGCCGGACAAAGCATACCAAGCTTCTATCTTTTCAAAGGTAAAAAGTAGCTAAAAAACTACATTGCTAGCTACGAACTAGGTGCGTGCATGGCTGCCCAGCCCCACGCTTGGATGACGAAAGAGTTCTTTATGAATTGGTTGCATCATTTTGCATGATCAATTCCAGGTGGAGCATCACCGACAAATAGGCACTTGCTCATATTTGATGGCAGCCACATAGCCGTGACAACCATCCAAGAAGCCAAGTCTTTTAGTATCGATTTGCTAACATTACCAGCACACATCACACAAATTGTAGCCATTGGATGTTAGTGTTTTTCAAGCATTTAAGTCATACTTCAAATCAGAAAGAGCGGTGTGGCTGGCCAGATTTCCTAATATAGAAATAAAAAGAGCAAATTAGTAGAATTGGGCAACAAGTCATTTTAGAAAACACTGACAGTTTCAAACATCAGTATTGGTTTTAAAAGAACGGGTATATGGCTCCTCAATCTAGATGCTCTAATGGAGGACATGCATCCCAACGAAACTTTTTAGTTTAGCATGCACGATGATGCTTCTGTAGTACAGAACATCCTTAGTCTTTCCAGGGTCAATGTGTCAGATGTTGAAGTTGCCAACACAGTGCTATCAAGGCTTGTCAATGGTGATTTAAATCCTACAATAGTAGGAATAGTGGGAGAGGAAACAACTTTACATGATTCAGTTGAACCTATAGAGGGGGGTCAACTAGTTGATGACATGGTTGAAAGTTAACAAGAGACTACTAGGGATGGACTTAGCCTTCTGTCTCCCCCAAGCCAGCCATCATGGATGGTGGAGGGAGCCATGAATTTAGGATATGACTTGCATCCATAGGAAGAAGGCATCACATTCTCTTTCTCCTCTCCACCACCCATGTTAAATGTCGATGAAATGGTACATTACTATGCCGAGTGTGGAGAAGGTGATACCCAAGATATTACAAATTTGAGCTAGGATACCAAGGAATTTTGTGATGAAGCTGAACACAGCATTCATGGAGATTCTAGCCAATCCTTGGGTTCCCAAGTAGATTCACGTATCAACAAATTTCTAAAACTACCAATTCACATTGTGAATGAAAAACCCAAGACAACAAAGGATAGAGGAATTCGATTGAGCTGGTAGTCCCAATTATTAACAACATATGAATACATGAACCTGTTAATGGAACAAGAGCAAAGGAAGAAAGAAATTCAGGAGTTAAAATTGTGAAAGAGGGAGCAGATTGAGGAGAGAAAGGCAACACGTGTTGTTGCAAAGGAATTGAAGGATCAAGCCAAACTAGATAGAGAGATTACACATCAAGCAAAGGAATAGCAGAAAAAGGAAAAAGAGCTCAAAAGGGTGCAAGAAAGGAATCAAAAGGGTGCAAGAAAGGAATCAAAAGGAGTAGGATAAAAGGAAAAAGTGCTTGAAATGGCAAGGAAGGATCTATAGAGAGAAAGGCGTTTAATCAACCCCTTAAACCCTTTGCCCAAGAATCATGCCTTGTTCAGGGAGATGGTGAACATTCATATCCCTAACTATCATATAGTTGTAACCCCATCCCATTTGACCAGTAGTCAACTTCCAAGTCTAACCCCATCCCATTTGACCAGCAACCAATTTCCAATTCTAACCCCATCCCATGTGACCAACACTCAATTTCCAAGTCTAACCCCATCCATTGTGACCAGCACTCAATTTCTAAGTGTAACCCCATCCATTGTGAGCAATACACAATTTCTAGGCCTGAGGCCATCCCATTTGAGTAGCACTCTAAGTCCACCAGCAAGGGAGGAGAACATGATTGGGAATAATTTGTCAAGCAGCCAGGCAACAACAACCTCTGCCACTTCGAGTCTACTAGGTTTTCCAACATGGTTTGGATGAGATTGGTAGCAACCAATCATTGTACACAAACAAGTTTGAAATTGCAGCCTAGCGAGGCATTTTTTTGCATTTTGTAATAGCATGATTTGTATTTTGAATCAAATTAATGAAAGGGGAATTCAGATTTGTGTTTGGCATGTCAATGATTTGTATTTAGTAAACACCCAATCATCAACATAAAACTTGTTTGAGTACAATGATATGTTGAGGGCATGAATGTGGTGCAACCTAATTGTCAAGGTCAACATGGGCTTCACAGTCTTCACTATTATAGATGGCATGTCTTCATTTCAGTCATATGCATTTATACTCAAACATGCATGTAATGAGGTGGACATCCTAAATATATCATGTTTTGCCCACTGGAAATTGATTTGTCATGTGGATGACATGTGTCTTTGGTGGGGTCAAATTTTCGGCCATTTTTTACTTCTGACCGATGACTAGACACAAAATACCCCGGTGGCGGAAAGTGGCATTGTGAGTTGTGCTCGCGATGTCATGTGGCATCTGAGCAACTCGCCACCTTTTAATCACACACTATCACATTAATGAAGGAAAGTAGACACATTTACACCCATGCAGATGCATTTACTAGACACTTCCCTCCACATTTCACTGGTTATCCTGCCTTGGCTTTTCACAGCTATGGAGTGTTCAATGCTCTCATCCTTCACACTCAACAAACCCTTTCACACCATTATCAACTCCCCTCTCTACATTTCATAGTTGCAAATGGCACCGAAACTAGGTCACATAGGTTTGGAGATGGCTCTACTTTGAGGAGTCTTGATATTGCAAAAGCATTTTTAGTGTTAAGCTATGTTGTAGTTATTGTGAAATTGGTTTGATTTGTAGATTGCAACATAGCTCAACCCAAAATGCCTTTGGGTAAGCAAGTCTCCCCAATGCACTTATCTAGGAGAATAGTTCTCTAGTAGAATGGTTTGTTCATGTAGAATAGTTCTCTACTAAATGGTAGTCCTAGTTGATAGGATTATCATGCATTTAGATCATGACTATAGGAGTTCACCATAGTGGGGTGAGCTGTTATTTGTAATTGAATCAATTAATAGTCAAATGATTTACTTCATTAGTATTTTATTATTCATATTAGGTGGCATACAGAAATGATTTACAAGGATTTGCAAAACATAAATGCAATTGACATGGTTTATACACATTGAAAGTTTAATACATCATGGTTTTGTAGGAAATAATGGAGAGGCTAATCGACTTGGTTGAATGCTTGTGTGGTTTGAAATGTTAACTTGCTGTCCTCTTTTTTTGACTACTTGATTGGAGTTCCTTACACCTCCGAATGTGGATGCATATCCATATATAATCATGTTCTTACAAACATAGATAGACACAATCACAAGTATGTATGTATACAAACATATGGCATATGCTTACATACATACATATGCATATGTATATATATACATTCATAATGTAATATATACACACACATGCATATATAAACATACACATGCAGATGCATATGTGTGTGTGTGTGTGTTTAATATGCTCATAAATGGAAAGTTCTTTTTGTTTTTTGTCTGGTTGTTATCATGAGGCTTCAATATTCAAATGGGGTTATTGTTTATCCATATACAATCAGAATATAATATAAACATACATATGCATATGTATAAACATACATATGGATATGCATATACACATACTTATGCATATGCAATACATGTGTATATATATTTGTTCAAAACATAATCTATGCTCTAGGTATTTATTTTGATTATTATTTATCCATGGGTATTCAATTATTTTATATATTTTTTGTTTGCAATGGCATTTTTTCCATCTATTGCTGTCTGTGATCATAAATGGAAGCTTCTTATGGTTTTCTCACTGTTTGTAATCATGAGGGTTCGATATTAAAATGGGGTTACCGTTTATCCATGGGTATAAAATATTTTCTATTTTTATTGTTTGCAATGGCTTCACTCGTTTATCCTTCGACTCTAGTAAGGATATCCTATCCTGCTAAGGCAATGATCTTTATAGCTTGAAAAGAAAAGAGGATTTATTTGGTTTTTTTCTATTTTTATGTCCTATGGTTTATGCATGCAACATCTTAATTGAATCAATGACTATAGACTTGTCCTCTAAGTTTAGACTATAGCTTTTATTGCACTTCATTTGAATGATTTGATAGATGTCTATAAAATTGAATTTGGTATTAAATATGGGAGGTGATTGATTTGGTCGAATGCTTATTTTCTCTGAATCGGTTGATTTCCTTTAATATTTTTTAACTGCTTGATTGGTGAGCCTTAAACCTTCGATGGTGTGAAATTAATGGAGAGTTGATTGATTTGGTTGAATGCTTGTTTGGGCTATTTGTGCTAGATTTTAATAAATTGTTGTCCTCTTGTGTGTGGATGATAGATTAAAGAATATCTTTGACTACAAGGACAAAGTGTCAATTTTTGCAAAATGTGTGGTTACCTCAAAGTAGAAAAATCAAGGGGTAGAAGTAGGAAAATGAAGGGGTAGAACAAATATCTCGGTTTAATTTTTGTTGTTTGCAATGGGAATATATTTTTGTATGTTTGTCCTATGGTTTATGCATGCAATATTTTTCACTAATTAAAGAATATCTTTCACTAATTAATGAATTATTTGATATGTGTGGATGACAAATTAAAGAATATCTTTCACTACTAGGACATTGTGTAAAATATTGCAAAATATCATTTAGTATTAGGACATAGTGTGAATGGAAGGTATTTTTGGTTTTATGTGTATACACACACAAATATATATATATATATATATATATATATATATATATATATATATATATATATATATATATATATATATATGCACTACTAAAAAACAAGAAAAAATGACTAAAAAACTACCAAAAATTGGTCATGTGATCAGTAGTTTGGTCAAGTGAACATTGGTAGTTTATTGCCAGTCATTTATCTCGCGACCAAATTTATGACCAAAAAAATTTTAGTCATTAATTTGGTAGTATATTTAGTCATAAATTTGATAGTATATTTAGTCATCAATTTGGTAGTATATTTAGTCACGTGACCATTGGTAGTTTATTGCCGGTCATTTATCTCGTGACCAAATTTATGACTAAACAAATTTTAGTCATTAATTTGGTAGTATATTTAGTCAACAATTTGGTAGTATATTGGTAATTTGGTAGTATATTTAGTCATCAATTTGGTAGTACGTATATTTAGTCATTTATTTAGTCATTGTAATCATTTAGTCATTGATTGTTGTTAACTGGTCATTTATTTATCATGGTAGTCATTTTTATTTACTGGTTTCCATTAATTGGTAGTAAGTTTAGTCATGATATGAATGATTTATTAAATACCATAAATTTTATAATACAGAAAAAACATATTATTAAATTTGAATTTAAAACATTAAGGAAATAAACTTGGAAAACTATATATTTTATGATGCTGCCAAGTAAAGATTGATAAATTTGAGCCAACACTTTCTATTTGAGAATCGGCCAATAAGAAAATGAAACAAGACAAAGCAAAGTGACAATAAATTTTTTTATTGGAACAATGCAGGAAAAGAATTACAAATAATAAAAAAGCAGCACAAGGCTGCCATAACTAGAAAAAACTAGTTCAGCTCTGTCATGTACAACAAACTACAAGGATTGGCTAAAGAAAAAACTAGTTCAGAAGCCACATTAGATACAATAGCAAAACAATGGAAAGGCAGGTCGGATCGATGAAGCCCTTCACATCTTTTGACACTTAGAAAAGAGATGTTGCCACTGAGCATTCCATGAGACATCATTTCTTTTGGCATTCTGTTAACCAGTTCAAGTGCTTTGACTGCAGCCTTGGTGCATTCCATAATCTCCTTCACACAAGCCATTGAGTTGTTACCTTTGTATTCAAACAACCCTGAACACAAGCCATTGAGTTGTTACCTATGTATTCAAACAACCCTGAACCACTGTGAACAATATCTGAATAACAACCTAAGAATGCTACTTAGAGGCCCCTGTAGCAGTGACCCTGCAGCAACAAGAAAACACACCATTCCATGTAACCTTCCATAACATGGTCCCAGATAGCTGAAGCAAAAGCAGCACTTGAAACAGTGAAATCCAGCCAGTCAACAACATGCTAAAGATGACAACATGGAAATGTTTTTGGTTTCGTACAATTGCAGTAAAATATGAATTTATTTAAAACAACGTTTTCATGATATTTTCTTCATCACCTCAAGAAATCATAAAATAGATCATTACACAAAATCTCTACTCTTGGAATCAATATCTTCCCTTTCTCACATGGCACTACCGCACTTGCCCATTCAGACTATTAAATTTTAGAAAACAAGATAAACAACAGACATTCAAATGACCTCCTGCATAGATAGGATTTGAAGTTCACTACTGTCTTATTGTAGCTAGAGGTGCAACACGTACACCACATAGCAAAACATATAGAAGAAGCTTATTATGCAGAAGCTACTGTTCTGGTATCAGCAAAATTCACCATTTGTTATCCTGATTGTGGTGTTTATAATGTTGCAGGGTGTATTTTCCCATTTTCATCAGAAGGTTTTGCTCCAATCCAAAGTTCCATTGCACAATGCATCATTAGTAGTAGCTCAAGGAATTTTTAACAACTTTTTCAATTTCACCACAAGTTTCCAATCATCATTGGACAAATCATCCTGAAAAAATAAGAAGAATATTCCATTTTAGACATTAAAAAGTTGTTTTATCAGCCAAAAATGAAAAACACAAATGTTCAATTAGTATAAAATGTATAATAGTAAATGCACTGTAAAATTACGTAATGTGGATATCAAATAGCATTACCCTGTAGTTTTCTTTCAATATATCTATGGATCTTCTGGTGAGATGACTCACAAATTCATCCTCCATTTCAAAATGCCTACCAAACATTTTGTGTGCTTCATCAGCCTTGCTCCCAACAATCTGTAAATTTTGTGTGATAATTCATTAACAAAAACATTTCAAAAAATAGCATCCAAAATCATATAAAACTATTAACAACAAAGATAGTTTCTCAAAATACCTTCATGGCCACTTTTTCACCCTTCTTAGCCATTTCAACATATTTATGATTGATCTCAATTGAGGCTATTTTGCCAATATCTATGAAATCTTTTGTGGGAACACATAATGGCCTGCCAATCTATAGATGCAATCACCACATATGGCTTTATACAAACCAAAAACAATACAACAATCTTTTACATGCATAAGTCATAACACCGAAAAGACTAGGTTTAGATACTGACCCTTGCAATGCCTTCAAGAATATCAACATCAAAAATTATAGGATCCTTCTTGTTAAAAATACAATTTGGCAAAATGCTCAATACACAGGGGAAAACAACATCTTCTGCAACCTCCTTTTTCCTTTCTTCCTTAAGATTGTCCATATATGCTTTAAACTGGTCAAATAGATGATAAATAATGTTCGCTACAAATATCTTGACACCAACTTCATCTGCAAGCTCTCAAGCTTTAGGAGTAATTTTGACATCAAATGCCAAAATTGCAGCATACTCTTTCTTCTTTTTCTCAAGCATTACACTCACACGCATGACATCTTTTTTATGCACAGGCCCAATACCAATTGCACTAATCGGGATGCTTACAGCTGGGGTCTTCAAGAACTCAAGTAAAGCCTCCAAAGATCCAAGAGTTGAAGCTTGAACATAAACTCCTTCCACACTCTTGTCAATCCAAGACATTACATTATTGATATCTTGCATTGCTTCTTCCTTAATATCCTCTAAATCATCATCAGGGCCAACAACATATAACTGAGTTCCTGCTATGGCATGCTCAAGACCCTGAAATCAAGAAATTGCAACTAAATTTCATTGTCCACATATATTTGATAAATTTATGCTCATATACATAAAATTATTAGCCTGAAATTTGATACTTGAGCAGTTATCTTGATTCCCTATGTAACCTTCAACTCCTTATGATGTTGATAAGATCCCTGAAACCAAAAAAACATCTTAAGCTATGGAATATATTATATTATTTTAACAATATGATCAATGTGACATGGTTTGAGTAATCTAAATTTGAGGTGTAGATTATTGTATTCTAGCATAGTAGATCACAAATACCACCCATTCTCCTTTACTATAAAAGAGCATTTCAATATTTTTAATGCCACATATACTCCATTAAATAATATGGCACCATAAGGCTTCTAAGAATACATACCACTATGTAGGTTACCACAATGGACCACTCGTAAGGAACATTTTAAATCAGGATCAAAGTCACCTGGATCTTGAAACCAAAAGGCGATCCCTTGGCTTTTACACCATATATATCAATTTTATCTGCCTTCTGTCCTGATGTTTCTAAAGGTAACTATCGATGCCTATAATTTCTCATACTGTCTGACCATTCAACATTTACAAACTATTTTCTATTTTGAACAATTTCCATATACAAGGTTGACTTGATGATGCTATAGTATGGTAAGCTTTTACCAGAGTTCCAGCGCAAGTTTTGGGATATAACATTTATTATTTGTTAAGTTACCTAATTGGCAGAAAAATGGGTCATTTCCAGGTACTATTCTTCCCAGAATCAGATTTGGAATTGAATCGCATATGGAATTGGGCACGATTGGGATTTTTTGGGCCTGAAATAGTGTGGAATCATTGAGGTACAAACCCTGGTGACTCCAGGATAGACGTGGCATTTTGAAAAAGTTTTTATGATGATTCTAGAGGCAAGTAATGTTTTCAATGCACTTTTTTAAAAAAATTACATATATGAACAAGATACAACATGCTAGAATTAAAAGATTGATTCAACATCATGATAAAGAAAGGTAATCTGCAATAAAAAAATATAATGCAAATATATATATATATATATGTATCAAGTTATAAGATATGAAAATTGTCTAAGAGTGTATATATAAATATAATAAAAAATGTCATAGTTGTCTAAGAGTTTCCAACTCTTTCAAATACACCATGAAAATTAAGATCCTTAAACAACACATTCAAAATACTGCATAAAGCAGTGGGCCAAGATGTCTAACAACAAGTACATGATAAACATCAACTATGCCATTTTTTGCAAATATTTTAGTGGCCACCGTGTGAAGGTTCCTTCTTTCTCTTTCAGACAGATAGCTCCATCTATTTTGTCTTCCTAAGAAAGTTGTATGTTACTTGTGACCTTTAAAATATTTACATTTTCATCTCCTATTCCTTTCAATTTGACTCCACGTATAATAGATAGTGACTGAATTCACCCAATGCCCACATCAACACCATCACACGGATCCACCACCCTAACTTTATCCCCTTCTTGGAGTTTATCAATACATATCTACAAAAACACAAAAAAATACACATTATATTGAAATACATAATAATTATTATATAGGTAAGGATTACCCTTATTTACATAATAAAACAACCATTACTTATGTTAAAACAAAATTTTAAAACCCTAAAATTTTGTTAATTCCCACCATTATTCCAAATAAACTACTCTAATGTCTCACATGTTAGGACCTCTCAAAAATATTACACATTTCCATCCTACTTGATCTTTTCACTTGTATATGACCATTCCTTAATAGGCATTCATGCCAAAATTTTATGCCATTTATTTCCTAGGGTCACATAACATGGTCATTTTGAGGAGTATGGAGTTATTCTTAATCATTTCTATGTTTTTATAGTTTACTACAATCTCACAAGTCATCCTCATTGTCTTGATGGTAGTGTGGGAACTAGAGCAATAAGAATCATGTATACCGCACTCCCACTAGAAACATACAAGTTGTTCGCAGCATGGTGGTAGGAAGGGCTCGGTCAACCCTGTTACCGCAATCTCGCAGGTCATCTTCATTGTCTTAGCAGTAGTGCGGGAACTAGAGCAACAAGAATCATGTATACCGCACTCTAGCTAGAAACATACAAGTTGTTCACATCATGGCGGTAGGAAGAGCTCGGTCAACCATGTATACCACAGTCCCTCGGAGGTCTCACCACATGGTTGCGGCTTGGCGGTAGTAAGTGTCCAAGTTATTGGGCTCCTGCAATGGCTTTCAAAGAACGTTTGTGGCAAGGCGATAAGCAATAAAAGTTGGCAACATAATCTCACCGCAGTAATGAGAACAGGTACTTGCAGGATGACGATAATGGAAGAAAATGGAATAAAGGGGGCTATAAGCCCTGCGATCCCACTTTGTTTGAGCATAAGGGTTGAGGGTTGGTAGTAATCAAGAAAAGTGAACAAAAGGCATTGAAGCTTATCGCCATCCCGTGACCAATTTAAACAAGCTCCGCGGTAGTGTGGTAATGATAATAAATGAAGGCATTGAAGCTTATCACCATCTCGTGACCGGTTTAAACAAGCTCCGTAGTAGTGCGGTAATGATAATAAATGAAGGCATTGAAGCTTATCACCATCCCGTGATTAGTTTAAACAAGTTTCGCAGTAGTGCAGTAATGATAATAAATGAAGGCATTGAAGCTTATCACCATCCCGTGACCAGTTTAAACAAGCTCCGCAGTAGTGCTATAATGATAATAAATGAAGGCATTGAATCTTATCGTCATCCCATGACTGGTTTAAACAAGCTCTGCGGTAGTGCGGTAATGATAATAAATGAGTAAACATACTCAGTGTGGGTGTGTGATTACTGAGAAATTTGAAAGATCTTGTCATTTCATCTGATCGTTGGATCAAATTTGATCAAGGGCTTATATTTGAAATGAATTGAATGTGGAGATTTTATAATTTCGTGGCATGAACCAAAAATAATGGTTGAATGCTGAACATTACGGCTTGATAAAATCTGGAAATCTCTTGGCATTTGCTTAGTTCAGAGATTGTAGATTGGCTTAGAGAAGGCGCCCAGTTCGATATGTTCTTAGCAAGCTTTGGATTGTTCAAGTAAGTCCATCTCTACATTCTCTGCAACAAAGTTTGAAGAATCTTTGCTCTATTTTAATTCTCCGTGCATTTGCTTGAATTTTGAAACCCTAGTTTGTATAATGGCACCCAAGAAGTCTGAATCCACAAGTAAGACCAGTAAGCATGATCCTGCCCTAAGAAAAGATCACTGCAGCAATCTTTGCTAGATGTTTTACCCAATTCAATTGACAAAGGTCGAAAGAAGTATTTAGGGATGTTGCTGAGGGTTGTAGGGATGGCATAACTCCCATTTCTAGTTGGAAACTATTTTGGTACTTCTGTCAGAAGAAGGATGGTCAGGGATCGGTGGGCAATCCATGGAAGCTAGATTTGGCCAAGCTAATTGTTTCAAATGTATTTATGGATGTGGAATTGTTTCGTACTCTGGCACTGCACTATCACCCAGCTACTAAAATAGTAAGGTTGCCAAATGGATCTTCTCTGTTGAGAATTGACATAAGTGCTATAATTGACTATTTTATGTTGAGCAAACAAGCTCTCACCGAAATTGACATACAAAACATGGAACAAGAATACAAAAGTTTGAGAAGACCACTCAGAGTGATGAGCTGCCGATATTTATGAGAAGAGGTGCAAACAACAGGATGGTTGATATTCCTTCCAATGTAGTTGAATCATTCCCTGTGGAAGATTTTACAGTCTATTTCAAATGGACCTTTTATGCATTGTGCCAAGTACTGGGAATTGATGTTGATTAGAGGATGCCAATTAATTTGATGATGATGGCTATGAAGATACAAAATTCAGAGGTGAACATTGAGTATGATTTTGCCTCATATCTTGAAAAGAAAATACATGATGGATTCATCAATGTGAAGGAAGATAAGAAACCCATGAACTTCAAGTTTTATTCTTTGATTTGTCATCTGATCCTATATCAAAATAGAAGTAAATGGTCAAGTAAAATGCACATCAGCATGATTGATAGGACAAGGCAAAGAATGCCTACTCAATGTTGGTGTTACATGTGGGATTCTCATTGCCAGACTGGTAACTATAATGTATTTCATAATGAATTTTCTATGAGAATAATGAATTCTTTTGGTATTGGGATCCCTAGATTGTCACCAGAAATGAGGGTAATTATGAGACCTCTTGCACATAAACTAGAGCAAGGTCATACTTTCAATTATGTTGATTGGTTCTTTCTAGTAGAGCACCCAATAATCAGGGTATATGATTGCCCCCAACCACCTCACAAATTGCCAAAGTTTGTTTATGACAGAATTGCATTCTTGGAATTCATGTGGCAAATGATGTGAAGGGAAAAGGAAGTGATGAAAAAGGTGAAGAAAGGCACCTTTTTTCCTAATATCCCTGTCTTTTGAGATTGGTCAATTGGTTCGGACACTCTTGAGGAGCTATAGGCCTATTTGAAGGCCAAGTACTCTTTGGAATCTAGTGTTGAAAGGGTTTGTGACCCTTAAGGTCATATGAACTTTGTGAGACAAGTGATCTTGACTAAGATGAGCATCTGCCATCAAATTCTTTATGATGAGGATGTGATAAGGAACCTAGCTACTTTTAATGAAGTGCATGACAGGAAGAGGAAATGGGAGATCCTCAAGAAAATTGAAGATGACAAAAAGGAAAAGAATCTAATTTTTGAAGGATTTTTTGCTGAAGAGAAAGATCCTCTAAGGAGGATTAATACAATGATTGAAATTTTTGAAACTATTTATGCTAAATCTGAAGTACAGGCTACCAAGGCTATCAAACTTCCAGTGAAGAGGACTGCAGGAATTGAGATTCATGAGCCTGCCCCTAATGTCGTATCAGTTCAAGATCCACAGATCCCTAAATCACCGCCACATAAAAGGCAAAGAACTAAAGGCATGTCTCCTCTGGTCCCATATGAGATGTCTGAGGGTGTGGGGGATACTGATGAATTTGCCAATATTTTGACACATTTGCATGATGGAGAGGAAGTTGATCGACCATTGGTTGGTCAAGAAACTGATGCACACTGTGAGGGGGAAAATAGGTTAATCAAATCAATGAATAATAAAACCCAAACATCAATAGAAGTTGAAAGCAAAGAAGATTAAAATAAGCACAAATGATATACTTACAACCTCTTTACCTATCATTTTCTATTGCTCGCCTATCTGTTCTTGATCTTGATGGTGAAGCCCTCAGAAGCGTTTTTGCTCCCTTGCTTGTTGAAGATGACAAAGACAAAATGGCTATGATATTCGTGTGTTTGAAGATGAGCTCCACGCATGCTAACAAATGGATATGAAGTGCTTAAGGAAATGGGGGTGCCAAAGGTGCGCCGGTATCTCTGCAGCATAAGTTTGCACAATGATCGATATGAAATGAAGAAGAATAGTGTTGTATTTATAGAGATGTGTAGAAAAAAATCAATGGTTTAGAAGAAAAGGAAAGATCAATAGAGGAGGGTTGTTGAGGAATGTGCAACAAATGGAAGAAAGACATGTGTCATTCAAAAAGCAGCTTTGTGAAGTTAACTCCTCTCTTGATGAGGATGAGATTTGATTTTCTTAAATTAGAATTTATTTTTCTAATTTAAGAGAAAGTTTTCTTTTAAGATGCTTTAAAACTGCTTTTGCCTTTTGTATGACAAGAGGAAAGTATTTTTAGAAGATAAGAATGATTTTTGAAGATAAGAATGCATAATTAAATAAATGAATTTATTTAATTATTTTGTACATAATTGAGAGGAATAAATAAAATATAGAAATATATTTTATTTTGTGGATATTTTTGAAGAATAAAATAAAATATAAAAGTATATTTTATTTAGTGGATATTTTAGATTTTATTTAAATAAAATTTGTATTTTATTTAAATTTGGAAGAATAGAGGTTTTAATTAAATAATTAAAATTATTTAATTATTTAACAAAATGGAGGTGATGTATATGAATTTAATTAATTAAATAAATGTATTTATTTAATTAAATGAGAGGAAATGAATCAGATAAATAAATGAATTTCTTTATTTATTGATAGAAGAATGTGACTGATGAAATAAATATTTAAAATATTTATTTAAGTAGAGTCATGCCAATTTTCGGTGTATACATTTTGCCCCTCTTTGATGCAATGTGTTTTTATCACGTTGTTTCAAAGAAAAAGAATTTTCTACAGTGATACATGCCCCAGTTTGCCCCTGGTCCAAGTTTAACGACAGGATGCCCCCTCGGGAGATTGGACGGGAAGAAGACGGAAGGCGTGAGATGGACAATCTCATGAAGAAGAAGGTGAAAAATGGGTTAGGATATAGAAAAATAGGATATGGTTCAGGAGAAATAGGTATGGGAAGTAGCCACAGTTGTCATACAGTCTGATATGGTTCAGTTGCTATATATAGGAGCTGGGTCCACAAGTTCTATTCATTTGTACACTTGTCTATAGTTGATTAGTCCTCTAGAGAGCTTAGGAGAGCATGGCATCCAGACAGCTAGATATTCCGCGCAAGGAGCACCGGTTTGAGCGGATCCAATGGTACGATCGGCCAGCGGAGGCAGGACCCTCGGTATGTAGTTCTTCAAAACTTGTCAAAAGTCAATTTTTATGCGTACTAATGGCTAGGAAAACCAACTAGGACAGATGCGCCGAAACACTCTTTTCGCGCATATGACCTCCGAAGTGGCGCATCTATTGCATTATGGCACATTTGAGCTTTGAAGTGGCGCATTTGATAGTATGGCGCTTTTGATGCTGAAAGTGGCGCTTGTGATGGTTTTGCGCATTTGAGTCATGAATTGGCACATTCGTCTCCATATGGCGCATTTAAACTGTAAAATGGCACATTTGATATTATTGCACATTTGAGTCCCAAATTGGCACATTTACCAAGAAATTGTGCATATGACACAAGAAGTGGCGCATGTACCAGAATGGCGCATACACGTCAAAGGGCGGCGCATTCATGGTGAAGCGGCACATGTGATATGGATCGGTGCATTTGCACTAGGAGAATCAGTTGACTTAATGAAATTAACCCAATTGGCATCTTGATCGATGCGGCAATTGATTAGCAATCTCTGAGATTACCAGGAATCTAGTCGAGAGATGATATGCTATTTTGATTAATTTGATATGTTAAGTCATTGATAGGAGAGTTTGATTGTTTTGAGCAGTTATGATATGGATATGGATTTCATTGACGGTATGCTTTGCTTGGATATGAACTTCATTGATGTTATGCATTGTTTGGTTACAGGAGGATATTCGGAATGTCCTAATGTCACGAGAGCAATTCCTGTTGCCGTTGTTGCAGCGATATATGTTGACTGAGATAGATCGTGAGGCTCTAAGCACTATGGGTCTCACTATGTTTTCTTTATGCCTGAGGTTCATGCGAACTGGGCCCTGTTGATGGCAGTGGTGGAGCGATTTCATAGCGAGGATGGCACATTCCATCTACCGACGGGGGAGATGGTGGTGACTCTTGAGGATGTGTACTGGATTCTGCACCTCCTGATTTAGGGAGAGATGGTTGAGTATGAGTCACAGCGGGACGATGGCTTGGAGGAGTGTAGACGCGTATTTGATGACCCAGAGTTGGTGGGGGAGGAGATTTCGTGGCAGGACATGTGTGACTGCTATGACTACTTCCCGAGCATAGTGGCTAGACTAATCGGTGGCGTGATATGCCCCGATAGGAGGTCGCACGGCTTCCCGATTGGCTAGGGGAGGGTGTTGGAGAGCATGATCACAGATGGGACCCGGTATGCATGGGGTGTGTGTGTGCTTGCACACTTATATAGAGACGTGCACTAGGTGGTTTATCACAGAGGAGCCAGTTTGTCTGTGGGTGTGTCATTGTTGCAGTTTTGGTTGTGGGAGCACATTGCTATCACATGGCTGGTATGCGTATTTCACAGGCAGAGGGGTGAGTCCTATAGTTATGGCTATGCAGGTGTGATTTCCCAGCACAGGCTGGGGAAGTTGGAGTACTGGAGGCATGCTTTGGATGGCGTAGATGCAGTTGTCTGGCGTCCCTACATAGACTGCGAGGTATGGGATGATGAGGCAGATGAGCTTCCGTATTGCTTCCAGACGCGGTGGCTTATTGGCAGGACTAGGTACATTTTGGAGAGGCAGATTGTGAGCAGAGTGCAGTGACAGTTTGGCCAAGTCCAGGGCAGACCACAGGGGGAGGCACACTTTGCCAAGACTCATGCAGAGAGGTATAGGTGGGGTCCTGTGGCATCATATGAGGAGGCCTTGGTAGACTTTTGGCAGATTCCTTATGCAGCTTGGCCCATGCAGAGGGAGATAGTGGATGCTGGCATGACACCAGACTATGAGGAGTGGTTTGCGGCACACCCATTCCTGAGATATTCAGTGTCAGGAGAGTTAGCTCCTCGTATAGACGAGGACGATTCAAATGGTGAAGGTGCAGCTAGCAGGAGGAGGGGAGGACGGAGGAGGAGGAGGGGAGATCAGGGAGATGATGGGAGACCGAGACAGAGGCAGAGAGTTGGAGAGGGACTTGTGGGCCAGCAGGCAATTGGACAGGCACAGGTCCAAGTGCTAGTTCAGCCAGAGGTAGCACAGAGACAGACGCCACTGCCACAGCGGGTGGCGCAGCCGGTATAGGGATAGGTACCAGCACATCAGGTGACACTAGGACAGGCAGAGCAGGCTTCACAGCCTGACTTGCAACAGCAGGCCATGGTGGCATTACGGAGTCAGATTAGGCATCTGAGGGCTCACCTAAGAGTAGTAAAGTCACGGAGAGAGTCTGACGCGACTCAGTTATCAGAGTTGACGAGGGAGAGATGCAGCCTTAGCTAGCATGCGGGCTATGAGGGCAGAGAGAGATGCAGCTGTGATGGCCATGGGCACAGATGGGACATCCAGCTTCTTGGTGTCACAAGTGCAGCAGGCACAGACCCAGCTGACACAAGTACAGAGTGAGCTTACTAGAGCCCAGGCACAGGCTCGGTACTACAGAGGATTATATCACGGAGCTGTGTTAGTAGAGCATCGTGCCCCTAGCTTCAGGAGCCAGTCAGAGGCATTACAGAGGGCAGGTGGGTCTCGGTCTATAGGCTCAGTGAGGGGCCCACAACAGACAGGGGGAGACAGAGGAGAGGCTAGTGCAGGGAGTAGTGTGCCATGGCAGCAAGTTTAGATAGACCTGGATACTTGTACCATTTTTTGATTGGATGTACCCATTTGTTTATGGATGGCTGAGATAGCTGATATGTGTACTTATTTTGTCCCGAGACATGTATCACCATTTGTTATGTTTTGTATACACTTATGATATGACTATGAGAGATTGAACAAAGATTTTGATATGTTGTACATTTGGACATGTTTTTGATGATTATATGATGATGCAGTTGTGCGTGGTCTATATGCATGTGTTTTTACATTTATATGCTATGGATGTAATCTATTTCATGATGTATTTGTATATGTGATGCATGCTAGATGGATTTGGGATGATTTGATATGTAAATGTAAATGTGACTGGTTATGGATATGTCTATGTTTTTTATTTTGTTGCTATTGATATATTGATGCAAATGTATGTGGATAACCTAATGTATGTATGCAAAATGATTTAATCATGTAAATAACTATCACATGTGATGTGATATGCAATCTATGCTATGTTTTTGATATGTCCAAATGTACTCAATCGACACAGGTGATGATATAGAGAGGAGGAAGAAGAGATGAAGAAATACTGACTTTTATTTGATATACTGCAGGATTTTGTGATTGCATGGTTGATATGGATACGGAATGGATGTCGATTTATCATCTTGATATTTGCAAGGCTTTTTTTCTTTCATCATTGGGCACTTTTTGGTATTGTTCCCTTTTTGATATGTTGTAAGGAAATATAAGCATCTGGGCATAATTAGACCGAGATGACCTAAGCATTCCTTGCATGGATTTTGATATAGCAAGTTGATACAAGCATCTAGTCAAACTTGAATCTAGATGACCTGAGTACTTCTTGCATTTTAACAGACAAGGATTGCCCCTTTTCATGTTTAGATCGTGGAGTGCTTGATGATCGTTTGCTGATCATGTCGTTAGACAAAGGTCGTCACATTACTAAAGTTTAATCCACAACCAGCAGACAAAGAAAACAATTATGCCCCCATCATAGCATCTCTATCTTTTGGCATCCTTGAGGAGCATAGGAAGACATAATGACAAAAATTCAAGACCTTGTAAATTAACCTGTTGACAAAACTTCTTTGCATTAGATGTGTCATTTGCCATAATTGATATAGAATCAGTTTTAGTGTATGGTACCTTGCTTCATTTTGGACAGGTTGATGTTTTGCATCAAGACTTTTGGTTTGGGTAGCTTGTTTTTGCTGTGCTTGCTTTGCCTAGTGAAAGGTGCGGACGTGGATGGACTGGAGGATAGGCGATAAGGTAGGGAATGGATAAGAAGTGGAGCCTCGCGGGCACATTTGAAGAAATGGCCTTGCCTACGTGATGATGCAGAGGCAACGTAGTTCGAGGTGAACCCTGATGGACCTAAGATATGGATCAGATGAGACATGATATGGACTAGATATGGATCAGATATGGAACACGTAACATTGATGACAGAGGCCATGCTAGGCTGACACTGTGGACAGGATACTAGACAAGAATTTTGGATAGCCTTAATACTAGATACTGATGACAAGGGAAACACCACGGATAGGTAGATGGATGGGCGATAGGGGATCAATGGTAGGGTAGGTAGAAGGAAACAAGGATGTGATCTCCAAGGACCATGTTGCATAAGAAAAACATACCCCATTGTAGGTAGAATACGTAGGAGTTTTCATGACAATGTTTATGACGATAGGAGGATGAGAGGATAATGAAGGATTTGTGTGGTTTTGGAGGGATAAGATATGTCAAGAGACATCTAGAACATTTGTCAACATTGTGCCCCCAATCTTTATCAAGATAAAAAAATAGAGGAAAGGAAGATCAGGATGGATGGACACGACAAGATAGGTATGTAATGGATAGAGGAATAGGATAGGAAATGGTATGAAATGAAACTGGTAGGAGAAAAGTGATATGTTGATGAGACAACGTGCCCCCAAGTGTAGATGACATAGAAGATCAACTTACACATGACACCTGTTTGCCAAGTTTTCATCATGGTACTTATCCAAGGTGCCTGTTTGCCAAGTTTTCACCATTGGATGAAGGGATTTCTCTTTACTTTTTTTTTTTTGAATATTTAGATAGGAGAAGGTGGATATGGATAAGGAGAGACTCAAGTATCTAATTCCTTGAAAGGTGATAGTCTTGCTAGATAGATGCTGTCGAATGGACCATGTCAAGTGTTCTCATAGATGTTGGTAGGGGATTGCATGAAAGTGAGATATGAATATGTAGATAGCGGATTATGGAAGGTGCGATAATGGATGATGATGTAGAATATAGAAGGACTTATGCAAGGATGGAAGGAAAGTTTATGCAAAAGCATGGACCATAGGATGAGGAAGATATGTAGGATAGTAGTGGAAGGGAGGGGAGATGGAGTTATATGGAAGTGTTGTGGAATGGAAGGGAACCGTGACCAACGGTTGCACATACCATGATAAACATTGAAGCTTATGATAGGCAGGTGGTGTGGGAAGCAATGAAGACTTTTGCTTGGTAGATAAATGATATAGGCCTTTAGGGACCCACATAGACTTAGTATTTTTCTGATTTTTGCTTGTCTTGTGGGATGAAAAGATTGGATATTTGTGGATAACAGAGGAGAAAGTGGATGGTTGGGATTCACAAGAGGTGGATGCCTCATTTGACTTGAGGGCTTTTTGCTTATGTACCCAAACCATTTTGCTTTTAGACTTCTCTTGTGAAGTTATGGGATTGGGTGTATGCAGCTTTTGTGCAGCTTCAGAGGTAATTAGTTGTTGCTTGGGGACCCACACCTTTTTTAGTTTGGCATTGAGGTGTATGGGTGTATGCAGCTTTTGATATGGATAATTCTTTAATTCTTAGCTTTTGTAGCCTAGGTCATGAGGATGCTTAGGATTTTTGACTTTATAGGTAGGGGCATGCAGATTTGTGCTTTTGAATCCTCTGGGGATAGTGGAAGTGAGGTTAGTGGAAGCTTGTTGTTTAGACAAAATGTGCATTTGTTGGCCATGATTGGGATATTTAGAGGATTTATAGATGGATGGATAAGGTGTTGGAAGAAGTGGAGGTAGGATGCATAGAAGGCTATTAGGAGTTGGAAGTAGCAGAGGTAGATTGGATGGTAGAAGGTGTATGGTCACATGCTTTTGACAAATGTAGGATGATGGAGGTGGAATGGCGACATATGTTTTGGGGATATGATAGGGTTTGCGATGGAAAGTAGTAGACTTAGGAGGAGTGGAGGAAGTACCAACATCTTGAGATTGCTCACCTTGGGGTATGTATCCAAGGCTGTATGAAGGTGGAGGAACATTGACATGGATAGGTTCCAAAATACCTTGTTCATGAAGGCCTAAGCCTTTACCTTGATAGTTCATATTTTGGAGTATGCGGTGGATAGTGGAAATATGTATAGGTGCACTAGCAGTGAGTTCCTCATTGGATGAGGAAGGTGAGATAGCAAATAATGGTTGTTGGTGGTCTAAGAAAGAACATTCATGCATGAAGGTAGTAAGCCCAAGGATATAAGACGATGGATTTGTAGCTTGGTCAATAATGGATGGTGAAGGATCATTTGGATCTTGATCATCATTATGCTCTTTAGGATCCAAGTTATTGGGTTGATCATTCATGTGCCCTTGGGAGGAAAGTGTCTCATCAGAGGAAGCGAAAGTTGTTGGATCATGGATAGGACTAGATGGAAGATGGATAGGAGTAATGGAGGTTTCTTGCTCATGAAGGGGTATGGGATCAAGTTGTTCATGGACATCTTCTTCATAAAAGGTAGTATCTAGATCATAGAGAAGGTAAAGGTTATGCATGGGTTGGAATTCAATCTCTTGCTCATGTCTAGTTGTTGGGAGATGGATAGGTTCATTATTATGGATATTATCTTGATCATAGAAAAGACACATATTATGGATAGGTTGCATGAAAGTGATTTGATATTGACTTGGACTAGGGATTAATGTTTCCTCATGCTTAGGATTAGACTCTTGACATACCTCTTGGGTTGCTTGAATGGAAGTGGATAGCTCTTGGATAGCTTCTTGGTTGACAACATAGATGTTTGATGGACCTTGACTTTGGTTCACTGTAGGAGGTTCTTCAATAAGCTCAAGGGTTTGTAGATGACATGAAGGTGTTGTAGGATTTGACATGGGATTGGAAGAATCTTTAGTAAAGTCAAGGACCAGAATTTGGGGACATGGTTGACTCTCTACTAGTAGCCCTTGGATCACATCATTGGCAGGTGTATGGATAGGTGAATGAGGGGATTTAGCTTTCTCCCTAGCGTTTCTCTGGTTGTATAAATTTGAAAAAACTCTTTCCCACCACTCATCTGATTCTTTTTTGGTTATCCATTTAGAGTTTGAGGAACTAGATGGTGGTGTTGGTGTAGAACTGGTATGTTTTGGAATATGTGTCTTAGAAGGTGGAGAAGGAGGACTAGTAGATGGGGTGGTATATGATTTCTGACTTAAGGTGGTGCTTGCCTTATCATGAGTATGGGAAAAGGATATATGATTTTAGGGCAAGGTGTAGCTAGTACTGGCACGTTTAGCTTGCAAGATTGCCATTTCTTGTTGTAAGACTTGGGCTTGTTGAGAAATTGCTATACAATTTTGGGGCGAGGGATCTAAGCTTATTTGCAATTGCAGGTATTGGAGTTTTTGACCAAAATATTCTAATTGGTTTTCCATTGACATAAGACCAGAAAAGCTTACTGGTTTGGATGCGCAAAAATAAATGCACCAGCACAGAGCACAAAAGCGTTATAAGTCGAATCAAATGCGCAACTCTGGTGTTTTTCCTTGTTTTCTTAGAAATGTTGCAAAATTTTGGATCATTTTCAGGAGCTTCTAATTTTTTTTGGTTTGAAAAACTTGGTGCTTGTGGATATTCTGATGTTCAATTATGGCAAAAACACAGCAAACACATAGAAGTTTTCCATGATTTTTATCTTTTTATATATTTTTTTGTATTTTTTGGACTATTTTGACTCAAAACAAGTACACCCTAGGCTGGATGGGACAATATTCATTGAATCATCTAGCTGTGCCACTCAAAGTGTGTAGCTCCAGGATCTGGTAGCACTGACTCCCCTCCACGGCACTCACTTCTCACACATACCAGATCCGGGTTTCCTTAGGCTCGTACCCCCACCAAACCTTAGGATTGTCCCTGCTACCTCTACTAAGAGTCACTTGAATCGAGGCCGCTTCAAGGGCTCCGCCCTTTGCATCAACAAATAGGGGTTTTTGGCTTGCTACACAATTTGGTTCTTAGTCAGGGACACCGTTCAAGTGGTTACACATGCGGTAGCACTACTCTCTGTTATGGAGTCTCCCAACCTCAAAGGGTTACGCCTATGAGGGTTTTGGGGTAGGTTGGCCGTCGGTGTAACACAACAGCACTCATTGCTTAAGGTTTTCACCTCAAGCACAATTTATTTTAAGTGGCTTGGTAGGGATTGGCTTTAGCCTGTTACCACTCAGGGTCGTTCCCACTTGGACAAGCGTGCATCCAAGGGTAGGACCCCCTAAAGGTTTAACAAAAAGAATAACAAGTTTGGCACTTTGATCACCCAGTTAAGGGGAGAGCATAAGCCCATTGTCATTCGCAAGCACAGAATACACTGATTTATCCAACCTAGTTAAAAGTAGAAAAACTAAATGGGCTAATCTACTTGTGCACTCACACGATTGTTAACTTGGAAGTGTTTAGAGCATAGCAATGTTCATTCCTGTTTGTTTGAGATAGCAATGGTTTAATCTAGGAAAGAAATCAACAATGCAAAGATAGCAATGGGTTCAGTTACTTTCTTCCTAGTTATGAACTATGTGAAGTTTGCATGCAATGCACTTGTTTACTTTTCCCCTAATTAGTCTAAATGAACTAGACAAAGCATCTAAATGATCTAATCCAGCCACTAATCCTGAAAAAATGAATGTTAGCTCAAACACACAAAATTAGACAAACCCTAAAAATAGAGAGCAGAATAGAAGCGCCGCAATGCAGTCTGAATGCGCAGAAACAAAACTTACATGCGCCATTGTACAAAAGCACTAAGATAGGTGTCAAAAGCATTGTAACAAGAGATATATGCGTTATTTTAACAGATGCATTGAATCAGAGGACATATGCGCAGAAAGAAACAACCGGTCTACAAAAATTTGCATTTTCTAACCCTAGTTTGTTAATATTTGGATAAAACTATATTTAGATGATCTCTTAGCTCAAATATAACCTCACCATTGTGTCCGTGGGGGCATTTCCATAAATTTTGAGTACATATTTGCCTAGATTTCATGAAAAATAGAGCGTTTGGAGAAGAAAACAACTTTCTTAAAATTCACTGCAAAACATATGCGCCATTTCAGAGGTCATATGCACCATTTCAGAGGTCATATGCACCATTTTAGACTGTATATGCATTGTTTCAGTGTATATGCACCGTTGCGGAGGATGAATGCACTGTTTTAGTGTATATGCACCGTTTCAGACTGTATATGCGCCATTTCAGTGCATATGTGCCGCTTCAGACTGTATATGCATTGTTTCAGACTGTATATGTGCCATTTGGGAGGCCAAATGTGCCAAAGTTTTGTATGCATCGATTCAGGAGGTAGATGTGTCATTTTAGAGGGCAGATGCACCGAAAGTTTCTGTCAAAACCCTGTACCTACACCTGTACGGACCTATTACTTAAAAACACTCAATTTTTTATTAGATAGAGGGGTAAGTGCCCCACGGTGGGTGCCAAAATGTGAGGGGGAAAATAGGTTAATCAAATCAATGAATAATAAAACCCAAACATCAACAGAAGTTGAAAGCAAATAAGATTAAAACAAGCACAAATGATATACTTACAACCTCTTTACCTATCATTTTCCATTGCTCGCCTATCTGTTCTTGATCTTGATGGTGAAGCCCTCAGAAGCATTTTTGCTCCCTTACTTGTTGAAGATGACAAAGACAAAATGGCTATGATATTCGTGTGTTTGAAGATGAACTCCAAGCATGCTAACAAATGGATATGAAGTGCTTAAGGAAATGGGGGTGCCAAAGGTGCGCCAGTATCTCTGCAGCATAAGTTTGCACAATGATTGATATGAAATGAAGAAGAATAGTGTTGTATTTATAGAGATGTGTAGAAGAAGATCAATGGTTTAGAAGAAAAGGAAAGATCAATGGAGGAGGGTTGTTGAGGAAAGTGCAACAAATGGAAGAAAAACATGTGTTATTCGAAAAGCAGCTTTGTGAAGTTAACTCCTCTCTTGATGAGGATGAGATTTGATTTTCTTAAATTAGAATTTATTTTTCTAATTTAAGAGAAAGTTTTCTTTTAAGATGCTTTAAAACTACTTTTGCCTTTTGTATGACAAGAGGAAAGTATTTTTAGAAGATAAGAATAATTTTTGAAGATAAGAATGCATAATTAAATAAATGAATTTATTTAATTATTTTGTAGATAATTGAGAGGAATAAATAAAATATAGAAATATATTTTATTTTGTGGATATTTTTGAAGAATAAAATAAAATATAAAAGTATATTTTATTTAGTGGATATTTTAGATTTTATTTAAATAAAATTTGTATTTTATTTAAATTTGGAAGAATAGAGGTTTTAATTAAATAATTAAAATTATTTAATTATTTAGTAGAATGGAGGTGATGTATACGAATTTAATTAATTAAATAAATGTATTTATTTAATTAAATGAGAGGAAATGAATCAGATAAATAAATGAATTTCTTTATTTATTGATAGAAGAATGTGACTGATGAAATAAATATTTAAAATATTTATTTAAGTCTAGAGTCATGCCAATTTTAGGTGTATACACACACAAGCTTGAGGTTAGGATGGAAGAACATGCCCAAATTGATCTAGAGCTACAGGAAGATGAAAGTGTGGTGACATCATTGAGATTTATTCAAGATGATGATTTCGTCAAGACTCCAGAGTTTCAAGATTTCTGGTTAAAAATGAAGATGAAGGAATTTGATGAAAAGGTGGAAATCAATAAGATGGGTGCTAATGAGCCTTAGTATGATCAAATAACCACCTAAACAATCCAAGAACTAAAAGTTGATGAAATCAATGTGACTCATGAGGAAGCAAGACAAATGGTCTTGAAGAGTAACATGTTGATCATCCCAGGTCTTGAATTGAAAAAGGTATTCTTGCTTGACCAAGTTAGGAGTCAAGATGACCCTAATCTTGTGTTTGAATTTGATTATGAGGAGGGAATGAGTGGATGTGGTTTCAACCCAAAGACAGAGACTCTTGCCATATGGACAAAATAGAAGAACACTAGTAAACCAAGGTTGCTAGATGTTGTTCAGGAAATGAGGGGATCTGTTGTGGTGAAAACCTTATTAGATACTTTAGGAACTAAGGCCTTTTCTCTTACTGTCCATTCTGCCATGTTCACCCATGCAGTTGTAAAAAAGTTGGAAAAAAAATTGCAAGATTATGAGAAAACACAACAAGACACTTCATTGAAAATAGGCAATTGAAAAGGCAACTGCAAGATGTGGGTTCTTCCCAGAGTCTGTCAATAGTTCCATATCAACCTTCTGTGCCACCAACAACTGGTGATGTCACAGTGATAATGCAAGAGTTTAATGCTTTGAGAACAAAATTTGAAAAAGAAGTTGAGGACCTCAAAAAGCAAAATGAGGAAACAAAAATGAGACAAGGGTCAAGGTCGTTGAAGTTTTTGAGAAAATTCTGGAATATAGGATCAAGCTAGTTGTGGATAAACTTGGGGATGTGCATGATTGCTACTCCATGTTATCTCAGGCCATTAAACGATTGCAAGAAAACTTTTCTATTTTGGAGCCACTGTACAAGAAATGGCAACCTTCCTTGCACAATTTAGGCCTGCTTTGTAGGATACTTCAAAGAAATCTTGATGCTCCTGTTGAATTGAAGCCAACAGAGCAGACAGTGACTATGATGATTAAAGAGCATAAATATGCCAGCAGTGAAGACAAAAGGATGCAGGCCAGACTTGAATCTTTTTCTACTTTCAAGAATCAATTTATCCCCCCTATTTTGATAGAGGAAAACAAACAAGTTAAAGGCCTTGATACTTGGAAGGCATAATTTAGAACAACAGTGTCTGTGGTTATTCAAGATAGACGAGCTTGTGTTTTTAGTAGATTTATAATTTAAGTATATCTATCTTTATAAAATCTATGTAAAAGATGCTCAAAGATAGAGACAGTACTCATGTATAATTTAAATAGAATAGGCAAGAATGATATCTATCTTTTATATAGATTTTCTAAAGATAGATATGTTAGCATTATTTTGTTTTATTTACTACAAATTATTCTATAGTTTAATTTTTTTTTAATATATATCGATTGTTTAGACGGTCAGCATGGAAAAAAAAACAATCCCGTGAAATAACTTGTTCGTTGCTTGTCAAATCGCTGTGTCATACACTGCATACTTTCTTGACTCTCTTGAATGAAGCTGCACCTTACGCGTATGTATTCCTAGGATTGATCAAATTGGACTGTGATAATATATTTGAACTCCCGAAAACATTCAACCTACCATAAAAAGCAATTTCACATTTGGTTTTATTCATTAGTTGAGGGAAATGATTTATACGAGAGTAACAAAAGATTCTACGGTCTTGCTACCAAGGAAAGGGAGCTCTTGCATGGAATGTCTTAAGCAGCCAGTGAATTGTAAGCAACCGGCTGGTGGACTCCTATATGGCTGTTCAAAAATAGTCAAAATCTAAATGACGAGTAGTAAGGTTGCAAAGGTCGAAAAAACATGCTGGCTATTTACGACTGGGCCTCTTACATCTCCTAGAGCACATGTATTCCTGTAGCAAGAAAAATGAGGGCATTGTTAATGGCGTGATGGGAAGTCTAATGAAAGAAATTGGCGTCAAAGTCTTTTCTACTTCTTGTGGTCTCAAGGTCAATCCCAAGGGAACTATTGGCATTATGTAGAGAATAGACTTGGGTTACCCTTGGACACTCTATTTAAACATCATCCACTTTAATGATTAAACAATCAATAGTAGTTTTACACTTCATTTATAATAAAAAGTGGTAAATATTTGTCCTATTTTTATTGAATCCATGTTCAAAATGTTGATCGTCCAATTCTTATCCTATAGTAGACTTCAGGTTTACCAATCTCAAGAGTTGTTGATCAGTTCGGTAATCTCAAGTTATTGATAGGTCCAGCAATCTGGAGTTGCTGATCAGTTTGGGTTGAGAAGGACTAGAAGAGTTCAGCTCTAACCAGATGGATAAGATTCAGCTTCCAGGATAAGGAGAAAAGTAAGATCTTTCAAGCATAGGGAGAGATGCCTCTTTGTCACCAAGCAGATAAGCACCAGGTGGGATGGTGTGTTTCTCCTTATTAGAGCAAGTGTGCAAATTGAGGAGTATGGTATGCACGAGTTTGAGTATGATCTAAATAGATTTAATGAAGTTGAAGTAGAAAAGGGCGTGATTGTTGTTTGATTACTCTCATGTAGATTAGTCATGAAAACAAGAGATGATGACCACTTATGGAATTTGAGAGTTTAGGTTTCAATTGGTCGCATATGTTAGAGTAATGAATAATTGAGTGAGTGTGAGTAGTCGTACTTAGTTTCAATGTTGTTAATAAGAGTTGTAGTTGCGTCAGGTGTCAATCAATCATAGCTTGCTATCATTTTTAGTTTCTTGAGTATAAGTGTTTGTTGTGCTTCTATGTAATTATATAATGTAATCATCTTCAATAATTTATACATAGTTCAATTTTGTATGTATTTCTTTTTTGTATTGTTGTTATTTTTTAATATTTAATTATGTTTTCTGTGTTGTTTATATCACATCCAATTTTTGGACAACTTTAATCATGTTATATTTAACTAATTATTAGTGAGATGCTTTGTTATGCATTTTGAAATATGTTATCAAATTATGATTTGAGGATAATATGATGAGACAAATTTGTCTTTATTCATGATATGCCAAAATGGATATAATTTCTAATATGGATAATGGGTTATCTTCTTGATTATTGTTGTTAAAATATTTATTTAATGATATAAATGGTGTGGCTAATGGACTAACTACTGTGATTGTTAAATGAGGTGGATGCAAGAAAGTAGTTCTCCCTCCTGGATGAGGAGGGAGAGAATCACCAGAGAGAGGGAAACAGATTAGGGTGAATGGATGGGATTGTACTCTTTGAAACATGACACAAGCACAAGTGTGGATGAGTCATCTCTGAGGTAGCACATGGACCCTCTCCTTGCTTCTGGGACCTCCAAGTCACTCTTGCTCTCATGGTAGACAAAAACTAAGTGGAGGTGAGACCCGAGGAGTTGTTTTCTTTGCTTGGGAGAAAAACCTCATGAAGATCGGTCGACTTGATCAAGGGCCTGCTGTTGTTTTGGACTTGTCTAATTCTTTCTATGGTAGTCATGGTTGAGATAATGATATGACCCGAAGGGTCTCTTGTGATGTGTCCTCTATTAGGGTTTCTAGTTGTTGGAATTAGTTCAGACAACTAAGAGCCGGGGGGGAGTGAATCAGTTGTCCCTAAACTTTAGCCTTTCCTACACTTTTAATCTTCTTTCTTAATTTACAAACAACTTAATGATATGAACATTTAAGCATGAATCAACACATGAGCAGAAACAACATGAACATACAACACTAGAATTTTTGACATGGAAAACCTGGTTAAGGTAAAAACCACGGTGGGGGTTAACCCACAAAATGCGTACCCTATTAAAAGTACTTAAGAAAATAGAAGGCACATGCCTTCAGGCACACTGCCCAAAGATCACTACTCAAAAGGAGGCTCACTGCCTAAGAAATTATGATTTACATAGAGGTAATGAACTAAGAAATAGCATCTACATTCATGCCTAATTCAGTCCCTTTGAAGGCTCACAAAAATTTCTGCTTTTATCTTCAAATTCTTCTTCACCGACTCTTCACTCTCTACTCCTTTCGCTCTTCTTCTTCTCTGCTTTGCTTTAGATCCTTTCTTCGGATTTAATTCATTTCATACAAAGATGATTTTCCACAACTCTTCAACAAGTATTTATACACTTCATCAACCTTGGATGATCAACAGGGTCGGCTAAAATTAATACGAATTTTTACACTGTTGGCCAAACATAGCTAAGACTTGAAAATTACTCTATTAACATGCTGCGCTTCATAAAATGCTCTTTAGATCATCTGCAACATGCTAGGAACATCCGGTCGGCCAAGACTGGGAAGAACATCAACCTCAAAGAAGAAATCTTCAACAACAAGCTCAAACTTCAATGCGAACCTCCAACACAGTAGGCACATGATATAGAGACCTCCACAAGCATATTGAATTCATCAATACCATCCACTATAAACCAAATTACCAGAATCATTTGTATCTTTCTCCGGAACCTCAAGAACACTATCTGCCATGAATGTCAAACTAGAAAGATAGCTTGTGGACCTCCAAACCATGAACCACTAGAGTTGATGATACACACTGACTTCCCAAACATGCCTTCAGATCTGCAAACCATAATATTTTACTGCGGAGCAATCTAGACCAACTTACTGTCACTCTGTCTCTTCTGAATACTACAAAATTTGGTTCGACTCAGATGGCCATAACTTCTTCAAATCTTCATGCGGACTTCTCAATTCTTAACTCGATCCTCTACACAATCATATGGTCTACATATATTTATTGTCATTAATTTTCTCAGTATCCTCAACAATCCGGTCTTCTATATAGACAACAAAATAGGATATAGTTGACACCAATGGCAACATGGATATGTTGACATCAATGACAACACCACTTAGGTACATATTTACAACAATCTCCCCCTTTTTAATTGATGGAAACGTATGATGTGGAAAACTAAATTCAACCATCAAGACAAGAACTTCTCCCCCTTTCTCTTATCACACCTGCAACCATTTTCTTCACTACTCCCCCTTTCACCAGCAACTATTCACTTCAAATGTTTCACATGATTTCTCTCCCCCTTTGACATCAATGGCAAAGGGCACATATTTTCTATCTTTTCTCCCTTTCTTCTTTAGACTGATCCCAAATCTTGCATATTGACTACTCATTAGACTAGTATCTTCTCAACATCAATCTAGATCTGAAGATATGACTGAGAATTCCACTAGGCTGAGGCACATTAGTGCATCTTAGTTCTGATCAGGAGGGGTAATAACCCCTAAATTTTCTCTGAGATACTCAAAAGTATCCTTGGGAAGAGACTTAGTGAAGATATCCGCAATCTGATCTTTGGAAGACACAAACTCCAACTTGACTTCATTCTCATTTCCTTTTTCTCTCAAGAAATGAAACTTGATAGATATATGTTTTGTCTTTGAATGCAACACCGGATTCTTTGAGATGCTTATTGCACTAGAATTATCACAAAAGATTGT
The DNA here is from genome assembly GCA_027924645.1 of Cunninghamia lanceolata. Lineage (NCBI taxonomy): Eukaryota > Viridiplantae > Streptophyta > Pinopsida > Cupressales > Cupressaceae > Cunninghamia > Cunninghamia lanceolata. The sequence continues at coordinate 18,323,273 of BSBN01001272.1, read as the reverse complement.
GACTGGCTCCTCAAACATGATTCTAATGTCTTTCAACATTTGCTTCATCCACAGAACCTGAGTATAATTATTTGCTACTACTATATACTCTACCTCTGCAGTAGACAAAGAAATTGCATCTTGCTTTTTGCTCATCCAAGAGACCAATCTTCTTCCCAAGAAGAATGCACCACCACTAGTACTCTTTATGTCATCTACATCTCCTGCCCAATCAGAATTTGTATATGCATGAAGAGTGAAGTCATTGTCCTTTGGATACCACAATCCATGATCAATTGTCCCCTTGAGATATCTAAAAGTTCTTTTGACTACCACAACATGCGATTCTTTTGGATCAGCTTGAAATCTGGCAACAAGTCCAACTGCATTCATGATGTTAGGTCTAGTCTGAGTTAGATAGAGAAATCCTCCAATCATTGATCTATACCTTTTCTAATTTTCCTTGGGGGAATCATCATCTTTTCTTAACTTGCATCCGGTTACCATAGGTGTACCTACTGGCTTTGAGTCTTCCATTCCAAACTTCTTCAATTATTCTTTCACATACTTGGACTGAGATATGAAGATACCTTTATCTGACTGAACAATTTGCAGACCTAGAAAGAAATTCATCTCTCCAAACATTGACATCTCAAATTCACTTTTCATCTAATTAGCAAATGCTTTGCACATACATTCATTTCCACCAAAAATGATATCATCAACAAAGACCTCAACAATTAGAATGTCCTCATGATTAATCTTGAAGTACAAATTGCTATCAGTAGTACCTTTGCTAAATCCTAGCTTAAGCAAATGCTTATCCAATCTGGCATACCAGGCTCTTGGAGCTTGCTTGAGTCCATACAAGGATTTTCTCAATCTACAAACCATATCTCCCTGATCAGTCAACTGAAATCCTTTCGGTTGCTCAATGTAGACTTCTTCCTCCAAATCTCCATTCAGGAATGCTGATTTGACATCCATCTGATATACTTTAAAATCTCTGAAGGCAGCAAATGCAAGAAACAATCTAACTTCCTCTATCCTTGCCACTTCTTCAAAATCAATTCCTTCCACTTGAGAGTACCCTTTACATACCACCCTTGCCTTGTTTCTTACAACCTCACCATCTTCATTTAGCTTATTCCAGAAGGCCCATTTGGTTCTAATCACATTTTTGTCCTCAGGTCTAGGAACAAGATCCCAAGTGTGATTCTTTTCTATTTGCATCAATTCTTCTTCCATTGCTTTAACCCAGTTTTCATCTTTGTAGGCTTCACTCACTGATTTAGGTTTAATTTTTGAAATCAAACAAATCTCTTCTTGATCTTCAGCAACTCTTCTATTTGTTGTTCTATTTGCATCTACAACTATTTTTATTGTACTTGTCTTCCTTATCTCACAACCTTGAGCATGAAATGTGAGGGTATTTCCTTGATCACACATTTGACTAACACTAAGAAGATTATGCTTCAAACCTTTTAACATACAAGACATTTTCTGTTTTTGTTTTTCCATTATCAAGAGTAAGAGTACCTTTTCTAGTTATCCTCATTGTAGCATTATCTCCAAATTTCACAGTGCCTCCATTTACTTCCTTTAAAGTGAGAAACTTGCTTTTATCCCCTGTCATGTGGCTTGAGCATCTGCTGTCAATGTACCATTGGTTTCTTTTATTTTGCACATGAAATATAGTTTGCACAAGCATAGATTTCTCCTTCTTTTGTTTTTCTTGCTCCTGCTTCTTTTTCTAAACTTTTGTAGGTTCTTCCTTTTGCACCTCTTGGGTTACTAGAGTTACCAGATCAATCTAGATCTAAGTCTGAATTTGAACTTGCCTTCCCTGACTTTGACTTTCATCTTGATCATCTAAATCATATCCGTAGTACCTGGAAAGTCCTTCTTTGCTTTCATCAACTTTAACATTAGCACTTTCAATAATCTTATTCAACCTCTTATTGAAGCACCAGTAAGCCTTACTTTGAGTAGAGTATCCCAAAAATATTACTTCATCACTTCTAGCATCAAACTCGCCTAAGTCCTCATCTGTTTTGATATAACATTTACTAACAAAAAATCTGAAATATCTCACAGTAGGAGGATGACCAAACCATAGTTCATAAGGAGTCTTACCAGAATTTCCTTTAATCTGCACCCAGTTAAGAGTGTAGACAGTAGTACTTATAGCTTCTCTCCAATAAACTTGAGGAACATTTGTTTCCATCATCATGGTCCTAGCAGCTTCTTGAATGGTCTGGTTCTTCCTTTTCACAACTCCATTTTGCTGGGGAGTCCTAGGAGCAGATAACTATCTTTTAATTCCATTCTTTTCATAGAAAACATCAAAGTAATCGGAATTAAATTCTCCACCTCTGTCATATCTCAAACACTTTAGTTTCCCACCAATCTCATTTTCAACCATCATCTTGAACACTTTAAACTTATCAAGAGCTTTTGATTTTTCTTTTAGAAAAGTTACCCACATCATCTGGGAGTAATCATCAATCATCAACATGAAATATCTGTCTCCTTACACACTCCTAATTCTAGCAATACCACAGAGATCAGTATCTACCAGTTCCAATCGCCCACTAAAAGATTGTTCTTTACTTTTGAATGAAATTTTATTCTGTTTACCCAATTGACATTCTCTACAAATGCTATCAGGTTTCACAAGTCTTGGAAGATCTCTTACAGCCTAAGTGGAACTTATTTTGATGATGTTATCAGAATTCACATGACACATCCTCCTATGCCATAACTAACTTTGATCTGTTTGAGCAATCAAACAACTTTTTCTAGAACTACTTAAATGAAAGAAGTTACCTTTAGTTTGAGTACCGGATGCAATTTCAGTTTCGGAGCTCTCCAAGATTCTGCATTTTCCATCCTTGAATCAAAGATCATAACCCTTGTCAACCAACTGTCCAACACTAAGAAGATTATTTTTCAGTCCTTCCACATACAAAACATCATTAGTGCAATTCTTACCATCAAAAGAGATGGATCCTTTGCCGTGAATTCTACCAGCTGAGTTGTCTCCAAATTTCACAAGCCCACCTTCATATTTGTCAAAATTCACAAACTTATTCTTGTCACTAGTCATATGATGAGAACGTCCACTATCAATCACCCATTCATCCTTTTCAACAACTTGAATAGCCAAGGCACTTTCCACATTTACACAGCTCGCAGATTTAGTAGATATTGGATCTTCTTCTTTAATGGAAATGAACACCCAATCGCCTTCTCCATGATCAGATTCATCATCTGTGACTCCTCTAGCTTCTTGGACATAGTAGCAATTTTTCTGACTTTTGTATCTGTTTGGTTTTGAAAACCTCTCTGGACACCTTGAGGCAAAATGACCAATCTTATTACAAGAAAAAAATTTTAATGGCAACTTTCCTTCATACTTACTGGATCCTCTTGGCATTCTTTTGGCAATAACAGTTTCAAGATCTGCAGTCTCAATTTCATCATCTTCAAGATCCTTCCTTGTCTTCAAAAATGTATTTGATCTTCCTGAAGAACCTTCTCCCAAATCATATCTTTGCTTTCCATATACATTGGCCTTCAATGCAGATTCATATTTAGGGAGAGAGTGACCAAACTCACTCATTTCAAATCCTGAGAGCTTGCCAACTAACTGATCCCTTGTGACAATTGTTACTATCCCGATTTCTTCAATGGCTGCAACTTTATGCTTGTATACTATAGGTAAGGATCTAAGTACTTTGGCAACAATTTTTTATTCTTCTAATACTCCACCTACATTTCTGATACCAGTCACAAGTTCATTTACTTTTTGCATTTAGGAAGTAATGTTTTCATCTTCATTCATTACCAATATTTCATATTTACCCTTTAGGCTTTGTAGCTTGGCACATTTGACATATTTGTCACCTTGATACAGATTTTCCAACTTACTCCACATTTCATGAGTAGTTTTAAAATCAAGGACATTTGTCAATTCGATATCAGACAAGGCACTCAACAATGCTTCTTTGACTCGAATGTTGTGTTCAGCATCTCTGAGTTCATCTATATTTGAAGGTCTATTCTTCATAATCTTATACACATTCTTGGTTATTAACCAAAAGGCATCACCCATACATTCCAAATGGCACTACATGCATACCTTCCAGAGGGAGTAATTTGTTCCATTAAATCTTGGACTCTCCTTGTAAGATGACATCTTGGATCTCCTCAAGCGGTCAAGCTTATTTTAGAGGAACTTGGCTCTAATACCAATTGTTGGAATTAGTCCGTATAAATGAGAGGAGGGGTGAATCAGTTGTCCCTAAACTTTAGCCCTTTTTACACTTTTAATCTTCTTTATTAATTTACAAACAAATTAATGATGTGAACATTTAAGCATGAATCAACACATGAGCAGAAACAACATGAACATACAACACCATAATTTTTGACATGGAAACCCTGGTTAAGGGAAAAACCACAGTGGGGGTTAACCCACAAAAATACATACCCTATTAAAAGTACTTAAGAAAATAGAAGGCACATGCCTTCAAGTGCACTGCCCAGAGCTCACTACTCAAAAGGAGGTTCACTGCCTAAGAAATTATGATTTACACAGAGGTAATGAATTGAGAAATAGCATCTACATTCATGCCCGATTCAGTCCCTCTGAAGGATCACAAAAACTTCTGCTTTTATCTTCAAATTCTTCTTCACTGACTCTTCACTCTATACTCCTTTCGCTCTTCTTCTTCTCTACTTTGCTTTAGATCCTTTCTTTGGATTTAATTCATTTCATACAAGGATGATTTTCCACAACTCTTCAACAAGTATCTATACACTTCATCAACCTTGGAATGATCAACAAGGTTGGCTAAACTTAACGCAAATCTTTACATTGTTGGCCAAACATAGCTAAGAATTGAAACTTCCTCTATTAACATACCACGCTTCATAAAATGCTCTTTAGATCATTTGCAACATGCTAGGAACATCTAGTCGGCCAAGACTAGGAAGAACATCAACCTCAAAGAAGAAATCTTCAATAACAAGCTCAAACTTCAATGCGGACCTCTAATACAGTAGCCACACAATCCAGAGACCTCCACAAGTACATTGAATTCATCAATAACATCCACTCTAAACCAAATTACCAGAATCATTTGTATCTTCCTCTGAAACCTCAAGAACAATGTCTGCCATGACTGTCAAACTAGAGTTGATGATACACACTAACTTCTTAAACATGCCTTTAGATCCACAGACCATAATATTTCACTGCAAAGCAATCCAGACCAATTTACTGTCACTCTGTCTCTTCTGAATACTACAAAATCCAGTTCTACTCAAATGGCCATAACTTCTTCAAATATTCATGCAAACTTCTCAATTCTTAATTGGAGCAACCTCTAACAATCCTCTACACAACCATATGGTCCGCATATATTGATTGTCATTAATTTTCTCAATATTCTCAACAATCCAGTCTTCTATACAGACAACAAAATAGGATATAGTTGACACCAATGGCAACAAGGATATGTTGACATCAATGACAACACCACTTAGGCACATATTTGCAACACTAGTGTGCCAATGTCTTGATGGATGTTTGTTGTAGTCATTGACGCATCTTGTTTGTTGAAGTCTTTCTTCTATGGCTTGAACACATTGTTGTATTTGTTCTCTATATGTCGAATCAACCTAATCATGTGGCCTTGTTCTTCTCGGGCTTGTTGTTATAGTGTCATAAATTGTCGCCACTCACAATTTCACACTAGACTCGGCCCTTTATTTAGCATGCATGATTAACTCTATTTGTAATGTGATCTTTTTGTTGTTTGCATAAGAGAATGTGTTAAGACCACTAATAACTAACATTTCAAATACAAATTGGGCCTAGACACTAGTGCCCCCTGCTAGGGTCCTACCCGTTGGCTCTGAATTTTTTTGAATTCAATTGTTAGATTTGTGCATTAAATGATGTACCTTGTCTATCATCCTAAACAAATGAATCTTCAGAAGTTGTTTGATTCATATATAATCAAGTCTTTTTCCCTTATTTGAGAAGGAGAAGAGAAATGAATAAATTAAATATCTTGACATATTGACAATGTGTCATGACATGATGTTGTGAATTCTACTACAATGAACCTCTGACTTATTGAAGCTCTCTACTTGTGATTATTATTTGCACTAACCCTTTTGCAAGTATTGGATGAAGCTTCTTCATCTTCTGTCAACTCTTTTTGTGTGATTGTGTTGCAGCACCAATCCAGCTAGGGTTTTATGCTAAGGAAAATCTATTTCAGTCATAGTAGTCATTATTACTTGTTTTACCTCTGTTCATCGCAAACACACACTCTATATCATCATTATTTTCTATTGTGGAGGTGGGAACACCTACATGGGGTTTGACTGAGGAGAGCCCCTATACAACACAATCATTTTCCCCCTCTCTTGTGTGCAGATCTAAAGAAACAGTTTCCAACAATGACGAATGATAGGAGGACAAAAGGATTTGAGGTATTGATCATCAAGATAGAGTTTAGTCTACATAGAAACCGTAGGACCTTAGCACCCATTTCTAGTGTCCTGCCAGTTCTACCCGCATTTCTGACACTAGGTTCTCTCTAATCTACTCTACTATGTTCTACTTCTATTTTCTATGCACAATATCCATAATTAGATAATTTACTCAGTTTGTCATTTAGATCTTCACATTGTATAGTTTAGTTAACCATTAGTTTTCAATCTTCCTTCTTTACAACAAAGGAATTTAGGATCCGAATAGTTTGGATCTCCTTTGAGGACTATATCCAAACACAAAAGTCTTCATCAATCCATGTTCCAATGTGGCATGGAGAAAGCTTGATCTAGGTTAATTTATTTGATTAGGCCAAATCTCTTTTCCCATAACACATTTTGGTGAACCCGATGTATCTTACACTTGTACTTATAGATCTCATTGTTGTGTTTGATTACTTGATTAATTGATTAGACACTTAATATCTCATATCTTATCTTATGTGTTTAATTTAGAAAGAAAAACATTTAAACAATTTTATTTTCTTTTAGATTAGAAAATAAAAAAACAAATAAAACCCTTCTTTCTTCTGACATATTATCAACATATCTGTCTTGTCATCAATTTCTTCCATCTATTCCTTCCTAGGAGCACTTGAGTGTCGTAAAACTTGTAGTTACTTTATGAGGTTTGTGACTTATTTCTCTGAATCTGAACTCCCTATAAGAAGAAATTATCAAATTCTAATAGGTATTCATGCTTTGAGTATCTCCAACATCAAGACCTAAATTCCTTAACTTATTCGCACATGGAAGTTCTAGAATGCAATCATCTTTAGATCACATTCCCACTTTTCCAATGATCTTTGAGGCACAACCTTCTCATGACTCTCTTGAGGTGGATAACTCCATAGCTCATGTCTCTGAGTCTCAAATTTAGAAACTAGATAGTGAGCTAGCTAGTTTCCAACAATTTTTGGGTGTAGAACATTTGGTTGGGGAGGTCATCCCTCTCATAGAGAATTAAAGAAGATTGAACTACTTGATGATCCTCAAAGTGTGGAAGCTCTACATAGCTTGGCTCTCATAATGGATAATAACATTATGACATCAGCTAGTTGCACATAAATCATCAAAAACATGTCCTCTCAAAACCAATTGGGGATGTAGGCATCGATACCAATATCGACATCTTCTATTCCAACATTCACTTCTTCTATTGTCACCACTGTTGTAAAATCTAGTAATAATGCTAACACTAGTTCTAGGGTAACAAGTGAGAACCCAATACACCAATATAGCTTCATCCCACCTTCCTCCAATCTCCAGTTTACCTATCAAAAAGCTAATCCAAATATTTCCCAACATGTTGTTAGCCAGTCTCTTCCATAATTCACTTACCAAAATGCCAACCACATTGTTTCCCAACCTCTTGTTAGCTTTGATCCTTCATATTCTATCCATTCACAAATCACTCCACCTTTTGATCCTGTAGTTAACCAACTCTTGCAAAATGTCAATTCCCTACAACAACAATTAGCAACCATAAGCCAAGGTCAATCGCATCCTATAATACTTGCAACCCTTTATCGCTCACTATCCTAAAAGCTACAATGGTAAAAAAATTTAAAGTGCCACGTTTTGAGAAGTACATTAGGAAAGGATACACTAATAACCATGTGTCATATTTTACAACATTATGTAGTGAATTTCTTTTTGAAGATGCTATCTTAGCTAAGATCTTTCCTCAGTCGCTAAAAGACATGGCCTTGGATTGGTTTTGTTCACTACCTGGCAACTCAATTCATTCTTTCCAACAACTTATCAATCAATTTCTCTAATATTTCCAAGCCAACATTGGACCTCAAGTCACATAAACTAATTTGGTTCATTGTAAGCAAGGAGTGAAAGAGAAAGTGACTGACTTTATTGGGCATTACCAAGCCCTCTTATCTCAAATACCATATTCTCTTCTGGATGCTAATGTGCAATGGGTTTTCATTGAAAACCTGCAGCCACAAATTCATGATAAGATACTATTGATGGGCTATCCCTCATTCACACATCTTTGGATGACTCTTTGTGATTACCAACTATCAATCAACGAGTATGAGAGTTGTTCCTCATCAAATCCTATTGGCCAGTATTAGACTATTGCTCCACATTATCAAACATTTAAGAAGAAAAATAAAAACTTTATCAAAATCAACTTTCATTCTTCAAACAACATTCAAGCACAAGTTGCAGCTATAACACCTTCTATCATTCCCCCTATATGTTTAAACCAAAGAATCAACAATTCTCTCAGCTTTTTAAATCTCTTCATTCCATAATGTTGCAACTTCTTAACAATAACCTGATTCATATTCCTCCTATTCATCCTATTGACACTTAAAAACTGCTATCTCCTTCATATGACCCAAAGGCCTTTGTCAATATCACTAAACACCCGAGCATGACACCAAGCAATGCATACATCTCAAGCACAAAGTGTAAGACCTCATTGACTCTAATGTTATTTAGGTAGCTAGTGAGAATGACAAAGGGAATAAATCTATAGCTCCACCAAATCAAAACTTACAAATTTACACAAATCCACTACCTTGCCATTCAACTAACCTTGTGGAACAATCTAGTGATAGAGTGCCTACTTCAATAACTTCTAATCACCAAGACAAAATCCTAGACAACCTAGTTTCCATGGTGGATGCTCATCTTCAACAAGAGCGAGTTAAACCTGAGCCAACCTCTCCTTCACCCACCATGATGCCTCTTTTCGTGCACCTAATAGTCCTTTCTACATTACTGCTAAGATTAATGACAAACCCACAAGGGGAGTAGTCATTGATCTTGTATGCCTGGCCAATGTAGTTACAAAGGAATTCCTCTATGTACATGAGTTGTATCGAGACAAGTATGAAAAATTGAAAATCTTGGTTAGAGTTCATGATGGCTCCACTTGCCCTACTCTTGGATCCTTGACCCTTTCCATCCAAGTCAAACCAAAAGTCTTGGATGTGTTTTTTGCTATTTTTTTGACTTCAAACCAATTTTGTGTGAAGTTGGGTCATCCACGGATCACTTCCATGAAGGCAGTCCCCTCTGTAATCCATAAGTGTATAAAATTTCCATTCGAGGGACAAGCGCATACTATATATCATAGTGGGTTCCAACCTTTGTCCCTCCATGGGAACTTTTCACTTGATTACTTCTGGCCACAGCTAGTTGAGCCTGTTCAGCTTCACAAAGATGTTTTATTTCTCTCTTACCAAAAATTCAAAGCAAGTTTAATTGCTTAATTGTTTGTCAGTGCCTCCTCTAATGCTATCCTGACTACTACTTTTGAGGTCCCTTGATCTTCCATGGATGTGACAGTACTTCCTCCTTTTCTACAGGTAGTGAACGAACCACAACCTGAATTGAGAGTCCTTCCCCTACCCCTAGCATCTGGTATCTATGTTGAGGTTCCACCTCTATCATCCTACCCATGACCACGAAGAAAATAACCTGCACAACCCAGACCTCCCCACACTTTTGGGATTAATTTTGTTCCTCCTACCTCTTCAAAGTCTAAAGGAAAGAAATCCGCTACATAAAGGATTTTTTCTATGGTCTCTCAATTGTCTGTGGATGTCACAGTACATCCGCTTATTCCATAGGCTATGAGGGAATGACATCCCACCTTGAGAAACTCTCCTCCCATTCTCTCCCAACCTCTGGTGGTTTCTTTTGTTCCTCCTCTTGCTCCTTGAACAGAGGAAGAAAAGGAACCCATGTTGGGAAACACCTAGGTTCCTCCTGAATATGCCTTGAACCATACACGATGAAATCAAAATGCAAAAGAATGCAAGAGATGATGTCATGCTAGGGCTCGTCAACTTGCAACAAAAAAGGAGAACCTTCCTCCCCATCCTTCTTCCATACAAGATGAAAAGACCATTCTCGAGGTCTAAGAATTCTTGGCTCCTTCTACAGAGAGTCTTATCCTCCCATCCATTCTAGATATTCAACCATTTGCTAAGCCTTTGAACCTACCCAACGTCATAGTTGTTTTGAGTGGTGCTCTATCATAGGTAGTTCCATTCCAACACTCCATTGACACAAACACTCAATGTCCAAAGCAAAAGCATGAGCCTTACCCTCACCAATCATTCCAAATGCCTAAGCATTAATCGCTATCACCTATAATGATATATTTTGACAGTGATTCATAAGATGCCTTTAAACCATTAGAAAATATTGCACAATTTTCCTCAATCTTCACACAATAGATAGACTTGGCCTCTAGGGGCATGCGTGAGGATCCTTCCCTGGTGATTGAGTCTCCACATTGTGAACCAGGCACCATTCCATGTATCGCACTTGTTGTAGTCCCTCTAGCATCTTGTCCTCCATCCCTATATGATGAGCAAGATTGGGAGGTGGATGATTTGCTATAGTCTGACTTGTGAGGGCAATACCTTCATCTTATGTGTTATATTTGTATTATGCCTGTATGTAATGTTATCCCTACATGTGTTGATTAGCATGTATTTTGTTTGTTTGTTCTCTCTAGATGACCCTTGACATTTCTGTTAGTGCAAGGATACAAGGGAAACTAACCTGTTATGACATTCCTCTCTTTGTATCTCAATTCTTCTATTTATCATAAATTCAATTTTATGCCTTTTGGGGATGATGCAAATTGTTGGATGATTTAGCATCCTTCCATGTTGACCCAAAATTTTAATTTTCATTTTGATTTCATGTGATATTTCTTCCTCCATCTTCATAGTTCTACTCAATAGAGGATGATGACAGTTCCAAAAACGAGTGTCCCTTTATACAACCATTCATATATTGACTCCAATCAAGTAGATCCCTTTGTGCTATTGTATGATCTTGCCTGTTCTATGTGGAACTTTGTTACCAATGCTCGACATCATGCCATGATTGTACACAAGCCATTGTGTATCATGCCCACAACATCACATTGGTTTTTTTTTCTTTCTTTTAGCCAAGCATATCCAAATTTGTTCTACACTTTTGACTAAAGAGAGGCACTATGTTTATCCAACTTATGATAATAAAAAAGTTCTATATGTTAGTACACTATAAAATTAAGTTAGAAAAGCATGTTTCAAATCAGTGACAATGGCAACAACATTTCTCTCTTTGTTATATGTTCTCTATTGTTTTTCCTTTAGGTTTGGTTTCTTGATTTTAAGGTTTCCATATAGAAAATGATTTATTAATTTTTTATGCATTTTCTATTGAAAATAATCTATGTTGTAAGGTAAAGAAAGTTTAAGGTATTTTCATCATTTCCATTAAGGGAATATTTTGAATCACTATATTCAATTTTAATTAGATAAATATTTTTGTATTTTGTTAAATAATTTGTTTGACACCTCCAAATCCAAAGAAGCAAAATTATTTGAAAGAACTTGGATATTGTATGAATTGAAGTAAAATAGTCGTTGGAATTGTCTACAGTAAGCATTGCATTTGTTTTTGCAAGGGATTATATAAAAGTGAATAATGGGTGAATTTTAGATTATGTTTTTTTTTAGATAGATAAACTTGGGAGATCTATTCGGATCCCCTCATTTGAAGTTCAAAGCACATTACATCAAGAATAATCAACAATAAATAAAAGAGTTCTCAATATTGACTACTACTAAAAAACAACCCCTCTAGTCTACTCCATGACATACATATCATTTGATTTTCTTTGAATGAGATCTCAATACCATGTAGAGAGGCTTCCTCAACCCTTAGTTCATTTCTAGAGCTCTTTTTAAATTATAGAAGCATTCACTATCTTCCCAACTACATCTACATACAAGTGGCTTTCAATGATAGTTGAGTATTGATCTTTGACCTACACATTTTTGGTAGCTTCACCATCTAGTTTAATGGGTGTCACTAGGATGACTCTACTAACCTCTGACATAAAACATTATTCTCTTGTTTGCATAAAAGTTAAGGTTTGCTTCCATTTATTCATTTTAAAAAAATTATGTTTTTACATATTTTTATATTTTAAAATTGTTTCCATGCTTTTGTTCAATATTGTTTTCACTTAGCAATAAATAAGTGTTAGGATAATGTGATATTTAATTGCAATCACAATGTACAATATATGTAATATCTCCAAACATCTTAGAGAGGGTACATGGATTCCCTCTTAGGTGGATGAGAGATAATATTATTTAATTATTCTTCTAGTTGACTTGGATATGAGATGTAAGAGCATTCATAAAAGAGGTGGAGCATTATCGCAGTAGTTACAAATCAATTAAAACTCATTTGTAGCACTTTCCCCATTCTAGGTAATAGAATTAGGGTGGAGAATCTTTGCATAATGGATGCGAACCACATGAGTTGTAACCTCTCTAGTGGAGTGCTAAACTTGGAGATGCGAGTCATTGGGATTTATTGGTCAAAGATGCCTTATGAGTTATAATTTTTATTCATGGATGCATTGATTGAGCACATGGAGGCATTGGGTTTTTCCATACCATGATTTTGGTGGCATATGGTTTTTGGAATACAATTAAATGGTTTCCTCTCAAATCTCCACTATAAGTTGTATTCATTGAAGATTAATACATACTTGAGCCTCTCTTTGATGGTGGATTATTTTTCAAAAGGGTTTCTTCACATACATCTTGTCTCATGTTTTATTTATCATGGTTTGTTGATTTCTATTTGTTGTTATACACTTTCACATATTTCATAATATTTAATCCAATATTGTATTAATAAGTCTATCAAATTTGCATACTCTTTGGAAAACTAACATTTATAGTAGTTTATTGTCTTTTAACAAAAATAAGTCTTGTGACTTAATTAATTGACAAGCATTTTTCTTTGGACTTTCAAGTCTAAAAAATTCAGTTTTGAAAAATATTATTTCAATCTTCAAGAAATTATTTTTATTTTATAAGAAAATTATTATTACACGCATCTATATTTCCTATAAACAAACCCATTGCACCTCTTAACAGTCGAGATACTTTTATTTAATTCCCATATACAAAACTTCATGTGCTATAGGTAGCAATTTGAAATAACACATCATTGTCTTAAAGTAAAAAGTAAGAAGGAGGCCCATGGAGAGTTGGACCTAGTTGCATAAAATGTGATGTGAGATCACCATACTTAACAGCTTTATATTTTTGTGGGTGTTCTTCATCTATCAACTCTTCTGGAGCTTGAATCTCTGCTTTATCTACAAAATCTAAAAAGAATGCCATTGACAATCGTCCTTGATTCTTTTTCAAGCCTTCATACACAACACGATGTTCTGAGCTACGGTATCTACAATTACTCCACATCTGCAAGCAAAAGATAAAATCCATGCAATATAAAATTAGAATGGAAACATGTAAAAGACAAGTAAAAGATGAAATCTATTTGATATAGAAGTTAGAATGGAAACACATAAAAGACAAAGAAGATTTGACACAATCATTTCTATAGATATTTTATCAATCTAAAAATTATTAGAAAGGTTATAAACTTTTTGCAGCCGACAGTTTTGACTATGAAGAAAAGAAAGGTTTCATTAAGGCAGACTATTTTGACTCACCTGTGAGCAGTCACCAAGGTTGACAACAAATGATCCTGGCAAAGGCTTAGAGTTAATCCAATTGCCCTGTTTTGTTCGGATCTGAAGACCTCCCACATTATCCTGGTACAATATGGTAACACAACCAAGATCTGTATGAGCTTTAGAGATGTTCTGGACATTTTGGGGTTCTTTGTTTTTTGCGTTGTAATAATAGTTCATACGTAGCCAACCTTGTAGAGAAGCACCAAAAGGATCTGAATTGTAGTGCTTGGAAACATCCAACCCTAAACTAAGTATAACAAGTTTTAAGATTCTATGTGCTAGATCTATCATGTGTGAATTGTATTTGTGCACTGTATGCCTGCATCACCATTATAACAATCTTGTAAGAATACGAGAATAAAATATAATTATAATTTCACATCGTCACATATTCTGCTTTATTTTTGGAACAATCAATAGCAATTTTACATCTCATTTATTTTTAAGACACACTCAAATACTCCTAATTTCTTTTATCCAATTAAACACACAAGATGAAAAGTGAAATTAGGTTAAAAAATGAAATAAAAACGTACAGGAAATCGCTGTTTCCCTGAGGCCATAGTTTAGCAGAGATCTGGTCAACAGAATTGGGCAGAGCATTGTCACCAGGGAAAACCATGCCCTCAGGCATTGAATCGTTTCCATCTGGCTCTGCCTTGGGTGGGAAATACCCAGTATTAAATATGGGGAAAATGGCTCTGATCTTTTCCTCCTCCGGCAAAGAAAACATATCTCGGGCAATACTGTCAGTCTTCTGGATGAGAGCTTTGTCCATTCCATGATTTGTTATTTGAAAGAAGCCCAACTCCTGGCAAGCCTCTCGCATCTTCTTTAGCTCATTATTTCTCTCCAAAACGATATCTTCTTTCTCCCTAAATGCAAAGGGAAGAAGAGAAAGATCAATCACAGGAAGATCAGAAGCCATCATCACTTTTCTGATAAGGGCTCTAAAGTCTCCTGAGAATATGGTTGTACGTTCAAAGATGGAAGAGCTCGTGGTTATATAGAATTGTCGCAACGTGTACGTTTTGAGCAATAGATAAATTGAATCGTTTGGTTGAATGATTCAATTTTGAGTGGAGAATTCCACGACTTCTAGAAAATTTCAATTTATAAAAATCAAAATCTTGACTTATAAGACAACCTACTTAGGTTTTAGTGAGAATTTTATATTATCTTTGAAAAATAAGCTCCTCACATTTGTAGTGTTTTTAATTTTTTTAAAAGAGAATAAAAACATCAAAATGCTACAGTATTCACATTGTTCAAAGTTTTTTATATATATGCTATTCTTAAATATCATCCACTTCAATAGTCAAAGGTCAATTTTGACCAATAAAAATAGGACAAATATTTACCACTTTTTGTTGTGAATGAGGTGTAAAATTGGTATTCGCTGTTTGACCATTGAAGTGGATGATATTTAAGTAGAGGGATATATATATATATATATATATTAGACTTTTAAACATAGTTTTAGTAGCAGTGTCAATGATTATTAATTTTGGGTTTGGAGATAATTAATTTCTATTTTAATTGACTATTAGTAAGAAGAGAAATATTAGAAGCCATCATCACTTTTCTGATAAGGGCTCTAAAGTCTCCTGAGAATATGGTTGTACGTTCAAAGATGGAAGAGCTTGTGGTTATATAGAATTGCCGCAACGTGTACGTTTGGGCAACGTGCACGTGGAGTATGAGGAACCTATCACAATCTTCTGTGATAACTCAAGTGCAAAAAATATATCAAAAAATCTGGTATTGCATTCAAAGACAAAACATATATCCATCAAGTTTCACTTTTTGAGGGAGCAGGTGAACAAGAATGAAGTCAGATTGGAGTTTGTGCCCTCTAAGGATCAGATTGCATACATTTTTACTAAACCTCTACCCTCAGGGAGAAGTTAGGGGTTATTACGCCTCCAGTTCTGAATTAAGGTGCACTGATGTGCATCTGTCTGGTGGATCTCACAGTCATATCTTGTGGTCTGGATTGATGATAGGAAGCTACTACTTAGGGGGAGCAGTCTGTATGATTTTGATTGATGCAAGTATGTGCCCTTTGCCATTGATGTCAAAGGAGGAGAGAAGACATGTGAAAAACAAAAGTGGTTGCTGTTGATAGGGGGAGCTATGCCAATTAGTGAGGAGAAGTTCTTGTCTTGATGGTTAAAACTATTTTTCACATCATATGTTGCCATCAATGACAAAGGGGGAGATTGTTGCAAGTATGGGAGTAACTGGTGTTGTCATTGATGTCAACATACTCATGTTGCATTGATGTCAAGGATTGGATGAGCTGTGTGCTGAGGATATTGAGAAAATTAGTCCTATTAGAAATAGAGAAGAACAGTGAAGACAGTGAAGCTCTATGAAGTGAAGATCCAAACTAAGATGAAGATCAGTGAATGGACATCAAAGGGTTTGTAGATATGTGTCTAAAGATGATCCAATCAAGATTTGAGAGGTCCACATGAAGATTTGGAGAAGTTATGGCCATATGAGAAAAACTGGTTTTGGCAGATGTTCAGAGGTGACAAAGTGACACAAATAGGTCTGGTGAGATCCAGAAATGCAATATCTTGTTCTGTGGATTTGGTGGAATGTTTAGGAAGCCAATGTGAATTGGCAACTCAATTGGTTCATGGTCTAGAGGTCCGCAAGCATTTATTCTAATGTGACAGTGATGACAAACTGTGTTCTTGAGGTTCTGGATGAGGATGCAAATGATTTCAGTAAGAAGTAGTGTGGATGTATTTTGTGATTCAGGCAAGCTTGTGGGGGTCTCTAGATTGTGTCCAGTTCATGATGGTGGTCTGCATTGAAGATTGAGCTTGTAATTGAATATTTACTTGTAGGTGATGATGTTCTTCTTAATCATGGCCGACTAGATGTTCTACACATCTTGCTGATGATCTTGAAGATGTTCTACGAAGCATGGCATGTTCCTCAAAGAAGATTGAAGTCCCAGATAGGTGTGGCCGACAGTGTGGTGATACGCATGAATTTCTTGTAACAAATCAAGTTGTATTTGTGTATTTGCTCTGTAATAAAATAAAGTATGTATTGTGCCGACTTTGATGATTATCCCAAAGTCAATGTCTTGTATAAAAAAGAATTGTGAAGTCATTTCAAAGCATGGAGGTGAAGATGAGAAAGTGGTAGAAAGCAAAAGAGCAAAAAGCAGAGCAGAAGTGTTGAGCTTAAATAGAACTGACTCAAGCATGATGAAGATGCTAATCTCCAGTTCAAGTATGTAATATTTATTATTCTGTAGACAGTGTGTCTCCTATAGGCAGTGCGCCTCTTGTGAGTAGTGTGCTTGGGCAGTGAGCCCTAATTGGCATGTGCCATTATGTTCTTATTCTTTTAACAGAGAATACAATCTTGGGTTAGTCACCCTGTGGTTTTTCTCTTAACCAGGTTTTCCACGTTAAAATCTTGGTGTCATGTGTTAATGTGTTTTTGCTTTGAGTTATTACATTATGCTTCCATGATTGAATCATTATTATAGTGTTGAACTATAAAAAGGCTTTAAGTGTTTAAAGTAAAGAAAGTCTTGTGACAACTGATTCACCCCCCTCTTAGTTGTTTGTCCTAAAATCAACATATCTCTACATGGAATCACCATCCTGATAGCTCTCCAACTCTTGTCGCACAACAAATCTAAGGAGCTCTGGATCTCTCTAGATTTCTAAACACAACTAAGCACAAATGAGCCTATTTGCTCTTAAAGGACCTACTTATAGCCCCTATCAAAACCCTAATTATTCTATGCCAAAGTCTATTTTCTTCTACATCATCCCATGTTTCTCCCACCCAACCCCTATTTTCTTCGTGTCAACCTTGTTTCTTAGCTTTCCCTTTTATCGTGAGCCAACCCAGCCCTTCTTGGTTAGCCTGGCTTACCTCTCAAGGGGGCATCACCTGCCAGTTACACTGGGGCATAACGTGCATAACTTTGTTTCTCAAGCAAATTATCGTATCTTCTTTCACACAACTCTCTAACGAACATTGTATCAAAGAGGGGAAAAATGTAGACACCCAAAATTGACTTATTATCATTAGTATTACACATCGCATTAGCTACCATCTGCATTGGTCTAACACACTTGAGCAATATCCCTAACACATCTATTTCTTCTATTGATTAAATAAATTTATATTTATTTAATTAATTCATTAGCTATTTCCTCTAAGCTACAACTAAACAATATTTAATTATTTAATTATCTTCTTTCTATCTATTTTAATTAAATAAATCTTATTTATTTAATTAAAATTCTATTTGCAAAACCCACTTTCCAATTAATTAAATAATTATTTATTTATTTAATTAATTTCTCTTATCATTTATCTCATGAGCCGACATGTGTGCCCCTTTCATTTAAAAAAGATAAATGGTACTACATCTTTTATTTAATATCTTTCACATGTAGTACTTTTTATGTACACAATCACACATAAGCCCTATCTTCCCTCCACTTGTCATCCTCACATTCACCTATGTCTATCATTCAATCTTAGCCATTCACATAGCCACCGAATCTCCACCATTGATTGATTTTTGTTGAGTTATATATAAACACCCTCTCATTCCATACTACAGATCGATCCAGCATTCATACAATGTCTACATTATCATACTAAGCATATTGAGCACTTTAGCATCCATCTAGCATAGTAGTTTTATCATCCATCCATCATGACAGCTTTTATCTTTATAATTGTTCATTGTTGAAGAAGTAATCCACATCATAAACAAGGAATCATACAATCTAGGTGATATTGTTCTTGAATGGCATGCTTTTGATTTCATTTGGATTAGATTCTTTGATGATGGTAGGGTTAGGTTTCCATGGCTATCCTTGATCTTATTAACCTGATTTTTTACCTATCACAGTTAGTATGGCTTCGCTGGTTTCACAATGAGTGGCAAAATCTTTTGTCATTGAGTTCATTGAAAAATTTGAGGGTTTCAGAAATCAACAAAGCATGGGATGAATGCCACTTAGAAGAACTATGGGAGAGGGACAGTGATGTAAGTAGCTCTTTTATACAATTTGTTCAGGTCCTGAGCAGTTAAGAGAGTTGGTTATTTATGTTGGGAAAATCTCTCAACCTTGTTATTTTTTTTATATATTTGTATTTAATTATATTTTTACAATTTTTAATTATCACTTGTCAAGGAAGTTGCTAAAAGTAACTATGACAACTTGTAAGGTCTCTTTTAGTAGTCAGATTAGAAAGAGCATGAAAAAAGAGAGATAAATGGGAACTTGGATAAGATAAGGAATATTGTGCACATTAGAAAGGCCAATAAAATCGCAAGTTGGAAGAGAAAGTTTATTATTTAATTTCTCTTGATTAGGTGTTGTGATTTTTGCATAGATAAGAATGCCTAAATTAACTAGTACTTTCTAGCATATGTTTTTAGAAACCATTTGTGATTTGTGGTTTTTCTCGAGCTTCTATATTAAGTGAAGGAGATATAAGTTTAAGAGGAAGGAAGCAAATGGTTGACATAATGAAGTGCTGTAGAAATTTAGAGAGAGTAGTTGTAATTATGTAACTCATTTGAAGGATTAATACAAAATAAAGATCTCTTTGGGTGTAGATTTTTTTCCCACAAAGGGTTTCTCCACGTAAACCTTGAGTTATAGTTTGCATCTATTTTTTACAATCATTTTCTTATTCATCTATGATTTATCACTATCTATTTACTTGGATGCTTAAAATATTCAATACATTTTCACTTAAAGTTTTACTCTGTTTTCTACAATTTCTTGGTGCTCAAAATTGCAAGGATTTCCAAAGTGAATAAGATGTCTCTAGGATTTTAAAATTAGAGTCTTAAATGGGATTATGAACTGCCACATAAGGAGCCTACCAAAAGGATTTTGATGTTGCCAATCGCTTGAGCACCTGAAGTTATATGGGTGTCGAGAGCTATCATCACTACCCAACAATTTTGGTGATTTGAGAAGCCTTGTCACACCCCATTTTTAGACAACTTAATTATGTCACTTTAAACTAATGATTAGTTAGATGCTTTGATTATGGATTCTAAACTATGGTTATCATGATGTGTTAGAAGATAAATTTGATGAGATAGATTAGATTTGATTTGTGAATATGTAGAAATGGATATAATTTCTAATGAAGATAAAGGAATTACTTCATGATTATTGATTGATTAATTATTAATTTCTTGTTATTTATAATGTGGTTAATGGACTAACTACTATAAATGCTCATGAGGTGGATATAGGAAAATAATTTTATTTCCCCTCTTGAACTAGGAGGGAGAGTATCACCAAAGAAAGGGAATTGGATCAAGTAAATGGACAAAAAAACATGCCTTGACAACTCTTCCACATGCAGAAGTAATGTGTCATTTAAATGTGTTTGGATACCTTTCAGGTGTCATGAGTTAGTTAACATCATGTTTAGTAACATTGTCATGGTTTGATAATGTAGTAGGTTCCTTGATTAGGTTTAGAGTGAAGCATATCTTAGCTAGTCTTTTGTTTTGGTTTCATCCAAGTTAGTAAGGTCAATCTTGTGCTTATATATGTGTGTGTGTGTGTGTGTGTGTGTGTGTGAATATACTCATATATGCATACATAGGTACACATTTACATATATAAGTATGGTTTAAACTTGTAAATTTATTATAAATATAATAGTGTTTAATTTTATTGTTTTAAAGATTTGTGTTATCGAAAAATTGGAGTAATATCAATAATATCAAAGTAATCCAAATAACTCAATAGAAATGGAAATAAACAAGATTGAAAACAAAGAACGATACCTCAACAAACCTTGTTACTTCGTAGCTTCCATTTGTCGCCTAATCTCAAATGATCTTGTGTATGAATATGGCCCTCAGAAAGCACACTTCCTTGCTTTGTTCTTGCATATGGCAATGGAGAAATGGCTATGATACTTCTTGTAATGAAGATGAGCTTCGATACAATAAAAGGGTGATCGCAAGATATGGAATAGTGTTGGTGCCAAAGGCGCGCTGTGAATTCTATAGAGTAAGTTTACTAAAAACTTAGATTATTGAAATGAAGGAAAAGGGTTTTACTTATAGACTCGAGAGAGAGAAGATCAATGGTATAGAAAGAATAAGAAGATCAATGGTAGAGGGAGGTTGAGAGAATGTCTGCGAATAGGAAGAGGACAAGTGTCCTACTCTATTTTGCATGAGAGGAATTGATAAAATAGAAGAATGAGTTAACTGAAGAGATAAATTAATTAATAGAACAGATTAATTAGTTAAGTAAAGGATGGAAATTGCACGAGTGTGAGAAGATATTTTAGCTCAATTAAATATTTGGAATATTCAATTGCATGTGCACAAGGATTGAATTATATTTAGAGATAATTCAATTTTCAGAGGAAATGGACAACTTAAATAAATATTTGGATTTATTTAAATTTAGAGAAGATATTATTGGAAGAAACAATTAAATAATTGGTTTTATTTAATTTAGAATGATTTTGGAAGAACTAATTAAATAATTGGTATTATTTAATTTGTTGGAATATTTGGAAGAATTTAAGGATTTAATTAAATAAATTGATTTTATTTAATTATTGGAAGAATATGAATCAAATAAATAAATTGATTTGTTTATTTATTGATACAGGAATTTAGATAAAATAAATATTATAAATATTTATTTAGATAGAGTCGTATCATTTTGAGGTGTATACATTTTGTCCCTCTTTGATGCAATGTGTTTTATCACGTTGTTTCAAAGAAGTATGAGTTTTCTAATAATGATGCATGCCTCAGTTTGCCCCTGATATAGGTTTAATGACAGTAGGATGTCCCCTCGGGAGATTGGACGGGAAGGAGAGTCGAGGCCATCAGACGGACAATCTCACGATCAAGAAGGTGAAAAATAGGTTAGGATCGCGAAAAATGGGTTATGGTTCAAAGAAATGATAGGAAACGGGCTTGGGAAGTAGTCACGGTCACCACACAGCCAGTTAGGGTTCACTTGCTATATATAGAAGCTGGGTCCACAATCCTAGTCATTTGCACACTTGGCTTTTGTTGATTGGTCCTTCAGATCTTAGGAGAGCATGGGAGCTAGAGTAGTCAGTATAGATATGGATATTCCATGCGAGGAGCACCGATTCGAGTGTGTTCAATGGTTCAGGCGGCTAGCTAAGGTAGGACCACCAATACATAGTTCTACAAAACTCACATAGGGTCATTTATTAGGCTAATAAATGCTAGGGAAAACATGCTTGAATGAATACGCCGAATCATATTTCAGCGCATTTGCTAGCCGAAACTATGCATTTGTTGCGGTTCGGTGCATTTGCATTATGAATCGATGCATATATCCTAAATGTGCATTTGCTATGGGAAATTGCGCATACGTTAAGAAACTACGCATTTGTCCATTGTGCGCATCTGTTATGTGTTGTTACGCATTCGTAAAGAAGCTGTGCATATGCTCAATTTTGTGGTGCATCTTCCAGATGTGGCGCATTTGTTGTGAAATGGCGCATTTATCTTCTGGTTGGACGTATGTGTTTTAGATAGTCAGTTTACTTAGCGAAATTGACTCGATTGGCATTTTAATCGATGTGACAATCGATAAGCGATCTCTGAGATTGCTGGAATCTAGTCAAGAGATGATATGCTTGTTTTGATCAATTTGATATGTTAAGTAAGTGATAGGATAGTTTGATAGGTTGAGCAGTTTTGTAGTTGATACTGTTTTGGTTGACGCATTGCTTTTGCTGATCACAGGAGGATATTTCAGATGTCCTGATGTTGCAGGAATAGTTTCCCTTACCGCTGTTGTAGCATTACATGCTTACAAAGGTTGACTGGGTGGTGCTTGGTGCTATGGGTTTGGATTATGTTTGCTTTATGCTCAAGGTTTGGGCGAACCTCAGTTTGCTGACTACTGCGATGGAGCGCTTTCATAGTCAGGATGGGACGTTCCATCTTCCGACCGGCGAGATGACTATTACACTGGAGGACGTTTATAGGATCTTGCACTTACCTATCCAGGGTGAGCTTGTGGAGTACAAGTAATAGTGTGATGTTGGACTTGCTGAGTGCCAGAGGGTCTTTGATGATTCTGAGCTTCGGGGTCATGTGATCTCCTGACAGGATATTTATGACTACTATGACTTCTTCTCAGGGATTGTGGCAGGATTGATCAGGGATGTGGTATGCCCTGATCAAAGGTCGCATGGGTTCCCCATTGGTTGGGGCAGGACACTGGAGAGGATGGTTATAGAGGGCACCCATTTTGCATGGGGTGTCTACATTTTAGCTCACTTATATCATGACATGCACCAGGTGGTTTACCGCGGAGCTGTCAACCTATCTGTAGGCATCTCTTTGTTAGAGTTATGGTTATGGGAGCTCACATAGTCGTGACTCAGCTGATTTTCTTATTTTCTAGGCAGCAAGGGGAGCCTTACTCATATGGCTATGCAGGTGTAGTTTAGCAACATAAGCTGGGCAAGCTTGAGTACTAGAGGCATCAGCTGGATAATGTGGACAGGGTTATCTAGCGACCTTATATAGACTGTGAGCCATGGGATAATGAGGATGATGAGCTTCCATATGTATTTCAGACTTATTGGTTGATTGGGCAGACTCAGTACATCTTGGAGAGATAGATTGTTAGCTGGGTTCTGAGGTAGTTTGGGAGGACACAAGGTTAGCCACAGGGACAGGCACTGTTTGCTAGGACCCATGTGGAGTAGTTTCAATGGGGCCCAGTGGTGTCATATGAGGAGGTGAGAGCATACTTTTTGCAGATACCCTACCAGGCCTAGCCTATGAGGCATGCCATTGTAGATGCTGGCATGACTCGTGATTATGAGGACTGGTTTACAGCACACCTGTTCCCTAGATACTCAGGACCAAGAGAGTTAGCTCCTCACTTGGAGGAGGTGGAGTCGGATGAGGAGGACGGTGGAGGTAGGAGGAGGGGGAGACAGAGGAGGGGGAGAGGAGGTAGAGGAGATAGGGGTGGTAGAGGAGATGATGGTGGCAGAGGAGATGATGAAGGGGATGGTGGAGAGGGAGGTAGGTAGAGACATAGGCAGAGAGTGGGGGAGGGCCCATCTCAGCAGTAGGTAGCACAGTAGGTTGCATAGCAGCAAGGGCAGTTTCTGCAGTAGGTTGCCCAATAGTAGGTTTCACAGGTTGTAGTTGCACCATAGGTGCCCCAGGCTCCAGGTCAGACTGACCCACAATAGCAGGCATAGGAGGGGGTTGTTGCTATGTTACGGGGCCAGTTGAGGTAGATTAGGGCATAATTGCAAGCTACAAAGTCTTGTAGGGACATAGATGCAGGGGTGATATCTAGTCTTATTGCAGAGTGAGACATAGCATTGGCGAGGGTACGGGCCTTGACAATCATGAGGGATGCAGCCATAGCTGCTTTGGCCATTGATGGGGCTATAGGATTCTTGGTGACTCAGGTGACTCAGGGGCAAGTCCATGGACATCAGTTACAGACTCAGATGGCACAAATATAGGGCAAGCTTGCTAGAGCGTAGGCTCAGACACAGTATTATAGAGGATTGTATCACGGGGCAGTGCTGATAGACTAGAGAACACCTAGCTACAGGAGTCAGTCAGTGGCTTTGCAGAGGGCAGGTGGCTCATGCTCAAGAGTGTCAGTTATGGGTCCACAGCAGTCTAGGTCAGGCAGAGGGGGAGGTGGAGAGGGCAATGCTGGGAGCAGTGTCCTGCGCCAGCAGGCCTAGCTGATACTTCTACCAATTTTTTGCCTATGTATACACATTTTTTATGGCTCATGGATAGCATGATATGTATGTATTTATCTCATTTTGTACAGGTATTGAGACATGTATCATTATTTTTATGATGTATGTATACACCTTTTATGATTTGACTCACAGATGATGGACTTTGATATTATACACTTGGACATATTTATGTTATACTTATATATGATGATGCAGCTATTGATGGTCTACATGCACTATGTGATGTCTTATGGATCTGGACCTTACTTTTGATGTCTAGATGAATACACACTTTGTTTGTTGATGTCTCTATGATGACGTAGTTTACGATTCTACACTATGATGCTTTATGAGATATGATGCTTCTATATGATTTAGGACTTTGATGTTACGATGATCTAATGTAGACTTAGATGATTTCTGATGATCTAATATGCAAATGTGAATGTTATCTATATGATTATGTAGTTTATGAGATGATCTACATGTACTTGTCTATGTTTTTTGATTTTTTTCTGTTGACACTATGTTATGTTGATGTAAATGTCTATGGATGATCTAATGCACTATTATGTATGCAAATGATTTAATCATGTTAATGACTATCTCATGCATTATGATATACAAATTATGCTATGTTTTTGTTATGTCCAAATGTACTCAATTGACATAGAAATGACACAAGATAGACAGAAGACTAACTGACAGAAGAAATGTGAACGAAAGGATCACAAGCTTTTATTTGCAAACATTGATACTATGCATAGAATTTTTATTGCATGGGATATGGATGCTTTGTGGATGTGAATGGTTTTTGTCATGTTGATATTGCAAGTATTTTGAAGTGCTTATTTTATCATTGAGTTTTTTTGTTTTTTTGTGTTTTTGAAATGTTGTAAGAAAATACAAGCATCTAGGTATAATTAAACCATGATGACCTAAGTATCGCTTACATGGATTTTGATTTAGCAAGTTAATACAAGCATCTAGGTATAATTAAACTGAGATGACCTGAGTATTTCTTGCGTATCAACAAATAATGATTATACCTATTTCACATTAGACCTCTGATGTCCTTGATGATCATTGTGTTGATCATGTCTTTAGACAAGGTTTCACATTACTAAAGATAAACCCACAAGCATCAATCAAAGAAAATATTTGTGCCCCCATCATAGCATCTCTAGCATTTGGCATCCTTGAGTAGCATAGGAAATATGATAACAAAAAGTGAAGACCTTAAGACGCAACTAATCAAAACAAAACATTCTTGCATTAGATGTATCTTTCTTGCCATAATTTAGATAGAATCATTTAGATTGGTTTGGTCCTTGTTTGTTTTGCTTTGGATAGGTTGATGTCTTGCATCAAAACTTCTTGTTTGTAAGTGGGTTCTGCTTGTTCTGCATGCCTGGTGAAATGGACCCTAAGGGACTGACCTAGTGCCTCGAGGGCGCATTGATAATGGCCTTCCCTACATGATGACACAAAGGCAACGTAGTTCGGGACATTGGACTTGGATGCAGATGGACTAGAGGATAGACAACAAGATATGGGACAGACGGGAAGCCTCAAGGGCGCATTGATAATGGCCTTGCCTACATGACGATGCAGAGGCAGCATAGTTCAAGGTGATAGGATACTGACGACAGGCGCTATGACAGGCTGACACTATGGATAGGATACTGGATAAGACCTTAGTTGATAAGGTGATAAAAGAGATAGAGTATCAAGCCATGATAGGTTATCGTTAGTTTTTTATTGTGAAATAGATATGGATTGGATGAGGGACGATGGTAGGAGGAATGGACACAAGGTGATTGGTTTCCCAAATGGAGGAAGTAGTTTGCATCACAGAGAGCACCTGTTTGCCAGGTTTTCACTACTTTTCTTTTATTGCAATGCTTATTTTTTGTCTTTTTTCATTTTTTTTATTTTTTTATTTATTTTTATTTTTTAAAAATTTTTTGCCCCCTTTCATTGGGGTTCACTTAGGTATAGAACCAACAAAGATGCATGCTATTGATTGGGTCATCAAACAGCTCACCTTCTGATGTTACCAATTGATACGCTTCTGATCCATTGGCTGCAATGATTACATAAGGACCAAGCCAGTTGGGTTCAAACTTACCTTTCTTTTCCTGATCCTACTGATTGTGGGGGTTTTCCTTGAGTACTAGATCACCAACGTTGAAGACCCTTGGGCAAACCTTGTGATTGTAGATTCGTGACATTCTCTGTTGATAGGCTTTAAGATGGTTGAAAGCATTTTGTCTCTTCTCTTCCAATAGTTCTAGCTCTTGTAGTCTAGAAATTATGTAGTCTTCATCAGTGATAAGACCCCTTAACAACACCCTTAGAGATGGTAACACGAACTTGATGGGAAAAATGGCTTCTGATCCATAGACAAGGGCATATGGGGTAGCATCTATGGGAGTGTATATACTAGTTTGATAGGCCCATAGAGTGGGATTCAGTTGTATGTACCAATCATAGACAGCATTGTTGACTGTCTTTTTGAGGATTTTCAAGATTATTTTGTTGGATGCCTCTGCTTGGCCGTTGCCTTATGGATAGTAAGGGGTGGAGAAATGGTGTTGGATTTTGAATTTGTCATAAATCTCATAGACATCCTAGCTCTTGAAAGGTCTTCTGTTATCTGTGATGATGGATGAGGGAATTCTGTATCTACAAATGAGGTAATTGAGGATGAATGAGGCAATCTATTTGCCTGTGACATTGGTGAGTGGAACGACTTCAATCCACTTAGTAAAATATTTAGTGGTGGTTATTATGAACTTGTGGCCATTGGATGATGGAGGGTGGATTTTTCCCACAAGGTCAAGTCCCCATTAACAAAAGTGCCAAGATGTTATTAAAGGTCGTAGCTCTTGAGCTGGTGCATGGATGAGGTTACCATGTATCTGGCACTACTTGCATTTCTTCACAAACTGATATGAATCAGTTTCCATGTTCGGCCAATAGTATCCCAAACGCATGAGTTTCTTAGCTAAACAAGCACCGCTAGAGTGTGTTCTACATATTCCTTCATGCACATCTCGTAAGGCGGTTTGAGATTCTTCACGTTCTAAACATTAGAGTAAAATACCATCCAGACCTCGTCGGTATAGGGTGTCAGCAATAATGGTGTAACGGGAGGTTTGGCAAATGAAGATTCGGTGTTGGTTGGAAGACAAGTCAGGTGGTAGGGTGTTATCCTTGAGGTAAGTGTAAATCTTACCATACAAGGGTGAATCAGATCCAACTAAGAGGCAAATGGAATGTGTTTCAGGGAGATCATAAGCTGGTTGTATAACTAACTCCACCAAGAACTCATACTGTGACTCATTTTTTGGTATCTCGAGGAGCAACGCGATGATTGCCATGGCATCTGCTACTTTATTCTCTATGTGAGGTATCTTCTCAAAGGCGATGATCACAAAGTACTCTTTAAAGTCATCTACCATACACTTGTACGGTATTAGCTTGTCATCTTTGGTCTAATAGTCATCATTGACTTGATTAATTACCAGTTGGGAGTCACCGTAGACATGTAGCTCCTTTACTTTCCATTCTGCTACCATTTTGAGACCAATGACCAATGCCTCATACTCTGCTATATTATTTGTGCATGGGAATAATAGATGATAAGACTTAGGTATAGGGTCTCCTTGAGGAGTGACCAACAAGATTCCTACCCCCGATCCATGGTTTGTATAGGATCCATCAAAGTAGAGTTTCCATGAATGTGTTGTGATACTGAAAATTGATTCATCTAGATATTTGAATGTCATTGGTGTGGTATCTTGCAATGGTGCCTCTGCTAACTGGTTGGCAATTATTTGACCTTTGATAGCCTTTCTTTCTATGTACTCGATGTCATGAAACAAACAAGAACAAGTTTCAAGAACAAAGATCAATCTATTGAAGGACTGCTGGAGCTAGTACATATAGATTTGTGTGGGACCTACTAGAGTAAGAAGTCTGCAAGGAGATATGTACTTTATGTTTCTTATTGATGATTATTCTAGAATGACTTGGGTTACATTTTTGAGAGAAAAAGTAAAAGCCCTAGATAAGTTCAAGGCAATCAAGGCAATGGTTGAGAATGAGCTAGATTTGAAGATCAAATGTTTTAGATCTGATAGAGGAGGAGAATTTACATCAAATGAATTTAACTTCTTTTGTGAAGAGCAAGGAATAAAAAGACAGTTATCTGCACCTAGGACTCCACAACAAAATGGAGTTGTTGAAAGAAAGAAAAGAATAGTTTAAAAGGCTACTAGAACAATGATGAAGGACGTTGACCTACTAGAAGTATATTAGAGAGAGGCTATACACACTGCAATATACATTCTAAACAGAGTTCAAGTCAAAGGTAATAGTACCAAAACTCCCTAAGAATTGTGGTATGGAAAAGTTCCTACAGTAAAACACTTCAAAGTTTTTGGTAGCAAATGTTATATCAAAAGAGAAGATCTAGGCAAGTTTGATGCTAGATGTGATGAAGGAATCTTCCTTGGATACTCCACCAAGAGAAAGGCCTACTGGTGCTATAATAAGAGGCTGAAGAAGATCATTGAGAGTACAAATGTCAAAGTTGATGGAAGAAAGGAAAGGTTGTCAGGATAAAGTGGATATGAACCAGATGTTTCAGCAAGCAAAAAAGTGGTGCAACATGAAGACAGTTCAGATGAAGAAGAACAAGCTCCAGAAATTATCACCAAGACACCTAGGTATGTATAACTAAATCATTCTGAAGATCAAATTATAGGAGATAAGAAAAAAGGAATTCTGACCAGAAGAAAAGCTACAGAAGAACAAGTAAATTTCTGTCTAATTTCCAAGATTGAACCTAAGATTGTGAATGAAGCTTGCAATGATGAGAATTGGGTAAAGGCTATGAAAGAACAACTGATGTAGATAGAGAAGAATTAGACTTGGGATCTTGTTCCTAGACCAGCAGATAAAAATGTAATTGGTACCAAATGGGTCTTCAAGAATAAAATGAATGAGAATGGTGAAGTGATAAGAAACAAAGCAAGGTTGGTATTCAAAGGCTACTCTCAAGTTGAAGGAATAGATCTTGAGGAAACACTTGCACCTGTGGTAAGGATTGAAGGAATAAGATTTTTTTATCATTTGTAGGCTACAAAGATTTCAAAGTATATCAAATGGATGTCAAGCCTGCATTATTGAATGGAGATTTGGAAGAAGAAGTTTATATTGAACAACTGGAAGGATTCCAGTCATCAGATCAAGGCGACATGGTGTATAGATTGAAGAAAGCATTGTATGGACTGAAACAAGCTCCCAGAGCCTAGTATGCTAGGTTGGATAAGTATCTCATATACTTAGGGTTTAGTAAAGGTACTACTTACAACAATCTCTATTTCAAGATCATGATGAACAAATCCTAATTGTTGCAATTTTTGTTGATGACGTTATCTTTGGAGGCAATGAAGGTATGTGCATGGTTTTTGCTGGGTAAATGCAAAGTGAATTTGAAATGTCCATGTTTGGTGAGATGAATTTCTTTTTAGGTTTGCAAATTAATCAACCAGATAAAGGTATCTTAATTTCTTAGTCTAAGTATGTGAAAGAGTTGTTAAAGAAGTTTGGGATGGAAGACTCTAAACCGGTAAGCACTCCCATGGTAACTAGTGGTAAATTGAGCAAAAATGATGATTCACCTAAGGCAGATTAGAAAAGGTACAGATCTATGATTGGAGGATTACTTTATCTGACCCAAACCAGAGCTGACATAATACATGTAGTTTATCTTGTGGCAAGATTTCAAGAAGAACCTAAAGAGTCACATTTGCTGGCAATCAAGAGAATACTGAGATATTTGAAAGCCACAATGGGTTATGGTTTGTGGTACCCAAAAGACAATGATTTCACTCTTAGTGTATACACTGATTCTGATTGGGCTGGAGATGTGGATGATAGAAAAAATACAAGTGGAGGTGCATTCTTCTTGGGAAAAAGATTGGTCTGATGGTTAAGCAAGAAACATGACTCAATATCTTTGTCTACTACATAAACAAAATACATTGCAATAGCATGCAGTTGCACTCAAGTATTATGGATGAAGCAAACATTTAAGGACATTAGAGTTGTGTATGAAGATCCAATTGCAATCTTCTATGATACTACAAGTGCCATAAACATATCAAAGAATCCAGTGATGCACTCAAGAACAAAGCACATATCTATAAGATATCACTTTTTGAGAGAAAAGGTGACAGAAAATGAAGTCAAGTTGGAGTATGTATCTACAAAAGATCATATTGCAAATATTTTCACTAAGCCTCTGCCCAAGGATACTTTTGAGTATCTCAGAGAAAAGTTAGGGGTTATCACCCCTCCTATGCTTAACTAAGATGCACAAGAGTGCATCAGTCCAGTGGTGCCTATAGTTTCACTTCTTGAACTGGATTGATGTCTTAAAGGCTACTACTCAGGGGGAGTAGTTAGTCACTAGTAGAGAAAGTTCATCTAAAAAAGACTGGTCCAGTCAGAGCAGTAGAATACAAGTATGTACCCTTTACCATTGATGTCAAAGGGTAAGAGAAATCATGTGAAAAACTTAGGGAGAGAAAGAGCGCAGATCTGTAAAGAGAAAGGGGGAGAATCTTGTCTTGATGGTTGTTACAATTTTTCACATCATATGTTACCATCAATGACAAAGGGGAGATTGTTGCAAGTATGTGCCTAATTAGTGTTGTCATTGATGTCAACATATCTTTGTTGTCATTGGTGTCAACTGTATTCTTTCTATGTTGAGGATATTGAGAAAATTAGCCCCTCGAGTAGAAACAGTAAGTTACAGTGTGTTGCATATAAAAGAACAACTCAGAAGATTGTTCCACATTTCTTATATTATGAACATATTGGTCTATGGATTTGAAGTTATTCAGAGGCGTGTCTAAAGATTCTACATTTTGGATTTGAGCCGTCTGCATGAAGATTTGAGTGAGTTGTGTTCACCAGAGTGAAATCTACTTTTTCTGTGAAGTTCAGTTGTGACAGGGAGAAAGTATTTTGCTCCGCATTCCTCTACATTGCAATATTTTAGTCTACAGTTCTAGAGTAATGTTTGGGATGATGATATGTACCTCCAACGCCAATGGTTCATGATTTGGTGGTCCACAAGTGATCTTTTATTTGTGACAGTTGATGATAGTTAAGTTCTTGTGCTCCAATTCGAAGAATCTCATGATTAAAGTGGTTAGAGGTTGTGCATATGTTTTTGGAGACTACAATGTGCTTGTGGATGTTTTTTGATCATGTTCCTACCTTTGCATTAGTTCACAAAGATAAATTTGGATCATGATTGAACACTGCTCCCAGATAACCTAGTGGGAACACCAGTCTTAGTCGACTCGGTTATTTCCACTCATTGCGAAGATACTTTGAAGATTGTAGAAGGATTTTGTAGCATGGAAGATTGCATTTCAGTCCCGGCTAAGGCATGGTGTGATCCAATTACAACTTTACATCTTCTCCTTAGCTAATTTTTATTAGGTCTAGACCTATTTTTGCATATGTTTGTAATATTGACCTTAGAGATTGTTCCAATGGTTGATGAATGTAATGTCAACCTTGATGTACATTCCAAGGTTGATGAATGGTATATATACTTGTAATGAAGTCATGAAAAAGATGTCCTTGTGTGAAAATGTGAAGATAAGTGAAGAAGTGAGAAGGCAAAGCAAAGTAGAGGAATTGTTTTGTGCTTCAATGGAATTGAACTTTGGCATGGTGTAGATGCTATCATCTCAGTTCAAACCTTTGGTAGTGAGCCATCCCTTGGCAGTGAGCCTCTTTTAAGTAGTGAGCTCTAGGCAGTGAGCCTCTGATTTTTGGTATTTCTATAACTTATAAATTCTTGTGGGTTAATCCCCACCGTGGTTTTTCCCTTAACAAGGTTTTCCACGTAAAAATATCTGGTGTCTCTTTTGTTTGATCTTGTAATTGTGTTTAATTTTGTAATTTCATGCTTTCATGGTTTAATAACAATAACAGTGGACAAGTGATTAGTGTTTTAAAGTGCAGAAGTAGTTAAAGTTTTGTGACAACTGATTCACCCCCCCTCTTAGTTGTCTGGTGTAATTCAACAAAACCCTAGTTCCTATCTAGGACCCTACCCCAATGGAGACGTGTAATTTGACTATCCTTGAAACAACCCTAGTCCTAACTTTCCTAAGTCTTAAACCCTAAACACTAAACCCTAATTTCCTTAAATATTATAATTTGGGTTAAATTTACTCACATAAATTAGGAATTTAGAATGTATTGTATGCAACATAAATTTAAATAATAATTAAGTAATTAAAGTTGTAATGTTCAAAATAAATTATAATTACAAATTAAAGATTTATGAGAGTTTCTTATATACCCTAGACTCCTCAACCCTAAACCTTATTTACCTTAAATATTATTGAGTTTTTTAAATCTATGTGTTCTTTTACTTACACATGCTTAAATATGTTATATTATTTTTATCTATTTCTACATGTCCTTATATATCTATTGGGCTATTTGATGGATTTTTCATTATGCAAGTGAACTAGATTGGTGCAATAATTGAGACATCTCACAAATTTTCCTTTGGTTGTACATTACATGATTATTTATCTTACATGTTATATTTTTACCATGTTCATTTATTCTCCACTCACATATTTAATCACTTAGATAATTTGTACAAAACCACTTAGAGGGGACATATATATAATATATTGAAGTAATATTTTATATACATGCATATGATTATTGTAGCCATCTAGGAATTTTGCACGGCATTCACCATGGCTCTAAGATTGATTATTTATTCATAGGACATGTAGTTAACATGTTCATGCAACATGTAGTATTATCTCCTCCTCTACTACTATTATATATTGATCTATAATTTTGTAGGTACACACTTAAATCTTTATTACATTGAATTTATTTTTAGGTTAAATGATATTGTAATTGAATATGTACCTATAATTTACTTGAACTACATATAAATTATAATAATTTGACAAACTAGCAAGTAGTTGTTAATGAGCTTATTCAAGATTTTGATTAGATGATACTCTTAGAATTTTTTGATTGTAACATAAATATGACATGAAAAGTTAACTTTAGATGGAACTTGTGCACATGACCATCCATATGGACATATTATTCTAGATGTTATTTCCATTTACATGTTCATTTTCTCTTCTTGTACAAATACTTTGAAATGCATGCACTTGATTGGTAGTTTAATTGTAATTCAAAGTTGGAGAAAATTGTAAGGATGAATACTACATACCTAATACTTTCTCATTCTAAACTCATAATCACCTTGATGCTTTATCCATAGTTTAATAATCTAACTTTTATATATTCCAAAATCTTCTCTTTTATATGATATGTGTAGGGGCTTAGCATACGGAAACTAGAGTAGAGGTCCAGCCTAATTTAGTGACTAGAGCAGAGGACACTTAAGCATAAATAGTTGATGTCAGTGAGGAGACCCAATCACAAACAATTGATGTTAGAGAGGAGGCCCATACACAGTTTGATGTTGGACAGGGGTCAGGATCATTTCCTTCTACCGATATTCATACTATGAATCTATATAAGAGGTGAGGAGAAAATTTTATTACAAAAATATTGATCATTTACTTGAAATGGATATAGAGAAATTGAAATTTTATGTTGAACATCCTAGTCAAACTACTAAGAGGGCATTGACAAGAACTTCACAGGGAATAATTGAGGCTTATTTCAAAAATCATGATACACTTGGTCAAGCCCAACCGTTATCAGCATTACTTCTTCGTGATGACTTAAAAGAGCCATTGCAATTGATTGGTGTAGATTTCACAAGAAAGAGGAAAAGGTGCCTAGAAAAAGATATTGTTGGAAATGTTAAAAAAGGTTTGGGTTCCATTGGGAAACAATCTTGATCAACAGATAAGATCATTTCAAGAAGAGTGATGTTGACATCTATTGTAAGTCCCCAAATGTAAAGAAAGCATCAAATCTCTTCACTTTCAAGTGAAATTGGCTTAAGTAGAAAGACACTAACAAGATATGTGGAAAGGAGAAAGCTTTTGGATGATACTACTGTAGAAGACAATTGGGCATTGATGTGTAGGGCTCCTCATTCTAACAAGATTGAAGATGGTATTAGGAACTTGGTCTCAAGTTTTTGGCATGATCATACTCATTCCTCATCAAATAAAAGAGATGTTATAAAACACAAGATTAGGCTTCGAGATAATTTTGAACTCCATACAAAACATTGGTTAGATATAACACAACATGAGATGTATGTGATGTTTTGTGATGCAAATCCTCATATAAATATTGGACAAACAATGTTTTAAATGTTAAGGCCACATTATGTGAAGGCAAACAAGGTTTTTGAAACTTGTTGTTTTCATTATGATATTGAATTTGATCTTTACTATCAGGTGTTTAGAAAGATCAGAGAAGAAAGTGATGGTTCTCAAAATGCACCTCCTAAATGGGTAAGTCGATTCATAGCATCCATCTTATGTGATAAATATGATGATGATGTAGATGGTCCAATGTATGTGACTAAACTCTATAAAAACATATTATAATTACTTCTATACATCCTAGTGGTAGAAGGGTCGTCTAGAATCTGTCTCAATATTTGAATCTCAGAATCAGCGCATGTCCAAAGCATATCCATATCGGTGTGCACTATGCACAAAATTTAATTAAGTTCTAATTTAATTCAAGCACATGTACATAGGTCTAAAATAATATTGCATCCTTTCCTAAATCTAAAAATAATGATGATGCACAAATTTAGAAAGCATAAATCTAATTTAACCTAAAACTAATGAAGATAAATTTAAACCCTAAAGTGAAACTAGGTATGATTTTAAATCAAATAAATTTTCATAATTAAAATATGACTTGAAATTAATGAACTTTAAGCCTAATGTTAATTTAAAATAATTAAAAAATGCATTTACATACATGTGTGCTTGTACAAAGTAGATCTCTCTCACTTTGAAATTATATACTTATATTACTTGAAATATACTAATAATCCAAATAACTATTTATCCTTGGAGTGAATTCATTTACAATGAAAATTTATTTTGGGTCTCCCATGTCTAAGGTTCACTAGGTGGCAATTGGCGTTTCTATTGTGCCAAATGTACTTTTAATCAAATTGATACAATTGTTGTGATAAATGTTATGAAGTCATTGAATAAGCAACTACTCCAAGAAAATAAGAATCTCAATCATATAATTGAGTTTATATTATGAAAGGATTCTTTTTGTGTTAATTGCAAATGAATTCTACCAACGTTTTAAGGTAAGACTTAATGATATTCACTATTTAGTCATAACAAATTCTTTGCTAGCTAAGTTTTCAATTGTTTGATCTTGATTTAATTTGTCACTCACAAAGATCTTATCATATATTATCATCATTCTATAATGGGTACATTTTTTGTTAGATTGTTCTACTAATGTTTCTATGAAAACATTGAATCAAGAAAATCATGAACTAATCACAACTATAATATTTCATTGGTTATTAAGTTTTGATTCATGTTCTAGTTATTGCACTTTAAAGCATCCTATTGCTTATGATACTAGAACGATGGATAAATTATCAAGTGGTTGTGAATGGAAACAATCATCTTAGGATGATCTATCAAAAACAAGGATCACCTTAGGATGATTGGTGTTATTAATGGAAATAATCATCCTAAAGCTTGCATAGAATAGTCATGCACTCTCTCAAATGTGTTTAAGGTAGGCCCCAACAAAACCTCCTACCAATTTTTAGCTATGTCATTAGGCATAAGGTGGCAATATGGTACTGTCAGGTGCTATTTTGTTATGTTTAAATTATTTACCATTGTTGGGAAATAGGTGTTGTACACCTTGCATAACATTGGATTATTTTCATGTAAAATAAATATTTATTTGTGTTGCATCTTAATTGATGTGTTTAACTACATTAGATATTTATTTGAAGGCCACTTGTAAATGTTGTAACATTGGGATATTATTTGTATTATTTAATTATTGGGAAAAAATGTAGTACCATTATTAAATAAGGGGGTCAATGGTTTTGTGTTACCCATGGTTTTGGGGCATATGGTTTTCTCAATGTAATGTGTGAGCTTAAATTATAAAAGCAAGCACAATGTTATTATTTGAGGTTGGCTTGATAATTCATTGTTGGTGAACAGAGGTTTTTGAGAGACTGTCATTGTATTGATCTCTCCTATAAGTGCATATTGTGAAGCATGGTAGGTGATGTGTGGATTCATGCTTGTACACAATGGAGGATGCATTGGAGGTTCTTGATGGTTCAGAGGTATTCATGGAAACTCATGAAATGTATTGTAATTTGATATTGCCGAATAATACATATGAGTGTGGATGCTTTTGGAGACCACGTTTTTCCCTCATGAGGGTTTTCCTAGGGTATATCTCGTGTTTGTCATTTGATCTTTACATTATGGTTATTTATGCATCTTATTCTCCTATTGGGTTATGTGGAATTGGTTTTATTTGACATACAAATTCCTAACATGTGGTATCAGAGCCATGTTTATGGTTGAGGGAGGTGTGAGGTCCCTGGATTTGATAACCCTTGTGTGTTTAGATTTGCTGCAAAATTGAATCCATGAAAATGAATGATAGATTTGGGACAATATAGGAGGGTTTTGTGTAGGTTTTGGTTTACATATCTAAGGGCTTTGGGGTTGCAGATTTGTGCTGATTTTTGCAGATCTAGGTATATAAATCTGAGCTAAAGAAAAAGGTTTCTTGGATTGCATCATGAGCGTTTTGAGGAGAGAGTTTTCAGAGAGGACGTCCTAGGGCAAAACGGACCTCGACATTGAGTCTAGAAGGCCCAAGAGGTGAAGATTGATATAAAATTTGACTATTTAGGTCATTGGAGAAGAAAGCAAAAAATTTTGCCCCCTCCTAGGTTAACTGTACTGCAATATGGATTTGCAGGTACATCAAGAAAATAATAAATTTTTCCTTGTGCAATAAAAATCAAAATTTTCTATAGTTGTCTTTGAAAAATTAAATTTGAAAACTATAGAAGTCGAAAAATAGAAAAAAAAAGAGACTAAAATTAAAAAAAAGGTTTGAGGGGGACGGGTACGCCCATACCCCACTATCCCTATGGTAGAGTAGGTACCACATGGCGGTCTACCTGCTGTTGGCCCCTGTCATGCCTGTTGTTGGTATTGGTAGAGGTTGGTTGGCCGACAGGGCTGTAAGCCTATTGGTGTCAAGCCCCTGTCAGCCAGTAGCCTGGCTGGGCAGCGCAAGAGCTCAAGGCTGACTAGTAGGCTTTGGTTTTCAATAGAGCCCTACAAAGCCCCTAGTAAGTACTTCAAACCTTTAAATAGCATTAAAATATTTTAATGGCGGTGGAAAAAATTTAATGACAACAGAAGTAATTTTTTCGGCGAACTTTAAAAATTAAAAAATTAAACCTCCTTTGATGTGCCATGGGGTTCGTTGAAATAAACAAAATTTTAAATCTGCCAGTCAAAGACATGTTGTTGCTAGCCAATGCCCCCAATCAGCAACACTTGCCTAGTCAGTGTTGTTGTCAGCGATAGTACAGTTGTACACATGGGTCCTGCCAAGGGTCCCCTTTTAGCCCTCGAAGGGCATTTTCTTCTAGAAGGCATAACCTTCACCCATGTTATTGTTTTTTTACTTCTTATAGGTGTCGAAAAGTTCTCTCTAAGTGCTATGTAGTGGTACAGGTTTCATAATCAGATATTGTTGTTTGTTTCAGAATTTGGTGCCTAATGCTAGGCATTGCTTCAATATAGTTTTATGCTCATAACTTTTGCATACGAAATCATATTTTCAATTTCAGATAAGCCTTGAAGAGATATTGCAATGTAATATAGTTGGGATCATGTAGTTTTTTATTTTGGTCTACAGAGAGAGATTGGTAGTTGTTTGATCACTTGTAGGAGCCATAGATTCAAAGTGTGATTATGAGAGCATTCAGATGGATTTGAGGGCACAAACTTGTGGGAGTGCATGTTGTTATGAGACCATTAGCATGGTATAGCAGGTTTTTAGATTTGGTGCTTTTAGATATAGGTTTATAGGTATTTTCAGAGTTTGGACTTTGATGGAGACAAGTAGATAGGTTATCTTCTGGTTTAAGGACATG
The DNA here is from genome assembly GCA_027924645.1 of Cunninghamia lanceolata. Taxonomy (NCBI): domain Eukaryota; kingdom Viridiplantae; phylum Streptophyta; class Pinopsida; order Cupressales; family Cupressaceae; genus Cunninghamia; species Cunninghamia lanceolata. The sequence continues at coordinate 18,284,208 of BSBN01001272.1, read as the reverse complement.
GATCATATGCATGTGAGACTTGGAGTCTCGTTTTAGTAGGAGTTGAGTAAAGGTACAACAATGATGATGATTATGGTGTCATGAATATGCATGTACACTTTTGCATTGATATGACATGATCATGTATGCGATTGACAAGTATGGTCTATGATGTTCGATTCATGATTACATGTGGTGTTGTGGTGTTGTTTTAGGGGATTGTTCTTATCTCCTGGATGCTTGATTAGTTCCTTGACTATGGTTACTTGTTTGTGGACTTGTTGGCAAATTGAGTCTAGCATTCGTTTGGTGTTTGAGTCTTGGTGTCTACATGTTGTCTTATTTGATATCTTAGTTTGTATGTTACTAGTGTGATGATGATTTTACATGTTACATTTGTTTTGGATCTATGAGTTATGTAGTTTTATGGGTTGATCACCTATTTGGCTATAGTGGGATGAATTAGATGTGGACTATCTATATCAACGAGATTGATTGAGTGTTTATGCAGACTTTGTTAGTTGGTCTTGTCTATGGTCATTTGTACATTGGTATGTTGCTTTGGGATAAGAGGATGGATGATTAGAGTGCTTGGATAGTTGGTTATTGGGACTTATAGCATGTTTATCATGATGGGATAGCTTGGATGCATAGTTTTATGTGAGATTTTGACAATGATGGTTTTATCTTCTTGGTTTGGAGATCATGGTCCTACTCTACCTTTTGGGAACTATTGATATTACAGTGGGATTCCTTGATTGGTTTGGGGCCATGGATAATATTCATTTAGGAGATTTGTTGTCATGGTTAGCTCGGTATGACGATTCAATGGGAGCCTTGGTAGTGATATGGATTCATCATTTGTGATGGATGATCTTCTGCAGTAGTCGTGGGTGTACTTAGACATCTTGAGTTCCATTGTTAGTAGATGGTTATCTTCATGTGATTTGAGATTTTGATCCTTTATTTAGAGATGTTGATATTGTGTTTGGATGGACTCCTGATTCTAGATTAGAGTTTTTGCATGATACATGTTCTCTTGAGATAGGATGTATGCACTAGTGCATGTGATCTTCTTGGAGGAGATGGTTAGATCATGGTGTCATGATGGACTTCTTGATTATGCATATGTGCATTAGGAGCATTGATAGTGGTCTTGTTGGTTCTCTTGGTATTGAGTACTTTGGTCATTTGCTTGAGAGATTAATGTTAGTGCAGTGTTGCATTTGGAGTTTGGCATGGATAGATCATAGAGGTGCTCATGGACACTTCGAGACTTAGGTGAGGTTGGAGTTCTCTTGAGATTAGAGACAATTATTGAGATGGTTACTCATTGGAGGTTTCAATAGGTAGATTGAGGAGCCTACACCTGGATATGGACTTAGAGGAGATTGTTCTTGGAGAGAGTCATTGTGGCTTGGTGTATCCTAGAGGAGCATTCTCATTCCCCACTCTTTGTCTACTCGATAGTTTATCATCTATGAGGTATTTCCCATCCTTTTAGATGCATTTTGTTTTATTCTTTATCTTCTCATAGATATGGATTTTGAGCTACAATTATTGGTTCTGGAGGGTTCCATTGAGAGATGTTAGCATGGTTATCTCCTTGTTCATATGGTTTGGTTTATGATGTTCATTATGAGGAGTTTAGGAGATGTGATTGGGCTTATTCCTAGTTATGGAATGGTTATGAGTTTGATCTACCATGATTAGAGAGGCTTACATCCATGTTGGTTACATTTTACATATGTTCATTTGATCTTACGAGATTGAATGGTTTGGTGTTGATGAGGCTTTTCATTTGGGCTTATAGAGGAGATCATACTTGACAAACTTAGCACTTTGAGCTATTTGTAGAAGGACAATATGATTTACATGTTTTCTCTCTTTGTCTTATGGCTACTTCCTAGAGGATCATGTTGATATGGTTGGACTTGGGATAGTTATGGTGACATGTTGTGAGAGAGTATGCAGTGATTTATCATGCATGTGTGGATCATTGTGATTGTTCTTGATACTACATTGGCTTGTTGATTAGCCATACCTTGATTTGAGTGTTGATTGATAGACCTGATATGCCTTGGATCTATTTTCAGATTTGACATTACCCATGTAGTGGGAGTTCCTAGATGTATGTGTTCTTCATTGTCAAGTTTTATACATGGAGCTTGTGATTGTGCTATATGGGTTAGATATGTTGTTGGCATGAGTTTTTTGATGTTGTTTATACCTATGAGGTATGGATGGTTGGACGTATTAGCATATGTTATGGGTGTTATTTCCAGCCATGTGGGTTTTTTATCTTTGACAACAACTTGGAGCCTTTTGCTATCACTTGGATTTGATGCTTGTGTTCTTTGGATTGGTGCATCTTCACCTTGGCATATTCTTTTTCTTCAATAGGTGGTACGTTGTAGGATAAGAGGAGTTCTTGCTTGAGATGGTGGTCACTTTTATTTTATTGCAGGTATCTTGATGGAGCATGAGAGCATGTTGGAGATTCATGTGATTTCATGTTTTCCTATGATGATGTATTCCATTAATTGAGCCTTATTCAATGTATATAACAAGTGGGAGAATGTTGGGAAATAGGTGTTGTACACCTTGCATAATATTGGATTATTTATTCATGTAAAATAAATATTATTTGTGGTGCATCTTAATTGACGTGTTTAACCACATTAGATATTTATTTGATAGCCACTTGTAAATGTTGTATGTAACATTAGGATATTATTCAAGTATTATTTAATTATTAGGAAAAATTGTAGTACCAATATTAAATAAGGGGTCAATGGTTTTATGTTACCCATGGTTTTGGGTCACATGGTTTTCTCAATTTAATGTGTGAGTTTAAATTATAAAAGAAAGCACAATGTTATTATTTGAGGTTGGATGGATAATTCATTGTTGGTGAACGAAGATTTGTCAGAGGCTGTCATTGTATTCAACTCTCTTGTAAGTGCATATTGTGAAGCATGGCAGGTGATGTGTGGATTCATGCTTGTACACAATGGATGATACATTGGAGGTGCTTGATGGTTTAGAGGTATTCATGGAGATTCAAAAGATGTATTGTAATTTGATATTGCTAAATAATACATATGACTATGGATGCTTTTGGAGGCTGGGTTTTTCCCTTTTGAGGGTTTTCCCAGGGTATATCTTATGTTATCTTGTGTTTGTCATTTGATCTTTGCATTATGGTTAATTCTTCATCTTATTCTCCTATTGGGTTATGTGAAATTGGTTTTATTTGACCTACAAATTCCTAACAACCATTTCCTTCTCAACTAAATTTATGGTTTTTATCTAACTTTGTTTTGTTATAATGTGTTTACTTATTTTTTAAATATCTTTGTAAACCTTTTTGTAGTGTATGTTTTTATTATTATAGTTGCATATGAGTGGATTGTGATAATAAACAAGAATTAAACATTATATTATGATTATGATGAACCTCTTAAGATGATCATCCAAGGAACTACTAGAATAGGGAAATCCTAGCTAATTAATTGTATCAGACATGTAATGGATACTAAGTCAATAGATGGAAAAAATCCCTTGACTTCTGCTTGCACCAATAGGAGTTGCAAATTTCAACATACATGCCATGACAATTCATGCATGATTGAAGATTGCTATTAAGAATATGTGGCCGTTGAGTGGTTAAATGTTAGCTACACTCCAAGAGGAGTTGAAGCATCTTTGATATGTATTCATATATATTAAATGAATTTTATAGGCCCCAAGTTGTTTGTTGATATTAACAAATGTTTGAAATAGGTGTTTCTATCACATGACACAAGATTTTGATTGAAGGTCTATTATTAGATTGTTGGTGATCTCTCTTATTTATGGTTTGTACATGACACACCATTTCATGTAGGTATCCACCATTTTGTTGTGCATAGCATTTTGTTGATGTGTGTGTAGATCATTGAATAATGTGTGATTTGACCTCATAATTTTTTATATGTAATTTTATACTTTGTTTGTTTACAAGCAACACTTATGATAAAACATTGTGGGCTACATTTGAGTTAGTTGTGACCTTAGAGACATTTTTTGTTGAAAGGACATGATCTAGTATAAGCTAGAGTCAAATAAATTTTAAGAAACATAAATAATGCATGTAAAACATATGATAACTAGCAAGTATGAATTGTTCAAACAAACATTTCATTAAATGTTGATAAGAATTCAATATTTGATGAAAATGTGCATTTGTGTGCAACAAATAATATGGTCATCCTCCAGAATAAGAGAACGTTAAAGTCATGGACTACACTAGTTGCTTGTAGTTTGTCTATATATCTGGCATACAAAACCTGATGATGTCAATGATAATTATCTAGACAATGTAGTCCTATTATGTGTTGGTGAACATGTAATTTTGGTGTACAATTTGTGTGTAGATGTTGGCTTGGTTAATAGGGAAATTGGCACTGTAAAAAATATACTATATTGTCAAGAGACTCCACTAGTAAACTTGCCATTATATGTGAGCATGGAATTTGATAATTATGTAGGTGTGTCATGTGATATTAATAACCCAAGGTTTATCCTTTTTCCAAGAAGAAATCATAAACAAATCCCTATTAAAATGGCATGTTATTTAACCATACACAAATCACAAGGGCTAAAATTGGAAAAGCACACAATAGATGTTGATTTAGAGAGAGTAGGTTTGACATTCGTGCTACAATTGCCTTAGTTAAATCTATCAATTCATTAAGAATATTACCACCATTATCATTTGAGTTATACTCTACAATACAAAATGCAAGGTATGTTGACCAAAAAAAATGAAGAGAATGAATTGCATTCCTTGTCTCTAAGTTGACCCTTGATATGAAAACATCTAATACATTGTGTTTCATGTGTGATGACTTGTGATGAATAAATATTGTGTTATTGAAGTAATGTAATGGTCTTGGTACTTAAATTGAAATTGCTCTTTCATTTTTACTTATTTTTGTTAGTGTGAACAGGGTTACTTTGCTTTCTAGCTCTTTCTTAGCTTGTTCTCCGCTCTAGCTCTTTTCACACTAGGTTAAGTTTACTTAGGGACGTTTTCACTTTATCCCATATTGGTTGTGTTTTTAGTCTCTTGGGTGGAATATCCTATATATACCCACCTCTTGCTCTCATATGAGCATCCCATTCTATTGTAATGCTTTGCATTCTCTTGAGTTGAATATAGTTTATTTAGCTCATATCTGATTTCTATTTTGCTTTCTCTCAATCACTTGCATGCTTGGGTAGAAACCTAACATGGTATCAGAGCGGTTGTGAGTTGTGGGTTAGCATTTGTTTTAGAAATCTGAGAGTGTAGAGTTGTTTTTCGAAGCACATGAGTATGCTCTTCTCTTGCATCTTCAGATGATCTGGAGAAACAGAAAAGTGTGGAGAAAACTCTAGTTTGTGAGTTGTGGGTTTCGAAGCACATGAGTATGCTCTTCTCTTGCATCTTCTGATAATCTGGACAAACAGAAAAGTGTGGAGAAAACTCTAGTTTCTGGGGGGGTTCATATTTTGACTTGCCAGTTGCAAGTTTTTTTCATAGCTTCCTCAAGACTCTTTGAGCTAAAATCTAACAATCGGCTTGCATTTTATTTATTCTGATCAATCTTGCAGGTTGCAAGATGCCTTTGTTTGTCTTAGGTGTTGATTCAGTCTTTGCATGCCATTTTTTGGTGCTAAACACATTTTTTTTTCATTAGAGTCACATTTTCTATAGATCATAAAGAAAAACGCCTTCTGGGTTTTGTTTGCAGCACCGAATAACTATCTGGGTATCTATTAGTTTTTGCATACAGCTTATATATTTTGCATAAATGATGTTATAAAGCTACAGCAAAACCCCTCTCCATTGGCGTTTTAGAAATTGCAGTTCAACTTCCAAAGGCTGTAACTCGAGCTCCCGACCTCGGATTTGCGAGCTTCTTTTTTTGATTTTGGCTAATTTTTCATGCTCTACATGCTGGTATAATCATTTTTTGATTTCAATGTATAGATTTTTTTAGTAATATCATATTCTCACACGTGACTCTGCACAGTTCTCATTTTTGGGAACTTCGAAGGATCATAACTTTCACATACGACCTCGTATTGAGGCGATTTTTTTTTTGAAAGTGCATGATTTTTCGAGTAGATCGCAGTGGTACTATTTATTTATCTAAGTATTGTGCCAAAGTTATATTTTTAGCATATGCTCTTTGTGAGGGTTTTGCAATGCATTGAAATCAAGATCACTTAGTATTTCTTGCTAGTGGTAGCTGTAAATGCACTAAATATAAAGTGCCAAATCAAATTTTCTTGGGGGGTTCTTTGATTGAGTGGAAAGGGGGGGTGTCTTGTGAGTTCTTGCATCTTTTCTTTCCTCACAACAATAATCTAATTCTGCATTAAGATGGATCAATTAATAGTGCCTGTTCTAACACCCTACAACTACTATGAGTGGAAGTCCAAGATGACTATCCAACGTAAGAAGTTAAGACTATATAGAGTAACAATGGGTCTAGAAACTGAACCAACCTTACTTGCAGAAAGGCCTAAATTTCATAACAGACTAGATGAAGCTTTTGGAACTCTATGCATGTCTGTATCTCCTGATCTTCTTTTTCATGTTGAATCTGCTACAACACCAAATGATGTATGGACTACTTTAGAAAATCTCTTTGGTAAACAAGATGAATTAAGGGGACATCAATTGGAGAATGAGCTAATAGGGTTAAATCATTGTAATTTTGATATAATACAAGACTTCTTCACAAAGCTAAAGGCCATTAGATTACAGTTGAAGCAATGTGGGATTGACAAGAAAGACCCACAATTGATCTTAAGTATTCTTTCTAAGCTTGGTCCTAACTACTCAGTGTTTGTTTCTACATTTTATGCCACCAAAAGTGCTCTTGGGACTACCTACAAAATGACTTCTTTAGATGAATTTGCTGCTGAACTCACTAAAGAATAGGATAAATTAGTTCACATGGGCACTATTAAGCCTTCTAAGTCTCATGCCTTGGCTGCAAATCAGGGCACTAAAGATCAGAAAGGCAATGGAAAGCAACATAAGAAACAAAAGGATCAAGGAGAGAAGAAACAAGGTCCAAAACAAGCTGCAAACAATGCAGCCCCCGAGTCTTCCTCTAAAGACAACATGTCTAAAAAGGAGAAGACAAAGTGTGCCTTTTGTAAGAAATCTGGTCACGATGAGCATAAGTGTTTGAAAAAGCAAATAGCTCATCTCACTTATCTTCTTGAGAAGAATAATATCAAAGTGCCAGATTCAGCTAAGGAAGATTCTTCACAATCTTCAAAGGACACAAAAAATAGTAAGGGGAAGGGCAAGGCCCTTGTTACAGTTGCTACACTACCAGATAGTTGGGTAATAGACTCAGGTGCTTCTCACCACATGCCAATACAAAGGAAAGTTTCTCATCCTTAGAGTCATGTTCTATGCCTGATATTCTTATGGGTAATGATACACCAAAGGAAGTTCTTGGGAGAGGGTTTGTTGACATTGGTAATGGGACATTCCATGATATTTTTTGTGTACCTTCTTTGTCAACTAATCTCCTATCTATCTACCAGATCACCCATACAGGTTCTGGCAAGAGAGTTGAATTTACACCTGACTGAGTGGTTATCAGTGATCTGCACAGTGGGTCTATAGTTGCTCTAGGAAAAGTTGATAACCATTCTCAGCTCTATCACTTTTCTCATTTTGTTCCTGATTCTCCTTCACTTGCATTGCTCACTCACTCAGATGAGGTGAGCCGTTTGTGGCATTAGTGGTTTGGCCACTTGAACTATCGCTACTTGCAGCAGCTCAGTCAGCATGACATGGTTACAGGGTTGCCTTCTATTCGATTCTCTGATGGAGTTTGTCAAGGTTGCATTCTTGGCAAGCATCCTGAAGAAAAATTTGACAAAGGCAAAGCACAGAGAGCCACACAGCTCTTGGAGTTAGTACACAGTGATTTGCCTGGTCCATTTCAACATCTTTCATTTAGCAGAGCTAGATATGTATTGACCTTCATTGATGATCTTTCCTGATACACCTTTGTATACTTTCTCAAACAAAAGTCTGAAGTCTTTGAGTCTTTTCAGGACTTTAAAGCTTTTGTAGAGAAACAATCTGGGAAGGCTGTCAAGATTCTGTGCACCGATAATGGTGGGGAATATGTCAATCAGAGGTTTGAGCAGTTTTGTGCCTCAGAAGGCATTGATCTTCAACACATAGTTCCCTACAATCCACAGCAAAATGGAGTTGTAGAACGAAAGAATCGGTCATTGAAGGAAATGGCAAATTGCATGATTCACTCCAAATCATTGGCACCTCAGTATTGGGAAGAGGCCATCAACTATGTGTGTTATATCCAAAACTGGGTTCCTCACCGAGCTGTGAATGGGGTAACTCCTTTTCAAGCTTGGACCAGTTAGAAACCCACAGTCAAGCACTTCCGCATGTTTGGGTCTCCTGCATGGGCCCACATTCCAGCAGAGAAACGCAAGGCTATGGATCCGCAGAGTAGGCCTTGCATATTTGTTGGCTATCCAGATGGTGTCAAAGGCTATAGGCTACTCCACCCTACCACACATGAGCTCTTTATTGAGAGGAGTGTTCGGTTTGAGGAGGATACTTCTTCTACCACTTCTCCATCTTTCATTCCCATGGAGACACTACGATTTCATGATGATAGTTCTTCTGAGGACCTTAATCCTCCTAAGGAGTCTTCTTCCTCCACTTTAGATGGCGATGATAAGGGTTCATCTTCCTCCTCTCTTAGTCCTCATTCAGAGGATGTTGATTCTCCTCCAGATTATCCTACCACTGGGCCTCTTTGGGCTCGTCAGACTTTGGAGTCAGCAGGTGATTGGGTTGGTGATCCTTCAGATGCGAGAAGAACAAGGTCACAGTTTGAGCAGGCTCCTCATCTCTTCTTTGCTTCAGCTTCTCATCCACAGTCCTTTAGGAAAGCTTCTGGTGTCCCCGAGTGGGATGCTGCTATGCAGGAAGAGTTTAGTTCCTTGGAAAGGAACCATACATGGGATTTAGTCCCACTTCCTAAGGGAAGAAAACTTGTTCAATGTAAGTGGGTCTATCGAACAAAATTTGCTGCAGATGGGTCAGTTGATAAACATAAGGATCCCTTGGTCGCAAAAGGAATCTCCCAAGTTCCTGGGATTGACTACTCTGAGACTTTTGCACCGGTTGCCAAGATGAATTCAATCTGACTTGTTCTTGCCATTGCTGTAGCCCATCGCTGGGAAGTTCATCAGATGGATGTGAAGAGTGCTTTTCTTCACGGTGATCTTCAGGAGGAGATATATATGGAGCAGCCATAGGGGTTCATCTAGGATCCTTCACTTGTCTGCTAAATTCAGAAGTCTCTCTATGGCCTTAAACAGGCCCCTCGAGCCTGGTATGCCAAGATGGACTCCTTCCTTCTATCAGTTGGGTTCACTCAATGCCATTTTGATCCGAATGTCTACATTTTTTAGTAGGATGATACTCTCACTTTCCTTGTTCTCTATGTTGATGACTTGTTGATTACAGGAAGTTCCTCATCCACCATCAAGGTAGTGAAAATTGCCCTTCATGATCATTTTCTGATGTCTGACTTAGGTCTTCTTCACTATTTCTTGGGCATTGAGATTACACAGTCTTCAGCTAGTATCTTTCTTTCTCAGCCCAAGTATGCTCTTGATATGCTCTCCAGATTTCGCATGGCTGATTGTAAGCCTGCGCCAACTCCCTTTCTATCAGAAGTCAAACTTGAGGCTTCTTGTTCTTCACCTTTGGTAGATGCTACCTTGTATCGCCAATTAGTTGGGAGTCTCATATACTTGACTCACACGAGGCCTGATATTTCATATGCCATGGGCCTGGTCTCCAGGTTCATGCAGGAGCCACATGAGCTACATTGGAAAGCAGCCAAGCAGATCCTTCACTACATTCAGGGTTTTGGGATTCACTATGCAGCGGGGATTGAGCTTGACTTGGTGGGCTACACAGATTCAGATTGGGCAGGCGATTCTCAGGATCACAAGTCTACTTTAGGTTATAGCTTCTCACTTGGTTCAGGTCCTGTTTGTTGGTCAAGCAAGAAGCAGTTTGCTATTGCTCTATCTTCTACTGAGGCCGAGTATCGGAGGGTTGTGAATGCCGTTACTGAGGCCATTTGGCTTCAAAATCTTCTCATTGAGTTTGGTATCCAGATCAAACGGCCATCAGTCATATTTTGTGACAACTAGAGTGCCATTCAAATCTCACAGAATCTGGTTCATCATCAACGGACCAAACATATTGAGATCCACATGCATTTTCTCAGGGAGCTGATTCAGGCACAGGTCATTGATTTGCAGTATTGTCCTACAGCAGACCAGGTTACGGATATCTTCACCAAACCCTTCACTGAGAGCAAGTATGTTCATCTTCGATCTCTCTTGGGGGTGTAGGACATCTCTTCTGAGGGGGTTTATTAGCCCTTCCTGCTTTATCCTCTCATGGGGGAGTTTTTTTCCACTAGGTTTTCTCCTTCCTTTTCTGTTTGAGGGGATTCTTTGTACATGGGTACCTCATCAGGCCTTGTTGCCGGGACCCATCTTTGTTTTTTGTCAACATTTCCCCCTAAGTTGCACTTCAAGGGGGGTGTTAGTGTGAACAGGGTTACTTTGCTTTCTAGCTCTTTCTTAGCTTGTTCTCCGCTCTAGCTCTTTTCACACTAGGTTAAGTTTACTTAGGGACTTTTTCACTTTATCCCATATTGGTTGTGTTTTTAGTCTCTTGGGTGGAATATCCTACATATACCCACCTCTTGCTCTCATATGAGCATCCCATTCTATTGTAATGCTTTGCATTCTCTTGAGTTGAATATAGTTTATTTAGCTCATATCTGATTTCTATTTTACTTTCTCTCAATCACTTGCATGCTTGGGTAGAAATCTAACAATTTTTTAATGTCTTTGTCAACCTTTTTGTAACATTTATTTGTATTATACACAAGATATTATAATTGAATATGAGTTTGACATAAAAATTAATGTACCCATTATTTTTAAATAACTATATTGCTTCTATATATATATATATATAATAACTATAGTGCTTCTCTCTCTCTGTATATATATATATATATATATATATCATGTGTAAATGATATTTACACATGATGATATATATATCATTATCATGATATATCATCATCATGTATATATATATATGCACACACACATATCATGATATATATATCATCATAAGTTTGGATATATAAATTTTGACAGTATGTATATATCATGATATATATATATATATATATATCAGATCATAATCAGATACACAACAAATTAGGGTAAATGTAGAACTCACAGTCTGCCATCATTTTCATGGTGGAGGACTACACACTTAGTTCAAAATGCACAATACTTGAACCTTCACTCGAATGTTGATTTCCTCCAATGCCATTTGCGGGGTCCACTAGGTGCTTTCCTTCATAGATGTAGACCTCCATAGATCACTATTTCAATTTTACTTTTGATAAAATGAGCCAACCACTTTGTTTTGTCAACTCCTATAGCAATTAAAAAAATATTAAAATACTACCTTTGAATGAAGATTTTCTTCATTTGAAGGTATTATTTTAATATTCTTAAATAATAAAGAACCTTCATTCAAAGATATTTCTTTGAACGAAGATTATTGTGTGGTGACCTTTGTTCGTAGGCACCTTCCTTTAAAGAAATATCTTTGAACGAAGGTATTTGATACCTTTTGTCCCCCTCCCTCGTAATTTTTTCATTTCCCAAGTTTGGGACCGAGTATTATGATTTTACCCCCTTCACACCAAGGTATACGTACAACATAAAATATAATAGGCATATAACTTCATTCTGTACCCCTCTTCTCAACATTTTTCTTCTATTACTAGGACCCTAGTAAGTGGTAAGGGAAGGACAAAACTTAGAAGATAAGATTAATGGTAAGAAAGGATTCAATAACAAAGGATTAGAAATAAGAAGGAAGTGACTTTGATGGTGCGTGATAGTACAAACTATCTCCTAGCTTGTGAGAGGGGTTAAGCACCAAGGGGATAGCTAATGGAAAGCTGAAATCCTAGAAAGGATCCTAAAGAGATGAAACTACTAATGTGTAGGTATAGATTGGAGCAATTAGGGATAAATAAAAGGATGGACACAATCAATGAAATGATAAATTAACCCAAGAGAGATGTGTTACCCAAGGGAAATACTTTGGATCTGCAACTTCACCTCAATGAAGCAACATGCAACCAAAGCTTGGAGGTAAGAATGTGTTGAAACCATACCAAATCATGATGGAGTGGTACAAGTTGATCATCAGTTAGTGATTCCAACTTACTCTTCAATTCTCTTGGAGCTTTAGTCAATGGTAGAATGTAAATAAAATAATTTGCAATAGTATCAATATAAATTTTGGTAGAGCTTCTCTGTAATAATCATTTCATACTTCATAATGACAAAAGCATTGGTTTAAATATGACATCATAGGTGTAATTTAGGGCATGAGCCAACATGTATTTTTAAATTTAAAATTTGTTTGCATGCATTCACAAAATGTCGAAATCAAGGTCATGTCATCCAAGACATGGTGGACCTTGAGAGTGCCCCACAATCTCAAGAAAAACAAGCAGGACCAGGGTGCTAGGCACCCTACTCCTAGAGGGATCTACTCAACAAAGGACCATGCCTTGAAGACTTAACTAGGACCAAAACACTGCTCCTGGTTCTAGAAAATGACATCAATAAAATGTTAGGAAAGATAACACATCTCTTAGGTTAAAATGTTAAGGCCAAGGTTAACAGTGGACCTAAAATGGACTAGCAGAGTGGACACTAAAGCAAGTGCCAAATATGAAGTGAAAGTATGCTTGCTGTAACATCCACGTTTTAGTAGCGTGCTGTAGTACTTGTGGAGGCGTGCAGTAAGACCCGTTGTTGAAGGCTGAAGGAAAGTGCCGTGTAAAGGGCAGTGAGTCACGAAAAGTAGCAAGGAATATCGCGAACGAGCAATCAGTAAGTCTTATTTCTCACCAATGGCATTACGTAGATCTATGGATGCAAGTTCTGCTCTGTCTGATGCTGTACATAACTATTTCCAAGATGGCAATACTCATGTCGTAGATGATAAGGGAAACTTCAAATTTTCGGATGTTAAAATTAATACTTTCTATCTAGAAAAAGGAATTAAGGCTAAGGTCTGTGACTCAGTGCGTCAAAGTGAAATTAATCTTTTAGTTTCGGGTACTGGAATATGTCCTATTTATTTACCTTTCCTTCTTCCTAAAGATGTCTCAAGATGGCAAGACAAAGGATTTTTTCATGTCCATTTCCCTCATGTCGATCTTATCGTCCATCCGCATTTTAATTACAACATAGGTGCTGAGTTTTTTGCCACTTTAATTGATACTAGATGTCAAATTTGGGAACAAGCTGTAGTTGCCCAGTTTCGTGGAATTCTCAGTGCTGAGAAAGGCGATGGAGTCTTGTCAGTCCAACCCAACTTTACTCTTTCTTTATCTGATAAATTCATTTCTTCTGCCTTTTGTCTCCTATTACAAGTTAAAGGTGTCTTGTTAATGCTCGGTTCTGTCTATGCAACCATAGGAGGTCGTTGTATCTATAGACTCATGAATACTGTGTCTCCACCTATTTCCTTGCCCACGGGGGTATCTTTCCCAAGAGGATCTTCAAATCTTCTTGATTATGGCCGATTCATTGATTCAATAGGTTTCGACATTGGTTTTCCAATTATAGAACAGTTGCTTGATAGGCAAAGACCACAGTTCATTGACCTTCCCATTCACAGGAATAGATTCTCAGACAGACCTCTGTTTCAATCCCGAAGAGTAGGCACCATAACTCTCCAGTCTGTCCCTGGTCAAACTATCCTGGAACAACCATTAATAGATGAAACTCAGGCCAGAGCTCAACCTCTGTCTCGCAGTAGATCCATGGCCCATGCATATGCTAGTTCTAATAAAAAGCCTTATGTGGACTACAATCCTGAAGAATGCTCAACCTCTGGTAGCTCACAAAGATTCAAGCAAATGCCCTCTCGTTCATCTTTCTCTTCCAGATCCCAACGATCTAATCCTGATCAAATAGCTGAACTTGCCAGACAAGTAAGTGCTAGATTACATCTTGCACCAAAACAGGATGAAGACCAAGAAAAGAAAAGAAAAGGAAAAGGGATTAAGATAGCAAAATTAGGTGAACATGCAAGTATGATGAGAGAGCATTTACCTAGGTATGGATCAGAAAGAAGAACTAAGCATACTCTACGGTTAGATTCTCCTACTGCTGTAGATTTAGTCAGCTATACTCCTGGTAGATGGACAACACAAGATAGTTATTAGGTTGTTACACCTGATGAAAAAACAATGGGCAGATATGAGGCAAAAATACATACTAAGGTAGGAACAAAACAAAAGAATTTTGAAGCCCAAAGAAACTAGTAGTCTGCATGGATGCAAACAGCTTCAGAAAACATTGATGACATAGCAGTAGATGTCAAACAAGGAATCAATAGAACTATTTCTGTTTATGATGGAATGTTGCAAGTGCAGAATAGTCAATATAAAACAGAAACTACTATAGGTAGAATTGATAAGCAATGCACTTCTACCCTAAATAATTTTGGTTCATTAAATTATCAAGTCAGTCAGACCCATACAATGGCCACAAGCATACAGTCAAGCAGTGAAAGATTAGAAAATGTGGCAGGTCAAATATATTCTCATGTCTCTACATCTGACTCTAAAAGAGATACTCAAGCTCAGGAGAACAAAGTCTTACTTGAGCATGTGGCGAGAAATTTAGATAAAGTAAGAAAATACGCCAAGAAAATTAGAGTATCCCAAAAAGGCAAGGATAGTTCTGAGGAAGAAACTGAGGATACAAAAACCCAGAAGTCTCAGAAAATAGATCCTAGGCCCAGACCAAAAATACAGAGAAGGAAAAGCATTCTCTTTTCTGAAGAAATTGAAGAACAACCAGCATCTTTTACAACTAGAAGTCACACACCTCAGATGCCCTCTAAAATAGTTCTACCCAAATAGAAGGAACATCTGTTACAGGTTTCTGAGCCATTAAAAGATTGGTTACAAGAAAATGAATTAGAAGATAATGAGCCTGTTTACATGGAAGAACCAGCTGCAGCCATGAATTCCTCTGATGAAGAAATATTTGAAACAATTTCTTATCATGAATCTTCTTCTAAGCCTGATTACATGTCTTCTGAAGAAACTCCCTATATAGAAATTATAGAAGATTGGGAACCTTTATGCATGGCTAGTCAGACTACTGTAGAAAATCAGCTGGATATAGAAATGAAAGATGCTGTGTCAGAAAATGCCCGGCCAGAAAATTTGAGAGCTTATGCAACTTCTGGTTATATTTTGAATATAGATAAGATTATAGATCCCTATGACACTATTTGTACGTGGTGTGATACACTTGAAAATTTCTTTGATACTAGGGGATCTGTTTGGTCTGAAGCCAACAAAGTTTTGTATGCAGTCTGACTCATGTCTGGTAAACTCCGTAGTTGGTGGAACTCTCTCCCTGATAATGGCATAATTTCAATGGATGAAGATGGAGATGAGTACGTTAAAGAAAAAGACATGGGTAGGAATGATATTTCTGCTGAAGGATTTGCTACCTTAAAATTGTATCTGATTGGTCTATTTTGTGGCAATAGGAAAAATGATATACTTGAAGCAGAAAAAATCCTTTATTCATTGCAGCTCAATGACTTAGGGAAATTGCATAAGTATAATTTAGTCTTTGAAAAATATATGATAGCTGCTAGAAAATTGCATGATTCCACCACAAAAAAGTTCTATTTGAATTCACTACCGTGTGGATTGGGAGAATATGCTGAAGAATATATAGGTAACAAGTATAAAACCAAAATTGATGCTTATGGTTTCAGTGAATTAAGAACTTTGGTTACCTACAAGTTAGATAAAGGATGTTTGCTTAAAGCTTTAAGTGATAACAGAGATCAGTATAATTCCTCTTGCAATATGAAAGACTATTGCAACTTGCCACTTATTAATCAGATAAAAGAATTCAAACATGTCAGAAAATTCAGTAGAAAATCATGTGGAAAAGATTGTCATTGCAAAAAATGTAAATATGCTTATGACAATGATGATTATAGGAGACATATTCCTAAGAAAAAGCAGTATAGAAAAAGATACAGGTTTGCTCCTGTAAATAGAAATTCTTTCAAAAATAGAAAGCCACCAAAGTTTCTATTTAAAAAGAATAAAGATTTCAAGAAAAGTGGAAAATCTGTTCAGTGTTTTATTTGCAAAGGTCCACACTATGCTACAGATTGTCCAAAAAGGTATAAGCCAGAAAATAAGGTTTATGCAATGTTTGAGGAATAGCATAGGTCAAAAAACTGGGAAATTGTTGCTTCCCATGAAGTTCTTGGTTCTTCCTATGTTGATTTGTTTGAATTAGTTGAAATCTTGCCTGATCAATACTGCATGGCTAGAGATAAGCATAGAAGAAAACATTCTTCTACCAGTTTAGAATCTGAGTCTGAACGATCTAGTTCATCTGACCGGAAGATTGTTTCTAAAACAATAAAAAAGGCTATTAAAGATCTGGATTTCAAGATAAGCATGGCCAAATCTAAGGATCCTTATCATATGCCAGGATCTCTTGAAGACCGCAAAGCTGCTGCCAAGCAACAAGTTAAAGATATCAAGGCCTGGGAAAAAGAGAAACTTGCTCTTTATCGAAAATCCAAACAGTCTTCTAAACATTCTGTGTCAAGCTCACCTTCACCATCACCAAGGACCAAGACATCTCATGGTTACACCCAACCTTCTTGGTTATCCTCCAAACTATCTACTTCCAAATACCGTTCTCTCCATTCACCCTCTGTGTCTCTTGGCCGAAGCATTGATACTTTATGTGCTAAAGTTGACAGATGTCATGAATCTGTTGATATTTTGGCTAGGCAATGTGCTCTGCAACAACAAGCCTTGGATAAACTCCTTTCTGCAGTGGGGGAAATTCGTGAACTTCTAACAAAAGTAGATGATTCTTCTACTGATGATTCTCCAGATATTCTGTCTGAACCAGCAAATGCTCTATACATGGTGGAAAACTATACTTATATCCATGTAAATCTTTGTTCTTCTGGTTACAAGCCTATTCCCATGGATGCATTTGTAGATTCTGGTTCTTCTCGTAGTTTTGCCAAAACTAATGCTATTCCTTCTGAGTTTTGGAAAACCAAGAATGATTTACCAGTTGGCTATGCCATAAATGGAGAAGAAATCAAAATGGGGAGATTTGCTCAAGATGTCAAAATTGAAATCCAAGGTAAGCAATTTATAGTTGATCTAATTGAACTTGACAGTTTGAGGGAAGATATTTTGCTTGGTTACACTTTCCTAACCAAATATCAGCCATTTGTCCTACGCACACATGAAATATCTCTTAAGCATACAGATGGTCTTGTCAAGATTCCCTCCTTGAAATTAGTTAACCATAAGCTGTCTGATAAAGCCAAACAAAAGAAAGAGCCTTTAAAGTCCCAAGGACCACAATTACCTCTACTCTTAGAACCAGTCAAAGCAAAATTTGAACAAGATTGTTGTAGTATGAATCCTTTACAATTTTGGTCTAAGGAGCATGAAGAATGTGAGATTAGGTTGAAACCTGAGTGTAAAACTGTTATACCGTTTGAATCAGCCTATCTCATGAGCCCTACAGAAGTAAAAGAAATGGATGAGCATTTGAATGAGCTCATTGAAGGAAAGTTTATCAGAGAGAGCAAAAGCCCATTTAGTTGCCCAGCTTTCCTAGTTAATAAAAGGGCAGAACAACAGAGAGGTAAGAAAAGAATTTGTATCAACTACAAGCCTCTGAATGACATCATTCTGCCATTTAACTATCCTATTCCATTCAGTACAGATTTGATAATGAGAGCAGCTTCAAAGAATCTGTCTTCCTCTTTTACTTTCATTTGCCAGAAACCTGACTTGCAATCAAATGTTAAGGCCAAGGTTAACAGTGGACCTAAAATGGACTAGCAGAGTGGACACTAAAGCAAGTGCCAAATATGAAGTGAAAGTATGCTTGCTGTAACATCCACGTTTTATAAACAAAGTAAAAATTAGAAATTTACCATTAAGTAATTTAAACAAGGTAAAATGAGATAGAGAATTTTTTTTTTCTTTTATTTAATATATAATCAAGTAACAACAATTAAAAGATTTCTCATTACAAAATACAATAAACCATATTGTCTTTCTCAAGTACAATGTTTACAAAAGTAAATCAATTTCAAATATCTGCTTTAAATAATGCTTTACATAGTCTCAATAAACACAAGTCTCGAAGATATACTGCATCTGAAAATCTAACATCTTTATCACAAGCCTCGGCATGTCTTCTACTAGAGAGAGAGAGAGAGAGAGAATCTTTCCAGTGATTTGCCTCCAACCACAGACCTGCAGTCTCCCACACATCTTCCACATAGGAAGTGGCCCTACCCTTCACGAGAAGTATAGACCAAGATGACCAGTGGTAATTTGCCTTTCTGAGTACATAGTGTTGTATCCTACACAACTCTATCAATCATACAACCCTAGATACCCTCTAGCTAAGTATGATTCCCGATAGGATGTGTAATCCAAATATAGTGAACCAACAATGCATACAGAGACATATGCATTACTATGGCCATAGTTTCAATATAAATTGATGTTCACAATGAACGTTGTGGTAATGTTCACCCACTCTAACTCGACTTGGATACTATCATATTCTTACAGTTCGACTTGGTCAACTATGTTTAACTTATGAAGTCATGACGATTTCAACAATATAGTTTTCCCAACCCTTACATGTTTTCTTTCACTATCTATAATCCACAGACCTATTCGTCTTTCTTTCTTTACGAGGACTCCCATTGCATCATTGCAATACATGAGGTCCATGACTTATTGTCTCATAAGAATTATAAATTGATTAGTAACGACTAAGATGATAACCTTACCCAGGTTAAGCATTATAGTCTAGGAATTTAATTCCCTTCTTGTAAATAAGAATAATTACACATAGTCAAGGCACTTGACCCTTTAATCACGATCTAAATAATGATCTCAATGACTTAATATAAATAATTACCATATCTAGGTTAAGTTAAGGTTTAACTAAAGAGTTTTGACTAACTCAAACCTAGTCTTTAAGATTTAGGTGGATTCACACGACATTGTCATCACTCCATAATCCTTATGAAATGATTATCCATTCTTAGGTATCCCTTGCATCTTTGCTATCATTTGAGATTCCTTACTTTCAATAAGTAATAATTAAGAGAAATTGTGACCGAAAGGTATAATAAACTTTATGTTTGATTATCCATTTAATAGTACCTCTTGCATGCTTGCAAAACCTGAAGCTTATGACTTATGTTTCAAGTCAAATTGTAGCCCAATAAATAGTTTTCCCTACCTAAGGTTAAACATTGTCGACTAATAACAAATCTCTTTTCAATAAGATAGATATGAACATTTACTATATTAGAGTTCGTGACACTTTAATCTCTACTCATGAAATAAGTTCACCTATTTATATGCTCTATATAACAACCTCGATAACCTCAAGGTGTTTGAAATTCATCATGCATTAACACATGGCATTGAGGTTTACTCTTCTCTCTACAAGCTCATGGAAACATCTCCATCTACATGATAAATGAACGGTTTCCTAGCATATCGATTTTTTGAATAACGCTATACGTTGTTATAACAATCTCAAAATTATCCCATTGTTTATTGAACATCCATTCTTGAGTGGGCACTAAACCCAACTTTGTTGTTTTCAGAAAGAGGTTACTATAAACCAATTTATAGAACAAAAGTATTCGAAGTCCCTAAGTTTAAAATTAAACATTCTAAGGAATCTTCTTCGACTGTCAATTCTTCGACGTAGTTTCAACTTACGTTAGGAAGGGATTCTCTATGAGTCAAATCAAGAATACAGTGTTCAAAACCCTACATTGAAACTCACAACGTACTACTTCGACGTGTCGAAATCATTGACGTAGTATAATCTTGTCAAAATATTCATTTGATAGCCTTGACATAATGTTTCTTCTAACAAAATAGATTGAATGTATGTCTATACTTCAGACTTTACAAAAGACACATTACTTGTTTGTACAGACTTCATAAAAATATTGGGATTAAGAAAAAGGTCTCTTCTTGAAAAGATAACAAAAGTTAAAATGCTTCAATAGCACATGTATTACCTTTAAGGCATATAATCTAAATCTTGTTATTGTTCACAACTAGTAAACAATTTTGCCATGGTCAAACGAATAATTTTATCTTTGAAATAGAGGAGGATTGTATCAACTTGCATGCTAAGTCTTTCACATCTCACTAATAACAAACCTCCGTCGATGGTTGACAAAACAAGCTTATCACTCGGTTGTTTACTAACCTTTAGAGTCATAGTTTTGCTAACTGTCGACAGAGATCTTATTCTCCGTCGACAAGCGTTAAGCTATTACAGTTTGCAGGCCGTGAGACATTTTAATATCCAACTCCTACTTAGATTGTACTCTAAGATAACTACAAAGTTTGTAAAGCCAAACCGTAGGTTTCTCTATCATTTTTGACCTATCTCAAAACATATTTTAAACTGTGGTTTACACACTCTAAGTTTACTTTTTTTAAATCCATTCATTGAACCATTGTATAAGCTTGCAAAGGTGTAACACATAATAAGGATCTAAGTTTACACAGAAAAAGAGTATGAGAACCTGTCGACAGAGTCCAATGCTCACTGTCAGACTTATCCAGACACTTGCTATATTCTCCACCGATTCTCCTCACAGCTCCTTCCACAAACTCATTATTCTTCTCCTCTCAATTTTTCTCTCTGAATTCCCCTCCCAAAACTGACTCAAAACTCTCTCCTAAAGCCTGCCCATGGCGAAGGAATAACGGCTCACCAAACTGTCGACCATGCCTATCAAGATGGAAACTTTTTCGGCATGCAGAAATGACTCCTAACCTTAAGCGACCACTCTCCTAAAATGGAGCTCCACAAGGCGATGTGGCGGTTGGTAGATGTAACAACTCATCCACTACACAAGAAAGAAGGCTTCAATACCACATAATTCACAAATACACAGAAAGTGGAGTTCAACTCTTACGGGTGGCAGACTAAAGTTGAGTAAAATGTTCCTCCACTCAAGGCCGATCATAAGAAATAACGAATGCCAACATATTAATAAAAGTTAGACCAATGACAACTCGAGGTCTAAGCTGAGGCAAAAAGACTTATTCAAATTGGAAGACATCATAAAGAGAACTTAAATGTGTCCCTCTTCGAACTTCGACTCGATTATCGACATCAATCAAGAATAAAGGACTACCTCAATGACTACTAAAATATAACTTATATAATTTAGTATATTCCTTTATAATTTGACCAAATTTATTACTCATCATGGTCTCTAATTCAACATCCATCAAATTTCACAAAAGGAGTTTATGACATACGCTTGAAGCATTTTACGATGATAATGACAAATTGGGCGCAAATGCAGAACAAGACTCAAGATTTTGTTTAGTTATCACGTAGCCATGAAAAACCTCTACCCAAAGTTGTTAAACACTCCTCTATTTGTCCCACTTTGATCACTATCTAAAAAGTTTAAAAGCCTACGTCCTCATCACAGACTTCTCCTAAAGGATAGGCATGAATGGTTAAAATGACAATAAGGTAGTAATTTCCTCATAAATGTATAATAGATTCCCTCTTCAATACATCACGAGTAAAGAATAGATAGACATGATAATAGAGAAAGCGATTAGTAGAAATTTGACGATCAACTCAATTTGACCACTAAGGATTATAGATGATGTGAATGGGTTGAGTTTACCTCCCCATCACAATCCGTTGACAATATTCACGTCATCTAACTTGATGAAAATGTCTTGACGTTAAGAAGCGACAATAAAACCTCAAGTGTCTCAAGAAGAATAACACAACCATTTTACGTCAATGACGATGTTTACTTCACAAATGACTATGTTGACTCACCATCGACTTGACTAGATGATAATCAAGATATCGACTACTTGTCGATTAGATTCAAAAGTAAACTAGCAAGACAAGACTTACCTCTTATGACTCATTGGTTCACATTATCGTTTAACACTGAACTTGTTTGGCAAATAGACCACTCGTAATCCAAGGTCTATATCTCTCTTCTTGAAAGATACTCTCTCTCTCTTCTCTGAGAGTCATCTGATATCTTGTAATCCTATTTCACTTGTCATTAAACAATATGTGATCAGTGCATCATTATTCAATTAATTCAACTAATAAATCAAATCTCATCATACAAATATTAAATTGATAATAACATAATCATTTCCATGATTTCATAAATGATATTCAATATAATTCCATGTCATAACTTGTCATAAATCTATAACATCACAATAAATTTACTTATGTCCAAGTAAAAAGTAAAAGTATAGCAAGTTAGAAATTAGGGATGTAACATATCCTTCCCCTAAATATTCATCGTCCTCGATGATATAAAGCATCAAAATGCAACTTAAAAGCATATTCATTGCTTAACTACTATAAGCATAAAATAAATGAGGAATTTTCTGCTAGAATTCATGGTAATTTCTCTCCCCATGTAAAACTATTCTATGCATACTGGTCCCACTGGACCTTACACTTCATAACCTCTTAGTTACACAAGCATTGCTTGCAATCTTCAAGTATTTAAGAAGCTTGATCATAACCTTTCCTAGGTTCTTGTACTTTTAAATCATTCAGAGATTATAATATTCATATATTACATAAATATATTTCTCATATATAAATCACAAAAAGCATTATGCCTCCTGGCAATAACTGGTAATAGATTGATTCTTGATATCAATAAAATTTATATCCTTAAAATTTAGAAGGGTCCTTTATACTTAGGAACTGGTTTGGAATACATTTCATTCTTTATGAAACATTTTCAGGGATTTAACCCTTAAAAGAATTTTCCTTCTCTAACTGAGAATTGTCTTGGTGTATGCTTAACATCAACGTAACTTTCCTATTGATTATCAATTTCCACTGATCTTTTTTGATCAGCTAAATCTTTTCATCCATTTCTGATAACATTTCTGGACTAATGCTAATCCTATCTTCTAGCTTACCTAGCTTATAGGAGTTTGGCATCTTTCTGTCCAATGTTTCAATTTAAGCTATCTTAATAGCAAAAAGTTAGGTATTGTTGAATACTTCACAAGTGAAAGGTAGTCTCCTCACTTATATTGCTAATCCATGCAATATGTTTGGAACAAATCTTCTAAACCACGATTAACTTTCTTAGTTTAACCATCTATTTCCAGGATAATAAATTGTACTCTTTTAAATTTCAGTCCTAAGCATAGAGAACAAAATTTGCCAATTCCTTGACTTTACGCGCACATTTCTATCCGAGACAACCCTCTCAGGAATCCATGCAATCTAAATACCTCTTGCACAAATTTGTGAGTTAACACTAATGCTCCATCAGTCCAATTCCCTGATATATAATGTGCTACCATCGAGAGTGATCAACCACAAAATGACATCGTGTCTATTTCCTGATATAGGAAGACTTTGTACAAAATCCATACTAGTAACTTGCCATTTCCACTCTAGCACGTCATGTGGGTACAACAATCCTATAGGTGTTGATGTTCTACTTTTCCCTCTGGTACTCCAGACAATAAATCTCGCAGCATCATTCTTTATTCCTTTCAAGAATTAAAGAGGTTTTATATCTGTTAGTAGTTGGTTACCCCTAGATGTCCTAGGTATGGTGGAATATGAACTCCTTTCCACACCAATTTTCTTATTTCAGAAGAATTAGAAACACATATTCTTTCTCTGAAACTCAATAGTCTATGAGACTCAAAATGAAAACCTATCATACCTTGAATCTTTAAAATTTACCACAAGAGCTTGCTAAATTTACTCATCATGTAAAGGTACACCCCTTAAACCTTCTCCTGAGGCATCAATTTTTCCCTCAAACTATCCTTCAGAACAGGAATTCATAGCACTGGTGTTGTAATTTCTCTTAACCATTATAGAATCACTTGCAGATAAGGATAAAGTTCTCGTTCAAGCTTAAAATAAATAAGCATATCTTCTAGGAGACTAGAACAAACATGTCTAAGCAATCTCTAAACACACTGTTCATGAGATTCATGAATACGACAAGGCATTTGTAAGTCCAAAAGGCAACACTGCAAACTCATAGTGCCCATTCTTATCTTTTTAGTTGTTTCAAGGGTACCCTCATCCTTCAATCTTGATGGATGACATATTGATCGCTAATCAATCACTTTAGTTCTACACATCTAATCAAAGAGGTCACCAATATGTGGTAAAAGATATTTACTCCTTATCGTGGTTTTAATGAGCATACGATACTAAATACACAATTGCAGAGTTATGTCCTTTCTCTTGTCAATGATATCTAGTACACCCCATGGTAAAATACTGGAACTAATTCAAACCTTTAGCCAATAATTCTTATAAAGGGCTTTTGATTCCATTAATCCTATAGTTGTCATAAGATAAGGTACTTTTCTAGGTAGCCTATCCAAACTCTAAGAGGAATAAAATTTTCAGTTGCCTCAATCACTTGTTCCATCAACTTTGGCGGAATGGCTTTCTTCAAATCTAGGTAAGTCCTAAGGCAAGCTTATCCTTTGCTTCCTTTTATGGTCTAGAGTTTTCAGGATTTTCATTACTCACTCTATATTCTTGGTGATTTTCCTTTCTCATCCCATGAGAAATATCATTTTTCCCCTTCAGGTTTTCCTTGATCTCATTCTTTCTTTTCCAAAATACCAGGTATCTCCTTGGTTTTTTTTTTTTTTACAAACATGGTTAGGATTTCCCCTTTTGTCCAAGAGATTAACTAATGGTTTATTCTCTTCTAGATTTTCACCCTTGTTTGGTTCATGTATGAAACATGTTGTCATTTTCCTCGTGCCAGATAAATAAGTTATCTAATAGTTTTCTGAATTTAAAGTGACTCAAAACATCAAACATATTTATTTAATAACAATTAGTAGCTTGATACCAAACATTGTCATCTTTATTATAATTATTTAGGAGTAACCACATCCTTATTTATATAGTTGATACAACAAGACTATATGTCACTATCGATTTACAATCTTCCAATTTAATGGCATAGAGGGTGGATGTACACACAAGTACTCCTCCAACACCTTTTTCCTAAAATAGAAGCATCAGATCAAGCTTCAAGTGACATGGTGTAACTGGCTTCAGTTCACTAGGTTTTACTACACTAGAAGAAATAGTAGGATTCTTGGCCAGTTGAAAATATTGTTCTCTATCTAGCCAAATACGCTTAAGCGCATCAGCAAAAGTCTCTGAATCCTCCATCCATGCACCTTCAGAGTAAACAACATGCTCTTTAAATTCAACCTCCTCAATAGGTTTCTTCTTAACCACTAATTTAGGCAAATGCTGGGGAACAGACTTTCTAGCTGTTTTCTTGGTTCTTCTCCACATCATTCTGGCACAAGAAAATTTGAACATTAGCTAACCGCATAATGTTGACTATAGGTTAGCACAGTGGACTCATAAGCCCTAGTGTCGAACCTGGTAGCTCTGATACCATATGTAACATCCACGTTTTATAAACAAAGTAAAAATCATAAATTTACCATTAAGTAATTTAAACAAGGTAAAATGAGATAGAGAAATTTTTCTTTTTCTTTTATTTAATATATAATCAAGTAACAACAATTACAACATGTCTCATTACAAAATACAATAAACCATATTGTCTTTCTCAAGTACAATGTTTACAAAAGTAAATCAATTTCAAATATCTACTTTAAATAATGCTTTACATAGTCTCAATAAACACAAGTCTCGAAGATATATTGCATCCAGAAATCTGACATCTTTATCACAAGCCTCGGCATGTCTTCTTCTAGAGAGAGAATCTTTCTAGTGATTTACCTCCAACCAAAGACCGGCGGTCTCCCACACATCTTCCACATAGGAAGTGGCCCTACCCTTCACGAGAAGTATAGACCAAGATGACCAGTGGTAATTTGCCTTTCTGAGTACATAGTGTTGTATCCTACACAACTCTATCAATCATACAACCCTAGATACCCTCTAGCTAAGTATGATTCCTGATAGGATGTGCAATCCAGATACAGTGAACCGACAATGTATGCAGAGACATATGCATTACTATGGCCATAGTTTCAATATAAATTGATGTTCGCAATGAACATTGTCGTAATGTTCACCCACTCCAACTCGACTTGGATACTATCATATTCCTATAGTTTGACTTGGTCCACTATGTTTAACTTATGAAGTCATGACGATTTCAACAATATAGTCTTCCTGACCCTTACATGTTTTCTTTCACTGTCTATAATCCATAGAACTATTAGTCTATCTTTCTTTATGAGGACTCCCATTGCATCATTGCAATACCTGAGGTCCACGACTTATTGTCTCATAAGAATTATAGATTGATTAGTAATGACTAAGATGATAACCTTACCCAGGTTAAGCATTATTGTCTAGGAATTTAATTCCCTTCTTGCAAATAAGAATAATTACACATAGTCAGGGCACTTGACCCTTTAATCACGATCTAAATAATGATCTCAATACCTTAATATAAATAATTACCATATCTAGGTTAAGTTAAGGTTTAACTAAAGAGTTTTGACTAACTCAAACCTAGTCTTTAATATTTAGGTGGATTCACACGACACTGTCATCACTCCATAATCCTTATGAAATGATTATCCATTCTTAGGTATCCCTTGCATTTTGCAATCATTTGAGATTCCTTACTTTCAATAAGTAATAATTAAGAGAAATTGTGACCGAAAGGTATAATAAACTTTATGTTTGATTATCCATTTAATAGTACCTCTTGCATGCTTGCAAAGCCTGAAGCTTATGACTTATGTTTCAAGTCAAATTGTAGCCCAATATATAGTTTTCCCTACCTAAGGTTAAACATTGTCGACTAATAACAAATCTCTTTTCAATAAGATAGATATGAACATTTACTAAATTAAAGTTCGCGACACTTTAATCTCTACTCATGAAATAAGTTCACCTATTTATATGCTCTATATAACAACCTCGATAACCTCAAGGTGTTTGAAATTCATCATGCATTAACACATGGCATCGAGGTTTACTCTTCTCTCTACAAGCTCATGGAAACATCTCCATCTACATGATAAATGAACGGTTTCCTAGCATATCGATTTTTCGAATAAGGCTATACATTGTTATAACA
The DNA here is from genome assembly GCA_027924645.1 of Cunninghamia lanceolata. NCBI lineage: Eukaryota > Viridiplantae > Streptophyta > Pinopsida > Cupressales > Cupressaceae > Cunninghamia > Cunninghamia lanceolata. Next base: position 18,256,808 of record BSBN01001272.1, on the reverse strand, counting down.
ATCTCAAAATTATCCCATTGTTTATTGAACATCCATTCTTGAGTGGGCACTAAACCCAACTTTGTTGTTTTTGGAAAGAGGTTACTATAAACCAATTTATAGAACAAAAGTATTCGAAGTCCCTAAGTTTAAAATTAAACATTCTAAGGAATCTTCTTCGACTGTCGATTCTTCAACTTAGTTTCAACTTACGTTAGGAAGAGATTCTCTATGAGTCAAATAAAGAATACAGTGTTTGAAACCCTACGTTGAAACTCACAATGTACTACTTTGATGTGTCGAAATCATTGACGTAGTATAATCTTGTCGAACTATTCATTAGATAGCCTTGACATAAAGTTTCTTCTAACAAAATAGATTGAATGTATGTCTATACTTCAGACTTGACAAAAGACACATTACTTGTTTTTAAAGACTTCATAAAAATATTGGGATTAAGAAAAAGGTCTCTTCTTGAAAAGATAACAAAAGTTAAAATGCTTCAATAGCACATGTATTACCTTTAAGGCATATAATCTAAATCTTGTTATTGTTCACAACTAGTAAACAATTTTGCCATGGTCAAACGAATAATTTAATCTCTGAAATAGAGGAGGATCGTATCAACTTGCATGCTAAGTCTTTCACATCTCACTAATAACAAACCTCCGTCGATGGTTGACAAAACAAGCTTATCACTCAGTTGATTACTGACCTTTAGAGTCATAGTTTTGTTGACTGTCGACAGAGATCTTATTCTCCATCAACAAGTGTTAAGCTATTATAGTTTGTAGGCTGTGAGATGTTTTAATATCCAACTCCTACTTAGATTGCACTCTAAGATAACTACAAACTTTGTAAATCCAAAGCATAGGTTTCTCTATAATTTTCAATCTATCTCAAAACATATTTTAAACTGTGGTTTACACACTCTAAGTGTGGCGTAGTGCAGTGCAGTAAACTATTACAATGCTTTCGTTTTAATGGAAATAGTCTTACACAGTTTTCAATTAAAAAAATAACACTCTACATTTTTCAAGTCCATTCATTGAACCATCATATAAGCTTGCAAAGGTGTAACACATAATAAGGATCTAAGTTTATGCAGAAAAAGAGTATGAGAACCTATCGACAGAGTCCAATGCTCGCTGTCAGACTTATCCAGACACTTGCTATATTCTCCGCCGATTCTCCTCACAGCTCCTTCCACAAACTCGTTATTCTTCTCCTCTTAATTTTTCTCTTTGAATTCCCCTCCCAAAACTGACTCAAAACTCTCTCCTAAAGCTTGCCCGTGGCGAAGGAATAACGGCTCACAAACTGTCGACCATGCCTATCAAGATGGAAACTTTTTCAGCATGCAGAAACAACTCCTATCCTTAAGTGACCACTCTCCTAAAATGGAGCTCCACAAGGCAATGTGGCGGTTGGTAGACGTAACAACCCGTCCACTACACAAGAAAGAAGGCTTCAATACCACATAATTCACAAATATATAGAAAGTGGAGTTCAACTCTTGTGGGTGGTAGACTAAAGTTGAGTAAAATGTTCCTCCACTCAAGGCCGATCATAAGAAATAATGAATGCCAACATATTAATAAAAGTTAGACTAATGACAAGTCAAGGTTTAAGCTAGGAGGCAAAAAGACTTATTCGAATTGGAAGACATCATAAAGAGAACTTAAATGTGTCCCTCTTCGAACTTCGACTCGATTACCGACATCAATCAAGAATAAAGGACTACCTCAATGACTACTAAAATATAACTTATATAATTTAGTATATTCCTTTATAATTCGACCAAAGTTATTACTCATCATGGTCTCTAATTCAACATCCATTGAATTTTACAAAAGGAGTTTACGACATACACTCGAAGCGTATTACGACGATAATGACAAATTGGGTGCAAACGCAGAACAAGACTCAAGATTTTGTTTAGTTATCACATAGCCATGAAAAACCTCTACCCGAAGTTGTAAAAAACTCCTCTATTTGTCCCACTTTGATCACTATCTAAAAAGTTTAAAAGCCGACGTCCTCATCACGGACTTCTCCTAAAGGATAGGCATGAATGGTTAAAATGACAATAAGGTAGTAATTTCCTCATAAATGTATAATAGATTCCCTCTTCAATACATCACGAGTAAAGAATAGATAGACATGATAATAGAGAAAGCGATTAGTAGAAATTTGATGATCAACTCAATTTGACCACTAAGGATTATAGATGATGTGAATGGGTTGAGTTTACCTCCCCATCACAATCAGTTGACAATATTCACGTCATCTAACTTGATGAAAACATCTTGATGTTAAGAAGCGACAATAAAACCTCAAGTGTCTCAAGAAGAATAACACAACCGTTTTACGTCAATGATGATGTTTACTTCACAAATGACTATGTCGACTCACCATCGACTTGACTAGATGATAATCAAGATATCGACTACCTGTCGATTAGATTCAAAAGTAAGCTAGCAAGACAAGACTTATCTCTTACGACTCATTGGTTCACATTATCGTTTAACACTAAACTCATTTGGCAAATAGACCACTCATAATCCAAGGTCTATATCTCTCTTCTCGAAAGATACTCTCTCTCTCTTCTCTGAGAGTCATTTGATATCTTGTAATCTTGTAATCTTGTCATTAAACAATATGTGATCAGTGCATCATTATTCAATTAATTCAACTAATAAATCAAATCTCATCATACAAATATTAAATCGATAATAACATAATCATTTCCATGATTTCATAAATGATATTCAATATAATTCCATGTCATAACTTGTCATAAATCTATAACATCACAATAAATTTACTTATGTCCAAGTAAAAAGTAAAAGTACAGCAAGTCAGAAATTAGGGATGTAACACTTGCACTGACATGGAGCACAATTTACAATGGTACACTTGATTTCTTCAAGCCTCTATAGGTGATTTTGTTATTATTTTATTGCATGTGTTTATTTTTGTTGTGCCCTTGAGCATCTTAGGATTCTCACATGCCTTCTATTTACTTCATTTTAGTGGTCACTACATGAACAATCACAATTCTTACTGTTCCCACACATTTGGGATAGGAGCATTCACACACATTTTATTTATTTATCTATTGGCTACTATGGAGGTCAAAAGACCAAAGCAGAGGTTGGACTAAGGCAAACCCCCAAACAACCCCAACCACTTTTCATGTCTTGTGTTGTGCAAGTTGAAGAAGATGATTCGAATGCATGAGAGTTTTATTGTTTCTCCCCTTTCATCTTGTCATTCCATTTCTTCATTATCTTTTGATTAAATGCATTATTTTATCAATTTCTTAGTATATTCTATTACTGGGCACTTATTCTAGTGTTGTATGTTGGCCAAATGAGGTTACAAACCTAAACTTGGTTGTACAATATAATTTGTTGTTGTTCTTTCATCGTACGGATGACAATGTGATGCGCAAATGTCCCTATGGCATGCTGGCATCCTAGGCCGAGATTCCCATCTTTTGGTGGCAAGTTCTTCTTTCCTTCCCCTTTCTTACCTTGTAATTTGTTTCTGAAATTTATACTTCTATTTTTAGTAAGTTAATGTTTTTCATTTCTACTTATATGAATATAGTGTAGAAAGTAGAGTTAGCTATTTTTCTATATTATAGGAGTATGCCAAACTCATTTATTGTGTGCCAGCTAGACATTGTGTGAAGACACAAATCAATACACATTTACCCTCCTCCACCTACCACTTATCAACAATCACTAGATTTTCATAGCAAAAAATAAATTTGTTTTCTAGAGAATAACAATTTAGAACAAAACATAGCAGGATGCAATGGGCATTAGAGGATAATTTAAGGATGATTATAAAATTATGGGCACAAATTTGCTAGTTAGAGATGGATTCAATTATGGAGAGATTGGTAAAGGCAAAGGTATATATAAGTGAGCCACTCTCAAGGACTACCTGCATGCAAACTATTATATCTTCTACCCATTTCTACAAATCCTTTGCACATCAACATTCAGCCCATACACAATCAATTAAAAATAATTAGAATTCTATATTCCTATAAACTATTATTACCTGCATGCTTTGAATGCAACCTTCAATAGCAGATATGTTGATTGCTCTAAGATGTGGTGACCTCAATCTTTCCATGCACTCCAAACATTTTATGCTTGCCTCCTCCCACCTCATATCTGATGCGAGCTCCTCCAATGCTCTGCAATGTTCCAAACCTTTTTATTTCTTAACTACATAGAAACCTCCTAGATGAAAGCACCAGAGAGAAGATAATTGTACAAAATTGGGAAGAGCATCCAGCTTGTAGGAGTGAAATATCATCAAAGTTTGAATGTTTAGGACCTTGACTATAGTTGTGAGGACTTATATCTTTGTAAGATGGTTATTATATTCAAGTTGGAGAGTCTCAAGGCTCAAACAACAATCTTCAAAGATGGTAATCTTGGACACTTGTGATGTAGAGCAGGGTGGGTGAATAGAAACCAACTCAAAACCAACTCAACAAAACAAGCTTTTCAAATTTGGAACCCTAACTTAGTGGGTTTCTCTCACAATCTCACCATTCTCCTTGTAGCACTAGAAACAGGGTTTCTCCACCATAACTTTCCAAGAAGATCTTGAAACAAAAGTAGAAGGGTAGTTTAAGATACCCTTTATATCCTTTGACAACATATCCAATTTTCAGGTGGGGTTGTTTTGGAACACAGAGGTCAAATCTTGACTAGGCTTAAGGTGGTGCAGCAAATAGGGTTTTCCAGCAATAATTTTCAAACCAGAATAGATCTCCAAGAAAGAAAAATTGATTCAAATACCCATTTGGCCCTTATTTAATATATCTCAAAATCAAGGTAGGTTATTGTTGATCATGATGTTAGTCATAAACAAACATAGAATAAAAGTTACACATCAACCTTTACTTATCTTGAAAGATACGATGAATTAAAAGAATTCATGATCCCAAGTCTCCATGGATTAGTTCTTAATCAACTGACATTACTTAGTGGCTGATGTGAGTTGTTGTTTTCCATTTAGGGGCCTTACGTTTGATCATCAACAGGTTTTCTATTTCTGTAAAGATACTACACAGAAGGTTATCTACACAGGATATTTCCACAAATAGTGCATTTATACTCAAATCTTTGCATGATACTTGTCAATTGTACATGCTTTAACTTGAAATATGCTATAAATCTTCAAGTATCTACGAGATGTCTGCATATTTCATACATTTTTGCTTCTTATTATCTATTATTTGCAATTGTGATGGTGAATTGTTCTGAAATTAAAAGGAATGTAAACAAATACTTCAAATTATGATGAATCTTCAGCTATTAAGCCACATACACACTTGACACTATCATGAAAAAGAAGAAATCAAACCATATGTTCACCAAGATGTTCCACAGCTAGATATAGTTGATGCTAACTTCAAAGGATGATGAACGGAGACAATATATGCAGACCGATAAGCACTCCAAGTGACGCAGCAAACCAAAGCATATATCAAGACCTCAGACATAGATTACTCAGGATTTACGATGATTTGTAATCAAAATAGTCTTCTCTTTCATTAAGTATGCAAAAAACATGTACATATACAATAACTTTGAAATGAGCCCTGATACTTCAATGAACAAATTTCAATTAAGCTTCGAATGTTCAAAATAAGGCATTCCTGCACCTTTTATAGAACAAGGTGAGGGAGTGGTTACACATGATCTACGATCAAGATGTATCTATTAAGATCTACGGTGGATATTCATCTTTGACTTAGTCAACATTTCCCATGGCATGGGTTGCTAGCTGGCAACCATCTGAATTACTTATTTTCTCCAAATATCAGATGCCCATGCCCTCTTTGGTATTGCATCTTCATCCACTCTTCATTTTTTAGGTTCTTCATCCTCATCATTAGGAACATCTTGATCATCACTTCCCGTATCTTCATCATCTTGATGAACGTTGCTTTGTATATGGGCCTGCATGATTGTCCTGACATTTTAATATGCTCCCACCACTCGTTCAACTTTTCCGCCATCCTAAGTTTTTACCTTGACAATGGCGTGCTTGTGGGCCTGATATTTATCTCGAAGAGCCTCTAATTTGTTCCTCCTGATGCCTGATGTTTCATTATAATTCTCCACCCTGACTTTGATCCTCATGATCTTTTCCATGGCTTCTTCCATTACGTGGTTAAGAGGGTCATCAGCTATCAGCTGGAAGTTATTATGCAGAGCCTTTATAGAAAAATTTGCATCTTGATTCTCAATCTTTCCTTCTACTTTCCCCTCTAGGGCCTCCAGGATCTCCGCTTCAAATGACATCATGTCATGCAGCTTCATGCTGATGTCTCTCAATTTGCTATTGTATCTCTTTAACACATCACATTCAAATTTGATATCTTTATACCAGATATCTACCGGCATGGAGGTATTGTTATCCAGCACCTGTTTGTTTATTAGAACTTGAGGATTAATCCTCTTTATTTCAACAAAAGCACTCAAGTCTTTCTCTAATTGGAATGACCTTCTTCCAGCTTCCATTTACAATTTATCAACCTTCCTTCTGGAGATACCTAGAGAATTCCACCTCTACAAAGAGGCTTTCACTACTTCTTCAACTCCAGTGAGTGCAGATACCATCCACTTTCTCATTATTACTGACTCGTGCTTCATAAGGTCCAACTTATTGACCTCCTCCTGAGAAATTACAGTCAATGGGATTGCCTCTGAATTTCAAGTATCATCAGGGTTAATTAACCCCTTTATGTAAGTATGCAGCTAAGCAATGTGCTCTTTATGCTTCTTATTCTTCTCTTTTTCCTTCTTTACCCTTTGGGTTAAAGAATCAATTATGTCTTTTCCTGCTTGACCTTCCTGGTCTTCATTGGCAAATCCTAAATCAACAGTAGTGATCTAGAATTCTTCCAGGATGATCTTGCCTTTCTCCTTTTCAACCGTGGGAAGGCCTACCTGAGTAGTCCTTCTTCCCGTAGCAGGATCTCTCCTTATGGCCGAAGTTAACCTGGCCTTCCTCTTTGGCTTCATGATGGTTTCTGAAAATAGTGTTGCCACATCGAATTCTTGGATTTCAAAACCTGATTCCATGCCTAATTCTTTCTCAAGCCATGGAGGAACTTGGTCTCTAGATCCTTGTCGTCTATCATCATCTTCATGATCACCTTGCTCTCCAGTAACTGCATCTATTTTTGATGGAGATGGTGACTTCCTTATTTCTTCCTCATGGTGTTCTTCATGAGGGTGATCCTAGGGTACTTCCTCTTGTTGAGGAACTTCTTCTTATGGTGGAGGATCTTGTGGTGCATCCACCTGATGATCATGTATTTGATCTTGTACTGTATCTTCTTTTGTTTCATCTCCTTTGGTAATTCCCTCGTCCTGAGGCATATTCGCATCTGTGGATATCATGGTATCTGTCTTAGTTGCATCCGTCTGATCTTGAATTACATTATGCTCAGCACCTATAGTAGCTACCTCTCAGGTTTTTAGGTCATCATGACCTGATGTATCTTTCTCACCTGAGGTCTCTTGAGTTCGGGGTACTTCTTCACTTAATATGGCTTTGTCATTCCTACCCTTTTCTTGAACTTCAACTATTCTGGGCTTATTGGATATATCTTGTTGTGGTTGACCCATATTTGCGGTGTGGCCTTCCATTTCTTCTAGCTTCATTCTCTCAATATTTTCTACTTTATCAAGTGCACTTGCTTTATGTTCAGGGCTTACATCCTCTCTGTATGTTAGATCGATCACTACAGGGTAAGTTACTTGATCAACCAATTCATCAAGCCCTATTTGTTGTGCAACCCTTTCTGGGCTCTTTTCCTTTTCCTATTCCAGTTGCTTCAGTTCTTCTAACACATCCACTTGTATAGATGGAGTTCCTTGTGGGGTTATGCAGGTGTTAGCAGCAAGGGTTTCCATTTGTTGAGAGGTAACATCCTTTACTACCTCATCATCGGATAAGTCAACTATCTCCTCCAGTGAGACAAGACCACTTGGAATTGCCCTAGAGGCTTCTTTCATTTGTTCTTCAGTTTGTTCAATCTTGAACTGAACAATGGTGGGAAGTCACACATTATGTTGCAACTCCTTTATGAAGACTTCACCGCTAGCTCCTCTCAATACTATGGGGTCATGTTTTATTTCACCTCACATTGAGGTTCTTGGTTTCTTAGGTGTGGATGCCATCACCTAAGGTGCTTTTCTTTTTCTTATGAGGGGCATAAGGTCTTCTTCTTCAAGATCTTCATCAAGAAGAACATCCTTTTCCTTTTTCTTTTGTGATGCTTGACCCTCCTCATATGTTTCAGTAGCTTCCACAGCCGGTCCCTAGGTCTTTTTAGCCTTCTGTTTATCCATGGGAGGCAGGGCTAATGAGGCTGATGCTTGCCTTGATGCTGATGCATCCTCGGATGATATAACTATTCTTTAAATTAGTACCCCTTTCGGTGTATCATTAGTTTTCTTACCTCTGGGGGGTCTCTTGCTTTGTTCTTGAGGCAGCATCCTTTCTTGTTTAGATTTCCTCTTTTCAATTAGAAAGTCATCATATTCACTATCAGGAATCTCCTACCTCTTCTTCTTATTGTCAACAGTAAGTGCTACACCCTTCTTCTTCAATGCATTTATTTGTTCATCTACCCAAGACTAGGTTAGCTGTAGCATCCTGCCTATAAATTGGTCTAATGAAATATCCTCAGGCTGTGTAAGATCAGGCGCTGAGATTGTGTCATTGTATATCTTCTTTTCTTCATATTCATCTGCTATTATTTTTCCATCATCCCTTTTTAATTGCATAGGCACTGGAATACAATCAAATGTTCTGATCTGGTTGAGAGTGAGCCTTTGATATTTTCTTCTTCTAGCCTCAGCCTCATCCTCACAATCTGTCCAGAAATCCTCCAAGTGCTTCTGATGGATGGGCGTCCCCATGATTTTCTGCATCTTCCCATATGGGTCATATGATTTTGCCAATGGGAACGGTTGTAATTTCATCATGCTCAGACCAGCTATGGCCTTCTTGATATTTTTAGAATCTTGGCATGTGTCCCAACCCATTGTTATTGGAAACAATACTGGTGGAATCTTCTTATTTTCTTTGTAAGCATCCAGTATTGTGGATATCTGTCTCATGAACTCCATCAAAACAACTGCATCAGTGGGATATCTTGGGAGCATGAGGGGCTGTCCTGCAAAGCCCTCTATTCTGATGTAAGAGAAGGTGTTATATTGTATAAACCAGGCACCATGCCTGTATATGACTTCTTGAGCTTCCATGCTCAGTCTCTTAGTCCTATCTTCTTCCATTGTCCTTACTAGATGCATAGAAAATGTATCATTCACTAATTTATAATCTTGAAGATAATTTTGTCTTTGTAGCTGAGGATAATGATCCCATATGTGGGCATCATTTGTACTGCCACCAATCCTCCCTACTGTTGTAAGGGCATTGAATGTACCTTTGTAAGCGCATGAGTACACCACATATGAAGTCATATAGAATGAACACTCCAAGCCTCCTAGGTTCGTGAGCTGCTCATCTAGTGCATCACTTATCATTTTAGCCCATAATGGCCTATTCTCTATATAGAGACACATCAGGATAACCCCATACATCCAATCTTTGAAACTTCCAGAATCAGGCTGGCCTGTTACTTTGCTTAGTACGGCTATCATATATTGGTACTCATCGTCAAAATCAAACTTATAGAGGTGCACTGGTAATTTGGCGGAGGTAGTGTAAGGACTGTTCCTTTCCCTCCATTGATACATTCTCTTCCTAGCAACTTTCTTTTTATTTTCATATTCCACTTGCAATTTCTTCAAATCCATGCTGACAACCTTCCTTCCTAGTGGAAAATTAAAGGTGGAAGCAATCCCTTTGATGGATAGATCCGCATAGACCCAGCCATGTTTCTCTATTCTCCTTGTCTGTGTGTTGTAGTTTCTAGCACATTCAATAACCAACTCTGGAGACTCCATAGAATAAGGAAATACAGCAACACTCCACATTCTTGACACAAAAATGGCGTCCAACAGGGCATTATTCTTGTCATCATGCATTCTGGATGACCATGCGACCAGATCTATGTTTCCCTAGTGTGTATCTGCAATGATGCCATACTTGAACCGTACACCGTCAGGTTCAACAAACATGGGTTTGAGAAATTCAGCTTCAGACTTGGCCAACCTCTTGTCTGCCATGGTTTCCTACAATAAATAGGACCAGCCTTACCATACAATACTTCACATATATGCATACAACATTATATCTTCACGGCATGATGCACATTATATTCATTAATCATTACTTCATCATAATATGCATACAATATTATTTCAAACCAGTGGAAAAGCACACTACCTGGACACGTAGAAAATGACAGCAGGAGGGTTTTAATTACTTACTTGATAATGTTTATCTCCTTGATTATGCTGATGATTATATGAAAGAGATTTAGATACCAGTGATAATCACGTGTCCTGTTCTGTTGCAAGCCGTGCATGTCCGCAGGTAGGTCGTATGAGGATTTGAAAGCTCTGTGCTTTGTAAAAACTTGTTTTTATGCAAGGTAAATGTAAAATGACGTTGGAAATTCACCTTATCCTCATAATTAGGGCAAAATTAGGGAAACACAAAGCATATTTGATCATAACCATTGATCCTCTCTCATAAATCTACACGCATTGCCAGTGTCTGGATCGTGTTCACAATCGGGGAATTCAACCTACTACATTTATGGCATTAAATGTTACGCGGCAAGAGGAGCGGGGTGATCTTTGGAAGATCGGGTGATAATACGAATATCGGGTGATACTTAAAATATGACCCCCTATGTGTAATATGATCATCCACCTTTAGCGGGAAAACTTATGTGAAAACATCGGGTGATATTTGAGAATATCAGGTGATATTCAAACATCGGGTCATGTTTAAAATGTCAGGTGATGTTTGAGGCATGACTTTCTGAAACTAAAATGACCTTTTCTCAAAATATCAGGATGACGTCATCAGGATAATGACCTGATTCATCGTTGTAGCACTATGACGTCATCGTCATGTTATGTAAAAAAGGGTCAACATTGGAAATATACCTCCGCGAGGTAAAAGGATGATGACATCATCATCAGGGTGATTTTCTTATCTATCGGGATTGGATGAGGTCATCGGCATATTGGTTGTAGGATGATATTTTTCACCAGGGTTATATTTGGAAATAGGGTGATATTCGGAATATCAAGTGATGTTGAAAATATGACCCCCATAAAATATACGAAGCTGACCGACAGGTAAATACTTCTATCACTCAAAATTGACGTTCGGATCTTTGGATAAATGATTACCGGGTGATAAAATTGAACCAGGGTGATCCTTCTTAAGATGACTAATATTTGTAAATATGACCCCCCCAGAATATTAGGTTTGACCAGAACTTTGACTTGCGATAACTTTCGTTCCCTGAGGAATATCAGGGTGATCCCAAAAGGCAAACGTGCATGAAATTTTGTACTCTTTCCAGCAATGAGGTTATTTATATGAAAAACTAACTTTGACAAACTGACCTCATAATGAAAACTTACCCCAACTTCCTTATGCAGGATCATCTACATGACTTACTTTTACCAGACCGCCAAAAGCAGGAAAACACAAGCCAAGCCAAGCAAAAAGTTGGGTCCCTATTTTGTCAAATCAAAATGGGGCACATTGTGTAACCACACAACAACTTGCCACCAAAGAAAGCAACAAAATTCCAATGATTCAATTGAGGTGGTCATATCCATATATAGTACTCTAACTCTTTCTAAGTATAAGCATCATAATCTTTCTGAATGACAAAGTTTTCATCATGGCAACAATGCTAACAAACGATCAAGTGTGTGCAAATGTTTAATTATCCTCATCTTGAAAGCAAGTTGAAAACATGAGTAACTGGTGTTAAGCTACATAGTTGGAGATCATCCCTCATAGCCAACCTGAATAGAGCCTTGCTGCCAGCAGGCATCCATAACCCCAACAAGGTTATCTATACAATCTCCCTAAGTAGATCCCCACTGCCAGCAGGCGTCTATAGCCCTGGTAGAGTTACTTGGATGGCCTAATTTTATTATATTTTTAGATTTTTGGATTTTTAATATTTATACTTCATATATCTGATGTCATCATGAAAGCTCAGTGTGCAAAGTATGGTCACTTGCTGATTTAGGTTGGAGATTGTATTGATAGCAAGGGAGTCCCTTTGGATTTTTCACTTAACACCTATACTTGTGTGTTCAACAAACCCAAAGCTATTAGGTGAGTCATTGTGAAAGAACCACTTTGGTCAAGAAAAGGCACCCTGATGAAAAGATATCACAAACCTGATCATAAGTACTTCTTAGAATGAATCACAACCTATATATAAATTCGATCTCATCACTTGAATCTTAACAATTTAGTTATTCTCTAGGGTGATGAGCTGCATCATCTTGACTAATCAAAACAGAAACTCAACAAGCAAACAAAAACAAAACACAAAACCAACTGTACAAACATACACTATAATACACATGACTATCATGAAGCCACTTAGGCCTAGAAATAATGTTTGAGGAATTGTCCATTAACTAGTAATGGAACATCCTCACCTATCAAGTTTTTAAGCTTGTAAGTGTTGTCTCCTAATATTTCAGAGATTTGGAAGGGACCTATCCATAATTTGTCAAACTTACCATGGTCTCCTTTCCTCTCATGTGCTTTGTCCCACATTAGGACTAAATCTGATATTCTGAAGGCTTTAACCCTGGCTCTTTTGTCAAACCAGTGTTTGACAACAACCTGATGTTTGGTAAACTGATCAATTGCCTAACTTCTTTTCTCTTCCAGGTGCATCAACTGAAGCAACCTGGCTTCTTGCTTATTGTCTATGCCTAGGTATTCTTGGGCAAACTGCAATGTAGGAATTTTTAAGTTCACGGGGAGGATGGGATCCACCCCATACACTAAATGATAAGGTGAGTTTCCTAATGCATCCTTGTTCCTAGTTCTGTCTACCTATAAGGCATATTTCAGAAGTGTATTCCACTCCCTAGGGTTCTTTTCTATTAAATTTCTTATGATGTTCAGCAAATTTTTATTGGTGGACTCTGCTAATCCATTCCCTTGGGGATAATAGTTGGATGAGAACTTCAGTCTAATCCCATAATCAAAAGCCCAACTTGACATTTTTGTTGAAGCAAAAGCAGAGCCATTATCACTTACCAGAGCATAGGAAACCCCATACCTAGTGACAATATTACTTTCCAAAAATCTGATGACATCTTCAGCATTGCAGGTTTTGGTGCTGACAGCTTCAGTCCACCTGGTACAATAGTCAGTAATCGTTAAGACATACCTGTGGCCGAATGATGATGGAGGATTGATTGGTCCTATGAAGTCCATGCCCCATTGTGCAAATGGGTGCATCTCCATCACTAGTTGCAAGGGTTGAGCAGCATATCTTTCTCTGTTAGCAGCAACCTGACATACATGACAACATTTAATATGTTCAACGGTATCCTTGAAAATGGTGGGCCAGTAGTATCCTGCCCTGAGGATAGCATGTGTAGTGGCCAAGGGTGACCCATGAGCTATTCCAAACTTGTTATGTAGCTCTGCTAACACTCTTTCTGCTTCTGGCCTCTCTAAGCATCTTAGATATATTCCTTCATAATTTTTCTTGAAAAGGACTCCCCCTTTCATCATATACTTCTATGATCTTATTTTTAGGGCTCTCCTTTGTGAAGCCTGCAATCTAGGAGGACATCTACCGGTAATCAGGATGTACCTGATGTCTGAGTACCACTCTCCATTGTCCTGTCCTCTCACTAGCTTCATGGGTGTAATCTCCATGTCATATTGCTATAGGACTATGATCCACTTAGCCCTTTTTCACCTGGCTCGCTCTGCATTAAGAGCATCTTCACTGCTGCATCAGGCACTATAGCAATAACCTTACTTCTCAAGATATAGTGCCTGAACTTCTTCACTACTATAACCAAAGCAAGTGCCTGCCTTTCAACATCCATATACCTTAGTTCAGCATCTTTGAAAGGATAGCTCATGAAAGCTATGGGCTTCTCCTCTTTTCCTTTCATTTCTTTGTGTCAGCACTGCTGCAGAGGTATGCTCTGAAGCAAATGAATAAATATAGAAGTCCCTGGTGTAGTCTGGACTGATCAGTACTGGAGCATCTGATATAGCTTTTTTAATGTCTTCAAAAGTTGCTCTAGCCTTTGGTGTCCACTCAATCTTTGCATCCTTCTTGAGCATGGCATTTAAAGGTCTAACTATTTCAGCAAAGCCAATGATAAACTTCCTAACAAAATTATTCTTAAGTAAGATTTAAGCTCTTTTTTGCTCCCAGGAAGCTGTATTTTCATAATGGACTCCACCCTGTCAGGATCAATGATAATTACATTTTTAGTTATCAGGTGGCCCAGTAATTTTCCTATTGTCACCCCAAATATGCACTTCTTGGGGTTCAAAGATATCCCATATTCTTCACATTTTTTAAGCACATTTCTGAGATCTGCTACATGGTTTCCTCTTTCTTTAGAGAACACTGTTAAGTCATCCATGCATATGACTATACATTTTCCTATTAAGCCTCTGAAGGTTATATCCATTGCTCATTAGAACATTGCTCCAGCATTTATCAGCCCAAATGGCATGCGTCTGTAGGCAAATATCCCCCATTTTGTGGTGAAGGTAGTTTTCAGTCTATCTATTTTATCTACCATTACCTGATTGTAGCCTAAAAAACCATCCAAGAATGACATCATTTTAGTGCTATTTACAATTTGTAGGACCTCATCTAGAGAAGGTAAAGGATAATTATCCTTCTTAGATGCTCTGTTCAAGTTCTTGAAGTCCACACATAATTTGATCTCTCCATTTTTCTTTCTCACTGGGACCAGATTTGCCACCCAGGTGGAGTGTCTCACAGGAAATATAATCCTGGCATTTAACAGTTTCTTAACTTCCTCAAAAATTATGGGTTCCAACAAAGCATTGAAAGGCCTTTGCTTCTGTATGAAAGGCTTGGCATCTGGCTTGAGGGGTATGGTGTGTGTGATGACTGATGTGTCATATGTCTTTAGCTCATCATAGGTCCAACCTATAACATGTATGTAATCTTTGAGAGCCTGGGTGATTCCTTCTAACTCTTCTTCTGTGCAAACTTTTCCTATCAAGACATTTCTTTTTTCCTCATTCTGCCCAATGTTAACCTATGAATATTGTCCTCCATCAGCTTTTGGAAGAACTTTCTGTTTCAACATGTTGTCCAGATCAAAAGCTCTCTCTAGCTCAATCATTCCCTTTGGAATCTTATTACTGGGCAATTCTAAAATTTCTTCCTCTTCCCATACATGATCTTCTGTATTATTCTCATCTATGATCTGAGCATCAAATACATCCCTGTTGGAGATGAAGTCTAGGATATGCTGATCATCATCAAACACTTGGAGGTTTGTTACATTGTCAGGCACAGAAGGTACTGATACCAGCTCTACTGAGAATCATTTTAGTCCTGATATAGACAGTGGTTCTAATGTACTAGCGGCTTGGGCTAGAGCATCTGCCCTATGGTTCTGTTCTCTGGGTACATGGGTGATATTGAATGCATCAAAAGATTCTATCAGGTCCCACACCTTGTGTCTGTAATTAGACAACTTTTTATAGTTGCAGAAGTAAATTCCTCTTACCTGTCTTACTACTAACTTTGAGTCACCGTAGACATGCAGAATATTTACTTTCTTCTTAATGGCAAACATTATCCCATGAATCAGAGCTTCATACTCTATTACATTGTTCGTGTAGGGGAACTATAGTCTGTAGGCTGCCAAGTGGGATTTCCCTGATGGATCAGTAAGATCTATCCCTACTCCAGCCCCTTGTTTGGACTTGGATCCATCAAATCTAAGGATCCATGGCTTGTCTTCAACCAAAGGCTTATTTGAGCCTTCTTTATTCTTTGCAGCTCTGGCAGCTGCACCACTTGATATCCACTTTAACTTAGGTATCTCAGCTTTCTCAAATTTCATCTTTCCTTTCTTCTGTGAAGCTAAGGTCTCTTCTTTCTTTTCATCATCAGGAGGATGATCTTTTGGATTAGGCAAAGTCTGTCTCTTAAGGAGATGCAGACACAAAGAACAGACAGTCTCTGAGTGAGTTGCCTTATGCAACCTACACCAGCTTTCAATTAAGGCATCCTGAGGAAGTTTCTACTGCTGTGTCATCTTCTGGATCTCTTCTTTCAGAAACTCTTCAAATTTAGACAGATTTCTGCCTCTATCCTCATCAAATAATTCATAATTTGACTCAACTAAACAATCACTCCCTTTGGTAATTTTCTCTTTTCTCTTAACATTACTCTGGTTGCATACCAGCATCTGTTTTGTCATTTGAACATGTCTTTCATCCTGCTTTATGTATTCATCTGTTCTTGTAGGAAACAAACAGCCATCAGTGTCACTATCATTATCACTCTCTGATGAACTTACCTCTAATGTTGATGATGATGCTATTGATGCATCACTGCATGCTTGTTCCAACTCCAGCATGTCTATGCATGCTCTGCAGGTCTTCTCAGGATGTGACTCATTATGCAACCTACACCAACCATCCATTACAATATTATTAACAGGTATTTCTAATAACTGAAATCTCTTCACCTGTTTGGACAAGTACATTTCAAAATTCTTGTAATGGTCTACCTCGTTTTCATTTTCGAGATTACTATCAGATTCTATAACTATTTTGTTATCCTGAGGGTGATAATCATGATGATGAATGTCATACATCAGGATTTCTTCTATCCTGACAGTTTGAGGTCTTATGGAATAAACTTTGGGTTCCACATCTACGTACATGATCTCATTGGTTTTGTTGTATTTGGTGATCATGTGCTTCATTCTATGTTCAGGATTGATTCTTATCTAGTTTGGTATCCCCTTCCAGGGTAACCACATATGACTGAAATCCATAGACATGTATCCATTGAGAGTTTTGGACTAGTCTCTCTTGAGTAGCATCCCATAAGTGTCAGGTATGTCAACTACTTGAATGTCAATATAATATTGGATCTTGGGGTCAGATGCAAGCTGCATGTGGATGTGAGTTAATTCTCCTACTACACTTACTTTTGTTTTGTCCAGTTGCGTGACTTTCTTCAAAGATTTAGCAGGATGCAGGCCTAAAGCATTGCATATAGATAAGGGCATTACATTCATAGACGCTCTTGAGTCTACTAAACAGTTGTGCAGATTTTTGCTAAACATTCTTATGGTGAGGAGAAATGGGGGTGACTCACTTTTATCTCTATATAAAGTCAAGTGAGAGGTCTCTGCAACTTGAATAGTAGCTGGCACCTTATGTTTAACATTATTGTCTCTAGCAGCATGATCTTTACCACTGGACTGACCTGGGGAATGATTATCTTCTTTCAGAGTAGGATCATCTAGTGATTTCATAAATGCCTTCTTGATGCTAGGAGTTTTGAGCAACTCTGACAAGGACAAGCTGATTTTGATTTTCTTCATTTCATCAGCTAGATATGTGACCAACTTGTCAGATTCATGAGGTAGGTTAGAAATTTTTGGCACACTATTCTGTGGTGTTAAATACTGAGCATTCACCTTGGTGAATCCAGGGTTATTACTTGCCTTAGGGTCTGGAGGTGTATTGAAATTATTCGGAGGCAAGGAAGAGTTCAATGGACTAGAAGGTCTATTGGCATTATTTCTCAGGTTATAGTTATGCTTACCTAGATGTTGTTGGTAGGCATGTACCTCTTCATGTTCATTTGAAAGCTCATTTTCATCTTCAAAAGGGAAGACATAATTTGACTCAAAATCCATGGCTAATTCTTCACATGCCAAGGTATAATCCTGGTGAACAAGCACAGTCTGTTGATAAGGATGATGTGTGTAGCTCTCTAATACTAAAGCTGAATCATATCCACAAAGAACAAGTTCATTTCCCTCTACCTGAGGTTGAACCCCTGAAGTATTGGACACTTCAGTCTGAAAAATGCTAGCAGCAATTCTGAATTGAGGACAATCTAACTCTGCATGTGCATTGGTGTTATGAATTCTGCACCAGTTAGTGAGAGCTGCTTCTGCAAGATTGACTCTAGTAGTTTGTTTTGGTTCACCAGGAGGCTGGTTATCTAGGGGTGATGGCAAGGAACCATTATTTGGCCTAGTGTTCCACACTCTAGGCTGTCTTTGAGGATTATTATTATCATTATTGTTATAATTATTGTTGTTATACCCTCTATCAGGATAATTTGGTCTATCATTGTTATAGCCTCTATTCTGGTTGGGCTGGGAATAGAAGTTTTGACTTCTCAAGTGAGTGATCTCAGTTGTAATCTTCCTTAGCTGAGCTGATATTTCTTTGAATTCTTCCTTTTCTTGCTGGACCTTAGCCACTACATTTTCTGTTGAAGGCTTGAAAAAGGAAGATCCATTATTGTGATTATTGGCAGATTGGTCTACAACCTGAGGTGCCTGCATTTGTCCAGGATACTGCATCATCTGGCCATTTCCATTTGGAGGTGGCATTATACTCAATGGAGGTATTTGCAGAGGTGCTCGCATTACTGCTGGAGGCATCATGGCTCCATTTGGCTGTTGTTGGGTAGGATGTGTTGGATAGCCAGGAAGTGTGGGAAATGTTATGTTTAACAAATTTAGATCTCGGTTAACTTGCTTATGCCATTAATTTCTCTTTATTAAGCATGTTTAGTTACAAGAGGCCTAAAGCTTGTTGCTTCCCATATTTATAAGGGAAACCAAGGCCTAGACAATCATCATCTTTATGCAAGACAATTTATATATTCCAATATTATCTATCCAATCATATTTTAGATTCAAGACATTGCACTTCTATGATAATTTAATATTATAATGGGCAAGGATGGTTAACTTTGTGGATATGTATGGTGTTCTAATTTTCTATTAATATTCAAGTTCATAAGTTGTTTGATTGTCTCCATATTAGCTATTTCCAATTATTCAAATCAATAGAGTTATCAAGGCACATTTGTTGTCATTGTGTGGATGCTTTTAATTGGTTTCTATTAGAAGTTGATGTAATTCCCTTTAAGTGACTTACATTTATTGGTCTCTCTCTAGAGTTAAATCCTTTAAAGTAAATCATACTGGTGGGTTTTCCTTCAAATAGAATTAAAACAACTTACTTGAATAGTACTTGCATGTGTTTGTTAAAACAACAATGACTACCATGAAAGACATAAAAACATTAAATAACACTCACCTCAATTCCAGCACCACTACTACTACTCTGAATATCATGCAGATTCTCATCAAGACGTTCAACATAATCACTATCATCATTGTCCTCAAGTTGTGCAGCTTTGTAGAGAGCTCTATTGACATAGCCTTTTTCTTTTCATTTTGCTCTCATATAATTTCTCTGCATGTGGTTTAATCATCATGCAAAAATTAATATAAGTCAAGTAAAGAATGCAAAAACTATAATTTTTTGTTCAAAATAACATTTTTCTTCTACTCTTAAATGACTAAGTCAAGGTATGTTGTGAGATTCTTCCTTTATTGTAAGCAATAGATTCCAGTTTATAGGAGGATTCTCATAGTCATGAGCATAAGATTTTCAACAAGAAGGCACAATCCCAGTCCTTCATATGATAAGGAAGACAGTAAAATTTGTAAGATGGCAGTCCATATCTCTGTCTTAGGACAGTCCATAGCATGGAAGGTATAGGAGAAGATAAAGAGATGCAATAGCTAGTAGGGTTTCACCAAACAAAGAGAAGAGATAAAGGCACTATCAAAACCATTAGACAATGACCAAGAACCCTTGGAATGATAGCAACAAAGCAAATATGACAACCTTGACTTTAGGATTAGTGATTAAGAGCTTTACTAAGACATACTCAAAGTGACTGTCTAGAATGATAGAGTTAAATGTCATAATGCAACATAGGAGCATGTCATAAACATGACAAGGACAACAATAATGAAGTGAATACTCAAGCAAAATGGTTTGAAGTAGAACCTAGTAAATTGCAGTATTGAATGTTTCTTTTGGTTCTGTAAGTAGAACAGTGAGACAATTCGTGATAACGCATTTATGTAAAGCATCAATGCTAAGGTTATAATGGCTAGAATTGCAATATTACACGTTGAGGGTAAGTTCATTCTTTGTTTACAATATCCAAGAGCTATGATAACTATTGAAGTGTCTAAAAAATGCAATCACAAAGAAGTATAACAAAAACATGGTACAAGTTTACCCAATAACAAGCACACGAAATGAAAGGATAGTGTAATAGAGCCTCTTACCTCATCTACATCCATAATATTATGCTCATTCCATGCAAAAACTATAGGCTTAACGGAGGAAACCAACTGCGACAATTTCTCAGTGAGACTGTGTACGCAACTCATTATATGTTGGTACCCTTCATTTGAGTTGACATGATTTGCAGAGGCTCTTACTGGGCGGCTAACAGATGGCTCTAAAATCTCTGTTGATGAACTAGATTTCCACTTTATACTACTGTTAGATTTACTAGGATCTAGTGCTTCCATATAATCGAGCATATCTTCCACACCTGCTTCTCTATTACTGTTTTCCACCTAAAATACAATGTCAATATCAACATATAGTCAATTCAATAAAATTTTGAAATAAATAACCAACGTAAATTGAACCAAAAAGCCATACCCTTACTCCAAGTTTGTCCATTTTGGCCTGCAACTAGCCTCGGCCAAATGTATATCCAACTACCACATTATCTCTTGCTCTCTTTCCTTTATAACTCTGTCAGATATTCTTCAGAACATATATTTTCTTTCAATGCCTCCCACTATTTGGGAGATAGAGGGGATTCTAACCTCTCTTTTCCCTCCAAGATTGTTTTTCTATAATTGTTCATTAAAAGTCTCATCTTTTGCTTGTAATATCTTCTAGAGATATGTCCACCAATAGTCTCAAAAGCATTTTCCATTTTTTGTATAACATTTTCCACATTTCATGGATCTTGCTCTGTAAAATTTGATTTGCAAATATCCAAATGGGCCCTACATCTCACACCCAACTCAGAGGCCCACCTTACAACATTTTTCCCAATGGGCTCACCATCTCTTGATACCTCAACTAAGAATGGCTTCTTGCCTTCTAATCTTCTTTGTTTTGCATTCCTCTCTGTAGATCTGTATAAATCTTGACTCAATCTTTTTCTTTTGAAAAAAGTAGGCACATCTTCTATTAAACCACTAGTAATATTTTTGGTTGATCCACTAGTTCCATCAAAAGTTGTAGCAGGCACATCAGATGCAAGTGATCTCTCTTCATGACTTTCATTAACCAGAACTTCATCATCCTTGGCCACATCAGGTGTGTCATGAGTACCGGTCTCTGTAGATTTCACTTCAAACACATCCTTTAATCTTGAATAAATCATATGTAGCTCACTTACTGTGCCTTTCCTCTCATTGTTTTCAATAATCTCTCTTAGACTCTGTGATAAGATATCATCACAATGTTGCACATCACCATGTGCTATATCAGGTTGCACATCACCATGTGTTATATCAAGTTGCACATCACCATGTGCTATATCAAGCTACACATCACTATGTGTTATATTGGGCTGCACATCATCACAACTATTCTTTTCACCAACTGCATTTGTACTTGAATCCCAAATGCGTTGGCTTCTACAAGTTGGCAGCACTATATCTTTACTTTCCTTTTGTTTTCTTTCTGCATTTTCTTTGCACTCTTTTTCTTTCCTATAAAACAAAAAAATATCATATTATGTCTTATATACATAAACCTCTTGCCTATAAAATTTTATAAACACAATTAAACAAATAATATACTACTTAGTGGATTTACAACTTGCCTATTTGTCAAACCAAGATGTGATAAATATTCACTATTCTTTGCCACACGTTCTTTACGAAAGTACTCATAATCTGTTAGTGGAACTTCAGCAACATGATCACTATCATCTAAATTGTGCCTCATAGTCTTTTTCCTCATTTCCTGAAGTCCAAATAAACAATAATATATAAATCAGCAACTTGAATCAGTAGAACAAGAGTGGAATATAAACAAATCCATTATTTTCAGTCAACTAGAGCATATAAACAAATGCAGTCATAGTATATAAGGATTTCATTTCCATTTGAATGATATAGTATATAAGGATAGTCCTCATATGAAATACATTCATAGAGCATATAAGATGCATTCTTATAAATTAGAGGAGATAGTCTATAACAAGTGACATGACATAGGATGATAGCATATAAGATGCATTATATGGAGGAGCAAAAATTCAGTAAGTAAATGTGGCACACAGATTGAAACCCAAAGGAAACTCTATTTTTTTATCCTTCTATTTGAGAAGAAACTAATTGCCTTTCTGATAGTGTGAATCGTCATTATTTCTACTTATATAATCCTCATTATTTCTAATTATAAAATCCTCTTTATTTATACTTATATAATTCTACAGAAACTCTGAACACACAAATGTAAGTAAACAAAAACAGTCAATATGTACTTTAAAAATGAATAATTTATTTTTGGAACAAATATAGCTAGTTATATGCATGACCTATAACAAGACAAGAACTAGAAAAATAACAAATAGTAGAGCTCAACACAAGAGATTACCCTGAAAAACCCAAAGTGGAAGAAATTCCTGTACACTAATGCCCTTTCTTATCTTGTTGCTTCTCTACTACATTTTACAAGCTCACTATTTTCTTGATGCCTTCACTAATCATCTGCATTGCCAGCAAGATCAAAATCCTAATCGCTCATGTCTGCATCTGCTTGATTTTCTTCCTCATCCTCATCTGTGTCATGCAATACATTCTCTCTCCCAATCTCTTCATTGGTAATCAAAATATCTTCTCCAAACACTCCATCATCATCTTCATCCACTACTTCAAATGTTTCTTGTAAATTAGCATATTGCCCATCAAGCATTATATCAACAGCTTCCATGAATTTTTGTTTCGAATGAGACTGTTTGAATGACATACGACCATCCTGGGCTTCTTACATCATCAATTAGAAATGATTGGTTAATTTGAAAAGGGAAAACATAGGGCTCATCCCTCTCTGATAAAAATTGTCTTGTATTTGCACATACAAATCCATACTCATCAACATGTACTGTAGATGGTCGAATCCACTTACATTTTAATAATATAGGACTATTTTCACCAAAATCCACTTGAATAATTTCTTGGATGAATCTAGCATAGAATTTCTTCTCAGTTTCGTGAAGAAATTCAGCACTTACAACACAATCACAATTTGTCTTTCCTTTGTCTTTTTCCTCCAGTCTTAAATGGCTACCATAGGCCCACATTCCACTAAAATGCATAGCCCATAAATGTGGAGGTTGTGAAAGCTCACTTTCCTTCGTTGTTATATCTTGACCTTCTTCATTTGCATCACTAACTGCATCAGCAATCCATTCTTCAAATTTTGGAAAAGAATCACCTCCAATCAAATCATGACGTATGCGCTTTTGAGGTTGATGTTGCATCCAACTTTGATTCTCTTCTTCATATTTTTTACATAGAATATAATGTGCAAATAATAAGATTAATAATATAAATGTGTAAATAAATAATTGTGTAAATTTTGTTAACCTGTGCCACTTATCGAACGAAGATGTGTTTTGAAGAATAAAGGCATGTATCGCACTTCTTTCCTGATGTGATAGCTTGAAGCGACATCCATTGCCTTCTAATACTTCACCTACAACTCTCTCATCTTCATCATTATCCCATACACGTCGATTGACATTTTTAAAATCCTTCATATATTCTGTCCAAAATCTAATGGCCTCTAGCATTGAATATCCCTCAAACATGCTGCCTTCTAGTTTTTCCCTAGTACGAACAATTTTTTTCAAAACCTTCATATATCGTTCTATAGGATACATCCATCTCGTTCTTATTGAACCACAATGCTCTAGTTCATATTCTAGATGTATCAAAAGATGCATAGAAATGTTAAAGATTGTTGCTAGAAATTCATGTTCCAATAGACAAAGGACTTCAACAACCTCCTCCCTCAAACTATCAAAGTTCAAAGGATCTAATACATGTGAACTCATTCTCTTTAATATTAGGTCCAACCTTATAATTGCCAATCTTGGCCCCTTTGCCAAACCTAATATATTTACCACATTAGGTAAAATATTTTTGATGATAACATGATAGTCATGGGTCTTTAGGCCTCTTAAACTATTAATGTTAGTTTTTCTTCTGATAGTACTACTTACATATCTAGTGGCAAAGCGAGTCTAAGACATCAACTGTAAGAATTGTGCACGTTGTTCCTTTGTCCAGACATAAGGAGCACTGGGTTTTCTATATTTTGCATCATCATATTTTTCAACCCAAAGATTTCGACGAATCTTTAGTTCTCGAAAGTCTTCACGTGATGAAATAGTATCAAAAGCACCAAAAAGAGTTTCTACAATAGCATAGGCTATATTTTTCTCAGTATGCATAAAGTCAACAATATGCCTAATGGCTATATCCTTAAAGTATGGCAACTTATAGAATATGCACGTACGTTTTACACCACTTTCATTACATGGATCATATCTACTACCATCAATCCCACCATTTTTAATAAATGACATTCTTTTTTGTCCATTCTCAATAATGTAATCACTCGTTATTAGCAAAGGTGCTTCACAATTCTCTTCTTGACCATTGAAACATGTTTTTTGTCGACAATATGGATGACCCACTTTAAGGTAAGTACGATGTCCACAATAAATACACTTACACAAACTTCTTGATTGCCTCGCAAAATCCTTAAAGATGCAAGTAGGACAGCCATGGTATCCATGAACAGTGAGACCAGACAATGTACCATATGCAGGAAGATCATGAATCGTAACCAATAAGGAAGCTCTTAAAGTGAATTTGATTGAATGACCATCACTTAAAGATTGAATTGCTTCAATTCCTTTCCACAATTCTATTAGCTCATCATATAATGGCTCTAGATAGGCATCTATTGTATCTAAAGTTACACTTTTCTTTCTTGGTATAATCAATGATAGCATTAAGAAAAATGGTTTAGTTGCTAACCATGGAGGCAACTTATAATTTATTAAAAACACTGGCCAAGTTGACCATTTAGTACTTTGATCTAAGAATGGGTTCACCCCATCTAGAGCCAAACCCAACCTTATATTACGATGATCTTGAGAAAAACCAGGCCATCTGTTATCAAATTCCATCCACATCTTAGAATCAGGCACATGTCATTGTTTTCCATCTATGCTCTTATTTTGGGCATGCCACTACATAAGTTTAGCAATGTCTCTGCACCTATACATTCGGAGTAATCGTGGGATTATCAGAAAGTGGTGAAGAACCTTTCTAGGAACCACAACTGATTTCAACCCTTGTCTATACCTTGCTTCATGACATTTCGAACATTCACTCTCACTTGCAAGATTTTTGTGAAATAATACACAACCATTAACATATGTTTGGATGTTTTCATACCCCAAGCCGAGCTTAGTAATCTGCTTTTTACATTGACTTCATTTTGTTGGCAATGTGGAGTCAGCTGGTAACAATGAACTTAATAATGCCAATAACTGATCTACACTCTCATTTGTCCAACCATGCACCACTTGCAAGTTAAGAATTTGAAGGATTGTTGTCAAATGACTTAACTTGCAATTAGCATACACAAGCTTTAAAGCATCCTCCATTGACTTGGCCCAATCATCGTTTAGACCCTCATTCAACATTCTTTCAACTTCAAACCCTTTGTCTAACATTTCTGCCTCTTCATCTATGCTCGGTGCCACTTCATCTATGTGTGTTGCCTCTTCATCTCTCACAATCTGCAATTCTATCATATCTTCATAATAATTGTAAGCCCAAGGGCTTATACCACTATGTCCATATCTTATCATATGTCGATAATTCACATTTCTTTTTCTTGCCCTTCCACCAAGACAGTCATTACGTGGACATGAATATTTTTCCATTTCCCTCTCTTTGGCTACTCTCTCATCAAATGCATGATATTGATCCATAGTCAACCTTCGACGTTGATCCATCTGTAATATTGTGCATTCCAGTATTGATTTAGTATAATAAGCTATCCTACGCCTAGAAGGCCTTTAAATATAAAATCTTAAAAGATAACCTTTAATCATGCATATGGTCAAGCTAGGATAACCTTTCCTTCAGTTTGGGCTAGTCATCATGCAGGGAGGTCATGCAGAGTAGAGGTGTGGTTTTATTTGAGTTCAAGGATCAGTTAAGGATCAACTTCAATAATGCTGAAGATAATATTTTCTTTTGAGTTTTCTAGCTTCAATCATGAAAATATCTCCTGGGGGACGCCCACAAGCAGCTTCCCCAAATATCATGAAAATATCAGTTCACTTTTGGCAATGATGGTTTTGAATTACCTTTGAATTTGCTGCAGAGTGTGTCCCTAAATTCTACTTTGTTGCAGAGGGCCTCGCCGACTTAAAATTTGTGATAGCAAACTCTAAATTCCTTGCCTTCCTTTTCAAAAGTCTCCAAGTCCTCTCCAAACAAACTTTATCACCTATGCAAGTAGTTGCTACACTTATATGCACCTAAAACATTTTTTCAGGTACATGCATTAGATAGAGTAAGTGCTTCAATACATGTCCATGAGAATAACAAACATCAACAGCAATTCAATTTCATTCCCATGCCAACAATTATACATTTTACAAGTTGTCTGACTTAGAAATATAGACAAGTTATGTAAACCAATAGATAAATAGCATTTAGAAGAAATACTAAACAATTTATCAAGATTATACTTTAAAACCCCAATTAAATAACTATTGTGATGAAGTATTCATAGCTGCAAATCACTTGCCAAAATCATATGCAAATTCACCGAATAAAGGACTTAAGATGTCAACCATTTCAAATCACAATCATGACAATAGGAAAAACATCATAGAGAATAAAATCATGCCTTTGATTGCAAAGGAGGGGGCAGATATTATAGTCTATAGCAACATTGAAAAGATGAAAATACAAAATCCATGAAGCCAAACACTTTTGTCAAAATACAAACCCTTACCAAATTAGTTAACTGATCCTTGAAGATTTTATTAGGCAAAGATAATCATTATATAGATTCTAAAAGAGTGACACAAGTGCCTTTGAAAGTGATGACAGCCATGTCATCAAACTAACAGTGAAATCAGTCATCAAAAAGAGTAATGCACAACACCACAGAAGAAAAGAGGAGATCACTATCCATTCAAAGAGATGCCCTAATCACAGTCACCAAAGTGGGCTACAATAGCAAAGAAAAGATAGTGGAATATTAACAGTCCTTTTGCATCCAAATGTGAATTATGTGAAAACTATGTCATATATCAATAACAAAAGTAACAGAGAGGATTTTTTATAGTCAAAAGTCTATGAATAAAATCTTCAAGTTTATCAAAATCAAGCTAATAAGCTATATGATAGTCATAGCAGCAGATGGACAAAGGGAATGTGACTATGACAGATTTTTGCATACAAAGGATAGTCGTCATCAATGATATCTTTGTATTAAGGAATTTGTGGGCAAGTTCATGATAGGACAACAAAGATCAGTTCATGTATGAAGCAATGAACAAGGTTTTCATGATAAAGGTTAATGTTAAGATAGCAGTAAGAGATAGTAAAGATAGTGAAGAGCAGATTTAAGGAATGAAACAAATCATGGAATAGTCTTGCATTCTCAACAACAAGCTTTCATTCTCTGTTTTGTGACAGTCATTTTGAAAATACAATCATCTTTCAAAGGTTGAATCACACACACAGGGGCAGTGTCTAAGTCACAGGTTGAAGACCATCAAATTCCTTCATGCCAAGGTATTCTAAGTATAAATCATGAATGGAAAAAGTAGAAATTTATCAATAAAGAACTATGAGACTTCTTCATACAGTCATTGAAAGAGATAGAACAGTCACTAATGATAGAGCACCAAGCTTTCAAAGATACAAAACTTTAGAGTAGGCTAAGAGAAGAATAGAGGTATGTGGAAAACCCTACCTCTGCTTCATAAAACCATTTGTTATCTGTCGTCTATCTACCGTCTATCTGCTCCTTTGATATCTGCCATCTATAGCTAGAAATCCCAAAATTACCTCCTTTCTTCATTCACATGATGATCTCAAAACTATTTCCAAACTCAAAGAACTATGGCTATGAACAATCTTCTCCTGTTCAACTACTCATACCCTATTCTTGGCAGCCATGAACAATCTTCTCCTGTTCGACTACTCATACCCTATTCTTGGCGTCCATGAATAATCTTCTCCTGTTCGACTACTCTGCATACCCTATTCTCGGCGGCCATGAAAAATCTTCTCATGCTAAATGCACAATCTTTGCTTCTTCACAGGTTTCACCTTTTGTTTAAAATTCATAAATGCATAATCCATCCATTAATTCCCTCCAAAACTAAAGTGAAAGAAAAAAGAATAGAGGAATTTAGTTAGTCCTTTATTTAGTCAATTTTATTTGTAGTTGTGTTTTTTTACCCCATGACTAAATTAGTCATTTATTTAGTCATTTCAATCGATGACCAAATTAGTCATTTATTTAGTCATTTCAATCGATGACCAAATTAGTCATTTATAACTGTGTTGCAAAAAGTTTTAGTCACGTGATTAAAAGTTTGGTCACATGACTAAAAATTTTAGTCACCTAGTCATTTATTTGCCATATTTCTACTATATGTGTGTGTGTGTGTGTGTGTGTGTTTGTCTGTGTATAGATAAAAGAGATAAGTCTCGTGAATAGCATAATGAAATATTTAGGGTGTCCACATCATCGAATATAAAATAATTGAACACCCATGGATAAACAATAACCCCAAGAAGTAGATGCAATTTTTTTTAATTTCGGATAATGTGGTGCACCAGGTGGAGGGGTCAAGTTAGGGTGACCCACTATGAAAAGAGGACATATTGTAGATTGAATTTTGAAGTAAACATTCTTTAAAAAATATTCAATATGATATCAATTATAAACTTAAAATGCACTCAAGTAAAACAAATTGCAACACATTAAAACATTTGTCATTCCATTTTCTACAATTAGAAACTGTAAACTAAAATTTGTAACTTAAATTAAAGAGTCACAGTGATGCTCGAACATAATTTTGCAATTTCCAAAAGCAATAAATGTGTTACCAAACATTAAAAACGGCCATTAAGCTGTGTTGATAAACACTACTCATAAAGTAGATAAAGTGTTACAACAAACACCATTGAACACCTGTTTTGCCATTTGGAATGTTTTAAATCTTTGCAGTACAAAGTTAAAGAAACAAAGAGCCTTAAGCACTGAACTAGACATTCCACCACAAAGAAACAAAACAACCTTCCATTAATGGCCACAGACAACAAAAGATGGAAGAAAACCATTGCAAACCAAAAAAACAATCAATAGACATGGATAAAGAATAATCCCATTGCAAACAAAAAAAAACCGAATACCCATAGATAAACAATAACCCCATAATACCGAACCCTCATGATTACAAACAGTGAGAAAACCATAAGAAGTTTCCATTTGTGATTACAAACAACAATAGATAGAAAAAATCCCATTACAAACAAAAAAAATATAAAATAATTGAATACCCATGGATAAATAATAACCCCATTTTAATACCAAACCGTCATCATTTAAAATAGTGAGAAAACCATAAGAAGCTTCCATTTATGATTACAGACAACAATAGATAGAGAAAATCCCATTGCAAACAAAAAATATATAAAATAATTGAATACCCATGGATAAATAATAACCCCATTTTAATACCAAATCGTCATGATTTCAAACAGTGAGAAAACCATAAGAAGCTTCCATTTACGATTACAAACAACAATAGATAGAGAAAATCCCATTGCAAACAAAAAAATATAAAATAATTAAATACCCATGGATAAATAATCCCATTTTAATACCAAACCCTCATAATTTTAAATAGTGAGAAAACCATAAGAAGCTTCTATTTATGATTATAGACATCAATAGATAGAGAAAATCCCATTGCAAACAAAAAAATATATAAAATAATTGAATACCCATGGATAAATAATAACCTCATTTTAATACCAAACCCTCATAATTTCAAACGGTGAGAAAACCATAAGAAGCTTCTATTTATAATTACAGACAACAATAGATAGATAAAATCCCATTGCAAACAAAAAAGTTATAAAATAATTGAATACCCATGGATAAATAATAACCCCATTTTAATACCCAACCCTCATGAATTCAAACAGTGAGAAAATCATAAGAAGTTTCTATTTATGATTACAGATAGCAATAGATAGAGAAAAATCCAATTGCAAACAAAAAAATATAAAATAATTGAATACCCATGATAAATAATAACCCCATTTTAATATCGACCCCTCATAATTTCAAACAATGAGAAAACCATAAGAAGCTTCCATGTATGATTATAGACAGCAATAGATGGAGAAAATCCCATTGTGAACAAAAAAATATATAAAATAATTGAATACCCATGGATAAATAATAACCCCTTTTTAATATCTAACCCTCATGATTACAAATAATGAGAAAATCATAAGAAGATTCCATTTATGATTACAAACAGCAATAGATGGAAAAAATCCCATTGCAAACAAAAAAATATAAAATAATTGATACCCATGATACAAATAATTAAAAATATCCTTAGCAGGGTCGAAGGATAAACGAGCGAAGCCATTGCAAACAAGAAAAATAGAAAATATTTTAAAACCCATGGCTAAACAGTAACCCCATTTTAATACCAAACCCTCATGATTAAAAACAATGAGAAAACCGTAAAAAGCTTCCGAATATGATTACAGATAGCAATAGATGGAAATAATGCCATTGCAAAAAAAAAAAAAATTGAATACCCATTTGAATACCGAAGCCTAATGATTTCATGTAGACTGAAAATGAAAAGAGCCTTCCATTTACGACCACTAACAGCAATATATATTGCATGCATAAACCATAGGATAGAAAAAGAAAAAACCAAATATATCCTCTCTTTTTTTTGAGCTAGAAAGATCATTTCCTTAGCAGGATAAGATATCCCTACTAGGGTCAAAGGATAAACGAGCGAAGCCATGAGCGGAAGCATATAGAAAATTAAAAAACGTGAAAACCCATTTGAATATCAAAAAGCTATTTGAATACCGAAGCTTCAAAACAAACAAGCAGACAGAAAACTAGAATAACATTCAATTTACGAGCATAGAAAGCATTGCAAATAGAAAAAAAAAACCAAATAAATCCTCTTTGTTTTCAAGCTAGAAAGATCATTGCCTTAGTAGGATAAGAAATCCTTACCAGGGTTGAAGGAAAAATGAGCGAAGCCAGCAGATGCAAGTATCTTAACAGCACCAAGGTGAACCAGTATCAGTGCCATCTGCAACGACCAAACGTGGAGAGCAAAGTGGATAATGGTGTCAAAGGGTTTGTTGAGTGTGAAGAACGAGATCATTGAACACTCCATAGCTATGAAAAGGCAAGGCACGATAACCAGCGAAATGTAGAGGGAAGTGGAGTAAATGCATCTATGTGGGTTTAAATGTGTCTGGCTCCCCTCATTAATGTGAGAGTGTGCGATGAAAATATGGTGAGTTGCTCAGATGCCACATGGCATCGCGAGCACAACTCACGATGCCAATTCCCACCACTGGGGTATGGTGAGTCCGGTTGTCAGTCAGCCATAAAAAATGGTCAGAAATTTGACCCCGCCAAAGATCATGTTGTCCATGTGGCAAATCGATGTCCAACGTGTAAAAACAATATATTTAGGATGTCCACGTCAACATCTACGTGGAAATTGCAAATTTTTTTAATTCGGATGACGTGGTGCACTAGGTGGAGGGGTGAAGTTAGGGTGACCCACTATGGGTCCCTCTCCCCTAGTAGTTGTGACTTTAAAGTTGTTAGTGTTACTATAAGTACTAATAATTGAATGAAATGTATCCTTTAGATTTAAAAAGCAACCAATCATGTGACGCCACATCAGCCCACCAACAAAACATGACTTAATGCACACATATTGGTCCACCCTTTTTCTTGGAGAACTATTTGACACCTTGACAAAAAGCATGCTGATGTGGCATCATATTTGATGATGTGGCCCTGAAACCTTAGTTATAAGCAGCCTAGAGCATTGCCAGATAAGCTACTGTAAAAATTTTGGAGCGATTTGAAATTGTCACATATGATTTTGAGAGGCGTGAAGTTAGGGTGCACCACTACTGGGTCCTCTCCCCTAAAGGAGCTCAAATTTCCTAGACATGTAAGATGCAGATTTATTTTAGGGAGTTTGGAGTGCATTCCAGGGAGTTTGAAGTGTATTACACTGTCCCGTACAAGAGAACTGATAGGAGATTTGAGCCTCTTTAGGCAGTTTGTGAGGTTTTTTGAGCATTATATGTTCATCTAATCCACTTGACAG
This sequence comes from Cunninghamia lanceolata, assembly GCA_027924645.1. Lineage (NCBI taxonomy): Eukaryota > Viridiplantae > Streptophyta > Pinopsida > Cupressales > Cupressaceae > Cunninghamia > Cunninghamia lanceolata. Next base: position 18,224,227 of record BSBN01001272.1, on the reverse strand, counting down.
TTTCTCACTTGTTAAGGAGTCCATAGTGGGTCTTCAGAGATGTTGTGTATAATCAATATCCCTTTTTCTTCACAATTGATGTACTCCCACTTGGTAATTTTTTATTGGTTTCAGTGATTTTCATGACTCACAGGGTGGGGCTCGGTTTCATTTCAAGATTTACTACTTGTCATTGATTAATTTTTTGGGGATCTATAATTGTACCACATGAGAAGGGTTTTGTTTGCCTTAGAAGATCAGAAGATTGCAGGGTGCACACTTCTCATTCCTGAGGTTAACCATACACCATTGATATTTTACATGATGAATCTCAACCCATTTATCCAGCATTAGATTCAAAGAAGACGTGCCTACATCAAAATTCAAATTTTAAATTCCAAAGGGTAATGCAATAGAAAAAGTAGACATTAACTCCTAATGCATTAATGGCTCCCCTAGTTGTATGATTTACGGGCATAAACTAATTTATTTCTAGATTGAAAGCTAAAAATTGAACTCATAGCTACTTGAAGGGAACCAATTCTCTAGAAAACAAAGAGAATTAATTGTGAAATTGGAACAAAGAAACTAACAAATTAGGAGCGACATATAGTGAGTGGTATTAACTTGGGTTACTTTGAATTGGTATGTATGGTTATAATTTACATATGGATTGCAAAAAAATTTCCCTACGATTATAAAATTATGAATTGTGAGAATTTTGTGGGTAGGAATTTTCTTAAGCTTGTAAGAGTTTGGTAATGGTGCTTAAGAGGTATGAGAAATCTTCTAGTGCAAGCAATAATTCTTGAAAGATTTTTTGTGAATCTTCAAAGGGATGTTCATTAATAGTCCAAGTCTAATTATTGCACAAGGCAAGGTGAACTAATATTTAGATCGCATACTAACTAGACACATGCCCATTGACCAAGATATAAACAAGCAATGCCTTAGACAATTCCTAAACACTCTCAAGCTACAGGGAAAACATGACTAGCATCAATCATCTCTTCCACCTAGGGCTTCACATCAATCTTCCCCTCTATATCAATCTCCTCTATTATTCTCTCTTCTCTAGCTTTATCTCTTTCTCTCTCTATTAGTGTGCAATGGGAATGTTGAAGAGGTCTTAAAGGTGAATTGTTGGGTCCTTAAGTAAACAACATGTGCTTAAGGTAGCTCCCTATTAACACTATAATCTTTAGATTGTTGGCATGAAACGATTGAGAAAAAGTTGATCACTCTAAGTTTAGTCACCAACAACGACCAGTTAGATGCATATTCACAATTTGTTGGCCATTTGATTGTAGTTTAAGTAGCGTAGGACTCCCCTAGCATTCACCTACCCACACGGATGTTTTGGCACTGTTAGTTTGGCCACACGATGCACGAAACATAATTTATGCTAGCCAATAACTTTTCATTGAACATAAATGATGTTTTTTGTAACTTTTGAAATATTGTCGGCACGACCAAATGGAATGAACATTTCAAAAACTGAGAGAGGTTATTGTGGAGGGACCCTACATGACCTTGTAGGTCCAGATGGAACATTCCTAGGTGCCACAAATTCTGAGAAATGATCTATCAAAGTTTGACAATTTTTGGCACTTAAGGCTCTTAAGAGAAAGCGTTGACACAGTGCAGTTGAGAATGATCAGGATCGTTGAGGTTTGAAATAGGACCTTTCCTAGTTTTCACCCACCCACCTGGATGTGTTGACACTGTCGATTTGACCCGATGATGTACAACCTAGAATTTATGCTCGTCGACAACTTTTCATTGAACACAACTGATGCTTTGTGCAACTTTTGAAATATTTTCACCATGACCAAATGGAATGAACATTTCAAAAATTGAGAGAGGTTATTATGGAGGGACCCTACATGACCCTGTAGGTCTAGATGAAATATTCCTAGGTGCCACAAATTCTGAGAAATAATCCGTCAAAGTTTGGCAATTTTTGGCACTTAGGGCTCTTAAGAGAAAGCGTCGACACAGTGCAATAGGGAATGATCGGGATAGTTGAGGTGCGAAAAAAGACCTTACCTAGCATTCACCCACCCAACCTGACATTTTGGTGCTTTCAATTTGGCCCCACGATGCACAAAATGAAATTTATGCTATGAGACAACTTTTCATTGAACACAACTGACTCTTTTTGCAACTTTTGAAATATTGTCACCACGACCAAATGGAATGAACATTTCAAAAACTGAGAGAGGTTATTTTGGAAGGACCCCATGTGACCCTATAGGTCTAGACGGAATGTTCCTAGCTACCATAAATTTCAAGAAACAATCCATCAAAGTTTGGTAATTTTTGGCACTTAGGGCTCTTAAGAGAAAGCGTCGGCACAGTGTAGCAGGGAACAATCGGAATAGTTGAGGTGTAAAATAGGATCTTGCCTAGCATTCACCCACCCACACTCTCATACGCACTCATTAGATTCTTTACAATTAATTTTTCACTTGAAGCATCCGATGTTCTTAAGCCAAGAATCTTCATAATGGGCCTAAATTTTAGATTTCTCATTAATTCAACAAATAGTTGACATCTTTCAATTTCATTTAAGTTCTCAAAAAATAATTTCCATATCTTATTGGCATTTCTTCGACAAGTATGCTTGGGAATCTTATCCTGCATGGGCTTCAAAACACTCTCATTAATATCAATTAGAAACTTAGTCTTTCTATGCAAAATTCTAGGAGGCATTTTCAACGGTAAAGTTGACTCAGTATTAAGAATTTCTTCAATATTTACTTGAGATAGGATAGATGGCATACCTTCAATTGGAGATGAAAAAGATGAAAAGCCTTGTATTTGAGATGGAGAAGATGGTATACCTTCAACTTGATATGTGAATGATGGTGTGCCTCCAACTTGAGAAGAGAATGATGTTGTATCTTCAACTTGATCTATGAAAGATGGAGTGCATCCAAATTGAGAAGAGAATAATGATATACCTTCAACTTGACCTGTGAAAGATGGAGTGCCTCCAACTTTGAGATTCAATTTCCTTGTTGAATGGAGGTTTTGCATTCATTGCCTTTGAGCCACCAATTCCATCTCTCTCTTAGCTTAACTAGATGATTCATGTTCCTTTTGAATTGGAAAAAGTGGTATGTCTTCTTCTATGGTTGATAATTTATTACTTTCTTGAAGTTGCCTCATTCCTTCTCTTTTCTTCGCATTCTTAGCTTCACAATCTTCTAGTGTTAGAGTCTTTGCTCATTTCCTCGGCATGATGATGATTTCTATATGCATCATGAATAAGACAGATAAATTAGTCCATCTTAGTACAATAGAGTAAAGTAATCTCATACACAAATCTCAAAATAATCATATAATTAAAGTGAATAAATGGTTATAAATCTAAAAATTTATAGTTTCCTAGGGAGGTCCAACACGAAACATAGAGATCACACACATGTCATATACTAGAAATCTTTTACAAATCAAGATTAAGCTAGGATAACATTCGAATTACAAGTTAGGATGACATATCATACCATTCTTTCTTCATGGAGTAACTAACATTCATCGTTCAGATGATATTTAAGAACGTATATTAGCAATACAAAGGAACTTTTCTAACACTTACAATGTCTTTTAGCTCTCTCTCTATATAGAAATCAACTTTTCCATACTAAGTTTTCAGCATTACATCAATGCCCAAGATTAATTTGATCCTAAGGCTTAGATTTAGTCCTATCTCATTTCATTTTGGCTACAAGAGTTCTCCATCATTGGAATAAGGGTCTCTTATGATATGGTCAACATTTACAAATGGTGGTAGGCATAATCTCTAGGTTAATTTCACATTTTCTTAACATATCTTCTCAAACACGCTTGTCTCCTTCACCTAGGTGAATTGGGAATGCAATTTCCAAGGTAACAACTTTAGCTGACAAGCATATATTGTTCTATAAGGATCTTCAAATCATGTAGTATTCCTTCCTTCATCATAAATCTTCAATAGAAAGGAAACTTCCTAATAGCAATAGAATAATTCACTACCTTTTATACCTTTTTTTATTCTCATATTTATAGATAAAATTTTAAGGAGCTTGGATTTTTTAGAACAACAACAAATTAGGTCATCAAATCATTAATTTGTCTTTTGTTCATCTCATTCTCTTAGGCAACATTTTTATTGATCTTGTCTTAGGTTCTCTTTTAGTACTTTCTTCCTCTATCATATTCTTGTTAAAATAGTGTATGTAGAGCAACAAATCATGTCTCTAGATAAAAAAAAATTTCTTGATTATCCACCTTTCTCTTGCAACCACAAGACAAAGTATTAAACTCTTTTAAAGGACCACAAACTACCTCCTACTGGTTAGAAAAAAATTGAGATAAATGAAACATGAAACACAAAGATTTTAATCAAGATCAATGAAAGGTCTGAAAATATGACAAGTTAGATTAAAGATGCAACATATTCATTCCTATTTAGGACAAATCCCTTCTCTAATCCTTCTCCCATTCCTAGTCAAATTGATTGTGAAATTATAATCAAGTGTCAAATTTAGTTTTTTTTTTGCAACTTCACCAAATTTGGTGTCCTTTTGATCTTGATTGCTACTTCATGATACATGACTCTTTCATTTCATGAAAAGGCTATGCACCCACCAATATTAATACTCTATCTTTCTTAACTAGCTAATAACTCCTTGACAAGTCACTATCTATTCAAGACAACCTCATTGTGATTATAATTGTTCTAATAACTATGCCAATGACATGTATGGTTATCTTTTAGTTGACCTATTTGGCCATCTAGTGTCCACGATAATCTTCCCTACCATATGAATATCCTTTCAAGACCACCTCTATGTTTATATAGTATCATGGATACATTTTTGCATGGATTTAAGATTAATTGACTTCTCATTTAGTATTGATTGTCACCTTGTGTATCAATTTCTATCCTACCCATGGGTGAGAGGTCATAGCTATTCCTAGGGTTGCATGATAGCTATTGTGGTATAATAGTCTTTAGGCTGATATGATAGTTCTTGCAAGTGAGTATGCTCAAGTGACAATCCGTAGCTTGATTTTAGCATGATGATAATTCTTTGACTAACATGATTTCCCTTAGTATTCTTCTAATTGTTTAGGTTAGTGTCTGAATTAGGATAATATCAACATGATTGCACATCTACTCCACAGTGAAAGTGTTTCCATGACCTTGCTCTAGTTTAGGATTATCCTTGAATTTTGATAAGACTCCCTTCATAAATATATACCAATACTATCTTGATAATTTCCTTCCCATGGTGGATTGGCTTGTCATAGATTGTTATCTCAAATAAATATAAATTTTCACTTTGTCATGATAATAACTTGTCAAAATGATAATCCTCTCACTTCCCTCATGACTATCCTATAACATGAGAGTAATATTTGACTGTCAAAAATTTCTTCAAGATCCCTAATATTTGACTGTCTATGTATCTTTGATACATTTCTAGGATCTTCACTCAATTGCTCCTACACCTGGTTGAATATTATTTATGAATCTAGAAATCTTATGCTTGGAGGAAAATATCTTATTCTTGACCATAGCCAAAGCTAAGGTCTCGTTATCAAGTTAACATAACTCTTGTTCTTCAAGAAGTGATTGGTTGGACTTCCTCAAACTTAGTTAACTCTTGAGAAAGAAGAGTACTTCACTTTTCCTAGATGATGAAATACATCCAATACATGGATGATGAAATGCACATCCAATAAAACTAACAGGTTTTTTTTTCCTAAATGATGAAATACATCCAATAAATGGATAAACTAGATTTAATGTCATAGGGTTTTAATGCATCATTAATGTAATAGGTTTTTCATGCCTAGGGCTTTAGTGAGAAATTTCCAATAGGATCTTGTTTTATGTTCTTGGGTGCACAATAGGATCATTTTGTTAAAGCTCAAAACCACAAAGATCATGATTTTGTGTTAAGAAAACTTGCATTATTATCTTGACAATATATAGATGAATTTGGGGATAAATTAGGTGTCCACATATCATTGACATATATTAATAGGAGTTCATGCTAACATAATCCTAAAGTGAAGTAAATGAATACATAAAGAACATACCTTAGATTTCAAGATTCGAGTTGCCCAATTGCACAATTATGTTTACTTCACTTTTTTGGCTTCAAAATCCCCAAAAATTTTATCTTTTTGGCACATTCTTTTGTATTCAATGTTGAATTCTATATAACTCTAATAGGATTAGTCAAATTTATGAAAAAAACAAATCTATATCATCAAATTCAATCTAAATACATGAAAATTAACATTCAAAAAAATGAAACATGAAAATATTAGTTCAAATAATCAAATTCTATTTAAAAACATCCAATTTACTTCTTCTGCATTGAAGAACCAAAAAAAAGGTGGTGGATTAAGTAAACAATAATTGTCTAAATGTCAACACCATGAAAAATGTTTTTTGTCTAATAATACATAGAAAGTAGAGAATAACAAAGCATGTGGGTCTAACTCACAGATTGCACATGCTTTTTGTCTTTTTTTTTGTTCCTCAAAACATGCTCACGTTATAACACGAGCGCGTTTTGTCATGCATGGAAAGTTTTAAGTGTTGTCTAAATTCTAAAATTACTACTATGACAAGATTTTCACTATCCCTAAATTACTAAATACCCTATAACCAATACCCTCAACCCTAAACCCTATGTCTTTAAGCCTATATGGTAGACCCTCAACCCTATGCCTTAAAGCCTATACACTAGACCCTCAACCCTATACACTCAACCAAAGGGAGGGAGGGAGGTAAAGAGGGAGAGGGAGAGGGAGAGGGAGAGGGAGATAGGTGAGAGAGAGGGTATCAGAGAGTTAGGGGAGGTAGAGAGGTGAGAGAGACAGAGGGTAGGAGGTCAGAGGGATACAAAGGGTAGGGGGGAGAGAGAGAGAGAGGGGGGGGGGGGAAGGGTGAGATGATTTTATTTCACAATAACATGATCACATTATAATGCGCTCATGTTATTGATTGCTTTTGTAATTTCCAAGCCTTTGGCTTGGATTTGCCTTATGCCTTTTGATATTTTTTTTTTTACCTAACTTTTGGGGATAAGCTTGTTTTCTTTACAAATTTTTACATATACAACATAATTGAGTGATACCCAAATAATGCAAAGCAACTTTTGCACCCATAATTCTAGTGAACAAAGAAAGGATATTGATCCCCTTTAGATAGATAGGCTTCAAAATAGAAATATGGTATCCTTTAATGAATAAATCAAAGTGATACATTTTTCCTCTTCTTCAATTTTTACATCTATGGAAGCCAATTGACTCACTACTAGATGAAAATCATTTTAATGTTTGCTTACAAAGTCTCCTTCATGCATCTTTAAGGAATACAAATTTCTTTTCAAAAATATCTTTTTTACATGACACTTAGTTTCATATAATGCAATAATTTTATCTCATAAACTCTTAGCAATGTTTTGTACTAAAACATTCATCACCATTGAATTAGAAAGGCACAACCTATTAGTAGATCTATCTCTTCTATCCAACTTGTCCCATTCATCTTCATCCATTGCTGATGGTAGAAAAATGAGTGCAACAATTATTATGATCCACTAATCTATCTCCACTAAAAGATCTTCAACTTTCAATTTTCACAACTCAAAGTTTTACCTACTGAACTTCTCAATCTCAATTGTCAAGGTGTTGGCCATGACTTCTAATTTTCAAATGTTATTTTAAATCCACATGAATTATCCCACAAAAAAAATTGAAAGCAGCATAAGAAATGTATCCCTTCCTTCATGGGATCAATCAAAACAAAGCTTTGATACCAAATGTTGGTTTTATAATGCTTATTCCTCAATTAGGAGCAATGGAAAGTAATAAAAATTGACATAAAAAACATGTAACCTTAATTAAACATAGAAGAATAAGTGAAGGAGATATAGAAGATAAGATGACATATATACTTGGGAAAACCCTTCTGAGTACGAGACCAATCACCAAAAGTAAACCTTAATATTTAAGTGAAACACACCATTTTCTTAAGAACCTAATAGTTCACCTTTAAGACCTATTTAGTGTACCCATTGTACACTAAAGTGTAGCCATCTCTAACAATAGCAACATCTCATCTCCAAGCTTCATTAATTAATACATGGCATGACCAATACAGTTGGAAACAATGCCGCTTATTGAAGTGTCTCAAAATGGACATTTGCAGCATCTCAAAAGTCCAACAAATTGAAACAACACATAACACCTTCTACTGTTTGAGTCTCCCCTCATTTCACCACTATCCCAATAGTAGATGATAAATGCTTTCAAGCATTCTATTGGAGTGAACTGTTGCTATACGAATCATTCATAAACATTCACAATGATATTGGTTCATTGGAGCAATCTATATTACAACACATTGGGAAAGAATTTCAAACAGATACCATCTATGAAATTTGCATCCTACATCTCCAGATCCATTGACAAACATCATCATAGAGAGAGAGAGAGATCTGTAAATGTGTCATTTCATACCAAGCTCCACTTTTTACATTGTAAAAGTAACATAGCCTAATCTTTAATGTTGGGTTTTCCATTACAATGCTTGACCATAGCCTCAAATCTATCATACAATGTAACACTTTTTGCAGATTTATAGTGGTTAAGCTTAGTTTTTTATTTTGTCTTTTTAGAAAAGGCCCTCAACAACACATATCAATACATTCTTTCAATTCTACTCATGGAGGGACGACAACCATTCCCATCAACAAAACCGGAACAAATTTTGTCTCCAATAACTGGTACAAATTCTGTCTGCCAATAACTGGTGCTGACACTGTTGCTGTGATTTGATGTTAGCGGCTGCCATCATTTGAAAGGTCGTTTCTGTACCGGAGAAACATTTTAGACCAACGATCTCCATCTCATACTGTACGGGAGCTCGCTTCGCTCCGCAGGGTAATGCCTATTGGCGTAATTAATTTAACTTGCCAAACTCACAGTTACAAAAAAGAACATTTGACACCTTACCGTCATTTTCAGCATTCAACAAATCAAACAATGTCCAAACTGCTCCTGCACACTAATTCATTAATATTTGCTCACTAAACCTACTTAAACTTACTACTCTTGGCTTAAGGATCCCCGACAGCCCATTCACAACTGTTATGATACCATATTAAACACAGATGTATAGATTAGATTGGCTGAATCAAACCTAACATAACTGCCTCTTTGAAAGGATTGGATTCATATTTATAGAACTAAAGTAGACATCGAAATAATATGGAAAAATAATGGTCAGTGGTGGACTGTGACGGTAGATATGGTCCGTGCTGCTGAGCAGACAAATTTACCCTTTTGTTGTTTCTTTTTTCTAACAGATAAATAACTAGCAGGTAACAGATTACAATCATCACAACTTTTGCCCCTTTTTATTTAGCAGAGCATCCATATTCTGAAACCAAGACACACTCCTAAAGATTAAATCTTTATTAAAGCTCCGTGCCATGAAAATGGCAGAGGTGCCATATAAAATTACCTTCTTAAGACAACTACTTGTAGTTGTGGGCATAAACATAGGTTATTTACCTCATGCATTTTAGAGGATTATTATTTCAGCACACAATTATCTAGTGTACATTTGCAGCTATCAAATAAAAATGAATATTTCTAATTTTTAACCAAAACCAAATACAAAAGTTGCAGAGGAGAGGGAAAGATAATATTATTCAATTCTGAAAAATAAATCCAACATTCTACATATATTAGTCTAGAGCACGCAGCCTCATGACTAATTAGAACCACTTAAAACACTCTTTGCAGCAAGAAAGTTAAACAGAGTGTCTGGGTAAGATTGGACAGTTGTGTCATTGAAAGAAATGGACAATAATTAAGTTCGAAACATTATTTACCTATTGTATATGTTTTAAAGGATTATTATTTCAGCACACAATTATCTTGTGTACATTTGCAGCTATCAAATAAAAATGGACATTTCTAATTCTTAACCAAAACCAGGTACAAAAGTTGTGAAGAAGAGGGAAAAATAATAATATTCAATTCTGAAAATAAATCCAACATTCTACATATATTACTGAGGAGCACAGAGCCTCATCACTAACTAGGACTTAAAAACACTTTTTGCAGCAAGAAAGTTATCTAGTAATAAAAGTAAAGACAAAACAGAGTGTCTGGGTAAATAGGGTTTAAAGGATTATTATCTCAGCACACAATTATCTTGTCTACATTTGCAACTACCAAATAAAAATGGATATTTCTAATTCTTAACCAAAACCAGATATAAAAGTTGTAAAGAAGAGGGAAAGAAATATTATTCAATTCTGAAAATAAATCCAACATACATATATTAGTGTAGAGCACACAGCCTCATCACTAACTAGAAGGACTTGAAAACTCTTTATGCAGCAAGAAAGTTACCTAGTAACAAAATTAAAGACAAAACAGAGTTTCTGGGTGAGATTGGACAGTTGTGTCATTGAAAGACATAGACAATGATTAAGTTTAAAACCCTACTTATCCACCATATACGTTAGGGGTAATGTGTACAGCCCAGAAGTTATAGGGAGCTCGCCCTGCAGATCACTGGACTAAATTCCTGTGTGTTAAAATAAATAAATACAGACAAAACAGAATACCCTGGATTCATGTCTCAACACCAGGCGACTAACGCTTAAACAAAATCTTCTGAAACAAGCTTCCTTTCACGGCAGCTCGACTGACTTGGAAGAAAAAGCATTCAAAGATTCCTCTATGGGGCCCGATTCACACATCTCAAATGGAAGAGGAAGAGCAGAGGCTGCAAGGGAGGCTTCACCTTCAAGTATTTGAACTACTTGTCTCATAGCAGGTCTTGTTTCCGGTTGATGATTAGAACAAAAGAGTCCCAATTTGAGCACTGTCTCCATCTCATCCTTAACAAAATCACCACCAAGCTTTGGATCAGCAGCATCCATGAGCATTTTGTTGGCATACAGCATCCTCACCCAATCTAACAAAATTTCTTGAGAAGCATCTAGAAGAGCCTCTACAGGGCGCCTTCCACAGGCAACCTCCAACATCAAAACGCCAAAGCTGAATACATCAGTGCTGGTAGTGGCCTTTCCTGTGGCTACCAATTCTGGAGCGATATAGCCAGGGGTTCCGGCCACACGAGTGGTTAGGGAATTCTCATCATGCCCATACAGACGAGCAAGCCCAAAATCCCCCAGTTTTGCATGAAGCTCTGAGTCCAACAAAACGTTGGAAGACTTGATGTCTCTGTGGACAACCCTTTGCTCCCATCCTTCGTGAAGATACAGCAATCCTACACCCACATCCCTTAGAATTGTGTACCTTTGAGCCCATCCTAGAACTGGAGAAGGATGCCTAAATATCATCTTATCCAGGCTTCCATTTGGCATGAAGTCATACACTATGAAAAACTTTTGTCCCCGCTTGCAGTAGCCTCTGATTTGCACTAGATTCCGGTGCTGGAGACGACCAAGACTTGAAATCTCTGCTATGAATCCCTTCACTCCTTCACTGGTTTCTCGAAAGATAGATTTCACAGCAACTTGGAGGCCATTAGTGGGAAGGATTCCTTTGTAAACCTTGCCAAACCCTCCAAACCCTAAGACTTGCTTCTCTCCAAACCCTTTGGTTGCAATTGCCAAATCTTCGTAGCTGATTCGGTGAGGCCAATACTCCATCTCCCACTCTTCAATTACGTCTCTGTTTTTGTTTCTTTTAAACCACACAATTGCAACCACGAGCACTAGGAAAACAATGAAAGCTGTGGTTATGCCGACTATTAGTCGGGATTTTGGGTAATTGGATTCTGGGTCTGTCAAGAATGGAAGAATAGATGCATTCAAGGCCGGTGCCGTTCCATTTGTAGTGAAGCTCCAGGCAAGGATGTAATGTTCTTGAACGAATTTTCCGGTAGATGCCAGGAAACCAACATACATTTCTTCCTCGAGAATGCTTGACAGACTCAAATTTTTCTTAGAAATCAGTGGCTTTTCCGGGCGAAGGGAACCAGCCAGTGCTATGGTAACATTGATCTGGTCTTGGAGATGATCATACTCAATCCAAGCTTGAATATTCTTTCTCCCATTGAGATCTAATTGTAGGAACTGGTTACCAGCCCAGTAACCTGCAGTTTTAGATTCTACGTTATGAAGAGTGTTGAGATCTACTCCAACGTGATTGTCGTTGAGAACGTCGAATTCTGGGTTCTTTACCGTGTCGAATTCGACTGCAAACAGATGATTGGAAGGCTGTCCCATGCTTGTGAAATTGAACAAACCAAGATATGAATCTTGTAGGCCTCCCTTATTTGTTTTCTTTGGCATTATGATAAACGTCAGTCCATTCCCGCTTATCGAATTTTGTGAAGGTGGATCCATGGCGAATACGAAACTAGTGCTGAATGATAGAGTTGTATTCTTGGAGCCGCGCTCTTTGATACGCACAGCTTCTGAATATAAAACACTGCCAGTAATGTATTCTGAATTATTTGTGAGGCGGATGCCTATAAGATCTGGTTTCGTTACAGCGTTCCCTTGCAAATGCAATTTTGACAAATTTGTACTGGTTAAACCACTCAGTTTGGGAAAGACGAAGGTTGTTTGGGCTTGAGCAGACAGCCACGGGTGGAGGAGGTAAAATACGACGACGACAGATATGCCTGCCATTGATTCTTTACTAACTCAGAATAAGATCATATAGCTTAACTCCTTTGAAGGCCAATAGGGGAGAAAACCCAGTACTAGCAGTGTTCTAATAGTAGCCGTCATGGTGCAGGGCTCTATCTAATACTCTCCTCTTCCTCATAATGAATCATTGAGCATGATCCCAAACGTTGAATCAAAAACATACACAGTTGTATCCAGACTATGGAAAACTCATGCCTACTAAAAGAATAGTAGTTGAGAAATAATATACTAATAAAATTCTAATAAGGAATCAATACATGTGCACATATATTTGTGTAATAATACACTTCATATGTCACATCAAAAAAAACAACCAATCATATGGTAATACATAAGGAAATGATAAGGCAATCCATAATAGGTGCCTCGATGTACATGTTTTGGTCTAACTTTTTTTGGGGTGTTTTGAACAAGTCTGCGAAGATGTCGCTAATTAGGCTTCATCTTGATACTGAAAATCCAAACAATAACTTTAAGTTCTTAAGTCACATAGGAAGAAACCCACAAATTTTCGTAAAAACCTGATGTACCATTTAAGAGCTAAGAATAGTTGGGCCGGTACTGAATCATAAACAGCTGGCTGTATAAATGTCTCCAACATTTGTAAGATAATGGTTGACGGAAGACCTTAATCGCATGCACCCCAAACCTTTAGGTTAGTCCTTTTTAGGTCTGAGACTTGCCGCCGTATTGAACTTTTTTATGGTTTTACCAATTCTTCAACTATTCTTAATTCTAACATAAATCCATCACCATTGATTGACCGTAAATTTTTTTGTACTATATAAAGGAAGAGTTTAAACAACCGGTAGGTTGTAAGACTGAATGTTTTTCGACATCAAACAAGGTCGAAAAATCTGCAAACAGTTAGGTGGGCGCTGTATAAGTAGAATGCATTCACAGGTCCTGTCATAACATAAAACCGCTTGCATTATTATCCGGTTAATAATGCATTTTTCTTTGGCCTTCAGGTGTAGATTCATTCAACAAGATTCGAGAGAGCTTAGGGTGCATGCACACCGTACCGTACTGCAGTTATGTGTGGCAATTTTTGTTTTTCTTTTAATTTCGGAATTAATCTTTTGTGGAATTCCTGAGATATTTTCCAATTTTAAAAATAATCTCCACGCGGGTTACAATTTTTTTTACTGACTGGTAAGTGTCGCAATCAAATCAGGTTGAGTTCTTTCAATTCGTGTTCGAGACCGTAAATCACGTGTTACAAGTTTTCGCCAGTGTAAAATTCTTTATAAATTATAGACTTCTAAAAGGTAAACCCCCCCTTTTAACTTTACTTACGTGTTTTGATGAATTTAGAAACCTGCCTCTAATATCTAATTCAAAGTAAATAAGTCGCTTATCCTCCATTAAAGGCTTTAAAGTAAATAAGTCGCTTATCCTCCATTAAAGGCTTTAAGTTAAATGTTGAGTAAACTAGCAATTGGACCCATAGGTTCAATGGGCAGGCTGAAAATTTTATGAAGAAATTATAGAATTTGTTAGATATTTTTTTATTATTTATTAATTTATAAGTTATTTAATTCACTAAATTATTTTATCAATTCTTATTGAAATTTCATCACATTAACTATTGTCTTATTTCACTTATATTAGTAAATTTCTTTTTACATTACATATTGAGATGAACAAACATTGTTGGTTAAAATTATTATCATGTCAATTCCTCACGAGATAAATATTTATATTTTCTAAGTTATCATTACTTTACATTTACTCCCTATGGGAATCACTTATCCTTATAGATCATTTAAAAAATATAATTTTGAAAATTATAGTTCACCTTCTAAGTAATTTATCTATATTGTATATATGTAGTAAATTAATTGAATCTCTTATTGATTTATATATAATCCCCCATAAAAACAAATGTATATTTAATCATATAATTATTTTAAAAATAATTCAGTAGGGTACAATAGATTTATGTTCTACAACTTATATCTAAAATTATGCACGTAAGACATAACTATATTTTTCTATTAAATACATACTAAGATGACTCGTAACACATCCACTGGAAATTTTTATAAGTATGTATTTGATATATGAACTTTTATAATATCTATCACATTAAAAAAATTAGAGAAATACTTTCAACATATTACCAGTCAATGTGGATTAATTGAATGGAACTCTACTTCACATATATAATCAACAATACCACCCTAACTAACTAACTAACTATATCATATAATACCCTCTATATCATTATGAAATTTGATCTAATCCATTCATTATGAGGATATAAATATAATAAATTTCAATAACTTAATACCTTCTATATAGAAATTTATCCTCTATATATGTATTTAAAAATTCTAAACATATATAACCATACTTTTATCATAGTAAAGAAATTTGATTATAGTTTGCACCGTTGATTTAAAATATTTCATAGGGATATAGTCTAATTTAAATATTTGTTTTTCATAGAAAATGTGCCTTTATGCACTTTATGGAATATTCCTTTATTGAACTACTATTATGATATTGTTCAAACTTAGGTATAGACTAATTTAAGAGTTTTTGAAATCTAAATTAAAATTTAGTGGAATATTCCTTTATTGAACTACTATTATGATATTGTTCAAACCTAGGTATACACTAATTTAAGAGTTTTTGAAATCTAAATTAAAATTCATAAGTATTATTATTACAAGAAGAAAATACCTATAAAAAAGTTTGAGGGTTTTTTAAAAAATCTATTTTTAATTACATTTTTAACTATTTACCTATACTTATACTTGGTATTTTCTTTTTCTTCTCACAATCCCCAAACTATTATTTTAACCACCAAATATAATTTTATTTTTCATAATTAATTTTTAGTTATTTTATTTTATTTTTCAAATGAATGGTTGAGATGTATTCTATAGTAGTCCTTTTAATCTGGACCATTTGTCTATGTATTTGAGGTAGTGCTGCTCACTAAGGGAAGGCTTTCACCCTAATTAAATTTAGATTTAATGAATTGAGACATAAATGAAATAATAGAGGAGTAAGG
Source organism: Cunninghamia lanceolata (assembly GCA_027924645.1). NCBI lineage: Eukaryota > Viridiplantae > Streptophyta > Pinopsida > Cupressales > Cupressaceae > Cunninghamia > Cunninghamia lanceolata. The sequence continues at coordinate 18,208,507 of BSBN01001272.1, read as the reverse complement.
AGCTCATCTAGATTTAGTAAAATGTTGATTTTGATTCTATTGATTTACTTATGATTTGTGATAGAAGAAGGAATTTGAGATTTAAATGTGGAATAGTGATCATCAAATGTTCTAAGTTTTTTGTTGCCTAATGCAAAATCGTGTCTTTTGCCTGATCCTTGAGTAGGAGACCACATAGCCTAGTCTACTTTGAAGGAGTTTGATCTTTGACAAAAAAGCCTTGTTTAGAATAGGGGAGATCTACTCTTTCTCTACCTACAGAATACAAAACAAACGAGACTACCTATTCTATAAGATCAACTTACTACATATACATAGAATTTGCACACACTAAAATATAGTAATTTCTTTATTCTTGAGAATAGAGAGCATACACCAACACTCCACTACCATTCACATTCTCAAACAAATGTAAAACTATAGCTAGTTGATAAATACCAAACTCTGCTTAAATATCACTCATTTATTACATACCATTCTCACTAAAATATAACATAAATGTAGAAATGTTAATTCAAGAACTTAAAGGAATCTAATTTGTTAGTGTAGGTTTTTAATTTTCCTTATGTTAGGGAATATTTCTTTTGCTACATATATTATTAAGCTTTCTTAGGTTAATTAGGCATGGTTATTATGGGACCACATGGCATAATCCATCAATTACATGTGTTGCTCTCACCCACTTTTGGGTAGTTGAGTCTCACACCCTCTTTTGGACTTATATGCCACCTCACATGACCATTTATTTATTTTTATCTGAGCAAGTGCAACTATGTAATTTGACATTTACCAAGTAGGTAAAACTTCCACCTATTTTGGGTAGTTGGAGTTATTAAACCTCTTAGATATATATGTCCTTATTTTGCTATATATACAACACTCATCTCTTAGCTCTACTAGTCAGTGAGAGTAATGTGAGTATTCTCTAAATTCTCGTATAGTTTGTTTCTTGAGTTCTTTCTTTCATGATAATCTCTCCATTCCGCTATTTTGATCTTTGATCATATGTCGACTAGAGTGCTTCTGATCTATGACCGACAATAGATCTTGGCTATGATTCTTATTTTTCATAGAATCTAACATGGTATCATAGCCTAGTTGTCTAGTATAGTTCATTTCATTATTTTATTTTTGAGAGATTTGAGACTAATTTTTCTAATATTTTCTCAAAAATCCAGTATACTTTTCTCTTGCATCCTCAGATGATATGAAGAAATAAGCATCTATATTACTATTGTACCTTGCACACACACCCCATTTTGCTTTAGAAATTTGTGGAACTCCCCTTTTTATTTTTTTCTCAAGTTTAGCTCTATCCTATTTGTCAAAGAGAAGTGTACATTTTGAGTGTTGAAGGGATAATTAGTTGATTTATTTAATTCCTCAGTGGTTTGCAAAAGGATTGAATGCACTTACCTTGTCAAAATTTGAGTTTCTTTCCTTTTTGTGAAGATGTCAGTTTTTGGCTTACAACTAGATGCACGAGTATAAGTCATTTGTTGTTTATTTATCCTATTTGACTTACTTTCCCCACAAAGTATATTTCATGCTATTAAGTACTAATTTCTCTTGTAAATTTATGTTTACAAATATTTAATGTGCTACAAGATGTGTTTTTTTTTGTTTATATCCCATCAATTTGCACTTTCTTGAATGCTTTTATAATATGAAAATCTTTTTGTAGAGTTTTGGTTTGGTTTTACATATCACATATTTCTTTTGTGTGTCTAGATCCACATTCCTTTTCTACCAATATCCACATCCTAATGTTTTCCCTACCAAAGTTATCTATACGAGTTTTGGGTTACGTGTCTTATGCAAGTGTTCTTTTGCAAAATTTTGATTTACTTCAAGATTGCATATAATTTCTGCATCTAGCTCTAGTCTTCGTTCCCATGAAACATCACCTGATGTTAGTTCCCACCTAACTAACTTTTTACAACATTAATGGTGATCCAAATTAAGGCTTAGAAGAGATTTAAATTTGATTTTCAATGTTCATTTTAAACACTTTTGCATTCAAAAATCCTTGTTCTCTGGCCATTGAAAGCCTCTGACAATTAAAGCTACTTCCAACTATAAATATGAGCTGAGATTTAATGACAGTCATACAATTGTGAGCACAATTGCCTTAAAGAAACATTCAACAACATTTATGGGACCTTAAAGATTTCATCATGAACTAGGGTTTCCACCTGTAATATAAAATTAAGATACATGCTAACTTCTTCATTACATTCAATATGTGTTGGAATGGAGAATGCTAACTTTAGGAAACTAGAAAATAATTTACAAAAATGAGTTGTAGAGACAAATAGAGGATGACTTGAGAAGAACTTGGAGCCAGAATGACAAAGCTATTGCCCAAGATGCCAACATGTCATGCAGACATTTACACTAAGTGTTGTCTTTTGTATGGCCCAGAAAATCAATAGCTTCAAGAAAATGTGAAATTCCAATAACCAGTTCACCTAGTCTACAAAACCAGAACAAGGGAATGCAACAACAAGGTACCAAATAATAATAGAAAGGAAAGATTAAAGATAGACTAGCTAATCAGATGAAATATTGAAATAACAAGAGGAAGGAAGAAACTAGCAAACCTTCATGCAATTGAATGCTTTCCATTTATACCTATAGCTGAAGACAAGGAAAATTGTTGGAGCTATTTTAGGGTTTTCCTTCAAGTCAAACCCCTATTTTGGTATTTATACCTCCATAGTAGCCAAGAGATAAAAGGAGAATAGTGTGTGTTCTTAATCTAAGTGTATCTAGAAATAAAAACAGTTACTAAAATGAAAGATTGAAAGGATGTTATAATCCCAAGGTGTGTAAGGGCACAATAAAATAAATGCTTGCAATAATAATGTTCACAAGAACAATATCACCTTAAAGGGGCTTGAAGAAGTTAGAACACAAGCAATCTACTGAGAGGAATAAAACTTAAAACTTCAAGCCTCTAGAATGTAGATCAAATAAACTTTCAATGCAATAACATCAACAACAAGAAATCATGTACACATGAACACTAGATATACATGGAAAACCCAATATGGGAAAAACCATGGTGAGAAAATGCTGCTAGGATGTACCGTCCTAATCCAGCCTCATAAATGAAACCTTGATTAGGATATTTATGAGCACCAACTCTAAGGAATCACCAAATCCCTGATTTAAGAGCACCAACACTAAGGAGACTACAATCCCCTGATCTGAGCACCAACTTAGTCCATAGGAGGCATCAACTGTTAGGGTTAGGGCAGATTGAAACAATAAACACTAACAATTATATGTATATTAAATAACCCAAATATAACAATGAAGAATAAAACAAAAGAGATCAACACAGAAATTTAATGTGGTTCACCCAAAATGGGCTACATCCATAGAAACTTAGTCATCTAATGATTTTATTATCCAATGCAAAATAGATTACAATCTCACGAATTCCATACCCACAACATACATCCCAATTGCTTATAACAAGCTTTTTGGAAGCTTCTAGAATTAGGGTTTTACAATGTCATTTTTCTTTTGTCAGTTAAAATAATTAACAACCTACTCCGAACTGGAAAAAAGAGGGATACATTACGTGTGTACAGTATTTGCATGATCAGTCACCACATACCAACAATCTCCCACTTGGAGGCTGATCAAGCTCTACACCAAATAATCTTTCACTTGGAGACTGATTCTGGATGACACCGCTGCACTTGCAGCTCCCACTAGATTACAGGCCTGGCTAGTTTCTTATGTCCACCATTATTAGTCGTGAAGGCTAACAGAAACTAATGAGGAAATTAGTTTCTCTCGTGTAACTGCCTTTGTGAACATATCTGCAGGATTCTCACTTGTGTCAATTTTCTTCAACTTCAATTGTCCATCCTCCAAAACTGATTGAATGAAGTGGTATCTGAGTTGTATGTGCTTAGTTTTTGAATGCAGAGCTAAATTCTTAGCAAGATGAATGACACTCTAGCTATAAATGTACAAAGGGATATCTTCTTGTTGTTTCCCCAATTCCTCCAGAAACTGTTGTAACCAAATCATCTCATTGCTAGCTTCTGTAGCAGCAACATACTCAGCTTCAATGGTTGAAAGCGCAACAGCCTTTTGCAGCCTTGAAATCTAACTAACTATAGTAAAAAGATACCCTATAGTACTCCTCCTACTATCAATATCACCCACCAGATCAGGGTCAACATATCCTTTTAGAGCAGAATTTGTTTCTCCAAAACATAGTTTCTTTGAAGTAGTACCTCTCAAATATTAGAGAATCCATTTTACCGCATTCCAATGTTCCATTTGCAGATTTCTCATATACCTGCTCACAACTCCCACTACATGTGCAATATTTGGCCTTGTGCATACCATTGCATACATCAAGCTACTAGCTACTGATGCATATGGTATCTTAGACATTTTGTCTTCCTCCTCTTGTGTCTTTGGACACATCTCCTTAGTCAACTTAAAATGACTAGGAAAAGGTGTACTAACTACTTTTGTATTATGCATGTTAAACCTTTTCAACACCTTCTCTACATACTCACTTTGAGACAAAAATAATTTTCTATTTGTCATGTCTCGTGTGATCCTCATACCAACGATTTGTTTTGCTGCACCCAAATCATTCATAGAAAATAAATTTGCTAATTTCTGCTTAAGTTCATTAATATGCTATATGTTAGACCCGGCAACAAGCATGTCATCAACATAAAGCAATAGGATAATATAGATGCCATTACCCAATTTCTTAGAATAAGCACAATAATCAGAATGACATCTTTTGTAACCTTGTTCAGCCATAAAACTATCAAATTTCAAATACGATTGCCAAGGTGCTTGCTTCAAGCCATACAAACTCTTCTTTAACCTGCACACAAATTCCTCCTTACCCTTGACCTCATAACCCTATGGTTGCTGCATGTATATTTCCTCTTCCAAATCCCCATGGAGAAATGTTGTTTTCACATCTAGTTGTTCAAGATGCAAGTCTTCCGTAGCCACAAGACTTAGAATAGTTCTAATAGAAGTCATCTTTACAACCGGAGAAAATATTTCATCAAATTTTATACCTTTTTCTATGCAAAACCTTTTACCACGAGTCTGGCCTTATATCTTTTTCTTGCCTCCATCTTCTTCCTTCAAAGTGTAAACCCATTTATTTGGCAATGCTCTTTTACCTACAGGCAATTGGACTAAGTCCCAAGTCTGATTCTGTAGCAAGAAATCCATTTGCTCTTTCATGCCTAGCTCCCACTGCTTTTTGGTATCTACCTGCATTGCTTCCTCATAACCTTTAGGTTCACCAGAATCAGTTAATAATATAGAATATAATGATGGAGAAAATCTTTCTAGAGGTCTAGATATCCTTGTAGAATGTCTAACACTTGCAGGAGTCTGTGGGATAACTTCTTTTTGCTGAGCATCAGGTACCACTAATATTTTATTTTCTAGAATCTCATCCAGCACCACATATTCCTTTTTGGCTTGTTCATGCTTCTTTTCCTATAGCTGATTCTTATACATGACCTTCTCATTGAATATAACATCTATGCTCCTAATGATTTTATGATTTTCATAATCCCATAACCGATAACCAAATTCATCTACTCCATATCCAATGAAGGTACATTTTTTAGACTTAGCCTCAAGCTTAGTTCTATTTTCAATATCAACACGGACAAAAGCTTCACAACCAAAGGTTTTTAGAAATGAATAGTTTACCTTTGTGCCCGTCCATGCCTCCTCTAGAATGCTACCATCCTAAGTATTTGAAGGTCCCTTGTTTATTAAATAAATAGCGATATGTACAGCATCTGCCCAAAAGTGTAAGGGTAGTTCCAACATGCAATCTCATGCTCCTTGCACGCTCCATAATGGTCATATTCATCTTCTCAGACACACCATTTTCTTGTGGGGTTCCAGGAACCGTTTTTAGCCTCTAGATTCTATTATATGAACAATAATTCTCAAATTCTCTGCTGCAATACTCACCTCCATTATCAGATCTGAGACACTTCAACTTTTTTCCTATCTCATTCTCAACCAAAGCTTTCCACTTTTTAAAAGTTTCAAATACTTATGATTTTTATTTTAGAAATACACCCATGTTTTCCTAGTTGCATCATCAATAAAAGTAACATAATAGTAAGAGCCACCAAGAGAAGATATCTGAGCTAGTCCCCATATATCTGAATACACAAGGGCTAATTTCTCACTCTTCTTCTCTTTCCCAACTTTGAGAAATCAGACTCTTTTTTGTTTTTCATAAACACAATTTTTGCAGAACTCCAAGTTAATCTTCTTTAGACCTGGTAGCAACTTTCTGGAGTGAAGGATCTTTATCCCTTTCTCACTCATGTGCCCAAGTCTATGGTGCCACAATTCTATTTCTGTCCCTATAGCAAGTGTTATAACTATCTCAGTAGCAACTATTTCTGTAGCAGCTAAGGTAGAATAAGTATTACCAGTACACAAATACAATGTGCCTACCTTTTCACCTTTATCTACTACTAATGCACCTTTAGTGACCTTCCAAACTTTATCTAAAAAGGTAAATATACAGCCTTCACTACCCAGTTCTCCTGCAGAGATTAAATTCCTTGTCAAATTTGAAACATGCCTTACCTCCTGTAGCAACCATTCATTTCCATTATGCAACTTGATTTTTATCTTTCCTTTTCCAACAATCTGACAGGGTTCATTATCACCCAAATATACTTGTCCAAAATCACCTTGAATATAATCTACAAAATATTTCCTATGGGGTGTGGCATGAAATGAAGCCCCTGAATCTATTACCCATGAATCATTAGCATTATCTAAACACAAAATTAAAGCATCCTATAATTTATTGCTTGCAACATTAGCTTCATTATTGTCATCATGTTGTTTGTCTCCTTGTTTGCCCTTTTGAGACTAGAAATCTTTCTTCAAGTGTCTTGGCTTTCTACAGTGCCAACAATCCATTCTTCCTCTAGATTTAGATCTACCTTTCTTCGACTTCCCTTGTGACTTCCCACAAATTTTTGGGCTTTTTCCTCTCTCCTTTGTTCTTCCCCTGTTCTCTATAGTCAAAGCATTACCTGATGTTGAACTCTCACCTATGTTTTTCTATTGCATTTCCTTGCTAAGGATAACACCAGCAACATCATCAAATTTCAAAGTATTTGAACCAGAGACAGAGTTACTTACAACCATTACCAAGCTATTCCAACTTTCTAGCAAAGAACATAAAACCAAAAGAACCATCACCTCTTCATCAAATTTTACTTTTACAGAAGTTAACTGAATGGTAATCGTATTAAACTTATTTAAATGATCTGATACAGATCCACCTTCAATCATTTTCAAATTAAACAAATGCTTCATGAGAAATACCTTATTAGAGGCTGAGGGTTTTTCATACAATTTAGCCAAATCTTTCATCAATTCATTTGTTTTCTTCGCTTCTATTATATTGAATGCCACAAATGGTGCCAAGCACAACCGAATGGTTCCCAATGCCTTTATGTCTAAAAGTTCCCAATCCTCATCAGTCATTGCTGCCAGTTTCTTGACTTTTCCTTACAACGGCCTCCATAAATCCTTCTAATAGAGATAATCCTATAATCTGCATCTTCCATAACTGATAATTATACCCATTGAATTTATCTACCTTCAATTTACCCTCATCCGCCATTGCTTCCACTTAATCGTGAGACTCCCACTCAACCATGAGACCTTCTTGCATATCATAATCAAACACTGATTCTATTTTCAATCGCTTTTATATATATACATCTATCTCTGCATACACTCACACATCTGAATGTGCACACTCCAATCTTTCTTTATGTTTACAAATCTAGTCATTTACATGTAAAACACTCCAGTCATATCTATATTTCTACTTTTTGCATGTCTAGAAAGATAATTCTGCATGTAGCTCTAATCATGCATTCAATCCGTTTAACTGTTATTTATCCATTGTTATCATCAAGTAGACTTGCAATTTTATTTATCTTTGTGCATGCAAAACATCCAACTATTCTGCATCACCATTAGTTCCATGCATACATCCGTGTTTAGGTTGTTTACACCGTCATCTCCATGCATTCTCTGTTTAACCACTAATTTTGCATCCAAGTTTTACATCATGAATATAGTTGTTAAAACATTTTATTTATTTACTTTTCTATCAGCGATTTTATCATTTTTCTAACCTTGGATTTTGGCCCTTTATCAGCGATTTTCAACTTTTGAGAACTTTGCCTTTCAACTCCTTTATTAGTGAACTTTAATTTTTTCAAACCTTGGCTCTTATCTTCTTTGTCGTTGAAAATCACTTTTTAGGAACTCTCTCCTTGAGCACTTTATCAATGAAATCCTTCTTTTACAAACTTGCCTCTCGTTGCCTCTTATAAAAAAAAATACTCTTATCCAAACTTGTCCCTTTGTTCTATCCTATTTCTTTTAATCAATGATTTCTCAAGATCTCGAACTAACCTTTCTCGATTGGCACAAAGAACAAACCACGAACTCACTCCTTGAGATCTTTGTCTCTTAGTCAGTGAACCAAGAAAAAGGCTAACTTGAGAACAAGTTAGTCTTTCACAAACTTTCCTGACAACAAATAAAACACTTGTTTTTCTTTCAACACTTTCCTTTGTCAACACCTCCATTGGCTAGGCACCAAATCAGTGAAAAATCAAACTTGCGAACTAGTTCTAAAAGAAGAACTTTGCCAATATCATAAGTCTTCAATGAAAAGACTTTCTTCTAAGTGTTCACTTATCTTTTCCCTCTATCAGTGAATCAGCAAAAACCAGAACCAGCAAACCTGCTAGTTCGTAAACTGAAGAAATCTCTGATTGGCTATAACTTAGCCAATTTCGCCCAAACTTCACCAAACTAAAACTGGGGATACCCATTTGGGTCTTTAACAAAATGAAGTCCTTAGTTTGGTCATACACCCTGAAATGGAAACAAATCAATAACTCTTCCTTTCTTTGCCTTAGTCATTTTGCTTCTATGCACTTCTCCTCTGCCATCCAAATTTGATATCAATGACAATATAACAACAATCTCCCCCTTTGTCATTGATGGCAACACTCATGCATAAACTGTTCTTAGTGCTACTCTACCCCTTCTGCATTAATGATGTCCATTAATGATGGTCTAGGGTTTTCTACATCTGCTCCCCCTTAATCTTACTCTCCCCCTTTGTCTTCAATGGCAAAGGGATGTAAACAACCTCCTTTCTGACAACCAACTGCTATTGTGTGAAATGCTTCTCCTCACCATATCACATGAACTTGTGACATCTAAACTTCCATCTATCTACCTACCCCCCTTGAGAGGTAGTCACTATCCAAAACAGGGACGAAAAATATGCCTTGATCTACTCTCCCTGGACAGTTGCCACAGCTGCACTTCTACTTGTGAGAAGAAGGAGCAATAACTCCTAGCTTCTACCTAAGATATTCAAAAGTATCCTTGGCAATTGGCTTCATGAAAATATCAGCAATCTAATCTTGTGTGTTGGAATACTCCAACTTGACTTCTTGATCTACAACTCTTTCCCTCAAGAAATGGTATTTAATGGAAATGTGTTTTGTTCTTGAGTGCATCACAAGATTCTTTGAGATATTTATTTCAATTGTATTATAAAAAAGAATGGAAATAGGATCATCAAACTCTACCTTTATATCCTTGAGTGTCTGCTTCATCCATAAAACTTGTGTACAACATGAAACAACAACATATTCTGCCTCATTAGTGGACAATGTGACTGAATCTTACTTCTTGTTGAGCCAAGATACCAACCTATCACCAAGGAAGAAAGCTCCACCACTGGTGCTTCTCTTTTCATCTATACTTCCTACCCAATCAACATTTGTATATGTTGTCAAAGTAAAATCATTAGTTCTGGGGTACCATAATCCATACTCCACAGTACCTTTCAGATATCTAAAGATTTTCTTCACTACTTGAACATGAGATTCCTTAGGAGCAACTTGGAATCTAGCTACCATGCATATTACTTGCATGATATCTGGTCTGGATGCAGTTAGGTACAACAAGATACCTATCATAGATCTATACATCGTCTGATCTATATCAGGTGATTCATCATTCTTACTCAACTTGCATCCTGTCATCATGGGTGTACTCACAGGTTTACAGTCTTCCATTTTGAACTTCTTGAGAATTTCCTTTGCATACTTGATTTGAGATATAAATATACCTTGGTCTAATTGTGATATTTGTAAACCAAGAAAGAAAGAAAGTTCTCCAAGTATGGACATTTCAAACTCTTTCTACATCTTATCAGCAAATTCCTTTCTCATCTTGTCATCACTACCACCAAAAATGATGTCATCAACATATACTACAATAATCAGCATGTTCTCACCTTTTGATTTGAAGTACATGTTGCTATTAGCACATCCTTTTCTGAATCCTTATTGGTGGAGGTAATTATCCAGCTTAGAATACCAAGCCCTAGGGGCCTGTTTCAAACCATACAAAGCCTTTTTCAATCTGCAAACATAATCTTCTTTCTTTGACAGTTGAAATCCTTCAGGTTTCTTAATATAGACTCTTCATTAAGGTTCCCATTCAAGAATGCAGATTTAACATCCATTTGGTAAACCTTGAAGTTCTTATAAATAGAGAATGCCAAAAACATCCTGATGGCTTCTAATCTTGCTACAAGTGCAAATGTTTCTTCAAAATCTATGCCTTCAACCTGTGCATATCCTTTACAAACCAATCATGCCTTGTTCCTCATGAATTCTCCATCCTCATTCAACTTGTTTTTAAACACCCATTTTGTGCCTATCAAGTTCTTATTTGGAGGTCGTGGAACCAATTCCCATGTCTGTTTTTTCTCAATCTGATTGAGTTCCTCTTCCATTGCATTGATCCATCCTTGATCCTCACTAGCATCATTAAATATTTTAGGTTCAATCTTAGCGAGTAAAGAGAAATTTACTTGTTCATTTGCCCTAGAAAGTTTCCTTCTTGTTTGCACACCTTCATTTTTATCGCCGATTATTTGTTGATCTGGATGATCTTTCTCCACATATCTTGTGGGTACCTTACCAGTTGACTCTTCATGTTCTTCTTCTCTAGTAGCATCTTCTTTTTCTTTTGGTATCACTGATCCATCTGAGCAGTTGTCTTTATTCTAAGTTAGATGCAGTTGGTCTTCATTTACCCTAACATTAGTGCTTTCAACGATTCTATGCAATTGCTTATTGTAACATTTTTATGCTTTGGATCTACTGGAATATCCCAGACAAAATGCCTTCATCACATCTAGAATCAAAGATTCCAAGGTTTTCCTCATTTCTTCTGATGTAGCATTTTCTACCAAATGCCCCCATGCCATAATTCATACGGCATCTTGTCAGTGTTTACCCTTAGTTGCACTCTGCTCAAAGTATACACTGTTGTGTGTACTACTTCTCTCCAGTAAACATCAAGTAATTTTGCCTCATTTAGCATTATTCTTGCCATTTATTTTATCATTCTATGTTTTCTTTCCACAATGCCATTCTACTGTGGAGTTCTAGGTGTAGAATATTGTCTTTTTATGTCGTTCTTTTCACAATATTCCATAAACTCATTGGAGGTGTATCCTCCACCTCTCCTTGATCTTAGGAATTTGATTTCCAGATCACTCTCCTTCTCAACCAAAGACCTAAAAGCCTCAAATCTCTCAAAGGCTTCTAATTTATCCTTTAGAAAGGTTACCCATGTCATTCTTGAGAAATCATCAACTAATAACATGAAATATCTCTCACCTTTTAGTCCTTGTGTCTTGGTTGGACCACATAGGTCTGTATGAACTCACTCTAAGAGTTTTGAAGTAGAGTGTAACATCACTATCCATAATGCTTAAGATTTAACTTAAACATGTAACTTAATCAAGTCATTAAATAAGAATTGATAGAGATAATCAAAACCAAATCAAAAGGAACATATTCTTTTCCATCAATTAAGCATGTTAATCAAATCAAGATATAACAAAGCTTACAATCTAGTAAACCATTACAATCTTTAGTGAATAACCATCACTAATCAAATACAATATATGTTCTAGGCATCTTAATCAATTTTTTACATTACAATAGACCAACTGGTCATAAAATGCAAACACTGTATCTGGAACCAATGACATCTGTCTTCATAAGCCTCAGCTTGTCTCATCCTTGGGAAGATAAGCATCATCTTGGTGCTTTTCCTCCAACCACGAACCTATGATCCCCCACTCATCTTCCTAACTAGAAGAGGACCTACCCTTCACCAAAAGGTTAGACATTAGAAACCAATTGGATAGCCATCTGAGTATCTAATGTTGTCTCCTTCCTAATGTCTCGCAGTCACACACTATAGATCCACTCTAACTTGTATGACACTACTAGAGACACTAGGCCTTCTAGAGCATTGTGGACTGACAATGCATGCAGAGATAGATGCATTACCTTGGCCAATTTTTTCATATACATACATTGCACAATGAACATTGTCATATGTCCTCCACCCTAACTCGACTTATAAGATGTCATGTCCTACAATAAGTTCTTAACGACCTTATCATTTAGGTCTAGTATGAGTGGAATCAATTCGAATCACTATCCAAACTTGAACATTTGACTCCCATCATAAGTCAACTGTAACTAAACAGGTTACTTTTGTAACGCAAAACTAGTGACTCCTTATCACCTTATTCCATTTTCAATTCATTCCAAATTTATCCATTATGACTGCCTTGGTCTCCCATGGTTAACATTTTTGATAGCAAATCATCACATATGATTAAGTTGAATTTCATTGTATTCAAGGCATTCCATGCCTTAGTAAAGTACATTAGCTTCTTTAGGTTCAATAGCTCTTATTATCCCAATGAGCTTAAGGTGTTAATCACCAAACCTAATAGTTTACATTTAAGTAAAAGGAATTATATCTCTTAACATTAACCAATAAGTCATAATTCAATCACATATAGAACTAGTCTATATTCTTTTATAAACTTATTTTAATTATCTCATGATGAGACCATGATCATAAAATATCTCATCCCTTCATATTTGAAGGTTCATATAAACATTCATAACAGTTTAAACAATTCCATTTATAAATCATAGTCGGCTTCTCATACAAGCCTGACTTGGGTTAGTTAGGTGTTATAGACACACCAATATATATTTGCCTTCCCAGTAATCATATCAGTCAATGGGCTGTGTTACTAATACTAAATGCCTTCTTGGCTGTTATTATAGTCGAAAGACTGCAGTTAAGTATTAATGTCTTCTCGGCCATCATTACAGTCGAATGACTGTATTGTAAATAATATTGCCTTTTTAGCAGTCATTATAGTCAAATGACTGTATTATTTCATTATCAACTAGATCATTTGGAGTCATTCATAGCTCCATTCGAGAGCTCATAGGCTCTTCCTTTGTTATCATATGATGTGAGCTTAATATATATATTAAATACATGCTTTGCCATAATGGCATTGAGCTCCAGTTATCATAAATGTATTCTACAATACGGCCAGGTCGAAAGACCCTAGGCTCAGACATAGAAAAGAGTCTATCTTTATAGAGCTTGGCGTCAAGGCCTTGAGCTAGTACCCAAATAAAACATAGTGCAGTGGCTATTTGGCTCTTTAAGCCTCAGGTTAAATCATAAACAAGATTACACAGTGTTACAACTCAGCTAAGTGTAGTCTCAAGAAGAGTTTACAAAGTTTCATTGCTTGGCTCAACGGCCTAGAGCATGGTCTCAAAGCAATTTACTGTGTTTAGCAAGCTCAGCCTTCAAGGCTTTGAGCATAATCATAATTCAAAGTTGTCTTGATAGGGTTCGACCATACGGCTTTGAACCACTACAAATATAAGTTTTTAAAACAAGAATAGCTCAGCCATTTTGGCCTCGAGCCATGACATAGAAAGATATAACCAATATCCATGGCATGGCCTTATAGGCCTCGTGCCTAATTTTTTAACAATAACAAGAAACATCATGTTACTCAGACTCAAGCATAAGTCTTACTGAGATTTAAACTCATCAAATAAAAAGTAATTGGAGTAATTGTTTCCCATTTTACCTATACAAGGCAATAGTCAAGATGCAGTTCCAGACTATGACTCGTCCAGTTGTTCACATTTCCTTTCCACCACTGTTTTCCCCAAACAATTTTGCCACCTTTTTCCTCCAAACCCCAAACAACAACCAACTCACTAAAAAGTGACTTCCCCCAAAACAATACAATACCCAACACAAGATAATCAGTCTCATGGCATGCCGATTTTGGTTGATAACTACCTTTCCCACTCAGCAGTGCCTCCACAAAGGTGGCTCGATACTAGCAAAACATGGGGTGGTTGAGCTCGAAGCTCCCATTGATCCTCATGATCAACTATAATAACTTAGTCATATTCCATAGTATACAATTATTGAGATAAGTAAATAATAATAACAATATTATAGGTAACAACCTATTAAGAGGTTTCATCCTTGTCTAAGGATTATCACAATTAGATTGTAATCTTAAAAAGATTCATATTAATAACGTCGATTATTGGGGTCGAGTATTACTCCCCTGAAATTGACTATTCCCATTAGTCAAATGACTAGGGAAAATAATGATCCTGAGAACAAGAAGGGTAGGAGAGAGGTCCTTGTCTCTTAACACTATTGTCTCTGCACTAGGGATGATGTTCCAAGAACATCATCTGGTCATCACGTTTTGTCATGATAACTTCAACAATGCAACGATTATACCAAGAACATGGAAACAAAAGAAAAGAGACATGACACATGTCAACTTACAAAAGGATTGAGAAGGACATAGGAGTCGATTACTCAAATGGCTAGTCAACTTATGTTTTCACAATGCCTAACCCTTCCTCTAAGATAATACTCTCCTTCCTTCTTTGAAGGACATTCATTTTCCTGTCACACTCAAGACCACAAGATTACGATCAATGCATCATTATCATATCTCATAAAATAAATCATTTAATTTACAAAACTATTAAACATCTGTATCTACTTCATAATCAAAAGTTTAATCAAATATTTTCACAATATCAAATCAATTAACTATGACTAATCCTCCTAATTATCATGCTAAGTTAATGATTAAGTTTAATTGTAAGTTGGGGATGTAGCATATCTCCCCCCATAAGAATCATCATCCCTGATGATTAATTGTCTTAAAAAATAAACCAACATAATATGAAAAGGTTTTCATAAGCATAGTATCAAATGTTTCAGAAAAGATGAGGAAATCTAGCATAGAAGTCATCATAATTTTCCCAGGTGGCATTTTCCACCGAATATTGGTCCCACTAGACCTTGCACTATGTTATTTCCTTGTTATGTAAGTGTAGCTTATGTGTTTCGAGCACCTTGATGGGCTCAATCACCAACACTCCTGGGTCTTTCACCTGTAGAAGGTTCCAATCAAGCATAGGAATTTTATTATTAGAAGAATTAAACTTCTCCAAATATTAAACATGAAACACATTATGCATCATGGCAAGTGCTAGTGGTAGAGCAATTCTGTATGCCACTAGGTTGACTTATTCTAGAACTTCAAATGGGCCCACATATCTTGGTGCCAGTTTGGACATCTTTCCAAATTTGATGGATATTTTCTGAGGTTTAACCCTTAGGAGAACTTTATCTCCCACAGTGAAATGCCTTTCTACATGCTTAGCATCTGCGTAACTCTTTTGTCTATCATTGGCTTCCACTAGCCTCTTTTTAATTAGATGGACTTGTTCTTCCATTTCAGATAGCATTTTAGGACCAAGGCTAACCCTATCTTCAAGCTTATCCAATCTTATAGGGGTTCGGCACTTCCGTCCATATAATGCCTTAAACGGTGCTATCTTAATAGCTGAATGATAAGAGTTATTATAGGAAAATTCCACTAGAGGAAGATAATCCTCCCACTTGTATTGTTGATCCATGCAATACATCCTTAAAAAATCCTCCAACACTTGGTTCACCCTTTCAGTTTGTCCATTCGTTTCAAGATGATAAATAGAGCTTATGTTCAACTGTGTTCCAAGTGAAGAGAACAAGGTTTGCCAAAACCTAGATGTCATTCTTGCATCCCTATCTAAGATAATCTTCTCAGGAATGTCGTCGAGTCTAGAAAATCTCTTGAACAAATTTTTGA
This sequence comes from Cunninghamia lanceolata, assembly GCA_027924645.1. Taxonomy (NCBI): domain Eukaryota; kingdom Viridiplantae; phylum Streptophyta; class Pinopsida; order Cupressales; family Cupressaceae; genus Cunninghamia; species Cunninghamia lanceolata. Next base: position 18,192,315 of record BSBN01001272.1, on the reverse strand, counting down.
GCAATGATGGGTGCCCCATCTACCAAGTTTCCAGGTATAAAATGGGCTGCTTTGCTGAGTCTATCCACCACAACCAAGATAGCATTGTGCTTATTCCTTGACATAGGAAGCCCTTGCACAAAGTCCATTCTTATAATCTGCCATTTCCAATCAGGAATTTCATGAGGGTATAATAATCTTGTTAGGTGTTGGCATTCCGCCTTCACCCTTTGGCATTCTAAATGTAACACCCCGCCAAGGAACCTAGAGGATAACACAACTAAACTTACAAAAAGGACAAATATATATATATATTTTAAAATGAAAGAAATAACAACAATCATATATTTATTCATAACATTTAAATTAAGCTTTATTGTCTAGGGTTCCACGGCTGCATTACTGACGAACAAGTAACAAGATCTTAAACAAGATTATGAACTAACTAACAACCATGGTTCATTCAAATCTAATTATATGAACTGAGTAAACACATACATTTCCATATTGTATCATCAGAAAGGTAGACATCAAGATCATGAATACAGGATTTCAAGTACATATACAATTTCCTTTACATGAGAGTACATCATTACAATGTTAACAATATCATTTTTCCGAATACATTGGAGTACATACATCAAGACAATAGTACATGAATATATGTCTCCTCGAGCTAGAACAGGATCAGAAATCTTCTATAAGAGATACATCTTTCTTGCACACGAACAATAGAAAGAGAAACCAATGGAGATATAAGAACAACCACCCGACCATGTGGAACCCTAAGGTCCACCCCCCGTGCTAGGAGATAATAATAAGGTCCCACAACATGAAACAGTTAAGAAGACAGGAACACAACACAAAAGGCTAACATGACTCCAACATACAAATACACATGACATTCACAATAGAGTCACCACTTCCTCCAACAATAAAAAAGATAATAAACTAACAGGTGCAAGGACTACACATGACTCCAAAACAACACTAGTCAATAAGGACATCACAAGTAACTCAAACATCACTTCTAGAGGCATTCACAAAACAAAGGGGAGAACACAACTAGAGAATGCTAGACTGCAGTAGGGATGAGTGTCATCGCATGGTCCTAGCATGGGTTACCTTGATAGTCTCTAGCTAGACGTTGGCCCCCATCCATGGGTTACCCTGACAGTCTCTCGCTAGGTGCCGACTCCCATCTATGGTTACCCTAACAGTCTCTCACTAGATGTCAGCCCCATAGGGGTGACACATGTGGAACCAACATTCATTTCGTGATGACAAGAAAGTTGATTTTGCCAACCACAGCCTTCTGATCTCATCCTTAGCCTAAACGAGCACTACAGACATGAGTGAGGTATCCAATTATCTTGATTAGTGTGAAAACTACCCAAACCTCTAAATTTATTATTAAGTTATCACTAGATTAACAACTTCCAATGGGTTGCCTTGACAAGCCACTTTGGGCGCCAGCCCCACGTTGAAAGCCACTCCCCCTTCACTGCATCTAGATTCTCAAAGCCCAAAACAAAACCCAAGTATGAACTATCACATTTCTCATCATGATACATTTACAACACAAAATATACATCATTTCACATTACACAAAGAAAGGCATTACCCATCTTGCATAATTATCATAACCACATGAATAGGTACACTGAGCAAGGCATTATCCATCTTGCACAATCATCATAACCACATGAATAAATACACTGAGCAAGGCATTATCCATCTTGCACAGTCATCATAACCACATGAATAGGTACACTGAGCAAGGCATTATCCATCTTGTGCAGTCATCATAATCACATGAATCCATAAACAGAGAGGAGTCAACATATAACCAATGCATATTCAACCATTAGCAAGATTACATAATCACAGGAGTCATACACACGACTAGCCCTCTTGGCCTCTGGAATCAACTCTCCCAAATGACACAAACACTTGACACACTAAACACTATGGTCTCACATCACATTCACTCTCAAATGCACATCATCACCTAATAGACCAAACTAAGATCCTTCATCAATAATTCAAATACAACACCACAATTGCGACATATGACATAATGCACTAATTATGGGTCTTGAAGAATGTAACATTAATTGAATCATGATCAATCATCTAACAATCATAAAGTGAATCTATCTCAACAATACATAACTGTAACTTTCTAATCACCAGTAGCAGTTACAATATGATCATAAGATATAAGTGTCCACGAGCAACAATATTTTAACTAATAATTCTCAAGACTTAATGTTAATTTCATTTAATTAAAATGATTGTGAACAAACTGCAAATAACTCTAGGGCATACAAATTAAACACAACAATTATTTACACTATTTACATTGATGTAGATTTCATTAATAATCTAGTCAATTTTGTAAATACTATTAAATATAATTGTATAAGCAAGGCTAAAAGCCTATAATATTATAATGCTATAAATATCTTACACTAGTTAGAATCACAAGATACAAAACCCGAAGCTACAATGAAAGAACCTTGTTCTAAGGTTAGCTTGAGAGGAAAAGAATATAGAACAACAAAACATTCCTATAGATCTAACATCTTCATCAAATCTACCACACTTTTAACCACATGCATATAATAGGATCAACACAAAATGAATTTGTTGAGAAGGCTTTAGAAGCTACCAACAATGCAAAATGTGAAAGCATAGACAAGGCACGCAGACTGATTGGTAGAATGCCTCAAAGAGAGTCATATGATGAAAAGTAATGATCATAAGATATGCACAAAATGAATTTGTTAAAAAATTTCAGAGAAACTCAGTTCAAAAATATAGAGTTATTGGTGACGCAACTAACTGTTTTAATAGAGATGAAACGAGTGAGAGGTAGACAGTCACAAAATATTCATATCTCAAAAATGACAAACTAAGCATGGCTAATTTTTGGATATGATTTAGATATCCAGGCCATGCACCATATATAAAAAAATTAGAGAAACCCAGTTCGCAAAAATAAAGTTATGGCTAACGCAACAGACTGATAAAATAGAGACAAAATGGGTGAGAGATAGACAGTCAAAAAATATTCATATCTTTAAAATGACAAACTAGGTAAGGATGATTTTTGGATGAGTTGGACAAGTAGGACTTGCACCATATACCAAAACTTTAGAGGAACCCAGTTGGCAAAACAAAAGTTAAGGCTAATGCAACGAACTGCTAAAACAAAGATGAAATGGGTGAAAGATAGACAATAACAAAATATTCATATCTCCAAAACAATAAATTGGGTAAGGCTTATTTTCTGATATGATTTAGATATACAAGCCGTGCACCATATATAAAAAAAATAGAGAAACCCAATTCGTAAAAATAAAGTTATGGCTAACGCAATAGACTGGGTTCAGAAAATGTAGAAAAGAATTCACAAAATATTTTACTAAATTTAATGCAACAATAAATTAGATTCATATCTCAATCCATACCTGGAATATTACTTCTATCACATCTTCACAAAATTCCCAGCTCGTATCCATTTTCCCCCAAGTCTTTTTCTTCTGGAAACTATGGTTTATGGTGCCAAAGAAAAATGAAAACTTCCTGTGAGAGAGATCCCCAAAACATAAAACATATTCTCCATTTGAAATGCACGCTCCCCCCCAAATTATGTCTTGAGATTTTAAAATAAAGTTGAGCATCCATAACCACCCCCAAAAATTCTTCCAGAAGATTCTCCTTTATTACTTTCTTACAATTTTCTATTTTTAACCAAACAATAATAGTTTCTTTCTACTTTTCTAAAATTAGTCTCTTACACAAAAGAAACAATTATTTCTAAGATTCCCCCTTGAGGTGCGTAACTGGCACTTCTCCAAGTGGCCAAATGAAAAATAATTACTCAAGGTAATAATAATAAAGAAAGAGAACCTTTTTCAGACATAATAATACATATTTCCACTCAACTATAATTTACATAAAAGCATCTATATTTATTTATCAAAGTGCCCTCTTGACTTAATAATTTTATTTTAATGAAGCAATTAACCAAAACATTAATCAAATAATTCCAAATAAAATAACCCAAATGCCAAGCAATACCTGACACAATGCATGATTGAAAGTATGACCACAATGACAATGACTGACAATTACGCCCATACAGACAACACTGACAAGGTGCAAAACTGGATACTCATCCTTTTTAAAGATGATGGCTAACTAGGGGACCACATGTTATCTCCGTTCAACAGTTTCTATTGGGTTTAAGACACACTTAGACCTATCAATTCAGGTGGAGTCGATGCCTGGTACCTGCATCCTGCAGCAACCAAACAATCAAACAAATAGACATATATAAATAATCATATAGTCAAATACACCGTGAAAGGGAATTGCAGCATAGTAGGGCACTCACGCATGAGTAATGCAACACTGTCCCTTTCACCATCACATCAAACACGTAATCACAACACACATAGCAATCAATTATTGAACAACTAAATAAGAACCATCATCAGATAATTGCATGATACACATAATAAGATTAATCCACACAAAACATCACAACATAACTTCCTATGATACAGAATCAGTCGCATAAAAATCAATTCTAACATATGACAATCATAGTAAGATAAACATCATAATCACCTGAATGTAAAACAATGTCAGAGCATATAAATTATTAGTGTCACAACAAAGATTATCGATAAAACATACTAACTGTCATATGAAACCACACATGAGCATAATCAGGTATGTCATCAATATGAGTGTAGCATCTACCAACATCATATAATGTACAACATCAATTGTCTAACATACACTAAATATTCCTATTATTTTACCTTCATCTTCATGCTCCTTAGCCAGACCATCTGCACATCCAAGATGAGAATGGAGGGGCATTACACTAAATAAGTAGCTACAAAATTTGTAGCATCCCTCTTCATTCCTTTGCAAAAATATAAAGGTTTCACATCAGCGAGTAACTTGGTTACTCCAGGATGCCCAGAATATGATGCAGAATGAACCTCTTTCCAAACCATATTCTTTTTGAGCTAGGTACATACATCCTTCCTTTGAACCTTAATAACCCATCTGGTTCAAGGTTGAATCCTTCATATTTCAGATTCTGTGGATCTTTCTCTAGGGCCTATTTTACCTGCTCATAAAACTCATCTCCCTTAGGATTTTGTAACACCAAATCTCTAAAATCAGAATGTATAGATATCATAGTGGAGATGTGCCTTCTCCTACTCAAAGCATCTGCCACTCTATTTTCTTTTCCCTGAATGTATTTAATCTTCAAATCATAATCCGAGATAAATTCTAACCATCTTATTTGACAAGCATTAAGATGGGGTTGAGTGAATAGATATTTAAGTCCCTAGTGATCCGTTTTCAACTCGAAGGATTTTCCAAGTAGATAATGTCTCCACATTTGGAGTGCGTGAATGACTGCTGCCGATTCTAAATCATGTGGGGCATAGTTTTGTTCATAGTTTTTCAATTTGTGTGATTCATAATCAATGACATGTCCATCTTGGACTAGTACACCACCTACGCCTTCCCCTGAGGCATCGGTAATGACATCAAATTGACCTTCTGGGTCAAGCATTTTCAATATCAGGGCTGAAGTCAAGTTTTCCTTCAGTAGGTCAAAGGCCTCCTGGCACTTTTCTGACCATTCAAACTTCTTGCCCTTTCTTTGCAAGGAAGTTATAGGATGTACAATTTTAGAGAAGTTTTTCACAAACTTCCTATAATAGCCAGCAAGGCCCATAAAACTTTGGACCTCATGAACATTTCTTGGTTCGGGCCATTCAAAAATAGCCTTACTATTAGCTGGGTCCACAACTATTCTCTTAGCTAAAATTATATGACCCAAATATTGTACTTCTTTCTGAAAGAAGGTACACTTAGAGAGCTTGCCATATAGTTTATTCTCTCTTAATCTCTGAAGAACAATTCTCAAATGCTGCATATATTCCTCCTCGTTCTTAGAATAGATCAAGATGTCATCAAGAAATACTAAGACAAACCTGTCTAGAGACAGTCTCTGAACACATTGTTCATAAGATTCATAAATGTTGCTGCCGCATTTGTCAACCCAAAAGGTAGGACAATGAATTCATAGTGTCCATATCTGGTTCTAAAGGTTGTCTTATGGATGTCTTTATCCTTCAACCTCAATTGGTGATATCCTGATCGAAGATCAATCTTGGAGAATATTGATGCACCCCTCATCTGATCAAAAAGATCATTGATGTGAGGTAGAGGATACTTGTTCTTAATGGTTGCTTTGTTTGACATGTGGTAATCTATACACAACCACAAAGTGTCATCTTTCTTTTTCACAAAAATGACAGGTGCTCCCCATGGCGATACATTGGGTCTAATCAACCCTTTATCCAGTAGCTCTTGCAGTTGATCCTTTAACTCCATTAGTTCTATTGTGGTATCCTGTAGAGGGCTTTAGAAATAGGTTCTGACCCAGGTATGATATTAATAGAAAAATCAAAAGCTCTCTTAGGAGGTAACCCTAGTAGTTCATCTGGAAATACATCCTCAAAATCTCTGAGGAGGGGCTACTTGTCCATATTTGATCTTTCCTGACCTATGGACTCCTTCATCTCTACTTCATTAAGTTTTTGGAATTCATAAAACATCAAGTCATCTTGGAAGTAGGTTTCCTTTGTTTCATCTATTTTGTCCATCTTTACAACAAAAAGTTGGCATCCTTTTCTCTGTGCCCTTTTCATTTGTAAGGCAGAAATTTGCCTTAGTTTAATTTCCCTAGGTTTCCCTTGGAGAAGGACTTGGTTTCCTCGATCATCCAAACATTCTACTATCTTGGCATAACAATCTACTTTGGCTGGATGTCTCCAAAGCTAATTTATCCCTAGGATAACATCATAGGAGCCAAGTGGGGCTACATATAGATTTACTTCTGTGGAAAAATTTAGAATTTCAACCTGAGCTTCAAACAGGCATTGCTCTACCTGAGCCTTGGTGTGATTTGCATACTCTACAGACCAAGTATTTGCCATGAATCCTACTTTTCTAGGTATCTTATTTACAATTTTGGGAGAAATAAAACATTCTATGGCACATGTATCAATTAAAACTAAAATTGGAACTCCAAATAAATTACCTGTTGTCTCTACTGGATTTATTTGATACTTGGCTTGACGGTTGTCTAAGGCCACATGGATACATTACTGGAACGCCACTTGCTGGGAAGGTAGAGGATTCCCTCTTGGTTCCACTCCCTATGATTTGTTGGGACATTGATTGGTGTAGTGATCTCTAGCACAAGTGAAGCATCCTCCAACTAATCCTCGCCTCTCCTGAGGTTTGCCATAATTATTCCCATTCTTCTTGGAGTGGTTATTCCCCTTTTTCTCTCCCCTAGACTCATTTTGTTTATTTTTGGCCCCTCTATCACTCTTCTTAGTATAATCATGTTTCTTCCCCTTTTTATTTGAGGGTTGAGAAGATTGAGACCAATTATATCTCTTTATGTTTCTCTCCCTATAGGCCAGCACAGCCTGCAGGTTATGTTCTTGCCTAATGGCCTTCTAATAGACCTGTTCCATGGTTGTAGGACCGTGAACATTAACCTTACCCCCATTCTGGGTGTTCAATCCCATGATAAACTTCCAGACACATAACTTCTCATCATGCTGATACTATGGCACATATTTCAATAGTTGGGTGAATTTTTCCCAATACTCATTTACAGTCATATCGACCTATTTCAGATTTTGAAAATCTATAAGTTTTTGATCATAGAACAGTTAAGGCAACCATCTTTGCCTAAACAGTTCTACGAACATGTCCCAAGTAAGGCTTGTAGACCTCAAGCCTAATTCCATCTTTTTGTTCATCCACCACGTGGATGCCTCACACGCTAGCTAGAATGCTCCCCAGACATCTTTGTTAACCTCATTATAATTTCTAATTTTAAAATACTTGTCCATCTCTGTAAGCCATGCCTTTGCGGCATCTCCGCTTATGGATCCATCAAATTTAGGTGGCATGACCTTTTTCTTGTCATGCGATAGTTCCATAGCCATAAGGCTCTTCTTATCCCCATCTTGTCTAGCCGTGGAGTTATTTTCTCTATGCTGGCTTTGGGTGGTGTCATTGTGGCGTTCCTCGCCATCACGCCCATCATAATCATCTTGCTTATCTTTAGACTAGCCTCTTACTTTATGCTCAAGAGTTTCCACCCTCGCCCTTGTTTCTCTCAACAAGGTCAAGATTTGGTCTAATTTAGACTCGGATTGCCCTAAAGGTGCTCCTTCATCTCGGCTATCCTCCATTTTGGTTCCAACTTGAACCTTTACTGCAATCTACTTCTTCCTAAAGTTTGCAGATTAATCATGGATTGGTCTTCCATGTTATGCAATTTATTCATTTACAAATCTATTCACATTCATGTAATCTTTAACAAGAAAGGAAAGATTGTCAAAATTTGCCATTGCATTACAGTTTCCATAGGATTACATATAATCCAAAAAATTACAAAATTGTATTTACACCTTGCTTCTGCAAGTCATTTACAATTTGGGATAACTTCCCATAATCACGTTTTCTTTTCAGTCTTAGGAGGTGAGGATACACACTGGTATTCCATCACATCCTTCATTAGTACATTACAATTCTTAGGGATATTTCCCTCAGATGGTGCTTTAGGGGCAAAGGGTGTCCCTGATGCTCTAGTAGAGTTAGGGGCAGCCAACTGTTTGACCTTCCTTAACTCTTGCTTGATGTGTTTCATGGCATTAGCGAAAGTTTCCTCATCAGATAACCATGTACCTACTAGGCATCCAGTTAGTTCAAGTTTCACCTTCATGGAGGCTCGTACCTTTAAGATCTTTTGTCGGCATAAGTAACGTCCATGTTCCGTTACCTTCTTGCAAGATGTGGTTCTAATTTTTACCATTCTGGTATAGAACATCCAATCATTAGCATACTTAATGTTGGATACATTAATCATCAAATAGTGAGCTCATTAGGTCCATGTGTTGAACCTAGTAGCTTTGATACCATATGTAACAACACTATCCATAATGCTCAAGATTTAACTTAAACATGTAACTTAATCAAGTCATTAAATAAGAATTTATAGAGATAATCAAAATTGAATCAAAAGGAACATATTCTTTTCCATCAATTAAGCATGTTAATCAAATCAAGATATAACAAAGCTTACAATCTAGTAGACCATTACAATCTTTAGAGAATAACCATCACTAATTGAATACAATATATGCTCTAGGCATCTTAATCAAATTTTTACATTACAATAGACCAACTGGTCATAAAATGCACACTGTATCTGGAACCAATGACATTTGTCTTCATAAGCCTCGGCTTGTCTCATGCTTGGGAAGGAGAGCATCATCCTGGTGCTTTCCCTCCAACCACAGACCTTTGGTCCCCTACTCATCTTCCTAGTTGGAAGAGGCCCTACCCTTCACGGAAAGGTTAGACATTAGAAACCAATTGGATAGCCATCTGAGTATTTGGTATTGTGTCCTTCCTAATGTCTCATGGTCACACAGTATAGATCCACTCTAACTTGTATGACACTACTGGAGACACTAGGCCATCTAGAGCACTGTGGACCGACAATGCATGCAAAGACAGATGCATTACTTTGGCCAAAGTTTTTCATATATATACGTTGCACAATGAACATTTTCATATGTCCACCACCCTAACTCAACTTATAAGTTTTCATGTCCTACAGTAAGTTCTTAAAACGACCTTGTCCTTTAGGTCTAGTATGAGTGAGATCAATTCAAATCATTGTCCAAACTTGAACAATCGACTCCCATCATAATTCATTTATAACTAAATAGGTTACTTTTGTAACGCAGAACTAGTGACTCATTGTCACCTTATTCCGTTTTCAATTCATTCCAAATTTATCCATTATGACCGCCTTGGTCTTCCATGGTTAACATTTTTGATAGAAAATCATCACATATGATGAAGTCAATTTCATTGTATTCAATGCATTCCATGCCTTAGTAAAGTACATTAGCTTCTTTAGGTTCAATAGCTCTTATTATTCCAATAAGCTTAAGGTGTTAATCACCAAACCTAATAGTTTACATTTAAGTAAAAGGAATTATATCTCTTAACATTAACCAATAAGTCATAATTCAGTCACATATAAAACTAGTGTATATTCTTCTATAAACTTATTTTAACTATCTCATGATGAGACCATGATCATAAAAGATCTCATCCCTACATATTTGAAGGTTCATATAAACATTCATAATAGTTTAAACAATTCTATTTATAAATCACAGTCAGCTTCTCATACAAGCCTGACTTGGGTTAGATAGGTGTTATAGACACACCAATATATATTTGCCTTCCTGGCAATCATCTCAGTCAATCAATAGTGTTACTAATATTAAATGCCTTCTCAGCTATTATTATAGTCGAAAGACTGCATGTTAAGTATTAATGCCTTCTCGGCCACCATTACAGTCGAATGACTATATTGTAAATAATATTGCCTTTTGGCAGTCATTATAGTCAAATGACTGTATTATTTCATTATCGACTAAATCATCTAGATTCATTCATAGCTCCATTAGAGAGCTCTTAGGCTCTACCCTTGTCATCATACGACGTGAGCTAAATATATATTGAATACATGCTCTGCCATAATGGCATCGAGCTCCAGTTATCATAAATGTATTCTACAATATGGTCGGGTCGAAAGACCCTAGGCTCAAACATAGAAAAGAGTCTATCTTTATAGAGCTCTGCCTCAAGGCCTTGAGCTAGTACCCAAATAAAACATAGTGCAGTGGCTATTTGGCTCTTTAAGCCTCAAGTTAAATCATAAACAAGATTACATAGTGTTATGACTCGGGTGAGCGTAGTCTCAAGAAGAGTTTACAAAGTTTCATTGCTTGGCTCAACAGCTTGGAGCATGGTCTCAAAGCAAGTTTATTAAATTCTCTACATGGCTCAATGGCCTGGAGCATGGTCTCAAAGCAATTTACTGGGTTTAGCAAGCTCAACCTTCATGGCTTTGAGCATAATCATAATTCAAATTTTTCTTGATAGGGTTCGGCCATATGGCTCTAAACCATTGCAAATATAAGTTTTTAAAACAAGAATAGCTTGGCCATTTTGGCCTCGAGCCACGACATAGAACGATATAACCAATATCCATGGCATGGCCTTACAGTCCTCATGCCTCAGTTTTTAACAATAACAAGAAACATCATGTTACACAGACTCAAGCAGAAATCTTACTAAGATTTAAACTCATCAAACAAAAAGTAATTGGGGTAATTGTTTACCATTTTACCTGAACCAGGCAATAGTAAAGATGCAGTTCCAAACTGCGACTCATCCATCTTCTCACAACTTCTTTCCACGACTGTTCTCCCTAAACAATTTCGCCACCTTTTTCCTCCAAACCCCAAACAACAACTAATTTACTAAAAAGTGACTTCCCCCAAAACAATGCAAAACCCAACACAAGATAATCAATCTCATGGCATGCCAATTTTGGTTGATAACTACCTTTCCTACTCGGTAGTGCCTCCACAAAAGGTGGCTCGATACTAGCAAAACATGGGGTGGTTGAGCTTGAAGCTCCCATCGATCCTCATGATCGACTATAACAACTTAGTGATATTCCATAGCATACAATTATTGAGATAAGTAAATAATAATAACAATATTATAGGTAACAACCTATTAAGAGTTTTCATCCTTGTCTAAGGATTATCACAATGAGATTGTAATTATAAAAAGATTCATATTAATAATGTCGATTATCAGGGTTGAGTAATACTCCCCTAAAATTGACTATTCCCATTAGTCGAATGACTAGGGAAAAATAATGATCCCAAGAACAAGAAGGGTAAGAGAGACCTCCTCATCTCTTAACATTATTGTCTCTTAGCTAGGGATGATGTTCTAAGACCATCGTCTAGTCATCACGTCTTGTCGTGATAACTTCAACGACACAGTGATTATACCAAGAACATGGAAACAAAAGAAAAGATACATGAAACATGTCAACTTACGAAAGGATTGAGGACATAGGAATTGATTACTCAGATGGCTAGTTAACTTATGTTTTCACAACTTCTAACCCTTCCTCCAGGATGATACTCTCCTTCCTTCTTTGAACGACGTTCGTTTTCTAGTCACACTCAGGACCACAAGATTATGATCAGTGCATCATTATCATATCTCATAAAATAAATCATTTAATTTACAAAAATATTAAACATCTATATCTACTTCATAATCAAAATTTTAATCAGGTATTTCCACAATATCAAATCAATTAACTATGACTAATCCTCTTGATTATCATGCCAAGTTAATGATTAAGTCTAATTGTAAGTTGAGGATGTAACATAGAGTATTCTTTTGTTTTGTAGCTTGACCTTGTTTTCTTCTCATGCTAACATTCCTTACAAATTGTATTTGTTGGCTTGGTGATTTTAGGCATGTACCTAACTACATTTTCTGAACTTACCTTCACAAGGTTGTCAAAATTGATGTGTCCCAATCTTCTGTGCCACAACCAACTTTCATCAATATGTCCTATCAAACAACTTTTACGTTGAATCTCCTTGAGATTGTAAAGATTACTTTCTGTTCTACTTGCTTCAGTAACCAACTTACTAGAACTTGCTTTCCTGATTTCACAACCTTTTGCATTAAAGGTCAAATTGTATCCATTGTCACGCATCTGACTTACACTAAGCAAATTGTGCTTCAATCTTTCCACCTAATAGACATTGTGAGTCTTGGATTTTCCATAATTACTCAATGTTTCTTTACCACATATCTTCTTAGATGTGTTCTCAGCAAACTTAACTAAGCCTCCATTCAATTCTTGCAGACTCAAAAACTTACTTTTATCTCCTATAATGTGACTAGAACATCCATTGTATGTATTATTTTTGTAGTGATGTATTTGATGACATGATGGTTTATGCATGATGGTGTTTATGGTTTTATGGATGTTTATGATGATGACATGATGTATCCTAGGTTTATTTATGATATGCATATGATGGTTATGGATATGTGATGGATTATGTATGTTATAATTAATGCTATGATGTGATGGTTTATGCTTTGCTTATGATACTTATGCATTATGGATGATGTTATGATGTTTATGATGATGTACATGGATGATTATGGATATGTTATGATGAATGTATGTTATGATTATGGATGCATTTTATATGGATGATGTTATGATGTTGATGTATGAGATGCATTTGGATTATGTTATGGATTATGATGTGGATTATATATGAGATGTAATGGAATATATGCTTAGATTAATAAACATATATTATGAATGCAAATGTGTTATGATTAATGAAATGGTTGAATAATGCAATGATTAATGATGTGATAATGATAGTGTAATGTTAAAGTGATAAGTGATAATACAAATGGACGAATGATTAATGAAATGGGATGGGTTGATGTCATAGGTGGATGTCATGATACATGAGATAGTCGTGTAACCCTAGGCAATGGGGTTAATTCGTCAAGATGTTTTAGGGGGGGAGTTGAGATAGGTTTAAGGATGGTTGGGATAGGTTTAGGGAACAATATTACACACCACACGACTAGAGGGGTGTTGTTGAGATGAGATGAAATGTGTGAAAGTGGGGATATGGTAGATGGGGGAGGGTTTGTGTTAGGGTAAATGGATGAGGGGGGTTAATCATTTTTAAATCCTAAGTCTAGATTTTGTGTTGAATGGGTGATGATTTAGAAATGGAGATGAGTGAGCTAGGAAAAGTACTTGTATTTCATTAGTGAGAGCATTTTTATATTTATTATAGCAAAATAGGACATTGTTCACCAAGGTATAAAAGGACCAAGGTGAAGATTTATAATTGTCTTTGCATGGACTAGACTCACAAGCAAAAGGTTGACTTCATGCATGCCCAAGGTAGTATAACCTTACCTAGATGAGGTAAGGGGACTCATAACATAAGTGCCTTTAGTACATAGAAGGTAAGATTAACCTAATATGCAGAAGGGGACCACTTTGTCAGAACTGACCCTATCTTCAAGATATGAATACTATTCTTGGAGTAATGAAACCAACTCACAAGCACAGCATACAAAAACAATGACTATGTCTATTCTAGGTGTTTTTCCCGCCACAGACCATGATATAGTGAGCTCAAGCTAGTTTTGAAAATGATTCCTAGAACAAGACAAGAGATTAAAAATTAATAATCAAAAAGACCAACAAAATACACAAATAGCCATTGTATTCTCTTGCCAAGATAAGTGTTGGTGATAGATTCTACCTATTGTAGGAACGATATATCTGTTAAGGCAAGAATCGGTCAGATGTTGTTGGATAAAATTCGAAAGCTGGGAAAAAGGATAGTTTGGCCATGTGTGATGATTATGTTTGATTCGTTGATTGACAATTTTTTACATGAGGTGTGATGTTTTAATGCTATGCTTAGCATGTGTATTGCTTGGTGAATTTAGTAAGCTCAGAAGATGGGGACCATCCAAATGGGTTGGATGGGTGCATCTTATGTACCTGAGTACTAGATACTTCCTTCATATTCCAAACTTCCTACATACCTAGTGTCCATGAGATCAAGGAACTTTAAGATGCAGGTGAGATGAATATGTAGTTCTGGTTTGACTTGATGATGTGGGAATGGTTTGGGATGGATGTGATGATGTGGAAGATGATGATGTGTAGGATGATGATGTGGGAGTATTTTTGTATTTTTGTAATTTTGTGATTTTTTTGGATTTTGGATTTTAGATTATTTTTGGGATTTTTGGATTTTATAATGTTTTTGGGTTTTCTGGATTTTTGAGTTGTACAAGAGAAGTATACAAGGATCCTCATTCCACAGATTAGCTTTAGGTGGGATAATGTGGGGTGGGCGATAGGATTTGATGTTTCAGAATTCCAAGCCATGGGATGTGCGTGATATGGAATATCGTGATGGAAAGATGACTTATTTAGATGGTGAAACTGACTGCTACACATGGTGCCTAAGATAGGTTTTCACCATGGTACTCATCCATGGTGTCACTGAAGTGATTTTCACCATTGGACGGCTTTATTGCACTCGAGTTTTTCTTAATTTTTTTTGGGGGAATTTTCTATTTTTTTATTTTTTTGTACTTTTTTAATTTAGGATACTCGATGAGTCATGCATAGAACCTTTTCAGATGCAAGATGTA
This sequence comes from Cunninghamia lanceolata, assembly GCA_027924645.1. Taxonomy (NCBI): domain Eukaryota; kingdom Viridiplantae; phylum Streptophyta; class Pinopsida; order Cupressales; family Cupressaceae; genus Cunninghamia; species Cunninghamia lanceolata. The sequence goes on along the minus strand of BSBN01001272.1, from coordinate 18,177,084 downwards.
CATAGGTTCATCTAGAGCATGCCCCTCGTGTGTTGCAAGCTGATATGCTCTTGACCCATAGCTGGTTGTAATGACATATGGTCCAATCAATTAGGCTCAAACTTTCCTTTTTTAGTGTGCTCTTGTAGATTTTTTTGATTCTCCATAAGGACAAGGTCACCTACTTCAAACTTGTGGTTATTGATTTTCTTGTTATAGCTCCTGCGTAGATGATTTTGGTAGGTCTGAAGGTGATTGAGAGCATCCAAGCATTTCTTATCCAATAATTCTAGCTCATTCAGCCTTGCAACTCAATACTCTTCCTCAGTGATTATATTCTATAATGAAACCCTGAGTGATGGGAGTTCGACCTCAATAGGTAAGATAGCTTTGGAACTGAATATTAGGGAATATGGTGTGGCTCTTGTCGGTGCGTGGATGCTTGTGTAGTAGGCCCATAGGACAGGGTTGAGTTGGAAGTGCCAGTCACAACCAGCTTCATTAACCATCTTCTTCAGAATACGTAAGATGGTTTTGTTAGAAGCCTCATCTTGACCAGTACCTTGGGGGTAGTAGGGTGTAGAAAAGTGATGATGGATATGGAACTTCTCACACAAGGTGCGAACTTCCTATTTTTTAAATGGTTTCTCGTTATCTGTGATGATGGAATGGGGAATGCTATAATGGCATATTATGTAATGGAGGATAAATTTGGCTATTTGGATACCTATGGTAAAAGTGAGTGGAATGGCTTCAACCCACTTAGTGAAGTATTCGGTGGCAGTGATGATGAATTTGTGGCCATTGGATGATGGAGGGTGAATCTTACCTATGAGGTTGAGTCCCCACTATGAAAAGGCCAAGGAGTCATTATTAGTTGTAGCTCCTATGATGGTGCATGGATGAGATCCCCATGTTGCTGACATGGAAAACAATTCTTCACAAATATATAAGCATCCCGTTCCATGGTCGGCCAATAATATCTTGTCCTTAGAATCTTCTTCGCGAAGGTAGGTCCACTAGAGTGTGCCCCACAAATGCCTTTGTGCACCTCTTGCAAGGCCACTTTGGCTTCCTTAAAAGCGTAAAAGCGTACCATCAAGACTTCTTTGATAAATGGTGTCTCCTATGAGGGTAAAGCAAGAGGCTCAGTGGATAAATCTTTTGCGTTGTGCGGATGATAGGTTTGGTGGGATAATGTTGTCGTGAAGGTACATGTAAGTCTATTGATACCAGGGAGATAAAGGACCAACAATGTCACACACTAATTTTTATTGTAGAACATCATAAGCCAGTATGGGGAGCTCTTTGATCAGGAACTCATATTTCTTGCTATCCTTCTTCATATCAACCAAGGATCCTATTGTGGCCATGGCATTTGTTGCTTTGTTATTCAATCTTGGAATTTGTTCAAAATGGATGTCATGAAAATAGTCTTTGAAGTCATCGACCATTCTTTTATAGGGTAGGAGTTTGTCATCCTTGGTCTTGTACTCATTGTTTACTTGCTGAATGACTAATTGGGAGTCTCCATAAACTATCAACTTCTTGATTTTCCACTGTATTTCCATGCAGAGTCTTGTGATGAGGGCCTCGTACTCTACTATGTTATTCATGCATGGAAATGTGATCTTATAGGATTTAGGGATGGTGTCTCCTTGAGGGGTAACAAACAAGATGCCTACCCCTGAGCCACGATGCATGTAGGACCCATCAAAATACATTTTCCATGTTTTTGTTGTCAGTGCTACTATCAATATGGACTCATCTAGAAATTCTACAAGTAGTGGTTGTTCTGTTAGAATTGGTGCATTGGCTAATTCATCAGCAATTACCTATCCTTTAATGGCTTTCCTTTCTATGTATTCAATGTCAAACTCGCTCAAGATAATAACCCACTTAGCCATTTGTCTTGTAAGAGCTACTCTAGTCAGTAGATATTTTAGCGAGTCAATCTTGGCAATGAGCTTAGTCTTATGATTGAGCATGTACTATCTCAATTTCTATGAAGTGAAGATAACAGCGAGACATGCTCATTCAATTGGAGTGTAGTTTAGCTCATAGGTCACCAAGGTGCGACTGATCTAATATATAGCCCTTTTTTTTCCCTGCTCATTGTGTTATGCTAACAAGGACCCTATAGTTGTTTATGTTGTTGAAATGTACAAAAGGAGGGGTTCCCCTTGTTTTGGTGGAATGAGGACAGGTGGGTTAGCAAGATATTCTTTTAGCTGTTCAAAAGTGTTTTAGTACTGACTATCCCATGCAAAACCTATATTTTTGCGAAGAAGATGTTGAAATGATTGGCACTTGTTGGCAAGTTGTGCTATAAAATTGTGGATGGATTGGAGTTTCCCTTGTAGACTTTGAAGTTGCTTAAGTATCTTAGGTGGAGGTATCTCCACTATAGCCTTGACCTTGGCGAGATCCACTTCAATTCTTCTTCTCAACCCAATGTATCCTAGAAGCTTTCTGGAAGTGACCTCGAAGACACATTTCTTTGGATTCAGCCGAACATTGTACTACTCTATCTTATCAAAAATCTTAGCCAACACATTTAAGTGCTCTTCTCTAGTTTTGGATTTTCCCAAAAGATCATCGACATAGTCTTCCATTATGCTATGGAAGAGATCATGGAAGATGAATGTCATTGGCCTCTGATATGTAGCACCTACATTCTTCAATCCAAAAGGCATCATGACCTAGTTGTATATCTGCCACATACATATAAAGAATGTTTTATGCTGATCTTCTTTTGCAATCCTGATTTGATTGTACCCTGAAAAATCGTCCATCAAAGACAACATCTCATGACCGACGGTGAGATCTACTATTATGTCGATGTTAGGTAGAAGAAAGTCATCCTTAGGGCAAGCCTTATTGAGGTCTCTAATATCGGTGCAACAATGGATGCCCCTAGTGACTTTGGCTATTGGTACAATATTGGATACCCATTCGGCATAATCTATCAAGCGGATGAACCCCACATCTAGGAGTTTCTTGAGCTCTGCCTTGACAAGGAGTGCTATTTGGGGATTCATCTTCCTTAGCTTTTGTTTCACTGGTTTCACATCAGAACGCACCGCAAGGTGATGAACAACTAGTGCGAGATCTAATCTTGGCATGTCAGCATAGGTCCATGCGAAGTTGTGGCTCCTCTATTTAAAAAAGGCTAAGCAGTTCTCTTGTTCCTTTATTATGAGGGACTCTTCTCTAAATGTGATTTTTGGTGTTTCTTCTATTCCAAGATTCATTTCTTGTGATGCTTCAATTAGGATAGGTGATCTTTCTTGATATAGTTCAGATACTTCGGGAAGGCCCATGCTCTCATCTCTTAGTACCTCATGGAGGTTTTCACTAAGTGATACATCCTTTATTTTGATTTTGATATGTCCTTTATTTTGATTTTTTCCTCATCCAAAAGTGCCACAAAGTGGTTTTCACTAGGGGATGCTATTTTTATTTTTATATTTTTGTGACTAAGAGCTTGGATTTTCTCCCTGAAGTATGTAGATGTGTTGAGTTCCATGATATAGCCAGACTTGTGGTCTCCAAGAGGTAAGTGATCTCTGACCCCCATCATCTCAGTTATTGCTTCATTGTTTTGTGCCACATCAAGGACGAGAGGTCCTTGTTGGTCCCAATCTATGAGTTGGGGGTAAACAATAGGCAAGTCATTAGAGGTGGATGGCATGGTGGTTAAGGTGTAGATGGTGCATATGGAGGATTTGAAGAATTTAGCAAAGTCACTAAAGGAGTCTTGATGGTCTTCTTCATTGATGTTGTCGACTGTGGGGAAGGCCTTAGGGACCTTGCTTAAGATACATTCATCATTAGCGAGGGTAGACTCTTGTTTCCCATACCCTAACCCATGAAGATGTGGGTTTCTTGTTGCTTGGATTGTCTCTACAATTCCTTGTTCATGAAGGCCTATGCCACCTTGTCCTTTGTAGCCCATATACTTGACAATTTCGAGACCCTTTCCATAGATTTTGGTTGGGATAGTAGGAGTTTCTTGTTCTACTTCTTCTTCTGTGTATAACCATGAAGATATATCTGTGAGAACATCTTGGTCAAGGAGATGCTTCTCAAAAGTAGGTGATGGCTTGCAATTGATGATCACCGTGGAGACTTATTCTTCCCTAGGAGCAACAAATGTTTTAGGAGATGGCACTAGTCCTACACAAAAGGTATCATGTAGGTCATATTCACCACATCCCATGTTTCTTAACTTGATCTTGACCTCAAGAGGAGGGGATGTTTGTTGTGTAGTTGCGATGTTGGAGGGATCAATGTATGAAGCAGATGATGCAGGATTGGTCTATGAGGTGGATTTCTTGGTGGCATTGTTTTAAGGATAGAAAGTACGATCGTGTCCTTCCAAGAAATTGAAATATTGAAAAGGACGGGGATCGGCATAGATGGTAACTTTCATGTCATTATGGGGGAACTTCAAGCATTGTTGGAAGGTGGATGGGATGACTTGCATGGCATGAATCCATGCTCAGCAAAGAAGAATATTATAAGGAAAATCAAGATCAAGCACCTGACATTTGGTTTCCAAGATCTTCTATCCTACTTGAATAGGAAGCTTGATGGTGTTTTCAGATAATCTCTCGGTGTCATCATATCCTTTGATGGTTAGACATTCACTAGTATCCACAACTACATCAGAGTTTCCCAAATGTTTTAATAATTTTAGAGTGCAAAGATTTAGGCTCGAGCCACCATCTATTAAGACTCATTTTATGGTGTGCTTGTGGATATGGACTTCAATGTGTAAGGCTTCATTATTTAGATCATCAGAGGCAGGTAGATCATTTTCAGAGGAGGTGAGATGGTGAGGTGAGGCGATGTGGCCTACCATGGCTTGGAATTGGTTGACATTCAAATTGGTAGGGACTTGTGTCTCCATTAAGGCTTTGTCAAGGACTTCCTTATGGAGGGGAGATGTGTGGAGCAACTGAAGAATGGAGATTTATGATGCAGAGTAAAAACCAGTTAACATTAACACAGGTTGTGGAATCCTTGGAAGGCCCACAAAATAGCCATTATAGAGTATATCGGCAAGACTATTTAAATGTCACACCGAAAAATACATATTCTTGCCTATCGGCAAGACTCTAACTATCGGCGGCACATTTTCTGCATCCCCCGACAACACACCTTTCACCGATGAGCCATCCATCGGCAAGACTTCTTGCCTCTCACCCCGATCGGTGAGAGTTCCTTCCGTTGGTCCAAAGTGACTTTCTTATGCCGATGGCATACTCACACCGACGGGCTACATAGCAACTTCGTCATCGGCAGGACTTGTTTCTTCGGCCACACTTGCTTCTTCTTCTCTGATGGGTGATCTTACACCGATGCATACCTATAATTTGTTATACAATCGGTGGGGTCCACAATCTTTGACCCAACCAGTTGTATGTCTTACTACATACAAAGGACAAATACATACAAGTTATTCTGTCATACGACTGACGCATACACACCGATTGATCTCACATACATTTGTGATATACACAGGAAATGCTCACTAACATACAAAAGTGATATACTCATAGAATGCACATTTCGTGATACAACCCAAAATTCACGCTGTTAACTTTCTTTGCACATTGTAACCGAACAGAACACACGAAAACCACAGAAACTACAGAACAGAAATAAATCTAACTACATGGAGGTCATTCCACTGATTTCAAAGAAATCCACCAGTGGAATGACTCCAAACGATATTTCTGTAATTAGACCAAGAACAAAACTACTTTATTCCTTCCAGAGGTTATACATACAAATTGTTATTTTTCCTCTCTGTTCGTTCACTTCTCTCTATCTCTACACGAACAGAGACCAACTATATAAAGACTCTCAATTGACAGTTACACATGGTGGAAAACGAACCACCACTGCCAATCGGTTACACTTCTTGTTCGGTTACAAGCTTTTAAACTGTTTCTTGACATACATGTCATTATGCGGCTAACTAAGACTCAAAGTGGCCTAAGGCCTTACAACATAACATTTTGGACATAACATAAAATGTATAGAATCCTCAGATTCTTAATGTCTTCGAGGTGCTTCTGCACCAATTTATGCGGGGGTTTTTTTAAGGTGGTCCAAGAGGATATAGTTGTGAGCGGATGGTGGATTGGTAGGTGCGAATGTGGTGGGTTGATCATTGGTGGGAGCCCCACGGATAGAGACACAGCCATGGCAAGTGGTGATGGTGCAATTTGGTGTTTTGGCTCTAATAGTGATAGTGTTGATGTGGTTGGAAGAATCTTCTATTCGTCCCATAATGGAATTGAAAGAAGAGGGAGGTGGTATGACATTGTATGCTTGATTGGAAGAGGATGAGATTTTCCTTTATTATGGTCAGGAAGAGGATCCTTATATGCTCCTAAGTTAGCATTTGGTGAATGTTTTGATGGTTCATCAATGCTTATGTCTCCCCTATCAATAAGGTCTTGTATGCAATGTTTTAGCCTCATGAAGTTAGATGTTTTGTGCCCTTTCACGTGATGGTATTCACAAAAGGTGTTCTCAGCAAACAAAGAGGGTTTAAATTGATTCTCATCATAGGGTCTAATAAGGGGTAAGGTGATTAAGTCCGCCTTCACAAGGTTGTTCAAAACATTTTCAATTGGCTCTCCTAAGGGTGAGAATTTTCTCTTAGGGTTATTGTTTTGTTTCGGCGGTCCTTTGGGAACATTGACATTATTCGTTGTGGATGTGCTTGGTGGGGTTGGATTTTGTACATTTTGAATGGCTTTCACATTGGTGACATCGTCGTTGAGAGTGTTCTTGTTCTTTCCCCAAAAGAGGGGCTTGTCATTTGATGGTGCATTTTTGTTCGTGTTGTTGTTGACCTTGTTGTTGGTTTTATTGTCGTTATTGTAGAGTTCTATGGAGCCCTTAGTGATGAGGGTTCTTTTGATTGTGGTTCCTTTGTCGATAACCTCCTCAAAGGTTGATGTGCATTGCATTTGTAGGTGGAATCCCATTTCTTGATTAAGGTTGGCCATAAACATGGTGACGAGTTGTTTCTCGGTAGTAGGCCACGGGAGTTTGCTTGCTAAGCCTCTCAATTTTTGCAAAAAGGTGGTGAAGGACTCGCCTTTCTTTTGTTTGGTGTTGCATAGGTTGGTCATTGATATTTCATGCTCAAAGTTGTAGGAGAAATGGTTCTCAAACGTCTCCGCAAGCTCATGAAATGTCTTAATGCCAAGAGGAAGATGAGCAAACCATTCAGTGGCTTGACCATCGAGGCTTCTAGGAAATAGTCTCATTAAATAAGTATCATCATATGAGACCTCTAAGCAAGCTATGTAAAACTCCCTAGGGTCTCCCTTTCCTTTGCATTTATGAAATTTAGGTGTTTTGAAATTCTTGGGAAAAGGAGGCATGTGTAATGTTCTATCAAATGGATATGGGCAAATATCCTTGAAAGAATATTCCTTTCTCTTGTTTCCATGTTGTTTGTTGTCAACCTTTTGGATTAATGTTTCAACAATGCTAGATAAATCTTCTGGTGGTGGTTGTGGCATGTAGGTTTGTTGATTTTACATTAGTTATTGGAGGAATGGTGGAATTTGATTTTGGGGTGGATTTTGGTGTTGTAAGGTTTGGTTTTGGGTGATTTGATTTTGGAGAACAAGGTGTTGTTGGTATGCGAGGAGTTGTTGTAGGACATGTGGTGAGAGTTATTGATTTTGGTTGGGGTTTTGTTGTATGGTTTGGATAGAGGATGTGACAGGTGCTTGTCAGATTGGATTTTGTAAAAATGTGAAATTAGATGACAGGTTGTTACATGGGTTAGTGTTGGATGTGTTGTGGGGTGGTTGTGAGAATAAGAGGTTATGAAGGCTATGTTATTAGTGTCAAGTTGGGGGGCACTTGTGGAAATGCTTGGGTGTGTGGTGTTGTTGGGGATGTTTAGGGTGATTTGTGGTGTGGATGTGGTGACGGTGGATGTTTATATGGTCAAGATATTTGGTGTAGTAGATGTGTTTGTGGGGATTGTGGATGTGGTAATATTCAAGTTTGTAGGAATTGTAGATGTAGTGATGTTTGAAGCTTGGGATGTGTTAGGGATGGTATGGGATATGGATGGTTTGGATGACGTGGTGATGTTAGGTTTGGTGGCACCATTTTGAAGGAGGAACTTGACAAGGTGTCATTGTGCCTCATCATTTAATCATATTTTAGATGTCAAAATCTAGGGTTGTGTCCTCGGCTATCTGCAATTAGGGATTCTACAGTTACCAGTTTTTCTAGCTAATCCTAATGACATCTACTAATCTAAAGAGATTGATTTGTCTACTTACTAAATAAATTTAAAGAATGCTGAAAACAGAATTGAGCAGGAAGTTACTTAAAGTAATCCTAAAAACAACAACATGCATCTATCTATCAAAATCAGTAAATACTCTTTAAAGCAAAATCTGAAATAACAAAATAGTGGTACTAGCCTTTTGCCTTGGTGGTGAGAGTGGGCCCTTGCTCCACACCCTTGGGGCTGAAGGCTACAGTAAGAAATCAGCACAAAAGAATAAGGTCACAACTAAATTCGGTCCAATTCCATTCACTTTGCATTCATGAAAAATATTGATATCAAAAACTGAGATTACCGAGAATCAGAATAATCCAAAAATTGTATATATTTTCTGCTGCTTCTATAAGTATATATAAAATGAGTGATGACATATCACTTATCTTATCTACCAATTCTTCTATGAGATGACATCCATCTCTTTATTATACTAGCTGTCTAACTATGGAAAATAACTATGCAATAAAAATAGATTGAGTGGAACAGAAGTCCACTTTGAATTCTAAGTTTGAGTCTTAATACATTTAGGCAGTGAGGCCCTGAAAATATGGATATTGAATCAGTTTCATCAATAACTCATGTAAAAACTTTAAAAAGATAAAAACTCCAGCAGTTAACTAAAAATGGCCCTTCACCACTCAGGTGATGATTTGAGTGAAATGAGGGGTATCTTGATCACTGTTGAAAGTGCCTGACCAGCAGCTTATGCTGGAAACATGCCCTACTCTAAGGAGGTGCTAGAGATGTATGTCCCTGTCTGAAGCTCTGGAGATATGTCTGTAGCTCCAGAGATGTGTCTGTAGCTCTGAAGATATAATTGTGGCCTTCTTGCTCAGCTCCGGAGATGCTCCAGACTCCCGTCCAGCTCCGGAGAAGCCTTTCCTCTTTACTTCAAAACTTCCGGTGTCGTGGTATTCTGGTATTATCTCCGAAGATCATTGAAGACTACATCCAGAGATGCACAAAATTGCCATTCCAAACACATACACCTATTGATTCAAAAAGAGAAGTTTTTCTGCATATTTCCATCAATTCCATGCACATTAGTCCTTTAATCAGAAATCATGATTTTAAGTAATTTATCTTCAATTAATCATTATCTAGAACAATCTTGCTAGCCTATTTGGGTACAGACATCATGAAAGATGGGATCAGGAAGGAGAAAAAAAGAGGTAAAAAGATGTATTTTATGGGTGCTACTTGGCACTCATCATCCCCCCCATACCTAAGGTTTAGCAGGTCCTCCTGCTTCTCACAATCTAGATTTATTCTGGTGAAGTAGCCTGTCAGTCAAGCTGTAATCTTGTGCATAGGTATACCAAGTGGTGCGGTTGGTATTACCATTGCCTTTGTATTGATCAACCTACTTTAACCAGTCCTGCAATTTCTCATCTTCCATCTGCTCGGCCCAGACAGGGAGTCGTTCAATTATGAGAGGGGGCCTGAACTGTCTACCTATCCCTTCTTGTTTATGCTTATCCATCATTTTAAATATCAACTTTGCTTTTCTCATAAATAACCTTAAGTTTGTAGGGGTGACCACCTCTCTCATTTTCTGCTCTGAGGTCAAAATATTCCATCTTTTCTTTGCTATTGCAAGTACTAGATTAGCTGAATTGTTCATGAAAAGTCCAAAATCGATGGAGCACTCTTGCAAACTTTTTAGGTATAATGGAAAAATTTTGTTTTGACTCTTAGGGTGATAGATATAGGCCCTGAATTGGGTCTCAAAAGCATTGGGGTTGGGACATTCCTTCCTGATGAAGAGATTTGTTTCCGTATCTTTCTTGAGATGATCTTCCATTCGTTCATTCCAGATCTAATGATTGCTCATTAGGGACATAAATGCTTTAAGCTGGCATTTCCCCACAAAATAATTAAGAATGAAAGTTATATCATTAACATAGAAACCATGCAGATATAATTCACATAGGAAATTCTTGTCTTCATCATTACTTCTTCTTTATGCTGCCATGAACCCTTTTGTTGTCTCTGTATTCTCAGCCAGGTTAGACAGGACTAAAGAGAACTTCCTCTGCAGGACTTTTTCCTGTAAGAACATAGTATAACTGGCACTTGGAGGCCTACAAGATAGAATTTTAGAAGAAAGGGAGGCCATCTGAATGATTTTCCTTCCAGAGTTTCTATTCTTTTTGTCTTGGTAGTGACTACCCTATGTAATTGCAGCATAGGCTTGGAAGCCTCATACTCTCTACATCTCTTCTCCCAATGGAATAGGGCCTTAGGAATATCAATGGGATTGGACCCACATATGGATCTATTTGTACCTCCTGTACATTGGTTGCCCTTGGGCCAGCCAACTCTTGAATATACTCCTCTTGATCATCTAGTTTGTTGTTGGCCCAAGTCAACTGTCTATCTTGGCTCTGTATTTTCTCAATTAATGTTGCCATTATTATGAGACCATTGTCTCTAGCCATGGTGAACTCAGAAACACTTTGTACTGCCTCTAGCTCCTTTTCTCTCAATATTTTGTCTGCTTCAATCTTCTGGGCCTCCAATTCTGCTTCTTTCTCCTGGATGATCTATTTTTTGCTCTAGAGCTCTGTTTGTAGATTTTCAATGACTTATTTTTGCTCCATTTCTATCTCCATTCTGACCTTCTTGAGGTCAGTGATAATCTGATTTTTCCCCCATAGTAGTCTCTTTAGGTTGTCAATTTCTTCTAACATTTGCTGCTCTTTTGAAATTTCAACATCCTCCTGATCAGAGGGGTGAGGGAAGGTTTCTGCTTCTGCTTCTATTTGCTGAACATCAGGGTCTTCCATGGCCATCTACCCTACACAGTCAACTGCACCCATTTGCTCTGTTTCATCTTTTCCTGCAACCTTCCTATCCTGAGGGTCCTCTTGGATTTCTTCTATTTTTGCTAGCACTGATGAAGGCCTAGCCTTCTCCTCATACGTTCTAAAACCTAGGAGCACCTTAGCTAGGAGAGCAGTATCTTTCTCAACCTGGGAGAGCTATCTTTTCCTTTTGCTACTCTGTAGCATAGGTGAGGCAGGTGCCTCCGAAGCAGGTATCTCAGCCTTAGAATCTGAGGAAATAGTAAAAGTTTGTCTGTGTTCTGTCTCCAGAGCAAGTGATGGTTCTGAAGTTGGACTTGAACCCAGATGGATATATGGCGTTGGGGAAACTTCTCTTTGCCTTTTCTTCCTCACTAGAGGGATCTCATCTAAATCATGAGATGTTTCTTCAGCCCAATAGTGTATTCTAGAGTCAGCTTCCTTTGGGGTTTTCTTTGTTTTCTGTCCTGACCTCTCCCCTATTAGTTCCTTAGGGAAAGATTCCTTAGTTAGAGTCATCTTCCTCCTAACTGAGTGAGTCATGTATGGATTTTGTTCAAGAGAAAGCTCTTTAATTTCTTTGTCATTCTTCTTTTTATCAGGAACAGGGGCTGCAGATGAAGTTGCCTCCTGTGAGGACTTATTTCCTTTTTGAATAGCTATGGAGCAGGTTGAAGGTTCTGTTTCTTCTTCTTGCTGGGTAGAGGAACCCTCACCTTCTGTTTGTGCCCTCTCTGGTTCTCTGCCCTAGGAATTTTGTTCAAGAAAGGTTTGCCATAATTCTTCCCCATTGGCTTGAGACAGGAAGTGGTGTTTAACTATTAGAAAAATGAGGCCATGATGTTTCATAGGACCCTTGTTTTGCTGATATTTTTCTACAGTTGCCCTAATGGTAGAATACAGGAAGTTGGGAATGTTTATGTTGAATTCAGGGTGTCCATTCCCATGCCTTAGAAAAATCAACATTTTCATTAGTGGTCCTAAAACTAAGGAAAATTGACCATCACATGTGAAATATTTCATTAGCCATATAGCTACAGATTGCCAAGGGTTTGGAAGTGAGGTCCTTAGAATTCCTTTAACCGCATTTTTATTTAAATGCAGTTGTATTGCAGGTTCACCTTCAATAGAGAAATTCTTAATCAAATCAACATATAAGGTTTTTAGATGATAAAACCTCTCACCTTGTTCAGGCAGCCCAAAAATATGACTGATAGTAGCTGCAGAGAGATTGATTCAGACTCCTCTGATAGCTGTCTGATTGTCCCTCAGGTTTCTTAGGAACTCATCAACGATATCTTCTTGAAACCCCTCAAATTTTTCTAGAAATTCTAACCACCCTATAGTTCTCAGAATGTTTGTTGCAGCTTCATCTTGCAAAAGACCCTCAACACTCTCTGGTTCAGACTTCTTCTTTACCCCCATTTCTAAATTCTTTCCACCTTCTATCCTTAATTCCTCACTCTTTCCTCTGTAGTTTATCCCTTCTCCTTAACTCCGAAGGCTCCGGAGGACTATTTTAGTTTACTCTATTCTTTAGGGTATTTCAGAGGTTTGAATGAGGATTATTATGTCTCTTCATTTAACAGCTTAGGCTTATGGAAAAAGATTTGTAGATTAGATAGAGTACTTAGGCGGTCATAAATGTAATAGAGTGATGGGACACTCTATAGGCAAGGTGACAGTACAGCAAAGATGGCAGCATGCATGAATTTGGAAAAGAAAATGATCGCAAGAGGACGTGTCATAATGATGGCACCCAAAAATAGAAAGACAAGATAATTGTTATTTAATGCTAAATTTAAGATAGAATTACCTGAACCATTTTTAATGATGAGGAGCGATGTACTTGGCTAAGATGATGTGGCATTTGATGAGGCTAGATGTGACGTGGCACATGAATAGCTTTTGGTGGCTTGAGATGACGTCAACCACCTTCATTGGTACATAACCTGCAATCATTCCCGCTGAGTGGTTTGAGAATCCATGTACCTTGGGTGACGTCAGCGCAGTCTTTGCAAATACCCCTGCAAATGAAATGCATGTTGATTTTATTTTATTTCTGTCATAAAATAGAGGATGAGTAATGATGATTTCATCAAATGATGTTTCCACTTTATTTCCTAGAGAGGTGGGTCCCCTCCCACATTGTTGTAAATCACTCTTTATTGGTGGAGCGCCGGAGGTGCTCCTAGTTTGTGAAGCGCTGGAGGTGTGTTTGACTAACTCCCGGCACCTGATCACCTTCGTAGCTCAATTATTCTCAACTATCCTGAAGAAGGGAACTACCATTTGCTGGTTTTCAACTCCCTTGGTTGAGAAAGATAGCCATTTACTGGTTTTCCATCTTTCTCCTTTTTTTTTTAGAAGGCCGCCATTTGCTGGTTTTCAACCCTTTTTTTTAGTCCAAAACTGTGACAAAGGAGGTATCCCCTGTATCAAAACACAAATCATTAAGAAAATCTTCTTTAGTGGATGGCCTTTTATAGAGTCTGATTCGGTGACCATTCACTAAGAATGTGTCTGTGCTTACATCAATAGGTTCCAATAATACTGTTCCATTTTCAAAAACTTCTTTTATTTGATAAGGACCCATCCAATGAGTTTGTAATTTCCCTTTGAACTCTTTGAATTTAGAATCATAAAGAACCTAATCACCTTGTTAAAATGTCCTTTTGATGTGTTGGTCATGCCATTGCTTCCTTTGATACTGAACCAGTTCTATTTGTTGATGGCCTCTATCTGAATTTCATCCAACTCATTGAGCTGAAGAATTATGTTCTGTTGAGTTATGGACAATGGTAGACCAATATCCAATGCAGTTTTAAGTATCTGGAGTTCAAATTCTATAGACAAAATAGGCTTTTTCCCATAAACCAATTCATATGGTGAGAACTTTGTTGTGGATTTCCAAGTGGTATTGTAAGCCCAAACTATTTCAGGTAATCTGTTAGCCCAATCTTTTTTGTTCATTGCTACTGTCCTTGTTAGAATATTTTCAAGTTCCCTATTAGTTACCTCTACCTGCCCATTGGCTTGAGGATGGTAAGGTGAAGATTTTCTATGCTTGACTTGATATAAATCTATGAATGCTCTGATTACCTGTGAAGTAAACTGAGGTCCTTTGTCTAAAACTATGGATCTTGGGGCTCCAAACCTTAAGAAAATTTTATTATAAAGGAAATCAACAACTTTTTCTTCTCGTGCAAATTGTAATGTTTGAACCTTAGCCCATTTAGTAACATAGTATGTGCATACTAGAATGTACTCCTTGCCTGATGATGGTGGAGAAATTGGTCCCACAAAGTGTAAACCCCACTGCTCAAATGGTTCCATCATGACTTGAGGATGCAGTAACATCTCCTGGGTAAGGTTGGTTGTCCCATCCTCTGGCACTAGTCACAGTGCTGCACATACTTCTTTGTATCTTTATGAAGAGAGGGCCAGTAGTAACCAGCTTCGAGGATCTTGTGGATTGTCTGGTGGGAAGAGTAATGGCCACCAGATGGTTCATCATGACATGCTCTCAACACATCAAAAATTTCATCACTTTTAAACACCTACGTAGAATGAAATCAGGACGACATTTAAATAGCAAACCATTTAACCATTTGTAAGATAAACTTTCCTTAACTAAACATTTTTTCTGTTTTGAGGTAAAATGGGATGGATACAAGCCTATAGCTAAAAGATTAGCTATGTCAGCAAACCAAGGTACAATAGAGGAGATAGCAAAAAGATGTTCATCTGCGAACTTGTCCTCCACTGGTTGGTTTTCTCCTCCTGTATGCAATCTTAACAGAAAATTAGCAACCAAATTAAACTTACCTGGATTATCAACTATGGTAATATCAAATTCCTGCAATAGCAATAACCACCTGATGATCCTTGCACCCACTACTGGTTTATTCATTAGGTACTTGATGGCTGCATGATCAGTGTGTACAAATATTTTATATCCAGTGATGTAATGCCTGAATTTGTTTATAGCATAAATGAGTGCCAAGAATTTTTTTTCAATTGTGGTGTAATTTCTTTATGCAGAGGTAAGGTTTTTGCTGATGTAATAAATGGCTTGCATACTCTCTCCTTCCTCCTTTTGTCCTACATTTGAAGCATCAGTCTGTATGTGAAATGGTAAAGTCCAATTAGGTCCTCTTAAAATTGGTGTGACAATAAGCTTCTCTTTCAAGGTTTCAAATGTTGATTGACAGTCTTCCGTCCATAGAAATTTTGTGTCTTTGTTAAGCAGGGTAAACAGAGCGGTAGCTATTCTGCTGAAATTTTTTATGAATCTCCTATAGTAGCCTGAATGACCCAGAAAACTTCTAACATCTATCTAATTTTTGGGTGAAGGCAACTATGTGATCACTTCTATCTTGTTTTGATCCACTTTGATCCCATTTGCTGAAATGTAGTGTCCCAAAACAATTCCTTCCTCTACCATCGTGAAGCACTTTTCATGGCTAAAGGATAATTAATTTTTCTCACAACATTTCAGTACTTTCTCAAGGTTTGTGAGAGCTTCAAAATTATCCCCATAAAGTCATCCATATAGACCTACATTCATTCATTAGCTAGTTCAGCGAAAATGGCTAAAACAAGCCTCTGAAATGTCACTGGGGCATTGCATAGTCCAAATGGAAGAACTTTGTAAGAAAAAGTTGCCCAAGAGCAGGTGAAAGTGGTTTTGTCCTGGTCTTCAGGTGCTACTTGAATTTGGTTATACCCACTGAACCCATCTAGAAAAGAAAAATACTTCCTTCCAGCGAGGTTGTCCAGTACTTGGTCAATGAATGGTAAGGGAAAGTAGTCCTTTTTTGTAGCTTTGTTGAGCTCCCTATAGTCAATACACACCCTCCGTTTCACATTCTTTTTAGGCACTATGACAAGGGGTGAGACCCATTGACTGTCTGAGATTGGATATATAAACCCTACTTGTAGTAATTTTTCTATTTTAGTTTTAACAATGCCTTTTAAAGCAGGATTCAATCTTCTTTGGGGTTGTCTGACAGGTTTAATATCCTCAGTGTATATATGATTGGTATAGATCTCAGGAGGTATACCCTTCATATCTTGGTATTCCCAAAAAAGCTGTTGAATGGGAAATCAGAAGTTGGATAAGTTTCCCTTCCTGATTTGCTGTTAACTGAGTATTAATATTAAGTGTTTTCCTTGGTAAAACCATGATCTATTTTGTGATTTGATCCATAGATGTAGTTAATCCATACATTGGAGTCATGGTATTGAGGGGACAAGAATGTGGAAGCAACATGTGGAAAGTGGCTAAGTCTCTGTAAAAGGTTTCCCCACAAGGAATGATATTGGCGAGGGTACAATTTTAAGAAGTAAGAAGTTCTCTCCTAGAATCTTGGGAAAGCTCCATCACATCCTCATTAATTACGATGTGGGTAATGTCTTCTATTATATCATAGTAGATTTCTTCTTCCAACTCTCCCAGATGTTCCCTGATGGTTAGCATAGCTACTGAGGCACTATTGTCATTGTTCTCTGGTTCATCCACCCATACTCTTCTTGTATAATGTATTGATGGTTTAGCTGGAGGATGCAGAGATATTTTCTTTAAATCTATCCCATTAGAAATGACCATATCCCCAGTTCGACAATCAATAGATGTTGCTATTGTAGCTAGCCATGGTCTTCCTTAAATTAGTGGGTAAGCATTTCTTTGGTTTCTCGGTTCTAATATCAGGAAGTCTACTGGAAATTCCTATGATTCTATCATAACTGGTACATTAGTTATTACTCCTTTTGGGACATCTACTGACTAGTCAGCAAGTTGAAGGATTGTAGTTGTGGATTGGATACCTGATAGAGCTAATCTGTCCATTGTATGAACCGTCATCACATTAATTGCTACTCCCAAATCAACCAAAACATTTGAAATTTCTACCCCTTAGATGAAAATAGTTATGACAAGATTTCCAGGGTCTCCATATTTTGGGAGGAGCATTTCTCCCATCAATAGATCTACTACTTTCCCTTCCACTTGTATTATGGAAGGAAAGTTTTTCTTCCGACCTTGTGTTTTGATACAATACTGTTTAATGAACTGAGTTAGTTCTGGTACATCTCTAATTGCTTGGAGGAGAGGAATTTCAATGTTTAGTTGCTTGATTTCTTGTAAAAATTCTGATTCTAGGTTGGGTTGGACTTGTTTTTGTAAGATTTTTTTTCTGGGGAACATGATGTTTAAGCCATTCTGGGTACAGTGCTATTTTTTCCATTTTCGGAGCATCTCCGGAGCTCTTATCAGAATTGTGTTTAGGAATGTTCTCTAGAGTCGGTCTTTTAGGAGCAACTTTGGAGTTATCCAGGGATGATTTTTTAGCACTTTTTTGATAGTAATCTCCTCTGGGAGTTGAGTGGATGAATTTTCAGGTTCCTCATCATTGGTTACTTCAACTATAATTGGAGGAGATGGTCTTGGGAATGCTTTTCCAGAACACAGCTGGAGATTATTTGAATATATAGTGTTAATACCAGCCATATTTTCTTGCTTTGTCATATAAATAGCTGCTCCTTGTTTATTTCGTAGGTTTGGTATAGGTTGAGCTGGTAAGGGTGGTTGGCTAACTAGTTCATTTTGTGATTGACCTTGTGTGTTGGAGAGTCCAGTTAGTAAAGCTTGTTGTTGAGGTTGGAAACATCTAGGTTGTCCCTAGTATTGTTGATTATATCCCTATTGAGAACCCCATTGAGGTTGCATGTTTTATGATCCAAACTATGGTGGCCACTGTTGATTTCCCCAGGGCTGATTTTGCCAATTTTGGTTTTGCCAATGATGATTTGGCCAATCTTGTTGTCCCCAAGGAGGATTATTCTGAGGCCCATGCCAAGTTGGATTTCATTGATTATTTCCCCAATTAGAAGGACCTCTGTAAGAAGTATGGTTTGGATACTGATTATAAGGGAAATTCCCAGCTTGTTTTTGTCCCACATAGTTCAATTCTTCTTCCATTACGGCATTCTTCTTACTCAATCTTTTCAAGGCTAGAAGTTGACTACATTGACTGGTAGGATGTTCCCTATCACAGATCTGACAAATCTCTGATTTGTCTAAAGGGCATTCTCTCAACAGATGCTTGTTTCTACACCTAGGACAATAGATGGAGAGTGGTTCAGTTGTTCTAGTTTTTGCCTGAATATCATCCAATGTGGTATTTAATTGGACCAAAATGTTTGTTTTTAGATTTACAATCTCTTCCATTAACTGTCCTATTTCATTCTTCCCTTTAAAATTTTTGGATGATCTCACTCCATCTTGGGTTCTAGAATAGCTCCTGTAGAGTTCTTCTATAGTAGGTATATCCATTTTGTTGATATTTCCTTTTCCTATTAGATCTAGTGCCTGTTTTGATTCTTTATCCAATCCTTTTACAAACAAGGTTCTGACCAAAGAGTGATTTACTGGGTTGCCATACCTTCTCAAGGTGAAATTAAACTTGTCCACATAGTCCTCTAAGGTCTCTTCCTCTCCTTGTCTAATTTTAAACAATTCTTGATTTTTATTACTGACTCTACAGTAATCTTGGTACTTTCCCAAAAATTTTGTTTCCGTCGGATCCCAAGAATGGATAGAGTTATGGGGTAAATCCATAAACCATCTCATCACAGAATCTTTCAGGGTTGAAGGGAAAATTTTGAGTTTTTGGTTATCTGATCCATAATCATAAGTTTGGCAGACTATTTTGAGTTCAAACAAAAACTGATCTGGATCCTCAGAACAAAGTCCTCTAAAATTTGGCAAGTGTGTTGGTGAGATATTTTTCATAGGAGCATTGTCTCCAGCAGCCAAAACAATAGGATATGAGAAGGTTCTTGGAGCCTGATTTTCCTCTTCTTCATAATTATCATTATTATCATCCATGTTTAGTACTAGTTCTTCTCCCTGAGGTTCTAGAAAATTAGGTTCTATCAAAGGATCTGCCTGAAAGTTTTGTTGTAATTCTTGGATATAACTAGCGAGTGGAAGATTTGGAGGATCTACGGGATTATTGTTTTGAGGTGCAGCTTCCAAAGTAGGTTCTAGGTTTATTTCTTCAACAAGATCTTGTGCCACCCCACTACTTTCCCCTATGGCTTGTTGATGGGGTGTCTGTTTTATATATCTTCCTTTTGAATCTCTAGCTCTAACCATATAGATCTAACCTAAAAACTATTTACCTAAATTTCCCTAATTAACACAATACATCCTCGGTAATGGCACCAAAAATGACAAGGTGTCATTGGGCCTCATCATTTAATCATATTTCAGATGTCAAAATCCAGGGCTATCTCCTCGGCTATCTGCAATTAGGGATTCTACAGTTACCAATTTTTCTAGCTAATCCTAATGACTTCTACTAATCTAAAGAGATTGATCTGTCTACTTACTAAATGAATTTAAAGAATGCTAAAAATAGAATTGAACAGGAAGTTACTTAAAGTAATCCTGAAAATAGCAACATGCATCTATCTGTCAAAATCAGTAAATACTCTTTAAAGCAAAATTTGAAATAACAAAACAGTGGTATGAGCCTTTTGCCTTGATGGTGAGAGTGGGCCCTTACTCCACACCCTTGGGGCTGAAGGCTACAGTAAGGAATCAGCACAAAAGAATAAGGTCACAACTAAATTCGGTCCAATTCCATTCGCTTTGCATTCATAAAAAATATTGATATCAAAAATTGAGATTACCGAGAATCAAAATAATCCAAAAATTATATATATTTTCTGTTGCTTCTATAAGTATATATAAAATGAGTGATGACATATCACTTAGCTTATCTACCAGTTCTTCTATGAGATGACATCCATCTCTTTATTATACTAGATGTCTAACTATGGAAAATAACCATGCAATAAAAATAGATTGAGTGGAACAGAAGTCCACTCTGAATTCTAAGTTTGAGTCTTAATACATTTGGGCAGCAAGGCCCTGAAAATATGGATATTGAATCAGTTTCATCAGTAACTCATGTAAAAACTTGAAAAAGATAAAAACTCCAGCAGTTAACTAAAGATGGCCCTTCACCACTCAAGTGATGATTTGAGTGAAATGAGGGGTATCCTGATCACTGCTGAAAGTGCCTGACCGATAGCTTATGCTGGAAACATGTCCTGCTCTAAGGAGGCGCTGGAGATGTATGTCTCTGTTTGCAGCTTCGGAGATATGTCCATAGCTCCGAAGATGTGTTTGTAGCTCCAGTGATATAATTGTGGCCTTCTTGCTCGGCTCCGAAGAGGCCTTTCCTCTTTACTTCAAAACTTTTGGTGTCGTGGTATTCTGGTATTGTCTCTAGAGATCATTGAAGAGTACCTCTGGAGATGCACAAAATTGCCATTCCAAACATCTACACCTGTTGATTCAAAAAGAGAAGTTTTTCTACATATTTCCATCAATTCCATGCACATTAGTCCTTTAATCAGAAATCATGATCTTAATTAATTTATCTTCAATTAATCATTATCTAGAACAATCTTGCTAGCCTATTTAGGTACAGACATCAAGAAAGATGGGATCAGGATGGAGAAAAAGAGAGGTAAAAAGATGTATTTTATGGGTGCTACTTGGCACTCATCAGAACTCAAGATATCTATAAGGATCCTATTTTAGGACGCTATCGAGTATATCCATGGAATCAACGTCTTACATGAAATCTAGGACATCTTGATCTACATAATTGGTGTTAGATGGGGGTGTTTGTGGTTAGATGGGGAAGGGATTTAGCATAGCATTGGCATCAAATGATGGTACTTGTTGGACTACGGGGACATTGTTTTGGTCGGTTGGTGGCATCCCCATGCCAAGGTTGATTCTAGAAGGTTCCATTTCTTTGTTCTTCTTAGCTTAGGATCTTGTCACTGGCATGCAATGGTTTTAGGGTATGGATTTGGTTGGGTGGATGAAGGTCAAGACCTTAGAAAATAGATTTAAATTATTGGACCCAAAGATAGGTGGAGATGGAGATGTGATGAGAGGCGAATGGAGGTTTAGCTTTAAGAGAATGAAATCCCAAAATTCTAAAGCTAAGGGCGAATAGTGATATCTAAGGATGGTATGTAAGGATAATAAACCTTAGACATTAGGACATCAAAGATAAATGGATAATTTGACTTTCAAAAATTTTTGGACCAAAGGAGATGGTGGGAGTGGATGAAGCAATATGAATGTTTTTAGGATGAAAGTGAAAGGGGTGATGATGTGAATAAGATAGTTCTAAGATGGTCTGGATAATAATCAACCAAGGAAGACCTTAGATTATTTGGATAAATGGATTTTGGATGATAATCTACTAAGGCAAACCTTAGGTGATTTGGATGTTTTGGATGGTTTGATGATGTTTGGGAGGATGTTCAAATCAAAATGAGCTTGAATAGATCTAGATATTTAGATTATGTAATGGATGTTTCCTTTGCTTAAGATAGACTTATGACCTTAGGCAAAAGGATGATGATTATTTTACTTGTAGGTAGACTAATGACCAACAAGGGAAATGGGATGTTAAAAGGATAATAAGATCTAGATTTAATTCTTTTCTCAAAGGTTGATTTGGATGTTGGCTGATGTTTTGGATGTTGGATAATTTTGATTTTAGATTTGATGGATAGGATTTGGATAGAATTAGGAAATGTTAGATTTGGAATGAATTTTGGAATGGATGAGGTGAAGGTCCAAAAAGTGAAAATCAAAATGCAAGGTTAGGTTGGATTATATGGAGATGGAAAAAAGGGATTATGGTTAAGCTTAGTGATTAATGAGATGAAAGGTCCAATAGAAAAAATGATTTTGATCTCCAGATGTCGCCAAATTCTAGGGATAATGCACCAAAACAGAGGGTAATGGTGCCATGGATTTAACAAATGGCACCAAAACAATGAATTAAGGCGTTAGGGAAAATGGTGACACAGATGAATTTTTAGGCTCAAAACAGAGAATTTTTGGCACCAAAGTGTGATAGTGTCTTGGATTTTGTTTGGGTATTTGGCAAATTTTGGTAATTTTTTGGATTTTGGACTTTTGGATTTTTGGATTTTGAAGGTCAAATGATTGATTTGATGATGTCAAATGTTCAATGGTTCAATGATCTAGGTGGCTTCGAATAAGGTCAATGATAGTTTTTTGGCAAGCAAAACAAACACTCCAAACAAGAAAATACAATGGACAAAGATTGGATGGGAAGTTCAAGCGTGATGTGTATGTTAAAGAAGCACCTCAAGGCCCAAATTTCCATGGGTATAAACACAATCTCAAAAGACTTGAAGACAATGCTTATTCTACCTAAGGTCAAGGTGAATGGCGACTTGTCAAGCCCACAACTTGGAATCTCCAACTCAAATTTCAAAACACCTAGAATGGGTGTGCACACTATATTGTCTTTGGAAGAGAGGATGGATAAGGGCCAATTGTAATGGAAGGATGACCCAATCACCCTTTCTTTGGAAAGCTATGTGTAGCTTATGCTAAGCTGAGGATTCCCATCCCATCTCTAGGGAGTCATATGGTGAGAATCTAGAGAGGATTATGTGTCATCTTGCCTTGAACGAACTACCATAAGGTCAAAAGGGGTGGGCTTCTAACCAAAGGTGTTTAGTGGGGGATATTCGATGGACTGACACGTTACAAGTTTCCAACAAGCCACTTAAGGCTTTAACTAGTCATACTAGGAGTCTCATATACACAA
Organism: Cunninghamia lanceolata; assembly: GCA_027924645.1. Taxonomy (NCBI): domain Eukaryota; kingdom Viridiplantae; phylum Streptophyta; class Pinopsida; order Cupressales; family Cupressaceae; genus Cunninghamia; species Cunninghamia lanceolata. Next base: position 18,154,273 of record BSBN01001272.1, on the reverse strand, counting down.
GGTACACCTTCGTTCAAACTAGCATTGTATAGTAAGCACTAATACCGATTAGACTTGGCTTTCGCCTTATCCTTTTTTATATAGTAGACCGAACAAAAGTACCACTTAGGGTCATCCCTTGGGGTGAGTACCTCTTTTCCTACCAAGGCAGGCCCTTTTATATGAAAATGAAAAAGAAGAGAATAGAACCATTTCTCTTCACCCAAGATCCTTATGAAGGTGAGGGGAGAGGATACTTTGATTCTATCCCTTGGGATCTAATAACACAATGTGCAAGCACACCAAACACTTCAAACAAATGTAAGTTGTTTTTAAGGACCCAAATAGAAGTGTTCCTATGTTTGTGCAAACAAGGTTTATTTTAAGTACACCAAATTGAAATGTTTTCTAAGCAAAATGCCCAAAGTTTGTTTTAGTGCACCAAAGTAAATGTTTCTAAGCTAACAAAAACCCTGCAAGGAAATGTTAGTAGTTGGATGCTTAGTCTTGGACAAACGTTCTTTTTCCCTGCAAAACCCTGTCAAACACCTACATGGACCCCAAAGTTAGCCTAGAAAATAGCACTAAAATAGACAGTAATGGTGCCAAAAATTAGATAGATAACGCTAAAATTAAAATAAATGGTGTCAAAATACTAACAGTCAAGTATTTTGACTGAGCAGAGAATAAAATCAAGATGGAACCACAGGTAGACCGAATGGTGCCAAAGCTACAGATAGTGCTAAAATGTACAGAAATAGCATCAAAATGTCAAGAAATGGCACTAAAGCATGTTTTTACCTGAAATTACCCTGTTCTCTAAGCCTGATAGCACCAAACTGTGTGTAGAAGGTGCCAAAATAATGCAGTGTCCCTAAAAAGCTTCTAAAAAACACATTAGTCTTAAAAATCTTAACTTAAACAAGGTTAGTACTTCTCCCTCTGCCAAGCAACATTCAAAAGACTAGAAAAGAGGTGATAAGTAGGGCAAAAACAAACAAAATAAGCTAGGGTTATATATAAAATCATTGTATATACCCTTAGAGAAATTTCAACATTATAACCCCCTCTTTCTGTGTGTTTATTGTTAAAACAGAGAGCAAAGAAACCTAAAAGCTTGCTAAAAACCTCAAAAAAGCATTTAAATCCAACTATAAGCTTTAAGGTCTATATCAATGTCATCCCAAGATAGTGCCAAAATAGTGAAGAATGGCGCCAGAAATCCTAGAAATGGCACCAAACCGCAGACCGATGGCACCAAACCGAGAGGTTGTAGCACTAGAACCCTGTAAACACACTTTTCTTGCAAAACTCAAGCAACAAAAAGCTAGATAAGGACCTAGGGGTCCCACTGGGCATGCCAAATGAAGTCAAGGAAAACAAATAAAGTTAAAAACATAAACAAAATGCACTAAAACACAAGTTTATTCCTTCAATGTTATCCTCCTCCTTGATAAGGTTGAGAGAGTGCACCCTTACTCTCTAGCTTTACCCAAGGCTTGCTAAATGTGAAATGCTCTCACACTACACTACAAATCACTAAAATCCTAGCTCAATGATGAAGAGATGAGAAAGATTTTAGAATAATAACACTACTCAAAGATTGCATGATGAAATGCCTTGGGAGAGGTTGTATTTATAGGCATTTTGGAGGGAGATTTGATCCAATGGTTGAGATTTAATGTTGATATCAATGGATGAGGATGAATGTGAGATGGAGGACTTAGATTTGATCAACAACAATTGAGGGATGAGAATAAAAGTGATTTTTTAATTCACCTTCGAAAGGGGTGTGCATTAATGAAGTTAGATGAGATGGATTAGAAATAAATTTTTAATTCTTTTGGGGAAGAGTTGGTGATTAGAAATGAATTTTTAATTCTTTGGGGGAAGAGTTCTATTAAATGTGAAGTATGACAAGTTAGGTGTGTAAGAACTCATTAATGGGTTTGTAGGACAAATGAGAATAAAAAAATTACCTTGTTTGGAACAAAGGCTAATTTTTTATTTGAGAGATGTGGGGATGAGTGTTAAGTGGGGTTTGACCAAACTAATCAAGGGGATTAGTTTAATTAATATGAATGTAGTAAATTAGTGAATGGATTAATTAGGAGTTAAAATTAATTAAACAAGGGTTCATTTAATTAATTTTAGGTTTAGGGGTCACATAAGCTAGGGTAGCTAATTAAATAATAGATATTTAATCAACTAAGATAGGGGTAGGCTAATTAGTAGGGTTGATTAATCAGATAAGTAAGATTTATCTAATTAATTAGGTTTAGGGAAATGGTGAAATTAACCAAATAAATATTGATTTAATTAATTGGGCTAATGTTAGTAAGTGTAACTATTGAATTAATTAAATTAATTCAATTTTTAGGGATTAAATGAAGAAAAAGGGTGAATGAATGAAATAATTAATTAAATAAAAAATTAATTAATTAATTAGAAGAGGAATTAATGATATGGGTGATGTCGGAGAATGGTTAGATGGTCAAGACATTTTTAGGTGTCTACAAGGGTCATAATATCTCACCAAAGGAAATAATCGTAAATACAACATGTGAAGCTCTGCTTTGGACTTCTTGGCACTTTCGATTGATCTGCATGTGTACCAATCTATATGCATTATAAATCTTACATTTCCTTTTCCATTCTTCTTCTTATAGGCCTCATATGATGACACAATTTGCCTAGTGACCTCTAACAATACCACCTTATCTGTAGGTATTTAGGTAACATGAATGGATTACCTTGGAAGCCTTCCATCCTAATGTAAGTATAACTTGGGAACTATATGTTGGCAAGAGACACTGCTCTGGTATAGATTTTTTTGTTGTCATTGATGGAAACAAGGCTCAAAGATCTCATCAGCATGACAGGAAGATATAACTCCAAAAGGTCTTATTGGAATTTAGATCCGGTTGGCAAAAATGACTAAGTATGGGCAAGAAACAGAGTAAGGGACAAAAAGTGGATCAGTGTGCTTCCGTAGATGAAGACCTAAAAATGTAGAAAAGGTATAATGCTTGTAATTGTTTGGTATTGTTATATTCTAGTGATCAAGTCCCGACTTCCTCCGGGAGTCACTTGAAACAAATATCTAAGTCTGGATGAACAGAGGTATAACAGAGACAGTGAACAGGGCGCAGTATAATGGTCCGCATTTCTCCACAAGTGAATATTTTGTTATGTGGTTATAGGGTGTTGTAAACACTTGTATGAAGTGTCTAAATCCAGAGTTGTGAGATCTAAAGTCCACCAGAAAGATAGTTGCAAGCTGCTGAGTATCGATACAATGTTTGACAGAGTCTAAGTTCTAATGGTCTGAATCTTATCGCAAGTTGATATCATGCTTTGAATTTTTTAAGGTATGTCAAGTGGTTAGTAATGAACATTGGATATGAATTGTGAGGTCCCATTTGGTCCACAGTGCGAGTTGTAATGTGACAGATGAAATTGTCAAGTATGTTCTTAAAGAATAGGTTGACTAGTATGTTAGATTCTTATGCGGAGGAGATATAGCATCTGGATAATCAACCTAAGTGTTCATATGATTGAGGCTGACCTATGTGAATACTTGTACTCATTTATTTGAGTCCACATTGTAGACTGTGCACAAGAACAAGCCGACAGAGTACAACTATTTGTTTACATGTTTCATATTTCATATGCCGACCTGATTATGGATCAAAACATGATGTAAATATAAAAGAGCGATGAATTTTGGTTAAGGTGATGATGATATGTGATGCGATCAATGCGAGCATAAAAATAGTAGAGTAGAGATAGAAGATCAGTGATGATGAAGACGCAGGACTCAAAATTTAGTTTCTAAGTGATTGCACCCTGGCATATTGATAGATGCTTTTGTAGTACTCAAATTTCTATATAATTCCACTTATAATTGGCAGTGGTTCTTGCAGTGATCCACCATTAAGGTTTAATAGCCCTCATTGTAATCTTTCTAGGTTTAGGGTTGAGACAGTGAGCCTGCTAGACCTAGTTTTACTTCATGGCAATGAGCCAGCATGTTCTAGGCCCATGGAGTGACCAATCCTGAACATCACCATTTGTAAAAGATTGCAATATATATTGAGAGCTAATCCTCTCTGTGGTTTTTCCCCACCCTGGGGTTTTCCACGTAAAAATCCTAGTGTCCATGTGTTATGTCTTTGTGGTTGCATAGATTCATTTGCATATTGTGATTTTATTTAATTAATTTTGGAAAATGGTTAAAAATGAAAGTACATGAAAGGTTTTATGGAACACTAATTCACCCCCCCTCTTAGTGTTCATGATATTCAACAATTGGTATCAGAGCAAGGTTGCTTGGAAGAGGCCTAACAGCCTAAGGAAGATTTGGGAAGGTACACTCATGGCAGCACCAAGGCATCTCACTTATCCTAAAACAAGTCCTCCTAGTAGCATTAAGATTGGCAATCAAGTATATATCAATAATGAGCAATTTGAAGTAGCTCTAGAAGATCTTGACAACTCTAAGGTGGATATCAAGGGTTTAGAGGAGAGTATCAAAGAAGTGGATGATTGCATTCTAAAATTAAAAGAGCAGTTTAGTAAATCTCAGGAAAGAAGGAAAGAATTATATGGGAAACTAAAACAACAAAGTGAATCCACAGGGAGTCTTCTCAAGGTAATTGAAGAAAAGACCAAGAAAGAGGAATATCTAAATCAAATTGTGAAGGACAAGTCAGAGGAATGTGAAAAACTAGGGAAGGAAATTCTGCTCTTGAAATTTGATCTAGAGGCAACAAATAGCTACGAAGAAAAATTCAAAATAAGCTCTAGAAAACTTGATAAGTTGCTAGCCAGTCAAAAGTATCTAAATGATAAATGAGGCTTGGGATTTGAAAAGGGAGAAATTTCAAATTCAGGGCAAGACAGATCTAAAGAAAGAAGAGGCTGAGACCATCCAGTAAGGAATCAAAGAAGAAGACCTAAAGGACCCCCTATTAGGCAAGCAAATGCTCAAAGGTACCCTTCTTTGAATGGTTACTGTTTTAAATGCAATAAGTATGGTCATAGGGTTACTCAGTGTAGAAGTAGAATGAATCAAAATGTTCCATCTTTTTTTGGTCAATGTTTCAATTGCAAAAAGATTGGTCATAAAGTAAATGAGTGCAGAAGTGTGTTAAGAAATGTGCACAACTATTCAAGGAATAGTCAATTCTTCAATGGCCAGTGTTTTGCATGCAATAGATTTGGGCATATTGCCAATTAGTGTAGATCAAGGCCAATTCCAAATTACAGAAGAAATCAAGGTCAGAAAAATATTGTTTGCTTCAATTGCAACAAGTCTGAACACTGCCAGATTCTGCAGAAGTAATGTAATAAGAAACCACCCTGTAGAGAAAAGAAAAATAGGGTAGAAAGATGTCAAGGGAAAGAACAAGGTTGATCTAGTAGATACTAAGAATGAGATGAGCAAGATCTGGATCAGGAAAGATGCTAATAAATTCAAGAATGGATCCACACCAATCTTTGGTGCAGATACTTCATCTGGGAAGTAGATTGAGAGCTCTGGCTCAAGGGAGCAGTGTCAAAAATCTAAATCCCCTAGCCAAAAAATTGGTGCTGGAATCCAACACAGAGATATGTGGTAAAATATGACATGACAGATCCTTTGAAAGAAATTCTGAAAGAAAAAGTTCTAATTTAGAATATTGCAGAGCAATCCTAATCGACTGTATTCTACAGTGAAGAGTTTGACAACTTTTTTGGAATAAGCATTAATGACGATTAGGTTAAGTCATGCAGAGGATAAAAGGGAACTAGTTTAGTCTCAAAATCACTTTTCTCTTGAAGTGATTAGGTGTTCCAAGAGATTGAAGCAAAATTTGAGCAACAACAACTAGGATTTGAAGCGTTTGAAGAAATTCAAAGAAAGGAAACCCTAACACAGCGGAACAAGGTATTTTCATTAAAGCCCCATTTGTGAATTTGATAAAATTCTGCAATGACAACTCCGCAAGTAGTAGACATCACTAAACGACCTCAGCCTAAGTTTAAGAAACACCCCTACAAGGCAACCAAATTTGATCCAATGGGTGCATTCTCAAAAATACCATACAGATTTCTATATGTGGAAGACGTTAGGGCATACATCCATGTGTCCCTAGATGAGCTTGGCATTGACAAATTCTTAGAACTATTCCTGAAACATTTAAGTAATGATCAATTTGACCTAAAGGAAGAATACAAAGCTTTAAAGGAGAAGAAATTCATCCAGTATGTAGAGTTTCCTACATTTGCAGAGGATGAATAGGTTCGGTATATCCTGAGTTGAATCCATGATGAATTCATGTGGTTAGGGAAAGGGCAACCCTTTAAGATAACAAAGGAGGCAATTCAAGCAGTCACTGGACTAAACTCAACCAAAGGTAAATGGTTACGATGCCACCAGAGCCCAATTTGACAAAAGGGCATTGACAATAAATGATATTATAGATCCTGCAGTAAAGTTTGCCTCAATGGTCATAGGTTACAAGGTTTATTTCTCAAACTAGGAGAACTCTGTTTCTAGTACTGCAATATAAACTACCTATCACATGGTTAAAGAGAATGCAGATTATGATTTGTGCGAGCTGTTGCGAATCCAACTACTAGAAAATGTGAAGAAGATAAAGGAAAGCAAGAACTATCCATTCAAGTATGGTATGTTAGTTATCTATTTATTCTTCTATTTTCTGAATGAATTCCCAAATCATAAGGGATTGGTTTGGTTAAGTGATAAACTAGTAGTTGTTCAAATTAGAAATTATCTTAACAACTTGGGTAGTTATAATGAGCAAAAAGAAGCCCTATGGGGATTTTTCAAGAACTTCCAAAGTATGATGCACTCAAGAGAAAGAATTCCTGAGGAAATTGTTGACAAGTACAAGGACACAATTTGTTTCATGGTCACTAAGGATCAATGCTTAATGGAGGTTGTGGAACCCAGAACTGTATGGGTAATGCCCATGGGATATGAGGTAGATGGACAAATTTTGGAAAACTATGCCCAACACCTTCTCAGCAAACCTAAAAACACTAAAGAAGAGAGGTTTGGAACATATGAGGAGTTATCTATGAAACTCCATGTAGAACTCAGAGAAACAGAATCCACCAGGAAGGTAAGAAAAGAGGTAGAAGAAATTGCTGCAAGATATGGAATCACCAAAGAACAACTAAAAGAAGTTAGGGAAAAAGTTAAGCAGAAGAAAAGAGAAAAAGTGAATCAATCGGAGATCCAGATGAACCCAAGGGTGAACTAGAAAAGCCAGACGCCTCAAGAAGAAGAACCAAAGGATCTACCTCTGCAAAAGTTGCATCTATTCTCTCCAGTTCCACACCATCTATAAGTATGGAATCTCCAACCACCAGCTCTAAAAGAAAAAAGACTAAGGCCAAGAGAATGCATGTAAGCATAGTTGTTGATGAAGAAGCAACATAATCAGATGAGGAAATAAAGAAGATGAAAATTGAGGCTACAAAGGCCTCTGGATCCAGCAAGAAAAAATCTACTAGTAAGGGTCAGCCTGGGAAAAGATAAAAGAAAGATATACCTCAAACAGAGAAAGCAACTATAAGTTTGGAAGGTGTTCTCAAGGCCATAATAGTGGATGGCAATCTGAAACCCATTGCTTAGTTGTATGATGAATATAATGATCTAGATAAGAGTATCATTGAGACTACTGTTGTAGAATATCTAAACATCTACAACAAAACTTTGATTGAAATTATTATTGATCTACCACACAATTTGGGCAGCATAATAAGTAGAAGAAAGGAAGCTACTATGGCTAAGGACATAGAACTGAGAGAACACTCATTGATAAGATTATGTCCAAGGATCACCCCTAAGGAGAAGGTCAAAATCTCTAAAGAAATCAAGGATTCTTTTAGGACAAAGAGAAGAATAAACTCATTGATGTTGGGAGAAACTGATAAAGTGGTCAAGGAAACAGAAGAGATCACTTTGGCAACTCTAAGGAGAAACAACATTCCTACTATTTCTAACAAAGAAGAAATAGCTAGTGAAGATAACACATATGTTCTAGAAGTCAACATTGGAAAGGAGACAGCTGAGGAAAAGGAGACTCTTGCCTCTTTGGAACATCAAAGAGTTGAAAGTACTGTTGGAGAGAAGACTGGGGAAAAAGAATTACCAACTGCACAAACTAGTTCTTCTTCGACACATCAGATTGAAAAGGATTTGGCATAGGATGAACAGAAGGAGGACTTAAACAAGGCCATGGATATTGATCCTCTGGAGCTGGAATAGAAAGATGTGGTCTCTGGTACAGCAAGAGACACTGTAGAAACAATAAAAGAGATTTTGGAAAAAGAAGAATTAATTCTAGATGAGCTTGAATCAATCCAAGGTCCAATAAACTTGGACATAATGTCTCTTGATCAAATGTTCAAGTTGGCTTCAGTTGTCCAAGCCAAAGCAAGAAAAGAGATTTTGAAGTCCCATATTGAGGATAGTGAACTCATAAATGATGCATCCAGCATTTTAGAAAAGCTGGTGCCAACATACAATAAGGATACCTCTCTATCTACCACTTGTCAACTCAAGGGACTAATTCATTTTGTAAGTACACACTTTGAATCTCTTGAAAAATCTGCTAAAACAAAAGTCAGACAAGAGTTTAATGAGAAAAGGTTAGATGAGTTGACATAGTTGATAGCCCATGATAAGGCTTAGCTAGATAATGGGATATAGAGTATTCAAAGTACTATTGTAGAAGCCGGTAATGTATATAAATTTTGTCTATCATGGCCAGAAGTTACAAAGAAGATAGAAGAAAAAGATCAAGGAATTGGAAGAAAAACTGATGAATATTTCTAAGAATTTTGATCTAGTAAATGAATCAACCAGCAACCAAGAAGCTCAAGTCATCAACATACACAATGACTTGAATGATTTAATAAATCAAAGGTATCAAATAAAGAGTAGAATGGGACAATTGAGAAGACTGATCTGTCCCAAACTAGAGTCAATGACTAAGCTTGTAGCTAAAGCATAACTTGCTGCACAAACTGTCACACCATCAGATCTATAAAAGGTATAAACTCTAGTTTTTCTACTCAGCGGACATATACAAATTTTGGATGGTGCTAAGAAGAGTTGGGATGTTGAGATAGCTCAACTAAAGAACATCTTTAGTGGCATTCTTCAGCATATGTAAAATAAAAGTAGAAGACTGTACTTGTAAATATGCGGCAGAGTACATAAAATTTTGAAGACTTGATAAATTTTTGGTTCCAGAATACACCTTTGCCATCTATGTCAAAGGGGGAGAAGAAGATCAAGTGAAAAATGGCTTAACATATCAAGGGAAGAAGAAAAACAAAGTGTATATAGTAAGGGGGAGTAGATAAACATTTTTCACTAAGTGTTGCCATCAATGCCAAAGGGGGAGATTGTTGGCAAGAGACACTGCTCCGGTATAGATTTGTATGTTGTCATTGATGGCAACAAGGCTCAGAGATCTCATCAGCATGATAGGAAGATATAACTCTGGAAGGTCTTATTGGAATTTAGATCCGATTGGCAAAAATGACTAAGTATGGGCAAGAAATAGAGTAAGGGATAGAAAGTGGATCAGTGTGCTTCCATAGGTGAAGACCTAGAAATGTGGCTTAGGTATAATGCTCATAATTTTTTAGTATTGTTATATTCCAGTGATCAAGTCTTGACTTCCTCTGGGAGTCACTTGAAAGAAATATCTAAGTCTGGATGAACAGAGGTATAATAGAGATAGTGCATAGGGCACAGTATAATGGTCCGCATTTCTCCGCAAGTGAATATTTTGTTATGCGGTTATAGGGTATTGTAAACACTTGTATGAAGTGTCTAAATCCAGAGTTGTGAGATCTGAAGTCCACCGGAAAGATAGTTGCAAGCTGTCGAGTATCGATACAGTGTTTGACAGAGTCTAACTATGACTGAGTCTAAGTTTTGATGGTCCACATCTTGTCGCAATTTGATGTCATTCTTTGCAGTTCTGAAGGTATGTCAAGTGGTTAGTAATGAACATTGGTTATGAATTGTGAGGTCCCATTTGGTCCGCAGTGCAAGTTGTGATGTGATAGATGAAATTGTCAAGTATGTTCTTCAAGAATAGGCTGACTAGTATGTTAGATTCTTATGCGGAGGAGATATAGCATCTGGATAATCATATGATTGAGGTCGACCTATGTGAAGACTTGTACTCATTTGTTTGAGTCCGCATTGAAGACTGTGCACAAGAACAAGCTGACAGAGTACAACTATTTGTTTACACGTTTCATATTTCAGATGCCGACCTGATTATGGATCAAAACATGATGTGACTATAAAAGAGCAATGAATTTTGGTTGAGGTGATGATGATGATATGTGATGTGATCGATGCGAGCATGAAAATAGCAGAGCAGAGATAGAAGATCAATGATGATGAAGACTCAAGACTCAAAATTTAGTTTCTAAGAGACTGCACCCTGGCATACTGATAGATGCTTTTGTAGTACTCAAATTTCTATATAATTCCACTTATACTTGGTAGTGAGTCTGGCAGTGAGCCACCATTAGGGTTTAATAGCCCTCATTGTAATCTTTCTAGGTTTAGGGTTGAGACAGTGAGCCTGCTAGACCTAGTTGTACTTCATGGCAGTGAGCCAGTATGTTCTGGGCCCATGGAGTGACCAATCCTAAACATCACCATTTGTAAAAGATTACAATATATATATTAAGAGCTAATCCTCTCTATGGTTTTTCCCTACCTTGGGGTTTTCCACGTAAAATCCTAGTGTCCATGTGTTATGTCTTTGTGGTTGCTATTCATTTGCATATTGTGCTTCTATTTAATTAATTTTGGAAAATGGTTAAAAGTGAAAGTGCATGAAAGGTTTTATGGAACACTGGTTCACCCCCCCTCTCAGTGTTCCTGATATTCAACACTATATGAACCATGATCCATTCCACTGAATCAGTTCTCGGGCTTCTTTTGATAGCCTCTTTTCTTTATCATCTTCCATTAATCGGACCAAGTGCATAATACAACAATCATTAACTATTTTATAATGTTGGATAGACATCCGTCACTCCAACTATGGGTAGTGTTCGCACACTGTTTTCTCATTTGGGAGGCATCCAATCCTTCTTAATTTCTACAATCTGTGAAACATTGACCTATATGCACATGCATAGACAACATAGGAGCTCATGTAAAATAGTCTTCTTTTCTTCCTCCACTGGACTATACCATCATGGAGGCTATCACTAATTAGCCTAGCCCATTGCACCACTTGGTCTTTGTCCTTTATCATCCTTATCAAGCCAAACATCCATGGTTCAAAGGTACATGAATCTTCCTTGCCCACCATCCTGCTCAATAAAATAATCATATACTAAATCTCTCAGCTGAAGTCATATTTGAACAAATGTTGAGGTATCTTTGCCATAGCATTAGCTTTGTTGTCAAGAGCTCTCTAGGCAGAAAATATGTTTTTCCTACAATCCACAATGCATTTGTGGTATTCAGTAGCTAGGGCTTCAATATTAATGTTGTACATCCCTGGGAAGTTGGTAGCTTGAATGTCTTTGTAATGCCCTGACCTGAGAAGTCAGCATATACTCTACTCTATTTTTCAACTCTCCTAGTAACCACATTGTAGTTGTTGGCACACTCTATCACAAGTTCCAATGCCTCGGCTGCATAAGGAAAACCTAGAGCATGGAACATTCCCATTTGTACTATGCTCTTCAAAATCAAGTTGTCTTCTCTAGCCAGAATTCATGCCCTAAAAGCATCCATGTATGTGTTCCCACAATGGGTATCGCTGGCACATCCATACTTGTTGCATATGGCTCTCAAGATGGGAAATAGGTCTGCCTTGAACTCAACGTCCCTTTGATCCTTTAGGTTTTGCATCTTGATTTGTAAATCACAAGCATCCATGGTTTAATCATAGGGTTTAGGTGCTTAAACATGCATATTACTATTAAAACCCACTGTATATTTCTATATCTACCAACCCATATGTAAATTTGGATTTACCCTAAGGCAAATACCTTCACTCCATAAGATTTACCATGGGTAATCATAAGTGTAATGGTAAAAAATTGATAAGGAAGTTTTGTCTTATTTATACCTAGCAGATGAAATTGTAAACCTAATTATGCAAATGCATATATGACTGTCATTTGACTGAGCACACTCATTCTAGTTCGCTATTATCTCTCCTCCATTAACCATAAAGTTGCCTCTATTCACCTTTGAATTGACTGTAAATCACCTTGAATTGCTTTGAGCTCTCTACTATTTTATCTTTCAAAAACTTTTGTAATTAACAATGTCAGGTAAATTTGTCTTTTATCCTTAGAAATCTGCCAATCAAGGAGAATTAATTACCCTCTCCACGATTAGGTAGGATTTTCCAACATGGACATGGGAGAAAACTATAGGTGACAAAAAATACACTTTTAAATTCGAAAGGCCAATGGCTTCCATGTGTAACATTAAGTGTGAGAAGGTCTAGACATGAATATTCTGCATTTAGCATTCCGTTAGAAATGTCCATATGAAAATCTCTAGATGATGTCAGCAAGGATCATGGTCAAACATCATTGATTGAGGGAATAAGTACCAGGACATAATTCAGAGATGGATATTTGGTGGATGTGAAATGTCCATGTCAAAATATCCACATCAAAAATATCCCTTTGAATAGTCAACTTTTAAAGGGTTCAAAGGTAACAGGATCAGGTTTTAATACAAAGAAAGGATATGGATATCCCATGTGCATGGATATTTGAAATTGAATATTCATGCAACAAATATCAGGTAAAAAATGTCTAGACCTCAGAATATTTTCATGGGAACAAATTTGACAGGCATCATAGGGATATGGATATTTTGACATGGATATGGATATTTGATGAGTGTGAGATGTCCATTTCCAAATATCCATCCAGTTGACGGCTTCGCAGCTTACCTTAATAAATTTGATGGCTAAAAGGGGGGATATGGATATTTGAATACTTAATAAGATTAATATCCTACCCATGGATACGACCATTGATTTAATTCAATTTAATAACTATTTTGGGTCTGACCCTATGATTTAGGTGTTTAAAGTGCAGTATATGTACCATTTAAGCCCCAAGTGATGGATATGGATATTCAATGAATGCAAAATATCCATACCCAAATATTCATCCTGTTGAACAAAACTTTGACCATGCCTAACTCTTTCACCTTATTGAATTTCAACATGATGTAAAAGACAAAGTTGCTCAAAATTCCACTCTCTATCCATTGGTGACCTTTGTAGGAAAGAATTTAGACCTTGAATTCTTTGAAAGGGTCTGGACCTGACATTTTACCATACTACCAAAAAAAGAAAACACACAAGCCAAGCACAAGCAAAAAGGTTGGGTCCCTGTTTTGCTAAGGCAAAATGGGGTGTGTTGTGAGACCACACAACTTGTATATCACCGATGGATACAAAAGAAACATCTACTAGTGCTTTGTCTCCTCTTGTGAAAGATAATGCTTCACAACCTACAACAGAACCTATTGTGTAATAGTCCACCAATAAATCTGAAGATCATAATGATATAGGTATGGATATTGTTCCTTACACCACACTTTCTATAGTTCCTCTTGCATCTTGTCCACCTTTCCAAATTGGTGATGAGCAATATTGGGAGGAGGACGATTTTCTTTAGGCCAACTTGTGACTATGGACCCTATTTCTATTGTGTCATGAGTGCATGTGGTTGTTTTCCCCTGTAATTTTTTGCTTGATGCTTTATTTATATGTTGTTGTTAAGCTCTCTTTTGATGACCCTTGATACCCTTGTAGGTGTAAGGATACAAAGGGACCAAAATTCATTGTGACATTCTCTTAATTTGTATCATCATTCTTCTATATGTCATAAGTTGCATTGTTGTTTCCTTTGGGAATGATGCAAGGCATAGGATGGTTTGGTATTCTTCCTTGTTGACCCAAGGTTTTTATTTGATTTCATGTGATATTTCTTCATGTTTCTCTGTAGTTCTACCAACTGGAGGATGATGACAATTCCAAATATTTATACTCCTACTTTACAACCATTCATATACTAATGCCAGTCAAGTAGATCCCTTTGTATTGTTACTTTATAATTATATTTAACTTGTTATTTATTGTGTGATTTGATTTATGTGGCACCTTGTTGCTATACTTGACATCTTACCATGACTACACAAGCCATTCTGTATCATTCTTACAACATCGCCTCGATTTGCCTTTTGTGGGGGAAACCCTTGTTGTGATGTAGTTTTTGGGAACACATATCATATGGGCATGTGCTTCCAGAAAGCTCTCGTGCCTAACTTATAGTTTGTTCTACCTTTAAGAAATTACTCCCTTCAATAGGAGTTAGCAATCACTTTAAGGTGGGGAATACATTGTGCTATGCCTTTTTGATCCAATACTTGTTTATTATAGTTAACATGGAACTCACCTAGTGATTTAGCGATCCTCACTAGCTTGTGATATTTCTATTTGGTCCATGAGCCACTTGGTGCAATGAAATTTGCTAGCCAATGTGCTTCATGTGATTTATCATGGTCACCTACTAATTCGACAATCCTTACTAGTCTGTGATCCATGAGAAGTGTTTCTCTTCACATGACCCCTAGCGAGAGAACAAGCTAGTGTCAGATTCATGTTTCTTGTATTTGTTTCTATGATTTTTTATGTGATACATCATTTGAACTTGTGTTCTCTTAATGATTCCATGTGTTTTGTGTGTCATCATGTTTTCCATGTGTATTCTATGTATTCTTTATGACTTATGTCTATGCTTCGTGTCAAGTGTGTATGCATTGTGTATGGCATGTATTACCTTTGTGTATTGTGTGACACTTGCATGTATTTCTATGTATGCTTGTAGTACTCCAGGTATGTGTGAATTATGTTACAATGTCTTGCATGTTTAAAAATCTCTCTGCTTATGTGTTTATAACCTTAGAATCCTAAGCTTGAGGGCTATTATAGTCCACAACTTGGCCAAATTATTTGGGCTTCTATGTTCATACCCATGCTAAAGTGGGGGCTAAATGTTATGGAGTAAAATGTTTGCCCTTTTAATCAGGACATATTTTAACACCTTTTCGAACAGTAAATGATTAAATCTTGATCCCAATGAATAAACATGACAAAATAACCTTAGAAATGGCATAAGCCTACCACATTTAACACTTCCTGAAGTTTATGGGGATAAAGGACTAGGGCACCAAGCGCCTTCGTCCCAGGTGGCTACTTTAGCCCTATTTTTATGGTGTCAGCTTAGAACACCTCCTTAGCTTTTACATGTTGGTCCCATTTGGTTTTATTCATTGTTGGTGAGCAGGAATGTATATATAAAGGAGTCTTTTTATTCTTTACACCTAGCTTGTTATGAGAAGGATTATATTTGCTTACATGATTGATCTGCTATGCTCAAGTGCTCTTCATGCATAGAATTGCTACATGCTTGTGGATGTTATGATGCTCATTTGCAAGTCTTGAAGGAAGTTCAAGCTATCTTTATCTATCTCCTTGTTGGTGCATGATCTTGAGTTATCTACTCCAACTAGGGTTTCACATATTGTGGTAATCTTTATCATTTTCATTCAAAAAAATTCATCATATATTACTGATCTTGCCTCTGTACTCCTAGGTCACACACTCTTGGATCACTAATATTCATTGTAGTGGAGGTGGAAACACCAATACAGGGTTTGACTAAGGAAATCCCCTAAACACTGTTGAGACCTAAAATTTCCTTCAATTTTTTGCAAAATTTTAGGTTCCCATGATGAAAAATTTGGGTACCACTCATAAATGCACCTAAAAAACTAGCCCAGTGACCTACTTTGGAGTGTCATAATTCAGAGCCTATTCAGTTTCATGCTAAACCACTTTGCAAACATGTTTATTTACCATAAGTGAGTATGCATATCCATTTTTAGCTCCCTATGATCTGATTTGACAAGTTTTTCAAGCATCAAGATTGAGGATTCTAGTAAGGTTTGTTGTCTGCACATTGTGAAATCTGCCTGGGAGGTCAATTTTGAAGGCAAATATCTAGCAGTTGGATGATGTTCATAACGAACCAATTGGTGTTCTAGATTTACCTTATGATAATCTACTTCCATGCCAGTTTTAAAAACTCCAGCATCTCATTTGATATTTTTTCAAAGTCAAAAGCAAATGGGATTTGTTCTAATTTTACATCTACATTTCCAAAAAGTTACAAAGAGGTCAACTTTGGACTTTAATATTTCATAACAGAAGTGGATTGGTGAAAACTCCTTTTGCACACATGCTCATTTGACCTAAATGAACTAATCACCCAAGTGGCCGCTTCCCAGGAGGTGATTTTGTATTTTTTCAAGGTGGTGACTTGGTGAGCCTTAATTAGGTTTTTACAGGTGTAGTTTTTTAAGAAAAGCCTAAAAGAGCTACTTTGAACAATAATATCTTGCACCTTGGGATGCATTTTTTTGAACCGTCTATTGCATTGAATTCTTGGATCAAATGTTTACATACCTGTGCATTTTCATGGCTTCAGGAGATGGTTTAACTAGTTTTCCAGGATGATTCCAGAGGCTACTTGGCCTATTTTGCTCACAATACAAAATACCTAAAAGTCAATTCTAATGATTACCCAGATTATTTTTCATCTCAAAAGCATATTGATGCAATGTCAGGACAATTCAAGATAGAAAACTTGTCTCAAAACAAAAAAATTTAGCCAAGCCCACAATGAGACCCAGCAGGTTTGACACAGTTATGGAGTTATGAGATACATGAAGCACTAATCATTGCAGTATAAAGATGATGAAGTCTAAATAACTTCATGTGAAGGATATTTGACAAAAACATACTTTCCTTCATTCAGTTTCAGGTAGAGATCAACAAATTGATTTAACAACACCCCACATGTTAGAAGTGCTCAGATTGATTTGTATAAGCCTATACACCTGAATACTTGATATAACATGGTTGAAGTGATCCCGAGGGTGAATCCTAAACACATAACTTGGCTTCATAATGTCTGTACCTCCAAGAAAGACTTGAGCAGTCCATTTTCAGAGGCTCTTGGAAATGGTTATGCACTGAATTCAGCCACCAACTTGTATGTTTGAGAACCAAATGAGGGAAGTCCTATAGCAATCTTGTATGGAGCTCTTGGATCGAGTTTCTCCTTAAATCTCCACTAGATCTTAGTCAATGCATCAAGAAAGGGAACATGGAATATATTGAATCTAGGTGGCTATGGTGTGGAACTTGCTCTGAAGAACATGGAATATAAAGCCATAGATGATAGTGAAATAAAGAAAGGAGTAATCTTGGGAGAACTCAGCCAAGAAGTTAGAGGATTTATATTTTCCAAGCTTTTGGAACACTATCCTGAGCTAGCAGTAGATGTGATGGCCTTTTGTAACTATCTGTAACTGTCATCCACAATGTTGGATACCCTTAAAGTATGGAAACAATAGGAGGATTACATTACGATGGGTGTGGCAAATGCATTATTGTTGCTTTCCAATGTGGATACCAAGAGGCCTTCATTCTTACCAGAAATGAAGAACTGGACTTTCATCTGCAACAGTTTCTCCATCTCATCAAATACTTCATATAAATAGGTCTTCTAAATCCATCACAACTCACTCCATATTGAATGAAACACAAAGTTTGAGAAATATAGAGATAAACAATGAAATTCTTACAAGAAGAGCAATCTAGATTCTGAAACATTAAAATCCAACCAAAACTCCTTTGATAATGGAGAGGTAGAAAATAAAGAGAAACATGATCCTACTATTCATGTCTGCATAGTACAAGATTGGGATGGAGTTTTTTCTTATTCTCGGGGGGGGATTAGATTGGGAATGGATAGATATGAGACATTTGGCATGACATTTTTGGATGTGGAGTCTAGTTTTAAAGTGCTTTTAAGTGTGATACATTTGTTAATACTGCCTCTGAAGACTGTGAATGTTATGAGACAGCCATTATGAATAAACAAGATAGAAAGTTAATGGAGTTCTATAGGAACCAATTTTTGCATCTAGTCAAAAGCTGCATCAAAGAAAAAGTCCCAAACCCATCACAAATGCAGGAAGATACACCTTATGAATGGAGAACTAATAACGAAGTTTTTATATATATGAACTTCTTAGTGAATGGAGTTTTCATATGTACAAACAATTGCTTTTTCCAATTACGCTTCAGTGATTAGTGGGAATTGAAGGAAAAATAATCTTGAATATAGCATTGAAGATGAGAAAAGAAGAGGACTGAGAAAAATGACCCACACACTTCTATCAAGTCATTTATTGAAGATTTCTTACAACTTAAGCTCATGAACAAGCAGATAAAGGAGTTCTATGGGAAATAAATTCCATATGGCATTATAAAGAAGGAACATCTGTAAATTCATGTAGTTTTTGATGTTTGTTATCAAAATTCCATGCAAGGACAACTTACGAAAGATATACCTATCAGTGTTCTAAAGGACGTCCTTCAAATCTGAATGAGATCTCCAGAAGCAGCCCAACAAATATTGGATGGCTTAATATAGTTAAGCATGCGGTCAAATTTGGATTTGATGCCAGTATATTTGTAGATGATTCCCTCATGCATATGTATGCAAAGTGTGGGGAAATAGAATTTATACACCAAGTGCTTTGCCTATGGGAGATATTGTTTCATGAAATAAAAAGACTTTGATTAAATGTAATAGTAGAAGTTGCACCATAGCCCATTGACTAATTGATGAATGGATATTTAGAAAGCCATGCTAGAAGTTGTGTTGAACTTATGATCCATATTGAAATAAATTAAACTTCATTTATATTCTTATCACTGCCTCACTTGGAACACAAAGTGCAACAACGACATCAGATTTATGTCATGAACAAATACAAGGCCGCATGGTAGATTGGGATCTTCCAGAGCATGCATCTTGACATCAGAAAATGAGAGATAAGCCATAGATCGGCAATGTTCATATCCCCCTGTTCTTGAAAGATCCAAAATTCCCATTGAGAAACCCTAAAAGATTCTTGGAAGAGCTATTTGGTCAATATGTCTCTACAACCAATGCTCTTGCAGTGCTTCAGGAGGAATACGATCCATATAAATATGGTTTGATGCAAAGCATTCCAAACACCTCCTACATTCCCACCGCATCATCACCATAAACCCTAAAACTAGTAAATATGGCAAAGAAAAAACATATTAGAATATCGAAGTGAATGGTTGCCTAGTCCCTTCGAAATTCCTAAAGGCACAAAATATTGCAAAATATTTATTGAAAGGTGAAAATGTTATATCAGTGAGAGATTATTGAAATGGGCCCGAGATAAAAATTAAGATGACAAAAGGGCTTATGAGAGATTGAAGTGAGTGATGTGAACGTCCCCCCAATATCCCAAAAACAGTAAATTATGTGTTTGAAAAATTCATCGGGGTATCCGCAGCACAATAGATTGAGGTCTCTTCGATATGGTGGATAGAGTATTTATAAACTTTCATTTACATAAAAAATATATGCGGCACCTTATGTTTGGAAGAAATTTATTAATGGACAATATCAAATTTATTTTCGGACAAAGATTATGGTAAAAGATATAATTTGGGTGTCCTATGAAAAGTACGAAATAAAGGTCTATTGAAAGGAAATATTAAGGTGTAAGTAATAAAAGTTTCATTTGGATTATAATATTTTCATCAGAAGGTGAAAAAATTTCCACTCAAGAGTTAAAAGAGAATAAAATTATGGGATGGGTGATTATTTTTACCCAAAGGTCATTTTGCTAAAACGGGTAAAATGAAGGATTATAATAGCCATTAAAATTATTTTCACAAAGCGCAAACATCAAGAAGATTAAAATTAAAATATTTTAATATGTTGAAGATAATTTGTTAAGTGGAGAGTTGCACTGAATAGAATGACAAGTAAAGGGTCACAACCCTAAAAGTACAAAATATAAATGGGAGATAAAAAACCATTATCAAAGATCATCAAGAAGCGGTAGTAGGAGCAATCATTAGGGTTAACTAGAAAATAAAATATCACAATGAAGACTTTCTATGCACATTATAAAATCTTTTGAAGCAAATTGAATGAAGAAGGTGATGGAGGTTAATTTTCATTGATGTCAAAAAGGTGACAAGTTAGTAATCAAGAAATCAGGATCCCACTTTGTCAGGAGCTTATGCCATGATGTGTTGATGCCAATGCCTCAAGATGTTGAAGACATCAATATGATCTTCTCAAGTTTTGATGCATGTTGAGTTTGGTTTGGTATACATGCAAAAGTTATCATATTGAGTGCAAGTTTGTTGTCTTGGCTCACAAAGTTCATATTGTTCAATGTTGCTCATTGGTTCAGTCCACATGCTTACATGCAAGGAATTTGCATAGTATGATTTGTAATATGTTCAAGATGAATATAGTAAAGTTGATATCAAATGTCATGAAGTGCATAGTGATGATACAAGGTTAGACACAAGAAAGTTTGAGATCATGGTCAGTTTGGTGTTAAGGAGGTGTCTTTATGATAAGATCATCGTTGTATTGATATGGGCTCAAGAAGTCTTAGAGGAATTGAATTCATTTGGTTTGCTATAGTGTGGTAGAATAAATATCTTCAAAGTGTCAAGGTTGTTGTCTCAGCTGTACTTCTTGGAGAGATCTCAGGTTGAGTGTTGACAAAATTATGTTGATGGAATTATAATGTCTTGGTTGCTCTTGTTCAGGAGTTAGCACAATTGATGTGTTTTTTTTTCTTTTGATGATGAGATTATGCAGATATATCTTCAAGGTGATTGGATCAAGTTTTTTTATGAGATCATGCAGATACATCTTCAGGGATATATTATGTCTTAGATATAGACTATATTCTTTAGGATACATTTTTCAGGACTTGTGGACTTGTTTTCTTTGCAAGATAAAGTGTTATCATTTTTATAATGGTTTGGATAAATATTATGTCCTCTGTTTCTCACTCACAATGATGGCAAGGTGTTATTTAAGTTAAAGATATAAGTGGATAAAAGGTGCATAACTTGTCATATTTTTTAGGGTTTGTGATAAAGTGTTTAAGGCATCAAATCCTAAATTGAAGCTTATAAAAGCATATCTTAACAGTCCTTATGTACCCGTCATACAAGTCTTGCACTTTTCTTCTAATTCTCTATTGACTTACTATCCTAAGTCATATTCACTAATGTTGACCTATTGAAGGGGTTGTAGAACATAATCCAATCGACCTCTTCACCTTTCCTTACCAACACCACCGGTCATCTTCTTTGAGCGCATGGGCGCAAAAATCTTAATCAATGGATCATATTTAAATATGAGGAGCATGATAATTATAATCAATGGTTTATATTTAATCTTTAGTCCTCACTCCTCTACTATGCACATTGACGTGCATTTAAACGTCAAGAGTTTAAAGACTGCAGTGTTAAGCTTTTTAAAAGCTAATTTTAGTAAGTTTAAAAAGGCAAATCTTTGTGGAATTTTTTAAGGAGAATTTATGAATATTTTTTCTTTATATTTTTTATATCTTCCTCGTGGAAATTGAAGAGACAAAGGAGAATTTTTTTAATGTTTCTTTTTGGGAAAAAGATTTTGTAGATTTAATTGGCTTTAATGCCTTCTATTTTTTTATTCTCAAAAAGATGGAAAGTCAGTCTCTATATGGAAGAGATATTTTTTTCAGAGGGTAGTTTGGTTAAATATTATTGAAGTTGATGAAAGTCTTTATATATTTTTAATAATGGGTGAAGATATATGCAGAGAGAAGAGGAAGAAAATGAAGGAGTATGAAGAGAAAAAGAAAGTAAAAGGTCATTTAATTTTTTATATAATTTCATTGCAGGTGCATTGTGATTTTTTGATTGTAGGAATGAAGTTGCAGATGAAGATTAATAACACAGAGATAGAGAATCAAATGGGGTATTAGTGAATATGAAAAAAATGGAATATAAATAGAGCAAATGAAAAAAAGATTGGTTGTGAGAAGATGAAAAAGATGATTGACTTTGTATTGTGAAGAACAAATGAAAATGAATATTGTTCATGTTTAAGAAATCTGAGTCTATGTGAGAGAGAGTGTGATATTGTAGAGAAAGAGTTTTAGATAGAGGACACCAAAATAAAGTATGATACTGTGAAAAGGAATATGCAGAAAGAGTAATGGTTGAATTGTTTGTAGTATGATAATTGTAGTATGTGTGTAGCTTGAATAGCTTGTGAATAAAGAAAATTTCATTGTGTGAAATCAAAAGGAGTGATAAGGTTTTTGTACAAAAGTGAATCAGGGTAATCCCCTAAATTGATTCAATTTATATTCTTGGTGATTGTACAAGTCAGTGAGACTTTCATTAGCCAGTGAGGCTTACTTTTTCCAGTGAGGCATTCATCAGCCAGTGAGGCTCATTATGTATCAATGAGATATCTTTTTTTGTTGGTGAAGCAATAAAAAGGAGGAGTTTAAAAGTGGTTTTTTAATCCCTTTTAAAGGGTTTTTCCACTCATCAAATTTTTGTGTTATGGTTCATAATCTTCTTTATTTGTATGTTCTTATGGTTTGATGTCTTGTTCATTAGTCTCATAATCATTCTTCTGTATATGTATTCAAGCAAGCTTTGAGGTCTCATGTGTTTTGTATTTTAGTGAATTGATTAGTGTAAAAAGTTTTAAGGTTTAAGATTGTTGATTCACCCCCCCCCCTCTCAGTGATTTTGTACTCCAACAAGTGGTATCAGAGAATAGGTTCCCTATAGAAGTCTAATCGGCTTGGGTACGTCTTGATAGAGGAGTACCATGGGAAAGTCCAAAAGAAATAGAGAAAATAAAATTGTTATGTCTCATTCTGGTCAAAAGACACCATCTATACCAAATTTAGATGATATAAAATTAGTTGATAGAAATGTCTCAAAAGTTGAGTCAGGAGTTCCTTTCTTTGATGGTTCAGATTTCTCTGTTTGGTGCATTAGAATGCAAGTCTATCTATCCTCTTTAGGGTATGGTGTATGGATGTCTTTTGAAAATGGATATTTTATTTCCTCTCAATTGCCTAATACTACAAATAACAGAGGCTTATGAATGTAATCTTATAGCAAAGAAAACTATTTTATCTAGATTATCTACTGAAGTCTCTTGTAAAGTTATGCATTGTGAAACAGCTCAGGATGTGTGGAAGGAGTTGATAAGACTCTATCAAGGTGATGCACTAGAAGGAGAGGACAACTTCTTATCTGAGAAGAGTGACAATGATGGAAGACTTTCACATGAAGGAGATGAGACTCAATCAGATTTAGAAGAAGAAGATCACATTATGAGTGATGATGAACAAGAGTTTAAAATTGATATAGAAGGAGAACTCATGTATGCTCTGAGTGAACTCAAGAAATACAAAAAGGAGAATAAAAAATTAGAATTGCAGCTACAACAAGAAAAAGACTTCAAAAACAACGCACTTTCAGACCTTGAAGATGCTAGAAATATGATTATAGATTTGAAAGATCAAGTAGGTGAATCAGATAAATTAATTATCAATTTGAAGATAGAGGTTGATGAACCTAAGAGGATAGCTAATATAACAAAGTTTGAGTTGGAAGCTAAAACAGTTGAATGTCAAATGTTTGAAGGAGAAATAGTTTCTTTAAGAAAAGATCTTGAGGATGTTAGAAAGCAGTTGGGAAAGAATTTGAAATTTGAAGAGAGCACAAGCAAGTTACATGAGATGTTGGGTAAACAAAAACAACATAGAGACACTACTAGACTTGGTTATGAAGAAGGAGAGTGTTCCAAAGTTGGAGAGATTCCTAGAAGGAAAATTGATGAGTTATTATACTGCTACTCCTGAAGACAAAAAGAAGATTGAAGCTAAAATGAAAACCAAAGATGAGTTTGTAAAAATGCACAATCAAAGAAGAAATTTCAGAAGAACTGCTCTAGCAAGACAAGCATATATGTACAAGTATAATTATTCATTTTTTAGTTATTGTTATACCTGTAATCATTTTGGACACAAAGTAGTTGATTGCAGAAGTAATCAATCTAATGTTGATCCAGTGTGTTACAAGTGCAATAATGTTGGTCACATACAAAGAAACTATAAAATGCATAAAAGATATGATCCTACATGGAATCATAACATAAGTGCTTAAAGGATGTCAAAAGGGTATTATCAGTCATTTGATTATAATTACAATATAGTTTGTTATTTGTGCAACTCTCTTGGTCACAAAGCACATAGTTGCATAAAAGCATCCCCTAGTTTGAAAAGTTAGAAAAGGAAAGAGGCTAAAAAAGTTTGGAGGAAGAAAGAACCTGTAAAAGTTTGGAGACTGAAATAAAATCAAAAGAAGACAGATTCTAAACTTGTGTATCTTGCACAATTTACATCATCAGTTCCATAATAGATAGCATGAAGTAAGGGGGAGTTGTTCATGTCCTATCAATTATCCCCAAGAAGTTTTAAGAGGAGATCATTTGATGCTTGTCAATATAGTGATCTTGTCTTGTTTATCATTCTATTAGATTCTATCCTAATAATATTTGCTAAGATGCTACTCATATCAGTCTTATGAAATGAAGTTCATAATGGTGTTGATAACTATGTTGCTCTTCAGTGTATGTCAGTGATGCAGGTGATCAGTGGTTCATGATGACAATGCACAAAGGATTTGATGATGTTGAATGACATTGTTTATAAATGAACCTGTTCATACTATCATGATTGAGTTGTTATGATAGTAATCTTGTTCTTGATATTAATCTTCATGTATCTTGATCATGTGTTTTGAGCTATGTGTCTTGCATGAGAATTGGAGATTTCAAGTGGATTGGAGATAGTGTCAAAAGGAGATGGTGGAATAGAGATGTTAAGTCATGATCATTTGGAAGAGTTCTTGGTGTGATAATTTTCCATGTTTCTTTGATGGTCTTCCTCATTAATATGCTTCAGAAAGGTATGAGTAAGTTGAAGAAGCTATGACATTGATGGTGGTGCCTTGTATTTCATCAAGTTCTTTAGTTAATCACAGGTAGTTAAAAGTGTGTCTTGAATCAACAATGGTAGATGATAATGGTAATGTTCAAGTACTAGTTGGTGTTGTGTCTACTCTATTTCTTGTAGGATTGATTGATCTTGTTGTCACTATCATGGAAATCTTGACAAGGTCTTCTCAAGAGTGGTCATCATGCCATCATGAGTTGTGAATAGTGCGATGAGTAGTTGTCATGATTTTTGTTTGTTGAGTCTGCATTATTGTTCATCATGAGTGTTGATGTGATTATGACATCTTTGCATGGAGTTCAAGTTCATATGAGTCATATCAAAGGAGTCAATTTTATGCCTTCATAATCATACATCATACTCTATGCTTTGGGAGATCTTGGAGATTTGTCATTCAGGTCAAAAAGGGTTGATGATTGTGAAAGAATTGTTTGTCATAAAAATTTGTTTTGCAACCACTAGTGATGTTATCAAGAGTTTGTATTTGATAGTAGAAATATGGCAACCTTCATCTTGTCAAAAGAAGTGATCAAAGGATCTCAATGATGTTAGTTTTTATATTCATCTTCATATTAGTGTTGTGACAAGAAGTGGTTTTGTGCTGAGGTAGATATGCATGCTTCATGCTAACAGGATAGTGCTCTTTTGTGTAGATTTTATGATGTAATAGATCTTATTTTGTGTATGCAGAATATGGTATAGTCTATGGGCAGTTTATAACATTGATTTGATTCTTAGTTTGGTATGCCTCACATGATGTTGCTCTCAGGTCCTGTGCTTCAGGATATTGCTCTCAAATGTGTGCTTCATGGTGACTTGTTGCTCTCAAGTAGAAATATTTTTCAATATGCAGATGTACAAGGATAGAGCTTTTAGGATATGTTTAGGATAGCAAATTGCAAATGTGATCAGTGCCTTCAATCTTTTGATAGAGACTAGTGGTATCAAAGATTATGGGTAAGTGGTATCTCAATTCTTGGTTGGTATAAAGATAATAAGGTTAGTAATAGTGTTTGTGATCCAAGAAATAGGTAGGCAGTTGATTGATATCAACATAGTTTTCTAGTCTCTTGCTAATGTTGTATATGAGTTATTTTTCACAGGGGGAGGTAATAGCCTTTGTCATCAGATGTCAAAAAGGGTGGGAGAGAGAGAGAATGCATCATATAGTTTTGCCATCAATGACAAAGGGAGAGATTGATGGAGGTTAATTGTCATTGATGTTAAAAAGGCGACAAGTTAGTAATTAGGAAATCAGGATCTCAATTTGTTAGGAGCTTATGCCATGATGTGTTGATGCCAATCCCTCAGGATGTTGAAGACATCAATCTAATCTTCTCAAGTTTTGATGCATGTTGAGTTTGGTTTAGTATACATGCAAAAGTTATCATATTGAGTGCAAGTTTGTTGTCTTGGCTCACAAAGTTCATATCGTTCAATGTTGCTCATTAGTTCAGTCCACATGCTTACATGCAAGGAATTTGCATAGTATGATTTGTAATATGTTCAAGATGATTATAGTAAAGTTGATATCAAATGTCATGAAGTGCACAGTGATGATACAAGGTTGGACACAAGAAAGTTTGAGATCATGGTCAGTTTGGTATTAAGGAGGTGTCTTTATGATAAGATCATCATTGTATTGATATGGGCTCAAGAAGTCTTAGAGGAATTGAATTCATTTGGTTTGGTGTAGTGTGGTAGAATAAATAGCTTCAAAGTGTCAAGGTTGTTGTCTCAGTTGTACTTCTTGGAGAGATCTCAAGTTGAGTGTTGATGAAATTATGTTGATGGCATTATGATGTCTTGGTTGCTCTTGTTTAGGAGTTAGCACAATTGATGTGTTTTTTTCTTTTGATGATGAGATTATGCAGATATATCTTAAGGGTGATTGGATCAAGATTTTTGATGAGATCATGCAGATACATCTTCAGGGATATATTATGTCTTACATATAGACTATATTCTTTAGGATACATTTTTCAAGACTTGTGGACTTGTTGTCTTTGCAAGATAAAGTGTTATCTTTTTTATAATGGTTTGGATAAATATTATGAACTCTATTTCTCAGTCACAGTGATGGAAAGGTGTTATTTAAGTCAAAGATATAAGTGGATAAAAGGTGCATAACTTGTCATATTTTTTAGGGTTTGTGATAAAGTGTCCAAGGCATCAAAATCCTAAATTGAAGCTTATAAAAGCATATCTTAACAGTCCTTATCTACCTGTCATACAAGTCTTGCAATTTTCTTCTAATTCTCTATTGACTTCCTATCCTAAGTCATATTAACTAATGTTGACCTATTGAAGGGGTTGTAGAAAATAATCCAACCAACCTCTTCACCTTTCCTTACCAACACCGTCGGTCATCTTCTTTGAGCGCGTGGGCACGAAAATCTTAATCAATGGATCATATTTAAATATGAGGAGCGCGATGATTATAATCAATGGTTTATATTTAATCTTCGGTCCTCACTCCTCTACAATGCACATTGATGTGCATTTAAATGTCAAGAGTTTAAAGACTGCAGTGTTAAGTTGTTTAAAAGCTAATTTTAGTAAGTTTAAAAAGTCAGATCTTTGTGGAATTTTTTAAGGAGATTTTATGAAGATTTTTTCTTTCTATTTTTTATATCTTCCTCATGGGAATTGAAGAGACAAAGGAGGATTTTTTTTAATGTTTCTTTTCAGGAAAAAGATTTTGTAGAGATTTAATTGGCTTTAATGCCTTCTATTTTTTATTCTAAAAAAGATGGAAAGTCAGTCTGTATATGGAAGAGATATTTTTTTTCAGAGGGCAATTTAGTTAAATATTATTGAAGTTGATGAAAGTATTTTATATATTTTTTAATAATGGGTGAAGATATATGCAGAGAGAAGTAGAAGAAAATGAAGGAGTATGAAGAGAAAAAGAAAGTGAAAGGTCATTTAATTTTTTATATAATTTCATTGTAGGTGCATTATGATTTTTTGATTGTAGGAATGAATTTATAGATGAAGATTAATAACACAGAGATAGAGAATCAAATGGGGTATTAGTGATTATGAAAAAATGGAATATAAATAGAGCAGATGAAAAAGAAGATTGATTGTGAGAAGATGAAAAAGATGATTGACTTTGTATTGTGAAGAAGAAAAAATGAAAATGAATATTGTTCATGTTTAAGAAATCTGAGTCTATGTGAAAGAGAGTCTGATATTGCAGAGAAAGAGTTTTAGACAGAGGACACCAACATAAAGTATGATACTGTGAAAAGGAATATGCAGAAAGAGTAAGGGTTGAATTTTTTGCAGTATGATAATTGCAGTATGTGTGTAGCTTGAATAGCTTGTGAATAAAGAAAATTTCATTGTGTGAAATCAAAAGGAGCGATAAGGTTTTTGTACAAAAGTGATTTGGGGTAATCCCCTAAATTGATTCAATTTATATTCTTGGTGATTGTACAAGTCAGTGAGACTTTCATTAGCTAGTGAGGCTTACTTTTGCTAGTGAGGCATTCATCAACTAGTGAGGTTCATTATGTATTAGTGAGATATCTTGTTTTGCTAGTGAAGCAATAAAAAGGAGGAGTTTAAGAGTGGTTTTTTAATCCCTTTTAAAGGGTTTTTCCACTCATCAAATTTTTGTGTTATGGCTCATAATCTTCTCTATTTGTATGTTCTTATGGTTTGATGTCTTGTTCATTAGTCTCATAATCATTCTTTTGTATATGTATTCCAGCAAGCTCTGAGGTCTCATGTGTTTTATATTTCAGTGAATTGATTAGTGTAAAAAGTTTTAAGGTTTAAGATCACTGATTCACCCCCTTCTCAGTGATCTTGTACTCCAACGGAAGGAATATTTTTATCTGGAGTCCACCCTTTATAGTTTTCAATTATTTGTTAATGTTCATTCATATGTGTTATCTGCACTGTCTCTAGAATAGTTTTCCTTTGTTATTTGAATTGAATATATTGAGGATATGTTTATTTTATCAGGGCACATTTGCTGCACTTGTGTTATTATATCGATTGGTTTCTATCAGAAGAGAATTAAATTCCTTTTCAGTGATTTCAGTTTATTGGTTTTCGCCTAGAATTGAAATCCTTTGAATAGATCACCTTAATTGGTTTCCTTCCTATAAGAATTAAAATCCTTTCAATTGATCACAGTAACCTAGGAAAATATCATTGGGATTGGGTAAGAAGAGCCTGGTGACCTACAACCTTGCACATTTATACAAGGTATAAACATTTGGAAATTGCCAAATAATTTGAGTTAAATCAAGAGGGAGGACAGATCTATCATACACATCCTGACTCCGTTGCCCATAATAGATAAAGCACTGGTCATTACAAAATAACATTTCAAAACCTTATTCACATTTTCAAACTTCAAACATTAACATTAGGAATAACTTTCAGCCTTATATCCATCTCACACTTACATGCCAATGTGAGTAGATCACTAAGGTTATACAAATCTGCCTCAGCTATCAAGGTACACCCACCTAGGTCTGGTAAAACCTAAAGAGAAGGGGCCTTCCAATCATATTAGCCTTGTTTCGTTAACCAAAAGCATTAAGAGAGCTTGGCAACCTCTTAGGGTTTAGAACCTACATTTTTTAGACCTAACAAACACAACAGAACCTTTTCCTCTTTGATTTTGTGTAGGTCAAAGTAACAAGTTTCAGAAGATAAGATCAAGGAAGAAGGAAGGTTTTGCAGGTGTAGGTCAAGAAAATCTCAGAGTTTCTATAAAAGCCTAATTAGGGTCTAGGACGCCCAGCGTCCTGGTACTTCTATGCTCCCAAATTCAGATCTAGGTTCTTCTCTATCTCCTGATCTCTATTGTACTTTTAGAATCTCTATAGTTGTTTCTAATAGTCATCTATTTGCAAATCTTGGTCAATTAGGGTTTCACCTTTTTGCCCTAGTTTGGCTGACCTTAGTTTTGGTTGAATTTGGTTGACACTCCTCTATACAACAAAGGGACAAAACCCCTATATTTTGGCTCTCCTTCATGGGTAGAAGCCAAGCTCAGTTTGTGTCTCAATGTTGAGTGTAAGAGGGTTTGACCTAGTTTAACCCTTTAGGCTAAGTCTCTCTTTTCCACATAACAAATTGTAATCTATTTCTATAATCTAGTAGTAATTGATTATGCACAATAAAAAGTTTAGCTTGGTCATTTATGCTTCACTCAATTTGAAATTATTCTCTTTTTAAAAAAATTCATCCAAGCTAGAATTATGAGATGAAGTGATGTTGGTTCTAACCAATAAAAATTAATTATTATTATTATTATTTTAGTAATGTTAAAATAATAAAGATGTTGAATTTAATAAACAATAAAAAAAATATAATTTATTTTAAATATTATTAGATATATAAAATTTGAATTCTTATTATTCCCTTTGAGGATATTATTATTATTTTATTACAAAATATGAAAAATAATAAATCTCTACTTTAAAAAAATAAAATTTCATATATTTAAAACATTATTTTATAATAAATCAACCTCATACTATAAAAATAAATGCAATGCCATGAAAGATAAACTAGCAATTGGACCTATAGGTTCAATGGGCAGGCTGAAATTTTTCTAAAGAAATTATATAATTTGTTAGATATTATTTATTATTTATTAATTTATAAGTTTTTTAATCCACTAAATTATTTTATCAATTCTTATTGAAATTTCATCACATTAACTATTGTCTTCTTTCACTTATATTAGTAAATTTATTTTTACATTACATATTGAGATGAACAAGCATAGTTGGGTTTGAGTTCGATTTTCATTCATGGCTCTATGTTATTGAAATGAGTGAGACACATACACATAAAATTATTATCATGCCAATTCCTTACCAGTTAAATAGTCCCTTTTGCGTTGCATATTGCCCTTAGCCAATCATTTCAATAATTGTGACCTAATGAATAAAAATGTACACCAGTAGGTTATCAAAAAAATTGTAAAAGATATTATTTTCTTATTTATAATTTTTTAAGTTATCATTACTTTACATTCACTCCCTATGGGAGATCACTTATCCCTGTAGATCATTTAAAAAATATAATTTTGAAAATTATAGTTCACCTTCTAACTAACTTGTCTATATTGTACATATGTAGTAAAGTAATTGAATCCATTATTGATTTTTATATAATCCACCATAGAAACAAATGCATATTTAATCATATAATTATTTTTTAAAAAAATTGTGACGGTACAATAAATTTATGTTCTACAACTTATATCTAAAATTATGCACATAAGACATAACTATATTTTTCTATTAAATACATACTAAGATGGCAAAATTTTTATATGTATTCAATATATGAACTTTTATAATATATATCACATTAAAAATTTTTAGAGAAATACTTCCAACATATTCCCAGTCAATGTGGATTAATTGAATGGAACTCTACTTCATGATATATAATCAACAATACTACCCTAACTATATCATATATTATATATTATGTATTATTAATATTATATTAGTGTTGGTGTTTTGGATGTCATTTTTGCTTTCTATGCCTTTTTGGTCCTTTTGGCGCCTTTTTTTGCTTGAAACCAGAGGTTCTTGCCTAGTTTATTTTGTATAAACATTTATATATTTTATGAATCAATATTAGTATGGGTGGTCTTTCAACCTTTTGTGTTAAAAAAAATATATCATATTATTATTCATACTATAATAGTACCATAAAAATATGCTTTTGATTTTGTTATATAATATCCTACCATTACTTTTAAGAAAAATATATGATTCTGTAAATTTTAATGTACATTAAAACAAGGAACATTGAAATAATTAATAGTAATTCAAATATCTTGGAAACAAAAATTTCTTGAGCATTCAAACATGGATCTCCTTTACAATAATTAAGCTAAATTTTAACAATAAATTGTTATTTTAACTATTAGCCAATAGGCTTTTATATGTGAGCATTTAGTGCTGGGAAAGTTGTCTCATGCTAGGAAATTTTCTAAACTCGTCAGTTTTTCTCATGCCAGGGAAAAATCATGTCATAAAAAGTTTCATGTTGAAATGTCCCCCGCCGGATACTCTGACAATGGTGGACAGTCAGTTTGTTTAGACAAGTATCCTTCTCATCTTGGAAATAATGCCTTGT
This sequence comes from Cunninghamia lanceolata, assembly GCA_027924645.1. Lineage (NCBI taxonomy): Eukaryota > Viridiplantae > Streptophyta > Pinopsida > Cupressales > Cupressaceae > Cunninghamia > Cunninghamia lanceolata. The sequence goes on along the minus strand of BSBN01001272.1, from coordinate 18,122,097 downwards.
TTAGACATATTCCTTAATTATTTGAGTCTTGGAAGTTTCTTTGTGCACATTCCTCTATGCTTGGATTCGACACTTCTACAATCTTGATTGTGTTAAGAAATCGCTGCCGGATTTTGATAAACTTCTCCCCTATGCATACACAGCTCTCATTCGATATCTTCAAGAATAGACAAACTGCTAAGCTTACTTTTATCCAAACGGAAGTCAAAGAGAAAATAGAAAAATTGGTTTGTGTCAGGCGATGATAATCGCCAACAGTTGCAGCATTGATTAGCAGTCACATTTCACCTAAACAAGACTTCTTTTTTTTTCTTTTTGGGTGTTACCTATAAATTATAATATCAAAAGCATGGTGGTCTGACTATGTTGGTATCAAGGCTCATGTCTACATACTCTTCTCTAATGAGCAGTCTTATTGTCTTCGCCCCTTTGTCTCACGTGTCTTCCTTTATCGCTAGCCAAAATGGAGTGGTGGAAATAAAGTGCCCTTTAGAGTATATTTTGTCCTAAGGTGGGGCATTGTATTGATTTTTTTTTTTGTTTTTTATAATTTATGGTATAATTTGAAAAACAATCAATGGACAAGATTGATTTCATGGTAGTCCTTTTAGTCTAGGCCCTTCATAGATATATAATCCATCATGTACTAGTCACATAGGGAAGGCTTTCAGCCTAATTAATATTACAATTATCTTAAATTTTAGATTATTACATATAAACATAATATTTATGCTGATAAGTGTTCCCTTAGTGAGGAGCACTAAATGAAATACAAACATCGATGGTAGTGATTAAAAGGACTACCATCAAACAAATCTTGACCATACAATTTGCAATAACTACATGATTGTGACACGGAGCCTTTTCATGTTGCAATAAATTTATATTTTTGATATATGGAAAAGATATTGTCCTTAGATAATTACATTTTTAAAAATAATCTTATTTAAAGTCAAAAATGATGGGGAACCAATAAGATCTTGAGTTTACATTTATTTCTCTATTCAATTTAAATTTCTTTATATGGAGATAAGAACTCTATTTAGTCTTCACATAAATAAACATATTTCATTTAGCTAATTTGTTGTATTTGTCATCATTGAGCAAATATGTGAATTAAGCATAATTGTTAAGTTTTTGAGTTAATAGATGATGTCAAAACATATTAGTGTTTGTACTCTATGAAATGGTATGATCATTTCTAAACTTATTCATGACTATCATATTTAGAAGAAATGCATAATAAATTAACTAAAACCATTTGAATGAATATGGTTTTTTACGTAATTTTCATAATTCTTATATTTAATATTTTATTTCATAGATATGTTGTAGGGTGAATTCATGGTAGTTTGATTCTATGTCGATATCTTAAATGTGTTTGGATCAAAATATATTAAATAAATAATGTTTTAGGCCTATGTTTTTTACTAGATAAGTCGCGAAAAGGGTCCCAGTCCCTTACAAAAGTAGAGGGTTCAAGAACAAAGCATAAAATAGAACAGAGAATAGTAGGACACAACTAACAAGAAGCACTAGCTGGTAAACTAAATCTAAACCAGGTGGTGGTACCCTTAAGGGTTTAGGGTTTGAGGTTCAAAATATTACAAGTTTGTGCCTTCAATGAAATTCATTTAACCTAAGTCCTTTGGCATGTAGTCGGTTTTCAGTCCCTTAAGTCATAACTTTAAGCCTTTACGCCCATTAGATGACCAGCCCCATATCCTAGGTTTTACCTCCTGCGACCCGTCAAGAAATTAAACCCAATTCTTAAGTCTTCCCATAGGTTATAAAGCTTAATAAAGTGAAAATCACAGCATCACAGTGCATCATCAATGATGTCACCACCCCATTGCATGGCCACGACATGGTGACACCTGTCCTAGGATTTGTGCTTACATCCCCTTACATTAAGAATCCTGCACCGACCAATTGCGTGTTGCTAGATGTCAGTATAAAAGTGGTCTGTAGGGAAGCTTTAATCTAATGGTCGCACATCATTGCAGGGGGAATCTCATAGGAGGGAATCTTTGCCGCATGATCGCGAGATGGCGACATGTGGCCTCGTTTCAAAAAAGGTTCAGAAGCAAATAAGGAAGGGATGCGTGGGGGCTTTATCGCACCTACACAAGGTAGGTAAAGTGGTGGACCACTATCAGTTGCGATGTTGCGAGGTGGTGCCATGCATCCAGGATAGACAAAAGGTCATGCCATCAACAATGAATGTACATCCAATGTGGCTCGTCTTGATTGGTCGAAGACTTTTCAAACATGATGACTAAGATTTTCAAGTCTCGTGGGTAAAAGATGGTCATGGATCTTGTAGGAAAGAATTCAAATCAATGCCACAACTTTAAACTTTTGTAATGAATGTTGGAGGTGTACTATAGCACGAATGAAGAGTAAAGTTAAGGCTACCTCCATTAATGTAGTAGATGCTAGGTTGTGAATCTTAAAAGGAAGAAAAGTTAGGGCATTGCCCATCATTTCTTCAAGCATATACAACTTTCAGGTGCACAGAGAATTCTCAAGCAAGTGAAGAGCGATAATTCAGAACTCTGCTAGTCAAACCGGTAAGTTCATTCTATATCCCTATATCCAATATATTTCAAGTTGATTGCTTGATTAGAGACAGTTAATTTCCTGTAAGATAAGCCCTAGCTTGTTAAACTGAAGCCAAAAAAATGAGTCAAGTTAGCCAACCCTCTACTTCTAAGTGCAGCTTAGATGAAGATCTCATGATCCAGCTCCCTGGTTCTACTAGAACAACTTTGAAACTGCATGGTCCAGGCGGGCCCAAGGATAAATTGCTTGATTATTGTTATAATTGTCAAGATGCCATACTGCATGTTCCTGGTTGGATCCTATTCGAATATTGGCATAAGAGAATGGATTACAAGGCCCCCATCTATCAGCCTGTCAATTTGATCTAGCCAAGCTTATTTGTCCCAATGTCTTCCCAAACCCTGACCTAGTTAGGGAAATTGCAATGAGATATGATCCAAACACAAAAATAGTCATAGCAGGGAATGGTTCAAAAATGATTAAACTCGCTAAGAGATACATAGCTACTATGTTCAACTTAGACCCGACGACTAAAAAGCCAATTGACCTTGCTGATTTAAAAAGGAAATATCAGACTGTGAAACATGCTTATAGGGATGACAACCTTGCCAAGCATAGGCCCAAGGGTGTAGATGGCAAACTGGTGAAGATTTCGGCTAGTGAACAAGAGCCAGGTTTCACTGCAACATGTTGATGGACTACTTTGTCGGGACTTATCACAGTTTGTGTCAAGTATTGGGTAGGGATGCTTCAGATAATATGCCCATTTCTTTGATGATGTTAGCAGTTTATCTTCAGAGCTTAGAGGTCAAAGAGCCCTATGACTATGCCACTTATATTACTAACAGGATGCATAAATAGATGATAGACATCAAGAATAACCTATCTAAGTTAGATGTCCATGTTGAATTCACATGGTATTCCATGTTGTGCCACATGTTTCTGTTTGCTCTATCTGGATTGTGGCACCATAATCTGCATGTTAAAAGTACATATGCCCAAGGAAATATGCTGCCAATGTAGGTATGGACATGCATGTTGGATATGCATTGCACTATTGTAGATTATGTGATTTTTGAGGAGTATTTTGTGAGAAGAATTCTTGCATTTTTAGAACTAGAGGGTGAAAGACTACACCCAGATGTATTAGATTTCTTGAGACCTCTGCACAAGACTCCTCACCTTAGAATTGATCATAATTAGGGTGATTGGTTCTTTCATGAGCACACTACCTGCATTAGGGTTTATGGATGTGAGACCCCACCACATATATTGCCTAGGTATGTGCCTAAGAGGGTGGAATTCATAGAAATTATTAGGCAATTAAATGATTCTGATAAAGAGCACCTAAGGATACATAAGAAGGGCTCATTCTTTCCTTCTTCCCTCAGATTTGGTGATTTTTTGATTGCTGATAAGAGTGGGCTAGATCAAATTTATTCAGTGATGCAATGTTTTGGGATATATTTGGAGCATCAAAGGATTTTTTAGCCTGAAGGCTTCATAAATAGGGTGAAGGTCATCAAAGGAAGGCCAAGATATACCCATCAGGTTGACCTAAACGAAGCTCCTGTCAGGAATTGTTTCACAATGGCTGAGGTCCACCACTTGAGAATCAAGTGGGACACCATAATGACAGGTGAAAGAATGAGAAAGAATGTAACTCCTGCATATCAGGGTGCCTTCTCGGAAGTGCAAGACCCAATTCAAAGGATACAAAAGATGTTGTATAATGCTAAGCAGTTGATTGCCACTGCCCCTGTAGGAGAAGAGAGACCCACATATGAGTTTGGAAGCTCAAGCAGAGGATATGCTGCCAAAAGGGAGCTAATTGACCCCTCCCTTGCCAAAAAGGCTAAAATTATTGATTTAGAAAATCCTAAAGAGATTGAAGTAGTAGATTTGGAAGGGGAGGCAGAAGAACATGTTCAAGAGGCTACTCCTCAGGTGAATTCACCTAACCAAATAACACCCTATTCATCCCCTAAAAATAGGATAGTAAGAACAATGAGAAGCCAAACTATAGACATTAAAGATGTTAGGGTGATGGCTTGCAATAAATTTTTAGAAGATGATCAATTCATAAACACTCCTGAATTTAGGAGTTATGTATTAAAAGTAAGGAGTGAAGAATTTCAGAAGAGGATTGAAGATGCAAAAAGGGGAGCAGACCCTAAAGAATATGAGGCCATAACTTAGAGGATCTTGAAAGAAGTGAACCAATCCATAAGTGCAATGACTCCAAAGGAGGGGAGAGCATTAGTTGAAAAAAGTAACATCTTACTTCTTCCTCACTGGACCCTATCAAATGCCATTGCATTTGATACAATTACCAGAGATGACTCTGATATAACTGGTGAGCAAATTAAGAAGGCTCTCCCTAGTGCAGTCTTTAATCCTAGGTTTGAAATTGTTATGCCCACATTCTCCATGTGGTTATGACATGATAACCACTTGTCATGACCACAATTATAATGTCGTCATGACACGAAATATCAAAAAAATTCCACCCGACACCACAAAACCCCCTCGCACGCAACATGTACGCTTGGTGACACTAGCTCACAACGTAGTTGACTCTGTAACCAACATTATGCACAATGCCCATAGGCGGGGAAGTCAATAAAGTTTAGGTTAATAAGATCTCCAATCGTAACCCTGCGATGTTAGCCACTAGGGGGTTTACATTACGACAAGAAACATTGACAGAGTTGGATTTCAACACAAGACTCCACCCTGGATAAACCCGAATGAAGTGGGTCAATTTCAAAACAAGTTTGAAATCCAATTAAATCACTCTAATCACATAAGGTAGGAAATATTAAACTAATATTAATCAAAAATAACCCACATAGCCTAGGGAAATTTTGCCAGCATAACGGTGTGAAATGAAAATAGGAAACCTCCTATAGTGATTTTGGCAGCATAACGCCACCTCATCAACTATAGGAGGGTAAAAAAATGATCTAAATAAAATTCCTACCTAACCCTTTAAACAATTTTAAATAACAATTAAATACTTTATTTTGACAATAATCCCATCCCAAATACATTTCAAAAAGTAAATATTTAATACGAAAATACTACAGGGATAATAAATTCACTAATGAGTTAAATAACGAGTTTTAATTAAAAATTCTTCAACTAAACTTTAAAATAAACTAAAAGATATAATTTCCTCTATACAACAATTTTAATAAAATATAAATACTCTCAACAAGGCTTTAATTTCAATCATGCCAATAATTTTGAAATAACCCATAGTCTAAAAACATAAGTTTTAAATTAATTAATCTACCACTATAGTGCACAACCCAAATACATTTAAATTAAATAAAAGAATAGAGTCAAATACATTCCAAGCAAAGAGGGGTCAACACTTCCAAGTGGGTTTAATTACCGCTAATCTAAGTTTAGGCACTAATCACTCAATATTGAATTAGGGCACCAAAGTTTGTTTTATTTTTCTACAGGTTGCTCACTCCTAATTTCAATTCTTCTATATCTTCTAATTTGTTTGTCTATAGCTCTCTATTCTAATTTGATTCTATATTGTGTAAGCAAGAATCATAAATAAATATTTATTTTGCATTTAATCAATTATGCAACTCTTTGCTTTCTCTTTTTTTTTAAAACAAAAATACACAGAGGGAAAGAAGAATCCAGGAGTAAATGGGGTTATATAAATATGCGAGCACGCACACACACACACATATATGTATAATGAAGAAATGAAGCTCTCTATTTTTCACAGTTTACATAGAGAAAAGTTACTATGTATGTCCAGTTAACACAGAGAAGTGGTATTATGCAAATATGTTTATATATATATATTAAATATACTGTGGAAATCACAGTCGGCAAAACACACAGAACTGAGCCCTTTTAATGGTTGTTCGAGGGTTTATTAACAGTTGTAAGGAGAGAGGCCGAATAACTCTCTAACTACAGCCTAACTACATTTGAAAATAAAAGAAACAAAAGGGGAAGGGCGGGCGCTCTGCCTCCCCATAGAGTTTAAAACTCTGTGGGGGGATGGGGTCCCTGTCCCCTCCACTCTATACACAACAAACATAAAGCATGGCATCCGCAGGGGGTTTCAACCCCTTACGACTCTACTCTACCTTCCTTAATAAAATGCAATATGCAGACTGGCACCATGTGCCCTAACTTAGTATTTGATGAAATACCATAAAATACATACATTCGATTCTTAAGTCTTTAACTCTATTTTTTTATATTGATCGATATTATTACTTATATATATATATATATATAGTAATTCACAAATAGTTTAAAAATATAATTTCACTGTCAAAAAAAATAGTGACTTGCAAATAAACAGAATACTTACTTTTTTTTTTAAAGTATATTTATATATATAGTTATATATATGCATTTATATATAAAAATATATATAATAAACTATACACCATTTTGCTCTATTAAAATTTCTCTAACTCATAGAAAACTTAACAAGTAAATACACAAGAAAATGAGTTCAATATATAAAAGACAATAGGACTTTTCACAACAAATTAACAAAGGCATGAATAATTAATTTGCTCTCCTTTACAAGCATTAGGGTAAAATAGCTAATATTTTACAAAGAAAGGTATAGTTGAATACTTTATTTTCTACAACTATTTCTCATTTTCCTTAAGAGTAAGACAAGAATAACATATAGAGAGAAATAGAAAGAGAGATTTATGTTGCTTTTTCTTGCACAAATGAAATAAAACAACTCGATAACTCTTTTATTCATGATGACAACAATATTTACAAAGTAGACATGGTATCCAACCCCCTTAAGAGTTTAACTCTTTAATGGTGAATAAAACTATTACAAGATCCAAATGAAGGTGAGGCATCTCTATGCACTCCCTTTTACATCAAGGCCTAAAAACACTAAACTCATGATTTCTCCACAAGCCAACTCCATGAATCCTTCAAATGAACCTACAACAAGATAAACAACAAAAGGTATCCATACTCATGGGAAGCTCACCTCCCAACCTAGGCCTAAAATAGGCCACCCCCAAGCTTGGAGGTCTTCCAAGCAACCAAGTTTCAATCCACAACAAACAACACTCATTTCATGCACAACAACACCCAACCCAAGGCATGTCACAAAACTAACCCACCTTAGAGATGGATTTAAAAAGGGTGAGAGAGTGGACTAACTGTACTCAAGGAGACCCACACTCTTAACATAATATCTTCTTGAATCACTTGGCCTCTTTCCATACTTCACATATCACAAAAATCAAGGCACTCATGCCATAACCCAAACTCCTCCCAACTCCAAAATAAGGCTCTTGGCCACAAAAAAAACACCATAACCAAGACAGGAACTGAGGAGGTTCTCATCCTCTCTCACCCAATACTAAGGTGAACTCTCTCATAAGGAGAGTCACACAAACAACCCATAAAACCCTTAACACATTAAACCAAAGTACATAATCATAAAACATGCATACTCACATAGCAATAGTAACAAAACAATGGTTCAAACTTGAGAAATACCTCAAAGCTTCAATAATGGAGTGAATTTTGTGAAGAGCTTCCACAAGTTCTCCCAAAATCTCAAAGTCCTCTCTCCCAACACAAGACCAAAAATTCCCAAAAAAAATGAAAATAACCCTCCTCTCATCAAAATGAGGGAGATATAAAGACAAGGCTCTCAAACCCTAATGGATGAGAAGGTGACACTTGTCACCTTCTCCTTCATCCACATAACCCTTCTCTCAACCCCACATGAATGTGGAGGTGACACTTGTCACCTCCCCATTCCACAAGGCTACACATTCCCCCACAAGTTCTCTCACACATGTGAGAGAATAGGGGAATGTGAGCACCCAAGGGAAGCTTCTTATGAATGGGGAGGTGACACTGGTCACCTCCTCACTCATCTAAGCTACACTCTTCCCCACAAGTGCTCTCACACATGTGTGAGAGCATGGGGAAGAGGTTCACACATGGGAGAATCTTCTAAAGCATGGGAAGCAAGGGTAACCTTACCCAAGTGGGTGAGGTTGGGGTTAAGTGGGATGGTGACCTTCCAACCACCCTCACACTTCCCAAAATCATCACTTGACCTTTGGGTCAAGTTTGGGTGACCATACAAGGTCCAAATCAAGTTTAAATAAGCTAGAAATGGTCCCAGACCCTAGGGTTATGACCTAGCATCAAAATTTGACCATTAGGAACCATTAGAAACACATAAAATTGGCTTCAAACTTTTAGCACTTTAAATTAGTGCAAACTCAACAATACATTTGTACAACACCTTGAGAGATAAATTCAAAAGGTAAGAACTATACGAAATGTCATAAATCAATTACAACAAATATCAACATTCTCAAACACATGTGACCTTAGTCCTACTTAGGACTAGGTCAGCTGAACAGGGGATAACATATGGTTGTTGTCTGACCTCTGAATTTCCATGGGTATGGAAAAAGTAACCTGCACACTTCCAAGCACACATCAATAGTACATGATATAATAGCTGAAGCAAATGAAAAACATACATCATACACACATGATCTAAATATACAACATCAAGATAATCCAAGGTAACATAATGTCTCTCAAAACATCCATTACTCATAAGTGTAAATCAGAATCACATATGGTAAGAGATAACATCAGTCTTGACAACTAAGCACATATCAATAGCATCAACTGACATCCTAGCATATAACAACATATTATCAAATGGAAATCTAACATGCCATCTAACCAACCATGAAGCATAATCCATCTATCTAATCCAGTATAAGATAAGGTAATAAGGTCCAAATGCATGATCAACAGTCCCCAAAATACACAAGACGAACATAAATCCATTGAAAGAGTACCATAAGCAAAAATAATATGGGTGAGGTAAAAGTGGGCCTCACATCCTCCCCCCCTAAGACTATACTTCCTCCTAGAAGTCAGCAAAGAGGTGGGGGTATAGTGCCCTCAAACTAGTTGCGTCCTCCCATGTAGCCGAGACCTCATCATAACTGTCCCACTAAACTCTGACTTGGTCCAGTTCTCAGCCTCGAAGTCCCAGCGTCCAATGAGCCAAGATGCGAATTGGCTCCAAAGCCAGTTGCCCATCCAACTCTACCTGTAAGGCATCCCAGTCCAAAACATGTGACGTGTTAGAAATATAACGTCTCAATACAGATATGTGAAACACATCGTGGATGCGTGACAGACTAGTTGGCAAGGCAAGATGGTAAGCTACGGTCCTATCCACTCCAAGATATCAAAAGGTCCAACAAAATGAGGTGTGAGCTTAGAGCACTTTCCATAACAGATTGGGCTCTTATGTGGCCGCACTCTCAAGAACACCTTGTCACCCATGGAGAAGCTCCGATCCAATCTCTTGGCATCAGCATACTTCTTCTGGCGATCCTATGCCTCCTGCAACCTCTGCTTGATCAAAGTGACCTGCTGCTCCATATCCTGCACTAACTCTGGTCTAATAGCCACTCTGTCCTCTATACGGTCCCAACTCAAGGGAGTCCTGCACGGCCTACCATACAAGGCCTGATAGGGAGGCATACCTAACGAGTTGTGATGCCCATTATTGTAGGAAAACTCAACCAGATACAAGTAGTCCTCCCATCTAGACTGGTGGTCCATAACATACATGTGAAGCACATCCTTTAACACCTAATTCACCCTCTTAGTTTGTCCATCTGTCTTAGGATGATAAGCTAAACTAAAGTTGAGATGAGTGCCCAACGCCTACTGCAAAGCCCTCCAAAAGGCTGAAGTGAACACAGAATCTCTGTCAGATATGATACGACAGGGTACACCATGAAGTCTGACTATGTTATTCAAGAAAACCCTCGCCATTGTCGGTGCATTTTACGTCGTGCGTACAGGTGAAATGTGGGCTACCTTGGTCAACTTGTCAACTATCACCATGATGGCATCATGGCGGCAAGCTGACAAAGGTAGACCAACAATGAAATCCATGGAAATGGTATCCGATTTCCACTCTGGTATCTCGTACGGGTAAAGTAAACATGTTGGATGCTGATGCTCGGCCTTCACCCTCTGGCACTCAAGGCAATGAGCAAAAAACTCTGCAATATCTCACCTCATACCTGCCTAATGGTACAACTACCTCAAATTTGCATGCATCTTCTTCACCCCCAGATGTGTTGCATAAGGTGCTCTATGAGCCTTTGATAAAACCAATGATCTAAGATCACCTACAAGGGGAACATAGATGCACTGACGATGTCGAAGAAGACCATTTACCTCAAGAGAATACCCTATAAACTTGCCCCTAAGGACCCTCTATGACTGCAACTCCTGTTGAACCTCTAGAAACCACTCATCCTCTAGAAGGTACTGCAAGATATGCCCTCTCAAGTCAACACTCAAGGTCAAGGTCAGGATCTCATGGCACGTCGGACTCAAGGCATTGGCAACCATGTTCTCCTTCCCTTTGATCTAGTGCACACCAAAGTCATACACACATAGAAACTCCATCCAACGCTATTGACAAGCATTTAGATTTAGCTACGTGAAGAGGTACTGTAGACTATGATGGTTAGAGTGTAACTCAAAGCAACATCCTTTAAGAGGAAGTGTCTCCAATGAACAAGACCATGAACTACCACTGCTAACTCCAAATCATGTGTTGGGTAGTTTAGCTCATGGGTCTTAAGCTTTTGTGACTCATATGCGATCGCCCGACCACCCTGCATCAACACTGCTCCTAAACCCTCTAATGATGCATCTGTATAAACCATAAAATCTACTACTGGACCTGGTACTACTAAAATAGGAGTGCTAATGAGATGCTCCTTGAGGACCCCAAAGGCCCTCTCACACTGCTCTGTCCACAAGAAACTCTTCCCTTTTCACTGAAGGGAAGTGATGGGGTGCGCTATCCGAGAGAAGCCCTCAACAAATCTATGGTAATAACCTGCTAACCCCATGAAGCTCCGAACCTCTGTGACACTAGTAGGTGTTGGCCAATCCCTATAAACTCTATTCTTCAATGGATCTATGGAGATACCATCACCAGATAGAATATGTCCAAAATACTACACCTCTGTCCTAAAGAAGGCACACTTCTCTAGGTTACCATAAAGCTGTTGCTCTCTCAAACACTGTAGTGCCTAGTGAAGGTGCTCCTTGTGCTCCTCCTCATTTTGTGAGTAAATCAAAAAGTCATCAAGGAATATAATCATGAACTGATCAAGGTATGTGCGAAACACTCCATTCATGAGACTCATGAATACTGCAGGAGTGTTCGTCAAACTGAAGGGCACCACAATGAACTCATAGTGACCATAACGAGTCTGAAATGTGGTCTTATGGATATCTGCCTCTGTGATGCATAGTTGATGGTATCTAGACTTCAGGTCAATCTTAGAGAACACACTGGATCCCTGCATCTAGTCGAACAAGTCATCAATCCTAGGCAAAGGATAACGGTTCTTCACTGTCACCTTATTAGGTTGCCTATAATCCATGCATAGCCGAAGAAACCCATCCTTCTTCTTCAAGAAGATGACTAGTGCGCCTCATGGAGAGACACTAGGTTAGATGTGCCCCTTTGCTAGCAACTCCTCTAGTTGAAGTTTGAGCTCCATGAGCTCATCCGTGGTCATCCTGTAAGGTGCACGAGACACAAGATCAACACTTGGTACCAGGTCTATATGAAAATCAACCTCAACAAGGTGGCATCCTTGGAAGCTCGGGAGGAAACACATCAGTGAACTCCCTAAGGATGGGGTGATCATCAAACGTAGCCTCAGGCTCATCCTCTGATCTGTCACTAACTGTGATCACGAACATGTGACAACCCTTCTATATAGAGTGTTTAAGTTGTTTAGCAAATATCATATGAACTTTTGTGGGCTTCTGAATGCCTACAATATCTGTTGTTGTGCCATGATCATCGAGGCATCCTATCACCTTACAGCGATAATCTAGCTTGGCTTTATGAGCTGCAAGCCAATCCATGCCTAACACCACACCATAAGACCCTAAGGGTATAACGCTTAGATCCACAACTGTTGTTAAGGCACCAATTAAAATCTCACAATCTCTGACCACTGCATCTATGGCCAACCTGGCCCCTGTAGCTAACTCAAACTCCCACCTAACGTCCTACCTAGATGCCACCAGCCTGCAATGCTCCACTAATGATGGAGAAATAAAGGAGTATGTGGCTTCTGAGTCAAATAATATAGTGATGGGTATATCCCCAACAGTACCTGGAGTCTCTATAACGGAGGCCTAATAGTCGGCCTAGAGGTTATCAACTACTGCAAAGACTCGGTGAGATTGACCCATATCTCCAACTGTAGCCTCAAAACCACTAGCTCACTATCCTCCAGCTGTGAAACCTTGTGGGTACTCCCTAGCCAAGTGCCCAGCACCACCACAAACATAACAAGTTCCACACATCTGCACATGTGCTAACTGAGTCCTACTGGACTGTTGCGCTCCAGGTCAGACTGTACTACCCTGCGATCCTCTAAAGGATTGCTAAGATCTAGCAGGTCCTGCAGCAGGTGCCTGCTGCCACTAGTCTCTCTGCGGACCCTACGACTACCATCCTCGATTAGGACCACCTTGTCCCCTCTGTTGTGGTCGTGATCTCTGCTGATACTGCTGCTACTACTGCTGTGGAGGTCTAGGTGGTAGAGATGCTGATCTAAATCTACCCTGATTAGGAGGCTGGGGTCTGCGAAAACCCTAATCCTGCTAATGGCTATGGTCCTGAAACTATGGACATAACCCCTGGCCCCATCCATGTACCTCCTCTACGATGAGCACCTTCTCGGCAGCCTCTCTCATAGTCCGTCGATCCGCCATGCGAACCAGTCCTGCTATGTGAGGATTCAATCCTCTGATGAAATGACTCACAAGCAACTTCTCATCCTGAAGATACTCGGCATATTGAGATAACTCCACAAACTTGCACTCATATTGTGCAACTGTGGAACCTCTCTGTTGTAAATCATGGAACTCATCAATGCGACGCTGTCTGTAGTGCTCTAATGGGTAACGTGCATTATAGCGCTCAAGAAAAGTGTCTCAGGATAGAGTGTCCAATGAAAGGCAGAGCTTGTGCTCCTCCATGTGCCACCATGTCATTACTGCGTCTTGCAAAAGATGCACTGCTACTAGTGCCTTCGTGTTGCTCCCATAGGGATGCAATGCAAAGCACCTATCAAGGTTGATGAACCAAGCCTCAGCCTTAGCTCCCTCTTATGTACCCACGAAAGTAGGTGGATTAAGCCTAAGCAAATCCCAGATTGGGTCTCCACGGTCTCGGGGACCTCGAATAGGTGCATCCACCTCATCTCGTGATACTAAGGGGTCGAGTGGAATATGCTCCACTCTAATCCCTATTGCACGATCCTCATGGCATGGCAGACTCCTACTGCATTCCTGATGAGCTGATGCATCGTCATCGGCTGCTGCATCTGGAATGTCTACGTGTGGCTCGTCCTCTACCAAAGGCAACTGTGCTAACATTGCCTCAAGAACCTAAAGGATCTGGGGACCTGAGTCGAGTACGAGTGGCGGCTCCTGATTAGGATTCTTAGGTGGTGGAATAGTCCCCGCTCTGGCTCCCCCAGGCCCACTGACGCGTGGGCGTCCTATCCTAGTTCTAGGTGGCATCCTACATGAAACATGATGTCTAAAATTAAAACAAAATAACACAAATGCGGAATAAAGTAATGTGCCCTTAATGCCCAGTGTTTAAACTTGGGCTCTGATACCAAATGTCATGCCCACATTCACCATGTGGTTATTACACGATAACCACATGTCATGACCAAAATTGTCTTGTGGTCATGACACGAAATATCAAAAAATTTCCCCCCGACACCACAAAACCCCCTCACGTGTAACATGCGCACTCGGTGACACTAGCTCACAACGTAGTTGACTCTGCAACCAAATTTATGTGCAACGCCCATAGGCGGGGAAGTCAATCAAGTTTAGGTTAATACAATCTCCAATCATAACCCTACGATGTTAGCCTCTAGGGGGTTTATGTTGCGACAGGCAACATTGAGAGGGTTGGATTTCAACACACATTCCACCCTAGATAAACCCTAATGAAGTGGGTTGATTTCAAAACATGTTCAAAATCTAATTAAATCACTCTAATCACGTAAGGCAGGAAATATTAAACTAATATTAAGCAAAAATAACCCACACATAGCCTAGGGAAATTTTGCCAACATAACAATGTGAAATGAAAATAGGAAACCTCCTATAATGATTTTGGTAGCATAACGCCACCTCATCAACTATAGGAGGGTACAAAATTGATCTAAATAAAATTCCTACCTGACCCTTCAAACAATTTTAAATAACAATTTAATACTTTATTTCGACAATAATCCCATCCCAAATATATTTCGAAAAGTAAATATTTAATAAGTAAATACTATAAGCATAATAAATTCACTAATGATTTAAATAACAGGTTTTAAATAAAACTTCTTCAACTAAAATTTAAAATAAACTAAAAGATATAATTTCCTCTATATAACAATTTCAATAAGATATAAATACTCTCAACAAGGCTTTAATTTCAATCATGCCAATAATTTTGAAATAACACATAGTCTAAAAACATAAGGTTTAAATTAATTAACCTACCACTATAGTGCACAACCCAAAAACATTTAAATTAAATAAAAGAATAGAGTCAAATACATTCCAAGAAAAGAGGGGTCAACACTTCCAAGTGGGTTTAATTACCGCTAATCTAAGTTTAGGCACTAATCACTCAATAAACAATTAGGGCACCAAACCCTAGGTTTGTTTTATAAAACCACACAACTTCTCTTATTTTCTCATTTCAAAACTAATGTTCTCTAGTTGGCTTGTAGGTTTTGAGGAGCAAGTGGATGGATGGTACCTCCCCAAGTGGGAGGTATCATCCAAGCATGGAAAAAGTTTAATAATTTTCTAATATATTTTATTGTCTTTATTTTTCTACAGCTTGCTCTCCTAATTTCAATTCTTTTATATCTTCTAATTTGATTCTATATTGTGTAAGCAAGAACCAGAAATAAATATTTATTTTGCATTTAATCAATTATCCAACTCTCTACTTTCCCTTTAAAAAAAAAAAAAAATACACAGAGGGAAAGAAGAATCCAAGAGTAAATGGGGTTATATAAATATGCACACACACACACACATATGTCTAATGAAGAAATGAAGCTCTCTATTTTTCACAGTTTACAAAGAGAAAAGTTATTATGCATATATAGTTAACACAGAGAAGTGGTATTATGCAAATATGTATATATATATATATCCTCAATATTTATTAATATTAAATATACTATGGAAATCACAGTCGGCAAAACACACAGAGTTGAGCCCTTTTAATGGTCGTTCGATGGTTTATTAACAGTTGTAAGGAGAGAGGCCGAATAACTCTTCGGTTGCGGCCTGATCGCATTTGAAAATAAAAGAAACAAAAGGGGGGGGCAGGGGCTCCGCCTCCCCATAGAATTTACAACTCAATGGGGGCACGGGGTCCCCATCCCCTCCACTCTATACACAGCAAACATAAAGCATGGCGACCGCAAGGGGTTTCGAACCCCTACGAACCTACTCTACCTTCCTTAATAAAAAGCAGTATGCAGACTAGCACCACGTGCCCTAACTTAGTATTTGATGAAATACCATAAAATACATACATTCGATTATTAAGTCTTTAACTCTGTTTTTTTATATTAATCAATATTATTACTTATATATGTTAGACTTAGGGCACACAACTGAGAGGGGGGGTGAATCAGTTGTCCAAAACTTTCTCCAATTTCACACTTAAATCTTCTTAGTGATTAGCAATATATCAATCATGAAACATAATGCAATTAAATAGCAAGCAGAAACTCATCAACACATAAGACACCAAGATTTTGACGTGGAAAACCCAGTTAAGGGAAAAACCACAGGGTGATTAACCCAAGATTGTATTCTCTATTAGAAGAATAGAAAGAACAAAATGGCACATGCCAATTAGGGCTCACTGCCTACAAGAGACACACTGTCTACAAAGTAACAAGTATTACAAAATTAAACTAGAGAATAGCATCTTTACCATGCTTGGATCAATTCCATTTAGGCCCAAAAACTTCTGCTTTGCCTTTCGCTCTCTTCTTCGCTACCACAGTCTCATCACCACCAGACACCCTTTAGAAAGACTTCACAATCCCTTATTTATACAAGGCATCGACTTAGGAATAATCATCTAAGTCGGCAAACATCTACAAGAACATCTGCAAGACGTGTAATACATCCGGTCGGCCAGTCTCAGGAAGAACACCATCATCCGGTGGTTATTCTTCAAATGCGCACTCTAACTTCAATGTGGACCACCAATCATGAACTGGACATGATCCAAAGATCACCACAACCTTTCCCGAATCACCAAGAACATCCACACTTTATCTGCTTGGTGGAATTCTTCTCTCCTTCATCTGGAGCTTTAAGAACACAGTCTGTCATTATTGTCACAAAGGAATAGGTGCTTTCAGACCTTCAAACCACAAACCAATAGAGTTGATACTTCACAAGGACATCCTCAACACTCCTTCAAATCCGCAGAATGGGATAATGTATTTCCGGATCTCACCGGACCTATCTGTGTCACTATGTCACCTCTGAACACCTACCGGAACCGGTTCTATTTGAGCGGCCATAACTTCTTCAGATCTGCATGTGGACCTCTGAAAACTTTACGGGATCCTCTCAAGACTCATATCTACAAACCCTTTGAACCACAACCTCTGATCTGCATCTTAGCTGGGATCTCCACTTCACTGTCTCCATTGCTCTTCTTTGCTCATCCAATCCTTCTCATCAATGCAACATGAGTATGTTGACATCAATGACAACACCGGTTAGACCCATACTTGCAACAATCTCCCCCTTTGTCATTGATGGCAACATATGATGTGAAAAACCATCAAGACAAGAACTTCTTCTTAATGTCACAACTCCCCCTATCAGCAACAACCATTCACATGTCTTCTCTTCCTTTACTGCTCCCCCTTTGATCATCAACCACTTGTTTTTCACATGTCTTCTCTCCCCCTTTGACATCAATAGCAAAGGGCTCATACTTGCAACACCAGCACTTCAGAATCATACCAGCTGCTCCCCCTGAGTAGCAGCTCCCCATCACCAATCCAGATCACAAGATATGATTGTGATATCCACTGGACTGATGCACATCAGTGCACCTTAGTTCATCACCAGAGGGGCAATAACCCCTAACTTCTCCCTAAGATACTCAAAAGAGACCTTAGGAAGAGGTTTGGTAAAGATGTCTGCAATCTGATCCTTGGAAGACACAAACTCCAGTCTGACTTCATTCTTGTTCACTTGCTCTCTCAGAAAGTGAAACTTGATAGATATATGCTTAGTCTTAGAATGCAACACCGGATTCTTAGATATATTTATTGCACTTGAATTATCATAGAAAATTGTGATAGGCTCCTCATACTCTACTTTAATATCTCTTAGCATCTGCTTCATCCACAAAACTTGAGTGCAACTACCTGCTGCTACAATGTATTCTGCTTCAGTTGTAGATAAAGATATTGCCTCTTGTTTCTTGCTTAGCCAAGAGACCAATCTCTTTCCCAAAAAGAATGCTCCACCACTGGTACTCTTCCAGTCATCCATATCTCCTGCCCAATCTGCATCTGTATATGCATGAAGAGAGAAATCATGATCTCTAGGATACCACAAACCATACTCAACTATTCCTTTTAGATATCTAAAAATCCTCTTGATTGCCATGACATGAGATTCTCTAGGATCAGCCTGGAATCTAGCAACAAGACCAACAACCTGCATTATGTCTAGTCTAGTTTGAGTGAGATACAACAGTCCTCCAATCATTGACCTATAATTTGTCTGATCAACCTTAGGAGAATCATCATCTTTTCTCAATTTACATCCGATTGCCATGGGAGTGTTCATTGGTTTTGAGTCTTCCATCCCAAATTTCTTCAATAATTCTTTCACATATTTGGTCTGAGAAATGAAGATTCCCCTTTTCATTTGAGTGATTTGCAGACCCAAGAAGAAATTCATTTCACCAAGCATGGACATCTCAAATTCACTTTTCATTTGATTTGCAAAAGTTCTACACATACTATCTCTTCCTCCAAAAATGATATCATCAACAAACACTTCAAAAATCAAGATGTTTTCATGATCAATTTTGAAGTACAAATTATTGTCAGCAGTACCTTTGTTGAAACCAATCTTCAAAAGATGTTTATCCAATCTTTCATACCAGGCTCTTAGTGCTTCCTTTAGTCCATACAGTGCATTCTTCAACTTGTAGACCATATTATCATGATCAGACAATTGAAATCTATCCGGTTGCTCAATGTACACTTCTTCTTCCAAGTCACCATTTAGGAAGGTAGACTTGACATCCATCTGATATACTTTAAAATATTTGAAGGCAGCAAATGCAAGAGATAATCTAACTACTTCAATTCTTGCCACCGGAGCAAAAGTTTCTTCAAAATCAACTCCTTCTATTTGAGAATAGCCCTTGTAGACCAATCTGGCTTTATTTCTGATTACTTCACCAACTTCATTTAGTTTGTTCTGGAAGACCCATTTGGTTCCAATCACATTCTTGTTTATAGGTCTGGGAACAAGATCCCAAGTGTGATTTTTCTCAATTTGCATCAACTCTTCCTCCATTGCTTTGGTCCAGTTTTCATCATTACAGGCTTCATTTATTGTCTTAGGTTCAATCTTTGAAATCAGACAATACTCATTTGAATTTTGAGCAATTCTCCTTCTAGTTTGCACACCTTTGCTTTTGTCACCTATGATCTAATCTTCAGAGTGGTTCAGTCTTACATACCTTGGAACTTTGGGAGTTTCTTGCACTTCTGCTTCTTGATCAGGCTCATTCAGACTTGTCTCTTCTTCCTGATTTACCGGATCAGTTTGAATCTGACTTTCAGAAGAGGTTTGGACTTCTTGAATCAGAACACCATTCTGATCATCTTCATCATATTCATAAAACCTTGAGGGTTTCTCAATTCCCTCATCAACCTTTACATTTGTACTTTCTATTATCTTTCTTAGTCTCTTGTTATAACACTGGTATGCTTTGCTTTGAGTAGAGTAACCCAAGAATATTCCTTCATCACTTCTAGCATCAAACTTTCCTAGATCTTCATCTCTTTTAATGTAACATTTTCTATGAAAAACTCTGAAATAACTCACAATAGGAGTGATTCCAAACTAAAGTTCATAAGGAGTCTTACCGGTATTACTTCTGATTTGAACTCGATTGAGAGTATAGACTGCAGTGCTGACAACTTCTCTCCAATAGATCTGAGGAATATTTGCTTCCATCATCATGGTCCTAGAAGCTTCCTGGATGGTCCAGTTCTTTCTTTCCACTACTCCATTCTGCTGTGGAGTCCTAGGAGCAGATAACTGTCTCTTTATTCCATGTTTTTCATAGAACTCTAAGAACTCACCGGATGTGAATTCCCCACCTCTATCAGGCCTCAGACATTTTAGTTTTAATCTGGTTTCATTCTCTACCATAGGCTTGAATATTTTGAATTTCTCAAGAGCTTCTGATTTCTCTTTTAGTAAGGTTACCCACATCATCCGGGAATAGTCATCAATTAGTAACATGAAGTATCTATCACCTTGCACATTCCTGGTTCTTGCCAGGCCACAAAGATTAGTATGAACTAAGTCCAATAATCTAGTAGAAGACAGTTCCTTACTCTTGAATGTGACTCTGCTCAGCTTACCCAACTGACATTCTTTACACAAGCTATTTGTAGGTTTCACCAATTTTGGAAGATCTCTTACAGCTTGAGTATTGCTTATCTTGATGATATTATCAAAATTCACATGACACATTCTCCTATGCCATAACCAACTTTGATCAACTTGAGCAAATAAGCAACTTTTACCAGTACCAACCAAGTGGAAGATGTTACCTTTAGTTTGGGTACCGGATGCAATCTCTGTTCTAGAACTTTCAAAGATCTTGCATTTTCCATTTTTGAACCGGAGATCATAGCCTTTGTCCACCAACTATCCAACACTGAGAAGATTGTGCTTCAAACCTTCAACATACAATACATTACCGGTTTTGTTTCTTCCATCAAAAGAAATAGTTCCTCTTCCTCTGATTCTACCAGCAGAGTTATCACCAAACTTTACCACTCCTCCTTCATACCTTTCCAAATCTATGAACTTATTTTTGTCACCTGTCATATGGTGAAAGCAACCACTGTCAATGACCCAGTCATCCTTTTCTTCAATTTGAGCAGCCAGAGCTCTTTCTATAATTTTATGATTGACAGATTCAGAGGAAATTGGTTCTTCTTCCTTGATGGCAATAAACACCCAATCACTTCCGGATTTGTTTCCTATCTCTGATTCATCATCCGTTACTCCATTATATTCTTCTTCATGAACAAGTAGCAATTCTTTTGGAACCTTAATCTGTTAGGATTTGGCCTTGAAAATCTTTTCGGACACTTTGAGGCAAAATGACCAATCTTATTGCAGTTGAAACACTTAAAAGGCAATTTTCCTTCATACTTACCAGATCCTCTTGGTAGCCTCTTTGCAATAAGGGCTTCAAGTTGAGCAGTTTTTACTTCTTCTTCCTCCAGATCTTTTCTTACTTTTTCATACCATGACAGCTTCCTTGATGAATTCTCTCCCAAATCAAACCTTTGTTTACCTTTAACAGAGACACTGGCTTTGAATGCAAATTCAGTCTTGGGGGGGTCATCTCCAAACTTTGTCATTTCAAATGCAGCCAATTTTCTAGCCAATTGATCTCTTGTGACAATTGTATGGGCTCTGAATTCTTCAATGGTAGCAACCTTGATTTTGTAAGAACCAGGAAGGGATCTAAGAATTTTGCAAACAATCTCATCTTCTTCCAAGACTCCACCAACATTTCTAATTCCACAAACAAGCTCATTTACTCTTGGCATAAAAGTAGTGATGTTTTCATCTTCTCTCATCTTCAGGTTTTCAAATTTTCCTTTCATACTTTGTAACCTTGCACTTTTGACATACTTGTCTCCTTCATGCAGAAGTTCCAGTTTTTGCCAAATCTCAAAAGCAGTTGGTAGGTCAATAAGATTTGAGAGCTCTAAATCAGATAATGTGCTTAAAAGAGATTCAATAGTCCGTAGATTATTTTCAGCATCTGTAATTTCATTTGCAGCTTTCGGACCACCATGTGGAGGTGTATACTGTGTTGTAGCCATGGTCCAATACAGCATTCCCATACATTGTAAGTGACATTTCATGCGACCTTTCCACAGATTAAAGTTGGTTCCATCAAACTTCAGACTATCCTTCTTGTAAGACGACATCCTGGATCTCCTCAAGCGGTTAAGCTCCTTTTAGAGGAACTTGGCTGTGATACCAATTGTTAGACTTAGGGCACACAACTGAGAGGGGGGGTAAATCAATTGTCCAAAACTTTCTCCAATTTCACACTTAAATCTTCTTAGTGATTAGCAATATATCAATCATGAAACATAATGCAATTAAAGAGCAAGCAGAAACTCATCAACACATAAGACACCAAGATTTTGACGTGGAAAACCTGGTTAAGGGAAAAACCACGGGGTGATTAACCCAAGATTGTATTCTCTGTTAGAAGAATAGAAAGAACAAAATGGCACATGCCAATTAGGGCTCACTGCCCGAGCACACTGCTCACAAGAGGCTCACTGCCTACAAGAGACACATTGTCTACAAAGTAACAAGTATTACAAACTTGAACTGGAGAATAACATCTTTACCATGCTTGGATCAGTTCCATTTAGGCCCAAAAACTTCTACTATGCCTTTCACTTTCTTCTTCTCTACCACACTCTCATCACCACTAGACACCCTTTGGAAAAACTTCACAATACCTTATTTATACAAGGCATCGACTTAGGAATAATCATCTAAGACAGCAAACATCTACAAGAACATCTGCAAGATGTGTAATACATCTGGTCGGCCAGTCTCAGGAAGAACACCATCATCCGGTGGTTATTCTTCAAATGCACACTCTAACTTCAATGTGGACCACCAATCATGAACTGGACACGATCCAAAGATCACCACAACCTTTCCCGAATCACCAAGTACATCCACACTTCATATGCTTGCTGGAATTCTTCTCTCCTTTATCTGGAGCTTTAAGAACATAGTCTGTCATTATTGTCACAGAGGAATAGGCACTTCCGAACCTTCAAACCACGAACCAATAGAGTTGATACTTCACAAGGACATCCTCAACACTCCTTCAAATTTGCAGAATGGGATAATGCATTTCCAGATCTCACCGAACCTATCTGTGTCACTCTGTCACCTCTAAACACCTGCCGGAACCGGTTCTATTTGAGCGGCCATAACTTCTTTAGATCTTCATGTGGACCTCTGAAAACTTTACTGGATCATCTCAAGACTCATATCTACAAACCCTTTGAACCGCAACCTCTGATCTGCATCTTAGCTAGGATCTCCACTTCACTGTCTCCATTGCTCTTCTCTGCTCATCCAATCCTTCTCATCAATGCAACATGAGTATGTTGACATCAATGACAACACCGGTTACACCCATACTTGCAACAATATATATATATAGTAATTCACAACTAGTTTAAAAATATAATTTCACTGTAAAAAAAAATAGTGACTTGCAAATAGACAGAATACTTAATTTTTTTTTTAAAGTATATTTATATATATATAGTTATATATGCATATTAATATATATGAATTTATATATAAAAATATATATAATAAACTATACACCATTTTGCTCTATTAAAAATTATCTAACTCATAGAAAACTTAACAAGTAAATACACAAGAAAATGAGTTCAATATATAAAAGACAATAGGACTTTTCACAACAAATTAACAAAGGCATGAATAATTAATTTTCTCTTCTTTACAAGCATTAGGGTAAAATAGCTAATATTTCACAAAGAAAGGTATAGCTGAATACTTTATTTTCTACAACTATTTCTCATTTTCCTTAAGAGTAAGACAAGAATAACATATAGAGAGAAATAGAGAGAGAGATTTATGTTTCTTTTTCTTGCACAAATGAAATAAAACAACTTGATAACTCTTTTATTCATGATGACAACAATATTTACAAAGTAGACATGGTATCCAACCCCCTTAAGATTTTAACTCTTTAATGGTGAATAAAACTATTACAAGATCCAAATGAAGGTGAGGCATCTCTATGCACTCCCTTTTACATCAAGGCCTAAAAACACTAAACTCATGATTTCTCCACAAGCCAACTCCACGAAGCCTTCAAATGAACCTACAACAAGATAAACAACAAAAGGTATCCATACTCATGGGAAGCTCACCTCCCAACCTAGGCCTAAAATAGGCCACCCCCAAGCTTGGAGGTCTTCCAAGCAACCAAGTTTCAATCCACAACAAACAACACTCATTTCATGCACAACAACACCCAACCCAAGGCATGTCACAAAACTAACCCACCTTAGAGATGGATTTAAAAAGGGTGAGAGAGTGGACTCACTCTACTCAAGGAGACCCACACTCTTAACATAATATCTTCTTGAATCACTTGGCCTCTTGCCATACTTCACATATCACAAAAATCAAGGCACTCATGCCATAACCCAAACTCCTCTCAACTCCAAAATAAGGCCCTTTGCCACAAAACAAACACCAAAACCAAGAGGAGAACCAAGGAGGTTCTCATCCTCTCTCACCCAACACTAAGGTGAACTCTCTCATAAGAAAAGTCACCCAAACAACCCATAAAACCCTTAACACATAAAACCAAAGTACATAATCATAAAACATGCATACTCACATAGAAATAGTAAAAAAACAATGGTTCAAACTTGAGAAATACCTCAAAGCTTCAATAATGGAGTGAATTTTGGTGAAGAGATTCCACAAGTTCTCCCAAAATCTCCAAGTCCTTCTCTCTCCCAACACAAGACCAAAAATTCCCAAAATAAATGAAAAGAAGAATCCTCCTCTCATCAAAATGAGGGAGATATAAAGACAAGGCTCTCAAACCCTAATGGATGAGAAGGTGACACTTGTCACCTTCTCCTTTATCCACATAACCCTTCTCTCAACCCCACATGAATGTGGAGGTGACACTTGTCACCTCCCCATTTCACAAGGATACACATTCCCCCACAAGTGCTCTCACACATGTGTGAGAGCATAGGGGAATGTGAGCACACAAGGGAAGCTTCTTATGAATGGAGAGGTGACACTTGTCACCTCCTCACTCATCTAAGCTACACTCTTCTCCACAAGTGCTCTCACACATGTGTGAGAGCATGGGGAAGAGGTTCACACATGGGAGAATCTTCTAAAGCATGGGAATCAAGGGTAACCTTACCCAAGTGGGTGAGGTTGGGGTTAAGTGGGATGGTAACCTTCCAACCACCCTCACACTTCCCAAACTCGTCACTTGACCTTAGGGTCAAGTTTGGGTGACCATACAAGGTCCAAATCAAGTTTAAATAAGGTAGAAATGGTCCTAGACCCTAGGGGTATGACCTAGGGTCAAAATTTGACCATTAGGAACCCTTAGAAACGCATAAAATCACATAAAATTGGCTTCAAACATTTAGCACTTTAAATTAGTGCAAACTCAACAATACATTTGTACAACACCTCGAGAGATAAATTGAAAAGCTAAGAACTATACAAAATGTCATAAATCCATTACAACAAATATCAACATTCTTAAACACATGTGACCTTAGTCCTACTTAGGACTAGGTCGGCTGAACAGGGGATAACATATGGTTGTTGTCTGACCTCTGAATTTCCATGGGTATGGAAAAAGTAACCTACACACTTCCAAGCACACATCAATAGTACATGATATAATAGCTGAAGTAAATGAGAAGCATACATCACACACACATGATCGCAATAAACAACATCAAGATAATCCAAGGTAACATAATGTCTATCAAAACATCCATTACTCATAAGTTTAAATCAAAATCACATATGGTAAGAGATAACATCAGTCTTGACAACTGAGCACATATCAATAGCATCAACTAACATCCTAGCATATAACAACATATCATCAAATGAAAATCTAACATGCCATCTAACCAACCATGAAGCATAATCCATCTATCTAATCCAGTATAAGATAAGGTAATAAGGTCCAAGTGCGGGGTCAACAATCCCCAAAATACACAAGACCAACATAAATCCATCGAAAGAGTACCATAAGCAAAATTAATATAAGTGAGGTAAAAGTGGGCCTCACAGAAACATTGGCCATATGGGCTCTAGCCCCAAACAATAATAAGCCTAGGGTCAAATTGGGGGAATTGGTGGGAGATGTAATAATAAAGAGAGTATCTGACACTCCTGCTCCCCAAGCTTCGAGCTTAAATGTCTAGATTACATAATTTGCAGAGGCAGTCAGAAATAAATTGCAGAAGGATCACAATGAGTTGCAACTCAATTATGCTCAAGAAGTTGTAGAGATAAATAGGTTGAAGCAGCAATTGTCACTAGGAGCTAGTACCTCAGATCCCCCACTAGTGATTCCAACAGTAGAGTCCTTCCCAATCGACACAGAGCTTTTATTGACTGAAATCAGGGAGCTAAAGGAGGAGGTAAACAAATTAGAGGAGGAGAAAAAGAATATAGTGAAATACATGGTCACCAACTTGATAAAAAACAAGGTGACCAAACTTTTGGCTAGGGTGGATGAAACCTGGAGGTCTTACTCACAATTGAGGATAACTTATGAGAAGCATGAATTAGATAAACAGAGGCTATTGGTTGTGAAAGTTAAGTGGCTGCCAAGAATTGCAGAAGTCAGGGATCTTCACAGGTGTTCAAGGTTTCACATGTGGGCACCCTCTGAGCTAAAACTAGTAATGGATATGTTGCAACATCTTGAGGAATTTATCAGTTTTCAATTGAAATTAGATAAGGTTTTGGTGGAAAAGATGCAAGCCATAGAGAGGATGGACACAAAGTGGGTGCCACATATTTTGGAAGGTGATGGGAAAACTAAAGACTTGGAAAAGTTGAAAACGGAAATAAAAGAAAAATCTTATCAATTAATTCCTACTTGTGATGAGGGCGATCCAACTATGCATATGTTGAGCTTATCACTTGACAAGCTGCACATAGTTGAAATAAATTTTGAAATATTTTGCAAGAATGTAAAGACTACATTGGATGCTACCTGTATGTCAGTCATAATGGCAGAATTGTAGAGATTATCTCATTCCCCTGGCCATCTGAAAAGACATATAGTGAGTGGACGAACAAGTATGGTCGCATGATTGAAAGGAGAGAACAACCACCACCTCCCCAGCATTAATGAAGCAGATCTTCTTCAGGCGGCTACACATCTTCCAAGTTCAACTACCTTTTCTCTTCTTCTCTCCATTGAAGTAAATGTTCTCAACACCAAATAGGCAGCGCATTGTATCAAACACTTTCTGAAATGACATTGTAATTAATTCTAAGTACATGTTCTTGGTCTATAAAAGAACTATGTTACTCATTTCTATTGTGGTTGAAGATTTTCGGACTTTTGAAGAGTGAATGAAATACAAGTTCTGCAAGGTTGTCCCATCTTTTGTCTTGTAAGTTAATGAGTTATGTGTTGAATGTATTTTTGTATGAGTTTTATCAGTTTCATGTTGATATAAATGAGAAATGCTAAATGCATGTATTTTGTTAACTGTCTCTATGGTTATATGAGTTCCTCTTTTGAATCTACAACTAAGGGTTATCTAAGATTTTGGACTATAGATTTTCTGTATTGCATGCTTAATCTTTTACTTCTATTCAAGGGATAGATTAAATGTTCTGAGTTAAGTATGGGGAAGAATGCATTGTAGCAGGGATATATGTAAGTAGAGTTGACAAGATACTTTGTTCTGGGTGTGTCTGTAAGGAAGATATTAATCAACCCCTTGAAACTTGATGCTCAGTTTAGTTCATACAAATCATTCACACATATATGTCATTGTGACTCCATCCCCTAAGATAAGCACTAGTCAGAGTTAGTATTGAGTTTATGGTTCAAAACCTAAAATCTTGCAGCCAAGCATAGAATAAAAAAACTGAACAATATTCACAAACTTTTAGGATTTTAGGAATAGTTTAGGTTCAGAATCCTTTGGTTCACAACTGGAGTAGGGTCCAAAGCTAGCCCCTTTTGCATTCATCTTACAATTTTGGCTTGCACAAGAAAGGATTCATCTGCTTTGTGTCAATACCTGGTCACTGTCAAAGATTTATCCTATAGGTATTGATTAGGGAATACCCCCCTAGGTTTTACAGAGCCTGAAGAAGGAGAGGAGACATTTAGAGTCTATCTCCTGTACTATTGGCCTAGATGACCTAAGAACCCTATTGATAAGAGATGGCTACCTTGTAGGGGAACTTAGGACTGATCAGTGGGAAAAAAAACCAACAGATCTAGTGACTCTGTTGGGGAACTCTGTGTAAGAAACCTAGTCTAAACTCTAATTCTGAATTGTGGTCCTGACTCCAAACAAAATATCGTAGCCAATGCACTCAATAGTTGCATGCAAGGGAGAAGATCCTTGCGTAATCCCTTATTTCAAGAACTACCTAGAAAAATGTATAGAAGAAAAGGAGGTTCTCAACCCATCCAAGAAGGCTCACTGAGCCCTAGAAATAATAATGTCCCTCAAGATAATCCTAGGTGCTCTAGGCAATAGCCACCATATTTCTCAAATATAGAAGCTGATATTCAAGAACTTTATGAAAAATAGCAGAATGACAGTTTGAGGTTTGGGTCTAATGTTTTCCAAGAACCATTTTTAGATCCCCCTAATAGATTTGAAGACACTCAATCTCCAAGAAACATTGATGATTCAAATACAATGAGACCTTCCTCCTCCATGCCAAGAGGAGAAGAGTTGTTAGAAGAAATCAAGAACCTCATAGATGAGCTTGACTATTTGCAAGCATTAAAAATTAGAGATGACATAAAACAAAAGGTTGAGGCTTTGAGGATTGCACATCAGAATACAGTTCCCACTCTTGATAATGCAAATACAATGGGAAATCCACAAGCAAATGTGATCCAAAATCAACATAACAATCTAAATGCACATGGAACTAATCAAGGACAAAATACAAATAATAATAGAGTACCACAAAACAATTTAAGGAATCAAAGTACCCCTGGAAATATCAATAGGAATGCCAATGCAAACCAGTTTGGTAGAAGATCTATGCAGCTGGATAGATTCAGACAACTAGATTTCACTAGTATTCGAGGATACCCAAATCCTATTGATAAACATGTCAGAGCTGAAATACCCAAATTTTCTGGTAACAATGTGTGTCAGGAGAAGATCATTTGAAGGCCTTCTTAAATATAATGGATAACTTTGAAGTGGAACATGAAGATGTGTTTATGAAGTTGTTTATGCAGTCTCTAATGGATGAGGCTAGAGAATGGTATAGAGGTTTGCCTGATTAGAGTATCACATCCTGGGAAGATTTTAAAAGAATTTTTAAAGAGCAATATGGGGATAAGACTGACCCTATCTTTGTCATAAATGAGTTCACAAGTATTGCCAAAGGATCAAATGAGTCTGTTTTTTATTTTAATTCCAAGTTTACTAGGGTCCTGAACAAATTGCCACCTCATATGAGGCCAAATGAACCAATGTGTATGGTGTTGTATATAAATGTCTTTGATGTTAAAACAACATATGAACTAAAGGATAAGAGTCCAACTAGCCTTAGGGATGCTTTCAGAATTGCAACAAACATTGAAAATAATAGGAAAGCATCTGGTAAGACAAATAGAAGAGATGATATAAGGATTCTGCAAAACTTAAATAATAGGTCTCAGAATACTCAAGGTGATGCCTCAACTTCTAAGGATAAGCTAGATAAGTTGGCATCTATTTTCAAAGACCTAAGCTACAAGCTTGCTAAGAATGAAAAAGGACTTGGTCCAGAGAAGCAAGTATATCAAAGGCAAGAAAAGAGACCACAACTACATGACATGCCATACAACACAAACTGGCATAATGGTAAACCTATCCTTAATAACAAAAATGACGAGAGGACTCAGAACATTAAGGAAACTCCTAATCCCTTGAAGAAGACTATAAACATTACTGAAGATAATCCTTGGTGTATTATCTACCAGATGCCCCATTCCCAATCTCAGTGCATGATTGCTCAATCTTTTTACAATGAAGCCAGTGCTTGTGATGAATGCAATGAACCACACTATGTTGAGGATGACACTGTTAACATGATTTTTACAAATGGAGAGTATTCCTCCTCTGATGAGATAGATATTGATGAAAGGAGGAATTATATGAATCAAGTCTGCCAACAGGTTTTTTCTGATGAAGATAATGAAGATAACCAAGTGTATGCTCAAGACTCACATGTCCCTTTAGTCAATTTGAGGAGACCTTCTGATGAAGAAATCAGAGCCCTTATTGCCATAGCAGTGGCTCAGGTTAAGAGCAATTATAACCTTAGAAATAAAGCTCAAATAGGTGATTCAAGTCAGCCAGGAAGTATTTTTGTGAAGCAACCTCTGCACAATCATAAAGAGATTGAATCACATAAGAAGAAAGTAAATAATAATAAGAGAAATTTCAAGCAAAAACCAGGTCATGATCATAAAAACTCATAAGGAAAGATTCCCCAAAATGAAGATAAAGGTAAGAGTTCACCCATTGAGGATGACAATTAGAAAACCACTAAAGCTAAGACTAGACCAACTGAAGATAAAAGTAAAAACCAAATTCAAGCTACAACTGTTATACAAAATTATGCCCCCTTTGACATAACTCAAGCTTTATCCCAGATGAAAGTCTCTGTCCCATTAATGGAGATGATGAAAATTGAAGAATATAGAAACAAGGCATTGTCCTTAATTTCAAGGGTAGCTCATCAGGCAAAACAGAGTGTATAGGATCACAGTAAAAAAGAAGAATGGTATGCTGAAAAGGAAGAGGTCCATGATGTTTATCTAGGAGTAACAATGACAAAGTCTCCTTCACAAGTGGAACCATTCTATGTATCCCTTGTTATCAATGGAAAAGTAGTCAAGAATTGCATGCTTGATTCTGGTGCATCAACAAATATCATGCCTTTAGCTATTATGCAATGAATTGGGTTGAAAATAGACAAAGCTTGTGGAAAATTTTATGAAATGGGTGCTAGAGAAGTACCAGTCATAGGAATCATGAAGGATGTGAACTATATGCTTGCAACGTACCCAGAAAAAATCTATAAAATGAATGTGATAGTAGTAGATATTAAACCACAGTATGGCATGTTGTTATTTAGAAGATGGGTTGCACTGATTGGAGGGAACATGCAACTAGCTCTATTGTATTCCACGATCCCCTTGAATGGTAAGGATGTCAAGATGGTCAGGAAGGAAAGGTCACTACAAATAGTTGAGGATCAAGAACCAGAAGATCATGTTTGTTTTGTGGATACTAACTATGAAAATTTCAGAATTGTCTTAGGTGATCAAGAGAATGAGAAAAAAGATCTTTGTATTGAGGAGCTTGATCAACATGGTCTTTGGACTATGTATTTTGATGGCACCTTTTCAAAGGAAGGTTCTGGTGCAGGAGTGGTATTTCTGTCCCCAACTGGTAAAATTATCAAATTCTCCTTTCTATTGAAGTTTGCTTGCACAAACAATATTGCAGAATATGAAGCTCTGTTATTAGGATTGAATGTTTCCCTAAGGCATGGTATTAAGATGTTAAGAGTATTTGGAGATTTAGAACGGATAGTTTCCCAAGTAAGAGATAAATATGCTTCAAAGAATAAGAGGTTGAAACAATATAAGCATGTTGTTTGGGATACTATTGAATTATTTGATGCATTTTCGATAAATTGGATAGAAAGATCAAAAAATGTCATGGCATATGTTTTAGCTAATGTAGCCATTAGGTCATGATGTCACTCTGTCTGATATTACAAATGTTGAAGTCAAAGTTAGACCTGTAGTGCCAGATAATATATGCAGTTGGTAAGTGTTTAATGATGATAAGGACTTGTTAAGATTCCTGCATTGCATAGATGAATTCGAGAACTGGGAGATTGATTTTTAGAATTTTGTGGAAGTCATAGATGGTAAAGAAATGTGATTAATGAGATCAAGATGAAGTCTAAAACATAAATCAAATGCAAAATAGAATGATTATACCTTCATAATGAACTCACAAATCCTAGCGGGAAGGAGTTGCACCCGATTAGTCTCCTCAGATTTTACCCATAACTAGTGTGTAGATGTGGATTGCTCAAGTGCTCAACACAATGTAGATGAGTGATTGTTTGATGGATTGTAGATTTAGATGGAAATGAGGCATGATTTTGACATTAGGATGGTAGGATGAGGAGGTTGTGGAGTGATTTTGGCAGAGGTTTGATGCATGAAGAAGTCCCTCCCAAATGGCTTGGAGAGGGTCTCATTTATAGATTTTTTGAAAGGAGGATGGAGGGTGAGGATTGAAAGATGAGATCAAGGGCTAGGAATAAAAGTAAATCTTTTATTCATTTTGGGAAAAGGGGTGATAAATGAGGTATGGGTGTGAAAGAATGTGAAATGAATTAAAAATTCATTTGGGGAATGGGAAATGAATTAAGAATTCATTTGGGGATAAGAGATAATGAATGAGGATGGGTGAGGTAAGGGGTGTGTAAGAGATGTAAATGTGATGTGTGATTTATTTCAATTTTTAATTTGGGGGATGTGGGGAAGGGTGTTAAACTAGGTTTGACCACCCAAATGAGAGGTTAGGACTAATTAAACAAAGGTTTTGCTTAATTGATCCTAGGGCTAGGATGAGGTAGGCTAGGGTAGGTTAGGGTAGGTCAATTAATAGGTTAGATCAATTAGATAACCATGATTTATCTAATTGATGAGGATTAGGGAAAATGACAATTTAACTAAATAAATATTGTGAATATTTATTTAATCAAATGAGGATATAGTTGTAAGGTAAAAGTGATAAATTAATGAATTAATTGATCACAAGGGATAGACAGATGGTTAGGGAAGATATGGGAAATTGATTTATAGAGCAAGTCAATTTTAGGTGTCTACAAGAAACTCTTTGGGGGAAAGAAGTAATACAATTTAAAACAAACAAAATCCCTAGAGGGCTAGTAGCTTTAGAAAGAGCATTTGACAATAGAGATCAGCTTGTTGCAAAGACATCTTCTACAAACAAGGATGATTTGGAGGAGGTGAATTTGGGGACACATCATGCTCCTAAAAATGTATACATTGGTAAACAGCTTAAGCCACACATTAGGGCTATGTTGATAGCATTGCTAAGAAAATACAAGCATGTCTTTACATGGTCATACGAGGACCTGAAAGCTTATAGAGAGGACTTATTTCAGCATGAGATCCCTTTGAAGCCTAGAGCTAAACCATTTAGACAAAAGCAAAGGCCCATTAATCCTACCTTGGCTCCAAAGATATAGGAGGAACTTAAAAAGCTTAGGGAGGTTGGAATAATCATGCCTATCAGACACTCAACTTGGGTGTCCAATCTTGTCCCAGAGATATAAGACTCTGTGTAGATTTCAGGAATTTAAATGTGTCTTCTTTGAAAGATAACTACCCACTCCCTAACATGGAAGTTATGTTGCAGAGAGTAACAAGGTGTGAACTTTTTTCCATGATGGATGGATTTTCAGGATATAATCAGGTGAAGGTGAAAGAATCAGAGAAATACAAAACTACCTTCACAACTCCATGGGGAAGCTATGTAAATGTAAGGATGCCATTTGGACTGACAAATGTAGGTTCTACATTCCAAAGAGCTATGGATGTTGCTTTGGCAAGTTTGATTGACTCAATCTTAGTTGTATATTAGGATGATTTAACTGCTTATTCAAAGAAGGAAGAACAACATTGCATGTGTCTAGAACAAATTTTTATTAGAGCATTAGAGTATGGCATTTCACTCAATCCTAAGAAGTGTGCCTTTGGAGTAACTAAAGGAAAATTATTAGGGCACATAGTTTCCAAGGATGGGGTTAGGATTGATCCTGAAAGGGTTGCAGCAATTGACAAAATTCAGATCCCTGAGATAGTGAAAGGCATTCAATCTTTCTTTGGGTAGATTAACTTTGTTAAGAGATTCATTCCCAACTTTGCAGAGATTACAAAGGACATTTCTAAGATGTTGAAGAAAGGTGAAACTATAAATTGGGGAAGTGAAGCAACCCAATCATTTTAGAACATCAAGGAATCTATTAAGATGGCTCCTGTATTGAAGTCTCCTAATTTTTCTAAGCCATTTCAGTTGTTCTCATTTGCTTTTTTTCACACAACTGTAGCATGCCTATTACAAAAAAATGAGGATGGTTTTGAGCAGCCTATTGCTTTCTTTAGCAAGTCATTGTAGGCACTAGAACTAAAGTATGACATCATGGAGAAGCAAGCTTATGCATTAGTCAGAGTGGTTAAAAGTTTTAGACCCTATTTGGTAGGATATTAGATTATTGCATATGTACCCCATGCAGCAGTCAAAGACATATTCACTCAGTAAGAGGTGACAGGAAGAAGATGTAGATGGATAAATAAGCTACATGAGTTCAATATTGAAATACAGATCACCAAGTTAGTGAGGGGACAAGGTCTGGCTAAGTTAATGGCACAGTCAAATTTGGAAGCATGTCAAATCAATATGGCTCAAGATGGGACTATAAACGCATCAGAGTCAGAATGGTATAAGGATATTGTGCACTATTTGCAAAATTTAAATTATCCTTTTCATTTGAGTGATAGACAAAAGAGAACCTTGAAGTTGCATGCTATCAAGTATGTTATTGTCCGAGGAGAATTGTACTGGAAAAATCCTGATGGTGTGCTGCTCAAGTGTGTGGATGAACATCAAGTTGTGAGCATTCTTAATGATATGCATAAAGGAGTATGTGGTGGACACTATATTGCCAAGATAACAGCTCACAAAGACCTTAGAGTAGGGTACTGGTGACCAACACTCTTCTCAGATGCACAAAAGATGATAAGGAAGTGTGATCCCTATCAAAGATTTTCTAGAAAGCTCAAGTATGAGGGTGCATTGCCCCTTAGAACTTTAATAGTGGAGGCTCCATTTTACCAATGGGGAATTGACTTTATAGGGGATATCATAGAGAAATCAAGTGGAGGATATAGTTGGATCTTGGTCGCTACCGACTATTTCACTAAGTGGATTGAAGCCATCCCAACCAAGAAAGATACAAGTAAAGTGGTGCTTGATTTCATTTTAGAACACATTATTATCAGATTTGGAGTGCCAACAAAATTGGTTATAGACAATGCCATGTGCTTTAGGTCTAGTGAACTTATTGACTTCTGCAATAACTATGGAATCAATCTATCCCATGCATCACCATATCATCCACAAGGGAATAGTCAAACAGAATCTAGTAACAAAAGTCTTATGAAGATCATCAAGAGGATAGTAGATAAGAACAAAAGGGCATGGGATTCAAAGTTAAAATTAGCACTATGGCCTGACAAGGTAACAATAAAAATGGCAACTAGAAAGTCACCTTTTGAGTTAGTAATGGCACAGAGGCCAAATTACTGGTGAACAATCTCCTACCAGTGTACAAATTCATACAAGAGAATGATGAAGAAATAGAAGATCCAATGAGTGAACAAATCAATCAGTTGGTTGCACTGGATGAAATGAGGAGAGAAGCACAAAATACTAACCTCAAGAAGCAACAAAAAATGAAATACCTATTTGACAAGAGGACTACGGAGAGAAAGTTTTAGATAAATGACTTAGTCCTTGTATGGAATGCAAGAGGTCAGGACAAGGGCAAGCATGGAAAATTTGAGCCCTTATGGATGGGTCCGTATCAAATAAGCAATACTCATGGAGAGGATTCTTACTTCCTCCAAGCCCTAAATGGTGAACTGCAGGAATTACTAGTGCAAGGTCAATTCCTTAAGCCTTATTTCTCATGAATGAATTATGCATTTTTGTGCACAATGTAAAATAGGTATATATATGTTGTAAGTACTGTATAATCTTGTATAGTCAGTTTTGCCTGTGTCTTGGTTCGGTCTGCCCTGGAAGTCATGTGGTTCTCACTACAATCTCACATTTACATGTCCCCAGTCGAAGCCAGTGCTGGTACCCTTTAGGGTTTAGGGTTTTAGGTTCAAAATATTACAAGTTTGTGCCTTCAATGAAATTCATTTAACCTAAGTCCTTTATCCTGTGCGCTTTATTTCTAATTCTCTATTGACCGTTTGTAGTCAGTTTCCAGTCTCTTAAGTCATAACTTTAAGCTTTTGCGCTTGTTAGATGATCGACCCCATATCCTAGGTTTTACCTCCTGTGGCCCGTCAAGAAATTAAAACCATTTCTTTACCTCCCATGGCCTGTCAAGAAATTAAAACCATTTCTTAAGTCTTCCCATAGGTTATAAAGCTTAATAAAGTGAAAATCGCAGCATCGTAGCACATCATCAATGACGTCATCACCCAGCTGCATAGGCGCGACATTGTGACACATGTCCTAGGATTTGTACTTACGTCCCCTTACATTATGAATCATGCACCGACCAACCGCATGTTGCTAGATGTCAGTATAAAAGTGGTCCACAGGGAAGCTTTAATCTAACGGTCATGCATCGTCGTAGGGGGATCTCACAGGAGGGAATCTTCACTGTGCAGTCACGAGATGGCAACATGTGGCCTCATTTCAAAAGAGGTTCAGAAGCAAATAAGGAAGGGACATGTGGGGGCTTTATCGCACCCACGTAGGGTAGGTAAAGTGGTGGCCCACTATTAGCTGCGATTTCGCAAGGTGGTGTCACACGTCTAGGATAGATAAAAGGTCATGCCGTCAGTAATGAATGTACATCCAATGTGGCTTGTCCTGATTGGTCGAAGACTTTTCAAACATGATGACTGAGATTTTCAAATCTCGCAGGTAAAAGATGGCCGTGGATCTTGTAGGAAAGAATTCAAATGAACGGTTCAGGTTTAAACTTTTGCAATGAACATTGGAGGCGCATTGTAGATCAAATGAAGAGTAAAGCTGAGGCTACCTCAATTAATGCAGTAGATGCTAGGCTACAAAGCTTAAAAGGAAGAAAAGTTAGGGCATTGTGCATCATTTCTTCAAGCATATAAAACTTTCAAGCATGTAGAGAATTCTCAAGTAGGCGAAGAGTGGTAATTCAAAACTCTACAAGTCAAACCAATAAGTTCATTCTATATCCCTGTATCTAGTATATTTCAAGATGATTACTTGATTGGAGAAGTAGTTAATTGCATGTAAGAGAAGCCCTAGCTCGTTAAACTGAAGCCAGAAAAATGAGTCAAGCTAGCCAGCCCTCTACTTCTAAGCATAGCTTAGACGAATATCTCATGATCCAGCTCCCCAGTTCTGCTAGAACAACTTTGAAACTGTATGGTCCAGGCGGGCTCAAGGATAAATTCCTTGATAATTGTTATAATTGTCGAGATGCCATACTGCCTATTCCTGGTTGGATCTTGTTTGAACATTGGCATAAGAGAATGGGTTACAAGGCCCCATCTATCATGCCTAGCAATTTGATCTCGCCAAGCTTATTTACCCTAATGTCTTCCCAAACCCTAACCTAGTTAGGGAAATTGCAATGAGATATGATATGAACACAAAAATAGTCATAGCAGGGAATGGTTCAAAAATGATTAAACTCACTAAGGGATACATAGCTACTATGTTGAACTTAGACCCTGCGGCTAAAAAGCCAATTGACCTTGCTGCTTTAAAAAGGAAATATCAGACTGTGAAACATGCTTATAGGGATTACAACTTAGCCAAGCACATGCCCAAGGGTGTAGATGGCAAACTGGTGAAGATTTCAGCTAGTGAACAGGAGCCCTTTCACTACAGCATTTCATGGACTACTTTGTTAGGACTTATCATAGTTTGTGTCAGGTATTGGGTAGGGATGCTTCAGATAATATGCACATTTCTTTGATGATGTCAGCAGTTGATATTCAGACCTTAGAGGTCAAAGAGCCCTATGACTATGCCACTTATATTGTTGATAGGATGCATAAACAGATGACAGACATCAAGAACTACATATCTAAACCAAATGTCCATGTTGAATTCACATGGTATTCCATGTTGTGCCACATGTTTCTATTTGCTCTATCTGGAATGTGGCACCATAATCTGCATGTTAAAAGTACAGATGCTCAAGGAAATATGTTACCGGTGCAGGTATGGACATGCATGTTGGATATGCATTGCACTACTGTAGATTATGTGATTTTTTAGGAGTATTTTGTGAGAAGAATTCTTGGATTTTTAGAACCAGAGGGTGAGAGGCTGCACCCAAATGTATTAGATTTCTTGAGACCTCTGGATAGGACTCCTCACCTTGGAATTGATCATAATTGGGGTGATTGGTTCTTTCATGAGCACACTACCTGCATTGGGGTCTATGGATGTGAGACCCCACCTCATATATTGCCTAAGTATGTGCCTAAGAGGGTGGCATTCTTAGATATTATTAGGCAATTAAATGATTATGATAAAGAGCACCTGAGGAAACATAAGAAGGGCTCATTCTTTCCTTCTTCCCTCAGATTTGGTGATTTTTTTATAGCTGATAAGAGTGGATTGGATCAAATTTATCTAGTGATGCAATGTTTTAGGATGTATTTGGTGCATCGAAGGATTTTTTACCCTGAAGGCTTCATAAATAGGGTGAGGGTCATCCAAGGAAGGCCAAGATATACCCATCAGGTTGATCCATATGAAGATCCTGTCAAGAATTGTTTCACAATGGTTGAGGTCCACCACTTGAGAATCAAGTGGGACACCATAATGACAGGTGAAAGAATGAGAAAGAATGTAAATCTTGCATATCAGGGTGCCTTCTCGAAAGTGCAAGACCCAATTCAAAGGATACAGAAGATGCTCGATAATGCTGAGAAGCTGATTGCTACTGTCCCTATAGGAGAAGAGAGACCCACATATGAGCCTAGTAGCTCAAGCAGAGGATATGCTGACAAAAGGGAGCCAATTGACCCCTCCCCTGCCAAAAGGCTAAAATTATTGATTTAGAAAATCCTGAAGACATTGAAGTAGTAGATTTGGAAGGGGAGGCAGAAGAACATGTTCAAGAGGCTGCTCCTCAGGTGAATTCACCTGACCAAATAAGACCCTATTCATCCCCTGAAAACAAGGTAGTAAGAACAATGAGAAGCCAAAATGTAGACATTTAAGATGTTAGGGTGATGGCTTGCAACAAATTTTTAGAAGATGATCAATTCATAAACACTCCTGAATTCAGGAGTTATGTATTAAAAGTAAGGAGTGAATAATTTTAGAAGAGGATTGAAGATGCAAAAAGGGGAGCAAACCCTAAAGAATATGAGGCCATAACTCAGAGGATCTTGAAAGAAGTCAACCAATCCATAAGTGCAATGACTCCAGAGGAGGGGAGAGCATTGGTTGCAAAAAGTAACATCTTACTTCTTCCTCAATGGACCCTATCAAATGCCATTGCATTTGATACAATTACTAGAGATGACTCTGATATAACTAGTGAGCAGATTGAGAAGGCTCTCTCTGGTGCAGCCTTTAATCCTAGGTTTGTAACACTGGCCATGTGGGCTCTAGCCCCAAACAATAATAAGCCTAGGGTCAAATTGGGGGAATTGGTGGGAGATGTAATAATAAAGAGAGTATCTAACACTCCTACTCCCCAAACTACGAGCTTAAATGTCTAGTCTGCATAATTTGTAGAGGCAGTCACAAATAAATTGCAGAAGAATCACAATGAGCTACAACTCAATTATGTTCAAGCAGTTGAAGAGATAAACAAGCTGAAGCAGCAATTGTCAATAGAAGCTAGTACCTCAGTTCCCCCACCAGTGATTCCAACAGCAAAGTCCTTCCCAGTCGACATAGAGCTTTTATTGACTAAAATCAGGGAGCTAAAGGAGGAGGTAAAGAGATTAGAGGAGGAGAAAAAGAATAGAGTAAAAGACATGGTCACCAACTTGATGAAAAATAGGGTGACCAAACTTTGGGCCAGGGTGGATGAGACCTAGAGATCTTACTCACAATTGGGGATAGATTATGAGAAGCAGGAATCAGATAAACATAGGCTATCGGTTGGGAAAGTTAAGTGGCTACCAAGAATTGCAAAAGTCAGGGATATTCACAGGTGTTCAAGGTTTCACATGCAAGTACCCTCTGAGCTAAAACTAGTAATGGATATGTTGCAACATCTTGAGGAAGTTGCCAGTTTTCAATTGAAATTAGATAAGGTTTTGGTGGAAAAGATGCAAGCCATAGAGACGATTGACATAAAGTTGTTGCCACATATTTTGGAAGGTGATGGGAAAACTAAAGACTTGGACAAGTGGAAAATGGAAATAAAATAAAATTCTTATTAATTAATTCCTACTTGTTGTGATGAGGGCGATCCAACTATGCAAATGTTGAGCTTATCACTTGACAAGCTGCACATAGTTAAAATAAATTTTGAAATATTTTGCAAGAATGTAAAGACTACATTAGATGCTAGGTATGTCAGTCATAATTACAGAATTGCAGAGATTATCTCATTCCCCTAGCCATCTGAAAAGACATACAGTGAGTGGATGGACAAGTATGGGTCGCATGATTGAAAGGAAAGACCAACCACCACCTCCCTAGCATTAATGAAGCAGATCTTCTTCAGGCGGCTACACATCTTCCAAGTTCAACTACCTTTTCTCTTCTTCTCTCCATTGAAGTAAATGTTCTCAACACCAAATAGGTGGTGCATTGTATCAAATGCTTTTTGAAATGACATTGTAATTAATGTTGAGTACATGCTCTGGGTCTATAAAAGAACTGTGTTACTCATTTCTGTTGTGGTTGAAGATTTTGGGACTTTTGAAGAGTGAATGAAATACAAGTTCTATTGGGTTGTCTCATTTTTTGTCTTGTAAGTTAATGAGTTATGTGTTGAATGAATTTTTCTATGAGTTTTATCAGTTTCATGTTGATATAAATAAGAAATGCT
Organism: Cunninghamia lanceolata; assembly: GCA_027924645.1. Lineage (NCBI taxonomy): Eukaryota > Viridiplantae > Streptophyta > Pinopsida > Cupressales > Cupressaceae > Cunninghamia > Cunninghamia lanceolata. The sequence goes on along the minus strand of BSBN01001272.1, from coordinate 18,081,393 downwards.
AAATGCATGTATTTTGTTTACTATCTCCATGGTTATATGAGTTCCTCTTTTGAATCTAATAACTAAGGGTTATCTAAGATATTGGAATATAGATTTTTTGTATTGCATGCTTAATCTTTTACTTCTATTCAAGGGATAGATTAAATGTTCTGGGTTAAGTATGGGGAAGAATGCATTGTAGCAAGGATATATGTAAGTGGAGTTGATAAGATACTATGTTCTGGGTGTCTCTGTAAGGCAGATATTAATCAACCCCTTGAAACTTGATGCTTAGTTTAGTTCATACAAATCATTCACATGTATATGTCATTGTGACTCCATGCCCTAAGATAAGCACTGGTCAGAGTTAGTATTGAAATTATGGTTCAAAACCTCAAGTCTTGCAACCAAGCATAAAATCAAAAAACTGAATAATATTCACAAACTTTTAGGATTTTAGGAATGGTTTAGGTTCAAAATTCTTTGGTTCACAACTGGAGTATGTATATGTCATTGTGACTCCATGCCCTAAGATAAGCACTGGTCAGAGTTAGTATTGAAATTATGGTTCAAAACCTCAAGTCTTGCAACCAAGCATAAAATCAAAAAACTGAATAATATTCACAAACTTTTAGGATTTTAGGAATGGTTTAGGTTCAAAATTCTTTGGTTCACAACTGGAGTAGGGTCCAAAGCTAGCCCATTTTGCATTCATATTACAGTTTTGGCCTGCATAAGAAAGGATTCATCTGCTTTGTGTCAATACCTGGTCACTGTCAAAGAATTATCCTATAGGTATTGATTAGGGAATACCCCCTAGGTTTTGTAGGCCCTGAAGAAGGAGAGGAGACATTTAGAGTCTGTCTCCAGTACTATTGGCCTCTGACCTGAGAACTTTGTTGATAAGAGATGGCTACCTTGTAGGGGAACTTAGGGCTGATCAGTGGGAAAAAACCAACACCAGGCAACACAACAAAAAAATTAATAGAAGATAACCCAAGAATAGAAGAGAAATAGCACCATGAATAGCACTAGAACAACTCCAAATAGAAACAAAATCACACCCTCTAATGGGAAACTAGAGTTTCTCGATCTTTGCACATAGTTTTCAGTTTTTCTTTCCATATGGCAACACCCGTGTTCGTCTATAATTCAACATTTTTCCTCTTTTTCGTGGTATTCACAATTTCTTCTTCCTGCATTTGTTTACGTTTATTCATCTCATCCTGAAGAATAACAATCCCCAACTTAGCACATCTCATCATGTCATCACTAACTTTGACCGGCTCATTCATTGTCTCTTTAATTTTAGTCAACTTGTTTTGGAAAGTTTTAATATTCTCATCCATTTTCACCCACTTCTCATTGCAACTATCACAATTATGATTTTCTCAGTGGACTCTTCAAGCTTACTCATTCTAATAAAGAGACCATCTAACTTGTCACTCATATCAACCAATTTTCATTACCATTAATAACCCTATGGACATCATCCATCATGTCATCTTCAAAATCTTCATACACCCTTTCAAAATCATCATTCTCCTCCTCACCATATTCTTCAACTTCATTGGGTGAAAGAGACATAATGTCATCAAAATGCACAAGGAGGATTTAAAACCCCCTTCATCCTCAAAGAGATCTTCCTCAGTACTCTTTGAATTGAAAGAAGGTATCAGATCAGAGGTTATCTCTTGCACATCAACTTCACCTTCATGGTTGTCAACATTACCAACAAAGCACCTCCCACCACTAGAAGCAATAGAAGTCTTAGCAAACCAGGTAGTCCTTCTCCCCCACCAATAGTCCTAACATAAACCTCTGCAAGGTTATCATCCTTCCCTTTGGGAACATGAGGCATGAAGGTCGCACCAATATCAAGGTTAGCAGTAGTGGATTTAATTCTTATAGTTTTTAGAGGCACCTTAGAAGAAGATCCCATATCAACTTCGTTATCTTTTAGACACAACATAATTTGTTTAGGGGTAACCACATTTTTCCTTTTAGCTTTGTTAACCTTAGTCTTTTGATCAGGGGTGCTAAGCACATGACCAACATTATTAGTATCAACATTACCAATTGTGGGGGAAACTAAGGGACTAGAAACAACATTGGTAGAGGAAAGTTTCTTCTTAGCCTTGTCACTAGGATTAGGAAATTGTGACTTATCAAGAGAGACGATAGAGGAAGGATTCAAATTGCTCTTATTTTTACCATTACCATTAGGGTTAGGGTAAGAACTCTTAGCAGGGGTTTTCAACGAGGAAGAGGGATCAACATTGATATCAGTAGAGGGAAGGGTGGCAAATGTTAAACTAAAGTTAAACTAATAAAGAAAATAAATTAAACCCTGATGAAATGAAGGGGATGCCCTATTGTACATACAACATTCCAAGGATGATAGTAGAAAAATGAGAAACTTATTAAGTTATTATGCCTAAGATGATCCAATAAATGGAAGTGGTATCCACAAACAGTAGAAAATCTACCTTCCAATGTAAAGTACTTAATGAAATACCAATTTGTAGTAGGCCAAGGCAAGGGAAGGGCCAACCTCTTGTAATCATTCTAATGATGAACTAGGGACTCACCTTCCTTGATGAAAGAGTCTATGAATTTCCTGTCCTTACTTCTCCCTAGATGATGTACCTTGAACTACCTTTGCAGCTTAGACTCATAACCTAGCTAATCATACTCTTAGTAATTGTTGCCTTGAAAAACATGTTATAGTTAAAAACACGTAATATGATATTTCCTTCTATTTTATCATGTTACTCTTCAAAGTAGACACATATATCCTCACTTCCAACCACCTTATTCTCATGGAAACCTAGGGCAAACTGCTTCTCACATTGTGCCACAAGGTATACACATCATTTCTACATATTGTTCTACATATTTATGTTATTTAACTGACCATATGGTTGCATGCCTTCCTTCGCAACTTCTTGGTCTACACCAAAGATGGGAAGGCTATCTTGGAGATATGATGGATGGTCAAAACCCCTCATCATTGTGATGAAGTCTTTGATTTTACTAATGAAAGAGTGCTTCCTTTTTTTATTTCTTTCTTTATTGTCTTTGCAAGAATGATTTTTTTAGTCTTCTAGTGAAAGGATTTTGTGTAGGTGAAATGCAAGTGTGGTGGTGTAGGGATGATGCTTAATGGAGATGTTTCAGTCTGTGACATCGATTAGAATTTCATGATGGATTTGATTGTCATGCTTGAACATATTTGCTTGGTGACACTAACCTTCCTTGTGTAAGAGGATCATAGAAAGGATGAAATAACCGCACCACCCTCCTCTATTGCACCATGCTAAAAGAGCGAGACACTTTTCTTTAAATTTTCTATATTTGTGCCCAACCTAACAATAGCTTGATTGCAAAAATATTTACCAATAATTTGACTAATGTTATATTAATTTTGTTCTTCGCTTTAATATTATTTGATGTTGTACCAATTTTATTCTCAACTTTAACATTATTTAAAAATATTGAATGAGATTAGTTTAATTTATTTTGTCAATTTATGACCTCAGGATTAAAATACTATTTTCCAGGATATTTCTTCTATTTAGCCATTTTATGGTACTGTGTCAATCATAATACAAACATAGTAGACTATGTAGAGAGGTTTTGTGCATAAGATGTTCCATCTCTCTACACTCTACTTAAACATCACACTCTTCAACATTCAAATAGTCAACAGTAATTTTACACTTCATCGCTACCAAAATGTGGTAATTCATCCAGTCCATTTCTTTCTTAAGTATTGAATGAACTAGTGTTCGCTAAAGGTGCTCAAATTATTGACTAGTGTAAAGGTGTAGATTCATTCCCAAGAGCTTGGAGTGTATGTACACCATAATGTACAAGAGTTATTTTTACATAGATTTTAAGTTCAATTATTGTTTTTCTACTTTGCAATAAGGATTGTATTTGTTTCTACAAAGAATTATAAGTACATTAATGAGAATATTGGATAGGCTAGCATTTAAACTTAAGAATCTATTTGTGGCTAGTGAGATTTTTCACCATTGAGCCACTTGTCCTTTCATGATGGAAACTGTCAAATTGTATGAAGAGGTGTATTTCAATTCCAACACATCCTCTAAGGTACATTCAAGTTGAAATCAACTATTATATCAAATTCAAAATTTCAGTCTTGATATAGTTTAGATCTAATAAATTTTAGACCGAATAGAATTTCAACGATAATACATGATTTTTAGCTCTAATTATTTTTCTTCTACTTGTAATAAAAGTTATTTCACCGATGTCTATCTTAATCCTATAAACAATACATTTAATAAACTACATACATTTTATATCATTTTTCATATAATTAAAAATTTGATTATGAAAATATTATCTCTAACAAAATTTTACTCTAATCAAAAAAATTATCAACATGTACATTAAACCTATAAATCCAAACCTATAAATCCAACCACATATGGATAAGAATTGAAAGAAGTTAAAAAGTGATGTGACTTTATTTTGTGCACACATGGATAAGAATTATTATTAAACCTAGAAGTCCAACCACATGTAATCAAAAAAAATTATCAACATGTTCATTAAACGTAGAAGTCCAACCACGTGGATAAGAATTGGAATGACTTGACTTAATTGTATGCATACCTCTGCACACATTTGACCGTAAAATTCCGAATATGGATAGACAATAGGCATATGCACCTCATTCTTCTCAGAAAATGTTGCTTTCTTTGATCATTTTTCCTTGATCTTTTCTTCCTCTAGGAACTGTTGTTTTCTGTGAGCTTTTCTTCCTTCCTATTTTTTAATACTGCAGGACAGCTGTTTTCTCTTCTCCCCATTTCAGCTTGTGATGAGCGTCAGCCGTGACCAAATATGCATCATATATATTATTGGGAAAGGACGTCATCTCTCAGCCGGCATTGATTTTTCATCAACGATCCAGACTTCGACACAGGCATCACAAATATCATTTTAATTACTTGTTCGAAGTGCTGTCTCGCATTCTTTCCCATTATTGATAGATCTTTTCTACACGCAATAATTCCAAATGGGTCCACCTCTCCCATTATTGATAGATCTTTTCTGCACCTAATTCCAACAGACCATGCATTCAATCAAAGATTTAACGAAGTTATTCCCCAAATTATGTGCATCTCAAGATACTACATACATGATGAAAGAGTAACTAAAGATTGGTGTTTTGATCAGGGGTGATAAGAGTTAGACTTGAGTTTTTTTTTTTTTTTTTTGTTAATATGCATATCGTTTACAAATACTCTCTCATGCGAGCATTAATATTAGAAGACCTATGGAAGATCAAGAGTCACTACTTAAAAATCCACTTTATTTAGAAACCACATCCACATTAGTAGCCAACAATGGAAGACAAAGAGTCACAACTTAGAATTCCACATTAGATGTCCCTATGGGGATTTGAACTTGGGTCTCCACAATGAGAACCCAATGCTTTAACCAATTAAGCTCAACCCCTTGGACAAATACTTGAATTTTAGAAACAAACAAGTGTGTAAATCTTAAGCCTATTTTTGTTTAATGTGATTCAAGAATACAAATAGAACCAAGATATAAGTTTTGCTATATATTCATTAAACACATTCCTTCAAATCTAACAAAAGATTTATAACTAGGTCTACTTGAACAATCCACAAGTGAACAAAATTTACTATAATGAAAAGAGTGCTCAAAAGTTTTTTAAGCAATTTTACAATCTCTACAAAGACAAGCTAATAAAATAAAATAGTCATCGTAACAAATGTAATTATAGGGACATTAAACAATCCTCTAGAATATATTATACATTCATGGAGACACTTGGGATAATATGAAGAGATTTCTACATAAAAACCTTCTAAAAGATTTAAAACACCTAGAAATGCTAGAAAAATAGAGTTCAACATTCAAATTTGACACCTAGATTATAGTAAGAATCTAGAGGACACACAAACTTCTCTAACAATACTAATTTGACAAGCTCCCACATTGTTGAAAGAAGTTACATAAATATCCCATTAAATTTTCCCTAGAAACCTTGCAATCTTGACACTTCTACCAATATTTTATACTTGGCTATCAAATATCAGTTTGATTGCATCTCTACTTGGTGCAACAACTATTTTTTTTGGTAGTAAATTTATGATAATCCTAAATATGCACATAGTTAGAAGAATTCTAACTCTTAGAACACCTGATCACACAAAGCCTATGCTGCTAGTACAATGGAACATACTCCAATGCAAATTTGCACTAGATATTTTGGGAGATTTAAATCCCCCTTCAAATCTAAAATTAATCATATTTGCAATGAATTTGAATCTTCATTGGCTTGTAAAACTATATTGGAGAGTTGTAGAAGATTTGAGAACATAGTGATATGGATTAAACTCATATTTTATGCAAAGAGGGGTGCCTAGTCCTATAGCATTTGCAATTCTTAGCTACCCTCAACTCATAGGACATGGCAAATAAAATCATGTTTCATCTTTGTTGATCTAACACTAACATTATTTTTCTTTGCTAACCAATTAGAGGGCTCCTCTTTTTATGGTAATAAATGCTCAATGTCTCATGAATCTCATTGCAACTAGTAAATTGACAAGAAAACCTAATTTTTATCATCTCCCATATAAAAAACCCATAAGTTACCTTGCCATATCAAACCATTTGAATTATAGGCTTTGATTACCTACCATAAATTCACCATCTAGAGACACATGACATTCCCTTGTTTTCTTGAGTATGCACTATGTTGTTTAGAATGTGACTCAAGCACAACGTGAATGAGTCAAACCCTGCCGTGACACATGAACCGTATCCTTGAAGAAGTGACCTCCTAGTCACTCCTTCTCTTGTGGAAAAATTCATTCAAGTGGTGGTGACACTAAGGGGTTGTACTATTCCCTTAGGAGCAAGACATCGCAGATCATGGTTGGGTTGATTATATTTGTCTATTGAGCATTCTTATTTTTATTGTTGTCATCATTTTGATTTAGTTATTGTTGTTGATATCGTTGAATTGGTGATGTTTTTGTTCTACTTAACTTGTGTAGTTGAGAGGTCAATTCATGAAGTAAGTTAAGGTTTGCATTACCTTCCTCTCTAATGACTTGTAGGTTGTGTGTAGCTTCTTCATGAAATCTATTAATGATTTAACCTTGGATTTGGAAGATTATGAGGATTTGACTTCTAATTGTTTCTTTCCTAATTTGATCTAAGATTTTTGTTTGTTCTTGAATGTTTTCCTTCTAAGTTGGATTTTCTTGTTCAGGGGAGTCTACTCTGATTTCCTCCAAAACTAGTTTTATCCTATCTTCCCTCACATTAGGCCACATTGAGTTCTTAGTAGAGAAGATTAAATGTTTGTATGTTGATGTTGATGTTGATGTTTAAATGTTTTATGCCTCAAGATGAAATTGGGAGCTTCTTTTGAAATGTTAAAAGTTGTATGTCTACCTTGTGGTAAAATTGAGGGCTTGAAAGTTGTGTTTTTGAATGTTTAAAATTAAGTTTCTAATGAAATTTAATCTAAATGAATGTACACAATTTTGTATTTTCCCGAACTTAAATGTGCTTTAATTACTATATGTATTTTTCATGCAAACCTATATGGCTCCTCCTAAATGCAAAGTTTCTATGATTTTATGTTTTCAAAGATTTGATTTTGCAATAAGTTAATATAAGAAAAAGTAAACTTGCAATTAATCTAATGAATGCAATAAACTTTTAATCTAGAACTAGAAAAAGCAATAAAAATCAAGAGAAAACAAAATAAAGTTTTACTTCCTCAAGAACAATGCTATTTTCTAATTACTAATTCTAATCTAAAAAGCAATAAAGAACTTGTAATGTTTCCAGTGCTGGGCATATGTCCTCAAGGGTCTAGTTATATTGTAACCTTCTTTGCAGCAATCGGGTCCTCCACTTGATGACATGAAAGGATGAGGGATTTAACAAGATTTGTAAAATAGGATGGAAGCACAAAGGCTTGTGAAGCATAAAAGAAAAAGGTTCAAAGACCTATCCAAGAAGCTTCGAAGTTTCTATCCTAAACTAAGCTTTGAAGAAACTACAACTTCTTTGAATTAAAATGAGATATATAAGCTATGATTATCTAAAACTAAAACATGAAAGAAAAAGGCTCAAAGTCTTATGAAGAAGCTTGAAGAAGATTGTGTGATGAGAAGATTGGTAAATTCTACATCTATATCTAAAGTCAAATGCGAGAAAGCAAAAGGCTCAAAGTCCTATGAAGAAGCTTGAAGAAGCTTGTATGATGAGAAGATTAGAAAAATATACATCTATATTTAAAGATAAATGTGACAAATAAAAGGCTCAAAGTCTTGTGAAGAAGCTTATGTGTGATGAGAAGATTAGAAAATTCTACATCTATATCTCAAGCTAAATGCATAAAAGAAAAAGGCTCAAAGTCTTGTGAAGAAGATTGAAGAAGCTTGTGTGTGATGAGAAGATTAGAAAATTCTTGTTAAATATAAAAAGAGAGCCTGATCAATTATGAACTAATTAGATCAGTATTTTCTATCAAGCATTAGAACACAAGCCAACAAAGACTTGTACGCTTGGATACAATCCCCAAGGGAGAGACAAGCTATCTGGGCTTTGTTATTTTGTTGTAATAGTGGAGATTGATTTGAGAATAGCAAGATCTAGGGTTACAAGTGATCAATTTGACAAAACAGATAACTTACATGTGTTATAGATCAACCATGTAGGAACAGAAGGTAGATCAGGAATGAGTAGAGAAAACAAAGTCTGTAGCTGAAAATAGAGGTAGATCTAACAGGACTTGGGGGTTGGGCGCCCTATTCCTAGGGTTTTTTCCCTAACGAAGTCTATGTACAATGATCTCTACTATTTTCCTCTTCCTATCGCCTATCGGTGCCTAAAACCCCTGATTCGAATCTGCACACATAAAAGATTGAAAATTGTTGTGCTATATAGGGGCTTGCCTCAGTCAAACCACATTTTGGTGTTCCCACCTCAACAACAACAATGATATATGATGATAGAGAGTGTGTGCTCATGATGAGCAGAGGCAAAACATGTAATAAAGACTATAATAATGAAATAGAGTTACCCCAAGCATGAAACCCTAGTTGGATGAATGTCGCAATCAATAAGGAATTGAAGGAGAAAGAAGAAGGCTCCTTGTAGACCTGCAACGGTTAGTACATACAACAATAATATTCATGAATAGATATCTTTTAGAGAGAGAGAGAGATAGCTTGTTCGAGAGAATCGTCATAGAGAGAATTTTCATGTGTGTAAATGAGGGGGAGAGAGTTGTTTATATATAAATCCCAATTACTTTCTAAGGGCCCAATTGAGTTGAGGTTGACAAGGTGCATCACTTAAGTCAAGAGGTTGACATTCAAATATAAATTTTTGGGGACAAACTGGCAAGACCCAAATGCTAGGCACTAGTGTCCTAGCGATTTGGGCTCTTGAAGTGCCAGATGTTAGAGGACTTAGCCTTGTATCTTAGAAAAGTGGTGGAATATGCACATTGTGAGCAGAGATGAACATATGAGCTAAAACAGATGCCAAACCTAGTTCAAAATTGTAAGCGGTAACAATTTTCGACACTACAATTCTACATCTATATATAAAGCTAAATGTGAGAAAGTAAAATCCTCAAAGTTGAAGAAGCTTGGAGAAGCTTGTGTGTGATGAGAAGATTAAGAAACTCTACATGTTATTTTATCATTTAGAATGTGACCCAACTGGTTTTACGGGTGAGTCACTAAACTCCTCAAAATGTGACTCAAGCACAAATGTGAATGAGTCAGCTTTGATACAACACATGAACCCTCTCCTTGCTAATGGTGACCTCCAAGTCACTCTCTCTCTTGTGGCAAAAGCCAGCCGAGTGGAGGCATAACCCAGGGGTGATTATGTTCATGTGGAAGTAGTTAGTTGCAAAGAGTGGTTGCTTGGTCTTGGGGCCTGGTCTGTGTCAATGTTTGTTTTGTGAAGGAGATAACCCTATGACCCAAAGGGTCACTAGCTGTATATCTCTTTTTTGGATTCCTAAAGTTCCAATGTCTAGTGGGTAAATTGTTCTACTCATTGATGAGCCTAAAACATTGCACCCTTTCTTCATTAGCCTATATGATTTGTTGTATGATGATCGCTTTTGTATGACCCTAAGGATATGTTCCTATTCTTCTAGTGTCTATTGAGTGTGTTGTGGTCTTGAATGTATTAACTCTATTTCCTCAAGGATATCTCTAACCCACTCACCTCTAATCCCTAGGCACATTCATATGCTTGGATAAGAGAGAGTTGACTAAAATTGACCAAGGGTTGACCTTTTGTTTATCTTTGACTTTGTGATGTGACCAACGGTTTTCTATAACTCAACCTTGTGATGATATCAAGGAGTTTTTCACTATGTCTTCAAATCAATCTCATGATGAAATCGAGGGTTCTGATTTTCTCTTTTCCTAATATTTTTGTATTTTGATGTATGCAAACTAAATGAATGCAAAATGATTTATTTGTTCTTTTTCTGAATGAATAATAAAATGATTTAGTTACGTAGAAATTGAAATATGAATTCAATTTAACATGAATTTTCCCAAATGCAATCTAAGCTATGTTCTTGTGTTTTTCGAGATGATTTTGAATCTAAACTATGAATTAAAAATACTTGAATGAAATATAATCTATGAATTGCAATGAAACTCATTTAAATGATGCTAATCTAATCAACTTGAAATAATTCATATCAAGGAAATTTTAATACAATGATTACTTTCTCCAAGAGAAAAATATGATTTAACTAGCTACGAAAAACATGAAAAGAACCTAGATCCTTTGGTGCATCAGCTTCACACTATCCTTAAAAATCCTTTTATTTGGAAACCTATTTCTCCTCTATAGTAGCAAGGCCTTCCTCTTGGCAACATGGACAAAGGGAGTAATTGATTCAAAATGGCTCGAGCTTTGAGAGATGAGATTGAAAATGAATGAGCTCAGGGAGATCTAAGAGTGCTATGAAAACTCTATTTGAGCATAATGGCTATGGATTGGAAGCAATTTGAGAGCATATCAATGCTATGGAAGCTTTAGAAATCTTTGAAAACTATAATAAACATAAAATAAAAGGAACACAAGTCCTGCATGAGCATTATGATGCTAGTGGAGAGAAAATGCAAATCTTATCAGATGGCTGCAATAATGGATTTGCCTCCCATAATGCATATAGGAGGGGGATAATTATAGTGTTGAAGAGCTCACAAGAGGTGGGATTTATTGAGAAGTTAACTCCTTTGATTGAAGATTTAACATGATTGATTGATCAAAGAACTAGGTTGATTAGGCAGGGAACTAAGATTGATAGCGTATCACTCATGGATGAAGGAGAGTTAGCATGAGAAGAAGGTGAGATAAGAATAGATCATGGGAGATAATTATGGATGATTGGGAATGAAGAATATGTGAAGAATCGACTAGGCAAGTAGTTAGGGTCAAATTTGCATGCAAAATGGAGTCAAAATAGAGCTAATATGGGCCTAAAGTGAAGAGGAATTCATGTTCAAAATATGATTAGGTTGTCCCTTTTGATAGCGCTTGTCACCCCTGTGGATCAGGGGTTTCCCCTGGGGGGACCATGGGTCACCCTGGGGGATCATGAAGTAATAGGGGGTGACCCAAAAAGGGAGAAATCGGTGAGAAAAATGATGAGGGGGAATGATTTGGGAGGCCAATTGGAGGCTTTTGAAATGTTGAAATGGATGAAAGGAGATCAAGGAAAATGTATTTCCCATCTTGCAACAATATGGGCCCTAAATTGACAAGGTTGGAAAGTGACAAAAGAGGAATGTCAACAAGGAGTGAAGAGTGAAGACACAATGCCTAAGAGGGTTAGCTAAGGGATTGGGGAAACATAAACAAGATGGGGAACTTTGATCCATGTGTCACCAGGAGAAATACTACTAAGAGGGCATAATTACATGCTTACATATACGTGTTTAGGTTTATAGCTCATCATTAGATATTCATGTAGGCTCATGCGTGTTTTAGTGCTTACATATTTGCCCCCTCGGGGATGGTAGTCTACATGAAAAGTAGGTACCATTCATGAATTAGGCCTTACCTATGTTCATTATCCTACAATTGTACATGCAATAATAGGCATTAGTTTGACACCTAAAATGTTTAAAATGAGTACTAAAACTAAAACAAGCAAATGTATTGTTGATTTGTGAGTCATACGTATACTTGAGTCACCTCGCTTTGCCATGGGGACCTACAAGAATGAAAGCATGCAAAATGAGGATGCAAGAACACTATAAAATGAAAAATTACTCCTAAATGCATCAAAACAAACTAAACTAGAGAAGAGGAGAGAGGAGAAATTGGTAGAAATGAAGTTGAGCGGTGACAGAATCATGCATGGAATCAGTTGATGAAGAGCTTTTGGTGAGGGGGTCATGAAGATAGCATCTAACCTTCCTTCTACTAAGCATAGAGTACATAAAACAAGAAAAACCACTCTTGTAACCCTAGTTTTGATTTCATCAATTTTGGTCAAATGAATCTATCATTTTGTAATTTTATCGTTGCATTGTGTTAGTTTTACTATTTCATCTATTTTGTAACTTTCTATTTGTCAAAATTCAGTCATTTTGGCAGTTTCTGGGGTGATTTTTGTTAGAAATATAAGTAGTGCAGAATTGAAATTACAGTGAATTAGCAATAAAAGCACAAAATAGACAACACAGATTTATGTGGAAAGCCTGGTAATATACCAAAAAAAAACCATGGGCAAAGATCTCTCAATTTTATTCTCAGAAGAAAATTTGCAGTTAAAAAAAATTTTCTCATGCCTTGGGATTCAAGCTTGACAACCCTAAATATTCACAAAAAAGCACATGCAAAAACTGATCAAATCTAAAGATAGAGTTCCATGCATAAAAGCGCGAGTGGCACTTCTACATGTAATTTTGCATGGTGAACATGTGGAACAGTCGACTACTCGTCACTGCTGGAATAAGTCAAACTAACTTCACATTTCAACAATTTTACCCTCCCAAGGCTTGGGGTAGGGTCGTCCCTTGTGATGGGGCTTGTTGCCCTTGGAGACCAAGGGTTGCTCCCTCAGGGGACCATAGGTCACCTAGGGGGATTTGCTCTGGTGAAAGGGGTGACCCACCTGAAGTGCTTTTGGATGGTGTCTTCTATGATTTGATGTTTCAAACACTTGATTTTGTCTATTTTTCTCTACTGACCTCTTCTATTTATTGTAATTTTCTAACGATATATGTTTTTTTTTGTGAATCTTTGTCATGTTTTATGCTTTTTTGTGAGATTTTCTATTTTTAGGGATCTAACTTGTCATTCCTTGTATGTAATAGGATGGACATATTCAATGGAATGTGACACACGACCAAGCTTGGTTTGTTGAATCTTATGGGGCTTTGTCTTCTAGGGATCATTCTATTCTTAGGAGGATGGGTTTGGATTTAATTGCTTGGATTCTAGTGGTTCATCTTCCTTCACAGATATGTTGTGACATTCTTACGTACTTAGATACCAACAAGAACAATTTTTAATTTCCTCAAGTATCAAGAGAGTGAACCATCACTCTTTATGATGTGTATCACATACTAGGTGTTCTTATAAGAGGAGAGCACCTTTGGCTCCCCAAGATTGAGTATGAGTGAGAGTGACAGTTTTATGTTGCTATTATGGGGGTTACCATCGAGGTGATAGGTTAGGGGTTTAGCTCATTTCAATTCCTGACCTTGACATTTCTCCTTTGTGAAAGGTTCTTATTGGACTGATCAATTCTAGGTTATTAGGGGATAAGGGATCAGTGAGACTTAGATGGTGTTGGGCACCAATCATTCATAGGCTTCAGTAGGGTACAATTTTTGAATGGGGGATTGATATCCTTGCCATGGTCTATCAAGACTTGTATCATATTTCAAGGTGAGGGGCTCTTGCCTTCAGTCATCTTTCTCTAATTATGTCATTGATTTATGAGAAAATTATACCGTATTAGAGAGATGTGTCACTTCCAAACCCTAGAGTATCAAGAGCTATGCGATGTGGCCATATGGGTACCTTTGATACTTCTACTCATGCTATAGCTGCCTTGACTGATCTAGATTTCATTTGTGATCCTTATACTGATATGGAGGGTGGATGGCCAACCAATAGAAATATTTGAGATTGTTGTCAAGGTGTACTTCATTTACAAGACATGAATGAGTTGGTTGAGTCTCACCACATCACTTGAGTTCTTCATTAGTTTAGCAAGGAATTTCCAAAGGACTTGCCCCCATTTCAAAAATGCTATAGATCTGCTCAGAAGATGGTGGATGTACAACACAGGGCATCCTTCTAGACTACTTTGACTCCTAGTGTTCTGATTATGAGGCATGTTCATGGACTAGGACACAGATGTATGAGGCTTTCCTCTACTTAGGGGTTGGTGGTTTTCGAGGAGGAGTTTGAGGACTCCTCAGATGAGGATTATGATCCTGGGATAGGATTTTAATGAGGTCTGTACTAGATAAGATAGAGAGATTCCTTCTGAGGAGGAGGTATCTGTACCTCCTACCCATGGTCCTTTGCCTAATGATCCTACATGGCAAGTAGGGTATCCAAGTGTAAGAATCTTTTCTTTTATCCTTATTTTTTCTTACTCCCTTGTTTTTAAGAACTTAACCATTGTCTAACCCTTTCTCTTCTTACTTCTTCTTAGGTATTGTCGAGGGATGGAGGGAGCTCTTTCATGATTCTTTGTTGGATGTTCTACTCCTTGTCGTGGGTCATCTATGGGAGTCTCTTCTTGTTGATGCTCATCCTCCTTCTCGAGCTAGTCTTCATAATGATATTCTTTCTCCTTCGTATTATGTGGGTTAGGAGATCATTTCCCTATGAGCTAGGATTTACACACTTGATGCTGAAATGTTGTTCTCTGAGAGATGGCTAACCTTGGGGTTCGCAGGTAGGCTTGATGGACCAATATAGCTAGTTTTTCACATTCTCCTAGTAGGGTTCTTTCTCATTCCCATAGGACCCATAGAGGTTTTGATGCCACTAGTAGTTGTAGAAGGCCTAGGAGTTGGAGCTAAGAAGGCTCAGTTGGTTAGAATCATCCTTGAGTCTCTAGAGAGTCTTGGATTTCTATTTTCCCCCTTCCATGGGGAGACTTTCACACTTGAGTGCACTTTTGTTCATGAAATCAAACTTATGTGATTTAGCTTAAGTTTGATGTCACATGCCCCCCCATCTTCTATCTTTTGTGCCCTTGGAATGTTAAGTTTTTGGTTATTAACAGCACAATGATAATGCAATGATTTTGGTCCTTTTTTTGAAATATATGATGTATGATATATGCATGTATGTAAGGACATATGCAATTAGGAATATAACATATTTCTATTTTTGTGCGATTCCATGAGCTATAACATGAAATTATTTCTTTTGATTTTCAAGTTTTGGTATGTATGCATGTGGAACAAACAATGTGACTGCTCTTAAGTAAGATTTTGCCCTAGGGGATTGCGAGTTAACTTGGTATAAGGAGACCTATTGATCTTTGGGATAGAATTTGGGAACTCAAGTGGGAATGGGGAGGAGATGGAATGTTTTTTTAATTTATTTTGGCTTCAGAAGAGGCTAAACACTGATCCTTGTCTAGACAAAACAACTTGGCAATCTTTCAACTTAGGCAAGTAATAAATTTTATTAGCACCTTCTAGACTTAGATCAAAGATGGCCAACAAGATAGACCTGGGGTAAAGGAAAGGCTCTAGACCATAAGATGGATCTAAAGATAGCTAAACTCTTAGGTTTTCTTAGCTAGTGCATGTGTGTGCTTTGTACCTTTCTTTTTATTTTCTCTAATAGATGTCACTCTCGTAGCTTCGATCTTAGATTTATCTCCACTTGAGACTACAGATATCAGTAATCTTCTCTTTCTCACTCTTTTTCGTATCTCTCTTTTTTATATTTTTTGTATTCTACAATGCCTCACTTGAATCTCTTGCTTTTGCTTGGTATTTTTGGTGCTTTTTGACTTCTGATGCTTTGGTATTCTGTTGTTCTAATGATTCTTTCCTATGATTTCACACACTTTTATTTTTTTATCACTCATTTTTTTTATTCATTCATATTTTTTGATTGCTTCTTGCAAAGTTATGAGCCCCCAAACATTTTTGGCAAGGAAAGATAAGGGGTTGAGTGCCACCAAATGTTTATTTGGAATCTATGTAGAATTTGAAATTTAAATGAATGTAGAACATGTAAGAAGCTAATTTTTATTATAATTAAATCTAATATTATAAACTAAATTAGGAATAAATACAAATCTAATATTTTTGAAACATTATTAAATACAAATTAAAAAATACATACCTTCACTTTTTAAAAATATCTTTGCACCCTTTCTTCAGTTAATTTTTGTTTCTTTTCTACTAAATATGACCTAATAGCCTTGTTTTGCCTTGTTCTTTTATTTCCCATTTCCTCCTTTGCAAAATATCAGTCCAAAATTCCTTTACCAAATATTTTGTCCTTCAAAAAACTCCCAAAATTGCAAACAATATTTTTGCAATTCTTTTCCAAATGTTTCACTTGCAAATAATTAGAAAAATGTAAATATTAGGAAAAATATATATTTTTTTTAATTTCACAAATATATTTGAACTCTTATTTATATGTAGTTTGCATAAAAAAAATGTAAAACTATTGGCGTAGTAAACTTTGTTGGAAGATTGGTTGTTGTATATTTTTTTTATATTTTGGGCGGCCAAAAGGATCCTTGCACAAAGGTACCTTCGAATGAAGGTATTACCTTTGTGTTAAGGTAGCTTTGTGTGAAGGTACATTTGAACAAAGGTCCTTGGATAGCCTCTTCCACTCTTTGTCTCAAATTTTCCTCAAAATTTTTAGGTTCAGACCTCCGATTGGACCTTCAAATGGAATGAAATTGAGAAGATAATTTGTGGGATTGTAGGGCTCAAAATGAGATTTTACAAAAGTATAATTTTGAATATATTTAATTTGATTATATTTATTTTCTATTTTTATTAAATGTAGGTTTTTCACTGAACATCAAGTTCTTTGTTCTACACAAGTGGAAAAACAGTAAAATAGTGAAGAAAATTTGTAAAAAATATCTGCACACTAGGTATTGATGTCCTTGTTTCAACAAAAAAAGTGAATTTGGATATTGTACTCCTCAAAATGTGACTCAAGCACAAGTGCGGCTGAGTCAACTTCGATATAGAACATGGACTCTCTCCTTGCCTTGGGTGACCTCCAAGTCACTCTCTCTTGTGGTAGAAGCCAGTCGAGTGGAGGTGAGACCCAGGGGTGGTTCTATATATTCTTGGGAGTAGAATGTCACAAAAAATGGTCAGTCGGTCATGGGGCATGTTGTGGTTTACTATGTGTTGTTCTATGACCATTGTAGTGGAGATAATAATATGACCTAAAGGGTCACTAGTTATCAATCTCCTATTTGGGTTTCTTATGTTCCAACATCTTAGATGGATGTCTGTTGTAGTCGTTGATAGCCCTAGTATGTTGTAACCTTTCTTTGATGGGTTCAACATGTATGTTTTCTCTGTGTTGAATTAACCTAAGTGTGTTCTCTTGTTCTTGTGTTTGTTGTACTAGTTGTGGCCTAGTATGTAATTATTCAATCTCCTCAAGGATAGCCCCTACCCACTCACCTCTAATTCCAGGGCACATTCATATGCTTGGATAGAGAGAATAGACTTGAGTTGACCAAGAGTTTACTTTTGACTTAGTGATGTTATCTAAGGCTTTGTGTGATTTCTCTTGACTTTTTGACCACATGACGAAATTGAGGAGTTTGTGAATGCTTGTTTTGTTGAATCCTACCTTGTGATCGAATCAAGGGTTTGAATTTTTCTAATTTCTAATGTTTTGTATTTTTTTCAATTTTTGATACGTATGCAACTAGTATGTATGCAAATGATTTTTTGGTTCTTTTTTGGAATTGAAATTTAAAATGAACTAATTAACTAGGAAATTGAAAGATGAATGCAAATTAATGAGATTACATAATGCAATTTATACTATGTTTTTGCTATTTTCGAAGAGATTGTTATGCTAATCTAAGAATTAAAAGTGTGAAATATAAAATTTAATCTAGAGTTACAATTCAAACTATTTTAAGCAAACTAATATAATCAACTTTGAAATGAATCTATCAAGGAAATTGCAGCACAAGATTACTATTCCCAAGAGCAAATTGTGATTTAATTATCTAATAAAGCATGCAAAACTTGGATTGTGGTCAATGCATGAGACTTTGCACTACCTTCAAGAATCCTTATTTCGGTAACCACTCCATCCTCTTGTAGTAGAGGGGTCCTCCTCTTGGTGGAAATTGGGAAGAGAGAAAATGAATGAGCTTGAGAAAGTTATGAATTAGGAGAGCTTATGAAAGCTTTAAAGCACTTGGGATTGAGAATTTGCTGGTGTAACAACATTGTATGAAGCCTTTGAAGGATTGGGCAACAAAATACTAAAGAAAAAGGGACCTATGTCCTGCAAAGAGCATGAGAATGCTAATTGGAGAGTAAAACCAAAGCTTCAAAATTGATTACAACAATATATTTGTCTCCCTTATTGACTGAGGGAGGGGGTCTATTCACCTAGAAGAGCAAAAGAAGGATGGGGATTATTAGGGAGTTAACTCCCTTGATTGGAGAGTTAACTAATTAGATTGAAGAGAAGAAGCTATGATAGCTTATCACAGACTGCAAAAATAGAGTTATCGTGAGTTAGAGAGAGGTGACAATTATAGATCATATGAGCTAATTATGCATGCTTAGAGGTGGTAGATAAGCTAAGAATAGTTCACTCTATGTCTAGGTTGAATCCTCATGTAAACTAGAGTAAAAACATAGATTTTTGGAGCCCAAATTGAAAGAGAATCCTTGGATGAAAACACGACAAGGTTACCCCTTTCACCAGGTTAGGTCACCCAACGGTGACCCATAGAGGAAGGGGTCTGGGTACAAACTGTATGTTGGACAAGGATCTTGGAGGGATAAGGATGCAATCTATCACTGGAGCTAAACCAAATAGATAAGTTAAATAGGACCCCCCTTTCACTAGTAGGGTCACCCAATGGGGATCTAAAAATAATAGGGGGGATCCGGAATTGACAAAAGTTAAGTCAATTCTAAAAGATGGGTTTGGTATGGGAGGTCATTTTTAAGGCCTCTAGAGGGTGGAGTGAGATGAAATGTACATAGGAAAGGTGAAATTAGCATGATAAGATGGAAATTGGCTATGTAGGCAAGGTCGAGAGGGTGAAAGTTCAAAGTTGTGTCACACTTTTATAAAGGAAATGACCAACACTAATCTAACTTTTTAACTAAATCACTACAAAGTGATGTTTATGTTTTGAATTTTAAAATGATCTAAACTAATAAAACATAGATTTTTTAGTGTATTTTAAGATTGTATTTTTAAAAAAATTTAAAAAATTATTTAAATGTAGTATTTTATAAAATTGACACTATATTTTAGTTGCTGATAAAATGCTGATTAATAAGGTTGAACGGGACATCGCACTTTATATAGTAAATTTCATTTATTTTCCTTCTATATTTTTTTATGTATTCATAACTCAAAACTTTAGTGCATGGATTAATTTTTTCCTCAATTTGATAAATATATATTTTTAAATAAGTTTTAGAAGTTGCGTGTAATGAAAACACAATTGTTTCGATGGGACGTCAACTTTTTTCTTCATTATTTATCCAAAATAGAAAAAAATTATATCATCTTGACAAGGAATCTCTCCTTTAGTGCATCATATTTTTTTTAATTTTTTTGATAAACTTTACTATTTTCTCTTGAAAGGACAATCAACACCATATTTTTGTGTTGACCTACTTTTAGTAGAAATAAAAAATAAAATATAAACACTAATTTAAATGTTTAAAATTTTATATTTTTATAAAGTAGACTTATTGATCTACAAAAGGATATTTTTAGGTTCTTTTAAAATGATTATTTGCATGAGTAGGATTTGTTAGAACATCAAGTTTTTTAAATAATTTTATTTTTTTGGTAAATGAGCCCCAAAGTGATGCTACATATGTTTTTAGTGGATGGTTCCAATTGGAAAAGTTGTGGCCTAGATCTAATTTAGCTAGAATGAATCCAGATAAAACATAAGTTTCACCAAAATTGACTTTTAGTTGGAAATACTACAATTCATTTATGTTGATAAGTTGGCCCAAAGTGTGACACATGTTTGTGCTTTTACACAAGAATGCAAAAGAACAATAGTCAACAAGGGTGAAAGTGAAAAATAGGTAGGCTTGAGAAGAATCGATTGTTGAAATGTATAGGACAACTGAGAGGGGGGGTTTATCAGTTGTCACAAAACTTTAACCAATTATGAATATCAACACATCTAATTCTTAATCATTGTTATTAAGATTAACCATGAAAGCATAAAACAAGAAGCTCAACACAATAGCACATGAGACACCAGAATTTTTATGTGAAAAACCCTATAAGGGAAAAACCATGGTGGGTGTTAGGCCACAAAGATATATATGTTATAGCAATACTGAAAAATAGAGGCTCACTGCCTTAGGGCTCACTGCCCAAAATGCTCACTGCAAATGTTAGAGATCACTACCAAGATTGGCTCACTACCAAGGGGTGGCTCACTGCCAAGGATTGGTGAACTGATTTGATAGCATCTACTTCATGCCTGAGTTTAGTTCCATTGAAGAACAATATATCACATCTGCTCTGCACTTCTTACACCTTCGTACCTATCTTTTCATTTTCACTCAAGGACATCGTTTTGGAAACTACATAACATGTTTTTATACAACTCATCAACCTTGGAATGTACATCAAGGTCGACATTACATTCATCAACCGTTGGAGCAATCTCCAAGGTCGGCACTACAAACATACATAGAAATAGGTCTAGACCTAAAAAAGATTAGCTAAGGGAAAGATGTATGTAGATCATGTTACACCTTAGTTGGGACTCAAAAGCAATCTTCCACACCACAACACGCTTCCACAATCTTCAATGCATCTTCGCAAACTTAGTGAAAAAAACCATGTCGGCCAAGACTGGTGTTAACATTAAGTCTTCTAAGAATAGTCTTCTTCTATGATCCAAATTTCTCTTTGTGGACCAATCAAAATGTAGGAACACAATTAGGAGACATCCACAAGCACATTGTAATCACTAGGAATAACCATACAATCTCTAACCAATCTATCAAGAAGATTCTTCAAACCGGAGCACATAAACACCACTGCCATCTATTCTCATAAGGAAAAGATTGCTTGCGGACCACCAAATCATGAACCATTGGAATTGAAGGCACTTATCATTATTATAAACTTTATTCCAGAACCACAGGCTAAAATACCTAATTGCAGAGAAATGCAGAGTATAATACATTCTCACTATCACCACCAACTATACAGAAAAAATAGATTTCATTTTGGTGAACATATCTCACTCAAATCTTCATACCGGAGGCTCAAACTTGGAGCATAGCATCTTTAGATATGTATCTAAATAAATTCCAATCTATAGACAAGGATATTCATTCTACATGAAATGCGAAGCAATCTGCTGGACTATTTTGTTGTACCAAGAATACTTATTATCTTCAACACTTAACTCATTACATGCAAGCATCAAAACAAGAGTACAATTAACACCAATGACAACACAGATATGTTGACATCAATGACAACACCGGTTAGGCACATACTTGCAACAATCTTCCCCTTTGTCATTGATGGAAACATATGATGTGAAAAACTATAATGATCATCAAGATAAGATACTCCCCCTTTCTTTTTACACATCTGCACTCTTTCTCTTCCTAAGTTTTTCACATGATTTCTCTCCCCCTTTGACATCAATGGCAAAGGGCACATACTTGCACTCAGCTACTCTAATCAAATTGCTCTTTCATGAATACTATAACACTTACTGCTCTTTGTTAGGAACACATATCAGGAACACTTTCTACTCCCCCTCAGAGGTAGCTCTCAAAACATCAATCCAGATCAAAGAATGAGGCTTTGGACACCACTGAACTGATGCATTCTTATGCATCTTACTTCAAAGTAAGAGGGGTAATGACCCCTAACTTTTCTCTGAGATGCTCAAAGGTATCCTTAGGCAGAGGCTTAGTGAAAATATCTGCAATCGAATCCTTTGTAGACACATATTCCATCTTGACTTCATTCTCTATCACTTTCTCTCTCAAAAGTGATACCTTAAATAGATATATGCTTTGTTCTTGAGTGCATCATTGGGTTCTTGGAAATGTTTATGTCACTTGTATTGTCACAAAAGATTGCAATTAGATCTTCATATACAACTCTTATGTCCTTCAATGTCTGCTTCATCCATAACACTTGAGTGCAACAACATGCTGCTGCAATATACTCTGCTTCTGCAGTGGATAAGGGAATTGAATCTTGATTTTTGCTTAACCATGAAACCAATCTATTACCTAAGAAGAAAGCACCTCCACTTGTACTTTTCCTATCATCATCTCTGGCCCAATCTGCATCTGTATATGCACTGAGAGTGAAATCATTGTCTTTTGGATACCATAAGCTATGATCTGGTGTGTCTTTTAAATACCTCATGATTCTCTTAACTGCCATCACATGAGATTCTCTAGGATCCTCTTGAAATATTTCTACAAGACAAACTGCATGCATTATATCAGGTCTGGATTTAGTTAGATAAAGTAATCTTCCAATCATGGATCTATACCTTTTCTGATCAATCTTAGGTGATTCATCTTTTTTACTCAACCTGCAACCAGTCACCATGGGAGTACATACTGGTTTAGAGTCCTCCATTCCAAACTTCTTCAACAACTCTTTCACATACTAGACTAAGAAATGAAGATTCCTTTATCTAATTGAGTAATTTGTAGACCTAAAAAGAAATTCATTTCACCAAACATAGACATCTCAAATTTATTTTGCATTTCTCCTACAAAATTCATGCACATACCTTCATTTCCTCCAAAGATAATGTCATCAATAAAGACTTCAAAAATCATAATTTGATTATCATTGATTTTGAAATAGAGATTGCTATCAGTAGTACCTTTATTGAACCCTAATTGTAATAGATACTTGTCTAACCTTGCATACCATGCTCTAGGGGCTTGCTTCAATCCATACAATGCCTTTTTCAATTTACACACCATGTCATCTTTGTCTGATAACTTAAATCCTTCCAGTTGTTCAATGTAGACCTCTTCTTCCAACTCACCATTCAAGAATACAGACTTAACATCCATCTGATACACAATGAAATCTTTGTATGTTGCAAATGCCAAAAATATTCTGATTGCTTCAACTCTTGCCATAGGAACATAGGTCCTCTCAAAATCTATCCCTTCAACCTGAGAATATCCTTTGCATACCAGTCATGCCTTATTCCTTACTACTTCTCCATTCTCATTCATCTTTTTTCTGAAAACCTATTACATTCTCATCAACAGGTCTAGGAACCAATTCCTAAGTTTGATTCTTCTTTATCTACATTAGTTCTTCTCCCATAGCCTTTTACCCAATTTTCATCATTGCAAGCTTCATTCACAGTTTTTGTTTCAACTTTTGAAAGCAAACAGTAATTCACTTGTTCTTCTGCAACTCTTTTGCTTATCAGAACACCTTTGTTTTTGTCACCTATAATCTGATCTTCAGAATGATTAATCCTTACATACTTGGGAGTCTTAACAATATTTTCTGGAGCCTCTTCTTCATCCTGACTGTCCTCTTGCTCAACTTTTTCTTCATTTGTTGCTTTAAGTCTTATCTAATTCACATCCATTCACCTCTAAGTTCATCTATAGATTTTCAGACAAATCAACATAAAACTACTCTGTATTGAAACAACTATGTTCTGTCAATCCAAACTTCTCTTACTTATTACTCTTCAAGCCAATTATTAAAATCAAAGAAAACCTGGATGTAGATGAAATCAATGATCAATAACCACGTGTCAGAACCACGGAGTAATATCTTCAACAATAGATCAATGCAAACCAAATTACTAGAACATTGTAACTTGATTTTACCAAAATTCATAACATGTCTTCTTTCCTGATCAAGTCTTCTTGCATAGCAGACATCCGAATTTGCACAACTCTTCTTTTATCCTTTACAATCACAGTCTCTATCCTGACTTAAACCTTTGTTGGTAATCCTTTACCTTGTCTCTTCATGCTGAGGTATCATCACCAATCCTTTGGTACGGGAGAAAAGATTTTTCATTAAAGCTCCCCCTGAGCCAAAGAACCCAAATCACTTCCTGATGGAAGTATCTACACCAGAGTCTAGTGCAGACTCATCTTTGACTTCATTTACTTCCTTCTTGACCCAAACTTTGTTCATCTCCTTCTTGACTTCTGTCGGATCAACCTTTTCACCTAGTTTCTTCAATTCTATCTGAGTATCCTTCTTCATGTTCTTACTTCTGCAAAATATTGCACTATGTCCAGGCCTATTGCAATTGAGGCACATAATATTTTTTTGACCACTGTTCCTTCCATTCATCCCTGACCTGCATTGGTTAGCCTTATGCCCAAATTTATTGCATGTATAACAATAGCCACTGAAGGATTTGACTATCATATCCTTGCTATAGCAATTTCTCACTTGACTTCTGGACTCATTAGCCCTATGTCCCATCTTATAGCATGCATAACACCTAATAGAATTCTGATTCACTTTCCTTTTACATACAGTAGCTCTATGACCAACTTTATTGCATGTGAAACAGTTGCCTTTGAAAGATTGGTCATTCCTTTCATATCCATTTCTTATCTGACTTCTGCATTCATTAGCCTTGTGACCTACTTTATTGTAGGTGAAACACTAACCAGAGAATGATGGAACTTTTTGATTCACTTTGCTCCTACATTGAGTAGCCTTATGACCAAACTTATTGCATGAATTACAATAACCATTGAAAGATTGGTACCTTTGAGCATTTGGTTGTCTGACTGGTGGTCTTCTGGGTCTGTTTCTTTGATTTTGGATTTGTTTGCCTTTGTCTTTCTTGATCTCAGCATTCTTTTCTTGTCTTTTTTTAGAATATTCACCTTTCTCACATCCCAAGCCTTCTTTGTCATCAGGTCTCTTCTGACTAGAAATCATCTCATCAAGTTTTGTAGAACTGATCTTGAACCTTTCTTCATAGCTCTTTGCCTTCTCTAAATCTAACTTATGTTAGAAATGAAAGCAACACTACGTCAATGGAAATATGATTCAATATAAATTTCAGCAATCTTTAACTATGTGTTATTAATGGAGATTGTAACATAGAAACAAAACTATGCTTCACAGAAATGTAAAATTAGAAATATGAACACATAACACAATGTTTAACGTGGAGAAAACCCTTTCGGGTAAAAAAATCCACACAGGAAAGAGGCCCAATGTTTGTATTAATCTGAAAAAGATTGTACAATACAACAACACTTCAACTCTCTCCACCAGTCTTCAATCCGATAGCATTCCGACAACACTCGAGTACCTAAAATTTGTATTTTTAGCAACTAATACATAGCAAATATTTATAGAAACATTTTCTAACTCATCTTAGGAATTCACCTTCTCTCTCCTAAGATTCTCCAACCTGTAAACATTAATTACCATCTTACAAGCATCTCACACTTGTCCAAAAATAGCCATGAAAAGGTTGGAGGCCCAAGACTAAATCTGGCCTCTTACAACATCTTATGACGCATCATAACTGTCATAGATTCCACAAAAGAGTATCTTTCCAAAATAGGAACCTTGGGCTAAATATAGCAAATATACAACTAACATATCCATCATATAGGTCATAGTATCACAGAATCTTATGACAACTTGCAGCTGTCATAGATTTACTCACCAAACATTATGACAGTTGTCATACATGCCAAAAATAGTATATTCCTCAAGGGAGCATGCCTATCCTCATTTACTATGATTTTTTAAATTTTCCAACCGTAAAAGTCACTCCGTAACTATTGCTGGTAACTCTGAAATTACAACTTTCAATGAGACTACCTCATTCCCTAATGGGTAATTACAAATAACAAATAATAAATGGAATAAAATACAATATTGGAATTTACAAGGTTAATGGCACCTTCTTCTAACATTCTCCCACTTGACATTATACATTGTAAATCAACCCATAGGAAATCAAATGAAATAATCAGGCACTAGAAACAAGGCCCATGGCCTCTCTGCACCACACGAACTTCTCTATACTAACAGGCTTGGTCAATAAATCTGCAACATTCTCCTGAGTGTCTATCTTCTTCAACTCAATCTCTCCATTTGCAACCAACTCTCGAACAAAGTGATACTGAACATCAACATGCTTAGTTCGAGCATGATACATGAGATTCTTAGCCAAACAGATAGCACTCTGGCTATCACAACCAATCTAAATGTTCCTGCAATCAAAACCAATACCTGCACACAGTCTCCTCAACCAAACTACCTCCTTAGAGACACGAGTTGCAGCCATATACTCTGCTTCTGTGGTGGACAAAGCAACTGTGGGCTGCCTCTTACTCATCCAACTCATTGCACCTCTAAACAGAGTAAACACATAGCCACTAGTGGACCTTCGACTATCTAAGTCACTTGCCCAATCTGCATCAACAAAAGCCTGTATGTCCAAAGATTTATTAGCACTATCAGTACCAGAATAAACTAAACAATGATCAGGAGTACCTGCAAGATATTTAAACACCCTCTTTGCATAGTTCCAATGCTGTCTACCAAGGTTAGAGATAAATCTACTCAAAACTCCCACTACTTGGGCAATATCTGGTCTAGTGCAAACCATTGCATACATCAAACTCCCTACAACACTAGCATATGGCACATTAGACATATCCTCAAGATCATCTTCAGTCTTTGGACACATATCTAATGAAAGCTTAGTACCAATGGGTAAAGGAACTCTAACTGGATTACAGTCTTGCAAACTAAACCTTTGCAAAATAGTATTCACATACTTACTTTGTGACAACCAAAGCTTTCTATTAACTCTGTCCCTCTTGATCTCCATCCCCAAAATATACCTTGTAGCACCAAGATCCTTCATCTCAAATGCACCTAAAAGTTGGGCTTTAAGCTCACTGACCATACCCTTAGTATTGCTGAAAAACAACATGTTATCAACATACAAAGCAATAACCAGTATAGAATCATCAACATAATGAATGTAAACACAATGATCCTCCTCGCTTCTAACAAAACCCAATTTCAAAACAAATGAGTCAAACTTTTGATACCACATTCTGGGGGACTGTTTCAAACCATAGAGAGACCTCTTTAACCTGTAAACACAATGTTCTTTTCCTTTTACCTCAAAACTTGTAGGTTGTTGCATATAAATTTATTCTTCAAGATCTCCATGCAAGAATGCATTCTTAACATCCATTTGCTCAATCTCCCAATCATAAGCTGCAGCAATGGATAAAAGAAATCTAATAGAAGTCAATTTAGCAACAGGAGAGAATATCTCACTAAAATCAACTCTCTCTGGGAGTAGCCCTTGGCTACCAGTCTAGCCTTGTACTTCTCCAATGACCCGTTTGCTCCAAACTTCTTCTTGAAGACCCACTTACATCCTATGGCCTTTCTTACTTTGGGCAAACAAACAAGATGCCAGGTGCATGGCTAGCTGCCAAGACTCACTATCATCTGCAGAAATAGCTTCCTTGTAGGATTTAGGTTCATTGTTAGTACTCAATAAAGCATATACACAACAGAAATTTGGTGGGCTATACCTGTCAACTGGATTCCATTGTCTTGTGGATTTCCTCAAGGGTGGAGTAAGAGACTTTACTCGTTCTTCCACATGATCATCTGTACCAACTTCTTCTATCACAATAGATTGATCTTCATCAAAACTACTAGAATCTTCTTCTTCTTCTTCACCCCCTAATCCATCATTCTGTTCTTCCTGAGCTGCATCTTCTTGCTCTAAATCAAAGTGCACCTTCTTTACCTTTTCATCTTTTTCTTTTGGCTACTCAGGTTTAGAAATAGCTCTAAGTTCCCTGAAAATTACATCTCTAGAAAAGATAATCTTGTGGGTTAGTGGATTCCAAAGCTTATAACCTTTTACATTATCACCATATCCAATGAATGTACACTTTTCAGCCTTTGGATCCAACTTAGATCACTCTTCCTTAGGCACATGAACAAAAACCTCACAGCCAAAAACCCTTAAATGTGAAACAGAAGGTTTCTTACTGTCCACACTTCATAAGGTGTCGAATTAAGAGCTTTACAAGGAGATCTATTTATCAAGTAGCAAGTAGTACACACAACCTCTTCCCAAAAGCATTTATCCAACTTTGCATCACTAAGCATACTTCTAGCTCTTTCCATAATTGTTCGGTTCATCCTTTCTGCAACACCATTTTGTTGTGGTGTATACGGAGTTGTCTTTTGTCTGATTATACCTGCATGCTTGCAAAACTCATCAAATTCTTTAGAGCAATATTCCCCTCCATTGTCAGATCTTAATATTTTTATCTTTAAACTTGATTGGTTCTCTACTAAGACTTTGAATTCCTTAAACTTAGTGAAAACTTCAGATTTATGCTTCATAAAATAAATCCGTGTAAATCTAGATACATCATCAATGAAGGTTACAAAATAATAAGATTTTCTGATAGATTCATTATCCACAAGTCCAAACACATCCGTATGAATAATTTCTAACTTCTCTTTTGCTCTATTGCTTCCTGAAGGAAATAATTTTATGTTTTGTTTACCAAACACACAATGCTCACAAAAATCAAAGTGCTCATCAGAATAGGAGAAACCACCCAACCAATTTTTATTCTTAATAGTTTTTAATACATTATTGCTTGTGTGGCCCAATCTACGGTGCCACAACATACAAGTGTTTTCAGAAGCCTCAGATACATAGGAGGCATTATAAATTGTAGTGGCTTCAAGCTTGAATAGACTTCTGAATCTCTTCCCCTTCGCTACCACCAAGTTCCCTCTCACTAATCTGCAGCCATGCTTGTCAAATGTCACATGCATTCCCAAATCATTCAACTTCAAAATTGAAATCAGATTTCTGGCTAATCCAGGAACATGCAAAATACTAGGGAGGGTTTTAATCCTCCCATCACTAAAACACAACAATACCTTTCCTTTCCCGACAATCGGATATGTAGAGTTGTCACCAAGGTAGATATTACCTCCATCATATTCTTCATATGAGGAGAACCATTCCTTATCCGGGGTCATATGAAATGAGCATCCCGAGTCAATCAACCAGTGATCATTAGAAACAAGATTACATGTAGAAAGTAAAACTTCTTCACCTGCATTCAAGGACTTATCTGAAGCACTCTCCCACTATTTCTTGGGATTTTTGCACTCCTTCTTCACATGTCCCCTTTTACCACAATTCCAACACTTAACTCTATTCTTTTTACCAGGAGTCTTAGACCGGCCCTTGGACTTGTCCTTAGCCCCTTTCTGATCTCCTTTAGGTCCTTTTTCCTTAGACCTTCCCCTAACACTGAGAGCATCCCCTGAACTATCTGAACTCTTCTTCCTCAATTCATGTGACAGTAGCACTAAAACAAAAGCATCCAACTTTGGATCCACGAGGTTCGCAGTGATAGCAAGGATAATATTCTCCCAAGACTCAGGTAAAGAACAAAGAATTAAGATACATTTATCTTCCTCACTAACCTCAACATCTACTGAATCAAGCTAACTCATTAACAAATTAAAAGAATTTAAATGCTCTGCAACTGATTCACCTTCTCGCATTTTCATAGAAAATAAATTTCTTTTTAAATAAAGTTTATTTACCATACTCTTGGATTGATAGATCTCACCCAACTGTTTCCACAACTTGTATGCAGTCTCTTCCTTTGCGACATTCAACAGGACAGAGTCTGAAAGACACAACCTGATGGTTCCCCGTGCCTTCTTATCCAGTCTATCCCACTCTTGAGAGACATTGTCAGGTTTCTTCTCTTTTTGGACAGCCAACCATTGGTTTCTTTCTTCCAACAAATCTTCCATTTTCAGCTTCCACAACTCATACCTCGTTCCGTTGAACTTCTCAATGTCCATTCAATAGGTTGATGCAACAGTGGATGCAACCATAATAACAACACAAGATCTGCAAAACAAATGCAACCAAATCTCCCACTACAGCTATAGCTTCCACACTACCACCCAAGAGTCAAAGTTGGCCAGGCTCTGATACCAAATGTTAGAAATGAAAGCAACACTACTTCAATGGAAATATGATTCAATATAAATTTCAGTAATCTTTAACTATGTGTTATTAATGGAGATTGTAACACAGAAACAAAACTATGCTTCACAGAAATGCAAAATCAGAAATATGAACACATAACAGAATGTTTAACATGGAGAAAACCCTTTAGGGTAGAAAACTCCACACAGGAAAGAGGCCTAATGTTTGTATTAATCTGAAAAAGATTGTACAATACAACAACACTTCAACTCTCTCCACTAGTCTTCAATCCGACAGCATTCTAGTAGCACCCGAGTACCTAAAATTTGTATTTTCAACAACTAATACATGGAAAATACTTATAGAAACATTTTCTAACTCATCTTAAGCATTCACCTTCTCTTTCCTAAGATTCTCCAACCTGTAAACATTAATTACCATCTTACAAGCATCTTACACTTGTCCAAAAATAGCCATGCAAAGGTTGGAAGCCCAAGACTAAATCTGGCCTCTTACAACATCTTATGATGCATCATAAC
This sequence comes from Cunninghamia lanceolata, assembly GCA_027924645.1. Lineage (NCBI taxonomy): Eukaryota > Viridiplantae > Streptophyta > Pinopsida > Cupressales > Cupressaceae > Cunninghamia > Cunninghamia lanceolata. The sequence goes on along the minus strand of BSBN01001272.1, from coordinate 18,050,547 downwards.
CATCATAGATTCCACAAAAGAGTATCTTTCCAAAATAGGAACCTTGGGGGTAATATAGTAAATATACAACTAACATATCCGTCATATGCGTCATAGTATCACAGAATCTTATGACAACTTGCAGCTATCATAGATTTACTCACCAAACATTATGACAGTTGTCATACATGCCAAAAATAGTATATTCCTCAAGGGAGCATGCCTATCCTCATTTACTATGAGTTTTTACATTTGTCAACCGTAAAAGTTACTCCGTAACTATCGCCAGTAACTCTGAAATTACAACTGTCAATGAGACTACCTCATTCCCTTATGGGTAATTACAAATAACAAATAATAAATGGAATAAAATACAATATTGGAATTTACAAGGTTAATGGCACCTTATTCCAACAACTTCAAGTTCACAACTTCTTTTTCAAGCTTAGCACATTCTTCTGATTTATCTTTCACTAACAGATTTAGGTCTTCTTCTACTTTTGCTCTTTCTACAACTTCCACTTTCAGATCATCTAGTGTTTCATTTGCTGATATCAATTATTTGCCAACCTCCTTATATTTCCCTTTGAACTTCTCAACTTGCTTTCTTAATTTTCTAATGCATTCATCTGCTTCTTTGACATTTTCCTTCAGATCTCTGATTTCTTCTTCAACTCTTTCTAGGTCTTCAAGAACAACCATCTTGTGCACCGCCCCAGATCTACCTCAAGCTGTTAAGCTTTCTTCCAAAGAACCCTCGCTCTAATACCAATTGTTGAAATGTGCAGGATAACCGAGGAGGGGGGTGAATCAGTTGTCACAAAACTTTAACCAATTATGAATATCAACACATCCCATTCTTAATCACTATTATTAATATTAACCATGAAAGCATAAAACAAGAAGCTCAACACAATAACACATGAGACACCAAAAGTTTTACGTGGAAAACCCTATAAGGGAAAAACCATGGTGGGTGGTAGCCCACAAAGATATATATGTTATAGCAATACCGAAAAATAGAGGCTCACTACCCAAAATGCTCACTGTAAATGTTAGGGCTCATTGCCAAGGGGTGGCTCACTACCAAGGATTGGTGAATTGATTTGATAGCATCTACTTCATGTTTGAGTTCAGTTCCATTGAAGCACAATATATCACCTCTACTCTGCACTTCTTACATGTTCATGCCAATCTTTTCATTTTCGCTCAAGGACATTTTTTTGCAACTACATTACATGTTTTTGTACAACTCATCAACCTTGGAATGTACATCAAGGTTAGCATTACATTCATCAAACGTTGGAGCAATCTCTAAGGTCGGCATTACAAACATACACAGAAATAGGTCTGGACCTAAACAAGATTAGCTAAGGGAAAGATGTATGCGGATCACGTTACACCTTATATGGGTCTCAAAAACAATCTTCCATGCCACAACATGCTTCCACAATCTTCAATGCATCTCTGCAAGTAGTGAAAACAACCAGGTCAGCCAAGACTGGTGTTAACATTAAGTCTTCTAAGAATAGTCTTCTTCTACGATCCAAATTTCTCTTTGCAGACCAATCAAAATGTAGGAACACGATCAAGAGACATCCACAAGCACATTGTAATCACCAAGAACAACCACATAATCTCTAACCACTCTTTCAAGAAGATTCTTCAAACTAGAGCACATAAACACCACTGCCAGCTATTGTCATAAAGAAAAGATCACTTACACACCACCAAATCATGAACCATTAGAATTGAAGGCACTTATCATTATTATAAACTTTATTCCAGAACCACAGACTGAAATACCTAACTGTGGAGAAATGCGGAGCATAATACATTCTCCCTGTCACCACCAACTATACAGAAAAAACAAATTTCACTCTAGTGAACATTCTCACTCAAATATTCATACCGGAGGCTCAAACTTGGAACATAGCATCTTCAGACATGTATCTAAATAACTTCCAATCCATAGACAAGGATATTCATTCTACAAGAAATGTGGAGCAATCTACTGGATTGTTTTGTTGTACCAGGAATACTTATTATCTTCAACACTTAACTCATTACATGCAAGCATCAAAACAAGAGTATAGTTGACACCAATGACAACATAGATATGTTGACATCAATGACAACACCAGTTAGGCACATACTTGCAACATCGATGAAGTAAGAAATTGATATGTCGACATGTTGCCAAGAGAAGCAGTGTTGAGAGGACGTTATATTTACACTTTCATGTATGTGATTAGAATTATACATCATCGTAGGGTCCTTGTGGAAGCTCATGTGTGTCTTTAGTGCTTACAGATACATACCAAAACGTTATGTTGTATGGTATAAACTTATGTCTAAATTATAATAAATCTCACTTCAAAAATTAGTTAAAAAAAATGTATAAAAATATTAGTGTTACGAATCTATATTTAAAAATTTAGAATTTTATCCTTTCTATAAAAAAATTTTATGCTATATGGTATAAACGTCACTTTTAAAAAATACTGTTAACAAGTTATTAAAATTTACATAAAAATTTCACAAATTACTTTTTAAATTTTTTTAAAATATATATTTGGAATTTAGACACAAAATCTTAAAAATCACTAGTTCATATCATCTTCGAATTCTTAACAATTTAGTTGATATAGATGTGAGAAAGTAAAATTTTGGTTAAAAATGTTGATTCCAATGTCTCATATTGACTATGGGACATAATATTCACTTTATCTCCAAGACCATAGTTTACTAAGCATAACAATTTAATAATTATTATTATTATTATTAACTAAAAATTAAAATTTGTGTGCCCATATCTATATATAGTAAATAAAATAGTTATAAAGTAAATAATAATAATAATAATAATATTTAACTAAAAATTAAAACTTGTGTGCCCATATCTATATATAGTAAATAAAATAGTTATAAAGTAAAATAAAATAACTATTGATATCTAAATTAATTATTTTAATTATAAGAATATTAATAGCTATAAATATAAATATGTAAAATGATATGAACAAGAATGTTTTATAAGACCATAATAAACATATTAATCATTGAATAATTTATATATAGAAATTTAATAAATGGTAAATAACTAAAATAATGTTGGTGAAGGTTGACCATAGATATCTAAAGAATTTTTCAACATGAATTTATAATAATTTAATTGAATTATAAGACCATAAATTTGTCAATATATATTTACTTTGAAATCTAAGTGTTTGTTGGAAATACATATTTATTTAGTTTTAGCATAACTTAAAAGAAGTTAATAATATTTATTTAAAAGTCATTACATACAATTATTTAAAAATTGCTTATTTTATGAATGATATTTGTTAATTTGTTGATTATGATAGGATAGTATAATAACAAGGTATATTTGTTCCGTGACAATAGATGGAAAAAAATTATTGATTAGAAATTTATAGAAGATTATTTTAAATATCAAATAATTAAACAGTCAAAAATATTTTCTCCTTTTAAGCACGTGAATAAAATTGATTGTTCAAAGGTAGAACCATTTCTTGTTTTGTTATTGTTGGTGAAAAACTTGCTCTCTTCAAAGAGAGGTCACAAGTTCAAATCCTGTAGGGGTAGGGTACATATGCCTCATATTAGAAGCCTACCCCTATTAGCTGCCTCTAGCTATTCTTAAATATTATCCGTTTCAATAGTCAAAGGTGAATTTTAACCAATAAAAATATGACAAATATTTACCACATTTTATTATAAATGAGGTGTAAAATTGTTATTGACTAGTTGACCATTAAAGTGGATGATATTTAAGTAGAGTGGGTGCGTCAAATATTTACCACTTTTTGTTGTGAATGAGGTGTAAAATTACTATTGAATTGTTTGACCATTGAAGTGGATGATATTTAAGTAGAGCGCTGCACACTGGGAGTATGAGGTAGTCTCATATGTTATAAACCACCTATAGACCCAATAAAATTGGTATTGACTGGTTGACCATTAAAGTGGATGATATTTAAGTAGAGTGGGTGCGTCAAATATTTACCACTTTTTGTTGTGAATGACGTGTAAAATTACTATTGAATTGTTTGACCGTTGAAGTGGATGATATTTAAGTAGAGCCCTACACACTGGGAGTATGAGGTAGTCTCATATGTTATAAACCACCTATAGACCCAATAAAATTGTTATTGACTGGTTGACCATTAAAGTGGATGATATTTAAGTAGAGTGGGTGCGTCAAATATTTACCACTTTTTGTTGTGAATGACGTGTAAAATTACTATTGAATTGTTTGACCATTAAAGTGGATGATATTTAGCTGATAGGCTTTTAGTTGTGAGCATCATAGTGCTCAGAATTGTCTCACGCCGTAAAAATCTTCACGCCGGTAGCAGATGGCAAATTTTCTAATTTAAAAACATATCCGTTATATTTGAGCATTGTAGTGCTCAGGAAATTGTCTCACGCCGTTTTTCCCTGCCGATTAAAAAACATGATGCCCGTAAATTTTATAAACTCGTTTGCACGTCCGGAAAAATTGTGCCACAAAAAGTCTCATGTCGTCCCCGCCGGATTTTTTTTGTTTTTTCAAAGGAAAAGGAAAGGGAAAACAGTTGAAAGCAAATAACTCACGCAAGCATATCCAATTGCAATATTTGAGGTGAACTGAGCGCATATTAACACCGAAAGAGTGAGCAAATTTATTATCAGATCTGGGGACTTTTTTATATTGATCCCCATTAATTTCTGGGACGCCTGGCCTCCATTCTCCTCTGATGGTTGGATTTTTATGATACGCAATGATACCTACTTATGAAAGGGATCTGATTCACTTCTAAATCATATCAATCTCAGGATGGTGTGCATTGTTACCACTGGCAAGCATTATGCATTCATTTCATGTCTATCATAGTCCTAGATCACCGTCCGAGAGTGTCTATAACTAGCAATCACATCTTGGTGTACAATGGGTACATCGAAGAGTAGTGGAAGTTGAATTGCCATGTCTTTTAAGTGAATGATGGTTGTCTTGCATCTCTATGGCCCATGTTGTTTTTGTTTTTCAAGTGTCATGAATTAATTTGCATAATGTTAATGGATTTCAAGATCCCTATGTTTTTCTTAGTAGCTACTTCAAATTTGTAAGCTTACATCTTTGGTGTGTAGCCTCTATTTGCATACAACCCCTTTCTAGATTCTTGTTCATGCACTGCACCTAGGTTCACTTGCATTAGATTAGTCATCACCTACATTTAATAGGCAGTGTTGCAAATATAGGCATGACCACCACCTACATTATGTTCATTTGTTATCTAGCCTACCTTTGTGCATCCTCTAATGGCCCAAAAATCACATAATACAAAGATTGATCAAGCTTAGTGACCCTCATTAGTTTTATAAGTTCACACCTTTGCATAATTTGGAGGTCAAATGGATGAAAATTAAATTTAGACATGCTATAATTTTAGTTTGAGAATTCCCGATTATTCAAAAATATAAAATTTTGAGGGAAAAGCTTTCTGATTTGTTTGAATTTGCAGATAATATGGGAATGATCTCGAGACCTAAAAATGGTGTGCATTCTATGTCTAGTTACCTTTACAAAAGTTTTGTCAGAGTGAGATTGAACAAAATGGGCTCCCATCATGCAAATTTACACAATTCTCTTAAAAAGGCATTTTTACTCAATAGCAAACTTATCCCTTTGTGCTTATATACATTTGCGAGATAGTTAAATTTATTTTGTCATATTTTAGATAGAATGAATAGTCAGTGAAAGAAGCAGGGTACCATGCATGATATGTTGGTTATAAATGAGAAACAAATGTATATCTCTATATCTCCATGTCCCCTCCTCTCTCTCTCTCTCCAATCATTTAGTACTACATTCATTTGTGACATTTAAGAAAAAATAATTTGAAACTGCCAACTCTTCATGGAGTCATATCACTCTGTCAAATGAATAAACTTTATGTAACCATAAAGTGGAACATAGAGAGAGAAGTATAGAGAGGGAGAGAGACATAGAGAAAGAGGGGGGAATAAAGAGAGAGAGAGAGAGGGAGGGAGAGAGATATATATATAGAGAGATGTAAAGAGGTATAAAAGGAGATAGAGGTACATAGAGAGATGTAGAGAGATAGGGATATAGATAAATGTAGAGAGAAAGAAGAGAGAAAGAGAGAAGGGTAGAGAGAGTGAGAGAGGATGGGAGAGAGAGAGGAGTGAAGAGAGAAGGAGATCTAGAGAGGGATATCTTTGCATAATGAAAGTTTGGAGGTGGGTATGGAATTGAAGCCTATGGGATTGGAGGAGGAAGGCTTTTCTTCCACTCTAACTTTGTGACTGGGTAATGTGGACAAAATAATTGAGTTGTGAGAAAATAGTTCATCTTACCTTGTGCAATAATTAGACTTGCATTATTGATAAACACCTTTGAGGAGCTATGCAGATTTATATGTGTTCCTTGAGTGATGTTGCAAAATGAGGAATAACAATGTAGATGCAAGAAGTTGATTTAAAATATCTAAAATCTAGTATATATTTTAAGAACAATTTCTAACAACTCTTCAATTTATTGTTGCCCCCTTGTTGACCTTGTACCAACATATTTAACTCGTGGTAGCAAGAAATAAGATAGCATTTGCATTTGTTTTTATTTTTGTATGTGATTGTCATTAGAGACACAAGTTGCAACGCCTCTCTCTCTCTCTCTCTCTCTCTCTCTCTCTCTCTCTCTCTCTCTATATATATATATATATATATAATTTCTATTTCTCTCCTACTCTCTCTTTCTTTATCCCCCCTCTCTCTAGTGTTTGTCCCACCACCCACTCCTCTCCTCCCTGTCTCTCTCTTCGTATTACATTTGAAATCTATAGAATAATTTTTATTATATAAAACATTAGATATAATAATAAATATAATTAAATTTCATATATTGAATAATATAATTATTAAATATATGATATAATTAATCTAAATATACACTCTTAAAATATCATAATATACTAAAAATATTTAAATAATATTTATTTTATTTTATAATATTATATTAAGAATATTTTACTAAACTATATTTTATAATTTTAAATAAAATTTTACAAATTAAATATCATATTTAGAAAAAGTAATATATAATAGTAAATATATTGTAGACATGATATTTCCACAGTCCATGTTGATGATTGTAGTGCTTCTGCAAAAAGAGCAATACGTAGTTTTTCCAAGAAACACTACAATCATCAGTAAATATATTTTTTAATATAAATATAAAAATTAAAAATATAATATTACATTAGAAATATATAGAATAATTTTTATTATTATATAGAATATTAGATATAATTATAATAAATATAATTAAATTTTATACATAAAATAAAGATTAAATAATAGATATATAGTTATTAAATATATGGTATATTTAATCTAATATACAATCTTAAAATATTATAATAAATTTTAAAATATTTAAATAATATTTATTTTATTTTATAATATTATATTACAAATATTTTACTAGACTATATTTTATAACAATTGTTTAATATTTATATATTTAATATTTAATAATATATTTATTCTTCACATTAAAAATCTTTATTATAATTGTATTTATTATATTTGATATACTATAAATTATTAAATATAAACATATTGTAATATAGCATTATGTAAATTTTTTAAAAAAAAACTAGTAAACAAAACTACCCAAGGTAAAAAAAATGACAAGCACTTCAATTTTTTCACTCGTCTACTCACTCCCTATGACATGGACATATGGATACTTCTGCCTTAATAAATGTTGGCCCAAATTATAAATATTTAACTCAGAGATTAGATGAAGAAACATAGTTCATGCCATGTACGGAATGGTGATTAATTGTGCACATCATCTGAAAGTCAGCAGAGATCACCCCCTGCGTAAAGATGTGCACCTAGCATACATGTATGCCCGTAAAGTGTTTGATTTTGACAGACGAAAATGAACAGAGTCGTCAGGATCGTTTTTGAAAATTTCAACAATATGCTCTGCCTCTCTCGCCTCGCTGCCATGGAAATAATCAATCCCCTATGCCTTCTTACAATAATGTATTGCCCCTCTCTCTGCCTTACTCCCAGCTCCATGCATTTTTACAATAATCCCAAATGTTCTCTGCCCATCTCTCTCTGCCCTGCTGCCATGGAAAATAATCAGCCCTGTCTGCATACTTATGATAACTCCAAATGTGTTGTTCTCCTCTCTCCATGCCTCTCTGCAGCTGAAACTAACAAGTGTGTGGAATCTTCGTCTGTTCCAAATTATGATGTATTTCTGAGCCATCGTGGAACAGATGTGAAGGAAACTGTGGCCAGCCTCATCTTTCATAATCTTAAGAATAAGGGATTTAAGGTATTCTTTGACAAGAATTCAATCCAAGTTGGGGACAACATATCTCAATAAATAGAGTAAGCTATTCAGTCGGCATCTGTACATGTCATTTTTTCTGCCAATTATGTAGCGTCGACTTGGTGCTTGAAAGAGCTCAAGCTGATCCTAAAAACTGAGGCCCCCATCATACCAGTATTTTATGGAGTTCGGCCTTCGGAGCTTCGAATGAAAGATGAAGATGGTGTGTATGCTCGAGCCTTCAGAAAGCATAAGCACTCTGGAAATTTTGAACCCCATATAATTAAGGAATGAAAGAAGGCACTTCACGAGGTTTCATATATAAAGGGCTACGTTTTTACCGAGTAAAGAATTTTCTTTTTGACATAAAACAAGTCCATAAATATATCAAGGTCTATATCTATCATGTTTCATCATGTTTTATTGTTTAAGCTGCTAAGATAAGTTTGGGAATATTGGGTAGCAACTCCTATGGAATATTGGGTAGCAACTTCTATAGAATTTTTCTCTTTCAAAATTATATAGATAATTGGTTAATAGATGTATCTGAGTGCATTCTACTTAAATATCATATATTTTAATGTTTAAGCAATTAATAACAATTTTATATCTCATTCACAACAAAAAGTGATAAATATCTGTCTTATTTTATTGGCCAAACTTGACCTTCGACTGTTGAAGTGGATGATGTTTAAGAATAGCCAATTGAGTGTGCTTAACCAAAATTATCATCCACTTCAATCGTCAAAAGTTCATTTTGACCAATTAAAATTGCCATTGACTGTTTGACCATTGAAATGGATGATATTTAAAGAGTATTCATGAATCATAAGTAGCTTCCAAACTAAACAAATAAATCTTGATACATTATCAATTTAATACACTAAAAAACCACTTATATGAAAACTTTTATACAGTGAGGTTGTGATTAAGAAATCCAAATCAAGGTAAAAATATAAACCAAATGCATACAAAACAAGAGGTTATACCTTGATATGAAGATCCAATCTCATAAGGGTGAAGGAGCTTGCACCCAAATGCTCCAAGATATACCCTAGATACTCAAAGGAGATATGAAATGCTCTCAAGCTTACAAATGCAACTCAATAATTTTACTTAGTTCAAGGGATATTTTGGCATGGTAACATTACTTAGAAACTAGATGATCCAAATAGCTTGGAGGATGTTGTATTTATAGGCATTTTAGAGAGATTTTGATCGAATGGTTGAGATTGATTTGGGAGATCAATGGTGGAGGATGAAGATGATGTGGAGGGCCTAAATTTCATCTTGGAAAATGGAGGGCTAGAAATAAAGATGAATTTTATATTCATCTTGGGAAAGGGGTGAATTAAATGAGGTTGGGTGAGATGGATTATTTGTGAATTAAAAATTCACATAGAGAAGGGTAAAATTCATTTAGGGAAGAGTGGATATTAATAAGTTATGACATGTGTAAGGGGTGTAAGAGGTATTAAATGAGGATTATAACACGTGTATAAAAAATTGATTTATATGAGATATATTTCAATTTTTTATTTGTGGGATGTGGGGAGGAGTGTTAATCAAGGTTTGACCATTTTAATTAGGGTGATTAGCCTAATTAATATAGCTGGAAAAAATTAGGGAATGGGTTAATAGGAGGTTAAGATTAATTAAATAAGGTTTAATTTAATTAATCCTAAGTCTAGGTTCATGTAGGTTAGGCTAGGCAATTAAATAATAGATATTTAATTAACTAGGGTAGGAATGGGTTGATTAATAGGCTGAATTAATTAGATAAACATGATTTACCTAATTAATTGGATTTAGTGAGAAGGGGAAAATTAACCAAATAAATATTGCATATTTATTTGATTAATTGGCTAAAGTTGAACTATTGAATTAATAAAATTAATCCAATTGTTGGAGATAGGATGATGAAAAATTGGGTGATGGAGGGATAATTAATTAAATAAAAATTTAATTAATTGTTTAGGAAGAAAATAGGTATGTTTAGGGAGGTCAGAAGTTGATTCAATGATGAAGACCTTTTTAGATATATACATTTGCCTCTCTTTGACGTGGCGTCAAGACCTAGCAGGGAGGTGGTGTCAGGTCAAAGAAAGAAAAAAAGCCCCAGCTGCTGGGAAGGAATGGAATGGGTGAGGGATGCCCCCTCGAGAGGTTGATGAAAAAAATAAAATAAAAATTCAGGCAAACTCTCGAAAGGATGCGACGGGAGTGAAAGTTGGATGGAGGATGGAAAAAGAAGATGACAGGGAGAAAAACGGAGGAAAAAGGTTGTGATCTACACTCTGGAGGGGAAAAAATATGCGGACGGATGACATGGCTTACTATATTTAAAATAGTGGGCCCTAAGGGTGCCACATTTGCACACATTGAGTGTTTGAGAAGAAGGAGCAAAGCAGAGATGGCAGAGCGCAATCCCAGGTTCCCGCGATACACCCACATTTTTGAGTGTTTCTGATCATATGGCCGGGCACCGGAGGCTGGACCCCAGGTAGGGCCTAACCCTAGCTTTGTCAATTTTTGATTTTATCTCCTTTTTTTCTTCGGGAATTTAGAATTTCTGTTTTGGCGCTATTGCAAGATCACGCGGCGCTAAAGGGGAGCAGATTAGCGCAATCCTCTAGATTGGCGCTATCTGCTAGGGTAGAGCAGGGACGGATTGGCACTAAATGTTTATCGTTTTGGCGCCATCCGCTGTATTAGTGCAATGTTGTGTAGGGTTAGGATTTGGCACTTTGGCACCAAATAGGAGGTAGAGTAGTGCTATATTTCATATTAGCACTATGCTGGGTAATGGCGCTATCTATAAGATTAGCACTATGTGAAAGACTAGCGCGATACTTGATATCGACGCTATCGGGAAGGGTGGCACCATTCATCAAGTTGGCGCCAAATAGAAGGGTAGCACCATTTGTTTGAATGGCGCAAAAAGGGTTGCGCAGTGGTGCTATGTTTTGAATTAGCACCATGTGGAAATGTGGTAGCGCAAGAAAACTAGTGCAAAAACTGTTGATGAACAGCGAAAAACAACCCGAAAAAGACAACGGCGATGGCAAAATCTAGTGGAAAAACTGCTGACAAACAGCAAAAAACAACCAAAAAAACAACAGCGATGACAAAATCTAATGGCTAAAGACGTTTCAATCATCTTGCATGCATCTGAAGAAATGGAGACGGTCAATTCCGGAAGTCAGCCCATTCGTTTCATAAAGGGAACGCCTTCAACGTAAATACACTTGACTACAATGACAAGAACAAATGCAGAAGAGTTGGACAAACAATGATATGTGGTAAAATATTTTAATATTTATATTGTTATAATTTTAACCCCTAATTGAATAGGGTGCCACCCTTGAGAAATCCATGAGATTCCTTGGATGACACAACTCACCACTTGGAATGTTCGATGTGACATGCAAGTTACTATATAAAATCATGATGAAGGGAGTTATCAGTAGACACGCAAGAGAATCTGTGGAAAAGGGAGTTATATGTAAGTCGGAATAATTCTAGAGAGAATAATCATGGCTTGAACCCTCTCCTTGGGTGTTGACAAGTGTATATTCCATCTTGAAGCCCCTTTGTCTATATATTGAGTGTTGGTGTTGGAAAAAATGAGGAAGAAGATTTTATGTAGGGATATGCTACCAAATTATTGTTGAAACTCCTTCAAAATCTAATCATAAAGCATTTGAGGTGCATGAAAAAGGCTCATTGTGTTTGTAATCTTTTTACTGAGTTAATATAGTGTGTCACACAAATTTGAAGGCTAGGTTTTTTACTCAAAAGATATTTTTTAGGATAAATTTCTAAGTTATGTTTCTATGATATCTTTTATTTTATGTTCATTGTTAATCTTCCTTGAGATTTGCTATTAATTTTTACTCAAAATATATTCTTACCTCAAATTTCAGGAGTAAATGATTTTGGAAAAATAAATCTAACAAAAATTTTGGAGGAGTAAATGATTTTGGAAAAATAAATCTAACAAAAATTTTGGAGGAGTAAATGATTTTGGAAAAGTAAATCTAAGAAAGATTTTGGAGTAAATGTAGACCTAACTTGTAGATGGGTAGATTTTTTTTTGCATTAATTCATCCCCTTAATCACCGCCTCTAACATTCTATAAATATAATTTAACTCTCAATATATTTCAACCCATTACTAAAGCAACTACAGACAGAAGCAGAAGACGGAAGCAACTATAGAACACACAAAAGCAGCTATAGAGAGAAGCAGAGGTGAGTATTTATGTTTTTGATTGGTATTTTATTTTTATAAATAGTTAGATGTATTGTCAATATGAAATTTAAGAAATTTATATCTTTTGTGGTTAAAATTTAGGAAATTTTAAATTTCAAACCTAACGATTCCATTTACCATGGTTAAAATTTATACTCAATTTAAAGTGATCGGTTCAACCAAAGTTTAGATGCTATGTGTAAATTGTTCACCGACACATTTTTAATGATGCATTACTGTGCTACTCGGTGTATTACCAATTCCAGTGTATTCCCAATTACTGTAATCTTATGATGTTATTTATGACAACCAGGTGATGTAATAATGAGCTGGTTCACATCTTTCCAGAAGTGTTTGAAATGAATTGAGAAACATCTATTCAATCAAATTATCAATTTGAATTGGCCTCATTTTTTATGGAATTGAAAATTTTTATAGGATAATATTTTATTTCTAATGAATTTTCTATGAAACAAATATTCTCACAAACAGTTTATAGTTTTAACAGTTTAATACTATGATAAGAAAATTTATGGAAAAAACATGGAAATATCATGTCTTTTAAGTATAAGAGTATAGCTTTACATCTATTTATGTATAACAATATTTGTATATACCAATATATTTGTATCCTCTATACCAATATATTTGTATCCTCTATACCAGCATTTATGTATAACAATATTCGTATCCTCTATACAATATATAGGAAATTTATATCTTCTGAATTTTAAACTCTTTAATTTATTTTTTATATCTTTCATAAGAAAATGATTACAAAGCCCAAATTAGGGCAACTCAATGCAAGCCCAAAATAATTAGGGCAAAATCTTTACAAGAGAATCCATTAACAAAAACTATCCTACAAGTAAAAACCCAGAGTTACAACTCTTCAAACAACCCAAACCAGAAAAGACCTTTAACAAGCCACAATAAAAAATTGAATGAAATGTGGAAATCAAAAGATAGAATTCAAAGCATAGTGGGGCACTTTATTCTGGCCATTCCATAACTCGAATCCAGCTCCTTCAATGGTTCACCTCAACCCAGTCAACTATTATGCCTGCTTATGTGTATGAGTATTGCTGACCAGAAATGTGAGATTTATCAACAACCGATTGAATTATATACAATATTCAATGTGCTTGCGTAGAAGTGTGTGGCGGTATCAACATATCGATAAGCATTCTAGAGAGTATGCCTACCCAGTGTATAGAATATGCTCCTATAAGTGTGGAGATGCAATTGAATCCACTTGCCCCAGGGCCACTCTATCTGCGCCCAATGAGTGTGGTTAGAGTGGCCCAAAACATGCCCGGTGACTGGAGCAAACAATATTATTATATTTAATATTGTAATAATAATGCAAATATAATATTATATTATAATTAGAATTAAAATATAATATTATAATAATATAATCACTATAATAAATTTATGATAATATAATAATCATAATAAATAGATAATAATATAATAATTATAATAAATAGATAATAATATTATAATTATAATAAAATAATAATATAATAATAATTTTATTCTATATTATTATAGCTAACTTTATTATATTTTTTTTTATCTCCCTTTCCATCCAGAGTCACAAATCCAGGAATCTTTGCATCGCCATTTGAATCGTAGTGAAATCTTCCATCATCGTTGTGGCTCTCAACAAATCCATTCATATGGCAACCACCATCAAATTTAGAGCCTAGTCACATGAAACTCATTTTTGCAGGTTTGGAGTTGAGGAGTCTATACAAGCAAGGGATGATGCATCTGTTGAATTAGGAAGTATCATTGTGATCTACCACAGTAAAAATACAACGTGATATGCCTGTGAGAAGCTTGTTGGCTAGCTTGTGAAGAGAGAATTAATAGAGGTAATGCACCCAAATTCATTATATATAAACTGATGGATCTTTCCAAAAGAGGCAAGCGGTAAGAGGTGAATGTTGAGATGCATGAATGGTGACAGCAGGAAGCAGCGACAGCTGGGTTAGAACCATTTCGGACGCTTGTGTTTTGATTGAGTCATTGTGCTTGTGTCAAATTTTGTTGGTGCTCCAAACTCCAAAATCCTTGTTTTTGCTTGAAATTGGGCAAATTTTACTGGTGCTTGAAACTGCAAATATATGGAAAGTCCTCATATATCTCTTGCAGACACGCGGTAGCTGGAAAAATTCTCGTGTTACCAAAATATCAATTTGTGTATCAAAGCTTACAAAATATGGCAACCAACAGAACTTCTTCCTGGCGACCAGTTCAATTGACCTAAAAGCCCGACTGCTAATTGTCTAATCATTTGAAATAAAATGTCAATATAACAAACACTAGGTATACAAGAGTGCGCATATACGTTGTTGCATGACAACATAAAAGCACATTACGCGGCATCAAATCGGAGTAGCCAGCACGCAACCGAACACACCTGTTATTATTTCAAACATCAACAACTTCACCGATGTCTGACAATTTTTAGGCGATCTCCTAATCAATCAAACAACCAGAAAAAAGATGCTCTGCAAGCAATTCTCCTACAAAATATAAGCTTTTCTCTAATGGGTATTCTATGGGTTGGTCAGACAATAAGACGGTCGGTATTCCATGACTAGGTTTACAACTAGTTTAGAATGGGTCTAAACTAATACTAGGTTTACTAGGTTGACAATTGTCTCACGCTGTAAAATCACGTCGGAAAATTTTATAAACTCTTTGGTTGTTCTTATCGGCGTATTCCTTGAACCTCCTATAATTTATAGTTTAAACTTGATCACCTATTTAAAATTTCATTATCACCTCTATAAAAATCTGAGATGATATTTATTATGATCAACAGCTTAATTAAATTTGATAGTCCATGTTTAAATATTAATTAAATTCTATGAAAAAATATATATTATAATTTAGATTTCCTTTATAGAGTTCCAAATTTGCTTTAAAAGCATTTCCCTTCCCAACACATAAAAGCATTGAGCATTTTCTGAGCAGTGTGAACAAAAACTTTGCGGAGTCTGCGTTACTAAAAATTGTTCAGAAATCTATCCGTGACACGAATTAAATGAAGTTCACTCAACGCAGAAAAGGTCTTGCCGTTGGGAACACGAATTAAATGAAGTCCAAAACTCTTTAGTCGGCGAGCGGGGCCCACTCTCGTCGTTAACGAGATAAGTCTGTCGCTCTGCCCGTCCGTGGGTCCAGTATTGAAGGTGATGATAATAAATTTGTCTCGACAGCGACGCATATAGTTGTAGCAGTAACGAACTGCACTCTTCAAATCCCGTGTTCTTCAACGAACTGCATTCTCGTGCTCTTCAACGAACAGCAGTTTTCACCAATGTGTGATCCTGTGCTCTTCAACGAACTGCACTCTTCAACAATGTCGGATGAGTATTGTATTATATATTGTTGAAGAGTATGGGATCACAAATTTAATATCATCACCTTTAACAAGACTGACCTGAACTGCCACTGTTGAGGATGAAATTGAATGGCAGATGGGAGTGATACTTTATTTTATGTTTATCTTGACTTTTTGTGGATCAGCCAACTGTATGAAGACAGAGAAAGATTCACGGGATAACACATCGAACCCGTTGGCTGAATCTTTGGTCCCCCCTGCTTCCAAACCCAACTTGTAACAATTTTGCTGCAGTGATCAATGGTTAATTAATGTCAATACTGGCCATTAAAGGTCTTGGGAGGTCAGTAGAAAGTGTTTATTTTTTAACATCGAGCTAGTTGTTTTCTACTACATATTTAGCTGATAGGCTTTTATATGTGAGAAATATAGTGCTCAGAATTGTTTCACGCTGTAAAATTCATGTTGAAAATTTTTCTAAAGTCGTTGGTTGTTCCTATCGGCGTATCCCTTGAACCTCCTATGGGTGCAAGTGCTAGTTAAGTAGAGTGCTGCACATTGGGAGTATGAGGTAGTCTCATATGTTATAAACCCCCTATAGACCCAAAATCAAATCGCCGACTGTAAAAAGATTCCATTCCATTCCAATAGCATACTCCACCATCAAAATGGTAAGCAGGCCTGTGGCTGTTCTACTCTTCCTCCTCCTCCTCCTCTGTCCGTGCCCAGCTGTCCAAGCTCAAACAAATTTCATCGGTGAAACTAATTTCCCTTTCGTAAATCTGTCTGGGAACGCAACAATGATCCCCGATGTAGGTATCCGCCTCACCGATCAAGCAGAATTCAGTAAGGGCAGAGCGTTATATTCACAACCTCTGCGTATGAAAGATCGCGGGTCATTCAGCACTACCTTCGTATTCAGCATACTTCCCCCTTCAGATCTTTCAATGGCCGGAGATGGATTGGCTTTTATCATAACGCCTCACCCATTTCAAACCACAGCTTTATCCGGTCAGTACCTTGGTCTGTTCGACAATTTTACAAGCATGGGACACTCTTACAATCATCTGTTTGCGGTAGAGTTCGACATCGTAAAGAATGAAGAAATCAATGACATTAACGGCAATCATGTGGGTGTGGATCTCAATTCTCTCATTTCTGTAGAGTCTAGGTCTGCAGGTTACTGGATTGGAAACCAGTTGTTAGAGCTGGATCTCAAGAGTGGACAGAATATACAAGCTTGGATTGACTATGATCATCTTCCAAAGGAGCTCAATGTTACGGTAGCCCCTGCTGGTTCCCTCCGCCCAGAAATTCCCCTGATATCTATGAAGAACCTGAGTCTGTCCACCATTCTTGAAGAAGAAATGTATGTTGGTTTCTCTGCAGCGACAGGGTTAACAATTGAAGGCAATTACATCCTCGCCTGGAGCTTCTCTACAAATGGAACGGCACCTGCCTTGAATACATCTATGCTTCCATCCATTTTACAGGGGAAATCCAAATCCAACAAATTGCCACTGATAATCGGAGTTACTACAGGTTTGGTTGTTTTCCTTGTTCTAGCGGTTGCAGCAGCAGCAGCAGCAATGTGGTTTAAAAGAAAGAAACCTAGAAACCCTAGAAACCCTATTGAAGAATGGGAGGTGGAGTATTGGCCTCATAGATTAAGCTACAGAGACTTAGCTATTGCAACCAAGGGTTTCGGAGACGAGCAAGTCTTAGGATGTGGAGGGTTTGGCAAGGTTTACAAAGGAGTCCTTCCTACTAATGGCCTCCAAATTGCTGTAAAATGTCTCCTCCGAGAGAGCAGAGGAGGAGTAAAGGAATTCATAGCAGAGATTTCAAGTCTGGGGCGTTTGCAGCACCGGAATCTTGTGCAAATCAGAGGCTACTGCAGGCGAGGAAAACGGTTATTCATAGTGTATGACTACATGCCCAATGGAAGCCTGGATAAGTTGATGTATGAGAATCCTGGCGGAGTGCTACAATGGGGTCAGAGGTACAGAATTCTATGTGATGTAGCTGCTGGACTGCTGTATCTTCACCAAGGATGGGAACAAAAAGTAGTGCACAGAGACATCAAGTCTAGCAATGTTTTGTTGGATTCGGAGCTTCATGGAAAATTTGGGGATTTTGGACTTGCTCGTTTGTATAAGCATGATGACAACTACTTGAGCAGTTGTGTGATGGGAACGCCAGGCTACATCGCACCAGAAGTGGCACACACAGGAAAGGCTACTCCAGACTCGGATGTGTTCAGCTTTGGGGTTTTGATGTTGGAGGTTGCATGCGGAAGGCGTCCTGTGACTCCCTTTCCGGATGCCCCTCAAATTGGTTTGTTGGACTGGCTGCGAGAGCTGCACGCCAACGACAGGCTTATGGATGCAGTAGATCCAAAGCTTAATGGTGAATACCTTGAGGATGAGATGGAGAAAGTGCTCCATTTGGGACTGCTTTGTTCCAATCCTCAACCTCAAGCCAGACCTGCCATGAGAGAAGTGCTGCAACTTCTTCAAGGGAAGGCATCCCTCATTTCACTTTCACTTGACAGGGGTAAGCCCAGCCACATAATAGAGAGTTCAGACAATTATGGTACATATGCCTACTGTTCTACTTCCTTAGAAGGACGTTAGGGCTGCGCCCACTGTAAACAGCCAGCACGTTGTGTGTGACTGTTTTTTGATATTTTTGACCAGTAAACTTTTCGATAGATCTCACAGACCTAATCAATGGACTCTTCTGCACATGTTGACTGCTCTGATCTGTCAAAGAAATTGTGGAAAACATCACATTTCGACCAGCCGGCCGTTTTACACCATGCCAACTGGGTAAGGTTCACCTTAGGGCCGTAGCAGTGAATCACTCTACTTAAATGTCATCCATTTCAATGGTCAAACAATCAATAGCAATTTTACACCTCACCCACAATAAAAAGTGGTAAATATTTGTCCTACTTTTATTGGCCAAAATTGACCTTTGACTGTTGAAGTGGATGATGTTTAAGAATAGCCGTCCTGGATTGAGCAAGAAGGTGATCTTTTTAGAGATTTTTATTTAAAGATTTGTGGCATGCTCTACTGCGGGTCTTCTCTCTTTTCTGTGCTGTTGTTGGAAAAACAATTTAGTCTTGGTATGTAGTCATGAAACTGATTCATGGAGTCTATGTTGTGTAGCCTTAAAAAGAATTACCCTGCATGTAGAATTCTGGATTTTATTTTAATACAGTAGCATTCGTATTTATTCATGTATTTGTTGCAGCCTGAAATTTTCCTTCGGCATGAAGATTTTTTATGTTGAAAATGCAGGTCGCCTTCGTCTTAGAAACTTAAGCCAACTTTCCGTTCCAATACTGAGTCAAGTCATAGCTTCAAATGTTCGCAGGCTTTTTCCGTTCAACGGTCAAAGAAGTTAATAAAAAATTTGTATTTTAATTTATTTTGTAAATGATAAGTAATATTTTTATATTAAACTATTCAATTATTTGATATTTAAAGAGAATTAAATTATATTATTACTATGGTAGAATAAGCTGCTTTCTTTCACAAATTTTAATTGAGATGACTAAATTAGATATTAGTTGAGATAAATGTTGTCATACATTAATTTAAAAGTTAGATGCTTTATAAAGGAGTATTATTAGTTAATAGAATGGTATGTGTAGAGGAAAATAACACATCTTTTAACATAAATATTAAATGAGATGACTGAATTGGGTATTAATTGAGATAAATGTTATCATACATTAATTTAAAAGTTAGATGCTTTATAAAGGAGTACTATTAGTTAATAGAATGTTATGTGTAGAGGAAAATAACACATCTTTTAACATAAATATTAAAGAGGTGTAATAAATTAAGTGTGAATTAGTTTCTAGATACTTAATAAAATGAAGTAATGTAAATTGATGGATATTAGTTAATTGTAAATAGATATCTAAATATTGAAATAAGAAGAATTAGATCTAACATAAATTTTATTTGATGAAATATTGTGAAAAATCCTTAATGATTTAGATGCGGTACTAAAAAATAGATCTAAAATTTAAGAACGTTGAATCCTATGTGGCTAAGTGTCTAAGACAAAATTATACTACCAATCTTATCTTGCATATCTACGAATATTCTTTTCATAGTGGTTTATGGGATATTTTGGTTTATATGTAGATTTTGCAAGTATATTCTATCAATGAAGTCTGTATTTTATTATAGGTATGTACTTTATATGAATATACAACTAGTCTTATAGGATTTAAAATGCATCCTTGGTTCTTGATTTCAATCTTCATTCATCTTATGCTCATAGGCTTGAAAGATCTAAACTTGGCATTTGTATTTGAAATTATCACTTGACTCTATCATCTGAGGGATTAAGGCCTCCACCATAAACATAAAAATCAATTTAGATATTTTTCTCTGACATTTATGTAATTTTTAGGTACTACCACTATATTATAACCTAGTGTTATTGAACCATACAATATCTCTTGAGAGAGTACACTTGTCAATCATTTTTTAGTGTTGTTCCTTGTTTTATTGTATATCCATGTATGTAGTGTGAGTTTAAGAGAATATACTTTTAGGGATACAAATTCTATTGAATCGTTGGTCTCATACATGGTCTATCACATGTGTTTTAAGGAGGTTTTAGTCTTGTATCATGTAATATCCCAAAATGGGATATTTTTAACAATTTTGGATTTACGGGCTTTCCAAAATATCCAACTTAAGATTTCTGCTCAAACCCTAATTTTTGAATTTTCTAAACTCAAAATCAGACCCCAAAAACACACAGGGCAGCTCATAAAACATAGCAAATCACCATAATTTCGTCATAAACAAGAATATCAACCATATGCTCGCATTTCACAATCAAAAGAGCCACACATCCAATCCAATTATCCAACACAAATGACTGAAATTAATTTCAGAAGTCTGTTGCTACAAAAATTGAATATTACAAGTCTTCAAATACATCCAAAACATAGGGCAAATATGATAAACATGCCCAGCCAAGTTCTGCCCTAACCCTAAGGGTTGTACATACCAAAATATTAGTAAAATGACCTTCAAAATGATGAGAAATGATCTCCAATGAGTGTTGCTCCAATTAGGGAATCAAACCCTAAGTCTTCAACTCTCCAACGCAATGGAAATCAACTCCAAAGTGGTGCACTCAGATTTGAGATGTTTGCTGCTCCAAATGATGATGACAATGATGCCACGGGATGCCAACAAATGTCAACAAATGATCCTCCAAAGGTGGTGCTTAAGTAGTAGGGTCAAACCCTAGGAAAATTAGCACCAATCCACCAATGAAATACCTCCAATCTAGGGCAAATCAGGTCTGCTAAGTTGTTGTGATAATTTTTTTCTCTTCTTAAACCCTAATCAACAACACAACTCCCAAATATGCCAATAATCTCTCTCCAAGAGGTAGCTCCAATCTAGGGAGATTCTAATTTCAAATTTTTGTTTTCCTGTGATGTCAGTGTATTATTTCAAATATTTGAATTTCTAAGGTTAGGTATTTAAACAGAATTAAAAATCATTTTAATGCACACAATTTACATGCAAGCTTACTATACCAAAATTCTGCTGCTTTTGCTATTGAAGGTCAACACTTTGTTGAAGCTCTTGAATTTATTAATGTTTGCTATCATGGATCTATATTCGGTGGAGATTAGGAATCAAGATCTTAAGTCTATCTTGCTCTTCCTAGGATTTTGTCAAGCCCTTTATATGATCGGTAGAAGGGTTGAAGTCTCCAACTTGAGCTTGGGAATCCTCCGTGGATACAACTGCCTAACCTTCTTGTTCTACAAGTATTGCTATCATCTCCTTGAGGTGATGTTGTTGTTTCCTTGAGTGAAACATTGTGTTGATCTCTCCTTGACGCTTCAGTCATCTAGGGTTTTACATTTTCTGCATACACATATGATCTATGAGCACACACATCTGCAGATCTTTATCATTGGCTATTGTTGAGGTAGAAATACCAAAAACAAGGTTTGACTGAGGCAAACTCCTATATAGCCACAACCATCTTTCTCATCCTTTTGTATGTGTAGGTCGTATCCGAAAAGATCCAATGAAAAGGAGCAAAAGGAAATATGTATTGCTAATACAGTCGTCACAAAACTTTGAGTTTTGGCATCGCGAAATAATCGGGACACTAGGGTGGGCACCCTAGTCTAACTGGGCATTTAATCCTAGATTTGGAACCCTCTATAGACACTCTAACACTAGGTACAAGAGATTTTAGCTGTCAGAAACTTTCAGGACACTGGGGTGAGTGCCCTAGTCTAACAGACCTTTAATTTTTGGGTACATACTCTATGTGATCCATGCTATGCATTTCTATAATCTATTTGTTAGTATCTATGCCATAAATCAGTCTGTTATCACCTACCTTGAATTAGGGTTTCATGCTAGTTAGTTGCTTGAAGCTTGTAAAAACCTAATTGATGCATCTATTTAGTTAAAGCAAGCATAAAAAAGGTCATAGTTCAATAGCTTGATCCTTCATAGTGAGCAAGCTTAGTTCCTATTTCCTAATGTGATGTGAGTGAAAGAGGGGCTTGATTTGGTTTATGCAAACTATCATTTTTCCATTTTTTCAACATTACACCAATTATGCTTTGTGAGTGCCTTCACATATACAACAATGTATATATAAAATATATTCACAATGTGCTATATACTTTCAATAGGATTGCCTATATTTAAGGCAATCCAAGGGATTGTTGAATAGGTCACAAATTTTCACTTTATAGCCATTTGGTTATAAATTTAATTAATAAATAAATAATTTATTTATAAAGCTAAACTTTATAAATCACCCCTCATTTAACTTATAATTTGGAGTCTTATAAAAGTTATTAGAAGTATTTATATTAAATGTGATCCTCCAATAAATATAATGATCTAACACTCTCCCTTAATATGTATAGGGGATTCATGTTGTTAATTTATTTTAGAAAGAAAAGACAAAGATCCTCAATAACGTGGGACTTATTTGGCATGCGTGCTCGAGGGATAAAATATATGCCAAGATGAAAATCATGCATTCCAAACTACATGATAAACCTCTTGTCATAATTAAATCCTAGTTTCCTCATACTGAGGTATAAAATAGTCTTATAAAGTTTGTATTGGAGGCTAGAGCTGCTCAAAATAGTCTACCAAGTTCTCTTTATAATAATGCCCATAGATCTTACATACAATACAATTCCCTTGGGTCTTACCAATGCCCATAGGTCTTACAAGTTCCAATTCAGGTCTCACATGTAATACAATGCTTTTTTGGAAATAAGTAATACAAAGGATGAGATACATAATACCCATAGGACTTATATATAGAATTAGCCACTAGGAGATGTCATTATCATGAACACTCCCCCTCAGTGGCAACTATATGATGCTGAGCATTGTAATAGAGGCACCACATAGAGGATTTATAAAGTGGCTGCTAAGATTTAAACATAGGCCACACATATTACAATATATCAGTAACTTGATAATTAGTCTAATAGACTGGAGGGTAATTCTTTATTGACAATTTTTCCTTGAATGAAGTGCACATGAAATTTAATGTTCCTTGTTCTTTGAACATGAGTATTTGGCAAGAGTAGTATGGCTTTTGACTCATAATAAAGTGATACTTTCATTAGTACGGGCTTATGAAGCTCAATAATAACTTTATAAGCCACATTGATTCCTTTGCCAATTATGTTGCTCTTCTATATTCAACCTTTGTAGATGAAGGAACCATGGTAGGTTGCTTGAGTAAGTATTATTCCATCAATGTGAATCATCTACACCATATTTTGAGTACATAGATAGAGGTGTATTTCATATCAATAGGATAATAAATCTAGTTAGTATCACAATAACCAAATATATTTTTATTCTTAGTGTAGGAGTAAAGGCCAAAATTAATTGAACTTTTCAATTAGGGGAAACTTATATAAAAAATAGGCCTCCTAAGAAACTTTTAAAAAACAAAACTTATATATATATATATATATAAATTACTTAAATATAAATAAATATAAATTACTTAACTACATGAGTTAAGTGGGAACACATATTTCTATTATAATTTCTTAAAAAAATTCAAGTTGACTTCTTTTTTAATATTATTTCTTTTCTTGATTTATTTTTTCTTTGAAAAATCTTTTATTTTTAAGTTATATTTTAAAAACTACAATTTCTAATTTTAACTAAAACTCAAGTTCACTTTTATAAAACATAAATAAATATTTATTAGCTTTTCATATTTCTATTATCATTCACTAAAAAATCTTAAAGTTATATTTTAAAAACTAATAAATTCTAATTCTAAAACACTCTATCTTTAAATTTAAATTTAAGTTTAATTTATTTGAATGCATGTAAAAAGTAAAAATAAATATTTATTAGCTTTTATTATGAATATTTGTTATCTTTTTTTAATTCTTTTTCTTTTAATCTTCCATCAATAGTTAAGGCCTCCTTGGCCATTTCAAAAGTCTTTCTTTGCATCTCTTCAGACAACAATAATGCAACCACCTCATCCATTAACAACTTGGTGGTAGTGCTCCCACTGGCCATAACAAGGTGGTCCCATGAATTTGGCAAAGAACATAGCAAAGTCATGCAATGATCCTCCTCCTCCATTTTCACTCCCATGAAGCTCAACTAAGAAACTATCTTATTGAAATCATTCAAATGATCAACTACGAATCCACCATCCTACATTCTAAGAGTGTACAACTTCTTTCTTAGGAATAACTTATTCACTAGGGATTTAGCCTAATACATTTCTCCAAGCATTTTCCAAAGATTTTTTGTGGTGGCCTCTTCATGCAGAACATTCAACAAAATTCAATCCTCCAAAAATAATCTCACAAGACCCTCAGTCTTTCTATTCATCAAGTCCCAATATACTTGTTTCATACTCGATGGTTTGGCACTAGATATTGTAACCCATAGATCTCTATCTACAAGCATATCTTCCATTTTAAATTTTCACAACTCAAAATTAGTGCCAGTAAAATTTTCCATTTCTATTATGGATGCACTTATCATCTCTTCCTATAATAAGATCAAAATCCACTCTACGCAAGCTCCCACTCAAACTAAGATTAGTACCAAAAACACCTTACCTAACAGCTAGGATCTGAGATGATCAAGCTCTAATACCAATTGAAAGGAAGTGAGGTATGTGGAAACACTTCATAAACCACTCTTAGAGGAGGGTATTGTGCAAATTTTCAATCTTTGTAATTACAAAAAGTATAAACACATATAAACATAAATTTAACAATATACATAACAAAAGGTGTATGTGGGGAAAACTATTTCAGGAGAAAAACTCCGCACTCCAAAGAAGCCTAATGTTATTTAGTAATCTTTAACAAGGTTACAATACACTTGTAGAGAAAGCCTTTACAGGAGTATCACAAACATTCAATTCTAAAGTGATTTCGGCAACATTATAGTACCTACAAATTTTCTCATACAAACTACAACTCCAAGCACCAATTTATAGGAGACGAACTAACTATGAACCATGAATGGTTTAGGAAAATCATTAGCAAAATCATAAGGAGGTATTGCTCCCAAAATTGGGTACAAATTCCAATGCCCCCTTCTTGGTCTTGGTCCTCTTGGCTATTTTTAACAAATTCCTTAGACATCTCACAATGCCATAATCTATTGTTAGCACTTTGTTGAGAAATGTAGAGGAGATACCGGTCCAGAGATCTGATCCTCAGTCAAATCTTTGTAGTCAGTTTATACCCTGGTCAAGTAGCTAGAGATTGACAGAAAAACATAAATAATACCAAAACAAAGCATCACATACACATCAGAATAAGACAACACATAATTACCCTGTACTGGTAGATCTCCATATATATATATATATATCAACAACTATCAAGTATTCACATCATATATCCATCCTCTAGCAGGTCTAAGTCTCTACCTCATTAATTACATTCATGACATCTATGTCATTCTTACATCAGAATATATCATATATCATACTCCTATCCTCCTATATCTTATCATCATATCCTATATCTATATATATACTATATCTATTACATGTAGGGATGTGTTTCCTATCGACTCCGACCTTTGCATAGTGTGTGGTAGCTTCTGATTAGCTCTCCCTTATGCTCTGTACCCTACTAACATCATCCTTCCCTCAAAATTATGTCTTGTCCTCAAGACATGCAAAATCAACTACTAGGTAGGATAGTCTTATAGATTTGCTTGAGCTGTGTTAGACTGGTGTCCCACTACTTCTTGGCTTTAGCCACCATAGCTATTTGTCCTTCTACTTTTATGTATGTTTCCTCTGCTTCTATACTTGACAGTATTTTTATGATCTGTATAGTTTGTTTGGCTTCTGAAAAGCTACTGATTGAGTTAGCCAGTCTCAGGTTAACCACTTCCCTCAACTATTTTATTTGGCCCTTTATCTAATCCCTTTGATCCTGGAGTTGTTGGTGTTGGTTATGTAGTGTCTAAGCCACCTATGCCCTTGTTGTTCCATCCTTATTTTCTAGAGGGTTATATTGGGCTACCACATTTGTGATTTATAGTTTTAGAGCATCCATTTGATCTTTTATTGCTTTTGTTGACTGTGGTAATTTTAAACAAAATTGGTAGAGGATATTTGCGCCTCCACAATGCTTTGTTGTATGTTCTTGATTTGTATTTCTAGCTGAGTGTGTGCCTTGGCACACTTATTCATCATTTTCGCCAGTCTTTTCTTATTCAATTATTCAGTTACCTTCTTCTCTAGCTAGCTAGAGTACTCCTCAAATCCTTGTGTTAACTATTTCAGTTGCTCCGGAAAGGATAAGGTAGTATCTCTATGTGTCTCTGGCATCTCCTTGGGCAATGTATCCACCGCATCTTGTAGGAGTTCACTCCCTTCCACATGTTGCTTCAAAATTTCTGCTCTAGCAGAGGAATGGAATTCATCTTTCAATTGTACCTTCTATAGTGGGGATATTCTGACAAGGTTTATTTGGCCTTCTACCACCAGTCACTGTAGCAACTATGGGGTCAAAATTGGCGTTATTTGCTTTTTTTGTTCCAAAAATTCTTTGATTGACTCAATTGAAGATGACGAGGCCTTCAAACTAACAATTTGTTCTGATTCCCTTTGTTCCTCTATGTTCTCCTCTCTTCCTTCTTCCTTATCCTCTGAATTCTAGATATTTGTTGTTATATGTTCCTCTCCTCCATCCTTATGTTCTCTAGAGGTACCCCTTGCGTAGGAGCTTCTGGTAAACTTTTCTCCTGGCTTGTCTCTGCTTTGTCCTATCCTCCTTCTACAGGTATCTCAATGTTCTGCAAAGGTGATGGTGTCGGTTGTTGTTGTTCTTGCTTCTTGATAGACTAATATGTCTTTTTTGTTACTTCTTCTATCTCTTTTTGTACTTTCTCTTCTTCCTTCTTATTTTAACTCATGAGGGTGTCTACCCTTTGTTTTCTCCTCAACGCCATGGCTTGTTGTATCAATTTGTTCTTCTCTTCCGATGACAATGTGTCACTAAGCTTATTAATGGCATTTTGCCTTATTTCTTCCTCTAGTTGGAGTGCCTTATTTCTCCTTTCCCTCAGTGATTCTATTAAGCTATCCAAAAATCCTTCCATTATTTCATCTAATGTATTTTCCTTGTCCCTCATGTATTGTATCATAGCTGTAACTATCATTTGATTATTCTCTATCGATCAATCCTCATATAAAATAGCAGTTTCTTTCAACATACCTACATTTTTTATGGCGTTGATTAGTGCCTCCAGGTTATAGAGCTCTTGTACCGGTTCCTCTAACTCTTGTTCTACCATTTTTTCCTCCAGTTTTTGTTGTGCTTTCTTCCTTTTCTTCAATTTGGACTCTTGCTCCTCCCCTTCTTATTCTGACTTAATAACCTCTGGCATCTCTTGAGTTTTCTTTCTCTTTTCCCACTACTTCTGCTGGGGAGCCTTCTTCTTTGTGTTCTTCTTCATTCTGGACAACACTTCTGATGCTACTCTCCCTCTAGATGACATGGTAGAAGATGATGGTGCATGTGACATTGTCCTCTCTGATCTTCTCACTGTTGGAGATTCTTTAGTTGGTAGAGGAGATGATGTGGCTAGTTTTGTAGCTAATGTGGTTCCTTTTTCTGGAAATCCCCACTTTTTATGTAGATTCTCTCTATTTTTGTCTAGGCATTCCTTAGCCTATTTTTTATGTTATTTATCCATGGATCACTTTTGAATAAGCGCCATACCTTTCCGCACTTGTATCCTTGGGTTTGCTGAGTAGATTTTTTGCATAGGCATTAGCTTATGCCACAGTTATCTCATAGGGTAATTGAGGTACCCATGATGTTCTTGGTTCCATTGCCTGCATGTATGTGAAGTCCTTATCAACCAAAAATGTGATATTCTTTATGTATTGTTTCACTACTCCATAAGGGATTCTATCCCTTACCCTCATCTCTTCTTGTAGGGTTTTGAAAAACCCCTAATATGTGGCACTAAATGCTTTGGTGTCAAAAATTGAGCTATATGTCTTTTAACCTCTAGCCCTACCATTATATTTTATTTCTATTGCTTCCCCTTATACTCCAGCAACTCATTCATAAAATAGAATGTAAGACAAATGATTAAGGTACCATAGCAAAAGTTTTAGTTTGAGTCCTTAATCTTTTGCAAGTTTTCTAGGAGTTGTTGGCGCATCACCTCACAAAGGTCAAAATCCTTGCCCTCCTTCACCATTTGGTAGGCCATATGAATTGAGGTGGTTGTGGGCGAACCCTCTTGGTTGGCATAATAGACCTTGTATGCAATGCCCATGGTGGCATATTTCACCCCCAGATCTGTGATATCCTTCACATGCATATTTCTCCCTTTTGTTGTAGTTTCGGTTAATTCCCTCACTTGATCTGTGAAGTAATAACCTTCATTACTGGTAGGGGCCCTACAACACTTAACCTTGTGACTATCCTAATGGCCTCCTTTGTTATTCTATAGGGTTTGTCTAGATATATAAACTCAACATGCACTCTGCTTAGAATGATCCTTACCCATTCATGGGCATCTATGAAGTTAGGGAAGTCCTTCCATATATCCATTTTCTTTACTGGTATGTTTGGATATTCCAGTAGATACCTTGTATCTTAGCAGTGTATCCCTCAGCTCTTCAAACTTCATATGGTTGATCTCCACTAAAGTGTTATGAATGTATTTCCTCATGTCCTCTATGTAGACCACATCTATCGGTACATTCAAGAATGTGCCATCTTTAGCCACCTCTAGAGCTTTCCAGGGATATTTCTTGAATTTTGACTATGGCTTGTGTATGATATTGATTAGTTTAGGGGTTTCCATTGTGTGTTCTCTAGTTGCCTATGTTCTGCTACTTTTCACTGCTACGTTTGCCGCTTGGTTCTTTTCTTGGAGCTTAGATTTCACCAAAGTATGAATGCAAAGTGAGGTGAACCTTGGGAGAGATTAGGGTTTAATACTTTTCCTTTTTTCCCTAAGTTTTCCTGCTTACCTTTTTTATTCTCTCTCTTCGTTACTTTATTTCATTTCTCCTTATGAGTTAAGTTCAACTGCTTGTTAGTGGCTAGGATTTGATACAATGTGTTACCATGGAGAAATATTTCTGCAATCAATTTCTTTCTTCCATAGATTGATGACCTGGTGATTTGGTAACTGAAGCAACCTCTCCCCAATGTTTTTCTTGCATGCTTTCTCTCTTTTTTCTTCCTCTTTACTTGTGATTGTCCTGTCTGTATCTCTGGTAACCCAATCATCTTGGTATTTTGATTTTTCTATTTCCTTTGCTCCACTTGTTAAGCCTTTTGAGATATAAGCTTCTTGTTCATCCCTAATATATCGCAAGTGGTCTGTGGTGGGTTTTGATGATCTACGAAGGATTGTGGTATGCTTTTCTTGCTAGTCTTGATCATGAATATGCTCTAGTAGCCCAACATTCTCCTTGTTTATAGTTTCGGTTCTCCTCTCATGCAAGCTTCTAAAACCTCCTCACTATCTATGCTATAGTGACTATCTTCTATCTCCACTTCTCCCTCAGAATTAGGATCTTCTGTTCTCTTCTGCATCCAACCTTAAAATTGTATAGAGATTCTTTGCATCCTTGTCACTATCTTCAGTCTGATTGACTTCTTCTATGTGTGTGTGTGTGTGTATATATATATATATATATATATATATATATATATATATATATATATATATATATATATATATATATATATATATATATATATATATATATATATATATATATATATATATATATCAACAACCATCAAGTATGTACATCATCTATCCATCCTCTGGTAGGTCTAAGTCTCTACCTCATCAGTTACATTCATTACTTCTATGTCATTCTTACACCAAAATATATCATATATCATACTCCTTTCCTCCTATATCTTATCATCATATCCTATATCTATATATATACTATATCTATTAAATGTAGGGATATGTTTCCTGTCAGCTCCAGCCTCCACATAGTGTGTGGTAGCTTCATGTCAGCTCTTCTTTATGCTTTGTACCCTACTAACATCCATCATATTTGACCACACAACTTGGGTGCCCTAATTTAGACTCATTTCCAATTTGAAAAGATGCTCCATGACAAGGGTCCACACCTGTCATAACGTTGGCCAAGCTTCCAATGTAACTCCCTCTTACATGTTCTTACACGTCATAAGAATATGTCATATGCAACTCTTATCATGATGAACTTACACACAACACAAGATGCCAACACATGGATAATATATGCCACCTCAATGTGGGATTCCTACCTCCTCATGTGATGACAAAATCCACTAAAGATGAAATCTATGTCACTTTCAAGTGGGATGCCAACTCTCCCACAAGAAGACAAAATAGACAAAAGATGAAGTAGTGAATACATACAAATTTATTAAAATGAGCATCATGAATGTAAGGTTGAGACACCTTTTCCCAACAAATCAACACTCTTCCTTTTCATTTTTAGTGATAGTCAAGTCATTATATCTTTTCAACTTGGCATTAATGAGGTACTTGGAACATTGAATGCAACTAATCTAGACATGTCCATTTTTCTTTACAATAGTAGCCCTTGATAATATTCTTCAGTACTAAAATGGTAGACTTTTGAAAAGAAAAGTAGTTTTTTCCACAATCAATTAATTTTTCTTGACTAAATTTTCTTCATCAATCAAGGATGAATTCACAATTTCCAAACTTGGATTGAGTTTGTTTAGTGTAAATACAATATTATCAAAACTTGTAGGCATACTACTCAATAAAATTGCTTTAGTGTCATGATCTTCAATTTTATAATTAATTCTAGCATGTTGATTGAGAAGAGATTGAAATATACCAATGTGTTGAACAACACTTTCACTTTCATTCATCTTTAGGCCAAAGAGCTTTTGCTTTTGCTTAATTGACATCTTAGCACTAGAAGATTGAGAGTCAAATAATGCACTAAGACTATCCCATATTTGTTTTGTGGTTTTTGTAAGGAAAATGTGATGCAAGTATGTATCTAATAATCCAAAGATGATGAGTATTGTTACTTTGTGATCTTTGACTATTCATTTTGTGGCTTCATCTACATCTTGTGAATTTTTTGTGTTTCTAGCTGCAATATCCAATAGATCAAATCAATTAGTACGACCGACAACACCTTTATTTTCCATGTATGAAAATTGTGCCCCTCAAACTTGACAATAGCATATGATTTCTCCATATAAATTCAAAAAGAAAAAAATACAACTTCTAACTTTAACCAACTACTTTCCACTTTCCATAAATACCTACTCTTCTAGCTGCACTATGTGGTTTTCTTTTCAATTTTCTTTTATATGATATTTTAAAACAAATGGAATAAGAAGACAATTCAAGCCCTTGTACCTTTGTCTACTTCAATTTGCCAAACATGGGATTCAAATCATGAAATGTAAATAGAAACAAGTCTCACGCTGCCACTTGTTACGCTCAATTTTAAAGAATAAAATATGCACCTTTAATTAAGCAACTTATAAATATCATCCGTGGCAACCCTCCACAATAGGTAGATGTGGCATTTGACACTAGCTAGTAGCCTTGAATAGCATGAACTTTCATGTGGGCTTTCTAATTCATTATCAAACTTCAAAATAAAATGTCATCTCTACAACAATAATGAATAGCACCAACTACACATGCTTAAAATGTTCATATTTTTTTTCTTAAATACAAGGGAAAAATTGAATACAAGAAGGTGGTGTCAAGTATCCAATTTCAATTCTAATCTCTAGGGTATGATTTTAACTATTTACCACAAAATAATCCATTCTTTTAGAGCTTGGAATATACCATTGTGTAAATTTAACCATATGATTGGATGAACAAATGATAGAGAGGCACCATAAATTTATTAGATAACTACGCAATAGACAAGGAAGTTTACAGTTTTCTTATTCACATTGCAAAATGTCTTCTACTATACTACCATATTAAATTTTTTAGGAAAATAGAATGTTGAAATCAACTAGAATTGCAAAGAGAAGATAATACCAAAAATATATTATGATTTCAACAAGATTCCTTCATTGTTTTGTACATTACATTGGCTAATAAAACCTTGTTTTCCTATTACAACTACCATAAGCAACCTCACACAAGGAACTCGCACTATGAAATTGGTCTCCTTATTCAAAGGATGGATTGTGGAGAGAAGTAGAAATCCGACTTTGGAGTGAAGTTGAGGGGGTAGACGGGAGTTTTATTGGGATACAAGAGGCCAAAATGGCTCGCTCTATCTCTGGTCCGTCCTTCAAATACATGGCGAAAACGTAGGCGTCGATGGGCTTTCCAGTTCTAATCACCACCGCAATGTCGTCGAACAACACGACTGCATTGAATGCATTGAATTTCATTTATTGGATAATGCGGATGCATCTCTTTTAACTTGGTGGGGGGCAATGTCTATCTCCAACAAATAGAATTCAAGTAACTGGAGTTTCTATATTAGATAAAAAGATACAGTCGACATAGTCAATATCTTTTACCATGTTTGAACTGCAACTCAAAGGAAAATTTCAACTTACCACAACCTCCTTCACATCAATAGCTTCCAAATTAGAGACAGAAGATGTTTTTACCACTGCATATGAACCCAAGTACAATTCTGTTTGACAGCGTACCGCGGAAGACTTTCATTCTTGCTTCTTGGTGCATTTGCAACAGCTATCTTTGACACATCTTAATACAATGATCGATTTTGATGCGAAACGAAAAGACACTTGCGAGTGCCACAAAATTGTTATTGGCTATTTGACCATTGAAGTGGATGATATTTAAGTAGAGGCCATCATTTCAAGTAGTTGAAGAAATTTAGAAGGTTACTTTTGAAAACCAAAATAAGGATAAATAAATAAAATAAGTAATAATCAAATTTAATTTTTGAATTTTTGAATTGAAGTGAGAATAGGAATAAGAGAATTAGGATTGTAAGATAAAGATGTAAGGTAGTTATTAAGTAGGTGGTGTTTTTTTTTTTATTGTGTGAGATTCTTAGGGGAATCATTTATTAAACTAATGGCATAATATGTGCATTTGTAGTGTACTAATTAACACCTTTAATTTTATTTCTATCCCTCAAATTTATGTTTTTATACCCCTCTGTATACACTCTAGTATAATTAAGTACCTCTCTATTTTCACCAAGTATCCTATGTACCTATTTTTTGTTACATTTTATATCCCCTTAGTATTTCTACACTATCAACCAAGGGCATTGCCCACACCTACATCTTACTCCAAACCAATTTTGAATTCCATCCCATGCATTATAGCCTTGACAAAGAAAACCTAGATGAATTATAATAAATATGTCATCCTACATAAATGTTTGATTTAAAAGCACTTATACATCTCAACCCCTAAGCCCTTGCCACACCAACTCTAATAGTGAATCCCCCTAATAATAGATATCTCAATTATAATATACATATTAATCTAAATTATAATGTGCAAGGATTTGAGAGATACCTAAAGTGGTTATTTTAAGTAGGGTCATGGCACTAGCAAAAGGTCTCCAATAACTATTTTCCCGAAACTTGCATAGGATTGAGCTAAACATGCATGACCTTGGTCTGACCATTTCCTTCGTTAGCTACATTAAAGTTATGATTAAGAAAACACCCTTAAGATTATGGGTCAATGACATTCACTCAAAAACTAGGTAGTTGAATCTTGATACAACATCACATAATCTAACAAACTATGAAAACACCACCTACTTGATAAGGAATGAACTAAGGACCTATATATTGAATGGTTCATAAGGCACAACACTTGTTCAAGGTTTTGAAAATGGGGTAGCAAGCCAAGTGGGCTTTATCTTGAGAGAAACTCCATAGTTAAGTATGCTTGAATTGCAACAATATTGGGGTGGGTGACTTCTTGAGAAGTCTTGATGCTTCACCCAGGTGTGAGTATCACCTAGATGTAATGAATGCTAAGTGTAATGCTCATGCTCATGCTCATAAGAGATGGGTTATTTTCAACCACTACTCATGAAATATTGGTCAATGTAATACACTCAAAAAATATGGAGTTAAATCTTGATAAAACATCACATAATCTAACACACTATAGAAAAACACCTCCTACTTGATAATGGACGGGCTCAAGAGCTCTATAATAAATTGTTCACAAAGCACAACTTTTGCTAAAGGTTTTGCAAATGGGTTAGAAAGCTAAGTAGGTTTGATCTTGGGGGAAACTCTGTGGTTAAGTGCACTTGAGTTAGAGTAGTACTAGGCTGGGTGAGCTCTTGGGGATTCTTGATGCTTCACCTATGTGAGCATCACTAAGATGCAATGAGTGCTAAGTTGAACACTCATGCTAATGAGAGATGGGTTCTTGTGAACCACTACTCAAAATATGGGTCAATGAGATTGAATAAAAAATTATGCAATTGAATCCTTAACAAACATCACATAATGTAAAGTAGTTTTGAGTAGAAGTCTACACTATGTTGGAGGTTTAAGGAGTTTGTCATTGATTTGCTTGTTGCAACATGAGCATGAGATATACAGTGTGCAGACACAGTGTTGTCTTTGATATCAACATTGTGGTTTGAGGTTTACTCTGATTATCAGTTGATCCGGTGTGCATAAGTGTTTGAAATGATGATAATCCAACATAGAGATGTAGATGCTTTTCTCCGATGAAGAACAAATAAGTTGGTTATATGGCTAAGGGTCATCCAACAATAACGGGTTACACTTTTTGGCCAAACTTGACATTGAAATCAACATTTTGAACTAAATCTTCACTTTCTGACACCTGTAGCCGCTAAACCGTTAGGAATTTGAAGATGATGCAAACTAGTGATTTGTGAGATTTTGTTTGTAGATTCTAAATATATATATTTTAAAAATTTTAGAGTTAAATTGTAAAAAAATTTGTGTCTTCTTTGATAACTAGTTTTTAATAGTAAACATTTTTTTAAAGTGATGTGTATTCTGTAGTGCACATAACTTTTTTTCTACAAAGGATAAAATTCTAATTCTGCTGAATTTAGATTGGTAAAACCGATATATAGGGCATGCATTTAGTTTCATAATGTTTTGTTGAATATTTTTTTTAATTAAGTTTTGAAGTCAAACCAATTATAATATAGACATAGGCGTATTCCGTAAAACATAACTTTTTATGTATGTATCGAAATTTAATTTTTCTTTTTTTGTTAAAACAAAGACATCAATACCTAGGGCATAGATATTTTTCAAAAAAAAAATTCACTAATTTACTAATTTTCCATGTGTGTAGAACATAGAACTTGATGTTTGGTGAAAAACTTACATTCACAAGAAATAAGAAATAAATATAATAATCAAATTAAATATATTTAAAATTATACTTTTTGGGAAGCTTATAATAAGGACTACATACTTACAAAACATAAATTTTAAATGAATTCATTTGATCCTCCAAAAGGTAAATCAAAAGTGATTTTTTATTAGCATTTTGATAGGTGTAGAGGAGACTCCAATATAGGTATGGTTTAAAACTAGCGGGGTTCTATCCAAGGGGGTTTGAATCTAAGGGGGTTTGATCAAACCCTCTTCAATTAAAATCTTTTAAATGGAACCTTTCAAGGCTTAAATCATTATATTTTCTAAAAATATGTGATTTCAGCAAAAATCAGGATGTCCCAAAAAGTGTAACCCATTATTGTGGTAACACCCCTAAGTACCAAACCATAGTTTTCATGTATAGAGCATCAGTTTCTTGGTCCACAGTGGTCTACATTGAAGTATTTTGGTCTACAGTTCTAAGGCAATTTTTGAGGATGTTAGAGGTGTCTAAATCCAAAGTTTCATGTCTTTTGACCCTCTGGTGTCAAAAATACAGTTGACAAAATATTGGGTTAGCCAGTGATAGTGTTTTCCAGTGTAGAGTACTTGTGTTGGATGGTCTGCACTTCCCCACATGTAGTTTGGAGCTCCGCGTGTTGGTTCAAAGATGATCAGTTGGTGTATTTTGGTGATTAGGTCACTAGCGGTGCTAACCTAATATGTTTTGAGTTGTGCAGAGTGTAAATAAGTGTTGATCAGTTATGTGGGAGCTATTATAGGTCCACCCCGACCTATTTTATGTGTTATAAGTTTTAAGTTGTGGTGTGAAGCATGTTTTGGGATGACAAGTTATAATATGCATGATACATCTAATTAGGCTGACCTAATTGATGTTGAAGATGTTTATGGATGGAATAGATAAAGTATAAGGTCATTTTTGGAGTTGTATAGTGAGAGTCATGCATATAGGAATATGTGTGTGAATTCCTAATAATTAGAGTGCAATTAAGGTCCGAATGCAGAGAAAAGTGTTAAAATAGAGCATTATGAACTGTGTTGATTCTGTGTATTGAGCTTCAGTGGAACTATATTTCCAGCATATTGTAGATGTATTTGTAGCAGTTCAAATCTTGGTAGTGAGCCACCTCTCTTTTCTATCTTTTCTTCATTCTGTGGGTAGTGAATCTGGACCTGGTAGTGAGCCATTCTGTAACATCTTATAACTGACTATAATATATTGTGAGCTAATCCTCACCATTGCTTTTCCCTTTTTGGGTTTTCCACGTAAAAATATGGTGTTCATGTGTTATGTGCTTTGATGGTTGCTTTCATGCTTTCCTTTCTTACTGTAAATTGAATATACTATGTGGAATGAATGTTTAAGTGGTTTTAGAGAATACTGATTCACCCCCCTTCTTAGTATTCTGAGTGTTCAACACTTGGTATCAGAGCTTAGTTCCTTGGAAGAAGCTTAACCGCTTGAGGAAGATCTTGAAGTGTGAACACATGGCGACTAAGAGATATCTTATCCCTCCAAAAGAAATTTCTATTGTTGGATTTACTGTAGATGGTTGCATAGTTGATATGAATGGAGAACTCAAATCAGCCCTTGATGATCTGGAAAGAACTCAATGTGAGAACAGAGATCTGAAAGAAAATATTAAAGAAGTAGATGAATGTATCAGGAAGTTGAGGGTACAAATCAAGAAGTTCATAGAAAGACATAAGGAGGTTAATGAACAACTAAAACAATCAAATGAGACAATCACCAGTCTGAAAGTGGAAGTTGAAGAAAAGAAAAGGATTGAAGAATCCCGGAATGCCAAATCGAAAAACAAATCTAAAGAATGTTCAAGACTTGAAGAAGAGGTTGTGACTTTGAGAGCAGATCTAGAGAAATCAAAGATTCAAGAAGACAAATTCAAGAAAGGTTCCACCTTGCTTGATGATATACTATCCTGTTAAAAGGCTTCAAATGATAAAGAAGGTTTAGGGTTTGAGAAGGGAGAAAGTTCAAAGGAGAATCAAACTTCAAGTGATGCTAAAAAGAAGATTGATGACAAGAAGAACAATGTGAGACAAGTTTAGAATCTGAGAAAAATTTTTAAAGACCACCTATCAGACAACCGAATGCATAAAGGTACCCATCTTTTAATGATTTTTGTTATTCCTGCAATAAATTTGGACATAAGGCTATGGAATGTAGAAGCAGAATGAATCAGAATGTTCAATCATTTTCTGATCAATGTTTTACATGCAAAAGATTTGGTCATAGAGCTAGTGAATGTATAAATCAAATGATGAATGGTTACAATAATGGTATGATGTTTCAATCTTTCAATGGTTACTGTTATACATGCAATGGATTTGGGTATAAAGCTAATCAATGCAAATCCAGAATCAATGGAAGTAAGCTTGTTCAAAATGTCAAATGTCACAAATGCAATAAATTAGGACACATTGCTAAGTTTTGCAGAAGTAAGAATGTGAAGGTTGATTCAGTAAAGAAGAGTGATCCAGTGAAGAATGTGGATCCGGTAGAGATAAAAAAAGAAATAAACAATGTCTAGAAAAAGAAAGAAGAAAATGAAGTGAAGAATGAGTCTGTGCCAGCCTCTGGTGCAGATGTTTCCTCTAAAAATTTAGTAGAAAGCTTTGGCTTAGGGGGAGTTATAACAGACAATCTTTAAACCCCTACCAAAGATATTGTGCTGATGCCTTCAACATGTGGATATGAGATGTAGGTTGATATGCTTGACCTATTGGAGAAGACACTAGTGGAAAATGTCATGTTGCAGAAGTTTGCAGAGTAGTTGAAGGTGACTATACATTACAGTTAGGGTTTGACAGTTTTATCAATTTGAGAATTGAATGCAATTTAGGTTATGCAAAAAGGTTTATAAGTAATTTCACTTAACAAAATATCATTTGCAAATGAGCATTCGAAGAGAGAAGAGTAGTGAAAAAGTGAGGAAAAGATTTTTAGAATTCTTGCACATGAAACCCAAATCAAAAGAGATCAAAAGGTATTTACAGACTTCTATCTTGCCTTAAGTTTTCAAAAGTATTTTGAAAATGTATACCCCACAAGTTGTAGAGGCTGTGGACTGACCCCATCCAAATTTCAAATGACATCCTTATAAATCAATGCAGACAGATCCGGACGGAGCATTTTTGCACATTCCATATGGTGTGCTTCATACTAAGGATGTAAGAATTTGCATACATGCTAAGTTGGAGGAGTACAATCACTCTAAGCTCAGTGAAGTATGGGTTAATGAACTCACCGGAGACGAGTTTGAACTAAAACCTAAGTTCGAGAGCCTAACAGAGAAAAACCTAGATGTTTGGAATAATTTTCCAAACTTTTGCTATGTTGATGAATCTTAAAACTTGTTATACTTAGTTTAGGGTTGGATGTTTCCAAGCAGTACAACTCAGATCCTTTTGGTACTTCTCTACAAGGTTGGCTACATATGAACTACTATTATAACACAAAAGACGAAGAACCCCAAAATGTCCAGAACATCTCTAAAGCTCATACAGATCTTGGTTGTGTTACAGTGTACAGAGCATCAATTTCTTGGTCTGCGTTGGTCCGCATTGAAGTATTTTGGTCTACAGTTCTAAGGCAATTTTAAGGATGTCAGAGGTGTCTAAATCCTAAGTTTCATGTCTTTTGACCCTCTGGTGTCAAAAATAGAGTTGACAGAATATTAGGTCATCTAGTGACAGTGTTTGCCAGTGCAGAGCACTTGTGTTGGATGGTCCGCACTTCCCCATGGAAGAACATCTAGTCTTGTGGATTTATGGGAGTGTTTACAGATGTCAGTTGCATCTAAGTTCTAAGTGGCATGTAGTTTGGAGGTCCATGTGTCAGTTTGAAGATGATTAGTTGGTGTATTTTGGTGATTAGGTCACCAACGATGCTGACCTAATATGTTTTGAGTTGTACAGAGTGTAAATAAGTGTTGATCGGTTATGTGGGAGCTATTATAGGTGCACCTTGACCTATTTTATGTGTTATAAGTTTTAAGTTGTGGCATGAAGCATGTTTTGGGCCGACAAGTTATAATATGCACGATACATCTAGTTAGGCTGACCTAATTGATGTTGAAGATGTTTAAGGTCATTTTTGGAGTTGTATAGTGAGAGTTATGCATATAGGAATATGTGTGTGAATTCCTAATAATCAGAGTGTGAGTAAGGTGAGAATACAGAGCAGAGCAGAGTGTTAAAGCAAAGAATTATGAAGTGTGTTGATTCTGTGTATTGAGCTTCAGTGGAACTGTATTTCTAGCATATTGTAGATGCATTTGTAGCAGTTCAAATCTTGGTAGTGAGGCACCTCTCTTTTCTATCTTTTCTTCATTCTGTGGGCAGTGAGTCCACCTGGTAGTGAGCCATTCTGTAACATCTTATAACTGGTTATAATATATTTTGAGCTAATC
Source organism: Cunninghamia lanceolata (assembly GCA_027924645.1). NCBI lineage: Eukaryota > Viridiplantae > Streptophyta > Pinopsida > Cupressales > Cupressaceae > Cunninghamia > Cunninghamia lanceolata. Next base: position 18,010,240 of record BSBN01001272.1, on the reverse strand, counting down.
CTCACCATGTTTTTTTTCCTTTTTGGGTTTTCCACGTAAAAATTTGGTGTTCATGTGTTATGTGCTTTGATGGTTGCTTTCATGCTTTCCTTTCTTACTGCAAATTGAATATGCTATGTGGAATGGATGTTTAAATGCTTAAGTGGTTTCAGAGAATATTGATTCACCCCCCCTCTCAGTATTTCAGGTGTTCAACACACTATTCATAGGATTATAAAGCTAAACCTACTTTAAAATAATACTAAGATAGATTGAGGTGCCATTGGAGATAAGCAATTATATAAAATCTAGTATGAACAATTGCAAGGAATGATATGAAGACGTTGTGAACATTATGGTCGTGTTGAATGAATATAATAGTGTATTTTCACAAGAATTGAGTACTATTATGGTTTGTGTATTGATGTTTATGCTCTTATATATTTTATAAGTTATGACTAATAGTATGCAAGTTAACTAAAGGGTATTGGATCCCTAATGTGCCTCATGTGAGCAATATATTGATATGCCAATGAGTAGGAGTTGATTAAGTGTTTAGCTTAGGTCAATGGGTCATTAGCATGCAAGAACATTATGGATAACATGAACAAAGATTAGAGACAAAAAGAAACCATACAATATGCCTATCTGTTGCTAATTATGTAGTTGTTGATGTAACAATGAATTTTGAGATGTACTCCTTGAATAATAAAAGTGGTGAGTGAGAGATAGATGGATCCTATTCTTTTTCTAAAATGAATTAGGGTTTGATCCATTTATACAACACCCTAAAATATAATCTGAAATGTTTCACACTTCAATTTTCACATAAAAACTAGTTAGAAGGGTAAACATAATTTTAACAGTAATGTCGAGGATTATTAGTTTTCAAGATAATTAATTTTTATTTTAATTGATTATTAATAATAGTTAGAAATACACAAATATATATAACTAAACTATTCTGTTATCATGTTTATATAACATAGCTTTGAACAATGTGAACACGGTAACATTTTAATGTTTTTATTCTCTTTTAGAAAATTAAAAACACCACGAAATTTCGTGAGGAACTTATTTTTCAAAGATAATATAATATTCTCACCTCAAACCTAAGTAGGTTGTCTTATAAGCCGGAATTTTGATTTTTATAAATTGAAAACTTCTAGGGGAGAGGACCCAGTAGTTGCGCACCCTAACTTCACGCCTCTCAAAATCATACGTGGCAATTTTGAATCACTCCAAAATTTTTACAGTAGCTTACTTGGCAATGCCCCTGCTTATAACTAAGGTTTCAGGGCCACATCATCAAATATGATGCCACATCAGTGTGCTTTTTGTTGAGGTGTCAAATAGTTCCCCCCCAAAAAAGGTGGACCAATAGGTGTGAATTAAGACCCCCTTTGATGGTGCGCTGATTTGGCATCACATGATTGGTTGCTTTTTAAATCTAAAGGGCACATTTCATTCAATTATTAGTACTTATAGTAACACTAACAACCTTAAAGTCACAACTACTAGTACTAAACTTCAAAAAATATGGGGCCTTAAGGTCACAGCTACCATCTCAACCATTGGAACTATCTCACCTATTGGGTCTTTTCCCCTAGAAGTCGTGGAATTCTCCACTCAAAATTGAATCATTCAAGCAAACGGTATTGATAAATTAATGCAAAAACTTTGTTCCCTCGCATGTGAAACGAGAAGCCATGCACAGCAACCCGGCTGCCCACCAACCCCTCACAAAGTCTCAGATCACTCAATTTAAATATGTAAGTAAAGACTAGGGTAGGTTTAAAAAAACCTTTATAACCACGAGCTCAAATTCCGTGGAACGTATAACCATATTCACGTTAAACTGAGAAGACTGCAGAGCTCAAATCAGAAAAGTGATCATGGCTTCTGATTTTCCAGTCATTGATCTTTCTCTCCTTCCCTTCACATTTGGAGGGAAAGAAGATATCGAATTAGAGAGAAATAATGAGTTAAAGAAGCGCTGAGAGGCTTGCCAGGAGTTGGGTTTCTTTCGAATAATAAACCATGGAATGGACACAACTTTCATCCACGAGACCGACAGCATTACCCGAGATATGTTTTCTTTGCCAAAGGAGGAAAATATGAGAGCCATTTTTTCCGATGTTTAATACTGGTTATTGCCCACTGAAGGCAGGGCCAGATGGAAAAGATACACTGCCTGAGAGCATGGTTTTCCCTGGTCACAATGCTCTGCCAAATTCTGTTCATCAGATCTCTGCTAAACTATGGCCTCAGGGAAACAACGATTTCCAGTATGTTTTTTTTCCCCATTTTTTCTATTTTCACTTTTTATTTTGTTTGTTTACTTGATTAACAGATTTTATCTGTTTGGGTGTAGATGAAATATAAAATTGTCGTTTGAAGAATTTGATGTTTAAGATGGTATATATATTCTTTCTGATTGTTATAATGGTGATGCAGGCAAACAATGCGCAAATACAATTCACACATGATAGAGTTAGCAGATAGAATCTTAAAACTCGTTATACTTAGTTTAGGGTTGGATGTTTCCAAGCACTACAATTCAGATTCTTTTGGTACTTCTCTACAAGGTTGGCTACGTATGAACTACTACTATAACACAAAAGACGAAGAACCCCAAAATGTCCAGAACATCTCTAAAGCTCATACAGATCTTGGTTGTGTTACTATCTTGTACCAGGATAACGTGGGGGTCTTTAGATCCGAACCGAACAAGGCGATTGGATTAATACTAAGCCTTTGCCAGGATCTTTCGTTGTCAACCTTGGTGACTGCTCACAGGTGAGAGAAAAAAATAGTTTGCATTAAATGAAACCTTTCTTTTGTTCATGGTATGAATGGTATTGGTTGCAAAAGTTCAACATTTCTAACAATAAAAATCTCTATAGAAACTACTGACATGTCAAAGTTTCCATTCTAAAATGGATTTCATCTGTTACTTAGCAGATGTGGAGTAATTGTAGATACCGTAGCTTAGAACATCGTGTGGTGTATGAAGGTTTGAAAAAGAATCAGGGACGATTGTCCATGGCATTCTTTTTGGATTTTGTAGATGAAACAGAGATTCAAGGTCCCGAAGAGTTGATAGATGAGGAACACCCACAGAAATATAAAGCTGTTAAGTTTGGTGATATTATATCATATTTGATGCAAGTACGTCCAACTCTTGGTGGACCTCCTTCCTACTTCATACTTCAAGATAATGGTGCTGTATTTCAAATTGCTATCCTACTATATATGATGTTTTTGTAATGGGAATTTTTTTAATGGAGACCATCCACAAGATATTACAAGATGTTTGGTAATGGGAATTGAATAAACTAAATAAAAATCTAGAACAGTTAAGTTTGGTGATATCACATCATATTTGATGCAAGTAGGCCCAACTCTCATGGACTTCCTTCTTACTTCTTACTTTAAGATAATGGTGTGGTATTACAAATTGCTATCCTACTACAAATTAAGTTTGGTAAATGGGAATTGAATAAACTAATTATATAAATATAGAACTGTTAAGTTTAGTCATATCACATTATATTTGATGCAAGTAGGCCCAACTCTTGGGGGACCTCCTTCTTACTTCCTACTTTAAGATAGCACTATGATATTTCAAATTGCTATCCTACTAGACATGAAATTTTGTAAATGGGAATTAAATAAACTAATTATATAAATATACAATATATGTAATCATGTGTTTATTAAATAACATAGAGACATGCCTTTATTTTAAATGTATAAAGTGTAATTAAAATATAATGAATTAATGATTATTTGTATATTTAAATTGAATTAATAAAAGATATTAATATCAAATGTATTTTTTTTAATAATTTTATATATATATTTTTTAATTTTAATTTTTAGTTTATAAAATTATAATGGTGAATTAGTTTTAATTTAAAAATTGAGATTGTGGCTTTTCAATTATGTTAAAAATTGGATATAGATTTTTTTAATTTGGAAGACTACATACATATTTTAAAGTTTAGTGAAAAATATTTATTTTATAGAAAATTTGTTTCTTCATAATTTAAATTGTGAAGTATATAATCAAATTTAACTATGAGATGCAAGTACATATGAGATACAATGTTTCTTAGTAAAGAATTATTTAACATTGATCAAAGACAAGGTCATATTTAATTACCATGATTCCTTCTTCAATATATTTCAATTTGTTGGATAATGAGACCAAGCTTCTAGATGTAAATCTTGTCTTATACTTCCCCTATTTCTACTACTTATTATTCTTCTCCTTCTTCCTAATTTCCTTCAACATATCTAAATTGCCATTTAAGAATAACAACTATAATCCCTATTAAACAAGAAGCTAATCCTAATGCAAACCAAAAGATTTGTGTTTTTGTCATAGCCCATCTTGTTACATGGCATAGTATTTCTGATTACAAACTTGTATATTTATAGTTATATATGATGCATGACAGTGTTGTTATCCTAAATCTGTATAGTCATATATGATGTATTTAGACCAGTGGCATATGATGTTCTAACCATCAGGATGATTATGTTTTTATTTTATTATCATTATCTCTAGAGTAGATAATTATACCATGTTATAGTAGCATATATAGAATTTTTATCTTATATATGATACTAGTTTGTCATGGACTAATCACAACTTCGTGTTTGAGTGCAACAAGATCCATCATTCACCTCTACCCGACGGGAGAGTATCATAGAAGAGAGCAACCTAGTTCCTCTAAAGGTCATCTGCATGACTTCCACACACACACTAAATCATCTTTCATGGTTGCATATAGGTGGGATTGTAGTTAACTTGTAAGTTTTGGAATTGTTCTTGTTTCAGTTTCTTCTTGTTAACAAATTCATTTAAATTAATTTCAAGATGTTAATGCATATATAATATATACATATTGTTGGTGTATAAACTCTTATCTTAGACATTTACACTAACTCTAACCATAGTTAGGCGACTTTCCCACATGTCACTTTGACTATATCAAAGTTGTTAGCTATTTTGTAGATGTGTCGACTCAATTTGACACCTGGCGCTATTCTTGTGGATGGTTACTCACCACCTATCCTCATATTGTGGAGATTTGAGTATCCTATCTCACCTATTTATATTCATCTAATTGTGAATACAATGTGTCATTTTCATAGCAAATTCGTGTGCTCATTGTTCATTCTATGATCTTGTTTTCTACATGGTATCAGAGCTTTCTAGGATAGCTTTAAGCCAGGTGTTCTCTGATGTGAATGTCATCCATCATCGAGCTGGAATCTTGCTTCAAATCTGTAAGGCATTGTTTTGCTTGGTTTTTTTTATAATTTAACTGTGGTTTTTGTTTGCTTGCCACGAAGAGGAATCTCAGTGTTCATAGACGGAGGCATCTCCCCTGTTCGGCATTGTGGTTTGCAGAAAGGCCGACCCTTAGCTCTCTTTTCACAATTTTGTTAGCTCATAATAGCCAGACTACATCAAAACAAGGAGGGCTTCATTTTGCAGAGTTGGAAGTTTGCTTGAGACGCCTCACAGGGGCCTATTAAATCGCCCTCTCTACCCTGATTTTGACACTCTAAAGCATGGGAGGGGGCACCATCTCTAAACTTAAGCCCTTGGTCACATGGGGTTTTAGCCCTGGTCCTGCACAGCCCAAGGGAGCTTATTTTTCCTCCTTATTTCAATTTTTTTTTCTCTCAGAACATTTGCATGCAAATTATTTTTCAAGCATTGGAAATTTTTTGTTGTGGAAGGATTTTTTTTGTAAATGCAAAAAATTCTAAGGCCTATAACTTTTGCAAATCAACTCAAAATCGAGTGATTCCTTTTGCAAAAGTGCATGGTTATTCGTTGTCATTCCAACTAGCCCAAAATCGCACTAAAATTATAAAGTGCCTATTTGAGCTATTTTAACATGACCTATCACACTCCTTCTATATTAGTGCCTAATTCAAATGGGAAAATAAAAATTAAGGGGGGAAATCAAATCAAAAGGTGTAAATGATGTCAATGCACTAATTTTACAAAGTGCCACTTCAAGGGGGGTATTAAGCAAGAGTAAAAACACTAAAACACTCTAAACTTATAAAGTGTCACCTTAAAAACTGAGTTCAAAAACAAAGCTTAATTCAACTTCTCCAAACTTGAAGGTTAAAAAGAAAAGAGAATTCAATGCCTCCTTCTAATAAAGAAGTCAACAAATGGATTCTTAGTTCTATTGTAATGGAGCACATGTCACCTTTATAAGAGATGTTTATGAGAATCAAGCCATGCAATACTTTCAAAATTTTGATGGACAATATCTACCACAATGTTCTTGGCAAGGGAACTGTAAAGTTAGGAAATGGAATTGTTCACAATGTCTTTTACTTTCCTAAACTTTTAAGAAATCATCTCTCTATCTATCAACTCACCTGTTCTGACAAAATAGTTGAGTTTACAGCCAAAACAACACTTATCCGAGAATCGAAGAGTCAAAAACTTGTAGCAGTAGTGAAGGTTTGTCACTTCCACTGCAGCTTCATATTTTCACACTTTACATTAGGAGAAGACGATGCAGATTCAAAGCCTAGTGTTAATTCACGACTCAGCTCAGTTGGTTCAATATAATAGGATGATTGAACTCCAACTAGCATCTTTGTTTGTAAATGCACTCATGTAGTGTCATGTAATTGAAAAAGTGTAAAGGGAATTTGAAAATTATACTTACATTGAATTATAAAGTGTAATGGGGGGTTGTAACAATCACAACTTGAATCGCATAGATTCTTATCTCATTCGTATGTGTGCTCAATGCACATCCTTGTATTCAATTTTCAGTATATTTCTTGGACCTACATCCTGGTCTTCATCCCTTGATCACTACCAACTTCAATTAGTTTGCTAAATGGCAAAGTTTACAACTTCGACATGCTTCAGGAGTTCCTCATATCTACTTCGGAATCGGCATCATCATCTTTTGGAGGGGCTATCTAAGCCTTTCCTTCTTTTTCTCTCTTTTGGGGGGTATTTTTTTGCCATTGGGTTTTCTATCTTTGTCTGTTTCTGAGAGATTTGCATTGTGCATGGGTACCTCACTAGGCTAATAGCTAGGACTGATTTTTCAAAAACTCACCTAAGCTATGCTTAAGGGGGGGTGTTGGTGTATAAACTCTTATCTTAGATGTTTACACTAACTCTAACCATAGTTAGGCAACTTTCCCACATGTCACTTTGACCATATGAAAGTTGTTAGCTGTTTTGTAGATGTGTTGACTCAATTTGACACCTAGCACTATTCTTGTGGATGGTTACTTGCCACCTATCCTCATATTGTGGAGATTTGGGTATCCTATCTCGCCTATTTATATTTGTTTAATTGTGAATACAATGTGTTGTTTTCATAGCAAATTCGTGTGCTCATTGTTCATTCTATGATCTTGTTTTCTACACATATGTATATGTGTAAGTAGTATGTGTGAATATATGGTGTATATGCATAGACATGATATACAGATATATATACATGTATATATGTATACACACATATAACACAAATGGGAAAATACTCATTATATATATATATATATATATATATATATATATATATATATATATATATATATATATATATATATATATATATATATATATATATATATATATATATATATATATATATATATATATATATATATATAATAACCCTTAGCCTGCAAGGTCTTCTTTTGCTTCCACCTCTGATTTGAGTAATGACCCAGTTTTGATGGATAAATTGGTCAGGCAAGTAAGTTCGAGACTACACTTGACCCCAAAGGAAGAAGAAGATATAAAAAACAAAAGGGTATCAAAATTATTAGGATGGATGAACCTTCTTGTATGATGAGAGAGTTCTTGCCAAGGTACAACACAGAGAAGAAGGTTATGTATCAAATCTAGACAGATCTAAATACTATAGTAGAAGTTATTGGTTATAAACTAGGAAGGTGGCCAACCCCAGAAACTTTGACAATAGTAAATCCTGATAAACAATTATGGGGAAGATACGAGTCAAGACTCCACACTGTTGTAGGAGCCAAACAAAAGAATTTAGAGGCCCAAAGAAATTGTCAAGCCTAGTGGATGATGTCAACACAAGATAATCTGGATGACATGGCTCTTGATGTTAAACAAACTATAAAGAATTCTAGTTCTACTTATGAAATTTGTTAAGTGTTGAAAATAGTGAAAATAGAATAGACTTGACTATTCTGAAATTAGAAAAGCAATCTACCTCTCTTCTGAATGACACTTCAGGAATCTCTTACCAAGCCAGAAGTATTCAGACTTTTGTCACAAATATTCAGGCTTTGGCTCAAAGAATAGATACATATGTCACAAAGATCTCTGATGATTTAACCACTTCAAATCTTAGAAGGGACACTCAGGCCCAAGAAAATAAGGCTTTATTAGAACATGTGGCCAAAAATCTAGAAAAAATTAGAAAATATACAAAGAAAATTAGAGTCTTCCAAAAAGGAAAAGATAGCTCTGAAGAGGAAATCGAAGAAGCCAAGTCACATTTCTTAGAACTTCTGCAAAAATAGAAAGTTAAAATATAGAGGAGAAAAGGTATTCTGATTGCTAATGAACCTGAAGAAGAGCAACAAGTAGCACCTTCTAGGACCAAGATAGCCCCAAGGCCTATGAAATTAGTTTTCCCAAAACACAAAGAACATGCTATGTAGCATACAAAAGAAATTAGAGATTGGTTACAAGAATTTCATATTGAGGATAGGGACAATCAACCAATCTATATGGAAGAACTTGCTGTAGCACATCTAGTGCTTCTATTTCTGATAAAGAAGTAATTTTAGAAATAGAATCATCCCATGCATCAGAAAATGAGGAACTAGAAATGGTTAATGAAGAATTTGCTTTGGAAAAACTAAATGATGTTGAACAATGGGAAAATTTCATGGCCAGCCATGAATCAGTAGGCACCAATATTGATATTGAAATGAGAGATGTTGTTACTGAGAATTCTTGACTAGAATAATTGAGAGCTTATGCCACTTCAGGATACATTTTAAATATTGACAAAATTGTTGATCCATATGATGCTATATGTACCCGGTGTGATACGTTGGAAAATTTCTATTAAACTAGAAGCTCTGACTAGTCTGAATCTAATAAAGTTTTGTATTCTATTAGACTAATGTCTAGTAAACTTAGGGATTGGTGGAATGGATTGCCAGACAATGGTATTATTACCCAAGATCTGGTATCTAGAGAAGTATATGTCAAAGAAATGGATATGGGTAGAAATGATATATCTTTTGAAGGATTTGCAATGTTAAAACTTTTTCTCATTAGTTTATTTTGTGGGGATAGGATAAATGACATTCTTGAAGCTAAATTTTTTTTATATTCTATACAACTCAAGATTTTAGGCAAGCTGCACAAATACAATCTTATCTTTGAAAAATATATGATTGCAGCTCATAAGCTCCATGATCCTACTACTAAGAAATATTATCTTAATTCACTCCCTTGTGGATTAGGAGAATGGGCAGAAGACTATTTGATTGACAGGAAAAAAACTAAAGTTGAAAAATGTACATTTTCTGAATTAAAAAATTTAATAGTCACTTATAAGATGGATAATCAATGCCTACTAAAGGCTCTAAATGATATCAGAGAACAATTTAATTCTTCATGTAATTTAAGGGAATACTATAATTTGCCTCCCATCAACCAGCTTAAAGATTTCTAGCAAGTAAGAAAATTCCGCAAAAGGTCTTGTGGAAAATCATGTAAATGTTGCAAATGTAAAAGATGTGCCTATGATGATGACAACATGGACATGTCTTTCTGACCCAAACACAGAGACTAAAAAAAGAAATATAGATTTTCTCCTGTAAATAAAGGTTCTTTCAGAAATAGGAAACCTCCCAGATATTTGTTCAAGAAAAATAAGAATCTAGGAAAAGAACCAATTAAGTGTTTCATTTGCAAAGATCCTCATTATGCCACAAATTGTCCTAGAAAAATAAATCCTGGAACCAAAATTTATGCTCTTTTTCAAGAACAAAATGTATATAATAATTGGGAGATTGTAGATACTTTTGCTACTTTTGCTCAGCTTTCTAATGACCAGTTTTTTGAACTAGTTGAAGTTCTTCCTAAAAAATTTTCCATGGGTAAAGATAAGGCTAAAAGAATTTGTGAGTCAACCTCCGACGAAGAAAGTAGTTTAGATTCTTCCAATTCATCAAGTTCACCCAGATCTTCTTCTGTGGTCAAAAAAGTTGTTTAGCAAGCTATTAAGGATCTAAATTTTAAAATTGACATGGTCAAAGCAAATGATCCTTATCGAATGGCAGGGACAATAGAAGAAAGAAGGACTGATGTTAAACAATAACTTACAGACATTAAGGCATGGGAAGAAGAATGTGATTCTCTTTAGAAATAGCTCAGAAGTTCTGAACCTTCGACTTCCCATGGCTACTGGCATCCTAGTTGGAAGAAGAAACCAACTTCTCCCCAACCATTCTCTCCACCTCCTTTTAAAAATTTATCCTCTCATAAAACTATTCCTAATCAGCTTGATGTTGTCTGCTCCAAATTGGATTATCTCACTGAGGAAATTTAAAATATCACCTGGAAACTTTATTTATAGAAAAAAGAACTCACCACACTCACTTCTGTCGTGGGGGAGATTCACACAATTTTGTTCAAAGATGATAACAAAGATAAAGAATCCACAAGCAACAGTTCTAACCCTGATCTTAGAGAACCAACAAATGCACTATATCTTGTCAAAAATTGTACATATATTCTTATCAATTCCTATTTTTCTGGCTATAAGCAGATTCCAATGGATGCCTTTGTGGACTTCGACTCTTCTAGAGGCTTTGCCAATACAAATGCAATTCCTCCAAAGTTTTGGAAACCCAAGCCAGACCTTCCAAAAGGCTATGCAATCAATGGGGAACAAATTTAGATGGGCAGGTATGCACAAGATGTAACCATAGAAATTTAGGGAAAGAAATTTGTTACTGACTTCATTGAGTATAATGCTTTGCAAGGTGATGTGTTTTTGGGATTTTTAGTCTTGACTAAATGTTAACCCTTTGTTCTAAGAATTCATGAAGTTTCCCTCAGACATGAAGATGGTCAAATAAAGATTCTTGCTCTAAAGGTAGTCAATTACAAATTTGACAAAAAGACTACTAAACTAGCTAGGAAAGAAAATGCCAATCTTCAAGCCCAGAAGCCACAATTGCTGCTAGAACCAATTAAAGCTAAATTTGAGAAAGATTTTTGCAGTTTAAATCCTTTATAGTTCTGGTCAAAGAAACATGAAGAATGTGAAATCAAGTTATCACTAGAATGCCAATCTGTGATTCCATTTGATCCAGCACACTTGATGAGTCCTACAAAAGTCTGAGAAATGGATGAACACCTGGAAGAATTGCTTCAGGGACATTTTATCAGACAAAGTAAAAGTTTTTTCAGCTATCCAGCCTTCTTGGTAAATAAGCGAGCAGAAAGATAAAGAGGTAAGAAAATATTGTGCATTAATTATAATCCTCTCAATGATATAATCCTTCCTTTCAATTATCCAATTCCTTTTAGCATAGATTTGATTATGAGAGAAGCTTCAAAGAAAGTCTTTTCAAAGTTTGATTGTAAGTCAAGATTCTGGCAAGTTAAAGTTAAAGAAGAAGATAGGTATAAAGTTGCTTTCTTAGTTCCTTAGGGCTTGTATGAATGGAATGTGATGCCACTTGGAGTAAAGGCTGCACCTGCTTATTTCTAGCGAAGAATGGATAAAGCCCTTAGAACACTCAATGATTTTTGTGTAGTGTATATAGATGATATTATTCTTTTTTCTAAAGATTTTTTAGAACATTTAGAACATTCATAATTTTTGAATAATGTAATAAGGGAGCATGGGATTTTTCTATCAGCCAATAAAATGGTGATTGACCAAGAAGAGATTGATTTTCTGGGATTAATCCTCTCAGAAGGAAAGGTAAAATTGCAACCCTTAATGAATTTTTTGATATTCTGGGTGGGGAAAAACAAATTCAAAGATTTTTGGGTTGTCTTAACTATGTTTCTCCCTTTTATAATGGCTTGGCTAAAGATAGAGCAAAAATTCAAGGACAATTGAAAGATGGAGCTAAAGAGTGGACAAATGAACTAACAGATACAATCAAGAAGATCAAAGAGAAATGCCAACATCTTCCTACTCTACATTTGACTAAAGATGGTTATCCATTGACTCTATATACTAATTCTTCTGATAATGTCTGGAGTGTTGTCTTGTTATAGGAAAATCCCTCACAAGGTGTACAAATTTGCAGATATAGATCATGGACTTTCACTGACACAGAATGCAGGTATCCAATATATGAGAAGGAGATTTTAGTTGTTAAAAAAGGAATCCAAAAGTTTAAGATCTTCTTGAAACCTGCACATTTCATAGTCCAGACAGATAGCCAACCTATGAGATCTCTCTTAAAGAAGAAACTTGACAAGGATGTAGCTCATAGAAGAATTGCACGTTGGTATTAGATTTTATGATCTATGATTTTCATATTGAATGGATCTACGGAGACAATAATCCATCAGCTGATAGTCTTACTAGAGAAATGTCCAGTTTAGTAGAAAATGCCTCTATGATGATTGAACTAATAGATGACTATCCAGATTTTGAAGAAGTTATTCTGCCTCCAGAAATCCTTAACCCAATAATTTTAGTTTATCTTCTGAATACATGGCTAGATGATTTAAGGCATCTCATTAATAGGTATTATGTTGATGGTATTCTTGATCCTGATCAAGAAATGGCATTTCTAGATCATTTTGGTCTTAGGGAAGCTCCTGTCACCTGCACTATCAGGCACAGATATAGTTTTGATCTCTGTATAACATCCTTGTATGCTCCTCACTGGCCCAATGAAATCAAATGGATTTTTTTGAAAAACATAAAATTTGGATTTATTAACAGTATCATTGTTCTGCAAACTAAAGTAGAAGATCATGCTAATACCTTCAACCCAATGCTCACAAAGGATATGAAAGAGTATTTTGACTATATTCATGGTAATTTGTATTGTGGTGTGTCTGAAGGGATGATTATGCATCTCGCCACTCCTTGGCCATACAGTCTTCTGCGAGTAGAGTTTTATCCTCTCAACTTTGATTGGTTCTCAAAAGCTATAGTTCAAGACTTTAAGCCAACTCTATGTCCAGCTCTTTTAGCAGCCAAAACTGAATGGGATTATGCATACCCTAATGAGCTATTACAAATTTCTTATGCTTTTGACCCTTGAGAAAGAGACTGGATAGATATGCTCAAACCTTTGCCACGTTTCTCTCCTGTGAACACTCATTTCTATGACTAGCACATGGGTTTGTCTATGCCATGATGTCGGCCACATTATAATCTGACAGTAGGATGCCACCCTGTCATAAAAAGCAAGATCCCCATATCCACTTTTGGATGTAAAGTGGATTGTCCTCACTTAAGGTATCTTTAAAGTGATTGTCTTTATTCTCCAATTTTGTTAATGCTTACGGACTAGACTACGTAACAGTTGTCCACTTCAACAGTGCCTGCTAGGTGTCAATCTCATATGGTTGGATTTCCAAGTTAGTTTAATAACTTTTGAGGTCCGCTGCCTATATAAAGAAGCCTTTGCCTCATATTTAGAGATTCAGAGTTTGATTTAGATTTCAGATAATCTTGAGTCTAGGATCACAAGAGTATGTTCTTGCTTTGTGCTTATATACTCTTGTGATCCTAGACTTAGGATTATCTAAAATCTAAAGCAAACTCTAAATGTCTAAATATGAGGCAGAGGCTTCTTTATATAGCCAGTAAAACCTCAAAATTTATTAAACTAACTTGGAAATCCAAGCATATGAGATTGACACCTAGCAAGCACTGTTGATGAAAGCAAAGATCATATATATATTGATGCAATAGTTGCTTCCATATGGGGGCAGCTCCCTCTATTAAATTGCAATAAAAAACATTACATCTTGAGGCCATCTAGTGGGATGCTCAGTACAACATGGCTTCTGTGACTTCAACCAATCTAATCAACTATGGGGGGTGAGTCAATTCTCATAATTCCTAATCTAGAATACAAATGTCTCCATGTTCCCTCTTGAGATTGCTTCTCTAAACAGTCGCACCACTTGTTTCATCTCTGAATGCCAAGTTTCCTTGGATTCCGCTGTGTTATTCCAATGTCATCCTTCTGTGGCAGGCACGCATGATCTTATGCAACATCTTTCTTATCTACGAACTGGGGCAGTCCTTATTTGCTGCCTCTTCAAGTCCCTGCCATACTGACATATCATCCGAGCTGAGAAGTTCCCCCTTGCCCTTGATGGCCAGGTTGGCCAGCATGTCCACCACTTCGTTGCCTTCATGGTAAGTGTGGCCAATTGTGTAATCAGAGATCTTTTCTAAATTGGCATGTACCCTATCCAACCAACTTTGAAGGCGCCAACTCCAAATATTTTTTGACTTCAACGTTGATGCAAATCAAGGAGTCCCCCTCCATGTCGAGCCTCTGCCATTTCCTCTCCAAAATGTGTGCAAGGCCCCTATCAAGGGCCGCAAACTCAGCCTCATTATTTGTACCTTCTACCAACTTTTTTGATATTGCCCAGACTATTCTTCTGTTATGATCTCTTATCACACATCCTGCTCCGAACTTTGCCGGATTCCCCCTCAAAGCCCCATCAAAGTTTAATTTTAGCCTGCCTTCTTTCAGCTTTTGCGATTTGACTTTTACTCTTTTTGCCGAGCTGGCCACCATGATACAGTGAAAACTTGTAGGAACCTTTAATTTTGGCCATCGATGCATCAGCCAATCATCCCAAGCAGAAAAGTCTGTATTGGATTTGATTCTGGCCTTAGCATTGAGTACTTCAGATATCCCTGCTTCAATATTATTCTTTACTTGTTCTATGTTACTTTCTTTTCCCATGAAAATTCTTTTATTCCTTTCTCGCCATAAGTGCCATATTACCATCAAAGGACAAACCTTCCAAATATCCCCCCAGAAGTCATTTTTGTGCATATTTGGCCAGCTCATGAAATGCTTTTTTAAATCCTCTGGTTTGACTCCTACCCAATTGAGTTTTTCACTCAGCTAGTTCCATACGTCTGAAGCCACTTCTGATGCAGAGCGCACAGCAGAAACCATTCACTTATCAACTTTTAGATCCTTTTGAACATTCAAACTCACTATCGGCAAGATAATATACTATCGGCCAACCCAAAAACTCTTCTGCCGACGCACCAATCATACTGATGACCTTTCGAACTCAACCGTCGGAGTGACTTCAAACATCGGCGGGACTTTATTCTTCTTTTCTGATACACCGATATGCGTTATGTTGGCTTTGGCAAGACCAGTTTGTTCGACGAACTCCTTGAATGTCCTTCCGATATCGCCGCTCATGCCGATACACAAACTTAGCATATATATAACGTGACTTGCTATCACCAGTTGACTAATTTATCTTTCCCTGACTTCACCATTACGGCCAGTCATTCTTTGTATCTAACTCAATGTATCTTCTCAATGTACATTCGCAACATGCATTCTCAATGTGCTTTTGCAACATACACACGCAACGTGCTTTTGTGATATACACATGAAATGACTCTCGACATGCATTTGTGATATACACACAAAATGTACATTCAGTGAACCAACACTAAATTCACGTCGATATAAACCTCTGTATATTGCAACCGAATAACTATGCACAGAAACAACTAAATCTACAAAATAGAAAGCAATATACTCCTAAGGAAGTCATTCCACTGATTTCGAAGAAATCTCAACCAGTGGAATGCTTCTGATCTACATCACTATGATTACACCAAAACAAAACTTTTATTCCTTCTTCTCAGAAATATACATACAAAACTGATTCTCTCTCTTTCTGTCCATCTTTATCAACGAACACAAACTGACTATTTAAAGACTCTCATTGGCAGTTACATAAGGTGGAAGGCGAACCCCCCTACAACCACCTCTGTCGTTCAGTTACACTCATCAGTTCAGTTACAATTCTTTTATGACACGTTTACAATCTTTCAATATGGTGCAAAGGCCTTACAATATGACTCTTTGGACACAACAGAAAATGCATGGAATCTTCCAAATTCTTAGGTTTTGAGGTGCTCCTGCACCATACAACCAACCAACAAAAATTTCCAAGTCCCTTGGAAATGTACCTGCAAAACAAAACTATCTCTGTCTGGCTTCATCTTCTGTCTCTTCAGCTTCAGGCTTCCAATTTGCACATCAATGGAATAGTGACCAACCAACCAACAATAGCAAGCTACCATCAACATTTTAGATCATCTTCATACCCCTTCTACTCCTAGCAATAGAGTACTTTCAGACTGATCAAATCCTCCATGACTACAACACAATGCTCCATCAGATGTCCATCCTACACGCTGCTTCTCAGACCCATTTCTCTCATCCAACAATAGATCCTGGAGATGCACTACCACTCTCTCTCATAGTGGCTTCACTCTGCACCCTCTTCCAGCCAAATCTCTATTGGTGAATGGTCTTGACAGACCTCAACATCATCTGCCCACACTACAGGAATCCCATTCCTTCTCACAACTAGATGGCATGAGCATCTGCAACAGTCTAGCAGCTACAGTCAACCTTCAAAATACCTTCTACAATCTCCATCTTCAAAATGGTCACCAACCAAACATATTGCTTCAACTCTTCAATTTTTCTTCAACTCTTCACCTGCCTTCTCAGTGATAGGAATCAAATACACAATATCTCTGCCCAGAGATTTCACTAGCTCTGATACCAATTTGATGCAGAGCGCACAGTGGAAACCGTTCACTTATCAACTTTTAGATCCTTTTGAACATTCGAACTCACTATTGGCAAGACAATATACTATCAGCCAACCCAAAAACTCTTCTGCCGACGCACCGATCATACTAATGACCTTTTGAACTCAACCATCAAAGTGACTTCAAACATCGGTGAGACTTTATTCTTCTTTTCCGATATGCTGATATGCGTTATGTTGCTTCGGCAAGACCACTTTATTCGGCGAACTCCTTGAATGTCCTTCCGATATCACCACTCACGCCGATACACAAACTTAGCATATATATAACATGACTTGCTATCACCAGTCGAATAATGTATCTTTCGCCGATTTCACCATTACGGCTGGTCATTCTTTGTATCTAACTCAATATATCTTCTCAATGTACATTCGCAACATGCATTCTCAATGTGCTTTTGAAAAATACACACTCAACGTGCTTTTGCGATATACACATGAAATGACTCTCGACATGCATTTGCAATATACACACAAAATGTACATTCAGTGAACCAACACTAAATTCACGCCGATATAAACCTCTGTATCTTGCAACCGAATAACTATGCACAGAAACAACTAAATCTGCAGAACAGAAAGCAATCTACTCCTAAGGAAGTCATTCCACTAATTTCAAAGAAATCTCAACCAGTGGAATGCTTCCAATCTACATCACTGTGATTACACCAAAATAGAACTTTTATTCCGTCTTCTCAGAAATATACATACAAAATCAATTCTCTCTCTTTCTGTCCGTCTTTATCAACGAACATAGACTGACTATTTAAAGACTCTCATTGGCAGTTACATAAGGTGGAAGGCGAACTGCCCTACAACCACCTCTGTTGTTCAGTTACACTCATCAGTTTGGTTACAATTCTTTTATGACACATTTACAATCTTTCAATATGGCATGAAGGCCTTACAATATGACTCTTTGGACACAATAGAAAATGCAAGGAATCTTCTAGATTCTTAGGTTTTGAGGTGCTTCTACACCAACTTCGCAGTTTAGGAGTAGATGGTCTACACTCTCTTCATTTTTCCTGCACATTGGGTATCTATGCGGCCTATAGTTTCCTACCATATGCAATCTATCCCCAGTCAAAATTTGCTTGTGTAGAGCAGTCCATGAAAATGCTCCAACTTTTGGGAGAGTGATGTTATTCTAGCATAGCATGGCAGGCCAATCATTGTTTGCTTGCTACCTCTTTATTGCCTTATATCCTAATTTCACCAAGGAATCCCCTGACTTTGCTACACACCAGATCAATCTATCTTTCCTTCGATTAGGTGCCACTTTTCTTTTCTTCAATTCTTCTACTAAACTATCTACTTCATTCTCCCTTAGACCCCACGAAGCTAGGACTTCCCTGTTCCATATCCAACTCGATGACAGGGAGGAGGATAAAGAGTCTGCCACTTTCACATCCATATGTTGCTCCGCTACTTTTAGGAATCCTAAAAATTCTTCCATCTTGACAAAGGGGGATATCCTCCCCAAGAGTCCCACCAGAATGAGGCTTTACTTCCATTATTGATCTGCCATGTTAGGTGATCAGTGATGATCTCGCAACATTCCCACATGAAGTTCCAAATGTGGGACCCCTTCCTTGAGTTGGCTACTGTTAAAATTCTTTCTAGTTCGTCATTGTCAAGATATTTAGCCCTCATTATTCTGATCCATAACACGTTTGGCTTGGAGAACATTCACCAAACTAGTCTAGCTCCCAGCGCCCGATTTTGACAATCCATATCCTTCAGTGCCGCTCCACCTTTTTCCTTATCCTCTTTTGCAATCTCCCAACTTATGAGTGGTAGTCGTCTCTCAGAATTTGCCCCTTCCCATAGAAATCTTTTCATGATTTTATTCAATCCTGCTCCGCTTTCTTTGTCAATCTAAGACAAGACATAGCATATGTTGGTACTGCTTCCAATACCACTTTTAACATCATGATTTGTCCAGATAGTGACAACCAATTGCCTTTCTAGCTCATTGCCTTCTTCTTGCAAGTTTCCAATACCTTCTCCCAATGCTCGATCTTAGTTATTCCCTAAAATATTGGCACCCCTAGATATGTGCACGGGAGGGAGCCTATTGTCGTAGCCTAGTCTTCTCGCTATGCTTCTTTGCAGTCTATTGTTAACATTTAGGAAAATTATAGATGATTTGTCCCTATTAATTTTTTGTCCATATTTGTACACATACCTTTCAAGGGTGTCCTTGATGACTTCAGCTTCCCTCATACTTGCTTCCCCAAACAACAGTGTATCATCTGCAAATTTTTGGTGGGATAGGGCCTCAATTCCTTCTGCAACCTTCAATCCTTTCCAATTTCCTGATTCTCTTTGTCTCTTTATAAGGTGACTCAGTGCTTCTGCCATGATGACAAAAAGAAATGGAGACAAGGGATCTCCTTGTCGGATTCCTCAGGCACAACCAAAGAAACCACATGGAGAGCAATTAACAATGACCAAAAATTAGACTGTGGAGATGCACGCAAGTATCCACTCCAACCAATCTTTACTGAAACCAAAAGCCTCCATGACCTTCAGGAGAAAACGCTACCTTACTCTATCATACACTTTGCTGATATCAAGTTTTATCAGCATTGTACTTGCTTTGGAAGTTTGAGCCAAGTGTATTGCTTCATTTGCCACTATTATCCCTTCCATTAATTCTCTACCTGGAGTAAAGCCTGTTTGTTCTTTGGATATTATTGAGTTCAGTATCTTTTTTAGCCTGTTCACCATTACTTTTGATATTATCTTGTATATTGTGTTGCATAGTGCTATTGGTCTGAAGTCAGTTAATGCCTCTGCGTCTTCCTTCTTTTTTATCAAGGCTATGTTGGTCATATTGATTTTCTTCAACATTTTATGTTTTTTTCTGAAATCCTCCACAACCTTCCATACCTCTTCTCCAATGAAACTCCAACATTTTTGATAGAAGCATGCTGGAAATCTGTCCAGTCTTGGAGAGGGTAAAAGCATAAAGCTGTGTCACACTTTTATAAAGGAAACTGCCAATGCTGATCCAACTTTTAAACTTGAATCACTAAAAAGTGACATATGTTTTGAATTTTGAAATGATGTAAACTAATAAAATATTTATTTTTTAGTATATTTTATGTTTGTATTTTTTGAAAAAAATTTAAAAATTATTTGAATATAGTTTTTAATAAATTGACACTATAATTTAGTTGCTGATAAAATGCTGAAAAATGAAGTTACATGAGACGTCAATCTTTATATAGTAATTTTTTTTTCTTCAATTTTTTTGTGTGTATTTATAACTTGAAACTTTAGTGCATGGATATATTGTTTTGCAATTTTGATAAATATATATTTTTAAATAAATAATAAAATGTGTGTGTATTAAAACGTAGTTGTTTCCATTCGACGTCAACTTTCATATTAACTATTTATCTAAAATAGAAAAAAAATTATACCATCTTGATATAGATTCTTTTATCTAGTGCATCATATTTTTTTCAATTTTTTTTAATAAGTTTTACTATATATATATATTTGAAAACTAAACTTATAGATCTACAAAAGGGTGTTTTTATATTTTTAAAAAAATGTTATTTACACGAGTAGAAGTTGTTGAAATATCAAGTTTTTCAAATAATTTTATTTTTTTGGTAAATTGGCCTCATAGTGGTGCTACATATGCATTTAGCCAACAATTTTAGTTGGAAAAGTTGTGGACATATCTAACTTAGCTAGAATGAATCTTACAAGATGATATGTTTAACTAAAATTGATTTTTAGTTAGAAATACTTAAATTCACTTGTGCTGATAAGTCGGCTGAGCCGTCAGTGACTCATTCATCTCTTCGGTCACCAGTTTTAGAATGGTGGTTGTTATATCATTCATATTCAACACTTCTATATCTTCTTCCGAGTTATACATATTCTCAAAATACTTTACGCACTCCTCCTCTATTCTACTCTCCTCTGTTATCACTTCTCCATCGGCCAAGCTTATTTTGTCTACCCTATTCCTAATCCTTTTGGCCTGAGTTGTAAAATGAAAGAAGCTTGTATTCTGGTCCCCCTCCTTTAACCATGTCTCCCTGGCTTTTCCTCTCCAGAATAACTCTTCCCTCGCTAGCACTTCATCATATTTTCCCAGTAGTTCTTTTTCCTTCCTAAACTCTATGTCAGTCATTCCTTTTTCTATCACTTCCTTATTCAGGTCTTCCAATTCATCCTTGAGTTGTCCTTTCTATTTGAATATGTTTCCAAAGACTTCCTTATTCTAGCTACTGAGATTTTTCCTTATTTGCTCCAGCTTATTCATGAATGAAAAACTTTTTGGTCCTTTGCACTTTGTCGCTTCCTTCCACCATTTCTCTAATAAAGTGAGGAGGTTTTCATCACGCCACCACATTCTTTCGAATTTGAAAGTCTTCCTCATCAGCGGTCTGTCCATTCTAATTGTCAAAGAGACTAGGAAGTGGTCTGAACCTGTGTTTGGACACACTTCAACTTCCCATAGCGTGTTTAGATCCAACCATGCTTGGGATAATAGAAATCAATCGATCCTTTCTACTATATTTGCAAATCCAATCCACCTATTTGTCCATGGGAACCAGCCTTTCTTCATCTTCACATTCATCAGCTCATTCCTATCAACAAAATTTCTAAAATCTCTTATTATTGTAGTCTCTCTTTGTATTCCTCCATTTTTTTCTTCATTCCCCATTGTGGCATTGAAGTCACCCCTGAGTATGATTGGTTGATCTCTTCTTTGGTTCCAGATATTCGAGATCTTGTCCCATGGTTGTGCTTTTGTTTCCGTCCTCACAGGGCCATATACATTAATTAACAAGAAACTACAATTTGAGGCATGTTCCTTCATTTTGTACATAATGAAGTTTTCTTCCGACTAGCTATTCGTCACCTTGAACTTTGATGAGCTCCATAGAATTAACATACCTCCTGCACTGTCTGTTGCTTCTACCCAGGATCCTTCCCACTTCCTTAACTGTCTTATGAATGCTTCCTCTTCTTTTTTTTGTAGTTTGGTTTTCTCTGGCTGTAACAATTTAATTTGATGCTTTATATAGTGTCATTTGTTAGGGGCGATTAACCCCCTAACATTCCAGGATACTAGTTTCATTACTCCCTCAGGGAGGTCGAGCCTCCCCTTGACCTAAGCACATACTCTTTTATGTTTGTGAAACCTTTCTCTTTGGCTTCCTCCTCTCTCTTCTGCTTATTTGTTTTTTGCCCCGATTTTTTGGAAATTCTAGGGGAGGTAGCTCTGTTTGTAGTTTGACTAATATGTCGCAGTTCTAGAATGTCTAGTTCATCTTCCTCATCACTTTCTTGTGAATCTTCCCCACTTGTTCCTTTGTCCTTCATTTCTTCCTGGTCCTTTATAGCCTTATCTTTCTTTTCTGGGGCATTCACTTTCTCTGGGGTACAGTGATTATTTCCCAAGGTTCCGCAACTTCTTACTAATCAATTATATTTGCCTGGGGATATGCTCTGGGCTCTTTCTTTTCCTTTTTCTTTTTCATTCCCACAGGGTTCAGTGATCTCCTTCTCTTTCAGGATGTCCTTTAAGCTCCTATCCTTCTCATCCTCTTTCAATGGCAATGCCTTTTCCACCGTATCCTCCTTCCTTGTTCTCTCTTGTGAGTTCTCCCTTATTGTCAGATTCTAGATCTTATCCTTTTTGGGGTCTCCCCTTTGCGGCTTCAACTTATTTCTGCATTCTTCCAAGTTATGATTTCACTTATTACAATGGCTACAATAAAATTTGTGCTCTTCCACTTCCACTTGTTGCACCCATATAGCTTCGCCAACCTTTAGGTTTATGGATTGAGGAATGTCTTTTATTATCTCTACTTTGACTCTAACATAGATCAACGATTCTTCACTCCTCATATCACACTCTATTGTTCTTCCTAGGGCATTCCCAATCTTTCACAGGCATTTCCCGGACCAATATTCGTAGGGCAGATTGTATAATCTGAGCCAAAGGGGATCTTCTCTAGGGTTGCAACTAAGAGGATCAAAGTTTTGTATCCATGGTTGAATATACAGATGTGAATTTATGTTCTTCCATTTGTCCATGTGTAGTACCTTCTCTCTTTCCTCTTTTGTCTTAAATACCATGAAAAAAATGTTTTGACAAAAAATTTGTCCATGCAACATCTTCCCAATTTGCCACCACCCAGGCCCTTATTTCTGCTCTTGTGAATTTCTTCCCAGGGAATCGACTGATTATCGTTGTTTCTTCCAGTGCTTTAATGTCTTCTTCCACCGCATCCGCTACATCCAGTTCAATCTGCCTTTCCTTCCTTTGGGGGTTCAAAGAGGTGTGAGGTGATGATTTTTTCTGCCCTAAAGGTACCGCATTTGCCTCTGTTCCCAATAATTGTTCTTTCTCCTTCCACCCATTTTCGCTCGTTGCTTTTTCTAGATCCTTCCGTGCCTTTTCTTGCAAACTATCTAGAGGCCATGCTTCTTCAACCTCCACTGCCTAGCTTCCTTTGTTCGCTTCTCCCTTCTTTTTTTGGCCATTTTTTCCCACATATATATATTGCAATTAATCGAGTTAAATAAAGGGTATAGTAATATAGATTACTATCCTTAAATAAGAATAAAACAATGATAATTATTTTCAATTTAAAGGAAATATTAATAATGTGGAATCATAGAAAATAACAATGTTGCTACTTTTTAGCCAAGGTAGACATTTCTCCTACCGGCAAATAATACTTTTCATCAGCACAATGTATTTAATATAAAAATAAAGTGATAATATTAATCACTTCTAAATAATACCATTATTCTGTCTGAGGCAATTACTGTGCCCAACATGTGTAAAAAAAAGAGAGAAGCACGTGACAATTGCTCTGTATGAGTTGTTAAACAAAGAACATAGGGGAGTTACAAAAGCTTTACTTGACATTCTTTTAAACATGATTTTGAACTTCTAGAACCTTGGGGAAAAAAAGAGTGGAAAGACTCTTAAAATAGGAATTTCTAGTTCAAAAGAGGAAAATGTCGAAAGGGGAATGAAGGAAATAGCACGAAAGAGAAGAAAGGAGAAAGGGAATAAAATAGAAAATACAGACAAGATAATGAGATCTGCAGAAGTATTAAGGTATGGTTTTACTAGATTGCCTATTGGATCATAAATTTTTTACCAAGTATGCTTAAAAGGCAGATAATATCTTCTTCTTCTGTGCAAATATGAACTTCTGTACATGTTGAGGTTTTACATTCCTCTACAATTTTATTTGAACCTTAGTGATAGCAATTGCATTCAAATTGTTGTTGTATGAAAATTATTCCCATTTAGGGTAGCCGTGAAATTTGAGTTTAGATATTAATCAACTGAAGAATACCTATAAGAATAAATAAATCAAACAACCAGATCTATAAGGAATCAATTTCTTTTCAAAATGCATGCCTGCATATCTAATATAGTGTTTGAGCTAAGCTTAAAATAGAGCTTTGAATCAAAAATTATACCCAGATAGAGTAGTTGAAACCCTGCATGTGAATATACAGTAGTGAAACATGCTTTAAAACCCATTTCAAATGTGTATAAGGCGAATAGATGAAAATATGCCTAAAAAATGGGCAATAGATAGGGCACTCCATTGGAGGTGACCTCTCCAATGGAGACGTCTCCATCAAAGAGATGCTCTCTGATGGAGATGCCTCCATCAAAGAGATGCTCTCTGATGGAGATGCCTCCATCAAAGCTGACTTAGCTATGTGCAGAAAATTTAAAACAAAATCTATATTGATCTTACTCTTATTTAAGAGCTTTTATCTACTATGCATATGCATATTTAATGTTCTTCCCAAACCCTTCACTGACTTCTCTATTCGGCAGTATGGAAAAAGGAAGTTGCTACTTAGAACAGTAGTAAACTAATGAAATATGTTTATTGTTATAAGATAAAACTTATGATTTTATCCTTATAAACATAAAGGCTATATATATAGGAAGTTATATTTTCTATTATACATACATTAAAGTTATTAAATATTGAAAATGAAAGAAAGGAATGAATTATATCTCTTATCTAATTTCATCATTTTAAAGTAAATATTTGAAAAGACAAATTCTTCTAAAGCAAAGAATGAAACTAAGAATGAGATTTGGAACCAACAGAGACAAAAAAATATTGAAACCAAAACCAAATTAATGGAACTCGGGATACTAGAAATGTACAAATCTAACATACTTGATTGACATAAATGGTAGATTTCAAGCAAAATTTTATTTTTGAAGGATTGGAATCATGGACGCCATTTTTGAATTTATAGTTGCTTTCTATATGTTTGCATGGGCAATGGGTAGAATTGCAAAGTTAAATTCACTGTCATGTATGGCATCCTTAAGGAACTAGTTTCCTCAGGATGGGTTGAGCTGCCTGTGTGGGGTAGCAGAGGGAAGCTTGGCTTTATGGTAGGGTGGATGTCGCTTCTCTGATGCTCTCTCATCTTCGGGTGTATGAAGGAGGAGCTAGGGCGAGGAATCCATCGAGATGCCACAACACTTATGTAATTCTCTCAGAGTTAAAAATATGTATCTTATCAGCTTGATATATATTGTTATGTAAATTTTGAAGAAATGAAATTACTTGACTCATGATGAGCTTTATGTATATGATGGATGCTTAATGAATTAAAGATGAATCTAACTTTGTTATCTATGATTTCAAGTTGATTAGATATGATGTTATAGAAACATTATGAAATCACTTGATTGTATGATGAAATTATGAGACCTAGTGAAGATATGATCTATTTCTCTTATTGATCATGTTGCTATATGACTATTTAGCTTGCGTTAAAGCTTTCATGCTCTTATATGATGCTCATTATAGAACCTTTATGTTATATGTTCTAACATGTATAAAAAAGGTTATATGCTTTATGAAACTTTTGAAGTATAAAGTTAATAAGTGTTTTTATTTTAATAAAATGACATGTGGAATTAAGAGCATATTGACATATGGTTTAACTATATTGCTAGATATACATGATGATTTCATGTCATATTTCATGGAGTATTATGACTAGTATTAATTTATGGTTTTTCCTATGATTGGATTGGATGGTGTTGTTACATGTGGTATCAAAGCTCTAGGTTAAACTCTAGAGCCTAATGAGTCTACCTGCTTCTAATGTGACTCATGAATTTATAGGAACTTCCAATAATGGAACCTTCCTAAAGTGCAAACCAAAATGAAATGAGAGGGTTCAAGAGGACAAGCTAGATCAAATTATGGCTATGTTGACAGACACCAGAGCTAGAATGAATGCCCTAGAACATGAGATTAGGGTCACTAGGTCCATGCCAAACCAAGATGAGCAATAGGAAACTTTAGTAAATAGAGAAAAATAATCTGAACAGATTTCTTATGAAAATGAATCCACACTAGGAAGTAAAAGAGCCAAAATTGAAAATGAATTGGCCAAATATTTAAAGAAAATTCCACCCCCCAAGTTTGATGGAAAAGTTGTAGGCGATGGTGTTGAAGCTTGGATAGTGGAAATGGAAAGATATTTTGAACTGCATAACTTCTCTGAAGAAACCAAGGTAGTTTGGGCATCTTTTCAGTTAAAAGGGGAAGCAACCACCTAGTGGGATAATGCAAACATAGAAAAACATCTTTCATCTAAAAATATTACATAGGGTATCTTCTTATCCCTATTCTGGAAGTGATGGCTTCCACAGAATTACTTTGATAGGAAAATGAATGAGTTATGAAGCCTAAGACAAGGAGATCTTTCGCTAACACAAATTTGGGAGAAGTTTGTTTAACTCCTCAAATATATACCCCTCTACCAATAGGATGAATGCTTCCGTGTAAGGAAGTTTATTTTGGGATTAGAACCCCAAATTGGTTCAGAAGTAGATCTTCATGGCCCATAGTCCATGGATGAAGCCTTTGAAAAGGCCATCAAATAGGAACAAAAGCTTCATAGCATTACAGAATATAGAAGGGAAAATAAAGAGAAAGGGAAGAACTATCAAAATTAGATTCCTCTAAACTCTTCCAAATAGAAGAACCAGAAAGGTAATCAAATTGGGGATAAGAAAACAAGAATAAATTTGCAAAAGGGGGTGAGCAAAGAAAACCCTATGCCAAACCCAGGGCTTTCAGTGAAAGGGCAAATGACAATAATGATAAGGGAAAATATCAAAAACCCAAAGAAGGACCAAAAGTCGGGTGCTTTAACTATGGGGGTGAGCATTTTTCTAACAAATTCCCTCAAAGAGTAGCCGAAAGAACTGAGGGAAATCAGCAACAACAACCTTTCCAACACCGCATTCATGTGGCAGTGCATAATAGACAAGCCGACTTCCAAGCCACTCCTATTGAGCTGATAGATATGATCTATGGCTTTTCAGTTAGTGTTCTTATAGATACTAGTGCCACAAAATGTTTTATTGATCCTAGAGTAGTGGAAAGATTACCCAGGAAGGCCAGTTACATGGCCAAGTACTGAATAGTAATGTATGGTAACTGATATGAGAGAAAGGTAGACTAATGTCTAGCCTATAGTGAATTAACATTACAAGATTTTGTAACTCAAGTTAACCTTTATGTGGCTCCTTTAGGATCATATGATGTGATCCTAGGAATAAATTGGTTAACACAACATAAAGTTGTAAATTGTTTTGAGAAAAATGTAACCTGTAGAGATGACTATGGGAACCCAGACAAGGTGTGTAGCATACAAAGGAGCATAAGCCTTAGATAGATCTTGGCCATGCAAGTGAAAAGGTCTCAAAGGAAAGGATGCACTTATATGCTATTCATATAGAAGATTTGGGAGAAGAGAAATAACCCTCTCTTGATGAGTTTCCAGTACTCCAGGAATTCCAAGATGTGCTTCCTAAAGAATTACTTGGTCTTCCATCAAAGAGATAATTTGACTTTTCTATTGATCTTTTACCTAGTACGGAACCTCAATCAAAGGCTCCTTACAAAATGACTACTTCAGAATTGTATGAAATGAAGGTTCAATTACAAGAATTGCTTGACAAGGGCTTCATTTGACCAAGTATGTCACCATGGGGAACCCCTGTACTTTTTGTCAAGAAGAAAAATGGTACTCTCTGAATGTGCCTCGATTATATAATGATCAATAAGGTGACTATTAAGAACCGATATCCATTTCCAAGAATCGGTGAGCTTTTTGATCAAATGAGAGGTGCAGCTGTGTTCTCAAAAATTGACTTAAGATAGGGATACCATCAGTTAAGGATCAAGGAAGAAGATATACACAAAATAGCTTTCAGGAATAGACACTACGAGTTCACAGTTCTTCCTTTTGGCCTTACCAATGCACCCACAACTTTTATGAACTTAATGAACAGTGTGTTTAGAGACTACCTGGATGACTTTGTCATAGTTTTTATTGATGATATTCTTATCTATTCCAAGAATGAGGAGGAACATGAACAACATTTGAGATTAGTTCTTTAGCGCTTAAGGAAACATCATTTATTTGGAAATTTGTCTAAATGTTCTTTTATCAAAAGAAAGTACACTACTTGGGTCACATGATTTCAGAAGAAGGTATATCTGTTGACCCAGCTATGATCAAAGCTATTTTAGATTGGCCAATCCCCACAAATGTCCAAGAAGTCCATAGATTTACGGGTTTAGCTGGATATTATAGAAGATTTGTTGAAGGGTTCTCAAAAATAGAAAACCCTATCACTACCCTTCAGAAAAAGGGAAATAAATTTGAATGGACAGAAAAATGTGAACAAGCTTTCCAAATTCTAAAACATAAACTCACTACCGCTCCTATTCTCACTGTGCCTAATCCAAATGGGAGATTCTTAGTTATAATGGATGCTTCTGGAGATGGTTTAGGTGGGGTCCTTATGCAAAATGGCCAGATTGTAGCCTATGAGTCTCGAAAGTTGAAGACTTATAAGGTTAATTATGCACCTCACGATCTGGAATTGGCTGCAATAGTGCATGCTCTACAAATGTGGAGGCACTATCTAATCGGTAAACCATTTGAGTTAAAGACTGATCATATAGGATTCAAGTACATCTTCACCCAACCCAACCTAAATGCACATTAGAGAAGATGGCTCAAATTCTTCAGTGAATATGACTTTGATATTGACTATATCAAGGGAAAAGAAAATAGAGTAGCTAATGCTCTAAGCAGAAGAAGGCATGTTATGGCAATTGCAGTGTTCTGCTCTACTTTGAAAGAACAAGTAATAGAACAAATTTAGAATGATGACTTTTATGCAAAAGTTAAAACAACTCTAGAAAAGGATTCTTCTAACCAATAGTTTGAAGTGTACAAAGTTGAACCCACTGGGTTACTCAGATTTAATAATAGGATGTATATACCAAATCATGGTGAGTTAAGATCACAGGTACTTGAGGAAGCTCATAATGCCCCTTATTCAGGTGGGGTAACAAAACTTGTAGTTGATCTAAAACCTTTATATTTCTGGCCTGGTATGAAAAGAGAAGTAATTGAGTATGTAGCCAGATGTTTGGAATGCCAATGAGTTAAGGTTGAGCATGTCCATCTAGTAGGATATTTATATCCGCATGATATACCAGAACAAAAATGGTAGGTAATCAGTATGGATTTCATACAAGGGTTACCTATGTCTAAATCCAAACATGATGTGATCCTGATAGTAATTGATAAATTAACAAAGGTATCTCATTTCATACCTGGAAATCTAACAAATGGATCACTGACTTTAGCCAAAATATTTGTGCAAGAAATTTTTTAGACTTCATGGAGTGCCAAAAACTATTATTTCTGATAGAGATGTAAGAATGACAGCAAGGTTTTGGAAAACCTTGCATGCTGCTTTAGGCACCCGACTTAACTTCAATTCAGCATACCATTCGCAAATAGATGGTCAAACTAAACAAGTTAATCAAATTATTGAGTATTTGCTCTGAATGTACTGTATGGATCAACAGAGCAAATGGAAAGAGTATCTTCCATTGGTTGAATTTTCCTACAACAATTCTCACCAATCTTGTTTAGGTACGGTTCCATTTGAAGCCCTCTATGGCAAGAAATGTTGAAACCCTGTCAGTTGGGATAAAATAGAAGACATGGTAGTAATTGGTCCTAAAATGCTCAAAGAAATGGAGCAGAAAATGAAACTAATCAGGGAAATATTAAAGGAAGCTTCTGACAGACAGAAGAGCTATGCTGATAAAAATAGGAGTTTCCGTCAATTTGCAGTCAGAGACAAAGTATTCCTCAGGGTTAAACCGCATAAAAGTTCCATATCCTTTGGAAATTCAGCCAAGTTGGACCCTAGATATGTGGGACCCTTTGATGTTCTCAATGTGATAAACCTTGTGTCTTATAGATTGGCCTTACTGCCATCTCTCTCAGTTGCATGATGTTTTTCAGGTTTCTTTGTTAAAACCTTACTGCCCTGACACCACTCATATTTTGGATTGGCAGGATTTGCAAATTCAAGACTTGGGGTTGGTGCAAGTAGAACCCCTGGGAATACTTGAGTAGCACAAGCTCAAATTGTGCAACAGAGAGGTAGCCCAATGCAAGGTGTAGTGGGACCAGTTTTTTGTAGACAATGCTACTTGGGGAGATGATGTAGAAATGCAACGACTCTTTCAAAATATTTTCTAATTTGTTTTATACACCTTGGATATCATTTGCATGATGACAACTCCTAGAGGGGAGGGATGTCATAGCCCATCTTGTTACATGGCAGCATATTTTTGATTACATACTTGTATATATAGTTATATATGATGCATGACAATGTTGTTATCCTAAATCTTTATAGACATATATGATGTATTTAAACCAGTGGCATATGACGTTCTAACCATCAAGATGATTATTTTTTAATTTTATTATGATTATCTATAGATTAGATAGTTATACCATGTTATAGTAGCATATATGGAATTTTTAACTTATATATGATACCGGTTTGTCATGGACTAATCACAACTTGGTGTTTGAGTGCGATAGGATCCACCATTCACCTCTACCCAATGGGAGAGTATCATAGAAGAGAGGAACCTAGTTCATCTAAAGGTTGTCTACATGACTTCCACCCACATACAATAAATCATCTTTCATGATTACATATAGGGTGGGATTGTAGTTAACTTGCAAGTTTTGGAATTGTTCTTGTTTCAGTTTCTTCTTGTTAACAACTTCATCTAAATTAATTTCAAGATATAAATGGATATATAATATATACATATGTATATATGTAAGTAGTACAAGTGTGAATATATGGTGTATATGCATACACATGATATACAGATATATATACATGTATATGTGTATACATACATATAACACATAATTAATAACAAGTAATTGAGTTAGATAAAGGGTATAGTAATATATATTACTATCCTTAAATAAGTATAAAACAATGATAATTATTGTCAATTTAAAGGAAATATTAATAATGTGGAATCATAGCAAATAACAATGTTGCTACTTTTTAGCCAAGGTAGATATTTCTCCTATCGACAGATTATACTTTTCATCAGCATAGTTTGTTTAATATAAAAATAAAGTGATAATATTAATCGCTTCCAAATAATACCATTATTTTGTCTGAGGCATTTACCATCCCCGACATCTGTAAAAAAAAGAGAGGCACCTGGCAATCGCTCTATATGAGCTATTAAACAAAGAACATAGGGGAGTTACCAAAGCTTTACTTGGCATTCTTTTAAACTTGATTTTGAACGTCTAGAACCTTGGGGGAAAAAAAAAGGGAAAGACTCTTAAAATAGGAATTTCTAGAAAAAGAGGAGAATGTCGACAGGGGATTGAAGGAAAGAGCGGGAAAGAGAAGGGAGAAAGGGAATAAGACAAAAAAATACTGACAAGATAATGAGATCTACAGAAGTATTAAGGTATGGTTTTACCAAATTGCCTATTGGATCATAAATTCTTTACCAAGTATGCTTTAAAGGTAGATAATATCTTCTTCTTCTATGCAAATATAAACTTTTTACACATGTTAAGGGTTTTCATTCCTCTAAAATTTTATTTGAACGTTAGTGATAGCAATTGCATTGAAATTGCTATTGTATGAAAATTATTCCCATTTAGGGTAGCCGTGAAATTTGAGTTTGGATATTAATCAACTGAAGAATACCTATAAGAACAAATAAATCAAACAACTAGATACAAGGAATCAATTTCTTTTCAAAATGCATGCCTGCATATCTAATACAGTGTTTGAGATAAGCTTAAAACAAAGCTTTAAATCAAAAATTATACCCAGATAGGGTAGTTGAAACCTTGTATGTGAATATACAACAATGAAACATGGTTCAAAAACCATTCCAAATGTGTCTAAGGTGAATAGATGAAAATATTCCTAAAAATAGATAGTAGATAGGGCACTCCATTGGACGTGACCTCTCCAATGGAGACGCCTCCATGAGAGGCACCTTAGCTATGTACAGAAAATTTAAAATAAAATATATATTGATCTTACTCTTATCTCTCTGATGGAGATGCCTCCATCAAAGGCACCTTAGCTATGTGCAGAAAATTTAAAACAAAATATATTGATCTTACTCTTATTTAAGAGCTTTTATCTACTATGCATATGGATACTTAATTTTCTTCCAAAACCCTTTGCTGACTTCTCTATTCTATAGTATGGAAAAAGGAAGTTGATGTTTAGAACAAAAGTAAACTAATGAAATATATTTATTGTTATAAGATAAAACTTATGATTTTATCCTTTTAAACATAAAGGCTGGAATATATATAAAGAAATAGGAAGTTATATTTTCTATTATACTTACATTAAAGTTATCAAATATTGAAAAAGAAAGAAAGGAATGAATTATATCTCTTATGTAATTTCATCATTTTAAGGTAAATATTTGAAAATACAAATTCTTCTAAAGCAAAGAATGAAACTAAGAATGAGATTTGGAACCAACAGAGACAAAAAAAAATCTTGAAACTAAAACCAAATTAATGGAATTCAGGATACTAGAAATGTACAAATCCAACATACATGACTCACATAAATGGTAGTTTTCAAGAAGAAATTTATTTCTAAAGGATTGGAATCATAGATTCCATTCTTGAATTTATAGTGGCTTTCTATATGTTTGCATGGGCAATGGGTAGAATTGCATAGTTAAATTCACTGTCATGTATGGCAACCTTGAGAAACTAGTTTCCTCGAGACTAGTTTGTCTGCTTGTGTGGAGTAGCATGGGGAAGCTTGGCTTTGTGGTAGGGTGGATGTCGCTTCTATGATGCTCTCTCATCTTCAAGTGTGTGAAGGAGGAGCTAGGGCAAGGAATCCATTGAGATGCCACAACACCTATGTAATCCTCTCAGAGTTAAAGATATGTATCTTATCATATTGATATATCTTGTTATGTAAATTTTCAAGAAATGAAATTACTTGACTCATGATGAGCTTTATGTATATGATGGATGCTTACTGAATTAAATCTAAATCCAACTTTGTTATCTATGATTTCAAGTTGATTAGATATGATGTTAAAGAAACATTATGAAATCACTTGATTGTATGATGAAATTATGAGACCTAGTGAAGATACGATCTATTTCTCTTATTGATCCTGTCACTATATGACTATTTAGCTTGGGTTAAATCTTTCATGCTCTTATATGATGCTCATTATAGAACCTATATGTTATATGTTCTAACATGTATAAATGAGGTTATGTGCTTTATGAAACTTTTGAATTATAAAGTTCATATGTGTTATTATTTTAATAAAATGACATGTGGAATTAAGAGAAGATTGACATACGCTTTAACTATATTGCTAGATATACATGATGATTTCATGTGGTATTTCATGGAGTATTATGACTAGTATTGATTTATGGTTTTTACTATGATTGGATTAGATGGTGTTGTTACAGTTTTGGTATGTCAATGCTTTGATAATGCTTCTTGGACTTAAGCATAGCACCCCTAAACTTTGATCCTCTGAATAACATTTTATTTTTTAGTTTTAGGTATTAGATAAGGAACTTTATATTTGTGACTACAAAATGGAACATAAGGTATAACTTTCTATAAAGAGAGTAGTTGCCTAGTAGACTTGTTGACTTATGATGTATTCCTTCATTCATCTATGATGTCTCATTTAGTAGTTTGGATACTTTGTGAGTAACAATATTTTATGAAATGTGCTAACCCTATGGACTCTTGTGTAGTTGATAGATCTTGTGCATAGTGTGATTGGAAACATGAAGCATAAAGAATCTTCAAATTAGAGAAATGGGATTTTGTGATGTGCTCTATCAGGAATTCTAAGGTCTTGTGTCATGAAATGTAAGCCTATTCTCTTTATGTTGTGAAGTGATGCATAAACACTGTGAGACTTGATTTAGAGCCATGTAAAGGAAAATGGTTTGTTGTGAGTGTCACACCTCATTCTGAAACAAACATACTTATAATTTTTATTTCAAGAGGACAAATAGTTACTTAGTGAAAATATTATGATTAAAGTAATGTTGTGTTAGAATAGAAAATGCATTTGACTTATATTATTTTATATGCAAGGAATAATTGTCTATGACATTATTATGTGTGTGGTTAAATAATGTAATGGACTAAATACCATTGTACGACTGAGGTGGATGTAGGAACATTATTTTTTCTTTCCCCTCCAAGATGAGGAGAGAGAGTATCACCTTGGAGAGGGTACTAGATTGTGTGAATACAATGATCATTGTGCCATATGGAAACACACACACTCACATTAAAGGTTATGTCAATTTTAGAATAAGTCTTATTATTTATGTTGTTGGTCACCTCAGTAATATTTTAACGTTGTGATCATTCCGCACATGTTTAATATTCTCATCGTCATGTCAATGACTTAATCTTTTATATCAACAATCAGTAAGGTTTTGTATGTCTCTGAATGCCAACATGACATTAGTAATTGACCAATCAAGTCTAGTCTTGACGTAAAGGCCTACGTTGGATTTACAAGACTCCATCCTCGATATTGTGCTCGTGAATAGCATAATTAAAGCATTCAAAAGAATGCATCAGTGACATCTATGAATTAGGTGTACTATTGTTTTTATTTTAAATTATTTATAAGATTAGTCATGGTTAAATTTAACGTGTAGCTTGTGGTAAAGGAAGTTAAGTCTTGGAGACTCTCATCGTGTTCTTTCATAGATACTTGGAGGAGTGGATAGGAGCATTAGCTCCATACTCCTATTTTCAAGCTCTTTAGACTAAGGATGGTTGAGAGAAAGAGAGAATAATTATGTGCAACTATTTTATAACTGACAGGGAGTGTAGTTATGATGGGAGGATAAGGGATCTTGATAAGAAACTTAGTCGAGAGTAGAAGCAGGACAATATCTCTTGGATTGGGAGAATAGAAATGAGGAGAAAGAGCTCGATAGGAGAGAGTATTGAATGCATTAACAAAGTGATGGGTATGCCAATGAACCAGTAGTAAAATGTGGATATTAAGCTTCATACTATATGTAAAGTCATTTCTATTTTCTAAATAAGCCTTGAGAGGTTGCAGGTTTATATGAATTAATTGCTACCTATGGAAAATAAAGCTTCTATACATTTATATATGCTTTTGACGTAGGAATATATCTGTAGATACTCATAGAACGGTATTCTATTTCATTATAGTATTGAAGTTATATGCCTTTAGAAAACCATGAATGTTGTTCTAGGTAGATTATGATAAATATAGATATCATTCATATTATATAGAATTCAGTCTGTAGAATGATTGAAATGTCAGAGATATATATAGCTAATAGGAAGTCATGTATTTATATGCTTTTTAAAGATAGTTTAAATGCAAGTTAAACCTGTGCATAGGTGGAACGATATATATATATATATATATATATATATATATATTGGCTAGTCATTAAGCTTGGATAAATTTTGTTCTTATATAAACGTACTGTGTGTGAGATATTACCTTAGTATATATGTTGTGAGAACAGTGAATATAAGCCAATATAGGCCGAATGGTTTGGTGCGTTGTCGATTGTGTAAGGTCGATTTGAGAATATCAATCTATACCTATCTATATAAGGAAAAAACTTACCAGTTAAGTTGGTACCAAATCAAGAGCTTACTTATTATCTTAGGTCTTGAGTAGACTAAAACATATTAATATTATGATGTTATAGTATCCTTCTAAAGGAGCTATATCAGTTTGATGTTTAGAGGTATCATTACTCTTGTTAATTATAAAATTTTATAGCTTGTGAATGATCAATGACTTGATTAAAAGACTTTAGTCAAATAGACTTCATATTTAGATAATCATGCAAAAGAATCTATTTAACTTAAATGTCATAGAGGTAGATAATATAAGTATTATCATTTTGATTTCTATGAGTAACCAAGAGTTCTCATCTACTACTTTTATTTCTGGTTAAGAGGAAACCATTCTTTTATCTTATATTTTGGCCAAGATGGGTTAGTAGATTATTGTAAATTGCTTTTACCTCATTATGACAATATTATAGTCATTTTATATAGTTCACTTCGACAAGAAATTAGTCAAATATAATCATACACTAAGGCAGACGTATGTCATGCCCGTATCAAGCCCACCTGTATGTCAACCATACAAGTGGGCAAAAATCACAGATTTTTTTTTTTTGGTAAAGAAATTAGATTAAACTTGGAAACTAATTGCAAGTTTACCTAGAGTTCACTTATGTGTCACAATCACAGTTTGGTTTGTTGATGTTAACTCTCTTGTTTGCAAGTTCCCTAATGATCAAAAGTATCAAATCAAATCCTAGGAAGATATTTAAACATGTCATTCAACTTAGTCTATAGGGTTACATGATAAAATCCACAACTAGGTTAATTAAATTAAAGAAACAACGATTCATTAATTAAATTGTCAATAATTAAATATTTTCTTAATTTAAAGATTATAAAATGATTTTAACAAAGGTAATAATAAATTTAATATATCATTGAGTTCCCATATTCAACTTAATAAAAACATATTAAATTTGTTACCTACTAATTAATCTCTATTTGAAGGTTGGATAATGTAAGACTTAAAAAAAATAAAACTAAATCCTTCTCATAATAAAATCAACTAGATCTTTTCATTATTTAAATCTAAATACTTTTAATAATAAAATCAATTAAATATTCTCATTAACTCCAAATTTCAAAATAAGATGATTTTTAGCTATATAATTTCTATTTAGAAATAAAACTACTAAAAATCCAAACCAAATCTTCCTTTCAAAAAAATCCATGAGCGAATAAAACAAACTTTTTTCATAAAAATAAAATTAACAAATTCTTTTTCTATTTAATATCCATATTTTTGTATTTATATAATATATGGCATTTTACCCATTCCTTCAATAAGAAAGAAATTCTTATCTTTGAAATAATAAAACAAAATAAATTTATTTTATATTTCCATCTATAAAAGCCATTATTCATCTACGAGACATGACTGGTTTTATGTTTGTGTGTTCAGGTGAAAAATAGAGGAAATCTCATATTGATGCAGAAGTAATAATAGACATATATATATATATATATATATATATATATA
Organism: Cunninghamia lanceolata; assembly: GCA_027924645.1. Classification (NCBI taxonomy): domain Eukaryota; kingdom Viridiplantae; phylum Streptophyta; class Pinopsida; order Cupressales; family Cupressaceae; genus Cunninghamia; species Cunninghamia lanceolata. The sequence goes on along the minus strand of BSBN01001272.1, from coordinate 17,972,779 downwards.
AACACACACACACACACACACACATATATATGTGATGTTTGAAGGATAATGATGGTGCTGAGCAGCAACATAGGATATGTTGCACATTGCACATATATATATATATATGAAATGTTTTTTAAACTACTAAAATTTTATTGTGTTAAGATTTAAAAGCAAGGGAATGTATGTTGAGTGGCCACAACCCTCACAGGAGGGACCATGGCCTGTATAGGCCTTCAGCCTCCCACGGGGAGCACCATGGGAGGCCGTGGGACTTCCCATGACCCTCTTAAGGCCTGCAACTTCAAACCAAAACTAATGTTGTCAAAATGTGTGTGTGTGTGTGTGTGTGTGTGTGTATATATATATATATATATATATATATATATATATATATATATATATATATATATATATATATATATATATATATATATATATATAATCCAATTTATCCCACTAGTCAATTAATTAAATAAATCCTATTTATTTAATTAATTTCTCACCTTTCCTCTAATTTAAATAAATAAAATATTTATTTAAATTAGCCTCACCTTTATCCTCATCACAACACTTGTCCCTCTCTCATAATTTAAGTAATTTTTTATTTGAATTATGTGTCATACTACAACCATACTACAACTTTCATTTAATTCTTTGTCGTACTACCAACTAATTTAAATAATTTTATAATTTAAATTAGGTCAACTCTATTCTTATCCACACACTTGTCATACCACTACCTTTTTTAAATGAAGGGATCCAAAATTAAAGCATCTTTTAATCTTAGTCGTCCACATCACACAATTGACCTTTCAATCCTAGCCATCAATCCTTAACCCTCATCTCCTATAAATGAAGCCTCACCCAAGCCATTTAGGGGGATCCATCTTCAACAATCATCATGCTACTGAAATCACTCTAGATCTCCATATCTATCATCTTGATTCTATTGTTATGCTACAAAAATCATGAGCAATCAACATCTCACTATCAAGCATTCATCATCTAGAACATAGCTAGTAGATTAGGGTGCATCTACTCTATTTTATCATGTGTTGAGGACTTGGTTTGAAGGTAAAGGTATTGGGTTTGTTGCATTATCTTTCATATTATTTTTCAATCCATTTTTTTATTCACATTTCTGGCATGCCCGTGGCTCTAACCCTTGCTTTTTGCAGGTTTATGTGTTTAAATTTGCAAATCTAACATATTGTTTGTCAAGTTTTCAAAATCAACTTCTGCAGGTGATCTCCTAGGCCCAATCTGACCTCACCATTGAGTCTGGGAGGCCTCGTAGGCAAAGATTGAAATAAAATTTTCTATGTTTTGCTCACAGAATTTTTTTTGAAATTTTTTGAAAATATTTTTAGCTTGGCAGTCTATACGGTACAGATTTGTATGGATCCGTACCATACAAATATGTCGTATGCTCTGCACCAGTCTATGTTGTTATCATTCTTGAAGGTGTTTGTTGTTTTGTATTTGAAGGTGGTATTTTATGCTCTGTTGACTATGTTTGTATAACATCCCTATCGACCCACTTCAAACCCTCTCTAGCAACCTCTTTCTACCCACAGACCTGCATAGTCACAACTAGTTTCTTAATGTTGCCACTACCTCAATCTCCCTGTCGAACACCCTGCCACTATCCTCCCCCACAACCTCGACCAACACTTTATCGTCACTTCCTAAAATGTCACCTCCAACATTCTCCACACCACCCATTCTCCACATCCTTCCCACGATTTCCAAATCTTCGTTGACCACATCCAAGTCTCCTCCCCTCTGCTAACCCTCATAAACCCCCGTCAACCATCTCACCTCTCCCGTCATCGATCTCCTATCGCATCTACCTGTCAAAAATCTTCTCTCTAGATCTCCATTTATTTCTGCCACCCATATCCTCGTTTTCCCCTATCGACTTTCCCCAATGCTCAGCTTAATGCTCTTGATGACCATGATTACACTTCCTCCACCACTACCATCTCCCTTGTCGACACCAATACAAATATTGCCCTATCCCCTGTCACCCTTGATATAACTTGGTCACCATTTTCTATCTCTACAGCTGGTCGATGCCTTTCTACCATCCCAGACCTCACTTTTGTAACCCGTGGTCACAAGTTGTGACCTATGGAAGGGGGCTAAAGCCCGGCATTTTTTATTTTATTTTTCTTGGCCTTTAGCCCCTGGTCACATGGGTGACTAGGGGCCCTAAGCCTTAACCATCGATCCAAAGCGCTGACTTCACCTAAACTACCCCATGTGACCAGCCCGCCCAAATCGCCAGCGGTTTGACACTAACCCCCAGCCTGTCCTCTTTCTTCCTTAAGCCCTAGAAGGGTACCTTTTCTCTTTTCGCTATAACTTTTGCATAATAGATCAGATTTTCACGAAACCAGTGATGTTGGAGAGCTGGTTCATGTAGCTTCACTATGGCGAAAGAATTTTTAGGTAATTTTATTAGATTCATCAGGTATTTTTAGTCAAAGTCAACCTTTCTTTGTAACTTCAATCGCTCATATCTTGTGCAAATTTTATCTAATTTTCACGAAATTATTTTTTGAAATAGCATAGAATTTCATGTACAATATGATCATATCATTTATTTTGTTGTAAATACTCATCATTATCATAGTTTCATCAGATTTCTCTTTTTCATATAACACATTGGCTTGCAAGTTTCTTTGTCCTTTTTTTGTTTTGGTTGAATCTAGGAGAACATAAGGCAATATTCAACATCAACATCAGCATCAGCATCAAATATAAAGACAACATTTCTAGGTGCACTTAATCCAACCCTTGTCTCTTCATTTGATCAAATAAACTCGTTTCCCTTCACACTTCGATTTGGGCTTTAAAATGAACTATTGTTTGCAATCACACATTAGAATTGGGCTTAAAATAAACTTGTGTCTTCTTTATCACATTTGGCTTTAGGTTTAAAAATAAATTGTGCTTTCATTGTTTTGTGGATTTGAGTGCGATTGAGGGTGTCTATGCTCTTCTCATGCACTTCATGTGATCTTGAGAATCAAAAACATCCTTTCATCCATTCACTTTCACAATACACATTTCAATTTCTAAGGGGGAATATACATTACGAGTGTGAATCTAGTTTGTGTGTATGCTCTCTCCTTGCACCACAAGGTGACCTTGCAAATCAGAAGCACCCACTTTATTTGCTTTTGTCACCCTTCTTAGGAGGCTTGCTTAGAGACACACCACTCCAAGGGATGACCTCAACTCTAGCATTTCGGTGAAGTATAAAAAGTGAGGAGTGAATCGAAAGACATGCCTCTTGGAAGTTGAAATCTTGTCATTCAGGCTAAGCCCCCAAGAAAATTATACCTTGGGGAAGTGAAGGTGAAGGGTGGTGTTGATGGAGTTATCAGTCACAACAACAAGAAATAATAATTCAAACAACAAATCTTTATCGTCTTAAAAGATACGATAAATTCAACATGAATTTATGATCCCAAGTCTCCGTTAGTCAAGTCTTGACCTTCTGACAGTCACTCAGAGGTTTAATGTGATAATGATGTTAATCATTTTGGGGCCTTACGTCTTGATTTGAAGAAATTCTATTTGGATATTGTCTTGTTTACCTGCTTTGCATGTATCTAAACAAATTACATCAAATATGATAATCCTTAACTAAAATATGCATGTGTTCATGGATATTTATCATAATTTTGATCAATTCTTCTATAATTTACTCTAGCTAAGATCATTTATGATGATTCTTTTAACTTTGATTAGTTCTTCTAAAATTGTCTTAAATTGAACTAATCTTCACTCAATTTTCCTTCTCCACTTTAAATTCTTCTAAATATCATGCCTATAAGATGATATTTCCATGTTCTTTGCCATTATTTCTAAACATTTGCATGATATTTTCAACATAACACACTATTTCCTCAAATATGCCGAGATATTCAGTTATCTACGAGAATTATGAATATTTATTCTGTATTTTGTTTATCATTTGTCAATATTTGTAGCTATGATGATGATTTATGAAATTTAAAAGAAAACAAATTGAAATTCTAAATTTACTGAAATTAATTGAAGTTTGATCACTGATCCACATGTATCTTTGACACTTTCATGAAAGGAGATGAAAACCAAACCATGCTTTGCCAAGACAGTCCACGACTACACATGACAGGTGCAAACCTTTAAAGGTAAAAGAAAGAATGATGACAACATGCACTTTGTGAATACACCTCTATTGAGTGCAGCAATTCACAGTTACACATCTAGAAATCATTCACCATATTACTCAAGATATACGATTTGGAAGTAACCTAAGTCTCCATCTTCATTAAGTATGCAAAATGAATACACATATACAGATGATCTTGAGAAAGAATAATGAGGAATTACTAAGTTACAGAATGTACACGAAGTGTCCACTAATCACCAATTCAATCTCAATTAAGCTTCAAATAGTTTACAAATGGAAATCCATCTCCTTTTATAGACCAAGGATAGGATGCAGTTACAAATGATCCAATGGTTAGGATCAACTCAAGATGATCTAACAGTCAAGAAAATGTGGCACGTGATTTCCGGTTGGCAATCTTTAGTTGAGGACAGCTAGCACATCTGGAATTTTCTCTGAATCTTTGACTTGGTCTTCATGACCTCTTCATTTAGCATTCTCTTCAGATTCCTCCTTTGTTGACTCTCCTTTCATAATCTTGCATCTAATACCTTGGACGAGCTCATATGCTCTGAGGGCTTTATCTATCTCTATTCTGGTTTGCACCTTGGCCTCCTCAACTACATGCTCCTTGGCTTTCAATTGCTCCCTCAAGGATATTCATCTATTTGTCCTACTATCCAACTCTTCATTATATGCATCTATCTTGGATTTCATAAGCATAGCTTCATTAATAGTATCTTCTGAGAAATGTTGGATTGGGTCTTCGGTAGCAAAGTTGAAGTTGTCTCTAAATGCCTTAATTGCAAATTCATTGTATACACCTAAAAATGACACAACTCGGTCTAAATAAATATTCTTAATATTTATTTCATTCTAATTCTTCTATCAATAAATAAATAAACAAATTTATTTATTTGATTCATATTCCTCTAAGTTAATTAAATATCAAAATATTTAATTACCTCTTCTAAAGTCAAAATTAAATAAAATCCTTTATTTAATTTAATTCTTCCAAACAATTAAATAATTCTTAATTATTTAATTAAATCAAATTCTTCTTCTAAATTTAAATAAATCAATCAAATTTATTTAAATTCTCTTAATCTCTAAAAATAAAATATAATCAAATATTTAATTATTTCTTCCAAATCATGCGCAAACAATTAAATAAATTTATTTATTTAATTTTCTTTCTTATCTTCTAAATTCCTCAAAAATCCTCCAAATCTTCTAAAAATAAGTCTTCTTCTTCATGCACACAAAATTAAATAATTTATTATTTAATTTCTCTCAAATCATGCAAAAGCAAATCACAAGTTGAGTTAACTGACTCAATCAACCTTGTTTTTATCAATATCTCTTAAATTAGAAAAAAAGCTTTCTAATTTATGAAAATCAATTCTTATCTTTATAAAAGAAAGCAGTTAACTCAAACAAAACAACTTTTGTGTGACACTTGTATTCTTTCTATTTGAGCACATTCTCTCAAGTCTTCTATACCATTATCTTCTTGTTCTTTCTATACCGTTGATCTTTTCTCTCATTAATCTATAAATTGAACCCTCTTCTTCCATTTCATTCATCCAAGCTTTTAGTATTGTTACTCTGCAGGAATTATAGCGCACCTTTGGCACCCAAGTCATTCCATTTGCTTGTGATCAACTTGTTACCATATCACCATTATCATTGTTGTGAAGCTCATCTTCATTGCAATAAACTATCACGGCCATTCCCACTTAACATCTTGGAATAGTAAGGAAGTGCACCTTCTAAGGGCATATTCATACACAAGATCATTTGTGATAGGCCATCAATGGAAGCCATGAGGTAAAGAAGTTTGTTGAGGTATTGTTCATTGTTTTAGATCTTTATTTATATATTTCATTGAGTTATGGGTATTATTGATATCTTTGATATTTATGCATAATTTCCCTTAACATTTTTGGTGCCCACTGTGGGGCTTTGCCCTGATTTAACCCAAAAAGTGAGTTTTTTATGCAAAGGTTCCGTACACAGGAGGATTTCATGCATTTGATCCATTCTAACGTGCACCTGAGCTTTGTTCCGGTGCATTTGATCTTTTGGTGCATTTGCCTCCTGAAGCTATACATACATTTTCTGTTACGGCGCATCTGTCTAACAGTGCATATACTCTATGTTTCAGCGCTTTTAAGTTTTGTCTCTACGCTTTTGAATTCTTGCACTTCTGAGCTCTGTTTTTGCGCATTTAAGCTCTGAAGCTGCGCATCTATTTTGAACAATGATTTTAGGATATTTCTTGTGGTTTTTGCTAACACTGACACTTTTTGCAGGGATATTCTCTCATCTACTTGCAAAATTAGGGGTTGGTTTAGTCATTCTAGTTGCATTGTTAACACAGATCATCTTTTTAAAGGATAGTAATCAGATGCTCATGTAAAATCACATCTAGATCTAAATAGGAAGGGAGTAAATTAAATCTTGTTGCATCAACAAATTAAATCTGGTCCCAATACTAGGAGGATAAAATTGAACCACTGCTATCTTGCTTTTCAAAGTTAACAACTTGCATGTGTGCCCAAGTAGCTAGCTCATATTGTCTAAGTTTTCATTTTAACTAGGGGGAAAGGAACAACTGTCTTTCATGTTTTTAGGAATGATACCAGGCCTATGCTCTCGCCTATCTTGGGTGACCAAAATGCCAGACATATCATTTTTGCATGTGTTAAACCTTTAGAGAGGCCTGCCCTTGGATATCCTTCCGTCCAAGCAGGAATGACCTTAAGTGGTAACAGGCTAAAGCCAAGCCCTACCAAGCCACTAAATAAATTGTGTTTGGAGCAAAAGCTTCAAACAATGAGTGAAGTTGTGTTATACCGACAGCCAACCTCCCCCAAAACCCTCCTAGGCGTAACCCTTGAAGGCTGGGAGACTCCATAATGGAGAGTAGTGTTGCTACACGTATAACCACTCAAACGGTTGCCCTTACTAGTCATCCTTTGTTTTAGTAGCCCAAAAACCCTCTATTTGTTGGCACAGAATGTGGGACCTTCGAAGCCGCCTTGATTCATGTGGTTCTTAGTAGAGATAGTAGGGAAAATCTTAAGGTTCAGTGGGGGTACGAGCCTTAGGAAACCTGGATCTTGGTATGCATGAGAAGTGAGTGCCGTGGAGAGGAGTTGATGCTACCAAGATCCTGAAGCTATCCACTTTGAATATGCACAGCTAGGGGATCCAACAAATATTACCTTTACTATCCTAGGATTCGTAACTATTTTGAGTAAAAAAGAGTCCAAAAATTACAAAAAAAGATCAAAAAAATCATGAAAACTTCTTTGTGTTTGCTGTGTTTTACTAGCCATAATTGAGAAAATCAGACCAAAAACACCAACTTACAACCAAGAAACCAAAAAAACATTGAAAAACATGACAAAAATTACAAAAACATTCAAAAAATCTAGAACTGTGCATCTATCCTGCAAAGCTGCGCATATACCTCGACTTGCTACACATACATTCCAACTTGCTAGGCATCTATCACATGTTACTGTGCCTTCAAATTTCACCAGAACTGCACTTTTGTCTTGACTTTCTGCGCATTTATCCTCTGTTTCAGCGCTTCTATTTCTGCGCATCTGCAACAGTGAGCATTTCCACACCTTCTGGGAGAAAAATTTCAACCTTTCTAGGTACCCATTTTAGCCTTGTTCTAGTTTCTGAGATCAAATCTACCATACAGTCACCTTTCCCATCCGTTTCCATAGCATACCCTCTCTTTTGTCAGTTGTCTCGTCCACCTTCTACCAAGTATTTCCAAAACAAAGTCAAAGTTCCATATCAGATTAGTGCAAGACCTTTTTCAAATCATTTCAGATTCAAGTAAACCTAGTAGGTCACAGAACTTCACTAGTGGTCTTGGTGCAAGACTAGTCTCTACACAGTAAATGGGTACCAGATATCCTTACTTGTGGCTATCATCTTGTGTCGACCAACTTACTTGGAATCATTGATCAAAAGAGTCCCTTGTTTGAATCTCGTCACAAGTATCCTCTTCTCAACAATCTCCACCAACACCTTACCAAAATCTCTAGTTTCATCCCACCTCTTCCCACGTCGCCTCGCATGGTTTTAACTAGATCTCAATACCAAAAACAACTTGAAATGGCTAGATCATCCAACCGCATTGTCACCCCTCATGATAGTGATGAGGAAATCCCTCATGATGAGTACCAAGGAACCCTCCAAGATCTAAAATTTCAATGCATGCTAGAAAAAGTGCTCCACGAGAACCCTCACAAGTACTTTCTTCATCTTGCAAATCTAGGACTTAAACTCCCCACTGACTTTGATCTCAACAAACTGAAAGAGACCGTAGAGGAAACTCATGAAAACCACACTAGTGAGGACAAAGGAAAGAAAGTCGTAGACCCAAACATAACTATGGAAGAAATGAGAAAACAAATCGAGGGCCTAATGCAACAAATGACAGATCTCAAAACAAGAACAAACACTAAAACTTACCCCTTGGAGGACATCATACCATATCCCTTTGACAAAAGTTTGAACATGGTGCCCTTCCCCTTTTGGTTCAAAGTTCCTAAGTTTGACAAGTACAAAGGGAAAGGGGTCCCAAGAGATCACATTAGAGAATTTAACGTCGCGTGCATGGAAGTAGCTCACAACGAAACTTTCTTAATGAGACTATTCCCTAAATCTCTAGGTGGTCAAGCCATGGAATGGTTCTCATGACTTCCACCGGGTATCAAAACTTTTGATGAGTTAGTAAACAAGTTCATTACACACTTCTCATATAACATTGAACATGAAGTTTCCATGCTTGATATGTGCAATACAAAGCAAAAAGGTGGTGAATCATTTACCTCTTTCTTACAAAGGTGGAGACAACTAGCGAGAAAATGTTCATATGACATACCTAAGAAGCAAATGATGGAGATGTTTGTCCACAACCTTAACCCCGATCTAAGTTACCAAATCCAAATTCAATGCCCTACCTCATTTTTGAAAGTCATTGAGATGGGATTATTTATCGAGAAAGCTATGATCACCAAGGGGCAAATCAAGTTGTACAAGGAAACTCCTAACTCTAACTACACCATGGACAAGTCAAAGTTTTAGACAAAGAACAAAAATGTCGTTAATGATGGAGTAGGTGGCTCCCAAACAATAACCAATCTTCACTCTCAAAGGAGAAGCAAACAATGCTACACAAAACAAAACCTTCTCTCGCGAGCCAAAGCCATGGTTCAACTCCAACCCTAGGCAAAAATTCACACCACTAGGGGAGTCCCAAGAGTCTGCATTAAGTAAACTATTGGCCAACAATGAGATCACTCTTCCACCAACTAGCGACTATGAACCTCAAATAAAACCTCACTACTGGAAAGATACAGATTTCTGCGAGTATCATAGAGGAAGAGGCCACATGACCAACAACTGTATCTATCTCAAATACGTCATTCAAGACATACTTGACCAAAATTAGGTAGGCACTAAAGAACATACCTCTAACGAGATGCATGTGGCATACAAGGATCCACTCCTCAATCACGACAGGCCATACAACAAAAACAAAAACAACAACAATAACAATTGCAACAAGCAGAATCAAAACAATGGAAACAACAATGCTAACTACGCGAGCATACCATTCAATTATACTATCAACTGCATATAGGAGCACATCCCACAAGTCAATGTGGTCACATCCAACCAACAATCAAGACCCAATAGAACTGATTCAAGCATCATCACCCGTAGTGGTAAGGTCACATTAAACACACTTCCTCCAAGGTCGTCACCTTCTCCATCTAACTCCCATACGTATAGTGTCATAGACCAACTTTGGAAAACTCCTGCCCACATATCTAACTTAGAGTTGTTGCATCTGTCTCCTTCCCATATGGAAATTCTCGATAAAGCCCTAGTGGAAATGACTGTACCCACAAACCTGGCCCAAGATAAGGTTCAAGCCATGGTAGGAAATCTAACCTCCTCAAACACCATCTCATTTACTGAACAGGATGACCTTTCAGTGTCCTAGCCTCATAACACACCCTTGCATATCGTCACCTTCATTCATAGACACCATATCAAGAGTTCTTATTGATGGAGGAGTCAGTTTAAATATTTGCACGCTCAAGCTAGTCCTTACATTGGGATTCTCTGAAACTGCAGTGGGTCCCAAGAAAAAGATCACTATCAAAGCCTATGATGAAGAAGAAAGAACTACTAAGGGAACAGTGGTGTTACCAATACAAGTTGGACCAGTGATAAAGGATGTTGTTTTCCAAGTCCTAGACAGGGAGCTAGCCTATAACATCCTCCTAGGTAGACCCTGGATTCATGTCATGCAAGTTGTGTCTTCTACCTACCACCAATGCATCAAATTTCCTCATAACGGTAAACAAATCACCATCCAAGGTGATCCTAATCCCTTTCAGCACTGCAACACTATCTGCACAAAGCCTGATTGCATCATTCCCAACAATAGAGCTTTTATATCCCCCATCTCACAGCATGATTCTACTTCCAAGCTTCCTCATCTAGACCCAAAGAGCAGAAAATCACCATCAAAGAAATAGGAGTAGGGGAATACTCCATCGAGCACAACCTCAACTTAGGCAAATTGTTTCTATCTCCAAGATCCTTTGGGTGACCTACACCTAAATATATTCCAAAACCTTCTACTCCTCCCAAAGCTCCCACAACTCCCTTCGTAAAATGGGGGGCCCTATCAGATGAAACAGAAGAAAGAGACATCTTGCAATGGCTTTATATAGAGGAAGATAACACACAACAAGAGCCACCTAAGCTCCCAATGGAAATTTATGGGCATGGTGAATCTATCCTACATAGAATGGGTTATGACAAACAAGGTCCCATTGGCCTAAGAAAAGAAGGAATAATAGTACCCATCCAACCCTCTTCATCCTCATTGGCAAGACATACAAAAGGGTTAGGATATAAGGACAAAGGTAAAGCTAAGGCCAATGCTTGTTTTGTGGAACAGATCCATGCCCTACAAGAAGACAGTGACAGAGATTCCAACGAGTCTGAGTGGGAGGAACTCATAGAGCACTCCTATGAGGACAAAGGAGTTGACACCATTCAAATCTATAGCCCCTACCGTGAGGGATAAATGCTAATGCATAGACCATTAGAGTGTGATTCGCCAACTCTTGAGACTACGACTGTTGAGGAAGGTCAGAGTTCCATCGCAATAAACAATTTTGAGGAAAGTACCATCTCGGATCCTATTCCTACCAATCTGAATCCTAACCATGTATCCATTCAAACTATCAACGAATCAAAGCCATCTTCCGACCTCCTTCCCCTTATGCATCCTGAACTTATCGACTGGGATTTACAAGGAACCCCACAACTAGACATGTTCCAAAATGATGATGCCTATATTGACTAAATGGAACTTAGGGAGAACCTACCTACAGGAGATCATAAAACTATCTTTGCCATTGAACTCAACACCGTGGCTTATTTTAGAGAGGGTGCCAAGCTTTCCAGTCGCACAAACATAAAAATCAAAAATTGATCTGACGGTGAAAACCGCTCTGCGGCAGTATCAGATCCCAAAATAGTAAAAAGAAAGGATGCATCGAATGGTGAAAACCTCTCTAGGTGCCAGACGATGGAAGGCTTGACACTCTCCCCACCGACATGTATCAGGAGAAGTCTCATATTGTTGTGGAACCTACAGAACCTATCAACATTGGAACAGAGGATAATCCTAAGATCATTCACTTTGTAAAGTCTTTGTCTCCACCAGAGAAGACAAAGTTTGTACCATTCTTCAAGAAAAAGCAAGTCAACTTTGCTTGGTCATACACAGATATGCCTGGTTTAGATCTAGATTTGATTCTACATCATCTTCCACTAGATCCAGTGGTCAAACCAGTCAAGCAGAAGCTCAAAAAGATGCATCCACACATTGCATTACTAGTAAAAGAGGAACTCAAGAAACTGCTGGATGTAAGGTCCATCAAGGCAATAGACTATCTAGAGTGGGTATCCAACATAGTGCTAGTATCCAAACCTGATGGCAGAGTCAGACTATGCAATGATTTCTGAGATCTTAACAAAGCTTTCTGCAATGATTTCAACTTGACAGCAGGACATACCATGTTATCTCTTATGGATGGCTTCTCTGAGTACAATTAGATCAGGATAGCACCAGAAGACCAACACAAAACTGCTTTCACTTGTCCATGGGGAAGCTTTTGCTGGAACATCATGCCATTTGGGTTAAAGACATCGAGGCAACATATCAACGTGCTATGAGCACCATCTTCCATGATATGATGCATGTCACAATGTAGGACAATGTGGATGATATCCTTGTAAAGTCACTCATGAGAGAATCAAATCTCGATGTACTAGAGAAGGTCTTTTAGAGACTCGAACACTTCAAAGTCAGGTTAAATCCAAAGATATGTATGTTTGGAGTCACCTCCGGCAAGCTCTTAGGCTTCATTGTATTAGCAAATGGGATCGAAGTTGATCCTGCCAAAGTCAAGGCTATCATGGAAATGTCACTGCCAAAGAACATCACTTAGTTGCAGTCTCTACAAGGCAAGTTACAAGCAATCCGCTGGTTCATATCCCAACTAGCAGACAAGTGCCAACCTTTTAGTCATCTCTTACATAAAAACATTCCATTCAGATGGGATGAGAAGTGCGAAGAAGAATTTGGCAAACTGAAGGAGTATCTTATGAGTCCACCCATCTTGATGCCTCCTATACAAGTTAAGCCACTATTACTTTACATATCTGCTACACCAATAGCTCCGGGAGCCCTATTAGCACAACAAGATTATGGAGGCAAAGAAAGGGCTATCTACTATATCAGTCGCACATTGGTGGGATATGAACTGCAATATTCTTAGATAGAAAGATCGTGTCTTGCTATGGTTTTTGCTTCCCAAAAACTATGACATTACATGCTAGCACATTCAGTCAAGCTTATTGCAAAGATAGAACCATTGAAGTACCTATTAAGCAAAGAAAATCTCATAGGTCACCTAGCCAAGTGGGTAATGCTCCTAAGCGAATGTGACATTGAGTATGTAGACCGAAAGGTTATAAAAGGTCAAAACATTGCCAATCAATTAGGAGAAGCACCATTACAAGATACCACACCAATGACATTTGAGTTTCCAGATGAAGCCATATTCAGTATCACAACACACTCATGGAAACTCTACTTTGATGGATCCTATACAAACCATGGATTAGGGGCAGGAATCTTGTTGGTCACTCCTCATGGCGACCATACCTAAGTCTTACCATCTGCTATTCCCATGCACAAACAACATAGCAGAGTATGAGGCCTTGGTCATTGGTCTCAAACTAGTAACAGAATGGAAAATAAAGGAACTATATGTCTATGGCGACTCCCAACTGGTAATCAATCAAGTCATCGACAACTATCAGGCTAAAGATGACAAGTTAATCCCATACAAGTGTATGGTCAATGACTTTAAAGAATACTTTGTGATCATCTCCTTTGAGAAGATACCTCACATTGAAAACAAGGTAGCAGATGCTATGGAAACCATTACCTCGCTCCTCGAGATCCTAGAGAATGAGTCACGGTATGAGTTCTTGGTTGAGATAGTTGTGCAACCAGCTTATGATCTTCCTGAAACCCACTCCATATGCCTATTAGTCAGATCTGATTCACCTTGGTATGGTAAGATTTACACTTACCTCAAGGATAACACCCTACAGCCTAACTTGTCTTCTAACCAACGCTGAACTTTCATTTGCCAAACCTCCCATTACACCATTATCATTGATACCCTATACCGCTAAGGTCTGGATGGTACTTTAGTTTGATGTTTAGAACAGGAAGAATCTCAAACCACCTTATGATACGTACACGAAGGAATTTGCTAAACACACTCTAGCGGTCCTTCTTTAGCTAAGAAACTCATGTGTTTGGGATATTATTGGCCGAACATGGAAACTGATTCATATCAGTTTGTGAAGAAGTGCAAGCAGTACAAGATACATGGAAACCTGATACATGCACCAGCTCAAGAGCTACGATCTTTAACGAAACCTTGGCCCTTTTGTCAATGGGGACTCAACCTTGTGGGCAAAATTCACCCTCCATCATCCAATGGCCACAAGTTCATAATTACCGCCACTGAATATTTTACCAAGTGGATTGAAGCCGTTCCACTCACTAATGTCACAGGCAAACAGATTGCCTCATTCATCCTCAATTACCTCATCTGCAGATACGGAATTCCCTCATCCATTGTCACGGATAACGGAAGACCTTTCAAGAACCAAGATGTCCAAGAGCTTTGTGAAAAATTCAAAATCCAACACCGTTTCTCCACCCCTATTATCCACAAGGCAACGGCCAAGCAGAGGCATCCAACAAAACAATTTTGAAAATCCTCAAAAAAAATGGTTGACGATGCTGGCCGTGATTGGCACATACAACTAAATCCCGCTCTATGGGCCTATCGAACTAGTATACGCACTCCCACAGGTGCTACCCCTTACGCACTTGTCTATGGATTAGAAGCCATTTTGCCCATCGAGGTTGAGTTACCATCTCTAAGGGTGTCGTTAAAAGGTCTTATCACTGATGAAGACTACAGAGTTTCCAGACTGCAAGAATTAGAGTTGTTAGAAGAGAGAAGGCAGCAGGCCTTTAACCATCTCAAAGCATATCAATAGAGGATGTTATGAATCTACAATCACAGGGTCCGCCCAAGGGTCTTCAATGTTGGTGATTTAGTACTTAAGGAAAATCTCCGCAGTTAACAAGATCGAGAAAAGAAAGGTAAGTTTGAGCCCAACTGGCTTGGTCCTTATGACATCATTACTACATATGGATCGGGGGCATATCAGTTAGCAACATCAGAAGGTGAGATATTTGATGACCCAATCAACAGTATGCATCTTCGCTGATTCTATACCTAAGAGAACCCCAATGTAAGGGGGGCAAAAATTCAAAAAATTAAAAAAATAAAAAAATTAGAAAAAAGCAAAAATATCAAAAAAATAGAAAAACAAAAAAAAATCATCCTCTAGTGAAAACCTGGCAAACAGGTGCCTTGGATAGGTACCATGATGAAAACTTGGCAAAAAGGCATCATGTGTACTTTTAGCTTTCGCGCAAATAAAAACAAGTGGTGAAAACCTGTTAAACAGGCAATACTTGTGATAAACCACCTTCTCCATCTTTGGGAAACCAATCACCTTGTGTCCATTCTTCCTACATTTCTCATCTGATCCATATCTGTTCAATAATACAACACCTTGTGTAACCTAACAATAACCTATCATGGCTTGATACTCTATCTCTTTTGTCACCTTATCAACTAAGGTCTTATCCAGTATCTTATCCACAGTGTCAACCTAGCATAGTGTCTGTCGTCAGTATCATAGGGTCAACCCTGAACTACGTTGCCTCTGCATCGTCACATAGGCAAGGCCATTTTTAATGTGCCCCAGAGGCTCCACTTTCCATCCATCCCATACCTTGTCGTCTTTCCTCTAGTCCATCCACATCCATGGTCCAAGTCCTTAACTACGTTGCCTCAGCATCGTCACGTAGGCAAGGCCATTTGGCAATGCACCCCCGAGGCACTAGGTCAGTCCCTTAGGGTCTATTTTACTAGGCATGCATGCAAGCACAAGCAAAGACCCACTTTTAAAAGCAGAATTTTGACGCAAGACATCAACCTATCCAAAGCAAAGAAAACAAGTACCTAAAGCACTCAAACTGATTCTATCTAAATTATGGCAAGAAAACACATCTAAATGCAAGTGTTTGTGATTAGGTTAACTTACATAGTCTTGATTTCTTTTATCATGAATCTTATGTTGTTTGTGGATTAATCTTTAGTAGTTTGAAGCCTTGTCTAAAGACATGATCAACAAAAGGTCGTCGAGGACATCAAAGGTCTAACATGAAAGGGGGAAATCCTTGTCTGTTGATGCGCAAGAAATGCTCAGGTCATCTTGACTCAATTATACCTAGATGCTTGTATTAACTTGCTAAATCAAAATCCATGTAAGCGATACTCAGGTCATCTCAGTTCAATTATACCTAGATGCTTGTATTAACTTACAACATTTGGAAAAAGTACCAAAAAAATATCACCCAATGATGAAATAAGCACTTCAAAATACTTGCACAATCAAGATGTCAAAAAACTATTTCGCATCCATTTGCATCCATATCCCATGCAATAATGATCCAAAATACAAAGTATCAATACAAATAAAAGCTTGTAAGTCCTTCTATCGAGTCATTCTTCTACCAGTCACCTTTCTATCATTGTATCTCTCTTCTCCATCGTAACCTCTGAGCAGTGATCCAAATGCAAGTCTATCCTTAATCCATACTGATCAAGTCAAGTCAATCTTGTCAAATTATCCAAGTGCTCTCAGTGGTCTTGATCCTTGTCTAGTTGTAAACCAACTCAATCAGTTGTAATCATTCAATTGTCTTATATAGGATGTTGCATTGTCAAAATTAGACTAACACACGCGTCTTACATGACATGTTTCATTTCCTGAAACCAGACACTATCCTATCATGTTGCTCTAGGGACCTATCATTCTCTGCCATGACAACATTGACCTATCGTGTTTCTCTAGGGATCTATCGCTCCCCGCCATGACAACACTATCGTCAATCCATATCGATTTATCATTTGGTTTACCGCTTGACAGGGGCAATACCTTGTTTGTTCTTGTATCATTTGTGCATACTTTCTTACTTGCTTGTGTGTGTTATCATTCTATATTGCATCACGTATCATTCGGCTCTTTCTTCAATCATTTTCTTCACCCCAACCTGTTCTTCCACCTTCTTCATCGTGAGATTGTCCGTCTCATGCCCTTGAAACTCTCTCCTCGTCCAATCTCCTGAGGGGGCATCCTCATCCTTTCTTTCCATTGTCATCTTTTTCTTCTATCTATACCTTAGCTTCTTTGAAGTGATGTTACTCAACACAAATATCATCATCTCGAACATCACATCAAAGAGGGGCAAAATGTATACACCTAAAAATGACACGACTCGGTCTAAATAAATATTCTTAATATTTATTTCGTTCTAATTCTTCTATCAATAAATAAATAAACAAATTTATTTATTTGATTCATATTCCTCTAAGCTAATTAAATATCAAAATATTTAATTACCTCTTCTAAAGTCAAAATTAAATAAAATCCTTTATTTAATTTAATTCTTCCAAACAATTAAATAATTCTTAATTATTTAATTAAATCAAATTCTTCTTCTAAATTTAAATAAATCAATCAAATTTATTTAAATTCTCTTAATCTCTAAAAATAAAATATAATCAAATATTTAATTATTTCTTCCAAATCGTGCGCAAACAATTAAATAAATTTATTTATTTAATTTGCTTTCTTATCTTCTAAATTCCTCAAAGATCTTCCAAATCTTCTAAAAATAAGTCTTTTTCTTCATGCACACAAAATTAAATAATTTATTATTTAATTTCTCTCAAATCATGCAAAAGCAAATCACAAGTTGAGTTAACTGACTCAATCAACCTTGTTTTTATCAATACCTCTTAAATTAGAAAAAAAGCTTTCTAATTTATGAAAATCAATTCTTATCTTTATAAGAGAAAGTAGTTAACTCAAACAAAACAACTTTTGTGTGACACTTGTCTTCTTTCTATTCGAGCACATTCTCTCAAGTCTTCTATACCATTGATCTTCTTGTTCTTTATATACCATTGATCTTCTCTCTCATGAGTCTATAAATTGAACCCTCTTCTTCCATTTCATTCATCCAAGCTTTTAGTATTGTTACTCTGTAGGAATTATTGCGTGCCTTTGGCACCCAAGTCATTCCATTTGCTTGCCATCAACTTGTTACCATATCACCATTATCATTGTTGTGAAGCTCATCTTCATTGCAATAAACTATCACAGCCATTCCCACTTGACATCTTGGAATAGCAAGGAAGTGCACCTTCTGAGGGCATTCATACACAAGATCATTTGCGATAGGCCATCAATGGAAGCCATGAGGTAAAGAAGTTTGTTGAGGTATTGTTCATTGTTTTAGATATTCTTTATTTCTATAGTTCATTGAGTTATGGGTATTATTGATATCTTTGATATTTATGCATAATTTCCTTTAACATTCATCATCCTAATTTTCAATCTTTCCTTCAAATTCACCTTCCAAAATCTCCAAAATGGCCAACTCCTCCACTAGAAGCTCATGTGCCTTTATGCTTATATCAACATCTTTTGTGTTGCATATTTTCAAAATTCTGGCCTCAAATCTCTGGTCTTCAAACCAAATATCCATCTGTAGTAATGTTTGAGATGTCAAAATCTTCTTAGTCATGAGGGTATTAATATCTTCTTTCCTCATATCCTTCAATGAAGTCAAATCCTGACTATGTTTAATCAATATTTGTCCAACCTCCTTTTTCAATTTAGTTGCTTTGCCCTTCATGTGGCTTAACATGTCCCAATTGGACAATGAGGTCTTGATCACTTCTTCTCCTTCTTTCAGGAACTTAGTGAACCAATTGTTCATCACATGTGCCTAATGCTTCAAGGCATCCAATCCTGTTATCTCTTGTTGAGATACCAATGCCATAGGTGTGTTTGGTGTGATCTGGACATTAGTGGGTGCAACCAACCCTTTTATGAAGGCCTGAAGTTGGGAAATTTGCCCTTTATATTTCTTATTCTTGGCTTTGGCCTTTGTAATCCTAGCAGCTACTACATCAGTACTTTCTCTCAATTCTTTTATGTCTTGATCTGCAATTGTGTGCCTATTACTAAATTTTGCTTGCAACTCAATTTAGTAAGTCTTTAACAAGTAGTTGTTAAAATGGGGTAAGAAAATTTTTTGATACATGAGCAATCCAATCAACATCGATTGTCTTGATGAAGGATTCTTAGTATTGATTTATTGGGGTCATGTAACAGTTCGAGTTGAGCTATTGTACAATCCAGATAAATCAATAAAATAGGCTTCATTAAGAAAGTAGGCATTTAAAGGATATCAGGTTTTGAAGCTAAACTAATCTCTGTAGTTTATGTTTCAAGTATGTTATTGTTGTTTATTCAGTGCAAGACAATGCAGTTTAGAAAAGAGGTATTTATAAATTGTCATTTCTTCATGATTATAAACATATGTGTTTCAAAAATTTTAGTTCATATTATGTAATTGATTCATAAAAGGAAAGTACACAAGTCATTACATAATATGAAATAGCTGATTATATTTAAAAGAAATGTTTAAGGTGTCCCACACAAGCCGTGGGAGTGACTGAAAGATGCAACATAAAACTAAATTATACATCTGAAAAAAGAAAAGAGCATATGAAAAGAATAGGGACCCATCATTGCCTGTGAATGATGAATCCCAAGCTCGATTAGGTGCATCTTCAGCTCCCTCCATCCAGTAAGCTCCAGAAATACCTATAGGAGATGTTGTTAGAGCTCGGTATTCCAATTCTTTTCACATACAATTGCAAAAGATATATAATCTACTTTTATGAAGCAGCAAATTCAGATCTTTAGTCATCAAAAATATGCAAGAAAAGTAGAATGAATAGTTGAACAAGAGATTTAGATACCAAATCAGAAGATAAATCAAGAAGGAGAAGCATCATGTCCTATAAATCAAGGTATGTCTTGTATTCTAATATGTTTGTTGAATGTGCAGGAACAAGTTGATGTAATAACATGAAAATTACAGCATGTTGAGTAAATGTGGCTCCCACAAGGGTTGAGTCCAGCATGATGTCCTCTTCTTAGCAATATAAAGAGTACATTCCAAACAGTCAACTTGATTGACTTAAAACAGAGTAAACTTCTTAGGTCATAACGATACAAAATCAATGCTAAGTTGCTACATTAAAGATTGAATATGAAAAGCAAATGTGAGGATATTTAACATGTGCATCTCAACTGCTACTAGAGACCAATATGTTGTCCAAATAGATTGCCATGATATGAGCATGCTCAGAAGACAAATACACATAGATAATAGGATACAGATCCATAGATCAATCATACAAGACTGCCAAAAGAAGAAGTAAAAGGAGAAGCATCATAGTTAGAAAGTAGTCATGAAGTCCATATATGTATTTGGAGAGATCTTGCAAAACTAAGAGCTATAGGAAAAAAGAAACCCTATCCTTTCATAATGCTAGTAGATAGAACCTTTCCACCACTTTTGATTCACAATAATAGTTTCAAAGGAGGCCTACAGTGTTGGAAGAGGCAGAACAGTCTAATGAAGCCCTTCATAGTTTGAGAAAAAAAGTATGAGAAAGCAGCAGTTAAGGCTCAAAACAGAAGACTATCTTCCAAGATATAGAGCATATATCATTTGAAAACAAATAGGAGAAAGTGCATGGTTGTAATTTTGCAGTCCAAGATAAAAGGCAGTCCTCAAAATGACTAAAGATGACCTTCTCATGAGCACAAGTTAATAGGGAACAGAGGTTAGAATTCAAAAACTAATTAAGGATGCCTATACTTGTTGATTGAAAAGTAGTCTTCAAAAGAACAAACTTAATTACCAATACAATAAAGAGAGGAGATGGCAGTTGCTAAGACTACACACCCATGCTTTCTAAACTTCACAAAATAAGATAAGGACAGTAAATAGTCTTTGACAAATCATAGACACAATTGCAGGAATAGTAAAGATAGTCTTTTAAGGTTTGCATATGCTTTGAGCCTTATAGCCCCATCATGTTTTACATCTCTCTAGTAATCATTCTTGTCAAAGGTTAGTCAGACACTGTCAATGGTGTTAGGAACCATGTGCTACTCAAAGAAGTGTGGGAGAGAAGTCTATATAGTAAGTTTGCAAAGTCAAAATGTAGTCCTACCTACAACAACAACTGTCCAAAATCCATAGAACCCCAAAAGTAGCATTACAGTAGTTCCAAATCTTACAGGGATTCATCAGAATCTCAAGATAGACTATTAAGAGCGCATGGACTTATAGACTACAAACATGGTCTGTACGAGTCTTGAAGTCATTAGGTCCTGCCTAAGACCACCAAGTATGAATGCAAGGTTCAAGATAGCAGCAAGTTCTTTGGAGCAGTCAATGCAAGTCCAAAATACAATTATAAGAGGACAATCATGATTAGATTCTTTTGCACATTCATAAACTTCATATATATTCAAATGAAATACAATGAAAGATAGAAGCAAGTGAGTTTGATGTTACTATTCATTGTCTCGGTTAGCATATATCTTCATACCTCCAAAGTTTGTCACATGGAGTGTGCAAGTTAAAATCTTGAAACACGGTCCAATATTCACATAGAGGGAAGAGGACAAAGAAATTAATATTTGAAGGTATAATCCACCATAAAGGTTTTAAGAGAGAAAAAGCAAAGTGACAATATTCTACACATCCATCAAAGGAAATGGAAGCATAGTTAAAACCAACATAAGAACAGCCGACACAGAAGGAGAAGTATCATACAGCAACAATGAACATGTAGAGGCTTTTTATGCCTTTTTTTGTTTAAAAGAACTCAGAAAATGAGAAGCCTTACTTACAGAAGTAAGAGGAGGAGCAAATAGCTCGAATCCATGACTAGAAGCCTCAAATTGACCACCAAAATAGCTTCAATAGAGCCTTTAAACCCTAGCTCGGGGCGGTGCAGCAGAGAGGAGCCAAAGAAACACAAAGTGAAAATGAAGCAATTTTAGGGTTCGCCTTTCATTTTGGCTAACTGCCCTAGCTCGAGTATGGGCTTTTTTGTTTTTATTTTACAAAAAATCATTAACATCCAAATGCCACCACGGGTCAACACTCCAAGTCAATAAAACCTAATGATGCCATGGGCCATCATGAGCAATGGAGATAATGATATTATCTCAAGTGTTAAGTGGTAAGGTTTGTTTTCAAATCATAAGTCAAAACCTCCATCATATCATTGCCAAGGGATCAATGATCCATGTGAGTGTTAGCCATGGAGAGACATACAGATTTTTCTTAATCATGTCTGTCATCCATTGCAAGTGTGACTTTTTAAAGTCAAAGGGACAGAATGATTATATTATCACATGTACATGCATGCATAAGAGCACATATATTTTGCCATGGGAGATATAAGGATGTATTTTTGTCTTATACTTACAAATTGTATTATCAAAGAAGACAAAAGTAGCCTTTTAGAGTTGACACAGTGATGCTACAAGAGATAGTGAAAGTAGGCATGTGAGTTTGGCTTAGCATTTTGAAGACCTTCACAGTGACTAGACAGGGATGGAGAATTTGACTCAAGATTGACCAAGAGATTTAATTTTGGCTTGAGCAAAGGGAAGGAGAGTTATTTCTTTTACCTCCAAGTGTCATCATTTTTCAGGTTTAACTCAAATCCCTATGTTTGCACCATTGATAGACAAATTGTAAAAAAAACAATTATTAAATGCAATGAACTATAAATTGCTTTAATATGTGTTATGTAATAAACATAGAGGAAATCATGCATCACATAAAAATTATTAAATCAATCGTGTTGATTGTATTTAATAATTATTATTTTTAGTTAACATTGCCTCTCAATCATGCAAAAATAGAGAGGGAGTTAAATTGAAAAATCAGAACTCATGCAAAAGGAGTTATGTAGTGTTTTTCCTTGATTTATGGTCAAATTGGCACGATTTTGGAGTTCTCCTTGGTCAAACAGATTGAGAGGGACAGTTTGGAGCTATTTTAGCTTGTTTTAGAGCAGTTGAGACCCTTCTTTTTAGGGATTTTCTATGGTGCTCGTGAGAGAGATATTTTGGAGTGGAGTTGACTGCAGTTGACTTAGGAGAGTCCCTTGGAGGTCCTTTTTTGTATTATGGAGGAAAAACTTAGTTTTTTCCCTCAGTTCTTGATTCTATGCTTTTTCTGTCACATTGCAGAAAAGCCATATAGTTTTGTAACTCATTTTTTTTTCCAGATTTATATACAGCAACAGGTTTACAGGTTATTTTCTTGTCATTTTTGTAGTGCTTTCCTTCTATTGTTCAAAAGGATTAACATTTTACCTTCTCAGATTCATGTGAACGTCTTCATGAATGATTTTTGATAGAATTAATGTGTTTTAAACAATCAAAACCTTTAATTTTTGTCTCATTCATTGTTGTATATGCATAAAAAGCAATTCATATCACAAGTCTTAGGTTGTGCTTTTATTTATTTTGCCTTCAAAGTTGTGAAACTTAGCTTTCCTTCCAAAAGACTGATAATCAAGCCTTCTTCTAAATTACTAATGTAGTCAAATTGCCTGTTACTGAGCTGTGTAAACAGATTTTATTGAAAAGATAGTTGTGAATTAAGCTACCCCTTCTAATATCATTTGGTGCATCACCTTATAGAAGTAGTTTTTACTTTCAAACATGTATCCTTTTACCCTTTTCTTTCAAAATTCATTAGTCTTTAGGAGAATCAAAAGGGGAACCAACATATAATCTGGAGATTGATCTTCACTATGAGCATACCCACAGGCTTGAAGGTGTTTCCATGTTTCACGAGATTGTTGGGCATTCAAACTTAGCATTCAGGTGCAATCTCCGTGACAATAGTTTTTGGTGCACTTGGTGGGACAGATTGGACTGCTACAATCCATAAGTTCTCATCCATTGTTGATATTCGGTGTGTATATCAACAATATTATCCTTTGGAGGCAATATCTCACACACCTGGTGACTTTACAAGTTTAGATCTACTGATTTCAACAGTCTAGAAGCTTAAGGGTTATCAAGGATCAGGATTTAGGTGATATTCTTGTTTCTTTCTTTCATAAAATCCTTTCAATCACCTGGTAACTTTGCTGGTATGTACAAAATTTTTGAAATCAAACCTATTTTTCTTGATTTAGGAAAGAATATTATGAAAATCTAGCTCATTAGAAGGTTCTAATATGTCAAATTTTCAAGGAAATTATGTTCCTACCCCCTCGTTTTGCCAAAATACAGTCTTAGAACCTTTCCAATATCCGTATCAGACTAAAATACTAATGGTTTTATCCCAAACAACCATGCAACAATAGTATATCAGCATGTTCAACATGCTTACCTCCCACCCACCCCTGCTCAGCCTTCTTGGCAGCCTACCTATGCTCATAACCAGTCCCAGACCCAGAATGACAATTTTGTTCCCAATGAGCATATTTTTTATGTTGATCAACATCAGTATGAGGATAGCATGAGCATTCAAGATATGACTTTAAAGTTACACAAAACTAGTATGAGCATTCAAGAGATTGCTTTGGATTTTCAAAGACAGATATCAGAAATCAATAGAGAAAATGAATATAACATGCAGTAGGAGGAACTGGCTTATCAAGCCTATCTTCATGAACAGGAGTTGGAAGCACAAAGGTTATAGTTTGAAGAAAGTCTTAAGAGGGAGATAGCTGCAAAAGAGGAGCAAATCAAGTTTTTGCTTGCTCAATCACAAAGGCACGAGATCCAAACAACTCTTTTCATCCCAGATCAGCCTATTCAAGAGGAGATTCATAAGTATAAGTTTTCAAGTTTTAAGCAAAATGAGCCTCTTATCCCTCCTAAAATCAAGATTCCAAGTTGGTGTGGTAAACAGGAACAAAAGGCTGTGGAGTCCAAGCCAATCAAAATTCCAAGTTTTGCGAGTGATCCTTCAATATAGCAGCCAATTCATAGCCAAGAGAAGTTTGAAGCACTTCATAATAAGCTTAGTAATGATCATATTCATGCTACTTTAGCAGCTGAAGGTTCTTGTAGTCCTTTTTGTGCCACCAAATCAGAAAAATCAGATGTGGAGCAAAAGGTTGATGTTGTTTGTACTATGTCTTCAACTAAATATGAGCATAATGCATGTGTAGAGGAGGTTGGTTCATGTTTGGCATTGAACCCTTTGCACTTTGATTCGTTTGAGAAGTTTTCTAATGTTGTTTATGAGATGAATGAAAGCAAAATGGAAAGGCTACAAGGTGAAAGTCTTCTGTTGAAAAGACAAGTTGTCAAGGTTTTATTAGAGAAGGCACCACATGAAGAGGAAGATTCACCACATGAGGATGAAGATTCAATTTCTTTGTTCGATCAACTACTTGGTTTTGTTGACAATAAGGAAGAGAGCATATAGGTACTCAACTTACCAGTTGATTTGGAGAAGCAAAAGCATATTAAAAATAATTATGAGTTGCTGGTCCATGAAAGCAAGGATGAGGATAAAATCTCAATCCATATAGAAGAGCAAAAGGACAGTTTTGTTTTGGAGTCTAGCAAACTTGTTTTGCATGAAGATAGGATTGACCACTAGGCTAAACATGAAACTAAATTAGATCAAGTTCTCTAGGAAGATGAAGCATCTAATTTGTTTTTAGAACTCCCATTGTACTACAATGAAGAGGCTAACATGGATGAAACTAATGCAGCTTGCCTTGAAGAGCAATCAAGTAGACTAGTTGAAGACGATCAACCATTTCAAGACAACTCTATGCTTGATTGTCAAGATCCTAACTGTTCAGCTTGTAGAGAGCTTGCCACTCTGCTGAATTCTTGTAACGACCAAGACCCCAAGTCAATAAGTGTTGAGGACAGCAAGGTAAAACAGGTTTCTGAACTTGTTCCTTTTGCATTTGATCAATATGAAGCTAATCAATTTGAGGACAGCAAGGAAAGTATGCAGCTAGAGCTTTTGGAAGAGGAGGCCAAACATCAAAAGGACTTCAAGGTTGCTCCTAGTTGCATGAACATTTAGGAAGAGGGGCAGTAGTTAGACAACCCAAATCTGGGTACGTTTTCAGACCTCCCTAATTAGTCTATAATGAATATTCAGGGTGATAAGGCAGTAGAACAACAAATCAGCATTGATTGTTTGCACATTGATTTATCAAGAGGATGTGCCATTCAACATATAATCCAGTTAAAAAGTAGCAAGGAGAAAGCATTCGATGAGAAATAGGAAGAGGAGAGCCAAATCCCCTGTCCACCTCAAAACAACTCTATTTTCAGTCAAAGCAAGTGGGTATGTGTGTTTGTTCTTTCTCTAAGAGAGGTATTGCATGTGTTTATTGGATAGCCACCCTTTCCACACCCCTTGTTGGATGCTTAGAGGCATAAAAAGCACCCCAGGTTGGTTAGAAAAGGGAGATATTTTATAGAACCAGTTAATGGCGTTGTTTAGCTAGCCTATTTCATTTGTTAGTTTTAGGTAGGTAGGCCATTTCAGTTCAGTTTTTGTTTTCCAAGAAGTGTTGTTGCATAGTTAGTTGGCCCTGTTTAGAGCCATGGTAGTTTGTTTTTAGTTTAGTTTTTTCTTTTGTTTGATTTCTGGCAGCTGAGTTACAGATGGTTTTCTAAGTATTTCAGGAAAGAAGAGACTCATATTCCCAATGGATATAGAAGGCTACTAACACTAATTGTTTAGCAGGCAAACACCCCTAAGAGGTCACCAAAAATGTTACTAAATTTTGATTGCAACTCAATTTAGTAAGGCTTTAACAAGCAGTTGTTAAAATGGGGTAAGAAATTTTTTTGATACATGAGCAATCCAATTAACATCGGTTGTCTTGATGAAGGATTCTCAGTATTGATTTATCGGGGTCATGTAATAGTTCGAGTTGAGTTGTTGCACAATCCAGATAAATCAATTAAATAGGCTTCATTAAGAAAGCAAACATTCAAAGGATATTAGGTTTTGAAGCTAAACTAATCTCTGCAGTTTATGTTTCAAGTATGTTATTGTTGTTTATTTAGTGCAAGATAATGCAGTTTAGAAAATAGGTATTTATAAATTGTCATTTCTTCATGATTATAAACATATGTGTTTCAAGTATTTTAGTTCATATTATGCAAGTAATTCATAAAAGGAAAGTACACATAAGTCATTACATAATATGAAATA
Organism: Cunninghamia lanceolata; assembly: GCA_027924645.1. Taxonomy (NCBI): domain Eukaryota; kingdom Viridiplantae; phylum Streptophyta; class Pinopsida; order Cupressales; family Cupressaceae; genus Cunninghamia; species Cunninghamia lanceolata. Next base: position 17,945,723 of record BSBN01001272.1, on the reverse strand, counting down.
GCTGATTATATTCAAAAGAAATGTTTAAGGTGTCCCACACAAGCCATGGGAGTGACTGAAAGATGCAACATAAAACTAAATTACACCTCTGACTAAAGAAAAGAGCATATGAAAGGAATAGGGACCCGTCATTGCCTATGAATGATGAATCCCAAGGTCAATTGGGTGCATCTTTAGCTCCCTTTGTCCAGTAAGCTCCAGAAATACCTGTAGGAGATGGTGTAGAGCTCAGGATTGAAAGGAAGTTAGGTGTGTAGAAATCACTTCCTACACTAATCTAATGAGGAGAGATGTATGCAAATTCAAATTAACCTTTCCAGTTACAACATTATTAACACAATAACAGAGATATTGCAGCAATACACATACACACAGAAAGTAGACAGGAGAGAGAGAGAGAGAGAGAGAGAGAGAGAGAAGATATACATGGGGAAAACCCTTATGGGTGAAAAACCCCACACTCCAAAACACAGCTCAAATGTATTACAGTAAACAATACATATTACAATACAGTTTCAGAGCTAATGCTCTTTCAGGAGTCTTCGAATGTCAAATCTAGAGATATTGTGGCAGCATAACAGTACTTATACAAGAACTATACATCTCCCATCCAAGCACCTATTTTTATAGAGTTTACAAAGTAAATATGGGACCTTCTAGAGATGGGCATCCATCTTGGACTCATGTCCCAAAACCCATGCCTAAGGACACTTGTCCAACATCCCATCCCAATGTGAGCACCTTGTCCCAAGATAGGCTATGACAGATGCTCTTATGCACCTTATAGCTGTCATAAAATCTGTCATAACTGACAGCACTTACAGTTGTAAGAGAATCTATCATACACTGACTAAAAATAGCATATTCCTCTTACAACATGTCATAACCTCCCTTGACCGCCCAAAGATGCCTTTCTCTCGTGCAAAGATACTCACTGACACTTGTCATTAAATAAAAGTCGTTTGAGGTTTCGGGGGTGTTACCCCTGAGCCCCCACAGGGGCGCTGCTCCTTGAGCCTGCCCTGTACTGTGACAGAGGGGGCACCAGGGGCGCTGCCCCTAGACCCCGCAAAGGGCTCCACTGCTTCACCCCGTCTTGGGGGCGATGCTTCAAACTCCCGTTAATTATTCAAGGGGGAAATTGCAGCTGCCAAAGTCACTAAAATTTATCCTACTGCATGTACATAAGGTGCGGACTTAACATGGGATAAATAAATACAACATTAGGAATTTGTAAAGGTTGAGACACCTTAATTCCCAACAGGGATTCCAATTTTTTTCACATACAATAGAAATAGATATATAATCTACTTTATGAAGCATTAAATTCAGATGTTCAGTCATCACAAATCTACAAGAAAAGCATAATGAATAGCTGAACAAGAGATGCAGATACCAGATCAGAAGATAAATCAAGAAGGAGAAGCATCATGTCCTATAAATCAAGGTATGTCTTGTATTCTAATATGTTTGTTAAATGTGCAGGAACATGTTGATGTAATAACATGAAAATTACAGCATGTGGATTAAATGTGGCTCCCACAAGGGTTGAGCCCAGCATGCTATCCTCTTCTTAGTAATATAAAGAGAACATTCCAAATAGTCAACTTGATTGACTTAAAACAGAGAAAATTTCTTAGGTCATAATGATACAAAATCAATGCTAAGTTGCTACAGTAAAGATTGAAGATGCAAAGCAAATGTGAGGATATTTAACATGTGCATCTCAACTGCTACTAGAGACCAATATGTTGTCCAAATAGATTGCCATGATATGAGCATGCTCAAAAGATAGATACACATAGATAATAGGATGTAGATCCATAGATCAGTCATACAAGACTGTTAAAAGAAGTAAAAGGAGAAGCATCATAGTCAGAAAGTAGTCATGAAGTCCATATATGTATTTGGAGAGAGCTTGCAAAACTAAGAGCTACAGGAAAAAAGAAACCCTTTCCTTTCATAATGCTAGTAGACAGAACCGTTCCACCACTTTTGATTCACAGTGATAGTTTCAAAGGAGGCCTACAATGTTGGAAGAGGCAGAATAGTCTAATGAAGCCCTTCATAGTTTGAGAACAAAAGTATGAGAAAGCAGCAGTTAAGGCTCAAAACAGAAGACTATCTTCCAAGATACAAAGCATATATCATTTGAAGACAAATACGAGAAAGTGCACGATTACAATCTTGCAGTCCAAGATAAAAGGCAGTCCTCAAAATGACTAAAGATGACCTTCTCATGAGTACAAGTTAATAGGGAACAGAGGTTAGAATTCAAAAACTAATTAAGGATGCTTGTACCTGTTGATTGAAAAGTAGTCTTCAAAAGAGTAGACTTAATTACCAATACAGTAAAGAGAGAAGATGACAATTCCTAAGACTACACACACATGCTTTCTAAACTTCACAAAACAAGATAAGGACAGTAAACAGTCTTTGACAAATCATAGACACAATTGTAGGAATAGTAAAGATAGTCTTTTAAGGTTTGCATATGCTTTGAGCCTTATAGCCCCATCATGTTTTACATCTCTCTAGTAATCAGTCTTGTCAAAGGTTGGTTAGACACTGTCAATGGTGTTAGAAACCATGTGCTACTCAAAGGAGTGTAGCAGAGAAGTCTATATAGTAAGTTTGCACAGTCAAAAGGTGGTCCTGCCTACATGGAACCCCAAAAGTAGCATTACAGTAGTTCCAAATCTTACAGGGATTCATCAGAATCTCAATATAGACTATTGAGAGCGCATGGACTTATAGACTACAAACATGGTCTATACGAGTCTTGAAGTCATTAGGTCCTGCCTAAGACCACCAAGTATGAATTCAAGGTTCAAGATAACAGCAAGTTCTTTGGAGCAGTCAGTGCAAGTCCAAAATACAATTATAAGAGGACAATCATGATTAGAGTCTTTTGCACATTCATAAACTTCATAGATAATCAAATGAAATACAATGAAAGATAGAAGCAAGTGAGTTTGATGTTACTGTTCATTGTCTCAGTTACCATATATCTTCAGACCTCCAAAGTTTGTCACATGGAGTGTGTAAGTTAAAATCTCAAAACACCGTCCAATATTCACATAGAGGGCAGAGGACAAGGAAATTAATCTTTGAAGGTATAATCCACCATAAAGGTTTTAAGAGAGAAAAAGCAAAGTGACAATATTCTACACAGCCATCAAAGGAAATGGAAGCACAGTTAAAACCAACATAAGAACAACCGGCACAGAAGGAGAAGTATCATACAGCAATAGTGAACATGCAGAGCTTTTTATGCCTTTTTTTGTTTAAAAGAACTTAGAAAATGAGAAGCACTACTTATAGAAGTAAGAGGAGGAGCAGATAGCTCGAATCCACAACCAGAAGCCTCAAATTGACCACCAAAATAGCTTCAACAGAGACTTCAAACCCTAGCTCAGGGCGGTGCAGCAAAGAGGAGCCAAAGAAATGCAAAGTAAAAATGAAGCAATTTTAGGGTTCACCTTTCATTTTGGCTAAGTGCCCTAGCTTGAGTATGGGCTTTTTTGTTTTCATTTTACAAAAAATCATTAACATCCAAATACCAATGCGGGTCAACACTCCAAGTCAATAAAACTTAATGATGCCATGGGCCCTCGTGAGCAATGGAGGTGATGATATTATCTCAAGTGTTAAGTGCTAAGGTTTGTTTTCAAATCATAAGTCAAAATCTCCATCATATCATTGCCAAGGGGTCGATGATCCATGTGAGTGTTAGCCATGGGGAGACATAAAGATTTTGCTTTATTTTTAATCATGTTTGCCATCCATTGCAAGTGTGACTTTTTAAAGTCAAAGGGGTAGAGTGGTTATATTATCACATGTACATGCATGCATGAGAGGACATATATTTTGCCATGGGAGATATAAGGATGTATTTTTGTCTTATGCTTACAAATTGTATTATCAAAGAAGACAAAAGTAGCCTTTTAGAGTTGACACAGTGATGCTACAAGAGATAGTGAAAGTAGGCATGTGAGTTTGGCTTAGCATTTTGAAGACCTTCATAGTGACTAGACAGGGATGGAGAGTTTGACTCAAGATTGACCAAGAGATTTAATTTTGTCTTGAGCAAAGGGAAGGAGAGTTATTTATTTTACCTCTAAGTGTCATCATTTTTCAGGTTTAACTCAAATCCCTATGTTTGCACCATTGATAGACAAATTGTAAAAATAACAATTATTAAATGCAATGAACTATAAATTGCTTTAATATGTGTTATGTAATAAACATAGGTGAAATCATACATCACGTAACAATTATTAAATCAATCATGTTGATTGTATTTAATAATTATTATTTTTAGTTAACTTTGCCTCTCAATCATGCAAAAATAGAGAGCGAGTTAAACTAAAAAATCAGAACTCATGCAAAAGGAGTTATGGAGTGTATTTCCTTGATTTATGGTCAAACTGGGGTGATTTTGGAGTTCTCCTTGGTCAGACAGATTGAGAGGGACAGTTTGGAGATATTTTAGCTATTTTTGGAGCAGTTGAGACCCTTCTTTTTAGGGATTTTCTATGGTTCTTGTGAGAGAGATATTTTGGAGTGGAGTTGACTATAGTTGACTCAAGAGATTCCCTTAGAGGTTTTTTTTTGTATTATAGAGGAAAAACTTAGTTTTTTCCCTCAGTTCTTGATTCTATGCTTTTTCTGGCACATTGCAGAAAAGCCATATAGTTTTGTAACTCATTTTTTTTCTAGATTTATAGACAGCAGCAGGTTTACAGGTTATTTTCTTGTCATTTTTGTAGTGCTTTCCTTCTATTGTTCAAAAAGATTAACATTTTACCTTCTCAGATTCATGTGAACGTCTTCATGAATGATTTTTTATAGTATTAATGTCTTTTAAACAATCAAAAGCTTTAATTTTCATCTCATTCATTGTTGTATATGCACAAAAAGCAATTCATATCACAGGTCTTAGGTTGTGCTTTTGTTTATTTTGCCTTCAAAGTTGTGAAACTTATCTTTCCTTCCAAAAGACTAATAATCAAGCCTTCTTCTAAATTACTAATGTGGTCAAATTTCCATTTACTAAGCTGTGTAAACAATTTTTATTGAAAAGGTAGTTGTGAATTAAGCTACCCCTTCTAATATCATTTGGTGCATCACCTTATAGAAGTAGTTTTTACTTTCAAACAGTTATCCTTTTACCCTTTTCTTTCAAAATTCATTAGTCTCTAGGAGAATCAAAATGGGAACCATCCCATAATCTAAAGATTCAACTTCACTATGAGCATACCCACAGGCTCAAAGGTGTTTCCATGTTTCACAAGATTGTTGGGCATTCAAAATTAGCATTCAGGTGCAATCTCTGTGACAACAATGCCCTAGGTCTATAGTAGTTACCTGAAATTCACTGGCACTTATTTCTCCTTTATTCTTATCAATTGTAGGTACAACTAATTGAGTTGTCATCTTCCTTGTGGCTAGATCTCTCCTTATTATTGAGGTTTCCCTCACTCTACACTTGGGTTTTACAACCTCAAGTGAAAATAATGATGAAATATCAAAATTAGACTCAGCATCAGGAACTGAAGGTTGGCTTACCTCATGTGCTAACCAATGTGGTGCACTAGATATGGGCCCCTACTAGCCAGTCTACTCAATGTGAGCATCATGTACTTCTACATCTTTCTCTTTTGGAACTTCATCTATATTTTGTTGTTGTTCTCCTTCGGTGGAAACTTCCTTCCACACTTGTTGTTGATTCTGATCCTGTGCAGCATCCTTAGACGTCATGTCCTGATCTTAGGATATATATCTCCTTGGTTGGCTCTTTAATCTCTTCATGCATATTACTCTAGATATCCTCATCCTTTTTGTTTGTATCAACATGGATATCCTAATGTGTTCTTGTATCTTGTTCCTGTGCATGTTGTTTCTCTTGGAATTAAGGATCACCTGTATTAAACCTTTGGTGGCCAGGATCTTGAATATCCTTATGTGCTATACTTTGATCACCACCTGTTTCTATCCTTTCCATCTCTTCCTCACTTCGTCTATCCTTTAGATCTTCATGTCCAGATGTTGGCACTTATTTATCTTTTGGATCCTCTTATCCAGATGTGACCATTGGACCTACTTGTCTAGATGTTAACACTTGTTGTTTTTTGTCCCCTACCTTAGTATGCCCTTCAATTTATTGGACATTTCATTCATGAGGCTATGTATGGATATCCATGTCTTCAATTGTATCATCTCCAGTCTGCACATTATCCATGGTTTCATCTTTATCTCTATCATCACCCCCATCATATGATAGATCAATAACTGCTAGGCAAGTGATAGTACCCACTAACACATCCAGACCAATAGTCTGCACCACTGTCTTAGAATCCTCAAATTCATCATTTCTGGTACCCTTATGTTCTTGTGGGGTACCTTGGGGTGTTAGGGCTATATTCTTCATTAAGTTTTCAAGGGGATTCGATTCCATCTCCCTTGTCACATCATCATCTGTTAGGTTAATGGTTCTATCTAGTGGCAAGGATGGATCATTTACCTTCTTTCTTTCTTCTTCTCTTGCTTCATGAGCTAACTAAGACTTGAACTTAACTATGGTAGGGATGGGGACATCATGTTGAAAACCTTTTGGTTACTATCTCCACATCCTTTGGGACCATAGTTACTTCAGCTCTCTCTGTTGTATGTTGTTGCCTAGAAAACATTTGCTCCATCTTGGTGAGCTCTTCACTTTATTGCTCCTTGAACAAGACACATGGTTGCTTGCTAGTGGATCCCCTCATAGTAGGTACTTGCCCTCTTTTCTATTTGGGAATATTTTTTCCTTTCAATATATCTTGACCTTTAATTATCAAAGGATCCCCTTCATCCTCCTCATTTATATCTCCATAAGTGTCCCTAGGCTCTTCTACCTGCCTTGTGGTTATAGTGATTGTTGGGAAAAGATTTTCCTTTTGAGGTGATGGTCTTGTAGTTATTGTGATGCCACTAGTAGTAAATTCTCCAGCTCCCTTTGAGGAATCTAGTTTGACCCACTTGGCCTCCATGATCTATCTCTTGTGGATCAAGAAATCATCAAACTCAACATCTAGTAGCTCTTGTCTCTTTCTCTTCTTATCTACTGTCAGTGCAACTCCTTTTTCTTTTAGGACAGCTAATTTATGATCTACCCATTTCCTTGTTAGCTCCATAACTCTGGCTGTAATGAGGTCAATGGACGTGACCTCCAATTGACTCCAATCAAGAGGGAGATGGTTTCTTTATAAATCTACTTATCCTCATATTCTTTGGCTACTAGCATACCATCTTCAAAATGTAATTGAGGGGGAACATCAAAGCAATCCAAAGTCTAGATCTAATTCAAAGTTAACCTCTGATAATCCCTTCTTCTGACCTCCACAACATATGGACAATCTACCCAGTAGTCTTCTAAGTGCACTTGATGCACTAACTTCTTGTTCACAAATCTTTCCATCATGTGATAGGGGTCATAATATCGTAGCAAGGAAAATGGTTGTAATGAAGCATATATAGTTCTACCTCTGAATGTTTAGCTACATCAATAGATGGACATACATACCATCCAATGATCATGGGAAACCTAACATTACCTTTCTTATCTCTCTTCACATATGCTTCATATGAAGGTATAATTTTTCTAGTTAACTCCAATAGAATTATTTTATCTGTGGGATATCTTGGCAACATGAGAGGTTGCCCATTGAATACCTCCATCCTTAGGTAGGTGAAGGTTGGGAACTAGATGAACCAAGTTCCATTCTTTGTGATCAACTCATGAGCATCAGTGCTCAATCTCTTAGCTCTATCATTGTCCATCAATCTAACCAAATGTATGGTCATGAAACAGTCATTTTCCCTTCTGTAATTATGAATGGAGGCCTTTCACTCCAACTGGGGATAATGATCCCATATGGTCCTGTCTCCCAGATTTCTTCCCACTCAGCCCACTATCTGTAGACTAGAGAATGTAGATTGTGTAGCACATGCATCGACAACATATGATGACATGTAGAAAAGGCATAATTTGCCTCCAAATAGCCTCATACCCTCATCCAAGCTATCATTGATGAGTGAGGCCCATTGTATTTGTGTGTCAGACGTCTCTACCAACCTTATGAGCCCATACATCCATGGCTCAAAATTACTGGCATCTGATTTCCCTATCATTCTGCTAAGCATCGCCATCATATACTACACTTCTAGGGTGAAGTCAAATTTATAGAGATTCTAGGGTAACTTGGCTACTGCCTTGACCTTGTTGTATGCCGCTCTCCAACATGTGAACATTATCTTCTGGTAGTTTGTGGTTTTATTTTTGTATTGATTTTCAAGGTCCTCAAGATTTATCTTGAATAGATTGGGACCTGCAGGCAGTTAGAATGCCTCTGTAATGCCCTGGATGGAAAAGTCTGCATATACCCTACCATCTTTCTCCACCTTTATGTTCTCTTTGTTATAGTTCTATGTGCATGCAACTATCAACTCTAAGGCCTCTGCTGCATAAGGAAAGTCGGCCACATTCCACATCCCAGAGTTATATATCTTTTGTAGAATAGGATGTCCATCCCCTCCAACTGATTTAGTGGTCCATTCATCTATGTTTGTGTTTCCTAAGTGAGTGTCTCCAATCTTTCCAAATTTAAAACCAGAGGCTCCAGGATTTGGGAATATGGGGGTCTTAAACTCTGCCTCGCTACGATTCATTCTATCTTGCATCTTGTCCTGCAGTTAGCGGACATGCATATCTCAAACTACATTCTACATATCGAGTTTAACCATTAATTTTCTCCATATCCTGACATTTTACAGATTAAGGAGCATAACATGTGCATGTGCAAACAAGATTTTGCCCTAAATGCAATATTTACCCTTTACTGCGATGCAATAATGACAAAATTAGGGTTTTATCGTTACATACCTATTTTCTGCACTCAAAACTTGATTAAAATATGTTTGGATGCATTCTTTCACTATGTAATCGCCTTTTACTGTTTGTCATTTTCCATTTGCACTATTCTGTTCAGGGTAACTATGGTTATCGTGAGATCACTGTAAAATTGCCTAAGCTCCATAATTTCAATATCTGAATGCTTTTGTGAGGTTAAGATGGTTTAATTTCACCTTTTATGCATTGAAATCATGAATTAGGGTTTCATAAATGCTAATTTGCATCAAGTCAAGGATATCTGCTTAGGTGTCTTTGCAGATTGCTACAAGTGGCAACTTCTAATTTGAATTTTTAAATCCCAACGACTCCCTTTCGTGGCATTTATTGTGAGGTTTGGATATGAACATATGTCTGAATATTTAAGCAATGTTCTTACTTTTAGAAATGTCCATATGCATATCCATATGACGTCATCAAGTCCTTTGGTCAACATTGACCGATGGTGGATATTGAGATGTTAAGATCCAAAGGCATTTGCCTTTGATCTTCAAATGTCAGGACATTAAAGTGTCTAGTCTAAAAAGTCAAACTTATGACATGTGGCACCATTTGATTGGTTCATGAGAAGCTAGAAATTTTTTTCCGCAGGTGATAGGGATATGGATATTAAGAAATATCCAAACATTAGAGTTCACAAAATATCCCTAAGTCTAAATGTTCTGATGATGTCACCTCTCTTAAGGTAATTCTTGGTCATGAGGGAAGTGACGTCATCTAGATGTTTCGAAGGTCTGGACATTAGTGAATGTCTTGATATTAAGATTTGCGAAATATCCTATGCTCTCAGATGATGTCTGTTGGAATTAGGCTGGACAACTGAGAGGGGGGGTGAATCAATTATCCCAAAACTTTAACACTTGCAGCAATTAATTCTTCTTTACCACCTAAAATAGATTAATTATGTAAACATTAAAGCATGAATGAACAACACATGAGCAGAAACAAATGAACACACTTGACACCAAGATTTTTAACGTGGAAACCCGGTTAAGGGAAAACCACGGTGGGGGTTAACGCACAAGATTCATACCCTATTAAAAGTACTTAAAAGAAATGGGAAGGCACTTGCCTTCGGGTGCACTGCCCAGAGCTCACTGCTCAAAGAGGTTCACTTCCTATAGGAATTCATGTTTAATACATAAAGATTTAACTGAGATATAGCATCTTCATCATGCCTGGTTCAGTCTCATTGAAAGCTCACAAAAACTTCTGCTCTACCCCCAAACACTTCTTCACTATCTCTTCATCCTTTACTACTCTTGTCCTCTCTTCTGCTCTACCTCTGTACCTTTCTTATGATTTTATCATTTTTGCACAAGGACAATTTTCCACAACTCAACTACATGCCTCTATATGCTTCATCAACTAAACATCAAGGTCGGCACTACAAGCATATGACTTAATGTGAATCACTAAGTTGTTGGCCAAACATAATTGGGACTCAAATCTTCCTTGATCAACACTCCATGCTCCATAGAATTTCTCTTAGATCATTTGCAACATGCTTGAATCATCCGGTCAGCCAAGACTGGGAAGAATAGCAACACTAAGGAAGAAATCTTCAACAACGAGCTCAATCTTCAAATCTTCATGCGGACCTCTCAAATCTTAACTGGAGCTACTTCAAATGATCCTCTACACAGCCATATGGTCTGCATACTTTTATCTTCATTCCTCTAGAAATGCAGAGCAATCTACTTCACTGATCTGCACTATTTCCCCTGTTTCTGACAAAGAGATATGTTGACATCAATGACAACACATCATAGGCACATATTTGCAACAATCTCCCCTTTGTCATTCATGGCAACATATGATGTGAAAAACTTATTTAACCATCAAGACAACAACTTCTCCCCCTTTCTCTTATCACACCTATAACCATTTTTCTTTACAGCTCCCCCTTTTACTAGCAACTAGTTTTTCACATGACTTCTCTCCCCCTTTGACATCAATGGCAAAGGGCACATATTTGCAATCTTTTCTCCCCCTTTTTATTTCAGACTGATCTCCAAAATTTGCATATTGACCACTCCCCCTGAGTAGTATCTCCCTAACATCAATCCAGATCACAAGATATGACTGTGAATTCCACCGGACTGATGCAACATAGTGCATCTTAGTTCTGATCAGGAGGGTTAAAAACCCCTAACTTCTCTTTGAGATACTCAAAAGTATCCTTGGGTAGAGGCTTAGTGAAAATATCTGCAATCTGATCCTTTTAAAGAAACAACCTCCAATCTGACTTCATTCTCATTAACCTTCTCTCTCAAGAAGTGAAACTTGATTGATATATGCTTTGTCTTTGAATGCAACACCAGATTCTTTGAGATGCTTATTGCACTTGAATTATCACAGAAGATTGTAACAAGCTCCTCAAACACAATTCTGATGTCTTTCAACATTTGCTTCATCCACAGAACTTGAGTACAATTGTTTGCTGTTGTTATATACTCTGCCTCTATAGTGGATAGAGATATCGTCTCTTGCTTTTTTTTCATCCAAGAAACCAATCTCCTTCCCAAGAAGAATGCACCACCACTAGTACTTTTCCTGTCATCCACATCTCCTACCCAATCAGCATCTGTGTATGCATGAAGAGTGAAGTTATTATCCTTTGGATACCATAAGCCATAATCAAGTGTCCCTTTGAGATATCTGCAAATTCTTTTGACTACTACAACATGGGATTCTCTAGGATTAGCTTGAAATCTAGCAACAAGTCCAACTGTATTCATGATATCAGATCTGGTCTGAGTCAGGTAGAGCAGTCTTCCAATCATTGATCTATACCTTTTCTGATTTGCCTTAGGGGAGTCATCATCTTTACTCAACTTGCATCCAGTTACCATAGGTGTACTCACTAGTTTTGAATCTTCCATTCCAAACTTTTTCAACAATTCTTTCACATACTTAGACTGAGATATGAAGATACCTTTATCTAACTAAATGATTTGCAGACCTAAGAAGAAATTCATTTCTCCAAATATTGACATCTCAAATTCACTTTGCATTTGATCAGCAAATGTTTTGCGCATACTCTCATTTCCACCAAAAATGATATCATCAACAAATACTTCAGCGATCAAGATGTGTTCATGATCAATTTTGATATAAAGATTATTGTCTATTGTACCTTTGCTAAAACCTAATTTTAGCAGATACTTATATAGTCTTGCATACTAGGCTCTCGGGGCTTGTTTGAGTCCATACAATGCTTTTCTCAATCTGCAAACCATATCTCCTTGATCAGACAACTAAAATCCTTCTGGTTACACAATGTAAACTTCTTCCTCTAACTCTCCATTCAGGAATGCTGACTTCACATCCATCTGGTAAACTTTGAAATCTTTGAAAGTAGCAAATACAAGAAATAATCTGACTGCTTCAAATCTTGCCACCAGAGCAAACGTTTCTTCAAAATCAATTCCCTCTACTTGAGAATATCCTTTGCATACCAATCTTGCTTTGTTTCTCACAACTTCACCATCTTCATTCATCGTACCAGATTCAAGCACCCACTTACTGGCAGGGGGGATTAGATTTTCAATGCAACTCCCACTGAGCTAGAGCTCTTGATTCAATTCCCTGAGGAATTATTAGCACCAGATTCCGGTGTGAACCCATCACCATCATTACTTACACTTTTCTTCACCCATGTCTTGTTCATTTCATTCTGGATCTCATTTGCATCAACTTTATCCTTGTCTTTGTCTTGTCTCTGCTCATTCAATTTTCTATTTACTGGACCTTTTCTTTCATTATTCCTACTTCTGCAGAATCTTGCAATATGACTAGATCTATTGCAATTAAAGCACACAACATTTATTTTCTTATTTTCTTGATTCCCTCTTAATCTGCACTGATTGGCCATGTGTCCAAATCCATATCATGTAAAATAGTAGCCATTAAAGGAATTATCATTTCCTCTATTGTTAGAGTTATTCATTATCATACTTCTGCATTCATTGGATCTATGACCATACCTCTTATAATTGAAGCATTGACCGGAGAAGGATGGACTACTTTGATTCACTCTACTTATGCATTGAGTAGCTCTATGACCAAATTTATTGCACTTGAAACAATTTCCATTGAAAGATGGATACCTTTGAGCATTGGGTTGTCTTACCGAAGATCTTCTAGGATTCCTTCTTTCATTTCTTGCATCAGGATTGCTTTGACCAGATCCAGAGCTTTCACCTTTCTCAAATCCCAGACCATGCTTATCATCTGCCTTCTTCTAACTATCAAGCAGCACCTCAAGTTTAGCTGAGCTTATCTTGAATTTCTCTTTATATTCATTTGCAACTTCTAGGTCATGTTTGAAAATGACAATTTGTCTTTCAAGTTCTTTTTCGTTGTCTTTGCTTTCATGTAGATGAGACTCTAGATGGCCAATAATTCTGTCCAATTTACAGTATTCTTTTGTTCTTTCTTTCAGAGTTTGTTTCAGGTCTTCTTCAGTCTTCTTTCTTTCCTTAATTTCTTTGGTTAACTTCATCACCCCAGATTCCATTTCATGTTTTAGAACATAAACTTCTATTGCCAGCTTCTCACATTCCTTTCTCTTCCTTTTTAGAGCCTCATCCATGTCATTGTCTACATTCTGATTTGCTAGTTAAAGAAGTAGCTCCTTTCTCTTTTCATTAGATTTGCTTAATTTCTCTTTTAAGGTCTCAATGAAGTCTTCAGCATCTTTAAGGTTTTCTTGCAGTTCTTTGACATCTACTCTAGACTGATCAAGATCTTCTAAAGCAAGTTTAAGTTGTTCCTAAAGGTTGTATGAATCCATTTTAATACCTTCCCAGATCTTCCTTAAGCTATTAAACTTCTTTCAAGGAATCTTTCTCTGATACCAAATGTTGGAATTAGGCCGGACAACTAAGAGGGGGGGTGAATCACTTGTCCCAAAACTTTAACCCTTACAGCAATTAATTCTTCTTTACCACTTAAAACAAATTAATGATGTAAACATTAAAGCATGAATCAACAACACATGAGCAAAAACAAATGAACACACTTGACACCAAGATTTTTAGCATGGAAACCTAGTTAAGGGAAAACCACGGTGGGGGTTAAGCCACAAGATTTGCACCCTGTTAAAAGTACTTGAAAGAAATGGGAAGGCACTTACCTTCGGGCACACTGCTCAAAGAGGCTCACTGCCTACATGAATTTATGTTTAATACAGAAAGATTTAACTGAGATATAGCATCTTCATCATGCCTAGTTCAATCTCATTGAAAGCTCACAAAAACTTCTGCTCTGCCCCCAAACACTTCTTCACTATCTCTTCATCCTTTACTACTCTTGTTCTTCTGCTTCTCCTCTCTTCTGCTCTACCTTTGTACCTTTCTTATGATTTTATCATTTTCACACAAGGACAATTTTCCACAACTCAACTACATGCCTTTATATGCTTCATCAACTAAACATCAAGGTCGACACTACAAGCATCTGACTTAATGCAAATCACTAAACTGTCGGCGAAACATAACTGAGACTCAAATATTCCTTGATCAACATGCCACGCTCCATAGGATTTCTCTTAGATAATCTGCAACACACTTGAATCATCTGGTTGGCCAAGACTGGGAAGAACAACAACACCAAGGAAGAAATCTTCAACAATGAGCTCAATCTTCAAATCTTCATGTGGACCTCTCAAATATTAACTGAAGCTACTTCAGACGATCCTTTACATAGCCATATGGTCCACATACTTTTATCTTCATTCCTCTGGAAATGCGGAGCAATCTACTTCATTGATCTGCACTGTTTCCCATGTTTTTGACAAAGAGATATATTGACATCAATGACAACACATCATAGGCACATATTTGCAACAAATGTCATCATTTTATAATATTCCTTTTGAGACGAGATCATATGACATCATTTGGATGTCTAGGAAGTCTGAATGTTAAGTGTCTAAGGAAAATGTCAATAGCTTAATGTCCATTTGAAAAGTCAAATAGGACACGACACCAAGATAATTAGAAAAGTCTGGACATTAATGAATGTCTGGATATTAAGAAATGTCAGGGTATTAGAATGGAATATCCACACTATGCGATTATGCGGATGACAGTTTATCACGCAATGTATAAAATTTGATGGGTGCATCTTTATGAATGTCGGGACATTGCCTTTTACTTAGCAATTTCTTTGGTCGGAACATTTGGAAATGTCCGGATATTGAGACAATGTGAACATCCCTATGACCAATTGACCAAACTTTGACTGAGCATAACTTCTTGGTTTTAGGGAATTTCTTGGTGCTCCAAAAGGAAAACCTTCTTAGAATTTCACTCTCTTTCATTTGGTAGGCTTTGTTGGTTTTTCTTCTGAATCAGCATTAGGGTTTGCCACTTCTAATGCACAGGTAGATTCAGCCAACTAAATACAGGAGGTTGCGTGAGCTGCCTCCCCTTCACTTCTGGTTCTGCCGCACCAAGGGGGGGATCCCTATAACTCAAGATGTAACCTTGACTAGCTCAAAGATAGAAGGATCTAACTTGACAACAACAGGCAGAATACTCTCATGTATGGACCAAGATCTGCATGATAGATCACAAGGCTGACAACATTCTTGGACATGATGTCTGGTTGGGTATGAGAGCATGCAGGGGGTTCCTAATCCTACTCCTACAACTAACAGGTGGAAGTATGAAATGTTTTAGTTTGAATTTTGGATGCAAAGCTGGACATGGTGTATAACACAAGAACACAGCATGATTGGTGCCTATCCAGGGCTTGGAGTCAGTAGACATACACCTGTGAATGATCAACATGAATAGCTAAAACTGGATTTGAGGGGGATACACATGATATCTGCCTTACAGATATCTCCCAATGAAAAGTGTTAAGTTATCTCTACTTATGGCATCCCTACTGCAGTATACCCTTCCCAATGTTCAACCTGAAAACAGTTTAATCTACCCCTTGAGCAGAAGTTAAAAGATCAGACATTCAACATAGGAATTCTATGCTCTAGAATCTAGACATTACCCAAATATCCAGATTCAGAAGAAGAATACATGCAATACTGGAGACAGAATTAACACAACACATGCTAAGATAGCATTACTCATATAAGATCAACCATGAAATCAGTGGATTCATGCCAAATCGTACAACAGGAGATACATAAACTCACAAGTTAGACTGTACAAAGCAACCAGATCAGCTGGTTTTGGATTACAGAGCCAAAAATCCTCAACTTTCAACAACCTTGAATGAATAACACCGTCTGCATTATATAGCAGGAGGGTGTATTCAGCATTAACTACCAGGTTGACCAAAAAGCCCGCCAGATACACAGTATCATAAAAATGGCGCTCAAACACATTACCAGATTGGCGCCCAAACATGAATGCAGCAGGTAGGGGAGGAGACAGGAAGATATCTCGAGCCCTGCGCCACTGTCCGCTGATGTACACCTTCAATCAGGTACCAGATCCGCCCATACCTCTGCAACCTTCGCCATTAATGGCGCACCAACCCGCGGCCTCGGGAAAACGTCAATTCTGCATCGCAACCATTTCCCGCCGAGATTCATCATCATGATATTTGAAAATGCAGGATACAATTATCCCACATGCACCCCGCAGCAACCTCATTAACACTTTATATACTAGGTCATGAGCATATATGATGTCGGTGCTTTTGCTCCTGACGACACTAGTATAAGACTTCATCATCATCATCCTCCAGCAGCATGATATCCTGTCGCTTGAAATATCACCCTGACGTCAGCATCATATCGCAATATAACCTGCATGATAACTGCCTTCATCCGCACAACCTGATCCATCGGAAGAACATCCTCCTGCTGAGCCTATACCAAAAGTCTGGCCGATGAACATCCTGATGACATCATCATCATATCCTGCTGACGTCCTCATCATATCTGCCTACTGCGCACCTCCTCATATCCGGATGACGTCATCATCATGTTTGCAAATATCGGGAGATCTCCACAAGATGATTTGTGTTAGAAATATGACCCCCCCCGGACCTTGATGACGTCATCATCATATTAACATCAGGATGATATTCGGAAGACAACCGGATATTTGGAAATATCATCCTGATGCACAAATATCATGTTGCACTGTAGCTCCACTATAAGATCGAGGCGATAGATGAATATGATGATGCTTGAAAAGATCACCCCCACTAGGTAATGCACGAAGCCGGCAGGCGGATATCTCCTTGATATCAGCATCATCATGACGCTGGAATAAACATACACCCGGGTGATATGAAAATATCACCCCCTCCTTCAGAAATATCATGATGCAGATAGGCAGAGAAATAGATATCACCCGATCATAAGAATGACGTCAGCATCATCAGGATGATAAAACAATGAACACGAAGTGATACAACATCATCAGGATGATATTGACTAAGATCATCCTGACGTTCAAAATATGATGACCCTAGTGAATATCGGGTCACACTTAGAAATCTTCAACAACATCATCAGGATGATCATAACCAAGATCACCCGATGATAAAAATATCACCCCGGTGAAATATCATGAAGGCAGAAAATATGATGACCTCCACAAGCAACACGGTGATAACTGGAAATATGATGATGATGATGACGACCCTTAAGAAAAAACAAGTCAGGTCGAACAACTTAGAGAATAACCCCTTCAGAATATCGGGGCAACATCATCATCATGTTTGGGCAAGGTGATAAATGGAAGATCACCGGATACTTGAAAAATCACCCCCGCAAGCAAATCAGGGCACACTGTAGCTCATCAGCAGGATCAGGATGATATCCAAACATCACCCGATATTGAAATATGATGATCCTGATGAGAAACCAGTCGACAGAGAACATGATGATGCTGACCACCATCGAAGAAAATATGATGATGATGACCTCCTCCTCAAAGAAAATATGATGCTGCAGCTGAAAAATACTGAGGAGGTCCAACACTTAGAACATTTTTTGGATACTTAGGGAGAGTGCCTGCATGAAAATTGCTCAAAAAACTGCCAGTCAATTCAGGCACTAACACTGGCTCTGTCTGGGGACGTGCAGGTGCAAGACTGCAGCGAGAACCCCAGAACTCTGGGATGCAGACCAGTCCCTTATCCATTGGGCACAGAGTCAAATACTGCACTGACCTGCATCACCAAACACATTATTTTTAAACATTATTTTGGCGGCCCCGGGCAGCCAAAAAGAAAAAACCATAATTTTTTCTTGTCAAATGCCTGATTCCAAACTGAAATATCCCAATCCCAACTGAAAAGATTGGCATAATCTGCCCATAATGTCATCTGCTTAAAAAGATATTCCACTAGTTTTGAAAGCTTGCCACCATCATTTTCAGCTCTGTCATTTTGGATTTCAGAATTAGACATATAACCATACACATAATATTCTTCAACATTAGGCAACACATGTATGTTATGTCCCTTAGACATTACATCATACTGCTCTTGGCATTCTTTATCATTTATCTGGCTGCTGCACATTATCAGGTACTCATCCAGCTGATCCAACAATTCAAAATACTCAGAAAATATGAGACCCCTAATATCTACTGATATTGAAAACAAAACCTGATCCACACACCCAATGTTGCACATGTCTGAATCAGGTGATGATGAACATTCATTATTCACAGTTTGCAAATCAGTATCATCATCCTCAAACAAAGGGTTAATCCTGCACCACTGAAAGTCAAGACTCACAACATCATATGCATCAGCAGGCTCATCATAAAGGGGATTAACATTCACTGCAAAGGCCTCTGCTTCTTCTTCATGACACTCCAATTCTTCTTCATTATCATCAGATCCAGAGTCATAAGAAGAACAAACCTAATCCATGAATTGGTCATGGATATCATTTTTATCATCTAATTGCCCCGCATACAAGATTTTTGCTGTTTCAATGTACTCTGAAGTTGAACAATCTGCATCATTTTCTAGCCCTCCAATACTTCCTGATGAAACTGATATTGATTCTTGATCCATATGATCACAACTCTGCACAACTGGATCATTTAAACATGAAGGCTCTTTGTTTAGGACTGGTATGCAAATATTACTTGAAAAATTATTATTTTCAACTTCACCTGCTGGGCAAAAAAGGACATCCTCCTCTATGATAGAAACATCATCTACTTGGAATGATGCAAAAACTGGGACAACAGGGGTGTGAGTGCTATGACATTCATTGTCAATACCTGAATTAAATCCTTCATTAACACTGGGGGCTGCAGGACAACAAAAATTTTCAGAGAAATAACCCTTTTGTATTCCATACCTCCAATTGTTTTCAATATCTAATGCAAACTGATGTGCCTGATGCAATGTGGTGGGCTCCTCGTCTCTTAATCTGTAACTCATTTTCTTATCAAAGGCTCCCAAATAGATAACTAAGCACAGTGCATCATTAGGTCTCATGCATTCTGGAATTCTATTCAATGCCCTCATAAATCTGAGGTTAAAGGCTGGGATCAACTCATCTTCTTCAATATGGATGTACATGAAGTCACTAATAGCTGCATATTCAGAAACTCTTTCACCATACTGTACTAGAAATACAGATTTAAAACCATGCCAAGAGCTGACAGAGTGAGCTGGAAGGTAGGAAAACCAGTCCCTTGCATCTTCATCTAGAGATTGAACGAATAATCTCATAACCACATCCTCATGGTCAATCTCAAAGTCATCTATCACATTCATGAACTGCTGCAAGTGTCTCTCAGCTGATTCATCCTTCATACCCTTGAATTTAGGCAAAAAAATTCTGATTTTAGGTGGAAAAGCATTTGGATAGCCACAAATGCCATTGAAATCTATGGGCTTATATCTGTCTATGCTGAAACTTCTTTTATTACATTGTTGGGACTGACTACTATACATTTTTGCATTTGACACTTCACAAGGGTGCATAGGCAGATAATACATCCTTTATGTTATTGCAACCCTCCTCTCTACTCAGATTTTCTACAAACAATGACTTTAGGCACTCAAAGTTCAGGCTGTTTTTTCAAACTTTCCTAAAGTCCTTTAAATGAGTCTTTTGAACAACATTGCATGCCCTTTGAAATACAGTGTAAGTTCTAATAGAAGCATGCAAGCTCTGCTTTCACCAATGTTCCCCTTTTAACCAGTGCTATCTCACCAAATAGGGAGTCTGTCAAACAATATGAAATACCTGGATATGTTGCAGAAGCTGCAAATTCTTCTCTGGCTGATTTTGTTCTTTTATCAGGTTCTTTGATGCAGAGTCGCCACCTCACTGAAGAGGAATGAGCTTCAAACAAGCTGAAGCTGCAGATTGATTTCTTTCATTCTGGATCATCCACCAGCAGAATCACACATATAACCCTTCTCTCTGCTGCAACAAACAGTTTCCAGGTCTGATTTTTTTTTATCTTGTAGACTCAAACTTTCATGGATATGACATTGATCTCCCCAGCGGAGTCGCCAATTTATTGGTTTTTCTTCTGAATCAGCATTAGGGTTTGCCACTTCTAATGCACAGGCAGATTTAGCCAACTAAATACAGGAGGTTGCGTGAGCTGCCTCCCCTTCACTTCTGGTTCTGCCGCACCAAGGGGGGGATCCCTATAACTCAAGATGTAACCTTGACTAGCTCAAAGATAGAAGGATCTAACTTGACAACAACAGGCAGAATACTCTCATGTATGGACCAAGATCTGCATGATAGATCACAAGGCTGGCAACATTCTTGGACATGATGTCTGGTTGGGTATGAGAGCATGCAGGGGGTTCCTAATCCTACTCCTACAACTAACAGGTGGAAGTATGAAATGTTTTAGTTTGAATTTTGGATGCAAAGCTGGACATGGTGTATAACACAAGAACACAGCATGATTGGTGCCTATCCAGGGCTTGGAGTCGGTAGACATACACCTATGAATGATCAGCATGAATAGCTAAAACTGGATTTCAGGGGGATACACATGATATCTGCCTTACAGATATCTCCCAATGAAAAGTGTTAAGTTATCTCTACTTATGGCATCCCTACTGCAGTATACCCTTCCCAATGTTCAACCTGAAAATAGTTTAATCTACCCCTTGAGCAGAAGTTAAAAGATCAGACATTCAACATAGGAATTCTATGCTCTAGAATCTAAACATTACCCAAATATCCAGATTCAGAAGAAGAATACATGCAATACTGGAGACAGAATTAACACAACACATGCTAAGATAGCATTACTCATATAAGATCAACCATGAAATCAGTGGATTCATGCCAAATCGTACAACAGGAGATACATAAACTCACAAGTTAGACTGTACAGAGCAACCAGATCAGCTGGTTTTGGATTACAGAGCTAAAAATCCTCAACTTTCAACAACCTTGAATGAATAACACCGTCTGCATTATATAGCAGGAGGGTGTATTCAGCATTAACTACCAGGTTGACCAAAAAGCCCGCCAGATACACAGTATCATAAAAATGGCGCTCAAACACATTACCAGATTGGCGCCCAAACATGAATGCAGCAGGTAGGGGAGGAGACAGGAAGATATCTCGAGCCCTGTGCCACTGTCCACTGATGTACACCTTCAATCGGGTACCAGATCCGCCCATACCTCTGCAACCTTCGCCATTAATGGCGCACCAACCCGCGGCCTCGGGAAAACGTCAATTCTGCATCGCAACCATTTCCCGCCGAGATTCATCATCATGATATTTGAAAATGCAGGATACAATTATCCCACATGCACCCCGCAGCAACCTCATTAACACTTTATATACTAGGTCATGAGCATATATGATGTCGGTGCTTTTGCTCCTGACGACACTAGTATAAGACTTCATCATCATCATCCTCTAGCAGCATGATATCCTGTCGCTTGAAATATCACCCTGACGTCAGCATCATATCGCAATATAACCTGCATGATAACTGCCTTCATCCGCACAACCTGATCCATCGGAAGAACATCCTCCTGCTGAGCCTATACCAAAAGTCTGGCCGATGAACATCCTGATGACATCATCATCATATCCTGCTGACGTCCTCATCATATCTGCCTACTGCGCACCTCCTCATATCCGGATGACGTCATCATCATGTTTGCAAATATCGGGAGATCTCCACAAGATGATTTGTGTTAGAAATATGACCCCCCCGGACCTTGATGACATCATCATCATATTAACATCAGGATGATATTCGGAAGACAACCGGATATTTGGAAATATCATCCTGATGCACAAATATCATGTTGCACTGTAGCTCCACTATAAGATCGGGGCGATAGATGAATATGATGATGCTTGAAAAGATCACCCCCACTAGGTAATGCACGAAGCCGGCAGGCGGATATCTCCTTGATATCAGCATCATCATGACGCTGGAATAAACATACACCCGGGTGATATGAAAATATCACCCCCTCCTTCGGAAATATCATGATGCAGATAGGCAGAGAAATAGATATCACCCGATCATAAGAATGACGTCAGCATCATCAGGATGATAAAACAACGAACACGAAGTGATACAACATCATCAGGATGATATTGACTAAGATCATCCTGACGTTCAAAATATGATGACCCTAGTGAATATCGGGTCACACTTAGAAATCTTCAACAACATCATCAGGATGATCATAACCAAGATCACCCGATGATAAAAATATCACCCCGGTGAAATATCATGAAGGCAGAAAATATGATGACCTCTGCAAGCAACACGGTGATAACTGGAAATATGATGATGATGATGACGACCCTTAAGAAAAAACAAGTCAGGTCGAACAACTTAGAGAATAACCCCTTCAGAATATCGGGGCAACATCATCATCATGTTTGGGCAAGGTGATAAATGGAAGATCACCGGATACTTGAAAAATCACCCCCGCAAGCAAATCAGGGCACACTGTAGCTCATCAGCAGGATCAGGATGATATCCAAACATCACCCGATATTGAAATATGATGATCCTGATGAGAAACCGGTCGACAGAGAACATGATGATGCTGACCACCATCGAAGAAAATATGATGATGATGACCTCCTCCTCAAAGAAAATATGATGCTGCAGCTGAAAAATACTGAGGAGGTCCAACACTTAGAACATTTTTTGGATACTTAGGGAGAGTGCCTGCATGAAAATTGCTCAAAAAACTGCCAGTCAATTCAGGCACTAACAGGCTTCATGAGGGGAAATTTGAACAAACTTTGAAAATTTGATCCAGATTTCAAGATTCGGATATGCCTATAACAGGGCCTAGACATACATTTGATACTATTTTACCATACCACCCAAAGCAAAGGGAAACAAAACTAGCCAAGCACAAGAAAGAAAGAGTTGGGTCCTTGTTTTGCTGAGGCAAAATGGGGCATGTTGTGTAACCACACAACAACTTGCCACCAAATTCCAATCAATTCAAGAAAGGAGGACAAATTAGGACATAAAGCCAACTCTTGTCAGACATAAGCATCTTGACCTTTCAAATGAGATCATATTCATTAACAAAACTATATGATGAGAAGGAATCAAGTCTGTGCATTTGATCCATTTCCTTCATCTTGAAGAAAGGTTGAAAATAACAGTAGTTAGTGTTAAGCTACATAGTTGGATTTAACCCTCTAAGCCAACCCTAGATAGAGCCTTGTTGCTAGTCAGGCGTCCATAGCCCTAGCAAGGTTATCTTTGCAATTCTCCCAAGTAGAGCCCCACTACAATCAAGCATCCATAGCCCCAATAAAGTTTCTTGCATGACCTAAAGAATTTCTTTTCTTTGGATTTTCAATATTTATTTTTTGTTTTCAATTTTTAGATGATATGATATTGTAAACTCATTTGCAAGGTGTAGGCACTTGCTTGTTTAGGCTGAGAATTGCAATGGTAGCAAGGGCAAACCTTTAGATTTTTCACTTAACATAGACACTAGTACTTTCAACTAATAGAAGGTTGTTAGATGTATTCATGTGATGATTTCCTTGAACAAAAAAGGTAAATATTGATGAATATGATTTCACAGACCTGATCAAAGGTACTCGAGTGGACAAGAATTACAAACTCTGTGAGAATTTGTAATTCTTTCTTGAATTCTAACAATTTTATAGTTTTCTAAAGTGAAAAGATGTTCCATATTGCCTAACCAAAACAAGAACTCAACAAGCAAACAAAACAAAACAAAACAAAGCAAACAAACTATACAAAAAAGTATCTAAATATAGTACATGGTTTTGACCTTTCCCTATCTAGGCTTGGAAATAATGCTTGAGAAACTGCCCATTGACAAGATATGGGACATCCCCACCAGTTAGGGTTTTAAGCCTATAGGTACTGTCACCTAGTATCTCTAATATCCGAAAGGAACCGGTTCATAGTTTGTCAAATTTACCATGGTCACCTTCCTTTTAATGGGCTTTGTCCCAAGATAACACAAGATTTGATATTTTGAAGGTTTTAATTTTGGCTCTTCTATCAAACCATCTTTTGACAATAGCCTAATTTTTTTAGAAACGGTATATGGCTCTATCTTCTTTTTCCTCTAGAAGCATGACTTGTAATAGCCCTCCTTCTAGTGCCAAAAACCTGTTGATGGAGTTACCAGTCACAACAACAAGAAATAAAAGTTCAAACAACAAACCTTTATCATCTTGAAAGATACAATAAATTTAGGATGATTTTATGATCCCAATTCTCCATTAGTCAAGTCTTGACCTTCTGACAGTCACTCAGAGGTTTGATGTGATAATGTTGTTAATCATTTTAGGGTCTTACGTCTTGATTTGAATAAATTATGTCTGGATATTGTCTTGTATACTTGTTCTGCATGTATCTCAACAAATTGCATCAAATATGATATCCTTAACTAAAATATGCAAGTGTTCATGGATATTTATCATAAGTTTGATCAATTCTTTTGTAATTTACTCCAGCTAAGATCATTGATGATGATTCTTCTAACTTTGATTAGTTCTTCTGAAATTGTCTTAAATTGAACTAATATTCACTCAATTTTACTTCTGCACTTTAAATTCTTCTAAATATCATGCCTATAAGCTGATATTTCCATGTTCTTTGCCATTATTTTCAAATATTTGCATGATATTTTCAACATAACATGCTAGTTGCTCAAATATGCCAAGATATTCAGTTATCTACGAGAATTTTGCATATTTATTTTGTATTCTTCTTATCATTTGTCAATATTTGCGGTTATGATGGTGATTTATGAAATTTAAAAGAAAAGAAATTGAAATTCTAAATTTACTAAAATTAATTGAAGTTTGATCACTGATCCACATGTATCTTTGACACTTTCATGAAAGGAGATGAAAACCAAACCATGATTTGCCAGGATAGTCCACAACTACACATGATAGGTGCAAATCTTCAAAGGTAAAAGAAGGAATGATGACAACATGCACTTTGTGAATACACCTCTGTTGAGCGTAGCAATTCATAGTTACACATCCAGAAATCATTCACCAAATTACTCAAGATATATGATTTGTAAGTAACCTAAGTCTCCATCTTCATTAAGTATGCAAAAATAATACACATATATAGATGATCTCGAGAAAGAATAATGAGGAATCACTAAGTTACAGAATGTACACTAAGTGTCCACTAATCACCAATTCAATCTCAATTAAGCTTCAAATAGTTTACAAATGGAAATGTGCATCTCCTTTTATAGACCAAGGATATGATGTGGTTACAAATGATCCAATGGTTAGGATCAACTCAAGATGATCTGACGGTCAAGAAAATGTGGCACGTGATTTCCAGTTGGCAATCTTTAGTTGAGGACAACAGGTACATCTGGAATATTCTCTGAATCTTTGACTTGGTCTTCATGACCTCTTCATTCAGCATTCTCTTCAGATTCCTCCTCTGTTGACTCTCCTTCCGTTATCTTGTATCCAATACCTTGGATGATCTCATATGCTTTGAGGTCTTTATCTATCTATGTTTTATTTTGCGCCTTGGCCTTCTCAGCTGCATGCTCCTGGGCTTTCAATTGCTCCCTCGAGGATATCCATCTATCTGTCCTACTATCCTACTCTTCATTATATGCATCTATCTTGGATTTCACAAGCATAGCTTCATTAATAGTATCTTCTAAAAAATGTTGCATTAGGTCTTCTGTAGCCAAGCTAAATAAAGAAAAAGTTGGGTCCCTATTTTTATGAGGAAAAATGGGGCATGTTGTGTAACCACACAACATGATGGAAGGCTCATGATAGATGGATGGGTAAAAGGATAGACAATAGTGTATGGAAGACTCATGATATATGGATGGATAAAAGGATAAGATATAGTGGAATCATGGATGGATGTATGCATCATAAGGGAGGTAGGATGTGATCTCCAAAGACTATGTCGCAAAGGAATAACATGCCCCATTCTAAGTGTAATGCTTAGGATTTTACATGAGAAAGCTTATGACAATGAGATGATGATAGGTTGGATTGGTTTGGAAAAGATGAGGCATATCAAGAGATATCCAAAACATTTGTCAACATTTTGCCCCATATCCTTATCAAGATCAAAAGGAGGAAGGAAGGATGAATGGATTCAATAGGATAGGTATATATGTATGAGTGTAATGGATAAGGATGGTAAGATAGGATAGGAAATGCTATGATGGGATGGAAAATGATAGGTTGGAAATGATAGTCTGGATGAGACAATGTGCCCCCAAGTGTAAGTGACATAGATAATCAACCTACACATGACGCATGTTTGTCAGGTTTTCATCATGGTACTTATCCAAGGTGCCACCAAGGGTGCTTTTCACCATTGGACGAAGGGATTTCTCTTTACTATTTTGATTTTTTTTTTTAAATTTACGGGGGATATTTGGATGGGATAGGTGGATATGGAAAGGAGGGACTCAAGCATCTAGTTCCATCAAAGTTGATAATCCCATTAGAGATGGATGTGGCATATGGACCATGTCAAATGCCATTATGCTCATAGATGTTGGTAGACATGGGATTGCATGAGGGGAAGATGGAGTATGTATATAGTGGATTATGTAGGAAAGTAGTGGATTATGATGTGGATTATGTAGGAAAGTAGTTGATTATGATGTGGATTATGTAGGAAAGTAGTGGATTGTGATGTGGATTATGTAGGACTTATGCAAAAGCATGGACCATAGGGATAGGATGGCAAAGATATGCAGGATAGTGGATGAAGGATGGGGAGATGGAAGTATGTGGAAATGTTGCAGAATGGAAGGGAACAAAGACCAATGGTTGCACACACCATGATAAGCATTGAAGATTTTGATTTGGAGGAGGTGTACGAAGTAATGGACATGTTTTATTAGGGGGATGGTCGATTTAGTGATTTAGGTACCCACATAGAGAGGATTTTTTATTATTTTTGTTTTGCTTGTGGGATGAAGGAATTTAAGATTTTTGAATGGAGTGGGTCTTTATGGATTTATGGATGGAAGAGGATGCGTCATTTGACTTTCTTTCTTTTTGCTTAGGTACCCAAACAATTTTAGTTTTGGGATTTTATTTTGGAGGTATGGGCTTGGATAGCCTTTTGGATGGATTTTCCTTTAATTATTTGCATTGATGTCCTAAGGCATGAGGATTTTTATGGTTTTTTGTTTTGTAGGTAGAGGCATCCAAATTTTTGTTTTTGAATCCCTTGGGGTTGGTGGAAGCTTCTTGTTTAGACGATGTGTGCATTTGTTGATCATGATTAGGATTTTTAGAGGACTTATGGATGAATGGATTAAAAGTGGATTTATGGATAAATGGATAAGGGGATTGGATGATAGGGATATTAGGTGTTGGAAGAAGTGGAGGTAAAGTGGATGGAGGGATATTAGGAGTTGGAAGTAGTGGAGGTAAAGTGGATGGTGGAAGGTGTATGGTCACATGCTTTTGTGATTTGTAGGATAATGGAGGTTGAATGGCATCATATATTTTGGGGGTATGATAGGATTTGTGATGGAAAGGAGTAGATTTAGGAGGCATGGAGGAAGTACCAACATCTTGAGATTGCTTTCCTTGAGGTGTATATCCAAGGCCATATGATCGGGTAGGGACTTTGACATGGATAGGCTCCAAAATACCTTGTTCATGAAGGCCTAAGCCTTTACCTTGATAGTTCATTTTTTGGAGTATGCGATGGATAATGGGACTATGGGTGTTTTGGACATTAAACTTGAGCTCATTATTCGATGGAGAAGGTGAGGTATTGGATAGAGGTTGTTGCTTTTCTAGGGAAGAAATTCATGGATGAAGGTGGTAAGACCAAAGGGATATGATGGTTTTGCAACATGGTAAATAGTGGATGACAAAGGATCATTAGGATCTTGATTATCATTATGTTCATTAAGATCCAAGCTATTGGTTTGATCATCTATGTTTTCTTGGGAGACAAGTGTCTCATCAAGGGAGGTAGATGTTTGTACATCATGGATATAGGCCTAGATGGGAGATGGATAGGAGCAATTTGGATATCTTGATCATGGATGGTTATGGGATAATGGATAGATGGAGTAATAAGCTTTTAACCATGGAATGCATAAATTTGGCTAAGAGGATCATCATGGATTTCTTGATCATAGATAGGATCTTGATCATAGATGGGAGCTTTATCATAAATAGGACTAAGTGTGCTATGCATTGGATCATTTTGTTCATGGATAGCTTCTTCATAGATAATATCTTGATCATAGAGAAGGTATAGGTTGTGGATGGGTTGAATGGAAGTGATTTGATCTTGATTTGGATAAGGGGTTAATGATTCCACATGCTTTAGATTAGGCTCATGACATAGCTCTTGATTTTATTGAATGGAAGTGGAAGAATCTTGGAGAGGCTTGATATGTTCTTTATGAGCATAAAATGGGTCTTGACTTGAACTCATAGTGGGAGACTCTTCAATAGGCTCGATAGTTTGTGGACCACATGATGGGGTTGAAGGATGTTTGATAGGACTAGACGTGGTATTTGAAGGCTCTTTGATAGGATTAAGGATAGATGTTTGACATGGAGAGGGTTTATTCCTTGTTAGTAGCCATTGGATCACATCCTTCATAAGTGTATGTGTGGATGGACAATATAATGGATGGATAATAAGGGTGGATGGTGTTGTAGGCTTATGATTAGGATTAGGTGGAGGGATAATAGGGGTGTTGGAAATATTAGTATTAGGAATGGATAGATCCCATGGTGGAGGGATAAAAGGGTTGGAAGATGTTGTAGGCTTAGGATTTTGATTTTGATTGGATGGAGGGTCAAATGGATTAGATGAATTGGCATTGGTATTGCTTGTGCTCGATGGGATTGACATCAGATGGGTGGATTTGGATAACCCCATAGGTTTAATTTTGTAATATTTGAATTTAGGGCATAGAGTTGATGGAGGATTAGATGATGGAGAGGGTAAGGAAGGGTTTGATGGATTAGCAGGTGGAGGGACCAATGGATTAGGACTAGGAGTACATGGTGGTGTTGGTATAGGACTAGTAGGATTTGAAATAGGCATTTGATTGGATGGTGATGGAGGATACCCATAGGATACAAAGGCTAGAGTCGTGTCTCCCTTATCAAAGGTAGCATGAGAACTTAAAGACACTTGATCATGTTGCGAGGGGCGACTTGGATAATCTTGTGAATGGATTTGGCATTGAGGTGAAATGGTGGGATATGTAGGTGGAAGATCTTGTGGTATAGATTGTTATGGATGTCTTTGAGATGTGAATTGAAATGGGTGTTGGTTAACATTGAAAGAAGTGGGATAAGTTGATGTAGAATGAACTTGATATGTAGATGGACTAGGTTGGCATGATAATGAAGGTGACACATAGGATTGAGGTGGAATTTGTTGATGTTGAGGTTGTGTTTGTTGGGTTTGGGATTGGTGGGTGGCTATGAGTTGTTGTATTTGAGGTGATTGGTTTTGTTGAAGTGGTTGGATGATGGCTTGTAGTCTTTGTATGGTTTGTTTGTCTAGGGGTTGTTCTAGTTGGTGGAGTGTTTGGATGATGGATTGTAGTAGTTGTGCTAGGATCTTGTTCTCTAGTGTTGGTATGGAGTTGCACATATGTTTACATCTTTGTATTTTAGCTTGTTCCTGTTATCACATAGAATTGCACCCAGCTTGGAGAGAGTCCAAGCATTCTAATGACACAATGGAAATGATCTCAAGGTGTGGGACCTTGCAAGTTGAGATCAGACCTCTAGAGAAGGTTGGTTCCTTACTCTAAGCCTAACTCTTAGAGAAAACTAACTAAACCTAGTGCTAATACTGTAGGGGAAAAGGGTTAGGAAGAAATTGAGTTAAAGTAAGGGTAATGCACCAGATTTGATAGGTCAGCTACAACTGACTCAACATAGTAATAATCTCATAGCTGGAAGGACTTACACAGACTAGATTGATTCCAACAGAGGCTAGGACAAAGAAGTAGAGAAATGAAAGGGACCATTTTATCCACAATACATAGCTCACACCAATCCAAAGAGTAGAAATAGTGTTCAAATCAAAAGAGAGGAAAAAATAATAGCTTATATTGATTATAGAGGTCAAATAACTATTACAAAAGAGAGAATAATGCAAGAAATATAGATACAGTGTGATCAATTACATTCATTGTTGAACAAAACTAGAGACATGAGAGGCTCAGTAGAAGAGCACAGTCCATCAAATCTAGTTGTTCTTGCAATTGTAGTAGCCTAGAAGAACAGCCAACACTAAATACATCTTTGAGACATGTATATATAGCATTTTTGCACTCTACTATAGCAGCCATGGTGAAGAAAAGGAATAAGTCAATGAGAAGGGACATTGACCATGCTACATTAAATTTTTCTCAGAAACCCCCTACGAATTAGGGTGGAGTCCATACCCCTGTCAAGCCTCCAATCATGCAAATAGGTTTCTTGTGTGAATAAGTGGCAGGTGCATTGATGAAGGAAAGTAGAAAGTTTTGGATTTTTCATTGAAAATAGATCCGGCATCTGCATCTGTACCTTAGTATTGAATGGTTCACCATTTTATCTACCCCCATCAGCCCAAGTCTGCAGGAACTGAATGCTGAGTTGGTAGGGAGGGGCATCTTTTACAACACTTTAAATTTTTAACCCTTGAGTCTCTGCATCTGCATCCTTAGGAATAGTTGCCTACTTGCAAGAGAGGATAGAGCATGAAGAAAGAGCCCTCCCTCTTAAATTTCACCTGCAAAGCTCACCAACTCAATTGAATGCTTTGGCACCACTAAAAAGTTCAAAAGACCTGAATTTGAATTGGAGCTATCGAATGAAGGAACGGTTCGAAGATCGACGACCCCACGAGCTCCGCAGCATACACTTACCTTTTACTTTATGTCGACACCTTAGGATACATGGCAAGATCTTGTAGGTGCGTAAAGAATCTACCCAGCAGGCAAGATTCCACTACGATAGTGCACGACCGTTTGATGAAGTCAACGATTCAACACCGCGGCCCACCTCTTTATCACTCAACACATGTCGTGATTCTGGAGCCACTCAGAAGGAAATGAGCCATCTTCATTTGGGCTTTGTGGAAGCGTGGAGGATCTTCAACATGGCTTCCCATTATAGGTTTTACCTCTCCATTGAAAACCATCCACGCATCACGATCTCGCGGCAGGGCAGAGGATCTTTCCTTCTACCAAGATTCTTCTGCAAGCTCGTGCTACCGTTGGATTACAATGGCCCCATCGTAGCCCTTCCTTCTTGGCACTTGGCACGAACCTCCTTTGAGGCCTTGATATACATTGTAGGTTTCCTCCTTTCACAACACCACAGGAGGAATGTGACGTCAGCTTTAGCGGTCCACAGGCATGTGATATCTTGATATGCATCCGTCAAATTCACCTTCACAGCATGGAGAAACCATCATCCGCATGGATATTAACCTTTAATATCCAGGTGCTAACTTAAGATCTGGATGCCTTATGAATATCCTGATGATGTCATCAGCATGAAGAACTTTATCGAAGAGGGGATCTGGATGACGTCATCAAGATATTAGTAAGGTCATGGATATTAGGAAGGATCTGGACATTAGTTAAGATCTAGATGTTGAGAAAACATCTGGCTATTAACTAAGGTCCACATATTGGGAAGCATCCGGATATTAGCAAATATCTGGATGATGTGATCAGGATATCTACACCAAAAATGACTAAGTAAAAGATAGAA
The DNA here is from genome assembly GCA_027924645.1 of Cunninghamia lanceolata. NCBI lineage: Eukaryota > Viridiplantae > Streptophyta > Pinopsida > Cupressales > Cupressaceae > Cunninghamia > Cunninghamia lanceolata. Next base: position 17,913,569 of record BSBN01001272.1, on the reverse strand, counting down.
ATCTATGCGAAGGAAGACTTTGAAGGCAAAAGATTTTTGTGTTTTTCTAGGTTTTTTGCAAGGATATCTAGAGGAGATTTTAGGGATTTTGGCAAGGTAGGTCATGAGGAATATGAAGGATTTGAGGCTTGTAGGGCTATATTCCAGGGAATATCTGGACATTAGGAAGGTGAACCATTTGACTCTAGACAGAGGAAAATGGGTCAATAGTTCCTAAAGATATGTGTCATAATCTACAAGGTTCTCATGATCATTGGAGCTAGGAGGAGGGTCCCATCGAAGTATGAGTTTGGTTTTTTTATTGGACCTAGGCTTGTTAATGATCACAACCATTTTGACAAGTGATTGATTAGAACTAGAATGATGATGTGGAAGGATTAGGAATTATTAGGATAATGTGATTGATGAAAATGATTGGAAGTGGAATTGATTAGATTATGAGGAAGACTTAAAATGATTAGGGATGAGATGGATGAAATTGGTTGGATTAGAACTAGAATGATGATGTGGAGTGATTAGGATATGATTAGGATGGTTACTATGATATATGGATGAAAAGGGTTGGATAAGTGACTAGGATGATGTGATTGGATGATGTGGAATGATGCTCCCTTGAGAGGATAGGTGGGGGTGAAAGACACGGGTAGACTCTCGAAATGAATGGAGGTAGATAATGATTATGGTGATGTGGATATGACAAGTAGGATGATTAGGATTTAGATTACAATGAAGGATGACTTGGCTTAAGATGGATGTGATGGAAAGAATGTTTCAGATGATGTGAAATGTGTTTATTTTGATAGCTTGACTTTGGCAATTTTCAGACAAAAGACATCACATGTACATGCATGAATCACACACACAAGACATTATAGCAAGTTTGACTTTGACAATTTGATTAGTGTGATTATGAAGACACTTGAAGACACACCAACAATCTTAATAGTAGTCAAGTGGGTGTGGCCAAATAGGTCTTACTCTAGGATGTACAAGTTTGACTAAGGATGTCCCTAATATACACGAGGTACGAGGGGGCCCAATTTCATGAAATAAAAGTGAAATAATGCCACACAGCCGGGAGAAAGGGGTAACCCACCCTTCACCTTCACTTCCCCAAGGTATAAAGTTCTTGGGGGCTTAGCCTGAATGACAAGATTTCAACTTTCAAGAGGGTGTCTTTTGATTCACCCCTTACTTTTTAGACTCCATCGGAATGCTAGAGTTGAGGTCATCCCTTGGAGTGGTGTGTCTCCAAGCAGTTCTCCTAGGAAGGGTGACAAAAGAAAATCAAGTGGGTGTTTTTGATCTCCAAGCTCACCTTGCGGTGCGAGGAGAGAGCATGCACACACACTAGATTCACACTCGCAATGTATATTTTCCCCTTAGAAATTGAAATGTGTGTTGTGAAAGTGAATGGATGAAAGGTGCTTTTGATTTTCAAGATCACACGAAGTGCATGAGAAGAGCATACACACCATCAATCACACTCAAATTCACCAAACAATTAAAAGCACAAGTTCTTTTTAAACCCAAATCCAATTGTGTGAATGAAAACACAAGTATATTTTAAGCCCAATTTCAATGTGTGACTGCAAACAATAGTTCTTTTTAGAGCCCAAATTGAAATGTGATTGCAAACAATAGTTCATTTTAGAGCCCAAATAGAGATGTGATTGCAAACAAGATTATTTGATGAAATGAAAGACAAGAGAATGAATTGAGTGCACTTAGAAAATTTAGCTTCAGATTTGCTGCTAAAATTAATGTTGTACAGCACCTTAGGTTCACCTAGAATCCACCAAAATGAAAAGAAGACAAGAAGACTTGCAAACTAATGTGTTAGATGAAAAATAGCAATCTGAAAATTTTTGATCTAGAACATTGCAATTAGACTAGGGTGCATCTACTCTGTGTTCTAGATGAAGAGAGATTGATGGAGAATATGTTGATTGCTCATGATTCCTATAGCATAACGATAGATAGAAGATGATAAGAATGGAGCTCTAGAGTCATTTTGACGGCATGATGTTTCTTGAAGATTGATGCCTTCAAATGGCTTGAGTGAGGCTTGATTTATAGGAGATGAGTGATATGAATTGATGGCTAAGATTGAAAAGTGAATTGTGTGATGTGGACGGTTGAGATTAAAAGATGATTTGACTTTGGATCCCTTCATTTAAAAAAGGAAGTGGAATGACAAGTGTGCGGATAAGAATAGAGGTGACCTAATTTAAATAATAAAATTATTTAAATTAGTTGGTAGTTGACAAAGCGTTAAATGAAAGTTGTAGTATGGGACATAATTCAAATAAAAAATTATTTAAATTATGAGAGAGGGACAAGTGTTGTGATGAGGATAAAGGTGAGGGCTAATTTAAATAAATATTTTATTTATTTAAATTAGAGGAAAGGTGGGAAATTAATTAAATAAATAGGATTTATTTAATTAATTGGCTAATGAGTTAAATTGGATTAAAAATGGGATTAGGATGGGATTAGTTAAATAAATAAGATTTATTTAACTAGTTAGGTGATGGAGGGATTATGAAAGGGACCTAGGACAAAATGCCATAAGATGTCTTAGATAATGTATCGACAAGATGATGTTGTAAGACATGGACAATTTTAGGTGTCTACACTATGTATCTAGTTTTTGTTTCTATATACTAGGTGGATGCAATGACCATGCTCATTTTGTGTACCTTGTTTTAGTTGTAGGTACTACTTGGTGCACATTTTTTATGTTGCTTCTTCACCTTCTTGTACTATATTGTGACACATAGTTTCAATGATGTTGCTATGCCTTTCCCTTGAACATAGCATTTTGGGGGACTATAATATTATTTGTACTAGTGCTAATACTTCTTTGGTTTCACTTTTGAGTGAGCTATGTATCTAGGGTTTTTTACTATATACTAGGTGGATGCAATGGCTTGTTACCCATGCATTTTTGTGAGATGGAAAACATACCATATAAAGACTCTTACATACCTATTTATAGAGGTCACCTTCCATGTTCTTTAGTTTATCAACTTTGTTAAGACTTGCTATCTTTTGGTGTGGCATCTGTAGCTTCAATAGATAGATTTTTTCTTTGTTTCCATCTATGCATTGTTTAAGTAGTGTCATTAGGGTCACTATTGTAGATTTTTTCCTCTTTGGTTCTAATTTTAGTGGAGGTTCTTTAGTTCTAGTAGCATAGTATTTGTTCTTTAGTAGTTGTTTCTAGCTTATTCATGCTTAAGTGGAGTTCTTCCTATTGATCTTGATGTTCCTCATCTTTCAAGGATATATTTTGAGGCTTCATAGTCCTTCTCATGTTTTCTCTCTTTTGAGGAGGAGTTTTCTCCTAAGATTTTTTTTTCTTTACCCCATTTGTGAGAGACATTTTTATACTTGGGATGAAGTATGTTTTCCTTGTGGGGTCATCGTAAGTCCTCCTTCCTTTATTGTTTTCTTGTATTCATGAGTATGTCATTAGGCTTTATTGTCAAGACCCATCTTTATATATTTTTCTCTTTTCTGTTTCCTCCCTAAGTTGCACTTAATGGGGTGTTGGTGTGAATAGTGTATATTACATAAATAGCTCCATTTTAGGTCATTTTTACACTTAGTTAAGTTTACTCAGGGCATTTACTTTTTTGTCTCAAGTTCTATGATTATTACACTTGTCCTAATCCTATGTTGTCTTGTGTCTCACCTTTGCCTATATATACAAATGTATTATTGTACTTTATTCATCTTGTATGCATTGTACCATTATTGGCATATATTATTTTTCATTACTTCTCTCTTGTGTGGAAGGTTTTTCAGTGTTATAGAGTGTTCTTGCCCTTGTAAGTCCTTTTGGTTACTTCAACAGATGCATATGTGGCATTGAAATTTGGTGTCAAATTACAAACCTTTTGAAATCATTTGAGAAAAATAATGTTCTCGCCACTTCTATTATGCAAACTACATTTATTTAAAAATTTAGAAATACATTTTTTGTAGATTTAAAAGTGTAGTTTTTTAAATTATTTTAATTAGTATATATATATATATATAAGGTCGTTAGTACCCAAACATAAGGTTGATTGCTTTCTCAAGTAAACATGTTTTTATTTATTAAAATTTTTAGAATTTATATGGAGCACTAAAGGAGAATTCTTATCATGCTACTATATTTTTTTTAGATAAATAGTCAGAAAAAATGATGTTTGAGTAAAGTGTTGTGTTTTTAGCATGTCTAGCTTTAAACAGTTATTATTGAAATTATTTTTTATGCATTCACTAAAATTTAAAATTTACAATATAGAAAAAAATCTTAGAAGAAAAAATGAAATATGCTATAAGAACTACTTCACATGGGCTACTAGTTGATTTTTGAACTTTTTTGAGAAACTAAATACTAATCTTAGTTTATAGGAAAAATTATCCAAATAATTATTAAAATTTTAATAAATACATAAACATAAACTACATTAAAAATTATATATTTTCTTATTTCACTTCATTTCAAAATTCAAAAACATATATGTCAATCTAAAATGCTTCAAGTTAAAAAAAAATATGAGTGATGTCCATTTCCTTTTTAAAAGGGTGACACATTACTAAATTTTTTACTCTATTTCCACTTTGGTTGATAAGGTCCTTTTGATTTTCGTAGGTTTCCATCCTCATGTTTCTTCTTCTTGGGAGATAAATAGTGGGGATATCTTTCAATGTGCTCTCCAACACATAGGTAAGTATACTTTAGGTATGCATTCTATACTCACCCATGCATTATCCAATTTTCATACTCATATTTTCAAAATTAGGATTTTAAATTTACATGTTCATACTTTTTTTACTCACAAGTATTTTCTTTCTCTCCTTGCTTTATGTGCACTCCTTTGTGGTACACACAAACTAAGAGTGCATACTATCTATTAATTCTATTTTTAGTTTCGATATGTAGATTTTATAGGTGACACATAAAATTGCTTTGGTGGTTCAAACTCTCCATAATTCAAAAAATCAATATCTTTTTTTATATAGATTTTTTTTCTACATATTTCTACTTTTCCATGTATGCTCATATAGTTTTGTACATATACCAAAGTGGGGGGGAAAATGTATACCATAACACTTTTCCACTCTAATTTTACTCCACTTTGTGTCGATATTTTGGACATGTGATTCTAGGATATGATTTGACCATTTTGGTTTCCTCACTAACCCAAGATCTAATCGATCACATAGGCACACAACATTGCTCTATCCAAAACCTTATTGGTCTAATTCCTAGTAATTCACTCATCTTAGACAAGACCACAATAGTGATATTGTCCCTTGGATAGGATTGTTGGTGTGATCTCATCCTCTAACGTTAAAGTTCAAATTTTCACATTCCAAGGCTAACATTCATGGGATATAACTCATATTTGTCGACATGGGTGTACATTTTTAAAATTTATGTGTCTAGGGTTATATATTTAAAGGCATCATCCTAGGTAATTTGAACACTATTGGAGCATGGAATTTAAATATTTGGAAAGTATACAATCTCCTCTCTATTTGTAGGTACATCAATCACTAGTGACTCCCCTATCATACACCACCAAATAATCAACTTCTCTATTTAATCAACATTCATTATCAAGGCATACATTCAAAATACACTCTTTGGTATAAAGCATTCATCAACTCACATTAGCAACAATAATCAACAATCAACATGATTGGGTCACCAACATTCACTATCAACTACACATCAAAATTCAAGGCCAACTGATCATCTCTCTTATAGTTTTATTGTTGATCTAGTCACGGGGTTTGACTAAAGCACAAGGAAGTTTTTAACTTCAATATTTGCATAGTAAGCTCTATGGTGTTCTTTTACACCATTTCATGTTTCTTTACTTTAGATACCACAAGGTTAACATTCCTAGTAGGTATTGAAGCCCACTTCTACTTTGGACATGATTGTAGGTTTGTAGGACATGATCTTAGATTTACAAGATAAGATTGGTAATATAATTTTGTCTTAAGACACTAACCACATAAGATTCAACGATCTTAAATTTTAGATCTAAATCATTAAGAATTTTTGACACCATTTCATCAAATAAAATTTATTTTAGATCTAATTCTTTATATATATATATATATATATATATATATATAAACTAATTCACACTTAATTTTTACACCTCTTTAATATTTATTTTAGAAGATGTGTTATTTTCCTGTACACATACCATTCTATTAACTAATGGTACTCCTTTATAAAGCACCTAACTTTTAAATTAATGTATAACAACATTTATCTCAACTAATACCCAATTCAGTCATCTCAGTTAAAATTTGTTCTAATTTTTAAATTAATGTATGACAACATTTATCTCAACTAATACCCAATTCAATCATCTCAATTAAAATTTGTCAAAGAAAGCAGCATATTCCACCATAGTAATAGTATAATTTAATTCTCTTTAAATATCAAATAATTTAATAGTTTAATACAAAACTTATCATTTACAAAATTAAATAAAATATAAAATTGTTATTAACTTCTTTGACCGTTGAACGGAAAAAGCCTGCGAACATTTGAAGCTGACTTGACTCTCAGTATTGGAACGGAAAGTTGGCTTAAGTTTCTAAGACGAAGGCGATCTGCATTTTCAACCTAAAAATTCTTCATGCCGAAGGAAAATTTCAGGCTGCAACAAATACATTAATAAATATGAAACGTTACTGTATTAAAATAAGATCCAGAACTCTACATGCAGGGTAGTTTTTTCTAAGGCTAAAGAACATAGATTCGATGAATCCGCGTCATCCCTACATACCTAAGACTAAATTGTTTATCCAACAACAGCACAGACAAGAGAGAAGACCTGCAGTAGAGCATACCACAAATCTTTAAATAAAAATCTCTAAATAGATCACTCTATTCGTTCAATTCAGGCGGCTATTCTTAAACATCATACATTTCAACAATCAAAGGTTAATTTTGGCCCATAAAAGTAGACAAATATTTACCACTTTTTGTTGTGAGTGAGGTGTAAAATTACTATTGATTTTTTGACCATTGAAATGGATGACATTTAAGTAAAGTAATTCATGGCTACTGCCCTAAGGTAAACCTTAACCAGCAGGCACGTTGTAGAACGGCCGGCTGGTCAAAATGTAATCGACTCAGAGGTTTTCCACAATTTCTTCCACAAATCAGAGCAGTCACATGTGCAGAAGAGTTGATTGATTAGGTCTGTGAGATCTGTCGAAAAGTTTGCAGGTCGAAAATATCAAAAAAACAGTAGGCTATTTACGGTGGGCATGGCCCTAACGTGCTTCTCAAGAACTAGAACAGTAGGCATCTGTATTGTAATTGTCTGAACTCTGTATTGTTGGGCTTGGCTTACCCCTGTCAAGTTAAAGTGAACTGAGGGATGCTTTCCCTTGAAGAATTTGCAGCACTTCTCTTATGGCAGGTCTGGCTTCCGGTTGAGGATTGGAACAAAGCAGTCCCAAATGGAGCACTTTCTCCATCCCATCCTCAAGGTATTCACCATTAAGCTTTGGATCCACTGCATCCATAAGCCTGTCATTGGCGTGCAGCTCTCGCAGCCAGTCCAACAAACCAATTTGAGGGGTATCAGGAAAAGGAGTCACAGGACGCCTTCCGCATGCAACCTCCAACATCAAAACCCCAAAGCTGAACACATCCGAGTCTGGAGTAGCCTTTCCTATGTGTGCCACTTCTGGTGCGTTGTAGCCTGGCGTTCCCATCACACAACTGCTTAAGTAGTTGCCATCATGCTTATACAAACGAGCAAGTCCAAAATCCCCCAATTTTCCATGAAGCTCCGAATCCAACAGAACATTGCTAGACTTGATGTCTCTGTGCACTACTTTTTGTTCCCATCCTTGGTGAAGATACAGCAGTCCAGCAGCTACGTCACACCGAATTCTGTACCTCTGACCCCATTGTAGCACTCCGCCAGGATTCTCATACATCAACTTATCCAGGCTTCCGTTGGGCATGTAGTCATACACTATGAATAACCGTTTTCCTTGCTTGCAGTAGCCTCTGATTTGCACAAGATTCCGGTGCTGCAAACGCCCCAGACTTGAAATCTCTGCTATGAATTCCTTCACTCCTTCCTTGCTCTCTCGGAGGAGACATTTTACAGCAATTTGGAGGCCATTAGTAGGAAGGACTCCTTTGTAAACCTTGCCAAACCCTCCACATCCTAAGACTAGTTCCTCTCCGAAACCCTTGGTTGCAATAGCTAAGTCTCTGTAGCTTAATCTATGAGGCCAATACTTCACCTCCCATTCTTCAATAGGGTTTCTAGGGTTCTAGGTTTCTTTCTTTTAAACCACATTGCTGCTGCTGCTGCTGCTGCAACCACTAGTACAAGGTAAACAACCAAGCCTGTAGTAACTCCGACTATTAGTGGCAAATTGTTGGATTTGGATTTGGATTTCCCCTGTAAAATGGATGGAAGCATAGATGTATTCAAGGCAGGTGCCGTTCTATTTGTAGAGAAGCTCCAGGCGAGGATGTAATTGCCTTCAATTGTTAACCCTGTCGCTGCTGAGAAACCAACGTACATTTCTTCTTCAAAAATGGTGGACAGACTCAGATTCTTCACAGATATCAGGGGAATTTCTGGGCGAAGGGAACCGGCAGGGGCTACCGTTACATTGAGCTCCTTTGAAAGATGATTGTAGTCAATCCAAGCTTGTATATTCTGTCCACTCTTGAGATCCAGCTCTAAAAACTGGTTTCCAATCCAGTAACCTGCAGACCTAGACTCTACAGAGATGAGAGAATTGAGATCCACACCCACATGATTGCCGTTAATGTCATTGATTTCTTCATTCTTTACGATGTCGAACTCTACCGCAAACAGATGATTGTAAGACTGTCCCATGCTTGTAAGATTGTCGAGCAGACCAAGGTACTTACCGGATAAAGCTGTGCTTTGAAATGCCTGAGGCGTCATGATAAAGGCCAATCCATCTCCGGCCATTGAAAGATCTGAAGGGGGAAGTATGCTGAATACGAAGGTAGTGCTCAATGACCCGCGATCTTTCATACGCAGGGGTTGTGAATATAACGCTCTGCCCTTACTGAATTCTGCTTGATCGGTGAGGCGGATCCTACATCGGGTATCACTGTTGCGTTCCCAGACAGATTTACGAAAGGGAAATTAGTTTCCCCGATGAAATTCGTTTCAGCTTGAACAGCTGGCCACGGACAGAGGAGGAGGAAGAATAGAACAGCCACAGGCCTGCTTCCCATTGTGATGGTGGAGTATGGCGGAGTATGTTATTGTGGAATACTCTATTTAAACATCATCCTATAGGGGTAGGGTATGTATGCCTCATATTTGAAGCACAGTTAGGTGCCTCCTAGGAGTATGAGACTACTGTGTAATGTCCCTTACCTGACTTGCCCTAGAATTCGCTTGTGGATTTTATTTTCTTTAAATATTCTCTTGGAATCATACCTGTAACAGTATATATATGTACAAATCCATATTGCCATACGTTAGTTCTAATATCAATTTCCCAGCAATTCAACATAATCAACTTACAAATGAAAACACATAAGAAAGAAGAGTCACTCAGCATGCCAGGGAGGAGAAGTCATAAATCCTTAGTAGCCTAAGGCCTACCACAATCCTATTGCCCGAACCCTTGACGAGGGCCTATGGGGGCTGGTCCTTTTGCCGAATCCCTCGTCCGGGCCTATGGGGGCATATTCCAATGTGGGACCCCCATCCCTCCATGGTCCAAACCTTTGACTCAGGCCTACGGGAGCATAATGCCCAAACCCTTGTCTTAGGCAATGGGGACGGAACCTTAGATGGGGTTTATAGGCAATCTACTAAGACTTACGCATTCACCCCTCCTGGCTAAATCACAAACAAAATATATGCAGTTTCCACACAGTTCCAATTTATACAATTTGCCTTTAGCACTAGGAAATGAATCATATAGTAGTATATGATGCAACATACGATATATCAGAGTGCAAACAATTTCTAGCCAGTTTCAAATATGCAGTTATTCTTTTATCTATTTTCATTCTGCTTCCATTATGCTATAAGAGATTCAAACAGAAATGTAGATGACAGGACAAAAACAATAATCAGAGAAGTTATATTTATTCACAGTCATCCTTCTTATAGTTTTCTAGTTTTATGGCTTCATTCTGATACAAACTACTGTACAATATAACAGCCATCATTTATATACACCTGCAGATGGAAATTAGTACCTAGACATATCATAATGATCTACAGTTATTATCCCAATGAAAGTCACAATTGCCATGACACAATTCCCTTATTTCCTAGTCCCAATTTCCTCACAGCGGAATGAATTAAATCATGTCAGGGATAGGTTTATGCATTTTAAATGAGAAAGACAAAGCATATGAATTAATATTATTGTTGAATGGAGGGAACTAGATGCTAGGACTGAGTGAGGAATCTCACCTGAGCCTTGATGAACACATCATCAATTTCTTATGTCTCATATGAATATGCTGCAATTATTGTCTTTAATTTCATATATATATATATATATATATATATATATATATATATATATATATATATATATATATATATATATATATATTCTAAACTCAAGAAAATATATATATCTTATTCTCTCTTAATGCTGGTATGCTTAGTTACGTACTTCACTTTAGAATATATATATTCTTAATTTTAATAAAGTATTTTATTTTCCTTTATCCTTTTCCTATTGAATGAATGATGATGGTGATCTAACTCCCATTGCATTTCTGTTTTGTGTTTTTTTTATTCTGATGAGATATCTTCACAATGCCCACCAATATTCTCTTTATATCTTGATCGGTGCCTTTTCATCAATAATCACCACTTTATATGGTGATCGCTGACCTATTTGTTCATTCACTACTTAGTTAATATTATTTAATAATAATCACTCTTTTATTAGAGTGTCTACTCTTGTATTCACTACTTGTAAGGAATATTAATAGTTACTTAACAATTACTGTACTTTATTCTCTTATATGAGATATTTGCTGCAAAAAGTCAAGTCTTATAATATATATATAAATATAGTTATTTATATAAATTTATAATGTTATAATAATATTTATTTATATAAGATTATATATATATTTAAATTATAATATTGGATATTTAATATTTATTCTTATATATATATTTATAATATAAAATAGTTATGATGATGTTATATTTATATGTTATAAATTATATAATAGTATTATTATATTATATAATAATACTTAAATCAATAGTACAATAAATATATTGTATTTTCATAATATTAATTAATATTAGTATATATGTTGATTAAATATATTTGACCAAAGTGATTTCTCTGTCTATGATGTTTAAATCTTTAATTTAAACAATGCCCTAATATGGGGACATGACATACTACCTCATATTTGAAGCACAGTTAGGTGCCCCTTGGGAGTATGAGGTAGTCTCATATGTTATAAGCCACCTGTAGACTCAAAAAGGCCACCCAACATAGTAGACTATAAAAGGATCCATTTTCATTTCCATTTCCCTTTTAATGGTCAAATAGTCAATACTAATTTTACACCCTATCTACATCAAAAAAGTGGTAAATATTTGTCCAATTTTTATGGGTCAAAATTGACATTTAACTTTTGAAGTGGATGATGTTTAAGAATAGTCATTGTGGAATAACAAAATAAGAAATGGTTCAACCTTCAAACAGTCAATTTTATTCACATGCTTAAAAACGAGAAAATATTTTTGATTGTTTAATTATTTAATATTAAAAATAATCTTCTATAAATTTCTAATCAATAATATTTTTCCATCTATTATCACTGAACAAATATACCTTGTCATCATATTATCCTATTATAATCAGCAAATTAACAGATATCATTCATAAAATAAGCAATTTTTAAATAATTATATGTAATGACTTGTAAATAAATACTATTAACTTCTTTTAAGTTATGACTTTGTGGGCCCCTCTTTAGAGGAAGTTCAATGCCTTAAATTGGGTGAGGACCAGCTGGCTGCTATGGACCTCGCCCCTAAGGGATCTCACAACCCCCTCGTGATGCAGCGCCTCTCAACTCAAACACACAAAAGATTCTAAGACTCATCAACCCAACACAACAAGCAGAAAACGAACATCCATTGTAAATGTTCAGGCTAAGTAAGGAAAAACTTTACAGGAGAAATCATTACAAGCTCAAAGAGAAAAATAATGTGAAGAACTTTCTCATTCAGAAAAAAGAAAACAAATGTTTACATCTCTGGCCTCTCCCTTCCAAAACCATCGTATATTTACCCTTCTCTAACTTCCTTTTCAACAGACTGGATCCATATCCGAACTACAAGCAAACTCCTAACAAAACTTACCAATTCTAAAAATAACTCATGCAACTACAATTGTTCCCTTAACTCCCAGAGAATAGAGGAGTTGGGAATCTGTATTTATTAATAAACAACTCTTAAATTTACTCATAAACCGCTAACTCCTAAATAAACTCCTACTCAGCCTACTTAGCAAACTTCACAGGAAGTCATGGCATGAAATATGTGTCATCATGGATGCTCTGCATTACCTCTGGTGGAGGGTGAAAGGAATGAAGCATAGGTGTTCAGTTTTAGAGTCAACAGGAAGACGCCAGAGCTAAGCCTTGCCTCAACCTCTTTGGCACAAGAAGGAAACATTATAAAGGGATGGGGTGGTTTAAGGCCCACTAAGCAAGAGAGGGCAACCAGATCTAGCCCAAAAACCCCTTCATCTCTGAAAAGAGGGAATTGCTCTCCCCAAGCAAAGAAAGGAAATAGGAGAACTGTGGATGTTGGCAGGGACTCTAAACTGGGAAAGAAATCTTTGAGGGAAACTAGACAAAGGGAGACAACCAGAGATCTGGCCAATGGAAGACAAAAGACTCTAGAGCAAGTGAGCTCCAGAAGAAGTAAGAAATGATTATCATTTCTTGGAATGTGAGGGGGCTAAATAGCCCCCATAAGCAACATGTGCTGAAAAACTTCATTAAGGACATGCAACCAGATATCCTACTTCTGCAAGAAACAAAGATGACTTCAAAAGAGTTCGAAAATGTTAGTAAAGACATTTGGCCTTCTGCTAAATTTATAGCTGAGAAGGCCGAGGGAGCTTCAGGAGGGATTACAACAATGTGGAAACCTCTGGATCTGGATGGTTCTCTTATCTCTAGAAACAAAGATTTCCTCAATATCAGGTTCATCAATAAGAGCAGTAAAACTAAATGGGCATTGTCTAACCTATACACTCCTAATAATCTAGTTCAATGTAGGAAGTGCTAGGAAATACTCCTATTATCCAGGAGCTCTTGTGCCAGAAAAAACTAGATGATGGTAGGAGATTTCAACTCTCCCCTCTACTCAAAAGATAAAATGGGAGTTTCTATACTGATTTCTTGAACATCATGATGGACTTGGATGATTTCCTCCACCAAGGAGGCCTCATTGATGTTGAGCTGGAAGGATTTAAATTTACCTAGTCTAATAAAGGAGAGGGGAACAAACTTATTCAGGTAAAGTTAGACAGGTTCCTGATCTTAGCTAACTGGGACATTCTGGCCAAATGTAAACTCACTAATCAACTGAGATTTAGATAGGATCATACCCCTTTAATCCTAAATTGGAACCTAACTGTCAAGAAAATATGTTATCCTTTCAGATTTGAGGCGATGTGGAATTGCCACCTTGATCTGCTCAATCTGATTGCTATATGGTGGAATCAGAAATTTGATGGTTCTGATATGTTCAGGGTTGTGCAAAAGCTCAAATTTGTGAAACATAACCTTAGAAGCTGGAATAAAAATTATTTCGACAATATATTCACTCAAAAGCAAGACATCAAGACACAACTGAAGAGGATACATGAAGAAATGGACTTGAGCAAGAACATTAAAAAGAATTGTGCTCAAGAGAAAATTCTCCTTAGTGAGCTACACAATATCATTGAGAAGGAAGAAATTTATTGGAAGCAAAGGTCCATAATACAATGGCTCAAAGAAGGAGACAAGAACACCAAAATTTTCCACCAATTTGCTATGAAGCATAGAAAAATAAATAGAATAACGAAACTAGCCCTTGATAATGGAAACACGATTAAAGAGGAAAAGTAAATTTAGGAAGAAGGAGCAAGATACTTTGAAAATTTATTGAAATCTGATGCTCTTTCATTGCTTGATGATGATAGAGTTCTTAATTAGATGCTGGAGGTCATTCCCAACAGCTTATCTCAGGATGATAATACTAATTTGGAGAAAGGGGTCACTAAGGAGGAGGTGAAAGGTGTTGTTTTTTGATTAACCCCTACAAAGCTCTTGCGCCCGACAGGTTTCCCCTTATCTTATTTCAAGTCTACTGGGATATTACTAGGAAGGCCATCATTGTTGTTGCTAAAGAGTTCTTCATGAGAGGTAAAGTCTTGAAGGATCTAAATAATACTTTCATTGTCTTCATCCCCAAGAGGGTAGGAGCTAATAAAATGTATGATTTTTGCCCCGTCAGCCTATGCAATATGCTCTATTAAATTTTTTCGAAGATGCTCAAGTCTTAAGAATTCACCCTTTATTGGGCAAAATCATCCATTTCAATCAAAATGGATTTGTTCCTGGAAGGCAAATCACTAATGCTATCATCACCATGCATGAAAATATTCACTCTATGATCAAAAGCAATAAGGAGAGCATGGTCTTAAAATTGGATATATCTAAGGCATATGACAAGGTCTCATGGAAATTCTTATCCAAAGCCCTTTCTAGATTTGGGTTCCAAGAGAAAACTCTCAGCATGATGCTCGAAATTGTTTTTCCACTTCTACTTTCTCAGTCCTGGTCAATGGTTCTCCTCAAGGGCATTTCAGAGCTTCAAGGGGGCTGAGGCAAGGAGACTCTCTCTCACCCTACCTATTCATTATCATGATAGAGGTTTTGGGAAGAACCATAGAGGACTATGTCCTGAAAGGTAAGTTGAAAAGATTCAGACCTACCACCACCCTTCACCCCTCCTCTCATCAACAATCCGTTGATGACACCATTCTCTTGGGGAAAGACTGTGGAGGAAGTCGTCGAATGGAAAACAATTCTCAACAACTTTGCTTATGTTTCAGGACAGCAAATCGATTTGGAAAAAAGTGGATTTTTCTTCTTTAACACTCCTACCAGCCTTCAAAATCTTATTGCTACTTCTCTCAATTTCAAAATAAAACATCTTCTGAAGACCTATCTAGAAATGCTTGTCACATGGCAAACTCCCCAATATCTCTTGGAACACTCTGATTGAAAATATGCAGAAAAAACTTGTGGGATGGAAGGGTGTCCTCTTGAGCCATGTGGGCAAACACCAACTTCTCAAAACTTCACTCTAGAGTACTCATGTATATCTATTATCCTTATTTAAATTACCTAAGACCATCGCCGATAAAATTGAGCAAATTCAATTGTGTTTCCTCTGGAGTGGCATAGAGGAGAAACAAAGAATGTCCCTGGTGGCTTGGGATGTTGTTTGCACCCCTAAAAACAAGGGAGGTCTAGGTGTCAGGAAAATCACCACCTTGAATAAAGCCTTATTGGCCAAGGTGGGATGGAGACTTGTCTCTTCTAGTACTGAGTGGACATGTATCATGAAGGCCAAGTACTTAAATGGTAGAGAAGGTATTTCTCTCATTCAAAACCAACAAATGCCCATTGGATCCCCCATTCGGAATAATATTGTCAAATCTAAATCTACCCTCTCTTTGGGTCTCCAATGGTAGGTTGGCATGGGGGTGAAGGTTAGATTCTGAGAAGACTCTATTGCATAAGGTTGTCATTGATGCCAACAGTGGTATGAAGTGTTGTGCAATAGAAGGTTGGAAGTGTTGTCACCAGTGAGGCCAAAGGAAGATGATTACAGGATGGTGACTAGTGATGATAGTAGAATAAGTAATCAAAGATGTTGTGAAGCAAAGAGCAAAGGGATGTATATATGCTCAGTAATAAGCTGATCAGATGAGTTGTGAAGCAAAGGAGATGGATCAGTATCATCTGTACATAGTCATGCCATATCTTGAAAAGTTCATGTGTAAGTCCATATCCTTGATATGATGTGAAAATGATTGTGTTTGAAGTGTTTGATGAGTTAAGTTGAATTTATGTTGTATGTTGGTGATATGAACTCATAATGGTTGCCACCGAAGTAAGAAAGTTGTGAATGTTTAAAGGAAAATTATCTAAGTAATGTTCTAGTCAGTGAAGGAATCACAGGCTCAAAATAATGTACTGCATTCTTCCGCATTTGAAGTTATGGACCTGTGGATTAGACAGGTGGCTACGTATTGCACTCAAGTACCTATGTTTCAAGTTTGAGGTTATAAAGTTTACCGCAAGATATTTTAGAGGCAGAAGAATGAAGATAGGATAGAGACAGGGTAAGTGCAGTCACAAAGAGATAGGAGAATGCTCTGCACTTCTCTGCAGATGAAGATATGTTGTTACGTATTAACCCTTGTAGGTCTGCGGGGATCCTTCTTCCTTCTCCTTTAACTCCTTGTGGATTGCAACATCCATCCAACTAGGCTTTCATGCTCATGATTAAATCTATTTCATTATTATAGTCTTTATTACATGTTTTTCCTCTACTCATCATGAGCACACACTCTCTATCATCTTATATCATTATTGTTGTTGAGGTGGGAATACTAACACAGGGTTTGACTGAGGCAAGCCCCTATATAGCACAACCATTTTCCCTATTTTATGTGTGCAGATCCGAATCGGGGGTGTCAAGCACCGACGAGTGATAGAAAGATACAAACAGTAGAGATCGTCACACACATAGTTCGTTAGGGGGTGCTGCCACAATAATGGGTTACACTTTCTAGGACATCTTGTTTTTTGCTGAAATCACATATTTTTAGAAAATATAATGATTTAAGCCTTGAAAGGTTCCATTTAAAAGATTTTAACTAAAGAGGGTTTGATCAAACCCCCTTAGATTCAAACACCCTTGGATAGAACCCCGCTAGTTTTAAGCCATACATATAATGGAGTCTCCTCTACACCTATCGAAACGCTGATAAAAAACCACTTTTGATTTACCTTTTGGGGGATCAAATGAATTCATTTAAAATTTATGTCTTGTAAGTATGTAGTCCTTATTATAAGCTTCCCAAAAAGTATAATTTTAAATATATTTAATTTGATTATTATATTTATTTTTTATTTCTTGTGAATGTAGGTTTTTCACTGAACATCAAGTTCTCTGTTCTACAAACATGGAAAATTAGTAAATTAGTGAAAAAAAATTCTAATCTTCTCATCACACACATGCTTCTCCAATATTCTTCACAAGACTTTGAGCCTTTTTCTTTCATGTTTTAGTTTTAGATATCCATAGTTTAGATATCTCATTTTAATTCAAAGAAGCTATAGTTTCTTCAAAGATTAGTTTAGGATAGAAACTTGCAAGCTTCTTGGATAGGTCTTTGAACCTTTTACTTTTATGCTTCAGAAGCCTTTGTGCTTCCATCCTATTTTACAAATCTTGTCAAATCCCTCATCCTTTCATGTCATCAAGTGGAGGACCCGATTGGTGCAAAGAAGGTTACAATATAGCTAGACCCTTGAGGACATATGCCCAACAATGGCAACATTACAAGTTCTTTATTTCTTTTTAGATTAGAATTAGTAATTAGGAAATACCATTGCTCTTGAGGAAGTAGAACTTTGTTTTGTTTTCTCTTGATTTTTATTGCTTGTTCTAGTTCTAGATTAAAAATTTATTGCATTCATTAGATTAATTAAAAGTTTACTTTTCTTAGATTAACTCATTGCAAAATCAAATCTTTGAAAACATAAAATGATAGAAACTTTGCATTTAGGAAGAGTCGTATAGGTTTGGATGAAAAATCCATATAGTAATTAAAGCACATTTAAGTTTAGGAAAATACAAAAGTGTGTGCATTCATTTAGATTAAATTGCATTAGAAACATAATTTTAAACATTCAAAAACACAACTTTCAAGCACTCAATTTCACCACAAGGCATACATACAACTTTTAACATTTCAAAAGAATCTCTCAATTTCATCTTGAGGCATAAAACATTTAAACATCACCACTAACATACAAACATTTAATCTTCTCTACTAAAAACTCAATGTGGCCCAGTGTGAGGGAAGATAGGATAAAACTAGTTTTGGAGGACATCAGAGTACAGACCTCCCTGAACAAGAAAACTCAACTAAGGAAAACATTCAAGAACAAACAAAAATCTTAGATCAAATTAGGCAAGAAACAATTAGAAGTCACATCCTCATAATCTTCCAAATCCAAGGTCAGATCATTAATAGATTTCATGAAGAAGCCACACACAACCTACAAATCACTAGAGAGGAAGGTAATGCAAACCTTAACTTACTTCATGAATTAACCTCTCAAATACACAAGTTAAATAGAACAACAAAACCACCAATTGAATGAGCTCAACAATAATAACTAAATGAAAATGATCACAACAATACAAACAAAAATGCTCAACAAACAAATGTAATCAACCCAACCACATCTGTGATGTCTTGCTCATGAGGGAATAGTACAACCCCTTAGTGTCACCACCACTTGAATGGATTTTGCCACAAGAGAAGGAGTGACTGGGAGGTCACCTCTGCAAGGATACAACTCATGTGAACTATGTGAGGGTCTGACTCATTCACGTTGTGCTTGAGTCACATTATAAACAACATAGTGCATACTCAAGAAAACAAGGGAATGTCATGTGTCTCTAGATGGTGAATTTATGGTAGGTAATCAAAGCCTATAATTCAAATTGTTTGATATAGTGAGGTAACTTATGGGTGTTTTATTCAGGAGATGATAAAAAGTAGGTTTTGTTGGCAATTTACTGGTTGCAATGAGATTCATGAGACATTGAGCATTTATTACCATAAAAAGGGGAGCCCTCTAGGTGGTTAGCAAAGAAAAATAATGTTAGTATTAGATCAACAAAGATGAAATATGATTTTATTTGCCATGTCCTATGAGTTTAGGGTAGCTAAGAGTTGCAAATTCTATAGGACTAGGTGCCCCTCTTTTGCATAAAATATGAGTTTAATCCATATCCCTATGTTCTCAAATCTTCTACAACTCTCCAATGTAGTTTTACAAGAAAATCAAGATTCAAATTCATTGCAAACATGATTAATTTTAGATTTGAAGGGGGGGTTTTCTCCCAAAATCTCTGGTGCAGATTTGCATTGGAGTATGTTCCATTGTACTAGCACCATGGGCTTTATGTGATCAAGTGTTGTAAGAGTTAGAATTCTTCTAACTATGTGTATCTTTAGGCTTATCATAAATTTACTACCAAAACAAAATAGTTGTTGCACCAAGTAGAGATGCAATCAAACAGAGATTTGATAGCGAAGTAAACAAGATTGGCACAAGTGTCAAGATTGCAAGGTTTCTAGGGAAATTTTAATGGGATATTTATGTAACTTCTTTCAACAATGTGGGGGCTTGTCAAATTAGTATTGCTAGAGAAATTTGTGTGTCCTCTAGCTTCTTACTATAATCTAGGGTGTCAAATTTGAATGTTGTACTCTATTTTTCTCGCATTTCTAGGTGTTGTAAATCTTTTAGAAGGTTTTTATGTAGAAATCTCTTCATATTAGCCGATGTGTCTCCATGATTGTTACCATGACTATTGTATTTTATTAGCTTGTCTTTGTAGAGATTGAAAAATTGCCTAAAAAACTTTTGAGCACTCTTTTCATGATAGTAAATTTTGTTCACTTGTGGATTGTTCAAGTAGACCTAGTTATAATTTTTTTTGTTAGATTTGAAGGAATGTGTTTGATGAATATATAGAAAAACTTATAACTTGGTTCTATTTGTATTCTTGAATCACATTAAACAAAAATAGGCTTAAGATTTACACACTTGTTTGTTTCTAAAACTCAAGTTTGTGTCCAAGGGGTTGAGCTTAATTGGTTAAAGCATTGGGTTCTCATTGTGGAGACCCAAGTTCAAATCCCCATAGGGACATCTAATGCGGAATTCTAAGTTGTGACTCTTGGTCTTCCATTGTTGGCTTCTAATGTGGATGTGGTTTCTTAATAAAGTGGATTTCTAAGTAGTGACTCTTGGTCTTCCATAGGTGATTTCTAACTCCCAAGAGCTTCTATTGGTCTCTTGTTGATGCTCGTATGAACAAAATATTTGTAAACAATAGGCATATTCAAAATCACCCCTAAATCAAGACATTACTCTTTCTTCCACCCACTTAAAATTAATTCATATATTCAAAATATAATCTTAGTTTTTCCATCCATTTGTATAACCTAAAATTTTAGTTCCATGTGAACCAATGCAAAATCATCTTTAGAGGGTTATGTATTGATGTTTTCCATATAATCATGTATGCAGTATGTTCTTGAGATGCACATAATTTGGAGGAATAACTTTGTTAAATCTTTGATTGAATGCATGGTCGGTTGGAATTACGTGTAGAAAAGCTCTATCAATAATGGGAGAGGTGGACCCATTTGGAATTACGTGTAGAAAAGATCTATCAATAATGGAAAGAATGCGAGACAGCACTTCGAACAAGAAATTAAAATGATATTTGTGATGGCTGTGATGAAAAATCAAAGCCGGCTGAGAGATGACGTCCTTTCCACGTCCCTTCACCACAAGCTGAAATGGAGTGATGGACATTAGAGAAAACAGCTGTCATGCGGTATTAAAAAATAGGAAGGAAGAAAAGCTCACAGAAAGCAACAGTTCCTCGAGGAAGAAAAGATCAAATAAAAGATTTCCTCCAAGGAAGGAAAAAATCAAAGAAAGCAACACTTTCTGAGAAGAATGAGGTGCATATGCCTATTGTCTATCCGTATTAGTAATTTTACGGTCAAATGTGTGCAGTGGTATACACACAATAAAGTCAAGTCATTCCAATTCTTATCCACGTGGTTGGACTTAAAGGTTTAATGAATATGTTGATAATTTTTTTTATTAGGGTGAAATTTTGTTAGAGAGATAAAATTTTCATAGTCAAATTCTTAATTACATGAAAAATGATATAGAATGTATGCAGCTTATTAAATGTATTGTTTATAGGATTAGGATAGAAATTGGTGAAAAACTTTTATTGCAAGTAGAAGAAAAATAGTTAGAACTAAAAATCACATATTTTGGTTGAAGTTCTATCCCGTCTAAAATTTATTAGAACTAAATTATATCAGGGCAATTAGATATCATAGTTGATCTCAACTTGAATGTACCTTAGAGAGTGTGTTGGAATTGAAATACACCTCTTCATAGAATTTGACAGTTTCCATCATGAAAGGGTAAGTGGCTCAATGGTGGAAAATCTCACTAGCCACAAATAAATTCTTAAGTTTAAATGCCAGCCTATCCAAATTCTCATTAATGTATCTACAATTCTTTGTAGAAACAAATACAATCCTTCTCGCAAAGTAACAAAAAAATAATTGAACTTAAAATCTATGTAAAAATAACTCTTGTACATGACGGTGTACATACACTCCAAGCTCTTGGGAATGAATCTACTCCTTTACACTAGTCAATAATTTGAGCACCTTTAGGGAACACTAGTTCATTCAATACTTAAGAAAGAAATGGACTCAATGGATTACCACATTTTGGTAGCAATGAAATGTAAAATTACTATTGACTATTTGAATGTTGAAGAGTGTGATGTTTAAGTAGAGTGTAGAGAGATGGAACATCTTATGCACAAAACCTCTCTACATAGTCTACTATGTTTGTATCATGATTGACATAGCAACATGAAATGATTAAATAGAAGAAATATTCTGGAAAATAGTATTTTAATCCTGAGGTCATAAATTGACAAAATAAATTAAACTAATCTCATTCAATATTTTTAAATAATGTTAATGTTGAGAGTAAAATTGGTACAACATCAAAGAATATTAAAGCTAAGAACAAAATTAATATAACATTAATCAAATTATTGGTAAGTATTTCCACAATCAAGCAATTGTTAAGTTGGGCACAAATATAGAAAATTTAAAGAAAAGTGTCTCGCTCTTTTAGCATGGTGCAATAGTGGAGGGTGGTGCAGTTATTTTGTCCTTTCTATGATCCTCTTACACAAGGAAGGTCAATGTCACCAAGGAGAAATGTTCAAGCATGGCAATCAAATCCATCATGAAATTCTAATTGATGTCACACTCAATACACAGACTAAAACATCTCTACTAAGCATCGTCCCTACACCACCACACTTGCATTTCACTTACACAAAATCCTTTCACTGGAAGACTAAAAAACCCATTCTTGCAAAGACAATAAAGAAAGAAAGAAAAAAAACAAGGAAGCACTCTTTCATTAGTAAAATCGAAGACTTCATCACAATGAAGAGGGATTTTGACCATCCATCTTATCTCCAAGATAGCCTTCCCATCTCTAGTGTAGATCAAGAAGCTGCAAAGGAAGGCATGCAACCATATGATCAGTTAAATAACATAAATATGTAGAAATGATGTGTATACCTTGTGGCACAATGTGAGAAGCAGTTTGCCCTAAGTTTCCATAAGAATAAGGTGGTTGGAAGTGAGGGCATATGTGTCTACTTTGAAGAGTAACGTGATAAAATAGAAGGAAATATCATATTACATGTTTTTAACTATAATATGTTTTTCAAGGCAACAATTACTAAGAGTGTGATTATCCAGGTTACGAGTCTAAACTGCAAAGGTAGAAAGGTACATTGTCTAGGGAGAAGTAAGGAGAATAAATTCATAGACTCTTTCCTCAAGGAAGGTGAGTCCCTGGTTCATCATTAGAATGGTTACGAGAGGGTGACCCTTCCCTCGCCTTGGCCTACTGTAAATTGGTATTTCATTAAGTAATTTACATTGGAAGGTAGATTTTCTATTGTTTGTGGATACCACTTCCATTTATTGGATCATCTTAGGCATAATAACTTAATAAGTTTCTCATTTTTTCTACTATCATCCTTGGAATGTTGTATGAACAATAGGGAATCCCCTTCGCTTCATTAGGGTTTAATTTATTGTCTTTATCAATTTAATTTTAGTTTAACACCTGCCACCCTTCCCTCTACTAATATCAATGTTAATCCCTCTTCCTCGTTGAAAACCCCTGCTAAGAGTTCTTACCCTAACCCTAATGGTAAAGGTAAAAAGAAGAGCAATTTGAATCCTTCCTCTATTGTCTCTCTTGATAAGTCACAAGCTCCTAATCCTAGTGACAAGGGTAAGAAGAAACTCTCCTCTACTAGTGTTGTTTCTAGTCACTTAGTTTTCCCCATAATTGGTAATGTTGATACTGATAATGTTGGTCATGTGCTTAACACCCCCGATCAAAAGACTAAGGTTAAAAAAGCTAAAAGGAAAAATGTGGTTACCCCTAAACAAATTATGTTGTCTCTAAAAGAGAATGAAATTGATATGGGATCTTCTTCTAAGGCACCTTAGAAAACTATAATAATTAAATCTGCTACTGCTAACCTTGATATTGGTGCGACCTTCATGCCTCATGTTCCCAAAGGGAAGGACGATAACCTTGCAGAGGTTTATATTAGGACTATTGGTGGGGGGAGAAGGTCTGCTTGGTTGGCTAAGACTTCTATTGCTGCCAGTGGTGGGAGGTGCTTTGTTGGTAATGTTGACAACTAAGAAGGTGAAGTTGATGTGCAAGAGATAACCTCTAATTTGATACCTTCTTTCAATTCAAAGAGTATTGAGGAAGATCACTTTGAGGATGAAGGGGGTTTTGAATCCCCCTTGTGGATTTTGATGACATTATGTCTCTTTCACCCAATGAAGTTGAAGAAGATGGTGAGGAGGATAATGAGGATTCTGAAAGGGTGTATGAATCTTTTGAGGATGACATGATGGATGATGTCCATAAGGATATTAATGGTAATGAAAATTGGCTGATATGAGTGACAAGTTAGATGATCTCCTTATTAGAATGAGTAAGCTTGAAGAGTCCACTGAGAAAAATCATAATTGTGACAGTTGCAACGAGAAGTGGGTGAAAATGGATGAGAATATGAAAACTTCCCAGAACAAGTTGACTAAAATTGAAGAGGCAATGAATGAGCTGGTCAAAGTTAGTGATGACATGATGAGACGTGCTACCTTAGGGATTGTTATTCTTCAAGCTGAGATGAATAAACGTAAAAAAATGTAGGAAGAAGAAATTGTGACTACCAAGAAAAAGAGGAAAAATGTTGAATTATAGATGGACACAGGTGTTGCCATATGGAAGGAAAAACTGAAGACTGTGCAAAGACCGAGAAACTCTAGTTTCCCATTATAGGGTATGATTTTGTTGCTATTTGGAGCTATTCTAGTGATATTTATGGTGTTATTTCTCTTCTATTCTTGGGTTATCTTCTATTAATTTTTTTGTTGTGATGCCTGGTTTGGATTTGGTTTACCAGCTAGTGCTTCTTGTTATTTGTGTCCTATTATTCTCTATTATATTTTATGCTTTGTTCTTGAACCCTTAGCTTTTGTAAGGGACTAGGACCCTTTTCCCAGCTTATCTAATAAAAAACATAGGCCTAAAACATTATTTATTTAATATATTTTGATCCAAACACATTTAAGAAATGGACATAGAATCAAACAATCATGAATTTACCCAACAACATATCTATGAAATAAAATCTTAAATGTAAGAATTATGAAAATTATGTAAATAACCATATTCATTCAAATGGTTTTATTTCATTTATTATGCATTTCTACTAAATATGATATTCATGAACAAGTTTAGAAATGATCATACCATTTCATAGAGTACAAACACTAATATGTTTTGACATCATATATTAACTCAAAAGTAATAATTATGCTTAATTCACATATTTGCTCAATGATGACAAAATACAACAATTTAGCTAAATGAAATGTGTTTATTTATTTGAAGACTAAATAGAGTTCTCATCTCCATCCAAAGAAATTTAAATTGAATAGAGAAATAAATGTAAACTCAAGATCTTACTTGCTCCCCATCATTTATGACTTTAAATAAGATTATTTTTTTAAATGTAATTATCTAGGGTAATATCTTTTCCATATATCACAAATATAAATTTAGTGCAACATGACAAGGTTCCATGTCACAATCATGTCGTTATTACAAATTGTATGGTCAAGATTTGTTTGATGGTAGTCCTTTTAATTTCTACCATCGATGTATGCATTTCATCTAGTGCTCCTCACTAAGGGAATAATTATTAGCATAAATATTATGTTTATATATAATAATCTAAAATTTAAGATTATTTTAGTATTATTTTATCTTTCATGGAATTGCATTTATTTTATTAGTTATTAGATTGATTTATTATAAAATAATGTTTTAAATTTATGAAATTTTATTTTTTTAAGTAGAGATTTTTTTTCATATTTTATAATAAAATAATAATAATTTCCTCAAAGGGAATAATAAGAATCTGAATTTTATATATCCAATAATATTTAAAATAAATTATATTTTTTTATTGTTTATTAAACTTCAACATCTTTTAACATTACTAAAAAAAATAATTGATTTTTATTGGTTAGAACTAACATCACTTCATCTCATAAATTTTAGCTTGGATGTTAAAATTTTTAAAAAGAGAATAATTTCAAATTGATTGAAGCATAAAGGACCAAGCTAAACTTTTTATTGTGCATAACCAATTTCAACTAGATTATAGAACTAGCAATTGGACCCATAGGTTCAATGGGCACGTTGATAATTTTTTATTAAAGCACAATTTTGTTAGAGTTGGATAAATTTGGCATAGTGTTTTTTGGTGTAAATCTCATCTAGTAATTAAGAATAATAAAATTAATACATTGAGTGTTTCATCAAGTAAAACTCATTTAAAAGTGCATAAACCCTTAGTCTTCTTATTTCAATTTCATCACATGTTTATTTTTATTCTCTATTAACTTACATCAATCACATTACCAATCTATATCATATCATTCTTATCTCTTAAAATGTTTAGAAGGTTTGATTTACACAATATATCCTAAATTTTATCATCACAGTACTAAAAACAATTTTGTAACAATTCTCTACTAATAATCTTCCATAACCATTCTATAGTGCATAATCTTCCAAGCTAGAAATTGAGCTTTAGCCTCAACTTTTGATTTCCAAATGGCAAGGCTCAAGTTGAACCACTTAGACTCAAACCAATTCACTCTCCATTCCATATTAAACCTCGATTGAATTTAGATTGGAAGGAGGAGTTTTAAGTAGATTAGCTTAAGGAATAATTTTTTCAATATTATAGCTTGGAACCACCTCTAATATTTTTATTTTTTTTGCAATAGATGGGGAATGAAAGTTTTAATTGTAGAGCTAGAGGAACCAAATCTTGAACTTTGTGGGTGCCATTAACAAGAGTGTTTGGACAATTTGTAATCATGCTTAAGCTATATATCAATTTTCCAAACTACTTAGGCTGTGAAGTTCCAAATGTCCCCAAATTCTGTGATTCCTTTTTTAAAACATGATATTTCTACATAATTGATTATTAAGAGTTAGAGGTTGATTATTTATGTATATCATCCTACTCCACCATATTAACAAAGAGAAGCTTAGTCCATGACTAAGTGACATGATATTTCTACATAATTGATTATTAAGAGTTAGAGGTTGATTATTTATGTATATCATCCTACTCCACCATATTAACAAAGAGAAGCTTAGACCATGACTAAGTGATTGTCCTTTCCATTCAAGAAGAGGACATATTGACTGTCAGGGTTTCCATATACTTAAGAACTGTATGAAAGTTTGAGGTTTGAAGTACTGTGCCATAAGGATTTTTTCCTTCCATCCAACCTCTTTCCAAGCATTATTGACCTTAGTTGTAGCAAATTCGTGCCTAATAAGTGCTTTCCAAGGTGCAGATTCTTGAAGAGCTCTAATTATCCATTTTACTATAAGGCAAATTCCTTGTGCAAAGGGATCAATCACTCTTGAACCCCTTTTATTTTTTGGCTCAATATAATATAACGAATAAATAACTAGCTAACCTTTTTGGTTGTTCCACTTTCTCTAAAAGAATCCTCTAATAATTTGAATTAATTAATTATAGTTATTTTTTATAGAATACATCTAACCATTAAAAAATTGTTTAAACAAAACTGAAAATTTTTTTAAAATTATTTTATTCATGGACCACTTCCACATTATCCCACCAATAAAACCATCATATATACTCTATCCCAAGTATTTTTTATTTAAACAAGTAAATCCTAAAAGCTGATGGTAAATCTACGAAAGGAATCTAATGGGGAGACTTCAATTTAAGTGCCTTGTAGTAAAATAAAGAAATGGACATATCTAATTTGTGGGCCTTCCCTAGTCTTGCCACTTAGAATTTCCTATCTTTATGTCAAAAGGAGCCTTGAATTTACAAGGAAAGTTTGACTAATCATTTTGCTTTCAATGAGAGATATTTATTTGAATAGAAATATTAACTAGTATATTTATATTTAAAAAAAATATATCTAAATATGAGTGATATCTCTTTTCCATAGTTTATTTGATTTTCTCATTTTTTTTCTTCCATCATTTTTATTTTTTGATTGTTTAATATGAGTGATATCTCTTTTCCATAGTTTATTTGATTTTCTCATTTTTTTTTCTTCCATCATTTTTATTTTTTTGATTGTTTTTCCAATTTTTTTTTGGTTTGATATTTTTGGTGATTTTCTCGCTTTTTCTCCTTCCAAAGTTTCCATTTTTTTCCAATTTCTTTTTTAGTTTTTATTTTTTATTTTTTATTTTTTTAATTGGTTTTTATTTTTTATTTTTCAAATTTCTTTTTTAGTTCATCTGATTTTCTAAGCTTTTTTAATTCCTTTTTTGGTTTTTATTTTTTATTTTTTCAAATTTCTTTTATGATTTTTATTTTTTATTTCTTAAGTTTTATTTTTTACTTCCTTTTTGGTATTTTAATTTCTTTCTTAAAAATGAATCCTCTCATCCCCACCCCACTATGACGCATAGTGTAACTATTGGCGTAATAATCACATAAATTTAATAAAATAAATTAAATTAAATTTCCAGAGCTTCCCAACCACTAAAATGCTCAATTAAGTTCTTAAAATAATAAAATTAAAGGAAAATCTGATTTTTTTAAAGAAAAACAAGAGCAGTGCGATTTCTACCCGAAACCTGCCATTCCAATGACACTGATAACATTCGTCTACGCTTCCAAAATGAAATCCACTAAATGCATGCATATATTTAGCAGCACCTTTTTAATGGCCGCCAAATTTGGCATGAAAAGTTATCAGATATTTTAGCAAATGTAATGGTGAAGATTAAAAAGGCGCTTCTTCTCTCACTTCTTTAGTTCACAATTACCGCCATTGTCGTCTAGCATTTCTTTATAAATAAAACGCCCTAGGGTTTTGTTTTCCCTCTCTAGATCTCTTCTCCCCCGCAAGCCGAGCTTAAATTTGATAGTCCACCTTACCTTACCTGTCAAGCAACTTTTTTATGACAGTTATCTATTCAATGGTGTCATTCAAATACTATAAAATGTTTTAGTATAAGTAAATCAAATAAAAATTAAATATATATATCATCATAATCTTATATGAATTTTGACATTTTGTCCAAAATCTTTTCTTTCATATGATACAATCTTTTTAAAATTTTGATTATATTTTACAACAAAAATGCCTAAATACAACTATATAACTGTCAAATTTAAGCCCTCCCTGCAACTTTCTCTCTACTGCAACTACAAATTCTTTCCTTCTTTCTGTGCAGGATCTCAAATCCTCTTTTCTGCCCTACTTGACAATTACTAATTTACTCTACCCAATTACCATCTGAACATTTTATTATTCTTAAACCCCAGGTTGCTTAAACAAAAGATGTTGTAACCTCACTGTGTTTGAAAACCACGTGGCTACTCAACCCCTCCTATATTCTACCTGACCATGATTAAACCGCTTAGCTGCTGAGTGCCTCTTCTAACTGACGCCGATTAATCCCCCGACACGAGTTTACCCAGTGAGCCACTCAACTAATAAGCCACGAGACCACCCACCCCATATTCTTATCTGAGCCACGTGGTGGGTCCCTTCAATTCTCCGCTAAGCCACGTGGCTGCTCAACCCCTATCGAAACTAACAGTGGTTAATCCCCGTCGTTGTTTGTATCGAATGGTTGCACCGATCTATGCAAGGACTTTCGCTATCCATCTTGATCGGTGTGTTGGGAAAGCCATTCATTCTACACAGATATGCCGGAGGATATCAAAACTATTCATTCTACTTAGATACGCAGGTGGAGTAGGCTATGTTGCTGAAAGAATGGCAGCTCTCTCTCATTTATAAAATTTGAGTGACAATCTAATTTCCAAGAGATCATAATCCAATTTGATTTCAAAGAGATCACAATCCAATTTCATCTCAAATTGCAGACGTGTAAGGTGTAGACATGTTAGTTATAGGCTTATAGCCACTACACTACAATATCAGATTTGATATTCTGGTCATAATGGACTAAACTGGATCAAATTTCTTTTAAAACATATTGTATCGAATGTTGTACATGAACTACACCATTTCATATTTCTAACAGGGCTAGTATGCAAGAGTTGAGTCCCGGTCAGTCGTGTAGGAAAAATAAAATAAAAAATTAACAATTTATTGTCAAAGTGATAAAGGTGAAGGTAATTTTTTTTTTAATTTTTTAATTTTGTTTTTTGTCATTTATGAGATTGTTAGAAAAAACAATGGTCAAGATTGATTTCATGGTAGTCCTTTCAATCTAGGCCCTTCATGTATATAATCCATCATGTGCTTCTCACATAAGAAATGCTTATCAGCGTAAATATATTACAATTTGTTATGTGGAAAAGAGAGACTTAGCCTAAAGGGTCAAACTAGGTCAAACCCTCTTCCGTGCTCAACATTGAGATATAAACCGAGCTTGGCTTCTACCCATGAAGGAGAGCCAAACTACAAGGGTTTTGTCCCTTTGTTGTATACAGGAGTGTTAACCAAATTCAAGCAAAACTAACCAACCAAACTAAGGCAAAAGATGAAACCCTAATTGACCAAGATATGCAAATAGACGATTGTCAGAAACAACTACAAAGATTCTGAAAGGACAAAAGATATCAGGAGACAGAGAAGAACCTAGATCTAAGTTTGGGAGCATAGAAGTACTAGGGTGCTAGGTGCCCTAGACCCTAATTAGGGTTTTGTAGAAACTTTGAGCTTCGCCTGACCTATACCTACAAAACCTTCCCTCTTCTCAGATCTTATCTTCTGAAACTTGTTACTTCAACCTGCACACAAGCAAAGAGGAAAAGGTTATGTTATGTTTAGGGGCTTGCCTTAGTCAAACCATGTATTGGTGTTTCCACCTCCACTACAATGATTATAAGTGATCCAAGAGTGCATGCCCTAGGAGGGCAGAGGCAAGATCAGTAATATATGATTAAAGTATGAATGAAAATGATAAAGATTACCACAATATGTGAAACCCTAGTTGGAGTACATAACTCAATCTATCATGCACCAACAAGGAGATAGATAAAGATAGCTTGAACTTCCTTCAAGACCTACAAATGAGCATCATAACATCTACAAGCATGTAGCAATTCCAAGCATGAAGAGCACTTGAGCATAGGAGATCAATCATGTAAGTAATTCTAATCCTTATCATAACAAGCTAGGTGTAAAATGAATAACAAGATAATTTATATATACATTCTCGCTCACCAACAATGAATAAAACCAAATGGGGCTAAGGACGTGTTCTAAGCCGACACCACAAAAATAGGGCTAAAATAGCCATCTGAGACCACAACGCTAGGCACCCTAGTCCTTTAACCCCACAAACTCCAAGGAGTGTTAAATGTGGTGGGCTTAGGCCATTCCTAAGTTTATTTTGTTGAGTTTATTCATCGGGATCAAGATTTAATCATTTAATGTTTGAAAAGGTGTTTAAATAGGTCCTGGTTAACAAGGGTAAACATTTTAATCCATAATATTTAGCCCCCACTTTAGCATGGGTATGAACTTACGTTCAAACTCACACTAAAGTAAGGAGAAGATATATTTCAGACATGAAAACATAGAAGCCCAAAGAATTCCACCAAGTTGTGGACTATAGTAGCCCCCAAGCTTAGGATTCTAAGGTTACAAACACATAAGCAAAAAAAAATTCAAACACGAAAGACATTGTAACATGATTCACACATATGTGGAGTACTACAAGCATACATAGAAATACGTGTGAGCATCACACAATACACAAAGGTAATACACGTCATACACAATGCATACACACAAGTTGGATAATCCCACAATAATGAGTCCCACTTTTTGGCCAATATGGACATTGATATCAACATTTTTAACTAAATCAAGTTACTTTCTGAGACCTATAGTAGCTAAACCATTAAGAATTTGAAGATGATGCAAACTAGTAATTTGTGGCGATTTGTGTGTAGATTCTAAATATATTTTTATTTTATTTTTTGAAATAAATCCTGAATCTTTCAACGTCTCTTTTAATAATTAGTTTTTAATAGTAAACAACATTTTCAGAAAGTAACGTTTATGTCATCCAACATAACTTTTTTTCTATAAAGGGGGTGTATGCACAAAGATGGGGGATCAAAAAGTCGCCACCTGGGACTTTTTGGTCCAAAATAGGCCAAAACGTGAGCGCGTTATAACGCGCTCGCATTTTGACTTGCTTTAAAAGTCAAAAAAACTTCATTTTCTCCCATTCACCCACGGCCAAAGGAGTTTGTCTGCAAAAAAATAGTCTTCAAAGCACCAATGTGTTCAAGGAAAGTCTCTCCAAGAAAGTGCAAGGGAGAAATCGACACTTTCATGATGACACCTCGCCACCAAAGACGTCGTGAAGCAAATTTGGAGGGCCTAGCAGCCGAAGAAGGTAGGGTTTGTTTAATTTTTGTTAGTTTGAGAAGAATTTTTAACTTTTGCAATGTTTGATTAGTTTTTTATTTGCATTTATAGTTAATGAGGCAAGAGAAAACCCAAATCCAGCTGAGGAGGGTCAAAACAACCCCCAAAACCTTCCAAAACCTCAAAACCCACCTTCACGTCCTCACAATGTAAGGGATACACAAGAAAACTACCTAGGGTAAATAGAAGAAAACAAAAGACATCTTCAAAGCCTTATTCAAATGCTAAACAATCCAAGTGCAAGCATCAATCGTAGGAGAGCGCTTGTGAAGTCATTAGAGGAGATTATTTTCCACATCAAATCAGTGACAAAACAAATCACTGAATTTCAAGACTATAGGGAGAGGTATTGGCAATACTATGTCGACAAATTATCATATGAACAAGTGAAGAATGAAAAAACTACAAAATCTAGATTACATGTGCACACTTTATTAATCCTAAAACTGGCCAAAGATTAGAAGAAACTTGCAAATGGTTCCCTATTCATTGGTGTAGGAATGAAGAAATATCCCAAAACTTTTGGGATAGATGGTGCATGGTCTTTGATGAGCGCCCATGCAACAACAATGAGGTGCCACAATATTTCTTGAGGAAACTCTATTGCAAGTTCGTCCTCAAGAAGATTCCCAATTATTTTAACATTGGAGAGTTCCAGGGTAGAGGTGGTGGCTCTGCCCCAGATAGAGAGTGGGCTCAGCGAGATGAAAACCGTGTACCTAGACTCTTGTTGAGGCCAGAACATGTGTCACTCCCTTCGACTTTGAAGGAGAGTGTTGAGATGGAGACATTACATTCATTGACTGCTCTCATACAGTCTCTAGCACAACATGCCAATGATCTTACCCAGGCCAATGAGGGTGAGAGAAGTAGGTATCATTTGTCCCCACATTTGTGCAGTTCATGTGGGAACCAGTGTGATTATGGGACGTAGGAAGCACGGCAGGATGCTGCGACACAGGGGCAACATCCAATGTTGGAGACATCCATATTGGATGAGATTGTTCTCACTGATGATGTCTTATAGCAGACATTTGGTATTGACTCTCAGGTAATTTTTTACAAGTTTCATCTTGATTTAATATATTGTTATTTGAAATTTGTAATTAATTTTATATGACTATCTATATTATAAGTGAAAAATAATGTATGTAATTGTCTGCACAATGAAATTCCAGGGTTAGAGTCTTCATCCTGCCTCTATTAGCCATCCATTGGTGGGTTATGAGAGGTAGTCAAGTCATCAGGTATGTAATTTATCACATGATTGTAATTATTGTAGATATATCAATGGTAATATTATTTTGTGACAATTTGATGATTTCAACAGTCACCGGCACCTCCATGGTTTCCTTGGTCCCCTAGATAAAAATCCACCATTTATACGGAGATAAATAAATAACCATTTCTAATCATTATGCATTTTTAAAATAATGTTATGTATTTATTTTGGTCGAATCATCTTGAACTTGATTTTCAGATGCTGAATATGGACACTTCTCATCTTTGTGAGTTAGCGTAGGTAGGCATTGTTGCAGCCATGATGTCTTCAAATCCTTTGACCGAGGTATGAGCCAATAACATGAAAATGTCATAATTTTGTATTTCTTATTTTATCTCTTGTCATTTGATGTACATAAATGATATTTATGTTTAGTCAATTTTATTTCTTGATGCTTCTCATAGGAGGTCACAACTCCAGTCCATCCAACTACGGACAAAGAGAGAGACAAGATGATGGAGAGTGATCATTGGATGGTGGTAAGTCATTGATTACATATGTGATGTGTTGGATAACGGATTTGTCCTTATTATGAAAATAATTTATTCTGACTCTATACCCCTCTTTTAAAGAACAAATGAGTTAAACAACAAATGGGTGAACCTTTTAAATTAGTTCCCCTCTGAATTTAGGTACAGCTCCCTTTAAGATCTTCAATGAATTTAACCTATTTAACTAACCAAATGCATTTTTAACCAGAAAATGCTTAAGACAGACTAACATTCATACATAACCATGTCATGAACGAGATAAACTTATACAGTAACAGGATAGAATGCACAGATTCTACTTTGATATACTCAACTACGTGAATACATTCATCTGAATTTGCTGAACTAGAAAAGAATAGAACACATATGATGAGTTGTCCAAATAAAGAGCAATTACCGGATGAAAGGAGATTTCACACAGAAAATCTAATTCCACACATTCAGACGCACAGATCCAAATAAGCAGTAATTGTTCTTCTTCTCCTTCACAGATGAAAATTATTTAGACAATTATCACATCATGTCAGATATCAACAGTTCAGCCCCAAAAACTTTCTTCTTCTTTTCTTTTCTAAAAAACCAAAAAACTCCTTCTTTCAAAATTATAAAAACATATAAATATGAATGTCTTAACCCATGTCTTTGAGCAAATTAAACCCAGAGTTAACATACTCTGACCCATACGGGATTTAGTTTTTTTTTAACAACTGATTATAAAAGAACAAGATTGTTGGAAATAACAGAAATAGGAACTGAAAGAGAATGAGCCAATGAAATTATGACTGGGGAGACGAGTCAGCATCTCCTGATTTGTTATCGGTAGCCTGGGGAGCATGTTGGGTCTTCCACTCCTTAAAGGCAGCAACGAACTCCTGAATTTTAGGGAAGTTTGGTATACCTATATGCTTCATCCTCAATTTCCAAACTTCTTTTTCCCTCCGCATTTTCCCAAACTTTTCCTTGTGTTCAGGGAGTGCATCGATGCAGAGATAGAGCAGCGACTCTACTTTAGAAACCCTGGAGAAATCCTCAATTAGAATATTATCATTTTCTTTAACAAAGTTGATTCTATCTCTAAAGGATTGGATCACTGTTTCAACATCTTCCATAGGCTTTCCATCATCTTTTAAGTATTTTACATCGATACATTGCAAATCATGTTGCAGTGATTGGGTGAATTCCGTTATCTCCTTGATTAGCTTTGAGAGTTCAAAGCGCCCTTGTCGGGATATGGAGTTCCTCCATTCAATATTCTTTTTGTTCACATATAACAAATCCTCGTCCACACCAGTCAAGTTCTTTTCTGCCAAAAACTTCTCCAGACCATATTTCTGAACTTCCTCTATTTGGTTTATTACACTTGTCCACTTAGCTTCGTCCTTAGCCCAGACAGCAACCTGTGCTTTAAGATCTTCAATGGTGGCAGCAGTCAGGTCATATATGCCTTTGAGTTCATGAATATATTCAGTTCCTTTTTGTTCGATGCTGTCTAACCAATTGTCAAATGTTTTTGAGACCATTTTGCTTCTATGAACTTGATCTAACATTTTTTGATTGACAGGTGATTTCGGGTCGAAAGACAAAGGGACCTGTGAGATCGGCTATGGGTTAGGATTGTTAATGGCCTCAATGTACTCTGCCATTGAATGCAGAGCTTGTTTCAACTCTCTTTTGTCCTTCTCGTCTTTCATTGTTCGACTAACCATTCTCTTAGTGGAAGCTTCAAGGTGGTGCACATCTACAGCTCTAGAGGCAGTACCGAGATCTATCCTCTAAACAGTGAAATCATGCACTATAGGATCTTGAACCTCTTCTTTAGTCACTGGATTCGCTATTTCTGCACTCCGGTTACCAGTGTTTGGGTCAATATTTATTCTGGACGTTGTTTTGAGTCTCTTGGACTTGGGGGTCTTCCCTAGACATTTACTAACCATGTCCTCTAGAGGGACAACAAAAGGAATCACTTTCTTCTTATCAGAGATTGAACTTTCCAGCCACTTCAGTGTAGGGGCTGAGATTGTTTTCCTGAGGTTCTCTCCATCTGAGGGTTCATTTGAGATCATTAACATCTCAGGAGTCTCCAGAACGGCCCCTGACTGTGACTCAGTGTCAATTACCTCTGTTCTGTTTGGGCTTGTCTCTTTGTCACCCATAGGCTCCTCTGCTTCTTCCTCTGAATTTAAATCAACAATTATTGTCTCAGAAGTCTGCTTCTTTCTTTTCCCTTTAGTTCTCAACCTAGTGACACAAGATGGCAGAACATCCGTGAGGACTCTTCTGGATCTCTTGGTGACAGGGCTTCCCTCAGTTGATGGCTTGGAAGCACCTACACCATAGATAGCAAGAGGTTGATTAGAAGAGTCCGGGGAAAGCGATGATGCAACCATTGAAGAGAATTGTTGGACATTTTTATTTTGAAGCCCCTTCCTGTCTTTTTTCTCTCAACCATTTTTCAGTCCTCCTTATCACCGAAAGGGTCTTGATTTCAATTCTGTCCTCCTCTTTCTTGCTCCAGTCCACCTCTGGAATGGGTAAGTCTTCTACTTTTTCAAATTGTGGATCAACCACTTGTTCATCATCAACAAAAATTCCAGAAACGTACATTTTTAAATTAAGGGTAATTATTTGTCCCAAAGAAAATCTACACCATAGCCTTCTCCTAACTTCAAATTCATCTGGGCAGTCCTCCCAGTAATCTTCCAGCTTAGGAAGGTGTGAGTGCCCTGTTCCATAATCTAGGTTATCTTTAACAAAACATTTATTGTCGAATTGAGCCCTGGCAGTGAAGAATTGAAAATTGAACCTTTTGAGGTTCACCTCTAAATTTAAGGCATCAGATTTTGATTGGCATGAATAATGCCCAAGTTCAACAGGAAAAGAAATACCACAACCCCTTTTTGATGGGAATTTCTTATCAACATGTGCCAATTGCCGACATACCTCCATCAGTACAAAACGATCAAATACATACCTAGGCAACTTCACAGGTTCACCATCAAATCCTCCAACTCTGATATAAGTGAACTCAGAAAATTGGATGAAGAAGCTACCATAGATACTGATCAATTGCATTGCTTCACTGGTCATTCTTTTACCTGGATTGCCTGCCGGTTCATAGGTCATCTTTCCAATGAAGACATCATTAATCCTTTTATAATTTTCATAACAATTTTTCCTTTGTAACTGTGAATATTATTCGTAAATTTTACTGTTCTCATCTAAAGGCTCATGAGGTAGGTCAAACCAATCTCTTGTGGATGCTAAACAGTAGAATAGATATGAAGACATATAGAAATTCCTGTTACCCAGATGATTATTTAAACTCTGATGTAGACAGTCGGCCACTATCTCAGCCCAATCCAAATATTGCTCACCTTGAAGGATGACTTGTATGAAAAAGTACATCCAGTCCTCCCAGTAATAGGCATGCTGATTGCCTCTCAGTCTGTGCAACAACACCACAATATCCCTTACTTCCTGTATCAAATGATCTCTAGTAAGGGGCCTGGGCAGCCTTGAACCGCCCTTTTGAAATTTTAGCAGCCAGTTCCTTGCTATTACACTTTTATAAGTTGGTCTCTTTTCTGAGAAATACCCATTGGAGGTAGTAATGTCAAGACTGGAATACGCCTCCTTAGGCGGTATCTTCATCACAGACATGAGGGTTTGTCTGTCAACATGGAATAACACATCCCTGTCTGCTTTTCTGACACACCTGTGTTGGGGATCGTATCTGTTCATACACTCTTGAACTAACTCTGGGCAGAATATAGCCTGAGGAAAGGCTGTGGCTTCAACTAAACCACTGTCTACAATTTTCTTCATTGTGGGGGTTTGAACAGGGTTTCTAGTTCTTCCTATGAATTCCTCTCAATCATATTGAACTAATGCAGTATCTCCAAATTCTGAGTGAGATTAAGTGAGACCAGGGCCATGTTCGTCTCCCAAACATGTAGATTTCAAAGACATACTTGGATGATTATAATAAAACACTTCGAATTTCCAAAAATAACAGAAATTCCAGAGGCTCTTCTTTCCAGTATAAGAATTCAGAATAGCACAGGGGAAACAAAACTCACCTTCAGGATATTTGAATTCACTACGAAAACTTGAATAACGAGAGCCTTACACTTCTAGCGCTATCCTTCTCCGCATCGCACAGTATGTTTTCTTGCTAAAATTAGCTTGTTCTTGGTTAATAATGGCACTTACCAGAATGAATAATTATCGCTCGGAACAATATGTGCCAAAAATATTTGAAAAGACATGAACTCTGATTTCTTCATTAATAACAAGTAATGTTCATGCACCATCATGAAGTACAATGATTATCCATAGTCTCCGCTAAATTAGAGCTCTCGGTTTCATGATGAGTTTTTGACAAATTTTCCTCCAACTTTCCTGCTAAATTTGACTTAGAAAGCCGCAGGAGCAAACGGGACCAAAATTACCAAATCTTCGAACTTATTGAACCATTGAACCTTTAAGACATGGTTCAACGTGGTGGTTCAATGTGATGGTTCAAACATGCCAACTAGACTTTATAGGTAGGCAAAAGCTTGACTTACCGAAACAGGGACTTGACTCATGAACCGTTGAACTTGTGAAGACATGGTTCAATACGAAGGTTCAACGACGCAAGGTTTATGTAGACCAACAAAAGTTACGCGGCTTTGGTAAAAGGTTTCTAATTATAAAACAGTGAACTATTGAACTTTGAACCATTGAACCTCGCGGCAAAGTACAAGCGGAAGGTTCAATGATATATTAGTAGACAAGGAAATTGCGTGACCCGACTCATAAGAAGACAATGAGTGCTAAACCTTAAGACCGTTGAACCATTGAACCTTGAACCCCGCTATAGAGTATGTGCGGAAGGTTCAAGTTCAACCTGAAAGTACAAAGACGCTTAAGACAAGTAAAAAGGCAGCTTACTTTATATGACACTTCAGACATATTGAACCATTGAACTTTGAGCTTTGAGAATGGTTCGGGTTCAAAGATTCAAACCTTTTATACAAAGACGACACACGGGTAAAATTTGAAGGACTAAGAGTCGATTTACAAAGCAAAGGTATGACCAAAAATATAATATGGTAAACCGACTCTTGCTTAAGAAATATTACCGATACATAAATAAACAAGGCGACTCAAAAGGTAACATTGGCTCTGACTGGGGACTGCATTTTATGGCAAAATGCAGAGACCTCAGAAGCTCTGGTTTCACAGAAAATGGAAGAAAGAGAAGAAAGGAAACAGACCGGGGCAAAACAAAAATGGGAAAGGAAAACATAAAACCGAACAAAAGGGAAGATTATGTACAAAATAGGGGGCCCTGTTTACAGACGATACAGCTTGAGATCCTGTCCATTATAAGACAGGGGTAAAACAGTTCCATCAGGATATTCCAGTTTGAAAGAATTTGGACCCAACACCTGGTGAATCTTGAAAGGCCCACTCCAGAGCGAGTCAAATTTGCTATGTGTACCTTTTGGTTCTCTCCTTCTGTCCCACAGTAATACTTCATCTCCTTCCATAAACTTCCTGGGTCTTGTCTTGTGAAAAATTTCTTTGACCCTGGCCTGATGCACAGTAATTCGGTCAACCAACTCGTTTCTCTCTTCTTCGATCTTGGCTAAATACATAATCCTCTTCTCCAAGGAATCTTGGAAATATTGATCCTCAATTACACTTTGCAGTTTGGCTGTAGATAGCTCCAGGGGTAAAGATAATTGGGCACCTATCCCATAAACTAATTCAAAAGGTGCCATCCCAATTGCTCTTTTAGGAGTTATTCTGTCAACCCAGAGTGCTTCATACAACTTCTTATGCCAATCTCTGGGGTTGTCATTCACCAATTTCTTCATGATAGTAATCAGGTTTTTGTTACTAGACTCAGCTTGTCCATTCCCTTGGGGATAGTAATCTGATGAATGAGAAAGAGAAATACTATGTTCATAACAGAAAGAAGTCATTTCTCCTGAAGAGAAACTAGTAGCATTATCTGCTACAATCTTCTGGGGCACACCAAATCGCACCAAGATATTTTCTTTAAGAAAATTACAAACCACCTCGGAAGTTGTTCTTTTTACAGGGGCTGCCTCAACCCATTTTGTGAAATAATCTGTTGCTATTAAGATATGGGTATACCCTGCACTTGAGGGGGGTGAGATAGGCCCAATAAAATCCAATCCCCACTGTTTAAAGGGGTCTTCAACAACAACAGGCCTCAAAGGTAGAGCTGCAAGTTGTGGCCTTCCTAAGAACATTTTACATTTCTCACAATTGGCCACCCACCTATATGCATCTTTAAACATTCCTGGCCAGTAGTAACAATTTATGAGGATTTTGAAAGCTGTAACTGAAGAAGAAAAGTGTCCACCACAAGCTTCGTTATAAAAAACTTCCAAGAGTTTCTCTTGCTGCTCTTTATCTACACACCTCAGGAAAGTTCCATCTAACCCTTTCTTGTAAAGGACATCTCCCCAAATAACATATTTTGCAGCTTTTAGCTTCAAGTTTCTTTTCTCTTTAGGAGTCAAGTGATCAGGACAATCCCCATATGTAAGATAATGTGCCACATCCAGAAACCATGGATCCTGCAAGCTTACTAATAAGACTGTGGGGAGTCCTTCTCCTTCTTGTTCTTTGTTCTCAGCAATCAACTTACATAAGCCTTGACCCCTGATCAGCTTAGTAGGCTTAACTTCCAGATCATATTCTCGAATTTTAGCAACCCACGTTGCTCTATTGTTTAATCCTACTTCTTGCTGAGTCAAAATACTTTTCACAGCTGAATTTGGAACAAATACAACTGAATGGGAATGAAGTATATAATATCTGAATTGTTTAACAGCTTTAACTACTATGAAAGCTTGTTTTTCAACCAAAGAATATTTCAGCTCATGCTTCTTAAGGGGAACGCTCATAAAAGCTATGGGAACCTCTTCGTCCAATTCATTTTTCTGCAACAAAATACCTGACATGGTGTGTTCCGAAGCATAACAGTAAATGATAAAATCCTTTTGAAAATTAGGATTTACCAAAGTGGGAGTGTTTGCAATCGCCTCCTTGATATCCTCAAATGCCTTCTTAGCTACTTCATTCCATTTGAAAGGTTGTTTCTCACTCATCATCCCAACAATGTGTTTTGTAATCTTAGCAAAGTCGGGAATGAACCTTCTGAGAAAGTTGATTTGACCAAAGAAGGACTTGACTCCAGTCCTATTTGAAGGAAGACTAAGCTGTTGAATTGCCTTGACCCTCTCTGGATCAATCCTAATTCCGTTCTTTGAGACTAGGTGTCCCAACAATTTTCCCTCAGTCACATAGAAAACTGACTTCTTGGGGTTGAGTGAAATGCCATGGCTTCGACACCTTTGCAAGACAGATTCTAGATCTCTCAAGTGATCCTTTCTATTCTTTGAAAAGACAGTCAAATCATCAAGGTAAATAACAATAATCCTGTTCTTCAGGTCTCTAAAATATGAATCCATTGCCCGCTGAAAAGTTGCTCCTGCATTAATCAAGCCAAAGGGCATTCGACTATAGGCAAAAGTTCCTCGGGGTGTGGTGAAAGTGGTCTTATGTTGATCTTCTGCAGCTACACCAATCTGATTGTAACCTAAGAAACCATCCAACATAGACATCATTTCAGACCCAGCAACTGTTTGCAAGATGTGGTCCATCACAGGCAAGGGATAGTTATCCTTCAGGCTGACTTGGTTCAAATTTCTAAAGTCGACACAAATCCTTATTTCCCCATTCTTCTTTTGTACTGGAACAATATTTGCCACCCAAGTGGAGTGATGAATTGGATAGATAATTCTAGCTTTTAGCATCTTATCAATCTCCCTGAAAATGGCTTTAGCAACTTTTGGATTATAATTCCTCAGCTTCTGTCTAAATGGAGCTACATTTGCTTTCAAAGGAATATGATGTTGAAACTGTCCATGTCTAAAATTTTTGAGATCATCATAACACCAGGTGAAAACATCTTTATATTTGATCAGCAATTTGATCAATTTGTTTTTCTCTTCCGAAGAGCAACACTTACCAATGGATATCCATTTAGGATTAGCTTCATCCCCGATATTTATCTTCTCATAATCCTCTGCTTTATCAGGAATACAGGGAGGTTTGCCTTTAACATATTCATCTCTTCGAGAAAATAGATGTTCTAAAGATACCAGCCCTTTAGGGATTTTGTTTCCCTTTAACTGAATGATGTCATCTCTTGGATTAATCCCAGGGTCAGGGCTGAATTCTTTACACTCTGTTTCGGAACCTTCAAAATAGGTCCCCAGGAACATTTTAGCATTTTCTAAAAACTTTCTGATCTGATTATCACTTTCAAAAACTTGCCAATTCTCAACATTGTCGAGGACATTAGGGCGATATATCATTTCTATCCTATAAGAATCTTTCTTGAAATCTGGATGTGGCAAAAGGAGAGAAGCTGATACTGCTAAAGAATCTGCTTGGGAATTTTGATCTCTGGGAATTGTTTCTATAGAGAAGGCATCAAAATATTCAATCTCATCCCATACCCTATTTCTGTAATGCCTTAGTCTTTCATTCTTAATGGAAAAGATCCCCCTTACCTGTTTCACAATTAGTTCAGCATCACCCTTCACCTTAAGTACCTTCACACCCTTTCCTTTAGCTTCAGATAATCCAAACAGTAAAGCTTCATATTCTGCAGTATTATTGGTGTTTTTAAACTCTAGCTTAAAAAAGTAAGAAAAAATTTCACCTTCAGGTGAGATCAACACAACTCCAGCCCCTAAACCAGCAGTAGCACAACTGCCATCAAATTTCATAACCCATAAATCATCAGAATGTATAGACATTTGCATTAATTCCTCTTGGGGATCTAACTCATAGCTCTGTTAAGAGGAGAGGAAATAGTTGCCAAATTCACATTCCTCAAACAAAATCTGGGCCTTGGGATCATCAGAGGGGTAGACAGTGAACTTGCACTTGGGCTCAGTTTCTAGCTTCACTTTCTGCTTCCCCACTAGGATTGTGGCCTCTGACCAATCTAGTTTGATTTGTCCAGCCAAATCCTTGCAAAATGTCCTGCTCAAAAGCATTCCATAACTGGCAGGAATATCTGCTACCAGAATAGTCAATTTCACCCTCTTGTCAGGGTAAGCTACAAGTGCGACTCGTGCATCTTTAATCTGCCCAAGCAAGGAAACCTATTTTCCATCCATAGAATAACATCTTCCAAATGTTTTTGTGAGTGATAATCCTAGGGCTTTAGCCACAGAGGAAGGCATAATGTTATCAGAGGCTCCTGAATCTATAATGCAGTTACTAAGTTTATGGCCATTGATAAACAGAGACACATAAAAAGGATTAGGTTTCAAATCAGTATAAGGAGCATTGGTGGATGAATTGGGAGTTGTTTTAGAGGCAGACGAGGATGGCTCGGATGAGGAAGCAAATAATCTAGCAATGGGGGATTCAGTATCAACCTCCAATTGATTCTCAAATTTAGTTTGTGCATGACTAGCATGACTACCCTTAACATGTTTGACTAATTTGTCAAGTTCAGTAGGTTTCAACTTGAGATACTCAATAGGAGAAATTTGAATTTTTGCAGACTTACAGAAATCTACTATATCAAAAGAAGCATCTAGATCATTTCTATGTAGCAATCTATTTTCCTGAGCCTTCGAATTAGCATCATGAGTTCTAGTTAAAGGCTCCTTACCTTTGCCAAGTACTTCTTGAGTATTAGAGGATTTCATATTCCTCTGACTCCTAGTGAGCATAGCGCATGAAGGATCTTCAAGGGTTACCAATATTTCACCTCCCCTTTCTGAATCAGATTCATATTCCAAGAAGTGTATCTTAGAGCCGCCAGGTTCCTCGAAGTTCTTTTCTTCTTCTGTGGCTTCCCCTAGCATATCTTGAGTAGCAGTCATCTGATTGTACCTGAGCATTTCTGGGCAAGAATTTTCATCATGGTCAGTAGTTAAGTGAAAAATACACATGTTTCCTCTCCCAGGAGCAGGTTCAATAGCCAGTCTTGGCTGTGCTGCCATCAAGCGTAAAACTCTACCAGTATTTGCTTGTTGATTCAAATTCCTTCTGCTTATATCTTGATAGGGTTGTTGGAAGGGAGCACCAGCTTTGGGTAGTTGCCTCTTTAAGGCAATCATATCATTCACCAACCTTTGCACTACAGGGTCCGTAGATGATGAGGGCTGGGCATTTGGCACCTGAACCTCTCTCTTCCACTTACCGGCCATAATGAGATCGTCCTCCAATCCGACTGCTAAGGCTTGTGCAGCTGGCAAATCAGCAATTACACCTCTTCTGAGATGGAAGCTAATATCAGGAGGCATAGAATTAATAAAGAAACATTTTTTATTTTCGCCAGACGGTCTTTTAGTAGCAGGGATTTTGTTCACAATTCTATTAAATTTAGCCACGAACTCCCTCATAGGTTCATGAATCTCTTTCTTAAGCTGAGTCAGCTGTGCAAGGAGGTAATGTTCATCCTCTGCACTTTTGAACCTATTTTCAAAAGCAGTCTTCATCTCGTTCCAATTTGTAATTGAGGAATCAGGTAGGTGGTAAAACCATTGTGCCGCAGTGTCAGTCAAAGTCTGCACAAAGAGTCTTATGGTGACATCTTGGTGTTGTACACCTAACACACTACATGCTGCTGCAAAGGCACACAAATGTTCTTCTAGTGATGTTTTACCGTCTCCATTGAACTTGGGCAAATTTTCTCTTGCATTTTTAGGTAATGGATTCAGGTTGGCCCCTAGGTTCAGAGGCCCTATGGCAACTCCCCAAGGTTGAGCCATGGGTAGAAAATTTATAGCTAAGGGGATAACAGTGCCTGAAAGGGTTAAAGCTTGACAGACAGGGGAAGTAGCAGGTTTGGGAGGGCTAGGGGGGTCTACTTCTAGCTCTTCTTG
This sequence comes from Cunninghamia lanceolata, assembly GCA_027924645.1. NCBI lineage: Eukaryota > Viridiplantae > Streptophyta > Pinopsida > Cupressales > Cupressaceae > Cunninghamia > Cunninghamia lanceolata. The sequence continues at coordinate 17,868,825 of BSBN01001272.1, read as the reverse complement.
CACGAGTAGAGATATAAGGAAAATTAAGATTTTGCAGTGCTTGAAAGGTAGGGTCCTCAACTCCCTCTCTTCTCGAAGACCTGGTATACGGTCTGGAATCTAGCTTAAAATATCAAAACTGGATGGGCAGTTATTGATTTCTTTGTTGTTCTTGATTTCTTTGTGCTTCAAGGACTTGGTTTCTTGCAGCGTTTCGTGCCTGCCTTCTTCTCTGCCTGAGTAACAGCAATCTCAGGTTATCGGCCAATTCCTCTTCTTGTTCTAACACTCTGCTTGCTCTTCTGTAATCTTCACTATTCCGTCGAGTACGCCAATCAAGGGTATTCAACTGGCCAATAATGTCTTCCTGCTCGTCTTGAAAACCAAGGTTGGGTTGCAGAACAGGAATTATGTTTTGGTGCAGAAGCACCATTGTTGTTTCATATTCAGGCGACCAATCTTTAATTAATGATTGTATTTCTATTCCCCAGTAGAGTCGCCAAAAATTGTTGGCTAACGGATTTGTCCTTATTATGAAAATAATTTATTCTGACTCTATACCCCTCTTTTAAAGAACAAATGACTTAAACAACAAATGGGTGAACCTTTTAAATTAGTTCCCCTCTGAATTTAGGTACAGCTCCCTTTAAGATCTTCAATGAATTTAACCTATTTAACTAACCAAATGCATTTTTAACCAGAAAATGCTTAAGGCAGACTAACATTCATACATAACCATGTCATAAACGTGATAAACTTATACAGTAACAGGATAGAATGTACAGATTCTACTTTGATACACTCAATTACGTGAATACATTCATCTGAATTTGTTGAACTAGAAAAGAATAGAACACATATGATGAGTTGTCCAAATAAAGAGCAATTACCGGATGAAAGGAGATTTCACACAGAAAATCTAATTCCACACATTCAGACACATAGATCCAAATAAGCAGTAATTGTTCTTCTTCTCCTTCACAGATGAAAATTATTCAGACAATTATCACATCATGTTAGATATCAACAGTTCAGCCCCAAAAACTTTCTTCTTCTTTTCTTTTCTAAAAAACCAAAAAACTCCTTCTTTCAAAATTATAAAAACATATAAATATGAATGTCTTAACCCATGTCTTTGAGCAAATTAAACCCAGAGTTAACATACTCTGACCCATACGGGATTTAGTTTTTTTTTAACAACTGATTATAAAAGAACAAGATTGCTGGAAATAACAGAAATAGGAACTGAAAGAGAACGAGCCAATGAAATTATGACTGGGGCGACGAGTCAGCATCTCCTGATTTGTTATCGGTAGCCTGGGGAGCATGTTGGGTCTTCCACTCCTGAAAGGCAGCAACGAACTCCTGAATTTTAGGGAAGTTTGGTATACCTATATGCTTCATCCTCGATTTCTAGACTTCTTTTTCCCTCCGCATTTTCCCAAACTTTTCCTTGTGTTCAAGGAGTGCATCGATGCAGAGATAGAGCAGCGACTCGACTTTAGAAACCCTGGAGAAATCCTCAATTAGAATATTATCATTTTCTTTAACAAAGTTGATTTTATCTCTAAAGGATTGGATCACTGTTTCAACATCTTCCACAGGCTTTCCATCATCTTTTAAGTATTTTACATTGATACATTGCAAATCATGTTGCAGTGATTGGGTGAATTCCGTTATCTCCTTGATTAGCTTTGAGAGTTCAAAGCACCCTTGTCAAGGTATGGAGTTCCTCCATTCAATATTCTTTTTGTTCACATATAACAAATCCTCGTCCACACCAGTCAAGTTCTTTTCTGCCAAAAACTTCTCCAGACTATATTTCCGAACCTCCTCTATTTGGTTTATTACACTTGTCCACTTACCTTCGTCCTTAGCCCAGACAGCAACCTGTGCTTTAAGATCTTCAATGGTGGCAGCAGTCAGGTCATATATGCCTTTGAGTTCATGAATATATTCAGTTCCTTTTTGTTCGATGCTGTCTAACCAATTGTCAAATGTTTTTGAGACCATTTTGCTTCTATGAACTTAATCTAACATTTTTTGATTGACAGGTGATTTCGGGTCGAAAGACAAAGGGACCTGTGACATCGGCTGTGGGTTAGGATTGTTAATGGCCTTAATGTACTCTGCCATTGAATGCAGAGCTTGTTTCAACTCTCTTTTGTCCTTCTCGTCTTTCATTGTTCGACTAACCATTCTCTTAGTGGAAGCTTCAAGGTGGTGCACATCTACAGCTCTGGAGGCAGTACCGAGATCTATCCTCTCCATAGTGAAATCATGCACTGTAGGATCCTGAACCTCTTCTTCAGTCACTGGCTTCGCTATTTCTGCACTTCGGTTCCCAGTGTTTGGGTCAATATTTATTCTGGACGTTGTTTTGAGTCTCTTGGACTTGGGGGTCTTCCCCAGACATTTACTAACCATGTCCTCTAGAGGGACAACAAAAGGAATCACTTTCTTCTTATCAGAGATTGAACTTTCCAGCCACTTCGGTGCAGGGGCTGAGATTGTTTTCCTGAGGTTCTCTCCATCTGAGGGTTCATTTGAGATCATTAACATCTCAGGAGTCTCCAGAACGGCCCCTGACTGTGACTCAGTGTCAATTACCTCTGTTCTGTTTGGGCTTGTCTCTTTGTCACCCATAGGCTCTTCTGCTTCTTCCTCTGAATTTAAATCAACAATTATTGTCTCAGAAGTCTGCTTCTTTCTTTTCCCTTTAGTTCTCAACCTGGTGACACGAGATGGCAGAACATCCGTGAGGACTCTTCTGGATCTCTTGGTGACAGGGCTTCCCTCAGTTGATGGCTTGGAAGCACCTGCACCATAGATAGCAAGAGGTTGATTAGAAGAGTCCGGTGAAAGCGATGATGCAACCATTGAAGAGAATTGTTGGACATTTTTATTTTGAAGCCCTTCCTGTCTTTTTTCTCTCAACCATTTTTCAGTCCTCCTTATCACCGGAAGGGTCTTGATTTCAATTCTGTCCTCCTCTTTCTTGCTCCAGTCCACCTCTGGAATGGGTAAGTGTTCTACTTTTTCGAATTGTGGATCAACCACTTGTTCATCATCAACAAAAATTCCATAAACGTCCATTTTTAAGTTAAGGGTAATTATTTTTCCCAAAGAAAATCTACACCATAGCCTTCTCCTAACTTCAAATTCATCTGGGCAGTCCTCCCAGTAATCTTCCAGCTTAGGAAGGTGTGAGTGCCCTGTTCCAGAATCTAGGTTATCTTTAACAAAACATTTACTGTCGAATTGAGCCCTGGCAGTGAAGAATTGAAAATTGAACCTTTTGAGGTTCACCTCTAAATTTAAGGCATCAGATTTTGATTGGCATGAATAATGCCCAAGTTCAAAAGGAAAAGAAATACCACAACCCCTTTTTGATGGGAATTTCTTATCAACATGTGCCAATTGCCGACATACCTCCATCAGTACAAAATGATCAAATACATACCTAGGCAACTTCACAGGTTCACCATCAAATCCTCCAACTCTGATATAAGTGAACTCAGAAAATTGGATGAAGAAGCTACCGTAGATACTGATCAGTTGCATTGCTTCATTGGTCATTCTTTTACCTGGATTGCCTGTCAGTTCATAGGTCATCTTTCCAGTGAAGACATCATTAATCCTTTTATAATTTTCATAACAATTTTTCCTTTGTTACTGTGAATATTATTCGTAAATTTTACTATTCTCATCTAAAGGCTCATGAGGCAGGTCAAACCAATCTCTTGTGGATGCTAAACAGTAGAACAGATATGAAGACATATAGAAATCCCTGTTACCCAGACAATTATTTAAACTCTGATGTAGACAGTCGGCCACTATCTCAGCCCAATCCAAATATTGTTCACCTTGAAGGATGACTTGTATGAAAAAGTACATCCAGTCCTCCCAGTAATAGGCATGCTGATTGCCTCTCAGTCTGTGCAACAACACCACAATATCCCTTACTTCCTGTATCAAATGATCTCTAGTAAGGGGTCTGGGCAGCCTTAAACCGCCCTTTTGAAATTTTAGCAGCTAGTTCCTTGCTATTACACTTTTATAAGTTGGTCTCTTTTCTGAGAAATACCCATTGGAGGCAGTAATGTCAAGACTGGAATACACCTCCTTAGGCGGTATCTTCATCACATACATGAGGGTTTGTCTGTCAACATGGAATAACACATCCCCGTCTACTTTTCTGACGCACCTGTGTTGGGGATCGTATCTGTTCATACACTCTTGAACTAACTCTGGGCAGAATATAGCCTGAGGAAAGGCTGTGGCTTCAATTAAACCACTGTCTACAATTTTCTTCATTGTGGGGGTTTGAACAGGGTTTCTAGTTCTTCCTATGAATTCCTCTAAATCATATTGAACTAATGCAGTATCTCCAAATTCTGAGTGAGAGTAAGTGAGACCAGGGCCATGTTCGTCTCCCAAACATGTAGATTTCAAAGACATACTTGGACGATTATAATAAAACACTTCGAATTTCCAAAAATAACAGAAATTCCAGAGGCTCTTCTTTCCAGTATAAGAATTCGGAATAGCACAGGGGAAACAAAACTCACCTTCAGGATATTTGAATTCACTGTGAAAACTTGAATAACGAGAGCCTTACACTTCCAGCGCTATCCTTCTCCGCATCGCACAGTATGTTTTCTTGCTAAAATTAGCTTGTTCTTGGTTAATAATGGCACTTACCAGAATGAATAATTATCGCTCGGAACAATACGTGCCAAAAATATTTGAAAAGACGTGAACTCTGATTTCTTCATTAATAACAAGTAATGTTCATGCGCCATCATGAAGTACAATGATTATCCATAGTCTCCGCTAAATTAGAGCTCTCGATTTCATGATGAGTTTCTGACAAATTTTCCTCCAACTTTCCCGCTAAATTTGACTTAGAAAGCCACGGGAGCAAACGGGACCAAAATTACCAAATCTTCGAACTTATTAAACCATTGAACCTTTAAGACATGGTTCAACATGGTGGTTCAATGTGATGGTTCAAACATGCCAACTGGACTTTATAGGAAGGCAAAAGCTTGACTTACCGAAACAGGGACTTGACTCATGAACTGTTGAACTTTTGAAGACATGGTTCAATATGAAGTTTCAACGATGCAAGGGTTATGTAGACCAACAAAAGTTATGCAGCTTTGGTAAAAGGTTTCTAATTATAAAACAGTGAACTATTAAACTTTGAACCATTGAACCCCGCGACAGAGTACAAGCGGAAGGTTCAACGATATATTAGTAGACAAGGAAATTGCATGACCCGACTCATAAGAAGACAATGAGTGCTGAACCTTAAGACTGTTGAACCATTGAACCTTGAACCCCGCTATAGAGTACGCGCGGAAGGTTCAAGTTCAACCCGAAAGTACAAAGACGCTTAAGACAAGTAAAAAGGCAGCTTACTTTATATGACACTTCAGACATATTGAACCATTGAACTTTGAGCTTTGAGAATGGTTCGGGTTCAAAGGTTCAAACCTTTTATACAAAGATGACACACGGGTAAAATTTGAAGGACTAAGAGTTGATTTACAAAGCAAAGGTATGACCAAAAATATAATACGGTAAACCAACTCTTGCTTAAGAAATATTACTGATACATAAATAAACAAGGGCGACTCAAAAGGTAACATGATGTTATATATTTCATGTACATTTTCTATATTAATGTGCATATTGTTTGATTGTATTAACAGGTGGGGCGGGATGAACTTCTGTCGAAGAGGTCTAGTCAACGACAGAGAGAGGATGAGTCACAGATTGGCTGTCCATCTTCATGGTCAAGCAAGGGTCGTTGATTATTTCATAAAAGTCAATAGGAAACTAGTTTTTGGGACATATTTTGTATGCCTAGATGGATTTGTATACATACTATTGTATGTTACCAGTGTATATTTTTGTATATATGTCTGTATGGCTTTGTTTGGACATGCCTATATGGCTTTGTATATAAACTAGATGTTATGTTCATGACATTATGTATATGGCAGTTTATATTAAATATTTAATACGATGATCAATTATCATTACAAGAATTTGGTTTTACACGTGCCAATTGCATTTGCTTGAAAGTTTATAAATCATTTTCAAATAATCCATTTTGTGCATATCTTGTAATCATTGCATTCTGTGGGACTGTGCATTTCTTTGAGCCATCATTTCAAACAGTTCACGTGCCTTGTCTATGCTTCCATACTTTCCATACATCTCTACAAGGGCAATTGCAAATACAATACATGTGACAAAATTCCTATATCATTTATGCTTTGATGGTTATCCACACCATGTTCCCCAGATCCCATTCTGGCATAGGCAAGGAGGAAGTTGGATAAGGTTGTGCAATTTGGTTTTAGACGTGCCAAAATTTGCATTTGGTTGAAATTTGCTTTTGTACATTTGTTTGAGAGTTTTTAAAGCCTTATGAAAAATCCATTTCATGCATATCTTGCAATCATTGCATTCCATGAGACAACATTTCTTTGAGGCATCATGTCAAATAGTTCACGTTCGTTGTATATGCTTCCACACTTTGCATACATGTCTTGCAGGGTACTTACAACTACAACATTTGACAAAATTCCTATATCCTTAATGCTTTGATGGACGTCTATACCATGTTTTAAAGATACCAGTTCTAAGGTTTTTGAATTTGGCTTTACACTCACCAATTGCTTTTTCTTGAAACTTTCTAAAGGATTATAAAAAAATCCATTTTGTTCATATCTTGCAATCATTGCGTTCCATGAGGTGACATTTCTTTGAGGCATCATGCCAAACAGTTCACGTGCCTTGTCTATGCTTCCACACTTTGCATACATGTCTCTGAGGGTAGTTGCAACTACAACATCTAACAAAATTCCCATATGTTTTATCCTTTGATGGATGTCCATTTTGGCATAGGCAAGGAGGATGCTAGCTAAGGTTGTGAAATTTTGCTTTACTGCCGCTAATTGCATTTGCTTGAAAGTTTCTAAAGCCTTATCAAAAAATCCATTTTGTTCATATCTTGCAATCATTGCATTCAATGAGGTGAAATTTCTTTGGGGCATCATGCCAAACTGTTCACGTGCCTTGTCTATGCTTCCACACTTTGCATACATGTCTACAAGGGCAGCTGCAATTACAGCATGTGACAAATTTCCTATATCCTTTATGCTTTGATGGTTGTCCATACACTATTCCAAATATTCTATTTTGGTGTACAGATAGGGAGGATGCTGGCAAAGGTTGTGGAATTTAGCTTTACACGTGCCAATTGCATTTACTTGAAAGTTTCTAAAGTCTTTTAACAAATCCATTTTTTGCATATCTTGCAATCATTGCATCCCATGAGAGGACATCTCTTTGTGGTGTTGTATCAAATAGTCTATGTGCCTTGTCTATGCTTCCACACTTTGCATACATGTCTCGTAGGGTAGTTGCAAGTACAACTTTTGACAAAATTTCTATATCATTTATGCTTTGATGGATGTCTTTACTGTGTTCCAAAGATACCATTTCAAAGGTTTTGGAATTTGGCTTTACACCCGCCAATTGCATTTGCTTGAAAGTTTCTAAAGCCTTATCAAAAAATCCATTTTGTTCATATCTTGCAATCATTGCATTCCATGAGGCGACATTTCTTTGCGGCATCATGCCAAATAGTTCACGTGCCTTGTCTATGCTTCCACACTTTGCATACTTGTCTACAAGGGCAGCTGCAATTACAACATGTGACAAATTTCCTATATCCTTTATGCTTTGATGGATGTCCATAGGTTGTTCCAAACATCCTATTTTGGTGTACAAATAGGGAGGATGCTCGCAAAGGTTGTGGAATTTGGCTTTACATGTGCCAATTACATTTACTTGAAAGTTTCTAAAGTCTTTTCAACAAATCCATTTTTTGCATATCTTGCAATCATTGCATCCCATGAGAGGACATCTCTTTGTGGTGTTGTATCAAACAGTCCACATGCCTTGTCTATGCTTCCACGCTTCGCATACATGTCTCACAGGGTAGTTGCAACTACAACTTTTGACAAAATTGCTATATCCTTTATGCTTTTGATGCCATCCTAGCTCAACCATACTCACATCAATTTGGCTCTTTACCTTGAACACTTGCTTACAACATATCATGCCTTCATTATTCACATGAATTCTAACCTTCATGGTCCTTTAATATGACTTATATCTTTTCTAGAATCATGCAATAGAATATATGATCTCAACTTGATATGTTCATGCAATGAACTGGGTAATTCAATCTCCCACTAGCTCACACTAGCTTCACTCTAGGTCTAGAACAAAACCAAATCTTGATTGGAAGACTTATAGAAATTCACCATGGTTTGAAAACACTCATACATACTTAAATTCACTATACCAACCTTATCCATGCATGGGAAGAGCTATGTGATTAGTATAACATGTACTTGCTTTGTAAGTGGTCTAGGAGCTTGTAGCCCTTCTCAGAGACCTTTTATGTAATAACTACCTTAATACACCTGATAATTGAAATCTGAGACTTGATTTGGATACCCTTTTGTCCCTTATTAAACATATGTAAAACTTAGGTAGGCTTGTTTTGTACGGAATAGATAAAACGTGGATTGTTACAGTTAAATTAGGCCTATTTTAGGGATTGTTTTGTAATAGCAGAGACCAAATGGATTGATCAGGCCCTAATACTGATAGGGAAGGTGTAAGTGGACATATCTAACATGTCTAAACACTCCCCTTGTAGATATCACTCACCAAACACAAGAGATCTCAAAAATACACTAAAATAGGGTCCTTTTAGGCCAAAAAGAGTAGGGCTTTCCCAAAATGGAACTTGCACGTGTGACCAACCTATGAAATCTTTCCTGTAGCTCTAATCATGGCTGTCTCAGTCAAGACAACAATGGATCAGTCCATGTTATCTCTTTGTATTTTGCCTAGAAAACCTTATGAAACATGGGCTTTAGTTAGGTAGAATGAATAACATACACCTTTGAATGTTGTTCACACATGTGCAGGCATAGATTAAGGTTTTAGGCATTGAAATGTGTCCACCGGTGGCAATATGTGGTCATATTGTTCTTGGGTCATTTATAGAATTTTATCATATTGATGGAAACACATTGAAGATAGAAGCATTAAATGATCATTTATGTTTATTCTCTAAGGAGTTGCTTATTATGTTTCCTTCTTTTTTAGACAATTTTACTTCACTTCATGATTATCATATCTTGCATCCTTCATCTATGAAGAGTGATTGTGTTGTGCATGTCTCTAATGAACTATTACCTTTGAGCACACCTTCTTTCAATGATATAACTATAGATGATGAAATAGTTCATTGTGATTTGATAGTGTTTATTCTTCTTCATATTCCATTTTTCATAGTAAGCCTAATGACAATAATATGGATAGTGGTGAGTACATACATACTAATGATCTAGACCTTGTGATGCACCTTGTAGGACATGCATTGATGCCATGATCTTACCTCCTACTAATGACATTCTTGTATTTTATAATGATTCTCCTCTCACATGCATTGAGTGGGGTTCTAGCTTCTTAGATGCTTAGAGGTACTACAAGTAGCTAGAATTAATTAGGTGTTTGTCATACAAAGATCAAAGACAACCATAGGTTGACTATCATGTATCAAAGGCATTATTATCTTCCTAGAGGATATTTATACTCTGGCGTTACGAATGTGAAGTCGACAAGTAGGGAGTGTAGAAGAGAGAAAGAAGAGGACTATCATAATGAAGAGATAGTTGTGTTGGTAATCAGAGAGTAGAAATCCTAAATTAAGAAAGTAAGACAACCCCATCAAGTCAATCATGTCATTCCCACATAAAGACAACCCTAGCAAGGCCAATAGACCAACTATGACACAATACACTTATGGAGAAGCATGCAATCATGAATTAGCATGCAATATATGGACAACCATATATCTGTTTGACGAGAAAAGCTTCCATTTGGGGGGATCTAGTAATTAAAAACTAGTCATATGATTGCTAGGACAGTCATCAAGGTCCTAAGAGTATTTACTAATCATCATACCATTATTCACATTTTAGCACTATCAACACATATTAGGATAGTGTTGTCCCAGCAAAATAGAGAAGGTTGTTATAAAGATCTTAGAACACTCATTTTATAAATGTACAGTTATATGCAAATACTAGTAGTCATATGTCAAGCTTAGAATGGTCATATCAACCTAAGGACTACTTGATTGAATCCTTAGGGCTAGGAGTGACATTTTGCATTCCATAGGTTGTGGGGCCGAACGGACTTCGCCAACACATCGGGGTGGGCGGGTAAATGCCAAGGGAGGTCTCATTTCATGTGCCAAGAGCCCCAATCGTTCGAGGCAGTAGGCTACCGACAAAGACCCTTAAGAGCCCTAAGACGCAAAAACTGCCAAACTTTGACGGAGCAGTTCTCAAAATTCGTGGCAATTGGGAACATTATGTTTTTACCTACAGGTGCACGTGGGGTCCATCCACAATAACATATCTCAGTTTTGGTCAACTCCAGTCCGTGTGACCATGCCAAAATCAAACGCATTCTTGCAAAATGCTTTAATTTCATGCAGTGGAAAGGTGCTAGGAGTGACATTTTGCATTCCATAGGTTGTGGGGCTGAACGAACTTCACCAACATGTCAGGGTGGGCGGGTAAATACTAGGGGAGCTATCATTTCATGTGACAAGCACCCCATCATTCGGGGCAGCAGGCTACCGGCAAAGTCCCTTAAGATCCCTAAGACATAAAAATTACCAAAGTTTGACAGAGCAGTTCTCGAAATTCATGGTAGTTGGGAACATTCTATTTAGGCCTACAGGTGTACGTGGAGTCTATCCACAATAACATCTCTTAGTTTCGGTCAACTCCTATCCATTTGACCGTGCCAAAATCAAACACATTCTTGCAAAATGCTTCAATTTCATGTAGTGGAAAGGTGCGGGGAGTGACATTTTGCATTCCATAGGTCATGGGGCCGAATGGACTTTGCCAACGCGTTGGGGTGGGTGGGTAAATTCTAGGAGAGGTCTTTTTTTGTGTGCCAAGTTCCCCAATCGTTTGGGGTAGCAGGCTACCGGCAAAGTCCCTTAAGATCGTAAGAGCAAAAACTGCCAAACTTTGATAGAGCAGTTCTAGGAATTCATGGCAGTTGGGAACGTTTCATTGGACCTATAGGTGCATGTGGGGTCAGTCCATAATAACCTCTCTCAGTGTTGGTCAACTCCAATCTATTTGACCATGCCAAAATCAAATGCATTCTTGCAAAATGATTCAATTTCATGCAGCACAACGTTGCCAGGTGCCGTATTTTTTGTTCTACTCATCGTGGGGCCGAACTAACTACGCCAACACATTGGGGTGGGCAGATAAATGTTAGGGGAGGTCTCCTTTCATGTGCCAAGCATCCCAGTTGTTATAGGTTGTAAGCTACCAACAAACTAGAAAGTTACTAAGACTAAAATTTTACATTCCACCGGTTGTGGGGTCAAACTGACTACACCAACACATCCGGGTAGGTGGGTAAATGCTAGGGGAGGTCTCGTTTCATGCGCCAAGTGTCTCAGTCATTTCGGGCTACAAGCTACTAGCAAACTCGAAAGGTGCTACGAGTGACATTTTGCATTCCATAGCTCGTAGAGCCAAACGGGCATCGCTAACACGTCAGATTGGGAAGGTAAATGCCAAGGGAGGTCTCATATTGTGTGCCAAGGGTCCCAATCATTCTGAGATGTAAGCTACCGATAAAGTCACTTTGTCGTTAGCTTACAGGCCAGAATGACAGGGACACTTGGCACGTGAAACGAGACCTCCCTTGGCATTTACCTACCCACCTGACATGTTAGCAAAGTCCATTCAAGCCCATGACCTATGGAATGTAAAATTTCACTCCTAGCACCTTTCCACTGCATGAAACTGAAGCATTTTGTAAGAATGTGTTTGATTTCAGCACGGTCAAATGGACTGGAGTTGACTGAAACTGAGAGAGGTTAATGTGCATGGACCCCACATGCACCTATAGGTCTAAACAGAACGTTCCCATCTACCATGAATTCTGACAATTGCTTCGTCAAAGTTTGGTAGTTTTTGTGTCTTAGGGATCTTAAGGGACTTTACCAATAGCCTGCTGCCCTGAATGACTAGGACACTTGGCACATGAAACAAGACCTCCCTTGGCATTTATCTGCCCACCCCAATACATTGGCGAAGTCCATTTGGCCCCATGACCTATGGAATGCAAAATGTCACTCCTAGCACCTTTTAAGTTTATTGGTAGCTTGTAGCCTGAAACGACTGAGATAGTTGGAGCACAAAACGAGACCTCCCCTAGCATTTACCCACCCACCTGGATGTGTTGGCATAGGCGGTTCGACCCCACAACCTGTGGAATGCAAAATTTCAATGTTAGCAACTTTCTACTTTATCGGTAGCTTACATCCCAGAATGATTGGGACGCTTGGCACATGAAATGAGACCTCCCTTGGCATTTACCCACCCACCCCAATGCATTGGCAAAGCCCGTTCGGCCCCAAGAGCTATGGAATGCAAAAAGACTACATTTGATTTTGGCACGATCAAACAAACTTGAGTTGACCAAAACTGAGAGAGGTTATTGTGGATGAGCCCCATGTGCACCTGTAGGTCCAAATGGAACATTCCTAGCTACCATGAATTCTGACAACTGCTCTATCAAAGTTTGGCAGTTTTTGTGTCTTAGGGATCTTAAGGGACTTTGTCGGTAGCATGCCGCCCTAAACGAATGGGGCACTTGGCACACAAAACAAGACCTCCACTGGCATTTAACCACCCACCCCGACACGTTGGTGAAGTATGTTCAGCTCCACGACCTATGGAATGCAAAATGTCACTCCTAGCACCTTTCCACTGCATGAAACTGAAGCATTTTGCAAGAATGTGTTCCTTGCCACCATAGGCAAACAAAATTGATTTAGCAAAAAATAAGGTAGGTGTTTGTAGGTGGACTTGACATCCACCTATACATGTAAAGAAGATGTTACTACGTGTCATAGTTTGATGGAATAGTCGATGCAAAGTTTGTCACTTTTTTTCTTAGGGCTCTTAAGAGATTGTCTACATTCGATATAGCCAAGAACAACCATGAGGCTTTGCACTGAAAAAGACATCCCCCCTAGCATTTACCCACCCACTTGAATGTGTTGGCACCATCTGTTTGGCCCCAAGAGATGCCTATTCAAAAAATTCAATCATAATACCTTTCTGGTAGTTGGAAATTTAATACTATAAAGGTGTTCTCACTTGATCCAATGTCTTGTAGGGCATCAATTGAGATTGTCCTTACCATTGCTATCAATTGTTTGGTATTAAGACTCATTAACACTCATTATGAAATAGTAACATCATTAAAATGAATTAGAACTCATAGTAACATCATTAAAACTCATTATGAAATATAAAGTAAAGGACATATCATCATAAAATAAGCATGAAAACCTACCTTACTTTGCTTCCAAAGGTAACTTCATTAAGATTATGCCTACCTCCATCATACTAAAATCCTGCATGCAAAAGCAATTGCACTATTTAGCTAAAATGAGTAGTTAAAATATACAAGGTGAAATCAGGAGAGCAAAGAAAAATAACATACCTTTTTGTCATTCCACTAATTCAATCCAATGAACCATTAAGGTCCGATCTACTCTTTATTGTGTCAACTATTGCCTCGTGATCAGACTCACAAACCTTCCACAAGGTCTTGTTCAATGGTCTACCCCCATATTTGATCAAATGAATGTTTGAAGCTACAACAAGGTTAGAATAATGAAGAATCTTCCTATGTGGCTCAGAGTCCTCAAACACCTACACATCAGATTTCTTCAGAGGGTACCTTCTAAGCCATGTTCTAGTAACAACTACTAATCATGTAGGGTACTTGATGTTTTCTCCATCTATAACAGGGGAATCTAGTTTCTTTTTTGCCTCAACACAACGACACAAATAATAATCCATTCCTTCTTCATTGTCTTCAACTGCAATAACTACATAAACATGCCCTACATTGATACGTGCATTCAGTTCAATGAATATAGTCAACACTTCAAGAAAAAATACAAAATAATATGGCATATTGAATTTTATTAATTTAGAATGCTGATAACACCTGGTTGAACTAGATCTGAAACATGGTCAAAATCAACCAATGATTCAATCTCTGTCATTTGTAGTGCTGTCAGTAGTCGATAATGGTCAATCAGGCATAGGCCTCTTGTACACCAATCCTCAACCCACTCCTTTGACTCACAATCATACCAAGATTCATATGTACATGAAGAACAAAAGCATGCCAAATGTCATTTATGAATAGTCCATGAACCTACATTAGAGCTTCTAAAAGAGTGTAGCTCACTTTATCTTGTCAATGTACAACAGTCCTCATATTTTGCAATGTTAGTATCATCAACCGACCAAAAATATCTATGAACTATAGACTTACCTTCATTACCAGGACCCATTGTAGTGTTACACCATTCGACAATAGATCTCACATCTGTCAACTTTGCATTGCCTTTGTACTTCAACTCTTCTCGTGCTAATGCTCTTTTGATACATGCTCCCCCTTTCCATGCCCAGCCTCACAAAAATTTGACATATGTTGAACACCATTCACCATATACATCCTGCTCAACCAAAGCAACATTCACATGTTCTTGAATTGTGATGCACAATTATCTAACCATATGATATGCTGACGAAATGATATGTTCCTGCTGGCCAAATCATGGTAGAACATCTGAAAGCAACCTTACACAAACTCCGTAGGATGTGTGCGATCACCACTAATATAAAAATGATATTCCCTCAAGATCTTCCTATTGTCCTCTTTACTATCTTCTACATGAATGAATGTTATTTGCACAAATATAGCAACCTGCATAGAGTTGTAATACTGTGATTGCACCTCATTCTGTGGCTGTAGTGTGTAGTTCTCTACAAAGTCAACAAATGAAATGATGGTACCAAGTGGAAACGTGTCCTTGCATAACTTGAATTGCAAGTCCAACCATCGAGCTCTATGGGTATGCCTTGCATACTCGTACACTATATTGTCATGAAATGTAGACATAAACTGATACACTGGAATCTTTTGAATAACCAAATCACACCTCTTTACTTCTTTACCATCTTTTGTATTGTAGGCCACTTTTTTATTCTTGTCGAACTCTACTAGTTCATTTCCAACCGCATGTGTGCTTTCCATATGTTGACATATTGGCATACGTTGCAAGCCACCGCAATGCTAACATGTTCCATCCAAACATAATTTCCTATAGAATATTTGACTTTCCTCTATTTTACATAAAATTTTTGATATGAAGTCTCTTGAAGTAGTTGGTAGGATATGTATGCCACAATCCTGCAAAACATTGTTAGTATGCAAATCTAAACATATAGACCGATAAACATCAAAATGGGTAGAAAATTTAATATGTAATCTACAACAAGTAGTGTGTGTGTGATTTATTCTGACATAGAAAGGTTTTAGCATTTCAAAATATCTTTGACAAATTTTAATTTGAGGATAGATCTCTTGAAATTTCTTGAAAAATTGTGTTTGGGTCACATCCAAAAAATGCTTTGGATGTGGCTCACGGTTTCGACAACCAATTCTCCTCACAACATCTCTTGCATTAGGAGATACCCTTGTGTTATTTTTCCAAAATTCTTCAATGATGGATCTCAAAGCTTCAACAACAAATTTGTCTTTCTATGGGAGTCTCCCAAAGAATGCCCACAATTCATTGGTGTTTGTGTCCTCAACTCTTTCACATCTTCCAATGGCTCTCATTAGAGTTTTTCTACTTATTTTCAATGCTTGACTTGTCTTTCTAATGAGGTGAGCTTTCTTTGTTTGTTGGCTTACTATTGTCGATGTAATGACACGTCATGTGACATTACTATCCTTGGTGCGTGAGGTGGAACCCACACTCTCATATGCACTCATTCGATTCTTGACAATTGATTTTTTACTTGAGGCATTCGATGTTCTTAGGCCAAGAATCTTCATAGTGGGCCTAAATTTTAGATTTCTAATCAATTCAACAAATAGTTGACATCGTCTGGTTTCATTTAAATTCTCAAAGAATAATTTCCATATCTTATTCGCATATCTTTGGCAAGTGCACATGGGCATCTTATCCTATATGGGCTTCAACACATTCTCATCAATATCGATTAGAAACTTAGGCTTCCTAAGCAAAATTCTAGGAGGTGTTTTGATTGGTAAAGTTGACTCAACATTAGGAATTTCTTCAGTATTTACTTGAGATGGGATAGATGACGTACCTTCAATTAGAGGTGTAAAAGATGAAAAGGCTTGAAGTTGAGATAGAGAATATGGTGTACCTTCAACTTGATGTGTGAATGATGGCATGCCACTAACTTGAGAAGAAAATGAAGATGTACCTTCTACTTCACCTGTGAAAGATGGAGTGTCTCCAATTCAAGAAGATAATGATGGTGTTCCTTCAACTTGACCTATGGATGATGGAGTGCCTTCAACTTGGAGATTCACTTTCCTCATTGAACAGAGGTTTTACATTCATTCCCTTTGTGCCGCCAATTCCATCTCTCTCTTAGCTTCATTAGATGTGTCATGTTCTTCTTCAATTGGCAATGGTGGAATGTCTTCTTGTATGGTTGACAATTTCCTACTTTCCTGAATTCGCCTCATTCTTTCTCTTTTCCTCTCATTCTTAGCTTCACACTCTTCTGGTGTTAGAGTCTTTGCTCGTTTCCTCAGCATGATGAAGAAGACAATGATAATTAGAAATTTTATAATGACAATGAATAATGGTCACAATGAATAACAATGTTCTACAAACTTCTGATTTCCACAATGAATAATGCTCACAATGATTTATCAACTATCTTGGTACATGGTTCTACAAACTTCTTATTTTCAACAGAGTTAGGGTTAGGGCAGAATAAGAAGGTGCAAAAATTCAAGGTAGAATAACAAGGTGCAAAAATTCAAGGCAGAAGTTATAGAAATTCTGCTAACCAAGACAATGACATGGCTAAGTTTTAGGACAAGGTTTTCTTGATTTCAACTTCCAAAACTTGCCTTCTATGAGCTGGGACAGCTAGGAAGATGAGTGAAATTCTCATGTATGGAGCATGTTTTCCTCATGATTAGTGAGGTGACTCATACTATGACTGACCTAACTTCTCTAAATCATTCTCCAAGGTTTGATTATGCATAAATAAACTTCCTTAATCCATCCCATCTCCATGAGAAACATGACAACCCTCCATTTTCTCAACCAAATCAGCAACTTGTTCTTCATGTTCATGATTGTTGTAGGTTTGATAAAACTCATTTTTATGATGCCCAAGTTGTTCTAGACATACATAAGGTTCATAAATTCTAAAAAATTAATATATAGTTCATTTTCTTGACCCATGGAAAAAGTTATAATTGTTGTCCCAAAGTCTAGAGGAAGACATGTGAAGACAAAAATCATGACTTGAATGAAGCCCTTTGCAAGTAGATTCAAATTGGGCATGGAGTTTACCTTCTTGGACCATGGTAGATGTTGTGATGTCTATTTTTAAGCTTCAAACCACCTTCACATACCTTATAACATCCCAAAAATGTGCATAACTCTTCATGTTCAATGGTTGTCCATGACTAGCTGGGCATGTCAGTCTTCCTAGGACAACAAGGTGACATTTTGGCACAAGATCATATCATTATCCCAGTAATGCATCACCAAAGGACTTATTCATCATAATGTGATATCTAGGACAACATTAATGAAGGTTTCAAGATGGAAATGATGCCATGGATGCCTCTAAACTTATGATAGTCCTATTGTTGATTTATTTGTGACAGTCTTCTAGGGCAGTCTACATTGTATTTTGCATACTAATTCGGCTATCAAAACTGTTCTTGTGATGAGAGGACCATGAGTTAGGTGTATGAACAATCCCCAAACAATAAATGATAATAATCTAGCAAAACATGAGGTCAAACAAATGTATGTATAACCATTTTTATGATAGTCCTATCTATGACAATCTTATGCAACATTTGCATGGCAGCACCTTTAAAGTTTGCACAAGGATAGCTTCTTCAAATCAATGATAGCATCTTGGACCATTTTCTATGCTATGACTACTGTAACTAATTAGTAACATGACTGTCACAAGGTGGTTGGGTAACTCTTTTGTATAATAGTCCTTTTGTAAAATGAATGATGTGTGTTCTTGCTAAGTGGCAAACCCTCTTCCATTGTCATAGAAAGAAACATGCATGTTAGGTCTTATTGGGAAAATTCTCAAGCATTGGATCAATAATAAATCCCATGAAGATACTAAACCCCCCATGATGACAATCCCCTAGATCTATAACATATTATTTTCAATTTGAAAACATGACTGTGGTAGTTATAACTTCTAAAAATTGTATTAAAATGACTAGATTATGGTTGTAGAAGAATGCATGACCAAGTTGGCAAAGGAGATTTGTTGTCATTTATGAGTTATGATTGTCGTAATCATTGGAGGCATTATCATAAAGGGAGTTGTGTGGGATGAAATATTGTTTGGGACAAACTTAAGACTGTTATAAGCACTAAATGTTTGGATAGTTAAAGGGCAATCTTATCAACAAAAGAATAATCAATCCTAAAACCTCTCTTAACTATTATGACAATGATACTCATGCTATGTAACATTATGCATAAGGATTATTAGGGTTAAACCATTTTAATTTCTTGAGAGGAAAAGAGTAGGGAGGTTGTCATGGATCTTAAGGATAATTGGAACTGTCATGTGGTTAGTATGGTCAATTGACCTTTAAGGACTTGAAATTGTTACATACCAAGAAATTTGTAGATTGTTCAAGATCTTGTTGAAGAGTTTGATCATAAATTGATAAGATAATGATAGAAGCCTATGTGGTAACCATGCATTGAGAGTCAAATTGCTCTAGATGACTATTACAAACAACCACATAGACTGTCACATCATAAACATAGAAGACTATCATGAAACTCTAGATCACTATTAAGGTCAAATATTCAAAATATGCAATAGGCTCTCACTACCCTATTCACATGAAAGATTACTACATCAAATGTAAATGTATTGGCACTTTGGGCAAGGATTTTTTTAGTGGTGAATCTTCACCAATTGGTGAATAGTTGAAATCGGGGCCTCCAAAAATGGCAAATAGTACAAGCTCTACATGAGACTAAATCGCCTAATTTTTACAGAAATTTATTTTGTCTTGGTTAATTCGCTAATGTATTTTTTTTAAACTAATAAATCAAGTTGATTCGCCAGGTAAATTATGCGGCATTGGAGTTAATTCACCAATAGTTTATAACGTAATTACAAGTCTTTATTATGTTCGCCATTAATAGTATATTCCTTCCATTAATTTCGGGTCAATATCGCCATTAATAATGAATTCCTACTTAATTTTAGGGATATTTTTTCTTCAAAAAGGGGTTTTATTTGTTGCCATTGATTACCTTTTTCATCGAATGGTTGTGGTTTAATTTTGAGGGACTCTATGCATATGCCTTTGAAAAGGATTGTTGAGGCCCAGAATTTGTTTTGGGCCACAGAATTAGATTTAATTGTGTGGCCCAAAACAAATTCTGAGCCTCAACAAGCTTTCTCAAAGGCACATGCATAGAGTGCCACGGAATTGAACCACATCCATTTGATTAAAAAGGTAATCGATGGCAAAAAATTCACTTTTTTTAGTCTTTGTTTTAAAGTGAGATATTTTAAAAATATTGAATCCGTGTTTGCTCCAATGCTTTTTAGATAGTGGATTTGTGCTTGGTGGCGAGGGGGGCTCTGGCCCTTGACCCCACCTGTATCGCGACAAGAGCGTGCCGAGGTCGTTGTCCCCAGACCCCGCAAGGGGGCCTTGCCCCCTCGACCCCTGAAGGGAGTGTTGCCCCCTTGACCCCACCGGTGGCTGCCACTCCTGGGCCCCTGCTTCAACATTACAAAAAATAAAACAATATATTGGGGGATTGCACCGACCAACTATGAAAATTTTTAAAGGAAAGATTTGCCACTGTAATTAATTTCTTTAGTAATTAATCACTAGGATTCGCCATTGTAATTTTTTTTTACCAATTATTTATTTGGATTCGCCCGGATTTTACAAATTTTGTAATAATTTGCATTGACTCGCCAGGAAAATTAATATTTTTTTCAAAAAAAAGGAAAGATTTGCCAGGAAAATTATGGCACTTAGCTAGGATTCACTAGGATTTTATAGGCTTTTTTAGGGGGGTCTCCTTAAAGTTATCATTGACTTTGGGAGAAGACAATCATATTTTATAAGTTGAATGGCCAAGAGGATGATAGTGACAACTCATTACTATATGAGAACCAAATATATATCAGATTTGCAGCATTAATAGCACAAGATACAACAAATTCAATGACATAGTTCAAATTCAAGATACAACAAATTCTATTAGTGATTCAAGATACAACAAAATCATATATATATATATATATATATATATATATATATATATCATATTTTAATGATTCTAATTCTATTAATACACATAATGATGACTTTTTTAACTTATATAGTTCCACATTTAGTGATTGTGAGTGTTTTAAAGAACGTAAAGTGAATTAAATTGGACATAAAGAACAGACCTTAGAATTCAATATTCGAGTTGACCAATCCTCTAAAATTTGGCTTAAAAATCCTCAAATTATTCTTTTTCGCAAGTTTGATTATGAATTCTATATAACTCTAGAATAGGATTAGTGAAATTTATGGAAAAAATAAACATATATCATCAAACTCAATCTATATCAATGGTAATTAGGTTTGAAACACTATGAAACATGAAACTTTCATTTTAAATAATCAAATTTTGTCCAAAAACAAGCAAAATTAGTTCTTTTACGTTGAAAAAACAAAAAAGGTGGTGTATTGATCAAAAAAGGATTCTTAATATGTCAAACAACATGAAAAAGTGTTTTCTTGTCCAATAGCACGCATGAAAAGAAGGGAATAACAAACATGTGGGGTCTGAATCATGGATCCCACATGGTTTCTTCCTATGTTTTTTTGCTTCCCATAACACAAGCGCGTTCTGGGAAGCATGAAACATTAAGCTTTCATTCCAACCAAACTCATTCCTAATCAATCCCAAATCATCTCTAATCCATTCAATTTCACATCTAATCATCCCTAAACCACTTCACACCATCGCAAATCACATTCAAATCAATTTAACTTCATCCCTAATCATTTTCAAATCAACCTAGATTTCATCTCAAATACCATCCCTAAACTATCCCTAAATCATTCTAATCATTCCCTAATCAGCCCTAAACACTTCACACCATCCCTAAAACCATTCTAATCATTCCTAATCTAGTCAATTTCACCTCTCATCATCCCTAAACCAATCCTTTTCATCCCAACTCCATCCCAAATCAATCTAAGTTCCATCTCAAACCATCCCAAAAATAATCAAAATCAAACAAAGACCTCACCAGGAGCCATTAGAACATCATAAGCACCAATCTGTCAGTCATTTGCATCATTATGTATATCATATGTGCCAATCTACTCCTTAGTACAACACCTAACTATCAATCACAAGCGTCATTCTACACCTAGCCACTCATAGGTGTCATCCTACCCTCTGCCAGCCACAGGAGCCACCAAAACATCATAAGTGCCAATATGTCAGTCATTTGTACTATTCTATACATCATATGTACCAACCCTAAACCCCAAACCTGATCAACCCTAAACCCCTATCTCCTTGTCTCTATCATCCCTCTACCTCTCAATCTCTCTGCCTATGTCTCTGCCCATGTCCCTCACCCTCTATCTCCCTATCTCTCTCTCTAAACTCCTAACCCCTAAACCTGATCAACCCTAAACCCCTATATCCTTGTCTCTATCATCCTTCTACCTCTTAATCTCTTTGCTTATGTCTCTAGCCATGTCCCTCACCCTCTATCTCCCTATCTCTCCCTCTTTAAACTCCTAACCCCTAAACCCTAAAGCCTATCTCATTATCTCTATCATCCCTCTACCTCTCAATCTCTCTGCCTATGTCTCTGGCCATGTCCCTCACCCTTTATCTCCCTATCTCTCCCCTCGATCTCCTCTATATCTCCCTATCAGTCCTCTCTCTCTAAACCCTAACCTAAACCTCTAAACCTTAACCCCTAACCCCTAAACCATAAACCCTAAGTTATCCTAAATAATGCCCCTAAACCCTAAAACTAAGTAACCCTAAACCCCTAAACCCCAAACCCCTAAACCATAAACCCTAGAAGAAAGCCTAAACCTCTATCTCCCTATCTCTCCCAGTATCTATCGATCCCCTCACTCTCTCCCTAAACCCTAAACCTGAGCAACCCTAAATCCATAACCCCTAAAGCCTAAACCATAAACCCGAGAAACCCTAACCCAAAACCATAAACTCATAAACCTCAAATAATGCCCCTAAACCCTAAACTCGAGCAACCAAGCTAAACCCCTAAACATATAGTTTGATAGGGGATGATGGAGGATCAATGGGAAATGGATGTAGAATTCTTGGATCTTGATTATCAAATTATCCTCATCGGGATGTGATTTGATAGGTTCCAAGTTATTTGTTTGATTATCTATGTTTTCTTGGGGACCAAGTGTCTCATCATGGGATATTGATGGATAGGGCTAATGGGATGATGGATAGAAGTGATGTGGGTTACTTGCTCAAGGATAAGATCTTAATCATAGATAATATCTTGATCACAGGGAGGATAAGCATGGATAGTGCAATATTAGATATGGATAGGGTAAGTGGGGATGGATTGATATTCATTGGATTGGGGAGTAAGAGGTGGTGATGCGGGTTCACTAGGAGATGTTGGAGGATCAATGATGGGATTGATGTAGAGGGGTTGACCATGAGATGGTAAGGGATCCAGGATGGGATTAGATGGGATGTTTGGATTTTGATTAGGAAGGGTGGTTGGTGTTTCCACATGCTTTGGACTAAGCTCTTAACATAGCTATTGGGTTTCTTAGATGCATGTGATGGGTTCTTGGATGGGATCAATAATCTTTAGATCTTTGAAATGTCTACATGATGGGGTTTGACTTGAACTTTGTTGTTATATGGAGCCTAATCAGACTCAGAGGTTAAAATTACCTCACTTTTATCGGTGTGGTTTCCCCCCAAATTATTTAATGGTGTCAAGGGGCAGCGCCCCTTTCGGGGGTTCGGGGGCAGTGCCCCCAAGACGGGGTCAAGGAGCAGCGCCCCTTGCAGGGTCCAAGGGGCAGCCGGAGTTATTTTTCTATTGGCCAACATAAAAAAAAAAACCCTATTTTTTGTAACTGACATAAGGCTTGATAAAAGCGGCCAAGGGTCAGGGTTTTCATTGATGTATTGTAGCATTTTGCAGCGGTATTGAGTTGCAAGGATTGGTAGTTGTAATCAGTTTGATTTACTGGATAATAATATTGGACTCTCTGTTGGTGGATGTAGCCTGAGTTTGGGTGAACAAGTTAAAACTTGTCTCTTGCTGTTATTATTTCTATGTATTTTCATTCCTCTGTTTAATC
Source organism: Cunninghamia lanceolata (assembly GCA_027924645.1). Lineage (NCBI taxonomy): Eukaryota > Viridiplantae > Streptophyta > Pinopsida > Cupressales > Cupressaceae > Cunninghamia > Cunninghamia lanceolata. The sequence goes on along the minus strand of BSBN01001272.1, from coordinate 17,845,203 downwards.
TTTATTTTCCTTTAATTGATATCTTCTGCATGCAATTCCTAACAAGTGGTATCAGAGCAGGTTGTGTTCGATTATCATTTGCAGGAAGGTCTCACAGTTGAGTGGGAGTCTCATGGTTGAGTGGGAGCAATGGCGGATGAGGGTAAATTGAAGGTAGAAAAATTCAATGGGTAGAACTATCAGTTATGGAAGATGCAGATGGAGGATTCTCTCTATCAAAAGTCCTTTATGGAGGTCGTTGGAAGGAATAACCAAGAAACTGGCAACAATGACTGATGAGGATTGGAATCTTCTGGACAGAAAGGCACTAGGAACCATTCGGTTGTGCCTAGCACCATCTATGACGTTCAATGTAACATAAGTGAAGACAACATATGAAGTGATGAAAGCTTTAGCTAAATTGTATGAAAAACCCTCAGCCTCAAATAAGATGTTTCTCATGAAGTGTTTGTTTAATCTGAAAATGATTGAAGGTGGATCTGTGACAAATCATTTAAATGAGTTTAATACGATTACCAGTCAGTTAACTTCTGTAAAAGTGAAATTTGATGAAGAGGTAAGGGCTCTCTTGGTTTTATGTTCTTTGCTAGAAAGTTGGAATAACTTGGTAATGGTTGTAAGTAACTCTATCTCTGATTCAAATACTTTGAAATTTGATGATGTTGTTGGTGTTATCCTTAGCAAGGAAATGCGATGGAAAAGCTCAGGAGGGTCCACATCAGGTGATGTTTTGAATGCAGAAAGCAGGGGTAAATCAAAGGAGAGAGGAAAAGGTTTTGGAGGTCATGGGAAGTCACAAGGAAAATCAAAGGACAAGAGGTCCCAATCTAGAGGACAGAAGGATTGTTGGTACTATGGGAAACTAGGTCATCTGAAGAAAGATTGTTGGTCTTAGAAGAATAAAGAAGGAGATAAACAAGAAGGCAATAAGGAGGCAAATGTGGTAAGTAATAAATCTGAAGATGATGCTTTGATTCTTTCCCTAGATAATGTTGATGATTCATAGGTTTTAGATTCAGGTGCCTCATTTCATGCTACGCCTCATAGAAGTTATTTTCTTGATTATGTCCAAGGGGATTTTGGGTTGGTTTATTTGGGAGATAACGAACCTTGTCAGATTGTTGGAAAGGGAAGAATCAAGATTAAGTTGCAGAATGGGAATAATTGGCTAGTACAAGAGGTAAGGCACATTCCAAGGCTGAGTACAAATTTAATTTTAGCAAGGTAGCTAGCGGATGAAGGTTGCATAGTTACTTTCAGTGATAAAAATTGGAAGGTTTCAAAAGGTGCCTTAATAGTAGTAAAAGGTGTGAAAGTAGGCACCTTATATCTTTGTGTAGGTCATACTATTCCTTCTACTTTAGTTGTTGCAGAGAAAAACTAAACAGGTTCAAGAATAGTTGTTGCGAGTTTGCAGGAAGAGACTGAAATAGTTGTTGCAGGTTCTGAGACAACACTGTGGCATAATAGACTTGGGCATATGAGTGAAAAAGGTATGAAGGTACTTCATTCTAATAAAGTTTTACCAAGTCTAAAATCTTTTAATATGGATTTTTGTGGAAGTTGTGTGTGTGGCAAACAAAAGAGAGTCAATTTTCTCAAGGATGGGAAGCAAAAGAAAGATGAAAAGTTGGAGCTTGTGCATATAGATGTATGGGGACCAGCTCAGGTATTTTCTCTCGGTGGCTCTCAGTATTATGTTACATTTATAGATGATGCAACTAGGAAGGTTTGGAATTATTTCCTTGGGCATAAATCTAATGTATTTGAAACATTTAAGAAATGGAGAAGCTTGGTTGAGAATGAGATGGGTAAAAGATTAAAATGTCTCAGATCTAATAATGGTGGTGAGTATTGCAGGAAAAAAATTGAGGATTATTGTTCCTTTAATGGAATTCGTAGGTAGAAAATGGTTCCAGGGACTCCACAAGAAAATGGAGTGGCTGAGCGCATGAATAGGACAATAATGGAGTGTGCAAGGAGCATGAGATTGTATGCTAGGCTGCCTTTAAACATGTGGACAGAGACTGTCAACACTGTTGTATATTTAATTAATAGAGGACATTCAGTTCCTTTGGGGTGGTGGTATTCCAGAGGAAGCATGGACAGGTAAGAAGGTGAGTTATTCTTTTCTCAAAACCTTCATATGTGAAGCATTTGCACATGTAGATTCTGAAAATAGAACCAAGATGGATGCAAAATCAAAAAAATGTACCTTTGTTGGATATGGCATTGATGAATTTGGTTATAGGCTTTGGGATTTTGAAAATTAGAAAATTGTGAGAAGCAAGGATGTTGTATTCAATGAGAAGGTGTTGTACAAAGATCAGTTGCAGCAACATGAGAAGAAAGAAAGGGATTATGTGGTGTTGGATGATACTTCAGATAGTGATGTTCCAGTGGTTCCTCATGCTCCGCAACAGCAACAAGAAATACCACAAACTCCAGTGAATGTTAGACGGTCAACAAGGCTAAGTAGACCTCTTGAAAGGTTTTCTCTCTCTTTGTTTTCTATTTTGTTAATAGATGCTGGTGAACCAGAAGGGTATGATGAAGCTATGCAGATGGATACAAAGGTTCAGTAGGAGCTTGCAATGAAAGAAATGGACTCCTTGCTGAAAAATTAGACTTGGGAATTATGTAAGTTGCCTGTAGGTAAAAAGACTTTACCAAACAAATGGGTTTATAGGCTGAAAGAGGAAGATGGAGGTAAGAAAAGATTTAAATCCATTTCAGTTGTAAAAGGATTTGCATAGAAAAAGGGTATTGATTTTGATGACATTTTTTCTCCAGTTGTTAAGATGACTTCTATTCATACTATTTTAAGTATTGTGGCTGCTGATAATTTGCATTTGGAACAACTAGATGTGAAAACTACCTTTCTCCATGGTGATTTGGAGGAGATATAATGGAACAGCCCCAAGGATTTGAGGTCAAAGGGTCTAACATGGATCACATAAGAGAGTTAAAACAACAGTTAGCACAATCATTTGCTATGAAGGATTTGTAGAGATTCCATATGGAGAATGTAAAATTGACTCTATCTCAGGTTCATAATGTTGAAAAGGTGTTGCAGAGATTCCATATGGAGAATGCAAAAGTTGTCAACACACCTTTGCTTAGTCATTTGAAATTGACTAAGGAGATGTGTCCTAAGACACAAGAGGAGGAAGAAAAAATGTCCAAGGTACCATATGCTTCAGCTATAGGAAGTTTAATGTATGCCATGGTATGCACGAGACCAGATATTGCACATGATGTAGGAGTCGTAAGTAGGTATATGAGTCATCCCGGATTGGAGCATTGGAATGTGGTAAAATGGATTCTCAAATATTTGAGAGGTATATCCAATAAACACTTATGTTTTGGGGTCTCTAATACTGATTTAGTAGGTTATGTAGACTCAGATTTGGCAAGGGATATTGATACCAGACGGAGTACTACAGGTTATGTCTTTACTGTAGGTGGGATAGTTGATTTGGATCTCACGGTTGCAAAAGGTGGTTGCTTTATCCACCACGGAGGCAGAGTATGTAGGTGCAACAGAGGCAAGCAAGGAGATGGTATGGATGCAATCTTTCATGGAAGAATTAGGCAAACAACAGGCTAACAGTTATTTGTTTACGGACAGCCAGAGTGTCATACATCTTGCAAAGAATTCTTCCTTGCATTCAAAGACCAAACACATACAGTTGAGGTATCACTTCACTCGATCAGTGTTGGATGATGGACAGTTAAGGATGGAAAATATACATATAGATGAAAATCTAGCAGATATATTTACGAAGGCAGTGACAAGGGAGAAGTTGAGCTCCTCTTCAGCTTTGGTTGGTCTTCAAGACTAAACACAAAAAATTAGAATAGCAGAGTCTAGGGTGCTTATTTCCAGTGGGAGCTACAGGATCAATGGTGTTATGATCAGTCTTCAAGTGGGAGATGATATGGTGTGGAGTCTGATCAGTCTCCAAGTGGGAGATTGTTGTTATATGGAGCCTAATCAGAATTAGAGGTTAAATTTACCCCACTTTTATTGGCGCGGTTTCCCCCCAAATTATTTAATAGGGTCAAGGGGCAACACCCCTTGCGAGGTTTGGGGGTAGTGCCCCTAAGACAGGGTCAAGGAGTAGTTCCCCTTGTAGAGTCTAGGGGCAGCGCCCCTGGCGTGCTCCCTATTACGATACAGGGCGGGGTCGAGGGGCAGCGCCCCTGCGGGGGCTCGGGGGTGTTACAGCCTATATGAGCAGTCTGGTTTCAATTGAAAAATGTAAAAAATTAGTTAAGGTACAAGTGTCTTTGTATATATACAAAGGTGTTTGTATATACATGCAGGTCAAAATGTGTGTTGGCGGGTGAAAAATCTCCATCGGCCTTCAAAAAATGGTAAAAATGAGTTGTATGCGTTCTAAAATGCATATTGGGTTGCATATACAAGGAGGAATCTTTTACAGATTCCTAGGAATATTCGCTGCTTGTATATTAGGTTTGCTTGTATATCGGGCTTGTATGTTTTAAAATACAACAGTTATATACAAGAAAAAGATGCGAAAATGAATGTATGTCTGAACATACATTGGGTTTATACAATGAAATATACAAGGAGGCCCGATATACATCTGCTACAGTGTAAAGGTTCATCGGAAGCACATACAATGAAAAGATACATGTGGTAGGGCATGTAGGCATATACAAACAGGTTTGTATATTCGGCATACAGGAGAAGCAGGTACAGGGTTGAATGTATGTTTGGCATACATTGGCGACATACAAGAGGGAATCCTTACCGCATATCCTAGAAGATTCCTTGCTTGTATGTTAGGGGATTTGTATGTTTGCACATACAAGCCGATATACAAAAGAGACATACATTTCGGACCCAAGGGATAAATCAATTGCAGTATATAAGATTTGGGGTCCATTGCATGTATATTGGGCACGTGTTTGTGCCTATATGCATTGTGAAGTTACAAAGGCTAGGTACAAGCCGGATTTCAAAACAACTTCAAGTGCCTCATTAAAATTTGAAATCCGCCTTGTATGTAGGAGGCGAACGTATATGCAGTTATACATTCAAAAATATACAAAAGGAGAGACATGCAATCCAGACGCGATGGAGGAATAAGGTGCAGTGAATGAAATTTGGCGTGCATGGGTTGTATAAAGCTCTTGTATATGCTGATATACAAGCCGATGTGCGATAAAAGGGATACAAGCCAGATTTGAACCAATTCTCAAATTGTTCTAATAAAATTTGAGGTCCGACTTGTATATAAGGTGTTTGTATATGCTTTTGGGCATGCATATGCAAAAGCGATAAAGGCAAAATAAAGGTGCGAAAGGCCAGCGATAGAATCATGGGGTGCCCCACGTGGCATGATTTCGTTGGCTGGTGGCTCTTCATACATATTTTGGGACCATTGATCTCGGCGATGGGTTTTTAGATCGATGGTCAGGTTTTGAGCTTTCAGCGATGGTTTTTTCCTTATGTCTGCGGTCGTTTTTGAGCGGGAATTTTCCATGGGTGTGATGTTATTGTTTCCAGGAGGAGCTGCTGGTGGTTGAGCCATTAATGGCTGGATTGCAGATAGGCATGGGCCAATGGTTGAATGGTCAAGTACCAGGTTTTATGACAGAGAGTCTTCTAGCGGCGGCATAGGGCTCAAGCTCAACCACTCCTCGCCCTCCTCTTGCTTCTTCCCGTTTTGTCCCCTACTGCATTTATTATTTTGAGCGCCATCTCTGGTGCATTGTTTGGCGGGAATTTTGACCTTGTCATCTAATTAATTTCTGCGAAGTACACTTTCTTGTTGTTTTAAGCAAACTGTGTTACTTTTTTGTGGTTGTTGAAAACTAGACAATATTTTGGTACTGTGACACAATACAACTTCATTGGTGGCCCTGTTCTTGATGTCTTGTAAGTTTATGAGTCTCATGTTGTATGTTTCATGCATGAGTTCACTAGTTTCATGCTATTTTATATGAGAAATGCTTTGTGCATGTGTTTAATCATTTGTCTCCAAGCTGTGGGCATAGTTTCTTTTGAATCAAGATAACTAAGGTTTGTTAAGGTTCAGGAATATAGTTTTTCTATATTGAATGTTTAATCTCCTACTTTTGTTCAAGGAACAAATTAAATGTTTTAGGTTAATCATTGAGAAAATGTGTTGCAGTAGGGATACCATTAAGTATGAATGATTAAGCACCTAATTGTTGGGAAGTATCTGTAAGGCAGATATTAGAAATCCCCTTGATATTCAGTCTTTGGTGTATGTTCACGTTGGCCATTCACATGTGTATGTCTGTTGACTCCGAGCCCCAAATAGGCACCGATCTAGTCTTGTATTGAGGTCACAACCAAAGTCCTAGTTTTGCATCCAACTATAAATCAAACTCAAACTTCATAAACAAACCTTTTAGGATTTTAGAAGTAGTTTTAGGATCCAAAATCCTTTGTCTACAACTGAATATAGGCCCAAAGCTAGCCCCTTTGTACTTATCTCACAGTTTTGGACTACTTAATAGAGGATTTATCTGCTTTATGTTAGCATCCCAGCCCTTTCATAGCATATCTCATGGATGTTGAATAGGGAATACCCCCTTGGTTCTGCAGAGCCGAAAGAAGAAGAGGAGAAATCTATAGAGTCTATCTCCTATACTGTTAGCCGCTGGCCCAGGAATCCTATTGATCATTGATGGCAACCTTGTAGGGATAACTAGGAGTAAGCATCCAATTGGATTGAGAAGTAACAAAAATTGGCGACTCTGCTGGGGATGATTTGATGAAAACAGAATTTATTTTTATCCATCCGAGTCACCAACAGAAATTGGCGACTCTACTGGGGACTTGTAAAAGAACCCTGATTCCAAAAGAAAACAATTCCTAGTAATAAGTGGTGACTCCGAACCAATCTCCCAACTAGTAAAGTAAAAATTTGTATGCAAGGGAGAAGATCCCAGTGTAATACTCTGTTTGAAGAGTTACCCATAAAGATGATGTATAGGAAAAAAGGGATTGTTCGAGCCAGTCAAGATGGTTCTCCTAGCCCCAGGAAAAATGAATTTATTTAGGACAATCCAGGATCTTCAGAGCAAACAATACCTTATTTTTCAAACACTGAGGCTAAGATCCAGAATGTATATGAGAAACAACAGGGTGGTGGATTGAGAATAAGGTTAGAAGTGTTTCAAGAACACCCTTTCCATGACTCCCCTGACAGATTTGAAGAAGCTGAATCCCTAAGGGATGAAGATAATGATGATCAGAATGAAATGGGACCATCCTCCTTTATGCCCAAAGAGGAACAATTAGTCGATGAAATTAAGAGCTTAAGGGCAGAATTAGAATATCTATAGGTAGTGAAAATCAGAGATGATATGAGACAAAAAGTGCAAGCTCTGAGAGTTTCTCATAATGATTCAATTCCTACCCTTGAAAATGCAAATATGCAGAGAAATCAACAAAGAAATGAAGTCCAGAATCAACATAATGATCAAAGACAAAATGCAAACAATGCTAGGGCTCCATTAAATAATATAAGAAATCAAAATGCAAATAGAAATGCAAATGCTAATCAATTTGGTAGACAGCCGATGCAGCTGGATAGATTCAGGCAACTGGTTTTTGATGGCATTCCTGGTTATTCAAATCCTATTGATAAACATGTGAGGCTGCAAGTGCCTAAATTTTCAGGAAATAATATTGTGTCAGGTGAAGACCATCTAAAAGCTTTTCAGAATATCATGGACAACTTTGAGGTTGAGCATGAGGATGTTTTCATGAAATCATTTATGCAATCCTTAGTTGATGAAGCCAAGGAGTGGTACAAAGGTCTGCCTGACAGAAGCATTTCATCATGGGATGAATTTAGGAGAATATTCAAGGAACAATATGGTGACAAAACTGATCCTAGTTTCTTCATAAATGAATTCACTGGCATTGCTAAAGGATCAAATGAACAAGTTGCTAATTTCAATGCTAGATTCATGAAGGTATTGAACAAATTGCCACATGACTTGAGGCCTAATGAACCTATGTGCATAGTGTTGTACATAAATGCTTTTATGCCAAGACAGCTTATGGATTAAGAGACAAGGGACCTCATAGCCTCAGGGATGCCTTCAAAATAGCAACTAATATTGAAAATAACAGGAAGGCGTCTGGTAAGACAAATAGAAGGGATGATGTGAAAATTCTGCAAAATCCAAACACTAAATCTCAGAGTATCCAAGGTAATGCATCTGCTTCTAAGGATAAAATAGATAAATTAACAAATGTTGTTAAGGACCTAAGTTATAGAATAGCTAAAAATGAAAAGGGAATAGGTCCTGACAGACAGGTTTACCCAAGGCAAGAAAGAAGACCATCATTACATGACATGACATGCCATATCATACCAATTGGCATAATGGTAGGCCTATTCTCCCAAACAACAACTCAAGTCAAAGAGCTCAGAAAACAAAGGAAACTCCTGATCCTTTGAAGAAATCTATAAATATTGTTAATGACACCCCATGGTGTATAATCTGCCAAATGCCTCATTCACAGTCACAATGTATGATTGCTCAATCTCTATATAATAATGTTGTTGCCTATGATGAATGCAATGAGCCGCATTGCATGGAAGATGATAATGTCAATATGTTGTCTACAAACAGAGGATACTCTTTTCATGATGCTAATGCAAGTGTAGATAATGAAATTCAAGTCTGCCAACAGTTCCCATATGATGAGGATGAAGAGGACAATTATGCATATGCTCAAGATTCACATAATTTCCTAAGTGATTTGAGGAGACATTCAGATGAAGAAATTAGAGCCCTCACAGTAGCAGCAGTAGCTCAAGTCAAGAGCAATTACAATCTCAGAGGTAAGGCTCAGGTAAGTGGTACACCTTAACCAGAGAACACTTTTGTGAGCCAGCCAATGCATAATTATAAGGGGACGGAAACATATAAGAAACAATGGAACAATAATAAGCAAGGTTTTAAGCAAAAAATAGGATATGATTCTCAAAAAGCAAAGAATATAGTTCCCTAGGCTAAGGATCAAAATAAACATCTTCAGATCAAAGATGATAGTCAAGGAGCTGTAAAAGCTAAAGCTAGATCATCTCAGGATGGAAGTAAAACGGTGGAGCAAGCTACAACTGTTATTCAAAATTATGCTCCATTTGACATCACTCAGGTCTTGTCTCAAATAAATGTCTCTGTTCCATTAATGGAACTGATGAAAGTAGAAGAGTTCAGAAATAAGGCTGTGTCCTTAATCTTAGGAACACCTTGTTAGATCAAGCAGAAAGATGAGTCTCAGAGTAAGAAACAGGCCCTATATATTGATGAGGATGAAGTTCTTGAAGTATATTTGGGGATGACCATGACAAAGTGCCCTTCACAAGTGGAGCCATTTTATGTCTCCCTTGTCATAAATGGAAGAATAATTAGAAATTGTATGCTCGACTCAGGAGCATCCATAAACATCATGCCTTTGGCCATCATGCAGCAAGCTGGATTAAAGATAGATAAGCCATGTGGGAAGTGCTATGCCATGGATGCTAGGGAGGTAGCTGTCATCGAAATTATGAAAGATGTTGATTTCAGACTGGCAGCATATCCTGAAAAGACCTACAAAATGAACATAACGATTGTTGATATCAAACCACAATATGGCATGTTGTTGTCAAGAAGGTGGGCAACGTTGATTGGTGGAAGTATGCAATTAGATCTGTCATACACTATGATCCCTATGAATGGTAGGAATGCCAAACTGATCAGGGAGGAAAGATCATCAGAGACAGTGGAGAATCAAGAAGCAAAGGAATAGATATGCTTTGTGAACACCAACTATGATAATTTTAGAGTTGTCTCAGATGTTAAAGAAGGTAAAGAGGGAGACATGTGCATTCAAAAGTCTGATCAACAGGGCCTCTGGACCATGTATTTTGATGGAGCTTGTTCGAAGGAAGGCTCAGGTGTTGGGATTGTATTTTTGTCTCCATCTGGTAAACTTCTAAAATCCTCTTTCTTGTTGAAGTTTTCCTGTACAAATAATATTGCAAAGTATGAGGCTGTGTTATTAGGATTGAATGTCACTTTGAGGCATGGAATTAAGATGCTCAAGGTGTTTGGTGATTCAGAGCTTATTGTTTTCCAAGTTAGAGATAAGTATGCATCAAAAAATAAGAGATTAAAACAATATAAGCATGTTGTTTGGGATACAATTGAATTGTTTGATGCATTTTCAATAAACTGGATAGAATGTCAGGGCAGATTTTCTAGCTAATGTAGCTATAAGGCCAGATGATATAACTCTATCAGATCTTACAGATGTTGAGATCAAACTCAGGCCTATAGTGCCAGATAATGTATGTAGCTGGCAAGTATTTGATGATGATAAAGATTTACTAAGATTTCTGCATTATATTGATGAATATGAGAACCAGGAAATGGATTTTCAGAATTTTGTAGAGGTAGTAGATGGGAAAGAAACTCTCCTAGGGAAGGAAGTAATTCAGCTAAAGACAAATAAAATCCCTAGAGGGCTAGTTGCTTTAGAGAGAGATTTTGACAATAAGGACCAATTTGTTGTAAAGTCATCTCCGACAAACAAGAATGATCTAGAAGAGATAGATTTGGGAACATCTCATGCCCCAAAAGGGTATACATTGGCAAACAGCTCAAACCACATATTAGAACTATGTTGATTGTATTGCTAAGAAGGTACAAGCATGTCTTTGCCTGGTCTTATGAGGACCTAAAATCTTATAGAGAGGACCTATTCCAGCATGAAATCCCTTTGAAGCCTGGAGCTAAACCATTCAGACAAAAATAGAGACCTATAAATCCAACTTTAGCTCCAAAAATGCAAGAAGAACTTATGAAACTTAGGGAAGCTGGAATAATCATGCCTATCAGACATTCAACTTGGGTGTCTAACCTTGTCCCAGTCAGAAAAAAGAATGGTGACATAAGGCTTTGTGTAGATTTTAGAAATTTAAATATATCTTCTTTGAAGGACAACTATCCATTGCCAAATATGGAGGCCATGTTGTAGAAGGTGACTGGCTGTGAACTTCTATCCATGACGGATGGATTTTCAAGGTACAATCAAGTGAAAGTAAAGGAATCTGAACAATTTAAGACTACTTTCACTACTCCATGGGGAACCTATGTATATGTAAGGATGTCGTTTGGACTGACAAATGCAGGTGCCACATTTCAAAGGGAAATGGATGTTGCTTTTGCAGGATTGATTGATTCAATCTTGGTTGTATATCAGGATGATTTGACTGCCTTTTCAAAAAAGGAAGAATAGCACTGTACGCATTTAAGCAAATTTTTATTAGAGCATTAGACTATGGCATCTCACTCAACACAAAGAAATGTGCTTTTGGGGTTGTGGAAGGAAAACTGCTTGGACACATTGTTTCCAAGGAAGGAGTTAGGATTGATCCTGAGAGGGTGGCTGCAATTGACAAAATTCAGATCCCTAAAATAGTAAAAGGTGTTCAGTACTTCTTTGGACAGATTAATTTTGTTAGGAGATTTGTTCCTAACTTTGCAGAGACCACCAAGAGGATCTCTAAAATGCTGAAGAAGAATGCAATTGTCAAATGGGAAGATGAAGCAACCAAATCATTTCAAGATATAAAAGAGGCAATAAAGATGGCTCCTGTACTAAAATCTCCTAATTTTTCCAAGCCATTTCAATTGTTTCCATTTGCTTCATTCCATACTATTCCTGCATGTTCATTGCAAAAAAATGAAGAAGGGTTTGAACAACCTATAGCTTTCTTTAGCAGGTCATTGCAGGCTGCTGAATTGAAGTACGATATAATGGAGAAGCAAGCATATGCGTTGGTTAGAGCAGTGAAGAGCTTCAGGCCTTATTTGGTGGGCTCTCAGATAATTGCATATGTGCCTCATGCAGCAGTCAAGGATATCTTCACTCAGCAGGAGGTAATTGGAAGAAGATGCAGGTGGATAAATAAACTACAAGAATTCAACATTGAAATACAGATTACAAAGCTGGTAAGGGGACAAGGTTTGGCAAAGGTAATGACAGAATCAAATCTGGAAGCATGCCAGGTGAACATGGTGCAAAATAAAACTGTCAGTATATCAGAATCTGATTGGTATAAGGACATTGTATATTACTTGCAGAATTTGAATTGTCCTTCCCACTTCAATGATAGTCAGAAAAGGACTTTGAAGCTACATGCAATCAAATACATAATTCTTTAGGGAGAGCTGTATTAGAAGAATCCTGAGGGTGTACTACTCAGATGTGTGAATGAGGATCAGGCTGCTGATATTTTAAATGACCTACACACAGGAGGATGTGGTGGACATCACGCCGCCAAGACAATAGCCCACAAAATTCTTAGAGCAGGATATTAGTGGCCAACTCTTTTTTCAGATGCACAAAAGTTGGTAAGAAAATGTGATCCTTGCTAAAGGTTCTCAGGAAAGCTAAAATATGGAGGTGCCTTGTCCCTTAGGATTATAACTGTAGAGACCCCATTTCAGCAGTGGGGAATTGATTTTATAGGGGAAATCTCAGAAAAATCAAGTGGAGGACACAGTTGGATTCTGGTTGCTATTGATTATTTTACCAAATGGGTTGAAGCCATTCCAACTAAGAAAGATACGAGCAAGGTGGTGATGGATTTTGTTTTGGAGCACATTATTATCAGATTTGGAGTGCTAGCTACAATTGTCACAGATAATGCCATGTGCTTCAAATCTGGAGAATTTGTTGATTTCTACAACGAATATGGGATCAGTCTATCATATGCATCACCATATCACCCACAAGGAAATGGTTAGGCAGAATCAAGCAATAAGAGCCTCATGAAAATCATTAAGAGAATGCTAGATAAGAGCAAGAGTGTATGGGATTCAAAGTTAAAGATGGCATTGTGGGCCAACCAGATGACAGTGAAGGAATCAACTGGAAGGTCACCTTTTGAGTTAGTGTATGGTGCACCAACTAGGCTACCTGTGCACAACCTTCTGCCAGTTTATAGGTTTTTACAAGAGAATGATACAGAGATTGGGGACCCAATGACTGAAAGAATCAATCAGCTAGTTGCATTGGATGAAATCAGAAGAGAGGCACACATGACAAATATCAAGAAACAGCAAAAGATGAAATATTTGTTTGATAAGAGAGCTACAGAAAGAAAGTTTCATAAAGGTGATTTGGTCCTTGTATGGAATGTAAGGAAGCAGGATAAGGGCAAACATGGTAAATTTGAGCCCTTACGGGTGGGTCCATACCAAATCAGTGACACTCATGGAGGAGATTCTTACTTTCTCCAGGCCCTAAGTGGTGAATTTTTGGAATTGCTTGTGCATGGTCAGTTCCTAAAGTTCTACTTCTTGTAATGGTTATATTGTGTGCACGTTGTAAACTAAATGTAAATATTTCGTACATGCCTTGTATAGTCGATCGTGTTTTGCGTTTTGGGTTTTGTCTGGTCTGCCCCAGAGTGGTCTGGTCCTCGCTGCAGTCTTGCGCCTGCACGTCCCCAATCGGAGCCTATGTTACCGCCTGTATGAGTAGTCTGGTTTCAATTAAAAAATGCAAAAAATCAGTTAAGGTACAAGTGTCTTTGTATATATACAAAGGTGTTTGTATATACATGCAGGTCAAAATGTGTGTTGGCGGGTGAAAAATCTCCATCGGCCTTCAAAAAATGGTAAAAATGAGTTGTATGCATTCTAAAATGCATATTGGGTTGCATATACAAGGAGGAATCTTTCACAGATTCCTAGGAATATTCGTTGCTTATATATTAGGTCTACTTGTATATCAGGCTTGTATGTTTTAAAATACAACAGTTATATACAAGAAAAAGATGCGAAAATGAATGTATGTCTGAACATACATTGGGTTTATACAATGAAATATACAAGGAGGCCCGATATACATCTGCTACAGTGTAAAGGTTCATCGCCAGCACATACAATGAAAAGATACATGTGGTAGGGCCCGCAGGCATAGACAAATAGGTTTGTATATTCGGCATACAAGAGAAGCAGGTATAGGGTTGAATGTATGTTTGGCGTACATTGGTAACATACAAGAGGGAATCCATACCACATATCCTAGAAGATTCCTTGCTTGTATGTTAGGGGATTTGTATGTTTGCACATACAAGACAATATACAAAAGAGACATACATTTCGGACCCAAGGGATAAATCAATTGCCGTATATAAGATTTGGGGTTCGTTGCATATATATTGGGCACGTGTTTGTGCCTATATACATTGCGAAGTTACAAAGGCTAGGTACAAGCCAGATTTCAAAACAATTTCAAGTGCCTCATTGAAATTTGAAATCCGCCTTGTATGTATGAGGCGAATGTATATGCAGTTATACATTCGAAAATATGCAAAAGGAGAGACATGCAATCCGGACGCGATGGAGGAATAAGGTGTAGTGGATGAAATTTGGCGTCCATGGGTTGTATAAAGTGCTTGTATATGTTGATATACAAGCCGATGTGCGGTAAAAGGGATACAAGCTGGATTTGAACCGATTCTCAAATTGTTCTAATAAAATTTGAGGTCTGACTTGTATATAAGGTGTTTGTATATGCTTTTGGGCACGCATATGCAAAAGCGATAAAGGCAAAATAAAGGTGCGAAAGGTCAGCGATATATTCATGGGGTGCCCACATGGCACGATTTTGTTGGCTGGTGGCTCTTCATACATATTTTGGGACTGTTGGTCTCGGCGATGGGTTTTCAGATCGACGGTCGGGTTTTGAGCTTTCAGCGATGGTTTTTTCCTTATGTCCACGGTCATTTTTGAGCGGGAATTTTCCATGGGTGCGCTGTTACTATTTCCAGGAGGAGCTGCTGGTGGCTGAGCCATTAATGGCTGGATTGCAGATAGGCATGGGCCAATGGTTAAACGGTCAAGTACCAGGTTTTATGACAGAGAGCCTTCTAGTGGCGGCATAGGGCTTGAGCTCAACCACTCCTCGCCCTCCTCTTCCTTCTTCCTGTTTTGTCCCCTGCTGCATTTATTATTTTGAGCACCATCTCTGGTGCATTGTCTGGTGGGAATTTTGACCTTGTCATGTAATTAATTTCTGCAAAGTACACTTTGTTGTTGTTTTAAGCAAACTGTGTTACTTTTTTGTGGTTGTTGAAAACTGGACAATATTTTGGTGCTGTGACACAATATAACTTCATTGGTGGCCCTGTTCTTGATGTCTTGTAAGTTTATGAGTCTCATGTTGTATGTTTCATGTATGAGTTCACTAGTTTCATGCTATTTTATATGAGAAATGCTCTGTGCATGTGTTTAATCATTTGTCTCCAAGCTGTGGGCATAGTTTCTTTTGAATCAAGATAACTAAGGGTTGTTAAGGTTCAGGAATATAGTTTTTCTATATTGAATGTTTAATCTCCTACTTTTGTTCAAGGAACAAATTAAATGTTTTAGGTTAATCATTGAGAAAATGTGTTGCAGTAGGGATACCATTAAGTATGAATGATTAAGCACCTAATTGTTGGGAAGTATCTGTAAGGCAGATATTAGAAATCCCCTTGATATCTAGTCTTTGGTGTATGTTCACACTGGCCATTCACATGTGTATGTCTATTGACTCCGAGCCCCGAATAGGCACCGATCTAATCTTGTATTAAGGTCACAACCAAAGTAGTAGTTTTGCATCCAAATATAAATCAAACTCAAACTTCATAAACAAACCTTTTAGGATTTTAGAAGTAGTTTTAGAATTCAAAATCCTCTGTCTACAACTAAATATAGGCCCAAAGCTAGCCCCTTTGTACTTATCTCACAATTTTGGTCTGCTTAATAGAGGATTTATCTGCTTTATGTCAGCATCCCAGCCCTTTCATAGCATATCTCATGGATGTTGAATAGGGAATACCCCCCTTGGTTCTGCAGAGCCTAAAGAAGGAGAGGAGATATCTATAGAGTCTATCTCCTATACTGTTAGCCGCTAGCCCAGGAATCCTATTGATCATTGATGGTAACCTTGTAGGGATAAATAGGAGTAAATATCTAGTTGGATTGAGAAGTAACAGGGGGCAGCACCTCTAAAACCTCCAATTATTTTTTATTATTTTATAAAGGCGTCGAGAATTATTTTTCTATTGACCAACATTAAAAAAAACCCTATTCTTTGTAACCGACATAAGGCTTGATAAAAGCGGCTAAGAGTTAGGATTTTCGTTGATGTATTGTAGCATTTTGCAACAGTATTGAGTTGCAAGGATTACTGGTTGTAATCGGTTTGATTTACTAGATAATAATATTGGACTCTTTGATGGTGGATGTAGCCCGAGTTTGGGTGAACCACGTTAAAACTTATCTCTCACTGTTATTATTTCTGTGTATTTTCATTCCTCTGTTTAACCTTTACTTGCATTTAATTGATATCTTCTGCATGCAATTCCTAACAGACTTATGGTAAGGAACTTTTCAATGAAATGGATAGACATAGGAGTGGATGATGGTGTTGGAGTGGTAGACATGTTATTAGGAGGTTCTTTTTTAGTCTCAAGGATAGGAATTTGAGTACATGATGTTCTTAGATTCCTTACTAATAGTCCTTGGGTCACATCCTTCATGGCTTCATGGGTTGATGGACTAGGATATGTATATAGTTGATGGACAATAATGGAGGATGTTGTGGGGTTAGGATTAGGATCGAGTGAATGGATTAGATGGTGAGTTATATGGTGGATGGATGATAGGGATTGATGGATTAGGAGATGGGTGGACTAATTTGTTAGGATTAGGAGGATTAGAGGGAAATTATAACATAATTCCCCTTTAACCCTAACCCCTAAACCCTAAACTTGAGCAACCCTAGAAACTCATAAACCCTAAATAATGCCCCTAAACATCTGAGCAACCCTAAACTCATAAACCCTAAATAATGCCCCTAAACTTGAGCAACCCTAAACCTCTCTCTCTCCCAAAACCCCTAAACCCTATATAATGCCCCTAAAACCTAACCCCTAAACCATAAACCTGAGCAACCCTAAACTCTTAAACCCTAAATAATTCCACTAAACCCTAAACTTAAGCAACCCTAACTCATAAACCCGACCAACCCTCTCTCTCTCTCCAAAACAAGAAAACTAGGACTCTCTCTCTCTCTCTCCTTATCACCCTATCTCTCCCCCCTCTCTCTCCCCTCCATCTCCATCCTCTCTCCTTCTTCCTCCCTCTCCTCTCCCATGTTGACAAAGAATATGGAACCAAGAAAACTAGGACATGCAAAGAGAGACAAGGATATAAATTGGGATGATGAATTGTAAACAAGATAATTTATGAAATTTCATTGGATGGGAAGAATTATGAAGATAGATAGAGAGGGGAGGATAGTAGAGAGTGAGAGTGAGGGTAGGAGGTAGAGACAAGAGGAAAGTAGAGAGTGAGATAGGGTAGGAGGTAGTCAGGGGAAGGAAGAAGAGATAGAGAGAGAGGGTAGGAGGTAGACAAGGGAGGGAAGCAAAGATTGAGAGAGAGGGTGGGAGGTAGACAGGGGAGGGAAGTAGAGAGTGAGAGAGAGGGTAGGAGGTAGAGAGGGGGGAGAAGAGAGTGAGAGAGAAGGTAGGAGATAGAGAGGCGAGGGAAGTAAAGACTCATAAAGAGGTTAGGAGGTAGACAGGGGAGGGAAGTAGAGAGTGAGAGAGAGGGTAGAAGGTAGAGAGGGGAGGGAAGAAGAGAGTGAGAGAGAAGGTAGGAGGTAGAGAGAAGAGAGAAGCAGAGACTCATAGAGAGAGCAGGACATAGAGAGGGGAGGGAAGTAGAGAGTGAGAGAGATGATAGGAAGTGTAGCTACCATTGTATATATGTATGTAAAGTGTGGAAGCCTAGACAAGGCATGTCAATTGTATGATGTAACACCTCAAAGAGATGTTCTGTAATGGAATGTAATGATTGCAAGATATGCAAAAAATGGATTTGTTGAAAATGCTTTAGAAACTTTCAAACAAATGCAATTGGCATGTGTATAGCCAAACATGCTCAGCATAACGTGAGTGTGATATAATGCGCTCATGTTATTGATTTAATTTTAATTCAAGCACATGTACATAGGTCTAAAATAATATTGCATCCTTTCTTAAATCTAAAAATAATGATGATGCACAATTTTAGAAAGCATAAATCTAATTTAACCTAAAACTAATGAAGAAAAATTTAAACATTAAAGTGAAACTAGAGGTATGATGTTAAATCAAATAAATTAAATTCATAATTAAAATATGACTTGAAAAATGAACTTTACCTAATGTAATTTAGAATAATTAAAAAATGCATATACATTGAAACATAAATCAACCTTGAAACATGATAATTTAGGATTTCAATTAATCATGAATAGATTAAATGCACTTAACTAGATTGATCCAAAGAGCTCGAGTATGAATGTTAATACATTGTTGAATCAAACACATATAGCTTCAAAAATAAATAAAATAGTAAAAGCAATTAATTCTCCACCTCTCAATTTCTAAGAATAAAACAAAATAACCGAAAGAATTAATTTCACATAATGACTTGCATCTGCCACTTCATCCATGTGGCCTAGATTAGATAAACTTAATTCAAGAGGATGCATAAGAATCTTTTCTCAAAGATATTCAAATATCTAAAATTTTAATTCAAATAAAATAATTAATATTATTGCCACTAGATATTAGACTTAATCTATTCTTCAAAATAATTATGAAAATATTTTCCATGCAAGATTGACTAGGTGGTGTGTACGTAGATTTTCCTTTAGCACAATTCGCCTTTAGTTGGCTAGACACCCCTCCTTGATGATACTTTCTCCCTGTTGAGAGACTTTTGTCCTGCCATTTCACATTAAATCAATCAATTAATTTCCCAATAATATTATTTAATATCATAATTAATTATTAGAAAATAAAGGGTTGTGACATCCTTTCCCTCTTAAAAGAATCATCGTCCTGATGATCAAATCAACTTAACTCATGATAAGGTTTCATACCTCTTTTAATCTGGTTTTAACTCAATGTCACAATCTTGCCCACCTGACAAAGATGTTGATTACTTCAAAGCACCTATTTGTTCATGATAGCAAAAATCTCTGTCTAACATTCATACACTTGCACACATCGTTAGCACATCATGGTTTCATCATATTCGCTCTATTTCCATACTTTCAGATAAGTTAGATATACAAGTCATAATCTAGCCCAACTTGAGTAAATATACAAATATCTTCACTTGATCGAGAGAAATAATGATATTCCAATTTTATAAGCAATGATTCCTTGCAAAGGGTTTATCAACTAATTCACATCTTTTCTAAAATCTTATATTCTCTACCTTTGTTATCAATGCAATAATTCTAAACAATTCTTATCATATTCTAAGACACATTGCATACAAGTGATTTCTATCTCACATACTTACTCAAGGAGGTATAACTACCTTCCAATTCACACAATGCCACTCACAAAAAAGAACCAAAATGTTCATTTTTTCAAGCATGCCTACCCACATGAAACATCTAAACAATTACTATTCTATGATGAAAACAAGCATCTCATACTACTTGTTATCATCATTGGAAAATCAACAACAGTAACAAAATAAAGAGTTTCAACATTAAGACTCAAGAAGATATCAACACTAAATTTTAAGAGTTATCCAACAATAATATCATCAACATACAAGATAAAAAGATCACAGAAGATCAACAAGTTTTCAACACTAAGTTACTAAAAATCATCATTAAATCTTGATCACAAAAGATCATCAACACTAAAATAAGAGGTTCAACTTGATTACATCACTAAACCAAGAAGACCAAATGTCAAGTAGATTGACATGAACTTGATACTAATTCATAGAAGATCACAGATTACGTAGTATTGAATCAAAGATGATCAAAACTAGTTCAAAGGAACTCAAAAGTCAATGTATCATCAAATTTTCATCACTAAGTGAAAAGGAACATTTCAATAGATATATTGTTGCATTAGCATAAACAACAAGACTCTTAAGTCAAAGAGAATCAAATCTCAAAAGTAGATGAAGTCACTTGATTGAAAATGGTCGAAAGATAGACCTTAACATTAAGCTATTAACTCAACATAAAAAGTTCACCATCAATCAAATTAGTTGAAAGATTACAACACTAGTCTTAAAGATTCAAAATCAAGAATAGAAATCAACACTAAGTTGGCAAAGTTTATCAATAGTCCAACTCAGTCAACAAAAGAGTTCATCAAAGTTAAACCAAATTTTGATTTCAACATTGAATTACATATGTTTAATAAAAGATCAATAGATCAAATTTCATCACCCAACCAAATAAGGTGGTCAACAAAAGAACACTCACACAACCTAAATCATCAAGAAAGGTTTGTCAAAGGAGTTCATCATCATCAAGAAAGGATGATAAAAAGATCATCAATAACATAAGGAAATCATCGAGGTCCTAAAAGATCATTAAAGTTAAGTAGATTATCTTGATTACCTCACTAAATCACTGATAAGTCAAATCATCATTCTATAAATGATAAATAGTTAAATTGGTAGAAAGGTCTTTTTGAATCTTTTTAAAGTAAAAATCAGATTCAGTTGCATAAAAGCACACTACATATCATTAAATAAATTTAAGATAATACCTCAAAAAGTACTGCAATTCATCAATATATATATATATATATATATATATATATATATATATATATATATATATATATATATATATATATATATATATATATTCAAACTAGAAGGTTTATGCTCATATCTATCTCATGAGCATTCATTATTTCTAATGTTTCACTTGTATTCTGAATTATGAAGTAAACATGTTATAACAAGAATTTTATAATCCGTACACACTCTATGCATTACTCTCACAAGATGCAATTATATCTTTTCCACAATTCTACATACATAGAACATCACTCGTTCCAAGTATGGAAACAAGATTCAAAGTGCATGAACATGCAGTCACATAGTGCACATAGCATAAATAATTAGCAATCATGAATACATGAACCCTAGGTGCATAACTCACACAGGGTAAGAATACATAAACTACTCATAGTGCATGACATGCATCATTTGTAAAAGTATATCATACATACTTGTAGTGCATTACATGAAATAGGCATTACTTATAGTGAACATTACTCGTTCAAGTATAAGTACAATAAATATGGTAAGTGCATCTCTCGTACAAGTGCATCGTTCGCACAAAATATGAATTATGCATAACTCAGATTAGTATGATTATAGTGATCATTACTCGATCCAATATAAACACAATGAATACAAATGGTGTATCTCACACACAAATTATGGATTCAATCATTACTCAAATATATTATTTGCACAAAAGAATCAATAACTTAATCTAGTGCATCACTCGCACAAAGACAATAATTTGAATCATCCACACAAAATATGAAATATGCATCACTCATATTAGTATAACTATAGTGAACATTTCATGTTCAAGTATAAATACAATAAATATGATAAGTGCATCTCCCGCACAAGTGCATTACTCACACAAAACATGAAAAAGTGCATCAAAGGCAACAATTTTTCTATAAATGTGAATGCAATCACTTATACAGATGCGTCATTCGCACAAAACATGAGAAGTGCATTATTGCACACGCACACATTACTTGCACAAGAAAAGTATCATTCTCATATAGTTCATATTTATGAGTACTTTCACTAATAGCAATCAAGCATATAGGATTTTTAAGATCCTTTTTCAACACAACATCAATCATTCCTACCTTGTCTATAAGACAAATTGAGAAAACTTATCTAATCATCCTTATCAATGGAGGCCCTTAAGGCATCTTAACTTTACATTCTCCAAAGATCTCGTGGATTCTACTAGATCCATGCTCACATCCTAAAAGAATAATATGTTACTTGAAAATCAGCTCATCCATAGTTTAATACAATTACATATAACCTTGTTCTTAAACATCCATCTCAGGTTTCCTTCTTTTCGAGGGCTTTTCCAAACTTTAAACCATCATTATCAGTTTAATTTATTTCACAGGTGGTTGTTCTTCTTCCTCTTGTCAAAATATTATCATTTTACCTCTTGCAAATCTTCCTTCCTTGTAACTTATGCATTTTATATTCAACTCATCCAACCTTTACGTCATCAGAGAGATCTCTCTTCTCAATATATTTCTCTTATTAATTCATTCTAATTTCCACATCATCACTCCTGGGTTGTCACCATATCTTAGTCATCTTGGTTCACTTCTTATTTCAAATGGTCACCAATCCTTGTTTTAGCCAAGACATCATTCTTGCTAGAGAGTCCTATGAAAAACACAACTAAAGAGATGAGGACTCATGACTAAATTAGTTAATAATGTCTGCTCTTCTTCTTGGTTCCAAACTAGACCATCTAAGAAACAACAAGATTCCAACTCGTCTAAGGAATCTTTGACCTAAAATTAGGCTCCTCAAAACACTTGTTATACCATCAAACAGGTTCACATTACTATAATGAAACCCTAAGCGTAGAAGACTCGAGGCCCGAGTGCTAAACCTGAAATGCTTTGATGCCACATGTAAGAACCATTCCATTACACTAGAATAAAACAATAATGTTTACATAAAATAGTGTGGAAAAAGGGAAGAACTAAAATTTCCCATTAATAATACAACTCATGTAAAATTCTTTCATCAACATAATCAAATATGTTTTAATACATCAAATATTCCAATATGTTAATAAAAAGGACTATGCCTTTACAATAACTAGCCATATATGCTCAACAAAAGAACATCACCCATACAATGTCTTTGATACCATACCATATCTTTGACACTACATCTAGCGAAGAGAGAGCATCATCAAGGTGATTTACCACCTAGCCAAAAGGCTCATGCCTCCCCGGACCCTTTGCGAGGGGTCTAGCAAATTGAAGCCAGCATGTGTGAAGGAATCTGGTGCAGCATGATTTATCTATCATCCCTATAGCATGTGTCAAATGCATATACTGATCTAAATCACGATATGGCAGAGAGAGACATAAAATGTCAAACATTAACTATTACTAAGTTTGATTGACAAGCTTTGGCCAAAGCATCTTTTCTAGCTGTGTTCAGCTAGATAGGTTCAAGAAGGAACCTACCCTTCTCTATAGCTCCATACATATTCGGTACCTATCCATGCTCTTTCTCTAACTTATCATACAAGAAAGCAAGAATAGAAAATACACTCCCAATGATGCATATAAGATTACAAGAAAGATAACTTGCATATGATATAAAACTTATTTTTTCTTGTATATCATTCATACACTCTTGATTTCAACATTCCTCATGAATACACACATTTGAAAGACAAGTCTTAGACAAATAGTTTAATAGTCTAACAAGGATTCAAATTCACAACTTTACTCCATAGTAGAAGATGACAGAAGGATAAAGTCAACCTACCTCAACAAATCTCAAAGGAACTCACAAGATCTTACAAGTTATGATAAGGAGTTTATATCTCAAACTAGCCTACCATCTAAAAATCAATACCTTATTTAGTGCTATACTATGTTTATGATACCTTCAAAATGTCAACTAACTCTATATACACTATTTCAGATCAATCTACCTCATATCATTAACCAAGGTCAATCTACTTCAGTTCATTAACATCATGGTTGACTTATATAACATAAGGTCTAGCCATTATCTCCTTACATACTACTCAAAAAATCATGTTTTCATTCATTTATGCTTCTCAAAAGAATATCTACTAACCATCCTATAGATTTACAAAGGAACAAAGGTACATTCTTAAAATAAGGATTTATATTGAATCTTCTAAGTTATAATTATCATCATCTCACTCATTGATATAGTATTCGCAATTTAACTCCTTCCTAAAAGTAGACAAGGTATTGAGGTCTAACTACCACATAGTATTCACAAGATTTCACTAACTAATTATATTGGGGAAGTTCCAAGCTAATAAAACCTTTTTTTTAATCAAAGGTGATCTTTACTATTCTATCGTTGCTTTGAGGTGCACTAAAGACTATTCAATCTATCTTCTAATGTGCTAAGTTCACGAGTAAAATCCCATTCCAATTCTAAGATAATCATCATGAGTTTCATGAAGTTCTTCTAGGGGATAAAACTACTATTTAACATATAACAATAATAGTAAAAAGATTTACACTTATTCAATGGGATAAATTTTTTAAAAAAAGTATGACTCTTATAAGAATGCGGATCTCCATATAGACTATGAGGTCGAATCCTGCTAAGACATATCGTTAGAAAGCAAGGAAGGATTTCGGCTTAGAAATAAAGTCTAAATTTCTAAAAAAAACAAGTAGTCGATCAAGGTAAATGTCCATTTCTCAAAGGAAAGATTATAACATTAAAGTAAGAAAATTTAGCAACATTTCGAATGACAAGATAAATGTCGAGAACCCTTGTTAATAGATTGCATGTCTAAAAGAGAGACAACATCAGTCGACTTAAATAAAAACCAGATAAGTAAGCACAGACATGGCACAATTACTCAAATATAGAATGGAAACTTCCAAAAAAATCCATGCAAAAGGAATTAGTATAAGTGAAGTCATCCCAAAAAAAGCACAAATTCTACTATTTAATGCTTTACAAGGTAAATTTGTATTTATTGCAAGAATGCACAAAATGGAATGTTGAAAGGCATTAGATACTTTCAAGCAGGTGCAACTGGAAGGCGTTTAGCCATATTTCATGACCCTACTAGTATCCTTCCAAAGCATTTGATAGATATTGAATTTTGCTAATGCACAAGTCGCCAAATGTGCAAAAAGTGGGAGCATAAACAAGCATGCTAAAATGAAAATAATGGATGCACCCCATGCTGATTATAACATGCAATGCTATGAGAAACTTTAAGTGATCTTTTGCTAGCATTGAAACTAAATACAATAGTTTCAAATGGTAAAAGAGGAAATAATATCTATGGCTTGACATGAGTAGGTTATGTTGAAAGATCGAACCAACATCCTTCCTCTACAAATATCAAATCTTAGATCGTGATAAAAATTGAGTGAAAGTCTTTTTTGGGGTTATCTCAGAGGACATAAGATGCAGACTCAATTGCTAAATTTGTCTAAAAGGATTAGAAACTTTAAAGCGAGAGCTCTGGCAGGTGCAAAGCCAGATTTCAAATCCTTGCTAGCAAAAGAGGAAGTCAAGCACGTGAACTGTATGCTAGAGAGTCATAAAATAAAAGAGCCAACTCTTGGAAATAAAAAATTGTCAGAATACTCAGAATATGGTTTGAACAACATGGCTAAATACAACATAAGAAAAATTTATAGGACATCGCATTAACTAGGAATCCAAAAATCAATTAAATTCATATTTTGAAAGAATCAAGAATGGAGAATGGTGATAGCAGTATTCATATAAAAGCTAAAAATTTCTAGTAAATATCATACACGGATCTTTCTCCTCAAATTCCATCTTTTCTTCTCTTAGAATTTCCGAGAGGAGCCTTCCCCCTATGCATGAAGATTCAAAAGACTAAAAACCTCCCTTGTTTCAGGTCCTATTTAAAGAGTATACCGAGTATATCTTGAAAACTCCTGCTTCAAAGATTTTTAAATGCATTTAATTGTTTAAAAAACAAATAAAATAGTAAAAGCAATTAATTCTCCACCACCTCTCAATTTCTAAGAATAAAACAAAATAACTGAAAGAATTAATTTCACATAATGACTTGCATCTACCACTTCATCCGTGTGGCTTAGATTATATAAAATCAATTAAAGAGGATGCATAAGAATCTTCTCTCAAAGATATTCAAATATCTAAATAACTAGTAAAAGCACCAACGGATAGGCACAAATATTTATAGGCCTATCACTAAATAGTTTATGTTTTTATTTTTATGGAAAGTTATTACATGTAGTTGTTGGTAGACAAGGCTATAAATACAATAAGAAATTCAATAATTTTTTTGCAAATAAAAATAATTGATTGGTATTAAATGAATAAGCACATGAAGTAATTCGTGAATGAACTAAACTAGTATACCTATATTTAAAAAATATATCTAAAGTAGGACTAGAGATATCTTTCTAGAAGCACCTATTTCCATTTATGTATAGTAAATTGATTAAAAAAATAGAGAAACATTTTGTAACTCCCATCACCCATGCCACTACGGTCATCCTTGCCATTACGGCCATGCATTCAACGGCCATGCATTCAATTTTATTTAATGTGCATCTTTTGATATGCCATTCTTTGATCTTAGTGGAGAGTGATGGCTTCTTTGAAACTACCATCCACCTTCCTTTCTATCTCACTTGCACTTTATTTTTTTTATTTTTTCTTTTATTCCTTTCACCTTCTCTTCTTTTATATTTTTATTTTTATCAGAATCTTATAAAATTTCATAGAATCTAAATCTGTTTATGAATCTTTCAGCTCTTGTTCTCCATGTGAATGTAAGAATGCCTCTCGATGTAATAAATTCTAAGCAATCAAGAGATTAGGTGAACCATGCAGTACCTAAATAATGTAGGATAATAAAAATCCATGTTACTAATTTCCTATCGACCAAGCATTGCACAAAATAACTTTTAAAAACATATATGTATGAAGTGTGAGTTTGAATCAACTATGTGTGAAGTGATTGAACTAACATTGTGTGAAAAGTGTGCTTTAACTTTGGCATTCAGTTTGTGTGTGTTTCTTCTTTGGCATATTTGAACTCGAGTGTTTACTTGTGTGTGATTGAACTAACTTTGTGCATGAAGCATGTTTAAAATTTTGCACATGTTCACTTTCTATGTGTAAAGTGTGTGTTTTAACTTTGACATTCATTTTGTGTCAATTGTGTGCGTGAAATTTAATTTGGGCATTCACTTTGTCTTGTGTGTGTATTTGAACTTTACCGTGTTTTATAAATTTGGCACCCACTTTATGAGTGTGTTTGGAGTTTGGAATATTTGAACTTAAGTGTTAATGCATGCTTGTACTAAATTTGTGTGAATGAATTATGTTTGAACATTGGCATATTCACTTTTTGTTTATGTAAATTGTATGTGTGTGTGGGAAAGTCAATTTAGGCATTCACTTTGTGGTGTGTGTTTTTAAAAAATAATTTTGGTATTCACTTTGTGTGGTATATGTGTTTGAACCAACTTTGGAATTTGTTGTGTATCTATGTGAGCTTAAAAGAACTTTTACATTTATTTTTTCTTTATTTATGAATGAACTTAAGCTAACACATTTTGTGGAGTGAATGAACTTCAACTATCACATTTTGTGGAGTGTATGAACAAACTTTGATATTCACTTTGTGTAGAATGCCATTGAAAGATTTAAAAAATTTTATTTTGTGTGTGTACAAATGAGCCTTGGATATCATTTTGTGTAGTGTATGAATGAACTTTGATGTTCACTTTATGTGGAATGCGCTTGAAAGAACTAACATTCCTTTTTTGTGTGTATACATGAATGAACTTTGGATATCAGTTTGTGTGATGTATGAATAAACTTTGATTTTCACTTTTTGTGAAATGTGTCTACAAACAAACTTCAATGATGTTCATTGTGAGTCTTTGTGTGTTTGAATAAATTTTGACTTTCATTGTGTGTGTGTGTGAATAAACTTTGACATTCATTGTGTGCATGTTTGACGTTAACTTTGGCATTCACTTCATGTGAAGTGTGTGTGTGTGTGTGTGAATGTTATTTAGTTTTGTCATTCAGTTTGTGTGAAGTGTGTGCCTATGTATTTGAATGAAATTTGTCACACTCTGTGTGTGCATGCATGTGTCTGTGAATGAGCTTTGGCACTTACTCTATGTGTGTACAAAAACACTGATGTTCACTTTGTGTCAAGTGTATGTGTAGGTGAATTAACAATGGTTTTCATGGTGTGTGGGTGGGTAGGTTTGAAAGTTATCTTTGGTATTCACTATGTGTGCACATGTTTATGTGAATGAACTTTGGCATTCACTTTATGTGTGTAAGATGTGTATGAACTAAATTTATTACATCAACCAACACTCATTTCATTTGTTCTCAATGGTGACTTACCCATAATAATGTTTTCATTAAATAAAAATAATTTAAAATTATTTAAAAAAGCACGTCATAATAATTCATCCTCTAATTAAGGAAGCCATAAACAAAAATTTATTGAATTTTTTTTAAATTATTTTTAAATATAAATTTAAATGTTATCACTCACTCTTAAATTAATTTAAAAAGGCATGTTATAATAACTAAAATTTAGGGATATGATTGCATATTGAGATTTTTTTTAAAAATCATATTTAAATATAAATTTAAATATTATCACTCACTTTTAAATTAATTTAAAAATGAATGTTATAATAAATCAATCCACCAAATGGGAAATTGTTAGCTACTTTAAGGAGTAGATTTATACATTAGAAAAAAAAAATTCTAGAACTTACTAAAATAAATTTATTCCTTAAATTGTATCATTTCTTTTTATCTCACTTTGCAATTAATATGCCAAATTAGAATACCAAACATAGGGAAAAAGAATATTAATAAAAACCATAATTAATTTTATTATTAATTTTAACCACAATAAAATAATTTAAGAATAATCACTCATATAAAGTTCATATGGCAATATATATGTTTTTTTTTAATAAATAAGTAAATAATGGTAATTAATTAATAAATATATTTCTATATAATAGTGGCCAATTAACTAAATGATACTTGGGTATGTGCAGGATCATGATGGGCCAAACTATACCTCTAAGTGGCAATGAAAATACAAAAAATCAGACTTTATCAAGTTCATGTGAAAATTTGAATAGATTATCTACACAATTTGAAAAAGATATAAGAACAAAATTTGTAGAGAATTGAATCTAGTTTATAGGCTACTATTTTTTTTTTAAACTAAATTTACTTAGTGAAAATTGAATATTTCAATGAACAGCTATTAAATTTTTCAGAAAAAAATAAAAAGTGGGTGTATGTCCAGCCAACCTAACTATGAGTAAATTTTTTTTTTTTTTGGAAACTTTCAAAATAAGTAGAGGACTCATGTCCAGATGTGACGCATATTTATATGAAATTTTTTTCCAATAAAATAATTAGTAATGATTTTTTTACTGTGACTTTTTTTAAATACTAAAAAGTAATCTTCCAGCCAACCTAACTCGATAAAAAAAATTGAAATTCAATTTTTTTTTTTTAATCTATAGCCATAAAAGCATAGAGTGTGACACAGGTTTCGGATCTCAAAAAGGTGAAATGGTTTGAAAGTTATTGATGTTTTTCAATCAGTGTGTCCATCAAAATTTCAGAGACACGGTATATAGAAAATTATTAATAATTATTTAATAAAATGATAACCAAACAAATTTTATATTTTTAGAAAGCTAACATTTTTTTCTATAAACCCTTTTCATTTTATCAATTTTGCATTAAAAAAGAGTCGTCAGCACGAAGGGTGAAGTTCGAAGAAGAGACTGAAACATGAAAACACGTTAGAATCCATGAAAAGTCAACAACCAAAATAGATATCCATCTTGCTTTGTACCAAAGCAAGACGGATATTCATTTTGCTTCGGTAAAAGTAACTCAAAACGGATATCCGTTTCCTTGATCTATGAAAAATTTTGTGCCATTGGTTTTGGATGAAGAGAAGCAACATATTTGAAACATCGAGGCAATAATACAAGAAGTTAAAGTTAGTTGGTTATTTATAGGTGTATCTATTGTTTCATATCACATTACACATAGAATTAACAATCTAGTTTCCTCATTTGGGGGAACATTTTTTTATCCTTTTCTAATGGAAATATTTAGTTAAAAATTGGTGGCTCCTTGTGAAAAGTATGGGCTCTTATCAAGCATGCATAACCAAGAAGGTTGATATCTATTTTTCTTACATGTTTGTTGATCACATCTTATGAAACAGATGTTGCTTGGTGATAGTTCTAGGTTTAGTGAACAATATTCTCAAGCTTATTGCAATTATTACACTTGTGACCAAATTTGGTACCAAACCCTTTCACCTTTTCAATTAATCCTGATAGTGTCATCTCACTCCATGCAAATCAAACCAACATTAGGACCATGTGAATGAGATTAAGGATAGCCTTGAAATATGAATCTTTGTACTGTTGACTATCCTTTTAGCATGACAATCCTTTAGGATCATTGTACCCAGGTGCAACAATCCTTCAATCTTCTTTTATTTATATTTCTTTCCTCTTCATACACAAGATTCTCATGCCTTGTAGTCATGACAATCCACAAATCACCTAACTGTCCTTAGTGAGACTATATCTTATTTTGACAGTGATAGTCATCGTCCATTCACAACTCTCCTCTTTAACATAGATACCCTTTGCACATGTTTTGACTTCATGATTTTCCTTATGTTGTATTATGGTATGAAAATACTATGGCGCCTTCTTCATCCTCTTGTATAATAAAATTGAAGGTCGACACTTACGGTTACTCTTCTTTATTACTTGGTGATAATGAATCCCTAAGCTCATTTTTTATTGTCTTGAAGCCAAATTTACCACTGTTGAGACAGTCAGAGTTGATTCTTGATCATGAATATTGTGAATTACTTCAAATAGCCATGGACAATTTCAATTGTGTTTCTTAAGACACCCATGCCTTGACTATCCCTTGATGTTGGTCATGATTGTGCTTGGATGGCACAATAGTTCATAATTAGATTTTTTCCACTAAAGTTTTCCTTTGACAAAGTCGTATTTGTAGTCCACCTTTTGATGATGTTCAAACTTGATATAAATACTTATTCTTAACATAAGTAATACATTTCTCACAAATACCAATGCATTTTACTCATAAGGTTCATGGCACCATGCCTAAAGGTATGATAGTCAGCAGTGTACTATTATGGCAGCCTATGGTTGGTTTGACAATCTATAATAGTGATAGCATTCATGCCTAACAATCCTTATCGTTATTGTCATAATATATTTTACATTTGAGGCCTTGTCTACAACATACAAAGTTTACCTTTCTCACCTATATCTTCAGTATATAAAGGACATTGATAGGGAATTTTTAATTTCCACTCAGTCAGTGCAATCTAGGAGAGGATAGATTGTCTAAAGTTGTAATCTATTTCCATTTACACTTGCCATAACTACAAATGCTTAGTGTTTATTCTCAACCCGGGTATATGAATAAAATGTGACCTATTGTTCTAATAGGCCTATAGGGACAAAGAGGTGATAAAGCCTTTAATTTTAAACATGACATGGTTTTGATAACTTCCCATATTGGTAAGGTCCTGGATGACAATCCTTTGATGCACCTAATTGTAATAGGTGTTATGATAGTCCTTGGTATCTTTTCATTTCTTTCTTGAATGGCCTGCAAATAAGACATAAGACCTATTAGATCCTTCATAAATAAGAATTCTCATACATTACATTTAAACTTAAACTCCCTAAACATCCATCAATCCATCCATTAATATCAAAATGCCATGAATATCCTATGATCAACCATTCTAATTCCTAGGATAGTCATATATTGCAATTTTGCTTCTCTATACTAAAATAGCCCATGGAATATCTACCCTTGAATTTGTATTTTAACAATCTAATGTCTTTACAAATAACATTGAGCCTTCTTTTGGGACAACATTTTTGCCTTTAGAAGCTCCTCATTTGATGATAGCCTAAAATAGAATAAGTGGATAGTCATAACATTTTAGCATATAATGGGAAAACCCTAAAGTGTGATAAAGTCTATACATTATCTATTCCCATCCATGTCACGAAGCAACTATTCAAATGCTAGGCCAACATGATTTAAACAATCATAAGGGCCAACAATCCACTCCAAATGCATGGGAAAAGGACAACTCTCGGATCCCATATTAATCATGTTCACATGGCTGCTAGCATCTTCAAGTGAGTCAATACAAAAATTGAAAGCCTCAAACTCATACACTTCAGCAAAATATACCTAATTATAAATTTGATATGCATGAATAAGGAAGTCGTCATGCAATACAAACTAAAATGTGTCATATTTAGACATGTCATCAAGTTGAACTACATCATGTTGAGACTCATGTTTACTTAAGCATTACAAGTCACTTGCCTCTTTGCATGCTTCAAAGTTCCAAACAAAGGACTCAACTTTAGGTGTAGCAGAGTCCTCATCAATGACTAATTTACATGGCCTTCAAAAAACTAAAATTATATATCATCTTTATGCTTATATGGAAGCTATATCATCTTTACAATTGTATGTCCAGGCTCTTTAGGAGTCTTCACAAATGTGTCCAAAGTAAGATTACTCAAATCAAATAATGGCTTATATCCAAAGCTTTATTAAGTTGATACCTAGGTGGATTAGTGTGTAAACATTGAAATTAGATGGTAATTCACAAGTTTATAGAATAATAAAATGAATCCCTAGTCTAGAATCCAAATGTACATAATAAAACAGATATCTATTTTATAGTAGCGATATGGACGTTGCAGAGTGTCCGTTGGCAAAGAATTGGGATTTAAGAAATGGATATCCATTTTGTAAATGCAGAAAAAAGACAAAAGGAATATTGTTGGGCCTGACATCCGCAACCAGAGATGCTCTGCTATTGAGATACTCGTGTTTTCTGGCTATGATAGTGAAAGGAATATTTTTATGCACTTTTGGAGACACAATTTTCTTGTTACAATCATAAGGGTGATATTTTTGTTCCCCTAATGGGGAGCAACAGTCGTCATAAAGCAAAAAGGAGGAGGAAACTTACATTGGAGGAAATTGAAGCAATTAGGGAAAAAGATAGGGAAAGGAAGAGGATTGGAAGAGTGGGTTTGGCGGATGCTCATCAAGGTGAATCTTCTTCTTTACCATCTAATGACATGCAAATTGAAGATATTAATTTTGATTATAATGAAATGTTAGATAAGAATGAAATTCACCATGATATTACAAATGAAAATATTGAAAAATGTTATGAAACACCTATTCATAATAGCAATACCATGGACAAAGAAGAAGAAGAAAAATGAAGACGTGCACTTGAAGAAAATGGATATGAACATCATGATGTTGAAATTGCACTCCATAATCCATTTGTTGATAAAATTGATGAGGTTGATAACATGGATGAAACAAGAACAATCAATGTATCTCCAAATTTCATAAGAAGAGAGGACATTTGTCAAGAAGAGAATAACCATGATGAAATTGGAAAACACCCAAGAACCCCAAAATGGTTACTTGAATTTGATGAGAACATAATGGAAAAACTTGAAGGCAAGAGGTCATCACGAACGGTTCGGTTGTGGGCTACAAAACTCTTCAATGAATACTTTGAGAAGAAAACATTAACCGAACAATGCCAACTTTTGTGCAATTATTAAAGATGTACAAAATGAGACCTTTACTAAAGAAATTAAAGATTCAGTTAAACAAAGTGTCCGATTAGAATAAAATTATTGTTAGAAGCCTTTTCAATGCACTCAATTCTATTGGAAAGACTAGCAAGGAGAAAGATAAAAGAGCTGCCCGTAGAGTAATAACAACCTCAATAGTAAGCAAACAATTAAGAAATGTTTGATTAATGAGGCAAAATTGTGTTGACTTAAGATTGAATCGTAAAACATTGTCAAAAACACTAGCATTAAGATCAAGGCTAGATAGTCCTATTGCCAATGATACTTGGGCTTTCAGTGGTAGGCTTCCACGAGTTGACAAGAAGCTAATTGATAGAACAAAGGAAGAAATTGAACGATTTTGGCACACTAACTCTAGGGTATCACCGAATGCAAAAGATGTTGTAAAGTTAAGAATTGGTGATAAAGACCGCACACCACATCCTAAACATTACTTGGAATGTAGCCAAACAACATTGTACAAACAATATTGTGAAACTCACCCAGGTATGACAATCTCACAAAGAGCATTTGAATCTCTTAAGCCATTTTATTGTGTTCCTCTTAAAGTTCATAATACATGTTGCAAATACCATGTAGAATTTTTTATGTACCATGAATTATTATGCAATATTCGTTCTACTTTGCACACTAACGAAGTGTTACAGGAGTGTGGTGCAATTCAACTACCAAAGTCATCTAGGGACTTATTGGATTTATTTCTATGTATTAGAGATGATGGTTGCATGTTCTACAAGAATGATTGTTTAAATGAAAAGTGTTTACAATGTGGTGGGTTATCAAAGTTTTATCATGTTTTCATGAGGGCAACGAGCATGATTTTGGAAAGAGAATGGTTGAGAAAAAGAGATATGAGACAGTGAAATACAATTTGAAAAGTGGAGGTGAAGGTTCTAGATGTGAGCTGATTGTAAGAGAGGTAAGTATTGCTGATTTTATTGATGATTTTAAGAAAAATCTTTTCTACAAGTATGTCAGACATAGCCACAGGTCTCGATGGTTAGATCAACAGTTCAGGATGTGTAAAGACTCTTTCCCGATTGGAACTATTGTCTCTATAGTTGATTTTGCAGAAAACTATACATTGCAACCCCAAAATGAAGTTCAATCCCAATACTACAATTCTATTCAGATTGCTATTTTTGTTCACATCACATACAGACATGCCCTCGAGAGTATAGAAGAGAATAG
Source organism: Cunninghamia lanceolata (assembly GCA_027924645.1). Taxonomy (NCBI): domain Eukaryota; kingdom Viridiplantae; phylum Streptophyta; class Pinopsida; order Cupressales; family Cupressaceae; genus Cunninghamia; species Cunninghamia lanceolata. The sequence goes on along the minus strand of BSBN01001272.1, from coordinate 17,810,569 downwards.
GAAGATTGTCAGAGAATACCATTTTTACATGAGTGATGATCAATCTTATTCAGCAGAGTTTGTGCAATATTGTTTTCAACAATTTTATGGGTTCTTGCAAGAAAAAGATATTAGAATGGATCAACATCTCATTTGGTCAGATAATTGCACTGGTCAATTCAAGAATGCTTGTAATTTCTATTGGTTGAGCAAAATGCATGTAGAGAAGGGTATACCTCATATTTGGAATTTTTTTTAAGCCGAGCACGGAAAAGGTGAACATGATGGAGCAGGTGCATGCGTGAAGAGAGCTCTTTTTAAAGAACAACTAAAGATTTGAGGTGGTGCTACATTCAGTGATGTAGATTCCATTGTTAAGTGGTGTAACTATGCATTGTCATGAGGAGTGGCTCTTGATTCTGAAGTGCGCAGGTTCTTTTGGTTGGTTGATGATGGGATAGCGATAGAGAAATTGGAATGTCAGAGAATCAGTGAATCATCAAAGATGCATTCATTTCAAAGCTCAGATGCAAGCACATGGACTATTTGGACACGAGAATTAGCTTGTTTTTGTCAGAGTTGTATTAAATGTGATTGGAACAATTGTGAGTCAAGTGAGTGGGTAGATGCATGGATTCCACAATATTTAATCCCTTTATATGAAGGTCAATCATCTTCCGTCAATGACATGGAGAGCTCATTTGACTATGAACATCTTTCAAACCTTGTACAGCCAGGTCATGTTTATGCAATTGTTGCACCGCATGGAAATGAAGAGAGGTCAGACTATTGGTTGGCACGATGTGTACAGGGAAAACAAAAGCTAACACAACCTATGACAGATGATGATGGATTCACATATCCTACAGGATCAATTGTTATTGCTGGGACTTGGTTACGAACATATATGATTAAAAAGAATGGCATCCCAGCCTTTGAAGACTTTGAGAAGCATAAAACCATATTGATGTATTCTCACCTAGTTGTAGCAACAAATGTCAAGTTACTAAAGCATCGTGAAAAACCAAAATCAAAAGAACTATGGACAATTAGTAATGTTGATCATGAAGCAATATTGGATACTTTGAAGGTAAGAGATGACCTCTCAGGTACGCTTGACTAGCATTTAAACTTCCAGATGGACAGGTATGACATTTTTTATCTTAACTTGTTCTTATTTTTTCTATTTTTTAGAATTGTTTTATTAAAAATCTTGTTACTTTAACTATAATGCATGCTTTTGACTATACAGGACTGCGAATAAAGTTATTTTACGTGGCATCGTAGATTATTTTGCATGGCATCGTAAATTATTTTGTATGGCATCGTAGGTTATTTTGACTATACTCAAGGTATGATTTTTAGTTCTCATTTGTATTTCTTAATATTGCACATTTGTACCTTTTTCTACATAAGGCATTCCATGAGATGACATGTATTTGATGTCTTTTGTCGAATAGTTCATGTGCCTTGTCTATGCTTTCACATATTACATACATGTGTCACATGGCACTTGCAACTACAACATCTGACAAAATTCTCATTTCTTTGAGGTATTCCACCAAATAGTTCATGTGCCTTGCCTATGCTTCCTTACTTTGCATTCTTATAAAAGTCCTATAATAGTCATAATTAATCTTCATACTAATCTTGATAGTAATCTTGCCATCATTGTATTCCATGAGATGACAGTCCTATAACAATCCTATACATGTCTACTAGGATAGTTTTAACTACAACAGTCCTAAAATAGTCCTAGAATAGTCCTATAATAAGCACAGCATTTAATGTACATATTTATGATATTCATGTTTACTTAAATTTGCTTGTTCATGCTTCTCACAGGGCGTCACCTCCCCTACCCATCCAGCTCTACAGAAGAAGAGAGACAACAAATGATCAAGAGGGATCACCAATTGGCAGTAAGTGATTGATTACTTATGTCATGTTATATATTTTGAATGTTAAATTCTATATTAATGTGCACGTTGTTTGATTGTATTAATAGGTGGAAATTCAAAAATCTCTATCGAGGAGGTCTAGTCGATGAGTGATAGAGGATGAGTCATTGACTGGTTCACCATCTTCATGGCCTAGCAAAAGCCATAGATTATTTGATAGCAATCCATAGGAGATTTGATTTTGGGACATTTTGTTACATATGCCTATTTGGCTTTGTAAACATACTTTTGTATGTTATTGATATATATCATTGTATATACCCATATGGTTTTATTTGTACATGCCTATATGGCTTGATATATACACTATACATTATTTTCATGACATTATGTGCATATATGTATATATAAGATCCTAATTTGGCACAAGTAGGGAGAATGCTTGCACAGGTTATGGAATTTGGTTTTAAACGTCCCAATTGTATTTGCTTCAAAGTTTCTAAAGCCTTTTCAAAAAATCCATTTTGTGCATATCTTGCAATCATTGCATTCCATGAGATAGCATCTCTTTGAGGTGTCATGCCAAACTGTTCACATGCCTTGTCTATGCTTCCACACTTTGGATTTACACCTGCCAATTGCATTTTCTTAACATTTCCTTTCAATCCTTATCAAAAATTCTATTTTGTGCACATATTGCAATCATTGCATTCCTTCATTTACAACACATGATTAAATAAGAAGATGCATATTTACAACACTTAAGACCTTCATGAAATGATACATTGGTTTCTTGATATTCAATCATGCATTGGAGATCTTCAAAGTGTTAAAGATGTTTGAAGTGATGAAGAAACTTGTTATTTTGATGTATTTCAACTACAAACTTCCACCTAGAAGTGAAGGCGCTAATCCTTGATCAAACTAACCTAAAAGTGCGCCTTGGTACTTAGGGCGCTAGATTATGATTGATCAACCTAAAATGTGCGTCTAAGGCTAGATAGTGAATTGGAAGGATAAAATGCATCATCAAAGGAGTTTATAGTTATTGAAGGCATCAAATGATGACTTGGGCGCACATCTACCTCTTTACACCATCAAATGTGCACCTAGATTAGTGAGCTGCCACTTCATATCTCTATGACTTTGGATATGCGCCTTGATATTATTGAATAAACAACCTAGAATGAGTGCCTTACCATTTGAGGTTCTAGTTCATGCTTCTAGAACACCAAAAGTGCGCCTAGATGTTGAGGCGCTAGCTCTTGCTCAAGCAACCTTGAAAGTGCGCTTTCACAAGGAGGTTAAAATATATTATCAAAGGATTAAGTTGAATCAAGGAATCATCATTGAAGACAAGTAAAACATGACTGTGAATGAGGCACACTTTTCATCATCTCTAACCTCACAATTGTGCCTTCCATTGGAATCTCATATTGTGTCTAAAGGAATGGTACTGAGATATCATCCATGTCAATGATTGAGAATGTGTCAACTGGAACAATATTTTTTGTTCTGCTCATCGTGGGGCCGAACGGACTGCGCCAATGCATCGGGGTGGGCGGGTAAATGCCATTAGAGGTCTCATTTTGTGTGTCAAGCGTCCCAGTCATTCCAAGCAAGAGGCTATCGGCAAAGTCCCTTAAGATCCCTGAGACCAAAAAACTGCCAAACTTTGACAGAGCAGTTCTCAGAATTGGTGATAGCTGGGAATGTTTTGTTTGGACCTACAAGTGCACGTGGGGTCCATCCACAATAACCTCTCTCATTTTTGGTCAACTCTATTCCGTTTGACCGTGTCGAAATCAAACACATTGTTGCAAAATGCTTCAATTTGATGTAGTGGAAAGGTGCTAGGTGTGACATTTTTCATTCCATAGCTCGTGGGGTCGAACGGACTGTGCCAACGCGTCAAGGTGGGCGGGTAAATGCGAGTGGAGGTCTCATTTTGTGTGCCAAGCGTCCCAATCATTCTCGGCAAGAGGCTACCAGCAAAGTCCCAAAAGATCCCTGAGACCAAAAAACTGCCAAACTTTGACATTACAGTTCTCAGAATTCGTGACAGCTGGGAATGTTCTGTTTGGACCTACAGGTGCATGTGGGGTCCATTCACAATAACCTCTCTCATTTTTGGTCAACTCCATTCCGTTTGACCATGCCGAAACCAAACGCATTGTTGCAAAATGCTTCAATTTGATGCAGTGGAAAGGTGCTAGGTATGACATTTTTCATTCCATAGCTCGTGGGGTCGAACAGACTATGCCAATGCGTCGAGGTGGGCGGTTAAATCACAGTGGAGGTCTCATTTTGTGCACCAAGCATCCCAGTCATTTCGGGCAAGAGGCTATCGGCAAAGTCCCTTAAGATCCCTGAGACCAAAAAATTGCCAAACTTTGACATTGCAGTTCTCAGAATTCATGATAGCTGGGAATGTTCTGTTTGGACCTACAGGTGTACGTGGGGTCCATCCACAATAACCTCTCTCATTTTTGGTCAACTCCATTCCATTTGACCGTGCCGAAATCAAACGCATTATTGCAAAATGCTTCAATTTGATGTAGTGGAAAGGTGCTAGGTGTGACATTTTTCATTCCATAGCTCGTGGGGTCGAACAGATTGTGCCAACGTGTCGGGGTGGATGGGTAAATGCCATTGGAGGTCTCATTTCGTGCGCCAAGCGTCCCAGTCGTTCCGAGCTGTAAGCTACCGACAAAATCAAAAGTTGCTAGGTGTGACATTTTTCATTCCATAGCTCGTGGGGTTGAACGGACTGTGCCAACGCATCGGGGTGGATGGGTAAATTCTAGTAGAGGTCTCATTTTGTGCGCCAAGTGTCCCATTCATTCCGGGCAAGAGGCTACTAGTAAAGTCCCTTAAGATCCCTGAGACCAAAAAACTACCAAACTTTGACGGAGCAGTTCTCAGAATTCGTGATAGATAGGAATGTTCTGTTTAGACCTATAGGTGCATGTGTCATCCGTCCATAATAACCTCTCTCATTTTTGGTCAACTCCATTCTGTTTGACCGTGCCGAAATCAAATGCATTATTGCAAAATGCTTCAATTTGATGCAATGGAAAGGTGCTAGGTGTGACATTTTTCATTCCATAGCTCGTGGGGTTGAATGGACTGCGCCAACGCATCAGGGTGGATGGGTAAATGCCATTGGAGGTCTTGTTTCGTGCGCCAAGCATCCCAGTTGTTCCGAGCTGTAAGCTACCGACAAAGTCAAAAGTTGCTAGGATTGAAATTTTGCATTCCACAGGTCCTGAGACCGAACGGATTACGCCAACACGTCGAGGTGGGTGGGTAAATGCTAGGGGAGGTCTCATTTTGTGTGCGAAGCATCCGAGTCATTCCAAGCTATAAGCTACCGACAAAGTCACTTTGTCGGTAGCTTATAGCTCGGAAGGACTGGGATGCTTTGCACACAAAATGAGAATGCAAAATTTTAATCCTAGCAACTTTTAACTTTTTCGGTAGCTTACAACTCGGAATGACTGGGATGCTTGGCGCATGAAACAAGACCTCCAATGGCATTTACCCATCCACCCCTACGCGTTGGCGCAGTCTGTTTGACCCCATGAGCTATGGAATGAAAAATGTCACACCTAGCACCTTTCCACTGCATCAAATTGAAGCATTTTGCAACAATGCGTTTGATTTCGGCACGGTCAAACGGAATGGAGTTGACCAAAAATGAGAGAGGTTATTGTGGACAGACAACACATGCACCTGTAGGTCCAAACAGAACATTCCCAGCTATCACGAATTCTGAGAACTGCTCCGTCAAAGTTTGGCATTTTTTTGGTCTCAGGGATCTTAAGGGACTTTGCCGGTAGCCTCTTGCCTGGAATGACTGGGATGCTTGGCGCACAAAATGAGACCTCCAATGACATTTACCCACCCACCCCGATGCGTTGGCGCAGTTTGTTCGACCCCATGAGCTATGGAATGAAAAATGTCACACCTAGCACCTTTCCACTACATCAAATTGAAGCATTTTGCAACAATGCGTTTGATTTCAGCATGGTCAAACAGAATGGAGTTGACCAAAAATGAGAGAGGTTATTATGGATGGACCCCACTTGCACCTGTAGGTCCAAACACAACATTCCTAGCTGTCACAAATTCTGAGAACTACTTCGTCAAAGTTTGGCAGTTTTTTGGTCTCAGGGATCTTAAGGGACTTTGTCGGTAGCCTCTTGCCCAGAATGACTGGGACGCTTGGCGCACAAAATGAGACCTCTAATGGCATTTATCCACCCACCCCGATGCGTTGGCACAGTTCATTCGACCCCACGAGCTATGGAATGAAAAATGTCACACCTAGCACCTTTCCATTGCATCAAATTGAAGCATTTTGCAATAATGCGTTTGATTTCGGCACGGTTAAATGGAATGGAGTTGACCAAAAATGAGAGAGGTTATTGTGGACGGACCCCACATGCACCTAGAGGTCCAAACAGAATATTTCCAGCTGTCACGAATTCTGAGAACTGCAATGTCAAAGTTTGGCATTTTTTGGTCTCAGGGATCTTAAGGGATTTTGCCAGTAGCCTCTTGCCCGGAATGACTGGGACGCTTGGCGCACAAAATGAGACCTCCAATGTCATTTACCCACCCACCCCGACGTGTTGGCACAATCCGTTCGACCCCACAAGCTATGGAATGAAAAATGTCACACCTAGCACCTTTTCACTACATCAAATTGAAACATTTTGCAACAATGCGTTTGATTTCGGCATGGTCAAACGGAATGGAGTTGACCAAAAATGAGAGAGGTTATTGTGGACGGACCCCACATGCACCTGTTGGTCCAAATAGAACATTCCCAGCTATCACAAATTCTGAGAACTGCTCCGTCAAAGTTTGGTAGTTTTTTGGTCTCAAGGATCTTAAGGGACTTTGCCGGTAGCCTCTTGCCCGGAATGACTGGGATGCTTGGTGACAAAATGAGACCTCCCCTGGCATTTACTCGCCCACCCCGATGTGTTGGCACAGTCTGTTTGGCCCCACAATGAGTAGAACAAAAAATATGGCACCTGGCAAGGTGTTTGCTCTTAGGATCTTAAGTGACTTTGCTCTTACGGAATAATGTATCGGCAAAGACCCTAGTTTTCATAAGAGGAGACATGTGATTTTAAGAGGTTTTTGGGAATGTGACTTTAGCCTTCCACTCCTTATCTAATGACGAGTTTATTCTCAGAGTTTGATGGCTTTTATGAGCATATACACAATGTTGTTTTAGGATAGTCATAAAGGGCAGTTTTTGGACAGCAATGTGTATCTTTTTAACAATCATAAAGGGTAAGTTGTACATGGACTGTGACAGTCTCAAAACTCATATAAATCATCCATTTTGGTGTTTGACAACCTTATAAATCCATTAGATCATTTATACAAACCCTAATGCAACTTATAAACCCTCTTTGCATAGTAATTTCATGAATGACTGTCTTATAGGATTTACATACATATATATATGATCTCGTAGGCATCTAGGTTTCATACACAAATTGCAATAGTTGTAGAGCCAACCTCCTATCAACGAGAGTTGAATAATAGTAAATAGAGAGCTTCTCGGCCATAAATGGGATTTGCATACACACACACACCCAACTGAAATAGTATCCTTATTGGCCTTATTGGCACCTCCCCCCAAGATGTAAGTTTTTTATGTTTATAATGTGCCCCCAGTGTCCTTATTGGCCTTATTGGCACCTAAAACACAAGAAAGTAGATTCCACTAGCTTTTAATTACAATTGCTCTCAGGCCCTAACACATCCATACAGGGCTGTACTAAACAAAGAAATAGCAGGAAAATAGTAAAATCTGCAAAAATAGAGTTTCTTGACATTAATTTCATTCAAACTTGTCTTCAATTCATCTTCAAAATGTTTTTAATACATCTCCAATGCCTTTTCCACGAAGGTTTATGCATATTTATACATGATTTGAGGGAAACCAATAGTCTCCAACTGACTCTTGAGTACTTGATTGTTCATCTTCCATATTTTTGCATTTTTTTTACATTTTTCATATGACAACTTTGACATATTTACAAAATTTGACAAGATGAAAACTAAATACATGATGAAATGGTTTATCATGACCTTATTAGATTTCAAGCTACTATGCTTGATTAAGGCATATAAGGAATTTTGTCATATTGATTCTATTGATTCTATTGATCTAAAACCATTCTCTTGATCTAAAACCATTCTTAATGCTAAACATATCATTAATGGACTAAAGAACTATCATCATAATGTATGGCATCATGGGAAGTATCATGACATGCACATAAGGAATTTAAATTATATTGCATATGAAGGTGTATATATATTAAAATCTAGTCCATAATGGTAGACATATACAAAAATTTGGCAAATATGCCAACTCAAAACATTTTTACAAAATGTGGCATATGCCATGTCTCAAAATCTATATACAATCTACATGCCAAATAGCTACATCAAATACTACAAGTCCACTTGACCCTCAATCTGTGATGGATCCTGAAAAGTGTCCTCTTTGTACCAAAATGTCTAGTAATTGATGGAGGTGAAGTTTCCTGCATAAACAAGTCAAAACACAAATTTGATTAATCTCTTCAATGGTAAATAAAAATAAGTTAAAGTTAGTAAATAGATTCTTATCTACTACAATTAAGAACTTTCATTTATTAACATACATCTAAATCACTACAATCAACTATAAGACCGCTAGATAAACTATCAATTATTTAGAAAAATTCAATTCAATTACCTCAACTCTATGTTGTTGTTCGGACAATCGTTCTACAAATGATTTTCTCTTAAGACGATCAGGTGTCCTAGTGAAGCATGATGGCAAAGGTGGCACATCACTCACATTCTCAAGAGACTACATAAAAGCAAAGTAACATTGAAATAAATTAATATATAATTATTAAACAAAATAGGAAATGCATACATTTAAAATAGGAAATGCACTACACAAAAACTTATCTACTAGAAAACAAGCACATACCACCATCGAGGCCTCCTGCATCAATTGAGAAGGACTCTGAATTATCAAAATGACAAGAATTTAAGACTCTAAATGACTATAATCAAATATTTAAGTTTTCTAAATTATCAATTAAAGTACAATTCAATCAAATTACCTCCACCCTTTGTTGGTGTTGAGAAAGCCGTTCTGCAAATGATAGTCCCTTGGGTCGATCAGGAGTTCAAGAAAAGACTATTGGCAAAGATGCCACATCATTCACATTTTCGATTGACTATAAAATAAAATAAGCATCAAGATATAAATTAATATATAATTACTCACAAAGAAATAAATGCATAAAAAAAAAGTTGATGTGTAAAACAAATTATACTAGCAAGTCCAAGCCAAATTGGATGGCAGACAAAGTTCCATGATGAACTTCTATCAACTCCTTCTCTGTCATCAACTATTATCCCACTTAGATACATTAGTACTAATAAATTTGTTTATATATTCAAATGGAATAGACCATAAAATTTAACTTTAAATTTTACCTGCATAATAGATTGCTCATGCATTTCTCCTTCTCTATGGTTCACTGATCCGGTAGCTTCTACTCTTGTCCCTGACCCCTCAGCTTGAGTTCTGGACCCCATTGCCTCATCTCGTGAATGGAGATCGTACTCTGATGTGTTCAACGGTGGCTCACTACTCTCCATAATAGGACCTAAGCATAAATGATTGCAAGAAATGCAATGATGGGGCACACATACATGTGTGGATGACGATGGTCTAGTAGAACCAGGTGATCTAATATCATCACCTTCATCATGTGCTTGTGCAAACTGGGATGTCTGTATAATCAAATGCTCGGTCAAAGAGTGTATGGCACTAAGGCCATGTTGTGTTGCATTTACAACAACTTCTGGGTGCTGCATTGGGGGTGGAGAAGGGATAGCAAGAGGGGGAATATAGGGAGCTTGTACTTGTCTAATTGCCCCAGGTCTATCTTGAGGCATTCCCTTGCCCACTCCTTGAAACTCTCTAAAATCAAAATAATTAACATGTTGACCCATGACGAATTCTGCATAGAGTTTACGAAGGAAATACAAAGGTACATCTAAATTATTGTTGGGTGGTTTATCAAAAACCATCCACTAATGATCCCAAAAGTTCTGACTAATGCCCTCATGAATACACCATTTGATTGAAAACTTGGGCTTACGGACATCAACATGCAATCCGGTTGTAGGATTGACAAAGTGTTGGGCTAACATAGTTTTTGTAATCTCTAATTCTTTGACTTCATCATATGACAAACCGTTAGCATATTCGGCCTTCTTGGCTTCTTGCCATTGCCTAAATAATTCATGTTGGGTTGACAAGGTTTGAACATGATTAATGATTCCCTCTAAATTCGATGTCATTGTAGACAATCGAGGGTGGCAGCGATACATTTCTATGATCCTACTTATATGATCAATATTTCTTTGAATATTCTCTTCTATTGTTGGAGGGGGAGGGTTTGGTGGTGGAGGGTTTGGGTTTTCATTTTGTGCATCCATTTTACCTAATTAAAATATAAAACATACCCACTTAGCATAAAAAACCAAAAACTTTGCTTGAATATATAAAACAAACAAAAAAAATGCAAAAATCTTACCTTTTTTGATCGGATATCCGTTCTTCACCTCTTATATCCGTTCTTCAAAGATGACACTGCGTTTTACAAGCCGCAGGTTTGCAAAAACGTAGTGTCTTTTTCGCTTTTTATGTTTTCCAAAACGGATATCCGTTTTCTTTTTCTCTATTGTTTTTGTTTTTTATTTTAGTATTTTAGCATTTTTAGCATTTTAGTATTTAGGCATTTTAGCTATAAAATACAATCCAAATTTTAGAAAGACTGTATCATATGAAAGGAGAGATTTTGGACAAACTATCAAAATTTATATAGGATTATGATGATATATATATTTGATTTTTATATGATTTAGTTAGACTAAGGTATCTCATAGTATTTTAAAGGCACTTTTGAATAGATAATTGTCATAAAAAAATTGTAAAAGCAAGTAGTTTTGAACTGTAAATTCTAACAAATCATTTCATGTTTAACTTACATATTAGATGATATTACATGTTTAACCAATAGTCTCCAATGCCTTTTCCATGAAGGTTTATGCATATTTATACATGATTTCTCTGGACATCTCGCTCACTCTCTATCTCCCTATCTCTCCCCTTTGTCACCTCTATCTCTCCCTATACGTCTCTCTCTTTCTATCTAGCTATCTCCAAAACTGAGAAACCCTAAACCCAAGTACACCCTAAATCCAATCAACTCTAAACCTATATCTCCCTATCTCTCCCTTATCTCCCTATCTCTATCATCCCTCTACCTCTCTTGATCTCTCTCCCTATGTCCCTGGCCATGTGCCTCATTCTCTATCTCCCTATCATTTCTCTCTCTCTATAAACCCTAAATCCAAAACCCTAAACCTCTAAACCTAACCCCTAACCCCTAAACAATTTAAATCCTAAACCCTAAATAATGCCCCTAAACCCTAACCCCTAACCCCTAAACCTGAGAAACCCTAAACCCTAAACCCAAGTAACCCTAAACCACTATCTCCCTATCTCCCTACCACCTTTGTCCCTCTACCTCTCAATCTCTCTCCCTATGTCTCTGGCCATGTCCCTCACTCTTTATCTCCCTATCTCTCCCCTCAGACTCCTCTATATCTCCCTATCATTCCTCTCTCTCTATAAACCCTAAATCCAAAACCCTAAACCTCTAAACCTAACCCCTAAACAATAACTCCTAAACCCTAAATTATAATGCCCCTAACCCCTAAACTTGAGAAACCCTAAACCCAAGTAACCATAAACCACTATCTCCCTATCTCTCCCCTATCTCCCTATCACCTTTGGCCCTCTACATCTCAATCTCTCTCGCTATGTCTCTTGCCATGTCCCTCACTCTTTATCTCCCTATCTCTCCCCTCAGACTCCTCTATATCTCCCTATTGGTCCTTTATCTCTCTCTAAACCCTAAACCCTAAACCTCTAAACCTTAACCCCTAACCCCAAAACCATAAACCCTAAACCCTAAATAATGCCCCTAAACCTCTCTCTCTCTCTCTCTATCTCTCTTTAAACTGTAAACCCTAAACCCCTAAACCCGAGCAACCCTAAACCTCTAAACCCTAAATAATTCCCCTAACCAACCTCTAAACCACTTCTCTATATAGGTGCAACTAATACCACTTTTTCATTGTTTTCCACATTTAGTTATATTATTTTCCATTGTCCAAGTCCTACATGTGTCCAAGTTGTATTGTTTGTCAAGTTTTTAGTCTAATTGTTAGTCCTAGCTCTCATGGTTATTAAAATGTTAGTGTAGTTAGATTTATCCTTCGGTAACATTAATTTACACATTGTTGCACAAACAACCACACTGAAACATAACCTTACCTAATTAAGGTTAACCTTTTAAAAGGTTCTTTCATAAATGGCGAGCTTAACAGATCCAACTAGTTCAATGATCTTATAGTCCATGCTTACCCTTCCAAGAGAGTTCATGCCATGTTAACTTTGCATTATGTCCTAACATATCACATGAAGGACATCATCATCACAAGGAATAACAATGTCATGAAGGATTAACGAAGGTGTAGCTTCACCACATAAAGTATCATTCATAATTTTATCACTAGAGGGTAAGGGTATATCATGTGTATCCTTCTCAAACCATGTATCATGAATCAAATCATATGAAGGATTGGGTAAAGAAATTTAGGGCATGAAATCCAAAACGCCCCAAAACACATCCCCTGCTGCCCCACCATTCCTATCCCTGAAATATTGGAACATACTCTAAAAGTGATTATTTCACCTGATGAACAAAACTGAATATTTTATTATTGATTATTTGAGTAATTCATTAGTGATGATTCTTAGTGTTTAACAAATCCTTATGGATCAATGTGTAAAGAAGCTACCAATGTTAATTTACCCTCCTCTTTCACTGGAAACGGTCTTTAAGGAGGTTCATATATTGATGGGAGATCCAAGATTTAAGAGGTATATTTTCAAAAAGAGTAAAAAGCCTTTTTCCCAATTTTTTTTAGAAAACGGATATCCATTTTGTATTTCTAGAAACGGATATATCCATTTTGTATTTCTAGAAACGGATATCCATTTCAAAGTCAAACTTTGCCAAGTCAAGAATTTGGCTAAGTAAAAACGCGATTTTTTTCCTATTGCCACTATTTGGCCCGCGATGATCCTGCACATACCCACTTGCTAACTAAATATTCCAATTAATATAAAATAAAATATTAATATCCCCACCTATCAATTATATCACAAGGAAATTCAAATCTCTTAAAATAAGCCATAAAATAGAAATTCCTTTAACTATTTTAAAGAGATTGGATTGAGGCAATCACAATGAATAAACTTTAACTAAATATGAAAAGATTGTATTCATGCATTTAAATTTAAATCATTACATTTATATTTAAAATAAAATATAAGTGCTACTCTAAAATAAATGAAATTAAGTGCATCTACCAAATAAGGAATTCCCTTAGCTAAAATTTGGGGATATGGTTACTTAATAAACAAAAGTGATTTTAATACACACCTAAATTAGCATATAAAATTTATGACAACTAATTAACTCAACCTTATGTCACATAAAATAAGGAAGAGGGGGCTATTTTTTAGGGATTTGTTTTACATAACTTAATGATCATAAGATTCTATTTTAAATCTCACCTAAAAAAATCATACAAACTCTAACATTCTTTTATTTTACCAATCTTCTCATTTCATTTCTTTGTTGTTCTTTAATATTTTTATGTTGTGTAGGTAAAATGGAGTATTGGAAATGCAGCTAGGAGAAACCATGGAATCTACACAACTCTCCTCTCAAGCATGCAATCATGTTTGATGGGTCTTCATTTTAAGATATTTAATTTATTTACAATCCAATTTTTATTAAATATGTTGCATTCTAATATTTTTTTTATACATATTTTTTATTTATTTTTGTTTCTTTGTAGATCTAAGGTTCAAGAATGATTATCCTAATGCAAAATCCTACTTATCTATCCAAGCCAAGCCCATTGCATGCACAGTTTCAGGAAGGCAATGACACAATGGAGAAAAGATATTGTGTTTCCAATTGATTCTATGTTCTAGGTTTTATTTTTCCAAAATTTACATTTTTTTCCTTCTCCAAGCAACATGTCTTTACTCAAAGAAACATTTTTATATTTATTTATTTATTATTTTCTATGCTAAGATAGTTGAATAAGTTTTGAAATCAATACAAAAAAATAATTAAACAAATAAATTAAATAGCACTATCAATAATTAAATTAAACAAAAATCATTCTTAAAACTTAAGCTAGATCTATTTTCAACATAAATAAAGATGTCACATAACTTAAACTATTTCTTTAGAATTTTCTTATTAAAATACAAATTATCTATAATCTAATATAACATTTCTATTTTTATACATATTTAACCAAAACATTAATGTATGTATTGTATATATACAATGATATGAAAATATAAAAATATGTTTTTTTTCTTTTAATGTTTAACTATTAATAATATATATATGTACACACATATATGCCAAAGGAAATACTTCCCTAAAGTATATATATATTTAAAGTGCTAATGAATGGAGTATAGAGATATGTTCTTACTATATCTACTCACTTAAAAATGTATATATATTTATATGATAACAGAAAAATATTAGTTCTATTCAATTCCGAAAAGCAATGATCTATATGAAAAACATTTAATATAAAATATTGTGTTTATAATAACATAGATAATACATTCTAGTAAATAGATCATAATTACACAAAGTATATACAAACATATATAAAGCTTTTCTTCTCAATTATTAACCCAGTAAATAAGAAATAATATACAATTATCTATATCCTTAAATTACATAACCTTAAACAAAATAATACTAACTCCAAGTATTGAAAAGAATAAACATGGATAAATTAATACAATTTATTACAGGATAAAGGATATGCCAGCATTCTCTTCTCCCATGTGGGTACTCTTTGAAAAACCTCTGGAGCAAAACCCCAACTTATTACATTCACATCTTCCAGAGAAATCCATCTCTTGAATTTGATGCATGGAGAAAACAAATGTGGTGCTGAAGGAGGAAATGGTGCTATTGTTTATGTGTGTGACAAATGTGGTGTTGAAGGAGGAAATGGTGCTATTGTTTATGTGTGTGCACAGGCACGAATAGAATGCGCTCATTCTAAAATATGGAGTGAAAGCCATATTTATAATCTACAAAACTATTAACTCTCCATATAAATTGTGGCTACTCAAAATATCCGTGCATTTAACTCTCCACACAAATTGTGGCTACTCAAAATAGCCATGCATTTAACTCTCCACACAAATTTTTGGACCACAAAAAAAGGAAGGACTACCAAAAAATTATTTTTTATTAGGACTACCAAATTTTTTTGGCATTAGAAAATGTGTGCACATATAGAATGGCCTATCAGCCAAATTAATTCAAATAAAGGAATTAATATTATTGCCACTAGATATTAGACTTAATCTATTCTTCAAAATAATTATGTAAATAAAATAAATGCAAATATTTTCCATGCAAGATTGACTAAGTGGTGTGTGCGTAGCTCCTCCTCCCCTTCTCCATGATACTCTCTCTCCGTCGAGAGAGTTTTGTCGTGCCATTTCACATTAAATCAATCAATTAATTTTCCAATAATATTATTTAATATCATAATTAAATATTAGAAAATAAAGGGTTGTGACAATTTTAGTGAGAGTGGTATGTAATAAATGAGTGCTATTTAAGGAGTCTTATTTATCAGCTAGCTATAGTTTTACAATTTGATTGAGAATAGGAATGGTAGTGGAGTGTTGGTGTATGCTCTCTATTTTGAAGAATAAAGAAATTACTATATTTTAGTATGTGCAAATTTGAAGTATATGTAGTAAGTTGATCTTATAAAATAGTTAGTCTCATTTGTTTTATATTCTATAGGTAAAAAAAGAGTAGATCTCCCCTATTCTAAACAAGGTTTTTTGTCAAAGATCAAACCCCTTCAAAGTAAACTAGGCTATATGATGTCTCCTACTCAAGGATTAGGCTAGAGGCACAATTTTGCACTAGGCAACGAAAAAACTTAGAACATCTGGTGATCACTATTCTACATTTAAATCTCAAACTCCTTCTTTTATGACAACTCATAAGTAAGTCAATAGAATCAAAATCAACATCTTACTAAATCTAGACGAGCTTCTTATTCCTTCTCTATTATTTCATTTATGTCTCAATTCATTAAATCTAAATTTAATTTACTCAACATTTAACTTAAATCCTTTAATCAAGATAAGCGACTTATTTAATTTGAATTAGATAAGAGGCATGTTTCTAAATTCATCATAGGTAAAGTTAAAAAGGGGTATTTACTTTTTAAAAGTCTACAATTTATAAAGAATTTTACACTGGCAAAAACTTGTAACACGTGATTTACGGTCTCGAACACCAATTGAAAGAACTCAACCTGATTTGGTGGAGACACTTACTAGTCAGTAATACTAGTAAAAGCACCAAAGGTGCTATCAAATGGCCGATAGGCACAAATATTTATAGACCTATCACTAAACAATATAAATTTATATTTTTATTTGAAAGTTATTATGTGTAGTATTTGGTGGATTAGCATTTATCACGTCATTTTGCCCACAAACTTGGTGCCTAAAGAAAATAAAAAGAAGCAAGTCCAATCCCATACTTCACTTTATGTGTGTAAAATATGTATGAACTAACTTTGTGTGGAATGTGTCTACAAACAAACTTCAATGGTGTTCATTGTGAGTCTTTGCGTGTTTGAATGAATTTTAGCTTTCATTGTGTGTGTATGTGAATAAATATCAACATTCATCATGTGCATGTTTGAAAGTTAACTTTGACATTCACTTCATGTGAATTGTGTGTGTGTGTGTGTGTGTGTGTGTGTGAAAGTTAATTTTGTCATTCAATTTGTGTGAAGTGTGTGCCTATGTATTTGAATGAAATTTGGCATCACTCTGTGTGTGCATGCATGTGTGTGTGAATGAGCTTTGGCATTGACTCTATGTGTGTACAAAAATATCAATGTTCACTTTGTGTCAAGTGTACATGTGTGTGTGTATGAACTTTATCTTTCATTGTGTGGGTGGGTAGGTTTGAAATTTAGCTTTGGTATTCACTGTGTGTGCACATGTTCATGTAAATGAACTTTGGCATTCACTTTATGTACGTATTTGAACTTTGTTGTTTACTTTGTATATGTATGAAGTGTGTATTTGAACAAACTATGTGTGAAGTGATTGAACTTTGTGTGAAGAATGTGTTAACTTTGGCATTCACTTTGTGTGTGTTTGTACTTAGGTATATTTGAACTCAAGTGTTTACTTTGTGTGTGATAGAACTAACTTTGTGCATGAAGCATGTTTGAACTTTGGCACATGTTCACTTTCTATTTGTGAAGTGTGTGTTTTAACTTTGACATTCATTTTATGTGAATTGTTTGTCTAAAATTTAATTTTGCATTCACCAAGTGTTGTATGTGTATTTAAACTTTACCATGTTTAATCAATAATTCATTTTCTATGCAATGATTACAATAAATTATTTGTTTATTTATTTAGTTAATACTTCTTATTTATTAAATGATTGTCACTTAATATTAATTCTACTTCTTTCATTGCTATATATAATTTTTACTTATATATACCTTATTCATTGGATTTTAATGCTATAGCAACCTAAGAGCTTTTCAAGCCAACCCTATTTGCATAAATAATTAAAAAATTATGGATTGGTGATATATAAATATTTATATTCTTAAATTTAAAATAAAATAAAATAAATTATTGTATGGAAGAAATGAATAAATAAAATTTAGCCCAAATTAATAATTTTAAATGTAAGAAACTTATAAATTTTTAAACCTATTAATAAATCTTATATAAATCTTTAATTTAATGATATTTAAGTCCTTAATCTAGTTTATTTAATTTAAAATTAAAATTGATCTTAAATATAAATGATAAAAGACAAATAAGTAAAAATAAAATAAAAATAAAAAACACCTTATCCTAATTTTTAATTATTACACTTCACAAATTTAAAAAAACATGATCTAAACAAATAATAAAGCAATCCCTTACTAAAAGAACTTCAAGTTAACTACAAATAATAAATAAATAAATAAATATCTTTTTCATTTTATCATATCCTTCCATGTAAAAATATTAAATCTTGCTATAAAAAATTTACTCTTACACTATTTTTTCATTTTCATTCTAATTGTTTTCTTGTGCGGGATGAAAATATGAAGGGATTTGATGAAAGTTTGATTTAAATATGAAGGAATAAATAATTTGATTTCAAGATGGATTCATGATAGATTGGAAAATAAATTTATTTATTTTCAATTTGTAGAGAAACACTCAATGTATTTTTATTTTATTTTTATGTTTTTTTGTAGGTATGGAGGGTTTGGTTTGCATGTAGAGGAAGAAGAAACATGGTTTTTCCAAAATTCCTTCTTGCTGGAGTTTAGTAGTAGGGTTTGATTTGATTAACAAGGCTTTACAACTTTCTCCGAATCAGAGGGGTCGCCAATGGAAAGAATCAAGGAGATTTGTCTTTTAGGTAGGACTACATAACAAGAATCTACAATAAAATAGGGAAAGTTAAATTTTTGCATGTGAATGCAATCTATTATTAAATTTTATGTTTGATGTTTAAAATCTAGTTATAAAATTTACTAATACCTAATAAATATATTAATAAGTTTAAAATTTAATCTTTAAAGGAAAAGTTTTTAGTTTTAATAATAAAAGATTTTTTTTTAAGTTAATAAGGCCTTATCCATAAGAAATGGCTATGGTCTGCTTTACAAGGCCGTGGCCTTTTTATAAGGTATTTATTTTTAATTGAAAATTTAATTATTTTATTTTATTTTTAATTATGTATTTTATTTTTAAAAAAATATTTTATAATAATTTATTAAAAATAATAATTTAGAGGTGGTCGAGCATTAATTTAGGCTATAATTTAGGTGGTGGAGCACTAATTTTAGAAAAATATTAAAACTTGCACAAAAGGCATTTAAAAACTAAAGAATGCATATAAATATTTTTTCCTCTTATATTTAGAATAAAATATAGAGAAATATAAATATAAATTTATAATAGAATTGAATATAAACATGATAAATATAAGATTATTAACACATCATATTAAAATATATATATAAAAAAAAACTATGAAAAATAAATATAAAAAAAAACTAAATTTATATTATATTCTATTATGCTTATAAACATCATAAATATAAGAAACTAAACATTAAAAAAACTAAATTTATATTGTACTCTATTCTAAATTTATTAAACTAAATAGAAAAACATTTAAAAACACAAAACAAATTCATATTAAATAACACGAAGTAAATTAAAAAATAGCCTAAGTAAACTGCTTTAATTAAGTTTTAAACATTTAAAAAGGTATAAAACCTATGACATATAAAGAAACTTACTCTTACACTATTTTTTTCATTTTCACTCTAATTGTTTTCTTGTGTAGGGATGAAAATATGAAGGGATTTGATGAAAGTTGGATTTAAATCTGAAGGAATAAAAATAATAGTAGTATGGTTTGATTTGATTTCTCCAAAGCACAAATAGGCTTTAGAGATTTCTCCAAAGTAGAGGGGCGACACCAATGGAAAAACTCAAAGAGATTTTAACTAACAGGGGAAAACTACATGCAAAGACACAATATACACAAATAAGAATGAAATTGAAGCATGAAGATAAAGAGGAGATTGAAGAACTTCCTCCAAACCTTTGATGGATTCCTCCTGATTTTTTTGTTTTATGTTGGCACTCTCCTTGAGCTCACTTGAAATCTTATTTGAATGTTAAAAAAATGAGGCAATGTAAATATCTTGCATTGAAAAAAATTGTGCTAAAAAACAAAAAATTATTAGCACTGAGTTGTGTAGAATTAAAAATTATTTCCAGTCCTTTCACCTTCCCCACTCCTCCTTCCACCACCTTCTACAAATAGGTTTTTGTATTTATTTCTTGACAACCATTTTTTTTTGGAAGACTAATTTTTTTAATTTTTGGAGGACCAAAAAATAATGGGACTACCAAATTTTTGGCAGTTACAAGATATGTGCACATATAGAATGACCTATCAGCCAAAAAATTGTGACCCGCATTGAGATTATTTTTAAAATTGGAAAATATTTTAGGAATTCCATAAAAGATTAATTCTGAAATTAAAAGAAAAAAGAAAATTGCCTCACATAACTATGGTACAAGGTGGTGTGCATGCACTCCAAGCTCTCTGGAATCTTGTTGAATGAATCTACACCTTAAATTGCCATGTCTGTTATTGTAGCCCCTTTAGTTAAGGCCAAAGATAGTGCAAGTGGTTTTATGTTATGATAGGACCTATGAATGTACTCTACCTATATAATACCAAAACAATTTACGGGCAATCCAAAGTTCTGCCACTCTTAATGGCGATGGATTTATGATAGAATTAGCAATAGTTGAAGTATTGCTAAAACCATAAAAAAGCCCAATACGGCGGCAAGTATCAGACCCAAAAAATACTAACCTAAAGGTTCACCTCATGTAAACAACTGGCACGTTGTGCCAACTATTTTTTTCCATTTTTTGACTTGCAAATTCTGTGACTCTTTCTACGACATGTTCAATCGACAATCCCTTCATGTTTTCGACAGCATCACACAACTCAATTTCAACAAAAAATGATTAGTCGGCAAGATTTCAACAAAAATGGCAAAAAAATAGTTGACACTATAATCACAAAAATCACGCACAGCCTCCACGAGGACCCCTATGATGATTTTAATCTTTGTCACGTACATGTAAGCATGAAATAATGTCCTCTAAGCAACAAACCTCTTAATGACGTCTCTCTCTCTCTCTCTCTCTCTCTCTCTCTCTCTCTCTCTCTCTCTCTCTCTCTCTCTCTCTCTCTCTCTCTCTCTCTCTCTCTCTCTCTCTCTGTGTGTGTTCGACGCTTTTTAACACTTTCACAACACTTGTCGATTTGTGTTTTCTAAGCTTTCAACCTTGATCCTAAGCCTTATAAGCATCTTGTAGGTGAGTTTTCACCTTTCCCCTTTATTTTTCATCCTCTGCAACCCTTAGAAGCCTTCTAGAGGTCCCCCTATGCATCTCCCACTTTCAGTTTTCAGTTCCGTTCAACCAATCCAAATCTCCCCCTATTATTTCCAGATCTCCCTCAAGAGATCCTACAGGTGCAAGTGGAGATTTGGATTCTTGCACATGATTGCCCTGTTTTCAAAGGCAGAACACCTCCTTTTCCTCTCTTCTATCATTTCCCACCATGCAGTTCTTTAGAAAACCCTGTCTTGCCCGGATCTCCCTCGGCTGACCTAGGGTTGCCTAGGGGTGACCCTACTGACGAAAGGGGTGACCCTGTCATGTTTCCAACTGCAGAAAAACTTAATTTTCTCACTCAAATTAGCTTTGTTTTTACCTATTTTTCTTCCAGATTCACATGATTTTTTATGCCTAATATGGAGTTGACTATTTCATGCACCCACACATGCATAATTAGCTCCATTTGATCTAAAATTAACAACTCAATCAATCTCATGCATCCTCTCAACTCCAATTCCTCTTTAGTGATAAGCTATTATTGATTTATCACTCCATAGTTAGTTGAGTTCACTGGGTAATCAACCTTGTTAACTCTTCAATCAATTGAGTTAACTTCTCAATCAATTCTGCCTCTCATCCCTTCTTCTAACCTATAAATGCCCCTCACCTCTTCATTATTTTCCAAGTTGAGCAAGTTGGAGAATACCCTTCTCATCTTCACAAGATTTTTCAAGCTTCTTGACAGGCCCTTGAGCCTCTTTCTTCATTTCTTTCTTTAGTTTACCAAAGCTTCAAAGCTTTCATTGTTGCATAGCTTCAAATCATTTCTAGAGGAGGCAAATTCATTATGCACACAGCTCTTGCTAGTTTTTGCTCTCCAAATTAGCATTCTAATGCTCTCACAGGACGAAGGTGCCTTTTGCTTTATTCATTGTTCAACCAAGCATTGTTACGCTGCTTCATTCAACACCATTATGCTCAACCAAAGCTCTAATTGAACTCTTTCAAGCTTCAACAAACTTCTTTTTGCTTCTTTGTGTCATTTTGTTGTCAAGAGGTCTTCCCGCTACTTCAAAAGGACTCAAGGTTGCCAACATCAAGGATTTCTGAGGGTAGTGGAGTCACACAAATCTCCATTATTTCAGGTTCCTTCATTTCTTTATTCAATTCATAGTAATTAGAAAACCAAATTTGCTCTTGGAAATAGTAAATCTTTACCTTTTCCTTGATAGTTAGATCTTGCATGTTAGAATAATTATTTTCATAACCCTAGATCTAGATTATTTGAAGAAGCAATTTCCCTTTTTAGATTAGATTACTTCAAAACAATCGAAAACCCAAAAAACATAGATTAAACTTGCATTAGGAAAAGTCATATTACCTTGCATTCATATTTCCCTTTCACAGATTAAAGAGCACTTTTATTTCCAAAATACTAAAAAAGCACAAAAACACATTTGCATATCATTTAGCTTTGCATGCATATAGAAACCCTAGAAAAGATAAACTTGCAAACCCTCGATACCATCACGAGGTAAACCACAATTAAACGATTCAATCAAAACCCTTGATCACATCACAAGGTAAAAACAAGTCAAAGCATAATCAAACCCTAGGTCAACTAAACCCTAGGTCAAAACCCTAAGTCTAGTTAAGGTTGGTCATCACACATTTACCTCTATCATGGCTCATGAATGTGCCTAGGAGTGAGAGGAGAGTGGGTGACAGCTATTTGTGACGAGATTGAGGAAATCAATCCATGACAACAGTAGGAGATATTTACTTTACCAAAACAAGACCCATTTGTCCTCTTATTAATAGAAGAACAAAGACAACTCCAATACAACGAGAACTCATTTAACGAATTGAGAGACAAGAGTGTTGGCAAGAGACACATTGGAGCTTCATGATTGTTGTCATTGATGGCAACAAAGTTCATCCCACACATCCATAGGACATGGCGTGTCTATACCGGAAGTCAGATTGAAGAATGTTGTGGTCCGGTAAGCAAGAACAAAGTATGTGGAAAGGTTCGACAGTCAAGTCTGGATCTCTCAAAGGAAGTATCTTTGGAAAGTGTGGACTTGGGGAAGTCAAGAGGAGTACCTTGACTGATAGATTCCAAGAATTGAGGCTCCGGTGATGAAAGAGTAAAGAGATATAAGCATTCAAGTATTAGGGTCCGGTTTGATAGAACAGACAGAGGAAGAACTGATAGGCAGAGCATCAGAAGTTATTCCGGATGAGATGTTGATGGTGATAAAGATTCCTAAGGTATCTTTCATGATTGGCCGACTTATTAGATGACTTCTATAAGTTTCTTTTTGATCCGCTTCACTTGGGGAAGCAAGGATTCAGCCGACAGACTAAAGTTTGAGATAATATTGACTATTCCGGATGCTGACTAGAAAAGTGTTGAAATCACTTGTGTGGATATATATACAAGATGGATTTAGATGTGAAGGTGTGTGTTGTGTAAGTATTGAAGTGCGAATAAAAGAAGAATAGTACAAAAGGCAAAAAAATAGGTTCAGAATGTAAAAGGACAATAGCACTTAAGGAGAGTAAGAATGAAGTGCAGCAGATCAGTCTATTAAGCTTAACCGGAACTGAACTTCAGCATGTGTGGATGCTTCTCATCAGTTCAAGTTTTCTTTGTGTATATAGTAAGTCTTTTGTAGGCAGTGAGCCTCTTGTGAGCAGTGTGCTCGGGCAGTGAGCCCTAATTGGCAAGTGTCATTTTGTATCTTCTATTCTTCTAACAGAGAATAATATCTTGGGTTAATCACCCCGTGGTTTTTTCCCTTAACAGGGTTTCCACGTCAAAATCATTATGTCATATGTATTGGTGTTATTCCCATTTCATGATTATGCTTGCTTATTTGATCTGATGTTGCATTAACTATTAAGAAAGTATAGAAAGTTGAATTATTAGGATAACTGATTCACCCCCCCTCTCAGTTATCAACAATTGGTATCAGAGCCAAGTTCCTCCCAACAGAGCCTAACAGCTTGAGGAAGATTTGGGAATTCAAATGGATGTATATGATATAAGGGAGCAACTCAAGTCTACCCTTGATGATCTTGAGCAGTCAAACTCTGAAGCTAATGAATTGAAGGAAAGACTCCAACAGGCTGATGATTTCATAAAAGAACTAAAAGAGAAACTGAGTCTCTCTATGAAAAAAAGAAAGGAGCTACTTCAGCAATTGGCAAGTCAAGGTGAAGCCAATGATACAAATGGAGATCTGAAAGAGAAAACCAAGTTATGTGAAAAGTTATCAAAAGAAATCATCATGGTAAGACATGAAATGGAATCAGGAGTTATAAAGTTCACCCAAGAAGTTGAAGAAAGAAGAAAATCTGAAGATAATTTAAGACAATATCTCAAGGAAAAATCAGAAGACTGCCACAAGATGGATAGAATAATCAGACATCTTGAATCTGATCTTGAAGATGCTAAAGATAATGAAGAAAAACTTGAGGATCAAATTGTCTCTCTTAAAAGGGATCTTCAAATAGCAAATGAATACAAAGAGAAATTCAAGATAAGTCTACTCAACTTGAAGTTCTTCTTGAAAGCCAAAAGAGGGTAGATGACAAGTGTGGCCTAGGGTATGAAAAAGGTGAAAGCTCCGGATCCGGTCAGAAGAATTTTAGATCAGAAAATCCAAGGAACAGGCCTAGAAGACCTACGGTAAGGCATCCTAATGCTCAAAGATATCCATCCTTCAATGGATACTGCCACAACTGCAATAACTTTGGTCATAAAGCTAATCAGTGCAGAAAGAGAATGAATCAGACTAATACATCCTTCTCCGGATAGTGTTTCAACTGCAAAAGGTATGGTCACAAATCTCATGAATGCAGAAATATGCAAATAAACAATTCATTCAGTGGTAGATGCTTTGCATGCAATAGAATGGGTCATATGGCTAATCAATGTAGATCAAGAGGACATCAATCAAATATGCAAAGAACTGTTGTTTGCCAAATTTGCAATAGATCCGGTCATATTACAAAATTCTGTAGAAGCAAGAATTAGGACAAAAAAGGTCCGGTACATCATAATCAAAATCAAGATAAGGGAAAATAGAAAATCAATGCAGATGAAGTTCAAAGTGAGATGAACAAGATTTGGGTGAAGAAAAGTACAGAGAATGTAGGGGATGGATCTGCACCAGACTCTGGTGTTGATATTCCTTCCGGAAATTAAAAAGTGAGCTCTGGCTCAGGGGGAGACACAAAGAAAACCTTGTTCCCCCAGCCAGTCAATTGGTGCCGGAACTGGCACAAGGAGAGTTGCAGATTAAAGAGTTCATAAGAGAAACATCTAAATAAACTATGGTTAAGATTTGGAAGGTCCGCAAGATGTTTAAGATCAAGATCGATCCGGTTCTTCAAGTCATCCGAATAAGGCAAACCAGAATAACTTGAGTCGAGCATTTATTGCAACTTGGTATTAGGGTTTGCGGAGTAATATAAGGGTTCTTCTTAGTAAACATTTGCTCATTCTGCATTTAAGAAGAAGAAAAGAGGAGCTCTGTAACAAATTTCGTCAAGCCCATCAAAGGTCATCTGCAGAAGTCGATTCATCCAGCGAATCAATCTGGATCTCCTCACGAACCCTAGATGTGCAAAAAGTACTTTCCGTTATTGAATACTTCTCTGTAAAAATCTTTTTAAAGATGGATACATCGAATGTTGTAATGATCACTGAGAGGCCACGCCCTAAATTCAAGAAACATCCATATAAATCCCTAGAAATTGATCCCCTAGGCGCCTTTTCAAGTATTCCGCATGGAGTTCTGCATGTAGAATATATTAGGGAATATATTCATGTGAATATTGAAGAATTTGGGGAATCTAAGCTGGTTGATATCTATCACAAGCATTTGATAGATAACTCATGTGAACTCAAAACTCAGTTTAAAGCTGTCAGGGACAAACGTTTTGCTCAATGCATTCATTTCCCCTGTTTTTCGGAAGATGAATGGGTCCAGTATATCCTAAGCAGAATGCATGACAACTTCATGTGGTTGAACAGGCTGTTTAAAATCACTAAGGATGCCATTAGGGCTGTAACTGGATTACACTCAATCGGCGAAATGCCTATGCTCAAATCTGTCAAGAACCAAATTGTCAGTAAGGCTACCGGATCAAAGTTTGATAAAAGAGCTATGACTATTAAGGATATCACAGATCCGGATATCAAGTTTGCATCCATGATAATTGGATATAAGATATATCACTCCAGCAAGGAGAATTCTATTTCTAGAACTGCTATATATACTGCTTATGAAATGTTGAGGAAGAATGTAGACTATGATCTTTGTGAGCTCCTTCTGAACCAACTATTGGAGAATCTACAGAAGATAAAGAAGGATAAGAAGAAGTCCTTCAAATATGGTGATTTGATATTCTGTCTTTTCTTTTATTACATGAATGAGCTTCCTAGATCCAGTGGCTGGGTATGGCAGAATGATAGGCCAGTAGCCATTCAGATCAGAGATTATATACATGGGCTTGGTGATGCCAAGGCACAGAATACAGCTCTCTGGGGATATTTCAAGAATTTTTAGAGCATGATGCAAGCAAGAGAGAGAATTCCCCAGTCTCTTGTTGAGAAATGCAAAGACACAGTATGCTTTATGGTAGAGACTGATCAGTGCCTAATGGAGGCAATAGAACCAAGAACAGTATGGATCATGCCAATGGGGTATGAGGTGGATGAGAAAATCGTAGAGCTGCATGTTCAACACATGTTGAGTCAACCAAAGGATCCTAAAGCTGAAAGGTTTGGAACCTTTGAAGAATTAAGTATAAAAATCCATGTAGAACTTAGACAACCAGAGATGAAGAGAAAAATGAGAAAAGAGGTAGAAGATTTTGCCAAGAGGCATGGAATCTCAAAAGAGGCACTTGATGCACATAGAGAAAAGATGGAAAGGGCAGAGAAAGAGAAGGAAGAAGCAGAAGAGGAAAGTGATCCGGTAGAAGCCTCCTCCTAGACCAGATCCTCTAAGAGGTCTGCATCTACAACTACTAAGACCTCAAAGGCATCAAAACTGGAAGCAAAATCATCCGGTAAAGGAGTAAAGAGAACCAAGTTAAAGGCAACAAGGTCTTACACAAGCCAAAAGGATGAAGAAGAGACAAAATCAGATGAGGAAGTAAAGAAGATGAAGAAGAAAATATCTAGTGAAACCAAGGAGGCAGAAGCAGAAGAGTTTGTTGAAAGGGGCACCCTGTCCTTAGATGATATAGTTAAGGCAATCACTGTGGATGGAAATCTGAAGCCATTAACAGAATTTTATGATGAATACAGTGAAGCTGATCAAAAGATTCTGCAAGATGCCACAGTTAAGTATCTGAACATTTACAAGGCTTTCATTGAGATTGTATCTTTAATACCTAAAAGCCTTGAGAAGGAACTTGAATTGAGGAAGAATAATGCCAAAGAGAAGGATATGGAGATCCGGGAACAGATAGCTATTCAACTTTATCCCTCCATCACTCCTAAGCAGAAGAGTATGATCTTCAAAGATTGTAAGGATGAATTCCGGAGCAAAGCTAGAATGAATCAGCTTATGCTCAGAAAAACTAACGAAGTAGCAAAAGAGACAGAAGAGATCCTCTGGAATGCATACAAAAGATTCAACATTCCTATTATAGAGGACTTAGGTGATGATCCCTCAGCTACAGATATTAAAGAAGAAGCTACTGAGACAGTAGCAGAAGAGGTTAAGGAGACAAGGGAAGATAAAGGTAAGGACTTGGAATCCTCTGCTCTGGAAGAGGTGGCCCATGAACAAACAAATATCTCTCCTCTGGTTTCCCCTACAGTCTCCGGATCTAAAGGAGAAGAAAGAATAGAGGAGAAAGAAGAAGAAGCGAAAGGAATAGAAGAAAGTCAAGCTGAGAAGAACATAAGTGACAATGCAGAAGAGAAGAAATCTCTGTCTCCGGCAAGAGACACTGGAGAAACTGTCAAGGACTTCTTGACAAAAGAAATGTTGGAGATTGATGAACCGGAGTTACTTCAAGGTCCATTTAACTTTGACTCTCTCTCCTCAGTTCAAACAATGAAGATAGCTTCATTTGCCAATGCAAAGGCAAAAGAAAAACTCATGAAGTCTCACATGGAAGACTGTGATCTAATAGAAGCTGCATCCGACGTTTTAAAAAAGATCATGCCATCTTTTCATAAGGATCCCTCAACCTCCTCATCCGGTAATATCAAATCTCTAGTCAATAGTGTTAGCACACATTTTGATTCCCTGGAGAAGTCAGCAGAAGATAAGGTCCAGAAGGAATTCTTGGCAAAAAGATTATCAGAGGTACAAGGGTTAATAGCTAATGATAGGAGAAATATGAATATTAGGATAAAGAGCTTGGAAAATGCTCTTAAGGATGGAGGAGATGTATACAAATTTTGTATATCCTAGACCACAATAACAACGGATATTGAGAAGAAAGTAAAAGAACAGGAGGACAAACTAACAAATCTATCAAAGAATTTTGATCCTCTCTCATCTTCCATAATAAATCAAGAATGTCAGACTATTGCAGTCTTGAATGAAATCAAGAAGCTGGAGAAGGAAAAGAAAAATAGAATAAGTAGATTGGGTGCATTCAGAGGGATAATTATCCTTAAGTTAGAGGCCATGCATGAGGCCATAAAAGAAGCCCAGATCACAGCCCGGACCAGTGATCCAACAGATCTAAAAAGGGCAAATGTGTTTGCATTCCTGTTAAGCGGTCAGATATCAATTTTGGACAGAATGAAGCAAAGTTGGGCAACAGAATTTGTCCAATTGAAGACAACTTTTGTAGACATTCTTCAGTATATGTAAGTATGCCATATGTATATACTTATGTGGCCAAGTATAGTTGAAATTTTGAAAATTTTGGTATGCGGATCCTACCCTTTGCCATTGATGTCAAAGGGGGAGTGAAGAGTAGTGAAAAATGAGGCATTCAGCTAAGGGGGAGCTCCAAAAAATGTACATAGAGACAGAGCATCAACTAAGGGGGAGTATAGTGTGACACTTAGTCATTTTTCACTAAGTGTTGCCATCAATGCCAAAGGGGGAGATTGTTGGCAAGAGACACATTGGAGCTTCATGATTGTTGTCATTGATGGCAACAAAGTTCATCCCACACATCCACAGGACGTGGTGTGTCTATACTAGAAGTCAAATTGAAGAATGTTGTGGTCCGGTAAGCAAGAACAAAGTATGTGGAAAGGTTCGACAGTCAGGTCCGGATCTCTCAAAGGAAGTATCTTTGGAAAGTGTGAACTTGGGGAAGTCAAGAGGAGTACCTTGACTGATAGATTCCAGGAATTGAGCCTCCGGTGATGAAAGAGTAAAGAGATATAAGCATTCAAGTATTAGGGTCCGGTTTGATAGAACAGACAGAGGAAGAACTGATAGGCAGAGCATCAGAAGTTATTCCGGATGAGATGTTGATGGTGATAAAGATTCCTAAGGTATCTTTCATGATTGGCCGACTTAT
Organism: Cunninghamia lanceolata; assembly: GCA_027924645.1. Lineage (NCBI taxonomy): Eukaryota > Viridiplantae > Streptophyta > Pinopsida > Cupressales > Cupressaceae > Cunninghamia > Cunninghamia lanceolata. The sequence continues at coordinate 17,780,941 of BSBN01001272.1, read as the reverse complement.
TAGATGACTTCTATAAGTTTCTTTTTGATCCGCTTCACTTGGGGAAGCAAGGATTCAGCTGACAGACTAAAGTTTGAGATAATATTGACTATTCCGGATGCCGACTAGAAAAGTGTTGAAATCACTTGTACGAATATATATACAAGATGGATTTAGATGTGAAGGTGTGTGTTGTGTAAGTGTTGAAGTGCGAATAAAAGCAAAATAGTACAAAAGGTAGAAAAATAGGTTCAAAATGTAAAAGGACAACAGCACTTAAGGAGAGTAAGAATGAAATGCAGCAGATCAGTCTATTGAGCTTAACCGGAACTAAACTTCAGCATGTGTGGATGCTTCTCATCAGTTCAAGTTTTCTTTGTGTATACAGCAAGTCTTTTGTAGGCAGTGAGGCCCTTGTGAGCAGTGTGCTCGGGCAGTGAGCCCTAATTGGCAAGTGCCATTTTGTATCTTCTATTCTTCTAACAGAGAATAATATCTTGGGTTAATCACCCTATGGTTTTTTCCCTTAACAGGGTTTCCATGTCAAAATCATTGTGTCATATGTATTGGTGTTATTCCCATTTCATGATTATGCTTGCTTATTTGATCTGATGTTGCATTAACTGTTAAGAAAGCACAGAAAGTTGAATTATTAGGATAACTGATTCACCCCCACTCTCAGTTATCAACAAAGAGGACATAAACAAAAGAAATCACTTACCCACACAAAGGTGGAATAGAAGAAACCCCAATAGGAGAAGAAAAACTAATGACCCTTCGGGTCATAGGGTTATCTCAACAACAATCAAACGAAACATTCAACTTAGCACACAACAACAAAGGCCATAGAACTTGCCAACGCCTCTTTACGAAGTCCATCTCTCCAACGAGCCAGACCCCCACCGTGTCTCACCTCCTCTTGACTGGCTACTTCCACGAGAGTGAGATTGATGTGGTGGATCACCCCGTGGCAAGGAGGGAAGGGTCCATGTGCGTTCTGAAATCTGACTCGGTAACCACAGGCAACCAGAGTCACGATTTTGAGCATACATATTTTGGTGAACCCGACATGAACAAAAACCTCTAGGACAAGTAGTTTTGCGTTTCAACTTGCTTTTTGCGTATCATTACAAGACCCCACTTTGATCATCATTCAATGAATCCTTTTGGGATGGATTCTTTCACATTTTTTCATGTTTCACAATGTTTCATGCAAAAAGTCCAAGGGAATGTCCTGTCGAGTGAAATTACAAATTCAAAAGAGATCCAAAGAGATCTTGACAACATTGACCAAATCAAAACACAACAAGTGAACAATCAAGCTCAGATCCATAAAAATGATCAACCCATAAGAAGCCATAAAAAAATGGCCACTGAAATGGACAACGAAGTATGTTGTCAAGAAAAAAAACTTACAAGAAGCTCAAGAGGTACAAAAATCACTCCACATGGTACATCAAGATAAAAAGTCCACAACATGTGAAATGTCATCAGAAAGAACAAATAGGGTCACTCAAACCCTAATGCATAGAAATCCATCTCAAGATTGTAAAACTCAAAAAATGAAGGACGCCTCACTCACAGACCTTATAGAAAGTTTGGTCCAACGAATCAAGACCCTTGAGGCAAGGAGTGTTGAACAATATCACCAAAACAACATTTCAGAAAAACCTAGGGCACAGGGAAATTATTTCATTGATGAAATCAAATCAAACTAGGGGGCAACACAAAATACCCCTCATCTAAACTTCCACTCTCATGACACACATAACAAGGCATTCAGGCCTCCCTTACCCTCACAATCCAACATGAAAAGTCTTAATCAAATAGGTGGGATCCCTATGATGCAAGATGAACCACAAATGATCCCACCCAATCTTCAAAACATAAACATGACACCATCTAGTCATCCAACTTTTTGAGGATATCAACAATCTTGCATACCCTTTCAACAAATGCAACAAGCTCCGCCTGAAGGGCTAATGTTTGGAGGTACAAAACCCTTTACACATAACCCCCTCTTAGGAACATACCTCGAGCATTTAAAAGAGCCTCTTGACCACAATATTCTTCAAGTAATACTACCGCATCCTCTCCCTGAGCTTCCAAAATTTAAAGGAGAGAGTGATCCCAACTCTCATATCAAGGCTTACATCATGGTAGCGAGAGGACTCCTTCCTTGGGATGGGGTGATAGCAAAGATCTTTCCAAAAACTTTAGAAGGTATCGCTCTCGCTCTAGATTGGTACTATTGACTTCCAGAAGCATCAATCCACTCTTTTAGACAACTCATCGATCGATTTGTGGTTACCTTTAACATAAATAAACTAGTCAAGATAGGAATATGAAAATTTTTAACAATCAAACAAGAAGCCAACGAGTCAATTGCACATTTTATCACACGATGGGTGAAAGCTCTCTATTCTTAAACTAGCACACCAAACATGGATCATAGAGAACTTTGTGATCTCTTCTTACATGCCCTCAACAATGACATATGAGAACAAGTCCAAAAACTCCCTTACAAATCATATGAAGAAGCACTCGAAAGTGCCCTTAGAATTGACCAAGCCACTATTGATAGTGAAAGAAGAGAGTATGATTCTAATGGAAAGTTGATAAACCATGATACAAATAACAGATCCCAGGCAAATGATCAAGACATAGATGGATAAACAAGCACTTCACCATCCAGAAAAAACAACAATTGTGACTACAATAGTCATACAAATTTGGGAAATGAAAATGCCAACAACTATCCCCCAAAAATCAACAAGAAGTCATACAACAATCATCATAAACCTCGAGATCACAATCATGATAAATATTGCTCATTTCACAAGAGAAAGGGGCATGAGATCAAGTCATGTCGGGGGTACCATCACTTCATATCAAACCTCCCAAAACGTCAACAAAAAGCATTCATGGACACATTCTCATAAGATAAGAACTTAGTCCCAACAAATTTGATCAAAACACCTTAGGCCTTGTGGAATTGGATAAAGATCAACAAATTTGTGTCATACAAGAACCAGAACGACTAGAAGACACCTCCAACAATTCAAAATTTTCTCACATGCTAGAGCTTATCAAGAGTTCTCCTACACACAAGAATGTTCTCCTCGATGCCTTAGATCTAGGGCATCTAGTTCAAAACACTCCAAGTGAAAAGTGTTCTTCTTCAACATTTGATTTTCAAAAGTTACCCTTAGACAATGACATAGCCAAACAAGGTGATCTCCCCCTCCATCTAATAGTCCAAGTCCAAGTCTATTCCATTAAACATGTAATGATGGATGATGGGTCTACGATCAACATGGTCTCCTTTTCGCTTCTTCAAAGAATGGGTTACAACAAAACTCAAATCACAAAACAAACTTCCATCCTTAGAATTCATGATAACCCAAACATTCAAACCATGGGTAAGATCAATCTTGAAATCACATTGGGTCCCAAAACCCTCTAGTGTAGAGGCACCCTCATGCACATGTTAATCAATTTTGGATTTTGTCTTGTTTTGATAATAATTGATGTAAATAAGGTCATTTAAGACCATGTTATGTGTGTTGGAGTCCATGTTAGGTCATTAGGTGTGTGGAAGTGTTTAGTTGCAAAAGATGTCAATGTTGCAAATATTGTCAAATTGCACAATGTGGAATGTGAAGGGTCAATGTTGCACAAAATGAGAATTTGAATAGTTATAACTTGAAAATTAGTGGTGAGCAATTGGAGAAGGTTCAAAAATCTTGGTAAAGGTCGAAGACATGAGGGGGAGATGGTGTGGTTGAAGTTTCTTTGAAGAATAATGTATATAAATCTTTGTTTTCTACATTTTAGAACGCTAATTTGCTGTTACAGTCAATTGTACAGATTGTTACTTGCTGGTATGAATGAAATTCTGATTACCAATTATAGAGAGCACTTATACCTTTAATGGGTTTTTTATTTGGTCCATTTTCATTGAATTTTGAGGGAGATACATGCATTTTTGTAAAAACTGTCATAAACTATTTTCTGCATTTTCTAAACATTTTCCTATGTTCTGGTGAATGGTACAGTCCTGTACGGTCGTTTCATAGCATGTGACCAATTGGAAATGAAATATAATTGAGTCTATTTCCTTATTCTTTTTATTGCATTCAATTTCATTGTGTTTCAAGCAAGTTATGGCCATTTTATGGACAAACTGCAGTAGAATTTAGAAAATACTCACATCACTCTCACTGACTAGTAGATCTAAGAGATGAGTGTTGTATATATAGCAAAATAAGGGCATATATATCCAAGAGGAGTAATAACTCCAACTATCCAAAATAGGTGGAAGTTTTACCTACTTGGTAAATGTCAAATTACATAGTTGCACCTGCTCAGATAAAGATAAATAAATGGTTATGAGAGGTGGCATATAAATCCAAAAGAGGGTGTCAGACTCAACTACCCAAAAGTGGGTGAGAGAAACACATGTAACTGATGGATTATGCCATGTGGTCTCATAATAACCATGCCTAATTAACCTAAGAAAGCTTAATAATATATTTAGGAAAAAAGAAATATTCCCTAACATAAGGAAAATAAAAAACCTAGACCAACAAATTAGATTCCTTTAAGTTCTTGAATCAACATTTCTACATTTATGTTATATTTTAGTGAGAGTGGTATGTAATAAATGAGTGCTATTTAAGGAGAGTCTGGGTATTTATCATCTAGCTACAGTTTTACATTTGATTGAGAATGGGAATGGTAGTGGAGTGTTGGTGTATAATCTCTATTTTGAAGAATAAAGAAATTACTATATTTTAGTGTGCACAAATTCTATGTATATGCAGTAAGTTGATCTTATAGAATAGGTAGTCTCTCTTGTTTTGTATTCTATAGGTAAAGAAAGAGTAGATCTCCCCTATTCTAAACAAGGCTTTTTGTCAAAGATCAAACTCCTTCAAAGTAGACTAGGCTATGTGGGGTCTCCTACTCAAGGATTAGGACAAAGGCACGATTTTGCACTAGGCAACAAAAAAACTTACAACATCTAATTATCACTATTCTACATTCAAATCTCAAATTCCTTCTTTTATCACAACTCATAAATAAGTCAATAGAATCAAAATCAACATCTTACTAAATCTAGACGAGCTCCTTATTCCTTCTCTATTATTTCATTTATGTCTCAGTTCATTAAATCTAAATTTAATTTACTCAACATTTAACTTAAATCCTTTAATCGAGGATAAGCGACTTATTTACTTTGAATTAGATACTAGAGGCAGGTTTCTAAATTCATCATAAAGGGGTGCTTACTTTTTAGAAGTCTACAAGTTATTAAAATTTTACACAGGCGAAAACTTGCAACTTGTGATTTACGGTCTCGAACATGAAACGGGTAAAAGAAGTTACATACTGTCAAATTCAAAGCTTGGGTTGAAAGAACTCAACCTGATTTGGTGGCGACACTTACCAGTCAGCAAAAAAATTGTGACCCGCGTTGAGATTGTTTTTAATATTGGAAAATATCTCAGGAATTCCACAAAAGATTAATTGTGAAATTAAAAGAAAAAAGAAAATTGCCTCACATAACTGCGGTACTGGACGGTGTGCATGCACTCCAAGCTCTCTGGAATCTTCAATCTTGCCCACTGACCTGTTTCTAGTCGAAATTCTACCGACTGATCCTGTTGACAGTATGGAGGACTGTCTATTCAACTAATCCATAGAAACAGTCGCAATTGTTACAGATGGAAAATTGAAAAAAAAATAGTGGACACACAAAGTACCGGTGTGTGGGGGTTGTTTAGTGTGGGCGCTAACTATATAGTACCAAAACAATTTACGGACAATCTAAAGTCTCACCACTCTCAATGGCGATGGATTTATGTTAGAATTAGTAGTAGTTGAAGTATTGGTAAAACCATAAAAAAGTCCAACATGGCAGCAAGTCTCAGATCTAAGAAGGACTAACCTAAAGGTTTGGGGTGCGTGTGATTAAGGTCTTCTGTCGACCATTATTTTACAACTGTTGGAGATGGCTTTACTTAAACATCATCCATTTCAATGGTCAAACAATCCGCCACTCTCAATGATGATGGATTTATGTTAGAATTAGCAGTAGTTGAAGAATTGGTAAAACCATAAAAAAGTCCAATATGGTGGCAAGTCTCAGACCTAAGAAGGACTATCCTAAAGGTTTGGGGTGCGTGTGATTAAGGTCTTCCGTCGACCATTATCTTACAATTGTTGGAGACGTTTATACAGACGGCTGTTTATGCTACCGTCTTAGTTAGGGGAGAGGACTAAGTACCTGCCCACTTTAATTTGTTCATCTTTAGTTCCTAAATGGCATATCAGATCTATGTGACTTAAGAGCTTAAAGCTATTGTTTGGGGTTCTGGGTATCAAGATGAAGCCTAATCAACTACATCTTCACGGAGTTGTCCAAAAACATCCAAAAAAAAGTTAGACCAAAACATGTGCACCTATTACGGATTGCCTTATGTATTACCATATGAATAGTTTTTTTTTTATGTGACATGTGAAGTGTATTATTACACAAATATATGTACAGGGATATTGATTCATTATTAAATTTTTATTAGTATATTATTTCTCAACTACTATTCTTTTCATATATTTAAATGGGGAATTAGGTACCTGCCGGTCTTTCGGCAATATTCAATGATCGAGACAATTGGTTGAATCCGTTAAACTATCTAATCAAAATTCATTGAGAGCTTCTTTTTGCAAAGCAAATACATTTGAATTTTTAGATTATTTACACCATCCTCGTTTAAATTATAAAAAAAAGATTAGCTCCTTACATGGAAAGGATTCATATCAAAAAATAAAAATGTTAGATATGGACAATTATTAAATTTAGCTCCCATTCATAACAATCTGTTTTCTTTGTCTATTGGTGAAATAAGCGTTGTGTACTCAGAGAAAGAAACTATCTCACTCATAAAGTCACAAGTAAATATATTATTGGATAAATATTTATGTGACCAAGCGTTAATCCAGGATTTGCATAAATCGTCTAATTTACTTAATCAATTGAATTCATTTATTCATGGTAAAATAGAGATTATCTCGGTTGAAGATATTTATAAAACTCCTTTAATAAGCCCAAAAATTGTCAATTTTGACAAAAGTTCTTGCTATCCTTTTTTAAGTAGTTCAGATTCAGAAGAAAAGACCTCTAACCAGTATTCTAAAAACAGTTTTAGTTCGAACATAAGTATTATTCAAACTCAATCTTATCAAGATGATTTACTATCCGAAATATCTTTGCGAATGAATAAATTTGCAGAAAAAGAAAAATCTAGTTGAACAGAAAGTTTAAAAAACATAATGGGAGACAAAGCCATAGGTGACCTTTTGACCATTATCTTACAACTATTGGAGACGTTTATACAGAGGGGTGTTTATGCTACCATCTTAGTCAGGGGAGAGGACTCAGTACCTGCCCACTTTAATTTGTGCATCTTTAGTTCCTAAATGGCATATCAAATCCATGTGACTTAAGAGCTTAAAGCTATTGTTTGGGGTTATGGGTATCGAGATGAAGCCTAATCAGCTACATCTTCACGAAGTTGTCCAAAAACATCCAAAAAAAAGTTAGACCAAAACATGTGCACCTATTACGGGTTGCCTTATGTATTACCATATGATTAGTTATTTTTTTGATGTGACGTGTGAAGTGTATTATTACACAAATATATGTACAAGTGTATTTATTCCTTATTAAATTTTTATTAGTATATTATTTCTCAACTACTATTCTTTCCATATATTTAAATGAGGAATTAGGTACCTGCTGGTGTTTCGGCAATATTCAATGATTGAGATAATTGGTTTAATCCGCTAAAACTATCTAATTAAAATTCATTGAGAGCTTCTTTTCGCAAAGCAAATACATTGAATATTTAGATTATTTACACCATCCTCATTTAAATTATAAAAAAATATTAGCTCCTTACATGGAAAGGATTCATATCAAAAATAAAAATGTTAGATATGGACAATTATTAAATTTAGCTCCCATTCATAACAATCTATTTTTTCTTTGGAGGGTGGAAGGGAGGGCGTTCTGCTATTCACTTTGAATGGAAGGACCGGGGCATGTGTTGCCAGATAAGATGGTCTAGTGGCAACATTCCATTAGTGGGGTAGGGGGCAGCTGATTTGGACAACATTTGAAGTGACGTGGCATGGATAGGATTGGGGTGGCAGAAGTACGACGGGGTTCTTCATCATTAGGAATTCATTTCCCGAGAGCAAACTTTGTATTGAGTTATTTCCCACGCTTGACATCATTAGGGAGAATGCTTCCCTCTCCACTTCCTCTACTTCAAGGGGAAGATTCGAGAAGGCTTTGTGGTTTTAAATGGGCAACTGAATGCAGGGTTTGGTAGTGTGTTTCCCATTCTGTTTGCTATTCTTTTCATTAATGGCGGGTGGGTCTGGCTTTCTGATGCACGTCTCCACAGAGGGGGTGGTCTGTCTGGGGATGGATACTCCCATCCAGATTGAGAGCACAGTAAGACAATTGGCCTTTAAGGGCCCGGTGATAGACCAGAGGTTGAAAAGAATCCTGCGACACAGTGATGAATTCATTCTCTTGGAAGTTAAGGTAATCTTGGGTAAAGACTTTCTGGGAGAGGGGGAATTTTACATAGTAGATACATCCATTGTCTCCCATTTTTTGGCCTCGTTGCTAGATGTTGGCACTGCAAAGGATAGTTGTCTTCTCCTGATGCGACGTCTCTTTATCAACAATTTGCTAGTGGGCGTTGAGGATATAGTGAGGGCAGCTGAATTAGGAACCGGAATTCCCAGGCCAGCGGATTTTCAGTTAATGGAGGATGAGACTGCGATCGTTCACTAATTCCCTTTTCTGCTCAACCCCAAACGGTGGCCATTGATTCTTCACAGGGAACAAGTGGTGGCAGGTGTGGAGTTTTTGTTCAAGCTGCTTCAAATTGATCCTCACGGTGGCTCATTCGATTGGCTAGAGAATTTCAGGGTAAGGGCAGCCAGTCTTGGCTTTCATGTTTGAAGCCTTTCGTGTTATGGTTATGTAAATGTTTCAGTATGGTGGTTAAGGTTTGTGATAGCATGCGGTTTTTGGATTTCTCCCCTGCAAGTATAGATAATGAAACTTATAGGTGAATTGTATAGTTAGTTCTCAGGCCTTGCATGGCCATTTTCTCATTCGAAGGGACCCTACAAGGTCAAGTAGATGGTAGGGGTTCTTAGTTGATGAACCTGGTTTTTGCAAGATATGCAATTAGCTCTGTAAATTTGCTATTTTATATCAATATATACAATCTCTTATTATGAAGCAAAAAAAAAAAAACAATCTGTTTTCTTTGTCTATTGGTGAAATAAGCGTTGTGTACTCAGAGAAAGATACTATCTCACTCATAAAGTCACAAGTAAATATATTATTGGATAAATATTTACGTGACCAAGCGTTAATCCAAGATTTGCATAAATCGTCTAATTTACTTAATCAATTGAATTCATTTATTCATGGTAAAATAGAGATTTTCTCGGTTGAAGATATTTATAAAACTTCTTTAATAAACCCAAAAATTGTAAATTTTGACAAAAGTTCTTGCTATCCTTTTTTAAGTAGTTCAGATTCAAAAGAAAAGACCTCTAACTAGTACTCTAAAAATAGTTTTAGTTCGAACATAAATATTATTCAAACTCAATCTTATCAAGATGATTTACTATCTGAAATATCTTTGCGAATGAATAAATTTACAGAAAAAGAAAAATCTAGTTGAACAGAAAGTTTAAAAAACATAATGGGAGACAAAGCCATAGGTGACCTTTTGAATAAAGAAAAACTAAAGTTTTTAATTTCTTTTAAAACTGTTCAAATCAATATTCTTTTTTAAAAATGGGGTTTATTTCAAACATATACGTCATGGTTATGGTTTTTTACTTCCAGAGGGTGGAAATATGCTCAAAATATGTTTTTAGCTACTTTTTCGGAAATACCAATAAATAGTAGTGATCAATTGGTATCAATTTCGCACAATATTAGGCAAAATTGGAATCAAAATTTGAATATTTTGTGGGCACTTTTTCATCAATTTTGGACACTTATAAAGTGGAAAATTAGAGAGAAAATTCTCCCAAAATTGAATCCTTTGTTATCCCATTCGACTGTTTCGAATTTATTAAAATCAATAAATAAAACAGTAGTTGAGGGAAAGGATACGTCAATATCATTTGATACATGGAAATATATACTAAATGTTCGGGAGTATGATATTTTTCTTTGTATCTTCATTGGATTTGATACATAGAAATATATACTAAATGTTTGGGAGTATGATATTTTTCTTCGTATCTTCATTGGATTTTCTTTTGTATTTCCTGCATAATTCTCTTGTACTCGATTCAGTTTTTTAGGAACTGGTAGTTCGTCCAAGAGCTGGAGCGTAACCACTACATTTTTAAGGGGGTAGGAGAAATGATGGAATCTTTGAGAATGCTTAGAGATTTTTCTAATTTAAATTTGTATGGTTCTTGGCTTGCATTTCTCGACTTTGCCTAGATGGAGTTGGATCATGATGATAAAGGATTATTGCTACTATTGAAAATTTGGTATGTCAAAAATATTCAATGACTTTTAAGACCGTATAGTAGAAATATATCACTCAATGATAAAAACACTTTTGTAGGAATTTGAAGTGGATGATTTTCTTTTGAGAGAAAATAGATTATTTTCAGTACAAGAAAAAATCTCTCAATTTGAATCGAAGTTAACTCCCGTTTCTTTTCTGAAATTTTTGAAAAAGGAAAACAGCCCGAACTTCTTTACTTTCGATATTTAGCTGAATTCAGCTAGGTCTAACCCATAGAATAGGTATAATGAATTATGAATTAAAATCATTGCTTCCAGCGGAAATATCGATCTTTGCTGCTTTTCAGCATTAGATTACTTCCATGCCAATTCACTCATCTTTATTGGACCAAGTGAGATTTTTCCCATTCTACCCGATGCCGTCCTTTCCGAATCAAATTTTATTGATAGGTCCTAGGGAAACTGGGCTATCATATTTGGCTAGAAGTTTAGCAACCGATTCTTATTTACCTTTAATAAGGATATCTCCTCAAAGTTTTTTGAGGCAGCAGAAACTTCTGTCTTGCAATGAACCTGAGTATACATCTTCAGCTCAAAATGCATACCTTGAGCATGAAAATATCCTTATGTCTATTGGCTGGTCAGGCAGGCCAAAAGACCTACTTGAGAAAGACCATTATGATATCTAAGAAAAAATTGAGTCTTTCCAGCATTCTCGAGGAAGAAATGTATGTTGGTTTCCTGGCAACTACCGGAAAATTCGTTCAAGAACATTACATCCTCGCCTGGAGCTTCACTACAAATGGAACGGCACCGGCCTTGAATGCATCTATTCTTCCATTCTTGACAGACCCAGAATCCAATGACCTAAAATCCCGACTAATAGTCAGCGTAACAACAGCTTTCATTGTTTTCCTAGTGCTCGTGGTTGCAATTGTGTGGTTTACAAGAAAGAAAAATAGAGACATAATTGAAGAGTGGGAGATGGAGTATTGGCCTCACCGAATTAGCTACCAAGATTTGGCAATTGCAACCAAAGGGTTCAGAGAGAAGCAATTCTTAGGGTTTGGAGGGTTTGGCTGCTTGGCAAGGTTTACAAAGGAATCCTTCCCACTAACGGCCTCCAAGTTGCTGTGAAATCTATCTTTCAAGAAACTGGTGAAGGAGTGAAGGAATTCATAGCAGAGATTTCAAGTCTTGGTCGTCTCCAGCACCGGAATCTAGTGCAAATCAGAGGCTACTGCAAGCGGGGACAAAAGTTTTTCATAGTGTATGACTTCATGCCAAATGGAAGCCTGGATAAGACGATATTTAGGCATCCTTCTCTAGTTCTAGGATGGGCTCAAAGGTTCGCAATTCTAAGGGATGTGGGTGCAGGATTACTGTATCTTCACGAAAGATGGGAGCAAAGGGTTGTCCACAGAGATATCAAGTCTTCCAATGTTTTGTTGGACTCGGAGCTTCATGCAAAGCTTGGGGATTTTGGGCTTGCTCGTCTGTATGGGCATGATGAGAATTCCCTAACCACTCTTGTGGCTGGAACACCTGGCTACATCGTTCCAGAATTGGTAGCCACAGGAAAGGCCACTACCAGCACAGCACTCTACTTAAATATCATCCATTTTAATGGTTAATTAGTCAATAGCAATTTTACACCTCATTCACGACAAGAAGTGGTAAATATTTGTCCTATTTTTATTGGTTAAATTGACCTTTTAATTGTTAAAATGGATGATATTTAAGAATAACTCCAACATGGATGTATTCAGCTTTGACATTTTGATGTTGAAGGTTGCGTGTAGAAGGTGCCCTGTAGAGGCTCTTCTAGATGCTTCTCAAGAAATTTTGTTAGATTGGGTGAGGAAGCTGTATGCCAACAAAATGCTCATAGATGCCACCGATCCAAAGCTTGGTGGTGATTTTGTTAAGGATGAGATGGAGACAATGCTCAAATTGGGACTCTTTTGTTCTAATCATCAACCGGAAACAAGACCTGCTATGAGACAAGTAGTTCAAATACTTGAAGGTGAAGGCTCCCTTGCAGCCTCTGCTCTTCCTTTTCCATTTGAGGTGTGTGAATCAGGGCCCATAGAGGAATCTTTGAATGCTTTCTCTTCCAAGTCAGTCAAGGTGCCGTGAAAGGAAGCTTGTTTCAGAAGATTTTGTTTAAGCGTTAGTCGCCTGCCGTTGATACATGAATCGAGGGTATTCTGTTTTTTCTGTATTTATTTATTTTAACACACAGGAATTTAGTCCAGTGACCCGCAGGGTAAGATCTCTATAAGTTTTTGGGTTGTACACATTGCTCCTAACGTATACAGTGGATAAATAGGGTTTCAAATTTAATTATTGTCCATGTGCTTCAATGAAATAACCGTCCAATCTCACCCAAAAACTCTGTGTTGTCTTTACTTTTGTTACTAGGTAACTTTCTTCCTGCAAAAAGAGTTTTTAAGTCTTCTGGGCTACCCTGCCGATTCCTCTCGATAAAAAAAGAGCTAAGCTCTGGGTCGCTGAGCTATCCTGCCGATTCCTCTTGGGAAGAAAAAGAAAAAAAGAAAAAGAAGTCGTCGTCTTCTAGTTAGTGACGAGGCTGTGTGCTCTACACTAATATATGTTGAATGTTGGATTTATTTTCAGAATTGAATAATATTATCTTTTCTTCATATTTACAACATTTGTATCTGGTTTTGGTTAAGAATGAGAAATATCTTTTTTTATTTGATAGTTGCAAATGTACACAAGATAATTGTGTGCTGAAATGATAATCCTTTAAAACATATACAATGGATAAATAGGGTTTCAAACCTGATTATTGCCCACGTCTTTCAATGACACAACTGTCCTATCTTACCCAGACACTCTTTTGTCTTTACTTTTATTACTAGGTAACTTTCTTGCTGCAAAAGAGTGTTATGAGGCTGCATGCTCTACACTAATATATGTAGAATGTTGGATTTATTTTTCAAAATTGAATAATATTATCTTTCCCTCCTCTTGGCAACTTTTGTATCTGGTTTTGGTAACGAATTAGAATATCCATTTTTAATTGATAGCTACAAATGTGCACAAGATAATTGTGTGCTGAAATAATGATCTTCTAAAATGCATGAGGTAAAATACCTATGTTTATGCCCACAAGTAGTTGTCTTAAGAAGACAATTTTATATGGCACCTCTGCCATTTTCATGGCATGGAGCTTTAATAAAGTATTTAATCTTTAGGAGTGTGTCTTGGTTTCAGAATATGGATGCTCTGCTACATAAAAAGGGGCAAAAGTTATGATGATTGTATCTGTTACCTGTTAGTTATTTATCTGTTAGAAAAAAGAAACAACAAAAGGGTAAATTTGTCTGCTGAGCAGTACAGACCATATCTACCGTCACAGACCACCACTGACCTTTATTTTTCCATATTATTTCTGTTGTCTACTTTTGTTCTATAAATATGAATCCAATCCTTTTAAAGGGGCAGTTCAGTTCAGAAACCCTAAGAATCAGAGAGAACAATGGGAATAATGCACAACCACCAAGGAAATAAATTGTCTTGTGCCATTCTGGCGCTCACAATTTTTTTTGTTCATTAACATTATAAGGTTGCACAGATTTCCAAACATGAAAGGTGCAGATTAAATCCATAGAGCTTGGAGCGCATTACAGAGTTGAGTGTATGTACACTGTCCCGTACAATATTTCTGACAGGACATTTGTGCAACTTCAGGTAATTATGTTCTGTGCCAGGGCGAGTATTTCTAGGATCTTTTCCCTTATGTTTTGGTCCCTGTGACATAATCTTAATGATCTTTTATGTTTTTAGTCCCTGCCTTCCGCTGGTACTATTGCAATGAGTTCAACTTATCTAGTTATTAATCTATTGATTGCAAACCAATTAAAAGATAGGATTTTTTTTTTGTCGGACAAATTTGATTTAAATTTGTACTTTTCCTATGTGAACATGATAATTTTTTAACAAAAAATTATTTAGAAATGATTTATTTGTATTGTCATTGGCTGAAAAAAAATGACCTATTGTCGGTTTGTCAGGGGAGTGCAACAAAAAACTATAAATGCGGAGAGAATTTTGATTTGAACTAATCATTTGATCTTAACCATTGATGTCTAATCAAATGGAGCTAAACTACATACTTTTATTAAATGAATGCACCCAAAATTATTACTAAACCACAATATTATATTAATTAAAATAATTAAAATCATGTTGTCTAAAAGTACTTACTATTATTATTTAAATAAAAAATTAAGTGACTAAGATAAAATACTGTAGTGATGTAAATATGAATATGTTTTTATTATTATATTATGTAGTTATTTTTCAAACTTAAAATATTTTAATGCATTTTAAATTGTAATAGTATTCAATATTATTACATTTTAATATCTTATGCAAACATTTCAAATCTATCCACATTGTTATTATATTATGTAATTATTCTTCAAACATACAGTATTTTAATGCATTTTAAATTGTAATGGTATTCAATATTATTACATTTTAATATTTTAGGCAGACATTTCAAATCTATCCACACCTAGTTAGGGTTAGAATTCTACACATTTTATTTTATGAAATTAGATTATTTTTGGGATTTCAATTTTATTTAGTCAAGAGTTAAAAATCTAGGATTTCAATTTTATTTAGTCAAAAGTTAAAAATCTACATTATCACAAAAAATATTTCGCTATGTTATTACATTTTTTATTCTATTCTTCAAACTTACAATATTTTAATACATTTTAAATTATAAAAGTATTAGTATTATTACTATACTTTAGGGTTCTACACATAAATAACCTAATTTCACTAAAATATTTCTTAACTAATTATTTGATCTTAACCATTGATGTCTAATCAAATGGAACTAAACTACATACTTTTATTAAATGAATGCACCCAAAATTATTACTAAACCACAATATTATATTAATTAAAATAATTAAAATCATGTTGTCTAAAAGTACTTACTATTATTACTTAAATAAAAAATTAAGTGACTAAGATAAAATACTGTAGTGATGTAAATATGAATATGTTTTTGTTATTATATTATGTAGTTATTTTTCAAACTTAAAATATTTTAATGCATTTTAAATTGTAATAGTATTCAATATTATTACATTTTAATATCTTAGGCAAACATTTCAAATCTATCCACATTGTTATTATATTATGTAATTATTCTTCAAACATACAGTATTTTAATGCATTTTAAATTGTAATGGTATTCAATATTATTACATTTTAATATTTTAGGCAGACATATCAAATCTATCCACACCCAGTTAAGGTTAGAATTCTACACATTTTATTTTATGAAATTAGATTATTTTTGGGATTTCAATTTTATTTAGTCAAGAGTTAAAAATCTAGGATTTCAATTTTATTTAGTCAAAAGTTAAAAATCTACATTATCACAAAAAATATTTTGCTATGTTATTACATTTTTTATTCTATTCTTCAAACTTACAATATTTTAATGCATTTTAAATTATAAAAGTATTAGTATTATTACATTTTAAGGAAATATTTGTGTTATTTAATAGACTTTGTAAAAGTTTAGTTTTATAGTTAGGAAATGTTTTAGTCCTATTTTATTTTTACTAAATTAGATTGTTTTTGATATTTCAATTTTATTTACCTAAGGCATTTCAACACTCTTCAAAAATTAAATTTTTAATTATTGGAATGCAATTTGCCTATACAACCAATACCTAATCAACAAAAAAATTACAACTAAACAAGTACTATATACAACCAATAGCTAATCAACAAAAAAAAATACAACTAAACAAATACTATAATAACAACACTACAAGGCAAGTACTGGCCACTACGTGGCACTTGTTTATTATGATAGTCTAATATTGAGTTGAAAATTCGCATAAGAATGTGTTTTAGGTATTTTAATGTTGAATATAAAAAGGTTTGAATTCCTTGAGGGATAAGAAATTATATGCTAGGAAGCATCCATAGAGAGAGAGGAGAGACTTCAAAGAGACAGAAAGAAATTAAAATTAGGAAGTATCCAATAAAGTTGTGTTAGGTTTTAAGAGGGTAAATTTCACATTGTTTTTTTTAAGTTGTAAAATATAAATTTTTATTTAATATTTTTAAAGAAATGTATGAGAATATGTATATAGTGTTAAATGTTTTTCTTGAAATAAATATATTCCTATAGTAAAAGATTTAGGGTTTAATCTTAATTGGTTAAATTTAGATTTAGAATGAATTGCAATTGAAATAGAATTGAGATTTGAAATTTTGAGATTAAAAAAAAATGAAATAATTAAGAAGGATTGAAGCATTTATTTGGTTTCTAGCATGTTGTTAATTTTAATCTTTTTGATTGATTGAAATGTTACAACAAAAAGTTGTAAGCTAGAATTTAGTATTGGAATAATGATCAAACCCGTGACATATGAAATCTAGACATTTTGATGCCTAAGATGAGGTCATGCCCATAGTTTGATCCTTAGAGTTTTTGTCACTGTGCAACTCTTCCACTACAAATTTTGACCTTATATATTTGTTTGCTTGTGTCTATGATTGCATTTGAGAACTTGGTGGTGCTAAAAAGCACCTTTGGGGCCCTGCAATAAATAGAGGGAACATTGTTGACTTCTTTGATAACCATAAAGCCCCATGGTCAATGTACAATTTTAAAAAGACATCAAGCAAATAACACAAATGTTGATGCAATTTAGGCCAAGCAAAACGAGATTGATCTAAGATTGAGACTTCAATTGATGTGACTATGATTAAGTGTTACTATGAATGCTTTTTCTAAACAATCTTAAAATAGCATAGGATGATGTACACAAATACAAGTTATAGAAACATAGCTTGAGACCTTTGGCATGCAATCTAATAGTAAACAACCATATTCCTAGAAAGTCAGTCTAAGAAAGTGAGAGATTTGAATTTCAATCTAGGAGGACAAGGTTTCAAGTTATGTCCTATCTAAAGGACTAATATAGAGATGTGGCCTTATCTAGGGAGGCAAAAAACCTAGAAAATGGATTAATCCTATTCTATAGTGATAGATTAAGCATAACTAGGGATAGTTAGGGTCAAGGTTAGCAAATGCACCAAAAGAGTCAAATTGAATGTTAAGAAAATGCATTTACTTCATCCATGTAAAGTGGTGTAAAACAAAGGAGTAAAGGTGCGAGGTATTATTTTAATCCCTTACACTTTGTCCCAACTTTGGTGGATGTGCAAATCTATAGAGCACGCATGTCAAAGTAGAAACATGAAGAAATAAATAGCCATAAAAAGGATGTAAATTTCTTAATTCTGGAATCTAGCCAACTCAAACATGTAGTTACTTCATTTGTCCACAATGTGTAATAGACGTACATTGGACCTATCATAGTTGAAGGAAGAACACCAACCTATGAATTATTGCACAAACTAAAAATTGAATTAGTAATAATATTCCCCCTTGAATTGTATATACTACAAAAGAGTGCCCATAAATTGAGGAGGTAAGATAAACAAAAATGAAATGAAATCTAGAAACTGTGATGAAAAAATTATCATGAAAAATAAAAGAAAATGAGAAAAGAGTGAAAATTTAAGAGATATTTATATGTTTGTGTAATTATAAATACTCATTTTGCATGTCACTACATAGATCAACAATTTTGCATCCAATGATGATTAAACACTTGTCTTAAGCTATTATGGCATAAAAAGTGGTAATTGATCTTGATTCTAAAGGCATCTCTCATCAATTCATTATCCTAGGTCTTCCTTAACATATTTTCTATCTAGCCTTATTTTCTTCTCCATATATACCAAGTTGGCTAAAGGCCGCTATTTTCTCAGTTAATTTTTTCCTATTTTTGGCCTTGTTTTTCAAGCTAGGTCAAAACCACCTCTCTTCATAAGTGGTAGTTGTGAGATTACCACTTTGATTTCATAAATTGTTGTGATGGCTTCATTTATGCCCCAACAATTTCTAGATTGCTCTAGCAAATTTGAAATAACCTATTTCCTTAGGCAGTAATTTCACCTCTGCCTTGATAGTTTCAAAACTACCTATAATTTGATATAATGCAATTTAATTTTATCTCATAAACTCTTAGCAAAGTTTACAACTAAAACATTTATCAAGACTGAATTAGATAAATCTGAAAATAATTACATACGAAGGTTGTGCATGTAGGCATGTTTTCTACTTCACACTGAAAAGTACTTTGAATCCATAAATTTTAGTTACTCTTTGACACACTATACACATATTCAAAGTAAAAGTATGGTGGGCCTTGCTCAAACTATTTAAGCTTCCACTACCGACCCACAAGGTGATCTAGAACTCCAAATCCAACCAATCCTTTAACATGAGCTTGTGGTAAATTATATCTTTATTTTATATATACAAACATTTCAAAGACATACTTTCTTTGAGCTTTCTCTTCTAAAATGGTTTCTTGTAACATGGGTTTCATAGTAATCCTTTTCTAGATCTAAGTGCCTTCTTTTATGAAATTTGATTTTATGCAATCCTCTAGCATTCCATTCAATCCTTGCAAAAGGAGACCATGGTTAGCATGAATAATTGAAGTAATAACCCTAGGATTGTAATTAGCAACATCCAAGCCTGCAATTAGTCCTGTGTTGATTGTGCAAACAAATTTGCTCCATATACTCAAAATAATGTCCATACAGGTCTACAAATGTCAACATTCATACTTGTAATTAGTCCCATGCTAATTCTGCAAACAAATGTGCTACACAAAATCACAATAACAATAATGTTTATAATTTTCAATATTTTTTTTTGTATCTTCTTCACTTTGGCTAGGAACTTGGCTATGAAAAATAAGTAATTTATAATCTATTGAAGTCTCTATTATTGTATGCCATGACTTGCATAATTCATAATCTATGGAAACTCATATAAAATAGAGGAATGCTTCATCTCTAGCCCATCCCTTGTGTTCTTGTTATTTCTTGTTACACTATTATAGGGGCTTCCACCTATTATTAGATCAAAACCTCCAATTGAATTAATCATTTTTTAAAATTCTACACATCTTCCACCTCAATCAATTTACCCTTTTGATGTGTTTTTTCTATCCAACTCTTGAGGATAAGCTTGTTTTATTTACAATTTTTTTCAGCTACAACATAATTGGGTGGTATACCCAAACTATGCAAAGCAACTTATGCACCCCCAATTCTAGTGAACAAATAAAGCATATTGATCCCCTTTAGATAGATAGGATTCAAAACAAAAAGATGGTATCCTTTAATGAACAAATCAAAGCGATACATTTTTTCTCTTCTATTTTTACATCTATGGAAGCCAGTTGACTCACTATTAGATTAAAATAATTTAAATGTTTGGTTATAAAGTCTCCTTCATGCATCTTTAAAGAATACAAATTTCTTTTTAAAAATAACTTTATCTCATTAACTCTTAGCAATGTTATGGACTAAAAGATTCATCAAGATTGAATTAGAAAGACACAACCTAATTGTAGATCTATCTCTTCTATCCAACTTGTCCCATTCATCTTGATGCATTGTTGATGGTAGAAAATTGAGTGCAACAATTATTATGATCTAGTGATTTGTCTCCACTAAGAGAGAGAGAGAGAGATAACAAATATAAAGGGAAAGTCACTCTCTTTTCTTTATCTCTCTTTCCCTTTATATCTCTTATCTCTATCTCTCTCACTCTATTCCCCCCCTCTCTCTCTCTCTCTCTTTATTTTTTTAAAAGTTTCATTTCATACCAATCTCTACTTTTTACATTGTAAAAGTGTTGTAGCCTAATCTTTAATGTAGGGTTTTCCATTAGAATGCTTGACCATAGTCCCAACTCTATCATACAATGTAACACATTTTGATACTATGTTTATGCAGTTAAGCTTAGTTTTGTAATCCCATGATGGCTAGTGATTTTTTGTTTTCAAAAGTGTCCCAACAACATGTATTACTACATTATTTTAGTTCTACTAATCAATGGACAACAACCATTCACCATCAACAAAATTGTATGCTCTCTTCTCAAGAAATTACGTATTACTTCTATCTACATGCTATCTTGGTGCACCCATGTCACCAACTTTATTACGCATGAGGTTGACCATATAGTTCTTCTTAACATACAACCAAAATTATAATGGTAGGTTTGGGAGATGGACCCAAATAGGCTTCACCTTGAATGATTCAATGAAAGGATTAAACACAGGATACCAAGGTTTGAGCAAGAGCATGTGTTGTCCTCATATCCAACGCTCATGAAAGATAGCATCCCAATCCTTCTCACAATCAAAAATTGTAATAAAAAAGAAATGAGCATAGGAGTAAAACTTTTAGATCACCGTTGCCATGTATCAGTGATCCACTTGTGCAAATCAGGAAGTCTTGGAGGCCATAAACAATTGAATTGAGTGATTAATCCATTGACTATGAAATACATCTCTCCTTCTATTACTTCATTTGTTAAATCCTCAAAAAAATCAAGGACTAGGGATGATATGACCTATTTGAGGGGTTTGATAATTTTCATGTGGTTCACGACTTGGTCTTTTTCCATTGCATCCAAAGCATTATATTTAGGGTGTGCATCCCAAATAGGAAAATTTACATGAGCAGTAATGTCCCTGAATGAGAGCCCCTAATCCATGCATCGCTCCTCATTTCCTTCTTTAAGTTCACTGTTGCCTTTCATGAAGGTGAAGAAAGGTTTATGTCTGCCATAAGCCATCTGATTGCCAGAAGAGCCTCCATTTGGGTGTAAGGATCTAGATGCAGAAACCCTAATGCTACGGGAGTTTGGAGTTTTCAGGAGCACCATTATAAAATATTTTAAAATGTGGAGGTAACGACCTCAATTGATGTGGTAGAGGGCAAACCCACGAGGTTTGAACCATGGTTGTTGGCACTATAGGCAAGCAGCCCCACCATTTCATCATAGGATCTCCCCTTTTAGAGTCCCTTAATTATTGACGCAATAGAGGGAAACCTCGTGAGGTTTGAACCTTGGTTGTTGGCACTACAAGAAAGAAGCCCCACCATTTCACCAAAGGGTCTCCCCCCTTAAAATTGGAGACAAGCTCCCTCAATTTTTGATGCGGTAAAGGGCTACCCCGTGAGGTTTGAACCTTGGTTGTTGGCACTAAAATCAAGAAGCCCCACCATTTCATCATAAGATCGCCCCTAGGTAAGGTCCCTCAATTGTTGACATGGTAGAGGGAAACCTTGTGAGGTTTGAACCTTGGTTGTTGGTACTATAGGAAAAAAGCCCAACCATTTCACCATAGGATCTCCCCTAAAAATTGGAGACAAGGTTCCTCAATTGTTGGCGTGGTATAGGGCAACTGCGTGAGGTTTGAACCTTGGTTGTTGGCACTACAGGAAAGAAGCCCCACCATTTCACCATAGGATCTCCCCTAGGTAAAGTACCCCAATTGTTGACACGGTAGAGAGCAACCCTGCGAGGTTTGAACCTTCGTTGTTGGCACTAAAAGCAAGAAGCCCCACCATTTCACCATAGGATCTCTCCTTAGACCATTCAACAATTACTCTAACCTTTTCTAGATCCATTTTAAAACCTTTATCTAAGATTACAAACCCCAAATATATCAATCCCATCTTCAAGAAACTAAGCTTAATTGCATAAACATAGAGGAAAACAATGTTCGTAGTGTAGTGTATCTAACCCTTTTTTAACTACATGGCCAATGAAGTATCAAACTCTTAATTTACCCAAAATCTTGAAAATGAACATTTATAGCATCTCGAAAGTTCAATAAATGGAAATTACACTTAACATCGACTATTGTTTAGGTCTGCCCTTATTTCACCAGCATCCAAGCAATAGATGGTCAATATTTTCAAGCATTATGTTGGAGTGAACTGCTACTATACTAGTCATTCAGAAACATTTAAAATCTACCATCTATAGAATTTGCACAGGACTTCTCCAGATCCATTGATAAGCATTGATGATGAAACTCCTTCTGATTGGGAACATGCAATACAAGAATATAGTCCTAATGAATGGCAAGTTTTGTCAAGTTTGTACCTAGGCCTACCATTTCAACTAGATGGGCTTGACATACTTCAAAAACAAAAATAGGATTGGTCAAGGACACTATCACTTACAAATAATTGATTGAAACAAAAAAACTACCAGCAACAAACCTCTATGCTCTTTTCTCAATATATTTCAATGATCAATGTGCAATTATAAAGGAACCACTACTTACTTTTATCTACATAATATCTCGGCATACCCATTGCACACTAAGGTGCGATTGCTAGTTAAATATGACTCTTGTTTGATTCTTATGACTTTATTTACAGGTAAAAGGTATATGTAGCCCTAAATCAATAAGCCATACTTTTATTTTTCACGAGAAGCTACAGGCACGGAAGAGAAGAGCGAGAGTTTTTCACACTGCAGGCCAAAGCAATGGAAGTTACAGCCATGGAGGCAAACCAGAAGACCCAGTTAAGTGGAGTTTCAATTACTAGAGCCGAGATCAAAGCCATGATTTACGAATTTACAGTTGGAGATATTTTCTAGGCAGTTAGAGGATTTTCTTCAAAGGGTTTTGGCATCTGGGTTATAAATATCAGAGGTTCGGGACAAAGAAAAAAAGAGAGATACACAGATCCGAGATTAGAGAAATTATTAACAATAGATAGAGATATTTTTCTTTGCCTCAGCAAGTGCCTCTCATGAGGGATTGAATGTAATATTTTGCCTTTGTATTTTTGTTCTCTTGTCAAGCAATGAAGAGAGGTGATGTTTTTGTGCATTTCAAATCTGTTTCTTATTCTGGCTTCTTATTCTCTGTTCTTAGCCTATGATAAATCTGTTTCAAATGCTGGGTAATTAATCATGCATCTGCTCTTTAGTTTTTCCAATAAATCATTTAGGGTTTGATCATTGTGCTATTGGGTAGGAAATGATTCCGACGCATCACCTTAGCAATTTAGAATATTTCATTTGTAATCTTGTTTTTTCTTCCCTTTACAACAAACCCCATAAAGAAGAACCAAATTCTTTAAAATCTGGAGGTTGTCTTAAGAGTCACTTGTCTCACATTCTTAAGATTTCCCATTGTTGGTGTTTCACCTGCAAATTTAAGCATCAACACTAATCTATCTATTTGTGTTTAACATGGTATCATAACAGTTGTTGTGAATGGGTTGTTGGTGATCCTTAAGCCAAGACTAGTAAGTTTAAGTAGATTTAGTGAGCAAATATTAATGAATTAGTGCGCAGAAGCAGTTAGGACATTGTTTGATTTGTTGAATGCCAAGGTCTCATTTTTTGAACGCTGAAAATGACGGTAAGGTATTAAATGTTCTTTTCTGAAACTGTGAGTTTGGCAAGTTAAAGTAATTACATCGATAGGCATTACCCTATGGAGTGAAGCGAGCTCCCGTATAGTATCATATGGAGATCATTCGTCTAAAATGTTTCTCCGTTACAAAGATGACCATTCAAATGATGGCAGCCGCAAACATCAAATCATAGAAACAGTGTCAGTACTAGGTATTGGTAGACAATTTGTTCCGGGCTATAGTCTTTCGGTGCATTTGAGCTATATAGTCCCCTTATCAACTAGCAATCGCACTTGAGTGTGCAATGGGTACACTGAGATAGCTTGTAGATAAAAGTAATAAATAATTTTTTGAGAAGAGAGCATACAGTTTTGTTGATGATGAGTGGTTGTTGTCCCTCCATCAGTAGAATTGAAAGAATGTAGTGATATGTGTTTTTGAGACATTTCAAAAAACACAAAATAGAAAACTAAGCTTAACTATATAAACATAGTGGCAAAAAGTGTTACATTCTGTGATAGACTTGAGGCTATGGTCAAGCATTGTAATGGAAAACCCTACATTAAAGATTAGGCTATGTTACATTTACAATGTAAAAAGTGGAGCTTAGTATGAAATGACACGTTTACAAAAAGAGAGAGAGGCTCTCTCTCTCCTCTCTCTCTCTCTCTCTCTCTCTCTCTCTCTCTCTCTCTCTCTCTCTCTCTCTCTCTATATATATATATATATATATATATGACAACAATCCTTCTAGATTTTTTCGTCATCGCTGTCTGTCAATGGATCTAGAGATGTACGATGCAAATTTCATAGATGGTAGTTGTTTGAAATTCGTTCCCAATGTGTTGTAATATCTTGTTCCAATGAACCAATATCATTGTGAATGTTTAAGAATCGCTAGTATAGAAACAATTCACTCCAATAGAATGCTTAAAAATATTTATCATCTTCTATTGGGATGGTGGTGAAACGAGGGGCGACTCGAATAGTAGAAGGTGTTAGGTGTTGTTTCCATTTGTTGCACTTTCGAGATGCTACAAATGTCCATTTTTTAGACACTTCAATAAGCAGCATTGTTTTCAACTGTATTTGGTCATGCCATGTATCAATTAATGAAGCTTGGAGATGAGATATTGCTATTGTTAGAGATAGCTACACCTTAGTGTGCAATGGATACACTAAATAGGTCTTAAAGGTGAACTATTAGGTCCTTAAGAAAATGACGCATTTCATTAATATATTAAGGTCTACTTTTGGTGGTTGGTCTCGTACTCAGAAGGGTTTTCCCAAGTATATATGTCATCTTATCTTCTCTATCTCCTTCACTTATTCTTCTATGTTTAATTAAGGTTATATGTTTTTTATGTCAACAATTTTTGTTACTTTCCATTGCTCCTAATTGAGGAATAAGCATTGTAAAACCAACATTTGGTAGCAAAGCTTTGTTTCGATTGATCCCATGAAGGAAGGGATCCATTTCTTATGTTTCTTTCAATTTTATTATATTTTTGAAAAGAAATTTATATTCCCTAAAGTAATTATGTCGATAGGCATTACCCTGCAAAGCAAAGCGAGCTCTCGTACAGCATCTAATGCAGATCGTTGGTCTAAAATGTTTCTCTAGCATAGAGACGACCATTCAAATGATAGATTGTTTTAAGGAGGTTTTTAGTCTTGTATCAAAATCTAGTGTGAATTTAATCAATAATAGATCATTGTGGTAACTTGACACATAAGGTATAGATTTTGAGAGATCACGTGTATTAATTTTATTTCTTTCTATTGGTCCTATTTAAATGTCTTGGATTACCTTCCTATGCTTAACCAATGTAAAGCAAAGAAATCATACCATGCCTTAAGGCTTGGTCCTTAACCATCTAATTTTAGACACTTTAAGATCACCAATAGACTCTGGGCGATCATTGTGTTCCATTGAGAAGAAGCATTTGTTTGAACCTAATATGGCCAACTATTCCAATGATATTGGCATATTTAATGATGATCTCATATTGAGATAAACATAGGTGATGATTATCATCATGACACATATTTAAAAATAAGACTTTATTACACAACAAGTGCTAATTTAGCTAATGCAAAGAATCTTGAGAATCTAGCATATATTCTTTACACATTGTTTGAAAATCATGAATATGGAAAAAGAAACACTAGAGGCAATTTATACTAAACTAGCATCATCTCTTAAGGTTAGTGCATCTATCCCTACTTCTACCATAGAAACCTCATCTATTACCACCTCTACCAAATGCCCTACATCAATCATTACATCATGCACTACTAGGATTCCACTTAGCACCATTACAGTAAATCCTTTCTACATATCTCTTTCATCCTTTACTACTAATCCCACTACCTCATTCCTTAGCCAAGCCACATCTACCAATAATATCTAACTAATCAAAAGCTTTCATTTTTATCTATTTTACTTTCTTATTGTTAACAAAGTAAAGAATGCAATTTTTTTAAAGAAAATAAATTAAAATGTCATTTATCTCAAACACTATTGGCTAAAAATTTTGAGTTCTTATTGTAGACTTCAGGTATATTAAGAAAAATATTAATTATGACCTTTTTAGAAACCATCACAAAATGACAAGTGTTCAATACTATTTAAGTAATCATTATTGTTCAAGTGAAATGACTATTCTATAACATTATATTTCTTTCTTTCTTTCATATGTCTATTGAAACAATCCTATATTTATTCATTTTTCTTTGACACACAATTCCAATGGCCTTTTTGTTTTCCATCAAGTAACAGAAGAATCATTTATGTGATTCCGACAGTTTTGAAGATTACAGTTTCATTTTTTCCTTTCCTTGTTCTTGGTAAGCATCAAAGAAGCCCTTTGTAATTGCATTTGAAAGCTTTGAATTCTTCATTTGAATTATTTTATATTTGATTTTATAATACTTTTATATGAATGTTTGTTTGCATTTAGGATTTTGGGGGGATGTTAAACCTATGATGTTGTATTTTATTTGCATTGGGCACTCTGTAAATAAAGTCACTCAAAAACATCACTTCATTTTTATTAAGGAAAGTAATTACAAAATCTTGAGTGCCTTTTGTGGCTAAGCGAGATAGGTGGCGCACATATAAAAATATTGATGTAATTCTAAGAAGAAAAATACTACTTAAATTATTAGACATTTAAACATAATTTTGACATAATGTCGAGGATTATTAGTTTTCAAGATAATTAATTTCTATTTTAATTCGTAATTAATTTCTAGCAAATACACAAATATATATAACTAAACTATTATGTTATCATGTTTATATAACATAACTTTGAACAATGTGAACACGGTAGCATTTTAAATGATTTTATTCTCTTTTAAAAAATTAAAAACACGTGAGGAACTTATTTTTCAAAAATAATATAATACTCTCACCTAAAACCTAAGTAGGTTGTCTTATAAGCCAAGATTTTGATTTTTATAAATTGAAAACTTCTAGAAGTCGTGGAATTCTCCCGTCAAAATTGAAACATTCAACCAAACGACACGATAATAAAGTCTATTTAATGCAAAAACTTTGTTCCCTCACATGTGAAATGAGGAATGTAAATATGTAAATAAAGACTAGGTTAGGTTTAAAAAAACCTATATAACCACGAGCTCAAATTCCGTGGAACATATAACCATATTCACGTTGAACTGAGAAGACTGCAGAGCTCATGTCTCCATCTCATATCTCCATAAGACCAGGATCCTTCGTTGTCAAACTTGGTGACTGCTTACAGGTGAGAGAAAAAATAGTATGCCTTGAATGAAACCTTTATTTTCTCCATGGTATGAATACTATTGGTTTCTAACAACTTTAGATTCATAGAAATCTCTATACAAATGATTGTGCCAAATCTTCTTTTTGTCCTTTATGTGTTTTCATTATAACTTTTATGTCAAATGGATTTCATCTTTTACTTGGCAGATGTGGAGTAATTGTAGCTATCGTAGCTCAGAACATCGTGTGGTGTATGAAGGCTTGAAAAAGAATCAGGGACGATTGTCCATGGCATTCTTTTCGGATTTTGTAAATGAAACAGAGAGTCGAGCTCCAGAAGAGCTGATAGATGAGGAACACCCACAAAAATATAAAGTTGTTAAGTTTGGTGATATAATATCATATTTAATGCAAGTAGGTCCAACTCTAGGTGGACCTCCTTCTTACTTCTTACTTTAGGATAAGGGTGTGGTATTTCAAATTGCTATCTAGTGCATATGATGTTTTGTAAATGGGAATTGAATAAATTAATTATATAAATATAAAACTATTAAGTTTGGTGATATCACATCATATTTGATGTAAGTAGGCTCAACCCTCCTACTTTAGATAACGGTGTGGTATTTCAAATTGCTATCATACTACACATGAAGTTTTGTAAATGGCAATTGAATAGGCTAATTATATAAATATCGAACTGTTATTAGTTTGGTGCTATCACATCATATCTGATGTAGGTGGGTACCTCCTTCTTACTTCCTACTCATTAATGATGTGGTATTTCAAATTACTATCCTACTCCACATTAACTTTTTAAAATGAGAATTGAATAAATTAATTATATAAAAATATAATTATGTGATCATGTTATTTGATAACAATGGTTTATCACATAAGATAGTGATATGTCTTTATTTTAAATGTATAAGGTGTAATTAAAATATAACATGAATTAATAATTATTTATATACTTTATTGAATTAATAAAAGATATTAATATCAAATGTACATATTTATTTATTAATTTTAATTTTAGTTAATAAAATTATAATGATGAATTAATTTTAATTAAAAAAATATATTATGGCTTTTCAATTATGTTAAAAATTGGATAATATTTTTTAATTTGGAAAACTTCATACATACATATTCTAAAGTTTAGTGAAAAAATTCACAGTTTAAATTGTGAAGTATATAATCATATTTAACTATGAGATGAAAGTACATATGAGATACAGTGTTTCTTAGTTAATGACTAGTTAACCTTGCTCAAAGATAAGGTCCTATCTAATTACTATATTCCTTCTTGAATATGTTTCAATTTGTGGGATAATAAGACCAAGCTTCTAGATGTAAATCTCATCTTATACTTCTCCTATCTCTACTACTTATTTATCGAGATCGAGATTTTCATTATTTTTAAACTCAAAAAGGTGTTAAAATAGGTCCTAATTAACAAAGGCAACAAAATAGGTCCAACCAAGTGCTAAACTAAGTGTAAAATGCTAGTGTGCACATTTTACGACACTACACCGTCGTGCCTTTTGGTTAGATCCTTTTTCTAATTGAAGTAGCAATTAGAGGATGGAGAATGGAGGATGGAGTGATGCAGTCTCAAAGGAGTGTGGATGCACAATGGTTGGTTTTTACCTAGTTGGTGCAACTTTTGGAGACTTGTTTCGTTGTTTTGAGACCTCGACCTGGTGATGGTTAGGAGGATTGATCTTTTGAGATCTATTGTGTTTTCAAAGGATTGTGTACTGAGGGTACTTCATAGTTGTGTTTTTGTAGGCTTCCATGAGTGAGCCTAATGCTAGTGGGGGAGGATTTAATACCCACCCTAGTGTTCATTTGATGTGCTTCTATTTCATGAACTTTATGTTGTAGTGTGTGTATATCAATGTATTGTATGATTCTCCTCCTTTTATGCATTGCACCGAACTTGTCGATGAGGTCTTGGTGCAGTCACAGTTAGGAGGGTCCACAAAGTGAACTGTCTAGGTCGTGCAGCTAGAGTAAACACAATGGAAACAACTCAAAGATATAAAGCAAATGCAGATTCAGTCATTCGGTATACCATAGAATTCAAATACAAATTGGCCGGCAACATGCAAGCTTACAACTAGGGCTCATAGGCCTGATTTCACAGTTATAGAATATGCACAAGATATAGCTTTGATGCTCCTTCGCAAAGAATTCAAACTATTAACTATCTCTATGTGATTCAGTACTTTCCTAGGCATCTATTACATCAATTTATATCATCTCTAGAACATAAGATTCTTCTGCGTTGGCGAAGGAAGATCACAAACTCCAATGAAGAGCTGTAATGTGTGTACACAGATAGGTTGGACCTAATCATCTAGAACTCCTCCGCAAATGAATAGAATGGTGTGCGGATCTCAAAGAAGGTCGGCCATGAACCAAACAACATTGAATGGTGTGTCATTTAGCTCCGCAAGTCTTCTCCTTTAGCTGATTGTCTGAGACTATCAGGATGCTCTGTTCTGAGAAAATAGTCGATCTTCTGATAGCGATATCTTACCGATACCTAATCCAAATGATTTGTGATTTGGATATGACGTGCATGAATGTGTCTAGATGCTAAGTCCAGCTTCGTAAGGTCTAAAATGCAACTGTGGTAGAATGCGGACCAAAATACAGAAACTGCTACTGACTATACTGAACTGGAAAATAAAAAGAAACAAACTGAAATGCAAATATTTTTGGTTGATGCAAGATTGATCTTGAACTAGGGATGCTTCTACATCAGACATCTAGGGTAATTGAAAAAAGTGAGTCCCTCACTTTGTTGGGGCTGGAGGAAAACCAAGACGGTCCACCTCAGCCTGAGAAATCCATGATGAATCTTCTTTTGGTCTGCCTTTCCACTTCACAAGATATTCTTTGTATTGTCTTCCTCTGGTGTTGTGTCCAACTCTGCTATCCAAGATGTCTTCAATATGCTCTGATGCTTGGTGTGGTAACTGTTTCTTCAAGTCTTCTTCAATTCTATCACTGAACTCTATTTCATGATACTGATATAGGTCTGCAATGTTGAAAATAGGTGATATACCCAATGTCTCTAGTAACTCTACTTCATATGCATTTCCTGAATCAAACTTTCTGACTATCCTACATGGTCCAAACTTCTTCATCTTCAACTTTTTATATGTCCCAACTAGAAATCTTTCTTTTCTCAAGTACACCATTACTTCATCTCCCACTAAAAATTCTTTGTGTCTCCTCTTCTCATCTGTTTGTTCTTTGTACTTATTGTTCATCTCCTCCAAATGCTTCTTAACTTGATTATGCATTGTCTCCATGTATCCTGCAAATTCTTATGCTTCTACACTCCTTTTGTCCTACATGTTGATATCCCTCAACTTTGTTACTCCTCTAGGGTTAGTTCCTGTCACAATCTCAAATGGTGTTCTTCTGGTACTTCTATTTACTGAATTATTGTATGCAAACTCTACTTGTGATAGAATGAAATCCCAATTTCCTACCTTCTCCCCAACCAACCATCTCAACAGGTTTCCCAAACTCATGTTTACTACCTCTATTTGTCCATCAGTATGTGGATGAAATGTTGAACTGAACTTTAAATCTGTCTTCATCTTCTTCCAAAGTGTCTTCCAAAAGTATCAAAGAAATCATGTATCTCTGTTTGAAATTATGCTCTTAGGTAATCCATGCAATCTCACAATCTCTTTGAAAAATAGGTCAGCTACACGCACTGCATCAATTGTCTTCTTACAAGGTATGAAATGTGCCATCTTTGAAAATCTATCCACCACTACAAATATTGAATCATGTCCTCTCTATGTCTTCGGCAATCCCATTATGAAATCCATGCTTATGTCTTCCCAAGGTCTCTCCGATACTGTCAAAGGTTTATACAATCCAGTATTCTGACTACTCCCTTTTGCAACTTGACAAACTCTACAACTTTGCACAAATTTCCTAACATCCTTATGTATATGAGGCCAAAACTATTTTCACTCACCAAAGCCATTGTCTTATCAATGCCAAAATGTCCTGCCAATCCACCATTATGTTTCTCCTTAATCAAATTGTCTCTTATTGAACTCCTAGGTATGCATAACTAATTTTCTATGAACAACATATCTTCCTGAATGAAATAGTCCAACCACTTACTCATATCTGTCACAATAGGTTCCTTGTATGATTTCCAAGGTTTTGCAAAATCAAGATCTTCCTCATACATGTTCTTCAACTCTTCAAATCCCAACACTTCAACTCTCATCTCTATTAGCAAGTTCCTTCTCCTACTCAGTGCATCAAATCACTCCTATGCTTCAATACAAAAGTATAACTCTGCATGAACTCTACCCATCTCATATGTCTCTGATTCAGCTTCCCTCGACTGTTTAAATACTACAAATCTTGATGATTTGTATACAACACAAACTCTTTAGGCAACAAGTAATGTCTCCATTTCTTCAAGGCTTGAATTATGGCATAGAACTCTTGATCACAAACTAAATATCTTCTCCTTGCATCATTCAACTTCTCACTGAAATATACTACAAGTCTACCTTCTTGACTTAATACTACTCCTATTGCATTCCCACTTGCATCACAATCTACTTGAAATACCTTATTGAAATCTGGTAATGCTAACACAAGTTGCTCTGTTACTTTCTACTTTAACAATTCAAAAATTTTATTTTCTCCTGATGTCCACTTAAAGTCTTTTGTCACCTCTCATTGTTTCTGTCATAGGGTTACAAACTAAACTAAAATTTCTAATGAGCTTCTGGTAGAAACTAGCTAATCCATGAAATGATTTGACTTCTCTAATGCTCTCCGGTGTAGGCCATTCAACAATTGCTCTCACTTTCTCAAGGTCCATCTTCAATCCTTCCACAGAAATCACAAATCCCAAATATACCAATTCTTCCTTCATGAAACTACACTTCTTGATGTTTAACATCAATTTCTCTTCTCTCAGTCTCTGTAATAATTGTCTCAGGTGCCACAAATGTTCTTCTTTTGTCTTACTAAAAATTAGAATATCATCCAAATATACAATAACAAACTTACCCAAGAATTTCTTCAAAACTTCATTCATAAATCTCATGAAAGTACTCGGTGCATTTGTCAATCCAAATGGCATCACTAACCACTCATAAAATACCTCATTTGTCTTAAAAGTAGTCTTTCATTCATCTCCTTCTCTAATTCTAATATGATGGTATCCACTCTTCAAGTTTATCTTTGTGAAATATTTTGATCCACTCAAACAATCCATAATATCATCCATCCTAGGTAAAGGAAATCTATACTTAACTGTGATTTTGTTGATTGCTCTAGAGTCTATACACATTCTCCATTCTACATCTTTCTTTGGTGCTAACACTGCAGGTATTGCACAAAGACTCAAGCTTTCTCTAATCAAACCTTTCCTCAACAACTCATTAATCTACCTATTCAATTCTTCATTCTTTTTCAGTGTCATTCTATGTGCTGCTTTGTTAGGCAAACTTGCTCCAGGTATAAGATCCATGTGATGACTGATACTCCTTATTGGTGGCAATCCTACAGGTACATTATCTAATATGATGTCTTCATACTCTGTCAACAAGTCAGTTATCTCCTCCGCTTGTGATTCTTCAGTCTTGAGGTTTTCAGGCTTCTTAGGGATTAAAGCATAACACATATTCTCATGTCTCAAACCATCCAGAAATTTCCTTCCATCTACCAAACAGATTCTAGCATTCCCACATACTTCGCTCTTAGAATCATCTTCCAAAGGAATCAAAGTAATTATCTTTCCATTTGATGTTATAGTATATGTATTCTTTCTCCCATCATGTATAGATTTTCTATCATACTACCATGGTCTACCCAACAAAATATGGCATACATCCATAGGCATAATATCACACAATACTTCATCATGATAAGATCCAATGTGAAATTTCACCAAACATTGTTCACTCACCAGTACCTTATGATCATCCCGAATCCATGCTATCTGATAGGGCTTAGAGTGTTTCAATATTTCCAACTTTAGCTTAGTTTCCATCTCCTCTGAAACTAAGTTATCTGAACTACCACTATCAATTACAATTTTACAACATTTACCTCCTTATTTGCATCTGGTTCTGAACAAACTTTTCCTCTGCGGTGGTTCTTCATTTTTCTCTGCTTTAAACAGTGCTCTCCTCATGACAAGTGATTCTCCTTTCTTAGGTTTACCAATTGAACTCGGTGATCAAATAGGTTCTTCTTCCACATAGGCTACTCTTTCACTGTTCTTTGTTCTCTTGCTTGTACTCCCTTGATTACATTCAAATGCTCTGTGTTCTTCACCTCCACACTTAAAATAGGTTCCTCTAAATGTTCTCCTATCAGGTCCTCTTACTTCTCTTCTGTATCCTTCACTTCGGTATGTACTAGAGTTTCCTATGCGGTAGAAAGTTATGTCATCTCTCTGATATGCATTGTTATCTATGTCCTCCTTGAATGTGCTCTCTTGTCTGTTCTACTCCGCAAATGATCTCTCTCCTCCAGAAAATGTTCTACCTCTCTGAAGTTTACCTCCTCTACCTCTCTATCTCTGATCATGCCTCTTATTCAACTTTTCTTCAACTTTCAGGGTAAATTGATATGCTTCTTCCAATGTTGTCATTCTTACCAAACTCAGTTCTTCTTGAATGTTCAATCTCAATCCATTGATGTATCTAGCCACTTTCTCCTTGCTTGCTTCACTATGTCTTGTCCTTATGATCATCTTATGAAATTATTTAGTATACTCCTTCACATATTTCTCCTTTTGTCTCAAGTTCTACAATCTCTTCAACAGTTCCAACTCATAGTCAGCATGTATAAACTAATTTTTCAACTTTGTCACCATTCTATCCCACTTTGTAATCTTCTCTTTTCCTCTTCTGTTTCTATCCAACTGAACTTATTTCCACCATATAGAAGCATGTCCTTTCAACTTTGTCTTTGCAAATTTTACCTTCTCTGGATCTTCAATTTCTTCATACTCAAAGTATTCTTCCATGTCATTTATCCAGTCAATCAACTCTTCAGGATTCAAATTGTCAGTATAGTTCAGTACATCAACTCTAGGTCTTTTCCTAATCTTTGAAATAGCTCGCAACATATTGACTTGATCTGATTCTTCTTCTTCATCCTCTCCTAGGGTTTCGCCATTTTGATCAACGGATTGAAATTATTCATCATCATCACTCTCAACATTAGGTCGAGGTGTCAATCCTCTTCTCTGATCTTCCTCAATAGAATACAAGGAAACTCACATGGTTTTCATCATCTCCATCATCTTACCCATTCTTCCAGCCATTATTCCAATAGTAGGGATTCTCCTCAACGGCATCTCTTCCTCGGCAGTATCTCTTCCTCAGATCAAGTGTAACTGCCTCAAATTCGATGATCAGGCTACAAGGTGACAACTACCTCACAATCAATGATCGGTTGCAACACAAGTAGCCTACCTCAGATTCAGTGATTTGTTCACAACAAGATCTTATGGAATTCCTTTGCCAACTTCACTCAATTTGCTCCGAAATATTTGAACTTTCGCTCTGATACCACTTGGTGCAATCACAGTTAGGAGGGTCCACAAAGTGAATTGTCCAGGCCGTGCAGCTAGAGTAAACACAATGGAAACAACTCAAAGATATAAAGAAAATGTAGATTCAGTCATTCAGTATACCATAGAATTCAAATACAAATTGGTCGACAACATGCAGGCTTACAATTAGGGCTCACAGGCCTGATTTCACAGTTATAAAATCTGCACAAGATATAGCTTTGAAGCTCCTTCGCAAAGAATTCAAACTATCAACTATCTCTATATGATTCACTACTTTCCTAGGCATCTATTACATCAATTTATATCATCTTCAGAACATAAGATTCCTCCACGTCGACCAAGGAAGATCACAAACTCCAATGAAGAGTTGTAACATGTGTACACAGATAGGTTAGACCTAATCATGTAGAACTCCTCAAATGAATGGAATGGTGTGAGGATCTTAGGGAAGGTTAGCCACGAACCAAAAAACATTGAATGATGTGTCATTTAGCTTCGCAAGTCATGAAATGCTCTACAAGTCTTCTCCTTTAGCTGATTATCTGAGATTGTCAAGATGCTCTATTCTAAGAAAATAGTCAGTCTTCTAATAGCGATATCTTACCGATACCTGATCCAAATGATCTGAGATTTGGATATGATGTGTATGAATGTGTCTAGATGCTAAGTCTAGCTCTGCAAGGTTCAAAATGCAATTGTGGTAGAATGCGGACCAAAATACAGAAACTGCTACTAACCAAACTGACTGAACTGAACTAGAAAATAAAAAGAAACAAACTAAAATGCAAATGTTTTTGGTTGATACAAGATTGCTCTTGAACCAGGGAAGCTCCTACATCAGGTCTATTGTACCATCAAGGAGTTCTTAAGTTGTATCCTAGATGACCATAGAGGTGTTTCTGATGGGGTTTTGCATTATTATTTGGCTTTCCAACTATGCATTATGGGATGCATACGTTGTGTTCATGTGTGTTAGATTATTGTTGTGCTTCAACTTCACTGTTTTCATTTGCGTGATATGTTGGATGGATGTGATGTCTTTAGTATGATTATGTTAGATGATTTATGCATATATGATTTTATGTTGTCAATTGATTGTTGACTCATGTTTATGATTCTTATGCGATATTATGCCACGTTGGATATTATGATGTGCTTCGACTATTTTATGTATGGAGTAGGTACACTTGATGGTTTACTTGAGTGTGCAGGTAACTACAGGTGTTAACTAATGTGGGAAATGTGGAGAAGGTTGACATGGGACACTAAGCTATCACACCCTTATCCTTGTACTGTGGAAACCCATAATGTGTGCTTGGAATCATTTACGTGTGTTTCCTTAGCATTCTTGCACTTTATTTTAAATTATCCCAAAAAATGTGTTTTCTATATTTTTAGATTAATTTAATGACTTTAAATTGAAAATTATTATTTTTTCCTTAGAGAAAATGTTTATTGCATCATTATATGCTTAAGGAATGAATTTGAGTGATTTTGGTTTAATTTCAAAATTTAATATTTTTCCCATCAAAAGGTAGAATTGCTTTATTTCAGGAAACTAAATACTTGTTATGGCATGTTTGGTCTTTTTCAGAATGAGATTGGATCAAATAGCAATAACCTATTTGGAATAATCGAGTTTAGTTGATTAACTAATTTCATGTCGATTTAAGTGATTTACTTCGGTGTTTTTAGTGAAATTGAATTACTATAATTTCATTTTGATTAAATGCCTAATGTGATTGCAAAGGAAATATTTTGATTATTGGTGATTGGATTTAATGATTAAATGTTTCATTGTACAAGGTAATAGTCTTTCAAGTTTTATTTATTAAAATCACTAAAGTGAATATTTTATTGTGAAAAAAGAGTTGAGTCTTGTTAAGGGATAAAAGGGAAAAAGAACTTGTTTTAATTGATTATTTTTCTCTTATTTTCTCTCCAACTTCTTCAAGCCCTCTTTGCTTGGAGAAATATGAATTTCTCCGTGAATTGTTGATGGAATCTAGCTATTGAACTGATGTTGGATTTGGATCTGGATTGG
The DNA here is from genome assembly GCA_027924645.1 of Cunninghamia lanceolata. Taxonomy (NCBI): domain Eukaryota; kingdom Viridiplantae; phylum Streptophyta; class Pinopsida; order Cupressales; family Cupressaceae; genus Cunninghamia; species Cunninghamia lanceolata. Next base: position 17,743,653 of record BSBN01001272.1, on the reverse strand, counting down.
CTTATTGTTGCATTGAAGAGTGTTGTGAAAGATTGTTTGCTTCCTCCTTCAGTTGTTTGGATTCAAAAGCTTGTTTGTGAGGTAAGTTTGTAATGTAATTATTTGATTTAAATCTCTTGTTCTCTCCTTTGTATGCTTCCTAGATTAGTTCCAAATGGATTACATATTAGGATGGAGGAGTTAAATTAAAGTTTATGAATTGTTTTTCTTTCATTTCCTTATGTTTTTACATGTGTTCATCCTTTGAAAACATGCCAAAACAAACAAAACCCTATCAATTTTTTTGTGGAATGACCCAACTCATTTTTATTGTATTTTTGGATTGTTGTTCACAATACCTATAAAAGGTTGTTGTCAGTTTTTCCTTAGGCCATGTCAAATGAGAGTTAGAAAATTTTGTCAAAGTGGTCAAGGTGCCATAGGGAACTCTAATGGAGTTTTTAGGGCCTTACATTTATTTCTTGTATTTGGAAAACATGAAAATTGCTTTGTAGGCATTCCCTTGATGAATCTGAATGTGGTATGAGTAGTATCCCTATTATTTTAAGATTTTTATATCTTTTTAGAATATTGTCAAAAATATATTATGTTAAAATATTGTGCATTGGTTTGTGTGCCACGCTTAAATTCATAATATTGTTTTGTGGAATGAGTTATCTCCCAATTAAAATGTTATTCTGCATCTTTTGAGACCATGTTGTATTTTGGTATTTTTGGTGCATTGAAATCCATGCCATGCTCAATTTGTTAAATTGATGCGTAGGATGTCTAAGAAGAGGATTATGAGTAGGTAAGGAGTGTCTCCTTGAACACATACCACGACACGAAGTTGTCAGTGGATTCAACCTGTAAAGAGTTGCAAAAGAGAAACATTAATCAAATGAGAGTTAATAAAACTTAAAACAATATTTCCAACCCCTGATCACAAAGAGCTTCTCTAGACCCGGTGTCGATGCACACCAACTATAGGAAGCTTTCCTAGACCCAGTTGAGCATAGAAGCATTGCACGCAATGTTAGAGTTGGTGGACGCTTGAGTAGGGCCCTTGATATGTGAATCACTACTCACACTCAACGAGGAGGTTTGTGTGCCCTCGCGACACTCCTTATCTTAGCTTGCTAGCTCTCAGTTCCTTATATTTTTCACCATTAGAGTTATACTCAATATGTGTTGTGTACTTGTATTGTAGTGCATTGTGATGCCTGATTCATGCTTGTATGTGTCCTTGATGGACTATGGTTTATGCCTTGTTTGACGTGCATTGAAGGTGTGATTATTTCCCTTATGCTTGAATGTTGTGATATCATTTTATTATGCTTATTGGAAAGTGTGCCATAGGTTATTTATATTCATTGTATGGTAGTTGTACCATGTATTATTCATATGCATTGGACTAGCAGTTGTGCCATGTATATTGTGTGCATTGATTGGCATGTATGCCATATGTTGCTCATATACCCTAGATGTGTGAGATATTCTTAATAGGTTTTCCATGAGGGTAAAAGCAAAAAGTTGGGTCCACATATAGGGGAAGTGTTGGGCAAAAAAAAATCCCACATGAACGGGTACCCATTTAGGGATGGGCACTCGAGCCTAGAACGGGTACCCGTTTTGTTTTATAGAAGGGGTACCCATTTTATTTTTTATTATTTTTAGAAACGGGTACCCGTTTTATTTTTTATTATTTTTTAGAACGGGTACCCATTTTGTTTTATATGGTTTTTAGAACGAGTACCCGTTTTAACATTTCTAAAATTTTGAATTTCACACCCACGTTTTTTGTTTGATTTTAGGCTTGGGAAAGGCATGGGTAGCCGACCTTGAGCCTTGGACCTGCAAGTATTTGTCTGAGTACAGAACAAGAGGAAAGACTGACTTTACCTATATGGCTGACGATATTTTTTTCTAATTTTTTTTACTAAATTAAAACCCATTATAGATGATGATGTGTAGTTTTCAAATATGTGTTTTTTATTAGGCTTGTTTTTCTATTTATTAATTAATTTATAAGCAAACTGGTCCAAAAAATTGAAATGACAGGTGTTCGAGCATTTTTTTAATAACTTTCAATTTTTTAAGTTTTTTTTTAAACTATATGTCATCAATCTACACATCATTCTTTACACAATGGAAAAAAAAATTATTTTATGATTAGTTTTGCTCAAATTATGTTGGTCGTACACAAGGGGTTTTCAAATACAACAATTAGGGCCAATAAAAAATTAATAAAAAAAATATTTGGAAAAAAATTATTAAAAAATATCCTCATCAAACTTCACTGTACTACACATCTTTTCCCAAAAGGATTTAGAAAAATACTTTTATTTGGGTCAAATTATGTTGGTCGTACACATGCATGGTATGTTAAAAAAAAGTGACTTTGAAATAGTGGTTTTTAGACATGCCTATTGAAAATTAATTTGTATCATCTAGGTATTAAAATAAATTACATATTTGGAAACTAGACTCCGAGTACTACATTTTATATTAGTGACTTTTTTTAAGATTCAATCTTAAGTGCTTCAAATTTTTAGGTCAAATGTGACAAATTCTAAAAATCAGGGAAAACACTTCCACTTTTTGGCTAAAAATTGGACCCAACTTCTTGTACTGACCCATGATCATCTTCTCTGTAGCTTGGGGGTTTCCTAGAGCTTGTTGCAAGTATGAGGTGAGCCAGTGTTGTCATTGATGTCAACATACTCATATTGCATTGACAAGAAGGATTTGATGAGCTGTGTGCTGAGGATATTGAGAAAATTAGCCTCAGTCAGGAACAGTGAAGAACAGTGATGAGAAGAAGGCAAATGTACTGTATAGGATGAGAACCGGAGGATGCGGATTAAAGGGTTAGTAGATATGAGTCTTGAGATGCTTCAGTTAAGATTTCAGAGGTCCGCATGAAGATCTGAAGGAGTTGTGGCTGTCGGTATAGAACCGGTTCCGGCAAGTATCCAGAGGTGACAGAGGATCACAAAAAGGTTCGGTGAGGTCCGGAATTGTATTATCCTAATCTGCGGATTGGACGGAGTGTTTGGGATGTCCTTGTGATGTGTCATCCTGATTTGTGTATGATTTGGAGGTCCGGAAGTACCTCTTGCATTATGACAGTGGCGACAGACTGTGTTCTTGAAGTTCCGGATGAGGAAGACAAGAGATCCCAGTAAGTAGAGGAAGTGCGGATGTATCCGGACATTCAGACAGGCTTGTGAAGGTTCTTGGATCATGTTTAGGTTGTGTTGTTGGTCCGCATTGATGGTAGAGCCCGGAATTGAAGTTATTCTTCCGGATGAAGTTCTTGCTCTGTTTAGCCGACCGGATGAGTTGTTCATCCTGCGAATGTTCTTGTGATGGCCGACCGGATGTGTTATTCATCTTGCGGATACTCCTATGGTTGTTTGCCGACTTAGATGTTTGTTCCTAAGTCGATGTCTTGTATAAATAACGGTTTGTGAGTTCATTTCAAAGTGTGGTGTGTGGATGAGTGTGGCATAGCGAAGAAACGTGCGAAAGGCAGAGCAGAGATTTTTGGGCTTAATTGGAACTGATCCAGACATGGTAGAGATGTCATTCTCCAGTTCAAGACTGTGATTTTTATCACCTTGTAGACAGTGTGTCTCCTTGTAGGCAGTGGGCCTCTTTGTGAGCAGTGTGCTCGGGCAGTGAGCCCTTATTGGCATGTGCCATTCATTTTTCTTTATTCTTCTAACAGAGAATAATTCTTGGGTTAATCACCCCGTGGTTTTTCCCTTAACCGGGTTTTCCACGTCAAAATCTTGGTGTTCAATGTGTTGATGCTTATCTGCTCTTGTATTATGTTTCCATGGATGATTATTTGATATGCTGCTAACTAACAACAAAGAATCAAGTGTTTGAAAGAAGAAGAAGTTTTTTTACAACTGATTCACCCCCCCTCTCAGTTGTAAGCCCTAGATCCAACAGAGCTACATAGACAGCTATTGTGCTCGACAATGGCAATATGGTTGGGAGGAGAGCAACATTTCCCCATTGGTCCTTCATGATGATCTTTAGGTGCTAGATGGCTTCTTTGATCTATTTGTAGGTGGTTTACCTCATTCTTTGTGCCTTGTTGCACCTTGGAGAGTGTGAGGGATTTTTAGTGTATTTATGCACTTGTGTTATCTTATTTATTGATATTGTAATCTTTGTAAAGTAGGTATTTTGAGACCTTTGAAATAAGATATCTATACTGTTATGGAATATTCTATGATGTGGGTTATGTTTCATTTATGTTTAGAATGAAGCCCTTCAAATGTTACAATCATTAGATCTTATCATGTATTTTTCCACACCTCTGTTTATGAGGAAGTTGGCATGTTTTGCATGATTTCCACATGTTACACATCTTGTTATGTTAGCATGTTTAGATGCTTTTATATGATGTCGTATTTGATGTTTATGATGATGTTAGTAGTGGCTCGTATTCTCCCAACATAGGTGGTGATGACCTACCTTTGTTTTTGGCATGTTTTTTTAGTTTTGCAAGTGTTTAATGGAAAACTCATTGCAAGAAAAGTATGAGAATCAACATATATATTCACATCAGTACATTTACTTTCCATGTTGATTTATTATTTTACTTTGACATGCATCCTCATAATGATTCATATACATAAAAGTGGGGGGGGGGGGAATATAATGGTGAAAATTGCACACCCATGGCCTTTTCCCTTATGTTTTGGGCCCATTCAACTAGATTGTCTAGTGTCAAGTTGCCATGTTTTTGCATGGAAATTGATCCTCACCTATCCACCGATATTCAGATCCAATTCTGTATCTCCATTATTTATCACACAGGTGTGAAATTATTAAATCGGGCTCATATTCCCCCTTTCCTACTAGCTATTCTTAGTTAACTAAAAAACTAAAGCACGAATCATTTCAAATTGCACACTAGGGTGGTGTATTTAGGGACATATCTTAATTCATTATTATCAAGAGATGTCTAGGATTATTATGAGCATCATAGATCATCCTAATTGTATCCTGTTGCATCATCGGCATGCTTCTCTATTATCTTCAATCTTGGTCCATCATCATAAATCAGCCTATCTAAGGGCTTCATCAAAGGAGAATAAATCCTATAACTTGACAAGTGCTCAAATGATGTCCCCTGACACCACCTCACTTCAAACACAAAGTCAAAAGAGCCAAGGTGCATCTATTGCAACTACTAGCTCTCTACCCATTTACTTCTAGGAGTCTAGTTTCACTTCCAAGCGCCACATCAATTCTATAGACATGGAGATCATTTTTGTAGGCACAAATCTAAACCATACAAAAGAATAATCATTTTACAAATTTAGAGGCATTTGTCTAGACAATCCCTTAATTTCCAGCATATAAGCAAATCATTTCTAGATCTTCAACAATATATTCCACCATCAGGATTCAAGTTAAGTATCTTATTTTATTTATGTTAATTTTGTATTTGTTTTTTATAAGATAAGTAGCAAACAGGGGTGTTGAATGTTAATTCTGCATTTGTTACTATTTATTGCATTGTCAATTTTTAGTTCTAGCTCAATAGGCTAAGGTTTTATTATTGTTTAATTATTTGCTCTAGGTAAATTGTCATAAAAGCTTTTATTTTCGTTAAAAATATATAGATCTTTTTATTGAGGGGTAAAATAGGTTTTGAAAGGACCTGAAACCTTAATACAACCAAAAAGGCATTAGCAACACAACATCCAGCCAACAATGAGACAACAACAAAGTTGCCAACTATAAAGTACGCAATCCAAGAACTATAATTACTGAAGTAAATAATCATCTCATTCACATTAGCTTAAAAAGGAAAGGTAAATCTTCTATACATCAAGCAATAATATCATAATACATCTTACAAATACACATGCCATAACCAGGTGTTAGCACAATAAAATAATATACAATGTTACATCTCTGGTTCTCATGCCATAAAGTTATCTCAATACAATAATCAAGTACAATATACAAGCAATGAATAGTAAAAAAAATTCACTGTCGTCGGCCACCACTAACCTACATGGTCATCCGCAAGCTGAGAGATGGGAACATGGCACAAATGCTTTTTTTCCCAACCATGAAGCATTTACACTTCCCTAGAATCCTTCATGACACGAAGGATACCCGACCTTGCACAAAATGCCTAGCAACCTGGAAACAGTTGGAAGGAGGGAACACCCGATGCAACCTGATGTCTAAATGCATTTCTAACTAGAATGTGCAATATCTCACAATCAAGATGTGACGGAGAAACATATCAATATAGTTTTGCTAGACAATCATTCATCTATTTCAATGAAAACATGGCTTTCGCCAAAACACTTATAAGTAACGGTCAAATCCCGAAAAGAGGATCAACCTTCTCTGTTTAACCCACATTCGACACCCTATCCCGGAAGGTAAACTCAACACACGTAGTAAAATAAACTAATCTCTTTGCAAAACATAGTAACACATGCATTACGAACATTACTAGTCACTCTCTTTGCAAGATTAAATGTAAATACACTTTATAATCTCAATAATGATGTTACATCTTATAACAAATTTCATGCAACTTTTCTAACTTAATTTCATATATCATCCAAACGTGTGTTTTCTACCATTTCATACTTTCATCATCAGGGGGTAAAGAAAGTTCCAATCTACGAAGAAAGTGGTTTATAATGACCATAACGGATCTTACTTAGATAATTAATATATATATATATATGATCCGTAAAAGAGAAGTAAACAACTGCTTAAATTAAGTTGCATTGTGTACATCCGAATTGACACAAGATTGCAATTGCATTTTAATCCGATCCAGCTCCGTCATGAGAATTTTTTTCTTATTCTGCACTTTCTGCCAACCCTCCTCAGCCTCATTTTTGTAATTTAATGGTATCCAAACTTTGGAAAATAGCATGAGGGATATTCACACCCCCCTTTACAGTTGATCTATTCACACCCCCCTTTGCAGTTGATCTCTTATCACTCATTGGAGAAGAGATGGTGATTGGGTCCGAGACCACAATCTCAGAGTTGGCTTTTAAATTATTCATTGCTAATTACTAAGGCTGCTTTTGAGCGAAACTCGCTTATGTGGAAATCTTCGTTGCTATAAGTGTTATCTCTTTCTCTGTCTCCAGTTTTGGAGAGGATCCTTGCCCCTGAGAAGGTTCTAACTTTCCCTCCTTCAACTTTGTCGGGGCTTTAATTAAATAATGATGAGGCTGAGCATTATCCCACCAGGACTGCTGAACATAATTCTTAATGATTTTGGAGCAAGAATTGGCCATATGCCCCATCTCAAAACATTTCCTACAAAGGAAGGGTAAACCTTCATAATCTAGAAGTTGCATCCAGCTGCATTCTGAAACCTTGAAAGTGATATCTGCAGGAAGAGCTCTTGTGACATCCATGTCTACCAAAATGCGTGCAAAAGTTGTATGGGTGAAATTAGTTGTGTCTGAATCCACAGCTAGAAAGTAGCCCAATGAGTCACCAATTGCCTGAAAGCAATCCGTGAACCAGAATTGCAACAGAAGATTCGGAAGACGAATCCAAACAGGTTTTACAGAGAAAGATGCGATAGCAGGGTTGAAATCTGGAAACCACGGTTTGAGGAGCAAGTTTTTCCCCCAACACCATTTTTCTTCTAGAATGGCATCCCTATCCTGCCTGCAATCAAACACCACAATAAAAAACCCTTGAGCACAAGGGTAGACTTCTACATTACCTTTGAGCATGGGTTGCCAAGCCAATGAGATCTAATCATGCAGATCTAGTAATTTTGGCCAAAGGTGGTTGAACTGGCCAATTAATCCATTGGAAGCAAAAAACTGCTCGCTGGCATCCACCTCCTTTTTAAGCTTCTCCAAAAAAATCAAAACGGGAGAGGAGGGCGCCTTACTGATGATGGATCTATGGTTGCTCTTAGAAATCACGCGATGAATAGCTGTTGAGTTATCCTTTAATGGCCAAGCATCACAGGCCGTAGGTTTGGAATTGTCTTGAATTGGACCAGCTACCATATCCTTGAAGGAAAGGCTATGCCTAAACTTTGAACCCCTCGATCCTTGAGACCCATCCTCAGGGAAGAGAGAAGATGATTCACCTGGGAGGGAGGTTTCTGAGCTCCTAGAATCAGAAACCCAAGCCATAGTAGGGCACGGTAATGAAATCTTTGAGGAGATCTGTCCCAAACCCATCAACAAACCCCCACCGAGAGCCTGAGGAAGAGGCGAAATGGAGGCATTTCCATTGGGAGCAGGAGGTCGAATAGGAATCAGCGCCAGGAGTTCGGCATTAACAGTAGGCTCAGGAGCGAGCGACATCTTTTCCCAATTCTTGATTTTGTTTTATTTTTGGTCTATATATATATATTACTCGTATATGTGTGTATGTGTGTATATACACACACACACATATATGAGTAATATATATGTGTACACATGTATGTGTGTGTGTGTGTATATATATATATATTTCGGATAAAATCATCCCATATTTCTTGTATAATCACCTCAATGAACTTTAGTCGCTTTAATCAAATTCAATCAGCTATAAGTTTCATAGTACTATGCTAAAACATATGCAAATTTGTATATATCTTCTTTTCAGAAAACTGTAATACACATACAATTATATTTATATATATATATATGGAAAATATAAAAACATGTTGATAGCTAATATTCAGGCCGACAGTACAACACACAGGCCGATAGTGAATAAAGAAAGGCCAAATTAGATTTCATATAGGCCGTGTGAACATAATAGGCCGATAAAAGGTAGCACGGGTCGTTTTAAAGTATAAACGCATGCCTATTTACTAATAACAGAGATCTATTTAAAGATAAGCATATAAGGCTGATACTAGACACCAAAATCATTACCATTAAAGGCCACTAATAACATTAGATCTAAAGCAGAAAGAAATTCATAATAGGCCGATACATAGGTTTTAAGAAGGCACTTTATAAGGAAACAGACCGACAATGAAAAAAGAAGACCATTAGACTTTGAGAACAGGCTGATAGTAAGAATAAAGAAGGCCAATTAATTTAGGAAAAAGGCTGACTATAACAAATCCATTAGGTAATTTCTAAAATAAATTGGTCATTTCAATCGTATACGAGGCCGTATAACTCATAACACGGGTCTATTCATAGCATAACATAGAGAGCCACTTCAATAGGAGGACAAAGAAATAACATTAGGTTGATTTCAAACTAAAGAAGGCCGAAGTAAGGATAAAAAGGCCATTTGATAATCTTGAAAGGACCACAGTAAGAATAAAGGACATATACATATACACACCTGTTGACTTCACAGTGAATCAGAGGTAAAATAAAAACAACCCCTTTACCATATTAACATGCTGATACAACAGTCCAAAGGGAACAAAGATATATCTTGCTCAAAGCACATAAGTATGTTAGAAGAGGGAAGAAAACACAAGTTACACATATTGCTATAAGGAGAACAATGGAAAATCCCAAAAAGGTTGATCTCAAGAGTGCAAAGCATAGAAAACAAGCATTTATATATGGCTAAATATAATTTGGTCCACAAATCATTGCAGGTAGATTCAAAAAAATTTAAAATAGGCCATAAGACTCATTGTAAGTAGAAGAAAACATGGGATTCACTGCCTGTCAAGAACCTCTACCAAAAGTTCCCTTACTGTGCAAATACCAGATGAAATCTCCACGTTGCTTTTCCCTTTTCCCTTCTTCTTTCATGTGCCCTTCGTGTGAGTGTGTAATTTTCTCTGCCTTTTTTTCTTTCTTTTAATGAAAAATTCCCCTTCTCAATTTGGCGCCATATTATTATTAGATGGAGCTTTTTTGCCTTTGACTTCAATTAACTTCCTTTGCATGAGTGTGGGTGACCCCACATCCTCTTATTATTTGATTTTAATTCCAAAACTTCATTAATTTTGTCACTGACTATTGAATGGATTCCCCCATGTTATTATATTTGGATTTAATATATATATGTATATATACAATTATAATATATATATATATATATATAAAGTCTTATCAAAATATCTTGTGCTTGCAAGAGGATAACGTGTATATTTATACAATTATAATATACATATTATAATTATAATTATAATATATATATTATAATTGTATATCTATACAATTATAATATATATATACATATATACATACATACATATATATATATATATATATACATACATACATATATATATATATATATATATATATATATAAAGTCTTAGCCAAAATATCTTGTGCTTGTAAGAGGATAACATGTATATTTATACATATAGTTATTACATAATTAAAATACTTTCACTAATCCTATTATAATCAAACCTTACAAATTATTAAACCAAAAGGAGAATAAGAATACATGACAAAATTATGCACCAAAAATACAAGTACTAAAGCAATGAAAACACATTCTTATCTAATCCTTACACGTCAAATGCTCAACAATATTATGCTACAGAAATTTAATGAAACCAATCGAGATTGTAGAATAACTTGATGCAATATGAACTACGTAAGTGTGTGCAGGCATCGGGGTTCCATCTTGCCAAGTCTTTCCAACGGCTAGGGCGCATCTACCTCAACCATGTTTCCATGTTCGACGTGTTCCTACACTCAATTGAACTCAAATTCACATTAATAGATTAGTCCCAATAATAATAGCCGAAGCAAGAAAACATAGATCCATAGTCATAATCATATTAATCCATCATTAACGACTTTTTGAATAACAACAATCTACTCATACACATATGTAGTTATCCACTAGTAAAACAATCAAATGACATAACCAATAGTTTGAATTATAAATGAATCAAAAAGGTCAAGATGTGACATCCTTCCCCACTAGGAAGAGACATCATCCCGATGTCTTATTACACACATACAGAAATAATAATGTATCTCACTACTACTATCAATATATCAATAAAGCATCATAACTATGCAAAATAAAAGAATCTCTGCTAAATCCTCAAATAAGGAAAAGATCTGTCTATCTCCTCAACATCCTCCCATGTGGCACTATCGACAGAATATTAGTCCCATTAGACCTTATACTGCATAATAACCCTGTTACACAACGTAACGTTGTGTCTATCCAAAATTTGAGTGGGTTCCACCAGCACCACTCCTAGATCTTGTACCTATAAAGCATGCCAATCACGTATATGCGAAGAGTTGGGATGATATGGCTTAAGTAATGACACATGAAAAACATTATTGATTCAGGCAAGAGCAGGCGGTAGAGCAAGTCTATAAGAAATGGGATTAATCACTTCCAACACCTCAAACAGTCCCACAAATCTAGGAGCAAGTTTGGACAATTTGCCAAACGAAACTAAACTCTTCTGAGGCTTGAGCCTCAAAAAGACTTTGTCCCCTACTGAAAATTGTTTGAACATCCTATTCCTGTCTGCATAACTCTTCTATCAATCTGATGCTTGCTTTAATTTCTCTTTGATCAACCTTATTTGATCATCCATTTCCCTAAGCATATCTGGTCCAATCACAATCCTTTCTTCTATCTTATCCCAACTGATAGGTGTTCGACACTTATGCCCATAAAGAGCTTTAAAAGGTGCCATCCCCAAAGATGCATGGTAGGAATTATTTTAAGCAAATTCCACCAACGGAAGATACTCCTCCCACTTATACTGTTGATCCATACAATACACCCTAAGGAGGTCTTCCACTTCCTGATTTACTCTTTCTATCTATCCATCAGTCTGAGGATGATACACCAAACTAAAATTCAATTTTGTTCCCAAAGCTGCATTCAACATTTTCCAAAACCTAGAAGTCATGCAAGTGTCTCGATCTGATATGATCATCTCAGGCACTCCATGCAAACGAAAGGTTTCCTGGACAAACGTCTTAGCTAAGATCAATGAACCATCCTTAAGATTACCTGGGATGAAATGCACTACCTTTGTCAACTTATCCACAACTACCAAGATGATGTCATGTTGATTCTTGGACATTGGAAACCCCTAAATGTAGTCCATACTAATCACTTGCAATTTAAATTATGGTACACTATGTGGGTACAAAAGTCTTGTTGGATGTACATGCTCAGCCTTGACTTGCTAGCATTCCAAGCATCGAGCCACAAATTTTGTTACATCTTTCTTGAGTCTTGGCTAAAAATACAAAGGTTGCAATCCTTCTACCATCTTAGTCACTCCAGGGTGCCCCGAATACGGTGCGTTGTGGATCTCTTGAAGAACTAACTTTCTCAAATCCCCTAAGTCTGGAATATACATTCGACCTTGATATCTCAAAATTCTATATGACTCCAACACATATCCATCGAATTGATGATCCAAAAGATCTTCTTCTAAAGCTTGTTTCACTGTGGAATAGTGTTCATCTCCTTGCATATTCTGAATTACTTGTTGCCTCAAATTTGATCTTGTAATTACCATAGCTGCTAGATGTCTTCTTATGCTAAGAGCATCCACTACTATGTTCTCTTTTCCTTTGATGTACTCAATCCCAAAATCATACTCACTCAAAAACTCTAGCCATCTCCTCTTACGAGCATTAAGATTGGGTTGAGTAAAAATATACTTGAGTCCTAAGTGGTTTGTCTTCAACTCAAAAGGCTTCCCTCAGAGATAATGCCTCCACATTTGAAGTGCATGAACTATGGATGCTAACTCTAAGTCATGTGACGCATAGTTTAGCTCATATTGCATCAACTTCCTTGACTCATAAGTGACCATTTGTCCATTCTGCATTAGCACTCCTCCTACACCTTCTCCTGATGCATCAATTATCACCATGAAATGCTCATTAGGATCAAGTATAGTCAAAATAGGAGTTGTAGTGAGCTTTTCCTTCAAAACTTGGAAAGCTTGCTCACACTTCTCTATGCACTCAAATCTTTTCCCTTTCTTCTGAAGTGACGTGATCTGTGTTGCTATCGTAGAGAAACGTGATTGGTGCTGCTATCGTAGAGAACCCTTCCACAAAGTTGCTTTACTACCCTGCAAGTCCCATGAAACTTCAGACTTCCATCACATTTTGCGATGTAGGCCACAGTGATAACTTTAAGGAGACCCCCCTAAAAAATCCTATAAAATCCTAGCGAATCCTAGCTAAGTGCTATAATTTTCCTGGCGAATCTATGCACATTATTAAAAAATTTGTAAAATCCTGGCGAATCCTAATAAATAATTGGTAAAAAAAATAATTACAATGGCGAATCCTGGTGAATAATTACTAAAGAAATTAATTACAGTGGCGAATCTTTCCTTTAAAAATTCTCATAGTTGGTCGATGCAATCCCCCAATATATTTTTTTATTTTTTGTAATGTTGAAGTAGGGGCCTGGGGGTGGCAGCCACCATCGAGGTCAAGGGGCAGTGCCCCTTGTGGGGGTCAAGGGGGCAACGCCTCCTTGTGGGGGTCAAGGGGGTAACGCCCCCTCGCGGGGTCTGGGGACAGCAGAGCCCCTCACCACCAAGCACAAATCCACTATCTAAAAAGCATTGGAGCACACATAGAATCAATATTTTTAAAATATCTCACTTTAAAATAAAGACTAAAAAAAAGTGAATTGTTGCCATCGATTACCTTTTTAATCGAACGGCTATAGTTTAATTCCGGGAGGTTCTATGTGTTTGCCTTTGAAAAGGATTGCTGAGGCCCAGAATTTAATCGTGTGGCCCAAAAAAAATTCTGGGCCTCAGCAATCCTTTTCAAAGGCAAACGCATAGAGCCCCCTAGAATTAAACTACAACCGTTTGATTAAAAAGGTAATCGATGGAAATAATTAAAACCCCTTATCGAAGCAAAAATATCCTTAAAATTAAGTGGGACTTCATTATTAATGGCGATATTGACCCAAAATCAATGGAAGGAATATACTATTAATGGCAAATATAATAAATATTTGTAATTACGTTATAAACTACTGGCGAATCAGCTCCAATGCTGCATAATTTACCTAGCGAATCAACTTGATTTTTTAGTTTAAAAAAATAATACATTGGCAAATTAACCAACACAAAATAAGTTTGTGTAAAAATGGGGCAATTTAGTCTCCTGTAGAGCTCGTAATATTTGCCATTTTTGGAGGCCCCGATTTCAACTATTCGCCAATTGGCGAAGATTTGCCACTAAAAAAATCCCTGGTAGGCCATTCCATTATTGCCTTAATATTCTCTGGATCTACTGCAATCCCTTCTTCTGAAATGACATGACCTAGATAGTGCACCTTGTCTTGATAGAAAGTACACTTGGATAGCTTACCAAAGAGTTTACGCTCTCTTAAGCACTATAACACTATCCTCAAATGCTTTTCATGCTCCTCAATTGATTTAGAATAAATCAAGATATCATCTAGAGAAAGATTAGCACAAAGTCATCCAATCAATCACTGAATATGTTCATTAAATTCATGACAGATGCAAGAGCATTAGTTAACCCAAATGGCACCACTGTGAACTCGTATTGACCATAGCGAGTCCTGAAATTTGTCTTCAAGATGTCCTCATCCTTAATCCGCAATTGGTGATAGCTGGATCTAAGGTCTATGTTAGAGAACACAATAGCTCCTTTCATCTGATCAAAGATCTCATCTATTCTCAAAAGTGGGTACTTGTTCTTTATAGTTGGCTTTTAAGCATTCTATAATCGATGTATAAGTGCAAAGTCCCATCCTTCTTCACAAAAATGACCGGTGCGCCCCACGGCTACATGCTAGGTCTTATGAACCCTTGGTTCAACAACTCCTGCAATTGTGCTTTTAGCTCATACAACTCTGTAGTGGTCATCTTATAGGTGCTTTAGATTGAGGTTCAGTCCCTAGTAGCAAATCAATTGAAAAGTCAAACTCCCTTTTTGGTGGCAACTCTGATAGCTCCATTGGAAATACATCTTGGAATTCCCTTAGGATAGGGTAGTCATTAAGTACTAGTTCCATGTTGTCAAGGTCTCTAACTTGGACTGCATAAATGGAACATCCCTTCCTTTTGGATTTCTTTAACTACATAGATGAAATTTGCCTAAGTTCAAGGAGTCTCTTAGAACCATGAATCTCAACATGATTCCCTAGGTCATCCAAACATTTTACAACCTTATCTTCACAATTCACAATAGACTTATGTTCAGCTAACCAATTGATTCCCAAAATAACATCATAAGACCCTAAAGGTGCTATATAAAGATTTACTTGAGTCTGAAAACTTGGAAGGTCTAACTCACTGCAAGAAAGACAAGAATCTACCCTCTTTTCTGTCTAATTTCCATACTGAACCATCCATGAATTTTCCATGTGTCCAAGTCTAACAAATAACTTGGAAACTACTCTTAGATCTACAAAAAATTTAGTTGCTCCAGTATCAATTAATATAGAGACAAGTTGTTCATAGAGCTTACTTGGAAAATGAATTGGTGTTTCCTAGAAGTCAACTTGTCGATTGTCCATGGCTGCATGAATCTAGTGTTGCGGTGCTCCCTGTTGATTTCTATCTCTTCACCCTGCTAAATATTGAAGACAAGTATTGGCATAGTGCTCTCCTCCGCATACATAACATCTGTCACGAGGTGCTCTTGGTTCTTCTGGCCTATCCCTTCGGTTATTATTGTTGTTGTTGTTATTATTGAAGTTGCCTCTTTTGTTGCTTCCATTCTGATTTCCTCCATTTTGTCCTGGGAGTTATTACCTCTTTTCATGTTCCAGATCTATTGATTGTTGTTGCCCTGATTGTTGTTGTTATGAGACTTCTTATTTCCAAATCTTGCATCTCTAAACTTGAGATAATTGGCTACTTGTTGCAGCTTTTGTTCCTATTTTATTGCCTTTTTAAAGACCTCATCCATAGTCAAAGGATTATGGATGTCCACATCCACTCCAATCTGAGGTCTTAAGCCCATGATGAATTTTTGAATCCTGAATCTCTCGTAAATCTGATATTGTGGTACATATTTGAGCAAATGAGAGAACCTTTACCAATATTGGGTTACCGACATACCTCCTTGGGTCAAATTATGGAACTCAGTCATCTTCTTGTCAAAGAAGAGTTGTTGTAACCACCTTTTCATGAAGAGTTGGAGAAAGAGCTCCCATGTTATCTCTCCCGGCACAACCTTTTCTCCATTTTCTCATTATCCCACCAATTAGTTGCTTCTCCAGTAAGCTGGTATAAACCCCACATTGCCTTAGTCTCATTATATAGATTACGAAGATCAAAATATTTCTCCATCTCGATAATCCAAGTTGTTGCTCCATCTTCGATGGTTCTACCATCAAATTTAGGTGGGGATACCTTCTTGAGGTCTTTGCCCAACTCTTCCGCAATCCTACCGTGATTGTTTGTATTCTCTTCATTCCCTTGATTCTAATTCTCAATCCCTTGATTTTCATTTTCATTTCACCCTCCTCAATTTCCTCTGATCTCTTGCTCTAAATGGTCCATTCTAGCTCCTTGTTGATTCAGGAGGTCGAGGATTTGATCCAACCTCTCATTCTATCTATTGTTTGATCCACTGCGGTTGGTGTTTCTCTTATCCATTCTAACTGATTAGATCAATCTACATCAAGATTCTCACCTTAGCCTAATAGACAAAGGCCCTAGTGTCAAACCTAGAGCTCTGATAACAGATGTAAAGTGCGCAGTCCAAGAACTATAATTACCGAAGTAAATAATCATCTCATTCACATTAACTTAAAAAGGATAGGTAAATCTTCTATACGTCAAGCAATAATGTCATAATACATCTTACAAATCCACGTGCCATAACTAGGTGTTAGCACAATAAAATAATATACAATGTTACATCTTTGGCTCTCATGCCATAAATTTATCTCAATACAATAATCAAGTACAATATACAAGTAATGAATAGTAAAAAAGTCACTATCTCCAGCTGCCACTAATCCACATGGTCATTTGCAAGCCAAGAGATGGGAACATGGCCCAAGCACTTTTCCGCCCAACCACGAGGCATTTACACTTCCCCAGAATCCTTCATGACACGAAGGATACCCGACCCTGCATGAAACGCCTAGCAACCTGGAAACAACTCACAGGAGGGAACACCTAATGCAACCCGATATCTAAATGCATTTCTAACTAGAATGTGCAATATCTCACAATCAGGATGTGGCAGAGAAACATATCGATATAGTTTTGCTAGACAATCATTCATCTATTTCAATGAAAACATGGCTTTGGCCAAAGCACTTATAAGTAATGGTCAAATCTTGAAAAGATGATCAGCCTTCTCTGTTTAACCCACATTCGGCACCCTATCTTGGAAGGTAAACTCAACACACGTAGCAAAATAAACTAATCTCTTTGCAAAACATAGTAACACATGCATTAATAACATTACTAGTCACTCTCTTTGCAATATTAAATGTAAATACACTTTATAATCTTAATAATGATGTTATATATTATAACAAATTTCATGCAACTTTTCTAACTTAATTTCATATATCATCCAAATGTGTGTTTTCTACCATTTCATACTTTCATCATCAGGGGGTAAAGAAAGTTCCAATCTACGAAGAAAGTGATCTACAATGACCATAATGGATCTTACTTAGATAATTAATATACGTGTATATATATGCATATATACACACATATACGAGTAATATATATGTGTGTGTATATATATCAGATAAAATCATCCCATATTTCTTGTATAATCACCTCAACGAACTTTAATTGCTTTAATCAAATCCAATCAGCTATAAGTTTCATAATATTGTGCTAAAACATATGCAAATCTGTATATATCTTATTTTCAAAAAACTACAATACACATGCAATTATATATCATATATATAAATATAGATATATATATATATGGAAAAGATAAAAATAGGTCGATAGCTAATATTCAGGCCAACAGTAACATACAGGCCGACAGTGAATAAAGAAAGGCCAAATTAGATTTTATATAGGCCATGTGAACATAACAGGCCGACAAAAGGTAACATGGGTTGTTTTAAAGTATAAACGCGGGAAGATTTAGTAATAACAGAGATCTATTTAAACATAAGCACAAAAGGCCGATACTAGACACCAAAATCATTACCATTAAAGGCCGCTAATAACTTTAGATCTAAAGCAAAAAGAAAGTCATAATATGCTGATACGTAGGTTTTAAGCAGGCAGTTCAGAAGGAAATAGGCCAACAATGAAAAAAGAAGGCCATTAGACTTTGAGATCAGGCCGGCAGTAAGAATAAAGAAGGCCAATTAAAAATAGGAAAAAGGCTAACTATAACAAATCCATCAGGAAATTTCTAAAATAAACTGGTCATTTCAATCATATACGAGGTCGCATAACTCATAACACGGGTCTATTCATAGCATAACATAGAGAGTCGCTTCAATAGTAGGCCAAAGAAATAACATAAGGCTGATTTCAAACTAAATAAGGCTAAAGTAAGGATAAAAAGGTCGTTTAACAATCTTGAAAGGGCCACAACAAGAATAAAGGTTGTATATATATACACACATGCTGACTTCGTTGTGAATCGAAGATAAAATAAAACAACCCCTCTACCATATTAACAAGCTGATACAACAATCCAAAAGGAATGTAGATATATCTTTCTCAAAGCAAATAAGTACGATAGAAGAGGGAAGAAAACACAAGTTATACATATTGCTATAAGGATAAAGATGGAAAATCCTAGAAAGGTTGATCTCAAGAGCACAAAGCATAGAAAACAAGCATTTATATATGGCTAAATATACTTTGGTCCACAAATCATTGCAAGCAAATTCAACAAAATTTAAAACAGGCCATAAAGACTCATTGTAAGTAGAAGAAAACATGTGATTCACTGCCTATCAAGAATCTCTCCCAAAAGTTCCTTTACTGTGCAAATACCAAATGAAATCTCCACACTGCTTTTCCCTTTTCCTTTCTTCCTTCATGTTCCCTTCGTGTGAGTGTCATTTTCTCTGCCCTTTTTTCTTTCTTTTAATGAAAAATTCCCCTTCTCAATTTGGCGCCATCTTATTATTAGATGAAGTTTTTTTGCCTTTGACTCTAGTTAACTTCCCTTGCATGAGTGTGGGTGCCCCCACATCCTCTTTCTACTTGATTTTAATTCCAAAACTTCCTTAATTATGTCGTTGTCTATTGCATAGATTCCCCCATGTTATTATATTTGGATTTAATATATATATTAATTCTTATCAAAATATCTTGTGCTTGCAAGAGGATAACATGTATATTTATAGATATAGTTAATACATAATTAAAATACTTTCACTAATCCTATTATAATCAAACCTTATGAATTATTAAACCAAAAGGAGAACAAGAATACATGACGAAATTATACACCAAAAATACAGGTACTGAAGCAACGAAAACACATTCTTATCTAATCCTTACATGTCAAATTCTCAACAAGATTACACTACATAAATTTAATGAAACCAATCAAAAATGCAGAATAACATGATGCAATTGAACTACATGAGTGTGTGCAGGCATCGTGGTTCTGTCTTGCCAACTCTTTTGGATGGATAGGGCACATCTACCTCAACCATGTTCTCGTCTTCAACATGTTCCTATACTCGATCGCACTCAAATTTGCATTAATAGGTTAGTCCCAATAATCATAGCCGAAGCAAGAAAACATAGATCCATAGTCAATCATATTAATCCATCATTAACGACTTTTTGAATAACGACAATCTACTCATACACCTATGTAATTACCCACCAGCAAAACAATCAAATGACATAACCAATAGTTCAAATTATAAATGAATCAAAAAGGTCAAGATGTGACACCAACAAAGACAAGCACAAACAACAACTTATAAAACTAACAAGCTATTAATCAACACAGCCCAAATCATCATGACTTGAAGCCAAAATGCTCCAAAGAGCTTTGAGTACATACACCAAACCTAACCACAGAATCAATGCTTGATTTCTCCTTAACCACTTTCCCATTTTTTATCAATCTTAAATCAAAAGACCTCTCATTCAAAGACAACATCCTTTTCCCCTTGCATCTAGAGGTTGAAACTAGCAAGGTACCAACCATGTCCACATCCACCAAATTATGCCCCTGATTAGCCAACTCAACACCCCTCTTAGCAAAGTCATCTGCAACATCATTTGTCACAAGAAGCACCTCTAAAGGTTGAGCCGGATCCAACTTTTCTTTTTTCTTCCAAGAGTAAACCGCCTTCCTAAAGTTGGGATAACCAACAATAGATCTAGCATTTTTGGCACATTATAGAAGAACCTTTGTAGATAATTTATTTCTTCCACTCCCTAAATTTTGAAAACAAAGTTGTAGCAAATGGGAGCACTAGATCCACCTTAGCATTTACACAAAATCTAGCATACAACAATTATTTTTGAGATTTGGTCGCCTCATCAATGACAATGAGCTAACCAAAAATGATAAAAATACCCACCAACACCTCCTCCTCCTAATACTCCACTAGTAAGCTTGAGAGCCTAACCCAAACAAGGGCCCATTTGATACACTCCTTCTCAGGATTGAAATTGGGTTCCCATTTTTTCAAGAAGAGACTCAATTTTCCCAAAGACCATGAACCCAAGAGGATCCAAGTGCAATCGTCATAGGTCGAGAAAGAGATCAAGAAAAAACCATTTCGCATCGCTACTATTTTGAAATGGTCATAGAAATTCCACTTTCTCTTGGATCAATCCTTAAAGATGTTGATATTTGTCCTAACTCCAAGAAATTTTCTGATGAGGAAACACTTCAACCTCGAGAAATCCCTATCGACCATAAAGTCAAGTATTTGCAACATAACCCCCTCCTTCAGAGAGGGAAAAGCAAAGGGACCCTACCCATCAATAACTAAATCTACCTACAAAGGCTTAGCTAGTAAAATATTCAGACCTTCCACGCCATCAAAAGAAAGAGGCCTTAAAGCACTTGCTCCAAGACCAACCCCCGCTAGTATAATGGTTGCCAAGCTAGACCCCAACACAACCAACATTACAGACCCATCCTTCTCCCCAAGGGAGCAAGCACGGACATTCAAAACTGCAACCTCCACATGATTTTCAAGGGAAACATCCACCTCAACACCTCTAGATACATCCCCAACACCACTCGGAATCCATGACATGATAGTAGGGGCTGCCCCACTTTGGGCCTTACACATAGGGGTTGAGAGAAGAAACTCCTATTTCAGTCTCTTTTTCTCCATAAGAGAGCTGAGACACACAATCGACAGCTCACTCTGTGGGACACAGGAAGCACTTTTCCTCATATCCACAAATCCAATTGTTGAATCCTGCAAACATGCCTCATACCAAAGGTCCAACAACTACTCTTCATCCTCCACTCCATTCATCCTCTTCCTCGTCATTTATGTCACCATTGTTCGTCACCTCTCCTATGTCTACTACAAATCTTCCTCAACTCGATTTCCCGCTTCCACTTCCACTCCCGCTCAAGCTCATTTTATCTTTTTTGTCAACTAATATACAGCAGTTTGTTGATTACAATTAGTCATCTCAATTTACAAGCTTGCATGTTTATGAAACTAGGTATCAAACCATATCAGGGATTGTAAGAAGGGAAATGAAGGAATTGACATATGATGGGTCCAGGGATGGAAAATAATCTACATATATAATAAAAATAAGTGTGTTAAGTTCATTCAAGCTCAAAAACTTATAAAAGATGATTTTATCATTTGAAAAGTTGAAATAGGTGTCTACTATCTTGCATCTATTAATATGGGCTTAATTTTACAATTGAATTAAAGTACTACATTTCCCAGAAGATAAAAAAATTATGTCGATTGCATATTTACAATCCTTGGAACCCCAAGTAGTATTAGACTTGTCTGTAGTCATCCAGAATACCTCATCAATCACCATCCAGCATGGTGGATGCACTTTTTACCGAATTAATTATTAATTAATTCGATAAAAAGTGCATCGACCATGCTAGATAGACACAAGTATCAATCACCAAATCTAATTCACCATATTCATAATCTCTAGTTATTATTCATCTACAAGAAATTGAAAATTAAAAGGAACCTAACAAATAAATTTTATTATTACATGTCCTATTAAGAATTCATCTGCTTAGCACGATGGCACACATGGCTTCCATGGTGGTTTTGTTTAGACTAATACATATGGCAAGCAAAAAAATACCTTACAAACTAGCACTTGCACTGGAAGGAGGTGCAATGGTTACGTCAATAGAAAACCAAAACCATATGTAAGCTAATATACTAGAGTACAATTTGATTTGTGCCTAGAAGAAAAGAGTTCAAAAAAAGACAAAAAATTGAAGTCATATTTGCACAAAATTAGGTCACTTATCAAAATATACATGTATCAAGAGATTATCTTAAAAGAAACACAAAATTAAATAAAAATAACATAAATATACACATTTCACCATTACAAATATACAATTATATATCTTATTTAAATTGCTACTTTTAAGATTTTCCTTGACCTACACCAATTTAGTACCCCTAACTCTTCAATCACCAATTATAATGACAAATAAATTTTATTTTAAAAAATAACAAGATAACAATTAATGGTGTATTTGGATGGGTTAACCATTAGAAACTATAAAGTGTTTGTACTTCAAAATTTAATACATCTTTAAAAGTCAATAGGGTGGTGGTTGTCCCACTAAGCGCATGTCCCCATGCAGCTGCTTAGCTTATTTTGGCTAGTTAGGAGATATTTGTGGAGCTAGTGACCCTATGAATATTGATTTGTAGTTTTTACTATATAATAAAATAAAATAAATTTTCTTAATTATCTTAATTTAGAAGAATTTTTTTTTTTTTTTAAAGGAAGGAAATATATGCAGCCACATGGCATATTTTTCATTATCCAATGGCTGCTTATTTCCAACCCCCTTTTTTTCACAGCTTATTTGCAATTCCTAAAAAGTAGTTGTTCCACAAAAATAGGGAAAGATTCTATATTATCTTTTTCTGATAATTAAAATTTTCGATGGGGCCACTCCAACTACTTAAATTTAAATAGAAAATTAACTTAAGCAGCCCCATGAAGACATAGGGTAATTGTCAATTGATGGAAGTATTCACAATATAAAATTTCAAAAGAGCATATACATTTCAATTGTCAATTGACCACTTGATATAAAATTTCAAAAAAGCATATACATTTCTCCAAGCCATTAATTATAGCAAAGTGAAACATATAATTTACTTTTCTGCAACTGATCAAAAATCTTTAAATGGTAGAGGATGAATTAATGGGGCTGGACATGAATGCCTCATATTTTTAAGAATAGTGGAACTTTCTATGGCTAGAAATGTTGTCGTAGCATGTTAGAAAAGTTGAAGAAACTATTTCAAAGCTAATATCATTTTACAAGATAAAATATAAATAAGTTACTGAACTATTTTACAAAATAAAATGTAATTATGTTGATAAGTGTTCCTTTAGTGAGGAGCACTAGATGAAATACATAGATTGATAGTCTAGATTAAAAGGACTAATCTGAAATAGATCTTGACCATTGGTTTTTTTGAACAATGTCATAAATGCTAGATTAAAATAAATAAATAAAATTACAACTATAACATATAAAAAAGATCTAATTATTTTTTCTTTCAATAATCTTGTAATTGTGACATATGAAAAAAGATCTAGTCACTCTTTCAATGATCTGATTACAAAATAAGGTAAAATAAAATCTTTGATTTTATAGTAAATGGCATATCTGATTTGATCTAATTGTAAAATTTATAACTAATTATGTTGCTCTTTGATTTGTTCATCACTCAACTTCCCAGGTTTTGACATACTATAATGTGTTTCTAGTGACTGACTTTGAACATGTTTTAATTTGATGGCAGTGTGCCCATGTTTAAAGCGTATTACAATCAAATTTGTCTTTAAAGATATTATGAGAAATTTTGTTTAAGATTATATATATTTACTAGCCATGAATTATATTAGCTCTTTGAAGGGAAATGGTGAAGTGATAACCATTATAAAATTTTAAGTGACAGGCAGTGTAATAGGCGGCATAAGAGTTGTACAGATTAAATATCCTAGGTCACGAAGCCGAGAATCGGTAGGGGAGGAAACCGAGAAAGTGGGTGTGAAGCAGCAAACGCCTGAAAACTAACATCTGCCCCCTGTTCAAAGCACTCTACTTAAATATCATCCACTTCAATGGCCAAACAATCAATAGCAATTTTACGCCTCATTCCCAACAAAAATGGTAAATATTTGTCCTATTTTTATTGGCCAAAATTGACCTTTGACTGTTGAAGTGGATGATATTTAAGAATAGGCAGTTCAAAGTGGACTATATATTGAAGCAAGAGCTCTCCTCGGTTTGACACGTTCACAACCAAAAGGCAATAAAGGGCTTCTACAAATAGTAGATGCAACACCCTTGTCCTATTTGTCGCATCACTAGAGTAGACTGATGCAAATCCTCAAGTCTTATATTATAACGATCAAAGGTGTTGCAAGAAGAAGCAACAAGAAGCCCACAAACGCACGCCAAAGCACAACTCCGTGCTCACCAGTCATATTGAAGGCAACCATGTAGACGACTGAAACAATTGCAAGAGCTCCATTGAAGCTAAGCCTTAGGACCTTCAAAAGGGCCTGTCATATCCGCTTCATTCGATCACATAAATGTAAACCTACTCAAGTTGTGATGTTGCAACAAACACTCCTCTCTAACAATTTTGCCAGCTCATGAAATATAGACTATTATAAAAGTGGCAGATCTTTACATAGTTGCTTACTCAGCTCATCATGTACATATGAAGCTCATGTTGCTAAAGTCATTCACTTTTCCTTTGTGTTTCTATACGTAATTTAACCAGTGGATCTTCTTGTTTAGCAATGGAGATTTATGGCCTTCAACATATGGATTTATTAAAATGTTTTTCTTTTTCTTTTTTTATGTTACAATAGATTTGGTTGTCAATTGTTCATCATCAACCTGTTCAAGGTACGCTTGCACTCAAATAGGGAAATTTAACGACCATAGTAAATATAATTTCACCTCTCAACAACAAAATGAACCCAAGCAGTATTGTCCATCTGCTGGTAGCTACAATTCTCGTCAAGTTAACCATGCCACGGGTTACATTAGGTAAAACTATAATTGTTTTAATCAACAAATGCCCACTTGGTTTAAATTTAGGGATATTAAAAATAAATTATAATGTACACATTATCTTGAAAAAAAGTCTTTTGTTTTGGTATAATGAAATAGGGCTGAAAATAAATAGAACATTTTGTGTTTAAGGTGGGAAGAGCTTAAAATGCCCTTTTAAGTTGCAGTCAGTTTATTCACTATTTACTTTCCAATTCATATTTTGACTAGGCCCTCCTTAAAAAAATTAGTATAGAATTATTATTAAATTTTGTTAAATTTAGATAAATCTAACCATATATTATGTTGTCATATTTAATTTTTTGATTTCTGAAATTCTCTTGTTTTTCAAGCATCTACCTCTCAAATCCTAGATGAAATGTTTTCAACAATTTGCATGACAAGAGGTTTTACAAGCACTATGAAGCCCTCACCTTTAAGAATAATCATGCTAATGATGTCAATGAACTCTTTTACTTTGGACGTATCCATGGAGTAGCTCTCTTTTACCTTAGAAAAAAATGTACTTTCATCATCCTCAATGAAAACAAATATATATACTTTCAAAACTCCTTTAGCATGCAAACATGTGAATGGAGTTGTATTTTAAGAAGTACAATGTAATGTCCCTTTCCACATAGTGAATAATCAAAAGGGAAATTTCTAGCATTTCCATTCCCAAAGGATAGAAAATTAAATGTTTAATAAGGGAATAAGAGAATAATTAAATCTGAGCCCAAAAGGCTATAGTTTCAATTTGAAAGTATTTAATTATTCATTGTGTTTTTAGCGGGGGCCACTTTAAGTGAAGACTTCATTTCTACTAGGCAACTGAGCTGGAAATAGAAACATGATCTCTAAAGGGGATCGCTAGCTTTTGTGAGGGTCGATTGGCTTTTTGGAGGCTATTAAAGGCATCAAGGGGTTTGAGGAGTCATTATCATTGGAGATCATTTTTATGGTTATTTCTCTCTGCAGATTTACTTCACAGAAGCTCAAGACGAAACCCCTGGAAGCTTTTAGCTTTGGATGCCAACCCAAATCCATTTCAACTCACAACATTGTTACATCACTGCATACTTGGAATCAAATCCAGCCATTAGATCGAAGGTCTGATACAACATACCCAACTATTCATTGATAGGAATGCAACCCTCCATTAGAGCCCTTCATAGGTACGGATTGGTGCTTTTTGCAACTTCACTCAGAATATGAATCAATGTATGAAGTCGTATTAATCAGAAGCATCTATGCATGTAATCAGATTTGATTTAATGAAAATAAGGGTTTCATCGAGGTGATAAATCTAGTCATCATTGTAGTGGGTATCATCTATTTTCATCATTTTTATGTTATGGTATTGAAAAAATATGAAATCAAAAAAATACAGTGGGCAGAATTGTGTTAGATTTGACACAGGATATTTCAGTGGCATCAGAGCTGGTAATCTTGCCAACCTGTTGGGGTTTCAGTATTGCATGTCAGTTTGGAGGATACCCAGATAGTTGCATGTCAGTTTGGTGGATACCCAGATGGTTGCATGTCACTTTTGATCAGTTTGATTTGATTCTATGCACCCTAGGGAGGTAGGATCACACAGATATTACACCAGAAGCAAGTCAGGACAGCAAGGAGTTGATAATATCCCAGTTGAAGCAAAGATGGGTGAAAGAAGAGATGAAATCCGGCCAAGGGATTTGAATAATCATCTTAATGATTTCTTGACCACCTTTACCTAGCAACAACAGCAAATGCTACAACAATTCCAGGATCGTATGATTATAACCATGGGTCAAATGAGAGTGGATCATGTAAGATCGATAAGATCAAGCAGTGATCACAGCAGAAGCAATGTGGGACAAGGAAATCAAGGTAGAGTAGCCTCTAATGTTGTTAGAACAACGAGCACAAGGTCTGATCGGCCTCTTCGTCCTACCTTTTTGCCAAAGCAAACTGAAGAAGAAGCAATTCCAGAGGTGGAGGAAGAGACACACATCACTAATGATGTTATGGTGGCCTACGATAATTACATAGCTCTTCCACCTGATGTAAGACAATCAATGAATCTGAATCAATTTATGAATCAGCAGAAAGATAAAGCCAGATTCATATTGGAAAGGCAAGACAGGGGACTCAGAAGACAAACAAGACAAGGTACTCAACCCCAAGAATTCAAGGAAGCATTGAATAGGGTTCCTGTACCCACCTTCGATGGAAGCGAGAAGATAAGTGCCAGATCATGGGTACATAAACTTGACACATTCCTGTCCTTGAAACCTATGGAAGAAGATAAGGCTATACAGTTTGCTACGATGCATCTGGAGGGCATAGCATATGAATGGTGGCACCATGGGTTAGTATCACAAGATCATGTCTTGATACACTCATATGAGGAGTTTGTCAATAAACTAATTGAACGCTTTGACTAGAAGGATGTGGAGGTTTATTACAGGGATTTGGCTCAGCTGAAATAGGTTGGACATGTTGAGACTTACATCAATGAGTTCTAGAAAATAACAGTCATGGTCCCTGATATGACTGAGAGGCGAGTTGTTATGTTGTTTGTCGAGGGTCTGAGTGACAGATTGAAGGGTTTAGTTAAGGCTCATAAGCCTAGTACACTACATGACGCCATTGGCCTAGCCCTTGATTTGGAGACTACACCTCCCTTCTAGCCTCAGAGAAAGACCTTCAGTAGATTTCAGTCAAAATAAAAGGGTTTCAATCAGCAAAAGAACACCCCACTGAAACCTAACCAGGAATCCAAAAATGAACTGCGCAAAAAAAAGGTTATGCTTCAACAGTAAGGAGTCGTGGGAGCCTGGCCACCATTGCCTTAGGAAAGGCAAGGTTCATTTGATCGAGGTCATCTTAGATGATGAGGAGCATGATGATCATGAGATCCATGCGGAAGATGATAGTGGACAGGAGGAGCAGCCTCCAGAGCTAGAGTTGGAAGATACAGGAGTTAAGGAGACCCCCCAGAGTACCATAGCCTCATTATCTGGAGTCCCTAGACTTCATCCATTCTGTCTAAAAGGTGTCCTTAAGGGACAATGCATGGTCTGCTTGGTGGATAGTGGAGCCACACACAATTTCATCGATGAGAATTTAGTGGTGAAGCGTGGGCTACACGTTGAGGAGTTTTCAGGATTCAATGTAACTGTAGCAGATGGTTTTCAGTTGAGTTGCACCAAGATGGTTTCCCAACTTAGCATCCAGATTGGGGATTACACCTTGACTGATGACTTCTACGTACTGGGTCTTGGTAATATTGATGCAGTTTTGGGATTGCAGTGGTTGTAGTCAGTTGGGAGGTACAGTCAGGACTTCCACAGGATGGAGTTAGAGTTTATGGTTGGTGACAAAAAGATTGTGTTGAAGGTTATGCCTGACAGCGGTCCCCGAGTAGTGTCAGCCAGGAGGATGGAGGCTTTATTCAGACATGGAGAGGTGGATTGGACAGTACAGTGCTTTGTTTCTACCAAGCCTACCTCTGACAGCAAGCCACAATACCATGTTGACATCCAGATAGTGTTGAATAAGCATAATGTAGTATTTGGAGACATTCCTCCAGGTCAACCACCTGATCGTGGGTTCAAGCACGTCATTGAGCTTGAGGAAGGGGCTAAACCAGTAATAATTATGCCCTACCGACCCCTGCGCCATTTTAAGGAGGAGATTGAGAAGACAATCAAGGAGCTTCTAAGCATGGGACACATCCGGCCTAGTTCTAGTCTGTTTGCCTCGTCAGTTGTTCTAGTAAAGAAGGATGGGACTATGTGTATGTGCATAGACTATAGGGCTTTAAATAAAAAGACAATAAAGAATAGATATCCTATTCCCAGGATCGACGAGTTGATTGATGAGTTACACGGGGCCGTGTATTTTTCCAAGATTGATCTTCGATCAGGATATCATCAGATACGAGTCTGGGATGAAGATATTCATAAAACTGCCTTTTGTTGTCACTACGGACATTTTGAGTTCCTTATCATGCCATTAGGACTCACAAACGCACCAGCCACATTCCAGTCGTGCATGAATCACAATTCCGTGATCAGTTACGAAAATTTGTTCTAGTTTTCTTCGATGACATTTTGATTTATAACAAGACATGGGAGGATCATCTGCATCATCTGGATGTAGTGTTGAGTATCATGGAGGCTCAATCACTTTACACAAAGGCTTCCAAGTGTGAGTTTGGGGTGACTGAGATACTCTATCTCAGACATGTGATTGGGGTTAATGGTGTGAAAGAACACCAAGAGAAGATACAGGCAATTCTGGACTGGCCACCCCCAAAGAACTATCAGATTTGAAAGGCTTTTTGGGTTTGTGCTCTTATTATAGGAGATTTGTGAGAGGTTTCTCATAGTTGGCACCATCTTTGACAGATCTTACTAAGAAAGGTGCATTTCTTTGGTCTGAGGAGGCACAGGAAACATTTAAGAAGCTCAAGGAAGTCCTGAGCTCATGTCCAGTATTAGCATTGCCAAATTTTACTCAGTCATTTGTCTTGGAGTGTGATGCATCGGGTCAGGGAATCGGTGCAGTCTTGATGCATAATCGACATCCAATTGCATACGAGAGCAGAATGTTGAGGGACACAGAGAGGTTGTACTCCACATATGATAAGAAGATGCTAGCGATTATGCATGCACTAGCTAAGTTCAGGCAATACTTAGTGGGGTCTAAATTCGTGGCCATGACTGATCACAACAGTCTTAGATATTTTCTGGAACAGAAGGACTTGAACGAACGGCAGCAAAAGTGGGTGAGCAAGATTCAGGCTTATGACTTCGATGTGGAATATATTAAGGGGAAGAAGAATACTGTTGCCGATGCTCTTTCTAGAAGGCCAACACTTTGCTCTCTCACTAAGATTTCAGCTAATTGGAAATCTCAATCTGTGGCCGAATACACCAAAAATACTTTTGCCTGTGATTTGATTGATGGCCGAGTACAGGATGACAGATACTCAGTAGTCAATGACATCATTTATTATAAAAACATAATTTATCTTGTACCAAGGTCGAAGTTGAAGACCAAGATTTTGAGGGCTATGCATGATACACCTCTCGTAGGACATCCAGGATTCTTTAAAACTTATCGTCATATTTGTGAGAGGTTCACCTAGAAGGGATTGAAGGATGATGTGTTATAGCACGTCAGAGAGTGCCTGGCTTGTCAGCAGAATAAGTCAAAAAATGCATTCCTTGTAGGTCTTCTACAGCCATTACCAATACCTAAACAGAAATGGGAAGGAATATCCATGGATTTTATTACAAGACTTCCACGTGTTCAGGGAAGAGATTGCATATTTGTAGTTGTAGATAGACTAACAAAAAATGCCTATTTCTTTGCTATATCTACATATTACACAACACCTCAAGTGATAGAATTATTCTTCAGAGAAGTGTTCAGGTTGCATGGACTCCCCAAAACAATCGTCAGTGATTGTGACAACAGATTTCTTAGTATGTTTTGGCAGGAGTTGTTTCATTTGGCAGGTACCGAGTTGACGCTAAGCACGAGCTACCATCCTCAAACAGATGGATAGAGAGAGATAATAAATAAATGGATTGAGGGCTATTTGTTGAATTATGTTTTAGGTCAGCAGCGTGCTTGGGTCGAATGGTTGTATTTATGTGAGCATTGCTACAATACCACCTACCACATGTCGATTGGCATGACCCCCTTTAGGGCTTTATACGGATGTGATGCATTATCATTTGTAGATTTGGCCTTTGATGATAGCAAGGTCCCTCGGGAAAAGGAGACAATGCAGAACTATCAGGATATTCTCAAGGCATTGAAGGACAATCCTCAACATGCACAGAATCAACAGAAAATGTATGTAGATAGGCACCGAGTTGAGAGGTCATTTGAGGTTGGGGACTTAGTATTCCTGCGCCTACAACCATATCGGCAGTCTACACTAAAGAAAAGTGGTGCAAAAAAACTTAAGCCACGTTTTTATGGACCCTATTAGATAGTGAGGAGAATTGGCGAGGTTGCATACGAATTAGAGCTTCCTGAGGGCAATAAAATCCATAACGTCTTACATGTTTCATGCCTCAAGAAGGCATTGGGCCAACAGGTTGTGTCATCTCCGAAGCTTCCTCCATTTGATGAGGAAGGAAATTTGGTACTAGTTCCTGAAGGTATTGCTGACTAGAGAGAGAGAAAGTTGAGAAACAAAGTGATTCGAGAATATCTGATCAAATGGAAATATTTACCAATTGAGGATGCTACGTGGGAAGGGGAAGAGATCCTGCAGCATCCAAATTTGCGATTGCTAAAGGACCAGCAATCCCGAGAAGGGAGGACTGTAATGTCCCTTTCCGCATAGTGAATAATCAAAAGGGAAATTTCTAGCCTTTCTATTCCTGCAAGTTAGAAAATTAAATGTTTAATAAGGGAATAAGAGAATAATTAAATCTAAGCCTAAAAATCTATAGTTTCAATTTGAAAGTATTTAATTATTCATTATGTTTTTTAGTGGGGACCACTTTAAGTGAAGACTTCATTTCCAATAGGCAACTGAGCTGGAAATAGAAATATGATCTCTAAAGGGGATCGCTGGCTTTTTTGTGAGGTTTGATTGGCTTTTTGGAGCTTATTAAAGGCATCAAGGGGTTTGAGGATGTTGAAATTAGGGCAGACAACTGAGAGGGGGGTGAATCAATTGTCACAAAACTTTTATCCTTTGCTGCAACTTAAACTTCTTTACCACTTATTAACAGATGAATGATATAACCATGAAAGCATGAATCAACAACACGAGCAGAAACAAAATCAATACACATAACACCAGGATTTTTACGTGGAAACCTGGTTAAGGGAAAAACCACGGTGAGGGTTAACCCACAAGATTTATTCTCTGTTAAAAGAATAGAAAAATGGGGAAGGCACTTTCCTTCAGGGCGCACCACCCAGAGCTCATTGCTCAAAGAGGCTCATTACCTACAAGATAATTGTATGATAAACATAGAAAGATTGGACTGAGAAACAACATCTACTTCATGCAAAGTACAATTCCATTGATGTGCACACTAATTCTGCTCTACCCCTCAAACACTTCTTCGTTATCTCCTCACTCTTTACTACTCTTCCTCTTCTGCTCTTCCTCTTCTCTGCTCTGCCTTTTTTCCTTTCTTAGGATCTTATCATTTTCGCGCAAAGACTCTTTTTCCACAGCTCAGCTACAAGTATTTATATGTTTCATCAACCTTGGAATGAACATCAAGGTCAGCTTGACTTAATGCAAATCACTGTACTGTCGGCCAAACATATCTGGGACTCAAATCTTCCTTGAACAACATGCCACGCTCCATAGAACTCTTCTTAGATCATCTGCAACATCCACAAGGCATCTGGTCGGCCAAGACGGGAAAGAACAGCAACACCCAAGGACAGATCTTCAACCACGAGCTCAATTCTCAATGTGGATCACCAACACAGCAAGCACACGATCTAGAGATCTCCACAAGCACAATGAAATCAACAAGAACAACCGCACCACCTCAAATCACCAGAATCACTTGCATCTTCATACCGGAACATAAGAACACCAACTGCCATGACTGTTACACTAGAAAGATTGCTTGTGGACCTCCAAACTACGAACCACTAGAGTTAATAATACACACTGACATCCCAAACACACCTCTAGATCCGCAAATCATAATATTGCAATGCGGATCAATCCAGACCAGATTCATGTCACTATGTCACCTCTGAACACCTGCAAAACCCGGTTCTACTTAGATGGCCATAACTTCACAAATTCTCTATGCGGATCCCTTAAATCTTGACTGGAGCAACTTCAGACAATCCTTTACAACACCCTTTGGTCCGCAGACTCTGATCTTCAACTTGCTGGGAATGCGGAGCAATCTACTTCACTGGACTACATTGTCTTCACTGTCTCTTACAGAGAGATATGTAGCTCACTTGTTTCTTCCAGAGAGACTAATTTTCTCAATATCCTCAACATACAAGTCTTCCAAACAAGATACAGTTGACACCAATGACAACAAGGATATGTTGACATCAATGACAACACCGATTAGGCACATATTTGCAACAATCTCCCCCTTTGTCATTGATGGCAACATATGATGTGAAAAATTGTTTCAACCATTAAGACAAGAACTTCTCCCCCTTTCTCTTATCACACCTGCAACGATTTTCTTTACTGCTCCCCCTTTCACCATCAACTGTTTGCTTCCAAGTTTTTCACATGACTTCTCTCTCACTTTGACATCAATGGCAAAGGGCACATATTTGCAATCATCTCTTCCTCTTTTTGTTTCTTAATCCAGAATTAGCATACTGACTACTCCCCTGAGTAGCAACTCCTTAACACCAATCCGGATCACAAGGTATGACTGTGAATTCCACCGGACTGATGCACATTAGTGCACCTTAGTTCTGAACAGGAGGGGTAATAACCCCTAGCATCACTCTGAGATACTCAAAAGTATCCTTAGGTAGAGGCTTAGTGAAGATATCCGCAATATGATCCTTTGAAGAGACAAACTCCAATCTGACTTCATTCTCGTTTACCTTCTCTCTCAAAAAGTGAAACTTGATGGATATATGCTTTGTCTTTGAATGCAATACCGAATTCTTGGAAATGTTTATTGCACTTGAATTATCACAGAAGATTGTAACAGGTTCTTCAAAAATAACTCTGATATCCTTCAACATTTGCTTCATCCACAAATTTGAGTACAATTACTTGATGTTGTTATATATTCTGCCTCTGCAATAGACAGAATTATTGCCTTCTATTTTTTGCTCAACCAAGAAACCAATCTCTTTCCCAAGAAAAATGCACCTCCACTAGTACTCTTCCTGTCATCCACATCTCCTGCCCAATTAGCATCTGTATATGCATGAAGAGTGAAATCATCACCCTTAGGATACCATAAACCATAATCAGATGTTCCCTTCAGATATCTAAAAAAATTTTTGACTGCTACAACATGAGATTCTCTAGGATCAGCTTGAAATCTAGCAACAAGGCCAACTACATTCATAATATCAGGTCTGGTATGAGTCAAATAAAGCAGTCCTCCAATCATTGATCTATATCTTTTCTGATCTGCCTTAGGGGAATCATCATCTTTACTCAACTTGCATCCGGTTATCATAGGAGTACTCACTGGTTTTGAATCCTCCATTCCAAACTTTTTCAACAACTCTTTCACATACTTAGACTGAAATATGAAGATGCATTTTTTTCTGACTGAATGATTTGCAGACCTAAGAAGAAATTCATTTCACCAAGCATGGACATCTCAAATTTAATTTGCATCTGATCAACAAAAATTTTACACTCTCATTTCCACCAAAGATGATGTCATTAACAAATACCTCAACAATCAAGATGTGTTCATGATCAATTTTGAAATACAAATTACTGTCAGCAATGCCTTTGTTAAAGCTTAACTTTAGCAGATACTTATCTAATCTTGCATACCAGTCTCTTGGGGCTTGTTTAAGTCCATACAATGCTTTCTTCAATCTGCACACCTTATCTTCTTGATTAGACAACTAGAATCCTTCTGGTTGCTCAATGTAGACCTCTTCTTCCAATTCTCCATTCAGGAATGTTGTCTTGACATCCATCTGGTAAACTTTGAAATCTTTGTGAGCAGCAAAGGCAAGAAATAATCTGACTGCTTCAATTCTTGCCACCGGAGCAAAAGTTTCTTCAAAATCAATTCCCTCTACCTGAGAGTAACCTTTGCACACCAATCTTGCTTTGTTTCTCACAACTTCACCATCTTCATTCAATTTATTCTGGAAGACCTATTTAGTTTCAATTTCATTTTTGTTTTCAGGTCTAGGAACAAGATCCCAAGTATGATTCTTTTCAATCTACATTAATTCTTCTTCCATTGCTTTTACCCAACTTTCATCATTACAAGCTTCATTCATTGATTTTGGTTCAATCTTTGAGATCAGACAATACTCCTCTTGTTCTTCAACAATTCTTCTTCTAGTTTGAACACATTTATCTTTATCTCCTATGATCTAATTTTTAGAATGATTCAATCTTACATACCTGGGAGTTTTGGGAACTTATGATTCTTGAACTTGTTCCTCAACATCTGCATTAACTTCTTGAGTCACTGGATTCTCCAGAGTAAACTGAACTTGCTTTCCTTCATTTGGACTTTCATTTTGATCATCTGATTCATATCCACAAAACCTTGAAGGTCTCTCTTTGCTCTCTTTGAATGCAAAGTGATTCAAGTGTTTGAATGAATGACCTTTTATCCTCCGCAAAACCTAATTCTTTATTGTAATAAATGCTCTGCCCTACTACATCTGGTTACATTGTTTCTGAACACAATCAATCTTCAATTGCTCCGCAATCCATCACATTAGCTTCTTTTCTTCCAGAATTTTCTC
Organism: Cunninghamia lanceolata; assembly: GCA_027924645.1. Lineage (NCBI taxonomy): Eukaryota > Viridiplantae > Streptophyta > Pinopsida > Cupressales > Cupressaceae > Cunninghamia > Cunninghamia lanceolata. Next base: position 17,708,086 of record BSBN01001272.1, on the reverse strand, counting down.
CAACAGATCTGCAAAAGGCTTCTTTATCTTCATTCATCGTGCCAGATTCAGGCACTCACTTACTAGCAGGGGGGATTAGATTTTCAATACAATTCCCCCTAAGCCAAAGCTCCTATTTCAATTCCCGGAGGAATTGTCTCTACCGGATTCCGGTGCGGATCTATCACCTTCATTCTTTGCATCTTTCTTGACCCATGTTTTATTCATTTCCTTTTGGATCTCGTTCACATCTACTTTGCCCTTACCTTTGTCCATCTTCTGCTCTGTTCTTCCTGCCTGTGAGTCCACCTTTTTGCTTCTGCAAAATTTAACAATATGTCCGGATTTGTTGCAATTGAAACATACAATCTTATTTCTCTGACAATTACATGTTGGAGCAAGTTTAGATCTGCACTGCATTGCCATATGCCCAAACTTGTTGCAAGTAAAACATCTTCCATTGAAAACTTGTTTGTCCTTAGGAGGGTTCCTTGATCCACCTCTGCAATCCTCAGCCTTATGACCTATCCTTTTGCAATTAAAGCATTGACTGGAGAAAGATGATTCATTTGGATTTACTTGACTTCTGCATTGATTAGCTCTATGACCATACTTATTGCATTTGAAGCAATTGCCATTGAAAGATGGATACCTTTGAGCATTAGGTTGTCTTACCGGAGGCCTTCTAGGTTTCTTTCCTTGATTTCTTGTTTCAAGATTTCTTTGACCGGATCCAGAGCTTTCACCTTTCTCAAATCCCAGACCATGCATATCATCTGCCTTCTTCTGACTATCAAGCAGCGCCTCAAATTTAGCTGAGCTTATCTTGAATTTCTCTTTATATTCATTTGCAACTTCTAGGTCATGTTTGAGAATGACAATTTATTTTTCAAGTTCTTCCTCATTGCCCCTGGTTTCTTGTAGATCAGACACTAGATGGCCAATTATCCTATCCAATCTACAGCATTCTTTTGTTCTTTCTTTCAGAAATTGATTCAGTTTTTCCTCAGTCTTCTTCCTTTCTTCAATTTCCTTGGTTAGCCTCATCACCCCGAATTCCATCTCATGTTTTAGGACAACTTCTTTTGCTAGCTTCTCACATTTCTTTGTCTTCTCTTTCAGGGCCTCATCCATGTCATTGTCTTCATTCTAATTTGCTAGTTGAAAAAGTAGCTCCTTTCTCTTTTCATTAGATTTGCTCAATTTTTCTTTTAAGGTTTCAATGAAATCTTCAGCATCTTTGAGGTTCTCTTGCAAATCTCTGATTTCTGCTCTGGATAGGTCAAGATTCATTTAAGGCTACTTGAAGTTGTTGATTGATACCATCAGAATGCTTGAAAGAACCCATTGAAAACACCTTCCCAGATCTTCCTCAAGCTGTTAAACTTCTTCTAAGGAACCTTGCTCTGATACCAATTGTTGAAATTAGGGCAGACAACTGAGAGGGGGGTGAATCAGTTGTCACAAAACTTTTATCCTTTGTTGCAACTTAAACTTCTTTACCACTTATTAACAGATGAATGATATAACCATGAAAACATGAATCAACAACACGAGCAGAAACAAAATCAACACACATAACACCAGGATTTTTACGTGGAAACCCAGTTAAGGGAAAAACCACGATGGGGGTTAACCCACAAGATTTATTCTCTGTTAAAAGAATAGAAAAATGGGGAAGGCACTTTCCTTCAGGGCGCACTGCCCAGAGCTCACTACTCAAAGAGGCTCACTGCCTACAAGATAATTGTCTGATAAACATAGAAAGATTGAACTGAAAAATAGCATCTACTTCATGCAAAGTACAGTTCCATTGATGCGCACACTACTTCTGCTCTGCCCCTCAAACACTTTTTCACTATCTCCTCATTCTTTACTGCTCTTCCTCTTCTGCTCTTACTCTTCTCTGCTCTACATTTTTTCCTTTCGTAGGATCTTATCATTCTCGCACAAGGACTCTTTTTCCACAGCTCAGCTACAAGTATTTATATGCTTCATCAACCTTGGAATGAACATCAAGGTCAACTTGACTTAATGCAAATCACTATACTGTTGGCCAAACATATCTGGGACTCAAATCTTCCTCGAACAACATGCCACACTCCATAAAACTCTTCTTAGATCATCCGCAACATCCACAAGGCATCCGGTTGGCCAAGACGGGAAAGAACAGCAACACCCAAGGACAGATCTTCAACCACGAGCTCAATTCTCAATGTGGATCACCAACACAGCAAGCACACGATCTAGAGATCTCCACAAGCACAATGAAATCAACAAGAACAACCGCACCACCTCAAATCACCAGAATCACTTGCATCTTCATACCGGAACATAAGAACACCAACTGCCATGACTGTTGCACTAGAAAGATTGGTTGCGGACCTCCAAACCACGACCCACTTGAGTTGAGGATACACACTGACATCCCAAACACACCTTTAGATCCGCAAATCATAATATTGCAATGCAGATCAATCCGGACCAGATTCCTGTCACCTCTGAACACCTGCAAAACCCAGTTCTACTCAGATGGCCATAACTTCACAAATTCTCCAATGCGGATCCCTCAAATCTTGACTGGAGCAACTTTAGACAGTCCTTTACAACACCCTTTGGTCCACAGACTCTGATCTTCAACTTGTTGGGAATGCGGAACAATTGACTTCACTAGACTGCACTGTCTTCACTATCTCTTACAGAGAGATATGTAGCTCACTTGTTTCTTCCAGAGAGGCTAATTTTCTCAATATCCTCAACATACAAATCTTCCAAACAAGATATAGTTGACACCAATGACAACAAGGATATGTTGACATCAATGACAACACCGATTAGGCACATATTTGCAACAGAGAAGTCATTATCATTGGAGATCACTTTTATGGTTATTTCTCTCTGCAAATTTACTTCACAGAAGTTCAGGACGAAACCCCTGGAAGCTTTCAGCTTTGGATGCCAACCCAAAGCCATTTCAGCTCACAACATCATTACAGTGCTGCATACTTGGAATCAGATCTAGCCATTAGAGGTTCGCAGGTTTCAAAGGAAAGAATCGAAGGTCTGATACAGCATACCCAACTATTCATAGACAGGTCTACAACCCTCCATTAGAGCCCTTCATAGGTACAGATTGGTTCTTTTTGCAACTTCACTCATAATATGAATCAATGTATGAAGCCGTATTAATCAGAAACATCTATGCATGTAATCAGATTTGATTTAATGAAAATAAGGGTTTCATCTAGGTGATAAATCAAGTCATCATTGTATGTGGGTATTATCTATTTTCATCCTTTTTATGTTATGGTATTGAAAACATATGAAATCAGAAAAATGCAGTGGATAGAATTGTGTTAGATTTGACACAAGATATTTCATACAACCTAATGGTTCTTTTATATCTTTAAAAATCAAGTTAATAATTTTTAATACTTTATAAAAATAATGGTAATTAATGAATAGATGATTAACTTAATATTGTAAAGGAAAAAAAATCTTTTCTTCTATGAAATATTGCTATCATTTAGATTAATCAATTAATGTTAGTAAACTTATAGATTAATTTAGACAATAGAGTTGTGGACAATGAGTATTAGAAAATTGGAAAGTTAAATTTTAATTTAAGTACTTGATATCTCATTATATATAATGATATAGATATTATTTGGATATCTATAATGATATAGATATTATTTGATTCTTTCTAAAATCAGTTCTCCTTGTTGAATTTGAATGACACAAATTTTGTGAATATATCACCTCTTAGTTTTTTGTTTTTTTCATTGAACAAAGTGGGAATAAATAAATACAAAAGGATAATTTGATAAAAAAAAATTAAAATACAAAATTTTTTACTCGCTTCGATAAAAAATAAAATGAAAACATTTTACTAGCTTTGATATATAAAAAAATAGAATAAAATAAGATCTTTGATCAAATTATAAAATCGGATAAAATAAAATCTTTGATCAAATTCATAGCAGCTGGCATATTTGGTTTGATTTTGCCAGCTTCCACACTTTTGGAAGCTCCCACAATTTTGCCAACTCGTGAAATATAAAACTAATATTTTCACCGCTCTTTGGAAGCTTTATAGGTTGGACTTTAGGTCTGACGAAAATTCATGGCCTTCCTAAAGTGCAGTTTTAAATTCTTCAGGGAAGGTCAGCGTTTTGATTGTCCCAACCCATCGCCAGGTAATAACTCGGTAAAAGAATTCAATCTTTCCCTCTTAATAAGATCTCCAATATTTACAAACAAAAAACTAAGAGGCTATGTAATTCCTAATGTGTTGTTGCGTATGTGCTCTCTTATTTTTACTTACTGTTCTTTATGCAACTATCATTTTCTTCTGTAAACAATTACATGACTGTTTTTTATCATTTGAACACGGAAGAATATAAGAATGTGAACTGGAGAGAAGGCACGTGTTAGAATCAGAAAAAAAAAAACTTTTGATCATTTAAGATGCAATTGCATGTGATCAGTGCCCAAAAAAATCATGTAATCTCTGACCAAAAGTATCACACTAAATATGTAGACAGGTTCTGAACTTCTAAATTAAACTAGAAATAGAATGTAATTATAAAATTCAAAACCACATCCACATTTTAATAAGTGTCCATCCTGATTACCACCTCAACAAATCCAATTAATTCATGCGTCCAGAGTGGAAGTTGAAACATCCAATCTTGCAATTGACTTTGATATCTGGTTTGCTACGCTATTTTTATAGAAGAAATTACCGCAATCAAAATTCACTAAAACCTGCCTGATCTTGTTAAGCTCACCATCCGAGCTGCTCCATCTGGCTGAGAACTTCTGACACCTGCAGAGGATGCTGAGCCCGTTTGGTAAGGAGTCCTCCCAACACTACTATATGCATCTTGGTAGCGTGTGCTTTGATATCCTGAAGAATATGCAGCTCCACCCCGACCACCTTGACCAAATCGATCTTTAGAAAACGTGGCTCCAGAAGCACCAGTACGTGCCTGGCCACCTGCATTCCGTGCACCTGTAAAGGTTGAACGAGCAGAAAAACCACCTTGTCTGCCTTGTCCAGTAGAAAAATCATTTTGCCATCGACCAGAAGCAGCACCAACATAGTCTTGTGTGTCTCTCCTCCTTGTTGCCAGAGGTCCCTCTAATCCACCTCCTGTTCGAGCATCAAAAGCTCTCTCATTACTATCAATGAGAACCGACAATTTCTCAGCAAACTGTATTGCCAAGGCTTGTAATCTGGTAGGCTCCACATTATGAGTGACAATGCACCTTGTAGGCTGGTCCCAGCTTGCATGAAGTTCTTCTGCAATCATCATCTTACTCACCATGCTATGTACTTGTGCTTCAGAAAGCTCAAACATAGTTGTAAGCTGATCTAAGCTCAGGGAACCATAACATGAGGAATAGGTGAATAGATAGGTTCTCAGAGCTTCTTCACGAATTTTTAACTTCAACATATCTAGCACATTATCCCTTTCTCGAAGAAGCTTCCAGGCATCAAGACTTTCAATAACTTCATATGCTTTTTCCCAGTTGCCCTTGCTCAATGCTCGGGTTGCAGCCATAACATGATCGCGGACATTCTCAGGGGGACCAGTGAATGTTTGCTTCTCATTAATTTCCAATATACGTCGGAATGGCTTACTTATCACCTTTCTTCTAACATCATGTGCATTTGCAGCCATATTTGGCACCTCCAAAAGCATGGCACAAATCAGATGAACAGCTTCAAGTAGTTCAAGATTAATATGCATGTGGTAAGGCATTTGCCTCCGCCGCTCAAGTTTTTCCTGAAAGTTTTCAAAGGCAACAGATTAGTTCTTTGTTTTAAAAGGTATTTGCATCAGTTATTTGTTTTTCTAGCTAAAATCTGTTCGCTGCAATTTCATTAAGCACAGAAGAACTAAAACCCCATTACTGCCTTTTTAAATGTTCTACTATATCATAGAGTTGGGAGCTGAAAAAAAGGAAGTCCTTTTTTTGCTTTCTTTTTATATTTGGGAAAGAATAGAACTTTTTCAAGTTGACAATTCATTAACTTTAGAAGACCTGCCTATACCGCTGGCCTCAAATTTTAGATTTGTGGCATCGAAAATTTGCATCAAGAAAGAGAACAGAAATAGACAATAGATTGGGCATTTGCAAATTACATAACACCATTCAACAATGCGTGTTTACTAGAGAATTCCATCTACTAGCACTAAACAATAGAAAAGGAACCAAGTGCACAAGACATTGTCCAGATTCAGAGTTCTGAAAGCTTTCTTTCTCTCCCATAATAGTGGCCATTTGAGTGCTGTAGTGAATGGTTTAATGGGACTACCTGATAGCAACTCTAGCAGTGATTAATAACTCAAAGCTTGTTAAGAAAAAAGAAAAGGGAAAACAAAGGACAGGGCGCCTCAGAGAGTCAAAGAAGAGATATAGAAACAGAATAAGGGAGCAGTCAGTCAAACCACAAAGAAACTGTCATGAAAGTGAAAGTATGGTCACTAGAATGACTGTCATGAGGTATGAGACCTCTTTCAAGGTCTTCAACAGTCAAAAGGTGGAGCAGCAAAAGGGGAACAATCATGAAGTTTAGAAAAACTGTTACAAAGGAAGCGTGACAGTTATGTGAAGACTGTTTCATATGAAGACTACCTTGTTGAACAGTCCAAAGGAGCACACATAGGTTCAAGTTTTCTGATGATATCTGAGGAATACGTGATGTATCAAGAGACTATGGCAAGGTCAGGAATGTGAAAACAAAGGAGCAAAGACTGTCAAGGAAGACAGTGAACAAAGTTAAGAGGTGTGCACTCTTTTGGCACGTTTATCATGTGTGATCTGGTCAGGTTAGTTTGTGATATGTTTCGAGTCTCTTCTTTTGGGTTTCTCTGCTGCAGATTCGACTATGGTAGAGACCTTTCAAAGTGCACATACTGATTAAGGTAGTAGAAAGGAGATGCCGTGTCAAAAGGCTTGATGAACAACAAAAGGGGTCTGCTACTGTTACAAAGGAGCATACAGGTCTGCATAGGCTTTTTGAAGAAGAGACTGAGCACGTGCCCAAAGACCAATATCATGCAGAACAGTCATGGCTAGGCACTTCAAGGAGGGCACAGTCAACCATACCACATAAGGGTTTGTCAAACTTCAATGGAACCCTATGTTAGGAACCCTACAAGAAGGTATGATAGACCTTCTAAGGTCTAAAACCAGAATGCAAGAAGCAGAGATAGCATAAAGAATGTAGGAGTCACTGTCAGAGGTTGAGGAGTCTGATCATCATCAAGGATCCCTTATCCAAACCATAGCATGCATGATATTCAAGAAGACCTATCAAGTATGCAGCACTAGAGAAGTTGTGCAGGCTTGCTATCATACTACACCATGAAAGGAGCAGTTTTATAATTAAAAAAAAAAAGCAAAGACAACATATGTAAAAAGGAAGGTCTACAGATCGGAATCATAGGTCTGAAACTTACACTATCATCAATAAAAGATTTTCAAACACCAATAAGACATTGAAGGATATTCAAGCATAGAGGAGTGTAAGGATGGATGGATTTTGCTGGTGGATACTCAACCAAAAACCAATATCTGCATAAGGAGATACCTATCATATAAACCTTACAAGAAGCTTGCAACTTAGAGAGGTCTTGAAGACTTATCAAAGAGTTGGTTCATTGGTGTGTAGGGTTTTGTGCTGACATAATGAAGGCATAAAGGTTGAGCAGTAGTAATCTGTGTAAAATCCAGTGAAAAGAGCAAGTGATATGAATGTAACAGCATGGTCTATGAAAGATTGAGGGTCTATATAGCAGCCTGACTGTTAACAGAGGCAGTCACTGTAAAGAGGACAGCAGCACATAAAGAGGACAGCAGCAGATAAAAGGGACAGTCGGCAGCAGCAGATAAGTGACAGTCAGCAGTTCAAATGATGGAGTAGTCAAGACTGCAGTTGGAACAGTCAACATGTTAGCAAGAAAAATAATCAACATAATAGAAAGACAGTCATAAAAAAGCAGTCCTAAGGTAACAACAGCATGCATGTTAGAAACAACAGTTACATCAGTCCAATATGTGGAAGGACAGCAGCAGAATAGTAAATAGAAGCAGCAAACAATAAGTGAAAGGATAGCAGGGCTGCAGAGGCATGTGAGGATGGATCGAAGGACAGTGGTTTTTAACAGTCTTATAGGTCCTTGTTAAGAATGTTGCAGACCTTGTAAACTGTTACGGTTGCATAATGCATTCTTAAGATATTTGTTCTAGATGAAAACTATAACTCAGAATTCCAGAGGGACGAGTTTGGGGGTGTTTGGTGTTTTAATAAGAAAAGAGGGATCCATGTTGTATATCAGTGAAGTAAACCATGTCAATAACCATCAATGCAGGTTAAAAGTGGAAGACAGTCATCAGGACTGTAGCAAAACAGTGATCAAGAAGCAAATGGGAGACATAACACAGTGAAAGACTGTTTAAGGGTCAAATTGCATGAGAAAGAATCACTGTGTAATGTGAATAAGGCATACACACTGCTCCAACCAGGAAAACTAAAAACACAGGTCAAAGAACAGTCTAAGCAAGAATTCAAGAGAGCTTGACAGAGGGCCTGCACCTGTACTAAGAACCATGAGAACCAGCTCACTCTGGAGGTTAACTCCCACAATCTGAGCCCACAATCAGGGGAGTTATCCCATGTTTCACCAATAGGCTGAGTTTTGCAACTCGGCAAGGGTGCACTATTTGGTGACAACGGTTTTTGGCACGCCCGGTGGGACTATTGAACTATCTTAGTTCAAAATTCGTCCTATAACTGTTGGTATTTGGTGTGTATGCCAGCAATATCTGCCTTTGGAGGCAATATTCACACACCTGGCGACTCAACAAGTTATTCTACTGGTTTCAAGAAGACCAAGTGCTGGTATGTTATCAAATTCTTGCAAAAAATCAGTTTCAATAATTCTGATTTTATGATGGTTCAATGAGTTTCCAATTTTCTTGATGCTGCATAATGTCTTCTTTTAGTAAAGATAGGTTTGATGCCCAAGTATCTAGGAGAGCCGTCATGTGAAGATATGAATCCACCTATGCATCAAGAGGTCAAAGCCCTAGATACACATCAGCCCCATGAAGAGGAGTTGGAAGAGTTGCAGCCTAAAAATGATCATGAGATGAATATAATGCAGCATATGCATGTTGAAGACCAAACCCTAGAAGATACTGCCATGAAAGATAAGGGTTTGAGCGAAGGAGTTTCACATACTACAACAGAGGATCACCTAAGGTTTCACAATGATCACATGGAGGAAGAACATGCCGTCATGGAGGTTGTTATTCATCAAGGTATGGGCTCATTGGATAATATTGTTTCATTACCTTTGCATCATATTGGCATAGAATCAAATGATGGTATAGGTATCCTCGAGGCGGACCTTGTTCATAAAGCTGGAAGTGATCAAATTGTGTTGGACAAGCTTGATTCGGCTTGGCAAGATAAAGAGGTCATAGAGGTGCACACATCTTCATCAACCATTGAGGAGGATCATGAGAACAAAGACTCTACCTACTATTTTGATGGGGATCCTTTGATAGAGCATCATGGAGATTTCACACATGGGCATAATGAAGAAGTTAATTCATGGAGGCATGATCAAGCTATATGTGGGCCACATCACTTGGAGGAGAAGTTGAAGATCGAAGGAAAGGATGACCACTTGGAAGATGATCTCTACCTCACACGATTTCAAGAGTTTCAAAGGACTGTGGCTATGACGAAGGACAACTACTTGCAGCCCCTTACGGATCATGATCATCTATTCAAATTGTGCGAGGTATATGTCCGTGCTTTGAGAAGGGAGGAAGACATGATGAATGCACTCACATACACATCAGAAATTCAGTCTTCTATAGCAGCCACATGCATGGGACAACTTGATAGAATTGATGGTAAACATGGAGACTTAGATTGCAGCCATGGGACTGAGTTGGTGACGCATAGCACTCATGATTCTTCATTGGAGACACGCCTTGATCCTGCCCTAGTTGATGGTCACCTAACCACGGAGAAAGAGGAGATATGGAGCCATAAGGACACCTTCCAAAGATACGTGGACAGGTCTGATTTTCTGAATTGCAATAGCAGTCCACTTTATCATGTCATATCAGCCATGAGGATCAGCCTTGAGGCTTATGCTTTCCATGGGGAGTATTGTATTGGATCAGCTTTGAGTAGAGAATATGCAACAGCAATGATGGCGAGGCTCAAGGAGGATGAAGACACTATGAGAAGGTATGATAGGAACTCTGATTTTCTGGTTTGGAGTAGCAGTCCTTGGCTCTTGCATGATCACCTAATGGCAGCACTTACACATGAGCATGAGCTGTAGGAGGTATCTTCTATTGATGGCTTCTATGTTGAAGATAAGTCTTGGATGGTGGCTAAGCATGTAGGACATTCAAATCTGAGGTATGACTCCGAGCTTTTCATTTGTTCACTTCATAAGGAGTTACAATCACACCTTACGGAGAGCCACATCATGGGATGTGATGACACCATTGAGTACACTAATGTTGTTGGTAAGCATGATGCATTTGTGGTCCCTCATGAGGAATTTGCTTGTGATGGTCTACCTTATTCTTTGATAGAACACATAGCTGCCTTATTCCAGAAATTTGTGATGCATACCATGGAGACTTTTGCTTTTGCGAGGCATGCTATGGAGGTACAGCTGAACCATGACATAAGATATGAGGATATTGCTATGATGTTTGGTTTAAAGTTGCTAATGCATATGTTTCAGCTAAGTGATGGCACAAGGGTTGGAAGGAAGCATGAAGACCTTGGTGTTCCAGCCCTAGCTCATAAGGATCTTTTCGTCACCTTGATAGAAGATGGCTGCTACACTTCATGGTGCATAGATTTTTGGCAAGCTGCAGCTACTTGGGAGTTTGGTGAGGCTTTGGAGGCTACACTTAGTGGATCAGCCACTTACATCATGGCTTCACTTGAAGAGGGAGTCATAAGGGTTTCCGTTTATGATGACTCTTTGGTCATCTATGGAGGTGGCACAAGGTTGAGAGGTGTTATGATACAGCTTCATCATCTCTTGTGGATACCCGAGGCTGCCCTATGTCCATCTACGGAGGCACTTGCATTGGAGGAGCACACTTTAGAGGTATGGGTGATCTTTACACCAAGGGATGATGTTGTTCTCTCTACTTTGGAGGTGTTAGGGTTTGGAGTTGGAGATATGCATGATGCCCTAGCACATGATGTTGCCTTGCACATCTGGAGCATAGATGCTATTGCATGGTGCATGGGTTTCATATTGATAACACTTGCTTAGGTATTGCATTACTTCTTCACATCCGGAGGACGGCCTTTGAGTGATGCATCATCATTCTATGTCACTAGAGCAGTTGTTGACAGTCCTATGGAGGTTGTTTTCAGTTGGGAGTTGGCTGCCTTGGTTCACACCAGCCACCTTGGAGGAGCTGATCCGCACTTTGAGGCACCTATGTTGAGGATTTTGCACTTTGATGTAAGGCCGATTGAGGATTGGATTGATGATAATACTGTGGAGTGTCTTTTCCTCTTCATGACTGACAGGTTGGTTTGGGATCCAGGTGGAAACATGGTTGGCACACTACTTCATTGGAATGTTGATGAGTTGTCTCACATTCCCAATGAGTATATCAGAGTAGCGCAGCGGAGGTTTGGGGACTTGTGGTCATGCCTTGAGGATCACATTCTTCATCACATGTTCTTTGAGACTTCGAGATGGACCTACTTTTGTCTCTCAGGAGGTGGCACCTTGGGAGCCTTGGAGGTCATTGCACTTGTGGAGCCTTGGAGGTCATTGCACTTGTGGTTGCGAGCATACTTCTTGGAGGATGCAACCACCAATGGTTGTTTAGACCGGTCGCCGAGCATGCGAGCAGATGGAGATATATGTCACTTGACACTATCTCAAAACATTCACACTTGCCATTGCTTGAGGACAAGCAATTCTGAGAAGGGAGGACTATAATGTCCCCATTCTGGGAATGGTCACCAATGGTCTTGGACAGGCTTTTCCATCTCACTCCGGGACATATCGAGGACATCATGAGCAACGGAGACGGCTTACCACTTGGGTATGTTGTCTTCAGTACATCTTTCAGGATAATATGAGGATTGTCTTCTTCGGAGTCCATTACTTGGGAGGTCTGTTGTATGGTCTTGAGATTGAGGTTCGAGCTTCACACGTGTGGATGCTATCACTTCACTTGTTGGATGTCTTCTCATGGATACTCGGCTCATGATGATTTTCCTTCTTCAGAGCTTGCATACGAATTCATATGGGAGTTTGGACTTCATCACATACGGGTACCTTGCCTTGGAACCATTACTTCACCTTTGATACCTTGGAGACTTATCATTGCTATGGAGGTCATCGTGGAAGTCACTATTCACCTTGGGCACATTGGTAACACATGACTCTACTATCTTCCTAAGGCGCTCCTCATGATTCTACTTGGGCGAATGGATTTCATCATAAGGCTAAGGATAGTATATATTTCCCTTGGGCGCTCATGGAGGAACAATAAAATAACAATTAATTATTTGGCATGCCTTGGACGACTTGGAAGGGAGGAATATTACTTGGTGCTTGGAGGAGAATAAGTTAATAAAATACTATCCTTTATTTTGGGCGCCTAGTTGATCAATTGCTGGTCGGCCTTCTATGGGAAGAGTCATTATTCAAATCAATACACACATCCCTAGGTCGGCCTAGGAAGGAAGGAGAAATAAAGTGTGTATATATATCAAATGAAATTGGCATCCAAGGACATCAATCAAGCATTCCATACATTCATACTGGAGAGCAATCTCGATAAGAAGCTTGGGACAAAACCCTCAAGACTTCTAGGAGGAATTGGGAGAAAATCTGATTTCTTCTTTGGGAGAATTCCACCACAGGGATTCACTTGCACTCAACCGTTTACGAGCAGATTTGCAGAGCAGAAGTATATCACTGGTTTGGAGCAGACTTCCAGGGCAGAATATTATACCAGCTAGGGCGAGATAGCCTAAGGAGAGTTCTTGGCGAAATTCATACCTTCATTGTGGAGCAAACTGCCCTAAAGTCACCTCCAACGTTGGGCGACTTGTCTTAAAGAAGTGAGCCAGCATCAAAAGCAGATTTAAGACTGATCTTGTGTGATTTCAGACTGCTGCACTTAGGGTTCCCGATTCATCATTTGCTACAGCAGATCCGCCTGTGGAAGAGGCTAGTATATGCATCATTTCTTCATCCTTATGTTATGTAGTTGTTGCCATTGAAGGATATTGGGTTACTGGGCTATTTAGCCACTCATATGACTTGTTATCTTCATGCTTTTCATTAATACATATAGCAGATCACATACTACTACAGCAGACTGTATTATGCCTATTTGTGCCATGATATCAATTGTTTCATGTGGGTATTAATGTTGGATATTATCTTCCTATTTGGGCAAACTTGTCGTGATAACTTGCATTGTTCAATGAGCATAAATTATGGTGAAACATATATTTTGTTTCAAGATTGATTTGCTACAGCAGAGCTAGGGTTAAGGCAGAAGTTTAAAGTGCAGAAATTTAGGGCAGAAACCAGAAATTTATTTGGAACACCTGGAAATCCAAACTTGTCATATTTTTGTCCATTTGGGACATTACAGATACATCATAAGCTAAAGCTTTAAATCTGAATTCTATAATCAAAATTATAATTTTTAAGATAAATTAATATTTATAATTAACTATGCAACTATTACTGAGAGTTAAAGTTATTTATTTAAGGCAAAAATAAAGAAATTCTAGAACTAGACATTACAATATCCAAAAACAAACAAACAAATAACTAAGCAACTATTATCGGGATTACCAACATCACTAAAAGAAGTATCAAATTCATAACATTAGACCATTTGACAATCCTACAAAGACATCAGTCCCAAAGAATGCAAACCTGCTCTGGAGTCTTTTCATGATATCGACTTTGTGAAACCCCTTGGGCCAGTAGTTCTTTCACCCTCCCGCCTGCATAGAGTTCAGATAGACACCCATGGGCTTCTGAGATTAAAGAAGCTCGAAAAGCACAAAGACCAAGTTGTGCCATAGCTCGATTAAAAAGTATCTGTGTGGAAATATCCATGTGTTGCACACCATCCTGCAAGTGACTCATAAGCAACAAATCTCGAGCAACTGAAAACTCATCTAATATGGCAAGGTGATAGATGTCACAAAGCATGGCCCTTGCTTTTGTCCGTTCATCACCATGCTTGTAGATAAGAGAAACCAGAATGTCCATCAGGGTCCTGCTATGCTCTGGAAATGTTGGCCTACGTGGCACAATCTCTGGAGTAACAATGAATGCTGGAGGTCCCCTAAATTCTTCACTTGCCTTAGGTTCTACATTAGCAGCTTTGCTATCATAATCATCGTCCATGTCTCCATTTTCAGCTCCAATTAAATCAGCTTCAAATGCAGCAGCATCTGTCCTAGTTTGCATCTCAGCCAATTTTCTCATGGCCTCGTAGACCTCCTGAGGCTTATAGTATATAAGTTCAACACGTTTTAAGGCCACCTTTGCAGCCGCCTTCATATCATGCATCCGTTCAACATAATCCTGAACATTCTGTGCAAGTACCATAAACAGTGGTTCATCTCGCAGGCGCTCAACATACTCCTTGGTGTGAGGATCAATGCACTGTAAACTTTTGAAGAGTTCATTATCAATTCGTTCAAGAAATGCAAGAATATTACCCCACACTCGGATAGTTCCCTCATGATCTGCTCCTTTCTGGGTTTCATTTTCATCAGGCTCTACAGAATCATCAATGACAATGTTCGGGTACTGAGCCAGAATATCAAGCATAACAAGAATATTCTGGACACATTTCTTCCACACAGGAATTGGCATATGGGTGCTGAGGCTGGGGTTTACATCAAACTGTGCAGATACAACATTCACCAATACTTCTAGTTTTTGTGCAGGGGTCTTTGCCACCCTTGTTAAATATGTGAGTTGTTCAACTTGTTCAACCCTGCCTGTTGGGAAAAATCAAAAGAAGCACACAGTTTTAGAAGTGCAACGTCTAGACATTCTTTTTATATAACGGTAGAAATTTCTAATTTTCTTGAGATTTTATATGGGTTATACCAATAAAAGTGAGTTAGTTCTCGGAAAAACAAATTTATTCATAGTAATTAAGGCAAATTTTCACTTCTAATACAATTTTCTATGCATACCTGTTCCTTTCCTTCCACGAGCAGCAATTATTTCTTTAAGCTTCTTGTCCACCATTTCCCATGTAATCTCACTGGGATCTCGCATAAACTGTTTGTCCATCAACTTATCCCTCTTACTCTTCTTCCTCTCCCAACCACCCTCTTCATCTTGACCTTCCTCTTCATCTTCGTCGTCATCAGACTCTGTATTATATTTAGCGGCTATTTTGGCAGGGTCTTCCTCAACATCCACTTCAGAATCCTCATCCTCATCATCATCCTCATCAGATTTGTCCGCATCGTCTTCTGACACAGGACTGGCTCTGTATTTCTCGATATCAACTTCATAAAGTTTATTATTTTTCTTAAGCTTTTGCTTCATTGAATTGAGGGCTTTAGCATTGCTGCTGCTCATCTTTTTCTTAGCCTCCTTGTTAGCCAGGGCTTGGGCCAGAAAATCCTCTAGCATAACAAGAGCCTTAATATAAAGCCTTGGGACCTGGACAGACTCTGTGACTCGGATCACCTTCTCCAGTTGCTTGTTAAGCTTATCAAAACTCTCCTGTAAGCTGACCCAATCATTAATCTTCATGGCATTCTTTATCTGATCAACAGTAAGACTCATTTCCTCAAACCTCTTGTCTTTTGCAGATCGAACAACCCTCCGCTGATCATCAGACTCATCGCTGTCACTTGCATTTTTTGATAGATACTTGGATCTAGCTGCAGTATCACCACCATCTCTATCCCCTGCCTCAACTTCATTCTCTTCCTCTTCAATCTCACTCTCTTCCTCTTCAGATTCACTATCACCCTAAAAACATTAAAAGAAAAACACAGCTGTGGAGATGAGAATCTCATAGTAACAGACAACGCCTAAAAAACGCTAACCAAAACTTCATGATTACAAATATATGTTTACACATTAGGACCAAACGACAGAAAATCGAAGGGGTTTAAAAAAAAACCAGAACCCTAAAAATTTTGCATGCAATATGAGAGAGAAAAAACAAAACCCTAAATTCTCACGTCATATACAGGGGCGAAAAACTGCAAAATCCTCAACTTTCAAAGACCAATCAAAAAAAAATCGATCAATAACATTAACAGAAAGAGAGAAAACGATAGAGCAAACAAAACCATGTCTTACCTGGGTCCAAAAACGAGAAGCCATTGTAAACTTGCTTTGAAAGCCTGCGAGATGCCTGTGGAAGTTCGCTTTGCCTGGTTTTCTTTTGATCGGAAAATTTGTATAAACCCTCGAGATTTGTTTAGGTATACGGCTGCAAATAAGAACTCTGAGGAGATAAGTGTGAATGTAATATCTCTCTTGGTTGTAATGAAATATAAGATTTTTTATTTTTTTTAAATTAATGTTCAAAATTTTAAACTAGCACTTGCACCTATAGGAGGTTCAAGGAATACAATTCAGAGTACATATAAAAGCCTATCTGCTAATTACAAATTCAAATTGTATGATCAAAATTTGTTTGATATAATCTTTCTAATGGCTACCATTGATGTATGTATTAAGTACTCGTTAAAAAAATATTTATCAAGTTATAATAATTTTTAGAGTTTATTGTTATAAAAATGTCAATAATTTAATATACTTGTCTAGATTATTGTTAAACAGTCAATTATCTTATCTATACGTAAAAAAATAATAATCTAATAAAATGTAGAGTCTAAGAATATTAGAAAGAGAATCACCGAAAGTTAAAGCGAAAGCGAGATAAATGAAGAGTAAGTTTGGGTTGAATAAAAGCTAGCACTTGCACACGTAGGAGGTGTTAGCACTCATTTTGACCTGGGGTTGATTTTTCATGATCAGGGGGTTTCTTCATTTGAACCCTTTATCTTCTTGCCCATTTTTTCTAAGTGTTGGACCTCCTCAGCATTTTTCAGCTGCAGCATCATATTTTCCTGAGGAGGAGGTCATCATCATCATCTTGTCTTCGATGATGGTCTGCATCATCATGTTCTCCGTCGACCGGTTTCTCGTCGTCATCATCATATTTCACTATCGGGCGATGTTTGGTTATTATCCTGATGATGCTGATGAGCTACAGTGCGCCCTGATTTGCTTGCGGGGGTGATTTCTCAAGTATCCGGTGATCTTCCATTTATCACCTTGCCCAGACATGATGATGATGTTGCCCCGATATTCTGAAGGGGTTATTCTCTAAGTTGTTCGACCTGACTTGTTTTTTCCTAAGGGTCGTCGTCATCATCATCATATTTCCTTTTATCACCGTGTTGCTTGCGGGGGTCATCATATTATCTGCATCATGATATCTCGCCGGGGTGATATTTTTATCATCGGGTGATCTTGGTTATGATCATCCTAATGATGTTGAAGAGTTCTAAGTGCGACCCGATATTCACTGGGGTCATCATATTTTGAACATCAGGATGATCTTAGTCAATATCATCCTGATGATGTTGTATCACTTCTTGTTCGATTGTTTTGTCATCCTGATGATGCTGACGTCATCCTTATATCAGGGTGATATCTTTCTTTCTGCCTATCTGCATCATGATATTTCCGAAGGAGGGGGTGATATTTTCATATCACCCGGGTGTATGTTTGTTCCAGCGTCATGATGATGCTGATATCAAGGAGATATCCGCCTGCTGGCTTCGTGCATTATCTAGTGGGGGTGATCTTTCCAAGCATCATCATATTCATATTTCGCCCTGATCTTATAGCGGAGCTACAGTGCAACATGATTTTCGTGCATCAGGATGATATTTCCAAATATCCGGTTGTCTTCCGAATATCATCCTGATGTCGATATGATGATGACGTCATCCGGATATGAGGAGGTGCGCAGTAGGCAGATATGATGATGACGTCAGCAGGATATGATGATGATGTCATCAGGATGTTCATCGGCCAGACTTTTGGTATAAGCTCAGCAGGAGGATGTTCCTCCGATGGATCAGGTTGTGCCGATGAAGGCAATTATCATGCAGATTGTATTGCGATATGATGCTGACGTCAGGGTGATATTTCAGGCAACAGGATATCATGCTGCTGGAGGATGATGATGATGAAGTCTTATACTAGTGTCGTCAGGAGCAAAAGCACCGACATCATATATGCTCATGACCTAGTATATAAAGTGTTAAAGAGGTCATCGCGGGGTGCATGTGGGATAATGTTATCCTGCATTTTCAAATATCATGATGATGAATCTCGGCGGGAAATGGTTGCGATGCAGAATTAATGTTCTTCCCGAGGCCGCGGGTTGGTGCGCCAATAATGGCGATTGTTGCAGAGGTATGGGTGATGGCGTGGGCGGATCTGGTACCCGATTGAAGGTGTACATCAGCGGACAGTGGCGCAGGGCTCGAGAAATCTTCCTGTCTCCTCCCCTACCTGCTGCATTCAAGTTTGGGCGCCAATCTGGTAATGTTTGAGCGCCATCCTTCTGATACTGTGTATCTGGCGGGATTTTGGGTCAACCATGTAATTAATTGCTGAGCACCTACCTGGCTGTTATAAGCAGGTTGTGTTGCTCATTTGTTGGTTGTTGAAAGTTGAAGATTTTTGGCTCTGTAATGCATAACAAGCTGATCTGGTTGCTCTGTACAGCTTACCTGTGAGTTTATGTATCTCTTGTTGTATGTTTTTGGCATGAACCCACTGATTTCATGATTAAACTTATATGAGAAATGCTATCTTAGCATGTGTTGTGTTAATTCTGTCTCCAGTATTGCATGTATTCTTCTTCTGAATCTGGATATTTGAGTAATGTTTAGATTCTAGAGCATAGAATTCCTATGTTGAATGTCTGATCTTTTAACTTCTGCTCAAGGGGTAGATTAAACTGTTTTCAGGTTGAACATTGGGAAGGGTATACTGCAGTAGGGATACCATAAGTAGAGATAACTCAACACTTTGTATTGGGAGATATCTGTAAGGCAGATATCACATATATCCCCTTGAAATCCAGTTTTAGCTGTTCATGCTGATCATTCATAAGTGTATGTCTACTGACTCCAGGCCCTGGATAGGCACCAATCATGCTTTGTGTTTGTGTTACAACCATGTCCAGCTTTGCATCCAAACTCAAAATCCAAATCAAAATCTAAAACAACCATTAGGACTTTAGAATTAGTTTAGGATCCTCAGTCCTCTGTCTACAACTGCTAATAGGCCCAAAGCTAGCCCCTTTGCTCTTATCTTTCAGTTTTGGTCTACATACAAGAGGACTATCTGCTTTCTGTCAACATCCCAGCCTTGTATGCATATCCTCATGGATGTTGAGTAGGGAATACCCCCCTAGGTCTTGCAGAGCCTGAAGAAGAAGAGGAGATAAAATATAGAGTCTATCTCCTACACTGTTGGCCCCCTGGCCCAAAGATCCTGTTGATCACTGATGGCTACCTTGTAGGGAAATCTGGGAATAAGCATCCAGTCTGGGAAAAAGTCAACAGGAGGTTCAAGGAATACGCCGATAGGAACAACCGGCGAGTTTAGAAATTTTTCAGGCATGAACTTTACAGGGTGAGACAATTCCGAGCACTATAATGCTCACATATAAAAGCCTATCGACTAATAATTGTAATGGTGAAAATTATCCTTTTTCCTTATGTTTTGGGTTTGTTTTAATTGGGGTGTTGTAACTGCAATAATTAGTTTGCAAGTGGCATATCCTTGTGTAAATTCGGCTCATATCATGACCCTGTCATCAATAATCACTGAAGTTTCATCCCTAATCCTTAGATTTATTATTCCCCAACCTAGATTAGATCCACAAGTGTGAACCTGACCCAAGTTAGGTCTATAGTCACATATTCAATACTAGAACTTTTAAAACTCAAAATTCAAATTCTTACCTTGTCAACCATGTCACTAGTCATTGTGAACCAACTTGGTTCACATTGTGTTGATTTATGTGCTTGGTTGTTGTATTTAAGGACATCCATTCACTCATTTGAAAGGTCCTAGAAATCTATTGAGCACATCCAAAGTTTGATTTTCACAAAGGATAATTAAAAAACCTAAGAGCATTATCAATGAATTACATCAACACACGTCATCTTAGGTCCATTGCATGCTTGCTTATTGTTTTCAAGTCTTCACTCAAACCCATAAAGTTAGTCCATCCAAGGATCTAGCCTAGGAGAACATGAACCTTGCAATCTGGTAGATTCCCTAAAGGTGTTTGTAAACACCACTGGTCCTTGTAGCATTTAGACATCAGGAAAATGAGGTGAACAAGTAGTAGACTATAGAATCAACAAGATCAAGTATGAGTTACATGATCATCTTTGCAGACAAAAATCATTTCCACTTGCAAAGATCATTTCCATAGGGATAGACCTAAACTTGAGGAACAGATAATGAATTTTCAAATTCTAAGATCTTTGTTTGAGTCATCAGAAAAATTTAGAGCATTAGCAAATCATTTATTGGCATGTGTTTTAATACTTCTCCATGTGTTCACCAAGTAATTCAAAACAATAAATGAAATCACAAGAACGACATGAAATTCAAATTCCAAATTACTAGCAAACCTCTGATTGAGTGTGAAATCAATTTGCTCTTGCTTTGACAAAGAATTATGGATGTTCAACAAACGTGAAAGCTTTTCAATAGCATGTTGATGATTCAAAGATGCAAAATGGACAAGGATTATCATTGACTTTTTTTGCTACTCACTAGACCAAGAGAGTGCTCAAGGAGATAGATTTATAGATTAGGATGATGAAAATGAATGGTCAAGATTGATTAAAATCAATCTTGAGGACTGAAGATTTGATTTGGAGTTAACTAGTTTGATTGACTAGTTAACTCTTTTAATTGCTCGGTTAACTAAAATGATTTAGAGTTAACTGATTTGATTGAGAGGAATGTGGGATTAACAAAATTGACATGGAGTGAAATGTGGGTGAGAATAATTAGCATTATTTATTTATTTATTTTAAATGATTATGTGTGCATAGATTAATTAGGAAACTAATTAATTAATTAATAATGATTACTTAATTAAACGTGGGATGATATTAGGAGGATTTGAATAAGATTAATTAAATAATATAATATAATTAATTAATCGACAAAGTGAATTATCATGATGTAATTGACAAATCGATGGGGTGACGAGACCGTAATAGGATGAGAATGATTTGACGATAAAATTAATTGACATGAGACTAGGATGATGACAAAGTTGGTTGGCAAGGTGAAGATAGGATGATGGCATTAGCATGGCAAAATTTAGGTGTCCACATTTACCTCTTGAAAGGGTGTTGTGACTAAAAGAAGCAATGGCTTTTCAAATAAAGTTGAAGTGAAAGAATAGATGGAGGATGCCCCAAGTGGTATGATTGTTAGGAGATGCCCCCTCCAGAGGATATGTGAGGTTGAAAGAGATGGATGAACACTCAAAATGAAATGGAAGAACTTGTGATCAAAGGTGATGGATAGAAACAACAATGAATGTTAAGTATGAATAGTTAATAAAGAAGAAATGTTGAAGAAATAACATGAATGTGAATGATGTGATGATGAATGTTGTGAAGCTTGCATGAAACTTTAATGAGTTGAGCAACCTAATGTTTGTTTTAGCATAGGTGTTATGCATCATGATATAATGAACCATGATGACAATGTGTTGTATGCGTAAAGGACTAACCCAAAAAGATAAAGTTGCAAGTAGGTAGATGATGTTTGGCACCATGATATAAAGACCATGATGTCATTGTCATGATATGTTGTAAGAACTTATACACATACAATCAAAAAAAGATAAATCCATTAAGCAAGCAACACACACAAGCATAGATACAAAAATGGAAAATGAGAGTTTGCCCCTAGTCAAACTAAGAACCTAATTTTGATGATGATGATGATGATGATTGGTAGATTGGGAACAATATATTCTAATGATTGGCTTTGTTTCACCTCCAAGCAACGATATATGCAAGGGAGGAGGATGAGGGAACGATATATCCCAAAAGTTGTGATGATTTGTTTAGAGTTAAGCAAGACTAAGGATACGGTTGATGGGTTTGTTTTTGTTCGGGGTTGATTTGGATTGCATTGATAGGATGTTATGCTAGATAGTGCAATGGATATGGATTGCTTGCATTTGGATGGATTGCTTTGGGGATCAAGGTTGGATTTGGATTTTCTTTTGGGTAGTCTTTTGATTTTTTTGTTGGATGGGTGTAATGCCCCCAACTTTTCACCCAAGACATTAGCTGAACAAACACCGAGCGAACAAATTTTTCACATTTGCAATCGTGACATTTATAGGTCGCATTGCACTCACATGCACACAAGGTGTTGTAACAAGCACAACAACACCAATGAAGACATCACCATTGCACTAAGCAAGGTGGCACAAGCGGAAGACTTTACCCATTGTGTGATCGATGACCAAGTGAGAGGTGGAACTCACTCCAAGACATTACATTGAGATTGTTGTCTCCATATGATAACTAGTGAGAAGGGAACACCAAGTCTATAAACAAGGGTGGGAGATAGGTTGATTTAGAATGATGGATTAAGAATTTGATGGACAGACGATCTATAAAGACTATGTCACAAAGGAATAACATGCCCCACTCTGTAAATGTCTTTCAAGATGTTGGACTAAAGGGATATAGTGCAATGCATAAGCTATAACAAGATGTTTAGAGGATTTGATGCAGAAGGATATGCTATGTTAAGAGATTGCCAAAGCATGTTTCAAGATCATGCCTCAATTCTTATCAAGATCAAAGGCAAGTAGAGTGGATGAGATGGTAAGGATATGTGGATCCATATGATGGTTTAGGATGATATGATGGGAGTAGGATGGGATAGATGAAACAACTTGTTCCCAAGTGTAAGGTACATAGACAGTCAATTTACATATGACACCCATGAATGGATTTTCATCATGGTACTTATCCAAGGTACCATGAAATAGTTTTCACCATTGGACGAATGATTTTGTCTTTACTATTTTGATTTTTTTGGGTTTTTTTAATTTTCTTATTTTTTGAGTTTCTACTTTTTTGATTGGATGGCATTGATAGCTTGATAGTCAAGTGGTCTTCACATGTCCTTGTATGTCTAATATAGTTGATGCAGATGTTCTTGTCACAATATTCTAGTATTGAGATACCTAGAGTAATTGCTTTCTCAGGATCATAATGCTCATGTACAATCCTTTAACGTTGTTGCACGATTCTTGTTGATAATAGATTTGGCCTTATCTAAATGTTTACATCTTGATAGGGTACCATCATATCCCTTATGGCAAAGTGTCGTTGCCACAATGTGTCAAATTTGGGATTTAGGGTTTTTACATTTGAGGTGTGATTTTAGATTTGAATGGGGGATGTTGGATGTGGAATTAGGTGATTAAGGCTTGCAGGATTTACATGGATAGATTGGCGATTTAGATTAGGTTGGGGGATTCTTGAATCACCATACTTGGGATGGTGGATTATGGAGTTTGGATTGTGGATTAGGATGGTGATTAGGACCAACATTATTATACACCCTATGTGTTTGGAATGATGATAATCATGAAGGCGTTGGACACATGTTATATACAAGGTGCATCTTTCGATGTGGCTCCATAGTTTAAGTGATTACTTGATTTAGATATTTTTCTTCACTTGATTTGATTGGTCCACTTTGCTTTGTGATACATATTGCTTTTATGTGTCCTCCTTGATTTTTGGATTCATTCACCTTTGATGTTTGATTTTGATCCTTTGCTTTGTATGCTTTACAATTTTGTTGGTCCAATTGACGGGTTTAGGATATGGAGGATATTTTTTGATGGTATGGATAGTGAAGGTGGAATGATTGCTAGCAACAAGCTTGTTGTAGGGGCTATGAATGGTTCCTATCTTAATGCTTTCATTGGATGAAGTTACCTCAGTGATCGTTGAAGTATCACTAACACCATTAGATTGTTTGGATGATTGATATCTAATGTCTTGACCATGATTGGCGTAGATTGGGATAGGCTCTAGGATGCCTTGTTTATGAAGGCCCAATCCTTATCCTTAATTGTTCATACTTTTATATATCTTTCTTGCAATAGGATACTTGTTATTTTTGAAGCATGATATCTAGCCCATTGGTGTGTTTTCAAAAACTACTACAACTTGCTATTGTATCATCTGTGAGAAAGCATGACTTGATGAAAGTGGTTGATCAGGTAGTTGATAGGATGTTTATGCTTTCTCATTGTGTACACTTGTTATGCCTCAATAATTCGAATGCTTAATGGTAGCTTGCTCATTGATATGTTTGATATGATTAGTGCCATTTACTTGATTGTCTATGTGTTCATGGGGACCAAGTGTCTCGTCGTGGAAAATGGATGTTGTTAGAGGGTGGATAAGTTTGATTAGATAATGGATAGGATTAGTTTGGATTTTTGGCTCATGGATGGGGTAAAGTTGGATGAGAGAATTGACTTGGCACACTTGATCATAGACAAAAGTGGCTTGGATAGTTTGATCTTGATCGTGGATAGGATGAGTTGGGATACTTTGATCTTGATTTGGTCAGATGCACATTTGATCTTGCTTTGGATTTTGTTATTGACATATCTCTAATAGTTTGGATGATAAGATATATGGTTCTTGGATAACTATGATATGCTTTGGATGGTCTAGAACATGGTTGCACAATTGGTTTTGTCTTGACCTTGGGATAAGAGGCTCTTTGATAGGCTTGATGGGCATTGATTTGCATGATGGTGTTTAATTTTGGATAAGGATGGTACTAGGAGATTCTTTGATAAGCTGGACAAGCATTAGATTACATGATGGTACTTGATTTTAGATAGGCATATTGGTAGGTTTTGGATTGTGTGGTGGTGTTTGATTTTGGAGGGTACTAGGTGACCTTTAGATAGGCTTGGGAGATGTATGTTCATTAGCTTTATGCTTTCTAGTTTGATGCTTTTCCTTTGCTAGTAGTACCTGGATAAAATCTCTCATTTTATCAAATTGGTTAGGGATAGATTATGGGTTTGATGATTGATAGAGTCTTTAATAGGATTGACTGGATTACTTGGATGCTGAAGATTTGGAAGACAAAGGACTAGCATGAGAGTGTATGGCCATTAGTCTTTCACATAAGGCTTAGAATTCATACATGAATGGTTTGGGAGAGTCTTTCTCTAGAATGGTGTTTTATTGGGCAAAGGTACCATAAGTATTATTGGAGGATGTTTGATTTGAGCCCATTGAATAGCTAGTACTAGCATGGCCTTGGCTTAAAGGATCTTGATGGGTATAAGCATTCATTATTATGAGATAGTAGCTAGGGGAGAGTTTGCTCATAACAAGGGCATCTAGGTATGCATCGTCATGTTCATCTCTAGTCAAGTCATGTGGATCATTGATATGTTCATCTCAGTTCGCCCAACTATCATCATCAATGGTTTCATAGTTGTTTCTAGCTTGATTTGGAAAGAGGATTTAGTCTAAGGGGTGCATGATTTGTGGACTTTCTTTGATTGTGATTTTGGGTTTCCTTGTTTTGGATTAGTCTTTGTAATGGTTTACTACAAAGGGAGAAAACAAAGAAGAGATGATAACAACCTAGCTATTCAAGTAGGATTATCAATTCTTGTAGGCCCACAAATATACCATGTTTTTAGTTTGGGTAGCCTTGGCCCTTTTTTTGAGACCTAGGGTTGCAAAGACAAAATCCTTTCTCACAACCTAGCACATGGAAGACTAAAGCCCTTTCCCACATCCTACTACAATCACTTCTTGAGGGTATGACTGAGTAACTTCCCAAGGCTAACTACATAGGTCAGTGCGCTACAAGAAAAGATAGCCAAATGGATGCTTAACTAGGATAAACAAGGCTTGCTAGGGGCATCCTCTATATACTCGAAGGTATGTGGGGCCCATGTCTATGAAATAATGTTTATATGTCCAATGGCCTGGTTCAAGAGGGTAACCCACTCTCCTCCTTCACTTTGCAAGCTACAAAGTTTCTTACAAGCTTAGCCAAATCAACATATGTACCTTGATGGGAGAGTCTTTTGATTCTCTCCCAAATTTCTATACCCCATTAGAACACATTGGTGCAGGTCACAACTTGGTGATGAAATCCAAGGCAACAAGCATAACTTCTTTAAAAGTTTGAAAAAATGCCTATTTGTGGATTAAAAAGAGGGCCTTGGGGCATGTTTGAGGAGGGTCAAATGTATTCACCAGGTAATTGAAAACAATAAATGAAATAATAAGAACAACATGAAATTCAAATTCCAAATTACTAGAAAACCTTCGATTGAGCATGAAATTGATTTGCTCTTGCTTTGACGAAGAATTATGGATGCTCAACAAATGTGCAAGGTTTTTGGCAACATGTTGATTCAAAGGTGCAAAGATGGACAAGGATTATAATTAATTTTTTTGCTGCTCACTAGACCAATAGAGTTCTCAAGGAGATGGATTTATAAATTAGGAGGATGAAAAATGAATTGTCAAGATTGATTTAATCAATCTTGAGGACTGAAGATTTGATTTGGAGTTAACTAGTTTGATTGACTAGTTAACTCTTTTAGTTACTTAGTTAACTAAAATGATTTAGACTTAACTAAATTAATTGATTAGTTAACTAATTTAATTGATGAGGGGAATGTGGGATTAACTCAATTGACACAGAGTGAAATGTGGGTGAGGATAATTAGCACTATTTATTTATTTTAAATGATTATGTGTGCATGGATTAATTAGGAAACTAATTAATTAATAATGATTAATTAATTAAATGTGGGATGATATTAGTAGGATATGAATAAGATTAATTAAATAATATAATATAATTAATTAATCAACAAAGTGAATTAGCATGATGGAATTGACAAATCAATGGGAGTGACAAGATGATAATAGGATGAGAATGATTTGATGATAAAATTAATTGATGGCATGAGACTAGGATGATGACAATGTTGGTTAACAAGGTGAAAATAGGATGACGACATTAGCATGGTGAAATTTAGGTGTCCACTCCATCATCAAAATCTAGCTAAGTATCACATTTAATTTATTTTGAATTTCCATATTTATTTACATTTGTGGCAATGATCAGTCCTATCTATAATTAATCTAGGTTAATCAGTGCTTAGTTCATTGTACTTCTATATTTACATTATATTTATGTAAAGGAAATTTTATTGTCATTACATTTTGGTGAACCTAACTTATCCTACACCCCCTTTGGTTTTACCTTCTAAATTAAGGTTTTCAAATCTATTTTTCTAAGTAGTATATTTTATTTTAGTGTGGTATGATTTCCCTTTCTTATTTGTGCTTTGTAGCCTACTTTTATCTTCAAGTTTGTGATTTATTTTGTGACCTTGCTTTTGCCCACCCTTTCCACCCTTGGATTCATCTCTAGGGTTCAATTTTTAGATATGATCTCTTACTATTTTTTTTTTAATATCTAAGAGTGTTTTATGTTGCCTCATATTTTGATCTCTCATAGTCGTAGTGCTTTATTTATGTCGCGAGCTACTCAAGACCCTGATCGTCGTTTGTAGAGGATGCTCATCTAAACCCTAACATGGTTGCTCAATCTAATGAAAACGAAGTCTTTGTTGATGCTCATGTTGAGAACCATTTTAAAATCATGACAACCAATAAGATTTTGATCATAGTGCACATATAACTAAGAAAGATCTTACACTTACTAGAAATTACTCATGAATGCACTTATAAATACCCAATCTCCTGAACAATTGGTCACCCTCTTACATCAAACTTTAGTAAAGGTTAGGCCATTTGGCATGGATATCTTTCATGGCATTGGCTCTTTAATGGCTTCTTCTAATGGTGTATCCTCCCACCCCTCTTTTTTCAATCCTTCCTCCTCTAACCTTATGCCACTCATGTTTCTCCTAATGTGACCCCTACCTCTACCATCCTTACTCTGTGTCTAGCCATTCCTTCCTCCACATTTCCCCCTAATTTTATTCCTCATTGTGGCTTACCTCATGGTTATACTCCCCCCACCATACTTTCACCTCATATGATATTCTTTGTATCATCTCCTTCATCTATTACTACACCACATACCACATTCATTGCTCCTATCACTTCTCTCACCCGAGTTATTACTACTTCTATGGCCATTTCTCATTCTTCTCATCCCATGTCTTGTACTATTCCTCTTGTATATGATGAAATATAGACCATAAACAAATAGAAATCATAACACAAACTATTTAATCTACATCCATCATAACTTATAGATTAATAAAGAAATTGCATGCATGAATGAAAGCAAATAAGAGATATCTCACCTACAAGCCCTTTATTGCACCAATAATGGTGGTTGTGCTTAAGGTATGTCTGTGTTTGAGAGATAATGTTAGTTGCTCAAGTTACCAACATAACATTGCATTCAAGGATGTGCTTGATAATGGCTTGGGTAAGGTTTGATTTATAGATTTTCATGGAGGGGGATCAAGGGCTAGGATTGATTTTAGAGATCAATGGCTAGGGATGCTTGAGAGGATTGGATGCATGCAAAGTGCAAAATTGATGGTTAATCATGGCTTAGATTGTGCAAATGATTAGTTAGTTAACTAGATACTTGTTTTAGTTGACTAAATTTGATTGATCAATTAACTGGGTTGATTAATTAGTTGACTCTTTTAATTGACCAGTTAACTAAATTAACTAATTAGTTAACTAATTTTGATTTAGAGTCAATTAAATTGATTAATTAGTTAACTAATTTTGATTGAGAGTCAACTAAATTGATTGAGAGGGAATTAAAATAAATAAATAAGTGATATTATTTATCTTTTGAACTGGGAATAATGAACTTAATTAAATAATGTTGAATTTATTTAACATTGGAAGAATAGTTACTTTATTAATTAAATAATTAAAAATTATTTAATTAATGTTGTTAGACAAAATGGAATAATTAATTAAATAAATAGGATTTATTTAATAAATTTTGGAGGAATAGTTAGGTGATGAGATCGGCAACAATGGAAATGGCATGAAATGTTTTCAAGTGTACATTTTTCCTCTCTTTGAAATGGCATTATATAATGTTGTTTCAAAGAAAAATAAAATATAGTGTTTTTTGAGGAGGAAGGAGTGACAAGATGCCCTAGTCAGTTTGGAAAAATGACGTTAATAAGATGAAAGGATGATGCCCCCTTGAAAGCTCAATTGGGCAAGAACATAGGTGAGCCTATCAAAAAGACAAACGAGTAGAAAAATGTGATAGAGGAGGAAAAATGAAGAACAACAGAAGAAGAATGGACAAAAAAGGCCAAAAAATGAAGAGATGATTGTTTGATGATATGATATGAGATGAGACAATTATGCCATGTGTTATTTTAGTGTGTAATATGTATACGATGTTGTTCTATATATGACTATGTGATGATTATGGATGTTCATGTGATGATATTATAGATGCGATGATGTATATGAGTGTTTGATTTGATTTATATGATGGGATGTAAGGATTGGATAATGGATATATGTGATATGATATTATGGATGCATGTGTGATGTTTTATGACTAATTATGGGATGGAATTGATGATGTACAATGTTATGTATTGATTTATGCGATTGTGATGAAAGAAAAAATAAATTATGTGTAAGATAAAACAACACTATCTAACTAGAATCAATTTCCAACAACTACATGAGAATCTAACCAACTTCAAGGAAGTATATTTTGTTGCTATCCAATTAGGAAGAACATAATAACTGGACAGCTAGACCTTACTCTATTGTACACTTAGAAATTAACTAATTTTGATAAGCAAAAGCACTAAGGTACAAAAATAATACTACAAAATATGAAAGTCCGGATACTAGATTATAGAAACAAACACATAATAGTTAATGAGAATCACAAAGGAACCTGGCACTGAAAAGGGAGAGCCTCAGTCTAGGATGCAAGCGCATAGCGCAAATGTATACGCGTCGCTTTGTCATCTGTGCGGCGGTAAAACCCAAAAATCCTATACTGTAAAGTCTTGTTCAGATCTATCCACTCATCTAGTCTGCACATAGAACCAGAATGAGTATCCAACAATGTAATAAATTACTAAATCAATGGATAAACACATTAAATCACTAATAAATGAAGATTGAAAGACAAATTTAAACAAAGAAAGGAAAGGAGACGAGACTATCAAACCCTTACATGGTTGAATCCCTTCAAATATCTCCAACACAGACCAAGAAAAAAGGTTGGGGCTATTTCGGAGCTTACCTTTAGGTCAAGTCCCTATGTTGGTCTTTCAACCTCCATAATAATAAACAAATGTGTGCACTCCTATTTCCTAAGTGCATCTAGGAAATAATAGTAGTGATAAATAAAATAAAAACTAAGAGCATCAACTCTTGTCTATAGGGAAGAATACCCTAATGTACATAGGAAAAAGAGGGTGGTGGTCTACACCATAAGTTTGCCAAGGAATGGGCAAAGCAATATGTACTTAAAAACTAACAAATAACACTATTTCTTGTAAATAGAACAATGTTACCAAGTTATTCAACAATGGAGGAGGTTGCAAGCTCCTTGAGGGCCAAATCTATGTGTGAATACCTCCAAACCCTTGGAAGAGAGCTTCCACAATGTACAACCAACAAGTAGAAATCCTAAAGACTAAAAGAGGACGCACTGCAACTTTGAAGAGCACCAAAATCTTCAATAACTTTTGTTGCATAAGTCAAGAACCAATTTCTTTTAACAATCTATAGTATATTTTTCAAAAGTATGCATGAGAGAGAGAGCTCTTTTGTATGAATAAATGAATGAATCTAGGGGTTAGACACGCTACAAGGGTGTTATATGTGAAAAGGGAAGAGGGGATAAATGATGTTAAAGAGTACCAAATCAAACCCTCCTTTCACAACAACATTCGAGGACAAAACTGAGCCAAGTCACTACAAGTTGGATGAGGACTCAACTACTGATTTTGTGCTCAAGAATGATATGAAAATAATAGATTAGATTGAGAGATTTATCAAACTCTAGGTTAAATAGGCCTCAAACCCTAATTAAAATGCAATCGGGTATAAACAAACAAAATGCTACAGAAAACCAGACAGGAAAGTATTCAGGGATGATTAGAAATGTAACAATTAAGTTGAGTTTCCAAAAATGAAACCCTAGCAGACTATGGGGCGGGTGCCCAAGTCTAATAGGGCAGAATTTCTGGAGATTTGAAGCATAGAGGTGTATCAGACTGTATCTTGATCCTGAGTCCGGAGCCAGACTTGTCGGGAGGACTATTGGGTAGGCACCCAAGTCCAAGAGGGAGGAATACTTGTTGGTGTGAAAAGGGTTATCACCTAACCGGTTTACCCTTGTGTGGATATTACACATTATTTAACTATTTACTAGTTAAATAATATTCACACATCACACATAATTCACTAGTTAAGTTGACTTAGTGAGTCTTCTAGATGTCACTAGTTGAGTCTAGTTGTGTGTTGAGTTGTTGATAGATTGGAGTGAGTTGTCTTATCCTCCACATGTGCAATTAGTTATCATCCTCTAATTGTCACATGTTGTTGGAATATCTCCACTTTCTACTCCATCTTTCACTCCACCTTTCACTCCACTTTTCTAGCTCTCACCTTGCCTTTATAAGCAAGGCTCTCTCATTATATTTCATATGACAGTTGTATAGAATCTATTGCTCCATTGTTTTAGCATCTTCTCTGTTATCTTTGTGTGGAAGGTTGTCTTGATTGTAGGGATCTTGGCTTGCTGAGTCACATTGACTCTTACATGGTATCAGAGCATGATCTGCAATTTCCTTCCCTCATTAGAGAGGTTTTGCTGGGAGCAGCATTTTAGGAGCGTCCTGGACCAAAACGGACATCACCGTTGCGATCAAGAGGCCCAAATCTATATAGATCAGCTGTCCAAATGCCTAAATCAGAGAAGTTGAAAAAAAGCCAAAAAACTTTTGCCTCTGCCCCTCCACACAACAGGGATTATTCCCTGCGCAGAAGGAGTCTTTACCATACAGTCATAGTACCAGATCTGCGTCAGCAGGGATCATTCAAATCAGAATCTCTGCAGCAAAAATCCCACAGGTAAAATTGTTTTGTACGCTGGGTATAGTTTTTTATTTGTTGGATTTAAAATATTTGTAGAGATCTTAAAAATAAAAAATAAAAATGTATTAAGGATACCAACAGGGCGTACAGACCTGTCGGCCCCTATTCCTAACCATGGTAGGGATGAACCCATAAGGTCACGTAACCCCATGGCATTTTATATAGGCTTTAGCCTTATATTATATATTTCAACAATTTTTTTATTATCTCTGCAGACAATATCAAATTCACAGGTTTTAAACTTCGATCCCAGGCGGTCAACACCTGCAATCCGGTGGCCTAAACCATTAGCTCACGCCAGAAAATTGTATAAGCTACAATCATTGGGTGTTCTACACCGGTGGATCTTAGCAGTTGGAATTTGCCTTTAGCTTCAAGCGGTTTTCATTTACTCCATTGGCAGTGTAATAACCAACGATCTCAATCTTTCGGTCGGCGTCTGTCGTATCTCCAACGGTCAAACTAAGATCCATATGTCATTTTTGCCAGCGGTCGGCATACCTCCCCACAGGCGGTTTCATTTGTTTCCGACAGCATTGTTTTCGGCGGTTAAGATTCCACCTGCAGTCAACGGCAGTTTTACCATTGATCGACAACATCGATTGTTTTTCATTTGATGGTCTTTGCAGGCTTTAAAAATCTTGTGTCGGTGAGTTTTATTTCGAGGGCTCCCTTCCATGCTACCTCAACGGCCAGAAAATCCATTAGCGGTCTTCAAACTATAGTGGTTTCAGTTTTCTTGTCAGCGGTTTCCTACAATTCATCTGGCAGTCTTAACTACCCACCAAACTCAAACCACCCATGGGAGATTTCTAAACAACGCCCGACGATAGCAATGAAAATCCCTGGTTTCCTGAAGTCTTTGGGCACTCTAAAAACCAGCAGAGAGCCTTTTGGCTCGAGGCCCCACGACTGTACACTCTGAAAGGTGGTCTACATAGTCAAAGAAGTGGTTTTGACCATCTGCAACGGGTCTTTCTCCAACAGGGTGGTTTTGGCTTTCCATACAGGCGGTATCTACCTTGTAAAACAAGGTGTTTTTCCTTTGAATCAATGTTTTTTTTACCTCAGTGTTGGTTTTCACGTAGATCGGTGGTTTTCTGTCAACTGGAGCATATTCCAGCCAAACAGGGAGAATATTCTGTCAGGGGGGCCTGTTTTGCCCCTCAAAGTCCTAAAGTAGGGCTTTTTATTCTTTTTTGCATAACTTTTGTCTACGGTGTCAAAATTGAGCAAACAAGATATCGTTGGAAAGATGATAGAGAGCACTTCGTAGTGGTGTCAGTATTTTTTGCTTATTTTTCTATTTGATAGCATTTATTGCAGGTTGAATACAGATCTTCTTTTTTAGCTCCTGAGCTCATAACTGTTTGCCATGATCTTTGATTTTCATGATTCTTGTTGCATCGGAAAGGTATTCAGGAGATCTACAAATCCATGCATGCACTTTTATCAGATTTTGCTCCAGGTGCATTTTACTCAATTTGTTAGTTTTTTGGCATTTGAGTGATAACTTGGACATTTTGATACTTGAGGAGGTGAAATTTGTTTTGAGAGGATTTGGTTGCTGCAATACATCATTGTGAGTGATTGTAATCTCACTTGGATCTCTTTTTTTAAAGAGATTTTGTTATTTTCCTAATTTTTGGTCCCTTGAGGACAATTGTAAAATACACTAAGTATAAAGTGCCACAACAAATTGGGGGGTCTCTCTTACATAGTCAAGGGGTGTTGTTGTCTTGTTGTCTTTCTTTTTCATCATGGATGTGCCTCAAATTCCACTTTTAACTCCATATAATTATTTTGAATGGAAGAAAAATATGGAGTTTATATTGTATAAACAAAAGTTACATAGAATAACTTTAGGCACATACCTGAACCCCTAGGTGCTACTGAGAGAATAAAATGGTTAGATAGAAGAGATGAGGCTTATGGCACACTTTGTCTTGCTATTTCTCTAGATCTTAGATTTCATGTTGAGTCTTGTACAACACCAAATGAGATATGGACAAGACTAGACAATCTCTTTGGCAAGCAAGATAAAATAAGAAGGTTCAAATTGGAGAATGAGCTAATTGCACTTAATCCTCAATATTTTGATCAAATTGAAGATTTTTTCACCAAGTTTAAGTCTCTCAGGTTGCAACTCAAACAGTGTGGTCTTAAGAAAGAAGATGAACAATTGATTATATCTATTCTTGCAAAATTAGGTCCTACATATTCAGTTTATGTTTCTACCTTTTATGCTACAATGGATGCCTTTGGTAGTAAGTTTACTATGCCTTCACTTGAGGAGTTTGCTGCACAACTCACTAGAGAACAAGCCAAGCTACTACACATGGGCATATTGAAGTCTCCTAGAAAACAAGCTCTAGTTGCAACACAAAGCACGAAAGATCCTAAGGCTTCAAATAATAAGGGCAAGAAACAAAAGGATTCAAAGTCTAATGAGCAAGAGAAAGAATCAAAGAAAACCCCCAACTCTTCTTCCAAAGAGGAGTCCAATAAGAAGAAGAAGCCAAAGTGTTCTTATTGTAAGAAATTGGGTCATGATGAAACTAAATGTTATGAATTTTTTTTTGAAGAGATGTCACAACTTCTTCCAAAACATAACATTGAGTATTCTTCATCAATGACAGTTTTACCCAAGTCTTCTTCTTCACCACCATCATCATCTACATCTACAGGGACAACAGGCATTGCTAATGGGTCATACAAAGGAAAAGGACATGCACTCTTTCCTTCAACAAGTCTACAATCAGATAGATGGTTTCTTGATTTAGGAGATGTTCTCTTCATTTCAGTCATGTGCTTCACCACCTATTTTAATGGGTAACAATACATACATGCATGCAACTGGAAGAGGAAATATTGATGTTGGTGAGTGTACATTCAACAATGTGTTGTGTGTACCTTCCTTGACAACCAATCTCCTTTCCATCTACGAGATTATTCATTGTGGTGTAGGGAAGACAATTGAGTTCACTCCTGATTCTATGATCATACGGGACTTGGAGAG
Organism: Cunninghamia lanceolata; assembly: GCA_027924645.1. Classification (NCBI taxonomy): domain Eukaryota; kingdom Viridiplantae; phylum Streptophyta; class Pinopsida; order Cupressales; family Cupressaceae; genus Cunninghamia; species Cunninghamia lanceolata. The sequence continues at coordinate 17,672,729 of BSBN01001272.1, read as the reverse complement.
CAGAGATATCATTGTTGTTGGGATGGCTAATCATGCATCTCACTTGTATACTTTCTCCCATTTTGTTTCTGATGATGATGTAGATCCATTGATTGGTATTCACACTCATGCATCAAGTGTGAATCATGTTTGTAAGGAGAAATTCGGTCACTTGAACCTTGGTGTTCTTGCATCTACTTCGGTTCCTGAGACTAGTTTTGAGCTTCCTCCTTCTCCTGCTTCTACACAGATTGGCATTGACATAGCTTCATCCACTTTAGTTGAGCGGGATATTCTTTGTCTTCCAGATACAGGTTTTTGGGATGAGTACTTGACAGGTATTTTAGACTTGTTTCGTGAGTCCTATCTTGATGACTTGGAGGACATAATTGATGGCATTCATCTCCTCTTTGAAGGAGTTGATTCTACTACTTCGGATGTGCAAGCACCATAATCTCCTCTTCACTTGTCACAATTTGGCACTGAATTGGAGTATCTCGAGCATCATTCAGAGGATTCTTTGTCTTTGGAGATTGATCATCTTGAGTTTTCATCTTGTCTTGGATTGTCACATTCTTTAATTTGGCATGCAATACCTGATTATGTGGCATCTTTTGGTTGTGACATATGGACACTTGAGCAGTTTTCAGAGACAACATACATAATGAGGCTTTTTCCCTCATACCTTGAGATGGAGTTTCTTCGACATTAGCCTTTGGACCTGTTTCTTCCTAAGGGGAAGAATGTTGTTTGCAGGCTTTGGATTCTCTTCAGCGTTCTTCTTTAGGCATTCACCATCGGCACATGAGCTACTTCATTGTGGGGGGGACCTATAGTCTCACACTTTCTCTCCTATGGGTGGGTAATTGAATGTACATATGTGTTGGATGTAGTTCTTGGGGGGTCTTGAGTCCTCCTTCCATCACATCTTTCATTTGTTTTCTACATTCTCACTTTTGGAGAGGAGTTTTGTCCCATGAGGTTTTCTCCTTTTCTCCACTTGAGATTTGTTGTACATGGGTACCTAACATGGCCTAGTAGCTAGGACCCATCATTTCATCTTTGATTTTAGTCAGCTACTCCCTAAGTTGCACTTAAGGGGGGTGTTGGTGTGAACAGGGTTATCAGTTAACCGGTTTACCCTTGTGTGGATATTACACATTATTTAACTATTTACTAGTTAAATAATATTCACACATCACACATAATTCACTAGTTAAGTTGACTTAGTGAGTCTTCTAGATGTCACTAGTTGAGTCTAGTTGTGTGTTGAGTTGTTGATAGATTGGAGTGAGTTGTCTTATCCTCCACATGTGCAATTAGTTATCATCCTCTAATTGTCACATGTTGTAGGAATATCTCCACTTTCCACTCCACCTTTCTAGCTCTCACCTTGCCTTTATAAGCAAGGCTCTCTCATTATATTTCATATGATTGTTGTATAGAATCTATTGCTCCATTATTTTAGCATCTTCTATGTTATCTTTGTGTGGAAGGTTGTCTTGATTGCAGGGATCTTGGCTTGCTGAGTCACATTAACTCTTACAATATTCACAAGATTCTTTCAAATCCTGAAACCTTATCCTTCAAATTGCTTCTCTGCACTTGTACTTTTCCAACTCCCACACCTATAACCTGCACACATAAGGAAAGGGGTTTGGGTTGTGGTGTTTAGGAGCTTGCCTCGATCAAGCACTGAAAGGACATTCAAGTCTTCCAACACCTTTGTTAGATAGAGTACGTGCTCAAGGAGGGTAGAGGCCAAATCCAATGATGAAATGAAATGATTGAAACATAAATTGATGTCACCTTAGAGGCAAAGCCCTCACAAAGATGAAGATCCTTCAAGTCATGAGGAGATGAATTGATGAAGCCAAATCTACAACAAACAAGCACAATAACAACACAATTTTGCTTTGAAACACAAAGAAGGCCTTGAATGCTCTTTGCTCAATATCACAAGTTCACATTATCTATATTTTTCACAAATGAATACATAAACCTATTTAAATATGCTTTCTCACTAACATTCGTAAATTAAATCAAGAGAGTCATCAAAGGGAAACCTTTTGAGAGGGCCCAAGCCAACATGCTTTAATTTCCATCCTGACAAATCAGGGCGGACTTGAGCTAGGGCGTCCAAGTCCCAAGGCCCTAATTTGGTCATGATTAAGAATTAGAATGGGCCCCTTAGTCCCATTTGACATGGGTTTTAGGAGAAATTGCTCCGGGATGGGTATTTAGCTTGCAATGTGTTAACACGAGGACCTAGGAGCTAAACTAGGAGGTAAAAAGGCATAGGGAAACTTTTTACTCCATAACATTTAGCCCCCACTTTAATGTATGTATGATCTCATGATTCCATATATGCATTAAAGTATGGTCGAAGTGCATCAAACACATCAGGTACATAGAACTAAAGCACACCCAAAGGTTGGAGGATTACTTATAGCCCCCAATCTCAGGTAAGCACTATAAAACACATGAGAGTCATGCAAGACACAAAGAAGACAGTGAGAAGCACACAAAACATAGAGAATAGAGTGAAGCATGTAATAAATGAAGAAAACACGAGAGCCATCATGCAATACACTAAGTATACATTGATTTAACAACTAAACAAATCCTAAACTAGGGGGCAAAGGGAGCTCATCGCTACATGCCTTTAGACCTCCAAAAACACATAAAACAAAACCCAAAATGTGGAGGGAGCTCATCACTACACACCTTTAAACCACACCAAGGGGAAGACACGCCAAACAAAAATCCAAATGTGGAGGGAGCTCATTGCTACACGCCTTTAGACTACACTCAGGGGAAGACACAATAGACACATAAGGAAGATGCACAGAATACACAAGCGCCACATAGTACATCATTGACATACTATATGTCTTATACACGACAAGCATGGGTGATAGGAAGGAGCTCATTGCTAAGTCCCACCATCTAAAACACATTTCAGACACACCTGACGGTTGAGCTATGCTACCACAATCGCCAAAGACACGCTTAAGGGTGAATGACTCAAGATCCAACCCCGCCTCTGCAGAGGACTTTGTATAAAAGGATGTGCACTAGCTCAAGAGATACACCATCCCACCTTTCGTAGAAGGGCTTTGTATAAAACGATGTGCACTAGTTCAAGAGATATGTCATCCCGCCTCGCGATGAGGGATTTTTGCATTAAAAGGATGTGCACTAGCTCAATAGATACACCATCCCACCTCATTATGAGGGCTTTCAAACACGCTTTGTCAGTGTAAAAGATAATCAAGCAGATACCATTATATATGCCCCCACCTTAAGGTGGTTGATCCCGCTTACCGGTATCAAGTACATTAAGGTAGAGTGAAAACACACAAGGGAACAAGAGATTTTGTAAAGCCCATGCCCCTAGAGGTGACATGTGCCACAATCACCAAATGTTCCCACAAAAATATCAATATCATTTGCTAAGATAATCAACAAGATATAAACTTTGGTTAGAAAATGTTACTCTAGGATAATAACCAAATCAATTCATAGAAGCTATGCATAAATCATGTATTAGATCATATCAAGGACCAAGGTTACACTTGCAAGTTCAGAACTGAGTATAGCCATTGGGCTATACTGTAGGTATCTCAGAACCAAGTGTAACAACAAGGTGAGATACAAAACCATCCAAAGTGTGCTGAAGCAAATTGAGAGTATTGCAAAGGTTTGTTACAAAAGATATCACAATACGATACATCACACATAGTGATTCTACTAGTCAAGCATCAGATATATATATCAACCCCATCTTCATATATGGACTAGGTCCATTTTTTCTTTCTTGCTGAAGGGACACATGTTTTGTATCAGTATTTATTTGTTTTCATTGTCTGTCGACTGGGTAGAATCATTGAAGAAATAGAAACAATAAAAATGAGAGAAGAGACAAGAGTGACTTAGGAACACCACATAGGAGGATGCCCCCAAAAAACACCCTCCGCAATGTTATGCCCCCAAGGCACAACACACAACAATAAAGTAGAGGAGAGAAGAGTTGAAGAATGTAGAAACAAATAGAAGAATGGTCACAACAGAGGCAGACTCCTTGTATCCTTGACCATACAAGAGTATCAAGGGTCATCCAAAGAGACCTACATAACACTTATCACAACATGGGGGAGCACAACACATAAGAGGAGGCTACGTAAGCGAGCAAAGAGATGCTACAACAAAGGTGGCTAAAAAGGGTTAGAAATACTTACCTATTTACACAACCAAACTAGTGGTTGTCGTTGAGCAAATCATCTTCCTCCCAATCTTGAATGCAAGAGGAGATAGGTACATAAGGTACAATTTCCCAACCTGAATATTTACTCTTTTCATCCTCAAGCTTTAATTCTTCCTTGTTTGATTCAGTATTAGGTGGTGGGATGTTCTCTTGTTGAGGTGTTGCTTGTCAGGCTAAGGCTTGTCTCTTCCTCCTTCTTTCTCTTGCTTGCCTATTCCATTTTGTCTTATTGGTGATGTTTGCAAAAGGATTTTCATGATTTTCCACAATCTTTGACATCTTGAAGGAGGAAGCTTGTGCTAAATTAACCTTTTATGATGAAATGCATTGTTCTTTATGGGTATCTCCTGATCCTTGGAAGAATGACAGAGGAGGAACCTCGGCAAATACTCCCTTACATCGCGGTCTAGGGGGTTCTTTCAATTTAGGTTGCTCTTTACTTATGATTTATTATGTAGGAGGTCCATCCAATTTTGTTATCAACTTTGCTTTGTATCTTTGATATCCTAGGAAGAATTGATCTTGTCTTGGTTAAGGAGGCTCAGTAGGTTGTGGCCAAAAGTAGTAGGTTGAAGTTTCTGTGAGTAACCTTAGGCTTCCATCTACTACGGTGGACAACATGCATGCTCCCTTGATGTGGAAATTTTAGACATTTATGAATTGTAGAGGGGACCGCTTTCATGGACTTGAGCCATGGATGGCCTAATTTCACACAAAATAGCTCGGAGGTGGGAATGATATCAAATGATTGTTCAAGAGCTTTCTCAGATACTTTATTCAATAATGTAATCTTTCCTATAGCTAGGAGGAAAGCTCCAATATGTATCTTAATCATCATATGTGTGGGCTCATAAGATTCTTGTATCAAATCATGTCCATAGAGGAACTCTTCGGTAACGACGTTCGTCATACGGTTAGGATCAATAAGGACCCCTCTTGTAGGGTATCCACTTATACGTACGGTGATGCAAATAGGTCCCTCAATGTCTCCAATTGTTCTATCATGTGGTGTAAATGTTATTTTAGGTTCAGGAGTCTTCCTCTTCCTATAAACTCGAGGAGGGACCATTGCATTATTGTTGTGATGAGAAGCCATGTATGTGAGACTGTTTCACACCAAAGCACTTGTTTGAGGAAATCGGGTTTTTAAAGAGCAAAACACATGAATTTCATGACAAACAAAGTAAGTATGATGGAAATAGTGCTACACAACAAGGCAAGATGAATGGTTTAAAAGTTTTCTTAAAGAAGTTTGAAGAAAGTGTATAAAACTCTTTAATGTTGAAATACACAATGTGTAATTGCAAAAAAAATGAAATTTTAATGCAGGGATGCACAATGAAGCAACAATACAACTCAAAATTAGATTTGAATGAGTGTTTAAAGGAGCAACAAAATCTGAAATAAGATTTTGACTACTAACCCTAGCTCGTGCAAAGACTAGGTTATATGAAAAATGCAACTTTTAAGCAAAACCCTAGCAAATGGAACCTTCAAATGCAAGATTTGATATGAATAATAAGGATCGAATCTGATGAAAATATCATAAAATTAAATCTTTTTATCATATGCAATACAAATTATGCAAAACTATACCTTAATGCAAGCCTAGAATGCTTGTTTTTTCAATGTATGTAAGATTTTCCAATGCAAGATGAATGAATGCAAGGACTGATTACTACACTCAGAAAGATGCAACATGCTCGCTGTTCCAGGTTCGCCAAAATGATATATGTGAAAAGGGAAGAGGGGATAAATGATGTTAAAGAGTACCAAATCAAACCCTCCTTTTACAACAACATTCGAGGACAAAACTAAGCCAAGTCACTACAAGTTGGATGAGGACTCAGCTGTTGATTTTGTTCTCAGGAATGATATGGAAAGAATATATTAGATTGAGAGATTTATCAAACCCTAGGTTAAATAGGCCTCAAACCCTAATTATGATGTAATCAGGTATAAACGAACAAAATGCTACAAAAAACCAGACAGGAAAGTATTTGGGGATGATTAGAAATGTACCAGAAGTTGAGTTTCTAGAAATGAAACCATAGTAGACTACGGGGTGGGTGCCCAAGTCTAATAGGGCAAAATTTCTGGAGATTCTGAGCAGAGAGGTGTATCAGACTGTATCTTGATCCTGAGTCCGGAGCCAAACTTGTTGAGAGGACTACAGGGTGGGTGCCCTAGTCCAAGAGAGAGGAATATTCACAAGATTCTTTCAGATCCCAAAACCTTATCCTTCAAACTACTTCTCTGCACTTGTACTTTTCCAACTTCCGCACCTATAACCTGCACACATAAGGAAATGAGTTTGGGGGTTGTGGTGTTTAGGAGCTTGCCTCGGTCAAGTCCCAAAAGGACATTCAAGTCTTCCAACACCTTTGTTAGATAGAGTGCATGCCCAAGGATAGCAAAGGCCAAACCCAATGATGAAATGAAATGATTGAAAAACAAATTGATGTTACTGTAGAGGTGAAGCCTTCACAGAGATGAAGACCCTTCAAATCATGAGGAGATAAATTGATGAAGCCAAATCTACAACAAACAAGCACAATAACAACATAATTCTGCTCTGAAACATAATGAAGGCCTTGAATGCTCTTTGCTCAATATCACAAGTTCGCGTTATCTATCTCTTTCACAAATGAATACATAAACCTATTTAAATATGCTTTCTCGCTAACATTCGTAAATTAAATCAAGAGAGTCAACAAAGGGAAATCTTTTGAGAGGGCCCAAGTTGACATGCTTTAATTTCCATCCTGACAAATCAGGGTGGACTTGGGCATGGAAGCCCAAGTCCTAAGGCACTAACTTGGTCATGATTAAGGATTAGAATGGGCCACTTAGTCCCATTTGACATGGGTTTTAGGGAAAATTGCTCCGGAATGAATATTTAGCTTGCAAAGTGTTAACACGTGGACCTAGAAGCTAAACTAGGAGATAAAAAGGCATAGGGAGACTTTTTACTCCATAACAAGGGGTCATTTCACTGCCGCATGAGTACTACCACCAATGCAATTGAGTGACAAGGTGGGAGAATCAACCATTTCAATTTCTAGAATATTCAGGATGCCAACATGTCACAGGGACTTCTATGCGTTGCGCTCGCGTCCTCAGAATATTCACCATTATTCAACACGTGTTCTCAAAAAGTTAGGAGAAATAAATGCGTAATATGATTTTTGGCAAACCTTGGTGTGGGGTGAGATAGGTCAAGGTTAGGCTCGAGTGGCCCTAGAAATAAGCTACGGGAGCGATCACCAAAGCAAGTCAAAACACAACATGAAATTGTGAGGGTACACAATTTTCTATGTTACAGCGATGCTATGATATGTATAGTGTGATTTATTTTGGTGTATGTATAATGTATGGATGAATGTAATTTTGTCATGTGATAACAGAGACTTATGAGTTTGATATGATGGATGTATATATGACATGTATAGATTAGATAGACAGATGATATAAATGATATGATTATGCATGTATATATGGTTGTACACTTACATATGATGAAACATGAATGATGAATGTTTTGTTCATGGCATAACTACTAGAAGAAAATGATGAATGATGATGAGAAAATGATGATGTTAGTTGGAAGAGAATGATGAAAATGAATGCTAAGCATATAGCTAACTAAGTAGATAACTAGCTAACTAACTAATCATTTGCACAATCTAAATCATGACTAACGAACAAACTAATAAAAAGGATAACAATGGATGATAATGGATATGTAATATGAATGAAATGACAAGCGGGTTGGATTGTGAATGCAAGTATTATGCTGTTATGTGGGGAGCACCTATTTTGATATAATACGAGATGTTATGCACCAAGGTATAGAGACCAAGGTGACGATGTAACCCATGTGTAGAGGATTAACTCACAAGTAGATAAAATGATGCCCCAACACATCACAAGATGTTTGATGACCTTGGTGGGAAATACGATGGGATAACTAGCAAAAAAGGATGCCTCAACACAACACAAGGCATTTGACAACCTTGGTGGGAACTATGATGGGACAATCAACAAATAAAAGGATGCCTCAACACAACACAAGGCATTTGACAAACTTGGTGGAAACTATTATGGGACAATCAACAAATAAAAGGATGCCCCAACACATCACAAGGTGTTTGAAGACCTTGGTGGGAACCCGTGCTCCTCAAACTATAACTCAAGCACAAACGCAAATGAGTCAGCTTCAATACAACACATGAACCCTCTCCTTGCTGATGGCGACCTCCAAGTCACTCTCACTCTCATGGAAAAAGCCAATCAAATGGAGGCATAACTCAGGGGCAATTTTGTTCACATGGAAGCAAAATGTCATGAAGAGCAATTGGTCGATCTTGGGGCCTGATCTGTGTCAATGTTTGTTCTATAATGGATATAACCTTATGACCCAAAGGGTCACTAGTTTTCAATTTCCTATTTGGATTCCTAAGGTTTCAACGTCTAGCAGGTAGATTGTTCTACTCGTTGATGAGACTAGAATGTTGTAACCTTTCTTTGTTAGCCTGTATGACTTGTAAAATGTTTTCTTGCTGTATGGCTCTAAGGGCATGTTCCTGTTCTTGAGTATGTTGTGGTCTTTGGTGTATTGACTCTATTTCCTCACGGATAGCTCTAACCCACTCACCTCTAATTCCTTGGCACATTCGTATGCTTGGATAAGAGAGAGTTGACTAAAGTTGACCAAGGGTTGACCTTTTGTTTAACTTCGACTTTGTGATGTGACCAAAGGTTTTCTATGACTCGACCTTGCAATGATATCAAGGAGTTTTCAACTATGTTTTGTAATTGACCTTGTGATGAAATCAAGGGTTTTATACGCTTTCTTTGTTTTGATTTTCTCTTTTCCTAATATTTTTTGGATTTTGATGTATGCAAACTAAATGAATGCAAAACGATTTTTTTGTTCTTTTTCTGAATGAATAATAAAATTATTTAATTAATTAGGAATTGAAATATGAATGCAAATTAACATGAATTTTCCCAAATGCAATCTAAGCTATGTTTTTTGTGTTTTTTGAGACAATTTTGAATCTAAACTAGGAATTGAAAATACTCAAATGAAATCTAATCTATGAATTGCAATGAAACTAATTTAAACAATGCTAATCTAATCAACTTGAAATAAATCATATCAAGGAAATTGCAATACAATGATTACTTTCTCCAAGAGCAAAATGTGATTTAATTATCTACGAAAACATAAAAAACTTGGATCCTTTGGCGCATGAACTTCGTACTATCCTCAAAAATCCTTGTATTTGGCAACCTCTTTCTCCTCTATAGCAGCAAGGCCTTCTTCTTGATGACAAGGATGAAGGGAGCAATTGATTATGTTGGCACCTAGGTTTCCAGCCTCATATTTGCACCATCTTGTCAAATTCATCAAATTTTCCTAAGGGGTCCTTGTGCTTTTACACTGTTGCGTGTTGTTGGACTCTTGATTTTGGCTAAGTCTGAAACCTTGAAAACCCTAAAAATTTGGCTAAGTCTAAAATCTGATGGATCCTCCAAATTCTAGTTTCTACATTTCAACTCCTATGGATCCAAAACCCCTCTCAAACATCCTGACAATATACTGTAAAATAATTTAAAGTATAAGAGATTAAATTCTTATACTTAAATATTATTTTATAACATACTGACCTAAGGGATTTTTCGGGACCTGAGGGCATTTCGGGACCTAAGGGAATTTTGGGACCCGAGGGCATTTCAAGACCTGAGGGAATTTTGGGACCTGAGGGCATTTCAGGACCTGAGGGCATTTCGGGACTCTGAGGCCCGATGGCATTTTTGGTCCTGGTCCAAAATCCCTTTGCGCCCCTGTAACCCACCAAAGGTCCAAAATTTTCTCGGAGCCCCTGAATTTTCAAGACCAATCTGGAGGTGCAAAAATTTGAGTTTTCAAATAATTTTTTGAGGAAAGGGCTATGTATTTCATGTAGTTTTGAGTCAAGCTTTTGGTTTTGACTTTCGACACTTTTGGTCCCATCGGGATTTCGAGACCCGAAGAGACTTTTGGACTTTTTCCAAAAGGGTCCAAAAGTCCCTTGTCCTCCCACTGACTCAACACCTGCTGAAGGCCTAGGAATGCCCAGAAACGCACCAACAACTTTTGTGATCACCATTAATGCGAAATGGGTAGTTGAAATTTATGTTTTTATTGCAGTTGGTGGGGTTGGTGGGGTTTTTCCTGCCCATTTCATCCTCAAATCAGAGTTGTGAAGGCTATAAAGGCAAGATTGAAACTCATTTCAAGGGTTGGTCATTTTTGGGTAGTTTTTCTCTAGAGGTGCAGAGGTCCAGAGGCAATTAGGACAATGAGCAGTGATCAGTTTTTGTTCTTCAAGAAGCAATTATCAGAAGTGTATGTGAAATATATTGTAAGCTTGATATCAATCATTGTTTTTTCTCCACTATTGTAAGTTTTCTTTCATGAATCCTCTATTGTAGTTAGGGTTTTCTCTTGCCACATTTAGTGGTATGATTGTAAAATCTGATTTGAATGAATGTGACAGTTCTTAATCCATTTTTAGGCTTTCTAAATGGTCATTTTAGTATTACATATGGAATAATGTTGTATGGTGTTGGATTACTAAGTATTTTCATGGTTTGATATTGATTTTTATGCATTTGAATCTTCAAATAAGTAGTCATACATTTCCTTGTAATTGTGTTCCTTTGATAAACATGAGACTCTGGAGCCCAATGGATAAGCATCGGTCTAAAAATCTTTTGATCACCCAAACTCATTAAAACTCAAAACAATATATCAAGTTTTAAATGCAATTATAGTTCCATAAGCATCCTCATTCTGTAGGTTTGCTCCCATCAACTTAAAATGGAGGTTATTAAGTGTAACAAGTGTGTTTTAGTTTAGTAATTGGGATTAAAACAATGATCTGGGTATTGTTGCAAAGTCATAACTGAGATAATATATTTTGTTGATCCCAATCCCTATTGAGGGATACCTCTAGGATTACCCTCCTAAGCCTACCCAAGCTTGAAGTGTATAGGAGTCTACCCACTCTTGTAAGTTGGCCAAAATCACCCTTAACCTATTGATAAACCTTTTTCAACCACCTTGAAGACACCCCTAGCCTAAGTGGTTGTAAAATGTTTTAGGGTTTCAGGTTCTAGTAATTTTGGGAATCAACATTTTGGCGTCATTGCCAAGGATGAATTGAAAGGTCGAGAAATTTGAAGGCCTTGGTAACAGTAAGTCTATAGTTTGCATTTCAGTGTGTTTGGGTAAGTTGGCAGCCCATCAACTTACACCAACATTTTGGTGTCGTTGCCAGGGACTCATTGAATGAGTTTACTTCAAGTTGTTGTAGTATTGAAGTACAGTGTTTGTTAAAAAATTCTTCCCAACAAGGGAGTGGCGACTCTATTTTTACAACCCATAAATTAATTGTAGTTTGAAGAGAGAAGAGATTTATAATGAATAAAGGAAGAAACCAAGAGCAACATATGCATGATGAATCCTCTAGCAGTACAGGAAATAAGAGAGGTAGATGGAGGGTAGGAAACCTTAATGTGATGCCTCCATTGAATACCCAAGACCAAATAGGTACCTCTGGTAGAAATGATACATTTGATGATTTTAGGAGCTAGTATCAATATACTTCTGAGGACTTTGCAGATAACATACTCATAACGAATAGAAGAATGAATAGAAATGAGTATGATGTTCAAAGAAATGAGAACATTGTTGGCAAAGGAAGTAAATATAGGTCTCGTGATGCTCATTTGAGAGCATTTAGAAGGCCTAATGAGAATGAAGAGATATTTCATAATACTCAGTATCCCACTTCTCCCATAGAGGCTGACATGATAACATTCCTAATGAGGAAGATCAGCAGGAGCAACCTAATGTTGACAAAAGAGAAAGGACCTGCCAGGATGAGCTTGACCTACTTGATCATATCAAGAATAGACAAAGAGAGTTACATGCCCTACTTGACCAACAACAAGCTCAACTTGTCCAGTAGGCCCAAGGAAATCAAAATGCACAACAACAGGGCCACAATCAACAGTATAACCAGTAGAACAACCATAGACAACAACAACAACATCAACAAATGGAACAAGGTATGAATTATGCCCATGCTCAAAATGTTCATAATCAGCTACCACAGAATTAGGCAAATCAACAATATGGAAATGCTCAGAATCTTAGGCCTGCACAATGATGACAAGCACACAAATTTCCTCCACTAAGGCAACCACTGGGATCTGAAAGGTATAAACAACTTGATTTCTTTGGCATTCCTGATTTTCCCAATCCAATTCCAAATGAGAATAGGGGAAAGATTCCTAGGTTTCAAGGCAACAATGTTGTCACAGGTGAAGAGCACCTTAGGCATTTTATTAATATCATTGATGAGTATAAAATTGAGGATGAAGATGCCATGACGAAATTGTTTGTGCACTCATTGGAAGAAAGTGCCAAGGAGTGGTATAAGGCTCTCCTGGATAGTAATATTGACTCTTGGGAGGAGTTCATGAGCATGTTTTGATTGCTTGATATGGGGATAGGATTGACCTGAAGTTTGTCGTCCATGAACTCACGTCTATCAAAAAGGTAATAAATGAGACAGTAGTTGATTTTAACATCTAATTCATCATGACAATGAGAAAGGTGCCTCCTCATATAAGACATAATGAGTCTATGTGTTTGGTGTTGTATTGTGGTGCATTTGAATCAAAGATTGGTTATTGTTTGAGGGACAAGAGTCCACAAACACTAAGGGAAGTATATGCCACAACTATTAACATTGAAATTAACATGAGAGCTTTAGGGAATCACATTAAAAGATTTGATGTAAAACTATCCCAACCAGACAAAGCAACTTTCAACAAGCCCCTTACAATTGAAGACAAACTGGATAAACTTATGGGGATCATAAAAGACCTATCTTATAAGGTTTCAAGAAATGAGAAGGGCTTTCCACCTCAGGATGCTGCAACACATTTCAACGAAGGTCAAAGATTGCATAATAAACCTTACAACACAGATTGGTCTAAGAGACCACAACAAAATGACAGACAAGTAGCCCCTAGGTAGGTCAGTTTTAAGAAGCTAGAAAGAGATACACCTAATCCATTGAGAAAGGATAAAATCAATTTCCAAGATACATCTTCATGGTGTCAGGCATGTTTCCTTCCCCATGATCCAACAAATTGTGTTGTTGCTCGATCAGTGGAAAGAGATGAAGAATCTCCAAATGAAGAAGGTGCAGCCGAATACTATGAGGAGGATATAAATCAATTTGATACAGAGGAGCATGAGCAAATGGGTGAGGATGTCGATTATGGCAGCTATGAAGAGGATGATCATATTTTCTAATATGATTATGATGTAGGTCCAAAGAGATATCAACTGCTAGCTCATGATTTCGGGCACTTGAGGGATCTTATGTAGAAGAAGTACAAGCAATCCTGATCTTCTGAGAAAGATTTGAAAGCTTTGGCTGATGCAACCATTATGCATGTTCAAGGGGGTTATCAGTTGAGGAATAGGCAAGTGCTTATGCAAAACTCTCCTATAGAGTCAAGACATGGTGCATTAGATGGTGACAAAGAAAAGCAAAAGGTAAATGTGGAGAAGAAGGACAACAGTATTCCCAAGAAGAATGTGCCAGAAAAGAAGAAAATTCCAATGAAACCAACATCCACGAAAAAGAAATATGTACAAAGGGTTCCAACACACGTGGTCCAACCAGTTGTTGTACCTATTATTGATACTCACAAGCCAAAAGGTGATGACAAAGAGAGCTAGCCTAAAGCATCAGGTGAACAACAAAAGGACAAAGACAAGAAGAAGGAGGTGAAAGGTATGGATATTTCTTCCAGTCAATTGATACATTATATTCCTGATGTGAATGATGTTACAATTTCATGTGACACCCCTTTACCTCCATATCATCCAATTGACATGGCCCATATATTGAGTCAGATAAGAATTTCAATGCCATTAGGGGAAGCTCTTAGGATTCCTAAGCATAGGCAAAGGGTTGTCTCATTTATCATAGTCTCCAGTGCACCTATACAACCCATTGTTTCTCCTTCTAAAGATGATGAAACTGTTGAGGTTTATTTAGGGTCATCTATGGTGAATAGCCGAATGGGTGTGGATCCTTTCTACACCACATTGATCATAAATGGATGGCTACTACATAGTTGCATGCTTGATTCTGGAGCATCTAGCAATGTCATGCCACTTGAAATCATGAATGATTTGGGGTTGAAGGTGTCCAAGTCTTTGGGTGAATGTTTTGCTATGGATTCTAGGGAAGTAAATGTGATTGGTCTTGTCAAAGATGTTGATGTCCAGCTAGCTGCATATCCTGACAAGTCCTTTTTGATGGATATAATTATTGTGGACTACCCTGCTAAATGGGGTATGTTATTATCTAGGAAGTGAGCAGCTTCCATGGATGGAAGTATACAGATGGATTTATCATATGCCGCCATTCCAGTCCATGGCGTTGAGGTGAAGCTTCACAGGAAGAAGAAGGTAGAAGATCAAAACATAAAGGACGGTTACAAAACCCAAGAAGAAGTGAAATTATTTGATATTGATATTGATTGTTTTAAGGGGTTTTGTGATGACAATGAACATAAACTGTGTTGATCTACCACAAATTGTTGCTCTTGTGCATAATGAAAATATGTTATGGACATTGTACTTTGATAGTGCTTGTTCTAAGGATGGCTCAAGTGCTGGTATTGTTCTGATAGCATCCGACGAAGAATAGTTTGGGATATCTTTTAGACTTGATTTTTAGTGCACTAACAACATAGCTGAGTATGAGGCATTGTTGTTAGGCTTAAATGTTGCTCATAAGCATGGAGTCAAGTGCTTGAAGATACATGGTGATTTAGAGTTAATTGTGTAGCAGATTAGAAATGTTTTTGTTGTCAAGGACAAGTTAAGGGCATACAAGAACGCAGTATGGGACACTATAGAACGGTCTGATGCTATTGACATTGAATGGGTTGAAAGAGTTAAAAATGAGAAGGCAGATTCCTTGGCTGTAGCTGCTTCAAAATTTAACCCTCAATCAAAATTTCCTTATGGCCATTATGTTGTGGAAGTGCTTACAAGGCCAACAATCCCTGATAACATATATAGTTGGCAAGTTTTTAATGACAACAGTCAGATCTTCAGTTTCCTCAATTACCTGGATGAGTTTGACAATCAGTTAATCGATTGGTAGCCTATGATAGAGGTAGAAGTTGGCAAGGAAACATTGTTTGGGAATGAAGTGGTACAATTGAAGGAAAATATTATTCACAAGGGTTTGGTTGCACTTGAAAGAATGTTTGATAATGTCGATTGATGGAAAAGCAAAGGTAAACCAATTGAAGAGGATAACATTGAAGGTATTAACCTTGGCACCCAAGAGGCACCTAGGATGGTTTACATTGGTAAGTGACTCAAACCCCATGAAAAGAAAATGCTGGTTGTTTTATTAAGAAATTTCAAAAAATGTTTTGCATGGTCCTATGATGAGTTGAAGGCATATAGGGAGGGTTTATTTTAGCATAGCCTAATGCAAAACCCTTTAGGCAGAAGCAAAGACTTATAAACCCCACCATAGCTCCCAAGATGCAGAAAGAATTGTTAAAGATGAAAGAGGGAGGTATTATAAAACCAATTAGACATTCTGATTGAGTATCTAATTGTTTCACTTGTGTTGTCATTGATGTAAATAGTGTGAGGTTCAGGAGTGTTGTTTGCAGTATTGTAATGAAGAAGGCCGAAAGTAAAGTAGAGATAATGGAAAAGGAAATCTTTGGCAATGTGATCTATAGACTTCATCTCCCATGACCTTCAGCCTAGTTCTTTCTTTGTTGCAACCCCACAGAGTTCCTAAGTTTTGCGAGGGAGTGAGACACGCCACGTGTCGAAGTGGCACAATTTCTACATTCGCAGAGTCTTTTCTCTCCTCAAAGTTGCATGAGGGCGCCATGTGGCAGCCTAACTAGGTGGTAGTCTATAAAGTGTCAGGCTTCACTTTGCCTTTTATGATATATCTCTGTGTTAGCCATGTGTCGAAGCGACGCAATTTCTATCAACAGTGAAGGCAAAGCTCTCTACAAGTTGTGCCATCGTGCCATGTGTCTAGCCTGCTTTCCATTCAGAAAAGGCACTAAAGCTTTATTTTTGCAATGTGCGGAGGTAGCAGAGAAAGCCACGTGTCAACAGGGTGCAAGTTGGAGGTTCTCCAAAGATCAAGGAGCTTTCTCAATGCATTATTGGTTCCTCTTGGAGAGGGCTTCTTGCGGAGGAAACATGAGGCTGCCACGTGTTTTAGTGGTGGGAGTACCATGCGCAACGGTTCTCACGGTCTCCAAGATAGATGGCTTTGCAACAGGGTAGTGGAGTAGGGCAGGTGGCACTATAGCCACAAAAGACGAAGGCGTGCATATCCATTTAGATGACTATTGCAACAACCACCATGATGGGCCTTGTTCGCGGTATCGAGGAATCTTTTCAGTTGAGCTCTCTTTTGGAGAGAGAGTTTTCTATAAAGGGTGACATTGTCATTGTAAGAAAGGTTCATCACTTTTGGAGAAGGATAGCTTATGATATCCTGACAGTTTTTTGATTGTAATGTATCTTAAGACCTCAACATTTTTAATCTGTTGAATAGAAATCTAAGACATCAACTGTGCAAATTCTTGCCTCTATGCTGTGTTATTTTCTGTTAAATCTGCTTATTGTATCGTTTTGCGTCTATTTAGGAATAATTACAATCGTTTACTGTCATTCTTCATGCTTTTATAATTTTAGTTTATATGATGATTATGGCATTTTGAATCATGTTTAGTACTCTTTCAAATCCCTTTGTATCTAATAGAATTGGAACTATACTATGCTAAATGGTGAATGAACTATCTTAAGTTTTGGCATATCACCTTAGTTTAGATGTGTTTTAGTAGCTTTTCTCTCTCCCTCTTTTTCCTGAGTGAATAAACCAAAGAGCCAACTTCTAAAATCCCAGATGTTGTTTTGTAGAGTGCATTTTAGTCCCCCATTTGTAGAACCTCCCATTTAGAGGTCAACATTTCTTTTTTGGCACGCCTGGTGGCGACCGTCATATCTTCTGGATTTAGAAGCTAGTTTATGATTTGAAAGCCTGTTACAAGGTCATTAGCAACAAACACTCTTAGACTTCTCTTACCATTGTTGGTGGCAGTGGGACGACAGAAAGTTGCAAGAAGTGGAGTGACACAGGTGCGAGCATAAGTGCAAGCTCGTGGATAGCTAGTGCAAGCAAGAATGGCTATTTGCCTTCCTAAGAATTTTGTTAAGTGAAATAGTGATAGCCTGCTTATCCCTCCGGTTCCTCCTGCAGTATGGGACCTGATCCCTGCCAATGCTTTAAAGGTGCTCCCTAAGTTTGTTGAAGAAGGTTTTAAGATGCCCGCAGAACATCTACAAGATGTAGTTGATGTTTGTATTGTCCATCATGTTACACAACAAAATGTAGTGCTTAGACTGCTTGCTACTTCCTTTAAAGGGAAGGCCCAATACTGGTACAAATCATTGCTTGCTAATTCTATCACTACCTGGGACCAATTGGGAGACCGTTTCTTTGCACGTTTCATGGAGAGAGCAAATCGATCTTCTTTGTTGCAACAACTAATAACCATTAAGAGAGCAGCATATGAGATGGTCATGAATTTTAACACCAGGTTTCACAAAACCTGGCAGAGAATCCCAACAATAACTCGACCTCCAGTGGACATAGCATTTGTCTTCTACCTAAAGGCTTTCAACTCTGACATAACCGTGATGATTCAGTCATTGGGAGGACAAACACTCCCGGATGGTTACGACCTAGCCGTCCAAGCAGAGAACAACCTAATAGATGCTGGAAAGCTACCACCGTGACCACCCATACTAGTATTCCTTGAAATATCACCTCAATCACTAGAAGACGATGCTCTGAGTACATCTGTCGCACCACCTTCCATGTATGTATACCCTAATGCTCAGGCAGGTGCTCCTACCTTGTCTACACTAGCTGCGAAGATGAATGATGTGAAGAGCTTGCTGCAGAACTTTTCTAATGAGATAATCAACCTCAAAAGGCAATAAATGATGCCCTCAAAGCCCCCTATTAGAATTACCAAGGCGGGAGGCCCCCTTTCCAGCATAATCAGTATCAAGGAGGTCCACAAACATATAATCAAGCTCAACCTCCAAACCAAATAATGTCAGTTCCAACTCCACTCTAGGTAATACCTTTGAACTGGAACCGAGAGCTGATGGCAGGCCAAAAGCTCTCTACAAGTTGTGCCATTGTGCCATGTGTCTAGCCTGCTTTCTATTTAGAAAATGCACTAAAGCTTTATTTTTGCAGAGTGCAGAGAAAGCCACGTGTCAGCAGGGCGCAAGCTGGAGGTTCTCCAAAGATCGAGGAGCTTTCTCAATGCATTATTGGTTCCTCTTGGAGAGGGCTTCTCGCGGAGGAAACATGAGGCTGCCATGTGTTTTAGCGGTGAGAGTACCATGTGCAACAGTTCTCACGGTCTCCAGGATAGATGGCTTTGCAACAGGGTAGTGGAGTAGGGCAGGTGGCACTATAGCCACAAAAGATGAAGGCGTGCATATCCATTCAGATGACTATTGCAACAACCACCATGATGGGCCTTGATTGCGGTATCGAGGAATCTTTTCGGTTGAGCTCTCTCTTTTGGAGAGAGAGTTTTCTATAAAGGGTGACATTGTCATTGTAAGAAAGGTTCATCACTTTTGGAGAAGGATAGCTTATGATACCCTGACAATTTTTTGATTGTAATATATCTTAAGACCTCAACGTTTTTAATCTGTTGAATAGAAATCTAAGACATCAACTGTGTAAATTCTTGCCTCTATGCTGTGTTATTTTCTGTTAAAACTGCTTAGTGTATCACTCTGCGTCTATTTAGGAATAATTACAATCGTTTACTGTCATTCTTCATGCTTTTATAATTTTAGTTTATATGATGATTATGGCATTTTGAATCATGTTTAGTACTCTTTCAAATCCCTTTGAAGCTAATAGAATTGGAACTATACTATGCTAAATGGTGAATGAACTGTCTTAAGTTTTGGCATATCGCCTTAGTTTAGATTTGTTTTAGTAGTTTTTCTCTCTCCCCCTTTTCCTTGAGTGAATAAACCAAAGAGCTAACTTCTAAAATCCTAGAGGTTGTTTTGCAGAGTGCATTTTAGTCCCCCATTTGTAGAACCTCCCATAGGTTGTAACTCTAAGTCTCCCATTTAGAGGTCAACATTTCTTTTTTGGCATGCCCAGTGGCGACCCTCATATCTTCTTGATTTAGAAGCTAGTTTATGATTTGAAAGCTTGTTATAAGGTCATTAGCAACAAAAACTCTCAGACTTCTCTTACCATCGTTGGTGGCAGTGGGACGACAGAAAGCTGCAAGAAGCGGAGCGACACAGGCGCAAGCATAAGTGCAAGCTCGTGGATAGCTAGTGCAAGCAAGAAAGGCTATTTGCCTTCCTAAGAATTTTGTTGAGTGGAATAGTGGTAGCCTACTCATCCCTCCGGTTCCTCCTGTAGTATGGGACCTGATCCCCGCCAATGCTTTAAAGGTGCTCCCTAAGTTTGTTGAAGAAGGTTTTAAGATGCCCGCAAAGCATCTACAAGATGTAGTTGATGTTTGTATTGTCCATCATGTTACACAACAAAATGTAGTGCTCAGACTGCTTGCTACTTCCTTTAAAGGGAAGGCCCAATACTGGTACAAATCATTGCTTGCTAATTCTATCACTACCTAGGACCAGTTGGGAGACTGTTTCTTTGCACATTTCATGGAGAGAGCGAACTGATCTTCTTTGTTGCAACAACTAATAACCATTAAGAGAGCACCATATGAGATGGTCATGAGTTTTAACACCAGGTTTCACAAAACCTGGCAGAGAATCCCATACTGGTATTCCCTGAAATATCACCTCAGTCACCAAAAGATGATGCTCTGAGTACATCTGTCGCACCACCTTCCATGTATGTATACCCTAATGCTCAGGCAGGTGCTCCTACCTCGTCTACACTAGCCGCGAAGATGAATGATGTGAAGAGCTTGCTGCATAACTTTTCTAATGAGATAATCAACCTCAAAAGGTAATAAACGATGCCCCCGAAGCCCCCTATCAGAATTACCAAGGCGGGAGGCCCCCTTTCCAGCATAATCAGTATCAAGGAGGTCCACAAACATATAATCAAGCTCAACCTCCAAACCAAATAGTGTCAGTTCTAACTCCACTCTAGGCAATACCTCTGAACTAGAACTGAGAGCTAATAGCAGACCAGAACATCTTAGCAAATGATGTCAATGCATGGTGCTTCCCTTGCAACACCGCGCACATGCCTCACAACTACCCTAGGGGCAACCTTCAGCAAATGGTAGTGGAACAACAAAGTCACAGACTTACACCTGACATAGGGGTTTACTCCTTCCAATCCCCAAGGGTAGAAAGTGTTGTGCTAGTAGCCCAAGTCCAAGGAATGTCCCTTGAGTAGGAAGGATAAATTTCCCCGGACCACGGGCTTTTCTCCTGGATGGAAGAAGATGTAATGTTTACTAATGAGGCCTTCCCATCAAAGGTCCCGTAGGTTCAATCCGATTATAACACCTGTGTTGAATTTGATGATTAACTCAAGCCACAAAGATCACCTGCAAAACCTAAGATTTACCTTCCACAAGAGAAAAAAGCAAAGAGAAATAATTTGCACAATAAGGATGAATTAATGAAATGGATTAATGAATTACATGTGAGAACTTGCTTTATATTTGCAAGTTACAGAAAAACCCTAATATGACTTAAGAATAACCTAAGACTGAAATTAGCCCTAAGTAAACTTAATAAAGTGTAATTAAATATTTAATTACACCAACACCCCCCCATAAGTGCAACTTAGGGAGAAATGAAAAGCATGCAACTAATGCAAGAATGATGGGTCCCGGCTACAGGCCATGTTAGGTACCCATGAACAACAAGAATCTCTCATAAGGTGGAGAGAAAGGAGAAAAACCCAGTGGGAGAAAACTCCTCTCCAAAAGAGAGAAAAATACAAGTACGTAAACATGTGATGGAAGAAGGACTAAAACTAAGACCCCCCAAGAAGTGAATCCATCACAAAAGTACAATCAAGAATGCCCCCCATAAGAGAGGAAGAAGAGAGAAGGTATGATGACCCCCCCAGAAGTGAGAAGGATGAAACCCCATACGAGGAAATGCTCCCTCCCAAAATAGAGATGAGAAGAGAGACCATGTAGCCGCTCCTCAAGATGACTCTTGTAGTGCTGGAACATGCTCGACATAGAATAAAGATGAAAACCCATGAATGTCGAACAACATTCCTCCCCTTGGGAAGAAATAGAACTGCAGATGTGTGCATAATGTCTTCCCATTCCAGATAGGAATATACAGGAAGAAGGATAAATGTCTCTGAACTCTGCACATGATCCAAAGACAACAATGATGCTCCTGAAAACTGCTCAAATGTCTCCACTCCACTGCCAAACTGTAACTGAAGAAGAGAAGGATAAAGAACAATCTTTGAAGTAGATGATGGTGATGCAACTCCATCGAAGCTGTCATCAAAGAGAAGACAAAGGTCCTCAATGTGGTCCTCCAAATCTATAAAATGGGACTCTACAAACAAAGATGATATGTCTGCAAGATAGGAATCCCAATGAGGTGGATCAGGAAGACTAATATTGACCTGCTGCACATAATTACTAGAAGCCAATGATAATGCAACACTGAACTCTGAAGTAGCAGTAGGTGATGGTGGAGCAATGATCTCATCAAGAGGAGAAGCGATTGAAACAAGCATTTCAAAGAGATGATGTGAAAAATGAGGACACATCTCTTTCTCATGTTGATTACTTCCACAATATCTGCAATTAGATTTATGCTGATGGTAGAATCCCATCTCCTTAGATGATTACAGATCAAAACATGTAAATAGATTTATGCTGATAATAGAAGTCTTTCAAAGCAAACATAACTTTTCTAGGAGGCAGCATGTCCAGAATATCCAACAGAAGCCATAAAATTGACAAACTAATTTAAAATATACCTGGGGCTGAATCTAAAAACATTATATAGGTCACTGTGTAGAGCTCTCTGATACTTTTCCAACGCCTATTCATTTTTGAAAAACAGAGATTCTAGGCGCAAGAACGGAGCTCAAAGGCCAAAAAAGATGCCTTAAATAAATTGTACTAATCAGCAAAACCTAGAAAAAATACCTACACCACTGGATTGTGCTCGGAACTAGCTTTCCGACGCCTATTTTTTTTCAAAAATCCGACTCCGTATGCTCAAGATATGATCAATTACCAAAACTGCTCCTTTAGGGCAAAGAGGCCCAAAAAAAGCACTATTGAAGCTCCTGGGCGCCCATGTGACCAGGGGCTGAGTCTCTGGGGGTTGGCGGCAAGGGCACTGGTCACTCATATGACCAGGAGCTGAGTCTCCGGGGGTTCCTACCTAGAAGCTAGGGACTGGTTCCCCATGCGACCAAGGGTTAAACCCAAGGGGCTAGCTCTCCCAAAATAAAAAATTCCTTTTTTATTAAAAAATTAATAAAAAACTCAGCAGTACATGTGCACAGAAATCGAGATGGCACAAAAATCGAGGCGGCACAAAAATTGAGATGGCATGCAAACCGAGGCAGCTCGAAAATTGAGATGGCACACAAATCGAGGCAGCTCTAAAATCAAAATCAGCTTAGATGAGAATGGCACAGAAATTGAGGTTGGCACAAAAATCGAGGCACCGTACAGTCATACGGATTTCACTGTCATGGATTTTTGAAACCCTAAAAAAACACCCAGAATTTTTTTTCCAGCAAAATATAGAGTGCCTTATATGAAAATAGGGGTTTTTGGGCCTTCTGAGCGCAATGGTGAGGTCTGTTTTGGCCAAAAATGCTCTGAAACTTCTATTTTTCTTCAGATCTAATAAAAACACTCTTGAAACTTTCACAGATCTGGTTTCTCCAGACCAAATTCAACCAAACAAAAGACAAATCCGCTTTTTCCAGCGACTCTGAATTCAATGGAATACTCCGTTTTACACAAAAACACACCCAGCTGTATACGCCTAAAAATAACACGAATCATCCTAAATAAATATTCTAAATATTTATTCCATTCTTCTATTAATTAAATAAATATTCTAAATTTATTTAATCGATTCACTGTTCCATAATTAAATAAATTCAATTTATTTAATTAAAATTCTTCTAAATGTCCTACATAATTAAATAATCATAAATTATTTAATTAATCCAAATTCCTCTATCCTAGGTTCTAAATTCAAAAATCCACCTCACCTTTACACCTCACCTTTTCCACCGCACCTTATCCACCTCATCAGGTTGCACATGTAATTAAATATATTTAATATTTAATTATCTTATTTTCCCTCACCCACATGGCCTATTTCTTCTCAAATCAAAGGTTAGTTAACTAATCAATCAAAAGTGTTAACTAACCTGTCAATTGAGTTAATCCCTCAATCAACCGAGTTCACTGGTCAATCAATTCAGTCAGTTCCACAATCCACTCTTCTAACTGATCAATCAAGTTTGTTAATTGTTCAGTCAATGGAGTTAACTCTCCAATCAATTTTGTCACATCCCCTCTTTCATGATGGAGCTAGGACACTTGTCACATTTCTACTGGTTGCACATTCCTCAACCATCCTCAGCTGTTGATCTTCATATCTCCTCTCAACCGTTGATTCCCATTCTTCCAAGTCTATAAATGAAGCTTCATCCCTCCATTCTAATCATCCAGGCTTTTGACATTGTTACTCTACAGAAATATCACCAGCGCACCTTTGACACCTTTTTGTCATCCACAAGCTTGAGATCACATACTTGCATTGGAGCTCACCTTCATTGCATATCACCATAGCCATTTACCATCGACTTCCTCGAACACAGCTTAAAAGAGTACACTCTCTGAGGGCTCCCTTCATCTGCAAAAAGGACGATCGTAATAGGCAAACAACAGAAGCATCGATTTTAGAGAAGGTTTGCTTTGTGTTATTCATTGCTATTTTCGTTTAATCTTCTTTGTTATCTCCTATTCTGTTGATGTTTGGGTCTTACATTATTCATTTGATTGATCACCATTTTACCCTTACATTTTTGGCGCCCACCGTGGGGCCCTTGCCCCTTTATCTCACCAGAATCTGAGCTCTTTTGAAGACAGGTTCCATACAGGTCACGCAGAATCACGCACAGGCTACTTCGGTGCATTTAAACATTTCCGCGGGCGCATATAAAGACTGTTACAGCGCTTTTATTGTTTCTGCGCATCTGTGTATTTTCGCTGCGCTTTTGCGCACTGTTACAACACTTTTGATTATATTGCACATATGTTCCTTTTCACTGCGCATATATATACTATTACTGCACATTTACAATAACTGCACATATGTTCATTTAGATGGCGCATTTGATCAAAGTTGCTGCGCATTTGTTAATTCTGCGCTTATGTGTATTCCTGTTGTGCATACGTTCAATATTACGGCGCATCCATTATTGTTGCGCTTTTGTTGATCATTTCTGCGCATTTGATCACTGAAGCTACGCATTTGTAATAGACTGAGGTTTTAGTACTTTCCTAGGTAAATTTGCTAACTCTAACCTTTTCGCAGGTATTTGCTGGAGCGGTTTTACAGGATAGGCTCGGGTTTAGTCTCATGTAGTTGCATCTAATTAGTTCACATTTCATTTTCTGAGGGAAAGTAAAAATTGATGTTCATTCAAATCTTCATCTAGTTCTAATTAGGGAGAAAGTAACTGGTTTATTTCTTGCTTGCATTGCAACACTTTCCAAGTTATTGCTATCTGAGCTTAAAACTGAACACACCTTTGATTTTGAGGTTAAAATGAACCATTGCTATATCGTGAGACCAGAATTTCAAAGTTAACAATCTCGTGCTACGTGGTTTAAAATTGAACTCATCAATGATCTTGAAGTTAAAATGAACCATTGCTATATCATGAGACCTGAATTTCAAAGTTAACAATCTTGTGCTACGTGGATTTAAAACTAAACTCACCACTGCTTTCTGGGATTTAAAACTAAACCACTGCTATATTGCTGAAATCACTTCAAAGTTCTGTGTTTGAGTAGATTAGCCCATTTAGTTTCTCACTTTTAACTAGGGTGGATTAATCAGTGTATTTTGTGCTTGCGAATGACAATAGGCTTATGATCTCCCCTCTTCTGGGTGATCAGAGTGCCAGACTTGTCATTCTATTTGTTTAACCTTTAGGAGGGGCCTGCCCTTGGATGCACGCTTGTCCAAGTGGGAACGACCCTGAGTGGTAACAGGCTAACGCCAAGCCCTACCAAGCCACTTAAAATAAATTGTGCTTGAGGTGAAAACTTCCTGCAACAAGTGCTGTTATGTTACACCGACGACCAACCTCCCCCAAAACCCTCTCAGGCGCAACCCTGTGAGGCTGTGAGACTCCATAACGGAGAGTAGCACCGCCGCACGTGTGACCACTTGAACGGTTGCCCGCATTAAATACCTTTTGTTCTAGTGGCCCAAATCCCTTATAATCCATTTCTTGCCTAGGATTTTGTGCTTGCTTTTGTCCAAAATAGAGTCAAAAAAACTACAAAAACAATGAAAAACTACAAAATATTCTTTGTGCTTGCTGTGTTTTCTTGCTGTTAATTCATAATATCAGATCAGGAAGACCTTTTCCAGCCAAAAAATACCAAAAATAGAAGAAAAATCTAAAATTTTTGCAAAAATATCAGAGCTGCGCATATACTCTTTTCTGCTGCGCTTTTGTCACAACTTGCTGCGCATACATACTGTTGCTGCGCATTTGTACTTAACCAGAGCTGCGCTTTTACTGCGACTTACGGCGCATTTGTTCATTCCTACTGCACATCTGTTTCTGCGCATGTGCGACAGTGAGCATTTGCCCTACTTTTAAGAAAATATTTTCAGTTGATTAGAGCACCCATTTCAGCCTAGTTTCACTTTCTGAGGTCAGATTCAACTTTGCAGTCAGTCTTCATCCGTTTCACCCAAGTCTCTCTCTTTCGTCAATCGTCCCATTCACTTTCTGTCCAAACGCCTCTTGTCCCAAGGTCAGTTTGTCCCATAACAATTCGACGTAGGTCCTTCTTCGTTTCCTTTAGTGAATTCACGTAAGTCTAGTAGGTCACCGACCTTTGCTAGTAGTCTTGTTGAATGACTAAGCCCAACACAGTAAGACTAGTATCGACTACCCTTACTAGCGGCCCACGTCTTGTGTCAACCATCTTACTTGAAGTCATTGAGCGAGAGAGTCCTTTGTCCAAATCTTGTCCTTGGTATCCCATTCACCATAGTCTCAGTCGGCACCTCGCCAAAATTTCTAATTCTGGTCCACTTCATCCCACCCCACCTTGCATGGTTCTTACTTGATCCCAGTACAACAAGCAAATTGAAATGGCCGAATCATCTGATCACCTCACCCCACCACGTGGTGGTGACGAAGAAATTTCTCATGAAGAATTAATAGCGCACATCCAAGATAGCAAATTCCAACGCTTGGTAGAGAGGGTGCTCCTTGAAGACCCCGATAAATACTTCCACCATCTTGCTAATCTCGGAGTCAAACTCCCCGCAGACTTTGACATAAGCTCCATCATGGAAAATGTGGACAATGATCATGAGCGGAGATGTGACGGTTATGAGAGGGGTACGAATGACACGGTCCCACATGTAAATGAGAGAGATATGAATGACAGGGTCCCACACGCAAATGATAGAAGAAAGAAACCTATGGACCAAAATGCTCCTATGGATGACGTGAGACAACAAATTGAAAGTCTAAAACAAGAAATATCCAACCTTAAGACCGGTACAAGTTCCAAGCAATACTCTTTGGAAGATATAGCTCCATATCCTTTTGACAAAAGTTTGGTCATGAAACCCTTCCCCTTTTAGTTCAGAATCCCAAAGTTCGACAAATACAAAGGGAAGGGGGACCCTAGAGATCATATCTGGGAATTCAATGCCGCATGTTTAGAAGTAGCTCACAACGAGACCTACTTGATGAGACTATTCCCAAGATCCTTAGGTGGTCAAGCTATGGAGTGGTTCTCGCGCCTCCCACCAGGAATCAAAACTTTTGATGAACTTGTCAATAAATTCATAACACACTTCTCCTACAACATAGAACACGAGGTATCTATGCTAGATCTATGCAATACTAAACAAAAGAGTGGTGAGTCATTCGCCACCTTCTTACAACGATGGAGACAGCTAGCTAGTAAGTGTTCTTATGATATACCTGAGAAGCAACTATTGGAAATGTTTGTCCACAACCTAAACACGGATCTTAGCTATCAGATTCAAATACAATGCCCTACATCATTCTCCAAAGTCATTGAAATGGGCTTATTCATTGAAAAAGCTATGATCACTAAGGGAACTCTCAAGCTCTACAAAGACACGCCAAATTCCAATTATACAACGGATAAGTCAAAGTTTTGGACCAAGAACAAGAATGTGGTTAATGATGGGGTAGTTGACGCCAAGGCGGCAGCTCCTAAATAACAACCCATATTCACTCTTAAGGGGGACGCAAACAATGGTGCAATCAACAAACCACCCTCTCGGGAGCCTAGATCTTGGTACAATTCAAACCCAAGGAGAAAATTCACACCATTAGGCGAGTCTCAAGAATCTGCGCTACGAAAGTTGTTGGCTAATAATGAAATTTCTCTACTGCCAACAAGTGATTACGAGCCCATAGTCAAACCTCCCTACTGGAAGGACACAGACTATTGTGAATATCACCAAGGAAGGGGGCATACAACTAACAACTGTATCCGCCTCAAAAATGTCATTCAAGATATATTGGATTAGAATCAGGGAGGGACACAACAACATACCTCCAATGAAACTCATGTGGCCTACAGGGATCCACTTCTGAACCATAACAGGCCGTATAACAACAATCACAACAATGGTCAGAACAACCACAACAATGGCCACAACAACAATGGCAACAACAGCAACGACAACAACAGCAACGACAACAACAATAATCGTAATTGGCCAAATCAAAACAGCGGGACGAATAATGCTAACTATGCAAATGTTCCATTTAACTACACCATAAACTGCATTTCTGAACATATTCCGCAGGTCAATGTCATCTCACCCAACCAACAACCAGGACCTAACCGAACTGGTTGTAGTATAATTACCCGCAGTGGTAAAGTCACACTCAATACCGTTCCTCCAAGGTCGTCACCATCTCCATCCACCTCCCATCAATACAATGTCCTCGACCAGTTACAGAAAACCCCAGCTCACATTTCTATATTGGAGCTATTGCATCTATCTCCTTCTCATAAGGAGATTCTTGAGAAAGCCTTGGTGGAAACCACTGTCCCCACTAACCTGGCCCAAGAGAAGTTTCAGACCATGGTAGGCAATTTGACATCCTCCACTTCCATATCGTTTACAGAGCAAGATGATCTTTCTGTATCTCAACCCCACAACACCCCTCTGCACATTGTCGCATTCATACACAAGCACCGCATCAAGAGGGTTCTCATTGATGGGGGTGCCGGTTTAAATATCTGCACATTGAAGCTAGTCCTTGCACTGGGGTTCTCCGAACAAGCAGTTGATCCAAGGAGGAAAATTACCATTAAGGCATATGACGAAGAAGAAAGAACCACAAAAGGAATGGTTGTCCTACCCATTCAAGTGGGACCGGTAATTAAAGATGTGGTGTGCCAAGTCCTTGATCGGGAGCTTGCTTATAATATCCTATTAGGGAGACCATGGATCCACGCCATGAAGGCTGTCCCCTCGACCTATCATCAATGCATTAAGTTCCCGCACAATGGCAAGCTGGTCACCATCCAAGGCGACCCCGACCCCTACCAGCACTGCAATTCTTTCCATGCCAAACCTGAATGTGTCATACCCAACAACAGAGCCTACATTTCCCCTACCCCGCAACAGGACCATACCGCTGAAGCTTCTTCCTCAAGACCCAAACTGCTGAAACTTACCATAAAAGAAAATGGCATGGGGGAATACTCCATTGAGCACAGCCTCAACCTTGCCAAGATGCCTTTGTCTCCTCGCTCTTTTGGCCAACCCAAACATCCACCCAAACATTTTCCAAAGCCATCTGCTCCTCCTGTAGCTCCCGCAAATCCCTTTGTAAAATGGGGGACCTTATCTGATGAGACAGAGGAGCGATATCTCCTGCAGTGGCTTTATGCTGAAGAAGAAAACACACCCCAAGAACCGCCTAAACTCCCTACAGAACTCTATGGGCAGGGTGAGACTATCTTGCACAGGATGGGGTATGAAGGACAAGGCCCCATAGGCCTCAGAAAAGAAGGAATCATTGAACCTATACAACCTTCTTCATCCTCTTCGGCTAGAAACACAACTGGCCTAGGGTACAAAGGTAAGGGCAAAGCCAAGGAAAATGCCTGCCTTGTGGAGACAATCCAAACACTCCAAGTGGATAGTGACACAGATTTAGATGATTCAAATGAGTATGAGTGGGACGAGCTAACAGAGCACTCCTACGATGACAAAGAGGTTGACACTAGATCCAAACTCTTAGACCCTACCATGAGGGACAAACACAACGGGACAGACCACTGGAGTCTGATTTGCCCACCCTTGAGATTATGGCTTTCGAGGAAAGTTTAGATTCCATTGCGATAAACAACTTGGAGGAAAGTACCACCCATAACACTACCCCCGCCAATGCCCATAACGTTTCCATTCACACCATCAATGAATCAGGTCTCTCATTTGACTCCCTTCCCCTCTTACACCCCGAGCTTATTGACTGGGATCTGCAAGGAACCCCCCAATTAGATATGTTCCAGAACGATGATGCTTACATTGATTACATGGAACTTAGGGACCACTTGCCAAAAGGAGATCATAAAGCTAGTTTTGCTATAGAATTGAATACCGTGGCTTACTTCGGGGAGGGTGCCAAGCCTTCCAGTCGCAAAAACATCAAAATCAGAAATGGATCTGACAGTGAAAACTTCCTTGCGGCAGTGTCAGATCATAAAATAGTAAAAAGAAAGGATGCATCTGACGGTGAAAACCCAACTGTGGCACCCGACGATGGATTGCTTAACACTCTCCCTAGTGATATGTATCAGGAAAGGTCACAGATTGTGGTGGAGCCGACCGAGCCCGTGAACATTGGAACCGAAGAGCAGCCCAAGATTATCCGCTTTGCTAAATCTCTCACACCACCAGAGAAAACCAGGTTTGTACCATTCTTTAAGAAGAAGAGAGGCAGCTTGATATGGTCATATGCAGACATGCCAGGTTTGGACCCAAATCTGATTCTACATCATTTGCCATTGGATCCAGGGGTAAAACCCGTAAAACAGAAGCTGAGAAAAATGCATCCTCATATAGCCCTTTTGGTCAAAGAAGAACTCAAGAAATTGCTAGATGTGGGGTTCATTAGAGCCATAGATTACCCAGAATGGATATCTAATATTGTGCCAGTATCCAAACCAGATGGCTGGGTTTGACTTTGCAATGATTTTCGAGACTTAAACAAAGCATGCCGCAAGGATGACTTTCCATTGCCAAACATCAATATCATAGTCAACCTTACTGCAGGACATATAATGCTATCACTCATGGACGGGTTCTTAGGGTACAACCAAATCAAAATAGCACCAGAGGATCAACACAAAACAACTTTCACTTGCCCATGGGGTACCTTTTGCTGGAATGTCATGCCTTTTGGGCTGAAAAACGCAGGTGCTACATATCAGCGGGCCATGACAACTATATTCCATGACATGATGCATGTAACTATGGAAGACTATGTTGACAATATCTTGGCAAAATCTCTCACAAGGGACCCACACCTGGACATATTAGAAAAAGTCTTTCAGAGATTGGACCAATTCCAAGTCAAACTGAACCTGAAGAAATGTGTGTTTGGGGTAACATCAGGCATGCTGCTAGGCTTCATCGTGTCGGCAAACGGAATAGAGGTAGACCCGGCCAAGGTCAAAGCTATAATAGACATGCCACCGCCCAAGACTCTAACACAGTTGAGATCCTTACAGGGCAAGCTGCAGGCCATTCGCAGGTTCATCTCACAGCTGGCAGACAAGTGCCAACCTTTCAACCATCTCCTACATAAGAACATTCCATTTAAATGGGACGAGTGGTGCGAAGAGGCATTCAACAAGCTAAAGGAGTATCTTATGAATCCTCCCATACTCATGCCTCCGATCCAAGGAAAACCTTTAATTCTCTACATCTTTGCTACACCCACTGCTCTTGGAGCTCTTCTAGCGTAGCAAGATTATGAGAACAAGGAGAGAGCTGTATACTACATTAGTCGAACCCTAGTGGGCTACGAGTTGCAATACTCACAGGTCGAACGATCATTCCTTGCGGTGGTTTTTGCTTCACAAAAACTCTGACATTACATGTTGGCACATCCTGTCAAACTCATTGCCAAGATTGACCCACTGAAATATCTTCTCAGCAAAGCAGCTCTCACAGGTCGACTAGCAAAGTGGGTTATGCTTCTTAGCGAATATGATATAGAATATGTGGACAAAAAAGCCATTAAAGGACAAATCATCGCTGACCAACTGGCCGAGGCACCATTACAAGACACTTCACCAATGCAGTTTGAGTTTCCCGACGAGTCTCTATTCACTCTGTCAACATCTCCTTGGAAACTCTACTTTGACGGATCTTACACCAACCATGGATCGGGGGCAGGTATCCTGTTTATCACTCCCCAAGGCGACACAATTCCGAAGTCCTATAGGTTGCTATTTCCATGCACTAATAACATAGCGGAATATGAAGCCTTGGTGATTGGTCTTAAAATGGCAACTGAGTGGAAAATCCAAGCACTATGTGTCTACAGTGATTCTCAACTTATCATAAATTAGGTCAACGATGAGTATCAAACCAAAGATGAGAAG
The DNA here is from genome assembly GCA_027924645.1 of Cunninghamia lanceolata. Classification (NCBI taxonomy): domain Eukaryota; kingdom Viridiplantae; phylum Streptophyta; class Pinopsida; order Cupressales; family Cupressaceae; genus Cunninghamia; species Cunninghamia lanceolata. The sequence goes on along the minus strand of BSBN01001272.1, from coordinate 17,640,415 downwards.
CTCATCCCATACAAACGGATGGTTGACGACCTCAAAGAACACTTTGGGACCATCTCCTTCAAACAAATACCCAGAATAGAGAACAAAGCAGCAGATGCAATGGCTACCATAGCCTCTCTTCTAGAAATTCCTGAATATGAGTCACGGTATGAGTTCTTAGTGGAAACCATCCAGCACTCGGCTTATGATCTCCTTGAAACCCATTCCATTTGTCTCCTGGTTGGATCTGATTCACCTTGGTACGGTAAGACTTACACTTACCTCAAGGACAATATTCTCCCACCGGACCTCTCTTCCAACCAAAAATGAACTTTCATCCGACAAGCCTCCCGTTACACCATCATCACCAATACCCTTTACCGACGTGGTCTGGATGGTACTCTACTCTGTTGTTTGGAACAAGTAGAATCCCTAACTACCTTACGAGACGTACACGAAGGGATATGTGGAACACACTCCAGCGGCCCTTCCTTAGCCAAGAAACTCATGCGTTTGGGTTATTACTGGCCCAATATGGAAATGGATTCCTATCAGTTCGTCAAAAAGTGCAAACAGTGCCAAATACACGGGAACCTGATCCATGCACCTGCTCAAGAATTGAGGCCTTTAATGATACCCTAGCCCTTTTGTCAGTGGGGACTTGACCTTGTGGGAAAAATTCATCCACCCTCTTCCAACAGCCACAAATTCATCATTATTGCCACTGAGTATTTCACAAAGTGGATTGAAGCCGTTCCTCTAACCACCGTCACAGGAAAACAAATTTCCTCTTTCATTCTGAATTACATTATCTGCATATATGGCATCCCTTCATCCATCATAACAGATAATGGAAGACCATTCAAAAATTAGGATGTCCAGGAACTCTGTGAGTGTTTCAAAATCCAACATCATTTCTCCACTCCATACTACCCCCAAGGTAACGGCCAAGCTGAGGCATCGAATAAAACCATTCTGAAACTCCTAAAGAAAACTGTCAGTGAGGCTGGTCGCAACTGGCATGTCCAACTCAATCCCACTCTGTGGGCCTACAGAACTAGTATACGCACTCCCACAGGTGCTACACCCTATGCCCTTGTCTATGGTTCAGAAGCCATCCTCCCCATTGAGGTTGAACTACCATCCCTCAGGGTGTCGTTGAAAGGTCTTATATCAGACGAAGAATACAGAGTCTCCAGGTTACAAGAGCTAGAGCTGTTAGAAGAAAGGCGCCAGAAAGTCTTCAATCATCTTAAAGCATATCAACAGATGATGTCAAGGAGCTACAACCACAAGGTTCGCCCACGATGTTTCAAAGTTGGGGACCTCGTCCTAAGAGAAAACCCTCGCAATCAACAAGACAGAGAAAAGAAAGGTAAGTTCGAGCCTAACTGGCTTGGACCCTATGTGATTGTAGCTGCTTATGGATTGGGGGCATATTAGTTGGCCACTTCCGAGGGTGAGTTGTTTGATGACCCAATCAACAGCATGCACCTTCGCCGGTTCTATACCTAGGAGAATCCCAATGCAAGGGGGCACAATAAAGTCAAAAAAAAAAACAGTTGAAAAGAGAAAATACCAAAAAAAAAATAGAAAGCGTACAAAAAAATCATCCTTTGGTGAAAACCTGGCAAACAGGCGCCTTGGATAGGTATCGTGATGAAAACCTGGCAAACAGGCGTCATGTTTACTTTCTAGCTTCTCATGCAAATAAAAGCAAGTGATGAAAACCTGGTAAACAGGCGTTACTTGTGATAAACTGCCTTCTCCATCTTTGAGAATCCAATCCTCTTGAGTCCATTCTTTTTCCATTTGCCCCATTCGACCCATATCTATCCCACAAATACACACCTGATAGTTACCTATCATGGCTTGATACTCTCCTTGTGGCCTTGTCAACCAAGGTTTCGTCCCATACCGTCTCCTTAATGTGAGCCTAGCATAGGATCTCTTGTCAGTGTCCATTGTCCAAGTCCGTGAACTACGTTGCCTCTGTGCCGTCACGTAGGCAAGGCCATTATTCTAATGCGCCCTCGAGGCTTCCATTTCTTCCACGGTCCCATTCGTCCCTTTCCTTGTCGTCATTCTTGTCGTCTTTCTTCTAGTCCATCCATGGTCCATTAGGGTTTACCCTGAACTACGTTGCCTCTGCGTCGTCACGTAGGCAAGGCCATTTAGCAATGAGCCCCCGAGGCACTAGGTTAGTCCCTTAGGGTCCGTCTCCCCAATAAGGATTGTGCAATCCTCTCAACAAGCAAGCAAATGCAAGTAGAACCTGCGCCTCAAGCAGAAATCTTGACTGTGAACATCTTAACCTATCCACTACAAAGCAAATACCCAAGGTCTTCTAAATGATTTTATGCAAATTAAGGCAAGAACTAAACACATATCAACGCAAATATGCTTTGTAGATTGGCAACATGGTTAAGTTACAGAGTCTTGATTTTTGTTATCATGTCTTCCTATGCTACTCGAGGATGTCAAAAGCTAGAGATGCTATGATGGGGGCATGATTATTTTCTTTGTTTTGCTATTTGTGGATTAAACTTTAGTAATGTGAAGCCTTGTCTAAGGACATGATCGGAAAAAGATCATCGAGGACATCAAAGGTCTAACATGAACGGGGGCAATCCTTATTTGTTGAAATGCAAGAAATACTCAGGTCATCTAGATTAAATTTTGACTAGATGCTTGTATTCACTTGCTAAATCACAATCCATGTAAACGGTACTCAGGTCATCTCGGTTTAATTATACCTAGATGCTTGTATTCACTTACAACATCTCAGAAAATGTACCAACAACAAAATGCCCAATGATGAAATAAAGCACTCTAAAAGCAAAACATCCATCTTGTATCCATATACACATCCATACATCCATATCCCATACAATCCTCATTATCCAAACTATGTAGGGTAACAATATCAAATACAGTTTCGAAGTCATTCTATCATAACCATTCTTCTGTCTATCATGTCATTCTTGTGTCGATAGAGTACATTTGGACTTCACAAAAACAACGCATATAGGAGCATATCATATCATATGTAGAGCTAGTCATGAACATGATTAGGTCAGTAGAACACATCACACAAATGCATTAGGTCATCCATACATCAGCATCATATCACATCTTAAAACACATAAAATCCCAAAAACATAGCTTAGTACATCACACACAAAGCTGCATCATCACATAGAATTCATATTACATTTGCATTCATTTGAGGCATTAGATCATATAGACATCCTATAACTTCGCATACAAAGCTGCATCATCACATAGAAATCATATTACATTTGCTTTCATTTGAAGCATTAAATCATATAAACATCATATAGCATCATATCCAAAAAAAAGCATCTCATATAGCATCGGATAGTCCATCTAAGTCTACACATACATCACACCATACAATAGAAGTACATCATCTCATAACATATGCAATAGATACACAAAACTGCATCATCATATATACTATCATATAAAAGAGGTCCAAATGTACAATATCACCATCTCTCTCAAAAATCAAAAGTGTCATATGTAGTATACATCCAAATGGATGGTGATACATGTCCCAAAATGCACAAAATATGGTATGTGTCTATCCCTGCTGCTGTGGGCCACCACTGCCAGCTCCTGACTGCTGGGGACCCATCACGGACGCCCCTGACTGTGATGGACTTGCTCTATGAGTCGCCACAGACTGACTCCTGAAGCTCCCTGCCCTCTGACTCGATGCCATGGCACCATGGTATAAACCTCAGTAGTACTGAGCCTGTGACTGAGCCCTGGCAAGCTCTGTCTGTGCCTGTGCCAACTACATCTACAGCTGGCCTACCTGTGCCTATGCTTGCTACACCTGCCCAACCAAAAAAGAGCTCGCTGCATCTGTCCCCATGGCGGCCACAGCGGATAATGCATAACTGTGCATCGACCATATCTCTCTCGCGAGTCAGCCCACTGATCACTGCGGCATCTGTATCTCGCCTCCTCTCGACCCTCCTCAGCTGTGCCTGCAGCTCTGGCACCTGTCCCCTCAGGCTGGCTATAGTCCTCTCATGCACATCTCCCTGTACTAGCCCTTGTGCTGCCTCTACCTGTCCTGGCCCCTGTGGCTGGGGCACCTGCTGCTGTGGTACCTGCTGTGGTGGCGGCATCTGCGCCTGCTGCGGTATCTACTGTTGTGCCTCGGCCTGTCCTGGCATTGCCTGCTTGGCCTGGCCTATCCTCCTCCGCTGTCTAGGCCTCTCTCCAGCTCTACCACCCCGTTGTCCTCGTCCTCCTCTAGCTCCCCTCCGCCTTGGGCCAACCTGTCCCTCCTCCTCTGAGTCTGCCTCATCAATGTGAGGTACCAGCATACCAGGTCCTGAATATCTCAGGAAAGGATGTGCAGTGATCCAATCCTCATACTCCTGCATCACCCCTGCATTTGCTATCTCTCTCCTCATATCCCATGCCACATAAGGAGTCTGCTGGAACTCTGCTAAGGCCTCCTCGTACGAAGCCATCGGCCCCCATCGGACCCTCTCTGCATGTGTCCGTGCAAAGTGCGTCTGTCCCTGTGGCATGCCCTGCCTCCTGCCGAACTGTCTCAACACTTGGCCCACCATCTGTCTCTCTAGGATGTGCCGTGTCCGGCCTATCAGCCACCTGGTTTGAAAGTAGTACGGCAGCTCGTCTCCCTCGTCGTCCCAGGGCTCGCAGTCCAGATATGGTCACCATACGACCACATCTACTCCATCCAAGGTGTGTCGCCAATACTCTAGCTTCCCCAGCTTGTGCTGGGAAATCACTTCTGCATAACCATAACTGTATGGCTCTCTTCGCTGTCTCGCAAAAAACACATATCAGCCTAGTCACCGCTATGTGCTCCCACAGCCAAAACTGTAGCAGTAATACCCCAGCCGATAGACTCGTGCTGTGGTGGTACACCACCTGATGCATGTCATGGTATAAGTGGGCCAGTACACAGACTCCCCATGCATATTGGGTGCCCTCAGTCAGCATTCGCTCCATAATCCTGCCCCATCCGATAGGGAACCCATGCGATCTCCTGTCCGGGCATACAACGCCCCCGATCAGTCCAGCCACAATCCCTGGGAAGTAGTCATAGCACTCGTATATATCCTGCCATGGGATGACCTGTCCAACCAACTCAGGATCATCGAACACTCGCTGGCACTCAGCGAGTCCCGCATCCCGCTGTGCGTCATACTCCACTAACTCACCCACCATAGGTAGGTGCAGTATCCGGTAAACATCCTCTAAAGTCACCGTCATCTCTCTTGTAGGAAAGTGGAAGGTCCCGTCCTCATTGTGGAATCTCTCCACAGCAGCCGTCAGCAGTCCTCGGTTCGCCCACACCTCGGGCATGAAGCATATATAGTCTAAACCCATGGCACCAAGCGCCACTCTGTCACTCTCTGTCAGCATGTATCTCTGTAATAGGGGCATGGGAAACGTCTCCCTCGACTACAGTGTGTCTCGAATATCCTCCTGTAGGCAAGCAAGGCAACACGTCAGTCTCAAACGGCATATACCATACTCAACATATCTACTGAACTATATCAACTCAACTTAGCATCTCAAATTGATCAAAACAGCACAGTACATCTCTTGACTAGATTCCTGCAATCTCAGAGATAGCTCATCGATTCCCACGTCAAACAGGACGCTAATCAAATCAATTTGGCTACGTAATTTGCTATCCCAAGCAAATGTACCACTACAGGGGGTAAAAGTGCCGTTTTTTGATATATGCGCCGCTAAAATCGACATATGCGCCGCCTAAACGCATATGCGCAGTTTCAGTGCATGCGCCGCAGAACTCAGTATATGCACCGCCCAATTACGAAAGCGCCACTAGATTCCGCATATGCGCCGACTTCACGCATGTGCCGCTACATTACACGTATGCGCTGCCTAATCACGCATGCGCCGCCTAATTACATAAGCGCAGCTACAATGCACAGATGCGCTATTTTCATGCATGCGCTGCCAAAATCGGCATATGCGCCGCGAAACGACAAAAGCGCCGCTTCGCGAGGCATATGCGCCGTTCTGCACTTCGGCGCATCCGTTTGACCTATTTTCTACATGCATTTATGACACCTAAAATCGACCCTAGGAGAAATTTTTCGTGAGATTGTCCGTCTCCGATTCTTTCACCCTTTTCCCGTCCAATCTCTCGAGGGGGCATCCTATCGTCAGTAAGCCTGTACCAGGGACAAACTGGGGCATGTATCGTCATTCAAACCATCGACTTCTTTGAAGCAATGCTGTAAACTGCATTGCATCAAAGAGGGGCAAAATGTATACGCCTAAAAATAACACGAATCATCCTAAATAAATATTCTAAATATTTATTCCATTCTTCTATTAATTAAATAAATATTCCAAATTTATTTAATCGATTCACTGTTCCATAATTAAATAAATTCAATTTATTTAATTAAAATTCTTCTAAATGTCCTACATAATTAAATAATCATAAATTATTTAATTAATCCAAATTCCTCTATCCTAGGTTCTAAATTCAAAAATCCACCTCACCTTTACACCTCACCTTTTCCACCTCACCTTGTCCACCTCATTAGGTTGCACATGTAATTAAATATATTTAATATTTAATTATCTTATTTTCCCTCACCCACATGGCCTATTTCTTCTCAAATCAGAGGTTAGTTAACTAATCAATCAAAAGTGTTAACTAACCTGTCAATTGAGTTAATCCCTCAATCAACCGAGTTCACTGGTCAATCAATTCAGTCAGTTCCACAATCCACTCTTCTAACTGATCAATCAAGTTTGTTAACTGTTCAGTCAAGGGAGTTAACTCTCCAATCAATTTTGTCACATCCCCTCTTTCATGATGGAGCTAGGACACTTGTCACATTTCTACTGGTTGCACATTCCTCAACCATCCTCAGTCGTTGATCTTCATATCTCCTCTCAACCGTTGATTCCCATTCTTCCAAGTCTATAAATGAAGCTTCATCCCTCCATTCTAATCATCCAGGCTTTTGACATCGTTACTCTGCAGAAATATCACCAGCGCGCCTTTGGCACCCTTTTGTCATCCACAAGCTTGAGATCACATACTTGCATTGGAGCTCACCTTCATTGCATATCACCATAGCCATTTACCATCGACTTCCTCGAACACAGCTTAAAAGAGTAAACTCTCTGAGGGCTCCCTTCATCTGCAAAAAAGATGATCGTAATAGGCAAACAACAGAAGCATCGATTTCAGAGAAGGTTTGCTTTGTGTTATTCATTGCTATTTTCGTTTAATCTTCTTTGTTATCTCCTATTCTGTTGATGTTTGGGTCTTACATTATTCATTTGATTGATCACCATTTTACCCTTACACCAGCAAATGACTCTTGCTAAAAAAATTCTCCAAATTTGAGAAGGGGCTTGCAGATCCACTCTGATACCATGTTGAATTTGATAATTAATTCAAGCCACAAAGATCACCTACAAAACCTAAGATTTACCTTCTACAAGAGAAAAAAGCAAAGAGGAATAATTTGCACAATAAGGATGAATTAATGAAATGGATTAATGAATTACATGTGAGAACTTGCTTTTATATTTGCAAGTTATAGAAAAATCCTAATATGACTTAAGAATAACCTAAGACTAAAATTAGCCCTAAGTAAACTTAATAAAGTGTAATTAAATATTTAATTACACCAACAGCTCTAAGAGGTGACTTACTGGTGAGCCTATACCTATGGAGCAGCAGCCCAAGCTATTTTTTGGAAGGAGTCCCAGCTCATTGGTGATGATCCAACCCTTCCAAAAGCCAAAAGAAGCATTCTCTTACAAGCCAAAAGAGCCGAAGATGCAATTGCTCAGATCACTCAATATGGTTGAACAATTGAAGAAGGTCCCTGCCAATGTGTCCCTATGGGACATTCTAGCCATTTTGGAACAAAAATCATTGTTGCAGGAGGCTCTTGAAGGGTGTGAAAAGCAAGTGCAAGTAGAGACGACTTCAGAATGCACTCGGATGAAAGACAAAGAGTCAGCTACAAGAACACAAAGTGTGCCAAAGCGGACAACTGCAACATTCACAAACTCAGGAGATGAAACAACAAAAAGAGAGGTAGGTAAGCCAAAACCTACTCCCTTTTTCCTAACTCTAATTGTAGGGGATAAACTATCGCATAATTCCATGATCGACTTAGGTGCTAGCACCACAGTCATGCCTAAACAGATAGCAGATGCATTGAAACCACAATATGAGCCTCTAGATAAGGGTGTTATGTAGCTAGATGGGAGGAAGGTTCAGACCCTAGGGATAATAAAAAATCTCTCGCTGACCCTATTCTCGTGCCCCAACATCACCGTGTCTCAGGAAGTAGTCATAATAAATATCCCCCTTGTTTTTGGCTTATGCTTATCCTGATATTTTACTGCAAAGATTGGAGGGTATTTGTCCCTTGATTGGTCTCACTTGATCTTAAGAACTAAGTATGGCTCTAAAATGAAAGTGTTCTTGGAACCACTACACGCAGAGCATATAACAAATGAAGCCATGATAAACTTTGAAGCTACCCACACATCTTTCTCTAAGGATTAGATGTATTGTGTGGAGCTTCTTGAAGATGAAGAAGTGACTGGAGAAAGAAGTCAAGAAGAGGAAGCCCTGATCAATACTTTCATACAAGACAACCCCTTCGACAATTACCATGCCGATGGCCTCAAAACCTATGTAATCTATGATGAGGACCAGATCATCCCTCAGGTCACTAAGAGCCAAGGTAGTCATGATGGAGATCTCAATGATCAATCTAGTCTATGGACTCTGCACTTTGACGACGTGAGGTGCAAGTATGGTTTAGGAGCTGGCATTTGACTAGTATCTCTTGATGGAGAAGAGACCCTTCAAGCTTTCCACTTTTAATTTGCCTACACCAACAACGGGGCTGAGTATGAAGGCCTAGTTCAAGGCCTCAGTCTGGCAGAATGAATGGGAGTAAAGCAGTTGAGAGTTTTTGGTGACTCTGAGCTAGTAATAAAGCAAGTGAGAGGGACTTCAATGGTAAAAAATGTGTAGATGCGATCCTACCACCATAGAGTATGGGAACTGATTGAAGGATTCAAAGCCTTCAATATTCAAGCAATCCCAAGGTCTCAGAACGTAGACGCTGATAGATTGGCTATGATTGGGTCATAATTTGACATAATCATAGACCTCCAGGCCAATAAACATTCAGTGTGGGTAATTATGAGACCAGCTATCCCTGACAATGATCAGAACTGACAAGTTTTTGAGAGTGATGACCAAATTGCCATGTTTATCCAACAATCCTGCGAGTTTGCAAAATAACTGCATCCGAAGGTTGAAGAAGCCTATGAAGACCAGATCATCCAGCTTAAAAACAAATAAGCTCCCAAAAGGTTTGATCACACTAGAAAACTTGTTTGATTGTGATGATGCTAGAAACGACAAAAGAAAGTTTGTTACGGACAAAGGTGATTATGTTGATCTTGATATCGGAGGTGGTAGGAAGTTGAAAGTTAGAAAAGATGTCCCGCAAAGGGATAAAGAATGGCTAATATCCTTCTATGACAAATATGACAAAGCAGTAACTTGGACATATGATGATCTCAAAGGATATGGTCGCAATGTGATCCAACATACCATTGATTTGATTGAAGGGGACAAACCTATCTGCTAGAAGCAAAGGCCAATCAATCTGAGGATAGTCTTTGATGGCCCATGAACTAAGGAAGCTTATTGATTTATAAATAATATTCTTGATCAAGCGTTCTACCTTGGTATCTGATGCAGAGCAACAACGGAAACACTTAAAACAGGGAATAAATACCCATCAACCCACAGTTTACAAAGATTAATATTAATCAGCTTTGAAAATCCTTCTTAATGTCCACTTAACATCGAACCACACGTACATTCTCATTGGTCGGTGAGACATTACCATCGGCCAAACTTTAGCCTTGTCACCCGATCCCACACCTCATGCCGATATGCTTAACGCCAACTTCTCCGTCGGCGTGACCTCCCACAGCGGCAAACACCTTGAATCTCCTGCCGACACCCCGATGGACTTATCATCGGTGTGACATCTCATATCAATGAAACTTTCAACAGTTCTCTCGACGGCTCTCCTCTTCCTGATGGAGATTCTTCAAACCGCCTTCTTTAAGCTATTTGAGCAATGAACCAAATCATACCAAAATACATTCTTTCTTACTATCGACAAGACATACATTATCGGCCAACTCAGACATTCTCCCACTGACACCTTCAGTCACCCCGATGAACCTTACAACCGCCTTCGTCGCTCAGACCACATTCTATTGGCAAACTTGAAACTCCTTCGGCCGATCACACATCTCTACCCAACAACACATTGCTTAATCATCGGTGGGACACCATAACGTCGATAGACTTCATACTTGTTATCCCGATGTCATCACTCTTGCCGATAGGCCAAAATACGATATCTTTGGTGAAACAAAATGCACTTTACACCGAGGCAAACTTCTATCGGTCTAACTTCGTCGATCGATATAACTTCTCAAAACTTCTCTGAGGGGCTATCTTATGCCGATGCCACTTTTCCAACTCTGCAACTACGCGAGTAGATATACAGAAATAATGATATCCTTTGTAACTTGTGGTATACTCATAAATTGAATATTTGGCGAATTAACACCATGCCGTTAACTGTTTCTGCATATTGTAACTGAACGAACTACACAGAAAATTACAAACTCCACAGAAAGGAAAGAAATCTATTCCTAAGAAAGACATTCCACTGGTTTCAAAGAAACCTCAACCAGTGGAATGCTTCCAAACTACATTCCTGGGGTTACACCAAAACAACAGAAGTTCTTTATTTCCCTCTTCTAAATATAAATACAGAGTTGTTCTTTTTCTCTGTCTGTTCGTCTCACATACAGACTCACTATTTAAAGACTCCCATACATCACGTAGGCAGTTACAAGATGGAAGGCAAACTGCCTCTAATCACCTCTGCCTTACGATTACATTTCTACTTGTTCGGTTACATCTGTTACAACACATATATAGACTTAGTTTTATTCCTTACTCGGCAATGTATAACTTAATATGGCATGAAGGCCTTACAGTATGACACTTGGACATAATAGAAAATGTATAGAATCCTCAGATTTTTCAATGTCTCGAGGTGCTCCTGCACCAGTATACAACTTGGTCCCTGTCTGACAGAAAAATGGAGGCATCAGGTTGTGTGTGGACTTCAGGGATTTGAATAGGACATCTTTGAAAGATCATTACCCATTACCTTCCATGGAGCAGATCCTACAAATAGTTTCAGGTTCTGAAATGTTTTCCCTTCTAGATGGATTCTCTGGATACAACTAAGTCTAGGTAAAAGAAGAAGACCAACACAAGACCACATTCACCGCCAAATGGGGAACCTTTGCATATGCTGAAATGCCCTTCATCCTCTCTAACGCAGGAGCTACCTTCCAGCAAGCAATGGACATTGCCTTCAAGGGCCTGATCCATGTGATCATACTTATATACTTGGATGACCTTACAGTCTTCTCTAAATCAAAGGAGGATCATTTTGATCACTTGGAGAAGGTTTTTTGGAGATGCCAAGAGTTCAGAGTATCCTTAAACCCAAAAATATGTGTGTTCGGAGTTCCACAAGGAAAGTTGCTTGGATACATAGTATCCAAAGAAGGGATATATATAGACCCTGAAAGAGTTCAAGCTATCAAGGGATTGCCCCTACCTATGAACAAGAAGCGAGTCCAATATTTCCTTGGAAAGATTAATTTTGTTAGTAGATTCATATCCGATTTCTCTGGGCTGGTTAGACCGATTACTGCCATGTTGAGAAAAGATCAAGCTTTTAAGTGGACTCCTGAAGGAAGAGCAACTTTTGAAGAGGTCAAGGAGGTAATTTCTTCAGCTCTGATATTAGTTAATCTTGATTTTTCAAAAGAATTCATCATGTATGTCTACGGTAGTGAACATAGTGTTGATGCAGTGCTAACATAGAAAGATGCCAAGATGAAGGGAGAACACCCTATTACCTTCCATTCAAGGACCTTGTAGGGATATGAGGCTAAATATAATTTCGTGGAGAGGCAAGCATTTGCTATAGTGAAAGGCCTAAATAAATTCAGACATTTGGTAGCAGGAAGCAAGATAATGATTTATGTCACTCATTCAAGTGTCCAGGAGTATATCATGGAAGGAGAGATCACCGATAAGAGAGCAAATTGGATCACCAAGATTTTGGAATACGATGTAGAAGTTAGACCTACGAAGATAATCTGAGGAAGGGGAATCTATGAATACTTGGCCCATGCAGTTGAATCTCTGATTGAGGAAGAAATTTCAGGTAAAATTTTGATCAATCAATTTGAATTGGAGGGGTCATGCGCCACAGATAGAGTCTGATTCATGGAAATTGGTAAATATCCCGACAACCTTCCTTCTCATAAAAGGAGATTCTACAGATTGCAAGGAGCTGGTTACACATTAATTGGAGGAGTTCTATTCAAAAGGAACTTCGATGGAGTGTTCCTCTAATGTGTGGATAATCCCCAAGCAACCAAAATCCTACACGAGTTCCACAATAGCCTCACGGGTGGTCATTTCTCTGCAAAAATGACCACAACCAAAATCATGCGTGCGAGATATTATTGGCTGACTCTGTTCTCAGATTGCCATGGTCTAGTCAGGAAATGTCAATAGTGCCAATTCTTTGTCGGCAAACGCAGGAATTCAACTATGCCTTTAAATCTGATTGTGATTGACGAACCTTTTGCTCAGTGGGGCTTAGACTTCATAGGAATGCTCAATCTGACGTCTAGTGCGGGACATAAATGGATCCTAACGACAACATACTATTTCACCGTGTGGTTGGAGGTAGTTCCTTTAAAGAATGCCATAGAAAATGAGATCCTTAACTTCATAGAAGAATTAGTGGTGCATTTCAGCTCCCTGAAAACCATCATTTCAAATAATGCGAGGGCTTTCCTGGGCTCTAGAATGTTAGAATTTGCACTTAATAATGGGATATTTCTTAAGACCTTGTCTAACTATTATCGACAAGGTAACGGACTAGCGAAATCTAAAAACAACAATTTGATCAGGCTGATCAAACGGATAGGTGTGGACCATCAGAGAGAATGGCACAAGCACTTACGGACGATGCTTTGGGTCGACCGTATCACCCCCAAGCAGGTTTTAAAAGCATCTTTGTATGAGTTAGTTTATGGGAAGGAGGTTGTGTTGCCAATCTCTATGGAAATCCCAGCATTACAGTTGCTTAAATCTCTAGAAATGGAGGAGAATGATGCTATGGAGGTGAGGCTAGTGGAATTACTTAGTGTCCAAGAAAACAGAGTGAAGGCTCACAATGCCATGATCAATTGCCAGCAGGTAGTCAAAAGATGGTTCGATAAAAAAAGCATCTGACCCAGGTATCCATGAGGGAGATTTAGTCCTGAAATATGATGAACGAGCCGCTAAGCCAGGTCAACATGCCAAATTTGATTCATTGTGGAAGGGTCCTTTCCATGTTACTAGCTGCAAAGAGAGCAACACATTTGAACTTGAAGATTTAGAAGGAAATGCTCTTGGGATTCCAATGAATGGAATCCATCTGAAGCATTTTAATTAATGTTGTGCCTCTATTGGGTTCCTTTGTAAATAGTTAACGAGTTGCTTTGACTCTTGTTGTTTCCCTTCAATAAGCACCTTGTGCACGTACTTTTGGTCTTTCTGCCAGGTGTCCTGCCAGCCCAACTTTCATCGGCTAGGTATTTATGAGGAGATGGCCCCACTTGGCCTCTATGGGGCCGTGTTTAATGTAGTTTGCCACGTGTCACCCTCTGTTATGTTCTTGACTTTGTAACCCCCAAAAAGGTGGCACTATGAGTCATACCATTCCTATCCACTAAGAGTTGCATTTCCTGAGGGAAACTAAATTAAATTCACATGAATTGCCTTAAGTATTAGCAGTTAAATGCTTTCCTAGTAGCTCATTTGCATTATTCCAAATGTTGAATTAATCTAAGTGCAGAGCAATCTAAGCACAAAGTTTTTAGTGTAGTTATGAGTTCAAAGTGCAAAGCGAAGTATTTGTAAATCTTTTCCAGGTGATTGAGCACTGAGGGTCGTGTGTTTCAAGAACAGAGTGTGAACTGTGAATCGCGCTGTGCAACTATCAAGTGAAGTAGGGTTCGAGAGTAGAAGAATTGAAAGCATGAATCCAGTCAGAGCATCTTCTGGTGCAGAGGCAGGGGGTACATGTTTCTTCCCTGATGTTTCGAAGAGTAGGTCATTCACTTCCGCTCTTGCCCTACCAAAGCCATAGCTGCCAAAGACTACGAGTCTGCCAAAATGGAATTGTAGGGGTGCGAGTCTGGTCTTAGACTATACAGACGAGATCTACGACCCTAGACTACACAGAAGCCCAAGGAGTCTTTGCTTAGGCACCCATGAGAGGATGATGAGCAAAGCATCAAAGGGAGAATATGAGTCTCTTGGTTTTCAGCTATAGAACTATGGTTTACCATAGTTCATGGTCCCGATGGTTCACCCTTGTCCTAAGCTGGTAGATGCTTGTGCACGCGCATACGACTCGGATAATGGGATTATTGCTGGGCATCACCTCAAAGTTGTTATAAGCGCTCAAGCTATCTGAGACATGATGTGTGTCCCCTCTAGCCCGCCAGTTGAAGTGTGTGAACAACAAAGATACAGTACTACTGGGTCGATAGGAGAGACCAACTAAGGTTTTTCAACTTTGAGCTCGGTAGGGACAAAGAAGATACGACCATGCCGAAGATGCTCCTTGCGCTCAAAATTTTTCGGTAGCACGATATGCAGGATATCTTTTCCATGCTTGCTTTCATCTTCGACCAGGACAGTGATTCTAGGGGACTTTGAGTTCCAGCTAGCTTTGGGTTTTCGTTTAAGGAAACAAAAGGAAGAATTCAAAATGGATTTTGCGGATGTTATAGCAGACGCCATCTATGAGAAACTCATGACGTACTCAAATCAGTATGTTTTCAGGTATTCTTCTTTCTTGGTGCATATGTTGCTACACCAAAATATTATTTTCTTCTCATCAACTGAAGGATTTAAACCTACTAAGAAAGGTGATATGCCTTTATCATGTCACCTATTTGATGCTATTGTAAGCCACTATGTTCCTATTATTAAGAGTGATCGAATTGAACCTCCATATGAAGATGAAATGCTTCAAAGACTTCCTCATATAAGTGATGGTGCAGAAACAAAGTAAAGTGAGCCTATTCAATCAAAGGTGCAATCATCACCAAAGATGGCATGATGAATTCAAATAGGCGCTGAGTTTCATAAAAGAGCGAGCATATTCAATGATGGAGGATCGTACTGAATACTATAAGATAAGGCACATATAAGCAAAAGGGCGCCCATGAAATAATGATGCTTGCCAAGATAATGGGATATAAATCTCATGCTGCCATACACATTTGAGGATCGGTTTGCAAAGAGGATCGACCTCTATAGAGTGGTGTACAACAGTATGAATCCAACGCCCAGCCATTAAAACATAGCACGGACCTCTAAAAATAATGGCGTTAGTCTTCAAAACAAGGAATAGCCTTAGTATTGAAATGAAACTCAACAGTGAATATAGTGATGGCGCTACATAAAACATGGCAAAGGCAGAGTGAAATACAAGCTTCAGATAGAAGGTTGCACATTCGTTTCATGGTGCTATCAGATGAGATCAAAGGCAAATGTTTTTAAGTTATGGCACATCATGTATAAAAGATAGCGCAAGTTTTAATATGAAAAAGCTCAGCCTCTATCGAATAATGAAGAGAATCACCAAGCAAAGATGAGGGCACCTTCTTCCATGATTCATGGCACAGCTAAGTAAAGGGACGCAACTCGTTCTAAAGAAAGCATCCATAGCCATGATACAAATGACCTAGTCATTAAAAATGAAAATACTTCATTTGTTTGAAAGTGACACTGCCATAAACAAGGCATTGCTGATATAATGAAAGCAAGGCGAAGCAAACGTGGAGGACTTAGCCTATCTAGATGATGGCATAGTGGTGCTATTTGAAGAGAATCGAGGAGCTCAAATGGAACATGGCGCCACATTATCAAACATGAAGAAGACACCAACAACACAGTGAATAGGTTTTAGGGTTCCAAATGTAGAAGCTACAAGAACCATCCATGATAGAGATGAATCAACGACTCATGTAACAGGAGAAGGCTCGCTTAAGGAAGAAACGGAGGTCGCCACTTGGCAGCACCATAGGAATTTGAAGCAGAAAGAAAGAAAGTTTCTCCCAAATGAGCGCCAATGCACCACATGGAGGACTCAAGCTGAAGATTAATCTTTTATTTTGTTTTTCATTAAAACTCATAAATGGTAATGAGTCACGTGAGATGGGAAAATAAGAGTCATTATTCTATTAAGTCTCTCATCTGGTGGGCCCCTCCAACAAGCTGATGTTTTAAAAATAAAATAATAGTCTCTCAGATTTTAAAAGCTCACTAGTTTAAATTAGATTTAAATAATGTTAGATTCTTTACTAATGCTGAGTCATTTTAAATAGTGGGTCCCTCAAGGAATAAATCAAGTCTTTATTAAATGTAAAGACTCATAAGACTCTTATTTTCACGGGAAGTAAAGGAAATATGCAACCCTAAATAAATAAAGTGTAGCAAGCCAAAAAGTAAATGGGCAGGAGTTTTTTCACGCAGGAAGAAGCAATTGGAAGATGCAACCATGGGGGTTTGAATAGAAGACCCAGTTAACTAGGGAAGTCGAGATCAGAGCTGTGATTTATGGATTTATAGTTAGAGATATTTCTAGGCAGTTGGAGGAGAAGATCTTCAGAGGGTTTTTATTTTTTGCTTTAAATAGCCTGAATCCGAGACAGAAAAGGATATATACACAAATGAACAAAAAGTTTAGCAGCAGAGTAGAGGCATTTTTATTTGCCTCAGCAGGTGCCTCTCACGAGGGATGCAATATTGTATTTTGTGTAGTTATTTGCCTCTGTATTTTGTTCTCCCGTCAGACAATGAAGAGAGTGTGGTGTTTTTGTGCAATCTGAATGTGTTCCTTATTCTTGCCTCTTTCTTTCTATTTCTATGCCTTTGATAAATCTGATACAATATACTGGGATTATTAATCATGCAATTTGCTCTTTAGTTTTACCAGTGAGATCTTTTAGGGTTTGATCATTGTGCTATTGAGTAGGTAATGAATCTGGCGCATCACCATAATAGCATATTAGACATTTATTTAGCAATCTTGTTTTTTCTTCCCTTTCCCCACAACCCAGAGAGAAGAACTAGCTTCTTTAAAATTTGGAGGTTATTCTGAGGGTCAATCCCCACATTCTCAGAATTTCCCATGTTGGTGTTTGACTTGCAAATTTAAGCATCAACAATATGCATAGTATCAAATACAACCTTAATAAAGTCATTAAGGTTAGTAAATGCGCAATAAAAAATAATGGGCATCAAAATTCTGAGTGATAAATTTAAGAGATCTACTGAGGAGTCTGTGCACCATAACACCTAGATGGATGAAAAATGGACTATAGTTGGACCTAGTATAGGAGCACTAAGCTACAAGAAAAAAAGTCACACTGAAGAGAGGAAGGAGTTGCAGGATTTCGTGGAGCTACACGAAATTTTTTACAAAGAAGAACTTGAGGCTACATAGACTCTACATAGACTTTAATTTTCTATTTGTTTCTTGTTTTGCTTAAGGTTTTGTGTTGGATCGTTGGTCGGTTGTAGCAGTTGTGCTGCCACTTTTGATGTAGGTCAACTTATGTTTAACTGATGTTTTGCTATTTGTAATAGGGTTTCTGGTCCCTACCAAACCTTTTTTTACCTCTTAATCAAAAAATATTTTTATATTGATAATGTATGTAAAATTTCCTTTCAACTTTTTTTAAGGACTTCAAATCACCAATATGATCCCAATTTTTATACCCTACAACTTGTTTTAGTAAACACTCTCCTACCTAAATATAAATAGATTATACCATAAACCTATAAATTTTTTCAATGATGCCTCAAGGATGTATATGTAACATGATAAAAAATAAATAATCAAACATGAAGTCCAATGAAATTGTGCTATACATCACAAAAATACTTCCATAATACATCTAAAACTACCATGACACAAGCAAAACTACCATGATACAAGCATAATTGTCACCTCCTTATTTCTGACAATTTTGTCATTATCAAAATTGTGCTCTATTTTTTCCTTATTTCTTAGGAACCTGCTTTATAATTGTAAGGTGTTCGATTCATGTAACCTCTATAACCCCGTATACAAACTTGCATGCACTTTGTTCTTGCTAAAAGTCATTACAATAAAAATGTTCCTTAGTATTTCAGGTCCGATAATACTTAACCAATTTAACTAATGGTCGAGAAAAAACATCTTAATGAGTTGAACTTTCTAATTTTTAATGATCCAATTCGAATTAAACCCATCTCCTTTCTAAATATAAATAGAATATTATTCAAACTACATTATTCTTGGCACAAGGGTATTGCCACCTAGGACGTTTAGCTATCAAGGAAGAAGCAACCATTTATGGAAGGCTGAAGAAGTCTCTCAGATGGAGAAATAGAAAAAATAGGCATTTCAGTTAGGTAAAAGCAAAATGGTTATGTGAACACACACACATTAGACACTTTTATAAGAGCTTTATGCTTTTCATAGAAAGTTGTATTATAGTTTACGTTTTACTTTTTGTAGTCATTACTTGGGGTCCCATTTATAATGTGCTTGGCTTTTAATTCACTCACTCAAAGTCTGTGCCCATGCAGGCATTACTTTTTACTTGAATTTGATGTGTTTGTCTTTTTACAGCCCCACACATATCTAATCAGACAAACTCGCTATAGTTTAAGAACCAGAGTCTTGAATAACACTGCACCATTATTCGTGGAGAATGGGGATTTGGAAGCATTGCTAAACTTCTATGATTAAAATTTATTGTTAAAAATCCATGATGTTGGATTAAGATGTCTAATCCAATAGATTAAAAAGTGTATTTTTAAAACAGTTTATTCAAAGAAAACTCGAACACAAACATAATTATATAATTTATCCCACTTTTATGTGGTAGCTACAAAATGGTGTACATAATTTTCTGCAGTGTTATTTAGTCTACATCTACAACGATAAGTTGAGAGGACCCAAAAACAGATATACTTTTAGGTAAAACAGGCAGAAGGAACTATGGAGCCCGCTGTGGATCCTTCCACATTAGAACAGTATGAGCTTGGAGTGCCTCCTGAATTCAAGTCCAAATGGATGTTCTGCATAGAAACTCCTTTGCAAGGAACAGCTTCACTACAATCAAATTTTACAGCTTCTTTGCTTGGGGTTGTTCCCTGGATGTTCTGGTAGGAAATGTTGCTTATCTTCACAGCTGAATCCTGCATTGTTAGTTCATGCAACATGATCATCAATATCAGAAAACTATGGATATATTTGTCATCTCTAACACATATGATCTACAATACTCACTATATTGTAGTTTCACTCGTTTTAAATACCTGTTTTGGACATGGTTTGTCCGAGTCACAGTAGTTCTGATCGATGATGATAGGATTCGAGACATTTTTCATGTATACATTTCTAAATGTGATGCTCCTAGCAAACCCAGAGCCACCCTGCAATAAAACCCAAATAAAATGTCAGAATAATTTCATTGAATTTTTTACACACTCTTATTTATTTTAAAGAATCCTCCCACCTTAAGGGTTGGGTTGAGGAAGAGTAGAGATCGTCTATCACTCTACTTAAACATCATCCATTTCAATGGTCAAACAGTAAATAGCAATTTTACATTTCAATAGTCAAACAGTCAATAGCAATTTTACACCTCATCCACAATAAAAAGTGGTAGATATTTGTCCTATTTTTACTAGCCAAAATTGACCTTGACTGTTGAAATGGATGATGTTTAAGAATAGCGGACCTCTATATATTCATGTTCGTTTCTTTTTTAATTTTTTAAAAATTAAACTTCCATACTATCAAGGGTTCCAAATAAGATGGACAACGTTTGCTCTTCAACATAAGATACAAATAAATAAAAATGTGAGAAATACAACTTCAGGAGTATATATAGGCAGTATTATTTAAAAGGTATATAGAAAGGTAGGTAATATACATTTTTAAAAATGAAGGATGATATTTAGAAGTTCATAAAATCATGTGTTTTAACCATGCAGCTTAATGTGATGTAATCTTGCGGCTATTCTTAAATATCATCTACTTCAACAGTCAAAGGTCAATTTTGGCCAATAAAAATAGGACAAATATTTACCACTCTTTGTTGTGAATGAGGTGTAAAATTACTATTGATTGTTTGACCATTGAAGTGGATGATATTTAAGTAGAACATAATCATGCAACTTGAATAAGCGATCAGAAAGCACTGGTGTACTTAAATTAAGAATAATAGTTTCAGAAGGATTGTTGTAACAAAAGATAATGATAGTATTGTAGTATAAGATTAACTGAAAATAATAAATATCTAAAAATACCAAGCAAAATATTTGGAAGAGTATGCCATTGCACCTGTTATGAACATTTTTAGTCCAGGGAAGTATATACATTACCTGCCATGTCTTGATCCTCACTCCATTAGTAGTATCATGGATGTAGGCACCATCCACCATTATATTGGACACCTCTGCCTCTGAGGTCCCTTTGCCCAGGCTTCCAATGCTGTTATTTCAATCACAAAAAGGATCAAAATTAATTAATCTTATGTTCCTGTACACAAATTTTCAGGATCATCAATATCTAACCATTTGTTCAAAAATATATACGAGCCTTGCCTTATTCCATGACCAGGTCCACAGGTTATATTCTGAGCTTTAATGTTAAAAGAGTCACTGACTATGGATATGCAATCATCTCCTGCAATAAAAAGCATTTGGTAAGCAATGAGAATATTATAATAGTAATAGCAATCAAATAAATACAATATATTATATGTTTTTGTGTTTTATTTATGTCATGCTAGAGACTTCATAACTGTACTAATTCCCATTTTCAGTGATCTATAAAAGGTACACGCCCTGTTTTTTGTTTTTTTGAGCCTGTGCTATCATTTCCCATATAATATTTTTTCAGAATGGCAGGAGGTTAGTACAATATACCAGTCCCTATGATACTGTTTTTAATCACCACATCCTTGGAAGCAGTGACATGAATGCCATCTGTGTTTGGACTATGTTCAGGAGCAGTCACCCTCAAATTTTTTGCTTGCACAGCAAAACATTTTTGGAAAGCCACCTGAATCTGTTGAGAATTTTTTACTTGCAAGTTTCTCACACGCAGATTGTTGATAGAATCAAAGGTTACTGCCTGAAATAAACATTAAACAGACATGCACATAAATTACTCAAAAGATTAGTCAGAAAATTGACAGGGCTTAGGTTGTTAAGGCATGGCCAAAATGTGGTCAAAGAAAAATGTATGTATGTTTACGTACCGTTGGAGCTGTGGAACACGGCTGCAAAAAGAGCATGACAAACATCATTATCATTAGTTAATGTCAATACGTGTCATAAATAAGTCTGTCCAATAGAAAGTTCATGAAATAATTATCTTCATATGATATTAGATGTAATGCGCAAAGAAATGTATAGTACGTTTTCTTTGTTGACTTTGCAGGATTTGGCCCACCATTTTTGTCCTCTGCCATCGATGATACCTCCACCATTAACTGTTAGATCATGAACACGGTAGAAATGCAACCATAACCTTGGGTTTGATCCATTCCAAGCACTGGGATCCTCTGGTGCTACTATAGAACCAGACACCTGAACACAACAAATAAGTCACAAGATTATTTAATTTTCTGTAACCATTGCACTCAAAGTTGCTAAAGCCTTAACCTTTGGTTCAACTTGTCTTGGTTAGTAAAACCAATTAGCAGATTCTAATGTGGTTACTAAAATAAATTGGTAGACTCTGACTGATCTTAGAGATTCTTATGTTAGCAAAGAAAAATCTATTAACAATGTTTTGTTTAAGATTATGTGAAATTGAACCTGCACTCTTAAGGCAGATTGGCATGGACCAGCAAAGGTAACTTGTTTCACAATGTAAGTCTTTCTTTTCGGCACTCTGAACGTTGAAGGAGCAGAGGAGCAGGCCTCATTCCATGCATTCAAAAATGCCTGTATCAGAACGATTTAATCACCTAATCAAATAAATTATCTACCCACAAGAAAAAATGCTTTCATACCAAGGTAAGATCAGTCTGAATTGATTATGAAACATGCATCTTACCTGTGTGTCATCTGTTTCTCCATCCCCTTTTGCTCCAAAGTCATTAACATTTACCACTTTACCAGCCAATGGATCTAATGAATCAGAAAATTCATTTCTTTCAGCCTCTCTCAATATTTGTAAATGGTTAGTGCTGCCATCCTCATCCCCATCCTCCTCTTCATCCTCCTCCTCATTCCCATTCTCTTCATCATCAACACCACAAGTAGTATCCTCTTCATCTCTGTCTCTGAAGGACACAGGTTCTTCTATCACAGGTTCTTCTATCATACTCTTCAATGTTGAAGGAATTGTAGCTGGGCATTGATTCAAAGGCTCTGAACAGACAGTTTCAGAACCAAAACACCTAGAGTTTGCAGGATCATGCTCCATACACATCACACACACTGAGAAGAATATAACTAGAAACAAAAGTATGCTTCTCCATGTTGCTCCATGGCCTCTAAGGGACCTCATATTGCTAACACCCATATTCATATTCATATCACCCACACAACTTTTGAGAGCTTCTTGATTACGAGGGTATTTATGCAGACTATATATAATCAATCCAATTCCACCATTGAACAAAAAACTTGGATTGTGTGTGTTACAAGATATGGACCCAAGGAGGAAAAATATGCTTCAAGTATATGTAAGGTGATTTGCATATAAGTCAATGAAGAGTGGGATGGAATTGCAATACTACTACAGTATGGTGCACCATTAAATTCCTTGCTTAAAAGGCCACGTGAATTCCACTCAAACTTCATGATCTCCACTTCCATATGGATTGGGCTGCAAGAGATTGAGACGAAAGAATCTCCCTCCCTTTTTATTTTTTTTCATTCATCCAAACACCTTTTTCTCCTCCTCCTTCATCATTCTGCAGTTATTGTGAGGTTGTGCACATCCCTTACTCTTCACATTCCACCCTCATGATTTTGTCCTACAACATTCTTCCATGATGTTGGACAGTTCAAGTTTTCCATTAATAAAGAGTAGGTCCCTGTTTTGACTGTAGCATGCCTTCTTTGCTGTGAACCAAGTTCTAACTCATTTCAACTTTTAATAACAAAGTCTTTGCTTTGATGTCATGGTGAAATTAATGTAATTAATGTCCAAGGTGATGTGCACGGAGGGATTTCTATGGGGGGATTTTAGATTCTCTTAGGTTGCTCTTAGGTGAGTAACACGTATTGCATTATATCCAATCTTTCTTTCTTATATTTTTTCTAGTATTGCTTAGAATTGAAAGGCATGTTTTGTATGAGTAACAATTATAGTAAGGGACGCCTAATTTTATATAGTTTTCATTTTATTTCCATGTGTTTGTCTTGTTGCTTCTTACCTCGCTGCTATTTTCGTTTCATGGCTGTCCTTCACGTAATGTAAAACTGTTGTTTTAATGTATCCCTCGCTCAAAAGTCTCACACCTATTCATAAAACTCACTTATCTATAATTGACTCCTAGTATGTAGCAACATACCTCCATGGGGTGTCTACTTATATCCTAGTGTATGTATATGTATATTTATATATAGTAACATACTTCTACGGGGTATCTCAAAAATGTAGGACTATTATTAAATGTAATTAATGCTCTCAAAGTATTCATAAGTTAGATAGTAAATTGAAATTATATCTTTCTCATAATGATATTGAAAAGGGTTAGGGTTATTTGGTTTTAAGTATGATTTAGTAACATTAGATTCTAAACTATCATTTTATAATAAGAAATGATGCTTTAATATCAAATTTGGGTTTGTAATGTTTTGATAGATAATGAATTAAACTTTATATTGATTTATAGTAAGTTCACAACATGAAATTGATCTCATTTGATTTTGTGGCACACAATTGAACTCTATGCTTGAAATTGACCTATGTTGTATGAAAGGTTTAGTAAGTCTTGCAAATTTGAAAACTAGTTCTCCTCGCCTTTAGGTATTTAAAATTGTAATAAGAAATTGATGGTGTTTATATACACTTTTTGGGAACCTGCTAAGTGAGGGTCATGTTCTCCTCAATCAAGCCCTTAGGCGGACTGATTCAATGACTTGAAAACGTAG
This sequence comes from Cunninghamia lanceolata, assembly GCA_027924645.1. Lineage (NCBI taxonomy): Eukaryota > Viridiplantae > Streptophyta > Pinopsida > Cupressales > Cupressaceae > Cunninghamia > Cunninghamia lanceolata. Next base: position 17,616,024 of record BSBN01001272.1, on the reverse strand, counting down.
ATCTAAGTCAATAACCAACCATGCAATATTCCTATTTGTTGCTACATATGTAGATGCTAACGTAATGTTGATGCCCTTGTGATAATGCAAAATTGTACTTAGAGCTCTTGATTTTAGCTTCTAGATGTGTTAAAATGAATTTGGATTTATCCTTTTATACAACAACCTAGAGTGCAATTTAAAATATTTCACGCTCAAGTCGATGGGCAACAACTAGTAGGAAGAAAAGGGAATGGACCCAATTTGAGAATTTTGAATTTTAAAAGTGAAAGAGTTGATTTAACACTATAAATTTTGAACCAGGTTAAATTCTACATTGTGATTTTGATCTAAGGTGGGGAATGAGAAATCTAAAGGATTTTGGGATGCAAGAAGTTATGATTAGTGAAGACTCATGTAATTTTGCCAATTTTTATGCAAAAATATGCCATTTGTATGCTAGTCATTACAAGAAGGCTAATCAGGTGAAAGTGAGGCCAAAACAAAAGGGGAAATTGTAAGCTACATGCAATTTTCACCATTACATTTTGCCCGCATACTAGGACTCTAATTAAGTAATGAATACTAAATAAAAACCATGTAGATATAAATCAATGTTATATGTTATAGACACATAAATCTGACCATGTCCCAACATCACCAAGTTTCACCCCACATCTCCCCTTCTAGCATCAATTCAATCATTTTTCTAATATTAATTAAATTATCTTGCTTATAATTAATAAATATGATCATATTCCTAGCATTAATTAAATAAATCTCATCTATTTATTTAATTAATCATTTCAACACTTCTAATGTTCCAATCTTTAATTAAGCAAATCAACACTTATCTAATTCAACCAACCATCCTATGTCCATTCCTCCAAAAATTAAATAAATAATCAATATTTATTTAATTCATCTATTTCCCCCCTCACATTAGTTGAATAAAAAAATCATGTTTACTCAACTAATTAATCACTTGCACAATTCTAAGCATCATTAGACAAGTCAACCTTGCACATGGCTCCATGCATGCACAAGGCTCCATAAAATCCTCTCATCAAATCTTGTCCATCCATTTAATCTAGAAAATCTCCACCATCTAAATCCCTTGAATCATGGACCTCCTCATTGCACTAATCACAAGGTGACACTAGGAGGCTTCTCATGTATTTTTGACTCTCAATCAATGTCATCTATTGATCCTCCTCATCCAAAATCTATAAACATGGACCCTTCCATAAGCTATTTTCAAGAATCACATGAATGCATGGTCATGTTGTACACTTGAGCAACCACATTCTCCCTCATCAACATCAACCATCGTTGAGCACATCCACTTTGGTGCAATAAGGGTTTGTGTTGGTGAGAAACTTAGTTTTTCATTAGCTTTGCAAATCCTTAGTTTAATCATGAGGTTATGATTAGATGTGAAATAGGAGCTTAGTTTCGTACTTAGTTCCTTGTTTATGTTTCATATTTCATCATATACATTTTGGCATGCCCGGTGGGACTCATATCCCTTTTTAACCATCTTTTGTGAGCATGTTGTTGTAGGTCTATAGTTTAATGCATGCGTTTTATATGGAGCCTAATTAGACTCAGAAGTTAAATTTTCCCCACTTTTATTTGCGCGGTTTCCCCCCAAATTATTTAACGGGGGAGTGTAGGGGGCAGAGCCCCTCTTGCGGGGATCGGGAGGCCATCCCCCCGATGGGAGCCCGGGGGCGGAGCCCACGGTGGGGGTCTGGGGAAATGCCCCCAGTGGGGGTTGTTGGGGGCAGTACCCCCGGTCGGGGGCTCGGGGGAAGTGCCCTCCAAGCAAAAATTGCCTATTATTTTATAAAGGCGTTAGGAGTTGTTTTTTCTATTGGCCAACATAAAAAAACCCTATTTTGTAGTCGACATAAGTCTTGATAAAAACAGCTAAGGGTTAGGGTTTCCGTTGATATTGTATTGTAGCATTTGCAACGGTATTGAGTTGCAAGGATTGCTGGTTTAATCAGTTAGATTTGCTAGATAATAATATTGGACTCTCTATTGGTGGATGTAGCCCAAGTTTGGCTGAACCACATTAAAAATTGTCTCTCGCTATTATTATTTTTGTATATTTTTCACTCCTTTGTTTAATCTTTATTTGCATTTAATTGATATCTTCTGCATGCAATTCCTAACAAGTGGTATTAGAGCGGGTTGTGTTCGATTATCGTCTGCAGGAAGGTCTCATGGTTGAGTGGGAGTCTCACGGTTAAGTGGGAGTAATGGTGGATGAGGGTAAATTGAAGGCAGATAAATTTAATGGGCAAAACTATCAGTTATGGAAGATGCAAATGGAGGATTATCTTTATTAGAAGGATTTATGGAGGCCATTGGAAGGAATAGACAAGAAACCAACAGTAATGACTGATGAGGATTGGAGGCACTGGGAACCATTCGGTTGTGCCTGGCACCATCTATGGCATTCAATATAATAGAAGTGAAGACAACAAATGAACTAATGAAAGCTTTGGCTAAATTGTATGAAAAACCCTCAACCTCAAATAAGGTATTTCTCATGAAGCATTTGTTTAATTTGAAGATGATTGAAGGTGGATCTATGACAGATCATTAAAATGAGTTTAATACGATTACCAGTCAGTTAACTTCTGTAAAAGTAAATTTTGATGAAGAGGTGAGGGCTCTCTTGGTTTTATGTTCTTTGCCAAAAAGCTGGAATAGCTTAGTAATCGCTATAAGTAACTCTGTCTCTGGTTCAAATATTTTGAAATTTGATGATGTTGTTGGTGTTATCCTTAGCAAGGAAATGTGACGGAAAAGCTCAGGAGGGTCCACATCAAGTAGTGTTTTGAATGCAGAAAGTAGAGGCAGATCAAAGGAGAGAGGAAAAGGTTCTGGAGGTCATGGGAAGTCACGAGGAAAATCAAAGGACAAGAGGTCCCAATCCAGAGGACATAAGAATTGCTAGTACTATGGGAAACCAGGTCATCTGAAGAAAGATTGCTGGTCTCGGAAGAATAAGGAAGGAGACAAACAAGAATGCAATAAGAAGACAAATGTGGTAAGTAATAAATATGAAGATGATGCTTTGATTTTTTCCCTAGATAATGCTGATGATTCTTGATTATGTCCAAGGGGATTTTGGGTTGGTTTATTTGGGAGATAATGGACCTTGTCAGATTGTTAGAAAGGGAAGAATTAAGATTAAGTTGTAGAATGGGAATCATTGGCTACTACAAGAGGTAAGGCATGTTCCAAGGCTAAGTAGGAATTTAATTTTAGCAGGGCAGCTAGGTGATGAATGATGCATAGTTACTTTTAATGATAAAAAATGGAAGGTTTCATGAGGTGCCTTAATAGTATTAAAATGTGTGAAAGTAGGCACCTTATATCTTTGTACATGTCATACTGTTCCTTCTACTTTAGTTGTTGTAGAGAAAAAATAAATAGGTTCAGGAACAGTTGCTGCGGGGTCGCAGGAAGAGACTGAAACAATTGCTACAGGTTCTGAGACAACATTGTGGCATAACATACTTGGGCATATGATTGAAAAAGGTATGAAGGTACTTCATTCTAAGAAAGTTTTACCAGGTTTGAAATGTATTAATATAGATTTCTATGAAAGTTGTGTATGGAAAATACGAGAGAGTTAGTTTTTTCAAGGATGGGAAGCAAAAGAAAGATGAAAAGTTGGAGCTTGTGCATACAGATGTATGGGGACCGGCTCATGTATCTTCTCTCGGTGGCTCTCAGTATTATGTTAAATTCATAGATGATGCAACTAGGAAGGTTTAAATTTATTTCCTTAGGCAGAAATCTGATGTATTTGAAACATTTAAGAAATGGAGAAGCTTGGTTGAGAATGCGATGGGTAAAAGATTAAAATCTCTTAGATTTGATAATGGTGGTGAGTATTGCAGCAAAGAATTTGAGGATTATTGTTCCTTTAATGGAATTCATAGGCAGAAAATGGTTCCAGGGACTCCACAAGAAAATGAAGTGGCTGAGTGCATGAATAGGACAATAATGGAGCGTGCAAGGAGCATGAGATTGCATGCTAGGCTGCCTTTAAACTTGTGGGCCGAGGCTGTCAATACCGCTGTATATTTAATTAATAGAGGTCCTTCAGTTCCTTTGGGCTATGGTATTCCAGAGGAAGCATGGATAGGTAAGAAGGTGAGTTATTCTTTTCTCAAAACCTTTAGATGTGAAGCATTTGCACATGTGGATTCTCAATATAGAACCAAGCTGGATGTAAAATAAAAAAAGTGTATATTCGTTGGATATGGCATTGATGAATTTGGTTATAGGCTTTGGGATGTTGAAAATCTAAAAAATGTGAGAAGTAGGGATTTTGTATTCAATGAGAAGGTTTTGTACAAAGATTAGTTGCAGTAGCATGAGAAGAAAGAAAAGAATTATGTGGTGTTGGATGATACTCCAGATAATGATGTTCTAGTGGTTCCTCATGCTTTGCAACAACAACAAGAATACCACAAACTCTAGTGAATGTTAGATGGTCAACAAGGCTAAGTAGACCTCTTGAAAGGTTTTCTCCCTCTTTGTATTCTATTTTGTTAACAGATGTTGGTGAACCAGAAGGGTATGATGAAGTTATGTAGGTGGATACAAAGGTTTAGTGGGAGCTTGCAATGAAAGAAGAAATGGACTCCTTGCTGAAAAATCAGACTTGAAAATTATGTAAGTTGCCTGGAGGTAAAAAGGCTTTACTAAACAAATGGGTTTATAGGCTGAAAGAGGAAGATAGAGGTAATAAAAGATTTAAAGCCAGGTTAGTTGTAAAAGTATTTGCACAGAAAAAGGGTATTGATTTTGATGAGATTTTTCTCTGGTTGTTAGATGAATTCTATTCGTATTGTTTTAAGTATTGTGGTTGCTGAAGATTTGCATTTGGAATAGCTAGATGTGAAAATTGCCTTTCTCCATGGTGATTTGGAGGAGGAGATATATATGGAACAACCACAGGGATTTGAGTTCAAAGGTAAGGAGAAATTGGTGTGCAGATTGAAGAAAAGTTTATATGGCTTGAAACAAGAACCTCGGCAACGGTATTTGAAATTTGATAGTTTTATGGCTGAGCAAGGCTACAACCGGTGTAATTCTGACCATTGTGTTTATTTTAAGACGTTGGATAATGACAACTACATTATTTTATGTTTATATGTTGATGACATGCTTGTAGTAGGGTCTAACATGTATCACATAAGAGAGTTAAAACAACAGTTAGCACAATCATTTGCTATGAAGGATTTGGGGGCAACAAAACAAATCCTTGGTATGAAAATTTGTAGAGATAGGAAGAACATAAAATTGACTCTATCTCAGGCTGATTATGTTGAAAAAGTGTTGTAGAGATTCCATATGGAGAATGCAAAAGCTATCAGCACACCTTTGCCTAGTCATTTGAAATTGACTAAGGAGATGTGTCCTAAGACACAAGAGGAGGAAGAAAAAATGTCCAAGGTACCATATGTTTCAGCTATAGGAAGTTTAATGTACAACATGGTATGCACGAGACCAGATATTGCACATGTTGTAGGAGTCGTAAGTTGGTATATGAGTAATCCCGGATTGGAGCATTGGAATGCGGTAAAATAGATTCTTAGATATTTGAGAGGTACATCTAATAAAAATTTATGTTTTGGGGGCTCTAATATTGATTTAGCAGGCTATGTGGACTTAGATTTGGCAGGGGATATTGATACCAAGGGAGTACTACATGTTATGTCTTTATTGTAGGTGGGACAGTGGTGAGTTGGATCTCCAGGTTGCAAAAGGTGGTTGCTTTATCCACCATGGAGGCAGAGTATGTAGATGCAACAGAGGCAAGCAATGAGATGATATGGCTGCAATATTTTATGGAAGAATTGGGCAAACAATAAGCTAATAGTTATTTTTTTATAGACAGTCAAAGTGCCATACATCTTGCAAAGAATTCTGTCTTGCATTCAAAGACCAAACACATATAGCTAAGGTATCACTTCATCCGGTCGGTGTTGGATGATGGATAGTTACGGCTAGAAAAGATACATATAGATGAAGATCTAGTGGATATGTTTACTAAGGCAGTGATAAGGGAGAAGCTAAGCTCCTCTTCAACTTCGGTTGGTCTTCAAGACTGAAAACAATAAAATCAGAACAATAAGGTCCAGGGTGTTTATTTCCAGTGGGAGCTACAGGGTCAATGGTGTTATGATCAGTCTCCAAGTGGGAGATGATATGTTGTGGAGTTTGATCAGTCTCCAAGTGGGAGATTGTTGTTATATGGATCTTAATCAGACTCGGTGGTTAAATTTTCCCCACTTTTACTGGCGCGGTTTCCCCCCAAATTATTTAACGAGGGAGTGCAGGGGGGCAAAGCCCCTCCTGCGGGGCCATCCCCCCGGCGGGGGCTCGGGGGTAGAGCCCATGATGGGGGTCTGGGGGCAACGCCCCCAACGGGACCTAATGGGGGTAGCACCCTCGAAGCAAAAATTCCTATTATTTTATAAAGGCATCGGAAGTTATTTTTTCTATTGACCGACATAAAAAAACCCTATATTGTAACCGATATAAGTCTTGATAAAAACTGTAGATAAGAAAAAATCAGATTTAGAGTTGAAAACAACAAACTAATTAAACCCTATCAAGCACCATGAAGCACAAAACTAGTATGAAAATGTAAACAAACAATTGAAATGCAAACCAGAATCACACTAGCATTGATTAACCTCCATGGTTCTTCTCAATTGTGCATAGGCATGCAGATTTTGAAGGGTTGATTGTGGAGGGATGTTGGTTGCTCACAATTTTGGCAGCATAACGGTATGAAAGGACTCAACATGATGAAAATGACTTGTGAAAGCCTTCCTTTATAGAAAAAGGTCAATTCGAATGGATGGACAAGATTGCAAGTTGTGTTGGATGATATAGACGGTCAAGATCAATTAGGGTTGGATTATGGTTTCCTACTCAAAGAGGGATTGTAGTCACATGACAAGTGTGCGATGGAGAATAAAAGGGAATCTAATTCAAATATTTTATTTGAATTAGTTGTGCATGTGAAGGGGTTAAGTGGAAGATGCAACGTGTGACACATGTTGCAATGTGGTGAGAGGTGAGGGAATAATTCAAATTTTTAATTTGAATTATATGAGACATGTGAAGGGGTATTATTAACTAAACAAATGGGATTTATTTAATTAATTAGAATGTGATTAAGTTGGAATTGTGAGTAGGATTAGGACAAAATGGCTTATGATGCCCCTAGTAAAGTGCCGACTAGGTCATGGTAAGGACATGGACAAATTTTAGTGTCTACATTTTGCCCCTCTTTGAGATGATGTTTGAGATGATGTGATTTATGTCGAGTAACATCATTTCAAAGAAGCTAAGGAAATGGATAGAGGAAAAGGATAGGGTGATGATGCCCCCTCGAGAGGATAGGTGGGTTGGACAAACACGGGTAGGCTCTCGAAATGAAATGGATTGGTCAAGGAAGAAAGATAAGGGAATGGCTAGAAGAAGTGAAGGATGCATTATGCTACAATAAAGGTGAGCAACCATGGTGTTTGATATAGCACTAGATGTTATGCACCAAGGTATAAGGACCAAGGTGATGATGTGTCTCGTGCCCCAGTGTAATACAACCTTGTCTAGATACAAGATATGAATATTAGCTGGGTTGGATTTGGATGTGAAACAAATGCAAGATAAAATAATAACACACACAAGCAAGCAAGCAAGCATGCATGTGCAAATGATACAAAAACAAACAAGGTATTGCCCCTATCAAGCTGTAAACCAATGATTGGTTGATTGATTGATGATGATGTCTGGTTTCAGGAATGAAACATGTATAAAATGTCTGGTCTGGTTTTGACAATGCAACATCCTGTCTAAGACAATTGATTGATTGACACTAGTGTTGTTGGTCATACGAGCAACACCAGTTTTTGATTATAATTGATTGATTTGGTTTACATCAAGATTAGGATCAAGACCATTGATGCAATTGGATAATTTGACAAGATTGATTAACTTGATTGGTATGGATTGAGGATTGACTTGCATTTGGGTTTATTCGATTGGAATGATTTGATAAGGATGATGATGTGATTTGATTGGAAGAAGTGAATTGATGAGTTGATTGATTAGAGGAATTGATTTGATTGGAGTGAATTGATTTGAAGGATGGATGATGACGATTGATTGAAGATCAGAAGAAAGATGAAAGATGGAAGAGGTCTATCACCTGTGCCTGAATCTGGGTACTTCCTTCGTATCCCAGATTGCCTACATACCCTGTATCCACGGGATCAAGACACACAACGATGGAGATGAGATGTAGTTCTGATAATGTTTTATTGATGGGACGATATGGATTGGATTGATGTGATGGAAGGAATGTATAGGATTTCATATTGATGTGTTTTCTATAGGGATGACTAGGAGGATCTACTCCCTTTTCTCTTCATTTTGCAACTGTGTCTCTACCAAATGAGACTTGTGAATTTTGGGATGGTATGGGGATGACAATGCAAGGTGATGAGGCCCAGGCTATGATAGAGGCTAATGATATTAGTCTTCGAAAAGTCTAGCTCCAAGAAGGTACTCTCGTTTACTAATGACCTTTCAAAGCACAAGTTGGATTTATCGAGACCTTGAGATGTGAAAAGAACGATTGATGAAAGTGAACCCATGAATTTTAGAATTCATGTGGAAAGATGGACTTAAACTAGTTGTGGAGTATTAAGCCCAAGTGGAAGAAATGATTGATGAAAGTGAACCCATGAATTTCAGAATTCACTTGGAAGGATGGACTTAAACTAGCCTTGGAGTATTAAGACCAAGTTGTGATTGATTGAAAAAGATGTCAAGGTCTCTTGGTCCACAAATTTGTACTTGTGATACAGTCAAGCTTTGACAATTTCTCCCTATGTTTCAACCTTAGGAAGGCTATGTTTGGGAACCTCTATAGATGTCGAGGGCTGAATGAAATTGAATGTGTAGTGGAATGAGATCGAATATGTAGTGGAATGAAATTGAATGTGGTGGATGAATAGAACCAATAGGTCTATAAGGTTTTGACACGGTTGTAATCAGATTCGATAGGGAGAGTAGATACTCAAAGTTTCCCTATGGTTGTGGTGTATTGTGATTGGGATGAAATTGATTGGATCAGAATGCATGGTTGGAATATGATTAGGATGTGATCAATATGATTAGGAATGAATAGGATGATGTGTAGTGATGAGATGAAAATGAGTTGGATGGATTGGGATGGTGACTAGGATGATTGGGAGAATGATTAGGAAGAAGTTGATTGGATTATGAATGAGGATGTGTAATGATTTGGAATGGATTAGGATGGTGATTGGATGATGTGGTTAGGAGATATGATTAGGATAATGTGGAATGATTGAATTTGATTGGATGAATTGAATGATGTGACTCAATTTTATGGATGATTTGATTTGATGGTTTGGAATAATTGAGTGGAATGGATGAGTTGGATAGATTTTATTGCTAGGATTTTGGTAGATATTTGATTTTTTTTTGTATTTTTGATGATATTTTGATATTTTTGGGATTTTGAGATAATTTGGATGTTTTTGGATTTATGACATGTTTTAATTTTTTTGGGTTTTTGGAATGTTTTGATTTTTTTGTATTTTTGACATATTTGGATTTTTTTGGATTTTTGGGAATATTTGAATTTTTTGGATTTGGGGAATATTTGTTTTTTTTTTGATTTTGGGAATATTTGATTTTTTTTGTGTTTTTGAATGCTTTAGGGCATTGGATGAAGATTTGAATAGTCTTTATGCTAGATACCAATGACAAGGGGGAAACCGAGTCGAGGTGCAAGGATGAAGGATGGGATTGGGTGAATGGGTAAACGGATAAGCAATAGTGAATTGATGAATGTATGCGTATGAGGAAAAGGATGTGATCTCCAAAGGCTTTGTCACATAAGAATAACACGCCCCATTCGAGGTGGAACACTTAGGATTTTTCATGACAAAGCTTAGGATGATGGGATGATGATAGGATTGTGAAGGATTTGCTTGGTTTGGAGGAATAAGGTATGTCAAGAGAAACCTAAAACATTTGTCAACATTGTGTCCCCAATCTTTATCAAGATCAAAAGAGGAAGGGAGGATGAATGGATGCGATATGATAGGCATGCGGGTGTATGAATAAGGATGGTAAGGTGGAAAATGATAGGAAGATGAGACAATGTGCCCCCAAGTTAAGTGGCACAGAAGATCAACTTTTTGATTTTTTAAATTAGATAGGGGGATATGGATGAGAAGGACTCATGTGTCTAGTGCCAAAGGTATGTTGCATTGACCATGTCAAATGTTGTTATGCTCATCAATGTTGGTAAGTGATGACATGAAAGTGAAATGGATAAGGTAGGTAGTGGATTATGATGTGGATTATGTAGGGAATGAAAATGGATTATGATGTGGATTATGTGGGATTTATGCAATGATGGATGAAAGGTTTATGCAAAAGCATGGACCATAGGGAGGTGATAAGGAAGATATGTAGGGTAATGGTTGAATGATGGGGTGATGGAGGTGTGAAAAGGAATCATGACCAACGACTGCACATATCATGTTAAACATGGAAGCTTGTGAATGGATGGAGGTGTAGGAAGCAATGGTGATGTTCGTTTAGTGGATGGGTGATCTAAGCATTTGGGGACCCACATAGACTTAGTATTTTTATGATTTTTTTTTTTTTCATGTGGGATGGAGGAATTTGATATTTTTGAATGGAATGGATGGAAGAGGATGTTTGGGATTTTTGAGAGGTGGATGCCTCATTTGACTTGCTTGAGCTTTGTTTAGGTACCCATATCATTTTAGTTTTTGACTTTGCTTTTGGAGCTATGGGTTTGGATGGATTTTTGAATGTATTTTTCTTTGACTTTTCGCATTTGTACCCTAAGGCATTAGGACCTTTAGGATTTTTGACTTTATGAAAGGAGGCATCCAAATGTTTATTTTTGAATCCCATGTGGCGGGTGGAATGAGTGGAAGCTTTATCTTTAGATGATGCATGCATTTGTTGGTCATGATTAGCATATTTAGGGTATTTATGAATGAGAGGAATGTTAGGTATTGGGAGCAATGGTGGCAAACTGGATGGTGGGATATGCGGAGGTGGAAGAAGTGGAGGCAAAGTTGATGGCGGAAGGTGTATGGTCACATGCTTTTGACATTTATAGGATGAGGGAGGTGAAATGGTGACATATGTCTTAGGAACATGATGTGATGTGTGATGGAGAGTGGTGGACTTAGGATGAGTGGATAAAGTACCAACATCTTTAGATTGTTGACCTTGGGGTATGGAGCCAAGGCCATATGAGCGTGGAGGTGGGACTTTGACATGTATAGGCTCCAAAATTCCTTGTTCATGAAGGCCTAAGCCTTTGCCCTAATAATTCATGTTTTGGAGCATGCAATGGACTAAGGGACTAGGCACAGTTTGGGCACTAGACTTGAGTTGATTATTTGATGGAGAAGGCAAAGTGGCGGACAAAGGTTGTCACTGTCTCAAGGAGGAACATTCATGAATGAAGGTGAATAAGCCAAGTGGATATGATGGTGGATTTGAAATGGGATCGATGGTGGATGTGGAAGGATCATGAGGATCTTTATTATGTAGGAATAGATCCAAGTTATTTGTTTGATATTCTATGTGTACTTGGGAGGTAAGTGTCTCATCATGACAAGTGGATGTCGAATGAAGGCCATGAAATAGGGTGAATGTTAAAGTAGGTCGATAAGACTTTCATTGGATGGAGCATGTAGGTCTTGGGTGTCTTGTTCATGAATGGGATCAAGTTGCTCATGAATATGTTCTTTGTCATGCATAATATCTTGATCATGGAAGAGATAAATGTTATGAATGGGTTGAAGGAAAGTGATTTGATCTTGACTAGAGTGAGGGTTAGATGTTTCTTCATGCTTAGGATTGTTCTCTTGACATACCTCGTGGGTTGCTTGAATGGAAGTGGATGACTTTTGGATAGGTTCTTCGTCAATAACATGAGAGGAGAATGGGTCTTGACATGGATTCATGGAAGGAGACTCTTTGATTGGCTCAATGGTGGGTGGACCACATGAGGCATTTGAAGGACTAGGTATAGCATTTGAGGGTTCCTTGGTAAGTTCATGAATAAGACTTTGGTGACATGTTTGACTCCTTGCTACTAGCCCTTGGTTCACATCCTTTATAAGTGTAGGGGTGGATGAATGATATAATGGATGGGTGGATTTAGGTAACTCCTTAGGTTTTCTCTTGTAATGTTTAGGCTTAGGGCGTGGAAGATTAGATGATGATAATGGTAATGAAGGGTTTGATGAATTAGAAGGTGAAGAGGCCAATGGATTAGGACTAGGACATGGTGGCTTAGGGATAGACATTTGATGGGTTGGTGGTATGATAAACTTGTAGGGTACATGAACTAGATTGGTGTTCCCCTTGTCAATGGTGGCATTAGGACCCAAAGGCATTTGACCTTGTTGCAAGGGTTGACTTATGCTCACATGTGTTTGTTGTGGCATGAGTTGATAGGTTGATGTGGCCTTAACATAGAAAGAGGCGGGATTGGTTGGTGTGGCATTGACATGAGAAGAAGTTGGATTGGAAGATGTGGCATTAACTTGATAGGTGGATGAATTAGGTTAGTATGAAGTGGAAGGGGTTGACACATAAGATTGAAGTAGAAATGGGTGAGGTTGTTGTGTTGGTTGAATTTGACAAGTGGCAATGAATTGATTAGCTTGGGCTAGGAGTGTTGGATTTGAGGTGATTGGATGTGTTGGAATGTTTGGAAGAGGGTTCAGAGTCTTTGTATGGTTTGTTGGTCGAAGGGTTTGGGTACTTGGTGAAGTTTTTGAATGATGGCTTGAAGTTGGGGTACTAGGACTTTGTTCTCGAATGTCAGCATGGTGTCACACATGTGTCTAAGTCCTGGCATGTCATCTTGTCCCTCAAGGTATGATACACTATTTACAAGGCTCCTATGATCATTAGAACTAAAAGGGGTCCCTCGAAGTACAAGTTTAGGTCTTGGATTTATCTCATGAGTAGGACTAGGGAGGGAGCCTCCTTGAACGATGATTTTGGGTTTTGGTTTTGTCTCATTGTTTGAATTAGAAGGGTCGTCCCCTTGGACCATGATTTTGGGCTTATGATTTTGCTTGGGCTTGTTTAGATTAGGGCCATTTTGACAAGTATTGATTAGGACTAGGTTGATGTGGAATGATGTGAAATGAAGTGATTCGATGATGTAGAGTGACAAGGATATGATTTGGATTGATTTAGAGTGACTTGGATGTGATTTGGAATGGCAAGATTGTATGAATTGGATTGATTAGGATGATGGCTAGGATGATTAGAATATGATTGGAATGATTAGAATGAAGTTGATTGGACTATAATGAAGATGATTAGGTGTGGTGTTGAGATTTGGATGATGTGGAATGACAAGGATATGATTAGGATATGAAGTGGTTAAGAATGATGATTAGGATGAAAGTGATTGGATTTGAATGTGTTGGAAGAATGTGTAGAATGTCTTGTTTATGTGTTTGGTGCTTAGAGCTTGATGTGGCAATGTTCAAACAAATGGTCACACATGTACACACACGCAAGACACATAAGTAATTTTGAATTTTGAATTGAAGAATGTGGTGATGATTAAACAAGCACACATGGAAGACACATCAACAAGCCTTAGAATTAGTCAAGTGGGGTATGGCTGGCAAATCTTAAGCTAGGTTTCACAAAAGGTTACCTAGGGGTGTCCCCAATATACACAAGGTACGCAGGGCCCAAATCTGTGAACACTAGCCCGTTGAAGGGATGTGGCATAAGCGTAAGCGAATACCACTTCACCTTGTGTTTGAAATCACCTGGGGCCACAAGGCTGTCCCACTGACTATGTCGCTAGATTGAGGTACAACTTTTGCTCTCCCCCCTTTGATATACCCTGCCAGAACACGTGGTTGAGGTCGTCCCTAGGGGTGATGAAATCCCCTAGCAGGCCTCTTAGGAAAGGGTAAACAAAAGCAAATCAAGTGAGGTGTTTTTGATCTCCAAGATCACCTTACAGTGCGAGGAGAGAGCATACACACACACTTGACTCACACTCACACTTGTAAATTGCCCTTAAGAAATCAAAATGTGAGGTGTGAATATGAATGGATAAGAGGTGTTTTTGATTCTCAAGATCATACAAAACGCATGAGAAGAGCATACACACCCATAATCGCATGCAAATTCACCAAACAATTCAAACACTAGTTCTTTTTATGCCCAAATCAAAATGTGAATGAAGACACTGGTTTATTTTTATGCCCAGTTTGATGTGTGATGAAGACATATGTTCATTTTATGAGCCCAAATCGAAGTGTGAGACCAACAAGATTGATTAAGAAATGTGAGATTAGAATATGTACACCTGATTAATTTGCTGTCCAAGCTACTGTGTTTGCTAATCCTGATGTTGTTCCAGCCTTGTGAGATCACCTGCAAGCCACCAAAGCAAGAAAGAAGCAAGTAAACTAGCCAAGAGGAATGTTATGCCAAAAATAAGCAATTTGATAAAAATTTGTTGTAGATGAATAGTGACAAAAAATAAATGGCATCAATAGATTCTAGGTGAAGTTCTATGCAATTTTAAAAAAATTTCACGAAAAAAGGATAAAAACACAAAAGTTATGATCATTTGAAGTTAGCAACGAACTTTGACTTTGACTGCAAAAAAAGGCATCAAAATGACACTTTCACTTGATAAAATCCTCACAGTTGTGTAGTTCACTAAATCCTCTTTCCAATGAGTGTTTGTTTGCAAAATTTCACCCTAGTATGGCCAAGTTATGAGAAAAAGAAAAAAATAGCCTTGTTAGGGCATGTAGAAGACAAAGGTAGGCTCTGGATGTTACAGTTAAACACTAACCGCTTGGAAAAGTGATCACATGAAATAAGTGCTAGCGGTTAGTGTCCTAGTGACTAGCTTGATGGTTAAAACTCAGAATAGCCCCTGGTCTACCATACGACCAGGGGCAGAACCCAAAGAAAAAATAAGAAAAGGAAATTTAAGTTCCTAAATTTCCCCAACGACCATATAACAAGATATTTGATAATGGTGTAGAATGATATTACTAAAACCTAAAATGAAAGATTAACATTTCATTAGTGATGCGCAGCAAACCCAAAAATGTTAGCGGTTAGGGGTCTCCACAGGCGATAATGGCAGAAACGGGGGCAACACCAGTGGTCACCACCACTGGTGGCGACAAATACCTGAACAGTGGTCGTGGAAGCTCAGCTCGGTGGTGGTACCAAGCCCACAGTGACAACAAAGAAATGGCGATCGTGAGTCTAAATGGAAGTTTCTAGCCAGATGGAGGTGTCAACCAAATTTCGTGGCGGTGACCTATGAGTTTTTCATGGCGGCGAGGAAGGTATGGATTAAGTTGGATCTAAGGGCATGGTGCAAGTTTTAGGTTAGCGGAGGTGAGTCTTATGAGCGGCAGTGGCGATAGTTTATATCGAGTGGCGAGTGGAGGTTGAAAGACACCAGGGTTTATAAATGCAAAAGGCTGAAACACCAGTGGCTGAGAGGAGAAAGTGAGTGGTGCTGGGATTGTATGCAAAGTGGCAACAGGAGTGATAAGAGGTGGTGAGGCGGAGGTGACCCAAAACTATGCAGAGGTGGTCGGTAGGATCGGTGGAGACCCAAAACAATGAAGTGGTGATGGGCTTCATGCAGGGTGTCAAAGATTGTAACTGGTGGTCAACATAAAGGCCCTGGTGGTGACAAAGAACACACTATCGGCGACCAAGAGTCGAGCCCCTAGAACATGGGAATGGCCAAACCAGAGATGTCGACTGTCCTCCAGGAAAGGTGACTGGGAAAATTTTAGGTGGCTAGGACTATGCATTAGGCATCAATAACCATACAATGGGCAGCGAAGGATTCAAACACAGGTGGTGGGTTTAAAACCACCAGCGACAAGAGATTTGGCGAGCGACAAAGCATACGTAGAGATCAATCTAGGGTTTAGGCAGGGTTTTTTGATGGCAGCAATTAGGGTTTTATAATAGATGCCAAGCTGGGATAACGGGGAAGCTACCAGAGGTGTTTAGGGTTTTGACCTACATACTAAAGCTTGAAGACACCAAACCACGACCTCCTTGTGAAACCTACGAAGAACAAACAAACCCTGATTATTGATGAGGACATTGAATGAATCAGACCGTACGACTAACTAATCTATAGAAAATAAATAACAACTAACCATAGCTCCCAATGGAGTGCATTCTAGCCTAGAAAACCAGTCAAACAGACACAAAAACAAGTAAGAATCTAAGCTACGACATGTCTAATCTCCATTGTCCTCCTCATCTTGCATTGTGTTCTTAGATTTGCAAGTACATGCAACCATCATGAGAAGATCTTGTGTGTGCTAAGCAAGATTTTGGAGAGTTACAACTGATTTGAGATGAAAATGGGCTAAGAGCTTAAGGGGAGAAAATGAGAGTCTAAGGGCTGAATGCTAATGAAATGTTGCGATGAAATGTGATCGTAAAGTAATGAAATTGGATATGTAATAGGTGGCTTTAACACAGTTACAATCAGATTCAATAGGGAGAGTAGATGCTCAAAGTTTTCCCTACGGTTGTGGTGTATTGTGATGGGGAATGATTAGGATGAAAGTAATTGGATTGGAATGAATGGTTTAGATATGATTAGGAGAATGATGATGATGGTGACTTGGATGTGTTTAGGATATATGATAGTGATATGATGTGGAATGATAATATGAAATTGAGGAAGAAGGTGACAAAGGATGATTAAGGTTTGAATTTTGATGACTTGGGTATGAGTATGGTATGACATGGAATGATTAGGGATGATTAGGGATGATTAGGATGATGTTAATTGGATGAAGATGGCGATAGGGAATGACAAGAATGATGATTAGGACATGATTAGGATGTGGTGGAATGATTTGGGATGATGAATAGAACATGATTAGGATATGGTTGAATGATGTGAAATGATTAGCAAAGATGACTTGGACGGATTAGGATGATGTGGATTAGATGAGTTAAGTGATTAGGATATGGTAAGAATGACTTGGATATGATGGTGATTAGATGAATGAGGTGATTAGGATGAGTTGGAAATGGTTAGGGTATGATTAGGATATGTTAATTGGATGAAAAAGGTGATTAGGGTTTAATAAGGATGACTTAGATATGATGGTGATTAGATGAATGAGGTGATTAGGGTTTGATAAGGATGACTTGGATATGATGGTGATTAGATGAATGAGGTGATTATGATGATTTGGAAATGGTTAGATATGATTAGGATATGATTAAGGTATGATTAGGATGACGATTAGGATGAAGTGTAGTGATTAGGGTGAGGTGTAATGATTAGAAATGGTAATGAGGATATGGTTATGATGAGTTGGGTTGATTAGTCAGGATGATTAGAGTGATGATTAAGATGATGTCGAATGATGTGGAATGACAATATTGGGTGACTTGGATATGATGTGGCTAAGAAGGGTGATTAAGATACGAGGGTTGAATGGTGAAGATATGAGTAGGAATGTGATTTAGGATATGATGAGTTGGAATGATGAATAAGATATGATGTGGAATGGATGTGATGATTAGGAATGATTAGGGTATAATTATGATGAGGTGGCATGAAGAAGATATGACAAGAATGTGATTAGGAATGATTAGGATCGATGTTGTTTGGATATGATAGGATGATGTGTAAAGATAACGAGATTGGGGATGTGGTTGAATGATGAGGAATGGGATGATTGGGATGTTTGGGGAAGGACAAGGATAATGACTAGGATGAATCAAGGTGAAATGACAGTGACTTGGAATGAGGAAAGCTAAGTGTAATGATGTTGTTAGGTGATTAGGATGGATTAAGATAATGATTAGGATAGTGATAAAATTATGCAGGGTGACAAGGATGATGATTAGGATAATGATTATGTTGAAGTGGGATGATTAGGATGAAATCGATTGGCTTGGGGGGTGACTAGGATTTGAAGGTTGAATGATAAGGACATGGTATGAATGCGATCAAGGTATGATGACTTGGGATGAATGGATGGAAAGAATGTCGAGGGTGATGATTAGGCAAGCACACACATCAATCGAAGAAGACATTTGGCAATCAATTGGCTATTTTTGGTGACTCATGATATTTTGCAAACACTTGTAGACATGCACAATCCTAGGCTAGGCAAGGACAATACTTGTTGAGTTCCCACTTGGTTACCTAGCCGCACCTACTTGTGGTGTATAGCTCCAAGAACTTGGGGCACGGGCTCCCCCTTATAGTGCACTCACTTCTTAGGTACACCAAGTTCCAGGTCCTAGGATGCGTAGATCCTGAGGTACCTTGCTATCTCTACCACAAGCCGCGAAAATGTGGGACGACTATCAGAGTTTCCTCCTATATCAACAAGTAGAGGGTTTTTGGCCACTAAACAAAGGGGTTCTAGTGAATATCCAGGGGAACGACACTCCACGAGCATCTAGCAAGCCACTTAAGGCTCTAACTAACCCTACTAGGAGTTTAATATACACAAAGGTATGCCTCCTTTCGAGCTAGCACTGTATGGTGAGCTCTCATACCGGTTAGACTTGGCTTTTGCTTATCCTCAATTTATATAGCAGGCCGGACACAAGTCCCGCTTGGGGTCGCAAATGAGTTCTCCTTGCAGATGTGTCTCAAGAGTAGGCCCACTCTAAGGCTGACAAAAGCGAGACAAGTTAATATGTTTTTGATCCCCAGGCTCGCACTAAGTCACAAGGGGAGAGCATACACATGTGAACTTGCTCACACTCGTATGGGGGTTCATTGACCTTATAAAAAAGATGTGTGGTGTGATTTATGCAAATGTTGTGAAGTGTTTTTGATTCCCAAGATCGCATAAAGCACGAGGGAAGAGCATACACACTTCACAACATAAACACAATCACCAAACATAGCAGACAGTGGTTCATTTTAAGCCCCCAAAGATGTGTGAAAATAGCAAGTTATGTTCATTTTAGTGCACCAAAACCAAATGTGCCTATGATAACCAACACACATGCATATGAAAGAAATTGAATCCCTACATCAAATGTGTTAGTAGTTTCAGTTTGTAGTCTTCAGGCCATGAATGCCACATGCTGCAAATTAGACATTAGTAACAACAAATCTCCATGATAATGCAAAAAACATGAAATATTGAGTGAATGCCTCGTTTTACGAATCTCGAAGTAAAAAAGGTCAAAAATGGATTCTGCTAAAAATATGAAAAATTTGATCAGTGACAGAAAAACTAACAGTAGAATCAGAAAATTGACAAAATTCCACGCAATTTGAAAAAACAATTCGTAAAAAATGGAGCAAATTTGCATGATTTATGAGCAGTCAAAGTTTGAAATTAAGTTTGACGTTGACCAAAGAATTGAATGATAAAATGATGTCATTACCTAAAATTAACCTTATCATTGCAAAATTGGCTAAGTCTGCTCTGCAACACAACTCGTTTCGTGAAAATTTGATATGTTTTGCAAAAGTTATGAAAATTTGAAAAAACCAGCCTGTTTAGGCATGTGGAGGCAAAAAGATGTCTTGGCAGTTTGAAGCAGACCGCTAGCGGTCAAGTCTGCAAGTGATCACATGCTGGAGGTTGGTGCCTAGTGGTTATGGTTATAGGTTAGTGCTAGCAGTTTTTGCTAGTAGGGCCCTTGGTCACTAATATGACCAAGGGCCAGGCGAAAAGAAAAAAAAAGGGCTAAAATGCCCAATGAAAGGTCATAAAGGTGGCCTATCATTAAAGCCAAGGGGCTCAAGAGCCCGATCGTCTTGGTATGCAGGTGCCTAATGCCTAAACAACAAAGGCCAAATCTAAAACTGTAACAGTGAATGGAGTCGATGATTGAGAGTTGGCCGATCGTGATAGCTTAAATGTGACACTCTAAGGACCAAAATGACCGACGTTAGAGACTGGCGACCAAAGTTTATAAATGATGACAATTTGTAATCAAACTGAAGGCCGAATGCAATGTGAGTAACCATAAACCCCGTAATATCTAGGGCTTATAATCTAAGGCGGTGGTTGAGAGTTTAGAACGACCGTGACTAGAGATTCCCGGTGGATGTTTTATATTGGTTTTTCTTTTTTTAAGTAATTGTTTTAGGATTTGCAGGGCACGAAGAGATGACAGGAAATGTGAAGTGATCGATTTAGGTTTTTGTAGGGCATGAAAAGGCTACAAGGGATGATTTCTAAACAGTGACGACACTATTAAGAGTGAGGTTGAACAAATGGCACTGAGCGACAGGCAGATTAGGGTTAGAGAGGCCGAAGACAGAGGTGACGATGGGAACTTCGAGTGGCGACAGGGTTGCTTCTTGGTGGTGATGGGAAATCTTCGACATGAAGAGTTAGGGTTTAATGCTGACGAGGAGGTGATTTAGAAGTGGTCGTGGAAGGGAGTTTCAAAGAGCGGTGGTCAGGAGTCTTGGTGGTGGTAAGGATGCTAGGCGGTTAGGGTTCAGCAGGGGAATGTTGAAGGTCGCCACTGAGGGAAGTGGGATTCGAAGCAAGCAACAGAACGGTGGATCTGGGGTGTCAACCAGAAGGTTGAAGGAGGTGACGGATGTAGCAAAGACGGTGGTGGAAGGAAGTGGGGCTGAATTAGGAAGTGGCGAGGGCAGGAAGAAGGGGAAAAACTTGGAGGGCGGCGAGAAAAGCGGTGGAAGGAAGTGGAAGGGTTGCTTGAGGGTGTCGACCTAGGGTTTTAGGAGGTGACCATGTTTTGAATGGTGGCGATTGTGTCTAGATGGATGGCGGGTTTGATCTGCAACAAAAAAAATAGATTTAAAACGTTAACCTACAAACAAAGAGGTCAAACCTGCAAACAATATAAACCATAAACAACAAAAACCTGCAACCACAAACAAAGTTAGGCATGCGACAAAATCCACCCAAATAGAGTCGAAACAGACGGTTCGTATAGTACGGATCCAGATGGATTCGTACTGAAAAGGATTTTACCCTAATTTTTTTTTAGAAAATTTCAAAAAATTTACAATCATTAAAACCTAACAAATTTTATGTCATTTTTTGCGGAAAGGGCCTTTGAGACTCAACGGTGAGGTCCATTTGAGCTCAGGAGGTCACCTACGAAACTTGATTTTCAAAAATCACCAAAAAGGTTAGATTTTACAGTCCTTCACATCGGGTTCACCAATGTAGATAGGGAAAAATCAAATTTAGAGTTGAAAACAACAAACTAACTAAACCCTATCAAGCACCATGAAACACAAAACTAGTATGAAAATGTAAACAAATAATCGAAATGCAAACCAGAATCACACTAGCGTTGATTGACCTCCATGGCTCTTCTCAATCGTGCATAGGCATGCAGATTTCAAAGGGTTGATTGTGGAGGGATGTTGGTTGCTCACAATTTTGGCAGCATAATGGTATGCAAGGACTCAACATGATGAAAAATGGCTTGTGAAAGCCTTCCTTTATAGAAAAAGGTCAATTCGAATGGATGGACAAGATTGCAAGTTATGTTGGATGATATGGACGATCAAGATCGATTAGGGTTGGATTAGGATTTCCCACTCAAAGAGGGATTGTAGTCACATGACAAGTGTGCAATGGAGAATAAAAGGGAATCTAATTCAAATATTTTATTTGAATTAGTTGTCCATGTGAAGGGGTTAAGTGGAAGATGCAACGTGTGACACATGTTGCAATGTGGTGAGAGGTGAGGGAATAATTCAAATTTTTAATTTGAATTATATGAGACATTTGAAGGGGTATTATTAACTAAACAAATGGGATTTATTTAGTTAATTGGAATGTGATTAAGTTGGAATTGTGAGTAGGATTAGGACAAAATGGCTTATGATGCCCCTAGTAAAGTGTCGACTAGGTCATGGTAAGGACATGGATAAATTTTAGTGTCTACAAAAATAACTAAGGGTTAGGGTTTCCATTGATACTATATTGTAGCATTTGCAATGATATTGAGTTGCAAGGATTGCTGGTTGTAATTGGTTAGATTTGTTGGATAATAATATCGGACTCCCTGTTGGTGGATGTAGCTAGAGTTTGGGTGAACCACATTAAAAATTGTCTCTCACTGTTATTATCTGTGTATTTTTCATTTCTTTGTTTAATCTTTATTTGCATTTAATTATCTTTTGTTAGCATGTTGTTGTAGGTCTATAGTTTAACACATGCGTTCACAGTTCAATGCATTTGCTGATGTTTCAACACATGCACTTCATGGTTTAGTGTGTCCACCTAAGTTCTGTGTTGTGATACAACCGATGACCCTAACCCATTTTCCTTGCTTTTTTTGCATATTTTACATGTGTTTCTAATTTGTGTTGTAGGGTTATTAGATTATCATCTATTTGTAGTTCTTTCTTGACCCTTTGGATGTAGATTTAACCCTCTTCATTGTAGGTTTAGTTGCTTTTTTTTACCTCTTGAACATTTCTGTGCATCTTCCACACTTCAACACATGTGCTTCATAGTTCAATGCATCTACTTCATCCTACTCATATTTCAATAGCTTTTCTCACCTTTTAGTGCATGCACTGTATATTTTGGCATCTTAGTTTCTATTTTAGTGTGTCCACTCTATTATCAATCATTCAACATTTTCCTTAGAATTTGAATCTTTCTATTTTTCCTAGTGATCATCACTTGTTGTTTTCTATGTGCTAACATCATTTGTGTAGCATTTTGATAGTCCAAGGCATTTCATTAAAATACTAATATGTTTGTGGTGTAGCTTTCACTTGTCCAAGATCTTAATTTTATCGCTAGTTTAGTTGTACACTTACATGTTAAGGTTAATAAACTTTGTTTGGTTTGCTTGTGTGGACATTTAGGTGCATATGCTCTCTCCTCATACCAAAAGGTGACCTTAGAGATCAAAAATACCTTCTTGTTCACTTTTTTGTTTTAATCCCAAGGAGTCAAGTGTGCATGCTCTTCCTTCACTCCACAAGGTGACCTTGGGAATAAAAAATACTCAAGATCTCCTTTCCCTTTTAGTGGGTTTACCTTTAGATTTTATTACCAAGGGGCATGACCCAAACCATGTGTTCCCATGGGGTATACAAAGGGGGTCAAAATCAAAAGATTCACCTCAAAGGAGGGCTATCATGTTTAGCACAACTGTGTTGTCCACTTGAGGGGACAACGTGAAGTGGGAAGGGACTTGACCCCAATCACATGCTTGTAGATAGACTCTTATTTATAGACATTGGCCTCCCATACTTTGGAGTATATTTAGGACATCCCCTAGCATACCTTGTATAGACTAGATAGGACCTTTTGGCCATATATGTTTGCAATGTATTAGTTAGCAATTAGCGCCTGTCGCACCTTTGTGTGATCTTGAGGATAAAAATAGTTAGTGCCTCCTCATGGGCCCTACATTCTATGCCTAGACAAGACATTAATGATGGGCTAACAAGTGTATACACTCCTACTTGAGTAATCTAGGGTGTTCATATGCTTGGTGTGCCTTCATCTTGTGTGAAACCCATGAAATCCCTTAACAAATCCAAAACATTTGCAAAAATTTTGAAGTCCAAAAAATCAAAATTCTTAAAAAACCAAAATCTCCAAGGCCAAATGTTGCAATCCCTCAAAATCTAAATCTTGAAATGCATCCATCCATCCAAGATCCAAAATCTTACAAATCAATCCCCATTATCCAAATCCTCGTCTAATTATACAAAGCCCATCACCCATCTATAAGACAAAATCAAATCTTATTCCAATCTAGTCCCAATCAAGCTATCATTCTAGACTCCAAAATGAATCATCATTGATCCAATTATTTTCAAGGACCTAGATCCCTTAACCCCAAACCCATCCACTCATAAAATCAAAATCTAATTCATCATCCACCATTATCTAATCATCTAAAAATCCAAAATCCTTTGATATCAAAGAAAATATTAAAATCTAATCCAATAACCTCCAAATCAAATCATCCAAACTCAAAATTAAAATTCAATCCATCATCCAAATAAACTTAACCCTAATCACATTCAATCCCAATCAAATCAAACCAAATCAAAACCCCAATCAAGTTCAATCCAATCCAAATCTCAATCAAACCCCACCAATCCTAACCCAAATCACACAACCATCCAATCAATAACCTAAGATCCAAGGTCTTATACAATCATCCCAATCTAAATCAATCTTAATCCAATTAGCCCAAGTCCATCTAATTAAATCCTCACCCTAATCAAATCCTTTCAACCCCATCCAACATCAAATCAACCATCATCAAGGGTCCTTGATCTAATCCTTCAAATCTCAAATCCTAAGTCAAGCATCATCTCAAGTCGAAATCAATCATCCTCCAAGGTCCTAGGCCTTATTCAAATCATCAATCAATAAAATTTTAATCCAAACAAAAAACTAGAATCAAACATCAAGGGTCATACACCTCATCACCCAAAATCAACACAACATCAAGTCATCTAAGGTCCTTGACCTAAACCCTTTCCTAATTAACATCAAATCCACCCCCATCTAAAACCAATCAATCCAACTGAACATCAAGTTTCATGCATCCTTGACCATGATCACATCCATGTTCATCAAGCTATACCTAACATCCTAGACCTAACCCCTCAAATCCAAAGTCCAAAATCCTTTGATATCAAAGAAAATCTTAAGGTCTAAGTCTTCCAAAACCAAAGTCGTTAAATTATCCAAAAATTGCATCATCTCAAAATCATGTCATTGAAAATCTAAAACTAAATATCATGGAAACCTCAAATCCATTTTGTTTTGATAGGTCTTCCTGTCATAACCCATATCAAAACCCCTTTTATGATGATGATAGTCTTATAGATCAAGATGAATATCCTAATGATCTATTTGATAATATCATTGCAAGCAAGCTAGTCATAAGCTTCACTCAGTAAACCATGAGCCATCCAACATCTCTAGACCAAGAATCAACTAGCACTAGCTCTCCCACCAATCCTAATTGCATACCTATTGGTCATCCCTATGGTATATTTAACAAGGGAAACACCACTCTAGCCCAAGGTCCTCATCGCCCATCTATATCTCCAAACCCAACTTTATGCGAGTACCTTGTAGCCTCCACCTCCTATCCGAATCCTTCATCCTCCAAAAATTTACCATCTAATTCATCCCATCAATCCCAAAATCTAATCCACAATCTAATCCTATCACATACAAGTTAGCCTTGTCGGATTTCCTCCAGGGACTACTAGAAAAGAATCCTAAACAAAAGTGCACCAAAAAATTTGTTAATTCATGCAACATCTTTAATCCAATTCCATCCCTCTTTAGCACATGCTAGTGTATTGTCATGCCAATATGGACATCAACCTAAATCCTATCAATAACATCTATAATACTAAGGACATAATCCCCACAATTATACCTATGTGGGAAAATAAACCCTAACCTTTCCAAAGGTCCATCCAATCCATCAAATCCAAAAATCCATAAGCATCAAAGACCCCTTCCCCATCCATGTACAAAACTAGAGGAGTGTATCCATGCATTAATCACTATCGGTAATGTTGAAACAAAATGACATTCCTCCATCATGTCATCCAAACCAATCAAGATGTGTTAAGAGCTTGTTCCAAAGCATGCCCAAACTTGCTCCCAACCAAATCAAGATCCAAGCATCCAATCTAATCCATTTCATGATCCCATATGCTCTCAAGATCAAAGCACCCCCATCCATACCATCCCCCAACCACAATCCTATCATCTTGGTTCCACCACCTTTATATGATCTAGTTTTCTCATAGTGGAGGAAATTCAAATTACCACCAACTGCTCCCTATCTACAAATAGATTCATGTCTTGTTTCTAAAACAATAAGTACCCCATCGTAAAGAACATATGCTAGAGCATGAATGACCATGACAAAGGATTAGGCCTTCATGAGCAAGGAATCTTGGAGCCTATACATATCTATGTAAATCAAGGATTTTAGGGCATCAACTACAAATCTCAAGATGCACAATCTAAAGATGTTGGTAACAACTCCATAAATCCTAAGGGAAATTCTTCCAACATCAAAATAAGTTTCTTCCATCATTCCTTCAAAGAGTTTGTTGCCACTAGTCCTTTTTTCAACATTGCTATGGACCTCCCACCACCCTTGACCATCTGTCAACTCAAATCCTCAATCGGGATCAATGAACACCTACATCATTAAATTTATTCCATAGTGATGAAGCTATCACAAAAGCCATGGGATTCCAAGATGATATCTCCCTATGGGACCACATCATAGACTTTGGAAGCAATTTAGATACACCAACCTATGAAGCCAAGATTCCATAAGAATATAAGGATCACCATGTCACAAAGTATCAACATGACAAATTAAATCTAAATTAGGTCACAAATCAAAATAGATCAAAAAGGAAATGTGGGCTCACCAATAAAAAAGGAAGCACAAAAATAATGTGGGTCCCAAAATAAAGAGAATCAATGAATCCAAGTGGAGCATCTAAATCCACATCTCCCCAATCTAACACTATCTCCAAATCTAGAAATCCATATCCCCAATATTAATCCTGAAACCCTCAATCTAAATCCAAACATCCCCATCCTTAGTCTAAAAACCTAAGTTCGTTTAGGTCCCTAAATCCCAAAATCGACAATCCAAAAAACCCCCATCCCAATCCCAAAAATTGAAATCTCATATACCCAAAATCCTAGATCCAAATCCGTAGCTTCAAAATCCATATTGGTGTGTGTAATTGTTGGTCTTGGTTCCCCTTGGTCCCATGACATTTCCTCATATCTCCACCATCCCATCCTTCCATCCACTCCTTTTTCATAATCACTTCCATTATCTAAGATACATCCATAACCACACCCCTTTAATCCAAGTTTTTGCATAATCCATCCATCCTCCATCTAACCTGCATTCCATTACATTTTCCTTGGCAACATCCTCTAATGTTGACACCATGATGATACCATGACTATAGTTGAAGAAGCCAAATTAGCAGTCAACAAGGTTTCTACCAACATAAATGAACACCACGCCAACAACATTGTCCATATGCAACAATTATTCAGAGCAAGATACTATAAACTCATCATCGAAACAATTGCTTTAGTGCAAAAATCCCATATCCAAATCTACCCATCCCATCCCAACACCCAAAATCTAGAAAATTCCAAAAAAAATTGAAAAAAAAAAAAAGAAAAAAAAGAAAAAAAAGAAAAAAAAGAAAAAAAATTTAAAAAAAAGAAACACAATCATAAAAATTAAAAAAAATCCAAAAAAGAAAAAGATAAAAAAAATCAAAAAATCAAGAGTAAAGAGAAAGTTTCATTCACTAGTGAAAACTATTCTCATGGAACCTTGGGCAAGTAATATGATGAAAACCTGTTTGTGGGCGTCATGCGCAAATCAACTGTCTATGTGAACCTTGCACTTGGGGGCAAGCCTCTCCTATCTTATCACTCCCATCCTCTCCTACCCATCCATTATATCAATATATCTATCCTATCATCTCCCTAACCCATCCTCCCTTCTCACTTTTGACCTTGATAAGGTCAGGGACACAATGTTGAAACATGCTTTGGACACCTCTTGGTATTCCCAATATTTTGCAACAAACCCTATCATATATCATCATAAATATCACAACACCATGTCATGAGTGGCATATCTAGAGTGAGGCATGTTATTCCTATATGACATAGTCCTTAGAGATCCCATCTTACACCCCTCCATCCATCCATTCTGAATTCCCCATCCATCCCATCCACTATTGATAAATATCCCTTGATCCTTCCATCTAATTCTCCTTGCATCCTTGTCCCTAGAATTGGTTTTCCCTTATGATTGGTTCCAATAAAAAGGCTGTCCCAACACAATCCAATGCAAAATTACCAATCTCAAAGCAATCCATCCAATGCAAGCAATCCCTAATCCACACAAATCTCGCAAAGTAATCTAAGTACATCCTCTAAAAGCACCCAATGGTCTTGTTCCCAGTCTTGCTGTAAGCCTTGATAAAATCAAATCATCATCAGGATATATCATTCCTAATCCTCATGTTGTTCTCAAGATATATCGTTCCCACATCAAAAATACTATCATCAGCAATCTTTCTTTAGCTTTTAGCTTGCCCAGGGGTAACAACTTGTTTGTCTTTGTATCATTTGTGCATGCATTCTTGCTTTATTATGTGTTATCATTTTATTTACATCTATAACAATCCTTGTAGCATACCACCACAAGGACATCATGGTCTTCCATATCATGGTTTCGTACGATATATGCTCACTTGTAACCTTGTCTTTTGAGCCAATCCTTTATGCATGAGACACTTCATCACCATGGTCTTTATATCCTGGTTCATAATGTCAAGTTCTACATCAAACAGTAGGTTTCTCAACCTACTCGACATGACCTCTTATTCCTCCACCCCATCCATTCACATCTCCTCCCCTCCATTTCTTAACCAATCTTCTCATCATCAACAATCATCTTGTATCTCCTATCTATTGTCCTTCAATCCCTTCTTTCATCCTTAACATCCAATCATATATCCTTATATATACGGTCCACCTATGTTTACCTCTTGTCTCACCATGAATATGTTTTATTTGACATATTATATATGTTTTGGACCAAAAAATTAGATTGTTAGCCTATGCTAATATTTGTACTGATTTATGTTTAATTACGTTTGTTATCGTATTTATGCTAACTTTGTTTGAATGTGACTCATAAAATCATATTTTCATTCTTGAATAGATGTTATTATTTGTTAAGTCAATGTTTAGGTGAACATGCCACCATGTTAAATGTTATGAAATTGATTGGAAACCACTCATGTTCTAAATTTCAGTGATTTTTTTAGTGGCGAATATTCGCCAATTGGCTAATAGTTGAAATTGGGGATTCAAAAATTGGCTAATAGTACAAGCTATAAGGTGACTTGAATCACCACATTTTTACAAAGTTTTATTTTAGTCCTAGTTAAATCGCAAGAACATTTATTTTATTAAACTTTTAAACTCAAAAATTCACCACAATATACGATACCTAATTAGATCAGATTCGCCTAAATTTTATAAGTTTTAGTAAAAAATGAAATTAATGCACCAATAACATTATATAATTATTGATTAAGTTAGGGCCATATCACCAATTTTTAATCACTATAGTTGATTTTATTTGTAATCTAACAGTTGTGGTTGTATTCCATGGGTTAAAATGTACCCACGGAGCTCCAATGCCTATTAATCCCAAAATTGTATTTGGGTCGTTGATCTCAATTTATAATCTAATAGATGGGTTAAATTCCATGGACCAAAATGTACCCATGGAGCTCCAATGCCCATGGGGCCCAAAATTGCATTGGGGTAGTTGATCTCCATTGAGATCAATGACCCAAAAACAATTTTGGGCCCCATGGGCATTCGAGCTCCACAGGTACATTTTGGTCCACGGAATAGAACCCAAACCATTAGTTTATAAATAAAATCAATGGTGCTAAAAAATAATTTAGGGCCAATTTGAAATATTCAATGTTTGATTGAAAATATTAAGGAATTATATACATGAGCACTACACCTTAAACTAGTCAATCACTATCACCTTCAGGCCTTTACTTTTCCATAGGAATTTAATTTGTTTTTTAGGAAGGATTCACCATGGTGATTAATGCATTTTATTATTTTTTGTCAAGATTCGCTAGGATTTTCTACAAATTTCTAGTGATTTAAAAAAATTCACCAATAAAATTAATATTTTTTTCAAAAAAAAGAAAGATTTGCCAATAGAAATTAATATGTTTTTCCAAAAAAATGGAAGATTCACCAGGATTTTATATCTTTTTTCAGGAGGGGTTTCTTAAAGTTATCACTAGTTCTAATTAGATGATTAATTAAGATTGATAATATTTAAAATGTCATAATGAGGTTTCATAGAACATGATGATGGATTAACACCACCTATTGCTTTGGCTATGATTTTTTGTTAAATTTGATGTGTGCAATTAAGTATGCAAGTCCTACAAGTACAATGGCTGATGGGGTGGCATATGAAGAAGTAGCTCATAGATTTGTCTAGTAACCATCTCGCTTCATCTAAGGAAGCAACAAGACCATCCTTATGTGTTGACCTATTCACCTTATTACCATGGATATGGAAGACCAATAGCATTTTTAAGTACCTAAGTGTGTTGTCACATTGTGCTTTTTAATGTTCTTGTATGTGCTGTAATACTTCTAGATGTGTCAAAGTTCAAGTTTGTTTAATAGATTTTATCCTCTTTTAGGATTATTTATTTAGCTTGATATTTTTTTTCATGAAATTTATTTATTTTAATCATTTGGTTGATTTCTACTTAATGCAAAATTGTGGCAGTTGTAAACCCATAAAGTTAAATTTTATGGTCTTTTTGGATTACGATTTTAAATCATTGGCATTTGTCACAACCCTCATTCGATCACTAGTCAATGTTAAAATAATTTTTATTTTTAAGTTAAATAATTGTGTAAGATTCTTGTGAATTTTCCTTTTTTATCTTTTATCCTCCTTAGAGCCATATGTTAACATGGCTAAAAAAACCCATGAAGGTAACCTGCTGTGGTCGCGGTCCCGCTCCATCAAGGCTTAATCCTTCACTTGTTTCATTTCCACCTGGTCCTATGCCCTACTAAGCCTATTAAAGCCTACCTTGTTGAGGAAAGAAATGACTCGAAGGATAATGTCCCTTTAAGTGTTAAGTATGGTAGCCCCAGTAAAAACAAAGTTGCTGGCCCCACTGGCAAAGATCTCCAGGGCCCTATGGGACCCTCCCCCAACCCTAAGATTCAGTCTATTGTTAACCCTGGTCCCCGGTCCCACAAGAAAAGGACACTAAAACCCCTCTGGTCCCCCAGAAAGTTAACCCTATTCTGCAAGGCCCGACTGACTTGACTACTCCTTCGGGAGGGGGGCAGCTGGGTCCCCAAGGCAACCCCAGAAGGTTGTTGCTGAGGTTCTGTGTGGTTTGAAGAACAACCCTTCGCACTCGGGTGGTAAAAAATAGAAAGGAAGTTTAGAGGAACACCCTGTTCCTAGGAAGGGTAGTAAAAAGAAAGGTAAGAATATTGCTAGTGGTGTGAAAGTGTGTGATCCAGTGGTGGATAAGGGGAATGTTGAGCCCCAAGAGCAGGGGGTGATGTGGATGAAGAGAATAAAAATGCTTTTGAAAGAGCACTATGAGAAGGCCTAGTATTTGCAGGTCGAGTAGATTGGCTGGGGGTAAAACACATGTTCTAAAAATTGTTGATTATTCCTATGCTTCAGACCCGAAGGACGAGGTTGAAATCAAAGAGGTCAAGTCGACTCTTGAACAACTATAAGATCAAGAGGGGGCTAGTCAATTTGAGTCTCTAAATAACTCCTATTATGAGACAAATCAAGATGAAGTGGAGATCCTCGAAACCCCTGAGAAGGAAGCCGACAATGCTAGGGATGGTGTCAATAGTAACTAGCTAAACAAGGAGATGGTTGATG
Source organism: Cunninghamia lanceolata (assembly GCA_027924645.1). NCBI lineage: Eukaryota > Viridiplantae > Streptophyta > Pinopsida > Cupressales > Cupressaceae > Cunninghamia > Cunninghamia lanceolata. The sequence continues at coordinate 17,584,386 of BSBN01001272.1, read as the reverse complement.
TCAAGAGGAGACTTTTCTCTATGGTTACTTCCGTGTGTTTGAAGGTGATCCACTGTATGGCTATGACACTGACTATTCTGTAGGATGCTCATAATGAACAGGTTGACAAGGATGGAAAGACTGCGAGCAAGGAGGAACTTATGGAGTTCCTTAAGGATGACTGGAATGATCTGCTTAAGTAGTTTCTGGTTTTATGTTTGTTTTTGGTATTGGTACTCTTATAATACTATTATGTTAGCTAGCTATTAGTCTGCTACTGGTTTGCTATTCGTGGCCGCTGGCCTATTTTTCTGCTCGTGGGGCTTTTGTTATAGGGACCTGCACCCTTATTTGGAGCTTACCAATATCAAAAACAATTGCATTGATTTATTGAATCATAACATATAGATAGATTTTTAAATGGATAGGAGTTATTAATTAATAGATATTAAGTAAATTATAAGATGTTAGAAGTGGTCCAAACTTTGATAAGTATTAAATAAATTAGTAAGACAAATAATTTTTGGAGAGCAAATAATTTAGTAGTTGTTGTTTAATAATTGACATGTTCATTTATAAAAAAAATGGCCACTAACTTAATTGTTGATTCGATATTGAATTCAATCCTTTAATTTGTTCATCAACCATTGATTAAATTGTATGATATATAACCCTAGTATTTAATAATTAAATAAGCACCTTTTTATTAAATAAATTTAATTGGCAAGTATTAGTAAACTAATTAAATAATTATTATATAATTAAATAAAGCTAAGTTAAAATTTCTATGATAATAAATAAAAATAATTAAAGTGTTAATGAATATTTAAATTAAATAAAAATTAATATGGTTTTAATATTAAATAAAAATAATTAATTTTTTTAGAAACTCAAGAATTTAAGGCAAGAATCTAGGGATTTCATGAATTGGGGATTGATTGAATTATTTCATGGGCCTTGCATTTTTTTTAGACTGCAGGAATCGACATAGCCCCCTATAACTTGCAGTGTGCCGGGTAAACTTTTTAATGTGACTAGTGACGCTGGCACGTCACGCCCTCCGGTACCACGTGGGTGGGGGGATTAGACCTCGTGACCTCTTGCCTGCAACAAGATGCTTTAGCCAATCGAGCCAGGGCCCCCACTCTTCACAAGCCTTACATTTTATTAGTTGTGCAATTTTTTTGGATGGGAGGAGAAAACTCTTCGAGAAATTATCTCCATGGATTCATGGGGGAAGGGATTTTAAATAATGTTGTGCAGGATGAGTTTAGGGGATTTTTTGGAGAGGGAGAAAGATTGTCTAGAGTTCTTGCTGGAAACACTCTTCTGCAAGAAGATTGGCATTCCTCCAAGGGTAATGAAATTTATTTATTTCCTTTCATTTTCTCTAATACCATCTCCAAAGCTCTTTTTTGGGCTGACCATCTTTGCAGGATTAAAGCCATGCCAAATTTTATTGGGGTTTCGATTCCATGAAGAAAAATATAAATATAAATATAAATGTGTGTGTGTGTGTGTGTGTTTGTACATCTAAGATTGTGAGTGTGCTGCACGTTTTAGGATATATTGATTGTAAAATTGATAGTATATATGTATGCATGTAGGTGTATATATTTAATACGAACACACACACACACACACATACTTATTTGTTTTCAATTTATTATTAGAAGTTAGAATATATAAATATATTAATATTTGCAATTATGTGAAATGAGCATTAGGGTTAATCTTTTATGGATAAAATGTTAGATGATTTAAAAAATTTGTGATTTAATTCACTAGTCTATTTGTATAATTGCCCAATTAAATTGTTTAAATTTAACTAATTAATAACTTAGTAATAGTTAGTATACTCGTAGTTATTTCAAATTGATTAAATAGATTTAAGTTTTATTCCGTTAGATAGGTAATTCTTTAATCGTAGTAATTAGTTAATTTAATCAATCTTGCTTGGATGGTTATATGGATGGCCAAATTTATCCTTGTTGAGTTAATTAGTTAGGGAAGTTTTAAATTAAGTTAATTAGTTGCAATGGATGGACAAATTTATCCTTGTTGAGTTAATTAGTTAGGTAAGTTTTAATTAGTATTAAGTTAAGTAGTTGCAATGGATGGACAAATTTATCCTTGTTGAGTTAATTAGTTAGGTAAGTCTTAATTAGTGTTAAGTTAACTAGTTGCAATGGATAGACAAATTTATCCTTGTTGAGTTAATTAGTTAGGTAAGTTTTAATTAGTATTAAGTTAATTAGTTGCAATGGGTGGACAAATTTATCCTTGTTGAGTTAATTAGTTAGGTAGGTTTTTATTATTATTGAGTTAATTAGTTGCAATGGATGGACAAATTTATCCTTGTAGGATTTAGTTAGGTAAGTTTTTAATTATTATTATGTTAAATAGTTGTCATGGAAGGACAAATTTATGATATTCTTATTAGTTTACAATGGAAAAACAATTTTATTAAGTTATACATTTTGTTATTTATTTAAATTTAAAGTTGAATTACAATCTAACAGATAAAGTATAGTTGTTAGAAATTAACAAATCGTTCTTTTATTCAATCAATATGCAATTGTGGGAACACATTAGATAGTTATAACATACAATTTTATCAAATGGTAATTGAACCAATTGACCCAATCTCAATCAAACAACTAAGTTAAAATTAAACTGAACTTTATCCAATCATTAAGGTTTACTACAATTACTAGTCTCAATTTAAAAAAAAAGTCTTATTCACAAATTTTAGTTAACAAACTATTAAGCTAGGAACTCTTCCAATTGTTTTATTTTCTTAACACTTAGTAGTAATTAGTTGAAGATGAACAACTATGTTAATTTACTTTCTTTTGCAATGGTTTTCCAACTTTGATTGAGATTAGTTGAACATGAACAACAATTTGTTAATCTTTCTCCAAATGGTTTGTAAATGTGTGGAATAAAGTATAATGTTTTTACAATGTTATATCATTCTTTTTGATTCCATCAACTTAATAAGGAAAAACCCAAAAAAAACCAAACATAGTGTTCAGTTTTGATAGTGCCTCTTGTTTGCATTTACTAGTAATGCCATCACGTTGAACTAATGCACTTATGCCTAACATAGCTGCAACAATGACGTATGGGCATCGTCCCTATAAACCACCAGGGAGTAATAAGGAACATCTCGATGATTAAGTCTGAGGAAAGGGTAATCTCCCTTGGGCACAAAACTAACAAGATTTAATCAAATTAATCCGTCTTAGAAAATATCTCCTTTCCTTGTTTTAAAAAGAATTTAGAATCACCTAATGGTCTTACTTCTTTTAAAAACATCTCTCGGGGGAGGGAACATACTCTCGAAAGAGGAATTGGGGAAATATTAGAAGTTATTGGGTTATATCACATGATTGTGATTATACATCTACTAGTACATTAATGTGTGTAAATATAGATGATGGTTTAATTAGAGTATTCAATGGTTTTATTAGAATTAGGGAGTGATAAATTTGTGGCTAATAAGTATTGGGGAAATGTTTGAAAAACATAGGTATGACCCCAACTGAAGACTTATTAGTGGATCCCATCATTCATATAAGGCTTAATCAAGGTTTTTCCAATGCATCTTAGGGTGCTTATGCGATAGACATATACTCATTAAATTATACTTACCTAGGGAACTAATAATGAGAAATGTTAGTTTTAGCACCTATTGGAATGACATCTAAAAATCCTAGTTCTAGTCTATTTTAGTAATTAGGGAATTTCCAGTAGACCATTATTTGTGGGTAGTATGTATATTCTTGGTAATTGGAGAGATAGCTACTAACCTTGGTAACTATGGGTTTGGGATCATAATGTTTCACAAAAATAAGATCAAGAATTTTTCCTATCATGTACTTCTCCTTCGTGGATCTTGGCAATATAGAAAATAGTAAGAGTTCTTGTAAACCAAACCATTAAGTCTAAGAAAACCAAAATTCTTTCTTGAACATGCGAATCTTAGGTAAACCATATCATTTAAACAAAACTTAAATGTCAAACACCCACTCTAGGTGTTTGCTTTTTATATGTTTCCGTCCTTGTTTCACCTGAGTGGGTGGTAGCCGATGAAGAACTATCTAGGGAAACTAGACCTTAGAAAGGGTTGTGTACCCACTTGAGCAGTTACATAAACATAGAAAATCCAGAACTACATATCAACTCTTAATGAATCGAATCCTCATGTACCTTGATCTTGTGGATATAGGGTATGGAGGTAGTATGGGAAATGAAGGATGTTCCCAATATGCAGGTACCAGGATTATGTGAGGATTAAATACTATCTTGTTTAGAAAAAGTTACGCAACAATTTTTTTTTTCATGGATGTCTTTTTGGAAATTAAATGTTCTCATCTGTCCTAAGTTGTGTGTTTTTTGTAAGTATCTTTGGAAGGTCTTTACATGTGGTATCAGAGCACAAGTTCAACACTTGGACCTATGAGTCTACCTTGTAGAGGTTATTAGAAATAATTGGCATTAGGTTTATCAAACCTAATCTTGTGATGATGATTTTGAATGTAGAAATGGGAAAATAAAAAAAAAGAAAAAGAGTAGGAAGGCAAAGAAAACTAAATAATCTCGAATCCAGAGTAATGTAGAAGAAAATATGAGTTACAAGGGGGATCTTGGCTCTCCAATTCTGAAACTTTATTTGCTGCTCTTGAGCGAATCAAGCTTGAAAGGGAGAAATGTTCAAAAACTCCAATTACTGAGATAATAACCTTTGGGGTTAAACTAGGAAAACCCTTAGTAAACCATGCAATGCCCTTTGGGTGTGGGAGAAATGTGCCTCTTATGAATAGAGAGAAGATATAAGAGTACCTATGCATGCATCCCACCCCCAAGTTTGTGCTATTAGACTCAAATGAGGAAGAGGAGCCCGAAGAAATCCCTCTTTCTAAAAGTGACTTATAATCTAAAAGCCTAGTAAACATTAAATAAGGATGTATAAACCCACTACTATATCACCATACCTTAATAAACATAAGTGATGATGTTTTGAAACTCTTAAAACATTGGTGCATGATGATTGTCTTTCATTCTTACCCTTACACTTATATTTTGTGTATGATGATTTCATGTATGAATGAATCATTAGAAATTGTGTAGATAATGAAAATCAAGGGAGGGGTCAAGGATAGATTTTTCTTGTATGATTATTTGCATACCCCCCTTTAGTGTAATTAAATGGGTCAAATTATTACCCCGATGGGAATTGATCCTTCTTGATGATAAGCATGTTGGCAAGAGACACTGTGTGGCTTCATGAGTGTTGTCATTGATGGAAACAAAGTCTATCCCACACATCTGCAGTACATAGTATGCCTATACCGGAAGTCAGATTGAAGATTATTTTGGTTCGGTGAACAAGAACAGAGTATGCAACAAGGTTTGACAATCAGGTCCGGATCTCTCAGATGATGTAACTCAGCAAGTTGTAGATTTGGATAAGTTAAGAGGAGTATCATGACTACTATATTCCAGAGATTTAGCCTCTGGTAGTAAATCATGGAAAAGATATGAGCATCTGAGCATCAGGTTTTAGTCAAGTAGAGTAGACAGAGGAAGAACTGATTGGCAGAGCATCAGACTTCAATCCGGATGAGTAAAAGGTGTTGATCAAGCTATTTGAGGGATCATACATTGTTGGCCGACATGATTAATGACTTCTATGCCTATGTTTTTGATATGCATCACAAATCAAGCATGGATTTAGCCGACAGATCAGTAATTTGTAAATATCTTGAGTATTCTGGTTGCCGACTAGAAAGTTGTTGAAATCCTTGATGCAGATATATATACCAGATGGATTCCAGTATGTAGGTGTGAGTGACTATACAGATGATGAAATAAAGTGCGAAGAAAAGTAGAGATAAGTGTGGAAGCAACAATACAAGTCCAGTATGTGACAGAGCAACATCACTAAAGTAGAGGAAGAATGAAGTGCATCAGATCAATATATTGTGCCTAACCGAAACTGAACTCTAGCATTTGTGGATGCCTCTCATCAGTTCAAACACCTGATTACCTTCTGTAAGTTTTGTAGATAGTGAGTCTCTTGTAGGAAGTGTGCCTCTTGTGAGCAGTGTGCTCAGGTAGTGAGCCCTAATTGGCAAGTGCCATTTTGTACTTATTCTTTTAACAAAGAATATAATCTTGGGTTAGTCACCATGTGGTTTTTCCCTTAACAGGGTTTTCCACGTAAAAATCCTTGTGTTATATGTGTTAATTTTATTTCTGTTCTCATGATTATATATGCTTATATGTTTTGATGCTGCACAAATTATAAAAGAAGAAAATAAAGTTAAGATAATAGAGATAACTGATTCACCCCCCCTCTCAGTTATTTGCCTTATTTCCAACAATTGGTATCAGAGCTAAGTTCCTCTAAACAAAGCCTAATAACTTGAGGAAAATCTGGGAATCTCAATGGATATGTATGGTATGAAGGAACAACTTCAGTTTGCCCTAGATGATCTTGAACAATCCCACTCTGAAGTCAATAATTTGAGAGAAAGACTCAAACAAGCTGATGATTTCATAAATGAGCTAAAAGAAAAACTGAGTATCTCTATGAAAAAGAGAAAGGAACTACTTCAAAAATTAGCAAGTTAGAGTGAAGCCAATGATACTAATGAAGATCTGGATGAGAAAAACAAGCTATGTGAGAAGCTATCAAAAGAGGTCTTTATGGTAAGGCATGAGATGGAATTAGGGGTTATGAGATTCACCCAAGAAATTGAAGAGAAAAGGAAAATTGAAGATAATCTAAAACAATCCCTCAAGGAGAAGACAGAGGACTGCCACAAAATAGATAGAATAATCAGGCATCTTGAATCTGATCTTGAAGAAGCTAGAGATAATGAAGAACAACTTGAGAATCAGATAGACACTCTTAAACAATATCTTCAAACAACAAATGAATACAAAGAGAAATTCAAGATAAGCTCAGCCCAACTTGAAGTTCTTCTTGAAAGCCAAAAGAGGGTAGATGATAAGTGTGGTTTGGGATATGAGAAAGTTGAAAGCTCTGGATCCAGTCAGAAGAATTTTGGATCAGGAAATCAAAGAAATAGACTTAGAAGACCTCCGGTAAGGCAACCAAATGCTCAAAGATATCCATCCTTCAATGGATACTACTTCAATTGCAACAACTTTGGTCATAAAGCAATTCAGTGCAGAAGGAGAATGAATCAGACTTATCCATCCTTCTCTGGACAATGTTTCAATTGCAAAAGGTATGGTCATAAATCTCCTGAATGCATAAATATGCAAATAAACAATTCATTCAATGGTAGATGCTTTGCATGCAATAGAATGGGACATATGGCTAATCAATGCAGATCAAGAGGATATCAATCAAATATGAAAAGAAATGTTGTTTGTTACAATTGCAATAGATCCGATCATATTGCTAAATTCTGTAGAAGTAAAAATTAGGAAGAAAAGGTTCCGGTGCATCATAATAAAAAACAAGATAAGGGAAAAGGCAAAGTGAATGCGAATGAAGTTCAAAGGGAGATGAGCAAGATTTGGATGAAGAAGAGTATAGAAAATGTTGGGGATGGATCCGCACCAGAATCCGGTGTTGATATTCCTTCCGGAAACTAAATAGATGAGCTCTGGCTCAGGGGGAGTCACAAAGAAAAATAAATTCCCCCATCCAGTCAATTGGTGCCTAAATTTGGCACATGGAATGTTGCGGATTAAAGGGTTCTCATAAAAATATCTAAATAACCCTCAGTAAAAATATGAAAGATCCGCATGGAGTTTTGCAAGAGTTTAATTATCCAAGATTGATCCAGTTTGACAGCCATCCGGTAAAGCAGAATTTTCACAGACAGATCCGGTATGATTCAAAATTGAAATACTTTGACCTGTGGATCCATGGCATGATTAGAGAAAAGAAGATACATTGTCAATCCTCACTAAAAATGATTCTAAGTGCAACATAGTGATTCGAAAAGATCTCTCTCAGAACACGGCAATCGAATAACTTAAGTTGTGCATTTATTGCAAAAGCAAATTAGGGTTTGCACAAGAATACAAGGGTTCTTTCACTCATCATTTGCACATTTGCATTCGAGAAGAAGAAAAGAAGAGCTCTGCATCAAGTTTCTACAACTCTCTCAAAGATCAACTGCAAAATCCAATTCAACCAACGATTTGTTCCGGCTCTTATTTCGAACCCTAAAGTGTAAAAAGGTACTTCCATTATGAAAATCTCTCTCTGAATCTTTTGCAAAATGGATACTCCAGTGGTTGTTAAGATCACTGATAGGCCGCGCCCAAAATTCAAGAAACACCCCTATAAATCCCTAGAAGTTGATCCTTTAGGCACTTTTTCTAGCATTCCGCATGGGGTATTGCATGTAGAAGATGTTAGGGTCTACATCCATGCCAACATTGAGGAATTTGGAGACTCTAAGTTGATGGACATCTATCATAAACAATTAATAGATGAAAGTTTTGAACTCAAACCTCAATACAAGGCCCTCCGGGATAAACACTTCGGACATTGCATCCACTTTCCCTATTTTGCAGAAGATGATTGGGTCTGGTATGTCCTTAGTAGAATGCATGATAATTTCATGTAGTTAATGAGGCCCTTCAAGATAACAAGAGATGCCATTAGGACAGTAACTAGATTGCACTCATTCGATGGGTTACCTGTACTCAAATTTGTCAAGAACCAGACAATAATTGAAGCTACTAGATCTAAGTTTGACAAGAGAGCAATGACCATAGATGACATCACAGATCCGAATGCCAAATTTGCCTCAATGATAATTGGGTATAAGATCTATCATTCTAGCAGGTAAAATTTTGTGTCTGGGACTGTAATATATGCAGCATATCAGATGTTGAGGGAAAATGTAGATTATGACCTATGTGATCTTCTTTTAAACTAATTGTTAGAAAACCTGCAGAAGATCAAGAACAATAAGAAGAACTCCTTCAAGTATGGTTGTTTAATACTGTGTCTATTCTTCTACTACATGAATGAGCTACCCGAATCAAGTGGTTGGGTTTGGTAAAATGACAAATTGGTTGCAATACAGATTAGAGACTATATGTATGGACTTGGTGATGCTAAAGCTCAAAGCACAACACTCTAGGGTTACTTAAGAACTTCCAAAGCATGATGCAAGCCAGTGAGAGGATACCTCAATCCATAGTTGAGAAATACAAGGATACAGTGTGTTTCATGGTAGATACTGATCAATGCCTAATTGAGGCAGTTGAGCCTAGAACAATTTGGATAATGCCAATGGGATACGAGGTCGATGAGAAAATTTTGGAGCTACATATTCAACACCTATTGAGCCAGCCTAAGGACCCTGAGGCAAAAAGGTTTGGAACCTTTCAAGAACTAAGTGTAAAAATACATGTTGAGCTAAGACAACTGGAGATAAAGAGGAAAGTCAGAAGGGAAGTCGAGGAAATTGCCAAAAGATATGGCATATCAAAATATGCAGTAGATGCAAACAGAGAGAAAATTGAAAGAGCTGAGAAAGAGAAACAAGAAGCAGAGAAAGGAAGTGTTCTGGTACAAGCCTCCTCCCTGACTAGATCCTCCAAGAGCTCTGCACCTGCCACTCCTAAGAGCTGAAGAGCCACCAAACCGGAAGTCAAGACATCCAGAAAGGGAGAAAAGAGAATGAAAAAAAAAAGCTACAAGGTCATACACAAGTCACAAGGATGATGAAGAAATAGAGTCTGATGAGGAAATTAAGAAAATGAAGAAGAAGAAGAAAACATCTGGGGAATTCTCTGCTAGTAAAAACAAAGAAGAAAAGGCAGAAGCATTTGTTGAAAAGCCCACTCTTTCCATTGATGATATCATTAAGGCAATCACTGTGGATGGGAACCTACAACCAATAACAGAATTCTATGATGAATACAGTGATACTGACAAGAGGATTCTGGAAGAAGCTATAGTCAGGTATCTGAATATTTACAATAAAGCATTCATTGAAATTATTTCATTGATTCCCAAAAGTCTAGAGAAGGTACTTGAACTAAGATAAGAGAATACAAAAGAAAAAGACCTAGAAATTAGGGAACAAATAGCAATTCAACTCTATCCTTCTATTACTCCAAAGCAAGTGGACATGATCTTTAAGGACTGCAAGGATGAATTCCGGAGCAAAGAATGAATAAACTTATGCTTGGAAAAACTGACCAAGTAGCAAAAGAAACAAAAGACATCCTCCAGAATGCCTTCAAAAGATTCAATCTTCCTATTGTAGAGGAAACAGATGAAGAACCTTCCACCATGGATGTTGAAGGATTAAATGCAGCCAGTGAAGAATCTTCTGACAAAAATGTAGAAGGGTCAAAAAAGATAGGTGAAGAGAAGTCTAAGGACTTGGATTCCTCTATTCCGGAAGAGGAAGTTCATGAAGCAGTAAATACAAGTAACATCTCTCCTTCGGATCCCACTACAAACATTCCAAACTTAGGAGTTGAAGGAGAAGGAAGAAAAGAGGAGGAAGTGAGTCAAGAAGAGGAGGTAAAGGGAAAAGAAGAAGAACAAACAGAGAAGATCTATGATGACAGTTCTGAGATCCCAAAAGAAAAGAAGACTCAGTCACTGGCAAGAGACACTACAGAGGCAGTGAAGAACTTCTTGAACAAAGAAATGATGGAGATAGATGAACCTAAACTATTTCAAGGACCATTAAATTTTGACTCTCTCTCTCCGGTCCATATGATGAATATAGCATCTTTTGCTCAAGCCAAAGCAAAAGAAAAACTTCTAAAATCTCACATGGAAGACTGTGAGCTGTTAGAGATTGCATCCGAGATGCTGGAGAAGATCATGCCATCATTTCAAAAGGATCCTTCAACCTCTCCATCCTGTAACTTGAAATCTCTGGTAAATTCTGTTAGCACTCATTTTAGTTCTTTAGAGAAATCGGCAGAAGCAAAGGTCTGGAGGAAATTTTTGGGAAAAATATTCACTGAAGTATAGTGACTCATTGTTAATGATAGGAGGACCCTAGATATTGGGATAAAGAGCCTTGAAAATGCTCTTAAAGATGGTGGGGACATGTACAAATTTTGTCTATCTTGGCCCAAAGTGACAGAGGATATTGAAAAAAAGGTGAAAGAACAAGAAGGTAAACTATCAAGTTTATCTCAAAATTTTGATCCCCTCTCTACATCCTTAATGAATCAAGAATTCCAGGCCATTGTCATCATAAATGAAATAAAGAGGCTGAACAAAGAAAAGAAGGATATAGTAAACAGAATGAGTGAACTCAGAGGGATAATTATCCCTAAGTTAGAGGCAATGCATGAGGCCTTAACAGATGCTCAGACCACAACCCAGACCAATGATCTGGCAGATTTAAGAACAACAGAAGCATATGCATTTTTGTTGAGTGGTCACATCTCCATTTTGGACAAGATGAAGCAGAGCTAGGCCACAAAGTTTGTACAGTTGAAGGCCACTTTTGCGGATATACTCAAGTATATGTAAGTATAACATGTATATATACTTATGCAGCCATGTATAGGTTAATTTTTGCAAACTTTGGTGTGCAGATTCTGCCCTTTGCCATTGATGTCAAAGGGGGAGTGAGGAGTAGTGAAAAATGTGGAATCCAGCTAAGGGGGAGCTTTGGTAAAACAATGCATAATATAGAGCATCAACCAAGGGGGAGTTTGCTGCGACACTTAGTCATTTTTCACTAAGTGTTGCCATCAATGCCAAAGGGGGAGATTGTTGGCAAGAGACACTGTGTGGCTTCATGAGTGTTGTCATTGATGGCAACAAAGTCTATCCCACACATCTACAGTACATAGTATGCCTATACCGGAAGTTAGATTGAAGATTATTTTGGTCTGGTGAACAAGAATAGAGTATGCAACAAGGTCTGACAATCAAGTCCGGATCTCTCAGATGATGTAACTCAGTAAGTTGTAGATTTGGATAAGTCAAGAGGAGTATCATGACTACTATATTCCAGAGATTTAGCCTCCGGTAGTAAATCATGGAAAAGATATGAGCATCTGAGCATCACGTTTTAGTCAAGTAGAGTAGATAGAGGAAGAACTGATTGGCAGAGCATTAGACTTCAATCCGGATGAGTAAAAGGTGTTGATCAAGCTATTTGAGGGATCATACATTGTTGGCGGACATGATTAATGACTTCTATGCCTATGTTTTTGATATGCATCACAAATCAAGCATGGATTTAGCCGACAGATCAGTAATTTGTAAATATCTTGAGTATTCTGGTTGCCGACTAGAAAGTTGTTGAAATCCGTGATGCAGATATATATACTAGATGGATTCCACTATGTAGGTGTGAGTGAATATAGAGATGATGAAATAAAGCGCTAAGAAAAGCAGAGATAAGTGTGGAAGCAGCAATACAAGTCCGGTATGTGACAGAGCAACATCACTAAAGCAGAGGAAGAATGAAGTGCATCAGATCAGTATATTGTGCCTAACCGGAACTAAACTCTAGCATTTGTGGATGCCTCTCATCAGTTCAAACACTTGATTACCTTCTATAAGTTCTGTAGATAGTGAGTCTCTTGTAGATAGTGTGCCTGTTGTGAGCAGTGTGCTCAGGCAGTGAGCCCTAATTGGCAAGTGCCATTTTGTACTTCTTATTCTTTTAACAAAGAATACAATCTTGGGTTAGTCACCCCATGGTTTTTCCCTTAACAGGGTTTTCCACATAAAAATCCTTGTGTTATGTGTGTTGATTTTATTTCTGTTCTCATGATTATATATGCTTATATGTTTTGATGTTGCATAAATTATAAAAGAAGAAAAGAAAGTTAAGATAATAGAGATAACTGATTCACCCCCCATCTCAGTTATCTGCCTTGTTTCCAACAAAGTACACTTGAAGAAAAAATGGTAGGACAATAACATATTAAAAAAATTACTTCTTCATTTTATTTAGTAGGATAAGTGTGTCTTCTCATATTAAAATAGCTTGAAGTTGTAGAAGGATGAAGGAATTAGAATGTTAGTCAAACATCTTTAAGGTCCTTTTGTGTTGAAACTTTCCTTAACTAAACAATTTTAATTCTATGTAATGATATAGTGTAATTCAATTTTAAATGCATTGGAATGATGATTACTTGGAATTCAATGTATGCTTACTCGTAAGTCTCTTGACTGACCTTTATATTCAACTTATTACTGTTGTAAAATTTTCTACTTCTGGTCTAGTGCATGTCACATTGACAGAAAATGAGTGATTGACTATAGAAGCTTCATAAAGCCCTTTTATGCCATTTCTTTCTTCTATGATCTTTAGTAACCCCTCAATCTTATTTGGCTTACAATGAATGGTATTAAAGTTGTTTTGACCTTCTTATTCATGAACCTTGATTGATCACCTTTTTCTTAAATGGCAAGGATGGTTATGAATTTGAAATTGATATTCTTCCTGTATTTAATGTTCTAAAGTAGAAATAAATTTATGTAAGTAATTGAGACTCACAAGAATCCCCGGGGTGGATTACTTGTACCAACCATTGGTTGAAAACTGAGGTGTACAAGTTTTATATAATTATTCCTTGTATGACACCCTCAACACAATACTTTATTTGGGCAAACTGTGGTCTACATGAAGTGACTCTTGGACCCGTATTGGTCCCGAAAGGGGTCAAAAGTCTTTGGCTAGAGAACCCTTTATATTCCTGTCCTTAAGTCCGTATGGAAAAAAAAAAGATCCCTATCTTGTTAGGATAGAAGAGCCCATTTGGCTACAGGGAAAGGATGTCCCGTATGGACAAGAAAGCCACAGGACAGAAGAGCCTGAATCAGCTGTCCTGAATTGGACGAATGGCCCATATTGACTAATTCCTGAGTATCTAGATTGACTAAAATGTTATCATTTTCCTAACTTATAATACTGTATCATTTTGCTTTGATCCTTAACAAGTTGGAGTAAAACTTTTGATGTGAATGGGAAAAAATGGAGAATGCATTCAAGATACTTGACATCTGGGTCCAGAAGGCAAGCCACAAGGAAGAATTTAAAACATGTATGTGGATCTCATTTTGAAACAACATTTTTGTGCATGATTTTGCATTGGGACGATGCAAAGGTTTAGGGGGAAGTATGTCACAACCCTCATTGGATCACTAGTCAATGTTAAAAGAATTTTTATTTTTTAGGTTAAATAATTGCGTTGATTTATTGAATCATAGCATATAGATAGATTTTTAAATGGATAGGAAGTATTAATTAATAGATATTAAGCAAATTATAAGATGTTAGAAGTGGTCCAAACTTTGAGAAGTATTAAATAAATTAGTAAGACAAATAATTTTTTGAGAGCAAATAATTTAGTAGTTGTTTAATAATTGACTAATTTCATTTATAAAAAAAATGGCTACTAACTTATCAAGATTGAATTCAATCCTTTAATTTGTTCATCAACCATTGATTAAATTGTATGATATAACCCTAGTATTTAATAATTAAATAAGCACTTTTTTATTAAATAAATTTAATTGGCAAGTATTAGTAAAATAATTAAATAATTATTATATAATTAAACAAAGCTAAGTTAGAATTTCTATGATAATAAATAAAAATAATTAAAGTGTTAATGAATATTTAAATTAAATAAAAAATTAATATGGTTTTAATACTAAATAAAAACAATTAAATATTTTTTAGCAACACAAGAATTTAAAGCAAGAATCAAGGGATTTCATGAATTGGGGATTGATTAAATTATTTAACGGGCCTTGCATTTTATTAGCTGTGCAATTTTTTTTTGGATGGGAGGAGAAAACTAAACTGGAACGTTAAGTTTACATATATCAGGTTTGTTTGAATACCAAGTTCCTGGTAAGTTAAATTGCATTTTACATTTGCATCGAGTCTAGGGTAATTTCTCCAAGTTATTTTAATACTTAATGATTCCCTTCTAACAGAATCACTTTAAAAGAACTCCTTGCAGAGTTTTCTATCAAATGTGGAAAATTGTAGATAATTCTAGGTGAAGTAGAACAAAGTTCCAATAGGGCTCAAAACACCTGCTAAAGGATAACTGTTACATCCCCAATATGAGATTAGCTTAATCTTATGTTTACATGGTAATCAAGAGGATTAATTAGGAGTTGGATTATGATGTTTATGGAAAATGTCAGATTAATCATCACTTCTAATTAATGTTTGGTTAGTTAAGAGACTATAGATTTAAATGATTATTTAATTATTATGGGGTGAATGCAAAGAGATGGGGGACCAAAAGTCACTACCATGGGAATTTTTGGTCCAAAAGTAAAAAAAAACACAAGCATGTTATAATGCGCTCGCGTTTTGGTTTACTTAAAAGCAAAAAAAAGCCATTTCTCCTCATTTAGTCGCGACCATTGAGAGAAACATAGCAAAAATCTCAATTCAAAGCGTGATTGTGTTGAAGGGAAGCCTCTCCAAGCGAGTGTAAGAGAACAACAAATTCACGATGCCACCTTGCTGCCAAAGACATCATCGAGCAAATTTGGAGGGTCTAGCATAGGAAGAAGGTAGGGTTTGACTAATTTTTGTTAGTTTGAGAAGAATTTTTAAGCTTTGCAATGTTTGATTTGTTTTTATATTGCATTTACAATTATTGGGGCAAGAGAAAACCCAAATCCAGCTAAGGAGGGTAAAAACAACCCCCAAAACCCTCCAAACCCTCAAAACCCACCTTTGCATCCTCACAATGTAAGGGATAGTCAAGAAAACTACCTACGGATAATAGAAGAAAACAAGAAACATCTTCAAACTATTATTCAAATGCTAAACAATCCAAGTGGAACCACCGATTGTAGGAGGGCACTTGCAAAGTCACTAGAGGAGATTGTTTCCCACACCGATTCGGTGACAAAACAAATCACCGAATTCTAAGACTATAGGGAGAGGTGTTGACAATATTATGTCGACAAGTTGTCATATGAACAAGTGAAGAATGAAAAATTACAAAATATCAATTATGTGCGCACTTTATTAATCCTAAAACTGACCAAAGATTAGAAGAAAGTTGCAAACAGTTTCCTATTCATTGGTGTAGGAATGAAGAAATATTCCAAAATTTTTGGGATAGATGGTACATGGTCTTTGATGAGCCCCCATGCAACAATGATGAGGTACCACAATATTTCTTGAGGAAACTCCATTACAAGTTCATTCTCAATAAGATTCCCAATTATTTTGACATTCGTGAGTTCTAGGGTAGAGGTGTTGGCTCTGCCCAAGATAGACCTGGGGCTCAGCGAGATGAAAACCGTGTGCCTGTACCCTTGTTGAGGCCAGAACGTAGGTCACTCCCTTCAAATTTGAAGGAGAGTGTTGAGGTGGAGACATTACATTCATTGACTACTCTCACCCAAACTCTATTAGAACATGCTGATGATCTTACCTAGGCTGATGAGGGTGAGAGTAGTAGGCATCATGTGTCCCCACATTTGTGTAGTTCATGTGGGAACCTGTGTGATTATGGGACGCAAGACACATGACAGGACTCTCAGTAGGTTGTTGAGACTCATGACACATGGCAGGACTCTCGGCAGGATGCTGCGACACAGAAGCATCATCTAATGATGGAGACATCCATATTGGATCAGATTGTTCTCACCAATGATCTCTTACAGACTACATTTGGTATTGACTCTCAGGTAATTTGTTACAAGTTTCATCTTGATTTAATATATTGTTATTTAAAATTTGTAATTAATTTTATATGCTTATCTATATTATAAGTCAAAAATAACATGTATGTAATTGTCTACGCAATGAAATTCTAGGGTTAGAGTCTTCATCCTACCTCCGTTAGCCATCCATTGGCAGGTTATGAGAGGAGGTCAAGTCAACAGGTATGTAATTTATCACATGATCATAATTATTGTAGACATGTCAATGGTAATATTATTTTGTGACAATTTGATGATTCAATAGTCACCGACACCTCCACGGTTTCCTTGGTCCCCTGGACACAAATCCACCACTTTTACGGAGCTAAATTTAACCATTTCTAATCATTATGCATTTTTAAAATAATGTTATGTATTTATTTTGGCTGAATAATCATGAACTTGATTTTCAGATGTTGAATGTGAAGACTCCTCATCTCCATGAATCAGCACAAATAGGCATTGCTGCAGCCATGATGTCTTTAAATCCTTTGATCGAGGTATGAGCCAATAACATGAAAACATCATAATTTTGTATTTCTTGTTTTATCTCATTTCATTTGATGTACATAAATGATATTTATGTTTAGTCAATTTTGCTTTTTGATGCTTCTTACAGGAGGTCACAACTCCAGCCTATCCAACTACGTACAAAGAAGCTAGAGACAAGATGATGGAGAGTGATCATTAGATGGCGGTAAGTGATCGATTACATATGTTTAATGTTATATATTTCATGTACATTTTCTATAATAATGTGCATATTGTTTGATTGTATTAACAGGTGGAGTTCCATGAACTTGAATTGTCGCAGAGGTCTACTCGGTGGCAGAGAGAGGATGAGTCACGGATTAGCTCTCCATCTTCACGGTCAAGCAAGGGCCGCTAATTATTTCATAAAAGTCCATAGGAAACTAGTTTTTGGGACATTTTTTGTATGCCTAGATGGCTTTGTATGTACATACTTTTGTATGTTACCAATGTATATTTTTGTATATACATGTCTGTATGGCTTTGTTTGGACATGCCTCTATGGATTTGTATGTAAACTAGATGTTATGTTCATGACATTATGTATATGACAATTTATATTAAATATTTAATATGATGATCAATTATCGTTACAGGAATTTGGTTTTACACGTGCCAATTGCATTTGCTTGAAAGTAACTTATAAATTGTTTTCAAATAATCCATTTTGTGCATATCTTGCAATCATTGCATTCTGTGGGACTGTGCATTTCTTTGAGGCATCATTTCAAATAGTTCATGTGCCTTGTCTATGCTTCCACACTTTCCATACATGTCTACAAGGGAAGCTGCAAATACAATACACGTGACAAAATTCCTATATCATTTATGCTTTGATGGTTGTCCACACCATGTTGCCCAGATCCCATTCTGGCATAGGCAAGGAGGAAGTTGATAAGGTTGTGCAATTTGGTTTTAGACGTGCCAAAATTTGCATTTGGTTGAAATTTACTTTTGTGCAATTGCTTGAGAGTTTTTTTAAGCAAAAGGTGCAAGGCACCTAAAATCTATTATATATATTAAAAAGAGGATTACATAAGAACTTTACAAAAATCCCCAATTTGCAAGTTCGTGGGCTGAAAGATAATGGATTCAACATCTAAGCTAGATATAAACCTTATAGACACCATTTTGCATTCTCCAAGACAAAAAATAGAGAAGAGAAGGATTATGAACAAAAGGTTTCATTAACTGACCAAAAGACATATGTAGATATAGCCTATGCTGAAAGTAATTATCTACTATCACTTAGGCATATAGAAGCCCTGAACTTAGTCCGCCCCATTCAAATCTTCAATTAAGAAACCTTGTTGAACTGGTTCCACATTATCTTCATTACCACTACCTGGAGGAGGTGGCCGGAGGATAAAATGCACTAGGAAGAACAGGGCCTAGAATATCTCCCTTGTAGCATCTTCCATAACTGGTCCAAGCTCATCTGCATGGCAATGGATGCTATTTTGAAAAGACACAACACAATCATTTTGCAGACCGTGAGTAAAGGATGTAAATGCACAGTGAATAAGGGGAGAACGGTCAATGTCTTTATGAAAGAATAAACCACCAACAGGAGCAGTCCCTGAGTACAAATCATAATCCACCAATGCAAGATTAAACTTGTCCACTGCAATTAAGAAGTCTTGGATAAACAACAAACCTAAATTCCTTACCACATTAGCATTTTGGATGAGATCCATTGTATTTGACAGGAAGTGGGAGACGGCTTGCGACGGATAGATAGGCCTGGGGAACCTGAGCATTTCATGACCAAAAATAGTTGTAATTGCATTCTGGACCTCTTCATTATAGATTTTAAACACCTCTGCAAGTGCACTTGGCAACAACAACCCTTGTGTAGGCTTCTCCCACTTTTGAATGGGAAAATACATTCTTTTGTTTCTCTGCAGAGAACCCATATTGCAACGGCTTACCAAACAAGGAACTTGCAGTGTAGCTTCACCATAAAACTTCACAATGAGAATGCCAAATAGGAAGGAATGATAGATATTTAATAAGTGATGCCACACGAGAATTGAAACCACATTATTATCTCTTTCTTTGGATCACGAAACTAGCTCAGATGACATCAAAGAACTGTTAATAAGTGAGTACGAAATCTACCAGAAAACCATTTTGCACAAGTTTGACAATGTCAGATAAGAAGGCAAATAATAACTACTTTTTTCATTTGTTACTAAATTTGGTACCTGCCATCAAAAAAGAAACCGTTAGATAAAAACCTTTTCATGTCTCTAAAAATAGAGACATGACATCACTGCTGAACTCAGGGTCTCCCAACTTTCGATGGCTTACAAAGACACCTGCCAAAGAAATTCAAAACCAACCACTAATCTTTGTTTTGCTGCCATTAGAATTATTTGCCCTTATACAGTTTCTTGAGAGCCAGCACCCACAACACTTTCTTTCTAAACTATAAGGGCAAGATGAGAAAACTCTTTTAATGATTCAGAGTTCAAAATTGCTTGAGAGTTTTTAAAGCCTTATGAAAAATCCATTTCGTGCATATCTTGCAATCATTGCATTCCATGAGACAACATTTCTTTGAGGCATCATGTCAAACAGTTCACGTTCATTGTAGATGCTTCCACACTTTGCATACATGTTTTGCAGGGTACTTACAACTACAACATTTGACAAAATTCCTATATCCTTAATGCTTTGATGGATGTCTATACCATGTTCCAAAGATACCACTTCTAAGGTTTTTGGAATTTGGCTTAACGTGCTCGCCAATTGCATTTTCTTGAAACTTTCTAAAGGCTTATTAAAAAATCCATTAAATGTTCATATCTTGCAATCATTGCATTCCATGAGGTGACATTGCTTTGAGGCATCATGCCAAACAGTTCACATGCCTTGTCTATGCTTCCACACTTTTCATACATGTCTCTGAGGGTAGTTGCAACTACAACATCTAACAAAATTCCCATATGTTTTATCCTTTGATGGATGTCCATTTTGGCATAGGCAATGAGGATACTGGCTAAGGTTGTGGAATTTTGCTTTACACCTGCCAATTGCATTTGCTTGAAAGTTTCTAAAGCCTTATCAAAAAATCCATTTTGTTCATATCTTGCAATCATTGCATTCAATGAGGCAACATTTCTTTGGGGCATCATGCCAAACAGTTCATGTGCCTTGTCTATGCTTCCACACTTTGCAAACATGTCTACAAGGGCAGCTGCAAAATTACAGCATGTGACAAATTTCCTATATCCTTTATGCTTTGATGGTCGTCCATATGCTGTTCCAAACAATCTATTTTGGTGGATGTCCATACCCTATTCCAAAGATCCCATTTTGGGATTTACACATTTCAATTGCTTTTTATTGTATGTTTCTAAAGCCTTATAAAAAAATCCATTTTATGCATATCCTACAATCATGGCATTCCATGAGACCACATTTATTTGAGGCATCATGTCAAACAATTCACTTGTCTTATCTATGCTTCGACATTTTACATATATGTCTTCTAGGGCAGTTGCAACTACAACATCTATCAAAATTCCCATATCCTTTATGCTTTGATGGATGTCCATGTACCATGTTCCAAAGATCTCAGTTTGGCATAGGCAAAGAGGATGCAGTCAAATGTTGTGGAATTTGGATTTACACCCGCCTATTGCTTTTGCTTGAGAATTTCTAAAGCCATATCAACAAATCCATTTTGTGCATATCCTACAATAATGGCATGTTCCATGAGACTGCATTTCTTTGAGTCATCATTCCATGCAAGTACAATAATTGATAAAATTCCCATGTGCTTCCACCCACTGATTTCTTTTTCTTGAAAGTTTCTAAAGCCTTATCAACAAAACCATTTTGTGCATATCCTACAATCATGACATTCCATGAGATTCCATTTCTTTAAGGCATCATGTCAAACAATCCACTTGCCTTTTTCTATGCTTCCACATTTTACATACATGTCTCCTATGATAGTTGCAACTACAACATCTTACAAAATTCCCATATCCTTTATGATTTGATGGATGTCCATGTACTATGTTCCAAAGATCCTAGTTTGGCACTAGCAGAAAGGATGTAGTCAAAGGTTGTGGATTTTAGCTTTACACCCACTAATTGGTTTTGCTTGAAAGTTTCTAAAGCCTTATCGACAAATCCATTATTTGTATATCCTGCAACCATACCATTCCATGAGACCACATTTCTTTGAGGCATCATGTCAAACAGTTCACTCACCTTCTCTATGCTTCCGCATTTTGCATACATGTCTTCTAGGGTAGTTGCAACTACAATATTTTTCAAAATTCCAATAGACCACATTTTTTGAGGCATCATTCAACGCAACTACAACATTTGATAAAATTCCCATATGCATTTTGTAAGAATACATGAGATACTATATATTTCTATATGATTACCCTAATTAGTAAGAATTAATAAGAAAGAAGCATAACGACAATAATTAGCATTTAAGGATTTCTAATGAAGACCTAGGGTTTTGGTGCCAATGGCAACTCACCAAACCCTCGGATCAATCTTTATAAATGAAGAGATTTTATGATTTAGACTAATATAGATGCTTGGGTATCTCATGATCATATTGAGATCTAATCATTGCTTTGTTTCTTGTAGGGTTTGTTTCCATGCTTCTAATCATAATAATCAAGGTTATGGGACAACAAGGTTATGGAAATGCTCTTCCATTATTTGCATATCCCACAACCATACCATTCCATGAGACCAAATTTCTTTGAGGCATCATGTCAAATAGTTCATTCACCTTCTCTATGCTTCCACATTTTGCATACATGTCTTCTAGGGCAGTTGCAACTACAACATTTTTCAAAATTCCAATAGACCACATTTTTTTGAGGCATCATTCAATGCAACTACAACATTTGATAAAATTCCCATATGCATTTTGTAAGAATACATGAGATACTATATATTTCTATATGATTACCCTAATTAGTAAGAATTAATAAGAAAGAAGCATAATGGCAATAATTAGCATTCAAGAATTTCTAATGAAGACCTAGGGTTTTGGTGCCAATGGCAACTCACCAAACTCTTGGATCAATCTTTATAAATGAAGAGATTTTATGATTTAGACTAATATAGATGCTTGGGTATCTCATGATCATATTGAGATCTAATCATTGCTTTGTTTCTTGTAGGGTTTGTTTCCATGCTTCTAATCATAATAATCAAGGTTATGGGACATCAAGGTTATGGAATAGCTCTTCTCATGTCATATGAGGAGATCATGGTCACAATACCATCAAGATATTGTGAATTTCAACAACAAATTTCCATCTTTCTAAACCCTACATCATACACAGTCAAGAAGGCACAAAACAATCAAAAGCATGGATGGTCAAGGGACTATCATGAAATCATAAGGTTGTTATCCATAGGGGGATTGCCTTGAAAGATGTATGACCATGCTAAATTGCTCCTTATCAAGGCCATGATGTGTCAAAAAGGTGAAGTTACTAGGTGAATGTAAGAAGTTAGTTTCAAAAGAGTATCTGCTATTGTCACAGTCATGAAAGACTATCATTATGCCATCTTAGAGACCCTATGACTCAAGAAATCACCATGAAAATGAGGTTGAGGATGCTTGGCACATGAAATGAGACCTTCCCTAACATTTACCCACCCACCCTAACATGTTGGCCCAATCTGTTTGGCTTCACAACAAGCATATCAAAAAATAAGTCACCTGGCAAGGTTGTGCTACACAAAACTAAAGCATTTTGCAAGAATGCATTTGATTTCGGCACAATCAAACGGATTGGAGTTGACCAAAACTGAGAGAGGTTATTGTGGATGGACCCCACATGCACCTGTAGGTCCAAATGAAATGTTCCCAGCTGCCATGAATTCTAGGAACTGCTCTGTCAAAGTTTGGTAGTTTTTTCGTCATAGGGATCTTAAGGGACTTTGCCGGTAGCCTGTTGCCCTGAATGACTAGGGCCCTTGGCACATGAAATGAAACCTCCCCTAACATTTACCTACCCACCCCGATGCATTGGCGAAGTCCGTTCGGCCCCACGAGCTATGGAATGCAAAATGTCACTCCTAGCACCTTTCCACTGCATGAAACTAAAGCATTTTACAAGAATACATTTGATTTTGGCACAGTCAAACGGATTGGATTTGACCAAAACTAAGAGAGGTTATTGTGGAGAAACCCCACATGCACTTGTAGGTCCAAACGAAACATTCCCAGTTGCCACAAATTTTGAGAACTGCTCCGTCAAAGTTTGGTAGTTTTTCGTCTTAGAGATCTTAAGTGACTTTGCCGGTAGCCTGCTGCCCCCGAATGACTGGGGCACTTGGCACATGAAATGAGACCTCCCCTGACATTTACCCACCACCCCGATGCGTTGGCAAAGTCCGTTCAGCCCCACGAGCTATGGAATGCAAAATGTCACTCCTAGCACCTTTCCACTACATGAAACTAAAGCATTTTGTAAGAATGCATTTGATTTTGGCACAGTCAAATTGATTGGAGTTGACCAAAACTGAGAGAGGTTATTGGGAATGGACCCCACATGCACCTGTAGGTCCAAACAAAATATTCCCAACTGCCATAAATTCTGAGAACTGCTCCTTCAAAGTTTGGTAGTTTTTCGTCTTAGGGATCTTAAGTGACTTTGCCAGTAGCTTGCTTCCCCAAACGACTGGTGCACTTGGCACATGAAATGAGAGCCCACCCTGACAGATTGGTGAAGTCTGTTCAGTCCCACGACCTATGGAATGTAAAATGTCACTCCTAGCACCTTTCCACTGCATGAAACTAAAGCATTTTGCAAGAATGCATTTGATTTTGGCATGGTTAAACGGATTGGAGTTGACCAAAAATGAGAGAGGTTATTGTGGACAAACCCCACATGCCCCTGTAGGTCCAAACGAAACATTCTCAGTTGCCATAAATTCTGAGAACTGCTCTTTGGTAGTTTTTTCGTCTTAGGGATCTTAAGGGACTTTGGTGGTAGCCTGCTGCCCCGAACGACTGGGGTGCTTGGCACATGAAATGAGACCTCCCTTGGCATTTAACCACCCACCCCAACACGTTGGCAAAGTCCATTCGGCCCCATGAGCTATGGAATGTAAAATGTCACTCCTAGCACCTTTCCACTGCATGAAACTAAAGCATTTTGCAAGAATGCATTTGATTTCAGCATGGTCAAACAGACTGGAGTTGACCAAAATTGAGAGAGGTTATTGTGGACTGACCCCACGTGCACCTATAGGTCCAAACAAAATGCTCCCAGCTACCACAAATTCTAAGAACTGCTCTGTCAAAGTTTGGCAGTTTTTATGTCTTAGGGATCTTAAGGGACTTTGCCGGTAGCCTGTTACCCTGAATGATTGAGGCACTTAACACCATATTTTGTGATCAACATCAAAATCATGAGGACATTGAAGAAATATTTGACACATGAAGACACTAAGAACACTGAAGACATGGAGGACAAAGAGGCATGAAGACATGAACAAACTCCTGTCATGAGGAAGAACCACAACCCAATCCAACTCCTGAAAGCATGACATGTTATGATGAAGAACCACAACCAAATCCAATGATCCAATAGCATGACCTAATGACATAAGAAACTATGTCCTACTATTGTAACATGATAAACATTAATGTTATGAACTAACATCCAAACCCTGTGACATCAATCTTGATATGACAAGAGTGAAACATGAGTGAATAGGATTAAGACCAATAAGGCTCAACTTCATCCATCACTTAGATCTAACCCCATGAAGCATAACATGATGAAGATGTAAACATCAACTGTATACCATAGAAAACAAATCAAACCAATCATGAGGCCTTCACTGCTCAAGTTCATACCACTGCTTGAGTGAGATCTTCACTATTCAAGTTCATGCCTTGTCTTGAAGCACTACAACTCTGTGCATCACATCACATACTCTATGAAGAAGCAAGTGTCTTTATATCACAAAACCCAACAAAATATCTTGAAAGTAATGGTATGATCAAACAATAGACAACCAATAGACCTGCACAATTATGCATTCCTTACTTTCAAGCAAATGCAATTAGCACATGTAAAACTAAATTCATGTAAGGATAATTGATCATCATATTAAATATTTAATATAAACTGTCATATACATAATGTCATGAACATAACATCTAGTTTACATACAAAGCCATATAGGCATGTCCAAACAAAGCCATATAGGCATATATAGAAAAATATACATCAGTAACATACAAAAGTATGTATACAAAGCCATCTAGGCATACAAAAAATGTCCCAAAAACTAGTTTCCAATGGACTTTTATGAAATAATCAGCGGGCCTTGCTTGACTGTGAAGATGGAGAGCTAATCTGTGACTCATCCTCTCTTTTCCATCGAGTAGACCTCTTTGACAATTCAAGTTCATGCAGCTCCACCTGTTAATACAATCAAACAACTTCATGCACATGATAATAACTTTATTCGTAAGGTTCTAAGAGAGAACAAGTTCTAGACATAACCATTATTGTTGATCACTTCATGCACATGATAATAAATTTATTCGTAAGGTTCTAAGAGGATTATTTTAGAGATTTTTCAATACAGACAAAAGGTGAAAGTTTGAAGAAGATTGACCAAGTGCTCATAAAGGATTGTCATGCCATAACTGATTTATTCAAAAGGATAGTCATATTCATGAAATTTGGATTGAGTTTGATTTCATTTGAGGTGGTGTGATGGAGTTTAATTATGTTCAATAAGTTTCACATACGACTGTCCTAACATTGCAAACCATTGAAACACACATGAAGGAAATCTAAATTGCTGAAATACATAGTGTGCAATTCACAGAGTAGTCCTAGGGATAGCCATCTAGGGTTATTGTGATTAGTTAATTATGGAATGATGAAGCCACTATGACATGATGAATTATATGAATCATGAAGACAATGATGGAGATCCATGGAGAAAACCAAGGAGGACAAGATAAGACACCAAATTTGTGTATTTGCCAATGACAACAAATTTACCACCTAGCTGTCCTTAACTAATCCATGATTGCAAATGGATGTATTTTGGTTTCTATTGACTAAAAGTGACTTATTTATGATGAATATAATGCTCGAAATTGTTTCTTGCAGGTCTAAGAAGTTGGAAACAAGTGGATATTAGCTAGAGCTATTTTGGAAACATACCTAGGACTGTCATAAAAATCATTAAACTAATCTCTGTAATTTAGGGTATTGAAAGGTATATAGTCGATCAAGGTAACCACCATCATGTGCTAACAAAGGACAATTAGGAAATTTTGAAATATTGTTGTGTCATGTGCACACAAATCATCATGAATAGGTGCATAAGGAATGTCCTAGCCCAAGACACTAAAGAGGTCTCCACATCCTCCATCCTTCTCCAAGAGAATTCATACTATGAAACATGCATGGAGAAGTTATCAAAAGGACACCTAACAATTATGTCTAAATGATCAATAGAGACAAGTAGGATTGTCATAATAGGGGGCATAGGATAGTCTAAAATTCAAGCCATTGCATGGTTCTATTGAATGAATCATTATGCATATTAAGGAATAAATCCTTCTATATCATCCTAAGGCAAAAATTAAGAGTCTTCCAGAATCAATTTTGGCTCTAGTGATCATGAATATGAGTATGACAAACAATTGTTCACTAAAATTATTTTATGAAGTATTTGATATTGTTTTTCTCTTATATAGCTGAAAATAGGTGAAATGAAGGCATGAAGGGCCAAAACAAGGTGGAAGCATGAGGAATTTGGAGTCTCTTTGACTGAACTAACTGATATACCTAGACACATATATATCTTAGAACATAAAGAACATAAAGAACATAAAGACATAAAGACATAAAAAACATAAGACCATATATATGTGAATTAAAATGGACATAAGTTGAACATACCTTAGAATTCAATATTGTAGTTGACCAATTATCCAAAATATGGCTTCAAAATCCTCAAATTCTTTTTTTTTGCAAGTTTGATTATGAATTCTATATAACTCTAGAATAGGATTAGTGAAATTTATGGAAAAAACAAACATATATCATCAAATTTAATCTATATATCAATGGTAATTAGCTTTGAAATAATATCACACATGAAACATGAAACTTTCAGTTTAAATAATCAAATTTTCTCCAAGAACAAGCAAAATCAATTCTTCTACGTTGAAAAAATAAAAAAGGTGGTGGATTGATATAAAAATGATTCTCAATAAGTCAAACAACATGAAAAGCATTTTCTTGTCTGATATACTGCATGAAAAGTAGGAATAACAGTCATGTGGGGTCTGAAACACAGATCCCACATGCTTTTTTGCTATTTTTCATGCTTCCTAGAACGTGCTTACATTATAACATGCTCGCGTTATAATGCGAGCGCATTCTGGGAAGCATGAAAACATAAAGCTTTATGCATGCAAAAATCATAACCTTCTCAATGTTGGTGCCAAAATCATGGTCTAGGATGTCATGCTCTCACATAAAATATATTGTAACTATGCATGTAGTACATCAAATAAGTAATCAAGTGACAGTCCAAGAGTATCCCTAGACTCAAATATCCATGTGGGTCATGAAATAGAACTTGTCTATACTAGGAGGGACAAATGTAACCTTGTATCTACATGGGAGAGTCTCTCTCTCTCTCTCTTTATTTCTCTATCCTATATATAGAGAGGGACCAGGAGACATGGAGAGATAGAGAGGGACATGGACATGGATATGGAGAGAGCCTGGGGACATCCAGAAAGAGATGGAGAGATAGAGATAGAGTTAGAGAAAGGAAAAAATATAGAAAGAGGGGCAAATAGAGAGATAGAGAGGGATAGGTGGAGATAGAGATGGGGAGAGGGGGATTGAGATAGACAAAGGGGTCTATAGAGGGAGAAATATAGAGATACATATATATAGAGAGAGGGGAGATATAAGGAGATAGATCTAGCAAGGGAGAGATAGATAGGGAAATACAGAGAGAGAGGTAGAGGGATATATTAAGATATAGGGTTATGCGGATAGATAGAGACATGGAAAGAGATGGAGAGATGTCTAGAGACATAGGGAGAGAGATTTCAAGAGGTAGAGGGATGGGGAGAGAGATAGAGAGGAGGGGAGAGAGGTAGCGAGGGATAGATTAAGAGATAGGGATCCATATGTCTAGAGAGATAGAGATAGGGAAAGAGATCAAGAGATACAACTTCCAAAGACATAGGGAGATAAATTTGAGGTAGAGGGATTGGGAGAGTGATAGATAGGGGGAGTGAGATAGTGAGGGAGGGAGAGATATAAAGGTAGAGTTAGAGAGAGGGGATCGAAAGAGAGAGAAAGATAGAGAGATAAGGAGAGAGAGAGAGATAGAGAGGTAGGTATAGTTAGAGAGAGGGATAGAGGAGACAGAGATATCTCTCCTAGACTCAGTCTCCTCTATATCTCCCTATTCTCCTCTCTACCTAAACCATAAACCTAAACCTCTAAACCTTAACCCCTAACCCCAAAACCATAAACCCTAAACCCTAAATAATGCCCCTAAACCCTAACTACTAACCCCTAAACTCTAAAAATGAGAAACCCTAAACCTCTAAACCCCTAACCCCTAAACCATAAAACCTGGAAGCAACCCTAAACCTCTATCTCCCTATCTCTCCTAATCTCTATTGGTCCCCTCACTCTATCTCTCTCTAAACCTTAAACCCTAACCCCTAAACTCGAGCAACCCTAAACCCCTAACCCCTAAACCCTAACCCCTAAACCCTAAACCCTAAACCCTAAACTCGAGCATCCCTAAACCTCTAAAGCCTAAATAATTCCCCTAAACCCTAACCCTAAACCCTAAACTCTATTTACTTGAGCAACCCTAAACTCATGTAAACCTCAAATAATGCCACTGACCCCTAAACCCTAAACTCAAGCAACCAGGCTAAACACCTAAACATATAGTTCAATAGGGGATTATGGAGGATCAATGTGAAATGGATGTAGAATTATTGGATCTTGATTAAATCATTATCCTCATTTGGATGTGATTTGATAGGATCCAAGTTATTTGTTTGATTATCTATGTTTTCTTGGGGACCAAGTGTCTCATCATGGGATATTGATGGATAATGAATAGGACTCACATGGGATGATGGATAGGGCTAATGGGATAATGGATAGGAGTGATGTGGGTTACTTCCTCATGCATAAGATATTGATCATAGATAATATATTGATCACAGGGAGGATAAGCATGGACAGTGCGATATTAGATATGGATAGGGTAAGTGGGGATGCATTGATATTCATTAGATTGGGGAGTAAGAGGTGGTGATGGGGGTTCACTAGGAGATGTTGGAGGATCAATGATGGGATCGATGTATAGAGGGGTTGACCATGAGATGATAAGGGAACTGAGATGGGATTAGATGGGATGTTTGGATTTTGATTAGGATGGGTGGTTGGTGTTTCCACATGCTTTGGACTAGGCTCTTAATGTATAGCTATTGGGTTTCTTAGATGGATGTGATGGGTTCTTGGATGCGATCAATAATATTTGGATGTTTGACAACATGGCTACATAATGGGGTTTAACTTGGACTTATGGTAGGAGACTCTTCAATGAAATGGATAGACATAGGAGTGGATGATGGTGTTGGAGTGGTAGACATGTTATTAAGAGGTTCTTTGTTAGGCTCAAGGATAGGAATTTGAGTACATGATGTTCTTGGATTCCTTGCTAATAGTCCTTGGGTCACATCCTTCATGGCTTCATGGGTTGATGGACTAGGATATGCATATAGTTGATGGATAATGATGGAAGATGTTGTGGGGTTAGGATTAGGATCGAGTGAATGGATAAAGGAGGCCCGAATGGATTAGGATTGGAAGTGTTAGAGGGGGATGAAATTGGATTAGTGGATTTGGATGGCTCCATATCTTTGCTTTTATTTTTAGATTTTGTAAAGACTCTTTGGAGAAATTTTTTCAAGCATTCATGGGTTGATGGATTAGAGCTTAGAATGTTTAATGGTGGATTAGATGGTGAGTTATATGGTGGATGGATGATAGGGATTGATGGATTAGGAGATGGGTGGACTAACATGTTAGGATTAGGTGGATTGGAGGGAAATTATAAAATAATTCCCCTTTAACCCTAACCCCTAAACCCTAAACTTGAGCAACCCTAGACACTCATAAACCCCAAATAATTTACCCCTAAAGGTCTGAGAAAACCTTAAAATCATAAACCCTAAATATGCCCCTAAACCTGAGCAACCCTAAACCTCTCTCTCTGCCAAAACTGCTAAACCCTAAATAATACCCTTAAAATCTAACCCCTAAACCATAAACCCGAGCAACCCTAAACCCCTAAACCTTAAATAATTCCTCTAAACCCTAAACTTAAGCAACCCTAATCTCATAAACCCGACCAACCCTCTCTCTCTCTCCAAAACAAGAAAACTAGGACTCTCTCTCTCCCTCTCTCCCATCCATATCCATCCTCTCTCCCTCTTCCTCCCTCTCCTCTTGCATGTCAACAAAGAATATGGAAACAACAAAACTAGGACATACAAAGAGGGATGGGGATATAAATTGGGATGATGAAATGGAAACAAGATAATTTATGAAATTTCATTGGATGAGAAGAATGATGAGGAGAGGTAGAGAGGGGAGGGAAGTAGAGAGTGAGAGAGAGGATAGGAGGTAGAGACGAGAGGGAAGTAGAGAGTGGGAGAGGACCATAGGAGGTAGACTAGGGAAGGAAGAAGGGAGAGAGGGTAGGAGGTAGACAGGGTAGGGAAGTAGAAAGTGAGAGAGAAGGTAGGGAGTAGAGAGGGGGGGAGAAGAGAGTGAGAGAGAAGGTAGGAGGTAGAGAGGTGAGGGAAGCAAAGACTCAGAAAGAGGGTAGGAGGTGGATAGGGGAGGGAAATAGAGAGTGAGAGAGCGGGTAGAAGGTAGAGAGGGGAGGGAAGAAGAGAGTGAGAGAGAAGGTAGGAGGTAGAGAGGGGAGGGAAGCAGAGACTCAGAGAGAGGGTAGGACATAGAGAGGGGAGGGAAGTAGAGAGTGAGAGAGATGATAGGAAGTGCAACTGCCCTTGTAGACATGTATGTAAAGTGTGGAAGCATAGACAAGGCATGCCAATTGTATGACGTAACACCTCAAATAGATGTTCTGTAATGGAATAATGGATTTGTTGAAAAGGCTTTAGAAACTTTCAAGCAAATGCAATTGGCATGTGTATAGCTAGTTATGCTCAGCATAACGTGAATGCGAGTGCATTATAACATGCTCGTGTTATTGATTTCACATAACGCGAGTGTGTTATAACACACTCTCGTTATGATCAACTTTCTTTGACATATTTTTATTAGTTTTTAGCAAAATCTGGAGATAATCTAGAGCATGCTCCCCATCAGGATGGCACTTTTTTCAATGAAAACTCAAAAAAATACCACCATGATCTTAAGCTCTTTGTTAGCTATCTAACCATATAGTTTTTTACACATTTTGAGTACGTTAAGGGTTTCATCTTGAATTTCTTTTATTAGTGTGTCCATTTTTTTTTTCAAAAACCAGTGTCTAGTATTTTTGACTTTTTTTAACCGTTCATCAAAATTTGAAATAACTTACATTTTTAGAAACTAGACTCCATTTGACATGTATTAAAATTCAAACATTTTAGGGGGGGCACGCTCAAATTTCTATTTTTCAGGATATGTCCACTTTAAAAATTACTAAAAAATCAATTATTCATTAAACAATTATCAGAAAAATTAAGGATAAACTACATGGTGTTAGCTAATTTCTCATCAGAGCAATTATTGAAATACTAAAAAAAGTTAACATTTTAGGGGGAGCACACCAGACGTTATGTTATGTTTTTTTGAGAAAAACAAGACCAATTTGGGTGCTCCCCCTTTTTGAACCCCTTAATCTCAACCTTTTTTGGAAAAAAATATTCGTTTAGAAACTAGATTCGGAGCACTACGACTCTTTTTTTTGTTCCATATTCAAATTTTGAGTGTAGCTATCTTCAATTTCTCATCTAGCATCAATGTTTCCTGATTTCAGAAAAAAGTGGCATCTTAAGACCCCATTTTGGTCCATCATCTTTGTGCACTTACCCTATGATTTAATGATTATATTATGATGCATTGATAATGATTTTCTGGTTGTGAATTGGATTAGGAAAGTGATCTTCTTCTGGATATGGAAGGAGAGTATCATCCAGGAGGAAGGAATAGATGTTGGGAAACTGGTGTCAACAACCATCTGAGTGTCAGACATTTTGTCCTTTCAAACCATGTAAGTTGGCGTAAGCTATGCTTTGTCTTGGCCAGTTGTTCTCCTTTTGTAACGATTTGTTGAATTAGTCAATTTGACAACGTTGCGGAGACTCGACTAATGACATTTTGGAATGTCAAATCGAGTTGAGGGTTAGTTTTGTTTTGGTTGGAGCATAATTTTATTGCTCTGAAATGCTTTTTGAACTAGAATTAAAATCCATTTTTAGTGATTCGTAAGGTTTCAGATCCTTAGCGATGAAGGGAGGGTAGAGCACGATCCCTAAATCACTTGATAAATCTATCTCTTTAGAAGAGGTGATGTTAGTTAATTATAACTTTGTCCACAATAGTATTCACTATCATATAGTGGGTGATTGTAATAATATTATGACATAACTATATAGATTTGATATACAATATCATGCAATGTCATTGTGATCATTATTATTGTTTTGATTAAGTGACTTAGTCATATGGGAGATTTGAGCTCACCATTGTCTTGCAAGTGGCAAGCTTGTGTGAGCCATGTTGGAAGTAGTTGGCTGAGTGGGAGAAACCACTCCCACCACCTTGCTATGGGTAGTAGTTTTTCCCTCGGATATAGGCATGCAAGAATGTTGGAAAGAGGGAATTCTTTTAGTCTTGTAAAGACTCAGCTGGGTTTTCAGTTTTTCATTTTTTGCTAGTTTTTGGAAAAAGGTTTTTATTTAGTTTTCTGGGTGGAGCTTTGGTTCTACAGAAGTGGGAGAACTTTTAGAGCTGAAAGGTTGAAGATGAACTAGGAGCACTTACGCATTTGAACGGCTGTGCTCAAGTAGAGTTTTGAATGGTTATTCCTGCATACATTATGAAGTATGAGCTTCTTTTCTAATGAAAACCTTAGTATGCATTTCGTATAGAAACCATGCTTAAAAGGGTGTCTCTGTGGTATTGTTTACCTCTGTAATAATCTTTGACAATGGCTCGAGGCCTTACGGCCGAACCTGTAAAACTATTAGATATTCTTGTTCAGAGGCCTTATGGCCGAACCTGTAAAACTATGAGATATTTCTTGTTCAGAGACTAAAGGCCATGCAACCAAGTCACATTGAATTTCATACTTCTGTAGCTTCGCTCAAGACCATACAGTCGAGCTTATTTATTGTGCATTCTTTGCTTTATCTATGCTCAAGACCATACGGTCTAACTACATTATTCTACAATCTTTATTGTGTATTATGCTTGTGGTCTCACGACCGAGCTATATTGTAATATACCCATTATAATGTCCAAGCTCGTGGCCTCACAGTCGAGCTATGTGGTTTGTATTCTTTTTTGTGTAAGCTCGAGGCCTACAAACGAGCTGCTATTTTTATATATTAATCTTTATAGAGGCTTTGCTCAAGGCCTTATGGTTGAGCGGTTTACTCATTGGAATTTTATCAATGTTTGGGCTCGAGGGCGTGGAGGTCGAGCTCCAATACTTTGTATTCTACACCATGCTTATGGTCACGGCCATGCAAGTTGAATTCTATACAATGTTTACTATGTTATGTTTGTAGCTCCAGGCCATAAAGGCTGAGCTTTATGCGATGGAAACCCATTCTGTAACTGTGTCTTGAGGTCATCTTGGCCGAGCCCATGTTTTAACTACAACACATATATGCTGTGTAGCAATGTGACTTAGTTATTAACAATATAAAGACTCATGTATGGAGTTGAATAGAGGTGCTCATGGTCTAAATAGAGCCAAACAATGATGTCTAACATTCATTAATGGTTATGGCTTGTTTAAAAATAATACAACCACTTTGATTGTAGTAATTGGCTTATACGACCTTAATTCAAATTGTGCTTATAGCACTCAAGTATATGTTAAATTAACTTGCATGTAACCTGATGAGGAAGTTGATAATGGGTATAATCTTTACCATCCAAGGCTCCTAAGGTTAGTTAGAGCCATTAATCATTAAGGAAACATTCTTCTATGCTAAGACAAGTATGTCTAGATTAGCAAGAAAAGCATGATGATATCCTAAATAAAATATTTAATTGAAATTGTGAACCATGGGAAAACCTAAGATGGTGAATATGGTTAGATCCTTGATTAAGCAAAAGTGCAATAAGGTGACAAGAAGTCACAAGATCCATGTCACAAAAGTAACCCTTTTGATTGAAACAAACTCAAGCCGGGAGTTGATTGTCTGGGTATGGACTACAAATCGAATAGATCCCACTTACATTAGACCTAGAGTGAAAGGTCAAACTTAACTTACTGTAGGACATGACATCTTATAAGTTGAGTTAGGGTGGTGGACATATGACAATGTTCATGATGTAACATCTATGTATATAAAACTTTGGCCAAAGTAATGCATTCATCCATGCATGCATTGTCAGTCCACAGTGCTCCAGATGGGATAATGGTCTCCAGTAGTGTCATGCATAGTTAGGGGGAATCTATAGTTGCATGATTGTGAGACATTATGAAGGATGCAACACCAGATACTCAGATGGCTAACCTATCGGTTCCTAATATCTATCCTTCTCGTGAAGGGTCAGACCACTTCCAGGTAGGAAGGTGTGTAGGGGACTGCTGGTCTGTGGTTGGTGGAAAAGCACCTGGATGATGCTCTCCTTCCCAAGCATGAGACAAGTCGAGGCTTATGAAGATGGATGTCAATTGTTCCAGACATAGTGTTTTCTATTTCATGACTTGATGTCATTTGTGATGTATAATCATGATATGTATAAAATGTTTTATGATGCCATGGGCATAACTTGTTCATGAAAAGTGATTGGATATTCAATTAAGATTTGTAAATGATTAATGTATTGTAAGCCTTGTTATATTTTGATTTGAATAAAATGCTTAATTGATGAAAAGATAATGATTCTTTTGGTTAAGAATTGATTTGCACAAACAAATGGTTAACTAATCTATTGATTATGATTAATGTTTATGTTAACTTTTGGGCATTATGGAAAGTGCTGTTACATATGGTATCAGAGCTACCAGGTTCAATACATGGACCTAATGAGCTCACTACTTGATGATTATTTGTGTCCAACATTAAGTGTGCTAATGATTGGACGCTCTATGCTAGAATGGTAAAAATTAGAACACCTCGAAAGAAGGTAATAGAACATGGACGTTACCTACGCCAACAAAAAATCTTGAAGGCACGAGCCTCAATGATGAAGAAACTTGAACAGACTAGCTACTTGGTAGGAGCATGGTTATCTGATGAGGAAACTTTTGCTGATGCTGTGAAATGCATCAAGCAGGAGTTAAGGAAAGCAGAAAGGATGGTTGCCCCTAACTCTACTGGTGCATCAGAAACACCCTCTGCCCCTAAAGCTGAGGGAAATAACCCTAAAGATTATAATGTACTTAAGGAGGATGTGAAGGAGAACTAGTGTGTATCCTCACCTCCTAAGTTTGAAAAGGAACTATGAATATGGGAAGCTATCCCAAATTGTAAATGACTTACAGTAGCAAGGTGTAAACACAATTTTGTAATTTTGGTGGATTATATGTAATCCAATGGAAACTGTAAATCAATGGAAAATTTGACAATCTTTCCTTTCTTATTAAAGATTACATGAATGCGAATAGATTTATAAAATGATTGAATTGAATAACATGGAAAAACTAATCCATGATTAACCTGCAAACTTTAGGAAGAAGTAGATTGCAATAAAGGTTTAGATTAGAACTAGAATGGAGGATAGCCGAGATGAAGGAGCACCTTCAAGGCAATCCGATCTAAATTAGACCAAATCTTGACTTTGTTGAAAGAAACAAGGGTGAGGGTAAAAACTCTCAAACATGAAGTAAGAGGTTGGTCAGAAGACATGTGAGATGCTTATGATGGGGGTGATGGCGAGGAATGCCATAATGACACCACCCAAAGTGAGCACAGAGAAAATAACTCCGCGGCTAGACAGGAAGGAGATAAGAGGAACCTTATGGCTATGGAACTATCTTATGACGTGAAAAAGGTCATGCCACCTAAATTTGATGGATCCGTAAGCAGAGATGCCATGGAGGCATTGCTTGCAGAAATGGAGAAGTATTTTGAAATAAAAAACTATAATGAGGTTACTAATGTTGTGTGGGGAGCATTCCATCTGGTAGGTGAAGCATCCACATGGTGGATGAACAAAAAGATGGAACTTGGTTTGAGGTCCACAAGCCTTACTTGGGACAAGTTCGTAGAACTTTTTAGGAAAAGATGGTTGCCTCAATTGTTCTATGATAAAAAACTTATAGACTTTTAGAACCTAAAACATGTTGATATGATTGTAAATGAATATTGGGAAAAATTCACCTGACTATTGAAGTATGTGCTGCAGTATCAACAAGATGAGAAATTATGAGTTCAGAAGTTTATAATGGGGTTGAACACCTAGATTGGGGGCGAGGTTAATGTTCATAGTCTTACTACTATGGAACAGGTCTACGAGAAGGCCGCCAGACAAGAACAAAACCTAAAGGCCATGTCAGCTTATAGAGAAAGAAATCGAAAGAGATATAATTAGTCTCAATCTTCTCAATCCTCTAGGAAAAAGGGGAAGAAATAGGAATATACTGAGAAAAATGACAAAGGGACCAAAAATAAACAAACTAAGTCCAGGGGAGAGAAAAAGAGGAATAACGACTCTAGGAAGAATGGAAACAATTCTGGCAAACCTCAAGAGAGGTGAGGACCCATAGGTGTATGCTACACTTGTGGCAGAGACCACTATGCCAATCGGTGTTGCAACAAATCACAGGGAGCACAACCAAGAGGAAACTCTCTACCCTCTTAGCAAGTGGCGTTCCGGCAACATATCCATGTGGCCTTGGACAACTGGAAAACTGAGTACCAAATAACTCCCATAGAGACAACAGGTATTTTATTTGGAGTTTCAATTTTAGTTTTGATTGATACTAGTGCTATGGAATGCTTCATTTCTCCCAAAATTGTAAATAAAATACCTAGAAAAATATGATTCATGGCAAACACTTGGTCTGTAGAATATACAAATCACACCAAGGCTCAGGTAGAGCAATGCCTATTTGAGGCTAGGGTTGAACTTCTAAGCTTTTCCATGGAAGTAAATCCTTATGTAGCCCCACTAGGCTTGTATGATGTTATCTTGGCGATAAATTAGCTATGGAGATATCGAGCCAAAGTAGATTGTTTTGCCAAAACAGTTGAATGTTTGGATGATTTAGGAAACAAATTCTTTCTCCAAGGGAAACCTAGGGAAGTCAAACTAAGGCAAATTTCTGCCTTGCAAATGAAAAGGGCACAGAGAAAGGGATGCCAACTTTCTTCTGTCAAGATGGACAAAATAGATGAGTCAGAGGAAAACTATATTGAAGATGAATTAACATTTTATGAATCCCAGAAACTTAATGAAGTTGGTATGAAGGAGTCCATAGGTCAGGAAAGATTAGATATGGATAGGTATCCTTTCCTTAGGGATTTTGAGGATGTATTTCTGGATGAGATATCGGGGTTACCTCCTAAAAGAGCCTTTGATTTTGCCATTGATATTATTCCTGGGTTAGAACCTATTTCTAAAGCTCCCTATAGAATGACCACAACAGAACTAATGGAGTTAAAGGGTCAACTGCAAGAGTTGCTAGATAAAGGGTTGATTAGACCCAGTGTGTCACAATGGGTAGCACCAATCATTTTTGTGAAAAAGAAAGATGGCACTTTGTAGTTGTGCATAGATTATCACATGTTAAACAAAGCAACCATTAAGAATAAATACCCTTTACCTCACATCAATGATCTTTTTGATTAGATGAGAGGTGCAATAGTATTTTCCAAGATCAACCTTCGATCTGGGTATTACCAATTGAGGTTGAAGGATGTAGACATCTATAAGACAACCGTTAGAGCTAGGTATGGACATTATGAATTCACTGTTCTACCTTTTGGATTAATGAATGTGTCGGCAACGTTTATGAATCTTATGAATAGTGTGTTCATAGACTACCTAGACAAGTTTGTCTTAGTATTTCTTGATGACATTTTGATCTATTCTAAGAATGAGGAAGAGTATATGCAACATCTGAGAATTATTCTTCATAGGTTAAGAGAGCATAAGTTATATGGCAAGCTCTCTAAGTGTACTTTATTTCAGAAAGAAGTACAATATTTGGGTCACATAATTTCAACTAAGGGAATAGCTGTGGACCCAGCTAAGATTAAGGCTATTTTGGAATGGCCAGAACCAAGAAATGTACAAGAGCCCCGAAGTTTCATGGGCCTTGCTAGTTATTATAGGAAGCTTGTGAAAGACTTCTCTAAAATTGCTTATCCTATAACTTCCTTGCAAAGAAAGGGCAAGAAGTCTGAATAGTCAGAAAAGTGCCAGGAGGCCTTTGACCTACTGAAGGAAAAATTGACATCAACCCCAATATTGAAAGTACCTGACCCAGAAGGTCAATTTGTAGTCATTACCGATGCCTCAGGGGAAGGCTTAGGTGGTGTACTAGTCTAGGATGGATAGGTCATCGCATATGAATCACGCAAACTAAAAAACTATTAACAAAATTATGCCCCACATGATTTAGAACTGGCAGTTATTCATGCACTTCAAATGTGGAGACACCACCTTCTTGGGAAACCGTTTGAGTTGAAAATAGATCACCAAGGACTCAAATATTTGTTCACTCAACCCCATCTTAATGCTCATCAAAGATGGTTGGAATTCATCTTAGATTATGACTTCAAGATTAAATATATTCAACAAAATCGAGCAACAGATGCTTTGAGTAGGACTCCATGATATCCATACATTCTGATGATAGAAAATCAGGTGCTACAAAAATCTAAGGGAGATGAGTTTTACGATTAGGTAAAACAAGCCCTTGAGGAAAATCCATAGAATCTGAAATATGAGGGATTCAACCTTGAACCAGATGGGTTACTAAGGTTTAAAGGAAGGATGTATGTACCTAACTCATCAAAGTTAAGGAATATGGTATGGAAAGAGGTTCATTCTGCACCATATTCTGGGCATCCTAGAGTAACCAAGTTACTCGGTGATGTGAAATCTTTATATTTTTGGAAAGGAATGAAGAGGGATGCTGCAAATTTTGTATCTACTTGTATTGAATGCCAGAGGGTGAAGGTGGAACACCAACACCTGGCAAGATTATTATACCCTCATGAAATTCCTGAGTGAAAATGGCAAATTATAAGCATGGACTTTGTGCAAGGGCTTCCTATGTCAAGGAACAAACACAATGCTATCTTGGTTGTGGTGGATAGACTCACCAAAGCCGCTCATTTTATACCTGGAAACTTGAAGGATGGGGCATCTGTCATTGCTCAAAAATTTGTTCAAGAGATTTTTAGACTGCATGGCATTCCTGAGAAGATTATCTCAGATAGGGATGCACGAATGACATCAAGGTTTTGGCAAACCTTGTTCTCCTCAGTTGGTACTTAGTTGAACATAAGCTCTGCTTATCATCCTAAAATGGATGGACAAACTAAAAGGGTGAACCAAGTGTTGGAGGACTTGTTGAGGATGTATCGCATGGATCAACAATACAAGTGGGAGGATTATCTTCCTCTAGTGGAATTTGCCTACAATAACTCTTATCACTCAGCTATTAAGATGGCACCATTTGAGGCATTATATGGACGGAAGTGCCGAACCCCTATAAGCTAGGATAAGCTAGAAAATAGGGTTAGCCTTGGTCCATAAATGCTATCAGAGATGGAAGAACAAGTCCATCTGATTAAAAGAAGGTTAGCGGAAGCCCATGATAGGAAAAAGAGTTATGCAGATGTAAAGCATATTGAAAGGCATTTTACTGTGGGGGATAAAGTTCTCCTAAGGGTAAAACCTCAGAAAAGCTCCATCAAATTTGGAAAGATGTCCAAACTGGCACCAAGATATGTGGGCCCTTTCTAAGTTCTTGAGGAAGTCAACCCAGTGGCATACATAATTGCTCTACCACTAGCCTTGGCC
The DNA here is from genome assembly GCA_027924645.1 of Cunninghamia lanceolata. Lineage (NCBI taxonomy): Eukaryota > Viridiplantae > Streptophyta > Pinopsida > Cupressales > Cupressaceae > Cunninghamia > Cunninghamia lanceolata. The sequence goes on along the minus strand of BSBN01001272.1, from coordinate 17,543,916 downwards.
ATGATGCATAATGTGTTTCATGTTTCATATTTAAAAAAATTTAATTCTACTGATAATCAAATTCCTATGCTTGATTGGAATACTCTTCAGGTGAAGGACCCAAGAGTGGTGGTGATCGAGCCCATCAAGGTGCTCAAAATGTGTAAGCTACGCTTACAAAATAAGGAAATAACACAGTGTAAGGTCCAATGGGACCAATATGTAGAGGAGAACGCCACCTGGGAAAATTATGATGATTTTCATGCTAGATTTCCTCAACTTTTCTGAAACATTTGTTTATTATGCTCATGAAACATTTTCTTGTTATTTTAAACTGACTTTAAGACAGTAAATCATCAGGGACGATGATTCATATGGGGGGAGATATGTTACATCCCCAATATGAGATTAGCTTAATCTTATGTTTACATGGTAATCAGTAGGATTAATTAGGAGTTAGATTATGATGTTTGTGGAAAATGTCAGATTAATCATTACTTCTAATTAATGTTTGGTTAGTTAAGAGACTATAGATTTAAATGATTATTTAATTATTATGATTTATTGATTATATTAAGATGCATGATTTTATGGTTGTGAGTTGGATTAGGAAAGTGATCTTCCGGAGATGGAAGGAGAGTATCATCTAGGAGGAAGGAATAGATGTTGGGAAATTGGGGTCGACAGCCATCTGAGTGTCAGACATTTTATCCTTTCAAACCATGTAAGTTAGGATAAGCTATGTTTTGTCTTGGTTAGTTGTTCTCCTTTTGTAACGATTTGTTGAATTAGTCGATTTGACAACGTTGCAGAGACTCGACTAACAACATTTTGGAATGTCAAATCAAGTTGAGGGTTAGTTTTGTTTTGGTTGGAGCATAATTTTATCTATCTCAAATGCTTTTGAAACTAGAATTAAAATCCATTTTTAGTGATTCGTAAGGTTTCAAATCCTTAGTGATGAAGGGAGAGCGGAGCTCAATCCCCAAATCACTTGATGAATCTATCTCTTTAGAAGAGGTGATGTCAGTTAATTACGACTTTGTCCACAATAGTATTCACTATCATATAGTGGGTGATTGTAATAATATTATGACATAACTGTATAGATTTGATATACAATATCATGCAATGTCATTGTGTTCATTATTATTGTTTTGATTAAGTGACTTAGTCGTATGGGAGCTTCGAGCTCACCATTGTCTTGCAAGTGGCAAGCTTGTGCAAGTCATGTTGGAAGTAGTTGGATGAGTGGGAGAAACCACTCCCACCACCTTGCTACGGGTGATAGTTTTTCCCTTGGATATAGGCATGCGAGAATGCTGGAAAGAGGGAATTCTTTTTGTCTTGTAAAGACTCAGTTGGGTTTTCAGTTTTTCATTTTTTTTGCTAGTTTTTGGAAAAAGCTTTTTATTTGGTTTTCTGGTTGGAGCTCTGGTTCTATGGAAGTGGGAGAACTTTCAGAGCTCAAAGGTTGAAGATGAACTGGGAGAACTTATGCATTTGAATGGCTGTGCTCAGGTAGAGTTTTGAATGGTTATTCTTGCATACATTATGAAGTATGAGCTTCTTTTCTAATGAAAAAATTAGTAAGCATTTCATATGGAAACCGTGCTTAAAAGGGTGTCTCTGTGGTATTGTTTACCTCTGCAATAATCTTTGACAATGGCTCGAGGCCTTACACCGAACCTATAAAACTATTAGATATTCTTGTTCAGAGGCCTTACGACTGAACCTATAAAACTATGAGATATTTCTTGTTCAGAGACTAAAGGCCATGCAACCAAGTCGTATTGAATTTCATACTTCAGTAACTTCTCTCAAGACCATACAGTAAAACTTTGTTATTGTACATGCTTTGCTTTATCTATGCTCAAGACCATATGGGCTAACTACATTATTCTACAATCTTTACTGTATATTATGGTCATGGCCTCACAGATGAGCTATATTGTAATATACCCATTGTAATGTCCAAGCTCGTGGCCTCACATGCTCGAGGCCTATGACCGACCTGCTATTTTTATATATTAATCTTTATATAGGCTTCACTCAAGGCCTTATGGTCGAGCGGTTACTCATTGCAATCTTTATCTATGTTTGGGCTCAAGGCCATGGAGGCCGAGCTCCAATACTCTATATTCTACACTGTGCTTATGGTCATGGCCATGCAAGATGAATTCTATACAATGTTTACTATGTTATGTTTGTAGCTCTAGCCCACAAAGGCCGAGATTTATGTGATGGAAACCCATTCTGTAACTATGGCTCGAGGTCATCTTGGCTAAGCCCATGTTTTAACTACATCACATATACACTATGTAGCAATGTGACTTAGTTATTAACAATATCAAGACTCATATATGGAGTCAAATAGAGGTTCTCATGGCTTAAATAGAGCCAAACAATGATGTCTAACGTTCATTAATAGTTATGGCCTGTTTAACAATAATACAACCACTTCAACTGTAGTAATTGGCTTATACGGCCTTAATTCGAATTGTGCTTATAGTACTCAAGTATATGTTAAATTAACTTGCATGTAACCTGATGAGGAAGTTGATAACGAGTATAATTTTTACCCCCAAGGCTCCTAAGGTTAATTAGAGCCATTAATCACTAAGGAAACATTCTTCTATGCTAAGACAAGTATGTCTAGATTAGTAGGAAAAGCATGATGATATCCTAAATGAAAGATTTAATTGAAATTGTGAACCATGGGAAAACCTAAGATGGTGAATATGGTTAGATCCTTGATTAAGCAAAAGTGGAATAAGGTGACAAGAAGTCATGAGATCCACATCACAAAAGTAACCCTTTTGATTGAAACAAACTCAAGCTAGGAGTCGATTGTCTGAGTATGGACTACAAATCGAATAGATCCCACTTACATTAGACCTAGAGTGAAAGGTCAAACTTAACTTATTGTAGGACATGATAGCTTATAAGTCGAGTCAGGGTGGTTGACATATGACAACGTTCATGATGTAATGTCTATGTATATAAAACTTTGGCCAAAGTAATGCATCCGTCCATGTATGCATTGTCGGTCCACAGTGCTCCAGATGGCATAATGGTCTCCAGTAGCGTCATGCATAGTTAGAGGGAATCTATAGTTGCATGACTGTGAGACATTATGAAGGACACAACACCAGATACTTAGATGGCTAACCTATTAGTTCCTAATATCTATCCTTTTCGTGAAGGGTCAGGCCACTTCCAGGTAGGAAGGTGTACGGGTGACCGTTGGTCTGTGGTTGGTGGAAAATCACTTGGATGATGCTCTCCTTGCCAAGCATGAGACAAGCCAAGGCTTATGAAGATGGAGTCAATTGGTCTAGATACAATGTTTTTTATTTCATGACTTGATGTCATTTGTGATGTATAATCATGATATGTATAAAATGTTTTATGATGCCATGGGCATAACTTGTTCATGAAAAGTGATTGGATATTCACTTAAGATTTGTAAATGATTAATGTATTGTAAGCCTTGTTATATTTTGATTCGAATAACATGCTTAATTGATGAAAAGATAATGATTCTTTTGGTTAAGAATTGATTTGCACAAACATATGGTTAACTAATCTATTGATTATGATTAATGTTTATGTTAACTTATGGGCATTATGGGAAGTGCTTTTACAACAACTTGCTCATTTTGATGAATTTTCAAGAAATTCAAAATGTAACCTAAGATAAAATCTAAGGCTCTATCTATCTATGACCATACTTGGGATTTATGAATCAGAAATTATTGCTTCATGATAACTTCACATTTTACGGTTACTGACAAAGCAAGCACTTAAGAAGAAATCACAAACAAAAAAAAAGTGGGGTCCTCATTGTTCTGGGAGAAAAATGGGGCGTGTTGTGAGACTACACAACAACTTGCAACCAAATAAAACAACTAAATTTCTAACAATTTAAGAAATAAAATAAAATTTAGCTATAGAATTTCCAATTTTCATGAAATGCAAGATTGTTGTCAAGCTAACCACAGAATAATATATATTCAATAGAATAACAAAATTTTCCAAAAGAATTAAGTGTGTGCAAATGATTCATTCCTTTCCTTGGAAAGGAAAGAAACTAGCAGTCATTTGCATCAGACTACATAGTTTGGATTAACCTTTTTAGCCAACCTTGGATAGAGCCTTGCTGTTAGTCAAGAGTCCATAGCCTCGACAAGGTTATGATGAGGGGGGTCAAACCTATAACACACAATAACATAGATTGCACATAGAAAATAGGAATGTTCTTTTATTGAACTAAACAACACATTACATTCCATAAAATGAAATCAAATCAGAGGATGAATCCTCAACAGGCTACAACACATTACAACTTCCTTCCTCTGGATTCTAGAACCTTCTACCTTCTGTAGCTTCAAATCTGCTAGGGTTTCTATTTTCCCTCCTTTTCTTGACTCACCACTTCCCCCCTTTCTTTATTGCCCAAAGGATTCCCAAAAATGGTCATAAATAGCCCTTTTTTGGTGCTTTCCAGCCAAATTTTCAAAATTTGTAACTTCCTCCAAAAATAGGTCAATTTATGAGAGCCATAACTTTTGATTTAGGTGTTTGATTGACAAACTGTTTGATGTGTTGGAAAGATCCTAAAGTTCTCTATGCCCTTAGAAGTTTCTTTACTGATTCCACCCATTTTTAGGGTCGTACGGGGCTTCTAAGTGTCTCATATTTGACTTTGAAACTTTTTTCATGGGTTTTTTTAAGAAATATAAACTTTAATATCTTTCACCCATCAAGTGATCTTTGGCCAATTCCTTCACCAAAGGTTATATTCTTCAATTCCAAATCTTTGAGTAAATTTTCACTTCCATACATGATAAAATGCAAACTTTCTAAAAGTAGCAATTTGCTATGTTTAGTAGGTTGGAAAACTAAAGGTTCTACATCATTATTCAAGCAATTGGGTATCCGAAAATACCAAAATTGAAAAGAACAAAAAATAAAATCATCAATTTTTGGGTGATGCAAGATTTCCCTTACACCACTTGATGCTTCTGCATCGGACACCCAGGGTAATTTGAGAAGTGACCTTGTCACATCTTAGGTGTTTGAGGAAAACCCAAATGGTTAACCTCTGCCTTAGATAACCGGGAAGAATCTTCGACATGCCTTCATTTCTACTTAACCAGATATTCTTCATATTACCTATTCTGGGTATTTCTTCCCACATGGCTATCCAGGATTTCTTCTATCTCCTCCTTTGAAGCAGATGTCGAGATACTCCACTGTTCTTCTATTGGTCCATCATCTATACCAATTTCATGAGACTATTAAATCAACAATGTTGAACATAGGGGAAATGTTGATTCCACTCAGTAGATCTACCTCATATGCATTTCCTGAATCATTCTTCTTTAGGATCTTGCATGGTCCAACTTTCTTCATCTTCAACTTATTATATGTCTCCATTGGGAACCTTTCTTTCCTTAGGTGAACCATGACTTCATCACCGACCTTGAATTCCTTAAACTTTTACTTCTAATCTATATTAGTCTTGTACTGAGAATTCATTTTATTAATGTGTTGTCATACCTCTTCATGCAAGCTCTTTAGATGCTCTACAAAGTCTTCAACCTCAGCATTACTCTTCTCTCCTATGTCTATTTTTCTCAGCTCAGAAGCATTTCTTGGACTACTCCCATATACAATTTGGAATGGGGATTTACCAGTACTCCTATTCATAGAATTGTTATATTCAAACTCCACCTGTGGTAATATCAAATCCCATCCCTTGGGCTTATCTCCTACTAAGCATCTCAGTAGGTTGCCCAAACTTCGATTCGCTACCTCTGTTTGTCCATTAGTCTACGAATGATGTGGAAAACTAAACTTCAACTCAGTCTTCTTCTTCCATAAGGTCCTTGAGAAATACCCAACAAACTTGGTATCTTTATCTGAAACTATACTCCTTGGTAGACCATGTAGTCTAACCACCTCTCTAAAAAATAACTCTGTAATGTGAACAACATCATTGGTTTTCTGACACGGAATGAAATGTGCCATCTTTGAAAATCTATCAACCACCACAAATATTGAAACATGCCCTCTCTGTGTCCTCGGTAAACCAAGAACAAATTCCATGTTGATATCCTCCCATGGCCCCTCTGGTACAGGTAATGGCTAATATAGCCCAGTATTCTGACTCACTCCTTTGGCCATCTGGCATAATTTTCAACTTTGTACAAATTTCTTCACATCTTAGTGCAATTGTGGGTAGTAATAATTCTCACCAACAAGAGCAATGGTCTTATGTTGACCAAGGTGTCCTACCAACCCTCCATTATGCTTCTCCTTGATCAGATTCTCTCTCATGGAACTCCTTAGAATGCACATATGGCTTCTCTGAACAAAATACCATCTTGGATTATATAATCCAACCATATCATCCTATCTATGCAATGAGACAAACTGAAATATTACAAATAAAATCAGATCTAAAATCAACTTTTTCAAACTAGAACTCCTGAAAACACCAAACTAGCTAGACAGTCAAACCCCAAATTGCACAGACTTGTCCAAAAACTTATGCCATTGATTCTCATTGATTATCATTGATATGAAAGTTAATTTACAACATTTTTGACTATTATAATAGTCCCAACATCAGTGTCTACAACAAGTACAAATCTGGGAACAAATCTAAAAATTAAATCACCAAACCCACAAAATTGCCAACATTGAATGCCACCAAATTTCACTATAAACACCCCAAATTGATATTGTTTGATTTATAAATGGAAATAAATGAAATAATACCTTTTATAATGGAAATAATAGCAGAAATAATATCTGGAACACAAATTTACACTAAACACTGCAAACCCTGCAAATGACACTACCGATTAACACTATTTTGCCCAAACTGCAAATATAGCTCCACAACTCTAGAAAAATGTATGGTAGGGTAAATAAACAAAAAATACTGATCTACAACATTATAAATTAACTTTTATAACAAAAACCAAATATGAATACAATACTTGCTAATATACCCATAAATAACTACTCAGAAATACACTGCTGAAACAACACAAATTACACACAATCTTCACCCAACTGAAAGATGAATACATTAACTTATGGTACCATTCTGGAAACAACATATGGATAGAAATAAGCTTCTCCACAACAACAAATCAATCTATAGCACACAACACCAAAACCACAACAATTTCTCTCCAAGACTTTACCTGCAACCTGCAACACACAAAACACTCGGATATACTGAACTAACTGCAAATACTTAAGCTCTAGTGTAACATCTGAGTGAAATTGCTCTTTGAAACAAAGGGGTTTCATCCTTTGATTCCAATCTCCAATGGGTTTTCATCCACATAATATTATTTGTTGAACACAAATGTTTAGACAAATTTTGACAAAGTTTTTGTATGATACAATAAGATGCCTGGAATTTGTTTTTGCCTGCAAATATATAGAGGAGAAAACCCAAATGGCCTAATCTTAGAAAATAAAATAAAATAATATTATTAAATCAATTTCCCTCCCAAAATAGGCCCACCATAATGACCGCTGCAAGATTCCCCACCACAATTAAATAATAACTCCATGCATGTAAGATGTCATAAAAACTGCCAAGGAATCTACTAATAATACACTGCCACCTTAACTTTGAGGTTACAAACCTTATCACATGAAATACCATGCCCCTCCTTGGGTAAATAATCCAAAATAATAATATTATATTAATTATTTGACCTATTTTATCATAAATAAGAATTAATAAATAACCAAGTTTAGATATAATTATTTCCCAATTTCCATACCTTAGCCCAAGGAAAATATTTTGAATTGGAAAATATCTCCTCCAACATGAATTAAATAAAAAGGGGACATGACAATCTAGGGTAACAGGCTCCAAACAAGATTTCTAGGCCTCTACACAGTCTGGATCTTCAAGGTACAAATTCTTGAGTTCATTGAACCTAACAACCTCTATCTTCATCTTTGTCAACAAATTTTGCCTTCTACTTAAGGAATTTGTAACTCTATTTGACTTTCCACCCCTGTGCTTCAAAACAAAAGTATAACTTTGCAAAAACTCAACCCATTTTAAGTGCCTCTAATTTAACTTTCCTTGACTATTAAGATACTACAAAGCCTGATGATTAGTATATAAAACAAACTCTTCCATTAACAAATAATGTCACCATTTCTTCAAAGCTTGAACTATAGCATAAAACTCCTGATCATAAACATAATACTTTTTCTTGGCATCATTAAGCTTCTCACTAAAATAGGCAATGGGCTTACCTTCTTGTCTCAAAATAGCTCCTATAACACTGCTACTAGTATTGCAATCAACTTGAAATACTTTATTAAAATCTAGAAGTGCCAAAATAGGTTGCTCTTTGACTTTCTTCTTCAATGTATCAAAACTCTTGGCTACTCTTGTAGTCCATTTAAAATCCTTTTTATCCCCTCTCATTGTCTCAGTTAGGACGGAGTTCGTCATAAGTTTATTCCCTGACAAAGGACAGAGTTCGTCATAAGTTGAATCCCTTTAAGGAGGTGGAAGAAAAGGTATGTAGTACTACAAGAATTTTCTTGGTAGATGGAAGAAATTTTTGGATGGTATAAGCACGAGCATCCTTGCTTTGCATTGACTCCTAAGATCAACTAGGAAAAATGTGAAGATGTACTAGCAAAAGTTTCAGATCTATTGGAAGAATTTCAAGACATTGTCTCTGATAATGTACTAGAAGGTTTACCACCAGTGAGGAAGATATGTCACCAAATGGATTTGATACCAAGAACCATTTTACTAAATAAGGTATCCCATAGAATGACTCATGTAGATAATGAAGAGCTGAACATACAAGTTCATGAGCTATTAAGAAAAGGACTGATAAGGGAGAGCCTAAGTCCATGTGCAGTACTTGCAATACTAGCACCAAAGAAAGATGGAGAGTGGAGAATGTGTACAAATTCTTGAGCCATCAACAAGATCATGATCAAGTACATATTTCCATTGCCCAGAATAGATGACATAATGGATTGTCTAATTGGAGCCAAGTAATTTATGAAGATTGAACTAAAGAGTGGATATCACTAGATCTGAATCAGAGAAAGAGATAAATGGAAGATAGCCTTCAAGACTAAGGAGTGCATGTACAAATATTTTTTGGGTAAATTTTCCATTATTTATTTAGATGATATTTTGATTTTTAGTAAGACTTTGGAGGAGCACATGATGCATGTTCAAAAAGTGTTTTGAGAAGCTGAGGGAAGAAAAGTTGTTGATTAATATGAAGAAATGTAGTTTCATGAAGAAAGAGTCGGTGTACCTGGGATTTGTTATCTCAGATGAGGGTCTTAAAATGGATCCAAAGAAGGTGAGGGATATCATTGAATGGCCTACCCCAAGGAGTGTTACAGAGGTACGATCTTTTCATGGTTTGGCAAGTTTTTTATAGAAGATTTATCAAGAATTTTACTAGCATTTGTGCACCCCTAACTGAGACAATGAGAGGGGATAAAAAGGAGTTTAAATGGACTACATGAGTAGCCAAGAGTTTTGATACATTGAAGAAGAAAGTCAAAGAGCAACCTATTTTGGCACTTCTAGATTTCAATAAAGTATTTCAAGTTGATTGCAATACTAGTAGTAGTGTTATAGGAGCTATTTTGAGACAAGAAGGTAAGCCCATTGCCTATTTTAGTGAGAAGCTTAATGATGCCAAGAAAAAGTATTATGTTAATGATCAGGATTTTTATGCTATAGTTCAAGCTTTGAAGAAATGGTGACATTATTTGTTGCTGAAAGAGTTTGTTTTATATACTAATCATCAGGCTTTGTAGTATCTTAATAGTCAAGGAAAGTTAAATTTGAGGCACTTAAAATGGGTTGAGTTTTTGCAAAGTTATACTTTTGTTTTGAAGCACAGGGGTGGAAGGTCAAATAGAGTTACAAATTCCTTAAGTAGAAGGCAAAATTTGTTGACAAAGATGAAGATAGAGGTTGTTGGGTTCAATGAACTCAAGAATTTGTACCTTGAAGATCCAGACTGTGTAGAGGCCTAGAAATCTTGTTTGGATCCTGTTACCCTAGATTGTCATGTCCCCTTTTTATTTAATTCATGTTGGAGGAGATATTTTCCAATTCAAAATATTTTCCTTGGGCTAAGGTATGGAAATTGGGAAATAATTATATCTAAACTTGGTTATTTATTAATTCTTATTTAAACTCCTTTTTATCCCCTCTCATTGTCTCAGTTAGGGGTGCACAAATGCTAGTAAAATTCTTGATAAATCTTCTATAAAAAACTTGCCAAACCATGAAAAGATCGTACCTCTGTAACACTCCTTGGGGTAGGCCATTCAATGATATCCCTCACCTTCTTTGGATCCATTTTAAGACCCTCATCTGAGATAACAAATCCCAGGTACACCAACTCTTTCTTCATGAAACTACATTTCTTCATATTAATCAACAACTTTTCTTCCCTCAGCTTCTCAAAACACTTTTTGAACATGCATCATGTGCTCCTCCAAAGTCTTACTAAAAATCAAAATATCATCTAAATAAATAATGGAAAATTTACCCAAAAAATATTTGTACATGCACTCCTTAGTCTTGAAGGCTATCTTCCATTTATCTCTTTCTCTGATTCAGATCTAGTGATATCCACTCTTTAGTTCAATCTTCATAAATTACTTGGCTCCACTTAGACAATCCATTATGTCATCCATTCTGGGCAATGGAAATATGTACTTGATCATGATCTTGTTGATGGCTCAGGAATCTGTACACATTCTCCACTCTCCATCTTTCTTTGGTGCTAGTATTGCAAGTACTGCACATGGACTTAGGCTCTCCCTTATCAGTCCTTTTCTTAACAGCTCATGAACTTGTATGTTCAGCTCTTCATTATCTACATGAGTCATTCTATGGAATACCTTATTTAGTAAAATGGATCTTGGTATCAAATCCATTTGGTGACATATCTTCCTCACCGGTGGTAAACCTTCTAGTACATTATCAGAGACAATGTCTTGAAATTCTTCCAATAGATCTGAGACTTCTGCTGGTACATTTTCACATTTTTCCTAGTTGATCTTAAGAGTCAATGTAAAGCAAGGATACTCGTGCTTATACCATCCAAAATTTTTCTTCCATCTACCAAGAAAATTCTTGTAGTACTACATACCTTTTCTTCCACCTCCTTAAAGGGATTCAACTTATGACGAACTTCGTCCTTTGTCAGGGAATAGGTGTTTTCATGGCCATCATGGACAATGCATCTATCATACTGCCATGACCTTCCCAATAGCATATGACATGCATCGATCGATATGATGTCACACAAAACCTCATAATGGTAGTCTCCAATCTTGAACTTGACTAAACACTACTCATTGACCAAAGCTTTATGGTCCTTCTGCAACCATGCAATACGATATGGATGTGGATACCTTCTCCTTGTCAACTTCAACTTGTTAACCATCTCCTCTAAGACAAGATTATCAATGCTTCCACTATTAATAATAATATCATAGCACTCACCTTCACACTTGCACCTTGTGCAAAATAAACTCTTCCTCTAATCTAGTTCTTCCTCCTCATTTAACAAGGTTCTTCAGACAACTAGGGTTTCTCCCCCTTCAAAATGCTCAGACTGCACATCTTTATCTTCATGTGCAACTCATGCATTACATTTAGGTCTTCTATTTGTCCTTGATGTTGGGGACACTCGTAGGCTCAATGTCTTTCTCCACATTGGAAATAGGTTCCTTTGAAACCTCCTCTTCTAGGTCCTTGCCCAAGTCTTCCTCTTCCTATTTTCTCACCATTATTTTGGTCACTAGGGTAGTAGGCATTATCTCCTTTCTGATTTTGACTTGTGTCTTCTTCTTCACTTTTCTTTTGATCTCCATTTCAACCTCCATAAGATCTTCCACCAGTCCTTCTGCCATGACCTCTTCCTCTTTGCTTGCTTTTGAATCTTTTACTCAACTTATCTTCCACCATCAGGGCAAACTGGTATGCATCTTCTATGGTGGTCATTCTAACTAGGCTTAGCTCCTCTTGAATACTTGGCCTCAACCCATTAATGTAATAGGATACCTTCTCCTTTTTGGCCTCTCTATGGCCTATTTTATAATAATCCTATAAAACTCTTCCGTATTATCCCTAATAGACTTGTCTCCTTGCTTCAATCCTTGTAGCTTCTTCAAAAACTCTAACTCATAGTCCACAGGAATGAACTTATTATTTAGTTTGTCCACCATCTGATCCCATCTGGTAATCTTTCCTTTTTCTCTTCTATTTCTCTATAACTGGACCTCCTTCCATAAGATATTGGCATGGTCCTTTAACTTCATTTTTGTAAACTTGACTTGTTTTGGATCCTCCACATATTCATAGTCAAAATATTCCTCCATATCATTTATCCAATCAATAAGATCTTCTAGATTCAAATCCTCAATATAGGTAGAAACTTCAATCCTAGGCCTTTTTCTAATCTTTGAAATGGCCCTTAACAACCTAACTTGCATAGGATCTCCTGCATCATCTTGTTCTTCCTTGGATAGCTCTTCTTCTTCAGATTCATCTTCGCTTTCTTCTCTTATTCATCGCTCAAACCCTCTTTGTAACTCCTCTTGCAATTCATCAATTTTCCTTTGCAAGGATCTAAAACCCTCTTTTGTCAAAGCATTTCTCCCACCATAGTTTCTTCATGGAGGCATTTTGATCTCTACAGGAAACCCACAACCTCAGGTTTTGATGTAAACTGCCTCATGGTCGGCAATCTATCTACACACTTAGGAACCCTCGCTTTGATACTACTTAATGAAGGGGGTCAAACCCAAAACACACAATAACACATTATGTATGGGGAAATTTGGAATACTTAGGAACATCAATGCAATAAAGATTATTTACCAAAATCTATCATAACTTTCAAGAAATCAACAATGGAATAACAAAGATAAGATAAAAGCATAAAATACTAAATATTACACATTGAGTGTAATTCCTTGGTGTATTTTGTGAATGTGGATTTCTCACAATATTAAAAGCATAACCGTGATAAGCTTGATGGATGGATGGATGCGTGATTGCTTCAATGAGTGTTCAAAAGTGCTGGGAGATATGAATACCAATTGCTCAAAATCGTGAAGTGTTTGTGGAGAGGTGAATGAGCATATTTATAGCTTTCAATGAAGATTGATCAACGATGGAGGAAATTAGATAAAATTGACGGATGAGATAATTGAGGAATCATGAATGAATGTACACATGACAAGTATCCATACAAAAAGTTCTTGTGTTGAGTTAACTGCTTTATTGACTAATGATAGGATTGATTTTCATAAAAATAGAATGCTTTTTTCTATTTTATGAATTGATTGAGAAAAACAAAGATTTAAAGCCAATTAAACTCAACTTTGGATTTTCTTTTTGACATGCAAAAGATAAAATTAAATTATTTAATTTGTGTGCATGGAATGTTTTTAGAGGAAAAAGATAAATTTGGAAGATGAGTGGATAATTAGAAACTAAATAAATAAATTTATTTAATTTGTTATGCATGATGGAGAAAAATAGGAAATAAATAAAATATTTGATTTTATTTATTTGCATGAAAAATATTTAGATGAAAAAGATAAATTTAGAAGATGAGAGGATAAATTAGAAATTAAATAAATAAATTTATTTAATTTGTTGTGAATGATGGAGGAAAATAGGAAATAAATAAAATATTTGATTTTATTTATTTAGGAGATAAGAAAAGTCAACTTAAATAAATTAGAATAATTTATTTAATTTTGGAGGAATAATTAGCCATTTAAATAATTAAAATTACTTAATTGTTGTGGATAAGAGGAATACGATGGTGAATTAATTAAATAATAGAAATCATTTAATTAATGTGAAATTAAGGATTGAAATGGATTTTTTTGTATTCATTATAGTTGAAAGATACATAAGTGCATAACAACAACTAGGGTGTTGTTAGTATTTCAGTCTATTACATCAGGGACTATCACTTCAGTCCTCTACATATCTGCTAATTTCTATAATGTCTTCATTTCTATAGTCTACTTGATACAAAAATGATGTTACAACTGTATATATAATGCTTTATACAAAAAGGGGGGGGGGAAGAAATGTCCCTCCTTCTAGTCTTCTTTCTCTTTCCTTTTGTTAGCATTTCTTTTGGGATCTTGGGATTTGCTGTTCAGGTATCCACTCTTCTCAGGGTTGTGGTTCTCTCTGTGGTATAGCCACTGTTTTGCAAATACCACTTCATGTTTATTGATCTCTACCTTGCCTTCCTCCATTAGTTATTTGAATTTTTCCTTGGACACCTGCACAGTGATAGATACCTGCATATAAATAGTGTGAAGTGTGAGTTTTCTCAAAAACTTAGTAAGATCTCTTCTATAGCCTTGGTAAATTTCTTTATTTCTTGCTTTCCAAATATACCATAATATTTCTATTGACAAGACCATCCATAACAGATTATTAGTTATATCAAGACCCTGCATCTTTCCCATAATAATTTCTAATTTTCTTTCCTCTTTTATTTGCCCATCTTTTAATATATCAATTTTGAAGATATTCCAAATTTCCTTTGCAAAAAACAATAAAAAAATATGCATTATGGAATCAGATTTTTTATAGATGTTGTAGATGAGTGGGTTCTTATTGCAGTTCACATTTGGTAGCCTTTGCATTAAAAATAGCCATCTAAATGCTACTTTTTGGGGTTCTAATGTGTTATTCTAGTTATGACTGAAAATATGGTTCCATTGTTTCCAACTTAATTTCATCTTCCACTTTTGGTTTAGGTCTTCTGCAAGGTTTGGATTGCTATTCAGGAGCCCACATATTTCTTTAGCCTTTATACGTGCAATATTGTTATTTTCCAGCCATTTACATTCCTGCATCAAATTCTTATCAATCATCATGTTAGCAGTGGGTAAAATCAGGTTTTTTTAATAGTTTCAAAAGTTTTTTTCTGTGTTTGAGGCAAGTCAAACTCTTCTTTCAGAGTTTCCCAACTTTTTAGTTTGCCATCTTTCACAATCTGTCCAAAGATGGATAAAATTTTTTGGTTCCAAGCCTTAGTAGAACAACCTTGCAATAATGCCAGTGGTTTGTTAATGCCAGTGCTTTGTTATTGTTGAAGACATTCCACCAAATGGACCTTTTTAAGAATATTTTATTATTATACATGTCAATTTGACACTTCTTAATAATTTTATCTTTGGAAACTTCCCAGGCTTTCCATAAGCTTTTAAATACTTTGGACCCAACAAGGGCTATTGAAAACTTACCAAAGATTAAGTCACAAAGAGGCATGTGTTTCCAAGTTTTGGCTTTTTTTTGGAGTAGCATGTTTAATGTTATTTTTGACCAAGACTTTCCAAGGTTCATCACCTGAAAGAACCTTGCATATCCACTTTGCTACCAGGGCAATACCTTGTTGCTTTAGATTTTTGAGTCCTAAGCCCCCTACCTGCTTTTCCATGCAACATATTTTCCACCTGATTGCATGCATTTTCTTATTGCCTTTACTATCTAACCATAAGATTTTTTTTGTATCTCTTCCACTTGATAGATATTAAAGAGCCATGAAGAGGAGTAGTATATATTGTAGGAGGCTAAGATTTTTGACATACTTGAGCCCTCCCAGCTAGTGAGAGGTACCCTTTATTCCAATTGTTTAGTTTTTTCTCAATTTTACTCTTCACCCACTCCCACATATCTCTTGGGTTGGGGCTAACTAAAAAAGTAATTCCCAAGTACCTTATTACTTTACATGGACCCCCCCATTGCAAACCCAACTTTTCAAACCAGGGAGGCTAATTCTCATCCCAAGTAAGGACGATAGACTTGGCCTTTGAGATCCTTGAACCGACTGCTTTTTCCAAGAGTTCTAATTTAGTCATGAGATGGCCCACATTCTCTTCCTCAAGTTTTATTATTAGAGATGTGTCATTTGCAAATTGTAGGTTTATTAATTCCTCTATATTTGGGAGGATTAGACCATTAACTTTGGGACTTAGGTGATTATCTTTGAGAATATAGTGAAGAGCATCAACAACTATCACAAACAGTGAGGGGACAAGGGAGCAACCTTGCCTTATTGATCTCTACAATTCAAACCCCTATGTCAATCCCCCATTCATCTCTATTTGTACATTTGCTTCTTTTATTAGTGTTTCTATCATTCTGCAAAATCTTTTTGGGAAGCCAAAGGCTTCAAGAATCATCATTATGAATGGCCACTCAATTCTATCATATGCCTCTTCAAAGTCAACCAAGAACATTTCCATGTTTTGGCCTAAGGGTCTAGCCCACTCCATTGCCTCCCAACTTATTAGGAGGTTCTCTAGGATGTACCCCCCTTTGATAGATGATGTTTGTGTGTTGTTGATGATCTTGGGTAGAAGTTCTGTTAACCTTAGGGCTATGGCTTTAGCAAAGATTTTGTAGGAGACATTTAATAGGGTTATTGGTCTCCAATTCTTGACAAGTGCCTTGTCACCTTCCTTAGGGACCAATTTAATGATACCTTTGTTTATATTGCTGCCTAGAGAATCTGCGTTAGTTGCCTCTGTATATACATTAACGAGTTCCTTACTCACCCAGTCAATGTTCCTCTTATAGAATTCAATAGGGATACCATCCCCCCAAGGGACTTGTCGTTGTTCAAGGCTAGGATTGCAACCTTGTCCTCCTCTAGGTATAGATGCCTATTCAATTTGCTAGCCTCTTGGTCAGAAATTTTCTTTGGAATAAGCTTTTTGCATTCCTCCCTTGACTTTTGGCTTTGCTCATTATTACCTTCTGAAGTAAACAACCCCTTATAGAATTAGAGGAAATAGTTTTGAATGTCCTTAGGGTCTTTACTAAGGTTATCATTATGCTAGATCACATTAATTTTTTCTTTTGCTTCTTTGCTCTTTAGCCAGTTAAAAAAACTTTAGACCCCCTATCCTCAAGGGAAGACCCGTTCAATCTTGACCAAACCTTGTAGCCCTGATCCTTTATTAATTCAAGTTTCCTCATCTCCCCTTTCATAGACACTAACATTTCATTTAGAGATGCATTCTTTGGATCCACTTGGATGGCAGTTTTAGCTTTTAGGAGATTTCCTTGCAACATATTATCTTTTTTTCTTCTGTCTTTTGCCTTTTGTTGCCCAATTGTTTGGAAGATTTTCTTCCAGGCCTCCACATTCATATTCCATATTTCAATGCAAGAAAGCTCCTTGCGAATCCATTTGTTGATTTCTTTGACTATGAAAATGGCATCACAACAATCCTTGTCCTCTAACAACTTAGCATTTAGTAGGAACTTTTCCTCTTTTTTAGCCTTGACAAGAAGCACTTTTTCCAGATTCACTTTGACTGAGACTGGGTGATGGTCTGAGAGAGTCCAAGGGGTCACTTTGATCCTAGCATTGGAATCATCAACTTTATCAAACTGGAAAGAATCAAAATTTGCGTAAAACCTATCCATCCTACAATAAATTCTTTTTTCACCTCTTTCGAAGTTGCACCATGTGAACCATATTTTTCTTCTCTTTCCTTAGCTCTTCAATAGGATTGAAGAGGTGAAGTTTGTTCTTCATTTTATACCAGAAGAACTTCTCATTACCCTTCCAACCCATATCACTCCCTCTTGATTTATCTTCTATACTCTCTATCATATTGAAGTCCCCCCAAGATCCAGGGGACATCTTGTAGCTCACTTAACCAGTCCCATAGCATACTCCTTTGTCTATAGTCATTAGGGGCATAGACTAAACAAATGCCAAACTTTAAGTTATCTTTTTGAATTAAAATCCACATTGCCCTATTATAGGGTGAGATGCCTTGGTTAACCACCCATTTGGCCCAATTATTAGCCACTAGAATTATAGCCCCCCTTTCCCCTTTCCATGTTTTGTAGTAAAGTGGGTGGATTCTTTCCATATAAACTTTAGGCTAGTTTCCAACTAGAAGTTAACTGCTTTGAACTCTTGGAGCATCACAATGTCTTTTTGCTTAGTTTGATTTAGAAATCTTCTTACATTATATTCCTCTCCAAGGAGTCCAGTCCCCTAATGTTCTAGAAAATACAGTTAAGCATCATCAGATTCCATTATTTGAGGACCATCTTCTGAACTCTTAAAGGAGTCAAAACATTTAGGGAGAGCATATTTTCCCAAGTTACTCTTCTGATAAGGGATTGATTCTTCCTTCTTCCCCTCCTTTTTGTTTAAGCATTTTATTCACTACATCACCTCCTTCTTCATCTTCTTTATCCCCTTTCCCTTGTTGGGGTGTGTCTACACCCGTACTCTAGTTACCATGCCTCTCTATGTCTTCATCTTTGTTCAGGATACCAATCTCTTCGACTAGCTTCAAATTATTTAAATAGTCTTGGAAAAACTGAAGAGTATCCTAGTTTAAAGGTTTAAAATCTGAGAGATCTCTTGTCAACTTATTCTTAGAATTTTCATTATTAAACCCACTATTAGCTTGAGAAATCATACTCTCTAGTTCAAGCTTCAGGCATCTATTCTCTTTATCGGTACATAGGGTGGAGTTGCCCTCCATGTCAATGGCCCCACTAGAGGGGGAATATTTATCCTCTAGACCTGTCATCGATAGAAGAGGGACACCTCCACCCTCATTAGTAATAAAAGGAGAATCCATAGTTTTTGAGAGTTCAATTTCTTTGTAAGAATCCCCTAAAGAGGGGTCCAGGATCAGAACATTCCGTTCTGCATCTTGGCACTCTATTGAGCAATATTTTATGTTATCTTCCTCTAAGGTAACAATAGGAACATTAGACTTCTTTGTTAGGTTAAGATCCGTCTTCAAGGACTGATTCAATTTAACATCTTTATTATTAAAATTATTCCTGCCTGTTCTAAAGTCTCTCATTATAATTTTATTTCTTTTGATCTGATCTCTCATCTGCTTCATGATTATTTCTTGGGCACTGAGCTTACTCCCGAGGGAGATATGACCACCCTTCTTTAGGTAGTCCACATCTACATTAGGTTTATTTGGGGTATTGCTCCCCTCACCATCTTTAGGATTTGGTTTGAGATCCACTCGGATTCCCTAAATTTTATCTTCAGTCCCTAGGTTGTCTGGAATTAGGGAGTTTCTAGAAATTAACTTTTTTCTTCTGGGGATAAAACCAGACTAGAAGAATCTTCCACCCTTGATCCAGTAGTTGGGGCTAGAGTATTACTACTTGGGAATCCCAACTCCTATGGAAAAGAGGGGAAAGATTCTTTGTCGATTCTATAATTCTTCCCTCCCCCTACCATATCAGGGTTAGGATATGTCTTTTTCCTTTGGTTGGGTTCTTTCCCTCTAGTTTTGTTCACATTATCATTTTTAAGGATTGGACAGTCTTTCCTTCTGTGCCCTTCTTTTTTGCAAAGAAAGCATGCGTTGGCACCCTCCAACACATCTATTTTGTAGTTTAAGATTGCATTGTCTATTTTCAATTCAATTTCATTTGGGAATTCTACCCCCGGGGTTATGGCAAGCAGGACGTGAGCGTCCATATGCAACATGGTGTTTTTTGTTTCTTCAACCCTAGTCTCTCTCCCATAATGTGAGAGGAGTTGAGGGAGAACCGCCCATAAAACTGATGCTACATTTCTAATATTGACCCATCATGGATATGACAGGGCCAAAACTTCCTCATTAATAGTATTCAGCAACCAAGGAATAGCCTTAAACATCACATTGCCAAGCAACCAGAATTCTTTATCGATGGCAATTCTTTGCATTTCACTATTTTAGAAAAAAATTAGGAATAACTCTTTTTGAATTAACCTACAGAAAGAATGTTGGATCCATAATTTTTTATTCCATACATTTTGAAGCCAATCATCTAAAAATTTTCGCAAGGGATTCTTATTACAATCTAGTGCAACAAAGAACACAACAATATTTTTAAGTCTTCTTTCTTCATTATCTAGCACCTTTTCCATATCCTCATTTGGGTTAAAACAATCCTTCCTAGGCTTTGAGGAAGAGATATTACCTCCTCCAATCTCTACATCTTGATTTTGTTCTACTTTTTCACCTCTGACCATGATGAAGCCCGCTGTCACCAGGATTTTACTTCTCTCGTTGTCTGCGACAATATCCTTACATGACTTAACAACATTGTTATCATTTTTCACAGAACCACCTTTTAAATCATATTGCAAACCATCTAAGGGTTTGCTGGGAGCAGGCCCACTCACTTCCATCAGTGGCGTTAGATTACTTCACGCTAGAGGAAGCGAGTGAGAGGATCTACAAAATTATTACCCCGACGGGTCGAGGCCAGACTAGGGATTTGCCAATTTACTGCAAACACCACTCAATTCAATAATAACCAAAAAATGCTACACACGCTTGATAATACAACAAGAAAGTAAATACATTTAAACAAACATCCATCCAAGCTGTAGAACAAATCTTACTATGGGAGAGAGTACTTCCTATTTGGCTTAAAGCCAAATCGATGACATTCTTCCGTACTCAGAAGCCCTCCTCATGCCTCGCTCCCCAATCTATTCCATGAGAGAATATCTTCTCAACTGTGTAAACAATGATCCACTAGGCTCCAATACTTTTGACCTTCCCCGGTCTGAATTCCACTCTATTCTTGCTTTCCACAGTAACCTCTTCATTGCCTAAATGGATAATTTAATTAAATATTTAAAATTATTTAATTAAAGTGGATTAGAAGAATAAAATTGATAAATTTTATATTTAATCAAATAATTAAAAATTATTAATTAATGTTGGAAGGGGAATTAAATTGATTACGTGATGGATTTACTTAAATAATTAGGAATTATTTAATTAATGTTCAATTAGAAGAATTAAATTGACGACATGATAGATTTAATTAAATAATTAGGAATTAGAAGAATTGATGAGGAAAATGGTGTGAATAGTGATACGAGAATGCGTTAGTCATTTTTAGGTGTCTACATTTTTCCCCTCTTTGAGATGGTGTTGTGAAGTAACAACATTTCAAAGAAGTTTAAACATAGTGTTTGATTTGATAGAAGAAGATTAATTTAGAAGATCATGGTTGGAAGAAAATGATTGGATTAGAAATGGTGATGCCCTAGTCACTCAAAGTGAGGGTGACAAGGAAAGATAATGGTAATTTAATGAATAAGATGAATGATGATGATGCCCCTTTGAGAGGATAGGTGGGTTCAAAGAACATGAGTGTGCTCTTGAAATGAAAGAAGAGGAAATTATTAGTAGGTAGAGAGATGTAGATGAAGTTGAAAAAGTGAGATGAAAGATGGAAAAAGAATAGAAGAATTGATCAAACTGTGAAAGATATAGATATTTATTAGGATATATGGGTGGATGGACAGAGAGATTTTGCTTTGGTTATGCTTTATAAAATGTAAAGAGCAATCCTTATTTTGATATAGCATATGGATATTACGCACCAAGGTATAGAAGACCAAGGTGACGATGTATCCAATGCATAGGACAAACACACAAAAAGATAAAGGACACAAGCAAGCCTATACTAAATAGCACCATGATATTGAAGACCATGATACCGTTGTGGTAGGTATGTTACAAGGACCAATGCAAATGCAAGATAAAAGATAATGCTGATAAAAAGATAATGTTGATAAATGATACAAGATAAAAGATAACACACACAAGAAAGCAAGCAAGCATGCACAAATGATTCAAAAATAAACAAGGTTATTGCCCCTACCAAGGTGAAAACCAAGAATTAATTGATCAAGGATTGATTGGATTGATTGAGGATAGTGTTGTCATTGTGGGGAACAATATATCCCTAGAACAACACAAGGATGCAGGAATGATATATCTCGTTGATGATGATTACATAAATGACTGATTGATTGGTTTAACAGAAAGGTTCCAGAACAAAACCAAGGATGTGATTGGATGACTTGCATTTGGATTGATTGCTTGGATTTTTGGAATGTTTTGATTTTTTTTAATTTTTGGAATGTTTTGATTTGTTTTGATTTTTTTTCTATTTTTTCTATTTTTTTGGATTTTTTGGATGTTGTGATTTTTTTTGGATTTTTGTAGATTTTTTTGGATGTTTTGCGTAGTTGGGTAGCCTGAATGCTAGATATTGATGACAAGGGACCATCATGGATAGGTAGATAGATGGGCGATAAGGATAATGGATGGATAGGAAGTATAAAATGGATGGAGAGCTAGAAGGAAGGGTGATAGTGGATAATGGATGGATAGTGTAAAATGGATAGGTGATAGTGGATAATGGATGGATAGTGTAAAATAGATAGATGATAGTGGATAAGGGATGGATAGGTGATAGTGGATAATGGATGGATAGTGTAAAATGGATAGGTGATAGTGAAGAATTCAGGATGTGATCTCCAAGGACTATGTCACATAGGAATAACATGTCTTATTCTAGATATTAGACTTAGGGTATGGCGTGACAATGCTTGCAACAATAGGATTGATAGGATATGGTGAGATGTATGAGATACAGTAAGAGGTGTCCAAATCTTGATTCAACATTTTGCCCCTATCTTCATCAAGATCAAAAGGAGGAAAGGAGGATGAAGTAGATCAATGGGATAAGTATGCAAATATAATGGATAAGGAAGATATGATGGGAAATGATAAGATAAGATGAGACAACATGCCCCCAAGTGCAAGGTGCATAGACAATTGGTCTACACATGATGTCCATTTACAAGGTTTTCATCATGGTACTTATCCAAGGTGCCTACTTGCCACCTTTTACCGTTGGATGAAGGATTTCTCTTTACTTTTGTTATTTTTCAAAAAAAAATTACTCATCATTTTTTTAATATTTGGATGGTATGGAGGATGATGACTCAAGCGTATGTTTCTAATAGCAAGGTAGTATGTTAGCATTTTGATGCGTGTGTGCACATGGACTAGAGCGGGTAGCATTGTGCGCATGGATGTTGGTAGATGTGGGATTATGGAAATGGAATGGATGGTGGATTATGATGTGGATGATGGATGGAGATGGAGGGATAAATGGGAGATGGAGCAAAAGCATGGACCATAGAGGAATTATGGGGGAAATATGTTGGATAAGGGATATAAGATAGGGGGATGGAAGTATGTGGAAATGGAATGGAATTGCGGGGAACCAAGACCAATGGTTGCACACATCATGATAGATTTGTGAGCCTTTGACTTTGATGGGGAGTGGGGAGTAATGGGAATTGGGATATGGGATTGAGGAATTGCCGATTTAGGGATTTAGGAGTTCCCGAATGGACTTAGGATTTGTAGGATTTTTTAATGGGGAGCAAGATTTTTGGAATTTGGGGATAGATTGAGATGTGGATGCTTCATTTGGATTAATTTCTTGTTGCTTTAGGACCCACACCATTTTCATTTTTTCTTGTAGGTATGTGGGCATATGCATCTTTTACGATGGATTTGGCTTTGAATTTGTGTATTGATGCCCTATGACATGATATTCTTGAGGCTTTGGTATATATTCTTCTATATGTGTGGGAGCATCCAAAATTTTATTTTTGAATCTCATTGAGTTGGGGATGGCTTCATATGAGGTCGAAGTGTGCATTCATTGGCCATGATTAGGAATGATAGGGGTTATAAGGGAGTGAGATGTGTGGATGGAGGGATGGGTGTGCTAATGGATGAAGGGATTAGGGGATGGAAGGATGGAAATATTAGGAGTTGGAAAGAGTGGATGGAGGGAGATGTATAGTCACATGGTTTTGCAAATGGTATGGTGATGGAGGAGGGATGATGAAATATGACTTGGAGGTGCAATGAGGTGCAACTGCTGAACACACAAGGATGCTGAGAAGGGGGATGAATCAACATATATAAAAACTTAAGTACTTTATTTCATATTAGATCAAATTTCTTAGAGAATAGAAAGTAAAATATGCACCACATTCATCAACACAATGACAACATTTTTTACGTGGAAAACCCAAAATTGGGAAAAACCACAGTGAGTGTTAGCTCACAATATAATGCTCATTGCTATAAACGTTTACAACATTGTTTTAGGGCTACAACCTAAGGAAGCTACCACTCCCTGCTAACTTTGTTTTAGGGCTACAACCCAAGGAAGCTACCACTCCCTGCTAACTTTGTTTTAGGGCTACAACCCAAGGAAGCTACTACTCCATGAAGAAAGCTCAATACTACAAAGATTACAATGATAATATAACTATGAATTGCTATGAAATAAGCATCTGACTTATGCTGATGTTGCAGTCCTCTTTTTTTACACAATTACTTTATCATACTAACTTCACACAATTCATCCTTCTCATTCTGCTCTAACACATTCACATACTCTCATGCATACCATAAATGAATTTTTTTCTATATATATCCTCGGCAACATCTCAAAACATTGATTAGGTCGGTACCAAAAAGACTCTTAGTTGAAACATGTGATTCTCCATAGGTCAACATCAAACATATACAATATTAAGAGTAAATAGTTTGTGGATTACAACACTTCATGACAGGATCCAAGAAACATCACTACACATCCTCCAAATCCAAAACAACCAATCAGGATCCACTGCATATGAAGCAAACTGGACTGTCAGCCCAAACAACAAATTTATTCCTAACTAACCATCTTCACATCACCGGGGAGAAGCCAAAAACATTATGCTAACCAAGATTTCAACCATGTACCTTCTTAACACTTTCCATACATAATTCTCCTGAAGTATCTAATCAATATATGCAATTGCAAAATAAGAAACATGTTAAACTGATGAAAACAAAGCATTCTGATAGACTGTGAAATTCCAAGACTTAGGATTTTTCTATTGTGGTACACTAAATCATCTAAATCTCTTAGAAATAAACTTATGCACTATTATGAACACATTCCCAGATCTTCACAACCTCATCTATCGCTTCTAGAGAAAATCAGAGACTTAACTCAGGTATAATGTAATATGGAGGATAGTCATATACAACTCTTTACTGACTAACTTGAGTACCTTATGCAGTACATGAAATAAGAGAGAATTGCATGTAGTTCAAACTAGAGATATTATGAAGCATGTAAAGTCTCTTTAGACACTCATATAGCTGATCTATACCTTCTCCATCTTCCGCAAGTACTCAACCATGTGTTCTATATAATACTTCTATATCTAGAACTATCTGTATTACTTCTTTCATTTAAAAATTAACCTTGTGGACCATCAAGGTACTTGATACATCAAGGAATTATGTATTACACATCTCCAAACATATGCTCAAAACTGCATGAACACATATTCACCTCTGGGGGAATGCAGAGCATTCCACCAAGTCTCCATTATTGCTTTACACTATCAAGTCACAGTCTAGAACTCTACCACTTATAACTTTCTCTACTGAAGGTGTAAAGAGCCAAAATCTTAGATATAGCACGTTTATATATCATTCAACTTATCTTCAAAACTACAAGACTAAATCTTGCATTCTGAAGGAATGCGGACCAAAATATTGTAACTTTGCCTTAGGGTATACACTATGTGTACCTTAGCCAAACTTCTGCAACTTATCTTTAAGTGCGATACCTTAAACTAATAGGATATCAATGTAGACATATAGAAGACATATTAGAATAGGTCTACTTTCCTCCGCATCAAACTTATACCTCAGGTTGATCATCATTCTTTCTCATACTTAGATAGTTTTCCTTCATCTATTGGGTCTTCTGGACTGACCTACCTTAAGCATGCTGACCCATTGTATTTAACTTAGTCAAACTGTCTCTCTCAAATCTTCCACTGTATTAATCATGTTGATCCTATGTCAAACCATCTCTCTCAAATCTTCCATCTATCTTCAGCTTCTATACAAGCTTGACCTCAAGTTGACACATATAGATTTGACATCAATGACAACACATATTTCCAACAACAACTAGCTTGGAAGTGGAAGGAGATGACTTATGAGGTGTAAAGGTGGTACCAACATCTTTGGATTGTTATCTTTGGAAGTATATCCAAGGCCATGTGATTGTTGATGGATTGTGACATGAATGGGCTTTAAGATGCCTTGTTCATGAAGGACTAAACCTTTTCCTTGATATTTCATGTTTTGGAACATATGATATGCAATTGGATGTTTATTGTTTTGGAAACAAGAAGGGAGTCCATTATTAGATGTAGAAGGTGGGGTGGTAGAAAGATTTTGTTTCTCTTTGACAAGAGAACCACCATAGATGAAGGTAGTAGGACCAATTGGATAAGATAATGGATTTGGAATGGGATCGATAGGAGATGGTGAAGGATCAATAAGGGTTGATGGAAGATCAACATGAGATAATGTGGGATCATGCAATGCATTGCTTGGGATGCTTGGATCTTGATTATGCTTAGTGGGATCAGAAGTAATAGGATCCAAGTTACTTGTTTGATTGTCAATGCTTCCTTGGGGATCAAGTGTCTCATCTTGGGAAGAGGATGTTGTGGATGGATGTATAGGAGTAATTTGGATATCTTTGTCAGGGATGGTTGTGGGATTATGGATGGGTGAAGTGATAATCTCTAGCTCATGTAATGCATAAAGTGGTCTAAGAGGATCATCATGGATTTTATGATCATAGATAGGATCTTGATCATGGATATTATCTTGATCATAGAGGGGATTAACATGGATAGTGTGATATTAGTTATGTATAGGATGAACAAGGGTGTTTTGATCTTGATTAGGATAAGGGGTTAGTGTTTCCTCATAATTTGGACTAGACTCATGGCTTAGATCTTGGGTTTGGATAGAAGTAAAAATGTTCTTGGGTGGACTTAAGAGTCTCAAGATGTTCAACAACATGGCTACATGATGGGTCTTGATTTGCATTCATGGTAGACAACTCTTCAATAGGATGGATATGTATAGGAGTGGATGATGGTGTTGGAATGAAGGTTCTTTGTTAGGCTCAGGGATAGATATTTGAGTGCATGATAGTGTTTTATTCCGTGCTCAAAATCCTTGGGTCACATCCTCCATGAATTCTAGAGTAAGATATTTATATGTATATTGGGTCACATTTTTCATGATGGAAGATGTTGTGGGGTTGGGATTAGGATCAGGTGGAGGGATAATAGGATTTGATGGTGGATTATGTAGTGTAGGTGGTGGATTATATGGTAGATTGGGTGAAGGAGTATATTATGGATTGGATGAAGGATGATATGGTATATTGGGAGAAGGATTATGTGGTAGATGAATGAAGGGATTAGGATTAGGGGTGGAGGAATTGCATAGGACAATGGTTCTTGGGAAATGGATGGAGGTGAATATGTAGATGGAGGATGATATGGATGACCTTGATATCCCTTGTCATAGGATATACAATTAGGTATAGGGTTGTAACTTATGCTAGCCAATGTTGGATTGTAAGAAGTTTTTATGTCCAAGTATGGATTCATGATTTAATGATTTGGAGTTTGCATGGACATGTAATATGGTGATGTTGATGTGATATCATTAGGAGGATCTCTGGTGATGAGATGTGCTAAGGGCATTTGGATCACTTTGAATTTTTTCTTGCCGATAGGATCCAATCTCTTAGTCATGTTTAAGTTTAAGTATCTATGCCTCAGGAGTACTAGGAGATGTGTATGAGGGAGGTTGGTATGATAGTGATGTGTGTTGGATTAAAGATATAGCCTAGGGATGGGATCCATATAGGTGTTTAAGTTCTTCTATTTCTGCATCATCTAGGTATGATGAGGATATTGGTTGATTTGAAGATGGAGGGGGTTTAAACCTAGGCCTATTCATTATTAGGACTGGATTTTGATGAGGATTCTTGATGATGTGACTAAAGTTTGATTCATTGAAGTGTAGGTTTGATTATGGATAGACCAGTGATGTTTCAAAGGATGATGTTTGATTAAGGATAGGGCTTGGATGTTTGATTAAAATGGATAGATAGATAATGGATGATTGATTTTGGGGGTTGAGATAAATAGATTAGATTACCGGATTAGAGGAGTAGATGATGATATGGATTATAGGTTATAATGGATGAAGAATTATGGGCTAAGCATTAGAAATGGATTAGGTGGATACAACGGATTAGGGTTAGGACCTTGATAGGATTAGGATAACTTGATGAAGATTAGGGTCCTATATGATGGATTTAGGCATAGATTAGGGATAGGTTGGGATGAAATGAATAGGATGATTATGGGTGATTAGGGTGATGTGGATATGATGATGAGGATAATTCTGATAAGGTGATAAGATGATTAGGATGATTAGGATAGGATGAATTGGATAAGAGGGATGATTAGGATAATGATATGGATGATGAAGATGATTGGAATAGGATGGATTGGATAGATTAGGATGAAGCAGATAAGGTGAATGATTAGGATATGAGAGGGATTAAGATGATTAGGATAAGATATGTATGAT
This sequence comes from Cunninghamia lanceolata, assembly GCA_027924645.1. Lineage (NCBI taxonomy): Eukaryota > Viridiplantae > Streptophyta > Pinopsida > Cupressales > Cupressaceae > Cunninghamia > Cunninghamia lanceolata. Next base: position 17,515,473 of record BSBN01001272.1, on the reverse strand, counting down.
TAAAATAATGGATAGAGTATGATTTAGATAAAAATGGATAATTAGGATAGGTGATTAGGATGAAATTTGATGGGATTGGATGGAAATGGATGATTAGAGAGTGGTTGGGAATGGTTTATAGCTTGACTTAGGTAAATTTTTGGCAAGAGATTAAATAATAAGACACAATGGTTGTAGACTCTTTTGGAATTGGGTGCGAAAGGTTATTAACCTCTGTGGATAACAAATGGCGTATACTAGTATATCACATGAAAGACATGCCAAACACTCTTACACAAGCCTAATATTTATTCAATCAAGGTGTGTCATATCCCATGGACTCACTCAGGTGTGACTTGAACCCCCACTATTAGATAAAGGTGGCTTCCATCCCCTTGATACCATCTACCATTGCTTAGATGGGTAGGGAATGCAAGGTCATGTACCACCTTACACCCCTTACTTTGGAGACTAAAGTCTTGCCCAAAGTGTATTCCAACTCAAACAATGGAGGTAATAGTGTAAGCTCTTCTTCCCTTGTTGTAGTGATGCACCATAGGATATGATGGTTGAAGGTCTTATCTTGGTTAGCAAGTTGTCTAAGGTGCCCCCAAATATACATTAGGTATGGTGGGGTTTAAGTCTATGAACAAGGGTGTCCCAATCATTTGACCAAGCGCCAACCAAACACAAGTCTCGGCAGATCGAGGATCTCAAGGTTTTTGCTAAGCAAGAGAGGGTCCTTCCTTTGAAATATGTCTTTAGATTCTCATAACATTTATATCCCGTGTCAGAACATGTGGTTAAGGTCATTCTTAAGGGTGATGAAGTCCCTTAATAGGCCTTCTATAGAGGATACCAAGTACTTTTGATTCTCAAGATCATCTCGTGACACGAGAGAAGAACATAGTATGACTCTTGGGTCCTTGGGAGTAAAACAAATAAAGTGATGAAAGTGAATAATCTAGTATTTTTGTTCTCCAAGATCACCTTTCAGTGTGAGGAGAGAGCATACGTACATAGATATTCAATACATAGTAAACAATTGCTTATATTCCCTTAATGAAATTGAGGTGTGCTACTAAATTAGTGGAAAAAATGATTCTTTGACAAGCGTCTTGCAACCCACGATATTAGTAGTCTCAAAATTTTATTCTTTGCTCAATGGTGTTGTACAAATCAAGTTAGAACACATCCAATAATAGATTAAAAAAAATAAGATCAAGTGTTAGCATGTACCAAATATCAAATATATGCTATTGGTTAGGCTAAAACATAAACATTGGAAAACTCATAAAATAATTCCATCACTATGTAGATCACAGAAAAATATAACCTTTCAAAAAAGAATTAATTTGATACAAGCCCGTTTGTGAAAGTTATGAAGCTTTTTTCTGCAAAAAAAACCGCGACAACTCAGAAACAATAGTGAACCCATTAATTTTCTGAAAAATTAGGAAATATTCAAAAAAACTAGAGATTCCACAATATAGAGCACAAAATTTTACCCTATCTAAAAAAAATCACTAAAAAATGTATCCGTATGTTTAAGAAAATGAAGTTTGAAAATTGCCTACTTGATCAAAACGCTCAATGAAGAGGGGTAATTTTTTTAATGCAAATTTTGACAGACTAACCGAGGGCAAAAATTGAAGACTAAACAAGTGCATTTTTTTAATTATTTTTTTTAATGAAGTTGTTTGATAGACTAACCAAGTGCAAAAATTGAAGACTAAATAGATACATTTTATTTTTATTTTTTTTAAATGTCATTTTTTGATAGACTAATCAGGTGCAAAAATTTTAAAAAAATTCAAAATATGTTAAATTATATGTTTTTATTCACCTATCGACCCTTTCAGACGCAACTATGACCTTTGTTTTTTCCAACAAGCTTCCTGCAAAAATTCACTCTTAGATTTCTCTAAAAATGAGTTAAAAAGCTGTGAAATCAAGCTAAAAATCCCACAAAATTGATATTAGATCAGAACCATGGAGTTCCACCGGCCGTGCCAAAATGTGTATGGGGAAATCTAGAATACTTAGGAACATCAATGCAACAAAGATTAATTACCAAAATCCATCATAACCTTCAAGAAATCAACAATGGAATAACAAAAATAAGATAAAAGCATAAAATACTAAATATTACCCATTAAGTGTAATTCCTTGGTGTATTTTATGAATGTGGATTGCTCAAAATACTAAAAGCATAATCGTGATAAGCTTGATGGATGGAAGAATGCATGATTGCTTTAACGAGTGCTCAAAAGCACTGGGAGATATGGATGCCAATTGCTCAAAATCGTGAAGTGTTTGTGAAGAGGAGGAGGAAATTAGATAAAATCGATGGATGAGATCAATTGAAGAATCATGAATGAATGTACACATGACAAGTGTCCATGCATAAAGTTGTGTTGAGTTAACTACTTTGTTCACTAAAGATATGATTGATTCTCATAAAAATAGAATGTTTTTTTCTATTTTATGAATTGATTAAGAAAAATAAAGATTTAAAGCCAATTAAACTCAACTTTGGATTTGGTTTTTGACATGCAAAAGATAAAATTAAATTATTTAATTTGTGTGCGTGGAAGATTTTTAGAGAAAAAAGATAAATTTGGAAGATGAATGGATAATTATAAATTAAATAAATAAATTCATTTAATTTGTTGTGCATGATGGAGAAAAATAGGAAATAATTAAAATATTTGATTTTATTTATTTGCATGGAAGATATTTAGATGAAAAAGATAAATTTAGAAGATGAGAGGATAAATTAGAAATTAAATAAGTAAATTTATTTAATTTGTTGTGCATGATGGAGGAAAATAAGTAATAAATAAAATATTTGATTTTATTTATTTAAGAGATAAGAAAAGTTAACTTAAATAAATTAGAATAATTTATTTAATTTTTGAGGAATAATTAGCCAATTAAATAATTAAAATTATTTAATTGTTGTGGATAAGAGGAATAAGATGGTGAATTAATTAAATAATAGAAATCATTTAATTAATGTGAAATTGAGGATTGAAATGGGTAATTTAATTAAATAATTAAAAGTGGATTAGAAGAATGAAATCGATAAAATGTTAGATTTAATCAAATAACTAAAAAATTATTAGTTAATGTTAGAAGGGGAATTAAATTGATGACGTGATGTATTTAATTAAATAAATAAGAATTATTTAATTAATATTGAATTAGAAGAATTAAATTGATGACATGATAGATTTAATTGAATAATTAGGAAATATTTAATTAATGTTGAATTAGAAGAATTGATGAGGAAAATGGTGTGAATAGTGATACGAGAATGCGTTAGTCATTTTTAGGTATTTACACACATATTGCAAATAGAAAAGAGGAATGTTCTTTTATTGAACTGAACAACACATTACATTACATAAACTGGAATCAAATAAGAGGCTGAATCCTCAACAGGATAGAGCACATTACAACTTCCTTCCTCTGGATTTTGGAACCTTCTACCTTTTGTAGCTTCAAATATACTAGGGTTTCTATTTTCCCTCCTTTTATTGACTCACCACTTTCCCCCCTTTCTTTACTACCTAAAGGATTCCCAAAAATGGTCTTAAATAGTCTTTTTTTGGCGCTTTCTAGCCAAAATTTTAAAATTTGTAACTCCATCCAAAAATAGGTCAACTTCTGAGAGTCATAACTTTTGATCCGGGAGTTCGATTGATGAACTTTTTGATGCGTTGGAAATCTCATGAAATTATCTACTCTCTTAGAATCCTCTTTGCCAATTATACCCATTTTTGGGGTTGTACGAGGCCTCTAAGTGCCTCATATTTGACTTTGAAACTTTTTCAGGGGTTTTTAAAGAAATGAAAACTTTAATATCTTTCAACCCACAAGTGATCTTTGGTCAATTCCTTCACCAAAGGTTATATTTTTTAATTCCGGAGCTTCAAGTAGGTTTTCGCTTCCATAGATGCTCAAATGCAAACTTTCTAAAAATAATGGTTTGCTAATTTTAGTAGGTTGGAAAAACTGAAGGTTCTACATCATTATTCAAGCAATTGGGTATTTGAAAAATACCAAAATTGAAAAAACAAGAAACAAAATCATTATTTTTGGGTGATGCAAGATTTCCCATACAACACTGGATGCTCTTACATTAGGTTATCCATATAATTCCCCCAAATAGAGCGCTATTGCAAGTCAGACATCCTATTAGCACCTATAATTTTGGTAAATTCTCAGTGCTTGGTAGTATTTCATTTGATGGTTTCAGTTGAGTTTCAAGCCCCATGGCACTTAGCATGCTCCTAACTTCCGGGATTAGAATTTCTCAATCTATGATTCTTCAAGAGAAAACCTTTGATGCAAAGTTTTTATGGATTATCAGAAGCATGTGTGCTATTTTTTAACATGTTTTTTAATATGTCGCCACTTCAAGCCTGTTCTGGAGGGTCCCACGTAAAAAAAATTGATTTTCCTAGTTCTGATGACAAACTAGTTGTTGACTTGCCTTCATATGTTCCCAGCTCTATTTTTGTGGCAATCCAAGGTGTCCTTGTGTGAAAACATTTTTTTAAAAAAATCGGGCTCCCGAAGGCCTAGTTTACAAAGGAGGTCCCAAAAATATTTTGGCGGTGTCAATTTTGAGGATATGGGTATGTTTTAAATAATTGATTATGGCCCTATGGAAGTTTTCATAGCCTCTGATTGTCCCATGTGCCCACAGTGCCGATGCACCATTTGCCAGGAATAGGAAAATAACTCATTACTAAATATAATTTTTTAAAAACATTTACATGTTTTAATTGGCAATATAATTTGATGTTTTAAATGATAAATGTTCTAAATAAACATTATTAAAATGTTTATACCTTATACAAGCCAAAACAAAGGCGTTAATGGGCTTGGTGCACCAGTGCCAAGCTCACTCCATTCCTCCTCCCTCAGTAGTAGCCATTAGTTGGATTGTGAATGGGTTGCAAATGATGCACATTCTGTAACTAATTTTGTTGATGCCAACACATGGATAAAACTGCAAGAGCAAACAAATATGACGCCATAAAAGAATGGATTAAAGACCTTCCCAAGACAGAAAAAGGACAAGGTTTTCCAAGGGAACAAGAAGCATAAATACAATTTTCAACAAGTTGGAAGTGTGCCAATAAATCAATTCCTACTTTATGGCCATGTATGAACAAAACAAAGACATTTTGGGGACTGAGCGCACTAGTGTACAGCCCACCTCACCTTCCTTCCTCAGGCTTGCGTTGTTGCGCGAAGGCCTCCTATTGACTAGTCTTAGCAAAATGAACGTACATGCATTGATTGCAAATCTTTTTCTCTTATTCAACTTTGATTTAAGAAGATTTTAAAGAGGCGATGCGTATGCTTGAAAATTTATGAATGGAAGTATACATGTATTGTAACTTTTCCAATCCTATTCACACTTGGTAAACTGAATATACATTGTGTGTGAGAAGACCATATAATAAAAGAAAAAGGGTGGACGTGAGCATGGAAAGGAAAATGTGCATATAAGATAAGGTGTCAAGAATTGTTACATAGCGTCATAGTACCTACCACCTTCATATAATGAAGAAACTAGAAGGAGATTTCTTGCTGAGTTGGAGGTTTGTGGGACCCCTTTAAGTTAGATGCCTCATATGTGAGATTAAATCCACCATTTTGAAAGGAATCATGCAACCTTAATGAATTTAATTTGTTGTTTGGTACCCCATTTTCTTCATTATTTTTGGAAGTATTTATGGAGCCTTTTGGGTAGATACAAACTGAGATGTTGAAGTCTTGACTGGAGTTGTCAGTGAATGGTTGGTGCCACTCATTAGTGAACAGATCACAAGGAAAGAAGTTGTAAAGTTTGCATAGCTGAGGAATCCAAGACAGTGAGATACAGAAGAATTAAGAGATAAAGTTAAAATGCAAATTGTATAGAACTTGGACTCAAAATGGTTACACTAAAATGATGAATTGGACAATTTAGAGTCCCGAGAGCAAGACCAAACAAATCAAATGAACAGGATTTCATGATTTTTAAAGAGGAAAACAAATTTTAAGAGTAGTATTATTCCCAGTCCAACTCAATGGACTAAATTGATTTGAAGGAATTTGTTTTAAAGTCAACCAATCAGAAAAGAGATACAAATTCCCAAGTTGCAAATATTAAATAAATGTAATTAAAAATTTGTAGTGGGGAAGTTTTGGCTGACATAATTTATTTTTCTTTATATAGAGCTTGAAAAGTTGTAGTAAGGGGATTCCAGGCTTTGGATACAAGCTATCCACATATTTGGGAAATAGCTTTTTGTAGGAGGATGTGACTAAATTTTGGGTTGCAGGGGCATATTTTGCTTTGTAAGTTAATAAATTTCTAAATGACATTGTTTCTTTCCAGATTAAGTTATATGAAAAACACTGCATGTGTGTGTTTCTTGCAATTATCTCCTTGAATGTAAGCATCTCTTTTGTGAATGAAGGAATCAAGGATTTTGGAGTTCATCTATGCATACTTGCTATATTGAATGTCTTATTTACTGCTTTTGTTCAAGTAATAGATTAAACTTGCTTTGAGTAAGATATAGGAAGTGATGTATTAAATTAGGGATTGTTGAAGAAGAGTTGCAGGAAATACTCTTTCTTGGACATATTATTGTAATGCAATAATACTAGTATTATGAATCCTTTGGATATGAAGTTTTAGTGTCATATGGAAGCATTTACATTGTTGGGTTTGACTTTGTTGCCTTGATAAAGCATTGATCTAAAGAATTTTTTCCCAAAAGTCTAGGAAACCAAAGAATTTAAAGTCAAATCATTTGAATAATTTTATTTTGTGTTTTGTTTTAGTTTAGGTGTTGCATGTTCTCATGTTTAAATAGTGAAGATAATCCAAGAATATTAGCAGTCTGAGGTTAATCTTACACATCTTGGTATAAAAATATGAGAACATATTTGCCTGGTTGTAAATGAAAGATATATTTGATGGTGTTGTGATAAGGGTTACCCTCCTAGGTTTGGTAGAGCCTGAAGTACAGGGGAGATAGGTGTAAACAATCTCCTGTTGGCCAAGTCTCTCATTGAACTTGATCATAAGAACTGGAAAATATTTAGAGTTTGATGTGTGTAGATTTAGGAACCAACACGTCCATAGCTTCGGTAGAGTTATTTGGATGACCTAGTGGTAGCAAAGGAAACCTTTATATTTTTTACTTAATGCAAATATCCACTACCCCCAAACTTATTCAAAGAATTTTAAGTATGGATATATATGATTCCTTGAATGTTTCATATTTTTACTACTGAATAATATTTTCATGGGGCATATCAAACAACTTACACTCATAAAAATTACAAACCTATACAAATATTTTTTTTAATTTCCTAAATTCAAGAAATTTTACTATTTTCTAAGATTGCAGCCTGTCCCTTCCTACTTTCCAAAAAAGTAAGGCTTCCCAACACATAAAATAACACAGGGCAAGAACAAGCAAACAACAAAACAAACAAAACAAGAAACAAAACACAATAACTTATATACAAATGTACAAGTATTTACATGATCTCTAAAAAGAAAGTCTCTAATCTTGGAAATAGTGTTTGAGGAATTGACCATTAATCAGTAAAGAAACATCTCCACCTATCAAGTTCTTCAATTTGTATGTACTATCTCCTAATATTTAAAAAAATTGAAAGGGTCTCATCCATGATTTGTCAAACTTTCCATGGTCACCCTTTTTCTCATGTGCCTTTTTCTAGTATAGGATGAGGTCTTATATTTTGGATATTTTTACTTTGGCCCTCTTGTCAAACCAATGTTTGACTATGGCTAGGTGTTTAGAGAAATGATCGATGGATTTATTTCATTTCTCCTCTAGGTGCAAAACTTGTAATAATCTAGCTTCCATCTTATCTTCCAAAACTAGATACTCTTGGTTGAATTGCCAAGTTAGAATTTTTTAATTTACGAGTAAGGCAGGGTCAACTCCATATACCAGTTGATAAGGTGTCTCCTAGGGCCAACTTCACTCATGTCCTATCTACCTATAGAGCATACTTTTCCAAGGTCTTCCATTCCCTTGGGTTCTTTTCTATCAACCTTTTAATAATGTCTAATAAGTTCTTATTAGTTGATTTAGCTAAGCTGTTACCTTGAGGATAATAATTTGATGAAAATTTAAGTACTATACTGTATTCAAAGGTCTAGTTTGAAAATTGTAAATATGAGAATGCAGGGCCAATATCACATTCTAGGGCATAAGGTACTCCAAATCTCATGATGATGTTTTCCTCTAGGAAATTTATCACTATATCTATCATGCTTAACTTGCTGCATATCACCTTTGTCTGGATCTGGTACAATAATTAGTTACCATTAGGACATACCTATGCCCAGAGGATGAGGGCAGGTTGATCATTCCCATAAAGTCTAACCCCCATTGCAAAATAGATGCATCTCCATCATTGGTTGCAAGGGATGAGCTACATATCTCCCTTTGTCTACTGCAGTCTAGCAAGTATGGCAATGTTTGATGTGATTTACTATGTCTTTGAATATATTGGGCCAATAGTAACCAACTCACAAGATCTGATGAGTCATATCCAGATGTGATCCATGAGTTGTTTAAAACTTTTTATGAAGTTCTTGTAGGACTTTATCTACTTCTAAATGATTAATGAATCCTGGATAGATCCCTTCATGGTTCTTTTTGAAAAGAAATTCTCCTTTAACCATATAATTTTGTGATTTTAACCTCAAGGCTCTTCTTTGAGATGCTCTCAGCTCTAGTGGACATTTATTAGTAACCAAATAATGAACTATGTCTTCGTACCTATTGTCTTTCTCAACCGTATCAACCATGTATTGATGGCTAATCAGTCGGGGGTCCATTTTGACTATGGTTTGAATTAGGGCCTATCCTTGAAGTAAATTCATAGGGGTAATGTCTATATCAAACTCTTGCAAGATAGTTATCCATTTACCCCTACGTTCTCCTGGTTCATTTTGCATTAATAACATCTTCACTGCTGAATCAAGGACAACAAAAATCACATGGCTCCTTAAGATATAATGTTGAAAATTCCTTATTTCTTTTACCAATGCCAAGGATTTTATTTCAACTTCCAAATATCTTAATTCTGTACCTTTAAACGGGGCACTCATGAAAGCAATTGGGTTTTCTTCTTTTTCATTATTTTTCTAAGTTAACATTGTTGTGCATGTGTGGTTGGAGGTGAATGAATAGATATAGAAATGTCTAATATAATTTGGACTGCTAGAACCAGTGCATCCACAATTTCCCTTTTTATATCTTTGAACAAAACTTTGGCTTTAGAAGTCCATTCTATTTTTGCATCTTTCTTCAGCATTGCATTCAAAGGTTGTACAATTTTTGCAAAGCTAGTGATAAATTTTTTGATGAAATTGATCTTTCCAAAATAAGACTTTAGTTCCTTCTTACTCCCTGGTAGTTAGAGCTTCATGATCACATTCACTTACTCTAAATAAATGGATATGCCATTTTCAAAGATGATGTGACCTAACAATTTCCCTTCTATAACCTTGAATATGCACTTCTTAGGATTCAAGGAGATATCATATTGCTCGCACCTTTGGAGTCTTTTCTCAAGTCAGCTACGTTGTCTCTAATTTTTGAGAATATGGTAATATTTTTCATGTCTATGATGATGCATTTACCCACTAGCCCCCTAAAGGCAATATCCATAGCATGCTAAAAGGTTGCACCAACATTAATTAGACCAAATGACATCCTTCTGTATGCAAAGATTCCCCATTTGGTGTGAATGCTGTCTTGAGTCTTTCTTACTTATCAACCATAACTTGTTTGTAGCTAGAGAAACCATCCAAGAAGGACATCATTTGTGTTCCATTGATGCTTTTTAATACTTCATCCAGTGAAGGCACATGATAGTTATCCTTCTTTGATGCCTTGTTCAGATTACACAAATCAACAAAAAGTCTAATATCTCCATTTTTTTTTTCTCACCAGCACAAGGTTGGTCACCCATGTCAAGTGTCTCATTGGAAATGTGATCTTGGTAGACAATAACTTCTTAACTTCTTTAAAAATTAGTGGTTCCAAGAGGGAATTAATAGGTCTCTATTTTTGTTTGAAAGGCTTCACTCTCAGTTTCAAGGGAACAATATGTGTGATTATAGATGTATCATACATCTTCAGGTCTTCATAGCTCCATGCTATAACATGTTGATAATATTTTAGTGCTTGAGCTATGCCTTCCTTTTCCTCTGGTGTGCAAACTTTTCTAATCAATACATTTCTTGGCTCTTTCTCATCGGCTAATTTGAAGGATTCGTATGCACCTCCATTAGTTTTTGGGAGATATTTCTATTTTATCATATTATCCAAATCAAATCACCTCTCTAACTCTATCATCCCCTTGGGTATGGTGTTTCTCTTGAGATTGAATTTGTCTTCTTTGTCCCATCCTAGCTCTTACCTGTCATGTTCCTTGATTATTTGAGCTTCAAAGACATTAGTGTTGGTAATAAAATACAAAATATGTCTATCATCTTCAAACACTTGGAAATATGTGTCGTTGTTTGGCACAGATGGAAAAGACACTATCTCCATTGAGAATTTCTTAAGTCCTGATAAAGTTAGGGGCTCTAACATACTAGCGGCAGTAGCTAGTGCATCAACTTGATGATTGAATTTCCTCAAGACATGCATGATGTTGAATGAATCAAAACTCTTAATTAAGTCCCATACCTTGTGTCTATAGCTGCATAATATTTTGTAATGGCATATGTACTACTTTCTAACTTGTTTAACAAGTTAGGAGTCTCCAAAGACTTTCAATATCTTTAATTTCTTCTTTAATGCCATCAATAATCCATGGATCAATGCCTCATATTGTGTAACACTATTATTACAATGGAACTGTAACCTATAAGTAGCAAGGAAAGATTTACCTTGAGGATTTATTAATCCAATTCCTACTCTAGCTCCTTGCTTGGATTTAGACCCGTCAAACTTCAAAGTTCATGCTTGATCCTTTGTTTCTTTGTATTTCAATACTTTTGGATCTCTCTGAGATATCTTCTTTTCTATAGGTCCTGAGTAACCTTGCTCAAAATTATTGATGGGTCTAGAGCGACCTCATAAAATTCCTTTTATCCAATTGGAACACTTTTCATTTCATGATTATTTGTCTTAACCTCTTGTTGGATAGGAAACTTGTCCTTCTTTGGTTCTTTGATCTCTATAGTTATATCTATTGCTTGTTCGCTTTCAGTCTTAACCTGGATTTTTTGAGATAACATAATTTCTTTGTTATTGATAACTATAAGGTGCATGGCACAAGTAGTCTCTAAATGTGCAAAATTATGGATTTGACACCATCCTTCGAGAAGTATGTTTTTAGAGATGTCCCCTATTATTTGTACCTTTGGATTTCCTTGGAAATATATTTTCAACACTGTACAAGTGATTTTCATCTTCATTGGAGGATTCATAATCTGACTCTATCAAGACATATGTGCCTGAGCCAATTTGACTATCTTTGTTGTCTTGTGATTGGCACATGAGGATTTCTTCAATATGAATATCTCAAGATCTACATCCATATACCCCTGGTTCTACATCGATATACAATAACTCATTATTTTGATTGTACTATGTAATTAAGTGCTTCATTCAAGGTTTCACTTCTATCCTGATCTGGTTAGGGATGCCTCTCCAAGGAAACCACATATGGGAGAATCAGTGGCCATGTAATTATTTAGTGTATTAGACCAATCTCTTCTTAGCAACATCCCATAGGTATCAGGAATATCTACCACCTAGATGTCTATTTAATGTCTAGTTGTGTAACCTTCTTGGAAGACTTACCTAAGGATAATCTTAGAGTTTGAAAAACTACTAGTGGCATTACATTTGTGGAAGCACCAAAGTCTACTAAGAAGTTGTGAAAATTCTTTCTGAAAATCCTAAGGGTTAATAAGAAAAGAGGAGACTTTGTTTTCTCTTTATATAATGCTAGTTGAGAATCTGTAGCGTGTACTTGACTTTTATCCCTAGGTTTAGGATGAGTATCTTTGGCCTAGACTTCTTTGGTTGGAGGATTTTCCTTAGGAGAGGATTCTTCTAAAGACTGAAGAAAAGCTTTCTTCATTACAATAATATTCAACAACTCAAACACAGATAAGCTAATTTTGATCTTTTTTACTTCCTCAGCCAAATAGTTCATTAATTTATTTGAATCAGTTAGCTCAAACCTACCTACTTCTGTTGTTGATTGAAAGGAATTGGTAGGTTGTGAAACTACCTTTGGACACTATGGATTTTTTCTAGATTGCAAATCGAGAGGAGTGTTGAAGTTGTTAGGTGGGGTAGACATTATCAATGATCCCTTTGGCCTATTATTTTTGTTATTACTCCTTAGGTTATAATTACAACCTTTCTAAATTTTTTGAAAAGTGTGAACTTCATGAATCTCTTTATCAGATTCATTCTCATCTTCGAAAGGAAAGACATGTTTCTAGTACCAATGTTGATTCTTCGCATGAAAGCGTATAACTTTCATATACCACATCAAGTTTTTCTATGTTAGGAAACATGAAATTCTCCAACAACATAACTGATTCATATCCTAATGAAACTATCTTGTTACCTTTAGGAGCATCTAGTGTAGTACGCTCTACATTTAGTGCTTCTGCTTGAAATATGTTTGATGCAATTTAGAACTGAGGCCAGTCTACCTTTGTGTGTGTACTGGTGTTATGTATTCTACACCTATTATTCAGAGCTACTTTAGCTAAATTCATCCTAGCCGATTGCTTAGCTTCTAAATGGCTAGGATTATCAAGTGGTGAAGGAACGCTTCCATTAGTCAGCCTAGTGTTCCATGTCCTAGGTGGCCTAGGAGCACTGTAGCTTTTGTTTTGTTGGTTTTGGCCATTGTTCTACACATAGAAACTTTGATTTCTCAACTGAGTGACCTCATTTATCAATCTTTTAAGTTGAGTGGTAATTTCTTGAAGGTCCTCCTTTTCTTCCTATACTTTGGCCACTAAATTTTATTGAGGATAGAAAGAGGGATTTTCATTCAGATGGACTTCGGTGATAGTAGGTAATGGATGTAATACCAAGGACTGATTATTTTCTTTTTGCTGATAGATAGAATTCTGTGGAAGTATTGGAACTAGGTTTAGTAAAGGAGTATGGTTGGATAAAGCTCCATTTATTTGTTGCATGTCGTTGGTGATGCTGGTATTTCCAACACTTAATAATGGACAATATCCTACTTTTCTCATATCCTTACTCACATTAACTTCCTCGATGTATGCATCAGACAAGTTAGCTACGTGAGGATCTTTTCTTCTTACAAACATCATGGTCAGGGGATCTAATGCTAAATAGTACACTAGCAACACAACATGCTCATTGAGATTATATGGAGCTTCTAACCATGAGTATGCTATTTGTAACATATCATTAAAGGCAATGATGAATTCTCCTTCCACTCTCTTAATTTTGGAAAATCGATGATACATAGTTGCTACATCAACAGGAATTCTAAATCAAGCCAGATAGGCCTCTTCCATTAACAACCAGCTGGTAATGGAGTTTTGTGGTAAGTTGATATACCAACCATAAGCTTCCTCACCGAGTGTGTAAGGAAACATCTTGCACACTACATCTTCATGCTGGATTCTTGCTCTAAAGCAAGTCTCTTTGAATATTCACAAGTGATCTTCAACATCTTGATGCAGTTGATATTTTGGACATAACTTTTTAGGACTCTTTGGCATGTCGTGATATGCCACAAATCTTATTGGAGATTCAACATTAAAGAATGCAATTGGAACTTATATATGGGTGACATTATTCAGATTCCTCGATTGTGCTCCTAGCGAATTGACTCTAGCTCTTTAATTTCCTCTTGCATATGGTAGTTCGACTAGAGGATCACTGGATAGGGATCTTGATCTTGTTACAATACCTTGCTAATTATCTAGCTTGTAAAAATTAGGTTATGCTTATGGCCGCCCTCCTTCCAGTGCCACTTTTGTTGACGTGGATGTTACATCAAACACAGATAGAATTTTGTACAATAGAACACTTATGTCTCTTGAAAGACTTCAAATTCACATGGAATTGCAATCCCAAGGCTCCGGTAGTCAAGTCTTGATGCGCGTGTTTTCACTCAAGGTTCGTTGTATCTTGTTGTTTTCACAAAGGGGTTTACACATGTTATGTTCTTATGAAGTTGAGAAATTTTCAAAGGACTTAAAAAATCATCAAACATATACAAATATCATCAAGATTCCACATGATCTATAATTATCTCATTAGATTTTCTTAAAGGAAAGGTTCTAGATTTGGAACTTTGATCAATTATTTTGAAACTACTCAAAGATCTTCATGAAATTGGCAAATTCACAAGTATTTTAGTAACTGCTTATGGATTTGGTTAGATTTATATTTATTTTAATGAATTTGATAAAGAAATAGGAAAAAGATAGGGAAAGAAAGAGTAAAGGTCTTAAGAAGTTATATATTTTTAGCGATTCCACACATATACTTTGCCAAAACAATGAATTGAGACAAATCAACTTATACTTCACCAAAATTATTTGTGCAGCTAGGCATAAGTGATGCAAATCTTTGAAGGAAATTTGTAACAACATGAAAGAACTCAAATGCACTCCAAATCAGATGTAGCAATTTGATATTTCATAAACTATTCACAAATATATAGTCACTTGAGATTTACAATTGGATATGACCGATAGTTGGCCTCAAATTCACAATTCTACACAAAATAAACAAGTGTTGTCATTGAGAGTGAGTAGAAACCATGAAGCAATCAAGAGTTATAAATTCTACAGTTCAAGTTGATAAATATAAAAGATATCTAATCCCCTAAAAAATGAACAACTCGGGTGCTTTTATAGAAAAGGATGCCCTGAGTCGGTTACAATTCAACAATCTAGATTGCATCAAAAGAGTCAATGACACATATTCAAATATGGCCAGTGGATGATAGTTAGCATCCTAGAATATTCTCATGGAATCTAGACGTCTGACAATTGGTACACACTATTGGAAGATTTTGGAATCTATGATGTGACGTGGCAATTGGTCTTGGATGAAAATATATAGTAAACTACATTTCGACATCCTTGGTGATATACCCGACAAAAGAATATAACAACAACCCATCTAGACCTCTGGTCTAGATGATACACTGATTGTATTTACTATCATGACTTTATCTAGTTGACAAAAATGATGTAAAGAGTATGAAGGAATGGGGCTACTCATTGTCATTGTCTATACACTCTTCAATAATACATTCCCCTGTCTCTTGGACTCTGCAATCACCATATAGTATTGAAACTATTGTGATCTCATTCTTATCATAGGCTTGCACCTTTCTCTTGATGAATTCATATGCCTCAAAACTGTTCTTAATCACCATCAATTTATCTAGCCTAGAATTTATATTTCTTTTGTATTCCTTTATTTTTACATGCTTATCCATCATCTTATGTATAGCTGCTTCTATGAGGTTCTGTATAGGATTGTCAAGGACTTTCTAAAAATTTCTCTTAAATTCATTAAGAGCTAGATCCTCATCATATTTTACATTAGTGCAAAAAATGTGGCATACCTGATCCTCCAAGATGTCAACATCATCCACCAACAATTCATCTATCTTCTTCTGTAGATCATCCACCGTATTCTGGCACTCCTTGAGAAGATCCCTTTAAAACTTAATATTTGTAATCCACAAGGGAATTAAAGATAGGGTCTTATCTATCACTATCTTCTCCTTAATCAAAATTCCATCATCGGTCTCCTCGATGGAATTCATCCTAACCAACTCAATATCATTTTGTACAAGACACTCTATACATTCCTCTCAATGATGCAATTTTATCCTTTAGTTAAATAATGGCATCCCAATTTGAACTAGCCATTTTGATTGTTTCCTAACCTATGGATAGGAAGTTCTTAATCCAACCTTCCATGACATTAGCTTCATGCTTCTTAGAGTCTAGTTCTGTAATCTTCTCTTGTGAAACCAGAGCAAGATAAACTAAAATGTTAGTAATTACTTGACCAAGCACCACTAGTCCCTTGATGAAATTCTATAATTGGATAATTTGTCCTTTAAATCCCCTCTTCCTCTATTTATCCTTTTGTAACCTGGCTACAGTTACTTCAATATTCTCTCAGAGCTCGTCAATTTGCTACTCTCTGGTAGTGTGATCCAAATCAATGGTGGATATATGATATTCATCCACAATTATTTCTCCTTTATCCTTGTTAGCAGTAGGAATAGCTAATTGGGCTATCCTAGATATGGTTGCGTCTCTCCTTATTGAGGACATTAGTCAAGCCTTCCTTTTATCCTTAAGAGTATCCTCCTAAAATAAACTCTTGAAATATAATGGAACTAATTGTACATTCTTTAGGAATATCCACAACTGGTCATTCCTCTTGTTGGTCTCATTCTAGATGTTGTTCTACATGTATATCTTGTTCCTTAATTGGCACTTCTTGTTCATCTTGATGTTGTGGAACCTCATGTTCAACTTGATGTTCTTGAACTTCTTGTTGTGGAACATCCTATTGTTGAACTTTATATTCCTTATTCATTTTATCTTCTTTATTTACATCCTCTGTGACTCCATGAACATCATCAGATACATGATTTTCTAATTGACTTCCAGTAACATCCTGTATGTTGTCAACTATAAGGATATCTAGTTGACTTTGATGATATTATTGTATTTGTTTTGCATCCAGATCTTGATGCTCTTGTTGCACTTGTACATCAACAACTTCTTTATTTATATCCTGAGACTGGGTCTTAGAAAGAATAGGATCCTTTTCTATCTTCTCCACTTGTTCAATGTGAACTGTAGGAGCCTCTTTACTAATCAAAAGACTATTATCAAAAAATGGGTTCGTTCAAGTTATCTCAAGAGATAACAGAGAATGTGAAGTAGGCATTTGTAAAATTGACCCCATGTCAATGCTCTCTGTCAACTCATCATTTGAGAGATCCACCACTTTTGATAATGGGAATGGTGCAGTTTTGATGGTGGTCTACTCTTTTTCCATCTCACCCATTTCTTGCTTTACTTTGATAATCCCTTGAATTTTCTCCATCTGTTGTTGCTGGGCATATTGACTTCATTGGGTTGGGGTTAATGGAGATATAATTTTCCTTTTTTGCTTAGGCAATGTGCCCTTTAATGCTTCTTCAAGTGTAGGGATTTGCATAGCAGGCTGTGGTGATGTTTCCATTGTTGCCACTACATTTGGTGAGCCAATAAAATTTATTGGTATGGCTCATTGTGGTTGGTCTATGGCTGAAGGGGGAGCTACAATGGTTACACCTTCAATAGCCAACTCTTCCTTCATTGATATTGAACCTTCGGCTTTGTTGCCTTAGCCTCTTGTATTCTTCTTTTCTTCACAAGGTAGTCATCATAATCAAAATCTTCTCAGGCTTTTCTCTTACCCCTCTTGTCGAGATATGTTATGGCCACTCCCATTTTCTTCATTTCATGGATGCATTGGTTAAATAAGCTCTTACTTCCTTCTAAGATATCCTTAGATATCATATCTATAGAAGTCTCTTCGAGCTGTGACTAGTCTAGATCAGTTAAGCTCTATTGGAATATTTTATTGAGCTCATAGCTAGGATGTAGTACTTTTTCATCATCATACTTGAGTTGTGGGGGTACTTCATGTTTGTCGAGGGTCCTCATCTGGTTGAGATTTAGCCTTTGGTACTACCTCTTTCAGACCTCATGATCATCAACACAGTCTGCATAGTAATCCTCTTTATGTGGCTCATGTTGTATCTTCTTGTTGATATACTTCTCAATTTTATGATATGGATTGAATTGATTCTCTTCAAATCAAAAGGTTGAAAACCTAGTACTTGAAGCTCATTGTCTGATGCTTTTACATTTTAAGGGCATTGCATCTATACCATCCTATGTCAATGGGGAAATTGGCATTCCCTCCCTTGTTCTGGGCTTGAAAAGCCTCATAATATTCCATGATCTAGTGGGAAAACTCTAACAGGATAACCTTATTTGTTGGGTATCGGGGCAACATATATGGGGTTCATGTAAATCCCTCCATCTTGATATATGTGAAGGTTGGAAACTCTATAAACCCGCTACCATAAGGATCAATGGCACTCTGGGCATCTGATGTAGGAGCATCCCTGGTTCAAGAGCAATCTTGCATCAACCAAAAACATTTGCATTTCAGTTTGTTTCTTTCATTTTCTAGTTCAGTTCAGTCAATTCAATCAGAAGCAATTTTTGTATTTTGGTCCACATTCTACCGCAGTTACATTTCAAAACTTGTGGAGTTGGACTTAACATCTAGACACATGGATCTACATCATATCTAATTTTTAGAGCATTTGGATCAGGTACTGGTAAGATATCGCTATCAGAAGATCGACTATTTTCTCAGAGCAGAGCATCCTAACAGTCTCAGACAATCAGCTAAAGGATAAGACTTGCAGAGCATTTCTCAACTTTTGGAGCTAATTGACACATAATTCAATGATTTTTTAGTTGTGGCCAACCTTCCTTGAGATCTACACATCATTCCATTCATTTGCAGAGGTGTTCTATTCAAATAGGTTTGACCTATCCGTGTACACATGTTATAACTCTTCATTGGAGTTTGTGATCTTCCTTGGCTGACGCAGAGGAATCTTAAGATCTAGAGATGATATATATTGATGTAATAGATGTCTAGGAAAGTAGTTAATGGTTTCTTCAAAGTTGATAGTTTAAATTCTTTGCAAAGGAGCTTCAAAGATATATCTTGTGCATATTCTGATATTCTGTAATCAGACCTATGAGCCCTAATTGTAAGCCTGCATGTTGCCAGCCAATTTGAATTTGAATTCTATGGTATAATGAATGACTGAATCTGGATTTGATTTCTATCTTTGAGTTGTTTTCATCGTGTTTACTCTAGCTGCACAGTCTGGATTGTTCTCTTTGAGGACCCTCCTACCGTGACTGCACCAAGTGGTATCAAAGTGAAAGTTTAAATCTTTGGGAGTGAATTGAGTGAAGTTGGTGAAGGAATTTCATAAGATCTTATGTGGAAAATCACCGATTCGAGGTAGGTTACTTGTGTTGTAACTGATCGTCGATTGTGAGGCAGTTGTCACCTTGTAGCCCGATCACCGAATTTGAGGTAGTTACGCTTGATCCTAGGAAGAATGCCACCGAGAAGAATCCTTGATGTTGGTACAATGGTTGGTAGAATGGCTGAGATGATGGAGATGATGAAAACAATGTAAATTAGACAGGATGATGTCGAAGAAGATAGAAGAAAAGGACCAAGCCCTAGAGTGGATGTTGAAAGTGAAGATGAAGAATTTCAATCTGATGAAGAAATGTTGCGAGCTATTTCAAAGATTGGGAAAAGACCTAGAGTTGATGTATTGAATTACACTGGCAATTTGAATCCTGAAGAGTTGATTGATTAGATAAATGACATGGAAGAATACTTTGAATATGAGGAAATTAAAGATCTAGAGAAGGTAAAATTTACGAAGACAAAGCTAAAAGGACATGCTTCTATATGGTGGAAAGAAGTTTAGTTGGATAGAAATAGAAGAGGAAAAGAGAAGATTACAAAGTGGGATAGAATGATGACAAAATTAAATAATCAATTTATACCTGATGACTATGAGTTGGAACTGTTGAAGAGATTGCAAAACCTAAGACAAAAGGAGAAATACTTGAAGGAGTATACTGAAGAATTTCATAAGATGATCATAAGGAGAGTACATAGTGAAGCAAGTAAGCAGAAAGTGGCTAGATACATCAATGGACTAAGGTTGAACATTTACAAAGAATTGAGTTTGGTAAGAATGACATCACTGGAAGAAGCATATCAGTTTGCCTTGAAAGTTGAAGAGAAGTTGAATAAGAGACATGATCAGAGACAGAGAGGCAGGGGAGGTAAATTTTAGAGAGGTAGAACATTTTCTAGAGGAGAGAGATCATTTGTGGAGCAGAACAAACAAGATAACACAGTTAAGAAGGATGACAGAGATAACAGTGCATACCAGAGAGATGATAGAACTTACTACATGAGAGATGATAGAACTTACTACCGAAGAGGAAACCCTAATGCATACCAGACTGAAGGATACAAAAGAGAAGGAAGAGGACCCGATAGGAGAACATTCAGAGGCACTTGTTTCAAATGTGGAGGTGAAGGACATAGAGCATTTGAATGTAATCAAGGAAGTACAAGCAAGAGAATAGAGAATAGTGGGAGAGAAACTTATGTGGAAGAGGAACTTGTTGGATCACCCAGTTTAGTGGGTAAACCTGAGAAAGGAGAATCACTTGTGATGAGAAGAGCACAATTTCATTTATAGAGAAATGAGGAACCACCACAAAGGAAAAGTTTGTTCAGAACTAGATGCAAATTAGGAGGTAAATGTTGTAAAGTTGTAATTGATAGTGGGAGTTTAGATAACCTAGTTTCAGAGGAGATGGTGACTAAGCTGATGTTAGAAAGATTGAAACACCCTATGTCCTATTAGATAGCATGGATTCAGGATGATCATAAGGTACTGGTGAGTGAACAATGTTTGGTGAAATTTCATATTGGATCTTATCATGATGAAGTCTTGTGTGATATTATGCTTATGGATGTATGTCATATTTTGTTGGGTAGACTTGGCAGTATGATAGAAAAGTTATACATGATGGGAGAAAGAATACATACACTATAACATCAAATGGAAAGAGAATTACCCTAATTCCTTTGGAAGATGATCATAAGAGTGAAGTATGTGGAAATGCTAGAATTTGCTTGGTAGATGGAAGAAAATTTATGGATGGTTTGAGACATGAGAATATGTGTTATGCTTCGATCCCTAAGAAGATTGAAACATTGAAGGAAGAGACCGAAGAATCATAACTGGAGGAGATAACTAAGTTTTTGACATAATATGAATACATTATATCAGATAATGTACCTGAAGGACTGCGACCAATTAGGAGTATCAATCATCACATGGATCTTATACCTGGAGCTAGTTTTCCTAACAAAGCAGCGCACAGAATGACACCGACAGAGAATGAAGAATTGAATAGATAGATACATGAATTTTTGAGGAAAGGTTTGATCAGAGAAAGTTTGAGTCCTTGTGTAGTACCTATAGTGTTAGCATCGAATAAGGATGGAGAATGGAGAATGTGTACTAACTCTAGAGCAATGAACAAGATCAAAGTTAAGTATATATTTCCCTTGCTTAGGATGGATGATATCATGTGTTGTTTGAGTGGAGCAAAATATTTCACAAAGATAGAATTGAAGAGTGGATACCATTAGATCATAATTAGAGAAGGATATGAGTGGAAGACTGCTTTTAAGACAAATGAAGGACTGTATGAGTGGTTAGTGATGCCTTTTGGATTGACAAATGCACCAAGTACTTTCATGAGGTTGATGAATGAGGTCTTGAATAAATTCTTGGATAAGTTTGCTATTGTATATTTGGATGACGTTTTGATTTTCAGTAAGACAAAAGAACATTTGTGGCACTTGAGACAAGTATTGTAGAGACTAAGAGAAGAGAAGTTGCTGATAAACATCCAGAAATGTAGTTTCATGAAGGAAGAATTGGTATACTTGCGATTTATGATTTATGTGGAAGGATTGAAGATGGACCCTGAGAAAGTAAGAGCAATTGTTGAATGACCTACATTGGAGAGCATTCGAGAAGTCAGATCTTTTCATAGACTAGCTAGTTTCTACCGGAAGTTCATCATAAATTTTAGTTCAGTATGTAACCCTATGACAAAGACAATGAGAGGTGATAGAAAATATTTCAAGTGGACATCAGTAGCATAAAAAAGTTTTGAGTTGTTGAAGTAGAAAGTGACAGAGCAACCTGTTTTGGCATTACCGGATTTCAATAAGGTATTTCAAGTTGATTGTGATGCAAGTGGGAGTGCAATAGGAGAAGTGTTAAGTCAAGAAGGTAGACCTGTAGCATATTTTAGTGAGAAGTTGAATGATGCAAAGAGAAGATATTCATTTTATGATCAAAAGTTCTAGGCCATAATTCAAGCCTTAAAGAAGTGGAGACATTACTTGTTGCCTAAGGAGTTTGTGTTGTATACAGATCATCAAGCTTTGCAATATTTGAATATTTGAATAGTCAAGGAAAGTTGAATTAGAGACATATGAGATTGGTAGAGTTCATGTAGAGTTATACTTTTGTGTTGGAGCATAGGAGTGGTAAATCAAACAAAGTTGCAGATGCATTGAGTAGGAGAAGTAATTTGCTAACCGAAATGAGAATTGAAGTTTTGGGATTTGATGAATTGAAGAACTTGTATGAAGCAGATCTTGATTTTGTAGAACCTTGTAAAGCATGTAAGGAATCTATTTTGATAGATAGAAGTAAGTGGTTGGACTATTTCATTTAGGAGGATATGTTGTTAAGAGGAAATCAGTTATGCATACCTAGAAGTTCAATGAGAGACAATTTGATCAAGGAGAAGCATAGTGGAGGATTGACATGACATTTTGGCATTGATAAGATAGTGGCTTTGGTGAGTGAAAATTACTTTTAGCCTCAAATACATAAGGATGTTAGGAAATTTGTGCAGAGTTGTAGAGTTTGTCAAGTTACAAAAGCGGGTAGTCAGAATATTGGATTGTATAAACCTTTGACAGTACCAGAGAGACCTTGGGAAGACATAAGTATGGATTTTGTAATGGGATTGCCGAAGACATAGATAGGTCATGATTCAATATTTTTGTAGTGGTAGACAGATTTTCAAAGATGACACATTTCATACCTTTTAGGAAGACAATTGATGTAGTGCATATTGCTGACCTATTTTTCAAGGAGATTGTGAGATTGCACAAATTACCTAAGAGCATAATTTCAGACAAAGATACAAGATTCCTTGGATACTTTTGGAAGACACTTTGGAAGAAAATGAAGATAGATTTGAAGTTTAGTTCAACTTTTCATCCATAGACTGATGGACAGACAGAGGCAGTAAATAGGAGTTTGGGTAACTTGTTGAGATGTTTGGTTGGAGAGAAGGCAGGAAATTGGGATTTGATTCTATCACAAGTAGAGTTTGCATACAATAATTTAGTGAATAGGAGTACTAGAAGACTTTTGAGATTGTTACTGGGTAAACCCTAGAGGACTGATAGAGTTGAGCGACATTGGTTTGTGTTATCCTCAAAATTAGTTGTGCTTAATTTTGTGGGATGACCCCTATGAAACTTGTCTATTTCGTAGCCTACAACACTAAGCACACAAATCAAGGTAAATCTTCTTTCCCTCATGCGTGGTCCTCTAACCCCTAAGAATCTATTTGAGTATCTCCTCAAATTGGTTTCTCGAAGTTTGCAAAAATTAATCAAGTAGCAAACTTGTCAAACTAGTGAGTTTGATAGTTTTAGGGTGTTAGAAAAAATTTCTGTTTTACATGCATGGTCGGTGAAAATCACCACCATTGCATGTTGGTGTTAAATTTCCTCTACATGCAGGGGCAGAAAAAATCACCACCATTACATGTTAAGTATATACCTCAATTATGCAGGAACAACAAAAATTGCCACCAGTGTATCTCTTAGTTCACATTAAGTGCATTTAATGCACTTTGTGTGAATGTTTATTGAAGGCATTTTATTAGTTTTAATCACTTTTATTTTTCATTTTATCTTTGTCTTTTCATCTCTGTATTTCCTCCAAGTGTCTAAAAACCCTTAGAAAATCTTGGCGTGCGCATTGGATCAAATTTTTCACGGATTTGACCTAGGGTGTGCCATTGTTTTGTTATCCAGGTATGTTTTTCCTTGTTTCCTTGTGTTTATTTATCTCATGCGTTGGGGTTTTATGGATTGGATTTTAGGTTTTGGTTATGTTTAAATCTATTGTTTTATCAGATTTAAAATCCTATTTGTTTATGTTATAAGCCCTAATATTTTTGTGTTAGTTTTTGTTTCATTTCATATTAGCAAGTCTTTATCATTTTTATGGTTGTCTAGATTTTTGTTTAGGGTTTTTATTTCGTAGTGATACACTCTGTGTTTTTTCTTATTTAGGATCAATGTTTTTCTCCAATATTGCATCCTTCACAAGTGTTTGTAATACATGTATGGGCGGCGATAATCATCGCCCATGTTCATAACCCATGTTTATAACTCATTTTACCTTACATGTAAGGACGGCGATAATCGCCGCCCATACAATTTCATTCCCTAAGATAGTAATAGTAGGGGCGGTGATTTTCTCCGCCCATATGATTGCTTGCAAATGTTTTACCCACTTTAATATGCTTGAGAGGGAATTTTTGCAGCCCACACATATGAGTTGGTCATATCTCGACATGTAGGGGTGGCGATTTTTGCTGCCCATACACAAGCATCTTTTTCTTCCCAAACACATGGGCGGTGATTTTCACCACCGATGCATATGTTGCATTTTTACCAAGCAATGCATGAGTGGTGAAAATCACCACTCATGCCTTACAAAACATATTTACTCCTAAATGTAGGAGCGGTAAAAATAGCCGCTCATACACAAGCTGGTGATTCTATCCTAAGTGTAGGAGCGGCAAACTTTTCTGCCCATACACAAATTGTAATATAAATCTTTACCTCTATATGCAGGAGTGGACATTTCTGCCACCCTGACAAAATGCAAAACCCTCTACATGCAGAGGCAGGCATTTTTGCCACCCGTGCATCATTGTCCCAAAATTCTCTAAGTCTAGAGCATTTCTGCATTTGATAGCATTCACCCACTTTCGTCCCACTTCTCGCTTCAATTTCTCTCTAGCCCCTTCAAGCTCATGCTATTGACCATGATTTCTAATATTGTAGTTTCCCAATGTGCCCAATTTTCCCTAACACTGCAAAATAATGCCTTCTATTGTTGCAGTTGATTCTACAAGATTGTCAAGTTCTCTTTCTCCACCAAGGGAGTTCATCTTTCAAATGACTGATCCTTCACCAAAGAAAGCCAAAGCTATGAAGTACAAATATCAAGGTGTGTTCCCCGTAACTTCAGTCACATCTAATGTGGATGAGATACGGGATACAGAAATAGGTCATGTTGATATGGCTGAGTTTGTAGAAAGGACAAAGCAACAGAATATGAGTCATTATATGAAGAGGATTGTGGACATCAATATCCATTTGGTTGCTTCCTTTCTTGTAGTAGCTCAAAACACTGAGTTTGTTCTTCAAGTAGCTCACTTCTATAACAGAGATAATAGGACAGTGACATATGCACATGGTAACGTGATAATGAGGTTAGATGCAGAGTTCATAGACAAAGTCTTCATGTGTTCTGGTGTAGAGGAAAGTGCAAAGTTTGATTTCAATATTGCTCAGAAGGAGTATGACAAAGATACTAAAAAAGCAAAAAGGATAATAAACACTAAATGGTTGAAAACTGCCAGGTCTAATCTTTCCAGGTGGCCAAAGAGTTTCCCAAGGAGTGACTTTGTTGAAGAGGTTAGTGATTTGATAACTCTTCTCAATAGAGTTAGAGGGCTACCTTCTTCCTTCACTTTTTATGAGTGGATGTATCCCTATATCAAAATCATCCTTCAAGTTAAATAGAATATTTTCTAGGGTGAGCAGATAAGTAATGCTCTTCATGAGCAATTAACCAAGGTGTCAACCACTTCCAAATTCTACATGACATCTTATCTGGTATACATAGCTGCCTCTATGAGAAGTTTTCCAAGGTTAACCTCAGAAGGAGACCAGAGAATCATTCCTGTATACCAGTATTACCCTCAATTGACTCTAAAGGGATCCATTCATCACTTTCGAAGGGTAAACGATGCTTTCTTTGCAGTATTTTTGTGTCTTTTTGATCCTCAATTGGAATAGAAGAGAGTATTAGATGAAGCCTGGGAGGTAGTGAACAGTTTTGGGTGCTTGTATCTTCAATTCCTGACTTTCACCTATCTAAGGGTTGGCTACTTCCAAGGATACCCATATATGTTAGCAAAATTTCCTAGTGACAAGATTGTTTTGATGGAGTTATGTTGACAAATGATTGTCGTGCATAACAAGCAGATGAAGTTAAAGAAACCTGGCTTCAAGTTTCCTCTAGAGATTGGCAGGTACTCCATAGCCACTTCTTCTAAAGCTAAGGCTCTTGAGACTAAAATGAAATTGGTAACAATGAAGCAGTTCAAGAGGAGAAATAATTTTGACTTTAGGAGAGTGAATGACAAGATCAAGAGGAAGACTCTGTCACATGTTCCAATGATAGAAGATATATGGGCTAATTTGAGGACTCATGAAGAAATTAGGAAACTAGATTACTGTAGGTTGACTCTACGTCAAATTGAGGACTTAGAACTAGCTGATATTCTAGAAGGAATGGCAGATGATGAAAACATCGTGAGTCCCAGGTATGTAAATGAAAATGTTGTTGGTTCTCCTTTTCTTGTAGTCTTAAGGTCGAAGAAGGAGTTGACTTCAATAAGGAAAAGGTTTGAGCCTATCCTGGCAAATACCAATGTGTGGTTGAAAAGCAAAGGAATTCAGTTGAAGGACTTTGTCATTGGCTCGGAGGAAGAAGTTTTAGAGAAAATAGGTAAGAAGGTTGAAATAAGAACTAAGAACAAGAGTGATGCGCCAAGATCATTTAAGGCTCCCAAGCCTAAGATAAAATTTGTATCAAAGGGTGGCAAAGCCAAGGTGACAGAAGAAGAACCAATTGGAGAAGAAATAGAGACAGATGAACAGGAAATGGGAGAAGAGCCTGCTGCTGAAGAGATGTACATTGAGGAAAGGTCTTCAGAGGGAAAAGAGGATGATCAGCGAGCAGAGAAAGAAGACAAACAGGAATAGTTAGAGGAGCTAATCATGTCTTCTAAAAAGGACTTGACACAAGAGCCTCAAACTTCTTCTTCTTTGCTCACTATGCATGTTTCAGATTCAATACCCATTGTTTCTAGTACTTTAGTTACTCCTATTGTTATACCATCTTCTGGTTCATCAACACCATCTTTTGGAACAATTTTTAATAGTCCTAAAGCTACGTTTGATGTTGTTTTTGGTTCTTTGGGATCTCTACCAAGTTTGTCTTCTCCTTCATATGACATTTGTTTTAGGAACTGAGTAGGTTGCTAATGTTAATGTGTCAGGTGTTGTTTTTACAAACACTTCTCCAAGAATCTCTACAACTAGTGTGGGTACAATTCCTTCTACGCAAGCAATGGGTTCTAATCCAGATACTAGTTCATCGGTGTTTCCTCCATGGCTCTCAGCCTACATGTCATGCCCACTTTTGTCATGTGGCCATGACACAGAAAACATGTCATGTCCACATTTTCCATGTGGTCATGACATGAACAACCAAAAAAAACTTTCTAGCTATCCCTAAAACCCCATCGCATAAAGGCGGGGAAGGCAAACAAGGTGCGGGATACAAAATCCCTGACACCTTGTCAGGTGACCCAAACCAAGGAAAAGCCAAAATCATGCTTCATCCATATAGGAAGGAGTAAAAGGGAATGCTCTTTTGTCTAAAACTAAGATAAACCATTCAAAGGAGATGAGATGCAGTTAAATCATAAAACTCTATACACCTCTCAAGACTAGGCAACCTAAACTTTCAACTACAATACACCCACTACAACGCGATAAGACCACGTTCATATTACAAGATACACTAAAATCTACAACACCTTACCTACATAAAATGATAAGGACTACCCAAAGCACAATGTCTGGAGAGATGAAAGGTCTCGGATCCATTAAATGTACTTTTATAAGACCTTGCTTATCTACTTATGTCCTCTAAGGCAGCTACAAGTACCAAAAGAAACATAAGAGTAAAGACATTACCATTCAACCTACAACCTCGAGATAATGAAGATGGTTATATATACTTAGAGGCAAGGAGCATGACAAAACATGAAATAAACTTTTGATAAAATAATATATGCATAAATAATTAATGCCCATATAGAACTAAAAATATGCTAATCATAGTCATAGTATGGTGTGAAATACCTATAGCAAAAAAAAGGTAAAGTGTGAAATTCTCTTGTTTTTGCAAGGGAGTCTCATTGATTCTCAATGAATTGGTACCACCATCCCATGTTCAATTATGGAGTTTCAAACCTAAGAGGTGTCACATGCTCGTGCTTGCACATGCCCATACCCACACACACCGCTACTATTATAAACCTGTAATGTATCTTAGTTTTGATTATGGATTTGAATATCCAAGTTTCTTCAATTTCAGGTTTGTTCTATTATATTATGGAGATTTGTTTTTAACAGAGGTGTAGTTTTTTTTAATTAGGATTATAATATATCCCCTATAACTGGTATTTTAGATTAGGATTGTTATGCCCTTAGCAATACTTCTCAAGCTATCAGATGTTTTACTTTTTTCAATTCTAATAACCAATATTTCATCTGGCTCTGTAGAGGATGACATTTATGGTGGAATACTGAGTATTGAGGTTTTTTATTATGGAATGCCCGTTCATATAGAGAGTCATGATCTTTGTTCCAAGACATCATGCCCTGTGAAGCAAGGAAGTTTCATTCTCACAAACTCCCAGAGTTTGCCAGGGTTTGCTCCATCTATAAGTCAGATTGGTTTTACTGATATTATAAATTCAGATATTCTTATTTCTCTTTGTTTCTCAAATGAAGTATTTCTTTCTCACCTTAGTAAGGTTTGTCAATTTCATTTGAACCGTTGTGACAAACCTTGATGCATCTATCATACCAATATGAAAAATCAAAGAGAGGGCCCTTGACATTGATATCTCTTGGCATTTTATAGATAAGCATATTTAAGATCTCTTAGCTAGTAAAAGGATCAGTAAGGGGAAACCTACAAGTTAGATTGAACATCTATGAATTGCTCTTGGTGAGGACATTACTTAAATTTGCCTATAAGTATGTTAAAATTAGTACTATGAGCTGAGATCTTACTCACATTAAGAGTCAAGATATAGACTAATCACTAGGAGCCATCATGAATGTCAATAAAGGATCAACATTCTCCTCTGGTCTATGGAAGGAATATGCTAAAAGATAAGAAATGGTAACTTGCAGTAGGTGGGTCTACAACACGGATGTAAAGGGTGGAGCATAGACATGGCAAGTGAACTGTTTCACAAAATGCCTAATAGAAATGAAATCTCATGGGTAGTAATGATCACAAGATCTGCACAAAATGGATCAGATTTAAAGGCTTTAGAACTTTTAAGAAAATGCAACTGGCGGCTATAAAGCCAAACTCTACAACCTTTGTCTCATCCTCACTGCCTGTGCCAAAACAAAAGCACAGAGAGGCACACAAACTATTTCATGAATGCCTAAAATGAATGTGGTCTCGTGAACTGCAATAGTCATTGGGTGTGCACAAAATGGATATGTTTAGAAGGCTCAGAGACTTTCAAGCAAATGCCATTGGCAGGTGTAAAACCAAAAACCCCCAACCCTACCCATGTTACATTCTCTATAAGATCGAACCCTCATCTTTACGAAAGAAAATATAAATCAGTAACCGCATGATCTCTCTTTGAAAACCCTTTTATCTAAAGAATTAAGGAAATAGCTCTGCGTGTTAAAGAAAAATATTCAAGGAAAGAGGTAATGAAAATATCTTGCATTGAAATAAATTTGGCACATTCATTAGAAAAGAAAGGTAATGGGTTTTCAGTTTCCTATGGACTGCAGTGATTAGTTTTTTGATGTTTCCCTGAGTCTTGACCACTACCATGACTTTGTTTTTTTCAACAAAAATAAAATACTTTGGGGAGCTATGGTACTCAGGGTTTCACTTCGATCCTCTGTACCTTACCCAAGCTCGGCCCTACTCTTTGAACATAACAATATTCCATATTTATTCTTCTGTTGAATAACCAGATTGTAACCATTAGAGAAACAAGGACATTAGGGTCACAAAATTTATTTATAGCTATAAAAGGAAATGGGACACCTCCCTGTCCATATTAGAAAAACTTTTAAAAAAATATATCGGACCTGCGTGGGATAAGGGATACAATTTTGAATTGTAACATCTATGGTGAGAGACAACCACACATCTTACACAAGTTTAACAAATGTTGCATAGGTGAGAACAACAAAAACACAGATAAGATTCTTGTAATGGTATAGGAAAGTGATGCAAATACCTTTTAGAAAAAGAAACAAGAATTCCTCCACGGGCTTAGATCGATTCCTCATAGGGCGATTCTTTTGTTGTCCATCTGCACTCCCTTATAGCTCCTCCCCTCTTCTACCTTGCTTTCCTCCCTCTGGTATTGGTTCTCCCTCCATTTTCCTCAAAGAATCCCCTTAGGGTTTCGAGCATTCCTCCCACTTGCTAGCACGAACTCCCTAGTTAGGTAACGAATTCCCAGAACCACAAAAAACTTGGTGTCCTAATGTTATTCCTGTGTTTCTAATGTCTTACTCTTTCTAGTGCTTTTTTTTGAATGAGTATACACCAAACTCATATTTCCCCAAGAAAGAGTTGTCAGTATCAATAAGTAATTCTAAGAGTTGGAAAAATAATAATGGGTGTTAGGGTGAAATTTTAATATGAACCTTAACATGAATGAAAATCTAGTAGAATTACCTCTCTCTCATCTAGCTCTTTAGAGTCTAATGCTCTTGCCACCTAGAGCCTTCATTTGATATTTTCCCTGAATATGGTTGATTAGCCTATTGTAATAGATGTAACATTACTTGTAGTAGTTAAACATTTGGCAATGTGTTGCTTGATTCATAATGCTTGCTCAATAACATATGTTTTTATATTGAAGGTCCTTTCCTTTGCAAGTTATCATCACTTACCTATTAGGCTAGATAAGATCCTAGATAATTAACAAAAAATGTCCACATTGAAATTTTGAATTTATGTGGTTTGGTTTTCTTGATTTTGAGGAATGTCTTGCTTCTTGGAATAGGAAAGAGTTTAAAGGATGTATGATATATAGCTTGTTCAAGAAGATCTAAAATGTGAAATTTAATGTAAGTTAAGACATGAAATAAACTATGACTTATAAATATTCTTTTTTAAAAGAAGAATAGGTAGAAAATGATCTTAATGAGGTTGAATAAGAGATCATATATCATGAGTTTACTAGAGAATAAAATCTCTTAATTGAGGTATAAATGTTGCAAATGGAGGATATGTTTTAGTATTAAAAAAAATTCATGGGTGAACTAGTTGAATGAAGGATATTGGAATACATAATTCTTCCATCTCTTCATAGTGATTAGAAGAGAAGTTAATAAAATTAAAAAAAATCATTACACTAGCTACTTTTGAGTAAAATTTAATGTTGAACAATTACTAGAGTCCAAATATTATCACTATGGCATGCATCTTTTTACTATTACTATTTAATTGTACAATGAGAAACATATATGAATACAAAATTCACTTGAAGATTTATTGCTCCCATCCTTAGAACTCTTGACCATTAAATGTGTCATCAAACTTAAAATTTCCTATAATACCCATTATATGTGAAGTTGTTCAAATAGCACATTTGACTTGGATTTGTAATTGATTAACATAATCTATTATGAGACTAATAATATCATTATTCACAATATCTCATCTTCAATAGTTTCTTAATATTTATTAAGAAACTTTAATGGCATACATGAAATAAGGACAAATATATTTTCTTGTCTCTTCCTCTAAAGTTTCTACAACTTAAATCAAATAGCATGAAAGTAGTTGACCATGTTATGGGAAAATAAATACTTGGTTACTATATGTGAGTAGGAAATTTCTATTATACCTTTATGGTGCATCTAATCAAATAAGGGGAAGAAAAGTAACAAAACTAAAGACAATACAATTCACAAAGGTATCATACTCATACATATCGGTTAGATTCTTACAACCAATCATACTACTATTAAAATAGGTATTTATCAATACAAAGATAAGTAATGGTACAATATAGTCATAGTGGTACATAAAATAGTAAAACTATATTTTGAATCAATCTTTCCTTCAAATTTGTATTTAAGAAACTCAATCATCATGAAGGAATGAGTAAGGAAACAAACATTACATGTAACCTACAATTAAATCGCATTGTTAGAATTTCCTTTATTCAATCAATCTGTAAAGATAGGTCAATACCATCTTATTTGCAAGAATTAGATGGTGAAAATATTATTTTTAGGGTACTATTCCTACATACAATGAAAACCATATTAGATGGAAAATCACTCTCTTGAATAAGTCATAATTACTACTAAATGAATTTTAATGTGATGAGGTAAATGAATATTATGTGCAAATCATTCAAGGTGGTGGAATTGTAGTATGCCAATTAATATGGAGGTGTTCCACATGAATTGACCTAGTTGTATAAATCAATTTAAAATTGTTACTTATATATTGTATAAGAATATTAACTATTTATCAAATTAGCACATTTAGTTATAAATTATGATTAATTCAAGTATCCATATATTTTCAAGATTCATTTTGTGCATATGTTTCTTTCTTTTATAAATGTACTTTTGTATATGCAATAATACATCCTCTATTATTAATTATGGGAATTGATTTGATGAGCATTCATATAAGCAAATATTAGCAACTTATGTAAATACATCTACTTAGAGACAGAAAGCCCTTCTAGAATCCACGTGTACACCCAATTCTTAATATACAACGTAAACATAGCAAATCAGTTAGTACCCCATAATCAAATCACAATAGCTCTAATCATCAGGTCACAACATAATTAAAATGTCAGAAATTCAACATCATATAAAACTGGAACTTATACCTCGATGTCGCCTCGAACAGGCCAGGACTAGGGAGGCACTACACTACACTCCAAAGAGAAAAAAACAATCCATCTCTCTAGATGACTTCAATTTTGAGAAGCTAGTATCTGTTAAGGCAAAGACTCAGAAGAAGCCCAAGACTCTTTCCCACCTGCTGGAAGACAAAGGTCATAAATATGTTGAAATTGCTCAACTTCCATCAGATGCTACCATTGAGAATCTCAACATGAGTGATTATTCAATCTCTAGGATTGAACTAGGGAAAATTACTCATGAAAGTGCTAAGGCCGATGTTCAGTCAACTCTCAATTCTTTGATTCTAAAATTTGATCATGAGAGAGAAATGAAGGATCAATACAAGGAAAGAGCTAAGCAACTAGCTGCAGTAATAAGGAAGATCACCTTATCATCTGAGGCCATGGAACCTAAGGCAATTACTATGGAGGATCTTGTTATCGAGAAAGTAGAAAGAACTCACGCTAAGGGAAAAGTAGTTGAGGAATATCTTGAAAGAATGCATGAACAGGGTGAACTTCTCCTAACATGCATAGTTGAAAAGAAGAATAAAATGGAGAAAGTGAGAAATGAACTAGATGACTTGGTTGACACTTTGTCTCAGGAGGTTGAATACTTAGATATGAGTTTGGAGAAATGGACTGACATGAAGAAAATGAAGGTAAGAACCTTGGTATCAATTGGCATCCTTTCAAATTGGGAGTCTTATGTAGAAACCAAGGAATCATTGATTCACCGCAGCAATGTGTTGAAAGATTTGCTCAAAGATTTGAAAAGTACTAGGGAGCTCAACATGGATAGTGATGTTCATCTTCTACACAAGTTGGAAGAGCTTCCATGTAAATTGACATGTGATGAACATCATTTTCTTTTAGCTGAGGAAATGGTTCAGGAATTCAAGAGTATGTTTCAGAGAGAGTTTGAAGACAAAGCTTTTTCAGTTGCTTCTTTAGACAATCTTCTAGATAACTAATTGACTCTGGATAATTTGAAAGCTAAGTTGTCAAGTCATGAAAAGGTGGCTACTATAGTGAAGGATGCAATAACCAGAGCCCAAGTTATTTCAAAGAATACCGTTGGTCCTGACAGCTTGGAGATGCAAACAGTTTTCACCATGTACAAAGGATTTCTCAAGAAGAATGGAAGGAAAAGTTATTTTAGATGTGCATGCCTTAGTATATTTTAATATGGTTTTCATATGTACTTTGTTTTTAGTTTTGGACATTTTTGTATGTACTTTTTCAATATGCAATTACATGTAAAAATAAGGAAAGTCCCAAATCTATAAGGACTCTTCTTGTTGAATAAGTCAAGTTAGTTGTATTTTCCCTATTTTTTCTCATGGCCTCTCACTATAAATAGAGAGGGCCTCTTTGTAATTTTTCATCTTTTAGTCATTGAAGCAAAACTTTGCCAAAATTTGGAAGCATTTTTGAGACTTTGTATTCAAGTTTGTAAATCAAGATTTAATTGATAATAAGAAAAGAAAGAGAGCATTCAAACTTTGTTTTGGGAATCTACTTGTAGTGTATGAGAGATGTTCTTATGTCTTTTCTCTTACACTTTTTTATGTAATTGATCAAGTTAGTAGTGTGAATTCATGTAATCTGGAAGGTGATCTAAAGCTAATCTTGGAGTCTTTGTGCTACAACATTACTTTTGGAATTTATATTCTATGTTCGTGAGTTGAAAATATTAGAAGACTTTGAGTTTCTATTTATTTTCTGTGTTCATTAAATCTCTTGATAGCATACAGTGGAGACTTTCAGCTACATTCTACACTATATATTTCTAATTCTAAGTCAGCAAAAGAAATTACAAAAGACTTTGTGCTTTTGCGAATTTCTAGTATATTTCATGCTGGTATCATTTTGAATATTCTTATGTTCATTCAACCTTGATATTGGTTATTATTGTTCGAATAAGTAGTTTGTGAGTTTATCATACATCGTAAAGATTAAGTTGAAACATCATTTTTGAAAAAAGAGAAATGGATGATATGGCACTATCCTCAAGTTAGTTTAAAGTGTAAATAAATCTAGTTAAGTACTTGTTGATTGTAGTGAGAAATAAGAAGGGAGCCTCCCCTTATTGAGAGGAGAGATATTGTCTCATCATACTATGGTTGATATCACCATTTTGCCTTCAATTAGTTGAAGACAAAATATTCACCCAATAGTTTTTGGTGACTCTGCTGGGGAACGAATACGCATCCAAGAGCCTCACACTTTTGGTTGAAGTATACTAGTCTCATATTTCTTGTAATATGTTGTGTTTTTAAATCTTTGTTAGTTATTTTGCACTCTGGCTGAACCTAGGTATACCAGAAGTAGAAGAGCACATGGAATTGTGGATCCTATTTTTGAGTTAATGCAACAAAATAATTTCAATCTTTTGCCAAAGAGATCTCTTCAGTGTACACTAAGCTTTCCACCTACCAATGCGAGATCTCCCATACCAAGTGAAGCATCAAGTGTTCCTAGAACTAGACCTATCCCATACGTTTCTAGGTTTGTAATTTTGCCTTTCAATTGGTGCACAATGGCTCTTCCTCCTCTTGCGAGTCCATGGGGAAATGCTTTTGGGCCTTTGAATCTTACTCTACCATTGCATGATCTTCCTCATAGCTCAATAAAGAATTTTCCAAAGTTTTATGGTGATGGAAAAGTTCACCCCGATGAACATATTGCAGATTTTTACATTGCATGTGGTGTTCTAGGGGTAGAATATGAAGATGTATCTATAAGATTCTTTGTTGAGACACTTAAGGGTGTTGCTGCAATTGGTTTTATCACCTTCCCACTCAATCCATCACTAGATAGAATGTTCTATAGACCAAGTTCAAGGCTAGGTTCAAACTTGCCGAAGATGTTCATGCCCTCTTGGCTCAACTCACTCAAATGAAAAAGGAACTGCAAGAACCCATGCATGAGTTCATTGTGAAGTTTAACAAGTTGACCAATTGGATTCCTACAACTGCTTAGCCTACAGCTGAGAATCTAAAGTGTTTTTTCATAAAAACTCAACTTCTTGAGGTAAGTTTTCTTCTGAGAAGGGCTGGTCCAGTTGACTTGGCAACAACTCAAACCTTGGCTAATGAAATTTAGGATGACTTGATCCTCACTAGAAAAATAAGGAAGGATACAAACCAGGCTAAAGGGCAACCTTCTACAAGTGCACCTTCCACGAGCACCATGGATCCCATAGTGCAAAAGTTGGCTAATGAATTATTACCCTTGAAGAAACAAGTGTCTCAAAATTTGTCCTTTCCTTCCTACAAGGACATACCAAGGAGAACCTTTTTGGATGTTCCATATCAAAACAATACTATGAGGAACCAAGGACAAAATAGGCTTCCCCTACACAAGGGAGATTTTGCTTTGGAAGCACCACCGGTTAATGCAGTAGTTAGATACTATGAAGTTGAACAAGAAAATTCCCCTCAACCTGATCTTGATCAGGATAATATTGCCAACCTCTTCACGGAAGGAGAAGAGGAGTTGGCTGGCGACTCAAACATTAGTTTCCTAAATTTTTAGGATGAAGTGGAACAAGGAGGAGATGCATATGGTGAATCATATGTTATTTTCACACAGTCACAAAATTAGTTGAATCAACAAGCAGTTGACAAAGGAAAGTCTAAGGAGGATTCTTGTCCAACAATCTCCATTTCTAAGAGAGGTACACCTCTACCTTTCCAACGCAGGGATTCAATCGGTGAAAAATAAGTAAGTACGGCTAATGTTCCTTCTTCTACTTTTGTTCCTCAGACCAGTACTTCCAATCCAAGACTTCAAAATAAAAGTATTCCTTCTCCCATGTCTACTTCATATCAACTATTTGATATAATAGACCATGCTAGAAAGACTAAAATTCAAACGTCTGAGGTCGAGTATTTGCAAGCTAATCTGGATCAGTTTGAACGGTTAGCTAAATTTGTAAAAAATAAGGCTGCCCCTATAGGGCAAGATTCTTTCCAAAGTATTCCTGTCATCTCCAAGACAAGAACCTCTCAGAACAATCTAGTTGCAACCCCTTCCACTACCACAGGGAAAATTGAGCCTTTTTATGTTTCTTTGTTGGTAAATGGTCATAAACTTAGTAATTGTGTCATAGACTCAGGTGCCTTTGACAATGTCATGCCTGCCAAGGTGGTAGACACCCTACGATTAACTTTGACAAAGACCTTTGGTAGATGCTTTTCAATGGAGACCAAACAAGTGCCCCTTATAGGGCAAATTAAGAATGTGCAGTTTGCATTCACTGCCTTTCCAGAGAAAAGGATTAAAATGACCGTCTTAGTGCCTGGTGTTCTAGCCTCATATGGAATTTTATTGGGGTAGAATTTCTATAAAGATGTTGGTGGGGAAATCAACATGGACTAGTCTGAAACAAGGATACCTGATAAGGGTGTCATGCAAAAGCTGCTTCCGAAAAAGGGAAACAAAATACACTGTAACCACATATGAGGATTCAAAGGCGCAAATTCTTTTTGAATCTTTAGGTATGTGAAACTACTTTCTGACTACTAAGGATTTTTCTGATACATCAAAATGATAGTTCTAATGAAAGCATGATAATGGAGAACTATTCTTCTTCAAGTGAAGAGTCTTCTAGTCATAAGAATGACAAATCAAAAGGTTCAAATGATGTTTGGACTTTGAAGTTTGATAATAGCTGTACTTCAATAGGATCCGGGGCTGGAATAGTCCTCATATCTCCCCAGGGAGATATTTTTCCTTTTTCTTATAAGCTACAATTTGATAATACAAATAATACTACTAAATATGAATCTTTGTTGTTGGGTATGGAAGCTGCTTGCATCAAAGGAGTCAAGAATCTCCATGCACAAGCAGATGTAGAACTTTTCATCTTCCAGGTGAGGAATTTGTACCAAACTAAAAATGAAAGGTTGAGGCACTATTGCAATCGTGTGTGGGATTGCATTGAGGACTTTGATGCCTTTAATATTTTAGCAGTACAAAGAGAGTTCAATGACATGGTAGATTCATTGGCCGTCTTAGCTACCCTTATGGCTCCTCATAAGGATTTTAAGGGTAACAAATACACTATTGAGTTGGTCTTTCAACCAAGCATCCCAGATAATTTTGATCCTTGGCAAGTTTTAAATGGTGATGATCAAATTATCACATTCCTGGAGAAAGTAGATCGCTTCAATGAGCTCTACTTTGAGGGAAGTGATTCTCCTCCTAAAGAGTCTATTTCTGAAGTTGATTTTGAGACAGGTGAAGAGTTTCTACAGTTGAAAGGTAACAAAATTCCCAAAGGCTTGGTTTCTCTCGAGAAACTATTTGACAAGCATGATAGATACATCAAGTAACAACAATAGATTGGAACAGGTTCATTAATGGAAGTTGAACAGGCAAATCTGGGTATAGAAGCTGATCCCAAAATGGTCAACATTGGGAAGTGTTGTATAGATGATGAAAGGTTCAAGTTTGTGACACTTTTGCATCACTATATTGATGTATTGGCATATTCCTATGATGACTTGAAGTCATTCTGGCTAAAGGAAGTTTAGAACGAGATTCCACTTAAGATGGGATCCTCGCCTCATAAGCAAAAATAGAGGCAATACAACCCAAAGATTTCAGGTACTATTCAAGCTGAAATTCAGAAGATGTTGAATGCGAGAATAATTTTCCCAATTCATCATTCTACTTGGATTGCAAATATAGTGCCGGTAAGGAAAAAGAATGGTGAAATCCACATCTGTGTGGATTTCCAGAATTTGAATCAGTCTTCCCCAAAAGATAATTACCCACTTCGAGTAATGGACCAAGTACTTCAAATGATGACTAGTTCAGAAATGCTATCTATGTTGGATGGATTCTGAGGCTACAACCAAGTTGAGGTTAGTGAAGTGGACTAGCATAAAACTGTCTTCACAAATCCCTATGGTATTTTTGCTTACCACAAAATGCTGTTTGGATTAATCAATGCTGGTGTGACTTTTCAAAGAGCAATGGACTTGGCCTTCAGAGATGAAATGGGTAAGTTTATTGTTGTCTATCTTGATGACTTAACTTCTTTTTCAAAAAGCATCAAGATCATACATATCACTTGCAGCAAGTCTTGGAGAGGTGTCGTCAATATGAAATTTCCCTCAATCCTAAAAAGCCTATTCTTGGGGTAATAGAAGGCAAGCTACTTGAGCATATAGTGACTAATGAAGGTACAAAAATTGACCCTTAAAGAGTCAAATGAATTCAAGCTCTTACTTTGCCTTCAAGTAAGACAACTGTTCATTCTTTCTTTGGAAAGGTGAATTTCTGTGGAGATTCGTTCCTGAATTTGTAGAGAAAACTCATCATATTGTAAATATGATGAAAGGTAAGTCCACTTTACATTGGAGCATGGAAGGTAAGGAAGCTTTTGAGGACATTAAAAGAGCCATTACCCATGCTCCAGTTTTGGTTTGTCCTAATTATACTTGTGATGGGTGAAATGTGGGATTAATCAAATCAATAACAAACCCAATACATCAATGAAATATGAAGGAAAAGGGATTTAAAATAATAAAGAGAGATACTTACAACCTTTACCTTTTGACTTCCATTGTTCGCCTTTTCTTTCTTGATCTTGATGGAGATGAAAATGGCCCTTAGGAAGCTTGCTTCCTTGCTTCGATTCCTCAAGATGACAAGGAGAAGTTGGCTCTAATACTTGTTGTATTCGAAGATGAGCTTTAAACACAAATGTGAGTGGATGATAGGTGAAGTGATGGTAGGGGTGCCAATGGCACGCTATATTTCCTGCAGCATAAGTTTACTCAAATGATGGATGATGAGAGATAGAAGAAGAGGGTTGTATTTATAGAGTTTTGTAGAAGAAGATCAATGGTTGAGAAGAAATAAGAAGATCAACGGAGGAGAATGGTTGAGGAACGTGCAACAAATAGAAGAAAGACGTGTCATTCAAAAAGAAGTTTTGTTGAGTTAACTGCTCTCTTGATGAGGATGAGTTTTCATTTTCTTAAATTAGAATAGATTTTTCTAATTTAAGATCTTTGTTGCTTTAAAGTTGCTTTAACTCAGCTTTTGCTTTTTGCGTGACAAGAATAATTTATTTTTAGAAGATTTTTAAGATTTTTAGAAGATAAGAAAGCATAATTAAATAAATAGATTTATTTAATTATTTGTAGATAATTTGGAGGAATAAATAAAATATTTAATATATTTTATTTTTGGAGATTTTAAGATTTTATTTAAATAAAATTGCATTTTATTTAAATTTGGAAGAATAAAAGATTTTAATTAAATAATTAAAATTATTTAATTATTTAGAAGAATGAAGTTGGTGTAGATGAATTTAATTAATTAAATAAATGTAATTTATTTAATTAAATGAGAGGAAGTGAATCAAATAAATAAATAAATTTATTTATTTATTTATAGAGGAATATAAAGATGAAATAAATATTTAAAATATTTATTTAAGTAGCTAGTCATGTCATTTTTAGGTGTATACATTTTGCCCCTCTTTGATGCAATGTGTTTTATCACGTTGTTTCAAAGAATAAGAATTTTTGACAGTGATACATGCCCCAGTTTGCCCCTGGTATAAGTTATGACGACAGGATGCCCCCTCGGGAGATTAGAAGGGAAGATGGCAGAAAGTGCGAGACAGACAACCTCACAAAGAAGAAGTTGAAAGAGCAGGTTAGGATGGAGAAAAATGGGACATGGTTTAGAGGAATAGATATGGGAAGTAGTCATAGTTGTCACACAGTCAGCTATGGTTCACTTGCTATATATAGGAGCTGGGTCCACAAGTTCTATTCATTTGCACACTTGTCCTTAGTTGATTGGTCTTTGAGAGCTTAGGAGAGCATGGCAGCCAGAGAGATGGATATTCCGCGCGAGGAGCACAGGTTTGAGCGAGTCCAATGGGAAATAAATGCTTAGGGAAATAAATGCCGGTATGTAGTTCGTCAAAACTCGCTAAAAGTCATTTATTAGGGCAATAAATGCTTAGGGAAAAAAGCTTATACAGATGCGCCGAACTACCTTTTGGCGCATATACACCCCAAAATGGCACATACACTGCCAAGTGACGCCTTTGAGACATCTTATAGCGCATATGATAGTTTGGTGCATATGAACCGGGAATTGGTGCCTCTATTGTATAACGGCGCATGTGACACAAGAATCGGCGCATACACCATAATAGCACATACACGTGAAGAAGCGGTGCATTCATGGTGAAGAGGCGCATATGATATGGATCAGCGCATTTGCTACCTGGATTGACACATTTGCACTAGGAAAATTAGTTGACTTAGCAAAATTAACCCAATTGGCATCTTGATCAATACGTCAATTGATAAGCGATCTTCAAGATTACCGAGAATCTAGTCAAGAGATGATATGCTTGTTTTGATTAATTTGATATGTTAAGTCATTGATAGGATAGTTTGATTGCTTTGAGTAGGTTTGCTTGGATATGGATCTCTTTGATGTTATGCTTTGCTTGGTTGTAGGAGGATATCTGGGATACGCTTATGTCACGGGAGCAGTTCCCTTTGCCGTTATTGCAGCGGTACATGCTGATAAAGATTGATCACGAGGCTCTAGGTGCTATGGGTCTTCATTATGTTTGCTTCATGCCTGAGGTGCACGCGATCTGGGCTATGTTGACTACAGTGGTGGAGCGATTCCACAACGAGGATGGTACATTCCATCTTTCGACGGGAGAGATGGCGATCACTCTTGAGGACGTATATCAGATTCTACACCTCCCTATTCAGGGAGAGTTGGTCGAGTATGAGTCACAATGGGATGCTGGATTAGTCAAGTGCAGACGAGTGTTTGATGACCCAGAGTTGATGGAGCAGGTGATTTCGTGGCAGGACATACATGACTGCTATGACTCTTGGGTATAGTGGCAGGATTGATCGGTGGCGTAGTATGCCTTGATAGGAGGTCACATGGCTTCCCGATTGGCTGGGGGAGGGTGCTAGAGAGCATGATTATGGACGGGACCCGGTATCCATGAGGTGTGTGTG
Source organism: Cunninghamia lanceolata (assembly GCA_027924645.1). NCBI lineage: Eukaryota > Viridiplantae > Streptophyta > Pinopsida > Cupressales > Cupressaceae > Cunninghamia > Cunninghamia lanceolata. Next base: position 17,473,584 of record BSBN01001272.1, on the reverse strand, counting down.
TGCTTGCACACTTATACAGAGATATGCACCAGGTGGTGTACCATAGAGGAGCCAGTTTGTCAGCAGGTGTGTCTCTCTTGCAGTTTTGGTTGTGGGAGCACATAGCTATCACACAGCCGATATGTCTATTTCACAGGCAGAGGGGTGATCCCTACAGTTATGGTTATGCAAGTGTGATTTCCCAGCACAAGCTGGGGAAGCTGGAGTACTAGAGGCACACGTTTGATAATGTAGATCTGGTTGTCTGGTGTCCATAATTAGATTGCGAGGTGTGGGATGATGAGGCAGATGAGCTTCCATACTGTTTCCAGACTTGGTGTCTCATTGGCAGGATGAGATACATATTAGAGAGATAGATTGTGAGTAGGGTACAGAGGCAGTTCGGCCAAGTACAGGGCAAACCACAGGGCGAGGCACGATTTGCTAGGACCCATGCAGAGAGATTCAGGTGGGGTCCCGTGGCATCATACGAGGAGGCCTTGACAAATTTTTAGCAGATTCCTCATGCAACTTGGTCCATGAGGAGGGACATAGTGGATGCTGGCATGACGCCAGATTACAAGGAGTGGTTCGCGGGGCATCCATTCCCCATATATTCAGGGCCCGAAGAGTTATCTCCTCGTATAGACAAGGATGATTCAGATGACGAGGGTGCAGCCGGTAGGAGGAGGGGAGGACGGAGGAGGAGGAGAGGGGGTCAGGGGATGATGGAGGAGGAGAAGGAGATGGAGGAGGAGGTGGCCGACCTAGATAGAGGAGGTCCGGGGAGGGTCCTTCGGGTCAGTAGGCAGCTGTACAGCCGTAGGTTGTGGGATAGGTGCAGGAATAGGGGCCAGTACAACTGGTGGTAGCATAGTAGGTGGCACCGTAATAGGTACAGAGGTAGGTGCCAGCACAGTAGGCTTCGCAGCCTAATTTACAGTAGTAGGCCATTGCGATGCTACAGGGTCAGATTAGGCAGCTGAGGGCTCATCTGAGAGCAACAGACTCTCAGAGAGATGCGGATGCAGAACGAATATCGGAGATATCCAGAGAGAGACGCAACTTTGGCTAGTGCGAGGGCGATGAGGGCGGAGAGGGATGCATTAGTGACAGCTATGGGTACAGATGGTACCTCTAGCTTTTTGGTATCACAGGTGTAGCAGGCACAGACACAGTTAGCCCAAGTTCAGAGTGAGCTTGCCAGAGCGCAGACTCGGGCTCAGTATTATAGAGGTCTATATCATGGGGCAGTGTCAGCGGATCATCGTGCGGCCAGCTTTAGGAGCCAGTTTGTGGCATCCCAGAGGGCAGGTGGGTCTTGATCTGTGGGATTAGTGAGGGGTTCGTAGCAGTCAGGGGGAGACAAAGGAGAGGGCAGCGCAGGGAGCAGTGCTCCACGGTAGCAAGATTAGGCAGACCTGGATACTTGTATCATTTTGATTTGATGTACACATTTTTGATGGCTGAGATAACCTGTATATGTACCATTTTTGCCCTGAGACATGTATCACCATCTTGTTGTACTTTGTATACATTTTATGATATGACTATGAGAGATGGACAAAGATTTTTGATATGTTGTACATTTGGACATGTTTTGATGATTATACGACGATGCAATGATTGATATTCTATATGGACATGTTCTATGTTTATATGCTATGGATGCGATCTATTTTATGATGTTTTGTATATGTGATAAATGCTAGATGGATGTTAGGATGATTTGATTATGCAAATGCAAATGTGAAATGTTTTGATATGATTATGCAGCTTTTTTATGTATTTTGTCTATGTTTTTGATTTTTGATGATATATATGGATGCACATGTATGTGGATGACCTAATGCACTTTATTATGTATGCAAATGATTTAATCATGTGAATGACTATCACATGTGATATGATATGCTATCTATGCTATGTTTTTGATATGTCCAAATGTACTCAATCGACACAGAGATTATATAGATAGGTGGAAGAGAAGAAATGAAGAAATACAAGCTTTCATTTGATATACTGCAGTATTTATTTATTGCATGGATGATATGGACTTTTGGATATGGGATGGATGTGGATTGTCATCTTGATATTTTGCAAGTCTTTTGCTTTCATCATTGGGTACTTTGTGGTATTTTTCCCTTTTTGAAATGTTGTAATAAAATACAAGCATCTAGGTATAATTAGACCGAGATGACCTGAGTACTTCTTACATGGATTTTGATATAGCAAGTTGATACAAGCATCTAGTCAAACTTGAATCTAGATGACCTGAGTACTTCTTGCATTTCAATAGACAAGGATTTCCCTTTTTCATGTTCAGACCTCAGAGTCCTCGATGATCTTTTGCTGATCACATCGTTAGATAGAAGTCGTCACATTACTAAAGTTTAATCCACAAGAAGCAGACAAAGAAAAAGATTATGCCCCCATCATAGCATCTCTAGCTTTTGGCATCCTTGAGTAGCATAGGGAGACATAATGACAAAAATCCAAGACTTTGTAGGTTAACCTAATCACAAAACATTCTTGCGTTAGATATGTCTTTTTTCCATAATTGATATAGAGTCAGTGTGAGTGTTTCGGTATGGTGCTCTGCTTTGCTTTGGACAGGTTGATGTTTTGGGTCAAGATTTCTGTTTTGGGTAGCTTGTTTTTGCTGCGCTTGCTTTTCTAGTGAAAGGTATCACAATCCTTTATTGACATCCTCTTAGAACATGTGGCATTCAAGAATCCTAATCCACAACCAGGTCAAGGAGTTGCCCCCAGTTTAGACAAAGGATCAACTTATTATGGGTAATATGACAAACAGATATGGGGAGATGGACCCTAAGGGACTGACCTAGTGCCTTGGGGGCTCATTGCTAAATGGCCTTGCCTACGTACACAGAGGCAACGTAGTTTGGGGTGAACCTGATGGACCTAAGACCTAGGCGATGGCAAAGATGCAGAAATGGTATGGATAGCAAGACCAACGACATTGGATAGAATGGACAGAAAGGAAAGGATGGAGCGGAGCAGAGCCTCGGGGGTGCATTAAGAATGGCCTTGCCTACGTGATAACTCAGAGGTGACGTAGTTCGACAATGGTTCAAAGGACTGGTTCAAGGTGAACGATACGATGGACACAAGAGACACGAGGTTACAACAGATGAAGTGGGTTGTCGTAGATAGCGCCTATTTACCAGGTTTTCACCACTTGCTTTTATTTGCACGAAAGCTAAGAGTACAAATGACACCTGTTTGCTAGGTTTTCATCATGGTACCTATCCAAGGTGCCTGTTTGCCAGGTTTTCACCAGAGGACGATTTTTTTTGTTATTTTCTCATTTTTTTGATTTTTTTGTTTGTTTTTTTATCACTTTTTCAATTTTTTTGGATTTTTTTAGGACTCCCTTACGTTGGGGTTTTCAGGTGTAGAACTTGTGAAGATGCATGCTGTTGATAGGATCATCAAACAGTTCACCTTCAGATGTAGCCAATTGATATGCCCCCGATCCATAGGCTGCAATGATGACATAGGGACCCAGCGAGTTAGGTTCGAATTTGCCTTTCTTTTCTCTATCTTGCTGATTTCTGGGGTTTTCTCTAAGGACAAGATCACCAACTTGGAATACTCAGGGTTTTACCTTGTGGTTATAGCTTTTGGACATCTGTTGTTGATAAGCTTTCAGGGGGTTAAAGGCCTATTGCCTTCTTTCTTCGAGCAACTCTAATTCTTGAAGTATTGTTACTCTGTACTCTTCGTCAGATATGAGGCCTTTTAACGAAACTTGCAAGGATGGGATCTCAACTTCAATGGGCAAGATAGCTTCAGATCCATAGACTAGGGAGTATGGTGTTGTACCTGTGGGTGTGCAGATGCTTGTGCGCTAGGCCCACAGCGCCGGGTTTAGTTGGACATGCCAATCATGGCCGACATCATTGATAATCTTCTTTAAGATTCTCAGAATGGTTTTATTTGATACCTCCACTTGGCCATTGCCTTGGGGGTAGTAGGGGGTTGAAAAGTGGTGCTAGATATGGAATTTGTCGCATAGTTCCCTGACATCTTGATTTTTGAAAGGTTGTCCATTATCCGTGATGATGGACGAAGGGACCCCATAAGGACAAATGATATAGTTCAAGATAAAAGAGGCAATCTGCTTGCCTATGATACTAGCTAAGGGCACATCTTCAATCCACTTTGTGAAGTACTCAGTGGCGGTGATTATAAATTTATGGCCGCCAGATGAAGCAGGGTGAATCTTGCCCACTAAGTCGAGTCCCCACTGATAGAAAAGCCAGGGAGTTGTTAATGGCTGCAGCTCCTGTGTTGGTGCATATATCAGGTTCCCATGGATTTGGCACTTTTTGCACTTCTTTACAAAATGATAGGAATCTTGTTCCATGGTTGGCCAGTAGTATCCCATGCGTATGAGTTTCTTGGCTAGGGTAGGGCCACTAGAGTGGGTCCTGGATATACCATCGTGTACTTCACTTAGGGCAGTTTGAAATTCCTCACTATCGAGACATCTAAGGAGAGTACCATCGAGACCTCTGCGATATAGGGTATTGGCAACAATGGCATATCGGGATGCCTGGCGGATAAAGGTTCAATTTTGGTTATTGGAGAGATCGGGTGGGAGGGTATTCTCTTTAAGATAGGCAAATATTTTTCCATAGAGGGGGGAATCAGCTCCAACAATGTGGCAAATGATATGGGATTCAAGGGTGTCATATGCAAGATGGGACACTGGCTCTACCAAGAACTCATAGCGTGATTGATTATCTATAATATCGAGGAGAGATGCAATCATGGCCATGGTGTCTACTGCTTTGTTCTCAATCTGTGGTATCTGCTCAAAAAATATCTTGACAAAGTATTCTTTGAAGTTGTCTACCATTCGTTTGTAAGGGATTAATTTCTCATCTTTTGTTTGGTAGTCATCATTTACTTGATTTATGACCAACTATGAGTCACCATACACCTGAAGTTCTTGGATATTCCATTCAACTGCTAGCTTAATGCTAATGACTAGGGCCTCATACTCTGCCATGTTGTTAGTGCAAGGAAAGAGTAATCTGTATGATTTAGGAATGGTGTCGCCATTAGGTGTGATCAACAAGATACCTACTCTTGATCCGTGCTGAGTATATGATCCATCGAAATACATTTTCCAGTTTGTTGTGGATATGTGAAAGATAGATTCGTCTGGAAATTCAAAGCTCAAAGGGCTGTTATCTATTAGAGGTGCATCTGCCAGTTGATTTACAAGTACTTGGCCTTTTATTGCTTTCCTATCTACATATTTGATATCAAACTCACTGAGAAGCATGACCCATTTGGACAATCTACCTATTAAGGCTGCCTTGTTGAGTAAGTATTTGAGTGGATCAATCTTTACTATGAGTTTGATAGAATGTGACAACATGTAATGTCTCCACTTTTGTGAGGCGAAGACCACAGCTAGACATGCTCTTTCGATTGGAGTGTATTGCAGTTCATATCCGATAAGTGTTCGACTGATATAGTAGATTGCTTGTTCTTTCCCTTCATAGTTTTGTTGTACGAGGAGAGCTCCTAGAGCTGTTGGTGTGGCCGAGATATACAGTAGCAGTGGTTTACCCTGAATTGGTGGCACCAATACAGGTGGCGTCATGAGATATTCTTTTAACTACTGAAATGCTTGCTCACATGAATCATTCCATTTGAAAGGGACATTCTTATGTAGAAGGTGGGAAAATGGGTGCCACTTATCTGCCAATTGAGAAATGAATCATCTGATAGATTGTAGTTTTCCCTGTAGAGACCTTAGTTGAGTGAGATTCTTAGGAGGCGACATTTCTATGATGGCCTTCACTTTAGCTGGGTCGACTTCGATTCCATTGGCGGACACTATGTATCGCAGTAGCTTACCTAAGGTAACTCCAAACATGCACTTTTTTGGATTAAGGCACACATTAAACTTCTCCAATCTGTTGAAGATTTTGTCCAATACTACCAAGTGTCCTTCTCTTGTGAGTGATTTTGCCAGAATGTCATCAACATAATCGTCCATTATAGTGTGCATCATGTCATGGAAGATCATGGTCATAGCTCTCTGATATGTTGCACCAGCATTTTTCAAACCAAATGGCATGACACACCAACAATAGGTGCCCCAAGGACATGTGAATGCAGTCTTGTGTTGGTCTTCAGGTGCAATTTTTATCTGGTTGTATCCAGAAAAACCATCCATTAGTGACAACATGGTGTGCCCTGCTGTGAGATCTACAATCATGTCAATATTTGGCAGGGGGAAATCATCTTTCGGACAAGCTTTGTTTAGGTCTCTAAAGTCATTACATATTCGGACTCTACCATCTGGTTTGGCAACTAGTACTATGTTTGAAACCCACTCAGGATAGTCTATTGGTCTGATGAAATTGACATCCAATAGTTTCTTTAGCTCTTCTTTCACCATGAGGGCCATATGTGGGTGCATCTTTCTGAGTTTTTGTTTTACTGGTTTAGCTCCTAGAGCTAACGATAAATGATGCATTATGAGATTCGGATCTAGCCCTGGCATGTTTGCATATGTCCAAGCGAAATTGATTTGTTTTCTCTTGAAGAAGTCAATGAATGCTAGTTTTTCTTGTTCTATTAAAGCCTTTGCCATGTACTGACATTGATCGGTTATGCTGGTTCTATCAAGATTGAAGATCTCTCCTGATGTGTAAGATTGGGTAGAGGGTCAAGCCTTCCATCCTTCGGTGCCTCAGAGAGGTTTTCACTATTGGATACGTCTATATTTTTACTTTTTTCATGATCTAATACTACCGCAGAACGGTTTTCACCATTAGATCTTTCTTTCATTTTGATATTTTTGAGATTGAAAGGCTTGGCACTCTCTCCAAAATCAGCCTTCTCGTTGAGTTCTATAGCATAGCCATCTCTGTGGTCACCTGCGGGTATATGATCTCTAAGCTCAAGATAGTCTATGATGGTTTCATCATTCTCAAAGGTATCGAGCTCAGGGGTAGTGTCTTGTAGGTCCCAATCTATGAGTTCAGGGTGAATCAATGGTAAGGGATCATTGGGTTGGTCCGGTTCGATGGTGTTGATGGTTAAGATAGAGTTGTTAAAGGCACAGACAAAGTCTACGATGGTACTCTCTATTAGCAGATCCGTCAAGGGAGGTATCATTCTTTCCTCATGATTTTCACTATCGTTATTACGTAAGTCAGATTCTAGTGATCTAGCCCTTGGGCCTTGTCTCTCATTTGCATGGGTTGGGTCATCCTCGTGGACAACATCGATGCCTTTATCATCACAAGATAGTTCAGAGAGGTTCTCCCATTCATATTCATTGGAATCGGTCTCATTACCCAGTTGCAGTTGCTGAATTTGATCAACCAGATTACTAGTGGATGTTTCTGGTTGTTTACCTTTATTCTTCTTTGCTCTTTTGGTCCTTGATGTGCCATTGTAACCTAGCCCTGTAGTGTCTCAGGCTGTCAAGGTATGAGGTTGGATGGGTTCGGTGATACCATCTTTTCGTGAACCGAGTGGACCGTGTCCTTCATACCCCATTCTTTGTAACATTTGGAACCCTTGACCATATTGTTCAGTTGGTATAGTGTGATGGTCTTGTTGTGTGGATGGACTGTCTTCATCCTTGTATAGCCATTGTAGGATATCCTTTTCATCACTCTCATCTTCGAGGCTTCCCCATTTGATAAACAGACCTTTGGTAGATTCGTCTGCCTTGGGTTTGCTCAGAGTAGGTGTTCCATATGATCTTGGAGATAGGGGGAGTTGTGCCAAACAGAGGGATTGGGAAATTGTGTATTCACCCAATCCTTTATCCTTGAGTTTGAGGTCGGGTTGAGAAGCTTTTGAAGAGGAAGCAAGTGAAGCTGGGTCAACACGGGATGAGGTTGAAGTAGAGGCACGGTTATTAGGAATCACCACTTCAAGTTTAGGATGAATGGAGTTACAATACTGAAATGGGTTGGGGTCACCTTGGATGGTGATCTCTTGACCTTCATAAGGGAACTTGATACACTGATGATATGTTGACGACACTGCTTTTAGAGCATGTATCCATGGTCTCCCAAGAAGAATGTTGTATGCTAGCTTCATATCAAGGACTTGGCAAGCCACGTCTTTTATTATAGGTCCCACTCTGATTGGTAAAGTAACAATTCCCTTAGAAGTTCTCTCCTCCTCATCATAGGATTTTATAGTGATTTTCCTTTTCAGGTCTATATCTTTCTCTGAAAACCCCAATATAAGGATTAGTGATGCAGAGTGGCCAGCACAAGCATTCAAACTTGGCAGGATTTAACTGTTCTCATTCCATCAACAAGATCTACCATAATGTCTCCCCGATATACACTATCGGCCAAACAACAACTATCGGCACCTAAGAAAATTGTCACACCGAACTCCACCTCACGTTGATGGATGTTTTTTGCTTTATTGCCTATCGGCAAGATAACCTCTATCGGCCTGCCCAAAATCTCTTTCACCGACATACCATGTTACTCTGATATCTTCCTCGAATCGTCTTCGTCGGTAAGACTTGACCATCGGTGAAACATTCTCCTCGCTCACTGATACCCACTCTTACATCGATATGCTTTCTTCTTTCGCTGAGACTTTCACCAACTCTCCCCGATGGACTATCCACTCTTCCTTTCGCACTTGTCGCTGTGACATATAACATCGGCTGCACCAAAAAACCTTATACCGATACCTTTGGTCACCTTGATGAGCCTTCGGACCTCATTCATCGGTGTGACTAACATCATCGGTGGAACATTTCACTTCTCCACCGATAGCATATCTCATGCCGATGTGTTCACAAATTTGCACATAAAACTCTAAGATCGAGCCGATCTGTTTCCTGGGCAATTTTAACTTAGATTTTATCCTTCAAACCCTAGCACGTGAGGATGCTAGGATAGATCATAGCATGCTACAAATTGAAAAACATAAAAGAAAACTAAACTATTGTACATGTCCATTCCACCGATTCAGAGAATCAACCAGTGGAATGGATGAATGAATCTATTTCGCCTACAAAATCAAAATCGACTACACAAATAGATCAAAAATCAGACAAATGAAACAACGGGATCTTCTTTATTTCAATATCAGAAATGCATACAAATATCTGACTTCACAGTCCCACTATACCACAATGCTCAGTCTAATCTCCAAACACAATGTCTTTGTTTTTCATATGCAACGTTGAATTATCTCTAAACAAACTGATCTAGGGCATGAATAACTACTCCTCTCGAGTAGTACAGACTCGATTCCCAGCGGCTGGGAGCTTCCAAGCGGCTGGGAGGACAGGTAGCATAACAAACTATAACTGTCAACACACAATCCTAGATTGACTTAAAACATAAGAATTGGTCACATGGATCTTATTACATCACAAGGTAAAACATACTATAATTAGACCTAATTTGTATTTCGAAGTGGTGCTCCTACACCATACTCCTCAGAAGAAGAAATCTCAAGTCCACTTGAGATGAGAGTATGTAGGTCTGAACCATGTTGGTTGAATTGTTCTTGAGTCATCCACACTGTTTCAGAATTAGGTTTGCCCTGCCAAGCCACCAAATATTCCAAATATGTTTTGTTCTGGGTCTTCTTGATCACTCGTGTGTCTAAAATCTTCTACAACTGTGGTGGATCATGTTTTGGAATGTCATCAGCTGCTGTATCCTGTAGTAGTTCCTGTTCTTCATCTGGATTATGCTTGTATGGAGTTAAATCACATACATTGAATATAGGTGATAAACCAAGATCAGAAGGAAGTTGTATCTCATAAGCATTCTGTCCATGCTTTCTCAAAATCTGACATGGTCCAATCTTCCTCTACATGAGTTTGGTATATTTACCTTTAGGAAGTCTTTCCTTTTTCAAATGAACCCATACCAAATCTCCAACATCAAACTGTACATCTTTCTTCTTTTTATCAGCATACTCCTTATACTTTAAGGTAGTTGGTTAGAGTTGGTTCTTGACCTGATCATGTACCTCTTTTATGGCTTCTGCAAAAGCTTCACCATCTACACTAACAGAATCTCCTATAGGTAGATCTCTCAGCTCCAAAATACCTCATGGGTGCATACCATATACTATTTGAAAAGGTGATTTCCCTGTACTCCTATTGACAGTATCATTATAGGAAAATTCTACCTGAGATAGGATATTATCCCACTGGTCTCCATGTTGTCTTGTCAAACATCTAAGCAAATTCCTAAGGAACAATTTACCACTTCAGTCTGTCCATCCGTTTGAGGATGATATGCGGATGAGAAAGACAAATTTGTTCCAAGTTTCTTCCAAAGAGTCCTCCAAAAATGACCAATGAATTTCACATCTCTATCTGACACTATGCTTAACGGCAATCCATGTATTCTTACTATTTCTTTGAAAAACAAATCTGCAATATATGAAGCATCAGCAATGGTTTTACATGGCAAGAAATGTGCCATTTTGCTGAATCTGTCCACTACGACAAAAACACTATCATATCCCTTTCTGGTTCTGGGTAAACCCAACACAAAATCCATACTGAGACTTTCCCATGGTCTGGAAGGAATGGGTAATGGCTGATATAAACCTGCATTAGTGGATCTCCCTTTTTCTTTTTGACATATCACACATGTCTCTACAAATTTTCTGACATCTGATTGTAACTTAGGCCAATAATAATGTCTTCGAACAAGATCAAGAGTCTTGTCTAAACCAAAATGTCCTGCTATAGCTCCACAATGTTTCTCTTTAATGATGTTCAACCGCATAGAACACCTTGGAATACACAACTATCCACCTTTGAACAGCAATCCATCCTGGATCAGAAATTCAGAGAATTCAGCATGATATTTATCTCCAAAAGAAGTACATACCTAATATATCTCTCCAAAATCTTCATCAGCATCATACATGGTCTTCAATGAATCAATGCCAACACTTTCCAACTGAATCTGGTTGACTGTTAGAGCTCTCCTGCTCAAGGCATCTGCTACCTTATTCTTGACTCCTTTTTTATGCTTCAATGTGAAAGTAAAAGCTTGCAAAGTTTCTACCCATTTCATATGCCCGTGGTTCAACTTTTCTTGGCTGTATATAAAACTTAAAGCCTGATTATCTGTGAATACAATGAATTCTTTTGGCATCAAGTAATGCTTCCACTTCTTGAGTGACTGGACTAAAGCGTACATTTCCAAATCATATGATGAATACCTCTTTTTAGCATCATTGATCTTCTCACTGAAAAATGCAATTGGCCTACCTTCTTGGTTGAGTACTGCTCCAATTGCCATGTGACTTGCATCACATTCTACCTAAAAAATTTTGTTAAAATCTGGAAGTGCAAGGACTGGCTGCTGTGCCACTTTCTTCTTTAATGTTTCAAAGGAATCATCTGCTTCCTTAGTCCAAGCAAATCTGCACTTTTGTCCTCCTTTTATAGTATCAAGCATGGGCACACAAATATGACTAAACCCTCTTATAAACTTTCTGTAGAAGTTTGCTAACCCATGGAAACTTCTGACATCATTCATAATCCTTGGAGTTGGCTAAGACAATATGACACTCACCTTCTCCTTATCCATTTGCAGCTTTCCTTGTGAAATGACAAAACCCAAATATGTGATCTCCTCCTGCATGAACAAACACTTATCTAAATTTATCATCAGCTGCTCTTCGTGTAACCTCTTGAGAACCAAATCTATATGTCTGAGATGTTCTTCCTTTGTGTTGCTGAAAATTAGAATGTCATCTAGATATACTATGACAAACTTTCCCATGAATTCTCTCAAAACCTCATTCATCAATCTCATAAAAGTACTAGGTGCATTAGATAAACCAAAAGGCATAACTTTCAACTCATACAACCCTTCATTGGTTTTGAATGCTGTTTTCCATTCATCTCCTGGCCTAATTCTGATCTGATGATAACCACTCTTCAAGTCTATTTTTGTAAAATACTTAGCACCTCCCAAACAGTCAAGTAAATCGTCTATCCTAGGGATTGGAAACCTATACCAGATTGTTATCTTATTAATAGCCCTGGAATTTGTGCAAAGCCTCCAAGTGCCTTCTTTCTTTGGTGCTAGTATAGCTGGTACTGCACATGGGCTTAAACTTTTACCAATCAGACCTGTGTCTAATAATTCCTCCATTTGTCTTGCTACTTCTGCATTCTATTCTAGAGTTAGCTTGTATGCTGCTTTGTTTGGAAGTGTAGATCCAGGGATTAGATCTATGTAATGGCTGATATCCCTTACAAGTTTGGAAGTGTAGATCCAGGGATTAGATCTATGTAATGGCTGATATCCCTTACAGGTGGTAGGGATCTTGGCATTCCATTAGAGATGATGCCTTTATACTTATCCAATAGCTCTTGGACAGCTGGATCTATGAACCTCTGCTTCTTCTCTTTCTTGACTTCTTGCTGCTATTCTTTATTCACTGTCAGACATGGAATTAGGGCATATGCAACTGCACCTTCTGCTGCTACTTCTTTCATGAACTATTTTCCTTCCATCAGCATCACCTTTACCTCTTTTCCTTTTGATTTCTCCTCCTCTATCCGTGGGATCAACTCTGTCACCGTACCATCTTTGGTGATTGTATAGGTGTTCCTAACACCATCATGGCGTGCCTTCAAGTCATACTACCATGGTCTTCCAAATAAAAGATGGCAAGCATCCATCTTGGTGATATCAAACAGCAACTTATCTTTATATGCTCCAATCTGAAATTCTACCCAAGCCTGCTCTTCTACAACTATTTGTTGACCTTGGGTAAGCCATGAGACCTTATATGGGGATGGGTGAGGCAGTCTTCTAAGCTTAATCTTTGTTATCATTTCATCAGATACAAAATTTTCAGTAGAACCAGAATCAATTAAAACTTTACATGCCTTACCTCCTGCCTTACATGTAAATCTGAAAAGAGACTTTCTTTGTGGGGGTTCTTTGTCAGGTACCTTCATGGTGGTCATTGTTCTCCTCATCATCAGAGATTCTCCACTCTCTGGATATCCATAATTGTCAGGAGCATTCACACTTTGAAAAGCATTTGAGCTTGTTGCACTTTGACTATCAGGTTCTTGGATCAGATTTGTTCTCCTTTCTCCCATTGAACTTGTTGCCTTTTCTGGACATCTGCTAGCTATATGGCCTTCTTTATTACAGTCATAACATCTGACAGATCCTCTGCCCTGAGATCTTCCTCTGAAAGGTCTTCTGCCTCTAAAGCTCTCTTGCTGATTGTAACTTCCTCTCTGGTTTTGACTATTATCTCCCTTGCTATTGTCATGACTGGATTCTCCCTGATATCCAAATCCATGTCCTCTACCTCTGAAAGGACTTCTTCCACCTCTTTGCTATTTTCCTTTTCCCCTATTGTTCTATTCTTGTCTTCTCTTTAACTTCTCTTCCACTTTCAATGCCAATTGAAAACATTTCTAAACTGTATCTGGGTTATGCAGATTCAAATCTTCTTGAATGTTGAACCTCAATCCATTAAGGTATCTGGCTACCTTTTCTTCCTCACTCTCTTTTACCTTTGTCTTGACACAAAGCTTCATGAACTCTTCTGTATATGAGCTGACATCTAGCTCCTTTTGCTTCAAATTTTGTTTCCTCTTATGCAATTGGATGCTATAATCCAATGGAACATAGGCTTCTTTCACTAAAGCCATCATCTTCTTCCATGTAGCAACTCTGTGCTTTCCTTCTTGTACTCTGTCATCTTGGATAACATTCCACCAAGTTAATGCAGCCTCTTTCATTTTTGATTGGGCTATCTTTACCCTCTGGTGTTCTGGTATCTCCTCTGTCTCAAAGAAATTATTTAGGGAGTCTATCCACTCCATCACCGAATCAGGATCCATCTTTCCTGTAAACACTGGCAAATCTAGTTTCACATCCATGGTTCTCCTCTCCATGGATTTGAGGGCATTAATCAAGGGTCTCTGGTCTGCAGGAATGTCTTCCTCGTTCCACCTAGGGATCTCTTCTTCTTCCCTATCTTCTTCTTTACCAGAACCTACTCTATCCCTCAACTTCTCCAACTCATCTTTCAATGCCTGATTCTGAGCCTTTACAGCAATGCTCTCTGTAATTTGCTTCTTTACCAGAACAACCAACTCAGTGTTGGTCATCCTTGCCGGAATCTCTGATGTTCCTTCTTCATCTAACATCTTGCTATCTTCTTATCTTATCTAGAAGATCCTTCCTTTGCTCTGATACCAATTTGATGTAGAGTGGCCAGCACAAGTGTTCAAACTTGGCGGGATTTAACTGTTCTCATTCCATTGGCAAGATCTACCATAATGTCTCCCCGATATACACTATCGGCCAAACAACAACTATCGGCACCTAAGAAAATTGTCACACCGAACTCCACCTCACACCGATGGATGTTTTTCGCTTTATTGCCTATCGGCAAGATAACCTCTATCAGCCTGCCCAAAATCTCTTTCGCTAACATACCATGTTACTCCGATATCTTCCTTGAATTGTCTTCGTCGGTAAGACTTGCCCATCGGCGAAACATTCTCCTCGCTCACCGATACCCACTCTTACACCGATATGCCTTCTTCTTTCGCTGAGACTTTCACCAACTCTCCCTGATGGACTATCCACTCTTCCTTTCGCACTTGTCGCTATGACATATAACATCGGCTACACCAAAAAACCTTATATCGATACCTTCGGTCACCCCGATGAGCCTTTGGACCTCATTCATCGGTGTGACTAACATCATCGGCAGAACATTTCACTTCTCCACCGATAGCATATCTCATGCCGATGTGTTCACAAATTTGCACATAAAACTCTGAGATCGAGCCGATCTGTTTCCTGGGCAATTTTAACTTAGATTTTATCCTTCAAACCCTAGCACATGAGGATGCTAGGATAGATCATAGCATGCTACAAATCGATCCCAAAAACATGAAATGCATGAACATTAAAATAGAAAAGAAAACTAAACTATTGTACATGTCCATTCCACCGATTCAGAGAATCAATCGGTGGAATGGATGAATGAATCCATTTCGCCTACAAAACCAAAATCGACTACACAGATAGATCAAAAATCAGACAAATGAAACAACGAGATCTTCTTTATTTCAATATCAGAAATGCATACAAATATCTGACTTCACAGTCCCACTGTACCACAATGCTCAATCTGACCTCCAAACACAATGTCTCTATTTTTCATATGCAATGCTAAACTATCTCTAAACAAACTGATCTAGGGCATAAAAAAACTACTCCTCTCGAGTAGTACAGACTCGATTCCCAACGGCTGGGAGGACAGCTAGCATAACAAACTATAACTGTCAACACACAATCCTAGATTGACTTAAAACATAAGAATTGGTCACATGGACCTTATTACATCACAAGGTAAAACATACTATAATTAGACCTAATTTGTATTTTGAAGGGGTGCTCCTACACCAATTAGCTTCAAGGTGCAAATATTCAAACCAGCTCCTCCATCGGTTAGGACTCTCTTTATCTTGTGTTTGTGAATGAAGGCTTCTATATGAAGAGAGGCGTTATGAGGTTGGGTGATTGACATATCATCCTTTTCAGTGAATGATAGGTAGTGAGGTGAGGTAATGTGACCTACCATGGTTTGAAACTATTCTTCAGCGAGGTTTGTTGGGATGGAAGCTTTGGAAAGCACTTTGTCAAGTATGGCCCTATGGGATGGGGATAGACGCAGAAGTTCCAGAATGGAGATATGTACAGGTGTCTTATGTAGCTGATCCAAGTTACTGTATTGATTAGCCAGAGGGATGGAGGCTCCTCTAAGAGTGACTCTATTATTGTGGGTGGTAACATTGCAATCCGGATCTTTGTTTATAGTGATCACATTGATGCGTGAATTACCTTCCGAGATATGGTTAACAACATAGTCAAAGCCGACGTTTGTGTAATTTGCGTTGTTAGATCCACTGTTGTTTTGGTTGGAAGGTCCTCCCCTCTCATAGTTAGGAAGAGGATCCTTGAATGCCTGATGATCACTATTAGAGGTATGTCTTTCAAGTGACACTTTGTTTTGTTCGATCAAGTCTTGGATAGTGTGTTTTAGCGCAATGCAGTCATTTGTTTTGTGCCCCCTGTTTTTGTGGAATTCACAAAAGTCATTGTCATTCCACCAATGAGGTTTGACTTTTGGTTCATATTCACGCGCAGTTGGAAGTGTTATGATCTTACTTGTAATTAACTTCCGTAGGGCAGTTTTCAATGATTCTCCCAAAGGTGTGAATTTTCTCCTAGGTTGAAAATTTGTAAACCGTGATTCAGTGTTTCTTGGTTTGTTTTGTGGGGGGTTGTTTTGAGGAGTTGATAAGTTGAAGATTGGTTGCTTAGGTGCCGCATTCTTGGCATCCACTACCCAATCATTCACAATGTTTTTATTCTTAGTCTAGAATCTTGGTTTGTCTCCGTTGGTGTTGGTACTAGGAGTGTCTTTATAGAGCTTTATTTGACCCTTTGCGATTAAAGCTTTTTCAATGATAAGACCCATCTCAATGACCATGCTAAAGGAAGTAGGACATTAGACTTGTATCTGATAGCTTAGGTCAGTTTGCAAGTTATGGACAAACATTTCCAACATTTATTTTTTAGGCATTTGATGAGGGCACTTACTTGCTAGCTGTCTCCATCTTTGTAGGAAGGCGGTGAAAGACTCTCCACCTTTTTGCTTGGTATTACAAAGATCTAATATTGAGGTGTCGTGCTCAATATTATAGGAGATGTGTGTAACAAATTTGTCCACAAGTTCATTAAATGTTCTAATGCCGAGGAGTAGTCTAGAGAACCACTCCATGGCTTGTCCTCCCAAGCTTCGTGGAAATAGTCGCATAAGGTAAGTATCATTGTGTGCGACTTCAAGACAAGCAGTGTTGAATTCCCTAATGTGGTCCCTTGGATCACCCTTTCCTCGATATTTATCAAATTTTGGCACCTCAAATTTAGAGGGGAAAGGTATCATGATCAAGGTTCTATCAAAAGGATATGGTGAAATATCCTCTAGGGAATAATGCTTAGTGGAAGCTCCTGTTTGCATGTCCATGAATTGTTGTTGTAGAGCTTGGATCTTTTGGGTCACTAAACTCAAGGCATCTGTAGGATCATTGGTTGTTTTGCTTTTGTCTGTAGGTATGTCCTCATGTGTGCTTCCCTCAAGGTGTCTTTCTTCCTCAGATTCTTTTAGAGATTCTATGTCAAAATCTTTAGGGAGCTTGACTCTTAGATGTACTAAATGTAGAAAGAATTTCGTAGATCTTGGGCAAGTACTCTATCCATTAAGCGTTGAAATCTTCAGTCTTGTTGCGTTTGGAGGACTTCTTCCATAAATATTTCCTCATCACTTTCATGAGAGTTTGGGATAGTTTTCTCAGCCATTTCAATCTGTTTTTGTTTTTGTAATCTTGTTAAGACCATGCAAGCTAACTAGAGATGGGGATGGAATGAGTTTTGAGCAAGGTGCTAGAATATGACAAGATTTTAGCAAGGTTCTTCTTAGATCTAGTTGATGTCAAACAAGTTAGGTGTACAAAATGATAGTTCGAAGTAAGGATGATAACAATCCATTTACTTGATAGGACTAGTTTTGCACAAGCCACTAGTGGAGTTCTGATAGAGAAGGATAAGTGATCCTTGATAGTGGAGACTCACTAGGTTTGTTTGAGATGTGATGCAATCAAGAATAGCTTAGTTCTAACCTTGTTGGATTTTGAAAGAATTTTGCGAGATTTGGATGAGAAAAACAGTTGTGGTGTGGAAGAAGAGGGAAATGGTTGATTTGCATGGTTTTAGTTAGATTTTGGAAAACTGAGACAAGTTTGAAATGAGCTTTTGAACGGTTTGACAGTTTTCTCTTGGCAGTACAGAATTGTTTTCTGGATTGGATGCGCAATAGTAAATGCACCACAACAGAGTGCAAATGCGCCACAAGTCAGATGAAATGTGCAACTTTGGTAATGTTTTAAATGCGTTGCAATAGGGTTTAAATGCGCTGCAAGTCTGAATAAATGCGTTGCAGGTCATCTCAAATGCACAATTCTAGTTTTTCAGTTTGGAATTACAATTTTTTGGAACATTTTTCAAGATTTTTCTATTTTTGCTTTGAAAACTTGGTCTTTTTGAGAATTTTGTTTTTCAATTATGGCAAAAGACATAGCAAACACATAGAAGTTTTCATTTTTATCTTTTGTTATTTTTTTTTGTATTTTGGACTTTTTGACACAAGACAAGTACACCCTAGGATGGATAGGATAGTATTTATTGAATCCTCTAGCTGTCCATACTCAAAGCATGTAGCTCCAGGATCTGGTAGCACCGGCTCCCCTCCACGGCACTCACTTCTCATGCATACCAGATCCGGGTTTCCTTAGGCTCATACCCCCATCGAACCTTAGGATTGTCCCTGCTACCTCTACTAAGAGTCACATGACAAGTGGTTCATAGTCAAGGCAACTATTCGAGTGGTTACACGTGCGGCGACACTACTCTCCGTTATGGAGTCTCCCAGCCTCGAAGGGTTACACCTTAAAGGGTTTTGGGGGAGGTTGGCCGTCGGTGTAACACAGCAGCACTCGTTGCAGGAGGCTTTCGCCTCAAGCACAATTTATTTTAAGTGGATTGGTAGGGCTTGGATTTAGCCTGTTACCACTCAGGGTCATTCCCACTTGGATAGGCATGCATCCAAGGGTAGGCCCCTCTAAAGGTTAAACAAATGGAATAACAAGTCTAGCATTCTGGTCACCCAGTAAAGGGGAGAGAATAAGCCTATTGTCATAGAACAATCATAGAAGACACTGATTTATCCATTCCTAGTTAAAAGAAAAACAACTAGATGGGCTATCTACTTGTGCACTCATGCATTTGTTAACTTTGAAGTGTTTTTAAAGATAGCAATGTTCATTTTCCATTTGTAAGATAGCAATGATCTAACTAGGAAAGAAATCAACAATGCAAAGATAGCAGTGGTTCAATTACTCTCCTCCTAGTTAAAGACTACGTGAAATTTGCATGTATACATTTGTTTTTGTTACTTTCTCCTCTAACTAATCTAAATGAACTAATCAATACAACTAAATGATCTAATCTAGCCTCTAATCCTGCAAGACAAACGTTAACTTAAACAGGAAAAATTAGATGAAACCCTAAAACTACAATGCAGAATAGAAGCACCGCTATGCAGTCTGAATGCGCAGCAGAGTTTGCATGCGCCATTTTATAGATGCACTAAGACAGGTGTTAGAAGCGCAGGAATATGAGATAAATGCATCATTTTAACAAATGCATCGTTATACAGTATGAAAGCATTGCAAATCAGGGTATATGTGCCGTAGTTACGTAGGTGCCGGAATAGGAAGCGTATGCGCTATCTTGGAGAATGGATGCGCCGTATTTTCGTAGGCACCAAAGTAGAAGGTAAAAGTGCCATTTTAGAGGTTGAATGCACTGGACTTCTGCATGCATCGGAACAGGAGGTAGAAGCGCCAGTTAAGAGGATAAATGCGCTGGATGCACCTATTAGAAGCCTGCACGACACCTGTACGAAACTTGTCTTTAAGAAAACTCAGATTTTGATTAGATAAAGGGGCAAGGGCCCCACGGTGGGCACCAAAATGTGATGGGTGAAATGTGGGATTAATCAAATCAATAACAAACCCAATACATCAATGAAATATGAAGGAAAAGGGATTTAAAATAATAAAGAGAGATACTTACAACCTTTACCTTTCGACTTCCATTGTTCACCTTTTCTTTCTTGATCTTGATGGAGATGAAAATGGCCCTTAGGAAGCTTGCTTCCTCGCTTCGATTCCTCAAGATGACAAGGAGAAGTTGGCTCTGATACTTGTTGTATTCGAAGATGAGCTTTAAACACAACTGTGAGTGGATGATAGGTGAAGTGATGGTAGGGGTGCCAATGGCGTGCTATATTTCCTGCAGCATAAGTTTACTCAAATGATGGATGATGAGAGATAGAAGAAGAGGGTTGTATTTATAGACTTATGTAGAAGAAGATCAATGGTTGAGAAGAAATAAGAAGATCAGTGGAGGAGAATGGTTGAGGAACGTGCAACAAATAGAATAAAAACATGTGTCATTCAAAAAGAAGCTTTGTTGAGTTAACTGCTCTCTTGATGAGGATGAGTTTTCATTTTCTTAAATTAGAATAGATTTTTCTAATTTAAGAGCTTTGTTGCTTTAAAGTTGCTTTAACTCAGCTTTTGCTTTTTGCGTGACAAGAATAATTTATTTTTAGAAGATTTTTAGAAGATAAGAAAGCATAATTAAATAAATAGATTTATTTAATTATTTGTAGATAATTTGGAGGAATAAATAAAATATTTAATATATTTTATTTTTGGAGATTTTAAGATTTTATTTAAATAAAATTGCATTTTATTTAAATTTGGAAGAATAAAAGATTTTAATTAAATAATTAAAATTATTTAATTATTTAGAAGAATGAAGTTGGTGTAGATGAATTTAATTAATTAAATAAATGTAATTCAAGAGAATACACTATCAGCTATCCTAGTTCAAGAGAATAAGGAGGGTATTAAATCTCCTATTGCATTCATGAGTTTCCCTTTGAAAACTCATGAACTCAAATATTTAGCTATGGAGAAGCATGCATATGCCATGGTCAAAGATGTCAAGCATTTCAGGTTCTACATTCTAAATTCTCATACTATTGCGTTGGTTCCAGATTCAACAGTCAAATCTATCCTAACCCAGCAAGAGTTTGGGAGCAAGAGAGGCAACTCAATTGCTAAGATCCAGGAGTAAAATTATGATATTAAGCCCACCAAGCTTGTGTGTGGGAAAGGATTATTGCTGATAATGTATCTAAGGAAACAAGTGATGAAGAAGTAGAGATTGAAGATGTTCCCACCATTCTTTTTGTTAGCACAACAGATGAATGGTATTCAAATATTTCTTACTTTCTCACTTATGGTGAATGTCCCGATCACTTATCTTACAAAGAGAAAAGGACTATCAAGCTCAAAGCTGTAAATTTCATCCTATGGGACAATGGTTTGTATAAGAGAAGTATTGATGGAATCTTCCTCCGTTGTGTTGATAAGGCACAACAAAGCAAACTATTGGAATCCTTCCATAGTTTGGCATGTGGCAGGCATTTTTCAGCACCTATTATAGCTCACAAGATTTTGAAAGCTAGATACTATTGGCCTACACTATTTCAAGATGGATATGATTGGGTGGGTACATGTGAGCTTTGTCAACAATTTGTGGGGAAACCCAAGTTGGCTGCCCTACCACTCAAACCAGTCATTATTGAGGAGCCTTTTTAGTAATGAGGTATTGACTTCGTTGGTGTGGTGAATCCACCATCAAGTGCATGACATAGTTATGTTCTTACAACAACTAACTACTTCACAAAGTGGGTGGAGGCTATTCCTGTGAATCAAGCTATTTCTGAGGTAGTTTGTAGGTTTCTCAAAGAGAACATAATATTCAAGTTTGGGGTTCCAAACAAGATTGTAGCAGATAATACTACATGCTTTTCTTCCCATGAAATTACTAGTTTCTATTTTGAATATGCCAATATTCGTTCTCATTCATTCGACTATTACCCCCAAGGGAATGGTCAAGCTGAATCTAGTAACAAGAATCTGGTCACTATCATTAGAAAGCTAGTAGATGAAAATTAGAGAACCTGGCAAAAGGCATTGTTTGATGCGTTGTGGGCAGATCGTATTACTCCTAAAAGGGCAATTGGTATGTCGCCATTTCAGTTATTGTATGGATTGAATGCTGAGATCCCAATTACACTTGAGTTGCCAGCTTTGAAGTTGGCAAAAGCAATTGAAGATGGAACTTTTGAGAGTTCTATTGACAAGCACATAATGTTCCTCTCTGAGCTTGAAGAACAGTGAGTCAAGGTGGTGGACAGCATTACGGAACATTAAAATCAGGTAAAGAAGCTGTTTGACAAAAAAGTAAGGTCTAGAAGTTTTCAAGTTGGTGATTAAGTCTTGTTATGGGACAAGAGGAGAGAAACAAAAGGAATGCACGGGAAGTTTGATTCCCTATGGAGAGGCCCCTTTGTCATTCACCAACTCTGTGGTGAAAATAGTTTCTTGCTGAAATACCAAGATGGGACGCCTTTCTTGCTGCCACATAGTGGGCAACATCCGAAGCTTTTCATTCAATAAAGCAACAAATAAGTTCGTGTATTTTTGTAGTCTTTGTGTCTTTTTCTGTCTTTTGTGTCGCCTAACTCTATAGCAAAATGGAATGGATGAAGGCACTTAGTGACTGGAGTTCTTATCCCTTTGATCATCTCAAAGGATGATCAAAGGAAGCTCCCCAGTCAGAGTTAGCTATTATCCTCAAAATTAGCTGTGCTTGATTTTGTGGGATGACCCCTATGAAACTTGTCTGATTCGTAGCCTACAACACTAAGGATTGAAATCAAGGTGAATATTCTTGCCCTCATGTGTGGTCCTCTAACCCCTAGGAATCTATTTGAGTATCTCCTCAACTTGGTTTCTCAAAGTTTGCAAAAATTAATCAAGTAGCAAACTTATCAAACTAGTGAGTTTGATAGTTTTAGGGTGTTAGAAAAAATTTCTATTTTACATGCATGGTCGGTGAAAATCACCGCCATTGCATGATGGTGTTAAATTTCCTCTACATGCAAGGGTGGTGAAAATCACCACCATTACATGTTAAGTATATACCTCAATTATGCAAGTGCGGCAAAAATTGCCACCCGTGCATCTCTTAGTTCACATTAAGTGCATTTAATGCACTTTGTGTGAATGTTTATTGAAGGAATTTCATTAGTTTTAATCGCTTTTATTTTTCATTTTATCATTGTCTTTTCATCTTTGTATTTCCTCCAAGCTTTTGAAAACCCTCAAAAAATCTTGGTGCGCGCATTGGATCAAATTTTTCACAGATTCGACCTAGGGTGCGCCATTGTTTTGTTATCCAGGTATGTTTTTTCTTGTTTCCTTATGTTTATTTAACTCATGTGTTGGGGTTTTATGGATTGGATTTTAGGTTTTGGTTATGTTTAAATCTATTGATTTATCAGATTTAAAATCCTATTTGTTTATGTTATAAGCCCTAATCTTTTTGTGTTAGTTTTTGTTTCGTTTAATATTAGTAAGTCTATCATTTTTATGGTTGTCTAGATTTTCATTTAGGCTTTTTATTTCGTAGTGATAAACTCTGTGTTTTTTCTTGTTTAGGATCGGTATTTTTCATCGATAGTGCATCTTTCACAAGTGTTTGTAATACATGTATGGGCGGAGATAATCACTGCCCATGTTCATAACTCATGTTTATAACTCGTTTTACCTTACATATAAGGGCGGCGATAATCACCGCCCATACATTTTCGTTCCCTAAGATAGTAATAGTAGGGGTGGTGATTTTCACTGCCCATATGATTGCTTGCAAATATTTTACCCTCTTTAATATGCTTGAGTGGGCATTTTTGCTCCTCACACATATGAGTTGGTCATATCTCGACATGTGGGGGCAGCAATTTTTGCCGCCCATACACAAGCATCCTTTTCTTCCCATACGCATGGGTGGTGATTTTCATCGTTGATGCATATGTTGCATTTTTACCAAGCAATGCATGAGCAGTGAAAATCACCGCTCATGCCTTACAAAACATATTTACTCCTAAATGTAGGAGCAGTAAAAATAGCCTTTCATACACAAGCTGGTGATTCTATCCTAAGTGTCACCCATACACAGATTGTAATATAAAGCTTTACCTCCATATGTAGGAGTGGGCATTTCTACTATCCTAACAAAATACAGTACCCTTTACATGCAGAGGTGGGCATTTTTGCCACCCGTGCATCATTGTCCCAAAATTCTCCAACTCTGGAGAATTTTTGTATTTGATAGCATTCCCCCGCTTTCGCCCTGCTTCTTGCTTCGATTGCTCTCTAGCCCCTTCAAGCTCACGTTGTTGACCATGATTTCCAATATTACAGTATCCCAATGTGCCCAATTTTCCCTAACATTGTAAAATAATGCCTTTTATTGTTGCAGTTGATTCTACAAGATTGTCAAGTTCTCTTTCTCTACCAAGGGAGTTCATCTTTCCAATGACCGATCCTTCACCAAAGAAAGCCAAATCTATGAAGTACAAATATCAGGGTGTGTTCTCCGTAACTTCAGTCACATCCAATGTGGATGAGATACGTGATATAAAAATAGGTCATGTTGATATGGTAGAGTTTGTAGAAAGGACAAAGCAACATAATCTGAGTCATTATATGAAGAGGATTGTGGACAACAATATCCATTTGGTTGCTTCCTTTCTTGTAGTAGCTCACAACACCGAGTTTGTTCTCCAATTAGCTCACTTCTATAACAGAGATAATAGGACAGTGACAGATGCACATGGTAACATGATAATGAGGTTAGATGCAGAGTTCATAGACAAAGTCTTCATGTGTCCTGGTGTAGAGGAAAGTGTAGAGCTTGATTTTAATATTTCTTAGGAGTATGACAAAGATACTAAAAAAGCAAAAAGGATAATAAACACTAAATGGTTGAAAACTGCCAGGTCTAATCTTTCCAGGTGGCCAAAGAGTTTCCCAAGGAGTGACTTTGTTGAAGAGGTTAGTGACTTGATAACTCTTCTTAGCAGAGTTAGAGGGCTACCTTCTTCCTCCACTTTTCATGAATGGATGTATCCCTATATCAAAATCATCCTTCAAGGTAAACAACATATTTTCTAGGGTGAGCAGATAAGTAATGCTCTTCATGAGCAATTAACCAAGGTGTCAACCACTTCCAAATTCTACATGACATCTTATCTAGTATACACAGCTGCCTCTATGAGAAGTTTTCCAGGGTTAACCTTAGAAGGAGACCAAAGAATCGTTCCTATATACCAGTATTACCCTCAATTGACTCTAAAGGGATCCATTCATCACTTCCAAAGGGTAAACGATGCTTTCTTTGCAGTATTTTTGTGTCTTTTTTATCCTTAATTGGAACAAAAGAGAGTATTAGATGAAGCCTAGGAGGTAGTGAACAATTTTAGGTGCTTGTATCTTCAATTCTTGACTTTCACCTATCTAAGGGTTGGCTACTCCCAAGGATACCCATATATGTTAGCAAAATTTCCTAGTGACAAGATTGTTTTGATGGAGTTATGCCGACAAGTGATTGTCATGCATAACAAGTAGATGGAGTTAAAGAAACTTGGCTTCAAGTTTCCTATAGAGATTGACAGGTACTCCATAGCCACTTCTGCTAAAGCTAAGGCTCTTGAGACTAAAATGCAATTGGTAATAATGAAGCAGTTCAAGAGGAGAAATAATTTTGACTTTAGGAGAGTGAAGGACAAGATCAAGAGGAAGACTCTGTTACATGTTCCAATGACAGAAGATATATGGGCTGATCTAAGGACTCAGGAAGAAATCAGGAAACTGGATTATTGTAGGTTGACTCTAAGTCAAATTGAGTACTTAGGACTAGCTGATATTTTAGAAGGAATAGCAGATGATGTATACATCATGAGTCCCAGATATGTAAATGAAAATGTTGCCAATTCTCCTTTGCTTGTAGTCTTATGGTCTAAGAAGGAGCTGACTTCAATAAGGAAAAGGTTTGAGCCTATCTTGGCAAATACCAATGTGTGGTTGAAAAGCAAAGGAATTCAGTTGAAGGACTTTGTCACTGGCTCAGAGGAAGAAGTTTTAGAGAAAACATGTAAGAAGGTTGAAATAAGAACTAAGAATAGGAGTGATGCACCAAGCTCATCTAAGGCTCCCAAGCCTAAGAAAAAATTTGTATCAAAGGGTGGAAAAGCCAAGGTGATGGAAGAAATGCCAACTAGAGAAGAAATGGAGAGAGATGAATAGGAAATGGGAGAATATCCTGCTGCTGAAGAGATGGACACTAAGGAAAGGTCTTCAGAGGGAAAAGAGGATGAGCATGGAGTAGAGAAAGAAGACAAATAGGAACAGTTAGAGGAGCTAATCATGTCTTCTGAAAAGGACTTGACACAAGAGCCTCAAACTTCTTCTTTTCCCACTATGCATGTTTTAGATTCAATACCCGCTATTTCTAGTTCTTTAGTTACTCCTATTGTTATACCATCTTCTAGTTCATCAACACCATATTCTTCTAGAAAACTTTTTGATAGTCCTAAAGCTACTTTTGATGTTGTTTTTGGTTCTTTAGGATCTCTACCAAGTTTGTCTTCTCCTTCATATGACATTGGTGATCAAGAAATTTTGGACCAACTTGTTTCAGGAACTGAGCAGGCTGCGAATGTTTTAATGTGTCAGGTGTTGTTTTTACAAACACTTCTCTGATAATCACTACAACTAGTGTGGGTGCAATTCCTTTTGCACAAGAAATGGGTTGTAATCCAGATGCTAGTTCATCGGTACTTCCTCCATGGCTCTCAGCCTACACTCCAAAGAGAAAAAAGCAAGCCATATCTCCAGATGACTTCGATTTTGAGAAGCTAGTACCTGTTAAGGCAAAGACTCAGAACAAGCCTAAGATTCTTTCCCACCTGCTGGAAGAAAAAGGTCATAAATATGTTGAAATTGCTCAACCTCCATTAGATGCTACCGTTGAGAATTTCAACATGAGTGATTATTCAATCTCTAGGATTGAACTAGGGAAAATTACTCATGAAAGTACTAAGTTTGATGTTCAGTCAACTCTCAATTCTTTGATTTTGAAATTTGATCATGAGAGAGAAATGAAGGATCAATACAAGGCAAGAGCTGAGCAACTAGTTGCGGTAATAAGGAAGATCACCTTGTCATACGAGGTCATGGAACTTGAGGCAATTACTATGGAGGATTCTGTTATCCAAAAAGTAGAAAGAATTCATGCTAAGGGAAAAGTAGTTGAGGAATATCTTGAAAGAATGCATGCACATGTTGAACTTCTCCTAACAAGCATAGTCGGAAAGAAGAATAAAATGGAGAAAGTGAGAAATGAACTAGATGAATTGGTTGACACTTTGTCTCAGGCTCGGTTAAATACTTGGATGCGAGTATGGAGAAATGGATTGACAAAAAGAAAATGAAGGTAAAAACCTTGGTATAAATCGACATCCTTTCAAACTGGGAATCTTATGTAGAAACCAAGGAGTCATTGATTCACCGCAACAATGTGTTGAAAGATTTGCAGAGTGCTAGGGAGCTCAGCATGGACAGTGATATTGATCTTCTACACAAGTTGGAAGGGCTTCCATGTAAATTGACAGGTGATGATTATCATTTTCTTCTAGCTAAGGAAATGGTTTAGGAATTCAAGAGTATGTTTTAGAGAGAGTTTGAAGACAAAGCTTTTTCATTTGCTTCTCTGGACAATCTTCTGGGTAACCAACTGACTCTAGATAATTTGAAAGCTAAGTTGTCAAGTCATGAAAAAGTGGCTACTATAGTGAAGGATGCAATAACTAGAGCCCGAGTTATTTCAAAGAATACTACTAGTCTTGACAGCCCGGAGATGCAGATGGTTTTCACCATGTATGAAGGATTTCTCAAGAAGAATGGGGGGAAAAGTTAATTCAGATGTGCATGCCTTAGTATATTTTATGGTTTTCATATGTACTTTATTTTTAGTTTTGTACATTTTTGCATGTACTTTTTCAATATGCAATTACATGTAAAAATAAGGAAAGTCCCAAATCTATAAGGACTCTTCCTGTTGAATTTGTCAAGTTAGTTGTATTTTCCCTATTTTTCCTCATGGCCTCTCACTATAAATATAGAGGGCCTCTTTGTAATTTTTCATCTTTTAGTCATTAAAGCAAAACTCTGCCAAAATTGAGAAGCATTTTTGAGACTTTGTATTCAAGTTTGTAAATCAAGATTTTATCGATAATAAGAAAAGCAAGCGAGCATTCAAACTTTGTTTTGGGAATCTAATTGTAGTGTATGAGAGATGTTCTTATGTATTTTCTCTTTCACTTTCTTATGTAATTGATCAAGTCAGTAGTGTGAATTCATCTAATCTAGAAGTGATCTAAAGCTGATCTTGGAGTCTTTGTGCTGCAACATTACCTTTGGAATTTATATTCTATGTTTGTGAGCTGAATATATTAGAAGACTTTGAGCTGCTATTTATTTTCTTTGTTCATTAAATCTCTTGATAGTGTACAGTGGATACTTTGGGCTACATTCTACACTATATATTTCTAATTCCATGTCAGAAAAAGAAATTACGAAGACTTTGTGCTTCTGCGAATTTCTAGTATATTTCACATTGGTACCATTTTGAATATTCTTATGTTCATTCAACCTTGATATTGGTTATTATTGTTCCAATAAGTAGTTTGTGAGTTTATCATACATCGTAAAGATTAAGTTGAAGCATCATTTCTAAAAAAAGAGAAATGGATGATATGGCACCATCCACAAGTTAGTTTATAGTGTAAATAAATCTAGTTAAGTACTTGTTGATTGTAGTGAGCAATAAGAAGGGAGCCTCCCCTTGCTGAGAGGAGAGATATTGTCTCATCATACTGTGGATGACATCACCATTTTGCCTTCAGTTAGTTGAAGACAAAATATTCACCCAACAGTTTGGAAGAAAAAAGGAGTGCAGAAGCAAAAGAATTTGTAGGACACATGGAGACAGTGCATAATTAGGTGAAGAAGCATTTGGAGGAGATGAACCATAAGTATAAAGAAAAAGCAAATGAGAAGAGAAGACATAAGGAATTTGTAGTAGGAGATGGAGTGATGCGTACTTGAGAAGAGAAAGATTTCTAGTTGGGACATATAACAAGTTGAAGATGAAGAAATTTGGACCTTGTATGCTACTCAGAAAGTTTGATTCAAGAAATGCATATGAAGTGGAGCTACCAGAGACATTGGGTATATCACCTATCTTCAATATTGCAGACGTTTATCAGTATCATGAAGAAGAGTTCATTGACAACATTCAAGAAGACTTGAAGAAGCAGTTACCACAACAAGCATCGAAGA
The DNA here is from genome assembly GCA_027924645.1 of Cunninghamia lanceolata. NCBI lineage: Eukaryota > Viridiplantae > Streptophyta > Pinopsida > Cupressales > Cupressaceae > Cunninghamia > Cunninghamia lanceolata. Next base: position 17,444,591 of record BSBN01001272.1, on the reverse strand, counting down.
AGATTGAAGACATTTTGGATAGCAGAGTTGGATGCAACACCAAAGGAAGACAGTACAAAGAATACCTTGTGAAGTGGAAAGGCAGACCAGAAGAAGACTCATCTTGAATTTCTCAGGCCGAGGTAGATCGTCCTAGTTTCCCTCTAGCCCCAGCAAAGTGAGGGACTCACTTTTTCAATAACCCTAGATGTCTGATGCAGGAGCATCCTTGGTTCAAGAGAAATCTTGCATAAACCAAAAACATTTGCATTTTAGTTTGTTTCATTCATTTTCCATTTCAGTTCAGTCAGAAGTAGCTATATTTTGGTCCGCATTTTGCCGTAGATGCATTTCAGAACTTGTGGAGCTGGACTTAACATCTAGACACATGCATCTACATCATATCCAATTTTCAGAGCATTTGGATCAGGTACCGATAATATATCGCTATTAGAAGATTAACTATTTTTTCAGAGTAGGGTATCCTAATAGTCTCAGACAATTAGCTAAAGGAGAAGACTTGCATAGTATTTCTTGACTTTTGGAGCTAACTAACACATCATTCAATGTTGTTTTGCTTATGTTTGACCTTCCCTGAGATTTGCACATCATTCCATTCATTTGTGGAGGTGTTCTATTCAAATAGGTCCAACCTATCCATGTCACATGTTACAACTCTTCATTGGAGTTTGTGATCTTCCTTGGCCAACACAGAGGAATCTTACAATCCAGAGATGATATATATTAATGCAATAGATGCCTAGGAAAGTAGTTAATGGTTGCTTCATAGTTGATAGTTTGAATTCTTTGCGAAGAAGCTTCAAAGCTATATCTTGTGCATATTCTGATATTTTGTAATCAGGCCTATGAGCCCTAATTATAAGCCTGCATGTTGCTGACCAGTTTGAATTCTATGGTATACTAAATGACTGAATCTGCATTTGTTTTCTATCTTTGAGTTGTTTTCGTTGTGTTCACTCTAGCTACATGGTCTAGATTGTTCTCTTTGAGGACCCTCCTACCATGACTGCACCAGCATCTGTCATCAATCTTTTGGTTTTGTCTCCCTCCATGGTCCTAACAAGCCACATGGAGAATATGTCATTGCTCTCCTGTAATTCAATATAGATTGATTCATCTCCAATTGTTGGTAATACTTGTAAATAGGGTTCTTCCCTAGCTTGTTGGATAGTGTGCCCACCCATTAGAGTCCATTGAACTATACTCACACTACACAGGAGTACACTACATAAGAAATCATGTAGAAAACTTTTGTTTTCCTCCAGTTGATCATTTGCTGATGGATCGAGTCACTAATGGCTTGGGCCCATTGGATCATGCTCATGCCCTCTTTTACAATCTTCACCAGTCCATACATCCATGGTTTGAACATGCCTAAGTTAGGTAATCCATCTATCCTACTCAACAAAGTGATAGTATCTCTGATTTCAGCCTTGAAGTCACCTTGGTATAGGGTTTTGGCCATTTTTATACGGCCTTGGGATTCTTATCCTTTGGTAGCCAAGAAGCAAAGATGGATTTCCTAAATGCATCTTCATTCCCTTTGTATTCATTGGCAAATTTCTCCTTCTCGAATGGATGCATTGTTGCCTGCAATAGGATGTTGAATGTTCAGGTGATGACCTTAGGAGAAAACTCTGCATAGACCCTACCCTTGTAAATTACCTTGCAGTTTTGGGCATTGTACCTGTGAATGCACTATAGCATGAGCTCTTGGGCCTCCATTGACATGGGGAACCTTGCAGCCTTGTGTAGTCCACTCCTTACAATTGTTTTAGCCAACAGGCTTGCATCAACTATTATGATCCTCTGTTGAAACTTGTTCATGTTGATGTACCCTAGGTTGGTATTAGAAATAATTTTGAATCTTGGCCATATCTCTGAAGTGTGACCCACCCCTTTGTACTCATTCTTCATCTCTTTCGTGCACTTGGGAATTTTGCTTGTTGACATTTATGAAAGAATACATAATTACCCTAATTGAATTTATCTAGGGTTTACAATTAACCATTTCTTAATTGAAATTTACTCTTGCATTCATTTACCATGAAGAAGAGCATTTTACGACATTAAAATCTATTCCCTTTAACTTTGATTAAATTTAACTAATTCGGTTGAAAATCTAATGTAATTTTAGGTTAGGGTTTTAAGTATCACGTGTACCTGATTAACGAATATCCTTCAATCCTTTATGTAAATGAAATGCACGTTGTCGCAATATCCCATTCGCTTGTCACTATCAATTCACCTCAAATTTGCCTTATGCTCGTAACTTCACCTTGCACTTCTTGGCTTTGTAAATTTGCTTTGCGACTCAATTTTTTGCATGCCTGATTGCTTTGGTAAAAAAATAATGAAATAAAATCTACTTTTAAAGAGAAAGAAAAATTGCTAAGTCTAAGTGCATTTAATGCAGTCTGTAGTAGCTACGCACTAATGGGGATTGGCGGGAAGATATCTTGTGTATCAACTTCAGTATGCTTTCCTCTTATGTGTCAATTTAAAATCTAATAGTTATTCAAGTTTCTCTTTCTACAGGTACAGTTGGTAGTGATTTAGTTTCAACCAGATGCGGAAAGTTTTAAGGTATGTGGAACATTCAAAATTAAATGTCGGGTTCAGTTTAAAGTCTCTGCATGTGACATCATCATCGGGAGATTTGGTGTCATTTTATTAGCATGCCATTAGGCATGTATCAGTATGGTTGAATGATGTAATCATGAAATATCAATGACAATACAGGATGTGGAACTGAGAAAAAAAAGAAGTGAACTGGAATTTTAGGTGCGAAAAAGGTGAAGTTCACTTGGACCATAAACTTTTACAATTGTGAGGATTTCCATGTGAACTAAAATTTTATGTCTTGCATAAGATCAGGTTCAGATGGAAATGAACAACCTACTAACTATTAATAATTTTATGTTGTAGGATTTTTCTAGCCACGAGACATTTGCAGGGATTTCTAATTAAACTAGAATGTTAAGTTTACAGATATTAGGTGCAATTGAATACCAAGTTCTTGATAAGTTAAATTGCATTTTACATTTGCATTGGGTCTGGGATAACTTAGGAATCCCCTTCTAATAAGTTCGCTTCAAAAAGACTTCTTGTGGGGTTTTCTACTGGATGTGGAAAATTGCGAACAATTCTAGGTGAAGTAAAACAAAGTTTGGGTTGGGCTCAAAACACCTACTGAAGGATAACTTGCTTATTTTGATAAATTTTCAAGAAATTCTAAAGGTAACCCAAGCTAAAATCTAAGGCTCTATCTATCTATGACCATAAATGGGATTACTAAGGATAAAAAAATGTTGCTTCATGATAACTTCACATTTTACCGTCACCGCCAAAGTAAGCACAAAGAAGAAAACACAAGAAAAAAGCAAAAAAGAAAGTGGGGTCCTCATTTTTCTTGGAGCGAAATGGGGTGTGTTGTGAGACTAGACAACAGATTCTAGGGCCTATGAAATACTAGTACCTTTTAAGTGAATCCATGTTTGGATTGCTCAAGCACCTTTATTACTTTTCATAGTTGAGTCTAAAGTCATTATTAGATGTTGTTATGGATCCTTCAATATCTATGTTAGATTGTGGTTTATGTTAGAAACCTTCATTATAAACCCCTTAGATGGTAACTACTATTTAAGCATGGGTAAGTGATTGAATACTTACTTCTTGAGAACCTCTCATAGGATAAGTCAAATTTATGATGATATGGGAGTTTTCTTTAAAATATACAAACAACCATATAGAAATGGTACCCTTGATTTATATTTGAATCTTATTAGCTATTTATAGTCTAAAATGTACTATTCACAAGAGTAGGAAAGTTAGAATGTTATAACTCTTAAGTCATTTTAAGACAGGATTGTAGGAGGGGTTACCATTCTTAGTCTTTGTTCATTGTGTAAATTATGAGGAGGCCACTATGGAATTATTGACATGATTTTTATGATGAAGTTATTATACTCATAGATGTGGTTGTAATGCCTTAATTCTTAAATATAAGTTGAGATATATGCATGAACTTTGGGTTGTTATAATTGAAGATATCACTCATATCTAGATTACAACTACACATGAGATATTGATACTTAATGTACTAGTAAAGTACAAGAGTTGTAATGAATTCCAATAAGGAACATGACCAAGTAATAGTCATGATCATTGTGATAGTTTTAGAATATGAGAATAATTGTATTTAAATGATAATATGTTAAAAATATAATATTTGATTGGTAACAACCATGATTATTCTTCCTAGGATGCTAGTGTTGAGATCATTCAAAGAATTTTTACAAAATGATGGTGTGGGGTAGTAATATGTTAATATCCCTTTTACTATTGATGTCTTAAGGTCAAAATCACTAAAATTATAGTCAAGAGTTATGGGTTAGTTATGAGATTTGATTTTCTTCTATGAGGTAAATGTTGTGCATAAATGCACACCATTAAACCAAAAGGGGTGCAACGAGAGGAGTGGCCTAGCCTATGGTTTATCTCAACTCCCGGGTTGTGCATTTGAAGTCATTTTGGTTCACAGGTTTCCATCTTATCAATTTAGATCAATAACTAAGATTGGTGGAGCCAATATGATATAAAATATGGATCATATGGGATTCGGGAGTGCTAGTTTGATTATGAGATTTGGCACAACAATTCAAAATGGCACAGGATCTGTTAATCATGGCAATACCTTGGACTTGGTTTAGGCAAAGAAAAGAGGGTGCAACTGAGTTGTGGGATGTAATGAAGACCAGTAATGAAGGAAAGAAGTTGGCGAATGGCATAATGAAGCTGCGCAGCATTAAACTATTGTTTGGACAATGGCATTGAGATTGCTAGTCCAAGAATAATGCAATGATAAATAGAGCACAATGTCAAATCTTAGAGAGGGTGTTACTTGACGAATTGTTGTTTTGATTGTCAAATCTCCACATTGCAAACATGGTGCGGCCTGTACAGGTTGGGCCCAATGCTAAAAATGGAGTGCAGCATGAGCATATTAAAGCAATGGTATAAGGTTTAAGAGGAGTAGTGCCTATCAACAGCTCATGGGTTTTTGAGAAGCTCCCTATGGTTGACGAAATTAATATTTGTTAGTTTCTTGTGAAGTATGAAAGAAGGAAGCTTTGGAGAAGAGTATGCATCCCGGTCCATTGATTTTACCACATCAATGGCCAATAGAGCTTTAGAAAGTTTGCAAAGTAAGAAAGGTTCAAAGCCCCACTATTGGGGCATGAGCTTCAAGTCACCTAGGCCCACCACCAAAACTTTGAGAAAAAAATATTATTTTATTTCTTACTTTAAGAATCTCAAGGAAAGATAAAGTAAAGCTTTATAGATTGGGACTTAATCTACACTGTCAGATTAAAGTTGATGAATGTAATCTAACAGTCCAGATGGTTTTAAGGAAAAAAAGGCAAAAATGAAAATGGAGGGACCTTGCTATTGGTCCGTAGATAAATGGGTTGGCATTAATAAGCCCAAGATATGCCATGATGCCTCCATGCTCCAATAAGAATTTCTCCAAATGATTTAATATCTAGGGTGTTGGATCAAATCAAAGTTGTTCCTTTTAGTGCCTATGTGAAAGTTAAAGGATTTAAATATTATTAAAGTTTAAGATTTTAATATTTCTTATGAGCTATGTAAATTCAAATTCCATGGAGATGGAAATGTGCGTAAAGAGAAATGAATAGGAAATATTAAATTCATTTTTGATAGTCCAAATGAAATCAATTGTGAAGAGAGGAAAGGGAACTTTAAATGTGTCAAGTGAATGTATTCACTCATGAAGTAAATTAAAAAGGGAAATGTGTTCAAGGTTGAGCTTAATTGGTTAAAGCATTAAGTTTTTATTGTGGAGACCCAAGTTCAAAACTTTATATGGACATCTAATGTGGAATTCTAAATTGTGACTCTTGGTCTTCCATAGTTGGTTTCTAATGTGGATGTGGTTTCTACTTAAAGTGGATTTGTAATAGTGACTTTTGGTCTTCCATATAGGAGAAAAAAAAAAGGGAAATGTGTGGGAAAATGGAGGTGAAGAAAATCAAAAATCAAAGAGAAAATTAGTGTTTCACAATGAATCAAATTCCTCATAGTAGGTGAAAAGAGTTTCACATGAAGGCAAGTGTTTTCACATGATATAAATATGTAAAAAAAAGGGAAATGTGTGAGAAAATTAAGGTGAAGAAAATCAAAGAGGAAATTAGTATTTCACAATGAATCAAATTCCTCATAGTAGGTGAAAAGAGTTTCACATGAAGGCAAGTGTTTTCACACGATATAAATATGTGGGATGTAAATGTTAAAACTATTATTTGGGTTTTAATATTCTATTTTTTGTAAAAGTGAAACACTTTAATATTTAATCTACCTCCATGAATATTGTTTTGCATGGAGAAGACCGTATGTAGGCTAGAGAGGTGAATATCAAACTATCAAATATTCTATTTTTTGTAAAAGTGAAATACTTTAATATTTAATCTACCCCCATGAATAGTGTATTGCATGGAGAAGAACATATGTAGGCTAGAGAGGTGAATATCAAATTATCAAATCAGGGAGGTGGTTGCAGAAATGAATGCTCCTTAAGCAAGCTAGCAGATGCATATTCAAATTTCAAATTTCAAATATGCTATAGGAGATTTCCCCCCTCTTTCCTTCTTATATTTTCCCTCTTCTCTCTCTTCCCATTTTCTATGTATACCTCAAAATGGAGTTGTAAAAGGTTGGAACATTTTACAATAGGCCTGTGTTGTTGTGGCATTCTTGGCTATGAGGTGAACTATATGTAAAATTGTGTTACTGTTGCTCGAGCTTGGAATGTATATTCTTCTACCTCTATCTATATATTTCTTGGTTCTAAGGGAGCCTCATTGTATGTGTCTTTGTAAGTTGATATTTCATTATGTGTGTATTTGTATTATTTATACTAACTATGTAATATATGAGGCTATTACTCTAGCAATTTTGATTCATCTTTGTGTGTGTTTTGGTCATTTGATGCATGTTTGTGTTGTGTAAATATGTCTGATTGACTATTCCAAGGTGAGCTATTAAGATATGATTAGTTAGTGGATGGATGCCTATTCTTGGCTTATAGCCTTTTATGCTTTATATATTTTAGTTTTAGCATGTCACTCTTTCTCCCTTTTCCTTGTGAAGTCGAAGTAGCTTAGAATAGGTAGGGAGTCGACCACCTAGACTAGAGATTGGCTTGTTGGTCACTCATTGACCTGCAACCCTTTCCATTATTGTTGGTTCATGTGTGGCACATTGGATCCTTGAAATGGGGGTCATTAGACTTCATCAACAATTTCTAGCACACTTGGTGGGACCTTAATTCAATAGGCTCAGGCCTACATTTTAGTTTTGCCCCGTAATAAAAGTTCTACATACTATAATTTTGGTGGAAAATTATAGAAATATTAGCTCTATGAGCATGCATCCTCCATCTGCTAAATTTATTATGTGCAAGATTCCATTTCTCTATCCTTACAAACCATGTCCATCTATGTCCAATTGAATATCTAATCTAATAGGATGGCTAATCTAAGGAATCATGCTAAATGGAATTCTAATGGTCCTCTACTACTACAATAGTAGAGAGACGTCATACCTTAATCAATCTTGAAGACTCTACTTTAGTTTTGTGGAAATGGCTCAGTAGTACCAATTGATCATGTGACATCCACTTTATTAGAGCTGAGAAGATTGCTAAGGGTCTTGGCCATTTATCTCAAAGGAAAAGCACTTGAATAGTTTTGAGGTTTAACACCCTCATCCATTGCAAGTTTGGAGCAATATGGTGTTGTATTTTATGAGTACTTTAGGGAGAAGGTTTGTTTGCAAGTATGATCCAACATCTCACAATGATAAAGAGAGCTATGGTGGAATTTATGGACAAATTCGACACAAGGTTGAATAAGACATGGGAGAGGATACAGGTTGGCATGCATCCTCCTCTACGTTTTTCCTTTATCTACTTGCTAAGAGCACTAGATTCTAATTTGGATTATATGATTAAGATGATAGGTGTTCATACTCTCCCTCAAGCCTATAATATTTCCATTCAAATTGAACAAGACCTTATCATGGTTGGAAAGCTTCCTCCCATACCTACAACTATATTGCTCCCACCATCTTATGCATCTTCTCAAGCTATCTAACATGATATTATGCAAATTTACATCCCACCCACCTCCCATCTCACTCAAATTTATGATCCTAATGTGGTGGTTAAAATAAAATAAGTATGTTAAATTATGTTAGAGAATGCATATGATAAAGCTATGCACATGAGATGATTAAAGCTCTACAACAATAAGAAAAGAGTAGTAAAAGGGAAGTATTGATATTGTTTGTCCTTATCTTATTGAATTATAACTCTTCTATTTAGAGGATGCTTTAGGCTCAGGAAATATTGGATATAATAATATAGTTCTTACTTATCAAGATTTTAAGTGTAAAAAGTTACAAACACTATTATATTAATTTAAGTAAATCCATGTTATAAACATTCACTAGGCTTAGCTGAATAATGACAAAATATGTTGGGTTTAACGTGATCCATTTTGATAGGGATGGATGTCCTATCTTGGATGATATGAAATCCTTGAACTTGAAGAATTGTAAAGAATATATTTTATCACCATGAACCATGAGCTTGATTGATATATCTAATTCTAAATTACGTTGCAATGGAATTTGTTAAAGGAATAGTTTTCAATGTGTAAATCTCATTAGTATGTATGAGGATAGGTTCGATTGGCTATGCTATAGTAGTGGGTTTTACATGATCAAAGAGGGTTATTAGAAATTATTCAATTTTTAAGCAAATCCTCATAATTCCTTCCATTGGGATATGATTTGGATGTTTAAGGCTTCACCTAAGGTTAATATTTTTCTCTAGTTAGTTTTTCATGCCAAGATCCTAACTTTGGATCTCCTTAAAAGAAAAGTTTTTGTGGTCCTAATAGATTCCCCTATGTCTAATGTAGGGGGAAGATGTCAATCACATCACTCTTCTTTGTGATTTTACAATATGTTTTTATGATAGGTTCTTAATGTGTTTCAATAAATTAGCTAGGTCGTGGTTAGATCTTTCAAAGAGCATTTTGAATCTTGAAAATGTTTAATTTCTTTAAATACTCTCCAAAATCTTTGGGACATGGATCTAGGAATTATCTTCTAGAAAATTTGGTTGGAACAAAATAATATGATTTTTAATGGAAAGGAGAAAATCAAGATCAATTATAAGAGGAAGTGACAAATACTTTTATTAAAATCTTATACATTGAGAACTATCCCAAGAACAAGAAAACTAATGATGAGGAATTAGATATCGTTAGAGTGGCCTAAAAAAAGAAAAATATACTCTAGACTTCCCAAAACTTAAAAAATTCTATAAACTTCTAATTGGAATCCACTAAAAGAGGGGTTGGCTTAAACTAAATTGTGGTGGCACTATAAGAACAACCCTAGCATCTCTAGGGTAGGTTTCATTATCAAATACCACAAAGGAAACATTTTATCTTTCTATTCTCTTTTATAGGTATAAATTTTAATAATCTTGTATAAGTAAAAAGTTTTGTTTTAGGTCTCAAGCTTGGAGTGAAACTTCATATTACTAAATTGATAATTGAAGGAGATTCTTGAATCATCATCAATGGTCTAGAAAAAAGAAGTATTAATAATTTCCACTTCCAAAACTTTCTTTCCAAAGAAAGAGAGCTTTTTGGTGAGTTCTAGAAATATTGTTTTATGGGAAAAAGTATAAAGTGATAGAGTGTCTTGCTAACCTAAGTTTAAAGGAATGATTATGATTCTTTTATGGAGATCAAAATAACATTCTTAACTTATATTACTTTAATGATATTTGCACAATTATTCATGATGAGAAGTAACTTGAGGAGAATGTTTAGTTCTTTTTGAATTAAATTTTGATTAGAGAAGCTGGAGAACTCTCTTCCATAGCATTCTTTCAAAAAGGATAATATTTGGAGGTTTCTATTTCAATTTGATCATTCTCTTAGAAATGCATGCATGTAATTGGAATTCTTGCATATGAAAAGATTGCATGCCTTCAAAAAATACATGCATTCATTTAGAAAAGCACTTAGAAATGCATGCATGCAATTGGAATTCTTGCATATGAAAAGATTGCATGCCTTCAAAAAATACATGCATTCATTTAGAAAAGCATGCATCTATTTAGAAATTACTCCATGCAAGGTGAAAAGCTAACTTTTTAAGAAAGTTAGCTTTACTTAAAATATGCAAGACAAAATAAAAATTTTGCATGAATGATTTTATTTTAGGTTGTTTATTTAGAAGGTAATTTCCTTCTTTTTAGTATGCTTTTCCTTTAGGTACATGTCACTTGATGTAATTGTTTAGGGTAAAATTGAGATTTGTTTATTGTTTTAGTTGTTAGATGCTTGAATCCTCCTTTCACTCTTAACATTCAAGGATCTAGGGTCGAGTGGCAATGCACTATCATACCCTAGGTCACTATGAGATGTAGGGAAACTTGGATTAGGATGTTTAATTATCAATTTTCCTTCTCTTATGTTTAATTGACCATTAAAACCCTAATTTCGCAAATACGACTGTAAATGAAAGAATAACAGAAAAAGCTCTTGCAGAGGGAAGTAAGATATCAAATCACAGAGAACTTGTTTTTGGGGCTCTGAGGCAGAACAGTTGGGCACACAGGAGCAGGTGCCCAAGTCCAAGGCCCTAGTTTTTGTTGAGATCTGGAAACTTAGTCTACAACTCTTTCCTGTTGTTCTAGAGATTTTCCCATCATGGAAGTTGGAGGACTAATGAGCGGGTGCCCAAGTCCAGGGTGCTATTTTTCCTTCTGTTCTACAATTCTGACACTTCAAGATGCCTTCCTGCAACTTCACTTTGTCCAGCTCCTCAACCTGTAACTTGCAATCACGAAAACTTTAGGAGGGGGTTGTGGTGTTTAGAGGCTTGCCTTAGTCAAGCCCCGGAGGACATTTAAGTCTCTAAACACCTTTGTCAGATAGAGAGTGCGTACCCTTGAGAGGCAGAGGCAAAAACCAAAGGAAATGATGATGAAAACACAATATAATGTCACCTTGTAGTGAAGATCTCATTGGAGAAAGATGCCCTTGATTCGATGAAATGGATGCTCAAATCTGCAAACACAAACACATAGACAACACAATTCTGCTCTTGCAACACAATGAAAGCCTTGAATCACCTTGAGAGTGCACAAACATCACAATGATCATCTAGTTGAAATCTAGTTTTCAAATGAATGCCTAAACATGCTTTTATATGCAACTACAAACACTCCCGCCAAGATTTTTGTAATTTAAACTTATCGTGTCGGCTTAGGACCCAACTAATGGTCACAAGCCGACACCCAAAAATTGGGACTGCCCCAAAATAGGGTAGGACTAGGGCACAAGCGCCCAAGTCCTCCCCCCTATTTTGGGTAGGGTCAAGCCCAAGGGGTCCTCCTAGGTCCCATTTGTCATGTTACCTAGGGATCATTCCATTGGGATGCCAAATTATGAAGTAAGATGTCCTAAATGCATGTAAAAGACCTGGGAGCTAAATTTTATGAGGAAAAAGCCCCCAAGGGGACATTTTTGGATGTTACATTTAGCCCCCACTTTAATGTATGTATAAATGCAAGGCCAATACATGCATTAAAGTACGGTCACAAACACAACAAACACACCAAGCATGGAGAAGACACGCCAATCACATAGAAGACAATAACAGACACGCAAAACATGGAGAAGACAGTTACAGTCACGTAGAACATGGAGAAGATAGTTACAGTCATGCAGAACATGGAGAAGACAATAAATGCATAGAAGACACATTAATGCATGGAAGACAAGAATGATATCTTTTCTTTTCTTTTTCTCATATATATGAAATGTAGATGCAAGTATTGGAAAGTAAACAAACCTCCCATAATGTAGGAAGCACTCATCGAGCTAGTCTTTAGATTGCATATATGGGGCAACACACATGCAAGACACGCAAAACCTCCCAAAATGTAGGAAGCACTCATCGAGCTAGTCTTTAGACTGCATATGGGGCAACAAACATGCCAAACAAAGCAAGCACGCCAAACACACACACTTGAAGACACGGAGAAAACATGGCAGACAAATGATGGAGTGCACCTATTTCTAGGTCCAACACCATCTCAGGCACATTACAGGCACACATCAACAATTGGGATTCACCACAACAATTGCTAAAAACATGCTTAAGGGTTGAGTTAGTCACAGAACTGCTCCCCGCCTCCACAGAGGACTTTTGAAAATGACAGGATGATGCAATCTGCTCTGAGAAATACACCATCCCTACCTCCGTAGATGGCTTAAGATAAAAAGGATATACATGATATCCCACCTCTGTAGAGGGCTTACATGATTGATTGATTGATTGCAAACAAACTCAGGATGCAGGATGCACTCATCGAGCTAGTCTTTAAACTACATCTGAGGACAAGCACATTGCTAACATCTACAATAGACAACTTACCTTATATGCCCCCACCTTAAGGTGGTTGATATCATGCATTGATATCAAGCACGTTAAGGTAGAAAGAAAACACACAAGAGAACATAGACTTTCGCAAAGCCCATGCCCCTCGGAGGTGACATGTACTTCACGATCGCCAAATGTTCCCAAAACACATCCATCCAAGAAACATGTTAGTGTCTACAACATCATGATAAATAACAACATCAATGCATATGATTAACCACAGAAAGAGCCAAGGTTATACAATGAATTCAGAGTTCAAGGATAACCATGGGCTATATCACGAAGCTCTCCGAATCGAGTACCGCCAAGGCTAGATTCAAAGACAAACAAAGGTGCATGGAGCAATAGTATTGTTAAGGTTTGTAAATGAGATAGAACATCATCAAATTCACTATGCGAAAAGCACGAGTGCTTCCACTAGCCAAGCGTCAGATAAAATATACATACCCATTGTAATATTAGGAAATAAGTCCATTTTTTGATTACTCTCGAAAGGGACACGTGGTCTGCATCAGTATAAATGTTTTTCGTCATCCGCCTGCTAGGTGGAAACACTAGAGGAAGGGAAACAGTAAATAAGAGAGGAGAAGCAAGTGTCTTAGGGACAGTCATGTAGGAGGGTGGCCCCAGTGTCACCAAACACAACGCTATGTCTGTAAGACATAACACACAATAATGAAATCAGAGAGAGGCAATATAGAAGAATGATGATACAAATAGAAGAAGGTCACAATAGAGGCGGTCTCCTAGTATCCTGGACCTTACAAGAGAATCAGGAGTTATCCCAGGAGGCCTAAACAACACATAACACATCACGGAGGAAGCACATCACGAGAGAGATAAAGGGTTAGGGATACTTACATGTAGGATCTTCCAAGCTACATCTCATCATCAAGTAAATCATCATCATCTTCCCACTCCCAAATGCTAGAGGAAAGTGTGACATAAGGTACCATAGCCCAACTCTTGTCTTGCTCATCATGTTGTTCATTGTTAGGATCATGTTTGTTTGGTTCAATGTTAGGATCAATGTTTTCTTGTTGAGATGCAAGGTAAGCTCGTCGCCTTCTCTTCCTCCTTTTTGCATGTTGATGTTGTTTTTCTTTGCGACTTATTTTTTATAAGATAGGGCTTTGCTCTTTCATGGATTTTTGTGTTGTAAAGGAGGAATCATCAGGATCAAAGTTTATTTTTCTAGGTGGAATGTTTTGTTGTCGACCATTACCTCCCAATCATTGTAAGGATGACAGGGGAGGAACCTCAGCATCATGATGGATTTCTTCTTTTATTGTAGGGAAAGTGTCATTGATTTCGTCATTTTGTACCAACATACCCTCGTGGGAAGGATTATTTTTTAAAGAGTTACTAGAGGACAATTTTATGTCATCATCACATGGAGCAGGTATTGAATGCATGGGAGAAGTGCTATCACCATCATCTTTTTCATTGCTACTCATGGAGAAGAACTCAGTTAATCTTTCTAATATTATAGGATATTCACTCATGAGGGTTAAAAATTGGTCAAAATCAAGATCTTTGATAAATGCATGCAAATATACCATTGAAAAATGACATGAAGGTGCCATTTCAATGTAAGATTAGATTTTGAGAAGTTTTTCCAAAAGTATGTCAAAGACAAGTGCAAAACAATATGTCTAAAATAGCCTCAAATGCTTGATTTTTTGTACTTTTTCAATGCAAATGAATGAAACAAAAGGGTGTTGTAAGGATTTTAATCAAGGGTAGAAAATTATATGTTTGATATCAGTCCAAAACAACAATATGATCCTTCTCAACACACTCTTGATGCAAATCCAAAATAATGCCAAGTCAAACTATAGTGAAAATATGTCGAAATAGGCACTTTTTTCCACCAAAACTCAATGCAAAAGAGCATAATAAAGGGTGTTGTGAGGTAAGTTCTGATGGACAGAAAATTATATCAGTAATAACAGCCACTTAATGTTAGAATGCCCAACACAACACACTTTTAGTGCCACTTAAGGTAAAACCCTAGTGAAAATATAGCAAAAATAGGCTATTTTTCACAGTTTTTCGATTCCAAGACCTAGAAAAAGAGGCGTTGTAATGAATTTTAGGAGGTGAAAAAAATAAAATAAATGATATCAGTCACCTCAATCCATAAAATTTGTCACAACACACTTGGAGTGCAAACTAGGCCAAACCCTAGGGCAAAAATAGCAAAAATGTGTAACTTTTCACCAAATTTTTAATACAAGAAGCCAATAAAAAGGTTTTGTGAAGATTTTTAGGAGGGACAGAAAATGATTCTCCTGATAACAACCAATTATTGCAAAAATACCCTTCACAACATGCCTATGTTGCAAATTTTGAGAATCAATAAGGCCAAATGTAGTGAAAATCGATGTTTTTCAAGCCCTAGGTTTGAGATCTTGACACAAAATTCTATATGAGTGCTTTTAAATATGATTTATGATGAAAACAAAATATTCTCAGATCTGAAAATGAATTCCAAACTTGAACATGCAAAATGCCAATGCAAATCTAATGAAAATGCATGAAAATTGCTAGTTTTTTGTTGAAATTTTCTATGCAAAAATGCAAATATTTAAAATCTAAATGCAAATTTACACTAAAATGCAAGACTACAGCCAAATTATAATTTGAATGAGCCTCTAAAATTAGTAGAAAAATATGAAAGAAGATTTTGCCTACTAACCCTAGATTTTGGAATTACTAGGTTATATGAAATTGTCAAAATTTCTACAAAACCCTAGCAATTATATGATGAAAATGCAATGCAAACTATTAAATTTTTGTAATTTTCTGTAGTTTATATCAGATCTGATGCAAAAATCATGAATTAGAGAAATTTAGAAAGAATTGATGCAAATTAGTAAGCCTAACAATGCAAATTTTTTCAAATTTTTTAAATTTTCTTAATGCAATAAGATGAATAACTATATGAATGAATGAAATCAATCCAAATCTGAGGACAAACACTCAGAAAGTTGAAATTAAGTCCAAAAACATGGGCTCACCAAAATGTTTAGGGTAAAATTGGGATTTGTTTATTGTTTTAGTTGTTAGATGTTTGAATCCTCCTTTCACCCTTAACATTCAAGGATCTAGGGTCGAGTGGCAATGCACTATCATACCCTAGGTCACTGTGAGATTTAGGAAAACTTGGATTAGGATGTTTAATTATCAATTTTACTTCTCTTATGCTTAATTGACCATTAAAATCCTAATTTCGCAAATACGACTGTAAACGGAAGAATAACAGAAAAAGCTCTTGCAGAGGGAAGTAAACTATCAAATCACAGAGAACCTATTTTTGGGGCTCCGAGGTGGAAAAGTTGGGGACACAGGAGAGGGCACCCAAGTCCAAGGCCCTAGTTTTTGTCGAGATCTAGAAAATCAGTCTGCAACTCTTTCCTACTGTTCCAGAGATTTTCCTGTCATGGAAGTTGGAGGACTAATGAGCAGGCGCCCAAGTCCAGGGTGCTATTTTTCCTTCTGTTCTGGAATTCTGACACTTCAAGATGCCTTCCTGCAACTTCACTTTGTCCAGCTCCTCAACCTATAACCTGCAATCATGAAAACTTTGGGAGGGGGTTGTGGTGCTTAGAGGCTTGCCTCAATCAAGCCCCGAAGAACACTTAAGTCTCCAAACACCTTTGTCAGATAGAGAGTGTGTGCCCTTGAGAGACAGAGGCAAAAACCAAAGGAAATGATGATGAAAACACAATATAATGTCACCTTGTAGTGAAGATCTCATGGGAGGAAGATGCCCTTCATTCTATGATGAAATGGATGCTCAAATCTGCAAACACAAACACATAGACAACACAATTCTACTCTTGCAACAGAATGAAAGCCTTGAATCACCTTGAGAGTGCACAAACATCACAATGATCATCTTGTTGAAATCTAGTTTTCAAATGAATACCTAAACATGCTTATATATGCAACTACAAACACTCTCGCCAAGATTTTTCGTAATTCAAACTTATCGTGTCGGCATAGGACCCAAATAACGGTCACAAGCTGACACCCAAAAATTAGGACTGCCCCAAAATAGGGTAGGACTAGGGCACGGATGCCCAAGTCCTCCCCCCTATTTTTGGTAGGGTCAAGCCCAAGGGGTCCTCCTAGGTCCCATTTGTCATGTCACCTAGGGATCATTCCATCGGAATGCCAAATTACGAAGTAAGATGTCCTAAATGCATGCAAAAGACCCGAGAGCTAAACCTTATGAGGGAAAAGCCCCCAAGGGGACATTTTCTGACATTACAGTAATTCTAGGATTTGTCCCCCTTTTATAGTAGTATTTTTTCTAAACTTATAAAAAAATATAAATCCCATTATGTCCTCTTTATGACTAAAGGACTAGACTTATGATGAGATAACCTCCCCATAGGGTGGGGTCATCATTGATTATTGTATAGAATTACCTAGGACATGGTAAGCATATAGGATGCTCCTAATTTTATTTCTTATTATAAGAGATAATTGATGTATTTGGATCAAGATAACCATAAGTGGAGTATACTATATAGCTTATTAAATTCATTCTATTAAAATACTATCCACAAGGGTTGACTAATCACTACTAAGAAGGGACAATTCATTTTGAAATAATTCACTCCATGTGGGATAGGATAGTAAGAATTTAGGTAATCCTAGTTGGCTAGAATGGAAATTGTAAGGCCCACGAGCATCTGTACCTTTCTCTTCATCTTGCTTTGATGTATTAGAGTTATAGAATACTATTATGTGATATTTTGTATTGTGGTTGGTGAATGTTTGTGGATACCAATGCTCTATTATGGATACTCAATATGTATATTTAGATCTAAAAGATGTGTGTGTGTGTGTGTGTGTGTGTGTGTGTGTGTGTGTGTGTGTGTGTGTGTGTGTGTGTGTGTGTGTGTGTGTGTGTGTGTTTGTGTTTATATTTATTGGTGTTTTAGCTTTACTATTTTCATTTAAATGATATGCTGAGCGAGTAGATCTAGTTCCTTTAGTATTATTCTTTTAAATGATTTATTTTACTTTGATCATATTGCTAGAATGGATGATTTAATTTAAATGTGCCCGATTAAATGTGCATTATTTAATTGTGTAATTTTATAGGATGCTCATACTAGTGAATGAGAGGGAATATCCATTTTTTGAAGCCATTGAAGATTAGCAGCTTCTTCTAGTCTTTAAGGGGCATTGTCTTCAGTTTCATAAAAGTATCAAAAGGGTAATTGGTGATGAGGTGCTATACCCACAATCTAGGAGGATCCTATTTCTATCCCAATTACTGTTAGTTTTTGTTTCTAACCTATTTGATCTGCTTCAATCCTTTCAGTCTCTTGAAGAAATAGCTAATAAGGTTGACATGGATAATTTTATACAAAACAATGTTATGCTAAAAGCGGCACAATTGTACGACCTATGGAAGGGACAAGTTTATGTCAGGGGGCTTTTTCCAAGGCATTTCCTACTATACAGGAATGCATATATTTTAGTATACAAGGGCATAAAAATGACATTGGGTACACAGTGCTCGGATCACCTACAGTCTATTCTGGAAAGGCATAAAAGGGATATTGGTAAGGAGTTGTCTAAAAAAATTAGAACAAGGGTTAATGCTATACTGGTGCTGCTCTCCCATAATCATAATGAGCCGCCTCCTCCTCATCCTTCTGTTGTGGTTGTTCAAGACAATGCTAGCGATAATCTTCACCATCGCTATGTTGCAGTGTCGAACTTGAATGCCGCACTAGCAACTCAATCAAAAGGTGGTGATATGTAGGAGTGATAGGATGGAAACGAGATACAAATTGAGCAAATGGAGGAGTAATCCATTCTACTCTAGTTTTTTTGAATCCTACGATTAATAAGTACTAGGGTTAGGGCTTGCAATTTGTGTATATGGGTATTTGCAAATAGTGCAGTTGGGTTTTTGAATTTTGGGTAGTATATGGGTTTTTGAATTTTGGCTAGTATATAGGTTTTTGAAAGTATTGCAATTAGGAAGTTAAATTTTTGGTTATTAGGGTAGTCTATGGGTTTTTAGACCTTGGCTTTTTGGCAACTATAAATGAAATGTGTTATCTGGCTAGCAAGAGCCTCTAATTCTGATAATTTTTTATCTGTAAGAAGACCTTATTTATATAATATTAATATATGGGCTATTTGCTCTTTGCTTAAAAAAAAATTATCATTCACTTCAGCTATTGTTACATATTAGATAGATGCATGTAACATTTGATTGAGTGTGCAGGAAGCTTACAGGGTATTGAACAATATTTGGTATGTGGAGAACATTGACATGGATTTAACTTATCCACCTCACCTTACTTGTCCCCCCAATGTCAAAACCTATGAAAACCTTATCTAAGTTGATTATGATTTTGGATCCTCTTGTGTTAGACTCATAAACCTGTGTCTTCTTGGGTGTTTTTAATTATCGGGTTTACATTTTCTTGATATGTGTAAAATGGATTGAATAGTTCCTTTGAAATAGTTAGTTTATGCTATCAATTATTAGACAAAATAAAATAAATTATTTAATGAAGTTAAAGGTTTTAGGAATATTACATGGTGGTATAGAATTTGTATTTAATTACTATGTGCCTTGGGAAATAGATTGATTTTCTATAAGTTAGAAAATATCTCTTTTTAGATGATTGTTTGAAGTGAAAATATTTTTTGGGAAAGAAAAGCTTAAATTATTTTAATTATAGGTATATATGGTAAAAGGGATTGTTTTTCTATTCATTATGCTTTGTGTGTGAAAGTGAGAGCAAAAATAGAAGAGAGGAGACATACAAACCCCTTCTTTGAATAAAATTGTATTTTTGCTTGCTTGGTGATTTCTTGAAGTAGCTTGAATTGTTTGTTGAAGAAAGGATAATCACGTGGGAGTTGCCTTTGAATTCTTTGAGGTAATATTGTCTAGTTGTTTTTAAGATTTGAATTTTTATTTAAACTTTTATGTTGTAGAAAAGTCTGTTTTGAAAAATGGATTTTCGTACCAAAGCTATGGATTATTTTTCCAAAACTAAAAGGTGATGTGAAAAGTGTGTTGCTGGATAAGATTAAACTAAGAGGGTGTTCTTTGTGCATTTTTCATTTTTTGTGAAAATTATGTGAATTTGATCTCAAAACCTGATAAAATCTTATAAAAAATGTTGTGTTTTTAAAAGTGTGATGTTGGGTGATTTTAGAACAAGAGGGTATTTTTAGAAATTTTAGTTTTCATCTTTTTCAAAAAAATTAAAAATTAGTAAAATTTTTGGGAAGGATGCTTCAAGATTCGTCAATGGCAGAACCTAGATATTTTAGCAATTACTATTTTTTTTTGGAATTTGGAATTTTTGAAATGTGTGTATTATGTGGAATCATGTATTCTCCCATGGAAATTTATTGTATGTGCATTGGGAAGCATGTTTTCTTGGAAAACCACGCCTTACCTATTCTCAAGCTCCTTGAAGAGAAGTTGAACCCTGTATTGTATAGGATAAGGGATATCCATATCAGGCTTGGGGTGGCCAATTACCCAAACTTGTGGGATGATATTTGGAGTAAAAGTGTTAAAAAAGTATTGCTTAAAATGAGTAATAAATAGTGTCAAAAAACTTAGCTCATAGGATGAGGTTGGAGACAACATGCTGGAGAAGCCTTGTTTGAATTGTATAATGTGAAATAAATTATAAATCTTGAATCTAATAACTTGAATTAGGAAAACTTGATAATGAAGTTTGGGTTAGGTGGAGTGTGTCAAAGAAGTGTCCCCACTACCTTTTTGAAAATCATACATAGGGTGAATTCTTACTTGAGACATTGTGGCCTGTTGGGACCTAGATTTGTTGTGCCCAAAATCTTGCAAAATCTCAATGAATACCCCCATGTGCTTAGGGTGTTTCTTTCATGCCTTCTATAATTATTCACCCTTGCAAAATTTAGATAAAATTTTATTTTTTGGGGTGGTTCCCTTGTTTTCCTGGCTTCCCCAAGTTTTTGGGTTCTTAGGGGGTCCTTGGAACCTATCCGCAAGTTCCAAAGTTCCTCAGAACCCCACGTTTTGTGTTTTGTTGAAGAGTTCCAAGATGCTCCAAAACCTCAAAACCCTACTTTGGGTTATGAGGTTCCAAAGTTCCTTAGAACCCTGGTTCCTCGGCATGTTCTTGATCCTAGTCTTGATCTCAGTCCTGACCCTAATCCATGATCTTGTTCCCATTCCTAGTCCTAATCCTAGTCCCGACCGTAATCCTATTTATCGATCTTGGTCCTGGTCTTATTCCTTGACCACTAAGGTGTTCAATCTGTGGTTCCTGTTGAACCCCAGACACCGACCTTCTCTATTAGTGCCTACATTTTCTTGGCCCTAAATTTGCCAAAAATCCTATGTTTGTGCCCCTCTGATTGACTTTCCCTACTTTTCCCATCATTTATATTCAACTTGAAATATTTTCAAATGGGCCCCCAATCTTAAAAAATCCTCTAAGTGAAGAAGTGTTTTCCTTTCGATGGTTCACGAGTTCACAAACCCATTGAAAGCCCAAAAAGCATTATGTTTCAGCTTTTCAATAGGTTCATGAACTTGTGAACCTACTAAAAAGGTTCACTAATTCATGTTTGGCCCAAAATGCCAAAGAAGGCAAAGGAGGAAGAAAGTTAGAAAAGTCAAAGGTTTTGGCTTTTTGGAAAGGTCACGAATTGGTGAACTTGCCAAAAAGGTTTGTAGGTTCTCAAGAGGTCTGAAAGGCTAAAAAGGAGAAAAGAGAAGGAAAAGAAACAAATGTTTCAATGAGTTTGCAAGTTCACAAACTCGTCGAATCGCTGAAAAAGGAGAAAAGAAGACAAACATTTCAACAAGTTTTCCAGTTCACAAACTTTCCAAAATACTAAAAGACAAAGAAAGAATATAAAGAAGATGAAAAGAGAACAAAGGTAGAGTGTAGAAAAAAAAAAGAAAGTGGCTTTCAACAAGTTTGCAAGTTCACGAACTCGCAAAAAAAGTTGAAAAGGTTTTCAAGTTCTCTAAAGTGCCAAAAGATTGAAAGGGAGAATGAAGAGATGAGTATGAAATGGTTTTTGGTGATTTCAAGGGTTCATGAACCTTTGAAATCGTTGAAATGTTTTAAAGGTTCAAAATCATTGTATAGATAAATAATGAAGGAAAAGGTCACAAAAATGAAAACATGTGATCAAGATAGTGCAGGTGCACATTCAAACACTCCAACCACATCAATAACTTCTAGGAATTCCATGAATTTGGTAGTTGGATCTTAGCTAATGTAGACACCTAAAATTGACTATGTCTTGTGACATCATCTCTTGACGTCACTTGAGACACCTTATGACACATTTTGTCCTAGGACCCTTACATAACCCATTCCATCATCCAATTAGTTAAATAAATCCTAGCCATCCATCACTAATCTAATCCTAGCCATCCATTCCTAACCTTCAACTCCTATAAATCAAGCCTCAACCAAGCCATTTGGGATCCACATTCTAAGTATCCTCATGCTATCAAAATCATCCTAGCTCTTCCATTATCATATCCATCATCTTTATCTAGTTGTTATGCTGCAAAATGTGAGCAAACCAACATATCAAAATCATGATCAAATATAATAGGATTGTTTGTCATTTTCATTATCTTGCTTAGTCCTTTGATCCCTTGATGAGGTGTTGTTCAAGTATGGAATTGGTACTTTCATTGTATTGTTCCCTTATTTGATTTCCATATTTCTACATACATAGCTACCTATTGTACTTGTGTACAATCTTATCCATCTAGTTTGGGTAGGATGCATGCACAGTCGTGGATCCTAGGGTATGAATATGGGTTTCATTCAATGTTGTAACTTCCAAAGGGGCATTTTAGGGCTATATAGATAGTTTGGTGGTTTATTTCAAAGGGTTGGTCATTGAGCCATTTTCTAGATGCATGCAAGTGTTGAGGGTCATCTAGGGTTTCAAATCACACTAGTCCAGTCCAGTTGGAGTAGCACATTTATAAATCACAAGGAGATTTGTATTGTAAATGATGTCTATAATAGAATGTCTCAATGTCCATTTGTATATTTGCAGGGGAGCATTCGGACCTAGTTGTTAGTTCTCTCTTGCCACATTTTTTGGTGTGATTGTAATGGAGATTTGATAAATGTCACAACATTTTTATTCATTGCAATCTTTTAATCATCAATTCTACATTTCATATGGATTTTTGCAGTATGGGAATGGATTACTAAGTATGCTCTATTATTTGGTGTCATATTTGTGATGTATGTTCATGCATAGCTGATATTCCTTTTGATTTCAATTTGTTGTTTCTTACTAGCAACTTAGACTTTGTTACTGAATGGATAGGCACATGTATTGGAATTTAATTATCAATCACATCCCTAAAAATAAAAACATCTTTATTAAATAGTTTAGATTTAGTTTAGATCCCTATCCTGCCTGCATCTATAGTCCATTGTTATCACTTGTGTTATATTTTGGGATATCTGGTGTCAGATAGATGTTTAGAGGATTGTAATGATGTGGATACAAGATATAAGTGTGTATGTAATTATAAGGGGATTCATCATTGGTGGTTGAAATTGTTTATCTTTTGATGCACTTATATGCTTGTCTATTATCTTCTATTAGTGAGGTCTTGCAAGCTTTTCCCTAACTACCATTAGGGTGTGGTAGTCAAATCTCTATCTAAATTTTTATCATGTGTTTTGACCTTAAGCGAATACCCCCTAGGTTTCATAGAGATTGCAAAGGAAGAGGAATTTCCCTATCCTATATGTTGGTCCAAAACCACCCTCTCTTTGTTGATATATCACTCTCCCTACTTGTGATATTTGGTTTTCCTTTGTGTCACTCTTGGTGGTGGTGTTAGAGGAAAGGGCTTGCAATTTTGGGAACCATCATGGTCTATCTCACTTTCTAGCTGAACCAAGGGGATGTCCACTCCTTTGCCTTAGATACCCTCCTCTTTTCCTTATTGGTTAGACTGAGTATATCCAATCTTATGTTGAGATAAACCATACTATTATATGTGTGTGTGAAACCAACTTGTGTGACTCTTGTATTTGTGTGATCCTTGGCCTTGATAGCAATGTATACATGATCTTCTTCTCCATAACTTGGGGGTTGGCTAAATTGGCATAGACATCTATTGATCTTGACGATGGTAATATGGTTCGGATGTAAGTAACATTGTCCATTGGTCCATTCATGAAGATCTCTTAGGATCTAGAAAGGTTCCTTGTTCATTATTTATGTGGTGATCATGTTGTGGTTCATGATTATTGGAGCACCTTGGAGGTGGCTTATCATTATTGTAATAATATTCTTTGTATAATTTTTATATTAGAGTGTGATCCTTCTACGTTTGGTAAGTAGCCGAGTTATAATGTAATAATGATATGATATCATTTGGTTGGAAATTAATCCTTGGAATCTATCATGTTATGAAATTATCTTAATTGTTTAAATGATTAAATTAGGATGTTGGAGTCCTCTCTTGTATATTGTATTATCATCCTATGTTATGATTATGGATTTGCCTATATTGTGCCCACATAATGGACGAGAGATCCATCTTTGTCTTTGGCCCATTCTTGACATTGGTGTCGAACGAGCATGGCATTCTATATTGATTTTCTCATGTTTAGCTTTGTGTGGTAACATGATTTGGAAAAACTCATCTTCTCTATTCTTGTATTGTTCTCTTTCTTTCTTATGAGATAGTTAGAAAATTTTCCTTTTAATGGTTTATAGATGTTCTTAGAGTGGAGTCCTAGGTAGGAGAGCCCTTGTGGAAGCCTGGATTAAAGTCCTGTGCAAGAGTTTTAGAAATTTTTTATGTTCACACACTTGGAAAGGACTACAATTCATTTTTTGGACACTAGTACCTATGAAGTACACTAGTTCCTAGACTAGACACTAAAGCAAAGTTCTAGAGTCCCATTCTTGCATTGTAGTCATCTCCTACACTGAAATCTATGAGCCTTCAGATAGTGAGCACTTCCTAGAGAATTTTAGAAAAATATTCTATACAAAAGATGCACCCCTCATTCTTCTAAGTCTTCACATATGTTTACCTTGTTTGGATGTGATGTAATTTGGGAGTTATGTCCTCTTTTGTGTTGGGAAGCATGCATTGCATGAAATCAGCTGGTGGTCATTCCTTTTGATTGAGGTTATGTTCCTCCAAGTCGATCCTCCTCTTTTGTAGGTTGTTTCATGTGTTTAGATGTTGTGTTGTGTCATCATGGAATGGATTTGAGGTGGTTTTCACCCTCATCCTACTCCATGTAGTTTCAAGAGAGCGAGGTTTTAGACTAACATTCAACCTTCATCATGGAGGAAGCTCCATCCTCTTGTATGGTTATCATGGTGGCTTTGTCACATGATTAGAGAAGTCTTCCACTTGTGTCTTTTTGGTGTGCTTGGACCTTGTGTAGTCAATGTGGATGTTTCACATCACATTCTAGAGTGATTGTGGGACGCTACAACATTTCTAGTGCATAAGTGTGTAATTAGGACATGCACATGTCATAATTACATCACAAAAAATTGTTAGTTAGTTTTTGTCTACTAATGTATTGAGCATAAGATTAGAGCATTATAGAAATAAAGGAAATGAATTCACTAATATTTGATTCTCCCCTCTCTTCCTTTTCACCACGATATCCATTTTAACATTGATTCTGCTAATCTCAATATAGTACCATTTCATTAGGTTATGTTACATCTCAAAAACATGGTGTAGGGTAGTAATGTTTTGGTTTAACACAAATGGGTCTTCAGTAACTTCCTGTAAGGATGTGGGATTGGGATGGGGGAGAATGAAGTCATTAGGGACTAGGGGGCAAGGATTATTAATTCTAGGAAAAGGCTCACCAATAATAGGTTTGGGAAGGGATTTACCTTTTCCTTTAGTATGGGGGTTTCACAATCTTTTTGACATACAGAGGGATTTTTCACATTTTTCACCATAGTATAAGGTTCTTCTCTTTTCCTTTTATTATCTCTTCTACCACCATTTCTAGTAGCCTTCTCCTTAATCAAAGTTTTATTCTCATAGGAGTCCTCAAAATCTGACTTTGACCCAGACTCAGTCTAAGTTTTATTCCAACTACTCACATCCTTCTCATCTGACTCCTTTGATGTAGAGATAGGTTAATCCACCAAAATTTTCTTTTTCTTGACCTTCTTATGAATAGGTCAAGGTATAGAGGGATTCAAATTCTTCACATCATTAACTACAACAATATTAGCCCTTGGTGTAGGGGAACCGTAGTAGGGTCCTTCTTACAGTCTTTCATAGACAATTCTAAGGAAGATAATAGGTATAAGGGAAAAAACTAACTTGTTCCTTCTAAATTGATTTAGTAGGAAAACTAGTATGAATAAAAAGATTTTAGGCATCCTTCTAGGTTGACATACCTCATAATGTAGAGAGCTATTTCATCCCATTGCAGTTTGGGGGTACTTCTAGAATACCTTGAGTGTGGTTTTTGAAGGTCTTTTTCCTTATTGAGGAAAGTAGATTCCTCCCCCATCCTTCTATCCATGAAGAATTTGGCATCTTTCATGAATAGGCCAGTGGCCTCCACCATTGATTTCTCTAAGACCATGAACTCCATACCTTTCATAACCACTTTTTTGTTGTCCCAAAATTTCACAAATTCTATAGTTAGCAATGTGTCATGACCTCTTAGTCATTCCATAAAAGGGGTAAAACCTCCTCTATCCAAAATCTCCCACACCATGGCATACTATTTCCATTTGCTACAACTGAAAGGTTTAACCCTATTCTTGTCTCCTATCTTGGACAAATTTCTTTCAAAATCTAGAATATCCCACTAAGTTTGAAAAGAAACCAAACCTCACCAAATCTTGATATAGTCTTTCAAATAAAACTCCTAGACTAAAACAATGATGAAAATACAAGAATCTACATCCCTCACCTTACCATCATTAACTTTGACATGACCTTTCATCATTATGTTGGTGATACAACTAAATCTTAAGTTTTACATCATGCATCCTAAAGTACGACCATCTCCACCGTCACAAACTCCATTTAAATGATTATTGACATCATTTAAACTTAACATCACAATTTCCTTAGGAAAATAATTTGTCGACCAAATGGAGGTCCCTTGTCAACACACTCCCCAATTAGCTAAGCAATTGGCCACCCGATTAGATTCTCTATACACATGCCTAATCTTCACCATTTTCATCTTACTTAAGATGTCTAGGGAGTCTTTTATAATATTCTCAATGGACTATCTAGGAGGAGTTTTCCTTAATAAGAAATTAATAATATTCATAGAATCACCTTCCAACACTAAATTCTACACCTCAAATTGTTGTGCCATTCTTAAGGTACTATAAGCAGCAACAAATTGCACAAAATGACTAGATTAGATCTCAAGGTTGATAGAACAATTTGGGACCAAATTACCCATTATGTCTCTTAGAACCCCACTACCCCTAGCAGGCCCCAAGTTTCCTTTTGCTACCCCATCAAAGTTTAATTTAAACCAATTTGGTTGGGGAGGGGACAAAGTAATATTCTATATTCAATATTCACTACCTTTGAAAGTAGTAGATATATAAAAATCAAGATTCTAAGCTTTAGTAACATTAAGTTCCATTTTTGAAACCTTAATTTTGGAGGAAGAGGTAGATTTAGATCTAATAGCCACCAAGAATTTTTCCTTTATGGTGATGCAGATTTTGAAGAGCACCCTTGCTAACAAGGATTTTTGGTTCCTAAAGATTTGGTTATTTCTTTATTTCCATAAACCCCATCCTACATGAGGAATGACTAAGTCCCATACAAATTTTAGCGAGGAGTTCTTAAAAGGGGTTCCATTGTTTTATCAAACTCTTAATGTCTTTTGGACAGATCCAACAAAGATTGAAAAGAGAGAGAATCATACACCACACTTCCTAGGAAAAGAAATAAGACACCATCAAATGAATAGATGTTTCTTCTACATTTTCACATAGCAGCATCTGTTGAGCATGACAAAGCCCCTTTTTAATAATTTATTAGTAGTTAGATCCTTGATTTGGGCTACCATCCAAAAGAAAATGTTGATCCTCAAAATCAATTTGGGATGGAAAAGATTAGCCCGAAAGGGGGTGGACCTTGATCCAAAAGCAAGGAAAAACATGAAACAATAGAGAAAATTCTAGATGGCAAGTAAACCCAAACTAGTTCATCTCTCTTGGGATGCTAATGATGTGAAAAAAGTTAATATTTCAAAACATTGGAGATTGAAGCTAAATTATTCTAGGTTCTATATCCATCTATAACATGAATGTAAGCAATAACTTTTATGTAAAGAAAAGATTTGCAAAGATCCACAATAGGAATAGTCCAATCCAAATCACCCAAGGGATTATCACAAAGCCAAGAATCTTTCCAAAATTTATGGAAAATTGATCTCCCAATTTCCACTTTGTACCTTTATTCATGATAAATCTTCCATGAATCATACTCTTCCATATTGCTAAACCCTTGGGCAACTCATTGTTGGACAACAAATTTTCCTAGTTTCCTTGTAAGCACATTCTTGACATAATGACAACCCATTCCTTTTCTTCACTAATTAATCTCCAAGACATTTTAGCATTTAAAGCCAGATTAAATTCTTTGATTCTTCATAGACCAAGGACTCCTTTCCTTATAGGTTTGTACACTAGATCCCAAGATCGCAATGGGAGGCAGCTTCTTTATTCAGTGCCTAACCATAAAAACCTCTTTTGTATATTTTCAATTTTATCCATAATTTTTCTTGGCATTTGAAATAAGCTCATGCACTACATAGGAAGATTTTTAAATGTGGTTTTAATTAAATAAAAATTTCCATCTTGGCTGAGACGTGATTCTTTCCATCTAGAAAGTTTTCATTAAAAATGGTCCACCAACCTGTTCCAAAAGGCATCATGAATAGCACCCACAAACAAGGGGACACCAAGAAACATAGAAAGGAGAGATCCAATTTGACAACCTACTGCAAAGAAGCATTATTTTGTTGTCTAGTAGGAGTGTTGAGGAAAAAGATAGTACTCTTAGGCAAACTTATCTTATATCCTGAGGCTTTCTCATAGAAGAAAATAATATGTTTAAGTTCTCTTGCCTCCCCCACTAAGGCTTCCCCTATAACAATAGTGTCATTAACAAATTACTGATGAGAAAGAAGATTACACAAGGAAGAAACAGTAATTCCTTTAAATCTTCAAAGAGAAACTGAATGTTGAATGCTTCTACTTAGGGCTTCCACCATAGTAATAAAGAGGAAGGGGGAAGAGGGTCCCCTTGATGAATACTTTTGGCTCCTTTGTAAAACCTAGAAGGGATACTATTGACAATGACCAAGAACTTCAAGGTAGATATGCATTCCATTATGAGGTTCTAGAATTTTTTCTCAAAACTAAAATTTTACATAATTTTATTGAGGAAGTCCTAGGAGACATGATGATACTATTTCATTAGGTCCAATATGAGGATGAAAATAGACTCTGTGTTGAGATTGAATGAATGAATAACTTCATGGATAGATATTATGGAGTCTAAAATCTACCTCCAATGAACAAACCCACTCTGTTGAGGGGAGATCAACTTAGGGAGAATATGCTACATTCTTAAGGTTATAATCTTAGTAAAAATATTATAGATTGATTTGCATAGATTTATGGGTCTTGTAGACACCCAAATTTTTTTTTGAATCGGTAAGGATGCATAGAGCATATATATATTAATATGAAAGTTTTTACATAATACAAAAAAAGCCCATTCTGGCTAAGATTTTTACATGAGAAATAGTCCAAGAGGATCGAATAGAGAGATAAACAAAAGTCCCTAACTATCCAAGGATACAACATTGATAATCGATCCCCTAAAAAACCTAAAAGTTAAAGTAGATCAGGGGTTTCCTACTTTCAAATCTACAACTCTAAACCCTTGATAAGCAGTTGGATCATCATCACCCATAACAATATCCCCATCATTGATAAAAGGAGCTGCCAGTGGTTGAAAGTGGGCCAAGAAACTCTAGACATTATAGACTTCTTCTATCTTTTCTCTCTTGGACCTACCAAACATAACTTTGTGTGACCTCAACGAATTCTCAAATAACTCCCTGTTATTAGATTGACGACTGGTAACCATTGCTTGAAAAACACAATTTATGTTGGGTTTGATGATAACATCCTCTCGGAGAAAGATACCCCCAATTAAAGCAGGGCCCTCATGTAAGTTATAGCAAGTAAAGGCTTTAAACAGCTTAGCCTCCAGAATGATATAATCATGCACAAATAAAGTAGGTAGTCTTTTGACAATGTCCACTTGCTGAAAGAGATCCATGGCATTTGATAGAAAATGTGAGACTAGGTGAGAGGCATAACTTACTTTGGATTGCATGAGAAATTCCCTGTCACAAACATCTGCTACGGCTTCCTCCACATCGTCATCAAGCAATTTGAATGCCCTCACCATCAGTTCTAAATTAATACTACCATGAAGGGTTGCTCCCAATGTTGGACTAGAAAATGAAGTCAATTGGTGCACAGAATAATAGACATTGTGGCCAAACAACAAGAAGAAAATGCTACAGGGGATGAATGGCATAGGAACCATTCTCGCCTATATAAAAAATCTTCCACACAAATCCTCATAATGATTCCAAGTCCTTCAAGTAGAAGGAGAAATAATGCAAAACATGTGAGATCACTTTGGGAGAAAGAAGATCAATTCACAACACACATCGTACCAAGGATTCAATGAACCCAAGATCAGATACATGTGCAAAGATGACCAAGCATTGCCAACTAGGCAATAGAATAAAGTGCCACACAACAAGCAAGAATACTAAGATAGACCACTACGGTACCTACCAAGTAAACATAAAAGTTAGAGAAAAACAATTAAGCCACTTGCTGGGAGGCATGGGAAGACACCTCCGCCCTAATCATCTCACAAAGTATAGGGTATTTGTCAATATTTTTCATATCAATCTCCAAAGAATCCTTTGAATTGAGAAGACATGCCATATTAGCAAGAAGGTCAGCTACTTTATTACCCTCTCTTAGGGTATGAAGACACAAGAAACCATCAAACTTATCAAGAAGACCCCAAGCTTCATTAAGGATATAGCTGGTTTTCTAATTTCCCCCTGATCTTTTCTGAAAAGCATGAACAATGTTATGAGAATCACCTTCTAGAACTAAATTCTTGATCCCCATACTTATGGATGTATAGATACCTAACAAGAAAGCTTGAGCTTTTGTTGCATTATTTGTACCATCAATCACTTCAGTTGCTTATGCACAAAGAAGATTGCCTCATTGATCTCTTGCAACATAGCCTATTCCAAATTTCCCTGAGTTACCTTTGGAAGCACCATCAACATTAATTTTGATCCAATTTGGTGGAGGGGGGATCCAATGGATGTTTTTCTAAGAATTTTTAGAAGAAGAGGAATTTGAACCCAGATAACTAGGGTTAATCACATGAATGTGTTTCCATTCTTTCAACATAGCATCATCCCATGAAGAATAAGCAGCTCTAGAGTTCCCATACATGTGTCATCACCAGCTTAGAATTGGATAACTCAATTTTAACAATAACATTCTCCCAATGCAGAATTTCCTTTCTAAAGATCCTTCTGTTTCTTTCAAGCCAGATGTTCCATAAAATGATAAACAGGGTTACAGTCCAAAGGGGGGAGAATAAAGATTTCTTACAGAGAATAGCCCATCCTTGGAACAATTTCAAGAGAGAATTTGGAACCGGTGCCAACCAATTAACTTTCTTAAAAAACCAATTCCAGCAACTAAGAGCAAAAGGGCAATGGAGACAAAGATGATTCAAAGATTCATCCTGAATACCACACATCAAGAATTTAAAAGGAATAGGTAAACCCAATTTTTCCAAATAGGCACTCGTAAGAATTTTATTCTTCAAAGCTATCCAAGAGAATGCTCCTACTTTAGGCAAGCAAGACCTCTCCCAACAAAGGAGTGAAGGCCATTCCAAATCCTTAGAAGAAGAAACCAGTGATAAATAGCCTTGTTTGATAGAGGAAGAACCTGTAATTGAGGGGCACCAAAATAATTTGTCTTCTTTAGTGGAGAAGATCTTTCTTTGCCTCAACAAATTTGCAAGGGTGTCTTTCTGATCTTAAGGAAAGTCCAGATCTGAAAAGTCTCTCCAAGAAACTGAGTTTCTAAAAACACCTGTGTGATCATCTTCTCTAACTAAGTAGTCCTTGACATGAACTACCCAAGTCTGACAAAGAACTTCCTTAGCTTGAAGCAGACATGGGATTGAGTCTATCTTCACATAGACATTTCAAGAGTCTTCCCAAAAAAGTGCTTTTCCCCCATTATAAACAGTCCAAGAAAGAAAAGGAAAAATGACTTCTCTACATTTGACAATAAAGTTCTAGATCCATGATCTAGGTGGAGGATTTGCCATAGTGAAGATTCTTTCAAGATTTTGGGAGTCAAGGTACTTAGCTTGCATTATTTTACACCATTTTTAGTTTTGCTTATCAAACATTTGTTAGGCTAGCTTAGCTCCCAAGGCTAAATTGTGAGCCTCAAGATTCATAATTCTAGTTCCACCATTATCTTTTGGAATGCAGATTTTATGTAAGGAGATTAAGGCAACAAACTTTTTTTTTGTGGGGTCCAAGTTGCCTCTCCATAAAAAATTTCTAACAATCTTTTGAAATTTAGAAATGATGCCCTTGGGCATATTCAAAATAAACATCATATACACTGGAATGGCAGCAAGGACAACTTTAATCATAATCATCTTACCAGAGAATGTAAGCCATCTATTCTTCCAAGTAGAGATTTTATTTTTGATAGAATCCAAGACCTTATACCAGAACCCTTTTTTGTTAGCTCTTGAAAACAAAGGCACCCCTAGATGTTGTGAAGGAAGGGCCCCCAATTTGAAGCCCAAAAATTAGCAAATTCTCTGTTGAGAATTAACATTAGTGTGAAAGAAGAAAATATGGGATTTAAGTGGATTCACCTACTATCCAAAAGCTACAAAATATGAATTTAAAATAGATTTGATAGTCTTAGCCTTAGCTAATGAAGTACGGCCAAAAAGAAAAGTGTCATCCGCAAAGAGAGAGTGAGTAACAAGAAAAGGAAAGTGACGGCTCTTGACCCCCATCTATTTCTCCTGTAAAAATGCAAAGTGGATAGATCTACTCAAAGCGTCTGCCAAGATGATAAATAGAAAAGGAGAGATAGGATCCCCTTGCCTGATTCCTTGAGTAGTCTTGAAGAACCCACAAGTCTTCCCATTAAGGACAATAGAAAAGCTTGGACCAGAAATACAAGCTAGAATCCACTTGTAGAAGGAATAAAAATACCAAACTTTGAAAGAACTTTAATAAGGAAAGACCAATTTACCCTATCATAAGCTTTGAGCATATCTAGTTTCAGCATCATCGATTTCAATTTCTGATCATTGATGGAATGAATAACTTCATGAAAGAAGATAACACCTTTAGAAGTTTCTTTTCTTGGCACAAAACCTCCTTGTTCTTTAGAAATGATATTTGGAATAATTTGCACTAATCTCATGGTGATTGGCTTTGTAATAATTTTGTATAATGTGTCGCACCAGCAAAGGAGTAGGGGTTCTTCTTTTTGGGAATAAGAGCCAAAAAGGTACT
This sequence comes from Cunninghamia lanceolata, assembly GCA_027924645.1. NCBI lineage: Eukaryota > Viridiplantae > Streptophyta > Pinopsida > Cupressales > Cupressaceae > Cunninghamia > Cunninghamia lanceolata. Next base: position 17,411,319 of record BSBN01001272.1, on the reverse strand, counting down.
GTTGTTTAGTTATTTCAATATATTTTTTTGTTTTTCTATTCTCCTCAACAATTGCTCAAACATCTTTGCCAATGAAATCCTAGGATTTTTGGAAAAATAAAGATGAGAAACCATCAGGACCAGGTGCTGATGCAGAGGTATAGGTAAGTTTGTATTAGCTCTACTAACTTTCTCCAAAGGTATACCAGGTGTTTGTGTTTACAAGCCTCACAAGGCTGCTACAGGAGTCAACTTAGCCTAAGATCACCCTCTGGTGTCATCCTTCAGACTATTCACCACTCACTTTGGGGAGTCACAGCTCAACCCAACTTAGAAGCACAACACACCCTTAAGAGCCCAACATTTACTACCAATACCCCTACCAACATAGGTAACAACATCCATTTATTATACACTTATCTTTGATATGCATGGTACAAGGTCACTGACCAATAAACTATGTTTTACTTCCAAACACAACAGTGGACAGCAAATTGAGTATGACTGTCATAAACAAGGTTCTAGGACAATATTTAAGAGTAGGCTTAAGTCTTGTTTAATAACCTCTCAAGGTATCCAATGGACCTCAACTCCAATTGCATACCTAGGTTCTCACACAACAACTATGCATCAAACTTGGAGGACAACAAATTATTTTTGGACTGTTTTATGATAGCAGTCAAGAGTGTTTCACCTATACACAAGGGTTCAAACCTTCAACACTCTTCCAGAGACTTTAGATAATCACTAACATTGAATTCATATTCTCCATTAGGTGTGAAACAAAACAACCTTCTAATTGTTTGCAGGCCCCCACAGTATTTAAAGGTAGAGGACAGCAAATTGCTAGGTGACTGTCCTATGACAGTTTCAACATGATAGTTTTAGACTTTATGGATAACAAAGCCAATGCCAACTCCTTAACATCAAGGGTCTCCTCACAATAGAACATACACCTACACAAGGTCATGAAATTACTGACCAATACCATACCCCTGCATTTATCATGACAAAAAGCTTTGACTATCTATGACTGTCATGAAAAGACAGCAATTCAAGAAGATTAACTCCATAGACAAAAGAGACAATTGAAACCACCTTATGTGTTTATACTTGCACAAGTCCTACACCACTTGACTCATATTCAAATGCTCTTCAAGAAAAAGTATTTTCATCCATGCATGCCGTACTGTACCGAATTGTAGGTGTTAGAAGACAGCAAACTATTTTTTTTCTTAAAACCAAGGTCTAAATGGCTAGTAATGGACAAGGAAATGCATCTAATATAACTGCACCAGATAGACCAAGTCTTATACTGGTCAATCTCCACCAGTAAACACCAATTCCAACTTGCATTTGTCAAAACAAATTGCTGTTTTTGCTGTCATAACACAGCCACCTTTAATTTCTCAACTAGTAACCAATGATACTAGTTAGATTCATGCCTCATACTCTGCAGAGAAGGAGTTAAACTGCAAATCAAAAGAAAACACTAAATCTACCTTGTCTTCCTCCATCCCACCTAGAAATGGGCATCCATCATCAGAGGGTAGAGGAAGAACTAAGCATTTTATCAACAAACCCTAGCAATGGAGGGTTAGAAACCTATCTGCAGATAATGGAATCAAACAACACAATATAAATATTTCAAAAGCTGAAAACCACTGCAAATGAAAGGCAATTTGATCAACTCAAATAAATCTCAGACCATAACTCCTCTACAGGCCGTACCAGCCGTACAAGTTGCTGTTCTCACCAAAAAAACATAAAACACAGCTTTTCTTTATGAAACTCCTCCTTTCTATATTATTCTTTTGGCATGTTTTAACAACTGAAGTTTATAGGAAGTTACAAAAACTCTTCCACTTCCCATTCATCCGTACAACTGCCTAGGAAGGCAGAAAATCTAAGGAAAAGGCAGTTTTCTTCATAAAGAATAAGTTTCTAAAGAAAGCTCCAAATTTCAAAAAGACAACTCCTAGAAAATAGGCCTAGATGAACTCCAAAGTAGACTAGTCAATGAAATGACTAAGTCTTTTATTTCAACACAACAAAATGGCTTTTAAAGCCTTAGAGGTAAATAACTAACATGAAAAATTAACTAGAAAACAACACAAAACTAAGCTCCTGCACCATACTCCCCCTGTAGGAAGAACTCAAGTCCCTTGAGTTGCCAATTGTTGAAGTGTTATGCCATGCTTCAAGATATCTACTTCAGTCATCCAGGTGGCCTCTGAATCAAGAAGATCCTTCCATTTCACCAAGTAGTCCTTATAGACACCTCTCTGAGTCTTCCTGATAACCTTGGAATCCAGAATGCACTCCAACTGTAAAGGTTTGCTTGGAGGCAAATCCTTGATCCAATCAGCATCTTCAACCACCACATCTGATCCACTTTCATCAGGTAATGGAGGTCTGAAAGGAAAAAGATCACAAACATTGAAAATAGGAGAGATACCCAGGCCATCTGGTAGCTCAATCTCATAGGCATTTGGACAGAATTTGTGCACTATCCTGCAAGGTCCAATCTTCTTCATCAGGAGTTTAGTTGGCTGACCCTTTGGCAACCTCTCTTTCCTCAGATATGCCATGACTAAGTCACCAACTTTGAACTGTACTTCTCTTTTTTTCAAATCTGCCTTTTCTTTGTACTTTGTGACTGATTTTTCTAGTTGCAACTTGACTTGATCATGAACTGTTTTCATGGAAGCAACAAACTCTTCACCAAGTGCACTCCTTCTATCCCAACCTTAGAGATCCTTCAGCTCAAGTGGCCCTCTTGGATGAAAAACATAAACTATCTCAAAAGGACTTTTACCAGTGCTCCTATTCCTTGAATCATTGTAGGCATATTCAACCTGACTGATAACCAAATCCCATGCCAAACCATGCTGCTTTGTAAGGCACCTTAGAAGGTTTCCAAGGGACCTGTTAACCACCTCAGTCTGACCATCAGTTTGTGGATGGTAGGCTAATGAAAAAGACAACTGTGTGCCCAGCTTCTTCCACAAGGTCCTCCAGAAGTGACCTACAAACTTAGAATCTCTGTCAGTTACAATGGACAATGGTAAACTGTGTATCCTTACTACCTCTCTGAAAAACAGACCTGCAACATGAGATGCATCATTTGTGCATTTACATGGCACAAAATGAGCCATCTTGCTGAACCTATCAACAATGACAAACACACTATCCACCCCTCTGGCTGTCCTGGGTAACCCAAGCACAAAATCCATGCTGATACTTTCCCAAGGTCTGTTGGGAATGGGCAGGGGCTGGTATAGACCTGCATTTGAAGACACACCTTTGGCTCTTTGATAGATTGCATAGCTAGCTACATATTTTCTCACATCTGATTGCACCTTTGGCCAAAAATAGAACCTTGTGACTTGTTCAAGTGTCTTGTCCAAGCCAAAATGTCCTCCTAAAGAACCATTATGCTTCTTCTTGATGATGTTGTCCCACATAGAGCACTTAGGAACACACAACAAATTGCCCTTAAACAAGAGGCGTTCCTGCAAAATAAAATCTGCATACTCTCCATGGAATGTGTTAGCCAAGTTCACACAAACATCATAAGCCTCTTTGAAATCAGAATCTTCTTTATACAGCTCTTTGAGATAGTTAATACCCATGCTTTCTAATTGAATTTCCTGAACAAGAAGTAACCTCCTACTCAATGCATCAGCTACCTTATTAGAGACACCTCTTTTGTGTTTAATTGTGAAGGTATAAACTTGTAGCTGTTCCATCCATTTAACATGTCTATGGTTCAATTTTTCTTGACTATTTAGAAAGCTTAAAGCATGATTGTCAGTAAATACAATAAATTCCTTGGGCAGCAAATAGTGTCTCCATTTCTTAAGAGCTTGCACCATTGCATAGAGTTCTAAGTCATAGGTAGAATACCTTTGCTTGGCTTCATTCAACTTTTCTAAAAAGAATGCCACTGGATTTCCTTCTTGGCTAAGAACAGCACCAATAGCTTGCTGACTTGCATCACACTCAACAACAAATACCTTATCAAAATCAGGGAGTACTAAGGTAGGTAACTCAACCACCTTTGTTTTCAACAACTCAAAACTATCATTAGCTTCCTTTGTCCACTGGACTCTACATTTGACTCCACCCTTGATGGTGTTGAGGATGGGAGCACTAATGTGACTAAAACCTCTGATAAACTTCCTATAGAAAGTCACCAATCCATGGGAACTTCTCACATCTCCCACTATTTTTGGGGTAGGCCAATTGAGAATAGCCTCAACCTTAGAGGGATCCATCTTCAAACAGCCATTAGAAATGACAAATCCCAGGTATACAAGTTCAATTTTCATGAACTCACATTTGTCTAAGTTGATCATCAACTTGTGCTCATGTAGCTTCTCCAACACCTGACCAACATGCTTCACATGGTCTTCCCTTGTCCTGCTGAAGATTAGTATGTCATCAAGATAAACAATAAAAAATTTACCAATGAATTCAACTAATACCTCAATCATCAAGTGCATAAATGTACTTGGCGCATTGCTAAGACCAAATGGCATAACAAGCCATTCATAAAGACCTTCATTGGTCTTGAAAGTAGTCTTCCATTCATCTCCTTTTTTGATTCAGATTTGATGATATCCAGATTTCAAATCAATCTTTGAGTAATAGCATGATCCTCCTAGGTAATCCAAGAGATCTTCAATCCTTGGCATTGGAAATCTGTATCTTATGGTGATCTTGTTTATGGCCCTGGAATCTGTGCATAGCCTCCACTTTCCATCCTTCTTAGGAGCCAGTACACTAGGAACTGCACAGGGACTTAGACTCTTCCTAATCAGCCCTTTTTCTAGGAGATCTTGAATTTGCCTTGCCACCTCTTCATTTTGCTGTGGAGTCAGCTTGTATGCAACCATGTTAGGCAATGTAGCACTAGGTATTAAGTCCATTTGATGGCTAATATCCCTCATGGGTGGTAAGGAGTTGGGAACTTCCTCTACCACAAGGTCTTGATACTTATCCAGAAGTTGCTGTACTTCCAATGGAATCTCCTTCTATTTTTGTTCTTGCTGATCTGATCCACTCTTGGGCTTCATGACCAAGGCATACCCCTATTTGTCATTCTCCTTCAAGATATTTAGGAACTCATTTCCACTTACCAACATGACACTGCTGTTATTTTCCTTTCTCCTGGGTTGCTCCAACAAAGGATCCATTTTGAATGGCCTTCCATTCTTGGTGATGACATAAGTGTTCTTCTCACCATCATGCTGAGCTTTCACATCATACTACCAGGGACGACCAAGAAGCAGGTGACATGCATCCATAGGGATGATTTCACATAGTACTTTGTCCTTGTAGTCACCAATTGCAAACTCAACCCAAGCTTGTTCCTCCACCATGAAACTTTGGTTCTTGTTCAACCAAGAGATCTTGTGAGGACTGATATAAGGCAGCCTCTTCAACTTGCACTTCTCAACCATCTCAGTGGATACCACATTCTCAGTAGACCTTGAATCCACTATGATTTTGCAAAGTTTCCCATAGGCTAGGCCTTGGGTTCTGAAAAGATTCTTTCTCTGAGGGGGTTCTGGCTTCAATGGCATATTCAACATAGACCTTTTTATCATCATACTTTCTCCATCTAGAACAGGTGCAGCACTTCCCATTGGTGAATTCACATTTTCACAGTCATCATCTTTTACTAACTGATTCCTCTTCCCACTGTCATGAGAGCTGCTGGCTTTCCCTGGATATTTGTTCATTATATGGCCAACTTGGTTGTAGCCATAACATCTTCCAGTGAAGACTCCTGGTCCTCTACCACCTCCACCATTTCTACCTCTACCATTATGATTTCTACCACCTCTGAAACCTCCTCTATGCTCTGTTGCTGATTGTGTTTCTTGCTGGCTGTTATTTTCAGTTTTGAACTATCCACAGCCAAAATTGCCTCTACCTCTTTGATTTCTGCCACCTCTACCTCTGGCACTTTGATCACCCTTCCTTCTCAGCTTTTCCTTAGCTCTGGAGGCCAACAGGAAACATTCATCCACTGTCTTTGGTAAAACCAAACTTATCTCATCTTGCAGATTGTATTTTAGTCCATTCAGGTATCTAGCCACCATTCCTTTTTCATCCTCATTATGATTGGCCCTCATACTGAGTCTATGAAATTCTTCTATGTAGGCAGCCACATCCATGTCTTTTTGTCTCAAATTCTGAAATCTTCTTATGATTTGAATCTCATAGTTAGGTGGCATGAATGTGCTTTTGAGCATAGCCACCATTCTGCTCCATTTAGTGATGGGACTCTTCCCAATCTTCTCCCTCTCACTTTGCATATAGTTCCACCATACAAGTGCAGAACCTCTTAGCCTTGTCTTGGCAAATTTGACCTTTTTGTTGTCATTAAACTCCTTGTAATCAAAGAAGTTACACATAGCTTCTATCCAGTCGGTGAGAACATCTCCATCCAACTTGCCATGGCAGGTAGGCACCTCCATCTTGGGATCACCACTGTCTCCATGAGCACCCTTAAGTGCATTCAAGAAGGCTTTTTGATCTGCAGACATATCCTGCTCCTGAGGATCCTCTTCTGCCTCTGTTTCTTTATTTGTGTTTGAAGAACTTCCTTCTTCTTTGGTCTTGCCCTTAGACTTTTTCTCTTCCTGCAATTTTGCTTCTTGCAGTCTTGCTTCAACCATCTCTTCCACCAACTTCTTGATGGCATCTTGACTCATTGTCTTGGGAGGCATTGTACTAGCCTCTGTTTCAATTTCCTCTTCTGACATACACTTTCTTCAATTAGAATATTGGCTCTGATACCAATATGATGCAGAGGTATAGGTAAGTTTGTATTATCTCTACTAACTTTCTCCAAAGGTATACCAGGTGTTTGTGTTTACAAGCCTCACAAGGCTTCTACATGAGTCAACTTAGCCTAAGATCACCCTCTGGTGTCATCCTTCAGACTATTCACCACTCACTTTGGGGAGTCACAGCTCAACCCAACTTAGAAGCACAACACACCCTTAAGAGCCCAACATTTACTACCAATACCCCTACCAACATAGGTAACAACATCCATTTATTATACACTTATCTTTGATATGCATGGTACAAGGTCACTGACCAATAAACTATGTTTTACTTCCAAACACAACAGTGGACAGCAAATTGAGTATGACTGTCATAAACAAGGTTCTAGGACAGTATTTAAGAGTAGGCTTAAGTCTTGTTTAATAACCTCTCAAGGTCTCCAATGGACCTCAACTCCAATTGCATACCTAGGTTCTCACACAACAACAACTATGCATCAAACTTGGAGGACAGCAAATTGTTTTTGGACTGTTTTATGACAGCAGTCAAGAGTGTTTCACCTATACACAAGGGTTCAAACCTTCAACACTCTTCCAGAGACTTTAGATAATCACTAACATTGAATTCATATTCTCCATTAGGTGTGAAACAAAACAACCTTCTAATTGTTTGCAGGCCCCCACAGTATTTAAAGGTAGAGGACAACAAATTGCTAGGTGACTGTCCTATGACAGTTTCAACATGATAGTTTTAGACTTTATGGATAACAAAGCCAATGCCAACTCCTTAACATCAAGGGTCTCCTCACAATAGAACATACACCTACACAAGGTCATGAAATTACTAACCAATACCATACCCCTGCATTTATCATGACAAAAAGCTTTGACTGTCTATGACTGTCATGAAAAGACAGCAATTCAAGAAGATTAACTCCATAGACAAAAGAGACAATTAAAACCACCTTATGTGTTTATACTTGCACAAGTCCGACACCACTTGAATCATATTCAAATGCTCTTTAAGAAAAAGTATTTTCATCCATGCATGCTGTACTGTACCGTACTGTAGGTGTTAGAAGACAACAAACTATTTTTTTTTCTTAAAACCAAGGTCTAAATGGCTAGTAATGGACAAGACAATGCATCTAATATGACTGCACCAGATATACCAAGTCTTATACTGGTCAATCTCCACCAGCAAACACCAATTCCAACTTGCATCTGTCAAAACAAATCGCTGTTTTTGCTGTCATAACACAGCCACCTTTAATTTCTCAACTAGTAACCAATGATACTAGTTAGATTCATGCCTCATACTCTGCAGAGAAGGAGTTAAACTGCAAATCAAAATAAAACACTAAATCTACCTTGTCTTCCTCCATTCCACCTAGAAATGGGCATCCATCATCAGAGGGTAGAGGAAGAACTAAGCATTTTATCAACAAACCCTAGCAATGGAGGGTTAGAAACCTATCTGCAGATAATGGAATCAAACAACACAATATAAATGTTTCAAAAGCTGAAAACCACTGCAAATGAAAGGCAATTTGATCAACTCAAATAAATCTCAGACCATAACTCCTCTACAGGCCGTACCAGCCGTACAAGTTGCTGTTCTCACCAAAAAAAACATAAAACACAGCTTTTCTTTATGAAACTCCTCCTTTCTATATTATTCTTTTGGCATGTTTTAACAACTGAAGTTTATAGGAAGTTCCAAAAACTCTTCCACTTCCCATTCGTCCGTACAACTGCCTAGGAAGGCAGAAAATCTAAGGAAAAGGCAGTTTTCTTCATAAAGAATAAGTTTCTAAAGAAAGCTCCAAATTTCAAAAAGACAACTCCTAGAAAATAGGCCTAGATGAACTCCAAAGTAGACTAGTCAATGAAATGACTAAGTCTTTTATTTCAACACAACAAAATGGCTTTTAAAGCCTTAGAGGTAAATAACTAACATGAAAAATTAACTAGAAAACAACACAAAATTGAGCTCCTGCACCAGGTGCCTTTTCCAGTGCCACTGAAAAAACATCCCTAATCTCATCCATGGAAAAAGGATTAAGAAGCATATTATTATCTTTAGGAGACACTAAAGAAGGGATATTAACAAGAATAGAGTCTCAAGAAACATTTGAAGCGCTTGAAGAGGAAAGAAGATTTTTGTAAAAGAGAATAGCCTCTTCCTGAATTTCCTTTTCATCAGAAAGAAGTCTTCCACATGAGGAATTGATGCTGCAAATGGAATTTTTATAGCTCCTAATCTTTGCCGAGGCATGAAAAAATTTAGTTTTTTTATCTCCATCTTTTAAAACCAAAGTTTCCTTGACCTTTGTCTCCAGTATATTTCTTCTCTCATAAGGAGTTCTTGAAGCTGAACTTTCAAGCAATTTTCTTTTTCAAAACTTAAGCTACTCATGCCATGAGCTATAATGTGCTCATTCATAATTTTTAATTCCTCTGGAAGTCTATTTTTTTCCACAAAAAATATTCTTGAAATGCAAAGAATTCTAGCTTCTGATTTGAACTTTGAGGAAATGTAATTTTTAGTGAATTGATATATTCTAGGTCCAAAGATAAAAGGGGCAGATTTCCAAGAGTGTTCCAGAAAAGGAAAGAAATTTGGATCTCTAAACCACATTGATTCAAATTTGAAAGGAGCTTTGAAGAAGGAGAAAGACCTTTTATCAAAGTAAAAATCAACTGGATAATGGTCAGAGCTTGAGAAAGAAACGATAGAAGACGGAACTGAGATGGCATTGAGAAACCAAACTAGAGAGATTAGAAACCTATCAAGCCTTTCCACAATCTACAAAAAATCCTTCCTTCTATTTGACCAGGTAACCAAACCATTTTTGGGAGCACAATCAACAAGATGATTTTCAGTGACAAAATTGCCAAAATCCTCCATAGTTTTCAAAGGAGGTAAAATACCACCCTTTTTCTCCTCAAGAGAAAAGATTACATTAAAATCTCTAGTAACCACAAGAAATTCATTTCTAAGAGGTTCAAGCACTTTTGAGAGAACTCTCCAAAGAAGAAGCTTGTCCATAGTTGAAGATGGACCATAAACATTGCAGACCTAGAAAGCAAAGTTCGATTGAATATTATGAACTTGACAAAGCATCTGGTTAGGATTTGAAGCAAAAAGATTCACAATAACAGAATCTGACCTCCACAAAAGAGCCAACCCACCTGAAGCTCCCAAGGACTCAACCATGACATATTTCCATTTGGACCAGAAGGAGAAAACTTGATCACCAAAAGAAGAAGAAAGTTTTGTTTCTTGCAGAAGAATAATATCATCTAGGCTAGAATCTAACTGGCACTTAATGAGTCACCTTTTGTTAGGGGCATTAATGCCCCTAACATTCTAGGAAATGCTTTTCATTTCTCTTGAGGAGAGCAACAAGCTCTCCTCATTCTCAGATGCCTATCTAAAGTGCATTTAATTCTTGTTTGAACTTCTTCCCGAGTCTTCTTCACCTTTGACTTTCTACCCCTCTTGGATTTAGGAGTACAGTCATCTAAAACTTTCAGATTTGTCAGAGAAATAGTTCTAGGCTCCAAAAAATCAAAGCCCTCTTCATCTTCTAAAACCACCTCATCAATAATTTTTTCCAACAAATCATTGCCAAGTTTGTTCATAATGCCATTAACCATTAAGTGAATATTAGAGTCCTTGACAATCTTTTGAGACTCTGATTCTTCAAGTGTATCTGCCAAGGGAACAGAGTCCAAGGCAAGATCTTTATCAGAAGAAGTATCCTTCTGATCAAGAGAGTCTGGGACAACATCCAGAATAGCGAAATCTACTGGTAAAAAGTCTTCATCTCCTTCAAAAGGGACTAAGACAGGTATCTTTTGAATTGAAGGGACCTCTAGAACAGAGCTTGGAACCTCTGCTATTGAATCAACATTTACAATGGGGCCATTATGGCTTCTTTAAGGGCTATCTTTGTGCTTCTAAGATCCTCTTCATCAACTGAAAAAACCTTGCAAATCTCTAGGACACCCAGCTCAGGAACATAATGGAAATTCAAATCCCCCAAATGGTTTTTAACCACTTTTGTCTTAGATAGGTGTTGTAGAGGGGAATCTACTAGATCCTCACATACCAAAGAAGCATCAACAATACCAGCATTGTCAGCTTCTTGAAGAGGCTTGGAAGGATCAAAAGAATAGGTATCCAAAGAGTGTCCAAAGATGTTGCAATGTGAGCAAAAAGGCTTTACATCTTCAAATGAAATAGCTTGAACCTAGATCCCTAAGATGGAGGAAATTTCACATTTTCTCTAGGTCATTAAAGGATTCTAAATCATGTTTTAGAAAAATGCCCAGTTTCAAAGCCAAAAGTTCCACAATCTTGAGATCTCTGTATTCCAACAGAAGACCTTCAAAATGAGCCCATTGAGGGTAGAGGTTTAACTTGGGCAAACAAGAATCAAAGTTAGGGGTCCATGGATGAATACCAATACCTCTACCCAGAAAAAACCACGCTTTAAAATCAAGCACAAAATCTCTTGCTTCTTTGGAAGCAAAGATTGCCAAGAAGATGCCTTTATCTTTTTTTAAGAAGAAGATACAATCAAGATCAAACCAAGTTCCCTTAGTCCAAGAGAGAAAATTAGGGGATTGAATCGAAGGAAAAGATATCTTATCGTACAACGCTTTGATCTCCATATCTTGAATATGTGGAACTAACAGATCATCAGGAATCACAACTTTCGTAGATGGGGACAAAGGAGGAGCAAAGACTTTCAAAATCCAAAGTTGTTTCGATGGAGCCTTGGAAGCAGAAAACCCCTTGAAGGAAGAAGAGTTTTTGAAAGGTGGTTTCCTCCCAAACCGTCACTGCTTATTTTTCTTTTTGTGGGCCTTGCGATTAAAGCCATTATGTTGGCCACAAAAGCCCTGATGAAAATGGGATCCACGCCCCCTAAATGAAGAAGCATTAGAAGAACCATTAAAAGATTTGCAAAAAAGGCTTTCTTGGGATCATAAAGGAGGCCGACGACTGCCAAAAGAGACTGCATCCACATATCACTTTCCAGCATGGAGATTCCCTTCCTTGTTAGCCATCCTTGCACCACCTTGACCATGAAAACCTGCACCAGAATTCAAAAAATGACTGTTGGAGGAGTGCTCCATTTTTTCAAAATTTAACTCCATTTATTTTCATTTTTCATCACACTTTCATATTTCTTCTAGTCTCTCTTATTAATTAATTAATTAATTAATATCAATTGTTGAATTAAATCTAATTATTCCCCCTTCTTCTAAAAGTAATTAAATAATATCAATCTAATTATTCCTGTAAATTTAATTATTTCTCCTTCCTCGAAAAATAATAAAATAATATTAATTATTTAATTAATCTAACTATACTTCCAAATAAATAATTTAATTATTTATCTCTCTTTCCTAATAATTAAATAAATTATATTTAATTATTCTCCTCATGATTAAATAATATAAAAATTATGTAATTTACTAACATCTGCTCAAATTAAATAAATAAATTAATTTATTTAATTCTCCTTCATGTTGTTTCTTATAAATAAATAATAAAATATTATTTATTTCCTCCTCACATTTTTGGATGATATATAATTGTTGAAAAGGCACAAGAAAATTGAGAGGGGGGTCAATTAGTTGTATCAAAAACTTTAACTTCTTTAAGCAAAATCACTTCCACATTCACCTACTTTAATTCCTTATTTTGTTATGAAGTTCAAACATGAATAGCAGAATCAAAACATAAACACATCAACACCATACACACATGAACACTAGATTTTTACATGGAAAAACCATGGTGAGTGTTAGCTCACAATATAATGTAGTAACAATACCGAATAACAAAAGAGGCTCACTACCAAAGGGCTCACTACCCAAATGAAAGGCTCACTGCCCAAATGAAAGGCTCACTGCCAAAGGGTGGCTCACTACCTAGGGGTGGCTCATTGCCATGTACAAATATAGTAGCATCTACATTATGCATGAGTTTAGTTCCATTGAAGCACAATATATCTCCTCCACTCTACCTTTACAGCTCACACACTTTATCTTTGCATATTCGTACACTTCACACTCACGAATTCATTACATATATTTATACACATCATCAACCTTGGAATGTACATCAAGGTCAGCATTACATTCTACAACCATTGGAACTATCTCCAAGGTCGACATACATACATAAATCAAATTAGGACTAGACCTAAATAAACTTACTGAGAAATGAATGAGAAAGGAACACTTCACGGCTTAGTTTGAATCCAAATACATCTTCACACGCTGCAACATGCTTCCACAATCCATGAATCACCTCCGCAACAAGTGTAACTAACCAAGTCAGCCAGAACAAGTGCAAACATCAAGAATACTTGAATACATGCTTCCAAGAACTTTATTATAGCTTGCAGATCAAGCACACACCTTTAATACATTCTAGAGACATCTACAAACATTATAGAAACACTTGGGAGTCGACATATCCAACCACAATAGATCTCACTTGAAGACACATCACAGACTGCTTCTCAACAGACACTGTCAGACTTTGCTAATCAATAACTTGCTTTTTAGAGCACCAAATCACAAATCCTTTGGAATGAAGATAGCTAAGGACCTTATAAGCTTAAGTCCACAACTGCAAGACCAAAAATCAAACTGTAGAGAAATGTGAAGCAAACTACTTTCTCCATGTCACACTACAAATGCTGCCAGGCACTGTCTTCAAACTGGTGAATAGAACTTTTGCTGCATAGAGATCTCAACCACCAAATTCTAGATTTAGCATCTTCAAACACTTATCTAAATCATATCCAAAGCTCATACTCTGGTCTTCAACACAGAGGAAATGCAAGGTGAAATACTTTAACATGACAACTTAATCAATCAACAAACAACAATCTCAGAAGGCACAGTTGACACCAATGACAACACAAACAAGTTGACATCAATGACAACACCGGTTGGCCCATACTTGCAAGAATCTCCCCCTTTGTCATTGAAGGAAACATATGATGTGAAAAACATGTTCCACCATCAAGACACAACTTTGCATCAGGACTCCCCGTTTCTTTTTACACTTCTGAACTCTTTCTCCTCCTGAGTTTTTCACATGATCTCTCTCCCCCTTTGACATCAATGGCAAAGGGCATCACATTTCTTCAACTGCAAATACTTGCAAACTACTGCTCCAATCAATTTGGGATCATTCTTTACTCCCCCTGACTATAACAAACATCTCAAACCACTACCTGCTCCCCCTGAGAGGTAGCTTCCAACATTAGTCCAAAAGAAGAAATGTACTTTGAGGCACATTGGGCTGATGCATCTCCTTATGCATCTAGTTCAAGGAAGGATGGGCAACAACCCCTAACTTCTCCTGAAGATACTCAAATGTGTCTTTTGGAAGAGCCTTAGTGAATATATCGACAACTTAATCTTTTATAGGTACATACTCAAGCTTCACTTCATTCTCTGCAACTTTCTCCCTCAAAAAGTGATACCTAATTGAAATGTGCTTAATTTTTGAATGCATCACTGGATTCTTTGAAATATTTATGGCACTTGTGTTATAACAAAGAATAGGGATTGACTCATCATACTCAACTTTGATATCCTTCAAGGTCTGTTTCATCCACAACACCTGAGTACAACATGTTGTAGCAATATATTTTGCTTCTACAGTAGACAAGGAAACTAATTCTTGTTTCTTGTTATGCTAGGACACTGCCCTATCTCCAAGGATACTACAAGCCATGATCAGGAGTGCTCTTCAAATACCTAAATATCCTCTTTATTGCCACAACATGTGATTCTCTGGGATCTGATTGAAATTTGGCCACAAGACAAACTGCATGCATGATATCTGGTCTAGTAGCAGTTAGATAAAGAAGTCCTCCAATCATTGATCTATATTTTCTCTGATAAGTCTTGGGAGATTCATCATTCTTGCTTAACTTACAACTAGTAATCATGGGAGTATTTACCAGTTTAGAGTCCTCCATTCCAAACTTCTTCAACAATTCTTTAACATACTTGGATTGAGAAATGAAAATACCTTTATCAGTCTGATTGATTTGTAGTCCAAGGAAGAAGTTCATTTCACCACACATAGACATCTCAAACTCTTTTTGCATCTCATCTGCAAACTTCTTACACATACCTTCATTTCCACCGAATATGATGTCATCAACATAGACTTCCACAATTAGGATTTGATCTCCACTTATCTTGGTGTATAAATTACTGTCTGTGGACCCTTTACTGAAACCTTGCTGCAACAGGTACTTATCCAGTCTTGCATACCAAGCTTTGGAAGCTTGCTTCAATCCATACAGATCCTTCTTCAACTTGCATACAATGTCTGGCTTGTCTGATAGTTGAAACCCATTTGGTTGCTCTACATGTAGACTTCTTCCAACTCACCATTTAGGAAAGAAGACTTTACATCCATCTGGTATACCTTGAAATCTTTATGTGCTGCAAATACCAAAAATAGTCTGATAGCTTCCAATCTTTCCACTGAAGCAAATGTCTCTTCATAATATATTCCCTCTACTTGTGAGTAGCCTTTACACACAAGTATTGCCTTGTTTCTAACAACTTCTCCAACTTCATTCATTTTGTTCTAGAATACACATTTTGTTCCAGGGTAAGTGCAAGAAGATGGGGGGCCAAAAAGGGGTCTTAAATGGACACTTTTTTTTTCTTCCTGAAATCAGGAAATACTGGCCTTGGATGAGAAATTGAGCATAGTTACACTCAAAATTTGGAGATGCAACCAAAACAATGTTCATAGTGCTCCGAGTCTACTTTCTAAACTACTATTTTTTTTTGAAAATTGCATAGATTAAGGGGTTCAAAAGTGTCAAAAAACATAACATAGCATGTTTTGTGGCTCCCTCAAAAGGTCAACTTTTTTTTGGTATTTTTAAAATCGCTTCAGTGAGAAATTAGCTAATAGCATGTAGTTTATGCCCGATTTTTCTAATAATTTTTTGATGAATATTTGATTTTTTACTAATTTTCAAAGTGGACACATCCTAAAAGATAGAATTTTGGCCGTGCTACCCCTATAAATTTTGAAAACTAATTGAAAATCATTTTTTTCTTTTTTTAATATTTGTAGAATGGAGTCTAGTTTCTAAATATGTAATTTTTTTGAAATTTCAATGAATAGTTAATTTACAATGAAAAAAAGACCAAACAGTGGTTTTTGCCCAAAAACAGACACACAAACAAAAGAAATTAAAGATGAAAGGCTTAACATTGTCAAAATGTGAAAAAAATCACATCGTCAAAAAGCTAAGAGAAATCCTGACATTACCTAAGTGTTCGCTTTGTTTGACCTTGAAACACGTGCAAATCTGAGGGTTAGCATGAACGAAATTATGTGAAATCTTGAAGAATATGGAAAAACATGTCTGTGGATGTTGAAAAGGCACTCCAAGCCTTTGGGTTGGAAATCCAAAGCAAATCCCAAGCCCAAGGCTTAGGATTCCCAAAGAAAAACATTTTGCGCTCGCGTTATTTTTTGCTTTGCATTTTTCCTTTTCCGCAAAAGTTTGTGCTGTTTGTCATGTTTGAAATAACATGAGCGAGTTATAACGCGCTCATGTTATGTTCCCCTTAAATTTTTTTATGTTCAAGGCTATTAATCAATTATTTATGTATGTATGTATTCCTATATGTATGTATGTATCCATGTATGCCTATATGTATGTATGTGTAGTGTCGAGGGTAGAGATGGGAGTGAGCCAGATAGGGGAGGAGAGGGGTGGATAAGGATTGAGTGATTAAGGTTTAAGGTTGAGGGTTGAGCGTTTAGGTATAGGATTTAGAGTTTAGGGATAAAGGATTAGAGTTTAGGACCTTGAGGGATTAAGGTTTAGGGTTGAGGCTTTAGGGATAACATTTAGGGTTAAGGTTCGAGGGATTAGGGTTAAGGTAGAGTGTTGAGGGTAGAGGGATTAGGGATAGGGTTTAGGGTTGAAATTTTAGGGTTTAAGGTATAGTTTAGTAGTTCTTTTGGATAGAGCCAGTAAACAATGGGAGATTATTTGCCTGTTTCATAACAATATACCTCCCCTAAGTGCGGGGTGGACAACAAGAAACATAGATGTACCCCAATGCAAAGCTTTTCTCATAATGATCATCCTTCTGATTTCACCTGTTAATTACTCACTGTGGATGTACCATACATAAAGCTTTTTTCGTAGTGTGTACACCTATTGGCATAATGAACCCCAGATGGGCCAGAAAAATATGCCATATAACATTACTAACATTAAAAAAGTTCAATGCCATTTTTCTGACATATTCTTGCAACTCAAATATCTTTAAGAGAAGTGTGTCAAAAATGATGGGTTTAACAACCTAACATAAGGCAAAGTAGTTTTGTTGGGTTTAGGGATAGGGTTTAGGGTTTAGGGTTGAGGGATTAGGGTTTAGGGTTGAGGGATTGTGGTTTAAGGTATAGTGTTGAGGGTTTAGGGTTTAGGGATTAGGGTTGACGGATTAGGGTTTAGGGTTGACAGATTAGGGTTTAATGTTGAGAGTTGAGGGTTTAGGGATAGGGTTGATGGTCAAGGGATTAGGGTTAAAGTAGTGTGTTCAGGGTAGAGGGATTAGGGATAGGGTTTAGGGTTGAAGGTTTAATGATTGAGGGTTGAGGGTTAAGGGATTGGGGTTTAAAATATAGTGTTGATCATTGAGGGTTTATGGATAGGTTTTAGGGTTTAATTTTTTAGGGTTAAGGGTTGAGGGATAGGTTTTAGAGATAAGGGATTAGGGTTTAAGGTCTAGTGTCGAGGGTTGAGGATTTAGGAATAGGGATAGCGTTTAGGGTTTAGGGATGAGGGATTAGGGTTGAGGATTGAGGGATTAGGGTTGAGGTTTGAGGGATTAGGGTTTAAGGTATAGTGTCGAGGGTTGAGGGTTTATTGATAGTGTTTAGGGTTGAGGGTTGAGGGATTAGGTTTTAGGGTTGATGGATTAGGGTTTAAGGTATAGTGTTGAGGGTTGAGGGTTTAGGGTTGATGGATTAGGGTTTAGGGTTGACAGATTAGCATTTAAGTGTTGAGGTTAAGGTTAGAGTGTCAAGGGTAGAGGGATTAGGGATAGGGTTTAGGGTTGAAGCTTTAAGGATTGAGGGTTGAGGCTTTAGGGATGAGGGTTTAAGGCTTAAGATATAGTGTCAAGTGTTGAGGGTGTAGGGATAGGCTTTAAGTTTTAAGGGTTAAGGGTTGAGGGATAGGGATTAGGGTTTAAGGAATAGTGTTGAGGGTTGATGGTTTAGGGATAGGGTTTAGGTTTGAGGGATTAGGGTTTAGTGTTGATGAATTAGGGTTTAATGTTGAGAGTTGAGGGTTGAGGTTGAGCGATAGGGTTAATGGTCAAGGGATCAGGGTTAAATAAGAGTGTCAAGGGTAGAGGGATTATGGATAGGGTTTAGGGTTGAAGGTTTAGGGATTTAGGGTTGAGGCTTTAGGGATGAGGGTTAAGGGATGAGGGTTTAAGATATAGTGTTGAGTGTCGAGCATGTAGGGATAGGTGTTAGGGTTCAAGTTTTAAGGGTTAAGGGTCGAGGGATCAGAGTTAAGGGTTGAAGGATTAGGGTTTGACGTTGAGGGTTGAGTTTATTGAGGTTTGAGGGTGAAGGGTTTCAGGATAGGGTTGAGGGTCGAGGGATTAGGGTTAAAGTAGAGTGTCGAGGGTATAAGGATTAGGGATAGGGTTGGAGGGTTTAGGGATAAGGGATTAGGGTTTAAGGTATAATATCAAGCCTATTGAGGGTCTAGGAATAGGGATAGCATTTAGGGTTTAGGGATGAGGGATTAGAGTTGAGGGATGACGGATTAGGGTTGAGGGTTGAGGGATTAGGGTTTAAGGTATAGTGTTGAGGGTTTAGAGATAGGGTTTAGGGTTGAGGGATTAGAGTGAAGGGTTGAGGGTTGAGGCTTTAGGGTTTAAGGTTTAGGGATAGGGTTGAGGGTCGAGGGATCAAAGTTAAGGGTTGAGGGATTACGGTTTGATGTTGAGGGTTGAGTACATTAAGGTTCGAGGGTTAAGGGTTTCAGGATAGGGTTGAGGGTCGAGGGATTAGGGTTAAAGTAGAGTGTTGAGGGTATAAGGATTAGGGATAGGGTTGGAGGGTTTAGGGATAAGGGATTAGGGTTTAAGGTATAGTATTGAGCCCATTGAGAGTTTAGGAATAGGGATAGGAATTAGGGTTTATGGATGAGGGATTAGAGTTGAGGGATGACAGATTAGGGTTGAGGGTTGAGGGTTTAAGGTATAGTGTTAAGGGTTTAGGGATAGGGTTTAGGGTTGATGGATTAGAGTGAAGGGTCGAGGGATTAGGATTTGACATTGAGGGTTGAGGGATTAGGGTTTAGGGTTTAGGGTTTAGGGATAGGGTTGAGGGTCGAGGGATCAGAGTTAAGGGTTGAGGGATTAGGGTTTGACGTTGAGGGTTGAGTACATTGAAGTTCGAGGGTTAAGGGTTTCGGGATAGGGTTGAGGGTCGAGGGATTAGGGTTAAAGTAGAGTGTCGAGGGTATAAGGATTAGGGATAGGGTTGGAGGGTTTAGGGATAAGGGATTAGGGTTTAAGGTATAGTATCGAGCTCACTGAGGGTTTAGGAATAGGGATAGCATTTAGGGTTTAGGGATGATGGATTAGAGTTGAGGGATGATGGATTAGGGTTGAGGGTTGAGGGATTAGGGTTGAGGGATAAGGTTTAGGGTTGAGGGATTAGAGTTAAGGTATAGTGTTGAGGGTTTAGGGATAGGGTTTAGGGTTGAGGGATTAGAGTGAAGGGTCGAAGGATTAGGATTTGACATTGAGGGTTGAGGGTTGAGGCTTTAGGGTTTAGGGTTTAGGGATAGGGTTGAGGGTTGAGGGATCATAGTTAAGGGTTGAGGGATTAGGGTTTGACGTTGAGGGTTGAGGGTTGAGGTTCGAGGGTTGAGGGTCGAGGGATTAGGGTTAAAGTAGTGTCAAGGGTATAAGGATTAGGGATAGGGTTGGAGGGTTTAGGGATAAGGGATTAGGGTTTAAGGTATAGTATTGAGCCTGTTGAGGGTTTAGGAATAGGGATAACATTTAGGGTTTAGGGATGAGGGATTAGAGTTGAGGGATGACGGATTAGGGTTGAAGGTTGAGGGATTAGGGTTTAGGGTTGAGGATTGAGGGATTAGGGTTTAAGGTATAGTGTTGAGGGTTTAGAGATAGGGTTTAGTGTTGAGGGATTAGAGTGAAGGGTCGAGGGATTAGGATTTGACGTTGAGCATTGAGGGTTGAGGCTTTAGGGTTTAGGGTTTTGGGATAGGGTTGAGGGTCGAGGGATCAGAGTTAAGGGTTGAGGGATTAGGGTTTGACATTGAGGGTTGAGTATATTGAGGTTTGAGGGTTAAGGGTTTCGGGATATGGTTGAGGGTCGAGGGATTAGGGTTAAAGTAGGGATAAGGTTTAGGGTTGAGGGTTTAGGAATAGGTTTAGATTTTAGGGTTTAGGGATGAGGGATTAGAGTTGAGGGATGATGGATTAGGGTTGAGGGATTAGGGTTTAGGGATAAGGTTTAGGGTTGAGGGTTGAAGGATTAGGGTTTAAGGTATAGTGTTGAAGGTTCAGGGATAGGGTTTAGGGTTGAGAGATTAGAGTGAAGGGTTGAGGGATTAGAGTGAAGGGTTGAGGGATTAAGATTTGATGTTGAGGGTTGAGGGTTGAGGCTTTAGGGTTTAGGGATAGGGTTGAGGGTTGAGGGATTAGGGTTTGATGTTGAGGGTTGAGGTTCGAGGGTTGAGGGTTTAGGGATAGGGTTGAGGGTCAAGGGATTAGGGTTAAGGTAGACAAGGAGTGACTGAGAGACATAGAGAGGGGAGAGGTAGAGAGGTGAGGGGGAGAGATAAGTGAGATATAGAACATGAGCTAATGGAACTAGAGGTGAGATATTATAAAGGTGCTATTGAAGGTGAGATAGGTAAAATATTTATGGATCAATCTATAGTAGGATAAAATGCGAGTGCGTTATAACGCGCTCGTGTTTTGTCCTACTATAGAAACGGTAAAAAAAGTGTTGATCCCCATGATCCAGGCCCACATGCTTTGTTTTCATATTGATTCTGCGTGTGCTCTGACAAAAAAGAAGTGCTTTTATGTTGTTGGGAAGTTCACATGCACATTTGACACATTCTACCACCTTTGCATGATCTTTCCACCACCTTTTCTGCTTTGCCAACTTCAGAAGGAGGAAATAACATAGTTTTCACACCAAGTTTGATATATATCTATTCAAGTTTTAATTTTTGTAGTGTTGCAATGTTAATTGTGATTCAATTTTAGGAATTTAACATTATAGATTGGTTAATAGTATTGTTGTTAGTAATTATATTTGAGTGTTATTCAATTTAAAATTGAAAAGGAAGCAAGTGGTGAAAAACTCAAATTGTTGAGAAATTTGATGCAAGAAGAAAAAAACACTACATAATTGGGTACTCTCTCCATTCGAATCTTCATTTTTTAGGTATGTCAAGTCTTTACATGCATGTTCTTTACATTTTCCTTAATTCTATTTGAATTACTTTATCATGCTTTATCATACACATTTAAAATAGACACATTCCCAATCAAGAAAGCAGCCTACAGTCTCACATGAGCCATGTATATTTTCTACACTTGGGCTCTTTAATAATTACGTGTAATAAATAGACCTTAACATACCATGATGTCAAACTATACAAGAATAAATCCTTACAACATAATAAAAATACAATCCCACTATTATCTTGTATTCATTTCTTAGGAAGTAATATTGGTCTCTTTATCATGCTACAGATAAATTCTCTGTTATGCCAAGGAAACGATCAAGAATTAAACCAACATAGGAAGAGATAGAAGCTAAGAATGCAAAGAAAGCAGTGGCTATGAGGGAACTTCGTGAGAAGAGGAAATTGGACATGATAAATGAAGACATACCAATTGAAGAGGAACCACAACCATCACAAAGAGATATGGTATTGGTGACACAAAGAGAATGAATGCAAAAACTTCATGCTATGAGAGATTTGAATACCATAGTTGGAGACATGTCCTCTACCGCAAGTCAACATGTAGGGACACCATCTACCACATCTCAAGTTGAGAGTAAATCATCACTCACATGTGATGAAGGAGGTACGCCATCATTCCCACCTCAACCTCAAGGTATGTCATCTATTCCATCTTCGATTGAAGGTATGCCATCTAGCCCATCTCATTTAAATATTGATGAAATTCCTAATGTTGAGATGAATTTACCTAACTTAACACCACCTAGAATTTTGCATAGAAAGCCAAAGTATTTGATTGATATTGATGAGAATATTTTGCAGCCAATGGAAGGTAAGATTCCAAAATGCACTTGTAGAAGATACGCTCATAAGATTTGGAGATTGTTCTTTGAAAAGTTAAATGAGACTGCAAGATGTCAACTATTCATTGAAATGATGCGAAGTATAAAGTATAGGTCCATCATGAAGATTCTTGGGTTGAGAACATCAGAGGCTTCAAGTGAAAAATCTATTGTCAAGAATCTAATGAGTGCGTATGAGAGTGTGGGTAACACCGCACACACAAAAGATAGTAATGCAACATAGTGTGTGATTACATCGACTATAGTAAGTAGTCAAACGAGGAAAACTCGTCTCATTAGAAAGACGAGTCAAGAATTGAGAATTAATAGGAAAACTTTATCAAGAGCCGTTGGAAGATTCCAAAGAATTGAGGACACTAATGTCAATGAATTATGGACGTTCTTGGGGAGACTACCACAAAAAGATAAACCAATTGTTGAAGCATTGAGATCACTAATTGAAGACTTTTGGAAGAATTACACAAGGGTATCTCCGAATCAAAGGGATGTGGTAAGAAGGAGAATCGGTAGTCAGAACCGTGAGCCACATCCAAAGCATTTTTTGGATGAGACTCAAACACAGTTTTATGGTAAATTTCTAGAGAAGTATCCTCAAATTAAAATTTTTTAAAGATATTTTGAAATGCTAAAACCTTTCTATATCAAGATAAATCACACATGCACTACTTATTGTTGTAGATTACATATTGAATTTTCTAACCATTTTGATGCTTATAGGTCTATATGTTTAGATATGCATACTAATAATGTTTTGCAGGGTTGTACCATATGTGCCCCACCAACATCTTCAAGAGACTTCATATCAAGAATTTTATGTGAAAGAGAGGAAGATCAAATATTCTACAAGAAATTATGCTTGGATGGCACATGTCATCGTTGTCGTGGCTTGCAACATTTGCCAATATGTGAACATATGGAAAGAACACATGCAGTTGGAAACGAACTAGTAGAGTTTGGCAAGTATAAAACAGTGGCATACAATACAAAATATGGTAAAGAAGCAAAGATGTGTGAATTGGTTATTGAAAAGATTCCAGCGCTTGACATAAATAACATCATCTATACTATGCTTGCCATCAAAAGTAACTAATCCTTTTCCACAAATCTTACTAGCTGTATCATCACCAAACCTGACTAGTCCTCCATCATACTTTTCAAACTTAACAAACTTACTCTTATCTCCCGTCATATGATTTGAACATCCACTATCAATGATCCATTCATCTTCCTTTTTAGCATGGAATGTAGACAACTCTCCTGGACTTTCTTCCTTCACATAGTTTTCAAGGTTAGCAGAAACAATTTCTTCTCTAAGTGCAATAAAAAAGCATTCACTATTGTTAACATCATCAAAATTAGGTTCATCATCAGTTACACCATCATCATCTCTAACATAATAACTCTTTCTTACCATCTTTCCTTTATATTCATTATTTTTGATCTTCAAAGCTCTGTCAGGACATCTTGAAGCATAGTGACCAATTTTACCACAATTGAAACATTTGAAAGGTAACTTACCTTTGAACTTTCCTTTGTTGCCTCTTTTTATTCTGCTTGCAAATTTTGCCTCAATTTATGCAAAGTCTTCTTCTTCTGATTCCGCAGCATATTTATCTGATCTAGCAATCTTTTCTACTTTGGCCTTGAAAGCAGTCTCTGTTTTCATAGGCCCATCAGTAGTACCAAATTCTCTTATCTCAAAAGAGGTTAGTTTAACAAGAAATTGATCTTTTGAAAGTTTACCCGTATCAATCAATTCTTCAATTGCAAATACCTTGTGACTATAGGATTTGGGAAGAGTTATGAGTATTTTATCTACAACATCTTCATCCTCTAACTTTCCACCAAGGCCCTTGATGTTGCTGACAACTTCATCAATCTTCTGTATGCAATTTATTATGTTATCATCTTCAAACATTCGCATGGTTTCATATGTGGTCTTTAAGTTCTGCAACTTAGCCTTCCTAACTGATGCATCACCTTCATAGATGTTTTTCAATTTGTCCCAGATCTCATGAGCAGTTTCCAGATCCATAACTTTTGCCATTTCAATATTAGACAAGGCATTTAATAGAGCATTTTTAGCTTTGTGATTAGTCTCATAATCCTTAATCTCTTCATCAGTCTTTGGACCATGTTTAGGTAAACTGTATTTATCTTTAAACATTGTCAAAACATTATAACTAATATAAATAAGATAACTTTGCATTTGTACTTCCAAGAGGCATAGTCAGATCCATCAAACTAAGGAATGTCTTTCTTGTGTGCCATCCCAGATCTACCAAGATGTTAGGCTTTCTTCCAAGGAACCTCACTTTGATACCAATTGTTGAAAAGGCACAAGACAACTCAGAGGGGGGTGAATCAGTTATATCAAAAGCTTTAACTTCTTTAAGCAAAATCACTTCCACATTCACCTACTTTAATTCCTTATTCTATTATGAAGTTCAAACATGAATAACATAATCAAAACATAAACACATCAACACCATACACACATGAAAACCAGATTTTTATGTGGAAAACCCTAAACAGGGAAAACTATGGTGAGTGTTAGCTCAAAATATAATGTAGTAACAAATAACAAAAGAGGCTCACTGCCAAAGGGTGGCTCACTGCCAAGGGTGGCTCACTTCCATGAACTGATATAGTAGCATCTACAACATGCCTGAGTTTAGTTTCATTGAAGCACAATATATCTCCTCTGCTCTACCTTTACAACTCACACACTTTATCTTCGCATCTTCGCACACTTCACACTCACTCACAAATTCATTAGATATATTTATACACATAATCAACCTTGGAATGTACATCAAGGTTGGCATTACATTCTACAACCATTGGAACTATCTCCAAGGTTGGCATATATACATAAATCAAATTAGGACATGACCTAAACAAACTTGCAGAGCAAATGAATGAAAGAGGAACACATCATGGCTTAGCTTGAACCCAAATACATCTTCACATGCTACAACACGCTTCCACAATCCATGAATCACCTCTACAACATGTGTAACTAACCAAGTCAGCCAAAACAAGTGCAAACATCAAGAATACTTGAATACATGCTTCCAAGAACTTTATTATAGCTTGCGGATCAAGCACACGCATTCAATACATTTTGGAGACATCCACTAACATCACAGAAACACTTGGGAGTCGACAAATCCAACCGCAACAGATCTCACTTGAAGATGTTGGGATAAGGTGCCATTAACCTTGTAAATCCCATTATTGTATTATTCCATTTATTATTTGTAATTACACATAAGGGATGTACTAGTTTCACCGGCAGTGGTAAAAATTATTTACTGTCCATGGTAATTATGGAGTTACTACACTGGTAAGTTTCGAAGTTACCGATGGTAGTTACAGGATGTCATTTACTATGGTAAATGGTAATTGGTCAAAGTGGGGTGCACATGTGGATGAATCACCTATTTTTAGTGTTATGACGTGCGCCATAGATGCTGTAAGGTGTAAGAGATTCTATGACAACTGTAAGTTGTCATAAGAATCTATGACATTTATGACAACATATGATGCGTCAGAAGATGTTGTAAGTAGCTATTTTTGTCCCCTAGGTGTTCAATCTTGCATGGGCATCTTTTTCCAAGTGTAGGATGCATGTATGCCAGCTTTTATGACCCCGTAAGAGCCCATTTTTGTCCATGGACGTCCAAGGTTGTATTGTTGACTCTTGACAAGTGTTATGAGCTTGTAAGAAGTCATTGAATGTTGCATGGGTGAAGATTCCCAGGTGGACACCTGTCTTGAGGTTGTGTAAATTTTGTATAAATCATGGCATAGTAGATGTGATGCATAACAGTTTATAGGTACCCAAGTTTTACGGAGTGAAGGTTGAAGGATAGAGGAAGTGAACGTATTTGTAATCTCCTTTTGTGAAGATAATACAACTTGGCCTCTTTTCTTGGTGGAGTTTTTTACCCGCAAGTGTTTTCTCCACGTTAAACATTGTGTTGTGTCCTTCATTATGCTTCTAGTATAATTCTGTATTGTGGGTTTATATTCTATGTTGCAATCTCCATCTTTAATACTCTATTAAAGATCGTTAAATATACATTTGAATCAAATTTCTGTTGAGCAGTTGTGCTTTCATTTCTAACATTTTTTAACAGAGCCTAGCCAACTTTGACTCTTGGGTGGTAGTGTGGAAGCTCTAGCTATAGTGGGAGATTTGGTTGCATTTATTTTGTAGATCTTGTGTTGATATTATGGATGCATCCATAGTTGCATCAACCTATCGATTAGACATTGAGAAGTTCAATGGAACGGAGTATGAGTTGTGGAAGCTAAAAATGGAGGATTTGTTGGAAGAAAGAAACTAGTGGTTGGTTGGTCAAAAAGAGAATAAACCTGATGAAGTCTCTTTGGATGAGTGGGATAGATTGGATAAGAAGGCATGAGGAACCATCTGCTTGTGTCTTTCAAATTATGTTATGCCGAATGTTGCAAAGGAAGAGACTGCACATAAATTATGGAATCGGTTGGGTGAGATCTATCAAGCCAAGAGTATGGTAAATAAACTCTATTTAAAAAAAAAATTATTTTCCTTGAAAATGAAAGAGGGTAATTCAATTGTAGAGCATTTTAATTCTTTTAATTTGTTGTTGAGTCAACTTGCATCAATAGATATTGATGTTAGTGACGAAGATAAATGTATCTTACTTCTTTGTTCTTTACCTGAGTCTTGGGAGAATGTTATCCTGGCTCTCACTGCGAACCTTGCAGATCCCAAGTTGGATGCCCTTATTTCAGTTTTGTTGTCACATAAATTAAGGAAGAAGAGTTGGGATAGTTTAGGGGATGCTCTCAGTGTCAAGGGAAGGTCTAAGGAAAGAGGACTGAAAGGAGATCAGAAAGGGGCTAAGGACAAGTCCAAGGGATGATCTAAGACTCTTAGGAAGAAGAACATAGTTAAGTGTTGGAACTACAGTAAAAGGGGACATGTGAAGAAGGAGTGCATAAACCCAAAGAAAAAGTGGGAGAATGCTTCTAATAAGTCCTTGAATGTAAGTGAAGATGTGTTAATTTCTGCATGTAAAGTTGTTTCTAATTATCACTGGTTGGTTGACTGAGGATGCTCATTTCATATGACCCCGCATAAGGAATGTTTCTCCACATATGAGAAATATGATGGAGGTAATATCTACCTTAGAGACAACTCTACATATCCAATAGTTGGGAAAGGCAAGGTATTGTTGTGTTTCAGTGATGGGAGGATTAAAACTCTCCCTGATGTTTATCATGTTTTTGGATTAGCTAGAAATTTGATTTCTGTTTCAAAGATGAATGATTTGGGAATGCATGTGACTTTTAACAAGCATGGCTGCAGATTGGTGAGAGGGAACTTGGTGGTAGCAGAGGGGAAGAGATTGGGAAACCTGTTCAAGCTTGAAGCCACTACAGTTTGTAATGCCTCCTATGTATCTGAGGCTGGTACTGAAAATACATGTATGTTGTGGCACCGTAGATTGGGCCACACTAGCAATAATGTTTTGAAAACTATTAAGAACAAAGATTTTTTGGACAATTTCTTTTATTTTGATGAGCACTTTGATTTCTGTGAGCACTGTGTGTTTGGTAAACAAAATAGAAAGTCATTTCCTTTAGGAAGCAATAGAGCAAAAGATAAGTTAGAAATTATTCATACGGATGTGTTTGGACCTGTGGATAATGATTCTATTAGAAAATCTCATTATTTTGTCACCTTCATTGATGATGTGTTTAGATTTACTTGGATTTATTTTATGAAACACAAATTTGAAGTTTTCACTATGTGTAAGGAATTTAAAGTCTTAGTAGAGAACCAATCAGGGTTGAAGATAAAAATATTAAGATCTGACAATGGAGGGGAATATTGCTCTAAGAAATTTGATGAGTTTTGCAAGCATGCAAGTATTATTAGACAAAAGACAACTCTGTATACACCACAATAAAATGGTGTTGTAGAAAGGATGAACCAAACAATCATGGAAAGGGCCAGAAGTATGCTGAGTGATGCACAGTTGGATAAAAGCTTTTGGGAAGAGGATGTGTGTACTTCTTTCTACTTGATAAACAAATCTCCTTGTAAGGCTATTGATTTGACACCTTATGAAGTGTGGACAGGCAAGAAACCTTTTGTTTCACATTTTAGGGTTTTTGGCTATGAGGCTTTTGTTCACATGCCTAAGGAAAAGTGATCTAAGTTGGATCCAAAAGCTGAAAAGTGTACATTCATTGGATATGGTGATAATGTCAAAGGTTATAAGCTTTAGAATCCATTAACCTGTAAGATTATCTATTCTAGAGATGTTATTTTCAGGGAACTTAGAGCTATTTCTGAACCTGAGCAGCCAAAAGAAAAAGATGAAAAGGTAAAGAGAGTGCACTTTGAGTTAGAGCAGCAAGATGCACCTCAGGAAGAATAGAATGATGGATTGGGGGGTGAAGAAGAAGAAGATTCGAGTAGTTCTGATGAAGATGAATCTATTGTTACAGAAGAAGTTGGTACAGATGATCATGCAGAAGAACAAGTT
Organism: Cunninghamia lanceolata; assembly: GCA_027924645.1. Taxonomy (NCBI): domain Eukaryota; kingdom Viridiplantae; phylum Streptophyta; class Pinopsida; order Cupressales; family Cupressaceae; genus Cunninghamia; species Cunninghamia lanceolata. The sequence goes on along the minus strand of BSBN01001272.1, from coordinate 17,382,553 downwards.
GAGACTCTTACTCCACCCTTGAGGAGATCCACAAGACAAAAAAATCTAGTTGACAGGTATAGCCCATCAAATTTCTGTTGTGTATTTGCTTTATTAAGTACCAACGATGTGCCTAGATCCTACAAGGAACCTATTCTTTCAAATGATAGCGAGTCTTGGCAGTTAGCCATGCAGGAGGAGATGATGGCTTTAGACTCTTATAACACCTGGGATCTTGTTCATTTACCAAAAGGAGGAAAGGCCATAGGTTGTAAGAGGGTCTTCAAGAATAAGTTTGGAGCAGACAGGTCATTGGAGAAATACAAGGCTAGACTGGTAGCCAAGGGCTACTCCCAGAGAGAGGGAGTTGATTTTGGTGAGATTTTCTCTGCTGTTGCTAAATTGACTTTTATTAGATTTCTATTATCCATTGCTCCAACTTATGATTGGGAGATTGAGCAAATGGAAGTTAAGACTACATTCTTGCATGGAGATCTTGAGGAAGAAATTTATATGCAACAGCCTATGGGTTTTGAGGTAAAAGGGAAAGAAAAATGGGTTTGCAGGTTAAAGAGGTCTCTTTATGGTTTGAAACAGTCCCCTAGAATGTGGTATCAAAAGTTTGATTCATTTGTGTTGAAATTGGGTTTGGTTAGAAGCGAGGAGGATCATCATGTTTACATTTATTATGTTGATGATTCTACACTAGTTTTTGCATTGTATGTTGATGGCATGTTATTTTTCAGCAATACTAAGGGTATGATCAGTGAGCTTAGAGCCCAACTTTCATGTGCATTTGATATGAAGGATCTTGGAGCTGCCAGGTATATTTTGGGAATGGAGATCATAAGGGATAGAGGTAACAAAAAACTTTGGTTGTCACAAAGTATGTGAATACCATTTTGTAGAGATTTAGTATGCAAGACTGTAACCCAGTTAGAGTTCCTTTACCCATTGGTACTAAGCTTTCATTAGATATGTGTCCAAAGACTGAGGATGATCTTGAGGATATGTCTAATGTGCCATATGCTAGTATTGTAGGGAGTTTGATGTATGCAATGGTTTGTACTAGGCTAGATATTGCCCAAGCAGTAGGAGTTTTAAGTAGATTTATGTCTAACCCTGGTAGATCTAGCATTGGAATTATGCGAAGAGGGTACTTAAGTATCTTGTAGGTATTGTTGATTATTGTTTGGTTTACTCTAGTACTGATAGTGTTGATAAATTTTTAGACATACAGGGTTTTGTTGATGCAGATTGGGCAGGTGACTTAGTCAGTCGAAGGTCCACTAGTGGCTATGTGTTTACTCTATTTGGAGGAGCAGTGAGTTGGATGAGTAAGAGGCAGCCCACTATTGCTTTGTCCACCACAAAAGCAGAGTATATGGCTGCTACCCATGTCTCTAAGGAGGTAGTTTGGTTGAGGAGACTATGTACATGTATTGGATTTGATTGCAGGATCATTCAGATTGATTGTGATAGCCAGAGTGCTATCTGTTTGGCTAAGAATCCCATGTATCATGCTCAGACTAAGCATGTTGATGTTCAGTATCACTTTATTTGAGAGTTGGTTGCAAATGGATAGATTGAGCTGTAGAAGATAGACAATCAGGAGAATGTTACAGATTCATTAACTAAACCCGTGAGGACAGAGAAGTTCGTGTGGTGCAGAGAGGCCACGGGCCTTGTTTCTAGTGCCTGATTATTTACAATTATTTTTCCTATGAGTTGATTTACAATGTATACTGTCAAGTGGGAGAATGTTGGGATAAGGTGCCATTAACCTTGTAAATCCCATTATTGTATTATTCCATTTATTATTTGTAATTACCCATAAGAGATGTACTAGTTTCACCGGCAGTGGTAAAAATTATCTACTGTCCATGATAATTACAGAGTTACTACAACGATAAGTTCTAGAGTTGCTGGCAGTAGTTACGGGATGTCATTTAGGATGGTAAATGGTGATTAGTCAAAGTGGCGTGCACATGTGGAGGAATCACCTATTTTTAGTGTTATGATGTGCATCATAGATGCTGTAAGGTGTAAGAGATTCTATGACAACTCTAAGTTGTCATAAGAATCTGACATTTATGATAGTTTATGACGCGTCATAAGATGGTGTAAGTGGCTATTTTTGGCCCCTAGGCATTCAAGCTTGCATGGGCATATTTTGCCAAGTGTAGGATGCATGTATGAAAGCTTTTATGACCTCGTAAGAGCCTATTTTTGTCCATGGATGCCCAAGGTTGTATTGTTGACTCTTGACAAGTGTTATGAGCTTGTAAGAAGTCATTGAATGCTACATGGGTGAAGATTGCAAGGTGGACACCCATATTGAGGTTGTGTAAATTCTATATAAACCATGGCATAGTAAATGAGATGCATAATAGTTTATATGTATCTAGGTTCTGCCAGAGTGAAGGTTGAAGGACAGAGGAAGTGAATGTATTTATAATCTCCTTTTGTGAAGATAATACAACTTGGCCTCTTTTCTTGGTGGAGTTTTTTACCCACAAGGGTTTTCTCCACATTAAACACTGTGTTGTGTGCTTTATTATGCTTCTGGTATATTTCTGTATTGTGGGTTTATATTCTGTGTTTCAATCTCCATCTTTAATACTATGTTAAAGATCATTAAATATACATTTGAATCAGATTTCTGTTGAGTAGTTGTGCTTTCATTTCTAACAGAAGACACATCACAGACTGCTTCTCAACAGACACTATCAGACTCTGCTAATCAGTAACTTGCTTTCTGGAGCACCAAATCACAAATCCTTTGGAATGAAGATAGCTAAGGACCTTATAAGCTTAAGTCCAGAACTGCAAGAGCAAAAATGAAACTACGAAGAAATGTGGAGCAAACTACTTTCTCCCTGTCACACTGCAAATGCTGCCAGACACAGTCTTCAAACTAGTGAATAGAACTTTTGCTGTAGAGTGATTCGGACCACCAAATTCTAGATTTAGCATCTTCAAACACTTCTCTAAATCATATCCAAAGCTCATACTCCAGTCTTCAACACAGAGCAAATATGGAGCAAAATACTTTAACATGAGAACTTAATCAATCAACAAACAACAATCTCAGAATACATAGTTTACACCAATGACAACACAAACATGTTGACATCAATGACAACACTGGTTGGCACATACTTACAATAATAATAATAATTTAAATTCCTAATTCCATGGTTTTTTGTCTCAACTCAATCTCCACCTTCAAATTTGACTTTGAGTTAACATGTCAATTCCTTGATTTTTGAAAGTTAACTCCTTGCAATTCCATGATTTTTAGAAGTTAACTCATGACCACATGTCAATTTCTTGATTTTGAAAATTTAATTCCTTAGTTAACTCATGCAATCCCTTGATTTTTGGAGCTAACTCCTTGATTAACTCATGGCTTGTTGTCTCATTCATTCTCAACCGTTGATCATAATTCGAATTACTTTCAATCTTAACCCTCTATTCTTTTTGAGGAAAAGTATATAAAGGTGCCTCCTCTAAGCCATTTTCAATCACTTCTCACCATAGCCTTATGTTTTCATTTTGATTTTTGAGTCACATTCATGATCTTAGCCTTATGTTGTCATTTGATTCTCAAATTCTCAAAACACTCAAGCACTCTATTAATCATCGAAGCACTTAATCATTGAAGCATGATTATGCAAATCTAAGAGCATTTGGATCACAAGGATCATGACATATAAACAATAGAGCTATTTTGGTTTGATTGTTAGATATTTGTACTTACATTCATAGTTTTTCTTATCTTTCTCTATTGTGTAGCATAGATCTGTAGCATATATCTCTATATTTCATTAATCGCTGATTGTCTACATCTCTAATGCATACATTTTGGCACCCATGCCCCTGTTCTAATCTCTTTTTGGTTCGAGCCTACAGATGTTTCATTTCTTTTTATAGATTTAAGGTATACATAGGCCACTTCGTCTCTCTCAGGGCACTCATAGGCCCCTTGGTCTCTTGCTTGGTCTTTCACAAGCCTATTTTGGGCATTCCATAGGCCTTCTGCTTCATTCTAGCTGCTCACCTCCTGGAACTTAGACCTCTGCAATAGTCACAGGCTGCCATCTTCATTTCATTAAGGCCATCACCTTCCATTGGAGGTTCCACTTGTATATATTGGCTGCTATGGTCCATTCACCCAATGCCCACATTCTGCTATCTCACAGTCACCTAAACTCCTCAAAGCCATTTCAAAGATTGTCGAAGTCTCACATATCTACAAGGTCAATTCCTCAACATAAGGCAACCATTATTTATTGTAGGCCATGGTTTTTATTTTTGAAGGTCATTATTTGTCTGGTCACAACTTCTTCTCACCTTTCAACCACCCAAGTCATAGTTCATTCACTTGCTATCAATTGATGACCAAGCTCGACTCCTTGCCCTTTGTTTTTCAAGTGCTTTTTGCATTTATTTGAGCTCAGCCAACAAATCCATTTTGTGCATATTCTACCGCTGTCACCACTTCTAGATTATCATTTATGTCTATCGGTCGAAGGCAAATACTAGTTTCCTTTGTGGTCAAGGTTACCACATGGTTGAAGCCACCTCCTCCAGATTTTGTAGGACTTTCAATTGCTTTGACAAAGGCATATAGAGGATAAAGTAGCATCACCATAGGCCTGACGACATGATCAAAGTTCCTTGCAATTGCTTCAAGGAAACCCATAGTTATTTTGCACTAGAAAATTGATGTAGATGCCTGAAGCCCCATCACAAGTGTTTTTTTTCATATATGAGAAACTCTAAAGGTGGCCTATCCCTTAGTGGTTCATGATCAACTTCATTTCCTTGGCAGTAGCTCACAAACCACAGTTTCTTAGCTACAAAGGTTATTTATTATTTCAGATCTGTGATCTTTTTTTTACCGCCCAAGGGGATTGTTGGCAAGGAGGTTGCTATCCATCATTCATTTTCATTTTCTATTTAAACAATCATACATAAATATATGTTTTTTTTATGTGTAGAATTTAAACTAATCCTCTAACAAGCATTCGATCATTATCATTTGGCTAGGATTTTGTGTGGTATTTAGCTTTTTTGTCTTTTTGTGTGTAGGGAAAACTCTTGCATAAATAGATCTGCATCAAAAGGTCACTCTACTCACTGGAAGCTAAGGAGTAAACATAAGGTGCACTCATTCCAACCCTTTATATCTTTAGTTAAATAAGTTGTTTGTATCATATTTGATTTTGGGATTAAAAAAAAAACAAGTGTTTGGTGAAGAATCTATTGGCCATCCAGGAGTGGTGTGTATTCTCTCCTTTTTCGTCCTTAGCACTATCTTGAGGATCAAAAACATCCTCTTACACCTTTCTCTTCACATTCTTTCACATTTGATTGTGGGTCTTTAAAAAGAACTAGTGTTTGATGTGTTTGATAAAAGTTCGTGAACCGTTCAAGATTGTTGTCTATGCTCTCATCTTGCATGCCTGCATGATCTGGAGGATCAAAAACACCTTCTTACATTCACAACTTCACATTTTTATTGTTATCACAATTTTCTTAAAGTTTAAAAGAATGACTTGTTTTGATAAATAAACACATGTTTGATCTCCTCTTGCGTGACTACACAATTTTGAGGATCAAAAACATTGTTTGTTTTACCCTATGTAACCTCTTAGGAAGGCCTTCCTAGAGAAGTGATCACTCTAGGGATGACCTTAATTCCAGTGTTTCGGTGGAGTATAAATAGCAGGAGGTGAATCTAAAAACACCTCTCTTGGATCTAGTATATTGTCATTATAACTAAGCCCCCAATAACTTTATACCTTGGGGAAGTGATAGAAGAGGGTGGGTTACCCTCTCCTCTTAGTTATTGTGAGGATACCCTTATCCATCTACAGATTTGGGCCTCAAGTACCCTCGAGTTATATAGAGGATGCTTCCACTAGTGAATTTGTTCTATCCTAGTTAAGCCATCCAACCTATCTACACTCTTATCTCTAGGATTGTTGTTGTGTTTATTGTGTTTGTATGATGAATATCAAAATTGGAACTATAAGAGGTGTTTTAAGTGTCTTCTTTTGATTGTTTTCTTTTAGCATCTATATTTCATTACAAAAATAGAAGTGCAAACCAAGTTCTTTGTCAAAGACTAAATTAGTCTCAATCAAAACCTTTTCAAAACTCGTTTCAACTCTTTAGTCTTGGGTGGGTTTTTGTTTGCTGATTTTTTTTATCAATTTGTGACAGTCATTTTGCCAAAAATATCTAAAAACCTAATCAACTTTAACCAAAACAAAAATTAACTAATCAACTTTAATCAGATTAAAAGAAAAGCAATTTTCTATATAAATTCAGCGATCTGCATAGAAAACATTCTAAAAAGTTATAGATTGTTGTTCTTATCTTTATCATATGTCTAATTTTTGAACATATCAAGATCTTGGCAAATAAAAAAATAATTTTGAACCTATAACTTATCTATATCAAGAACATATCAAAGAGAACACTAGATCTCTCTATCTAGTTGCATATTAGTTTGCTTGGATTCAAATGTCTAGTATGTTAGTAAACATTATCTGATCAAAATATCATTGCATAGCAGTTTGCCTAGATTTAAAAGTCTAGTACAAGTAAACATTATCATATCATGATCAAAATATCATTATCATGATCATATTTTATATCATTGGAGATCTAGCATATCTTTGACTTCCTTGGTTTAGATTAAGCCTAAGGATCTCAAATTTGATCTTTGAAACATATCCAAACTCGATATCAATTTAACAGTAGTATATGGTGAATACAAGAGCACGTTCTAAAAAAGAAGAAATGGATCTTCGAAGAATATCCATCAATGTCTCAGGAACCTCTTATGTTTCAACTACAAACACCACTTCTGAAGAATACAATATGCCATCTATAACATCACCCTTGCCCTTGGAACAAGTCCTTGTGGAAGACCTAGATGACATGCCTACTTCTAAGGAAATAGAAGATTTTGTAGCTGATCCAAGGGGCTCTAAACTCATTAAAATATTGATGGGTATACATCTTGATTACTATATGGAAAGTTGCTAAAACTAGGGGCTAGAATTCCCTCTCAAGAAGAATTAAGACCCCTTGGGGATGGGGATCCCATCATTAGCCAAATATATACCACCATGGACCTCTTAACCCCTACCTTTTCTAGAGGTATCCCAAGAATGGAACCTATGACTTTACCTCAACCTTGAAATTCCTTATTTATCCCAAGTTCACCTACCATTGCCACCTTATCCATGCCTTTACCTCAACCTTCAAATTCCATTTTTACCCCAAACTCACCCACCATTCACAGCTTGTCCATGCCTCAGAAAACTCATGTTCCTAGCTCAAAAATCATTCAAACTACCTCACATTTGATTTAAACACACTATGGTGCCCAAAATCCTTTTTTCAATACCCCCATCAATATCCCTCAAACCCAAGTTCAAACCTCATCCTTTATTCACCAAGGGCCAAATTTAATGTCTAATAATAACCCTTGAAATCAAAATTCAAATTCTAATCTTAATCCCCAAATTAATGAAGTAATGGTAAAAAAGAAACAATTTCAAGAGTTGCAAAAAATAAATGTTGGACCTTCAAATGGGAAGTACCAAGAAGAGTTATACTTCAGAGGACATTTGTCCTACCCATTTGATAGATCCCTTAATATGGTTCTTTTCCCTAAGAACTTTGAAATTCCCAAATTCGATAAATATAAGGGTAAAGGTGATGCTAGAAAACATGTGAGAATTTTATTTAGCTTGCATGGAAGTATCCTACAATGACACGTATCTCATGTGCCTACTTACTATAAGTCTAGGGGGGCAAGCAATAGAGTGGTTTTCTCACTTGCCTCAAGGGATCAAGAGTTTTCAAAGAATTGGCTGAGAAATTTATCCAACATTTCTCTTATAACATTGAATATGAAATATCAATGACTGAATTGTACAATACCAAGCAAATGAATGGTGAATCTTTTTCTTTGTTTTTACAAAGGTGGAGGAATTTGGCAAGCAAAATTCCTTGGTCAGTTCTTGAAAAATAATTGGTCAACATCTTTATCGAAAACCTAAACCAAGAAATGAGATTCCATGTTCAAGTTCAATGTCCTAATACCTTTTCTAAACTCATAGAGAGGGGTATGACTATTGAAAGAGCATTGATAGAAAAAGATCTTCTCAAAATATATAAGGAGATAATAGAAAATCCTCTAACAATAATAATGATCAATCTAAATTGTGGATTAAAAATAGGAATGTTGTACATGATGGAGTGGTTGATTCAAGGGCTATTCAAACGACCCCATCTTCATCAAATACAACATAGTCAACCAACCCTCAAGGTAATGAATGTCCTTACAAATCACTTTTTCCTTCAAAAAGGAAGTTCACACCCCTAGGGGAACCTATTGAGGTGGCCTTGCAGAAGGTGGTCAAATCTAAATTAATTACTCTACCTAAACCTCGGAATGTTGAACCCTAAGTAAAATGACCTTGGTACAATGATAATGAATTTTGTGACTTTCATGGGACCAAGGGTCACATAACTTCTAGTTGTCTTAGGCTCAAACACCTAATTCAAGACCTCATCAATCATGGTAATGTAATGGTTGACAATAAATCTCATACCACTAATGCAAATTTAATTTTTTTTAATGATCCTATGCCTAACCATGGAAAAGGACATGTCTCTCACCAAGCTAATTCTTCTAGAGATGCCAACTACACCAAAGTAGGCTTTAATTATGCAATATCCCATTTAAGACAAGAAAACAACCATGTCTCTACATTAACCATAAAAAATCTATCAATTGAGTGTAATGAAACCACCCAGAGAAGTAGGGTCACTATTCAAGGGCCTTCTACTTCATCTAGACCTTCATCTAATTATAACCTTGAAGATCATTTGAACAAAACCTCATCTCAAATATCTATCCTTGAACTTCTAAAAGTATCCCCAACCCATCGTGCAATCCTTGATAAAATTCTCCAAGAATCAAGTGTGTCTTCCCACATAGATGCCAATGATTTTAAAGCCATGGTTAGTAATATTGCCTCTACACATCACCTAGTGTTCTCTGAACAGGATCTTCCACCTCTTAGCCCCAAACATACCAAGGCTTTGTACTTGGAGGTTCTTATTCATAAGCATAAAGTTAAAAGAGGCATGATTGATGGGGGAGATGGCTTAAATATTTGTACTCTTAAGTTTGGTCAAACAGTTGGGGTATTCTAATGGAGTGATAAATCCCTTAAAGAAAATAACCATTAAGGTTTATGACGATGCTGAGAGAAAGTCAAAAGGAATTGTTTAATTGCCTATTCAATTGGGCCCTATATTAATAACAATTATGTGTCAAGTTTTGGACCTTGATCTACCTTATAACATCCTTCTTGGTCACCCATGGATCCATGCCATGCAAGTTGTCCCATCCACTTTTCACCAATGCATAAAATTACCCCATGATGGCAATGTAATTACCATCTATGGAGATCCTCAACCCTTTCAATATTGTCAAAATTTAGCTGAAAAATACCAAGAGACTCATCATATCCCTATTAACCATGAAGCCTCTCCATCACCATCTTATGTGGACCCATCCACATTAGCCTCATCATCATCCACTCCTTCTACTTTGAATCCATCACCACCCGAGATCAAGGTCCAAATCCATGACAATGGTTGTGGAGATTATAAAATGCAACACTCCTTTTGTGTAGGTCAACTCCCTCTCACTCCTAAGTCATATGGTCAACCTAAGGAAAGTCTATTTAAGGTCATTACTAAGAAATGGTTCCCCAAGTTTCACCATTGGGGTAAGTTGGAGAAATAAAACATTCAAGATGATGTATCATCATGGCTCTATAGAGAAAAAGAAGAAATCCAAGCTCCTAAAGTGAACTTTGATAACTATCCAAAAGGTCTCCATATCATAAAGAACATGGTTTATAAAGGAGAAGGTGGTTTTGGGCATCAAAGTCAAGGTATCATTGAGCCTATCTCTCTTCTTTTTATAGGTAATCATGGAGGGTTAGGGTATAGGTCTCCTACAAATGTGCCCCTAAAATGCACATACACTCTTGATGAAGTTGGTGAACCTTCCCTTTTGTCTAAAAACCTTAATGTAGACATTCAAGAAGACTCTTCCTTTGGTCTAACAAACATTTTCCAAGACATGTCAATTTGGACCATAACGCCCATGTGATCAACTTCTCAATCCCATTGCGTTGACCTCATATACCCTCAACTCATTGATTGGGACCAACAAGGACCACCCTCTTTGGACCTTTTTCAAAATGATGAAGCCATTGCAGAATTTATGGGTCTTAGGGATGGAATTCCCTTAGGAGATCACAAAGTAGGTTTTGCCATAGAATTAGATGCCAAGTCTTATTTTGAGGAAGATGCTAAAAGTACAATCTATAATACAAAATCCTATGACAAGGAAGAAGAGAATATAGGACTTCCAAATATGGCTCAATATCCAGAAAGATCTCCTATCTTAGTGGAAGAAGCTCAACTAGTTAATCTAGGTACCCAAGAAGATCCCAAGGTTACCTTCTTTGCAACATCTTTAACTGCTCAAGAAAAGTAAGAATTTACAACTTTCTTTGAAGGAAGGAAGATCAATTTTACATGGTCTTATTCTAATATGCCAGGCCTTGATCCTACCTTAGTGGTGCATCACTTAATAGTCATGCCTAATGCAAAACTAGTCAAACAAAAGCTCCATAAAATACATCCCGAAACAACTCTCTTGGTTAAGGCAGAACTTCAAAAACTATTAGATGTGGGGTTCATTAGGACCATTGATTATCTTGAGTGGGTCTCAAACTTGGTTCTAGTCACCAAGCCTGATGGGGGCATCAAAGTTTTTATAGATTTCAGAGATTCAAATAAGGCATGTCCAAAGGATGATTTTCCCCTTCCTAATATAGATATCATTGTGGACCTAACAACTGGCCATGAAATGCTCTCTTTAATTGACAATTTTTCTAGTTATAATCAAATCAAAATAGCTATTGAAGATCAACATAAAACTGCCTTCACATGTCCATGGGGAACTTATTGTTGGAATGTTATGACCTTTGGCCTTAAAAATGTAGGGGCCACATATCGAAGAGCTATGACCACCATTTTTCATGATCTTTTTCATACCATTATGGAGGACTATGTTGATGACCTTTTGGGAAAGTCAATAACAAGTGAAGGCCATTTAGGGGTCCTAGAACAAATTTTTGATAGATTAGAAGCATATCAAGTCGGATTGAATACTAAGAAATGTGTCTTTAGGGTCACATCAGGAAAGTTGCTTGGATACATTGTATCACGAAGGGGAATTGAGGTAGATCTTGCTAAAGTCAAGACCATTGTAGACATGAAATTCCCATCTAATCTAAAATAATTTTAAGGAGATTACAAGGTAAATTGCAATCCATAAGATGGTTCATAGCTCAATTAGCGGATAACTGTCATCCTTTTACTCATTTGTTGCATAAAAATGTGGCTTCCAATGGGATGATAAATGTCAACAAGCTTTCCAACAATTAAAGGAATATCTTATGTCACCTCTAGTTTTAATGCCACCTATCCAAGGTAGACCCTTGTTATTGTATATCTCTACCACCTCAGTAGCTCTAGGGGCACTCCTTGCTCAACACAATGATCATGGAAAGGAAAGAGCTATATATTATGTTAGTTGAACTTTGGTGGGCTATGAATTAAATTACACCTGAGAGAGCTTGCTTAGCAGTTGTTTTTTCTTCTCAAAAACTCTAGAACTACATGCTAAACCAACAAACTAAACTCATATCAAAAGTGGATCCTCTCAAGTATCTTTTTTCTAAGGTAGCCCTAATAGGAAGAATGGCTAAGTGGGTCATGATGTTAAGTAAATTCAATATTGAGTATGTGGATAGGAAGGCTATCAAGGGTCAGGTTATAGCAGATTAGTTGGAAAATTTCCCATTGCAAGTGGATTAACCCTCAGTATCTGAGTTTCCTGATGAATCAGTCTTTGCTATGGAATCTTCATCTTTATGGAAATTATATTTCGATGCGTCCTATACCAATCATGGATTGGGGGTGTATACACCTAAATTTGACATGACTCTGCTTAAATAAATATTTTAAATATTTATTTCATCCTTCGTATGCTTCTATCAATAAATAAATAAATTTATTTATTTATGTGGTTCACTTCCTCTTGTTTAATTAAATAAACACATTTATTTAATTAATCAAAATCACTTACACCAACTTCATTCTTCTAAAAATAATTAAATAATTTTAATTATTTAATTAAAATCTCTTATTCTTCCAAATTTAAATAAAATGCAAATTTTATTTAAATAAAATAAAAAATCCTCACAAAAATAAAATATATTTCTATATTTTATTTATTCCTCTCAATTATCTATAAAATAATTAAATAAATTCATTTATTTAATTATGCTTTCTATCTCTTCGAAAAATCATTCTTATCTTCCAAAAATAACCTTCCTCTTGTCACACAAAAGCAAAACTCTGAGTTACAAAAGGCAAAATTAGTTTTAAAGCATCTTTAACGCAAATCTTTTCTTAAAATAGAGAAAATCAAATCTTATCCTCATCAAGAGAGGAGTTAACTCAACTAAGCTGCTTTTGGAATGACATGTGTCCTTCTTCTATTGGATGCACGTTCCTCAACAATCCTCCTCCGTTGATCCCTTCTTTTCTTCTCAACCATTGATCTTCCCTCACTCTCTTCTATAAATACAACCTTCTTCTCTTCATTTCATATCTGGATTTTGTGTAAACTTATGCTGCAGAGATATCAGTGCACCTTTGGCACCCCTACTCCCATTTAAGCATTCTCATTCATAATCCATTTCTATATTTGAAGCTCATCTTCCAATACATAAGTATCACAGCCATTCTTCCTTTGTCATCTTCAACAAAGCAAGCAAGCAACTAGCTTCTGAGGGCTTCACAATCAAGATCAAAGAAAGATAGGTGAACTACGGAAGGCGAAAGGTAAAGATGCAAGGTATTATTTGTTATTTATTTTAATCTCCTTTTATCTTCAGATTCTGTAGATGTTTGGGTTTTTATAATCTTATTGATTAACCTGTTTTCCCCCTCACATTTTGGCGCCCATTGTGGGGCCCTTGCCCCTCTACTAATCAAACAAAAAATCTGAGTTTTATTGAAGACAGGTCTGTACATGTGATGAACAGGTCTCCGTAGAGAGAGAGTTCGCGCATTCGACTTCTGAAACGGCGCATACACCTCCTGAGGCTGCGCATCCTCTTTTCTGGCGCATCTGACCTCTGTAGTTGCACATCCAACCTCCAAAGTTGCACATCCAACCTTGGCTTCGGCACCTGAGTTCAACTTGCGCATACACCCTGTCTAATCACGCATCTGTCCAAGTTGCGCATTTACCCTATATTTTTGCGCATCTGTTTTGTCAAACAGCGCATCTGTTGTTATTGCGCATATACCTCATGATATTGCACATTTGTTCTATCAAACAATGCATCTGTTGTTATTGTGCATAGACCTCATGATATTGCGCATCTGCTTTATATTCTTGCACTTCTATACAAAGATGCATACACTCCTTGTTTTTGCGGATTCAGGCTGCAGTGTTGCGTATCTATCTTATGCTTTTTTGTTGTATGGTTTTTGATTTTTGCATGTTGAGCTAACGTCAGTTTTGCAGGAGTAGTGGCTAGATTAGGTCATCTAGATATTTTACATAAGTTCACTTAGACTAACTAGGGGTGAAAGTAACAAGTGCATTTCATAACAAACTTCACATAGTTTTCTAACTAGGAAGGAAGTAACTGAACCCAATTGCTATCTCTGCATTGTTGATCTATTTTCCTAAATTAGGCCACTGCTATCTTTACAAATGGAAAATGAACAATGCTATGTCTTAATCACTTTCAAAGTTAACAAACGGGGAATGAACAATGCTATGCTCTAAACACTTCCAAGTTAACAATCATGTGAGTGCACAAGTAGATTAACTCATTTAGTTTTTTTCTATTTTTAACTAGGTTGGATAAACAAGTGTTTTTTGTGCTTGTGAATGACAATAGGCTTATGCTCTCCCCTTAACTAGGTGATCAAAGTGCCAGACTTGTCATTCTTTTTGTCAAACCTTTAGGGGGGCCTACCCTTGGATGCACGCTTGTCCAAGTGGGAACGACCCTGAGTGGTAACGGGCTAAAGCCAAGCCCTACCAAGCCACTTAAAATAAATTATGCTTAGGGTGAAAACCTCAAGCAACGAGTGCTGCTGTGTTACACCGATGGCCAACCTCCCCCAAAACCCTCATAGGCATAACCCTTTGAGGCTGGGAGACTCCATAACAGAGAGTAGCGCCACCGCATGTGTAACCACTCGAACGGTTGCCCTAACTAAGAACCAATTGTGTAGCAAGCCAAAAACCCCTATTTGTTGATGCAAAGGGCAGAGCCCTTGAAGCGGCCTTGATTCAAGTGACTCTTAGTAGAGGTAGCAGGGACAATCCTAAGGTTTAGTGTGGGGACAAGCCTAAGGAAACTTGAATCTGGTATGCATGAGAAGTGAGTGCCGTGGAGGGGAGCTGGTGCTACCAAATTCTGAAGCTACACGCTTTGAGTGGCACAGCTAGAGGATTCAACAAATATTGTCTCATCCAGCCTAGGTATTACTTGTTTTGAGTCATAATAGTCCAAAAACACAAAAAAATATAAAAAGATAAAAATCATGAGAACTTCTATGTGTTTGCTGTGTTTTTTCCATAATTGAACATCAGACTCATCAGAAACATCAAGTTTTTCAAACCAAAAATAGCAAAAATCCTAAAAACAATCCAAAATTTCCAAAATTTAGAGAAAACAAGCAATTTAGCCAGAGTTGTGCATCCGCACAGACTTTTGGCGCATTTGAATCAACTTTTTGCGCATCTGCTAGTATTGCGCATCCGCATCCTTTTTTGACGCATGCAAACTTCACTAGTATTGCACATATTTATTGACTTTTTGCGCATTTGCCTTCTGTTGTTGCGTATTTAAACCAAAAAGAAAAAAAACCATATCTTCCAAGAGCAAAAATTTTCAAAAACTTTTCGAAAACCATATTCAAACCTATTTTAGTTTTTCAAAATCTGATTAAGACCTTGCAAGTCAACCATTTCTCCTTCTTTTTCGCACCATAGCTGCTTGTTCATCCAAAATCTCACCAATTTTTTCCCAAATTTTCCAACAAGGTTATAGCCAAATTATTCTTGATCAAAATCAAATCTCAAGCAAAAACCTAGTGAGGCTCCAATATTAAGGGTTACTTATCCTTTCGAAACTCCACTAGGGGGTTGTGCAAAGCTAGTCAACATCAAGTAACGGATTCCTAACATCCTAGCTTTTGACTATCGCTTTTGTATATCCCACTTTGTTTGACACCACGTAGATCTAAGAAGAACCTTGCTAAAACCTTGTTTCATCCTAGCACCTTGCTCAAAATCTCATTTCATCCCATCTCTTTACTACCTTGCATGGTCTTGACAAGATTACAAAAACAAAAACAGTTAGAAATGGCTGAGAAAATGATTCTAAACGCTCATGAAAATGAAGAAGAAATTTCTATGGACGAGATCCTTCACACGCAGCATGACCCAAAATTTCAACGCCTATTAGAAGGGGTGCTTGCCCAAGACCCAACAAAATTCTTTTTACATCTAGCAAGTCTAGGAGCCAAACTCCCTAAGGATTATGATGTGGAGGCTCTCAAAGAAACAGACGAAGAGAGAATCCCTGAAGGAAGTAGACATGATGAAATACCCACGGATAAGAGCAAAGCAACAATTGACTCCTTGGATGCCCTAAGTCTAATGAACCAAAAATTCAAAGCTCTCCAACAATAATTTTTAGACATGAAAACAGGAGCATCAACTAAACACTACACCCTAGAGGATATTTCACCGTATCCTTTTGATAGGGCCTTGGTCATGATACCTTTCCCCTCAAGATTTGAGGTGCCTAAGTTTGACAAATATCAAGGAAAGGGTGACCCAAGGGATCACATCAGAGAATTCAACGCTGCTTGTCTCAAGGTCACACATAATGACACCTACCTTATGCGACTCTTCCCATGAAGCTTAGGTGGGCAAGCCATGGAATGGTTCTCTAGACTGCCACCCGGTATTAAAACTTTCAATGAGCTTGTAGACAAATTTGTCACCCACTTCTCTTACAATATTGAGCACGACACCTCAATATTGGATCTTTGTAACACCCAACAGAAAGGTGGAGAATCTTTTGCCACCTTCTTACAGAGATGGAGACAACTGGCAAGCAAGTGCCCACACCAAATGCCAGAGAAACAGATGCTAGAAATGTTTGTCCACAATCGGCAAACAGACCTAAGCTACCAAATCCAAATCCAATGTCCTACTTCTTTTAGCAAGGTCATTGAGATGGGCCTCATCATAGAAAAAGCCCTAATCGTGAAAGGTCAAATCAATCTCTATAAAGACCCTCCAAACACCAACACCAACAATGACAAACCTAGATTCTAGATGAAAAACAAGAACATTGTGAATGATGGGGTGGTAGATGCCAAAAATGCGGTACCTAAGCAACCAATTTTCAACTTATCAACACCTCAAAATAACCCCCCACAAAACAAACCAAGAAATACTAAATCTAGGTTTACCAACTTTCGGCCTAGGAGAACATTCACACCTTTGGATGAGTCACTAGAAACTGCCCTATAGAAGCTAATCGCCAACAATCTCATAACGCTTCCCTCAGCACGAGAGTACGAACCAAAGGTCAAACCTCGTTGGTGGAATGACAATGACTTTTGCAAATACCATTGAAATAGGGGGCACAATACAAATGATTGTATTGCACTCAAGCATATAATCCAAGACCTAATAGAGAAAAACAAAATATCCGTTAACGGACAATCTCATGGACATACCTCCAACAGCGATCATCAGGCATTCAAGGATCCTCTTCCTAACTATGAGCAGGGAGGACCTTCCAACAAAAATAACAGTGGCTCTAACAACGCAAACTACACAAATGTCAGTTTCGACTATGTTGTTAACCATATCTCAGAAGGTGAGTCACACATCAATGTGATCACTATCAACAAGGATCTGGATTGCAATGTTACTACCCGTAGTAATAGGGTCACCCTTAGAGGAGCTTCTGCTCCTCCGTCTAGCCAATACAGTATCGTGGATCAACTCCACAAAACACCTGCACACATCTCCATGTTGGTACTTCTACGTCTGTCTCCTTCTCATAGGTCTATACTTGACAAATCCTTAGCAGAAGCCTCCGTTCCCATGAACCTAGCTGAAGAGCAATTCCAAACTATGGTCGGACACATCACCTCACCGCACTCCCTATCATTCACTAAGAAGGATGATATGTCTATCACTCAACCCCATAATACCTTCCTTCACATTGAAGCTTTCATACACAAGCACAAGATCAAAAGAGTCCTAATCGATGGAGGGGCTGGTTTGAATATCTGCACATTGAAGCTAATCCTTACATTGGGGTTTTTAGAGAAGGCTATAGATCCGAAAAGAAAAATCACCATGAAAGCCTATGATGAGGAAGAAAGAACATCTAAAGGAATTGTTACCCTACCAAATAGAGTGGGCCTCGTAGTGAAAGACGTAGCTTGTCAAGTCCTTGACATGGAGCTAGCATACAACATTCTTCTTGGGCGACCATGGATCCACACTTTGAAAGTAGTACCTTCTACATACCATCAATGTATCAAGTTCCCACATGAAGGACAAGAGATCACCATCCAAGGTGATCCTAACCCCTATCAATACTGCAACTCCATTCAGCCCAAACCAGAAGTTGTGATCCCCAATAACCATGCCTCTGCTTCATCCTCCTCTCATGTTGACCTAGCTACACTTGCTTCCTCTTCAAGGGCATCTCAACCTAAACTCCAACTTAAAGATAAACGCTTGGGTGAGTACACGGTATCTCAGTCCCTCTGTTTGGCACAACTGCCTCTATCTCCTCGATCCTATGGGAGACCTATCTTAAAAACACCCACAGCAGAGAAGCCAACCAAAGGACCATTTGTGAAATGGGGAAGCCTAGAAGATGAAAGTGATGAAAAAGATATCCTACAGTGGCTATACAAGGATGAAGCTAGCTCCTCAACGCAACATGACCATCCCATTATACAAATGGCACAATATGGTCAAGGCTTTCAAATGCTACAGAGAATGGGGTATGAAGGACATGGTCCACTTGGTTCAAGAAAGGATGGCATCACTGAACCCATCCAACCTCATACCTTAACAACCTGAGACACTATAGGGGTAGGCTACACTGGAGCACCAAGAAACAACAGAACCAACAAGAATAAAGGCAAACAACCAGAAGTATCCACTAGCAATCTGGTTGAACAAATTCAGAGAATGCAAATGGGGAGTGAAACTAACTCTAACGAGTATGAATGGGATAGCCTCTCTGAGATGTCTTGTGACAAAAAGGATATAGATGTTGTCCACGAGTACAACCCAACCCATGACAATGAGGGACAAGGTCCAAGGGCTAGGCCATTAGGGTCCGACCCGCATAGAAACAATAGTGAAAATCATGAGGAAGGAATGTTTCCCCCCTTGACGGACCCACTAATAGAGAGTACCATCGTAGACTTTGTCCACTCCTTCAATAACTCTGTCCTAACCATCAACACCATTGAACCAAACCAACCTAATGATACCTTACCTTTGGTGTACCCTAAACTTATCGACTGGAACCTAGAAGGTACCACCCCTGAACTAGACACCTTCAAAAATGATGATGTAATCATCGATTACCTTGAGCTTAGAGATCACCTACCTATAGGAGACCACAGAGCTAGCTATGTTATTGAACTCAATGAGAAGGCCTATTTTGGAGAGAGAGCCAAGCCTTTCAGTCATAAAAACATCAAAATAAAAGAATGATCTAATGGTGAGAACCACTCCGCGGTAGTGTTAGATCATCAAAATAGTAAAAATAAAGACGTATCCAATGGTGAAAACCTCTCTGAGGCACCGAAGGATGGAAGGCTTGACCCTCTCCCCAATCTTACACATCAGGAGAGATCATCAATCTTGATAGAACTAGCAGAAGCAATTAATGTCAACATAGGTGATAATCCAAGAATCATCCACATGGCAAAGGCTCTAACAGAACATGAAAAACCAGCATTTATAGATTTCTTCAAAAGAAAATAGATCAACTTTGCATGTACATACGCTGACATGCCAGGGCTAGATCCAAATCTTATCATGCATCATTTATCTCTAGCTCCGGGAGCTAAACCTGTCAAACAAAAACTCAGAAAGATGCGTCCGCATGTGGCCCTCATGGTAAAAGAGGAACTAAAGAAGCTGTTAGATGTCAGATTTATCAGGCCTATAGACTATCCTGAATGGGTTTCGAATATAGTACCAGTGGCTAAACTAGATGGCAGGGTCAGAATATGCAATGATTTCAGAGACTTGAACAAGGCTTGTCCCAAAGATGACTTCCCCCTACCCAACATAGACATGATTGTCGATCTTACAGTGGGACACACTATGCTGTCACTCATAGATGGTTTCTTAGGATATAACCAGATAAAGATTGCACCCGAGGACCAACACAAAACTACCTTCACATGTCCTTGGGGTACTTACTGCTGGTGTGTTATGCCGTTTGGTCTGAAAAATGCTGGGGCAACATATCAGAGAGCCATGACCACAATCTTCCATGATATGATGCATACTATAATGGAAGACTACGTCGATGACATTCTAGCAAAGTCTCTCACAAGAGAAGGGCATCTAGCGGTACTAGACAAGATCTTTAACAGACTAGAACAGTTCAATGTGTGACTTAATCCAAAAAAGTGTGTGTTTGGGGTTACATTATGAAAACTAATGGGATACATGGTGTCTGCAAATGGTATCGAAGTTGATCCCGCTAAGGTGAAGGCCATAATGGAGATGCCACCTCCTAAAAATTTGACTCAATTGAGATCCCTACAGGGCAAACTACAGTCTATTAGACGGTTCATTTCCCAACTGGCAGACAAGTGCCACCCATTCTCTCATCTACTACACAAGAATGTACCCTTCAAATGGAACGATTCATGTGAATAGGCCTTTCAACAGATAAAGGAGTACCTAATGAAGCCACCAGTATTAATGCCACCAATTCAGGGCAAGCCTCTATTACTGTATATCTTAGCTACACCAACGGCTCTGGGAGCTCTCCTTGCTCAACAGAACTATGATGGAAAAGAACAGGCTATCTACTACATTAGTTGAACACTCGTCAGATACAAATTGCAATACACACCAATAGAGAGAGCATGTCTAGCTGTGGTATTGGCCTCACAAAAATGGAGACATTACATGCTATCACACTCTGTTAAACTGGTGGCAAAGATTGATCCACTGAAATACTTACTCAACAAGGCTACCTTAACAGGTAGATTATCCAAATGGGTCATGCTTCTCAACGAGTTTGAGATTGAATATATGGATAGAAAAGCGATAAAAGGACAAGTGCTAGTAGATCAACTAGCAGATGCACCTTTAACAGATGACAACCCCCTGAGCTTTGAATTTCTAGATGAATATATCTTTCACGTCAACACAGCAAACTGGAAAATGTACTTTGATGGCTCCTACACTCAACATGGATTGGGGGTAGGTATCTTATTAATCACACCTAATGGCGACACTATTCCAAAGTCATACAGATTAATGTTCCCTTGCACTAACAACATAGTGGAATATGAGGCTCTGGTCATCGGTATCGAGCTAGCAGTTGAGTGGAACATCAAGGAACTTCAAGTCTATGGTGACTCACAACTGGTCATCAACCAAGTAAATGACGACTACCAAACAAAGGATGAGAAACCGATTCCTTACAAATGAATGGTAGATGACTTCAAGGAATATTTCGTCAAGATATCATTCGAACAAATACCAAGGATCAAGAATAAAGCTGCAGACACAATGGCCATGATCGCATCTCTCCTCGACATACCAGGTAATCAAACACGGTATGAATTCTTAGTAGAGCCAGTCTCCTGTCCTGCTTATGACACCCTAGATTCCCATATCATATGCCACATCATAGGAGTCGATTCCCCACTCTATGGCAAAATATTTGCTTATCTAAAAGAGAACACCCTCCCACCCAATCTCTCCAGCAACCAAAAAAGAACCTTCATCTAGCAGGCATCCTGGTATGCCATTGTCGCTAACACCCTGTATCGCCGAGGTCTTAATGGTACTCTCCTTAGGTGTCTAGATAGAGAGGAATATCAAACTTCTCTTAGTGAAATACACGACGGGATATGCGGGACCCACTCTAGTGGCCCTTCTCTAGCCAAGAAACTCATACACATGGGATACTACTGGCCAATAATGGAACAAGTCTCCTATCAGTTTGTAAAGAAATGCAAAAAGTGTCAAATTCATGGGAACCTGATACACGCACCAGCGCAAGAGCTACAGCTGTTGACAACTCCTTGGCCTTTCTGTCAGTGGGGACTCGACTTAGTGGGCAAGATTCACCCTCCCTCCTCAAGCCGCCATAAATTCATTATCATTGCCACAGAGTACTTCATGAAGTGGATTGAAGCCATGCCCTTAGCCAACATCACAGGCAAATAGATTGCCTCATTTATTCTGAACTATATCATTTGTCATTATGGTGTCCCTTTGTCCATCATCACTAATAATGGACAACCCTTCAAAAATCAAGATGTCAGGGAACTATGCGACAAATTCCATATCCAGCACCGCTTTTCAACCCCATACTACCCACAAGGTAACGGCCAAGCTGAGGCATCAAATAAAACCATTCTGAAAATCTTAAAGAAGACTATCAATGATGTTGGCCATGATTGGCATGTCTAATTCAATCCCGAGCCGTGGGCCTACTGCACAAGCATCTGCACACCCACAGGTGCAACACCATACTCCCTAGTTTATGGATTTGAAGCTATCTTGCCCATTGAAGTCGAGATCCCATCCCTACGAGTTTCACTAAAAGGCCTCATATCAGATGAAGAGTACAGAGTGACCAGACTCCAAGAATTAGAGTTTCTCGAAGAGAGAAGGCAATAGGCCTTTAACCACTTGAAAGCATATCAACAACGCATGTCCAGAAGCTACAATCACTGAGTAAAGCCCCAGATATTCCAAGTGGGTGACCTAGTCCTAAGAGAAAATCCCAGAAATCAGCAAGACCAAAAAAAGAAAGGAAAATTTGAACCTAACTGGCTGGGTCCCTATGTCGTCATCACAGCTTATGGATCAGGGGCATATCAATTGGCTACATCTGAAGGTGAACTATTCGATGATCCTATCAACAGCATGCACCTCTGCAAGTTCTATACCTGAAAACCCCAATGTAAGGGAGTCCTGAAAAAATCCAAAAAATTGAAAAAAGTGATAAAAAATAGAACTAAAAAAAAATAAAATGGGAAAATAACAAAAAAATTGTCCTATGGTGAAAACTTGGCAAACAGGCACCTAGGATAGGCACCATGGTGAAAACCTGGCAAATAGGCGTCATGTGTACTTCTAGCTTCTCGTGCAAATAAAAGCAAGTGGTGAAAACCTGGTAAATAGGCGCTATCTGTGACAAACCACTTCCTCCATCTATTCTGATTTCATGTCTCTTGTGTCCATCATGTCGTTCATATTGAACCAGTCCTTTCAACCGTTGTCGAACTACGTCGCCTCTGAGTTATCATGTAGGCAAGGCCATTCTTAATGCACCTCTAAGGCTTCACTTCACTTCACTCCACTCCACTTTCCGTCCATCCCATGTCTAGTCCTTCTATTCAGTCCGGGTCCATCCCATTTCTACGTCTTTCTATTGCCTAGGTCTTAGGTCCATCAGGGTTTACCCTGAACTACGTTGCCTCTGCATCGTCACGTAGGCAAGGCCATTTAGCAATGAGCCCCCGAGGCACTAGGTCAGTCCCTTAGGGTCCGTCTCTCCATATCTGTTGTCATCTCAACCATAATAAGTCGATCCTTGTCTAAACTGGGGGCAACTCCTCGACCTAGTTGCAGATTTGGATTCTTGAATTCCACTTTTCTAAGAGGATACCAATAAGGATTGTGATACATTTCACTAGACAAAATGAGCACAAACAAAGCAAGCTACCCAACAACAAAAGTCCTTGGCTCAAAACCTCAACTTGTCCTAAACAAAGCGCAACTCCATATCAAAACACTCAAAATGATTTTGTATCAATTATGGCAAAAGACACATCTAATGCAAAGAAGTTTTGTCCACAGGTTAATTTACAAGGTCTTGAATTTTTGTCATTATGTCTTCCTATGCTACTCAAGGATGCCAAAAGCTAGAGATGCTATGATGGAGGCATAATTTTTCTCTGTCTGTTGCTTATGGATTAAACTTTAGTAATGTGACGACTTAGGTCTAACGACGTGATCAGCAAAAGATCATCGAGGACTCCAAGGTCTAAATATGAAACGGGGCAATCCTTGTCTATTAAAATGCAAGAAGTACTCAGGTCATCTAGATTCAAGTTTGACTAGATGCTTGTATCAACTTGCTATATCAAAATCTAGGTAAGTGATACTCAGGTCATCTCGGTCTAATTATACCTAGATGCTTGTATTTTCTTACCACATTTCAAAAAGTGAAAAAATACCAAAAAGTGCCTAATGATGAAAGTAAAAAGCCTTGCAAAGATGACAAAATCCACATCCGTATCTGTCTCATATCCAGCAAATCCATATCATCCATGCAATAAAGCAAATCCTATAGTATATCAAACAAAAGTCAGTATTTCTTCATCTTCTTCTATTCCACTCGTCTATATCATCTTTGTGTTGATTGAGTACATTTGGACATATCAAAAACATAGCATATAAGTTGCATATCACATCGTATGAGATAGTCATCCACATGATTAAATCATTTTGCATACATACATTAGGTTATCCACATACATGTGCATCCATATATCATATCCAAAGAAAATCAAAAACATAGGTCACATACATATCCATCCACATTAGCATTTGCATAAATCAAAATCATTCATTTAGTATGCATCACATATAACACATCACAAGATAAGCTGCAGCCATAGCATATAAACATCAAAGCATCACATATATAGCCCATGCATATAGATCAAGAAACAACAACATCATCACATAAACATCAAACACATGTCCAAATGTACAATATATCACAACCTCTATCCAATCTCAGAGTCATGTCATAAATGTATACAACAAATGGTGATACATGTCTCAGAATAAAAGTACATATGTCAGCTATCTTAGCCCTCTATCGCAAATGTGCTACGATATAATCAAAACTGGTACAAGTATCTGGGTCTGTCTAACCCTACTACTGGGGCATGCTACTCCCTACACTGGCCTCTCCTCTACCTCCCCTTGACTACTGGGGACCCCTCATTGAGCCTACAGACTAAGACCCACCTGCCCTCTGTAATGCCTCTGACTGGCTCCTGAAGCTAGGGGCATGATGCTCTACTGACACAAGTCCGTGATATAACCCTCTGTAGTACTGAGCCTATGCCTGGGCTCTAGTAAGCTCACTCTGCACCTAGACCACCTGTGCTTGTGTCTGCTGCACCTGTGAAACCAAAAAACTAGATGTCCCATCTGTGCCCACGGCCATCATGGCTGCATCTCTCTCTGCCCTCATAGCCCGCATACTGGCTAAGGCTACGTCCCTCTCTCTAGTCAACTCTGATAATTGAGTCGCATCTGAATCTCTCCATGACTCTACTGCTCTCAAATGAGCCCTTAGTTGCCTAATCTAGCTTTGTAGTGAAACCATAACCTGCTGCTGCACATTAGGCTATAGAGCCTGCTCGGCCTGTGCCACTTGTTGCGCTGGCACCTGTCCCTATATTGGCTGTGCCACCTGCTATGGCGGCGGCATCTGTCTCTGTGCTACCTTTGGCCGCACTGGCACCTGGACCTGTGCCTGTCCAACTTCCTGCTAACCCACAAGCCCCTCTCCGACCCTCTGCCTCAGTCTCTGTCTCCCATCATCTCCCTGATCTCTGCTCCTCCTCCTCCGTCCTCCCCTCCCCCTGCCAGCTGCACCCTCCCCATCTGAATCGCCCTCATCTATATGAGGAGCTAACTCTCCTGGCCCTGAATATCTTAGGAATGGGTGTGCTACAAACCACTCCTCATAGTCTGGCATCATGCCAGCATCTACTATGTCTCTCCTCATCGACCAGGCTGCATAGGGAATCTACTTAAAATCGGCCAATACCTCCTCGTAAGATGCCACAGGACCCCACCTATACCTCTCTGCGTGAGTCTTGGCAAAGCGTGCCTCACCCTGCGGTCTGCCCTGTACACGGCCAAACTATCTCTGAACTCAGCTGACAATCTGTCACTCCAAAATGTACCGAGTCTTGCCAATAAGCCATCTCGTCTGGAAGCAATAAGGCAGCTCATCTGCCTCATCGTCCCATACCTTGCAGTCAATGTATGGCTGCCAGACAACTGCATCTAGTCCATCAAAGGCATGCCTCCAGTACTCAAGCTTCCCCAGCCTATGCTGGGAAATCACACCTGCGTAGCCATAACTATAAGGCTCACCCCTCTGCCTGTGAAATACACATCTCGGCCGCGTGATAGCAATGTGCTCTCACAACCAAAATTGTAAGAGAGACACGCTTGCTGATAAACCAGAGCCTCGGTGGTACACTGCCTGATGCATGTCTCTATATAGGTGTGCAAGCACGCACACACCCCAAGCATACTAGGTCTCGTCTGTGATCATACTCTCCAGCACCTGTCCCCAGCCAATGGGGAAGCTGTGCGCTCTCCTATCGGGGCATACTATGCCACCGATCAGTCCAGCCACTATGCCAGGGAAGTAGTCATAGCAGTCATGCATGTCCTGCCACGAGATCTCCTCCCCCGCCAACTCTAGATCATCAAAAACACGCCTACACTCCTCCAGCCCAGTGTCACACTGTGACTTGTACTAAACCAACTCTCCTTGAATAGGGAGGTGCAGAATCTGATAGACATCCTCTAGAGTAATGGCCATCTCTCCCGTCGGAAGATGGAAGGTCCCATCCTCGCTGTGAAATCGCTCCATGACTGTAGTCACCATCGCCCGGTTCATGCGAACCTCAGGCATGAAGAGCACATGATACAAACCCATAGCACCTAGAGCCTCTCGATCCATCTTAGTCAGCATATATCGCTGCAACAATGGCAACGGAAACTGCTCATGCGATGTAAGAACGTCCCGAATATCCTCCTGCAACCAAGTAATGCATACCGTCAGTGAAATCCATATCCATATCAGACCTACTCAAAACAATCAAGCTATCCTATCATTGGCTTAACATATCAAATTAATCAAAACAACATATCATCTCTCGACTAGATTCTCGGCAATCTCAGAGATCGCTAATCAATTGACGCATCGATCAGGATGCCAATTGGGTTAATTTCGCTAAGTCAATTGATTTTCCTAACTGCAAATGCGCCAATCTAGGTGGCAAATGCACTGTTTCATACCAAAAGCGCCACTTCACCGTGAATGCACCACTTTCTGATGCGTATGCACCATTCTAGCACATGCACCACTTCCTATATCAAATGCGCAATTTCACAGCAAATGCGCCATTTTAGGGATCACATGCACAACACTAGCATATGCACCCATTCAAAACACATATGCGTAATTTCTGGATGTATGCACCACTTAATATCTCAAAAGCGCAAAAGTAATCAAATGCGCACATTCATGGCTCAAATGCACAAAATAAACAAATGCACCACTTTGTGGCATAAATGCACCATTCCGCAACATGCGCCATTTCGGTGCGCATATGCACCAAACAGGTCTTTTTGCGCATCTGCCCTAGTTGGTCTTTCCTAGCCATTAATACGCATAAAAATCAACTTTTGACAAGTTTTGAAGAATCACATACCGGGGGTCCTGCCTCTGCTGGCTGATCAAACCGTCGAATCTGCTCAAACCGATGCTCCTCGCGCGGAATATCCATCTGTCTGGTTGTCGTGCTCTCCTAAGCTCTCTAGAGGACAAATTAACTATGGACAAGTGTGCAAATGAATAGTACTTGTGGACCTAGCTCCTATATATAGCAAGTGACCCATATCTGACTATATGACCCTATGACTGCTTCCCATGTCTGTTTCTTCGAACCATATCCCATTTTTCTCCATCCTAACCCGTTTTCACCTTCTTCTTCATGAGATTGTCTATCTCACGCCTTCTGCCTTCTTCCCGTCCAATCTCCTGAGGGGGCATCCTGTTGTTAAATTTGTATCAGGGGCAAAAACTGGGACATATACCACTGTCAAAATTCTTATTCTTTGAAACAACGTGATAAAACACATTGCATCAAAGAGGGGCAAAATGTATACACCTAAAATTGACATGACTTTGCTTAAATAAATATTTTAAATATTTATTTCATCCTTCGTATGCTTCTATCAATAAATAAATAAATTTATTTATTTATGTGGTTCACTTCCTCTCATTTAATTAAATAAACACATTTTTTTAATTAATCAAAATCACTTACACCAACTTCATTCTTCTAAAAATAATTAAATAATTTTAATTATTTAATTAAAATCTCTTATTCTTCCAAATTTAAATAAAATAAAAAATCCTCACAAAAATAAAATATATTTCTATATTTTATTTATTCGTCTCAATTATCTATAAAATAATTAAATAAATTCATTTATTTAATTATGCTTTCTATCTCTTCGAAAAATCATTCCTATCTTCCAAAAATAACCTTCCTCTTGTCACACAAAAGCAAAACTCTGAGTTACAGAAAGCAAAATCAGTTTTAAAGCATCTTTAAAGCAAATCTTTTCTTAAAATAGAGAAAATCAAATCTTATCCTCATCAAGAGAGGAGTTAACTCAACTAAGCTGCTTTTGGAATGACGTGTCCTTCTTCTATTGGATGCACGTTCCTCAACAATCCTTCTCCATTGATCCCTTCTTTTCTTCTCAACCATTGATCTTCCCTCACTCTCTTCTATAAATACAACCTTCTTCTCTTCATTTCATATTTGGATTTTGTGTAAACTTATGCTACAGAGATATCGGTGCACCTTTGGCACCCCTACTCCCATTTAAGCATTCTCATTCATAATCCATTTTTGTATTTGAAGCTCATCTTCCAATACATAAGTATCATAGCCATTCTTCCTTTGTCATCTTCAACAAAGCAAGCAAGCAACTAGCTTCTGAGGGCTTCACAATCAAGATCAAAGAAAGATAGGCAAACTACGAAAGGTGAAAGGTAAAGGTGCAAGGTATTATTTGTTATTTATTTTAATCTCCTTTTATCTTTAGATTCTGTAGATGTTTTGGTTTTTATAATCTTATTGATTAACTTGTTTTCCCCCTCATAGGGGGCAAGAATTCTTTTTGTTACCCCTCAAGGAGATTGCATACCTAAGTCATATCATTTAGCTTTCCCATGCACAAATAACATAGCTGAATATGAAGCTTTAATATCAGGCCTAAGAACAACTATTTCATGGAATATTAAGGAACTTCAAGTTCTAGGGGACTCTCAATTAGTCATTAGACAAGTGAATGAAGAATACCACACAAAAGATGAAAAGCTATGGCCCTATAAGAAAATGGTAGATACATTAAGAGAACATTTCAAAATGATCTCATTTGAACAAATAGCAAGGTTAAACAATAGGGCCATGGATGCCATGGCCACTATTGGATCCCTTTTGGACATGCCCAATGGTAATCAACACTATGAGTTTCTAGTTGAGAAGATTTTCATACCAACCTATGAGATGTCAGAATTAGAAATGGTGTGTGTCCTTGTTGGTCCTAATTCCCCTTGGTACTAAGATGTCTACACTTACCTCTGTAATAACACTCTTCCACCCAATCTCTCTAGCTCTGAAAAGAGAAACTTTATTCATTGATCCTCTCGCTTTACCATTCTTGGTGATACCTTATATAAATGAAGCTTAGATAGTATTCTCCTTAGATGTTTAAACCTTGAAGAATCCAAAACTACTTTACAAGAAGTGTATGAGGGAATTTGTGGGGAACATTCTAGTGGGTCATCCCTGGCTAAGAAGTTATTGAGAACAAGATACTATTGGCCAACTTTGGAACATGACACTTAAGAATTTGTCAAGAGATGCAAAAAGTGTCAGCAACTATAATGAGCTAAACTAATATTTTATTATGAAATCATATCTAAAAATTAATTTCACATTCACCACTTAAATTTGCACTAAAATCAATAAGACTAGCTAACTAGTCAAACTAGAAATTACACCATGTAAACCTAAAATGCCACAAACTAAGGGTGATCCCACAATACTGGGTTACACTTTTTAGCCAAACTTGACATTGAAATGAACATTTTGAACTAAATATTTATTTTCAGACACCTATAGTTGCTAAACCATGAGGAATTTAAAGATGATGCAAACTAGTGATTTGTGACATTTTTTCTGTCGATTCTAAATACATTTTTAAAAAAAAATTGGAATCAAATTGCATTTCTTTTTCCATCTCCTTCAATAACTAGTTTTTAACAATAAACATCATTTTTAAAGAGTGATGTATACTATAAATCACATAACTTTTTTCCTATGAAGGATACAATTCTATTTTTTTTTAAATTTAGATTTGTAACGACAATATCTAGAGGATGCATTTGGATTCATAATGTTTTATTGAATATTTTCTTTTCAATTAAGTTTTGAAGTCAAACCAATTACAATTTAGACATAGGTGTACTATAAAGAGCATAACTTTTTCTACGTGTATCGAAATTCAATTTTTTTTTGTTGGAATAAGGACATCAATACCTAGAGGACATGTATTTTTTAGAATTTGTTTTCTATATTTTCCTGTTTTTTTGTATGTATGAAACAAAGACCTTGATGTTCAATGAAAAATCTACATTCAAAAGAAATAAAAATGAATATAATAATCAAATTAAATTTATTTAAAATTATACTTTCTGGGAAGCTTATAATAAGGACTACATACTTACAAAACATAAATTTTAAATGAATTTATTTGATCCCCCAAAAGGTAAATCAAAAGTGGATTTTTATCATTTTGATAGGTGTAGAGGAGACTCCATTATAGGTATGGTTTACAAAATAGCAGGGTTCTATCCAAGGGAGTTTGATCTAAGGGGGCTTTATCAAACCCTTTTCAATTAAAATCCTTTAAATGGAACCTTTCAAGGCTTAATCATTATATTTTCTAAAAATATGTGATTTCAACAAAAGTCAGGATGTCTTAGAAAGTGTAACCCATTATTGTGGCAACACCCCTGATTTTATTTGATTTTCTGATGTAAAGTACATAATATCAAGTATGAAACAATGATCACAACATCACAAGCATCTGCAATACAAATCATCCAAAATCTACTACAAACTATGCAAAACTACACTGCTGAAAACTGTCGAAAACAATACCAAATCAAACCCCAACTGACAAAAATAACTCCTAGATGATTGGAATGGATTCCAAATGACCATGGCATAGAAAAAAACTCCACAACACTGCATAAAAACTTCACAGCACATAGGAATCACCAAAAACTACAACAAATTAACCTGCAAACACCACACTGCCAAACTGCTGAAGCTACTCAAACTGTTGAAGCTCAATGCAATCCCTGGATGAAATTACTCATTAAATCAAAGGTTTTTCATCCTTAGATCATGTGAGACTAGTGGGGTTTAGTCCACTAAATAAAATCTAAGTACAAGTGCTCAAATTCAGAAAATTCAGTTGTAAAATGATCAAAAAGTCCTTCTACAAGAAAATACTTGCATATTTATAATAGCTCCAAATCCAAATGCCCCTATCTTGCAAAATAAATTAAATTAATTTAATTTCTTACAAAATCCCTCCAAAGATGCTCACCAAAATAGCCCATGCAAGATTCTTGTCGAAAAATAGAAAATAACTCCCACTATGACAATCTGTCATAAATGTTGTCATAAAATCTTGTCATAACTATCATATAATCTTATAAAAAATGGATTTTGGCTGTTACAACAATATCATATCCATATTCCATGCTTCCACTTGTGCAAATAAATGATAATATTTAATATTTATTATTTTCCATTAATATTATGTCCATAATTTTGGAATGCACAATAAAATATTAAATCAAATATCTTCCCTCATTAAATATATTAGTCCATGGGAAAATAGGAAAGGACTAATAATCTCACCAATTTAATTTTCCTATAAAGGGGACATGAAAAGTCTTCCCTCAAAATTTCTTGTCCTCAAGCAATTAAAATCATGATGCTTCAAAATTATGTTATAATGCATAGAAAGCCTTGATCCTATACCTGCGAGATGTTGCAATTCCTACCATAGAACATTGTACAAACTTGAAGACTTAGATTCATTTGTGCCAATACCATGCACCCAACAAAAATATCCATATAATCTGATCTCTTGGATGTGCAAGACTTTGATGCATTCTTTCAAATACTCAAACTGAACTACATCCTCCCACAAAAATTTGGTAAACTCACCAAATACAGTTAGCACCTTGGAAAATCTCAGAGTAGTGAACTTGAGATGAGTAACATTGATGCAATAATCACCAAGGTATAAACAAATTATCCATGCTATCAATTGGTATATAGTATGTCTCCATTTATTTTCCATCAATAACCTTCCTTTCACAACTTGCCTTTCTAGCTGTGTATATGCTTTAGCATTTGACAAGTCAAACCTAAAACTCCTGCAACTTCTCCCAATGATATAAATATGATTTTTGATGCTTGTAGAAATGATATAATAGTCAATTTATTCTCCATTACAACAAATATGAAATTGAGAAATAGTTAGTTCTCTTACCTCCAAAGTATTGAAATATACATTGTAGGAATGCACAACAATAGGCCCATACTTTACCTCAACTTGAGAGGTGTTACCTTCAGCTTCATGGACTCATTTATAAAAGCAATTGTTTAGTACTAAAGCAACAAGTATCATCATATAAAAGCCACACATACACCACAAATCATGAAAAACTAAATCTGCAAACAACAACTCATCTAAATAGAAGATGATGTCCTTAAGACCATCTGCAATCACAAACTTATCACCCCATTTTTGTGACTCATCGCTTTGAATCATTTTCCAAAGAATACCATACATGTTCATATACACACATGCAAGAAACATGATCTATAATTCCCAGAACATATAAATCTCATCCAATACTCAGAAAAACTCCACATCACACAATACTACCAACATTGTTCTGCTCGAATCTAAAGGATTAAACTCACAACTTCTAAAGCTATTATGAATGGGGAAAATAACAATATGAAATGATCTAAAATATAATCAAACTGATTTAAAATAGAAACATACTCCTCAATACACAACATCCACAAATCTTCATACAACTTCACTAGAAACTTACAGACAACACACACATACTGCACTACTGGAACAACCTCCCTGAATCTCTTCCAAATTAGTGTTATGATGGATGAATTAGTTTTCACTAATAGTGGTGACCTTATAACATCATCAAGCAAGGAATATTTCTCCAAATGCACCAATATACCGTTGTCCATAATTGAAATAATCAAAATCAGCCATATACAAATGATGCCATAATTGAACAAATGATAAACTTCCTCTTCCTTGCGTTGAGACCAAAGCATGCTCAAAATTTGGCTTCTCTCTCCAAGATTGTAGTCATGATATTTTCCTTGTATTCCAAGGAATCTTACCATGTTGTCCAAAACTCTACCACTTGAAAGATGGTTCAGATAAGATTGTATGTGGGTTGGAAGGTGGCTATAACAGTCATAGTTAGCTTGAAATTTCCTTTCAAACAATAATATATCAGCTAGAATATTGGCACTTAGTTTCCCCAAAGGATTAAACTTCTTACACACAACATGGGGCAAAAAGATCTTCCCAGAAGCATGGTTGTAACACTACATTCTTTTACTAAAAATTCGAAATATAATATTTAGAAACCACCTTGTATTAGTTGCAAATACCTCAACGATGGCAATGGGATAGAAACTCCTCCACTTTGTGACTAAAAACTCTTCTTGAGCTTGTGAAAAGGTTATGAATGTCTCCCATTGATATTTCATCTGCATAACTATGGAAACGTTTGGAGCTCGATCTACAATTCCTTGAAGTTCTACCTCCCTTCTCTTGGATTCCAACTCCATAGTGCACTTTCTCATCGAACGCACCCTTTGCAAGCTCCATGTTTTGTTGAAACCTCCAAGACCCATGATATATAAGTCTTTGCATATCTCTTGTTCACCCAATAAGATGACCAATTGCCTTGCCTTCATGATGCTATGAATTTGTAGTGTCTCCTTCTTCATGAGTCCTTCAACTTGCTTGTAGCTTGATACCCAAAGCACCATAACAAACTTCATCACAAAATCTTTAACATCAAAAGGACACTTATTCTACTTACCCACATCTAACATCAAGCTTCCCAAAGGGGCTATCTCCATTTGTTTATCACTCATGAGCTTGTCTTCAATTTTGGCACTTGACTCCCACAAGTGATCTATAAACTGTGAACATTGGTCCCTCATAATGTGGTTAGAAAGCACAACAAACCCTATATGAATCCTAATACTCTTCCTTTCATTCCAAATGGAAGAGATGGAGAACTCAATAGTGCCTCTAACTATTTTAATATTTGAGAGATTACCTAGATCCCATATGAATAAACAATTTTGGACTTGAATCAAAGAGTCCTCATGCCCTATACTACAAGTTGTATCCCTCACTCTATCACCCTTTTTAGCACACTTTCCATGATGGAAAGAATTTTGTAGCGACATAGAAGGAAACAAATCTGAAATATTTTCATACCTTGGGTTGCAAATAAAATACTCATCCTCATTTGCTGAAAGAGAGTTCATTGATATATTCTCAACAACTCCATTTTTGTGACTCAAAACCCCATTTGAAAGTTTGAAAGATGGTACTGTTTAGGGGAAAATTGGATTTATTAATGTTTTAGATTTTAGATGTTTAAATCTGCCTCTCCACAATACAATCAAGGATCTAGGGTCGAGTGGCGAGCACTATCATACCCTAGGTCACTTACAAATGTAGGGAAACTTGGATTAGGGAATTTAATCATCAATTTTCCCTTCTCCTATGATCAATTGACCATTAAAACCCTAATTATGCAAATACAACAACAAATTGATGAATAACAGAAAAAGCTCTTACAGACAAGAGTAAAATACCAAATCACAGAGTACCTATTTTTGGGGTTCCAAAGTGGAATAGTCAAGGACACTGGAGCGGGCACCCAAGTCCAAGGTACCAGTTTCTTCGCAAGATTTGGACCTCCTTCCGACACTGATCAGACCTGTAACTTATGTTTCCTAAAACTCAGGTGCAGAGGACACTAGAGCGAGCACCCAAGTCCTGGAAGTCCTCCTGTGTCCTACTTTTCTTCATATCTCGAATCCTTGATGCTTGCCAATCCTTCCTGCAACTCCACTTTTCCCAAATAC
This sequence comes from Cunninghamia lanceolata, assembly GCA_027924645.1. Taxonomy (NCBI): domain Eukaryota; kingdom Viridiplantae; phylum Streptophyta; class Pinopsida; order Cupressales; family Cupressaceae; genus Cunninghamia; species Cunninghamia lanceolata. Next base: position 17,347,957 of record BSBN01001272.1, on the reverse strand, counting down.
GACACTATAACCTTCAATCACAAGACTTGGTTTGGGGGTTGTGGTGTTTAGAGGCTTGCCTTAGTCAAGCCCTAGAGGACACTTAAGTCTCCAAACATCGTTTTCAAATAAAGAGTGCGTGCCCTTGTGAGGCAGAGGCAAAAACCAAAGGAATCAATGATGAAATCACAATATAATGTCACCTTGTAGTGAAGATATCATGGGAGGAAGATGCCCTTCATTCCATGATGAAATGGATGCTCAAATCTACAAACAAACACATAAAACACACAAGTCTTCTCTTGTAGCACAATGAAAGCCTTGAATCACCTTGAGAACACAATAGCTTGCTAGTAATCATCTAGTTGGAACCTAGTTTACAAATGAATGCCTAAACATGCTTTTATATGCAACTACAAGCACTCCTACCAAGATTTCAAAAATCAAAACTTACCATGTCGGCAAAAGAATCAAATAACGGTCATAAACTGACACCTAAAAATTAGGGCTGCCCCAAAATAGGGCAGGACTAGGGCACGGGTACCCAAGTCCTCCCCCCTATTTTGGGAAGGGTACAAATTAAGGGGTCCTCCTAGGTCTACTTTACCATGAAACCTAGGCCTCATTCCATCGGGATGCCAAAATATGAACTAAGATGTCCTAAATGCATACTAAAGACCCGAGAGCTAAACCTTACAAGGGAAAATGCCCCAAGGGGACATTTTCTGACATTACATTTAGCCTGCACTTTAATGTATGTATAAACATGAGGCCAATACATGCATTAAAGTAAGGTTGCAAACACAACAAACACATCAAGCACGGAGAAGACATGCCAATCACATAGAAGACAGTAATAGGCACTCAAAACATGGAGAAGACAATTACAGTCACGTAGAATACGAAGAATACAGTCAATGCATAGAAGATACATTAATGCATGGAAGACATAAATGATATCTTTTCTTTTTATTTTTCTCATATATATGAAATGCAAATGCAAGTACTGGAAAGTAAACAAACCTCCCATAATATAGGATGCACTACCTTAGGGCACAAGTCTCTGTATATATGGGGCAACACACATGTAAGACACATAAAACCTCCCAAAATGCAGGAAACACTACCTGAGGGCGCTGGTCTTTGCATATGGGGCAACAAACACACCACACAAAATAAGCATGCCAAAACACACTTGAAGACATAGAGAAAACATAGCAGACAAGCGATGGAGTGTACCTATTTCTAGGTCCAACACCATCTCAGGCACATTATAGGCACACACTGACGATTGGGCTTCGCCACAAGAATTGACAAAAACATGCTTAAGTGTTGAGTTAGTCACAGAACCGCTCCCTGCCTCCACAGAGGACTTTTGAAAATGACAAGATGATGTAATCTTCTCTGAGAAATACACCATCCTTGCCTCTACAGAGGGATTAAGATAAAAAGGATATACGCAATATCTTGCCTCCACAGAGGGCTTGCATGATTGATTGATTAATTGCAAATAAACTCAGGATGCATTATGGACTACTCTGGGGTGCAAGTCTTTGCATCTGAGGTCAAACACATTGCTAACATCTATAACAAACAGCTTACCTTATATATGCCCCCACCTTAAGGTGGTTGATATCAGTTATCAATATCAAGCACATTAAGGTAGGAAGAAAACACACAAGGGAACACTAACTTTCACAAAGCCCATGCCTCTTGGAGGTGGCATGTACTTTACGATCACCAAATATTCCCACAAACACATCCCTGCAAGAAACATGTTGGTGTTTACAACATCATGATAAACAACAACATCAATACATATGATTAACCACACAAAGAGCCAAGGTTATACAATGAATCCAGAGTTCAAGGATAACCGTAGGGCTATATCACAAAGCTCTCTGAAGTGAGTACCACCAAGGCTAGATTCAAAGGAAAACAAAGGTTCATAGAGCAGCAATATTGTTAAGGTTTGTAAATGCGATAGAAACAATATCGAATTCACTACACAGAAAGCATGAGTGCTTCCACTAGCCAAGCATTGGATAAGATATACAACCCCATCATCATATTAGGAACTAAGTCCATTTTTTTATTGCTCTCAAAAGGGACACTAGGTTCGCATCAGTATAAATGTTTGTCATCATCTGCCTGCTAGGTGGGAACACTAGAGGAAGGGAAACAATAAATAAGAGAGGAGAAACAAGTGTCTTAGGGATAGTCACGTAGGAGGGTGCCCCAAGGTCACCAACCACAATGCTATGTCCGTAAGACACAACACACAACAATGAAATCAGAGAGAGGCAATTTAGAAGAGTGATGATACAAATAGAAGGTCATAACAGAGATGGTCTCTTGGTATCCCAGACCTTATGGGAGAATCTGAGGTCATCCCAAGAGGCCTAAACAACATATAACACATCACGAAGGAAGCACATCATGAGAGAGATAAAGGGTTAGAGATACTTACCTGTAGGGTCTTCATATTATATGTTAGAGCTCACGAACCTCTTGGAGAGGTATTCAATCATGTTTAATGCAAAATTTGAGTGGTTCTTATGAAAGTCTTGTTTGTTATCATATGATGCTTGTTCCTTAAATCCTTGTTTAAATGAGACTTTTTGTTGCTTATGAGGTGGAGAACCACTATTATTTCTGATTATTGATTGCTGTCTTGCTCTTTTCTAATTTTTAGCGAGTTTTCATTGTTGAATCTTTCTAGAACAGTAACAAGAATCATCTTGTACCATCTTACTCATCTGTATCAGTTGTTGTGCTTGCTTTTCTAATGCATTTTGATTATCTCCCGATCCATATAAGGATAATGGAGGAGGAACCTCAGCATAAATTATGTTTCTTTGTGGATGAGGTGAATTGTCCAATTGTTTCTTATCTACTTCAATCATTCTGATGATAGTATCATAGTCCAAGTAATCATCCTCGTTTGCTTCCACTAAACCTTGTTCCACCATATTATTTTCAATATGCTTAGGGAAAGGATTAGTGAAAATTTGTAAGTTTTGATTTGGCGGAGTAACCGAGTTATTTCCATTGTCATTCACACCTGATGCCTAGATGGCATTTGAATCAATAATGTCCTATATTTCATGTTTAAGATGCATACATCGTTCAGTGTCATGTCCTTGTGTCCAATGATAATGACAAAAGGAATTAGAATCAAAGTAAGGTCCTTGTTTATTAGGATCAACAGGCTTGATCGGGGGAAGCTTCAAAATGTTGTTACTCACAGCTTGGTTCATGATAGAATGATAGGACTCAGATATCAGAGTAAAATTTCTTGCTTTCTTTGGATTATTTATAGTAGACACATTCATATTTGGTCTATTGATCTTGATGAAACTCCTATTATTGTTTCTCTTAAAATTGTTTTGCGACAATCCACCCATGGATTGACCAACTTGAGCCAATGAGTTTTGGTTTTCATATTGACTAGACGAAAGTTGATAATCACAAAGAGCAGTGCATAAATGTTGAAAGGAGTTATATTTCATCAAGAGAATCTTATCACGAATGTTAGGTTGTAGGTTTTTAATGAATATCTTTTGAACATCCTCATCTTTCATTTGATACTGAATCTGTGCATAAAGTCCTTTATACCGACTAATAAATTCAGTCAACTTTTCTTTGGGACCTTGTTTGCATTGAACCAAGTCAATAAGAGTGACTTGGGGTCTGATGTTTGCTTGAAAATGTTGTAAAAATTGATCAATCAATTGCAAAAAGGAGTGTTTTGAATTCAGAGGCAAAGAGAAAAACCATTCTAAAGTAGTATCTTTGAGAGATCGTGGGAAAATTTTTGCCAACAAATCCTCTTCAAAATAAAAATCACTACACATAGTTGTAAATGCTGCCACATGAATATTAGGATCACCTTTTCCACCATATTTTTCAAAACGGGGTGTCTCAAACCTCTCAAGCATAGGAGTTCTCAAGATTGCATAGGAAAGGGGATTACAGGCATAATATGTTGGTAGACTAGGCTGCGAAGAATTTGTCAAGTTTGTTACCTTTTGTTGTAAAACATTCATGCCCTGTAAAAGTTGGTTTAGGATGGCATCATTGGGAGATGTGGTTTGTTGTGAGGAATTAGAACCAAAGTGAGGAGGTGAATGAGCTTGAGATACGATAGGTGGAGGTTGAGAAAAGGTCAATGGTTGTTGGACATATTGGTAGGTTGAAGATGGTTGTGAGTAGGTAATAGGTGGTTAGAAATGAGTGGAATAGATATGTGGTTGAGAACAATTATGCATAGAGGAGGTCCCTTTAGGAACCAAATTTTGATAATAAAATCCCACAACATTGTAATTAGTGCCATTAGATACTCCAATACCAGTGGTAGCATTACTACAAGCGTTCACATTAGTTGTTAAGATCGTTAACGTAAAAGTAGATATTCTCATAGTCGGTATAGGTGTCAAAAATTGACTACGAGATGGTGATAAAGTGTTATTTATCACTTGTGCACATTCGGTCACTGGAATAATGTTGGTTTGTACAATATGTGGTAGACCACGAATTGCATTTACACCATCTTGTCTCTCTTTTATCAATTCTCTTATATTATGAATTGTAGGGATAGTTTCCTCAGCTATTCTCTCATTTTCCATAAATGATTGAAATTCAACTAGCTCTTTATCCAAGTTTTCTATTTTCTCATCAGATACATATCTTGTTGCCTCAATAGTATTATTAGCATCATGAAAAGTTTGTTCTTCCATTGTGGTTGGAGGATGTATAATATCTTGCACAATTTGAGTTTCTCCCTTTGTAAAGAAGGTGTCCAAAGTACCAACTTCTTCAAGAGCACTAGATCCCATTAATTTTTACTTCTTCTCAAAGGGATATTGTTTTTAGGATAGTGTGTCATAAATCTTATAAAAGCATACAACACACAATGCACAAACTAAGAGAACAAATCCTAGGAGAAGGATATGATTGACGACCAAAAATGCTTGGAATTTTGTACTTTTTTTAATGCAAATGAATGAACCAAAGGGAGTTGTAAGGATTTCAGTCAAGGGAAGAAAGTTATATGTATAATATCAGTCCAAAATAGCAAAAGTATCCTTCTCAACACACACTTGATGCGATTTCCAGTGAATGCCAAGTCAAAATATAGTGAAAATATGTAAAAATAGACACTTTTTTCACCAAAATTCAATGCAAAAGGGCATAACAAAGGGTGTTGTGAGGAAAATGATGATGGAAATAAAATAATATCAGTAATATCAGCCACTTAGTGCCAAAATATCCAACACAACATGCTTTTAGTGCCACTTAAGGTAAATCCCCAGTGAACATATACCAAAAATAAACTATTTTTCATGGTTTTTCAATTCCAAGACCTAGCAAAGGAGGTGTTGTAATGAATATAAGGAGGTACAACAAATAATATCAATGATATCAGTCACCTCAATCCATAAAATTTGTCACAACACGCTTGGAGTGCAAACTAGGTCAAACCCTAGGGCAAAAATAGCCAAAATGTGTAGTTTTTTGCAAAATTTTCACTACAAGAGCCTGATAAAAGGGTGTTGTGAAGATTTTTATGAGGGGAAGAAAATAGTTACCCTGATAACAACAAATTAATTCCAAAATGCCTTTCACAACATGCCTATGGTGCAAATTTATAAAGTTGATAAGGCTAAATTTAGTGAAAATCGTTGTTTTTGAAGCCCTAGGTTTGAGATCTTGGGACAAAATGCTATGCGAATATTTTTAAGTCTGATTTATGATGAAATTGAATTATTTTCAGGTCTATAAATGATTTTCAAGCCTTTTTATGCAAAATGCCAATGCAAATCTAATGAAAATGCATGAAAATTGTTAGTTTTTGTTGAAATTTTCTATGCAAAAATACAAATATTTTAAATCTAAATACAAATTTACACTAAAATACAAGACTAGAGACAAATTTTAGTTTGAATGAGCCTCTAAAATCAATATAAAAATCTGAAAAAAAAGATTTTGCCTACTAACCCTAGATTTTGGAATGACTAGGTTATATGAAAATTGTCAAAATTTCTAAAAAAACCTAGAGCAAAGTAATAATGAAAATGCAATGCAAATTTCTGAAAACTTTGGATTTTTCTGTAGTTTATATAAGATCTGATGCAAAAATCATGAATTAGGAAAATTTAGAAAGGATTGATTCAATTTAATAAGCCAAACAACGCAATTTTTTTGTATTTTCCAAAATTTTCAATTTTTTTGAATTTTTCTCAATGCAATAAAATGAATGACTATATGAATGAATGAAATCAATCCAAATTTGAAGACACACACTCAACAAGTTGCAATTTTGGAAGGAATCTAGGTGTGCGGAAATCACTTCCTACACTAATCTAATGAGGAGAGATGTATGCAAATTCAATTTTAATTCTTACAACTACAACAACATAGAACATCTAACAAAGATATTGCAGCAATACACATACACACAGAATGTAGATAGAAGAGAGAGAGAGACAAGATATATGTGGGGAAAACCCTTACGGGTGAAAAATCCCACACTCGAAAACATAGCTCAAATGCATTACAGTAAACACTAACAGATTACAATACAGTTTTAGAGCCAATGCTCTTTCAGGAGTCTTCAAATGTCGAATCTGGAGATATTCCAGTAGCATAATAGTACCTATACAAAAACTACTTATCTCTCATCCAAGCACCTATTTTTATAGAGTTTACAAGGCAAATATGGAACCTTCTAGAGATGGGCATCTATCTTGGACTCATGCCCCAAAACCCATGCCTAAGGACACTTGTCGAACATCCCAACCCAATGTGGGTGCCTTGTCCCAAAATAGGCTATGACATATGCTCTTACATACCTTACAACTGTCATAGAATCCATCATAACTGACAAAACTTACAGTTGTAATAGAATCTGTCATACACTGACTAAAAATATCTTATTCCTCTTACAACTTGTCATAACTTCTCTTGACCACCCAAAGATGCCTTTCTCTTGTGCAAAGATACTCACCAACACTTGTCATTAAATAAAAGTCATTTGAGGTTTTGGGCCCCCATGAGGGTGCTGTCCCTCGACCCTGCCCTGTACCGCAACAGGGAGCGCACCAGGGGTGCTGCCCCTGGACCCTGCAAGGGGCTCCGCCCCTTGACCCCATCTTGGGAGCGCTGCCCCCAAACCCTCATTAATTATTCAAGGGGGAAACTGCAGTTGCCAAAGTCACCAAAATTTAGCCTGCTGCATGTACACAAGGTGCTGACTATGCCAACTCAACATGGGATAAATAAATACAACATTAGGAATTTGAAAAGGTTGAGACACCTTAATTCCCAACAATTTAAGTCTAAAACACGGGTTCACCAAAATGTTTAGGGGAAAATTGCATTTATTAATGTTTTAGATTTTAGATGTTTAAATCTGCCTCTCCACTATACATTCAAGGATCTAGGGTCAAGTGGTGAGCACTATCATACCCTAGGTCACTTAAAAATGTAGGGAAACTTGGATTAGGGAATTTAATCATTAATTTTTCCTTCTCCTATGATCAATTGATCATTAAAACCCTAATTATGCAAATACAACAACAAATTGATGAATAACAGAAAAAGCTCTTGCAGACAGGAGTAAAATACCAAATCCCAGAGTACCTATTTTTGAGGTTTCGAAGCGGAACAGTTGGGGACACTGGAGCGGCTACCCAAGTCCAAGGTACCAGTTTCTTCATGAGATCCGGACCTCCTTCCAACACTGATCAGCCTTGTAACTTCTGTTTCCTAAAACTTAGGTACGAAGGACACTAGAGGGAGTGCCCAAGTCCTAGAAGTGCTCCTGTGTCCTACTTTTCTTTAGATCCTGAATCCTGGATGCTTGCTAATCCTTCCTGCAACTCCACTTTTCCCAAATACAACACCTGTAACCTGCAATCACAAGACTTGGTTTGGGGGTTGTGGTGTTTAGAGGCTTGCCTCAGTCAAGCCTTAGAGGACACTTAAGTCTCTGAACACTGTTGTCAGATAAAGAGTGTGTGCCCTTGTGAGGCAAAGGCAAAAACCAAAGGAATCAATGATGAAATCATAATATAATGTCACCTTGTAGTGAAGATATCATGGGAGGAAGATGCCCTTCATTCCATGATGAAATGGATGCTCAAATCTACAAACAAACACATAAAACACACAAGTCTACTCTTGCAACACAATGAAAGCCTTGAATCACCTTGAGAACACAATAGCTTGGTAGTAATCATATAGTTGGAATCAAGTTTACAAATGAATGCCTAAACATGCTTTTATATACAACTACAAGCACTCCCACCAAGATTTCAAAAATAAAAACTTACCGTGTCAACAAAAGGACCAAATAATAGTCATAAATTGACACCTAGAAATTAGGGCTGCCCCAAAATAGGGCAGGACTAGGGCGCGGGCGCCCAAGTCCTCCCCCCTATTTTAGGCAGGGTACAGCTCAAGGGGTCCTCCTAGGTCCACTTTGCCATGAAACCTAGGCCTCATTCCATCGGGATGCCAAAATATGAACTACGATGTCCTAAATGCATACTAAAGACCTAGGAGCTAAACCTTATGAGGGAAAAGCCCCCAAGGGGGCATTTTCTGACATTACAAGTGCATGTATTGGTGCATCCTTCAACTTGTGCCCTTCACATCTAACAAGTGATGTCTTTTCATCTTTGACTTCATTAATATTTTCTTGATATATGCAATCATTAGAAGTCAATAAAATATATTTGATTACCAAAGATTTTTTACCTTCAACATCTATGGCTTGGAGTTTCTCTAGTTCATCTCTTTCTTCCTTCTGCAAGAAAATTTTCTTTGGTTCATGTTTGATGATTTGTTTCATAATAACTTGTTGTGCCTCATGTGTATCTACCACTATCTTTGGTTCCATTATCTCCTTTGCAGACTCTTATGTTTCTTGTTTCTTGATATCCACCTTAAAAATTTCAAATTTTTCCTCATTTTTATTCAACTCTCTTATGTATTCACACAACTCTTTTTTCTTCCATTGTTTCAAAAAAATATTGTACTCTTCTTTTTCCTTCACTAATTTTATTAGTGTCTTTTGAAGAGGGTCCATGAAACCAAATCTACCCTTGTAGGCTAGAAAGATATTTTCTTTGATACCATTGTAATGAACCAAACTAATATTTGATTATGAAATCAGATCTGAAAATTAATTTCACATTCACCACTTAAATTTGCACTAAAATCAATAAGACTAGCTAACTAGTCAAACTAGAAATTACACCATGTAAACCCGAAACACCACAAATTGATTTTATTTGATTTTCTGATATAAAGTACATAATATCAGGTCTAAAACACTAATCACAAAAACACAAACATCTACAATACAAATCTACCAAAATCTACTACAAACTACACAAACTATGCAAAACTACATTGCTGAAAACTACCAAAAACAATACCAAATCAAACCCCAACTAATAAAAACAACTCCTAGATGCTTGGAATGGATTCCAAATGACTATGGAATAGAAACACACTCCAAAACACTACAACAACACTTCACATCATGCTAGAATCACCAAAAAACTGCAACAAATTAACTTGCAAACACCGCACTGCCAAACTGCTCAAACCGTTGAAGCTCAATGCAATCCCTGGATGGAATTACTCATTGAATCAAATGGTTTTCATCATTAGATCACCTGAGACTAATGGTTTTTTTCCAAAATCCTCCAAATCCAATGGGTTTTCATCCATTAAAGAAAATCTAAGGACAAGTGCTCAAATTCAGAAAATTCGATTGTAAAATGATCTAAAAGTCCTGCAAGAAAATACTTGCATATTTATAACAACTCCAAATCCAAATGCCCCTCTCTTGGAAAATAAATTAAAATAATTTAATTTCCTACAAAATCCCTCAAATATGCTCACCAAAATAGCCCATGCAAGATTCTTGTTAAAAAATAGAAAATAACTCCCACTATGACAATCTGTCATAGATGTTGTCATATAATCTTGTCATAACTGTCATATAATCTTCTAAAAATGGATTTTGGATATTACAACAATATCATATCCATATTCCATGCCCCCACTTGTGCAAATAAATGATGATATTTAATATTTTATTATTTTCCATTAATATTATATCGATAATTTCTGAATGCACAATAAAATATTAAATCAAATATCTTCCCTCATTAAATATATTAGTCCATGGGAAAATAAGAATGGACTAATAATCTCACCAATTTAATTTCCTATAAAGGGGACATGACAACAACATGGGGTTTTAATACATGCACCTACTCAAGAGTTACAACCTATCACTACTCCTTGGCGTTTTTCTCAATAGGGGCTTGACCTTGTGGGCAAAATTCACCCTCCTTCCTTTGATGGCCATACCTTTATCATAACTGCCATCGAATATTTCACAAAAATGGGTAGAAGCCATTCCCTTAGCCAATATTACTAGAAAAAAATCTCCAAATTTATCCTTAATTATATCATTTATCGATACGGTATCCCATCTGGCATTACTACTGATAATGGTAGGCCCTTCAAAAATCAAGATGTCTACAAACTTTGTCGTACCTTACATATCCAACACCATTTTTCCACCCCTTACTACCCACAAGGTAATGGTCAAGCCAAGGCTTCAAATAAAACTATCCTAAAGATCCTCAAGAAAACAGTCAATAACGCTGGTCATGATTAGCACTTGCAACTTAATCCAACTTTATGGGCCTACCAAACTATCATTCGTACCCCTACAAGAACCACTCCCTATTCACTTGTTTATGGAACCAAAGCCATTTTTCCCATTGAGGTTGAGCTCCCATCTTTGAGAGTGTCATTAAAGCATGCGATTGATGAAGAAGAGTATCATGTATCTAGATTGCATGAGCTTGAGGTCCTAGAAGAGAAGTGTTTGCACACTTTGAATCATTTGCAATCCTATCTGAATCAGTTATGAAGAAGTTATAACAAGAAAATTAGAGTTAGAAGATTTGAGCATGGTGACTTGGTACTTAAGGAAAATCATAAGAATCAACAAGAAAGAGTGAAGAAAGGAAAATTTGAGCCTAATTGGCTTGGACCTTTTGTGGTTATAGAAGCTTATGGATCAGGGGCATAACAATTGGAAACTCCTAAAGGGGAATTTTTAGATGAACCCATCAATGTCATGCACCTTAAGAAATTCTATGCTTAATCTTCTAGAACATAAACAGTTGATGTGCGGTATTCCTACTTTGTCTCTTGTACCTTTGGCATCTATGTTTCCCTCATCTGTTTGGTGTATTGTTGTCTCTTCTAAATTACATTAGTAGGAGCATATCTTAGTATATGGTTATGCATATGGATCCTTGAAACAAATCTAAAAATTCTAAAAGGCCAATATCCTAACTTTCCCACACAAACAAACTAATAAGAAAGAAGCCATGACCTTAAAAAGATCCTTGTAAATTAAGTTAATCTCCTAACTTTGTCTAAAGCCAAATATTTAAAAATCCAAATCTAATATCAAAATCATGATGCCTTTATAGGATATATCTTTCTTATATCAGGCTATCATCTTTTTCTAAATCTTGAGCTTAATAAATTGGCAAAAGGACATTGTGGTGTTTTAACTTATTTTATTTGGTGTCTTTTTGGGACCATTAGTGTTTCTTTATTTTTGGTATGTTGTGTGTATTTTTATATATATCTTTTTTCCCTTATGGATAGTTTAGCATAGGAATGTCTTGGTCAGTGTATATAAATTTGTATCTTTTTCTGTGACATGTGTGTTTGGTGGTCAAAAATGTGGTTGAAGAATATTGTTTGTGTGCATCAAAATCATTTTTTTGTCATTTGTCTTTTTAGCTTGTTCTTCTTTTATGCATCTATTTTATCATAATTATCTTCTTTTGTCATTATTATGAATCTTTATCATTTATCACTATCTATTATCATTTTTCCCATTTTATATCCTTTATCTTATCTCATATCTTGCATATTTTTGTATTTTATCTTTTATCATTTTGTCATTTGTATCTTTTATTTTATTGTATCTTATACTTTATATGATCTTATCTCTTTATCTTATTTTATTTTATATGTTCAAATCTTTCATTTTTTATGTCACATTTTGAGGAAGCTTGAAGATCTCTACACCATGATGTGTATGAAGGAGAGTGAGGAATGGGGAATGAGTGCATGCATGCATGTGTGTGTAACCACTCTATGATGAAAAATAAAGCATAACCAATAATATCCTAGATGGATCTATTCCATTCTATGAAGGAAATACAATGAATTCAAAACCATCCATATCCATATACCATGTTCATATCTAAATAATATCACATTACATCATAACATCATACAATCATAGAAACCATAAACATCTCACATATCCATTTTATCCCAATTTTCATTTTATATGCTTTTCCTTGAAATTAATGTGTCTTCTTTTCGAGAGTTTGCCTTGTGTTCTCTAAGCCAACCTCCCAAGGGGGCATCACCAAGGCAACATCATCGGGGCATGTGAGATCCATGTGTTGTGGCCAGGTGAGATCCATGTGCTATTCTAGGTGAAAAAAAGGCCCACATCACTGTAGACATGACTTGAAGTGCCTACGGGAGAGCGGGTGATGCAAAATATGGAAGCATCGACAAGGCATGTGAACTGTTTGGCAGAATGCCTCAAAGATATGTCATCTCATGGAATGCAATGATTGCGAGATATGCACAAAATGGATTTTTTGAAAAAGCTTTAGAAACTTTCAAGCAAATGCAATTAGCAGTTGTAAATCCAAATTTGACAACCTTTGCCAGCATCCTTCCTGCCTATGCCAAAATGGGATCTTTGGATTAGGGTATGGACATCCATCATAACATAATGGAAGGGGGATTTTTGTCAGATATTATAGTTGGAAATGCTCTAGTAGACATGTATGCAAAATGTGAAAGTATAGATAAGGCACGTGAACTATTTGATGGAATGGCTCAAAGAGATGTCATCTCTTGCAATGCAATGATTGCAGGATATGCACAAAATAGATTTGTTGAAAAGGCTTTAGAAATTTTAAAGAAAATGCAATTGGCTGGTGTAAAGCTAGATTCCACAACCTTTGCTAGCATCCTCCTTGCCTGTGTCAAAATGGGAGCTTTGGAATGTCATTGCTTCCACATTTTGCATCACCTGCTCTCCTGCAGGCATGACTTGAAGTGCCTACAGGAGAGCGAGTGATGCAAAATGTGGAAGCATTGACAAGGCATGTGAATTGTTTGGCAGAATACCTCAAAGAGATGTCATCTCATGGAATGCAATGATTGCGGGATATGCACAAAATGGATTTTCTAAAAAGGCTTTAGAAAATTTCAAACAAATGCAATTAGCAGGTGTAAATCCAAATTTGACAAACTTTGCCAGCATCATTCCTGCCTGTACCAAAATGGAAGCTTTGGAACAGGGTATGGACATCCATCATAATATAATGGAAGGGGGATTTTGTCAGATATTATAGTTGGAAATGCTCTAGTAGACATGTATGCAAAATGTGGAAGTAAAGATAAGGCACGTGAACTGTTTGATGTGTGTATAGGAAAAATTGAGAGGTTGAATGATAAGATCAAAAGTAATGATAATAACAACTCAATTACCCATAACATCAAAAGATCTATCTAAGCAATAACCAAATCAATGAATAAATCAAATTACGAACAAAGAAGCTATCACTTAGATTGTATGGATCTTTTGGTCAAATGTGGATTGCTTCATAAATTGTGAAACCATGTTTGCAACAAGTGGATGTAGATTGTGTTTGTACTCAAAAGGTAGAAGTGTGCTCAATGATGCGATGTATGCTCCAAGTGCTAGAATGCCTGTGAATAAATGATCAAAAAGGATTTGTTAAGGGATGAGGGGGGTTTATATAGGTTTCAGTAAAGATTGATCAATGGTCCAAAAAATTCAATAGAATCAATGGATAAGATAAATCTAGAATTCATGATGAATGTGCACCTGACATGTGTAACACAAAAAGTTATTTTTGTTTGAGTTAATTGCTTTTTTGATAAAGATAAGATTTAATTTCATAAATTAGAATGCTTTTTTTTTTCTAATTTAAGAGTTGTTGATAAAAACAAGATTGATTAAGTCAATTAACTCAACTTGTAATTTGCTTTTTGCATGATTTGAGAAAAATTAAATAATAAATTATTTAATTTTGTGTGCATGATGAACAAGATTTATTTTTAGAGGAATTGGAAGATATTTGAGGCAAATTAAATAAATAAATTTATTTAATTGTTTGTGCATGATAGAGGAATAAATAAAATATTTGATTATATTTTATTTTTAGAGATTAAGATTCAATTTAAATAAATTTGCATGATTTATTTAAATTTGGAAGAACAATTTGATTTAATTAAATAATGAAAATTAGTTAATTGTAGATAAGAGGGTTTTGAAGATAAATTAATTAAATAATTAATTTATTCAATTGAAGTGGACTTAAATTTTGAAAGAAGATAATGATTTAATTAAATAATTAAAATTATTTAATTTTAGAAGAATAAAGTTGATTTTGATTAAATTAATTAAATAATAAGATTATTCAATTAATTGGTTGAAATGCAGGTGATTAGACAAATTTGATGAAAATGCAAGTAAAGTGATGACATGGTCAATTTAGGGTGTCTACATGATGGAATGGCTTAAAGAGATGTCATCTCTTGGAATGCAATGATTGCAGGATATGCACAAAATGGATTTGTTGAAAATTAAAGAAAATGCAATTGGTTGGTGTAAAGCCAAATTCCACAACCTTTGCTAGCATCCTCCCTGCTTGTGTCAAAATGGGAGCTTTCGAATGTCAATGCTTCCACATTTTGCATCACCCACTCTCCCACATGAACTCCAAGTCATGCTTGCGGTGATGCTAGGAAAGCCCCGCATCACCGCAGGCATGACTTGAAGTGCCTGTGGGAGAGGGGGTGATGCAAAATGTGGAAGCATTGACAAGGCATGTGAACTATTTGGCAGAATGCCTCAAAGAGATGTCATCTCATGGAATGCAATGATTGCGCGATATGTACAAAATGAATTTTTTGAAAAGGCTTTAAAAACTTTCAAGAAAATGCAATTAGCAGGTGTAAATCCAAATTCAACAACCTTTGCCAGCATCCTTCCTGCCTGTGCCAAAATGGGAGCTTTGGAACAGGGTATGGACATCCATCATAACATAATGGAAGGGGGATTTTTGTTAGATATTATAGTTGGAATTGCTCTTGTAGACATGTATGCAAAATGTGGAAGTATAGATAATTAAGTCACATGAACTGTTTGATGGAATGGATCAAAGAGATGTCATCTCTTGGAATGCAATGATTACAGGATATGCACAAAATGGATTTGTTGAAAAGGATATACCATTGTTTGTAATTCAAAATTGCTATACCTTATTCTAGGAGAAAATCACAGGGGGAGTCTATACATAAGACACCATTGTTTCAAATTCAAAATTGCTAGTTCTTTCACAATTGTTTGCTTCATTTATTTGGGTGTGTGCAAGAAGTTGTGTCCACTTTTTGGCCAAAAAGTGGAAGTGTTTTTCCTGATTTTCAGAATTTGTCACATTTGACCTAAAAATTTGAAGCACTTAAAGGTGGAATCTTGAAAAAAGTCACTAAATATGAAATGTAGTACTCGGAGTCTAGTTTCCAAATATGTAATTTTTTTCAATACCCAGATGATAGAAATTGATTTTGAATAGGCGTTTCTAAAAACCACTGTTTAAAAGTCACTTTTTTTTTACTATACCATGTACGTGTACGTCATCCATATTTTGACCTAAATAATCATATTTTTCAAAATCCTTTTGGGAAAAGCTTTGTAACTCACTGAAGCACGTTTTCCATATTTATTTGTAATTTTTTATTGAATAATTTTTTTTTATTAATTTTTTATTGGTCATTTTTTGTCTTTTAAAAAATCATCGTGTACGTCACGCATAAGATGACCTAAAGTTAACATTTTTTGAAATTTTTTTTTTTTAAATTGAAAAGAATTGTCTAAAGTACGTTTTCATACAATTTGTTTTACAAAAAAATATTTTAATAAAAAGTTATTAAAATATTAAAAAACCCTGATAATTCAAGGTTATGAACCTATTTCATCATAAATTGATTAAAAAATAAAAAAAATAATTTAATTGTAAAAAAAATTACATATTTAGAATCTACATTGTCTCCTCTATAATGGGTTTTAATTTCGTCAAAATATTCTGCAAAATAGGCCTTTAAATATATGCCCAAAGTCACTATTTTGTTGTAACATTGACAGGGCCTTCAAGGTGCAGGTCAAACTAGGACCAGAGGTCAGGGTCGGGTCCCCAAAGCATTTTCCGAAGCGGGTTACAAAGCAAAACCCGAGCCTAAAATTCAAATTTTGAATAACGGGATCCCGTTTATAGAACGCGATCTCGTTCTATAAAACGGGATCCCGTTTACTACTGCATCGGTGGTGAATAAAACGGGATCCCGTTTAATAAACGAGATCACGTAGTAAACGGGATCCCGTTTATTAAACGGGATCCCGTTTTATATAACGGGATCCCGTTTTATATTTGCCCGTTTTTTTAATAAGACTGTACTATGACTGTCATTTCTGCAACTTGCCCTACAGTACGGCCGACAGCGACTCTTGCAGCATTCTTTGGCATATTTCTTTCTTTTGCAGGTCCATCAACTTGAAGTATTGTTGGTATTTTGATAGAAGCCATCATGGAGACGTTATTTGAGTGGAATTTTGTTGAATTGGTACTTGTTTGAAGGATTTGAAACACATTCAAGTTTTTGACATTACATGCTTCATAAATTTTTTAATCATGGGATCACAAAGTCGTAATAAGAGGAAAGATAGGAAGCTATTAACCCCTGAAGAAATTGAAGCAAAGAGAGTGAAGGAGGCAAAAAGGCAAAGAGATAGAAGAGTAAAGATCCAATCAATGAACAATGCTGAAGCATCCAATTCCACAACTATTGAAGATAAAAACATTGAGGAGACCATGGATATAGATGATGCAAGTTTGCAAGAGGTGAATGTGGAAACTAATACGATTATGCAAACTACTCCTGGTATGTCTTCAAATCCCTCTATTAATGCTATGGAGAATGTTTCAATGGGCACAAATCCAGGTACTTCTTCAAATCCACTTTTGAATGAAATGGAAATAGTGTTGATAGGAGATTTAAAACAAGCTGGATATAACAATGTTGAGATTGATAATATTCGTAGAGATCAAAATTTGAAACAAATTGTAGTTGAAAATGAAAATGAAAATGAAAATCCTTTTGTTGAAAATGAAAATGAAAATCTTTTTGTTGTTGAAAATGAAAATGAAAACCGTTTTGTTGTTGAAAATGAAAACGAAAATCCTTTTGTTGAAAATGAAAATGAAAACCGTTTTGTTGTTGAAAATGAAAATGAAAACCGTTTTGTTGTTGAAAATGAAAACGAAAATCCTTTTGTTGAAAATGAAAATGAAAACCGTTTTGTTGTTGAAAATGAAAATCGTTTTGAAGTTGAAAATGAAAATGAAAATCTAGGAAGTGATGTTGAAAATGAGAAATATTTTTTCAAAATTGAAAGAGATGTTTTGGATAATCTTCCTAGTAAAATTTCTTGGAGACAAATAAGAACACATGCCAATAGATTATATAAGGAATTTTTTTATCGTAAAAAACTATCATTTCAATGTCAACTAATGATGCAATTAATGAGAATGTGGAAAATGAGAAAAGTAATGAAAATGTTAGGCATTTTTGTTAAACCAAGAAAAAAAGATCAATCACTAAAACATGCTATGTCTACTGTTGCTAGTGCCATTGAGTCTATTGGAAGTAATAGTCGATCCAAAGATAAAAATGCAGCAAGACGAGCTTTAACAACTGCTATAGTGAATAAAACAACTTTGAATAGAAGAATGGTAAGCAATATTAGTGGAATTCTAAAAATACATCCTAAAACATTGGTAAGAGCGGCAAAAAGAAGAGAAAGTATAGAAAATGATCCAATTAACCAATGTTGGAGTTTTAGTGGTCGACTCCCGAGATCTGACATGAAACTAAATGTTGAAATCAGATCTTTGATCGAAAAATATTGGCATGATAATACTAGGATATCGTCTAATGTTAGAGATGTTTTAAAATTAAGAGTGGGGTCCAAAGTTCGCGATCCTCATCCAAAACACCTATTAGATACAACGCAAACTGAATTTTATAGAAAATTTTGTGATGAATTAGTGTTACCTGGTAATATTAAAATAAGTCAAAGATCTTTTGAAAAATGCAAACCATGGTATGTAAAGATTAATAAGGAACGAATATCTTGTTGTTGTAAAACGCATGTTCAATTTCGTTACTATTATGATGTGTTTCAATATATACGTTGTACTTTACATCGTAACATGATTATACATGAATGTGATATTAATATGCCAACTGAAGCAATAAAAGAGTTTATATCAAGTTTGTTCTGTGAAAGATCTAATGAAAAAGGTTTTTATTTAAGTTCATGTATTTCTGGACAATGCATTAGTTGTGGCAATCTTTCTTTGTTAAGAGTTTGTATGCATGAAAGTGTTGAAAATGATTTTGGACAACAATTAGTGGATGTTAAAAGATTTAAGAATGTTGAATATTCTTTAAAAGATGGAAAATTTGGAAAGCGTTGTGATTTAATTACAGAAAAGGTTAGTGTGCATGCATTCATATCAGAATTTAAAAGTAAAATTATACCAAAATATGTCAAGCACTCTCAACAAGCTCGATGGCTTGATGGACAATTTCGTGAATGTAGAAACACATTTCCAGTTGGTACTATACTATCAGTGGTTGATTTTGCAGAAAACTATACTTTAGCTCCGCAAGAGGAAATTCAATCACAATATTACAATTCAGTGCAGGTTGCTATGTTTGTTCATATTGTTTATAGACATGCAGATGATAGCACAGAGAATGATAGAAAATTTTTGAGGGAGTATCATTTCTATTTGAGTGACAATCGGTTACACTCGTCAGAGTTTGTTCAATATTGTTTCAATATATTTTATACAAATTTATGAGAAAGAGGAATCCAGATGACTGAACATCTTATATGGTCAGATAATTGTACGAGGCAGTTCAAGAATGCTCGAATGTTCTATTGGTTATGTAGGGTTCACAAGGAGAATAATGTCCAACATATGTGGAATTTTTTTGAAGCTGGACATGGTAAAGGAGAACATGATGGAGCTGGTGCATGTGTTAAAAGAATTCTTGCTAGACAACAATTAAAATTTGAGGATGCAGTAAAATTTAAAGATGCACGTGGGATTGTAGATTGGTGCAATACAAGATTATGTACACCTGGATCAAGCGAGTACTCTACAGTTCGTCGATTCTTTTGGTTGGTTGAAGAAGAAAATATTTTACCTAGACTTGATTGCCAAACAATCAGTGGATCTACTAAATGGCATTCATTTAGGAGTTCGAATGCAAGTACATGGACTATCTGGACAAGGGAGCTTGCATGTTTTTGTCAGTTTTGTATTTCAGGAGATTGGGAAGCATGTGAGAATACAGAATGGGTTGAAGAGTGGAAACAAAGACCATTGACACTTGCACAAGCACATAATCAAAGTGAAACAACAATTGAAGACAATGATCAACTGTTTGTATCAGACGATTATGACTGTGTTTCAGACCTTGTACAAGAAGGTAATTTAATTCAAATCATTTCATTTTATTTCACTTTGATTACTAATTTGTAGTGCTTTTATTTATTTATGTGTACATATGAATGCATGTATGTTGATTGGTCAAATTTTATGGACATGTGCAAGTTATTGAATCAAAATTTGTTTTGCAGGACATGTGTATGCTGTTGTTGCACCAAAGAATAATGAAGAGGAAACTGAATATTGGTTGGCTCGTTGTGTGGAGACTAAACATAAGTTAACAGCACCTCGAGAAGATGATGATGGCTTTCCTTATCCAACAGGTTTGATGATCCCCTTAAGACATCCCCTTAAGCATATTTTAAGAACTTCTTTGATCCCCTTAAGCAAATTTTAAGTATTTCTTTGATGATGCCTATCATTATCCAATAGGTTCGGTGGTGGTTGTTGGCACTTGGCTATGGAAATACCTAATAAGGAAGAATGGTTTGCCTGCATTCGAAGATTATGAAACACATAAGAAGATTATACACTACTCACATTTGGTGTTGGCAACAAATATAAAACTGGAGAGGTATCGCGGAAAACCTACAAATAAAGAGTTATGGAACATTTCTATGGAAGACCATGAGACAATCATCGATGCATTGGAAAAAAGAGAGGATGGAGATGGTACAATGGAATAAGTAAATACAGGTAAATATAGTTAAATAGATTTATATTGTTGTTTTAAATATGTATTAAATACATGTTTTGATATTTCTTGTGCGTTATTAGTTGAAATTGATTTAATTTATCCTTTTATATCCTCAGGCCATCATCACAAATTCATCAAATACTTTGAAACAAAAACTTGAGAGGCACTCGTAAATACAGGTACAAATTGTGTATATCTAGATAGTTTTATATAAATTAAAATACATGTTTTGATTCAGATATATTGATAAATTGCTTGTATTATTTTTATATCAGGTGGCATGAAGACCTGCTACATTCTCCTCAAGTTTTGGATTTTCTTGAGATGGCATATAACGACATTTTGTATTTACATTATTTTGAGTTGGCATATATGTACATACACAATTACATTATTACACATTTTGTTCAGAAATTTGTATACATGTGTATGTACACAATTTTATACTCTACAGTATTAAATTTATCAAAATTATTATTTTATGTATTTTATTTGTTAAATGTCCATGTTTTTCTACTTAGAATTTACTTTAAATTTGATTTATTATATTGTTCAATTTGGTTGCTTTGGGCAACTTCACCAAATTTTGAGAACTTAAGACGTCCCCTTAAGACATCGTAAATTAGGACCCCTTAAGACATTCAAAAAGTTAGCATAGCTTCTCTCATTAAGGTTATGTGGAATTAGTATTTGTGGCTTGAAACTCCTAACATTTGGTATCTATAAGTAGTAAAATCACATCAAGCCTACATGACAATTTGATGATGATAAATAAGTCCTAATCATAGTCATGTAGGTGTGAATTACACTCCTACCAGTAGTTTCACTCTTGGTGGCATGTCCTGTGTGTTCTTCCCCCTCTTGAGCATCTTTTTCAACCCCCAAATTGACCTTCCCTACCTCACATTTTTACCTAGTGCCCCCTTCATTTTTCCTACTTAGGGTCACCTCTTTGTGTCTTAGGGTTGCCCCTAGTGTCTCTAGGTTACTTGAGTGAACTTAATTAGTAAAAGTGGTGACCTTATTCCTAAAATGGGTGACCTTGTGGTTTTTAATGCATGAAATAACTCATATTTTTATCTTTTCTTCTTGATTTTTAACCCATTTTAACTCCCATTTTTTGTGCTAACTTGTGCTTTTCCTCACTTTATTTCTATTTTGAACTCATCATATTTTTGAGGGGTCCACCGATGTTAAGAGGAATTTGGAGGAAATATTACATCATATCATGTCCATTGAAAGTCATTAATGGTGGTCCTAAGTCATGCAGGGGAGTACTTGGGGTGGGTGGAATCTTTTGAAGAATTTGTAAAAATTTGACTTGGGACAGGGTATATGAACTTGGCAAACTTTTGCAAAAAATGTTACAAAACTTCAAGTGGGAATTGGATGAAATGAATTAAAGAAAGAAATGATTTCTTCAAGGCAGTTAGGCTTCTACAATTAGGAAGAAATGAGTGTTTCGATGTTATGGGGAAATGATGTAAAACTAGACAATAGGATAGGAAGTGGGATGGGATAAATCATATCCTAAAGTTAATCTAGCTTTCACAAAGTGGAGGGAAGGGAAGATACAAAGGAATATAAATTGTGGGAGAACCATATGGGACCATAGCTAGGAAGTGGAGGGGAGAATTTATAGATGAGATCCAGGGCCTTTTGTCTAAAAATGTAAAGTATTAAGATCTTATAAGTTCCTGCAGACCTAAACTTATTTTAAAATTTGATTCACATCCTGAGTTTGTGTTCATAGGATGAAACATGTCAAGCACAAGATTTCCTTGAGTCCTAGAATGGACACTAAAGATCATATTAAAAGGACTAATGGACAAATCCTAATTAAAGTTACACTAAGGTTTCATTTTGTAAAATATTGGAATATCCCATCAATTTTCTTTGCATTAATGAAGTAAATCTATGATGAAATCTTTTGTCTTGTAAATTAAGTTGTTTATTAATCAACTTATCAAATCAAGTGATTTCTCATGATTATTTCTCAAATACATGTATATGAATCTTATTGTGGAGAAGACTGTGAAACAAAATAAGAAGTCAACTAGAACCAAAGTGATGAGAGTTTATTCAACTATAAATAGTTTGTGTAGAAGCATAAATGGAATCTAAGTTACTAGATTGCAAGGACACTCCATGATACCCACATAAGGCCTTGGGATTTAATTTAATATAATATTTCTTCATAGATTAGCTAGAGGACAAAGGAGATGTAGTCACAAATGTTGGTAGGTTAGAGCATCCTACTTACATAGGCTGGATAGAAAATTTGATGTGTTTAACTTTTTAGATATCTTGCTAGATACTTTTAGGCATTGTACCATAAATGTAGACTATATCAATAATGTAGAAAATTAGACTATAATAATGGTGAGAGAAGTAGTTTTCAAATAAATGTTGAATTCACTTGAACCCACTTTGAGGTACAATGTTATAGTTGCAAGGTAATGGTCTCAAGAGTATAATGTAATTGAAGTGTTAAAAGATTGGGCTAGTCCTAATGTGGATTTAAAAAGTTAAGGAATGTGGAGGATTATACAATTGTAAGTTTTCCTAGTGAAATGAAAGAGGCCATGATTATGATGTGCAAACTATTTGGGAACAAAGACTCAATACATTTAAATGCTAGATGGGTGTCATTATTAGACATGTGATTTTGGAAAGGCTAATGATTCATAACTATGGGGAGTTGAGATCATTGTAGATCTCTAAATAGGTAATTTTTGTAGGCTACCAAAGGGGAAGATTTCTACTAACTTCATTCCTAATTTGTGTCATTTATGCTACAATGAAATTCCCACCTCCACTAATAAATTGTAGGCCTAGTTCCAAAGTTATAGTTCACATGTTTTTTTAGCAACAATTATCCTTGTAGGCACTCCTCCACCCATTTGGTGAAGAAGTTGTGTCCACTTAAGACATCGTAAATTAGGACCCCTTAAGACATCTTAAATTACATGATCAACACAAGATGTTCAAGCACCAAGGCACTTGGATAAATATAACTATAACCATGCTAGGATCATTTAATATTTAACTTAGTTGATCTCTAGATGAGAAGATGTGAGAGATTGATCCCTCCTAGTAGGCAAGAGATCCTCATGAACTTATCTCACTTTTTAATGCTTTGTTTTGATTTGCTTACCATTTTATTGCTTAAAATTTGACCAGGACCTAAATATGCATACCGTGAATGAATGGAGGAACTTTATTACGACCTCATCACTACATAAATTCTTTCAATGCAATTTCTTCATTAAGCGCAAATCTAGATCAACAATCTGACACTTGTAGATTTATATATGACAATTGATTATTTCTATTGATGTCATTCTATATATCTTATTATGGTTGATCTCAAATGTTTACATTTCTTTTCCTTCATGCACATGGTTCTAGATTAGTGTTTGATTTATGATTAAATTTAGGGATGCTTGTATATACATATGTATGTGATGTTATGCTTTTATAGTTTATGATGTATATGCAATGTATGTATGCATGGATAACATATATATAAATATGGATGCACCTAAACTAACATGATGGTTTTACATGATTATTACTTTGACATGTGTATGATTTTGAACTACGACAAGATTGCATTTATTGTGTGACATGTAAAAATATATAGTCCAGGTTCAACAATATATATATAAAGTCCAGGTCCATGTTCAAAAAATATATAAAGTCCACATGTTCAACAATATATATATAAAGTCCATGACAAACAGTATATAACAAATAGTCCATGAAATAGTCAAATATATAAAGTCTAGGTCCATGTTCAAAAAAATATATAAAGTCCATGTGTTCAACAATATATATATATAAAGTCCATGACAAACAGTATATAACAAATAGTCCATGAAATAGTCAAATATATAAAGTCCAGGTCCATGTTCAAAAAAATATATAAAGTCCATGTGTTCAACAATATATATATATAAAGTCCATGACAAACAGTATATAACAAATAGTCCATGAAATAGTCAAATTATACATCTAGCCTATGTTTGAAATAACCTATCAGATACTATCTCTATCATCAAGAGTCCTCTTCACACCATGCGAACTACTCAGATGACCTGAATCACTCTGCAAAAGAGAAAGATTTATATGAAATTAGATGTAAGATGATAAGGAAATAGATAATTTAATGACAATTTTTAAATTTATAATTTAAATATCATAAAATTAAATTACCGTGTGAGGCTGAGAGGCATGCTCTGGTGCACTTGGACCTGTGTCTCCATGCTCTGAATCAATCTATTTAATACAAGAGAAAGTTCAAGTTGAAATTAGATATACTTGACGATTTTAAAAATGATTTAATTAAATTTAATCTATAAGAACTATCATATTTAAAAATTATTATACCGTAAGAGGAACTTGTTGTGAATCCTCTATTCCAGGACCTGTCTCTACAGGCTTAGCTCCATGACATGTATCGAGCTATAATTTAAGAAAAAAAAATTTGGAATGTACATGTCAACATATATATATATATATATATATATATATATATATATATATATATATATATATCAAGAAATTTACTTTAAGTTCACAACGTATATTTTAATTGTTCAATTTAAATCTAATCTAAATTTTAAATTATACCGTATCAGGTTGCCCATCTCCTCTGTCCTCCTGCTCTGCATGTGCTGTGTGTTGCTCATGAAACGTGTCACTAACAAGCTCCTACAATGTCATTTATATTTAAGTTAGCACATGTGTGTACAAATCAGGTTTTAAAACATATATATAATTGACTTACAATGTACATGTTATTAAATACGTTTTTCAACAACCTGAAATGCAGTCGACTCCTGATATAAACTTGGATTATCCAAGTGTGCTACAATGCCCATCCTCATAGTTGTGTCAACCTGCATAGACATATTTATAAAATATTAAATAGTACATGTGCACGTTTTTAGATACACTGATATCAAAATAGAAAAATTTAAGTATATATATACAATTTTTTAAAACAATATGTGTACATACTGTAAGAGTGTCATGTGAGATGCCCAATGATGGAGGAGCGCTCGAGACACCCTGAGATGGAGGATTCAATGTGGAAGAACCCTGAACCAATTCATAAATAAGTTCATAAATATTTAATTGTACACACATTCAAGACTGAATTTTACAAAATTACAAATCATTGAAAATGTACCCCAAATGGGTGCCCGAGATGAACAGGTGTCGATGAAAAATTAATTCGATCAATTGTGACCCCTGTTGCCATCATCTACACCAAACAAACCAAACAATTCGATTGTTAAAATATTACAATTTAATTGATCATCTATATGTTGATTAAAAACACGTGGTTAAAAAATTGTTTTAAATTCAACATGTGTACATAACCTATATATACCTGTGTCGAATGATCAGTGGGATGATCCTCAGCAAATAGATAATCAACAAATGATTCAGTGCCCACATTATCAGATGATGCATGTGTAGCTGAAGTGGGTGCAACTGCCTGATCAGGTCCATAACACAACTGATTGCAACTCGTACATGTATGAGGCATCGACACATGTGGAGTGGCACTAGGACCACTTCCATCATCAACTCCTCCATGCTCTCTAACTCGAGCTACCATCATAGAAGTCTGCTCATGTAGGCTACCTGAGAGTGCACTCAATGTGCCTAGTGTGGATACCACTGCACGATGCTCGAAGGGCGAAGGAATGGCAGCAACAGGAGGGTCAATAAGAGGTTGAATAGGCACCGGTCGTTGGGGATCAACCCGTGCCCCCAACCTCTGTTGTGGCATGCCACCACCAACACCCTGGAATGATCTAAAATCAAAGTAGTTGGGTTTTTTATTCATAACAAACTCTACATATAATTTTCTCAAAAAATATAAAGGAACCTCACAATTAGCATGAGGTGGATAATCAAACACCATCCACCATCTATCCCAAAAATTAGCAGACATTCCTTCATGCCTACACCACCTGATTGATATTCTTTTCTTATTTGCAGGAATAGGTTCATTTGTAATGGGATGTCTAAAATATTGTGCTAAATGAGCTTTTGTGATTTTAAGATCCAAAATAGTCTTATAGGAGAGGCCATCAGCATAAAATTGGCGCCTCTCCTCTCTCCATTTCCGGAATCCATCAAAATCTGAGTCAATAGACCTCACAGAATCTACAATGTTTTGCATCAAAGATGCAAAACGTACTACGTGAGGTGGCATGAATTGTTCACTGCGAATGGAATTCAGTTTTTCTTGTATCGAATCCACATTTTCATTTATTATGGCTCGCAAGCGAGCCTGGTCAGTTCCAGGTGGGGGTGGAGGTGGAGGTGGAGGCGGGTCATCTGCAGGTGGGGCATCTAGAGGTGGGGCATTTGGCGCTGGGGGTGGGGGTGGGGGTGGGGGTGCGGCCGGATCATCTTGTGCATTAATAAAGTCCTCAACATCAAAGTGAATATCATCTAGATTCATGATGTATATATAAAAATCTAGATATGAACCTGCATATAAATACATATAAACATACAAACTTCAGTACAAATTTAAAATGATATCAAGAATATATATATATGTTTCAAGAAATTACACTTGAAATAAATTTAAATTAAAAACATACAAATAATGTATACATGCATGTACAAATTTCAAAATGTAAGCGAGCTATTAGGACTACCATAATGATTGATACAATGGGCAATATATATTTCAAAATTTCAATGTGCATTTAAGTAAGGAAACTTCTCTGGACAATCATCATGTCATTCTTAAATGTGAATATGCATCCCAAATTTTGGACTATTTTAAAGAAATATGGTGCATTTAGGAACTTGGTGATTGTTGGGGTAAAGAGGAATATATGATCATGCTAGAAGAGGCACTGATTAGGCTCATAATTGGCCAAGGTTGCTTTGAATAAGGTTAAAACAAGGAGATACCCATGTTGATATTCACACCCTTTGGTCCACACCTACATTGGGATGGATTAAGCTTGAAATTTTGATGGGTAGCCAAGGGTAATCCTAGTGAAGTAGGAGGAGTATGTTATTAAGAGATGATAAGGGAAAACCTCTACCTATCTTAAAGCTTATGATTTTGGTGTCAAGAACACTAATATGGTAGATTCTAGGGCCATGATATCCAGGGCCTCAAGATGACTTGGAAACTAAACAAGATATCCCTTAGTGTGGAAGGAGATTCCAAGATCAACATTGATCATATGAAAAAGCATAGATGAAGCTTGTGGTTATTGGAAACTATTATATATTGGAAGTTAGAAACTTGGTGAATACTTGTTTAAATCTATCTCCTTCAAACATATCAAAAGAAAAGGTAATTATATTCTAGACTAGGCAGATAATGGAAGAAATCATTAAATTGCTCCTAGACATCTAGTATTTGTTGGGAAGAATATTTTTTTTACATTCAACTTGAAATCCCTAAGTTGTGCCTCCATGCTATCAAATGTTACTTGTATCTACCTTCTATACAATGATATTGAAGGGGTAGAAGGTTAGGCTAAGGATTTCTATATTGCTACTTAGATAAATTCCACATCTTCAATGTGTGGCATGAGCATATGCACAAAGCCTTGGAGGATATTTCTAAGATAATGAAGATAAACCTTCATGTCTTGATGCTAAATTGGATGATTCTATCCACTATGAGAATTAAGATGAGGAGGAGGTGACATAAATCCCTCCTATCAAATTCGAACAATGTTAAAAATGTCAAGGAAGTGGTAGAGGCTTTGTAAGGCTTGTGTAATTTGTCCCACCACCCTAGGATAAAGTTTTTTAGTTTATTAGTAATTCTAACACTACTTCAACTTATTACTCTACTAGGGTTAGGGCCACTATAATTTTCCCTACCACTAATATATCTTAAGACACCTATTGGTTTATGTTTCATGTCATTGTAGTATATTAATTTTCCCTACCACTATTGATTGAACAAACTATACCATATATATTAAGTACTCTAGCTCAATGATCTTAAGATTAATGAAATCAAGACTAACTATATCATCATTATGCTTAGATACACCCAACATGCTAATCAAGAACTTAATTACCTTCACAACCCTATTAGCATTGTATCACTCCTATTAGGGAGTGGACTTGAATGGGGCCAAAAGATTCTTTACCTCTTACGATTGTGACTTTGGGTTTGGCATGGTCAACTTGGAGAGGTTGTGTGGCATATCCCTATAAGAGGATGAAGGGTGATAGGAGGTTGTAGGATGGCTAAAAGCATTCACATGACGATAATGTTCAAGTTTAAATTTCAAGATATGCATCATGGTCTACAAGGTTCTCTTGTTCAAAAGGTTCATCATATTCTAGACAAGGCACTCACAATCATTGGTACCAAATTCAAGACCTCCTATTACAAGTCTCCATATAGCTTTAAACATAACACCTATAAACACAAAATTTATAGGGCTTGAATACAAGCCTGCCTCCCAGTTAGGAGAAGTTTCCAAATAATTGGTGAACTCACATGCAATAAGGGAATAACACATGCATACAAAATATGTAGAAGAAATCCCTGTAGCATGACTCGTGATTAATTAAAGTTAGGGTTAGGGTTTCAATTAGGATCAGGCTTAGGGTTAGAATTGAGGTTAGGGTTAGAATTAGAATTCAAGGGTTGCTAAATTAGGGTAAGTATTAGAGCTACAATTATGGTTTGGGTTATGGCTAGAGTTAGGGTTACAATTACAATTACAAGTAGCTCGTTAGGGTTAGGGTTAGGGCTAGAGTTAGAGTTACGATTACAATTACAAGTAGAGCTAGGGTTAGGGTTATGATTAGGGTTATAATAAGGGTTAGGGTTTGAATTGCATATAGAATTAGGGTTAGGATTAGGGTTAGAATTAGTGTTAGGGTTAGGGTTGGAATTGCATATAGAATTAGGGTTCAATCTAGCTAGAAATAGATAAATTAGTCAAGATGGTTAGATAGCTCAATTTTGTTTCCTATTTCCTACAAAATGCAAAACTAGTTATTATTTTCTATTTAGTTGTTAGTCCCAACTCTTTCCTTTTAAGAAGTATATCAAATCTAATGTAGTAGTAGATACTTCTACATATACAAGTTTCTGTTAGGAGAAAATATATTTTGCCAAATTTGTATAGAGTTGTCTATATAGTGTGTTCCAGGGTAATCAAATGATGTAAGTCACAATTTAGAGGGTTGAGGGATAAGTTTGTGTTGAGTCTATAACAGGTGTTTTC
Source organism: Cunninghamia lanceolata (assembly GCA_027924645.1). Classification (NCBI taxonomy): domain Eukaryota; kingdom Viridiplantae; phylum Streptophyta; class Pinopsida; order Cupressales; family Cupressaceae; genus Cunninghamia; species Cunninghamia lanceolata. The sequence continues at coordinate 17,318,336 of BSBN01001272.1, read as the reverse complement.
TTACATAGACCGAGCTCCATAATCTAGGTGTCTCCATGTCTAACTCAAATGTTTCAACTTGGTCCATATTATATCCAGATTAATGATAAAATTTTATATATATATGGCTATGCACAAGATCCACGACCATATCAATGTTTGGTAGAGAAAAGTTATCTAAGTTGGGGTAGATCCTTTTTTGATGTCTCAAAAGTTAGTGCAAACATGAATTCCCTTAGTTTTCTTGTTAACTAAGACCACATTAGATCTACCCATTTAGGAAAAGTAATAGTCTGAATGAACCCTGGACATCCAAGAGTTTATACAATTCTTCTATGACCACGAGGGCTACTTGGGGGTGCATTTTGCGTAGCTTTTATTGAATAGGTTTGGCATTGAGGTGAACCACAAGATGATGCATGACTTTAAAGATGGAGTCTCAAGGCATATCACCATAAGACCACATGAAGAAATCAACGTAATATTTAACATGGTGACATGGTTATATATGCCTTCTTTGATGTCAAGGTCCAGTGGAGCTACTATCTTAGAGAGTTTAGGGTCCAAGCTTCTATTCACAGGTTGATGTTTATAGCATGTCCTCAATAAGGAGAGGGGAGTCATGTCTTGTATCTAAGTGGTATCTAATGGAAGGTGAAGTTTGTCAAATTGAGGAGCTCTTGGGAAGTGTCCATTTTTATTATATCATTTTAATCGATCACAAGTTTCTTCTTATATAGATTGTTGCTATTCTGCCTAGACTAGGGTGCCTCAGGACTGAAGGGTTCTTTCTTTCTCTCCAAAATAAGCATATATGTAGGTGTTAAGTATGGTGGAAAAGTCTTTCTTATGATTACAATGGGGATGTGATCTTGACACTTGATAAGTTTCATGATGGCTTCATCATTTTGGAAAACATCAAATCATAAAGGGTCGTGTTGGTCCCAATCGATAAGCTCAAGGTATTCTAGGTCTAAGGAGATGGTGAGGATAGTGACCTATCATGAAAGAGGTTAGTGGTGGAAAGATCTTCGTAAGCATCATGAGTGGAGCCTACATCAATGTCATTAAGATTAGGGAAAGCATTACCAATGAGGTTTCAAGCTCGTATCACAATTAACATCACGATGTTCATTCCAGGGGCATAACCTAGCTAGTGAGGACAGCTACTTGAGTATATCAAAAGTTACATAAATGTTGGCTTCATTTCATTCTTAATTAGTTGGCTATCACAAAAACTGTAAAATTTTCTCAATTCTTGATTAGTTCTAGTTGTCTCTAAATGTTTGATTATGAAGGATGTGATAACTTGGTTTTATTATGGTTTGTTGTAATTTTTTTACATGATAGTTAGCTATTCAATAATGCCTTTAAAATACAATGACATACATTGTTATAAGTAAATTTTATAAAAACCAAATATACATATCATCCCAATTTGCTATATAATTTTTGACAGTTTGTTCAAAATCTCTCCTTTCATATGATACAATCGTTTCAAAATTTCAATTGCATTTTGCAGCTAAAATGTTTAAATACACCTATTCAACATTCAAATTGAACTCAAATTTTGACAGTTTGTTCAAAATCTCTCCTTTCATATGATACAGTATTTTCAAAATTTCAATTCTATTTTACAGCTAAAATGCTTAAATAGAACTATTCAACACTCAAATTTTGATAGTTTGTTCAAAATCTCTCCTTTCATATGATACAGTATTTTCAAAATTTCAATTGTATTTTACAGCTAAAATGCCTAAATATATCTATTCAATTCTCAAATTTAAACATAATTTTGACAGTTTGTTCAAATTCTAACATTTTATATGATATAGTCTTTCAAAATTTCAATTGTATTTTACATCTAAATTGTCAAAAATCAACTACTGATTCTATAAACCCTAAACCCTAAATAACAATTCAAAATTTAAATTTTCATTGTATTTTACATCAATTTACAAACAATGGAAGGTATATACAATTGATGGGTATTTTTTACAAGTGGAAAAATCCACTTACCTGGCTGGATGCTTTGAGAACTCGGGATCCCGTTTTCCTCTGGCGCCTGTCGCTGTTGAAAATGGGGTCTCTGCTGTTTTTTAAAAAAATTTATACTTTTCAAAAACGGGATCCCGTTTTATAAAACGGGATCCCGTTTCATATAACGCGATCCCGTTATATAAAACGGGATCCCGTTTATAACGGGATCCCATTTTATATAACGGGATCCCGTTTATGGCCTCTAGGTTCGGGATCCCAGGAAAAACGGGATCGCGTTTTTGGTCCTAGGCTCGGGATCCCGAGGCAAAACGGGATCGCGTTTTCTATAAACGGGATCCCGTTTTATATAAACGGGATCCCGTTTTTTGTTCCCCGATTTTGGAATTTTTTCTAACTCCGAAACTTCCACCTTAAGTGGACACAACTTCTTGCATCTACCCATTTGATCTAAGATACCTGCTGTATAGAAGATGCTCTCAAAATCATAGTAAAATCCTTTATTCTAGGAAGACTGTTTAGAATCTTCCAATCATAACAATAAACAAACAAGAGTTTCATCAAATTCTACTTTTTCACTCTCTTTTCCATTCTAAATTTTATTCCCAATTTCATCCATGAAGAACTTCCTCAACCTGTAGATCTTGTTGTTAGCCATAACTTTACCAGGTGTCGAGGATAGCTTCAAGTTTTTACCCAAGCCGTAATTTACAAAATTTGGCCTTACTAGATACAATGTGTTGAAAAGCTCTTTGAATTTATTCTGGAAAAGAGTTCTTGAGAGTATAATGTGTAGTTTTGAATTAACCTTTTTGCATGAATTCCATTATATCTGGTAAGGCTGAATTTTGTCAATTGTTGCTTTTGATGACTGAATTTGGCCTTACGAGATACAATGGAATTCATGCAAAAAGGTTAATTCAAAACTGTGCATTATACTCTCAAGAACTCTCTTCTAGAATAACTTCAAAGAGCTTTTCAACACATTGTATCTGGTAAGGATGAATTTTGTCAATTGCTACTTGGGTAAAAACTCGAAGCTATCCTCAACACCTGGTAAAGTTATGGCTAACAACAGGATCTACAGGCTGAGGAAGTTCTTCATGGATGAAATTGGGAATAAAATTTAGAATGGAAAAGAGAGTGGAAAAGTAGAATTTGATGAAACTCTTGCAAAGTTCAGGTTAATAACTGATGCTTTTGTTCATTGTTATGATGGGAAGATTCTGAACAATCTTCCCAGAATAAAGGATTTTACTATGATTTTGAGAGCATCTTCTATACAACACGATGTCTTAGATCAAATAAATGAAGCAAACAATTGTGAAAGAACCAACAATTTTGAATTTGAAACAATGGTGTCTTATGTATAGACTCCCCCTATGATTTGCTCGTAGAATAAGGTATAGAAATTTTGAATTAGAAACAATGGTATATGAACAACTATTTAGACTATCTGTTATGCTACAACAATTAACTACAGGTTAGAACATATCCATATCAGCATAAAATAGCAAGTGCAATTCACCTCAAACTCTACTGTGGTAATTGCTTTGTAAGGAAGTTTGCACTCCATGAACATTCTCTGTGCACATAGACAAACATTTAAAGCTCTTAACCAAAGCTCAAAAAATGAGTATCTTGTCATTGCATGACTCCTACTTTTACTTTGAGTATGACAGTACTTGAGCTTCTGGTGTTTCTAGACAAAACTTCTAGTGGAAAAGTGTAGTCTCCATCTGAAGGAACCATCTTCGGAGCTCTTCCTTGAAATGAGGGTTGAAAACATTAGAAGAAAAGCAATACCATAATTCTAAAGAAATAATTTGTATCAAGACAAATGTCAGAAAGTATAATTAAAAAGACAAATCCTTACAATTGGAGCTCAAATTGGACCAAGCATATTTATGATTTTATCTTTAGAATGTAGGAACTTTCTCTGTCAGAGCTTCACGACCTCAAATTGGATCTCAAATTGGACTAGCAGATTTATGATTTTATCTTTAGAATGTAGGAACTTTCTTTGTCTGATATTCATGACCTCAAATTGGATCCAAAATTGGACCAGCAGATTTATGATTTTCTCTGTCCACCGACATTTGTATTCCTATACTCAGGTTCTGCTTCCAAGAAAAATACCTGGAAGTGTTTCAGACTGGCTCAAGGTACTCTCCAACCTGGTTATGTCACTAATAGCAATCCAAGTTTTCCTGAACCATCCATACTCGAATGTTGCATCACAATCTATTCTTCCTACACATAAAAATGCCACATATTAACCCCTTCTAAATAAAACATTTGATCATCATAAAACCATAATTAATAAATCATTTATTTGCCAAAATCCTCCTTGAATTCATTTGCACTAGTGAGGCCCTGGTCTGAAGATTTCTTGATCAATTCATTTAATTTGGGCCATTGATGGATACCACATCAGCCACAAGCTTCAAATTTGGAACCTTGGACAAAATCTTTGACTGACTAGGAAGCCTATTTTTCTCAGTTTTTGAAACTCCAAAATTACTGGGAAAACAAACTTGCTCAGTTTTTGAAACCTCCATATTGGCAACAATTCCATCACAATTCTCAACATTTGAGGCCTCAGTTGGGCTTATTCAAATTTTAATCTCGACCTCAACTTTAGGGGCTACTTCTTCATCAATGTTACCCTCAATGATAAATTTGGGAAAAAAGCATGAGCCATTCTTATCAATCCAAGCAATTGACCTTTGACAGCATGTCTCCAAATCTATTTGTAGCATTCACAAAAAATCAATAAGATAGGGTGAACCATCTATTACCAACTCTATGGTGGGCATGCCAACTAAAAACTCAACCCTAAGAGAATCCAAAACTTGGGCAGAATAATCATTCTATGATCCATTCCAAAAATACATCACCCTCATTGGCACTAAACTCTTATGAAAATTCTCATAATTATGCAATGCTTCCATGCCACAACAACACTGATACACACAACTGCATTTCAAACCCCTATCCTTCTTGCCATAGTTAATTCCATTCTTCCATCCCTACTTAGATGCTCCCCTTCCTGAGGCTAAGAAACCATATTTATTTCCTCATTTTCATTTCATTTGAGCTCTCTCCACAATCTTTCTGCCAAGCTGATAGAAATTCTTCCGTTCACCCTTCATCCCAAACAATACCAATTTACACCCCACACTATTTCAACTACAGTGCAATTATTTACAATGTCGCTGCAACACCATAATCTACAACAACCCCTAACAAAAGATTACACTATACACCAAACTTTGATGCCACATTTTACATTAGTATAAAGGGAAACAACATACAGAATAGAGAAAGTTGATTCTAGCTCCCAGTCCCATTATTAAAACCCCAACCGAGCCATTAAGCAATACTCAATACTCACAAGGTTAAATTTTGCCTAGAAAAACCCAATTCCACCATGAAACAACCCCAGCAAGACCAAAAAAGAACCACACCCAGCTTACAACATCAACTTGGAGTCCCAAATTTTCCAAAACTTGAATGGGTCACTACAAACCCAAAATCAGCCATGAAAATGACAACACCTCAATTGCACCATAAAACAACTCTAATGAAGCCATAAAAGAATGACTTCCAAAGCCCATGTCAAGCCCTAATTTTAGAATTCCTATCGGGATCATTCTAGGGCCATATTTAGCATCCAAAACTTAAAACCCATGCTTTCTCCATCAAACGGTTCTAAAAAAAACTCCCTTCCTAAACTACTATGTTTTCAGAACCCTAATACAGAGCTAAATTTAGCATGCAGCCAAATTTAGCACAGGGTCAAAGTTAATCTGAAAAGTCTTCAAACCCACATCTGCTTCGCAAATTATGTTTAGAAGCAACTTATTCGACACCTAAATTTTTCAAAGACTCCAAGGAGCCCTTAAAATGCACATACACAACCAAATTGGAGGGCAAAATTTTGGATTTAAAAAAGAGTGGAGATAGAGAAGAAAGGTCAAGAATCAGAACCTACAGGACCATAGGGCATCGAAACAATCTAGAGCTAACTGGGAAAAAGAGAACTGCTCTAGCTACCCCTGCTCCTCTTGCTGCTCCCATCCCTGCCATTTCTATGGGTGCTCATGTCAGATGTGTGGTCCCACACCCAAAACTACCTCTGCTTCTGTCAAGTGAAAAGCCTTAGAATAGTAGGGGTCATTTTCATCAAGATGGATTTATGGGGTTTCATGGATCGACCCCTATGATAGATAGTTTATATGGTGATTGAACCACTACATAAAATCGGAGAGACCACTAGATTAGGGAGGGATCAACTGATCCGAGATCGACTGGTTTTGACTCCTGAATCAATTGGATAGGCGGGAAATGTTTTACGTGGTATTACTTTTAATTGTAATAAAATTTCTAAATGGTAGGGAAGAGGGAAATTACCAATTCGTGTGACTAATTATTTAGTCATTTTTATTTGTGTGACTAATTATTTAGTTGTGTTTTTTACCTTATGATTAAGTTAGTCATTTATAGTTATGTTGCAAAAAAATAGTAGAATTTAGTCATTTTTAGTTGTTGTGACTAAAAGTTTTAGTCACCTAGTCATTTATTTGCCAAAATTCTACTAGTGGAAGCCTTTATTGCTAGCTTGCATGCTGCTTTGTCTCTTAAAATTAAACACATTTGAATATTTGGTGATTCTTAATTGATCATAAGACAAGTCACTAGATCTTATCATGCAAAGCAAGATAAGTTATCTCAATATCGAGACTTGGCCTTATCATTATTGAAGAATTTCTCATCTTTCACAGTTGACACAATTCCATGAAAAGACAATTGACATGTGGATGTAATGGCAAGCATTGCTTCCCTTATGTCCCTTGATGATTCTTCAGGAAACTATCAATTTATCATCTATAATCTCAAAACACCTTCGATATCTGAAATATCTGAGGTTGCCTTTTGTGATAATACAAATTCAAGAGAATGGCACTCCCATATATTCCAATATTTATGTGATGGTACATTTCTTGATGTAGCATCCAAAAGAACCTGAATGAATTCACATATGCAAACTTGTGGCATGTTATATCATCTTAGCAAATGTTCTATATCGACGAATCTATGAAGGTCTTCTCCTTTGTTGCCTTAATAATTTAGAGATCCTGATTATCCTGGAGGAGGCACATTCAAGTACCTGCAAAGGACATTTCGATCGGATATCTCTCATTCAAAAATTACTTTGTATAGGTTACTATTGGCAAGACATGGAATGAGATTACTTTGCCTTTGTCAAAAAGTTCTTGCAATGTCAACAACATAATAATTTCATTCAAGCTCCTGCCCAAGAAATATGTGCTCAAGTTTCACCTTGGCCATTTTCCATGTGGGGCTTGGATCTTATTAGAAAAATTTCTCCTCCATCTCAAGGACGCACTTTCATAATCAAAGCTACCGATTACTTTATGAAATGGGTCGAAGTGGTTCCTCTTTGATCCACAACTACTAAAGTAATCTGTCATTTCATTCAAGATAACATAATATCTCGATTTGGTATTCCTTCCACTTTGGTTTCTAACAATGGTGCTTCATTTAAGAACAAATATGTAAATAAATTCCTTGAAATATATCATATTCAACATTGCTTCTCTACGTTGTATTATCCTCAATCAAATGGACAAGTGGAAGCTTCTAATAAAATAATTAGACAAATCCTTCAAAAAATTGTTAACAAACATCAAAAGGATTGGCATACTCAACTATCATACACATTATGGGCTTACCGAACAAGTGTTCATATAGCTAAAGGTACTACCCCATAAAACCTTATGTATGGCACCGATGCAATCGTGCCTTTGGAGTTAGAAATTCCTTCATTGTGAATTTCTCTCAAGGGCATTCTTGATGAAAATACTCAAAAGAGAATTATGATATCAACAACTTGAAATACTCGACGAACAATGTATAAATGCTCTCGAACATCTTCAAGCTCATAAAAAATTCATTCAATGCTTGTACAATAAATGTGTCACTCATTGCTCATTCAAAGTTGGAGATATCATACTCTATGAAAATAAACTCAATGTCAATGCACCTCCTAATGGAAAAGGGAAGTTTAGCCCGAATTGGATAGGACATTATATCATCACTGAAGTCTTCAGATCAGGTACATATAGACTATTAGATGTGCATGGTACACTTCTTAAACAACCTATTAACACTATATATTTATGTAGATATTATGCTTAATTTTTGTTTTTAATTTGTATGCTATCACTTTCTTTATAAAGCAAATGATTGGTAGATAGTAAATCTTAAATTCCTATTTTATTATTTTCTTTAGTCTTGACAAAATATGTAGTTTTTCTTGATTCTTTAAAATAGTTTTCTTAGTTTAGAGAATTACTCAGTTGTTAGCATATAAATTGACAGATGTGCACCATGTTCAATAATCATTGTTGAATCTAATTTAATAATGTTACAACCTTATTTCAATGGATCACAACTAAATTGTTTCATCATGTGTATACATTTTGTTTAATATCTAATTAAGAATATGAGTGTTTCATTAGAACATGTATCATTTAAATCATTGTTGCATTTGTTAAACAATTACACATAGTTGTTTACACAAATCACTTTAGTATTTATTTTGACATACATGAGTAAAAAAAATCTAGATCTTTGTTGTATTTACTTATCAAGTAGATCACAAGTAGTATCTAGCATAAACACAATAAATCATATATCAAAACCATAGATATATAAATCATAAGAGTTTGCATGCACAAGTTCACCACTACATCAAAATGTAGCTAATCATAACACAATACAATAAATATCATCAAAGTGTTGGACTGTGACATCCAGATCCCTTAGGACCTAATGGTGTCTAAGTAATAGATGGTTGTCTATGTGAGGCTATGGATAATGAGTGAATCCTAGAGATACTCCATGATCATAAGCACCTAATCTCACCTCTAAGCTCTCCCACCTCCTGTGTGGCATCTGTGTGCATCCGTTGGAGTTGATCTTTCTCAACTCTCAACCAATCCACCTCAACCTATAGATAGCTTAGTAGAATGTATTTAGTACCTAAGTTCACTACGACTCTATACTAATCTAGCTATGTTTGGAGAACATCTCGTGCCTCCTCGACACTTGTTGCTTTCTGAAGCACCCAATCTCACTCAACTACTAGTTGATCTATCTCAACTGCTAACTAATCTTGCTCTATTTGTCCCTCCTCGAATGCTGCTCTAAGCTGCGCAACTAGATCAAATATCTCTGCATGTAGACCCACCATGTGTGGTGGCCTATAACAAGCCCACACTGCTGCTATGTCAACTTAATGGGTAGCATCTTCACTATGACTTGACTCACAAAGTTGTGCCATGCGCTACTACCAACTATAGAATGAAATAATCATCATGTCAACATCTCAATCAAATCAACATTATGCATCTTAAACTAACATAGGTACAATAACAAATATAATCCTCACCTAGATCACCCTCCTTCCATGATGGATCATGTGGAATGGTGATTGTACTAATGTCTGTAGTTGTCCTAGCTATTAGGTGCATCGTAGTGGCACCACCACTTGACTCCCCATCCTCAAAGTGACATTGTACTCCTCTAGCTATGCACCGTGGTCATAGACTATGAGTTCAGACTCTAGGTCCCTCCTCGTTGACATCTACACCCTCCACTAGTTGGCATCATCTACCTCTCGTCATCGGCACTGGTGGATCCTCCTCATCATCATCATTTCTTGCATAATCTTTTCTGCTGTCTCCCTCCCACTCCTCTAACTCATCTCCTTGCTCAACCCAATATCTGGATTGCCAAAAGGATGATCGACAAGAAAGATGGGAGCAGGGTGTGTTGTCTCCCACCACATTGTATATGATGGGCTCACACCTACATTATCAGCCTCAAAGATAGGATCATCATCCTCTATGACATCATCTGGATCACTCAACACCATGTCTATGATGGTAAGTCATACCCTATCATGAGGCCACACCCTACAATGTGAGGACCTCACATAGAACAATCATATGCTAGGAACCACCTGCAGTCATCTAAACTACCTCATCACTCTATCATAGTAGAATGTAACTACGATGTGATCTCTATGACCGGTTAACAATTGATCCTTCTACATCCTTGCTAGCTACCTCATTTGTCCAATCCATGGTCTAAATCCCCTGTATGGTCTCCACACGATGACCTCTAGCTGCAACCTATCTAATACAATTCTCCAAAATAGTAAATCACCACATATCGATGGTCTCCTCATCTTGTAGGTTTGTACTTGTGGATTCATCTTGATGTCTCTATTAGATAACCCATTGGCCTCATGCATGTAATGTGCTTGAATGCCCACACCTACAGGAGTGTGCACATCATCAAGATGTGTGCCTCATAGTGTACATAGCAACCAGATCATAATATAAATGAACAATCATACTCCATCCCTAGGAGTATACTATCCTCTACTCCTCCATCACTCTAAGGGTATGGACTAGACCCCCATGAAGGTGAGTGCCTCACCCATCCTGTGTAACAAATAGTGTGATGGTAGTGATCATGATGTGACGTATGATTGGTATAACAACCACACCCTACTCTAAGAATCAAATGTCAATGTGTCCCCGATTGTTTGATGACACTGTGTGTGCAAGACAGTACATCTGGCTCACCTGAGTGTAGTCCTTGGACCTTTTCTCTACAACCCTAATTATCTCACCGAGCACATGTAATTGTAGTATCCTGTACACATCCTCTAAAGTAATAATCATATTTCATGTTGAAGGAAGAAAAGTGGACGTATTTGAGTTTCACCGCTCCGTGAGAGCCATCAACATCATACGATGATATTTCATCATAGGAATAGTGTACACCCACCACAATCTAGCATCTCGTAGATGTCCCATCTCTGTGTCTATAAGTGTGCTCAATTGACTGCACAATAATGTGTATAGGTGACCACCGAAATGCTCTCGCATCCCTGGGAGATCCTAAAAACATGATAAACAAAGTGTACATCAAACTTCAATTTTAGCTTCATCAATAATTACAAAAATCAATTAAAGCCTTGATCCTGGACCAAGGTGCCTAGATAGGTCTGGGGCACTCAAGAAGGACTTGGGCACTCAGAATGGTCTAGGGTGCCCCAGGAAGATAATGGTGCCCTAGAGGTGGACATTAAAAATTGTCTCGTAGGCCCATATTTGGCTTGAAAAATGAAAAATACATTAAAATAATTACATAAATGAAAAATACAAGTTGGATAGAAGCCTACCTCATGCTTGTCTAGTCCTTGTGCTATTCCAATCCACGGTGCATCCAGCCTCGGTAGTCGATATGGCCTTCAGCTCGGCATGATCACTCTCCTACTTGCTCTATCTCCTCAAAGATTGAAAATGAAAATAAAATGGTAAAATGTGAGAACTTCTTTTACTATTTATATTAAAACGCTAAGAGATCTTGATTACAATCTAAGGTTAAATACCACATTTTCTAGACCTCTATTCATCTAAACATTGATAACGCAGGCTAGCGAACTCAGATTTGAGTGTCATTTGTTATGTTCAAATAATTGTTCCACCATATCTACAAGCATATGTTTTGTGTCTTGACATTATTCACTAGAATGACCCTACCAAAGCATATTCATCAACCTTCTCTCTAGAAAGTCAAAGTGGAAAGATCACCACCCTGTTTCTACTTCCTAAAGAAGCAAGAAGAAACATGGGGCATATATCTACCCACAAATTTTATTCTGATCATGTCTCATCACTTTTCCCCTTTAGAATTTTTGGACTAACACATACATCTATTGGTTGCAAGATTATTTTATCACACTAATGTTGTGGTTTGCAGGATCACAGACTGGGTGCTTCACCCTCTTGCTTGTTGATGATCTACATCCTCCACAATATCCTTTTTGATATCCTTTTACAACATGTTTTTATTTTCATGTCCTTTAGCTTGCATATGCACGTAGTGTCATATGGCCGCTAAAGTGGGGGCTAAATGTTACATCGTAAATTATGTACACTAGTTGTGTAGGCACAATTTCACTATGTTTAGCTCCTCCCTTTTGTGATCCTAAGCCTAGTTCATTTTTAGGTCCACCTTAAAGTCTTGTTTTGGCCTCGTTTATAGAAAATGTCATGATTTTGATTATAGTTTTGTCATAACCTAAATAATAAATTGAGATTTGGATTTAGCCCTGCATTAAGTGCGGGCTTGAGCCTTAAATTACCCAAAGGACCTAGGGCATGCAAGTACCCTGGTCCCTCCCATGTTTTAGGGAGGTAATTTAAGTCTATAGGTCGGCTTTAGTGTTGGTTAGGCTGACCCTAAACTTAAATTTGTTTTTTGGCGCGTGATGTTAGCTCTTTAATTCAAATTACTCTTTTCTATAGCCTTGTATAAAAGTAACTTATTTCATTTGAAACTAGATGTGTTCTAGATGTGAAAAAGCTCTCTATTGTTATGCTCTGTATGCTATTGAATTATTGCAAGTTTCTATTTGATCAAGTGGAGTTCTACTTTGCTCATGGAAAGATTTGTATGAAGAATAGGAGATGAGATCATGAGTCTATCTCATTTGTTCCTAGGTTGAAGCACTTTGCATGATTGGGAGAAGGGTTGAAACCACCAACTTGAGATTGGCTTAAGTACTATCCAAGGGTATGGTTGTATTGCCTTCTTATTCAACAAACTTTCGATGAATCTTCATCCTTGAGGTGAAGTTGTGATCTTCCTTGAGTGAAGCATCCTTTTATATCATTCCTTCATATTTTATTGAGTCATCTAGGGTTAGGGTTGATATTATTTGATTAGATTTTGCATGTTACTACTCACAGTTAGAGTTTCTAAGCACACACAACATCTAGTTCTAATCTTGGCTATCTGTGAGATAGGAACTCTGAAATGGAGGCTTGACTAAGGCAAGCTCCTATATAGACACAAAAATTTTCCCTTCTTTCTTGTGTTCAGATCGAAGAAACATGTTTGAGAAGATATCAATTTGGGAGAAGAAAGGTAATGCATGTACAAATCTGGTGAAAGTTTCAATTTCTGTAAACCCTAAGAAAAGTCCTAGGGCACCCAAGTACAATGGTACCTATGGAATTTTGACTCTAGGTTCCTATTCTGAACTATTCACTCACCTTTTCTATCCATTTAGATTCTCTATTTTCACTACTGACTGTCATTTGTAACTCAATCTCTCTCATTTAGGGTTTGATCATTTGACCTAGCTAGATTGGTTTAATTTGGTTTGAACACTCATCTATACAATAAAGAGGTAGAACCCCTATAGTTTAGCTCTCCCTCAAGGGTAGAAGCCAAGCTCAATTTGTGTCTCAATTCTTGTAGAAGAGGGTTTGACCTAGTTTAATTCCTTAGGGTAGATCACTCTTTTCCACATAACAACACCTTCTGAATATAACCTCCTCAATCATCTTGGGAATATGCCACCACAAATTTCCATTTTGGAACTTCTCAAGACATCCCCCATCTACTGTGACATCCTCAACAAAGCTCTCAAGAGTCCCATGTCCCCACTGACATTCCACCTGCACAATTCCAAAACTTGGTAGCCCAATTGTCTTCTCTTCACCATCTCAATTTTATCTAATCCAACATGCCTCCCATCAACCCTCTACATAATAAATCCCTTCATATAGAGGTTCAAATCATCAATCACAAAGTCAAAAGAGTCCTCATGGATAATGGATCTCGTTTCAATATATGTACATTAAAATTCATAAAACTATTGGGGTATTCAACAAGAGATCTAGAACCCTTGCTCATCTCCATAAAAGCATATGACAACACAAAATGAGAATTAGAGGGCACCGTATGTCTTCCTATCAAAGCAAGTCCTCTAACACTACCCACCCTATGTCACGTGGTTGATCTTGACCTACCATACAATCTTCTTCTTGGCCGACCATGGTTGCATGACATGTAGGCCATCCCTTCCACCTATCACTAGTGTCTAAAGTTTCCTCCTAATAGAATTGAAGTCACTATCCCCATCGATCAACAACCTTTTGAATATTGTAAAGCTTTGGAAGTTTTCTATGACAGTCAATTCCATTGTCTCAACACTTATGGGGAGAACCTTAAAGAGACTTCATCCACTCCATCTGTTGTGTCTAATCCTTCACACACATCCACCTCATCATCTGCCTTGATCCCTAAAGTATCTCAAGTCAAGACCATACACAAAGGGTATGGTTAATATGAGCTTCATAATGCCTTTCATGTCATCAATTGTAGAAAAGTATTCAAGAAAAAAATGAAGGCTCAATGATAAGATCCCCTTTGTTCTAGAAAAGGTCTCCTAAGAAGAAGAAGATATTGGAGAATCCTTGAATCATTGGTTATATCATGATGAGAGTGACCCAGTAAAAGCAAACCTTTAATATTTTAAAGAGAAATATCATGTACCATATCAAATGTGCACTAAAATTCCCTACCATGGAGAAGGACTTGGCATCAATGAGAAAGGGCCCACTGACCCAATTCCAGTTGATCCCACATCTCCCAACCAATATGCCAAGTACTTTGGCCTAGGCTATGCACCGCCCACTATGGAAATCCAATGTCCTACTAAAATCTCAGTAGATGTGGTTGAATCTTCCTCTAATATTGCAAATTTTACACTGACTGTCATCATAGCTTCATGTGAAGACCTTGACCTCTCATGCATCTTCCCTGACAATACTATTTTTCTCATCAATCTTTTTCTCATCTATCCCCACATCATTGATTGGGATCACCAAGGACCACCACCTCTAGATACATTCCAAAATGATGAGGTTCTCACTACATTCCTAGAACTCTATGACACCTCACAATATGATAAATGATTAAATACCAATGCCTACTTTGGGGAAGAGGAGATCCTTAGTCCAAATAAAAACCAAAAAATAAAAAAAAAACCCCTAGTGAAAACCTCTCTAAGGTGCTATCAGACATAAAAGAGAAAAATAAGGACGTATCTCCTAGTGAAAACCTCTTTGAGGCGCTAGGAAATGATAAACTCCATCTTCCTCCCATACCTTCATATTGGCAGGAATGCTCCACCATCTTGATTGAAGGCACACAAGAAATCAACCTTGGCACCAAGGAACAACCCAAGATCACCCACATTGTAGAAAATCTTGCTATCAAAGAAAAATCCAATCTCTCAGCCATACTTCAAGAGACACTAGATGTCTTTTCTTGGTCCTATGTTGATATGCCAGGGTTAGATCCCTCCTTAGTGGTCCATCATCTTGTGGTACATCCAGATGCTTGACAAGTCAAATTGAAGCACCAAAAGATGCATACTCAAGTCATCCTTCTTGTTAAAGAAGAACTGCAAAAACTATTGGAAGTAGGCTTCATTCACCCTATAGACTACCCTAAATCAGTTTCAAATATTTTTTTGGTTGCTAAAGAACTTGGGGGCATCTGAGTCTATACATATTTCTGAGATCTAAACAAAGCATGTCCAAAAGATGACTTCCCACTTGCTAACATCGACATCATCATGGATTTGACGGATGGAGTGTTGAAATTAGGGTAGACAATTGAGAGGGGGGGTGAATCAATTGTCACAAAACTTTTATCTTTTGCTGCATTTAATCTTCTTTACCACTTATTAACAGATTAGTGATATAACCATGAAAGCATGAATCAACAACACATGAGCAGAAACATAATCAACACACAAAAAACCACGATTTTTACATGGAAACCTGGTTAAGGGAAAAACCACGGTGGGGGTTAACCCACAAGATTTATTCTTTGTTAAAAGAATAGAAAATTGGGAAGGCAATAATATTCACAATATTAACACTAAAAGGTTGAACTGAGAAACAACATCTTCTTCATACAAGGTTTAGTTCCATTGAAGCGCACAACACCTCTTCTCTGCTCCCACTCACTTCCTCACTACATCTGCATCTTCGCTTACATCCCCACATTTCCACAACTTCACAACACTTATTTATACATGTCATTGACTTTAGAATGAACATCAAAGTCAGCCTTACAATCATCTATCTGGAACATTCTCCAAGATAGGCATTACAAGTAATTATAGTCACAAGACTTAAAATGTTTTATGCGAACCATCACACTGTTGGCCAAACAAAGCTGGGACTTGAATCTTTCTTGAACAACATGCCACACTCCATAGAACTCTTCTTAGATCATCCACAACACACACCAAGCACCTAGTCAACCAAGACTGGAAAGAACAACAACACCTAAGGAGAAGTCTTCAACCATGAGCTCAATCCTCAATGCGGACCACCAACGCAATAGGCACAAGATCCAAAGACCACCACAAGCACAATTAAATCAACAAGAACAATTGTATCACCTCAAATCACCAGAAACACTTGCATCTTCATCCAGGAACTTAAGAACACTAACCATCATGACTGTCACACTAGAAAGATTGCTTGCAGACCTCCAAACCATGAACCACTTGAGTTGAGGATACACACCAACATCCCAAACATGCCTCTAGAACTACAAACCATAATATTCCAATGCGGAGCAATCTAGACCAAATTCCTGTCACTCTATTACTTCTGAACAACTACAAAACCTGGTTCTACTTGGATGGCCATAAATTCACCAATCCTGCATGCAGACCTCTCAAATCTTGACTGGAGCAACTTTAGACAATCCTCTACACAACCCTTTGGTTCGTAGACTCTGATCTTCATCTTACTGGAAATGCTAAGCAATTTACTTTACTGAACTGCACTGTCTTCACTGTTTCTGACAAAGAGATATGTTGAAATCAATGACAACACATCATAAGCACATATTTGCAACAATCTCTCCCTTTGTCATTAATGGCAACATATGATGTGAAAAATTGATTCAACCATCAAGACAAGAACTTCTCCCCCTTTCTCTTATCACACCTGCAACCACTTTCTTCACTACTCCCCCTTTCACCAACAACTACTCACTTCCATCCAAGTTTTTCAAATGATTTCTCTCCCCCTTTGACATTAATGGCAAAGGGCACATATGTGCAATCATCTCTCACCCTTTTGTTTCGTAGACAAAACCAAACTAAACTTAGAGTAGCATCCCCTTAACACTAATCTAGATCACAAGATATGATTGTGAGTTCCACCGGACTGATGCACACTAGTGCACCTTAGTTCTGAACAGGAGGGGTTATCACCCCTAGCTTCCCTCTGAGAATCTCAAAAGTGTCCTTAGGTAATGGCTTAGTGAAGATATCCACAATCTGATCCTTTGAGGGAACAAACTCCAATCTGACTTCATTCTCATTTACCTTCTCTCTCAAAAAGTGAAACTTGATGGATATGTGCTTTGTCTTTGAATGCAACACTAGATTCTTTGAGATGTTTATTGCACTTGAGTTATCATAGAAGATTGTAACAGGCTCTTCAAACACAATTTTGATATCCTTCAACATTTGCTTCATCCACAAAACTTGAGTACAATTGCTTGCTGCTACTATATACTCTGCCTTTGCAGCAGATAGAGATATTGCCTCCTGCTTTTTGCTCAACCAAGAAACCAATCTCTTTCCCAAGAAAAATGCATCACCACTAGTACTCTTCCTATCATCCACATCTCCTGCCCAATCAGCATCTGTATATGCATGAAGAGTGAAATTATCATCCTTAGGATACCTTAAGCCATAATCAGATGTTCCCTTTAGATATTTGAAAATTCTTTTGACTGCTACAATATGAGATTCTCTAGGATCAGCTTGAAATCTAGCAACAAGACCAACTGCATTCATAATATTAGGTCTGGTATGAGTTAGATAAAGCAATCCTCCAATCATTGATCTATACCTTTTCTGGTCTGCCTTAGGGGAATCATCATTTTTACTCAACTTGAATCCGGTTATCATAGGAGTACTCACTAGTTTTGAATCTTCCATTCCAAGCTTTTTCAACAACTCTTTTACATACTTAGACTGAGCTATGAAGATGCCCTTATCTGACTGAATGATTTGTAGGCCCAAGAAGAAATTCATTTCACCAAACATGGACATCTCAAATTCACTTTGCATCTAATCAGAAAAATTTTCACACATGCTCTCATTTCCACCAAAGATGATATCATCAACAAATACCTCAACAATCAAGATGTGTTCATGATCAATTTTGAAATAAAGATTACTGTTAGCTGTGCCTTTGCTAAAAACTAACTTTTGCAGATACTTATCTAATCTTGCATACCAGGCTCTTGGGGCTTGTTTAAGTCCA
Source organism: Cunninghamia lanceolata (assembly GCA_027924645.1). NCBI lineage: Eukaryota > Viridiplantae > Streptophyta > Pinopsida > Cupressales > Cupressaceae > Cunninghamia > Cunninghamia lanceolata. Next base: position 17,300,094 of record BSBN01001272.1, on the reverse strand, counting down.
TACAATGCTTTCCCCAACCTACAGATTATATCTCCTTGATTAGACAACTAGAATCCTTCTGGTTGCTCAATGTAGACTTCTTCTTCCAAATGTTCATTTAGGAATGTTGACTTGACATCCATCTGGTAAACTTTGAAATCTTTGTAAGCAACAAAGGCAAGAAATAATCTAACTTCTTTGATTCTTGCCACAAGAGCAAAAATTTCTTCAAAATCAATTCCCTCTACCTGAGAATATCCTTTGCACACCAATCTTGCTTTGTTTCTCACAACTTCATCATTTTCATTCAATTTATTCTAGAAGACCCATTTAGTTCCAATTACATTTTTGTTTTTAGGTCTAGTAACAGGATCCCAAGTATGATTCTTTTCAATTTGCATTAATTCTTCTTCCATTGATTTTACCCAACTTTCATCATTACAAGCTTCATTCACTGATTTTGGTTCAATCTTTGAAATCAAACAATACTCCTCTTGTTCTTCAACAATTTTTCTTCTAGTTTGAACACCTTTATTTTTATCTCCTATGATTTGATCTTTAGAATGATTTGACCTTACATACCTGGGTGTTTTGGGATTATCTTGTACTCCTGATTCTTGAACTTATTCCTTAGCATTTGCGTTGGCTTCTTGAGTCACTGGATTCTCTGGAGCAATCTAAATATGAGTTTGAGGACTTTCATTTTGATCATCTAATTCATATCCATAAGACTTGGAAAGTCTCTCCTTGCTTTCATCGACCTTGACATTAGTACTTTCAACAATCCTTTTCAATCTCTTGTTAAAGCACCGGTATGCCTTGCTTTGGTTAGAATAACCCAGAAATATTCCTTCATCACACCATGTATCAAACTTGCCTAGATCTTCATCTCTTTTGATATAGCATTTACTACCAAAAACTCTGAAGTATTTCATAGTAGGAGCATTACCAAACCATAGTTCATAAGGAGTTTTACCAGTATTACCTTTGATCTGCACCCGGTTAAGAGTGTAGACAGCAGTACTCACAGCCTCTCTCCAATAGACATGTGGAACATTTTCTTCCATCATCATGGTTCTAGTAGCCTCTTGAATAGTCTAGTTCTTTCTTTCCACAAATCCATTCTGCTGAGGAGTCCTAGGAGCAGATAATTGTCTTCTTATTCCATGCTTTTCACAAAATGCATTAAACTCACTGGAGGTAAACTCGCCACCTCTATCAGATCTCAGACACTTTATCTTCACACCAATCTCATTCTCCACCCTTGCCTTGAACACCTTGAATTTGTCAAGAGCCTCTGATTTCTCTCTCAAGAAAGTGACCCACATCATCTGGGAGTAATCATCAATCAGTAACATAAAGTATCTGTCTCCTTGCAAACTCCTAACTCTAGTAGGACCACACAAATGAATGTGGAAAAGTTCCAACAATCCACTTGAAAATTGTTCTTTACTTTTGAATGTAGTTCTGCTCTATTTGGCCAACTGACATTCCTTACACATGCTATTAGCAGGTTTTACAAGCTTTGGAAGATCTCTCACAGCTTGAGTAGTACTTATCTTGACAATATTATCAAAGTTTACATGACACATTCTCCTATGCCATAACCAACTCTGATCAATTTGAGCAATCAAACAACTCTTACTAGTACCACTTAAATGAAAGATATTACCTCTAGTCTATGTATGGTTAGATGCAATCTCAGTTCTGGAACTTTTTAAAATTCTACATTTTCCATCCTTGAATCAGAGATCATACCCTTTGTCAACCAACTGTCCAACACTAATAAGATTATGCTTCAACCCTTCTACATACAAAACATTATTAGTGTTATGCTTACCATCAAGAGAGATGGATCCTCTACCACAGATTCTACCAGCTGAATTGTCTCCAAACTTCACAATTCCACCTTCATATCTTTCCATACTTACAAACTTACTTTTATCACATGTCATGTGATGAGAACATCCATTGTCAATCATCCATTCATCCTTTTCTTCAACCTGAGCAGCCAAGGCACTTTCCACATTCACACAGCTAGCAGATTCAGTAGGCACTGGATCTTCTTCTTTGATAGCAATGAACACCCATTCATTTCCAGAGGTACTTCCCATATTAGATTCTTCATTTGTGACTCCTTCATCATTAGCTTCTTGGACATAGTAGCATTTATTATGAATCCTAGGTCTGTTAGGGTTTGGTTTTAAAACCCTCTCTGGACATCTTGAAGCAAAATGACCAATCTTATTGCAAACAAAACATTTGAAAAGAAACTTTCCTTCATACTTACTAGATCCTCTAGGTAATATTTTGGCAATAAGGGCTTCAAGTTCTTCAAGCTCTGATTCATCTTCTTCAAGTTCCTTCCTTGCCTTCTCATATCTGGTTAGTCTTCTTGAAGAGCTTTCACCTAGATCAAATATTTGCTTTCCAGAAACACTAGCCTTAAAAGAAGATTCTGATTTAGGAAGAGAATCACCAAACTCACTCATTTCAAATGTTGAAAGCTCGCCAACCAACTAATCCCTTGTAACAGTTGTCATAGTCTTGATCTCCTCAATAGAAGAAACTTTATGCTTGTATGAAGCAAGTAAGGATCTGAGTACCTTGGCAACAATCTCTGATTCTTCCAGTATTCCACTAGCACTCCTGATACTGCTCACAAGTTTATTCACCTTCTACATATAGGAAGTGATGTTTTCATCTTCACTCATCCTCAAACATTCGTATCTACCCTTCAGGCTCTGTCGCTTAGCACATTTGACATATGCATCACCTTCATACAAAGTTTCCAACTTCTTCCAGATTTCATGAGCAGTTTTCAATTCCAAGACATTTGTCATTTCTGTATCAGTCAGGACACTCAACAATGCTTCTTTAGCTCGAATGTTGTATTTAGCTTCTTTGAGTTCATATGGAGTTGAAGGGCCTTTCTCTAGAGGCTTATACTCATCCTTAGTTATCAACCAATAAGGATCACCCATGCATTGCAAATGCCACTCCATCCGATTCTTCCAAAGAGAGTAATTTGTTCCATGAAATCTCAGACTGTCCTTCTTGTATGTCGATATCCTGGATCTCCTCAAGTGGTCAAGCTTCTTTGAGAGGAACTGGCTCTAATACCAATTGTTGAAATTAGGGCAGACAACTGAGAGGGGGGGTGAATCAGTTGTCACAAAACTTTTATCTTTTGCTGCATTTAATCTTCTTTACCCCTTATTAACAAATTAATGATATAACCATGAAAGCATGAATCAACAACACATGAGCAGAAACATAATCAACACACATAACACCAGGATTTTTACGTGGAAACCCAGTTAAGGGAAAAACCATGGTGGGGGTTAACCCACAAGATTTATTGTCTTTTCAAAGAATAGAAAAATGGGAAGGCACTTGCCTTCGGGTGCACTGCCCAGAGGTCATTGCTCAAAGGAGGCTCACTGCCTAAAGAACATTCACAATATTAACACTGAAAGGTTGAACTAAGAAACAACATCTTCTTCATGCAAGGTTTAGTTCCATTGAAGTACACAACACCTCTTCTCTGCTCCCACTCACTTCCTCACTACATCTGCATCTTCACTTACATCCCCACATTTCCATGACTTCACAACACTTATTTATACATGTCATCAACTTTGGAATGAACATCAAAGTTGGCCTTACAATCATCTATCTGGTACATTCTCCAAGATAGGCATTACAAGCAATTACAATCACAAGACTTAAAATGCTTTATGCAAACCATCACACTATCGGCCAAACATAGATGGGACTTGAATCTTCCTCAAACAACATGCCACGCTCCATAGAACTCTTCTTAGATCATCCTGAACACGCACCAAGCATCCGGTCAGCCAAGGATGGAAAGAAAAACAACACCCAAGGAGAAATCTTCAACCATGAGTTCAATCCTCAATGTGGACCACCAACACAGAAGGCACATGATCCAAAGACCACCACAAGCACAATTAAATTAAAAAGAACAATCGTATCACCTCAAATCACCAGAAACACTTGCATCTTCATCCGGGAACTTAAGAACACTAACCATCATGACTGCCACACTAGAAAGATTGCTTGCGGACCTCCAAACAATGAACCACTTGAGTTGAGGATACACACCAAAATCCCAAACATGCCTCTAGAGCTGCAGACCATAATATTCCAATGCGGAGCAATCCAGACCAAATTCCTGTCACTCTGTTAGTTTTGCACAACTGTAAAACCTGGTTCTACTCAAATGGCCATAACTTCACCAATCCTCCATGAGGACCTCTCAAATCTTGACTGGAGCAACTTCAGACAATCCTCTACACAACCATTTGGTCTTCCAACTCTTATCTTCATCTTACTGGAAATGCTAAGCAATTTACTTACTGAACTGCACTATCTTCACTATTTCTAACAAAGAGATATGTTGACATCAATGACAACACATCATAAGCACATATTTACAATATGGACATGAAATGCTCTCTCTCATGGATGGATTTTCTGGGTATAACCAAATTAGAATTGCTGCCAAATATCAGGACAAGACAGCCTTCACATGTCCCAAGGGAACCTACTGTTGGAAAGTCATGCCCTTTGGGATTAAAAATGTAGGAGCAACTTATCAATGCACCATGACCACCATATTCCATGACATGCTACACAAGATCATGGAAGAATATGTAGATGACCTCCTTGAGAAATCAAGAACAAGGGAAGAACATCCCATGGTTTTATAGCAAATATTTGAATGCCTCAAGGAATACAAGCTATGCTTCAATCCCAAGAAGTGTATTTTTGGGGTCACATCAAGAAAATTTGTTGGCCTCATTGTCTCCCATAGAGTAATTGAAGTGGATCCAGTAAAAGTCACTGCCATCACAGAAATGTCACCACCAAGAACTCTGAAACAACTTTGTAGTCTACAAGGAAATCTTCAAGTTGTCTGTAGGTTCATATGTCAGCTTGGAGACAAGTGTCAACCTTTCTCTCATTTTCTACGAAAAGATACACACTTCAAATTGGACCAAAATTGTCAGCAAGCCTTTGATCACATCAAGGAATATTTGACATCACCTCTAGTTCTCATGGTGTCCATTCCTAGAAAACCCCTACTATTGTATATATCAGCAACTTTAATGGCATTGGGGGCACTTCTAGCACAACATGATAAAATTGGTTGTGAAAGAGCTATATATTACATCAGCAGGACTCTTGTCATCTATGAGGTTAATCATAAACCTATGGAACGAGCATGTCTAGTTGTCATTTTCATCTCTCAAAAGTTGTGGCACTACATGTTAAGTCAATCAAGCTCATTTAAAAATTTGATCCTCTCAAATACCTACTTTCTAGAACTTCACTCACAGGATAAATGGCATAGTGGGTTATGCTACTCAATAAATTTGACATTAAGTATGTGGATCACAAAGACATAAAGGGTCAAGTTGTGGAAGATTAGTTAGCAGAAGCACCTCTCATTGATCATCAACTTCTCTCTATTAACTTTCTAGATGAATTAATCCTAGCAACACCATAATCAACAACTTGGAAATTATACTTTGATGGATCATTCACAAATCATGGCTCTGGAGCTAGAATACTCTTGGTTACTCCCCAAGGTGACTACATCCCTAAAGTATACAGGCTTGCATTTCCCTACACCAATAACATACCTTAATATGAAGCTCTGATGATTGGTCTTAAGATGGTAGCCCAATGTAACATACAACAATTACAAGTTTACAAAGACTCCCAATTGGTCATCAAACAATTCAATGATGAATACCACTAAGGATGACAAGTTGATCCCCTACAAGTAAATGGTGGATGAACACAAACTTCACTTTACCTACTTTCAATTTAAACAGGTGCTCCGACTCCATAACAAAGCAACTGATGCCATGGCTACCATTAGATCCCTCTTGGATATTCCCCGTGATAGCCATCAATGTGAATTCCTTGTGGAACAACTCATCCTACCAGCATATAGGGTTGCTGAATCAGAATTTATATGTGAGATTGTTGTTCCTGAAACCCCTTGGTATCATAACATCTACGCCTATCTCCAACATCATATTATCCCATCTAAATTCTCTCACAAACAACAAAAGTGCCTTATTCATCAAGCTTCTCGTAACACTATCCTCACTGACACTCTTTATTATCAAATCTATGATGGCACTCTCTTGTGATGTTTAAACACAGAAGAAGATTCACTCACCCTACACAAAGTCCACGCAGGTATCTACAATGCTCACACAAGTAGTATTGTCCTCACCAAAAAGCTCTTACACATAAGATATTATTGGCCCACAATGAAACATGATGCATGTGTGTATGTGAAGAAATGTAAGCCTTGTCAGCAACATGGAGACCTCATTCACACTCCCTCTCAGACATTGCAACCAATCATGAAACCATGGCCCTTTTCTCAATGGGTCCTATATCTCGTTGGAAAGACTCACCCTCCCTCCTTTGATGGCCACAACTTCATCATCACCACCATCGAGTACTTTACAATGTGGGTTGAAGATATCCCCCTCACTTTTACCACTAGTTCATAGATTGCTAAATTCATCCTCTACCACATCATTTACTGATATGGCATCCTACCTGCCCTTGTCACAGATAATGGAAAACCCTTCAAAAGTAATGATGTTTATAATATTTGTGAACAATTCTACATTCAACATCATTTGTCCACCCCATATTACCCTCAAGGGAATGACCAAGCCAAGGCAACTAATAAGACCCTACTCAAAATCATTAAGAAAGTTGTCAATGAAACTAGTTATGATTGACACCTCCACATCCATCCTGTCCTTTGGGCCTACCACATTAGCATCCATATGCCAAATGGAGCCACTCCATACTTGCTTGTCTTTGGAACTGAAGCCATCTTTCCAATTGAGATCAAACTTCCCTCCTTCCACATTTCCTTGCATAATATCATCATTGAGGAAGAATACCGTGTTGCATGCCTACAAGAGTTAGAGATATTGGATGAATGATGCCTCAATACCTTGAATCATCTCCAAGCATACCAAAACAGGCTCTGCAGATCCTACAACAAGAAAATCTATGCTAGAGAATTTGTAATAGGTGACTTGGTCCTAAAAGAAAATCAGAAGAATCTCTCAAAACGGGACAAGAAGGGAAAGTTTGAACCTCATTGGTTGGGCTCCTATATAGTTTTCTCTAAATATGGTTCAATGGCGTATCACCTTGCCACTCTTGAAGGTGAATAACTTGAAGAACCTATGAAAATAATCCACCTCAAAAGGTTCTATGCCTAGGTTGTTGAATACCTCGTCAAAAAATACAAAAAAGTAAAAAAATGTCAAAAAAATAGAAAAAAAGCAAAGAAAAATCATTCATCCTATGGTGAAAACCACTTGCTGTGGCACCTTGGTTAGGTAACATGATTAAAACCTGCTTGCAAGAATCATGCATAGTCTCAAACTAGACCCACTATTCATCCCTTTTCCATCATTACTACATACACCATCTCCACCAACTTCCAATCTCCTGGGGCATCCCCACTATTTGAGCTTCCATCCTCTTGTCCTCCAGTTACTGTACTTGAACCATCACACCTCCCTAGTTCCCCCCTCACAACCTCACCCATCCATTTTGTCCCTAACCTATTCCTTCATCATTTTTAATACATCCAACAAAAGAGTGAGTAATGGAAAAGTAGCAATCAACTTCTACCATGACTAGGCCCCCGGTTGATCCTTACACTTGGACTATCCCTCACTATCCACCAAGCCTCCCACAATGTCTTGATCTCCCCCACCTCCCCTAGCCTACTATCATGATTTTGATACCATCCTATAGTCTAAAAACTGATAGTTCCATCCTCTATTCACCCATTTTCCACCCAGTACATCCAATCATTCCATCATCCCACTCATCAATCAACCAAAACTACATACATCACCAACTACACCCTAGTGTGCCTTGATCTCATGGATATAGGGTATGTAGGCTGTCTAGAATATGAAGGATGTACCTAGTATAGAGGTACATAGGATGCCACCTCCCCAACCTTTTTGGTTGTCCCTACTATCTGAGCTTGATTTCTCTATCATTCACATTACATCACCCATCTACACTTGTTTCATAATAAACAAACACCATCCCATCTGATCTCCATACTCATTTAGACTTGACCCTCACATGATAGGCATACCTCACCATACTTCCACATCATCACTCTTCTATCAAAATCACATACAACAAGATTATCCTTGGTCATAGTACATTGCCTACATATCTATCTTCTTCTCATTTAACTTATCAAAATCATCATCAATCCCCACCTTATGGATGCATCCTTCCTACAATAGGTAGAATCCTAAAATCTGCATAACTCTTGGCAAGAGATATGATGGTTGTGTGTTTGGTCAGTTGGTCTTTTGTTTGCTAATTTTCCTTTTTTTTTGTTCTGTTAGGTCTCAAAAACACAGGTTCTAAACCCTAAGAGGTTGCCAGGCACTCTTAACACTTTTGGCTAAAGAAACAGGGCTGATATAATTGGAAGCCCCCTTCTGTTTAGGTTCTGCCAGACCTAGGTGGGTGTACCTTGATAGCTGAGGCAAATTTTTATAACCTTAGTGATCTACTCACAGTGGCATATAGATGTGAGACAAATATAAGGATGGAAGTTATTCCTAATGCTGATGTTTGCAATTTGAGAGTGTAAATTAGGTTTCTATTAAATGATGTTTTGAAGTGAATGACCAGTGTTTGTATCTACTTTGGGCAATGGAGTCAGGATGTGCAGGATAAATGTGTCCTCCCTCTTGGCTTAACTCAAATTATTTGGCACTTTTCAATTGTTTATACCTTGTATAAATGTGCAAGGTTGTCAGTTACTTATGCTCTTCTTACAAATCCCAATGATATTTGTGATAGGTGAAAGTCAGGTATAGCAGATCAGACATAGTCATGAAACCCTAACCCTACCATCATCAAGGAATCTAATCTAAATGAAATCAAAGAACAATGCAATTCAAGCATAACATCACCTAGACCGTGCGATTCCTTGTTTGAGGGATGTGGACTGCTTCTTCAACTATGAAGAATTGCAAAGCTGAAAGCTGCCATGATGGATGATAAAAGCTCAAATGGATGCTCAGATGCTCAAGATGCTCAAGATGATAATGTAGGTGCTATATGATTGCTGGATGTCTCATATGGAGTGAGAGGGTGTTTATATAGGACTTAGCCAAGATCAATCAACGGTGGAGATTCAGAGGCTATGTGAATGGCTAGGATTGAAAGTTATTAAATTTAGATTCCATTAATTGTGCATGTGAAGGATATGAATGAAAGTTGTCTTACAACACATGATTGACTGGACAAGTGTTGGAATGTGATAAATGATGAGGGCTTAATTCAAATAAAATATTTGAATTAGTTGGGATATGAGTTGGATATTAATTAAATAAATAAAATTTATTTAATTAATAGGATAAATGAATAAAATGGGATAAACTATGATGTGGAAATTAATTAAATAAATAAAATTTATTTAATTAATTGGGATGGGGATAGGATATGATTGAGAAATGATGTGGAATTAATTAAATAAATAAAATTTATTTAATTAATTGGCTTAATGATTTAACAAGGTGTTGCTAGACATGGACAAATTTGGGTGTCTACATTTTGCCCCTCTTTGATACAATGTTCGGTAGAACGTTGTGTCAAAGAAGATATGATATGTATTCGATAAACAAGTTATGCCCCAGTGTAACTGGTAGGTGATGCCCCCTCGAGAGGTAAGCCAGGCTAACCAGGAAGGGCTGGGTTGGCTCTCGACAGAAGAAAAGGTGAAAAAGAAGGCAGATGCGAAGGAAATGGGGGTTGCATGGAAGAAAATAGGCTGTGGCATAGAAGAATTAGGGTTTTGAGAAGAGCTATAAGTAGGTTCTTCAATGGCAAATAGGCTCATTTGTGCTCATTCGTGCTCAGAAACTAGAGAAACCCAGAGCTCCTGAGAGTGAGAGTGGCAGAGCTAGCAGGATGGTTATTCCACGCAGGGATCATCGTGTGGAGCGAGTGAGGACACATGGACGACCAGAGGGAGCAGGCGCACCGGTATGTTTCAAAACTTTTCCCAAAAGCGTGTAATTAATAGCCTAAAAGCGTAATTAATTCACACACGTCACCAAAAGTGACTAGGTTAGGAAATAGCACAGTTAGGTCGCTTATGTAGGAATAGAGATCGCTTGTAGGAGTTTTGGTCGTGTATGGGCGCGGGTAGGTCGCATAGGGGAAAACGGGTCGCATCCCGTCAGCGGGAAAAACACAGTCAAAAAGCGCGGAAAGAGGAATATGCATCGCTTATGGATAGAAATGGCTCGCATATAAGCAAATAGAGGTCGCTTCAAGTAGTTTGGTTCGCTTATGGATAGAAATGGCTCGCATAGGGAAAGTAGCACGCGTTTAAGGCTAGAATGGTCGCATATGCTTAGGTGGCTCACTTAGAGTATAAAACTAGGCGCATGTAGAATAAGGCTCGCGTTTAGGCAAAATAGGATCGCATATGGTATATGACGCACAGATGAAGCAATAAGAAGCGCATAGGGTGGTTTAGCTCGCTTTTAGGAAAACAGTAAGCACATAAGGTGAAATGGCGCGCATATAGACAAAACAGCTGCGCATATGGTAAGGCTAGTCGCTAGGGAGCAGAAAAAGAGCGCATGTGGTAAAGTGGACCGCTTATGGTAGACGTAGGGTAAAATAGCAAATAGAGAAGCAAATTTTGATATGTATGACTAACAGAATAGACTGACAAGGGTAAATGGATGATGCAGGATGTACTACCGCCATTATTGTCGCGAGAGCCCCATCCGAGAGATTTACGGCTGGTGAGACGGTTAGATGCAGAGGAGCTACTGGTGTTAGAGATCCTGGGCTTGGAGCATGTGTCACGATTAGAGCCAGTTCAGGCACATCAAGGACTGATGACAGCGATGGTGGAGCGATGGATGAGTGAGCACAGTTCATTCTTGTTACCAATAGGAGAGGCGACCATTACCTTAGAGGATGTATTCTGGATTTTGAGGATTCTGATAGATGGGGATCGTGTGGATTATGATCCGGAGATGGGTCCAGCTGCATTCAGGAGATTGTTTGGGACACCAGACATCGGAGCAGAGGGTTCAGAGATTCCGATGGGGAGGATGGAGGAGCTCTGTGACAGATTATAGCGGGTGGTAGTGGCTATCACTAGATGGCTAGTGGGTGATAGGAGAGCCAGAGGTTTTCCCGTAGGATGGGGGACAGTGATGGAGGGCATGTTTTCCTATGGCACGAGATATGCATGGGCAGAGTGCGTGTTGGGATAGCTCTATCATTATCTGCATGATTGTGCGTATATGTTCGGAGCTAGTATGTCAGTAGGAGTGACAGTTTTGCATGTATGGGCATATGAGCACATTCTGGTGACGAGACCAGAGGGATGGGTTGCTAGAGCAGCAGGAGAGCCATTTGCATGGATGTATAGAGGAGCGTTGACATATCGACAGCGCCGAGGTGTGGTATACTAGCGGCGGAGATTAGATGAGGTAGATAGATTTGTATGGAGGCATGGCTAGGATGTGAGCAGTGGGAGGAGGAGGATGCGGAGCTTGTCTATGCTAGACAGGCGAGATACATTTTTGGACGCGGTGTGTATATCATAGAGCGCTATTTGCCAGAGAGAGCTTTGAGATAGTTTGGGGAGGCACAGGCAGTACCAGTAGGTGACGCTGTTTTTGGGAGGACGAGGCAGGAGGTATTCGATTGGGGTCCAGAGGTTGTGGTTGACACAGCTTTGGCAGAGAGAGACGGACTACAGCCAGTAGCATGGCAATGGGGATAGTGTCCTGCAGATCTAGGCACATTACCAGAGTATGATGTATACTGGGCGACAGCGAGGCCGACTCGGTTGACACGGGATGGGGAGATAGGAGAGATTGGGATGGAGAGGCTAGTTCAGAGGAGACGACAATGGGCTCCACCAGCACAGGCTGTTGTGCCAGCTGCACCAGGGATACAGATGCCAGGGCAGGTGCCAGGTCAGCCTGCTATACTAGCACAGCCTCAGGCACAGATTGGAGCAGGTGATGATGTTGGTATTCAGCAGCTGTGGAGACGGATTAGAGAGGAGAGGAGATGGAGGCAGCAAGCACAGATGAGGCTGAGGAGGGTGGAGATGGATAGACATCAGGCCGTGATTAGTCTGCGGCATGCGAGAGCACAGGCACATACCTATCAGGCTTAGCTACAGTTGAGAGTACAGGGGGGAGATGGATAGGATGATGGTGCTCTAGCTAGAGTGACAGGAGAGAGAGACGCAGCTAGCCAGCATGAGCAGATGATGAGACTAGAGCGAGACACTACGATACAGCAGGAGCAGGCTATGAGAGAAGAGAGGGATGGTCTGCGAGCTGAGAGAGATAGGGCAGTGCAGTAGCTGCAGGGGATGACCAGTGAGCGAGATAGAGCAATGGCTGCCTTGGGGACTGATGGAGCTACGATGTACTTGGCCACACAGTTGACAGTGGTACAGGTAGAGCTTCGGAGAGTGCAGGGTGAGGCTGAGTATTACAGAGGCTTATACTATGGAGCTGTGCTGGCAGAGCAGAGACAGCCTAGCTTCAGGAGCAGATTAGGGGCTTCGAGTTCACGGAGGTTAGGTGGATCTCGATCAGTAGCCTCAGTGATGGGGCCACCGAGAGATGGAGACCAGGGATAGGACCTAGTGGCGGTGGTGGTCAGGGCGAGGGAGCCGGCAGTAGTCACTAGGGCATACCTTGTTTACATTGTATTATGATGAGGCCTAGAGCCGATTTTGTACATTCATTCTTTCAGGGCGCAGCTTGTATTGTAGACACTTGTATTTTGACACACATGTATATATATATGGCAGTTTTGGCGATCTATATGATGTTGTAATGGTTATGATGTGGATATTATGATGGCTATGCATGTTGTATGGATTATATATGGATGTTTATGCAAATGGTAATGAATAGAAAATGTATGAATATGTAAATGGTAAAGATATGGATAGATGTATGCATATAGGTAGATGGTAATGAAAGATATATATGATGGACTTATGTATGGCTAACACACTTGTTTTTGCAGGAGCGGGAACATGGACAAAGGATGATAGAAATGATTGATCTTGGCTAAGTATGATGGAATGGATAGATAGAATGGATAGGTAGGATGATGATGGGCAACTTTCAAGTAAGTGCTCAAAATGAAAAGAAATGCAGTCCTTATGTTTGATATAGCATATGGATGTTATGCACCAGGGTATAAGATACCAAGGTGTTGAGGTATCCAATGCGCAACTAGCATGTTACAATCTTGTCTGAACGCATGAGGTCAAGATGCTGAGCCAACATGCACAAGATATGAATAACAGCTAGTGTTGGACTTTGACGCTACAAGCAATGGTTTGAGCTTATCTCCACTACACATAATGATAGCTTGCTGGTTATATGTATGGAGTTAGTCTTAACATAGAATAGTCTCAAATGCATAAGAGACTGTTTAGCTTCTCAGATGCTAGAGATATTGATACAACACGTACAAGATACCAATATGCACAGGAAGAGGATAAGATCATCCCGCAAACACGGCATACGAAAGCTATATGACCATGCCCCAATCCTTACTTCATCGCAACATACCAAGATATAAATGGATCAAGGCAGTCTTGATTAGGCATAGAAAAGGGACAAAAGATAAAACAAAAGATACTGTCATCACGTTCTCTTGCCAAATTTTGGGTGCTCTTGGATAGATCAAGCTGGCGCCTTGTTAAGAGGAAAGCTACATCCTGTTGAAGGCTAAAGTTGGTGATAAACTGTTATAGCAAATGTTGGCTTAAGGCATGCGGACAAATAGCTTCTGGTGTACGTTTGATTGGTTAAAGTGCTTGAGCTTTCAATATACACATGGTTTGCTGCTTGTTTGAGCTAATCAAAGAGAAGAAGATGAAGAAGATGGGGTGGATCATCTGTGCTTGAGTACTGGAAACTTCCTTCGTATTCCAGACTGCCTACATACCCTGTATCCACGGGATCAAAGCACATTTACGATGAAGATGAGACATGATGAATATGTAGTTCTGGGTTTTATTGATGATGTAAGGGATGAAAGATAGAAGAATTTGAGCTGAAAGATTGAAGGATGTTTAGAAGAAAGATGAAAGATGAATGATGAAAGGGGCTATCGTCTTAGCCTGAATTAGAGTCCTTCCTTCGCATCTCAGATTGCCTACATACCCTGTATCCACGGGATCAAGGCGTCAATGATAGAGCTCTATGTAGTTCTTATTGATGTCGCTAGTTGGGTGGATGTTTGATCAAGCGACGTTTGTTGCAATTGTTGGATGAATGTGGATAGATTGCGAAGATATGGGTCCTGGTTGCAAGTTGTTAAGTCACATTTGTCGTTGGATGTATGCCATGGCTGAAGTTGATAAGGTTTGTTGTGTTGTAAGCTGAGTTGTTTGATGTGTTATGAGCTAGAGATAACAGGATCCACTTCCAAATAAGACTTGACAAATGCCCCCAGTGCGGGATGAGGTTTATTATGCAGAAGTGACAATGTAGAAAAGATGTGGCCAAGATGCTAAGGTGCCAAAAGATATAGATATCACGACAATGTCTCAAATATGATAGCTAGCATTGGCAAAGACAAGGATGAAGACGAAAGGCTATGTGTGGGATTGCGATATGGCTTATGATTATGGCTTATACAAGATGAAATGAGGAAATATGATCAAACGAACCAAACAGATGAGGAAAGCTGGTCACTACACATAGCACCTATTTGCCAGGTTTTCACTATGGTACTTATCCAAGGCGCCTGTTTACCAGGTTTTCACCAGAGGATGGATTATTTATTTATTTATTTATTTATTTGTTTTTCTTCTTTTTTTTATTTTTTATTTATTTTTTTTTTTTGGGATAGCTGAGATTTATGGATAAAACTTCTTGAGATGAACGCTGTTGACTGGTTCATCCAAGGGGATGCCTTCAGGTGTTGAAAGAGTGTATGCACCTGATCCATAGACTGTTGTGATAATAAAAGGACCAAGCCAATTGGGTTCAAACTTGCTCTGTTTCTCTCGATGTTGTTGATTCCTTTGGTTTTCTTTAAGGACAAGGTCGCCAACTTGAAATCTGCGTTCTCTAATCTTTTTGTTGTAGCTACGGCGTAGCCAGTTTTGATAGACTTGAAGATGGTTCAATGCTGTAAGGCGGCGTTCATCTAATAGCTCAAGATCATGGAGTCTGGATACTCGGTACTCTTCATTTGAGATAGTATGTTGCAGGGATATGCGTAAAGAGGGGATCTCAACTTCGATAGGCAAAATAGCTTCAGTGCCATAGACGAGAGCATAGGGTGTGGCTCCAGTGGGAGTTTTGATGCTTGTTCTATATGCCCATAATGCAGGATGTAGTTGTAGATGCCAATCTCGACCAGCTTCATTAACAGTATTTTTAAGGATCTTGATGATTGTCTTATTAGAGGCTTCAGCTTGACCATTGCTCTGAGGATAATAAGGCGTAGAGAATCTATGTTGAATATGGAACTTGTTACAAGATCTCTAACCTCTTGGTTCTTGAAAGGCTGACCATTGTCTGTGACAATAGCTTGAGGAACTCCATAACGGCAAATAATGTAGTGTAAGATGAATTTGGCTATTTGTTTACCTGTGATATAGGTCATTGGTATGGCTTCTACCCACTTCGTGAAATACTCAGTGGCAGTAATAATAAACTTATGACCGTTGGATGAAGTAGGATGGATTTTACCTACGAGATCAAGTCCCCATTGCGAAAAAGGCCATGGAGTGACAATAGGCTGAAGCTCATGTGCTGGTGCATGTATTAGATCTCCATGTTTCTGACATTGTAGGCATCGCTTTGCAAAATGCTGGGCATCTTTTTCCATAGTTGGCCAATAGTATCCTGCTCGTAGAAGTTTCTTAACAAGGCTAGGACCAGCAGAATGCAAACCGCAGACACCTTCATGTACTTCACGTAAGGCCGTTTTTGCTTCCTCGGAATCAAGACATCTAAGAAGGATACCATCAAGACTCTGACGATAAAGGGTGTCTCCTAAGATAGTGTAACGAGAGGCTCGACGGATAAAGGTTTTGCGCTGGGTGTTGGATAGTTGGCATGGAAAGATTTGATTTCAGAGATACTCGTATATATCCTTGTACCACGACGAGTTGGGACCAACAATTTCACATATAAGCTCAGACTGTGGAACTTCAAATGCTAGGATCAAAAGCTGTTCAACCAAGAACTCACATTTATAGGTGTTAGATGGCATGTCTAAAAGAGATCCAATCATAGCCATGGCATCTGCTACTCTGTTTTGTAGTCTGGGAATTTGCTCAAAGGTAATATCCTCAAAATATTTCTTGAAATCATCCACCATTAGCTTGTATGGGAGAAGCTTCTCGTCTTTTGTTTGATATTCATCTAAGACCTGTTTGATAACCAGCTGAGAATCACCAAAGACTCGTAACTGTTTGATAGCCCATTGTACTGCCATGTGCAAGCCCGTGATTAAAGCTTCATACTCTGCTATATTGTTGGTACATGGGAATGCTATTCTATATGATTTAGGTATGCAATCTCCTTGGGGAGTGACAAACACGATACCTACTCCAGAACCATGTTGTGTGTATGATCCATCAAAGTATAGTTGCCATCGTGCTGGAGAATTCAAATTAAACAATCCTTCATCAGGAAATTCTAGATATATTGGCTGAATATCTGTGATGGGTGCTTCAGCTAATTGATCAGCAATAACTTGTCCTTTAATAGCTTTGTGGTTCACATATTGTATGTCAAATTCACTTAAGATCATAACCCATTTGGCTAATCTCCCTGTGAGAAGGGCTTTTGAAAGGAGATACTTGAGTGGATCCACATTAGAGATGAGCTTTATCGTTTGATTCAGCATATAGTGTCGCAACTTTTGGGAAGCAAACACTAATGCTAAACAAGCTTTTTCCATGAATGAATAATTGAGTTCATAGCCCACAAGGGTTCTGCTGATGTAGTAAATGGCTTGTTCTTTTCCTGAGTCATCATGTTGAGCTAGAAGGGCACCCAATGCTGCGGTTGTTGATGATATATAGAGCAGTAATGGACGATCAAGTATAGGAGGTACTAACACAGGAGGTGTTGCCAAGTATTCCTTTATCTTATCAAAAGCCTGTTGACACTTTTCATCCCACTTAAAAGGTTCACCCTTATGAAGAAGATGTTGAAAAGGATGACATTTATCTGCTAGTTGTGAGATAAATCTGCGGATAGATTGTAGCCTACCTTGTAAACTACGGAGTTGTTTGAGATTCGTTGGTGGAGGCATTTCTATGATAGCTTTTACCTTAGCTGGGTCCACTGCTATCCCTTGTCGAGACACAATATATCCCAACAGTTTTCCTGATGTTACACCAAATACACACTTCTTTGGGTTTAGTCTGACTTGGTATTTTTCTAATCGATCAAAGATTTGTGCCAATACTTGTAGATGTCCTTCTCTTGTCTTGGATTTTCCCAGGATGTCATCAACATAGTCTTCCATGATAGTATGAAAAAGGTCATGAAAAATAACTGTCATGGCTCGTTGATAGGTAGCTCCAGCGTTTTTAAGACCAAAAGGCATTACAACCCAGCAATATGTACCCCATGGACAAATAAAAGATGTTTTATCTTGGTCTTCCTCTGCTATTCAGATTTGATTATAACCTGAAAATCCATCCATCAAAGATAGCATTTCATGTCCTGCTGTAAGATCTACAATGTTGTCTATGCTTGGTAGTGGGAAATCATCCTTAGGACAAGCTTTGTTAAGATCTCTAAAGTCTGTGCAGCAACGAACACGTCCATCTGGTTTTGCTACAGGTACCAAATTTGAAACCCATTCTGGATAATCAATAGGCTTTATAAATTTTGCTTCTAACAGTTTCTGAATTTCTGCTTTGACCAATAAGGCAACTTGTGGATGCATTTTGCGCAATTTTTGTTTGACAGGCTTTGCATCAGGGGATACTGCTAAATGATGTACCACAAGTGAAGGATTTAGACCTAGCATGTCTGCATAAGTCCATGCAAAATTTATAGCTCTTCTCATAAAAAATGTCGTGAAGTTTCTTCATTCTTGCTCTGATAGTGATGCTGCCAAAAAAGTGATTTTCAGATTTTGCTCTGTTCCCAAGTTCATGTCTTGTGATTTTTCCACTAGCACAGTTGATTTTTCATGGTAATCAGTGACAACAGGAAGATCAAATCCCTCATCCTCAGGCGCCTCAGAGAGGTTTTCACCTTCGGATACGTCCTTTATTTTTACTTTTTCACGGTCAAGAGGTGCCTTTCGGTTTTTGCCTAGTGACCTATTTTGTTGAATTTTGTTTATTTCACTTTTGCGACTGAAGGATTTGATACTTCCACCAAAATATGCTAGTTTAGGTAAATCCATCATAAAACCTGCTTTATGATCACCTAGTGGAATACCTTGTCTCAAACCCATGAATTCTGCAATGGCTTCGTCATTTTTAAATGTATATAATATCGGGTCCCCCTGTTGGTCCCAATCGATGAGGTCAGGATATACGAGTGAAAGGCTAATGGAGGAATCGTGATGGCTAGAAGAGGTTGCGGAAAACATGAAGATGGAATGTTCTTGAAAAAGGTCGGTGATATGAAGGGAGGAGTCATCGATAGTATCCGAGTTAGAAGTCTCTCCTACCGAAGAAGGTCCAACGTCAATATCAGAAATACACTTAATGTCTTTGAGTCGCGGTACCTCTGGTTGGTAACCAAGGCCTTGCTTATTAATCTTCTTAGACACAATAATGGGCTCAGTAGGTCCTTGTTCCTGTGATCCCAAGCCACCATGTCCTTTATAGCCCATGTTCTTTATGATACGAAACCCATTGTTGTATCGCTCTACTTCAAGTTGGACTTGGTCATTGTCATCAAAGAATATCCAAGAGTTGATGTCCTCAATGTCTTCATCATCCAAGAAACCACCCTTAATGAATACTGTAGGGGGAGCTTTGATAATAGCGGAAGATGAAGTTGGCTTGGATGTAGAGGGCTTACCGCGGGATTTAGGAGATAATGGAAGGGTACCAACGCAATAGGACTCTTGTAATTTGTATTCACCAGGGCCATGTTCGGTATATTTGATATGGAGGTTGGAAGCGGCTTTGCTAGATGAGGGCTTGAGAAGATCGGATGGGTTTATATAGGATGAAGACGGATATGCCTTGGTGTTGATAGGAATGTGATTCAGACTCTGATATTTAGCTTGAAAGGCACGGCAGAACTCAAATGGATTGGGATCAGCTTGAATGGTAACCTCAACACCCTTATGTGGAAATTTAAGGCATTGGTGGTATGTAGAGGGAACTGCTTTAAGGGTATGGATCCAAGGGCGTCCAAGGATGATGTTGTAAGGAAGATCAATATCAAGGACTTGACAGCGAGTTTCTGTAATGACCGGCCCAACTTGAATAGGCAATAAGATAATCCCTTCGGTATCTCTTTCAGCGTCATCATATGCTCTTATGGTAATAACCTTGGAAGTGTCAACATCTTTCTCAGAATATCCCAATTGCTTGATAAGTTTCAAAGAACATATATTAAGACCAGCTCCCCCATCTATCAAGACTCGTTTGATACGGCGTTGTTTAACAAATACTTCAATATGGAGGGCTTCGTTGTGTGACGGATGAATGGAGGGTTGAAGATCTTTGTCGGAAAAGGTCAAATGACAAGGGGCTGCAATGCTAGCAACCATAGATTGGAATTGTGTGATATTAATATTATTAGGCACCGAAGACTCTTGTAAGGCTTTATCAAGAATAGCTTTATGTGCGGGGATATGCGGAGCAGCTCAAGAATAGATATGTGTGCAGGTGTTTTACCAAGGTGATCCAAGAGGTTATAGTCAGAGAGGGATCGAGGAGAGTGAGGAGGTGTGCCTTGAATAATAACTCGACCTCTTTGCGTGGTTACGGCACAATCAGGTGCTCTCCCTTGGATGGTAATGGTAGAAATGCGAGCATGGTCAATGCGGCCAATGGTAGATGATGCATAGTTATATGGAATAGCATTTCCAGCCTGAAGGTTATTTGTCTGATCATGAGATGGAAGTGGATTCTTGAAAGTCTCTAGATCATAGTTTGATGTTGATTGTTGAGCAGGTTGAGCTGTTGAAGGTGTGACGTTGATTAAACCTTGATCAATGCAGTCTTGGATAACATGTTTTAAGCGCATACAACCATTTGTTTTGTGCCCTTTAACTCGATGGTAATCACAATACTCATTTTCTTTGTACCAAGGAGCTCGAAAGAGGGGTTCACCATTTGGTGGTGCATCGGGTAGAATAATATCTCCTGCTTGAAGTAGCTTTTGAAGAACAACTTCCATGGGTTCCACTAATGGTGTAAATTGTCGGCATGGTTTGGAAGTTTGACGTTGGTTTCTTCATTGTGGAAAAGGCTGTCTTGGTGTAGAGGCTGCTTGAATGTTGATGGGAGCTCTCATAGTTTGAATATTCTTTGCGTCTACAATACCGTCATTTACAACATTCTTGTTCTTGTTCCAAAAGCGATACTTATCATTGGAATTTTGGGGAGAATCTTTGTTGTCGCGAAAGATCTTGATAGTACCCTTGGCAATTAAGGCTCGTTCAATAATAACTCCTTTGGAAACTAGTTCGTCAAAGGTGCTAGCACTCTGCAATTGTAGTTGGAATGACAGCTCAGGATGAAGATTTTGAACAAAGATGTCAAGCTATTGTTTCTCAGGTATTTCCCATGATAATTTGCTAGCTATATTATGCCATCGTTGGGTAAAAGTAGAAAAGGGTTCACCGTTGCGCTGTTTGGTATTGACAAGGTCATTCATGTTTACCTCATGTTCAACGTTGAAGGCAAAGTGTGATCAAAATTTGTTTGCTAATTCCGCAAAAGATTTGATGCCCGGGGGTAAATGAGAAAACCATTCAAGAGCTTGTCCTGCTAAGCTTCGAGGAAATAGTCTCAAGAGATACGTATCGTCATAAGAGACATCAAGACATGCTACAAAAAAGGCTTGAAGATGGTCTTCCAGATTCCCTTTCCCTTTGTATTAATCAAATTGTGGGATTTCAAAATGTGGTGGAAAAGGTATCATATTAAGAGACTTGTCAAATGGACAGGCGCATATGTTTTCGAGAGAAAAAGGTTTCTTGCCTTGTCCTACCCTTTCATCGATCATCTGTTGAACATCTGCTGAAGATAATTGCTGTTGTTGTGAAGGGGGTGGAGTATGATAGGAGATAAATTGTGGTTGTGGTTGTGGGATATATGGAGTTGTGACTATTTGTTGCGGTTGTGTACCCACAATGTATGTCAAAGGATTGGTATGTGACACATATGTGTTGGAGGATTGCTGTCCTTGAGACACAAGCGGCAATTGGGTGTGCATCACATGGGAAGTGGATAGTGGATTGATAGTAGTGAATGGTTGGGAAGTTGGTATTGAATTGACGACACGGTAAGTGACAGAGGGATTGGTAGATACGACAGAAACATTTGGATTTGTATTTTGGACGATATGAGGATGGCTATGTGTCCTGTGTTGGGTGATAATAGGGAAGCTCTGGGTAGCATAGAATGGATTGATGGTGTGTGAAGGATTGGAAGAATATGATGACATGGATGTAAGTTGATCAACATAAGCGATCTTATTGTTTGGATTGGCTTGAGAAACAGGGGGGTCACTCATGTCAATGAGACTAACGTTGGGATTATATGATAGCGTGGAAGGATTAGCAGTTGGTATATGGGATATGGTATTTGTATGAGAGGTAGTGGATTGTAATGGGTGTGAAGCATGGACAACATGTGTTGTTGGAGTGGTTTGAGAGGTTTACACACTATAAGACATGGGAATAGCTTGTGATGCTCGAAGTATTTGCGCTTGTGTTACATGGACAGCTTGTGTTACTTGTGGCATGGAAACAGTCATGGTAGAAGGAGAGATATGTTGAGGAACATGGAAAGGTGGAATGTTGAGATTTTGTGACATGAGAGGGAGCACATTGGTGGGCACTATCAATGGTTCTAAAGTATGCTCTGATTGTGGTGGCTCAAATGAAGCAACAATAGGCAATGAGGACGATGTTTGCGATGGGATAGGAGATGATGTGACTATAGTAGATGGTCCATTCGCAACAATAGCAGTAGTGTTGGGATCTTGTTCTCTAATAGTAGATATGTCAAAGTCCTTTGGTAGTTTAGCACCCATGCAAGCAAGTTGGAGAAAGCAACGATCAGGCTCAGATATCATGAGTTTCTCAACTTGGTCCCATAGATAGGTATCTTGGAATTCTGATGAGTCGTCTTGAGATTGTTCTTCGAAAGTTTCTAAGGATGGTGTAGGTTGCATTCGTTGTGAAGATGACTCGCCAATAGTGTACCCTTAAGGCATAAACATATGAGAAGGCATACCAGTTGTGAATTGAGTTGCATCCTTAAGAGGTGTTGTGAATTGTTTCATCTCAGCTTGCAATTTGGCTTCCATTTCAGCTTTCAATTTGGCTTCTATTTCAGCTCGATATTGACTCCTAGTTTGAGGCATGATGTTGATGATGAAGTTGAGCTTGTCAAAGTTTTGAGACCCAAAAGATGATAGTGGGCTGGTTGGTTGATTGGTTGTTGTTTTGGTTTGCTGGTTTGGCTAATTTGCTTGGTTGATTTGTTTTGGTTGAGTTGTTGTTGGTTGTCCCTAGAGGATAGCTCAAACACTCAAGGGAAAGATTGTTTGCTGCTGATGTTTGTTGGAGCTAAAGCTAAAGGATGTTGTTTGCTGAAGCTAAAGCTGAAGGATGATGTTGGTTGAAGCTAAAACTGAAGGATGTTTGTTGATTGAAATGATTGGGTTGATGTCTGATTTGCTGGTTGGGGTCTCAAAAGGATGGAAAGCTCATGAGTCGTGATTGATTGATAAGCTCAAAAACAGGAGACAAAGTCCAGGTATTTGCTGTTGATCAAAGAGAAGTTTGAAACCTAATGTTTAAGACTCAAGCAAGTTGGACCTGTGGCTAATTTAGCTGATGGACGGAGATTTGTAGGTATTTTAGCTACAGGTGACTAATGATAGCTCAAATGTGACTCAAAGGATGCTAAAGGTGATCAATGATAGCTCAGATGCGATCTGGTTTAGGCTCAACAGAGAATGACAGTGTTAACCAGAAGCGAATGCTATGCCAGAGGCGACGACTGTTGGTTCAAAGGCGATTTCCTGTTGATTAGAGGCGACTCAAATATCCCTAAAGGTGACAGTCTGTTGTTCAAAGGCGAGCTCGTTCAGGCATAAGGCGACTAACTGCGGCTTAAAGGTGACCTGGTTCAGCCAATATGCGATCAACTGTTGTTCAAATGCGATTTTGTTCAAGCAATAGGCGATCAGCTGTGGTTTAAAAGTGACTCTATTCAGGTAATATGCGGGCAGCTGTTGTTTAAAAGTGACACAGTTCAGGCAAAAAGCGAATTACTACAGTTCAGAAGTGATGTCTATGATCTGTGCGAGCAGTTTAGGTTCAAAAGCGACTGTGTTTGTCCAAAAGTTGTCTGATTTTGTAGTTTTTCAGTAAGAAAATAGTGATAACAGTCACTCACACTCACAACAAGCACAAACTGATACAACCTAGGCTAGGATAGGACAGTATCCATTGAATCCCCTAGCTACGCCTATTCAAAGCGGGTAGCTCCAGGATCTTAGTAGCACCGGCTCCTCCTTACATTTGCACACACTTCTCACGCATACCAAGATCTGGGTTTCTTATAAGGCTTGACCCTCTCCAAACCTTTAGATTGTCCCTGCTACCTCGGCTAAGAACTGCATGAATCGGGGCTGCTTCAAGGGTTTTGCCCTCTACATCAACAAATAGAAGGATTTTGGCTACTACACAAAGTTGCTAATAAGGGCATCTGTTTGGGTGGCTATACATGCGGCAGCGCTACTCTCCATTATGGAGTCTCCCAGCCTCCAAGGGTTGCACCTTGGAGGGTTTTGGGGGAGGTTGGCTGTCGGTATAATGCAACAGCACCCGTTGTTTGTGGCTTTCGACACAAACACTTTTCTTATATAGCGGTTCGGAAGGACTTGGCTTTAGCCCGTTACCGCTTGGGTCGTATCCCTTCTCACACCGGGAAGGCAGGCCCTCTAAAGATAATGACAAGTTCTCATACACCCAAGATCCATTTGATAGGCAAGGGGAGAGGATACTTTTGCCATTAAATTTGGGTTACAATCAAGCACATGCAAGCAATCAAAAAGATAAATCAAGCATGGAGCAAACAATGATTCATTTTAAGCACCAAGCCTAAATATGCCTAATTTAGTGAAAAACCACAAATCTTGGACCGATCGAACCTGCAACAGATATGTCAGTAGTTTGATAACCTCCTTTCTTGGACAAATCGATAAGATGCTGCGTAAATACCTGATTAATAGCCAAAAATCAAACTGGAACTGAAATAGATTTGAAAACAACAAAACTTACCAGATGCGATTCACTGCTGATCAAAAGCGATCTTCATTTTACTAGAGGCGAAAGACTGTAGATCATATGCGACGCCGAAAATACAGTATGCGACACCTGTCAGCTCATAAGCGATGCGTATTAGCTAGAAGCGATCAATTGAGGGCTAGATGCGAACTGTATCTGTAAAACACAGCCGATAGACAAAACCCTAGCCTAACAGGCGAGCACTGTCAATTCAAAAGCGATTCTAATTAATTCAAATGCGGCCTCTGTGGACTCATACACGATCTAGCTATACCCAGAAGCGACCTGTTGCAAGACAAAAGCGACCTGTATCTGTAAAAAAGTCTAAACCCTAACCTGCACAGGTGATCACTCTCAGTTCATAAGCGATTTAGATCAGTGCAAAAGCGACAACTGTTAGATCAAAAGCGATGAGAATATGTGTAAAAGCAGCTACTGTTAGGTCAAAAGCGACCCGATTGTGTGCAAAAGCGGCTACTGTTAGGTCAAAAGAGATAAATACAGTCCAAAGCAACTGCAATCAGCGCTAAAATCACAGGCGAGCCTTTTAAAAACAAAAGCGATATGATTTTACCGTAGGCGACGACTGTCTGTTTAAAGGCGATCCAGAGAGGTAAATGAGGCCGGTTCCAGCGTAAAAGCGGCACAGAGATCCAGAAGCGGCAGATTTTCATTCAGAAGTGACCGGAATTTACTGCAAGCACCTGCAAGATCTGATCTTCAAAGAAAACAACTCCGAAAAATGAAGTCAATCAAGGACGTGAGTCCCACCGGGCGTGCCAAAATGTGATAGGTGAAAGTCAGGTATAGCAGATCAGACATAGTCATGAAACCCTAACCCTACCATCATCAAGGAATCTAATCTAAATGAAATCAAAGAACAATGCAATTCAAGCATAACATCACCTAGACCGTGCGATTCCTTGTTTGAGGGATGTGGACTGCTTCTTCAACTATGAACAATTACAAAGCTGAAAGCTGCCATGATGGATGATAAAAGCTCAAATGGATGCTCAGATGCTCAAGATGATAATGTAGGTGCTATATGATTGTTGGATCTATCATATGGAGTGAGAGGGTGTTTATATAGGACTTAGCCAAGATCAATCAACGGTGGAGATTCAGAGGCTATGTGAATGGCTAGGATTGAAAGTTACTAAATTTAGATTCCATTAATTGTGCATGTGAAGGATATGAATGAAAGTTGTCTTACAACACATGATTGACTGGACAAGTGTTGGAATGTGATAAATGATGAGGGCTTAATTCAAATAAAATATTTGAATTAGTTGGGATATGAGTTGGATATTAATTAAATAAATAAAATTTATTTAATTAATAGGATAAATGAATAAAATGGGATAAACTACGATGTGGAAATTAATTAAATAAATAAAATTTATTTAATTAACTGGGATGGGGATAGGATATGATTGAGAAATGATGTGGAATTAATTAAATAAATAAAATTTATTTAATTAATTGGCTAAGTGGATGAGAATGGGATTTTAATTAAATAAATAAAATTTATTTAATTAATTGGCTTAATGATTTAACAAGGTGTTGCTAGACATGGACAAATTTGGGTGTCTACAATATTTTCCTAGGTTACTATGATCAATTGAAAGGATTTTAATTCTAAAAGGAAGGAAACCAATTAAGATGATCCATTCAAAGGACTTTAATTCTGAGCGGAAACCAGTACACTGAAATCACTTAAGAGGGCTTAAATCAACTTCTCTCATAAACCAATCAAGCAGATCACACAAAAGAAGCAAATGTGCCCTGATAAATTAAACACATCCTTGATATATTCAATTTAAATAAGAAAGGAAAACCATTCTGGAGACAGTGAAGGTAACACATATGAATGAACATTAACAAATAATTAAACCGTAGAAAGGTTGGACATCAGATAAAAATATTCCTCTCCGTTGAGTTGCTTCAAAACATTTTATAATGTACATAGGAAGTCTTCATTGTGATATTTTATTTTCTACCTAAATGCTGATTGCTCTGATTATTCCTCTCCAATTCGATGATTCTATCTCTCATTTATACCTTGTATTTTTAGGGTTGTGACCCTTCACTTGTAATCCTATCTGGTGTAACTCTTCACTTAATTAATTATCTTCAATCATATTAAAATATTTTAATTTTAATCTTCTTAACCTTTGTATTCTGGTGAAAATAATTTTAATAATCATCATTTCTCCTTTAATCTTCAGGCTCATATTTACCTTCTTTGGAAATTTTTTACCTTTAATCGTATGCACTTTCATGTCATTGAAATATTCCTTTGGGTAAACAATTACTTGATCCCTTAGTGAAAATATTTCACATCTTGGTGAAAATACTTTACAACCTCGTAAAATCTTCACTCTGCATTTTAATATTTTACCCAGGGGCATATAATTTCTATTTCTTCAACATCAGTAAATCTAATGAAGTCTTTCCTGAAAAATATTTACTTAGCCTCATGCTCTAGCCTTAATTCTATATTTGGCACTTTACAAAGCAAATAATTCCCTTTTCCATAGCTTTGATAGGGAAATAACTTTGACATTACATATTAACAAATCTCCTCATAAAGTGTTTGCTTTATTTTTTATGTAAACGAAAGTTTATTTATTCTTTCCTGTCATCGGAGGGTCGAAGGGACCCATATTTTCTCCTGCCGACACCTCACTAAATTCTTTAAGAAAATGTTTAACTTTTTCAGGATATCAGAGAGACGCCCATATCACTCATGCCGATATTGAATAGTCTCTTCAATATTCATTTTATACCTTATATTTTTATCTTGGCGTGAAAAGTCTTCTAGACCCACCTCATCGGTAGATTGGAGAGACTTAAAATGACTTACTCTGATTGTTTGATATTAGGGTTTCATATGCATTTTGTCCTAATTCTAGCCTTGTTCCAAAGCTCCAGTTTCAACACGGGCATAAGGTTGTGAGATCTAGCTTTACATCGAAGATTCTAGATTTGTAGACATGGCTACGAGGGTACTTGCAATTCAACAATGTCTTCTCCATTTTGTTTTAATGGATGCATCTCCACCCCATGTCTACCTCTGAAGAAATTTCCATTACGAATTGGCCTGGGATGAAACATTTCTTAATGGCACCCTCTGCATTTATCAAGCTTTGGTGAGCTACACGATTGATGTCCATGGTGTTGTGAAAGTGAGGGACAAGTAACTTGTCAAGGGGATGCGGTTTACTCAGATTTCTATGAGTGGTAATAATAAATAGCTCTACCATTGCATGTGTTTTAAGCCAGTGACTGGCTATCTGGTGATAACTAGAATCATCAAATTGTACATTAGCTTTGGCCAACTGCCATAACCATCCCTTATCCTTTCCATTATAATTAGGAGTGAAGACACATCTCTCACCAAGTGCCATAGATGTGAGAGGCAAACACAACTCGATAGCAATAGGCCTTAGAGTTCCCTCAAAGAGAATAAAGGAGATGATGTGGGATGCCTTAGACTCTGCTTGTAGGAAGATCGTTAATGCATTTCATGTAGGGCATGTGAGCATCATAGTAGTCCAATACAAAGAGCCTCTTTAGTTTACCGTTATAGCACATGCACAATGATACTGGCAAATGTGAAATGGTACCTCATTTCTATGCATCATAACCATTAAGCTTTTCTTTTATTACTGTTGCAGACAAGCTTCCTTGCTCAGCATATACAAATTCTAACTACTTTGATTCATTGAAGCCAAAATACCAGACCTCCCTGAGTTGCCTTTGCCACTTAATTCATAATTACTTCAAATGCTTCATTTAATAATTGTGACTATGGTTTTTTAACACTGGCACTTTCAGAATGGGAGGCATCTTATTTTATTAGATGGTGTTATGTAAGGAAACACATATTCTTTACTGCTTGTGCTTTGTATTGTGACTTACTTTCAATGTAACACCATACTTTCAGCGAGTTGCACCATCTCTATATACTTGAGCCATATGTTTAAAAATTTAAGAGGTTGCACTTCTATTATGAAGACTATGATGCTTAAAATGTTGATGCATCTATTGTAATTGACACGCCCTGAATGAATTTTCATGACAACACCATGCTTGAATGCTTGTTATGCTTCACTTGTATGTGCCATGGATTTTATCATGCCCTGTGTCTCCTCTCTAGTAGCATGCCATGTGTATATAAGGTGCTTCCTACAAGTCTATATGTGTTCTTAATAAACTGGCATGCTATGTCCCGATACTGCCCATTCCATTCTGATCAGATGCCCTAATGTGAAAAGTTTCCAACTTGATAAAGGCCACCTGTGTCTCATGCTTCAGCTATAAGCTTGATACTATAAAGGACAAGATCATTGATAGTCATATCAATTAATTAAAATTTATTTATATGTGCTCCCATTTTCAAGAGATATACTTTAATATTATTGCCATAAATATGTCTCAGTGTAAATTTTCTTGAATATTCTTCCCATAGCAAGTTGAATAAATTATCCAGAGTCACAAGATTGTGTAAAACTAGAAATCTTGTATTATTTGATATAGAGAAATATTTTGCAAATAAAGCAAAGATAACATCCAAACACTGATTCCAAACTTTGTGACTAAAGATATCACAAATCCCAATCGCATCTTGTGTGCACTCAAGGAGCTTATTGTTTGTAGAAGGAATAAATGAATTGACCATTTTGGAAGTTGAAGCGAAACCTTATTTTTCCCCTTTCCTTTAAGGGTGCCTACCCTCACATACGCCAGATTAGCTACCTTGCCTGTAGGAAATGAAATGAAAACATTTGAAGTTGTACTTGATCCAATGTTATCAACTTTTAAAAATGTTATCACCTATACAATATATGATTTAACATCAATCTATTTTCCCCTCTTTCACCATTAGATCCATGAATTTATCAACATGCCCAGATGCTCTTAGGACTTTTTCCCATGTAACACATGGATAGTCAACCTCCAACATGTTCTCTTGTGACACATGTCAGGTTCCCTTGTGGGCCCAACTAAATTTTTTTTCTCTTTGAAACAAGTTTTCTATCCTAAATTATCCTAAAACTGCTTCAACATGTTTTGGAGATGAAAAAATGAACTAGGTAATCATTAGAATCCACTTTCAGGCATTTTGTATTGTGAGCAAAATAGGCCAAGTAGCCTCCAGAATTGTCATAGAAAACTAGTCAAACCATCTCCTAGGGCTATGAAAATGTACAGGCATGTAGACATTTGAAACAACAATTTACTGCAACAAACTGTTTGGTAAGATCCATCTATATGTGCAAAATATTCAATGTCAAAGTAGCTCATTCAGCCTTTTTTGTAACTGCAACTGTCAAAAACCTAATTAGGGCTCACCAAGTCATGATCTTGAAAAAATACCAAATCACCTCTTAAGAAGCTGCCACTGGAAAAATTAGATCATTTAGGTCTATTGAGCATGTGTCTAGGAGGATTTTACACCAATCATTTTCCTTCACAAAATATTGAGGGTCAAAGTTGTCCTCTCTGAAACATTCTGAAAATGCAACTGTAAAAATAGGACAAACTACATTTGCTTTTGATTTGGAAAAAACACCAAAGGAGATTCTAGGGCCTTGAAAACTGGCATGGAAGTAGATTAGCATAGGGCAAATCTGGAACACCATTTGTCTTGTCATTAAAATCATTCGGTTGCTAGATATTAGCCTCCAAAGTTGACCTCCCAAGCAGATTTCACACTACGCAGACAACAAACTTTACCAGAATCCTCCAACTTAGTGCTTGAAAACCCAGTCAAATCTGATCATGGGAGGCTGAAATCAGATATGCAAACACACATATGGTATATAAACATGTTTGTAAAGTGGTTTGACATGAACCTAAATAGGCTCCAAATTATGACACTCCAAAGTAGGTCACTGGGGCAATTTTTTTAGGTGTATTTCTGAGTGTGGTACTCAAAATTTTCATCATGGGAACCTAAAATTTTGCCAAAAGTTTAAGGTTTCAACAGTGGCTCTTGCTTGGGGATGTATGCCCCTTGCAGGCATAGCAAGATGCCAGATCTCTGGGGAGCAGACCGAGTGCCTACTCCATTGGGCAATAGAGTTCAAATGTTACTTCTGCCCTAAACTAATATGATTTGAAAAACCACATCATAGTTGGTGGCACAATGCCACTAGAAAAAGAAAAGTTTATACTTTCCCCTGTCATATATCTTATTCTGATTTGATTCCATCAAACTCCACTTGAAGAAATTTATTAAATCCTCATTCTGGTCACTGTCATGTATCATAGAATGATCTTCCAGCTAAACTGAAAACTAAAATTTTTTATAATCGACCACATAGCTGAGCTCATTAGTTCTGATTTCATCATAAGTTTGCATGAAAAATTTGAAATTATCATATGGCCATAGATGCAAACTAAGCAGGCAACTTCTGGGTGTGTATAAAGCAAAAAAATCATAACCATCTATGTTATTGATTCCATTATCCGAATACCTCTCATATGAGTCTAAGAAATCTGCCATATCCACATCTTCTAAGACAATCAAATCTGAAATACTTTTCATCTCTTTTATATCACTAATTGGGAGTGACACTGATTTCTAATCCATACAGTCATCATTATGCACATTTGAATTAGCCAATGTTGAACATTCATCATCCACGATATGTGAATCGACATTATTTTCATATGAGCCCGAGATCTCTAATTCTGATTACATGTCTCTTCTTGAACAAGGATACACATAAATTCTTAATTAGCTTCAAGAAATCTTCCACCATTGTGAGAACTATACTTGAGATCACATAAACCCTCATTAGGATCAACATCACAACAGTACTTGAAATCATTAGATATGATAATTTCATCAATATATTTGTTTCCCTCACAATTTGATGCAGTATTATCTTGTTTAGTTTGGGAAGGAATGACAAATGGATAGGGAATATTATCTTTCTCAAAGTTTATGTGAACTGGGCACAGAAGCTCATGACCATTTTTATGTACATACCTTTGATATTCTATGGTTAATAAATTTGAAATTTGCTCACTACTGAGTGAACATGCTTCTTCATCCACCACATCTGTTGTCTCTTCCTCATGATTGCAATAGTCATGATTATCAAGAAATAAAAAATTAGATGCATTCATTTTATAGTCATTTGCTTCGCAAGTTGATACATCCTCCTGATTGTCTGAAAATGTTTCATCCCCTTCATAGAATGGATTTGAATATACATGAAATTCATGTTTTGGCATGCCTTGGAAAAATGTCATTTGTTCTCCTTCTATTGCTTCATCATACAAGGGGTTTGAATAAATCTGAAAATTATTTTCAGATGTACACACTTCTTCCTCAAACTGCTAATTTAGGTATTGAGGTGGGTGAGCTGGGGCAACAGAAGCATTTATACTTTGAAGACAATAGGAGCATTTATAATTCATGTCACTATGGTACTTGGCTGCAACTAGATGTATTATTTGTTCACTATCAAGTAGACTTTCTTCTTTGCTTATTTCATTGCTAATACATTCTTCAGGCATTGTGTCTTCAGCAACATCCTCAATATTGCAATCTTCATCCCAGGTGGATAATTGTTCTTTTAAAACTTCTTCCTCATTTAAATCTGAAATATCATCACTGAAAATTTCACTTGCACATGTCTCATCTATTGGCTACATTGTTTGATCAGTCTCTTCATATTCGTCACTAATATCATTATTAGATTCACCATGAATAGCATCCTCATACTTTTCTTATCTATGATATCAATCAATTTACCCAACTGGTCTAGAGTAACTAGCTTTAATGATTCAGGCCAATAAATTGACATAGGCTCATATGCTAACATGAATGTTTTAATGCATAAGGATTCATCAGGTCTGAGATTAAAATGTATCTGCATATAGATATCCACCATTCTATTGAACAAAGCCCATCCCAATTCTCCTTCATGTCTCCTTAGGTCAAAAAATGTGTCTAAAGAGGGTATATGATACTTTTTTATGCTAGAACCTTGTCCCCTTTCTTGAAGATGCAAATACTCATCCTCTTTAGAGACTGGTATATACTGTGATTTATTTGAAGCAAGTTTGGTTTTCAACTGTTGCAGTTCCTGAATCACCTTTTTCTCTTCCTTTAATAGCTCAAGCTTCCTTTCTTCTTCTGACATATTTATTTTGACTACAAATGGTATCATCACAAGATATCTCTGTATTTTTCATCAAGGTCCTTTTCAGAGTCGCCACCTCTTGTCAAAAGAGAAATAAATATTATCTTTTCGGGTCCTTCTTGCCAACAAAGTTACCAATTTGTGTTCAAATTTAAAAGTTTACTGACTCTATAATGAGATGGTCTTTAACCAGATTCTGAATTACTCCCTAGCAGTGTCATCATTTCTATTAGGTCTCAAAAATGTAGGTTCTAAACCCTAAGAGGTTGCCAGACTCTCTTAACGCTTTTGGCTAACGAAACAAAGCTGATAAGATTGGAAGCCCCCTTCTCTTTACGTTCTGCCAGACCTAGGTGGGTGTACCTTGATAGCTAAGGCAAATTTGTATAACCTTAGTGATATACTCATAGTGGCATATAGATGTGAGACAGATATAAGGGTGAAAGTTATTCCTAATGCTAATGTTTGTAGTTTGAGAGTGTAAATTAGGTTTCTATTAAATGATGTTTTAAAGTGAGTATGACCAGTGCTTGTATCTACTTTGGGCAATGGAGTCAGGATGTGCAGGATAAATGTGTCCTCTCTCTTGGCTTAAATTATTTAATGGCACTTTTCAATTATTTATACCTTGTATAAACATGCAAGGTTATCAGTTACTTATGCTCTTCTTACAAATCCCAATGATATTTTCCTAGATTACTGTGATCAATTGAAAGGATTTTAATTCTAACAAGAAGGAAACCAATCAAGATGATTTGTTCAAAGGATTTTAATTCTGGACGGAAACTAGTCAACTGAAATTACTTAAGATGAGTTAAATCAACTTCTCCTAGAAACCAATCAAGCAGATCACACAAAAGTAGCAAATGTGCCCTGATAAATTAAACACATCCTTGATATATTCAATTTAAATAACAAAGGAAAACCATTCTGGAGATAGCGCAGGTAACACATATGAATGAACATTAATAAATAATTGATCACTAGAAAGGTTGGACATCAGATAAAAATATTCCTCTCTGTTGAGTTGCTTCAAAACATTTTATAATGTACATAGGAACCTGATAAATTAAACACATCCTTGATATATTCAATTTAAATAACAAAGGAAAACCATTCTGGAAACAGTGTAGGTAACACATATGAATGAACATTAAAAAATAATTAAACACTAGAAAGGTTAGACATCAGATAAAAATATTCCTCTCCGTTGAGTTGCTTCAAAACATTTTATAATGTACATAGGAAGTCTTCATTGTGATATTTTATTTTCTACCTAACTGCTGATTGCTCTAATTATTCCTCTCTGATTCGATGATTCTATCTCTCATTTATACCTTGTATTTTTAGGGTTGTGACCCTTCACTTGTCATCCTGTCTGGTGCAACTCTTCACTTAATTAATTATCTTCAATCAAATTAAAATATTTTAATTTTAATCTTTTTGACCTTTGTATTCTGGTGAAAATAATTTTAATAATCATTATTTCTCCTTTAATCTTCAAGCTCATATTTACCTTCTTTGGAAATGTTTTACCTTTAATCGTATGGACTTTTATGTCATTGAAATATTCCTTTGGGTAAACAATTACTCGATCCCTTACTGAAAATTTTCACATCTTGATGAAAATACTTTATAACCTCGTAAAATCTTCACTTTGCATTTTAATATTTTACCCAGGGGCATATAATTTCTCTTTCTTCAACATCAGTAAATCTAATAAAGTCTTTCCTGAAAAATATTTACTTAGCCTCAAGCTCTAGCCTCAATTCTTTATTTGGCACTTTACATAAATAATTCCCTTTTCCATAGTTTTGATGGGAAAATAACTTTGACATTACATATTAACAAATCTCCTCATAAAGTGCCCACTTTATTTTTTTATGTAAATGAAAGTTTATTTATTCTTTCCTGTCATTGGAGGGTCAAAGGGATCCATATTTTGTCCTTTCAACACCCTGCTAAATTCTTCAAGCAAATGTTTAACTTTTTCGGGATATCAGAGAGATGTTCATATCACTCATGCTGATATTGAATAGTCTCTGCGATATTCATTTTATACCTTATATTTTTATCTTGGCGTGAAAAGTCTTCCAGACCCACCTCATCGATAGATCGGAGAGACTTGAAAATGACTTTCTCCGATTGTCTGATATTAGGGTTTCATATGCGTTTTTCCCTAATTCCAGCCTTGTTCTAAAGCTCTGGTTTCAACACGAGCATAAGGTTGTGAGATCTAGATTTACATCAAAGATTCTAGATTTGTAGACATGGCTACGAGGGTACTTGCAGTTCAACAATGTCTTCTCCATTTTGTTTTAATGGATGCATCTCTACCCCATGTCTGCCTTTGAAGAAATTTCCATTACGAATTGGTCTGGGTTGAAACATTTCTTGATCACACCCTCTGCATTTATCAAGCTTTGGTGAGCTACACGATTGATGTCCATGGTGTTACAAAAGTGAGGGACAAGTAACTTGTCAAGGGGATGCAGTTTACTCAATTTTTGTTAGTGGTAATAATAAATGACTGTACCACTGCATGCATTTTAAGCTAGTGACTGACTATCTAGTGATAACCAGAATCATCGGATCGTACATTAGCTTTGGTCAACTTCCATAACCATCCCTTATCATTTCCATTATAATTAGGAGTGAAGACACATCTCTCACCAAGTCCCATAGATGTGAGAGGCAAACACAACTTGATAGCAATAGGCCTTAGAGTTCCATCAAAGAGAAGAAAGAAGATGGTGTGGGATGCCTTAGACTCTACTTGTAGGAAGATTGTTAATGCGTTCCATGTAGGGCATGTAAGCATCATAGTAGTCCAATACAAAGAACCTCTTTAGTTTACCATTAGGGCACAGGCACAAGGATGCTGGCAAATGTGAAATAGTGCCTCATTTATGTGCATCATAACCATAAATCTTTTCTTTTATTATTGTTACAGACAAGCTTCCTCGCTCAGCATATACAAATTCTAACTACTTTGATTCATTGAAGCCAAAATACCAGACCTCCCTGAGTTGCCTTTGCCACTTAATTCATAATTACTTCAAATGCTTCATTTAATAGTTGTGACTATGGTTTTTTAACACTGGTACTTTCAGAATGGGAGGCATCTTATTTTATTAGCTGGTGCTATGTAAGGAAACACCTATTCTTTACTACTTGCACTTTGTATTGTGACTTGCTTTCAATGTAACACCATACTTTTAGCGAGTTGCACCATCTCTATATACTTGAGCCATATGTTTAGAAATTTAAGAGGTTGAACTTCTATTATGAAGACTGCGATGCTTAAAATGTTGATGCATCTATTGTAATTGATACGCCATGAATGAATTTTCATGACAACACCATGCTTGAATGCTTGTTATGCTTCACTTGTATGTGCCATGGATTTTATCATGGCTTGGGTCTCATCTCTAGTAGCATGCCATGTGTATATAAGGTGCTTCCTACAACTCTATCTGTGTTCTTGATAAACTGGCATGCTATGTCTCGATACTGCCCTTTCTATTTTAACCAGATGCCCTAATGTGAAAAGCTTCCAAATTGATAACGGCCACCCGCATCTCATGCTTTAGTTATAAGCTTGATACTATAAAGGACAAGATCATTGATAGTCATATCAAATAAGGAAAATTTATTTAGAGGTTCTCCCATTGTCAAGAGATATCCTTTAATATTATTGCCATAAATATGTCTTAGTGTAAATTTTCTTGAATATTCTTCCCATAGCAAGTTGAATAAATTATCCAGAGCCACAGGATTGTGTAAAACTAGAAATCTTATATTATCTAATATAAAGAAATATTTTGCAAATAGAGTAAAGATAGCATCTAGACACTGATTCCAAACTTCGTGACTAAAGATATCACAAGTCCCAATCACATCTTGTGTGCACTCAAGGAGCTTATTGTTTGTAGAAGCAACATATGAATTGACCATTTTGGAAGCTGAAGAGAACCTTATTTTTCCCTTTCCTTTAAGGGTGTTTGCCCTCACATATGTCAGATTAGCTACCTAGCCTGTATGAAATGAAATGAAAACATTTGAAGCTATACTTGATCGAGTATTATCAACTTTTAAAAATGTTATCACCTATAGAATATATGATGTAATAACAATCTATTTTCCCCTCTTTCACCATTAGATCCATGAATTTATCAACATGCCCAGATGCTCGTAGGACTTTTTTTGGTGTAAAACATGGACAGTCAACCTCCAACATGTTTCAACCTCCAACATGTTCTCTTGTGACACATGTCGAGTTCCCTTGTGGGCCCAACTAAATAAATTTTCACTTTGAAACAAGTTTTCTATCTTGAATTATCCTAAAACTACTTCAATATGTTTCAGAGATGAAAAAATGAACTAGGTAATCATTAGAATCCACTTTCAGGCATTTTGTATTGTGAGCAAAATAGGCCAAGTAGCCTTTGAAATCGTCCTAGAAAACTAGTCAAACCATCTCCTGGAGCCATGAAAATACACAGACATGTAGACATTTGAACCAAAAATTTACTACAACAAACCGTTTAGCAAGATCTATCCAGATGTCAAAATATTCTACGTCAAAGTATCTCATTCAGCCTTTTCTGCAACTGCAATTGTCAAAAACCTAATTAGGGCTCACCAAGTCATGACCCTGAGAAAATACCAAATCACCTCCTGCGATGCTGCCACTGGAAACATTAGATCATTTAGGTCTATTAAGCATGTGTCCAGGAGGATTTTACACCAATCATTTTCCTTCACAAAATATTGAGGGTCAAAGTTGTCCTCTTCAGAACATTCTGAAAATGCAACTGTAAAAACACGACAAATGTCATTTGATTTTGATTTGGAAAAAAAACCAAACGAGATGCTAGAGCCTTGAAAACTAGCATGGAAGTAGATTATCATAGTGTAAATCTGGAACACCAATTGGATCATCATGAAAATCATCCGGTTGCTAGATATTAGCCTCAAAAGTTGACCTCCCAGGCAGATTTCACATTGCGGAGACAACAAAGTTTACTAGAATCCTCCAACTTGATGCTTGAAAACCCATTCAAATCTGATCATGGGAGGCTGAAATTAGATATTCAAACTTAGATATGGTATATAAACATGTTTGCAAAGTGGTTTGACATGAAACTGAATAGGCTCCGAATTATGACTCTCTAAAGTAGGTCACTGGGGTAGTTTTTTCAGGTGTATTTATGAGTGTGGTACTCAAATTTTTCATCATGGGAACCTAAAATTTTGCCAAAATTTTAAGGTTCCAACATGTTCCATTTCCTTATTGGTTCAAAACCAACTTGATCTTTCTATATCTCGGTGTGTTGCGAAGGACTCAGAATGGGGAATAGTCATTGCTTTTTGTATGTTGTGCCTGTTTGGTGTTCTTATTACTCCAACTTAATATTCATATTTTTTGTGTGTTGGAAGGGCTTCTTGCATACCAGTTATCCTTACACATCTAAGGTTGCTTAATACCTTTTGTGCACTAAGGACTTATGCTCTAAGTTTTTCTTCCTCACATGTCTAGACAAGATTGTATTATCTTGGGCATGTATAAGGTCATCCTTTGTTTTCTGTGTCAAGTCCTATGCATGTGATACATTATCACCTTGGTCCCTCATACTTTGGTGCATAATATCTCATGCTATATTAACATAAGTTCTCATAATTTATGTCGTATTTTTATACATTCAAAAATCCCCCTTTCCTATAAGAATCCTGATGTTTGGTATCTCTCACAGGGTTTGGACTCACCACCCACATCCTGTATCGATACCTACATCACACATTCCTTCCCATCACCATCATCCCCCTTTCACTCCAAGATTCATCAAAGAGATCTTCCCATCATATTACCCTCTCCTCATCATTTCATTGAAATAACTTGGATTGGAATCCACACCCTCTCACCACCTCCTACCCAATTTATCCCATGTGCATATACTCCTTTCTACTACCTTCTTAACCACCCATCATATGTATTTCCCTTCACCCTCATACCACCCATACTATTCCCTATGACCATTTTCAGAACCCATGTATCATGATCAACAAAGAGACACCAAACCACACGTGCATGACCCATTTGCATGCCCCATACCTCACATACAACACCGACTTAGGTAACATTACCCATTCTATTATTGCATTTCATTATTCCATTCCATTATCATTATTGCATTTATTCATTATCCATTGTTTATTTGCATCCATAATATATGTTTATTAATCTAAACATTACCCATTCCATTATTGCATTTCATTATTACCTCCCATCATCATTATTGCATTTATTCATTATCCATTACTCATTTGCATCCATGATAAATGTTTATTAATCTACACATTATCCATTCTAATATTGTATTTCATTATTCCATCCCATTACCATTATTGCATTCATTCATTATCCATTTTTCATTTACATCCATAATATATAACATATCAATCTCATTATCCATAATCCATACAAATAACAAGACATCCATAACATGTGTAATCCACATCATAGTCTATGACATCTATCATGCACCATCATATAAATATGCATCCTGCATCATCCATACATAATCCATCATCATAGATCTAATCTCACATCATAGATATAATCACACATCACACATAGTTCACATCATAGTCCCGATCACCCATCATGCATAATCCATATATCAAATCACAAACACATCTAAGTATACATTTTGCATCATCATACATCCTACATAGTCCATCATCATAGATCTAATCATACATCATCATAATCCACATCATAATTCATATCCTAATAATGCATAATCCATCATCACTATAATCCTACATCATCATACATCTAACCATACATCATACATAGTCTACATCATAATCCATGTCATGCATAATCCATCATCACTATAATCCTACATCATCATACATCTAATCATACATCCTACATAATCCATCATCATAGATCTAATCATACATCATCATAATCCATATCCTAATAATGCATAATCCACATCATAATCCATGTCATACATCATCCACATCATAATAAATGTCATACATCATGATACATAAACATACATCAACCATAACATCACATCATCATAAAACATACACCAACATCCATAGATTGCCACCAAAATGCCATCTCACATAAATATCAAAAAATGATCATGATACAATATATATACATGGGCTTTGCAGAACCCTCAATATATAAAATTAGGCCATGGGTGCATAGGTCAAAAACTATCTATATCAGCCCCTAAGTGGAACCGTCTCTCTGGGAAGTCCTTGACTAGGATGACCCTACTCATGGAGATTGTGGCCTCATAGGTTGTTGCACTACTGGTTGCACTGGTACCTTTACCTGTTGTTGTGATGGCTGCTACACAAACTACTCTGACTATCCTATCCTCCAAGAAGTGGTAGCTCTTGATCAACTCCTATAGCTCTCCCTCTATCCATCCGGCACTAGATGCTCATAGAGAGTCTTATAGTGTTGTTCCTCTCGGTGGCCTCATCCCCTTGTGGCTGCAATCCTCTCAGTACTTCATCCATCCCTGGCCCTAGCACCTGACATGCCTCATCTTGCTCCTATTGGTATCTTGCTACATGCCCTTGCTATTGTAGTACCTGTAATTGTAGTACCTGCACCTGTAGTTGTGCTACATTTGCATCTCTCTAGGCTTGTGCAAGTTGAGCCTGTAATTACACTATTTTCCCCTATAGTTGTATCACATGCACCTACAACTGATCTACCTGTGCTTCTAGTATGGAAACCTCTACACCATCATCCCCCACCTCCACCTCCACCATATCCACATCCTCCTCCTCCTCAACCTCCTCCTCCTCAGCCTCCTCACCATCACCTCCTTTCCCTATCACCTATCTTGTTGGTAACATGAGCTGAATAGGTCACTCACGTGCCCACCATGCATCATATAGAGGAGTCATCCCTGTGTCTACAATATCTGGCTGCAAATCCTAAGCCCTTAGTTGCAACCCATCAAACTCTATAATAACTGACCGTGGATCAATTGGTACCCTCGTTGTGGTGCCTCTGATTGTATCTATGGGAATACAACATCATCCTGAGGGACATCTTGTATGATGTCAAACTAGCACAAAACTTAATCAGACATGTACTTGTCTATAAATTGTTCTATTCACCCCATTAAATATCAAGGCTATCACACATATGTCAACTGCACTACATCCCCTGACCACCTCTCACATGCTATCTATAGTCTCCATATCACTGACTGAATGTCATCAATCACCCTCCTCCAATAGCTTAGATCCCCCAATCTGTGGTGCTGTAGCACTCCTCCATAGTCAAACACATATGGTTGTCTCCACTCTTGTGTCCTGACTATAATTGACTGAGTAATGGTAATGTGCTCCCATGCCCAAATGTGCAGAAGTGTCACACTGCATCCCAAGCTTGCTCCATGTCAATACACCACTACATCCATATCATGATAGAGTTGGGCTAGCACACAGAGCCCCCACGGTAATACCACTCTATCTCTGAACATCTGCAACAAAAATACACCCCATCCCAATAGAAACCCCCGTGATCTCTTATCTAGCACAAGAGTCCCTGCTATCACCCATGCCACAAATAGTGGCAATGCATATAACCTTCCCATAACCTAGGCATATCTCATCTTCATCCTCCTCGTATCAAATGGTAGCATTGCTAGTACAAACATAGATTCTATGTATCCTGCTCCTCATTGGTGATCATACACTACTCTCTACCCATGAATGGGGATATGTAATATCCTCCACACATCCTCCAATATGATGGTGATCTCTCCTGTAGGTAACAAGAAGGAACACCAATCACTCTGCCACCTCTCCACCAGGGTTGTCATCATCACTCAATGCGCACATATGTTAGGTATCTCTTCTACCTATCACAAACCCACCATGCATAGAAAGAGTATGTTCATCCCATCCAATCGGTCCCAGAGCATGCAAGTAGGCAGTCGATGCTCCCTAGATTACAGAACGTCCTCATCATCATACAATCATTAGAATCTATCTTGTTAACACTTTTTTCTTCTATCAATTTCGTTGGGTACTAATCCTAGTTTCCTATGTGCTACACCATGTGTAGGAACTACTTCCTCTCCTATGTGCACTAAAAGGTGCACTGACACTAATGCCTAGGGCCTCGGTGCTAATCAACGCGTAGGCACTATTTCCAACCCTTTTCATGCTACAAGGCATGTAGGTGCTAAAACCTCACGTCTTGGTGCTAATCACCTTCTCTCTCACCTGCCTCTTCGGTGCTAATCCATCCTCCTCCCTGCTAATCACCAGAGCAGGTGCTGATCTCGAACTAAGCACTAAAACTTACACTTTTGGTGCTAATCGCCCCCTCCCCTTTTCTACCCCTTTGGTGCTAAACCATTTTCTTTAGCACTAATCATCTTCAGCAGGTACTAATCACCAGAGTAAGCACTAAACCCTACCTAAGCGCTAATCCCTACCATCTAGGATCCACCCGCAACTCCTAAGCCCTAAACTACCCCTTTAGTGCCTAGGCCTACCCCATTTCACCCCCACATTTATTGTATCTAAACTACTCTTTCCCAAAATCACAAAGCATAGGTCAATTAATCACTAGCTCACTAGCCACCATAGGCCGTAGGTTCTCACACATGCACTCCCTTCGATACTTTGCATGTGGAATTTGTGCCATCTCGTCCAAATCATGTTTTCCTCCTCTAATCAAAATTCTCCATGTGGATATAAACAAATGAGGGGTATGTGCCCCCAAACCCCTATTTATAGCCTCATTTTCCCTAAACTTTCTTCCATAACCTAATTCCCCCCCTTTCCTCACTTTTCCTCCACCTTTGTTTATACTCATTTCTTCTCCCGTAAGCCAATTTATTCCTACCTTATTATCACATCATCCCTCCTCCCTCTTTCAAGATATCGACCAAAAAAAATATTTTTCCATTGATCTCTTGAGGAGGCATCACCTCACCAGATTTTCCTTTCATGTCAGCCAACTAGGGGAAATTCAAAATCCAAATTTTCTTTGATACGCCACCAACACCTCACAGTTATGATGCCACATAAAAGAGGGGCAAAATGTAGACACCTGAAAATGGTCACCATTGCCTTCTATCATCATCCACACAATAAATCAATCTAGATCCAATATGTTCCACTATTCTACCCAACACATATGTTAATTAAATAATTCATGATTATTTAGTTAATATTTTCTCATCTCTTTGGGGGGTACCGATCGATCCACGATTAGTTATTGTAGAGTTTGATGGGTTGCTTAGTCCATTTAAAAGACTATAGTTCACATTCATCTCCAAAAAATTAAATAAATATATCTATTTATCTAATTACCTAATTTATCCATTTTTTATTACTTTTGTAGTCAAGATCATTAATTCCTCCTAAGTGTGTGTACATGGGTTAATTAACCTAAACCTAGATTACCCCTTTCCCCCATTATTCTAGATGAACACTTGTCATTTCATGTACATGAGAAGTGGTTCCTTGGAAGTATGGGCAAATCTTCCTTTTGTCATACTTGTCCTTTCCACTATTCCCCCAATTTTAAATTACATGTGACACTATTGCATGGAATTTAAAATTACACTTGTCCTCTCTTCCCAATTTTAAAATTCTCACAAAATCCAAACCATACCTTTTCATAAATGAGGCCTTACATGTCATACACCTACGCAATCCTAGCCATCCATCCATTCAACTAGTCAATCCCATCCTTTTATCTCTCCTTGAATCTTGGAGCATCTCCCTCATGCAATGTTTTCATGTCATTTGT
This sequence comes from Cunninghamia lanceolata, assembly GCA_027924645.1. NCBI lineage: Eukaryota > Viridiplantae > Streptophyta > Pinopsida > Cupressales > Cupressaceae > Cunninghamia > Cunninghamia lanceolata. The sequence goes on along the minus strand of BSBN01001272.1, from coordinate 17,256,519 downwards.
CTAATTCTCCTTGCTTGAGGATCCTGAAACAATGTGGTGCAGTCATAGCCGGAGGGCTCATAAAGTGAACTGTCCAAACCATGCAGCTAGAGTAAACACAATGGAAACAACACAATCATAGAATCCAATGGAAGATTCAAATGCTCAATATATCATATATTGAGAATGTTTATATGTCGGCAACATTAGGGCTACAATCAAAGGGCTCACAGGCATGAATTCTGAGGTACAATAGATATGCAAGATATGGCATTGAAGCACCCTCCAGAACAAATATCTAATCTAAGATATCATCAAAATTATCTGACATCCTAATACATCTAAGAGATCTATATATATCATTTCCAATCTCAAGAAATCCTTCGCGTCAGCCACAAGAGGTTACAAACTCCAATGAAGAGTGTAACGTGTAGAAACAAATAGGTTGGCCTTAAACATCTAGTAATGCTCTGCAAATGGATGAAACTTGGTGTAGACCTCAAGGAAGGTCTATTTGATCCATATGAGCCATGTATGATTCTTCATTAGGCTCCACAAGTCATGAAAGTGCTCTGCAAACCTTCTCTTTCAACTATCTGTCTGTATACTATGCTCTGTGAAAGTTGGTGATCTTTTGATAGCAATAACTTTTAGCAGACAGATCCAAATGACCTAAATTTTGGATATGATGTAGATGATAATATGTAGATGCTAAGTCCTACTCCATCAACTCTGATGTGAAAATGTGGTGAAATGTGGTACAAAATGTTGAAACTACAAATGATTGAACTAAATTGAAAATGAAAAAAAAGAAAGAATGCAAATGTTTTTGGTTGATGCAAGATTGCTCTGTAACCTGGGATGTTCCTACATCAGACACCTGGGGTTGTTGAAAAGTGAGTCAATCACTTTGCTAGGGCTAGAGGAAAACCAAGGAAGTCTTCTTTGGGTCTACCTTTCCACTTGATTAGGTATTCTGTGTATTGCTTGCCTTTGGTACTACGTCCAACTCTGCTATCCAAGATGTCCTCTATCTACTCTAGTTGTTTATGTGGTGACTGATTCTTCAAACCATCTTCAATGATGTCACTTGACTCTCCTTCATGATACTAATATAGATCTACAATGTTGAATATAGATGATATACCCAATGCCTTTGGTAGCTCCACTTCATATGCATTTCCTAAATCAAACTTCTTGAGCATCCTACATGGTCCAAACTTATTCATCTTTAGCTTGTTGTATGTTCCCACTAAAAATCTCTCTTTTCTCAAATATACCATGACTTCATCTCCAATTGAAAATTCTTTGTGTCTTATCTTCTCATATGCTTTCTTCTTATACTTACTATTCATCTCCCCCAAATTCTTCTTGACTTGATTATGTACTATCTCCATGTATCCTACAAATTCCTATGCTTCTACACTTCTCTTATTCTCCATACTGATATCTCTCAACTCTTCTACTCCTCTAGGTTTCATTCTAATCACAATCTCAAATAGTGTCTTCCCTTTACTCCTATTCACTGAATTATTGTATGCAAACTCTACTTGTGGTAGAATTAGATCCTAATTTTCTATCTTATCTTCTACCAAACATCTTAACAAGTTTCCCAAACTCCTATTTACCACTTCTCTTTGTCCGTTTGTCTGTGGATGAAATACTGAACTAAACTTTAGGTTTGTCTTCATCTTCTTCCAAAGTGTCCTCCAAAAGTATCCAATGAATCTTGTATCCCTGTCTAAAATTATACTCTTAGGTAATCCATGCAATCTCACAATCTCCTTGAAAAATAGGTCAGCAACATGCACTGTATCATTTGTCTTCTTACAAGGTATGAAATGTGCCATCTTTGAAACTCTATCCACCACTACAAATATATAATCATGTCCCCTCTATGTTCTTGGAAATCCTAATATAAAATCCATGCTTATGTCTTCCCAAGGTCTCTTCGGTACTGTTAAAGATTTGTACAACCCAATATTCTGACTACTCCCTTTTGCAACCTGACAAATTCTATAATTTTGCACAAACTTCCTTACATCCTTATATATCTGAGGCCAAAAATAATGTTCACTTACCAAAGCCAATGTCTTGTCAATTCCAAAATGTCCTGCCAATCTGCCACTATGTTTCTCCTTTATCAAATTATCTCTCATTAAACTCCTAGGTATACACAATTGATTTCCTTTGAACAATATAATACTTCTACTCTCATCTTTGTCAGCAAATTCCTTCTTCTACTCAATGCATCTACAACTTTGTTTGACTTTCCACTCCTATGCTTCAATACAAATGTGTAACTATGCATGAACTCTACCCACCTCATATGTCTCTAATTCAACTTTCCTTAACTATTCAAATATTGTAAATCTTGGTGGTCTATGTACAACACATATTCCTTAGGCAACAAGTAATGTCTCCACTTCTTCAAGGCTTGAATTATGGCATAGAACTCCTGATCATAAAATGAATATCTTCTCCTGGCATCATTCAACTTCTCACTGAAATATGCTACCAGTCTACGTTCTTGACTTAACACTGCTCCTATTGCATTTCCACTTGCATCACAATCTACTTGAAATACCTTGTTGAAATCTAGTAATGCTAACACTGGTTTCTCTGTCACTTTCTACTTCAACAATTCAAAACTTTTATTTTCTCCTGATGTCCACTTAAAGTTCTTTATGTCACCTCTCATTGTCTCTATCATTAGTGTGCATACTGAACTAAATTTCTACTGAACTTCCAATAGGAAATTTCTAATCCATGAAATGATCTTACCTCTCAAATGCTCTCTAGTGTTGGCCATTCAACAATTACTCTAACTTTCTTAGGGTCCATCCTCAATCCTTCTGTAGAAATCACAAATCCCAAATATACCAATTCTTCCTTCATGAAACTACATTTCTTGATGTTTATCAACAATTTCTCTTCTCTTAGTCTCTACAATACTTGTCTAAGATGCCACAAATGTTCTTCCTTTATCTTACTGAAAATTAGGATATCATCCACATATATAATCACAAACTTACCCAGGAATTTATTCAAAACCTCATTCATCAACCTCATGAAAGTACTCAGTGCATTGGTCAATCCAAAAGGCATCACTAACCATTCATACAATCCTTAATTCATCTTAAAAGTGGTCTTCCATTCATCTCCTTCTCTGATCTTGATCTGATGGTATCCACTCTTCAAGTCTATCTTTGTGAAATACTTTGCTCTACTCAAATAGTCCATAATGTCATCCATCATTGGCAATGTAAATCTATACTTAACTATCATCTTATTAATTTCTCTAGAGTCTGTACACATCCTCCATTCTCCATCTTTGTTCGGTGCTAGCACTGCAGGTATTACACATGGGCTTAAACTTTCACTGATCAATCCTTTCCTCAACAACTCCTGTATTTGTCTATTCATCTCCACATTCTCTACTCGTGTCATCTAGTGTGTTATTTTGTTAGGCAAACTAGCTTCAGGTATAATATCCATATGATGACCGATACTCTAGATTGGTGGCAATCCTTCAGGTACATTATCTGATATGATATCTTCATACTCTATCAATAATTCAGTTATCTCCTTTGGCTATTCTTCAGTCTCTGTACTTAGGGTTCCATGCTTTGTAGGAATCAAAGAAAAACACATATTCTCATGTCTCAAACCATCCAAAAATTTCCTTCCATCAACCAAACAAATTCTAGCATTCCCACATACTTCACTTTTAGGCTCATCTTCTAAAGTTATCAAGATATGTTTCTTCCCATTTGATGTTATAGTATAAGTATTCTTTCTCCCATCATGTATAGATTTTCTATCATACTGTCATGGTCTACCCAACAATATATGACATACATCCATAGGCATAATATCACACCATACTTCATCATGATAAGATCTAATATGAAATTTCACCAAACATTGTTCACTCACTAGTACCTTGTGTTCATCTTGAATCCATGCTATCTTGTAGGGCTTAGGGTGTTTCAATCTCTCTAGGTTTAGCTTAGTCACCATCTCCTCTAAAAATAAATTATCAGTACTACCACTATCAATGATCATTTTACAACATTTACCTCCTGATTTACATCTGGTCTGAAACAAACTTTTCCTCTTTGGTAGTTCCTCAGTTGTCTCTGCTTGAAATAACGCTCTCCTCATGACTAATGATTCTCCTTTCTTTGGTTTGCCGACTAAACTAGGTGATCCAACAGGTTCTTCTACATAAGTTGTTCCTGCATTATTCTTTGTTCTCTTGCTTGTACTTCCCTGATGACATTCAAATGCTTTGTGTCCTTCACCTCACAACTTAAAAAAAGTTCCTCTAAATGTTCTCTTATCAAACCCTCTTTTATCTCTCTTGTGCCCTTCATTGCAGTAAGAATTATAATTCCCTATATGGTAGAAGTTTCTATCATCACTCTGGTATGAATTGTTTTCTCTATCTTCCTTCTTGAATGGACTACTTTCTTTGTTCTGCTCTGCATATGATCTTTCTCCTCCAGAATATGTTCTACCTTTTTGAAATTTTCCTCCTCTACCTTCTGTCTCTATTCATTCTTCATATTCAACTTGTCTTCAACCTTCAAAGAAAACTGATAGGCTTCTTCTATTGCTGTCATCCTTACCAAACTCAGTTCTTCTTGAATGTTCAATCTCAGTCCATTCATGTATCTTGCCACTTTCTCCTTGCTTGATTCATTATGTCCAGTCCTTATGATCATCTTATGAAATTCTTCAGTATACTCCATAAATTTCTCCTTTTGCCTTAGGTTCTACAATCTCTTCAACAATTCCAACTCATAGTCAGCAGGTATAAACTGATTCTTCAATTTTGTCACCATCCTGTCCTATTTTATGATCTTTTCTTTTCCTCTCTTGTTTCTATCCAATTGAACTTCTTTCCACAAAATAGTAGCATGTCCTTTCAACTTAGTTTTTGTAAATCTTACTTTCTTCAGATCTTCAATTTCTTCATATTCAAAGTATTCCTCTAAGACATTTATCTAATCAATCAATTCCTTCAGATTCAAATTTCCAATCTAATTTTGTACCTCTACTCTAGGTCTCTTTCCAATCTTTGAAATAGCTCTCATCATCTTCACTTGATCTGATTCTTCTTCTTCTAGGGTTTCTTCATTTTGATTTGTGAATTGAAATTCTTCATCATCACTTTCAGTGTCATGTCTAGGGTTTAGTCCTCTTCTTCTATCTTCTTCAACAACATCCAATCTAACTTTCATCATTTTCATCATCTCCATCATTTATTCCATTCTTCTAGCAATAGTGGCCATAGTAGGCATCCTCCTTGGTAGCATCTCTTCCTAGGATTTGGTGCAACTTCCTTAATTTGTTGATCTTACTATAAGGTAGCAACTGCCTCACAATCGATGCTCTGTTGATAAACACAAGTAGACCTCCTCAGGTTAGTGATTGGTTCACCACAAGATCTTTTGGAATGCCTTCACTTCCCAAAGGATTTAGAACTTGGCTCTGATACCACTTGGTGCAGTCATGGCCAGAGGGTTCACAGAGTGAACTGTCCAAACCATGCAGCTAGAGTAAACACAATGGAAACAACACAATCATAGAATGCAATGGAAGACTCAAATGCTCAATATATCAAATATTTAGAATGCTTATATGCTAGCAACATGCGGGCTACAATCAAATGGCTCACAGGCCTGAATTTTGGGCTACAACAGATATGCAAGATATGGCATTAAAGCGCCCTCTGGAACAACATATCTAATCTAAGATATCATCAAAACTAATTGACTTCATAATACATCTAAGAGATCTATATATATCATTTCCAAGCTAAAGAAATCCTCCTTGTCGGCCACAAGAGGTTACAAACTCCAATGAAGAGTGTAACGTGTAGAAATAAATAGTTTGGCCTTAAACATCTGGTAATGCTCCACAAATGGATGAAACTTGGTGCAAACCTCAAGGAAAGTCTATTTGATCCATATGTGTTGTGTATGATGCTTCATTAGGCTCCACAAGTCACGTAAGTGCTCCACAAACCTTCTCTTTCAACTGTCTGTCTATATGCTCTTCTCTGTGAAAGCTGGTGATCTTCTGATAGTGATAACTTTTAGCAGACAGATCCAAATGACCTAAATTTTGGATACGATGTAGATGATGATATGTAGATGCTAAGTCTTTCTCTATGATCTCTGACATGGAAATGCAGTGAAATGCGGTATAAAATGTTGAAACTACAAATGACTGAACTAAACTAAAAATGAAAGAAAAAAAAGAATGCAAATGTTTTTGGTTGATGCAAGATTGCTTTGCAACCTGAGATGCTCTTGTGTCACAATGTGAGCCCTAGATCTTTAAAATTGATCCTATCTCTCCATCCTCACCTCCAAAAATCTATAAATTGAGCCCTTCCTCTCCATTTCTAAGAAGCGATTTGAATGTAATGAAATTCTGCCTCATTGAGCACTCAACATAGTATTAGCATTAGCAATTCACACATAGTTTAGCATATCATAGGGTAAATCAAGAGTATTACATAGTGATAGGGTGCAGTTTAGTTAGTTTATGCATCATGCTTTAGCCTAGTCTTGAGGTGACTTAGATTAGTGAATTAGGGTGAATTAGGCTTGTTTAACCATCCCTTTTTGGTTCATCTCTTTAGTGTTCACACATGTAATTAAACTATCTCCTTGAAAAAAAGCCATGTACCACATCAATGGTTTTCATGCATGATAAGAAATGTGTCACCTTATAAAATCTATCAACTACAAATATTAAATCATGACCTCTTTTTGTTCTTGGTAGTCCTAATACAAAATGCATGCTTATATCATCCCAAGGTTTCTTTGGGATTGGTAATGACTTATATAACTCAAAATTTTAACTACTACCCTTTATTGCTTGACAAATTCTATAATTTTGAACATATCTTTTCACATCCTTATAAAATTGAAAATGGATAATAGTTCTCACTTATAAAAGCCAATGTTTTTCAATACCAAAATAACTAGCTAATCCACCACTATGCTTCTCCTTGATCAATTTTTCCCTCATTGAGTTTCTAGGATTACACAACCGATTTCCTTTGAACAACATATCATTTTGAATCAAACAATCTATCCATTTAGTTCTATCTATACTTATTGGTTCTTTACATTCCTTCCACTCTTCAATAAAATCAACATCACTCTCATTCAAATTCTCCATTTCCTCAAATGCAACTACTTCAACTCTCATTTCATTCAACAAATTTTATCTCCTACTTGATGCATCAACAACTCTATTTGACTCACCACTTCTACATTTTAATATAAAAGAATAAATTTGTTTAAATTCAACTCATCTTACATGTCTATGATTCAACTTACCTTGGATATTCAACTGTCATAATATGCTTGATGATTTGTATAGAACACAAATTCTTTGGGCATCAAGTAATGTCTCCACTTATTTAATACTTGCATTATGGAATAAAATTCTTAATCGTACATTGAATATATTTTATTTGCATCATTCAACTTATCATTAAAATATACTATTATTATTTTTCTAGGCTCAACCTTACTCCAATTGTGTTATCACTTGCATCATAATCAACCTGCAATACCTTATCAAACTTTGAAAATGCTAACATTAGCGATTAAGAAACTATCTTCTTCAATAATTTAAAGATTATATCACTACAATAGTCCACTTAAAATCTTTTTGATCTCCTCTTATTGTTTTGGTTATTGGTGCACATATCCCACTAAAATTTCTAATGAACTTCCTATAAAAGCTAGCCAATCTATGAAAACTTCTTACCTCTAAAATACTCTCTAGTTTAGCTTAATCCATAAATATTTTCACCTTTTCCAAATGAATCTTCAGGCCTTCTATTGAGATTACAAACCCCCAAGTAAATCAATTCTTACTTCATGGAACTACATTTATTGATATTGATCAACAATTTATATTCTCTAAGTCTCTACAACACTAACTTATATGAATCAAATGTTCCACTTTAGTCTTACTAAAAATCAAAATATCATCCAAATATACAGTCATGAACCTACCCAATATGTCTTCAATACATCACTCATCAATCTAATAAATATGCTCAATGCATTAATTAACCTAATGGGAATAACTAAACACTCATATAACCCTTCCTTTATCTTGAATGATATCTTCCATTGATCTGCCTCTCTTATCCTAATATGATGATAGTCACCCTTCAAATCTATCTTGCTAAAATACTTTGATCCACTCAAATAGTCCATAAAATTATCCATCCCTAGCAATGGAAATTTATAACTTATTGTGATCTTATTGATTTCTCTAGAATCCATACGCATTCTTATTTCTCTTCCTTTCATTGGTTCTAGTATGGTTAGTATTTCATAGGGAATCAATCTCTCTCACCAGTCCTTTCTTCAACAACTCATGTGCTTGTCTATTCAACTCTTTATTTTCTATTGATACCATTCTATGTGCAACATTATTTGGAAAACTTGCTCTTAGAATCAAGTCCATATGATAGATAATAGTCCTCACTAGTGGTAACCCATAGGGCATATTATTAGATAGTATATTATTGTACTTTGTTAATAACTCTAAGATTTTTATCTGTGGTTATTCTCCTTCATTAGTACTACTGTATATTCTTGGAATTAATAAAAACATATATTTTTATGGTTAAAATAATCTATGAACTTCTACCATACACCAAACAAATTCTATAATTACCACATAACCACCTTTCTTTCTCTTTTAATTAAGTAAGAATATGCTTTTCACCATCCTGAACATCAAAGTATAAGTATTTTATCTTCCATTATGAATAACCTTTCTACCATACCACCATGGTCTTCCTAACAACAATTAATACACATACATATGTATGCCATCACACAATACCTTATCATGATATGTTCCTATCTTCAGGTTGACCAAACATTATTCACTTACCATCACCTTATGCTCTTTCTACAACCATGAACATTGAAAATCTATATGGACTAGGATATTCTACATTTTTCAACATGGCATAAGATTATTGATATAACACTAATAATGATAACTTTGCAACATTTACCTTTAGTTTTGTATATTATTATGAATAATTTTTTTTGTACTAGTTCATGTCTATCTATTCCAATTAGGTTTCAAAAAACTCTTTTGATCAACTAAGGCTCACCTACTTCTAGTTTATCCACTCAACTTGGTGATACAATTGATCTTCATTTGCATGTATGGATCTTGTGCTTCTTATAGGTCTTCACTTTGATTCATTTATATGGTAAACACTTGAATGCTCTATATATTTTAGTTCCACACTTGGAACAAATTCCTCTAAATGATCTTCTACTTTCTTTACCATATATTTCTCTGCCTCAATAATATCCATTAGATCTCTCATTATGGTATGAACTACCACTTCTTACTTTTGAATCTTCATTATTGTCCTTATATAGAATCTCTTTTTCAACTTATCTTCTACCTTCAAAGAACACTAATATGCTTCTTCAACTATCTACAATCTCACCATGCTAAAATTCTCTTGGATATATCCTCTCAAATGATTGATATATCTTACCACCTTTTCCTGATTGACTTCATGATGACTAGCCCTAATTGTCAACTTATAAAATTCTTTAGTATAATCATGTACATTCTTATCTTTCTATCTCAAATTTTACAAATTTTTCAATACATCTAGTTGATAGTCTATGGGTATGAACTTAGCTCTTAGTCTTTCAAGTCACCATCCTATCCTATTTTTAAATATTTTCCTTTCATCTCCTATTTTTTTCTATTTTTACTTCTTTCCACCATGTTGTAACATGTAATTTCAATTTTTTCTTAGCAAACCTAACTCTTTTAGGGTCTAAATTTCTTCATACTTAAATATTCTTTTAGATCATTCTACCAATCTATCAAGTATTCATGATTCAAACTACTAGGATAATTGGGAGTATCAATTCAAGGTATCTTACTAATGCTTGAAATAGATTTCAACATCTTCACTTAAACTCCATCTTCTTCTTATTCATTTCATTTTCTTCATTGCTTTCATCATTTCTAGGGTTATGACCCCTTCTTATATATTCTTCAACAACATCCAATTGGATATAAACATTCCTAATCATCTTGAACATTTATTCTATTATTCCTACAATGTTAAGAAGAACTTGGTCTTTACCCACTCTTCATGGAGGCATCTTGACTTTATGAGTTGATGTAAACTAACTCATATTTTATGATCTACTTACAAGAAAATTTCCTTATACATTCTATTCAACGCATAGTATTGGAAGATATTTGATATGAATTTCTCTCTTTAGGACTCAAAACTTTCTTTGATGCCACTTGATGCAATAATGAATAGAGTTTTTAATTAAGAGTTATCCAACCATGCAACCTAACACAAAATACCTATAAGATTTACACAACATAATGAAATAACATATAAAATGAATAGGACAATGATTTTAATGATTCTTAGTCTAAATACATTAATGAATTCTATTACAATGGGTTGTAATCAGAATTAGACATTAGTTATTAATTACAATGAACTACAAGCATAATTAGTGTGAGGTTTGCCAAAACAATGTATTATGAGCTTCAATATACAATGTATGATGCTATTTGATCTTCCAACCTACCAAATTATTTGAGTGAATGCTACTTGAAAATGTGGAATTGATCTTCTTTTATAGAAAACAAAGGTGGAATATCTTGGCATTGATTAGATATGTGGTACAATGGCCTATGCACATGTACTAAGGATCATGGGACACATAAGATAAATTCATCTTATATTACTTAAGGAAACATGTAGGCAATCCCTTTTAAGATGAGTGCACGGAAAGATGTAAGCATTACAACTCAATGTGGTCCTAACCATGAACCTCCTTGGGACCAATAAGCTTATGTAGGACATTAGATATTGGCACAAGATTCAAATGTATGGCACATAGTTGAATTAGGCCTTCTTTAAATAAATTTGACAAGTCACATTGCATCACTCAATGAGAAAACAACTACAAATGATGTGTCATGATAGGAGATAAATTGATGAAGCTCTAGTATCAATTTGAAGGCCGTGTGATCAAAATTCATTACCACACAATATATAAATACTTCCTAGAACTCTAATTTGTTGCAATGATGACTATAACATGAATTTACCTCTATGACAAGAACAAAATCACTGTGACACCTCTAGGTACTTGTAAAATAGAAGAAAACATGAAAGTAAATATGTTTTGGTTGATGTAAGATTTATCTTACACTCTAGATGCCCCTACATCATAGAGTCATAAGAGGAAGACATCTTGAATGTTGTTCATAGAGTACTTTCTATAGCATAAAAGGTAGAAACAAAATAGTTTGGTCCAAGTTTTGAAATCACACTCAATATCAATTATCATTCCTTTTCAATTTTACAATCTTTTAATTTCATTCTATAAAACTTAAATTGAGTAATGAAGTCTTGTATATTATCAAATTTATTGGCACTCAAATTGATTAGTTCATTATCTAGATGATGACCCCTAATCTCATCAATATGTCTAAATAGCTTTTACAATGTTTCCCAAATGTTCTTAGGTGTATTTATTGATTCAACATGAAACAAATTTGGTGACATGGCAAGAAAAAGGAAGCATAAGCTTCATCACATTTATGAAGCCATTTTATTTTATCAACCTCTACTTTTAATTTTACATCTTACCTTGCATAATTCTAAACAACCCTTTATCCCTTAGCAACTTTGTCATCTTTGTTTTCCATGAGAAGTAGGTGTAGGGTGTTAAGGTAAGTATTTATTGTTGTTCTAATACAAAATTAGGAAAATAATATAGAAAGAAATTTTTAAAGCAACCAAAAGTACACAATCACACAAGTACACCCTAATATCACTTAATGAAAGTAGAACTTTATGAGTAATGTGACTACACTGAGCTGAACCACTTGCTTATAAGATCATAGTAGTTCTAAAGGATTTTTGAAAAACCATAGATCATAGTAGAAAATAAATTACGCCAATGGTTTCTACTTCAAATATTACACACTTTCGAAACCAATGATGCTTAAACTAGAGCTAAAGTTTAAAAGTTATAATATTTCAAAGTTTGATACCTTCATGCATGAGGAAGAGGACAAGACTAGTGACATGACACCTATATGGGGTTGAGGTGGTAGGTACACTAAGTTGGTGCCTATGTGGTAGTAATGATGTTGGCATTGATTGTGCACTTATTATTATGTGAACTATATAAACAAGGGGTAGGATAAGGTATAGTACATGTATAGGTACATGATTGTCAATGCAAGTAGGTGTAGTATTTTTTCCATGGAAGATTACTTTGAGCATAAAGTATAGTGGTGCTCTTAAAATGCACAATGATATTTAGTAAAGGTGAAGCACTCTTTTAGAAAAGAGAGCTTCACTTAAATTATGAAAAGGACATTATTCGTGCAGAGTGCTCAAATCAAAAGTTGGATTTCATCATTTAAATCACCCCTAAAAAGAGTTATTATTTTTACATAAGGATCTTGATTATTTTGATTTAAAAAATATTTTAAAATATTTCAACCATGGTACTATACAAAAAACTAGTGTTGCTATTGTCTAATTTACCTAGAACTTGCCTTAAATGCATGATTGTATTATATTATGTTCTAGCAAGAAGAATTGCATAGGATTGTGGGAAATTATGTGTAACTTAAGTGTTTTTATTAATAATCCTAATAGATTGACACATTTTAGATGTAATGGCATAGTCTATTTTCACTAGGAAACATTTTTAAAATACCTTCAAAAACCAATATAAACCCTTAATCCCTTTAAAAAATCTGAATTAAATAATAGCTTATCCTAGCTAATATGGTATCTCTAGATACAATGGTAAGATCAAAATAGCTCAACCATTCACTATATATTCATGCAACTAAAATTATAGTGCTCTCAACATAAATAATAAACTAATCCTAAAACATTATTGCTTTGATACCATGTTCAATTTGTAAAGTAAAATAAACCCAAAACTATAATGCTTAGAAATTATCTATATTAAATGTTTTTGATAATATTAAGCTGCAAACCCGAGTGCAAGTCCTGATAAAAAAAGCCAAAAAGGTAGAAAAATAGGCCCAAAGCCTCAAACAGTCAACCGACAACAAATTAACAGCATATCAAAAAACCAGAGTATGAGTTTTTAAACATAATCTAAAGAAACAACTAACTAAGTAGTTCTCTCCAATCATCAGTGATCAAATTAAACATTTTCTCCTTATCCTCGAGCAAAGAATCCACGCCATTATTCTAGTCCACTTGCAGAATCAAGAAGGTAGTAGCAACCCTATGAGAGGAATTTAGAACCAGCTTGATCAGCGCCTTGACTCTTCCCTCCATGGCTGAAAGACGAGTCTTGACCTCCACGAGCTCCATCTCAAGTTTCTTGTTATCTATCTCCCTTCTGGGGCTCATCACTTCCTTATCTGGAGTCTCTTGAATTTTAGTGTCCTCATTGTTCATGTCATAGAATGAGTTATTCATGGACGTGAAATGGCTAGCGCCCTCCTAATCTTGTACAGGGGTGGTTTTCACTTCCTTTATTTTAATATCTTGCTCAAAGTCCTCCTGATCTGAGGCATAGGAGTAGTCGACAATCTTCAACACTTGGGGCTTTTCCCTAGCCAACTTGGAAGATCTCCTGATGTTCAGTCTTCTAACAAAACTAAATTTACCCATAGCCCTCTCTTTAATAGCCACCACTTCCTCTTTCAATTATTTCTCCTATTTTTCTATCTTATCCTGAGCCTATTATTCCTCATTCCCCCTCCCCTTAACACTTCTACTGCAACTTTTCTTACCATTTTTTCTCAGAATAGGTTTCCCTCCTTTATGTTTGTTACTACCTTGTATAGGCATGTTGTTCTTAAGATTATAGAGACCCTCAGTCACTTCCTCATGGGACTGACCATGTGAACCATCCAACTTAATAAGAATGGGGACCTTCAGAGTACAGCTGCCAAATTGAGTCTTCGAAATGGAAGTGGTCTTAAACATAGGAGGGCTAGAAAAAGGGACCAAGGGACCACTCACGAGAGGGTTAGAAGGGGAATTAGGCTCAAAGGGCACTAGGGTTTTCAGTTTAGAGGGCTTTCCAAGCCTAACACTAAGGGGGATCTTATCCTCAGGGTCTTCATTGGAGCTTTCATCCACGAGCCAAATTGTAGGGGGTTTAGTAGGACACAGAGCCAGATGGTACTGATACAGATGAAAAATGAGCCCCTAGTGCAGGGGCAAGGCAACCACCTTAGGACTACCCTCGCGAGCCTTTTTGGTTTGGAGCATAGAAGCCTCAAGACTAGAGAGCAGAAAAGAGGGAAAGTTGACCAAGATTTTATGATGAAAGTGGTTAAGAAATGCAAAGTGATAATGATAAAAAACCTTGAATCTCCCTTCCAGAGTAAAATACTTCATAATTAAGAAACATACCTGATTCTAAGGGTTGATCAAGCTTTCTTGTTTGAATACACCTTGGAGTCTAATTTGCTTCTCCCCTTCCCTGTAGAACAATTTCAAGCCATCATTATCTTGGACTCACGTCTACTTTTTGAGCCTATTACCTGAATGAGGTAGGCCCGTAATGTTGGCTATGGAGTCCTTAGAAACCACAAACTGAACTCTGCCCACTTTCACCTTTCGATTCCCGTCCCAAGAGCCAGTAAATTGGGCCGATAAGTGCTCATCATACCCATTCAGGGTTTCAAGAAAATGGGTCACTCCTCCCTCATAAGATATGCTCCAAACCTATAAATCTTCTTTGAATTCACCACAATTCATGGGCTCCATTCTAACTTTCTCACCACCCATTTTCCTAAACACACAATGTACAACACTGGGAAGGCGGTTGTAGAGAATAGAGAAGCGTCGAGCGAACAATCTAGAAATGGAATTAAAAAACTTTAATTACATTTCCCTACTCAAGTTTCCAAGCATGTCCTTCCAAATCCCGAGCGCACTTAGATCATTATTGCCTTCAGGGATAGGCTCATACGAGCCCCTCGTAGCTAGCTCTTCAAGAGGTGAGTGAAAAGACCTTTTAAATGTATCATGGTGCCAAACATGTATATTGCTAAGTTTTTCAAGGTCCGCATAAATCTCCATAGTCCACATCATCATGGAGGGATGAGTGGGGTTCCCAAAGACATCATCAATGCCACATCTTCCCTTGAAGTGAGGGAAGCCTGAAAAGACACCACACCAAGCAAAACAAATTATGATAATAGCCATTAAGAGTTAGTGGTGTGCCTCAAAATGAATGCTATCATTAACATTCAGGGGAAGATTGTCTATGTTTCTCTAGCATATTAGGGGATTAAGATTAATCCCAAGGTTTGCCATAAGATCAGCAATTCTATTCCCCTCTCTATATATATGTCTCACCTCCCTTCCTTCAAAGTTTAAGAGAAGGCCTTTTATATCCTCAACAATATCCTCCATCTTCCAACCAACTTTAACATTTCCTTTAACAACTTCGATGACAATCATGGAATCACCTTCTACTATAATATGTTTGATACCTAAAGCCAAGGCAGTTTTGAGGTCCCAAAGGAGAGTCGTGGCCTCCGCAACATTATTGGTATTTTCACCAAGGCTCCCAGCAAAAGCAGCCATGAGAGCACCCTTATCCAATCTTGTAATTCCCCCTCCACTTGCCAACCCAGGGTTACCTTTAGCAGCACCATTGAAGTTAAGCTTAGACCAACTAGCTGGGGGTGGGGACCAATTAGTGCTAGCCCTAGCTCTTTTCTTACTATCATCCACTCTACAAATACTTATCGAGATAGTCCACTAGTTAATGATATTTGTTTCCAACACATTTAGGGGAGTTTCTGCTGCTTTTAGGGAACTATTGATGATATTGTCTTGCAATAGTTTGATAGTTGAGCCGAACACTTCCTTGGGCTCTCTAAATTTCTCTCTCGAGAGTCTATTTTTCCTTTCTTTCTAGAGACAACAAGATAGAATGGGGGGTCTGGGCTCAAATTTCCCTACAAACAGGATTAGAGAAAGGAGGGAACCAGGACCGAATGCAATCCTCCATATTTTCATTCCAACACCAAGAAACACCCAAAATACTCAAGGCAAAGCACCATACCTCCTAAGAGAAGTCACAGTGTAAAAGGATATGAGAGATAGTCTCCTCTTCTTTCATACAAAGAACACATCTGTTGGGGATCTGGAACCCTCTGATTCGGAGGTTATCTATAGTTAGTATTTTGTTCTGCACTGCCAGCCACCAGAAGTGGCTAATCTTTGGTATAAGATTATGATTCCAAATAATCCTTCATAAGTTATCTCCATTTTGTGGTAAGGATAGATTATAGGCTGATTTAACAGTAAAACACCCAGACTTCTCTTTGGTCCATAGAAGTCTATCTTTTTGTGGGAAAAGAGGAATTCTGCATCCTTTTAGGGAAAGTTGGGTCTCATCTATAGTGCCCCTCCAGTTTCACCTTGTATGTGTAGGTGGTCAGGCTATGAAGCATGAAGATGAAGGTAAAATACTTGAAATACTTAGGGTATGATAGATATGTTGAAGGTAGGCTTACTGTTATGATGTAGTTGATGACACTCATTGATGTATATTTTGAGAAATGTGATCAGTTATGGGTTAAGTGATTATGTAGATTAGTTTTACTATGTGATTTATGCGACTATCTGACTATGTGTTATCTGGTTGTTTAGTTACTAATGAATTTGTTTAATGTGGATATTTGTGGTGAGTTTTGTGAAGGGATGGTGTAGTATTACTCATAATGAGTACCCTACTACGCTGTGATTCCCTGTCACTATGTGCCTATTTGGATGACTAGATATATATTGTATTTGACTCTTTTGGTTATTGTAGGTTGCAGGTACTAGGCATCGACTCCACCTGAATTGGCAAGTCTAAGTGTGCCTTTATACCAATGGAAGTTGTGGAATGGAGATGACATGAGGTCCCTTAGTTGACATAATTCTCGATGAGGATGAGTTCTCAGTCCTGAGTTTTGTTAGTTGGTCGATTGGTGCATGACTGTGAGTCTGTTATTCTTTGGTATGTTGTTGTCAGAAATGGGTGGTATGTAGTTTTTGAATTGTTTATTATCGGTTCATTGTTTCAATAAATAGAAAATTGTTGGATAGTGTTATTTGTAGAATTTATTGTCTCTATGAGAGGAATCTTCTAGAGGTATGAGCATCCCAATCACTCAGTCTATACAATAATATCTCTATTATAATTTATCTAACAGAATAGACAACGGTTACATGATGAACTATATTGTATTCTAGCTGTATCAATTTGTTTTATCATGACTAAATGCTATCTCTGGTTATATTGATGTTATTATTACTTTTGAATTGGTATTATTCTTGATAATGGCCATGACCTAGTTATGATATGGATTCGTCAAACTGAAGCTCACATTGTTCATTTATCGTAGAGCTTAAGATTAATATTCACATGTATTGTTAGTATTTGTGATCTATTGCATAGAGGCCATGAGAGGACCATGCAGTCCTCTGCTCACAGTTATATTTGTTATCTCTGTCAATAATGAGTTCATTATGCTACCTCAGGGCTATCACTATTACTTATGAGTCAATTAATTTGTTACAATAGATATTACTATTTACTTTTAATACCTATCGATCCATTTGGATATTGATGTGATCTCTTGTTCTATCTTTATGTATCAGTAACTAGATAGAAATCTAGTACTCTTGTCTATTGTCTACTACCACCATAAATAGAACTCAAACTCTTATCTAGAGTCAAATACCTTGGTTAGCTATATATTCACTATGTTAGTATTAGAACAACCTTGTTAGTAATTTTAGAGACCTCGAGTTGGGTTGAACACTTTGTTACGCTTGCAAAGTCAATGCATATCCTTCTCACATCTGGGTTTTATTGTAGTGTCAACCAGACATTTATAAGGTCGTATGTGTCAAATTTTGAAGACAACCTCTAACCCAATTGGGTAGAGTTAATGGCCTTGTTAAGCTTAATATCATTATGTGGTCTATGAATAGACTTCTTAATAAATATATTTCTTATTATCATTCTTAATGATGGGTAATTGACTCTATGATATAGAGGATCTCCCAAATTAATAGTTGTATAATGTTACCGAGCTGTGGTAAAATGAAATAATCTAATTCTATTACTAGGCACCTCGGTTGCCTCAACTTTTTAGATCCATATCAACTTTCCTTCCTCTATTGAACTCGCAGTAAGTTTTTAATTCTATTGTTGTCTTACAATTAATTTGGTAGCCGTGTGCCACGTACCCTCCCACGTTGCTTTTTGCATGTCGACTGAGGTAGTTACTGCCATCACAGTCTGGCAGAAATGGAAAATGGGAATATATAATGTCAAGCTCGTAATAATATGAGGGGCTCTCCAAAGTTTTCCAGACGGGTATTCTTAGCGTTATCAGAGGAAGTTATCTTCTTGTGCA
The DNA here is from genome assembly GCA_027924645.1 of Cunninghamia lanceolata. NCBI lineage: Eukaryota > Viridiplantae > Streptophyta > Pinopsida > Cupressales > Cupressaceae > Cunninghamia > Cunninghamia lanceolata. The sequence continues at coordinate 17,238,036 of BSBN01001272.1, read as the reverse complement.
TGTGTCTGGAGGTTTCCAAATGAACTTTCTTATCCATTCACCTTTGCTACATGATGGGAGGAAAAAAAACAATGGGTGAAAAAAAGGCTCCTATTTCTCTTTCGGCACTCAACGAGATTCCTGACAATTGTTCAGCTATGGGCACCGAGATATTGGAGTTCTTTACTGGAAGTTGGATGCTGATAATTTTGAGACAGACCCAGAACTGCAAAAGATACAAAAAATAATTGAAAACAAATAACTTAGGCGAGCATATCAAATTGCAAGATTTGAGGTGAGTTGAAGGGGACTGTGGACAGAAAACAAATGAATTGCCTCCTGAGGAATCGATCCAAGGCCGTGGAGGAAATCTTCTTTTAAAACTGAGGTATTTGCATCAGTTCTTTGTTTTTCTAGCACAAAAACTAAAATCTGTTTGCTGCATTTTCATTACACTCTTAAAAACTGAAAACCAGTTCTCGCCTGATTTCCACTCGCCCATCATTTCATGAGGGCCGCCTATGCACAAAATATTGGGATAGATTTGTATCCACTCAATCCCAGAATTTATGGCCTTTGACACCTTGTTTACTACTTCCTACTCTATGTTGTCCAACGTTGATTTTGCATGATCATCTGTTCGACATTAATTGACAGAAATGGGAGCTAGACACATATAGCCTCAATTAAAGAAGTTTTGACCATGGAATATTACAAATCTCAGAGACATAAATGCTCAGATACTCAGTATTCCCTGTTAGTCGACGAAAGGCAAATGTGAATGCTAATTGTAGGGAGCGAAACACCATTATATACAAAAATATCATCACTTACTTTAAGAGATTGAATATAGTTTTCTATTCCCATCTGTTGTCATTTGAGATCACTTAAGCTTCCTAGAGACCATATTCATACTATCTCCCGGTAGGCCTATAGAGCTTCTTATGTTCATCATCCTAAACTAACACCTGAGCTTCAGTAGCCCTCATCTTTCCATTGCAGTTCTCAGACAATCCCATTTGCATGTTGAATTGCTTAAGTGTGTGATTCCGTTCTCATTGGGACAAATAGGAAATGCAGAGGACAAACTACCCATACTTGTCTAGCAGTGGCCAACCCAATAGCCAATTTATCATAAGTGTACGGCTCAAATACTAAGATATTGTCATCATTGTCACAGCTAGAAAATACCGAGGTCACAATGTTTACGCTTGTTTGCTTAGCGGGTAATCGAATAACTACGAGCTACAAATTACAAATGTTGTACCCAACATCCTCCTAGACCATGTACCGTATGTTTGTACTGAGGTCATATACATTTTCTTTTGTTGGTCCCCTTATTTTCTTTCTTAGATGATAATCACGTTTCCTTTAGATGAGACTTTTTGGTGGTAGGTCAAAGATGTGCACTACTGAGGATGCCCATTTGCATCTTCATAGGTTTATGCTTCAGCTAAGTGAAAGAGTGAATTACCAACTCCATGAAATCATATTTCAGTTCGACAAAGGAATTTACAGCAGAAGCAAGTGCACATGATGTCCTTACTTGCTACCCTGATGGACCACAAGTTTCTGGAAAATATCTTCACGCAACAAATTACTTAGATAAGGACATAATGCTTATTGCCTGCAAAGAGAGAACCCTATCAATCCCTCATTCTTGGGTCCTTAGACAATCCCTATTATTTTGATCATGCATAGTGCTCTCATAGAAATATCAGGGAATAGTACTCTTCCGAGATAAACACTAAATTTGGATATTACTTACAGGGTATGCCTATGCATGCATGCCTCTAGACTTCATACATATGCATGCATGCCACTAGACTTCGTGCATATGCATGCATGCCACGACCAATTTGGAAACTTGCTAGTAATGCTTGTAGTTGTGATATTTAATTAAGGAAAGCAAAAGTTCATTTATGTTCTTAGATCCTTGTTAATAATGTTTAATGCATCTATAGGGTAGAATTTATTATGACAACCTTTGTAAATGAATTATTAACCTAGGAAAAGGATAGATTTTATTATTTAGTAAAGATCTTTATTGAATGAATTATCATGGCTTACTACTTTAGTAGGGTATATATTTAATCTATCTAAATGCTTGTGTTTATCATCAAGTTACAAGTATCTCATTTTAAAATATGTTATGTATAGGTTTCCAAGTCATGGAAAGGTAAGTAAACCCTTATTTGAATTTTGGGTAGAGGTGTATATAGAATTGTGTAATTGTCAAATTACAAGAAAAGAAAGATTTAGTGTTACCTTAATTAAGAAATTTGTTTTCTGTTATATGTAGAAAATGTAAAGTTGGAATATAAGCCGTTAGAGAGAACTAGGAGAATTTTGGGTTGATTAGATTATGAATTAGATTATGTTTGTAAACCTTTGATATTTTTTTTAGTCCAATTTAAATATTGTATTTAATAAATTGCATGTTCTTTTAACTCGTCATTTTCTTGTAGGAATTGAATTTGAGAAGACTTCAAAATGTATCGATATAGTAAATTGGTTATTTAAAATTATTAAGTGCATTAAATTATATATTGACTAGAATAACAATGGGAGAACTTATTTTACTACATGGGCAAAGGGGGGAATAATTTAATGTTTTATGTGTTATTGGTTAAATTGAAGGTAGTATAGATGGATTTCAAGTCCATATAAGAAAATGCTTAATGATATTATGATGTTGTATAGACCATTGGCCTATTTCTTTGATGATGTGTTTTGATTTATGATTGGATGTTAGTAATAATACTAATAGTGTCCATAAGTGGAGGGGTGTTATAGTAGTAGTGTAATGATATAGAATGTATTTTAAGATGGTTGTTTGAGAAACATAATTAAAGAAGAATCGTATATGTATGCTGACTTTTATACTATATATGAGATGTAGTCCCTATATAGTGTTGTTTTAAAGATTGAATATCATATATTGCATTTGTTGTATTATAATTGAATTATGGTTATGCAATGAGGGATCTTGGTTTATGATTTGCTTTGGAAAGTGAATGTGATGTGTGACCATTGCATTTTAATGGTGTCATCTGTTTGTGTCATTTGGGGAAAGTGGTTTCTAGAGGCTTAGGAGGATGTGATTGTGTGGGGGTTGGATATGTGTGCATCTTGTGAGTTGAATGAAATGCATTCTTGAAATATGGTTTCTTATTCATGTTGGAATGATACTGTGTAAGATGGATAATGCCTTGCTCAATGTGCCTATTCATGTAATTATGCAAGATGAGTAATGCCTTGCTTTATGTGATGTGAAAAAATGTATATTTTGTGTTGTAAATGTATCTTGTTGAGAAATGTGATAGTTCATGCTTGGTTTATGTTATGGGTTGTAAGAATCTAGATGCAGTGAAGGGGGAGTGGCTTCCAATGTGGGGTCGGTGCCCAAAGTGGTGAGCCAGGGTAACCCATTGGGAGTTTTGTAATCAAGTGATAACCTAATAATAAATCTAGGGGTTGGGTAGTTCTCACACTAATTAAGATAATTGGATAGTGCTCGTTCAGGCTATGGATGGGATGAGAAGGTCTGGTTGGCAAGATCAACTTCCTTGTCCTCACGAAAGAAATGTTGGTTCTGCATGTGTCACCATATGGGGCCAGTGTCTAGTAAGAGACTGTCAGGGTAACCATAGGTGGGGCCCCGCGCCTAGCGAGAGACTGTCAGGGTAACCCAAAGATGGGGGCCGGCGTCTAGCTAGAGACTGTCAAGGTAACCCATGTTAGGACCATGCTATGACACTCATCCCTATTGCACTCTAGCATTCCCTAATTATTTTTCCCCATTTGTTATGTGGTGGCCTCTGGAAGTGTTGATTGTGTTAGTTACCTATATTGCATTGGATTCATGTGTAGTCATTATTTCTTTTAGACTATTGTCTACTTGACTATTTACTTTAGTGGGACCTTATGTTATCTCCTAGCACGGGAGGTGGACCTCAGGGTTCCACATGGTCGGGTGGTTGTGCTTTATTCCATTGGTTTTCTAGCATCGTGGCTCGTATGTAAGAAGATGTAACTCTCATGATTCCAGTTTGCACCTGTAATTGAAGACAAACATTTGTGCTATTTGTATCTAGATCTTTTGTATCAGTGGAAATCATTATGTAAATTGATGTATCTAAAAAAAAATCTTTTGTAGCATAGAAATGATGTAATTCCTCTTGTAAGATAAACTATTTTGCACTTGTAAATAATATTACAAAGATGTTTATGTATGTATATGATGATGTAATCAAGTTGTTAGTTTGAGTTATGTGAATGAGCTTTGTATGTTGAATATTGTTTAGCTTCAATAATGCAGCTATGTAATCCCTAGAGATGTTAGTTTAACTTGTTGCGATCAGACTATGTTATGTTTTCTCACCATTACTTCTATATATATATATATATATATATATATATATATATATCATTATGTAAATTGATGTATCCAAAAAAAGAGCTTTTGTAGCATAGAAATGATGTAATTCCTCTTGTAAGATAAACTATTCTACACTTGTAAATAATATTACAAAGATGTTGATGCATGTATATGATGATGTAATCAAGTTGTTAGTTTGAGTTATGTGAAAGAGCTTTGTATGTTGAATATTGTTTAGCTTCAATAATGCAGCTATGTAATCCCTAGAGATGTTAGTTTAACTTGTTGCTATCAGACTATGTTATGTTTTGTCACCATTACTTCTATATATATATATATATCACCTTTTATTGCTTAGTTAAACTTATCTTTAAGGTTGCATGGCGGGGCATTACATCATCGGCTATCCGAACAAGATCAACCTGTCTTTGGCAGCACTCTGACAGTTGTTTCCAATCCCTTTTGCTAGGAATAAAATAGTCCCAGACCAACCAATCAAAGTGGTGAATAGATAAGTTCATCAACCCTTGAATATTCTGAAGCTTCTTTAAAGGCCCTCTATTGACCCAATTGTCTTCCCAAAACCTTATAGTTTCACCATCCACCAGTTTCCACTTAACACCCCTCATAAGAATAGTTCTACATTTTAGAATGTTATTCCAGATCATGAAGCATTTGGGAAAGTTAGATGAGAGTAAAAGGTCCTTAGGAGCTAAGTTCCCAAAGTATTTGGCTCTCATAATGCTACCCCAGTCTTTATCCCCATCTAAAAGGTTCTAACCAACCTTGGTTATAAGGGATTTATTAAGTAGGTTCAACTTCCTTAACCCTAAGCGTCCTTGTATCTTCAGTCTACAAACTTTATCCCATCCCACAAGAGCCAACCTCTTTTTATTTTCCACACCCGTCCATAAAAAATTCCTTTGAATTTTCTCCAACCTCTCATCTAAATACTTAGGAATTTTAAAAAGAGACAAAAAGTAAACATGAATCCCTTGAAGTGAGTCCTTAAGTAATAGGAACTTATCCTCTTGGCTCAGAAGTTTTCCTTTCCACCCTGCCAACTTCGTTTGCGTCCTTTCCATAATGGATTTCCAATACTCAGGAGGAGTATCTCTCATCGAGAACGGAAGCCCAAGATATATACCAGGTAGCACACCCACAGAACAACCCAAAATCCCCATAATCTTATGTTGCAGCACAAACGGGGTGTTAAAGAAGCACACCTAGCTTTTGTCGTAATTGATGCAATGGTCTGTTGAGGTAGCATACTCTTGTAGCACTTTATTCAACTTTCTAGCCTCAATCACCGAAGTTGACCCAAACAAGATGGTGTTATCCACAAATTGTTGAATAATAGCTGGAGCTGCTGTTGAAATTGGTTTAACACCTTTAATCTCTCTGGAGTTTAACAGAGAGACGAAGCATCTGCTTAGGGATTCATCCAATAAGATAAAAAGGTAGGGGGACAGGGGGTCCCCTTGCCTAATCCTCCTACCAGCATTGACGAAACCCCTAGGAACTCCATTCACCAAAATAGAGAATTTGACTGAAGTGACACTAATCTTGATAAGTTGTAGGAATTTTCCTTGGAAGCCCAACTTCCTCAAGATAGTGAAAAGGAACTCCCAATTAACTGTATCATAGGCTTTTGAGATGTCAAGTTTAAAATCCATTCCTGAGATTTTGCTTCTCTCCATGGAGTGGATAATTTCATGAGTTGTAATGGTTGCATCTGTAATCTGTCTGCCTAGAACAAATCCTTTTTGGTAGCCACTAATGAGTTTATCCAGTATAGGTTGCAGTCTGAACACTAAGATTTTGGAGAAGATCTTGTAAACAGTATTACAAAGGCTTATGGGTTTAAAATCCCCCATACACACTGGATCTTGTTTTTTGGGCATAAGAGCAATGAAGGTATGATTTAGTTGCTTCAACAGCTTACACATCTTAAAGAAGTCCCTAGCAGCCTCTATCACATCTTTTCCCACAATGTCCTAAAATTCCTAGAAGAAAGCAGGGGGAAACCATCAAGCCTAGAGGCTTTAAAGGAACCCATGGAGAAAAGACTAGCCCGGACCTCCTCCTCAATAATTAATCTACCAAGATGTGCATTATCTTCTTCATTCAGAATGGTAGGGATGATATCAATGAGATCCTGGTTAATGCAGCTAGCTTGAGCATCTAGAAAGTTCTGAAAGTAGGAAGCAGCCATTTGCCCAATTTGAGTGTCTGAATCAACCATAATACCTATGTCATCCATCAATTTAGTTATACTATTTCTTTTTCTATGCTTCATAGTGGATTGATGGAAAAAAGAAGTGTTCCTATCCCCCTCCTTTAGCCATTGCACTCTTGACTTCCGTTTCCAATAAATCTCCTCTTTCAACAACAACTCTTTTCATTCCTTTCTCAAAAACTCTTCTTCTTTAGCAGTGTCCTCTGAAGTGTCCCCTTCCTCCATCCTCTTTTGTAACTCCCCCAATTTAGTATTAATTCTCCTTTTTTCATCAAATATGTTTCCAAAGTTGAACCTATTCCATCCTTTTACCTTTTTCTTAACCATCAGCAACTTCTGCACTAGTCTGAACAAAGGCATTCCTTGGACTTCTTCCTTCCACCAAATTGCTAATTTATCGTTAAATTTTGGGTGTTTAGTCCACATAATCTCAAACCTAAAAGGGTAAGAGCCTTTAACATTCACATCCTTCCAAGAGAGAAGCAGGGGGTTATGATCTGAAGTAGTTTGAGGCAAAGCTTCTAGAGCATGGGTGCTTAAGAACTTCCAGTTGGAAGAGACCAAAACTCTATCTAACTTGACTTGAATCAAATTCCTCCCCTTTCTCTAATTAGACCAGGTAAAACTATTTCCTTGAATATCAAGATCCATAAATCCTTCGTTATTTAAAAAATCATTCAGGTCCAACATGCTGTCAGTGTAATCCATGGTCCCTCCACTCTTCTCTGAGGGGAAGAGTGGAGTGTTAAAATCTTTAGCTAATATCCAATAGCTATCAGGGTCACTAGAAATCAGAGAGGAGAGAAGGTCCCACAAGTCCCTTCTTGGGCCCCTTTGATTAGGAGCATATATATTAATCAAGTTCCAAGAATTGATGTTAGACTCCATTCTTACCGCCAAAAAGTTTTTATTTTTTTTTCAATAATCCTTCCCTTGAAAATCTTGTTGTTCCACATAGTGACAATTCCCCCAGAGGTACCATAGGCATCACAACTCAGGTGCTCCGCATTAGGCCATAAATTCCTTGCAATATCTTGAAAACCTTCACTTTTCATTTTAACTTCTTAAAGCATCAAAATGTTAATTTTATTATCAAAGATATAGTTCTTAACTAAGAACTATTTGTGGAGGTTATTAAACCCCCAAATATTCCATGATAGAATTCTCATTTGATTGGGGCCTTCTTGGAGCCAATCTCTAAGGTCTTCTTCTTGTCCATTACAATGTCTTTGTTAATCACCTTCTATCTAGTCTATCTTTGAGACGATCTTCCCTACTTACTATCTTCTCCCACATCCAAAATCTTCTTCCCTGGTCCTTTGCCTTTCCTTCTAGAAGTAGTCCAACCCTCTGAGTCAGTGATACTGGAACTAGCCCTAGGAGTAAGGGCCAAAGTTTTGTTACTGGGGGAGGACACCCCCAGGCCAGCATCACAACCATCAATATTACCCCTCTTACCTATTAAAGGGCTATTCAACCTAGAAGGAACCACCTTCTCCACTAAGACTTCCTTTTCAGGGACTTCCCCTTGATGAATCTCCCCATCTTCTAGTCCGGTGGACAACAAAGAGGTACAGTCCTCCCCACACTATGTGGGAGAAGACACTACTCCCCCAATATGGTGTGATCAAGAGCCTTCGAGACTCCCTGTGGGAGATTATCTGCGTTATCCTTGATAGATTTATCCTTCTTTGGAGAGCCAATAATATTCAGCAGGTCCTCCGTAAAAGGGTAGTCTTCCTCATTCTTAGAAGTATGGACTTCTAGAGCTAGGGTAGGTTTTCTAGCCCTACACTGGGATGCTAGATGACCCTTCTTATTACAAATTTGGCAAAAGGTTGTAGAGTTTTCATAGATTATAGGTTGAACCCACTGGCCAAATTTAGATTCTAGTGTAGTATTGTAAGGTAGGACCTTGTTAATATCAATGCTAACATAGAATCTAGTAAAGACTAACCTTGATTTGTTCCTAGTGGTGTTGTCAAGAGCTATGAAGTGACCAAATGAATTGGCTATCCACATAAAATCTCTTCGTTCCAGTACTCCAACGGAAGACTCAGGAATCTAATCCAAACTTGTGTCATTTTGTTGAGGTTAGCAGTACTATCAAATCTTGGTTTCCATTTACACAAGGATAAACTATGTTTCCCATACATCCAAGGCCCCCCCACTAGAATAGAGGCAAGATCTTCTCTAGCCATGAATTTGAAGAGAAACGTCCCTCCAACCATAGTATTCACAGTAACACTTCCCTTTACTCTCCATTTGGTAGTCACCCATTTCCTGACCGCATCAATGTTGGGTCTGAAGGAAAAAAAAAAATCTACCAGAATTCTCCATAAAGGAGACCAATCTATCCATCGTTATGTATGAGAGCACAATTGCCAACCCATCAGCTGAATCTCAAAATGTCGGTGAAGCACAAGTTCCCTCTGACTCCTCCCTTAAAAGGACATTTTTCCAAGCCCAAGGCCCCAACTCCTTCTTTTGTAGTGCATGAGCAGAGGACTCAGAGCCCTTGTCACCAAGCACGTGATCTGAATGGTCCACACAACTATCTAGAACACCGGGAATAGTCTCAATCTCTAAAGCAATCCCCAGGCAACCTTGAATCAGAGGGTTCGGGGATCACCTGGATCCCCAGCAGCCATCAAAATTCAAATTCAAATTTGAAGTAGCGAGCAGGAAAGTTGCAGAGTTTAGAATAGAAACATGTATAATGTTATTTTTATATTAAATGTTATGATGAAATAAACAATTGGTAAAAAATGATTATTCCATTAAATTTTTATTTTGCATTAACAATTCAAAGGAAAGTATACATACATATAGCCTCTTGAATGGATGAGTCACGGCGAGACATGGCCAAAAGGAAATGTGTTAACTTAAATTAGGAGAGGAGTTAATTCAGTCAAGTAAAGATAATGGTGGAACTTGATTACCTCTAATCAAGCATGACACATGTCATTAATTGGTACATAGGAGAGAAATATATTTTCTTAAGTAAAATTAATAAAATAACTGTAGTAAAATATTACACCGACACAAAATACATGCAACATAATATTGATGCAATATTATGTTACACTTATTTTGTGTTGGTGTAATATTTTATTACAGCTATTTTATTAAGTTTTCTTAAAAAGATACATTTATCTCCTATGTACTAATTAATGACATGTTTCATCCTTGATTATAGGTAATCAAGTTCCTCATCTACCTCATTAATTCTTAATTGATGGCCAAAAGGTGCCACCTCTACCTAGTCAAGTGCCACCATTATATTTACTCGATTGAATTAACTCATCTCCTAATTGAAGTTAACACATATCCATTTGGCTGTCTCACCATGAATCAGCCATTCAAGAGGCTATATGTATGTATACTTTCCTTTGAATTGTTAATGCAAAATAAAAATTTAATGGAATAATCATTTTTTACCAATTGTTTCTTTCATCAAGTAAAGATAATGGTGGCACTTGACTAAGTAGAGGTAGCACCTTTTGACCATCAATTAAGAATTAATTAGGTAGAGGTGGAACTTGATTACCTCTAATCAAGGATGACACATGTCATTAATTGGTAAATAGGAGAGAACTGTATTTTCCTAAGTAAACTTATAAAATAGCTATAGTAAAATATTACAACAACACAAAATAGGTGCAACATAATATTGGTGTAATATTATGTTACACATACTTTGTGTTGGTGTAATATTTTACTATGTCTATTTTATTAAGTTTACTTAATAAAATACCTTTCTCTCCTATGTACCAATTAATGACATGTGTCATCCTTGATTAGAGGTAATCAAGTTCCACTTGTACCTCATTAATTCTTAATTGATGAACAAAAGGTGCCACCTCTACCTAGTCAAGTGCAACCATTATCTTTACTTGAATGAATTAACTCCTCTCCTAATTGAAGTTAACACATATCCTTTTATCCATGTATCACTATGACTCATCCATTCAAGAGGCTATATGTATGTTTACTATCTTTTGAATTGTTAATGCAAAATAAAAATTTAATGGAATAATCAATTTTTACCAATTGTTTCTTTCATCAAGTAAAGATAATGGTGGCACTTGACTAGGTAGAGGTGGCATCTTTTGGCCATCAATTAAGAATTAATGAGGTAGAAGTGGAACTTGATTACCTCTAATCAAGGATGACACATGTCATTAATTGGTACATAAGAGAGAAATGCATTTTCTTAAGTAAACTTAATAAAATAGATGTATTAAAATATTACACCAACACAAAATAGGTGCAACATAATATTACACCAATATCCACCATTATCTTTCTTTGATTGAATTAACTCCTCTCTTAATTGAAGGTAACACATATCCTTTTGGCCATGTCTCACCATGACTCATACATTCAAGAGGCTATATATGTATGTATACTTTCCTTTGAATTGTTAATGCAAAATAAAAATTTAATGGAATAATCATTTTTACCAATTGTTTATTTCATCAAGTAAAGATAATGGTGGCACTTGACTAGGTAGAGGTAGCACATTTTGGCCATCAATTAAGAATTAATGAGGTGGAGGTGGAACTTGATTACCTCTAATCAAGGATGACACATGTCATTAATCTGTACATAGGAGAGAAATGCATTTTCTTAAGTGAACTTAATAAAATAACTATAGTAAAATATTACACCAACACAAAATAGGTGCAAAATAATATTACATCAATATTTTTTAGGGGATAAAGAATATAAATTAAATTAGATATATTAAATGCTTATCTAATTTAATAATCATGGATAAATTTTTAAGGCCATATTAAATGATTATTTCTTTAAAATTTATTGTATTTTACTATGTAGCTATTTTTTAAAGTTTACTTAAGAAAATACATTTCTCTCCTATGTACCAATTAATGACGTGTGTCATCCTTTCTTTGAGGTAATCAAGTTCCACCTCTACCTCATTAGTTCTTAATTTATGGCCAAAAGGTGTCACCTCTACCTAGTCAAATGCCACCATTATCTTTACTTGATTGAATTAACTGCTCTCCTAATTAAATTTAACACATATCCTTTTGGCCATGACTCATCCATTCAAGAGGCTATATATATGTATACTTTCCTTTGAATTGTTAATGTAAAATACAAATTTAATGGAATAATCATTTTTTACCAATTGTTTCTTTCATCATAAACTTAAAACTATAATGCTTAAAAATTATATTGGTGCAATTGGACTTATGTTGCGCCTTTTTTGTGTTGGTGTAATATTTTACTACAGTTATTTATTAAGTTTACTTAAGAAAATACATTTCTCTCCTATGTACCATTAATGAAATGTGTCATCCTTGATTATGGGTAATCAAGTTCCACCTCTACCTCACTAATTCTTAATTGATGGCCAAAAGGTGCCACCTCTGCCTAGTCAAGTGCCACCATTATCTTTACTTGATTGAATTAAATACTCTCCTAATTGAAGTTAACACATATCCCTTTGGCCATGTCTTACCATGAATCATCCATTCAAGAGGCTATATGTATGTATACTTTCCTTTGAATTGTCAATGCAAAATAAAAATTTAATGGAATAATTATTTTTACCAATTATTTATTTCATTATGTAAAGGGTGGAATTTGGATAATAGGTTTTTGATAGTTTATGTGTATATCCTCCTTTCACCCTTTCATTCAAAGACCTGGGGTTGAGTTGCAATGTACTATCATACCCTAGGTCACTATGAGATGTAGGGAAACTTGGACTTGTATGATTTGATTGTCAATTATACTCAATCATGCTCAATTATACATCAAAACCCTAATAATGTAAATACAGAAGCAAACAGATGAATATCAAAAAATGCTGCTACAGAAAGATGTAAAATGAAAAATAACTGTGCACCTATTTTCGGGGTTCAGGAGTGGAACAGTTGGGGACTAATGAGTGGGTGCCCAATTCTAATGCCTAGGTTTTTGTCGAGATCTGAATGCTTAGTCTGCAACTTGTTCCTGCTGTCACAGAGATTTTCCCATCATGGAATCCGGAGGACTAAAGAGCGGGTGCCCAAGTCCAGGGTATTGTTTTCAACTCTGATCTACAAATCTGACACTCTGTAATGCCCTCCTACAACTTCACTTTTCCTGTATCTTCAACCTATAACCTGCAATCATAGAAACTTTGGGAGGGGGTTGTGGTGTTTAGAGGCTTGCCTCAGTCAAGCCCCGGAGAGACATTCAAGTCTTCCAAACACTGTTGTTAGATAGAGAGTGCGTTCCCTTAAGGGGCAGAGGCAAAAACCAAATGATAAATACTCAAAAACATAAATGATAAATGCTCAAAAACACAAATGATGTCACCTTGTAGTGAATATCTCATGGGAGGAAGAAGCTCTTCATGCCATGAGGAGATGATTGCTCAAATCTGCAAATACAAACACATAGACAACACAAATCTGCTCTTGCCACATAATGAATGCCTTGAATCACCTTCACATAAACTTGAGAATCCAAATTGCTAGGTAGTAATCATCTAGTTTACAAATGAATGCCTAAACATGCTTATATATGCAACTACAAACACTCTGGCCAAGAATTTAGTAATTCAAACTTACCGTGTCGGCATAGGACCTAAATAATGGTCACAAGACGACACTCAAAATTTGGGACTGACCCAAAATAGGGTAGGACTAGGGCACAACTACCCAAGTGCTCCCCCCTATTTTGGTCAAGGTTAGGTTCAAGGGATCCCCCTAGGTCCCATTTGTCATGAAACTTAGGGCTCATTTCATCAGGATGTTAAAATATGATGCAAGATGTCCTAAATGTAGATAAAAGATCGGGGAGCTAAACCTTATGAGGGAAAAGCCCCCAAGGGGACATTTTCTGAAGTTACATTTAGCCCCCACTTTAATGTATGTATAAATGCAAGGCCAATACATGTATTAAAGTATGGTCAACAAACACAGCAAACACGCCAAGCATGGAGAAGACACGTCAAACACATTGAAGACAATGACAGGCATGTAAAACACAAAGAAGACAGTTATAGTCACGTAAAACATGGAGAATACAACAAATGCATAGAAGAGAGGAATGATTTCTTTTCCTCATATATGAAATGCAAATGCAAGTATAGGGAAAGTAAACACACCACCCAAATGCAAGAAGTACTCATCGCACTAGTCTTTAAACTGCATATATGGGGCAACACACAAACAAGACACACAAAACTTCCCAAAATGAAGGAAGTACTCATCGTGTTGGTCTTTAGACTGCATATGGGGCAACAGACATGCCAAACAAATCAAGCACGCCAAACACACACACTTTGAAGACACAAAGAAAACATGGAAGACAAGCAATGGAGTGTTCCTATTTCTAGGCTCATCACCATCTCAGGCACATTATAGGCACACACTGTGATTGGGCTTCACCACAATAATCACTGAAGACATGTTTAAGGGTTGAGTTAGTCATAGAACTGCTCCCTGCCTCCCGATGAGGATATTTATAAATGACAGGATGTGCACTCTTCGCAAGAGATACACCACCCCCACCTCCGCAGAGGGCTTAAGATGATTGATTGCAAACAAACTCAAAGTGCAGGAAGTACTCATCGCACTAGTCTTTAAACTGCACCTGAGGACAAGCACATTGCTAACATCTACAACAGACAACTTACAATATATATGCCCCCACCTTAAGGTGGTTGATATTAGGTATTGATATCAAGCACATTAACGTAGGAAGAAAACACACAAGGGAAAATGGACTTTCATAAAGCCCATGCCCCCTGGAGGTGACATGTACTTTACGATCGCCAAATGTTCGCACAAACACATCCCTGCAAGAAACATGTTAGTGTCTACATAATCATGATAAACAACAACATCAATGCATATGATCAATCACATAAAGAGCCAAGGTTATACCATGAATTTAGGGATCGAGGATAATTGTGGGGCTATATCACGAAAATCTCTAAACCGAGTACCACCAAGGCGAGATTCAAAGACAAACAAAGTGTATAGAGCAGCAATATTGTTAAGGTTTGTAAGTGAGATAAAGATCATCAAAATCACTATGCAGAAAGCATGAGTGCTTCTACTAGCCAAGCGTCAGATAAGATATACAACCCCATCGTCATATTAGGAACTAAGTCCAATTTTTTATTTCTCACTAAAGGGACGTTAGGTCCACATCAGTATAAATGTTTTTTTCATCATCCGCCCACTAGATAGAAACACTAGACGAAGGGAAATAATAAATCAAGAGAGGAGAAACAAGTGCCTTAGGGACAATCACGTAGGAGGCTGCCCCCAAGTCACCAACTGCAATGCTATATCCATAAGACACAACACACAATAATGAAATCAGAGAGAGGCAATATAGAAGAATGATGATACAAATAGAAGAAGGTCACAACAGAGGCAGTCTCCTGGTATCCTGGACCTTACAAGAGAATCATGGGTCATCCCAAGAGGCCTAAACAACACATAACACATCATTGGGAAGCACATCATGAGAGATAAAGGGATAGAAATACTTACCTGAAGGGAGGCTTATGCTAGAGATTATCAACAATCAAATCATTCTCTTCCCAATCCCAAACATAAGGTACAATTGCCAAGTCTTTGTCATTATTCTTTTGTTCATTCTTAAATGCTTCTTGGTTTGACTCAATGTTAGGTGGAATGTTTTCTTGTTGGAGTTCATTAGTATACTTATTCACTATCCTCTTAGGTGGTGGGAGAAGAACATTATTTTGAGTGATCTCAACATCCATCCTTGAGGGATTTAATGTGAGAGACTTCTCCTCATCCATTAGTGCCACATCCTTAGTGATGTCCAAATGACTTGAGTATTTAATCAAAGGAGGGAGATTAAGGGTCTTCACTTCCTTAGTGATATCCAAGGTGTGTGAACAATCAACTAAAGGAGGAAAGTTGATAATATGCTCCATAGAAGTTTCATGCACTATGATAGGGAGAGAGTTTTTATTGTTATTAGATGAAATCTCATTGTCTACCCATGGAATTTTCTTTGTTAAGGGGAACTCTTCATTCACTAATGCTTCTTCTTGGCCAGGGAGAGCAATGGAATGGGAGAGTGGTGGTATGATGTTAAGAGATGTATAAATGAAATCATCCTCTTGCCTCGAAGTGTCCTCATAAGGAGGAGCAACTTTGGGAGAGGGATCATAAGGTAAACCAAACTTATCATCACATGGTTTAGCAATAGTTGTTGTAGTGGAATATCCCATAAAGTCATCTAAGGCTTCATCTAACATTTTGAGGTCATCACTAGTGTATATATTTTTGATCATGAATTTGGTGAGATCATCTAATATCCAAGGGTATATTCCCATGAGGTTTGTGAAACTATCAAAATCAGATATATAACAAAGGATTTCATATGTGGAGCACATAGAGAGATCAACATCATGAATGTATGCTATTTGTTCCAAGACTTGAGGATATTCATGGGTGAACTTGGAAAAATTATCAATGTCTATATTGTATGAAAACAAAGATTCCAAACAAGTTCCCATGATGTATGTTTTCAAATGAGTTCCAGATCAGATTTCAAATATTTTCAAATCTTATGCAAGAAACAAGTGCAAAAGTATGTATGAAAATGACCTAAAATGCTTGATTTTTTGTACTTTTTTAATGTAAATATATGAAAGAAAAGGCATTGTAAGGAAATTGATCAGGGGCAGAAAATAATATTTCTGATATTAGTCCAATATAGTAATAATATACTTCACAACACACTTTTGATGCAACTCTTAGAATGATGACTAGTCCAAACCTAGTGAAAATACACTAAAATATGCATTTTTTTCACCAAATATCGATGCAAAAGAAAATGACAAAGGGTTTTGTGAGGAAAATGATGATGGAAAGAAAATTATATCAGTAATAACAGCCATTTAATTCCAAAAAATTTGTCTCAACACACTTATAGTGCCACTCAAGGTCAAACCCTAGTGAAAATATAGCAAAAATATGCAATTTTTCACAATTTTTCAACTCCAAGACCTAGAAAAAGGGGTGTTGTAAAGAATTTTAGGAGTTACTAAAAATAATAGCAATTATATCAGTCATCTACAATCATAAAATATTTTACAACACACTTGGAGTGTAAACTAGGTCAAACCCTAGGGCAAATATAGCAAAAATGTGTAATTTTTCACCAAAATTTCAATACAAGAGCCCAATAAAAAGGTGTTGTGAAGATTTTTAGGAGAGGAAATAGATAATTACCCTGATAGAATCTAATTAGTACAAAAATACTCTTCACAACATGCCTATGGTGCAAATTTAGAGAGTCGATAAGGCTAAATCTAGTGAAAATCAAGGTTTTTTAAGCCCTAGGTTTGAGATCTTGATGTAAAATGCTATATGAATGTCTTGTAAGCTGATTTATGATGAAAATTAAGTCCACTAATATCTGAAAATTATTTTCACACCATACCATGCAAAATACAAGTGCAAATCTAAGGAAAAATCAATGAAAATGCTAGTTTTTTGTTGAAATTTTCTATGTAAAAATGCAAATTTTTGAAATCTAAATGCAAATTTACACTAAAATACAACACTACAGCAAAATGAAAATTTGAATGAGTTTATAAGATCAGTATAAAAATCTGAAACAAGATTTTGCCTACAAACCCTAGTTTTTGAAATTACTAGGTTATATGAAAAAGGCAAAATTTCTAACAAAACCCTAGCAATTTATGATAAAAATGCAATGCAAGCTATTGAATTTTTGTAATTTTCTGCAATTTAACTTAGATCTAATGCAAAAATTAGAAATTTGATGAAATTCAAATTAATTGATGCAAAATAGAAGCCCTAAAATGTAATTTTTATAATTTTTCCAAATTTTCAAAAAATTTGTAAGTTTTCCAATGCAATAATATGAATGATACTATGAATAAATGAAATCAAAGAAAATCTGAAGCAAAACACTTAGGAAGATGCAAACAAGTCCAACAACATGGGTTCACCAAAATGTAAAGGGTGGAATTTGGATAATAGGTTTTTGATAGTTTATGTGTATATCCTCCTTTCACCCTTTCATTCAAAGACCTAGGGTCGAGTTGTAATGTACTATCATACCCTAGGTCACTATGAGATGTAGGGAAACTTGGATTTGTATGATTTGATTTTCAGTTATACTCAATTATGCTCAATTATACATCAAAACCCTAATTATGTAAATACAGAAGAAAATGAACGAATATTAGAAAATGTTGCTACAAAAAGATGTAAAATGACAAATAATTACGCACCTATTTTCAAGGTTTGGGAGCGAGACAGTCGAGGATTAATGAGTGGGTGCCCAAGTCCAATGCCTAGGTTTTTGTCAGGATCTGGAAGCTTAGTCTGCAACCTGTTCCTGCTGTCATAGAGATTTTCTCGTAACAGAATCCAGAGGACTAAAGAGTGGGCGCCCAAGTCTAGGGTACTATTTTCAACTATGATATGCAAATCTGACACTCTGTAATACCCTCCTACAACCCCACTTTTCATGTATCTTCAACTTGTAACCTGCAATGACAGAAACTTTGGCAGGGGGTTGTGGTGTTTAGAGGCTTGCCTTAGTCAAGCCCCAGAGAGACATTCAAGTCTTCTGAACACTGTTGTCAGATAGAGAGTGCGTGCCCCTGAGGGGCAGAGGCAAAAACCAAATGATAAATACTCAAAAACACAAATGATGTCACCTTGTAGTGAAGATCTCATGGGAGGAAGAAGCTCTTCATGCCATGAGGAGATGATTTCTCAAATATGCAAATACAAACACATAGGCAACACAAATCTACTCTTTCCACACAATGAATGCCTTGAATCACCTTCACATAAATTTGAGAATCCAAATTGCTAGCTAGTAATCATCTAGTTTACAAATGAATACCTAAACATGCTTATATATACAATTACAAATACTCCATCCAAGAATTTTGTAATTCAAACTTACTGTGTCGGCATAGGACCTAAATAAGGGTCACAAGATGACACTCAAATTTGGGACTGACTCAAAATAGGGTAGGACTAGGGCGCCAGCGCTCAAGTCCTCCCCCTATTTTGGTCAAGGTTAGGTTCAAGGGATCCCTAGGTCCCATTTGTCATGAAACTTAGGGTTCATTTCATCGAGATGTCAAAATATGATGCAAGATGTCCTAAATGCAGATAAAAGATCTAGGAGCTAAACCTTATGAGGGAAAAGCCCCCAAGGGGACATTTTCTAACGTTATACATTATAGCATTTAATATAGCTAATTTCTTTGGTATTATCTATTGTAAAACAAATTGGTAAAAAATGATTATTCCATTTAATACTCATTCCTTGGTGATAGATAATACAATCAAGTAAAATAACCATTCCTTTATGATTATTGGTATGATGGTATTAGTTATATTAAATGCTATGATGAAAGAAATAATTGGTAAAAAATGATTATTCTATTAAATTTTTATTTTCCCTTAACAATTCAAAGGAAAGTAGACATACATATAGCCTCTTGAATGGATGATTCATGGTAAGACATGGTCAAAAGGATATGTGTTAACTTTAATTAGGAGAGGAGTTAATTCAGTCAAGTAAAGATAATGGTGGCACTTGACTAAGTAGAGGTGGCACATTTTGGCCATTAATTAAGAATTAATGAGGTAGAGGTAGAACTTGATTACCTCTAATCAAGGATGACACATGTCATTAATTGGTACATAGGAGAGAAATGTATTTTATTAAGTAAACTTAATAAAATAGACGAATAAATATGCATATATATTTATATGTATAACAATAGAAAAATAGGAACATATATATTATAAAAATTGTCTATATAAATATATGGAACATTACAAATATATGTCTCCTATATATCAATATTTATGCAGGCATGTATGTAAGTGTACTAGTATAAGCATATATATATATGAGATCAACAAATGACAAGGTGTATTGGCAATCTTGTGTCACCCAAAAAAAAAAAAATTCAATTGTTTGGTTTTTTTCAATAATGTTGGTGCTTTGAGAAAATCATATTTTTTTTTATTTGCAACAAATATATTTTCATGGACCACTTTGTAATTGTAAATTTGGAGAAAATTACTCCAATAATTTGTAATTTCCACCATTTGTGGGAGAATCTTTCCCAGGCATCCACTTGGAGATATGCATTAATTGTTGTTTGGTGGGTTGATTTGGTGGGTGAGATGCCATCATAAAGTGGGTCACCAACTCCTAATTTTAGCAAGCACTTATTTTGTAACCAACATCATGTAAGGAATCTTGTAAGTGGTCTTTATGGCCAGGTTGGTGGACCTAACTCCTAGAATTTTATTTTATTAATTCCAAAATTTGTAAATCCAAGATGGGGGGGTTGTAATTATGAGACCCAGTCTTGGTAAAATGGGCATAACTTTCTCATTTTAGATCAAAATTGAAAAATTTAAAATATTCTGGAAATCTGGGAAGGAGATACACGAAACCTAGAACCAATTTTATAAAATCCCAAAAATTGAGGGAGAAATGACAAGTTGGAAGTGACGGGTTTTCTTGTGGATTTGTGGAGGTTGTTTTGAGAAACCAATAGTGGTTTCTTCTCATACAATTTCTACAAATTGAGGCTTGCTCATTTGGGAGGGGGAGTGCTTGGGATGAAGATATTTGCATAGCCAAATATTATCAGTGTGAGTCCAGATTGATGAAGACATAAAAATTTGTTGCGAGTGTGGATTGTAATCTTCTCAGAAGCTCATAGCTTCATGATTTTGTAATAATTTTCAGATTCAATAAAAGTGTTGATGCAAATTTCTCTTCTTGTATTTACTGTTCTATTTTATTTTCAGCCTTCTTTCGAAGACTTGTGAAATGTTTTGTTGCAGATTTTCAAGGGAGAGGTTCCCTTTTGTCATCAAGAAATTAGTGCAAAGGGTGATAATTTGCAAGAGCAAAAGCGAGAAAAAAAGTAGAAGAAAGGTGTAGAAGGGAGACAAATGTAAAGGAAACAAAGAATACAAGAAGAGAATCAAAAGAGAATACAAGAATACATATATAATAAAAAATATATCAAAGGAGGAATATAGGAAATTATATACTATAAAAAGTCTATATAAATATAATGAACATTACATATATGTGTTCACATATATGACAATATATATTTATACAAATATGTATGTATACTAGTATAAGCATATGTATATATCCATAGACATACGTAAAAAACATGCAACCAAGAAAGGAAAGGAAAAGATGAAGAAAGACAAAGAAGAAGCAACCAATGAAAAACAAAGGAAGATAAAATGAATCAAGATAACCCCAACAAAGAAATGAGGGCCAGTGATTGAGAAGAGATGAACAATGAGAGCATGACCCAAGGGCTTAAAAGAGAAAAAATAAGAACAAGGAGGTGAGAAAAAGATAAGGGAAAGGATGGGAAGTAATGGCCAAGGGGAAGGTGAGGATAGGATGGATGGGCAAGGGGAAGGAAGGGGGAGAGAAGGATGGTTGGGGACAAGAGTAAGGTCTCAAAAATAGGTGAGAAGAAAGGGGAAAGAAGGGGCAAGAGAGTGGGGCAGAGAGAAATAGAAGAAAAAAGGGGGGGAGGGTGAGGTACAGGTATGGTTAAGGGGGAAGCTGGGGGAGGCCAAGGTTGACCAGGAGGGAGGATGGTGATATTTCATTAAATTTTTATTTTGCATTAACAATTCAAAGGAAAGTATACATACATATATCCTCTTGAATGAATGAGTCATGGTGAGACATGGCCAAAAGGATATATGTTAACTTGAATTAAGAGAGGAGTTAATTCAATCAGGTAAAGATAATGGTGGTGCTTGACTAGGTAGACGTGGAACCTTTTGGCCATCAATTAAGAATTAATGAGGTAGAGGTAGAACTTGATTACCTCTAATCAAGGATGACACATGTCATTAATTGGTACATAGGAGAGAAATGTATTTTATTAAGTAAAATTAACAAAATAGTTGTAATAAAATATTACACCAACACAAAATCAACGAGAATTTTGTATGACACCGGATGGTGGGGTTTTTGATCATCAACGAATATATGCAGTGGAAGGTAAATATAGCGCCAACTATTTGAAGTGCTTCTGGCGGGAAAAATGTAGTGCACTAGATTGGTAGAGTTTTGAGGTCCTACTGGATATGTCCAATGGAGGCAATTTTTTGCACATATCCGGTAATCACTACATTTAGCACTAAACCTACATTGACATCTTATCCTTTCGCTAGTGGGAGTTTTTGATGTGACGAGATCAGTAGAGTTTTTGACCTAATAGGATATGTCCAGTGAAAGAGAGTTTTAGCGCCAATCCTATGGTCATGATTTTTAACACTACAGTGCAAAAAGGGGGTCCAACATTGATATCCAGTGACACAAGATATCAACACAATATGTAGTAGGAGGTGTTTTTTCTGCTAGATATGAAAGTGTCCTAGGTGACAGTATATTTGTTGGGATAAGGTGCAATTAACTTTGTAAATCCCAATATTGTATTTATTCCATTTATTATATGTAATTTGTAATTATCCATAAGATGTACTAGTTTCACTGGCAGGGGTAATTTTGGAGTAACCAGAGGTAATTACGGTGTGACTTTTACTGTTGACAAATGTAAAAACTCAAAGTAAATGAGGGTAGGCATGCTCCTTTGAGGAATATACTTTTTTTGGCATGTATGACAACTGTCATAATGTTTGGTAAGTGAATCTATGACAGTTGCAAGTTGTCATTTGATTATGTGATTCTATGACGCATATGACGGATATGTTAGTTGTATATTTGCTATATTTAGCCCAAGGTTCCTATCTTGGAAAGATACTCTTTTCTGGAATCTATGATAGTTATGACATGTCATAAGATGTTGTAAGAGGCCAGATTTAGTCTTGCATGCCCAACCTTTGCATGGCTATTTTTGGACAAGTGTAAGATGCTTGTAAGATGGTAATTAATGTTATAGGTTGGAGAATCTTAGGAGAGAGAAGGTGAACGCCTAGGATGAGTTGGAAAACATTTCTATAAGTATTTTCCATGTATTTGTTGCTACAATATGGATTTGAGGTACTCAAGTGCTGCCAGAATATTGTCGGATTGAAGACTTGTGGAGAGAGTTGTGTAGTTGATGTATTGTACAATCTTGTTGAGATTAATACAAACTTGTGCCTCTTTCCTAGTGGAGTTTTTTACCTGCAAGGGTTTTCTCCATGTAAACACTATGTTATTGTGTTGAGTTCTTCATGTTTGACATCTTTTCTATAGTGGGTTTTATGTTTTGTTACAATCTCCATTGTTAATGCACACTTAAAAATTGCTGAAATTTATCTTGAATCAGATTTCCATTAAATAGTTGTGCTTTCATTTCTAACATTTGGTATTAGAGCTTGGCCAGATTTGACTCTTGGGTGGTAGTGTGGAAGTTGTAGCTACAGTGGGAGATTTTCTTGTGTTTGTTTTGCAAATCTTGTGTTGATATTATGGTTGCATCCACCGTTACATCAACCTCTTGATTGGACATTGAGAAGTTCAATAGAATAGCATATGAGTTGTGGAAGCTAAAAATGGAAGATTTGTTGAAAGAAAGAAACCAATGGTTCACTGTTTAAAAAGAGAAGAAACTTGACGATGTCTCTAAAGATGAGTGGGGTAGACTGGATAAGAAGGCACGGGGAACCATCCGGTTGTGTCTTTCAGACTCTGTCCTATTGAATGTCGCAAAGGAGGAGACCACACACAAGTTGTGGAAATAGTTGGGTGAGCTCTATCAAGCCAAGAGTATGGTAAAGAAACTTTATTTAAAAATAAATTCATTTTCCATGAAAATGCAAGAAGGTGAATCAGTTGCAGAGCATTTAAATTCTTTTAATTTGTTATTGAGTTAGCTTGATTCAGTAGATGTTGAAGTTAGTGAGGAAGATAAATGTATCTTACTTCTTTGTTCTTTACTTGAGTCTTGGGAGAATTTTATCCTTGATATCACTGGTAACCTTGTGGATCTGAAGTTGGATGCTCTTGTTTTAGTGCTACTGTCATAGGTATTGAGGAAGAAGAGTTCGGATAGTTCAGGGGATGCTTTCAGTGTTAGGGGAAGGTCTAAGGAAAGGGGACCAAAAGGAGATCAGAAGGGGGCTAAGGACAAGTCCAAGGGCTGGTCTCAGACTCCTGGTAAAAAGGACAGAGTTAAGTGTTGGAACTGCGGTAAAAATGGGCATGTGAAGGAGTGTAGAAACCCCAAGAAATAGTGGGAGAGTGCTTCAGACAAGTCCTCGAATGTAGGTGAAGAAGTTTTACTTTATGCATGTAATGTTGTTTCTAATGATCACTGGTTGGTTGACTTGGGATGCTCATTTCATATGACCCTGCATAAGGAATGGTTCTCCACATATGAAGAATATGATGGAGGTAATATCTACCTTAGTGACAACTCTTCATATCTAATTGTCGGGAAATGAAAGGTATTGTAGTGTTTCAGTGATGGGAGGATTAAAACCCTCACTGGTGTTTTGCATGTTCCTGGATTAGCTAGAAATCTAATTTCAGTTTCAAAGTTGAATGATTTGGGAATGCATGTGACATTTGACAAGCATGGTTGCAGATTGGTGAGAGGGAACTTGGTGGTAGCGAAAGGGAAGAGATTCAAGAACTTGTTTAAGCTTGAAGCCACTACAGTTTGTAATGCCTCTTATGTTTTTGAGGCTTCAGAAAACACTTGTAAGTTGTGGCACCGCAGATTGGGCCACACAAGCAATAATGTATTAAAAACTATTAAGAATAAAGAATTGTTGGATGGTTTCTCTTATTTTGATGAGCACTTTGATTTCTATGAGCATTGTGTGTTTGGTAAACAAAACATAAAATCATTTCCTTTAGGAAGCAATAGAGCAAAAGAGAAGTTAGAAATTATTCATATGGATGTGTTTGGACCTGTGGATAATGAATCTATTAGAAAATCTCATTATTTCGTCACCTTCATTGATGATATATCCAGATTTACATGGATTTATTTTATGAAACATAAATATGAAGTTTTCACTAATTTTAAGCAATTTAAAGTCTTAGTAGAGAACCAATCAAGTTTAAAGATAAAAATATTAAGATCTGACAATGGAGGTGAATATTGCTCTAAGGAATTTGATGAGTTTTGCAAGCATGCAGGTATAATCAAACAAAAGACAACTCCGTATACACCACAGTAGAATGGTGTTGCAGAAAGGATGAACTGAATAATTATGGAAAGGGCCAGAAGTATGCTTAGTGATGCACAGTTGGATAAATACTTTTGGGCAGAGGCGTGTGTGCTACTTTCTACTTGATAAATAGATCTCCTTGTAGGCTCTTGATTTGACACCTTATGAAGTGTGGACAGGTAAGAAACCTTCTGTTTCACATTTAAGGGTTTTTTGTTGTGAGGCTTTTGTTCATGTGCCTAAGGAAAAGTGATCTAAGTTGGATCTAAAAGGCTGAAAAGTGTACATTCATTGGATATGGTGATAATGTCAAAGGTTATAAGCTTTGGAATCCACTAACTCATAGGATTATCTTTTCTAGAGATGTTATTTTTAGGGAACTTAGAGCTATTTCTAAACTTGAGCAGCCAAAAGAAAAAGAAGAAAAGGTAAAGAAGGTGCACTTTGATTTAGAGCAGCAAAATGCACCTCAGGAAGAACAAAATGATGGATTGGGGGGTGAAGAAGAAGAAGATTCAAGTAGTTCTGATGAAGATGAGTCTGTTGTTACAGAAGAAGTTGGTGCATATGATCATGTAGAAGAATGAGTTGAGTCTCTTACTCCACCCTTGAGGAGATCCACAAGACAACAGAATCTTGTTGACAGATATAACCCACCAGATTTCCATTGTGTATATGCTTTATTGAGTTCTAACAATGAACCTAGACCTACAGAGAAGCTATTTTTGTAGATGATAATGAGTCTTGGTAGTTAGCCATGTAGGAGGAGAAGATGGTTTTAGACTCTTGTAACACATGGGATCTTGTTCATTTTCCCAAAGGAAGAAAGGCCATAGGTTGTAAGTGGGTCTTCAAGAAGAAATTTGGAGCAGACGGGTCATTGGAAAAGTACAAGGCTAGACTTGTAGCCCAGAGCTACTCCCAGAGAGAGGGAGTTGATTTTGGTGAGATATCCTCTCATGTTGCTAAATTGACTTCTATTAGATTTCTTTTATCCATTGCTATAGCTTATGATTGGGAGATTGAGCAAATGGATGTTAAGACTACGTTCTTGCATGAAGATCTTGAAGAAGAAATTTATATTCAACATCCTTTTGAGGTAAAAGGAAAAGAACATTGGGTTTGCAGGTTAAAGAGGTCTCTTTATGGTCTAAAATATTCCCTAGAATGTGGTATCAAAAGTTTGACTCATTTGTTTTGAAATTGGGTTTTGTTAGAACTGAGGAGGATCATTGTGTTTACATTTATGGTGTTGATGATTCTATACTAGTTATTTCTTTGTATGTTGATGACATGTTGATTTTCAGCAATACTAAGGGTATGATCAGTGAGCTTAAAGCTCAACTTTTAGGTGCATTTGAGATGAAGGATCTTGGTGCTGCAAGGTATATTTTGGGAATGGAGATAAGGAGGGACAGAGTTAACAGAAAGCTTTGGTTGTCACAAAGTAAGTATGTGAATACTATTTGGCAGAGGTTTAGTTTGTAGGACTGTAACCTAGTTAGAGTTCCTTTACCCATTGGTACTAAGCTTTCATTAGATATGTGTCCAAAGACTAAGGATGATCTTGAGGATATGTCTGATGTGCGATATGCTAGTGTTGTCGGGAGTTTTGAGTAGATTTATGTCTAACCCTGGTAGACATCATTGGAACTATGTGAAGAGGGTGTTTAAATATCTTGCAGGTACTCCTAATTATTGTTTGGTTTATTCTGGTACTAATAGTGCTAACAAATCTTTGGACATACAGGGTTTTGTTGATGCAGATTAGACAAGTGACTTGGATAGTTGAAGGTCCACTAGTGGCTATGTGTTTACTTTGTTTGGAGGTGTAGTGAGTTGGATGAGTAAGAGGCAGCCCATAGTTGCTTTGTCCACCATAGAAGTAGAGTATATGGCTTCTACTCATGTCTCTAAGGAGGCAGTTTGGTTGAGGAGACTGTGTACAGGTATTGGTTTTGATTGCAGGATCATTTAGATTGGTTGTGATAGCGAGAGTGCTATCTGTTTGGCCAAGAATCCCATGTATCATGCTCTGACTAAGCATGTTGATGTTTAGTATCACTTTGTTCGAGAGTTGGTTTCAAATGGAGAGATTAAGCTGAAGAAGATAGACACTCAGGAGAATGTTGCAGATTCATTGACCAAGCCTGTGAGCACAGAGAAGTTCGTATGGTGTAGAGAGGCCATGGGCCTTGTTTCTAGTGCCTGATTATTTTTCATTTGATTTCCTATGGGTTGATTTACAATGTATAATGTCAAGTGGGAGAATGTTGGGATAAGGTGCCATTAACCTTGTAAATCCCAATATTGTATTTATTCCATTTATTATATGTAATTTGTAATTATCCATGAGGAGATGTACTAGTTTCACTGGTAGGGGTAATTTTAGAGTAACCGGAGGTAATTACGTTGTGAATTTTACTATTGGCAAATGTAAAAACTCAAAGTAAATGAGGGTAAGCGTGCTCCCTTGAGGAATATACTATTTTTGGCATGTATGACAACTATCATAATGTTTGGTAAGTGAATCTATGACAGTTGCAAGTTGTCATAAGATTTTGTGATTCTATGACACATATGACGGATATATTAGTTGTATATTTACTATATTTAGCCCAAGGTTCCTATCTTGGAAAGATACTCTTTTGTGGAATCTATGATAGTTTTGATGCATCATAAGATGCTATAAGAGGCCAGATTTAGTCTTGGGTGCCCAACCATGGCATGGTTGTTTTTGGACAAGTGTAAGATGCTTGTAAGATGATAATTAATGCTTACAGGTTGGAGAATCTTAGGAAAGAGAAGGTGAACGCCTAGGATGAGTTGGAAAGCATTTCTGTAAGTATTTTCCATGTATTTATTGCTGCAATATAGATTTTAGGTACTTAGGTGCTACTGAAATGTTGTCGGATTGAAGACTTGTGGAGAGAGTTGTGTAGTTGATGTATTGTACAATCTTGTTGAGATTAATACAAACTTGTGTCTCTTTCCTAGTGGAGTTTTTTACCCACAAGGGTTTTCTCCATGTAAACATTGTGTCATTATGTTGAGTTCTTCATGTTTGACATCTTTTCTATAGTGGGTTTTATGTTTTGTTACAATCTTCATTGTTAATGCACACTTAAAGATTGCTAAAATTTATCTTGAATCAGATTTCCATTGAGTAGTTGTGCTTTCATTTCTAACAATATTTAAAAACATATTTCTTATACTTTAAATATTTTTAGATATGTTGTTAGGATGTTTGAGATAGGTCTTGGATCCATAGGATTTAACATGTAGATTCTAGATTTTTGAGGATCCACCAGATTTTAGGGACATCAAACTTAGCCAATTTTAGGGTTTCAAAGACATGTTTAGGGTGAAAGCACAAGGACCCCTTGATGAAATGTTGTGAAATTTGACATGATTATGCAACTCTAAAGCATGGAAACTAAGAATTTCAACAAGACACCTCCTGCAGAAGTAGTTTCAAGGACTACATGCAGTGACATAGGATTTTAGAGCAAACTGCAGTAACACCCAATTTCAACACTAAAGGTAGCAAATGACTATTTCTTAAGCACAAACCTAATCAAGACACCTCTAAACCAATCATCAAAGGAATCAAACAACTCCAAACTTACCAATACTCAAATATGGAATAAATCTTGCATTCTAAGCACAATTTCACCTTCTCATTGTCATAAGGAAGAAAGGTTGAAACTCCAAGCCAAAGCAAAAGAGGGGGTCTCCATTTGATAAAATGGGGCATGTGTGCAAGACACAACAACATGTAGTGTGAATTGTTGTACTGGTGGTAGACCCTTCTCTGTTTGCATAATAAACGTTGTAGGTAATGCCCATTACAACATATCACCCTTGGGTTAGTTATATCATTCACACTTAGGGTTCTCTTATCAAAATTTTCCCCAGTCAACTCTATATTCTTCTCATTCTTGATTTCTTTCATTACTGGTATTGTTCCAATTGAGCTCAAACCGGTAATAGCCCTAATTGCATCTTTGGTAATCCTATAGGGTTTCTCAAGGTACAAAAATTCATCATGAATTCTACTTAAAACAATCCTTACCCATTCATGTGCATCGCAGAAATCTAGGTAATCTTTCTAGACATCCAGTCTTTATGCTACAACATTCACAAATTCTAGTTTATATCCATCATCACCCAAGAGGGTATCTCTCAATTCCTCAAACTTCATGTGATCAATTTCATTAAGTAGAGAGTGGAAGTATATCCTTACATCCTTAGTAGACACAACATCAGCTGGAATGTTTGAAAATGCTCCATTCTTATCCACTTCCATAGCCTTGTACAGATATTTCTTGTACTTTGCACTAGTAGAATTTTGGCAAATAAATGACTAAGTGACTAAAACTTTTAGTCACAACAACTAAAAATGACTAAATTCTACTAATTTTTTGCAACTCAGCTATAAATGAGTAAATAAATGACTAATTTGGTTGTTGACTAAAAAATTATTTAGTCACACAAATAAAAATGACTAAATAGTTAGTCATTTATTTATCACAATCCATTTGAATAAATCATTTAAGGAATAAAAAATTAATAGCCCGCCAAAATACTCTAAAACTTTAATAAACATACTCTAAAACTTTTGTCGAAATCTTATTTTCAGGCGTAGCTCACCAAAATTGAGTTTTCATTTTAATAAAAATACTCTAAAACCTTCGTCAAAACCTTATTTTCAGGTGTATCCCACCAAAATGGAGAAGTGTTTCAGTAAAGAATGACAGAGAATGGTAAGGAGATGTGTGTGATAGGAGGCATAGGCTTCATTGTTGCTTATCTCATTCCTACTCTGCTCAACAAGGATTACATTGTTCATGCTACAATTTGTAATCCAGGTATTTAATTGACATATATTTGCATAATCTCAAATTCCTAATTCAGATGCTTTTGAAGTATCAATGTATCCTATATAGGGTTTAGACTGATTTCTTTTAATTTAAAAAATAAATAAATGATGTATTTGCCTGTGATTAGATAATGTGGAGATCTCCTAAATCTATCCCAACTCACTATCCTCTTTGGCACTGTATTCATTACTCCAGTTGCTAGGGTTTTGCATGTGACATCTTTAATATCTTCATGACATTAGATTTTAAATAGATCTCAGTCTTTTCTATAATCTTTATCATAGTAACCCTTGAGTTCCATAATCCACCTTAAATCTCTTCTAAGAACGTTGTCTTAAGCTAGACTGCATAGTATGCATATAAAGCAAGTCCTTCATACCTACCATTGTTCCAAACCACCACTCACTACCTTTCTTAAAATGCTACCTCCATAAGCACAATAGCATGTTTTAAAATCATGGTTGCCAGTGATTGACCATTAAGGTCACTACTTACATCAAGATATAATGAGATTTTTGTCTTCAAACTCAAGGCATTATGCAAGATAACATTATGAATTGTTTGCTATGTAGGGTTTGATTTTCTTGCACATTTACTGCTTTGCTAACTGCCTTTAAGACTGGATATTATACCCTCAACTGCAATCTCAAATATCTCACTCACTGTCACTTGAAGATTCCTTTCATGAGCATCCTTCTATAATATCAAACCATGCCCTATAGACTACCTACTTACTTACTACAGGGGACTCATTGTTTCATGGTATTGTGGGTCTTAAGATCCTTCAACCTTATTGTCACTACTTCACAGTCCACAAGGTATTATTCACTATTCTCCCATCTTTGATGAGTCTCAAAACACTGCTCAAACATGCAATCCACTACCTCCATTATACAATGGCTAAGAAGAAACATTGAACCTGTGATTACCACTATTACTTCATTTGGATAGTCATTCCCTAATTGCATTTGCCTTGTCTAACACTACCAATAGCATTTGAAAAAACCTTAAGGTTAGCAAGGGGGTAAGGAAACTCATTGTTAAAATCTCCACTTTACTATGCAAAGTTCAAGGTTTATTATCTTGTCACTGCTTAGCCTCTTTTTGACTGTCACACCTCAAGTGACTGTCATTCTTCTTACCATAGATTGCATTTGCAAATGTCACTAAGCTACATAGTGTGCTTGTTATTGGCTACAATCTTTAGATTGCAAGATTTTGTTATTAGCTACAATGTCTCAATATTTCTGGTATTGTAACCTCACTAATTTGCTAGAGTTATGGTTTATGTTTCTACGGAGGCCTAGGGTTTATACCCTAGTCATGCTCTTACCAATGCTTTTGTTGGTATTAAAAAACAACCTTAAATCTTGGGTCAGAAAATTAGTTGTCTTGACAGGGTGTGGTATGATCTCGGATTGTATCCTAAAGTGTGTGGGAAGCTTGTGTTTGATCATTAAGGTATGTAAACCTGATCAGGGAAATGTATCCTATATAGCATGGGTCTTGCTTTAATACTTCCCATAATGGTTATTAGCAGATCACATTATTATAGTTTGTGGTAACCCAAGATTGCATTCAAGTATGTAACAAACTTCGTCTATAGTTTAAGTTGTACACTTTTAAGTAACATTCATAAGGTTTAGAAAATCTTGATGACTCTCTAGAATAGCCCATTAAACATGGGTTGTGCTTGAATGCACTACATAATTGATATAACACAACCACTCTACATATCAACCAGAGTTATAGGCTCTTTATTGCAGCAAGAGGTAATCACTCTTGGATCATGCTATCATTACATTGTAACCTGTTAAACTTGAGTCAACCTGAATGCACCCAATGATGATTGACACTTAATTGTTATGAAAGTGATTAATTTGTACATGAATTGTGCTCATATGAGTGCCTCCATTTCTATCACAACATAGCCACATTAAAGTTGGGTCACACTAATGCATCATGTATTTGTTATAGCACAATTATGCCACATGACCAATAGAGTTATGGATCACATAATTACAGTCACAAGAATTTGTTCCTCGGTTGTGCTCTTATGGTTAGTCCATTACCGTTACAGCATAACCCTTTGGACTTATATTTCTCAAATCCTTACATTGCTTATTTTCTCTTTGGATGGATGGAAATTCAATGGTAGAGATTTGCATGCAGGTCATGTTCATATAAGTGCCTTCATCAACATTACACAATAGTACATTGGAATTTCCTTTCTTGAACCTTTACTTTATGTTTTATTGTTAGGGTTTCTTAGTGATTATTCCATTTCCACATGGCATATTGATAAAAGAAACCAAGCAAAAATCATTTTGTTTTTAGTTAACTCCTGCTAACATACTTTTTGAATAAATGTTTGGCTGCATTACTTCAAGTGTGAAGAATTTTGTTTTCTACTTATAATACATTCATTGAGATTTGTAGTAGAAAGCTTCTTATGTTGAAACCCATCCTGTAAACTTGCTTTAAGATACATTTATGAGGCTTCACAGATTTTTTGTGATTTATACAGCTTTTGTTTTGATAGTAAATGACATCAGATTCTTTCTGAAATTGAAATGATTTATTAATTATGGTTTTATGATGATCAAATGTTTTATTTAGAAGGGGTTAATATGTGTCATTTTTATGTCCAATAAGAATAGATTGTGATACAACATTCAGGTTGGACAATTCAAGCAAACTTGGATTTCTATTAGTGACATAGCCAGGTTAGAGAGTACCTTGAGCCGGTCTAAAACACTTCCAGGTGTTTTCGCTTGGAAGCAGAACTTGAGTATAGGAATACAAACGTCGGTGGACAGAGAAAATCATAAATCTGCTGGTCCAATTTTGGATCAAATTTGAGGTCATGAATATTGGACAGAGAAAATTCCTACATTCTAAAGATAAAATCATAAATCTGTTGGTCCAATTTGAGATCCAATTTGAGGTCGTGAAGCTTCAACAGAGAAAGTTCCTATATTCTAAAGATAAAACCATAAATCTGCTTGGTCCAATTTGAGGTCCAATTGTAAGGATTGGTCTTTTTAATTATACTTTCTGACATTTGTCTTGATACAAATAGTTACTTTAGAATTATGGTATTGCTTTTTTTCTAATGTTTTCAACCCTCATTTCAGGGAAGAGCTCCAAAGATGGTTCCTTCAGATGGAGACTACACTTTTTCGCTATAGGTCTCATCTAGAAACACTAGAAGCTCAGGCACTGTCATACTCAGAGCAAAAGTAGGAATCATGCAATGACAAGATACTCATTTTTGGAGCTTTGGTTAAGAACTTTAAATGTTTGGCTATGTGCACAGAGAATATTCATGGACTGCAAATTTCCTTACAAAGCAATTACCATAGCAGAGTTTGAGGTGAATTTCACCTACTATTTTATGTTGATATGGATCTGTTCTAACCTATAGTTAATTGTTGTAGCAGAATAGATAGGCTAAATAGTTGTTTATATACCATTGTTTCTAATTCAAAATTGCTATACCTTATTCTAGGAGCAAACCACAGGGGGAGTCTATACATAAGACACCATTGTTTCAAATTCAAAATTGTTGGTTCTTTAACAATTGTTTGCTTCATTTATTTGATCTAAGATACCTTGTTGTATAGAAGATGCTCTCAAAATCACAGTAAAATCCTTTATTCCAGGAAGACTTTAGAATATTCTCATCATAACAATGAACAAAAGCATCGGTCATTTACCTAAACTTTGCAAGAGTTTCATCAAATTCTACTTTTCCATTCTAAATTTTATTCCCAATTTCATCCATGAAGAACTTCCTTAGCATGTAGATCCTATTGTTAGCCATAACTTTACCAGGTGTCGAGGATAGCTTTGAGTTTTTACCCAAGAAGCAATTGACAAAATTTGGCCTTACCAAATACAATGTGTTGAAAATCTCTTTGAAGTTATTCTGGGAAAGAGTTCCTGAGAGTATAATCAGTTTTGAATTAACCTGTTTGCATGAATTCCATTGTATCTGGTAAGACCAAATTTTGACAAAAAATAACAATTGACAAAATTTGGCCTTACTAGATGTTGGTTTACAGATTTGTCATTCAACTCTATATTCTCTCACCCAAACAATTACAAATGTAACCACAGTTGAGTCAGTTATAATGGTGTTTTATAAATAACTCTCTGCTTATTTTACAAGGTGGTAGCTACCATCAAATGATACACAATGAATTGAATTAAATTCTACGTTGCTTTTAACCAGAAAGCAAGAAAAGGTGATGCTTTTAACCAAAAAGCTTTGAAAGGAAATTCCACACTTACAAATGAATTTAAATGACCACGATAAGTTCAAAGACTTCAAACATCGATTCAAACAAAGAATTTTAATTCTCATCACCATGAAGTATTTATTCAAAGATAGATATCCATAGAAACAAGATTACCAACTAAAACTTCCAATATAAAGAAAGAAAACCATTGATATAACATTCAACATAAGAAGAATGATGATCCAAAACACCACAGCACAAAGACTTTTTATGCTCGAACCACTCAACAGTATCTCTTTTCTATATTTAAAGAGATAGAAATTGAAACAAGTATCAAAGTGTCTAACTTAATTGAGAAAATCAAAGTTTGCCCAAAAAGAAAGATCCATACTATGTCACCTATAGCATATTTATAAGTTTCACATAATAACTATGTTTTTGAAATAGAATGGTTTCTTGGGGAAAACCATTTCAAAATAATAACCAAGTCTTTAAAAGTTTTTAGAGCTAAATAACAAGAAATGCATAAAGAAATGAAACTCAATTCGCCACCCCTTTGCCTTCTTTGGGGTCTTCAACGCTTTCCACAGCTTGATCTTCCGCCATCTTTTCTCGCACCTTGATCTTCAATTTATACTCCCGGTACTTAGTTATAATGGCAGTAATCCCTTTGCTCCCTAGAACGGTAGTGATCTGCATTCTGGTTTTGAACTTGGCCAAGCTTTTAGTTATCCCTATTGTAGTTCCCTGAGTTATTTCATCTCTATTCCTAAAACCATTAAGATAGACTTGCATCAGGCCCATTTTAGCCAAAGATTCTCCAAAAACAACATCAGGATCAGCGAGCTCATTGGCCTCCTTATTGATTTCTTTAGGATCACGTAGATTCACCCCAAATTCATCTAGAATGTTTACCTCTAGGGTATGACAATCCCTTTGAATATTGATAATTAAATCTAGATACTCCTGCAAAGCCTTGTTAATTTGATCAATAAGGTTATCATACATATTTAGTTTCCAATCTAATGAGTCAGCCCAGGATGGGTCAATCTCACGAGGATTGTTAGCCAAAATTTCCCTCATGAGCGTCATAGAGTCTAAGGTCATCAGCTCAACAATTTCCTTCCAGAGTACATAGGTGCTACCTTGTTCCTTTCTTATTTGTTGAAGTTCACTGATCAACTCCTTTCTTTTGTTATGTATCTGAGAATAATTTTGTGTCATTTTTGGTCAAGAAGAACAACATATCACAAGATAGCTTTTCAACCCATTCAGTAATAGCTTTAGAAAAAATTTGATTCTTTTTAATCTATTGAATGGTGTTGGCATCGATTCCAATAACTTCTAAGTTGGATGCTTCTTGTGATGAAGGTGTTACCATGGATTGAATGAATTTGCTTAAAGACAAAGTCGAAGATTGAACCTTTAAATTCTATTTTCTTTCTTCCTTGGCTCTTTTAATTAGGGCATTCATAGAAAAATTTGCATGATATGAATCCCCTTCAAGAGTAGAAGGGCCTAAGTCAATGTGACTTATCTTATAGTCAGCTTCAATTATGTCATTTTCATTCAAGTCCTTTATCAGGTCAGCAATTTCCAACACCCGGTCACCAGAAGCAGCATCATTTACCATTCTTGACATCCTCCTTGCTTTCTTAGGCTTCGAAGTGCCTTGCAAGAGCATAGCGACTGTATCTATCTCCTTCACTATTGCAGGTACATTTTTCCTCTTTTTCTCTACTACCTTTTTCAGCCAACTGGGAGAAGAAGTTACAACACGTGTATCCACATTACTAGACATAGTCTTAATCTAATTTTCAATTGAAATAAGAGCAGGTACCTCCTCATTAGCAGGAGAAGAGGGGATTTCAAAGAAAGTGGGAAAAGAACCATCATTAACAATTTGTTCAAAAATGGGGTTAGGATTCACAGGCACCATTTTAGTTTGAACACTTTTCTTTCCTACTACAGATAAGGGGAGACTGTTCAACTCATAGGTTGACTTCGACTTGAGGGCATCATTAGGCCTCTCACCATCACCTCCTGATTGCAAACTTGAAATAGATTGTGATGCATCATATCTTCCTAAAGAAATTTGTGTAGCAGAATTTTGTATAGTCTTTGGTCTAGTGGCTCTTGAGCTTCTCTGGTCATGAGGTGAACCAGCGTGTCCATGCCATTTTCCAGCCAGCTAATCCTCTATTCTTTTTATCACAATAGTAGATCAAACTCTCAGATCCACAACCTCCTTCTCAGACCAATTGATTTGAGGAAGGGGTTTTAAAAGTAGGTTTTGATATTCCACATCAATTATTTTAGAATCCTCCTCAGCCTTTTCTAGAATATAAATGGATAGACCAAAATCCTAAATTTGGCTTAGATTAAGCCTCATGCAATTTCTTCTCTGAACTTCACGATCATCCATACAATCTTCCCAGAAGTCTTCCCGACTAGAATGATGCTTGTATGAGCCGAAGCCATAGAATTTCTATTTCACATAGTTTTTTCTATCAAAGTTTGGCCTTAGTGACAAAGAGTGAAAATTAAACTTTCCCAACACATATTCAACACCTTTAGCAACCTCCTTGGTTTTACAAGAATAACTAGATAGAGACAATGGAAAGGTATATCCCCTTTTTCTCATATTATGATATTTGATATTCACGGTAGCCATTTGTTTACAAACCTCTAAAAAGATCATATAATCACTAGCTTACTGGTGCAACTTTATCAGAGCTAATTCATAACCTCCTAATCTTAGGTAGGTGAATCTATCAAACTGGATATAAAAGCTTCCAAATTGCATAATCAAAGAAGAAGCATCAGGAGAGATTCTCAATTTAGGGTTACCATTTAACTTCCTTACCAAAAACATAAAAAAGGCATCATTGACTGGACAACAGTCTTTCATTCCAACATCCTTGGTGAACTAAGGAAAATAGGCATACATAGGTGTGTCTGGGGTTAAAGACTCATGTGGCCTCAACCTAGCCCAGACAACCTCTCGATTGACTAGAATGTATATTAAATATGAACACATGTGGAATGCAGAAGTCTCATGAAATCTAACCAATTGTTCATTTAGATAATAACTTATCATTTCTACCGAGTTAATAAACTAACCCTCACTACATATTAAAAAAATGAAATGACACATCCAAAACTCAAAAGAGCCTGCATCTTCACTACCAACAATTCGGTGCAGCAAGGTAATAATGTCTGAGATTTCATCTTTAAAGTGAGCTCTTTTAAGCGTAAAGGGTAATTGTGACTTACCTCATTTCTCTGATTTCAGCCAGTTTTGTGCAATGGCATTTTTGCACCAGTCCTCATTTTCTTTGAAAAACTCTGGGGCAATAGCTATAGACATGTCTTTGAAATTCTCCCTTCCTAGAATTCTCAATGCCCGAGAGATGGCTTCTGTATTAATCTTCTCAATCGCCAACCCGTCCTTTGTTTTGATCTCATGAGTCTCAAGGTTGTACCTCTCCACACATGCAATAACCAAGTCTACACACTACATAGAAGTGGGAAAACCAATAGCTTGTGCTAAGCCGCTTTGTAGAATTTTCTCCGTGAAGAGTGACCTATCTTCCTGCTCCAAATGAGACCAAAATTTTGCTAAGTCAATATGCCTAAACTCTGTGTCCTTCACATTGGACCAGTTACTTTCAATATCAGAGTGAGAAGGTGCGCCTTGAAATTTGAATTTCATTATAGCTACTAAGTGCCAGGAGCAATGACAGAGCACTATGAAAATAGTAACTTGAAATAAAAGGAGAGAGAGTAGAACACTTAGAAAAACTTTCACCACTAAATGTGAATGATCATGTAGTTATGGCAGTAGGACGTGCTTTTAAAGGTTAGGCTGACATGGTACAAATTTTGTGCCTTGAAAAAATAACCTGAAGATTTGCTCATTTTTCAAAAATTCCCAAAGGACATCCGCCGATTGTATTGTATGCTGCATTAAGTGATCATTAATTGCCTCGATATCTGGTCCATGGCTTAGTTGTCACCGAGTCGTAGGAAACTGAAACTTTAGAACCTTGTATCAGAGGTTGTGGAGTTTTGAAAACCAGCGACCAAGCGATATCAAAGAGAAACACATAGGCCGCAAGATACAATGAAAAGAGTGAGAAGTAATGGGGTCGGGTGGTTCTGAAACTTAAGAACCTAGCGAATGGGTTAGGAAGTTTAGGAAATCAGCGACTAAGTTAGGAAATTTTGACGACCCACAATTTCAAGTATTTTTCTAAGGCAACAAAAGGAAAATACAAACTTTAGGAAATTTAGACAGAAGTTTGATAGGCCATAGAAAAATGAATGGCAAGGTAAGTGAATCCCAAAAACAAAGAAAGGGGGGTAACAACTGGCTCTGAATGGGGACAAGGACCGTAGGGACACAAAGAATCCAGACAATAGGGCGAAGCCTTATTCATTGGGCAAACAGAGGGAAAGAGAACGTAAAATAAACAGAAACAGAAAGGAATGATGATACAAATGGGAAAACTTGAGACCATTACCAGTTGAACATTTTGAGATCTTGCCCATTATAGGCAAGGGGTAAAGGAGTACCATCTGGATAGGTCAGTAGAAAAGAATTGTCACAAATAACCTGCTTGATCAGGAAAGGACGTCTCCACAAAGAGTCAAACTTTTTTTGTGCTCCCTTTGGTTCTCATCTTCTATCCCAAAGAAGTACTAAGTCTCCAATAGCAAAACTCCTTTGCCTAGCCTTCTTATCAAAAATCCTTTTAACCATTTGCTGATGCTTGGCTATTCTATCTACAACTACTTCTCTCTCCTCTTCCATCTTATTTAGATACATGACCCTCTTTTCAATTGTAGATTGGAATTCTTCATTTTCTATAGTCTTCTGTAAATCCAAAGCTGACAGCTCTAAAGAAACAGGAATACTGCTATCCATCCCATACACTAATTGAAAAGGTGACATACCTATGGCTCTTTTATAAGTGATCATGTCTGCCCACAGAGCATCATACATTTTTTTATGCCAACTCTTCTATTTCTCATCTACCAATTTCTTAATAATGGAAATCAAGTTTTTATCGCTGGATTCGACTTGCCCATTATCTTGAGGATAATAATCAGAAGAATGCCCCAAACTATTTTTGTACTCGTAGCAGAAAAGAGTAACTTCAAAAGATGAAAAAGAGCTAGCACTATCAGTAACTATTTTCTTTGGGATGTCAAATCTTACTATGATGTTCTCTTTCATAAAATTGCACACAACCTCTGAAGTAGTCTACTTTACTAGGATAACCTCTACCCATTTAGTGAAGTAATCAGTAGCAGTAAGGATGTGTGTATTCCCAACACTTGAACTAGGATTGATAGGGACAATAAAATCTAATCCCCACTGTTGAAAGGGTGCATCAATCACCACTGGTTTCAAAGGGAAAGCTACAAGATGAGGTCTACCAATGAATTTCAAACACTTTTCACATTTGGATACTCACTCATGAGCATATTTAAACATACTAGGCCAATAGAAACATTGGCGCAAGATTTTAAAGGCTGTCACAGAGGCAGAGAAATGTCCTCTGCATGCTTCATCATGGAAAGCTTTTAACAATCTTCTTTGTTGTTCCTTGTCAACACACCTGAGAAAGGTTCCATCTATTCCTTTTTTATATAAGTTTCCCTCCCAAAGAATATACTTACTTTCCTTAAGTTTCAAATTCCTTCTTCCTTTAGCTGACAAGTGCGCAGGGCAGTCACCATAGGTTAAGAAATATGCAATAGCCGAAAACCACTCATTAGTTGTGCTGGTAAAGAGGGCTAAAGGCAACTGTTCTTCATCACTTTTATTTTTTACAATCAGTTTATACAAACCCTTGCCCTTGACCAAATTGGTAGGTTTGATATCTATATCATACTCCTGTACTTTTGCTATCCAAGATCCCCGTTTATTACACCCAATTTCTTGTTGTGTGAGGATACTTTTG
Organism: Cunninghamia lanceolata; assembly: GCA_027924645.1. Taxonomy (NCBI): domain Eukaryota; kingdom Viridiplantae; phylum Streptophyta; class Pinopsida; order Cupressales; family Cupressaceae; genus Cunninghamia; species Cunninghamia lanceolata. The sequence continues at coordinate 17,198,135 of BSBN01001272.1, read as the reverse complement.
ACATCACTTTCAGGGACAAAGACAATGGTATGTGAATGCAAAATATAGAACCTAAAATTTTTTAAAGCTCTAACAACAGCATAAGCATGTTTTTCAAGTGGGGAATACTTGAGTTCATAATTCTTGAGAGTACTCATGAAAGAGACAAGGGCTTCTATATTTTGCTCTTTTTTTGCATTAGGATAGCTAATAAAGTATGTTCCGATGCATAACAACATATAATGAAACCTTTACTAAAATCAAAGCATACCAGAGTGGGTGTATTGGCAATAACATCTCTTATCTCTTCGAATGCTTTCTTTCCTTCGTTACTCCACTTGAAGATCGGATAGTTCTTCAACATATCAGCTATGGGTCTAGTTAACTCAACAAATTCAAGTACAAATCTCCTCAGGAAATTCACTTGGCCAAAGAATGACCTAGTACTATCTTTGTTTGCAGATAATCCCAATTGCATAATAGCTTTCACCCTTTCAAGATCAACCTTGATGCCATCCTTTGAGATGATGTGTCCCAAAAGTTTTCCTTCTGTAATAGCAAAGATAGACTTCTTGGGATTTAATGAGATTCCTTGTTCTCTGCAACATTGAAGAACAATTTCCAGGTCATGGATATGGTTGCTCCTTTTCTTTGAGAATACTATTAAATCATCTAAATATACCACAATGATTTTGTTTTTCAGATCACCAAATGAAAGATCCATAGCTCGCTGGAAAGTAGCCCTTGCATTAATAAGACCAAATGGCATTCTGTTATAGGCAAACACACCAATGGGAGCAGTGAACATTGTCTTATGCTGGTCATCTGGTGCTACTTCAATTTGGTTATAACCTGAGAATCCATCCAACATTGACATCATCTCAGAACTAGCAACAGTTTGCAGAACATGATCCATGACAGGTAATGGGTAGTTATCTTTCAATGAAGCTTGATTCAAGTACCTGAAATCAACGCAAATCCTTATTTCTCCATTTTTCTTTCTAACAGGAACAATATTTTCTACCCATGTAGAATGATGAATGGGATAAATAATCTTGGCCTTGAGCATTTTATCTATCTCATTAAAAATGGCTTCAACTACCTTTGGATTATATGTTCATTGTTTCTACCTATAAGGTGTAGTGTCAGGTTTCAATGGTATCTTGTGCTGCAGTTCTCCATTTCTAAACTTCTTTAAATATGCATAGCACCATTCAAAAACATCCTTATACCTTATGAGTACAGAAATCAGTTTCTCTCTTTCCTAAGGAGAACAACATTTTCCTATGCATACTATTTTAGGGTCTTTGTTTGTGCTAATATTGACATAGTCATAGTCAGCAGATGATTCAATACTGACCTTATTCTTTCGCTTTAGGTACTAGTCATGTCTATTGAATAGGTCTTTAAGAGAGACTAAACCCTTAGGTATTTTATTACCTTTCAATTGAATCATCTTAGATTCCTCACCATCAGTGGTATTGATATGTCCCTCTAAGACATCATTACTCATATCATCACTTCCTTCAAAGAATATGTTGGCAAAGGCCTCATCTTTCTCCAAGAATGCAATAATCTACCTATCACTATTGAATACTTACCAATGGTTCACATTATCAGGAACACCTGGGCGATACACCACTTCAATTATATAAGGTTTATCTTTAAAGTCTGGGTGAGGTAGTAACAAGGATGCAGACACAGCTAATGAATTTGCTCTAGCATTAAGGTCTCTAGGTACAGCTTCAATATAAAAGGCATCGAAATCCTCAATGCAATCCCAAACTATATTTCTATAATATCTCAACCTGCCATTTTTTACTGTATATTGTTTCCTGGCTTGCTTAATGATCAATTCCGCATCTCCTTTAGCCTTTAGCTATTTTATACCTCTCTCTTTGGCTAAGGTTAGGCCAAGTAGAAGTGATTCATATTCTGCAGTATTGTTTGTATTTTCAAATTCCAACTTATAAGCATAGGGGAAACTATAGCCATCCGAGGAAATCAAAACAACTCCTGCACCAGAACCAACACTAGAGAAACTTTCATCAAATTCTAATGTTCATAACTCATTTGTTGCATCAGGATTGATTAGGCTAGAAAATTCTTCCTCAAAGGATGTGCACATATAAGTACCTGGACCAGTTTCTACAAACAAAATATCTGCCCTTGGATCTCCTGACTTCAACACTGTGAACTTAGCTTTGGGCTCTAGGTTAAGGCGTACTTTCTTTCATTCTAGTGGTATTATGGCATGAGACCAATCCATTTGTATCTCCCCACCCAGGTCTCTACAGAAACTTCTGCTCAAAAACATACCATAACTAGCAGGGATATCAACAACAAGGATGGTTAATTTCAATCTTTTCTTTGGAAAGGTGGCCAAAGCGACTTGAGCATCTTTTATTTGCCCTAAGATTGGGACTTGAGAACCATCCATAGAAAAAAATTTGCCATGAGAGGGGTATAAGATAATCCTAGGGCTCTAGCCATTTGAGCAGGCATCACGTTATCAAAAGCACCAGAATCAATAACACAGTTGCTTAATCTAAAACCAACTATGTAAAGGGATACATAAAATGGTTCTGGTTTAGAAAAAGGGTTTTGCTGACCTGGGTCTGTTTCATGTGAATTTGAGAAAACTTGTTCACTAATAGGTATGCTTGATACTTGAGCATTATTCTGGGATGGAGAAGGTTCTTGTTTGATGTATTTCACTAACTGATCTAACTCAGATGGATTGAGTCTAAGATATTCAACTTGGGAGATTTGAATCTTAGTGTTTTTATATGATTCAATTATATCAAATGAACTATCAACAAGAGTATGAAGAGAAGGAACAGGAGGTACCTCGGTAGATGTATTCTTGGGTGTAGCATTCTCAGACTTCTTGGAGCTAGAAGTGGCTTGCCTAGACAGGATATACTTCAGAGTAAAAGGTGAGCTACTTGTTTGCCCCTTAGGATGTGTTCCTTTTCTGGGCTTGCTAACTTCTTGTAAAAACTACACAATTTGGATCAAATTTTGTACAAACATCTTCTCTAGTCTCAGTGTTTGATTCATACTCAAAAAAGTTTACACTGGCATCATGAGACTGGCCAGGTTCTTCCACATATGGTACTTCATTATGCTCATTGGTAGAGAGCATTTGCATAAACCAAACCATCTCAGGACAAGTGGACCCATCATGGTCTGAAGTCAAATGGAAATTACACATCATATTACCCTTACTGGTAGAAGGGCCATTCTCAATAGCCAACCTCTGTGTGGGTCTAGTCAAAGGCAAAGTTTTATCATAACCACCTAGAGGAACATAATCTTTTCTTGGTATATCTTGATATTGTCCCTTTGGCATTTGCCTTTTCAAGGTAATTATATCATTGGCCAACATTTGTATAACTGGATCAGTAGAATTTACAATGGTAGGCTTGCCAGTCTACGACTCCTTTTTCCACTTCCTAACTATGATTAAATCATCTTCTATTGATATGGCTCTCTCTTGAGCTGCATTCACGTCAACTGCTCATTCTCTTTTAATAGTAAAACTGATGTCTGAAGGAAGAGTATTAATAAAGAAGCATTTCAAAAGCTCATCCCCAGGTCTCATATTCTTAGGTATTCTATTGTACAGCTTATTGAATTTGGCAACAAATTCTCTCATCGGCTTATGTATTTCTTTCTTCATTGTAGCCAATTGGGTGACGAGACTCTATTCATTTCAGCAGTTATGAATCTACTTTCAAACTTTGTTTTTAAAATATCCCTTTCATTGATAGAGCCATTAGGAAGGTGATAAAACCAATCAGCGGAAGCATTAGTTAGGGATTCTATAAAAATCCTTACAACAACATCTTCATGTTGTACAACGAGAATAGAAGAGGTGGCAAAAAAGGCTTGCATATGTTCTTCTGGGGTTACTTTCCCATCTCCTCTAAATTTGGGTATGATCTTCCTTGAACCTTTAGGCAGATCATTTAATTGAGCCCTGTTGCAGGAGCACCAAGATGTCTAGATTTTGTTTGATCTTCAAGTAGTTGTTTTGTCAATAAGGTCTATAAGACCATCCAAATGTTGTAATGAGGCTTACTTGTAAGGGACTATGTCCAAGTGACTAGTATCTATTATCTTGTTGTAAGTCCTCAAGAGGACAGTCATGTGGCAAAAAGGCAGTCTCCTTAAGTTTGTAGCCACCTAATGTGTGTAGGGCTAATCTCATTGGTTGTAAGCCTATAAAGGCATGTCAAAGGTTAGGAGGAAGGTTAGTACCTTGTCCAAAGATTAAACCACATGTTAAAAAGCTTCTAAACATAAAATAGCCGGTAAAAGATAGTTACTAAAACAATTACTATTTGCTGCAGTTAAGAAACAAGAAAAACTTGATGGTTTGGGCAGTTCTCTTGGATCCCAAATGACTTCCTACATTGTATGAGGCTTATTTGAAGCTAAGGAGGATAGATTGTAAAGGTAGACCCAATGAAAATAGAATAAGAAGAAAGAAATCACTGGTTTTCCTATCTTTTTCTATGTTTTCTATGTTTTTCTTCTGTTTTCTTGTCGTACCCGCACTTGTACGGACTTGCCATAGCCCATATATGCATTGGATGATTAGAGGATGGAAGTAGCTTTGCTTTGAGTCTTATTTGGAGTCTTGACATAAAACTTGGTGTGAGAAATCTTTGTTATGTCTTAAACTGTCCTAAACCCTACTGTCACAAGTCAGAAATCACTGTTCTTTGCAATAATCCATACCTGTACGGCTTTGTCATAGCCCAAGGTTGTGATGGAAGGTTAGGGGATTGGAGTGCCTCTATTTTGAGTTTCATTTGAGGTCTTGACAGTAATCTAGAGGTGAGGAAACCATTGTTTTGTGTAGACTATTCTAAAACCTAGGTTAGGCTCTTCTGAGTAGCCCGTTGGAACTTTCCCCATTCCATTGATCTTTTTTTCTATTTCTACTCAATGGAATGGGTTGTAGGTTAGTTAGCCCTAGTCTTGTGAAGGTTCTAGGGGCAAGAAGAGGTGTAGTGTGGAGTTTGCCATGAATAGGATCCACCAAGATCCATGTATTAGAAATTGAAGGAGGACAACAACAAATAGGAGAGAATAAATGACCGAGGAAGTAGAATGGTGGTGATCAGTGACTGAGGGAGTGGAGATGTGTGAAATGTCAAGGATGCAAGATGCCCCTAGATCTAGAAAGGATCCCATGACAAGAAATATGGAGATAGTCAATGCAAGAAGATAATAAGCCCCCTGGAGATAGTCACTGCAGACAAGGTTGAAGATAGCCATTACCAAGAAGGTAGTAAGTTTGTGTATCACGTTGTTGCTTTGCCAATGAAGGCATTAGGGTGAATGCATGGTTAGATTTGGTATGTTACAGTGAGATTGTGTTTGTGTAGAGGGAGATCATCCCAAAGAAAGTTTGTGTGACTGTCTTGGAGCAGCAAAGTTATAATAGTCAATAAGGCTGCTGTCCTGCAGACCCTGCACAGTGGGTTAGATGAGTCTTGATTGGAGTTGGACATCTTGGAAGGTGTGCCCTGAAGTTCTCCCTCTTTTTGATGCCAAGAACAAGTTGATGTTGGGTTGGAGCCCTTCATGGTGTGAAGTTGACCTCTGTTATAGAAGACAATGAACTTGAAGGGTTATTGCATGTGAAGTTATTGAACATGCTTTTGTTGTCCTAGATGCTTTGCATCATATTGGTATCAAAGCCACTAGTAGGTCCTTGAGGGAGTAAAGGATCTTGTGAAACAGTAAGAGTTTGAGAGATTTGTATGGATGCCTCCAAAGAATCAAATGGCTAGAGAGAACAATGAGTTGAGAGAAGCCTTAGAGGCTAGAGAAAAAGAGTTGAGGGACAAAAGAGATCAGGATGCTACAAGGGAAAGAGAGTTGAGGCAAGTGAGAAGGGAGAATGCATCAATCTTAGCAAGATTGGAAGCATTGGAGAAGAATCCTAGAAAGGATGAACAAGATGGTTCAGAAGGAGATGAGGAGGTAGATGAGAATCCTCCTGAGGATGAGTTGGATGCTGAAGAGAAGAAGTTTGTGAGATTACTGAAGGCAGTCCAAGGAAGTGGAACAAAGGCAAACATAGAGTTACCTGTCTATCAGGGGAAGATGGATAGTGAAGAAGTATTAGGGTGGATAGATGCCCTTGAAAAAAAATTTGAGTGTGAGGAGATGAGTGATGAGAAGAAGATCAAGTTTGCAAAGACAAAATTGAGAGGAACAACACTTACATGGTGGAGTAGTGTGCAGACAGAAAGAATGGCTAGAGGTGCATCAAGAATCACTTCTTGGGGTAGGATGAAGGATATGTTGAAGGATCAATTCCTTCCATATGATTACTCCATTCAAACAAAAAGGATGAGGCAGAATCTGAAACAGAAGGACATGGATGTTATGTCCTATACTGAGCAGTATCATAAGCTTAGTATTAGAGGAGGATTGGAAGATGAAGAAGAGAAAGTGGCAAGATACCTTAATGGGCTTAGGTATAAATTGCAAGATGAAATTGGTTTGGTAGTACCAAAATCACTTGGAGAATGTTTTCAATTAGCCATCAGGGATGAAGAAAGGGTGAAGAGGAAGCAAGAAAGACAAGGAGGAAGTGGAAGAGGATATAGAGGTAGGGGCAAACCTACTACTGAAGTTCAGAACAACAATGAGAAGGGTAAGGAGATTTCTGCAGATCAAAGAGGTGGATATAGAGGCAGAGGTAGATTTGGATCAGGAAGAGGAGTGTTCACAGGCAGATGTTATCAATGCAATGAAGTGGGACACACATCTTTTAACTGTCCTAAGAAGGATGGTGTTGACAAGACCAAGGATAGAAGAGTTCACTTGGCACAAGAGGAGGAGAAACCAGAAGAACCAGAAATGTCGTCAACCTCTCCAATGATGGTTGGAGAAATGCATATGGTGGAGAAAGGTAAAATGCAGCAACCACCACATGTATCTATTTTCAGAACTAATTGTTTAAGACATGGAAAGATATGCAAGTTGATTATAGATTCAGGTTCTCATGATAATCTAGTTTCTTGGGAAATGGTGCACAAGTTGGGATTGAAAACTTTTGATCATCCTAGTCCTTACAATGTCACTTGGGTGAGTCAAGAGCAACAAGTAAGGGTTACTAAGAAGGCATATGTTGATTTTACAATTGGTCCATATCAGGACTATGTTTTGTGTGATGTTATTCCAGTGACATGTGGGCATATAATCTTGGGTAGACCATGGCAGCACTTGAGGAGAACAATTCATGATGGTTATACTAATAACTATGTGGTGCACAAAGATGGTAAGAAGTTCAAACTGATACCTTTACCTTGTGAAGAGAAGAAGGAACATGTTACTATTTGTTTTGGAGAGAAACTACAGTTGAATGTGCAAGTTAAGGATGATGGGAAGCAGTAGGAATAGTTGCAACAACAGAAGGTGGATGACAGTCCTAAAGAGCAGCAGGCTTGGGACTTGAGTTATGTCAAGGTTGGAGACATTGATTGCCCTATAAAGAGGCAGAAGAAGGAAGGCAAACAACAGATAGTCCAGGGAGGAATGAATTAGAACCTCCAGTTGAGAAGACCAGAAGTATTGCAGTAGCAAGGTCCTAGACAAGGACACCAAAATAGGTTTTATGGTTCTAATACTGTTTACAAGAGCCATGCAGGTTGGAGAAGGAGGAAGATTACTCTTGGAGAGTTCATGTTTCCCAGTTAGAGGAACATTCCAACAAGATTGAAGAATGGTTGGAGCAGACCCCATAACTCTTGGGACAAGAGTTTTCATCATGCCAGGGAGTATGGTGCAGGAGCACCAAGATGTCTAGATTTTGTTTGATCTTCAAGTAGTTGTTTTGTTAATAAGGTCTATAAGACCATCCAAATGTTGTAATGAGGCTTACTTGTAAGGGACTATGTCCAAGTAACTAGTATCTATTATCTTGTTGTAAGTCCTCAAGAGGACAGTCACGTGGCAAAAAGGTAGTCTCGTTAAGTTTGTAGCCACCTAATGTGTGTAGGGGGTAATCTCATTGGTTGTAAGCCTATAAAGGCATGTCAAAGGTTAAACCACATGTTAAAAAGCTTCTAAACATAAAACAGTCGGTAAAAGACAGTTACTAAAATAGTTACTATTTGCTGCAGTTAAGAAACAAGAAAAACTCGATCATTTGGGTAGTTCTCTTAGATCCCAAACAACTTCCTGCATTGTATGAGGCTTATTTGAAGCCAAGGAGGATGGATTGTAAAGGCAGACCTGATGAAAATAGAATAAGAAGAAAGAAATCACTGGTTTTCCTGTCTTTTTCTGTGTTTTCTATGTGTTTCTTCTGTTTTCCTACCGTACCTGCACCTGTACGGACTTGCCATAGCCCATATATGCATTGGATGATTAGAGGATGGAAGTAGCTTTGCTTTGAGTCTTATTTGGAGTCTTGACATAAAACTTGGTGTGAGAAATCTCTGTTATGTCTTAAACTGTCCTAAACCCTACTGTCACAAGTCAGAAATCACTATTCTTTGCAATAATCCGTACTTGTACGGCTTTGTCATAGCCCAAGGTTGTGATGGAAGGTTAAGGGATTGGAGTGCCTCTATTTTGAGTTTCATTTGAGGTCTTGAAAGTAATCTAGAGGTGAGGAAACCGTTGTTTTGTGTAGACTGTTCTAAAACCTGGGTTAGGCTCTTTTGAGTAGCCCGTTGGAACTTTCCCCATCCCATTGACCTTTTTTTCTGTTTCTACTCAATGGAATGGGTTGTAGGTTAGTTAGTCCTAGTCTTGTGAAGGTTGCAAGGGTAGGAAGAGGTGTAGGGTGGAGTTTGCCATGAATAGGATCCACCAAGATCCATGTATTGGAAGTTGAAGGAGGACAACAACAAATAGGAGAGAACAAATGACTGAGGAAGTAGAATGGTGGTGATCAGTGACTGAGGGAGTGGAGATGTGTGAAATGTCAAGGATGCAAGATGCCCCTAGATCTAGAAAGGATCCCATGACAAGAAATATGGAGATAGTCAATGCAAGAAGATAATAGGCCCCCTGGAGACAGTCACTACAGAGAAGGTTGAAGATAGCCATTACCAAGAAGGTAGTAAGTTTTTGTATCATGTTATTGCTTTGCCAATGAAGGCATTAGGGTGAATGCATGGTTAGATTTGGTATGTTAAAATGAGATTTTGTTTGTTTGTGTGACTGTCTTGGAGCAGTAAAGTTATAACAGTCAATAAGGTTGTTGTCCTGCAAACCCTGCACAGTGGGTTAGATGAGTCTTGATTGGAGTTGGACATCTTGGAAGGTGTGCCCTGAAGTCCTCCCTCTTTTTGATGCCAAGAACAAGTTGATGTTGGGTTGGAGCCCTTCATGGTGTGAAGTTGACCTCTATCATAGAAGATAGTGAACTTGAAGAGTTATTGCATGTGAAGTTATTGAACATGCTTCTACTGTCCTAGATGCTCTGCATCAAGCCCCAAGATTGAGTGGACCTATAGTAGCTCCCCATGGGACAGGCAGAGGTTGGGCCATGATGAGAGGATTCTAGATAGGGAAGTTAACAGATTCTAATAGTGCAAAATCTTCATCCCAAATCTCTTTCTTTCTATCTCCCCTAGTATATCCTTTTGAAGCCAGATTTAAACAATGAAACTTAAGATTATAGAGTTGCCACCTTCACTTACTGATTAGCTTGTGGAATATTTTGTTGATTGTTCAATTAGTTTCTTTGGTTTGTTGGCCGATTTCTACGCCTATTATTGGGAAGTGCTTAGACAGGAAAAACTCTTTCTCTTCACGGCATAGGTACTACAACTTCAATAAAAATGATTTCTTGAGCGTTCTCAAAATGTCTAGCATTGTCCCTTATAATTTCACCAAGTTCTTCTTCATCTTCCAGTACCTAATTAACTTCATGATATTGCAGGTTGGTTCTTTTGTGTTGCCAGGCAATTAATCTCAGGCTAGTAATAATATCTTCTTGGTCACCTACAAGCCAATCCACATTAGGTTGAAGGATTGGAGCATTACACCTCTTAAGAACCATTAAAGCAACTCAAAACACATATCTGACAAAGTCCCCAGGGGAGTCACCAAAAATCTCTTGGTTTATAGATTTGTCATTCAACTCTATATTCTCTCGCCCAAACAATGACAAATGTAACCACAGTTGAGTCAGTTATAATGGTGTTTTATAACTAACTCTCTGCTTATTTTACAAGGTGGAAGCTACCTTCGAATGATACACAATGAATTGAATTAAATTCTATGTTGCTTTTAACCAGAAAGCAAGAAAAGGTGATGCTTTTAACCAGAAAGCTTTGAAAGGAAATTCCACACTTACAAATGAATTTAAATGACCATGATAAGTTTAAAGACTTCAAACATCGATTGAAACAAAGAATTTTAATTCTCATCACCATGAAGTATTTATTCAAAGATAGATATCCATAGCAACAATATTACCAACTAAAACTTCTAATATAAAGAAAGAAAACCATCGATATAACATTCAACATAAGAAGAATGATGATCCAAAACATCACAGCACAAAGACTATATATGCTTGAACCATTCAACAGTATGTCTTTTCTATATTTAAAGAGATAGAAATTGAAACAAGTATTAGAAGTGTCTAAATTGAGAAAATCAAAGTTTGCCCAAAAAGAAAGATCCATACTATGTAGTCTATAGCATATTTATAAGTTTCACATAATAATTGTCTTTTTAAAATAGAACGGTTTCTTGGGGACAACCATTTCAAAATAATAACCAAGTCTTTAAAAGTTTTTAGAGCCAAATAACAAGAAATGCATAAAGAAATGAAACTCAATTCGCCACCCCTTTGCCTTCTTTGGGGTCTTCAACGATTTCCATGGCTTGATCTTCCACCATCTTTTCTCGCACCTTGATCTTCAGTTTATACTCTCGGTACTTAGTTATAATGGTAGTAATCCCTTTGCTCCCCAGAATGGTAGTGATCTGCATTCTAGTTCTGAACTTGGCCAAGGTTTAGTTATCTCTGCTGTAGTTTCCTGAATTATTTCATCTCTATTCCTAAAACCATTAAGATAGACTTGTATTAGGCCCATTTTACCCAAAGATTCTCTAGAAACAGCATCAAGATCAACGAGCTCATTACAAAGAAACTCCTTGGCCTCCTTACTGATTTCTTTAGGATCGCGTAGATTCTCCCCAAATTCATCCAGAATGTTTACCTCCAGGGTATGACAATCCCTTTGAATACTGATCATTAAATTCAGATACTCCTGCAAAGTCTTATTAATTTGATCAATAAGGTTATCATACATATTTAGTTTCTAATCTAATGAGTCAGCCCAAGATGGGTCAATCTCATGAAGATTGTTAGCCAAATTTCACCTCATGAGTGTCATAGAGTCTAAGGTCATCAGCTCAGCAATTTCCTTAGAGAGTACATAGGTGCTACCTTGTTCCTTTCTTATATGCTGAAGTTCACTGATCAACTCCTTTCTTTTGTTATGTATCTAAGAATAATTTTGTGTCATTTTGGTCAAGAAGAACAACATATCACAAGATAGCTTTTCAATCCATTCAGTAATAGCTTTAGAAAAAAAATTATTCTTTTTAATCTGTTGAATGGTGTTGGCATCGATTCCAATAACTTCTGAGTTAGATGCTTCTTGTGATGAAGGTGTTACCATGGATGGAATGAATTTTCTTAAAGACAAAACTTGAGATTGAAGCTTTAAATTCTATTTTCTTTCTTCCTTGGCACTGTTAATTAGGGCATTCACAAAAAAATTTGCATGATATGAATCCCCTTCAAGAGTAGAAGGGCCTAAGTCAACGTGACTTATCTTATAGTCAGCTTCAGTTATGTCATTTTCATTCAAGTCCTTTATCAGGTCAGCAATTTCCAACACTTGGTGACCAGAAGCAGCATCATTTACCATTCTTGACATCCTCCTTGATTTCTTAGGCTTCGAAGTACCTTGCAAGAGCATAACAGGTGTATCTATCTCCTTCACTATTGAGGGTACATTTTTCCTCTTTTCTTTACTACCTTTTTCAGCCAACTGGGAGAAGTTACAACACTTGTATCCACATTACTAGACACAGTCTTATTCTAATTTTCAATTGAAACGGGAGTAGATACCTCCTCATTAGCAAGAGAAGAGGGGATTTCAAAGAAAGTGGGAAAAGAACCATCATTAACAATTTGTTCAAAAATGGGGTCAGGATTCACAGGCACCGTTTTAGCTTTAATACTTTTGTTTCCTACTGCAGATAAGGGGAGACTGTCTAACTCACAAGTTGACTTTGACTTGAGGGCATCATCAGGCCTCTCACCGTCACCTCCTGATTGTGAACTTGAAATAGACTGTGATGCATCATATCTTACTAAATAAATTTGTGTAGCAGAACTTTTTACAGTCTTTGGTCCAGTGGCTCTTGAGCTTCTCTATTCATGAGGTGAACTAGCATGTCCACACCATTTTCCAGCCAGCCAATCCTCTGTTCTTTTTATCACAGCAGTAGAGCAAACTCTCAGATCCACAACCTCCTTCTCAGACCTATTGATTTGAGGAAGGGGTTTTAAAGGTAGGTTTTGATATTCCACATCAATTATTTGAGAATCCTCCTCAGCCTTTTCTGGAATATAAATGGATAGACCAAAATCCTGAATTTGGCTTAGAGTAAGCCTCATGCAATTTCTTCTCTGAACTTCACGATCATCCATACAATCTTCCCAAAAGTCTTCCAGGCTAGAATGATGCTCATATGAGCCAGAGCCATAGAAGTTCTATTTCACATAGTTTTTTCTATCAAAGTTTGGCCTTAGTGACAAAGAGTGAAAATTAAACATTCCCAACACATATTCAGCACCTTTAGCAACATCCTTGGTTTTACAAGAATAACTAGATAGAGACAACAGAAAGGTATATCCCCTTTTTCTCATATTCTGATATTTGATATTCACGGCAGCCATTTGTTTACAAACCTCTAAGAAGATCATATAATCACTAGCATACTAGGGCAACTTGGTCGGAGCTAATTCATAAGCTCCTAATCTTAGGTAGGTGAATCTATCAAACTGGATATAAAAGCTTCCAAATTGCATAATCAAAGAAGCAGCATCAGGACAGATTCTCAATTTAGGGTTACCATTTAACTTCCTTACCAAAAACATCAAAAAGGAATCATTGACCCGACGAAGTCTTTCATTCCAACATCCTTGGTGAATTGAGGAAAATAGGCATACACAGGTGTGTTTGGGGTTAAAGACCCATATGGCCTCAACCCAGCCCAAACAACCTCTTGATTGGCTAGAATGTATATTAAATATGAACACATGTGGAATCTAAAAGTCTCATGAAATCTAACCAATTGTTCATTTAGATGATAACTTATCATTTCTACCTAGTTAATAAACTGACCCTCACTGCATATTAACAAAATGAAACAACACATCCAAAACTCAAAAGAGCCTGCATCTTCACTACCAACAATTCAGCGCAGCAAGGTAATAATGTCTGAGATTTCATCTTTAAAGTGAGCTCTTTTAAGCGTAGAGAGTAATTGCGACTCACCTCATTTCTTTGATTTCAGCTAGTTTCGTGCAATGGCATTTTTGCACCAGTCCTCATTTTCTTTGAAAACCTCTGCGGCAATAGCTACAGACATGTCTTCAAAATTCTCCCTTCCTAGAATTTTGAATGCCCAAGAGATGGCTTCTGAATCAATCTTTGCAATCGCCAACCCGTCCTTTGTTTTGAACTCGTGAGTCTCAAGGTTGCACCTCTCCACACATGCAATAACCAAGTCTACACACTACACAGAAGTGGGAATACCAACAGCTTGTGCTAAGTCTCTTTGTAGAATTTTCTCCGTGAAGGGTGACCTATCTTCTTGCTGTAGACGGGACCAAAATTCTGCTATGTCAATATGCCTAAGCTCTGTGTCCTTCACATTGGACCAGTTACTTTCAATATCAAAGTGAGAAGGTGCACCTTGAAATTTGAATTTCATTACAGCTACTAAGTATCAGGAGCAATGACAAAGCACTGTGAAAATACTAACTTGAAATAAAAGGAGAGAGTAGAACACTTTGAAAAAATTTCACCACCAAATGTGAATGATCATGTAGTTATGGCGGCATGACGTGCTTTTAAAGCTTAGGCTGACATGGCACAAATTTTGTGCCTTGAAAAAATTGTTGGATCTAGGGCATACAACTAAGAGGGGGGGTGAATCAGTTGTATAAAAACTTGCTCTTACTTTAAACACTTGATTCTTCTTTGTTAGTTAACAGCATATCAATTAACCATCCATGAAAGCATAATGCATAAACACAAGAGCAGATAAACATCAACACATTGAACACCAAGATTTTGACGTGGAAAACCTGGTTAAGGGAAAAACCACGGGGTGATTAACCCAAAGATTATTCTCTGTTAGAAGAATAAGAAAAATGAATGGCACATGCCAATTAGGGCTCACTGCCCGAGCACACTACTCACAAAGAGGCACATTGCCTACAAGGAGACACACTATCTACAAAGTGATAAGAATCACAATCTTGAACTGGAGAATGACATCTCTACCATGTCTGAATCAGTTCCATTTAAGCCCAAAAACCCTTGCTCTGCCTTTCACACTTCTCTTCGCTATGCCACCCTCATCCACACAATCCACACCTCAAAAAGAGTTCACAAACACTTATTTATACAAGGCATCGACTTAGGAACAATCATCTAAGTTGGCAAACATCACAATAACATTTGCAAGGCGTGTAGAACATCCAGTCGACATCTGGTCGGCCTGTTACAGGAAGAACACCAACAACTGGTAGCCATAACATCAAATCCAACTCTAACTTCAATGCGGACCACCAACATGAACTAGATATGATCCAATGATCATCATAACCTTCCATGAATCATCAAAAACATCCGCACTTCATCAGCTTACCGGAATTCTTCTCTTCATCATCCAGCACTTCAAGAACACAGTCTGTCGCCACTGTCACAATGCAAAAGGTACTTCTAGACCTCAAAATCATACACAACTCAAGATGACACATCACAAGGACATCCCAAACACTCCTTCCAATCCGCAGATTAGGATAATACAATTCCAGACCTCACCGGACCTTTTTGTGATCCTCTGTCACTTTTGAACACTTGCTGGAACTGGTTCCACACAGACAGCCACAACTTCTACAGATCTTCATGTGGACCTCTGAAATCTTAGCTGAAGCATCTCAAGATTCATATCTACAAACCCTTTAATCCGCATCCTCTGGTTCTCAACCTATACAGTACATTTGCCTTCTTCTCATCACTGTTCTTCACTGTTCCGGATGGAGACTGATTTCCTCAATAACAACAACACACAACTCATCCAAACCTTCTTACTAATGCAATATGAGTAAGTTGACATCAATGACAACACTGGTTCACCTCATACTTGCAACAATCTCCCCCTTTGTCATTGATGGCAACATATGATGTGAAAAACCATCAAGCCAAGAACTTCTCCTTTCTGTCACAGCTCCCCCTATCAATAGCAACTTTTCACATGTCTTCTCTTCCTTTACCGCTCCCCCTTTGATCATCAACCACTTGTTTTTCACATGTCTTCTCTCCCCCTTTGACATCAATGGCAAAGGGCTCATACTTGCAATTCCAATACATCATAATCATACCAGCTGCTCCACCTTAGTAGCAGCTCCCCATCATCAATCCAGATCACAAGATATGACTGTGATATCCACTAGACTGATGCACATCAGTGCATCCTAGTTCATCACTGGAGGGGCCATGACCCCTAACTTCTCCTAGAGATATTCGAAAGAGTCCTTGGGAAGAGGTTTAGTAAAGATATCTGCAATCTGATCCTTGGAGGGAACATACTCCAATCTGACTTCTTCCTTGTTCACTTGTTCTCTCAAAAAGTGAAACTTGATAGATATGTGCTTAGTCTTAGAATGCAATACCGGATTCTTAGAAATATTAATTGCACTTGAATTATCACAGAAAATTGTGATAGGCTCCTCATATTTAACTTTAATGTCTCTTAGCATCTTCTTCATCCATAAGATTTGAGTGCAACTACCTGCTGCTGCAATGTATTCTGCTTCAGTTGTAGACAGAGATATTGCATCTTGTTTCTTGCTTAGCCAAGAAACCAATCTCTTCCCCAAAAAGAATGCTCCACCACTGGTGCTCTTCCGGTCGTCCATATCTCCTACCCAATCTACATCTGTATATGCATGAAGAGAGAAATCTGGATCTCTAGGGTACCATAGACCATACTCAACTGTTCCTTTCAAGTACCTAAAAATTCTTTTGATTACCATAACATGAGATTATCTAGGATCAGCCTAAAATCTTGCCACAAGACCAATAGCCTGCATTATATCTGGTCTAGTCTGAATGAGATACAACAATCCACCAATCATTGATCTATACTGTATCTGATCTGCCTTTGGAGAGTCATCATCTTTTCTCAACTTACATCCGGTTGCCATAGGAGTGTTCATTGGCTTTGAATCTTCCATACCAAATTTCCTCAACAATTCTTTCACATATTTGGTCTGAGAAATGAATATCCCTTTCTTTGTTTGAGTAATTTGTAGACCCAAGAAGAAATTCATTTCACCAAGCATAGACATTTCAAACTCACTTTTCATCTGATTTGCAAAAGTTTTGCACATACTATCTCTTCCTCCAAAAATGATATCATCCACAAACACTTCAACAATCAAAATGTTTTCATGATCAATTTTGAAATATAAGTTACTATCAGTAGTACCTTTGTTGAATCCAATCTGCATAAGATGCTTATCCAACCTTTCATACCATGCTCTTGGGGCTTGCTTCAATCCATACAATGCCTTCTTCAACTTGCAGACCATATCATCATTATTAGACAATTGAAATCCATCCGGTTGTTCGATGTAAACTTCTTCTTCCATATCACCATTTAGGAAGGTAGACTTGACATCCATCTGATATACCTTGAAGTCTTTGAAGGTAGCAAATGCAAGAAATAATCTGATTGCTTCAATTCTTGCCACATGAGCAAAGGTCTCTTCAAAATCAATTCCTTCTATTTGAGAGTAACCTTTGCAGACCAATCTAGCTTTGTTTCTAATTACTTCACCAGCTTCATTCAGTTTGTTCCGGAAGACCCATTTGGTTCCAATCACATTCCTGTCTCTATGTCTGGGAACAAGATCCCAAGTACGATTTTTCTCAATTTGCATCAATTCTTCCTCCATTGCTTTGGTCCAGTTTTCATCATTGCAAGCTTCATTTATTGTCTTAGGTTCAATCTTTGAAATTAGACAGTATTTATTTGAATCTTGAGAAATTCTTCTTCTTGTTTGTACCCCTTTACTTTTGTCACCTATGATCTAATCTTCAGAGTGATTTAGAGTTACATACCTTAGAACTTTGGGAGTTTCTTGCACTACTAATTCTTGATCAGGCTCATTCAGACAAACTTCTTCTTCCTGATTTACCAGATCAGTCTGGATCTGAATTTCAGAGGAGGAAGGAGCTTTTTGCACCAGAGGATCATTCTGATCATCTTCATCACATTCATAGAACCTTGAGGGCTTCTCAATTCCTTCATCAACTTTCACATTAGTACTTTCTGTCATCTTCCTCAGTCTCTTATTGTAACACCGGTATGCTTTGCTTTGAGTGGAGTAACCCAAGAAAATTCCTTCATCACTTCTAGCTTCAAACTTTCCTAGATCTTCATCTCTTTTAATATAACACTTGCTACCAAATACTCTGAAATATCTCACAGTAGGAGTGATGCCAAACCAAAGTTCATAGGGGGTCTTACCAGTATTGTTTCTGATTTGAACTCGATTAAGAGTGTAGACTGCAGTGCTGATAGCTTCTTTCCAAAACATCTAAGGAACATTTGCTTCCAACATCATTGTCCTGGCAGCTTCCTGAATGGTCTGGTTCTTTCTCTCAACTACTCCATTCTACTGTGGAGTCCTAGGAGTAGACAACTGTCTCTTTATACCTTGCTTCTCACAAAAGTCAATGAACTCACTGGATGTAAATTCACCACCTCTATCAGACCTTAGACATTTCAGTTTCAATCCGGTTTGATTCTCTACCATAGCTTTGAAGATTTTGAACTTCTTAAGGGCTTCTGATTTCTCTTTTAGGAAGGTAACCCACATCATCTGGGAATGGTCATCAATTAGCAACATGAAATATCTATCACCTTGTAGACTCTTGATTCTTGTCAGTCCACAGAGATCAGTATGTACTAATTCCAACAATCCAGTAGAGGACTGATCTTTGCTTTTGAAAGAGACTGCTCTATTTACCTAGCTGACATTCTTTGCACAAACTATTTGTAGGTTTCACTAATTTTGGAAGATCTCTTACAGCCTAAATATTGCTTATCTTGATGATGTTATCAAAATTTACATGACACATTCTTCTATGCCATAACCAACTCTGATCAACTTGAACAAATAGACAACTTTTATTTGAACCAACCAGATGAAAGATATTACCTTTTGTTTGAGCACCAGATGCAATTTCAGTTCCAGAGCTTGTAAAGATTTTGCATCTTCCATTCTTGAACCGGAGATCATAGCCTTTGTCCACTAACTGACCAACACTGAGAAGATTGTGCTTCAATCCTTCAACATATAGTACATTACATGTTTTGCTCTTTCCATCAAAGGAAATAGTTCCCCTACCTCTGATTCTGCCAGTAGAATTGTCACCAAACTTTACCATTCCTCCTTCATACCTTTCCAAATTTAAAAACTTATTCTTGTCACCAGTCATATGGTGAGAGCATCCACTGTCAATAACCCAATCATCCTTTTCTTCCACTTGAGCAGCCAAAGCTTTTTCCACAACCTTGTGATTGACCAGTTCAGAGGATATTGAATCTTCTTCCTTGATGGAAATAAACACCCATTCATTTCTAGATTTGCTTCCTAGTTCTGATTCATCATCTGTTACTCCTTCATTGTCATCTTCTTCATGAACATAATAGCAGTTCTTTTGAAATCTTTGTCTGTTAGTATTAGACCTTGCAGATCTTTTTGGACATCTTGAGGCAAAATGACCAATCTTATTGCAGTTGAAACACTTAAAGGGTAGTTTTCCTTCATACTTACCGGATCCTCTTGGTAGTCTCTTTGCAATGAGGGCTTCAAGTTGAGTTGTTTCTACTTCCTCTTCTTCCATGTCTCTTCTTGCTTGATCATACCATGACATCTTCCTTGAAGAGTTTTCTCCCGGATCAAATCTTTGTTTGCCTTTCACATAGGCACTGGCTTTGAAAGCAGATTTAGTCTTGGGTGGATCATCTCCAAACTTGGTCATTTCAAATGCAGCTAGTTTGCCAGCCAATTGTTCTCTTGTGACAGTTGTGTGGGCTCTGAATTCATCAATGGCAGCAACCTTGATTTTGTAGGCAGCAGAAAGGGATCTGAGAATTTTGCAAACAATCTCATTTTCATCCAGAGTTCCACCAGAATTTCTAATTCCACATACCAGCTCATTCACTCTTGGCATAAGGGTAGTGATGTTTTCATCTTCTCTCATCTTCAATCTTTCAAATTTCCCTTTCAGACTTTGCAACCTTGCACCCTTGACAAACTCATCTCCTTCATACAGAAGTTCTAGTTTAGTCAAGATCTCATATGCAGTTGGTAGGTCGATACCATTTGAGAGATCTGAGTCATTCAATGCGCTTAGAAGAGCTTCCTTGGTCCGCAGATTATTTTCAGCATCTGTGATTTCATTCAGAGTTGTTGGACCACCCTGTGGAGGTACATATGGTTTTGAGACCATGGCCAAGTATGCTTTTCCCATACACTCCAAGTGACATTTCATGTGACCTTTCCGGAGAGTGAAGTTGGTTCCATCAAACTTCAGACTATCCTTCTTGTATGACGACATCCTGGATCTCCTCAAGTGGTTAAGCTCCTTTCAGAGGAACTTGGCTCTGATACCAATTGTTGGATCTAGGGCATACAACTGAGAGGGGGGGTGAATTAATTGTATAAAAACTTGCTCTTACTTTAAACACTTGATTCTTCTTTGTTAGTTAACAGCATATCAATTAACCATCCATGAAAGCATAATGCATAAACACAAGAGCAGATAAACATCAACACATTGAACACCAAGATTTTGACGTGGAAAACCCGGTTAAGGGAAAAACCATGGGGTGATTAACCCAAGGATTATTCTCTGTTAGAAGAATAAGAAAAATGAATGGCACATGCCAATTAGGGCTCACTGCCCGAGCACACTGCTCACAAAGAGGCACACTACCTACAAGGAGACACACTGTCTACAAAGTGATAAGAATCACAATCTTGAACTGGAGAATGACATCTCTACCATGTCCGGATCAATTCCATTTAAGCCCAAAAACCCTTGCTCTACCTTTCGCACTTCTCTTCACTATGCCACCCTCATCCACACAATCCACACCACAAAATGAGTTCACAAACACTTATTTATACAAGACATCGACTTAGGAACAATCATCTAAGTCGGCAAACCTCACAATAACATTCGCAAGGCGTGTAGAACATCCGGTTGACATCCGGTCGGCCTGTTACAGGAAGAACACCAACAACTGGTAGCCATAACATCAAATCCAACTTTAACTTCAATGCAGACCGCCAACATGAACTAGATATGATCCAATGATCATCATAACCTTCCTTGAATCATCAAAAACATCTGCACTTCATCAGCTTACTGGAATTCTTCTCTTCATCATCCGGTACTTCAAGAACACAGTCTGTCGCCACTGTCAAAATGCAAAAGGTACTTCCAGACCTCAAAATCATACACAACTTGAGATGACACATCACAAGGATATCCCAAACACTCCTTCCAATCCGTAGATTAGGATAATACAATTCCGAACCTCACCGGACCTTTTTGTGATCCTCTGTCACTTCTGAACACTTGCCGGAACTAGTTCCACATAGACAGCCACAACTTCTATAGATCTTCATGCGGACCTCTGAAATCTTAGCTGAAGCATCTCAAGATTCATATCTACAAACCCTTTAATCCGCATCCTCTGGTTCTCAACCTATACAGTACATTTGCCTTCTTCTCATCACTGTTCTTCACTATTCCGGATGGAGACTGATTTCCTCAATAACAACAGCACACAACTCATCCAAACCTTCTTACTAATGCAATATGAGTAAGTTGACATCAATGACAACACTGTTTCACCTCATACTTGCAACAAAAATAACCTGAAGATTTGCTCATTTTTAAAAAATTCCCAAAAGGACATCCGCCGATTGTATCGTATGTTGCATTAAGTGATCATTAATTGCCTCGATATCCAGTCTGTGGCTTAGTTTTCACCGAGTCGTAAGAAATTAAAACTTTAGAACCTTGTACCAGAGGTTGTGGAGTTTTGAAAACTGGCGACCAAGCGATATCAAAGAGAAACACATAGGCTGCAAGATACAATGAAAAGAGTGAGAAGTCACGGGGTTGGGTGGTTCTGAAACTTAAGACCCTAGCAACTGGGTTAGGAAGTTTAGGAAATCAGCGACTAGTTTAGGATATTTTGACTACCCGCGATTTCAAGTATTTTTCTAAGGCAACAAAAGGAAAATACAATCTTTAGGAAATTAGACAGAAGTTTGATGGGCCATAGAAAAATGAATGGCAAGGTAAGCAAATCCTAGAAATAAAGAAAGGGGGGTAACACCAAATACAATGGAATTCATGCAAAAAGGTTAATTCAAAAATGCACATTATACTCTCAGGAACTCTTTTCAAAAATAACTTCAAAGAGCCTTTCAACACATTGTATCTGATAAGGCCAAATTTTGTCAATTGTTGCTTGGGTAAAAACTCGAAGCTATCCTCAACACCTGGTAAACTTATGGCTAACAATAGGATCTACAAGCTGAGGAAGTTCTTCATGGATGAAATTGGGAATAAAATTTAGAATGGAAAAGAGAGTGGAAAAGTAGAATTTGATGAAACTCTTGAAAAGTTCAGGTTAATGACTGATGCTTTTGTTCATTGTTATGATGGGAAGAATCTGAATAACCTTCCCAGAATAAAGGATTTTACTATGATTTTGAGAGCATCTTCTATACAGCAAGTTGTCTTAGATCAAATAAATGAAGTAAACAATTGTGAAAGAGCTAGCAATTTTGAATTTGAAACAATGGTGTCTTATGTATAGACTCCCCCTGTGATTTGCTCCTAGAATATGGTATAGCAATTTTGAATTTGAAACAATGGTATATGAACAACTATTTAGCCTATCTGTTATGCCACAACAATTAACTATAAGTTAGAACATATCCATATCAACATAAAATAGTAGGTACAATTCACCTCAAACTCTGTTGTGGTAATTACTTTGTAAGGAAGTTTGCACTCCTCCATGAACATTCTATGTGTACATCAGTATGTTGGTTATTATCTTGATCTCCTTTGTGATCAAAAGAACAGTGAAGTTCATTGCATAACTTATGACCATTTTGTAGTGCTATGATCCAGTGCTCTTTTACTTCTTACTTACTATGTTCTCAATCACCATGTGCAAATGACTTAGAGGACAGATCGTTGATTTCAATGGCCTTGCATAGCACTTGAAGAAATTTCCATTCATGCCTTAGCATTTAACAGCCATATAGGGCATATGAAACATAGCTTATTGAAATCACTATTGACACAAAACTCTTGAAGATCACCACCCTAGACTGCTAGACAACTTCATCCATTCATGTCATAATGCAAGGTCCCTATAGGTTGAAAGTATTGCCCTTGAAAACATATCACTGTATTGCTAATGTCTTGAGGACTAAGGGTCCCACTTGGAGGTAAAGAATAATCTCATATGCATTCATTCTCAGGTTCATATTTCAATTTGTTATATTTATGTGTAGCTTCTAATGAGCTTGGTGAACTGCATTGTGTAAAATGAGAAGCTCCTTCAACCAATTGTGTTGTTTCCTAAAGTTGATGGCATGGAGGAATCTGCAGCACTGTCTTCCAACATTGAAATCACTGACCTTCAAAACAAAGATACTAGGACTGTCCCTTCAACATTTGTGAAGTCGCTGCCTTAATCAAATTGGTCACTATCCTTTCATCATCTTTGTTTGGCATTTTAATGTACTATGATAGTCCTCTCACAATGACCACCATATCATGATTGTGAAAATTCTGAACCCATCACTTGGACAGTCAAAACTTCCACCTCATAGCCATAAAAATAAGATACACTGAGAATGCATAGTCCCAAGTAAGTGTATCAAACTTGGTGATCCTTGTTTTTTGTCATATGTTGTAGTCACAAGTGCCTTGCTAGACATACATGAAAATGTGGAAGCATAGACAAGGCAAGCGAACTGTTTCAAAAAATGCCTCAAAGAAATGTGATATCCCTGCAAGCACTTCAAGTCATGCCTGTGGTGATGCGGGGCTTCCCGTATCACCATAGGCATGACTTGAAGTGCTTGCAGGAGAGCGAGAATCCATGATGTCATATTTCTTTGAGGCATTTTTTGAAATAGTTCGCTTGCCTTGTCTATGCTTCCACATTTTCATGTATGTCTAGTAGGGCACTTATAACTATAGTATATGACAAAAAACCCCTACTGTTATGCTTTGATGGATGTCCCATGATCAAGATCTATTAAAAAGTTTGCTTTGTATATTGGTGGTTAGGTGTTCTATAGTGTTATACAAGTTTAAGCTTTTCCTTTTGTTGATTTTTAAATAATAGTCTTATCTTTGGGCCAGGATTTCTGTTGCAATCTTTTTGTTGTCTTTTTAGTAGTGTTTGATTTATAGATTGCAATTGTTGGTAGCTATGCCACAACTTGCTTATATATTTGTGATTTACACCTTAATTGCAGTGTTAAAAGAGCCATATATTTACACCTTATTAATTTTAAATTGGTTTAGTAGGAAGTCTCACATGCCCTATTTGCCTAAGTGACTTGAGTCTGATACATGTGTATGTTGGGAATTAAGGTGTCTCAACCTTGGTAATTCTTTGCATTTGTAATGTTTGTATTTATTATTCAATTGCCTATGTTGCAAATAATTGGAAATTCCACTTTGTCATATTGTGGGATGTGGCACGGTGATGTGTCAATCCTACATGGATTATGACAACTTGTTATTTTGTCCTCACATGAGGAGATAGACATCCCACTTAGTGGTAGGAATATTCTTCCATGTGTCGGCATCTTCTATGTTGTGTAAGGAATGTTTGACCGAAACGGTTATGACGGATTCCTATGATGAATCTATGACATGTAAGAGTCAAGAATAGAAGGTTGTAAGACAGGTAATGACATGTGTCATGTAGCATCTTTGAATGAGGCATATTTGGGTGCCCCAAGGTGGAATATGATGTGTTGTAATAGAATATGCTATTTTTAGCATGTGTATGACAGATTCTCTTACACCTGTAAGTTGTAACCACTATGACAGATTCTATGACAGTCGTAAGTGTCGTAAGAGCATCTGTCATAGCCCATTTTGGAAAGAGGCAACCTCTTTGGGATGGGATCTATGGACAAGTGCAAGACACATTCTACAATGTTGACCAAGTGTCCCTAGGCATGGGTTTTTGGTCCAAGATGCCATATTGGATGCCCATTCCAAGATAGGTCCAATATTGCCTTGTATTTTCTTTATATACAGGTGCTTGGAGATGGATTTTGTATCACATGTTTATAGGTACCATTATGCTGCCGGATTGACTCCAGACACGAGTGTCAAAGACCATTGAAGCTTGCATTGCAAGTGTATTGTAAACATTCTTTCGGATTTGTTAATACATTGTGCAGGTTTCTAAGTGTGGGGTTTTTCACCTGATAAGGGTTTTCCCCACCGTAAATCTTTGTCTGTCTTCTTCTGTCTACTTTCTGGTTCTTGTGTTTTGCTGTAATATCTCATGTTAATGGTTTAACATTGCTGTAATAGTTAGGATAAAGTTGAATTTGCATAGCCCTCTCCTCAATAGATTAGTGTAGGAAGCATTTTCCACACACCTAACTTCCTTTCAGTGTATTTGTTTTGGACAATTTATGGCATTTACGTGTTGGAATTAAGTGCCTCAAATTCACTAGTGGACCCCCAACTTGGTCATCATCAAGTTAGATTA
This sequence comes from Cunninghamia lanceolata, assembly GCA_027924645.1. Classification (NCBI taxonomy): domain Eukaryota; kingdom Viridiplantae; phylum Streptophyta; class Pinopsida; order Cupressales; family Cupressaceae; genus Cunninghamia; species Cunninghamia lanceolata. Next base: position 17,172,992 of record BSBN01001272.1, on the reverse strand, counting down.
CACCAAGTGATGAGCTCGGGCCTTTATCGATATGTCGCAGTGTCTCATGGAGTGACTGGCGGTGGATCAGTACTTACCGCTACCTCGCAGATGTGTTAGATTGAGCTTGTGGTAGTGTGGTGTTACCGCCACCCCACAGTGCTTCCATGTTGACTAGTGCAGTATAGCAGTGCTTACCACTACCCCGTGGCGATGGTCGAAGGTATCATGTGGTGGTGCGGTATAGTCACCACCACACCGTGATGGTGTACGAGGCTTGGTGTGGTAGAGCAGCAGATACCGCCATACCGTGACAGGCTAGTTTGTGTATAGTGGTGTAGTGGTGGATGGTGGATGACTGGATGTCTTTAGCGGGACAGTGAGTTATTGATAGTTAAATGGTTCATGATGTAATGGAATCTACAGAGATGGTTGTTGTGCAGTAAAATTTTACTTATTTCTTTTAGTATTTTGATTGTATTCTTTTTGTTTTAATCATTTATTTCATATTGGTCTCCTTTCTGTTGGCTTTGATGACTTGTAATGATTATTCTATTAGCTTTGAAAGAACTTCCTCATCTGAAGCTCCAATTCACACACAGGTAGGAAGGACAAGAAGAACAAGAGCAAATCACAGTGACAAACATTAAAGAATAAAAAATATTAAGTAGCTGATACAATGTTTGTATATTATTACTTAAGGGAGTTTTGTCCTATAAAAGCTTTTGCTTGATATAGCTTTTATGACGTGACATTGACATGATTCCTTCATTCTCAATTGCAAACTTCACTCTCTAATACCTTGGTGTGCAGCTTGAGGAATTGGTACATATTTGTGAATACAAGGAGGCATCAAAGAGAATGTCATGAAATGCACATCTTTGGTCAAATAGACATAAGTTGTTGGCAGAAAGTACCGATTAGTCAAATATAGTTTAAGGTAGTCCCTCGACAATATTCAACCATTATTCCTATTTCATTGTATGTGTTGTTGATCATGATGTTAGTCATAAACAAACATAGATAAAGAAATGTAAATCAAACCTTTATCATCTTGAAAGATACGATGAATTTAGAGAATTAATGATCCCAAGTCTCTGTGGATTAGTTCATAATTTACTAATGTCCCTTAGTGGTTTGATGTGCCTTGTTGTTTTCCATTCAAGGGGCCTTATGTTTCTAATCTCAAGAAATTCATGTCTGGATAATCTCAATTTCACCTACTTCCTGTAAATTTCTTAACAAGCAAGGTTAATTCCTACTATATTTAACCAGATGATGCAGATATTATGTAAGTTTGATCAATTCTTTTGCATATCAACTTATACTAATTAGATTTTACCTCTACACTGTAAATTTGGTTAAATGATGTACATACAGGCATATATTTCTATGATTACTATCACTATTCATGTTCATTTGCATGATATTTATCATTTTTAGCATGCTGCTTACTCAAATATGCTAATGATGTTCAGTTACCTATGAGATATCAACATATTTTCTATATTTGCTTAGGATTTTCTATGTATTTGCAATTATGATGATGATCAACTGAAATTAAAGTAATTTGAATGAATGTTTGCTAAATTTTACTGAAATGAGTGAATCTTTGGCCATTGATCCATATACATTCTTGACACTGTCATAAAGAGAAAGAAAATCAAACCATATGTTCACCAGGATGTTCTACAACTAGATATGGTTGATGCTAACTTCGATGGAAAAGAATGAAAGCAACATGCACAACATGAAATGTACTCCAAGGGACGCAGCAAATCACTAACCTATTGATGTCAAGTTGAGTGCAAATGGATGCAGGTACTCGTCGAAGACGAGAGCATGGTTGAGGTAGAGGTGTTCTAGCCACTTGGCAAGAACTGATGGATGGATTACCCTGATGCAATCACATACACCATGTAGTTTTCATATGCATTTTGAATGGTTTTCTTATGCATCTCTGTGTGGAAAATAAGTGTGATTGATGATTTAAATAATTAGAAAATATTGCGTTTAAATTTCTACAATAGTTTATATTAAATGCATTATTTAATTTAATGTCTATTTCGAATTGTGATTAAAATAGGTATTGCAATTTGAATAAATGAGATATATATGTTTATTTGTAGTTTTTATTAAATAAATAATAAATAATGTCTTTATTTACCTAATTTTAGATGTTTGGAAGACAATATGCACATTAGATTTAAATTAATTGTATTAAATTATAATTAGAGGTATTTATATTATTGTATTATTATTTTTATTTACTTCTAGATTTTTTAAAATAGATACGTATTAGTTAAATAATTAAATAAATATGAATTATAGTGTTATTATAATTAGATATTTTATATAAATAAAAAAATAAAAGAATTTAAACAACAGCTTCCTGTTATGCAAGACAATTTTGCACTGCATAACAATAAACTGCACATAAAATAATTAATTGTTTAAAATAGCATTTTTACTCAAATTTTATTGGTCAAATTATCATGCAAAGGGAAAAGTTACTCCAATTCTAAAATCTAAAATCTTCAGTTCTAAACCTAATTGATGCAACACCAAAAATAAGAAGAGGAGACTTTAATAAAAAGAAAAAAATGGGCAACAAGAAGAGGACATGATTGGCATAACAAGAGCCCACATTTTTTAGCAACAGTAACTTGATTTATGAGCAGAGAATAAAGAAGATTTCAAGCTATGGCAGGAGAGAGAAAGGGACAACAAAGTCAGCTACAGCTCATCATTAAACCGACTACTTAATACCAAGTTTTTATCCATGCTTTTGCATTCATGAATTCACATTTTTGGTGGTTTTTAAATTGATTAAGTTTATAGGCATTTGTTGCTATACTTAAGTCGACCCTTGTTCTACCTTCTTGGGCCATCTTTATGGCTGACTGGATTGACCCAGTCATTCTTACCTACCTTTGTCTTTTGGTTGATCAATGGCTTTTAGAAACATGATATTCACCTTCTTTTGTTGACTGCTTGAAACTAAGTCTTTATCCTTAGATTTTGATTAATAAGATTGAATGAAAACTATTATTGATAAAATCTCCAGATGGCTTTCATAAACATTCTCTGACAAACAAATGTATGATTGTATTCTCTCTTTTAATGGCTGAAAATAAATTTAGATAGAAAATTGGTCTTTTCTATGATAAACTCAAACCCTCATTAACTCACAAAAGATAGACAAAACCTTAGTTCCTGTTATAAACTATTTTTTCATTACATATTCCTTAAACATTTCCAGCAAATAACAGTAAGCAGTATATTCTATGTTTTATTTATTTTATACTTGTTACAGTTCATGTTATTGAGAACATAAAATAACAGAATAACATGAAGTTGTTTTAATTTTTTGTATTTAAATTTGCTACAATAATAGGAAGTTAAAATTATGATTTTTGTATTCCCATTATGAAATTGAACAACAAGATTGATAATGGTTAGATTGCACATGATTTTTTGCAGAAATATATTTGAATAAATGAATGATAGCATTAGCTATATTTCATATAATAATGAGAAATTATGAATGAATAATAGGTATGAACTTATATCAAATTACTAAACTTGTGAATACAAATTTTGAATGAAATGATGATTAAAGCTTACAGAAACTGTCATTTTTCAAATAATGTTTTGGGAAGGGTTTTTTAAATAATTTATTGAAAAACTTGTTTCTTTTGAATTATTATTTATTTTCTTGCTTCTTGGGGAAAGAAGTAGTTTTTCATTTAGGAATGTAAATGGATTGCTTTCTGGGCTAGGATGCCAAATGTGGATTTATCAGAGATGGCTTTTCCTCTTTTCAAGAATTGTACCAAGTTACTTATAAACGATTAGATCTAATCAAGATGACATTGAAATAGATGTTTTATTGTCTAGCAAACTATTTATTTGATATCTCTGCCACATCCTATTGTGAGACAATTTGCTTTGCATTATTTTAGAATTGCACATTCAAACATCAGGGTTGCATCAGACCAGGTAGTTAGACATTTTGTGCAGGGCTGGGTTTCCTTCATTTCATGAAGGGATCCGGGGAAGTGTAAATACTTAATGGTTGGGTGGAAAAAGAACCTGGGCCATGTTCTTATCTCTCAGTTCGCAGGTGGTGGACCACTTGGTTCGTGTGACTAATGAGCATATTGATTCAATATTCTTGTTGTACATGATTATTGTACTTGATTGGATGTATTATAGCATGCTTGCCAATGGATTTATGTATATTATTTTATAGTGCTTGTTACCTAGATTAATCAAGTGATTTTGTAAGATTTAATGACATTGAGATTCATATTTATGAGAATTATCTTTCTTTGAGATATTGTGATTAAGAGGATTAATTACATCTTTGTATCTTTGAAATGTTGTATTTAAGCAGATTATTTACATCTTTTTGTTTTGAATATTGCAATGTTGTATTTAAGTGGATTATTTACTTCATTTTCTTTTGAGTTGGTTTATTGGCTTTTACATGTACTTGTGAGGCTTTATATTTGGTATCAGAGCTCTAGGTTGAACTCTAGGGCCTCTGTTTTCTTTTTTAGGACTATTGTGCTAAAGTTGCAAACTTGATACAGATTATCCATCATGAATACTAGAATCACTGATCATAGTGATGGATCAGGAAGTGGTCGTGGAAGAGGATCACATGGAGGTGCTCAAACTGTAGGAGGTCATGGAGATGCTAGTGACGATCAAGATGGGAGATTTGACTGTATTCTTGTTCTCTTGACCAGACAGGACAAGAGGATGAATGCCTTTGAGCAGGAGATCAGAGGGAATCATAGAGAGCCGAATGCTAATGAAAACCCTAGAAATGCTAATGCAAATGAGAATCCAAGGATAGAAGTTCAAGTTCCTGAAGTGGGAGCTAATGCTAATAATCAAGCAAGGATTGCAGAAGAATTGGGGAAAGACCTCAAGAAAGTATCACCACCAAAATTTGATGGAAAGACAATTAGAGATGGAGCTAAATCCTAGATAATAGAAATGGAGAAATACTTTCAGCTCTAAAACCTTTCAAATCACACTAAGGCAATGTGGGGATCTTACTAGTTGACTGGTGAAGCAGCAACATGGTGGGATAATGAGAAGGAAGATAAGAAGCTATTACTTGGTGAGATAACTTGGGAGATTTTCTTGCAATTGTTTAGAAAAATATGGTTACCATAGTTATTCTTTGACAAGAAGATGATAAAGTTTCAGAATTTGGTTCAAGGAGGTATGTCAGTAACCAGTTATTAGAAAAGGTTTTCTCATCTACTTAAGTATGTTCCACAGTATCAGACAGATGAGAGATTTTGGATTAGGAAGTTTATTCTGGGATTGAGGCCACAGATTGGAGTTGAGGTAGACATTCATAACCAAACTCACTATGGATATCGCTTTTGAGAAAACAATAAAGCAAGAGAAGAGGTTGCAGCAGGCAACTAGTTATCGAAAGCAAAGAGATGCTAAGTTTTCAAATAAGAAACCATAGAATAATCAACAAAACTATCAAACCAAGGCAATAATAGGTAGATCAGGAACCTGAAGAGAGGTAATAATTCTTAGGATGGGAATGGTGGAACCAAAAGAGGTGGCTATAACAATAGAAACAACAATCAAAGGGAAAGAGCTAAAGGACCGAGAGCACCTAAGGGTGGATGCTACAACTGTGGAGGAGAGCATTATGTAAATGCATGTCCACATAAAAGAGGAAACAAGAATCAGAAAGGAGCACCGCAGCATCAGATACATGCCGCAGTGGATAATCGGCAAGTAGATTTTCAAGCCGCACCTATTCAGTTCCAAGGTAAGCTCTATGGACTACCTGTTTCTATTTTAATTGATATTGGTGCCACATAATGTTTTGTAGATCCTAGAGTAGTATCTAAGTTATCTATTAGACCTGGACATATGGAAAACTCTTGGATGGTACAATATGGCAATAATGCAAAGAAAAGGGTAGAGTCATGTCTAGCATGTAGTGAGTTAGAGATTCCTAGTTCTCAGATGCAAGTAAATCTGTATGTAGCACCTTTAGGCTCTTATGATGTAATTCTAGGAATCAACTAGTTAATTGAACATAAGTCTAGTAAACTGTGAAGACAAGGTTGTTAGATGTTTGGATGACCTAGGGAATCAAGTGGAAATTAATGGATCTAAGAGACCTTTAGAGCTTAGACAAATCTCATCTATGTAATTAAAGAAAGCAAAGAGGAAAGGATGTGCCATTTATGTTGTCCAAGTAAAGGACCTTGACAAAGAAGAACCAGTGTTTAATGACTATCCAATCCTTAGAGATTTCAGAGATGTATCCCTGTAGAGTTGACAGAGTTAACACTGAAGAGAGATTTTGACTTCTCCATTGACTTTCTACCAAGAATTGAACCTCAATCTAAGGCACCCTACAGGATGACTACTACAAAATTGTATGAGCTTAAGGCACAATTGCAAGATTTTCTAAATCAGGGGTTCATTAGATCTAGTGTGTCACCATGGGGCACACCAGTCATCTTTGTAAAGAAGAAAGATGGTACTTTGAGATTATGCATTGATTATAGGATACTTAACAAAGCTACTATAAAGAACAAGTATCCACTTCGAAGAATAGATGAGCTCTTTGATCAGATGAAAGGAGCAACAGTGTTCTCAAAGATAGACCTTAGATCTGGCTATCACCAATTACAGATTAAGGATGAGGACATCTCTAAAATAGCTTCTAGGACTTGATATGGTCACTACAAGTTCATAGTAGTACCATTTGGGTTAACTAATGCTCCAGTAGCTTTCATGAATTTAATGAATAGCATTTTTAGAGATTTCTTAGATGATTTTGTGTTGATCTTCCTTGATGACATATTGATATACTCTAAATTAGTAGTAGAGCATGAAAGGCATTTGAGGATTGTTTTGTAGCGTTTGAGAGAGAGAAAGCTTTATGGTAAATTATCGAAGTGTACATTCTTTCAAGATAAAGTGAACTATCTTGGTCATGTGATCTCAACAAAAGGTATTGTAGTTGATCCTGAGAAGATAAAAGCAATAATGGGATGTCCTGCACTGCAGAGTGTGACAGAAGTTAGAAGTTTTATGGGACTTGCAGGTTATTATAGAAAGTTTGTGGAAGGTTTCTCAACCATAGCAGCACTGATTATCACACTACAAAAGAACAGTAAGAAGTTTGAATGGACAGAAAGGTGTGAGCAATCTTTCCAAGTGTTAAAGAAAAATCTCGCAATTGCTCCTATCCTGACCATACCAAATCCTAATGGGCACTTTATAGTTATAACAGATGCTTTGGGGGAAGGATTAGGAGGAGTATTAATGCAGAATGAGAAAGTGGTTGCATATGAGTCAAGAAAGTTAAAGAAACATGAGTTCAACTATGTGTCACATGATATTGAGTTAGATGCCATAGTTCATACACTTCAGATGTGGAGGCATTATCTTCTAGGTAAGCCCTTTGAGTTAAAGATAGATCATTTAGGGCTCCAGTATATATTTACTCAACCTAACCTTAATGCATGACAGAGAAGATGGTTAGAATCCCTTAGTGAGTATGACTTTGGAATTGAGTATATAAAATGAAAGGAGAATAGAGTAGCAGATGCTCTTAGTAGGAGAAGACATCTAGCTGCCATAGTTACCATGAGATCCAATTTAAAATAGAAAGTGATTTAGAATCTTCAAGGGGATGAGCATTATGAGAGAGTAAAGAAAGATTTGGAAGTAGACCCCTTAGATCACAGGTTTGATGGTTATGTTGTTGAATTAGATGGACTTTTGAGATTTCAGGGAAGGATGTATATTCCTAACTCAAGAGAGTTGAGGAAGTTAGTGCTTGAAGAGATTCACAATGCACCTTATTCAGGTCACCCTGGAGTGACAAACATGGTCAAAGGTTTGAAACCTTTATACTTTTGGCCTAGACTTAAGAGTGATGTGACAAAATTTGTGGCTCAATGTTTGGAATGCCAAAGAGTCAAAGCTGAGCATGTGCATCCAGTAGGATTGTTGTATCCGCACGGTATCCCTGAGCACACATGGCAAGTGATAAGCATGGATTTTATTCAAGGGTTACCTATGTCTAAGAATAGGCATGATTTCATCTTAGTGGTTGTGGGCAAGTTGACAAAGGTAACACATTTCATTCCAGGGAATCTTTCAGATGGTTCTATGGTCTTAGCTAAGAAGTTTGTTTAGGAAATTTTCTAATTGCATGGAGTGCCTGAGATGATCATTTTAGATCGAGACACTCGCATGACATCTAGATTTTGCAAAACTCTTAATGCAACTTTGGGTACAAAGTTGAATTTCAGTTTGGCTTATCATCCTCAAACGGATGGTCAAACAGAAAGAGTTAATCAAGTTGTAGAAGACCTCAGAATGTATTGTATAGATTAGCAATATAAATGGGAGGAGTATCTTCCATTGGTAGAGTTTGCATACAACAATTCATAACATGCATCTTTGGGAATGGCACCTTTCAAATCTCTTTATGGGCGTAGGTGTCGAACACCTATCAGTTGGGATAAGGTGGAGGACAGAATTGTGATTGGTCCTGAAATGTTAAGAGGAATGGATGATCAGATCAAGTTGATCAAGGAGAAGTTGAAGGAAGATTCAAATCATCAAAAGAGTTACGCAGATAAGAATAGAACTCCTAGATAATTCTCACTTGGTGACAAAGTCTTTTTGAGGGTCGGACCTCATAAGAGTTTAGTATCATTTGGCAAAGCGTCCAAGCTTGCTCCTCGTTTTGTAGGACTATTCGATGTTCTGGAAGTGATCAATCCTGTAGCTTATAGACTTGCTCTACCGCCTGCACTTGCCAGAATCCATAATGTTTTTCATGTGTCTTTACTTAAGATTTATCATCCTGACGCGTCACATATTATTGATTGGCGTGCTTTACAAATTTAGGATCCAGGAGTGGTGTTGGTGGAGCCCACTCGAATTATGGGGAAGTGCAATATTAAGTTGTGTAGCAGAGATGTGGTGCAATATAAGGTCCAATGGGATTAGTATTTAGAGGGCAGTGCCACATGGGAGGATGCGAAGGAGATTGATAGATCTTTTACTCATTTGAGAATATAGTATAGATTTCTTATTCATGCATGGATTATGATACTTTGATTTCAGTTATTACTTTGATACTTTGAGTTGTTGTTATGATCTTTTGATACTTTGAGTTGATGTTATTGTTTTATGACACCTTGATAATTTATTGGTGGTTGATGGATACTTTATTGTTTTGATGTTTAATAAGACACCGGGACAATGTCTCTTCCAAGTGGGGAAGGATGTCACATCTCATTTTTATGAACAATATAATTATTCTAGATTAGTGAACAATTATTGTGATTGACTTTACCTTAAGTAATTTTGCATATGTGAAGGTAATTATTATGAGTTTATATTGAATAGAATTAGAAATTGATTTAAATGTTAAATATTGTAGACATGATTACAATGATTTGCCTCAGCTATGTTTTTGGAGACACTAACCTATTGACGTCAAGTAGAGTGCAAATGGATGCAAGTACTCATCGAAGACGAGAGCATGGTTGAGGTAGAGGTGTTCTAGCAACTTGGCAAGAACTGATGGATGGATTACCCTAATGCAATCACACACACCACATAGTTTTCATATGCATTTTGAATGGTTTTCTTATGCATCTCTGTGTGGAAAATAAGTGTGATTAATGATTTAAATAATTAGAAAATATTACCCAAAGTTTACGATTGTATGTAATCAAAGTCTTCACCTTCATTAAGTATGCAAAAGAGATGTACATTTACAATTAGCCTTGAGAACTAGTCCTGATGCTTCAGCAATCTAATCTCAATTAAGTTTCAAATGAATTACAATGTGTACTCCATCTCCTTTTATAGGACAAGGATAGGAGGTGGTTACAAAAGATCATGTGATCAAGATTTGTCTATTAAGATCAATGGCCTATAACACTCTTTGACTAAGTCAACAAGTAGACATGTAGTACAGGTTGCCAGTTGGCAACCATTTGGTGGTGTACAGCTATCTTCCTCAACACATTATGCATATGACTATGTCACCCTATATCTTACTTATTCTTTCTTCTCCTCATCAGTAGATGAGTCACCCTCTACATGCACCCTGATAACCCCCTTGATGGGTTCATATGCTTGCACAATTCTTTCAACTGCACCCCCATCTTGTAGCTTGGCCTTGGTAACTACATGCCCTTGTGATTGGAACTAGGCTTGTAGAGCAATCCACTTAGCCTTCCTGTAATTCAACATTTCATTATATTTATCCACATTAGCCCTCGTCCTCATGGCTTTGTCTATTACATCTTCAAATAAGTGGTTAAGTGGATCATCAGCTGCAGGTTTGAAATTATCTTGAAAGGCCTTGATGGCAAATGCAGCATCCTGATTTTCTATCTTTCCTTCTACCTTTTCCTCGAGGGCCTCTAGAATTTATACCTCCTCAGACAAAAGCTCATGTAATTTGGCACTGATATTTCTGAGCTTAGCATTACATCTCTTAAGGATATCTACTTCAAATTTGGTATCTTCATACCATATACCCAAGAATTGTGATGTTTGGTTGGTTAGGACTTTATTGAACATCAAGACATTCACATTTATATGCTTCATTTCAGAGAGGGCAGTCAAATGTTTCTCAATTTTTATTGACCTTTGTGTAACCTCTTTCTGCAATTTATCTACTTTGCTCCTCAATGTGCTGAGCAAACTCCAATTAGCCAAGGAGGTCTTTATCACCTTCTCTACCTCAGTCATGAACTGGCTAAACCATTTATCCATCACGTGTGATTTATGCTTCATGATATCCAACCCCATCATTTCATCTTGAGATATTATGGTCAATGGGGTGGATGTGCTGATAGGAACGTTAGTAGGGGCCAGCAATCCCTTTATGAATGTTTGCATTTGAGCAATATGCTCTTTATGCATTTTATTTTTATTCTTCTCTTTCTCTATTCTAATCAATAATGAATCTATTATATCTTTGGCCTCCTGGCCCTCTTGCTATTCAGTGGCAAAGCCCAAATCCACAGTGGTTATTTGAAACTCACTGGCACTTATTTCTCTCTTAGCTTTGTCCACAATAGGTACAGCCACTTGAGCTATTCTCTGGCCTATAACTTGATCTCTCTTTATGGAAGATGTGGTCCTAGCCCTCCTCTTTGGTTTGGCTATATCAGCTGAAAAGAATGTGGATATGACAAAATTGGAGGAAAGACCTGGTGGAGGAGGATTTATCTTGTGTGGTAACCAATGTGGCACATCAGCCCTAGACCCTTCTTGGTCTGTATGTTCAATGTGAACATTCAGTGCTCCTATGCTCTGTTCGACCCTCTATGGTGACTATTCCTTTCTTTCCTCATTGTGATCCTCCTCATGTGTGGGAATCTCTTGCACTGACTTTATGCTCTTGTCCTGTTCATCTTGGGGTGATGGATTCACATTAGGGTTTTGGTGGCCTGGATCTTGTGTATCTTGATGATCTTCTTGGCTACCCTTATCAACATTTCCTTCTTCCCTATTATCCTTACTTGTGGGCCTTGTTGCTCATTTATTAGTATCCCAGCATCTGTAGGACCTTGGGATTTGACTGTCCTGACTTCTTTTGTCACTTTATCCTGCACTTGCTCACTATCATGAGCATCATGCTGATCAGGTACATCCTTATCTACCTCCATAGCTGTATTGTCTTCCCATTCATCCTACTTTGGGGCTGTGTCATCATCTCTCTTTTCATCTTCTCCCGCCCTGATATTCTAAGTCAATAACCATCGGGCTAGTTACCTTGTCAACTAGTCCTATCAAGCTATTTCTTTGTGCCACATTCTCAGGACTATCCTCTTCTATCTCTTCTTCCTCCCTCTCCTTCTGCATAGTGAGAGTATTTTGGGGAGTCATGGCTATGTTTTTCACAAGTGTCTCCATAGGGCTGGTGGAGACTTCCCTCACCACTTCATCATCAGAAAGTTCTATTGTTTCATCTAGTGGGGGAGACTGATCACCCCATCTTTTCTTCATTTCTTCTTTCTTTTCCTCAGCCAACTCAGTCTTAAAATGTACTAATGTGGGGATGGGTACATCGGCATGCTACAAATTTTTTCTGATTCCCTCACCCCCTTTTCCTTTCAAAAAAATAGTAGGGTTCACATCTACTGACCCCCTCATTGTAGGTGTTGGATTCTTCTTTTATGGCACTTCTTGGGTTTTCTTTTTCTTCCTCCTTATGGGGAGATCATCATCATCAATACTTTCATCTACATCTTCACAGGTGACAACATGCTTTGTGATGGGCTTTTGTTGTTTTATAGGTGCTTTAGATGTTGTAGCAGCAAAGGTTGATGTTGAATCCTTCTTAGGTGGAGGATGATAATGATTCTCACACCTACATTTTGGTTCCCTTTCTTGGGTCCCTCTCTCTTCCTTTCTCCCTTGGATGCCCTCTTTTCTTTGAGGAAATCATCATATTCTTCATCTGTCAACTCTTGCCTCTTTCTCTTTTTGTTGATGATGAGGGCCACTCCTTTGTTCTTGAGTTTAGTAACCTGTCCATCCACCCACTCTTTGGTCAATTGTATGACCCTTTGTGTTATCCTTTCTAATGAGGTTTCCTCTAGTTGATTCCAGTCAGCGGACGAGATTATTTCATTGTATATTTTCTTATTTTCATATTCCTCTAATGTAATCACTCCATCATCTTCATGCAGTTGTACTGGAACTGGCATGCAATCCAATGTGTGAATTTGTTTCAGAGTAATCCTTTGATAGCTTCTCTTCCTCAATTCTACCTCATTGTCACAATCAGTCCAGTAGTCTTTAAGGTACACCTGATACATTGCTTTCTTATACAGTGCATGCATCCTTTCATAAGGGTCATATTGCCTAGATATAGAAAAAGGCTACAAGGACATCAACTATAATCCCCATGTTGCTTCTTTAGCACTTTCTTTATCTAGACACATATACCACCCAATGATGAGTGGGAACAGGATGTTAGGTATCTTGTTTCTCTTAACAAAAGCTTCAAGTGAAAGCAATAACTGCCTAGCCATCTCTATCAATATGAGCTTATCTCTTGGATATCTCGGCAACATGAGATGTTGCCCAATGAAACCTTCTATCTTCATGTATGTGAATGTGGGGAATTGGATGAACCAAGCCCCATGCGTGTATATCACAGCTTGAGCTTCCATGCTCAACCTCTTTGCTCCATCTTCTTCCATAGTCCTTACTAAATGCATAATGAATGAATCATTCACTCTCTGGTAGTGTTGGACAGACTCTCTGTTTCAACTGTGGGTAGTGATCCCATATGTTCACATCTCCAAGGTTGCTACCAACCTTGCCAACTATTTGTAGACCATCGAATGTCCCTCTGAATGCACATGCATATACCACATATGAGGTCATGTGAAACATATTTGTCTTTCCTCCCAGATTCCTCATGCCTTCATCCAGACTGTCACTGATAATCTTTGCCCACTAGGGTTTTTCATCAATAGCCTCCACCATTCTCATAAGACCATACATCCAATCTTTAAAATATCCCACATTTGGCCTTCCCCTCATTTAGCTAAGCATCACCATCATGTACTGATATTCAGGGGTGAAGTCAAATTTATATAAATACACAGGCAGCTTTGCAGAGGCTTTATACATGCTATCACTAGCCCTCCACGAGAAAATGATTCTCTTGCAATCCTTTTGGGTACTATTTTATTTCTTTTCTAACTCCTCCAAATCTATTTTGCATACATGAAGTCCTTTTGGTAAATTGAAAGCTGAGGTGATGCCCTCGATTGAGAAGTCTGCATATACCCGGCCATGTTTTTCTACTTTCCTGTTGTGGCAATTGTAATTACGAACACATTCAACTACTAGCTCGGGGGCCTCTGTTACATAGGGGAATCCTCCGGCATGCCACATGCCTGAATTGTATATGTTGATAAGTAGGGGCTTCCCACTGCTCTTTTCTGATAGTGTCGTCCATGCATCCAGATCAGTGTTCCCTAGATGTGTATCATTTATCTGGTCATATTTGAATGATGTCCCCTCGGGTTGTATACCCATGGGCTTTAAGAATTCTGTATCTGATATGTTTTTACAGACCTCCATTGTATCCTATGATAAAAACATATGTATGTCTTACCCTAACATGTCGTATGCGCATTCAGATTTAACAATTATATGAATATCATGATGTTTTGATTCTTATACACCATAATTCACACATCATCATATTGATTTACTCTGGTAAAAACAACATTTACCTGTTCATTTACCCATAAATGAAAAAAGAGGGTTTCATCATTACACACCTAATATTCGCTACCTTTTAAACTGTTCGATCAATATTCAGATGTGTGTTTACCTTGCAATTACCCTTCTCCATTTTTTGTTTGAATGTGCACCCTATTCTATTGCATTCAAAGGTTGTTGTAATGTCACCTTAATCGGACAGGAGCTCTGTAATTTCTTCTCGAATATGTGATAAGTTCAAAATGAACTCAAATCCTTGTTTTTAATCAGAAACATTAGCAAATTAGGGTGTAATTAATGTTAAATTGTTCACATCCATGGATCGACACCCTAATCTTTGAGATGTTAATAGGTGGCACTATATTATTTGAAATTTCAAATGTTCACCTACCATTGAAATAGAATTTAATGCGGGATTATCACATTCACAAATGTTAGGGATATTAAGAAATATGCACCTTCTTTTGAATATGCCCATGACATCAGCATAACGATGGTCAACCATTGACCAACAATCAAAAGATTGGGTCACTTTACTTTTGTTTACTATCATGATATTATGATATGCTGATATGGATTGGTTAGTGTGCCACGTGGCTACACCTATTTGGTTCACAGAAATCCATGTGTTATATGTCCCCAAAGTGGATAAGGGGATACTAAGAAATAACCCGATGTTCAATTATACAGAATATCCCCCCTCTTTTCTAAAGATGAGGATGATGTCAGCTTACTAATGTTCCAAATTTGTCTAGGAGGTGATGTCATCGTCATATTGGCGGAGATCAAGGATATTAGTTAATATGATGGATATTAAGATTTGCCTTTGTATTACATTGGGTCAGGATATTAGCTAATATCTAGGATATTGAGAATGAGATGACTCTTTTGGTGTTGGGGAATATGATGATGTCATCATCATATCGTGTCTTCCTTGGAATGAAACAAGATGATGTCATCATCACATTAATGAAGATTAGGGATCTTAGCTAATGTGACGGATATTGAGAAATATGTTGATGTTTAGTATTTATAGTATACTTGAGATAATCCCGCACATTAGTGAATATTAGGGATATTAAGAAATATGCACCATCAAGGAATGTGTGCAGGTATCGACGAGTAAATGTTTCCTGAGTTCAAATTTGATGTCTGCATATTAGCAAATATGCAGATATTGGAATTTTCCTTGTTAAAACATATGTCCGGGATATTGGTGAATATCAGGGATATTAAGAAATGTGATGATCCTGATATGAGTGACTGGTTTGACCAAAACTTTGACTAGACCTAACTTTTTATCCTTAAGGAATTTTAGGGTGATCTAAAAGTCAAACCTGCTTAAAATTTTGCATTCCTTCATCTGATAAGGTTTGTGATAGCCAAAATCTGACGTTAGAACCTAACCCTTTTTATGAGGTCCCTGCATGTACAGGGTGATATCTCGTCACTACCTCTGACACTTAACTTTTACCATACCGCCCAAGGCAAGGGGAACAAAACAAGCCAAAAAAAGCTAAAAAAAAAGTTGGGTCCCTATTTTGCTAAAGCAAAATGGGGTGTGTTGTGTAACCATGATTGAGGTAAGAATTATTGTTTAATGAAGTTTGAAATTCTATTTGATATTCAAATATGCTTAACATAGAAGCCACTTTAATTTTCTTAAAACTGCATTTATGTCTTTGACTTGCTTCTTTTTTTCATGGCATCTAGATGATAAAGTTTATCCAGTCTACTCAATTCATCAATAAAGATATACTTATGTATCATAAGGAAAGCAACACTCCTACTTTGGCACGGACATCAAATCTAAACGAGGAGATAGGATAGGTATGTGCAAGTCACAATTAAATGTGTTTGAAATAGATAGTTTAACAGTTGCTTGATAAAAATTTACAAACAAAGCTAAAAAATGTGTTTTTGTATTAAGGTTTAAAGTTTAAACCATTTTCCAATTTGTTGTTTGTTACAATTTTTGTTAGTCAAAAATATTCATTTGAGGATGAGTAACACTTAAATACCCAATAGATGTCTTCCCTGAATTTCTAAGTAGGTTCATCCTGCACAGTTGCATTACTTACACCTCTCTTCATTCTTCTTTCCTCCTTTATATTGTAGTCGATCAGGAGGCTCTCTCTAAGCTCTCTCTATGTAGTCCGTGAGACCACATTTTTTTTAGGCATTCTATCAAACAGTTCACGTGCCTTTTCCATGGTTCCACATTTTACATACATGTCTACCAGGGTAGTTGCAACTACAACATCTGATAAAATTCCTCTATCCTTCATGCTTTGATGGATGTCCATACCCTATTCCAAAGCTCCCATTTTAGCATAGGCAGGGAGGATACTGGTAAAGGTTGTGGAGTCTGGCTTTACACCTACCAATTGCATTTGCTTGAAAGTTTCTAAAGTCTTCTCAAAAAGTTCAATTTGTGCATATCCTGCAATCATTGGAGTCCGTGAGACCACATTTCTTTGAGGCATTTTGTCAAACAATTCATGTGCTTTGTCTCTGTTTCCACATTTTGCATACATGTCTACCAAGGCAGCTACCACTACAACATTTGACAAAATTTCTCTATCCTTTATGCTTTGATGGATTTCTATACCCTGTTGCAAAGCTCCCATTTTGTCACAGGCTATGAGGATCCTGGCAAAGGCTGTAGAATTTGGCTTTAGAACTGCCAATTGCATTTGCTTGAAAGTTTTGAAAGCCTTTTCAACAAATCCATTTTGTGAATATCCTAAAATTATTGCATTCCATGAGATTACATCTCTTTGAGGCATTTTTTCAAACAGTTCATGAGTTTTTTCTATGATTCCACATTTTGCATACATGTCTACCAGAGTATTTCCAACTACAGTATTGGACAAAAATCCCCTTTTAATTATGCTTTGATAGAGGTCCATATCATGTTCCAATGTTCCCATTTTGGCATAGGTTGGGAGGATGTTGGCAAAGGTTGTGGAGTCTAGATTTACACATGCTCTTCTGTAAATTGATATGTTTTTTACATTGCGCATTCTTAACATACTTTGTTCTCTGTGTATATGAGATGGATTAGTTCGTTGTTTAATCTATTCTCCAATTCATCCATTATGCATTCTTAACATGTTTCTTCTTTTGTGTGTATGAGATGGATTAGTTATTGTTGGTATGTGAAGTTAGTTTATCTTATTCTAGCATTGGTAAAGTAGTCGACAAAAGTAAATTGATCCTGAATGCAAATGCATGTTAAAATTCTGTAACAGTGAATTTCTTCTAAGAATAAAATTATTGAGAGATATTTGTGTTGCAAATATGTGCCTGACTGGTGTTGTCATTGATGTCAACATATCAATGTCAACTATGCTCTTGTTTTGTTACTTGTTTTGGAGAGCCTAATATTGAGGATATTAAGAAAATTTACTCCTCTGGTAAAAATAGTGTGTTGTAGAAGAACAGTCTAACAAATAGCTCCGCATTTCCTATAGATTAAACATCATTGCCTATGGATTGGAAAGCAATTAGAGGTTCATCTGAAGATGCTATGTTCCAAGTTTGAGCCTCTGGTATGAAGATTTGAGTGAGTTAGGTTCACCAGAGTGAAAATTATTTTTTTTGTATGTTTGAAGGTGACATGGAGAAAGTATTATGCTCCACATTGAAGTATTTTTGTCTGTGGTTATATAGTTAAGTCTAAGACGATGTTATGTGCCTTTAACTCCAATAGTTCATGATTTGGTGATCCACAAGTGATCTTTTACTTATGACAGTAGTTGGTAGTGTTGTTTATGAGTTCTGGTTTGAAGAATCTTCTTTACAGAGTGGTTAGAAGTTGTGCGGTTGTTCCTAATGATTTCAATGTGCTTGTGGATGTCTTGATCGTGTTCCTGCCCTTGGATTGTTCCGCAAAGAGAAATTTGGATCATTGATGAAGAATTTTCTTAGTAGACCTAGTGTTCTCATCATTCCTGGTTGACTTGGTTGATTTCACTATTTGTGGAGTTGCCTTGAAGATTGTAGAAGTGTGGCGTGGCGTGAAGGATTGCATTTGAGCTCCAACTAAGTCATGGCATGATCAGCATACATCTTTACATCTTTCCCTTGGCTAATTTTTGTATTAGGTCCAGACCTATTTCTATGTAAGTTTTGTAATGCCGACCTTGGAGATTGTTCCAATAGTTGATGAATGTATTTTCAACCTTGATGTACATTTCAAGGTTGATGACTTGTATAAAGACTTGTAATGTAATTATGAAAAATTTATGAGTAAAAAAAATGGGAAGATAAGTGGGAAGAGTAAGAAGAGAAGAGAAGAGGAAGAATATTATGCTTCAATGGAACTAAACTCAAGCATAGAATAGATGTTGTCAAATCAGTTCAAAAATATTTGGTAGTGAGCCACCCCTTGGCAGTGAGCCGATCTTTGCAGTGAGCCTTTGTTTTTTGGTATTGTTATAAATTATATATTTATGTGGGCTAACACCCAATGTGGCTTTTCCCTTATAGGGGTTTCCACGTAAAAAATTTAGTGTCTCCTGTGTTGAATGTGAGATTGTGATTAAGTCTATGGTTTCATGATTTCATGGTTAAATCTGATTATTAGTAATTAAGTAGTTGATGGTTTGATATTTATATGAGGTTAATTTTTTGTGACAACTGATTCATCCCCCCTCTCAGTTGTCCTGTGTATTTCAACAATTGGTATCAGAGCTTGTTCCTCAGAAGAAAGCCTAACAACTTCAGGAAGATCCAGGGTGTCTTTTAAAAAGGAAGCCCCACAATTTGATGGGATAAATTATGTTCTTTGGAAGGTACGAATGAAAATCCATCTCCTTTGTCCTGGTTATAAAGTGTGGAAAGTTGTAGAGCCAAATTATACCTTGCCTCCAAATGGTTTGACAACTGAAGATGAAATCAAAGAATATGAGTTGAATATAAAAGCTAGAGATGCCCTGTTAAGTGCTTTGAATGACACTGAGTTGATAAAAGTCATGGATCTTGAATCTGCAAATGAAGTTTCGGAAAAGTTGCAAAACTGTATGAAGGAGATGATTCTGTAAAAGAAGCCAAGCTACAGGGCATGAAAACAAAATATGAGGGTTTAAAGATGAATGAAGATGAAAACATAACAACTTTTATGCAAAGGGTTGATGAACTTGTCAATCAAATAAAAGGTATGGGAGGAACTATTGGTGATAAGGAAGTTGAGATGAAAATTCTTAGATCACTACCAAAGTCCTATAGTCACAAGGTAGCTGCAATTGAAGAAGTAATGACTGTAAAAATTGTTGACAGAGATCAATTACTTGGAAAGCTTATAGCCTTTGAGATGAGAGAGTTTGATGATGCTCCACCGAAAGTTGACTGCTTTCAAAGCAAGTACTTCTGAAAAGATCCTCAGAGCTGAAAAATGCAAAGTGGATCCTATTGATGACTTTGATGAAATTGAAGCTATCTTTGTTGACATATTGCAAAGAGGTTTTGGTAAGTTTAAAGGAAAATTACCTTTCAAATGTTTTTTCTTGTGGTAAAGTAGGTCATTATGCTTACAGATGTCCTGAAAGAATTGAAAGGAATAGAAAAGGATTTGAGAACAGACCTAGAGCTCCAAAGAAATGCTACTATGTTAGAGATCTTGATGATGAAGGTGTGACTGATGATGAATCTAATGATGCTAGTACTAGTGCAAATGAATGCTTGTTTAATGCTATTAAAAAAGAACCTATGTCTACTAATCCTACTAGTTGTGTAAAGGAACATATACGAGTGGAAGAAAGTGCTTTAGTTGTTCAGGTTGAGAAAGATAAGGATGAATGGGTTATTGACAGTGGATGCTCACATCACATGACTGGTGAAAAAAGTAAGTTTGTTAGTTTGGAAAAATATGATGGTGGACTGGTTAGGTTTGGAGATGATACAGCTGGTAAGATTTGTGGAAAAGGATCTATCTCTTTTGATAGTAAGCACAATACTGATGATGTTCTGTATGTAAAGGGTTTAAAGCACAATCTTTTGAATGTTGGTCAGATGTGTAGCAAAGGTTATGATCTGAGATTCAAGGACAATGGATGCAAGATCATGGAAAGCTCTGGAACATTGATTTCTACTGGTAAAAAGACCAGAGGTAATGTTTGTCATTTGAAAGGAACTAATGATTATTGTTTATTGGCTCAGATTGATGAGAGTTGGCTGTGGCATAGAAGGATGTGTCATATCATTTTTACAACTTGGTAAAGATAAGTTTTGTTTAGGCTGTAAGAGATGTACCTAAGCTTGTGAAGCCTACCAACATCATTTGCAAGACAAGAACAAGTTTCAAAAGTAAAGAACAATTCTTTGTTGGATTACTGGAACTAGTTCATACAAATCTATGTGGTCCCACAAGAACAAGAAGTTTGCAAGGAGATAGGTATTTTATGTTGCTTATTGATGATTTGGGTCACTTTTCTAAAGGAAAAATTGGAAGCCCTAGACAAGTTCAAAGCCTTCAAGGAAATGGTTGAGAATGAGTTAGAGTTGAAGATTAAATGCTTGAGGTCTGATAGAGGAGGTGAGTTCACATCAAATGAATTCAATATTTTCTATGAAGAACAAGGGATAAAGAGACAATTGTCTGCACCTAGGACTCCTTAACAAAATGGAGTTGTTGAAAGAAAAAACGTGACAGTTCAAGAGGCTGCAAGGACTATGTTGAAGGAAGCTGACCTACCGGAAGTATACTGGAGAGAAGCCATACATACTATTGTGTACATCCTAAATAGGGTTCAAGTAAAAGGTAACAATGCTAAAACTCCTTATGAATTGTGGTATGAAAGAGTTCCTATAGTAAGATATTTCAAAGTTTTTGGTAGTAAATGTTATATTAGAAGAGAAGAAGATCTAGACAAGTTTGATGCTAGGTGTGATGAAGGAACGTTTCTTAGATACTCTACCAAGAGTAAGGCCTACTAGTGCTACAATAAGAGATTGAAGAAGATCATTGAAAGTGCTAATGTGAAGGTTGATGAAGACAAGGGAAGAATATCAGACCTGAGTGACTATATATCAGATGAACCTACTATTATAACAAGTGAAGAAAAAGTTGAACAAGAAGACAATCAAGATGAAGAAGAAAAGGCTCCAAAAAATGTTGCTAAGACTCCCAAGTATGTAAGAATTAATCATTCTGAAGATCAGATTATAGGAGACAAAAGCAAAGGGGTATTGATAAGAAAAAGAGCTACAAAAGAACAAGTGAATTACTGTTTACTTTCAAAAGTTGAACCTAAAACTATGAATGAAGCTTGCAATGATGAAAATTAGGTAAAAGATATGGAAGAGGAGCTGACACAGATAGAAAAGAATCAAACTTGGGAACTAGTTCCTAGACCTACTGATAAGAATGTGATTGGCACAAAATGGGTTTTTAGAAATAAGATGAATGAGAATGGAGAAGTAGTAAGGAACAAAGAAAGATTGGTATGCAAAGGATACTCTCAGGTTGAAGGGATAGATTTTGAGGAGACTTATGCTCTTGTGGCAAGAATTGAAGCAATTGGAATGTTTTTGGCATTTGCAGCATTCAAAGATTTCAAAGTGTATCAGATGGATGTTAAGTCTGCATTCTTGAATGGTGAATTGGAAGAAGAGGTCTACATTGAACAACTAGAAGGAATTCAACTATCAAAACAAGATGATATGGTGTGCAGATTGAAGAAGGCCTTGTATGGACAGAAACAAGCTCCCAGAGCCTGGTATGCATGGTTAGACAAATATTTGTTGCAATTAGGGTTCAGTAAAGGCACTGCTAACAATAATCTATATTTCAAAATTAATGATAATCAGATCCTGATTGTTGTAGTCTTTGTTGATGACATTATATTTGGAGGAAATGAAGGTATGCGCATGAAGCTTGTAGGAGAAATACAAAATGAGTTTGAGGTGTCTATGTTTGGTGAAATGAATTTCTTTCTGGGTCTTCAAATTAATCAATCAGATAAAGGAATCTTCATATCTTAGTCTAAGTATGTGAAAGAGTTGCTAAAGAAGTTTGGGGTGGAAGACTCTAAATCGGTATGTACTCCCATGGTGACTGGCTGCAAGTTAAGCAAAACTAATGAATCATCCAAGACTGATCAGAAAAAGTACAGATCCATGATTGGAGGATTACTTTATCTAACTCAAATCAAACCTGATATTATGCATGTAGTTTGTCTTGTTGCAAGATTTCAAGAAGATCCAAGAGAATCACATGTGATGGCAGTAAAGAGAATCTTTAGGTATTTAAAAGGCACACTAGATCATGGCTTATAGTATCCAAAGGATAATGATTTCACTATTAGTGCTTATACAAATGTTGATTGGGCCAGAGATGTTGATGACATGAAGAGTACAAGTGGAGGTGCTTTCTTTTTGGGTAACAGATTGGTTTCATGGCTGAGTAAGAAACAAGATTCAATCTCTTTGTCAATTGTAGAAGCAAAGTCTATTGCAGCAACATGTTATACTCAAGTGTTATTGATGAAGCAGACTTTGAAGGACATAAGAGTTGTGCATGAAGATCTAGTTGCAATCTTCTGTGACAATACAAGTGCTATAAATATTTCAAAGAATCTTGTGATGCACTCAAGAACAAAGCATATATCTATAAGGTATCACTTTCTGAGAGAAAAGGTGACAAAGAATGAAGTAAAGTTGGAATATATGTCCACAAAGGATCAGATTACAGATATCTTCACCAAGCCTCTACCTAAGGATACTTTTGAGTATGTCAGAGAAAAGTTAGGGGTCATTACCCCTCCTTCCTTAAACTAAGATGCATAGGAATTCATCAGTCTAGTGATGCCCAAAGTCTCACTCTTTGACCTGGATTGATGTTTTGTGAGCTACCTCTCAGGGGGAGTAGCTAGATATTACTGGTATGAGTTCCTAATAAAGAAAGTATTGTCAATAGAGAAATTTTAGTTGGATCAGAATAGAAGAATGCAAGTATGTGCCCTTTGCCATTGATGTCAAATGGGGAGAGAAATCATGTGAAAAACTTGGAAAAGAAAGGGTGTATATGTGTAAGGAGAAAGGGGGAGAATCTTGTCTTGATGGTCTTTACAGTTTTTCACATCATATGTTGCCATCAATGACAAAGGGGGAGATTGTTGCAAGTATGTGCCTAATTGGTGTTGTCATTGATGTCAACATATCAGTCTCAACTATTCTTTTGTTTTGTTACTTGTTTTGGAGAGCCTGATATTGAGGATATTGAAAAAATTTGCTCCTCCAGTAAAAATAGTGTGTTGTAGAAGAATAGTCTAATAGATAGCTCCACATTTCCTATAGATTAAACATCCTTGTCTGCAGATTGGAAATTATTTAGAGGTTTGTCTAAAGATGCTATGTTCCAAGTTTGAGCCTCTGGTATGAAGATTTGAGTGAGTTATGTTCACCAGAGTGAAAACTACTTTTTCTGTATGTTTGAAGGTGACATGGAGAAAGTGTTATGCTCTGCATTCCTCCGCATTGAAGTATTTTTGTCTGCGGTTATATAGTTAAGTCTAAGATGATGTTATGTGCCTTTAACTCCAATAGTTCATGATTTGGTAATTTGCAAGCAATCTTTTCCTTATGACAGTAGTTGGTAGTGTTGTTTATGAGCTCTAGTTTGAAGAATCTTCTTGATAGAGTGGTTAGAAGTTGTGCGGTTGTTCCTGATGATTTCAATGTGCTTGTGGATGTCTCCTGATTGTGTTCCTACCCTTGGATTGGTCCGCAAAGAGAAATTTGGATCATGGATGAAGAATGTTCTTAGTAGACCTAGTGTTCTCACCAGTCCTAGCTGACTTGGTTGATTTCACTATTTGCGGAGTTGCCTTGAAGATTGCAGAAGCATGTCATGGCATGAAGGATTGCGTTTGAGTTCCAGCTAAGGCATGGCATGATTAGCATACATCTTTACTTCTTTCCCTTAGCTAATTTTTGTATTAGGTCCAGACCTATTTCTATGTAAGTTTTGTAATGCTGACCTTGGAGATTGTTCCAACAGTTGATGACTGTATTGCGGACCTTGATGTACATTCCAAGGTTGATGACTTGTATAAAGACTTGTAATGTAATTGCAAAAAAGTTATAAGAGTAAAAAAAAGGGAAGAATAAGAAGAGTAGAGCAGAGGAAGAATATTGTGCTTCAATGGAACTAAACTCAGGCATAGAATAGATGCTATCAAATCAGTTCAAAAATCTTTGGCAGTGAGCCACCGATTGCCAGTAAGCCGATCTTTGTAATGAGCATTTTGGGCAGTGAGCCCCGTAGGCAGCGAGCCTCTATTTTTTGGTATTGTTATAACTTATATATTTATGTGGCCTAACACCCACCGTGGTTTTTCCCTTATAGGGTTTTCCATGTAAAAAATCTAGTGTCTCTTGTGTTGAATGTGAGATTGTGATTAAGTCTATGGTTTCATGCTTTCATGGTTAAATATGATTATCAGTAATTAAGTAGTTGATGGTTTGATATGTATATGAGGTTAACTTTTTGTGACAACTAATTCATCTCGCCCCTCTCAATTGTCATGTGTATTTCAACAATTTGTCAGTGTTTTTTCTTGGTACAAATTAGATTTTCCATGTAAATCTGTGTTGTCTATTTTGTACAGCTTACTACTATTTCATTGTGTTAATTCTCAATTCTACACTACACATTTTTTTGCCAGTTATTTGAATTAGAGATGAGGATTGGTTTTCAACAATATCTATGCTATGAATTAGATAAATTATAATTTTCTTCTTATTTGTTTATCATTGTAGCGATCGCAAAGCTTCTTGATAATGCAATTGATGAGGTAATGTAGCTTTGTACTTTGTTTCCTAAAATGAATTGTTGAGGTGGATATAATCACATGTTTGTGATAGTTATCATAGAGATGAGAGAAGCTCATAACTAATGCTTGTTTCTAAAATATCTCATTCAGTTTTGTTTGTTGAAGGGTTGTCTTGATGATGACTATTTGTCAACCTGATGTATGATGTTTTGATGACAAGATATCTTATATTTGAAGATTAGTGTTCTATTATTGTCTATATTGTGGGTAGAAATTTTCCTTATTGTGTTTCTTATTTTGGTCCAATAACATTCAGATACCTCATGGTGCAACTTATGTCAAAGTGGACCAGATTTACAACCCTTGCAACTGTAGTCATGCTTTACTTTTTCAGGGTGCAAACATTATTCCTAGCTTGCTATCACTATTTGTGCAAATTGGTATTGTATTTACTTTTATGAGAACAGACTGGTTGAAATTATCACCTTGTATTTTCTTTTGCAGATGATGGAGGGGGCATGGATCCTGATTGTATTCGATAATGCATGAGCTTGGGATATTCTATGAAGAACACAAACACTACCATAGTGACAACAGTTTAAAGTGACTGTGCTAAGAGAATGTAACTGTTGGCTATGAATATACACTTCAAAGAACTCAGAGGGAGATGTAGAAGCTAATTATTAGTGACAATAAAGAGCACAGAAGCAACAGGGTTGTAAAGACAATGATCAAGGAGGACAGTCTCAAGTGTAATTTTTGCATAGGTGCCAGTCAAGTCTCAAATGCACAATATATTCTTAGTAATTGTGTTTTGTTTCTTTGATTTTCATCTATTTTGTTGGACCTTGAGAGGAATGTTGGATGTGCCCAATGTGTTCCTTGTTTCACTTGATAGTTTGCAATCTTAAAGGTTTTGAGACAGTGACTTCTTGTTGTGTATTAGTCTCATTATGGGAGTTTTAAACTGAGGTATACATTGGAGGTTTCAAACACTTTCAAGGTAAAGTTTTCAATGTATAAAGATGGCAGCAAATAGCAAGGCAGTGAAATCCAAACCCTGCATAGTCAAGATTGCAATTAATGCTTCATTAAGGTTTAAACCACAGTGAAATAGGGTTTTGAGGGAAGTAGTTTTGACTATGAATTGTAAAAGGCAGAATATGGACTTGTTATGATATGTTGTCAAAGATTACAAGGTGTTTGTAGCAGATTACATGGAATTGCAGCCTTCTCTTCATGGAAAGTTTTCTGTTTGAAGGCTTCCCTATTTAAGGTCATCTCAGAGGACTTTTATTCTTTAGTTCTTGCTTCTTTTACAATAGAAATAGTTGCCTTGTAACTCTTTTTCAAGAGATTTTATGTAAAAACAACTCTTTTCAAATTAATAAAGACAACAGTATTCCTTTTTCAAGACTTTTGTTTCTCTTTGCAACTAGTGATATGATGTTTAATAAACAATGTATCAATATACTATAGTTGACAGAAATTAGTGAACAAAAATAATTAAATAAACTACCAAATTGATCAAAATGATGATTAAAATTAATGACTAAATAAACTACCAATGGAAGGAAATTAGTGAATAAAAATGACTAAATAAGTGACCAGTTAACAACAATCAATGACTAAATATATCAGTGAATAAAAATAACTAAATAAGTGACCAGATTACAGAAATCAATGACTAAATATACTACCAAATCGATCAATCAAAAGAACCAATAAATGACTAAAACTAGTTTAGTCATCAATTTGGTCACGTTATAAATGACTAGCAATAAACTACTAATGGTCATGTGACCATGTTTGGTCATTTATATGTAGTTTTTAGTAGTTTTTTTAGTAATATATTGTTGTTTCTATACTAGTGTTGGCCTCAGCTTCTTAGAAACATCAACTAACTCTAGTTTCACCATCTCTATCTCCTCTATATTATGTAACTAGGGTTTTTTGAAATAAACTTCTGAAAATACCTTTGTGCTTTATAGCTAGGGTTTCACCTTCTACTCTTCTCTGCTCAATATGCAAATTGCTTTGGATACGAATGAAGTTCAATTGAGCAAATTGAGCTTAAGTAACTTTCATTTTGTCCTAAATTTTCACATTTATTGCACCTTTCTCCTGTTAGGTTATCTGTTGCCTGTGAGTTCTGTAGATTCATAGAGACCTAATTCCACTCAGCATTCCTATGCATTTCATGTTTTCATTCCATAAATTTAGGGTATTGAAACTATCTTTCTTTATTAACATCCTTTTCTATCAGCTTCATGTTGAATCATCTGTGTTCCTTGCTTGCATTTGTAGAAGAAAGAATCATTCAAGGGGTTAAAAAATATGCAATGGTTAGCTCCCCCTGACTCTATGCCTTTTCTTAATCGACTATGAAGTCTTCTGCATAAGGCAGAAGCATAAATTCTTCCTTCTCATTATCTTGTTCTGGTTTCCTTCTCCATATCTTTGTCATTTCCTTCTTTTGCTTGATCAAGGTTTCTTCCATCTTCCCGTGCTAAATAGGTGGTTCCACAAAACTACTTTTACAAAATATTGCTTTATGCCCAAAATTGTTGCACTTGTAGCAAACAACAATATATTCTGAAGGCAAAAATGAGTTTACACTCATAACCATTTCTCCATGTTTTAGTTCTACAATCAACAACCCTATGACTGAACTTATTGCATGAATAACAATAACCATAAAAGGAATGAGATATCATAGCATCATACTTTGGAGATAAAAATGAATTCTTGCTCATGTGATCATTTATTCTTGCCTTAGTTCTACAATCAAAAGCCTTATTACCAAACTTATTGCAAGAGTAATAGTAACCATAAAAAGGGTTGAGAGAACCTAGAATAGCAGCTTGTCTAGGGGGAGGTGTTGAAGGCACAAGACAACTGAGACCTGGGGGGTGAATCAGTTGTATCAAAACTTTAAGCCCTTATAAACAAAATCACATCCACATCAATTCTCTTAAGCCCTTAATCTGTTATGAAGGTTAAACATGAAAAGAAGATAATAGAAACTTAAACACATCAACACCATGCACAAGAGAACACCGGATTTTTAAGTGGAAAACCCTAAAAGGGAAAAACCACAGTGAGGATTAGCTCACAATATAATGTAGTAGCAATACCAAATTACAAAGGCTCACTGCCCAAAAGAAAGAAAGGCTCATTGTCGGTGGACTCATTGTCTATTGAGTCAGAAACAAAGAAGAGAAGAAAGGCTCGCTGCCATGAACTGATTATGAAGTTCAGTTCTAATGAAGAACAAAAACATCTCCTTTGTAACCATACTGAAACATGATAGACACCTTCTGCTCACTGCATCTAGTAGCCTATACATAAAACCTTTTGCTGCCCTAATCAAATTTGCATCATTCACACCACATTCCTTGTGCATTCTCTCTTATTCACGAATCCACTTATTTCAAACAATCTTTAAGGTCAGCAACGCAATCGTCAATCCTTGAAACAATCTCCAAGGTCGGAAAACTCACAATATTTGAATTAGGTCTGGACCTAGACATTCCATGACATAAAGTAATGAAGGTAGACTACCACACATCTTAGCTCGGACCTAAAAACATCTTCACACGTGGTGTAGTGCACCTAGAGTAATTATTAAGTCTATTTTTTGTAAATTTGTTTGTTAAAGGAAAAATGAAGTTTTGAATAATATATTAAATCCTTGAGAGGCATAAACATGTAGGGGAGATTTAAAATAGTCAGTTTTCCTTAGTGGTCTGTAGGTTACTAAAGTTGTGAAAGTCTAATATTAGAAAAAAATAGTCTTTTATGTAAAAAAGCAGTCAGTTTAGGCTATTTTTAGCCTCTTCCCATGATGGGAATATTTGTAATGGAGGTATAAGGATATAATTTATGCGAGTATTCATTGCAAAAGAGAGAGTGAATGGGGGGAAGAAGTTGGAGAACATTTTCTTAATAGAAACTCTATTTTTTATGTGTTTTTCCTGCAATTTTGCTGTTGCAGACTGTACCACAAACTTGTATGGCATAGTTATACCATGAAACCTATTGGATGTGATAGAGGGGTGAGATAAATATCCAATTCCATTGGTTTGAGGTTATTTCATTCATTTTTTGTGAAAGTTATCACATTTTTGCTAAAAGTTGTCCAAAACCCTATTTTTTTTACTGCAATAGTCATGTTCCCGACCATTGCACACTTATGTATGGACAGATATGGGGACAAGCCATATATTTATGGAAAGAGGGTTGAGATACCTTTCTAATGGTTCTAGTCTAAGGTCTTGATTCAATTTCTAGAAGGAGATATTGCCTTTTTTTCTAAGACTGCCTGTGTCATTCCAGCAAACCCTTGATTTGGGGGTTTTAGAGAGGTTTTTGTTTTCCTACTTCATGAAGCTATGTTAGAACCCCAAAATGGGTAGAGTGAATGTAATATGGTGTCTTTTCTAATGGGTTTTATGTGCAGGAGCAGAAGATAAGTGAAATTTGGAGTTTGGGGCTATGGAGACCTCATTGTATCATGTTTAAGGCTAACTAGTGTTGGTAGAAGGAAGATTTGATCATAGAATGAGTTGAAATGATCTCAGACCCTAAAAATTGGTGAAATCCATCTATTTTTACCCTATTGGATCCTTTGGAATAGGAGTGAAAAGTTTGTCTTTGAGTTTGTGGACATTTCCTTTGTAAAAGTGGGCTAATTGCCCTCTAGGACAGCAGGAACAGTCAAAATTAGGGGATTGTGTTCCAAAAGACCCCAACCTGTATGTTTGGTACATTTTGTAACTCTATAATGGGTACTTGAAAAGGTAATTTTTTTGTGGGTTTGTCATGTCTTTTGAAAGTTATGCTCCAAAAACCTTGCTAACAGGGCTACAAGGAGATAGGTCAGTCTATGAAGGAAATGGTACAAGGAGGTACCTTCAGTGCATTTTGATGGTTTTGTAAGCTTAGAATAGTCAACCATAGTTAGTCTAGGGTCCCTAGGATTTTTGGAAAGGTTCCCATGTATATGAACCTAAAAATGGGGTTATTGTGTAGTTGTGAAGCCATGGAGAATGAGTGGACAATCCTATCCTGTTTAGAGTCAAATGTTGCAACTTGGTCCACTAAGACCTAAAAGGAGTTGTTTTCCCTACCATCCCCTATATCCTCTTCCTCCTATGTAGTTGGTTGTGACCCCTTAGTGGTCTTTGTGTAGTTGGATCTGCATCAAATTGGTATCAGAGCCAAGTTAGTAGATTGGTTGTGATTGAGAAGTGTTAAGAGGTAGTTTGTCAAGATGCCTCCAAGAGTGAGAAACATGGCTTAAGAGATGAATGAGCTAAAGGAGAAGCATGCTAGAGAGTTAAGGGAGCTGAAAGAAAGAATGGCTACCCTAGAACAAAATCAGAGAAGAGGAGTGACTCTAGGTGATGACAATGAGTCTGAGGAAGAAGAGGAAGCTGAGTATGAAGATGTGGAAGAAGAGTTAGACCCTGAGGATCAGAGGATGGTAAAGTTTCTGAGGGCAGTAAAAGAAGACAAGCACAAGATAAAGATAGATGTGCCAAAGTATGGTGGAAGCATGAATGATGAAGAGTTGTTAGACTGGATTGCAGCATTAGACAATCATTTTAAGTGTGAAGAAGTTCCCAAGGATCAGAAAGTGAAGATTGCAAAGACCAAGCTGACAGGTCATGCTTTTTTATGGTGGCATTATCAGTAGACAGAGAGGAGAAAGCAAGGAAAGGCAAAAATTGTTTAATGGGACAAGATGGTAGCAAAAATCAAAGGTAAATTCTTGCCTAAAGATTATGAAGTTCAAATGTTTAAGAAGCTTCAAAGTTTAAGGCAAAAGGAAATGGATGTTAAGACATACACTGAAGAGTTTTATAAGTTGAGTATAAGGTCTAGTCAAAATGAAGTGAAGTACAAAAGTTGCTAGATATATTGGTGGTTTGAGGTTTAACATGCATGATGAACTAGTGTTGGCAAATCCAAGAAGTGTTGAAGACTATTATCAGATGGAAGTTAGAGTGGAAGAGAAGCTGAAAAGGAGACAAGATAAGTCAACCAGAGGTAGAGGCAGTACCTCTAAAAGGTAGAGGATCTTTTAATACAAAACAAGTCAATGAGAGTCAAGAGGAGATGAACAAGGCACAAGGACAAAGTGCAAATTTTAGAGGCAGAGGTTCTAGAGGCAGATTGGGTGGTTGAAGGAATGCAAACACTTTTATGGGTAAGTGTTACAATTTTCAAGAGTTTGGGCACCTAGCATATAAGTGTCCTGAGACACAAAATTTTTCAAGTGATGGTGAAAGGAAAAGTGAAAGAAGGACTCAATTAGTCCAAGAAGAAGAATGTGGTTCTAGTTCCACAAAGTGTGATGCTGAGAGAAAGAGCACTACTGAAGACCTCCAAGGAGAAGGAGCTGATTTAGAGGAGAGCATTGTTTAAGAAAACTTGCAAAAGCAAGAACAAGGTATGTAAAGTGATAGTAGATTCTGGTTGTACTAATAATATGGTGTCTAGTGAGATGGTAGACAAGCTGAAATTGAAGAGAGTTCCTAGGGAAACACCCTACAAAGTTTCTTGGGTGAGTGATCATCAGTCCATTTTAGTGACTAAGCAAGCATTAGTAGAGTTTAAGATTGGAGCATATGAGGATAGGGTACTTTGTGATATCCTACCTATGGATTGTTATCATGTGATACTTGGCAGACCTTGGCAATTTGATAGGTTTGCAGTTTATGATGGGAGAGATAATACCTTCACTATTAAGAAGGATGACAAAAACTTTTGTACTACTGCCATTAGAGGAGTAGTCAATGATAGCAAAGATGGTTATGTTTGGCAAGAAGGAGACAATGATGTTTGAGGAGAGTGAAAACAAGGAGTGTGCAGCCTTTTCAAGCCATAAAGTTGTTGAAACAACAAAGAACAAGTGTGGAGCTGATTTGCAGCTAGTTGTAAAGAGGAATGTCTTCATGTGGAAGAAGAAGGTGAGTGAAAATGTGAAGTGTAAGAGTGTAGAGCCTATGGAAAGGAAAGAAGTGAGTGAAGGGGTCTTAGTAGGGACAGTCATGTGCCCTGTAGTGATGAGTAGAGATAAGAGACAACCAAGTGAAGCTGGTGCAGCAGTTTGCAAGGTTGATAGGATAGTAAACAAGTTGGATAAAGCCCTGACAAAGGTTACAAAAGGTAAGGTGACAGTAGATAATGGAAAGACAAGTATGAGATAGTGGTGTGAGAAAGGAACTGAGAAGAAAGTGTTGACAGAGGTAAAGGAGAGTGAAGTTGACAGAGCACTCCATGACAAAGTGAAACAAACTATAAGAAAGGACAAGAGCAAAGATGACAAGAATAGTGAAGGATCAAAGCCAAAAGAACCTGATGAAGACAAACATGGAGGACAGAGACAAACAATTAAGGACAATTTGCAAGATTATTTCCAAGGGACTTGGAAAAGTTTCAAGTTAGGGTGTATGGTGTAGTGCACCTAGAGTAATCATTAAGTATATTTTTTGTAAATTTGTTTGTTAAAGGAAAAATGAAGTTTTGAATAATATATTAAAGCCTTGAGAGGCATAATCATGTAGTGGAGATTGAAAATAGTTAGTTTTCCTTAGTGGTGTGCAGGTTACTAAAGTTGTGATAGTCTAATATTAGAAAAAATAGTCTTTTATGCAAAAAAGCAATCAGTTTAGGCTATTTTTAGCCTCTTCCCATGATGGGAATCTTTGGAATGGAGGGATAAGGATATAATTTATGCAAGGATTCATTGCAAAAGATAGAGTGAATGGGGGGAAGAAGTTGGAGAACATTTTCTTAATAGAAACTCTATTTTTTATGTGTTTTTCCTGCAATTTTTCTGTTACAGACCATACCATGAACTTGTATAGCATAGTTATAGCATGAAACATATTGGATGTGATAGAGGAGGGAGTTAACTATCCAATACTATTGGTTTGAGGTCATTTCATTCATTTTTATGAAAGTTATCACATTTTTGCTAAAAGTTGTCCAAAACCCTATTTTTTTTACTGCAACAATCATGTTCCTATCCATTGTACACTTCTGTACAGATAGATATAGGGGAAAACCATATATTTATAGAAATAGGACTGAGATACCTTTCTAATGGTTCTAGTATAAGGTCTTGATTCAATTTCTAGAAGGAGATATTGCCTTTTTTCTAAGACTGTCTGTGTCATTCCAGCAAACCCTTGATTTGGGGGTTTTAGAGAGGTTTTTGTTTTCCTACTTCATGAAGCTATGTTAGAACCCAAAAATGGGTAAAGTGAGTGTAATATGTTATCTTTTCTAATGTTTTTTATGTGCAAGAACAAAATACAAGTGAAAGTTGGAGTTTGGGGCTATGGAGACCTCATTGTATCATGTTTAAGGCTAACTAGTGTTGGTAGAAGGAAGATTTGATCATAGAATGAGCTGAAATGATCTCAAACCCTAAAAATTGGTGAAATCCATCTATTTTTACCCTATTGGATCCTCTGGAATAGGAGTGAAAAGTTTGTCTTTGAGTTTGTGGACATTTCCTTTGTAAAAGTGGGCTAATTGCCCTCTAGGACAGTAGGAACAGTCAAAATTAGGGGCTGGTGTTCCAAAAGACCCCAACCTGCATGTTTGGTATGTTTTGTAACTCGATAATGGGTACTAGAAAAGGTAATTTTTTTGTGGGTTTGTCATGTATTTTGAAAGTTATGCTCCAAAAACCTCGCTGACAAGGCTACAAGGAGATAAGTTAGCCTATGAAGGAAATGGTACAAGGAGGTACCTTCAGTGTATTTTGATGGTTTTGTAACCTTGGGACAGTCAACCATAGTTGGTCTAGTGTCCCTAGGAATTTTGGAAAGGTTCCCATGTATATGACCCTAAAAATGGGATTATTGTGTAGTTGTGAAGCCATGGAGAATGAGTGGACAATCCTGTCCTGTTTAGAGTCAAATGTTGCAAATTGGTCCACTAGGACCTAAAAGGAGTTGTTTGCCCTGCCATCCTCTATGTCTGCTTCCTCCTATGTATTTGGTTGTGACCCCTTAGTGGTCTTTGTGTAGTTGGCTCTACATCAACATGCTTCCACAATCCACGAAGCACATCCGCAATTAGTGTTAACACCCAAGTAGGCCAAACTCATGTAAACACCAAGAAGACTTAGGCACATGCTTCTAAGAACACAACCATAACTTGCAAACCAATCACAAGTCTTTAACACAGTCTAGAGACATCTACAAATAACATGAGATTACCTAGGAACCAACAAATCCAGCTTCAACAAATCTCACTTGAAGACAGTTCATAGACTACTCACAACCAACACCGTCAAGCTCCACTAATTAAGAAAACTACATTCCAGAGTATAAAATCACAAGTCCTTTGGATAGATCATAGATATGGACCTTATGAACACTCATACAGAACCGCAAGACCAAAAACCAAACTGTAGAGAAATGTGGAGCAAAATACTTTCTCCCAATCACACTTCAAATACTACCAGGCATAGTCTTCAAACTGGTGAACATAACTTTCAACCCACGGCATCTTGAATCGCCAAATTTTGCATTTAACATCTTCAACCACTTCTCTAAAACATATCAAAACCTCACACTCTGATCTTCACCAGAGAAGAAATGTGGAGCAAAAAATTAGATAGTATTCTGTAAGCCAAAATACTTCTTCACAACACTGTCTTCAATATTTATCAAATTTTCTCAAAAGCACTTAGAAACCTAGCAAGAAGAACAATATACTAACATCATCAACTCTACTACAAGCTATTCAAATCACCTTAACACAAAAACTCAATCAACCAACAATAGCAACATCAGAAGATACAGTTGACACCAATCACAACATAAACATGCTGACATCAATAACAACACCGATTAGCACATACTTGCAATAGGAGGACCCCTGAAACCCTCTTCAGATCACTGACCTTTATGAATTCATCATCCAACTCCTAGTCCTCATTTTTAGTCTTTTTAGAGACTTCAGTGTAGGGTTCTTCCTTTTTCATTTCATACATGCCTTTAGGTATATCTATTTTTGAATCCTGACCTTTCTCAAATCCAAGACCACCCTTATTCTTAAGTGGTCTTTGACTTCTAATTATCTCATCAAGGATGTTTATGATTTTCTTAAGTTTTAGATTCTTGTCTACTTGATCCTTTGCTTTCTCGAGTTCCTTCCTCAGAAGGACAATTTCTTCTTCAAGTTTGGAGCATTCATCTAATTTAACATTGAGCTTCGCATTCAGGCAATCAATAACTCTTTTACCTTCTTCAATTTGAACTTTCATGTTATCAATTGCTTCTTCTGATTCTTTAAGCTTGGCCTTATATTCTCCATTTTATTTCCTTGCTGCTTCTAGATCTTCTAGAGAAGAAATAAGTTCTCCTTCAAGATCAACTTTACATTCTTCTTCATCAATGACTATCATATATTCATCATCCTTCGTAGGGTTCTTATTATTAACCAAAACTTTATTTTCCATGTGTTCCAATCCAAGATCTACCTTAGCTATTAGACTATATCAAGGAACCTTGCTCTTATACCAATTGTTCAACACACAGAAGTACTGAGAGGGGGGGGTGAATCAATACTTAATCAAATTCTTTCCTTTTAAATGCATTCAATCCAAACTAAATATTTAAACCAAATGAATCACAAAAGCACATACACACATAAGACTAGATTTACATGGAAACCCAAGATGGGAAAAACCATGATGAGCAAGCTTCTTGGATCTACTATCCAAATCCAACCCAAAGTAAGCTCCAACTCCCTAAAACAAAGTTTTATGGGCTCCAACCCAAAGGAAGCAACAACTCCCTGATAGTTTTATGGGCTCCAACCTAAAGGAAGAAACAACTCCCTGATAGTTTTATGGGCTCCAACCCAAAGAAAGCTACAACTCCCTAAAGTGCTACAACACTTACAAGAAGAGGCTCCAACCTCTATACCCAAAACACTTGACTAATTCTGATGGTTCAATCACCTCCATAACATCATATCCTTTAACTCTTTGAAATTGAATTACTCAGATAACCTCAACACCTTTTCTCTATCATAGCAACATCACAACTTCCTCAAATACCTATGCAGAAACATCACTTTTGTATTAACTTTTCCTAAATTGATCTCCTCCACACTTCATCATCATACTGCCTCTGAAATGATCTTATTCACACATTATCATTGTTAACACATTACACACTTACCTCACCCCTTGCAGCAATCTTGATCTTTCATTTATATGCTCTGCAAGTCTTCAAAACTTCACCTTTGTCAGCCTTGATGAAATGTGTAACATGAAATGTATAACCATCGTAACATGTTGGCTCCCAAATCATCTGTAGTAATGTAGGAATCAAATCCTGTTATGTGTTTCATACAAAGTGATCAAATGGACCTATTTTGCCTTCTCCAACCTTTCCTATTGATGTACACTTCTACACACATGGCATAACCACTCAAACACACCATGTTGGCTCCACAAACACTTATCCTTTCATGCCTTAGCTCTAGACCCTATGTGGTACCAAAGAAGAGAGATATCACCATTTGGATCAAGCCACTAACACTATATGACATGTAAAGCCTTCTCATACACTCCTATTTCTATTTCATGCCCCAGCTTACTGGCACAAGAAAATAAACATTGATGCTGGTATCCCTTACATAGACTGATTACATTATCTTGATATAGAACATTAAAAAACATACTGCGGTACTCCATAACACTTGAAACCTAAACTTGTTGGACATATCAATGTTAGAGACACTCCTAGCATACCAAGGTGCATGACAGTCAAGAAGTGTTGAAGTGTTGTCATTGATGGTAGCACTATTTAGAGCAGTAATGGTTAGATGGAAACAAAGGTAAAGAGACCAAAATTGGGTTGTGAGGTTATAGTAATAGCCCTCACATGAATTTTTGATCCAGAAAACAACTTGGTGTAAAATTGACTAAGTGTCAGTCTGTCTTCCAAGTGCATAGAGATATTATTTTCTGGTCTACATTTCTCACAGTTTGAAGATTTTGATATGTGGTTTTGGAATGTTATTGAGGAATATTAGAAGCATTTGATTCCAGGATGTCATCTTCCTATGTGTTCCAAAAAGTTGGCTACTTGGTGAAAAAGTTTGGCTTAACAGAGTGCAGTCTTAGGTAGTATAGAGTGCCTGATTGTTTTGGTCCGCATATCTCCTTTGTGACATACTTTCTTCTATGTTTCTAAGGAGTTGTTGACATATGTTTGGACTTTCCAAATCCAAAGTTTTAGAGTTTGAAGATCTCTAGAGAGTGAAATAAATTTGTCTGAGTATCGCTACATGAACAGACAGTGTTTGATTGTAACAGAGACTGAGTTCGAGTACTCTGCATCTCACCGCATGGAAATATTTTACTTTGCAGTTTTGAGGATATGATTGTAGATGTCTAAATATGGTTAGTGTATACACCTAAAAATGACATGACTCTACCTAAATAAATATTTTAAATATTTATTTCATCTTAATATTCCTCTATCAATAAATAAATTTATTTATTTATTTATTTGGTTCATTTTCTCCCATTAATTGAATAAATTACATTTATTTAATTAATTTCATCTATATCAACTTTATTCTTTTAAATAATTAAATAATTTTAATTATTTAATTAAATCTTTCATTCTTCCAAATTTAAATAAAATGCAAATTTATTTAAATTAAATCTCCAAAAAATAAAATATAATTAAATATTTTATTTATTCTTCCAAATTATCTACAAGTAATTAAATAAATTTATTTATTTAATTATTCTTTCTTATCTTCTAAAAAATCTTCAAAATCTTCTAAAAATAAACTCTTCTTGTCATGCAAAAGTAAAAGCTGAGTTAATTGATTTAAAGCTATCAACAAAGCTCTTAAATTAGAAAAATATATTCTAATTTAAGAAATAAAAAACTCATCCTCATCAAGAAAGAAGTTAACTCAACAAAGCATCTTTTTCAATGACACATGTCCTATTCACGCACGTTCTCTCAAACATCCTCTACCATTGATCTTCTTATTTCTTCTACACTGTTGATCCTCTCTCTCATGAGTCTATAAATACAACCCTCTTCTTCTTTTTCACATCATCAAGCTTTCAAGTAAACTTATGCTGCAGAATCCATAGCGCACCATGGGCACCCCCACTCTCATACCATCTATCATCCATTTCATATTGTGTTGAAGCTCATCTTCAACACAACAAGTATCCAAGTTGTTTCTCCTTGTCATCTTGAGGAATCAAAGCAAGGAAGCAAGCTTCCTGAGGGCCATCTTCATCACCAAAAGATCAAAAGAGAATAGGTGAACAATAGAAATCGCAAGGTAAAAAGGTTGTGAGTATCACTTTCTTTCTTATTTTAAATCCTTATATACTTGCACATTCCATTGATGTTTTTGGGCTTTTGTAATTCATTTTGATTATCCCATTTTACCCATCACAGTTAGTTCCAAATTTTAGATGATTTAAAGTTCAGGTTGTTGAATTATGCTTTGACAGTTAGTATGCATCTGTGTTACTCATCTCATGCAAGCCGACTTGAAGAAGTCTACTTGTGTGGTGCATTCCAAAGATTGTGATGTTATCTAAGATGGTTTTATAGGTCAAGAAGACATAATGTGTTTATGCTTTGGTCTAGTCCACATTGGAGTTTGAGGCCGACCCATGCTATTCGACACGCTATAGTCAAGCAAGTTGACCCATTTGGTGTTGTGAGTAAAGCGGTTCTATAGGGAAGGTAAAAATGACGCATTGAGTTAAGTGAGATCTATTTTAGGTCCACCCCGACCTATTTTCCAGTTTGAATCTTGGTGCATAGTTTGTGGTAAAGTTTGAGGCATATTTTTGAGACGACCTAGTTGATGATTGTAAATGAAGTAGATATATAAGTACAAATCTCGTTTTCCTGTCAAGGGTGTGTTGTGTGTGTGTAAACTATGTGTATAAACATGATGTGAATGAATGATGTTGTTTGTGTTTTGAATGATGCAACAAGTGTTGTAGATGCGAAGTGACAAAGAATAGGGTAGACTATGTGATTGTAGAGCAGAGCAAAATTGAGTTTTAGAATAGTGAAAGGAGATATTATTTGTGCTTCAATGGAACTGTATTCCATGCATATGCAGATGTAATTTTAATAGTTTATTTCTTTTTTCTCTCTCTTTCTATCTCAGTGGGCAGTGAGTCCACTTGGATAGTGAGTCCACTTCTCTACATCTTTCCTTAGCTAAATTTTGTAATAGGTCTAGACCTATTTCTATGTATGTTTTGTAATGTTGTCCTTGGAGATTGTTCCAACAGTCGATGAATGTATTGCCGACCTTGATGTACATTCCAAGGTTGATGACTTGTATAAAGACTT
Organism: Cunninghamia lanceolata; assembly: GCA_027924645.1. Lineage (NCBI taxonomy): Eukaryota > Viridiplantae > Streptophyta > Pinopsida > Cupressales > Cupressaceae > Cunninghamia > Cunninghamia lanceolata. The sequence continues at coordinate 17,133,550 of BSBN01001272.1, read as the reverse complement.
GTAATGTAATTGTGAAAAAGTACATGGATGTGCGAATATGAAGAGATAAGTGCAAAGATGTGAAAGAGTAGAGCAGAGAAGTTATATTGTACTTGAATGGAACTAAACCCAGGCATGGAGTAGATGCTACTTAATCAGTTCACCACTTTGGCAGTGAGCCACCCTTTGGCAGTGAGCCATTCTTTGCAGTGAGCAATTTAGGCAGTGAGCCTTATAGCTAGTGAGCCTCTGTTTTTCAGTATTGTTATAACTCATAATTTCTATGGGCTAACACCCACCATGGTTTTTCCCTTTTAAGGTTTTCCATGTAAAAATCTGGTGTCCACTATGTTAAATGTGTGATTGTGATTAAGTCTCTGGTTTCATGCTTTCATGGTTAAATCTAATTATCAGTGATTAAGTATTTGATGGTTTATGAAGTTAAGCTTTTGTGACAATTGATTCACCCCCCCCTCTCAGTTGTCCTGTGTATTTCAACAATATGGATATGTTTCATAGAGCCATCAAAGTTGATTGAAAGCATCTTTGGAACAATGACACATGTTATCTTAGTATTAAAAGGATCTAGCATCTACACATGCCTAGGTGGCCCAATAAAAACATAGATCTAAAATATGGCAAAGGGAAAGCATATCACTTGATATAAAAAAGTAGTATGGGGAAACATATCCCAAAAATCATGGCTAAATCCTCATCTCCATTAATTGGATAAGATATAATTGAATGAGGTACCATATTTGGAAGGTCATCATGATTCATTGGGGATTGCAATAGTTTTCATTGGATCACTTTATGTGTATACACATGTACACAATTATATATTGTGGGAAGCATCTCTCCCAATTAGGTGTTATATAGTCTAATTTAGTGGATCTTAGTCTTTTTCTAAACTCAATTCCTTCGACCTTGTGCCATTTGTCAAGTTATACTTTCTATAAATCAAATCAAATATTTCATCCAATCTATATGGGTTGCTATAATTACATGTACCTTTGGATTTTTGCTCAATTTAATAGCCTTTAGCTAGGTTCTCAAACCCTGACCTGCACTGCTATACATGTATTTTCCATACTCATATTAAATGGAAGATTGTTACTTTTCTATATTATTTCTTCTTGAATATGTAATAGTTTATGCATTAAGTTATTACATGTTTATTTTAATACATTAATTTACCAGCTAGTTTATCTTGTTGTCCTTCACAATAGCACCTTGATCCCCATAATACAAGTCAATTTGTCTTCATTCCAACATAAGTCTCTTTATGAATATGCAAAAAATCTACCTAGAGATTCAAACTCAAGACATGCCAACCTCTAGTCCAATGTCTTTTAAGGCTTGCTACTATGCTATATCCAACTTCAATTAGTTAAAATGTTTAAAATATCCCTTAAAGATAAACTCGTTTTTCAAATGAAAGAGCTTAGGCCAAACATAGAGGATGGGAGTTTGACTAGAGAATATGCATAGGATTGGGAGAGGGCCTTAGGTTTGGATAGATGGGACATGTAATAGAATGGGCCATGGGAACATAGGAGTAAGTAGGATCAAGTAGTGGTTGAGGCCCTTGAGTAATTTGAGTGTTAGAAGGATAAAAAGCCAAGGCAAGTAGGTGTGGATAATGGTAATAAGAAATAGGTTGGCATGATAAAGGATGGATGAAAATGCACTCGATTGAGACATTACGAGGACTTGACATAAGGAAATAATGCATCAAAGCAAATGACATAGGGATTAGGTTGTAATATAGAATCTTGGACATCCTAGTAAGGATTAGTGGCATTTCTAGATGGAGAACATAAGTGTTAAGGATGAAGCAGACTTTGAAGGATATAAGAAGAATATGTCAGCTAATGCATATGAGATTGAGTTATCATAGAACCTAGATATCTCATTCATTTTCAATGTGGTATATTTGTATAGATTTGATGTAAACATGGAAGAAAAAGTTGTGGAAGAGGAAGACATAACTTTAGATACACCAAACTAGAAGGCTTGGATATGAGGAAAGCAAAGGCAAAGATTGGGCACACCTTATAGTAGAGTCACTAAAAAGACTAGAGACATAGAATGTATGTTTAATATTTGGTCAAGTAGAAGAATAGTGTAGCTAAAGAAGCTAAATGATTGACATTTATGGATACAATCTTTAAGATTCTACAAAAGAGTCATGAGCAAGGTCTCACTTTTCTTTCTTACTTAGGGTATGCAATGTAGGAGCATCCCAAGTCAATAGGAAATCGTGTATCAACCAAAAAGGGAAGTTTTCATTTATTTTTGTTACAACGTCTTAGTATGTGTTTGGAGTTAGAGTTTGTGGTTTTGTCAATTAGTGTTTTGAGATATTTTGATGTTGTTGTGGTAAGGTGAAGGGATCTAGTTGTGTCTTTCTTTTCACACAAGTGCACTATTGGTCCTAGAACACTTGTCTACCTTGTTAAATAATGTCAATCTTAGGATAACAACCTAAGCAAATTTTACACCCAAAAGTTGTTTTCTATCTCTTTAGCCTTGGAATTTCATAACCACTCATTTGAAAATGAGATAAAATAAGGATCCCTCTATTATCATTAATATTATTCAAAGAGGATCACTTTCCTAAAAAATAAACTTTAGATTTTAAATTTCAAAACATTTTGAATACTTGGATGTGTGTCATATGTGTTGCAAGTATGTGCCTAACCAGTGCTGTCATTGATATCAACATATCACTGTTGTCATTAGTGTCAACTATGCTCTTGTTTTGATGCTTTGTATTTTATTGGAGATCTGGATATTGAGGATATTGAGAAAATTTGCTCCTCTGATGGAAACAGTGTGTTGCAGAGTTTCTTGTGTATTGTAGAAGAATAGTCCAGTAGATTGCTCTGCATTTCCTGAAAGTTGAATATCTTTGTCTGCAGATTGGAAGTTATTTTGAGGAACATATGAAGATACTATGATCCAATTTTGAGCCTCCCGTATGAAGAATTGAGTGAGTTATGTTCACCAAAGTGAAAACAACTTTTTCTGTATGTTTGGCAATGATAGGGAGAAAGTATTATGCTTCGCATTCCTCTGCATTGAAGTATTTTGATCTGCAGTTCTAGAGTTAAGTCTGAGATGATGTTATGTGTCTTCAACTCTAATGGTTCATGATTTGGTGGTCTGTAAGTGATCTTTTCATCATGACAGTGGCTGGCAGTGTTGGTTATGTGCTCCGGTTTGAAGAATCTTCTTGACAGAGTGGCTAGAGATCGTGCAGTTGTTCTTGGTGTTTACAATTTGCTTGGCATGTCTCCTGATCATGTTCCTACCTTTGGATAGGTCCGCAAAGAGAAGTTTGGAATAATGATTCAATCCTTCAATGGTCACTATTTTACATGCAATAGATTTGGTGATAGGGAGACCTAAGGGTTTCGAAAACCTATATTGACACAACACTTCAAGACCTATGCCATCCCTGAGTTTCCCTACCAATTCAAGTGCTCATAGACATTTTCTATCCCAAAATGTCTAAAACAACCTAAGCAATCTATTACAGAGGTGAAAGACCTATTTGTCTGTTATTTCTAATACAGAATCTGCATTCTTGGTGTGAGGTACTCTTCTTTATCCTCATTGCTTCCAAGATTCCCAATCTCCAAGGCTTCTAGCCTTCTTGAGCCCATTATTAGCCCTCCTCTCTGGGTCTAGGGTTCTGATTGCTTGGTGCTCAATTCTTTCTACTCTATTTTTCACCCCTGTCTTCTTAGACTGCAACTTGCATACCTAGCTAGGCTATAGCACAGCTCGCCTAGGACAAGTTCCTAATATCTCTCATTGACAATCCAAACACTAACACAAACAGAAACAAAAGAAAGAAGGTCTCTGCTTGATGGCCCTCCATGACTGTACAAGGAAAATGTAGGGGCATCAAGACAGAGACATTTTGTACAAACAAAAACAAAAGAAAAGAAATTAAACTATCTACTCTACTGCAAACCGGATTATACAAGTACTCTGCAGACAATATACAAATGGATTCAAACTGTCAATGTTTCTATTCTGAGAGTTCTTTCTTTTACATTCAATGTCTATCCTTTAACTTTTTCCAACATTCGAACCCATTTACAAAGCCAAAAACCAGTTCTTATACTCTTCGTCCTTTTTCTATTATCAGACGGTTAGGGTTTCCTACATTAGTGTTGTTCCTGGCCGTTCCATCGGCCTAACACATTGGCATCGCTAGCATCCTTTTCTACAGTTAGGGCGATAGCCCGATCCCTTTTACAAATAACTGACAGTCTACTTACTGCCGTATGCTTTTGCTGGCAGTCATTGGTGAAACAATGCCTATCGGCATCCTCACATCTCGTTCCCCCGATATCTTACTTCCTGCCGATGAGCCCAACGTAGTTTTGACTTAGTTTACTTTCGCTGCCTGTCATCGGTGTGACAAACACCATCAGCACACTCCAGGAACTTCACTCTGATCTCACTTTTCTCACTGACGCCTCCACACTATGCTTTATCTTTGATAAGACATTTGTTATCGGTGGTGTCCTCTTATCTCTAGTCGATACCCATCTTCTCCTCGATGAGCCTTCCCTTCGCACTTGTCGGTGTGACCTTTAGCATTGGCCAACTTTCAACTTCTCTCGCCAATATCCTCAGTCACCCCGATGAGTCTTCAGATCTCCTTCATCGGTGTGACTAACATCATTGGCGAAACCTTTCACCTCTCCACCGATGGCACTCGTCATACCGATGACCTAACACCAAATTCACTTTTGCCAAGACTTTAACCTGTCGGTGTAACTTTACACTTACTCTCCGATATCAATACTCTTGCCGACCATTCTATCCCATCGATGAGATTATATGCTATTGGCTCAACACAACTTTGTTTACCCGATAGTTTTTCTCACACCGATATAATAGTCTGCGGTTTTTGGTCAACCCGATACATTAGAACCAAAAGAAAATCAAAACATCACACCAAAAATGTGAAGGTATATACATGGGCTCCAAACCCTTGGTGCTCCTGCACCATACTCCCCCTGTGCAGAAAAAGTCAAGTCACCTCCGGTGACAACAAGGAAAAATCAATGCCCCACTTCTTGAACTCAGACTCGGCAACCCAAGTAGCCTCTGCTTCAGGCAACTGTCTCCATTTGATCAGACGCTCCATATACACACCATGTCTGGTCTATCTCTGCACTCGAGAATATAGAATTCTCTTAGCCTGTGGTTTGGTTTTTGGAGGCAAGGTCACATCACTCACTATCTGTGTAGCTTCCGAACTAGATCCCCCTGCTACTGGATGAGGACATTTATAATGTACCAGGTCCTGAACATTGAACACTGGTGAAATTGCCAAGTCTGCTAGTAAATCAATCCTATAAGCATTGTTGCCATACTTGTTCAGAATTCTGCAAGGACCAATCCGTCTCATCTGCAATTTGGTTGGTATTCCTTTCTGCAACCAGGCTTTGTTCAAATGAACCATGACTAAATCACCAACTACAAATTGAATATCCTTCCTGTGTGCATCTACCCTATCTTTGATTTTCAAGGTATTTTCCATCAATTGCTGCTTCACTTGGTCACGAATCTCCTTCATAGACTGTGCAAAATCCTCTGCATGACCACTTCTATACTCCATGTCTCCAAGATGTCAAAGTTCATATACACCTCTAGGATGCATTCCATACACTATCTCAAATGGACTTTTTCCAGTAGTCCTATTCACACTGTCATTATAGGCAAATTCTGCCTGATAAATGACTTGATCCCAACTCTATGCATATTCTTTTGTCAGACACCTCAACAAGTTGCCCAATGTTTAGTTCACCGCTTCTATTTGGCCATCTATCTATGGATGATATGCTGATCCAAAAGACAGATTTGTTCCTAGCCTCTGCCATAAAGTTTTCCAGAAGTGTGCCATAAACTTAGCATCTCTATCAGACACAATGCTTGCTAGAAGTCCATGAATCCTTATGACCTCTTTGAAAAACAAATGAGCTATATGACTGGCATCATGAGTCACCTTACAGGGAATGAAATGACTCATCTTGCTAAATCTATCAACAACTACAAAAATACTATCAAAACCAGTCTTAGTCTTTGGTAGACCAACTACAAAATCCATACTTACACAATCCCATGGTCTGGAAGGAATGGGTAATGGTTGATACAGTCCATCATTTGAAGAAGTTCCCTTGGCCTTCTGACAGATTATACACTGCTCGACATACTTTCTGACATCTTTGTGCATCTTCGGCCAATAGTAGAACCTCTGGACTAACTCCAATGTTTTATTCAGACCAAAATGTCCACTCAAATTGCCATTATGCTTCTTCTGTATGAGATTTTCCCTCATGGATCCTTTTGGTACACACAACTGTCAACCTTTGAACAGCAATCCCTGCTGCAATGTGTAATCTGCAAACTCACTATGAAAGTGATTTTTAAAGTCTTGACATACCTTGTATGCTTCAGTAAGATCGTCATCCTCTTTGTAGAGGGCTGTGAACTCTTCCATCCCTATACTTCTTAATTGCACTTCTTGCACTGTGAGTAGCCTCCTGCTTAAAGCATCTGCTACTTTATTGAGCTGTCCCTTCTTATGCTTAATTGTGAACGTGTAGGACTGTAAGCACTCCATCCACTTGATATGCCTATGGCTCAACTTATCTTGTGAGTTCAGAAAAGTCAAAGCTTGATTGTCTGTATACACAACAAATTCCTTAGGTAGGAGATAATATCTCCATTTTCTAAGTGCTTGGACTAGAGCATAGAGATCCAAGTCATATGAAGAGTATCTGCTCTTTTCTTCATTTAGCCTCTCACTGAAAAATGCTACTAGCCTATTCTCTTGGTTGAGTACTACACCTACTGCAACATTGCTAGCATCACATTCTAAAGTGAATAACTTATCAAAACTAGGCAGCACTAACACTGGCTATGTGGCTACTTCTTTCTTCAACAATTCAAAACTCTTATCAGCTACTTGTGTCCATTGAAACTTTGTTTTCATTCCACCTTTTATTGTATCAAGCATGGGAGCACAAATAGCACTGAAATTCCTTATGAACTTTCTATAAAAATGAGCTAAGCCATGAAAACTTCTCACCTCAGTTGCTGCTCTAGGAGTAGGCTAATTCAATATGGCTTCTACCTTTGACTTGTCCATCTTCAATTCTCCTTTGGACAACACAAAACCAAGGTATACCAATTCCTGCTTCATGAATTCACACTTCTCCAAATTTGTGGTTAGTTGCTCATCATGTAACTTTTTCAAAATAGTATTTACATGTTCAAGATGCTCTTCTTTAGTTTGACTAAAAATCAAGATGTCATCTAAATAAACAACTACAAATTTACCCACGTAGTCCTTGAGGACTTCATTCATGAGCCTCATGAATGTGATGGGAGCATTTGATAAACCAAATGGCATAACAAGCCATTCATATAGTCCTTCTGTAGTCTTGAAGACTATTTTCCACTCATCACCTTCCATGATTCTGATCTAGTGGTAACCACTTTTCAGGTCCATCTTGGTGAAATACTTAGCTCCTCCTAAACAGTCCATAAGATCTTCAATTCTGGGAATTGGAAATTGATACCTTATGGTGATCTTATTGATAGCTCTAGAGTCTGTACACAATCTCCATGTTCCTCCTTTCTTTGGTGCCAACACTGTAGGCACTGCACAAGGACTTATGCTTTTTCTAACCAATTCTTGGTCAAGCAACTCTTGCACTTGTCTAGCTATTTCCTTATGTTGTTCTAGAGTCATCTTGTAAGGAGCTTTGTTAGGTAAATATGCTCCTAGAATTAGATCTATCTGATGGCTTATAGTTCTTTGTGGAGGTAGTGTTGCTGGTGTTCCATCACTAATGATGTCCTTATACTGTTCTAGTATAGTCTGTACCTCTTTTGGGACACTACCTTTTTGTCTTTCTGCTCTTCCTTAGGCTTTACTATGATAGCATAGCCAATACCATCCTCCTTAAGAGTATTTAAAAACTCTTTACCACTCACAATTAAGACACTAGGACTTTTTGTCTTATTTGCTTCTTCATCTTCCAATGACTGAATTTTATAGGTGACACCATCTTTTTGAAAAGAATATGCATTCTTCTCACCATCATGTATGGCCTTCCAGTCAAACTGTCATGGCCTACCCAATAGTAGATGACATGCATCCATAGGTAGGATATCACAGAGTACCTTGTCTTTGTATCCACCTATACCAAACTCTACCCAAGTTTGCTCATTGACTATCACATGTTGACCTTTATTTAACCATGTGACTCTATATGGATTTGAATGAGGTATTCTTTGCAAATTTAATTTTCTAACTGCTTCATCTGATACTATGTTATAAGTAGACCCTGAGTCAATAATTACTTGACATACCTTATTCATAATCTTGCATCTGATTCTGAATAATGCTCTCCTCTGGCTTGGTTCAACTTTCACGAGTTCTTTGATCAAAGTCCTCCTTACCATGATGTTCTCTCCCACTTCTAAGGCTAGACTAACTTCAGGTGATTTGCTGCTTGAAGCATCATCTTGTACATAATGATTTCTTTTATCAACTCCTTGAGAAGAAGGTGTGCCCTTATCAGGACACCTATATGCTGGATGGCCTAATTGTCCACAATTGTAGCATTTCATAGTAGTAAAGTAGGATCCTCTGCTTGATCCTCCTGATCTTCCTCTGTTAGATCCCCTTCCTCTGTAGTTTCCTCTACTACTAGTCTCCCCACTCTACTCTGTGAGTTTGGATTCTCCTTGGGGTCTTTGATCAGTATTCCTACCACCATAATTTCCTCTTCCTCTGTTGTCTCTACCTCTTCCTCTTGATCTGCTACTCAACTCTTGTTTCTTCTTGCCCTTCTCCTCTACCTTGAGTGCTAGCTGATAGCTTTGTTGTACTGTTGTAGGGCTGAACAAGCTGATTTCCTCTTGAATACTCCACCTCAAACCATTGAGATATCTGGCCACTTTTACATTTTCATCTTCCATCACCTTAGACCTTAGGCATAGTTTTTGACACTCCTCAGTATATGCATTAACATCTAATTCTCTTTGTCTCAAATTTTGTTGTTTCTTGTACAACTAGACTTCATAATCTTCAGGCATGTATACTTCTTTGATTTTAACCACCATACCTTTCCAAGTAGCTATGGGTTTCTTGCCTTCTTTTTCTCTTTCTGTTTGAACAAATTTCCACCACATCAAGGCAGCTCCTCTGAGTCTTGATTTAGCCACCTTCACCTTTTGTGCTTCAGTCACTCCATCACATTCAAAGTGATTTTCTATACCTTCTATCCATTCCATAACCAAATCAGGTTCCATCTTTCCACTAAAAAGAGGAACTCCTTCCAATGACTTGCCGCTCATGGCTTTCAAGGCCTTCAAGAAAGGTTCTTCTTCCATCTTAGGATTAGGTGTGGGCTCTTCATCTTCTATAGACACACCTTTTTCCTTACCTTCAGAACTCTTGACTTTCTAACTGACTTCTTCAGTCTTTATTATCATTGCACCTAGCTTACTTTCCATTTTTGCCAATCTTTCTTGTAGGAGCCTATTCTCCTCTTCTTGATCATCAACCTTCTTTGCCAACTCTGCATTAGTCACCATCTCTCTGGCTGAGCCTACAGACTCACTCGAACTCAGTGATGACATACAACTTCTTCTATTCCCAGCTAGGAATAACCCAAATCTTTAACTTGCTCTGATGCCAATTTGATAGGGAGGCCTATGGGTTTCAAAAACCTATCTTGACACAACACTTCAAGACCTATGCCATCCCCAGGTTTCCCTACCAATTCAAGTGCTCATAGACATTTTCTACCCCAAAATGTCTAAAACAACCTAAGCAATCTATTACAGAGGTGAAAGACCTATTTGTCTGTTGTTTCCAATACAGACTCTACTTTCTTGGTGTGAGGTACTCTTCTTTATCCTCATTGCTTCCAAGATTCCCAATCTCCAAGGCTTCTAGCCTTCTAGAGCCCGTTATCAGCCCTCCTCTCTGGGTCCATGGTTCTGATTGCTTGGTGCTCAATTCTTTCTACTTTGTTTTTCACCCCTGTCTTCTTAGACTGCAACTTGCATACCTAGCCGGGCTATAGCACAGCTCACCTAGGACAAGTTCCTAATGTCTCTCATTGACAATCCAAACACTAACACAAATAGAAACAAAAGAAAGGTCTCTGCTTGATGGCCCTCCATGACTATACAAGGAAAATGCAGGGGCATCAAGATAGAGACATCTTGTACAAATAGAAACAAAAGAACAGAAATTAAACTGTCTACTCTATTGCAAACTGGATTATACAAGTACTCTACAGACAATATACAAATGGATTCAAATTGTTAATGTTTCTATTCTGAGTGTTCTTTATTTTACATTCAATGTCTATCCTTTAACTTTTTCTAACATTCGTACCCATTTACAAAGCCAAAAACTAGTTCTTATACTCTTTGTTCTTTTTCTGTTATCAGATGATTAGGGTTTCCTACATTAGTGTTGTTCCTGGCCATTCCATCGGCCTAACACATTGGCATTGCTGGCATCCTTTCTACAGTTAGGGTGATAGCCTGATCCCTTTTACAAATAACCGACAGTCTACTTACTACAATTTGCTTTTGCTGGCAGTTGTCGGTGAAACAATGCCTATCAGCATCCTCACATCTCATTCCCCCGATAGCTTACTTCCTGCCGATGAGCCCAACATAGTTTTGACTTAGTTTACTTTCGCTGCCTATCATCGGTGTGACAAACACCATCGGCACACTCCAGGAACTTCACTCTGATCTTACTTTTCTCACCGACGCCTCCACACTATGTTTTATCTTCGGTAAGACATTTGTTATCAGTGGTGTCCTCTTATCTCTAGCCGATACCCATCTTCTCCCTGATGAGCCTTCCCTTCACACTTGTCGGTGTGACCTTCAACATTGGCCAACTTTTAACTTCTCCCGCCGATATCCTCAGTCACCCCGATGAGTCTTCGGATCTCCTTCATCAGTGTGACTAACATCATTGGTGAAACCTTTCACCTCTCCACCAATGGCACTTGTCATATCGATGACCTAACACCAAATTCACTTTCGCCAAGACTTTAACCTATCAGTGTAACTTTACACCTACTCTCTAATATCAATACTCTTGCTGACCATTCTATCCCATCGATGAGACTATATGCTATCGGCTTGACACAACTTTGTTTACCTGATAGTCTTTCTCACACCGATATAATAGTCTGCAGTTTTCAGTCAACCCGATACACTAGAACCAAAAGAAAATCAAAACATCACACCAAAAATGTGAAGGTATATACATGGGCTCCAAACCCTTGGTGCTCCTACACCATTTGGGCATAAAGCTAACCAGTGCAGATCCAGAATGATTGGAAGATACAATGGTCAGAGGAATGTTGTGTTATAATTGAAACAAGTCCAGACACTTTGCAAAATTTTACAGAAGCAAAAGTATGAAGAAGGATATACCAGAAGAGAAGAACAATCCAATACAAAAACTTGATCCGACAGAAACTAAGAAGGAGATGAGAAATATCTGGGTTAAGAAAGATGTAACTAATGACAAGGATGTGTTTGTACCATCTACTGGTGCAGATGTTTACTCAAGAAACTAAATTAAGAGCTTTGGCTCAGGGGGAGCATCAATGAAAAATCTTTTCTCCCTGTACCAAATGAGTAGTGTTGAAGCCAACACGAAGCTATGAGTTGAAGATTGATATGTTTGATCAGTTGAAGAAAATTTTAGAAGAAAATATTCATCTGTAGAAGATTACGGAGCAATTTAAATCGACTGTGAGTTACAGTGAAGGTATTAGCATCTTTTTGAAATAAAGCATTTATGGCAAATTAGGTTTTGATCGATTAGGGGCAGAAAATTTGTTTGATGGAAACTCACATTACAAACAAGCATTTAAGTGAAATAGGAGATCTTGAGCAATGCAACAAAGAAGAGATCATTGCATTCAATCTTTTTCAAGAAGAAACCCTAACTGGAAGAATTTTCAAGGTATTTATAGTCTTCTACTCTTGATCTAAGAAATTAGGTAGTGAAAATATTTAAACCTCAAGTTATTGATGTGTTAGATAGACCTAGACCTAAATTTAAGAAGCATGTATTGAAATCCATGGAAACGGATCCAGATGGCGCATTTTATGACGTACCCTACGGTGTGCTGTACAACGAAGACATTAGGGCTTACATTCATCTGAATATGGAAGAATATAATCATGTGAAGTTAGGGCAAGTTTGGTTTGATGAATTGACAGATGATGATTTTGCTCTAAAGTCAAAATTCAGTGCCCTAGCAGAGAAGAAGTTAGATGTATAGAACAATTTTCCTATCTTTTGCTATGAGAATACTTGGGTAAGATATATGCTGACCAAGATACATGACAAATTCATGTGGTTGGATGTCCCACATATAATCAACAAGGAGGCCATCAAGGTTGTGAAATGATTACTTTCCACCGGTACTGTACCAGCTCTAAAGTCTATGAAGAATGATATAGTGATGAAGCTTACAGGGGCAAAGTTTGATAAAAGGGCTTTAACAGTCAATGACATTGAAGATCTAGCAGTTAAGTATGCATGAATGATGATTGGGTATAAGATCTATTTAACTAACATAGAGAACTTATTTTTTCCACTAGCATATACATTACATATCAAATGGTAAAAGAGAATGTTGACTATGATCTGTGTGAGCTTCTCTAGCAACAACTTCTAGAGAATTTGAAGAAGACCAAGGAGTCCAAATACCCATTCAAGTTTGGTACTCTCATTATTTGTCTACTATTTTACTTCTTGAGAGAGCTACCTAGTGCTCAAAATGTTGTATGGTTAAGAAATATTCTAGTGGCAATACAGATTAGAGATCACATGTAGAGAGTTGGAAACACTGATGCTCAAAGTACAGCTCTATGGGGTTACTTCAAAGTTTATGAAGAAAAGATGTAAGCTAGCATCAGAATGTTGCAAGTATGTGCCTAATCAGTGTTGTCGTTGACGTCAACATATCTTTGTTGTAATTGATGTCAACTGTATCCTATTTTGTTATTTGTTTAGAAGCCTTATATGTTGAGGATATTGAGAAAATTAGCCTCTCTAGAAGACTCATAAAGTAAATAGTGAATCACAGTGAAGATAATGAGTTGCATACTGAAGAATAGTCCAGAAGATTGCTCCATATTTCTTACTAACTGAAGAACTTGGTCTACGTATTGGAAAATATTTAGAAGCATGGCTGAAGATGCTAAATCCTGAGTTTGAGCCTCTGGTATGAATATTTGAGTGAGTTACATTCACTGGAGTAAAACCTACTTTTTCTGATTATTCACTGGTGCCTGAGAGAAAGTATTTTGCTCCACATTCCTCTGCATTAAAGTGTTTTGCTCAATGGTTCTAGAGGGAAGTCTAGGATGATGATAAGTGCCTACAATTGCAATGGTTCATGTTTTGGTGGTCCACAAGCTATCTTTCTTTTATCACAGTCGAAGACAGTGAAGTTCATGTGCTCTAGTGTGAAGAATCTCATGAATAAAGTGGTTTGAGTTTGTGTGGTTGCTCCTAATGATTTCAACATGCTTGTGGATTCCTCCTGATCATGTTCCTATCTTTACATTGGTCTACGTTAAGGAAATGAGATCATGTTTGAAGATTATCCCCAGATAACATAACATGTAACCAGTCTTAGCCAACGTGGTTAATTCCATTAATTATGGAGATCCCTTCAAGATTATGGAAGCATTTTGTGGTGTGGAAAATCACGTTTGAGTCCCAGCTAAGGTGTGGTGTGATCTGCATACAACTATACTACAAATCCTTAGCATAAATTTGTATTAGGTCAAAACCTATTTTGTAAATGTTTGTAATGCCGACCTTGGAGATTGTTCTAATGGTTGATGATTGTAGTGCTAACCTTGATGATCATTCCAAGGTTGATGAAGTGTATAAATACTTGTAATTGAGTCATGGAAAAGGTGTCCTTGTGTGAAGATGGGAAGATAAGAAAAGAGGTGGAAGGGCAGAGCAGAGCAGAGGAACTATTGTTCTTTGATGTTTAAATCTCAAACATGAAGAAGATGTTGATTTTGGCAGTGAGCCACCAGTAGGGTTTAATATCCCTCAGGGTTTAATAGCCCTCATTGTAATCTTTCTAGGTTTAGGGTTGAGGCAGTGAGCCTGCTAGAGCTAGTTGTACTTCATGACAATGAGCCAGTATTATCTAGGCCCGTGGAGTGACCAAGCTTGAACATCATTTTTCAAAGATTGCAATATATTTTGAGAGCTAATCCTCTCCATGGTTTTTCCCCACCTTGGGGTTTTCCACATAAAAATATGGTGTCTCTTGTGTTTAATGTTGCATGTGTATTTAAGTTTCTACTTTCATGCATTCATTGTTTAATCATAATAAGTGTGGACAAGTTATTAATGTTTAAGTGCAGAAGTGTTTGAGTTTTTGGGACAACTGATTCATCCCCACTCTCAGTTGTCCAGTGCATTCCAACAATTGGTATTAGAGCAAGGTTCCTCTGAAGAAAGTCTAACAGCTTGAGGAAGATCCAAAATGTCTTATAAGAAGGAAGCGTCGCATTTTGATTGGATGAATTATGCTCTTTGGAAGGCACAAATGAAAAGTCATCTTCTTTATCTTGGTTACAAAGTATGGAAAGCTGCAAAAAAAAAATACACCTTGCCTCAAAATGGTTTGACAACTAAAGACGAAATCAAAGAATATGAAGTGGATGTTAAAGAAAAAGATTCTCTGTTAAGTTCATTAAATCACTCAATACTGACAAAAGTTGTGGATCTTGAAACTGCAAATGAGGTATGGGAAAAGCTGAAAAATCTGTATGAGGGAGATGATTATGTGAAGGAGGCCAAGCTACAAAGTTTGAAAGTGAAATATGAAATTTTGAAGATGAATGAAGATGAAAACATAATAGCCTTTATGCAAAGAGTTGATGAACTTGTCACCGGAATAAAAGGTATGGGGGGAACTCTCAATGATAAGGAAGTTGTGATGAAAATTCTCAAATCACTACCAAAGTCCTATAGTTACAAGGTACCTACAATTGAAGAATTTATGCAAGTAAAAGATATTGACAGAGATCAATTACTTGGTAAGCTTACTGCCTTTGAAATGAGAGAGTTTGGTGATGTCCTGCCAAAAGTAGAGACTGCCTTCAAAGCCAGAACTTCTGGGAAAACCTCTAGATCAAAAAAGTACAAGGTAGAATCTGATGATGAGTTTGATGAAATTGAAGCCAACTTTGTGGATAGACTGCAAAGAGGATCTAGTAAGTTTAAAGGTAAATTACCTTTTAAATGTTTTTCCTATGGTAAAGTAGGCCACTTTGCTTCTAGATGTCCTGAAAGAATTGAAAGAAATAGAAAAAGATATGAGAACCGGCCTAGGATCCAATAGAAATGCTATTATGTTGAAGATTTTGATGATGATGGTGTATCAAATAATGGTGAACCAGATAATGCTAGTACTTCTAGTAATGAATGCTTGTTTATTGCTATAAAGGAAGAACCCATGTCTACTAATCCTTCTAGCTGTGTAAAGGAAGAAAAACCAGTGGAAAGTGCTTTGGCTACTCAGGTTGTTGAAGACAAATATGAATGGGTTATTTATAGTGGCTGCTCTCACCACATGACTGGTGACAAAAGTAAGTTTGTGAGTTTGGAAAGATATGATGGTAGATTGGTTAGGTTTGGAGATGATACAGCTGGTAAGATTTGTGGAAATGGGTCTATTTCTTTTGATGGCAAGCATAATATTGAAGATGTCTTGTATGTGAACGGATTAAAGAACAATCTTTTGAGTGTGGGTGAGATGTGTGACAAAGGTTATGATTTAAGCTTCAAGGACAATGGATGCAAGATCAAGGAAAGCTCCAAAATAGTCATTGCAACTAGTAAGAAGACCAGAGGTAATATCTATCACTTGAAAGGAACTGATAATTATTGTTTGTTGGCTTAGACTAATGAAAGTTGTCTATAGCATAGAAGGTTGTGTCACATCAATTTTGATAACATTATTAAGATAATACTACACAGGCTATTAGAGATTTGCCTAAGCTTGTGAAGCCTGCTAATCCTATTTGCAAGGAGCGTCAATTTGGGAAACAAACAAGAACAAGTTTCAAAAGCAAGGATCAATCAGTTGATGGACTACTGGAACTAGTGCATACAAATTTGTGTGGACCTACCAGAGTAAGAAGTTTGCAAGGAGATAGGTATTTCACATTGCTTATTGATGATTATTCTAGAATGACTTGGGTTACCTTTTTGAAAGAAAAATTAGAAACTCTAGATAAGTTCAAGGCATTCAAGGCAATGGTTGAAAATGAGATGGATTTGAAGATCAAATGTTTAAGGTCTAATAGAGGAGGAGAGTTTACATCAAATGAATTCAATTTCTTTTGTGAAGAACATGGGATAAAGAGACAGTTATATGCACCTAGAACTCCACAACAAAATTGAGTCGTTGAAAGGAAAAACAAAACAATTCAAGAAACTGCTAGAACCATGATGAAGGAAGCCAATCTTCTAGAAGTATATTGGAGAGAGACAATTCACACTGAGGTATATATCCAAAACAGAGTCCAAGTCAAAAGTAACAGTTCTAAGACTCCTTATGAATTGTGGTATGGTAAGGTTCCTACTATGAAATATCTCAAATTTTTTCGTAGCAAATGTTATATCAAAAGAGAAGAAGATCTAGGCAAGTTTGATGCTAGGTGTGATGAAGGATCTTCCTTGGTTACTCCACCAAGAGCAAGGCCTACCGGTATTATAATAAGAGGTTGAATAAGATCATTGAGAGTGCGAATGTCAAAGTCAATGAAAGAAAGGAAAGGTCTCCAGAATCAAGTGGATATGAATCAGATAAACTAGATGTTTCAGAAGTGGTGCAGCATGATGTTGGGAATTAAGGTATCTCAACGTTGGTAATTCCTTGTATTATTTTCATTATATTTATTTATTCATTGCCTATGTTGTAAATTAAATTGTAAATTCATATTGTCATCTTGTGGGATGTGGCACGGTGATGTGTCATCCTACATGGAAGATGACAACTTGTAATTTTTTCCTCACATGAAGAGATTGGCATCCCACTTTGTGGTAGGAATATTTTTCCATGTGTCAGCATCTTGGATGTTGTGTAAGGGAATATTGACTGTAACGGTCATGATAGATTCCTATGACGAAGTTATGACATGTAATAGTTAGAAATAGGAGAATCTATGACAGGTGAAGACATGTGTCGAAGAGCATCTTTGGGTGCCCCAAGGTGGACTATGACATTTTGTAAGAGAATATGCTATTTATAGCCTGTGTATGACATATTCTCTTACAGCTATAAGATGTAACTGCTATGATAGATTCTATGACAGTCGTAAGAGTTGTAAGAGCATCTGTCATAGCCCATTTTGGAAATAGGTGACATCTTTGGGATGGGGTGTGTGGACAAGTGTCAGAAGCATCTTACAATGTTGACCAAGTGTCCATAGGCATGGGTTTTGGGCCATGAGGCCAAGTTGGACACCCATTCCAAGATAGAGGCAATTTTCCCTTGTATTTTCTATATAAACAGGTGCTTGGAGGAGGAGATGTATTACAGGTTTTGGAGTGTGGGGTTTTTCACCTGATAAGGGTTTTCCCCACTTATATCTTGTGTCTCTCTTCTTCTGTCTCACTTTCTTGTTTATGTGTTTGCTGCAATAGCTCTATTATCTCTGTTAGTGGGTTTAACATTGCTGTAATAGTTAGGGTAAAATTGAATTTGCACTCTCCTCCCCTCATTAGATTAGTGTAGGAAGCAATTTCCACACACCAAGCTTCCTTTTAGTTAGTATCAGAGCTTGATCACCTTTGGTCCTAGTTGTTGGGTAGGGGTTTTTTGAGCCGATCTTAGGTTGAGTGGGAGTGTTGTGTAGATTATTTTGTATCTTGTTGCAGCAAGGAGATGGCAACCACATCTGGAAGGTTAGAGGTTGATAAATTCCATAGCACTAATTTCAATTTGTGGAAACTCAAGATGGAGGACCTACTTGTTGATAATGACCTATGGGAAATGGTATCCAGTGTGAAACCTACAACAATGTCATAGGATGATTGGGACCTCAAATATCAGAAGGCTAAGGGTCTCATAAGACTTTGTTTAGCTGACGCTATCATGTTGAATGTCCATGAGGAGAAGAGCACGAAAGATCTTTGGAAGAAGTTGGGTGATGTTTATCAGGCCAAGTCCTTGGTAAATAAACTTTTTCTGAAAAAGAAGTTGGTCGCTCTGAAGATGGAAGACAGAGGATCTGTTGTGGACCACATGAATTCTTTCAACATGATTGTTGCACAGTTGACATCTGTGGGTGTGAAAATGGAGGAGGACGATCGTTGCATGACCCTACTTTGTTCTTTGCCAGATTCATGGGATCATCTTGTCATGGCTATCAGAAGCACCACTACCACCTTTAAGATGGAAGATGTGGTGTCCTCGCTATTATCTAAAGAAATGTGGAGGAAGTCTTCTGAGGCAGCCAAAGAGGCTCTTGCAGTTCATGGAAGACCCAAAGAGAAAGGGAAGAAGAAAGACAAGAAAGATGAGAAGGGTAGATCCAAATCTCCTGGAAAGTCCAAGGCTCTCTGTCGGAACTGTGGAAAAACTAGGCATTTCTGAAAGGAATGCAAAGAGGAGAAGAAAAAGAAGAAGAAAGCTCTTGATTCAGACTCTGACAAGTCACAAGATGATGGTGATACCTTCATCGCAGCCCTTGCCACCCATGCATCTAATGATGTGTGGTTGATTGATTCTGGTGCATCATTCCACATGACCTCACATTGAGACTGGTTCATGAAATATGAAGAGTTTGATGGTGGAAGAGTGTACTTGGGTGATGACTCTCATTAGAAGATTGTTGGTTGTGGAAGAGTCTCAATCTGATTCCCTGATGGACGAGTGAAGGGGAACACTAGAGTTATGCACATTCCAGGCCTTGCACAGAACCTACTTTCTGTAAGTATGCTGAATGATGCAGGTGTGCAGGTTGTCTTTTCGAAGGATGGATGCAAGATGACTAGAGGATGTATGGTGCTTGCGAAGGGTACTCAGAGAGGTACTCAATTTCAGCTGGAGGCATGCACTTCACAGTGCAATTGTTCTTTTGACTCAAAGAAATGAGCTGCAGTCACTTCATCCCTACCATCTGAATGAGCAATGAAGAAATCTATTGTAACTAGTTTTGATGGTAGTGCACATGCTATGGAAGCTAAGCTTCCTACTGAAAAGACTATGTTATGGCATTTGAGATATGGCCACATTGGTGAGAAGGGTCTACATACCCTAAAAAATAAAAGCCTCAATGAGGGGTTAAATAATTTTAATCTCAAGTTTGACTTTTTTGAACATTACATTTATGGAAAGCAAAACTGTGTTTAGTTTTACTCTAGTTCTCACAAGTCTTCTAGTGTATTGGATCTTATTCATTCTGATGTGTTTGGTCCTATTAATGTTCCTTCAATTTCAAAATCTATATATTTTGTATCTTTCATTGATGATTACAGTAGAAGGACATGGGTTTATTTTATTAGAAGCAAGACTGAAGTCTTTAGTCAGTTTAAGGAGTTTAAAGCCTTTGCTGAAAATCAGACTAGTAAAAAGATTAAGTGTTTGAGAACTGACAACGGTGGTGAGTTTTGTTCGGTAGAATTTGATAAGTTCTGTAAAGAGCAAGGGATTGAAAGGCATAAGACAACTCCATATACCCTACAACAAAATGGAGTTGCAGAGAGGATGAATAGGACATTGATGGAGAAGGCTAGGAGTATGCTTAGTGGAGCAAGCCTTGAATAAAAGTTTTGGGCTAAAGCTGTTGCCACTGCTTGCTATCTGGTAAATAGATCTCCTACATCATCTCTTGTTGGTAAGACACCTATGGAGGTGTGGTCTGGTAAGAAGCCTTCAGTTAGACATCTTCGTGTTTTTGGTTGTGAGGCATATGCACATGTGCTTAGGGAGAAACGGTCTAAATTGGAAAATAAGGCTGTTAAATGTATTTTCATTGGCTATGGTGTTGGTATGAAAGGATACAAACTTTGGGATCCGGTGGCTGAAAAAGTGTTGTATAGCAGAAGTATTATCTTCAGAGAGCTAACACCTTCTTCTGTTGTTCTACAACTAGAACAAACAGAAAAGAAAGATGATGTGGTTCAGTTTCCTTCTACCCCTGAGAAGACTGAACAAACAGACCCTGTGAGACCTGATGATGAGGAGAGCTCTAGCAGCTCTGAAAGCTTAGAAGAAGCAGAACCTCAACCTCAGCCATTGAGGAGGTCTACATGAACAAGAAATCAACTTGATAGGTTTGGTTATTCATTACTTGATTCTAGTTGTGCTTTTTCTTTACTTACTAACACTAATGAGCCTAGAACTGTGAAAGAGGCTATGGGCATGAAAGATGCAGGTTCTTGGAAGGAGGCCATGGAGGATGAGATGGCTTCTTTGGAAAAGAACAAAACATGGGACTTGGTGCCTTTGCTTGATGGACGGAAACCCATTGGTTGCAAATGGGTGTTCAAGAAGAAATTCAGTGCAGATGGAAGTGTTGAAAAGTACAAGGCTAGATTGGTTGCGAAGGGGTATTCACAAGTGGAGGGAATTGATTATGGTGAAATTTTCTCTCCCGTTGCAAAGCTGACATCCATTAGATTTATGTTATCTCTTGCAGCTTCTTATGACTTAGAGGTAGAACAGATGGATGTGAAGACAACTTTCCTTCATGGTGATTTGGAGGAAGAAATCTACATGTCACAGCCAGAGCATTACATAGTGAAAGGTAAATAAAATTTGGTTTGCAAATTGAAGAAGTCTTTGTATGGTTTGAAGCAGTCTCCTAGGATGTGGTATTTGAAGTTTGATGCCTTTGTGTTGTCAATTGGATTTGTGAGATCGAAATTGGATCACTATGTGTATTATAAGGTTGATGGTGATCGTATTCTCATTGTTGCATTATATGTTGATGATATGTTGCTCATTGGGAAGGGTAAGAATATTATTTCTGATTTTAAGTCTCAATTGGCAACACAGTTTGAAATGAAAGATTTAGGGGGCAGCTAGGTACATTCTAGGAATGGAAATCAGAAGAGACAGAGCTAACAAAAAACTTTGGTTAAGCTAGAGTAAGTATGTGAAGACCGTGTTGGATAGGTTCAGCATGGCAGATTGTAGACCATTGTGTGTTCCTGTTTCATTGGGGACAAAGTTATCTATTAGTGATTGTCCAAAATCTCCTAGTGAGGTGGAGGACATGAGCAGAGTACCTTATGCTAGTGTTGTTGGTAGTTTGATGTATGCTATGGTCTACACAAGACCAGACATTGCCCAAGCAGTGGGAGTCCTTAGTCAATTTATGGCTAATCCTGGACGAGTACATTGGGATGCAGTTAAGTGAGTGTTCAAATATTTGAGGTGTACTTCTGAGTATTCCATTTTCTATCATGGCAATGCTACAGGACCTCCACATTCAATTTGTATTCATGGATTTGTGGATTTTGATTGGGTAGGTGACATTAACAGCAGGAGATCCACCAGTGCATATGTGTTCACAATGTTTGGTGGTGCAATTAGTTGGATGAGTAAGAGACAACCTATGGTTGCTTTGTCCACTATAGAAGTTGAGTATATGGATGCAACTCATGCTTGTAAGGAAGCCATTTGGCTTAAGAGATTGTGTTCAGATATTGGTGTTGATGCAGGATAGATTATGATTTGTTGTGACAGTCAGAGTGTGATTTGCCTTGCAAAGAATCCAACTTTCCATGCCAGAACAAAGCATATTGATCTACAGTTTCACTTCGTGAGAGACATGGTAGAGGATGGGAAGGTAAATTTGGAGAAGGTAGATACTTTGAAGAATGTTGTAGATGCATTGATGAAGCCAGTGGGCACAGAGAAGTTCAGATGGTGTTCGGAGTCTATGGGCCTCTCGGCCTATAGTAGTTAAATCCTATTAATTCTATTGGCTCTTACAAGGTGTTCGACAAGTGGGAGAATGTTGGGAATAAGGTGTCTCAATCTTGGTAATTCCTTGTATTATTTTCATTATATTTATTTATTCATTGCCTATGTTGTAAATTAAATTGTAAATTCATATTGTCATCTTGTGGGATGTGGCACGGTGATGTGTCATCCTACATGGAAGATGACAATTTATAATTTTGTCCTCACATGAGGAGATAGGTGTCCCACTTTGTGGTAGCAATATTTTTCCATGTGTCAGCATCTTCGATGTTGTGTAAGGGAATATTGACCGTAATGGTTGTGACAAATTCCTATGACGAAGTTATGACATGTAAGAGTTAGAAATAGGAGAATCTATGGCAGGTGAATACATGTGTCGAAGAGCATCTTTGAAAAAGGCATCTTTGGGTGTCCAAAGGTGGACTATGACATGTTGTAAGAGAATATACTATTTATAGCCTTGTATGACAGATTCTCTTACAGCTGTAAGTTGTAATTGCTATGATAGATTCTATGACAATAGTAAGAGTCGTAAGAGCATCTGTCATAGCCCATTTTGGAAATGGGCGACCTCTTTGGGATGGGATGTGTGGACAAGTGTCAAAAGAATCTTACAATGTTAACCAAGTGTCCATAGGCATGGGTTTAGGGCCATAAGGCCAAGTTAAATGTCCATTCCAAGATAGAGGCAATTTTGCCTTGTATTTTCTATATAAACAGGTGCTTGGAGGAGATGTATTACAGGTTTTGGAGTGTGGGGTTTTTCACCCGATAAGGGTTTTCCCCACGTATATCTTGTGTCTCTCTTCTTGTGTCTCACTTTCTTGTTTATGTGTTCACTGCAATATCTCTATTATCTCTGTTAGTGGGTTTAACATTGTTGTAATGGTTAGGATTAAATTGAATTTGCACTCTCCTCCCCTCATTAGATTAATGTAGAAAGTGATTTCCGCACACCAAGATTCCTTTCACATGAAGACAACCCAGATGAAGAGGAACAAGCTCCATAAAGTGCTACCAAGACACCAAGGTATGTAAAACTTAATAATTCTAAAGATTAAATCATAGGAGATAAGAGCAAAGGAATCCTGACTAGAAGAAGAGTTGCAGAAGAACAAGTAAATTTTTGTCTGATTTCCAAGATTGAACCTAAGACTGTGAATGAAGCTTGCAATTATGAGAATTGGGTAAAGGTTGTGAAAGAAGAATTGATGTAGATAGAGAATAATTAGACCTGGGATCTTGTTCCTAGACCAGCAGATAAAAATGTAATTGGCACCAAGTGGGTTTTCAGAAACAAGATGAATGAGAATGGTGAAGTGGTAAGAATCAAAGCAAGATTGGTATGCAAAGGATACTCTCAAGTTGAAGGAATAGATTTTGAGGAAACATTTACACCAGTGGAAAGGATTGAAGCTATAAGAATATTTTTGGCATTTGTAGCTTACAAAGATTTTAAGGTATATCAGATGGATGTAAAGTCTGCATTGTTGAATGGAGAGTTGGAAGAAGAAGTCTATATTGAACAACAGGAAGGATGCAGATTGAAGAAGACATTGTATGGATTAAAACAAGCTCCCAGGGCCTGGTATGCTAGGTTGGATAAGTATCTGATACAATTAGGATTCACCAAGGGTACCACCGACAACAATCTCTATTTCAAGATTAATAATGAACAAATCCTAATTGTTGCAGTCTTTGTTGATGATATTATCTTTGGAGGCAATGAAGGTATGTGCACAGTTTTTGTTGGAGAAATACAAAGTGAATTTGAAATGTCCATGTTTGGTGAGATGAATTTCTTTTTAGGTCTACAAATAAATCAATCAGATAAAGGTATCTTCATTTCTCAGTCTAAGTATGTAAAAGAGTTGTTAAAGAAGTTTTGGATGGAAGACTCTAAACCGGTAAATACTCCCATGATAATTGTTTGTAAGTTGAGTAAAAATGATGAGTCACCTATGGCAGATCAGAAAAGGTACAGATCTATGATTGGAGGATTACTTTATCTGACTCAAACTAGACCTGACATAATGCATGCAATTTGTCTTGTGGCAAGATTTCAAGCAGAACTTAAGGAGTCACATGTGATGGCAGTCAAGAGAATTTTGAGATATTTGAAAGGCACAATGGATTATGGTTTGTGGTATCTAAAGGACAATGATTTCACTCTCAGTGCATACACTGATGCAGATTGGGTCAGAGATGTAGGTGATAGAAAAAGTACAAGTGGAGGTGCATTCTTTTTGGGAAAAAGGATGGTATCTTGGATAAGCAAGAAACAAGATTCAATATCTCTGTCCACTGTAGAAGCAGAATATATTGTAGCAGCATGTAGTTGTATGCAAGTGTTGTGGATGAAGCAGACATTGAAGGACATCAGAGTTGTGTATGAAGATCCAATTTCAATCTTTTGTGATAATACAAGTGCCATAAACATATCAAAGAATCCAGTAATACATTCAAGGACAAAGCACATATCCATAAGATATCACTTTCTAAGGGAAAAAGTGATAGAGAATGAAGTCAAGTTGGAATATGTATCTACAAAAGACTAGATTGCAGACATTTTCACCAAACCTCTGCCTAAGGATACTTTTGAGTATCTCAGAGAAAAGTTAGGGGTTATTACCCCTCCTACTCTAAACTAAGATGTACAAGAGTGCATCAGTTTGGTGGTGCTTAGAGTTCCTTCTTCATAACCGGATTGATGCTTTTAGGGCTACTTCTTAGGGGGAGTAGTCAGAGAGTTTAGAAGAAAGATTGAATCAGAGAAGAAGAGTGTACATATGTGCCCTTTGCCATTGATGTCAAAGGGGGAGAAAAGTCATGTGAAAAACTTAGAAAGAAAGAGTGTAGATGTGTAAAGAGATAGGGGGAGAATCTTGCCTTGATGGTTGTTGCAATTTTTCCAATCATATGTTGCCATCAATGACAAAGGGGAGATTGTTGCAAGTATGTGCCTAATCATTGTTGTCATTGATGTCAATTCTATCATATTTTGTTATTTGTTTAGAAGCCTTATATGTTGAGGATATTGAGAAAATTAGACTCTCCAGAAGAATCAGAAAGTAAAACGTGAATCACAGTGAAGATAGTGAGTTACATAGTGAAGAACAGTCCAGAAGATTGCTCTGCATTTCTTATTAACTAAAGAACTTGGTCTGTGGATTGGAATTTATTTAGAAGCATTGCTAAAGATGATAAATCCTAAGTTTGAGCCTCCGGTATGAAGATTTGAGTGAGTTACATTCACCAGAGTAAAACTACTTTTTTCTGATTATTCACTGGTGCCTGAGAGAAAGTATTTTTCTCTGCATTCCTCTGCATTAAAGTGTTTTGCTCTACAGTTCTAGAGGGAAGTCAGGGATGATGATAAGTGCCTACAATTGCAATTGTTCATGTTTTGGTGGTCCGCAAGCTATCTTTCTTTTATGACAGTCGAAGACAGTGAAGTTCATGTGCTATGGTGTGAAGAATCTCATGAATAAAGTGGTTTGAGTTTGTGCATTTGCTCCTGATGATTTCAACATGCTTGTGGATTCCTCCTGATTATGTTCCTACCTTTACATTGGTCTGCGTTAAGGAAATGAGATCGTGTTTGAAGATTATTCCCAGATAACGTAGCATGTAACCAGTCTTAGCCGACTTGGTTAATTCTAGTAATTGCAGAGATCCCTTGAAGATTATGGAAGCATTTTGTGGTGTGGAAGATCATGTTTGAGTCCCAGCTAAAGCATGGCATGATCCATATATAGCTATACTACAAATCCTTAGCATAATTTTGTATTAGGTCAAGACGTATTTTGTAAATGTTTCTAATGCCGACCTTGGAGATTTTTCCAATGGTTGATGATTGTAGTGCTGACCTTGATGATCATTCCAAGATTGATGAAGTGTATAAATACTTGTAATTGAGTCGTGGAAAAGGTGTCCTTGTACAAAGATGGGAAGATAAGGAAAGAGGTGGAAGGGCAGAGCAAAGCAGAGGAACTATTGTACTTCAATGTTTAAATCTTAGACATGAAGAAGATGTTGATTTTGGTAGTGAGCTGCCAGTAGGGTTTAATATCCCTTAGGGTTTAACAACCCTCATTGTAATCTTTCTAGGTTTAGGGTTGAGGCAGTGAGCCTGTTGGACCTAGCTGTACTTCATGGCAGTGAGCCAGTATGTTCTAGGCCCATGGAGTGACCAAGCATGAACATCATTTTTCAAAGATTGCAATATATTTTGAGAGCTAATCCTTTTCATGACTTTTCCCCACCTTAGGGTTTTTCACGTAAAAATCTGGTGTCTCTTGTGTTTAATGTTGCATGTGTGTTTAATTTTCTAATTTCATGCATTCATTGTTTAATCGTAATAAGTGTGGACAAGTGATTAATGTTTAAGTGTAGAAGTGTTTGAGTTTTTGGGACAACTGATTCACCCCCCCCTCTTAGTTGTCCAGTGCATTCCAACATAGAACCCCTAGGAGAGTTGTGGAAAAATATGAAAATGACATTCTTTTCATGGTAACCAAAGATGGGTGCTTGATGGAAGCAGTCGAACCCAGAACTGTATGGATCCTGGAGATGGGATATGAGATTTTGGAAGACACTCTAGTTGGTTTGGCTGAATTGATGCTTAGCAAACCTCATGACATTTTAGAAGAAAGGTTTGGTACTTTCAAAGAAAAGTCCATGAAAATCTATATGGAGCAAAGCAATCCTTAATCATAGAAGAAATCACAAAAGATAGTTGAGGAGTTTGCAGAGAAGGTTGGAATATCCAAAGAACAAGACAAAGGTAAGAGGAAAGTAGCTGAAGAGGCTAGTGTTGTAGATGAACAAAAGAAGAAAAATGAAGAAAATGAGTCTGCACCCAACACTAGAAGGTCAACTAGGACCTCATCCTCCACTACTAGTGCATCCAAAGCCTCTGGAGCTCCTACTACTATTGTTACAAAAAAGAATGATGAAGCTAGTGCCTCTGAACCAGTAAAGAGGAGAAGAGTCAAGACAAAAGGGCATAGAGATTTATATGGCAATCATGGTGTTGATTGAGAAGAAGAAGAAGGAAAAGAGAGATTGGTTTGGAAGAAAAAGGGATCGCTTCCTACCAATGAAGAGACACCGGCAAAAAGAACGAAAATTGACACCACTGAAGAAGAAGAAATTTCTAACAAAGAGAAGGAAAACTTTATCTTTAGGAGAAGAGAAGTCACCTTAGAAGAAGGAGAGCCCTCTGGAAAGGGAAAAGGAAAAGGAAAGAAAAAGAAGGATAAGAAAAGTAGTGCTTCCATATCTCTTGAAGCCACCATCAATGTCATAGTTGAGCATGGCAATCTAAATCAAGTGGTTGACCTGTATGATGATAGCTCAAATAAGAACAAAGCCATCATTGAAACTGTTGTAATCAAGTACCTAGATATGTTCAATAAAGCTTTGATTGAATTACAAGTGAATTGCCTGATAGTCTAGCTAGGATCTTAACTTCCAAAAGAGATGAGGCACTAGCTAAAGATATAGAAATAAAAGAAACTATTTTGAAGAAGTTTTGTCCAAGTCTCTTTGGACAAGAGAAAATCAGAGTCACTCCAAGGCTAAGTAAAGATTTTAGAACCAAAATAAGAATCAATACTGTGATGGTTGGGGACAAAAAGGAGATTGAGAAATTGATAAAAGAGACCAAAGAAATAACATTGAATGTGCTCAATGAGCTCCAAATTCCAATTGTTACAAACACTGATGGAAAGAAGTAGAATCCTATTGTGGGCACCACTGGTACAGTTCTGGATGTAGATGGTGGGTAGAGTGTGCAATCTTCACCACCTCCTTTAGACTCAAAAGGTCAAGTTGTGATCCCTCCTCCGGAAAACTCATAAAATAATGAAGAAGAGAACCTACTGAAGAAAGGATTGCAAAGGAAAAAGATAAGAAGAAAGAGAATAAACCATCAGAACAAGTTGATAACTCCTCTGGTCTGGAATCAATGTTGAACAACAAACTTCTGCTAGAGAAGAGCCTCTAAAAGTTCCTACTGCAAATGCAACTTCAAATATTGAAAGGAGAGACACTGTTGGTGAAAGCTCAACAGCTTCACCATTGGAATCCATCAGAGAATTTTTGGTCAAACAAAAAGAATTACAAACTTTGTCTACTTCTGATTTTCTACAAATGCCCTCTACTGATGGACAAATAAACTTGGCAAGCATGTCCCCCCTGCAAAAGCTCAAATTGGGAACAATATTTCAAGCCATAGCTCAAGAAGAAATGCTGAAATCACATATTGAAGACAATGAGCTGATAGAGCAAGCTGTAATAGTTTTTGAGAAAATCTTTCCAGATGTTGAGAGAGATACTTCACTAACTCCCACCTTGCAAATGAAGAAACTCATGGAATCTATGAATAGTAAGTTTGAATCCTTTGAACAAGTGGCATAGAAGAAAGTTAGAGGAGAGATTGATAGCAAGAGGTTAGTAGAACTGAATGATAAATGAACTAAAGTACAAATTTTGTTAGACAATGGCATTAAGTATGTTGAGACAACCATTAATGATGCAAATACATTGTATCAATTTTGCTTAAATTGGCCCACAACAAAAAAAGAAATAAAGGACAAGATAGAAGAATTTGAAAATTAACTTGTAAATCTCTCTAGAACTTATGATCCTTGGAAAGATCTAAATGGATATTTGAGAGATGTAATTGAGAAGGCTCATGTAAATATAAAGAAACTACAAAATCAGAAAGAGTCCATTAAGGATCAAACAAGCCAACTAAGAGAGATTGTAAGTTTTAAGATAGCTTCCATGACAGGCCTGATTAGTGAAGTTGATAAGATAAGGAAGATAAATGATGTCCCTGACATAGTAGATAAGGCAAAAGATTTGTTATCCCAGATTAATGGGCATGTACAATTTTTAAAGTATGCTAAAGCCAGATTGGATTCAGATGTGATATAGCTAAAGAACATCTTCAAAGACATCCTTCCAAAATCTCAGTAAGTCTTGATTTCTTGTGTACATATGCGGAAGGTTATAAGATATTTTTGAAATTTTGGTGTATATAGAAATCAATTAATTAGGGGGAGCAAGTTTTAGTGTGTATACATCTATATATTCTTGAATAAGGAAAATCTGGTAAAAAGTTCATATCCTTTGCCATTAATGTCAAAGGGGGAGAGAAATAGATGTGAAAAAGTTATTTTTCATGAAGAGATGCAGATGTAGAAAATATTTGTCTTAGGGGGAGAACATTCAAAGATTTGGTTTTGATGGTTTTCACAAAATGTGTTGCCATCAATGCCAAAGGGGGAGATTGTTGGACATATCAGTGTTAGAGACACTGTTGGCATATCAAGGTGCATGACAGTCAAGAAGTGTTGAAGTGTTGTCATTAATGGTAATAATGTTTAGAGAAGTAACGGTTAGATGGAAACAAAGGTAAATAGACCAAAATTGGGTTGTGAGTTTATAGTAATAGCCCTCACATGATGTTTTGATCCAGAAAACAACTTGGTGTAAAATTGACTAAGTGTCAGACTATCTTCCAAGTGCACAAAGATACAGTTTTCTGGTCTGTATTTCTCATAGTTTAAAGATTTTGATCTGTGGTTTTGGAATGTTATTGAGGAGTGTTAGAAGAATCTAATTCCAGGATGTCATCTTCCTATGTGTTGCAGAAAGTTGGCTACTTGGTGAAGAAGTTTAGCTTAGCAGAGTGCAGTCTTAGGTAGTATAGAGTGCCTGATTATTTTGGTCCTCATATCTTCATTTACAAAGCTATTAGGTACATTTTCTTGAACCTGTGACACCCTTCATAACTAGAAATTTACTTAGACAATTTTCTTCAAAAGTTTTGCAACTTTCTTCATCAAGCACCAACCATAATGACTCCATATCATCAAAAGACAACATATGCAACCAACACAACACATTAAAGACAATACTTCAAGCACTTTGACAACTTACACTTATCCATGAACTTCAGAAGATAAGGTACAACTATGTACAGATGATACTAATCCCCTATATCTTTCATCATCGCTACTCCTCTGACATCAATGATAACTAATCCTTTGACATCAATGACAACATATGCAACACTTTCAGGTCCCAATCTGTTCTATTTCCATCACACATTTTTTTCAATGTCTTCCCAATAATTTTGTTTAAGGCTTCAATTGTACTCTTTTCCGGTGGATGATATGGTGAGATTTTGTTATGCGCTATCAAGAACTATTGTAGTAGTTCCACAATCATGTTATTTACAAAGTGTTTACCTTGGTCACTTGTGATGCTTAGTGGACATCCAAATCTAGTTACAATATTCTCATACAAGAATTTTGTGGTTGTTTCTGTTGTATAGTCCTTAGTGGGTTGAGCTTCTGCCCATTTTGTGAGGTATTTTACTCTTGTGATAATGTATTCTACCCATTTTGTGAGGTATTTTATTAGGAGTTGCAAGTTATGTAGCATCAGAAAGCCAAGAAATAAGAAACTTAGGTTGTACCAACCACTCTTATACTTACAAGACTATGGGAGAGCATCTCCATTGATTTTTGGGTGGTCTTCCAATGTCCAAGCATGGACATGACTACCTTTTTATGGTGGTGGACCATTTTAATAAGTTGTACAAATTGATTAGTTGTAAGAAGACCTTAACCAAGAGTGATACAATAGAGTTATTCTTCATGAATGTATAGATTCATTTTGGACTTCTAGAGAGCATCATATAAAATAGAGATTCTCATTTATTGGAAAATTTTTGGTGTATGTTGTGGAAGAAGATTGATAGATGGTTGAAACATTTCATCACATTTCATCCTCAAATAGATGGAAAAATAGAAGTTGTGTATAGAACATTGGTGCAATTACTGCATGGATATAATCAAAGGATTCCTAAAGTTTGGGAGGAGAACTTGACATACATTCAGCACTCTTATAACATGGAAGTCCACTCATCTATAAAATTGTCACCTTTTGTGGCATGTTGTGGGTACTTACTTCCTAGACCATTTAATGTTTTTTTAGGACAATCAAAAGATGGGTTGGAAAATAAATATTTGGAGGTGCAAAATTCTAAGCATTTATGGAAAAGGTTTGAATAATACATATTTGTATAAAATAAAGGCTCAAGGAGTCTTAAGCCAATTACAATCACTATCATGATCAACATAGAGTGGAGCACAAGTTCCAAGTTGGTGAAAAGGTTTGGGTGTATTTGGGCATCGAGGGACTCTAAGGACCATCAAAGAAGCTAAAACATATTAAGTATGGTCCTTTTTAGCTTATTGAAAAAGTGGGAGAAAACACTTTTAGGTTTCACCTACCTCAATATTTGAGAATGTGTTCAATCATTAATATGGAGAAAACACATTTGTTTAAACCTCCTATGTTAGACGAAGAAGAAAATTTTGTGTTATCTTTAGTGGATTAATTGGCTTCTAGTTCACAACAGGAGTTGAATGGTGACATACTTCTAAAAAATATGATGAGGAGATCAAGGAGAGGTGAGCATGAAACATGGTTAGTGGTGTTGAAAGGTGATTGCCAAGAAAATAAAAATGGTATCCCAAGGATGTTGTTGGGAAGAAGTGTAACATCCAAGTTCTAAAAACATAGTAAAACTAGAAATTTACCATAGAATAAATCAACAAGGTAAAAATGAGATAGAGAAAATTTTTCTTTTATTCAACATATAATCAAGTAACTACAATTACAAGATTTCTCTTTACAAAATACAATAAACCATATTGTCTTTCTCAATTACAATCTTTACAAATGTAAAAATATTACATAAACAAATTTTGGAATAACCATTGCATCTGAATATCTAACATCTTTATCACAAGTCCTCGCATGCTTCCTGCTTGGAGAGAGAGTATCTTTCCAGTGATTTACCTCCATCCACAGACTGGTGGTCTCCCACACATCTTCCACATAGGAAGTGGCCCTACCCTTCATGAGGAATATATACCTTAGGTGACCAGTGGTAATTTGCCTTTCCCGAGTACATAGTGTTGTATCCTACTCAACTCTATCAACCATAAAACCCTAGATACCCTCTAGCTAAGTATGATTTCTGATAGGATGAGCAATCTGGATACAGTGAACTGACAATGCATGCAGAAAACAAATGCATTACTTTGGCCAAAGTTTTTAATAACAATATTGTTCATAATGAACGTAGGCATTGTGTTCACCCACCCCTACTCAACTTGGATACTATTGTATTCTTGTAGATATTCCCACCGACTATATTTACATGATATTTTAATCATCTTGTCATGATAAAAATTTTCTTGAATTAGGTAAGTCTAAAAGACATAACCATTCTTTGGATTCATAATCGACTCTAGGGTTTTTATAACAACCCATTGGATATTACGATATTTCAATATATATATATATATATATATATATATCTCATTCCTATAAGACTAGGTTCATAATCGACCCTTGGTTTATCTCTTTCATGGCTAAGAATACTATAATTCTTGTGAAGATATTAACTTCTATATAAAGGAAAATGATTACCTTTCAAATTACCTCTATGTGATGTCATTAACCATCACTACATATATATATATACTCATTTATGATTTTATTCAAGGTTGTTTCTATATAGACTTAGTCTATTTCTCGTAATGGTTTACTATAGCTGAACTCATCAAGATTACAAGTATAGACATTAAGAAGATATTTGGACATTTATCCCATTTATCTACTAATCCTGGTTCTTCTACCATTCAATAGATTATACCAAAATTACCATAGAACACTAAGAATCTAAGTTTCTTGAGATAAGATACCGTTTTCAACATGTATAGAAACTTAACAAGGAAATGTTTTTGAAATAACATTACCCTGACTCAATGACTCAAGGCTATGAATATAACTATTCAAGTTAAATCAATACTAACAAAATTTAAGAGTCTAATATATGATTATCTCATGAACATATCATTGGTTTCTACAAACTTATTCAATAAGTAAACTATTTTTCAAAACAAACATCAACTAAGACAACCTCCTACTATGATGATCATTTATCCTCCATACTATGATTTGATATGATTATCATTTAGATATCTATAAGAAAATAGTCAATTCAGAATACTATAACATAGTATTCACTTGTATTACCAAGTTTCGGCCATATAAAATGCATTCGATGCCTAATCATTTCAGAAATAGATCTAAATGGTTTACTAATAATTCTATCTACATTATCCCATGATCGACACTAATATCTTTTTAACAATAAACACAATGAATACCGGAGGATATACCTCACTGGCATTCTCATATGACTGTCCAAAAAACACAATGATGGACATCCTAAAAGAATCATACGATTTCCTCATTGTTATTAACATATAGAACTGAGGAATACCTATTAGTTGACGGTCTTAGAATTGGCAATACTTGCTGATAGAACTTTACAGTCGACGCCTCTGGCTATATATCTTCTCTCAGCCACGATTTCTCCTCTGCCTATCCCTAAACTTCACACAAGTTTCTCCTTATTCCTCTCTGCTGCCTCACGACTCAACCGCGTTGTTTAATAAAGGCTCCGACATGACTCCTATAGAGTCACCTTACTCCTCACTTCCACTCATTTCAGTTGCAACTTAATTGAATGCATAACAGTCCATGTTCGATTTGGTTCTAACTAAAGCCAAGTTTGATGCAAAGTTTACACATGTCGATGGGAGATAATCGTCCCATGGGTTCATCGATAGTGGTAATTAATACCACAGTCCTTCTCTTTAGGAAGAGGCCGACACATCTCTTAACTATTGCTAATTATTTAATGATCCCCAATAAGTGATTTGACTCACTACTACTATTATTGAAGGCTCTCCTATTTGCAAGCTAGTGTAACAATATTGACTTATTATGAGGTATTATCCTCACTCAACACATAAGCATATTCTTATTTGATTATATCAAATATGATTCACATAACATCACCTCAATTAGATAGTTATGGTTTAATCAAATAAAAAGATAATATTTAAACAAAGGATTACAGATATTGTGATTAAGTTGAGCTTGTCTCCCCATCATAATCCGTCGACAATATTCGTGTCTTCTTAACTCGACAAAAATGTCTTAACGTTAAGAATGATTTATAACACCTCAAGGGGACTTAATAATAATAAGACAACCATTTTATGACAATAATGTCATAATATTTATGTTAAATGTAAATAGTCACAAATCACTCTTCAAATGATGTCATTAACGTTATTAACGACTAAGACGACTTACTACAACTTAGAAATATTTGTAAATAATATCAACTACCTGTCGATTAGGTTCAGAAGTAAACTAAGAAGACAAGACTTACCTCTTACAAAACATTGGTTCATGTTTTCATTAAACACTTAAACTCAATTTGGCAAATAAACCACTCGTAACCTGAGGTCTATATCTCTCTCCTGGAAAGATACTCTCTCTCTCTTTTCTCCGAGAGTCATCTGATAACCTGTAATCCTGTATCAAACTCATTACCAAACAAATTATGATCAGTGCATCATTATTCAAATAATAGATCAAATCTCATAATGCAAATATTAAATTGATAATAACATAATCATTTCCATAATTTCATAAATGACATTCAATATAATCCATTGCTTTCCTTGTCATTAATCTAAACATCATAATAAATTTACTTATGTCCAAGTAGAAAGTAAAAGTATAGAAAGACAAAAATTGGGGATGTAACATATCCTTCCCCTAAAGATTCATCGTCCTTGATGATATAAATTATTAAAAAGTAACTAAAAAGAAAGTTCATTGTTTTCAACTGGTAACGTCATTAAATAAATGAGGAAAGTTTTGATAAAATTCATGGTAATCCTCCCATGTAGCATTTTCCTCAGCATATTGGTCCCATTGGACCTTGCATTGCAAGACCTCTCTGCTACGCAAGCGGAGCTTGCGAGTTTCTAACACCTTGAGTGGCTCGATTGTGACCACCCCTGGGTCTTGCATCTGTAAAGAATTCCAAGTCAAAATATGATTATTACCTGCAATATATTTCTTCAAATAAGACACATGAAAAACATTGTGCATTCTAGATAAGGCTTGTGGTAGAGTAATTCTATAGGCAATCGGATTGACCACTTCAAGTACTTCAAAGGGTCCCACATAACGAGGGGCTAGCTTAGAAGACTTCCCAAACTTAATAGAACTTTTCTAAGGTTTGACCCTCAAAAGAACTTTCTCTCCAATAGAGAATTGCCTCGGTACATGCTTTGCATTTGCATAGCTCTTTTGCCTATCATTGGCTTCTACCAATCTTTTTTGGATCAACTTAACTTTCTCTTCCACTTCAGCTAGCATTTCTGGTCCAATGCTAATCCTATCTTCTAGCTTATCCCAGCTTATAGGAGTTCAACATCTTCTTCCATACAATGCTTCGAATGGTGCCATCTTAATAGCGGAATGATAGGAATTATTGTAAGCAAATTCCATAAGTGGTAAGTATTCTTCCCACTTATATTGTTGATTCATGCAATACATTCGCAACAAGTCTTCCATGACTTGGTTAACTCTCTCAGTTTGCCCATCGGTTTCAGGATGGTAAGCTATACTCACGTTGAGTTTAGTCCCTAGTGTAGAAAATAAAGTTTGCCAAAAGCTTGACATTACACGCGCATCTCTATCCGAGATAATCTTTGCAGGGAAGCCATGCAATCTAAACACCTCTTGCACAAATTTGTGAGCTAACACAAGTGCTACACTAGTCGAATTCCCTTGTATGAAATGTGCTACCTTTGTGAGTTTATCAACCACCACTAAAATGGCATCATGTTTATTCCTTGACATAGGAAGACCTTGAAAAAAATCCATGCTAATAACTTGTCATTTCCACTCTGGCACATCATGTGGGTACAACAATCCTGCGGGGTGTTGATGCTCTGCTTTTACCTTTTGACATTCTAAATAGCTTGCTACAAATCTTGCAGCATCATTCTTCATTCCTTTCCAGAAATAAAGAGGTTTAACATCCACTAGAAGTTTGGTTACTCCTAGATGTCTATAATATGGTGCAGTATGAACCTCTTTCCATACTAGATCCCTCAATCCAGCTGAATTAGGAACATAAATTCTATCTTTATACCTCAATAGTCCATTTGACTCAAACAGAAAACCATCATACATTGGACCTCTACGATTATTTTTTAGAGCCTGCTTAACCTACTCATAAAACTCATCACTAGACAAATTCTGCAACACCAAATCCTTGAAGTTTCCATGAATAGAAACAATAGAAGCTATATGTCTTCTACGACTCAAAGTATCAACTACTCTATTCTCTTTTCCTTTGATGTAGTTTATCTCAAAGTCATAGTCAGATATCAATTCTAACCATCTCCTTTGTCGAGCATTCAAATGCGGTTGAGAGAAAATATACTTAAGACTTTGATGGTCTGATTTAAGTACAAAAGTCTTCCCCAACAAATAATATCTCCACATTTGCAAGGCATGAGTTACCGCTGCTAATTCTAAATCATGCGGTGCATAATTTTTCTCATTTTCAATTTCCTCGACTCATATGCTATAATTCTTCCATCTTGCATAAGCACTCCTCCTAATCCTTCTCCTGAGGCATCTGTAATTACCTCAAATTGTCCTTTAGGGTCAGGAACTTTCAAGATTGGAGCTGTAGTTAACTTTTCCTTTAAGAGATCAAATGCATCCTAACATTTGTCCGTCCATTCAAATCTCTTTCCTTTCCTCTGCAAGGAAGTGATTGGACTAGCAATACTAGAGAAATTTAGAACAAACTTTCTATAATAGCCTATCAGGCCCATGAAACTATGCACCTCATGCACATTTGTTGGTACAGGCCAATCTAGAATAGCTGTGCTTTTTGCAGGATCAACAGATATTCCATTAGCTGATATAATATGCCCTAGGTATTGAATCTCCTTCTGGAAGAATGTACACTTTGACAGTTTCCCATATAACTTATGTTCTCTTAACCTTTACAGAACTATTTGCAGGTGATGTTGATGTTCTTCTTCATTCTTAGAATAAATGAGTATATCTTCTAGGAAGACTAAAACAAACTTGTCCAAATAATCTCTAAATATACTATTCATGAGATTCATGAATGCAGCAGGTGCATTCGTCAAACCAAATGGCAACACTGTGAACTCATAGTGTCCATATCTAGTTCTAAAAGTAGTCTTATGAATATCTTCATCCTTCAGTCTTAACTAATGATATCTTGATCGCAAATCAATCTTTGAAAACATATCAGCTTCATGCATCTGATCAAAAAGATCATCAATACGTGGCAAAGGATATTTGTTCTTTATCATTGCTTTATTAAGCATACGATATCTATACACAATCGAAGGGTTCCATCCTTCTTCTTAACAAAAATAACCAGAGCACCCCAAGGTGAAACACTGGGTCTGATCAAACCTTTTGCCAACAATTCTTGTAATTATGCTTTCAATTCCATTAACTCCATAGTTGTCATACGGTAGGGTGCTTTTGATATAGGCTCAAATCCTGGTTTAATATCATTTGCAAAATCAAAAACCCTCTTGGGAGGCAATCCTAGAAGTTCTTCTGGAAACACATCTTGAAATTCCTGAAGAAAAGGATACTTTTCTCCAAAAGATGTACTAGGGTTTTCTATCCCTTCCTCCACTTGTTCCATTTTGGCTGCAAACAACTGACAACCTTTCCTTCTAGCCTTTTTCAATTGCTTGGCAGAGATAGGTCTGATTTGAACTTCTCTTTGAATCCCTTGGAATTGGGTATGATTTCCCAAATCATCTAAGCATTCAACTATTTTTGAAAAATAGTCTACCTTATCTCTATGCTTCCATAACCAACTCATTCCTAGGATTACATCATAGGAACCTAGGGGAGCTACATACAGGTTTACTTCAATTGAGAAACTAGGGAGATCAATCTTGGCTTCACCATGAGAGTTTTCACCTCCTCTCTTAGTATTCCCTTTATCATCCACCTTCTTTTCCAAATCACCTAATCTTTTCTTGGTTCCTCAGCATGGTTATGATTTGGTCCAGCTTATTATTTGGCGGGCGGTTTTCCTCTTCACTTTCTCCTTGGTTAGTTCTTGTCCGAACCATGTTTATTGATTTCTCACACCTGAGAATATTGAGTTGTCCATTAGTTCAAGATTATAATGCATCCCATTAAAACATAAACATAATAAACTCAATTTAAACAATAGTTTGGCACAAAAACAACTCTTTTTTTTTCATTTCAAAAGTAAAGAGTATTCTTCATTTATACAAGAAATGACTTCAAAAGTCATGCTCAAGAGGAGTATATTCTTCATACTCATTTTTAGATACATAATCTCAAGTTATCCAACCCTCTGACTCACTATCAAACCTAACTTCTATGGTCTCAATAGTTGGGGGTATGCGGAGATCTCGCCTAACCATAGTTGTTTCCTCATCTGACATATACTCTATGATTTTGGCAGTGATCTTAACTCTTTCCATGTGTTCCATTCTCACTCGCTTGATACGAGTTAAGGTAGTCACCAGAGTTTTAGTATCACTTAACCAAATGTCACTCTCATCATTGGTTCCCTCAAAGGTTTTGATAATGGCCTCATGTTCTCTTTTTGCTTTAAGGAAACGTTGACTCGAATTAACACTTTCTGATGCAAGGACTTCTGGAGGTCATAACTTTTGACTCGAATGTGGGTTTTCTATGAAATTTTACAAGTGGATGCGTTATGAGGTGGCATGTGGTTTCCCAACCCACCCTAGTTGGTTGGACCCCGTCTTGGCACTTTTTTGAGGCTTGAAACTTTCATCTTGGCCCTCAAAATGGCAATTTAGTGTTTTTTCCTAGTTTTTTAAAAGTTGCTTTTTTTAATAACTCGAAACTCATGTTTCGAATTTAGGATATTAGTTGGATTTTCGTCCTACCTTAGTTTTAGGAAGTTGTTGGGAAAAAACTAGATTCTCAAGATATGAATGTAAAATTACCTAAAATGGCAAAATCTGACCATTGTCAAAATCTACCAAAAAAGGTAATTTTTTGATTTTTTTGTTTTCTTGGATATAAGAAAGTTTTCTCTCATTGTAGTAGCAGAGTTGGTGAATAGAAGTTTTTTTTTTCCATTTTTCCAAATCTTTCGCTCTCACACATGAGTAATGGCACAATTTTATTGAGTGTATGTTGTTGGCTACATCATCTGGTATCAGAGTAGGAAGATGGCTGGGAGAGGAAGAGGAAGAGGCGGTCTTGCCCAGATGCATAGAGAAATGCAAAATCTACAAAGGCAAATAGCAGAACTTACAACATGGATGGAAAACCAAAGACTGGGTAGAGGAGGAGATGAATCTGATGAAGAGATAGGTCGAGGAGGTGCAGATCAAGATACAGAACATGAAGAAGAAGAATTAGAAGGCATGAGTTTTGAAGAAAGGATGCTCAGGGCATTAGAAGGGAAAAATCAAGGGGTCAAGGTAGATGTTTTAGATTATGTAGGTAGTCTTAAACCAGAGGATTTGATAGATTGGTTGAATGACATGAGAAATTTTTTTGAATGGAAATCCATGACAGAGGAAAAGAAGGTGAAATTCGCATGCACCAAATTAAAGGGTCATGCAATGATTTGGTGGGATCATCTTCAAAAGGAACGAACAAGGAAAGACAAGGATAAGATCAGGACATAGAATAAAATGGAGAAGAAGTTGAGAGAAAAAAATTTGCCTATAGATTATGCGCAAACCCTTTTTCGTAGGTTTCAAAATTTAAAGCAGAACCTCTCTTATGTGCAAGATTATACAAATGAGTTTTATACATTGTCTATACGTATAGAGCATCAAGAAATTGATGAATAGATGGCTGCTAGATATGTGAATGGCTTGAAATTCTCTATTCAAGATGAATTGAGCATGCATCGACTCAACAGTATAGAAGAGGCTTACCAATTGGCTCTAAAGGCTGAAGAAAAACAAAACAGACAGTACCATCAGAGGAATAGAGGAGGAAGAAGGGGTACATCAACCCCATTTCGAGGAGGTTCAAATTATGGTAGGGGAGAGTCATCCCATGGATTGGAAAAACAAGTAGACACTCGACAAGATCCTCCAAATCAAGAATGAGGAAGGGGATTTCAAAGAGGTAGAGGTTATGGTAGCGATAGAGGATGGGAAAACCAGAGAAGGCCTTTCACTTGTTTCATACATGGAGAAGAAGGTCATAGGGCATTTGAATTCTCAAATTATAACATGTAAGAAAGAAATCAAGGAGGACAACCTAGGGTGAACCTGATTTAAACGCAGCATGGAGTGGAAGGGACAGAACTAGAGGTTCCACCAGATGTGGGAGAAAGTCTCATGATGAGAAGAGCAATGGTAATTCCAGAGAAGGAGAAAACACAAGCCAAAATCTCTGATGCTTCATGGCTTCAAACCAATATCTTCAGAACCAGATGCACTTCGAGTGGCAAGGTATGTCAAGTTATTATTGATGGAGGTAGTTGTGAAAATATGGTTTCTAAAGAAATGGTAGAAAAATTGAATTTACACTGTGAAAAACATCCTCATCCATACCGCATTGCATGGTTTAAAAAGGGAAATGAAGTCACTATTGATAAAAAATGCCTAACTAAGTTTAGCATAGGGAAGATCTATCAGGATGAGATATGGTGTGATGTTTTCCCAATGGATGCCTGTCATGTGTTATTGGGAAGGCCATGGTAGTATGATAGAAAAGTTATGCATGATGGAGAGAAAAACACATACACCTTTTGGAAAGATGGCTCTAAGGTGATTTTATTGCCTCTCAAGGATGAAGGAAAAGGTGAGACCATGTTGTCTGAAAGAGATCTTGTTAAAGAAATGAAGGTAACATGGTGTTGCTATGCATTAGTAGTAAAAAAAGGTGAGGAGGAAGACATTTCAGTTCCCCCAGAAGTAGCAGAGCTATTGAAATAATTTGTTGATGTTCTGCCTGATGAATTGCCTGATGGTCTACTGCCAAAGAGAGATATTCAGCATCATATTGATTTGATTCCAGGAGCAACTCTACCCAACCAAGAAGCTTATAGGATGAATCCAACACAACATGCAGAGTTGAATAAGCAAGTAACAGAACTCATAAGTAAAGGTGTGGTGAGAGAGAGCATGAGCCCATGTGTTGTGCCTGCATTGTTGACCCCAAAAAAAGATGGAACATGGAGGATGTGCATTGATAGTAGAGAAATTAATAAGATTACCATCAAGTATCGGTTTCCTATGCCTCATATGGAGGACATGATGGATGTCCTTGCAGGGGCCAAATATTTCAGAAAGATCGACCTACGAAGTGGCTACCACCAAATCCAGATCCGAGAAGGGGATGAGTGGAAGACCACCTTTAAGACTAGAGACAAATTATATGAGTGGATGGTTATGCCATTCGGTTTATCAAATGCACCTAGCACATTTATGAGATTGATGAACACTATACTATGACTTTACATTGGTAAGTTTGTGGTAGCTTATTTTGATGATATTTTGGTATTTAGTAACAGCAAAGAAGAGCACCTACAACACTTGAGGATCATCTTTGGTGTGTTAACGAATGAGAAACTCTATGCCAATTTGAAGAAGTGTAGGTTCATGTAGGACAGCTTGGTTTTTTTAGGCTTTGTCATTTCTAAAGATGGTGTCAGAATGGATCCAAAAAAGGTCATGGCAATTCTAGAATGGCCTAGTCCAAGCAGCATCACAGAGGTAAAAAGTTTTCATGGCTTGGCCACTTTCTATCAAAAGTTCATTCAAAATTTTAGTAGTATTGTAGCTCCTATAACAGATTGCACCAAAGGAAGGGAGTTTGTATGGACCAAGGATGCTGAGGAGAGCTTTAAGTACTTGAAGCAAAAGGTAACAGAAGCACCTATACTTGCATTGCCAAATTTTGATAAGGTATTTGAAGTAGAATCTGATGCCTCCCATGTGGGAACAGGTGATGTGCTTAGCCAAGATGGAAAACCTATAGCTTTCTTTAGTGAAAAGATGAATGAAGTAAGAAAGAATTATTCTACTTATGATTTGGAATTTTATGCAATTGTTCAAGCATTGAGGCATTGGAGACATTATCTAGTTCCCTAGGAGTTTGTATTGTTTACAAATCATATTGCACTGAGATACTTGAACACACAGAAAAAGTTGAATAGTCGACATGCCAAGTGGGTCTCTTTCTTGCAGGGTTACAATTTTGTGTTGAAGCATAAGTCTGGAAAACAAAATCAGGTTGCAGATGCGTTAAGTAGGCATGTTGCACTTTTGACCACAATGGAAACTGAGGTGATTGGTTTTGATGCCATCAATAATTTGTATGAGTCTGAAGATGAGTTTTGGGAGATTGTGGAACAATTGAAGGCACCAATATCTGGTAACTTGGATCACTTTAGGGGTGAATATTTTATACAAGATGGGTATCTATTTAAAGGAAAACAACTATGCATACCAGCTGGCTCTATAAGGGAAAACATTATCAGAGAATTTCATAGTAATGGGTTGGATGGACATTTTGGCAAGGACAAGACAATAGCCTTGATAGAAGATAAATATTACTAGCCAAAGATGAAAAGGGATATAACTAAGTATGTAACAAGGTGTAGAATCTGCCAAGTGGCTAAGGGACATTCATAGAATACAGGGTTGTTAATGCCATTACCAGTACCAACTGCACCATGGACATATTTGAGCATGGACTTTGTGTTGGGACTTCCACATACTCAATGAGGTAATGACTCCATTTTTGTATTTGTTGATAGGTTCCCCAAGATGGTTCATTTTATTGCCTATAAGAAAACTAATGATGCAAAAAGGGTAGCAGAGTTATTTTTTTCAGAAGTTGTTCGACTACATGGTGTTCCAAAGACTATTACCTCTGATAGGGATACCAAATTCCTTAGTCATTTTTGGAGGACTTTATGGAAGAAGATGGGGACTAAGTTATAGTGTAGTAGTGCTTATCATCCTCAAATGGATGGGCAAAGGGAGGTAGTCAATCAGAGTCTGGGAAATTTGTTGAGGTGTATTGTTGGAGAAAAGCCAAAATAATGGGACGTGGCATTACCCCAGGCCGAATTTACCTATAATAGTTATGTTAACAGATCAACGAGAAAGTCCCCTTTTCCAAATTGTGTATGGTAGGAATCCTCAGGGTGTTCTAGATTTGGTACATCTACCAATGAAAGATAGGGTCAGTGATGATGGGGAAGCATTTGCAAAACACGTTCAACAATTGCAGAAAGATGTGAGACAGAAGTTGCAGGACAGTAATGAGAGGTACAAGAATATAGTGGATACTAGTAGGTGACATCAGACATTCAATGAAGGTGACTTAGTGATGGTATATTTGAGAAAAGAGAGGTTTCCTACTAGAACATACCACAAGTTGAAGTACAGGAAAATTGGTCCTTGTAAAATTACAAAGAAGATCAATTATAGTGCATATGAGGTCAGTTTACCAGATGATCTCGATATTTCTCTTGTGTTTAATATTTCAGATTTATATGCATTCCATGGTGAGGATGATGCTAAAGATAGTCAACCAAAAGTGGCATGGCACAACCATATTCCCCATAAGAAGAAGGAAAAGATTGCACAGAGTCTTGATAAGAAAACTATCTACACTCGGCAAGGGCATTACAACAAGTATTTATTACAGTGGGAAGGATTGCCACCAATAGATAGCACGTGAATTAAAGAGTG
The DNA here is from genome assembly GCA_027924645.1 of Cunninghamia lanceolata. Classification (NCBI taxonomy): domain Eukaryota; kingdom Viridiplantae; phylum Streptophyta; class Pinopsida; order Cupressales; family Cupressaceae; genus Cunninghamia; species Cunninghamia lanceolata. Next base: position 17,089,779 of record BSBN01001272.1, on the reverse strand, counting down.
GGAAGTGCAAAGGTTAGATCTAGTCAAGTGGTAGCAGTTCGAAGACACTCACTTGCAAGAGCTACGTTCTTTTCAACCAGAGGAGAATGATGCAGGGACTTTTGAAGGTCATAACTTTTGACTTGGATGTGGGTTTTCTATGAAATTTTACAGGTGGATGCATTATGAGGTGGCATGTAGTTTCCCAACCCACCTTAGTGAATTGGACCTTGTCTTGGCACTTTTTCGGGGCTTAAAACTTTCATCTTGGCCCTCAAAATGGTAATTTAGTGTTTTTTCCTAGTTTTTGATGCAGAGTGCCAGCAGAAGCGACTGAAATTTGTCTATATCTTCCCTATCGGCAAGAGGTCTTCCAGTGTTTCACCGAAGCCAAGGATGTCTTTGCTATCAGAAAGACATGAGCTATCAGCCTTTATTCATTCTTTTTCCCTGATGACCAAGTTCTCACCGACACCATCAGGCACATCGGCCAGACATATGTTATCGTTGTGTTCCTTGATTCCCACACCGATCGTAATTCTCTTCCCGATAACCGCGGCTCCCAAATACTTAACCACCACGGTTAGTTGCCTTTGTCATTGAGACTTCCTGAACTCCTTCCGATGAGCTTCTATCGGCAGGACTCTAACGGTCGTAGTGACTTCTTCGACTTCCCCCAACAAGATTCCTCACACTGATACTCTCTTCATCAGGTTGGCTTCCTCCGTCGTTGTGACTCTGATCCCCTCTTCCGACGACTCAAGTCTCACCGATATCTCCGTATCGGTTAGTTGCCTATTGGCAACACCTTATATATATCGGGTGATCCACCAAAAGTCTCCCCGAAGTTTCCCTCATGCCAATGAAAAGTTTGACATTGGTTGCCTTCGGCAACGCCCAGACTATCGGACAATGAGAAATAGCTTAGGCCGATGTACTCCGTCTTGCCGACGCCCACTTCCTTGTTGGTATGACTTTAATCATCAGCGATACTAATAGATCTTAGGCCGATATCTTCCGGCACTCCAATGACCCCTCAAACAATCTTCGTCGGCCAGACTTCCTCCTTCGGCGAAGCTCCTTTCACCTACACCGACACCTTATTTCTCATCGATGACTCCCTCCGCACCATTAGCCGTTTCCATCCATGGGGTCCACATTCCTTAATCATACAAGGCGGTTAGTGTGTGTGTCTCTGACACTACACAACACAATGTACATTCAACAAATGTATCTTCGGCCAGACAGTACTCGCTTATCACCGATGCCTATTTATCAGGTAGGGATTGTCTATCGGAGGGTCTTCTAAAAGCTATTCTGACACTCGATCTTACGCCGATGGATCCCCAACTGTTCTATGACGCTGAACTAGGATTCCTTCGACAGAATAATGGAATTTGGCCAATTCATATATCAAACCCTTGATCACTTGTATCAATCTGATCCCACATCAAGGCTATCCAATTTCACCCCGATTTCCCGACTAGCCACATGAAGATGTCTAGTCGAACCTGACCGAGTTCTCTGGCTTTCTAGGCAAGAATTTAACAACACCAAATGTGAAAGGTCTTTCCCCCATCACACTGATACTACACAGGGCTTCAGTGGACAGAGGAAAGGGCCTCCATGTATGAATCAAAACCCTACTCCTAGGTTACAAACCAGCCACTATGGAACCGTTGGTTTTACACTGTCTGCACTCTACAGGGACACTATGGATTGACAGATAGCATCCAGTTAGGGTTTCTATTTACAAAATTAGGATAAATATATCAAATCACCAAGAACACCCAAGAGAAATCAACACAGATCATACCTAGAACTCTCTTTATTCATTTATCAAAAGAACTTGTTGTAATACACACACTTCTCTGCCCCGTGTGACATACAACCTGCCTCTAAAGAAGATGTAGAGACAGCAGTTATCCCCCCTCCAACCGTGCAAACTAATTTTCAAATCAGTTAGTCATTGGGTTACCCTTCATACAAGCAAATAACTTGGTTGCCTTGTACATGTACATCCATGGGACCAAATTGACCCTTATTACAAAATGAAATGGCTTAAGAGCCTTATGAGAAAACAGAAGAAAAGATGACCCTGCACTGCAGAGAATGTGCTCCTGCACCATACTCCCCCTGCAGGAAAAACTCAAGTCCCTTGAGTTGCTAACTGCTGAAGTGTCGTCCCATGCTTTAGAATATCGGTTTCACTCATCCAGGTTGCCTCTGAATCAGGAAGATCCTGCCACTTGACTAAGTAGTCTTTGTATACACCCTTTCTTGTCTTCTTGACAATTTTGGAATCCAGAATGCATTCCAATTGTAAAGGCTTACTTGGGGGTAAATCTCTGATCCAGTCTTCATCTTCAATCATAGCATCTGAGCCATCTGTAGCATGCAATGGAGGCCTGAAAGGAAATAGGTCTGCAACATTGAAAATGGGAGAGATACCAAGGCCAAATGGTAATTCTATCTCATATGCATTTGGACCAAATTTATGCACTACCTTACACGGGCCTATCTTCTTCATCAATAATTTGGTTGGTTTCCCCTTAGGTAACCTTTCCTTTCTGAGGTAGGCCATCACCAAATCTCCTACCTTGAACTGTACCTCCCTTCGCTTCAAATCTGCCCTATCCTTGTACTTGGAGATAGTTTTCTCCAACTGAAGCTTAACCTGATCATGTACTATTTTCATGGTAGCAGCAAAGTCTTCTCCTAGAGCACTCCTTTTATCCCATCCTTGGAGGTCTTTGAGTTCAAGTGGTCCCCTTGGGTGGAAACCATAAACTATTTCAAAGGGACTTTTCCCAGTACTTCGATTTCTTGAATCATTATAAGCATATTAAGCTTGACTGATCACTAAATCCCATGCCAATCCATGTTGTTTGGTAAGGCATCTCAAAAGGTTTCCCAAGGACCTATTAACAACCTCAGTCCGACCATCAGTCTGGGGATGGTAGGCTGATGAAAAAGACAACTGTGTACCCAATTTTCTCCATAAGGTCCTCCAAAAATGACCAACAAACTTGGAGTCTCTATCAGTAACAATTGAAAGGGGTAAACCATGAATTCTGACCACTTCTCTGAAAAAGAGACCAGCAATATGAGATGCATCATTTGTGCATTTGCATGGCACAAAATGAGCCATCTTACTGAATCTATCCACAATGACAAAAACACTGTTTGCACCCCTTGCTGTCCTAGGAAGACCAAGCACAAAGTCCATACTAATGCTTTCCCAAGGTCTGGTGGGAATGGGCAGTGGTTGGTACAAACCAGCATTAGAAGACATACCTTTGGCCTTTTGACATATGGTACAGCTTGCAACGTATCTCCTCACATCTGTCTGTACCTTGGGCCAATAGTAGAACCTGGTGACTTGTTCCAAAGTCTTGTCCAACCCAAAATGTCCTCCTAAGGCTCCATTGTGCTTCTCCTTGATGATATTGTCCCTCATTGAACATTTAGGAACACACAACAAACTGCCTTTAAATAGGAGCCCTTCTTGCAACACAAAATCAGAATACTCACCATGAAAAGTATTAGCCAAACTTGCACACACTTCATAGGCAGCCTTGAAATCTGCATCATCCTTGTACAACTCCTTCAGACATTCTAGACCCATATGTTCCATTTGTACTTCCTGTATGACCAGTATCCTTCTACTCAAAGCATCTGCCACTTTGTTAGCAACACCTTTCTTATGCTTAATAGTGAAGGTATAGGCCTGCAGTTGTTCCATCCACTTGATGTGCCTATGATTCAACTTTTCTTGACTATTTAGGAAGCTAAGAGCATGGTTGTCAGTAAAAACAATGAACTCTTTTGGCAGTAAATAATGTCTCCATTTTTTCAGAGCTTGCACCATTGCATACAGCTCTAGGTCATAGGTAGAATACCTCTGTTTGGTCTCATTCAGCTTCTCTAAAAAGAATGCTACTGGATGTCCTTCCTAACTGAGAACAGCACCTATAGCCTATTGGCTTGCATCACATTCCACAACAAAAACTTTGTCAAAATCAGGGAGTACCAACGTAGGTAACTCAACCACTTTCTTTTTCAACAGTTCAAAACTATCATCTGCTTGTTTTGTCCATTGAAATTTACACTTCACTCCACCCTTGATGGTATTGAGAATAGGAGCACTTATGTGACTGAACCCTTTAATGAACTTCCTGTAAAAAGTTGCCAAACCATGGAAACTTCTTACATCTCCCACTGTCTTAGGAGTAGGCCAATTGAGAATAGCCTCAACCTTTGTAGGATCCATTTTCAAATAGCCATTGGAAATCACAAAGCCAAGATACACTAGTTCAGTTTTCATAAAATCACATTTATCCAAGTTGATCATCAACTTACTCTCATGCAATTTCTTTAACACCTGTCCAAGATGCTTCACATGCTCTTCTTTGGTCCTGCTGAAAATCAATATGTCATCAAGATAAACAATAACAAATTTTCCAATAAATTCTACAAGTACCTCATTCATGAACCACATGAATGTGCTTGGAGCATTATTGAGTCCAAATGGCATGACAAGCCACTCATAGAGACCTTCATTTGTTTTGAAGGCAGTCTTCCATTCATCTCCCTGCCTTATTCTGATCTGGAGATAACTAGATTTCAAATCAATCTTGGAATAGTAACATGAACCACCAAGATAGTCCAACAGATCCTCAATTCTTGGCATAGGAAATCTATACCTTATGGTGATCTTATTGATAGCCCTTGAATCTGTGCATAATCTCCATTTGCCATCTTTCTTAGGAGCAAGTACACTAGGGACTGCACATGGACTGAGACTTTTCCTAATCAAACCTTTCTCCAAAAGTTCTTGAATCTGTCTACCTACTTCTTCATTCTGCTGTGGTGTCAACTTGTAGGCAGCTTTATTGGTTAATGTGGCTCTAGGAATCAAGTCAATCTGATGACTTATGTCCCTCATAGGTGGTAAGGAGTTAAGAGTATCCTCTACCACAAGATCTTGGTACTTATCCAGCAATTGTTGCACTTCCAATGGGATCTCCTTCTGCTGTTTGCTTTGCTGATTGGATACAGGCTTCATCATCAGTGCATACCCTTGGGTATCCTCCTCCTTCATGAGTTGTAGGAACTCTTTGCCACTCACTAACATGACACTGTTGTCATTGTTTTTCTCTCCAACCTATTCTGGTAAGGGATCCATCTGAAATTTCTTACCATTCTTGATGATCATATATGTATTCTTTTCACCATCATGCTGTGCCTTCACGTCATACTGCCAATGTCGTCCAAGAAGAAGGTGACAAGCATCCATAGGAATAATTTCACATAGCACCTTATCCCTATAATCACCTAGTTCAAACTCTACCCAAGTTTGTTCTTCCACCAAATAGTTCTAATTCTTATTCAACCAAGATATTGTGTGAGCATTAAGATGGGGTAATCTTTTCAGTTTACACTTTTCTACCATTTCAGTAGACACTACATTTTCAGTAGAACCTGAATCAACAATGATTTTACAGAGCTTACCATATGCTATTCCTTGGGTTCTAAAGAGATTCTTCCTTTGTGGGGGCTCTTGCTTCAATGGCATCTTCATGAGGGTCCTCTTAATCATCATGTTCTCTCCTTCAAGTACTAGTGCAGCACTACCAATTGGTGAGTTTACACTCTGACAATCATCCTCCTGTAATAGTTGGTTCCTTCACCCACCATTATGAGAGCTAGATGCCTTCTCAGGGCACTTACTTGCAGTGTGGCCTACTTGATTGCAGTTGTAGCATCTTCCAGTGAAGACTCCACGTCCTCTGCCTGCACCACCACCTCTTCCTCTGCCATTAGGTCTTCTCCAACCTTCGAAACCACCACCTTTCTGTTCTGTATCAGAACGTGATTCTTGTTGACTTGAACTTTCACCTTTGTTTGGCTGTCCTCTGCCAAAATTACCTCTTCCTCTATTATTTTGATCACCTCTCCTTTTCAGTTTATCCTCTGCCCTAGAGGCTAACTGAAAACATTCATCCACAGTCTTGGGAACCACCATACTAAACTCATCCTGTATATTGTACCTCAGACCATCCAAGTATCTGGCCACCATCTCTTTTTCTTCTTCTCTGTGATTGGCTCTCATGCTCAATCTGTGGAATTCTTCAGTGTATGTAGCCACGTCCATATCTTTCTGCCTAAGATGATTAAACTTTCTGATGGTCTGCAGATCATAATCACATGGTAAGAATTTGGATCTCAACATGGCCACCATTCTACTCCACTTGGTGATTGGACTCTTTCCAACCTTCTCTCTTTCACATTAAGTGTAGTTCCACCAAACCAATGCAGAACCTCTCAGTTTGGTCTTTGCAAACTTCACTTTCTTACTGTCACTATACTTTTTGAAGTCAAAGTAATTACTTATGGCTTCAATCCAGTCCACAAGAGTATCTCCATCCAGTTTCCCATTGAACGTGGGAACATCCATTTTTAGATCACCACTATCTCCATGACCCTTGAGTGCATTCAGGAATGCCTTTTGATCAACAGACATACCTTCTCCTTGAGGATTCTCCCCAGTTTCTCCTTCTTCGTCCTCCTCTGACTCATAAGTGCTTCCATCCTTCTCTTTGGATCTTTCTTCCTTCAGTCTCTCTTCGAGCATTTCTTCCACCATCTTCTGGATGGCTGCTTTACTCATCGTCTTGGGAGGCATTGTGTTAGCCTCTGTTTCTATCTCCAATTCTTCATCTGACATACACGGCTATGATTCAAAATATTGGCTCTGATACCAATTTGATGCAGAGTGCCAGCAGAAGCGACTGAAATTTGTCTATATCTTCCCTATCGGCAAGAGGTCTTCCAGTGTTTCACCGAAGCCAAGGATGTCTTTACTATCAGAAAGACATGAGCTATCGGCCTTTATTCATTCTTTTTCCCCGATGACCAATTTCTCACCGACACCATCAGGCACATCAGCCAGACATATGTTATCGCTGTGTTCCTTGATTCCCACACCGATCGTAATTCTCTTCCTGATAACCGTGGCTCCCAAATACTTAACCACCACGGTTAGTTGCCTTCGTCGTTGAGACTTCCTGAACTCCTTCCGATGAGCTTCTATCAGCAGGACTCTAACGGTCGCAGTGACTTCTTCAACTTCCTTAGACAAGATTTCTCACACCGATACTCTCTTCATCGGGTTGGCTTCCTCCGTTGTTGTGACTCCGATCCCCTCTTCCGACGACTCAAGTCTCACCGATATCTCTGTATCGGTTAGTTGCCTATCGGCAACACCTTATATATATCGGGCGATCCACCAGAAGTCTCCCCGAAGTTTCCCTCATGCCAATGAAAAGTTTGACATTGGTTGCCTTTGGCAACACCTAGACTATCGGACAACGAGAAATAGCTTAGGCCGATGTACTCCGTCTTGCCGACGCCCACTTCCTTATCGGTATGACTTTAATCATCGGTGATACTAATAGATCTTAGGCCGATATCTTCCAGCACTCCGATGACCCCTCAAACAATCTTCGTCGGCCGGACTTCCTCCTTCGGTGAAGCTCCTTTCACCTACACCGACACCTTATTTCTCACCGATGACTCCCTCCGCACCGTTAGCCGTTTCCATCCATGGGGTCCACATTCCTTAATCATACAAGGCGGTTTGTGTGTGTGTCTCCGACACTACACAACACAATGTACATTCAACGAATGTATCTTCGGCCAGACAGTACTCGCTTATCACCGATGCCTATTTATCGGGTAGGGATTGCCTATCGAAGGGTCTTCTAAAAGCTATTCCGACACTCGATCTTACGTCGATGGATCCCCAACTGTTCTGTGACGCCGAACTAGGATTCCTTCGACAGAACAATGGAATTTGGCCAATTCATATATCAAACCCTCGATCACTTGTATCAATCTGATCCCACATCAAGGCTATCCAATTTCACCCTGATTTCCCGACTAGCCACATGAAGATGTCTAGTTGAACCTGATTGAGTTCTCTGGCTTCCTGGGCAAGAATTTGACAACACCAAACGTGAAAGGTCTTTCCCCCATCACACTGATACTACACAGGGCTTCAGTGGACAAAGGAAAGGGCCTCCATGTATGAATCAAAACCTTACTCCTAGGTTACAAACCAGCCACTATGGAACCGTTGGTTTTACACCGTCTGCACTCTACAGGGACACTATGGATTGACAGATAGCATCCGGTTAGGGTTTCTATTTACAAAATCAAGATAAAGATATCAAATCACCAAGAACACCCAAGAGAAATCAACATAGATCATACCCAGAACTCTCTTTATTCATTTATCAAAAGAACTTGTTGTAATACACACACTTCTCTGCCCTGTGTGACATACAACCTGCCTCTAAAGAATATGTAGAGACAGCAGTTATCCCCCCTCCAACTGTGCAAACTGATTTTCAAATCAGTTAGCCGTTGGGTTACCCTTCATACAAGCAAATCACTTGTTTGCCTTGCACATGTACATCCATGGGACCAAATTGACCCTTATTACAAAATGAAATGGCTTAAGAGCCTTATGAGAAAACAAAAGAAAAGATGACCCTGCACTGCAGAGAATGTGCTCCTACACCAATTTTTTAAAAGATTTTTTTTAATAACTCGAAACTCATGTTTCAAATTTAGGATATTAGTTGGCCTTTCATCCTACCTTAGTTTTAGGAAGTTTTTGGGAAAAAAATGGATTCTCAAGATATGAATGTAAAATTACCTAAAATGGCAAAATTTGACCATTGTCGAAATCTGCTAAAAAAGGTAATTTTTTGATTTTTTTGTTTTCTTGGATATAAGAGTGTTTTCTCTCATTGTAGCAGCAGAGTTGGTGAGTAGAAGTTTTTTTTTCCAATTTTCCAAATCTTTGGCTCTCACACATGATTAATGGCACAATTTTATTGAGTGTATGTTGTTGGCTACATCACTTTCTTACTTTCATCTTAAGATGTACCATCCTGACACAAAAATTTTCAAACATTAGCTAACTGCATAATGTTGACTACATGAAAGCATAGTGGTATCATAATTCCTAGTGCTGAACCTGGTAGCTCTGATACCATATGTAACATCCAAGTTCTAAAAATACAGTAAAACTAGAAATTTACCATAGAATAAATCAACAAGGTAAAAATGAGAGAAATTTTTTTCTTTTATTCAACATATAATCAAGTAACTACAATTACAAAATTTCTCTTTACAAAATACAATAAACCATATTGTCTTTCTCAATTACAATCTTTGCAAATGTCAAAATATTACATAAACAAATTTTGGAATAACCACTGCATCTGAATATCTGACATCTTTATCACAAGTCTTAGCATATTTCCTACTTGGAGAGAGAGTATATTTCTAGTGATTTACCTCCATCCACAGACCGATGGTCTCCCACACATCTTCCAGATAGGAAGTGGCCCCACCCTTCACAAGGAATATAGACCTTAGGTGACCAGTGGTAATTTGCCTTTCCTGAGTACATAGTGTTGTATCCTACCCAACTCTATCAACCATACAACTCTAGATACCCTCTAGCTAAGTATGATTTCTAATAGGATGAGCAATTGGGATACAGTGAACTGACAATGCATGCAGAAAACAAATGCATTACTTTAGCCAAAGTTTTTAATAACAATATCCTTCATAATGAATGTAGTCATTGTGTTCACCCACCCCTACTCGACTTGGATACTGTCGTATTCTTGGAGATATTCCCACCGACTATATTTACATAATGTTTTATTCATCTTGTCATGATAAAAGTTTTCTTGAATTAGATAAGTCTAAAAGACATAACCATTCTTTGGGTTCATAATCAACTCTAGGGTTTTTATAACAACCCATTGGATATTACGATATTTCAATATATATATCTATCTCATTCCTTTAAGACTAGGTTCATAATCGATGTTTGGTTATCTCTTTCATGGCTAAAAATATTATAATTCTTGTGAAGATATTAACTTCTATACAAAGGAAAATGATTACCTTTCAAATTACCTCTATGTGATGTCATTAACCATCACTACATATATATATACTCATGTATGATTTTATTCAAGGTTGTTTCTATATAGACATAGTTTATTTATTGTAATGGTTTACTATAGCTAAACTCATCAAGATTACAAGTATAGACATTAAGAAAATCTTTGGACATTTATCCCGTTTATCTACTAATCATGGTTCTTCTACCATTCAATAGATTATACCAAAATTACCATAGAACACTAAGAATCTATGTTTCTTGAGATAAGATACCATTTTCAACATGTATAGAAACTTAACAAGGAAATGTTTCTAAAATAACATTACCCCGACTCAACGACTCAAGGCTATGAATATAACTATTCAAGTTAAATCAATACTAACAAAATTCAAGAATCTAATATATGATTATCTCATGAACATATCATTGGTTTCTACAAACTTATTCAATAAGTAAACTATTTTTCAAAACAAACATCAACTAAGACAACCTCCTACTATGATGATCGTTTATCCTCCATACTATGATTTGATATGATTATCATTTAGATATCTATAAGAAAATAGTCGATTCAGAATACTATAACATAGTGTTCACTTGTATTACCAAGTATCGGCCATATAAAATGCATTCGATGCCTAATCATTTTAGAAATAGATCTAAATGGTTTACTAATAATGCTATCTGCATTATCCCATGATCGACACTAATATCTTTTTAACAGTAAACATAATGAATACTAGAGGATATACCTCACTGGTATTCTCATATGACTGTCCAAAAAACACAACGATGGACATCATAAAAGAATCATACAATTTCCTCATTGTTATTAACATATAGAACTAAGGAATACCTATTAGTCGACGATCTTAAAGTTGGCAATACTTGTTGATAGAACTCTACAGTCGACACCTCTGGCTGTGTATCTCCTCTCAGCCACTATTTCTCCTCTGCGTATCCCTAAACTTCACACAAGTTTCTCCTTATTCCTCTCTGCTGCCTCACGGCTCAACTGCATTGTATAATAAAGGCTCTGGCATGACTCCTATAGAGTCACCTTACTCCTCACTTCCACTCATTTCAGTTGCAACCTAATTAAATGCATAACAGTCCATGTTCGATTTGGTTCTAACTAAAGCCAAGTTTAATGCAAAGTTTACACATGTCGATGGGAGATAACCATCCCATGGGCTCGTCGATAGTGGTAATTAATACCACAGTCCTCTTTAGGAAGAGGCCGACACATCTCTTAACTATTGCTAATTATTTAATGATCCCTAATAAGTGATTCGATTCACTACTACTATTATTGAAGGCTCTCCTATTTGCAAGCTAGTATAACAATATTAACTTATTATGAGGTATTATCCTCAATCGACACATAAGCATATTCTTATTTGATTATGTCAAATATGATTCACATAACATCACCTCAATTAGATAGTTATGATTTAATCAAATAAAAAGATAATATTTAAACAAAGGATTATGGATATTGTGATTGGGTTGAGCTTGTTTCCCCATCACAATCTGTCGACAATAGTCACATCTTCTTAACTCGACGAAAATGTCTTAACAACCATTTTATGACAATAACGTCATAATATTTACGTTAAACATAAATAGTCACAAATCACACTTCAGACGACGTCGTTAACATTATTAATGACTAAGATGACTTACTATGACTTAGAAAGATTTGTAAATAATATCGACTACCTGTCGATTAGGTTCAGAAGTAAACCGACAAGACAAGACTTACCTCTTACTACACATTGGTTCACGTTTTCGTTAAACACTTATACTCAATTTGGCAAATAAACCACTCATATCCCGAGGTCTATATCTCTCTCATAGAAAGATACTCTCTCTCTCTCTTTTCTCTGAGAGTCATCTGATAACCTTTAATCCTATATCAAACTCGTTACCAAACAAATTATGATCAGTCCATCATTATTCAAATAATAGATCAAATCTCATAATGCAAATATTAAATCGATAATCATTTCCATAATTTCATAAATGACATTCAATATAATCCATTTCTTTCCTTGTCATTAATCTAAACATCATAATAAATTTACTTATGTCCAAGTAAAAAGTAAAAGTATAGCAAGACAAAAATTGGGGATGTAACAAGAAGTTTCCACATTCATTAAGTCCTTGAGATTTGAGGACAAAAATCCTCTTTATGGGAGAGGTATGATCCAAAAACTAGATCAAAGGAGCTAGACCATTGGGTCAAAGAACCTATTTAAATCTTTAGAATGTCCTAAAACCATGGGATAAAGGAAATGTCAATTTGTAATGAGTTCCATTGTTGAAATATCTATACTTTTATGAAATTCACACTTGAAATGGTATGAAACCTTAAAATGATGATTTAGATTAGAGGTGAAAGTGTTTAAACTAAGTGGAAAACCAAAAATGATAATTTCATTAGTTTAAGTAGACTTGTGGCAAAATTATTTCTACTATGACTATTGTGAAATTATTAGTTGGAAAAAGCCATAAAAATGCCTTGACCATGGTAATTATGAAAACACCACTTGGAGGAAATGGTGAATTTACCACAATGTAGTTTGAGGTGGGAATTTCAAGCATTTTTCAAAGGTCTCTTTACATTTTTTGGCACTATATCTTCTCTTTAGCACCAGGGGAGATTGTAAGGAGTTTATAAATGCATTAAGAAAGATGTTTGAGAGGTTGATCCTCTTGAAAACCATAGTCCATGCAATGTGATAGAAGAAGATATCAGCTAATGCCTATGAGATTGAGTTATCATAGAACCTAGATATCTCATCCATTTTCAATGTGGCATATTTGTATAGATTTGATTCAAACATGGAAGAAAAAGTTGTGGAAGAGGAAGACATAACTTTTGATACACCAAACTAGAAGGCTTGGATATGAGGAAAGCAAAGGCAAAGATTGGGCACATTTTATAGTAGAGTCACCAAAAAGACTAGAGACATAGAATATATGTTCAATATTTGGTCAAGTGGAAGAATAGTGTAGCTAAAGAAGATAAATGGTTGACATTTATGGATACAATCTTTAAGATTCTATAAAAGAGTCATGAGAAAGTGCCCACTTTTCATTCTTACTTGGGGTATGCAATGTAGGAGCATCCCAAGTCAATACAAAATCGTGTATCAACCAGAAAGGGAAGTTTTCATTTATTTTTGTTACATCTTAGTATGTGTTTGGAGTTAGAGTTTATGGTTTTGTCAATTAGTGTTTTGAGATATTCTGATGTTGTTGCGGTAATGTGAAGGGATCTAGTTGTGTCTTTCTTTTCACACAAGTGCACTATTGGTCCTAGAACACTTGTCTACCTTGTTAAACAATGTCAATCTTAGGGTAACAACCTAAGCAAATTTTACACCCAAAAGTTGTTTTCTATCTCTTTAGCCTTGGAATTTCATAACCACTCATTTGAAAATGAGATAAAATAAGCATCCCTCTATTATCATTAATATTATTCAAAGAGGATCACTTTCCTACAAATAAACTTTAGATTTTAAATTTCAAAACATTTTGAATACTTGGATGTGTGTCATATGTGTTGCAAGTATGTGCCTAACCAGTGTTTTCATTGATTCCAACATATCAGTGTTGTCATTAGTGTCAATTGTACTCTTGTTTTGATGCTTTGTATTTTATTGGAGATCTGGATATTGAGGATATTGAGAAAATTTGCTCCTTCGGTGGAAACAGTGTGTTGCAAAGTTTCTTATGTATTGCAGAAGAACAGTCCAATAGATTGCTCCGTATTTCCTAAAAGATGAATATCTTTTGTCTGTAGATTGGAAGTTATTTAAAGGAACATATGAAGATGCTATGTTCCAAGTTTGATCCTCTGATATGAATAATTGAGTGAGTTATGTTCAGTAGAGTGAAAACATGTTTTTCTGTATGTTTGGCAATGACAGAGAGAAAGTATTATGCTTTGCATTCCTCCGCATTGGAGTATGTTGATCTACAGTTCTAGATTTAGGTTTGAGATGATATTATGTGTCTTCAACTCTAATGGTTCATGATTTGGTGGTCCACAAGTGATCTTTTCATTATGATAGTGGTTGGCAGTGTTGGTTATGTGCTCTGGTTTGAAGAATCTTCTTGATAGAGTGGCTAGAGATCGTGTGGTTGTTCTTGGTGGTTAAAATGTGCTTGTGGATGTCTCCTGATCATGTTCCTACCTTTGGATTGGTCCACAAAGAGAAGTTTAGATTGTGAAAGAAGAATGTTCTTAGAAGACCTAGTGTTAACTCCAGTCTTGGCCGACTTGGTTGTTTTCACTATTTGTGGAGATGCATTGAAGATTGTAGAAGTGTGTTGTGGCGTGTAGGATTGCGTTTGAGTCCCAGCTAAGGCATGATGTGTTCATCATACTTCTCTACATCTTTCCTTAGCTAAATTTTGTAATAGGTCTAGACCTATTTCTATGTATGTTTTGTAATGCCAAACTTGGAGATAATTCCAACAGTTGATGAATGTATTGCCGACCATGATGTACATTCCAAGGTTGATGACTTGTATAAAGACTTGTAATGTAATTGTGAAAAAGTACATGGATGTGTGAATATGAAGAGATAAGTACGAAGATGTGAAAGAGTAGAGTAGAGAAGTTATATTGTGCTTCAATGGAACTGGACCCAGGCATGGAGTAGATGCTACTTAATCAGTTCACATCTTTGGCAGTGATCCACCCTTTGGCAGTGAGCAATTTGGGTAGTGAGCCTTGTAGGAATTAAGCCTCTATTTTTAGGTATTGTTATAACTCATAATTTTTGTGGGCTAACACCCACCATGGTTTTTTCCTTTTAGTGTTTTCCATGTAAAAATATGGTATCTACTCTGTTGAATGTGTGATTGTGGTTAAGTCTCTTGTTTCATGCTTTCATGGTTAAATCTGATTATCAGTAATTAAGTATTTGGTGGTTTATGAAGTTAAGTTTTTGTGACAACTGATTCACCCCCTCTTAGTTGTCCTGTGTATTTCAACAATTGGTATCAGAGCCAAGTTCCTCAGTGGTAAGCTTAATAGCTTGAGGTAGATCTAGGATGTCTTACATGAAGGAGGCTCTGCAATTTGATGGGACGAATTATGTAACTTGGAAGATTCGCATGAAAATCCATCTGCTTTCTATTAGTTATAAATTATGGTGAGTGACACAAACTGATTATACCATGCCAGAGAATGGTCTGACAACTGAAGATGAAATCAAAGAATATCAGATAAATATAAAAGCCAGAGATGCTTTGTTGAGTGCAATGACTGACTCTAATTTAATAAAGGTCATGGATTATGAGTCTACTAAAGAAGTCTGGGATAAGATGAGTAATCTATATGAAGGAGATGAATCTATAAAGAGTGCCAAATTATAGGGACTGAAAGCCAAATATGAAGGTCTTAAGATGGGAGAAGATGAAAACATAACATTCTTCATTCAAAAGGTTGATGGACTTGTTACTGGAATCAAAGGTATGGGAGGAACTATTGATGAAACTGAAGTTGTGATGAAAATTCTTAGGTCAATACCTAAATCCTACACTCACAAGGTACTTGTAATTGAAGAAATAATGACTATGAAAAAGATTAATAAGGATCAGTTGCTTGGTAAGATTACTACTTTTGAAATGAGAGAGCTTGGTGATGCTTGATGGTGTCAGATTGTCATTGATGTCAAAAAGGTCTTGCAGGATCTTGGGTTGATATTAGTAAACTTTTGAAGGTCACCTTTAAGGAGGTAAATGCAAGAGGTTAATGCAAGTTAAGGTTATACTTCAAAAGATAAGGTTTTGCTTCATATGTGTGTTCATCAAGAGTTGTGTGAAGTTGTTGACAGGAGCAGGAGACATCATCTTGTGTGTTCTTTCCATTGAGTATGGTAAAGTGTTGTGTCATTCAGATTGAGTTGATGATAATGCAGTTCTGATAGATACAAGACTCATGGTTATGATAGTCTTGTTTGACCTGCTTGTTTACATCATTTGTTGATGCTCACATATTATGGACAGGTGATATCAAAGGTTGAGAGGATCTCAGTTGAACAATATATGATGCTTGTGCTTCAAATGTTGAATATTCACAATATAGGATCTCAGTTGAACAATATATGATGCTTGTGCTTCAAATTTTGAATATTCACAATATAGGAGTTATTTCATTCACATTCAATATTCTCACTCTTATTGGTGTGGTTCCCATGGTGTGTAGTTGGTGTTGGATTGAGTTGAATGCAGTTCTGATGATCTTGTTTAAGGTTGTCATCATCATCAAGGATCTTCATCAGAGGATAGATGTTGTGCATTGCATATGTCAATGGTATTAAGGTTTGATCATGGCAGATGGCAGAGTTAAGGTTTGTATTACAGATGGCAGATGGCAGAGCACTTCATATGACTGTGTTAGATTTTGACTTATAAAAAGTTCAAAACAATAATCTAAATCTCTCAAAGTTTTCACAAGGTTCAAAGTGTTCACAAGGTGCTCTAAATGCCAATCACATTCTATATGCACTTTTGTTATGAAAAGATGTTGACTTGTTATTGCAAGTAAATCACTTAAGAGTGACTTGTTAAAGGGTGTGTTTCACATATAAATGACTGGTCTCCACAAAAGCCTTCAAAGTCTTCATTATTCAAATGGAGATAAAAAGTTTTTTTTTAAGTTAGAATCTTTTTCCTCCCATTTTTGGCGGCCACTTATGAGGCATTTAATATATTCTTTTTGAGCTATTTTAAAGGCTATCTTTTAGCCTACCAAAGGGGTCTTAAGTCATGGTTTCCCCCTTTACTTTTTGATCAGTCTCTTTTTATATTCAAAAAGCTCCAAAAAAAAATAAAAAAGCCATATTTAAATGTGTAGTACGAATTTGTTAGAAATTCATAATGATTTTTTCTAAAGACTATTTTTAGTCTATTTCTAAAGGCAGCCTTTTGAGGATTTTTTTAAAGGTTTTTATGAAGATAGAAAGTTTTTGGAGATTCCTTTTCTATTTCGTGGTAAATGAATGTTAAAGTGGGAGTCATAGTGAATGCGCCTTTTTGAGGCTATATTTAGCATATTTTTAATGGCAGATTTTGTGAGATTGAAAGGAGATTTTTTAATAAGTTTTTAAAGCATTTTTTTTTAAAGATTATTTTAACACTTTTTGAAGTGTTAAAGGCAGCAAATGAAGAATACTTGTTATGAGAAGAAGATTAAAAGTCATTTTGCAGGTGTATGATTTTATTGGAAGCATAAGAGTTTTTGTTATTCGGATGGACATTTGCAGAGGATTTTGTATGGGAAGAAGAATATGAATTGGATGGAGGAGTTGAAGACATTATTTTTGGGAGCTATTTTTATATAGATTGAAGATAATTTTTGCAGAAAGAAGAGAATATGAAGAATTTTTTAAATGAGAATATGAAAGAAAATTTTCATAATATTGTATGTAAGTTTTTTTCTTTTCAGGAGAATGCATTATTATTTTGCAGGAGGATAAAGAATATCATTGTTGAAAAGAAAATGAAGAATGTGAAGGAGAAGATCAAGAGTTTGAGAATATGAAAGATTTTCTTCTTAATGAAGATTAAATTTTATTGAAGATTTTTTATAGATCATATTTGTAAAAGAAATTTGAAGAAGAAAATTGCAGAGAGAAGATGGAACATTGAAAGTCATGAGAAATTTTTTATTAACAGGAGAAAATTGATTATTTGTTTTCAGATTGAAGATATGCAGAGGAGAGGAATTCCAATAGTCTTTTCGTTTATAATTTTATTGCAGGTGCTCCGTGGAATATGAAAAGACATTCAATCTTTATACATTGGTCATGCAGGTGTTTTGATAAGATATATAAAGATGCAGTGTTGTTGAGTGAATTACTATACAGGATTAATTTTGAATATCTGAGTTTTGAATATGATTTGGGTTGATGAATAGAATGGCCATTTGACAGACACATGTGAGAGAAGAAGTGTTTTGTATTGAAACAGAGAAACCCTCTGAGTTCTTAAGTTGTTCTGTATTAGGGGTTGGTGCTCCTTGAAGTTGGTGCTTCTAAACAGTATGCCAGTGAGGCTTGTAGGTCAGTGAGACCTCTCAATTGTCAGTGAGACACATATTGTAGCCAGTGAGGCAGTTTTGAGTGGTTTCTTACCCCAGAAGGGTTTTCCACTTGTGAAAAGCATGTGTTAAGTTTTATTGTGTCTTCATCTGTATGTGTGTATATTAGTGCTTTGTTTATTAAGTTTTATTCACATCTTTCATTATTAATCTTGTGCACAAATCATTAATGTATTCCTCTCTATTTGTTCTGTAAGAGAAAGTTTGCAAAAAGTTTAAAAAGATTTGAAAACTAATTCAACACTGATTCACCCCCCCCCTCTCAGTGTTGTCCTAAACTCCTACAATGCTCTACCAAAAGTAGAAATTGCTTTCAAAGCTAGTACTTCAGAGAAGATCTCTAGAGTAGAAAAGTACAATGTGAAACTTGATGATGAGATTGATGAAATTGAAGCCAATTTTGCTGACAGACTACAAAGAGGTTCTGGTAAGTTCAAAGGCAAATTACCTTTCAAATGTTTCTCATGTGGTAAAGTAGGTCATTATGCTTCCAGATGTCCTGAAAGAATTGAAACGAATAGAAAAAGATTTGAGAATAGGCCTAGAACTCCAAGGAAATGCTACGATGTTAGAGATTTTGATGATGAAGGTGTGACTGATGATGAATTTGATGATGCTAGTACTAGTGCAAATGAATGCATGTTTATTTCTATTAAAGAAGAACCTATGTCTACAAATCCTGCTAGTTGTGTGAAGGAAGAAAAACCTGTGAAAGAAAGTGCTTTGGCTGTTCAGGGTGAGAAAGACAAGGATGAATGGATTATTGATAATAGATGTTCACATCACATGACTGGTGACAAAAGTAAGTTTGTAAGTTTGGAAAAATATGATGGAGGACTGGTTAGGTTTGGAGACAATGCAGCTGGTAATATTTGTGGAAAAGGATCTATTTCATTTGAGGAAAATCACAATACTAACAATGTCCTATATGTGAAAGGCTTGAAGCACAATCTTTTGAGTGTTGGTAAAATGTGTGACAAAGGTTATGATTTGAGATTTAAAGACAATGGATGCAAGATCATGGAAAGCTCTAAAACTGTGATTGCTACCGGTAAGAAGACCAGAGGTAACATCTATCAATTGAGAGGAACTAATGATTACTATTTATTAGCCCAAATAGATGAGAGTTGGTTGTGGCATAGAAGGTTGTGTCATATAAATTTTGATAATATGGTAAAGATAAGTCTAGATCAGACTGTGAGAGACTTACCAAAACTTGTTAAACCTACCAATACTATTTACAAAGAATGTCAATTGCAGAAGCAAACAAGAACAAGTTTTAAGAGTAAAGAGCAAATTTCTACCAATTTGTTGGATCTAGTTCATACAGATCTATGTGATCCTACATGGATAAGAAGTTTACAAGGTGACTTGTGCTTCATGTTACTTATTGATGATTATTCTAGAATGACTTGGGTTACTTTTCTAAGAGATAAATCTGAAGCCCTGGAGAAGTTCAAATCCTTCAAGGCAATGGTTGAGAATGAAATAGAACAAAAAATCAAATGCTTGAGATCTTATAGGGGAGGTGAGTTCACATAAAATGAATTCAACAATTTCTGTGAAGAGCAAGGAATATAGAGACAATTATGTGCACCTAGGACTCCTCAACAAAATGGAGTTGTGGAAAGGAAGAACATAATAGTTCAAGAAGCTGCCAGAACAATGATGAACGAAGGAGGCCTGCTGGAAGTTTTCTGTAAAGAATCTATACATACTGTTGTCTAATTCAAAATAGAGTTCAAGTGAAAGGTAATGGTAGTAAAACTCCCTATGAACTATGGTATGGAAGGATCCCAATAGTAAGATACTTCAAATTCTTTGGAAGCAAGTGTTATATCAGAATAGATGAAGACCTAGGGAAATTTGATGCAAGATGTGATGAAGGAATCTTCCTTGGATACTCTACCAAGAGTAAGGCCTACCAGTGCTACAACAGAAGGTTGAAAAATATTGTGGAGAGTGCAAATGTGAATGTGGATGAAGGCAAAGGAAGAACATCAGACTAGAGTGGCTATGAGTCAGATGAACCTGTTGATATAACTTATGAAGAAAAGGTTAAACAAGAAGATAATCAAAGTGAAAAAGAAAAGGCTCTGAAAATTGCTAAGACTCCCATGTATGTAAGAATCAATCACTCTAAAAATCAAATTATTGGAGACAAAGAGAAAGCAGTACTGACAAGGAAAAGAGCTACAGAAGAATAAGTGAATTACTGTTTTCTCTCTACAGTTGAACCACAAACTATGAATGAAGCCTACAATGATGAAAATTGGGTTAAGGCAATGGAAGAAGAACTAATGCAAATAGAGAAGAATGACACTTGGGAATTAGTTCCTAGACGTATTGACAAAAATATTATTGGAGCCAAATGGGTCTTCAGAAATAAGCTGAATGAAAATGGAGAAGTTATAAGGAATAAAGCAAGACTTGTGTGTAAAGGATATTCTCAAATTGAAGGAATAGATTTTGAAGAGACTTTTTCTCCGATAGCTCAGATTGAAGCAATCAAAATGTTTCTAGCATTTATAGCTCACAAAAATTTCAAAGTATATCAGATGGATGTGAAGTCTGCATTCTTGAATGGTGAGTTAGAAGAGGAAGTCTACATTGAGCAACCGAAAGGATTCCAACTATCAAATCAAGGTGATATGGTATGCAAGTTGAAGAAACCATTATATGGACTCAACCAAGCTCCTAGGGCATGGTATGCAAGGTTGGATAAGTACTTATTGCAGCTAGGATTTAGTAAAGGCAATGCTAACATTAATCTTTATTTCAAGATTAATGGTGATCAAATTTTGATTGTTGAAGTCTTTGTTGACGATATCATCTTTGCAGGAAATGAAGGTATGTGTATGAAATTTGCTGGTGAAATGTAGAAAGAGTTTGAGATGTCTATGTTTGGTGAGATGAATTTTTTTCTAGGTCTGTAAATTAATCAATCAGATATAGGAATCTTCATATCTCAGTCTAAGTATGTGAAAGAGTTGTTTAAGAAGTTTGGGATGCAAGACTCTAAACCAGTATGTACTCCCATGGTGACTAGCTACAAACTGAGCATAATTGATGAATCACCCAAGACTAATTAGAAAAAGTACAGATCAGTGATTAGAGGATTACTTTATCTAACTCAAACCAGACCGATATTATGCATGTAGTTTGTCTTGTTGCAAGATTTCAAGTTGATCTAAGAGAATCACATGTAATGGTAGTACAAAGAATCCTGAGGTATTTAAAAGGCACTCCGGATCATGGCTTATGGTAACCAAAGGATAATGATTTTACTCTTAGGGCTTATATGGATGCTTATTGGGCCAGAAATGTTGATGATAGGAAAAGTACAACTAGAGGTACCTTCTTCTTGGAAAATAGATTGGTTTCATGGCTGAGCAAGAAATAAGATTCAATCTCCTTGTCAACTGCAGAAGCAGAGTATATTGCAGCAGCATGTTGTTGTACTCAAGTGTTATGGATGAAGCGGACTTTGAAGGATATAAGAGTTGTTTATGAAGATCCAATTGCAATCTTGTGTGACAATACAAGTGCCATAAATATTTCCAAGAATCCAGTGATGCACTCAAGAACAAAGCATATATCTATAAGGTATCACTTTTTGAGAGAAAAGGTGATAGAGAATGAAGTAAAGTTGGAATATGTGTCCACAAAAGATCAGATTACAGATATCTTCTCGAATCCTCTACCTAAGGATACTTTTGAGTATCTCAAAGAAAATTTAGGGGTCATTACCCCTCCTACCCTAAACTAAGATGCATGAGAATGCATCAATCCAGTGGTGCTCAAAGTCTCATTGTTTGATCTGGATTGATGTTTTTGGAGCTACCTCTCAGGGGGAGTAGCTAGACATATTGGTAACAGTTCAGTTGGATCAGAGCAGAAGAATGAAAGTATGTGCCCTTTGCCATTGATGTCAAAGGGGTAGAGAAATCATGTGAAAAATTCAAAAAAAGAATGTAGATGTGTAAAGAGAAATGGGAAGAATCTTGTCTTGATGGTCTTTTCAGTTTTTCACATCATATGTTGCCATCAATGACAAAGGGGGGAGATTGTTGTAAGTATGTGCCTAACTGGTGTTGTCATTGATGTCAACATATCAGTGTTGTCATTAGTGTCAACTGTGCTCTTGTTTTGATGCTTTGTATTTTATTGGAGGTGGATATTGAGGATATTGAGAAAATTTGCTCCTTCGATGGAAACAATGTGTTCTAAAGTTTCTTATGTATTACAGAAGAACAGTCTAGTAGATTGCTCCGCATTTCCTGAAAGATGAATATCTTTATCTGCGGATTGGAATTTATTTAGAGACACATCTGAAGATGCTATGTTCCAAGTTTGAGCCTCCGGTATGAAGAATTGAGTGAGTTATGTTCACCAGAGTGAAAACAACTTTTTCTGTATGTTTGACAATGACAGGGAGAAAGTATTATGCTCTACATTCCTCCACATTAAAGTATTGATCTGCAGTTCTAGAATTAAGTCTGAGATGATGTTATGTGTCTTCAACTCCAATGGTTCATGATTTGGTTGTCCGCAAGCGATCTTTTCATTATGACAGTGGTTGGCAGTGCTGGTTATGTGCTCTGGTTTGAAGAATATTCTTGACAGAGTGGCTAGAGATCATGCAGTTGTTATTGGTGGTTACAATGTGCTTATGGATGTCTCTTGATCATGTTCCTACCTTTTGGATTGGTCCACAAAGAGAAGTTTGGATTGTGAAAGAAGAATGTTCTTAGAAGACCTAGTGTTAACTCCAGTCTTGGCTGACTTGGTTGTTTTGATTATTTGCAGAGATGCATTGAAGATTGTAGAAGCGTGTTGTGGCATGGAGGATTGTGTTTGAGTCCCAACTAAGGCATGGCATGTTCATCATACTTCTCTACATCTTTCCTTAGATAAATTTTGTAATAGGCATAGACCTATTTCTGTGTATGTTTTGTAATGTCGACCTTGGAGATTGTTCCAACGGTTGATGAATGTAATGGTGACCTTGATGTACATTCCAAGGTTGATGACTTCTATAAAGACATGTAATGTAATTGTGAAAAAGTACATGGATGTGTAAATATGAAGAGATAAGTGTGAAGATGTGAAAGAGTATAGCAGAGAAGTTATATTGTGCTTGAATGGAACTGAACCCAGGTATGGAGTAGATGCAACTTAATTGGTTCACCACTTTGGTAGTGAGCCACCCTTTGGCAGTGAGCCATTCTTTGCAATGAGCAATTTAGGCAGTGAGCCTTGTAGGTAGCGAGCCTCTATTTTTCAGTATTGTTATAACTCATAATTTTTGTGGGCTAACACCCACCATGGTTTTTCCTTTTTAGGGTTTTCCACGTAAAAATCTGGTGTCTACTGTGTTGAATGTGTGATTGTGATTAAGTCTCTGGTTTCATGCTTTCATGGTTAAATTTGATTATTAGTGATTAAGTATTTGATGGTCTATGAAGTTAAGCTTTTGTGACAACTGATTCACCCCCCCCCCTCTCAGTTGTCTTGTGTATTTCAACAATATGGATATGTTTCATAGAGCCATCAACTAGATTCATTGAAAGCATCTTTAGAACAATGGCACATGTTATCTTAATGTTAAAAGGATCTACGATCTACACATGCCTAGGTGGCCCAATAAAAACATAGATCTAAAATATGGCAAAGGGAAAGCATATCACTTGATACAAAAAAGTAGTATGGGGAAACATATCCCAAAGATCATGGCTAAATCCTCACCTCCATTAATTGGATAAGATATAATTGAATGAGGTACCATATTTGGAAGGTCATCATGATTCATTGGGGATTACAATAGTTTTCATTGGATCGCTTTATGTGTATAGACATGTACACAATTATATATTGTGGGAAGAATCTATCCCAATTAGGTTTTATATAGTCTAATTTAGTGGATCTTAGTCTTTTTCTAAACTCAATTCCTTCAACCTTGTGCCATGTTTGTCAAGTTATACTTTCTATAAATCAAATCAAATATTTCATCCAATCTATATAGGTTGCTATAATTCATGTACCTTTGGATTTTCTCTCAATTTCATATCCTTTAGCTAGGTTCTCAAACCCTAACCTGCACCGCTATACATGTATTTTCCACACTCATATTAAATGGAAGATTGTTACTTTTCTATATTATTTCTTCTTGAATATGTAATAGTTTATGCATTAAGTCATTACATGTTTATTTTAATACATTAATTTACTAGCTAGTTTATTTTGTTGTCCTTCACACCACCACCTTGATCCCCATAAGACAAGTTAATTTATCTTCAAATTTTCCAAAATAAGTCTCTTTATGAATATGCAAAAAATCTACCTAGAGATTCAAACTCAAGACCTACCAACCTCTAATCCAATGCCTTTTAAGGCTTGCTACTATGCTATATCCAACTTTAATTAGTTAAAATGTTTAAAAGATCCCTTAAAGATAAACTCATTTTTCAAATGAAAGAGCTTAGGCCAAACATAGAGGATGGGAGTTTGACTAGAGAATATACATAGGATTGGGAGAGGACCTTAGGTCTGGATAGATGGGACATGTAATAGAATGGGCCATGGGAACATAGGAGTAAGTAGGATCAAGTAGTGGTTGAGGCCCTTGAGTAATTTGAGTGTTAGAAGGATAAAGAGCCAAGTCAAGTAGGTGTGGTTAATGGTAATCAGAAATAGGTTCGCATGATAAAGGATGGATGAAAATGCACTCGATTGACACATTATGAGGACTTGACATAAGGAAATAATGCATCAAAGCAGATGGGATAGGGATTAGGTTGTAATACAGAATCTTGGACATTCTAGTTGGGATTAGTGGTATTTCTAGATGGAGAACATAAGTGTTAAGGATGAAGCAAACATTGAAGGATATAAGAAGAAGATATCAGCTAATGCCTATGAGATTGAGTTATCATAGAACCTAGATATCTCATCCATTTTCAATGTGGGATATTTGTATAGATTTGATGCAAACATGGAAGAAAAAGTTGTGGAAGAGGAAGACATAACTTTAGATACACCAAACTAGAAGGCTTGGATATGTGGAAAGCAAAGGCAAAGATTGGGCACATTTATAGTAGAGTCACCAAAAAGACTAGAGACATAGAATATATGTTCAATATTTGGTCAAGTGGAATAATAGTGTAGCTAAAGAAGCTAAATGGTTGACATTTATGATTACAATCTTTAAGATTCTACAAAAGAGTCATGAGCAAGGGCTCACTTTTCTTTCTTACTTAGGGTATGCAATGTAGGAGCATCCCAAGTCAATAGGAAATCGTGTATCAACCAAAAAGGAAAGTTTTCATTTATTTTTGTTACAATATCTTAGTATGTGTTTGGAGTTAGAGTTTGTGGTTTTGTCAATTAGTGTTTTGAGATATTTTGATGTTGTTGTGGTAATGTGAAGGGATCTAGTTGTGTCTTTCTTTTCACACAAGTGCACTATTGGTCCAAGAACACTTGTCTACCTTGTTAAACAATGTCAATCTTAGGATAACAACCTAAGCAAATTTTACACCCAAAAGTTGTTTTCTATCTCTTTAGCCTTGGAATTTCATAACCACTCATTTGAAAATGAGATAAAATAAGGATCCCTCTATTATCATTAATACTATTCAAACTTTCCTATAAAGAAACTTTAGATTTTAAATTTCAAAACATTTTGAATACTTGGATGTGTGTCATATGTGTTGTAAGTATGTGCCTAACCAGTGTTGTCATTGATATCAACATATCAGTGTTGTCATTAGTGGCAGCTGTGCTCTTGTTTTGATTCTTTGTATTTTATTGGAGATTTGGATATTGAGGATATTGAGAAAATTTGCTCCTCTGGTGGAAACAGTGTGTTGCAGAGTTTCTTGTGTATTATAGAAGAACAGTCTAGTAGATTGCTCCGCATTTCCTGAAAGATGAATATATTTGTCTATGGATTGGAAGTTATTTAGAGGAACATCTGAAGATTCTATGTTCCAAGTTTGAACATCTGGTATGAAGATTTGAGTGAATTACGTGCACTAGAGTGAAAATAACTTTTTCTGTATGTTTGGCAATGACAGGGAGAAAGTATTATTCTTCGCATTCCTCCGCATTGAAGTATTTTGATCTACGGTTCTAGAGTTAAGTCTGAAATGATGTTATGTGTCTTCAACTCCAATGGTTCATGATTTGGTGGTCCACAAGTGATCTTTTCATTATGACAGTAGCTGGTAGTGTTGGTTATGTGCTTCGATTTGAAGAATCTTCTTGACAGTGGCTAGAGATCGTGCGGTTGTTCTTGGTGGTTACAATGTGCTTGGGATGTCTCCTGATCGTGTTCCTACCTTTGGATTGGTCCGCAAAGAGAAGTTTGGAAGAAAGATTCAATCCTTCAATGGTCACTTTTTTACATGCAATATATTTGGGCATAAAGCTAACTAGTGCAGATCCAGAATGAATGGAAGATACAATGGTCAGAGGAATGTTGTGTGTTATATTTGCAACAAGGTTGGACAATTTGCAAAATTTTGTAGAAGCAAAAGTATGAAGAAGGATATACTGGCAGAGAAGAACAAACCAGTACAGAAGGTTGATCTGATAGAAACCAAGAAAGAGATGAGAAATATCTGGGTTAAGAAAGATGTAACTGATGACAAGGATGTGTTTGTACCATCTTCTGGTGCAGATGTTTCCTCTAGAAACTAAACTGAGAGCTTTGGCTCAGGGGGAGCATCAATGAAAAATCCTTTCTCCCTCTACCAAATGAGTAGTGTTGAAGCCAACACGAAGCTATGAGTTGAAGATTGATATGTTTGATCAGTTGAAGAAAATTTCAAAAGAGAATATTCATCTGGGAAAGATTGTTGAGAAATTTAAATCGACTGTGAGTTACAATGAAGGTATTAGCATCTTTTTGAAACAAAGCATTTATGGAAAATTAGGTTTTGATCAATAAGGGGCTAGAAGCAAATTTATTTGATGGAAACTCACATTGCAAACAAGCATTCAAGTGAAATAGGAGATCTTGATCAATGTAGCAAAGAAGAGATCATTTCATTCAATCTTTTTCAAGAAGAAACCCTAACTGGAAGCATTTTCAAGGTATTTATAGTCTTCTACTCTTGATCTAAGAAATTAAGTAGTGAAAATGTTTAAGCCTCAAGTGATTGATGTGTTAGATAGACCTAGACCTAAATTTAAGAAGCGTCTGTTGAAATCCATGGAAACGGATCCAGATGGCGCATTTTCTGATGTACCATATGGTGTGCTGCACAAAGAAGACATTAGGGTTTACATTCATGTGAATATGGAAGAATATAATCATGTGAAGTTAGGGTAAGTTTGGTTTGATGAATTGATAGATGATGATTTTTCTCTAAAGTCAGAATTTAGTGCCCTAGCAGAGAAGAAGTTAGATGTATGGAACAATTTTCCTATCTTTTGCTATGAGAATACTTGGGTAAGATATGTGTTGAGTAGGATACATGACAAATTCATGTGGTTGGATGTCCCACACATAATCAACAAGGATCCCATCAAGGTTGTGACAGGATTACTTTCCACTAGTACTATACTAGCTCTGAAGTCTATGAAGACTAATATAGTGATGAAGCTTACAAGGGTGAAGTTTGATAAAAGGGCTTTAACAGTCAATGACATTAAAGATCCAAAAGTTAAGTATGCATCAATGATGATTGGGTATAAGATCTATTTCACTAATAGAGAGAACTTTGTTTTTGCCACTAGCATATACATTGCGTATCAGATGGTAAAAGAGAATGTTGACTATGATCTATGTGAGCTTCTCTGGCAACAACTTCTAGAGAATTTAAAGAAGACCAAGGAGTCCAAATACCTATTCAAGTTTGGTACTCTCATTATCTGTCTACTATTTTACTTCTTGAGAGAGCTACCCAGTGCACAAAATGTTGTATGGTTAAGAGATATTCTAGTGGCAATATAGATTAGAGATCACCTGTAGAGAGTTGCTAACACTGATGCTCAAAGTGCAGCTCTATGGAGTTACTTCAAAGTTTTCCAAGAAAAGATGCAAGCTAGCATCAGAATGTTGCAAGTATGTGCCTAATCGGTGTTGTCATTGATGTCAACATATGTTTGTTGTAATCGATGTCAACTGTATCCTATTTTGTTATTTATTTAGAAGCCTTATATGTTGAGGATATTGAGAAAATTAGCCTCTCCGGAAGAATCAGAAAGTAAACAATGAATCACAGTGAAGACAATGAGTTGCATACTGAAGAACAGTCCAAAAGATTGCTCTGCATTTCTTACTAACTGAAGAACTTAATCTATGTATTGGAAGTTATTTAGAAGCATGGCTGAAGATGCTAAATCCTGAGTTTGAGCCTCCGGTATGAAGATTTGAGTGAGTTACATTCACTTGAGTAAAACCTACTTTTTTTAATTATTCACTGGTGCCTGAGAGAAAGTATTTTGCTCCACATTACTCCACATTAAAGTGTTTTGCTCTGTGGTTCTAGAGGGAAGTCTGATGATAAGTTCCTACAATTGCAATGGTTCATTTTTTGGTGGTCCACAAGCTATCTTTCTTTTATCACAGTCGAAGATGGTGAAGTTCATGTGCTCTAGTGTGAAGAATCTCATGAATAAAGTGGTTTGAGTTTGTGTAGTTGCTCTTGATGATTTCATCGTGCTTGTGGATTCCTCTTGATCATGTTCCTACCTTTACATTGCTCAGCGTTAAGGAAATGAGATCATGTTTAAAGATTATTCTCAGATAATGTAGCGTGTAACCAGTCTTAGCCGACTTGGTTAATTCCAGTAATTGTGGAGATCCCTTGAAGATTATGGAAGCATTTTGTGGTGTGGAAGATCATGTTTGAGTCCCAGCTAAGCCCTGGCATGATTCGCATATAGCTATACTACAAATCCTTAGCATAATTTTGTATTAGGTCAAGACCTATTTTGTAAATGTTTGTAATGCCAACCTTGGAGATTGTTCCAATGGTTGATGATTGTACTGCTAACCATGATGATCATTCCAAGGTTGATGAAGTGTATAAATACTTGTAATTGAGTCATGGAAAAGGTGTCCTTGTGCAAAGATGGGAAGCTAAGGAAAGAGGTGGAAGGGTAGAGCAAAGCAAAGGAACTATTATACTTCAATGTATAAATCTTAGACATGAAGAAGATGTTGATTTTGGCATGAGCCGCTAGTAGGGTTTAACAACTCTCAAGGTTTAATAGCCCTCATTGTAATCTTTCTAGGTTTAGGGTTGAGGCAGTGAGCCTACTAGACCTAGTTATACTTCATGATAGTGAGCCAATATGTTCTAGGCCTGAACATCATTTTTCAAAGATTGCAATATATTTTGAGAGCTAATCCTCTCCGTGGTTTTTCCCCACCTTGGGGTTTTTCACATCAAAATTTTGTGTCTTTTGTGTTTAATGTTGCATCTGTGTTTAAGTTTTTGATTTCATGCATTCATTGTTTAATCATAATAAGTGTGGACAAGTGATTAATGTTTAAGTGCAGAAGTGTTTGAGTTTTTGGGACAACTAATTCACCCCCCCTCTTAGTTCTCTAGTGCATTCCAACAATTGGTATCAGAGCAAGCTTCCTCTGAAGAAAATCTAACAGCTTGAGGAAGATCCAAAATGTCTTATAAGAAGGAAGCACTGCATTTTGATGGGATGAATTATGCTCTTTGGAAGGCACGAATGAAAAGTCATCTTCTTTGTCTTGGTTACAAAGTATGGAAATTTGCAAAAACAAAATACACCTTGCCTCAAAATGGTTTGACGACTGAAGATGAAATCAAATAATATGAAGTGGATGTTAAAGAAAAAGATGCTCTGTTAAGTTCATTGAATGACTAAGTACTAACAAAAGTTGTTTAATCTTGAAACTGCAAATGAGGTATGGGAAAAGCTGTAAAATCTGTATGAGGGAGATGATTCTATGAAGGAGGCCAAGCTACAAAGTCTAAAAGTGAAATATGAAAGTTTGAAGATGAATGAAGATGAAAACATAATAGCCTTTATGCAAAGAGTTGATGAACTTGTCACTGGAATAAAAGGTATGGGGGGAACTCTCAGTGATAAGGAAGTTATGATGAAAATTCTCAGATCACTACCAAAGTCCTACAGTCACAAGGTAGCTATAATTGAATAATTTATGCAAGTAAAATCTATTAACAAATATCAGTTACTTGGTAAGCTTACTGCCTTTGAAATGAGAGAGTTTAGTGATGCCCTGCCAAAAGTAGAGACTGCCTTCAAAGCCAATGCTTCTGGGAAAACCTCCAGATCAGAAAAGTACAAGGTAGAATCTGATGATGAGTTTGATGAAATTGAAGCCAACTTTGTGGATAGACTACAAAGAGGATCCGGTAAGTTTAAAGGTAAATTACCTTTTAAATATTTTTCCTATGGTAAAATAGGCCACTTTGCTTCTAGATGTCCTGAAAGAATTGTAAGAAATAGAAAAAGATATGAGAATGGGCCTAGGATCCAAAAGAAATGCTATTATGTTGAAGATTTTGATGATGATGGAGTATCAGATAATGGTGAATGAGATAATGCTAGTACTCTTGGTAATGAATGCTTGTTTATTGCTATTAAGGAAGAACCTATGTCTACTAATCTTGCTAGCTGTGTGAAGGAAGAAAAACTAGTGGAAAGTGCTTTGGCTGCTTAGGTTGTTGAAGACAAAGATGAATGGGTTATTGATAGTGGCTGCTCTCACCACATGACTAGTGACAAAAGTAAGTTTGTGAGTTTGGAAAGATATGATGGTGGACTGGTTAGGTTTGGAGATGATACAACTGGTAAGATTTGTGGAAAAGGATCTATTTCTTTTGATGGAAAGCATAATACTGAAGATGTCTTGTATGTGAAAGGATTAAAGCACAATCTTTTGAGTGTGGGTGACATGTGTGACAAAGGTTATGATTTAAGATTCAAGGACAATGGATGCAAGATCAATGAAATCTCTGGAACAGTCATTGCAACTAGTAAGAAGACCAGAGGTAATATCTATCACTTGAAAGGAACTGATAATTATTGTTTGTTGGCTCAAACTGATGAAAGTTGGCTATGACATAGAAGTTTGTGTCACATCAATTTTGATAACATTATGAAGATAAGTACTGCACAAGCTATTAGAGATTTGCCTAAGCTTGTGAATCATGCTAATCCTATTTGCAAGGAGTGTCAATTTGGGAAACAAACAAGAACAAGTTTCAAAAGCAAGGACCAATTAGTTGATGGACTACTGGAACTAGTGCATACAGATTTGTGTGGACCTACCAAAGTAAGAAGTTTGCAAGGAGATAGGTATTTAATGTTGCTTATTGATGATTATTCTAGAATGACTTGGGTTACCTTTTTGAAAGAAAAATTAGAAAATCTAGATAAGTTCAAGGTATTCAAGGCAATGGTTGAAAATGAGATGGATTTGAAGATCAAATGTTTAAGGTCTGATAGAGGAGGAAAGTTTACATCAAATGAATTCAATTTCTTTTGCGAAGAACATGGGATAAAGAGATAGTTATCTGCACCTAGAACTGCACAACAAAGTGGAGTCATTGAAAGGAAAAATAGAACAGTTCAAGAAGCTACTAGAACCATGATGAAGGAAGCTGATCTTCTGGAAGTATATTGGAGAGAGGCAATTCACACTAATGTATATATCCTAAATAGAGTCCAAGTCAAAGGTAATAGTTCTAAGACACCTTATGAATTGTGGTATGGTAAGGTTCCTACTATGAAATATCTCAAAGTTTTTCATAGCAAATGTTATATCAAAAGAGAAGAAGATCTAGGCAAGTTTGATGCTAGGTGTGATGAAGGATCTTCCTTGGTTACTCCACCAAGAGCAAGGCCTACTGGTGTTATAATAAGAGGCTGAATAAGATCATTGAGAGTGCAAATATCAAAGTTGATGAAAGTAAGGAAAGGTCTCCAGAATCAAGTGGATATGAATCAGATAAACTAGATGTTTCAGAAGTGGTGCAGCATGAAGAAAACCCAAATGAAGAGGAAAAAGCTCCAAAAAGTGCTACCAATACACCAAGGTATGTAAAACTTAATCATTTTGAAGATCAAATCATAGGAGATAAGAGCAAAGGAATCCTGACCAAAAGAAGAGTTGCAGAAGAACAAGTAAATTTCTGTCTGATTTCAAAGATTGAACCTAAGACTATGAATGAAGCTTGGAATGATGAGAATTGGGTAAAGGCTATGAAAGAAGAATTGATGTAGATAGAGAAGAATCAGAACTGGGATCTTGTTCCCAGACCAGTAGATAAAAATGTAATTGGCACCAAGTGGGTTTTCATAAACAAGATGAATGAGAATGGTGAAGTGGTAAGAAATAAAGCAAGGTTGGTATGCAAAGGATACTCTCAAGTTGAAGGAATAGATTTTGAGGAAACATTTGCACCAGTGGAAAGGATTGAAGCTATAAGAATATTTTTTCAATTTGCAGCTTACAAAGATTTTAAGGTATATCAGATGGATGTAAAGTCTACATTCTTGAATGGAGAGTTGGAAGAAGAAGTCTATATTGAACAACCAGAAGGATTCCAGTCATCGCATTAGGGTGACATGGTATGTAGATTCAAGAAGGCATTTTATGGATTAAAACAAGCTCCCAGGGCCTGGTATGCTAGGTTGGATAAGTATCTGATACAGTTAGGATTCACCAAGGGTACCACCGACAACAATATCTATTTCAAGATTAATAACGAACAAATCCTAATTGTTGCAGTCTTTGTTGATGACATTATCTTTGGAGGCAATGAAGGTATGTGCACAGTTTTTGCTGGAGAAATGGAAAGTGAATTTGAAATGTCCATGTTTGGTGAGATGAATTTCCTTTTAGGTCTGCAAATAAATCAATTAGATAAAGGTATCTTCATTTCTCAGTCTAAGTATGTGAAAGAGTTGTTAAAGAAGTTTTGGATGGAAGACTCTAAACTGGTAAATACTCCCAAGATAATCAGCTGTAAGTTGAGTAAAAATGATGATTCACCTATGACAGATCAGAAAAGGTACAGATCTACGATTGGAGGATTACTTTATCCGAGTCAAACCAGACTTGACATAATGCATGCAGTTTGTCTTGTGGCAAGATTTCAAGAAGAACCTAAGGAGTCACATGTGATGGCAGTCAAGAGAATTTTGAGATATTTGAAAGGCACAATGGATTATGGTTTGTTGTATCCAAAGGACAATGATTTCACTCAGTGCATACACTGATGCAGATTGGGCCGGAGATGTAGATGACAGAAAAAGTACAAGTGGAGGTGCATTCTTTTTGGGAAAAAGGCTAGTATCTTGGATAAGTAAGAAACAAGATTCAATATCTCTATCCACTACAAAAGTAGAATATATTGTAGCAGCATCTGTATGCAAGTGTTGTGGATGAAGCAGACATTGAAGGACATCAGAGTTGTGTATGAAGATCCAATTGCAATCTTTTGTGACAATACAAGTGCCATAAACATATCAAAGAATCCAGTAATACATTCAAGGACAAAGCACATATCCATAAGATATCACTTTCTGAGGGAAAAAGTGACAGAGAATGAAGTCAAGTTGGAATATGTATCTACAAAAGACTAGATTGCAGACATTTTCACCAAACCTCTGCTTAAGGATACTTTTGAGTATCTCAGAGAAAAGTTAGGCATTATTACCCCTCCTACTCTAAACTAAGATGCATAAGAGTGCATTAGTCCAGTGGTGCTTAGAGTTCCTTCTTCAGATCCGAATTGATGCTTTTAGGGCTACTTCTCAAGGGGAGTAGTCAGAGAGTTTAGAAGAAACATTGAATAAGAACAGAAGAGTGCAAGTATGTGCCCTTTGCCATTAATGTCAAAGGGAGAGAGAAGTCATGTGAAAAACTCAAAAAGAAAGAGTGTAGATGTTTAAAGAGATAGGGGGAAAATCTTTCCTTGATGGCTGTTGCAGTTTTTCAAATCATATGTTGCCATCAATGACAAAAGGGGAGATTGTTGCAAGTATGTGCCTAGTCAGCGTTGTCATTGATTTAACATATATTTGATGTCATTGATGTAAACTGTATCTTATTTTGTTATTGGTTTAGAAGCCTTATATGTTGAGGATATTGAGAAAATTAGCTTCTCCGGAAGAATCAAAAAGTAAACAGTGAATCACAGTGAAGATAGTGAGTTGCATATTGAAGAACAGTCCTGAAGATTGCTCTGCATTTCTTACTAACTGAAGAACTTGGTCTATAGATTGGAAGTTATTTAGAAGCATAGTCGAAGATGCTAAATTCTGAGTTTAAAAGTCTGATATGAAGATTTGAGTGAGTTACATTCACTAGAGTAAAACTTGCTTTTTTCTGATTATTTACTGGTGCCTGAGAGAAAGTATTTTGCTCTGCATTCCTCTACATTAAAGTGTTTTTCTCTGCAGTTTTAGAGGGAAGTCTAGGATGATGATAAGTGCCTAAAATTGCAATGGTTCATGTTTTATTGGTCCGCAAGCTATCTTTCTTTTATGACAGTTGAAGACAGTGAAGTTCATGTGCTCCAGTGTGAAGAATCTCATGAATAAAGTGGTTTGAATTTGTGTGGTTGCTTCTGATGATTTCAACGTGCTTGTAGATTCCTCTTGATCATGTTCCTACCTTTACATTTGTCCATGTTAAGGAAATGAGATTGTGTTTGAAGATTATTCCCAGATAACATAGCGTGTAACCAGTCTTAACTAACTTGGTTAATTCTAGTAATTACGGAGATCCCTTGAAGATTATGAAAGCATGTTGTGGTGTGTAAGATCATGTTTGAGTCCCAGCTAAGGCGTGGCATGATTCGCATATAGCTATACTACAAATCCTTAGCATAATTTTGTATTAGGTCAAGACCTATTTTGTAAATGTTGTAATGACGACCTTGGAGATTGTTCCAATGGTTGATGATTGTAGTACTGACCTTGATGATCATTCCAAGGTTGATGAAGTGTATAAATACTTGTAATTGAGTTGTGGAAAAGGTGTCCTTGTGCGAAGATGGGAAGATAAGGAAAGTGGTGGAAGGGCAGAGCAGAGCAGAGGATCTATTGTACTTCAATGTTGAAATCTCAGACATGAAGATGTTGATTTTGGTAGTGAGCCACTAGTAGGGTTTAACAGCCCTCATTGTAATCTTTCTAGGTTTAGGGTTGAGGCAGTGAGCCTACTAGACCTAGTTGTACTTCATGGCAGTGAGCCAGTATGTTCTAGGCCCGTGGAGTGACCAAGCATGAACATCATTTTTGAAAGAATGCAATATATTTTTAGATCTAATCCTCTTCATTACTTTTCCCCACCTTGGGGTTTTCCACATAAAAATCTGGTGTCTCGTTTGTTTAATGTTGCATCTATGTTTAAGTTTCTAATTTCATGCATTCATTGTTTAATCATAATAAGTGCGGACAAGTGATTAATGTTTAAGTGCAGAAGTGTTTGAGTTTTTGGGACAACTGATTCACCCCCCCCTCTCTCAGTTGTCCAGCACATTCCAACACAGAACCCCTAGGTGAGTTGTGGAAAAATATGAAAATGAGATTATTTTCATGGTAACCAAAGATGAGTGCTTGATGGGAGCAGTCGAGCCCAAAACTATATTGGTGTAGGAGCACCCCTTCAACAAGCCAAATATACATCTGAGGGAGAAGACTAAGGTCTTAATATGTTATCATATTTTATGCATTTCTATGTTTGTTCATGTTGTCATGTAGGACTTGTGTTGTGATTTCATGTTTGTAATAAAAAACCCCATCATGTGAACCAGTGTTACAAATTTGGCATCCGTATAAGCCAATTTGAACATCTTGGGCAATTGGGGTATGTGGATGATTAAATCAAGTGTGTTATGTTTAGGTGTCTTGTTAATGTGTTTAAGTCATATCGTATGCCAAACATGTGTCGTGTGATTAGTTAGAGTTTTGATATTCTGGTTGGAAGTTGTAACGACTCCAACTTCTGATGTTCTGGTTGGAACTGAGTGAGGAGAGATATAAACACATTTTTGGAAGAGGAGAGCAGGTGATGAAGTTTGATTGAAGAAATAAAAGTTCTATCAGTTTGTGTTCACAAGTTTTGTGTTCTATATAAATTCCCTGTGTATTAAATTGTTCTGTGCATACTCTTTGTATCAAATTATTCATTACATAATCTAGTTTTATGTTGTCGAAGATGCAAGACTAAGACCATTCCACTGGTGGATTTCTTTGAAATCAGTGGAATGGACCCTGTACATAGTTTTCTATTTTATTTTCTTTTTGTTCATGTTTATGGCGGAATAGGATAGGGGATCCTATCTCTAGAAGAGTTGTCGCAGTAGAGAGCCTAGCATCTCTATGTGCAGGGCTCAACAGAATTGAGACTGTGAGTTTGGTTGCAGAGGACGTCCTCGACGTAAGTTTTGGTGTTGTTTCAGTGAAGATACATTCCCTGTGTATATCACAATTGTATCAGAGTACATTTTGTGTATATCCTACAATTGTATGTTGAAGACAATCTGTGTGTATATCGCAGTTGTATGCGAGTGACATTCGATACAAGTGACGACCGGCTATAGCGGTCAAAGCGGGTGGAGATACATTGGATGACCGGCTACCATAAGTCAAGAAATGTATATGCAAAAATGGTAGACATCGATATCGGAGCAGTCCATCGATAAGATTTTGGCTATCGGAGAAGGAGTGAACAAACGGGCCGATGAACAATGTTTGGCTGATAGGAGTTTGGTGTTTGGCATCAAGGAGATTGACACTAGTGAAGAGACTTTGGAAAGTTCTTCCGATAGGGAGTATCTGGCCGATAGTTGTGAATATCAGAGTGACTCAAAATGTCAGGGTGAAGTGTAGCGGGGAAGCCAATAGTGTAAAGTGTCACCAATATTGGGTTTCAGAAAGACATAGAAGGTTTCTTGATGACAGTGGCGTCGGAATGAACAAAGACTCGGAGTGACAGATTTCAAATATTCTGATGAGCATTATCTTGCTGATAGAGTATGTCGGAAGGAGAATCAAGTTCTCTTGCTGATAGAGAGAAACTTTGGCCTTAAAGAGGTAGTTGACTATGGAGTGTCAAGAATTTGTCCAAATCTCTTGGAGCTCTGCATCATAGTGGTATCAGAGAAAAGGAGTATCCTTTGGGTAGAAGAAGAAGACAAGATGTTAGACAAAGAGGGGTCACAAGAGTACCCAGTGAAGATGACCAATGTTGAGTTGGTTGTTCTAGTGAAGAAACAATTGGCAGAGAGCAAAGCAGTGAGGACTTAGAATCAGGCCTTTAGAAATGAGTTAGAGAAGTTGAGGGACAGAGTAGAAAAGGGAGAAGAACATTCTGGTGATGAAGAAGACTGGGATGAAGAGAAGATCCCTAGGTAGGAAGAGATGGAGGTTCCTGCAGACCAAAGACCCTTGATCAATGTCCTCAAATCCATGGAGAGAAGGACCGTGGATATGAAACTAGACCTGCCCATGTTTGCAGGCAAAATGGATCCTGATTCAGTGATCGAGTGGATAGACTCCTTCAATAACTTCTTTGAAACCGAGGAGATACCAGACCACCAAAGGGTGAAGATGGCCCAATCCAAAATGAAAGGGGCTGCACTAACTTGGTGGACTTTCATCCAAGATGACAGGGTGAAAGAGGGAAAGAGCAGAGTTGCTACTTGGAAGATTATGGTGGCTTTAGTGAAGGAAGCCTATGTTTCGTTGGATTACAACATTCAACTACTTAAGAGGAAACAAAACTTGAAGCAGAAGGAGTTAGATGTCAGTTCATACACTGAAGAGCTCATGAAACTACGTGTCAAGGCAAAGGTAAAGGAGGGTGAGGAAGAGAAGGTGGCAAGGTAACTTAATGGTTTGAGGTTTGCCATCCAAGAAGATTTAAATCTGCATAACCCAGATGCAGTCCAAAAGTGCTACCAATTGGCACTCAAAGTGGAAGAGAAATTAAAGAGAAGACAAGAGCAAAACAATAGAGGAAGAGGGAGATAGCAAAGAGGGGGAAGAAGTCCTTTCAGAGGTAGAGGAAATGGATTTGGATACCAAGGTGAATCCAATCAAGAGAACAAGAAAGGAGACAACAGTCAAACTCAAGGGGGGTGTTACAATCAAAGAAGAAACTTTAGGGGTAGAAGACCACCATTTAGAGGGAGATCTCAGGGCAGAGGACCTCTTAGATGTTACAATTGCAATCAAGAAGGCCACATAGCCAGCAGATGTCTAGAAAAGACAACAAGTTCAATGGGAGAAAGGAGGACAAATTTGATCCAAGAATCTGATTGTCAAAGTGTGACAAGCTCAAACACTTTTCAAAGTGTGAATGCTCTTGACAGTTATGTATATCCTGAGAAGGGAGAAGCTTTGATGATGAGGAGAGAAATGACCACCATGAAGGTGCCTGACAAAGAACCCCCGCAAAGGAAGTCTCTCTTTAGAACTACTTGCAAAGTAGGAGGGAAGGTGTGTAAAGTTTTGATTGACTCCAGATCCACTGAAAATTTTGTGTCCATTGAAATGGTAGAAAAGTTTAAGCTTAGGAGACTACCACACCCTTGCCCATACAAGGTCTCATGGCTCACCCAAGGTTAGCAAACAGTTGTGGAAGAGCAGGCTTGGGTGGAGTTTCAAATTGGAACATACCAGGATAGATTATTGTTTGACATTGCCAAGATGGATGCTTGCCATCTCCTATTTGGAAGACCATGGCAATATGACTTGAAAGCACACCATGATGGAGTTAGAGACACATATTCAATCACCAAGGATGGTAAGGTAATAGAGTTGCTACCACTAATGGAGAATGAGGTGGAATTAAAGGGGAAAGAAGTTAAGGTGATGATGGTAGAAGGCAAACAATTCATGAAAGAGATAGTAGAAGAAGGTTCAGTTGTATATGCTCTAATTCGATGCCTAAAGGTGAACAAGGAGCAGCAGTAGGAAGTCAAGGGAGAGAAAAGGCAAAGGTTCATAGATCCAGCTATCCAAGAACTTTTGGACAAGTACAAAGGCATCATCTCTGATGGAATACCAAGGTCCCTACCACATATAAGAGACATCAGCCATTGCGTAGATCTGATCCCAGGATCTACACTTCCAAATAAGGCAGCATATAAGCTTACCCTAGGATAGAATGCACAGGTAGCAAGGAAGATTGAGGAGTTGTTGGAGACAGGCCTAATTGGCAAGAGTTTAAGCCCATGTGTAGTACTGGCTGTCCTAGCACCAAAGAAGGAAGGCACTTGGAGACTTTGTACTGATTCAAGGGCTATCAACAAAATAACAATCAGGTATAGGTTTCCAATCCCTAGAATAGAAGATTTACTTGATTGCTTGGGGGGTGCAAAATATTTCACAAAAATAGATCTAAAGAGTGGCTATCATCAGATTAGGATTAGGCCAGGAGATGAATGGAAAACTACATTTAAAACAAATGAGGGGTTATATGAGTGGAAGGTCATGCCTTTTGGTTTATCCAATGCCCCTAGTACCTTTATGAGGTTGATGAATGAGGTCTTAAGGGAATTCATAGGCAAATTTGTCATAGTATATCTAGATGACATCTTGATTTTCAGTAATACAAGGGAAGAGCACCTCAAACATATAGACTTGGTCCTCAAAAGGTTACATGAAGAGCAGCTAATGATCAACTTGGCGAAGTGTTTGTTCATGTAGGAGGAGATCATCTACTTGGGTTTTGTCATCTCATAGGGAAAACTAAAAATGGATCAAGAGAAGGTAAGTGCCATATTGTCTTGGCCAACTCCTAGAACCATGAATGATGTTAGAAGTTTCCATGAGTTAGCAACCTTCTATAGGAAGTTTATAAAAGGGTTTAGTCATGTTTGTGCACCCATGCTTGACACCATAAAAGGAGGACAGAAGTGTAGATTCACTTGGACAAAGGAGGCAGATGATTCATTTGAAACATTGAAGAAGGTGGAAGAGCAGCCAGTCCTTGTACTTCCTAACTTCAACAAGATTTTTCAAGTAGAATGTGATGCGAGCCACATGGCAATAGGAGCAGTGCTCAGTCAAGAAGGTAGGCCCATTGCATTTTTCAGTGAGAAACTAAATGATGCTAAGAAGAGATACTCATCATATGATTTGGAGATGTATGCTCTAGTACAGTCACTCAATAAGTGGAGGCATTACTTGATGCCAAAGGAATTCATAGTATTCACAGATAATCAGGCCCTTAGTTTCATAAACAGTCAAGAGAAGTTGAACCATAGGCATATGAAGTGGGTGGAGACTTTGCAAGCTTTCACCTTCACACTCAAGCACAAGAAAGGGGTCAAGAACAAGGTAGCAGATGCTTTGAGTAGGAGGGCTCTAACCATCAATCAGATCTAGTTGGAGAGTGTTGGCATTGACTCTTTGAAGGCCATGTATGATGCTGATGAAGACTTTGGAGAGATCTACAAGGTATGTACTTCCTTTGGTGACAAATATCATGTTGAGTTCTCTGAATTTCTGATCCAAGATGGATTACTTTTCAAGGGTGGACAATTGTACATTCCACGGTGTTCTATGAGACTGAATATCATTAGAGAGAAACATTGTGGGGCCATGGCAGGACATTTTGGTCTGGATAAGACTCTTGATCTTGTGAAGAGGCATTACTATTGGCCCAAATTACAGTCAGATGTGAGGAGATTTGTGGAGGCATGTGTGATATGTTAGAAAGCAAAAGGGAGATCAACTATGCAGGCTTGTATCAACCACTACCCATTCCTTCTAGGCCATGGGAAAGGATAAGCATGGACTTTGTATTGGGTTTACCTAGGACAAGGAAGGGATATGATACTATTTTTGTTGTAGTAGATAGATTTAGTAAAATGGCACACTTCTTGCCATGCAAAACCACTTGTGATGCATCATATGTTGCAGATCTATTTTTCAAAGAGATAGTAAGGATACATGGCTTGCCATTGAACATAATATCAGATAGAGATGTGAAATTTATTGGCCACTTTTGGAGGACTCTTTGGAGGAATATTGGAACCAACTTATCCTTCTCATCAGCCTACCATCCTCAAACAGATGGTCAAATTGAAGTGGGTAATCATTCATTGGGAAATCTACTCAGGTGTTTGACAAGGCAGTATGAAGAGAAGTGGGATAACATCCTACCACAAGCAGAATTTTTCTATAATGACACCGTCAATAGGAGTACAGGGAAATCACCTATCCAGGTGGTATATGGCATTCATCCAAGGGATATTTTGGAGTTGAGAGATCTACCTACAGGAGAGTCTATTAGTGCAGATGGAGAAGCCTTTGCATTAGCCATCAAGGAGGTGCATGATCAAGTCAAGGCACAACTCCAACAAACTACATTGAAATATAAAGCATATGCTAACAAGAAGAAAAGGGATCTAAAATTTGATGTTGGAGATTTGGTGTGGGTTAATCTAAAGAAGGAGAGGCTCCCAAAAGGTAAATATACCAAGCTAATGCAGAGGAAGATTGGACCATGTCAAATTTTGAAAAAGTGTGGATAGAATGCTTATGAGATCCAACTTCCTCCTAACATTGGATTGTCACCCATCTTCAATGTATGTGATTTAACTCCATACAAGCATAATGCAGATGTAGAACAGGAACCATTACAAAGTACATCAGATGATGATATTCCTAAGTGATCCACCAAAATTGAAGAAGATATTAGACTCAAGAGTGACAAAGAAAACATGAAACAAAGAGTACATGGAGTACTTGGTGGCTTGGCAGGGGAAACCTAACTCAGAGACAGTTTGGATGACTCAAGAATAGATCACAAATCATGGTACAGACCTTCAAACTCTCATCTCAAGTGGGCTTGAGATCTCTTCTCCCAGGGAGTATGGTGCACGAGCACCCCTTCAACAAGCCAAATATACATCCGAGGGAGAAGACTAAGGTCTTAATATGTTATCATATTTTATGCATTTCTATGTTTGTTTGTGTTGTCACGTAGGA
This sequence comes from Cunninghamia lanceolata, assembly GCA_027924645.1. Taxonomy (NCBI): domain Eukaryota; kingdom Viridiplantae; phylum Streptophyta; class Pinopsida; order Cupressales; family Cupressaceae; genus Cunninghamia; species Cunninghamia lanceolata. The sequence continues at coordinate 17,047,708 of BSBN01001272.1, read as the reverse complement.
CTTATATTGTGATTTCATGTTTGTAATAAAAAACCCCATCATGTGAACCAGTGTTACAAATTTGGCATCGTGATAAGCCAATTTGAACATCTTGGGCAATTGGGGTATGTGGATGATTAAATCAAGTGTGTTATGTTTAGGTGTCTTGTTAATGTGTTTAAGTCATATCGTATGCCAAACATGTGTCCTGTGATTAGTTAGAGTTTTGATATTCCAGTTGGAAGTTGTAACAACTCCAACTTCTGATGTTCCAGTTGGAACTGAATGAGGAGAGATATAAACACATTTTTGGAAGAGGAGAGCAGGTGATGAAGTTTGATTGAAGAAATAAAAGTTCTATCAGTTTGTGTTCACAAGTTCTGTGTTCTATATAAATTCCCTGTGTATCGAATTATTCTATGCATACTCTCTGTATCAAATTGTTCGTTACATAATCTAGTTTTTTGTTGTTGACGATGTAAGACTAAGACCATTCCACTAGTGGATTTCTTTGAAATCAGTGGAATAGACCTTGTACATAGTTTTCTATTTTATTTTCTTTTTTTTCATGTTTATGGCAGAATGGGATAGGGGATCCTATCTCTGGAAGAGTTGTCACAGTAGAGAGCCTAGCATCTCTATGTGCTAGGGCTTAACAGAATAGAGACTGCGAGTTTGGTTGAAGAGGACATCCTCGACGTAAGTTTTGGCATTATTTCAGTGAAGATACATTCCCTATGTATATCACAATTATATCGGAGTACATTTTGTGTATATCCTGCAATTGTATGTTGAAGACAATCTGTGTGTATATCATAGTTGTATGTGAGTGACATTCGATACAAGTCACGACTGACTGTAGCGGTCAAAGTGGGTGGAGATACATTGGGTGACCGGTTATCGTAAGTCAAGAAATGTATATGCAAAAATGGTAGACATTGATATCGGAGGAGTCCATCGGTAAGATTTTGGCTATCGGAGAAGGAGTGAACAAATGGGCCGATGAACAATGTTTGGCCAATAGAAGGAGTTTGGTGTTTTGCATCAGGGAAACCGACACTGGTGGAGAGAATTTGGAAAGTTCTTCTGACAGGGAGTATTTGGCTGATAGTTGTGAATATCAGAGTGACTCAAAACGTCAGGGTGAAGTGTAGTGGGGAAGCTGATAGTGTAAAGTGTCACCAATATTAGGTTTCGGAAAGACAAAGAAGGTTTCTTGCCGATAGTGATGTCAAAATGAACAAAGATTCAGAGTGAAAGATTTCAAAGATTCTGATGAGTATTATCTTGCTGATAGAGTATGTCGGAAGGAGAATAGAGTTCTCTTGCTGATAGAGAGAAACTTTGGCCTTAAAGAGGTAGTTGACTGTGGAGTTTCAAGAATTTGTCCAAATCTCTTGGAGCTTTGCATCATGTATGGATCCTGGAGATGGGATATGAGGTTCTAGAAGACACTCTGGTTGGTTTGGCTGAATTGATGCTTAGCAAACCTCATGACACTTTAGAAGAAAGGTTTGGTACTTTCAAAGAAAAGTCCATGAAAATCTATATGGAGCAAAGCAAGCCTCAATCATAGAAGAAATCACAAAATATAGTTGAGGAGTTTGCAAAGAAGGCTCGAATATCCAAAGAACAATTACAACAAGAAAAAGATAAGAGGAAAGTAACTGAAGAAAAGGAGTCCGTACCCAACACTAGAAGGTCAACTAGGACCTCATTCTCCACTACTAGTGCATCCAAGGCCTCCGAAGCTCCTACTACTATTGTTACAGAAAAGAATGATGAAGCTAGTACCTCTAAACCAGTAAAGATGAGAAGAGTAAAGACAAAAGGGCACAGAGATGTATATGTCAGTCATGGTGTTGATTGAGAAGAAGAAGAACAAGAAGAAGGAAAAGAGAGACTAGTCTAAAAGAAAAAGGGATCTCTTCCTACAGATGAAGAGACACTGGAAAAAAGAACAAAAACTGATACCACTGAAGAACAAGAAATTTATGACAAAGAGAAGGAAAACTTTATCTTTAGGAGAAGAGAAGTCACCTTAGAAGAAGAAGGAGAGCCCTCTGGAAAGGGAAAAGGAAAAGGAAAGGAAAAGAAGAAGGATAAGAAAAGTAGTGCTTCCATATCTCTTGAAGCCACCATCAATGTCATAGTTGAGCATGACAATCTAAATCAAGTGGTTGACCTATATGATGACAGCTCAAATAAGAACAAAGCCATCATTGAAACTGTTGTAATCAAGTACCTAGATATGTTCAATAAATCTTTGATTGAAATCACTAGTGAATTGACTGATAGTCTAGCTAGTATCTTAACTACCAAAAGAGACGAGGCACTAGCTAGAGATATAGAAGTAAAAGAAACTATTTTGAACAAGTTTTGTCCAAGTCTCCCTAGACAAGAGAAAATCAGAGTCACTCCAAGGCTAAGCAAAGATTTTACAACAAAAGAAGAATCAATACTCTGATGGTTGGGGACAAAAAGGAGATTGAGAAATTGATAAAAGAGACCAAAGAAATAACATTGAATGTGCTCAATGAGCTCCAAATTCCAATTGTTACAAACATTGATGGAGAGAAGCAAAATCCTATTGTGGGCACCACTGGTGTAGTTCTGGATGTAGATGGTGCGCAGAATGTGCAATCTTCACCACCTCCTTCAGACTCAAAGGGTCAAGGTGTGATCCCTCCTCTGGAAAACTCATAAAATAATGAAGTAAGAGAACCTACTGAGGAAAGTATTACAGAGGAAGAAGACAAGCAGAAAGTGAATGAACCATAACAACAAGTTGAAAACTCCTCTGGTCTGGAATCAATGTTGAACAACAAACTTCTACTAGAGAAGAGCCTCTAAAAGTTCCTACTACAAATGCAACTTCAGATATTGAAAGGAGAGACACTGTTGGTGAAAGATCAGCAGCTTCATCATTGGATTCCATCAAAGAATTTTTGGACAAACAGAAAGAATTACAAACTTTGTCTACTTCTGATTTGCTGCAAATGCCCTCTACCGATGGACAAATAAACTTGGCAAGCATGTCCCCCCTACAAAAGCTCAAATTGGGAACAATCTTTCAATCCATAGCTCAGGAAGAAATGCTGAAATCACATATTGAAGACAATGAGCTGATAGAGGAAGTTGTAATAGTTTTTGAGAAAATCTTTCTAGATGTTGAGAGAGATACTTCACTAACTCCCATCTTGCAAATGAAGAAACTCATGGAATCTATGAACAGTAAGTTTGAATCCTTTGAACAGGCAGCATAGAAGAAAGTTAGAGGAGAGATTGATAGCAAGAGGTTAGTAGAATTGAATGATAAATGCTCTAAAGCACAAATTTTTTTAGACAATGGCATTAAGTATGTTGAGACAACCATTAATGATGCAAATACATTGTATCAATTTTGCTTAAATTGGCCCACAACAGAAAAAGAAATAAAGGACAAGATAGAAGAATTTGAAAATTAACTTGTAAACCTCTCTAGAACTTATGATCCTTGGAAAGATCTAAATGGATATTTGAGAGATGTAATTGAGAAGGCTCATGTAAATATAAAGAAACTACAAAATCAGAAAGAGACCATTAAGGATCAAACAAGCCAACTAAGAGAGATTGTAAGTTTTAAGATAGCTTCCATGACAGGCCTAATCAGTGAAGCTAATAAGATAAGGAAGATAAATGATGTCCCTAACACAGTAGATAAGGCAAAAGATTTGTTATCCTGGATTAATGGGCATGTACAATTTTTGAAGTATGCTAAAGCCAAATGGGATTCAGATGTGATACAGCTAACGAACATCTTCAAAGACATCCTTCCAAAATCTCAGTAAGTCTTGATTTCTTGTGTACATATGTGGAAGGTTATAAGATATTTTTGAAATTTTGGTGTATATAGAAATCAATTACTTAGGGGGAGCAAGTTTCGGTGTGTATACATCTATATATTCTTGAATAAGGAAAATCTGATAAAAATTTCATATCCTTTGCCATTAATGTCAAAGGGGGAGAGAAATAGATGTGAAAAAATTATTTTTCATGAAGAGATGTAGATGTAGAAAATATTTGTCTCAGGGGGGGAACCATCAATGCCAAAGGGGGATATTTTTGGACATATCAGTGTTAGAGACACTGCTGACATATCAAGGTGCATGACACTCAAGAAGTGTTGAAGTGTTGTCATTAATGGAAACAATGTTTAGAGAAGTAATAGTTAGATGGAAACAAAGGTAAAGAGAGCAAAATTGGGTTGTGAGTTTATAGTAATAGCCCTCATATGATGTTTTGATCTGGAAAACAAATTGGTGTAAAATTGACTAAGTGTCAGACTATCTTCTAAGTGCACAAAGATACAGTTTTCTGGTCTACATTTCGCATAGTTTGAAGATTTTGATTTGTGGTTTTGGAATGTTATTGAGGACTATTAAAGGTATCTAATTCCAGGATGTCATCTTTCTATGTGTTCCAGAAAGTTGGCTACTTGGTGAAAAAGTTCAGCTTAACAGAGCGCAATCTCGGGCAGTATAGAGTGCCTGATTATTTTGGTCCTCATATCTCCTCTACGACATACTTTCTTATGTGGTTCTAAGGTGTTGTTGACATATGTTTGGACTTTCCAAAACCAAATTTTTAGAGTTTGAAGATCTCCAGAGAGAGATAAACTTGTCTGAGTATCACTACATGAACAGAGAGTGTTTGACTGTGATAGAGACTAAGTTCCAGTACTCCACATATCACCACATGGAAACATTTTTCTTTGTGGTTTTGATGATATGATTGTAGATGTTTGAAGATGGTTAGTTCCAAGTTTGAGGTGATTTGAAGTTCAGGTTGTTGAATTATACACTAACAGTTAGTATGCATCTATGTTACTTAGTTCGTGCAAGTCGAGCTGAAGAAGTCTACTTGTGCGGTGCATTCCAAAGATTGTGATATTATATAATATGGTTCTATAGGTCAATCTGACCTAGGATAATGTGTTTATGCTTTGGTTCTATCCGTATTCAACTTTGAGGCCAACCCATGATATTTTACATGCTACACTCAAGTAGGCTGGCCTATTTGGTGTTGTGAGTAAAGCGGTTCTAGAGGGAAAGTAAAAATGATGCATTGAGTTAAATGAGATCTATTTTCGGTATACCCTGACCTATTTTCTAGTTTGAATCTTGATGCGTAGTTTGTGGTAAAGTTTGAGGCATATTTTTGAGATCACCTAGTTGATAATTGTAAATGAAGCAGCTATATAAGTACAGATCTGGTTTTGATGTCAAGGGTGTGTTGTGTGTGTATGAACTATGTGAATAAACATGATGCTAAGGAATGATGTTGTTTGGTTTTGAATGATGCGACAAGTGTTGTAGATGTGAAGTGAGAAAGAACAAGGTAGACTGTGTGATTGTAGAGCAGAGCAGAACTAAGTTTCATAACAGTGAAATAAGATATTGTTTGTGCTTCAATAGAACTATATTCCATGCATATGCAGATGCAATTGTAACAGTTTATTTCTTTCTTCTCTCTCTTTCTATCTCAATGGGCAGTGAGTCCACTTGGACAGTGAGTCCACCTGCAATGAACATTTTTGTATTACCTTAATCGGTTATAATATATTGTGAGCTAACACTCACCGTGGTTTTTCCCTTTTTGGATTTTCCACATAAAAATCCTAGTGTTCATGTGTTATGGTTTATTGCTTCATGTTTTCATGCATAAATTACTTCACTACAATTGAATATGCTAAATGGTTTGAGATGTTTTATATCTAAATGGTTTTATAGAATAATGATTCACCCCCCTCTTAGTATTCTAGGTGTTCAACAAAACTGAGCACACATACTAACCATCTGATCTTATCTTTCAATCAACAAAGCTAAATATCAAAGTACAGTGAAATGCAGTGGCTTTCTATACTACCTCTGATAACCTTAAATGGCAACATGACTTGTTCTTACTCAGCTGACTCTGGAAACCACTACGGTAAGTTTTATGCTCTAAAACTTGGATCGTGCATACTTCTTATCTATTTCTATCTATCCTCCAAAATGCAAGGTCATATCTTCAAGTGTAGAGAAATGCAGAGCATTCTTCTGTACTACAACAACCCTATATCACCACTACCTTCACTCTACTAACTCTAGAATGCTTTGCGGTAGTTCTTATGCTCTCAAAACATAATCACACATACCTTATAGCTATTTATAGCTAACTTTCAATCTGTAGGCTCATATCTTCATTTACAGAGGTATTAGGTACATTTTCTTGAACCTGTGACACCCTTCATAACTAGAAATTTACTTAGACAATTTTCTTCAAGAGTTTTGCAACTTTCTTCATCAAGCTCCAACCATAATGACTCACTACAACAAATCCATGTGATTAGCTCCCTTTTTTTCTCTATTTTTTACTTCCACCCACTATTTTAATGCATTTTTCTCTAAATTTTTGAAAAAGTCAATGCTATTTATCAAGATGGCGCTATTTTTGGTGTTTTTTGCACCGTTCAGAACAAGTAGGCGCTAAATTAGGCCCAATTTAGCGCTGAATTTAGCACCTAGTTTAGCACCTAGTTTAGTGCCTAATCAATGTTTAAATGTTTGAAGGTCTTATAAAGTGAATATTGCACCATTGTGAAGCATATCAGATGATGCCAGCACCCAGTCATAACGTTGTGATAGGTTGCCACCTGTCCAATCTACTTACGAGGTGTTTACTTCAAAATCTTACCTCAGCCAGCTGTCTGTCACCACATGTCCACAGAGCAAGCCTAAGATCCAATGGCTACGCTCCAGCACAAGGGAATCTTTCTAGGAAGAATATTCATTGATAGGCAGCGAGATAATGACACATGGAGTGCATCGATTGAAAATCAAGTATAATAAAGGTGCATGGATGTTATATCGCACCATCGTGCGGTAGGTATATGGTGGGCCCTCCCTGATTATGACGCCATGAAAAGGTGACACACATCTAGTCCAGGCTAAGGATGACATAAAGTGCAGGGAAGGTACTGATGATTTGGCTCATTTTCAATAGGTGATGACTTGTCAACAAAGATGACTAAGATTGTCAAATCTAGTCAATGAATCGAAGCCGTGGATTACAGAAAGGCATGAAGCGATCAATGATCCAAATTCAAACTTGAAAATAAAGGATATTTTTGAATGACTGGCATGAGCAGAGTTATGGTTGTAGCAACCTCCATTAATACAGAGAGTGGTACAGGAATTTGATGTTATAACAACATAATTTTAAGCATTTCCTGTCATTTTTCAAGGAGCAATCACGTTCAGAGCTGGAGAATCATCAAAACAAGCAAGGAGAAGCAATTCTGAGCCTCTGGGACGTAAAAAAACTAGTAAGTTATTGTCTCTCCCCTACACTTAGTCTTTCTATCTGTAAGTACTTTCTGAAGCATTTAGAGCATCTATTGATTGCATAAACCCTAGGTTGCTTGCACAAATACAAAAGTGGTTACTCAAGTCAATTTTTGAGCTCAAAACGTAGCCTAGATGAGGATATCATGATTCAATGTCCCGGATCATCTAAGAAACCTCTGACAAAATTAGGAGAGGTTGGAAAAAATGACAAAATATATGACCTCTGTGTAGATTGTCAAGATGCTAGGATACATGTGTCTTCTTGGAGTCTGTTTGAGCATTTACACAAATGAATTGATTATAGAGCCCCAATATTCCATGCCTAGACCCTTGACTTAGAAAAATTAATATGTCCTGACGTCTTCGTAAACACAAACTTGATGAGAGCTGTAGCAACTAGGTATGACCCTAGGACCATGTCTATCTTGTCTAGAAATGGTAATGTTATATTAGGTTCACAAAGGCCTATAATGCTGTTAGGACTAAAAAAATCTCACAATTTTCTTAGTCCACATCTGCTTATCCTTGATATATACCACACATAAATTGGCCACTCTGTAATTTTATGATCAATACAAATTGTGAAAATTTGAGTGACAAGATCCATTTTAGCCTAAAATTTGTGTGACAAGATCAATATTATAACCTCTATTAAATCCCATCAATCTGATCTTGATAAACATTTCCATGATCATAGTCAAGAAAACCTTAATTTCATCCTCATCGGCAAGACCTTGGGCATATCTTTCAAGATCCTAAAGTCATAATCTTATACAAAGTATTTTATCCATGGTCAGGGAGAGACAAGTAAACTCTCAGCGATAAGAGGTCCATAGACAACAAGAATAAATGATCGACAAGATGTCACTTAATGAATCACCTATGAATATTCATCAGCAAAAACAAGATAGTCAGAACAAGATCTCCAAGTTATACTGATCTTGTCCCTCATACCAATGGATGTGTATCGAGGAGAGATGTGCACACTCACATCGACAAAGCAAAATAGTTTAACAATTATGTTGGGGAAACATATATAATCGGAGCAAGCTCCCTAGGTCTCTCCGACAACATGGGTCACTCTGATGATAAAGACCACAAAGTTTCAATAAGAGTCTTGCCAACTTGTCCCATCACATTAAATAACAAAGGATGCACATTGGAGGGACATATACAATCGGAGTGAATTCATTTGATCTCGCCGACTATGTGGGTTATGCCGATAGTGAAAACTGCAAGGATATTTCGAGAAGAGTCCTACCGATGAATAAAGTAATGGAGAAACATGTCAGGAAGACCCAAAGCTTCGGAATGGCATGTGAATCTCATAGTGATGGTTTAAGTTACACCGATGACAGTATGAATCATTCCTCCAACTAGTATATTGGGTAATCTTTACAATGTCTCCCCAAAAAGGTAAGAATTAAGGGTAAAAGACAAGCACATCGACCAGAAAACTAAGAAGTCCTCTCGACAAAATAAAATTGCCAAACGATACATTTTTTGTTGGATGCATTGAAAATAGAGGTGGAAAATGAGACGAGAGAGATGACTCCCAATAAGGGAAGACAATTATTAGTGGAGTCTAGTGTGATGATCTTTCTAGGTTTAGACATGAATTCTGCTTTAATCTTCGACAATTTTTTACATAGTGATAATGATAAATACAAACTCAGTCTAGAAGGAGTGACAAAAGTTTATACTGGGACAAAATACAATGCTGATGAAAATTCTCTTATGATTTGGGCTTTGTACCCTCCACACAAGAAGCTTGCAGTCATCGATACAGAAAAGCCATTTGGACATGTCATGACATTGAAAGCAGGTGAGAGTGATCCTATAGTCATAACTGATATTGGCATAAATGTTGCCAAATTAAACAAAGCTCAAATTTAAATGTTGATCAAGGAAAGAGATATGTACAAGCTAAGCTGTGAGAAAATGACCAAGGAAAATGATTTTCTAAAGGATGCATTTAGAGGATCTACCAAAAGATTGACTCAAGGAGAGGGTTCACAAGAAAAAAATAAAGGCAAAGAATTATAGTTGGATGATCAGTTATCTCAAGTCAAGATTGACACACTTTCTGTGGTACTTCAAAAGAGGTATACAAACATGATGGTTTGGTTGAAAAGGTTTTGGGATACACATGCCAAAAATCACAATATCATTCAAGAGCATAATAGGGTAAACGACAAGCTCCATGAGAAACTTCGTGAAATACAGAATAGAGAAGCTCCTGATATTGAAGCAATCACCACTACTGAAGACTTAATTAAGAAACATAAAAGGTATCATGAAAAACTTCAAGTAGAGGGTGAAGAATTCATAGAGGCTTCAAAAGAAGGCGTTCCTACATTGTTCAGTAATAAGAAAGATTTGAAAATTAGGAAGAGTGGACAAAGGAATGCCAATTGATATTACAGGGAGCTTTGGAGGCATCCAAAGACAAGGATCTAGCATTAGGAGAAGCCTGTCGACATCTGGAGAAGATGATATCAATGGAGATAGCAGCCAAGAATGTTGTGGAGTATGTCAATACACACCTGAGCCAAAAGCACTTAGATCATATGTCCTAGATCCATTTGTGGCTAACTAGAGCTTAAAGTGTTGTTTATTATTGTTAAGTTGTTATTAAGTTCCAAAAGACACTTATGAAGAGGCACATCCTTTTCAAAATATTGTTATATAAGTTAGTCATTTTATGATAGAGAAAGGAGGCAATAGTAGGAAGTAGAAGCATATTTAGTAAATTACTTTTCATCCATCATCTCTCATACTTTCAGAAGACTTATGCAAATTGATATATATACTTTGAACAAAATATAAAGGAGTAGAATATTCTTAGATGGTGATCTATTTTAGTGTTCAATTGTTGTGTTAATTTTCATGCTTACATGTTGTTGTGCTGTCTCTAGAGTGGTTCTTCTAAATTATTCAAATGCATATAATTTGTCAGGACACATTTGTTCTTCATGTGTGGTTATCTGATTGGTTTCTGGTTGAAGTTGATTTAAGTCCATCTCAATGATTTATATCTATTGGTCTCTACCCTAAGTTAAAATCCTTTAAATTAGATCATTTGGTTGGTTTCCTTCAAAATAGAATTAAAAATCCTTTCATTAAAAATATAAAGCAATGAAAAGGAAATTGCATCCAAGTAATCCTAATTTTTTCTTCCAACAATTCATACCAAAGATTGAACAATTTAAGGATATTGTAACAGGTAATTTGTATCAACACAAATAATATTACTGAAGCATTACAAAGTTTAGGCCATAAGAATCATCCTTTTTAAAACATGGATTGCAAATAATTTTGAAAATTTAGAAGTCTTGGTCATTAAAATTATTGTCTGCTACAATCTCATCAAGTGTATCATTGTCAATGTTCATATGTTCTTTCAAGTATTTAATATTATCATCATCCTCATCTTGACCTTCATTATCTTCATCATCATTGAAATTTGACTGTAGACCATCTATATTGTTACCAGATGTATTTGGATCATCATTTTCTATACCATCCATATTGTTGTCTTCCATAACATCATCTAACTCTAGATTGTTGTCTTCTTGTGCCTAAACATAACCATCTTCAACATCATCATGGATGTCAATTTCTTTGATGTTCTCTAATCCCTCTCTCTCATTTTGTTGGTCATCATTGTTTTTGTCAGTATTCACTAATGCATCATCAAATAGATGCCTTAATCTTGGATCAAAATGTATGACAAATATCCATTTTAGGTCCAAAATATCTTCATAGAAAAATCCCTGCACATGAACGACATACATATATTAGACGTATGGTATAACAATTTTATTGATTAATAAACACATGTATATATTCGCAATAAACTATGAATTAATAGATTAATGATCACTACCACTTCTTGTTTGAGTTAAATAAATACCTGCTCACAATGAATTGGTAGAACATAAGGCTCCTTATCCTCCGGTAGGAAACATGAGGAATCTATAGAAAACAATCCACTATGGGTATCATGTCTTTGTGTCCTATCAAATGCTTCATACCATCTACACTTAAAAACACAACATTTAAAAGAGCAGTAATCTAACTCAATAATTCTTGTATTTTCCCAACATATTGTAGATTCCCTTCAATTATATTCTTATCTTTTGAGCTTGATCTACTGGATTGCTTGAAGTCAACCATGATGCCACAATCTAAGGATCGTCTCTTTACATCTACATGTTCTACACGATAATGTCGACCATATGACCACATTGTTGGATATTTCCTCGCCTGTGAAAGACTATTTATTTTAGTGAAAAAAAATATAATGACAAATATTAAAATAGTTAATAGTGTCAAAACTATAAGGAAACAACATTTTGTAAAATTCCAACTATACCTTTCTTTCACATCCTCTAGACATGTTAATTTTGTCTTCTGTTATGTTTGAATCTATACCTGCATCTTCTATTTGATTTTGAATTTGTTCAGTAACCCATTCTAGTGTGCAATCTTTGCCCCATTCCCCAAGAAGATCAGTGGGAAGTGGAGTATTCCTTGGGTTCGATCTCTTAAATTGTCTCCTTGCTTCTAACACTTCTTCTCTCTTTTATCATACAGATCGATCCATCTGTTCATAAAGCCCATGTGGTATAGAATGAACTTATTGAGTATAGAACTTTCATCTACACCTATTACATTTCAACATGTTTATTTCAAACTCCAAATGTCATGCTATTAATTTGACAAATAAATTATAGAGTAAATTAATGATTGCAAGAAAAACAACCACACTGATCATGAATTTGCTTACTAGTTTCTACTTGAACACATTAGATTGTGGTTTTTCTCCATCAATAATATCTGATGCTCGTTCTTCATCCTAGAAGCACAGCCCATCTGCAACATCCTTACCAAATTCACACAGGAAGAAAAATGCTTCATTCAATACATACCCTTCAGCCATGCAACCCTCTCGATGTGCCTTTTGTCAGACATATCCTTTTAGAGTTTTCATATACCTCTCAAAGAAAAGCATCCACCTCGTTGATACGACACCCACCAATTCAATGTCATCGACTAGGTGTATAAGTAAATGGACTTGTAGGTCCATGAAACTTGTAGGGAGCTCCTTCTCAAATACACATACAATTTCTACAATTTCCTTCTTCCATTTTGGCACTTCACATTCATGGATCTCCTTGGATGTCATCCACCTAATATAAGAATAGTAAATTAGTATGAACCTTTAGTCAAAAATTAAAATGCAATATAATATCTCTATGTCTCTCACACATGAACATTTCATATAACCACATACCTTATAAATGCTGCCAATTGACTTATGGCATTCCTTAAGTCAACTGTAAGACAGGAATCCCCCCTAATTGCCAATGGCATGATATGCTATCAAACACATTTATGAAAAGGTCATTAGTAATTTTTTCTCACACAACAAAATATCAAAATATATTTAGTACTTAATCAATGTTACCAGTAAATGTTAAATGATGATATACAATACCTTCATAAAATTATGAAAATCATGTGTTTTAAATCCTTTGATATGTCCATCAACTGTAAAAGATTTAGCCAATGACAACCCATAGCCAGTAGGTGTCCTTATTGAATGGATGACATTTTTTAGTTGGTCTAGCTCTTTTTTTTTCAAAATCCATGGAGCTTCTGCATATGTTTCATTTTCCCTGTTTGGCCACAAATGTTTTCTATCAATTTTGGTACGCAAAAGAGCAATATCTCTCCTCAAAGACAAGGTGTCCTTCTCTTTACCTGATATATGTGGAAATATACAATATGGGACATTTTTGAAGATGTGCATAGGATCTAATAGGTGAGATATTAATAGATCCTTCTAGTAAGGGATTTCATAAAATATGTATTTCCTTTTCATTCCTTCTGGCATATTAACTACAACTTGTCCTGGTTCTTCAATTGAATCACCCCGATCAAAAAATCCTCCCAAGCTTTCAATTCAGCATCTTCATACTTCTTAAGCCAATCACCTGGACCCATAATCATGGGAAGGCCTCTATTTTCAATTTTTCCATCAAATTGATTCTTCAGGCGATTTCTAAACTTATGATCTAGTGGAAGAAAAACCCTGTTGTTTGCGTAAATAAATTTATGTAGATCTTTAGAATACCACCCTTGAAATTGTTCTACACATCTTGGACATGCAAATATCCCCTTTGTTTGAAGCCCTGTAATTCAATAATTAATGTTAATAACATCAAGAAATAGTATAAAACTAAGTATGAAAGTTGGGATGGAAATAAATTATGAGTGTAAATACGTAAATATTTTATCTTACCAGAACAAACACCAAGTCTTGGGAAATCATGAATAGTCCAACATAGCACACCATACAACATGAAGGACCTATTTGATGGGGGACGTGATATGTCATACATTCGTATGCCTTTCCATAGCAGTTGCATCTCATCAATAAAAGGTGCAAGATAAACATCCATGTTTTTAACTTGATGTTTTCCTGGAACAATGAGAGTTAGCATAAGGTGCTCCTTTCTAACACTCATCCATGGGGGAATATTGTATACCATCAATCCAACAGGCGAAACACTATAATTTGAGCTTAGGAAAGAGAATTGGCACACTCCATCAATTGTAAGACCAAACCTGATACTACAGGGTTCATCTTTTAATTTTTTTGGTCATTTTTCGTCTATGTTTCATTGCTTTGGAGTCGGCCAAAATTTGCATGAATCCATCTTTACTTCTATTCTTTGCATGCCAATCCATCAATTATGCAAGTGACTTGCAACAAAACATTCGTTGAAGTCTAGGTATAATTGGCATGTGACGTCAAACCTTCTTTGGAACTGTAGGACCTTGTACATCTGTACGATATCTCTTCTCTTTGCATACAAGGCATTCTACCTTATTTTCATATTCATCTCTGTATAAAATGCAATCATTTTTACATGAATGAATTTGCTTATATTCAATCCCCAACTCAACCAACAACAGACACGCCTCTCTGCAAGTTGATGGCAACAGATTCTCTTCAGGGAATATTTTAGTTTTTAGTGCCCTGTAAGATTTCTAGAGATTAAATCAATTGAATGTTTAACTTATGATGAACATGTTTGATATGTCAATCTATACTAGGACTATTTATATACAATATATGGTTATAAATTCCCCTTAAAGAAATATAAATGAAGTTGATGAATGGTTACGAATTATGTACACCAATTGACAATGCAAAGTAAGAAATAGATTTCAACTCACTTTAATAGGGTAGTGAATCCTTTGTCTAACCAACCAAATAGTGACTTGATTTCTAATAATATTAATGTGCATGCCAGTTTTAAAGTTCTACTTGCACCTGATTTGAACACGGGTGTCTTCGCTGCTTGCTTGATGGAGTCTTTCAGGTTGTTATCATCAACATTACGTTGGTGGTAATTACCCCTGCTATCATCGTTACTGTCAACCATATGATCATTATTGTCATCATTGTTTCCATCCCCAAAGAAACCTGTAAGCATTTCATTCAATCCTTCTTCATGTACTGCATTTTCACTATCATGATCATCATCATTAAGGCTAGCTAGCATGTCATCAATGTATGCAGATCTCATCAACAGTTCAAATTGCTCAGCTGCTAGTATTCTCTTCAATGTTTCTCTTTTCTGCCTGGTATGGTTTAAAGGATGGTTTGGATCATCCCATCTAAACTTTAATAACCCAGTTGGATCTTGGCTATTAGTATGTGTTTCATCAACATCTTTTACCTATCAACAAATGCAAGCATTATTTAATGTTTGGCAACAATTGCACTAAATTCAAAATGTATCAATTTCAAAGAAATATAATCAAATATGGCTTAAAAAATAAAAATAAAAATTGTATGAACATATATACATCAATTGAATAATGGAACATTATTTTATAGACTACCTTTTTTATACAATAATTTAAAGAAAACACAATTTTGACAACATAGTTTATAAAACATCAGTCCACACTCATTTATTATTCTTTGGTTTTTTGCCCTTAAGAACATCCTTAGGGAGACCTTGTTCTTCCCTTTTCTTTCGCGCAGGAGTGCATTTTAAGAAGGGGTAATCAATCAATAACTCATCCCCAATGGTAAGGTCCATAATAGCCTCAACCATTATCAATCTATCAACCTCTCTTTCCATATCTCCATCTTTATCATTTATAACCTCAACAAATTGAAAATTCGGTCTTACAGTAAGGTCCCTTCCCTTACTACTATTTATAAATCCTGCAATATTTTTGTGTGTGTATGCACATCCATCTATATACATAAGATGACCTCTATTCATTTCTTTTCCACTTTCCAATTGGAGACAATGTGTATACATAGTTGAATTTAGACCATATGCTGACATGCTAGGCTTATATTCTACTAGCCTTCTCCATTCACCACTATAATACGATGGACCATAATATGGCATTAATCTCCTTGTGGTTTGTTCTGAATTGTTTCTATTTTTAAATCCCACATGTACATTTTGGACGATACAGAGGCCTAGATTCGCTCCATGAATATTGGAGGGTTGTATCATGTAGCTGTATCCCCAAAATTGAAACACCTCGTACACTCTAGGTAGTTGTTGATCACTAGGCCAAGCACAATATAGTCAACGATCAAATGTCTCTTTGTAAATTGATCTCAAACTCAGGGGCAAGTCATCATCTCCATCACATTCATTCTCATAGGGTATGTAGTCCACCTTCCCCTTGTCTTTAAGCAAATTATGCATCTTTAAACCGGTTCTTGTTCTGTTACTTATTTTCATCAACTCTCCATCTTCGGAGCTGGTATATTGGCACATATTTTTGTTAGATGTATCATCTAATGAATGATCATTGCCCTCTGGGCTGGAAGTTAGTGATCCAGGAAACTTTAAACCAAGAACTTTATCCTGCAAGTATCCATTAAGAAAAAAATTAGTTATTTAAATAATATAAAACAATGTTTAAACGAAGTATACATGTTATTTATATCAAATTGAAAAATTCCTTACCACAATTCCTATTGGATTTGAATCGATTGTAGGAGGCATACTACCGACTGGAAGCTCATCATATATGTAATGTCTTTGTACAATCACTCGTTTGAATTGTTTCTTTCCATGACATACAGAACATCCACAAACAACAATTTTCTCAAAGTATTCATCCCATATACTATAGTCCTGACCAACCTCTTGTTTAGTGCATTCATGTGTTGTGTTTGCAGGATCCATTGTCATATCCTCTTCCACCCACTATCATCTACGTGATTTAACAGTTTTAGGTCCATGTCCATGTACATATCTTTTTCTTTTGCTAGTTAAATGTTCAAGCTCTACATTTGCTCCAATCTCCATCTAAACTAATCAATAACATGCATTAATTTATGTCAAGATTGGATAATACATTATAAATTTCAATAATACTGTGAAAAAAGATGGACGTATCACAAAATGCCATCAGATCATTTTTTCCTAAGTTAAGTCAAAATTTGAGTACCTGATGTCCCTCTTCATCCGTTGTGTCCTCATTTGATATGACACGATATGTTGCCATGGCCTCGTTTGGCCCCTATAATACACAACATAGTAAATAATGTTTAGTACACCAATTATATCATTTCAACGAATATGCTATCCAACACAAAACCTCACTTTAGTCACATATGTGACATATTCATATCATGTTTTGGCCATCCTAATTTTCAAACTTTTCCCTTGATCATAGAATCACATTTAATCACCATTCCTATGCATTTTCAACCAATAAGTTTGACCTCAAAGGCCTCATGGACAAAAAAATGACTTTATCTCATCTATGTTGTAGCATTTGTGAATTCATAAACACCTTCCTCCTTTGGTTGAGGTTGCTTTCACTTCTTACCTCTATTGTATCTACAGATTCCATTGTCATATCTATTTCCACCCACTTTTCTCTTTGCAATTTAGTAGTTCTACGCCGTCCACTTCCTCTCTCCATGGTCTCCTCTGGATCCTCTAATACACAACAATGACAATAGTCACATAATAGCTGTGCACCAAGAGGTTTCCAAGCTCTCTTAATGTTTTTGGCTAATGACACGAGGTAGATATGGATAAACCCCATTCACTTCAGGTTCTGCTAGACCTAGGTGGGTATACCTTAATGATTGGTGCAGACTTGATTTGACCTTCACAATGGCAAAGAGGTGTGAAGTAGCTATAAGATTGTGAGTTGTTCCTAATGTTGATATTTGCAGTTTTGAGAAAGTAAATAAACTTTAAATAAGGCTTTGAGGGAAACTAATAACAATAATCATTTAAAAGATTTTAATCCTTGGCATGAACCAATCAAAATGAATTATTTGAAAGGATGTTTAATTCAATCCAACTAGAAACCGATGAAGATAACCACACATGAACAACAAATGTGTCTTGACATATTATATAAATTTCCTATATGTTTGCATTTATCCTCTAACCTTTCTACATCAGCCCTCAATTGTGCAGACCTCCTAGCTTTTGGCCCTGAGCCAGGAAATTGATCAATTAGGTATTGGTTTAATTTCCATTCCTTTTCTTTCAATTCTCACCTTGTTTCAGTTTTCTGCTTCTTATTTTTGGACTGACTAGTTTCATGTTGCTTCTTATTTTTTGTTTTTGCAGGACCTTCCATCTTATTTCTCTACAGAACTAAATTATAATCTAGCAATTGAAAGGATATCTCAGATGCTTACTTGTATACTGTGGGCGTACTAAACTCCTTGACCTCCACTTCAATCTCCCATTTTTTCTCCACTGTAATTTATGAAAATTGCTTTCAGTTCTGTTAGGTCTCAAAAACGCAGGTCGTTAACCCTAAGAGGTTGCCAGGCTCTCTTGACATTTTTGGCTAACTAACATGAGGTAGATATGGCTAAACCCCCTTCACTTCGAGCTCTGCCAGACCTAGGTGGGTATACCTTAATTATTAGTGCAGACTTAATTTGGCCTTCACATTGGCAAATAGGTGTGAAGTAGATATAGAGCTTGCTTACTAATTCCTCAAAATGTTTGAAGTATCAAGATTGTAAATTAGATTTAGATAAAATGATCTAAAATTGATCAGTGGCTATTCTATTGGGTGAATTGAGTCAATGGATGAATGATGATTATGGAAGATGTGCAAGATAGGTGGATCTTTTTTCAATAATTGTTATATGCAAATGATTTGTATCCTTGCATTCCCATTGGCAAATATAGTGAACTGATTTGAATCTTGGTATAACCAATTTGTAGGTACAGTGAATTGATTTGAGTTTTTGCATTAACAATTAAAAAATCACAGCGAGATGATTTGAATCCTTGAGTACTCAATTACCAAACATGGTGAAACGATGTAGGTTTTTGCATACCCACTTAGCTATTTGTTGGCGTTTCAATTCGCACCTCTGGAATGCGATTTGGAAACGGACAGCTATGCACAGATAAACTGCTCTCCTATTGGAAGGGAGAGTTCCCTTTCTTGCTGATGTTTGCTGAAAAGATAATTAAATGAAACTTTGCCTATCTTCTTTTTGATTCTCAGCTACGAGCACAAGGTTATAAAACTCTAAACGCTGCAGAAGAGGTTTTTTTTCCTTTTTTAAAACTTCCACTACAACTAGGCATAGATTAATGACGCTTTAAATCTCCTGAGTAAATTCAGAGCAAAGGAAATTGAAAGTGAACAAAGAATGATTGTTAACACAAAAACTTAAGCAATTTTCCTCCAGGTTCACACCACAAGACTAAAAGTACTTTAATGATTAAATCTGAAATGAGGGCTGCAAAAAGCTACACATCTGACGATAATAACTTGATGAATAGAGATAGAATGTTAGAGAAAAATAGGCATGAGGCTTCTATTCAATATCATAAAGTTTGCACAACTCCAAGATAACAATGCTGCAGCAAAAGGCGGGCATACAACAACTGATCAAACACTAGAGAACAATAAACACAAAGTGAACAGACACTTGGAATAACAAGATCTGTAGGCTAGAATAGGCACAGCAAATTTGCTATCACCAAAGTAGCTCTCTTACAATGGGCAAGGATGCCCTTATTTATACTAGAATCAAAGGAGTAGGGAACCCTAAAATCTCCCTGATTAACCCTAACTTGCCAACTCGCAATCTTTATTACTATTCTAAGACAAAGATTACAATAAACAAATGCTTTAAAGCAATCTGCTTTAAAGCAAAGAAGATTCCAACTATCACAAAGTGATTTCTTTTCTAAATATAGAATGGATGAGCTTAGGATGATAGCAAATGCTTTTAAAACAAAAAGCATATGTTTTAAAGCTGCTTTATTTTGAAATGCATCCTCATCGACATTCTAGCTTTTTGGTGATGTCATCTGTTGATATTCTGGAAAACAATATCTTCTAAAAAGTGAGTGACTGCATCTCTGCCAGGAACACTGATACTCTCTAGAACAATATTCTGATTCTCTAACATTTCTTCACCATTGGTAACCATCTGAAGAAATTCATGAACTTCACCTGCAGCCTTGTCGAATTTCACTGTCATTGCAGCAAAATGACTCATCTTGCCGGCATTGATATCATCATTGAAATTGCTACGGACGAGAGTCTGGAACTCTACTTGCACTTCCCTGAGATCATACAGGGTACCATCTTCCTTTTCATATGAACACGGGATCTAAGAGACAAAAGATCTGATGAACTTGAGGATGTTGACTACCTTTTCTTTCCATTCTGTCAACTCTGCAATCATACTGTCATAAGTTTTTACTGTGAAAAGATATTGTACTTTCCAAGTAGAAACTATCTTCTTATCTTCAGCTAAATCAACAGTATCGAGTGCAATCTTCAAGTCAGAGATAACGATCTCAAACACCGGTTTATTTTCTGCCATGGTCTATTGCAATCCCTGTATGCCTTGGCATAAATCATGAGTGTTGTACTTTAATTGATAAAGCTCTGAAAGTACAACTCTCCCTTTAGTTACAAATTCTTCCACCCAACTGTTCATATGTCTCCCATAGAGGACCAACTTACTGAAGTGTCGCTGATCGGCTGGTGATTCAAGATTTGGTGGAAGAAGTAAATCAGCTTGTGAAGTGCCATGGAAAAGGTTGGAAATGTATTGCCGCAGCTGTCGAACTTCAGCTTTGAGAGCTGCCTTGTCTTCTCCATCTTTCAACACCCTTTCCTTTAAATTATCAGCTGCAACCTCAAAGAGATTTACATCTATATGGCAGGTACTTCTGCCAACCTTAGCTTTGACAACTGTGAAGTCATCAACCTCGACATCATTAGCACTTCTATTTTCTGGCGGTGTTGCAGTTTCAAGAATTATTTCTCCCTCTGCATTCTTCTCAATGCGAACCTGCTTCTTCAGCTACTTATCTGGTGTGTCTTGGTAGATGCTTTTAAGCTCTGTTAAATCTAGCTGATATGAGGGCTTTCTCCTCTTCCTTCCTAGAATATTTTCAATCTAGGTTGAGCCTTCATCTCTTGGAAATTCGGTTCTAACATCATCAGCTCCTGATGAATCAATGTGTGCATCAGAGTTACAAACTGGTGAATCTGGCTCTGAATCTATGTGGATATGAGAAGTGCTCGGTGAAGAAGGTGGATATACATGATCTGAAGGTAATACTTCAACATGCAGTGTTGTTTCAACAGGAACTTCTGGTTCAACTGGTGGTTGTTCCTGCTAGACATGATCTGGAGACTCATCCTTTTTCCTCTTTAACTTAGCCATTTTTGTTCCTTCTGGAAGAACACTCATAGCTTTTATCCTTCGTTTTGGCTTGGAAGTGGAAGGCTCTGATGGTTGCATGACTAGTAGCTCTACTAACAGAATATCATCCTTCCACTTAGTCTTCAAGAATATCAAACTATTTTTAACCACTCGACTTGTTCTTTCTTCAATGGAAGTGCTCTCTTTTACTGACCAATTAACTAGTGTCAACGGTTGTTGCTCAATTTGGTCTCTGAAATACGTGGGAAGTAGAACTTCACCACTCTCTGTCAAACCCTCTATATCTTCTGATAGGATATCAGACATCTATTGAAGAGTGAATTTGTTGTAACTGCATTCTCGCACTTTAAACTCATCAACACAATTAGCCCAGAAGTCTTCAACTGCAAACTTGTGCGTACAATTCTGTCCAAGATGTGATGCATAAACAACACACGGATCATATGAAGATCTCCTGTCAAAAAACATAAGACCATATCTGGATGATTCATTACCGATTGCCTTGGCATCTGCTCCAGATCTACATCTGTAAATACTCATCCCAAGTGGAAAATTGAAAGATGTCTTGCGTCTGCTATGCAAAAATGTATGAGCTTCATAGGCTTGCCTCAGAAATTCCATAAATGCAATTTCATCTGTAGGATATCGCGGCAACATGGCTGGCTCTCCTAAGAAGCCATATACTCTGATGTAGGAAAAAGTGGGAAATTGGATAAACCAATCAGCCCATTCTGCCATTGCTATTCTAGCCTCTACTAAAAATCGTATATGCAACTCGTTGTCCATATCTCGCACTGCATGCATCAAGAAAGCATCATTCACCCACCTATAATGTCATTCTGTTTGAGAGATCTCTAACTGTGGGAAATGATGATAAACATGCTGAGTACCCAGAGTTCCAACAACATTCAAACCTCTGAATTGACCCTGAAAAGCCATCAAACACACAAGGTATGATATCATGTGGAATTCATGAGCCCTTTGAAAATCAATTATTTGTTGGTGGAGACTATCACTAATGAGTAACGACCAGTCATAGAATTCGGTTCCATCAACAATCTGGGACATGATGTAAAACATCCAAGGTTGGAACTTGTTTGCATCTGCTTGACCCGTGATTCGACTTAGCAGAGTAATCATTATTGCATGTTCCTCCTTGAATTCTCCACATCCAACATTCTTTGGCATGACATTCTGCTTCTGTTTTAACCATCTCTGACCAATCTTTTTTCTATATTTTTCTTTATCATTGTTCCATACCCTCTTGCATTCTTCAAGTGAAACAGTCAAGTTTATTGTAAAACACTTCTCTATGTCATTTGGCCTCAGGCTACAGAGCACACATCCATCTCTTGACTGGATTTCTCTTGTGACCGAGTTGTAATGTGTCATGCAAGCAATCACAAACTCGATACTTTGCACTGTGATGGGAAAGGATGCTGCTGCAAGCAAACTGGAATGTCTAAGATTCCTGATAGCATTATTCTCTGCATCCACCAAAGAGTGTAAATTGATTACTGGAAGAACTTTATGCAAGTCTATTTCACAAGTTCTCAGGTAATCGTGAACCAATGCCATTTTGTGCCTAATTTGTGTTGGAGAGTACTGCATATTGGAAGATATGAAAATCAACTGTGAACACGCCTATGTTAGAAAAATTTTGGACAAATGACTAAAAATTATTTGCTGATTTTTAGAAAAAGCAGAGTGTGAGCTAAAAAAGATGGCACATGGGTTTTGTAGACAATTCTGTTTCGAAGCAACCCAGATTGTCAGATTTTGAAAAAGTGGAGATTTTCTTGAAGAAGCAGGAAAAAAGCAGTTTCCTGAAAAAAAAGAAAAACTCCAATCTTCAAGAGGATAATAATCTGGATGGACCCATCTCGACGAAAACTGAAAAAGCTCTGGTCAGATTTCTGAAAAATGATCCCCTTGAAACGAGGACCCTAAAAAAGCAAGCCTCTCTTCTTCCTCAACCTGAAACTATGAAGAACACTGAAAAAGAACTTGGTTTGGGTCTTCGAATCTTCGTTGAAAGAAAAATAAAATCTTTCCTCTAGATGCAACCTACAAAAGATAATGAAATAAAGAAGCCAATTGCTTGTCTTTATAAATCTTTAGGGCGAAAAAGTAGCTTTATTTGTGTGAGAATAAAACTTCACCCTCATCCATGAAGAAAGCAACTTTTAAAGCATAAATCCAAGTGGATCTCTTCGAATAGGAAGAATCCCTATTTTTTAGTTGCCTATGGCTTCATGTGTAAGATGACAAAAAATATCTTCTTTTGATGATGTCATCAAACACACGAGTTGAAAGAAGTGCTAGCAAATTTTACTTCATTTTCGACACTTCAACACTCGTTTTGACTTAAATATGGCCTGTCTCTGACTTCAACAAGGTGGAAAAATGTCACCATTGACTGAAAAAGTTGATTGATCCTCACATTTTGGAGATTGATTAGCTGAGATTCCATCCCTTGCCTTCGACTAACGATCTGACATCGTTTGACCAAGTTTGACCTTCCGAAAACTACCCATAGGCGAAGATTGGTAACAAAGCATGTCAGAAAACACTGTGATCATGAAAATATTCTAACACTACTCAAGTTGGGAGGCCCCAAGCCACCTAGGGCGCCTGGTTTCCCAACACTTAGCCATTTTTTCAATTTTTTCAACTTCTTCAATTTCTTGGTTTGCGTGCGCATTCTGGTGGCACAGGACCCCTGTTTGGCTATCAATTTCTGTCAACTGGGATGAAAATGAATCTGATGATCTAGCAAATAGGCAGGTTTGATGAAAATTGAGTTGATTGTATCTTTTGTTTGCCTCGAAAAATGTGCCAAATTGATTTGATCTTAACCGGAACGGGCTGACGGAAGGAGATCCATGTTTTTTGAGAAAATCATCAAAAATAGACTAACTCTAGAGATTTTGGGCACCCCAAGCCACCTGGGGTGCCTGGTTTGCCAACACTTAGAAAATTTTCTAAAAATTTTCAATTTTGTACCTTTTCTCAATTTTTGTGCCCACAGGTCCTGTTTGATCTTCGATTTCAGTCGTTCTGACGACTGTCGAGGTGGGACGGAGGGTGATCTGAGTAGTCTAAACATATCTGTGATGAAATCCTAGCTTTGACTAACTTTTGACCAAGTTTGACCAACCGGAAAAGAGCTGACAGAAGCATTTTTGACATTTCTCGAAAAATGTGAAAAAAAAACTAAAACAGGAGAAGTTGGGCACCCCAAGCCACTTGGGGCACCTGGTTTCACCAGACTTAGTCAAATTTATGATTTTCCAACTTTTTAATTCACCTTGGATCCATCTTGCATCGTTTTGCATGCATCATCGAGTCGACAACTGTTTGTCAGTTCTGCGTCATTGAAACAGCATTGAAAACTTGTCGATGAGCTCTGGCAGGTGAACTTTCCTCTGTTGATGACTTTTGAGCTCATGCTTCACCTTCTGAAAAAGTAGAAATGACCCAGTAGAGAAAACTTGGTTGTTTGAAGATTCTGTCTGAACCGCGTCGATCGTGAGGCAAAATCGACCAATGAGAATCAAGCGCGACACCTGAGTTGGAGATTCTATTTTTAGAAACTTTCTATTTTTAGAAATTTTTGCCAATATCCATATCTCAAGAAACCCAGAAAACCTAATCTAACATCTATTTTTAGAAATTTCTAAAAATAGAAATTTCTATTTTTAGAAATTTTGCTTTTTTAACTTTTTGATGAAAAATTTTCTAGACTTGTTTCAAAATGCCTTAATGAAGCAAAAAATTTGGTTGGGCACAACACTATTATAGTGAAATGTATATGAATATTTGAAGATCCATTCACCATACATGGTGACTATTTAGACATAGGACTTTGAAGTCCATGCACTGAATAGAGGAAAATACTACATCAGTTTTCAATGCCTGATGACATGTTTAAAGACATCTCTTCCTTTAACAACATTTGAAAAAGGGAAGAAGCAAGTGACCTAATTTGTGAAAGAATGGTGATCACTTTCACTAGTAAGCTCATTATTCTTGCATTGGCAGAATTTGATAGATTTCTTCTCATTTGTAAAATTGTAAGCAAAAGGTTTTCATTATAGTATGAACAAATTACAAGCATCCACGTCATCCACTCCTAGGTCTAAAATTTTCCAATAGTTGTTATATGCAAATGATTTGTATCCTTACATTCCCATTAGCAAATACAGTGAACTGATTTGAATCCTTGTATAACCAATTTACAGGTACAGTGAATTGATTTGAGTTTTTGCATTCACAATTAAAAAATCACAGCGAGATGGTTTAAATCCTTGAGTACTCAATTACCAAACATGGTGAAACGATGCAGGTTTTTGCATACCCACTTAGTTATTATCATGAAATGTATATGAATATTTGAAGATCCATTCACCATACATGGTGACTCATGTTTAGACATAGGACTTTGAAGTCCATGCACTGAACAGAGGAAAATACTACATCAGTTTTCAATGCCTGATGACATGTTTAAAGACATCTCTTCCTTTAACAACATTTGAAAAGGGAAGAAGCAGGTGACCTAATTTGTGAAAGAATGGTGATCACTTTCACTAGTAAGCTCATTATTCTTGCATTGGTAGAATTTGATAGATTTCTTCTCATTTTTAAAATTGTAAGAAAAAGGTTTTCATTATAGTATGAGCAAATTACAAGCATCCACATCATCCACTCCTAGGTCTAAAATTTTCCAATAGTTGTTATATGCAAATGATTTGTATCCTTGCATTCCCATTGGCAAATACAATGAACTGATTTGAATCCTTGTATAACCAATTTGTAGGTACAGTGAATTGATTTGAGTTTTTGCATTCACAATTAAAAAATCACAGCGAGATGGTTTGAATCCTTGAGTACTCAATTACTAAACACGGTGAAATGATGCAGGTTTTTGCATACCCACTTAGCTATTATAGTGAAATGTATATGAATATTTGAAGATCCATTCACCATACATGGTGACTATTGAGACATAGGACTTTGAAGTCCATCCACTGAACAGAGGAAAATACTACATCAGTTTTCAATGTCTGATGACATGTTTAAAGAAATCTCTTCCTTTAACAACATTTGAAAAGGGAAGAAGCAGATGACCTAATTTGTGAAAGAATGGTGATCACTTTCACTGGTAAGCTCATTATTCTTGCATTGGCAGAATTTGATATATTTCTTCTCATTTGTAAAATTGTAAGCAAAAGGTTTTCATTATAGTATGAGAAAATTACAAGCATCCACATCATCCAAATTACAAGCATCATCATCATCATCAAATCATTTGTATCTTTTTTCAATCACTTTGGAGACAGTACAACAACATATAAACATGAAAATTAACACAACAGTTGAACACTGAAAAAAAGTTACCATTTAAGTACAGTCTTCTCCATAATACTGCTTCATAATATATATTAATTGCAAAGTTTTTGGAACATGAAAGTGGATGAGTGGGATGGGTGCAATCTATCTTCTTACTAAGTCTCCTAAAATGCTTTAGAAAGAACTACTACCCTCCTTTTTTTCTCAGGTCTTGGTCTCTCTTATATGCGAGAGGCAACAAGCTACAGACCCGTTACAAAAAGACACGACTTTTGATAACTAATTATAACTGAAAAGAAAAACATTTCATTAAATGGATGCACCGATCCATTAATCTTCAAATAGAGGCCCATGACCATTTAAGGCATGTGCAAAGCTTCTATTTTCTAATATGATGCCCATCATACTGTTGGCTGATCTCCTCCATTCAATGACCGTCCTGTCATATCTAGCACGTTCATGATTCGATTGATAAACAGATTTATTACAGAGAGATGATGGATGTAGTCCTGTTCTGCATAGGTATTCACATTGATAATCACTTCCTTCATATCATACTCCATTCGCATGATTTTTTCCAACTGCTTATGAGTATTATTCAAGACTACCTCTTCATCGTCGATCTCCTGTAATGCATTAGTCAGAACCATGGCCAATTCTTCCTTCCAATCATCACATTTTTTGAGATTCCCAGAATTATCATGAAGTGGTGGAGCAAGATTAAAATAATCAAGCTCTTCTTTGAGCTTGTCGTGATATTCATCATGTGACTCTATCAAATCATTATATACCTATAATGTTTGTCCCACCAAGATCCCTTTGCCCAAAAGGTCTTCTTTCTTTTCAGTCATCCTCCCTATAATCTTTTATTTTCTGCCATTTCTGAGAGTGTCATCTTAAACAATTTCCAATAGGTATTAGTACAACTCATCATTTTATTGAATCTTTCCTTGATTAATTCAGATGCCATATCGTATTTGATAGTTTTTACTTCCTTCTCCAACTCTTTACATTTCCCTTGGGATTTTAGATGGCAATTTTTCCAATAAGATGCATTAGTAAGTGCATCCAACACTTTCTTATCTTTCTCAAGGTCTGGAGGATAGAATTGTGATATAGAAGAGGAAGAGGATCTTTCCTTTTGATATAACAGCTCCTTCTTTAGTCTATCATTTTCTTTAAGCAATTTTTCAACGTGTGCCTTATTAAATTTTGCCACATTAATGTTGAGCTCTGTTGTTTCCATGGGGTCAGTATCCCCTACCCTTTTGACTAAGAGATGACCAAATATTTGATTTGAATTATTAGTAATTGCTGGTCTCTTATCCTATGGGTAAAGTGACCAAATGAGTAGAGTGGCTTCATCTGCATTATACGCTGATCCTGAGTATATCTTATCACTGGCTTCTTCAGTCAAATTCATTGTTTTGTCTTCTCTCTTCCTGAATCTATCAAACACAATTGCTGAACTCATATCCCACCCTGACAAGAGCAATACTTTGGCTTCTTGAAGCAACTCCCTTCCTCTTTCAGGAGTGATGGACTCCATCTCTTTATCAACTTCCCTTTTTAATTCATCTAAAGCAGTAAACTCTTGTTCAGAAGTGATATCTTGTATTTTTTCTCTCACCTTTTTTCCTTTGTACTCATAGACAAATGACTTAAATTCGGGAGTTTTAATAAAATCATCATCAGAAATAAATTTATGTGCAACTAAGATTCTAATGTCATCAGATAATTCATCTGATGTCTCAAACTTTACATCATTCAATTCAAGAGGATGCTCATATTGTGCTATTTTAGGAGCATTTATTGGCTTCATTTGTTCACTTTCTTCATCACTTTCCCCTTCTTCACTTATGTCAGTATCTACAGAAAAACATACTTCAGGGGTAGAATGTGAGGCTTTGTAGCCTAGATGCTCTATGTCTTCAGCTTGTGTTCATGAATAGAATGTATAAGTTGTATCAAAAACAACTGGGGGCACATCTTTTATGATTTCATCTGCATGACCAATCAATTGTTCAATCCTTGCTAGTGGATCTTGTATTTCACAAAACATTTTTTAATAAGATTGGACATGTTTTCTTTTCCATTCATCAGCAAGTATCACTTTGTTGAATGTACCCATTTTGTTGATAGTAGAGACCTCATCACGATTTCTAATCACATCTTCCTCTGAAAATAAATGTTCATAACCTGAGAGCTCTTGTGAAATCTTTGCTTTATGAATAAAACCCTTTCAATCAAAATTTTGTCTTTCATTACCTATAGGAAGATTGTATTGTGCCAATTTAGTATTAATTTCTTCATACTCTTCATTCATGACCACTGTGAAATCTCCAAAACATAGAGTGTTGGTCATGATTAATTGTTTGTTATGCTTCTTGAGGTGTATCACATTAGATTTTGCAAATTGCCTCACAATCTCTAGATAGGCAAGCCGATCAGGAACTATTTGTGGTAGCAAATGTGGGGTTCCCTCAAATCCATAAACTCTAATCACTGTGCAGTCAGGGAAAGCATACCAATCTCCCTAGTTATGGTCCACTTTACTTTTAGGGTCATTTTCTTTGGGTCTTAGAAATCTCTGCATCCTTGGGGATAGGTTATAATCCCAGGAATATCCCAGTAACTCCATTAAATGTTTTACAAAAAACTTTTCAAAGTAGAGGTAGTGAGATCTACCAAATCGGCTATCCCGTAATGAAGTCCATATCTGTATAGGTTTAGGATCCCCATTATCAAAAGAATCCCTTATCCTCAGTTCATTGCTCCAAAATCCTCTATCATGTCTCTCATACAAAAGCAAATGCATTAATAAGGAATAGTGTTTGAAGTTGATCCTATCACTATTATTTTTAATTTTTTCAAGCCCTTGATTTAGGGCATTAGCCACAAAGCTAGCATAGTCAAAAGGCTTGGCCCACTTAGTATGTACATCTGTGGCTAAAACCATTGGTGCAATTGACATTAGAGGTGGGACCTCTACTCCCAAGACTTTACCAGCTACATAATAGGTGTATCGAAAATACTCTTCAAACAGATCTTCATGAAATGGAGGATTCTCATTACTAGAGAATTTCCTTATTTGTCCTTCTTTGTCCTTAGGCCTATGCAAGGCTAACTTCCACCTTTTATAGCTAGTATCCATATGACGATACTCTAGCAATAGATCTTTGATTGTGAATGGTAAATCAAAACCACACTCTAATTGATATACATTGGAAATAAGATCTTTTGAAATAACCAGTAAATTATCACCACTATGTGTTTGAATAGTTCTCATTTTTAGATCATATTTACTGGCAAGGGCTTTCATTAATTCCACAATGACAAACACCTCTGGCACAACTAATCTCCCTTGGTTCAGCCTCCATGGGTTACAGACTGGTAAAAACCTTATTGTTTTCTGTAGTGGTATAAGAAAAGTTTGTACCCTCATAGTGGAGTCCATACATCTCCCAAGTCTTTGTGATTGTCCAACAATCGATCATGTGAGGGGTTCATCTGTACACTTATTTTTGGTCTTGGTCCCGACTCAGGACACTGATCTATCAAGTCTTGGTATAATGGTCTCTTTTCAATTTTTTGTTTCTTATTTTTAGCTTTTTATGCACTATCTCCCATTGCTTGATCTATCAAGTCTTGGTTTAATAGTCTCTTTTCAGTTTTCTATTTATTATTTTTAGGTTTTTCTGCACTATCTCCCATTGCTTGAATTCAAACCTTTAAGAGACAAAATTTCTCAGCTGGGATCGGTGTACTTACTTGAATTTCTCTTTCCCACTAGTTTTTCTTCGCTTTATTGTGTAAGAGCTTCAATCCCCTTCTACTTCAGCCCCTTTTGCAATTTGTTCAAGTTTTACAGGAGCTATGTGATCAAACTGTGGCACAACTCACTTTTATTCCTAGCTCATAAATGCACCTTTCATTTATTTTATATCATAGGAGGAGGTCATTTATTTTGAATATCTGAACGATGCCTCGGGATGTCACAATATTTATTATCGCTGCATCGTTGAGACTATTATTTATGTTTCACCGATGTCAGCTTCCTTCATCGATGAACTCTTTGTGTCGGTGTATTGGTGGGATGCCAGGTAAAGTTACCCCGATGTACCTTAGCTTGGGAGATATTGCACATTTGGGTAACTTATGGTCATATCAGGTTATCAGGGGAACAGAAACATTTGTTCCGTCGATGTTTATGAGTCACAATGATGTGCTAGCTTTTGTTGATTTTATCGGTCTATCGGTGAGGGACTCTCAAGAGTTAGGCCGATAGGATATTGTTAGCCCAATATGGCTACGAGTTATGTTTATAGGACTATCGGTGGGATTATGATCGGAACTCCAATGATGAGGGCATGTTTAGCTGATTATGTATAATTTTGGACAACCCACAGTTATATCAGGTCATCGGGGGAATGTGAATATCTATCCTACCGATGACTATGTGTTGCAATGATGAGCTCACTGTAGTTGGCTATATCAGTCTATCAGGGGAAGGACTTCAAAGGTTAGCCCGACAGGGTATTTTTAGATAGATAAGGCTATAAATTGTTTTTCATAGGGCTGTCAGTGGAGCTATAAATAGGGTTCCAACGATGAAGTGTTGCTAGGCTGATACACTTAGGAAAAGATATTATGAGGATTTGTTCATAACTGTAATTGTTCTGATAGGATTTTGTCACACATGTTTTAGCAATAGGAGTTAATATGGATCTTGTCACAGAAAATTTTCATAAATTATTTTAATCACAAAAGTATAATGTGGCCAATTTCCATGGTATACAGAGGATAAGTGTGAAGATTGGTGAGAGATGTAAAAAAATTTCTGGTTCTAACAAGTTCAATCCCTTTTCAATCAAAATTGTTCATATAATGTTCATTCACGTGGCCATTAATGTCCATCACTAGAAATGAATGCATCAAATTTTTTGAATTTTGAAATGTCAGATTACATCAATGGGACTCTCCTAGTTTCACACTGATCTCTGTACATCATTTGGTGTCATCTTTGTTTATATATTCATAACTGATCGCCAAGACTCACTGAATGTCTTTTTGATACGCAATGTCCCTTTAGTTCTCTTATTCAGTTAGGAAGACATCTAGTAATCTCACCGATATTGCATAGGTGCTTTTTATCTTACTTAACATTTTAGGGAGAACAATATGAAGTTTACCCAATATCATGGTAATCTAAATAATTAGAAATCCTTTTAGTTATCACCAAGTGTCCTTCTGACGAGTAATAGTCATTCCTATTGTTATTGGGCTGACATAAGGGATTAGGGTTTAAGGTTTAGTGATAAGGGATTAGGGTTTAGAGTTGAGGGATTAGGGTTTAGTGTTGAGGGATTAGGGTTTAAGGTATAGTGTTTAGGGTTGAGGGTTTAAGGAAAGGGTTTAGGGTTTAAGGTTTAAGGGTTGAGGCTTCAGGCTTTAGGGATAGCATTTAGGGTTGAGGGATTTGGGTTTAGGGTGAAGGGATTAGGGTTTAAGGTATAGTGTTTAGGGTTGAGGGTTGAAGGATGCATTACGCTGCACTGAAAGGTTATAATCCTATTAGAGAATGATGTCCTCACATGGACCATGTCGAGTGCCCTCATCAATGTTGGTAAGGGATACATGGAAGGCAAATGGATTAGGCAGATAGTGGATTATGACATGGATTCTAGATGGGAGAAAAATGGATTATCATGTGGATTATGTAGGGAAAATAGTGGATTATGTCAGACTTATGCCAAAGCATGGACCATAGGGATGGTATGTGGAGAGTATGTAGGATAGTGGATGAATGATGGTAGATTTATTGCGGAATAGAAGGGAACCATGACCAATGGTTTCACACATCACCATAAGAATTGAAGCTTGTGATGTGGAGGTGGTGCAGGGTGCAATGGAGATGTTTGCTTAGGAGATGGATGATGAAGGGCTTTAGGAACCCACATAGACTTAGGCATTTTATTACCTTTGTTTTGCTTGTGGGATGGAGTGTTTTGACACTTTTGAGCAGAATGGGAATTTGAGATGGGAGTAGATGGTTGGGATTTTTTAGAGGTAGATGCCTCATTTAACTTGATTTCTTGATGCTTAGGTACCCATACCATTTTAGTTTTGGACTTTACTTGTGGAGGTATGGGCTTGGATAACTTTTTGGATTGATTTTTCTTTGACTCTTTATTTTTATGTCCTGAGGCATGAGGACCCTTAGGATGTTTGGCTTCATCAGTAGAGGCATCTAATTTTGAATTTTTGGATCCCTTGGGGATGGTGGAATGAGTGGAAGCTTTAAGTTTAGCTTTAAGATCAGGGTTGAGGGTTGAGGGTTGAGGGATTAGGGTTTAAGGTATAGTGTTGAGGGTTGAGGGTTTAGGGTTGAGGGTTTAGGGGTTAGGGTTTAGGGTTTAGGGATTAGGGTTTAGAGTTGAGGTATTAGGGTTTAAGGCATAGTGTTTAGGGTTGAGGGTTTAGGGATAGGGTTTAGGATTTAAGGTTCAAGTATTAAGGGTTGAGGCTTTAGGGATAGGGTTTAAGGTTTAGCGATAAGGGTTTAGGGTTTAGGGTTAAGGGATTAGGGTTTAAGGTATAGTGTTTAGGGTTGAGGATTTAGGGATAGGGTTTAGGGTTTAAGGTTTAAGGATTGAGGCTTCAGGCTTTAGGGATAGCATTTAGGGTGGAGGGATTAGGGTTTAAGGTATAGTGTTTAGGGTTTAGGGATGAAGGATGCATTACACTGCACTTAAAGGTTATAGTCCCATTAGAGAATGATGTCCTCGCATGGACAATGTTGAGTGCCCTCATTGATGTTGGTAAGGGACACATGGAAGGAAAATGGATTAGGCAGATAGTGGATTATGACGTGGATTCTAAAGGGGAGAAAAGTGGATTATGATGTGGATTATGTCAAACTTATGCCAAAGCATGGACCATAGGGATGGTATGTGGAGGATATGTAGGATAGTGGATGAATGATGGTAGATTTATTGTGGAATGGAAGGGAACCATGACCAATGGTTGCACACATTGTGATAAACATTGAAGCTTGTGATGCGGAGGTGGTGTAGGGTGCAATGGAGTTGTTTTCTTAGGAGATGGATGATGAAGGGCTTTAGGAATCCACATAGACTTAGGCATTTTATTACTTTTGTTTTGCTTGTGGGATGGAATGTTTTGACACTTTTGAGTGGAATAGGAATTTGAGATGGGAGTAGATGGTTGGGATTTTTTAGAGGTAGATGCCTCATTAACTTGATTTCTTGATGCTTAGGTACCCATACCATTTTGGTTTTGGACTTTGCTTGTGGAGGTATGGGCTTGGATAACTTTTTGGATTGATTTTTCTATGACTCTTTGTTTTTATGTCCTGAGGCATGAGGACCCTTAGGATGTTTGCCTTTATCAGTAGAGGCATCTAATTTTGAATTTCGAGATCCCTTGGGGATGGTGGAATGAGTGGAAGCTTTAAGTTTAGCATTAAGATTAGGGTTGAGGGTTGAGGGTTGAGAGATTGGGGTTTAAGGTATAGTGTTGAGGGTTAAGGGGGTATGGTTGAGGGTTTAGGGTTTAGAGTTTAGGGATTAGGGTTTAGAGTTGAGGGATTACGGTTTAAGGCATAATGTTTATGGTTGAGGGTTTAGGGATAGGGTTTAGAATTTAAGATTCAAGTGTTGAGGGTTGAAACTTTAGGGATAGGGTTTAAGGTTTAGTGATAAGGGATTAGAGTTTAGGGTTGAGGGATTAGGGTTTAGGGTTGAGGGATTAGAGTTTAAGGTATAGTGTTTAGGGTTGAGGGTTTAGGGATAGGGTTTAGGGTTTAAGGTTTAAGGGTTGAGGCTTCAGGCTTTAGGGATAGCGTTTAGGTTTGAGGGATTAGGGTTTAGAGTGGAGGGATTAGGGTTTAAGGTATAGTGTTTAGGGTTGAGGGTTGAAGGATGCGTTACGCTGCACTGAAACATTATAGTCCCATTAGAGAATGATGTCCTTGCATGGACCATGTCAAGTGCCCTCATCGATGTTGGCAAGGGATACATGGAAGGCAAATGGATTAGGCAGATAGTGGATTATGACATGGATTATGTAGGGAAAATAGTGGATTAGGATGTGGATTATGTCAGACTTATGCCAAAGCATGGACCATAGGGATAGTATTTGGAGGGTATGTAGGATAGTAGATGAATGATGGTAGATTTATTGTGGAATGGAAGGGAACCATGACCAATGGTTGCACACATCGCGATAAATGTTGAAGCTTGTGATGCGGAGGTGGTGTAGGGTGCAATGGAGATGTTTGCTTAGGAGATGGATGATGAAGGGCTTTAGGAACCCACATAGACTTAGGTGTTTTATTACTTTTGTTTTGCTTGTGGGATGGAATGTTTTGACACTTTTGAATGGAATGGGAATTTGAGATGGGAGTAGATGGTTGGGATTTTTTAGAGGTAGATGCCTCATTTAACTTGATTTCTTTTTCTTAGGTACCCATACCATTTTGGTTTTAGACTTTGCTTCTGGACGTATGGGCATGGATAACTTTTTGGATTGATTTTTCTTTGACTCTTTGTTTTTTTGTCCTGAGGCATGAGGACCCTTAGGATGTGTCTTTATCAGTAGAGGCATCTATTTTTAAATTTTTGGATCCCTTGGGGATGGTGGAATGAGTGGAAGCTTTAAGTTTAGCTTTAAGATTAGGGTTGAGGGTTGACGGTTGAGGGATTAGGGTTTAAGGTATAGTATTGAGGGTTGAGGGTTGAGGATTTAGGGTTTAGGGTTAAGGGTTTAGGGTTTAGGGTTGAGAGTTGAATGATTAGGATTTAAGGCATAGTGTTTAGGGTTGAGGGTTTAGGATTTAAGGTTCAAGTGTTGAGGGTTGAGGCTTTAGGGATAGGGTTTAAGGTTTAGCGATAAGGGATTAGGGTTTAATGTTGACAGATTAGGGTTTAGGGTTGAGGGATTAGGGTTTAAGGTATAGTGTTTAGGGTTGAGGGTTTAGGAATAGGGTTTAGGGTTTAAGGTTTAAGGGTTGAGGCATCAGGCTTTAGGGATAGCATTTAGGGTTGAGGGATTAGGGTTTAGGCTGGAAGGATTAGGGTTTAAGGTAAAGTGTTTAGGGTTGAGGGTTGAAGGATCTTTTACGCTACACTGAAAGGTTATAGTCCCATTAGAGAATGATGTCCTCGCATGGACCATGTCGAGTGCCCTCATTGATGTTGGTAAGGGATACGTGGAAGGTAAATGGATTAGGCAGATAGTGGATTATGACGTGGGTTCTAGAGAGGAGAAAAGTAGATTATGATGTGGATTATGTAGGAAAATAGTGGATTATGATGTGGATTATGTCAAACTTATGCCAAAGCATGGACCATAGGGATGCTATGTGGAGGGTATGTAGGATAGTGGATGAATGATGGTAGATTTATTGCGGAATGGAAGGGAACCATGACCAATGGTTGCACTTATCGTGATAAATGTTGAAGCTTGTGATGCGGAGGTGGTATAGGGTGCAATGGAGACATTTTCTTAGGAGATGGATGATGAAGGGCTTTAGGAACCCACATAGACTTAGGCATTTTATTACTTTTATTTTTCTTGTGGGATGGAATGTTTTGACACTTTTGAGTGGAATGCGAATTTGAGATGGGAGTAGATGGTTGGGATTTTTTAGAGGTAGATGCCTCATTTAACTTGATTTCTTGTTGCTTAGGTACCCATAGCATTTTGGTTTTGGACTTTTCTTGTCGAGGTATAGGCATGGATAACTTTTTGGATTGATTTTTCTTTGAATCTTTGGTTTTATGTCCTGAGGCATGAGGACCCTTAAGATGTTTGGCTTTATCAGTCGAGGCATCTAATTTTAAATTTCTGGATCCCTTCGGGATTGTGGAATGAGTGGAAGCTTTAAGTTTAGCTTTAAGATTAGGGTTGAGGGTTGAGGGTTGAGGGATTAGGGTTTAAGGTATAGTGTTAAGGGTTGAGAGTTTAGGTTTTAGGGTTTAGGGTTGAGGGTTTAGGGTTTAGGGTTTAGGGATTACGGTTTAGAGTTGAGGAATAGGGTTTAAGGCATAGTGTTTAGGGTTGAGGCTTTAGGGATAGGGTTTAAGGTCTAGCGATAAGGGATTAGGGTTTAGGGTTGAGGGATTAGAGTTTAAGGTATAGTGTTTACGGTTAAGGGCTTAATGATAGGGTTTAGGGTTTAAGGTTTAAGGGTTTAGGCTTCAAGCTTTGGGGATAGCATTTAGGGTTAAGGGATTAGGGTTTAAGGTATAGTGTTTAGGGTTGAGAGTTGAAGGATGTGTTACGCTGCACTGAAAGGTTATAGTCCCATTAAAGAATGATCTCCTTGCATGGACCGCGTCAAGTTCCCTCATCGATGTTGGTAAGGGATACATGGAAGGCAAATGGATTAGGCAGATAGTGGATTATGATGTGGATTCTAGAGGGGAGAAAAGTGGATTATGATGTGGATTATGTAGGGAAAAGAGTGGATTATGATGTGGATTATGTCAGACTTATGCCAAAGCATGGACCATAGGGATGGTATGTGGAGGGTATGTAGGATAGTGGATAAATGATGGTAGATTTATTACGGAATGGAAGGGAACCATGACCAATAGTTGCACACATCACAATAAATGTTGAAGCTTGTGATGCGGAGGTGGTGTAGGGTGTAATGGAGATGTTTGCTTAAGAGATGGATGATGAAGGGCTTTAGGAACCCACATAGACTTAGGCATTTTATTATTTTTGTTTTTCTTGTGGGATGGAATGTTTTGACACTTTTGAGTGGAATGGGAATTTGAGATGGGAGTAGATGGTTGGGATTTTTTAGAGGTAGATGCCTCATTCAATTGATTTCTTGTTGCTTAGGTACCCATACCATTTTGGTTTTGGACTTTGCTTGTGGAGGTATGGGCTTGGATAACTTTTTGGATTGATTTTTCTTTGACTCTTTGTTTTTATGTCCTGAGGCATGAGGACCATTAGGATGTTTGGCTTTATCAGTAGAGGCATCTAATTTTGAATTTCTGGATCCCTTGGGGATGGTGGAATGAGTGGAAGCTTTAAGTTTAGCTTTAAGATTAGCATTGAGGGTTAAGGGTTGAGGGATTAAGGTTTAAGGTATAGTGTTGAGGGTTGAGGGTTGAGGGTTTAGGGTTTAGAGTTGAGGGATTAGGGTTTAAGGCATAGTGTTTAGGGTTGAGGGTTTAGGGATACGGTTTAGGATTTAAGGTTCAAGTGTTGATGGTTGAGGCTTTAGGGATAGGGTTTAAGGTTTAGTGATAAGGGATTAGGGTTTAGGGTTAAGGGATTAGGGTTTAGGGTTGAGGGATTAGGGATAGGGTTTAGGGTTTAAGGTTTAAGGGTTGAGGCTTCAGGCTTTAGGGATAGTGTTTAGGGTTGAGGGATTAGGGTTTAGGGTGGAGGGATTAGTGTTTAAGGTATAGTGTTTATGGTTGATCATTGAAGGATGCGTTACGCTGCACTGAAAGGTTATAGTCCCATTAGAGAATGTTGTCCTCGCATGGACCATGTCGAGTACCCTCATCAATGTTGAGAAGGGATACATGGAAGGCAAATGGATTAGGTAGATAGTGGATTATGACGTGGATTCTAGAGGGGAGAAAAGTGGATTATGATGTGGATTATGTAGGGAAAATAGTGGATTATGATGTGGATTATGTCATACTTATGCCAAAGCATGGACCATAGGGATGGTATGTTGAGGGTATGTACGATAGTGGATGAATGATGGTAGATTTATTGTGGAATGGAAGGAAACCATGACCAATGGTTGCACACATCATGATAAACGTTGAATCTTGTGATGCAGAGGTGGTGTAGGGTGCAATGGATATGTTTGCTTAGGAGATGGATGATGAAAGGCTTTAGAAACCCACATAGACTTAGGGTTTTTATTACTTTTTTTTTGCTTGTGGGATGGAATGTTTTGACACTTTAGCGGAATGGGAATTTGAGATGGGAGTAGATGGTTGGGATTTTTTAGAGGTAGATGCCTCATTTAACTTGATTTCTTGTTGCTTAGGTACCCATACAATTTTGGTTTTGGACTTTTCTTGTGGAGGTATGGGCTTGGATAACTTTTTGGATTGATTTTTCTTTGACTCTTTATTTTTATGTCTTAAGGCATGAGGACCCTTAGGATGTTTGGCTTTATCAGTAGAGGCATCTAATTTTGAATTTTTGGATCCCTTGGGGATGGTGGAATGAGTGGAAGCTTTAAGTTTAGCTTTAAGATTAGGGTTGAGGGTTGAGGGTTGAGGGATTAGGGTTTAAGGTATAGTGTTGAGGGTTGAGGGTTTAGGGTTTAGGGTTGAGGGTTTAGGGTTTAGGGTTTAGGGATTAGGGTTTAGAGTTGAGGGATTAGGGTTTAGGGCATAGTGTTTAGGTTTGAGGGTTTAGGGATAGGGTTTAGGATTTAAGGTTCAAGTGTTGAGGGTTGAGGCTTTAGGAATAGGGTTTAAGGTTTAGCGATAAGGGATTAGGGTTGAGGGTTGAGGGATTAGGGTTTAAGGTATAGTGTTTAGGGTTGAGCGTTTAGGGATAGGGTTTAGGGTTTAAGGTTTAACGGTTGAGGCTTTGACAGGCTTTAGGGATAGCGTTTAGGGTTGAGGAATTAGGGTTTAGGGATTAGGGTTTAAGGTATAGTGTTTAGGGTTAAGGATTGAAGGATGTGTTATGTTGCACTGAAAGGTTATAGTCCCATTAGAGAATGATGTCCTCACATGGACCATGTCGAGTGCCCTCATAGATCTTGGTAAGGGATACATGGAAGGCAAATGGATTAGGTAAATAGTGGATTATGACATGGATTCTAGAGGGGAGAAAAGTGGATTATGATGTGGATTATGTAGGGAAAATAGTGGATTATGTCAGACTTATCCCAAAGCATGGACCATAGGGATGGTATGTGGAGGGTATGTAGGATAGTGGATGAATGATGGTAGATTTATTGTGGAATGGAAGGGAACCATGACCAATGGTTGCACATATCGTGATAAACGTTGAAGCTTGTGATGCGGAGGTGGTGTAGGGTGCAATGGAGATGTTTGCTTAGGAGATGGATGGTGAAGGGCTTTAGGAACCCACATAGACTTAGGCATTTTATTACTTTTGTTTTGCTTATGGGATGGAATGTTTTGACACTTTTGAGTGGAATGGGAATTAGAGATGGGAGTAGATGGTTGGGATTTTTTAGAGGTAGATGCCTCATTTAACTTGATTTCTTGTTGCTTAGGTACCCATACAATTCTGGTTTTGGACTTTGCTTGTGGAGGTATGGGCTTGGATAACTTTTTGGATTGATTTTTCTTTGAATCTTTGGTTTTATGTCCTGAGGCATGAGGACCCTTAGGATGTTTGG
This sequence comes from Cunninghamia lanceolata, assembly GCA_027924645.1. NCBI lineage: Eukaryota > Viridiplantae > Streptophyta > Pinopsida > Cupressales > Cupressaceae > Cunninghamia > Cunninghamia lanceolata. The sequence continues at coordinate 17,007,876 of BSBN01001272.1, read as the reverse complement.
CTTTATCAGTAGAGGCATCTAATTTTAAATTTTTGGATCCCTTGGGGATGGTGGAATGAGTGGAAGCTTTAAGTTTAGCTTTAAGATTAGGGTTGAGGGTTGAGGGTTGATGGATTAGGGTTTAAGGTATAGTGTTTAGGGTTGAGGGTTTAGGGTTTAGGGTTTAGGGTTGAGGGTTTAGAGTTTAGGGTTTAGGGATTAGGGTTTAGAGTTGAGGGATTAGGGTTTAAGGCATAGTGTTTAGGGTTGAGGGTTTAGGGATAGTGTTTATGATTTAAGGTTCAAGTATTGAGGGTTGAGGCTTTAGGGATAGGGTTTAAGGTTTAGCGATAAGGGATCATGGTTTAGTGTTGAGGGATTAGGGTTGAGGGTTGAGGGTTGAGGGATTAGAGTTTAGGGATCTTTACTCTTGTTCTTTGCATGCCAGTCCATCAATTATGCAAGTGACTTGCAACGAAACATTCATTGAAGTCTAGGTATAATTGGCATGTTGGCATGAGGAACATTTTGGTTTGGCACAGCTAGGCGCTAAATTAGGCGCACTTCACGCCAGTTTTGGTGACCCAAAGAGATTACATTTAGGGCTGAAAGTTGGAGCTAAAGTCAACGTTAGAGACACCGACTTTAACGCTGACTAATGAATCCAAAAAATTAAAATTTAAATTCCCATCTGTGTTAAAACATACCACACAAAAAAAACACAAATTCAAGTTAATACATTTAAGCCCAAAACACAGTGTACTCTACCTCTATTTTAGGTTTCCAGATAAGAATTGTAGGCTGCAAAGCAACAACTTTATTAGGTCGAAAACGGAAGTTACTGAAAAGTTTCTACAACGGATCCGTGAATTTATATTTTATTTATTTTTGGTTCTAGACATCCAGAAGATAAAAAATTACTTTAGCTAGCTGCTAAATTTGGGGTTTCTGATGCTAAATTTGGAGTTTCTAGCTACCTCAGCCATTGAATCAAGCTTGTCCATCTGCCTTTTAGCAAGTAAGTTCCAATTGCTGAGCAATTTACTCTTGACCTAGGTTTTTCTCAATTTTGATATAATTTTGAGCTCAAAGAAAGTTTTTCTAAGATGTTGTACTCATGCTTTAGGGTAAATTTGAGTAGTAATGTTTTTAATTATCCTTGCTTGTAGTATAACTTGCATTTACCATTTTTGGAAGGCATGTCGAATAAGTTCTCTTTGTACATCATACCCAAAATATGAGCTATTAGGATTTATTTTTCGCTATGATTGGTCAAGCACGCTGTTAATTCATACCTGGCTACGATTGCCTCCACAGACTGGATGAAAATAATTTGCCCTAGGTCACCTCAAAATGTCAAGCAATAGAGGGAAGGGAGCAAACTTTGGCCACAATGAGGTAATTCACTGTCAATTTATAGATTTGTAAATGTTTCCATTGTTTCTTTGATTTTTAGTATTTAGTTTTCTATTTCTAAATTTAAAAGAAGAAATTTATTTTATATACATATATATATAGGGACATGAGACTGACAAAGATATAGAGGCATTGGCTTCCATATTGGGGGTAGAGGCAGTGAACAAATTGGATGGTATGGACTTGACAATTCTTGCCAGATACATAGAAAAATCATCTAGTAAAACCCCTGAAACATTGCAACCAAATCAATAGTGTCAAAGGGAATCAATTGATTCCCCAACCAGTCTTGGATCAAGCAAAAGATCCAAGAGGAAATCAATATCAATAACCTCTAAGAATATCAAACAGGGAGCAGAGGATTCCACTGTCCTAGCCACTCCTGGGACATAGACTTCTTCGACCAATAACCCATGTTTTGCATCTTGCATTGGTAGCTACGATACTGAGATAGAATACGATGTGGTTTCAGGGGAAGTCCGAATGACAGATCCTAGAAAAATGTTTGTGAATAGGTTGAAGGAATCATGCCTTCAACGGTTCAGAGACCATCTAAATTTGCCATTCTCAAAGGTACCCATGCACCTACAAAAAGTAGTTATCCATGACATGGAGACTAAATTTGGCACAGGTTGGTCTGTAAAGAAAATAAAGCTACGAATGTCTCAAAACTACAAGAGATTTTGATGCAACCAAACAAAGAAGATAAAAAAATCCCTCCCGAGCTAAGGCTCAAAAAAAGGCCAATTGATGTAAGTCTGAAAGTATGGAAAGAGCTTGTAAAAGCATATGAGAAGTCCGATGTACGAAGGAAGTCCAGTGAGGAAAGTACGCAGGTATTTGAAGTTTTTCATAAGATTTTATCAAATTTATTAAATGATTTTTAAATTTTATTTGTACATAATTAAATTGAATTAGTATATGTTTCAGGACAAGGCCTCCAAGGCTAGGCTTGACAAACTTTGTGCCACTCATCACAATGGCCAGAAAGGTTTACAGGCCTTGATCTGTACATTTGTAAGTATATTTAATATGTTAAATGATATTTTTTTTATTTCCTAGGAAAAAGTAAATGATTGCAAATTAATTAGTTTAACTAGTCCATGTGCCATGTTTTGACAGGAGGAGAAATATGGCCGGCAACCAACACAATTTGAAAAGGAAATGTTACAAAGCAAAAAGTGGACCGATTTTGTAATCTGGATGGAGAACGAGGTATCAATAGTTGAATTTCAATAGCTTAGTTGGATATTGTTGTGTTAATATGTCAATTTGCATTTCTTGTGTTGAGTTTCAATAATCTTTGAAGAGGTTATAGAGTGATACTTGAGACAAACAGTTACAGTTGTACTCTGTTTGTTGTGTTTGGTTTCTATTGGTCTTATTGTCTTTTTGACTCAAGTGGATTTTTATTCATAGGTCACTTGTCATTCTTGTTGATCATGTGTATGTAGTTATCATTGAGTTTTCAAGTGGTCTCCTAAGTGAACAGACCAAAGAGTTTATCTCAAGTCTTTGTTTTGTAACCTTTTATTATAAGACTTAAAGGGGGGCATGCATTACAGTTACATTGTTGGTTACATTTCAAACCTTTGAAATAAAATAGTGGACATTTAAATTTTAATATGTACATTTTTTTTGTTGAGAAGGAGCCATCATTGGTAGTAGGCATCAACTCTCCTCTGCCATAACAGCTTTGGGAAGTACTAGTCTTTAATGTGCTTGGTTTTGGGGTATGTGAGGGAGAAAAGGAAGGAGTGGGGAACCATTTTGGGAGGGAATTCTTCTTTTTGCCTTGGGGTCAAGGAAGGAAGGTTGATGGTTGGACTGTAAGTGATTTAGAGGAAGGGAGACTTTGGGTGTGCTCATCATGTTGGCTGAGTGTCTTGTTGTTTGGGTTGGAGACTAAGAATAAAATTGCCAACTAGTCTTCTTCAACTAAGCTAACCTTTCTTTGAAGTAAAGCTCCTTGTCATCTATTCTTGTAAAATTACACTGACCATTTTGGTGAAACATTTCCTTTAACTTGTGTAACTGTATGTGGTCTTGTGAAAGCCTATGCTAAAGGGTTTGGATGAGGAAAATATTGTTAACTATGAGAGTTTAGACTTAAGATCATGGGACTTACAAACTGTGGCAAATTGTTAGTTATTGTGTTTTGGATTTCTATCATGAAGAAAGCTACATTAATTTGGTCACAGTTTGAGGTGGAGTTTCAAACCCTAGCTAGAATTGCTAGAATGCTATCATTACAACATACCATGAGTCTTGAGGAAACTTGGCATGGTGCATGGTTATCTTTTTTGACATGGTTGTAAACCCTAATGGTGTTGGTATTTCACCTATAAATGTCCACTCTCTCAATTGTGGATGCGAGGTCTTCTTGGGATTAATAATGCCACTCCTAGGTGGGGTTTTGGGATGGTTTTGGATCCTTGGTTCAGGTCAACTTGCCCCCCAACACTCCCTCCAAGGTTATGAGGTTTGCATTACTGAAGCCACAATGGAATACAATGTTGAAACAATACTACATGATTGTATTTGATTACCAGTTGACTCTTGGAAAGAATGGTTTTTGTCAATTGCATACAGTTGTGTAACATTGCAATAGTTGTATTGTACTTGTAACTAGAACAGTCTATGTGAAGGCATTTGTTTGATGAGAATGACCTTTGAGTTCATTGTAATGACTTGCACTAACTTAGAAATGTGATTTCAAAATAGTATTTATTTAATTGGAGACTGTTTGTGAACAAATTTATCTTAGTATGAACTTCCCTATGTTTGAATGACTGAGCACTACCCATGGAATAGTAGATATTATGTACTTGTGATCACTGTGTCATTTGGATAGAGGACTCATAAATGGAATATAGGACCTTTTGTTTCATTGTCCATAAAATCTTAAGGGTTGATTAAGTTATTGTGCATGGATGTAAATGGAAACTTTAAGCTCTCTGAAGGCTTGCTTATTGTTTGCAAGTAGCATTAATTTCTTATTTTAACTATGGAAACATCTTGTGGACACTAGTATGGTGTTGGCTAAGGAATTATCTTGTAAACACTAGAATTGTATGGTGTTGATGTATTGGAGGTTGTTGTATGCAAATCTATAGTGATATAAGGAGACTCGACTCTCATCATTTCATTGCACAAAGTGAGTGACAAAACAACTACCTAGTTTAAAATTGGCCCTTCTTTAAGCAACATATGTAGCAATGAGACTTAGGATTCTTGAAAATGAGAAGCATCCTTCTCCCCATACAACCTACTAACTAGGGCCACTATGTTTTTTACTGAACCCTTGAGGCTGATGGAAGGGTACCATTTAGTGTTCCTAGAAGTTAATTGTCTAACTCCTCTTCAGCCAATTTCCTTGTATGATGAACTAGATGATTGGGATGACCATCTTGAAGATGTAATTGAAGACTTTTATGCTTGTGTAGTGTTGCAAATGTACACTCCATGGGGACAAAACTTGTAGATCTTAGTGTTAATCATGATATATGCACAATTTTTTTAATTGTTGGTCATGTAAATGTGAGTTTTCAGCTACCACAAGTGTACTCTTAAGGATAGTCTTACTAAGGAAAGCATGGATGTAAGAGTCGAACTTGAGATACATGATCTTGACTTTCTTCTTGGTATACCTAAAGTTTCTAATCTCTTTGTTAATGAGCTAGATGTCAATTTGAACCAAGGACGCGTTTCCAACATTTGTGATGATGTTTGCATTCATGAGGATGATAAGTTACATTAAAATATCAAAAGTTACATAGCCTCTGAGATGGAGTTTATCCCATCTGCGAGGGAGTTAATTCATTCTAGCTATTTTGCTAAGAACAGATCACCATATAGGCTTACAAAGTTTGCAAAAGCAGTCATGTCGCAGTTTTCCAGTCCCTCTCTAAAGATCTTGAGGGCTTCTTCAGTTTTCTTCTTCTTCTTGATTGCCTCCGCATTGAAGACTCCACAGATGAAACCTTTTTTTGGATTTGGGTTGGTGTGCTGGCCTACAATAATAACATCATCTCTAATCCCCTCATTGATCAGAAAACTCGTAAATCTTGACGCCCTGGCAAGAGACCCTGTGGCTTGGACAATAGTCACGTAGAAACACTCTAAAAGGACACCGTCATGGATATGGCTGCCCTGCGCTCCCCTTATCCCTACAATCTCTTTGATGGCATTATGTAGCCCCTCCTCCTCTGTATTGAATAAGCGGTGGACTTGCTGGTCCACCGACTCCTCCAAGCACTCGCAATGAACTCCAAAGTGTTTTCTTCCTGCCATTGTTATGGGAGACTTCAAGTCGTCCTCCTAAAATAGGAAGTTTCTCTTGATTACCTTCCTCATGACTTACTCACATTGTCTGAAAGTTGTAGGTTTTACAATGCTTTTTGCTATCCAAACCGTCCTTACTTCTGGAAAAGGAACGCTTGATTGACTCTTCCCTAATTGAACCAGACTGGGGACAATCCTTCCTATCTCCTCTAGGATTTCCAATCTTGGAGAAAGCCATGCTCGCCGTCGATTCTTCTGAGATCTCCTGCCTTGAGCTGTACCTATGAAATTCCTAAATCCCCATCGTCCTTGATTAGCATCTTTCTCAGATCCTTGAAACACTGCCCTTCGAAAAAGCATTCCTCCCCTGTTTCCTGCTCAACCCCTCGATTCATTAGGAGATCGGCCACCCCATTGGCCTCTCTATTTACGTGCATGGTTGACCTCCTTTCCCGTGTTGGCTATCTTGAAGACACCCTAAACTTTATCATTGAGATACCTGTTAAATCTGTGCTAGTTGTATGCATGTGTTTTCTTGGTGCCTGTAGATCACATATGAATATAGGCTTAGGAGTATTTATAGTAACACTACTTTTTTATTTGGATCCTAAAAATACTGCACAACTTACATTCTTCTCTCAAACATCTATCCACAAGTGGACAGGTGTGGTGAGGTAAGGAGATTGATGAAAGATAGAGGAATTAAAAAAATGCCCAGATGCAGTTGGATTGAAGGGCATAAAATGGTACGTGTTTTTTTATGTAGGAGACAGATCACATCCATAGACAAAGGAGACCTATGCAAAGTTGGAGAAATTGGCTTGGAAGATGAAGGCGGTAAGGTATTTTCCAAATTCAAGAATTTACTTAATGATGTGGAAGGATGGGAAAAAGACTTATTTCTCTGCCACCATGGTGAAAAGTTGGCAATTGCATTTGGTTTGTTAAACATGCCCCATGGAACAACTATTAGACCTTTATCTTAAGGTTACTCATGAACCTTAGGATAAATAATTATTGAAAAAAAACTGTGCATTCATTAATGACATGTAAGAGAATTTAATCAACTGCTACTTAAAAACTCTTTAATGTTTCTGTCTAATGCAGGTTATTAGATTGATAGTGAAAAAGAACATACATTGACCATGCAATTTGTGGCACATAAGGTTATGTAATAGAATTTACAGTTGATAGTTAAATTGTATAACAAATTTTTTTATGATCTTTAGTAACATTTATTAGAATTGTTGCATGTTTTACATCATTGGAATGACATATTAGCTATAACTTTTTTGAAATTTTATTATGGTATGTGCACTTTGATTTGATGTAATATGATTATGGTTTCGTTTCATATGTTGGAATATTAGATATATAACAGAAAAATAAATTATTACATGAAATAAATAATAACTTTTCATTTTAATTTTTTTTTACAGAACACGGGTCCTCCAGAAGATGAAGATGATCCTGATGATATAGATCTAGATTATATTGGTTCTGGTACAGATCACATGGCAGAGGATGATGATGATGCAGATACAAAAGACAAGGAGGCCAATGACAATGATGATGACGACGATGATGATCATGATGGTGATGATGATGATGAGGCAATTGCTAGTAGTAGCCAGTGACATTCATGATCATATAGACTACATCATGGATCATTGATGATATATCATTATGATGCCTCTTTTCATGGTTACTATCATATGTATCATTTTCATGGCCTACAGTACCATATTATTGAGTTGTATCATTTTCACATGTATCAGTTTGACTTAAATCATTTGGACATGTATCATCTTGACTTGTATCATTTTGAGTTACATAATTTATCATTTTTACTTATATCATTTGTACATGTATCATTTTGACTTATGTCGATTGTTGGACATGTATCATTTTGACATGTTATTGATCTACTGGCATATTTGAATTTCACTTGTTTTAGTTATATATGATGACGATCTTATCAGTATTGACTTGTCAATTTATATATATTGAAAGTGGTCGATGATTTTTGGATGGATATTTATTACGTATGATGATTTTAATTTACTACTCAGGATGGATGTTGTAAAATTCAATTAAATTATAGATGATGATCATGTTATAATAATTATCTTGTTATTTTATAATAATTATCTATTTTTATATAATTATCTTGTTAAATTGGAAGCAAAACCCAAAGCAACAAAGGAGGTCATAATGGAAGCAAAACTTGGCGTCAATTAGGAAGACAAAAAAGAAGCTATTTTCGACACCATACAAGAAGCAAAATACAAAGCACGACTGAGAGCAAAACTAGAAGCAAAAATGGGAGTAGACATGGAAGCAAAACTGGAAGCAACAAAGGAGGTCATAATGGAAGCAAAACTTGGCATCAATTATGAAGCCAAAAAAGAAGCCATTTTTGATGCCATACAAGAAGCAAAATATGAAGCACGACTGAGAGCAAAACTAGAAGCAAAAATGGGAGTAGACATGGAAGCAAAACTAGAAGCTAAATTGGGTGCCAAATCTGGCACTAAATTGGAAGCAAAAATGGAAGCAAAAATGGAAGCAAACCTGGAAGCAAAAATGGAAGCAAATCTGGAAGCAAAAATGGAAGCAAAACCCGAAACAAACCTCGAAACAAAATCAGAAGCAAAATTGGAAGCAAACCTAGAAGCAAAACTAGAAGCAACACAAGAAGCCAAACCAGAAGAAAAATCGGAAGCCGAACTAGAAGCCAAATCTGGCGCTAAATTGGAAGCAAATCTAGAAGCAAAACTGGAAGCAAAAATTGAAGAAAAACTGGAAGCAAACATGGAAGCAACACAAGAAGTAAAACTAGAAGCAAAATTAGAAGCCAAATTGGGTGCCAAATCTGGTGCTAAATTGGAAGCAAATCTAGAAGCAAAATCGGAAGCAAAATGGGAAGCAAAATTGGAAGCAAAATTGGAAGAAAAAATTGAAGCAAAACCAAAAGAAAACCTAGAAGCAAAACTAGAAGCAAAACTAGAAGCAACACAAGAAGCAAAACTAGAACCAAAATCGGAAGCCAAATTGGGTGCCAAATCCGGTGCTAAATTGGAAGCAAAATCTAAAGCAACACTGGAAGCAAAATAAGAAGTAAACCTAGGAGAAAAACCAGAAGCAAAATCGGAAGCCAAATTGGGTATCAAATTTGATGCTAAATCCAGCACCAAATCCAGCTATTTCTTTCCGGCACTAAATCCAGTGCTAAATTTGGTGCTAAAGTCAGCGCTAAATCCGGCACAGAAGTAAGCATGCAATCTTGCACCGAGTTTTGCGCCAGGAAAACTGTCCAATTCCTGAGCTCAATTGCACTAAATTCTTACGCTATTTAAACACTAATTGCCTATTCTATTGTAGTGACTCCATATCATCAAAAGACAACATATGCAATCAACACAACACATTAAAGACAATACTTCAAGCACTTTGACAACTTACACTTATCCATGAACTTTAGAAGATAAGGTACAACTGTGTACAGATGATACTGATCCCTTATATCTTTCATCATCGTTGCTCCTCTGACATCAATGATAACTAATCTTTTGACATCAATGACAACATATGCAACACTTTCAGGTACCAATCTATTCTATTTCCATCACACATTTTTGTCAATGTCTTCCCAATAATTTTGTTTAAGGCTTCACTTGCACTCTTTGCCTGTGGATGATATGGTGAGATTTTGTTATGTGCTATCAAGAAATATTGTAGTAGTTCCACAATCATGTTATTTACAAAGTGTTTACCTTGGTCACTTGTGATGTTTAGTGGACATCCAAATCTAGTTACAATATTCTCATACAAGAATTTTGTCGTTGTTTCTGTTGTATAGTCCTTAGTGGGTTAAGCTTCTGCCCATTTTGTGAGGTATTCTACTCCTGTGATAATGTATCTTGCTTTTGATTTTTTCACAGGGGGATCTATGGGTCCAATAAAATCAATTACACATTTCTCAAATGGGAGTTGTGCCGATACCAGTCTCAATGGCATTTCATCTTTGGCGGTAGGTTTACCCATTCTTTGGCAAATATCACAATGTTTTACATACCTTTTAGCTTCTTGAAATAAGGTAGGCCACCACAAGCCTGGTAGTTTGATCTTTCTTGCTACTCCTTTGCATGCCTTCATAGAGGATGGAAAGAGATTTCATTGAATATCCCTTAAACTAAAAAAGGTTGTGAATTATTTCTCATATGTTGCTACTCCTTTTCATTCCATCATAGAGGATGGAAAGAGATTTCATTGAGGTTTAAAATAGAATCATTCATTTAATGATCTTAAGCTTAAAATTGGTCATGTACTCATCCTTTGCCCAATTGTCAATAACCTTTGAAGTCAAAATTAATGCTAGTGACTTTGCAATTGGGGTTGTTTTGTTGCAAGGAGGAAGACTAATATGTTATCTTTTTAAATTTTTCAAAGGGGTTGTCCTAAACTATAGTAAATATGATAGATATTTGTATGCTTAATCTCTATGATGAAATGGAAGCACTATATAATGGGAAAATAAATAGTGGTACATATTGATCATCAAACATTGCAATATTTGCAAGCACAAACAAAAATATAACAATCTCATCACTAAAAGTGGATGGGATTCTTACAATAGTTTCATATTGTGATAAAGTATAAGTATGGTGTGACTAATAAGGTGGTTGAAATGCTTTCAAGGCTACCTCTTCTTTCAATAATGAATACACTCTCTTTATTGAAAACATTTGTAAATGATGTTTATGTTGAAGATTATATTCAAGATGAATATTTTAGGTAGATATATGAACAAACCAAGAAGAGTGAAGTGACTTATTTTGAGCCAAATGTAGATTAAATCACCAAGGATGGTCTACTTTATGAAGCATGTAAGTTGTGTGCCTAAAGAGAGAAGGTTGTTGTTCATGCAAGAGGATCATATTTCATGATTTGTAGGACATTTTGGAGTATCTAAGATAGTTTTCAACCTTCAATAATATGTATATTGGTGCTAAATGCATGTGTATATGCCAAAGTTTATTAGGGGTTACAAGTTATGTAGCATAAGAAAGCCAAGAAATAAGAAACTTAGGTTGTACCAGCCACTCTTATACTTACAAGACTATGGGAAAGCATCTCCATTGATTTTTGGGTGGTCTTCCAATGTCCAAGCATGGACATGACTGCCTTTTTATGGTGGTGAACCATTTTAATAAGTTGTACAAATTGATTAGTTGTAAGAAGACCTTAACCAAGAGGGATACAATAAGTTATTCTTCATGAATGTATAGATTCATTTTGGACTTCTAGAGAGCATCATATAAAATAGAGATTCTCATTTATTGGGAAATTTTTGGTGTATGTTGTGGAAGAAGATTGATAGATGGTTGAAACATTTCATCACATTCCATCCTCAAATAGATGGAAAATAGAAGTTGTGTATAGAACATTGGTGCAACTACTACATGGATATAATCAAAGGATTCCTAAAGGTTGGGAGGAGAACTTGACATACATTCAACACTCTTATAACATGGAAGTCCACTCATCTATAAAATTGTCACCTTTTGTGGCATGTTTTGGGTACTTACTTCCTAGACCATTTAATGTTTTTTTGGGACAATCAAAAGATGGGTTGGAAAATAAATATTTTGAGGTGCAAAATGCTAAGCATTTATGGAAAAGGTTTGGAAAATACATATTTGTATAAAATAAAGGTGCAAGGAGTCTTAAGCCAATTACAATCACTATCATGATCAACATAGAGTGGAGCACAATTTCCAAGTTGGTGAAAAGGTTTGGGTGTATTTGGGCATGGAGAGACTCTAAGGACCATCAAAGAAGCTAAAACATATTAAGTATGGTCCTTTTTAGCTTATTGAGAAAGTGGGAGAAAACACTTTTAGGTTTCACCTACCTCCATATTTGAGAATGTGTTCAATCATTAATATGGAGAAAACTCGTTTGTTTAAACCTCCTACGTTAGACGAAGAAGAAAATGTTGTGTTGTCTTTAGTGGATTAATTGGCTTCTAGTACACAAGAGGAGTTGAATAGTGACATACTTCTAAAAAATATGATTAGGAGATCAAGGAGAGGTGAGCATGAAACATGGTTAGTGGTGTTGAAAGGTGATTGCCAAGAAAATAAAAATGGTATCCCAAGGATGTTGTTGGGAAGAAGTTTCCACATTCATTAAGTCCTTGAGATTTGAGGACAAAAATCCTCTTTATGGGAGAGGTATGATCCAAAAAATAGATCAAAGGAGCTAGACCATTGGGTCAAAGAACCAATTTAAATCTTTAGAATGTCCTAAAACCATGGGATAAAGGAAATGTCAATTTGTAATGAGTTCCATTGTTGAAATATCTATACTTTTATGAAATTCACACTTGAAATGGTATGAAACCTTAAAATGATGATTTAGATTAGAGGTGAAAGTGTTTAAACTAAGTGGAAAACCTAAAATGATAATTTCATTAGTTTTAGTAGACTTGTGGCAAAATTATTTCTACCATGACTATTGTGAAATTACTAGTTGGAAAAAGCCATAAAAATGCCTTGACCATGGTAATTATGAAAACACCACTTGGAGGAAATGGTGAATTTACCACAATGTAGTTTGAGGTGGGAATTTCAAGCATTTTTCAAAGGTCTCTTTACATTTTTCAGCACTATATCTTCTCTTTAGCACTAGGGAAGATTGTAAGGAGTTTATAAATACATTAAGAAAGATGTTTGAGAGGTTGATCCTCTTGAAAACCATAGTCCATGCAAAGTGATAGAAGAAGATATCAGCTAATGCCTATGAGATTGAGTTATCATAGAACCTAGATATCTCATCCATAATCAATGTGACATATTTGTATAGATTTGATGCAAACATGGAAGAAAAAGTTGTGGAAGAGGAAGACATAACTTTAGATACACCAAACTAGAAGGCTTGGATATGAGGAAATCAAAGGCAAAGATTGGGCACATTTTATAGTAGAGTCACCAAAAAGACTAGAGACATAGAATATATGTTTTAATATTTGGTCAAATGGAAGAATAGTGTAGCTAAAGAAGCTAAATGGTTGACATGTATGGATACAATCTTTAAGATTCTACAAAAGAGTCATGAGCAAGGGCTCACTTTTCATTCTTACTTATGGTATGCAATGTAGGAGCATCCCAAGTCAATAGGAAATCGTGTATCAACCAAAAATGGAAGTTTTCATTTATTTTTGTTACAACGTCTTAGTATGTGTTAGGAGTTAGAGTTTGTGGTTTTGTCAATTAGTGTTTTGAGATATTTTGATGTTGTTGTGGTAATGTGAAGGGATATAGTTGTGGATTTCTTTTCACACAAGTGCACTATTGGTCCTAGAACACTTGTCTACCTTGTTAAACGATATCAATCTTAGGATAACAATTTAAGCAAATTTTACACCTAAAAGTTCTTTTCTATCTCTTTAGCCTTGGAATTTCATAACCACTCATTTTAAAATGAGATAAAATAAGGATCCTGGTGCAGGAGCTTCAATTTAAAACTATTTTTCAAATATAATATTTTAATGACCTTGTTAATTTTTGGTTTTATCTAAGGGCTTAGAAGCCATTTTTGATGTGTTGTAATAAGGACTTAGTCCACTTGATTTGACTAGTCCACTAGAAGATTTGAAAGACCTATTTTATAGGTTTTTCTATTTTAGAAACTTTTTGTTTTATTTAAAACTGCCTTTTACATTTGATTTTCTGCCTTCCTAGGTAGTTGTCATTTCAGTTGTTAAAAAACATGCTAATAATAAGAAAGCAAGAAGGAGTTTTTAAGGAAAAAGAGTGTTTTTCTATTTTTTTGCTATTAAAACAGCCTTGGTACGGCCAAGTACGGCTGTTTGTGAAGTAATTTTTTTTAATGCTTTAGTTCTGGGTCGTGGCTCCCATTTGCAGGTGATTTGAGTTTTTGAAATAGCTGGAGGTGTTGGATCTTCTCCTGTTTGTAAATATTGGATCAAACCCTCCTTACCTAGGGTTCTGAGGCAAAATGGAGTTTTGTTCCTCTGTCTTCTGAAGGTGAACAGTCATCTTGTGAGGAGATGGAGTAATTTAGATTAGTTTGCATGTTCTTGTTGTTAGATAAGTTGTTCTCCTTCTTTCTCAGTGGTTGGCATGTCTCTATCTAGTCAAACAGTGACTAGTTAGTGGAGAAAAGACTTTGGGACAGCAAATGTAGAAGAAACAGTCATAGTATTGGTAAGATGGAGTTGTTTTTTTTGTTTTAAGAGGGATATAGGTCTGCATAAGAGTTCTACACTCCAGATAAGAATCCTTAATACACCTCTTGTCCATCATTTTAAACTAGACAATCCTTGGAAGGCAATCACCAATAGATGACAGAAAAAGATAGTTTGATGTCTTGCACGTGGGTGTAGTATGGCCTGCAGGGCTGATGGAGAATAAAACATTTCAATTTTGTGTTTGGTTCTTGCACCAACCAATGAAGGTCATAGGATGTCAGTGAATGACTAATATGGTGTCAAATGTCTTTTTATTTGCAAGGATAACTTACTCTTTAACCTTATTTCATTAAAGACAGCCAATCTGCCGTACTTCTTATGACAGTACAGTACTATGGTGAGTGTCAAAATAGTAGGGATCTGTCCTATTGGTTGCATGTGTGTTGTGATCTTTGTTGGAGGAGTTTTTGTAGTTTGGAGTCTTCTCAAAGGAGATAAGAATCAATGGAAACTTAAAAAACTGTCATAGGACAGTCATCCTATTATTTGCTGTCCTCTACCTTTTTAAACACTGTGTGGGCCTGCACATAAGTAGTTAGTGGTTTTCTCACATTAAATGTTGAGTGGGCATTAAACATTGATGGTCATTTGAAGTCCTGGAAGGGTGTTGAAGGGTTAAGTCTTTATTATGCTTCAAGAGAAGAGTTTCCTCTTTTACTATGCTACAAGACAGTCTTTTGGTGAACAGTCCAATGTAGTTTATAACCTTTTTGTCAAAGAAACTCTTGTTGTTGCTGTCCTTAATAGATGCATGGGAAGGTTATTGTGAAGAGTAGAATCACACTAGTTTGGTTCATAAAGGCACAAGATAGAAGCTTCTTTGTCACTGTCAAAAGACAGTCATACAGAAACTTGCTGTCCTCTGCTATGTAATGAGAGGTTGGGGTCAGTTTCATGCATGTCATAAGTCAGTATATGTTGCTTTGTGTGGTTGTTCATGTTGGTAGAGGTGTGGGTAGGAGAATTGTGAGTCAAACCAAGGTGGTTGTGTAGAAAGGAGAGATTGAATAGCAACTCTTCAAGGTGAGAGTTGGGCAGCCTGTGAGAAGGACATTGGATAGTGGTCCTAGGCTAGATAAATCTCTGGAATAGCCTTGTGTAGGTTTTGTCTTCACATACCACGTTGTAAACCTCTTGGGGAAAGTGATCTAAGTTCATTTAGTGAACTTCTACAACCTTTCTTTTTCTACCTAACCTCTGCATCAGATCCCTCTATTATCATTAATATTATTCAAAGAGGATCACTTTCCTACAAATAAACTTTAGATTTTAAATTTTAAAACATTTTGAATACTTGGATGTGTGTCATATGTGTTGCAAGTATGTGCCTAACTAGTGTTGTCATTAATGTCAACATATCAATGTTGTCATTAATGTCAATTGTGCTCTTGTTTTGATGCTTTGTATTTTATTGGAGATCTGGATATTGAGGATATTGAGAGAATTTGCTCCTCCGGTGGAAATAGTGTGTTGCAGAGTTTCTTGTGTATTGCAAAAGAACAGTCTGGTAGATTGCTCCACATTTCCTAAAAGATTAATATCTTTGTCTGCAGATTGGAAGTTATATAGAGGAACATCTAAAGATGCTATGTTCCAAGTTTGAGTCTTCGGTATGAAGAAGTGAGTGAGTTATGTTCACCAGAGTGAAAACAACTTTTTCTGTATGTTTGGTAATGATAGGGAGAAAGTATTATGCTTCACATTCCTCTGCATTGAAGTATTTTGATCTACAGTTCTAGAGTGAAGTCTAAGATGATGTTATGTGTCTTCAACTCCAATGGTTCATGATTTTGTGGTCCGCAAGTGATCTTTTCATTATGACAGTGGCTGGCAGTGTTGGTTATGTGCTTCGGTTTGAAGAATCTTCTTAACAGAGTGGCTAGAGATCATGCAGTTGTTCTTGGTGGTTACAATGTGCTTATGGATGTCTCTTGATCGTGTTCCTACCTTTGGATTGGTCTGCAAACAAAAGTTTGGATCATGAAAGAAGAATGTATTGGCAAGAGACACTACTACGCATGACAAGTGTTGTCATTGATGGCAACTAAGTCCATTCCACACATCTGTAGTGTAGTATCAAATCATACCGAAAGTCAATTCCAAGATTTGTCAAGTTCAGATAGACAGCAACAAGGTATATGACAGAGTTCAATATTTTGATCAGCAGATCTCTCCAGTTAATCATTGTGTGTTGCGAATCTGAGGGAGTGTAGAGGAATGTTAGGACAATCTAAATCCAAGAATTCAACCTCTGGTGATAAAGGGATTAAAAGTTATGAGCATCTGAGTACCAGGTCCTAATATGACAAGAACAGTTCAGTGAAGAATAGGCCAACTTGTGTTAGATCCTTGTGCGGATCTAGTAGAAGTGTTTTGGCGAGTTGCGTATGGGATATAATATTAGTAGCCAACATGTATGGTGATTTGCAAGTGTTATTTTTCATACGGATCAATATTGATGTATGGATTCAACCGACAGAACATAGTACTTGCATTGTTTGTTAAGTTCTTCATGAGGCCGACAGAAAGGTGATTAAATTTCTTAAGGTAGATATATTTAACTGATGGATTCGAGTGTATTGGCATGGATGTGGAGTGCAAATATGGAGTAAGTGCGAAAAAGGTAGATAGAAGTGCAAAAGAGAAGAGATCTAAGGTCTGGATTATGGTAGAGCAGTAAACATGGCAGAATAAGATGAAGTGTGTAAAATCAGTATTCTGAGCTTAACCGCAACTGAATTCTTGCATTGGCAGATGCTACTTATCAATTCAAACAATCTGTAATCATTCTTGTAGGTAGTGAGCCTCTCTTGAGCAGTGAGCTCTAGGCAGTGAGCCCGAAGGCATGTGCCTTCCCCTTTGTAATACTTTTAATAGAGTATAATCTTTGTGGGTTAACCCCCACCGTGATTTTTCCCTTAACTGGGTTTCCACATCAAAATCTTGGTGTCAAGTGTGTTGTTTATGTTTCTGCTCATGTATTATTAATTTTTTATTTTCATGATTATGTCATTAATCTGTTAAGAAGTGGTAAAGAAGAATTAACTCAGCAAGCTTTAAAAGTTTTAAGACAACTAATTCACCCCCCCTCTCAGTTGTTAGCCCTAATTCCAACAATTGGTATCATAGCAAGGTTCCTTGGAAGAAGCCTAATAGCTTGAGGAGGATCTAGGAAGGAGTTTCAATGGGTTCACTTAGAGAACAACTTCAATTGGCTTTAGAAGATCTTGATCACTCCAAAGCAGAAATAGATGATCTGAAAGTGAACCTTAAGGATGCTAATGATTGCATTGAGTTACTAAAGGATAAACTAAAGAAATCAATGGAAAAAAGGAAGGAACTACTTCATTAGCTAGCTAATCTTACTGAAGAAAATGGCATGAATGAGGCTTTAGAAGAAAAGACAAAGGAATGTGAGAAGCTGACAAAAGAAGTTTTTGTTCTAAAACATGAGATGGAATCTGGGGTAATGAGGCTAACCAAAGAAATTGAGCAAAGGAAGAAGACTGAAGAAGACCTAAATCAAACTCTAAAAGAAAGAACTGAAGAATGCTGCAAAGTGGATAGAATAGCTGGCCATCTAGAGTCTGATCTACAAGAAAGCAGAGACAATGAGAGAGAACTTGAGAGGCAAATTGTCATTCTCAGACATGACCTAGAAGTTGCAAATGAATACAAGGAGAAGTTCAAGATAAGCTCAGCTAAAATTGAAGCATTGTTTGAAAGTCAGAAAAAGGATGATGACAAGCATGGTCTTGGATATGAGAAAGGTGAAAGCTTTAGATCTGGACAAAGAAATTCTCAACCAAGGAATGGGAGAAACAGACCTAGAAGACCTCCGGTAAGATAGCCTAATGCTCAAAAATATCCATCATTCAATGGAAATTGTTTTAATTGCAATAAGTTTGGTCATAGAGCTACTCAGTGCAGAAGCAGAGTAAATCAAAATGGTCCATCCTTCTCTGATCAATGCTTCAAGTGTAAGAGGTATGGTCATAGATCAAATGAATGCAGAAGTATGATAATGAATAACTCTAACAATATAGGAAATGGCAACTCTTTCAATGGTTGCTGCTTTACTTGCAATGGATTTGGACACATGGCTAATTAGTGCAGATCAAGAGGAAATCAAGTATATAAGCAAAGAAATGTTGTGTGCTTTAATTGCAATAGATCTGGTCATATTGCAAGATTCTACAGAAGTAGGAATAATGAAAGAAGAGGTTTGGTAAATAGAAAACTAGATGAGCAGAGACAAGAAAAAAGTAAGGGCAAAATTGATGTGAATGAGATCTAGAATGAAATGAGCAAGACATGGATCAAGAAAAATGTTGTGAATAATAGTAATGGGTCCGCACCAGGATCCAGTGTTGATAATTCCTCTGGGAATTGAATTAGGAACTCTAGCTCAGGGGGAGCTGCAATAAAATCTAAAATCCCCCAGCCAGTTAGTGAGTGCTCGAATTTGGCACAATGAGAAAAAATAATTTGGATTATTATACATCATTTGAAAGAATTCCTGGAAGATAAAAAGGTGGATATGACTATTTGCAGAGCAATTAAAGATCGACTGTATGCAGAAATAGTGTAACTGGATGTGTTAGGGTAGAGCATTTATTACAAAGGCAAATTAGATTTTGCGGAGCATAAAAAGGTCATTCATTCTTCATTTGAATCAATTTGCATTCGAAGATAGCAAGAAGAAGTGTGTCTGAGCTAAGATTTCAAGGATTTGAAGTGCGACCGACAAATTTGTCTGCTAACCCTAACTCTATGGAAGAAAAAGGTATTTATCTGCGAAGCCTTGAATTTGTAATCTTTTTCAATAGGCACTCCTCTGTTGTTGATATTATTGAAAGGCCTCAGCCAAAATTTAAGAAGCATCCATACAAATCAGTCGAAATCAAACCTTTAGGAGCATTTTTTGGTGTCCCATACGAAGTTCTGCATGTTGAGGATATTAGGGCATACATCCACTGTAGCATAGAAGAATTTGGAAACCTGAAACTCTTGGATTTGTTTAACAACTACCTAAGGGATGATAACTATAAATTGAAACCAAAATGCAAAGCCCTAGAGAGCAAACATTTTCTACAAGTCATTAAATTTCTGACATTTGATGAGAATGAGTGGGTTCGATATATCTTGAGCTGAATATATGATGAGTTCATATGGCTATTGAAACCATTCAAGATTACAAAGGATGTTATCAAGATTGTAACTGGGTTAAATTCAACTAGTGGATTACCCATGTTGAAAGCCATGAAAAACCAGACAGTGACCAATGCTAGCGGTGCCAAGTTTGACAAAAGGGCAATGACCATCAATGATATTGTAGAACCAAATGTTAAATTTGCCTCTATGGTGATTGGCTACAAGATTTACCACTCCAGCCGGGAGAATTTTGTCTCCGGAACTGCCATATATGCAGCATATCAAATGTTGAAGGAGAATGCAGATTATGACCTATGTGAGTTGTTACAGAACCAATTGATTGAAAGTTTGAGAAAAATAAAAAAGGATAAGAAAAACACCTTCAAATATGGTTTCCTAATTATATGTTTGTTATTCTATTTTATGAATGAAGTGTCTAGAGTACAAGGTGTGCATTGGACAAATGACAGACCAGTTGCTTGGTAAATAAGAGATCATCTACTCAGCATTGGAGACTCAAGTACACAGAAGACTGCAATCTGGGGTTACTTTAAAAAAAATTAGAATATGATGCATTCCAGGGAAAGAATCCCCAATTTAATAGTTGAGAAATACAAGGATGAAATCTACTTTATGGTAGACACTGATTAGTGCCTAATGGAGGCTATGGAACCCAGAACTGTATGGATTATGCCTATGGGTTATGAAGTTGATGAGAAGATCTTGGACATGTATGCTCAACATCTCCTGAGCAAATCAAAAGACACCTCTGTTGAAAGGTTTGGAACGTATAAGGAGCTAAGTCTAAAACTGCATGTCGAGCTCAAGAAATCAAAGACCAAGAGAAAAGTTTAGAGGCAGGTTGAAATGTATGTTGAAAGCATTAGCCTAACTAAGGAAGCAATGAAGCAAAACAGAGAAAGAATTGAAAAACCTGAAAAAGAGAAACATGATAAGAAACAAGAAGATACTCTGATGGAATCATCCTCCACTATAAGCACTACTAGGAGCTCTGTTTCTACTTCTGTTTCCCCAAAATTTTCCAATTCTAAGAAACTGGAAGACATATTATCTGGTAAGGAAAAGAAGAGAACTAAAGTAAAGGCAAAGAGATCTCATGATAGCTTGGAAAAGGAAGATGAAGAAAAGACAGACTCAGATGATGGGGTTAAAAAGCTAAAGACCACAGGTGCTAAAGCCGTTAAAGTATCTGAAGAGAAGACTTCCAGAAGTAAGAAGACAATAAAGAGACAAAAATCAGAAGCTGATGCTGAGAAGAAAATTTCCTCTATGAAAAACATTGTGAAGACAATCACTGTTGATGGGAACTTAAAACCATTAACTAAATTCTATGATCTCTATGGTAATGCTGACAAAAGACTCTTAGAAGAAGCTACTATCAAGTACTTGAATTTGTTCAATCGAGCACTGGTAGAAATTTTGTCTGAAGTTCCAAAAAGTCTAAAGGATATATTGGAAATTAGGAAAGAAGCTGCCAAGGCAAAAGCTATGGAGTTAAGAGAACATGTATTGACTACTCTATGTCTGGTAATCTCCAGTAGAGAAGCAGACAAAATCTTCAAAGAAGTGAAAAATGAATTCAGGAGCAAGAAGAGAATGAATAAACTGATGATTGGAGAAATGGATGAAATAGTTCAAGAAACTGAACAAATTTTGAGAAAACCATTGGACAAGAACAAGTTCTTTGTTGTGTCAGATGAGTTTGCTGATGACACACCAGTCCTAGATGAAAAAGAACAACAGAAGGATGAGCAACAATATGGAATAGATGACTCTTCTATTCCGGAAGTGGAGCAAATAAACAAGGAAGATACAAAGATGGTGGATAAAACTAATGATGCAGGAGATACTCTAACTCCTCATGATCAATCCAGAAAAGAAAACAATGTTGAGAATACTGCTGCTACATAAGATCCTTCGGAGTAGATTGCAAATGGTGAGGACAAAGGAAAGAATCCTCCTGCAGATGACACAGAGAAAGAAGATGGTGCAAATGTTGATGCACCCAAACAAAATAGTCCTGTCACTGAGAAAACCCAAGGAAAGGAAGGTGATCCAGAAATTGTGGCAAGAGACACTACAGATGCAGTGAAGAGTTTTCTGAGTAAAGAGATGCTAGAGTTTCATGAACCTGAACTGATTCAAGGACCACTTAACCTAGATACTTTCTCTCTGGTCCAATTAATGAAGATATCATCTTTCACACAAGCTAAGGCAAGAGAAAAGGTATTAAAATCTCACATAGAGGACAATGAGCTGCTAGGCCTTGCATCTAGTATATTAGAGAAGATAATGCCAACATTCCAAAAGAATCCATCTGATTCTCCCTCTGGAAATCTAAAGAGCCTTGTGAATTCTGTAAGTACACACTTTGAGTCCTTTGAAAAATCTGTAGAAGTTAAATTTTAGAATGAATTTAACAACAAAAGATTTGATGCACTTAAAGGCATGATTGGGATAGACAGATTAGTGCTAGATAATGGTATAAAGAGTATTCAAAATGCTCTTTCAGAAGGAGGCAGTATATATAAGTTGTGTTTATCTACTCCTAAAGTCATAGAGGATATAGAAGATAAAATAAAGGACTCCAAATAGAAATTGTCAAGTATGTCCCAAGCTTTTGATCCGTTGACAATATCAGTGGCAAGTAAGGAATGTCAAGAAACCAGCCTGATGGAAGAAATAAAGAAGTTGACAAGAGAAAAGCAGAACATTGAAACAAGAATGGGTGAGCTTCAGGGACTGATTTCCCCTAAGATAGAAGCAATGTTCAATGTTGTGACAGAAGCCCAAACTACTGCACAAATAGTTGATCCCATTGACCTCTGGAAGGCTTAAGCATAAGCATTTTTGTTCAATGGCCACATTTTAACTTTGAATAGTATGAAGAAGAGTTGGGATACAGAATTGGCCCTGCTGAAGAATATTTTTGGAGATGTACTTAAGTATATGTAAATATAACTAAATGATTGGTTGTACATATGCGGCATTGTATACAAAATTTTTGGGTGAATTTTGGTTTGCAGATTCCATCCTTTGCCATTGATATCAAAGGGGGAGTGAAGAGCAGTGAAAAATGAGGAATCCAACAAAGGGGGAGCTTTGGAAACAGTGGAGAGCACAAGTTTACAAAGTAAGGGGGAGTAGCTCCGACACTTAGTCATTTTTCACTAAGCGTTGTCATCAATACCAAAGGGGGAGATTGTTGGCAAGAGACATTGCTACGCATGACAAGTGTTGTTATTGATGGAAACTAAGTCCATTCCACACATCCGTAGTGTAGTATCAGATCATACTAGAAGTCAATTCCAAGATTTGTCAAGTCTGGATAGACAGCAACAGGGTATATGACAGAGTTCAGTAGTTTGATTAGCGGATCTCTCTAGTTAATCATTGTGTGTTGTGACTATGAAGGAGTGTAGAGGAATGTCAGGACAATCTAAATCCAAGAATTCAGCCTCTGGTGACAAAGGGATTAAAATTTATGAGCATCTGAGTACCGGGTCCTAATATGACAAGAACAGTTCAGTGAAGAACAGGTCGAATTGTGTTAGATCCTTGTGCAGATCTAGTAGAAGTGTTTTGGTGAGTTGTGTATGGGATATAATATTAGTAGCCAACATGTATGGTGATCTGCAAATATTATTTTTTGTACACATCAATATTGATGTATGGATTCAGCCAATAGAACAGAGTACTTGTATTGTTTGTTAAGTTCTTCATGAGGCTGACATAAAGGTGATTCAATTTCTTGTGGCAGATATATATAACCAATGGATTCGAGTGTATTGGCATGGATGTGGAGTATGAATATGGAGTACGTGTGAAAAAGGTAGATAGAAGTGCGAAAGAGAATAGATCTGAGGTCCGGATTATGGCAGAGCAGTAAACAGGGCAGAATAAGATGAAGTGTGTAAAATCAGTATTCTGAGCTTAACCGGAACTAAATTCTTGCATTGGCATATGCTACTTATCAGTTCAAACAATCTATAATCCTTTTGTAATCATTCTTGTAGGCAGTAAGCATCTCTTAAGTAGTGAGCTCTCGGTAGTGAGCCCAAAGGCATGTGCCTTCCCCTTTGTAAAACTTTTAACAGAGTATAATCTTTGTGGGTTAACCCCCACCGTGCTTTTTCCCTTAACTGGGTTTCCCGTCAAAATCTTGGTCTCAAGTGTGTTGTTTATGTTTCTGCTCAAGTATTATTAATTCTTGCTTTTCATGATTATGTCATTAATCTATTAAGAAGTGGTAAAGAAGAATTAACTGCAGCAAGCTTTAAAAGTTTTAAGACAACTGATTCACCCCCCCTCTTAGTTGTCAGCCCTAATTCCAATATAATGTTCTTAGAAGACCTAGTGTTAACTCCAATCTTGGCTGACTTGGTTGTTTTCACTATTTGCGGAGATGCATTGAAGATTGTAGAAGTGTGTTGTGGCATGGAGGATTGCATTTGAGTCCCAGCTAAGGTGTGGTGTGTCCATCATACTTCTCTACATCTTTCCTTAGCTAAATTTTGTAATAGGTCTAAACCTATTTCTGTGTATTTTTTGTAATGCCGAACTTGGAGATTATTCCAACGGTTGATGAATGTATTGCCGACCTTGATGTACATTCCAAGGTTGATGACTTGTATAAAGAGTTGTAATGTAATTATGAAAAAGTACATGAATGTACGAATATGAAGAGATAAATGCAAAGATGTGAAAGAGTACAGTAGAGTAGTTATATTGTGTTTCAATGGAACTGAGCCTAGGCATGGAGTAGATGCTACTTAATCAGTTCACCACTTTGGAAATGAGCCACCCTTTGGTAGTGAGCCACCCCTTGGCAGTGACCCACCCTTTGGCAGTGAGTCATTCTTTGTAGTGAGCAATTTGGGCAGTGAGCTCTGTAGGCATTAAGCCTATGTTTTTCGGTATTGTTATAACTCATATAATTTCTTTGGAATAACACCCACAATGTTTTTTCCCTTTGAGGGTTTTCCACATAAAAATCTGGTGTCTACTATGTTGAATGTGTGATTGTGATTAAGTCTTTAGTTTCATGCTTTCATGGTTAAATCTGATTATCAGTAATTAAGTATTTGATGGTTTATGAAGTTAAGTTTTTGTGAAAACTGATTCATCCCCCCTCTCAGTTGTCCTATGTATTTAAACAATTGGTATCAGAGCCAAGTTCATCGGTGTTAAGCTTAACAGCTTGAGGTAGATCCAGGATGTCTTACAAGAAGGAGGCTCCACAGTTTGATGGGACGAATTATGCAACTTGGAAGATTCACATGAAAATCCATCTACTTTGTATCAGTTATAAAGTATGGCGAGTGACATAGACTGATTATACCATGCCAGAGAATGGTCTCACAACTAAAGATGAAATCAAAGAATATGAGATAAATATAAAAGCCAGAGATGCTCTGCTGAGTGCATTGACTGACTCTAATTTAATAAAGGTCATGGATTATGAGTCTGCTAAAGAAGTCTGGGATAAGTTGAGTAGTCTGTATGAAGGAGATGAATCTATAAAGAGTGCCAAATTACAGGGACTAAAATCCAAATATGAAGGTCTTAAGATGGGAGAAGATGAAAACATAACATTCTTCATGTAAAAGGTTGATGAACTTGTTACTAGAATCAAATGTATGCGAGGAACTATTGATGAAATTGAAGTTGTGATGAAAATTCTTAGTTCATTACCTAAATCCTATGCTCACAAGGTAGATACAATTGAAGAAATAATGATTGTGAAAAAGATTAATAAGGACCAGTTGCTTGGTAAGATTACTACTTTTGAAATGAGAGATTTTGGTGATGCTCTGCCAAAAGTAGAAATTGCTTTCAAAGTCAGTACTTCAGAGAAGATATCTAGAGAAGAAAAGTACAAGGTGGAACCTGATGATGAGCTTGATGAAATTGAATCCAATTTTGTTTGATAAACTAGGGTGTGTGCAAGAAGTTGTGTCCACTTATTGGCCAAAAAGTGGAAGTGTTTTCCCTGATTTTCAGAATTTGTCACATTTGACCTAAAAATTTGAAGCACTTAAAGGTGGAATCTTGGAAAAAGTCACTAAATATGAAATGTAGTACTCAGAATCTAGTTTCCAAATATGTAATTTTTTTCAATACCCAGATGATAGAAAGTGATTTTGAATAGGTGTTTCTAAAAACCACTGTTTAAAAGTCACTTTTTTTTTACTATACCATGTACGTGTACGTCATCCATATTTTGACCTAAATAATCATATTTTTCAAAATCCTTGTGGGAAAAGATTTGTAACTCACTGAAGCACGTTTTCCATATTTTTTTGTAATTTTTTATTGAATATATTTTTTTTCATTAATTTTTTATTGGCCATTTTTGGTCTTTTAAAAATTCATCGTGTACGTCACGCATAAGATGACCTAAACTTAACATTTTTTGAAATTTTTTTTTTTTAAATTGAAAAGAATTGTCTAAAGTACGTTTTCCTACAATTTTTTTTACAAAAAAATATGTTAATAAAAAGTTATTAAAATACTAAAAAACCCTAATAATTCAAGTTTATGGACCTATTGCATCAGAAATTGATTAAAAAATAGAAAAAATAATCCAATTGTAAAAAAAAATACATATTTAGAATCTACACTGTCTCATCTATAATGGGTTTTAATTTCGTCAAAATATTCTGCAAAATAGACCTTCAGATATATGCCCAAAGTCACTATTTTGTTGTGACATTGACAGGACCTTCAAGTTGCAGGTCAAACCTGGTCCAGAGGTCAGGTTCGGGTCCCCAAAGCATTTCCCGAACCGGGTTACAAAGCAAAACCTGAGCTTAAAATTCAAATTTTAAATAACGGGATCCCGTTTTAAAACGGGATCCCGTTCTATAAAGGTTAATATTTTAACCTTTATAAAACGGGATCCCGTTTTATAAAGGTTAAAATATTAACCTTTTATGAAACTCAAAACGGGATCCTGTTTCTTGAAAACGGGATCCCGCTTTTGGCTCGGGATTCCGAAGCAAAACAGGATCCCGTTTTTAAAAAGCGGGATCCCGTTTTATAAAAAGCGGGATCCCGTTTTCGTTAACCCGATTTCGGATTTTTTTCTAACTCCGAAACTTCCACCTTAAGTGGACACAACTTCTTGCATTTACCCACTACAAAGAGGTTCTGGTAAGTTCAAAGGAAAATTACCTTTCAAATGTTTCTCATGTTGTAAAGTAGGTCATTATGCTTCCAGATGTCCTGAAAGAATTGAAAGGAATAGAAAAAGATTTGAGAATAGGCCTAGAACTACAAAGAAATGCTACTATGTTAGAGATTTTGATGATGAAGGTGTGATTGATGATGAATCTAATGATGCTAGTACTAGTGCAAATGAATGCCTATTTATTCCTATTAAAGAAGAACCTATGTCTACTAATCTTGCTAGCTGTGTGAAGGAAGAAAAACCCGTCGAATAAAATGCTTTGGTTGTTCAGGTTGAGAAAGACAAGGATGAATGGATTATTGATAGTGGATGTTCACATCACAGGACCGGTGACAAAAGTAAGTTTGTAAGTTTTGAAATTATGATGGAGGACTGTTAGGTTTGGAGACAATGCAGCTAGTAAAATTTGTGGAAAATGATCTATTTCATTTGATGGAAAGCATAATACTGACAATGTCCTATATGTGAAAGGCTTGAAGCAAAATCTTTTGAGTGGTGGTCAAATGTGTGATAAAGGTTATGATCTAAGATTCGAAGATAATGGATCATGCAAGATCATGGAAAGCTCCAGAACTGTGATTGCTACCCATAAGAAGACCAGAGGTAACATCTATCAATTGAGAGGAACCAATGATTATTGTTTATTAGCCCAAATAGATGAGAGTTGGATATGGCATAGAAGGTTGTGTCATATAAATTTTGATAATCTGATAAAGATAAATCTAGGTCATACTGTGAGAGAGTTACCAAAACTTATGATTCCTAACAATACTATTTGCAAAGAATGTCAGGTGGGAAAGCAGACAAGAACAAGTTTCAAGGGTAAAGAGCAAATTTCTACTGATTTGTTGGATCTAGTTCATATAGATCTATGTGGTCCTACAAGGATAAGAAGTCTACAAGGTGACAGGTACTTCATGTTGCTTATTGATGATTATTCTAGAATGACTTGGGTTATTTTTCTAAGAGACAAATCTGAAGCCCTAGAGAAGTTCAAATCCTTCAAGTCAATGGTTGAGAATGAAATAGAACTAAAAATCAAATGCTTGAGATCTGATAGGGGAGGTGAGTTCACATCAAATGAATTCAATAATTTCTGTGAAGAGCAAGGAATAAAGAGA
Source organism: Cunninghamia lanceolata (assembly GCA_027924645.1). Lineage (NCBI taxonomy): Eukaryota > Viridiplantae > Streptophyta > Pinopsida > Cupressales > Cupressaceae > Cunninghamia > Cunninghamia lanceolata. The sequence continues at coordinate 16,980,431 of BSBN01001272.1, read as the reverse complement.
TAGTTGTCTGCACCTAGGACTCCTCATCGAAATGGAGTTGTGGAAAGGAAGAACAGAAGAATTCAACAAGATGCCAAAACAATGATTAAGGAAGGAGGTCTACCGGAAGTTTTCCAGAAAGAATCTATACATACCGATGTCTACATTCAAAACAAAGTTCAAGTGAAAGGTAATGATACTAAAACCCCCTATGAACTATGGTATGGAAGGATCCCAATAGTAAGATACTTCAAAGTCTTTAGAAGCAAGTGCTATATCAGAAGAGATGAAGACCTAGGGAAATTTGATGCAAGATGTGATAAAGGAATCTTCCTTGGATACTCTACCAAGAGTAAGGCCTACCAATGCTACAACAAAAGGTTAAAAAAGATTGTGGAGAGTGCAAATGTGAAGGTAGATGAAGGCAAAGGAAAAACATCAGGTTAGAGTAGATATGAGTCAGATGAACCTGCAGATATAACTTATAAAGAAAAGGTTGAACAAGAAGACAATCAAAGTGAAGAAGAAAAGGCTCTAGAAATTGCTAGGACTCCCAGGTATGTAATAATCAATCACTCTGAAAAATCAAATTATTGGAGACAAAGAGAAAGGAGTACTGACAAGGAAAAGAGCTTCAGAAGAACAAGTGAATTACTGTTTGCTCTCTACAGTTGAACCAAAAACTATGAAGGAAGCCTGCAATGATGAAAATTGGGTTAAGGCAATGGAAGAAGAACTAATGCAGATAGAGAAGAATGACACTTGGGAATTAGTTCCTAGACCTGCTGACAAAAATATTATTGGAGCCAAATGGGTCTTCAGGAATAAGCTAAATGAAAATGGAGTTGTAAGGAATAAAGCAAGACTTGTGTGTAAAGGATATTCTTAAATTGAAGGAATAGATTTTGAAGAGACTTTTGCTCTAGTAGCTCAGATTGAAGCAATAAAAATGTTTCTCGCATTTTCAGCTCACAAAGATTTCAAAGTATATCAGATGGATGTGAAGTCTGCATTCCTAAATGGTGAGTTAGAAGAGGAAGTCTACATTGAGCAACCAGAAGGATTCCAACTATCAAATCAAGGTGATATGGTATGCAGGTTGAAGAAAACATTATATGGACTCAAGCAAGCTCCTAGGGCATGGTATGCAAGGTTGGATAAGTACTTATTGTAGTTAGGATTCAGTAAAGGCACTGCTGATAGTAATCTTTATTTCAAGATTAAAGGTGATCAAATTTTGATTGTTGAAGTCTTTGTTGATGATATCATCTTTGGAGGAAATGAAGGTATGTGTATGAAATTTGCTGGTGAAATGCATAAAGAATTTGAGATGTCTATGTTTGGTGAGATGAATTTCTTTCTGGGTCTACAAATTAATCAATCACATATAGGAATCTTCATATCTCAGTCTAAGTATGTGAAAGAGTTGTTAAAGAAGTTTGGGATGGAAGACTCTACACTGGTATTTACTCCCATGGTGACTAGGTGCAAACTGAGAAAAACCAATGAATCACCCAAGATTGATCAGAAAAAGTACATATCCATGATTGGAGGATTACTTTATCTAACTCAAACTAGACTTGATATTATGCATGCAGTTTGTCTTGTTGCAAGATTTCAAGATGATACAAGATAATCACATGTGATGGCAGTAAAGAGAATCCTGAGGTATTTAAAAGGCACTTTGGATCATGGCTTATGGTATCCAAAGGATAATGATTTTACTCTTAGTGCTTATACAAATGCTGATTGGGTCAAAGATGTTGATGATAGCAAAAGTACAATTGGAGGTGCCTTCTTCTTGGGAAATAGATTGGTTTCATGGCTAAGCAAGAAACAAGATTCAATCTCCTTGCCATCTGCAGAAGTAGAGTATATTGCAGTAGGATGTGTTGATGATTGTTTTGAGATAGTCATAACAATTAGTTAAAATTCACATAAAATGAACCAAAACTAACTTGAAAGATATGAAGGAATCGGTTAAGATTCGCTTAATCCCAAGTTTAATATGGTCAGGTCTTGACCTGTTGGGCAAATTCAGTTGGTCAATGTGAAGCTGTAATGTTCAAGGGGCCTTACGTAATTTAGGATTTCCTATTGGTTAACTGGACTCAAACTATGTAAAGAGATTGTGAATATCATGTGTTGTTCATTCCTTTCTTGCATAAAAGTGTTGCTGTATTTCAAAGCTTTAAATAATTTAAACTATAGCAAGCTTTCTTCTCTTTAATATTATGAAAATTGTCTACTTTCAACTCAGTAATGCATACTTCTTTCAAATATGAGACAATTTCCTTTAAATTACTACATTTTTAGCTAAGTATTTTTCAGATGGGTTGAGAAAAGTTAGAAAGATCTAATCTAAACATCATTCATTCTACCAAAGGATCTAATTGTTATGTTATGCACTTTGTAAATCATACAACAAATTGATCAAATCCACAGACAAAACCCTACATGTAAGTTCTGAGCATTTTCACAAACATACACTTAAGATTGCAAGCTCTAAGAGAAAATGTTTCAAACACAATGAAGAGCAAGAAAACACTCAGAAGATAGATGCAGAATTCCAGATTCAATTGTATTAGAAATAGAAAGTCATATAAGATTTACAATGTCTGAATGACTCTTAGCTTCATTGATCAAATTATAGAAAACTTACAAGCTTTACAGATACAGCAAGGAGGCAGGATGTTCCACACGCTCCTTGTTGCAGACACAGGCGACCTCCTTCTTCTACTTCTAAACTAAAAGGTCCCCCTATTCTAAATGTTATGCTTTGAAATCTCTACTGCTACAAATCTCTATGTAGCCCCTGTGTTCTAAATGCTAATTACAACTGCTAGCTATGTCTAAAAAATCCCTGTGTCAAATATTACAATGTAGAGAGGCACAATATATAGACTTTGATTGTCCTCAATACAGCTCAAAACCCTAGTTAAGCAATGGTTCAAACCTTCGGTTATAGCAATAAATGTTGGAGAACAAGTCTCCCAAAATATCTCTGAGCATACATCAAATCTAGGCGAAATATGCCCTTCCGGAAACCCTAGCAGCTCAATATTAACTTCTTTGGTCTGCTGCAATATTGTCTTCATCTGCATTTTGTCCTCATCGATGAAGACCCTTGACTTCCTCGCCCTTCATCCTTATCTTCCTCTGCTCCTGAAATTAGTTTTCCTCCTCCGTGATGTCATTGCCATTAAGTTTCAGCTCCCTCTTCAACTGCAAACCTACAAAAATAGACCAGCAATAAGTATCATTAATTAATAAAACTAGCAAGAAATTAAAACACTTGTTAAATCAAGGCATGACTGTGCAAACGCAAGTATCGGGCCCTAAATCTGTGAAAATTGCGTCCAAAAAAATGCATATATAGCGTTAAACTAGTCGGGTCAACCATCGTTGACCGAAAACATGCATTCGGGCCCTAAATTGGCGTCAAATTCCTATCGCTCTATCTTTTCCTGCCTATCAGCGTGATATCCTGGTGATAGAAGGAGGGCCTAATTTGAGTTAGGGTTTGTTTCAAGAAAAATTGGCTAATAGCAGTAATAGAGTGACTAGGTCTAGATCCAGTTCAAGGGATATATTTGTGCAATTACCTGATATAAGGCGAAGTAAGAGCCCTTTGATTTGGAATCCTAAAATATCGCAAGCAGGAAGTTCATCTGGAACACCCCCTGGATCACCTTATACTATTCATAACTTTGTGAGTCCTGACAGATCTTTATTCAGATCTTTAAATCTTGGTTCAAGTACTCTGAGAGGTCCTAGTCCTCCTAAAGATCCTAATCCCCTAGGAAACCCAGGTATTCCCACAGGTCCAGGTCAAGTGCAAATACCTGCAATGGCTTATTTTAATACCAACTCTCCCATACACTTCAATGATTACAATGAGATGCCCAAATATCAGGAAAAGATATGTCCCAAATACCAGTTACACCAAGACCTGGAAGACCACATTAGAATATTCAAGGAAGCATGCTTTAGGGCTAGATTAGAGCACGAGGACATTGTGTGTAGATTGTTTCCCTACACCTTTAATGAACAAGCCTCTAACTGGTATGTGAACTTACCCAATGGTTACATTTCTTCCTGGTCACTTATGGAAGAAGCATTTCTGTCTAGATTTAGAGGACCCATTGATCCTTGTATCTTGTATCATAAATTGGCTACTATAAAAAGAGGAGAGGGAGAGCTAATTGATAATTTCAATGACAGATTTCAAAAGGCCTACTCTAGGTTAGTATCCCCTTACACCGTAGATGATGATACCTTGTTAGCCATGTACTATGCTGCCTTGGATCCTTTAACAACCATGTTTGTCAAAAGAAAACCTGACATAGATTCAATATCCAAAGTCTATAAAGAGGCAGCCTCAGTAAACCAAGAGATGAGGCATACAACTTGTAGCCCATTTGTTAATGGAGGAAATTTTGGGATGCAAAATTAGGCATAACCTTGGAATGGAGTCCCTATGCATCACACTCCATTATTAAATCCGGTGCCTTCTTACGCACCTGTGTATAGTCCTACCCTGATCCAAGCCATAGCCCCTTATACGGGTAACACTACTAACAATAGTCAAAATAATGGTCAGCCTTTCTTCTGACCTCCTAGAGATACAACTGTGGCAAAAGCACAAGAGGAAAGGGAAGAAATCAAAGAGATCACTGCACATTTGAAAAGATTAACCACCGAAGTGACACAACTAAGAAACAAGAACCTCTATGGAAGAGGTAACCATGGATACAATCAAAATCAAAATCATAACCAAGGCCAAAATAAGAACTATAGTTCAAACCAAAATCAGCATTACAATCATAACTACAATCAGAGCCATACCCAAAATAATAGCCAAGGCCAATGTTCAAATAAGAGCCAAGACTATAATCAGCATCAAGGTCATAACCAAGGGCAACTAACGCAAAATAGAGGGCTAGTGATAGACAATAGGGCCTAGGGTAACAATAATAGAAATCAGAATCAGCCTAGGCCACCCAAGACATGGAACATTGGACCAAACAATGGTACTCTAGCTTCTTCTTTTGAGAATATAGATAATCATGATGCGAAACAAACGGCTGGCATCCAAATGGCCAATACATCATTAAAAAACTGGTGCAGATTTCACAATACCAATGCCCATGCTGAGCTTGACTATCCACAGTTCCATTTAGCGGCCAACATTTTTAATATAGAGGTGTAGCCTCCTACTTTTGAATTTCTCATTCCCAAGGGTAATGAGGTAGTACCCTCAGGGTATGATACAACTTTAGTTTTAGAAACCTTTACCTTTGCAACCACAGAAGAGAAAGAGGATGAATTGTTAGAGGATGAACCATACTTTTGTGAAAATCTTTATCCTGAATCAGCCTTTGTGTTAAATGCTTTTCAGTTCCCTTTTGAAACTAAAAATGAGGTACTAACTAACATAGAAGAGGTACAGGCCTTTCAACAGACAAATAAAAACCACACCTACAATTTAAGGAACAACACCAAGCCAGGAGGACCTTTCACCACTTCCATTCCTCCTAACAGCTTCAATACACCCCCGGATTAGAATGCTAGCAACAATCTTGCCATACTTAAAGCTAATCATCATACAAACAATGGAACAGTAGTACAAAAGGTCCAAACAAGTAAAGTTGAAACAGTAGAGACAACAAGATTAATGAGTTACTTGTCAGAAGAAATAAAGAAAATTAAGGTCAGTATACCTCTGAATGAATTATTGAAAACCCCAGGGATCAGAAATGCTTTTATAAGGTCCTTGGATACAAATGAGGTTGCTGCTAATATAGCTGATCCTAATAGAGATTCACTGCCTAAAGAGAAAAATAAGAATGTTGAGCAGCCTTCCAATACAAATGTAGTAATGTATGCTGATAAGAAGGATGCTCCTCCTTTCTTGTTAACTATTAGATTGTGTGGGAAGAACATACACAATTGCATGGTAGACTCTGGTGCCTCAGCCAACATAATGCCCTTAGGGATATGTAAAACTCTCGGGCTAACTCCCACCAGATCTGCTAAGGTTGTCACACAGTTAGATAAAACTAAGGTTAGTGTGATAGGAGAATTGATGAACATTCAAATGCAATTAGCTTCAGACCCTAGGGTAAGCCAATTCATTGACATTCAAATAGTGGATATACCCATAAATTATGGAATGTTGCTAAGAAAGGATTGGTCCAAGACATTAAACGGATATATGGCCACTGATTTTTCGCACATGTGGCTACCTTGGAGAGGTGTCCCAAACCAGATTAGAATAGAGGCAGAACCCAAGATGAAACACATGATAACAGAGTATAATTGAACGAATGAAATATTATATGCTGTTGTTGAACCTGGTGTTTATAGGATTATTAACAATGGGGTACAAATTGAAGAGATCATGATATTAAACATTAGAGTAAAATGTGTCAACAAGGAGACAGCATTATTCATTGAGTCTGATGGAAATTCTTCGGATGAAGAAAATAGTGCAATAGGCAAATTTGGTCATGCCATTAGGCAAGAGGTGGAAGAATGCATTAAACAAAATCTTCCAATCCAATGTAAATTGTATAAAAACAGATGTAGAGTTCACGATAGGCCACATTCTGAGGAGAGTTGTGGAATGTGCAAAGACATCATCGAATATGAATACAAAAAATGCATGAAGAGGGTAGGATTACAAGAGGAAAATGTGAATCCTGATCAACCACAGAGATATGTTCAGAGTGATGTAGATGCTCTAATTTCAAATTTAAGAGAGGGAATAAGGGACGAGGGTAGTTGTCTTTCTGATTTGCAAGTTGAAAATACACATATGCGAGTTGACCAAATAGAAATACCCATGAATAAACAGACCAGCACCTCACAAATGATAGAAGGGACAAAGCATGCCAAGGTAAAAGGTCAGAAAAGTAAAGATGGCATATGGACACTAAAATGTGACGAGTCCAAATCAAAGCAGGGTGCAGGTGTAGGTATTGAACTCATAGATCCTCAGGGTAAGTCATACCTAGCAGCATATAGATTGCAGTTTTCCTATACTAACAATACTGCTGAATATGAAGCCTTAATTTTGGGACTTGTCATGGCCATCAAGAAAAAGGTGAAGACGATTAAGGTATTTTCAGACTCTGAACTAGTAGTCAGACAAGTAAGGAAACTATATGATTGCAACTACAAGAAAATGATTTGTTACAGACATAGGGTATGGGGTTTAATAGATTCATTTGATGTTTTCAACACTAGAGAATTAAACCACAGGCTGGATGCACTAGTAGTTGCTGCTGGCACACTAGAACCCTTGACACTATGAGGATTGAGGCGATTTGCTATTGAATTAGTTAATGTTCCCAGTATCCCAGACAATGTTACACACTTTCAGGTATTTGGAGGGGATCAACAAATTATTGACTTTCTGACCTGTAATGAGGTATTTGAGGCTCAAATCATTAATGAACAAGAAAGACCTAAGATAGCATGGGACAAAGATGATATAATCAACTTGAAGAGCAACTTCTTACCCAAAGGGGTAATTGAATTAGAACATATTTTTGACTTCGATGGAGTAATAAGACAGAAGGACTTACCCAAATCAAAAGGGGGTAAGTGTGATCTACACAATTTAGGGACAAAGCAAAATCCACAAAATGTGTCGATCAGAAAGGCTTGCTCTGAGAAAATAAGAAAAGAAATTTTTGATGCCCTGAAAGATTATAAACACGTAATAGCATGGACATATGAAGACTTGAAAACATATGATACGTCCATCATAACTCACGTAATACCTTTGAGACTGGAGGTTAAACCATTCAGGCAAAAACAAAGGCCTGTGAATGCCATTCTAGAGCCTTTAATTTTTGAGGAAGCTAAAAAATTGCTATCTGCTGGAATAATTTTCCCAGTCAGACATTCAGTTTGGGTAGCTAACCTAGTACCAGTAAGGAAGAAAAACGGAGACATCAGGTTATGCGTAGATTTTAGAAATTTAAACAAAGCATCTAAGAAGGATAATTATCCTCTGCCTCCAATACATGAAGTGCTGCAAGCAGTAAATGGGGCAAAGATAATGTCTTTCTTAGATGGTTTCTCAGGCTATAACCAGGTTTTAATAGATAGAGATGACAGATTAAAAACCACCTTCACTTGTAAGTGGGGAAATTAGGCATATAGGCGGATGCCTTTTGGTTTGATCAATGCAGGTGCCACTTTTCAGAGAGCCATGGACATTGCATTCTATGGATTATCAGGTAGGTGCATTGTTGTGTATATGGATGATCTGACTGTGTATTCCAAGGATGCATCCACTCACGCTGAAGATCTCAGGAAAATACTTAAGCGATGTGAGAGGTACGAAATTTCCCTTAATCCAAAAAAATGTTCATTTGGGGTAACTGAAGGTAAATTACTAGGGCATGTCATTTCTAAAGATGGAATATCGATTGACCCAGATAGAATAGAATCAATAAAAAATTTGCAAATACCAAATAGTAGGAAAGAGTTAAAATCATTTTTTGGTAAAATTAACTTTGTTCAGAAGTTTATCACGGGTATTGCAAAAATCGTACAGCCAATAAATGCCATGTTGAAAAGGGATGCACAAATGGAGTGGACACCTGTGGCTAGAGCTGCATTCAAAGATATCAAGCGATCCATTTATGACACCCCTATACTAACGAGCCCAGACTACACAAAGCCGTTTTATATCTACTCCTTCGCATCCTCCCATTCAGTTGCGGCTGCCTTGACGCAGAAAGGTGCAGACAATGAGGAAAGGCCCATTGCATTTATGAGCGCACCTCTGAAAGACACACAATTAAGATATCTGGATACCGAAAGACAAGCATTTGCGTTAATGAGGGCTATGAAGAAATTTAGTCATTATATTTTGCGCAGCCAAGTCAAAGCCATAGTGCCTGATGTAGCAGTGAAGATGCTGCTGATGCAGAACGAATCTGGAAAAAAGAGAGCTGAGTGGATCACCACGCTGCAAGAATTTGACATGGAAATTATTCCCATGAAGCTAGTCAGAGGGAAGGCATTGGCGCAAACAATAGTGAACACAGACCTAGATTTGATAAGACAACAGTATGTGCTGAATTCCCATGACACATCAGACTGGTATGGTGATTTAAACACTTTTCTAATAGCAGGAAAGTACCCAAAAAAGATGAAATCTTCTTAGAGGAGAGCTTTGAAGATTAAATCACAGAAATATATGGTACAAGGAGGTCTTCTGTTCAGGAAGAACCATGATGGAATTTATTTGAGATGTCTAAATAGAGCTGAAGCAGATAAAGTGTTAACAAAACTACATGACAAGTACGGAACTGGTCATGGTTCCCATCTAGCTACAACACACAAGATATTAAGGGCGGGCTATTATTGGCCCACGATGTTCAAAGATACAGAGAGTCACATCAAGAGTTACCACACTTGTCAGACTGCAGCAGATAAGGGAAGAAATTAGGCCAACCCATTACAACCTGTGATTGAATCAAGACCATTTGCACAGTGGGGCTTGGATTTTATTGGATTCATCAATCCTCCATCTTCTGTCAGACACAAGTTCATACTGAAGGTGACAAACTACTGTACAAGGTGGACTGAGGCCGCATGCTGCAAATTCTCCACAACTGAGGTAGTTATCAAGTTTCTTGAAGAGAACATCATCACCAGGTTTGGAACTCCCTATTCATTGGTATGTGATAATGGCCCTACTTTCTCTTCTTTAAAGTTTTCTAAATGGGCATTCAAATATGGGATTGTTTTAAAGTTTTCTTCAAATTATTACCCTCAAGGTAATGGATTAGCTGAGTCTACGAACAAAATTTTATTAGACATAATCAAAAAGCTAATCACAAAGAGTCCTAGAGAGTGGAATACCTTGTTAAGATACGCATTGTGGGTAGATAGGACCAAGTTCAAAACAGCTTTAGGTAGTACACCTTATCATTTAGTTTATGGGACTGATCCCATACTTCCAGTAAATCTGAGAATACCAATCTGGAAGTTTGCCAATGAGTATTTAGGCTTTGATAACCATAGGGAAGCCAGGATAGTACAAATGCTACAATTAGATGAGAAAAGGGGTCAAGCCATCGAGAAGTTTGCCAAACATCAAGCAGTAGTTAAGAGGTGGTTTGATAAGAGGGCAAGAGTCAAAACATTTAGGATATCAGATTTAGTGCTGTGCTGGGACAAAGCACATGAAAAGAAGGGGAGCCATGGAAAATTCGACAAACTATGGTTAGGTCCATTGCAAGTCTCAGAAATAATAGGAGACAACACATTTAGACTCAAGACTTTGACTGGGGAGGATGTGCCATTACCAGTTAATGGCCAGCATTTGAAACACTACTTCTAGGCTTGAGGTAAAGGGCAATTCTTTTTGTAATATAGTGTAAGTTGTTTGTACAGTTTTGTTTTGTTTCTGTTTTGTAGGTTAGTTGTTTGTACAGTCTTCTTTTGCTTTGTTTTTGTTTTCCTCTGTTGTTTGGTTGTTTGTTGTCTCCTCAGCAGGGATCTTTGTTTTACTTTAGAGTATTAAGGAGCAAACTAACAACCATTGAAAATAGCATAAAATTCCAAATATTCAGGTTAATCATTTGCAATTTATACATAACTTTTGTGATTGTCATGAATGTAGAGAGTTGTTTACCTTCTAAAATTTTGTATTCAATAATGTGATTGAGAATGCAAAGGAGGTTTCTCACAATGACACACCTAAAATCCTTGGGTTTGTTGAACCTACCAGTGTAGATATTAGGTGAAAAATCTGAGGTCACCCTTGCTACCATTACAATTCTCAGCTTAATTTCAGCAAGTGCTCATTCCTTGCATAATAAAGTTACAAATTGCTATATCTTGTGAAATATCTATCAAACATCGAAATCAATAAAATACAAAAATAAATAAATAAATAAATAAAGCAGATTATACTGAAAATCTAGATTAAGCCATCTAAGTAACTCTACCAGGGCTATGGATGCTCGATGGCAGTGGGGCTCTACTTAGGAGAATTGTAACGATAACCTTGCCGGGGCTATAAACGCTCGCTGGCAGTAAGGCTCTATCCAGTCGGCTATGAGGGAATATCCTCAACTACGTAGGCTAATGTCAATCACTGGTTTGTTCAACTGATCTTCAAGATGAGGATAATTAATCATGTGCACACACTTAAACTAAAAATGAAGATTCATGCACCCTTATCGAATACCTTAGGTCTTAAGTTGAATAATGATCTACAAGAAGGATAGTTGGAAGTTATGGATCTATTTCATTTAGTTTTCTCGAATGCTTTGAATTTAATTGTTTTGTTTGGTTGCTAGTTGTTGTGATGTTCACAACACGTCCCATTTTACTCCTTAGCAAAATGAGGACCCCTGCTGTGGTTGTTGCTTTTGCTTTTGTGTGTGTTGTTTTGCTTGGTGGTAAAGGGAAAAGGGGGTTAAAACCGCAAAATTTGATAAAAATAGAGAAAAAAATGCATTTTTAGTACCAGGGCATGATATGGTTGGATTCCTTGAGAAAAATGAACTAGGGCTGCTTTTTGAACCATCTTAAAATTCGCCATATTTTGCAAGTTATGATCATTTTGGTAAAATGTACATTCAGATTTGTATATGCAAAGTCATTTTATACTTAGTCGCGTGGGCTATCAGGTTGCATATGCATTATTTGTTTGCATGTTGGGTCATTGTAATGTTACATACATTGCCCTTTATACATCGCTTTCATATACAAATGCAATTGTATGTCCTTTTGCCTTGTATGCATTTTAACAAAGGTTTCATATATACATACAAGGTGGACCCGAAATGGTTTTAGAATTGAAATGAGTATTTTGTTAAATCCGCCAGTTGTATATTTTGCGCTTGTATGTCGATACATACAATCAAAATATACAAACACTTTATACATGGCACAGAATCCAAATGTTATGAAACGCGGTTAAATTGTTGTATGCTACGGACTTGTATGTTAGTATATACATTGCTTTTATATACAAGGCCAACATACATTGGACTTATACAAGGGCCAGAATCCAAAAAAAATAAAGTCCGATTTAGTGCTTGTATCGAGCCCGAATTGTATATCCAAAAGATACAAAGGAAATATACATAGCCGCGGACGCAAGAGAAAATTGAAAAGCATTAAGTCTTTGTATATTTTGTGCTTTGTATGTTTCGACATGCAAAGCCGATATGCAATGACTTATACATTGCTTCGCATACAACTGCCGGAATCAAAAAAGATCATGAAAAGAGTTAAATCGATGTACATTCAGCGCTTGTATGTTTTTACATACAAGCAAAATATACAAAGACATATGCATATCGCGGATTTGAAGTGGCTATCAAACGGGGTTAAATACTTGCATATTCCGCCGCTTGTATGTATGTTTCGAAACATACATTGAAGGATGCATACAAGCCGGAATCCAAAGAAATTGAAATACGGTTAATCCAATATATCACGTCCAAATTGCATATCGAATGATACAAGTGTTTTATACATCGGGCGGACCCGAAACATTATGAAATGAAGCTAATTGGTTGTATAATTCCACCTTGTATGCATGATTGAGATGCAAAGCGAAACATGCATGGTAGTTTATACATGGCGATGGGTATACAAGGTGGATCTCAATGAAGGATTAAATTTGGTTAAATAGATACATCACATCTAGCTTGTATATAAAGGGTACATTTCGACATGCATTTTGGGGCATACAATGCGGAATCGAAGGAAAAGTAAAATCTGGTTAAACGCTTGTATAAGGTCCAAATGTATATTTTGAACATACAAGCCAATATACATTACGAAATATACATTACCCGATATACAGAGGAAAAGTAAGGGCATCGGCATGAGTAATACAATCGGTGGGAAATTGTTAGAGGGCCCCGATGGGTGAATGTTACGCCAACAGAAGAAAAGACTTAGCCGAATAATAAAAGACATCGGCCAAACAAAGGCAATCGGTTGAGAATTTTTTGGACTCACCGATGAGTAGATATCACGCCGATAGGTAGGAAAAGACAAAGTGATAGGAATTTGAGGCCGATTTAGGGCCCGAATGCATGTTTTTGGTCAATGATGGTTGACCCAACCAGTTTAACGTTGTATATGCATTTTTTTGGACGCGATTTTCACAGATTTAGGGCCCAATACTTCGGTTTGCACAGTCACGCCTTGATTTAACAAGTGTTTTAATATCTTGCTAGTTTTATTAATCAATGATACTTATTGCTGGTCTATTTTTGCAGGTTTACAGTTGAAGAGGGAGCTGAAACTTAATGGCGGTGACATCACGGAGGAGGAAAATTGATTTCAGGAGCAAAGGAAGATAAGGATGAAGGGTGAGGAAGTCAAGGGTCTTCATTGATGAGGACAAAATGCAGATGAAGACATTATTGCAGTAGACCACAGAAGTTAATATTGAGCTGCTAGGGTTTTCAGAAGGGTATATTTCACCCAGATTTGATGTATGCTCAGAGATATTTTGGGAGACTTGTTCTCCAACATTTATTGTTGTAACCGGAGGTTTGAACCATTGCTTAACTAGGGTTTTGAGCTGTATTGAGGATAGTCAAAGTCTATATATTGTGCCTCTCTACATTATAATATTTGACACATGGATTTTTTAGACATAGCTAGCAGTTGTAATTAGCATTTAGAACACAGGGGCTATATAGAGATTTGTAGCAGTAGAGATTTAAAAGCATAACATTTAGAATAGAGGGACCTTTTAGTTTAGAAGTAGAAGAAGGAGGTCACCTATTTCTGCAACAAGGAGCGTGTGGAACATCCTGCCTCCTTGTTGTATCTGTAAAGCTTGTAAGTTTTATGTAATTTGATCAATGAAGCTAAGAGTCATTCAGACATTGTAAATCTTATATGACTGTCTGTTTCTAATACAATTGAATCTGGAATTCTGCATCTATCTTCTGAGTGTTTTCTTTCTCTTCATTGTGTTTGAAACATTTTCCCTTAGACCTTGCAATCTTAAGTGTATATTTCTGAAAATGCTCAGAACTTACACTTAGGGTTTTGTCTATGGATTTGATCAATTTGCTGTATGATGTACAAAGTGCATAACAAAACAATTAGATCCTTCGGTAGAATGAATGATGTTTAGATTAGATCTTTCTAACTTTTCCCAACCTATCTGAAAAACACTTAGCTGAAAATGTAGTAATTTAAAGGAAATTGTCTCATATTTGAAAGAAGTATGCATTACTGAGTTGAAAGTAGACAGTTTTCATAATATTAAAGAGAAGAAAGCTTGCTATAGTTTAAATTATTTAAAGCTTTGAAATACAGTAACACTTTTATGCAAGAAAGGAATGAACAACACAATGATATTCACAATCTCTTTGCATAGTTTGAGTCCAGTTAACCAACAGGAAACCCTAAATTACGTAAGGCCCCTTGAACATTACAGCTTCACATTGACCAACTGAATTTGCCCAACAAGTCAAGACCTGACCATATTAAACTTGGGATTAAGTGAATCTTAACCGATTCCTTCATATCTTTCAAGTCAATTTTGGTTCATTTTATGTGAATTTTAACTAATTGTTATGACTATCTCAAAACAATCATCAACAGGATGTTGTTCTACTCAAGTGTTATGGATGAAGCAGACTTTGAAGGATATAAGAGTTGTTTATGAAGATCTAATTACAATCTTGTGTGACAATATAAGTGCCATAAATATTTCCAAGAATCCAGTGATGCACTCAAGAACAAAATATATATCTATAAGGTATCACTTTTTGAGAGAAAATGTGACAGAGAATGAAGTAAATTTAGAATATGTGTCCACAAAAGATCAGATTGCAAATATCTTCAAAAAGCCTCTACCTAAGGATAATTTTGAGTATCTAAGAGAAACATTTTGCGGCATTACCCCTCCTTCCCTAAACTAAGATGCATGAAAATGCATCAATCCAGTGGTGCTCAAAGTATCATTGTTTGATCTGGATTGATCTTTTGGGAGCTACCTCTCAGGGGGAGTAGCTAGACGTATTGGTAATAGTTCAGTTGGATCAGAGTAGAAGAATGCAAGTATGTGCCCTTTGACATTGATGTCAAAGGGGTAGAGAAATCATGTGAAAAACTCAAAAAATGAATGCAAATGTGTAAAGAGGAAGGGGAAGAATCTTGTCTTGATGGTCTTTTTAGTTTTTCACATCATATGTTGCCATCAATGACAAAGGGGGAGACTGTTGCAAGTATGTGCCTAACCGGTGTTGTCATTAATGTCAACATATTTGTGTTTTCATTAGTGTCAACTGTTCTCTTGTTTTGATGCTTTGTATTTTATTAGAGATCTGGATATTGAGGATATTGAGAAAATTTGCTCCTCTGGTGGAAATAATGTGTTGCAAAGTTTCTTGTGTATTACAGAAGAATAGTCCAGTAGATTGCTCTGCATTTCCTGAAAGATGAATATCTTTATCTATGGATTGGAAGTTATTTAGAGGCACATCTGAAGATGCTATGTTCTAAGTTTGAGTGTATGAAGAATTGAGTGAGTTATGTTCACTAGAGTGAAAACAACATTTTCTGTATGTTTGGCAATGATAGGGAGAAAGTATTATGCTCTGCATTCCTTTGCATTAAAGTATTTTGATCTGCGGTTCTAGAGTTAAGTCTAAGATGATGTTATGTGTCTTCAACTCCAAGGGTTCATGATTTGGTGGTCCGCAAGCGATCTTTTCATTATAACAATGGCTGGCAGTGTTGGTTATGTGCTCCGGTTTGAAGAATCTTCTTGATAGAGTGGCTAGAGATCATGTGGTTATTCTTGGTGGTTATAATGTGCTTGTGGATGTCTCCTAGTTGTGTTCCTACCTTTGGATTGGTCTGCAAAGAGATGTTTGGATCATGAAAGAAGAATATTCTTAGAAGACCTAGTGTTAACTCCAGTCTTGGCCAACTTGGTTGTTTTCATTATTTGCGAAGATGCATTGAAGATTGTAGAAGCGTGTTGTGGCATGGAGGATTGCGTTTGAGTCCCAGCTAAGGCATGTCATGTTCATCATACCGACCTTGGAGAAGATGAAAACATAACATTCTTCATGCAAAAGGTTGATGAACTTGTTACTGGAATCAAATGTATGGGACGAACTATTGATGAAACTGAAGTCATGATGAAAATTCTTAGGTCATTACCTAAATCCTACACTCACAAGGTAGTTGCAATTGAAGAAATAATGACTATGAAAAAGATTAATAAGGATCAGTTTCTTGGTAAGATTATTAATTTTGAAACGAGAGAGTTTGGTGATGCTCTACCAAAAGTAGAAACTGCTTTCAAAGCCAGTACTTCAGAGAAGATCTCTAGAGCAGAAAAGTACAAGGTGGAACCTGATGATGAGCTTGATGAAATTGAAGCCAATTTTGTTGACAGACTGTAAAGAGGTTCTGGTAAGTTCAAAGTCAAATTACCTTTCAAATGTTTCTCATGTGATAAAGTAGGTCATTATGCTTCCAAATGTCCTGAAAGAATTGAAAGGAATAGAAAAATATTTGAGAATAGGCCTAGAACTCCAAAGAAATGCTACTATGTTAGAGATTTTGATGATAAAGGTGTGATTGATGATGAATCTGATGATGCTAGTACTAGTACAAATGAATGCATGTTTATTGCTATTAAAGAAGAACGTATGTCTACTAATCTTACTAGCTATGTGAAGGAAGAAAAACCTGTGGAAGAAAGTGTTTTGGTTGTTCAGGTTGAGAAAGACAAGGATGAATGGATTATTGATAGTGGATGTTCACATCACATGACCAGTGACAAAAGTAAGTTTGTAAGTTTGGAAAAATATGATGGAGGACTGGTTAGGTTTGGAGAAAATACAGTTGGTAAGATTTGTGGAAAAGCATCTATTTCATTTGATGGAAAGCATAATACTGACAATGTCCTATATGTGAAAGACTTGAAGCACAATCTTTTGAGTGTTGGTCAAATGTGTGACAAAGGTTATGTTATGAGATTCAAAGACAATGGATGCAAGATCATGGAAAGCTCTAGAACTGTGATTGCTACAGGTAAGAAGACCAAAGGTAACATCTATCAATTGAGAGGAACTAATTATTACTATTTATTAGCCCAAACAGATGAGAGTTGGATGTGGCATAGAAGGTTGTGTCATATAAATTTTGATAATCTGGTAAAGATAAGTCCAGGACAAACCATGAGAGACTTACCAAAACTTTTGAAACCTACGAATACTATTTGCAAAGAATGTTAGTTGGGGAAGTAGAAAAGAACAAGTTTCAAGAGTAAAGAGCAATTTTCTACTGGTTTGTTGGATCTAGTTCATACAGATCTATGTGGTCCTACAAGGATAAGAAGTCTACAAGGTGATAGGTACTTCATGTTGCTTATTGATGATTATTCTAGAATGACTTGGGTTACTTTTCTAAGAGACAAATTTGAAGCCCTAGAGAAGTTCAAATCCTTCAAGGCAATGGTTGAGAATGAAATAGAACTAACAATCAAATGCTTGAGATCTGATAGGGGAGGTGAGTTCACATCAAATGAACTCAACAATTTCTGTGAAAAGTAAGGAATAAAGAGACAGTTGTCTGCACCTAGGACTCCTCAGCAAAATGGAGTTGTGGAAAGGAAGAACAAAATAGTTCAAGAAGTCACCAGAATAATGATGAAGGAAGGAGGCCTGACGAAAGTTTTCTAGAAAGAATCTATACATACCATTGTCTACATTCAAAACAAAGTTCAAGTGAAAGGTAATGGTACTATAACCTCCTATGAACTATGGTATGGAAGGATCCCAACAGTAAGATACTTCAAAGTCTTTGGAAGCAAGTGCTATACCAGAAGAGATGAAGACCTAGTGAAATTTGATGCAAGATGTGATGAAGGAATCTTCCTTGGATACTCTACCAAGAGTAATGCTTACCGGTGGTACAACAAAAGGTTGAAAAAGATTGTGGAGAGTGCAAATGTGAAGGTGGATGAAGGCAACGGAAAAACATTAGATTAGAGTGGCTATAAGTAAGATGAACCTACTGATATAACTTATGAAGAAAAGGTTGAACAAGAAGACAATCAAAGTGAAGAAGAAAAGGCTCTGAAAATTGCTAAGACTCCCAGGTATGTAAGAATTAATCACTCTAAAAATCAAATTATTGGAGACAAAGAGATAGGAGTACTGACAAGGAAAAGAGTTGCAGAAGAACAAGTGAATTACTATTTGCTCTCTACATTTGAACCAAAAACTGTGAGTGAACCCTACAATGATGAAAATTGGGTTAAGAACTAATGTAGATAGAGGAGAATGAAACTTGGGAATTGGTTCCTAGACCTACTGACAAAAATATTATTGGAGCCAAATGGGTCTTCAGGAATAAAGCAAGACTTGTGTGTAAATGATATTCTCAAATTGAAGGAATAGATTTTGAAGAGACTTTTGCTCTAGTAGCTCGGATTGAAGCAATCTAAATGTTTCTGGCATTTGCAGCTCACAAAGATTTCAAAGTATATCAGATGGATGTGAAGTCTACATTCCTGAATGGTGAGTTCGAAGAGGAAGTCTACATTGAGCAACCGAAAGGATTCCAACTATGAAATCAAGGTGATATGGTAAGTAGGTTGAAGAAAGCATTAGATGGACTAGAGCAAGCTCCTAGGGCATGCTATGCAAGGTTGGATAAGTACTTATTGTAGTTAGGATTCAGTAAAGGCACTGCTAATAGTAATCTTTATTTCAAGATTAATGGTGATCAAATTTTAATTGTTGAAGTCTTTGTTGATGATATCATCTTTGGAGGAAATGAAGGTATGTGTATGAAATTTGTTGGTGAAATACAGAAAGAGTTTGAGATGTCTATGTTTGGTGAGATGAATTTCTTTCTAGGTCTGCAAATTAATCAATCAGATATAGGAATCTTCATATCTTAGTCTAAGTATGTGAAAGAGTTGTTAAAGAAGTTTCAGATGGAAGACTCTAAACCGGTATGTACTCCCATGGTAACTGGCTGCAAACTGAGAAAAACTGATGAATCACCCAAGACTGATCAGAAAAAGTACAAATCCTTGATTGGAGGATTAGATCATGGCTTATGGTATCCAAAGGATAATGATTTTACTCTTAGTGCTTAAATAGATGCTTATTAGGCCGGAGATGTTGATGACAGGAAAAGTACAACTGGAGGTGCCTTCTTCTTGGGAAATAGATTGGTTTCATGGCTGAGCAATAAACAAGATTCAATCTCCTTGTCAAGTGTAGAAGTAGAGTATATTGCAGTAGCATGTTGTTGTACTCAAGTGTTATGGATGAAGCAGACTTTGAAGGATATAAGAGTTTGAAGATCCAATTACAATATTGTGTGACAATACAAGTGCCATAAATATTTCCAAGAATCCAGTGATGCACTCAAGAACAAAGCATATATCTATAAGGTATCACTTTTTGAGAGAAAATGTGACAGAGAATGAAGTAAAGTTGGAATATGTGTCCACAAAAGATTAGATTGTAGATATCTTCACCAAGCCTCTGCCTAAGGATACTTTTGAGTATCTCACAGAAAAGTCAGGGGTCATTACCCCTCCTGCCCTAAACAAAGATGCATGAGAATGCATCAATCCAGTGGTGCTCAAAGTCTCATTGTTTGATCTGGATTGATGTTTTGGGAGATACCTCTCAGGGGGAGTAGATAGACATATTGGTAACAGTTCAGTTGGATCAGAGTAGCAGAATACAAGAATGTGCCCTTTGCCGTTGATGTCAAAGGGGGAGATAAATCATGTGAAAAACTCAAAAAAAGAATGCAGATGTGTAAAGAGAAAGGGAGAGAATATTGTCTCGATGGTGTTTTTAGTTTTTCACATCATATGTTGCCATCAATGACAAAGGGGGAGATTGTTGCAAGTATGTGCCTAACCAGTGTTGTCATTGATGTCAACATATCAGTGTTTTCATTAGTGTCAACTGTGCTCTTGTTTTGATGCTTTGTATTTTATTAGAGATTTGGATATTGAGGATATTGAGAAAATTTGGTCCTCCGGTGGAAACAGTGTATTGCAAAGTTTCTTGTGTATTACAGAAGAACAATCCAGTAGATTGCTCTGCATTTCCTGAAAGATGAATATCTTTATATGTGGATTGGAATTTATTTAGAGGCACATTTGAAGATGCTATGTTTCAAGTTTGAGCCTTCGGTATGAAGAATTGAGTGAGTTATGTTAACTAGAGTGAAAACAATTTTTTTTTGTATGTTTAGCAATGGCAGGGAGAAAGTATTATACTTTGCATTCCTCTGCATTGAAGTATTTTGATCTACGGTTCTAGAGGTAAGTCTGAGATGATGTTATGTGTCTTCAACTCCAATGGTTCCTGATTTGGTGGTTCGCAAGCGATCTTTTCATTATGACACTGGCTGGCAATGTTGGTTATGTGCTCCAGTTTGAAGAATCTTCTTGACAGAGTGGCTAGAGATCATGTGGTTGTTCTTGGTGGTTACAATGTGCTTGTGGATGTCTCCTGATCATGTTCCTACCTTTGGATTGGTCCGCAAAGAGAAGTTTGGATCTTGAAAGAAGAATGTTCTTAGAAGATCTAGTGTTAACTCTAGTCTTGGCTGACTTGGTTGTTTTCACTATTTGCAGAGATGCATTGAAGATTGTAGAAGCGTGTTGTGGCATGGAGGATTGCATTTGAGTCCTAGCTAAGGTGTGGCGTGTTCATCAAACTTCTCTACATCTTTCCTTAGCTAAATTTTGTAATAGGTCTAGACCTGTTTCTATGTATGTTTTGTAATGCTGACCTTGGAGATTGTTCCAACGGTTGATGAATGTATTGCCGACCTTGATGTACATTCCAAGGTTAATGACTTGTAATGTAACTGTAAAAAAGTACATGGATGTGCGAATATGAAGAGATAAGTGCGAAGATGTGAAAGAGTAGAGCAGAGAAGTTATATTGTGCTTCAATGGAATTGAACCCAAGCATGGAGTAGATGCTACTTAATCAGTTCACCACTTTGGCAGTGAGCCACCCTTCGATAGTGAGCCACCCCTTGGCAGTGAGCCACCCTTTGGCAGTGAGTCATTCTTTGCAGTGAGCCCTGTAGGTAGTGAGCCTCTGTTTTTCAGTATTGTTATAACTCATATAATTTATGTGGGTAACACCCACCATGGTTTTTCCCTTTTAGGGTTTTGGATGTATAAATTTGGTGTCTACTGTGTTGAATGTGTGATTGTGATTAAGTCTCTGGTTTCATGCTTTCATGGTTAAATTTGATTATCAGTAATTAAGTATTTGGTGGTTTATGAAGTTAAGTTTTTGTGACAACTGATTTGCCCCCCCCTCTTAGTTGTCCTATGTATTTCAACAATATGGACATGTTTCATAGAGCCATCCACTAGGTTGATTGAAAGCATCTTTGGAACAATGGCACATGTTATCTTAGTGTTAAAAGGATCTAGGATCTACACATACCTAGGTGGCCCAATAAAAACATAGATCTAAAATATGGCAAAGGGAAAGCATATCAATTGCTACAAAATTGTAGTATGGGGAAACATGTCCCAAAGATCATGGCTAAATCCTCATCTCCATTAATTGGATAAGATATAATTGAATGAGGTACCATATTTGGAAGGTCATCATGATTCATTGGGGATTGCAATAGTTTTTGTTGGATCACTTTATGTGTATACACATGTAGACAATTATATATTGTGGGAAGCATCTCTACCAATTAGGTGTTATATAGTCTAATTCCGTGGATCTTAGTCTTTGTCAAAACTCAATTCCTTCGACCTTGTGCCATTTGTCAAGTTATACTTTCTATAAATTAAATCAACTATTTCATCCAATCTATATAGGTTGCTATAATTACATGTACCTTTGGATTTCTTCTCAATTTGATATCCTTTATCTAGGTTCTCAAACCCCGACCTACACCGCTATACATGTATTTTCCACACTCATATTAAATGGAAGATTGTTACTTTTCTATATTATTTCTTCCTGAATATGTAATAGTTTATGCATTAATTCATTACATGTTTATTTTAATACATTAATTTACTAGCTAGTTTATTTTTTTGTCCTTCACACCACCACCTTGATCCCCATAATACAAGTCATTTTGTCTTCAAATTTTCCAAAATAAGTCTCTTTATGAGTATGCAAAAAATCTACCTAGAGATTCAAACTCAAGACCTACCAACCTCTAGTCCAATGTCTTTTAAGGCTTTCTACTATGCTATATCCAACTTTAATTAGTTAAAATGTTTAAAAGATCCCTTAAAGATAAAGTCATTTTTAAAAGAAAGAGCCTAGGCCAAACATAGAGGATGGGAGTTTGACTAGAGAATATGCACATGATTGGGAGAGGACCTTAGGTTTGGATAGAGGGGACATGTAATAGAATGGGCCATGGTAACATAGGAGTAAGTAGGATCAAGTAGTGGTTGAAGCCCTTGAGTAATTTGAGTGTTAGAAGGATAAAGAGCTGAGGCAAGTAGGTGTTGATAATGGTAATAAGAAATAGGTTGGCATGATAAAGGATGGATGAAAATGCACTTGATTGAGACATTATAAGGACTTGACATAAGGAAATAATACATCAAAGCAAATTGCATAGGGATTAGGTTGTAATACAGAATCTTGGACATCCTGGTTGGGATTAGTGGCATTTCTAGATGGAGAACATAAGTTGGATCCAAGTTCATGTGGAGGAATTACCTTGGCCAAAAGAGAAGGAGGTCATCTAGATGCAAGCTACGGTGAACCAAACTAACTTAGATAGTTAAAATAAATGGTAAATCTAAAGTGCATCAATTATAAATAACCTAAACAATAAGTCATGTTTATTTGATTTGTTCAGTAGACCTTGAAACTGACAATCATTTTGTTTATAGGAGCTCTCCTTACTATGAGATTGGAGGGTGATTCTTTTTCCTCTTCAAAGACTCATATAACTCTCTAGATCTTCATAGCTTATGAGTATTGGAGATTCTTATCTCATTTCTTTTGAGAGATGTTTGACCTTTGCCAACATCTTTCCAAAGACCCTACTTTCACAATGCTCATACATGGAGGATTAATTTTTTTGTTTACCTTGGTTCTTCTTCAATATTGAACAAAAAGCAACCTCGTCACATGCCTATTGATATCACTTGATCTATGAGGCATTGAAGGATATGATTTGTTTTGATATACTT
This sequence comes from Cunninghamia lanceolata, assembly GCA_027924645.1. Classification (NCBI taxonomy): domain Eukaryota; kingdom Viridiplantae; phylum Streptophyta; class Pinopsida; order Cupressales; family Cupressaceae; genus Cunninghamia; species Cunninghamia lanceolata. The sequence goes on along the minus strand of BSBN01001272.1, from coordinate 16,957,237 downwards.
TATCTTTAGTGCATATCTTTAATTTTTTATCTCTTTTAAGTTTGTTGGAGTTGTGCTTGCACTTCTTATTTGTTTTTTTTCATTGTATTTTTTAGTCCCATGAACCAATTTTAACCTTTTGTGAACAATCATATCATTATCTCATCTTATCTTATCTTATACTCTTTCATTAATGTAGAGTGTGGATGTTTATTGTGTTCACCAAGGTATGCAAGATCAATTTATACCAATAATACATATCACACTATTTGTCAGTGCTCACTTTGTTGATAGGGTATGCAAACAAATTTATACCCATAATTCATACAAGCAAAGAGCTTATTCCAAGCCTCCAAGTAAAGAGTTAACTATATGGCCTAAACATAGAGTTAACTATTCCAAGAATACATAATTAGCTCCTTTTTATCTCTACTTGTTAACTCATGCACTCATGCTAACTCCATTTTTGCTTCAGTGATAAGCTATATTGGCTTGTTCACGCCCTAATTAGCCTAGTTAACTCTCCAATCAAGGGAGTTAACTCTCCAAACTCTCCCACCTTTCATGACATGTTTCAACCTATAAATACCCTCTACCTCAAGCACAAAGGGAGGCAATTTTATTTGTGTATCCAGTCTTTGCAAGTTTTTTCTCTCCACATAGCATCCATATGCTCATATAGGACTTACGAGCCTTTTTTCATTGTTGTTTCATCTAAGATTTTCTAAAATATTCTTATTGCTTTGATACGCTACCCATTTGCAAGCCATAGTGCTCATTAACTCACATTGAGCTCATGTTTCAAGCTTTCTAAAGCTCTTTTGCATCCCTTCCCTATTGTTTCCAAGAGGAGATCCTTGTTGCTGTAAGAGGACGAAGACGTGCTAACACAAGGATTCTTGAGGGTAGTGGAGGCTCATGCATCTCATATTATAGGTTCTTTAGTGCTTTTTTCATTTTGTTAGTAATTAGCTAATCTTAAAATTGCTCTTTGGAATAGTAGTTGGATGTTGCAATTTTCTTGATATGATAGATAGAATTCTTTTGTTAGATTAGTTTGCTTCAAGTACTTTGCATCATTATTTTAGTTTGTTTTAAAGCAATTTCATTTATTCGAGTAATTAAATCCAAAATATCAGGAAAAACAAAAAAAAAAGATTAGATTACATTAGGTAAATCCATTTAGATTGCATACATATTTCAAATTCTAGATTAAAAAAAGCACTTTCCTTTCATAAAAATCCACAAAAAGCACAAAAATATTACCTTGCATACATTCACGAATAGAAAACAACAAAAACACTAGCATCATAAGAAGATTGCAAACCCTCGATTTCATCATGAGGTCAACATTAGTCAAACCCTCGATTTCATCACGAGGTCAACTCTGGTCAGCACTGGTCAACCAATGCAAAGCAAAGCAAGTTAAACCTTAGGTCATAAACCCTAAGTCAAATCGAGGCCAAATCTAACCAACTCTCTCTTGGTTTGGGCTCATGAATGTGCCCTAGACTTAGAGGCGAGTGGGTGAGGGCAATCCTTGAAGAGATTAAGGAGATTCACCCAAGGCCACAACACAATCAATTGACAATCCAGGAACAACATAGGTTGAGATTACTCCAAACACAAGTCATCATCCAACAATTTGAAGAGCAACTCCAACTTAACAGAAGCATAAATGGAACTAATCATCAACCAACTCAATGTTGGAATCTTTGGAATCCAAATAGGAGAACAGTAACTAGGGACCCTTCGGGTCATATAGTTATTTCAACTACAATGGTCACATAGCACCATATCAGAATCAATAACCAAGAAAGGCCCCAAGACTAGCTGACCACTCTCCATGAAGTCCATCTCTCAAGCAAGTAGGACCGCCCCCGTGTCTCACCTCCTCTCGACTGGCTACTTCCATCAAAGTGAGAGCGACTTGGAGGTTCATCTTGTGGAAATGAGAGGGGTCCATGTGCTCGTCAAAGCCAACTCAACCGCCTTGAGATACTGAGTCATATTTTTGAGTGTACATATACTAGGATGGATTGATTTGATTTTGATTAATCAAGGCCAATGATCTATGACACTTGATTAGATTTGGATTGATTGGGGTTGATTTGGATTAGGCCAAAAGGCCCTTGGATGGTTGGATTGGATTGGGTTTGATTTGGATTAGACCAAGGGCCCTTTGAATATTGATTTCGATGATGATTTGGAGGAAAATGTTAAGGATTTGCATGAAAATGGATTGACTATGATTAGGATTTGGAGAAGGTTGAAGGAGCTTAAGTCCTTAACCAAAATTTGATTTGCAATGATGATTTTGGATTAAGGATTGAGATTGAAATATGATTAAGGATGGATAGAAGAATGATAGATGATTGATTTTGGATGAGAGATAAGTGGATTGGATGATGATTAGAATGAAGTGGGATTAGATGGGGTTAGATTAGGATGGAAGTGAATAGGATTAGATGAATGAAGGGATTGGATTAAAATAATGGTAATGGATTAGATTGGGATGATAGGTTTGATTAGAAGGGTGGATTAGATTAAGGTTAGGGGTGAATGAAATTGGATTAGGGATAATAAGGGATCAATGGATGAGGGGATGAAATGATTAGGATAAGTGGATTATGATGTGGATTATGAAGGATAATGGATGAAGGGTTAAGATCAATAATGGGATTAGGATTAAGATTAATTAGTGGATGATTAGAAAGTTTATTTGAGTTAGAATGAGGATGGATATGATTAGGATTAGGGATAGTGGATTAGAAGATGGATTAGAGATACTAAATGGATAGAGGATGGTTGATTAAGGATTGGATTAGGAAATGATTAGAGATAATGGATTATGATAAGGGTAAGTGATGAGAAGGGATTAGGAAGTGATTAGAATGATAAGATGGGATTAAGCTCAAGGATGGGAATTGATTAAGCTCAAATGATGGAATTAAATTAGGATAATGATGATGATGCAGGAGTAGATTGGGTGGATTAGAATGGATTAGGATTAGGACCTTGTCTTGATTTAGCAAATTGATTTGGATTAGGCTCTAATGATGATGGATTGAGAAGATGATTAGGATGATTAGGATAATGATTAGAGGATAATGGATGGAGATAAGATAGATTAGGATGAAATTGGATTAATATAAGATGGATTAGGAGGAAAATGGATTTGGATGACTTGGATTAGGAAGAGGTGGATGATTTGGATGAGGATTAAGATGGGTGATTAAGAGGTGATTAGGGATAGTGGTTAGGTTTTTGACCTTAGGAAACTTTGCAAATAAAAATTCACACACATACATGCACAAACTTACAAAGGATGGGGATTTTGGATTAAGGGGATTGCATGGGCTTCGACGATGAAGAAACACCAAACACAACAAAACCCTAGATTATTCAAGTAGGTGTGATTCCTAGTGTGGGCACACCAAAATACCATTCCCAGGAGTGAATAGCTAAGGAATTATACGTTGCATGGGATCCCTTTCCTTGGAGGCCTTGATGCCTTCCCCAAAGATCCTCTATATCAACTCAAGGGCGTACAAGTGAGTAACTTCAGGGTAGATCCACACACTTGCACAACACTAAAAGATCAGCTAAAAGGTCCTAGCTAGGATGAATGGGCTTCTAGGCGTATCCTCTATACACTCAACGTGCTTGAGTCCTATGTCCATGAAATGAGGGGTATGTCTAATGGCATGGTGCAAGAGGGTAATCCACTCTCCTCCTTCACTTTGCAAGGTATAAATTTCTTGCAAGCTTTGCCCAAATGACAAATGTCCCCCAATGAGAGAGTCCTTCAATTCTCTCACAAATTGGTATACCCCACCGAAACATGAGGGTTGAGGTCATCCCCTTGGTGATGAAATCAAAGGAAGGCCCCATAGAGGAAATAATCCAAGGTGTTTTTGATCTCCAAGATCGAACGAAGTACAAGGAGAGGGCATACATACCTAGGACCTTAGGATTAAACAATGATAACAAGATTAGATCAAATCAAGGTTTTTGATCCTCAAGATCACACAAAGTGCAAGGAAAGTGCATACAACTTGAAATTATCCCAAACAAAGCAAACAAGTTCTATTACCCCTTCGAAAAAGAAATGTTCCTAGATTTAGTGAAAAAAGATGGTAGGTCCTTCGACAAGTGTGCTACAAGACACAAATTAGTAGTTTGATTCTTGTCTTGGACCAATGTGAGCTACACAAAGAAGGGTTAGACACCAAATAACATGTATGGGATAACAAGATTTAGAAGTTAGATGCCAACAAACCCTAGAAAATTGATAAAAACTACTTGCAAAACATATATGCTAAAATATAGAACAAAATCGCTCAAATGTAGATCTAGGGCTACTAATTTAGAGTTAGTGGCAAAATGGTGGTGTTTCCAAACTTACAGAACCACGAAATGAGGTACAGAACCGCTGAAGTGTAGACATGGCTGTTGATCTAGGTTTAGGAGCCTAGAAAATGACCATTTTCACAAAAATATGATTAGGTTTTTATGAAATCAGGTGAGTAGTGGAAATTTGAGCAACATACCCCCTATAAAAGTGACCCCCTATCAAAAAATAGAATGATTAAAGATTAGAAAATGATGGGAGAGAGTTTAGAAAGATGAATAGTGACAAGATGATGAGTGGACAATTTTAGGTGTCTACACCAATAAATCCTATCTCATTGGTCACTGATACCCCCTCACACACTCTGCTTGGTGGATGTGTACATGTACATGCTCTATTATATGCCCTGTGCTCCTTCTCTGCTCTACTCCAATTCTTCTATTTGCAAGGGTGAAAATGAACTATTCACCCCTCTCTATCACCTATTTATAGCCTCCCAAGCTCTAATTTTTCACTCCTTCTACTCATTTCCTCATAACTTCTCCACTTTTCATCTTTTTCTCTCCATTTTTCTTTTGCCACTCTCATCTTTCTCTTCCCCATATGATTTTCACATCCCTTTCATCATTTGAGAGCTCACCAATGCTCTTTCTCACCTCTTGACCTCTCGAGGGGGCATCATCTTACTACCATATTTCTTCATTTTTCTGATCCATTGGGGCATCTTTTCACTTCTTTCTTATCAAAAATCATTATATTTTATCTTTATTTGAAATGACGTTAATTTAATGTCATTTCAAAGAGGGGAAAATGTAGACACCCAAATTCATCTCACTACTATTCTAACTTCAATTAGGAGTTTAATTGACCACTTCCTCCATAATTAATTGGATAAATTCATATTTATTCAACCAATTATCCATTTTCATCCCTACATTAATTATATAATTTTTATAATTATTTAATTAATAAAGTCACTATTCACGTACCTTCCATCATTATTCATCCATAATTAATTGAGTAGTCTAGACTATTTGTTCAATTGATTAATATTCCTCCTATAGTTAAACCTTAGGTAAATAAATAGAAATATTTTTTTACCTAAGATCATCTCACATCAAAAATTAAATAAATTCCTACATTTATTTAATTTGGCATTTTATTGCACTTTTGATTAAGTGGCTAAATCAAATCACTTACCATCATTAGTCATCTGCACATACATAACCATGATTAATCAAGGAATTATATGAGTCACTATTCACGTACCTTCCATCACTATTCATCCATAATTAATTGAATAGTCTGGACTATTTGTTCAATTGATTAATATTCCTCCTATAGTTAAACCTTAGGTAAATAAATAGAAATATTTTTTTACCTAAGATCATCTCACATCAAAAATTAAATAAATTCCTACATTTATTTAATTTGGCATTTTATTGCACTTTTGATTAAGTGGCTAAATCAAATCACTTACCATCATTAGTCATCTGCACATACATAACCATGATTAATCAAGGAATTATATGGTCAAGTTCTCATATGGGTACACTTGTAAATCAACATGTACAAAAGGGGGTACTTAGAAGCATGGACAATATTTGCACTACCTTCCAAAAAGTTACTTTTTGATCCCCACCATCCAGCCTTTCCAAAGCTTAATCTTGACCCTTAATTCTTCTTGAATCAAGGGCACCCCTTTGACCACCTCTCATTTCTTTCCACTTGGAGGTTTCTCATGCCTTCAATCCTCTCAAACAATGAGGGCCCTTTATCTCCCAATTTTATTCTAGCCCTCCATTCCCCATTCCAAAATCTATAAATAGGACCTCTTGGAGGCCATTTAGACATCACCCTTGAATGCATTATTACCATGCCAATTTGAGCACTCAACATCCTCAAATCTCCTCATTTCATCTCCTTGGACAAATCCGCCATTCATTTGGTGCAACAAGGGAGCCTTGGTGAGATTGTTTGTGTTTATGTTTCATCTTTATGTATAGGTTTCCTTAGTCTAATCTAGAGATAGTCTATAGTAATGAATTGAGTGGATTAGCTTGCTTGGTTTGCTCATGTTATGGTTCATTATTATAGGTCTACAACAACTTCTTAGTACATATGTTTGGAGTTAGAGTTTGTGGTTTTGTCAATTAGTGTTTTAAGGTATTTTGATGTTGTTACGGTAATGTGAAGGGATCTGGTTGTGGCTTTCTTTTCACACAAGTGTCCTATTTGTCCTAGAACACTTGTCTACCTTGCTAAACAATCTCAAGATAACAACCTAAGAAAATTTTACACTGAAAAGTTGTCTATTATCTTTTTAGGCTTGGAATTTCATAACCACTTATTTGTAAAAGAGATAAAATAATGATCCCTCTATTATCATTAATATTATTCAAAGAGGGTCACTTTCCTACAAACAAACTTTAGATTTCAAATTTCCAAACCTTTTTAATACTTGGATATGTGTCATATGGACATGTTTCACATGGCCATCAACTAGGTTGATTCAAAGCATCTTTGGAACAATGGAACATGTTATCTTAGTGTTAAAAGGATCTGGGATCTACACATGCCTAGGTGGCCCAATAAAAACATAGATCTAAAAATAAGGCAAAGGGAAAACATCACTCACTACAAAATATAGTATGAGGAAACATATCCCAAAGATCATGCCTAGATCCTCATCTCCATTAATTGGATAAGCTAGAAGTGAATGAGGTGCCATATTTGGAAGGGTCATCATGATTCATTGGGGACTGTAATAGTTTTTGTTAGAGCCCTTTATGTGTATAAACATGTAAACAATGCTATATTGTGGGTAGCATCTCTCCCAATTAGGTGTTACATAGTCTAATTTAGTGGATCTTAGTCTTTTTCTAAACTCAATTCCTTTGACCTTGTGTCATTTCTCAAGTTATACTTTCTATAAATTAAATCAAATTTTTCATCCAATCTATATATGTTGCTACAACTACATGTACCTTTGAATTGTTGCTCAATTTGATAGCCTTTAGCTAGGTTCTCAAACCTTGACCTGCACTATTGTACATGTATTTTCCATGCTCATATAAAATGGAAGATCATTACTTTACTATATTATTTTCTTCATGAATATGTAATAGTTTATACATTATGTTCATTACATGTTTATTATAATACATTAATTTACTAGCTAGGTTATTTTGTTGTCCTTCACACCACCATCTTGATCCCTATAATACAAATCAATTTTTCTTCAAAATTTTCCAAAATAAGTCTCTTTATGCATATGCAAAAAATCTACCTAGAGATTCAAACTTAAGACCTACCAACCTCTAGTCCAATGTCTTTTAAGGCTTGCTACTACACCATATCCAACTTCAATTAGTTAAAATTTTTAAAATATCCCTTAAAGATAAACTTGTTTTTTGAAAAGAAAGAACCTAGGTCAAGCATAAAGGATGGGAGTTTGACTAGAGAATATGCATAGTATTGGGAGAGGGCCTTGATGAAATGCACAAGACAACTAAGAGGGAGGTTGAATCAATTGTAGCATAAACGTAACTTCTTCCAAACATCAACACTTTAATCACTTAGTTATGATTTAACCATGAAAGCATATAATCAGAAACTTAAACACATTCACACATGAGACACATGAGACACCAGATTTTTAGGTGGAAAACCCTATAAGGAAAAAACCACAGTGAGTGTTAGCTCACAATATAAAAGATATATCAAAGTTTACAATAAGGCTCACTGTTGGAGGCTCACTAACTTAGGGCTCACTGCTTAGAATGCTCACTGCAAAAGAAGGGGCTCACTGCTAATGGGGTGGCTCACTGCCGGTGGGTGGCTCACTGCCAGAGTTGGTGAACTGAGATAGTAGCATCTATTCCATGCTAGAGTTTAATTCCATTGAAGCACAATAAATCTCTTCTCTGCTCTACTTCTTCACTTCGCACTTATCTTCACATCTTCTCATCCTCATCTATCATTCACGACTTAATTACATGTATTTATACAATTCATCAACCTTGGAATGTACATCAAGGTCAGCATTACAATCATCAACCATTGGAACAATCTCCAAGGTCAGCATACACACATACATTAGAATACGTCTGGACCTAAACAGATTTGTGAAGGAGAAGAATAAATGTGGACTATACCATGCCTTAGATGGGACTCAAATGCAATCTTCCACGCTACAACACGCTATCACAAACTCCAAAGTACAATCACAAGTAGTGAAAACAACCAAGTCAGCTAAAACTACTGTTAACACTAAGACCTTTAGGAACACGCTTCATGCATGATTTGGATTACACTTTGCAGACCAATCAAAAGGAAGGAACATGATCTAGGGACATCTATAAGTACGTTACAATCACCAAGAACTTCCGTACAACCCCCAAACATTCTATTTAAAAGATTCTTTAAATTGGAGCACTTAAACATTATTGTCAGCCACTGTCATAAAGGAGAGATCGATTGCAGAGCACTAAATCACGAACCATTTGAACTGGAGACACATAACATCATTATAAACTTGATTCCAGAACTGCAGACTGTAAAACTTAAATGTAGAGAAATGCGGAGCAGAATACATTCTCCCTGTCACCATTTAACACTCAGAAAAATAGTTTTACTCTGGTGAAAAAAACTCACTCAAATATTCATACCGGAGGCTCAAACTTGAAACATAGCAACTACAAACATCCCTTATCATAACTTCCAAACCACAGATAAAGATATTCAATCTACAGGATATGCGGAGCAAAACATTGTACTATTCTTCTCAGACATTTGCTCAAACTCATTCAAATAACTTCCTTAGATGCTGACTTTAGGTGTTGACATCAATGGCAACACTTACTGCTCATACTTGCAACAATCTCCCCCTTTGTCATTAATGGCAACACATGATGTGAAAAACCATCAAGACATACAAACTTGCTTTGCTTCTTTGCTCCCCCTTACTTTATGCTTTCTTTGACTACAAATTTCTCCTTAGGTTTTTCACATGAACTTCTCTCCCCCTTTGACATCAATGGCAAAGGGTGCCAAACCTTTTCTTTTTCTTTACTGCACAACTCCCCCTGTCATCAACACTATAACACTTATTGCTCTTTATCAGGAACTCATATCAGTAACATCTACCTGCTCCCCCTGAGAGGTAGCCCTCAAAACATCAATCCAAATCAAAGAATAAGACTTTGGGTGCCACTAGATTGATGCATTTATCATGTATCTTAGTTTAGAGCAGGAGGGGTAATAACCCCTAACTTTTTCCTGAGATACTCAAAATTATCCTTAGGTAGAGGCTCTGTAAAAATATCTGCAATCTGATCCTTGGTAGACACATATTCCATCTTTACTTCATTCTCTGTTACCTTTTTTCTCAGAAAGTGATACCTTATTGATATATGCTTTGTTCTTGAGTGCATCACTAGATTCTTTGAAATGTTTATAGCACTTGTGTTGTCACAAAAGATTGAAATTGGTTCTTCATACACAACTCATATATCCTTCAATGTTTGCTTCATACAAAGTACTTGAGTACAACAACATGCTGCAACAATATATTCTGCTTCTACAGTAGATAGAGAAACTGATTCTTACTTTTTACTTAACCATGAAACCAATCTGTTACCTAAGAGGAAAGCACCTCCACTTGTACTTTTTCTGTCATCGGCATCTCTAGCCCAATCTGCATCTGTATAAGCACTAAGAGTGAAATTAGTATCTTTGGGATACCACAATCCATAGTCTGAAGTGCCTTTTAAATACCTCATGATCCTCTTAACTGTCATCACATGTGACTCTTTAGGATCTTCTTGAAATCTTGCCTCAAGACAGACTGCATGCATTATATCTAGTCTTGTATGGGTTAGATAAAGTAGCCCTCCAATCATAGACCTATACTTTTTCTGATCAGTCTTAGGTGATTCATCACTTTTGCTCAGCTAGCAACTAGTTACCATAGGAGTACATATTGGCTTAGAATCCTCCATTCCAAATTTCTTCAACAATTCTTTCACATACTTGGACTGAGAAATAAAAATTCCCTTTTCTGATTGAGTAATCTGCAATCCTAGAAAGAAATTCATTTCACCAAACATAGACACCTCAAACTCCTTTTGCATTTCCTCTACAAATTTCTTACACTTACCTTCATTGTCTCCAAAGATAATATCATCAACAAAGACCACAACAATCAGAATTTGATCATCATTAATTTTGAAGTAGAGATTATTGTCTGTAGTACCTTTACTGAACCCTAATTGCAACAAATACTTATCCAACCTTGCATACCATGCTCTAGGAGCTTGCTTGAGTCCATACATGGATTTCTTCAATCTGTATACCATGTCACCTAGGTTTGATGACTGAAATCCTTTAGGTTGTTCAATGTAAACCTCTTCTTCCAGTTCTCCATTCAAGAATACAGACTTCACATCCATCTAATATACCTTGAAATCTTTATGTGCTACAAATGCCAAAAACATTCTTATTGTTGGAAACAATGCAGATAACTGAGAGGGGGGTGAATCAGTTATCTTATAACTTTTCTTATTTTTAATTTCTTTTCTTATCTTATCATTTAGTGCTATATCAAAACAATGCAATCATAAGAACTGAAAAGGAATTAACACATAACACAAGGATTTTTACATGGAAACCCTGCTAAGGGAAAACCCACGGGGTGACTAACCCAAGATTGTATTCTCTGTTAAAAGAATAAAGAGTACAAATTTGGCACTTTCCAATTAGGGCTCACTGCCCGAGCACACTACTCACAAGAGGCCCACTACCTACAAGAGACACACTGTCTACAAATGCTTATAGATGATACCAAGGTGTTTGAACTGAAGAACAACATCTATATGCAAGAAGTTAGTTCTGGTTAGGCACAGTATACTGATCTAGCACATTTCATTCTTCCTCTGCTCAATATCACTCTTCAATCATATTTCGGGTTTAAATCTTTGTTTTTGCACTTCTTCCAATATTTTCTTCAACATCTACATGCACAATAATAATTCACAAGCTTGAGATCATCGAGTATATATATCCGCATTAAGGATTTCAACTAACTTCATAGTCGGTAATAAGAACACTCGAGATATTTGCAAGTTTTTGTTCTGTCAGCTGAATCCTTGCTTGGTTGATGATGCACATCAAAACTTAGACATAGAATTCATTAATCATGTCGACCAATAATGTATAATGCCACAAATTGCTTGATCAACACCTTTTATACATCCAAATTGAAGTCTGGTACTCTGTCAGTCAGTTCTTCCTCTATCTGCTCTATCTGACTAGAACCCAACACTTAGAAGCTCATATCTTTTTCATGCTTTATCACCGGAGGCCAAATCTTTGGAATACAATAGTCATGATACCCTTCTTGATTTGTCCAAGTCCACAACTTACTGAGTTACACCATCTGAGAGATCTGGACCTAATTGTCAGACCATGTTGCATACTCAGTTCTTGTCCACCGAACCAAAACAATTTTCATCCTGACTTCCGGTATAGGCATGTTATGTAATGCGGATGTGTAGAATAGACTTTGTTGCCATCAATGACAACACTTATGAAGAAACACAGTGTCTCTTGCCAACACTTATTGCTTCAATCCTTGCCACAGGAGCATAAGTCTCCTCAAAATCTATGCCTTCAACCTGAGAATATCCTTTGCATACCAGTCTTGCTTTGTTTCTTACTACTTCTCCATTTTCATTTATCTTGTTTCTGAAAACCCATTTAGTTCCAATCACATTCTTATCAACAGGTCTAGGAACCAATTCCCAAGTTTGATTCTTCTCTATCTACATCAACTCTTTTTTCATAGCCTTTATCCAATTTTCATCTTTGTAGACTTCACTTATAGTTTTAGATTCAACCTTTGAAAGTAAACAAAGATTTACCTATTCATCTACAATTCTTCTTCTTATTAATACACCTTTGCTCTTATCACCAATAATCTGGTCTTTAGTGTGATGCTTCTACACAAACCCTAGGGGTCTTTAGGAATCCTTTCCAGAGCTTCTTCAACTTGCACTTTCTTCATCCTTTTTATTCTTTACTACTTGGAGACTTATCTGATTCATATCCATTTGCCTCTGAGTTCATCAAATACTTCCAATCATCATGAAAATTGTTCTATACTGGAAACAACTGTTTACTGTCAACCTGAACTTATGTTACTCATTATTCTCAAGACAATTATCAAAATTAGAAAAACTTCTGGATGTAGATGTAACCAATGATCAATAACCATATACCAAAACCACAAAGCATTATCTTCAACAGAGGACCAATGTGGACCAAATTACTGGAACACCGTAACTTGCTTTTACCAAATAGATTCTTAGCCAAAATTCATAACTTGGCTTCTTTCCTGATCAAATCTTCTTGCATAGACTTCTTAATCCGCACAACTCTTTCTTTATCCTTTACAAACACATTCTCTAATCTAACTTAACCTTTGTTGCTAATCCTTGACCTTGTCTCTTTGTGCTAAGGCATCAACACTAATCTTTTGGTAGGGGAGAAAAGATTTCCAATAAGACTCCCCCTAAGCCAAATCTCTCAATTCACTTCCCGGAGGAAGCTTCTGCACCAGTCTGGCATAGACTCATCCTTGACTTCACTTACATCCTTCTTGATCCATATCTTGTTCATCTTCTTCTTGGTTTCTACCGGATCAACCTTTTGCATTGGTTTCTTCCCTTTTACTAGATTATCCTTCTTTATGTTTTTGCTTTTGTAGAATCTTGCAATATGTCCAGTCATATTGCAATTGTAGCACACAGCATTCCTTTGACCAGTATTCCTTTCATTCATTCTGGATATGTATTGGTTAGCTTTGTGACCAAATCTATTGCATGTAAAATAGTTACCATTGAAAGATTGAGCATTCCTTCCATTGTTATAATCCTTTCTTGTTTGACTTCTGCATTCACTAGCTCTATGACCAAATCTTTTGCATGTAAAGCAATTACCTCTGAAAGTTTGAGCATTCCTTCCATTGTTGTAACTATTCCTTATTTGATTTCTACATTCATTAGCCTTATGACCTACTTTATTGCAAGTAAAGCACTGACCAGAAAATGATGTAATATTTTGATTCACTCTGCTCCTACATTGAGTAGCCTTATGACCAAACTAATTGCATGAATTACAATAACCATTGAAATATGGGTACCTTTGAGCATTTGGTTGCCTGACCGGTGGTCTTCTAGGTCTGTTCCTTTGATTTTGGATCTATTTGCCTTTTTCCTTCTTGATCTTAGCATTCTTTTCTTGTCCTAGTTTGGAACTTTCACCTTTTCAAATCCCAAGCCTTCTTTGTCATCAAAGTTCTTTTGGCTAGCAAGTATCTCATCAAGTTTTGCAAAACTTATCTTAAACTTTTCTTCATAACTTTTTTCTTTCTCCAAATCTAACTTCAGGTTCCCAACTTTTTTTTTCAAGCTTATCACATTCTTCTACTTTGTCTTTCACCAACAGATTTAGGTCTTCTTCTACTTTTGCTCTTTCTACAACTTCCTCTTTCAAATCATTCAAGGTTTCATTTGTTGATATCAATTGTTCACTAACCTCCTTATATTTTTCTTTGAACTTCTTGACTTGCTCTCTTAATTTTTTGATACATTCATCTGCTTCTTTGACATTCTCCTTCAGATCTCTAATTTCTTCTTCAATTCTTTATAGGTCTTCAAGAGCAACCTTCTTGTGCACCATCCCAGATCTACCTCAAGCTTTTAAACTTCTTCCAAGGAACCCTCACTCTCATACCAATTGATGAAATGAACAAGACAACTGAGAGGGGGGTGAATAAGTTGTAGCAGAAACTTAATTTCTTCCAAACATCAACACTTTAATCACTAGTTATGATTTAACCATGAAAGCATATAATAGAAAACTTAAACACATTCAACACATGAGACACTAGATTTTTACGTGGAAAACCCTATAGGGGAAAAACCACGGTGAGTGTTAGCTCACAATATAAAAGATATATCAAAGTTTACAATAAGGCTCATTGCCCAGAATGCTCACTCCAAAAGAAGGGGCTCACTGCCAATGGGGTGGCTCATTGCCGGTGGGTGGCTCATTGCCAGAGTTGGTGAATTGAGATAGTAGCATCTATGCCATGCCAGAGTTCAGTTCCATTGAAGCATAATAAATCTCCTCTTCTCTACTCTACTTCTTCACTTTGCACTTATCTTCGCATCTTCATCTATCATTCACGACTTAATTACATGTATTTATACAATTCATCAACCTTGGAATGTACATCAAGGCCGGCATTACAATCATCAACCATTGGAACAATCTCTAAGGTCGGCATACACACATACATTAGAATAGGTCTGGACCTAAACGGATTTGTGAAGGAGAAGAATGAATGCAGACTATACCACAGCTTAGCTGGGACTCAAATGCAATCTTCCATGCTACAACACGCTATCACAAACTCCAAAGTATAATCACAAGTAGTGATAACAACCAAGTCAGGTAAAACTGGTGTTAACACTAAGACCTTTAGGAACATGCTTCATGCACGATCCAAATTAAACTTTGTGCACCAATCAAAAGGTAGGAACATGATCTAAGGACATCCACAAGCACATTACAATCACCAAGAACTTCCGCACAACCCCCAAACATTCTATTCGAAAGATTCTTCAAACCAGAGCACTTAAACACTATTGTCGGTCACTGTCATAAAGGAAAGATCACTTACGGAGCATCAAATCATGAACCATTTGAACTGGAGGCACATAACATCATTATAAACTTGATTCCAGAACTGCAGACTGTAAAACTTAAATGCAGAGAAATGCGGAGCAGAATACATTCTCCCTGTCACCATTTAACACTCAGAAAAAATAGTTTTTACACTGGTGAACATAACTCACTCAAATCTTCATACCAGAGGCTCAAACTTGAAACATAGCAACTACAGACATCCCTTAGCATAACTTCCAAACTGTAGACAAAGATATTCAATCCACAAGATATGCGGAGAAAAACATTGTACTGTTCTTCTCAGACACTTGCTCAAACTCATTCAAATAACTTCCTTAGATACTGACTTTAGGTGTTGACATCAATGACAACACTTACTACTCATACTTGCAACAAGCCTTAGGTTTGGATAGAGGAGGCATGTAATAGAATGGGCCAATAGGAGCAAGTAGGCTCAAGTAGTGGTTGAAGCACTTGAGTAATTTGAGTGTTAGAATTATAAGGAGTTGAGGCAAGTAGGTGTGGAATAATGGTAATAAGAAATAGGCTAGCATGATAAAGGATGCATGAAAATGCACTCGATGGAGACATTATGAGGACTCGACATAAGGAAATAATACAATAGAGTAAATGGGATAGGGATTAGGTTGTAATGCAAAATCTTGGACATCCTAGTTGGGATTAGTGGCATTTCTAGATGGAGAACATAGGTTGGATCCAAGGTCAAGTGGAGGAGTTGCCTTGGTCAAAAGAGAAGGAGGTCATCTAGATGCAAGCCAAGGTGAACCAAACTAACTTAGATAGTTAAAATAAATGGAAAATCTAAAGTACATTGATTATAAACACCCTAAACAATAAGTCATGTTTGTCAGATTTATTCAATAGACCTTGAAACTGGTGATCATTTTGTTTATAGGTGCTCTCCTTGTACTATGAGATTGGAGGGTGATTCTTTTGCCTCTTCAAAGACTTATATAACTCTTTAGATCTTCACAGCTTATGAGGATTGAAGATTCTTAGCTCATTTCTTTTGAGAGATGTTTGACTTTTACCAACATCTTGCCAAAGGCCCTACTTCCACAACGCTCATACATGGAGGATTGATTATTTTATTTACCTTGGTTTTTCTTCAAGATTGAATAGGAAGTGACTTCGTGACATGCTTATTGATATCACTTGATCTATGAGACATTAAAGGATGATATTTGTTTTCATCTACTTTCTCTTTAGTGCATATCTTTAATTTTTTTTATCTCTTTTAAGTTTGTTGGAGTTGCGCTTGCACTTTTTTTTCTTTTTTTTTTTCATTGTATTTTTTTAGTCCCATGAACCAATTTTAACCTTTTGTGAACATTCATATCATGATCTCATTTTGTCTTATCTTATACTCTTTCATTAATCTAGAGTGTGGATGTTTATTTTGTTCACCAAGGTATGCAAGATCAATTTATACCAATAACTCATATCACACTATTTGTTGATGTTCACTTTGTTGATAGGGTATGCTAACAAATTTATACCCATAATTCATACAAGCATAGAGCTTTGTCATTATACCAATAATTCATATCACACTATTTGTCGATGTTCACTTTGTTGATAGGGCAAACAAATTTATACCCATAATTCATACAAGCAGAGAGCTTTGTCATTATACCAATAATTCATATCACACTATTTGTCAATGTTCACTTTGCTGATAAGGTATGCAAACAAATTTGTACCCATAATTCATACAAGCAAAGAGCTTTGTCATTATTTGTACGCTTCGTTAACATGCTATGACATGAAGATTTATATTTGTTTTTGGTTAACAAGGAAATCAGTTACAATCCTTCATTATCTCCACTCAAGTCAGGGGTTCAACTCTAGTAACTAACATCATCATTGCTTCATCCATCAGCGTCTTAGCTTACCAAGGTTTTGATTCTGGTTATCAGCGACTATAAACCTACCTCTTCTCGATAAAGTTCAACCAAATTAAGGGAGACCCTAGAGACATAGAAATCAAACCATCAACTTCTTACTAGCAAACATTCTAACAATTGTCAATTGTGCTACTAGCCACACCCTCTGTAATAGAAAGGCTGATACTTAATTACCTGTTCCTTCATTTTTAATTGTTGTACTAGCCACACCCTCTATAACAGAAAGACTGATACTTAATTAACGGTTCCTTCATTTTGGAGGTTTCCATAGCTGCTCGGTTTCTCATCCTCATTTATTTATCTACAAGTGCACTACCATATGTGCTTTGAGACTATATACTTTTCTACTACCTAGCATGTGTATTTGTATCTTCAGTTGTGTAAGTTTTTTTATTATAGATTACGTATACTCCCACTCTACCTAGAGTTTTGGTAGTATAAAATTGCAGAAACTTTTATGGATGTAAACATAGACCATTGTTCCCTTTTTAAAACAATAAATAAAGATTGGTTTCATTAAGTCAAATGTTCTCTATAGCCCAACTGTTCCCAATGACCTGTCCATTCAAATACAATATTTGACCAAAGTCGCCGTTAAAACGTGAATCAACTAATATTCCCCGTTCTTCCATGCCGTGTACAAAATTTTACCAATGGCCTACAAAGAACCTTTTCTTGACCAGATCCATGAAACCAAGTCTATATGGCTCAACAAACATTTAAAACATGACCTCAGCTAGGCCTAATGTATCTATTTAAGACCAATAGCAGATTTTAGTTAGGCAAGGGCAATTACAATATTGCATTCTATACTGCACTTATCTATGTTTTAGATTCTATCCTAAGCTTAACTAATTTGGTTGATATTGAAATTCGAGGTAGGCATTTCAGCATAGGCTCTATATTAAAATAGAAATGGATTCTTTTATAGTCTAGATGTTGGGCGACCTGATTTTGGATCTACATGAATGAATAATTAAAATCTTACTGATTGTAGACTGGAGTAATTGCCAAGTTTGTTTTGGACCTGATTTTGGATCTACATGAATGAATAATTAAAATCCTACTGATTGTAGACTGGAGTAGTTGCCAAGTGAGTTTTTTTCATGGGAGCCTCAGCCTACTCACAAAAAGGTCTCTAGAACATAGTATTATAGGATTAATGATATGATAAGGATAGAATCATGAATAGACGTCACCCAATGGCGTGCTAATTCCTTTTCATCTGATTGAACATTCCTTTTTTCCTGTGACGAACAGCAAGACGGACCGACTGTTCCGTCTCCTCATTTTGTTCGCCACTGGTAAAAAGCGAAGTGCAGAGGGAGTGAGTCAGGCGTTGGGCATCAAAGATGATCTCTTTGGGATGTGGGCATATGGCAGGGGGCTGCAGTAAACTCACTGCCTGCATGACAGTCATTGTATATTGTTATTTATTACATTGAGATTCTGCAGGCCGCACTACTGTCTGGACTGTGCAGGCTTCTTTGTCCTTGAGCTATAGGCCTCTTCTTGTTCATAGCTTTGTTGACCATAGTCCTCAGGTAATTCGTAGTTCCCATTACCTACCACAGCCTTAGAATCATAGAACTGCGCACCCAGTTCTGGTTTCTGAATACTCATAATCCACACGGCCTTAGAATGATCGGACCAATATAGAAATTGCATACCCAATTCATGTTTTAGAAGACTCAAATGCCACAGAGCTTTCAGAATCCACTACCCACATCCTATTTTGCAATAGCCACATGTCAGAGCCTCAGAATCATAGAACCAATACATGAACTGCATTTCCCAATTCATGTTGTTGAAAGCCCAAATGTCACAGACCCTTAGAATCAAGCACCCACCTCCCATTTCTGAGCATTCAAATGTCATTACCCCTATGCAATCCAGAACCCAGTTATTACTTTTTTCAGTAGTCGATCCTCAGACATAAGTACCCTAATACAACCACTGTACAACCCCCTCAGAGCAGAGAACCCAAAAGGAGCATTGCCATGTTTGCCAGAGAAATTTCTGCTGCAATTACAGGCCGCTTGTGTATGGGTAAATTCTGGATTGGCATTATTTTGAGCCTCTCATCTTTTGTATATTCAGATGATCACATATGGAGTGCCATATCATTGGGATCCAAGCTCTCTCCAAGCTCAAACAATATTTGGGTTTCTCCTCAGACAACCTTTGCCATGGGCTTTTATCCTGCATTGGATCAAGCTGATGCATACAGTGTTGGGATCTGGTTTAATTCTATCTCAGCTGAATCTCGGACTGTGATCTGGACTGCAGGGGAGGGCCTCAAGGTAGGCCTTAACGCAAGCCTGGAGCTTACCATGGATGGAGATCTGGTTTTGTTTAATCCTCATGAGGTTTCAGCCTGGAGAAGCAATACTAGTCATAGTGGTGTTGTTGGAGCAGTTTTGAGGGATAATGGAAACCTTGTTCTTAGTGACAATAGCCATAGGATTGTCTGGGAAAGCTTTGAAACTCCTTCGGATACTCTAGTTCCTGGACAGAGACTTAAAGTGGGACGAATGCTGAGGGCTGCTTCAAGGAATTCAGTGTCCAGTTATTACAGTCTGGCTATGGAGAGCTCTGGTGATCTTACTCTGAAATGGGAGAGCAATTTGAGTTACTGGGCTAGTGAGACAAGCTCTCTGCCTTCTGATTCCAGACCCATAGGGGCAATTTTTGCAGGGAATGGAGTTTTTGGGCTCTTTGATGGAAGAGGGAAGATGGTTTGGGCAAGATACAGTAATGATTATACAAATACTAAAGTGGTTTACAGGTATTTGAGGCTAGATGTGGATGGTAATCTCAGAATGTATTCATGGATTGAAAAGTCGAACTCTTGGATACCAGGATGGCAAGCTGTGGAGAATCAATGTGATGTTTTTGCAACCTGTGGTGTTTATGGCGTTTGTAGTTTCAATTCTACTGGCCCTGTTTGTAAATGTCCCTTTGAAAGTGGAACCTATGCTGCGATGGACTTGAGTATGCCAAGCAAAGGATGCAGAACCGCGCCACTGGGTGGTTGCAAAGATGGAGCCACCATGCTTAGTTTGAAGAGGACTGTTCTATATGGTCTTTATCCTCCTCATGATATATATACCAACACAAGCTCTGAGCAATGTAAAGAGGATTGCTTGAATGATGATTCATGTGTTGCAGCGACTGTTATGAATGATGGGTCTGGAGTATGCAGACTAAAGAGAACAAGTTTCATTAGTGGCTATACATATGACTCTGTTCCTGCTATGTCCTTCTTGAAGATATGTCTTATTCCAGAGGCAGTTTCAGATCCTCATAAAGTGATCGAACAGCCTTCATCAGTTGATTCATTTCCATCTTCCTCCAACCATTCCGGTGTTGTTTCGAAGGTATGTAGAGTTTGCCTTATGAGTGCAAGTTTGGGTACAATTGGGGCATTTCTGGTTATAGAGTTTGGTATCGGATTGTATATTTGTAGGAGAAGAAAACTCAGAAGAAATGTATCTGGTGACAAGCAACCACTTCTAAATCTAAGTTCAGGAGCTCTGACTAGGTTGTCTTATTCGGAAATAGAAGAGTTGACTAAAAATTTTGAGCAGAAGTTGGGTCCTTCAATTTTCAAGGGAGTTCTTCCTGACAAGAAGACTCTGGTGATCAAGCAGCTCAATGTGGAGGTTGGAGAGAAGCAGTTTAGGATGACAGTATCAGTTCTAGGAAGTATTCATCATAAGAATTTGGTTTGTTTGCAAGGTTTCTGCTGTGAGTGTAAACATAGATTACTTATTTATGAGCACATCAATAATGGTTCTCTTGATCAATGGCTTTTTGAAGGGAATGTGAAGCAAGCCAAACGCCTCACTTGGCAGAGGAGGCTGGACATTGCCACATCAATTGCTCGTGCCATGGCTTATCTGCATTCTGAATGTAGGGAATGCATCTGCCACGGTAACCTGAAGCTTGAAAACATCCTCCTGGATGATGAATTCACTGCTAAAGTGACAGACTTTGGCCTTGAGAAATTAAGAATTAGTTCAAAAACCCATAGCAACTCTAAGCAGGGCACCTCCTGCTCAGAACCAACCCCAGAAAGGGATGTTTTCAGTTTTGGGCAGATGTTACTGGAGATTATCAGTGGCAAAAGGAATCTTCCTGGCCCTGAAGAGGACAAACTTTGTATGTGGGCATATAGAGAATATGAGAAGGGTCATATGGAGAGCATTCCAGATGGCAGGATGGAAGGAAATGTAGAATGGAATGAGGTAGAGAGGGCCCTTAGGATTGCCTTTTGGTGCATGCATGAGCAGGCATTCTTGAGGCCTTCCATGAATGAGGTAGCCAAGGTCCTGGATGGAACTCTCCAAGTGGACCCCCCTCCCCCAATAACCTCTCAAGTATCCCATGTGGGTGCTTGCCCCAAGCTTCATATGCCCATGGAAATGAATGGAGACAAGTGCTTAGAGCTGGCCACCACTTCCCGTGGGGCTATTCTTTCTGGGGAATCATCCTCCGTGTAACCATTATTTTTGTAATTTATCATCATTGCATTAGCTGGCCAAGGCGGCTTCTTCAGACAACTGTGAAGTTTGATGAGGTCGGTACACTGATGAGACACTTGGAAACACCTTAACTATACAACACAGGCAAGGCTATTCTAGTGGAGTGGTAGCTATCAGTTCCACTGAGTTTGTCTGGATCATTCCTATTGCTGGACAACTTTGCTGATATCTCTTTCCCTGTTTTGGCCATATACTCTTGCCTCTGTCCTTCCATCTTGTTGGCAGCAACACAACCAAGATTTGTGGGACAGCCTCCCACAAAGTAGTTCTGTACTAAAAAATCAAGCCCTGCTTTTTAAAGATGGATAGTGGACTGTGGACTGTGGACGCTTTCCTTAGGAAAACATGTGGAGGCAAGAAGATTTTTCAGCATCTTTTTCTTTTATTACATTGTGATATGTAACATTTCCTTCTAATTTTTAAGGAGTTGATTTATTTCATCCACAGGAACAGCTCATGTATATTGATTATCAAATAGAATACAATTTCATTGGGAGTTTCATAGAGACTCTATACTATTATCTCTCTCCTGTATAGATTATTACATTGATAGCTGAGCAACAAACTGTACAACATATAACATAAATAAAGGTTGCAAATCCAAATATGAGAGGTTCATGTTATGCTGTGTATAAAGCCAGATATAACATACTAAGACTTGTGAAGGCAAGCTGTCTATAAGAATATAAGAATAAAAGATAAAGAAATCCTTCCATAACGAGAGAAGGGTATTATTTTAGTCTTGTTTCAATCAGCAAGTCAGTTTTAAGGGAGAGAGACTAGTAGCCGCCCACCCTAACTTCACACACGTCAAGCACATAGCTAGACATATCGAATTTCGACGATTTTTTTTGGGTTTTTCCGTATGCGACCGAAGAGCTTAAAGCTATTCTTTTAGTTTCTGGGCACTTATACATTTCCCTGTAGGACGCATTCTGTGCACGTGGGTTGAAAAATGGTCATTTCAACATGTCGCCCTATACATCCGCACCGATGTGCCAGTAACCGCTCGCCATCACATTTGTACACTTGTCTTAATTTCATTGGTTAATTTACAAATGTATTGGTGCATTTGTGTTAATTTATTTGGTTGGTATTTTACATGTATTAGTTCTTTTTAAAAATTTAATTGGGGGGTCAAGTGATTAAAAACATAGCGGTTATTGGGGCGTGGGCGGAAACCGGCTCCTCTCCCTTAGTGTACATATAGAAATTTAATTTAACTTATGTATTAATATTTACAAAAAGACTAAAATTGGTCTATCGGATTAAAAGAGATATAATGTAGAGAGGACAAAGGGATATTGGGCACATCCCAAGAAAAATATGAAACTAAAAGCAAACAATGCAACAAAAGAAACTATGATCCAAAGACAATTTTTGAAGGTCTTAGATAACATTACTAATACTGACATTTAAGGCTGCAAAAGAGTGTGTGATGGGTGTGAGCCCATAGGGGTCACTAGGTTTGTGATACCTCAAAAATCTACAATATAAACTTGGAAGTTGGTCAGGAGGCATCATCCTATACCAGTGAGGGGGCTGAAAATAGGAAATAATCAATCTAGTATGAGCCCCTCCAGTAAGCATGCCTCTTGTAAGTCAATGACGAAGGTCAAACATCTCTTGTAAGACATCTCTAGTCCTTATAAGCCATGAGCACCTAGAAAGAACCAAGCAAATTTCTAAAGAGAAAAAGAACTCCTCCAATCTCATAATAGAGAAGGCATCTAAATACAAAATGTTCATTAGTCTTTAGTTCAAAGTCCAACATATATGGCAAATACAATGCTCTTAAGGAATATGGTTGCAAAGCTAGTGAGCAAAATTTGATTTGTGCAAAAGGAACCCTTAGGTTGCAAGGTAGTTGGAGTCTATAAGGGGAGATGAGTCCATCACTAAACTAGATATAGATCTAAGTAACAATTAAGTTTTGAAGAGAGTGACTTTTTAGGTGTAGTCCATGTGGATTGGAGGTATGCTTTGTAAATCTCAACATGAATACCCTTGTTTATCTCCCCCTTGGAGACATAATGAGCATTCACCAAAAATATTTGTAGTGGTGGTCTAACAATATCAAGTTTAATGAGGTGCGGTGAGGAAGTTCTCGCATACCATCAAGACTCAAGCCTGTGATCAGCTAATGCCATAGAGGATCTAAGAGCAAGACAAGGATACCTAAGATGATCAATCTAGGAGGTGGCCATTAGTCTCGACCTATGTATCATAGTCACCACATGGAATAATATTGTAATAATGAGAGGAGTTTTTGCCAAATTTTACAAAATGATGACCTAAGGGATTGATCTATTAGCATGACTATGTTTAGATAACATCGTAACCGATACTTTCTATCCGACTTTGATCCACAATGAAGATATGGGCCCAAATCTCACAACCATACAAGAGGGTAAGCATGACCAATGGCTAAAAGAGGTGGATCTTTGTTCGAATGTCCTAAAACTAAACCTAAAAGCATTGCTTTTCAAGGGTGGTATGAGTAACATATCTCTTGCTTAGTCTCGACTCAATAGCCAGACTTAGGCTAAAGTGTGGGCTAGAGAAGAGGACTCATAGGTAAACATATGAAGAAACAACCTCAACCTTCTTATCTTTGTAAGTAAGAATCACCTCATGTGCCTTAATTTTTGAAATGTTGAAAGCCATAACTTTTGTTTTGCCCAAATTAATCTAAAGTTGATTCTTATGACAAAATGAGGCTAAAATATCAAGTTGTCTTTAGAGACCCCTCACCAAGTGAGACATCAAGATAATGTCATCTACAAATAGGAGAATAGCAATATAGAATTTGAAGAGTAAACAACCCTCTACATCACCAATTGTATTTGATATGATTTCCTCTAGTTCATTGAGATGTAGAGCCCAACAAGTGTAGGAGAGAGCGAGCAACCTTGTTTAACACCTATGAAACTCAAAACATCCTCTATTTCACTAGTCATTGTTCATACCTTAACAATAAACTTATTAAGTGTCATCACTAAATAAACTTCTGTTGGGAATTTTCATTCTCAAATCCAATTTGCTCAATTGATGAGATACAAGGCTTTGACTACTACAAAATAGAAAACTAAAAATTGTATGCAAATATAAAATTAAGTTTGCTTAATCATCGAAATACCATGAAGGGATTTAATGAATTTAAATTAGAAAATAGGAAAAACCAGCAAATACCATTATTCATCACATAACACATAATTTATCGTGGAGAAACCCTTGCAAGAAAAAACTCCACACAGAAGAGAAGACAAGCTTGTATTAACTTTGAGAGCAAGATTACAATACAACCATACTTCCTAATCTCCTCATTGTCTCCAATTTGACATCACACGTGTGTCCCTGTGAACAATCTCAACACATCTTCTCAATATTGTAGCTACAACCTCCTCTAACTTTGTTATGTTCAACTTTGTTATTATCCTCACTCAATAAGCTTCTATTATATATAATTTACAAGCAATATTGATGAGTACATGGAGAATTGTTCCCAACTTGGGAAATCTAATGCCCACCTTTGGGAATCTCTCAAATAGGCCAAAAATAGCCTTAATTAAAACCTCTTATATGTTTTCATAATTTGCTCTCAATAGATGGTCCCAAAATTAGTTGATTCCTTACAACATGTAAGAGACTAATAATAGAAGATGCTCTTACACCATGTCATAAGCTCAAATTAGTTGATTTCATACAACACATAAGAGACTAATAATAACAAATGCTATTACACCATGTCATAAGCCAATAATAGACTTGGGTGTCCCACTCTTACCTGTTATCTTCCCAAGGTAAAACTCACATTATTATTGTTACTGTCACCATAACGAAATAAATACCATAGTAAACAATACAATGTTACTATTATCAGTACGAGTAGTTAAATAATAACTACTATCAGTTGAACCTTCATTCCTCGTGAATAAATTTATAAAATAAACACCCAATCTCCAAGGATGTTGGAACTCTCCAAGAACCTTGGAACTTTCCAAGAACAGTGGAAACCATATCATAGGATTTACAAGGTTGACGGCACCTTAATCCCAACATTCCCCCACTTGGCATCATACATTGTAAATAAATATCCATAGGACTAACCAACAACGAAAAGACATCCCTTAGCCAACCATGTACCATTGATTCTTCAACATACTTTTGTGCTCCAACAAGATACCTGCAATAGCAACCAAGATAACCACCATCTCAAGCAAGAACTCCTCACATCATGTCACCCATGATAGGACAAGGAACAAGCCAAGGTGAAACATATCAAAAGTCATTGAAATTTGCAACACAATATACATGAACACAAGCATCAAATTCAAATGATAACAAATGACTGCCATACTCATACTAGCTAGAATATCAACCACGACAAGTTTCTAGCTCATCTCAACTATCCATACCTCAAACTAGGGTTAACAAACCATCATAGGTAGAACTTCATGCTATCAACATAACAACACACATCTGCAAACAAATCCATATATATCCACCATCATACAAAACAAGACTCCAAGGTAACAACATGCACAAACATGTGACAAAAACCTTTCAAGTAACTCACTACAATAAAGTGAAACTAGTCCAAGAGAGTGGCCACTATCATGCAAAACACATATACCTTCTAGAACTCACACTACATGGGTAATATTAAATCTGAAAACAAGATCAAAGCATTAACAAGTCCTCCTATAGCACTTTACATAGAGGATGTGGCTAACTCCTCTATTACATAGTGTTAAAGAAACATATAATGATATACAAAATACATCTCTCATGATCTCTAAAAAACTCTTTCAAGTCCTCACCAATGAAGAAAGAGATCAAGGAGATACCAAACTGTTGCCAAAAAACAATGAAGTACAAACAATAGCACTTGACTTCATTCAAAACCTCAACTCCATAAACATAAGAGCCTTTAGGAAGAAGACAATATACCAAGAAAGAGAGAACCTACAAATCAAACCATGTCCTTGTACCACACTAACATGTGCCAAACTATGTAAAATAAGATCTCCTTCAACACTTCCAAACTAAAAGGATATCAACATCTAACATTCAAATTATGATGAAAACATGTCAGCAATAGATGTAAACCTCTCACAAAAAGTAGATCAGCTGGCCAAACATTCCCATAGCATAAGGGAATATGCCTAAAGCCACTAACCATTTCATTTACCTCTCCTAACAAATCCTCAGAACTAACCCAAGCTCAAGATCATATGGAGAACACTGGAAATACATAAAACCATGCATCTACTTCTCAACAAGCCCTTAGAACTCAACATTCAAGACTAATGCATAAGATAAGAGAAGATACATATAAAAAATGCATCTAATAATCAGGCGTGCAACACCTCTTAGATCATTCAATTGCCTAGTAGACCAAGAGTGGGATACAATATTATCATATGCATACAACACCAAGCAATATAAGCTTTCAATAAAGGAATAACCTTCTCATCAAGTCCATGATGGACTCACATCCATTTCTAGGTGTAGGCTCCTCAATCTTTCTGTTGAAAAACTTCATAACAAGTAACCATTCTAACACATATCTCTAAGCACAAGATATATCCAACCTAACCCAAGTCTCTCTAGTATCCATGAGCATCCACCAATCAATCCATGCCAACTTCAAATGCAACTTGTAAAATCATGAAGCTCTAAGAAAATGATTAATACTCAAAACCAAAGAGAACTACGTCCTCTCCGAAGGAAGATCAATAACACCTTTACCAAAGACTCCAAAAGTCCTCCATGAAACAAGATGTTAACACCTCTTCAAATAACATGAAGATCAAGCATCCTCTATTAATAGAACCAAAGATGTGAATGAATCCTCACTGCAACCTAAGGGTAGAATCCAAGAGCTCCTTATGACACTATTAGCAAGGAAAGAGGAATCACAGACTGAAGTTCTGAGACCATGAGTCTTGCATGTTCTGTTTATACCCCGGTGACTATAGTAAGAGAATGATCAGAGGGATTTTGGTAGGAAATAACCTCATGTGGTACCGTAACATAATAGAGAACTCATAATATAGAAATTAAACATTCATTGGAAGCATCATAACCAAAGATTCTTTATATATACATATATAACTGCATGTATTACAATATTAGAGGTATAGCTCTTCTCTGTTCTTCTTTCTATTCTATCTCTTTTCTATCTCTATATCTTGCTTCTTACTTCTACTCCTATGTTACTATATACATATGATTACAATGGGGATGTGTCCCTTACAAAAGATGACTATTCCTACTAGGCCTAGTTGGCCTTATGCTCCACATTCTTCTTGCAACCTACTGCGGTGGCTTCTGGATGTTGTAGTTGTTGTTGCCAACATCATCGCCCCCTTTGAAACCATGTCTTGTCCTCAAGACATAAAAAATGTTCAATTTGCAAGCAAGATGTTATTATATATCTCCTTCAGTTGTGCAAATGTAATATCCCATTAGCTCTTGACCTGCTGCAACACCTATATTTGACTGTGTATTTAAATCACTATCTTTTCAGCCTCTACAATTGTGGCTAGGATTTGAATTTGTTGGACTATCTTCATGGCATCTCTTAGTAGTGCAGTCACATGTGCAAGTCCAAGGCTCACCACCTCCCAGAGATGTTTGATTTGGGGTTTGATTAGCTCTCTTTGGTCCTGCAGTTGTTGTAACAGAGTATGCATAGTTTCAATTTGTGCCCTTGTTGTCCTTGTTATGTCGTAAAATGTGCACACTAGCATTTTACACTTAGTTTAGCACCTGGTTGGACCTATTTTGTTGACTTTGTTAATCAGGACCTATTTTAATACCTTTTTGAGCTTAGGACTAGACTAAGCTCACTATATTGGACACTTTCTGGAGTTTGTGGGCACTTCTAATAGACAAATTTTGGAAGTCTATAAATATTTTTATTTCTTTATAAACCCACATTGGTTGAGAGAGAATCCCCCCCCCCTCCAATGTGGACAAGTACATAAAGAGTAAATGGAAGCATGGCCCAGAGTTTTTATATTTTATAGGTAATAAACTTTGATAATCATAACTATAATTAAAAGTTGATAGTTGGGAGTTCTCGTAAATCAGCTAAAAGTTATTTAAGTTATGTATTATTTTATTCATATTTATTTATATTTTTATATATTTATAATTTGTTATGTGTATTATTGTTTTCTATGTCTAAACATTCATTCCCTATTTAAATTTTTCATTTTATTATCTTTGGTTAGTCCTATATTTGTAGATCTAACCCTTAAATTTTCAAAATTCAAATTCAAGTATGAGCAAATTAATAGGGAAACACATTGACATAAATTTTTGCTAACACATACATAATTAGGTACAATGACCTAATGAACAATATAGGACAACTACTATATAAGGACATAGAGTGACCTCACAATGGTTCCCCCTCCACTCCTAATTCTAGGCTTCAATCTAAGCTCAAAATGCCCAAATTTCCCAAAAGGTCATGGCACAAAAAACAAGGCCAAAAACATGACACTTGTATCTAAAAGGTAGACAATCACATTTCCAACATGAGACATCTCATCCCACAAAATAAAAAGCTTTTACACACCTCAAAATAAAAAATTCACATTTTTACAATTTCAAGAAACATGCAAAAAACCCATTCACCATTAATGGAAGCTTCAAGCTTTTAACCATTTGCTAAATTTTACCATAAATAAAAACTGCATAATGTCAAAATAAAAAGTACCCTCTTTCTCTAAATAGGCTTGGCATCACACTTTTTCAATCACAATTTTTTTGGAGAGTTTTTTAAGGGTTTTGGGGCCATTTCACATTTTTCAAGAAAGCTAGAAAAAGCACCTAACCAATTTTTTAACAACACCCTTTTGTTATAAATCCACTCAACACCACAAATATGCAATCACATAAATTTTTCGAGGAACTTTGCTATCCTAATGGTGTCATTTTGAAAATTCAAAATTTATATGAAGCCACAACTAAAATAATTGAAATCTACAATTCTAACAAATGCTTAACAAAATGAGTTCCTTCCAAATTCAATTTTAAGCATATTCAAAAAAGACATGCCTATCTCAATTGATATGGGAGCATGGCCAAACAAGGAATTTACATGAAGAAATTACATTCTTTTAGTAAAAGGAAAATACCTCTTTTTGTTCAAGATTTTCTTGAAGTAGAAATAAATCCGAAGCAAGCACATGTGCATATAAATCCTATCTTCAAGAAATTAAATCCATAAAAGCTCTTAATCCAAGAGAAAATCCCTTCCAATCTTCCTTTTCTCAATCCAAGCTCTTAATCCAAGAGAAAATCCCTTCCAATCTTCCTTTTCTCAATCCAAGCATCCACGAGAGAGAGAGAGAGAGAGAGAGAGAGAGAGAGAGAGATCACCAAGTCTTTTTAAACTAATTGATTTAAAATATGAGTACAATTGTTTAATTAAGTCAATTGCTACTAATGGATTAACATATCAATCATATTTGTTAGTCCTTTAAATAATTACTATCAATTACACTTTTAACTACATTGCAATGGTAGGAACTACCGTCTACGAGACACTTGTTTTTAAATATTACACAAAACTCTTTTTAAAAAATTAATTAATGCTCAAATCCTACGACATGTTATTCCAATTTAAATTCAAATGGCCATAAACTTTGAACGTGTCTTTTGATATTCTTTCTTTTCACTGGAAGACATATGGTTGAACACAATTCTTAAAGGCAGACCCAGAGAGAGATTTTTTCCTTTTCACTCCAAAAATCTCTAAACCCCCATTTCACTTTCTTTTCCATTTCACACTAACATGCTAAATCAAAAGAGGATATTTAAAAATTAGATATTTTTCAAATATATATTTTTCTTTTTGATACTTCACTAATCATTTAAATCAAATGCATTTGCAAAAAATACTTTTAAATGATCAACATAGTAATTTCTCAAATTAACTAATGCATATATGAGTTTCCTTTAAATGGCTAACATAGTAATATCTCAAATTAGGTGATGCATTTAATTTAAACAATTTATTATCTTATAGCATTTTCTAAGTATTTCCACAATATTAAAATGCATAAGACATTTTCATGAAGACAATTAAATAATTAACTTTTCAACCTAGCATTTAGGATTATTCTGCAAACACTCTAAAACAAGCATTTCAAAAACTGGATAAAATGCAAGTAAATCAAGTTAAATAAACACACACAAAGGAAAAAAGAACTTTACAAGTTCATCCACAACACAAAGATATAAATTCACCAATGATTTAAATGAGTGACTAACTAGGTAAATGTTGAACACACTAGGATACTAAGAGGGGGGTGAATCAGTATCTAAACAACCTTCAACTTCTCCAGAGCATATTAAAACTTAAGCATCACAGTATTAACATAAGCATGAAAGAATAACATAATGCATATCAACACATGACACCAGATATATGTGGAAAACCCAAGAAGAGAAAAACCACTGTGAGGATTAACTCACAATATATGAAGCTTAAATTTACAACTTTGTTTTAGGGCTACAACCCAAGGAAGCTACTACTCCCTGTTAACTTTGTTTTAGGGCTTCAACCCAAGGAAGCTACTACTCCCTGAAAACTTTGCTTTAGGGTCACTCCAAAGGAAGCTACAACTCCCTGAAGACTTTGTTTTAGGGTCACTCGCAAGGAAGCTACTACTCCTTGAATTGAGAACACACTCACAAAAGATTACAGTATGATAATCCTTCTACTATTTGAAAACTGACATTGAAATTCACACCTTTGATGATTGCAATTTTGCCTCTTCACACTTTTTTTTGATGATTGGTTTAGTTAGGCACACTCTACACTTGATCACTGTCACAAGTATGTCTTCAAGATGAATCAAGACATTATCTACAATTTCTTCTCTTTCTCCTTCAGTTGCACATCATAATGCATTCATTATGCTCCTTATCTTGCTTGTGAACCTTATCAATCACTTTGCAATCACACCTTGTCTAACTCACTTTGATTTACAATTTATACATGATATTACATTGATTGCATTGCTTGTTGGCCAGAGACAACATGAAAAATACATTTACAAGTGGGCCAGACAACACACAACATGAAGCGTGTAGAGGATAAGTCCTAAACAAGACCACACGTTACACCAGTAGAAGTCCCATGCCTTGCAGACATCAACACTTGCTTAACCAGGTTCAAAACATCCTTCACAGCCTCAAACATCAAGGAATTACATCTGCACACTCCGCTCATTTGAAAATAGGACAACCTTAAGCAAAGGCATATGAAACTTGAAGCAAAACGGCCACAACAACTTGAAAACCTTGTGCGATACTGGAAACAAGAAAGATCTTCATGAAACTTTTCCAAATGAGTCTACAGATCTCATACAACATCTCCAAACACTCCTTTACCTCCACACATCAAAGATTTGCACCACACATATTCAATCATGAACTCTGACAACAACCTGTCATCTGGAACACACTGCAACATATTGTCATAAAAAAATTGAGTCTTGTGGATCACCAAGAACCTTGAAACTGCAAGAGAGCATGTACTACACATCCATAAACATGTCTACAAAATTGCAAAGACAAACATTCACATTCGGAGGAACACGGAGCATTCCAATAGGCCTTCAACACTATCTTACTTTGTTAGAACACATGCCAGTACTCTATCATGCATAACTTTCACAGCTGAAGGATAGGAGATCTGAAACTTTGGAATTATTACCTTCACTGCACCCTAAACATCCGCATAGCCATAATTGCTAATGTGGAGGAATGTGGAGCATTCCATTTTCCTACTAAGAACACCTTCACAAAACCAACACTATCTTCACACTATCAACAACAAAATACTCTTCTGGTAATCCAAACATTATGAAACTTGGAACATACATACTTCAAGCTACTAGTAACATCTTCCCAACATCAACAAAACACATGATTATCTTAGTGCTTCTAATTCCCATATTGATATAACTTCATACTCAACTCTGCACTGATCATGGCATGACATCCAACCATGAACTTCAGTAATCCACATTATATTCAACATGACATCCAACCATGAACACTATCACACATCCATGACAGTGTTGACATCAACATAAGGAACCATATGTGTAATAGTAAACACAATGAACATCCTTTTATTGTAACCAAATAGGATGGGTTAAAAACAACCAAACACAACACAAGAGTCACATTGTCACTAACTTGACCACAAGGATTGAGTACAGTGAGAAGGTAAAGTGAATCCATGTCATTTTCATCCACATCCATCCATTTGTCAAACTATATATATAACATAGATCATAGTCTAAGAAACATGTAATGATCTATCAAGGAACATATCCATCTTACAATTACATCATATCATAATCAATTGAATATAACTTTTAATCCAATCATAGAAACATCAGGACAAGGAAAGAGTTAACACATGGGTGGAAACTAAACCAGGCTATCTCCATTGATCCTATGTGTCCCATATGAAGGCTCATTGTCTTTATTTGGCCACCTTTTACTAGTTTCCCTTGGGGGTCTAGTCATGCATATATTCTCATATGCCCAATACCAAAGTAGTGTTGTAACTCTCACACTAGATCCTCCCTCAATGGTAATCTTGTGTAGATCATGATATAAATGCACCATAATTTATCTTCCTAAGGAATGCATGGTATTGTTCTCCTCATCTAATTCTATATGAATATGGATATGGAGTGGATTATCACTTGTTGTATGGTATCACCAACACAATAAGGGTCATTAGGATCCCCTTGTACCCCTTGGGCATGTTGGAATTGTTTAGGTTAAAATTTGGATCGTTTTGTTTTATGTTTGAATCCTCCTTTCACCCTTTACATTCAAGGACCTTCGGATCGAGTGACAGTGCACTATCAGGTCCTTGGTCACTTACAAATGTAGGGAAACTTGGATTAGGGTGTTGATTATCAAATTTCCTTCTCTTATGCTCAATTATCCATCATAACCCTAATTATGCAAATACAACAATAAACTGATGAATAACAGAAAATGCTTTTGTAGAAAGATGTAAAATTACAAATTATTGTGTACCTATTTTGGGGGTTTTGAGGCAAAAAAGTCAGGGACAAAGGAGCGGGCGCCCAAGTCCAAGGCCCTACTTTTTGTCGGGATCTAGAAACTTAGTTTGTAACTTGTTTCTGTTGTTTCAGAGATTTTCCCGTCACAGAACTTTGGGGACTAGGGAGCAGGCGCCCTAGTCCAGGGTGTCCTTTTCTTCACTGATCTGCAATTCTAACACTCTAATTTGCCCTCCTGCAACTTCACTTTGTCTGCATCATCAACCTATAACTTGCAATCATAAAACTTTGGGAGGGGGTTGTGGTGTTTAGGAGTTTGCCTCAGTCAAGCCTCGGAAGGACACTTAAGTCTTCCAAACACCTTTGTCAGATAG
This sequence comes from Cunninghamia lanceolata, assembly GCA_027924645.1. Taxonomy (NCBI): domain Eukaryota; kingdom Viridiplantae; phylum Streptophyta; class Pinopsida; order Cupressales; family Cupressaceae; genus Cunninghamia; species Cunninghamia lanceolata. Next base: position 16,923,223 of record BSBN01001272.1, on the reverse strand, counting down.
AGAGTGCGTGCCCTTCTGAGGTAGAGGCAAAAACTAAATGAATAATGATCACAAACACAATAAATGTCACCTTGTAGTGAAGATCTCATGAGAGGAAGAAGCTCTTCATTCCATGAGGCAATGGATGCTCAAATCTACAAACACAAACACATAGACAACACCAATCTGCTCTTGCAACACAATGAAAGCCTTGAATCACCTTGAGAGTGCATAAAGATCACAATAAAAATCTAGTTTTCAAATGAATGCCTAAACATGCTTTTATATGCAACTATAAACATTCCCACCAAGATTTTGTAATTCAAACTTACCATGTCGGCATAGGACCCAGATAACGGTCATAAGCCGACACCCAGAATTTGGGACTACCCCAAAATAGGGTAGGACTGGGGCATGGGTGTCCAAGTCCCCCCCCCCTATTTTGGGTAGGGGTTATCTCAAGTAGTCCCCCTAGGTCCTATTTGTCAAGACACTTAGGGGTTTTCTCATTGGGATGTTGAAATATGATGTAAAATGTCCTAAATATATACAAAAGACCCGGGAACTAAACCTAAAGAGGGAAAATCCCCCAAGGGGACATTTTCTAACATTACAGGAGCATCCAAGATCAAACTTACAAGATTAAAACCATTCCATAAATGAATATGCACAATGAGAAAAAATATTATACAATAGTGAATCAATAAAGTACAATGGGCTCCTTGTTTATGTAGGACAAGGAGGAGAGAAGGTAGGATTGAAAGACTGACTACCCCTCCAAAGGTGTGACACATGTGGGAACACTTGGGACAATCGTGAGGATAGATTTAGTGCACTCATGATGAGACTAGAAAAGAAAAGTCTCTAAGTGAGATTAAGATGTAGTGTGAATAGGACAATTAGGTAGATGTAAACTAGTTAGGTAAAAGCACTTTTCACACATCTCCCCTTAAGTAATACTTAGGGATAAATCTAAACACTAAAAAATTAGTCTTGACACCAAGGTTTAATGAGGCACCCATGTACAATAAAGTCTCTTGCAAATGGAGAAAAGGAGAAAATCTTGTGGGAAAAAACTCCTCTCTAAAAGAGAGAATGAGAAGGAAAAATAAACCTCCTCAAAAAATGTTCCTAAAAGGTTAGGAACATGAAGAACTCTTGAAGCATGTAGAAGTTGTAAAATCTACTGAAGAACAATTAGTTTTTTCTAGAATTAATGAACCCTCCAATGAATGTAGATCAGGATAAGAGAGGCACAAAACATTGCACAAGTGACCTCAATGACACTACTCAACCATACATGCATAGATGGAATCAAAGAAACAATGTGTACTAAAAAATATAGATGGTACTATGATCATAGAGACACAAAACACTACACGAGTGACCCCAATGACACTACTATATGTACAAATGGTGCTCTACAAAGGAACCAAAGTCTCACAAATACTAATCAACTTAACTGAGAGAGGCATTTCTATTACTTAATTGAAACCATGGAAGCATTAGCATAACCATGTGATGATACTCTTCATAATGCTAAGAAGGGAGAGGTATTGGTAGAACCACTAAAATGTGGCACAAAGGTGTGCAAAGCAATGCAAATATAGCATCAGGTTGAATATGATGTACAAGCAACCAACTACCAAACAAGGGTGTGCAACAAATATGGCTCACACGTAGGAGCATTATTAAGTTTTTATTTGCAAAAAAAGGTTCACACATGAACCCCCAATGCACTTTATAGATAATGTGAGTAAAAAATGGCACAATTGATGTGCAAGAATTCCCAAAGAACACAAAATCAAGTTTGACACTTTATTTTAGTGCATTTACAAATAAATCTACAGATATAGATTTCTTATGAGTGTCCAAAAAAGGATGATGGCATAAATCAATGAGACTCAACATGTCTCATTTTCCATAAAAGGTGCAATTATCCCTTGAATTATTTGTTATCATGGAGGGAGACTCATTGGATTTGGAAGGAGTGAATTGCTTATTTGATTTTAACTTCAAGTGGGATGGATTCTCATGAATTGAAGTTGATTCTACCTTAGATTGTTTGTGAAATAAAGGTTCAATTTATCTTAGTTTGATCCATTATGACTACATAAAAAAGAACAAATGGGCATTGAAAATCATGCCTTACAACCCCCATAATAGAATATTGTTAAAAGTATATTACCCTTCTATACACCCTTCTTTCAATTTGTTGATCCTATTGATTATGAGCAACACAAAGCTCAATTTTTCATGATGATCTATCTTATTAGACATGCCATGTGACAATAAAAAATATCAAATGATATTTTCATGGCAACATTTATTACAATAGTTATTTATCACAAGAACATTTATTATGGTGATACTTTCTTGGGATAGTATAAAAGCATTTATAGCATTTTCTTGAGAATTGACACTCAGGTGATATATCAAGGCTTTATAGACTACATTTATAGATATGAGTAGGCTAAAACACCTAACCCCTTGTTCTTTCCTAAGATTATTAATCCTACCCTAGTTTTTACCAAAGTGAAAGAGGATTCCCACCTTGGTTCATCCTCATCCCCTAGTCATCATAAGGGTGGGGTTGTGGCTTCTCATCCTCCCCTGAACCCTAGAGTTCTATTCCTAGAAAATCCCAACCCTAACCTTGTGGTTAAAATCCTTGTGCCTGTACTAAGTCTAAATTGAAATATTCTACCCTAGTCTCCATTCATCCCATGCCCCTTGACCATAAGTCTCAACTAGTTGATAAGGAGAAGGCTATCATAGAGGAAGGCCCCTTTACGAATCCCACTCCCAACTCCAGTCCCCCTATAAACCTCTATGTGACTAAGCACCTAAGATATAAACCCAAGAAGGACCATCCTATCCCTAGCCTAGGAACTCAACTGATGATGGGACCATGTTTGATGATTCTATTGCTCCTCCCTACCACCTGGATGTTCAACAAGATGTGGATTTCCCTAACCACAACAATTTGAAAGGTCATGTGGGCAAACTATAGAAAAGATTTAATCTCCACAATAATTTCATGAAGTTGTTCCTATCCCAACATCACAACACTAGGTTGAGAATGTAGGAGATTGAGATGAATTTATTCAAACAGACCAAGGATCAACCTAAAACCCAAGTGGATGATGACATTTAGTAGGAAGTGAAGAAATTCTTCACCACCTTTTAAAAATGGGAGAACTTGGAGAAGAAGTTCCTCACCCTACAGAAGAACCAGTGGGAACTGAATGAGAACCTATCCTAGGTTGTGGAATTCAACAAGTAAACTATAAAAACTCAAGAACTAGCCTCTACGTGCTATGAGAATGAGCTTCAAAAAAGATAAAGGGAGACCAAACAATAGGGCCCAACCAGAAGAACTAGGGGTAAGACCATTGCTCAAAAAGGTGAAACCATTGCTATTGAAGAGGATTCCCTAGAAGTTTCATTTGCTAATCAGGTTAATTTCTTGAGTAACGAATTACAGGCAACTAGTGGGCTTCAAAATCTAGCTAATATCAAATAAGTGGTGTTGTCTTTTGTCTATACTATTTTACTACTGTGTTGTTACGGGTCCTCTAATTTTTCTCCACTCCTACTATTTTGTTTGGTTTTGTTAGTCCTCTATCTCATGATACTCATTCCATTTGCTTGATGGCCACTACTATGTAAAAGGGTTTGGGCCCTTTCAAAAACCCACTTTTTATTAATATAAAAAATATCCAAAATGGAACCCCAAAATATTTTGATACTTAATACATATTATACATGTATAAAAAATAGCAAGTATAATCTCAAGTACAATGAATTCATTAAAATTCATTTCAATACAAGTATATTATAGATTACCATAATTATATTTACAAGCATTTATATCATTTTCTTGAGAATTAACACTTAGATGATATATTAGCAGACTTTGTTTGGCATAGTATTGTAACAAGCTCCAAAATGGAATCCCAAAAAAATCCATACTTAAAACATATTATACAATACATGTACAATAAATAACAAGTATGTAATTCATTTCAATATATAAGTATATTACAGATCACCATAATCACACACACACACATCAATGTCAACATACAACATGGTCATGACAATCCATGAATTACAATAAGATCAATTAGAATACAAGTATAATAATAATGACAACATGACAAATACATTCAATGTATAGTGTATCTCCAATATTAGCTACACATAATATTCTACTTATCCTAAGCACTTACTATGTGGGAGGGAAATATGAACCCACCATCGATGGGAACCTAATCCACCCCAACCATTAGCTTTGTCTAAAGTGGTCAAATAAATCGTCCATAGTCCATGTAACAATATCATTGAGTTTCATTAAGTTCTTTAATCTTATTAGTCTTGTTTAGATTACAATCACTTAATAGATTTTCCAACATAGCAACCAATACAACTCAGACACCATAACACTTCAAACACAAGATAGGAACCAAAAATAGAAGATGAGCTCACAAACACAAGATAAATGCAAATACATGCAAAACACAAATACATGACAAATACAAATACAACAAAAACACATCAACACTTGAGAAATACAAACATAATACAAACACAAATATAAGACAAACACAAAGCAACACAAGATTCACCCATTCTTTGTAATGATCCAAATCGCACATCAAGTCCAATCCAACAAATTCATACACTTTCCTTTGGAATGACTTGAATCAAACACCAATCCCATCTCCAACAACTATTTACAATCTTTTGAATGACTTGAATTAAAACACCAATCTCATCTCCAACAAATTGATTCATTAACACCTAGAATGACCTAAATCAAAACATTGCAGTCTAGTTCCTACCACTTGACACCAACCTAGAACTCATTTTCCATGTAAGTTGCCATTCAACACACTTACAAATAGGCAACACCTGAGATACAAGGATACTACTTGGTTAACACAATGATACCCCTCACTATATAAAAATGGAATAATACATTAAATGCTTCTCTATGCATAATAGTACACACAGAGGATACCCCAATAAAGATATGATGGATATTCCAAAAAGATATTAGCATCTATTTAGGACACATAGATCATCCTACCACCTTGATACATCACTAGAATATATTTCATCATTCAAAGTCTCTCTTGGGATATAGAGGTAGATGTACATGCTAATGTAAGAACGTGCCTACACCCTCTACACTCTACCCACTATGTCCTCATGTGATGCAATGTGTACAGGGAGATGAATAATCTCTTGGCTATGTATCATGGGGTACATGATCTTCTATATTCACTAGACATCTCAAATGGCATTCAAGTGTTTGTTGTCACACAAGGATTCATCATTCTCTAATAGGCTCGCACACTCACACCCAATAATACAAAATCATCAAATACTCTCAAACAAGTAACATATTTAAATTATGTCTTAATGGAAGGTTAGATAAACATATCAACTTCGATCCCATATACTTTTTCATCATGATTCTACTAAGGTAATTGATAACTATTTTATGATCTATATGTAATAGTAAAAATCATAAATTAGACATTTAGGATTGCAAAACAAGCATTTTCAGACTAATTTTACAAAATAGTGTTAGAGATTTGTATACTATGTTAGAGACCTATAAAGTGCATTATTGACCTTTTCTGTGGAGGAGACCTATAAAATGCATTAGTGCCCTGATCTACAAGTCACATTTGAAACTTGGAAATTGAGTTGGTGATCTAGTATAGTGTTTTCACAAATTGACTACGTAGATCCCTTCAACAAGTTTTCTACTAGACTTTGGTCAACTTAATTTATAAACTTATATTTAAATAGATTGGGAATTAGCAAAAAAAGTTCAAATTTAACACAAGCACAAATACCAATGCACAAGATAGAAAATTACCAAACACAAGTGCTTCAATAGACCCATTGAACACTCATAAATTTACAACCAATAACAATTCATATCCAATCACTCGAGTTGATACAAGTCCATCTTCTTTATACAAAATGAAGTATGAGAAGACTATACAAATTTCCAAGTATAAGAAGACTATACAAATTTCCAAAAACATGAGATTAAAATTAGCTAATCAAATATATGTCAAATAACATACACAACTCTTAGCAATTCAAATTCATCATAAATTCACTAACTCATTATCAAACTAGTGTTACTGTTCATTTCAAGACTTCAATTTGCAAACTAGGGTTTAAGGTTTCTCTCTTAGATTTTATCCAACTCTAGGGTTTATCCTCACTTCTAGATTTTTAATTTTGATAATTGAAATCAATTCTTCCTTGATTCCAAATCATCTAAACAATACTCAAAACTTAGTTTTAATGATTGAATTCATGAATCTAGTTCACTAGTTTTTAGTTTCATCATTTTAGAAGTTGTCCTCATAAAATTATATATAGGTTCTAATTAATGTTACAACATTAAAAACACACAAGTATTCATATTCAATATTCTTAAAGGATAAGATCATTCCTTGCTTTCGCTTTTCAACTTTGTTGAACCTCTATTTCCTTGTGTACTCAGTCCTTCACCTTTAAACTTTGTTGAATTTATTTTTCTTCCAGTATGTAGAAATCTAATCCAATATTCCAATATGTAAAAGTGGTTTCAATATTCATCTAATCATCCTTTTATTCTTGGTTGAATTCTAATTATAATGTAACTCTCCGCTTTGCTTCTTCTCCAAGTTATTTAATAGTAATAATTCCACTTTTGCTTTAATTTTCTTTAAAATTATTTCTCCTCAATTCTCATACACTAATTTTCTATATAAAATATTTATTCTATTTTTCTAAAATCTCAACCACTAAAAATGTCGACAATTATAACGATTGAATAAAGAATAATTCTTTATTTTCTATAAATAATTTTTCTCTTACCTTTATTTAATATTATTTTAATTTCTTATAAATAGATTTACTTTTATGTAATTATCTTCTCCTTATTCTATTTTGTGACATGCAATCACCGAGAATTTTAATTAGTCAATTTTCTAATTAAGAAGTCATTGTCTAATAAATTCTAAGATCCTAACAATTTGACAAAATATTCCACAACATCTATCATAATTAAATCAACGTCAAATGTAAAGCTAAATACATCTATTTTATTATTTAAATTCCTTACAATTATTACTACATTGATTTATCTATATCAATCTCAACTCTGTATCTTAATTATTACAATTTATTTTTTTCCTCTACAGTAATACATATAAAAAATTCCATGTAACAAATACTAAAATTTTAAAGAAATTGGATACAATTTAATCACAAACTCTTACCATTGACCTGTTCAAGGAACAACAAGGTCAAACATATATTAATTTGATGTATATACATTACATATATATATACAAACCAAAACCCCCTATAAAATACTTTGATCTCCCTGTTCTCATCAATGCCATGTTCTCACATTCATGGTTTTGAAGAAGAAAAGTAGTCATTAATCCAAGCTATGACAAGTAATCATTAATCCAAGCTATGAAAAGTAGTTATTAATCCTACCTAATTACTTTAGAAAAAGTAAAAGGAAAAGCACGAGCATTTAAAAGAAGAAAAAGTCACTTTCCTTAGCTAGTCAAAAGTCCAATTATATGATAACATACTTGAGTATTGAAACTAGTACTTGACCGGTACAAGTCACAAGACTAACTCCTTGGATTCTTTTCGGCTATCATCATGTTGTCACCAACCTCGCATGGCTGCCGAGATTAGCTATCTATTTCAACCTTTTTGTGCCTTAATTTCAAAGCATCTGAAAAATGCTTAATATTTCGTTATATGTGCTCCCATAGATGCATCCTATAGAATTCTAGGCAAAATGACCATGATTTTCTTAATTGAAAAATTTATACATTAAAATCAAGTTAGAATATAGTTAGATTTTCAAAAAATACTGCCTATTGTCAATGATATTTTAAGAATATTTGAAGCATCTAGTTGAGCTCTATAATTATGAATTCTTAGCACTGTTAGAGGGGATTTGGAGTTTAATTCTAGTTTTTTATGGATATAATATTTAAAATTAGTTTTTTTAGTGAGCATGTGGCTTAGTTGATTATCTTTGATGTAGTTTGGAAAAATATAGTTTAAATTAGGGAGTAAACAAAGAGGAATACATTGTTTAAATAAATATATTTTTATTCTAATCACTAAATTTCTCTTGGATTTTAAGGCTTTAATAGTGAAAGTTACAAACCTTGTACTTTTCCCATTTAGTTGGTTCATTTTGATTAGGTTGTTTTTTTATGTAATGATTAGTGTGCAAATGACATATTTTAGCATAGAATTTGGCAAATAACTTGAACCTAACTTGATTTTATTTTCACACATCCCTAGGGACTAGTTCTAATCCTAACCTTATCCATTTGTTATATCAAGTCAAATCCATGGGCATGGAAATGACCATAGAACATTCAAAATTTAAATTTGGGCTACCATCTTAAGAGAAAATTCATTAACTTATGTGCTAGTATTTTGTATTTAAGGTCAAACCCTATTTCACTTTTACACATCCATGATCCATCCAAGTATCATAGCATTATCATTCAAGCACATCATAGAGGATAACCATTGCATCATCTACTTACATTTACATCTTATGCATCACTACATGTTTGCTTGTTATCGTTGATCATTTCCACCAAACTGTTAAATCAATAACATGGGCTTGACCAAAGGAGAACAATCCTAGTAGGTAGCAACCTCCTAAATGGTATATCTTGGAATCACCCCTTTGCAAACATAGGTTGCAGACACCAAGTTGAGCAAATTCTAGGTGTCATTTTCTATGAAGATCATTTCTGCATGTGAGGTTTAGATCTATGAATAAAGTTTAGATTTATAGTCATAGAGGTCAATTCCATAATTGTGAAACTCAACCAAAGCATTGTTAGAAACTTGCTGGTGTTGTCATTGATCTCAACCTCTAGCAGTTGGTCCATCTACTTCTAAGTGCTTTTGAGAAAATTTGAATAAAATAATGTGCAGAGTGATAGAAGTATGTTCAGTGCTTTTCTCTGCATTCCTTCACAGTTGAACATATGCTTGTGCGGTTTGGAAGTGTTGATTAGAGATGTTCATAGGTGTTATATCCAGAGTTTCAGGTTCTGGATCGTGTGGATGTGGAAGATGTGTTTGACAAGGTGTGTGCCTGTATAGAAGACTATCTGGGAGAAATAAAATTGCTACACATTTCTCCACATTGATCTTTCCTATCTTGTGTATATGGCAGAGTGCTTATATGATCTATATTCACCTTCCTTTGAAGTTTCCAGTGTTGGGATGCTTCGCAAGTTCAGTTCTTGCATTGGTGATTAGTAACAATGTGTCCTGATGTGCATAATGAAGACATTCTTTGATTCAGACAGCTGCGGCAGTGTTGTAGAAGTTTATGATGATTATGAGTATTTTGGGAAGGTGTGTGAATGTTTTGGAGTGTCTCTCTCTAGTTTGCATGACGTTCTTGGACTTGGAGAAGCGTGAATATGGCCATTAGCTCAGGTTTGGCCAACTTGGCTTACTAGTGCCATTTGCGGAGGTACCTCGTGGATTGTGGATGTGTTAAGCAACTTGATACAAATTTGAGTCCTGGTTATCCCTTGACATGGTCCACTTTCACTTCTTTCCACCGCGGAAGTGTTTAGTGCCGACCTAAGTAATGTTGCATGTGTGTAATGCACACGCTTCATTAGGACCGACCTAATTGAGATAGGTCTTGGTTATAGATGGTATAAATGCAAGATGAAGTTGAATGGAGAAAGGTGGAGAAGAATATGCGAATGTGAATCAAGGCTAGTAAAGTTGTGTGCGAACATAAATGCTTATGACTCTAGAATGCAAGGAGCGGAAGGTGTCTACATTTTTGTGTGCCAGAAATTGCTGGAGGCAATGAGCCAAAGGTTGCAGATGACAAAGAGTATTAGTGGTGGATCTCTCCTATTACTTTGAGATAGTGAATCTCTCTCTAACATTCTGCTTCTTTCTTCTCTCTTTTGGGTAGTGAGCCCTTGGCAGTGAGCCTTTCTTCTAGGTAGTGAGCCCTTGGCAGGGAACCTACTAATTTTTGGTGTTGTTATTCATATATATAGTGAGATAATCCTCATAGTGGTTTTTCCCTTATTGGGGTTTCCACGTAAATCTGGTGTTTTTATGTATTTGAACGTGTTTGTATTAATGCTTCATATGTTTACATTCTGCTAATGCATTATAAGTGGTTGATGTTTTGAGGGTTTAAAGTTTAACATACAACTGATTCACCCCCCCTTCTCAGTTGTCCTATGCATTCTAACAATTGGTATCAAATCCAAGTTCCCTGAAGAAGCTTAACCGCTTGGGGTAGATCTGGATGGTGCACAAGAAAGGTATGGAGGTCCCAGTGTTTGATGGAATAAATTTTTCTTTTTGGAAAACTAGGATGGAAAGCTTTCTTATTGCCCTAGGCTATGGCATATGGAAGATAGTTGACAAAGAGTATACTTACCTCCTAATGGTCCAAAAGATGAAGATGAAATCAAAGAATACGAGAACAATGGCAAGGCAAGGAGTGCTCTTCTGAACAGTTTTTCTGATTCTAAGTTAGTGAAGGTGATGAGTTACAAAAATACCCATGAGATCTGGAAGAAGCTAATAAGTACCTATGAAGGAGATGACAAGGTCAAGAAAACAAAGATGCAGATTTTGATGACCAAGTTTGAAACCCTAAAGATGTTAGAAGATGAAAATATTGCAAGCTACATGTAGAGAGTGGATGAAGTTGTCAACTCCATCAATGATCTTAGTGGAAATCTGGAGGAGAGTGAAGTGGTAAAGAAGGTACTAATAACTCTTCCAAAGTCTTATAGTGCTAAAGCTTCTGCTATTGAAGAAACTCAAAATTTGGATAAGTATTCTAGGGATCAAATGTTTGGAACTTTAACCACTTTTGAAATGAGAGAATTTGGTCAAGATGATTCAAGAAAAGAAACTGCTTTTAAGGCTAGTAAGACAGAAAAGAATGTTAAATCTAATTCAGATAACTTTGATGAAGTGGAAGCAAATTTTGTGAGCAAATTGAAAAAGGGCTCTAGAAAATACAGAGGTAAGTTACCTTTCAAATGTTTTAGCCGTGGAAAGATAGGTCATTATGCTTCTAAATGTCCAACCAAAATTTCTAATGACAAATACAAGGAGAACAAAGGTAAATCATTCAAGAAAAGTTATTATGTTAAAGAAGATGATAACATATCTAATGATGAGGCTAACTATCTAGATGATGATGGTAATGAATGCTTGTTCATGGCTTTGAATGTTGGAACTAATTCTACTAATCCTAGAAGATGTATGAAGGATATTGCTCTGGAGATAGGGCACCACATTGAAGGAGCATTAGCTACTACTTTCCATGTAAGAGAGGAGGAAGATCTCTGGTTAATTGATAGTGGGTGTTTGAATCATATGAAAGATAATAAGAATAAGTTTGTGAAGCTTGAGAAGTTTGATGGAGGTTTTGTTAAGTTTGGAGATGATGCATCTGCTAAGATCTGTGGAAGAGGTTCAATCAGTTTTGATGGCAAGAACAATACAGATGATGTCCTTTATGTCAAGGGTCTCTGGCACAATCTTATAAGTGTAGGACAAATGTGTAGCAGAGGATATAATCTTGTGTTTTAGGATGGTGGTTGTGAAATCAAAAAAGAAGACTTCGAAACTCTGATTGCTACAGGAACAAGGGCAAAAGGAAATATATATCAGTTCAAAGGTGTTGAAGGTGTGTGCCTTATGACTCAAATTCATGAAAGTTGGCCATGGCATAGAAGAATGTGTCACATTAATTTTGATAGCCTTGTGAAGATCATCTCTACACAAGTTGTGAGGGATCTGCCAAAGATTACAAAACCTACCAATGCAACCTGCAAGGAATTTTAGATTGGGAAGAAAACAAGGAAGAATTTCAAGACCAAAGAGTATTCTACCACCGAACCTCTAGAGTTGGTGCATATAGATCTATGCGGACCCACAAGAGTAGGAAGCTTCCAAGGTGATAGGTATTTCATGTTGTTGATTGATGATTTCTATAGAATGACTTGGATAACTTTTCTCAAAGAAAAATCATAAGTTCTAGATAAGTTTAAAGCTTTTAAGGCTATGGTTCAAAATGAAATTCATTTGAAAATCAAGTGTTTGAGGTCTGACAGAGGTTGTGAGTTCACCTCCAATGATTTTAATTGCTTTTATGAAGATCATGGAATAAAAAGGCATTTGTCAGCACCTAGGATCCCTCAACAAAATGGAGTTGTGGAAACGAAGAATAGGATAGTTCAGGAAGTAGCAAGGACAATGATGAAAGAAGCTATCCACACTACAGTTTACATACAAAATAAAGTGCAAGCCTAGTTCAATAGGTCAACAACACCATATGAACTATGGTATGGAAGAACTCCTACTGTAAAATACTTTAGAGTGTTTGGAAGTAAAATCTACATTAGGAGAGATGAAGAGAACTTGGGAAAGTTTGATACAAGATCGGATGAAGGAATCTTCCTTGGATATTCTACAAAGAGCAAGGCTTACAGGTGTTACAACAAGAGATTGAAGAGATTAGTGGAAAATGCAAATGTCAAAGTGGATGAAGAACCATACCAAAGTTCAGTGCTATTAGAAGGATATAAATTAGATGTGAATCATTGCAAAGAAATTGAAAGAGAGGAAGCAAAGGAAAAGGAGAAGCAAGTAGATGAAGAATATGCTCCAGAGAAGATTCCCAAGACTCCCAAGTATGTGTAGAAGAATCATTCTAAAGATCAGATCATTGGAGATAAGAACAAAGGTGTTTCAACAAGGAGAAGTATTGCTATGGCAGATGAATAGGTAAATTTGTGCTTATTGTCTCAAATAGAACCCAAAACAGTGACTGAAGCATGCAAAAATGAGCATTGGATCAAGGCTATGGAAGAGGAATTGATGTAGATTGAGAAGAATCAAACTTGGGAAGTTGTCCCAAGACCAGCAGACAAGAATGTGATAGAAACTTAAAGGGTCTTCTTGAACAAATTGAATGAGAATGGGGAAGTATTCAAAAATAAGGCTAGGCTGGTGTGTAAAGGCTACTCACAAGTGGAAGGAATAGATTATGAGGAAACATTTGCTCTAGTGGCAAGATTGGAGGCCATCAGATTTTTCTTAGCCTTTGCAGCTCATAAGGACTTCAAATTTTATCAGATGAATGTGAAATCTGCATTACTGGACGGAGAATTGGAAGAGGAAGTATACATTGAGCAACCAGAAGGCTTTCAGTTATCAAATGATCCAAATATGGTCTTGTTGATGTATGTAAAGTACATAAGAAACATGAGATAAATTCACAATGAACTCAGTCTCTCTTGAAAAGTATGGAGAATTATACAAAGATAATTCTCAACTCTAAGGCTCCAGTAGTCAGTTCTTGACCATAATGGACAATTTAGTGGTTCGTTGTGAGCTATAATGTTCAAGGGGCCTTACATAAACTAAAGTAATATGTGACTTACTAGACTTGCTCTATTTATACAAATAACTACAAATTACACTAGAATTAGTGATTCTTTGCATGTATTTACCATTTTACCACAAAGCTTTGCATAAATTTCGATAAAACAAACTTTGCATCTCAGATTTATATGAAAATTGTCAAAGGTCTTTACAATTCCTCATTCTTTATTCAAATATATGATAATTTCCTTCAGATTTCTACGTGCATGCTAGTTATTTATGATTTTTGGGAAAAGTTAGAGAAGATAGGGTTAGAAAACTCAATTTTGTAAGACTTGTTTCTCTACTAGTCATGTATACAAGATTAATCAATTGAAATGCTTCAAAGGAGTAAATTCCATGTATGCTTATCCTGAGCAGTATCACGAATTAACATATAGAAATGCGATCATCAAAGGAAATACATTAAAGAATACCTGAATCTAATGCACTCTGGAATAGACACAGCAATTAGATGTTTACATTCATTAATATATGAAAAGTCTTTCAAATTTACAATGTATTTAGACTTCAAATTCTTAGAAAAAATATTAGAAATTAATCAAAACTCGTAGACACTTTACAGATACAGGGAGAAACTGGACATTCCACATTATCTCCGCTGTAGACACAGGCGCATTCCACTTCACACAAATTCTGCTCAAAGTACTTTACTTCTCTTGCCTAAATGTAACATATGTCTTTTTCAAACTCTATGTAACTAAAACGCTAGTAGCAAGGTTCTTTATATAGATTTGAATTTCCCCTTGCTACGGTTACAAAGAAAACCAATCAATGGTTCCAATTCAAACTCACAAGATCTATGGTGGAAAACATTTCCCAACCACCCTTCAAAATATCTCCAGGAATATTCCCTTTGGCGCAAAGGATGCCATTAGGATCTTTCAAAACATAGAATCCTCTTTGACTTTCTCTTTGTTGACTTTGGTCGCAACAAAATAATAAAATATACCCTAGCATCTGTAAATAAAGATACAGAAGAACTAACCACTGCCACTGGTACCATTCCTTCTCATTCTTCTATTCTCTTCAAGTACATTGTGTACTTGGCTATCAATGCTGCAAGAAAATTATGATTATTCCTTAGACTCACTGTCCATGTATACTTTTGTAATTCCACTCTTTCTTTTAATATCTTTACTTGTTTTTCAACTTCTCTATTTTTTTGATGTTTACTTATCTGTGCATTTAATTCCATGATGGAATCAATCATTTCAGTGCTTAGATATGTAGCAGCATTCTCTAGGCAGGGTAGACAAATAGCTTTGAATTCTTTAACTGCCATAACTGCATAATAAAATGGTATCTCCTGGCATTCATGCCCAATAAACTTCTATATTATTTTCATGTGCTTCCTTATCACTTCATTAGCAATTTCTTCTAGATCTTGGGTATTCACATTGCAACCCTCCAACATGCTATCTTCAAATTTCAGCTCCAATATGTATTGTGGCATATGATTTGTCATTTGAGAGGCTATTACTCCCTCATTTATCAATTCTTCAACTCTCTCATTCATCTCTTCAACTTGTTTCAACTCCTTTTTGCACTCCTCCATTCTCGATTGGCAATGATGTAAAATAATATTGCAATTATTTTTCTCTATAAGGACAATGGCCCAACCGGTAATTGCCTGCTTTATTGTGCTCTCTCCCTTTTGAATAAATGCATTAAACCACTCCTCAAAGATATTTTCTTCAACTTTCTTATTTTCCAATTCAATGACTTGGTCTTTTGATAAAATGGCTAAGTCTGCAGGTAGATCTGGCATGCTAACATTAGGGTCAAATATTCCCTATATGAACTGTTGCAACTGAACAATATGTCCCTTCAAGTAATCAAATTTATCCTTATCCTTCCTCATCATTTCCATGGTTACTTTGTTCATGTCTTCCCATTCTGCAATGTGATGCTCTCTAGTCACATACCCAAGGTCTATATTCAGCAATTGACAATCTTCAAGTCTCATTTCTCGTTTTGCCTTGCCCTTCTGGGGTATGGCCAGCTCCAAAGTCTTGGATCTAGATGGACTTCTCTTTATGGATGACATGGTTCAAGCTTTTCTCCTTTCCTTCTGTGAATGTCCACCTAAAAGGCTTTTTATGTCAATGGGAACCAACTACACCTTTGTCTTTTCTCTTCTAACTTCATAACCTATCCAAGCTGGTACTTCCCTATTTGTTTCTGCCTTCTTTTCTTCATTTATCACCTCTTCTTGAGGTTTTTCTGTTTCTATTGGATCTTGTTGTTGTTGTTGTAGTTGTAGTTGTTGCTGCTGTTGTGGTGGATTTTGATCCAAAGGTGGATTCTGTTGTGGTGGAGGTGGTTGCCCATGTACCGTTAAAGGTGATGTATTATCTTGATGTTTTGATCTCTCTTTTTCATTTTCCTTTTCTTCTTCCTCCTCTATATCTTCTTCAGTATCTTGTTTTGTATTTCCCTCTTCTGAGTTCTCTTCTTTCTCACCTTGTTCAATATTACTGTTAGAAACATTTGAAACATTAATACCAGTAATGCCTGCTGGCATTGCTTCCTCTGTCTGCACCTTAGTTTGAACTTGTACATCTTCTGTTCCACTTATCTTTTCTGACTATAATGGCTGACCTGAAGATACATCTGTTTCTTCTGTAGTTTTTTCTCCTTCTTCTTTTCCTGCTTCTGCTACTTGTTGTGCAACAACTTGCACCTCTTCCATGATTTCTGGTGATACCAATTGACCAAAAGGATCTACTGCTTCCAGGTTTTCCTGTATATTTTCATCTTTTTTCATTGGGCTTTGTGTCTTTTCTATCTGAGCACTTTGTTCTCCCATTATAGGGGAAATCTTTGATGTTCCCTCTTCTCCTTCATCTTCTATGCTTATATCGGTTCCAAATTGTGACTCCTCATCCTCACTACCCTCTTCATCAACATTCACAATGTCACTTACCTTCTTGACTTCTTGGCCTTTTAACTCTTGCAGCTTCTCTTCAGTCAACTCTTGTTTGACTTTTATGTGGCCTAGTCTTCTTTCCTCAGGTGTAAACTCTGCAGATACAGGCCTTTGTCTTATTCCAACTTGTGGAGCATCCACTATTATAGTAGGAATTTGTGATTTTCCTTTTGGGGTATCTATGATCACAGCTTTAATTGTACACTGTCCTAGTGGCACCTCTTTATTTTGCACTTGTTTTACAATAACCTTTGATGTTTGTGACTCCTCCACATTAACCCCTTGGCTTGATGTTCCTTCCTCCATGAATGTCCCTGAAGGAATGACGACTATGATACCAAGAGCATAGGGATCCAAAAGTGTGGCATTCTCATCCTTGTCAAGAACTGTAGTTTCTACATTTTTTCTTCTCTTTTTGTAAAAACACATTAACTCATCCTTACTTTCTCGTTCTCTCTTCTTTCCCTTTTTCTAATATGTGGCTATAACACCTTGGGCTTTAAGTTCTTCCATCCTATCACTTAACCATGTTTTAGAAAATAAAACAACCAGTTTGGATATTACTTCCAAAGATGTCTCTGCTAGCTCCTCCCAATTGGGTTCATTGATGGGCAATAATGGCACTCCCTTACTTTCATAACTTTGGTGTAATACCTTACCATCATCTGTAACCTCCTGGGGCACACTGATTTCCCCCATGGTTCTCATTTGCTTAAATGTCAATCTTTAATGAGCCCTTTTCCTCACTTCTTGCTCATTCTCTCAGTCTGACCAAAAATCCTCAATGTGGATTTGGTGCCTATATTTCTTATCAATATAATTTTGAATTATGTGAAAAGGATCAAAATGTCTAACTAAGTCAAACTCCTCAAACCAATAATATCTCAGTTCCCTCTCTAACTCTTGAGTTATATCTTCATTATAACATGAATAATTACCAATTACCCACCGGAACTTGATGTTTCCTCTGCCAAATCTCCTTTTGTACATTCTGAATACATTTAGAATCTGTCTTGAGAAGTCCAACACAATCAATCGGTCCGAGGGATATCTTGGCAATTTGAATGGTTTGCCCTCAAACCCTTCAATTCTAATGTAGGTGAAGGTAGGGAATTGTATATACCAAGAACTGAAAAAACTAATGGCCTTTGTCACCTCTGATAATCTTCTGTCTTTATCTCCTGTTAGAATTCTATATAAATAAATATAAAAAACATCATTAACCATTGCATAATTGCACAATGCATTTTCTTCTTGTAGATCTGAATAATGATCATAAACCAACTTTTGACCTGAGCCATTTCCCAAGGTACCCACTCTGTCAATTCCATCCAATGGTGGCATTTCAACTGCACATGCATAAATCACATAGGATGACAAACAAAACCTTCTATTCTTCTTGAATGCTATTACTTGATTGTATATTGTTGTACTAATAGCCCTAGCCCAATGAATGGTTCCATTCTTTTCTCTAATATACTAGATGATGGTGAATATCCATGGCTCAAAATTTGTTGCATCCTTTAATCTAGCCATTCTGCTCAACATTGTGATCATTAGGTACACTTCCTCTTTGAAGTCAATCCTCTATAAATTCTTTGGCACCCTTACAACAGCTTTGGGTTTGTTCTCTGCTATATACCGCCCATAAAAAATATTAGTTTTACACTCTTTCTCATTTTTAATAAAATCTACAGCATATTGATCAATGTCAATGTCCATCATTTGCTCTTTAATCTCTAGCCCAAAAGTTTTGGCTATGCCCTCAGTAGATAAATCTGCAATAGTTCGCCCATTATGCATTACCTTTCTGGTACTCAAATTATATCTATCTATGCATTCCAGTACCAAATCTTTGGTTTCCATTGCCAACGGGAACCTAGTAGCTCTGTACAATCCTTGTTCCCAAATTTCCTTCATGTCTACAATGGCATTCGACGTCATGATTTTATGTAGCACCTCCTCTGCATCATAGTGATCAATATTCGTATCCGTAACTGTTCCTCCTGTGCCGAATATCAAAGATGAAATACACTGATTAGCAGCAACCCCTCTCTAACTGTTTCTTTCCTCAGTTTTCTTTCTCTTTTAACTTTTTCCTTTTCATTAGCTACGGTAATATTCACCTTCTTTTGTTTGGGTGCCATCCTACCAAGAGAAATTATACATTTTACCCTCTTACTTGTGTGTAGTTCTAGGGTTTTTACCACAACCTTTACGTTTTTACCAATTACCCTAGGGTTTTCTTGTTATTTTTGCTAATAAAGATTTTCAGAATTTCAACAACATTAAATTCTATTTGCATAATTAACTACATCAATCACTAACAATTTGCATCATTTTCTTAATGCAATCACTGTAATTAACCCTAATTTTATTTAACTGTAATCCAACAATGTTTGATGTACATACCTGTATTCGCAACCGTTTTGACCTTACAAATGTCAACAATAATTTATTGTTTCAACCTTTACCGTTACCATTTTTGAATTCCCATTCAACTCTTGAATCGCGTTCTTCTAGCTTATGTGAAATTATCTGCAATTTTACTCTCAAATGCGATTGTGAAAATAAACATCATCGAATTTCACGTTTTTAACTTGTTCAAATTCTACATTTCAATGTTAGACTAGTATTAGATGAGCATTAAATGCTACCATTAATACATACAGTTCCGTTTATGTTTAACTTTTAGTTTAAATTCGTATTTTGTACTTTGTATTCGTTACTTCTCGTTCCTTTTCTTTGCATTTTCACTTTTGTATCTCAATCTTTTGTATGTTCCTGTGTATATTTCATGCAATCACCAAAACATATAAACTTGGACCTACGCGGGTTTATAAAACATATTGCATTTAATTTCACACCCCGACCTTGTATATCTATTGTTTGTATTACTTATATATTTTACACCTCGATCCTATCACTGTGGACCCTACCCAATGCATATAATTCTCAACTTTTAATAGCTTCAGGTTTTGTATCTGTTAGGGTTAGCCAACAGAAGATATCAATTAAATGCAAATAAAGATTAAATAGAGAAATGGAAATACACAGAATTAATAACAGCGAGAGACAAGATTTAACGTGGTTCACCCAAACTCGGGCTACATCCACCAAACAGAGAGTCCAATATTATTATCCAGTAAATCAAAACGATTACAATCAGCAATCCCTGCAACTTAATACCACTGCAAATGCTACAATACAATGCCCAAACCCTAACCCTTGGCCGCCTTTTATCAAGCCTTTTTGTCGGTTACAAAAATTAGGGTTTTCTTATGTTGGTCATAAAAAATAGGATTTTTTAGTTTAAGTCAGCCCTAAACATGGCTAGTGTACAGTACTTTCCTGATTAGTCGCCACCTACCAACAATCTCCCACTTGGAGACTGATCAGGCTCCACACCAACACAATCTCCCACTTGGAGACTGATCCTGGACGACACCGCTGTGCATGCAACTCCTACTGGAAATAAGCACCCTGGACTCTACTGTTCTATTTTTGTTGTTTTCAATCTAGAAGACCAACCAAAGCTGAAGAGGAGTTCAGCTTCTCCCTTGTCACTGCCTTTGTAAACATATCCGCTGGATTTTCATCTGTATGTATCTTTTCCAGCCTTAACTGTCCATTATCCAACACTGACCGAATGAAGTGATACCTCAACTATATGTGTTTGGTCTTTGAATGCAAGGCAAAATTCTTTGAAAGATGTATGGCACTCTGACTGTCTGTATACAAAGAACTGTTAGCCTGTTGTTTACCCAATTCTTCCATGAAAGATTGCAGCCATATCATCTCCTTGCTTGCCTCTATTGTAGCTACATATTCTGCCTCTGTGGTGGATAAATCAACCACCTTTTGCAACCTGGAAATCCAACTCACCGATGTTCCACCTACAGTAAAGACATAACCTGTAGTACTCCGCCTGGTATCAATATCCCCTGCCAAATCTAAGTCTACATAACCTGCTAAATTAGTATTAGAGCCCCCAAAACATAAGTGTTTATTAGATGTACCTCTCAAATATCTGAGAATCCATTTGACCGCATTCCAATGCTCAAATCCGGGATGACTCATATACCTGCTAACGACTCCGATAGCATGTGCAATATCCGGTCTCGTGCATACCATGGCATACATTAAACTTCCTACAGCTGAAGCATATGGAACCTTGGACATTTTTTCTTCCTCCTCTTATGTCTTTGGACACATCTCCTTAGTCAATTTCAAATGACTAGGCAAAGGTGTGCTGACAGCTTTTGCATTCTCCATATGGAATCTCTGCAACACCTTTTCAACATAAGCATCCTGAGATAGAGTCAATTTTCTGTTCTTCCAATCTCTGCAAATTTTCATACCAAGGATTTGTTTTGCTGCCCCCAAATCTTTTATATCAAATGACTGTGCTAACTGATGTTTTAACTCTCTGATGTGATCCATGTTAGACCCAGCTACAAGCATGTCATCAACATATAAACATAAATTAATGTAGCTGGCATTATCTAACCTCTTAAAATAAACACAATGGTCAAAATTACACCTGTTGTAGCCTTGCTCAGCCATAAAACTATCAAATTTCAAATACCATTGTCGAGGTGCTTGTTTCAGGCCATACAAACTCTTCTTCAATCTGCACATTTGTTTCTTCTTACCTTTGACCTCAAATCCCTGTGGTTGTGCCATGTATATCTCCTCCTCCAAATCACCATGGAGAAAGGCAGTTTTCACATCTAGCTGTTCCAAATGCAAATCTTTAGCAGCCACAATACTTAAAACAGTACAAATAGAAGTCATCTTGACAACCAGAGAAAAGATCTCATCAAAATCAATGCCCTGTTTCTGTGCAAATCCTTTTACAACTAACCTGGCCTTAAATCTTTTCTTACCTCCATCTTCCTCTTTCAACCTGTAAACCCATTTGTTTGGTAAAGCCTTTTTACCTGCAGGTAACTTACATAATTCCCAAGTCTGATTTTTCAGCAAGGAGTCCATTTCTTCTTTCATGGCAAGCTCCCACTGAACTTGTGTATTCACCTGCATAGCTTCATCATACCCTTCTGGTTCACCAGCATCTGTTAACAAAATTGAATACAAAGAGGGAGAAAACCTTTCAGGAGGTCTACTTATCCTTGTTGACCGTCTGACATTCACTGGAGTTTGTGGTATTTCTGGTTGCTGTTGCGGAGCATGAGGAGCCACTGGAACATCACTATTTGGAGTATCATCCAGCACCACATAATCCTTTTCTTTCTTCTCATGTTGCTGCAACTGATATTTGTACAACACCTTCTCATTGAATATAACATCCCTGCTTCTCACAATTTTTTGATTTTCAAAATCCCAAAGCCTATAACCAAATTCATCAATGCCATATCCAACGAAGGTACATTTTTTTGATTTCGCATTCAACTTGGTTCTATTTTTAGAATTTATATGTGCAAATGCTTCACAGCCGAAGGTTTTCAGAAAAGAATAACTCACCTTCTTACCTGTCCATGCTTCCTCTGGAATACCACAGCCCAAAGGAACTGAAGGACCTCTATTAATTAAATATATAGCAGTGTTGACAGCCTCTGCCCACATGTTTAAAGGCAGCCCAGCATGCAATCTCATGGTCCTTGCACGCTCCATTATTGTCCTATTCATGCGTTCAACCACTCCATTTTCCTGTGGAGTCCCTGGAACCATTTTCTGCCTACGAATTCCATTAAAGGAACAATAATTTTTAAATTCTTTGCTGCAATACTCACCGCCATTATCAGATCTGAGACATTTTAATCTTTTACCTGTCTCATTCTCAACCAAGCTTCTCCATTTTTTAAATGTTTCAAATACATCAGATTTCTGTCGAAGGAAATAAATCTAGACCTTCCTAGTTGCATCATCTATGAATGTAACATAATACCAAGAGCCACCGAAAGAAGATCCCTGAGTTGGTCCCCATACATCTGTATGCACAACCTCTAATTTTTTATTTTTCTTTTGCTTCCCATCTCTGAGAAAACTAACTCTCTTTTGTTTTTCATACACACAACTTTCACAAAAATCCATATTAATACATTTTAGACCTGGTAAAACTTTCTTAGAATGAAGTACCTTCATACCTTTTTCACTCATATGCCCAAGTCTGTTATGCCACAGTGTTGTTTCAGAACCTGCAGCAACTTTTTCAGTCTCTTCCTGCAAACCTGCAGCAACTGTTCATGAACCTGTTTGTTTTTCCTCTATAACATCTAAAGTAGAAGGAACAGTATGACCTGTACAAAGATATAAGGTGCCTACTTTCACACCTTTTGCTACTACTAAGGCACCTTTTGAAACCTTCCAATTTTTATCAGTAAATATAACAGTGCAACCTTGTTCAGTTAGCTGCCCTACTGAAATTAAATTCCTACTGAGCCTTGGAACATGCCTTACCTCTTGTAGTAGCCAATGATTCCCATTCTGCAACTTAATCTTGATTCTTCCTTTTCCAACAATCTGACAGGGTTCGTTATCTCCCAAATAAACCAGCCCAAAATCCCCTTGGACATAATCAAGAAAACAACTTCTATGGGGCGTAGCATGAAATGAGGCCCCTGAATCTAAAACCCATGAATCATCAGCATTATCTAGGGAAAGAATCAAAGCGTCATCTTCAGATTTATTACTTACCACATTTGCTTCCTTATTGCCTTCTTGTTTGTCTCCTTCTTTATTTTTCTGAGACCAGCAATCTTTCTTCAGATGACCTGGTTTTCCATAGTACCAGCAATCCTTCTGTCCTCTGGTTTGGGATCTTTTGTCCTTTGATTTTCCTCGTGACTTCCCATGACCTCCAGAACCTTTTCCTCTCTCCTTTGATTTGCCCCTGCTTTCTGCATTCAAAACACTGCCTGATTTGGATACACCTAAGCTTTTCTTACGAATTTCCTCACTCAGAATAACACCAACAACATCATCAAATTTCAGGGTATTTGAACTAGAAACAGAGTTACTAACCGCCATTACCAAACTATCCCAGCTTTCAGGCAATGAACATAATATCAAGAGAGCTCTAACTTCTTCATCAAATTTTACATTTACATAAGTCAATTGACTAACAATCGTATTAAATTCATTTAAATGATCTGTCACAGATCCACCTTCAACCATTTTCAGATTAAACAAACACTTCATAAGAAATACCTTATTTGTGGCTAAGGGTTTTTCATACAATTTTGCCAAAGCTTTCATCAGACCATCTGTTGTCTTCACTTCCATTATATTGAATGCCACCGACAGTGCCAGGCACAACCAAATGGTTCCCAGTGCCTTTCTGTCAAGAAGATTCTAATCCTCATCAGACATTGTTGCTGGTTTCTTGGCTACTCCTTCCAACAACATCCATAAATCCTTTTGATAGAGGTAATCCTCCATCTGCATATTCCATAACTGATAGTTCTGCCCATTGAATTTATCGACCTTCAATCTTCCCTCGTCCGCCATTACTCCCACTCAACCGTGAGACTTTCCTACAGATGATAATCGAACACAACCCGCTCTGATACCACTTGTTAGGGTTAGCTGGCAGAAGATATCAATTAAATGCAAATAAAGATTAAACAGAGAAATGGAAATACACAGAATTAATAACAGCGAGAGACAAGATCTAACATGGTTCACCCAAACTCGGGCTACATCCACCAAACAGAGAGTCCAATATTATTATCCAGTAAATCAAAACGATTACAATTAGCAATCCCTGCAACTCAATACCGCTGCAAATGCTACAATACAATGCCCAAACCCTAACCCTTGGCTGCCTTTTATCAAGCCTTTTTGTCGGTTACAAAAATTAGGGTTTTCTTATGTCGGTCATGGGTATGTGCAGGATCATGATGGGCCAAACTATACCTCTAAGTGGCAATGAAAATACAAAAAATCAGACTTTATCAAGTTCATGTGAAATTTTGAATGGATTATCTATACAATTTGAAAAAGCTGTAAGAATGAAATTTGTAGAGAATTGAATCTAGTTTATAGGCTACTATTTTTTTTAAAACAAAAACTAAATTTATTTAGTGAAAATTGAATATTTCAATGAACATCTATTAAATTTTTCAGAAAAAATAAAAAGTGGGTGTGTGTCCAGCTAACCTAACTATGAGTAAAAATATATATATTTTTTTGAAACTTTCAAAATAAGTAGAGGACTCATGTCCGGATGTGATGCATATTTATTTGAAATTTTTTTCTAATAAAATAATTAGTTATGATTTTTTTACTGTGACTTTTTTTTAAAAATAAAAAGTAATTTTCCAGCCAACCTAACTCGATAAAAAAAAATCAAAATTCAAATTTTTTTCTTAACCTATAGCCAGAAAAGCATAGAGTGTGACGCAGGTTTCGGATCTCAAAAAGGTGAAATGGTTTGAAAGTTATGGATGTTTTTCAATCAGTGTGTCCATCAGGATTTCAGAGACACGGTATATTGAAAATTATTAATAATTATTTAATAAAATGATAACCAAATAAATCTTATATTTTTAGAAAGCTAACAATTTTTTCTATAAACCCTTTTCGTTTTATCAATTTTGCATAAAAAAAAGTCGTCAGCACGAAGGGTGAAGTTCGAAGAAGAGACTGAAACATTAAAACACGTTACAATCCATAAAAAGTCAACAATCAAAATGGATATCCGTCTTTCTTTGTACCAAAGCAAGATGGATATCCATTTTGCTTCGGTAAAAGCAACTAGAAACGGATATCCGTTTTGTTGATTTAACAAAAAAATTTTGCCATTGGTTTTGGATGAAGAGAAGCAACATATTTTGTACCATTGGTATTGTTTCACCGAAGATACAATCCATGGGTATATAATTTATGTATGCGTGGACATTTCGTGTATATCCTGCTATCATTTATCATGGTTGTAAATGGTGAATGTACATGTCAAAGGATACAAAGGTTGACCGGCCATATCGGGAAAATTGGGAAAAGATACGTTAGTTGACCGGTGATAACAAGTCATGTTATGTATAGGCTAAATCAAAGACATCAGACTGACAATAGTTATCAGAGAGACAAAGTTCCATTGAGCTGACAACATTGATCTCACAGATCAAGTCATATCAGGGTGACAATCATTAAGTGTCACCGATGGGTTATTTATCGGCACATCGGAAGAACAGTTGAGAACTACACCGATGAGAGGGAGTCACACCGACAGAAGGAACATCGGAAAGAGATGGACTCTCAGAGGCGAGAAGAAAAGTGTCACCGATAGAGGCGGTCTGGCCGATGGTGTAGTTCGGTGTTTATTCTTTCGGTGTGAGATACGATATCAAAAATTGAAGAGAATGTCTAACCGATGTAGAAGTCTTACCGATGACTAATGGACGATAAACACATCGGGGAGAGTTATAACGTCGGAATGCAAGTAAAAAGTCTCACCGAGGGTATTGGTCTTACCGATAGACAAGGGTGGTGAATCTCACATCAGAGTAAGTGTGTATATATCTTGCAATCATCTTATTCCATGAGACCACATTTCTTTGAAGCATTTTTTCAAACAGTTCATGTGTCTTGTCTATGCTTCCACACTTTCCGTACATGTCTACCAGAGCATTTCCAACTAGAATATCTACAAAAATCCCACTTCCATTATGCTTTGATGAATGTCCATACCCTATTCCAAAGCTCCCATTTTGGTAGAGGTAGAGAGGATGCTGACAAAGGTTGCAGAATCTAGCTTTACACTTGCCAATTGCATTTGCTTGAAAATTTCTAAAGCCTTTTCAAGAAACCCGTTTATGCATATCCTACAATAATAGTAGTCGAGGAGACCACATTTCTCCAACTAGACTTCTACCAATTCAGAAAATGTGTGCTTCTGGACCAGTGTTTGGTACAAGAAACATACCAATAGAGTGGTTGATGCAGAGGAAATTCCACAGTTCACCCTAAATGGCGCTGTCGGCCTGTATCGGCCAAACCCTTTCGACGTTCCCCCGAAAAAACCCCTATCCGTTACCAATTTGATAGGAAGCGCGCTGCGGAAACATAAATGTCTTGCCGATAGTAAAGAAAGAGTGTATTTCGGTCTCGTTTGGACCTTGGGAAGGATATTTTAAAAGCTATTTGAGCAATTGGTGGGTTAATGGGTATTTTACACCTTGTTTGTAAGCTTTTGATGTGTTGCTCTGCATCACTTGTCTACAACATACAAAGTTTACCTTTCTCACCCATACCTTCAGTATATAAAGGACATTAATAGGGAATTTGTAATTTCCACTCAGTCAGTACAATCTAGGAGAGGATAGATTGTCTAAAGTTGTGATCTATTTCCATTTACACTTGCCATAACTACAAGTGCTTAGTGTTTATTCTCAACCCCGGTATATGAATAAAATGTGACCTATTGTTCTAATAGGCCTATAGGGACAAAGAGGTGATAAAGCCTTTAATTTTAAACATGACATGGTTTTGATAACTTCCCATATTGGTAAGGTCCTGGATGACAATCCTTTGATGCACCTAATTATAATAGGTGTTATGATAGTCCTTGGTATCTTTTCATTTCTTTCTTGAATGGCCTGCAAATAAGACATAAGACATATTAGATCCTTCATAAATAAGAATTCTCATACATTACATTTAAACTTAAACTCCCTAAACATCCATCAATCCATCCATTAATATCAAAATGCCATGAATATCCTATGATCAACCATTCTAATTCCTAGGATAGTCATATATTGCAATTTTGCTTCTCTATACTAAAATAGCCCAAGGAATATCTAACCTCGAATTTGTATTTTAACAATCTAATGTCTTTACGAATAACATTGAGTCTTCTTTTGGGACAACATTTTTACCTTTAGAAGCTCCTCATTTGATGATAGCCTAAAATCAAATAATGGCTTATATCCAGAGCTTTATTAAGTTGATACCTAGGTGGATTAGTGTGTAAACATTGAAATTAGATGGTAATTCACAAGTTTATTGAATAATACAATGAATCCCTAGTATAGAATCCAAATGTACATAATAAACCGGATATCTATTTTGTAGTAGGCATATGGACGTTGCAAGTGTCCGTTGCAAAGAATTGGGTTTTCCAAAATGGATATCCGTTTTGGAAAAGCAAAAAAAAGACAAAAGGAATATTTCTGGGCCCGACTTCCGCAACCAGAGACCCTCTGCTGTCGAAATACTCGTGATTTCTGGCTATGACAGTGAAAGGAATATTTTTATGCACTTTTGGAGACACAATTTTCTTGTTACAATCATAAGGGTGATATTTTTGTTCCCCTAATGGGGAGCAACAGTCGTCGTAAAGCAAAAAGGAGGAGGAAAGTTACATTGGAGGAAATTGAAGCAATTAGGAAAAAAGATAGGGAAAGGAAGAGGATTGGAAGGGTGGGTTTGGCGGATACTCATCAAGGTGAATCTTCTTCTTTACCATCTAATGACATGCAATTTGAAGATGTTAATTTTGATTATAATGAAATGTTAGATAAGAATGAAATTCACCATGATATTGCAAATGAAAATATTGAAAAATGTTATGAAACACCTATTCATAATAGCAATACCATGGACAAAGAAGAAGAAGAAAAACGAAGACGTGCACTTGAAGAAAGTGGATATGAACATCATGATATTGAAATTGCACTCCATAATCCATTTGTTGATAAAATTGATGAGGTTGAAAACATGGATGAAACAAGAACAATCAATGTATCTCCAAATTTCATAAGAAGAGAGGACATTTGTCAAGAAGAGAATAACCGTGATGAAATTGGAAAACACCCAAAAACCCCAAAATGGTTACTTGAAATTGATGAGAACATAATGGAAAAACTTGAAGGCAAGAGGTCATCACGAACGGTTCGGTTGTGGGCTACAAAACTCTTCAATGAATACTTTGAGAAGAAAACATTAACCGAACAATGCCAACTTTTTGTGCAATTATTAAAGATGTACAAAATGAGACCTTTACTAAAGAAATTAAAGATTCGGTTAAACAAAGTGTCCGATCAGAATAAAATTATTGTAAGAAGCCTTTTCAATGCACTCAATTCTATTGGAAAGACTAGCAAGGAGAAAGATAAAAGAGCTGCCCGTAGAGTAATAACAACCTCAATAGTAAGCAAACAATTAAGAAATGCTCGATTAATGAGGCAAACTTGTGTTGACTTAAGATTGAATCGTAAAACATTGTCAAAAGCACTAGCATTAAGATCAAGGCTAGATAGTCCTGTTGCCAATGATACTTGGGCTTTCAGTGGTAGGCTTCCACGAGTTGACAAGAAGCTAATTGATAGCACAAAGGAAGAAATTGAATGATTTTGGCACACTAACTCTAGGGTATCACCGAATGCAAAAGATGTTGTAAAGTTAAGAATTGGTGATAAAGACCACACACCACATCCTAAACATTACTTGGAATGTAGCCAAACAACATTGTACAAACAATATTGTGAAACTCACCTAGGTATGACAATCTCACAAAGAGCATTTGAATCTCTTAAGCCATTTTATTGTGTTCCTCTTAAAGTTCGTAATACATGTTGTTGCAACTACCATGTAGAATTTTCTATGTACCATGAATTATTATGCAATATTCGTTCTACTTTGCACACTAACGAAATGTTACAGGAGTGTGATGCAATTCAACTACCAAAGTCATCTAGGGACTTATTGGATTTATTTCTATGTATTAGAGATGATGGTTGCATGTTCTACAAGAATGATTGTTTAAATGAAAAGTGTTTACAATGTGGTGGGTTATCAAAGTTTGTATCATGTTTTCATGAGGGCAACGAGCATGATTTTGGAAAGAGAATGGTTGAGAAAAAGAGATATGAGACAGTGAAATACAATTTGAAAAGTGGAGGTGAAGGTTCTAGATGTGAGTTGATTGTAAGAGAGGTAAGTATTGCTGATTTTATTGATGATTTTAAGAAAAATCTTTTCTACAAGTATGTCAGACATAGCCACAGGTCTCGATGGTTAGATCAATAGTTCAAGATGTGTAAAGACTCTTTCTCGATTGGAACTATTGTCTTTGTAGTTGATTTTGCAGAAAACTATACATTGCAACCCCAAAATGAAGTTCAATCCCAGTACTACAATTCTATTCAGATTGCTATTTTTGTTCACATCACATACAGACATGCCCCCGAGAGTACAAAAGAGAACAGGAAGATTGTCAGAGAATACCATTTTTACATGAGTGATGATCGATCTCACTCAGCAGAATTTGTGCAATATTGTTTTCAACAATTTTATGGGTTCTTGCAAGAAAAAGATATTAGAATAGATCAACATCTCATTTGGTTAGATAATTGCACTGGTCAATTCAAGAATGCTCGTAATTTCTATTGGTTGAGCAAAATGCATGTAGAGAAGGGTATACCTCATATTTGGAATTTTTTTGAAGCCGGGCATGGAAAAGGTGAACATGATGGAGCAGGTGCATGTGTGAAGAGAGCTCTTTTTAAAGAACAACTAAAGATTAGAGGTGGTGCTACATTCAGTGATGCAGATTCCATTGTAAAGTGGTGTAACTATGCATTGTCACAAGGAGTGGCTCTTGATTCTAAAGTGCGCAGGTTCTTTTGGTTGGTTGATGATGGGATAACGATAGAGAAATTGGAATGTCAGAGAATCAGTGAATCATCAAAGATGCATTCATTTCAAAGCTCAAATGTAAGTACATGGACTATTTGGACACGAGAATTAGCTTATTTTTGTCAGAGTTGTATTAAATGTAATTGGAACAATTGTGAGTCAAGTGAGTGGGTAGATGCATGGATTCCACAATATTTAGTCCCTTTATATGAAGGTCAATCATCTTCCATCAATGACATGGAGAGCTCATTTGACTATGAACATCTTTCAGACCTTGTACAGCTAGGTCATGTTTATGCAGTTGTTGCACCGCATGGAAATGAAGAGAGGTCAGACTATTAGTTGGCACGATGTGTACAGGGAAAACAAAAGCTAACACAACCTATGACAGATGATGATGGGTTCACATATCCTACAGGATCAGTTGTTATTGCTGGGACTTGGTTACGAACATATATGGTTAAAAAGAATGGCATCCCTTGAAGACTTTGAGAAGCATAAAACCATATTGATGTATTCTCACCTAGTTGTAGCAACAAATGTCAAGTTACTAAAGCATCGTGGAAGACCAAAATCAAAAGAACTATGGACAATTAGTAATGCTGATCATGAAGCAATATTGGATACTTTGAAGGTAAGAGATGACCCCTCAGGTACGCTTGACTAGCATTTAAACTTCCAGATGGACAGGTATGACATTTTTTATCTTAACTTGTTCTTGTTTTTTCTATTTTTTAGAATTGTTTTATTAAAAATCTTGTTACTTTAATAACTATAATGCATGCTTTTGACTATACAGGACAGCAAATAAAGTTATTTTAGATGGCATCGTAGATTATTTTGCATGGCATCGTAAATTATTTTGTATGGCATCGTAGGTTATTTTGACTATACTCGAGGTATGATTTTTAGTTCTCATTTGTATTTCTTAATACTGCACATTTGTACCTTTTTCTACATAAGGCATTCCATGAGGTGACATGTATTTGATGTCTTTTGCCGAATAGTTCATGTGCCTTGTCTATGCTTTCACATATTACATACATGTGTCACATGGCAATTGCAACTACAACATCTGACAAAATTCTCATTTCTTTGAGGTATTCCACCAAACAGTTCATGTGCCTTGCCTATGCTTCCTTACTTTGCATTCTTATAAAAGTCCTATAACAGTCATAATTAATCTAGCCTTGATCTTGCCATCATTGTATTCCATGAGATGACAATCCTATAACAGTCCTATACATGTCTACTAGGATAGTTTTAACTACAACAGTCCTACAACAGTCTTAAAATAGTACTAGAACAGTCCTATAATAAGCGCAACATTTAATGTACATATTTATGATATTCATGTTTACTTTTAAATCTGCTTGTTCATGCTTCTCACAGGACGTCACCCCCCTACCCATCCAGCTCTATAGAAGAAGAGAGACAACAAATGATCAAAAGGGATCACCAATTGGTGGTAAGTGATTGATTACTTATGTCATGTTATATATTTTGAATATTAAATTCTATATTAATGTGCACGTTGTTTGATTGTATTAATAGGTGGAAATTCAAAAATCTCTATCGAGGAGGTCTAGTCGATGAGCGATGGAAGATGAGTCATTGACTGGTTCACCATCTTCATGGCCTAGCAAGAGCCATAGATTATTTGATAGCAATCCATAGGAGATTTGATTTTGGGACATTTTGTTACATATGTGTATTTGGCTTTGTAAACATACTTTTGTATGTTATCGATGTATATCATTGTATATACCCATATGGTTTTATTTGTACATGCCTATATGGCTTGATATATACACTATACATTATTTTCATGACATTATGTGTATATATGTATATATAAGATCCTAATTTGGCACAAGTAGGGAGAATGCTTGCACAGGTTATGGAATTTGGTTTTAAACGTTCCAATTGTATTTGCTTCAAAGTTTCTAAAGCCTTTTCAAAAAATCCATTTTGTGCATATCTTGCAATCATTGCATTCCATGAGATAGCATCTCTTTGAGGTGTCATGCCAAACTATTCACATGCCTTGTCTATGCTTCCACACTTTGGATTTACACCCGCCAATTGCATTTTCTTAACATTTCCTTTCAATCTTTATCAAAAATTCTGTTTTGTGCAAATATTGCAATCATTGCATTCCTTCATTTACAACACATGATTAAATAAGAAGATGCATATTTACAACACTTAAGACCTTCATGAAATGATACATTGGTTTCTTGATATTCAATCATGCATTGGAGATCTTCAAAGTGTTAAATATGTTTGAAGTGATGAAGAAACTTGTTATTTTGATGTATTTCAACTCCAAACTTTCGCCTAGAAATGAAGGCGCTAATCCTTTATCAAACTAATCTAAAAGTGCGCCTTGGTACTTAGGGCACTAGATTATGATTGATCAACCTAAAATGTGCGCCTAAGGCTAGATAGTGAATAGGAAGGATAAAATGCATCATCAAAGGAGTTTATAGTTATTGAAGGCATCAAATGATGACTTGGGCGCACATCTACCTCTCTACACCATATGTGACTAGTGCCAATTATTGAATAAACAACCTAGAATGAGTGCCTTACTATTTGAGGTGCTAGTTCATGTTTCTAGAACACCAAAAGTGCGCCTTGATGTTGAGGCGCTAGCTCTTGCTCAAGCAACCTTGAAAGTGCGCTTTCACAAGGAGGTTAAAATGTATTATCAAAGGATTAAGTTGAATCAAGGAATCATCATTGAAGACAAGTAAAACATGACTATGAATGAGGCACACTTTTCATCATCTTAACCTCACAATTGTGCCTTCCATTGGAAGCTCATATTGTGCCTAAAGGAATAGTACTGAGATATCATCCATGTCAATGATTGAGAATGTGTCAACTGGAACAATATTTTTTGTTCTACTCATCGTGGGGTCGAATGGACTGCGCCAACGCGTCGGGGTGAGCGGGTAAATGCTAGGGGAGGTCTCGTTTCGTGCGCCAAGCGTCCCATTCATTCCGGGCAAGAGGCTACCAGCAAAGTCCCTTAAGATCCCTGAGACCAAAAAACTGCCAAACTTTGACGGGGCAATTCTCAGAATTCGTGAAAGTTGGGAATGTTCTGTTTGGACCTACAGGTGCATGTGACATCCTTCCACAATAACCTCTCTCATTTTTGGTCAACTCCATTCCATTTGACCGTGTTGAAATCAAACGCATTAGCGCAAAATGCTTCAATTTGATGCAATGGAAAGGTGCTAGGTGCGACATTTTTCATTCCATAGCTCGTGGGGTCAAACAGACTGCACCAACGCGTTAGGGTGGGCGGGTAAATGCTAGTGGAGGTCTCGTTTTGTGCGCCAAGCGTCCCAGTCATTCCGGGCAAGAGGCTACCGACAAAGTCCTTTAAGATCCCTGAGACCAAAAAACTGCCAAACTTTGACCGGGCAGTTCTCAGAATTCGTGAAAGTTGGGAATGTTCTGTTTCAACCTACAGGTGTACGTGACATCCTTCCACAATAACCTCTCTCGTTTTTGGTCAGCTCCATTTCGTTTGACCGTGTTGAAATCAAACGCATTGGTGCAAAATGCTTCAATTTGATGTAGTGGAAAGGTGCTAGGTGCGACATTTTTCATTCCATAGCTCGTGCGGTCGAACGGACTGCACCAACGCATTGGGGTGGGTGGGTAAATGCTAGTGGAGGTCTCGTTTCGTGCGCCAAGCGTCCCAGTCATTCCGGGCAAGAGGCTACCGGCAAAGTCCCTTAAGATCCCTGAGACCAAAAAATGCCAAACTTTGACCGGGCAGTTCTCAGAATTTGCGACAGTTGGGAATGCTCTATTTGGACCTACAGGTGCACGTGGCATCCTTCCACAATAACCTCTCTCATTTTTGGTCAACTCCATTCTGTTTGACCATGTTGAAATCAAACGCATTGGCGTAAAATGCTTCAATTTGATGTAGTGAAAGGGTGCTAGGTGCGACATTTTTCATTCCATAGCTCGTGGGGTCGAATGGACTCTGCCAACACGTCGGGGTGGGCGGGTAAATGCTAGGGGAGGCCTCATTTCGTGCGCCAAGCGTCCCAGTCATTTCGGGCAAGAGGCTACCGGCAAAGTCCCTTAAGATCCCTGAGACCAAAAAACTGCCAAACTTTGACCGAGCAGTTCTCAGAATTCGTGAAAGTTAGGAATGTTCTGTTTGGACCTATAGGTGCATGTGGCATCCTTCCACAATAACCTCTCATTTTTGGTCAACTCCATTCCGTTTGACCGTGTTGAAATCAAACACATTGGCGCAAAATGCTTCAATTTGATGCAGTGGAAAGGTGCTAGGTGCGACATTTATCATTCCATAGCTCGTGGGGCTAAACGGTTTGCTCCAACACGTCGGGGTGGGCGAGTAAATGCTAAGGGAGGTCTTGTTTTGTGTGCAAAGCATCCCAGTCATTCCGAGTTGTAAGCTACCGACAAAGTCAAAAGTTGCTAGGATTGAAATTTTGCATTCCATAGGTCTTGGGGCCGAACGGTTTACTCCAACACATTGGGGTGGGCGAGTAAATGCTAGGGGAGGTCTTGTTTTGTATGCAAAGCATCCTAGTTGTTCCGAGCTGTAAGCTACCGTCAAAGTCAAAAGTTGCTAGGATTGAAATTTTGCATTCCACAGGTCCTGGGGCCGAACGGTTTGCGCCAACACGTCGGGGTGGGTGGGTAAATGCTAGTGGAGGTCTTGTTTCGTGCACCAAGCGTCCCAGTCGTTCCGAGCTGTAAGCTACCGGCAAAGTCAAAAGTTGCTAGGATTGAAATTTTGCATTCCACAGGTCCTGGGGCCGAACGGTTTGCACCAACGCATCGGGGTGGGCGAGTAAATGCTAGTGGAGGTCTCGTTTCGTGCGCCAAGCATCCCAGTCATTCCGAGCTGTAAGCTACCGGTAAAGTCAAAAGTTGCTAGGCTTGAAATTTTGCATTCCACAGGTCCTGGGGCCGAACGGTTTGCGCCAACACGTCGGGGTGGGTGAGTAAATGCTAGGGGAGGTCTCGTTTTGTGTGCAAAGCATCCCAGTCCTTCCGAGCTGTAAGCTACCGGCAAAGTCACACACTTTGCCGGTAGCTTACAGCTCGGAAGGACTAGGATGCTTTGCACACAAAACGAGACCTCCCCTAGCATTTACTCGCCCACCCCGACGTGTTGGCGCAAACCGTTCGGCCCCAGGACCTGTGGAATGCAAAATTTCAATCCTAGCAACTTTTGACTTTGCCGGTAGCTTACAGCTCGGAACGACTGGGACGCTTGGCGCACGAAACAAGACCTCCACTAGCATTTACCCACTCACCCCGATGCGTTGGCGCAAACCATTCGGCCCCAGGACCTATGGAATGCAAAATTTCAATCCTAGCAACTTTTGACTTTGCCGGTAGCTTACAGCTCGGAACGACTGGGACGCTTGGCGCACGAAACAAGACCTCCACTAGCATTTACCCGCCCGCCCCGACGCGTTGGAGCAGTCCGTTTGACCGCACGAGCTATGGAATGAAAAATGTCGCACCTAGCACCTTTCCACTACATCAAATTGAAGCATTTTGCGCCAATGCGTTTGATTTCAACACGGTCAAACGGAATGGAGTTGACCAAAAATGAGAGAGGTTATTGTGGAAGGATGTCATGTGCACCTGTAGGTCCAAACAGAACATTCCTAACTTTCACAAATTCTGAGAACTGCCCCGTCAAAGTTTGGCAGTTTTTTGGTCTCAGGGATCTTAAAGGACTTTATCGGTAGCCTCTTGCCCGGAATGACTGGGACGCTTGGCGCACAAAATGAGACCTCCACTAGCATTCACCCGCCCACCCCAACGCGTTGGCGCAGTCCGTTTGACCGCACGAGCTATGGAATGAAAAATGTCGCACCTAGCACCTTTCAACTACATCAAATTGAAGCATTTTGCGCTAATGCGTTTGATTTCAACACGGTCAAACGGAATGGAGTTCACCAAAAATGAGAGAGGTTATTGTGGAAGGATGTCACGTACACCTGTAGGTCCAAACAGAACATTCCCAACTTTCATGAATTCTGAGAATTGCCCCGTCAAAGTTTGGCAGTTTTTTGGTCTTAGGGATCTTAAGGGACTTTGCCGGTAGCCTCTTGCCTGGAATGACTAGGACGCTTGGCGCACGAAATGAGACCTCCACTAGCATTTACCCGCCCACCCCGATACGTTGGCACAGTCCGTTTGACCGCACGAGCTATGGAATGAAAAATGTCGCACCTAGCACCTTTCCACTGCATCAAATTGAAGCATTTTGCACCAATGCGTTTGATTTCAACACAGTCAAACGGAATGGAGCTGACCAAAAATGAGAGAGGTTATTGTGGAAGGATGTCACGTGCACCTGTAGGTTGAAACAAAACATTCCCAACTTTCATGAATTTCGAGAACTGCCCGGTCAAAGTTTGGCAGTTTTTTGGTCTCAGGAATCTTAAAGGACTTTGCCGGTAGCCTCTTGCCCGGAATGACTGGGACGCTTGGCGCACGAAATGAGACCTCCATTAGCATTTACCCACCCACCCCGATGCGTTGGCGCAGTCCGTTCGACTCCACGAGCTATGGAATGAAAAATGTCGCACCTAGCACCTTTCCACTACATCAAATTGAAACATTTTACGCTAATGCGTTTGATTTCAACACGGTCAAATGGAATGGAGTTGACCAAAAATGAGAGAGGTTATTGTGGAAGGATGTCACGTGCACCTGTAAGTCTAAACAAAACATTCCCAACTTTCACAAATTTCGAGAACTGCCCCATCAAAGTTTGGCAGT
This sequence comes from Cunninghamia lanceolata, assembly GCA_027924645.1. Taxonomy (NCBI): domain Eukaryota; kingdom Viridiplantae; phylum Streptophyta; class Pinopsida; order Cupressales; family Cupressaceae; genus Cunninghamia; species Cunninghamia lanceolata. Next base: position 16,886,376 of record BSBN01001272.1, on the reverse strand, counting down.
TTTTTGGTCTCAGGGATCTTGAGGGACTTTGCCGGTAACCTCTTGCCCGGAATGACTGGGATGCTTGGCGCACGAAACGAGACCTCCACTAGCATTTACCCACCCACCCCGACGCATTGGCGCAGTCCATTCGACCGCACGAGCTATGGAATGAAAAATGTCGCACCTAGCACCTTTCCACTGCATCAAATTGAAGCATTTTGCACCAATGCGTTTGATTTCAACACGGTCAAACGGAATGGAGCTGACCAAAAACGAGAGAGGTTATTGTGGAAGGATGTCACGTGCACCTGTAGGTCGAAACGGAACATTCCCAACTTTCACGAATTCTGAGAACTGCCCGGTCAAAGTTTGGTAGTTTTTTGGTCTCAGGGATCTTAAAGGACTTTGCTAGTAGCCTCTTGCCCGGAATGACTGGGACGCTTGGCGCACGAAACGAGACATCCACTAGCATTTACCCGCCCACTCCGACGCATTGGCACAGTCCGTTCAACCCCACGAGCTATGGAATGAAAAATGTCGCACCTAGCACCTTTCCACTACATCAAATTGAAGCATTTTGCACTAATGCGTTTGATTTCAACATGGTCAAACGGAATGGAGTTGACCAAAAATGAGAGAGGTTATTGTGGAAGGATGTCACGTGCACCTGTAGGTCCAAACAGAACATTCCCAACTTTCACGAATTCTGAGAACTGCCCCGTCAAAGTTTGGCAGTTTTTTGGTCTCAGGGATCTTAAGGGACTTTGCCGGTAGCCTCTTGCCCGGAATGACTGGGACGCTTGGCGCACGAAACGAGACCTCCACTAGTATTTACCCGCCCACCCCGACGCGTTGGCACAGTCCGTTCGACCGCACGAGCTATGGAATGAAAAATGTCGCACCTAGCACCTTTCCATTGCATCAAATTGAAGCATTTTGCACCAATGTGTTTGATTTCAACACGGTCAAACAGAATGGAGCTAACCAAAAATGAGAGAGGTTATTGTGGAAGGATGTCACGTGCACCTGTAGGTTGAAACAGAACATTCCCAACTTTCACAAATTTCAAGAACTGCTCAGTCAAAGTTTGGCAGTTTTTTGGTCTCAGGGATCTTAAAGGACTTTGCCGGTAGCCTCTTGCCCGGAATGACTGGGACGCTTGGTGCACGAAACGAGACCTCCACTAGCATTTACCCGCCCACCCCGACGCGTTGGCGCAGTCCCTTCGACCCCACGAGCTATGGAATGAAAAATGTCGCACCTAGCACATTTCCACTACATCAAATTGAAGCATTTTGCGCTAATGCGTTTGATTTCAACACGGTCAAACGGAATGGAGTTGACCAAAAACGAGAGAGGTTATTGTGGAAGGATGTCACGTGCACCTGTAGGTCCAAACAGAACATTCCCAACTTTCATGAATTCTAAGAACTGCCCCATCAAAGTTTGGTAGTTTTTTGGTCTCAGGGATCTTAAGGGACTTTGCCGGTAGCCTCTTGCCCGGAATGACTGGGACGCTTGGCGCACGAAACGAGACCTCCACTAGCATTTACCGACCCACCCCAACGTGTTGGCGCAGTCCGTTCGACCGCACGAGCTATGGAATGAAAAATATCGCACCTAGCACCTTTCCACTGCATCAAATTGAAGCATTTTGCGCCAATGCGTTTGATCTCAACACGGTCAAATGGAATGGACCTGACCAAAAACGAGAGAGGTTATTGTGGAAGGATGTCACGTGCACCTGTAGGTCCAAACAGAACATTCCCAACTTTCATGAATTCCGAGAACTGCCCTGTCAAAGTTTGGCAGTTTTTTGGTCTCAGGGATCTTAAGGGACTTTGCCGGTAGCCTCTTGCCCGGAATGACTGGGACGCTTGGCGCACGAAACGAGACCTCCCCTACCATTTACCCCCCACCCCGATGCGTTGGCGCAGTTCGTTCGACCCCACGAGCTATGGAATGAAAAATGTTGCACCTAGCACCTTTCCACTGCATCAAATTGAAGCATTTTGCGCCAATGCGTTTGATTTCAACACGTTCAAACAGAATGGAGTTGACCAAAAATGAGAGAGGTTATTGTGGAAGGATGCCACATGCACCTGTAGGTCCAAACAGAGCATAAATTACTGTCACGAATTCCAAGAACTGCCCAGTCAAAGTTTGGCAGGTTTTTGGTCTCAGGGATCTGCAAAATATTTTTCATCGCGGGCTCCATGCTCCAATTTTTAAAAAATTTTCCTGCTCGAGCCTTTTCTTTAAAAGGTGATAAAGTTTTTTTAAAAACAAAAACCACCGAACTTGACCGTTTGCCTTGATTTATACTTTGCCACCCGATGAAGAAAGATGGGGCCAGTGGTCACAATGTATAATAACCCTTTGGCCGGTCAACATAAGTGAAATGACCTTAAATCTTAGAAATTGAACAACCTTTCTTTAACCAAAACTTGAAGAGTGAGTAACCAGTGACAATCAAGGTAGGAGAACAGAGATCTGACAATAGCTCAAAACATCCTCAACTGTGAAACAATATAGTGTGTGGCATGTATAGTCTTATGCACCTTTAAAGGAGAAAATTGTATGCATAAGGATATGTTTACTAAGCAAGTTCTATGAAGATGGGTAAGGGAATGATAGAAGACAGCACTGAGAGATGACAAACTACAAGAAAAACACCAAGGTGATCAATACTCTCAAATACATGAATCTTGTATATGAATACACATGAAATGCATGAAAGCCCATGACCAATTTCAATGCCTCTTGTAAATCATATCATCTTTTTCACTAAGATCAAATATGATTATGCCACAACATGATGTCAAATGAACTCCATCACCTGTATCAACAATACCACTGATAAACAACTCATCACATGAGAGATATACATTAAACAAGCCAACTCAACTGACAACACTTATTCTGTCCATATGATCAACTGACAATTCCTAATGTATGAAGGCACCAATTCAAACTCAAAACCATATTGATATCAAATATTCATCCTAAAGATATCCTGAAACATTCTGCATCCCTGAAACATTCTCGAAACTCTCTTGAGAACATATTATCAATATGAACACACTAAAGTAACTCCAAACCATCAATACCTTTTTGACTCAATGACAAGCTGACTCCATCAGGTTTATGCATATTTATACATGATTTGAGGGAAACCAATAGTCTCCAATGACTCTTGAGTACTTGACTATTCATCTTCCATACTTTTGCATTTTTTTTACATTTTTCATATGACAACTTTGACATATTTACAAAATTTGACAAGATGAAGACTAAATACATGATGAAATGGTTTATCATGACCTTATTTGATTAGGGCATATATAAGGAATTTTTTCATATTGATTCTCTTGATCTAAAACTATTCTCAATGCTAAACATATCATCAATGGACTAAAGAACTATCATCATAATGTATGGCATCATGGGAAGTATCATGACTTGCACATAAGGAATTTAAATTATATTGTATATCAAGGTGTATATACATTAAAATCTAGTCCATAATGGTAGACATATACAAAAATTTGGCAAATATGCCAACTCAAAATATTTTTTACAAAATGTGGCATATGCCATGTCTCAAAATCTATATACAATCTACATGCCAAATAGCTACATCAAATACTACAAGTCCACTTGACCCTCAATCTGTGATGGATCCACAATCTATGATGGATCCACAATCTGTGATGGATCCTGAAAAAGTGTCCTCTTTGTACCAAAATGTCTAGTAATTGATGGAGGTGAAGTTTTCTGCATTAACAAGTCAAAACACAAGTTAAAGTTAGTAAATAGATTCTTATCTACTACAATTAAGAACTTTCATTTATTTAGAAAAACTATCAATTATTTAGAAAAATTCAATTCAATTACCTCAACTCTATGTTGTTGTTTGGACAATCATTCTGCAAATGATTTTCTCTTAAGACGATCAGGTGTCCTAGTGAAGCATGATGGCAAAGGTGGCACATCACTCACATTCTCAACAGACTACATAAAAGCAAAGTAACATTGAAATAAATTAATATATAATTATTAAACAAAATAGGAAATGCATACATTTAAAATAGGAAATGCACTACACAAAAACTTATCTACTAGAAAACAAGCACATACCACCATCGAGGCCTCCTGCATCAATTAAAAAGGACAAGAATGTAAGACTCTAAATGACTATAATCAAATATTTAAGTTTTCTAAATTATCAATTAAAGTACAATTCAATCAAATTACCTCCACCCTTTGTTGGCGTTGAGAAAGCCGTTCTACAAATGATAGTCCCTTGGGTCGATCAGGAGTTCGAGAAAAGACTATTGGCAAAGATGCCACATCATTCACATTTTCGATTGGCTATAAAATAAAATTAACATCAAGATATAAATTAATATATAATTACTCACAAAGAAATAAATGCATAAAAAAAAAGTTAATGTGTACAACAATTTATACCGGCAAGTCCAAGCCAAATTGGATGGCAGACAAAGTTGCATGATGAACTTCTGTCAACTCCTCCTCTGTCATCAACTGTTATCCCACTTAGATACATTAGTACTAATAAAGTTGTTTATATATTCAAATGGAATAGACCATAAAATTTAACTTTAAATTTTACCTGCACAAAAGATTGCTCATGCATTTCTCCTTTTCTAATGTTTACTAATCCAGTAGCTTCTACTCTTGTCCCTGACCCCTTAGCTTGAGTTCTGGACCCCATTGCCTCATCTCGTGAATGGAGATCATACTCTGATGTGTTCAATGGTGGCTCACTACTCTCCATAATAGGACCCAAGCATAAATGATTGCAAGAAATGCAATGATGGGGCACACATATATGTTTGGACGATGACGATCTAGTGGTACCAGGTGATCCAATATCATCACCTTCATCATGTGCTTGTGCAAATTGAGATGTCTGTATGATCAAATGCTCGGTCAAAGAGTGTATGGCACTAAGGCCCTGTTGTGTTGCACTTGCAACAACGTCTGGGTGCTGCATTGGGGGTGGAGAAGGGATAGCAAGAGGGGGAATATAGGGACCTTGTACTTGTCTAATTGCCCTAGGTCTATCTTGAGGCATTCCTCTGCCCACTCCTTGAAACTCTCTAAAATCAAAATAATTAACATGTTGACCCATGACGAACTCTGCATAGAGTTTACGGAGGAAATACAAAGGCACATCTAAATTGTTGTTGGGTGGTTTATCAAAAACCATCCACCAACGATCCCAAAAGTTTTGACTAATGCCCTCATGAATACACCATTTGATTGAAAATTTGGGCTTACGGACATCAACATGCAATCCAGTTTTAGGATTGACAAAGTGTTGGGCCAACATAGTTTTTGTAATCTCTAAATCTTTGACTTCCCCATATGACAAATCGTCAGCATATTCGGCCTTCTTGGCTTCTCGCCATTGCCGAAATGGTTTGTGTTGGGTGGACAAGGTTTGAATATGATTAATGATTCCCTCTAAATTCGATGTCATTATAGACAATTGAGGGTGGCGGTGATACATTTCTATGATCCTGCTTATATGATCAATATTTCTTTGAATATTCTCTTCTACTGTTGGAGGGGGAGGGTTTGGTGGTGGAGGGTTTGGGTTTTCATTTTGTGCATCCATTTTACCTAATTAAATTATAAAACATACCCACTTAGCATAAAATCCAAAAAAATTGCTTGAAAATACAAAACAAACCAAAAAAATGCATGAAATCTTACCTCTTTGGATCGGATATCCGTTCCTCAGCGCTGATATCCATTTTTTTGAAGATGAGACTGCGTTTTTGCAAGCCGCGGGTTTACAAAAATGCAGTCTTTTTTGCTTTTTATGATCTCCAAAATGGATATCCGTTTTCCTTTTCCTTATTGTATTTCATTTTTTTTAATTTATTATTTTAGCATTGCATACATTTTAAGTATTTAGGCATTTTAGCTATAAAATACTATCAAAATTTATATAGGATTATGATGATATATATATTTGATTTTTATATGATTTACTTATACTAAGGTATCTCATAGTATTTTAAAGGCACTTTTGAATAGATACAGGAGAGAGGTAGATGCAGGTTAGGGGTTAGGGATTAGGGCCATTATTTAGGGTTTACAGATTTAGAGAGAGAGAGAGACTACTTTTGACATGCAACTGTAAACCCTAAATAATACCCCTAAACCCTAAACCCAAGTAACCCTAAATAATTCTTCCAAATACTAAACCCTAACCCCTAAACCATAAACCCTAAATAATTCCCCTAAGCCCTAAACCCTAAACCTGAGAAAGGGAGTCCTAGTTTTCTTGTTTCCATTTGCTTCATCGATAAGGGAGAGGGAAAGATAGAGGGGAGAGATAGGATATATAGGAATGATAGGGGAATGACTGGGATGCATGATTAAACCTAACCCCTAACCCCTAACCCCTATTTCCTAACTCCTAAACCCTAAACTTGAGAAACCATAAACCCCTAAATCCTAAACACTAAACCCAAGAAACCCTAAACCTCTATTGAGCTCTATCTCCCTATCTCACTATCTCCCCATCACTATCATTCCTCTACCTCTTAATCTCTCTCCCTATGCTTTAGCCATGTCCCTCACTCTATATCTCCCTATTGGTCCTCTCTCTCTAAACACTAAACCCTAAACCTCTAAACCTTAACCCCTAAACCCTAAACATGAGCAACCCTAAACTCTATCTCCTATCTCTCCCTTATCTCCCTATCTCTATCGTCCTTCTACCTCTCAATCCTTCTCCCTATTTCTCTAGACATATCGCTCACTCTCTATCTCCCTATCTCTCCCCTTTGTCACCTCTATCTCTCCCTATCTGTCTCCTCTCTCTTTCTATCTAAACCCTAAATCCAAAACCCTAAACCTCTAAACCTAACCCCTAACCCCTAAACAATAAATCCTAAACCCTAAATTATAATGCCCCTAAACCCTAACCCCTAACCCCTAAACCTGAGAAACCCTAAACCCCAAACCCCTAAACCCTAAACCCAAGTAACCATAAACCACTATCTCCCTATCTCTCCCCTATCTCCCTATCACCTTTGTCCCTCTACCTCTCAATCTCTCTCGCTCACTCTCTATCTCCTTATCTCTCCCCTTTGTCACCTCTATCTCTCCCTATCTGTCTCCTCTCTCTTTCTATCTAGCTATCTCTGAAACTGAGAAACCCTAAACCCAAGTACACCCTAAATCCAATCAACTGTAAACCTATATCTCCCTATCTCTCCCCTATCTCCCTATCTCTATCATCCCTCTACCTCTCTTGATCTCTCTCCCTATGTCCCTGGCCATGTGCCTCACTCTCTATCTCCTTATCTCTCTCCTCCATCTCCTCTCTCTATCTCCCTATAATTCCTCTCTCTATAAACCCTAAACCTCTAAACCTAACCCCTAACCCCTAAACAATTTAAATCCTAAACCCTAAATAATGCCCCTAAACCCTAACCCCTGACCCCTAAACCTAAGAAACCCTAAACCCCTAAACCTTAAACCCCAAACCCCTAAACCCTAAACCCAAGTGACCCTAAACCACTATCTGCATATCTCTCCCCTATCTCCCTACCACCTGTGTCCCTCTACCTCTCAATCTCTCTCCCTATGTCTCTAGCCATGTCCCTCACTCTCTATCTCCCTATCCCTCCCCTCAGACTCCTCTATATCTCCCTATCATTCCTCTCTCTCTATAAACCCTAAATCCAAAACCCTAAACCTCTAAACCTAACCCCTAACCCCTAAACAATAAATCCTAAACCCTAAATTATAATGCCCCTAAACCCTAACCCCTAACCCCTAAACTTGAGAAACCCTAAACCCCAAACCCCTAAACCCTAAACCCAAGTAACCATAAACCACTATCTCCCTATCTCTCCCCTATCCCCCTATCACCTTTGTCCCTCTACCTCTCAATCTCTCTCGCTCACTCTCTATCTCCTTATCTCTCCCCTTTGTCACCTCTATCTCTCCCTATCTGTCTCCTCTCTCTTTCTATCTAGCTATCTCCAAAACTGAGAAACCCTAAATCCAGGTACACCCTAAATCCAATCAACTGTAAACCTATATCTCCCTATCTCTCCCCTATCTCCCTATCTTTATCATCCCTCTACCTCTCTTGATCTCTCTCCCTATGTCCTTGGCCATGTGCCTCACTCTCTATCTCCTTATCTCTCTCCTCGGTCTCCTCTCTCTATCTCCTTATCATTCCTCTCACTCTATAAACCCTAAATCCAAAACACTAAACCTCTAAACCTAACCCCTAAACAATTTAAATCCTAAACCCTAAATAATGCCCCTAAACCCTAACCCCTAACCCCTAAACCTGAGAAACCCTAATCCCCTAAACCGTAAACCCCAAACCCCTAAACCCTAAACCCAAGTAACCATAAACCACTATCTCCCTATCTCTCCCCTATCTCCCTATCACCTTTGTCCCTCTACCTCTCAATCTCTCTCTCTATGTCTCTTGCCATGTCCCTCACTCTTTATCTCCCTATCTCTCCCCTTGGACTCCTCTATATCTCCCTATTGGTCTGATGCAGAGCACACAGTGGAAGCTCTCAAAACACGGTGAAATACCCATCAAAACCCATAGTTCAAATAGATTAAAGCTTAATCAGCTTTAAGAAACCTTCTGAAAGTCCCAAATAACATCAAATCATATACATTCTTCCTATCGGCAAGATAAACACTATCGACCAACTCAAAAATTCTTATACCGATGCTCCGATCACTCCACTTTTGACGAGCCTTTGAACCTTTCGTTGTGACATATATCCATCGGCCCAACTTTAAACTAGTCTTCCGATCTCCCATACCACCCATTTCTCACTCCACAACCTGTATTAACACATGATTAAACCTAACCCCTAACCCTTATTTCCTAACCCCTAAACCCTAAACTTGAGAAACCATAAACCCCTAAATCCTAAACACTAAACCCAAGAAACCCTAAACCTCTATCTCTCTATCTCCCTATCTCACTATCTCCCCATCACTATCATTCCTCTACCAGGTCTCAATCTCTCTCCCTATGCTTTGGCCATGTCCCTCACTCTATATCTCCCTAATTGTCTTCTCTCTCTAAACACTAAACCCTAAACCTCTAAACCTTAACCCCTAAACCATAAACCCTAAACCCTAAATAATGCCCCTAAACCTTAACCCCGAACCCCTAACCCTAAACCCTAAATGCGAGCAACCCTAAACCCTATCTCCTATCTCTCCCTTATCTCCCTATCTCTATCATCGAGCTCTACCTCTCAATCCTTCTCCCTATTTCTCTAGACATCTCACTCACTCTCTATCTCCTTATCTCTCCCCTTTGTCACCTCCATCTCCCCCTATCTGTCTCCTCTCTCTTTCTATCTAGCTATCTACAAAACTAAGAAACCCTAAACCCAAGTACACCCTAAATCCAATCAACTCTAAACCTATATCTCCCTATCTCTATCATCCCTCTACCTCTCTTGATCTCTCTCCCTATGTCCCTGGCCATGTGCCTCACTCTCTATCTCCTTATCTCTCTCCTTGATCTCCTCTCTCTATCTCCCTATCATTCCTCTCTATATAAACCCTAAATCCAAAGCCCTAAACCTCTAAACGTAACCCCTAACCCCTAAACAATTTAAATCCTAAACCCTAAATAATGCCCCTAAACCCTAACCCCTAACCCCTAAACCTGAGAAACCCTAAACCCCGAAACCCTAAACCCAAGTAACCCTAAACCACTATCTCCCTATCTCTCCTCTATTTCCCTACCACCTTTGTCCCTCTACCTCTCAATCTCTCTCCCTATGTCTTTGGCCATGTCCCTCACTCTTTTTCTCCCTATCTCTCCCCTTAGACTCCTCTATATCTCCCTATCATTCCTCTCTCTCTATAAACCCTAAATCCAAAACCCTAAACCTCTAAACCTAACCCCTAACCCCTAAACAATAAATCCTAAACCCTAAATTATAATGCCCCTAAACCCTAACCCCTAAACCTGAGAAACCCTAAACCCCAAACCCCTGAACCCTAAACCCAAGTAACCATAAACCACTATCTCCCTATCTCTCCCCTATCTCCCTATCACCTTTGTCCCTCTACCTCTCAATCTCTCTCACTGTCTCTTGCCATGTCCCTCACTCTTTATCTCCCTATCTCTCCCCTCGGACTCCTCTATATCTCCCTATTGTTGCTTTATCTCTCTCTAAACCCTAAACCCTAGACCTCTAAACCTTAACCCCTAACCCCAAGACCCTAAACCCTAAACCCTAAATAATGCCCCTAAACCCAAGCAACCCTAAACCTCTATCTCCCTATCTCTAATATCTCTCTACCTCTCAATCTCTCTCTCTCTCTATGTCTTTGGACATGCCTCTCACTCTCTATCTCCCTATCTCTCCCCTCTGTCTCCTCTATCTCTCCCAAACTCTTTTAGTCCCTTCTCTCTATCTCTCTTTAAACTGTAAACCCTAAACCCCTAAACACGAGCAACCCTAAACCTCTAAACCCTAAATAATTCCCCTAACCAACCTCTAAACCACTTCTCTATATAGGTGCAACTAATACCACTTTTTCATTGTTCAACTTGATGTTCATCTTGTTGGTTCTATGTCATATAATGTTCCACATCGAGCTCTTTATCTCGGTCATCCGGTTGTTCTTTATCTTGCTCTTTATTCTCATCAACTGGATGTTCCTCTATTTCTTGATCTTTTCCAAGATCCAAATACACTTCCTGTTGTTCTTCTTGATGCTGGTCATAAGGATGTGTCACTTCACCTTGTTGCTTTTTAAAATAACCAAGAAGAGGTAACAAGAGGCAACAAATTGTTACTTTTCTTAGGCAAATTTAAGTTTTCTAATTACTATTGAAATCTTTTTAAAATAATGTAAAGAACATGCGAAGCTTCAAGGAATCTTTTTATGGCACCTGTGCTAGCTTTTGTCCTCAAGGATCCAACATTTTGGTATCCTCCTTTGTAGAAATTAGAACATCCTCTTGATGACAATGGGAAGAATAAGGATGCCTTGAGAACTTGGAGATTTTATGGAGAGTGTAAGAACCTTCAAATCCTTAAAATTGAAATGGAAAAGGCTCACAAAGTTAGGACTGTAAAAGTATAATAATTATTGTGGGGGTTGTAATGAAAATATGGCTTAACTCTTTTGAGGTGACTCACTATCCATGATGTGTTGGGATCAATGGAAAATGGAATAAGAGATATTAACAAGAATTTGACATAAATGGAAGAAATGGATAGTCTCCCCTAAAAATGATGGCGAGAGATGTATTAATAGTAGAAGAAGCAACATGAATGGTGGGGTTGGTTGGGAGTGGACTAAAGAATTGATTGAGAGATTATAGAAGACTAATTGGGAGTGGACTAAATAATTGATTGAGAGATTATAGAAGACTTATTAAGAGTGGACTAAAGAATTGATTGAGAGTCAAGAGGATAGGAGAATTAGTTAGGGGAAGTAATGGTTCAATCAGGGGTGGAGAGAACTCTCAATCACAAGAATAAATGATGCCAAAATGGATGGAACTAAAAGAAATCATGCATTCCAAAAGATGACAAGGTTGCCCCTTTCATATGATACAGTCTTTCTAAAATTTAGATTGTATTTTATAGCTAAAATGCCTAAATAGTAAAATGCTAAAAATGCTAAAATAATAAAATAAAAAACAATGAAAACAATAGAGAAAAGAAAACGGATATCGGTTTTGGTTTGGCACCAAACCAAAAACAAACCAAAACAGATATCCGTTTCAAAGTCAAACTTTGCCAAGTCGCAAATTTGGCTAAGTAAAAACGCAATTTTTTTCCTATTGCCACTATTTGCCCCGCGATGATCCTGCACATACCCTCATAAAAAATAGGATTTTTTTTTTAAGTTGGCCCTAGGATTTTTTAAGTCGGCCCTAGGATTTTTTAAGTCGGCCCTAAAAATTTTTTTCTCAGGGGCTGCCGCCCCCGAACCCCTGCTTCTTGGGGGTTGCCGCCCCCAAACCCCCGCTCGGGGCCCAGCCCGGCCCCAAACCCTAGCGAGGATACATGGCTAGTGTACAGTACTTTCCTGATCAGTCGCCACCTACCAACAGTATCTACATTTTGTATATTGCAATGCATATGCAATACATACATTCCAACATACAAGTGCAGAACTAAAAAATGTATCCACTTCGTTTTGATTTCATGTCCGTTCTGGCATTGTATCCTTACCTTTTTATACATCGTGTTTGCATGCATAAGACATAATATACATACAAACCTTTCGGGCCTCAATTTGTTATGAACCATATTCTAATTATTGTTGGGTCCACCCTTGCATCTCTATTTATGTATATTACCTTATGCATATTAAATACATCTTATGATAATGCATCTGTGGGTCCCACCAAACTTAATCCCTTTTAACTTCCTTTTGAAATCCGCTATTGTATCTGTATTTTAGATGCAAACACTTATACATACAAACATAACACAACGCTTATTCAGATTTCAACCTTTATAAACTGGGTTACATATTCTTTTTGGGTTCAGGTATGTATGTTCACCTATTTGTATATTGAATGCATGCTTTTGAACATACAATACAATACCCAAATACAAACGCAGATTCCAATTTTTATTCACTTAACCTCCGAACCTAATCGGGTCCGTCTTTGCACATTAAAGTTTGAACATTCATGATGTACATGCAAAAGATAAGATACACAAAACCTGATTACATCATAATACAACAATATTAGCACCTCATATGCAAATAAATTTGTACAAGACATACAAATTTAACTAAACACTGTATTTTACCAAAACCTTCATATTTCACGAAATACCAAGAATTTCAAGTTGGTTCAAAAAGCAACCTTAAATCATTTTTCACACAGAATTCCCTAGTACCTCATGTTTCTCTCTTGCACTGGGTATTTTGATTTTTCAAACATTTCTTACACTACATACCCTTTTCCCTTTACGACCAAGCAGGACCAAACCCAACAAAGACACAAGCAATCAAGGTCCTCATTTTGCTAGAGGGTAAAATGGGGCGTGTTGTGAACATCACAACAACTAGCAACCAAATTCAAACAATTAAAGAAACAAAATGAAATAAATTCATAATTTCCAACTTCCTCATATGTAATCACATTATTCATCATGGACTAAAAATATTCAACAAAATACGTGAACATTTCAAAAGAATTTAGGTGTGTGCAATTGATTCATTCCCTCCTTTAGCAAAGTAAGAAAATAATAAACATTTGCATTAACCTACATAGTTGGGTTTAACCTTCTAAGCCAATCCTGGATAGAGCCTTGTTGTCATTAGGCTTCCATAGCCCCGACAAGGTTATCGCCTATAATTCCCCTAGATAGAGCCCCACTGCCAGTAAGCGTCTATAGCCCCGATAGAGTTATCTAGATGACCTTAAGAGAATAATTCTTTATTTTATTGATTTCTCAATATCCACTAGTGTATAAAAATATATCACATTAACTCATTATTTGCACAATAATGGAATCTGCTGCATAAGGCTGGGAATTATAGTGGTAGCAAAGGCCAACCTTTAGATTTTTCACTTAACACAAACATCTACCACCTCCCACTAATTCAAAAGAATCTTTAAGGTTTGTATTTATATGATTCTTTGAATGCTTCATGTCACATTTATTGAATACAATATTTCACATAATGAATAAAGAAACCACATTCATGAAAGTTTACAAGTTATGCATAAATTTCAAATGATTTACTTGAATTTCTCAAATTTCACTATTTTCTGTGGTTGCCAGTTTGCTCCTGTATACCCTGAATCAAAATAGAGACCCCAACCAAAAGAAAAAAATAGCAAACCAAGAGAACCAACACAAACCAAACAAAAAGAACAAAACAGACGAAGCAAAAATAAAACAAAAAAAACAAAATGAACAAAAGCAACCAGACTATACAACATTTATAGTATGATACACAATAGGATATCACTCACATTCTAGGCTTGAAAATAGTGTTTAAGATGCTGACCATTAACAGGTAATGGTACATCCTTGCTAGTTAAAGTTTTTAGCCTAAATGTATTGTCTCCTATAATTTTTGAAACCTGTAGTGGACCTAACCACAATTTATCAAACTTACCATGGTTTCCTTTCTTTTCATGAGCCTTATTCCAACATAGAACTAGATATGATATCTTAAATGTCTTAACCTTTGCTCTTTTGTCAAACCATCTTTTAACTACAACCTAATGTTTTGCGAACTTGTCAATGGCCTGATCCCTTTTCTCATCTAATTGTAACAACTGGACAATCCTAGACTCTCTATGGTCATCAAAACCCAAATACTCATTTGTAAATTTCTATGTAGGAATTCTCAAGTTAACTAGAAGTATGGGATTAGTCCCATTTACTAAATGGTAAGGTGCATTGCCCAAGGCTGCCTTGACTTTCGTCCTATCTACCCATAATGTATACTTCAATAATGTATTCCATTCTTTAGGGTTCTTAGCAATCAGTTTTTTAATGATATCCAACAGAATCTTATTCATTGATTTGGCTAACCCATTACCCTGAGGATAATAATTGGAGGAAAATTTAAGAACTATTCCATATTCAAATGCCCATTTAGAAAACTTTAAAGATGAAAATGCAGGGCCATTGTCACATACCAGAGCATAAGGTGTTCCGAACCTGGTGATGATGTTCTCTTCTAGAAACTTGCTGACGACCTCAGTAATGGAAAACTTACAACATGTCGCTTATGTCCATCTAGTACAGTAATCTGCCACTGTCAATATGAACTTGTGTCCAGCAGATGATAGAGGATTGATAACCCTAATAAAATCCAGTCCCCATTGAGCAAACGGTCTGTTGGTTTTTTCCCAGACTGGATGCTTATTCCCAGATTTCCCTACAAGGTAGCCATCAATGATCAATGGGATCTCTGGGCCAGGGGCCAACTGTATAGGAGATAGACTCTATTTTTATCTCCTCTTCTTCTTCAGGCTCTGCAAAACCTAGGGGGGTATTCCCTACTCAACATCCATGAGAATATGCATACAAAGGCTGGGATGCTGACATGAAGCAGATAAGTCCTCCTGTAAGTAGACCAAAACTGCAAGATAAGAGCAAAGGGGCTAGCTTTGGGCCTATTTTTAGTTATAGACAGAGGACTTGGGACCCTAAAACTAATTCTACTATCCTAATGGTTGTTTTGGAGTTATGAGTTTGATTTTGTGTTTGGATGCAGAGCTGGACCTAGTGTATAACCTCAACACAGAGCTAGATTGGTGCCTATCTAGGGCTTGGAGTCATAGACATACACATGTAAATGTTCAGCATAAACATATTAAAACTAGATTTCAAGGGGATTTATGTGATATCTGCCTTACAAATATATCCCAGAACAGAGTATCAAGTTATCTCTACTTATGATATCCTTACTGCAATATACTTTCCCCAATACTTAACCTGAAAATAGTTTAATCTATCCCTTGAACAGAAGTTAAGAGATCAAGCATTCAATATAGTAAACCTATATCCTAGAACCCAAGACACCCCTTAGATATCCAGATTCAAAAGGAAAGCATATTCAATACAAGAGACAGACAACAAAACACATGCAATATAGCATTACTCATCCAAATCAACATGAAACCAATGAATTTATGCATAAAACATAAGGCATGAGACTCATAAACTCACAAAATCCACTGCACAGAGCAACCAAAACCAGATGTATTTCATTACAGAGCCAAAATATCCAGTTTTTCAACAACCAATTTAGTAGCATCATCTGCTTTTTATAGAAAAACTATGCACTAAAAGAATTAATTACAAGGGAGGCCAAAAATCCCAGTAGATACACAGTATCAAAAAAAATGGTGCTCAAAATAAATGCAACAGCTAGAAACAAAGGACAGAGCAGGTGAGATCAGGATCTGGGCCACTGCGTAGGTACATGCATCATCAATTTAGGTGGTTGAGCCTGTCAACTCGACCCATGCCTTCCTGCATAATGTGCCATTAAAGTTTCAGCTACCCACAGCCTCTAGAAATGTAGCCGCAACAAGTTTCTAAAGATTTTCCGCCCAAACGCAGCCGCAAATGCAAAGAAACCCATCGTTGCATCAAAATTGAAAGATAGCCGTTGATCAAAAACCCTTCGCTAACATCAACGGCCCCAAAAACTACTGAAAAGTTGCCAAATAACCAAAACGTGCCACGTAGACACTTAAAGTTTCCAACACTGGGTTGTTTCACTTACCTTCTCTGCTGAGAGCCTTCTGCCAGGAACCACACATGGGAGCAACCACGTGGCAGCCGCCGCAGCACCCCTGAAACATTAGGGACTCTCCTAAGAAACTCCAATGGAAGCTTGGCGGAGGTTGACACATGGCGGGCTTCGCGCCCTCTTGAAACACACAAAGAAACTTTAAAGAAACTCCCACGAAAGCCACCACGTGGCGCCTTCCGCGGTCACTTGAAACATAAAGAAACTCAGGCGGAAACCAACACGTGGCAGGTTCTGCATTATCTTTGAAACATATAGAAACTATAGAGAAATAGGCCATAAGTCCTGGGACCCTCCACCACACATCACATTCTGATACATTTGATACATACGCTGGGGCCCACCTCAGTGTTTCGTTCAACGTTTGAGACAAAAAAGAAACAGCCTGCGGAAGCTGACACTTGTCACCATCTGTGCTACCTTTAGCTACTTTAAGGGTCTATCGAAAACTATGGCAGAAACTGTGAAACTTTTAGAAACACTTCGGCAGAGGCCGCCATCTGGCAACATCTGTAGCAGCTTAGAAACTCTAACGGGACCCACCATGTTTGCGCCACACTTTGAAACATGTAGAAACTATCTCGGAAGCTGACATCTATCAGCTTCCGTAGTAACCATAAGGGACACACGGCACCCTCCACCCTTGCATAGAAACTTTTTAGAAACATTGGCGAATGCCTCCACGTGGCGCCTTCCGTGCCACTCTCATAAACTTTAAAGAAACTCTATTGAAACTTTAGCAGAACTTTGTCAGAAGCTGACACGTGGCACACTCCGCGGAAAGCAAAGGCGCAGATTTAAACCGAGGCTTAAACTTGGTGGTCCCGCGGCACTTGCACATTTTTGACCCTCACTGCCACACTTAGAAATATTTAGGGTCTGGAAACTGTAGCTCAAAATGCATTCCTAAATGCATGAAACTCAGATTTTTAACATTTTCAGGGGCTGATAGAGATTTCAGCAACATAACAAGATCTCGCAACTCAGAAATTTTAGGGTTTGAAGGAGAAAAATAGCAAACATTCAAGTTTAAAACCCTAGACATAAATAATTACCAACATAGGCTCCGATTGGGGACGTGTAGGCGCAAGACTGCAGCGAGGACCAGACAACTCCGGGTAGACTAGACAAAACCCAAAATTCAAAACAGGACTGACCACACAAGGTATGTACAAAATATTTACAACTATTTTACATTGTGCACACAAGTTATTCATTTATGTGAAAAAGGCTTTAAGGAATTTGTTGTGCACTGGCAATTCCATCAACTCACCACTTAGGGTTTGGAGAAAATAGGAGTCTCCACCATAGATATTGCTAATTTGGTACGGGCCTGTCCATAAGGGTTCAAATTTGCCATGTTTACCCTTATCCTGGTTCCTTGCATTCCACATAAGGACCATATCACCTATATGAAAACCTCTCTCTGTAACCCTTTTATCAAACAGGTACTTCACCTTTTGTTGTTTCTTGATGTCTATTTTTTGTGCCTCTGCTCTGATTTCATCTAGCTCAACCAGCTGATTGATCCTTTCAATCATTGAATCATTAACCTCCCCATCATTCTCTCGTATGAACTTGTAAACTGGCTGGAGGTTATTCACATGCAATCTAGCTATTGTACCATACACTAATTCATAAGGTGACCTTCCAGTGGCTTTTTTCACTGTCACCCTATCAGCCCATAATGCCAACTTCAGTTTTGAATCCTAGGATTTCTTATTTTTATCCATTATCCTCTTGATGATTTTCATTAGGCTTTTGTTGCTTGACTCTGCTTGACCATTTCCTTGTGGGTGGTATGGTGATGTGTGAGACAAGTCAATTCCATATTTATTGCAGAAATCAACAAATTCACCTGATCTAAAGCACATTGCATTATCTATGATTAACTTGACTGGTACCCCAAACCTGATAATAATATTCTCCAAGATAAAATCCATCACCACCTTACTTGTAGCCTTTTTAGTAGGGACAACCTCGATCCATTTAGTGAAGTAGTCAGTAGCAACCAAAATCCAACTGTGTCCTCCACTAGACTTCTCTGAAATTTCCCCTATGAAGTCAATTCCCCATTGCTGAAATGGAGCTTCCACAGTTATAGTCCTGAGGGGCAGTGCACCTTCATATCTCAACTTTCCTGAGAACCTCTGGCAAGGGTCACATTTCCTTACTAGCCTTTGTGCATCTGAAAAGACAGTGGGCCACCAATATCCTACCCTAAGGATCTTATGAGCTGTTGTTTGGGCAGTATAATGTCCACCACACAATCCTTTATGCATGTCATTCAAAACATTGTTAGCTTCATCTTCATCCACACATCTCAGCAACACACCATTAGGGTTCTTCCAGTACAACTCACCTTGAACAATAACATACCTGATTACATGTAGTTTTAAGGTCCTCTTTTGATTGTCACTGAAATGGGAAGGACAATTCAAATTTTGCAAGTAATATATGATGTCCTTATACCATTTAGATTCTGATACATTGACATTCTTATTCTAGACTGCATTGACTTGACATGCCTCTAGATTTGATTGTGTCATTGGCTTTGCTAACCCTTGTCCTCTTACCAATTTTGTGATCTGTATCTCTATGTTGAACTCCTGCAACTTATTTATCCATCTGCATCTCCTTCCAGTTACCTCCTGCTGAGTGAAGATATCTTTTATCGCTGCATGAGGTACATATGCAACTACTTGTGAGCCTACCAAATAAGTCCTGAAGCTCTTGACTGCTCTAACCAGTGCATATGCCTGTTTCTCCATAATGTCATACTTTAATTCAGTAGCCTGCAATGACCTACTGAAGAAAGCAATGGGCTGCTCAAAACCATCCTCATTTTTTTGAAGTAAACATGCAGCAACAGTATGGAAAGAAGCAAATGAAAATAATTGAAATGGCTTGGAAAAATTAGGAGATTTCAGTACAGGAGCCATCTTGATTGCTTCCTTAATGTTCTGAAATGATTCAATTGCTTCATTCTCCCAATTAACAGTTGCACTTTTCTTCAACATATTGGAAATTTCTTTTGTGGTCTCTGCAAAGTTAGGAACAAATCTCCTAACAAAGTTAATTTGTCCAAAGAAGGACTGCACACCTTTTATTGTTTTAGGGATCTGAATTTTGTCAATTGTAGCCACCCTTTCAGGATCAATCCTAACTCCATCCTTGGAAATAATGTGTCCAAGCAATTTTCCTTCCACAACCCCAAAAGCACATTTCTTTAGGTTGAGAGAAATGCCATACTCTAGTGCTCTAATAAAAATCTGTTCCAAATGCATACAATGCTGCTCTTCTTTCTTTGAAAAGGAAGTCAAATCATCTTGATAAACAGCCAAGATTGAATCAATCAATCCTGCAAAAGCAACATCCATTGCTCTTTGAAATGTAGCACCTGCATTTGTTAGTCCAAATGGCATCCTCATATATACATAGGTTCCCCATGGAGTAGTGAAAGCAGTCTTAAATTGTTCTGATTCTTTTACTTTCACTTGATTGTACCCTGAAAAACCATCCATCATAGATAAAAGTGTTGGATCTAGGGCATACAACTGAGAGGGGGGGGGTGAATCAGTTGTATAAAACTTCTTGTTCTTTCAAACACTTGATTCTTGTTGTTAGTTAGCAACATATCAAATAATCATCCATGGAAGCATAATACATAAACACAAGAGCAGATAAGCATCAACACATTGAACACCAAGATTTTGACGTGGAAAACCCGGTTAAGGGAAAAACCACGGGGTGATTAACCCAAGAATTATTCTCTGTTAGAAGAATAAAGAAGAATGAATGGCACATGCCAATAAGGGCTCACTGCCCGAGCACACTGCTCACAAAGAGGCCCACTGCCTACAAGGAGACACACTGTCTACAAAGTGATAAAAATCACAGTCTTGAACTGGAGAATGACATCTCTATCATGTCCGGATCAGTTCCAATTAAGCCCAACAATCTCTGCTCTGCCTTTCGCACGTTTCTTCGCTATGCCACACTCATCCACACACCACACTTTGAAATGAACTCACAAACCGTTATTTATACAAGACATCAACTTAGGAACAAACATCTAAGTCGGCAAACAACCATAGGAGTATCCGCAAGATGAATAACACATCCGGTCGGCCATCACAAGAACATTCGCAGGATGAACAACTCATCCGGTCGGCTAAACAGAGCAAGAACTTCATCCGGAAGAATAACTTCAATTCCGGGCTCTACCATCAATGCGGACCAACAACACAACCTAAACATGATCCAAGAACCTTCACAAGCCTGTCTGAATGTCCGGATACATCCGCACTTCCTCTACTTACTGGGATCTTTTGTCTTCCTCATCCGGAACTTCAAGAACATAGTCTGTCGCCACTGTCATAATGCAAGAGGTACTTCCGGACCTCCAACTCATACACAAATCAGGATGACACATCACAAGGACATCCCAAACACTTTGTCCAATCCGCAGATTAGGATAATACAATTCCAGACCTCACCGGACCTTTTTGTGATCCTCTGTCACCTCTGGATACTTGCCGGAACCGGTTCTATACCGACAGCCACAACTCCTTCAGATCTTCATGCGGACCTCTGAAATCTTAACTGAAGCATCTCAAGACTCATATCTACTAACCCTTTAATCCGCATCCTCCGGTTCTCATCCTATACAGTACATTTGCCTTCTTCTCATCACTGTTCTTCACTGTTCCTGACTGAGGCTAATTTTCTCAATATCCTCAGCACACAGCTCATCAAATCCTTCTTGTCAATGCAATATGAGTATGTTGACATCAATGACAACACTGGCTCACCTCATACTTGCAACAATCTCCCCCTTTGTCATTGATGGCAACATATGATGTGAAAAACCATTAAGACAAGAACTTCAACTTTTCATATGTCTTCTCTTCCTTTACTGCTCCCCCTTTGATCATCAATCACTTGTTTTTCACATGTCTTCTCTCCCCCTTTGACATCAATGGCAAAGGGCTCATACTTGCAATTCTCATACATCAGAATCATACCAGCTGCTCCCCCTTAGTTGCAGCTCCCCATTAGTCCGGATCACAAGATATGACTGTGATAGCCACCGGACTGATGCACATCAGTGCATCTTAGTTCATCACCGGAGGGGCCATGACCCCTAACTTCTCCCGGAGATATTCAAAAGAGTCTTTGGGAAGAGGTTTTGTAAGGATATCTGCAATCTGATCCTTGGAGGGAACATACTCCAATCTGACTTCTTCCTTGTTTACTTGTTCTCTCAAAAAGTGAAATTTAATAGATATGTGCTTAGTCTTAGAATGCAATACCGGATTCTTGGAGATATTAATTGCACTTGAATTATCATAGAAAATTGTGATAGGCTTCTCATATTCAACTTTGATGTCTCTTAGCATCTGCTTCATCCATAAGATTTGAGTGCAACTATCTGCTGCTGTAATGTATTCTGCTTCAGTTGTAGACAGAGATATTGCATCTTGTTTCTTGCTTAGCCAAGAAACCAATCTCTTCCCCAAAAAGAATGCTCCACCACTAGTGCTTTTCCGATCATCCACATCTCCTGCCCAATCTGCATCTGTGTAAGCATGAAGAGAGAAATCCGGATCTCTAGGGTACCATAGACCATACTCAACTGTTCCTTTCAAGTACCTAAAAATTCTTTTGATTGCCATAACATGAGATTCTCTAGGATCAGCCTGGAATCTTGCCACAAGACCAACAGCCTGCATTATATCTGGTCTAGTTTGAGTGAGATACAACAATCTACCAATCATTGATCTATACTTTGTCTGATCTGCTTTTGGAGAATCATCATCTTTGCTTAGCTTACATCCGGTTGCCATAGGAGTGTTCATTGGCTTTGAGTCTTCCATACCAAATTTCCTTAACAATTCTTTCACATATTTGGTCTGAGAAATGAAGATCCCTTCTTTTGTTTGAGTAATTTGCAGACCCAAGAAGAAATTCATTTCACCAAGCATAGACATTTCAAACTCACTTTTCATCTGATTAGCAAAAGTTTTGCACATACTATCTCTTCCTCCAAAAATGATATCATCCACAAACACTTCAACAATCAGAATGTTTTCATGATCAATTTTGAAATATAAGTTACTGTCAGCAGTACCTTTGTTGAATCCAATCTGCACTAGATGCTTGTCCAACCTTTCATACCATGCTCTTGGGGCTTGCTTCAATCCATACAAAGCTTTCTTCAACTTGCAGACCATATCATTATTATCAGACAATTGAAATCCATCCGGTTGTTCAATGTAGACTTCTTCTTCCAGATCACCATTTAGGAAGGCAGACTTGACATCCATCTGATATACCTTGAAGTCTTTGAAAGCAGCAAATGCAAGAAGTAATCTGACTGCTTCAATTCTTGCCACCGGAGCAAAAGTCTCTTCAAAGTCAATTCCTTCTATTTGAGAGTAGCCTTTGCAGACCAATCTAGCTTTGTTTCTGATTACTTCACCAGCTTCATTTAGTTTGTTCCGGAAGACCCACTTGGTTCCAATTACATTCCTGTCTCTAGGTCTGGGAACAAGATCCCAAGTATGATTTTTCTCAATTTGCATCAATTCATCTTTCATTGCTTTGGTCCAGTTTTCATCATTGCAGGCTTCATTTATTGTTTTAGGTTCAATTTTTGAAATCAGACAGCATTCATCCTGATTTTGAGCAATATTCCTTCTAGTTTGTACACCTTTGCTTCTGTCACCTATGATCTGATCTTCAGAGTGATTCAGTCTTACATACCTTGGAATTTTGGGAGTATCCAGCACTGCTGTTTCTTGATCAGGCTCATTCAAACCTATCTCTTCTTCCTGATTTACCGGATCAGGCTGACTCTGTCTCACCGGAGAGGATTGAGGTCCTTGAACACTGTCTTGGTCATCTTCATCAAACTCATAAAATCTTGAAGGCTTCTCAATTCCTTCATCAACCTTTACATTGGTGCTTTCTATCATCTTCCTCAATCTCTTATTGTAACACCGGTATGCTTTGCTTTGAGTGGAGTAGCCCAAGAAAATTCCTTCATCACTTCTAGCATCAAACTTTCCTAGATCTTCATCTCTTTTAATATAACACTTGCTACCAAATACTCTGAAATATTTCACAGTAGGAGTGATGCCAAACCAGAGTTCATAGGGGGTCTTACTGGTGTTGTTTCTGATTTGAACTCGATTGAGAGTGTAGACTGCAGTGCTGATAGCTTCTTTCCAAAACATTTGAGGAACATTTGCTTCCAACATCATTGTCCTAGCAGCTTCCTGGATGGTCCGGTTCTTTCTCTCAACTACTCCATTCTGCTGTGGAGTCTTAGGAGCAGACAACTGTCTTCTTATACCCTGTTTCTCACAAAAGTCAATGAATTCACCAGATGTAAATTCACCACCTCTATCAGACCTTAGACACTTTAGTTTCTATCCGGTTTGATTCTCCACCATAGCTTTGAAGATTCTGAACTTCTCAAAAGCTTCTGATTTTTCTTTTAGAAAGGTAACCCACATCATCCGGGAATGATCATCAATTAACAACATGAAATATCTATCACCCTGCAGACTCTTGATTCTTGTCGGACAACATAGATCAGTATGTACTAATTCCAATAATCCGGTAGAAGACTGATCTTTGCTTTTGAAAGAGACTCTGCTTTGTTTACCTAACTGACATTCTTTACACACACTATTTGTAGGTTTCATCAATTTTGGAAGATCTCTCACAGCCTGAGTATTGCTTATCTTGATGATGTTATCAAAATTTACATGACACATTCTTCTATGCCATAACCAACTCTGATCAATTTGAACAAATAAATAACTTTTATTTGAACCAACCAGATGAAAGATATTACCTTTTGTCTGAGTACCGGATGCAATTTCAGTTCCGGAGCTTGTAAAGATTCTGCATTTTCCATTCTTGAACCGGAGATCATAGCCTTTGTCCACTAACTGACCAACACTGAGAAGATTGTGCTTCAATCCTTCAACATACAGTACATTACCTGTTTTGCTCTTACCATCAAAGGAAATAGTTCCCCTACCTCTGATTCTGCCAGCAGAATTGTCACCAAACTTTACCATTCCTCCTTCATATCTTTCCAAGTCTAAGAACTTATTCTTGTCACCAGTCATATGGTGAGAACATCCACTGTCAATAACCCAATCATCCTTTTCTTCCACTTGAGCAGCCAAGGCTTTTTCAACAACTTTGTGATTGATAGATTCAGAGAGTATTGAATCTTCTTCCTTGATGGCTATAAACACCCACTCATTTCCGGATTTGCTTCCTAGTTCTGATTCATCATCTGTTACTCCTTCATTGTCATCTTCTTCATGAACATAATAGCAATTCTTTTGAAACCTTTGTCTGTGAGTATTAGATCTTGCAGATCTCTCCGGACATCTTGAGGCAAAATGACCAATCTTATTGCAGTTGAAACACTTAAAGGGTAGTTTTCCTTCATACTTACCGGATCCTCTTGGCAGTCTTTTTGCAATGAGGGCTTCAAGTTGAGCTGTTTCTGCTTCTTCTTCTTCCATGTCTCTTCTTGCTTGATCATACCATGACATTTTCCTTGATGAGTTTTCACCCGGATCAAATCTCTGTTTGCCTTTCACATAGGTACTGGCTTTGAAAGCAGATTCAGTCTTGGGAGGATCATCTCCAAACTCGGTCATTTCAAATGCAGCTAGTTTGCCAGCCAGTTGTTCTCTTGTGACAGTTGTGTGGGCTCTGAATTCATCAATGGCAGCAACTTTGATTTTGTAGGCAGCAGGAAGGGATCTTAGGATTTTGCAGACAATCTCATTTTCATCTAAAGTTCCACCAGCATTTCTGATTCCACATACCAGTTCATTTACTCTTGGCATAAAGGTAGTGATGTTTTCATCATCTCTCATTTTCAATCTTTCAAATTTCCCTTTCAGACTTTGCAACCTTGCACTTTTGACAAACTCATCTCCTTCATATAGAAGTTCCAGTTTAGTTAGGATCTCATATGCAGTTGGTAGGTCAATGACATTCA
The DNA here is from genome assembly GCA_027924645.1 of Cunninghamia lanceolata. Classification (NCBI taxonomy): domain Eukaryota; kingdom Viridiplantae; phylum Streptophyta; class Pinopsida; order Cupressales; family Cupressaceae; genus Cunninghamia; species Cunninghamia lanceolata. The sequence continues at coordinate 16,861,046 of BSBN01001272.1, read as the reverse complement.
AGAGATCTGAGTCATTCAATGCGCTTAGAAGAGCTTCCTTGGTCCGCAGATTGTTTTCAGCTTCTGTGATTTCATTCAGAGTTGTCGGACCACCTTGTGGAGGTATATATGGTTTTGAAATCATAGCCAAGTATGCTTTTCCCATACATTCCAAGTGACACTTCATGCGACCTTTCCAGAGAGTGAAGTTGGTTCCATCGAACTTCAGACTATCCTTCTTGTATGACGACATCCTGGATCTCCTCAAGCGGTTAAGCTCCTATCAGAGGAACTTAGCTCTGATACCAATTGTTGGATCTAGGGCATACAACTGAGAGGGGGGGGTGAATCAGTTGTATAAAACTTCTTGTTCTTTCAAACACTTGATTCTTGTTGTTAGTTAGCAGCATATCAAATAATCATCCATGGAAGCATAATACATAAACACAAGAGCAGATAAGCATCAACACATTGAACACCAAGATTTTGACGTGGAAAACCCGGTTAAGGGAAAAACCACGGGGTGATTAACCCAAGAATTATTCTCTGTTAGAAGAATAAAGAAGAATGAATGGCACATGCCAATAAGGGCTCACTGCCCGAGCACACTGCTCACAAAGAGGCCCACTGCCTACAAGGAGATACACTGTCTACAAAGTGATAAAAATCACAGTCTTGAACTGGAGAATGACATCTCTATCATGTCCGGATCAGTTCCAATTAAGCCCAACAATCTCTGCTCTGCCTTTCGCACGTTTCTTCGCTATGCCACACTCATCCACACACCACACTTTGAAATGAACTCACAAACCGTTATTTATACAAGACATCGACTTAGGAACAAACATCTAAGTCAGCAAACAACCATAGGAGTATCCGCAAGATGAATAACACATCCGGTCGGCCATCACAAGAACATTCGCAGGATGAACAACTCATCCGGTCGGCTAAACAGAGCAAGAACTTCATCCGGAAGAATAACTTCAATTCCGGGCTCTACCATCAATGCGGACCAACAACACAACCTAAACATGATCCAAGAACCTTCACAAGCCTGTCTGAATGTCCGGATACATCCGCACTTCCTCTACTTACTGGGATCTTTTGTCTTCCTCATCCGGAACTTCAAGAACACAGTCTGTCGCCACTGTCATAATGCAAGAGGTACTTCTGGACCTCCAACTCATACACAAATCAGGATGACACATCACAAGGACATCCCAAACACTCTGTCCAATCCGCAGATTAGGATAATACAATTCCGGACCTCACCGGACCTTTTTGTGATCCTCTGTCACCTCTGGATACTTGCCGGAACCGGTTCTATACCGACAGCCACAACTCCTTCAGATCTTCATGCGGACCTCTGAAATCTTAACTGAAGCATCTCAAGACTCATATCTACTAACCCTTTAATCCGCATCCTCCGGTTCTCATCCTATACAGTACATTTGCCTTCTTCTCATCACTGTTCTTCACTGTTCCTGACTGAGGCTAATTTTCTCAATATCCTCAGCACACAGCTCATCAAATCCTTCTTGTCAATGCAATATGAGTATGTTGACATCAATGACAACACTGGCTCACCTCATACTTGCAACAAAAAGTTCACAGCCAGTCACCTTCTGCAACATGGCCTCCATATTTGGCAATGGATAGTTATCCTTCAAAGAAGATACATTTAGGTTTCTAAAGTCCACACATAACCTTATATCACCATTCTTTTTTCTGACTGGGACAAGGTTAGACACCCAAGTTGAATGTCTGATAGGCATGATTATTCCAGCCTCCCTAAGCTTTATAAGTTCTTCTTGCATTTTTGGAGCTAAGGTTGGGTTGATAGGCCTCTATTTTTGTCTAAATGGTTTAGCTCCAGGCTTCAAAGGGATTTCATGCTGAAATAAATCCTCTCTATAGGCTTTGAGGTCTTCATATGACCAGGCAAAAACATGCTTATACTTTCTCAATAATGCAATCAGCATGCCTCTGATATGTGGTTTGAGCTGTTTGCCCACGTATACCTTTTTGGGAGCATGAGATGTTCCCAAATTTATCTCCTCCAGATCATTCTTGTTTGTTGGAGATGTTTTTGTAACAAATTGGTCCCTATGGTCAAAAGCTCTTTCTAAAGCTACCAACCCTCTAGGGATTTTGTTTGTCTTGAGTTGAATTAGTTCCTTCCCTAAAAGAGTTTCTTTTCCATCTACAACTTCCACAAAGTTTTGAAAATCCATTTCTTGGTTCTCATATTCATCAATACAATGTAGAAATCTTAGTAAATCCTTATCATCATCAAACACTTGCCAGCTGCATACATTATCTGGCACTGCAGGCCTAAACTTGATTTCAACATTTGTAACATCTGACAAAGTTATATCATCTGGCCTTATGGCTACATTGGCTAGAAAATCTGCTCTGACATTTTTTGATCTTTCTATCCAATTTATTGAAAAAGCATCAAATAATTCAATTGTATCCCAAACAACATGCTTATATTGTTTCAACCTTTTATTTTTTGATGCATACTTATCTCTAATTTGGGACACAATAAGCTCTGAATCACCAAACACTTTGAGCATCTTAATTCCATGCTTCAAAGCAACATTTAACCCTCATAACAGAGCCTCATACTCTGCAATATTATTTGTACAGGCAAACCTCAACAAGAAAGAGAATTGGAGAAGCTTACCAGTTGGAGACAGAAAAACAATTCCAGCACTAGAGCCTTCTTTTGAACAAGCTCCATCAAAATACATGGTCCAAAGACCTTGCTAGTCCAACTTTTGAATGCAAATTTTTTCTCTTTTATCTTCCTTATCATCTAAGACAACTCTAAAGTTTTCATAGTCAATGTCCACAAAACATATATGATCCTCTAATTCTTGATCCTCCACTGTCTCTGATGATCTTTCTTCTCTGATCAGCTTGACATCCCTGCCATTCATTGGGATCATGGCATATGACAGATCCAGTTGCATACTTCCACCAATGAGTGTTGCCCATCTTCTTGACAGCAACATGCGATATTGTGGCTTAATATCAACAACTGTTATGTTCATTTTATAGATTTTTTCAGGATATGCTGCCAATCTAAAATCATCATCCTTCATGATTCCAATGATAGGTACCTCCCTAGCATCCATTGCATAGCATTTCCCACATGCTTTATCTATTTTTAATCCAGCTTGCTGCATAATGGCCAAAGGCATGATGTTTGTAGATGCTCCAGAATCAAGCATACAATTTCTAATTACTTTTCCACTTATAACCAAGGATACATAAAATGGCTCCACTTGTGAAGGGCATTTTGTCATGGTCATCCCTAGATATACCTCAGGAATCTCATCCTCTTCAATACACAGCTTGTTTCTTATCCTGAGTCTCAATATTCTGCTTGGCTTGACATGGTACTCTTGAAATCAAGGATACAGTCTTATTTTTGAATTCTTCAACTTTCATCAACTCCATTAGTGGAACAGAGACTTTTATTTGAGACAAGACCTGAGTGATGTCAAATGGAGTATAATTTTAAATAACAGTTGTAGCTTGATCCACAGTTTTACCTCTATCCTGAGATGATCCAACTTTAGTTTTTATGGCTTTCTGACTATCATCCTTGTTTTGAAAATTCTTACTTTGATCCTCAACCTGGGGAACTCTATTTTCTGGTCCTTGGGGATCATAACCTATTTTCTGCTTAAAATTTTGCCTATTTTTGTTCCATTGCTTCTTTTGTGTCTCAATTCCTTTATGACAGTGTATAGGCTGATTTGCAGAAATGCCTTCTGGCTGATGTGGGCTGCTTACTTGAGCTTTACCTCTTAGGTTGTAGTTGCTTTTGACTTGAGCAACTACTGCAGCTGTGAAGGCCCTAATTTCTTCATCAGAAGGCCTCCTCAAGTTATTCAGAAAACTGTGTGAATCCTGAGCATATGCATAGTTGTCTCCATCATCTTCATCGTATGGAAACTGTTGGCAGCCCTGAGTTTCATCATTTGCATTTGCATCAGCATCATGAAAAGAGTATTCTCTATCTGTAGACAACATTTTGACATTGTCATCTTCCATGCAATGAGGCTCATTGCACTCATCATAGGCCATGGCATTGTTATATAGAGACTGAGCAATCATACATTGTCATTGTGAATGAGGCATCTGGCATATTGTACACCGTGGGGTATCATTAACAATATTAACAGTCTTCTTCAAAGGATCAGGAGTTTCCTTGGTATGTTGAGCTCTTTGATTTGTGTTGTTATGTGGCAATACAGGTCTACCATTATGCCAATTGGTATTATATGGCATATCATGCAATGATGGTCTCTTTTCTTGTCTTTGGTAAGCTTGCCTATCAGGACCTACCCCTTTTTCACTTCTAGCCAGTCTATAGCTTAGATCCTTAACAACATTTGCCAATTTATCTATTTTATCTTCAGGGGTAGATGTACTACCTTGAGTGTTTTGAGGTTTGTTTGGATTCTGTAGAATTTTCACATCATCCCTTCTGTTTGTCTTGCCTGATGCTTTCTTTTTATTCTCAATATTTATTGCTATCTTGAAAGCATCCCTGAGAGTAGAAGGACCCTTATCTCTTAACCCATATGTTGTTTTGGCATCAAAAGCATTAAAATATAATATTATGCACATTGGTTCATTTGGCCTCATGTGATGTGGCAATTTGTTCAACACTTTAGTAAATCTTGCATTAAAATCTGTAACTTGTTCATTTGACCCTTTAGTGATACTAGTAAACTCATTTACAAAAAAGTGAGGGTCAGTTTTGTCATCATATTGCTCCTTAAACATCCTTTTGAAATCATCCCATGATGAAATGCTTCTGTCAGGTAGACCTTTATGCCATTCCTTGGCTTCATCAACTAAGGATTGCATAAATGATTTCATGAAAACATCCTCATGCTCAACCTCAAAGTTGTCCATGGTATTCTGAAAAGCTTTTAAATGGTCTTCTCTTGAGACAGTATTGTTTCCTGAAAATTTAGGCACTTGCAACCTCACATGTTTGTCAACAGGGTTTGGATAACCAGGAATGCCATCAAAAACAAGCTGTCTGAATCTATCCAACTGCATTGGGTGCCTTTCAAACTGATTAGCATTTGCATTTCTATTTACATTTTGATATCTCACATTATTTAATGGTACTCTGGCATTGTCTACATTTTGTCTTTGATCATTATTCTGATGATACTGTACCTCATTTCTTTGTTGATTTCTCTGCATATTTGCATTTTGGAGGGTAGGAATTGAATCATTTTGATCAACTCTCAAAGCCTGCACTTTCTGTTTCATATCATCTCTTATTTTTATTGCTTGCAGATATTCTAACTCAGCCCTTAAGCTCTTAATTTCATCAGCTAGTTCTTCCTCTCTAGGCATAGAAGAGAATGGTTTCATCATATTATGATCATCATTATCATCATCCCTTAGGGATTTAGCCTCTTCAAATCTGTCAGGAGAATCATGAAAAGGACATTCTTGAAACACATTTGACCTTATTCTCAAACCATTACCTTGCTGCCTTTCATACACATTCTAGATTTCAGCCTCAGTGTTTGAGAAATAAGGTACTGTCTTCTCTGAGGATCCTGGATTATCCTGAATAAAATTATTTTTCTTGGGGCTAGGAGAACCATCTTGACTGGCTCGAACAGTCTCCTTTTTTCTATACATCATTTTTATGGGTAACTCTTCAAATAGAGTATTACGCTGGGATCTTCTCCCTTGCATACAAATTTTTACTTTACCGGTTGGGAGATTGGTTCGGAGTCGCCACCTATTACTAGGAACTGTTTTCTTTTAAAAATCAAGGTTCTTTCTCAAAGTTTATCCCCAGTAGAGTCACCAATTTCTGTTGGTTTTTTCCCAGACTGGATGGTTATTCCCAGATTTCCCTACAAGGTAGCCATCAATGATTAACGGGATCTCTGGGCCAGGGGCCAACAATATAGGAGATAGACTCTATTTTTATCTCCTCTTCTTCTTCAGGCTCTGCAAAACTTAGGGAGGTATTCCCTACTCAACATCCATGAGAATATGCATACAAAGGCTGGGATGCTGACATGAAGCAAATAAGTCCTCCTGTAAGTAGACCAAAACTGCAAGATAAGAGCAAAGGGGCTAGCTTTGGGCCTATTTTTAGTTGTAGACAGAGGACTTGGGACCCTAAAACTAATTCTACTATCCTAATGGTTGTTTTGGAGTTATGAGTTTGATTTTGTGTTTGGATGCAGAGCTAGACCTGGTGTATAACCTCAACACAGAGCTAGATTAGTGCCTATCCAGGGCTTGGAGTCATAAACATACACATGTAAATGTTTAGCATAAACATATTAAAACTAGATTTCAAGGGGATTTATGTGATATCTGCCTTACAGATATATCCCAGAACAGAGTATCAAGTTATCTCTACTTATGATATCCTTACTGCAATATACTTTCCCCAATACTTAACCTGAAAATAGTTTAATCTATCCCTTGAACAGAAGTTAAGAGATCAAGCATTCAATATAGTAAACCTATATCCTAGAACCCAAGACACCCCTTAGATATCCAGATTCAAAAGGAAAGCATATTCAATATAGCATTACTCATCCAAATCAGCATGAAACCAATGAATTTATGCACAAAACATAAGGCATGAGACTCATAAACTCACAAAATCCACTGCACAGAGCAACCAAAACCAGATGTATTTCATTACAGAGCCAAAATGTCTAGTTTTTCAACAACCAATTTAGTAGCATCATCTGCTTTTTATAGCAAAACTATGCACTGAAAGAATTAATTACAAGGGAGGCCAAAAATCCCGCTAGATACACAGTATCAGAAAAAATGGTGCTCAAAATAAATGCAATAGCCAGAAACAAAGGACAGAGCAGGTGAGATCAGGATCTGGGCCGCTATGCAGGGACATGCATCATCAATTCAGGTGGTTGAGCTTGTCAACTCGACCCATGCCTTCCTGCATAATGTGCCATTAAAGTTTCAGCTACCCACAACCTCTGGAAATGTAGTTGCAGCAAGTTTCTAAAGATTTCCCACCCAAACGCGACCGCGGATGCGAAGAAACCCATTGTTGCATCAAAATTGAAAGATAGCCGTTGATCAAAAACCCTTCGCTAACATCAACGGCCCCAAAAACTGCTGAAAAGTCACCAAATAACCAAAACGTGCCACGTAGACACTTAAAGTTTCCAACGCTGGGTTGTTTCACTTACCTTCCTTGCCGAGAGCCTTCTGTCGGGAACCACACGCGGGAGCCACCACGTGGCGGCCGCTGCAGTACCCCTGAAACATTAGGGACTCTCCTAAGAAACTCCAACGGAAGCTTAGCGGAGGTTGACACATGGAGGGCTCCGCGCCCTCTTGAAACTTTAAAGAAACTCTCGCAGAACCCGCCACGTGGCGCCTTTCGCGGTCACTTGAAACATAAAGAAACTCAGGCGGAAACCAACATGTGGCAGGTTCCGCATTATCTTTGAAACATATAGAAACTATAGAGAAATAGGCCATAAATCCTGGGACCCTCCACCATGCGTCACATTCTAATACATTTGATACATACGCTGGGACCCACATCAGTGTTTCATTCAACGTTTGAGACAAAAAAGAAATAACCTACGGAAGCTGACACTTGTCACCATCCGTGCTACCTTTAGCTGCTTTAAGGGTCTATCAGAAACTATGGCAGAAACTGTGAAACTTTTAGAAACACTTCGGCGGAGGCCGCCATCTGGCAACATCTGCAGCAGCTTAGAAACTCTAACAGGACCCACCATATTTGCGCCACACTTTGAAACATGCAGAAACTATCTCAGAAGCTGACATTTGTCAGCTTCCGCAGTAACCATAAGGGACACACGGCACCCTCCGCCCTTGCATAGAAACTTTTTAGAAACATTGGTGGATACCTCCACGTGGCGCCTTCCGCACCACTCTCAGAAACTTTAAAGAAACTCTATTGAAACTTTAGCAGAACTCTGACAGAAGCTGACACGTGGCATGCTCCGCAGAAAGCAAAGGCACAAATTTAAACTGGGGCTTAAACTTGGTGGTCCCACGGCACTTGCACATTTTTGACCCTCACTGCCACACTTAGAAACATTTAGGGTCTAGAAACTATGGCTTGAAATGCATTCCTAAATGCATGAAACTCATATTTTTAACATTTTCAGGGGCTGATAGAGATTTCAACAACAGAACAAGATCCCGTAACTCAGAAATTTCAGGGTTTGAAGGAGAAAAATAGCAAACATTCAAGTTTAAAACTCTAGACATAAATAATTACCAACACAGTCTAGACTCTATAATAGGCTGCAATGGATGGGTTTGATTTCTCCCTCTATCTGCTATAGTTTGGTATGTGTGGCAACTTTTGATATGATTCTCTAAATCCTTAAATATTGGGGGCCAATAGTACCCTGACCTTAAGATTTTGTGTGTAGTTGCTAGATGGGAACCATGTGTTGTCCCATATTTATCATGCAGTTCTAGCAACACTTTATCTGCTTCATCTTTGTTTAAACATTGCAAGTAAATCCCTTCATGATTTTTCTTGAATAACAAACCTCCTTGCATCATATACCTCTGTGCTTCAATTTTTAAGGTTCTCCTTTGAGAAGATTTCATCCAATTGGGATACTTTCCATATATAAGGAATGTATTCAGGTCATCATACCATCTTGGTGTATCATTAGTGTTTAACACATACTGTTGCTTTACCAAGTTAGGATCAATATTGGCTATGGTTTGTGTTAGTGCCTGAATTGACTGGTCGTTTTCTGAGCAATTTTCATTCAGGCACTCTCCCTAAGTATCCAAAAAATGTTCTAAGTAATGGACCTCCTCAGCAGTTTTCAGCATCATCATCATATTTTCTTGAGGAGGAGGTCATCATCATCATGTTTGTTTCCATGCAGGTCAGCATCATCATGTTCTCCGTCGACCGGTTTCTCATCGTCATCATCATATTTCGCTGTCGGGTGATGTTTGGGTTTTATCCTGATGATGCTGACGAGCTACAGTGCGCTTTGGTTTGTTTGCGGGGGTGATTTCTCAAGTATCCGGTGATCTTCCATTTATCACCTTGCGCAAACATGATGATGATGTTGCCCCGTTATTCTGAAGGGGTTATTCTTTGAGTTGCTCGACCTAACTTGTTTTTTCCTAAAGGTCGTCGTCATCATCATCATATTTCCAGTTATCACCGTGTTGCTTGCAGGGGTCATCATATTATCTGCATCATGATATCTCGCCGGGGTGATATTTCTATCATCGGGTGATCTTGGTTATGATCATCCTGATGATGATGTTGAAGAGTTCTAAGTGCTACCCGATATTCACTAGGGTCATCATATTTTGAACGTCAGGATGATCTTAGTCAATATCATCCTGATGATGTTGTATCACCTCTTGTTCGTTGTTTTGTCATCCTGATGATGCTGACGTCATCCTTATATCAGGGTGATATCTTTCTTTCTGCCTATCTGCATCATGATATTTCCGGAGGAGGGGGTGATATTTTCATATCACTCGAGTGTGTTTGTTCCAACATCATGATGATGCTGATATCAAGGAGATATCCGCCTGTCGGCTTCGTGCGCTATCTAGTGGGGGTGATCTTTTCGAGCATCATCATATTCATCTATCGCCCCGATCTTACAGCGGAGCTACAGTGCAACCTGATATTTGCACATCAGGATGATATTTCCAAATATCCGGTTGTCTTCCGAATATCATCCTGATGTTGATATGATGATGACGTCATCAAGGTCCGGGGGGGGTCATATTTCTAACATAGATCATCTTGAGGAGATCTCCCGATATTTGCAAACATGATGATGACATCATCCGGATATGAGGAGGTGCGCAATAGGCAGATATGATGATGACGTCAGCAGGATATGATGATGATGTCATCAGGATGTTCATCGGCCAGACTTTTAGTATAGGCTCAGCAGGAGGATGTTTCTCCGATGGATCAGGTTGTGCCGATGAAGGCGAATATCATGCAGTTTGTATTGCGAATATGATGCTGACGTCAGGGTGATATTTCGGGCAACAGGATATCATGCTGCTGGAGGATGATGATGATGAAGTCTTATACTAGTGTCGTCAGGAGCAAAAGCACCGACATGATATATGCTCATGACCTAGTATATAAAGTGTTAAAGAGTTTGTTGCGGGGTGCATGTGGGATAATGTTATCCTGCATATTCGAAATATCATGATGATGAATCTCGGCGGTAAGTGGTTGCGATTAACCGTCTAATGTTCTTCCCGAGGCCGCGGGTTGGTGCGCCATCAATGGCGATTGTTGCAGAGGTATGGGCGATGGCGTGGGCTGATCCAGTACCCGGTTGAAGATCTGGATCCCTAGGCGGCGGCGCAAGGCTCGAGAAATCTTCCTGTCTCCTCCCCTACCTGCTGCATTAATGTTTGAGCGCCATTTCTATGATACTGTATATCTGGCGGGCTTTTTGGTCAACCTGGTAGTCAATGCTGAATACACCCTCCTGCTATATAATGCAGAGGGTGTTATTCATTCAAGGTTGTTGAAAGTTGTGGATTTTTGGCTCTGTAATCCAAAACCAGCTGATCTGGTTGCTCTGTACAGCTTGATCTTGTGAGTTTATGTATCTTCTGTTGTAGGACTTGGCATGAATCCACTGGTTTCATGGTTGATCTTGTATGAGTAATGCTATCTTAGCATGTGTTGTGTTAATTCTGTCTCCAGTATTGCATGTATTCTTCTTCTGGATCTGGATATTTGTGTGATGTTTAGATTCTAGAGCATAGAATTCCTATGTTGAATGTCTGATCTTTTAACCTCTGCTCAAGGGGCAGATTAAACTGTTTTCAGGTTGAACATTGGGAAGGGTATACTGCAGTAGGGATGCCATAAGTAGAGATAGCTCAACACTCTATATTGGGAGATATCTGTAAGGCAGATATCATGTGTATCCCCCTGAAATCCAGTTTTAGCTATTTATGCTGATCATTCACAGGTGTATGTCTACCGACTCCAAGCCCTGGATAGGCACCAATCATGCTGTGTTCTTGTGTTATACACCATGTCCAGCTTTGCATCCAAATTCATATCAAAACATTTCATACCTCCACTTGTTAGTTGTAGGAGTAGGATTAGGAACCCCCTGCATTCTCTCATACCCAACCAGACATCATGTCCAAGAATGTTGCCAGCCTTGTGATCTATCATGCAGATCTTGGTCCATACATGAGAGTATTCTGCCTGTTGTTGTCAAGTTAGATCTTTCTATCTTTGAGCTAGTCAAGGTTACATCTTGAGTTATAGGGATACCCCCCTTGGTGCGGCAGAACCAGAAGTGAAGGGGAGGAGCTCACGCAACCTCCTGTATTCAGTTGGCCTGAATCTGCCTGTGCATTAGAAGTGGCAAACCCTAATGCTGATTCAGAAGAAATGTCAACAGTTTGTACTAAGGCTTGGCCTCTAACTAACTTCATCGGAATGATCTCCATATCAAACTCTTGTAAAACTATGGTCCACTTTGCTCTTTTATCTCTAGGTTCATTTTGCATCAATAGCATTTTCACAGCTGCATCAGTCACTATGGCCTTTATCTGACTCCTCAGAATGTAATGCCTAAACTTTTTTACTACTCTCACTAATGCAAAATCTTTCCTCTCTGTATCCAAATACTTTAATTCCACATCCTTCAATGGAGTACTCATGAAGGCAATAGGTTTTTCTTCGTTCTCTTCTCCTTTTTGTGTTAAAGCCACTGCACAAGAAGGTTCAGATGCAAAAGAATAAATGTAAAAAGGTTTAGCATAATTTGGGCTAGCTAACACAGGAGCATCAAAAATAGCCTCTTTAATGTCCTCAAATGCGGCTCTAGCCACTGGTGTCCACTCTATTTTAGTATCCTTTTTCAGCATTGCATTTAATGGTTGCACAATTTCTGCAAAACTAGTGATGAACTTTCTAACAAAGTTAATTTTACCAAAGAAAGATTCTAGTTCCTTTTTACTGCTAGGCAATTGTAGCTTCTTAATTGCCTCTACTCTACCTGGATCAATGGAAATTCCATTTTCAGAGATAATATGACCTAACAACTTTCCTTCAGTTAAACCAAATGAATACTTCTTTGGATTTAAAGAAATTCCATACCTTTCACATCGTTTCAGCACTCTCCTCAGGTCATCTGCATGAGTAGATATGTCTTTAGAGAATACAGTTAAATCATCCATGTAAATAACAATACATTTACCTAATAACCCCTAAAATGCAATGTCCATGGCCCTTTGGAAAGTGGCACCTGCATTAATTAAGCCGAATGACATTCTTCTATATGCATAGTTTCCCCATTTGCATGTGAATGTAGTTTTCAGCCTATCTTCTTTGGCTACTAAAACTTGATTATAACCAAAGAAACCATCAAGAAAAGACATCATTTTACCTCCATTAACTGCTTGTAACACTTCATCTAATGGGGGTAAAGGGTAATTATCTTTTTCAGAAGCCTTATTCAGATTTCTAAAATTGACACACAATCTAATATCCCCACTTTTATTTCTTAATATCCCCACTTTTTTTTCTTACAGGCACTAAGTTACCGACCCAGGTTGAATGCCTCACTGGGAAAATTATTCTTGCAAACAATAATTTCCTTCTTCAAATATCAAGGGTTCTAAAATAGCATTCACAGGCCTTTGTTTCTGCCTAAATGGTTTTATCCCTGGTCTTAATGGTATTGTTACATCCCTAATTTCTGACTTGCTATACTTTTACTTTTTACTTGGACATAAGTAAATTTATTGTGATGTTATAGATTTATGACAAGATATGACATGGAATTATATTGAATATCATTTATGAAATCATGGAAATGATTATGTTATTATCGATTTAATATTTGTATGATGAGATTTGATTTATTAGTTGAATTAATTGAATAATGATGCACTGATCACATATTGTTTGATGACAAGTGAAACAGGATTACAAGTTATTAGATGACTCTCAGAGAAGAGAGAGAATCTTTCAAGAAGAGAGATATAGACCTTGGATTACGAGTGGTCTATTTGCCAAATGAGTTTAGTGTTAAACGATAATGTGAACCAATGAGTCATAAGAGGTAAGTCTTGTCTTGCTAGTTTACTTTTGAATCTAATCGACAGGTAGTCGATATCTTGATTATCATCTAGTCAAGTCGATGGTGAGTCGACATAGTCATTTGTTAAGTAAACAACGTCATAGACATAAAATGGTTGTGTTATTCTTCTTGAGTCACTTGAGGTTTTATTGTCGCTTCTTAACGTCAAGACGTTTTCATCAAGTTAGATGACGCGAATATTGTCGACGTATTGTGACGGGGAGGTAAACTCGACCCATTCACATCATCTATAATCCTTAGTGGTCAAATTGAGTTGATCGTCAAATTACTACTAATCGCTTTCTCTATTATCATGTCTATCTATTCTTTACTTGTGATGTATTGAAGAGGGAACCTTCTATATATTTATGAGGAAATTGCTACCTCATTGTCATTTTAACCATTCATGCCTATCCTTTAGGAGAAGTCCGTGATGAGGACGCAGGCTTTTAAACTTTTAAGATAGTGATCAAAATGGGACAAATAGAGGAGTTTTTAACAAATTCGGGTAGAGGTTTTTCATAGCTATGTGATAACTAAACAAAATCTTGAGTCTTGTTCTGCGTTTGCACCCAATTCGTCATTATTGTCGTAAAGCGCTTCGAGCGTATGTCGTAAACTCCTTTTGCAAAATTTGACGGATGTTGAATTAGAGACCATGATGAGTAATAACTTTGTCAAATTATAAAGGAATATACTAAATTATATAAGTTATATTTTAGTAGTCGTTGAGGTAGTCCTTTATTCTTGAATGATGTCAGTAATTGAGTCGAAGTTTGAAGAGGGACACATTTAAGTTCTCTTTATGATGTCTTCCATTTTTGAATAAGTCTTTTTGCCTCCTAGCTTAGACCTCGAGTTGTCATTGGTCTAACTTTTATTATTATGCTGGCATTCGTTATTTCTTATGATCAGCTTTGAGTGGAGGAACATTTTACTCAACTATAGTCTGCCACCCGCAAGAATTGAACTCCACTTTTTGTGTATTTACGAATTATGTGGTATTGAAGCCTTTTTTCTTGTGTAGTGGATGGGTTGTTACGTCTACCAACCACCACATCACCTTGTGGAGCTCCATTTTGGAGAGTGGTCGCTTAAAGATAGGTAGGAGTCATTTTTGCATGCCGTAAAGGTTTCCATCTTGATAGGCATGGTCGGCAGTTTGGTGAGCCGTTATTCCTTCGCCATGGGTAGGCATTAGTAAGGGAGTTTTGAGTCAGTTTTGGATAGGGAATTCAGAGAGAAAAATTGAGAGGAGAAGAATAACGAGTTTGTGGAAGGAGCTGTGAGGAGAATCGACAGAGAATATAGCAAGTGTCTAGATAAGTTTGATAGCGAGCATTGGACACTGTCGACAGGTTCTCATACTCCTTTTCTACGTAAACTTAGATCCTTATTATGTGTTACACCTTTGCAAGCTTATGCGATGGTTCAGTGAATGGATTTGAAAAATGTAAAGTGTTATTTTTATAATTGAAAACTGTGTAAGACTTTTTCCATTAAAATAAAAGCATTGTAATAGTTTACTGCCCTACACTACGCCACACTTAGAGTGCATAAACCACAGTTTATAATATGTTTTGAGATAGTTCAAAAATGATAGAGAAACCTACGGTCTGGATTTACAAAGTTTGTAGTTATATTAGAGTGCAACCTGAGTAGGAGTTGGATATTAAAACGTCTCACAGCCTACAAGCTGTAATAACATAACACTTGTTGACAGAGAATAAGATCTCTGTCGACAGTCAGTAAACCATGACTCTAAAGGTCAGTAAACAACGGAGTAAAAAGCTTGTTTTGTCAATCATTGATGGAGGTTTGTTATTGGTGGGATGTGAAAGACTTAGCATGCAAGTTGATACGATCCTCCTCTATTTCAGAGATAAAACTATTCGGTTTGACCATGGCAAAAGTGTTTACTAGTTAGGAACAATGACAAGATTTGGTTTATATGCTTTGAAAAGTGATACATGTGCAATTGAAGCATTTTAACTTTTGTTATCATTTTGAGATGAGACCTTATTCTTAGTCTAATTATTATTATGAAGTCTTTACAAACAAGTAATGTACCTTTTGATAAGTCTCAAGTATAGACAAACATTCAATCTATTTTGTTAGAAGAAACATTATGTCAACGTTGTCCAATGAATAGTTCGTCAAGATTATTCTACGCCAATGATTTTGACACGTCGAAGTAGTACGTTGTGAGTTTCAACGTAGGGTTTCGAACACTGTATTCTTGATTTGACTTATAGAGAAACCCTTCCTAACGTAAGTTGAAACTATGTCAAAGAAGATTCCTTAGAATGTTTAATTTTAAACTCAGGGACTTCTTATATTTATGTTCTATGAAATTGGTTTTTAGTAATTACCTTCTGAGAACAACAAGTTGGGATTAGTGCCCACTCAAGAATGGATGAAATATACAATGGGATAAATTTTGAGATTGTTATAACAACGTATAGCGTTATTTGAAAAATTGATATGCTAGGAAGCCGTTCATTTATCATGTAGACGGAGAGGTGTCCATGAGCTCAGAGATAGAGTAATCCTTATGCCATGCGCTAATGCATGATGAAATTCTAACACCTTGAGGTTATCAAGGTTGTTATATAGAACATATAAATAGGTAACTGTGAGATTGCGATTAATTCGAGTGGGTGAACTTATTTCATGAGTAGACATTAAGGTGTCGCGAACCCTAATTTAGTAAATGTTCATATCTATCTTATTGAAAAGAGATTTGTTATTAGTCGACAATGTTTTACCTTATGTAGGAAAAACTATTTATTGGGCTACAATTTGACTTAAAACATAAGTCATAAGCTTTAGGTTTTGCAAGCATGCAAGAGGTACTATTAAATGGATAAAAAATCATAAAGTTTATTATACCTTTTGGTCACAATATCTCTTAGTTATTACTTATTCAAAGTAAGGAATCTCAAATGATTGCAAAGATGCAAGGGATACCTAAGAATGGATAATCATTTCATAAGGATTATGGAGTGACAACAATGTCGTGAGAATCCACCTAAATCATAAAGACTAGGTTTGAGTTAGTCAAAATTCTTTAGTTAAACCTTAACTTAACCTAGATATGGTAATTATTATATTCAGGCATTGAGATCATTATTTAGATCGTGATTGAAGGGTCAAGTGCCCTGACTATGTGTAATTATTCTTATTTACAATAAGGGAATTAAATTCCTAGACTATAATGCTTAACCTGGGTAAGGTTATCATCTTAGTCATAATTAATCTATCTATAATTATTATGAGACAATAAGTCATGGACCTCAAGTATTGCAATGATGCAATGGGAGTCCTCGTAAAGAAAGAAAGACTAATAGGTCTATGGATTATAGACAGTGAAAGAAAACATGTAAGGGTCGGGAAGACTATATTGTTGAAATCATCATGACTTCATAAGTTAAACATAGTTGACCAAGTCAAACTGTAGGAATAGGATAGTATCCAAGTCGAGTTGGAGTGGGTGAACATTACGACAATGTTCATTGCGAACGTCAATTTATATTGAAACTATGGCCATAGTAATGCATATGTCTCTACATGCATTGTCGGTTCACTGTATTTGGATTGCACATCCTATCGGGAATCATACTTAGCTAGAGGGTATCTAGGGTTGTATGATTGATAGAGTTGTGTAGGATACAACACTATGTACTTGAAAAGGCAAATTACCACTGGTCATCTTGGTCTATACTTCTCGTGAAGGGTAGGGCCACTTCCTCTGTGGAAGATGTGTGGGAAACCGTCGGTCTGTGGTTGGAGGTAAATCACTAGAAAGATACTCTCTCTCTCTAGCAGAAGACATGCTGAGGCTTGTGATAAAGATGTCAGATTTTTGGATGCAATATATCTTCGAGACTTGTGTTTATTGAGACTATGTAAAGTATTATTTAAAGAAGATATTTGAAATTGATTTACTTTTGTAAACATTGTACTTGAGAAAGACAATATGGTTTATTGTATTTTGTAATGAGAAATCTTGTAATTGTTGTTACTTGATTATATAAAAAATAAAAGAATTTTTTTTTTCTCTCTCATTTTACCTTGTTTAAATTACTTAATGGTAAATTTCTGATTTTTACTTTATTTATAAAACGTGGATGTTATAGGTATTACATGTGTTATGATAGAAGTATCATAAGTTTTTAGATCTTCATAAGTCCATGCGATCACATGCTTATACTCCTTTAATACTTCTACAATTTCTTTTCTCAATTCCTCAAAACAAGATTTCCCAATTAAAACATTCTGTGGATTTTGTTCTGTTCCTAAGTTGAAGGGGTCACACTTACCTCCCTCTATTTGGGAAGATCTTTTTATCTTACTACTCCGTCAAAGTCAAAGATTTTTTCAAGCTCTATCACCCCCTTGGGCAAGAAATTACTTTTCAAGTCTATTATGTCTTCCTCATCCCAAGATACATCTGGCCTTTCCTGTTCATCAATGATTTGCATTTCAAACACCTCATGACAAGTGAGAAAATCTACAATCTATTGATCTCCCTCAAATACTTGGAAATGTGTTACATTATCCAGTATACTTGGTACATTTACTAACTCTACAGCAAATCGTTTCAGACCTGACAATGTTAAGGGTTCTAATGTGCTAGCAACAACTACTATGCATTTGGCCTCTGATTTAACTCTCTAGGGATATGTTCAATGTTAAAAGCATCAAAAGATAGGATTAAATCCCACACCCTATGTCTGTAACTGACCATTTTCCTGAAGTTACACGCATATAATTTCCTGACATGTCTAACTACTAGTTCAGAGTCAGAAAATACCTTGATCTTTTTTACCTTTTTCTTTATAGCCACAACCAATCCATAGATCAGAGCCTCGTACTCTGCTACATTGTTAGTACATGGAAATTGAAGTCTATATGATGCCAAAAAAGATTTGCCATTTGGATCAACGAGTTTAACCCCTACCCCTGCCCCTTGTTTGGATTTTGATCCATCACATTTCAGAGTCCACATGCCAGTTTTGCTTTTATGAATTAGACTTTTTGTTTTAACAAGAACTGTTTTATCTACCTCATGTATCGTGGGAGTGTGTATATTCTCATTTATTTTTCCTTGATTTGTATACATCCCTACGCTCTATGTTTGTTTAAGAAATTCAAACTGATTAGTACCTTTTGTATTTACATCTTCACTAGGATTCTTTATCAACTTGTTAGCATCTTCGTGGAAAGGCAACCTAGGCTCAGTAAGGTCACCTTTTCCCTTTTGTTTTCCCCATAATTCTACGCATTTCCTGTGCTAATATTCGATTATGTCTCTGCACATCCCACAGTTTTCTTCAGAGTGAGCAGTCTTATGTACCCTAGACCAATTCCTATGCAAACTACATTGGATAGGGACTTCCTGTTGGATACATTTCTCCATTTCTTGTCTTATGATCTGACCAAAATGACTCACTACATTATCTTCTTCATTATAAGAACCATGATTAGAGTCAACAAACACATTTGTTCCACCGTTTGTAGGTTTTGTTTCAAATTCAAAGGCTAAAATTTCTTCTATTTGTACTCCACTGCTTGAAACTGTATAAACTCCTGGTTCAACAGAAGCATATAATACCTCATCCGTCTTGTTATACTCTGTAATCATGTGTTTCATTCTAGGTTCAGCCTCAATTCTGATTTGATTTGGGATGCCTCTCCAAGGCAACCACATGTGCGAAAAATTAGTGGCCATGTATTCGTTTAACGTTTTAGACCAATCCCTGCTCAGTAGCATACCATAATTAACTGGGATGTCTACCACCTGAATATCAATGTATTGACTTACTCTAGGATCAGAAGCCAATTGCATTTGAATATGCATAAGTTCTCCCACTACATTGACCTCGGATTTGTCCAATTGTGCAACAACCTTAACAGACTTTGTAGGGATAAGCCCTAAAGTTTTACATATCCCCAATGGCATAACATTAGCCGAAGCAACTAAATCTACCATACAGTTAAGTAATTTTTTTCGAAACATTCTCAAGGTTAACAAAAAAGGAGGGGACTCCTTCTTCTCTATGTATACTATTACATTTGTACTCATAGGTTGTTCAACAATTTTACTCTTATCTTTAGACTGTACATCTTTACCATGCATGTTTGTAACTGGATTGTCTTTTGGCCCTGACTCATCCAAAGATTTTATGAATGCATTCCTTACCCCTAGGATTTTCAATAACTCATATAAAGGTACATTAACCTTTATCTTATTTATCTCCTCATACAAGTAATTCATTAATTTTGAGGCTTCGTTTACTTCTACCTTTCCTACATGAACCTTAGGTGTTACTATTGCGCCAGTACCATGATAGTTAGCTTTGGGAGGCACTGGATTATTACTTGCATATTGGTCAGGCAGGGTATTGAGGTTGTTTGAAGGCGTGGAGGTGGTGAAAGGGCCTCCTGCTTTACTAGTATTTCTCAGATTGTAGGTGTGATTCCTATTAGATTGTTGAAAGACTTGTACTTCTTCTGGTTCACCTAATACCTCATTTTCAGTCTCAAAAGGAAACTGAAAAAGCCTCGAATACTAAAGCTGATTCTAGATACAAGCTATCATAGTAATATGGTTCATCTTCTGCTATTTGATTCTCTTCCTCCCTAGTTGCGAAAGTAAAACTTTCTAAGACCATGGCATACTCAAATCTTGAAGGTACTATCTCATTTCCTTTAGGGATTAAAAACTTGGATGTAGGGGCATGCACCTCTACATTAAAAATACTATCCGCTAAATGGAACTGCAGACAGTCAATTTTAGCATGTGCATTAGTATTGTGAATCCTGCACTAATTCTTCAAAGCTACGTTGGCCATTTGTATCCTAGCAAGCTATTTAGGTTCCTGGTTATCTAGATTCTCAAATGGAGAAGCTAGAGTGCCATTGTTTGGTCTGGTGTTCCATATTCTAGGAGGTTTAGGATGATTTGGGTTCTTGTTATCATTTCCCCAAGCGTTGTTATCTCCATTATGTCCTCTATTTTGTGATCCCTGTCCCTAGTTATGATTTTGATTTTGACTGTGGCCCTAATTTTGATTATGATTGTTACCTTGAGAATTTCTGCCACATAAATTTTCATTTCTTGGCTAAGTCATCTCTGTTGTTAATCTCCTCAAATGTGCAATAATTTCTTTCATCTCTTCTCTATCATCTTGTGTTTTAGCCATATATGTATCTTGAGGAGGTTGAAAGAAAGACTGACCACTAGCCTGATTGTTATTAGTACCATTACCTATGTATGGAACTATGGCTTGAGTAGGGACAAGGTTATATAATGGTGCATAAGTAGTCACTGGATTCAATAATGGAGTATGATGCATTGGAACACCATTCCATAGTTGTGTTTGGTTTGAAACTCTAGGATTTCCTACACTCAGAAAAGCATTATATGTTGTTTGTCTCATTTCTTGGTTGACCTTAACTGCCTCTTTATAAGCTTTTGACAAACTATCTATATTAGCCTGTCTCTTAACAAACATTAAGGTCAAAGGATCTAAAGCAACATAGTACATTGCTAAGATTGCCTCGGTAGTCATAGTGTAACGGTCAACCAATTTAGAATATGCCTTCTGGAACCTATCATTAAAATTATAAATGAGTTCCCCTTCACCTCTTTTGATTGCTGCTAATTTATGATATAGAGATGATGGTTCAACTGGCCCTCTAAACCTGGATAAGAATGCTTCTTCCATGAGTTCCCAGGTGGTGATATAACCATTTGGTAAGTTCACATACCAATTACAAGTCTGTTCATTGAATGTGAATGGGAACAACCTGCAAACTACATCTTGGTGTTCTAACCTTACCCTGAAGCAAGCTTCTTTCAAGATTCTGATATGATCTTCAGGATCTTGATGTAGTTGGTACTTAGGACAAATTTTTTCCAGATTCTTAGGCATTTCATGATAATCAGCAAATAGTATGGGAGAATTGACATCAAAGTATGCCATGATTGGACCTCTATGTGGACTAGGACTTCTAGGAGGACTTGGATTTACAAGCGGGCTAGGACTTCTAAGAGGATTGGGACCTCTATGGGGACCTAGACCAATATTCAATGATCTAAATGCAGAATCGTCAGGACTCACTATATTCAGTATACTCAATGGTGATCCTGGGGGAGTCCTCGATGAACTTCCTACTTGTAATACTCTGGGATTCCAAATCAAAGGACTCTTATTCTGCCTTCTGTCAAGTAGTTGTGTGAAGATATCACTTGAATTGGACCTAGACCTGGTCACTCGACCAATATTGTGATCCATCTTTGCACAAATCTTACCTTAATTCCAAACAGGCCCTCCTTCTAGCGCTAAAAACTGTTGATGTATGTAAAGTACATAAGCAACATGGGATAAATTCACAACGAACTCACTCTCTCTTGAAAAGTATGGAGAATTACACAAAGATAATTCTCAACTCCAAGGCTTCGGTAGTCAGTTCCTGACCGTATTGGATAGTTTAGTGGTTCGTTGTGAGATGTAATGTTCAAGGGGCCTTACATAAACTAAAGTAATCTGTGACTTACTAGACTTGCTCTATTTATGCAAATAACTGCAAATTACACAGAATTAGTGATCCTTTGCATGTATTTACCATTTTACCACAAAGCTTTGCATAAATTTCAATAAAACAAACTTTGCATCTTAGATTTATATGAAAATTGTCAAAGATCTTTACAATTCCTCATTCTTTATTCAAATATATGACAATTTCCTTCAGATTTCCATGTGCATGCTAGTTATTTATGATTTTTGGGAAAAGTTAGAGAAGATAGGGTTAGAAAATTCAATTATGTAGGAATTGTTTCTCTGCTACTCATGTATACAAGACTAATCAATTGCAATGCTTCAAAGGAGTAAATTCCATGTATGATGATCTTGAGCAGTATCACGAATTAACATACAGAAATGCGATCATCAAAGGAAATACACTAAAGAATACCCGAATCTAATGCACTTTGGAATAGATGCAACAATTAGATGTTTGTATTCGTTAATATATAAAAAGTCTTTCAAATTTACAATGTATTTAGACTTCAAATTCTTTGAAAAAATATCAACAATTAATCAAAACTCATAGACACTTTACAGATATAGGGAGAAACTGGACATTCCACATTATCTCCGTTGTAGACATAGGCGTATTCCACTTCAGATAAATTCTACTCAAAGTACTTTACTTCTCTTGCCTAAATGTAACATATGTCTTTCTCAAACTCTATGTAGCTAAAATGCTAGTAGCAGGGTTCTTTATATAGATTTGAATTTCCCCTTGCTACAGTTACAAAGAAAACCAATCAATGTTTCCAATTCAAACTCACAAGATCTATGGTGGAAAACATTTCCCAACCACCCTTCAAAATATCTCCAGGAATATTCCCTTTGGAGCAAAGGATGCCATTAGGATCTTTCAAAACATAGAATCCTCTTTGACTTTCTCTTTGTTGACTTTGGTTGCAACAAAAACAAAATATACCATAGCATATGTAAATAAAGATACATAAGAACTAACCACTACCACTGGTACCATTCCTTCTCATTCTTCTCATATTCTCTTCAAGTACTCTGTGTACTTGGCTATCAATGCTGCAACAAAATTATGATTATTCCTTTGACTCACTCTCCATGTATGCTTCTATAATTCCACTCTTTCTTTTAATATCTTTACTTGTTTTTCCACTTCTCTATTTTTCTAATGTTTACTTATCCATGCATTTAATTCCATGATGGAATCAATCATTTCAGTGCTTAGATATGCAACAGGATTCTCTAGGTAGGGTAGATAAATAGCTTTGAATTCTTTAACTACCATAACTGCATCATAAATTGGTATCTCCTGGCATTCATGCCCAATAAACTTCTGTATTATTTTCATGTGCTTCCTTATCACTTCATCAACAATTTCTTCTAGATCTTGGGTATTCACATTGCAACCCTCCAACATGTTATCTTCAAATTTCAGCTCCAATGTGTATTGTGGCATATGATTTGTCATTTGAGAGGCTATTACTCCCTCATTTATCAATTCTTCAACTCTCTCATTCATCTCTTCAACTTGTTTCAACTCCTTTTTGCACTCCTCCATTCTAGATTAGCAATGATGTAAAATAATATTGCAATTATTTTTCTCTGTAAGGGCAATGGCCCAACCGGTAATTGCCTGCTTTATTGTGCTCTCTCCATTTTGAATAAATGCATTAAACCACTCATCAAAGATATTTGCTTCAGCTTTCTTGTTTTCCAATTCAGTGACTTGGTCTTTTGATAAAATGGCTAAGTCTGCAGGTAGATCCAACATGCTAACATTAGGGTCAAATATTCCCTGTATGAACTGTTGCAACTGAACAATATGTCCCTTCAAGTAATCAAATTTATCCTTATCCTTCCTCATCATTTCCATGGTTACTTTGTTCATGTCTTCCCATTCTGCAATGTGTTACTCTCTAGTCACATACCCAAGGTCTATATTCAACAATTGATAATCTTCAAGGCTTAGTTCTCCTTTTGCCTTCTCCTTTTGGGGTATGGCCAGCTCCAAAGTCCTGGATCCAGATGGACTTCTCTTTATGGTTGACATGGTTTGAGCTTTTCTGCTTTCCTTCTGTGAATGTCCACCTAACAAGCTTTTTATGTCAATGGGAACCAGTTACACCTCTGTCTTTTCTCTTCTGACTTCAGAACCTATCCAAGATGGTACTTCCCTATTTGTTTCTGCCTTCTTTTTTTCATTTATCACCTCTTCCTGAGGTTTTTCTATTTCTATTGGCTCTTGTTGTTGTTGTTGCTGTTGCGGTGGATTTTGATCCAGAGGTGGATTCTATTGTGGTGGAGGTGGTTGCCCATGTACCGTTGAAGGTGATGTATTATCTTGATGTTGTGATCCCTCTTCTTCATTTTCCTTTTCTTCTTCCTCCTCCTCTATATCTTCTTCAGTATCTTATTCTGTATTTCCCTCCTCTGAGTTCTCTTCTTTCTCACCTTGTTCAATATTAATATTAGAAACATTTGAAACATTAATACCATGAATGCCTACTAGTATTGCTTCCTCTATCTACACCTTAGTTTGGACTTGTACATCTTCTATTCCGCTTATCTTTCTGATTGTAATGGCTAACCTGAAGATACATCTATTTCTTCTATAGTTTTTTCTCCTTCTTCTTCTTTTTCTGCTTCTGCTACTTGTTGTGCAACAACTTGTACCTCTTCCATGATTTCTGGTGATACCAATTGACCAAAAGGATCTACTGCTTCCAGGTTTTCCTGTATATTTTCATCTTTTTTAATTGGGCTTTGTGCCTTTTCTATCTGAGCACTTTGTTCTCCCATTATAGGGGAAGTCTTTGATGTTCCCTCTTCTCCTTCATCTTCTACCCTTATATTAGCTCCAAATTGTGACTCCTCATCCTCACTACCCTATTCATCAACATTCACAATGTCACTTACCTTCTTGACTTCTTGGCCTTTTGACTCTTGCAGCTTGTCTTTAGTCAACTCTTGTTTGACTTTTATGTGGCCTAGTCTTCTTTCCTCAGGTGTAAACTCTGCAGATACAAGCCTTTGTCTTACTCCAAAATGTGGAGCATCCACTATTATAGTAGGAATTTGTGCTTTCCCTTTTGGGGTATCTATGATCACATGTTTAATTGTACGCTGTCCTAGTGGCACCTCTTTATTTTGCACTTGTTTTACAGTAACCTTTGATGTTTGTGACTACTCCACATTAACCCCTTGGCTAGATGTTCCTTACTCCATGAATGTCCTTGAAGGAATGGTGATTTTGATACCAAGAGCATAGGGATCCAAAAGTGTGGCATTCTCATCCTTGTCAAGAATTGTAGTTTCTACAAGTTTCTTGTCTTTTCGTAAAAACACATTAACTCATCCTTACTTTCTCTTTCTCTCTTCTTTCCCTTTTTCTGATATGTGGCTATAACACCTTGGGCTTTAATTTCTTCCATCCTATCACTTAACCATGTTTTAGAAAATAAAACAACCGGTTTGGATATCACTTCCAAAGATGTCTCTACTGGCTCCTCCCAATTGGGTTCATTGATGGGCAATAATGTCACTCCCTTACTTTCATAACTTTGGTGTAATACCTTACCATCATCTGTAACCTCCTGGGGCACATTGATTTCCCCCACATGGTTCTCATTTTCTCCAATGTCAATCTCTGATGAGCCCTTTTCCTCACTTCTTGCTCATTCTCACGGTTCGACCAAAAATCCTCAATGTGGATTTGGTGCCTATATTTCTTATCAATGTAATTTTGAATTATGTGAAAAGGATCAAAATGTCTAACTAAGTCAAACTCCTCAAACCCATAATATCTCAGTTCCCTCTCTGACTCCTAAGCTATATCTTCATTATAACATGAATAATTACCAATTACCCACGGGAACTTGATGTTTCCTCTGCCAAATCTCCTTTTGTACATTTTGAATACATTCAGAATCTGTCTTGAGAACTCCAAGACAATCAATCGGTCCAAGGGATATCTTGCCAATTTGAATGGTTTACCCTCAAACCCTTCAGTTCTAATGTAGGTGAAGGTAGGGAATTGTATATACCAAGAACTAACAAGACTGATGGCCTTTGCCGCCTCCTTTGATAATCTTCTATCTTTATCTCCTGTTAGAATTCTAACTAAATAAGTATAAAAAACATCATTAACCATTGCATACTTGCACAATGCATTTTCTTCCTATATATCCAGATAATGATCATAAACCAACTTTTGACCTGGGCCATTTCCTAAGGTATCCACTCTGTCAATTCCAGCCAATGGTGGCATTTCAACCGCACATGCATAAATTGCATAGGATGACAAACAAAACCTTCTATTCTTCTTGAATGCCATTACTTTTTTGTATATGTTGTACTAATAGCCCTAGCCCAAAGAATGGTTCCATTCTTTTCTCTAATATACTAGATGATGGTGACCATCCATGGCTCAAAGTTTGTTGCATCCTTTAATCCAGCCATTTTGCTCAACATTGTGATCATTAGGTGCACTTCCTCTTTGAAGTCAATCCCATATAGATTCTTTGGCACCCTTACAGCAACTTTGGGTTTGTTCTTTTACACTCTTTCTCATTTTTAATAAAATCTGCAGCATATTGATCAATGTCAATCTCCATCATTTGCTCTTTAATCTCTAGCCCAAAAGTTCTGGCTATGCCCTCGGTAGATAAATCTGAAATAGTTCACCCATTATGCATTACCTTTCTGGTACTCAAATTATATCGGTCTATGCATTCCAGTACCAAATCTTTGGCTTCCATTGCCAACGAGAACCTAGCAGCTTTGTATAATCTTTTTTCCCAAATTTCCTTCAAGTCTGTAGTGGCATCGGACGCCGTGATTTTATGTAGCACCTCCTCTATATCATAGTGACCAATATTTGTATCCGTAATTGTTTCTCTTGTGCCGAATATCAAAGATGAATATCCCCTGACTGGCGGCAACTCCTTTCTAACGATTTCTTTCCTCGATTTTCTTTCTCTTTTAACTTTTTCCTTTTCACCAACTGCGGTAATATCCACCCTCTTTTGTTTGGGTGCCATCCTGCCAAAAGAAATTATATATTTTACCCTCTTGCTTGTGTGTAGTTCTAGGGTTTTTACCACAACCTTTATGTTTTTACCAATTACCCTAGGGTTTTCTTCTCGTTTTTGCTAATAAAGATTTTCAGAATTTCAACAACATTAAATTCCATTCACATAATTAACTACAATAATGACTAACAATTTGCATCATTTTCTTAATACAATTACTGTAATTAACCCTAATTTTACTTAACTATAATCCAATGGTGTTTGATGTACATACCTGTATTTGCAACCATTTTGACCTTACGCATGTCGACAATAATTTACTGTTTCAACCTTTACTGTTACCATTTTGGAATTCCCATTCAACTCTTGAATCGCGTTCTTCTGGCTTATGTGAAATTCTCTGCAATTTTACTCTCAAATGCAATTGTGAAAATAAACATCATCGAATTTCACCTTTTTAACTTGTTCAAATTCTACATTTCAATGTTAGACTGGTGTTAGATGAGCATTAAATGCTGCCATTAATACATACAGTTCCATTTATGTTCAACTTTCCTTTTAAATTCGTATTTTGAACTTTGTATTCGTTACTTCCCATTCCTTTTCTTTCCATTTTCACTTTTGTATCTCAATCTTTTGTATGTTCCTGTGTATATTTCATGCAATCACCAAAACATATAAACTCAGACTTGCGCGGGTTTATAAACATATTGCATTTAATTTCACGCCCGACCTTGTATATCTGTCGTTTGTATGACATATATTTTGCACCTCGATCTTATCATTGTGGACCCTACCCAATGCATACAATTCTCAACTTTTAACAGCTTCAGGTTTTGTATCTACCTTTTGTATATCGCAATGCATATGGAATACATACATTCCAACATACAAGTGCGGAACTAGAAAATGTATCCACTTCATTTTGATTTCATGTCCATTCTGACATTGTATCCTTACCTTTTGTACATCGTGTTTGCACACATAAGACATAATATACATACAAACTTTTGGGCCTCAATTTGTTATGACCATATTCTAATTATTGTCGGGTCCTCCCTTGCATCTCTATTTATGTATATTACCTTATGCATATTAAATACATCTTACGATAATGCATCTATAGGTCCCACTAAACTTAATCCCATTTAACTTCCTTTTGAAATCTTCTATTGTATTTGTATTTTAGATGCAAACACTTATACATACAAACATAATACAATGCTTATTCAGATTTCCACCTTTAAAAACTGGGTTACATATTCTTTTTGGGTTCGGGTATGTATGTTCACCTATTTGTATATTGAATGCATGCTTTTGAACATATAATACAATACCCAAATACAAATGTGGATTCCAATTTTTATTCAGTTAACCTCCGAACCTAATCGGGTCCATCTTTGCACATTAAAGTTTGAACATTCACAATGTACATGCAAAAGACAATATATGCAAAACCTGATTGCATCATAATACAACAATATTAGTACCTCATATGCAAATAAATTTGTACATGACATACAAATTTAACTGAACACTGTATTTTACCAAAACCTTCATATTTCATGAAATACCAGGAATTTCAAGTTGGTTCAAAAAGAAACCTTAAATCATTTTTCACACAGAATTCCCTAGTACCTCCTATTTCTTTCTAGCACTAGGTATTTTGATTTTTCAAACATTTATTACACTACATACCATTTTCCCTTTACCACCAAGCAAGACCAAACCCAACAAAGACACAAGCAAACAGGGTCCTCATTTTGCTAGAGGGTAAAATGGGGCACATTGTGAACATGACAACAGGTCTGCAGATTGAAGAAGGCATTATATGGACTCAAATAGACACCTAGAGCTTGGTATGTAAGGTTGGATAGGTACCTACTGCTACAAGGATTCAAAAAGGGCATTGTAGATAGCAATCTATACTTTAAAATTGAAGAAGATTAAATCTTGATTGTGGAAGTGTATGTGGATGATATAATCTTTGGAGGAAATAAAGGTATGTGCAAGAGATTTATAGAAGAAATGTATAAATAATTTGAAATGTCAATGTGTGGGGAAATAAACTTCTTCCTTGGGTTATAGATCAGTCAATCAAAAAAAGGCATTTTCATCTCACAGTCAAAATATGCTAAGGAAATGTTGAAGAAGTTTGGGATGGAAGACTCCAAACCGGTATGCACTCCCATGACTACTGGTTGCAAGTTAAGCAAAGATGATGAATCTCCTAAGGCTGATCAGAGCAAGTACAAATCAATGATTGGTGGACTGTTATACCTAACTACTACTAGACCAGATATCATGCATGCAGTTTCCCTTGTGGCTAGATTTTAAGAAGATCCTAGAGGGTCACATGTATCAGTAGTAAAGAGGATATTCAGATACTTAAAAGGCACTCTGGAGTTTGGCCTATGGTATCCCAAGGATATTGATTTCTTCTTGAGTGCATATACAGATGCAGATTAGGCAGGATGTATAGATGACAGAAGGAGTACAAGTGGTGGTGCTTTCTTTCTGGGAAGCAGACTTGTCTCATGGTTAAGTAAGAATCAGGACTCAGTGCCATTATTTACTGTAGAGGCAAAATATATTGTAGCAACATCTTGTTGCACACATGTGTTATGGATGAAGTAGACATTGAAGGATATCAAAGTGTCATATGATGAATCTATTCCTATCCTATGTGACAATACAAGTGCTATCAACATTTCAAAAAATCCAGTGATGCATTCAAGGATAAAGCATATTTCAATCTAGTATCACTTCTTAAGAGAAAAGGTTGTAGAGAATGAGGTAAAGTTGGAGCATGTGCCTACCAAGGATCAAGTTGCAAACATCTTCACAAAGGCTCTCCGTAAGGATATTTTTGAGTATCTCTGACAAAAGTTAGGATTTATTGCCCCCTTCTCTTAACTAGATGCATAAATGTATGCATCTGTCCAGGAAGCATTTCAAGATACACTTTTGGCCCTAGACTGGTGTTGAAGGCTACCTCTCAGGGGGAGTAGGTAGTGATACTATTGGTTGGTATAGTTAGAAGGAGCATATCCTATGACCTTAAGGGGGAGAGAGCAAAAGAAGTGAGAGCAGTGGAGACAGAGAAACACTTGTTGGTGTTGTAGTTGTTTCCCTTTACCATTAATGTTAAAGGGGGAGAGAGTTAGAGTTGTTGAAAAACCATAGTATGTGAAGAGTAAGAGTTGCTACAGTCAGGGGGAGTACTACTATGCTTTAGGTTTTGATGGTTCTATAGACAACTAAGTGTTGCCATCAATGACAAAGGGGGACATTGTTGGAAACTTTTTGGTGTTGTCATTGATGTCAACCTCTAGTAGTTGGTCCATCTGGCTCTAAGTGCTTTTGAGAAAATTTGAAGAAAACAATGTACAGAGTGATGGAAGTATGTTCAGTGTTTTCTTCCGCATTCCTTCACAGTTGAAAATATGCTTATGCAGTTTGGAAGTATTTATTAGAGATGTTCATAGTTGTTATATCCAAAGTTTTAGGTTCTAGATCATGCAGATGTGGAAGATGTGTTTGACATAATGTTTGCCTATATAGAATACTATTTGGGAGAAATGAAATTGCTCCACATTTCTCTACATTGATCTTTCCTGTCTTGTGGATCTAGGAGAGTTCTTATATTATCTGTATCCACCTTTCTTTGAAGTTTCCAGTGTTGGGAAGCTCTGCAAGTTCAGTTCTTGTGTTGGTGATTAGTAACAGTGTGTCTTGATGTGCATAATAAAGACATTCTTTGATTCATATGGTTGTGGCAGTGTTGTACGAGTTTAAGATGATTATGAGTATTTTGGGAAGGTGTGTGAATGTTTTGGAGTGTCTCTTTGGTCCGCATGATGTTCTTGGACTTGGAGAAGCATGAATATGACCATTAGCTTAGGTTTGGCCAACCTGGTTTACTAGTACTATTTGCCGAGGTACCTCATGGATTGTGGATGTGTTTAGTAGCGTGATGATACAAATTTGAGTCTTGGTTATCACTTGACATAGTCCACTTTCACTTCTTTCCACTGCAAAAGTGTTTAGTGCTGACCTAAGTAATGTTGCATGTGTGTAATGCACATGCTTCATTAGGACCAACCTAATTGAGATAGGTCTTGGTTATAGATGGTATAAATGCAAGATGAAGTTGAATGGAGCAAGGTGGAGAAGAATATGTGAATGTGAATCAAGGGTAGTAAAGTTGTGTACAAACTTAAATGCTTATGACTCCGGAATGTAGTGAGTAGAAGGTGTCTACATTTTTGTGTGCCAGAAGTTGCTGGAGGCAGTGAGCCAAAGATTGCGGATGGAAAAGAGTATTAGCGGTGGCTCTGTTGGTATTTCTTCTGAATCAGCATTAGGATTTGCCACTTCTAATGCACAGGCAGATTCAGCCAACTGAATACAGGAGGTTCCGTGAGCTCCTCCCCTTCACTTCTGGTTCTGCCGCACCAAGGGGGGTATCCCTATAACTCAAGATGTAACCTTGACTAGCTCAAAGATAGAAAGATCTAACTTGACAACAACAGGCAGAATACTCTCATGTATGGACCAAGATCTGTATGATAGATCACAAGGCTGGCAACATTCTTGGACATGATGTCTGGTTGGGTATGAGAGCATGCAGGGGGTTCCTAATCCTACTCCTACAACTAACAGGTGGAAGTATGAAATGTTTTGATATGAATTTGGATGCAAAGCTGGACATGGTGTATAACACAAGAACACAGCATGATTGGTGCCTATCCAGGGCTTGGAGTCGGTAGACATACACCTGTGAATGATCAGCATGAATGGCTAAAACTAGATTTCAGGGGGATACACATGATATCTGCCTTACAGATATCTCCCAATGAAGAGTGTTAAGTTATCTCTACTTATGGCATCCCTACTGCAGTATACCCTTCCCAATGTTCAACCTGAAAACAGTTTAATCTACCCCTTGAGCAGAAGTTAAAAGATCAGACATTCAACATAGGAATTCTATGCTCTAGAATCTAAACATTACGCAAATATCCAGATCCAGAAGAAGAATACATGCAATACTAGAGACAGAATTAACACAACACATGCTAAGATAGCATTACTCATTTAAGATCAACCATGAAATCAGTGGATTCATGCCAAGTCGTACAACAGGAGATACATAAACTCACAAGTTAGACTGTACAGAGCAACCAGATCAGCTGGTTTTGGATTACAGAGCCAAAAATCCACAACTTTCAACAACCTTGAATGAATAACACCGTCTGCATTATATAGCAGGAGGGTGTATTCAGCATTGACTACCATGTTGACCAAAAATCCCGCCAGATATACAGTATCATAAAAATGGCGCTCAAACATTAATGCAGCAGGTAGGGGAGGAGACAGGAAGATTTTTCGAGCCCTGCGCCACCGCCTAGGGATCCAGATCTTCAACCGAGTACTAGATCAACTCACGCCATCGCCCATACCTCTGCAACAATCGCCATTGATGGCGCACCAACCCGCGGCCTCGGGAAGAACATTAGACAGTTAATCGCAACCACTTCCCGCGATATTCATCATCATGATATTTCGAATATGCAGGATAACATTATCCCACATGCACCCCGCGATGACCTCTTTAACACTTTATATACTAGGTCATGAGCATATATCATGTCGGTGCTTTTGCTCCTGACGACACTAGTATAAGACTTCATCATCATCATCCTCCAGCAGCATGATATCCTGTTGCCCGAAATATCACCCTGACGTCAGCATCATATCGCAATACAACTGCATGATATTCGCCATCACCCGCACAACCGGATCCACCGGAGGAACATCCTCCTGCTGAGCTTATACCAAAAGTCTGGCCGATGAACATCCTGATGACATCATCATCATATCCTGCTGACGTCATCATCATATCCGCCTACTGCGCACCTCCTCATATCCAGATGACGTCATCATCATGTTTGCAAATATCAGGGGATCTCCACAAGATGATCTGTGTTAGAAATATGACCCCCCCCGGACCTCGACGACGTCATCATCATATTAACATCAGGATGATATTCGGAAGACAACCGGATATTTGGAAATATCATCCTGATGTGCAAATATCAGGTTGCACTGTAGCTCCTCTGTAAGATTGGGGCGATAGATGAATATGATGATGCTCGAAAAGATCACCCCCACTAGATAGCGCACGAAGCCGGCAGGCGGATATCTCCTTGATATCAGCATCATCATGATGCTGGAACAAACACACTCGAGTGATATGAAAATATCACCCCCTCCTTCGGAAATATCATGATGCAGATAGGCAGAAAGAAAGATATCACCCTGATATAAGGATGACGTCAGCATCATCAGGATGACAAAACAATCGAACAAGAAGTGATACAACATCATCAGGATGATATTGACTAAGATCATCCTGACGTTCAAAATATGATGACCCCAGCGAATGTCGGGTCGCACTTAGAACTCTTCAACAACATCATCAGGATGATCATAACCAAGATCACCCGATGATAAAGATATCACTCCGGCGAAATATCATGATGCAAATAATATGATGACCCCCGCAAGCAACACGGTGATAACTGGAAATATGATGATGATGACGACCCTTAAGAAAGAACAAGTCAGGTCGAACAACTTAGAGAATAACCCCTTCAGAATATCGGGGCAACATCATCATCATGTTTGGGCAAGGTGATAAATGCAAGATCACCGGAGACTTTGAAGAATCACCCTCGCAAGCAGATCAGGGCGCACTGTAGCTCGTTAGCATCATCAGGATAAAAACCAAACATCACCCGATAGCGAAATATGATGATGACGATGAGAAACCGGTCGACGGAGAACATGATGATGCTGACCCTCATCGAAACAAACATGATGATGATGACCTCCTCTTCAAGAAAATATGATGATGCAGCTGAAAACTGCTGAGGAGGTCCAACACTTAGAACATTTTTTGGATACTTAGGGAGAGTGCCTGAATGAAAATTGCTCAAAAAACTACCAGTCAATTCAGGCACTAACAGTGGCTCTGTCTAGGGACGTGCAGGTGAAAACCTGCAGTGAGAACCAGATCTCTGGGATGCAGACCAGTCCCTTATCCATTGGGTACAGAGTCAAATACTGCACTGACCTGCATCACCAAACACACTTGATGGCCTAAGGCCACCAAGAAAAGAAAAACATGTATCTCCCCTTGTCAAATATCTTGTTTTCATCTGCATGCACTGGGTCAAGCTTGGAGATACTACAGACATCCACCCACAAACAAATCTTGTCATCTGCATATTCAACCCTCTGATTTGGCTTGTCATCATCACCCTTGTGCAGATAACCCTCAGCATCATGTGACATGTGGGTGCAGAATGTATCAAACAATGCATGTTCATATGGCATATAGCACTTATCACCTATATCATCATCATGCCTTGCAACATGATCTCCTAGCTGGACTGCAAATAGGAAACACTCGGAGTCCACCACAAAACTAGGAAGATCAAGGCTCATTGTATTATATGCTGGCTCATCAAAAGAAAAGCTTTCAAAATCACAATTGTGTACATCATGTACACAACCATCTGGTACACCAGGCTGGAAAAGATCAGGCTCTGGCATCTCTTTCAAATCAGGCACATCTTCACAGTCACTTACCTGATGTATGTTGTTTCCTCTTTCATCAGGATGAGAAACAGAATCCAAGCCAAAAATAGTGTCTAGATCCTCACCATACTCAGACAGATCCTCATCACCATATGCGTCATAAATGGGTGACCCAGGTGCATCAGTTTCATCATAGTATGCCATTTGTTCATGGGCAGCAGAGCACACCCCTTCATCATCAATGGATTCACTCTGTGGAGGAGTATCAGCCTGTGTGTCATAAGCAAAACAGCCATCAAATGAAAAACAATCATGCTCTGAACTAGCACCTATTTCAATTTCTGACTGCTCTTCATGATTTCCATGTGTTTGAAAGGTAGGCAATGGGTCACACATAGGACTGCTTCTCTGTTTGCTTATATCTTCTCTGTCTTGAGTACAATACTCACAACTGTCTCCACAGGTCCATTCTAAAAATTGCTCATTGCTGTCCACAACCTCGTTATTGTTTTCATGGTCAGCTGCCTCATCATTGCAATGGGAATCCTCATTAGTCCTTTCACTGGCATCCTCAACTGGTGAACAATCCAGTTGAGCAGTATTGTTAGCATTATGTTCAAATACAGCGGTCTCAACCTCTATGCTTTTATTTTCATTTTTATCTGCACATGATGCCATAATCATTTGGTCATTTGCAGCTTCATAACCATTCCTCACACCAAGGCCTGGGGACAGGGGTTTCAGCAGGTGCACATTTCTCATTTCCTCTACATTTTCTAAAAATTTGTATGCCATCTGCATACTTGTCACCTTGAAATCCCTCAGTAATGCACTAGAGCCCTCCTCAAAAGCTTCAAAGAATATGCCAACACAGGCTGAAATATCAGGTCTGAAACTTTCAGGGACATGTGAAAGGGCTACTGCAAACCTATGACTGAAATCAACACATGGCTCTTCATCTTGTTTTCTGATTCTCATCAATTCTGCAACAAGATCAGCCGGTTCTTTTGCAAATTCCTCCTTGAAACAGTCAGCAAGCTCATCCCAACAGGCAAAGGATTTCTTTGGAAAGCTCAAATACCAGTCTTTTGCTTTAGCATCAAAGGACCTAACAAGAAACCTCATCCACATATCCTCATCTCTGAATGAATATTTTCCCATAAAACTTTGAAAATTTTGGATATGTGCATTCCCATCACATACATTGTGACCACTAAATCTAGGCATCTGACAGTATATCCTAGCAGGCATAGTTTCTACTTTATAATCCACCCATGACAAATCCAGTTGGTCATACAAAGGATCAAAAGGGCTGACAGGAGGTTTAGCTTTCTGACTGGCAGACACAACAGGGTTACTGCTTCTTAACTGGGCCTGCTCAGCCTCTAAGAATATCAACCTATTTCTTATCTCTTCTATTCCTTTATCCAACATTTTACCACTGAGTGTGGGATAACTCATACTTGGATTCATAAAAATCTTACTCTTAGACATTGTTTGTCTGTCTAAGACCCAAAGCTTCCCCTGGCATCTAACCTATGCAGTAAAACAGCAAATAAAGGGGAAGGAACAAGGTACCTTTTCTCATACAGATGCAGAAAAATGAACAACACATTTTTGTCACATCACATACATCCATCTTTCATGTGCATTTGGATCTTTTTTTGCAGAGTCGCCACCTCTCCAGAGAGGACAAAATTTTCAATAGCTGAAAGCTACTTTTCCAGGTTCATTCCACCAGCAGAGCATCATTTTGTTAGTGACTCGGATGGGCCACAAGTATATCATTTTTTAGTCCATCCCCAGCAGAGTCGCCATTTTGTTAGTGACTCGGATGGGCCACAAGTATATCATTTTTTAGTCCATCCCCAGCAGAGTCACTGTTTTGTTGGTATTTCTTCTGAATCAGCATTAGGATTTGCCACTTCTAATGCACAGGCAGATTCAGCCAACTGAATACAGGAGGTTGCGTGAGCTCCTCCCCTTCACTTCTGGTTCTGCCGCACCAAGGGGGGTATCCCTATAACTCAAGATGTAACCTTGACTAGCTCAAAGATAGAAAGATCTAACTTGACAACAACAGGCAGAATACTCTCATGTATGGACCAAGATCTGTATGATAGATCACAAGGCTGGCAACATTCTTGGACATGATGTCTGGTTGGGTATGAGAGCATGCAGGGGGTTCCTAATCCTACTCCTACAACTAACAGGTGGAAGTATGAAATGTTTTGATATGAATTTGGATGCAAAGCTGGACATGGTGTATAACACAAGAACACAGCATGATTGGTGCCTATCCAGGGCTTGGAGTCGGTAGACATACACCTGTGAATGATCAGCATGAATGGCTAAAACTGGATTTCAGGGGGATACACATGATATCTGCCTTACAGATATCTCCCAATGAAGAGTGTTAAGTTATCTCTACTTATGGCATCCCTACTGCAGTATACCCTTCCCAATGTTCAACCTGAAAACAGTTTAATCTACCCCTTGAGCAGAAGTTAAAAGATCAGACATTCAACATAGGAATTCTATGCTCTAGAATCTAAACATTACGCAAATATCCAGATCCAGAAGAAGAATACATGCAATACTGGAGACAGAATTAACACAACACATGCTAAGATAGCATTACTCATATAAGATCAACCATGAAATCAGTGGATTCATGCCAAGTCGTACAACAGGAGATACATAAACTCACAAGTTAGACTGTACAGAGCAACCAGATCAGCTGGTTTTGGATTACAGAGCCAAAAATCCACAACTTTCAACAACCTTGAATGAATAACACCGTCTGCATTATATAGCAGGAGGGTGTATTCAGCATTGACTACCATGTTGACCAAAAATCCCGCCAGATATACAGTATCATAAAAATGGCGCTCAAACATTAATGCAGCAGGTAGGGGAGGAGACAGGAAGATTTTTCGAGCCCTGCGCCACCGCCTAGGGATCCAGATCTTCAACCGGGTACTAGATCAACTCACGCCATCGCCCATACCTCTGCAACAATCGCCATTGATGGCGCACCAACCCGCGGGGCCTCGGGAAGAACATTAGACAGTTAATCGCAACCACTTCCCGCCGATATTCATCATCATGATATTTCGAATATGCAGGATAACATTATCCCACATGCACCCCGCGATGACCTCTTTAACACTTTATATACTAGGTCATGAGCATATATCATGTCGGTGCTTTTGCTCCTGACGACACTAGTATAAGACTTCATCATCATCATCCTCCAGCAGCATGATATCCTGTTGCTCGAAATATCACCCTGACGTCAGCATCATATCGCAATACAACTGCATGATATTCGCCATCACCCGCACAACCGGATCCACCGGAGGAACATCCTCCTGCTGAGCTTATACCAAAAGTCTGGCCGATGAACATCCTGATGACATCATCATCATATCCTGCTGACGTCATCATCATATCCGCCTACTGCGCACCTCCTCATATCCGGATGACGTCATCATCATGTTTGCAAATATCAGGGGATCTCCACAAGATGATCTGTGTTAGAAATATGACCCCCCCCGGACCTCGACGACGTCATCATCATATTAACATCAGGATGATATTCGGAAGACAACCGGATATTTGGAAATATCATCCTGATGTGCAAATATCAGGTTGCACTGTAGCTCCTCTGTAAGATTGGGGCGATAGATGAATATGATGATGCTCGAAAAGATCACCCCCACTAGATAGCGCACGAAGCCGGCAGGCGGATATCTCCTTGATATCAGCATCATCATGATGCTGGAACAAACACACTCGAGTGATATGAAAATATCACCCCCTCCTTCGGAAATATCATGATGCAGATAGGCAGAAAGAAAGATATCACCCTGATATAAGGATGACGTCAGCATCATCAGGATGACAAAACAATCGAACAAGAAGTGATACAACATCATCAGGATGATATTGACTAAGATCATCCTGACGTTCAAAATATGATGACCCCAGCGAATGTCGGGTCGCACTTAGAACTCTTCAACAACATCATCAAGATGATCATAACCAAGATCACCCGATGATAAAGATATCACTCCGGCGAAATATCATGATGCAAATAATATGATGACCCCCGCAAGCAACACGGTGATAACTGGAAATATGATGATGATGACGACCCTTAAGAAAGAACAAGTCAGGTCGAACAACTTAGAGAATAACCCCTTCAGAATATCGGGGCAACATCATCATCATGTTTGGGCAAGGTGATAAATGCAAGATCACCGGAGACTTTGAAGAATCACCCTCGCAAGCAGATCAGGGCGCACTGTAGCTCGTCAGCATCATCAGGATAAAAACCAAACATCACCCGATAGCGAAATATGATGATGACGATGAGAAACCGGTCGACGGAGAACATGATGATGCTGACCCTCATCGAAACAAACATGATGATGATGACCTCCTCTTCAAGAAAATATGATGATGCAGCTGAAAACTGCTGAGGAGGTCCAACACTTAGAACATTTTTTGGATACTTAGGGAGAGTGCCTGAATGAAAATTGCTCAAAAAACTACCAGTCAATTCAGGCACTAACAGGCTCTCATGTTACTTTGAGATAGTGAATCTCTCTATAATAGTCTTCTTCTTTCTTCTCTCTTCTGGGCAGTGAGCCTTTCTCTGGTAGTGAGCCTTTCTTCTAGGCAGTGAGTCTACTGATTTTCAATGTTGTTATTCATATATATATTGAGCTAATCCTCATCGTGGTTTTTCCCTTATTGGGTTTTCCACGTAAATTTGGTGTTCTTATGTGTTTGAATGTGTTTGTATTGATGCTTTTATTGGCAACATAGTCAAGAGAGACTACTCTAATGGAAAGTTGTATGTTGTCATTGATGGCAACAAAGCATAGTAAAGGGGTTTTCAGTTATGGCTAAGTATGGGCAAGCTATAGAGTGACAGAGATTGTGTCAGTATGCCTCCGTAGTTGAAGATCATTATATGCAGTTTAGGTATGTTGTTCAAACATATTTGGTGATCACTTGTTCCAGTGTTCAAGTTCTGACTTCCTCTGGAAGTCATATG
Organism: Cunninghamia lanceolata; assembly: GCA_027924645.1. Lineage (NCBI taxonomy): Eukaryota > Viridiplantae > Streptophyta > Pinopsida > Cupressales > Cupressaceae > Cunninghamia > Cunninghamia lanceolata. Next base: position 16,821,643 of record BSBN01001272.1, on the reverse strand, counting down.
GTGAATTGTCTAAGTTCGGGTAAATAGAGTTAAGACAGGAACAATGCACTGTACCAAAGTAAAAGGGTCCGCATTCCTCCGTTGTTACATATTTTGTCTTGTGGTTCTGAGGCAGCAAAGATACCTATTATGACTACCTAAATCCAGAATTATAGCTTCTGAAGTTCCTTTGATCACTTTCTACAAGTTGTTCCTTATCGACTTACAGTCTGACAATGTTTCACAGTGACTGAGTGACAGTTCGAAGATCCGCATTTGTTTGTAGTTGAATACTATGTTCTACGGTTCTAAAGTTATGACAAGAGAGCTATAATGGATATTGGATATGATTTTTAGAGTCTCATATGGTCCTCTTTGGAAGTTATAATGTGACAATTGAACTAGTCAAGTGTGTACTTAAGGGATAAGCTGAGAGGCATGTTAGATCTATATGTGGTGAAGCTATATTGTTTGAACAATCAATCTAAGTGGTTGAATGATTGGTCTTGACCTATATGAAGACTATTGTATGTTTGTTTGGGTTTGCATTGTTGTTTGTGCACAAGATCAAGCCGACAAGGTATAACATTTGTATACACATTTCATGTTTGGCTTGCCGACCTAATTGTGAGATTTATCTTGTTGCGAATATATATACTCGATGGATTTCGGTGTTGGAGGATTGGATAAGTGTGAATAGAGTACAAATTCATGATTGTGTGACCTAAGGCAGTTTTGTGATTAACAAAAGGATAGTAAAGGTAGAAGAACAGAGTATATGTGAAGCAGAGCAGAAAAATAGAGTAGACATTATGAAGACCTTTGAATCTGTATAATGAGCTAATTGGTACTGCACCACAGCATTCTGTAGATGCACCCGTAGCAGTCCTCTCCTGGTAATGAGCCATTTATTTCTATACTCTATTCTCTTCTATTCATGATCTATTCATGGTACACATAAAAGATAAACAACTGGTTATATTCATTAACCCATATTTACCTATTTATTTCCAAATAAAGTAGGTTTATAATATCATAACCATTAATTTGTGATAGGGAATTGAAGAAGATATAAATTGTTTAACAATTTCATAAAAGCCAACAAAACACCATTTAATCGAAGATATGAATCATGTTTAAAATAGTCATTCAAAACACATGGTCTGACTGCTACAAAAATGCATAAAGGTCTGCTACAGGAGCTGAGTAAAGTCTGCTACAGGAACTATGTAAAGACTACTACAAAAACTATGTAAATTTTGCTACAGGAAGTACGATAGTAACATAATATTCACACAATAATTTGAAACAAAAAGGAATAATGTGCTGGCCATCATGAAATCAACCGTTAAGAAGATATAGAGATTTACTAAAGATGATTACACAAGCTGTTGTAAAAACAAGCTAGAAAGGTATGATACTCAGTCCAGGGAGTAATGATACATAGATGATTATTGATAGGTCATTAACATATTTTAAGCTAGTAATATTACAAGTTGATCAAAGAATAAACCGTTGGTAATAATAACAGGAACCAATCCATAATCACAAATCCAAAAAGAAAGAGGTTGATAGATAGTAAATACAAAGGGTTGAATTTTGTTAAGCAAAGCGACAAGAATAATAGTAAGGACAACAATATATTGCACAAGATTTTAACATAAATCCATAGTGAAAAGAATAAAACATAATCAATTCAGAGAATGAAATAATATATGTAGACTAGGGTTCATCCATCTAGTATATTTCAGAAATTAATTTAACAGAGGCAAAATGGATAAGAGATAGTCACTAATTAATACATATCTCCAAATTGGCAAACTGGGTAAGGCTAATTTTTGGATATGATTTAAATAACTAAGTTTCACACATCATATAAAAGTTTCAAAGAAACCCAGTGTGTAAAACTAAAGTTATATGTGACGCAACAGACTGTTTTAACAGAGACAAAATGGGTAAGAGAGACAGTAACTAATTATTACATATCTACAAAATGAAAATCTGGGTATAACTAATTTTTGGATATGATTTAAAAATCTAAGTGGCACACCTTATCTAAAAATTACAAAGAAACCCAGTTCATAAAAATGAATTTATTGGTGATGCAATAGTTCTCATGATAGATTAAATATCTAGACCTTTCTAACAACAGGACAAAAATAAATAGATTGTGCAAAAAAGAATTCACAGAATTTAACAATTCTTACATATTAGAGAAATTGATTTCAACCAAATTTAACACAAACAATAAATCATTTTCAAAACTAGGTGCATACCCAGAATTTATCTAATCACTATTGCTATCCATTCTTCCTAGAATTCCGAAACTTCCGTCTGTTTTTTCCACATCCTTCCTTCTGTTGCCGTTTTTCCTTCTGTTGCTCCTTCTTCTCTGTTTTGTCTTCGATCCCTTTCTCTTTTTCTGTATTATATTTTATTTTTACTTTTTCTTCCTTTTTCTTCAAAGGCATATCCCCCTTTTAAAAGACTTTCATCCTTTTTAATTTTAGTTTGTTTCCTTAATTTTTCTCTTTCTTTTTAATTTTGATTTTTGCATACCAAGGCTTTTTGTCTTTTCTGCTTTAAGGCTTCTCAATATTATCTTTTAAAAATAATCCAAAAAGGAATATTATCTTTGCATATAAATAAGAGTACAACATGATTTAATAATTAAATATATTTTTAGGATTTATATTACACATTATATCTAAAACACTTTAAATATTAAATGTAATAATCTTAAACATTAAATCATTTAATTATAATCCTTAAAGAAATGTAATTATCTTATGATTTCGAAAGGAACATTTTTAATCAATGCTATCTCATGACTAAATTATTTTTCATCCATCACACAACTATTTCTTGTTAAAAGCATAGGTAAAATTATGCTACTAAAATGAAATGTGAAACATCAAACCAAAACAATAATGCGGCATGCAGTATGAACTACGTGATTGTGTGTGCGTGCATCAAAGTTCCTTAATCATAATTATAATAATCCATCATTAGATCAATTCTCAAATTTATATAATTTCAGAGTAATGATAATTTCCTTTTATGCACATGTAATTATCCGATTGTAATATAATTATAATAAAATATCTAATAATTTAAATTATAAATGAAATAAAAAATTGGGATGTGATAGATTTAGGAGCATCCACCAATGTCATGCCTTTATCAATTTGCCAAATCCTAGGTTTGTCTCTTGCTAAGTCCTTGAAGAAAGTCACTCAACTAGACAAGTCTAAAGTAAATGTCATAGGAGAACTAACTCATCCATATGTAATTAGCTTCTGATCCCTGAGTTCAACACTTCATTGATATCTAGGTAATGGACATACCAGATACATATGGTATGTTATTGAGCAGGGACTGATCAAAGACGTTAAATGGATATATGGAAAAAGATTTCTCTCACATGCAGTTACCATGGAGGGGAATTCCAAACTAAATTTGTATAGAAGCTGAACTGAGAATGAAGCACATGATCATGGAATATCATCAAAATAACGAAGTGTTGTATGCAGAAATAGAGTAGGGAGTGTATCATGTCATGGCTTTGGATGTTCGAATTGAGGAGGTATTGATGTGTACTTAGACACAAGAAGGTAATGAAGTAAGCCAAATTACACCAGGAACTGACATCCTAATAGAATCAGATTATGATTACTCCAAAAAAATGTAGAGATGCATACAACAAAAGATGCCCTTGAGATAAGTCTTGCTGGAAGGATGGTGTAGGCTACACCAGGCTCCACATTCTGAAACCACATGTGCATTATGCTTGGACATTGTTGACAAGAAAGAACATACATATCCACAAAAGAAGTTGGATTTGCATGGAAGTCAGAAGGCAACATAGATGTTGCAGATTGGAATCTCAAATAGAAGAGGACTAGATGTCCAAAATGGAATTGATACTGGAATAAACAAGGGTCCAGATGCACTTGGAAATGAAGTGGAAGTATCTGAATCAGTACAGAACGATGTTGTTTACTTGTCGAGAACTAAAAGTCCATATGATGGAGAGAATATAAAAGAAAAGTCATATACCTACATTAAGCCAGATGACATGTGTAGTGAAGGTCTGGATACACGTATTGTTCTAGATAGAGCAGTAAAAGAACAACTAGAACCTCTTGGATTAAAGGTTATCACAGAAAAGGATTTCCTAAAGAATGTTAAAAGAAAGAAAGGTCTCGAAAAGGACATCAAGAACGATTACCTTTAGGAGAAAATCTTTTCTTTGACGACGCCAGAGTCATCGGGCCATACTGCCAGGTGCTGGTGCTTCCAGAATTCCTCGCTAAGGTAGAGGTGTAGTTGATGCGGTGCTAGGAGAGACCGCAGGAGTCACTGATGGAGGTCGAGGAGGACCCAAAGGTCTGACTGAACCTCTGCTTCTGCTTTCAACCCTCGGTTGCAATAGATAATATTTTTTGTTCTTAAGCTGCTCCAGCTTGGCTATCAGCTTTTTCCATGTTTCTTGTCCCATATTCATCTTCTGCAATTGGGACTCTATTTGGACAATCTGTCCAATGACTTTGTCCAGCTCACTGCTAGTATCTGTTCTGAACATGCGGCAATAGAATGAAACCTCTGATCCTGATGAAGAACTTTCTGAAGAGGAATCAGGTTCTTTCTGTTTCATTGTGTTCACGTGAGCCTTTTGAGTTTCAGGGACTGAAACATATTCTTCAGAGTCAGACTCTGAATAATCAGAACTTGAAAGAACAATGTCTTCTGAATCTGAAGGATAGTCATTTATAAAGACATGTTCATCAGTAACACCGGCTGCCTTTGCAGTGCGCATCTTTCCTTTGCCTTTCTTCTTTTTCCTTTCTGGACACTTGTTGGCAAAGTGATCTCCTTTACAGATATAACAAGAAGGCTTCCACTTAGAACCTTTTCCCTTCTTGTCTTTCTTACGAAAGAATCCCTTCTTTCCTTTTGGAGCTTTCCCTTTTCTAAATTTTGATTTGAATTTCTTTCTGGACTTATCTTTGTAACAAGGAGTACAAAGATCCTTTTCTGCATAATCATCAGGAACATTAAGCCTAGAACAAATAGCTGAAGACAAGATAGGTTGAACCTTCTTAATTTCTCTTTTGTTCTTTGCTTCTTCACAAATATTAGTATTGATTTCTTCTAGGAACTGTATTAGCTGAGGGAAGGTTAATTCCTTCATCTCAATGTTTTTAGCTACTAAGTTCTCTAAAACCTTCTTATGATAAAATTCTCCTATTGTATTACCAAAACTTTTCAAGAAGGTAGTAAACATATATTCATGATTTTGCTCTTGACCAGAAAGATAGAACTGTTCATACTGGCGATTACAATAAGACTGAAAATCTTTCAGATCTTTACATTTTCCTTTGGTGAACTTTTGATAAGCCAGTTTTTCCATAATATCTCTTTTTCCGACAAACAATCGGAGTAACTGAGCACATACCTGATCTGCACCTCTATCAAGAAGCTGTTCTCGATAGGTGTCATCCAGATGATCCCACACATGTCTTGCTGTACCTGTCATTACATTCAAAGCTTGCTTGATAACTTCCTTTTCTTCTGCTTCAGGATTAGTAGACATGTAATTAGTAATCCATGATCTCATGGCATCTATTCCTCTAGTGTTTTCTAACACTTCAAACTTATCAAAGTTAACAAGAGGAGGAGTATCTGCTTTATAACTCTGGATGTTTTTGAATGGATCATTGTAATGTGGATTGGTTCCAGATCCACGTGCCATCTGCACTGATCCTTGAGCTGGGGGCTGAACCCTTTCTTCAGGTGTGCTGTCTCTTAAATTTCTGGTTGTAGGATCATATATCTTTTGAGGTTCAGAGATTTGAACTTGTGACTTCAAGTTCAGTCCTGCATATTGGGCCTGCATATAGCCTTTAGCACTTGAGGGGAAATTTTTTATCTTGACCACTTGACGGGCTAACTGGTAGGTGTTCTGAACAGAAAGAGATTCTGTTCTTATAGTGGTCTGTATTTCAGCAGATTCTGTTTTGACAGAATCCCCTATTAAAAGTTGAGACTGTGTGATGGAATGGACTTCATCTAACATCTCTGTTATCCTTTGTCCATTATGCTTAATATGCAAATCAGCATTATTGATTTGAGAACCTAAAACATCACAGTCTAATTTGACTTCATTTCTAACCTTTTGCAAAAGGTCTCTTTGTCTTTCCAAAGCAGCATCTTGCTCTAATTTCCATATTTCTACCTTGTGGCAGAATTCATTATAGTTATCTCTCAACTCATTAAGATCTTTCATGACAGTGGAGGTCCACTCATCAGTAAGTCTTTTTTCTAGTTTTTCCAGAGTAGAGATAAGTGTATGGAAATTCTCCTGATTACTAAGATGTGCCTTTTCATTCTTTACTGCCTCTAATTGGTGCCAAATCCTTCTATCTTCTGCTAACAACATGGACTTTCTGATGCAGAGATTAGTCCAGTTCAACAGATTACTTTGACTGGGAGCATTATCGCCAAGAGGGAAGACATGCATTGGCCAACAATTAACTTTATATCTACCCGTGGTATCAATCAACATGAAGTCTTGGAATGGAGGGATGGCTCCAGGGATATGACAGGCTCCTCCAGGTGTACCAATGATCTTCATTTGGGTTTCTTTAATGTCTTGTTCTGGCATTGACACAGATATGGATGACATCATCCTAACATGGCCAGAGTTAGGTGGAAAGACGAATGAACAATCCTCACACTTAAACAAACCATTTTCTAATTCAGAATACTTGTGATGACGGCAGGTTGTGATTGGCTTTTTAGATGGTTGAGGAAATGAAGTACTTCGATCAACAGAGGGAACACAGAACAATTGCTCAAAACCTTTGGAAGGTTGAATACGCACACTTTGAGAACGAGGAAGAGTGTTCACAGATGGGCCAGGCTGATTATAATTAAATATAGATTGTTGCCTCAGAAAAGGGCCAGACACTTCTCGACTTGAGGAAGAAGGAGGACGAGACAGAGACTAGTTTCCGTCTGAGAACTTAATGACGGCCTGGTCATCTAATTCTTCGATTGAGATGCCTCTCAATCTGGGTTGTTTCTCATTTTCAATCTCGGCTAGATTTTCTTGATCCCATAAATCTACAGCCCATTCTTGTGGCATTTGTATATCTTTATGACACACTATTTTGGGAGCTGTTAGCTGAGTGCTGTTACTTGAAGAGGTCCAAACTGTGGATAGACCTTCTAAACCTTGAGCACGTTTGGGATTAGCCATTAAAGGCATGACTTTATTATACAATCTATAATGAACCAAAAAGACCAGAGAGTGATCTACTGAGTCCTTTTTCATGAATAGGTTCATTGTTCTGAATTTGTATTCTAGGACATCTCGAAGATTGCCATCTTTCAGGCTAACAGGAAAGTCAAGCAGACAATCAACAAAGATAGGTCCTTTAGCCATAGAATCACATCCAGCTCCTAAGAGGGAGTGAGATAACTTATAAAATCTAGCATCCTTTAACATCATGAGAACTATTATAGGTAAGCCTTTCCTATAGTGTCCACAGATTCCTATTCGGACATATGAAAGGTGCATAAACTGCGGATTATTCTTACTCTCATAGGCTTTCTTTTGAAATTTCTTAACAAGCTCATCAGAGAAGATATTGAGCTTCCCTTGACTACCACCTTTGACTACATGCTGTAGTTCAGCAACATGACAATTCTGTGATGACTTATAACCAAACCATTCCTTAAGACCTACATTCTTATTGTTAAACATATCAACAAGACTCTTAGGGACATCACGATATATTTCATGTGCAGGTATTCGGGGAACCTTGAAAGGTTTCTCCGGCTCTACACCTATACTAGAAACATCTTCTAAAGCATTACCCAAAATTTTAGAACTTGAAAAAGCACTTTCATTATTAGCAAAAAAGTTGGTAAACTTAACTTCAGTATTGCGATCTGCTGTAAGATCGATGCTGCCACCACCTTGGGAACTAGAAGCTGAAACTGAATCCATCTGCGCTTGACTTGGGCTCGAATCTGCGCTTGAAAGAACTGATAACTGCCTTAGCTGCCCTTACGATGGATCAAAATCCAAACAAGGTGTTAGATTCAGAGTTGACCTGGTAAGTCCACAAGGTAAGTCCTTCCTAGTGGCATATAGGTTACAATTTCACTGCACTAACAATGTCACCTAATATGAAGCTTTGATCCATGGATTGCTCTTGGCACTAAGGAAGAAAGTCAAGATACTTCATGTATTTGGAGATTTTGAATTAGTGATCAAGCAAGTAAGAAAACAATACACTTGAAACTACAAGAGATTGTCCAACTACAAACATCGAGTATGGGACTTGATCGAAGGATTAGGTGCCTTCAATATCATCCATGTACTGAGAAAGTTCAATCACCGAGTAGATGCATTAGCTACAACTGCTAGTACTTTGGAATTGCTAACATTATCAGGATCAAAAAGGTTTTCTGTAGAATTGGTTTTCATCCCTTCCATACAGGACAATGTCACCAACTTCCAAGTTTTTTATGATGATAGAAATATCCTAGATTTCATTGCTAATCGAGATGTTTTTGAAGCACAAGTGATTGATGATCAATATCGGGAAGACCCCGAGTAGGATGAAGAATCAATCATTGACTTACAAGATAACAAAATTCCCAAAGGGGTGATTGAATTAGAAAGATTATTTGATCTGGATAAAATAGTTAAACAGAAAGATATTCCTAAAATGGATGGGGGCGCTTATGAACATGTAAATTTAAGCAAAGGTCTAGAACCCAGGAAAGTTCTGATTGGAAAAGTCTTCACTCAAGTAGAACAAGAAGGGATCACCCAAGCCCTAAAAGATTACATACATGTGATCACTTGGTCATATGATGAACTCAAGACATATGACACTATATATCACACACACTATCCACTAAAACTAGATGTGAAGCTGTTCAGACAAAAAAAAGGCCAATTAACACCTTACTGGAACCCTTGATTTTTGAAGAAGTCAAAAAACTATTGGCAACACACATCATCTTCCCTGTTAGGCATTCAACCTGGGTCACAAATCTAATGCTAGTTAGGAAGAAAAATGGAGACACCCGGTTATTTGAGACTAGTTGGGGCAGTTCTAGGATTATCATTAGAGGATATTTTTAGTTTGGAGGAAGTGGTTTGGAAGGAGCTGGTAGCTAGAAAAAGGAGAAAGTTGACAAAAAATTTGGATAGAAAGGCTTATCCTAACTTGGTGGAAGCAAGAGGTAAGTTACCATACCCCAGAAAGTAGATGTGCCATTTGAGAATAAGAATAAATAAATTAATTGGTTATATTTTCTAAAGCATTTGATGCAAATGTGATTGAAATCCCTTCCTGTGTGTTATTTTTCTTTATTTTCAATAGGATTTTTAGGTATAGGTTGTTTGGGGTGTTGATCTTTCCTTTTGGGTTAAGATCCACCTAAGTATGGGGTTGAGAGAGGTGTGGACCATCTCTTGGGGAAATTGTTGTGACTATGTGATGGCATGAGTGCCATGGTGATTTTGATGGATGAGATTTAAAAAAACGAAACAGTTATTTATAACACTTGTTATGGTGAGGAGTATGTATTTTGGATGAGGATTGTTTAGGTTATTTGATAATGATAAGGCATGAGTGCCATGGTGATTTTGATGGACGGGATTAAAATAATGGACTATTTATTTATGGTAACTGTTATGGTGAGAATATGTATTTTGGGTGAGAATTGTTCTAATTATTTGGTTATGATAAGTTGTGAAGTGGGTGTTGTTGGAAATCTAATTTTATATTTTATTTTCCCAAAGAGGTTAGTGAGTCCCCTTGACTCCCCCTCTATCATGGATTTTATGAAAATCCATTTGTGTTTGTGAGTTGGCTTATGGGGTAGTTTGGTGTTTGCTTTATGTGAATGTGTTGTGCAATCGGTTTCTTGGGAGCCTCCTAGCTCAAGGGTGGACTTGCTTGCAAGTCCTAAGGTTGGGAGGTGAGCTAGCTTGGCCATGTGAGGCTTTAAGATTTTGTGTTGCAGATTTGGAGTTTTTTAGGATGACACTCCTCATTATATATTTGTTGTTCACTACTTTCAATCTATAGGACCCCATTATGATGGGCATGTAATATGTGGAGAAAGAGAAAATCCTCTTCAGATTTGTGTATCTTTGTAGGAGTTATGTAAATGAGAAAATGTTCCCCATTGCTATAGCTACATCTTTGTAGTCAAATCCTTATCCATGTCTCTAGATGGAATATTATCAATGTAATTTTGCTGGAATATATATGGGTGTTGAAGTGAATATATGTTTGTTTAAGCATTATGAACAATGATAGTTTTTAGATTTAGCTAGGTTGTATAATAAGAAACATAAAATTGATTGTAATTTGTTCCAATGATGAGTCTTGGATTATACTTTAATTTTTCGGACAAATTATGTATGTACAATCTTCTCACTGTGAGGTGTAAAATGATATTATTATTCTTGCCCAGAAAATTAGTTGCACATACATTGTTGTAGGTGGTGTGAATAGAAATTTTAGTTATAAGTGAATATGTTATTGGTTGTATAAATGTAAAATTGTTTGTTGAGAGTTTACATGAATTTCTTCTCTATATGCAAAATTTCTATTTTGTAATTAATGACTTCTAAGTGATTTTATTTCCTTTGTGAATCTATACATTTTTTTTAAAATTTTTTACTTGTTATTTGTTTTGTGTGATTGTAATTGTGTATATTTTCCATCACCTTGTTCTATTCTTAGAGAAAACATAGTTATTTCTATTATCCTAGATTTTATATATTTATATATGTGTATTGTATATAAATGGTATTCTATATTTTTAGATCACAACCATTATGTGCTATGTTCTTATTTAACTTGTATCTATACTTAACATGTATGTATGTATGTATGTATGTATATGTGTGTGTGTGTGTATATATGTATAACTTGTTCATAAGATATATATATATATATATATATATAACTTGTTCATAATTTATGTATTTTCAGAGATACACATTACAAATAAAAATGTATAAATACATGCATATGCATATTATTTATTATTGTTAAACAATGAATCAACAATTTATATAGAAAAAATATATAATTAAAATGATCCTTTTTATTTAATCTTAAAACAAAATTCAAGAGTAGCTAAATCTCTCTATTATTTTGTGTTCATAGATTTAAAAAAATGTGTCTTGTCATGAATCTAGAGCACCCTTATGATGAATCTTTGTCAATATTTGAAACCTCAAATCAAACCCTATGATTTTAGCACTAAAAATCTCTCCATATACTAATGAAAATATAGAAGACAACCATGTGCTTCCTCCTACAACATGCATCACAAAAAATCATTTTTTTTAAATTTTCCCATGAATTTCAAAATACTAAAACTAACAATCAACTTTTCTCCATCATGGTTATGTTTGCTGCAATACATTATGATCCCTAGAGTTTAAACTCCAGCAAGAAAGAATTCAGAAGAAACCTATTTTTATATCCTTTGAAACACCTCATATACAAATGATGTAAATAGAAATTAAATAGATTTTAGTTAGAGCCCATATCTATAATAAAATAAATAAATAAATCTAGTAAACCCTCAATTACATCTTTTAAAAAAATTATAACAAAAATATAAGGGGGGAGAAATAAACTTTTTAAACCAAAAAGAAGCATATTCTTGTATTTTGCCAATCCTCTGTAAACCCTCCCATTCCTGCACACAACAAACAATTTTAAAAAGAAGAAAAGTGAAAAATAAATTCAATGAAAGACATGAAGAATAGAAAAAACATGATTTGTTTTTTTAATATGCTTTTCGTTTAAAATTGGAAGGTTTTAAATTCAATGATTTGTAGCATTATTAATTCCTAAATTATAGCTGACATGGCTAAAAATGACATGATTAATTTTTTATTTTATTTTTAGATGTGCAATTATGAATAAAACATTGGTTGGAGTGAAATTAAAATTTACTATTTTAAAACTTGCTAAATCATAATCATTAATTGGATTTTATTTATTTGTTGCTTATAAATTTTGTATTAAGTTAATTTAGTTTTGAGCTTTAAATTCTCTAAGTTTTATTCATTAAAGCATATTGATAGTAGATATTATTATTTTTAATGACTGATATTTTTTTATTATTATTAACTATCTAGGAAACTGTGTGAATAAAATTATTACTTGTTTTATTTAATTTTCTTTTATTTAAGCCTTTACGTATTAATCTTAAAAAATTTAAATGTATATGACTTAGACCTTGATTAATGCTCTTCTTATTTAGTGTACATTTTTTTAAAAAAAGATGATTATTATTTTCATTTAACGCAAACCATATTATGGGTAAGTCACCAATGAGTGCAAATCTTTTTAGGTTGATGTAATAAATTAATTGTTATTTCTCTTTAATTAACATTATTGATTATATAATATAACTATATATACACACACACTTAGACATTATTTAATTTAATTTTTACAATTGTATAACCTCATATATGATCGATTTTATTATGTTGTTATTGTGAAATGAGATTAAGAGGCATTTAATTATTTATTAATTAAATCAAAGCTAAATGCTTAGTTAAATTTTAAAATTAAATTTGGGTTTAATTATTGCCTAGTCATTCCAAGGTGTCAACAAGTTATCGCTTTCACTTAGGAATGTGAGTAAAGTAACTCTTAGTATCATAGTGTTTAAAAAAAAATAGTTGCATTGTGCTAATGCCCATATGTACATGTGTGTATGTGTGGGCATGACACTATTGGACAATTGGAGCTTAATAAAACTAGAAGGTTTTTGATGATCCCATCCTCAAAGTGAAGATACGTATTCTAGTAGTGTTGATGTAAGATGCCATCTCACATGACCCAAAAATTAACCATCGTAATTAACATTAAGAATAAATCATGATTGACTTAACCATTGTTAAGTAAGAAATAAATCAATTTTACAATCAAATTAAACATGCATATCTTTTCTGGATATTCCAAAATTGAAATTTACAACAATCCAAAGATAACATATTAGTGAATACCCTTCACTATACAATTCCAAATTTATGCTTATAGCATCAATGATAAATTACATATATTACTGACTATCAAGTCATATAAGAGAAGGTATTGTATCTAGAACTTTGACATTTGTCTTCATAAGCCTCGGCTAGTCTTTTGCTTGGAAAGGAGAGCATCACCCAAGTGTTTTTCCTCTAACCACAGACCGTCGGTCCCCTGCACAACTTCGTTCTTGGAAGCAACCCTACCCTTCATGAAGGGAATAGATATAAGAAACCAATTGGTTTCCCATCTGAGTATCTGGTGTTCTAGCCTTCATAATACTTCACGGTCATACAACTATAGATCCACTCTACCTATGTATGACACTTCTGGAAGCATTATGCCATCTAGAGCACAGTGAACTAACTAATGCATGTAGAGACAGATGCATTACTTTGGCTAAAGATTTACATACATAAACGTTTCGCAATGAATGTAGTTGATTTGTTCACACACCTCGACTCGACTTTGAAGTTGTCTCATCCTACAGTGTTCATAATTTTACCTTTCTAGGTTTTGGAAAAGATGGGTCTTTTCTCCCATAGTCCATCTATCTTGGACTTTGACTTGTCCATCATTATTCATCTTATGGTGTTAAGAAATAGGGAATCTATGACTCCACATCACCCTTTCCCCATGCTTTCTTTTTCAAGTTCATTGTTTCAGTTTATATGACCAACCTTGGTCTAGGTTTCTATGGTTTCCTTGTTTCCAGGTTTTCACCATGTCACATCGACTATACTTAAACCATTATAGGATTCAAGCAGTCAAGATGAAATAGTCCTTTAATCAAGGCTTTTAGAAGGGTTCTTACCACCCTACACTTCATCCATGAAGCATTTCCATTGATAAAGAAATAAAAACAAATAATGTTTTCAATAAAAAGTTTACTCCCTTGGTACACAAGGTAAATATACACTTAATGCAAATTTCTACATAGTTATCATTAACCATAGGTTATCCCTTTATGGGTACTAAGAGTCTTAATACTCTTTTCTTAAGTCAAGACTACAACCGAAGGCATGGAAACATTGTCATATATATAAACAAACAAATGCATTACTTCATATCCCACGTGCCTCTATCAACTCACAACAGTTTCTCCTCATTGTAATATGTATTGGCTGTTGGCCTTACTATTGTTTTGTCCTCTTTAAAAGAAACATTGGCTCACGGCCTATATGCATGATTAACAATGCAGTTATCATGGCTCCCGGCAAACATATTAATCTTTATCATTAATTAGCTTGACTCTCGACCAGCATATCAATTTTTATCATTACTTATGAAAGATATATAATGAAACACAACAATATCAATACTTCAGCTCAATAAGCCGTAATAGAATTGAATTCAAAGCCAATGCATAGGATAGAATGGCACTACTATGTAGTCAACCATGAAAACTTTAAACATATGCAAATACTATCATTTATAATAATGCAACATTGTATGCACTCTTGGCCATTACGGCCATAAACATGTAGAGCTTATCATTTATAAAACACAAAACTGTACATGCGCACGGCCTGTAGGCCTTATCAAAATGTAAAATTCATATAAGCTATCATTATTTCCATTGATTAACCATCAAATGAACCATAAATAGGGGTGTTATCATGCAAAATAACCCACATGACTGAATACACAGTCATACCTGTGTTAGTTCAGAGCTGAGTATAGACTATTAAGTGATAAACTATTGATGAGGGCTTGACTCCTTCCGTGAGCTCCAAGCATTTAACCTTCTATCTATGCTTCCACAATGAGAGACAACTATCGACTACCTCCCAACAATAATGAAACCAATCCCTTTTTCCCCAAACAAAAACATCCACAAAAGACTCCCCACGCATGCATTTGCCCACTTTGCCCATCACCGCCACTCTTGCACTGAAGGTGGTGAGTTATTTGGCATGGGCCATGCTAACTCGCAGGCTTTCTCAACTCCATAAGGGCCTTACCTCCCATTCGGGAGTAATACAAAAAGATTAACTTTGGCTTAGCTCACAACAATCCCCATTCATTCCATATTCCGTGGATCGTGAGGTGGTGGATTAAAAGAGCACTTAAGCATGGAATAAATATAATTCTCGACCACTATAAGTGGGTCGATAAGTAATTATACTTAACACAATATTAATTACATATAAATGATGTATTGGAAATATCACAATAACTTAAGCTATTATTAAATTATATCATCATCATCAAGGTAATATCACCAAAATGTGAATATGGGGTCAAGTTCTCTCCCCCTCTTCGCCATACTTTAACCATAATCAATATAATTATACAATAATCACATAATCAAATAAAGAAAAATATACGTGAATAAGGAAGACTTCAACATTCAACTGGGTTTACTATCAACTGCATAGATGTTCTAAGAACATTATCTAGTCGAAACAATGACGACGACTTTGAGAGACCATAAATCATCTTGTCGACGTTGGTTGTATTTTAAAATTATGACTTAAACAAGGAGATGACTTAAACTCACCCTATCTTTGCATGGGTTCACGAAAGTTTAACCTCAATACTCAGATGGCATTCTGATATTTTCCCAACATCTATTTCCTTCTCCTCCAGTGATACCCTCCTTCCATCTTCAAGGAAGGATTCTTTTCCCTGGTTACACTCACAATCATATAACCATGATCAGTGTACCATCATTTATTCATAAATCATCATAATAAAACAATCTTAACAATAACTAATCTCATGCTTAATATAAGAATAAATCGATATCTATATAATCAATGATTCTACTTGATATTTTCTACAAACATCAATCATTAATCTAAGATTAATTATTCTGTTTACCACATAAAAAGTAAAATTAGGCTAAATCAAAAGTTGGGGATGTAATATATCTCCCCCTATAAGAATCATCATCCCCGATGATTTAATATCTCCAAGATTAAACCAACATAATGAAAAAGTGTTTACTTAGCATAGTAAAAAGTTTTTAAAAGAGATGGGGAAATCTTGCATAAATATCCTCATAGTTCTCCTAGGTGGCATTCTCTTTAGAATACTGGTCCCACTAGACCTTGCATTGAATTATTTCTTTGTTATGTAAGTGTAGCTTACATGTTTTGAGCACCTTGATGGGCTTGATCACTACCACCCCTGGGTCCTTCACCTATATAGCATTCCAATCAAGAATAGGAACATGTGATTATCTCCTAAAATAAACTTTTTCAAATAGGAAACGTGGAAAACATTATGCATCATGTCAAGAGCTAGTGGTAGAGCAATCTTGTATGTGACTGGGTTGACCTCTTCAAGTACTTTGAAGGGACCCACATATCTAGGATCCAGATTGGATGTCTTTCCAAACTTAATGGAGCTCTTTTGAGGTTTTACCCTTAGAAGGACTTTTTCTCCCACTGAGAAATGCCTTGCGATGCATTTAGCATCCACATAACTTTTCTTCCTATTATTGGCTTATGCTAGCCTCTTCTTAATCAGATGGACTTGTTCTTCCATTTTTGACAATATTTCTAGACCAAGGCTAACCCTATATTTTAGCTTATCACAACTTATAGGGGTTTGACACTTTCTTCTATATAATGCTTCAAATGGAACCATCTTAATTGCAAAGTGATAGGAATTATTATAGGCAAATTCCAGAAGAGGAAGATAATCTTCACATTTCTATTGTTGATCCATGCAATAGATTCTCAACAAATCTCTAGCACTTGGTTTACCCTTTCAGTTTGGCCATCTGTCTTAGGATGATAAGCAAATATTATATTCAATTGGGTTCCAAGTGAGGAAAACAAAGTTTTCCAAAACCTTGATGTCATACGGGCATCCCTATCTGAGATAATCTTCTCAGGAATACCATGCAATCTAAAAAAATTTTGCACAAATTCGCGGGCTATGATGGGTGCCCCATCTGTTAAATTCCCAGGTATAAAATGTGCCGCTTTGGTGAGTCTATCCACCACAACCAAAATAGCATTGTGCATGTTCCTTGACATAGGAAGTCCTTGCAAAAAGTCCATGCTAATGATTTTCCATTTCCATTCTAGAATTTCATGAGGGTATAAAAGTCCTACCGGATGATGGTGTTCTTCCTTCACCCTCTGGCATTCTAGACATGTAGCTACAAACCTTGCATCATCCCTCTTCAATCCCTTCCAGAAGTATAAGGGTTTCACATCAGCTAGTAACTTAGTTATCGCAGGATGTCTAGAATAAGGTGCAGAATGAACCTCCTTCCACACAATATTCCTTAACTCCTCAGAGTTTGGAACATACATCCTTCTATTATATCTCAATAACCCATCTGGTTCAAGGTAAAATCCATCATATTTCAGATTCTGTGGATTCTCCAAAAGGGCCTATTTTACATGCTCATAAAACTTAACTCCCTTAGACTTTTGTAGTACCTGATTCTTAAAATTAGAATGTATGGAGATCATTGAGGAGATATGTCTTCTCCTACTTAAGGCATCCCCACTTAGTTTTCTTTGCCTTAAATATATTTGATCTTAAAATCATAATCTGAGATGAACTCTAACCTTCTTCTTTGGCGAGCATTTAAATGTGGTTTAGTGAACAAATATTTAAGCCCTTGGTGGTTTGTTTTTAGTTCAAAGGGTTTCTCGAGCAAGTAGTGTCTCCACATTTGCAGTGCATGAATTACTGTTACCAATTCCAAATCATGAGGGGCATAGTTTTGTTCATAAGTTTTTAGTTTCCTAGATTCATATGCAATGACTTGTTCGTCTTGGACTAGTACACCACCTAATCCTTCCCCTAAGGCATCGGTAATGACTACAAAATGATGTTCCGGGTTAGGTACCTTCAAGATAGGTGCTGTGGTCAAATGCCTCCTGACACTTGTTTGACCAATCAAACCTCTTGCCTTTTCTCTGCAAAGAAGTAATAGGATAAGCAATTATTGAAAAGTTTTTCACAAATTTCCTGTAGTAACCTGCTAGGCCCATGAAACTTCGGACCTCATGTACATTCCTTGGTGTTGGCCATTCCAATATGCCTTTAATCTTGGCCAGGTCCATAGCTATTCCCTTAGCTGAAATTATGTGATCCAAATACTGCACTTCACTTTGAAAGAAAGTACACTTAGAGAGCTTGCCATATAGTTTATGCTCTCTTAACCTTTGAAGAACAATCCTTAAATACCAAAGGTGTTCTTCCTAATTCTTAGAGTAGATTAGGAAATCATCAAGAAAAACTAGGACAAACAGTCCCTGAACACATTGTTCATTAAGTTCATAAACACTGCAGGTGCATTGGTTAATCCAAAGGGCAAAACAATAAATTCGTAATGCCCATATCTTGTTCTAAAGGTTGTTTTATGAATATCCTCCTCTTTTAACCGTAATTGATGGTACACAGATCGAAGATCGATCTTAGAAAACACAGTTACTCCACTCATTTGATTGAAAAGATCATCACTGGGGGGAAAGAGGCATTTGTTCTTTATTGTTGCTTTATTTAACATATGGTAATCTATGCATAACCATAATGTACCATCCTTCTTTTTCACAAAAATAATTGGTGCTCCCCAAGGTGACACACTGAGTCTTATCAGTCCTTTATCAAGCAATTCCTACAATTGAGACTTTAGCTCCATTAACTCAGTGGTGGTCATTCTATATGGAGCTTTAGATATAGGTTCTGATCCTAGAATGATATCTATAGATAAATCAAAAGCTCTTTTAGGAGACAATCCTGGTAGCTCATCCAGAAACACATCCTCAAAATCTCTAAGAAAAGGGTACCTATCCATATCTAATCTTTCCTGATCTATGGACTCCCTCTTCTCAACTCCTTTGAGTTTTTGAGATTCATAAAACATTAGATCATCTTGGAAATTAGTTTCCTCAAAATTATTCAGTTTCTCCATTTTAACAACAAAAAGCGGGCACCCCTTTCTTTGAGCTCTTTTCATTTGTAGGGAAGAAATCTGTCTTAGTTTGACCTCTCTAGGGTTTCCTTGGAGAAATAATTTGTTCTCTAGGTCATCTAGACATTCTATTTTTTTGGCATAACAATCCACTTTAGCCCAATGTCTCCATAACTAGTTTATCCCAAGGATGACATCCTATGATCCTAGTGGGGCTATGAAAAGGTTCACTTCAATGGATAGACTTGGGAGTTCAACCTTAGCCTCAAACAAGCATTACTCTACCTAATATTTGGTCTAATTTGCATATTCAACTAACCAAGTGTTTGCCATTTATCCAACTTTTCTAGGAATTTTACTTAAAACTTTTGGCGAACAAAATATTCTGTTGCACTAGTATCTATCAAAACTAAAATTGGGAAACCAGATAAAATATCTATAGTTTCAATGGGAGTGATTTGATAATCAACTTGCCTATTATCCAGGGTTGCATGTATATGTTGTTGGAATTCCATCTGTTGTGAGGGTAACAGATTTTCTCACGACTGAGTTCCTTGTGTCTTGTTAGGACACTGGTTGGCATAATGATCACCGCTACATGTATAACATCCTCCCACGGGTCCTCACCTTTCTTGAGGCTTACTAGAATTATCTCCATTTCTCTTGGAGTTATTATTGCCTTTCTTTTCCCCCTTGGATTCACTTTGCTTGTTCTTGGACCCTTTATCACTTTTCTCAGAAAAGTACTGCTTTTTGCCCTTTTTCTTAAAAGTTTGGGAGGATTGGGACCAATTATACCTTTTGCAATTCCTTTCCCTGTAAGCAGACATGGATTTCAATTTTTGTTCTTGTTTGATAGCTTTCTCATAAACTAGGTCCATTGAAGTGGGATCATGCACATCAACTTCACCCCCAATCTGGGTGTTCAATCCCATAATAAACTTTTGGATGCAAAACCTTTCATCCTATTGGTATTGCGGAACATACTTAAGTAGATGAGTGAACTTTTCCCAGTACTTGTTCACAGTTAAATCACCTTGTCTCAGATTTTGAAAGTCTATAAGCTTTTGATCATAATACAGCTAAGGCAACCATCTTTGCCTAAAGAGTTCCACAAACCTGTCCTAGGTTAAACTCGTAGGCCTCAAGCCTAACTCCATTTTCTTATTCATCCACCATGTGGATGCTTCACCTACCAACTGGTATGCTCCCCATACCGCTTTGGTGATTTCAAAATAGTTTCTTACTTCAAAGTATTTCTCCATTTTGGTAAGCCATGCCTCCGCGACATCTCCGCTTACTGTCCCATCAAACTTTGGAGGGGTAACCTTTTTCATATCATGAGATAATTCCAAAGCCAAATGGCTTCTTCTATCCTCTTCATGTCTTTCCTTGGAGTTATTCTCTCCGTGTTCACTTTAGGTGGTGTCCTCATGACGTGTCTCGTCATCACCCCCATGATAGGCTTCCCGCCTGGGTCAATGCTGACCCCTGACCTCCTGCTCGAGAGTTCCAATTCTCACTCTCGTCTCTTGGAGCATAGCAAGGATCTGGTTGAGTTTAGAATTGGAGTGGCCTGAAGGTTGCCCTTCTTCCTGGCTATCTCCCATATTGGTTCTTATTTGAACCATGCTACAATCTACTTCTCCTAAAGTTTGCAAATTAATCATTCAATTAGTTTTTAATACCATTGAATCCAATCATAAATGTAAGTCCATTCTCATTCATGTAATCTTTAACAAGAAAGGAAAGATTTGCCAAAATTTTCAAAATGCATTATAGTTTCCATGGATTACATATAATCCATCCATAGTTACAAAATTTTGTTTACATCTTGCTACTGCAAGTCATTATCAGATCAGGATATCTTCCCAAGTTCATTTCTCATCCTTCAGGTTTATCATATTAGTTTTAGGAGGTGGACATACTCACAGATACTCATCCACAACCTCCTAAGTATCATTAGGATCCTTAAGATCATTTCCAAGATTGGTTTCTTAGGTGCAGAGGGCTTCACTGATTCATTTTCAAAGATAAGAGCAGTAACCCTGACTACTTTCCCCATCTCCTGCTTGATGCATTTAATAGCATCAGTGAAAGTTTCATCATTAGCCAACCATGTGCCTACCAAGCAACTAGTTTGTTCAAAGCATTTCATTCTTTAGGCTTGCTCCCTCAAAGCCTTAAGGTAACGTCTATTTCCCGTTACCTTCTTTCTGGGTGTCGTTCTTATTCTTACCATTCTAGCATAAGAACATCCAAACATTAGCAACCGTTAATGTTGGATAGCTCTGATACCATATGTAACATGCCATCTCACATTACCCAAAAATTAACCATCTTAATTAACATTAAGAATAAATCATGATTGTGTGAGGGGGAGAATGAGAGTTAGTTTCAAATGAATAAAAACACAACAAAAACCCAAACATCAATAGAATGTGAAGATAAAGAGGAATCAAACCAAAGAAGTAGAAATACTTACAAAACCCATTTACCTGTCGTTTTCCATTGTTGCCTGTCTTGCTTTGATCTTGATTGAAGCCCTCAGAAGCTCTTTTTAGCTTGCTTGCTTGTTTGAAGATGCCAAAGGAAGAATGGCTATTGATACTTTGTGTGATTGAAGATGAGCTTCAACACCCAATAATGGAGGATACTTGGAAAGTGGAATGCGAGAATTTTGAGTATAGATTTGATGCAATAATGAATCCTCTTTAATGGCTTGGAAGAGGGTTCTATTTATAGAATTTATGAAAATAGAATGGAGGGTGAGGATCAACAGATGAGATCAATGGCTAGGAATAAAAGTGAATCTTTAATTCATAATGGGTGAATTAAAAATCTTTTATTTGAAAATAGTGGATTATGACAATTGAATTAAATATTCAATTGTTGGGAAGAGTGGGGAACATTTGAATTAAAAATTCAATTGTTGGGAAGAGTGGAGGATAATGGGGAACATTTGAATTAAAAATTCAATTGTTGGGAAGAGTGGAGAATAATGGGGGACATTTGAATTAAAAATTCAATTGTTGGGAAGAGTGGGGAACATTTGAATTAAATATTCCATTTGTGAAGGCTAGTGGGGAACATTGAATTAAATATTCCATTTGTGAAGGATAATTGATTTAATGATTTCTTTTGGAAAATGGAGGAAATTAGCTAATTAAATATTAGGAATATTTAATTATATGTGCAACATGGTGAGGTGGAAGTGATGAGGTGGATTGATGAGGTGGATTTGATGAAGTGGATTTTTAGGGGATTTTAATTGATGTGAGATATAAGAAGAATTTAGGGAATTTAATTAAATAAACTGACTTTATTTAATTATGGGATAATGAGCCAATTACCTAAATGTATAACATTTATTTAACTGCCAGAAGAAAATGAGAATTAAGATAAATATTAAATATTTACTTAATTCGACTCGAGCCAATTTTAGGTGTATACATTTTGCCCCTCTTTGAAGCAATGTGTTTTATCACGTTGTTTCAAAGAATAAGAATTTTTGACAATGATACATGCCCCAGTTTTTGCTCCTGGTACAAGTTTAATGACAGGATGCCCCCTCAGGAGATTGGACGGGGAGAAGGTAGAAGGCGTGAGACGGACAATCTCATGATGAGATAGGTTGACAGGGGATGAAATGGGTGGATGCAGAAGAAGGGATGAATGATGGTAACACACACAAGCAAGTAAGCAAGTATGCCCAAATGATACATGAACAACCAAGGTATTGCCCCTGTCGAGCGGTAAACCAACGATATAGGTCAATGATGTCTAGTTTTAGGAACGAGATATGTCGTATAAGACTCCAGGTCTGGTTTTGACAATGCGACATCCTGTCTAAGACATATGATAACGATATATGACAGTGTTGTCATGGCGGGGAGTGATGTAACCCTAGAGCAACATGAAGGATAGTTATGACTGATTGATATGGTTTATGACCGGACAAGGATCAAGACCACTGATTGTGATCGGATCATTTAACAAGATTGACTTGACTTGATTGGCATGGATTAAGGATAGACTTGCAATTGGATACGGTATGGATATGGATATGGATACGGATATGAGACGCAATTTGATATGGTATAGATATGGATATGGATATTTGTCATCTTGATATAGCAAGTATTTTGAAGCGCTTTCATCATTAGGCACTTTTTGGTATTTTTCGCTTTTTGAAATGTTGTAAGAAAATACAAGCATCTTGGTATAATTAGACCAAGATGACCTGAGTATGTCTTACATGGATTTTGATATAGCAAGTTGATACAAGCATCTAGTCAAACTTGAATCTAGATAACTTGAGTACTTCTTGCATTTTGAACAGACAAGGATTGCCCCTTTTTATGTTGAGACCTTGGAGTCCCCGATGATATTTTGCCAATCATGTTGTTAGACAAAAGTTGTTACATTACTAAAGTTTAATCCACAGACAAAGAAAATAATTATGCCCCCATTATAGCATCTCTAGCTTTTGGCATCCTCGAGTAGCATAGGAAGACATAATGGACGAAAATTCAAGACCTTGTAAGTTAACCTGTTCACAAAACATTCTTGCATTAGGTGTGTCTTTTGCCATAATTAATATAGAACCATTTTGAGTGTTTTGATATGGTGCTCTGCTTTGTGTTTGTTTTGGACAGGTTGATGTTATGCGTCGAGAACTTTGTTCTAGGTGTCTAGTAAAAGTATTGCAATTCGTTATTGGTATCTCCTTTCAGAACGATGGCATTCAAGAATCTAAATCTATAACTAGGGCAAGGGGTTGCCCCCTAGTTTAGACTAGGATCGACTTATTATGGGTGAGATGACAACAGATGTGGAGAGACAGACCCTAAGGGACTGACCTAGTGCCTCGGGGGCTCATTGCTAAATGGCCTTGCCTACGTGACGACGCAGAGGCAACGTAGTTCAGGGTGAACCCTGATGGACCTAAGACCTAGGCGACGGTGAAGATGTAGAAATGGTATGGACCCAGACAGACAGAAGGATGAGACATGGAGTGGATGGGACAGTGGAGCCTCGGGGGCGCATTGATAATGGCCTTGCCTACGTGATAGCTCAAAGGCGACGTAGTTTGGGAGTAAACCAATGATATGGATCGATGATGGACTAGAGGATAGATGACAAGATATGAGATGGACAGGGAAGTGGAGCCTCGGGGGCGCATGGATAATGGCCTTGCCTATGTGATAGCTCAGAGGCAACGTAGTTCAGGCCTTGGACCATGGATGGACTAGTTTGGTGTGATGGAGACAAGAGTCAATTGAGTCGGCATAGATGGAGGGTGTGGTTTGTCGCAGATAGCGCCTGTTTACCAGGTTTTCACCACTTACTTTTATTTGCACGTGCAGCCAAAAAGTACACGTGATGCCTGTTTGCCAGGTTTTCATCATGGTATCTATCCTTTTGTTTTTTCCATTTTTTTGATTTTTTTGTTCTGTTTTTCAATTTTTTTAAATTTTTTCAGGACTCCCTTACATCGGGGTTTTCAGGTATAGAACTTGCGAAGGTGCATGCTATTGATAGGATCATCGAATAGTTCACCTTCAGATGTAGCCAATTGATATGCCCCTGATCCATAAGCTGTGATGACTACATAGGGACCCAGCCAGTTAGGTTCAAATTTTCCTTTCTTTTCACGATCTTGCTGATTTCTTAGATTTTCTCTTAGGACTAGGTCGCCAACCTAGAAGACCCGGGGCTTTACTTTGTGATTGTAGCTTCTGGCCATGCGTTGCTGGTATGCTTTCAGGTGATTAAAGGCCTGTTGCCTTCGTTCTTCGAGCAGCTCTAACTCTTGGAGTTTGGTTACTTTGTACTCTTCATCTGATATGAGGCCTTTTAATGAGACTCGCAATGATGGGATCTCAACTTCAATGGGCAAGATAGCTTCCAATCCATAGACTAGGGAGTATGGGGTTGCACCTGTGGGTGTGTGGATGCTTGTTCGGTAGGCCCACAGCGGGGGATTTAGTTGGACATGCTAGTCACGGCCAGCATCATTGACAATCTTTTTTAGGATTTTTAGAATGGTTGTATTTGATGCCTCAGCTTGGCCGTTACCTTGTGGGTAGTAAGGAGTGGAGAAGTGGTGCTGGATATGGAATTTGTCGCATAGTTCCCTGACATCTTGGTTCTTGAAGGGTCGTCCATTATCTGTGATAATTGATGAAGGGACACCATAACGACAAATGATGTAGTTCAGGATGAACAAGGCAATCTATTTGCCTGTGATGTTGGCTAGAGGCACGGCTTCAATCCACTTCGTGAAATACTCCGTGGCAGTGATAATGAATTTATGGCTGCTTGAGGAGGGAGGGTGGATCTTGCCCACTAAATCGAGTCCCCATTGACAGAAAGGCCAAGGAGTCGTCAACAGCTATAGCTCTTGCGCTGGCGCATGTATCAGGTTCCCATGGATTTGACACTTTGTGCATTTCTTTACAAACTGATGGGAGTCTTGTTCCATTGTTGGCTAATAGTATCCCACACGTATGAGTTTTTTAGCTAAGTTAGGGCCACCAGAGTGAGCTCTGCATATTCCATCATGTATTTCACTTAGAGCAGTTTGATATTCCTCTCTATCTAGACACCTAAGGAGAGTACCATCGAGACCTCGGTGATACAAGGTGTTAGCAATAATGGCATACCGGGATGCCTACCGAATGAAGGTTCTTTTTTGGTTATGGGATAGGTCAGGTGGGAGTGTATTCTCTTTTAGATAGGTAAAAATTTTACCATAGAGAGGGGAATCGGTTCCTACGACATGGCATATGATATGGGCATCTGGAGTGTCATAAGCAGGACAAGAGACTGGCTCTACTAAGAACTCATATTATGTTTGATTGTCTGGAATGTCAAGAAGAGATGCGATTGTAGCCATGGCATCTACAGCTTTATTCTCGATCCTTGGTATCTGTTCAAATGATATATGGATGAAATACTCCTTGAAGTCATCTACCATGCGTTTATAAGGAATTAGTTTCTCATCCTTCATTTGGTAGTCATCATTTACTTGGTTGATGACCAGTTGGGAGTCACCATAGACTTGAAGCTCCTTGATGTTCCACTCAACTGCCAGCTTGATACCGATGACCAGAGCCTCATATTCTACTACATTGTTAGTGCAAGGGAACATTAATCTGTATGACTTTGGAATAGTATCGCCATTAGGCGTGATCAACAAGATACCAGCCCCTGATCCATGCTGAGTGTAGGAGCCATCAAAGTACATTTTCCAATTTGCTGTGCTGACATGGAAGATAGACTCATCTGGAAATTCAAAGCTCAGGGGGTTATCATCTGTTAAAGGCGCCTCTGCTAGTTGATCTGCAAGCACTTGTCCTTTTATCGCTTTTCTATCCACATATTCTATGTCGAACTCACTGAGAAGCATGACCCATTTTGATAACCTACCTATTTAGGCCACCTTATTGAGTAAGTATTTCAGTGGGTCAATTTTTGCCACCATTTTAACAGAGTGTGACAGCATGTAATATCTCCATTTTTGCCAGGCAAATACAACAGCTAGACATGCTCTTTCTATTGGTGTGTACTGCAACTCATATCTGACGAGTGTTTGACTGATGTAGTAGATAGCCTGTTCCTTTCCATCATAGTTCTGTTGAGCAAGGAGAGCTCCCAGAGCCGTTGGTGTAGCTAAGATATATAGTAACAGAGGCTTGCCTTGAATTGGTGGCATTAAGACTGGTGGCTTCATTAGGTATTCCTTTAGCTATTGAAAAGCCTACTCACATGACTTGTTCCATTTGAAAGATACATTTTTGTGCAGCAGATGAGAGAATGAGTGGCACTTATCTACCAGCTGGGAAATGAACCGTCTAATAGACTATAGTTTGCCCTGTAGGGATCTCAATTGAGTCAAATTTTTAGGAGGTGGCATCTCCATTATGGCCTTCACCTTAGCGGGGTCAACTTTGATACCATTGGCAGATACTATGTAGCCCAGTAGCTTTCTTGATGTAACCCCGAACACACACTTTTTTGGATTAAGTCGCACATTGAACTTCTCCAGTCTATTAAAGATCTTGTCTAGTACTGCTAGATGTCCTTCTCTTGTGAGAGACTTTGCTAGAATGTCATTGACGTAGTCTTCCATTATAGTATGCATCATATCATGGAAGATCGTTGTCATGGCTCTTTGATATGTTGCCCCAGCATTTTTTAGACCGAATGGCATGACGCACCAGCAGTAGGTGCCCCAAGGACATGTAAATGCAGTTTTGTGCTGGTCTTCTGGTGCAATCTTTATCTGGTTATATCCTGAGAAACTGTCCATGAGTGACAGCATGGTATGACCTGCCGTGAGATCTACAATCATGTCGATGTTGGGCAAGGGGAAGTCATCTTTCAGATAAGCTTTGTTTAGGTCCTTGAAGTCAGTACAGATTCTGACCCTGCCATCTGGTTTGGCTACTGGTATGATATTTGAAATCCATTCAGGATAGTCTATGGGTTTGATAAACCCGACATCTAGCAGTTTCTTCAGTTCTTCTTTCACCATGAGAACCACCTGTGGATGCATTTTTCTGAGCTTCTGTTTAACAGGCTTAGCTCCTGGAGCCAAAGATAAGTGATGCATGATGAGATTTGGATCAAGCCCTGGTATGTTGGCGTATGTCCATGCAAAGTTGATCTGTTTTCTTCTGAAGAACTCTATAAATGCTGGTTTTTCCTATTCTATTAGAGCCTTTGCCATGTGGACCATTCTGGGACTATCACCTATGTTGACATTGATCGCTTCCGCCAGTTCTATCAAGATCAATGATCTTTCTTGATGTGTTAGATTGGGAAGAGGGTCAAGCCTTCCATCCTTCGGCGCCTCAGAGAGGTTTTCACTGTTGGATGCATCTTTCTTTTTACTATTTTGAGGATCTAACACTGCCGCGGAGCAGTTTTCACCATTAGATCATTCTTTTATTTTGATGTTTTTGTGATTGAAAGGCTTGGCGCTCTCTCCAAAATAAGACTGCACATTGAGTTCTATAGCATAGCCAGCTTTGTGGTCACCTGCAGGTATGTGATCTCTAAGTTCAAGGTAATCGATGATCGCATCATCATTTTCGAAGGTGTCTAGTTCAAGGGTGGTGCCTTCGAGGTCCCAGTCTATAAGTTTGGGGTGTACCAGAGGTAAGGGGTCATGCGGTTGGTTGGATTCAACAGAGTTGATGGTAAGGACAGAATTGTTGAGGGAATGAACAAAGTTTGCGATGGTACTCACTAGTAGGGGATCCATCGAGGGAGGTATCATTCTTTCCTTGCAATTGTCACTATTATCATTATGCGGAACAGACTCTAGCGGTCTAGCTCTTAGACCTTGTCTCTCATTCGTAGGGGTTGGGTCATACTCGTGGCTAACGTCAATATCCTTTTCATCACAAGATAGCTCAGAGAGGCTATCCCACTCGTACTCATTAGAATCTGTTTCACTCCCTAGTTGCATCCTCTAAATTTGTTCAACCATATTGTTAGTGGCTACTTCTATTTGTTTTTCCTTATTTTTGCTGCTTCTTGGTGCTCCAGTGTAGCCTAGCCCTATAGTGTCTTGGGTTGTTAAGGTATGAGGTTGGATGGGTTTAGTGATGCCATCCTTTCTTGATCCAAGTGGACCGTGTCCTTCATATCCCATTTTCTGTAGTATTTGGTAACCTTGTCCATACTGTTTTGTTGGTATAGTGGGATGATCATGTGGCGTTGAGGAGCTAGCTTCATCTTTGTACAACCATTATAGGACATCTTTTTCATCACTTTCATCTTCTAGGCTTCCCCATTTCACAAATGGTCCTTTGGTTGGCTTCTTTGCTGTGGGTGTTTTTAAGATAGGTCTCCCATAGGATCGAAGAGATAGGGGCAATTGTGCCAAGCAGAGGGACTGAGATACCGTGTACTCACCCAAACCTTTATCTTTGAGTTGGAGTTTAGGTGGAGGTGCCCCTGAAGAAGAAGCCAGTGTAGCTGGATCAACATGAGATGACGAGGATGCAGAAGCACGGTTGTTAGGGATTACAACATCTGGTTTGGACTGAATGGAGTTGCAGTATTGATAGGGGTTAGGATCACCTGGGATGGTGATCTCTTGTCCTTCATGTGTGAACTTGATGCATTGATGGTATGTAGAAGGTACTGCTTTCAAAGCGTGTATCCATGGTCGTCCCAGAAGAATGTTGTATGCTAATTCCATGTCAAGGACTTGACAAGCCACATCTTTCACTACGGGGCCCACTTTGATTGGTAGAGTAACAATTCCCTTAGACATTCTTTCTTCCTCATCATAGGCTTTTATGGTGATTTTTCCTTTCGAATCTATAGCCTTCTCCGAAAACCCCAATGTAAGGACTAGCTTCAACGTGCAGATATTCAAACCAACCCCTCCATCAATTAGGACTCTTTTGATCTTATGCTTGTGTATGAAAGCTTCAATGTGAAGGGAGGCATTATGGGGTTGAGTGATAGACATATCATCCTTCTCAGTGAATGATAGGGAGTGTGGTGAGGTGATGTTACCAACCATGTTTTGGAATTGTTCTTCAGCTAGGTTCGTGGGAACAGAGGCTTCTGCTAAGGCTTTGTCGAGTATGGACCTATGAGAAGGAGACAGACGCAAAAGTTCTAACATGGAGATGTGTGCAGGTGTTTTGTGGAGTTATTCCACGATACTGTATTGATTCGATGGAGGAGCGGAAGCTCCTCTAAGGGTGACTCTATTACTATAGGTAGTAACATTGCAATCTGGATTCTTGTTGATAGTGATCATATTAATGTGTGAGTCACTTTCATAGATATGGTTAACAATGTAGTCGTATCCGATATTCATGTAATTTGCGTTGTTAGAGCCATGATTATTTCTGTTGCAAGGACCTCCTTGCTCATAGTTAGGAAGAGGATCCTTGAATGCCTGATGATCGTTGTTTGAGGTATGTTCGTTAACAAATATCTTGTTTTGATCTATTAAGTCTTGGACTATGTATTTGAGTGCGATGCAATCATTGGTCTTGTGCCCCCTATTTCGGTGGTATCCGCAAAAGTCATTGTCATTCCACCAATGGGGTTTGACCTTTGGTTCGTACTCTCGTGCAAAGGGAAGCGTTATGAGATTCTCGGCGATTAGCTTCCGCAAGGCAGTTTCTAATGTTTCATCTAAAGGTGTGAACTTTCTTCTAGGACGAAAGTTGCCGAACCTAGATTCGGTATTTCTTGGTTTGTTTCATGGGGGGTCATTTGATAGGTTGAAAATTGGTTGTTTAGTTGCTGCATTTTTAGCATCCACCACCCCATCATTCACAACGTTCTTGTTTTTTGTCCAGAATCTAGGTTTGTCGTTGTTGGTGTTGGTATTGGGAGAGTCTTTGTAGAGTTTGATTTGGCCCTTCGTGATGAGAGCTTTCTCTATGATGAGGCCCATTTCAATGACCTTGATAAAAGATGTAGGACATTGGATTTGGATCTGGTAACTTAAGTCTGTTTGCAGATTATGGAAAAAACATCTCTAGCATCTGTTTCTCTGGTATTTGGTGTGGGCACTTGCTTACCAATTATCTCCATCTCTGTAAGAAGGCAGCAAAAGATTCTCCTCCTTTCTGTTTGGTGTTATAGAGATCCAATATTGAGATGTCGTTCTCAATATTGTATGAGAAGTGGGTTGCAAATTGGTTGACAAGTTCATTGAATGTCTTAATACCAGGTGTCAGTCTAGAGAACCAATCCATGGCTTGTCCTCCCAAGCTCCATGGAAATAGTCGCATAAGGTAAGTGTCGTTATGTGCGACCTCTAGACAAGCAGCATTGAACTCTCTGATATGATCTCTTGGATCACCCTTCCCTCGATACTTATCGAATTTAGGCACCTCAAATCTTGAGGGGAAGGGAATCATGATTAAGGACCTATCAAAAGGATACGGTGAAATATCCTCTAGGGTGTAGTTTTTGGTCGATGTTCCTGCTTTTATGTCTAAAATTTCTTGTTTGAGAGCTTTGACGTCTTGGTTTACTAGGCTTAGGGCATCTAAGGAGTCAATTGTTGTTTTGCTCTTTTCTGCGGGTATTTCACCTTGTCTACTTCCTTCAGGGATTCTCTCTTCATCAGCTTCTTTGAGAGCTTCCACGTCGTAATCCTTAGGGAGTTTGGCTCCTATACTTGCTAGATATAAAAAGTATTTTGATGGATCTTGGGCAAGCACCCCTTCAAGTAGTCATTGAGATTTTTGGTCATGCTGCATGTGGAGGATCTCGTCCATGGAAGGTTCTTTGTCATTCTCATGACCGTCAAAAATACTTTTCTCTGCCATTTCTAACTGCTTTTGTTTTTGTAATCTTGTCAAGACCATGCAAGGTGGTAAAGAGATGGGATGGAGTGAGATTGGAAGATTTTGAGCAAGGTGCTATGATGAAACAAGGTTTTAGCAAAGTTCCTTCTTAGATCTAGATGGTGTCAAACAAGGTGGGTATACAAAAGCGATAGTCTAAGTAGAGATGTTATAAATCCGCCTACTTGATATTGACTAGCCTTTGCACAATCTACTAGTGGAGTTCCGATAGAGAAGGATAAGTAATCCTTGATACTTGGAGGCTCACTAGGTCTTGTTTGAGATTTGATTTTGATCAAGAAAATTTGACTATAATCTTGTTGGAAACTTGGAAAAAGATTTGGCGAAATTTTGGATGAGTAAGCAGCTATGGTGCGGATGGTGGATTTTGCAAGGTCTTTGATCAGATTTTGAAAACTAGATCAAGTTTAAACTGGTTTTTGAAAAGTATTTTGACAATTCTCTTTGGAAGATACTGGATTTTTGCACTCAGATTTAAATGCGCAACAACAAGAGGTATATGCGCAACAGTTCGACACGTATACGCAACACTGTTCTTTTCAAATGCGCAAAGACAAAGTTCAAATGCGCAATTATGACATATGCACAAAAAGTTGGTTCAAATGCACAAAACGTCGGTATGTATGTGCAATTCTAGCTATTTTGTTGTGTTTTCTCTGATTTTTGGAATTTTGGATCATTTTCAGGATTTTTCAATGTTTTTGGTTTTGGAAAATTTGGTGTTTCTAATGAAGTTGATGTTCAATTATGGCAAAAAGCATAGCAAACACAGAAGTTTTCCATGATTTTTATCTTTTTATATATTTTTTTGTATTTTTGGGACTATTATGACTCAAAACACAAGTACAACTTAGGCAAGATGGGACAATACTTGTTGAATCCTCTAGCTGTGCCACTCAAAGTGTGTAGCTTCAGGATCTGGTAGCACTGGCTCCCCTCCACGGCACTCACTTTTCACGCATACTAGATTTGGGTTTCCTTAGGCTCGTACCCACACTGAACCTTAGGATTGTCCTTGCTACCTCTACTAAGAGTCACTTGAATCGAGGCCATTTCAAGGGCTCCGCCCTTTACATCAACAAATAGGGGTTTTTGGCTTTCTATACAATTGGTTCTTAGATAGGGCAACCGTTTGAGTGGTTACACATGTGGCGGCACTACTCTCTGTTATGGAGTCTCCCAGCCTCAAAGGGTTGCACCTATGAGGGTTTTGGGGGAGGTTGGTCGTCGGTGTAACACAACAGCACTCGTTGCTTGAGGTTTTCACCCCAAGCACAATTTATTTTAAGTGGCTTGGAAGGGCTTGGCTTTAGCCTGTTACCACTCAGGGTCATTCCCACTTGGACAAGCGTGCATCCAAGGGCAGGCCCCCCTAAAGGATTAACAAAAAGAATGACAAGTCTGGCACTTTGATCACCCAGTTAAGGGGAGAGCATAAGCCTATTGTCATTCGCAAACACAGAATACAGTTGTTCACCCAACCTAGTTAAAATAGAAAAACTAAATGGGCTAAGCTAATTTGTGCACTCACATGATAGTTAACTTGACAAGTGATTAATCATAGAATTGTTCTTTTCCCGTTTGTTAACTTTGAAAGTGATTAATCATAGCATTGTTCTTTTCCCATTTGTTAACTTTGAAAGTGATTAATCATAGCATTGTTCTTTTCCCATTTGTAGAAGATAACAGTGATTAAACTAGAAAGCAAATCCACAATGCAAGATAGCAATTTGGTCCAATTCCTTCCTTCCTAATTAGGGACTATGTGTAGTTTTGTCATGAAATGCATTTTGATTACTTCACCCCTAGTTAGGCTAGATAAACTAAGCAAAATATCTAGATGACCTAATCCAGCCACTACTCCTGCAAAACCAATGTTAGCTCAACATGCAAAGATCAAAAACCATACAACAGCAAAGTAGGGAATAGATGCGCAACACTGTAGCCTGAATGTGCAGAAACAAGGAGTGTATGCACCTACTAAATGAATGCACAAATACAGAGGATGAATGCGCAATCTTACGGGGTATATGCGCAAAAGTAGTATATGCGCAAAAATAGAGGACAAATGCGCAACACTACAGAGTAAATGCGCAAATCAGATGGATGCACAACAATATAGAGTATATGCGCAAATTAGGTTTAGTTTCTGCAGTCAGGATTGTATGCGCAACTGGGGCATACAAATGCGCAATAATGTTGTATGTGCAACTGCGGAAGATGATTGCGCAACTATGGAGTACAAATGCACAAAATGGTCGTATGCGCAGCTGCGGAGGACAAATGCGCAATTATGGAGTGTGAATGCGCAAAACTGCTGTCAAAAACCTGTTTCTTCACTTTTTTCCTACACGGACCTGCAAAAGAAACCTGCACGAACCTGCGACTGAAAACACTCATTTTTTGATTAGTAAAGGGGCAAGGGCCCCACGGTGGGTGCTAAAAAGTGAGGGGGAGAATGAGAGTTAGTTTCAAATGAATAAAAACACAACAAAAACCCAAACATCAATAGAATGTGAAGATAAAGAGGAATCAAACCAAAGAAGTAGAAATACTTACAAAACCCATTTACCTGTCATTTTCCATTGTTGCTTATCTTGCTTTGATCTTGATTGAAGCCCTCAGAAGCTCTTTTTAGCTTGCTTGCTTGTTTGAAGATGCCAAAGGAAGAATGACTATTGATACTTTGTGTGATTGAAGATGAGCTTCAACACCCAATAATGGAGGATACTTGGAAAGTGGAATGAGAGAATTTTGAGTATAGATTTGATGCAATAATGAATCCTCTTTAATGGCTTGGAAGAGGGTTCTATTTATAGAATTTATGAAAATAGAATGGAGGGTGAGGATCAACAGATGAGATCAATAGCTAGGAATAAAAGTGAATCTTTAATTCATAATGGATGAATTAAAAATCTTTTATTTGAAAATAGTGGATTATGACAATTGAATTAAATATTCAATTGTTGGGAAGAGTGGGAAACATTTGAATTAAAAATTCAGTTGTTGGGAAGAGTGGAGGATAATGGGGAACATTTGAATTAAAAATTCAATTGTTGGGAAGAGTGGGGAACATTTGAATTAAATATTCCATTTGTGAAGGCTAGTGGGGAACATTGAATTAAATATTCCATTTGTGAAGGATAATTGATTTAATGATTTCTTTTGGAAAATAGAGGAAATTAGCTAATTAAATATTAGGAATATTTAATTATATGTGCAACATGGTGAGGTGGAAGTGATGAGGTGGATTGATGAGGTGGATTTGAAGAAGTGGATTTTTAGGGGATTTTAATTGATGTGAAATATAAGAAGAATTTAGGGAATTTAATTAAATAAACTGACTTTATTTAATTATGGGATAATGAGCCAATTAACTAAATGTATAACATTTATTTAACTGCCAGAAGAAAATAAGAATTAAGATAAATATTAAATACTTACTTAATTTGACTCGAGCCAATTTTAGGTGTATACAGATTGACTTAACCATTGTTAAGTAAGAAATAAATCATTTTCATAATCAAATTAAACATGCATATCTTTTCTGGATATTCCAAAATTAAAATTTACAACAATCCAAAGATAACATATTAGTGAATACCCTTCACTATACAATTCCAAAGTTATGCTTATAGCGTCAATGATAAATTACATATATTACTAACTATCAATTCATATAAGAGAAGGTATTGTATCTAGAACTTTGGCATATGTCTTCATAAGCCTCGACTAGTCTTCTGCTTGGAAAGGAGAGCATCACCCAAGTGCTTTTCCTCCAACCACAAACTAGCGGTCCCCCGCACAACTTCCTTCTTGGAAGCGGCCCTACCCATCATGAAGGGAATAGATATAAGGAACCAATTGGTTTTCCATATGAGTATCTGGTGTTGTGTCCTTCATAATACTTCATGGTCATGCAACTATAGATCCACTTTAACTATGTATGACACTACTAGAAGCATTATGCCATATGGAGCACAGTGAATCAACTAATGCATGCAGAGACAGATGCATTACTTTTACCAAAGATTTATATACATAAACATTTCGCAATGAACATAGTTGATTTGTTCACACACCTCGACTCGACTTTTAAGCTGTCTCATCCTACAATGTTCATAATTTCACCTTTCTAGGTTTTGGAAAATATGAGTCTTTTCTCCCATAGTCCATCTATCTTGGACTTTGAATCAATTCAAAGAGTGTATCATTATTCATCTTATGGTGTTAAGCAATAGGGAATCTGTGACTTCACATCACCCTTTCCCCGTGGTTTCTTTTGCAAGTTCATTGTTTTAGTTTATATGACCAACCCTAGTCTAGGTTTCTATGGTTTCCTTGTTTCCAGGTTTTTACCATGTCACATCAACTATACTTAAACCATTATAGGCTTCAAGTAGTCAAGATGAAATAGTCCTTTAATCAAGGGTTTCAGAAGGGTTCTTACCACCCTACACTTCATCCACAAAGCATTACCATTGATAAATAAATAAAAATAAATAATGTTTTCAATAAAGAGTTTACTCCTTTGACACACAAGGTAAATATGCACTTAATGCAGATTTCTACATAGTTATCACTAACCATAGGTTATCCATTTATGGGTACTAAGAGTCTTAATACTCTTTTTTTAAGTCAAGACTACACCCGAAGGCATGGAAATATTGTCATATATATAAACAAGCAAATGCATTACTTCATATACCACGTGCCTCTATGACCACCATGGTGTGGTACTGTCGATAACATCGACTCACAATAGTTTCTCCTCATTGCACTATGTATTGGTCATCAGCCTTACTATTGTTTTGTCCTCTTTAAAAGAAACATTTGCTCACGGCCTATATGCATAGTTAACAATGCAGTTATCATGGCTCTCGACCAACATATTAATCTTTATCATTACTTATCTTGGATCTTGACCAACATATCAATCTTTATCATTACTTACAAAAGATATATAATGAAACACAACAATATCAATTCTTCAGCTCAATAAGCCATAATAGAATTTACTTCAAAGCCAATGCATAGGATAGCATGGCGCTACTGTGTAGTCGACCATGAAATCTTTTAAACATATGCAAATGTTATTATTTATAATAATGCAACACTATATGTGCTCTTGGCCATTACGACCATAAACATGTAGAGGTTATCATTTATAAAACACAACACTGTATGTCCGCGTGGCCTGTAGGCCTTATCAAAATGTAAAACTCATATAAGCTATCATTATTACGATTGATTAACCATCGAATGGCCTTTAAACAGTGGTGTTATCATGCAAAATAACCCACATGATTGAATACACAGTCATACCTGTGTTTGTTAGTCCAGAGCTAAGTACAGACTATTAAGTGATAAACTATCGATGAGGGCTCGACTCCTTTCATGAGCTCCAAGCATTCAACCTTCTGTCTGTGCTTCCACAACAAGAGACAACCATTGACTACCTCCCAACAATAATGAAAACAATCCCTTTTTCCCCAAACAAAAACATCCATAAAAGACTCCCCACGCATGCATTTGCCCACTTCGCCCATCACCACCACCCTTGCACTGAAGGTGGTGAGTTAGTTGGCATGGGCTGCACTAACTCATAGGCTTTCTCAGCTCCATAAGGGCCTTACCTCCCAATCGAGAGTAATGCAAAAATATTAACTTTGGCTTAGCTCACAAAAATCCCCAGTCATTCCACATTTCGTGGATTGTGAGGTGGGGGATTACAAGAGCACTCAAGCATGGAATAAATATAATGCTCGAACACTATAAGTGGGTCGATAAGTAATTATACTTAACACAATATCAATTACATCTAAACGATATATTGGAAATATCACAATAACTTAAGCTATTATTTAAATTATATCATCATCATCAAGGTAATATCACCAAAATGTGAATATGGGGTCGATTTCTCTCCCCCTCTTCGCCATACTTTAACCATAATCAATATAATTATATAATAATCATAGAATCAAATAAAGAAAGAGATACATGACTAAGGAAGACTTCAACATTCAACTAGGTTTACTATCGACTACATAGACATTCTAAGAACATTATCTAGTCGAAACAACGAAGACGACTTCAGGAGACCATAAATCATCTTGTCAACGTTGGTCAAATTCAAAAATGACTTAAACAAGGAAATGACTTAAACTCACCCTATCTTTGCATGGGTTCATGAAAGTTTAACCTCGATACTCATATGGCATTATGATATTTTCCCAACATCTATTTCCTTCTCCTTCGATGATACTCTCCTTCCATCTTCAAGGAAGGATTCTTTTCCCTAGTTACACTCATAATCATATAACCATGATTAGTGTATCATCATTAATTCATAAATCATCATAATAAAACAATATTAACAATAACTAATCTCATGCTTAATATAAGCATAAATCGATATCTATATAATCAATGATTCTACTTGATATTTTCCACAAACATCAATCATTAATCTAAGACTAATTATTCTGTTTACCACATAAAAGTAAAATTAGGCTAAATCAAAAGTTTGGGATGTAACAGTTGAAACTTAAAGGAAAGAGGTTCCTAAGGTTCTAACCATTTGGACCATAAGTAGACTATATAGATCTTATCTTGGATATCCTTATTTATCTCTCTTGTAGAAATATCTAGTGCATCAATTAAAAATTTATGTGGAGGAAGTCTGTCCATTTCAATTCCTATAAGGCCTAGAATAGTAGAATATGTAGTATACTAGCTAGAGTAGATATATATGATTTGAATGTTTGATATCATTATCTACAAAAATTAGCCAAACTATGGGTGATCCATTTAAAGCTATGAATCATATTTACAACTAAAAATATTAGAATAGTAATGAGTGAGGTATTACTAAATTCAATACATCAAGAATGATGTAAGTGTGGAACTGATATTTTAGTATGAAGATGCCTACATAACAAGTAAGTAAGCACTTTTTCAATTTAGTTTTGCTCATCTTTTATAAGTTAAGGTCCCCAAGTTTTGACCTTATATAGAATAGTTAATATAATGAGGAAGTGAAAGAGGTGAGTCTTAGTTTATATATCTTGAAATTGAAGCCATAGACACTTTTTCTCAAGAGTTTTGAGGGCAACATACACTTTTCTTAGTCTAGAATTAGTAACTAGTGACAAACTAAAGCGTAACCTAGAAAAAAGGACTCCTAGAGATATACATATGAAGAGATCATCTCAACTGGGATTTAACCTTTATATGTTAGGAAAAATTGTTTGGAAGTACATGCTTTGAAGTATTTAAAACATTACTTTTTATTTTCTCAAGAGTTACTTGAAGACCATGTGTAATAAAAGAATGCTAAGATATGTAGTTGTCTCTTGAGACCTTCCTTTAAGAGGGACACCAAAATGATGTCATCTACAAATAGAAGAATAACAACACAAACTTTGTACAACAAGCAACCATATGTGCACGCAAGTAATTTGAAATGATTTTCTCAAGCTCATCTATGTATAAATCAAAAAGAGTAGGGGAGAGTGACAACCCTATTTAGCTCCAATGGTGCTTCATAACCCCTTTTTTCTCACTAAAACTTGTGTGCTTCTTACAAGAATAAACTCGTAGAGTATGGTAACAAGTGATATCACCAATTCTAGAAGACCCCAATCCTTGATCCTATCAATGAACAAATGTTAAATAACAATGTGAAAGGTTTTGCAAACATCTATAAAGTAACAAGAATTTTCACATTTTTGCCTTAGCCTCCTCAATTATAGAGGTCAATGTAAAAATATGATCATTGGTGCAATAATTCGTCCTGAAACCTACTTGGTAGCTCTCAACCTTTTTATTTCAACCCATCTAGAGATATGTATGATAAGCAACCAATGAATAATGAGGTCTAGTCATCTCCAAGCTATAGATATTCATACTCATGAATATTATGTCTAGTTTATTTAGTAAATAGAAATATTAACTAAGACATTAAATTAATATCTCTAAGTTTACAGATCAAAAATAATATCTCTAAGGTTTTAATTAATACATAAAGGGTATTAGCCAAAAAATATTATTCTAATAATTCTATTTGTAATAAAAACATGAAAAATAAAATAAATAGAAACAAAACCCTAATATATGATAAAAGGTAAGGTCATCATCCTTCTTGTGGATACTTGCCAATTTCTTACCAAATCGCCACCAAAAGGTGGCAATATACGAAATTTTGGAATTCAACCATTTAATCTGGCTCTAGGAGAAAGTGACAAGCATGGCTTAAGGTTCCACACATGTGTGATGAGTTGGATAGTCCCTTTATGAGAGATAAGTGACATGTTAAAAAGAATTGAGTGTTCAAAATTTTCAAGGTCCCATCATCCCACATAAACTGAAATATGATGGGACAATAGATAGAAAGGATGGTATCTAGATGTACTTTCAGTAACCATCTATTATTTGAAAGGTGGAACCCATGTTACTTAAAAATCACGATATAATCCAAACACTTGAGGAGCTTGTTGGGAACTCCCCAAAGATTTTAGACCACATAAACCAAGGGTCTAATGTGGTAGCCTACTACCAAAATAATGGGTCTAAAAACCCAAATGGTTTTTATAATACCAAGATTCACATTTGCAATGCACCAACATATTGGTAATTCTCATTCTTTGTCCTTAGGTGACTCCACAATATCAAAGTCACCACAAATGAGCAAATTATAAAAAATCTAGTCATCTCCATAACACCATCCTTTCCAAGCCATCATTAGGTACATAAACTTTGATAATGTCAACAAATAGACCATCAATGTCAAGCATAGTCCACATGATATGATGGTTTGGCTCTTACCTCGAAGTAATAATGGAGGAACTTAAATGAGGGGAAAACAAAATATATGCACCACCAAGAACATCTTCATGTGCAAACTATGAAGCATGAGACCCAATTGTTTGTAGAGCCATATGAAGAAAAAACTAAATTAACCTTAACTTCTTGTAAGAAAATAACATGGAGTTGGTCAAATTTCTAGCATGCAAAACAAACATAAAACTTACGAGAATTATCTGCAAGTCCTAGAAAATTCCATGAGATGGTTGTTATATGGATGGATCCTCCATGGAGAGCTTTGGATGACCATCCTCATCCATCAAAACCATACAACTATTACCCAAAAATGAATGTTGATCTAGCAAAAGCTAGTCACCAAGCAAGACAAAGCAACATTTCCCCCATTATCTCCCCTTGTAAAATCATTGTCACTTATTGGCAAGCTATGGGACTATCCAGAGGGTTGAGAACTCATTATGAAGGTCCTAGAAGACAACTAATGACTTTGAAATGGTATAATTTGAGTGTTTTGGCTAGAAATAGACACCTTAGCAAGAGGAGTTGATTCATTTTATGAACATACTATTGGGTTTTAGCCATATGGTGGCTCACTAGGTTTAATAGGTTTTGAGGTAGAGGGTTTCTTGTCTTCCACAATATTTCAACCCTCGTCCTTAACTGATGGTGTTGGGGTTTCAACTAAAGGCTTAGGAATTGAATGTGGCATACGAGGATAGTCTTTGATTTTATGATTAATTTATTAGAGTCTAAAGCAAGTGTATGGTAGATTAATGTAGGTCACATTCTGTGAAAAGAAAAGGGAACAAACTTGAATCTCTCAAGATTATTTGACATTAGAGGCAAGGTCTACCTCAATACAAACTTGTGAGTAGGTTAAGTAGAATAGAATAAGCTTCTAACTCAAGACAAATAAAATGCTCTAGAGGCTATATGATTTGCTCCATGAAATCCTAAAGAGGCACTTGGAGACTTAGAAGTTCAACCTAGATGGGGACATTAGTGAAATTTTCTCACAAACTTTAAGTCACGGGTCTAACGAGACAAAACACCAGAGTGTTTCACATGAACGAACAATTAGAGCAATTTAGAAGCATATGCACCTATTGGAAATCTTTGAAAGAAAATTTTAAAAAAACTAATAAGGTTCTAGATGCTAGTGAGCTTAAT
Organism: Cunninghamia lanceolata; assembly: GCA_027924645.1. Taxonomy (NCBI): domain Eukaryota; kingdom Viridiplantae; phylum Streptophyta; class Pinopsida; order Cupressales; family Cupressaceae; genus Cunninghamia; species Cunninghamia lanceolata. Next base: position 16,780,322 of record BSBN01001272.1, on the reverse strand, counting down.
GACATGAGCTCCCAAGTGTACTTAACCCAAGTAATCAAAGACTATTCTCAAGGGATATGACCAACATAATAAGTAATTAAACTATAATTCTCACACCATTGATATACAAAATCAACATATATAAAAAGATAAATATCTAATAAGTAATTAAACTATAATTCTCACACCATTAATATACAAAATTAACATATATAGAAAGGGAAATATTTGTAAAGGTATCAAACAAGTTTATGACTCTCACTAATACCATCTTTGTCACCATTAACAATAAAAAACCCTTCTACCCCAAGATCAAGATTAAAGGCAAGATTAATGCCTAAATTATCCCATCCAAGCAATATGGAAAAACAAGAAAAACCAAATAGAAAACCCTAGGCCATACAAAAGCTAAACCATAAATTTTGGAAAAATATTTTGGAGAAAGAATTTTGAGAGATGACAAAGCTAACTAGAAAAGTAATGGAGAACATTGAAAAATGATTGTAGATAGAAGATTTGAGTAAGAGTTTCGAAGACAACGAGATTTCACAGCGATTTTTCCGAGGAGACAAACTAATGCACGGTTCATCATCCCTAGATTCTGAACTCACATGGATTTTTCCCCAACGAGGAGACAAATTAATGCAGGTTTCATCATCCCTAGACTCTAACATTTTCACTGTATAAAGAATGAAAAATTAAAAACAATATTCATATAAAGTTCGCCTAGTGGGTTGTGAAGCGAAGATATTTCGAAGTTTATGAAGCATAGAGATACTATAATTCTTTAAATAAATAGCAGTCACACTCAAAAGAGTCTTTCTTTCAAGACATTTCAAGCTGATATAAATTTAATATGGTGAGTGATAAGTTCCATGGGTATTAGGAAGTAAGAGACTTGAAAAGAGAAAATAATGTTATTCAAATAATATTTAAATTCAAATAAGCATAGACAATCATACTTAGTTTTAAATTTGATATTTGTTGAAGATTTTTTAATTAGATATTATTCATTGATTTGTTAAAATATAAGTGTTTTTAAAATAATTAGGTAAATGTCTTTTGTGTCATTGAATTTTTTGTTGTTAAGTTTTCTATTTGTAAATATGAAGTTTGTTTGAGAATTTAAACTATGTATGCAGAAATGATTGGTATGGAAATTAATTCCTAGAACATGCTCATCTTGATATCTGGAGTTTTCTATCTAAAAAGGATAGAGTTGATAGACATTGTTTAGGAGTTTGCTAGTTAAGCAGTGTTTTCTTTTGGTCAAATCTTTGTTACGGATTCAACGGTTCTATACAATTAATTAAACATAAAAATTGAACATGTAATGCTACCATGATGCTGATGTAAGTTGATGATACAATGCAAATGCTCTAGTGAATGCTTTGTGATGTTCTCTATGTTATAGATGAATATTTGATGATATAAAATGAACTATTAGTGAATGCTTTGTGATGTTCTCTATGTTCTAGATGAATATTTGATGATATAAAATGAATTAAGTTTTATCCTTCACATTGTAGACACCCAAAATTGACCTAATTATCATTAGCATTCAAATATCGCATTAGCTACCATCTGCATTTGTCTAACACACTTGAGCAATGTCCTTAACACTTATTTCTTCTATTAATTAAATAAATTTATAGTTATTTAATTAATTCATTAGCTATTTCCTCTAAGCCATAATTAAACAATATTTAATTATTTAATTATCTTCATTCTTCTATTTTAATTAAATAAATCTTATTTATTTAATTAAATTTCATTCACAAACCCACTTTCCAATTAATTAAATAAATTTTATTTATTTAATTAATTTTTTCTTATCATTTATCTTCATGAGCTGACATGTGTGCCTCCTTCATTTAAAAAGATAAGTGGTACTACATCTTTTATTTAATATCTTTCACATGTAGCACTTTTTATGTACACGGTCACACATAAGCCTTATCTTCCCTCCACTTGTCATCTATACATTCACCCATGACTATCCTTTAATTTTAGCCATTCACATAGCCACCAAATCTCCACCGTTGATTGATTTTGGTTGAGTTCTATATAAACACCCTCTCATTCCATACTACATCTATCCAGCATTCATATAGCATCCAAATTATCATCTCAAGCTATCTAGCATTCATACAACGTCTACATTATCATCTTGAGCATATTGAGCATTTTAGCATCCATTGAGCTTATTAGCATTATCATCCATCCATCATGGCAGCTTTGATCTTCATAATTGTTCATTATTGAAGAAGTAATCCACATCATAAACAAGGAATCATACAATCTAGGTGATATTGTTCTTGAATTGCATGTTTTCATTTCATTTGGATTAGATTATTTGATGATGGTAGGGTTAAGTTTTCATGGCTATGCTTGATTTTATCAACCTAATTTTTACCTATCACATTTTGGCACACCCGGTGGGACTCACGTCCTTGATTAACTTTGTTATTTGAAGTTGTTTTTGTGAATATTAGATTTTTTGAGTGCTTACGACAAAGTTTCAGTCACTTTTAAGCAAAAACTAGTCATTGTCTGATTATCCACATCATTTTTAAGCTAAAATCAGACGCTTACAGTATTTCCTGGATCACTTTTAAGTGAATAGTAGTCACTTATTGCCTATTTTGCATCACTTACAAGCTAACAGTGTTCACTTATGTCCTTATTTGCATCGCCTTTAGCCTAACAGTGACCACTTTTAGATATTTGGATTGCTTTCTGTAAAACTAGGGTTTTTCTGTCATATTTTGTTTTTCACAGATTTGGATTGCTTATGATCTGTAACCAGTCGCTAATTGCCTTTTTGCATCGCTTATAAGATTTATCAGTTCACATCTGGCTTTATTGGCATCGCCTTTGATCTGTAACATTTCGCTTGCGGCAAAATATAGTTCGCTTCTAATCAACAGCTGATCGCCTTTGGTAACTGTGTCGCTTTTAGTCTGTATCATTTGCAGTTCAATTTTTTTGGTTACTAATTGGGTACTTGTGCAACATCTTATCGATTGTCCAAGAAAAGGAAGTTATCAAACTACTATCATATCTGTTGTAGTTCTGATCAGTCCAAGACTTGTGGTTTATCACTAATTTAGGAACATTTGGACTTGGTGCTTAAAATGAATCATTGTTTGCTTCGTGCTTGATTTATCTTTCTTGATTGCTTGAATGTGCATGTTTGTAACCCAAATTTAATAGCAAAAATATCCTCTCCTCTTGCTTATCAAATGTATCTTGGGTGTATGAGAACTTGTTATTATCTTTAGAGGGTTTGCCTTCCCGGTGTGAGAAGTGGTATGACCCAAGCAGTAACAGGCTAAAGCCAAGTCCTTTTGAACCGCTATATAAGAAAAGTGTTTGTGTCGAAAGCCACAAACAATGGGTGTTATTGTGTTATACCGACAGCCAACCTCCCCCAAAACCCTCCAAGGCGTAACCCTTGAAGGCTAGGAGACTCCATAACGGAGAGTAGCGCTGCCACATGGATAGCCTCTCGAACGAATGCCCTCACTAGCAACCTTGTGTAGGAGCCAAAAACCCTCTATTTGTTGATGCAAAAGGTGGGACCTTTGAAGCTGCCCTGATTCACATGGTTCTTAGTAGAGATAGCAGGGACAATCCTAAGGTTTGGTGGGGGGACAAGCCTTGGAAAACTTGGATCTTGGTATGTGTGAAAAGTGTGTGTTGTGGAGAGGAGCCAGTGCTACCAAGATCCTGAAACTATCCGCTTTGAATAAGCATGGCCAGGGGACTCAACAAATACAGTCCTTTCCTAGCCTAGGTTGTACAAGTTTGTGATTGTTGTGAGTGTGAGTGACTTAAATTACTGTTTTCTTGTCAAAAACACAATTCAAACATATTCCCTGACGGACACAGATCACTTTTGAGCCTTAACTGCCCACATACAGACAACCAAATCACTTTTAAACAACAGTCAGTCACCTTCTGCTTAAATCTAGTCGCTTTTGAACAACAGCCACTCACCTTTGGCCTAAATTGAGTCACCTTTAATCTGTAGAAAATCACTTTTGAATCAAAATTGCTTGCCTTTAGCAAACAGGCTCGCCTCTGGCTAATACTGCAAATTGTTACCTAAACCAAAACCAACTCGCATTTAAGCTATTATCAGTCACTTTTGGCTTTTTCTGTGTCGCATCTAAGCTATTATCTGTCACCTCTAGCTAAATATCAGTAAAACCTAGCAACTTAGCCAAACCAGCTACATTTCTAGCTTGCTTAGCTTCAACATTAGCTTTCAGACCTGCTTTTGATCATTTACAGACACCTGAAACTTTGTCTCCTATCTTTAGCATAATAAACAATTGGACTTTGTGGACTTTCCATATTCTTGAGACCTCAAATCAGCAAACCAAACATCTAGCGATCAATCCAACATCAGCAAAACATCATCCTTTGGCCTTAGCCTTAGCAATATTATCAAACAACAACATCGACCAGCTTTTTCCCTTTGAGTGTGTGAGCTATCCTCTAGGGAAATCTATCAACTAACCATCAAACAACTAGCAATCATCAACCAAACAACATCAACAATCAACCAAGCAACCCAACAACAAAGCAAACAACAAACTAGTAAAGCAAACCAACAACCAAGCAACCAATCAGCAAACCATCATCTTTTAGGTCTCAACCTTGACAAGCTAAAGTCCAACTTTCAACATCAATCATGCCTCAAACTAGGAGCCAATATAGAGCTGAAATGGAAGCCAAACTGTGAGCTGAGATGGAAGCCAAGATGCAACAATCTAGATCAACACCTCTTAGAGATGCAACTCAATTTACGACCGGTATGCCTCCTCACGTGTTTGTGCCCCATGGGTACACCATTGGTGAATCATCACACCAAGTGCAATCACACCCCTTCACAGCGACTTATGAAGAGCATTCCCAAGAGGATTTATCTGACTATCAAGACACACATGTATGGGACCAAGTTGAGAAGCTTGTTTTATCTGATCCTAATCGCTACTTCTTGCAACTTGCCCACATGGGAGCCAAATTACCAAGAGATTTTGACATATCCACTATTTGAGAGAATGATCCAAGCACTCCCGTTGTTGTTGCAAAGGGACCATCCACTATAGCCACAACATCACATGCCATGCTACAAAATCCCTCTTCCAACCCATCTCTTTCATTGCCTATTGTTACTTCATTTGACCCACCACACTCGGAGTACACTTTAGAACCTTTGATAACTCCAACCAATGTGCTCCATTTCCTTTCACAAAATCTTAACATTCCACCTTTCCATGTTTCCCAACATACTCCTTCTCCTACCATGACCATATCTGTGCCTCAAGTAACGCAAGCTGTCCATGTCGCCCAAGTGCAAACTCCTCAAAAATCACAAGCTATTCCCATATTCCATACTTTGCAAGCTTCCCAAGCTATCCAAACAACACCAACAGTCCAAGCTTCACAACCATTGAAATCCACTACCCCCATTGCATCACGTGTGGACACCACATCCCATATTCCTACCACTACTAATATGGTCTCCACCATCTCCACGAATCCATCCAACACGTCATACAATTGCAATGTTAGTCTCATTGACATGAGTGACCCGCCTATTGTTTCACAAGCTAAGCCAAGCACTACGGTCTCTTATGTTGATCAACTTACAGCAATTCAATAATCCTCCTATAATCCTTCGCAAACCATCAATCCGTCTTATACTACTCAAGGATTACCTATTGCCAATCAATATACGACATATACCAATCCTCATGTTGTCCAAAGTACAAACCTGAATGTCCATCCTTCTTCTGCATCTACCAATCCTTCCTTCACTTACCATGTCACAAATCCCATGCCGAATTCACATCCAGTGACCAACGCCAATCCATCCTCTACTTCCCATGTGATGCAATACCTTGGTGCTAATTCATTGCAATATACCCAACCATCCCTTGTGTCTCAAGGACAACAATCTTCAAACACATATGTGTCACATACTAATCCTATGACATATATTGTGAGTATGCAACCTCAACAAACGGTCATGGCTTCATATATCCCGCAACAACAACTGCAATATACATTATATTACACTGCACCTCTGAACCAACAACCCCCTTTACAACAACAACAATTATCTCTAGCAGATGTTCAACAAATGATTAACAAAGCGGTAGGCCAAAGCAAGAAAACATTTTCCTTGGAAGACATATGCGCTTATCCGTTTGACAAGTCATTGCATATGACACCTTTTTCGCCACACTTTGAAATTCCACAATTTGACAAGTACAAAGAAAAAGGAAATCTGGATGACCATCTTAGAGCCTTCTTTGTGGCATGTCTCAATATTTCTCAAGATGATACATATCTTCTGAGACTATTTCCACGAAGCTTAGTAGGGCAAGCTCTTGAATGGTTCTCTCATTTACCTCTGGGCATTAAATCTTTTGCAGAACTAGCAAATAAATTCTGATCACACTTCTCTTTTAACATTGAACATTAAGTGAACATGAATGACCTTGTCAACAATAAACAATGCAATGGTGAAGCTTTCTCTTCATTTACTCAACGATGGCGTAATATGGCTAGCAAACTCTCATGGGAAATACCTGAGAAACAACAACTCAATATCTTTGTTCAAAATCTTCATCTCGAGCTTTCATTTCAACTACAATTGCAAAGTGCTAGCACCTTTGATGAACTTGTTTCCAAAGGAACCATCATTGAATGCACTTTAATCGTTAAAGGCTTTAATTGTTCAAAGATAACAAAGACAATCCGCAAAACTCCAACGATAAATCTTGCTTTTGGAACAAGAACAAGAATGTTGTCAATGACGGTGTTGTAGACACAAAGAATATACAAACAATGAAAGCTCCTATTAACATTCAAGCCACATCTACAGCAACTCAACCTTTTCAACAAAATCGGCAATGACAAACTTCATATCCTCGACGACAATTCACACCATTAGCAGATTCCATGGAAGTTATCTTTCAAAAGCTTCTCCAAGCAGGAGATATCATGTTACTGGATGCACCACCCAAAGGTGAACTGCTCTTCAAATCTCCTTGGTACAAAGAAAATGAGTATTGCGATTATCATAGAGTCAAGGGACATAAAACAAATGGTTGTATGTGCTTAAAGCATGTTATTCAAGATGGCATCGATCAACGATTAATTAAAATCACACCTCCAACATCGCAACCTACACAACAACAAACATTGAATTATGATCTAGATGCTTTCAAGAATCCACTTCCATCTCATGACAAACCAAGTAACCCCCACACTGGGAATGCCATTCAATTTAACTATGAACCATCCACTATTGGCCGCATTGACCATGCTCGCATTTCTACTATTACTATCCAAGGCAAAGCACCTGACTGCACTATGACTACTCGAAGAGGTCACGTTACCATTCAAAGAGCACCTGTCCATCCTCCTCGACCATCTTCTAGCTATAACATCCTTGACCACCTTGGTAAAACACCTGCGCATATTTCCATCCTCGAATTGCTTCATATATCCCCTGCCCACAAAGCTATCCTTGATAAAGCCTTAGAAGAATCTTCGGTGCCCAACAATATTGATACCACTCAATTCCAATCTATGATAGCTAGCATTACAACCCCTTGCCATCTCACCTTTTTTGGCAAAGACCTTCAGCCTTCCATCAACTAGTCACTTAACGAAGCCCTCCACATAGAAGTGTTTGTCAAACAACGCCGTATCAAATGAATCTTAGTGGATGGTGGATTTGGTCTTAATATATGCTCATTAAAATTAATAAAACAATTGGGATATTCTAAGAAAGATGTTGATACTTCCAAGGTCATTACTATCGAAGCATATGATGATGCCGAGAGAGATACTAAAGGTATTATTCACTTGCTGACTCAAGTTGGGACTACTGACACCCGTTGTCAAGTTCTTGATATAGAGCTTCCTTATAGCATCATTCTTGGTCGTCCATTGATACATGCTCTAAAAGCAGTTCCTTCCACATACCATCAATGCCTCAAGCTTCCACATAATGGTGTTGAAATTACTATTTATGTTGATCCCAATCCGTTTGAATTCTGCCATGCTTTTCAAGCTAAATATCAAATCCCTAACTACATTCCTATCAACACCGAAGCATATCCATCTTCATTATATGTTTATCCATCCGTCCTACTCAAGCCATCATCTAGCAAAGCTGCTTCCAATCTCCATATCAACTACACTGAACATGGTTTGGGTGAGTACATACTGCAAGAATCTTCATCCGCATCTATTTCTGATATGGAAGCTAGGTCTTCTTTGGTAGGAGAGGTCTCTAACTCTGAAACCATCGATGATTCCTCCTTTCATCTCACCAATCTTTTTCTAGGATTCTCTATCTTCGTGGTTTTTGCCACTTCTTCATCTCCATCTAGTGATGAACTCAAGTCTAGTTCTCCAAACACTCCTAGTCCCAGTGTTAAACATAGGCTTCCCCAAGCTAACGATGTTGGTAATTCTTCCATCCATCCTAAGTCCACCATTTCCTGTCAAAAACCCCATGCTAAACCCCACAAGCATGTCACTGTACATCTTCCACCATCCGATTTACCTCTGCTTCTTCCAACTCCTAAACTCTCATCATCAACTTTACCACCATATCACTTCCATCCTCCTATAACTTGCAAAAGCATGTGACTGTACATCTTCCGCCTTTCAATTTACCTCCACTTCTTCCAACCCCTAATATCCCTCCATTTTCCTCACCTCCATTACTACCAATGCCTAATTATCCATTCATCCATAAGCACCATTACATTCCTAATCATGACCAATAACTACACATATTGTCTAAACATAAAGTTTCCACCCATTCTGCCAATCTCGCTTCTATCAAATCCATGGGATTCAAAAATAACAATTTGGACGCCTTTACCACTAAAGCCAAACATCCTACCAAGAATCTTAAAGATTCTCATGCCTCAGGGCACCAATACAAAGAATCATAGCCTAGTACATCTAAAAAGCTAGCTAAGCCTATAACTCCACAAGAAGCGCCCACGCCCAAGATGGTTTGGGTTCCTAAGCAAACAAGCAAGCAAGCCAAATGAGGCATCTTTATCCATATCTTAAATGAAAAATCCCAATTGTCCCCTTCCATCCCAAATTCCCTTTCTGTTCAAAAATTTCAAAAATCCCACAAGCAAAGCAAAAATCATAAGAATACTAAGTCTATGTGGGTCCCTAAATTCTTCCATCACCCATCTCCTAAGCAAACATCTCCCTTGCTTCCTACACCACCTTCACATCTGATGCAGAGTGGAACGCAACGGAGGCTAACTAACAGGAAGGAGTAGCCAATAATACAAACAACCTGATAAAAATGTCTATCGGCTGAACATCATCATCATATTTCCTAACACCAACAGCATCATCACATTTCAACAGCATCATCATATTTCGGATGATCGCAAATATCCTCCTGTCGACTAATATTTACCTCCTCCGTTTGTCGCCTATCATCATCATCATGATAATCAACGGGCGCAAACATCCTTCAGTTGCACTGTTCGTCGGGTGCCAAATACAAGCGGCATCATCATGATATTCAATATCACCTTCGTCAGCAGGATATCCAAAATATCCGGTTGCCCCAAATATCCTGATGACGTTGCACTTCAACAACTTGCCTTCGATGCTCCACTGCCGGACGATACAAGCAACAGCATCATGATATTAAACATCCGGTTCTTCGAAACCTCCTGATGATGCTTAACAACTTTCTGCCTTCGCCGATACCTTACCACTTAGCGACAACAGTATAAACACGCATAGAGGGATTTCTTAATATCCTGATGACGATGACGTCATATCCTGATGACGATGACGTCACACATCATCCTGATGAACTCTTCAACTCTTAGCCAAAAAAACTCAACTTTCACACCCGCATCCGTTAGCGATATGCGGATGATGACCTTCCCCGAGAGATGATCCTGACTGCGATATATACACTGAGTATATATCCAACTCAAAACATCATGATGCACCTGCAACATGCAAACTTCAACAACTTCATGACCTGATCCTGATGGCGATGGATTCGCAGATGATGATGCGGCTCGTTCTGACTGGAAACGCACATGCAGACTCCTGTGTATCCTTCCACTGCATGAAAACACTCACAACCGCATAATTTCACAGAGATCATGTGACGACCGGGCCGGATCACCTTCAAACCAAAATCTAACAACTTATCTTCTAGACCTAGCACATGAGGATGCTAGGCTGACTTACAGCATGCTCCTAATAGATCTCCTGAACAATACAATGCATAAACAGAAAACACAAATGCAATCTAAGCTATGATACAGGACCATTCCACCGATTTGCAGGATCAACCGGTGGAAGGGTTGAAAGTGCCCATTAACTTGCAAACAGAAAAGGAAATCAACACAGATGCAAACAGATAATGCAAAAGACGAGATCTTATTCAATTGAAATTCAATGTCCTGAATACAGCTTCACAATGTCTGAACTGCTCTCCTGAATATCAACTCAACACAACACCAGTACATCTAGCAACATCAATATCAAACTATATGTCTAAACCCTACAGATCGAAGGTATATATAACAAATCCTTCGAGTACTACTAACATCACTTCCCAGCGGCTGGGAGCTTCCAAGCGGCTGGGAGAGAGGACAGCTCAGACTCTCTTATCCCGATCTCTAACTGCCTACACATACTCCTATGCTGAACTATTACATAGCATCGGTCACAGTGGACCTTATTACATGATAAGTCAAACATACTAAAAATAGACTACTGCCCTGTCATCATGCGGATAACTATCCGATATCCTGATCATGTATGTCATCATGCGGACCTATATCCTGATCATGTCCGGGTGCTCCTGCACCAACATCAAAAACTTCAATGTTTATCACGGTGTGTGCAACCGTTGGTCATGATTCCAATTCCATTCTACAACGTTCCCACATACCTCCATCCCTCCACCTTCATCCATTATCCTAAATATTTCCCATTATCCCATCCTTATGGTCCATGCTTTTGCATAAAATTTTCATCCATCCTTTTCCATAAGCCCGACATAATCCAGATCCTAATCCACTATCCACGTACTTCATCTCCCATCCATGCAAACCCAAGTACCAACATCTTGAGCATAACAACACGGTCCATGCGATGACATCCATCTCTAATGGGACTACCAACATACATCGAACTAGACACTTGAAGTCCCTCCTATCCATTACCTTGGTGAAAACTTGGCAAATAGGCGCCATGTGTGATTGTCATACTAAAAAACAAAAAAAAGATCTATCCAATAGTGAAAACCACTTTGTGGCGCTTTGGATAACAAAAAAATAAATAGTACAAGATAAATAATCCATCATCTGGTGAAAACCTGGTAAACAGGTGCCTTGGATAAGTACCATAGTGAAAACCTGGCAAACAGGCGCTATATGTAGTTACTAGCTCCCCTCATCTGCTTAGTTTATTTCAATAATAGCTTTTTTCATAGCATACTTTGCCATCTATCCTATATAATCCATATCATAATCCACACCTTGCCTTGTAAGCCATCATCCCTTATCCATCCTTAATAAACGATCTTCCATCCTCCCCTCTGTCTTGCTAGCTTTCGCAGTTTGGAGTTTGAGGAGGTACTTATATCATTTAGCACCTTTTGCAACTTCTCCACGACCACATCTTTTGCAACTTCTCCATAATAAACCATCATCCCACACTGGGGGCACTTACTGAGCCTTATTTGGAAGTGGATATCCCTGGATCTAGCTCATAACACAGAAAACACCCAAGCTCATAACACAACAAACTTTCAACTTTAAAACACAACACGCATCCAACTTCAAACATGGTAAACATTTGGAACCAAGACCAACATCTTAGCAATCAATCCAAGCTCAAACAAACATCAAAAACATATTAAAATTAAAAAAAAATCAAAACATCACAAAAACCCAAGCAATAAAGTTGATCTTTTGACATCAACCATCAATATAATAAGCAAGAACTACATTGCCAGCTTTATCGATAAAGCCTTGATCCTGTGGATACAAGGTATGTAGGCAATCTGAGATGTGAAGGAAGCACTCTGATTTAGGCAAAGACGATAGCCCTCTTTTCATTATCCATCTTTCGTCTTTCTTCTAACCATCCTTTGATCTTCCATCTCACTTTCTTCTATCTTTCATCACTTACATCATCAATAAACCTAGAACTACATATTCATCATGTCTCATCACTATTGTAAATGTGCTTTGATCCCGTGGATACAGGGTATGTAGGCAGTTTGGAATATGAAGGAAGTATCTAGTACACAAGCATAGACGATCCACCCCACCTTCATCTTTTTTTCATTCTCTATCTTCTTCTCTTTGATTAGCTCAAGCCGGAAGCAGACTATGTGTATCAGTGTACAAGCACTCTCACAAATCAAGAGTAAGCTAGAAGCTATTTGCCCTCATGCCTTAAGCTGACACTTGCTATAGCATTTTATCAACATCTTTAGCCTTCAACAAGATGCAGGTTTCCTCTTAAACAAGGTGCCAGCTGAATCCATCCAAGAGTACTTAAATTTGACAAGAAAATGTGATGATAGTATCTTTTATTTTATCTTTTGATTTATCTTTTGTCCCTTTCCTAAGCCTAATCAAGACTGCCTTGATCTCTCTATATCTTTGTATGTTACGATGAAGTACAGAATGGGACATAGTCATATTGCTTTCGTATGCCATGTCTGCGGGAGGATCTTATTCTCTTCCTATGTGTATTGCTATCTTATACGTGTTGGGATTAGCATCTTACATATCAATATCTATTGCATTTGAGAAGCTAAACAACCTCTTATGCACTTGAGACTATTCTATGTCAAGATTGGCTCCATACATATAACTAGCAAGGTATCACTATGTATGGTGGAGATAAGCTCAAACCATTTCTTGTAGCGTCAAAGTCCATCTCAGAACACTAGTTTCTATTCATATCTTGTGTATGTTGGCTCAACATCTTGACCTCATACGTTCAGACAAGATTGTAGTATGTTAGTTTGCATTGGATATCTCGACACCTTGGTCTTCTATACCCTAGTGCATAACATCCACATGCTATATCAAACATAAGGATTGCATTTCTTTTAAATTCTGAGCAATTACTTTAAAAAGCTGCCATTTCATGTATTCATTTCATCATACGCCTATGTAGTTCTCAACCAAGATCAATTTTTCCTCCATCTTCATTGTCTGCCTCCTTTATCCTGCAAAACAAGTGTGTTAGACATATCATATCATTACCATCTATATATGAGCATTAGTCCATATCATATCATTACCACTTATATATTTGCATTATCATTAACATAATACATTTCCATTTTGCATATTCACATCATTTGCATAAACATCCATATAATCCATGAAAATAAAAATACAGCATGCATAACCATCATAATACCATAAGTGCATCCATAATCACATAGAACCAAAGCCATCATATATATATATATGTGTGTGTGTGTGTGTGTGTGTGTGTGTGTGTGTGTGTGTGTGTGTGTGTGTGAGTGTGTGTGTGTGTGTGTGTGTGTGTGTGTCAATATACAAGTGTCTACAAATACAACACGAACAAGCTGAACCATAAAGAATGTATGTACAATCAGCTCTAGGCCTCATCATGATACAACATAATATACATAAACAATGTAGCCCTAGTGACTACTAGCAGCTCCCTCGCCTTAACCACCACTACTGGGTCCTGCATCTAGCTCCCTATCTCTCTGTGGCCCCATCACTGATGCTACAGATCGAGATCCACCTATCCTCCATGAACCAAAAGCTCCTGACCTGCTCCTAAAGCTAGGCTGCCTCTGCTCTGCTGGCACGACCCCATAGTATAAGCCTCTATAATACTCAGCCTCACCCTGTACCCTCCTTAGCTCTCCCTGTACCTATGTCAGCTATGTGGCTAGATACATAGTAGCCCCATCTATACCCAATGCTACCACTGCTCTATCCCACTCGCCAGTCATCGCCTGTAACTGCTGAACAACTGTATCTCTCTCTATCCGCAAACCATCTCTATCAGCCCTTATCACCTACATCTATTGTAGGGTAGTGTCTCGCTCCACTCTCATCATCTACTCACTCTGCCTAGCTGCATCTCTCTCCCCTGTCACTCTAGCAAGTGCACTATCATCCTACCCATAACCAGCCTACACTCTAGCCTATAGCTGTGCCTGGTATGTCTGAGCCTGTGCTCTCGCATGTCGTAACCCTATCACCGCCTAATGCCTATCCAACTCCACTCTCCTCAACCTCATCTGAGACCCCTATCTCCATCTCCTCGCCTCCCTAATCCTCCTCCGCAGCTATTGAATCCCAACATCATCACCTCCTAATATCTGACCCTGAGGCTGTGTAAGTATCTGAGGCTGCCCCTGCACCTGTCCCTGCACCTGTATCCATGGAGCTACCGGCACAACAGCCTGTGCTGGTGGAGCTCATCGTCGTCTCCTCCTAACTGGTCTCTCCATCCCTATCTCTCCTATCTCTCCAACCCTCTTCAACTGAGTCAATCTCATTGTCACCCAGTATGCATCATAATCTGGTAGCGTGCCTAGATCTGCAGGACCCTATCCCCGCTACCATACAATGGCTGTAGCCCCTCTCTCTCCGCCAAATCCATGTCAACCACTACCTCTGGACCCTAATAAAAAACCTCCTGTCGAGTCCTCCCAAAAATGGCATCACCAACTGGTACTGCCTGTGGCAACCTGAACTATCTCAAAACTCTCTCTGGCAAATAGCACTCTATAATATATATCCCGCATCCAAAAATATATCTCACCTGCTGAGCATAGACAAGCTCTCTGTCCTCCTCATCCCATCTCTCGCATCCTAGTCATGCCCTCCATATAAACATGTCTACCTCATCCAATATCTGCCGCCAGTACACTAGTCCTCTGTGCTATTGGTATGTTAAAGCTCCTCTATACATCCTTGCATAAGGCTCTCCCGCTGCTCTAGCCACCCATCCATCTGGCCTCATCATTGGAATATGCTCATATGCCCATACATGCAAAATTGTGACTCCTCCAGACATACTAGCCCCGAACATATATGCACAGTCATGCAGATAATGATAGAGTTGTCCAAGCACACACTCTGCCCATGCATATCTCGTCCCATAGGAGAACATCCCCTCCATCACTGTTCCCCATCCGACTAGGAATCCTCTCACTCATCTATCACCTACTAGCCATCTGATAATAGCTATAACTACTCGCTACAGCCTATCGCATAGCTCCTCCATCCTGGCCATGGGAATCTCTGAGCTCTCTGCCCTAATATCTGGAGTCCCAAACAATTGTCTGAACACAGCTGGACCCATATCGGGATCATAATCTACTCAGTCCCCATCAATAGGAACACACAGAATCTGGAACACATCCTCTAGTGTGATCGTGGCCTCTCCTGTAGGCAACAAGAACGAACTATGCTTGCTCCTCCATCACTCTACCATCGACGTCATCAGTCCTCGATGTTCCTGCACTGGCTCCAATCTAGACACATGCTCTAACCTGAGGATCTCTAGCACTAGCTACTCCTCTGCATCCAATAATCTAACCAACCACAAATCTCTGTGATGTGGCTCTCGTGATAACAATGGTGGTAGTACATCCTGCATCGTTCCGCTTACTGTATCAGTCTTTGTGCTATCAAAATTGCCTTTTACATGCTATACTTGACTATCTCTGCTATCAATGACCCACTTTTCCATATGCGACCATCTATTGATCATAAGCGATTTAATTTATTACATGCGCCTGTTTCTAGCCTACATGTGACTTCTTTACCACATGCGCTTGACTGTTCACTAAAAGCAAGCTAAACACCTATATGCGCACATTTTTTTACCATAAGCGACCTATTTACTATACACAAGCATCTGTTCTTTATAAGCGAGCTATTTTTCTATATGCGTCCACTTTTCCTCCATAAGCAACCTATTCTAATCATATGCGCCTTTTGCCTATCTATTTTCTCCAGCCGACTACAAGCGACTCACTTTTTCCACATGCGACTAAGCCACGCCTACATGCGACCTAAACTACTCTAAGCAATCACTTTTAGCCCGCAAGTGACCTAAATTGTCTAGCCTCTAACCTAGTCGCTTTTGGTGATGTGTGTGCATTTATGACGCTTTTAGCCTATTTAAATCATGCTTTTAGCAAAAATTTTGATACATACCAGTGCGCCTGCTCCCTCTGGTTGTCCATGTGTCCTCACTCACTTGGCACGATGATCTCTGCATGGAATCACCATCCTGATAGCTCTCCAACTCTCGTCGCACAACAACTCTAAGGATCTCTGGATCTCTATAGATTTTTGAACACAAATGAGCACAAATGAGCCTATTTGCCCTTGAGAGACCTACTTATAGCCCTTGTCTAAACCCTAATTCTTCTATCCCATCCCAATTTATCCCACCCAACTCCTGTGTTCTTCATGTCAGCCTTGTTTCTAGCCTTTCATCTTATTGAGAGCCAACCCAACCCTTCCTAGTTAGCCTGGTTTACCTCTCGAGGGGGCACCACCTGCCAATTACACTAGGGCATAACTTTGTTCATCGACTGAATTATCGTATCTTCTTTGACACAACATTCTAATGAACATTGTATCAAAGAGGGGCAAAATGTAGACACCCAAAATTGACCTAATTATCATTAGCATTCAAGTATCGCATTAGCTACCATCTGCATTTGTCTAACACACTTGAGAAATGTCCCTAACACTTATTTCTTCTATTAATTAAATAAATTTATATTTATTTAATTAATTCATTAGCTATTTCCTCTAAGCCATAATTAAACAATCTTTAATTATTTAATTATCTTCATTCTTCTATTTTAATTAAATAAATCTTATTTATTTAATTAAATTTCATTCACAAACCCACTTTCCAATTAATTAAATAAATTTTATTTATTTAATTAATTTCTTCTTATCATTTATCTTCATGAGTCGACATGTGTGCCTCCTTCATTTAAAAAGATAAGTGGTAGCACATCTTTTATTTAATATCTTTCATATGTAATACTTTTTATGTACACGGTCACACATAAGCCTTATCTTCCCTCCACTTGTCATTTACACATTCACCCATGGCTATCCTTTAATCTTAGTCATTCACATAGCCACCAAATCTCCACCATTGATTGATTTTGGTTGAGTTCTATATAAACACCCTCTCATTCCATACTACATCCACCCAACATTCCTATAGCATCCAAATTATCATCTCAAGCTATCCAACATTCACACAGCGTCTACATTATCATCTTGAGCATATTGAGCATTTTAGCATCCATTGAGCTTATTAGCATTATCATCTATCTATCATGGTAGCTTTGATCTTCATAATTGTTCATTATTGAAGAAGCAATCCACATCATAAACAAGGAATCATACAATCTAGGTGATATTGTTCTTGAATTGCATGTTTTCATTTCATTTGGATTAGATTATTTGATGATGGTAGGGTTAGGTTTTCATGGCTATGCTTGATCTTATCAACCTGATTTTTACCTATCACACATACAACCCGTGAGCACACAGGTTAACGAATTTCATACTCAAGTAGATACATAACAACTAGTTATTGAAGTTAGCTTCAACCCAATTTTAAATTTGAATTTAAAATCTCTAAAGTTATTTCTATGCCACATAATTAACCTGAGTCACTTAAATCGCACCCATGGATTAGACCTAGAATAAATAAAGAATAGTCTCGAGACTAAAACTGATCCCTAAGAATGTGTGTAGATAAAATCAAATAAGACTTAGATTATTTGCTAACTTTTAGACTAAAACACACCACTTGTACACAAATAATTACATTAGAAACAAACCAATCAATATTAACCCAAAACAAATAAAAAGTACATAATATACAATTTTCACCATTACAAGACCAACACTTTTAAAAAATTCAAAATCATTTGCAACAACAACAAAGACAAAATTTATAAAATCCTTATTTGAATTTTTATTCCTTATTTATTTTTTATGGCATGATCCTTTCTTATTTAGTGGCTAAAAAATTAAGTATATCTGATTTTCTTTTATAAATAATGGTTATAACACTTTATTATAAAAAGGAAAATAAAACACTATCCACAAAAAGAGGTAGGTGGTAGAAGGCACACCCTCAAAGTCTATGTTGGGCCAAGCCCAAACAAACCTAAAAACAAGCCAAGAAGGCTACAACAAGAGGAAAAACTAAAGAATCAAAGTTTTTTTGAAGAACGAGTGATTCGTCTATCATGAACCTTAATCAAGTATCGTTGAGAAGACAATTTTTATAAGAGGAATCTTCAAGATACCTATCAACATCGTTAATCTACTAATTTAAAAAAAAGAGTCCTCCAAACTCCAAACAGAGAGATGGGGTGAGAGTTGGAAGAGACACCCACCATCACTCGGAGCAAGATAAAAAATCATAGGGATAACCATGTCCTCTATCTTTGGAGGATTTGAAATATTTTTCATCACTTATTATCTGTTGTTCTACCTCATTATGCTTTTCTCTCAAAAAAAATTCGTGTTCTCCCTTCAAAGGGTTTTGTTGTCCTTCCTCTCTATGCATTTCTCTTGAATTGACTTCAACATGATTGTGTAAATCCTCTTTGAGTATCCAAATTGATAGCTTGATTTTCTTGACTAGTCTTTTGCTAGAAATGTTTCTTTGCTTTGCCAAGGAGTGCAAAAAATGACAAAATATGCTTTAGGCACCCCAAAACTCTCAACACACTTTCATCATAGTCAAAGCATTTGTTACATTTGAAAAGTAATTGATCATAGTCAAGTTACTACATATATGACCAACCATCCGGATTTAGCTCAATAACTTCAGGAAGACCTTTCTCCAAATCTACTTCCACGCATATTCGAGCGCATACAAAAGTTGCCTTTTAGCTCAACCTTGTCAATAAAATGGCCCAAAGCATTGCCAATGGTAGCTAAAGATTTATCATCCCAAAAAATAAGAGGGGGATGTGGAAGTTTCACCCAAATAGGGATTGCATTCGGTATATTTTCTGCTGGATTGAAATCTAGGGAGCAATGGTTCAAATATAATCCTTTTGTCCCCATAAAATATTGGCCATTTCTAAAAATCAAATATTTGTCCTCCTTTACCTCAAAGAAGAAAGCATAGAGTCCTCTACCGCAAAGCCAAATGCTTTTTTTGCCCTTCAATAAGGGTTTCCAATAGAGATTGATCCAATCATCCATACTTTTGGGTCTTGACCAAAGACCCATGAACTTTCCAACTAATACCTTCTCAGAAAAAGCTAGAGCTTTTTTCCTTAGAGATTTTTGCCTAAAAGAAACCTTAGGTGCCATATTCAACTTGTTTTTACAAACTAAGAATGAGGGTTATATGTGGCCTTGCCAACAACTAAAGAGACCAGAGCTTTAAAATCATGCAACTCAAAATCAAAAGAAGTACTTTTGTTAATCCCTGTGCCATCAGAGGCTGCAACCATTGCCATTATTGTAGCAGTTGAGCCCAAAGGTTGACCTTCTCTACTTGTTTCTGTCATGCCCTAACCCTACCGCCTCTGTCTTCACTTTGCATTTTGGATCTCATTAATTTTGAAAACTAAAAATGCTAGTTTTTTATTTATTTTTAAATGAATAAATGTTTATTATATTAATTTATCAAAGATGTATTATCTTAATTTAAAACAAAAGTGGAAATGGAATTACTTTTTGAATAGTTTAAGATGAAGTTTTAAATAGAAATTGGCTCCCACCCTATAATGACACCTTCTTCTTTTGAATATCCTTTCCCACTAAAGAGATGAATCTTATTAGACCACCCAAAAGTACCCCTATTAAATCACATATTTATTGGAACCATCGACGTCCTTAGTGCTAAAGGAAACCATGTGAGCCATGAGATAGATTTTGACCATTAGTCTGGTAAAAACTTTTCTAATCAATTTAAACATAAAAAGCCAATCTAATGATGTTTTTTTAAAAAGAATTTACAGCTTTTAAACTTTTTTTGGGTGCGGAATAAGATCTATAGTAGGTGGAATAAAACTGATTAGACTACAAGATATTTGGCTGCTACCTATGTTTCTAAAGTCTCAACTTTTTAAAATTTAGTCTTTTGGAAAAAAGACAAGAATCAAATCTATATGTGCTATTTGTAAAGTTATTAAGATCACATATACATCAGTCCTCTGCTATGCCATGAGTCATCTGAATGTAAGCTTCATTTGTGTATGTTAAATTAATATTAAATTTGACAAGAGTTATGCCGCTTACATCTGGCTTACTTTTACAAAATTTTAGCTCTATTTGCTTAAAAAAGAAAGTGATAGCCTATTTCATCAGCAGTATAAGTGCCTTTCATGATGTTGTATGTTATTTTCATCTCATATTTTATGTTTTCATCTGTAAAATTTTTGTATCAGACATTAAAAATCAGAAGTGTGTTAACATTTTAGTTTGTGCTTATTTAATAATTAATTAGTTAATTCTTGTAAAGACACAAAAAGTTCTCTTGAGCGTAAGGCTGGGAAAGATTGTGAGAATGCTGGAAAAGATTGTCAAAGTGCTGTTAATGAGTGTTATGCTATAAGGAGTGAAGGAAATGATATGGTTGAAGGTCCCATAAGGGACGTGAGGGGGTATCATTTGAAGGATAACAGCTGTACCTTGGTTGAGCCTGACTCATCTTTGAAAATAGGAAGGTTACCTAATTTGGGTCAAGCTTTGACTCCAACTTAGAGTTCTTTGGTGAAGTTTGGTTTTAAACCTCCTTGATTGTGGTCTTGGCTGTCCTTTTGCTGTGGCCTTGCTGTTTTAGGCCTATTTTTTGTGTTGGTTCTGTCTCGTTGTTGTTGTTCTGTCTCATGTTGTTGTTGGTTCTTGTGGTTGTTGGTTATTCTTGTTGTACAAGGTTTTTGGATCCTTTCAAAACCCTTTCCAATTCATAGCTCTTGTTAAAAGCGCTTATCTAATCAAAAACAATTTTATATCTTATAAAGAAATCTAAATAATTTATCTAAAAATATAAAACCCTTAAAACCTTAAAAACCTTAAAAACCTTCGAAACAAATTTCCAAAACAATTGAAGCTCCAAATCCTTAATTGTGCAACAATTCCAGAAAAAGTGTTGAAGGTGGGTTATATTTTGCAGTGTTTATATGTTCTCAGACTTAAGACCTCAGTTTTAAGGTTTAGATCTGGATTTGTTTTTAATACAGATCTATTTCTCAGAAATACAGTAGTTCATTTGTAATATAATGCAACAGTAAACAAATGCAATATTATTAGATAATAGAAATAAAACAAATTTGGGTTTTGAAGATTTTCAATTATGACTCTGGTCTTGTTTTTTAACCATATATACCTTATCATCATGTGCAAAGACTGTAATGAATAAAATGCTGCCAGGCCGCCAAAGAAGTGTATCCATTGTAAGAACACGTGTTGTTTCTGTGATATGTTCTTTCATGATATCCACAACATTCTCAGCATGTGCCAAAATCGTTTTTATAATTTATAAAAACCCTAACATTGTGTTCTTGTTAGATGGTCCTTGTATGAGGGTGAAACCAATGTAAGCCCGAAAAAAACCAGACTGGCAATGTTTCATGAGACACGGGTGTCAACCATCAATGATGTAAGATGGGTTATGGAGAGAGTTTATATATAAACTAGACTCTTGTTTCACGAGAGACTGATGTGATCTATATATATATATATACAAACCAGACATTGTAATTTCACAGGAGGCTGATTTGATCAATATATATTGGATCATATGGAACAAATGACTGATTTTTTAAATATATAATGATGTCTGGTTTTTCGTCTTTATATCATCAAAATAAAAGAGATGGGGAGTTTTACAATTATTAGTTAAGATTGTGTAAATAAACAAGTGTTGTGTAGTGACTAGTCCCTGTCATTGCATTATATTGTGTATTAATATCATGTATATATGCTTGCAAAAATAAAATCAAGTGTATGTGTTGTCTTTTAATTCCCTCTCGAGCAATCTAATCATAGTACAACAAATTAACTCTAGCGAGGCGCTTTGAGTTTAGTAGTCCTACGCTTACTATAGGATTCATCGATTCATCATCTTATTAGCATCGTCCATTAGATTTATCTTTAGGTGTGAGAACTTTAAGCACTTTATTCTAATTTGAAGTTGACCTTCATGGCTGGTCATCTCACTTTAATTATCCACCCATTCATTCTCATCAACGAGCCCATATTGCATGTGCTAATCACAATGGCAGAATAAAACACTACCTCCTATTTTTAGTTTTATTATTCTTTTTATTTAGTTTTTTAATAAATTTTTGTTTCAATAATATAATTTATTAAGAGTATGGTTGTTTTGAGACCCTATAACAAACCAATTTTCCAAAGCTAAACAAATTAAAATTAGACCACATTTTAAAAATAATCTATACATTATTTCTATGGTAATATATAAAACTATTTTTAAAAAACTTTTAATGGACATGTACACAACTACTGAGGTTGACTGAATATTCCACCATAAATTTTTATGCCTCCACCATTGTCTTTATGAATGTTTCATTTGCACCTATCGAGGGAATGCACCATAGGACACATGGCCTCATAATAGTGGCTAGCGGGAAAATTTAATTCAATAGCCAAATTAGCCATAAAGCACTTCACTTTGGCTATTGAGCCATTCTCTCATTGATATCCCTTCTCTATCATGCCCTCCGCTTGATCATAAAAACTTACTTGCTAATTAACCCCCTTTGGCCCACATGAGTTTTAACCAAGGGGACCCCCTTAGCTGTGTCATAATGTCATTTGTCGATGACCAACTTAGAGCCACCAACTAATTTGAAAGTGATTAGTTTTTGTTTGTTCACTATGCACTATCCATTGGATCTCAAGTTTGTTGTTGCACACCATTCAATCACCCCAAACTTGTGCGATGTTTAGCTCCACTTGGTAAATGGATACCTCCTCTCTAGGTGATAAACTTTGATGGCTTTGTTTCTAAAGGGATGATGGCACCTTTGTGATAGACATAGACTAAATAATAATGCACATTTTTCATAATAAAAAATGTCATTTCCATCCACTACTTGTCTCAATCTTAAAGTGTTATTTATAGAGGGCCGATTGAAGGAGGCACTACACATTCTACTTAAAACACACAACCCCCCTAAAGACTACTCTAAATATCTTCAATTATTGTAGACATGTATTCTCAAGAATGCCCTTTCACAATAGAAAAAGGTCCACTCTTTCATCACTAGTAGGCAATTTACCTTTGCTACATGTACAACTTTTCATAATAAGCTTATATACATATATGTCAAGTGTAGAAGTTTGGTGGATTCCCATAAAATGTTTGAATAACGCGTGCTAGGATATTTGAAGGTGCTTTCTAGGGAATTAGTCACTAGCCATAGTTCAATTATTGGCCTCTCATGTCTTGCCATGTGTACCACTCATTTGCTAATAACTAGGTCCTACTTTATGATAGGCACAATGTTCATCACCACACCAAGTCAGTGGGATAGAAGGATTACTCCCAGCTTTTGGAATGATCAATGGATTGAATCCCTCTTCATGAAGGGAACATGTATCTAAAGCACTAACTAATGACATGTGACATTGCGAGGTGTTGATTAGTCTAGAAACTGAGTTGGATGGATAGTATGCAAAAAAACATAACATGATAAACTTTCAAACAGATGCAATTGGCATGTGTAAAGCCAAATTCCACAACTTTTTCTAGCATCCTACCTACCTATGCTACAATATGATCTTTAGAACAAGGTCATCGATTTCTTTTCATGATCTTTATTTGAAAGAAACAAAATGAATTTTGTTTAAGATCTTTGTTTTGATTGTAAAATTATGCTTTCATTGATGGAGATGAGTGTTTGTTAGAACAACAAAATCATATGGGTGAGGAGAGTACTATCTTACTATCAATAGGGTATAGACTAGATGTGTTCATTTTCCATTAGCTAGTAGCCAAACCACACCCAATAGACAATTTGAAAGCTAGTCATTTTAGTTCATATGCCATGTACTATCCATGGTGGGACTTAACATATTGGCCACAAATGCTTACTTGTAATGCATTGCATGTAGAGGTTAGGACCGAGCCAATGAAATGCCAAAATGTGAATACCCAATGCATGAATTGTGCTTGCATGTTCTCAATAAGAAGATGCCACATGAACCTAGTAGGCACAAGGCACATGACCTATTTGATAGAATGCCTCAAAGAGACATGTTCTTGTGGACTATAATGATTGCAAGATATGCACTCAATGGATTTGTTGAAAAGGCAAATGGGTGAGCTCAAGTAACATTTTGCATGACTTTATAGTGGGAGGAAGCAATATAAGGTCAAATATTGATGGGTGAGCTCACACATTGCCACATCTTAGTAGGAGCTGCCATGTGCCTAAAGGCACTTAAAATCTTTATGTGGTAACAAAGCCATGCCAAATAATGTGTTTGTTAGAAACCTCTTATTATGCTTTGTCCAACTTCAACTGACATGAAGACTATAATAAGAAGTAGAAACTATTAGCCAATAAATTAAAAAAAGGTCCCCATATAAACTTAGGATAACAAATAATGAAAACATATCATTGGTTGATCTCACACTTATTAATTCTAAATCAATTTCTATAGTTTTGTTGTTGTGTAGGTAGAGACTAATAAGATAAAAAATTAAGTAGGCTTTATTTTTGGAAGCTTTTTATTTAAATATGTTTGACTTTTTAATATTATGGATAACTTCCATTAAATATTTGTAATGGTGAAAATTGCATACCATGCTTTTTACTTTTATGTTTTGGGTTTAGTTTGATTAGTGTGTTGTAACTGTAATAATTAGTTTATAAGTGGTATATTCATGTGTAAATTTGGATCATATCCCAATCCATCTTATTTCTAATCCTAGAGTGTCAATCTTGATCGCTAGATTCCTTATTCATCGCCTTGGATCAAATCCAAAGGTGTAGACCTAACCTAGACCAGTTTTGTAGCTGCAGATTTGATCCCTTCATTTTTAAATTTCAAAATTCAAACTTACCTATTATTGACCACTTTACTAGCTATTGTGAGTCGACCTAATCCAATTTATGTTAATTTGTACACTTGTTGTATTTAAATCCATTCATTCATTTATTTAAAATCAGCTAGCAATGAGAGAAGAATATCTAGAACAAAGAGCTTAAAGGAAAGTCTATTCTACATGTGTTTGCTTGTGACATCATCTTAGGTTCATTGTACGCTAGGTTGTTGTTTTCATATCTTTGCTCAGATCCACAAAGCCAATCTATCCAAGGGTTTGATCGAGAAGAACTTGATCATGGTGATTTAACAAGTTCCTAAAGGTGTTTGTAAACATCAACAATCCTTACAAGTATTCAAATACCAAAGATTTCTTAGGAAACATGTTGTACACCTTGTATAAAATATTTAATATATTGTAAAGTTGTGGTCCATCTTGAAATGGGATGTCACACTTTGGGTGGAGTAATGCTTTTCTAGTAAGTTGTTGTATGTAACTTTGAGAAAATACATTTAATGTATGTGGGAGGGTCACATGAAGACATATCATCTTCATCATGAGAATTAAATTAAGGATCATATGAGCTTTGCCTTAGAGGTTATAATAACTCTTGGATCTAGAGTCAAACTTGGGTGTCAACCTTGGAAATGTTGAACTTGGGTGCATTGATTAGAAAACAAAGTTTTCCTGTTGATCTTTGTCTATCTATAGAGTGCTTTGGATAGGATATTTGTGTGAATAAAGTGACTAGAAGGTAAGGTTATGCTACTAGATTTCCTCCATGATTAATAAATATTGATCTCTTGTTGTTCTTGGTTGTGACATTGTAGTATGGCTATGGATGTATGGTTGTAATGTTGTTGAATTGTTCACAGGTTAGAGCACATGTGTTGGAGGTGGCAAATCTAATCTTCTCTTGCTCTTGATTGAGCATTGATATTGTATTGTAATTAAATTTATTTCTAATAATACATTGAGTGTACTTTGGAGGTCATGTTTTTTCTAAAATGGTTTTCCTAGGGTATACCTTGTGTTATGTGTTTATTTTTCTATTAGAATGCTTCGATTTTGTTTTATCTTGTGACTATTCTTCTAATTAAATTAATATGATTTCCTATAATTAGTATCAATGTTAACCTATCGAGGGTTGGTACTTGTGTTGGATTTCTTACATTTTGTATTAGAGCTAGTTATAGCTTGGATGATCCATGAGAGGAAGGGCAATTTCTATACTATATTAATCTTGGTTATTAGTGGGAGTATCTTGTATAGGATTGAATCTTTTTTTAGGTATAGAGAAATGGTGAACACTTAAGGATAAGAGAAAAATAAAGATAAAAAAGGTTGTGTAAAGGTTGTGGAGTTGGTCTTTTGGTGATTTGGAAGCTCTTGAATAACCCTTGGATACATGTTGTGGATTTGTGATGACTGGATCTACTAATTGCAGATTTGTGATATTTTGTTATTCAAGTAGTGAATCCTTGATTGTAGGATTTGTGGGTGTTTTGGGTGAGTTAATAAATTGAGATTTGCATGGATGCCTCTAGCATGTACATGGTTTTTATAGGTTTTATGGGTAATTGCATGGAAATGGGGGACAAAAAGGGGTCAAAAGTAGCCATTTTTTTTTTTAAATCGGCTAAACCTAAACTTGGACAACTAATTTGAGATGTGTATACTCAAGATTTGAAGATATGATAAGAACAAGAATTGAAGTATTTTGAATCTAGTTTCTCAACTATTAAGGCTTTTAAAAAATAATTACAATTAAAATGGTGAAAAGATAACCACACACAAAAGTGTTCATGTTTATATCACTATCATATAATATAGCATCTAGTATGTGCCCACTATTTTTTTGTTGCGTTAGGTATTTTTCAAAACTACTTGTTAGAAATATAACCGAGAGTGAGTACTACAAGTTGTATATTTTTTAATATTTTTTATTGAATATATTTATTGTAATCTTTTGAAGTGGATGCATCCTAAAAACTATATCATTGAGTGTGTACATCACATAACTTGCACAAAAATAATAAAAAATGTTTATAGAATGAAGCATAGAACAATCCTATATTTTTTTAAAATTTGGATAAATGCATCAAAAAAATAAAGAAAAATCAAAACATATGTATTTGAGGAATATGAAGACGTTCAAAGAAAATAAAAATAAACACCTTAACTTATTGAAGATATTAAAAAATCATATGACTAGAAAGCTAAGAAGTAGCTCTACATTTTGGTGTTGGTTTCATTAATTTTCATTATAAACACATAATGTTGATGAAGTCCGAATTCGTTATTTTATGTTAACATGAATTCAAAAGTTAAAAGGGAGGTCCAACCCTTAGGCTTGGAAATCCAAGTCTGATGGATAGGATTCTTAAAATTTGAGTTTTAGGCATTAAAATGCATACACATTATAGTGAGTACATGTTATCTAACACATACATTTTATAGAACGTACGTATTAAATGTTTTGCAAAAATCAATACAAAACATAACATGCTTGTGTCATATTTTGTATTAATTTTTACAAAATATAATGTGTTATGGATCTATACATTTTACATAGTGCATATGTGTTTTTCACAAATCTCCCTTTTGGCCACTCAATTTTCCCCTATGTTTAATCAAAATCTACGAGTCATAGATCTATGGAAGACTATTTTTTAGAGGGTTTTCTGGATGGAGATAGATTCAAATTTGTTGTGATTTCTTGTTGGGTTTCTAAATGAGTTGAAGAACTTCCAAGCTATATATTTTTTTGGAATATTGGATTTGAGGGTTTTTGGATCTAATTTTCATGCCATGGCAAGAATCTACATGATGATTTTTCCTATTGTTGCTAATGAAAAGTTGAATTTTCATATTTTTGGTTTATGCTATTTTTGGTGGATACAAGTTGTACTATTTTGAGATCGGTGAGGTTTGTGGTTAATGTTCATGCCATGGGAATAATCTATACGATGCTTTTTTTTTCTACTATTGCTAATTGAAAGTTAAATTTTCATACTTTTGGTCTACGCTATTTTTAGTAGATCCAAGTTGTACTATTTTGAGATCTTTGAGTTTTGTTGTTGATGGAAAGTTGAATTTACATTTTTTTGGTCTACACTATTTGTGGTGGATCTAATTTGTACTATTTTGAGATCTGTAAGTTTTGTGGCTATCTTATTATGTTAGGATGAGCATTGGCCATGCTTTTTGTTACCTATGGAAGTTGCATGTGTGTTGGTTTTTTAGGGTGTCGTTTTTGTACCTATATGTGTTACATAGAAAAACTTGGAGTAGATTTTGAGAGTGCTATTGTTGATTCTAGTTAGTTGGCCTTTCAACCATTTTTGGTGCACTAACATGTTAAGTAGTATAAAAGAATAAAAAATATCACCAAGGTGCTATCTTGGGTAAAGAATTTGCTCAAGGGATGCCTCAAATTATCGCTTTGGAGCTAACTTAAAGGGCATAAAGTTTAGAATTTGTTGTTGGAAAGAAAGGAGATTAGAAGTAGTCTTGGCAAGGATTCAAGCTATTTCCCCCATGATTATTTGGGAAAGGAAAAAATTGCTCGAAGAATGTCTGAATCCATTTACCCCTTGGAGGGTGAAGAGTAAAAATTGGTGCTAAAGTTTTGCCTCAAGTTGCTACTAGCACGACACCTTGAAGGGTGTTATTAAGGGTTATAACACATCCCTCAAATTTTAAATTTTGGGGACCCTTGTTTTTAAATTGCAAAAATTGTGCTTTTTTGTCTAGCATGTGTGAAATGTAATTTTATTTTTGTCATGTTTGGTTTTCTAGGTTTAAGTTCTTTTTGTTGCAAAGGGGTCATTTTATCCTAAGGGGGTCACTTTGCTATTAAGAGGTTTTAAATTTTCCTAATTCCTAAGCCTATAGTTTAAATTACAAATCCTCTCGACTCTCTAAACCCCTTTTCTTTTGTAGATTGCAAGTTGCTTTGACTTCTCGAAACCCAGAATTGTCACAGTTGTAACTTGTCTCGAAACCCTAGATCCTAGAGTTGTATCTCATCCAAAACTCAATAGCTGAGCATTAATTTCTCACATGCAAGTTTGATTAAAACTCTGAACCACTTGGAATTCTATGTCTTTTTGTTTTATCTTGGTTGTTTCTGACACTCCAGTTCTTATGTTGCTCAAAATGTGACTCAGACATGTAATGTCCCCTTCCTAGACAGCACATAGATGAGCAGTGGTTGGCCTATTACCAGGGTTCTTGTAGGTCAACGAGTGGTTAGGGGACCTATCCAGGGGCAGTGGAGCTTTGCTGGGAGTCTTTCGAGCCTTTAGTTTGATGTTAGATGATGAATACAAGAGTTAAATTGAGAATATTAAAAGTTTGCCTTAATGTGAATAGTGAATAGTGAATAGTAACAGAATAGTGAAAAATGAATAGTAAAAGTGAATAGTGAAAAATAAATAGTAAAAAGTGAAAAGTGAAAAGTGAGGAGTAAAAGTGAAAATGTCCCCATCCTAGAGACCCTCAAGGTGGGCATCCCATTATGGAGGGAATATTTTATTAAGGTGGGCATCCCATTATGGAGAATATTTTATTGTTGTTTGAGAAGGTGGGCATCCCATTATGGAGGTGGAATATTTTATTAAGGTGGGCATCCCATTATGGAGGGAATATTTTATTAAGGTGGGCATCCCATTAAGGAGGATGGAGGCTATAAAGCAATGTATTGGGCTCTCTTTTGGTATTCAATCATCATTTTCTAAAAACACATATTCAGGTTTGGAGCTCTGGATAGAGTTTTCAGCAGATTGCAACTCTTCTGAGGATGAAACCCCTTAGAGGATAGTGGATTGGATGAAAACCCAGTTCACAAAATAGGGAAATCTACTTTGGGTTTCCATTTGGGCTTCATTGGACTTCATTTCAGGTTGATATTGCTGTTGGAGTGGTTGCAACAGTGGATAATCAGGGTATAATGGTAGATTGGGTCTTCTTATCAGCATATATCCTCATTTCAGTACCTTTACCAGCTGGTTGTTCAAATAGGAGTCATTTTCAGTCAAATCCTAGCTAGGAATTAGGATTTCAGCAACTAAATGTTCCATAAATTAAGCGTTGGCTTTCGGGTATGTGTTTACCATATTGGGTATTCAATTATTTCATATGTATTGGGTTTAATAGTGTTATTATAGTCTGATTTAGTGGAAATCAGACCTCTGAAACTGTAATCATATTTATGTTTAGTGAGATATAAAGCTTATTTTGGTGTGGTATTGCAATGTTTATTTGTTGGGTATATTTCTCTTCATTCGGTATGTGAATATTTCAATCAAAACCGTTTCATATCCTCACAAACATTAGATAACATACTCAAAAATCAGAACAGCAGTTAGAAAATCAAAATTTATTAGTTTGCACAACATCTGTTTGTGAATCAAAATATAAAAATCAGATCAGAATTGGTAGGCGATCTTTTAGTGGTATTAGAGCTTTAAAATTTTAGTCCAATATCCATTAGGGATCTTTCAAGACATGCAACACAAGTGAGTCAAGCTCTAATATGGCACATGAACCATGTCCCTATAGTTGGCATCTACCCAATCACTCCT
The DNA here is from genome assembly GCA_027924645.1 of Cunninghamia lanceolata. Lineage (NCBI taxonomy): Eukaryota > Viridiplantae > Streptophyta > Pinopsida > Cupressales > Cupressaceae > Cunninghamia > Cunninghamia lanceolata. The sequence goes on along the minus strand of BSBN01001272.1, from coordinate 16,749,606 downwards.
TCTCTCATGGAAAGAGCCAGCCGAGTGGAGGAGGAATAGGGGTTGTTCTATTCATGAGGAAGCATAAGGTCACAAATTATGACTAGGTTGATTGTGTGATGTGTGAATGTATGTGGTCAGCATAAGCTATTATGAAAGTTGTGAGGTTTGTCATAAACGTTGAATAGTCATGGTGGTTATGATCATTTTATGACCTAGAGGTTCACTTGCTCTTAACCTAGCTCTAAGTCTATTTTGTTCATTTATGATATGGAGGTGATCTAACCTCCTTTGTTCTTGTTCAATAATTTGTTGAATGAGTCTTTGTTGATGTTCTTCTACTTGTCTTCTTTGTTATGTTTCTTTTGTATGAGCCTCAAGATAAGTTATTTTTCTTGGGTTGTTTCCTCAATAGGAATTGGTAGAGGGACAATCTCCCCAATCTCATCTAAGATAGATTTAACCCAATCTTCCCTTATGTCTAGGCACATCGAATTCTAGGCAAAGGGGGAGAGTTTTCATTTGAATGTTTTGGTTGATGCCTCATGATGGAATTTGTTGTTTTGAATTTTTTGTGTTTTTTATGAGTTTCTAAATGCAATTAGTCTATATGCATGCAAACAAATTTTGTGTTATTTTTTCTAATTTTTGAATGAATTACATACTATGAAAATGAAAATGGATGCAACTAAATGACTTTTCTTATAGAATTTAATCTCTATTTTTCTATATTTTGTGGTTCAGTTTTGACTTATAATCTATTGAATTTTGTAATTATTCTAATTACATGAAAGAAAATCTACTCCAAGAAAGCAATGAAAGAAAATCTATTCTAAGAAAACAATGAATTTTTCCTGTCAAGACAATGACAAACAAAGTGTTACTTCCTCAAGAGAAAGATTTGTTATCTAAATTACTAGGAAAGCATGAAGAACCTATATGAATTGGGTGGTAGTGCCTAGCATAAGTCCTTAGAGGTCCTATGGAAATGATCTCTTCCTCTGTAGCGGTGAGGTCCTCCTCTTGGTGACAATGATAAAAATGGGGACACTAAGGAAATTAGATAGAGCTTAGAAGCTTGTACAAAATGGAAATGGCATAAGCTTTAAAGCTATTGCAACAATAAAAAGGCACACAAAGTCCTGCATAGAGCATAAGACTACTAATGGGGGTAGCTTTGCATAAGCTTGAGCAATACAAGAATACAATAATGAATTTCCCTACTCAAATGAATAAAGAAGGTGGGTATTTATAAGTTTAGAATCCACACCAAAGGTGGTGGTGATTGGGTAGATAACTGAATTGGTTAGGGAGTGATCTAGATCTAATTGGAAGAGAAAAGAAGCTAGAGAGGAGACCACCAAAGATTTATTGGAGGATAACATAGAGTGATTAAGAGTCCAACAATAGTTAGGGGAAGCCAAGGGTCATTTATGCATGGAGGAACTCTAAATCAAAAGCTAAAAACAAAGTTAAGCTAGGCAAAATTGGAAGAAAACTCACATGGAAAAAGATAATAGGGTCACTCCTTATGGGAAGTGGGTCACCCCTTTCAGTAGGGTAGGTTGCTCAGGATACCCACACCTAATTTGTAGGGTCACTTGAGAGATCCTACAGGTCATATGGGCAACGCACTCAAAGTGGATCATGTAGGCAGCTAGAAGGTACGCAAGACTTTAGAAAGTTAGTCGAAATGTTGGGGAGGAATTATCAAGGGGGAGAAAAGCTAGGGGACACATCACCAATAGATAAACTACTAAGAGGTATATAATTCATGCCTTCATGGGCATGATTAGAACTCTATATCATCATCAGATTGTTGTGTCAACCTATACACTTTTTTTGTACTTACATATTTTTCCCCTTGGGTATGGTAGTCTAAATGAAAGGTCAGTACCATTCTTGAACATGGATTTTAACTTTATTTTTGTCTCGCATTTGGACCTAAAGTAACAAGTATTAGTTCAATTTTATGATGATTTTTATTAAATGTTGAAAGGAAGATGAGGAAATGTATCGTCAACATGTGAGTTTGAAGTATAACTGAGTCCCTTTGCCTTGCCATGAAGACATGCAATGATGAAGAGACATAGAATGAAGACAAAGCATGCACTATAAAAGCTAAACTAAGAAAAAAAACTACACTAATGCAAATTAAGTGAATAATGAGAGAGGATAAGGAAGAGTAAAATCAAGAGAAATCAAGAGAACAACAACGAAACTATGCAGGAGGATAGTCAATGGAGAACTAATAACGAGGAGATTGACAATATGGTCACTAATCAGCCTCTCATGTATCCTTAAGTATGAGAACCAAAAAATCCCTCCCTTGAAACCCTAAATTTTCTTTTGTTGATTTCATTTGAAAATGTTCATTATTCTTGTGTTTTCCTGTCGTGTTTGTCTAGGTTTTAGGTGTTTGATATTTTTCAAGTTTTTGTTTGTTTGTTTTTGCCTATTTCTCTTGTTTTCTAGGCCCACTGAGGTATACAAAGGCATGGCATAGGGTCACCCCTATTGCTAGAGCAAGTCTCCCAAGCGGCCCTGCCACTTAATCCTAGGTTGCCTAAGAGATTTGATATGGTAAAAGGGTGACCCTACCAGAAGGTTTGTAGGTAGGAAATGAGGATAAAATGATGTTTTTTTATGCTTGAATTTTCTCATTTTCCTCTAATTCCAACACTAAGTTCTCTTCTTATTACAATTTTTTTATAAATTATTTGATTTTTAGGATTTTGTAAATTCAACAACCTTTTTTATGATTTTCTGAGTTTCCAACAATCTAAATTGGCATTTTCTTGCTCGGAAGGACACCTATATTCAATGGAATACTACTCATGAGTAGGCTTGGTATATGGAGGCCCTTGAGGTGTTATCAACTACTAATTGTTCTATTTTGTGGAGGAAATGATAGCTAAAGTGGTATGGATTATGATTCTTCACCCATCATCTCATATATGCTATGATATCCTGACTTATTAGGATGTTGATCAAAAACAAATTTTGATTCTCTTCTATTTATAGAGAGTGGACTATCACCCTCTATGATGTTTATTGTAATCTAGGAGTTCCTATTGAAGGAGAGTGACTTGAGCTTCCTGAGAGTGAGTCTAAGAGAGATAGATTGTCTTGGGAAACCATCATGGGAGAGACTCATCTCAGAGATAGTCATAGGATTCATGTTAATTTAGACCCTAGACTTGCTATTATGCCCCTATAGAAGGGTTTTATCAGCATGATTGCCTCTCACCTATTGGAAGACAAGAAGGATCTTATTCTTAGGTGATGTTGGGCATCGACATTCAATAGCTTAAGAAAGGGACAATTTTTAATTGGGGGATCAACATTCTTTCTATGGTCTATCAAGACTTATATAAGATCTCATGATGGGAGGCACTTGCCTTCAGCCACCCTTCATTTGTTATGACATGGATCCTTGAGCATATTATATCATTTCAAAAAGAGGTGCCCCTTGTGAATCTAAGGCTTCCAAGAGCTATGTGATGGGGATGACTTGGTCACCTTGATGCTTCTACACGAGCTATGGCTACATTTATAGATTTAGACTTCATTTCAAACCCCTATACAAATATGTAGGGGTTATGGATAGGTGATAGAACTATTCAAGCTTAATGTCAAGAGGTGAGCCATTTGATAGATAAAAATAGTTTAGTTGAGACTCACCACATTGCATGAGTACTCTAGAAGCTAAGAGATGATTATCTAGATGACTTTCACCAGTGCCCCCTTGTTATAGATTAGTGCAGAAGATAGTGGATGCACAATGCAAGGCTCTCCTATGGGTTCCATTAGTTCCTGGTGTTCTGATCACGAGACTATTCTGAGAGCCTACTTATAGATGGATGAGATCCTTTTGATATTAGAGACTTGTTGTTGTTGAGGAGAATGAGACCAATGACTCCACAGATGATGACTATGATCTTGAGGAGGAGTGTAGTGAGGTAGCATCAGGAGAGGAGGAGGTTCTTGAGGATGAGGAGGTAGTGCCAGCAAAGGCCTGGATAGGCTCCTTTCTCAGAGCTAATAGAGGAGGATATTAGACTTGGTTCTCCCTCATGGAAACTAGGAGATCCTTGTGAGTACTACACTAACCTAATCTTTTTACTTCTCGCATTTGCTTCTTCAAAAATAGTTTGGGTCTAACACTTGAACTAATGTTATCTTCTCTTTATGATTTGGTATAGGCACTACTGACAAATGGAGGGATCTTTTTCAAAATGATTCATTAGATGTGTTGATCCCTTTCACTAGATGGACTAGAGAGTCTCTATTAGTTGATGCCCATGTTCCTTCTTTAGCTAGTCAACACATGAATATTCTAGATCCTACTTATTAGAAGGCCAAAATTACTACACTAGAGGCTAAGAATGCCTTATTTCGAGACATGGCTAGCTTAGGGGTCCATAGATGGACTTCTCCTCTTTCACATACTCAGACTATAGGACAATCGCATTCATGTGTTCATAGTCAGATCCCTTCTTGTGTTCATAGGACTCATAGAGTTTTAAATGTAGTGAATAGCTAGAGGAGACCACAGAGCAGGAGCCTAGATGGTTCCACAGGTCAAAGTCATCCTTGATGTCCTATAGAGACCTAATTTTTATTTATTTATTTTTGCTGCCTTGCATGGGGAGATTCACATATTAGATTTTTGAACTTTGTTGGTGGAGTGACATGTACTTAGACATTAATGTGCACTTATTTCTATGACCCTAATTGATTGAGTTCTATGTATGACCATTGTAGTTGATATCTTATACTTTGTTTTTATCTCCTGTGCACATGGATGGCTAATTTATTGTTTATATGCTCTATGATTCACACATAGATGATGGTACTATGATAATGTTATTTTTGTCTTTTATGATATGAATGAGATGCAATGTGAACATGTATGGATGAAAAATGCATATGAATGCAAATGTAGTAGATCTTTCTATCTTTCCTATTTTTATGGATGGCATGAGTTATGACATGAATTATTTCTTATTTTCAATGATATGCATATGGAATTTAACAAATGTGATTGCTCTTTAGTAGGATTTTTGACCTAGGGGATTGCAAGTTGACCTACTAGACTTTGAGATGGAATTTTATTAGGGAATCAAGTGGGAATGGGAAGGAAACTAAATGTAGCATTGGAGAAGGTTGAACATTGATCCCTATCTAGACAAAACACTTTGACTAGATTTCAACTCAAACAAGTACAACAAAGTTTATTAGCACCTTCTAGACTTAGATCAAATATGGCCAAAAAGTTAGACATGGGGTAAAGGAAAGGATCCAAAGCAAAAGATGGCTCTAAAAGAAAGCTAGACTCTTAGCTTTGTCCAACTAGTGCATGTGTCTGTTTTGTACCTCTCTTTTTTATTTTCTCTAATGGATGCCACCCTCGTAGCTTTGAATTTAGATTTATCACCACATGAGATTATGGACATCAACAATTCTTTGTTTTCATTTTTTCTTTTCTTTTCTTTTCTTTTTTCTTTTTTTTTTGTTTTGTATTAATTTTTCCTCTTTTTTTTGTATCTTTTTTTTCTTTTGACACTTTTATGATCTTTCTCTTTTTTTATACCCTCTTTTTTAATCTCTTTGTGAAGTTCTTATCCCCTTGACATTTTTGGCCAAGATGAATAAGGGGTTGGGTGCCACTAAGAGATTTCACTACCTCGTAGGTCTTCCCCTTCACAGATAAGGATTAGGGAAGGTCTACTTTTAAGCTTCTATTAGGTACAATAGCTTTGAATACTTACTTCTCCTAGACTTGATAGCATGGTTCATTAAGACTAGGATCAATATAAAGCTAAGAACTTGACTTTATTTTGAACTTGTTAGGAATGTAAAGGGGGTAATGATAGGTGGTGATGATGATTTTGGAATCTCTACAGCTTAGAAGGGACAACCTACACTAGACAACCTTAGACTCCTTGCTAAGATGAAAATCATTTAAGAGCTTATCACTGACAAATGCATGGTGAACAGAATGAGATTGCATGGTTTTTTCTTAGGTTTTCACAAGTTTTGTAATTTTTATGGATTTTTTAAGTTTTTATTTATTTGTATTTTTATGCTTTTATGATTTTTTATGGATTTTTCAAATATACTATTTCTCTAGATGAAAGGCATTAATTGTTTCATTGAATTCTTCACCTTCCATGGTGCACAAGTGGTAAGCATCATTTTTGACATCTTCCTTAATCATGTATGGTCATTTCCAATCTTTTTTGACTTTTCACTTTTTCCTTTTCTTGTTGTTTTTAGTGTTACCTTTTATGAGGACTATCTCTCATATCCTAAAAGGTCCAGTTGTGGTTTCCTACTCTTTAGGTATGTTTGTGGTGACTTGAAATAATATGGTATGTGTTAAGGATTGATATGCATGTTGGTGAGAGGGGGTCCAATAAAAGGTCTCATCACTATTTAATAACTCCATAATCAATTCAAAATCATCTTGCCTGTAAACTTTAACTTCAATTCACTTGTGAATGATTTGTAAAAACTAGAACAATTTGAAGGGAGTTTGAGGCTCCATTTGTCTTTGTGGAGGGAAAAAGATTATGCTTGTTTTTTTGTTTGGTTCCAATCATAGGTCCATAAAATACCCTACATACTTTTGTGGAAAACCAAGGATGGTAGGATCTTCTATCCCAATGGTTATTTGCAACAACTTTTCCTTTTGAAATTCTCCCACACTCAACTCATCTTCATCTGAAAATATTTTGATCATCTCAGTTTGGACTTGTGGGGGTTCCCACATGTAATTTGATTGTATTAAAGTTGAAGTTGAAGGTGGTTCATGTGAGTTGGGAGTTTTGAAAGCTTTAGTTGAGATTTTAGGGTCATTTGTGGACTCATTGTTGATTAAGTATGACAATGATTTGTAGAGTCCATTTGGGTTGGAGGTGTCCAAGAAGTGTAAGCCTTATTAAGGGGTGAAAGGGCTGTATAAGAACTACTTGTTGTCAAGGTCAAAGGTGTATATGACTCACTTGACAAGGTTTCTCTTGGTGGTGTCAAAGGAGTGTAACTCTATGAGGATTCTTCTTCAATATCAACAAAGCCACCTAGATCTATCTTCGTTAGATCGATTGTTCTTATTTGAAATTGATTTTTAGGTATAGACCATTGTGGGATAGGAGGAATTTTGTTTATTGCTTGTATTGACTTGGTTTCTTGAATCATTTCTTATTTTGGATTGGTGAACACATTGATGGTGCAAACATCGAGAGGAAATTGTATGGGACTATCCTTTTCTAATAGTTTTCATATTTTAGTTGTTATCTCCTTCAACACAACAAACCCTTATTTTGATGACTCCCCTTTTCCTATTATTTTTATCTCCATGTCGTTGATGGGTTTGATTTGATTATCTTTCTTTCTTAAATGTATGGATTGAGGGGTCAAATATGGTATGGCAATTTTATTTGTGGATAGTTCATAGTTAATTGGAATGCTTATCCTTTTCTTATTTGCATTGATTTTGAGCATGCTAAATGGATTACGGTCTCCTTTTATGACGTATATCTTCCTAAGGTGTAGAAAGTAAAATTCTTGAAAGAAGGTTGAAGGTACTTCCTTCACTCTATGAATCCAAGGTCTTCCTAACAAGTTATAATGAGTATCCTTGTCAATGACATAGAACACTATCAAAACTATTTTTAGATCCTAAGGAGACTAGGAGTGTGATTTTCTTGATCATTTCTACTTTTAAGTTGTTATATCCCCTCAAGGTATCTTGACATGTTATGTTTGTATGTCCATATCCCATCCTTTCAAGGAGGGAAAATTAGACTATGTTTACAACCACTCCATCATCTATCAACATTTTCTTGATGTAGCTATTGTAGATCCATACTTGTAGATACAAGGTTGGAGCCCCCTTTTTAGTTGAGTTCTATAGGAATTTGTTTTAGGGAAAGAAGAAACTAGGATCTTGAATTTTTGCATTGGGTTGATTCAAGTCAAAATCCACTTGATTGATTTGTTCATCTAGTTGGGGAGTAATTTGGTCCAAGTATTTCAATCTAATTCCTTGTAGAAGGGGGACAAAATGTGATGGTGAATTCTTGAGAAGATCTATGAAAGAGATTTTTCCATAAGTTTTTTTGAGATCTTCTATTAGATCATATGGTCCCCTAGGGGGTGGTGTAGGTTCCACTACTGAGATTCCCTTCCTATGGAACTCAACCTCTTATTCAATGTTGGGTTCTATGTCTTCTTTGTCAGGGATTATTTCTATCAACCCTAACTTTTTTGTTTCTCCTTTTGGTCCTTAATGACTAGGGATGTTTGGTTCAATAGTGCTTGGTGTACTAGCTGATCCTAAAACTGTTGGATTTTGATTGTTTGTCTCTCAACTATGATGGGAAAGGAAGCAATCTTGAAAAATCTTCATGTCTACATTTTGGGGTGTGATGGGCATTTGTTGTTAGTGTAGGAATATTAACACTATTATTATTTAAATAAGTAATTATGTGTATATTCCCCACATGGATTTAAGCCACCTTAGGTGGTTAGGTGTCTACTTGGAGAGTCCAATACAACTCTCCAAGCCACTTGCCGACACTCTTTCTTCCACCTCTAGTTGAGTGTTGAAGTTGACTCCTAAGTCAACTAAACCTCTCTACCCTATATGTACATCTACTTTGTTCATAATCAAATTACTCCAAATTGTAATCAGCAAAGCGTTAGTTGATCTTGTTTCTAACATTTGCCTAGCATTGTTACCATTATTTTTCAATACTTCCTGTGGGTTGAGGAACATTTCAATGAATAAGCATTGTTGATCTTCTAGTAATCTTTTTATGAACCTAGTATACTTGCAGCATGATTTGGTACTACATCCTCTCATCCTATGGAAGAAGCAAAATTGATTGTATTCGACTAGCTGACAATATGGCTCATATCTATTTTTGTTTCAATTTTAATTTCCTAATTGCTAATTACCCCTTTGGTAATAATTATTGTTTATGGTATGACATTTTGAGGAAAATAATCCCTTCCATTGTTATACCCCTTGTCGGGGTTACTTCTCAAAGGGGTATGTCAGTTACCCCATCCATAATTATATTCTGGTTATTCTTTAGGATCTTGTTTGTAGAAGGATTTCTTCCATTATTATCATTTGTTTGAGTTATTAAATATCCATTTGTTCCATAAGTTCATCTACCATTAATTGTGACTTGATCAATTCTTAATGCCCTCTATAACACTTCTACATAAGATCAATATGAAAATTTTTGCACCCCCTCTCTGGTGTCCTTGTCAAGGGCATGGAGAAGGAGGTCACATAATTCTCTATGATACATATTCGGGGTGCTAGTTGACGAGTAGAGGACTTGCCTCCACCGTGTAACAAAGTGTGCCAGTAATTCATTTGCATCTTGATTCATCGTCAGAAACTCTCGTATCTCAATTTTAATTAGTTTTTTCATGTCAAATGTCATCACAAACTCACTAATGAGCGATCAAAAGGAATGTATTCAAGCCTCTAAGAGGTGATAGTACCAATCTAAGGCAATTCCTTTGAGGATCTTAGGGAAGTTTCTCACCACAACTCCATCCCAAGGGAGGAGTTCCCTTATAGCTATGGTGTAGGCCTTGATATGCGAGTTTGAGTCTCCCTCCCCTTTAAATTTTAGTAGATTTGGGAGAGGATATGGAAATAAAACATTGTGAATGTTATAATCTAGAGGCTACTTTAGGTACTCTAGGTAAGTTCTAGAGAATGTGCTTTGAGATGTTGGTGTTGAAAACATGAGCCCCACGGATGGGACTTGTTGGTTTGGTATATTTGTCTAATATCTGGGCATGGATGGATATATTGATTGCATTTGTTAGTATGTTTAAGGAGCCTGATAATTTTGTGTTGGATGGACTCCACTAGGTTTTTGTAGTTGTTTCAATGTTTCATTACTATCATTGCGTGAATGGAAGTTCAAGTATGGGGGTTTTGAGATGCCCCTTGGTTTTGTTCAATTCTAGCACTAAATGGATCTATTTGTACGCTAGTTATTTTCTTAATTTTGTTTTGAGGTGGTTGTTATACTCCTCTAGCTTCTAACATCATGATCCATTGGACCAAAGTGGCTATAAGATCTGCAGGGATTGTAGCCTCTATTCTTTGAAATTTTCCACCTTGAGGTGGGTTTCCTTGTTGATTTTATTTGTTTATGTATTCTTCTAAGATGTTTTCAAGTGTTTGTCTTGACATACAATGTGCAATTCTTCTCGATTGATTTGAATTTAGCTGAGAATTCAAAGAACAATACCTAGCACTGAGCCTGTGGTATTATGAAAATTTATAATAGATCAATGTGCAGAACTTGTGGAGAGTTGCAGGCAACCAAAGAGAGTTGTATTTGAATTAAAAGGAGTTTATATACAATGAACCAAGAATTTAAAAAGTCACCTTGTCCATGGAATTTGAAATGGACATCTAGGAGGTGACAAAAAGCAACTAACCAAAACTAACAAATTTTAAAATTTTAAAAAAAATCATGAAATTCAGAACCCCAACTTGGCAGGGTCATAACTCCTAGCCATTTGGTCAGAATTCAAACTTATTAGAATCATGGAAAGATCTCCAAGAGATGTAGTTTGAGTTGTGTCGAGCCTTACCTATAGCTACTGCTCAAAGCAACCGATGAAAGTCTTGACCCCAAATTCCACTCTGAAGGCCTCCAAAAATGTGATTTAGTGAGATGTAGAAAATTCTTAAACAAATACTAAAAATACTAAAAACTTACTTGCATGTCATATGCCACCCTAATGCTCCTAGATCTCTATGGGATTATCGATCTTCCCTATCTTCTTATAAATGTCTTTCTAGATGACTCACTTCATTGTCTAGTTGGGTAGCTCAGTGTAACTTGTTGTAGGATAATCTACTTGATGTATCTCAAACCATACAAGCACTTAGAATGCTCTGCCTTGGTTGGAATGACTAAGTCATATTACTAAGTCTTAATCCCATGAGGGATTGTTAAATATTAAAGGGTGATGAAGTTCTTGTCTATCATTGTCATAGTTAGAATCCTCATAGTTAAAATGGTTGGAGATGGGTGCCAAAGGATTTGTTAGGACATATATGTCAAATGAAGGTGTTATTGGTTCATTTGAGGGAATGTTCCCTTGGATTTTATCTAATTATGTCATATTTGAGGGTATCATAAACACCACAAAATAAATGGAATGGAAAGAGAGGAAGATAAAAATGAGATGGACAAATGGAAGAAACAATATGAAAATGCAAAAGATTGATCTATAAAGATTTGTCTTTCATGTTAGGTTCACCAAAATATGTGTTTCTCATAATGTGACTCAGATACAATGTAGGTGAGTCAAACTTTGCTATGGCACATGAATCGTGTCCTTGTAGTTGGAACCCACCACTCACTCCTACTCTCGAGGTAGGATATAGTTGAGTGGCAACATAATAGGGGGGTTATTTTGTTTGCAGGGAAGCAAAACATCATGGATCATGGTTGGGTTGATTGTGTGATGTGTGAATGTATGTGGTTGGAAGAACTTATTATGAAATGTGTGATGTTTTCATAAATTTTGAGTGGTCGTGGTGATTATGACCATTATATGACCTAGAGGGTCACTTGCTCTAATCCTAGTGCTAAGAACATTTTGTTCATTTATGATATGGAGGTGATCTAACCTTCTTTGTTCTTGTTAAATGATTTTTGAATGAGCCTTTGTTGATGTTCTTCTGCTTGTCTTCTTTGTTATGTTTCTCTTTGTATGAGCCTCAAGATGAGTTCTTGTTCTTAGGCTATTTCCTTAGTGTGGATTAGTAGAGGGATGAACACTCTAATCTTGTCTAAGATGGATTTAACTCAATCTTCCCTTATGTCTAGGCACATCAAATGCTAGGAAAAGGGGGAGAGTTTTCGTTTGAATGTTTTGATTGATGCCTTGTGATGTAATTGAGGTCTCTTCTTTATTGTTTTGAATGTTTTTGGTGTTTTTATATGAGTTTCTAAATGTAGTTAGTCTATATGCATGCAAACAACTTTTGGGTTATTTTTTTAATTTTTGAATAAATTAATTACTATAAAAGGGAAAATGAATGCAAGTAAATGAATTTTCTTATGCTATTTAATATATGTTTGTGTATTTTGTGGTTCAATTTTGACTTGTAATCTTTATATTTTACAATTATTCTAATTACAATGAAAGAAAATCTACTCTAAGAAAGAAATGAAAGCAAATCTATTCTAAGAAAACAATGAATTTTTCCTATCTAGAGAAAGACAAACAAAGTTTTACTTCCTCAAGAGTAAGATTTGTTATCTAAATTACTAAGAAAGCATGAAAAACCTATACGAATTGAGTGGTAGTGCTTATCATAAGTCCTCAGAGGTCTTTTGGAAATTCTCTTCCTTTTTAGTAGCAAGGTCCTCCTCTTGGCAATAGGGATAAAAATGGGGACATGAAGGAAATTGGATTGAGCTTAGAAGATTTACACAATGGAAATGGATTGATCTTTGAAGCTATTGCAGAAATTAAAAAAAGGCACACAAAGTCCTGCATAGATCATAAAATGCTAATGGGGGTATCTTTGCATAATCTCGAGCAATACAAAAATGCAATAATGAATTTGCCTCCTCAGATGAATAAAGGAGGGGGGTATTTATAAGTTTATAATCAACATTAAAGGTGGTGGTGATTAGATAGATAACTTTAAATTGATTAGAGAGTGATCTAGCTTTGATTGGAAGAGAATGGAACCTAGAAATGAGATCACATAAGACTAATTGGAAGATAACAATAGATTTATTGAGAGCTAACAATAGAGTGGTTGAGAGTCTAGAAATAGTTAGAGGAAGTCAAGGGTCATTTATGCATGGAGGAACTCTCAATCAAAAGATTAAAAAAAAAGTTAAAGTAGGTGGAACTAGAAGAAATCTTGCATTTGGGAAGTGGGTCACCCCTTTAGTAGGATAGGTCGCCTGGGAGACCCACACTTAAGTTGCAGGGTCACATGAGAGATCCTACAGGTCATATGGGTGACCCACTCAAAGTAGATCAAGAAAGTTAGTTGAAAGATTGAGGAGGATTGACTGAGGGGGAGAAACATTGGGGGACACATCACCAAGAGAGAAACTATTGAGAGGTATATACTTCACACCTTCATGGGCATAATTAGGACTCTATATCATCATTGGACTATAGTGTCAGCCTGTGCACCTTTTCATACTTACAATTCTTGTGACTCTTCAATTCCCTTGTCCATCAGCAATCTTAAATATCTCAAGCTATTTGAATGCATATTTGTGTTGTAAACTAGGTTTTTCTTTGTGCACCTCTTCTCCATTTTTTGGTTTTGCAAGTGTTCAGGGTTTGTTTTTAATTGTTTTGATTTTTCTCACAAATGTGAAAACTAGTGTTAAACTTGTATCTTTCCTTCATTTCACGTTATTCAAATTATTGTTTTATTTTCTTTTGTGGTCAAAATGGTTTAATATTTTCTATTTTTTCCAACTCTTGTTTTCGATGGGCTTTGTCCCTAGTTTCTTGGCCCTAGATTTTTTCATGCCCTAGCTTTTGGGTTTGAAATGATTTTATTTTCAATCAATTTCAAACAATTAGAAATTGAACCCTTAGGTTAAATTCATTTTGTACCTATAGCAGACCTTTTGCAATTTGATCAAACTTAGTTAAATATTTATTTAGGTTCATTAAGAGAAACCTCAAAGTTTACAAGTTTTTGCACTTTTGACTAATTTACAATTATTGTAAAATGCAAGAAATCTCTGACACCCAGTTTCAAAAACCCAAAATATTTTACAATTTGCAAAATATTGAAAACTGCGCTTGGAGTCCAAACTATGGTGGCAAATTAGAGTCCCAAATGTTTTTGTACTTTGTAAAAACTTCCACAAAACATATCGCATCTAAACTTTGGCCAACATTCACAGTCCATTTGCAATTTACATTTTTTACAAATTACAACCAAAGTCTAAAACGTGGTTGTAGTTCAAAAACCTAAAACATTATGCAATTTGCAACCAACTATTGACTACAAACCACATACAAACTCTAGGTGACATTCACAGTCTATTTGTAATTTGTAGTTATTTGCAAATTACAATTAAAGCCCAAAATATAGTTATAGTTTGGAAACCCAAAACTTTATGAAGTTTGCAACCAATTGCTAACTGCAAGCTACATGTTAACTCTAACCAGTAATCGCACTCCATTTAAATCTTCACACCAATTGTGCATCGGGCCTGAAACCCAAATTACAACCTGTAATTTGAGCCTACAGTCCAAACTGTAGAAAAATAATAGAATACTCATTTTAAAGGTTTTAACTCCCAAAACATACAAATTTGATCAACTTAATCATGGGAAATCATGAGTTAGATATTATTGAATATGTTCAAACATATTTTTAGATTAACTAATTAGATTTTTGAGACATTTGTAAAAGCTACTAAATCAGTCAATTAACTTAAGGAAATTATTTCCAAGACTCTCATAACCTGATATGACCTCACCTGTAAAAATGAAGTATGAGTACAAGGGAGTCATTCTAGCACGAAAACTTCTCAACAAGTGGATAAACATTATAGACATTGACCTAGGGCACATTGGTCTTGATGAATTTCATATAAGGATGACACAACCTAAAGCACAAATGTCCATCAAGGTTAAGAGCTTAAAGCATATTGGGTTATTACAAGTTGTAGGTTTCCCTATCACTTTGCAATCTCTTGACTTAGTGATGACCTATGCCAAACACTATAACCCAACTATAAGGGAGATCAAGACTCCTGAGGGTAATGCAGAAGAGATTTTTAACATTTCCTCCAGTGATGCCTATGTTAACCTTACTCTAGAGTCATCTCAAAAATATTATGACTAGAATTTAGATCATTGGTTTGCAAGTTGAAATAGTAATTTTATTGTATGAAGTAGTCACCTTACATGTGGTACGAAAATTTTGATGAATTTTCACTTAAAATAGGTTTTATTAGGAGTGTGGAAGATCACTGTGTTTATATTAAAATTATTGATGATCAAATTCTAATCATTGTCTTGTATATGGAGGACATGTTTATTTGTAATAGCTAGGTGGTGATAAGGGAGCTCAAAACTTAGCTTCAATATGAAGGATTTTGAGTCTATAAAATGCATTCTTCATATGGAGATTAGAAAGGATTTGGTACAGAGAAAACTTTGGTTAAGTTAGAATAAGTATGCTCGTACCATTTTGTAGTGGTTTAGAATGCATGATTGCAAACCTATGAGTATTCCTTTTCTGATTAACACTAAGATTTCTTTAGATATGTGTTCCAAATCAAATAATTATTTGGAGGATATGTTTAACATGTATTATGCTAGTTTGTTGGTATCCTAACATATGCAATGGTTTGTAGTAGACTAGACATTACCCAAGCAATAGGAGTTTTGAACAGATTTATGTCTAAGCTTAGCAAGGAGCATTGGACTTATGTTAAGAGGGTGTTTAGATATTTTTGAGGGAATTATGATTACTATTTGTGTTATAATGGTACTAATGACGTGGCTAAGACATTGGACATATAAGGATTTATGGATGCAAATTGGGCAAGTGACTTGGATAGTTGAAGGTCCACTAGTGGCTATGTGTTCTCCTTGTTTGGAAGTGCAGTGAGTTGGATGAGTAAGAGGCAACCTATGGTTTCTTTTTCCACCACTGAAGTAGAGTATGTGGTTGATACACATGCCTCTAAGGAGGTAGTATGTTTACAAATATTTTGTTTAAGTATTGGTTTTGACTGTAGAGTGGCTAGAATTAGTTGTGACAGTTAGAGTGCTATCTGTTTGGCCAAGAATCCCATGTACCATACTTGTACTAAGCATGATGATGTTCAATTGTGCATGAGATGGTAGAGAATGCTAAGTTCATGTTGCAAATGGTTGACACTCACAATAATGCTGCAACTTCCCTTACAAAGTTAGTGAGCATAGAGAAATTCTCTTGGTGTAGGAAGGTCATGGGCCTTGGATCCTATACTTGGTTTTATTTTATGTCTCCTATGGATGTCATTGTAATGTATAATATCAAGTGGAAGAATGTGAGGATAGTGTGATATTTAATTTCAATCCAAATGTATATTTATGCCATGTCTCCAAACACCCTTAAGATCATACTTGGATGCCCCCTTAGGTGGATTAGAGATATTATTTTATCATTATTTTCTTGTTGACTTGGAATATTAGTTGTATGGAATTAATGAAGGAGGTGGTGGTTAAAAATCAATTAGAGGTCATTTATGGCATTTTTTCCAATCCTAGGCAGTAAGAGGGAATTATGGAGCATCTCTTCATTATTGGTGGTTTCCATGTGAGTTGGTTGTTGGAGTTGGATGTCATTATTGGGATGTGTGTCATTATGGGGAGTTACAAGTCAAATATGTTATTCATAATGATTCAATTTGTAGTGTGGGAGTTACTTTTTCTATTGTTGACTCACTAGTAGAATTTTGGCAAATAAATGACTAAGTGACTAAAACTTTTAGTCACAACAACTACAAATGACTAAATTCTACTGATTTTTTGCAACTCAGCTATAAATGAGTAAATAAATGACTAATTTGGTCGTTGACTAAAAAATTATTTAGTCACAGAAATAAAATGACTAAATAGTTAGTCACCCAAATACAAATTAGTCAAAATTTTAAAAAGAACTTTTTGGGGAAATTATTGGCAGGATGTATTGCCGCGATTCACTATTCGTGTTCATTCTAACATTTTTCGCTATCTGCATCGCCATCATACCCTGTTCTGTATCTTCCTTCTATTTGCACTCAAATCTCCAACTCCTTACTAAATATCACCATCACCATCACACTCTTCACTTGCAGGCACTCTAACAGGCTCTTCACGCACTCAGCTTGGAATATCTCTGACCGTTCAGGGCTACTTGTGGTGGACTCACTGAAAAATAAAAGGTCAGGAATGTAGAGATGAAAGTACTTTCCCAGAGCTACTTCGCACTGAGGCATTTTGAGTTATAGCAGCTACTTGCATGGGCGATAAAGAGGAGAGGACCTGGAGACTTCTAAAAAGGCAGGCAAGGAATTCAGAGTTTGTTGCAATGAATTTGAAGTTGGTGAGGCCCTCTGCAGCAAATTCAGAGGTAATTTGAAAGCCTCATTACATTTATAAATACAAAATCTATATCTTTGTGATTGGCAACTTATAGTAGTTACAATCTACTGCTCTTAATAATGTTCTTTTACAATCTTGCCACTGTTCTATTTCATAATATGTTCTAACTAAATATAATAAAATTTGGGTTTCAATGCCAAAATAGAATTTCCTCAAACAATTTTGATACATTTTAACTGCAAGCACAAACTGTCCTTGTGCAAATTAAACATGTGCTAGATTTACCCACACATCAAGCATCTGAACAAAAATGTTTCCTACTACAGCTTCTTGTACCTGTGTAAAAATTTCCTTTGTAATATCAAATTGACCCCTTTCAGCTAGCACAATGGTTGCCCCATTTGTAGCATAAACATTTCCTGGTCTCTATGCCAACACTTTATAATACAGTTCTCTAGCCTTCTCAAGATGTTGTGCCTCCACCTTTGGATCCCTCCTTTCATTACGAAAAGCTACAAAGAATTCCAATTTCCAAGTGAAATGTCAAGATAAGAATTTTTTGCATCTGATTCATTTTGTGCAGCTTTAATTGTTCCTTTTGCTTTAAGCCAGCCATCTATTTTCAGTTCCATTTTTCCAAGCATAGATAAAGCATTTGATGGGTTTTTATCCACCTTGAGTGCATCCCCAATCAATTCTAGGCTTAGTTGGATCTCATTCTGAACCTGAGTCATGACTGCAAGATGTAGATATGCATCCACATAATCAGGAAACTTGAACAATATTAGCCTGTATAAAAGATTTTCTTTTTCAGTATCATGTAGTTTCTCAAACAACCTAGCAAGATTAAATAGTGTTGTGACTTTATCCCATGGTAGCTCAAGTGAAACGCCACCTTCTTCTAGTCGATGGAAGAATTCCATATCCTTAAATAGCATAGGAAAAACTATAGAATTGGCACTGGGGCTTTTATTTATGAATTCAACCCAAGTGCCATTTCCTAATGTCTCCATAAAAGTTTGTTGAGCCAACTCTAGTTCATCACACTCAAAATGAAGAACCCCAATGTTGTTTAACAATTGAATGGGTACTTCTTCTCTGCTCTTCTTCAGAAGAGACTTTGCTGTCTTAAGAGAATCTAAGGCTACACTAGGGTCTGATGATATTAATAACTCACCCATCTTGATAAATGCATGGGCATCACGTGGATCTATGTGAGTTGCCTTTCTTAAAATTTCTAAAGCCTTCTCTGCCTGCCCTTGTTGAGCATGTATATGGCCTACAAATTTTAAGCTCTCACAATTCTCAGGGTGGACCTCCAGAACCTTTTCAAAATTTGATAGAGAACTCTTAAAATCTCCCAACTTCAATTGGACCTGTCTACAAAATCTTGTGGCCTCTGGCATTCCTTGACTGATGCCAAGTAGTAGCGGCCAGTGGTGTCATAATCACCTTTACTATGATAAGATCGTGCAAGATTATAATATGAATGAGATTTCATGAGAGGGTGGTCAATTGAAACAAGAGCTATCTTAGTCAACTGTTCCACAAGAAAATGTTGCCCTGTGAAGAAAAAATGGTTTGCTAAATGATTCAATGCCATTGCATAGTACGGGTATAATTCAAAGGCTCTACGCATCTTTTCCATTCCTTCATGAACACTACCTTTTCACTAACTGTGAGAATCCTACAAGTAAAAAATGCACAACACTGACCATATAGTTTTATGTAGAGGCAGAACATGATGCAGAGGAAGGAATCACAGACAATAACCTTGACACATCCCAAACAAAGTTTCAATACACTTGATGCAAATCTGCACCCTTGTTCATTCTTGACAATTTGCTCCTAAGCCTAAAACATGGAAACAACACCCTAGTGACACTCAATCATTGAAGACATGGAAAATGGACAACTTGGTTTATTTAGACCTATTACAACATCTTCTAGGGGTTTCCAAATGTACATGACCCAACCAAGTGATTAACACAATGATTTATGCAATTTAGTTCTTGCTGCCACTAGGTGCATTCAAGGTGATGACTCCAAATGAAGGTAAGAACACTTGTCATATGAATTCCCAAGCTTGTGCAAGTGCTAACAACATGCCACTATGATTCTTCACCCCTCCATTGACATACAATGCATATGTAACATCCACGTTCTAAAAACATAGTAAAAATCCAAAATTCACTATAGAATAACTCAACAAGGTAAATATGAGATAGAGAAATTTTTTCTTTTATTTAACAAATAATCAAGTAACTGTAATTACAAGATTTCTTTTACAAAAAACAATATACCCATATTATCTTTTCATTTACAATGTTTACAAATGTAAAACCATTTCATATACAAATTTTGAATCAATACTGCATTTGAATATCTAACATCTTTATCACAAGTCCTGGCATGTTTCCTGGTTGGAGAGAGAGAGCATCTTTCCAGTGATTTACCTCCAACCATAGACTGATAGTCTCCCACACATCTTCCACATAGGAAGTGGCCCTTCCCTTCACGAGGAATATAGACCTTAGGTAACCAATGGTAATTTGCCATTCCCGACTACATAGTGTTGTATTCTACTCAACTCTATCAACCATACAACCCTAGATACCCTCTAGCTAAGTATGATTTCCGATAGGATGAGCAATTCTGAATACAGTGAACCAACAATGCATGCAGAAAACAAATACATTACTTTGGCCAAAGTTTTTAATTTCAAAAATGTTCATAAAGAACATAATCATTGTGTTCACCCACCCCTACTCAACTTGGATACTATCTTATTCACGCAGTTTACATCTCTTCTCAACCCTATTCATGCAATAGTTTAAACCAAGAGTCATGATAATAATACTTAAAGAGAGGAGTAAGTCTATATGACATAACCACTCCATTGGTTTGTAGTCAACTCTAGGGTTACCCTAATGTTCCTTGCTACTACGACATAACAATATATCCATATCTTATATCTTGGAGTTCTGGATTCAGAAAATAACCCTTGATTAACTTAACCCAAGTTAATAATATTATAATTCTCAAAAGATATTGTCTCCTATATAAAGGAATCAAGAGATAATTTTGATAATGTTTATAAGCAAAACATACCTTATGTTTAAATATCCTTACAAGGTCGTTCTCTAGTATACTTAGCCTAATCCATTGTTTTGGATCTCTTTATGAACAACAATGACAAATAAATTTGAATGGGATTCTCATAATAACCTTATTCCCATCTTCCCTAATATCTCTAAGTTACTATCTTTAGATATGACCCTAAAGTTTACTAACAATTCAAATGATTCTTGTTCTCTTGGTAGATAACACTATTCGTGATGCATATGTATATAACCTATACAATACAATAAAGTTAACTCCTTATAACCTCATTACTATATAGCTCAAAACTGAGAGTAATAAAACATAGTTCATCCATTCGTGAGTCTATCACATGGTTATTTTCATACTCTGCATTAACTTGCTTTAGACTTAATTCAATAAGGAAACTATAAGTATAAGCTAATAACAACTTATGTCTTTCTCCCGCTAAGATATTCATTAATATTTCATTCCCTAATCTGGTATGAGCAATAGTTTTTAAATACTAAGAAACAGGTCGACTCAGTCTATTATAACAGTAACCTTACTGGCATGACCAATCATAAACCATATAAGTAGCATTCACTATCTTTAATGACTACCAGAAAGTAACTCTAAAAGGCTTACTTAAAATGTTAACTGGCATTTCTAAATGATACATAATAGATATCGACTATCACATCATAATTTAGAAGATAATTTCCTACCAGCGAGCTCATTCAATCACCTACAATACTATGATATACCGTTTTTAAATGAGCTAAACGATTTACTCATGAATTATTAAAACATGTACTGAGGAATACTTGATAGTATATAAACTTAAACTGGCTAGAATAGGCAAATATTTTACTAGGTTGACGCCACTGAACGGTGTATTCCTCCACTGACACAGCTACTGCATTCTATTCCCCTATCACTTCTATTCTCCTCCCTATTAACAACAAGTTCTAAACCTGCTTAATAAAAACCATCATGACTCCTCGAGTCGTTAGACATAAAGGTAGAGGCACGACTCCTACAGAGTCACCTCATTATTCTCTCCTCTATGTTTGGTTACCAGCTTCATTCAAAGCTTAACAATTTTAAAATGGTTAAATCAAAATTGACAACCAATATTCATGCGTAAATCCCACATGTCGATGGGAAATTACTGCTTCATGCTTCGACAGTTGTGTTGGTTAAAACCACAGTCATCCTCATAAGGATGAGGCTGACACTTCAAAGAAATATAAATTGATCTATTAATGATCATTACATGTGGTTCGATCGACTACTATCAATTATAAAGACTCTACTATATTTTAACTTATGGCTTCTTCAATGCAATCGACTCAATGGGAGGTATTATCATCATTTGATGCTAAGGCATCAATTTATATATATTGATTACATCAATTATATTTCTCATAGCATCGCCTATTGCATTAGATAGATATAGTTTATTCAATAATAAGATATTATTAAACCATGGTTTACGGATATTTTGATTGGGTTGAGCTTGTCTCCCCATCATAATCCGTTGACAATAATCACATAATAATAACTTTGACAATAACGTCTTATCATTTAAGAATCGTTTATAACACATCAAATATCTTAATAGTTGTAATAAGACTATCATTTGAAGACAAAAATGTTGTAATATTTACGTTAAACGTAAATAGTTATAAATCAATCTCAAATGACGTCGTTAACGTTATTAACGATTAATACGACTTAGAAATATTTGAAAACAATATTGACTACCTGTCGATTAAGTTCAGAAGTAAATTGACAAGACAAAGCTTACCTCTCATGACATCACAGTTCACATTTTCGTTAAACACTTTATACTCAATTTGGCAAATAAATCACTTGTAACCTAAGGTCTATATCTCTCTCCTGGAAAGATACTCTCTCTCTTTTCCCCAAAAGTCATCTGATAACCTATAATCATGTTTCACTTGTCATCAAACAATATGTGATCAGTGCACCATTATTCAATTAATTCAACTAATAAATCAAATATCATAATACAAATATTAAATTGATAATAACATAATCATTTCTATGATTTCAATAAATGACATTTAATATAATCCTTGTCACCAATCCAAACATCATAATCAATTTACTTATATCCAAGTAAATAGTAAAAGTAAAGCAAGATAGAAATTGGGGATGTAACATATCCTTCCCCTAAAGATTCATAGTCCTTGATGATATAGAGTATTAAAAAGTATCTATAAAATAAGTTCATTATTTTCCACTAGTAACATTATTAAATAAATGAGGAAACTTTTGATAAAATTCATGGTAATCCTCCCATGTAGCATTTTCCTCAGCATATTGGTCCCATTGGACCTTACATTACAAGACCTCTCTGTTACGCAGGCGGAGCTTGTGTGTTTCTAACACCTTGAATGGCTCTATCATGACCACCCCTAGGTCTTGCATCTATAAGGAATTCCATGTCAAAATATTATTATTACCTGCAACATATTTCTTCAAATAAGACACATGAAAAATATTGTGCATTTTAGATAAGACTGGTGGTAGAGCAATTCTATAGGCAACCGGATTGACTACTTCAAGCACTTCAAAGGGTCCCACATATCAAGGGGCTAGTTTAGAAGATTTCCCAAACTTAATAGAACTTTTTTGAGGTTTAACCCTCAAAAGAACTTTTTCTCTAATAGAAAATTGCCTTGGAATACGTTTTGCATCTGCGTAGCTCTTTTGCCCATCATTGGCTTCTGCCAATTTTTTTTTGCCAATCTTTTTCTGCCAATCTTTTTCTGATCAGCTTAACTTTCTCTTCCATTTCAGCTAGCATTTTAGGCCTGATGCTAATCCTATCCTCTAGCTTATCCTAGCTTATAGGAGTTCGACATCTTCTTCCATACAATGCTTCAAATGGCACCATCTTAATAGCAGAATGATAGGAATTGTTGTAAGCAAATTCTACAAGTGGTAAGTATTCTTCCCACTTATATTGTTGATCCATGCAATATGTTCGCAACAAATCTTCTAAGACTTGATTAACCCTTTCAGTTTGCCCATTAGTTTTAGGATGATAAGCTGTACTCACATTGAGTTTAGTCCCTAGCACAGAAAACAAAGTTTGCCAAAACCTTGATGTTACATGTGTATCTCTATCCGAGATAATCTTTTCAGGGAAACCATGCATTCTAAACACCTCTTGCACAAATTTACGAGCTAACACAAGTGCTCCATCAGTCAAATTCCCTAGTATGAAATGTGCTACCTTTGTGAGCTTATTATTGTCACATGAAATTGCACCCTGCTTGGAAGGATTCCAAGCATTCCAATGACACAATGGGAATGATCTCGAAGTGTGGGACCTTGCTCAAAGAGATCAGACCTCCAGAGAAGGCCAGCTTCCTTGCCTGATTATCACCTAAAACTACTGAATTTTGAGAGGAAAAGGGAGAAGGAATACTTTAAAGTGAAAAATGAAACAACAAAACTTGAAACACAAAAGGGTGATGCACCAGACAAATTTAAAGAAACTCTCACAGAACTGAAAAATGCACAAAACAACCAGATATAGCAAGTATGTATACACAGATTAGATGATTCTAGCAGAGGTAAGAAGTAATATGATTGGGAGGAACAAAACGTTCACAGACAACCATATGCAAATTTACACAAAACTAGAAAATCAGTAAAAGAGGTATGATAACTTGCATATATTTAGTAGGAAGGCAAGGTTATAGTAACAGAAAAGCTTTGTTTGGAAAATAGAAAAAGCCTCTATGCTAAAAATTTTCCAACCTTATTTACATCATAAGCCATAGCTTATATAGCATTTGAAAAATGCCCTAAGTCGGTTACAGGATTCACTCAGAGAGCTACAACCAAAAAAAATATTTCTGAAAGGACGTCCTAGCTGCCAGGAGTAATGGTGCAAAAGATCTGAAATAGGGTAGGTGGGGAGATATTTAGAGTCTTTAATGCAAGCAGCTTACTCATTGATCCTCAGCAACACATATATGAAAATATCTGAAACAGGACAGTGGAAAGATATTTATGATCATTAATGCGATCTGCTTCATCTTTGTGCAGCAATTAATGCAAGAAATATCTGTAACTGCTCAAAATGGTCGCTGAAACGTCCACTCGCCCAAAACATGCAAATCTAGAACTAAAATAAAAGGTGACAAAAACCCCTGAAAACCCCGCCAAATGAAAGAGGGAACCAAAATATGCATCTTTGCCTCTTGCAGCATGTCAAAATTCACCAAATGGAGGAGATACAGGCGGTCAAAGTTTTGGTCAACCGCCTATATATATCGCTTTGCATCTATGTATATATCGCTTGAATTTGCTACCTGAATCGCCATTTAAAACCTTCTCTACAAATCCCTTTGCATATGCCGAGCGCTTGTATATCGGGCCCCACCATTTGTATGTCACATTGTATCTTGTCTTGTATATCGCAATATACAATTGCAAATATACAAGCAAAAGATACATGCGAAGCGCTTGTGTCTTGGCGGACCCACCTCTTGCACATTTGGCCTTGTATGTGCAAACATACAAGCTGCAGATTTCAAAATGACCATTAGCTGCATCTGATTATTCTGCCGGGTCCGGCTTGTATCACCTTTCCTTGTATATCTCTTTGTATGTGCAAATATACAAAGCACTTATACATACAAGTTGGACCTGACGTCTGAATATGCCAGAATTTGATCTTCGATTTAGGTCCACCTTGTATACATCCCTTGCATCTTTGACTTGTATATGTGAATATACAAGCCGCAAATATACAACCCGGACTTCAAACCTTTTATAAAGCTTTCTGGAAAATACCTTCGGGTTTGGCTTGTATGCTAGGAAAGTATGCTTTGCTTATATGTTCAAATATACAATAACAAAAATGTACATTTGGTGGACCCCACCCTTTTGTGTTTCAAGTTTTGTTGTTTCATTTTTCACTTTAAAGTATTCCTTCTTCCTTTTCCCCTCAAAATTTAGTAGTTTTAGGTGATAATCAGGCAAGGAAGCCGACCTTCTCCGGAGGTTTGATCTCTTTGAGCAAGGTCCCACACTTCGAGATCATTCCCATTGTGTCATTGGAATGCTTGGAATCCTTCCAAGCAGGGTGCAATTTCATGTGACAACACTTATCAACCACCACTAAAATGGCACCATGTCTATTTCTTGACATAGGAAGACCTTGAACAAAATCCATACTAATAACTTGCCATTTCCACTCTAGTATATCATGCGGATATAACAATCATGCGGGGTGATGATGCTCTGATTTTACCCTTTGACATTCTAAACAACTTGCTACAAATTTTGCAGCATCATTCTTCATTCCCTTCCAGAAATAAAGAGGTTTAACATTCGCTAGAAGTTTGGTCACACTTGGATGTCTTGAATACGGTGCAGTATGAACTTCTCTCCATAATAAATCCCTCAATCTAGCTAAATCAAGTACATAAATTCTATCTTTATACCTCAATAGTCCATCTGACTCAAACAGAAAACCATCATACCTTGGATCTTTAGGATTATCTTTCAGAGCCTGCTTAACCTACTCATAAAACTTACCACCTGACAAATTTTGCAATACCAAATCCTTGAAATTTCTGCAAATAGAAATAGTCGAAGCTATATGTCTTCTGCGACTCAAAACATCAGCTAATCTATTTTCTTTTCCTTTGATGTGAAGAGACCTAATGTCTCAAGTTACTACTTGGACCTCATTTATTTTAATCGTTGGTTTTGTTCATGTCATGTTCTTCGTTCATCGGGTTAACTGGACACTATCAGCATATCCATGTATGTGTTTCACCGATGGTAATGACCATCAGGATGATGTTCACTATCGGCGGGCGTTCAAAGTCTTACACCAATCTACAAGGTCTCACCGGGAGTAGTAAGCTATCGGCTAGACTTTCACTATCGGTGAGAGTGAGAAGCCTGTGGCCGATATGCATGGTTTCACCGATGTCTTATGTCTATCGGCATAAGGTTGGCCATCGGCCAAGATCTTGGTAGTCGCTCCGATGTGAATGGTCACCCCGATGGAAGTTGGCGAAGCATTGGGCGTTGGCGTGAGAACCTTCATTGACGCAATGTAAAGTGTTTGGGCCGATGGCAAAGGTCACTCTGATGAAGGGCGGTAAACTTGGGGATCACGGAGACTATGTGTTATCGGTGAAGGAAGCAATTTGATCACCGATGGAGCGGGTTAGGCCAATGGGTTTTTGGTTTGGTATCGTCAGCAACAAAATTGCCGACGATAGTATAATCGAGTCATTGGCCATATAAACTACAGAGAAGTCTACGACCTGGTGCATGTGGGATTAATCATCTCACTGGAATGTGAACTGTCAGAAGGCAGTTACGCGACAGTTGTGACAGCGCTGCTGAGTTAGTTGAAACGAGCAGTTAGGGCAGAAGTAAAAACAGTTTCTTGCTCTTGAAGACTGTGGTTTATATACAGATTTGGTGAGCACGTCATAGATGATGAAACTATTTTTAAATTATACAGTTTATTCTGTAGATGTGTAGATGCAATAAACGGTTTTGTATAATTATTATAGAATTGATACCGGAACAAAAGAGCTGGGTATCTTTATTGTAATTTGTTAGATTACTGTAATAAAGATAGCTTCTATTGTGGTGGTGGGTTTTTTACCCAAAAGGGTTTTCCCACGTAAAATTGGTGTCATTCTATGTTGTCTTGAATGTGCATTTTGTTTATCTGGTGTATTCATCTGTGGTGTTTAAAATTGAAAGTTACCTGTCTGCATTATCCCCTTTGAATTAACATTAGGGAAGCTATTTTCCGCACCTCTGCTTTCCTTGAATGATGTAGTTTATCTCAAAGTCATAGTCAGATATCAATTCTAACCATCTCCTTTGTCAAGCATTCAAATGCGGTTGTGAGAAAATATACTTCAGACTTTGATGATCTGATTTAAGTACAAAGGTCTTTCCCAACAGATAATGTCTCCACATTTGTAAGGCATGAGTTATTGCTGCCAATTCTAAATCATGCGGCGCATAATTTTTCTCATAGGATTTCAATTTCCTAGACTCATATGCAATAACTCCTCCATCTTGCATAAGCACTCCTCCTAATCCTTCTCCCAAGGCATCTGTAATTACCTCAAATTGTCCTTCGGGGTCAGGAACTTTCAAGATTGGAGCTGTAGTTAACTTTTTCTTTAAGAGATCAAATGCTACCTGACGTTTGTCTGTCCATTCAAATCTCTTTCCTTTCCTCTGCAGGGAAGTGATTGGGCTAGCAATACTAGAGAAATTTAGAACAAACTTTCTATAATAGCCTACCAGGCCCATGAAACTATGCACCTCATGTATGTTTGTTGGTACAAGCCAATCCAGAATAGTTGTGATTTTTGCAGGATCAACAAATATTCCATTAGCTGATATGATATGACCTAGGTATTGAACCTCCTTCTGAAAGAATGTGCACTTAGATAGCTTCTCATATAACTTATGTTCCCTTAACCTCTGCAGAACTATTTTCAAGTGCCGATGATGTTCTTCCTCATTCTTAGAATAAATAAGTATATCATCCAGAAATACTAAAACAAACTTATCCAAACAATCTCTGAATATATTATTCATGAGATTCATGAATGCAACAGAAGTATTTGTCAAACCAAATGGCAACATTGTGAACTCATAGTGTCCATATTTGGTTCTAAAAGTTGTCTTACGAATATCTTCATCCTTTAGTCTTAACTGATGATATCCTGATCGTAAATCTATCTTTGAAAACACAACAGCTTCACGCATCTGATCAAAAAGATCATCAATACATGGCAAAGGATATTTGTTCTTTACTGTTGCTTTATTAAGCATATGATAATCTATAAAAAAATGAAGGGTTCCATCCTTCTTCTTAACAAAAATAAACGGTGCACCCCAAGGTGAAACACTGGGTCTGATTAAACCTTTTGCCAACAATTCTTGTAATTGTGCTTTCAATTCCATTAACTCTGTTGTCGTCATACGATAGTGTGCTTTTGATATAGGCTCAGATTTTGGTTTAATATCAATAGCAAAATCAAACACCCTCTTGGGAGGCAATCCCGGAAGTTCTTCTGGAAACACATCCTGAAATTCCTGAAGAAAAGGATACTTTTCCCCAAAAGATAAACTAGGGTTTTCTACCCTTTCTTCCACTTGTTCCATCTTGACTGCAAACAATTGACAACCTTTCCTTCTATCCCTTTTTAATTGCTTAGCAGAGATAGTCCTAATTTTAACTTCTCTTTGAATCCCTTAGATTGGGTCAGATTCCCCAAGTCATCTAAGCATTAAACTATTTTTGAAAAATAGTTAACCTTAGCTCTATGTTTCCATAACCAATTCATTCTTAGGATCACATCACAAGAACCTAAGGGGGCTACATACAAATTTACTTCAGTTGAGAAACTAGGAAGGTCAACCTTGGCTTCAAACAAACATTGCTCTACCTGAGCCTTAGATTGGTTAGCATATTCTACTGACCAAGGTTTAGACATGTAACCAGCTTTTCTAGAAAATTTACTTAAAATTCTAGGAGAAACAAAGTTTTCTGTGGCTCCTGTATCAATCAAAATAGATATGGGGACTCCAAACAAAGTACATGTCATCTCAATGGGTGTGATTTGATACTCGGCTTGACGATTATCGAGAGATGCATGAATCCTTTGCTGGAATGCTTCTTGCTGAGTAGGTAGTGCATCACCTGTTTGTTGTCCATTTTAATTCTTGTTAGGGCAACGATTTTCATAGTGGTCACCCCCACAAGTAAAGCATCCTCCAATGGGTCCTTTCCTATCTGAAGTCTTCCCATTGTTATCCTCATTTCTTTTGAAGTTGCCATTCTTTTTCTCATTGCCAGATCCACCTTTGTTCTTCTGAGGTCCTTTATCTTTTCTCTTGTTATCATAACTCTTTTCATATCTTTTCTTGTAAGGTTGATTGTTAGGAGTTCCATTAAACCTCTTATAGCTTCTATCATGATAAGCCAAGATGGATTTCATCTTTTGCTCTTGCTTGATTGCCTTCTCGTACACTTGATCCATTGTTGTGGGACCATGTACATCCACTTCGCCGCCAATTTGAGCATTTAAGCCCATAATGAATTTTCTGATCCTGAATCTCTCATCCTTTTGATACTATGGAACATACTTTAGGAGTCAAGTGAATTTTTCTCCATATTCTACCACTGTCATATCTCCTTGTCAAAGATTCTAAAAATCAGTCAGTTTTTGATCAAAATAGAGTTGTGGTAACCACCTATTGCGAAAGAGTTCCACAAATTCATCCCAAGTTACCCTTAGAGAGCTTAAATTTAATTCCATCTTTTTATTCATCCACCAAGTGGATGCTTCTCCTGCCAGTTGGAATGCTCCCCATACTACCTTAGTCACCTCCGAGTAATTTCTTATCTCAAAGTACTTTTCCATCTCTGTTAACCAAGCTTCTGCAGCATATCTGGTTTCTGTCCCATCAAATTTAGGTGGAACAACCTTCTTCGTATTCTTTGCGAGCTCTAATGTCAATCTATCCCTTGCCTCTTTATGAGGTTCAGTACTCTTACTCTGATCTTCATTATTTTCTCTACTTTCACCATGAGAGTTTTCACCTCCTCCCTCAGTATTCCCTTTGTCATCCAATTTCTTCTCTAAATCACCCAATCTTTTCTTGGTTTCCTCAAGCATGGTTATGATTTTGTCCAGCTTATTATTTGGCATGTGGTTTTCCTCTTCACTTTCTCCTTGGTTAGTTCTTGTCCGCACCATGTTTATCAATTTCTCACACCTGAGAATATTAAGTTGTCCATTAGTTCTAGATTATAATGTGACCCATTAAATCTTAACATAATACTCAATTTAAAGAATAGTTTGGCACAAAAACAACTCTTTTTATTTATTTCTTTTCAAAAGTAAAAAGTTTTCTTCTTGAAATGACTTCAAAAGTCGTGCTCAAGAGGAGTATATCCTTCAGACTCATTTTCAGATACATAATCTCAAGGTATATAACCCTCTAACTCACTATCGGACCTAATTTCTATGATCTCAACAGTTGAGGGTATGCGGGGATCTCACCTAACCAAAGTTATTTCCTCATCTTTAACCCTTTCCAAGTACTCCTTTCTCACTCGCTTGATTCGAATTAAGGCAGTCACTAGAGTTTTGGTATCACTCAACCAAATGTCACTCTCATCATTAGTTCCCTCTAAGGTTTTGATAATGGCCTCACGTTCTCTTTTAGCTTTAAGGAAACGTTGGCTCGAATTAATAGACTTTCTTGCTGTCTTCTTAAAACGTACCATCCTAGCACATAAATTTTCAAACATTAGGTAACTACATAATGTTGACTACAGGCAAGCATAGTGGTCTCATAAGCCCTAGTGTTGAACTTGGTAGCTCTGATACCATATGGAACATCCACGTTCTAAATACATAGTAAAAATCCAAAATTCACTATAGAGTAACTCAACAAGGTAAAAATGAAATAGAGAAAAATTTTCTTTTATTTAACAAATAATCAAGTAATTGCAATTACAAGATTTCTTTTACAAAAAACAATATACCCATATTGTCTTTTCGTTTGCAATGTTTACAAATGTAAAACCATTACATATACAAATTTGGAATCAATACTGCATCTGAATATCTGACATCTTTATCACAAGTCCTGGCATGTTTCCTGCTTGGAGAGAGAGAGAGCATCTTTCCAGTGATTTACCTCCAACCACAGATCGGAGGTCTCCCACACATCTTCCACATAGGAAGTGGCCCTTCCCTTCACGAGGAATATAGACCTTAGGTGACCAGTGGTAATTTTCCATTCCCGAGTACATAGTGTTGTATTCTACTCAACTCTATCAGCCATACAACCCTAGATACCCTCTAGCTAAGTATGATTTCCGATAGGATGAGCAATTCTGAATAGAGTGAACCGACAATGCATGCAAAAAACAAATGCATTACTTTGGCCAAAGTTTTTAATTTCAAAAATGTTTGTAAAGAACATAGTCATTGTATTCACCCACACCTACTCGACTTGGATACTGTCTTATTCACGTAGTTTATATCTCTTATCAATCCTATTCATGCAATAGTTTAAACTGAGAGTCATGTTAATAATACTTAAAGACTTGAGTAAGTCTATATGACATAACCACTCCATTGGTTTGTAGTCGACTCTAGGGTTACCCTAATGTTCCTTGCTACTATGACATAACAATATATCCATATCTTATATCTTGGAGTTCTGGATTCAGAAAATAACCCTTGATTAACTTAGCCCAAGTTAATATTATAATTCTCAAAAGATATTGTCTCCTATATAAAGGAATCATGAGATAATTTTGATAATGTTTATAAGAAAAACATACCTTATGTTTAAATATCCTTACAAGGTCGTTCTCTAGTATACTTAACCTAATCCATTGTTTTGGATCTCTTTATGAACAACAATGACAAATAGCTTTCAATGGGATTCTCATAATAACCTTATTCCCATCTTCCCTAATATCTCTAAGTTACTATCTTTAGATATGACCCTAAATTTTACTAACAATTTAAATGATTCTTGTTCTCTTGGTAGATAACACTATTCATGATGCATATGTATATAACCTATACAATATAATAAAGTTAACTCCTTATAACCTCATTACTATATAGCTCAAAACTGAGAGTAATAAAACATAGTTAATCCATTCGTGAGTCTATCACATGGTTATTCTCATACTCTGCATTAACTTGCTTCAGACTTAATTCAATAAAGAAACTATAAGTTTAAGCTAATAACAACTTACGTCTTTCTCCTACTAAGATATTCATTAATCTTTCATTCCCTAATTGGGTATGAGCAATAGTTTTTAGATACTAAGAAACAGGTCGACTTAGTCTATTATAACAGTAACTTTACTGGCATGACCAATCATAAACCATATAAGTAGCATTCGCTGTCTTTAACGACTACCAGAAAGTAACTCTAAAAGGCTTACTTAAAATGTTAACTGGCATTTCTAAATGATACATAATAGATATTGACTATCACATCATAATTCAGAAGAGAATTTTCTACCCGTGAGCTCATTCAATTGCCTACAATACTACGATATACCGTTTTTAGATGAGCTAAACGATTCACTCATGAATTATTAAAACATGTACTGAGGAATACCTAATATTATATAAACTTAAACTGGCTGGAATAGGTGAATATTTCACCAGGTCGACACCACTGGACTGTGTATTCCTCCACTGACACAGCTACTGCATTCTATTCCCCTATCACTTCTATTCTCCTCCCTGTTAACAAGTTCTAAACCTGCTTAATAAAAATCATCACAACTCCTTCGAGTCGTTAGACATAAAGGCAGAGGCACGACTCCTACAGAGTCACCTCATTATTCTCTCCTCTACATTTGGTTACTAGCTTCATTCAAATCTTAACAGTTTTAAAATGGTTAAATCAAAACTGACGACCAATATTTATGCGTAAATCCCACATGTCGATGGGAAATTACTGCTTCATGCTTCAACAGTTGTGGCGGTTAAAAACCATAGTCATCCTCATAAGGATGAGGCCGACACTTCAAAGAAATATAAACTAGTCTATTAATGATCATTACATGTGGTTCGATCCACTACTATCAATTATAAAGACTCTACTATATTTTAGCTTACGGCTTCTTTAATGCAGTCGACTCAATGGGATGTATTATCATCATTCGATGCTAAGGCATCAATTTATATATATTGATTACATCAATTATCTTTCTCATAGCATCGCCTATTGCATTAAATAGATATAGTTTATTCAATAATAAGATATTATTAAACCATGGTTTACAGATATTTTGATTGGGTTGAGCTTGTCTCCTTATCATAATCCGTTGACAATAATCACATAATAATAAATTCAACAATAATGTCTTATCGTTTAAGAGTCATTTATAACACGTCAAATATCTTAATAGTTGTAATAAGATTATCATTTGATGACAAAACATCGTAATATTTACGTTAAACATAAATAGTTATAAATCAATCTCAAACAACATCGTTAACGTTATTAACGATTAAGATGACTTAATACGACTTAGAAAGATTTGAAAACAATATCGACTACCTGTCGATTAAGTTCAGAAGTAAACTGACAAGACAAAGCTTACCTCTCATGACACCACAATTCACATTTTTGTTAAACACTTCATACTCAGTTTGGCAAATAAATCACTCGTAACCTGAAGTCTATATCTCTCTCCTGGAAAGATACTCTCTCTTTTCCCCGAGAGTCATTTGATAACCTATAATCTTGTTTCCCTTGTCATCAAAAAATATGTGATCAGTGCATCATTATTCAATTAATTCAACTAATAAATCAAATCTCATAATACAAATATTAAATTGATAATAACATAATCATTTCTATGATTTCAATAAATGACATTTAATATAATCCTTGTCACCAATCCAAACATCATAATCAATTTACTTATATCCAAGTAAATAGTAAAAGTAAAGCAAGACAAAAATTGGGATGTAAAAGCATAGATTATTCAAAGCAACAAAGAACATAGGGTTTTCGGACTGTCTCACAGCAAATCTGCACACACAGTCAATCATATCTTCTTCACACATGCCAATCATGAGTTGTCCTCTTTCAAGGATGTGGATAGGCGTGGGATAGAGCTTTCCACCAATTTTTAAGATTTTTGGATGGTGGAAACTTTGCCCATGATCAAATTTTGTTCCCTGGAAACCCTAGGTAGGGTTTAGATTTGCACTCACCAAAATGCAATATCTCACACAAAACTTGATGAAATTCTACCAAACCAAATGCATTTGAAAGCTAGATTTTTGTTGCTATATGTAGAACATTACAGATGGATCAACGTCGAAGGTTGACTACGGATCAATACCATGCATTTGATGAGAGAGTAACCAATGAGAGGGACATGGACAAATATCCATGTCCATGTAAAGACTATCATGGTGGAAAGGTGAGAAAAAGAAACCTGATTCTTCGACATATGATAAGATATGGGAATAGTAGTATAAGCCCTTGGGATTACAATTATTATGAAGATATGATAGAATTACAGAGTGTGAGAGATGAAGAGGCAACAAACACAGATGAAGTGGCACCACACATAGATGAAGAGGTAGCAATATTAGACGAAGGGTTTGAAGTTGATAGAATGTTGAATGCGGGTCTAGACGATGATTGGACCAAGTCGATGGAGGATGCTTTAAAGTCTGTGTATACTAATTACAAGTTAAGTCGATTGACAACAATCCTTCAAATTCTTAACTTGCAAGTCGTGCATGGTTGGACAAATGAGAGTGTAGATTAGTTATTGGCATTATTAAGTTTGTTGTTACCACCTGACTCCATATTGCCAACAAAAAGAAGTCAATGTAAAAAGAAAATCACTAAGCTAGGATTAGGGTATGAAAACATCCACACGTGTCAATGGTTGTGTATTATTTTGCAATAATCTTGCAAGTGAGAATGAATGTCTGAAATGTCATGAAGCAAGGTATAGACAAGGGTTGAAATCAGCTATGGTTCCTAGAAAGGTTCTTCACCATTTTCCAATAATCCCACGATTACTCTAAATGTATAGGTGCAGAGACATTGTTGAACTTATACAATGGCATGCCCAAAATAAGAGCACCAATGGAAAACAATGACATGTGCCTGATTCTAAGACATGGATGGAATTTGATAATAGATGGCCTAATTTTTCTCAAGATCCTCGTAATATAAGGTTGGGTTTGGCTCTAGATGGGGTGAACCCATTATCAGATCAAAGTACTAAATGGTCAACTTGGCCTGTGTTTTTAATAAATTATAACTTGCCTCCATGGTTAGCAACTAAGCCATTTTTCTTAATGCTATCATTGATTACCAGGAAAGAAAAGCGTGACTTCAGATACAATCGATGCTTATCTAGAGCCATTATATGATGAGCTAATGGAATCGTGGAAAGGAATTGAAGCAATTCAATCTTTAAGGGATGGTCATTCAGTCAAATTCACTTTAAGAGCTTCCTTATTGTTTACGATTCATGATATTCTTGCATATGGCAAATTGTCTGGTCTCAGTGTTCATGGATACCATGGATGTCCTGCTTGCAACTTTAAGGATTTTGTGAGGCACTCAAGAAGTTTGCGTAAGTGTATTTATTGTGGACATCGTGCTTAGCTTAAAATGGATCATCCATATCATCGACAAAAAACACATTTCAATGGTCAAGAAGAGAATCATGAAGCACCATTGCTAATAACAAGTGATTACCTTGTTGAGAATGGACAAAAAAGAATGTCATTTATTGAAAATGATGGGATTGCTGGTAGTAGATATGATCAATGTAGTGAAAGCAGTGTAAAATAGTTGTGTATATTCTATAAGTTGCCATACTTTAAGGATATAGCCATTAGGCATACTGTTCACTTTATGCATACTAAGAAAAATATAGCCTACGCTATTATAGAAACTCTTTTTGGTGCTTTTGATACCGTTTCATCACGTGAAGACTTTCAACATCTAAAGATTCGTCGAAATCTTTGGGTTGAAAAATGTGCTAATGAAAAATATAGAAAACCTGGTGCTCATTATGTCTGGACAAAGGACCAACGTGTACAATTCTTACAGTTGTTGTCTCAGACTCGCTTTCCCACTGGATATGTAAGTAGTAGTATTAGAAACCAAACTGACATTAATGGCTTAAGAGGCCTCAAGACCCATGACTATCATGTCATATTCGAGAATATTTTACCTATTGTGGTAAATATATCAAGTTTGACAAAGGGGCCAAGATTGGCAGTTATAAGGTTGGGCTTGATATTAAAGAGAATAAGTTTACATGTATTAGATCTTTCAAACTTTAATAGTTTGAGGGAGGAGGTTGTTGAAGTCCTTTGTCTATTGGAACGGGAATTTCCACCAATAATCTTTAACATTTCTATGCATCTTTTGATACATCTAGAATATGAACTAGAGCATTGTGGCCCAATAAGAATGAGATGGATGTATCCTATAGAACGATATATGAAAGTTATGAAAAAAAATTGTTCGTATTAGGGCAAAACCAGAAGGCAGCATGTCTGAGGGATATTCAATGCAGGAGGCCATGGGAATTTACATAGAATATATGAAGGATTTTAAAAATGTCAATTGACGTGTATGGGATGATGACGAAGATGAAAGAGTTGCAGGTGAAGTATTAGAAGGCAATGGATGTCTCTTCAGCTATCACATCAAGAAAGAAGTGTGATACATGCCTATATTCTTCAAAACACAACTTTGTTTGATAAGTGGCATAGGTAAAAAAAATTTACACAATAATTTATTTACTCAATTGCATTTACACATTTATATTATTAACCTTACTATTTGTACGTTAATATTCTATGTAGAAAATATGATGAAGAGAGTCAAACTTGGATGCAACATCGACCTCAAAAGCGCAGACGTCATGATTTGATTGGAGGTGATTCTTTTCCAAAATTTGAAGAATGGATTGCTAATGCAGTTATTCATGCAAAAGAAGAAGGTCAAGATGTAACAATGGAGGAAAGTGAGCTTTCACAATCTCCACATGTATGGGCTATGTGTTTTAGTGGAATGTGGGCCTATGGTAGTCATTTAAGAGTGGAAGAAAAAGACAAAGGAAAGACAAATTGTGATTGTGTTGTTAGTGCTGAATTTCTTCGTAAAACTAAGAAGAAATTTTATGTTGGATTCATCCAAGAAATTATTCAAGTGGATTTTGGTGAAAATAGTCCTATATTATTAAAATGTAAGTGGATCCGACCATCTGCAGTACAATTTGATGAGTATGGATTTGTACGCTCAAATACAAGGCAATTTTTATTAGAGATGGATGAGCCATATGTTTCCCCTCTTCAAATTAACCAATCATTTCTAATTGATGATGTAATAAGCCCAGGATGGTTGTATGTCATTCAAACAGAGTCTTGTTCCAAACGAAAATTCATGGAAGTTGTCAATATAATGCATGATGGGGAATATGTTAATTTACAAGAAACATTCGAAGAAGTGGATTAAGATGATAATGGAGTGTCTGAAGAAGAGATTTTGATTACCAATGAAGAGATTGGGAGAGAGAATGAGAAGCATGTCACAAACAAGGATGAGGGAGAAAATCAAGCAGATGCAGACACGAGTGGTCAGGATTCTGATCTTGCTAGCAATGGAGATGATTATGATGATGTTTTGTCACCTTAACTAGACTATCACCTTAAGAGGTTAGCTTGTCACCTAAACTTTGGTTATATGTATGGTGTAATTTATTATTGAATGTAATAAAGATCTGAGTATAGGTATGCTTATTCACTATTGTTTTACTGAAACATTTCTGAATGTAATCATCATTATTCTGCTGGTACATTGTATACAAAACCTGAGATGTTCACTACTGATTTGAAGTGCATTTAAAGTTAGGTTCAATCATTCTTCTTAGTTTTCTTACTTTGGTTGAAATTAATTTTGTTTAGTTAGAATATAATTTCTTGTATGTCCTATATGTTTTCTAGATGCTAGATTTTTCTTGTATGTCATAGATGACAACTTTAGTTTATAATACAGATTCTAGCCTCCACATGCATTGAATATGCTTTTGTGAAGGAAACAATGACGAAAATCTATGATTTAATAATACATATAGATATCTTAACATTAGGTGAACTAAGCCTCCTCATTAAAAACAAAGAAATGATCTCTTAGATATCTTAACCAGAATTCGAGCACCAGATTAAATCTTCTTCTCCATTGATTGCTTCAAATAGATATTACAATATAACAAAAGTCTCCTCATATATGTTTCTATAAATGCCTATGATGATGATATCAAAATTTGGTCTTGGTTTCTCTTTTATAAGAGAAGCAACAAGCTTCAGACCATTACAAAATATGGCATCTTTTCAAAATTCATGCCTCTTCATATAAACTAAACATTAATTTTGCTTAAAACATAATTAAGAGAAAACAGAGAAAGTAGGCAATATTGATTGGAAGCCAGCAGCACTTACAATACACTTGTAGTCCGTCAATCAACATAGGAGACCCGTGATAATCCCAATCTAGCAAAGTCCCTCTCTCCATGTTAGAGTGTTTGAAGGCTTGGTTCTTCCACTGCAACATCTTCAAGGCCCTATTCTTCTGGAGACCAGCCAAATACTCTTGTTCCCATTGGCATACTGTATAGTCATGAGGCCATGATGCTCGTTGCTCCCCTGCAAGTATAGCCTATCTATTCATTAGCTCGAAGATACTTCTCCTTGTTGTTATATGGAGCCTAATCAGACTTGGAGGTTAAATTTACCCCACTTTTATTGGAGTGGTTTCCCCCCAAATTATTTAACGGGGTTAAGGGGTAGCGCCCCTGGCGCTTTCCCTGTCAAGATACAGGGTGGGGTCGAGGGGTAGCATCCCTGAAACCTCCAACGATTTTTATTATTTTATAAAGGCGTCAAGAGTTTTTTTTTCTATTAGCCGACATAAAAAAACCCTATTTTTGTAACCGACATAAGGCTTGATAAAAGCAGCTAAGGGTTAGGGTTTTCGTTGATATTGTATTGTAGCATTTGCAGCGGTATTGAGTTGCAAGGATTGCTAGTTGTAATCAGTTTTGATTTACTGGATAATAATATTGGACTCTCTATTGGTGGATGTAGCCCAGGTTTGGGTGAACCACGTTAAAACTTGTCTCTCGCTGTTATTATTTCTATGTATTTCCATTCCTCTGCTTAATCTTTATTTGCATTTAATTGATATCTTCTGCATGCAATACCTAACACTCTTGCCATTCAAACACAGTAATATCACTAGGCCACTTATAATATTGAATTTGGAGCAAGTTAGCCTGGTGATCCTTCCACCTTTTGTCCAGCAATGCTTTGACATCAATTACAAACCTTGTATATCCAGCATCCAAAGCAATTACTCTGTCCAGAATGATGTTGAAACTGAGAATATTGATATCTTCATCCTTTTTCAAAAATTCCATGACCTTAGAAACTGTATGACCAAATTCATCCTTCCACACATCAAAATCCTTGATCTTTTCATTCTTTGTTAGGATTGATGGAATGAACTGGTGTTTGAAAGTGGCAAAAGAATCAATATTTTCCTGCATTCTTTGATTCTCACCATTCACATATTGATACTCATCCAATATCATCTTGACCATTTTCTCTATTGGCTTTATAGCTGTAGGAGCATCTTGATTCCATTGTAGAACTTTACACAGAGTGATTAGCTTGTGATGTGTTGACTACCATCTTTGATACAAGGGATCTAAAACAGAAAAATTTACTTTCAACCATTCCATGGCCTGAGACAAGGAAGAATAGCATTCATGCACATCTCTCAACTTGTCAACAACCATTTTCACTCTATATTCTAAAATTTTCTCAAACACTTCAAGATTTTTCAATTTTGCCTCATTCTTTGTTTTCTCGTTTTGGCTTTTCAATTCCTCATTTTCTTTTTCCAACTTCAATTTCAAAACATTGAATTGTTCAACAGTCACTGTGGTATCACCAGTCTCTTGTGGCACAGGTGTTTGAATTGGCACAATGGCTTGAATCTGAGAAGAACTCTCACCCTTCAATTGTTTTTTCAGGTTTACATTTTCAAGATACAATCTATTTACCTCATCATTCATCTCCATCTGAGCTCTCTCATAATCAAACAATCTTTGCTCTAGCTTTACAACAACAACTCATGTAAACATTGCAGTATGCATAGTGAGGGTAGCTGCTTCAATTGCTGATGTGTCCTAGAATGTCTTGACCACAATTGTTCCCCTTATTTGTTGGACCACATCAAGTAATCTTGGTTTGCTGGTGTTCTTTTGTGTTGCCCATATTGCCAAAGTCTCTGTTTTTAGATTGTAACCACAACCAGTGACACCTTCCTCATAGTCAAATTTAGAAACTAGCATGGGGTCATCTTGATTCCTGACTTGGTCTAACAAAAACATTTTCTTCAACTCAAGCCCGGGAATGATCAGCATGTTGCTCCTTAATACCATTTGTCTAGCCTCATCAGGGCTGACGCTTATTTCATCTATTTTCATATTCTTTAAAGTATGTGAAACAATTTGGTCATGCTGAGATTCATCAGCACCCATTTTATTTATTTCCACTTGTTCTTGAAATTCTTTCATCTTCATCTTAAGCCAAAAATCTTTGAATTCAGGAGAATTAATGAAATCATCATCCTCCATAAATCTCATAGAAGCCACAATTCTTTCATCTTCTTCTAATTTAGGCTCCTCTTGTGCCTATTCGGCCATTCTAGCCTCTAGTTTGTGTGCTTCTATTTCTTGGCCAATAAGTGGCTGATATGTTTCTCCTTCATCTCCCATATTTTTTAGGATACTAGCCACTTCATCAGTGTCACCCCCTCCTTCACTCAATTCATATGGAACCAGTGGAGAAACATCCTCAATCCTTTGCCTTTTCGTAGGTGGTGAATCAGGGACATGAGTTGGATCCTGTAGTGACATTGCATTTGGTGCAGGCTCTTGAATCACAACTCCTGGTGATCTTTTGACACTAAGCTTGGTAGCTTTTGAAGGCTGCTTCTCAGACTTGCTATATATTCTTTCAAAATTATCAATTATCAGATGTGTTCTTCTCAAAGGGTCCCTCTCTTCAACAAAGAATCCATCAAAATTAGGATTTTGTTTTCTCCTATCATCCGCAATCCCTTTCAAAATCTCCCATTTTCTTTTCCTATCATACACTTCTTGAAAGGTGACAAGATTTCTGATCACATCCTCATCAAAATTCATTTGATGGGATATTCCCATTCTTGTGAGGATGATTTGTATGACAAAGTTCATGTGACCCTCTAAATCACAAACCCTCTCTACACCTAATTTCAAAGAATATTTAGCCTTCAAATAGGCTTGCAAATCCTCTAAAGCATCAGAACCAATGGACCAATCACCAAACTATTGCAAGTATGTGCCTAATCAGTGTTGTCATTGATGTCAACATATTCTTGTTGTCATTGGTGTCAACTGTATCTTATTCCATTACTTGTTTAGAAGACTTATATGTTGAGGATATTGAGAAAATTAGCCTCTCCGGAAGAAACAAGTGAGTTACAGAGAAGTGCAGTACAGACAATGAGTTGTATGCTGAAGAACAGTCCAGTAAACTGCTCTGCATTTATTCCTGCTTGAAGATCGTGGTCTGTGACTTGGAAGTAAGTTAGAAGTATGTCTGAGGATGCTACATTTTAGGTCTAAGTCATCTGCATGAAGATCTAAGTGAGTTGTGTTCACCAAAGTGAAACCTACTTTTTCTGTAAGTTCAGTTGAGACAGGAAGATAGCATTTGGCTCCACATTCCTCCGCAATAAAGTATCTTGCTCTGTGGTTCTAGAGGGAAGTCTGGGATGATGATAAGTGCCTACAATTGCAATGGTTCATGGTTTGGTGGTCCGTAAGCTATCTTTCTTTTATGACAGTTGAAGATAGTGAAGTTCATGTGTTCCAGTGAGAAGATTCCTATGGATAAAGTGGTTAAGGTTCGTGCGGTTTCTCCTGATGATTATAACATGCTTGTGGATGTCTCCTAATCATCTTCCTATCTAGACTTTGGTCCGCATTAAGAAATTGTGATGGCGTATGAAGATTTTTCCCAGCTAATGTAATGTGTAACTAGTCTTGGCCGACCTGGTTGATCCCAGTGATTATAGAGATCTCTGGAAGATTGTGGAAGAGTGTTGTGGTGTGGAAGATCATGTTTGAGTCCCAGGTAAGGCATGGTGTGATCTGTATTTCATTCCCCTTGCATAAAGTTGTAATAGGTCAGGACCTATTTTGTAAATGTTTGTAATACTGACCTTGGAGATTGTTCCAATGGTTGATGATTGTGATGTCGACCTTGATGATCATTCCAAGGTTGATGTAGTGTATAAATACTTGTAGTTGAGTCATGGAAAAGGTTTCCTTGAGCTAAAATGAATATATATTAAGAAAGGTCCAAAGGTGGAGCAGAGGAGGGGCAGAGGAAAGAAGAGGAAGAGAAGAAAAGAGGAAGAGAAGAGTAGAGGAAAGGCAGAGCAGGGAAATTATTATACTTTAGTTGCAAATAGTGAAAGGTGTTGATCGTGGAAGTGAATAGGGTTTAACTGCCCTCATGGTTTAACAGCCCTTATTGTAATCTTGCTAGGTTTAGGGTTGAGGCAGTGAGCCTGCTAAATCTAGTTGTACTTCATGGCTGTAAGCCAGCATGTTCTAGGCCTGTGGAGTGACAAAGCCTGAACATCATTTTTGTAAAGATTGCAATATATATTTGAGAGCTAATCCTCTCTGTGGTTTTTCCCTTTTTGGGTTTTCCACGTAAATCTTGGTGTTATGTGTCATACTTTTGTGGATGTTGTTCAGTTGTATATTTTGCTTCTACTTGATTATTCTTTTGAAATGGTTGAAAGTAAAAGTTCAAGAAAAGATTTAGAGAACACTGATTCACCCCCCTCTATCAGTGTTCCTGACAATCAACACAAACACTATGGAATCAAGAAGAAATGTGCCTTTCTTTTGTTTCTTCATTACATCCTTCTCCATCCACATCATTTTCCACATGAATTCAAGGAGTGCAATTCTATCTGGCACAAATTTGGGCAACACATGGGGTGGCTGAGTACACCCATATACCCTAATTATAGTATGATCTAGCAAGAAAAACTAATCAGCATAGTTATGACTATGACCCTGTTCTGGCCTATGGACAAGAGGCCTCAACATTTCCCTAATCTCTTTTGACAATCTAGGAGAAAAGATACCAAGAGAATTCATTATTCTAATTGAGAATTCATCATGAAACACAACATAGTCACAATTCCTACAATGGCTATCCTATTTGTAACACCAACACTATGTTGGCAATCTTTGTCTCTTTTCATCAATCATGCTCAGATCCATTCTGCTGGGCTGCA
This sequence comes from Cunninghamia lanceolata, assembly GCA_027924645.1. NCBI lineage: Eukaryota > Viridiplantae > Streptophyta > Pinopsida > Cupressales > Cupressaceae > Cunninghamia > Cunninghamia lanceolata. The sequence goes on along the minus strand of BSBN01001272.1, from coordinate 16,706,400 downwards.
TCCTACTATTTTGATACAAAATCAAATGACATAACAAAGAGTAGTATTTGAAATCTATGGGCTTTTTTTTTCTCTTATTTGCAAATTCCATCATGGAGTTTCTTTTCAATGAATGTTGCAAAATCATATTCAACATTAGCTTCTAGATTTTGAATTTTCATGGCCATCATCATTAGGCCGACAGGCATTCTACCTTGGGCATCAATACCCAACACCTAACACAAAGCAAAATATGTTCTTTTGAAATAGATAGAAAAATCTTCAATAGAGAAAGGTTCAATTACAGTGGATGGGATTTCAATTCTTCTGTTATTTGCCCCTTTCCTCATGTGCATGGGCACCTCATCCTTTATGTGTGTTTTTCTCAAACTATTGTACTCATGCTCACTCTTCTACACATCTACTAGTGTGAGGGCTTGCTTGTTCAACATGAAGCAGTCTATGATTGCATTCTTGTCCACAGCCACTAATGGTGACCTATTTGGTAGTCTGACTATTTTGGTGGTTGAGTGATAGTGTTGTGCCAATGTTCTAATCAAATCCACATCAACAAATACATTAGGCACCACAAGCTTTGCCAAATCCAAATTCCATGGGTTTCCAACTAGTCCCTGTCCATCTTTCTTTGCACAAAAATACCAAAAAAGGTTCCATCCAGATATAGGGATTGCAGCATCCCGACATCCTTCCGCAACATCCTTAAACAATTTCTTAGACCCCTTGTCAACTGAATTTGGTAGGATGTCCAACAATGATTGTTGAAGTGATCATTTCTTGGGAGCAGGGGGGTCAGTGGTCTTACTCACAGACTCAAATTTTTTAGGTGCCATATTTTAGTGCCTCTACGAACTAGGGTTTTGATATTTTGCTTGCTTTACCAGACTAGTTGAAAACATAGCACAAACCAAACACCAACTTTTATGCAAAGAGTGATAGGACAAACTTACTCGGTCAGAAAATGCCTAAGGAGAGCACACAAAGCTTGAATTGACCTTCTGCAATCAACACTGAATTTGCTGGAATGAAGAAATACAAAGAAATCCCAAGTTTTATCGTGCCATGAAGCTGGTCATTTTGCCATTAACCTAGTTCATGCCACGAAATCAACAAATCTCAGCATTCAATTCTTTTCAAACACAAACCGTTGATTTGATCCAATCCATTCAGTCCTTTCCTCAAAAACTAGAATCCCGTAGGCATCAATGATAACCATTGCGGGGTAGCACTGAAGTCATTTCAACATTTAATTCCTTACTGCATCACTGCAAGACCAACTTAGGGCAATCACAGGACCACGGGACCTCTTGGACAATTACATTCATCTTCACCACTTACTGCCACCCTTAAGCCTTGTTGCACACCACCATGGGATGGCGGGATACATGTTATCCCTTATGTCTTTTACCGCGCCACTGCCAAGCTTTGGTCTGACCATCATGGGGCCGTAGGAGCCTTTGGTCTCCCATTCGTTGTTTACCGCATTACCACCAGTTGAAGTTATTAGCATCGCGGGGTCGCAGTATGTAGCATTACCGATTACTTGAACTCCTTATACCACAACATCGCAGGCTCGACTTAAAATCGTCGCAGGGGCACGGTGAACACTTAATCCTGACTCCTTCCTACCACATTGCTGCCGGTCATCTCTATACCTGCCGCAGGGGTGCAGTAACATATTATGTGCCGCTTGAGTTTATACCGCAATGCCGCAACTGAATTTTCTGCATGATGCAGGGAAGCAGTAACTTTGTATTCACATCCTCTAATTCCAGCACACCAGCCAAGGTTGTTTGCATGTACTGCGGGGCTACAGTAAGAGACAAAAACACATCAATGGTCAAAAATATAAATTTCTTTCACATAGACCTAATATGCGATGCTCATAAATGAATCCTGGAACAATTCTAAAAGGAATATGAATCCCTAATTATGGATTTATGGAAGGAAAATGTTTGAAACAGACTGGGACTATGTGAAATTTTGAATGGTTCTAACACACCTCATGATGAACTAGAATATATTTTTCCTTCATCCTGCTTGTGTTATGTTTTTATGAGTTCTTTTCTTGTGAATATATCCCTAAGGAAAATTTTTCTGATACTTGTAATTATAAACATCTTCTTGGTTTTTGACTACAAATTCTTTTTAATCTGTAAATTGAATTCTATTTTAAGTTTTCATTTGCAGTCATCAACAGATTGGAAAGTCAACAGTTATCAACTTGTGAACTCAATAAAGTTTTACTAATTCAAGTTGTTGATTTATACATTATTGTTTATTTGGACTTTAGGAAATGAAGAGAAGGGCTGTAAGGCACAAATTAGATGATAGTGATCATAATGCTGAAACTTCACTGATAGATTATGAGCACCTTCGTAGAGAAAAAGTGGCCAAGAATAATGAATATTTATTGAGACTTGGTTTGACAAATAGGCAAGTTGTAAATCCACTAAGTAGTATATTATTTGTTTAATAGTGTTTAATGAAATTTTATAGGCAAGAGCTTTATGTATATAAGACATAATATGATATTATTATTATTTTTATAGGCAACAAAAAGAGTGCAAAGAAAATGCAGAGAAAAAACAAAAGGAAAGAAAATATACAGTGCCGCCATCTCATAGAAGCCACTGCTTTTGTGATTCAACAAATGCAGTTGGTGAAAACAATAGTTGCAATGATGATCATGTGTAGCCTGATATAGCATATGCTGATGTACTGCATCCTGATATAGTACATGGTGATGTGCAGCCTAATATAGCACATGGTGATGTGTAACATTGTGATGATCTCTTAGAACAAAGTCTAAGAGAGATTATTGAAAAACATCAGATCATTAAAGGAACAGCAGGTCTGTAGATGATTTATTCAAGATTAAAGGATGTGTTTGAAGTGAAATCTACAGAGATCGGTACTCATGATCTACCTACTGATGCCACACCTGATGTGGCCAAGGAGCATTAAGTTTTGGTTAATGAAAGTCATGGAGAGAGATCGCTTGAATCTGTTGTGCCTCAAAGTGCACCTGTTGCATCTAGAACTTTTGATGGAACTAGTGGATCAGCCAGAAATACTAGTAGTGGTTTAATAGAAGATGTGGATGCTTGTGTCAAAAGACAAAGATTGAGTCAAGATTTGTATAGATCTACAGAGAGGAATGCAAAACTAAGAAAATTAGAAGGTAAGAAACCATTCTTTCTTGAGGTATCGAGAGATGGTGAGCCCATTGGGCCAAATACTGCAAAGTGGGCCTCCAAGTTGGGTGTAAGATGTAGGGCCCATTTAGATATTTGCAAATCAAGTTTTGCAGAGCAAGATCCATGATCTGTGGAAAATGTTATACAAAAAATGGAAAATGCTTTTGAGACTACTGGTGAACAAATCTCTAGAAAATATTACAAGCAAAAGATGAGAATTTTGATGAACAATTTTAGATACAATTGCAGAAAAGCAATCATGGAGGGAAAAGAGAGGTTAGACTCCACTCTATGTCCCAAACAGTGGGAGGCATTGAAAGAAACTATGCATTCTGAAGAATGTTTGGCAAAGAGTAACAAAGGCAAGAGAGCAAGAGATACTGTGAGGGCTGGATATATATTTGGCCAAGGTAGGTTGCAGGCCAAAATGGACAAATTTGGAGTAAGTGTATGGAATTTTGGTTCAGTTTACATTGTGTTATTTATTTCAATTTTTTATTGAACTGACTATATGTTGAAATTGACATTGTATTTTAGGTGGAAAACAGTAATAGAGAAGCAGGAGCAGAAGATATTGTCAATTATATGGTAGCACTAGATCCTAGTAAATATAAGAGTAGGATGAAGTGGAAATCTAGTTCATCAACAGAGATTTCACAGCCATCTGTTACATGCCCAGTAGGATCAGCCTCTCCAGATCATGTCAACTCAAATGAAGGGTACCAACATGTACTGAATTGCATATACGGTCTCAGTCAGCAAGTTTCATAGTTGGTTGCCTTTGTTAACCCTATAGTTTCTACATGGAATGAGCATAATTCCATGGATTTAGATGTGGTAAGAGGCTCTATTGATCTCATTTCTTCTTGTTTGGCAATTCTGTATACAAATGCCTCTTAATATGTAGATTATTGAAATCTGAGCATAGGAGAATCCAACCCAGTTTCTTTATTGGTGGAGTGATCCAGAAAATGTTCTTTTGGACAAATTTATAGCTTGCATTCTTTACTTGACTATTGAATGTTTTGTATATTTTTTTGCATGATGGTTAAACCACATGCAGAGCAATTTTTTCAAAGTAGCAGGAAAGCAAAAATGCCTTCATGATGTCAACAAAGTTGCCGATATTGATAGTGATGATTATGATGAACTGGACAAGAATGTGCAGCACAATCATCATAGTTATGTTGAAGTTGAGGTAATACAATAGTTGTCAGTTATCTATCCCAATGTTTTGTCGTTCTTCATGCTTAAAATGTTCTTTTGGACAAAAAATTATAGCTCTTGCATTCTTTAAGTTGTAAGTTAATCTATCCCAATGTTTTGTCATTAATTCTTCATGCTTAGAATATTCTTTTGGACAAAAATTTATAGCTTTTGCATTCTTTACTTGACTTATATTATTTTTTGCATGATGATTAAACCACATGCAAAGCAATTATATGAAAGCAGAACTAAAAGAAAAAGGCCCTGTCAATAGAGATATTTACAAAACTGTACAACTTCATGTCAATGTTGATAGTGATAATTGTGATGATGAACTCAACGAGCATGCACATGATATTCATAGTAGTAGTCGTGCTGAAATCGAGGTAAGTGCTATGAAACCACATACAAGTAAGTACTATTCAAGTAAGTAATGGTTGTTTTATTATGTAAATAAGGATAATCATTACCTATTTGATAGAAGCTGGTTAGAATAGTAGTGAAGTGTAATTAGCTAGTATACATAGATTATGGAAATAAGGGAGAACATATAACTTACATATGGAAGCTTAGAGCTTAGTTGTAATCAATTGCATACATAGATTTTGACTATGCATTAGTGCATTATGTTAGGGGATGCCATGGTCCTCAGTTGGGGGGACTTCATTTCCAATCCATGTCTCTTTCTGGAGTACTCATACAGTCTAGCACTATTGTAGTCTTGCCCTCCATTTGTTTGTACCTCGCAATGGGTTAGTTTTTTTTTAGAGTAAAAAGTTGCTTCTTTGTTATTCAACAGAATCAAAAAAAGAACATACAAAAACTGATTTGTTACAAGACATAAGACATTACATACAACTGTAAAAAATAATATAATGTGTTTTTTACATCTCAATATAATGTGTATTTTTTTGTTTTTGCAGACATTTAATATTGATAAACTCCAAGAAGGAGATAAAGTTCAGGTGTTGGATCCTAGTGATGGTGCTATGTTTGTGGGCATTGGGCGGATTCACTCACTATCTATTGTACATGGAATCAAATTGAAAGGAACAAGAGATGCAAATGTAAATATTTTAAAGGTCACAAGTAACATACCCCTTGCTTATGAAGACAAAATAGATGGAGTTGTCCATCTGAAAGAGAAAGAAGGGACCTTCACACTGTGGCCACTAAAATATTTTTAAAAAATAACATAGTTGATGTTTATCATGTACTAGCTGTTAGACAACTTGATCCATTGCTTTATGCAATAGTTTAAATGTGTTGTTCAGGGATCTTAGTGTTTTTTGTCTGTTTTGGAGCTGTATAAACAAAAAAAGCCATTGTAACTCAGTTTTCTCAGTCACAACACTAAGAAACACACTTTGTAACACACTTTTCAAAGAAAAGACACATATTTAAGTCTTATGGGTTTTTTGGACTTGACTTTATGTTGCTTTTCCTCCCTAAACATTCAGCATCATTGCCTTATATGCCTTTATGAAAAGATTCTAGGGTTATTGTTGGCTGCATTGAAGGAGAGAGCTTCATATATGGGACATGATCAACACTTAGTCATGAAGACTCAAGGAACATAAATGAGAGAGCTTCATATGTGAGATGTCATCATGAAGACAATCATGAAGACTAAAGGAACATAAATGATAGTGAGCAAGAGATAAAGTACATAGTTCATGCCATAGACAAAGTGAGATGAGTCTTAAGCTGCTGTGATCAAGGGTGGTGTGTTAGTTTTTGAGAAAGGAAGGGCAGTTGGCAATGCACAAAGATCAATGAGGAAGATTACAGTCATAAGGTGACGATGTTAGCATTTCATCAAGACTTTGGAAGCAACCAGTAGACAAATTTATAGAAGTCTTAAATAGCAAAAAGGACAACCACTAATAATGCTATTATTACAAGGCATATATTCTACATGGCAGTATAGTTACAGGAATATGACAGTTTCAAAAACCTATGATAGTCTATAAATCAAAGTCTAAATTTTGTATACTTATGGGTGACTATTCTATAATAGAGAGATAATGAGTGCATAGAGGTAAGATGTTCATGGTGAGTGGCAATGGTCAATGGTTCCTAGGGATACATGCATAGTAAACATGGTTTCAGTGGCATGAGCAAAGGAACAAAGGATTGCAGTGTTAGCATTAATTAAAAGGCAAGTATATGAAAGTTGCACGGTAGTCATCTAGAAAACAAGATGCACGGTTCAGTCACCACAATGAGTAGTGAAGACCAAGGACACTAAATATATATGACTACCTACCAAGTGTCCAATGTAATAATAGAGGCAGGGTAAGTGAACGGTTTAGACTCAAAAAGAGGCTTTTGAAGATGCATTAATGAAAGAAGAATCTGATTCCATGCCCTAAGAGGACCTGATATCTTCAAACTCAATAAAAACATGTCCCATAAGTAGTGTTGATGACAATACAAGACACAAGAATATAGTGATGTTTCATTAAGGAAGGCTGATCTAATCCATGTTTCACATTATGAATATCCTATCACAGACCTGACTACATATGACAGTGTCTTTCCTTTGGTTGCAGTCAAGAAGGACAAGTGCTAGACTGATGGGGTGGATTAGATGCCCTGTGGCAGCAATTAGGCACTTTTTGGAAAAGCATTGTAAACTTGGAGAAGTTAATTCTTTCTTGTCATTTTTGTGCATTGTAATTCGATCAGATTTTTAGTCTTGTGACTGAAAATAAACATTGTAATACTTTGTTTCTAAGCATTTTTCAAGCAAGATAGATATTTCAGACTTGTGCAAGCTATAAGAACACCTTTCTTTTAATAAAGTTCAGCGATTTTGCCTTCTCAATGGTTGTCTTTATATTGTATGCAATAAATTGATGATTATGATGTGTATTTCTATGTTTTGTGTTTGATCCAAAAAAAGAACACACAATCAAATCTAGAAGCTCATACATCCTATATCATGGACCATGGAAATATCATGTTTATAATCCTCAAATATCAGTTAATTAAAATGACTAAATATACTACTAATTGATGTCAATTAATAATTAAATTGACTAAATATAGTACCAATTGACAGAAATCACTAACAGTGAATAAATATGACTAAATATACTACCAATTGACATAAATCAGTGAATAGTGAATAAATATGACTAAATATACTGCCAATTGACAGAAATCAGTGAACATTGAATAAATATGACTAAATATACTGCCAATTGATAGAAATCAGTGAACAATGAATAAATATGACTAAATATATGACCAGTGTTAAATCAATGAATAAAAATGACTAAATATACTCCAAATTGATCAAAATGATGATTAAAATTAATGACTAAATACACTACCAATGGATAGAAGTCAATGAATAAAAATGACTAAATAAGTGACCAGTTAACAACAATCAATGACTAAATTAATGACTAAATATATCAGTGAAAAATAAATGACTAAATAAGCGACTAGATTACAGCAATCAATGACTATATCAACGACTAAATACACTACCAAATCGATCAATCAAAACAACCAATAAATGATTAAAAATGGTTGAGTCATCAATTTGGTCGTGTTATAAATGACTGGTAATAAACTACCAATGGTCACGTGACCATGTTTGGTCATTTATAAGCAGTTTTTAGTAGTTTTTATAGTCATATATTGCTCTTTCTCTACTAGTGACTTCATGGGAGTTACATTTACTATTCTAGGAGGTTTCTCATGTTAATGGGCATGGAATGTTTCATGAGCTAAATTTGGGTGTCTAGTTTGGGCCAATGATAGTTGCCCCTTGTTTTATAAACCTCTTGTGGTTTCTATTTCACATATGCTATATAAATTGAAGCCTTAGGATAGTAGTTTCATGTGTTCTTTCATAGGTACTCAAGTTAATGCAAGAGCATCTCGGGTCCATGAGTAATCCTCATCAACAAAAAAAAATTATTTTCTTTGTTCATTATTTTTCTTCTTGTTTTTGCTTGTAGGAGTTGGTGATCAAATTTCTGGTAATTTCAATTAGTTCAAGACCAAGCGATGACTTCACCTTGAAGAGGAGCCAAATAGGTGTCTACAGTTCAAGTTGGGAGAAGATTTGATCAAAATAGAGTGAATTCTTCTTTTGTGGATGTTTCTGGCTCTAACAAGATGTCCAGATGCACTTTGCCTCCAACAGGATGTCCAGATGTACTTTTCCTCCAACAGGATGTCCAGATGCACTTTTCCTTCCTATAGGATGTCCAAATGCATTTGCCTTCCAACATGATGTCATGATGCTCTTTGCCTCCAATAGGATGTCCAGATGTGCTTTGACTTCCAATAGGATGTCCAGATGCCTTTGCCTTCCAACAAGATGTCCAAATGTGCTTTGCCTTACAACAAGATGTCCAGATGTGATTTGCCTCCAACAGGATGTCCAGACGCCTTTGCCTCCAATTGGATGTCCAAATGCATTTTGCTTCCAACCGGATGTTTTCAACTAGATGTTTCAACCAAATGCCATGTTGCAACCGGATATTTTCCAACCGGATATCTTGTTGCCCTACATGTCATGTTGACCTACAGATTTTTGTAAAAAACATCCTGCAACACCCAAAAAGTGATGAAAATGGTTTTTAAGTGCCTTAAAGCGCCCAAAAAGTGACAAAAATGGTTTTTAACCGCCTTTTTGGTCAAGAGCCACTAAGAGGATACCGATCAAAAGAGTCAGTAAGAGGATGACACATCTCTTTTCATGTGAAGATGTGTGGTAACCACCTCTTTTGCATATAAAAGGGGAATTTCTTGCTTTTGAAGGGGATCTTCTCAATAGTGTGTTTTTGACTTTTGTTGTAGCTTCTTCTACAAGTTTCAAATTTAAAGGTGGATTATTTTGGTTTTTCACAGGGAGGCTAGGATACTCTGATTTGGTTATTGGAATGATTGTAAGGCTTAGGCCAAGGCATGAAAGATTTGTAATGTCATTGTACTCCTACTATACACTCCAATTACAAATGAATAAAGAGATTTTTGTTTTATTGTTGTGTGTTGTTTTATTTTGTTGCCTGGTTCATTAGCTTGTCAAAGACCCTGGACCTTGACCTGCATCAAGTGGTATCAGAGCATTCGAATCCTTGAGGTTGTGGACATGCAAACACGGCACACTGAGCCAGAGGTAGAAGAGGAGTGGTTCCAAGAGCTAGAGATGCAACATTGGTAGAGATGTTGAGAGGCATCATAGATAGGCGGAATGCAATGGAAAGAACACAACATAGAGGAGTACCTATAGAGGATGTGAGTGATAATAAGGAATAAGTCAGTGAAGAAGAAGCAAAAGAAGGAGAAGATAGATATGAGAGGGGCTTTCTGAGTGCAATGACCAAGATTTCCAATAAACCCCATGTAGAGTTACCCAGTTACAGTGGTAGTCTGAAACCAAATAAATTGATAGACGAGATTTCAAAGATGGAAAAGTATTTTGAGTTGGAATCTATTGAAGACCCTAAGAGGGTAAAACTTGCAGCTGTAAAGTTGAAGGGACATGCATCTCTATGGTGGGATCATGTGCAAGTTGAGAGATAGAGAAAAGGAAAGGAAAAGATTAAAACCTAGGAGAGGATGTTAACTAAGTTGAAGGCAAAATTTCTGCCTACAGACCATCAGATCACCATGTTTAAGATGTTGTAGAACCTCAAGCAGAGGGAGAAAAGTGTGCAAGAATACACTGAAGAGTTTTATAGATTGAACATCAAGGCTGGTCACATTGAAGATGATGTTGAGAAGGTCTCCAGGTATGTAAATGGTTTACATTATTCTATCCAAGATGAAATTAACATGGTCAGAATTACCAGCATAGAAGAAGCTTATCAATTCGCATTGAAGGCAAAAGAAAAGATCTCTAGAAGGTAGAATAGTTCTACAGGAAAAGGTAACTCCTCCAAAGGAATAGGGCAGTCAAATCCTAGACGTGGTTCTCAGGATAAGTAAGGAAAAACAAGTTCTTCTCAAACCAATACTCAAGGAGGTAGAGGAAGGGGTGATTACCCCCAAGGTAGAGGAAATTCTAGAAGAGGAAGAGGATTTAGTGGAACATGTTTCTAGTGTGGATAGGCTGGACATAGGGTATTTGAATGTCCTCAAGTACAATAGAGCAATGGCAAAGGAAAAGAGACTAGAGTCCATATAACACAAGCTGAGGAGGAGAGTGTGGCAAGTGTAGCCTCACCAAAATTTGGAGAAGAACCCAAGGATGGATAATCCTTTATGCTAAGAAAAGTTCTTCTAACACCAGACAAGTTACAAGAGGAACTAGAGCGATGAAGAAATATGTTTAGAACCAGATGTAAGTCTGAAGGAAAAAGTTGCAGTCATTCTGGACAACAAAAGCACTGACAACTTAGTGTCAGAAGGGATGGTGGAGAAGCTAAAACTAAAGAGGTTGAAACACCCAACTCCCTACAAGGTTTCTTGGCTGCAAAAGGGACATGTGTTAAATTTCACATTAGGAATTACAAATATGAGGTAATGTGTGATGTTATGCCAATGGATGCATGCCACATTCTATTAGGCAGGCCTTGGCAATAGGATAGGTAGGCCATTAATGATGGCAAGAGTAATTGCATTAAAATCAAGAAGGATGGGGTTGAGTATGCGTTGAATCCTTTGAAGGATAAGGATGAGGAGGTTGAGAAAACCAATAGGGTTTGTCTAGTGACTGGAAAACAATTTTTGAAGGAAATCAGTAAAGAGAAGGTATGTTATGCCTTCCTACCTTAGGTTGCAGAAATTATGATAGTAGAGAAAGGGGCAGAAATTCCCACAAAAGTTCAATAAATTTTGAATGAATTCAGCGACATTCTAATGAAGGATTTGTTGGATGGATTACCTCAACTAGAAGCATAAGTCACTACATGGACTTGATACCGAGCGCAAGTCTACCAAATAAGGCACCATATAGAATGACACCCATGGAAAATGAAGAGGTGAATAGACAAGTGCAAGAGCTATTGGATAATGGATTGATTAGAAAGAGCCTCAATCTGTGTACTATACCTATTGTACTAGCACCTAAGAAAGATGGGAAATGGTGAATGTGCATTGATTCAAGGGCTATAAAAAAGATAACCATTAAGTATAAACTTCCATTGTCTCATATGGATAACTTGATGGACTATTTGAGTGGAGCAAAGTACTTCAGCAAGATTGATTTAAAAAGTGGATACCACCAAATCAGAATTAGAGAAGGCGATGAATGGAAGAGAACATTCAAGACCAAGGATGGATTGTATGAGTGGCTTGTGATGCCATTTTGGTTTACAAATGTACCCAACACCTTTATGAGACTGATGAATGAGGTAATGATTCCTTTCCTCAGTAAATTTGTCATTATTTATTTGGATGACATTTTGATTTTTAGTAAAACAAAAGAGTAACACCTGCTTCACCTAAAGGAAGTTTTGTAGAGATTAAAAGAATAAAATTTGCTGGTAAACTTGGATAATGTAGTTTTATGTAGAGGGAAGTAGTATATCTGGGTTTTTAGTGTTTAAAGAAGGGTTGAAGATGGATCCCGAGAAGGTTAAGGCAATAATGGATTCGCCTTCACCTAGAAACATGTTTGAGGCCAAAAGTTTTCATTAATTGGCGAGATTCTATAGGAAGTTCATTAGAAATTTTAGTTGAATATGTGCACCAATCACCAAGATAATGAAGGGTGTTAGGAAGAGTTTTAGTGGACAGCTGTTGTTAGGGTTAGCCGGCAGAAGATATCAATTAAATGCAAATAAAGATTAAACAGAGAAATGGAAATACACAGAATTAATACCAGCGAGAGACAAGATTTAACGTGGTTCACCCAAACTCGGGCTACATCCACCAAACAGAGAGTCTAATATTATTATCCAGTAAATCAAACCGATTACAATCAACAATCCTTGCAACTCAATACCGCTGCAAATGCTACAATACAATCCTCAAACCCTAACCCTTGGTCGCTTTTTATCAAGCCTTTTTGTCGGTTACAAAAATTAGGGTTTTCTTATGTCGGTCATAAAAAATAGGATTTTTTTAAGTCGGCCCTAGGATTTTTTAAAGTCGGCCCTAAAAAAAATTTTCTCGGGGGTTGCCGCCCCCGAACCCCCGCTCGGGGCCCGACCTGGCCCCAAACCCCGGCAAGGATACATGGCTAGTGTACAGTACTTTCCTGATCAGTCGCCACCTACCAACAATCTCCCACTTGGAGACTGATCAGGCTCCACACCAAAACAATCTCCCACTTGGAGACTGATCCTGGACGACACCACTGCGCATGCAGCTTCCACTGGAAATAAGCACCCTGGACTCTACTGTTCAATTTTTATTGTGTTTAGTCTAGAAGACCAATTGAAGCTAAAGAGGAGCTCAACTTCTCCCTTGTCACTGCCTTTGTAAACATATCCGTTGGATTTTCATCTGTATGTATCTTTTCCAGCCTTAACTGTCCATTATCCAACACTGACCGAATAAAGTGATACCTCAACTGTATGTGTTTGGTCTTGGAATGCAAGGCAGAATTCTTTGCAAGATGGATGGCACTCTGACTGTCTGTATACAAAGAACTGTTAGCCTGTTGTTTACCCAATTCTTCCATGAAAGATTGTAGCCATATCATCTCCTTGCTTGCCTCTGTTGCAGCGACATATTCTACCTCTGTGGTGGATAAAGCAACCACCTTTTGCAACCTAGAAATCCAACTCACTGATGTTCCACCTACAGTAAAGACATAACCTGTAGTACTTCGCCTGGTATCAATATCCCCTGCCAAATCTGAGTCTACATAACTTGCTAAATCAGTATTAGAGCCCCCAAAACATAAGTGTTTATTAGATGTAACTCTCAAATATCTGAGAATCCATTTGACCGCATTCCAATGCTCAAATCCGGGATGACTCATATACCTACTAACGACTCCGACAGCATGTGCAATATCCGGTTTTGTGCATACCATATACATTAAACTTCCTACAGCTGAAGCATAGGGTATCTTGGACATTTTCTCTTCCTCCTCTTGTGTCTTTGGACACATCTCCTTAGTCAATTTCAAATGACTAGGCAAAGGTGTACTGACAGCTTTGGCATTCTCCATATGGAATCTCTGCAACACCTTTTCAACATAAGCAGCCTGAGATAGAGTCAATTTTTTGTTCTTCCTATCTCTGCAAATTTTCATACCAAGGATTTGTTTTGCTGCCCCCAAATCCTTCATATCAAATGACTGTGATAACTGATGTTTTAACTCTCTGATGTGATCCATGTTAGACCCAGCTACAAGCATGTCATCAACATATAAACATAAAATGATGTAGCTGTCATTATCCAACCTCTTAAAATAAACACAATGGTCAGAATTACACCTACTGTAGCCTTGCTCAGCCATAAAACTATCAAATTTCAAATACCATTGCCGAGGTGCTTGTTTCAGGCCATACAAGCTTTTCTTCAATCTGCACACTTGTTTCTCCTTACCTTTGACCTCAAATCCCTGTGGTTGTGCCATGTATATCTCCTCCTCCAAATCACCATGGAGAAAGGCAGTTTTCACATCTAGTTGTTCCAAATGCAAATCTTCAGCAGCCACAATACTTAAAACAGTACGAATAGAAATCATCTTGACAACCGGAGAAAATATCTCATCAAAATCAATGCCCTGTTTCTGTGCAAATCCTTTTACAACTAACCTGGCCTTAAATCGTTTCTTACCTCCATCTTCCTCTTTCAGCCTGTAAACCCATTTGTTTGGTAAAGCCTTTTTACCTACATGTAACTTACATAATTCCCAAGTCTGATTTTTCAGCAAGGAGTCCATTTCTTCTTGCATGGCAAGCTCCCACTGAACTTGTGTATTCACCTGCATAGCTTCATCATACCCTTCTGGTTCACCAGCATCTATTAACAAAATAGAATACAAAGAGGGAGAAAACCTTTCAGGAGGTCTACTTATCCTTGTTGACCGTCTAGCATTCACTGGAGTTTGTGGTATTTCTGGTTGCTGTTGCGGAGCATGAGGAGCCACTGGAACATCACTATTTGGAGTATCATCCAGCACCACATAATCCTTTTCTTTCTTCTCATGCTGCTACAACTGATCTTTGTACAACACCTTCTCATTGAATATAACATCCCTGCTTCTCACAATTTTCTGATTTTGAAAATCCCAAAGCCTATAACCAAATTCATCAATGCCATATCCAACGAAGGTACATTTTTTTGATTTCGCATCCAGCTTGGTTCTATTTTCAGAATCTATATGTGCAAATGCTTCACAGCCAAAAGTTTTCAGAAAAGAATAACTCACCTTCTTGCTAGTCCATGCTTCCTCTGGAATACCACAGCCCAAAGGAACTGAAGGACCTCTGTTAATTAAATATACAGCAGTGTTGACAGCCTCTGCCCACATGTTTAAAGGTAGTCCAGCATGCAATCTCATGGTCCTTGCACGCTCCATTATTGTCCTATTCATGCGTTCAGCCACTCCATTTTCTTGTGGAGTCCCTGGAACCGTTTTCTGTCTACGAATTCCATTAAAGGAACAATAGTCTTCAAATTCTTTGCTGCAATACTCACCGCCATTATCAGAGCTGAGACATTTTAATCTTTTACCTGTATCATTTTCAACCAAGCTTTTCCATTTCTTAAATGTTTCAAATACATCAGATTTCTGTCTAAGGAAATAAATCCAGACCTTCCTAGTTGCATCATCTATGAATGTAACATAATACCGAGAGCCACCAAAAGAAGATACCTAAGTTGGTCCCCATACATCTGTATGCACAAGCTCCAACTTTTCATTTTTCTTTTGCTTCCCATCTCTGAGAAAACTGACTCTCTTTTGTTTTCCATACACACAACTTTCACAAAAATCCATATTAATACATTTCAGACCTGGTAAAACTTTCTTAGAATGAAGTACCTTCATACCTTTTTCACTCATATGCCCAAGTCTGTTATGCCACAGTGTTGTTTCAGAACCTGCAGCAACTTTTCCAGTCTCTTCCTGCAAACCTGCAGCAACTGTTCCTAAACCTGTTTGTTTTTCCTCTATAAAATCTAAAGTAGAAGGAACAGTATGACCTGTACAAAGATATAAGGTGCCTACTTTTACACTTTTTGCTACTACTAAGGCACCTTTTGAAACCTTCCAATTTTTATCAGTAAATGTAACAGTGCAACCTTGTTCAGTTAGTTACCCTGCTGAAATTAAATTCCTACTGAGCCTTGGAACATGCCTCACCTCTTGTAGTAGCCAATGATTCCCATTCTGCAACTTAATCTTGATTCTTCCCTTTCCAACAATCTGACAGGGTTCATTATCTCCCAAATAAACCAGCCCAAAATCCCCTTGGACATAATCAAGGAAATAACTTCTATGGGGCATAGCATAAAATGAGGCCCCTGAATCTAAAACCCATGAATCATCAGCATTATCTAGGGAAAGAATCAAAGTATCATCTTCAGACTTATTGCTTACCACATTTGCTTCCTTATTGCCTTCTTGTTTGTCTCCTTTATTTTTCTGAGACCAGCAATCTTTCTTCAAATGACCTGATTTTCCACAGTACCAATAATCCTTCTGTCCTCTGGTTTGGGATCTTTTGTCCTTTGATTTTCCTCATGACTTCCCATGACCTCCAGAACCTTTTCCTCTCTCCCTTGATCTACCCCTGCTTTCTGCGTTCAAAACACTGCCTGATTTGGATCCACCTGAGCTTTTCTTACGAATTTCCTCACTTAGAATAACACCAACAACATCATCAAATTTTAGGGTATTTGAACCAGAAACAGAGTTACTAACTGCCATTACCAAACTATCCCAGCTTTCAGGCAATGAACATAATATCAAGAGAGCTCTAACTTCTTCATCAAATTTTACACTTACAGAAGTCAATTGACTGACAATCGTATTAAATTCATTTAAATGACCTGTCACAGATCCACCTTCAACCATTTTCAAATTAAACAACTGCTTCATGAGAAATACCTTATTTGAGGCTGAGGGTTTTTCATACAATTTAGCCAAAGCTTTCATCAGACCATCTGTTGTCTTCGCTTCCATTATATTGAATGCCACCGATGGTGCCAGGCACAACCAAATGGTTCCCAGTGCCTTTCTGTCAAGAAGATTCCAATCCTCATCAGACATTGTTGCCAGTTTCTTGGCTACTCCTTCCAACGGCCTCCATAAATCCTTTTGATAGAGGTAATCTTCCATTTGCATCTTCCATAACTGATAGTTCTGCCCATTGAATTTATCAACCTTCATTTTACCCTCGTCCGCCATTGCTCCCACTCAACCGTGAGACTTTCCTGCAGACAATAATCAAACACAACCTGGCTCTGATACCACTTGTTAGGGTTAGCCGGCAGAAGATATCAATTAAATGCAAATAAAGATTAAACAGAGAAATGGAAATACATAAAATTAATAACAGCGAGAGACAAGATTTAACATGGTTCACCCAAACTCAGGCTACATCCACCAAACAGAGAGTCCAATATTATTATCCAGTAAATCAAACCGATTACAATCAGTAATCCTTGCAACTCAATACCGCTACAAATGCTACAATACAATCCTCAAACCCTAACCCTTGGCTGCTTTTTATCAAACCTTTTTGTCGGTTACAAAAATTAGGGTTTTCTTATGTCGGTCATAAAAAATAGGATTTTTTTAAGTCGGCCCTAAAAAAAATTTCTTGGGGGCTACCGCCCCCCAACCCCGGTGAGGATACATGGCTAGTGTATAGTACTTTCCTGATCAGTCGCCACCTACCAACAGCTGTAGCAGAAAAGAGCTTTCAATTGTTGAAGAAGAAGGTGATAGAACAACCAGTGTTTCAAGTGGATTGTGAATCTAGTGATAGTGCAATTGGGGGAGTATTAAGTCAAGAAGGTAGACCCATTGCCTACTTCAGTGAGAAACTAAATGAAGCAAAAAGGAAATACTCAGTTTATGACCAAGAATTATATGTTATAGTGCAGCCCTTGAAGAAGTGGAGGCATTACTTGTTGTCAAATGAGTCTGTATTGTACATAGACCACCATGCCTTGCAGTACATCAACAATAAAGGTAAGTTAAACCAGAGGCATATGAAATGGGTGGAGTTTTTACAAAGTTATTTGTTTTTCTTGAAACATAGGAGTGGTAAGTCAAATAGGGTAGCAAATGCACTTAGAAGAAGGTGTTTATTGATGAATGAGTTAAGGTTCAGTGATGTTGGATTTGATGCAATGAATGATTTGTATCCTAATGATCCTGATTTTAGGGAAGCTTGGATAGCTATTAGAAGTCTAGTGGAGGGAGATAGGACTCCATGGTTGGAATATTTCATCTAAGATGGCTTTTTGTTCAAAGGACAGAAATTATGTATACCTAGAGGTTCAATGAGGGAGAATCTAATAAGAGAAAGCATAGTGGAGGCTTGAGTGGACATTTTGGAATAGATAAGACATTGGCACAACTAAGTGAAGGATATTTTTAGCCTGGAATGAGTGTAGATGTGAAGAGACTAGTATAGGGCTACATAATTTTCCAACATGCTAAAGGAACAAGACAAAACATAGGACTATATCATCCATTGCATATACCAAAGAGACTGTGGGAGCACCTGAGTATGGATTTTGTTTTGGGTTTTCCTAAAACACAACAAGGTAATGATTCAATTTTTATTGTAGTGGACATATTTTCAAAGATGGTTCATTTCATACCATGTCATAAGACTAGTGATGCATCCCACATAGCTAGATTATTTTTCAAAGAGGTAGTCATGTTACATGGATTGCCTAAGAGCATAGTCTTAGACAAAGACACAAAGTTTGTTGGACATTTTTGGCATACATTATGGAAGAAGATAGGAACTGAATTAGGATTTAGTTTAGCCAATCATCCCTAGACTAATGGATAGACTGAGGTTGTGAATAGAGGTTTGGGAAAATTATTGAGATGTTTGGTGGGAGACAAACCACAACAATGGGATCTTATCTTGGTACAAGCAGAATTCGCTTACAACAATTGAGTGAATAGAAGTGCAAGAAGTAGCCCATTCCAAATAGTTTATGGGTACAACCCAAGAGGTGTTGATGAGATGAGTGATAGTGAAGATTTGAACTGTTGGAATACTAAGGATCACTGAGAGGGGGGTGAATTAGTGATCTGATAAAACTAATTCTTCAACCAAGATCTTCACACAATAAAATAATCTAACATGATCATGAAACATAAGACAATTGCATTAGGACATGAAAGCATTAACAAAGCACAAGAGTCAGATTGAATCAACACATAACATAGGTGATTGAATGGAAAACCCCAAAAGGGTAAAAACCACTATAAACATGATCTCCATTAAGCCTCACTGGCAAACCTCACTAGTTATAGTTTGTGCCTCATTGGCAAACCTCACTGGTTACAGACTATGCCTCATTGGCAAACCTCACTGGTTATAGACTATGACTCACTGGCAAACCTCACTGGTTACAATTTGTGCCTCACTGGCAATGCTCACTAGTTACAGAGTATGTCTCACTGGCAAACATCATTGGATACTAATCACATGCCTCACTGGCAAAAACCTCACTGGTTACTGATCACATGCCTCACTTGCAAAAATAGGATCTCACTGATCACAAATCCTATGCCTCATTGGCAATAGAAGCACTTACAACAATCTCAATACAAAAAGGTATACAGAGGGTTACTCTGTTTCACTACAAATCTCATATTAGCATATCATTCTTCTTTAATCTGGAAGTCCATTCATTTGCATTCATACTCTGCATATCTATTGTATAATGTCCTCTCACTGTGCTTGATTCACCTACAAAAACATCTCTTACTCTACATATTACTCAGTCAAACAACCAAAATCACCATCTGCAACAATATCCACCCACTCTGCATTAAACAATGCCTCTAATTCATCTGCTACTCCATTGTCCTCTACAATTTTTCATGCTTTGATTCTTCTTGCAATATCACAGTAGAATTTCAAAATGCATTCATTTCATCCTGTTGCATTTCATTCATCATATACTTACCCTCCTTGCTCTATATTAACTTCACAAACAAAGAGCTCCTCACTCTGCAGATCACACACACACTGGTATCTCTCTCTAATTTTCATCCTTAACTTACATCAAAAACCTTCAACATGCTAGTTTTGAAAACCTCCAAAAATAACATCTACAATCTCAGTTATAGAGAATGCATCTTAAATGATGAGAGTGGAGTCCCTCATGCTTCGTGCATGTCAAGTCTATTTTTAAACAAGTTTATCTTTAGCTCTGTTTGTTTTCTACAATGCTGAAAAATGGAGGTGGCTGTCAAATTTAGATCTTGGGGAATAGACATTGTTGTTCAAAGAAGGTTTAAAACATAATCGTCGATACCCATTTTCCTGCCCTCAAATCTTTGAACTATAACCTTTGATTTCATTATGGCACTCAACATATGAGGAGTTGACCGGAGGAGCCGGTATCTCTAGGTGAGAGGGCCAGTCAAGCCATGGCAATAAACCCCCTCCAAATGGTAACTTAAGTTAAGTTGACCTGTGACAATAAGTAACTCAACAATTATAACATAAAGTGCATTTAGAATTGATGGTTAGGTTTTAGGTCAATATGACATGGTTTAGGGTTTAGAGTATATTGGGTTTTAGGAATATATTAGGATTTAGGACTTTAAAATAGAAAGACAAACCCTAACTATGGCAGAGAGGAAATAAAGGTATGTTAGGGTTCTTAGAAGTATTAGGGAACAAAGTCTTCAAGAACTTGATAAACCCTAGGTTATTAAATCTAAACCCTAGATCTTAGAATTATGTCTTAGGGCTTTAGATAAACCTCCAAATAGAAAATTAAGGAATAAATGTATGAAGAACTCTATCAATAAGATAGGGACCTTATTAACAAACTCACCATGTGCCATGGAATGTATCAACTTCATTTGTACTTTGCAACTCCTCAAATTACAAACATCACTCATCCTTTGCCATTGGCAACTTCACTATTGCAAACGTTGTTGCTTCAACCATAACACCTTTGATACTAGGGACTTAATGACTTGCAACATCCTCTAACTTGCAATGACCTCAAACACAAACTCCAAACACCTTAAGCATCTTAAGCATGACCATAAGTATAACAAGCTTCCTTAAACATGATCAAGACATGTTGATAACAAAGATCAAGACATGAACACCATTTGAAGTAGCACATGATGACAAGAAGCATCCTGAAGCATGGCATGAACACCATAACAAATCCTAAATCAAGAACATGAACATCATGAAGCAGATCTTGAAACACAAAGATGAACATCATGAAGCAGCCATATCATAAAGTATCTTGCAATGATCTCAAACATAAATCAATCACTAAGCTCTACACATTGATTGCACTTTGACATGTAAGTCAATAAATGAATGATAAAAACCAACCTCAACAAACATCAATGAATGAGTTGCATCAATGACAAATGGCAGACCAACATCCAACATCAACTCAAACATCATGAATGAATCAATCACATCAATGAATGTCATGAATGTGAATGTGAACAACAAACTCCCTCAACTAACTCCATTTACCTAGAATAGACAATACACTGAGATGATCAACAAGGGAAAAGTAACTCTTATCATGAAGAATGAAACTTACTATCCTGAAGCATGAAGATGAACTCATCATGAACTCATCCTGAACTCAAACAACACAACATCCTCCAACTTTTGACATCAATGACAAACCATCATCCAACATGAATAGGAAGAGTGCTGTAGCAGAATATTTTACAGAATACATTAATGAGGTTCACAAGGAAGTGAAGGAAAAGTTGGAGAAGAGTGCCACCAAATACAAAAACTGTTAGTGTGAAAAGTTGCATTATTTATCTAGTTAGCTTTTAGCATGTCTAGGAGATTTATATTCACACTTGATTAAGTCCAACTTTGGGCTTCTTACCTTTTTGTCTCACCTCATGTGGTGAAGACATGTGTACTCACCTTTGTGAGACACCTACTTCATGCAAACTTGCCACTTGCTCAAACATGTGTCACTTGAGCAAGACAAGTGTTGCACCTATGGAGGGTTCAATCGTTGTGTATGAGCTTCTCACTCCCTCATGCTTGCCTACTTAAGCAAGACACCTATGTACATTTAATTCATCTTTTGGCAATGTAATTTGACATATTGTGTGGAAAATAGCTTTATGGTTTTATTCTTGCTTGTTGATCCTTGCTTTTTCCAACAAAAAGAATGTCGATATGCACATGAGAGAGTAAGAGTTTCACATTGGTGATTTGGTATTGACACATTTGTGAAAGGAGAAGTTCCCAAAAGGAACATATAATAAACTGAAGTGGAAAAAGATTGGACCTTGTAAGGTCTTGAGGAATTTTTCATCCAATGCTTATGAAATTGAGCTTCCAACGGGTATTGATATTTCTCCCATATTCAATGTGGCTGATTTGTATAAGCATTATGAAGGAGAATCAAGTACACAAGCGAATTCAATTTCATATTTTTGGGATGCATATGAGTGGATACATCAGTTGCTTAAGAAGACATTTGAGTAGGTTGACAAGATGATTGATTCTCAAGTGGCTAAAGAACAAGGGGGAAGGAATATATGGAGTATCTTGTCCATATGGGGAAGGAATATATGGAATATATGGGGAAGGAAGGATAAACCAGCAGATGAAACCTCTTGGATGCAATTTTCATAATTGGTTAAGTATGGGATATCTATTCAAGACTTACCTAAATGTTCATGAGTTTCCAACTCATGGAACATTTCAGTTACCCGGTGTGTCTAATGTAGGAGCATCTTGGGTCCATGAGAAATCCTCATCAACCAAAAATATTTATTTTCTTTGTTCGTTGTTTTTCTTCTTGTTTTTGTTTGCAGGAGTTGGTGATCAAATTTCTGGTAATTTCAGTTGGTTCAAGGCTAAGTGATGACTTCACCTTGAAGAGGAGCCAAATGTGTGTCTACAATTCAAGTTGGGAGAAGATCTTATCAAAATGGAGTGAATTCTACTTGTGCGGATGTTTCTGGCTCCAACAGGATGTGCAAATACACTTTACCTCTAAAAGGATGTCCAAATGCACTTTGTCTTCCAACATGATGTCCAGATGCCTTTGCCTTCTAATAGGATATCTAGATGCACTCTGCCATGTCCAGATGCACTTTGCCTTCCAACAGGATGTCCAGATGCCTTTTCCTTCCAATAGGATGTCCAGATGCCTTTGCCTTCCAATAGGATGTCCAGATGTGCTTTTCCTTCCAACAGGATGTCTAGATGTGCTTTGCCTCCAACAAGATGTCTAGATTCCTTTGCCTCCAACAGGATGTCTAGATGTGTTTTGCTTACAACTGGATGTTCCAACTGGATGTCATGTTGCAATCAGATGTTTTCCAACTGGATGTCTTGTTGCAATCGGATGTTTTCCAACTGGATGTCCTATTTCCCTACATGTCATGTTGACCTGCAAATTTTTGCAAAAAATGTTGTGCAACACCCAGAAAGTGATGAAAATGGTTTTTTACCATCTTAAAGTGCCCAAAAAGTGACAAAAATGGTTTTTAACCGTCTTTTTGGTTGATCTAAGAGCCAGTAAGAGGATGTTGATCAAAAGAGTTAGTAAGAGGATGACACATGTCTTTTCACATGAAGATGTGCAATAACCGCATCTTTTGCATATAAAAGAGGAATTTCTTGCTTTTGAAGGGGATCTTCTCGGTAGTAAGTTTTTGACTTCTATTGTAGCTTCTTTTGCAAGTTTCGGATTTAAAGGTAGATCGTTTTGGGTTTTCACAAGGAGGCTAGGATACTCTAATTTGGTTATTGGAATGATTGTAAGGCTTAGGCCAAGGCATGTAAGACTGTAATGTCATTTTACTCTTGTTGTACACTCCAACTGCAAATGAATAAAGAGATTTTTGTTTTAGTTGTTGTGTGTTGTTTTATTTTGTTTCCTAGTTTAGTAGCTTGTCAAAGCCCTTAGACTTTGACCTACATCACAAGTGCTACCAGAACACTTACAAATTGAAGAGAGAAAGTGTATTGCATATGTACTCTTGTGTTGAAGATTAATACATTCTTGTACCTCTCTTTGATGGTGGAGGTTTTCCCCACAAGGGTTTCTCCACATACATTTGGTGCCATGTGTTTGTTTATCATGATTTTTTGATTTCTATTTGTTGATTTTATGCTTCCACATTATATCTTAATGGTAATGCAATGTTGTATTTATAAATCATATTTACATACTCTTTGGAGAATTAACATTAACATTATTTCATCTTGTTTTTAACAATAGATTTTACTAAACCTACATGACTTTTTTGTGACCATTGTTTCCTTTGTTAAATGTATTTGAGTTGGGATTAAGTAGGAAACCCTAGGATTATGAGGCTCTAGCACAATACAAGACTATGTGGTGGGAAAAAATAGCTGCACAAACTTGGCAAGAGAAACATAGTAAATGAAATTTCCTCTAATTGACCTATGTAAAGTGATTTGTAGATGATTTGTAATGCCACTTATAAACAACCCGCCCCTATTTTGCACGTGTTTTCCAACACCCAATATCTACCTATATTACATCAATTAAATTACCCCCTTAGGCCCCTAATATTGAAGTGATATATTGGGTCACATTTTGGTTATTTAAAAACCCCCAATATGCATGCACATGGTAAGGTATTTCTTTAGGGGTGAATCCCCTAGGGCTTTCAAGTAATTTATTTAAATTCTATATCATATATTTCCCCTTTTCTATATGTTGATGTTGGTTTATAAATTTATGTGTAACCTCAACATTTGGTGCACTAACCATTAAAATAATCATTAATAACATTAGAATAATCCTCACCATTTAATTCCATGTGATTAGCTTCAACACGTATAATCCTTTTGTCTATAAGACCTTGAATTTTATATTTTAGTCTAATGCATCTATTTATAGAATGTACATGTGTATGTGGTGATAAGCACAAAAATATTTAACTGCATGTGTGTGAGTCTATATATCCATTATCTTTAACAAGAGGAAAGTGATAAGTTTTTGTTCCAATATTGTTCTAATATAACATCTGGATGCTCCTCAAATCTAGTGAGCTCTATTAATCTATTTGGTTTTATGTGTACATGATGATCCTCACAATGATTAACAATAGATTCATCTTCATTTCCCCAATCTTCCAAATGTGACATGAATAAACATAACTCTTGGGAATGAGAAGTTTTCTATAAACATAACAGTATAAAAGATCATTTTTTAATAAGGTAAACTCACATTTGCATTCACTAGCACATAAATATGAAAATGAAGGATAAGACTTACAAAACACCTGGATCCTTTGATGGGTGGAAGTAAACCATCAATAAATTAAATTTGAATCTCATCATTTAGTAATGTAAAATATATTAGTAATCATAGCTTGAAATATCAATAGATAATCCTTAATTTTCTCATGTTCTTCTTGTTTGCATTGTAAGATTTGAGCAATAGATGTCTTAGGCTCAATATTGTAGTGAAAATGTTCCATAAAAGCATTTCCTACATCCATAAAGGAAGTGAAATAAGCATGAGGTAATGAATAAAACCATGTAAACGAATGACCACTCAAGCTTGTTGGAAACAATTTAGCAAATATCTTATCCTCAGGAAAATAAGTGAAGAATGTAGTTGTGAAGGACATTATATGAAGCAATGGGTCACCTCTACCATCATACTTTGTAAAATAAGGTGCCACAAATCGATTTGGTGAAGGATAAACCAATATGTCATATGACAAAGGATTATAATATCTCACTAGTGTAATCCTTCCTTTTTATTTTTTTTTCTCAAAAACATCAATACAACTTTCTAGATGGTCTATTTTACTAATATTGGTGCTTAAATAATGTGAAATATCATTCTCAATAAGCCCAATATCTTGATGTGTATGCAAATCATGTGTGATGATGGAGGAGGATGTAAGAGATAAATCATGCTCAAGATAGTTGCACATTATCCTCACATAAACCAAGTAAAAACTATAAGAGTTCCTCATGTTCTTCTTGTTTGTCTACATGCATCTTTAGGTTTGGTGTTTGTTCAATAGAAGGTAAATATATGGGGTGTTATACAAATTATCAAAGATATCATAAGAAAGCATGAGAGGGTCTGAAGAAGAGTCCCCATGGACATAAAAAAGTGGTATATTACCATGATGCATTTAAAAATACATATCCCTAAAGAAAATCAACTAGAATGTGATTAATGAGAACTATGAGAACGACAAGCTCTAGAGCCAAGAATAATGTAATCTATACAAGCACATGGCATAAGCATGGAATTATGTAAAAAATCATGACATGAATCAAACCACTTTTTAGATCTATCAAGCAATGTATCACC
The DNA here is from genome assembly GCA_027924645.1 of Cunninghamia lanceolata. Classification (NCBI taxonomy): domain Eukaryota; kingdom Viridiplantae; phylum Streptophyta; class Pinopsida; order Cupressales; family Cupressaceae; genus Cunninghamia; species Cunninghamia lanceolata. The sequence goes on along the minus strand of BSBN01001272.1, from coordinate 16,680,589 downwards.
AAATGCATGAACATTAATGTATCATCAAATTACGTATATGAGCATAATATGAAGATAATAATTATCTAAAATGTAATAGGGTGCCTACATAGAGCAATGTCCCACTTGGGGGACATCTCACAAAAATGAGTTTTAGAAGACAAAAATTATTGAACACCTTCGAATGAAGGACCTTCATTTGAAACTACAAGGCCTACCATGTGTAAATAGGGTTCAATTGAAGGTACCATTGAATAAAGGCTAGGGAACCTTGGAACAATGGTCTTTTATCCCATTTTTAATGTTGCACACCCAAAATACCTATAGGAAAGGGCCTTAAATCAAAGGTGCCTTCAAATGAAGGGCCTTCAATGAAAGGTCCTTACCTTGAAGGCCTTTTATATGAAGGTCCTTAGTTGGCCTTTATGAGGCCCTTCATCTTTTCCTCGCTTGGTTTTCAACAAAAATGTTGATTCAAGGCAAGATTTCAACAATCAAATGAAGTCACCATGACACAAGCTTTTGTATGATCATGGCCCTTCCAAAAAGATTTCTAAAAATTATAATTTGTAATATTTTTTATTTAATTATTATATTTATTTTTTACTTTCTAGTGAACATAAGTTCTTTACCAAGCATAAACATCTATTTTCAACACACATGAAAATAGACAGAAAGTAGGGAAAATTTTCTAAAAAATATGTCCATCCTCCATATTGATGTCTTTGTTTCAACAAAAATAAAATAAAATTGGATACATATAAGAAATTATGTTGATAAAAAAATATTACTCTAAATTATAATTAATTTGGATTAAAAAATTAATAATAAATAAAATACGCAACATAAAATTATAAAAAAATATGCATGCTCTAGATATCAGTGTTAATAATTTGTATTTAAAAAATCATGAATTGATCCTATTTGTAAAAAAAGTTATGTTAGATGGGAAAATATCACTCATTAAAAATACTATAATGTATAAGAAACAAATTATTAACAGATGTATAAAAATGAGACAGAATTTTTTTAAATTTTTAAAAAATATATATTTAGATTCTACACATGAAATCCCAAAAATCACTAGTTCACATCATCTTCAAATTCTTAATGATTTTCTTTCTAGGTCACTTATAGTAAGCAAGCATTGAGAATTTGAAGATGTTGTGAACTATATTTTTGGGGATTTCATGTGTAAATTCTAAATATATATTTTTTAACAAAATTAAATAATTACACTGAGAGGTGTTCCTACATTCATAGCACGGATGGGAGCTGAAAGATTCTGGAATTTCTATGTAAACTTATAAGATTCCAATCTAGAATCTTTATTAAAAAACCAAATAGTCACTCCACAAATTAAGAAAACCAAAAAAAAGAAGGTGAAAGGAATAAAAAAAGAAAAAAAGAAAATACATGCTGGATGTAAAGAAAGGTGGATGACAGTTTCAAAGAAGCCATCACTATGCACTAAGATGAAAGAAAGAAACATTACAGAATAGCATATGAAAAGACGCACATTCAATCTATTTATATTGCCTCCTTAATTTTTTTCCACATGTAGAACTAACATATCAAATTGTAGGATTTGCGGTAAATTGATTAAAAAAAAAAGATATCTCTCCGTACTTTAGATATATTTTGTAAATATGAATATACTAGTTTATCTCATTTTTTAAACATTTGTTAAAAACGTGTTTTTTATACTTTATAATATTTTTAATGAGTAATATTATGCCATCCAACATAACTCTTTTTAGAAATAAAATAAATTCATAATTTCTTAAATATAGATTAATAACACTAATATTAATGGCAATGCCTACATATTTTTTGTAATTTTTTGTTGCAAATTTTATTAGTATTAATTTTTTAATCTAGATTAATTATAATTTAAAGTGATCTATTATGTCATCTAGCATAATTTTTTTTGTATATATCCAAATTATTATTTTTGTTGGAACGAAGACATCAATATGGAGTGTATCACATTTTAAAGATTTTTTCTACTTAAAAAAATGTGTCAAACAAAGACCTTTATGTTTGGTAAAAATCCAATGTTCACTAGAAAATAAAATTTAATAAATATAATAATTAAACAACACATATTATAAATTATACTTTTTGAAAAACTTTCTTGAAGGGTTATGATCTTGCAAAATCTCATGTCATGGTGACTTTATTTGATTGTTAAAACCTTTCCCCAAATCGCCACTTTTTATCAAAACCCAAGTGAGAAAAAGTTGTCAAGGGCCTTTGTATGAAGGGCCTTTGAATCTAGGATCTTTGATCAAAGGCCCTTCATTCAAAGGTACCTTTTGTCAAAGGTCCCTTATTATAGGTGTTTTGGGGATACAACTTTTAAAAATGGGAAGATGAACCTTATTTACACATGATAGACATTGTACAATTGAACATGAAAGACATTGATTTGAAGAAAAACTTCATTCACATGTGTTCAATGATTTTTCCTTCTAAGACTCATTTTATGCCCTATCCTACAAGTGGGACACACCTTTATGCTTCCAAACTACTATAAGTGAAAGAACTTGTGAAAATTTGGTTAAAAATGTTGATTTGAGTGTCCCCCTTAGGCCAAAAAGTGGAACACACATTTATGCTTCCACCCAAATTTATGACATCTAAATATTTCCATTAAATGACTTAATCGTTAGTTCTTTAAAAGAATTTTGCATCATAAACCAAATCATCATGAAATAAAAAGCCATCATCCTCATCATGAGAAGAGGAAAAATAGTACTTACCCTGAGTGAAAATATATAGAAGAAGAACTTTCAACCTCTTGTGAAGGTGAAACATGTGTATCTATATCACTAGGCACCTCGAGTAAAGATGAAGCAAGAGAGGCACATGGAAAATAATTCGTAGATGCAAAAGAAAAGTTATCATGAGATGTAGAATAAATATGCTTGCTAGGTACACCATCAAATGAATCAAGATCCCTAGATATCTCAAAGGCATATAGTACTTTAAGGTAGGAGCTAAGTCACCATCATAAGCCACAAAAGATGTATCATCATAAAACATGGTGATGTAGAGGAAGTGAGCTTGGTTAGGAAGTCTAAAAGAGATTCATGACAAAGATCTAGAAATTAAAGTGCACAAAGGAGGGTGGATGGATAAGGATCGTATATGTAGAAACCAATCAATGTTTAAACCCTAATCAATATAAAACAATGAAACACAAGTGAGGGTGGATATAAACCCTAATCAAATTTGACATAATAAATATTAGATTGGAAAATTAGAGATATAAAGAAGGTCAAAACCTCTATGATAAAAATCCTAGAGGAGTTTGAATTTCAAATTCAACAAAAATATAAAGAAATAAAATGAATTTATTTACTAAAATTAGGTTTAATGAATGTGATTAACAATACAATCCAATCAACCTAATTAAGAGCTAGGATAGAATGTGTACCTGATCGAATATAAAATATAATAAAATAACAAGAATATATTTTCATGTTTTGATATCGATGGAAATGAGATACGTTTGACTACACCATGACAAGTGGTTGCTACCTAGAATCTAATGCTAGATTCAAGATGAACAAATTGGGAAAACCATGGCTTGTGAGTTCACTAATTGTGCGCTAACCTAGATCACTTATGTACTATAAAAGTGATCTTAGAGCCACAAAAGTGATCTTTGTGTGCCACAAAAGTGATCCTTGCACCCACATATCTAATCTTTAACTCATGAAAATGATCTTTGACTATAGACTTGACCCTACTATCTACAAACCTTCGATACCTATAAAATAGAGACTTGCCTCACTTGCACCTACAATTTGAAAACCTAGTGGTGTTGATGAACACCATGTTTATATTTCTATGCAAGAATCTTCACCTTAGTCAAGCTCTGTGATTGATTTATGAATTTTGGAAAGAGTTGAAAGACAACAAGTAACATATGCAAGTGATGTTGATGCAAATATATTGATGCTAGGTGATTGATACTTAAGACTTGATACAATGGAATTATGTGACACACCAAATATTAGAATGACCTAGTGTAAGAGCTTGGATTTTTCCATATGTTGATGTGGCTAATTTGGAAAGATGAAGCATAAAGGTGGGGTAGTCCTTTGTGATAGATAGATGCACTAGGGTTGTCCTAATGATGGTTAGATCCTAGATACTTCTTATGGAATGACTTAAGGGGTGATATCCTTTTATACACAACCTAGGAACACAATTTCAAAGCTTTGGTGTAGGAGTTAGCACATAATGACTAGTTAAAACTAATTCACCTTGGGCCTATGGTGAAATTTAAATTTTGAACATAAGGGTCAAATTTATTCTATAAAACTGACTTGGGTCATTTTTGTGTGTGCATATTTAATGTGAGAATAAAACTAATAAATTGAGAATTGAAAATTATTTGAGTAGCTTAGGTTAAGTTTTGTTTCTGAGATTCAATTAGAAATTGGGGTTAGTAGCAGCACCAAGTGAATCAAAATCATGTGCTAGGAACATGTACTTTGAACACCCACACAAAGTGGTGTAATTTACAAAGGATTAAAGTGTAGTGTATGCAATTTTCACCCTTATAAGAGTTCATGTAAACCATTACTCACCAAAATAATTCATCATAAATGACTAGTTATTAACATACAACTCATTCAAGAAAAAATATATCCACTCGTCCTATTATTGTAATACTATTTTTTTATAAAAAAATAAGTTTATAAGAAATAGATTACAAAATCGAGACTATCATAATTGATACCAAATTACAATGACAATGAAGCAACATACATATAGGTTTCTAAGATATAAAATAGAGACATGATTTAACTAAAATCTAATCACAATAGAAAAAAAACAACATAAAGGTCGTCAAAACAAGGAAAACCTCACTTCTAAGTGAGTAAAAAAACACAATAGAAACTTAGAGATTAAATTTATCTAACATAGTCCGAGTGGTATCAACTTCTGAGGTGATCCCACAATAGTGTGTCTCACTTTTTGGCATAAGTCAGACACTCAAAATCATATTTTTTATCATTTTTCAATTTGTGTCAATTATACCGAACAAATGGTCAAGAATTTAAGGATGATGTAAACTAATGGGTTGTGACATTTCTATGTAGATTCAAGTTTCAATGGGGTTTTGGGTCTTAGGAACATTCAAAAATTCAACATGGCTCTTTTGGCTAAGGTTGGCTAGAACTTAACCAAGGATTATAAAGATTGGACTTTAATAATGAAGGCTAAATATATCCAAAATTAAGAAACAATCCAATTCTTGAATACAACTAATCTTCCTAAGGGATCAGTTATCTGGAACAATTTGGTGAAAACTAGAGGGCTACTTAATAAAGGGATAAGATGGAAAGTGGGAATTAGAAATAAATTGTTGACTCAACACCTCTCTCCTCCCATCAACAATTTTCTCAGTTGATTTAGCCTTTGTCCAATCTATTTGGGACATATTTGGAAGGATATATTGTTAATGATGGCTATAATAAAAAGTGGAAGGTCTTTTAGGACTTCTTTGCTAGTGACAATGCCCTAGCTGATACTATTGTTGAATTTTAGTCTTACCTTAGCCTCTTCAATTTCTTTAACCAGAATAAGGAAGATGAAGTTATTTTGGTCTCTCATTCCTATGGGAATTATACAATTGCCTCAGGATGTGCCTTGATTGTCAATCTCCCAAGATCTCATTCTAATTGGAGATTCATTTGGAATCATAGACTAATTCAAAAAATCAACCTTTTTTTGGTGGATAGCTAATCATAACAAGATTCTCACTCAAGAAAATATTCTCAAAAGAGGTTTCCACTTTCCAAACAAGTTCCTTTTGTTTCTTTCTCAAGAAGAACAATGAATCATTTCCTTTTCCAAATTGTATTTTCTCAAGGGAGGTTTGGGAGGCTATCTTCAACAAATTTGAGAAACTGGGTCATGCCTGAGGATATTAAGACTTTTTCAGATTGTTGGAACTATAAATTTATGTTTAAGAACCCTATCATAAGAGAAATTTGACAACAAACTTCTCCTCTTGTGGCCTAGGACCTATGGAAAGAGTGAAATAATGGAATTTTTAGAGATACTAGTAGAAATGTGATGAATGTATTTCATGATGTCTATACTTCTATCCAAGAGAATGTAAATGCAACAAATACCAAAAAATAAAAAATTTGACCCTCAATCTAGGAAGTTAGAATAAGAAATAATTGGGGTATAAAAAAAGATTTGTTCAATGTCAATCTTAACAAGGCCCTAATTAGGAAACATACAAAGTGGAAATGTCCTAAAAATTGATGGATGAAACTTAACTTTGATGGTTGTTCAAAAGGTAATCGTGGTTTGATTGGGGATGGAGATATTATTAGGAATGATAAAGGCATTATGATGGAAAGCCATGTGGTCTGTATCATAACTAAAACTAATAATGAGGCAAAGGCTATAGCTGCCTAGTGGGGGGTTAAAAGAGCTTTATTTAGAGTTCAACAATTACAAATAGAAGGGGACTCAAAAATTATCATAGATCTTATAAAGAATGAGGAGCCCCCAAGTTGGATGATAAGTGATTATATTAGGTAGGTAAGGTCTTTATTGAAGCACTTCAAACATTATAAAGTAAATCATGTTTATCATGAAGACAACATTGTTGGTGATTGTTTGGCCAATGTTGCCCTAGATTTTAAAAGTTGGACTTGCTAGATAATTGTTAATGATTTGTTGAGCTTAGTTATAAACATTCTTAATAATGATGAGGTGGACTACCATGATTAATACTCCTCATGTGGTGCATCGATTGATTAATTTGAATTATTACAAAATGAGCTCAAACTATAGTATGCATCAAAACATTAAAGGAAAACATGTGGGGATTAATAATGATTTTGAATGCATCCTTAAAGCCACTCTCGAAGGTGCTCATTTCATTATGATATATAGTTGTACTTTCCTCCCAAACTAGTATGGGGTGTTCAATCAAACAATTCTCCATTATAATCATATCCTCAGGGTTGGAGATAAATGCCTTGTTTTATTGCTTATCTCTATTGGCACCTTCACTTTTTTATATAAACATCCCTTTCTCTCCATTGTTTTTGAGCAAAGTAATACTAGTGAGACTAAAATGGAAGGCTAGAGAGTTCATGTAGAGCCTTCCTCTTATGCAAAATTATAGAGAAACAAACAAATGTGGGATATTTTTATTCAAGGAGGGATTGCTCCTTATTTCTAGGATATGCAAGGATATGATGAAGTTCTTACAAAATAGTTTGTCAAATCCTACAATAAGAGACAAGTGGCAATGGGAGGAATAAGATTCATAGTGATAGAAGTTACGATTTGCTAAGCCACAAGGGTGAACTGTCAAGGAAGAAAGGTGCCAAGATTGGGAAGAAGTAAGGAAAAGGAGTTTATTGACTCCTTCCTTAAAGAGGTTGAATCCTTGGTTAAGCACCAAAATGGTTACAAAAGGGTTGCTCTACCTTCACCTTGGAATGATGTAAGTTGGTATTTAATTAAATACTTTACTTTAGAAGGTAGGTTTTCTACTGTGCATGGCTATCATTTCCCTCTTCTTGATCACTTAAGGCATAAGAGCACTATTAGTTTTTGTTTTCTATCTATTGTCCTCTTTGGAAAGTTGTATCAACAATGGGGCTTCACCTCCTCTCCACCAAGGGCCAATTTATTGCCTCTACCATTATAACCTAAGTCAAACCCCTACATTACCTCCTATTGGTGCCATCAATATTGACTAGACCAATACTACTTAGCCTTCTATTACAAACCCTATAGGGAAAAATAAGGGTAAGAAGAAGAATTTTCCAATCCCAGAGCATATTGAGGATGCTAGTCTTAATTTTCCTTCTACCTACATTGTCAAATATGATACTAATAATGTTGTCCCCACCTTGAGCACTCCCATTTAGAAGTCTAAGATTAATACAAGAAAAAAGAAGAATCTAGCTTCTCACACCCCTAAGCACATCCTTCTCTCTGAAAGCGATGATCTCACTATTGGGTCTCCCTCAAAGGTTGAAGAGGTTCCTCAAAAAATTATCAGAATCAAATTTGTTGTTGCTGAATTAGCTATTGATGCAACCTGTGTTCCCTAAGATCACAACTCTAAAGAATAGGGTAAAATTAAGGCTATAGGGGGGAGAGGAGGTTAGTTAGACTTGCCAGTACAAATTTCAATGTTGCTAATAGTAGGAGAATTCTAATAGGTTTAATGGTAGTTAGAATGACCCTGGGAAGGGAGATAAGAAGGACACTAGTCAACCCCCCAAGGATGTGGAGGAAATTATAACTGATTTAGATTCTATCCCTTCTTATAATTCCAAGTACTGAGGATGACTCTTCAAACATGAAGAGGTTGAATTTGAATCCCCCCGAAGATTCAAATGATATAATTTTTGATTCTCCTGTTAAGGTCTATGAGGATAATGATGATATTAATGACCCTCCCAGAAAGGTTTATGAGGACAATGAGAACAACAGTGCAGATAAGATTCATAGTTATGAAAATTGTAATACAAAGTGGGTTGAGTTCATGACAGGTTGAATGTTTTCCAAATAGGATGAGTAAGATTGAAGAAGCTATGAGTGTTCAATTGTAAATGTTAATGATGACATGATGAGGCATTCTGCCACATGTATTGTCATTCTACTAGAAGAGCTCAAAAAGCTAAAGTAGATGCAAGAAAGTCTAGCAGATAAAACAAAGAAAAAACAGAAGCAAGTTGATGTGCAAGTGGATAACATTGAAATTGCTCCCTGAGATGAAACGTTGAAGACCCTTTGCAAGGATTGGAGAGACCTCATTGCTCATCATGGGGTCTAATGTGCTCTTTATTCTATTTCAAGTGTTGTTTTTGTGATGTCTAAGTGTTGTTTTTTGTTATTGTTGTGTGGACTGGTGATGTCTAGGTAGTCTGTTGTTTGTTGGTCTATCTGTTGTTGTTTCTCTCCAAACTTTTTGTTGATGTAAAGGGACTAGGACCCTTGTTTTCCCTATTTATAATATCAAAAACATTTTCTATATCATATAGCTTTCACTACAAATAAAAATTTTCCATGATTTCTTGGAATTAGATCATGAACTCAAATCTCTAGTGCACAAATATTTTTTGGCAATGTTTTATTAAATATTTCTCTATTATTAATTTTTGAATAAATACTAACAAAAAATTCAAACATATATTATTCCATAACACATTTTTCTTAGCATAATATCATAATTATTTTTTTTCATTAAAAGAAGGACATCCATATGGGGTGAACTATATTTTTTTGAGATTTTTTAACAATATTTGTTATTTTTCTAGTGTATTAATAAAGGTTATTATTTTTTCGTAATGGATCTGCATTCGTTATAAAATTAAAAAAATATTTAATATTAAAAAACCATAATGCATATTCTACTTTTTCAAAAAACTAACACTAAGGGCTAAATGCTTACAAAATGGCATTTCCAAATTATTTCATTTGATCCCCCAAAAGGTAAAGCAAAATTATTTTTTTGATAGATGTAGAGAAGACTCCCTCGAGGATTTAATCCCAGTCTAGGGGGGTTCCATCCAAGGAGGTTTGATCTAACTCTCTTCATTCAAACCCCTTGGATGGAACCCTTGTAAGCTTAAATCATTAATTTTTTAAAAATATATGTGATTTCAAACAAAAATCAAGTATCTCACAAGTGGAACACACTATTGTGGGATCACCCTCTACCTTGTAAGCAATGCAGTTCATAGTGGCTTGGGCATTTCACGGGTAATAAAAGTTGCCTTTATTAATTAGACCTTCATTACATAAGACATCTCCAAGAGTTGAAGAGTCCTAAGAGAGTTTGTCCAAATGTTGAGAGAGATTGTTGGTCTTCTTGTCCAAAGCTTTGAACTGATTGTTAATGTTAGCAACTTGTTAAGCATGCTCTGTTTTTTTTCCAAGAATCTTGTAACACAACAAATAGATTTGCCATCTACAAAAGGAGGCTAGAGTAAAGTTGTTACATCTCAACCTCATGATGACAGAATGGCTGTAAAAACATGTAGCAGAGCATCTGAGTTTCCATATAAATTCAATGGTAACTTGATAACAAGTTTCAACCACCTAATTTTTAGACTGTAATACCAGCAATACTCAACAAAACAGCTTTCCTATTATTGTAGTACTTAATCTCTATGCTAACACCTCTATTGAAACTCTTTTTCATTCATTCCTAAAGTAGGTATATAACGAACAATTCCAGACCACAAGATACTTATTTGTAACTAAGATGTAATATCTTGTTGTAGGCACAGCAATATAGAGAGATTTTGTTTCTCTTGGATAGTTTAACACTACAAGCGAGAAACAGGAAATAGTTTTAACACAATAAGATTTTGTCTATTCACCCAATACATGTTAAAAGCCCGATACAGCTTATTATTCAATATTAAACACTATTCTTTTTTCATACATTTAACAGTCTATTTAAATATCATCCAATTTAAAAGTGAACAATCAATAATTTTATATTTCTTCCACTCAAAAATGGTAAACATTTGTCTTATTTTTATTGGTCAAAATGTCCATACAGCTTAATATCCACTCATCTTAAACATCATCCATTTTAATGTTCAAATAATCAATAACAATTTTACACCTCATTCATAACAAAAAATGATAAACATTTATCCTATTTTTATTGGCTAAAATTGACTATGGACTGTTGAAATAAATGATGTTTAAGAACAACCTTATAATTAATTCTCTGAGTAGAATTAATTCAATTTGTTTTAGCAGAGAAACATTGACAATTTCAGTCCAAGAAGAAAACCATGATACTCTACGCATGTTGTTTTAAGGTAGAGACTACTGAATAATTTCATAGTAGAAGAAGAAGACTATGATATTCTACGCCGTTGTTTTAAGGTGGACTTCTGAACAATTTCATAGTCTAAAGTGTTGAAAATGTAGCCCGGTTGGTTAACCCAAAAGTGTATTTTGACTGTAACTAACAAGAAAACAGCTGCATTTAGTAGTACAATTATAGTTTGTGTGGGGTTCTAATGAGTTGCAGTCAACCTGGAGAACAATAGCCTAATGTGTGATGTCATGTTTTAAATAATTCATTTTGATTTTTCAAACATTACCTATAATATCTGTAAAATCAAAGATGAGCCACATATGTCAATTCCATAACATGTTTCCACTTTTTAATTGACTGTACAGCATTTATTGACTATCTTGCAGAAGATAACTAACACATGTTTAATACAAAATGAGTGGAGAGAAAGAATGAAACAGATAATGTATAGCTGGCTCAGAATTAAGAGACTGTCTTTTTCATTTTATAAAGAGATTTATAACAAGTCAAAAGCCAAATTTGTGGGTTTTTTTTTCAAATGAGAAAAGTGGTTTCAGGGATACTTAAACAATTTGTTGTTTTGTTCAGAAAGGACGATTAAGTCTCTTTACAGATCAATATGAAGAGCAGACTTAACTTGACTCAGTTGATGACAATCATGCATAGATAGGTACAGTCCGTAGTCTTTGGCGTTTGCATTTTGGAGATAAAAAGATTCATTGTCCTGTCGATAAAAGATCAGATCAAATATCTTATCAAAATGAAGGGATCCAATTTGGGGTTGACAAACCTCTTTCAAGGAATGGAACCCAATTTTTATTTAAGTTCTTAACAGTCTGTAAAGATGATAAGATTGTAGTTTTTGGATTTAACTGACATTAAAAAAACTTCAACAAACAAAATACTTGTGAATGGGGAGGAGGTTCCCTTGTGACCTTGGCTGGTGTGGGGCCACCCTAAATAATCTCTCCTCATGAATCTTAAAAAAAAATTATTATTATTATAGGATCTCTTTATTTTGATAATAGATTGTAGAGTAAAATTTGAAATATTGATATAAAAACTCTCTCACATTACTAATTTTACTAATATAAAGTATAAAAATATTATGCATCTTATTTTAAAAATTGTTCTAAATCTTTATAATTATAAATGTTAGTTACTAATTTCACTAATATAAAGTATAAAAATATTATGTATCTATTTAAGAAATTATTCTAAATCTTTATGATTTTATGATTATAAATGTTAATTACTAATTTCACTAATTTAAACTATAAAAATTTATGTATCTTGTTTAAGAAATTGTTCTAAATAGATTTATGATTTATGATTATAAATGTTATTTAAAATTTAAGAAGAAGGCATAATTTAATTCCATATTATATATAATATTTAAGAAATCTAGTAATCAATTTAAAAGTTATAAAACTAGTATATTTATATTTTAAAAAAATATATAAAATACCTTTTTTCCATAATTTCTTTGATTTTCTCTTGCAAATTTTTTTGGTTTTTATTTTTTAATTTTTCCAATTTCTTTTTTTTTTCCAATTTTTTCCAACTTTTTATCCTTCCAACAGTTTCCAATTTCTTTTTTGGTTTTTATTTTTTATTTTTTCCAATTTCTATTTTAATTTTAATTTTATTGTTTTTTCCAATTTCTTTTTTGGTTCAATAGGCAGAAAAAATGAGTCTCTCCGAATTAGTAATTAATATGTTAATACATTTCAACTACATTGGTTTTTTGGGAAGTAGTTATCCTTTAAAGGATATTAAGGGATATTTATATAGTCATATAACTTTATTTTTAATGGTCATTTGAAATAGACTATGATTGTTTGGGGAAGTAGTTATCTTTAAGGGATATTAAGGGATATTTATATATAGTCATATAACTTTATTTTTAATGTTCATTTAAAATAAGGTAATGTACAAATGCATAATGTATAGAGTTTTAAGAGTATTATGTTACTTGACATTTTAATTTTAGAGAAGTTAGGTAATGGTGTATAGTATAAATTTATAACATTTTTAAATAGAGATAATATGAAAGTGAAATATGTTGAATTTTCCTTATCTCTTTATCTTTATCAAATACCTTTTTCCCTTAAATTGTTTTTTTTAGAAATATTTTAGAATGTCTATATCATATCAATTGAGATTAGGGTTTTTCTGAATTGACTTTACCTAACTCTTAAAATGGACACCATTCAATTGATGGTGATATATGTATATTGTAGTAGATAGGAAATGCAAGTGTCCAAAAGAATAGCTCTATTGTAGTAGATAGGAAATACAAGTGTCCAAAAGAGTCCAAATATATTTCTCCCAAGTGTCTAAAAGAGTCCAAATATTTTGTCTTTTTCTATTTGGATTTTTTTTACATTAGATTATTCTAGTAATTGTAAATTTCCTTTAAAAATACATGCTAAAAATATACATCCATTGCACCATATTTTTAGCATGTACTTTTAGAAATAATGTACACCATTTTAGGATCATTCCTAGTGGCTATTGGTTCTTCATGAAAAAAAATGTACACCATTATAATGAATGGGTGCTAAACTAAAAATATACAAATAACAAATATTTGGACTCTTTTGGACACTATTGCCTATATATGTGTGTATATATATACAACACATGTGTGTATATACACATACCATTTTTTTCTCTCTTTTTTATAGAAATTATATAACATTAAGCTCACATGTTATATGATGGAACAAAACACCATCTTAAATCATAACATTTCATGATTTATTAATAAATCTTTTAGTCCTTTCAAATTAATTTTATAATTGAGTAAGATTAACACCTTATCATTTATCTTTCCATAACATAAGTTTTATGCTTCTCAACTTAATTAATCATCTTTATTAGATAAATTCAACAAAAAAAATATAAAATTTATTAAATATTCAACTAAAGAATAGTTATATTACTCAACTTATTATTTACATCCATTTTTTAAATAATTGTTTCAAGTAATATACCCCCTAATCATAGAGTTGAGGATTTTCCATTTATGAACATCAAAACCCCAAGCCCACATTCTTTTTTTTAAAGAGATCAATAAAAACCCTATAAATTTTGTTTGTAATCTTTATAACTTAACCTAGTTTTGTAAGTTTTAAAATATTGTTTAAGGGGTTGATATCATGTGGTTAAGTATTGAGTTTTCATTGTGGAGACCTAAGTTCAAATCCCCAAAGTAACTTCTAGAACTGTAATTTCTGAGTTTCTACTCTTGAAAAACTAAGTATTGTATGTGAAATATAAGTCTTGCCCTTCTTAGATTATCTCAAAGATATCTAATAATTTTTATTTCTTAGGGGAGATTCCTTTTTTTTCTTTTCTACCTCAATCTATTCTTGACTATTTGATGATATCTTATGTAATTTAGGCTTGGTTGTATTCAAAAACTACTCATTTTTCCATGTACTTCCCATATCGCCCCTTGGTAACACCTTCTCTATCTTTGGTTTTGCTTTCAAGCCCTATGTGTTCTCAAAATTGTCCACCAAGAAGGCATCCTCCTTGGACATATCCCTACTCAAAGCATCATTAGAATATTCAATTGAATTTATAGAAGAATTAGAGGAAACTCATCAAAGAGAACATGCGGAGGATCCTTCTTAGGCACTTCCAAGGGGAGATGGTAAAGTGATGGGACTCAACCTCGACCACCAAGTATGTTTTTCTTGAGGCAAATGATTTCCCTACATTGTTGTAGGCTTTTTGGGAAATGGGAAGAAGGATGCTCCATTAAAAAGCATTTTCAACACCTAAAAGTAATATTTTCATAGTCTACTTGTTGCTTCCATCTTCTATTACCATCCTTTAATGAAATCTTGACTGAGAGCCCCTTGATGAGATCCACCTCCACACAGATGGGAGGGTAAGTGGTGTAAGAGAAATTAGTAATTTCTTATGATACATAGTGGTAGTTACTGAGTCCATTACTAATAGCCTAGAGTTCCTCTAATTCCTAAAATTGTAGAAGCAAGTAGGGCAAATGAATCCACAAAAATGCAAACGACAAAGAATTAGTTCAAGGATCGAAAGTGGGAATCCAAGATTTGATATAGAGATAGTCTCCTTGAGAATGCCATGACCCAATGTTGGTCCCTACCTCTTTATCCTTGAGGGATTCAAACTTGGGGATAAAAAGAATCTTACACGAGGGTAGATGTAAATTTTGTCTTCCAAAGCCTCTTTCCATAGCTTGTGATCCAAGCATGTAAATTGCTCAATTTGGGCCACAATCTCATGGATTCACAAATTAGAACATGATCTTGTAGGAATTCCTCGTGGTCAGAAATTTCTTCCTCCATATAAATTTCTAGAATATGATCATTAGGGTGAAAGGTAGGAGTGCAAGATTCACTCAAATATTGAGAAGTAGGGTTAGGGTGGAGAAGACCACTAGAGATGGAATTGCGTTGATTTGAGTCGGATTTCTTGGTGTTCACATTTGTGCTAATATGGGGAACATTGGGAAGGAATGACGCCTTGAGGGTGTCTGACAACTTGAAAGTAGCTTTCTTGCCCTTTTTTGTTTGTGTGTCCTTGAATCCATATGCCTTAGAACTCTCAACTGCATTGTGCATACTCTTAAATTCTTCTAATGGAGTCGTGCTTAAGGCCTTGCGAATTCCCAATGCCTTATGTTATAACTACATGTGACATTCAACAATGACTTTGTCTTGTCACTCTTCACAAAAATTAAATCACACTCCATCAATAGACATGGACTAAGATTTGAGCTATGATTAATAAAATTGTGCAGGCCATAAGACATCACAAACCCATTTAAAAACATATATATATATATATATATATATATATATATATATATATATATATATATATATATATATATATATATATATATATATAATTTTAAACCACTATTATTGTTACGATAAGAACTATGATCTATGATTAATAAAATTGTGCAAGCCATGAAACATCACAAATCTTGTTAAAAAAGATATATATAATTTTAAACGACTATAATTATTACCATAATTTGAATGACTAAAATATTATGTTTAAATCCTTAAAAAATGAAGTTCCCAAATATAACCTCACCCCATTAATCAATTAAAAAAACTAGTCAACTTTAATCAATTTAAAAAAGCTCTTGTATGGGCTATCACATATCTATTCTTTGTCCGGCGGGAGAAGTGTTCCCACGTGAGGACGAAAAGAATATGCCGTGCTTGTTTTAATTACCACACTTTTCTCCCTACTAATAATTTTTTAGTGAACAACTCCGTAATTATTAAAATAATGAAATATGATTATTCAACTTTGTGTTGTAAGTGGAGGACGAGAAAGATATATTATCGTTGTTACATCAAATACGTATTGAGTAAAGAGTAGAAATGACCATGGATACAAAATACTCTTTATTCTACAATAACATGTCAATTAATGGGGAGACTTTTGGTTTTGATCTCACACAAAGTTAAGATAGTCCACTTTTTTTAAATTACAAAATAAGAATTTAATACAAGTTTTTAGAAAATGAAAACAAGTTAAAAATATTAATAATTTATATATGAATATAATTATCTTAAAATATATTCATTTAAAATATGTTGTATAATAATTTTTTGTTAGTATATCTGGTTTAGGATTTAAGAATTGATTATAAAGGGGGTTTATCTTCTGAAAGCTAGTGGCAGAAAGTCATTAGGTCCATACCAACTATCTATCTTGAGAATCGATGAGATATCGATGCCAAAGAAATAACTGCTAAATAGAGCTACCTTATATTCACTTAAAAGTCTGAACATCCACACAACCAAGACCTCCTAAAGCAAGTGAAAACCACCACAATAGTCATAACAGAGCCACCAAACCAGCCAAAAAATCGCCTGCCCAACCAAGAAAACACCCAACCCAAACAAGCACGTAAAAGAGTATATAGTCTATTAGGGACTGAGGTAAATTGCATAGGCCCCAACCCATCAAAATACATTATATAACATTACATATCTTTGCAGAAATGACATGGAACATCCTTACCCAAAGGAGGAACCTTTGCCACCCCATCAGAATGACCCCCCTCGCAGCACTTGGGGAAAGAAGGAATAGCCTCCACCATGAGAGAAACCTTGACCCCTTTTGCAATCTCCTCCATGTTGCATTGCAGACAAATCCACCTCCTCTTGGTTGCATGAAGATGCTCAAGCACACAATTAAAATACACCTTATCTTAATGAACAACCTTCTCTATATCGTTGTGGAGAAGAAAGGAGCAACGACATTTGACAGCATAGGCATGCAGTTGAGAGTTTGTGCGGCATCAAAGTCATTTTGCCTCTCCTGTGTGTGACCTAGGTCCAAAATCTGGTTAGCCATGGCAAACCAGATACCCACACTGGGGGCATCATCGAGATCCTTTGATAGTTCCCAGATCGTCACCACCCATAGTCATAATTCAGGCTTTTTAATTTCCTTCTCCAAAAAAGCCATGAAGTTTGCAATCATTTCTTCACCCGCAACCTACCTCAACCTTTGCCTCACCTACTTCTGTAACATGGGCTCCTTCCCATTCATAGCCATCACCTTTTGAAACTTCCCACACCTATCACCAAAGGACAACACCATCAAACCCCAAAAGAAATTGCCTACAAGATACCAAAGAGACACCACCAAATCGAAACAATGCATTACCACCACCATTACAAAACATAAATGACACAACCTCAAAATAATGATGCATGTCCCATCCACTAACATCTAACCTCGTAATAATCATTAAATTGTCACCCCTTCCACCCCTTATCAAGTTAATATGCTGTACATTATTAATATACTATATTAATTATATAATTATAAATTATTTTTATTTTATTATAATAAATATCTATAATTAAATTAATAATAAATATGTAAATATAGTATATTTAATTATTATATTTATATATTAATTATAATAAATTATCAATTTTAAAAGATAATTCAAGGTGTAATGAAAGATTGACATATAAATTATTGTCAAATTTATATTAAAGAGTTTTTGTGAACACATTGGTGCCATTACATATTGCAAACTCCTTGCTAATTAAGAATATTTAACTAAGAATTATACATTATAATACATATTTGATGATAAACCCCAAATTTTAGCATATATAAATAAAAGAAAGAAAAAATAGTCTAAATATAAAAAATGAAAAAATGAAAAACTAAAATGTGTATGTATAAGGGGTTTAGGGTTGGGGGAGCCAATGTAATTTGCTCTCTTCCTATTTTGTGGCAAAAACTAAGGGTGACAATTAAATGGAATTATAGAACTTTTTTCAATATTAAATAAAGTTTGTTTCAAAGGAGATATTTGTTGTTTTTAGTATGATAAAAAAAATTATGGGAATTTGGTGAACTTTTTGTTACTAGAATTTGGTGCATTGACATCATTTTTGTGACTCTTAGATGCCTAACCAATCTTACTATTAGCAAAAGAATGAAAGACTAAAGTTAATTTTAATATAGTTAAATAATACTTACTAAAAAATAATATATACTATATGGGAATATAGACAAAATCATAGTAATAATTTGGTAATAAATTTGAAGATTATAATTTAACATCAAACACATATTGTGTATGAACAATATAGATTATATGAATACTATAGATTATAAGTTTACCATATCCATGTATTATAATAAAAAAATGTTATTTATTAATAATAAGTTTTATATAAATTTTAACTTAATTTATATGTATGTATTTATTGATGTTTAGACATGTTCATTACCAACACCTCATAGAGATCATCCACATGGGAAGTCTTACAGGAGTGGGACCTTAAAGGCAACCTCTAGGATTGAAAGGCTAGTTCAATTTCTATTCTAGTGGTAACCTAATGTTGACATAGAAATTTAGAGAAGAATATAAAATCAAAAATAAATTAAAAGTCAATGCACTAGAATTAGAGACCTTTCCATTTGTACAAGGATTGTAAGAATGTGATTTAATAGTTGACAATAAAATAGACACAATTATAGTAATATAAAAGATAAAGAAACAATAGTTGCATGATTGTATGCTATAAGAGATTCGTAGGATTCCAAACAAATGGATCAAGACTACCCTAAACATTGAAAAGGCAAAAGAAACAAAACTGGGAATACAAGAGTTTCAATTTAAGCATAGTTATGCAAAAGATGAATCCCCCCTTTGCTTCAAAGATCTTATTACATTTTAAATAGGGAAGAGAGAGAAGTAGAAATACTAAATGCCTATAATCCCTAGTTGAATTCCCACATGAACCAAAATCAAGAAACTGCAAGTAATGGATGTCCATAAATGCATGCATAGAACTCCTCATAACTATGTGAAGTAGAGTAATAAATGCACGCAACTACCTCCTTCAATGAAATTGTATCGACTTCAAGCTTGCTTATCCTTTTGTCATTGTCAAAACCTAGTCTTCATCCTCAATCACACTCAGTTTTCTTTAATAATACAAATCCTTAATGCTAAAACTACAAGCTTTATTAATTTTTAAACATGTGGGCTCTTTGTTATCATTTTAAGGCAAAGTCTTAATACTAATAGTAATATAAAAGATAAAGAAACAATAGTTGCATGATTGTATGCTATAAGAGATTCGTAGGATTCCAAACAAATGGATCAAGACTACCCTAAACATTGAAAAGGCAAAAGAAACAAAACTGGGAATACAAGAGTTTCAATTTAAGCATAGTTATGCAAAAGATGAATCCCCCCTTTGCTTCAAAGATCTTATTACATTTTAAATAGGGAAGAGAGAGAAGTAGAAATACTAAATGCCTATAATCCCTAGTTGAATTCCCACATGAACCAAAATCAAGAAACTGCAAGTAATGGATGTCCATAAATGCATGCATAGAACTCCTCATAACTATGTGAAGTAGAGTAATAAATGCACGCAACTACCTCCTTCAATGAAATTGTATCGACTTCAAGCTTGCTTATCCTTTTGTCATTGTCAAAACCTAGTCTTCATCCTCAATCACACTCAGTTTTCTTTAATAATACAAATCCTTAATGCTAAAACTACAAGCTTTATTAATTTTTAAACATGTGGGCTCTTTGTTATCATTTTAAGGCAAAGTCTTAATACTAAAATTATGGTCTTGCTTGATTTAACTAAGGTAAAGCCACATTAATATAGGAGAAGCTACAGGAAGCAAAGTGAAAAATAGAATCTACAATTTAAAATACTCCAAACCCTATTTGGAAAGGAGGACTGGATTACACTGCTAAAAGGTATAAAAATGAGATTGACAATAGCAACCAGGTAGGCTGGATGAGATTCTACAATAGAATAAGCAGTAAATGTCAAAGAAAACAAGGGGAGTTAGTCAATGAATTGGAGCTACTGGAATCAACCCTCAAGATGGACGGTGAGGAAAGGGGAGCAAACAGGGTAGATAAGAACACTAGGATGGACAAGGACATTGGTAACCCTCAAGAAAACGTTGTAGTTAATAACCAAGTTATGAATTGTGTGGGAGAAGAAAAAGATTAAAAAATGATAGAAGAGCCACTCAACGAGTAACCAAGTAAAACCTTAGAATTATTACTTCCTAATGATGTTATGGATGTTATTTTTGAATTCCAAAACCAAACTACCATTATGTTTTTCTAAGAGGCATACCTATTGAAATGGAATATTATAAATGGGCTTTGATTGAACTGGGAAAATAGGGGTTGGGAAATTGAATATTTGAGAGGTCTAGGGAAAGGGTATGTATCTTGTATGTTCAATCCAATCAATCATGCTCAAATGGTGTTTCCATATGGTATGTGGATGATTTGTGGGAAAGTCTATTATCTTTAGGCCTGCAACTTTGATTTCCATCATGAAGGCCCTTCTCACTCTCATTTCCCCATGTGGGTAAAACTACCCTACATAAATCTATCTTTTAGACCATTCATTAGGGATATTGTGGCTCAACTTGGTAAAGTTATTTGGTGCAAACATAACTCTAATAAATTTTCTAGCTTAAGTGTTTACCCCATGGTTTACATAGGAATAGGTTTGAACAAACTATTGCCAAAGAACATCAAATTGATTGGCCTTGGGTTCGAATTGGAACAATATTTAGTCTATTTAAACAAACTTAATGCTTGTTTTTCTACTAAAAAGGCCACTTGATTCGAGATTGTCCTCCTAGGAATAATAGATTTTATTATCCACCTTTGTCCTTTGCCCCATCAACCACCCTACCCAACTCACCACTCAGTCTCCTCTTCCCCATAAGGTCTTGTCTTCTCCCCCTTCATCCCTTTCCCTTCCCAATTCATCACCTTCTTCCTCTACCCATGACATCCCCACCTAATGCACCTTCAAACCTTTCTCCAACTTATAAGGATGTGGTCATGACAAACAAATGGAGAATGGTTAGAAAAGGAAAGAATCATCTAGTTCTTCTTCTCTTCCTAACTTTCATTCTCCATCCTGAGACCAATCCTCTTCTCCTTCCCATACCCCTCTGGTTCCTTCCATTCAAGCATCTATATCCACTCCACAAAAGTCACATCAAAGATCTAGGTCCAGCTCTGTAGCCTCTAAAGATTGAAATAGCAATATATAGTTAGTCACTCTTGCCAATAGTCTCAATGCTACCTCAAGAGGATGATGTTATTATCTCTTCTTCATCATGACTTATAATATACTTTCTTGTAATCTAAGAGGGATCATGCTCCCTCATGAGAAATTTAAAGTCAAAGAGGCCATTATAAAATGGAAACTAGATATTTTACTCTTACAAGAAGTTAAACTTAACAATAGCTAGCTTGATGTGTCTTATTTAATGTATGGAGAGATGTTATTTTCTACATACATCTAATAGAGATGGAAAATGACGAGCTATTATAGGAATTTCACCTTGGGTTTCAAAGTATGTCATTGATAATGGGGAGGACCCCTCACATAGTTGTGTTTGGGCCCTTACTATTATAAATGGATGACCCATTGGATTTTTCTCTATTTATGCTTCTAATAATGTAAAAGAATACATTGCACTTTGGGAATGGATGGCTAAAAATGTACCTAATGTTGATTAGATTCTAGGTGGAGATGTTGATATGGTGGAACATTAGAAGGATTGCACCCAGTTGTATGGTGGAAGAATTTGATAACTAGTTGTATTGTCATAACTCCTTGGGTCTATTGTAAGTATGGGCCTAACCGGTGTTGTCATTGATGTCAACATACTCCTGTTGCATTAATGATAAGGATTGGATGAACTGTTTGCTGAGGATATTGAGAAAATTGGTCATATCAGGAACAATGAAGAACAGTGAAGACAGTAAGGTAAAAGTCCAAGATACGATACGGATCAGAGGATGCGGTTTAAAGGGTTTGCAGATATGTGACTTAAGGTGATCCAGTAAAGATTTCAGAGGTCCACATGAAGATCTGAAGAAGTTGTAGCCACTCAAGGAAAATCAGTTCCGGCAGGTGTTCAGAGGTGACAGAGTGACACAAACAGGTCCAGTGAGATCCAAAAATGCATTATCCTGTTCTGTGGATTTGGTGGAGTATTTAGGAAGTCCTTGTGAAATATCAACTCGATTGGTTCATGGTCTGGAGGTCTGCAAGCATCTATTCCTTTGTGACAGTGATGACAGACTGTGTTCTTGAGGTTCCAGATGAAGGAGACAAGGATTTCAGCAAGCAGATGTAGTGTGGATGTTCTTGGTGATTCAAGCGAGCTTGTGGAGGTCTTTGGATCGTGTCCTGTTTGTGTTGATGGTCCGCATTGGAGTTTGAGCTTGAAATTGAAGAATAACTTCCGGTTAATGGTGTTCTTCTAGAGACCGGCCAACCGGATGAGTTACACATCCTACGGATGTTCTTGTAGATGTTTACCGACTTAGATGATTATTCCTAAGTCGATGTCTTGTATAAATAAGGGATTGTAAAGTCATTTCAAAGTGTGTCTTGTGGAGATGTGAGTGTGGTAGCGAGGAGAGTGAAAGGCAGAGTAGAAGTATTGGACTTAAATGGAACTGATTCAAGCATGGTGAAGATGCTATTCTCCAGTTCACATATGTGATACTTATTATTTGTAGACAGTGTGTCTCTAGTAGGCAGTGAGCCTCTTGTGAGCAGTGTGCTCGAGGTAGTGAGCCCTAATTGGTATGTGCCATTTTGTTCTTTCTATTCTTCTAATAGAGAATACAATCTTGGGTTAATCACCCCATAGTTTTTCCCTTAACCGGGTTTTCCACGTCAAAATCTTGGTGTCCTGTGTGTTAATGCATTTTTGCTCTTGATTTAATGCATTATGTTTTCATGATTGATTTTTCATTATGCTGCTGAATTACAAAGTGGATTTAAGTGTTTAATTGGAAGAAAGTTTTGGACAACTGATTCACCCCCCTCTCAGTTGTCTACCCTAAATCTAACAATTGGTATCAGAGCTAAGTTCCTCTAAAAGAGCTTAACTGCTTGAGGAGATCCAGGATGTCATCCTACAAGAAGGATAGTCTGAAGTTTGATGGAACTAATTTTAATCTTTGGAAAAGTCACATGAAATGTCACTTGCAATGTATGGGAATGCAGTACTGAACCATGGCCTCAACGAAGTATACTCCACGGGGTGGCTTGAAAGCCCCAAATGAAATCATAGATGCTGAAAAACAATCTACGAAATATAGAAGCTCTTCTAAGTGCATTATCTGATTCAGAGCTTTCAAATGTTGTTGCCCTACCAACTACTTTTGAGAGTTGGGAAAAACTAGAACTTCTGCATGAAGGAGACAAGTATGTTAAATGTGCAAGGCTACAGAGTCTGAAAGGGAAATTTGAAAATCTGAAGATGAGAGAAGATGAAAATATCACTACTTTTATGCCAAGAGTAAATGAGCTTGTTTGTGGAATTAGATGTGCTGGTGGAGTCTTGGATGAAGATGAAATTGTTGGAAAAATTCTCAGATCCCTTCCTGCTTCTTATAAAATCAAGGTTGCTACCATTGAAGAATTCAGAGCCCATACAGCTGTCACAAGAGATTAATTCGCTACATATGAAATGACCAAGTTTCGAGATGCCCCTCCCAAGATTGAATTTGCATTCAAAGCCAGTGCCTTTGTAAAAGGTAAACAAAGGTTTGATCCAGGAGAGAACTCTTCAAGGAAACTATCATGGTATGAAAAAGCAAGAAAAGACCTGCAAGAAGAAGCAGAAACTACTCAACTTGAACCCCTTATTGCAAAAATACTGCCAAGAGGATCTGGTAAGTATGAAGGAAAATTGTCTTTTAAGTGTTTGAACTGCTATAAGATTGGTCATTTTGCCTCAAGATGTCCGGAAAGATTTTCAAGGCCAAATCCTAACAGATCAAGGTTCCAAAAGAACTGTTACTATGTGCATGAAGAAGATGATAATGAAGGAGTAACAGATGATGAATCAGAGACAGGAAACAAATCCAGAAGTGATTGGGTGTTTATTGCCATCAAGGAAGAAGATTCAATGCCCTCTGAATCTGTCAATCAGAAAGTTGTAGAAAGAGCTCTGGCTGCCCAAGTTGAAGAAAATGATGATTGGGTCATTGACAGTGGATGCTCTCACCATATGACAGGTGACAAAAATAAGTTCATAGATTTGGAAAGGTATGAAGGAGGAGTGGTAAAATTTGGTGATAATTTTGCTGGTAGAATCAGAGGTAGAGGAACTATTTCTTTTGATGGAAGGAACAAAACCGGTAATGTACTGTATGTTGGAGGATTGAAGCACAATCTTCTTAGTGTTGGACAGTTGGTGGACAAAGGCTATGATCTCTGATTCAAGAATAGAAAATGCAAGATCTTTGAAAGTTCCGGAATAGAGATTGCATCCGGTACTCAAACAAAAGGTAATATCTTCCATTTAGTTGGTACTGGTAAAAGTTGTCTGTTTGTGCAAATTGATCAGAGTTGGTTATGGCATAGGAGAATGTGTCATGTGAATTTTGATAATATCATCAAGATAAGCAATACTCAGGCAGTAAGAGATCTTCCAAAACTGGTAAAACCTACAAATAGTTTGTGCAAAGAATATCAGTTGGGAAAACAAAGCAAAGTCTCATTTAAAAGCAAGGAACAATCTTCTACCAGATTATTAGACTTAGTTCATACTGATCTATGTGGTCAGCAAGAATCAGGAGTGTGTAAGGTGATAGATACTTCATGTTACTAATTGATGACTACTCCCGGATGATGTGGGTAACTTTTCTGAAAGAGAAATCAGAAGCTCTTGAGAAATTCAAAATATTCAAGCCTATAGTAGAGAATGAAACCGGATTAAAATTAAAGTGTTTGAGGTCTGATAGAGGTGGAGAATTCACATCTGATGAGTTCATAGAATTATGTGAGAAACATGGAATAAAGAGACAGTTGTCTGCTCCTAGGACTCCACAGCAGAATGGAGTAGTGGAGAGAAAGAACCGAACCATCTAGGAAGCATCTAGGACAATGATGATGGAAGCAAATGTTCCTCAGATCTATTGGAGAGAAGCTGTCAGCATTGCAGTCTATACTCTCAATCGAGTTCAAATTAGAAGCAATACCGGTATGACTCCTTATGAACTTTGGTTTGGCATCACTCCTAGTGTAAGGTATTTCAGAGTCTTTGGTAGCAAATGTTACATCAAAAGAGATGAAGATCTAGGCAAGTTTGATGCTAGAAGTGATGAAGGAATATTCTTGGGTTACTCTACTCAAAGCAAAGCATACCGGAGTTATAACAAGAGACTGAGAAAGATTATAGAAAGTACAAATGTGAAGGTTGATGAAGGAATTGAAAAACCCTCAAGGTTTTATGAATATGATGAAGATGATCAGAATGGTGTTCTGATTCAAGGAGCCCAAGCCCCTTCTGAAATTTAGATTTAAATTGATTCGGTAAATCAGGAAGAAGACATGAGTTTTAATGAGCCTGATCAAGAATTTGAAGTGCAAGAAACTCCCAAAGTTCCCAAGTATGTAAAACTAAACGACTCTGAAGATCAGATCATAGGTGATAAAAGCAAAGGTGTACAAACAAGAAGGAGAATTGCTCAAGATTCAGATGAGTATTGTCTGATTTCAAAGATTGAACCTAAGACAATGAATGAAGCTTGCAATGATGAAAACTGGACTAAAGCAATGGAGGAAGAGCTAATGCAAATTGAAAAAAATCACACTTGGGATCTTGTTCCCAGACCTAGAAACAAGAATGTGATTGGAACAAAATGGGTCTTCCGAAACAAGCTAAATGAAGTTGGTGAAGTAATTAGAAATAAAGGCAGATTGGTCTGCAAGGGTTACTCTCAAATAGAAGGAGTTGATTTTGAAGAAACTTTTGCTCTGGTGGCAAGAATTGAAGCAGTCAGACTATTTCTTGCTTTTGTTGCTTTCAAAGATTTCAAAGTATATCAGATGGATGTCAAGTCTGCCTTCCTAAATGGTTACTTGGAAGAAGTATACATTGAGCAACCGGATGGCTTTCAATTGTCTGATCATGGTGATATGGTTTGCAAGTTGAAGAAAGCATTGTATGGACTGAAGCAAGCCCCAAGAGCCTGGTATGAAAGATTGGATAAAACATCTTTTGAAGATTGGTTTCAACAAAGGTACTGCTAACAGTAATTTGTATTTCAAAATTGATCATGAAAACATCTTGATTGTTGAAGTGTTTGTTGATGATATCATTTTTGGAGGAAGAGATAGTATGTGTAAAACTTTTGCAAATCAAATGAAAAGTGAATTTGAGATGTCCATGCTTGGGGAAATGAATTTCTTCTTGGGTCTACAAATCACTCAAACAAAGAAAGGAATCTTCATTTCTCAGACCAAATATGTGAAAGAATTGTTGAAGAAATTTGGGATGGAAGACTCAAAACCAATGAATACTTCCATGGCAACTAGATGTAAATTGGGCAAAGATGATGACTCTCCTAAGGCTGATCAGAAAAAGTGCAGGTCAATGATTGGAGGATTGTTGTATCTCACTCAAACTAGACCTGACATTATGAATGTTGTGGGTCTTGTTGGTAGATTTCAAGCTGATCCTAGAGAATCTCATGTCATGGCAATCAAGAGGATTTTTAGATATCTAAAAGGAATAGTCGAGTATGGATTGTGGTATCCCAAAGATCATGATTTCTCTCTTCATGCATATACAGATATGGATTGCGTAGGAGATGTGGATGACCGAAAGAGTACCAGTGGTGGAGCATTCTTTTTGGGGAAGAGATTGGTTTCTTGGCTTAGCAAGAAACAAGAGGCAATAACTTTGTCCACTGCAAAAGTAGAATATATTGTAGCAGCAGGTAGTTGCACTCAAGTTTTGTGGATGAAGCAAATGCTAAGAGACATAAGAGTGGAGTATGAGGAGCCTATCACAATCTTCTGTGATAATTCAAGTGCAATAAATATATCTAAGAATCTGGTGTTGCATTCAAAGACTAAACATATATCCATCAAGTTTCACTTTTTGAGAGAACAAGTGAACAAGAATGAAGTCAGATTGGAGTTTGTGCATCCAAGGATCAGATTGTAGACATCTTTACTAAACCTCTACCTAAGGACTCTTTTGAGTATCTCAGGGAGAAGTTAGGCGTTATTGCCCCTCCGGTGATGAACTAAGATGCACTAATATGCATCAGTCTGATGGATATCACAGTCATATCTTGTGATCCGGATTGATGACGGAGAGCTGCTACTCAGGGGGAGTAGCTGATATGATTTGAAGTGGTGGAATTGCAAGTATGTGCCCTTTGCCATTGATGTCAAAGGGGGAGAGAGAAGACATGTGAAAAACAAGTGGTTGCTGATCAAAGGGGGAGCAGGAAAGGAAGAGAAGACATGTGAATGGTTGTTGCTGATAGGGGGAGTTGTGACTGTAAGGAGAAGTTCTTGTCTTGATGGTCATAACAATTTTTCACATCATATGTTGCTATCAATGACAAAGGGGGAGATTGTTGCAAGTATGGGCCTAACCGGTGTTGTCATTAATGTCAACATACTCCTATTGCATTAATGATAAGGATTGGATGAACTGTTTGCTAAGGATATTGAGAAAATTGGTCATATCAGGAACTGAAGACAGTAAGGTAAAAGTCCAAGATACGATGAGGATCAGAGGATACAGTTTAAAGGGTTTGCAGATATGTGCCTTAAGGTAATCCAGTAAAGATTTCAAAGATCCGTATGAAGATCTGAAGAAGTTGTGGCCGCTCAAGTAAAACTGGTTCTAGCAGGTGTTCAGAGGTGACAAAGTGACATAGACAGGTCCGGTGAGATCCGGAAATGCATTATCCTATTCTGTGGATTTGGTGGCATATTTAGGAAGTCCTTGTGAAGTATTAACTCGATTGGTTCATGGTCTAGAGGTCCGCAAGCATCTATTCCTTTGTGACAGTGATGACAGACTATGTTCTTGAGGTTCCGGATAAAGGAGAGAAGGATTTCAGCAAGCAGATGTAGTGTGGATGCTCTTGGTGATTCAGGCAAGCTTGTGGAGGTCTTTGGATTGTGTCCTATTCGTTTTGATGGTCCGCATTGGAGTTTGAGCTCAAAATTGAAGAATAATTTCTGGTTGATGGTGTTCTTCTAGAGACTGGCTGACCGGATGAGTTACACATCCTGCAGATGTTCTTGTAGACGTTTGCCAACTTAGATGATTATTCCTAAGTCGACACCTTGTATAAATAAGGGATTGTAAAGTCATTTCAAAGTGTGTCTTGTGAAGATGTGAGTGTGGTAGCGAGGAGGAGAGCGAAAGGCAGAGCAGAAGTATTGGACTTAAATGGAACTGATTCAAGCATGGTGAAGATACTATTCTCCAGTTCATGTATGTGATACTTATTATTTGTAGACAATGTGTCTCTTGTAGGCAATGAGCCTCTTGTGAGCAGTGTGCTCGAGTAGTGAGCCCTAATTGGTATGTGCCATTTTGTTCTTTCTATTCTTCTAATAGAGAATACAATCTTGGGTTAATCACCCCTTGGTTTTTCCCTTAACCAGGTTTTCCACGTCAAAATCTTGGTGTCCTGTGTGTTAATGTGTTTCTGCTCTTGATTTAATGCATTATGTTTTCATGATTGATTTTTCATTATGCTGCTGAATTACAAAATAGATTTAAGTGTTTAATTGGAAGAAAGTTTTGGACAACTGATTCACCCCCCCTCTCAGTTGTCTACCGTAAATCTAATAGGGTCTAGTTGACCCCATCCATGATAAATTATTTAGTCTTGCTAATAATTGGTTTACATGGCCTAACTGTAGAATAAGGGGTTATAGGAAATTAAGTAGGCTAGATAGGTTTTATATATCTTCTAATCTGTGATTGGCCCATGATTTTTATGACACTTATGTTTAAGTGGACTACTCTACCACTCTTTCGAATCATTTTCTAATTTTTTGTACCATCTCTCTCACACACACAGAAGTCTAACATTGCTTCCCCACTACCTTAAAAGATCAAAATTTCACACTTTAAGAATCCTAAATGTATAGCTACTTTAGTGGAGATCTAGAATTATATACTTGATCCATAAGAAGGGGACTCGTGAATAGAGTGGTCATGCTCTGAAATTTCATAGTGCTCTAATATCGTATGCTCCTTTGGAAAAATAATGGCTTGGCAATGTAAGCGTAGGGAAAAATCCCTCCAAGGAAATTGGAACATGTAAGAAAATAACTCAATGTTGATCCAAGTAACACTAGGATTTAAGTGTCTATTGTTGCTACTGAGGTGCAACTACACAAACTCAACAATTATAGAGAACAAGGGGCTAAAATAAGATCTATATTATAATGGATCAAAGAGGGTAACAAAGGCTCCAATTTTTTTAATTATTTAAAATACAAGTACAAAAAGGAGAAAATATATGCCATAATGGAAGAGCTTGGTTCCTTACATACATACTCTTTTGATATAAGCATGTTGTTTTAAAATTTATATGAAAAAAAATTCAAAGAAGATTATCATTGGAAGGATATTCAACAAACTCTACAAGAGATTGTTAAAGAATGTATCCCTAACAAAATTTATCCTAGCTATAGCTAGTTCTTGGATTGTATTCTCTCCTTACAGGAAATAAAACATGCTCTTTTCTCTATGGCTTCTAATAAAAGTTTGAGTATTGATGGGCTTCCAGTGAAATTTCACCAAGATATGTGGCATCATATCAAAGACGACTTTTATCTTCTATAGTTGGAAACATTTTAGAAAGTCTTATTAGAACCCAACATAAATAGAGGCTTAATCAAACTTCTACCTAAAGGGAAGAAGGAATACAATATTTTTAGTTGGTTATGCATTAAATTACTAAACACTTCTTATAAAATCATTGCAAAAGTTTTAGATATTCAGATCAAACCCATGGTGCAAGGTATAGTAAGATTTGAACAAATAGGGTTTCTTGGAGTTTGATATATTCTTGATAACTTAATTTTATCTTGGGAAACTAGTAAATGTGCCCAACCATTGAGCCAAAATGCATTTTTGATCAAACCAGACTTTGATAAGGTATATGACAGATTAGATTGGAGTTTCATTCTCAATACACTGCAATGGATGGGTTTTGGGCCCAAACTTTGAGCACATGTCTAATTTTTGTTCAAAGATTAAATCATTATGTAGATAGCTATTAATAACTCTATGAGTAATCCATTTCTATTACAACACTCCATCAAATAGGGATGTCCATTATCATCATTTCTAGATGTGGTTACGATAGATGCTTTGGGTTGTTTGTTACAAAAGGACAACCAAATGAAGCTCATATTAGGCATATATATTCCTCATAATGTTATAGTTATTAGCTCACATTTTGGTAATGATAGCATATCATTTTTACAAAATTTAGAAAATAACTTAACAACACCATGGACATTCTAGATCTATATTGTTCTATTTCAAGATCTCAATTAGCCCACCATAAAACTAAGTTTCTAATGATTCAATCTAGCCCTACCCCTTAGTGGATTCCTAAAGAATGAACATAAATTAAACATGGGGTGATAATTAGGTATCTTGGTACACCTTTTGGTCTAGAAGTCTCCCTTTCTAACATGTGGAATTGGTTCCTCAATAGACTAAAGAACAAACTATTTAATTGGGGTAACAAGTTCCTTTCTTTGGTAGGAAAAATCTAATTTTATAATTGAATCTTTCTCACCACACAAGTGTATTACTCATTTTTCTAGATGCCTTCCAACAAAGTTTATAAATATTTGAATAAACTTATTCAAGAACTTCTTTGGACCAAATCACTACAGCAAATCCCTGTGATTAGCCCCCTTTTTTGTTCCGTTTTTTGCTTCCACCCACTGTTTTAATTTATTTTTCTCCAATTTTTTGAAAAAGTCGGTGCTATTTATCAGGATGGTGCTATTTTCGGCAATTTTTGTGCTGATCAGAACAAGTAGGTGCTAAATTAGGCACCAATTAGTGCCAAATTTAGCGCCTAATTTAGTGCCTAATTTAGCGCCTAATTTACTACCTTATTTAGCACCTTATTTAGTGCCTTATTTAGCGCCTAATTTAGCACCTAATTTATGGTTACTTGGGTTTAGGAGTATTATTTAGAGTTTAGGGTTTATGGTTTTGGGGTTAGGGGTTAAGGTTTAGAGGTTTAGGGTTTAGGGTTTTGAGAGAGATAGAGGACCAATAGGGAGATATAGAGGAGACCGAGGGGAGAGATAGGGAGATAAAGAGTGAGGGACATGGCCAGAGACATAGGGAGAGAGATTGAGAGGTAGAGGGACAAAGGCGATAGGGAGAGAGGGGAGAGATAGGGAGATAGAAGTTTAGGGTTACTTGGGTTTGGGGTTTAGGGTTTAGGGGTTTAGGGTTTCTTCGGTTTAGGGGTTAGGGGTTAGGGTTTAGGGGCATTATTTAGGGTTTAGGGTTTATTGTTTAGGGGTTAGGGCTTCAAGTTTAGAGGTTTAGGGTTTAGAGTTTATAGAGAGAGAGGAATGATAGGGAGATATAGAGGAGACTGTGGAGAGAGATAGGGAGATAGAGAGTGAGGCACATGGCTAGGGATATAGGGAGAGAGATTGAGAGGTAGAGGGATGATAGAGATAGGGAGATAGAGTTTCTTGGATTTAGGGTTTAGGGTTGCTCGGGTTTGGAGATAGCTAGAGAGAGAGGAGACAAATAGGGAGAGATATATGAGATAGAGGGGAGAGATAGGTAGATAGAGTCGAGTGAGTGAGATATCTAGAGAGATAGGAGAAGGTTTAAGAGGTAGAGGGACGATAGAGATAGGGAGATAGGGGTTTAGGTTTTCTCAGGTTTAGGGTTTAGGGGTTAGGGGTTAAGGTTTAAGAGCATTATTTAGGGTTTAGAGGTTTAGGGTTTAGTGTTTAGAGAGAGAGGACCAATAGGGAGATATAGAGAGTGAGGTACATGGACAGAGACATAGCCGAAAGAGATAGGGATATGGAGAGTGAGGGACATGGCCAGAGACATAGGGAGAGAGATTGAGAGGTAGAGGAACGATAGAGATAGCTGGGAGATAGGGAGATAGAGGTTTAGGGTTGCTTGGGTTTAGTGTTTAGGGTTTAGGGGTTTAGGGTTTAGGATTTAGGGGTTTAGGGTTTCTCAGGTTTAGGGTTTATGGGTTACGGGTTAGGGCTTAAGGGCAT
This sequence comes from Cunninghamia lanceolata, assembly GCA_027924645.1. Taxonomy (NCBI): domain Eukaryota; kingdom Viridiplantae; phylum Streptophyta; class Pinopsida; order Cupressales; family Cupressaceae; genus Cunninghamia; species Cunninghamia lanceolata. The sequence goes on along the minus strand of BSBN01001272.1, from coordinate 16,648,126 downwards.
TATTTAGGGTTTATATATGTTTTAGGGGTTAGGATTTAGGGTTTAGGGGAATTATTTAAGGTTTAGAGGTTTAGTGTTTCTCAGGTTTAGGGGTATTATTTAGGGTTTACGGTTGCATGTCAAAAGAACTCTCTCTCTCTCTCTCTCTCTCGTCTCTCTCTTCTCTCTCTCTCTCTCTCTCTCTCTCTCTCTCTCTCTCTCTCTCTCTCTCTCTCTCTCTCTCTCTCTCTCTCTCTCTCTCTCTCTCTCTCTCTCTCTCTCTCTCTCTCTCTCTCTCTCTCTCTCTCTCTCTCTCTCTCTCTCTCTCTCTCTCTCTCTCTCTCTCTCCTCTCTCTCTCTCTCTCTCTCTCTCTCTCTCTCTCTCTCTCTCTCTCTCTCTCTCTCTCTCTCTCTCTCTCTCTCTCTCTCTCTCTCTCTCTCTCTCTCTCTCTCTCTCTCTCTCTCTCTCTCTCTCTCTCTCTCTCTCTCTCTCTCTCTCTCTCTCTCTCTCTCTCTCTCTCTCTCTCTCTCTCTCTCTCTCTCTCTCTCTCTCTCTCTCTCTCTCTCTCTCTCTCTCCCTCTTTCTCTCTATCCATCTCCCTTATCAACAAAGCAAATGCAAACAAGAAAACTAGGACATGAAAAGAGGGATGAGGATATAAATTGGCAGGATGAAATGGAAACAAGATAAAACTAAAGTTCATTGGATGGGAAGAATGATGGGAGGGGAGGTGGAAAAAAGTAAAATAGGGAAAAATTGGTGGGATCTAGAGAGAGAGAGAGTTTCTTGGGGTTAGGGGTCAAGGTTTAGGGGCATTATTTAACATTTATGAGTTTAGCATTGCTCAAGTTTAGGGTTTAGAGTTTAGGTTTTAATGCATGGCCAGGGACATAGGGAGAGAGATTGAGAGGTAGAGGGATGATAGAGATAGGGAGATAGGGGAGAGATATGGAGATAGAGGTTTAGAGTTGATTGTATTTAGGGTCTAGGGGTTTAGGGTTTAGGGGTCTAGGGTTGCTCAGGTTCAGAGATAGCTAGATAGAGAGAGAGGAGACAGATTGGGAGAGATAGAGGAGACAGAGGGGAGAGATAGGGAGATAGAGAGTGAGCGAGATGTCCAGAGAAATAGGGAGAAGGATTGAGAGGTAGAGGGATGATAGAGATAGGGAGATAAGGGAGAGATAGGGAGATAGGGGTTTAGGGTTGCTCGGGTTTAGGGTTTAGGGGCATTATTTAGGGTTTAGGGGTTAAGGTTTAGGGGCATTATTTAGGGTTTAGGGTTTATGGTTTAGGGGTTAAGGCTTAGAGGTTTAGGGTTTAGTGTTTAGAGAGAGAGGACCAATAGGGAGATATAGAGAGTGAGGGACATGGCCAGAAGCATAGGGATAGATATTGAGAGGTAGAGGAATGATAGAGATAGGGAGATAGAGGTTTAGGGTCTCTTAGGTTTAGTGTTTAGGGTTTAGGGGTTTATAGTTTAGGATTTAGGGGTTTAGGGTTTCTCAGGTTTAGGGTTTATGGGTTAGGGCTTAGGGCTTAGGGGCATTATTTAGCATTTATGGTTTAGGGGTTAGGGTTTAGGGTTTAGGGGCATTATTTGTCCTCAAAATTGTCTCATGATATGGTGAAGGAAAAAATTACCAAAGATAAATTGTGATCATTATTCATTGACCCAAAAACTAATGCATTGTTAGAAATGTAGACACCTAAATCTTACCATGGCCTTGGTGGTTCCCCCCTTGGGTTAGGGTTTTAGGTTTTTAAAAAAATTCTAACTGTCCAATTTCGAAAGCCCTTTGCCCCTTTCCTTTAGGTCATGCACTTTATTATTATATTCTTGTGTTGACCATTATCACCGGTTGTTAATCTTTTAAATCACAACCTTAAGTCTTGGTGCCCATGGGTTGATTGGCCCCTTAACCTAGTCATTACCTATTGCCACCAGTAGGTCTTAAACTCTTATAAAATAAAAATTGCACTATCGTGGAGCATGTCAGGATGATGTCAGTACTTGGCTGCGATGCCACAACAGGCCACCACCTGTCCATGTAACCTTTGCTTATGAAGTGTTCGCCTTAGCCAACTGTCTGCTGCCACATGTCAAAATGTTAATGGTCCATAGAGCAAACTTAAGATCCAACGGCTACGCGCTAGCACAGGGGAATCTTTTCAGAGGGAATATTCACCACGAGATGGTGAGATGATGACACGTGGCATCCACCGATTAAAAAGCAAGTATAATAAAGGCACATGGGTGCTATGTCACACCATCACATGGTAGATGTATGGTGGGCCCTCTTCGACTGTGATGCTGCAAAAAGGTGACACACATCCAATTCGTGCCGAAGATGATTTGATGTGTGAGGAAAGTACAAATGATTTGGCTCATTTTCATTGGGTAGTGACTTGTCAACCAAGATGACTAAGATTGTCAAATCTAGTTAGTGAATCAAGGCCGTGGATTTCATAAAGGCGACAAATGATTAATGGTCCGAATTCAAAAAATGTAAACAAATAAAATCTTCAAGTGATTGTGGCACGAGTAGAGTTATGGTTGCCGCGACCTCCATTAATATGCAGAATGGTACAGGAATTTGATGTTATAACAACATAATTCAAGGTATTTCCTGTCACTCTTCAAGGAACAATCATGTTCAGAGCCAGAGAATCATCAAAATGAGCAAGGGGAAACAATTTTGCACATTTGTGACATCAAAAACTAGTAAGTCATTGTCTCTCCCCTACACTTAGTTTTCTATCTGTAAGAATTTTTGAGACATTTAGGGTAGCCATTAATTGCATAAACCCTAGGTTGCCTGCATAAACTACAAAATGAGTCAGTCAGGTCAAGATTCAACCTCAAAACATAGCTTGGATGAAGACATCATAATTTAGTGTCCCGGATCATTTAAGAGACCTCTAATAAATTTAGGAGAGGTTGGCAGAAATGATATAATATAATTTCTTTGTGTAGATTTCTGAGATGCTAGGATCCCTATGTCTGCTTGGAGTCAACTTAAACATTGGCACAATCGAAGTGATTACAGAGCCCCAATCTGCCATGCTTGGACCCTTGACTTAGCTAAATTAATATGCTCTAATGTCTTCGTAAAAACAAACTTGATGACAGCTGTAGCAACTAGGTATGACCCTAAGACCATGTCTGTCTTGTCTGGAAATGGAAATGTTATCATTAGATTCACTAAGGCCTATATTGCCAATGTCGTCAATCTTGATCCTACTGCCGGTATACCTATAGACTTGAATGCCTTCAGGGAAAATACAAAACTCTTAGGTATGCATACATGTCTCATAAATTGGCCAAGCATAGATTAAAGGGGGTTGATGGAGCTTTGATCAAAATCCCTGACTCAGAAGAGGAGCCTCTCTGATGCAGCCTATTCATGGAATATTTTGTTAAAACCTATCATAGCTTGTGTCATGTGCTTAGAAGAGACACATTAGATAGAATGCCAGTGTCTGTAATGATGATGGTAGCATATATCCAAGATTATGGAGCTGAGAAGCCATATGATTATACAGGTTACTTGTAAAAAAGATGCATGAACAAATGATGGCCATTAAGAACAATATGTACACTCTAGGCCCCCATTTAAAATTCACTTGGTATTCATTAATGTGCCACATGATCCTATTTTCTTTGTCTGGCCATTGGGGAAAAGAATTACATTTGAGAATGATTGATGTAGAAGGCAATGCCATGCTAGTTCAGATGTGGACCTGCATGCTAGACATGCATTTCAAATATGCTAGCTATATCACTCTTGAGGAGCATTTTGTGAGGAAAGTATTGGGATTCCTGGAGCCAGCAGCATAAAGGATACCAAAGGAGATTAAGGATTTTCTAAGACCAATGGAGAGGACCCCCCATCTAAAGATCAATCACAACTGGGGAGATTGGTTTTTACATGAAAATACAACTTGTATCAGAGTCTATAAGTGTGAGGCTCCACCCTATTCCTTACCAAAATTTGTGCCCAGAAAAATAGGATTTATGGAGATCATTAGATAGCTGAATGAAGCAAACAAGGAGCACTTTAGAAAGCATAAGGGATCTCTTATCCCAACATCTCTAAAGCTTCATGATTTTATTACAATTGATAAGAGTGCTTGGACCAAATTGGTCTCATGTTGCAAAGATATAGGATGAGTATGGAGAAAATAAGGCTCTTTGATACTGAAGGTTTTATTCATGACACGAGGCATAAAGTCGGCAAGCCTGCATACCCACACCATGTCCTACTTGATGAGGATACTGTCAGAAATTGTGAATCAATACAATAAGTTTTTTCTTGAGAAATAAGTGGAAATTGATAATGGATGCAGAGAAAAGGAAAAAGAATGCTAACTCTACATGTCAAGGGGCTTTCATTGAGATTCAAAACCCCATTGAAAGAATCAAAATGTTCTTTGCTAAAGGAGATGAATTGATTGCTGAGGCACCTGCTAGAGAAGAGAGGCCCACATATCAGCCAAGCAGTTCAAGGGGTAAGTACATTATGAAAAGTTCCCCTGACTCCCTTGAAGCCCCTGCCCCAAAGAGAGCAAAAATAATTAATCTTGAAATAGAAGAAGAAATGGAAGTTGTGAATCTAGAGGAGGAGGTGATAGAGGAACAAGACCCATAGTCCTCACATCAATTGCATTCTCCCCCGAGGATAGCACCATATGCCTCCCCAGAAAATAGGTTTGACAAGATCCACAGTCAACAATGAGGTGGACATCGAAGATGTGAGGGAGGTGGTGTGTAATTAGTTTATCTCTGATGATGCATTCATTGCTACTCCAGAATTCAAATCCTTTGTGTTGAGAACAAGGAGTGAAGAATTTCAGAAAAAGAAGAAGAAGCAAAAAATTGGTGCAAACCCTTCAGAGTATGATTCTATCACAAGGAGCATTTTGAGTGAAGTGAACAATGACATTAGTGCCATGACTCCTGAGGAAGGGAGAGCACTTGTGAAGTTATGAAAAATCCTATCATTGCCACAATGGACACTATCAGATGCTATTGCATTTGATACCATTACTAGGGATGATACAAATGTAAGTGAAGAACAAGCCAAGAGGGCATGCAGGGTGCTATCTTTGACCCTAAATTTGATACCTTGGCTATCTGGGAATTGGCCCCAAATGATAAGAAACCAAAGGTAGGTTTGGAAGAATTGACTGGTAATGTGATCATCAAGAGGGTGTCAAACACCCCTGCCTCCTCAGGCAGCCAACTTGAATGTACAGACATCACATTTTGCAGAGGCAACAACACTCAAACTGCAGAAAGATTACAATGAATTATTGGGGAAATAGACAGAGGTAATGGCCAGACTTTGTTGGATTCAGGATAGACAACTGAGAGGGGGGGTGAATCAGTTGTCCAAAACTTGCTTCTAATTAAAACACTTAAATCCTCTTGTTATTTAATAGCATATCAATTAATCACTCATGAAAGCATAAAGCATAAACACCAGAGCAGATACACATCAACACATGAGACACCAAGATTTTGACGTGGAAAACCCAGTCAAGGGAAAAACCACGGGGTGATTAACCTAAGGATTATTCTCTATTAGAAAAATAAGAAAAATAGATGGCACATGCCAATTAGGGCTCACTGCCTGAGCACACTGCTCACAAGAGGCACACTGCCTACAAGAGACACACTGTCTACAAAGTAATAAGTATCACGAACTTGAACTAGAGATTGACATCTTTACCATGCCTGGATCAGTTCCATTTAAGCCCAAAAACCTCTGTTCTGCCTTTCGCTCTTCTCCTCGCTACCACATACTCATCTTCAATCTTCCTTTGAAATGACTTCACAATCCCTTATTTATACACGACATCAACTTAGGAACAAACATTTAAGTCGGCAAACAACCACAAGATCTTTTGCAAGGTGTATAATTCATTCGGTCGGCCAGTCATAGAAAGAACACCAACAACCGGTGGTTATCCATCAAATCCAAACTCTAACTTCAATGCGGACCACCAGCATGAACTGGACATGATCCAGTGATATCATAACCTTCCCTAAAACACCAAGAACATCTGCACTTTATCAGCTTACTGGAATTCTTCTCTTCTTCATCTGGAACTTCAAGAACACAGTCTGTCATCACTGTCATAATGAAAAAGGTGCTTCTGGACCTCCAAACCATGAACAAATCTAGTTGTCACTTCACACGGACTTCTTCCACACTCCCCTCCAATCCGCAGAATGAGATAATGCAATGCCAGAGCTCACCAGACCAATCTGTGACACTCTGTCACCACTGAACATCTGTCGAACCCGGTTCTACTTGAGTGACCATAACTTCTTCAGATCTTTATGTGGACCTCTGAAATCTTGACAGGAACATCTCAAGACTCATATCTACAAACCCTTTAAACCGCATCCTCTGATCCTCAACCTATCTTGGACTTTTACCTTGTCATCATCACTGTTCTTCATTGTTCCTGATTTTCTCAATATCCTCAGCACACAGCTCATCCAGTCCCTCTCATTAATGCAACCTGAGTATGTTGACATCAATGACAACACCGGTTAGGCCCATACTTGCAACAATCTCCCCCTTTGTCATTGATGGCAACATGTGATGTGAAAAACCATCAAGACAAGAACTTCTCCTTTCTATCACAGCTCCCCCTAACAGCAACAACCCTTCACATGTATTCTCTTCCTTTACTGCTCCCCCTTTGATCATTAACTACTTGTTTTTCACATGTCTTCTCTCCCCCTTTGACATCAATGGCAAAGGGCTCATACTTGCAATTCTAACACATCAGAATCATACCAGCTGCTCCCCCTGAGTAGCAGCTTCCCATCACCAATCCAAATCACAAGATATGACTGTGATATCCACTGGACTGATGCACATCAGTGCATCCTAGTTCATCATCGGAGGGGCAATAACCCCTAACTTCTCCTTGAGATACTCAAAAGAGTCCTTGGGAAGAGGTTTAGTAAAATATCTGCAAGCTGATCCTTGGAGGGCACATACTCCAATCTGACTTCACCCTTGTTCACTTGCTCTCTCAGAAAGTGAAACTTGATAGATATATGCTTAGTCTTAGAATGCAACACCGGATTCTTAGAAATATTTATTGTACTTGAATTATCATAGAAAATTATGATAGGCTCCTCATATTCTACTTGAATATCTCTTAGCATTTGCTTCATCCACAAAACTTGAGTGCAACTTCTTGCTGCTGCAATGTATTCTACTTCAGTTGTAGAAAGCAATATTGCCTCTTATTTCTTGCTTAGCCAAGAAACCAACCTTTTTCCCAAAAAGAATGCTCCTCCACTTGTACTCTTCCTATCATCCACATCTCCTGCCTAATCTGCATCTGCATATGCAGGAAGAGAAAAATTATGATCTATAGGATACCATAAACCATACTCAACTGTTCCTTTTAAGTACCTAAATTTTTTTTTGATTGCCATGACATGAAATTCTCTGGGATCAGCCTAGAATCTCGCCACAAGACCAACAGCCTGCAATATATCTGGTCTAGTCTGAGTGAGATACAATAATCCTCCAATCATCGATTTGTACTTGGTCTGATCTGTCTTAGGAGAGTCATCATCTTTGCTCAACTTACATCCAGTTGTCATGGGAGTGTTCATTGGCTTTGAATCTTCCATTCCAAATTTCCTCAACAATTCTTTCACATATTTGGTCTGAGAGATAAAGATTCATTTCTTTGTCTGAGTAATTTGTAGACCCAAGAAGAAATTCATTTCACCAAGCATTGACATTTCAAACTCACTTTTCATTTGATTTGAAAAGGTTTTACACATACTGTCTCTTCCTCCAAAGATGATATCATCAACAAATACTTCAACAATCAAGATGTTTTCATAATCAATTTTGAAATATAGGTTACTATCAGTAGTACCTTTGTTGAAACCAATCTTCAAAAGATGTTTGTCTAGCCTCTCTTACCATGCTCTTGGGGCTTGCTTTAGACCATACAGTGCCTTCTTTAATTTGCAAACCATATCACCATGCTCAGATAACTGAAATCCATCCGGTTGTTCAATGTATACTTCTTCTTCTAAGTCACCATTCAGGAAAGCAGATTTGACATCCATTTGATACACTTTGAAATCCTTGAAGGTAGCAAATGCAAGAAATAGTCTGACTACTTCAATTCTTGCCACCAGAGCAAAGGTTTCTTCAAAATCAATCCCTTCTATTTGAGAGTAGCTTTTGCAGACTAATCTGGCCTTATTTCTGATTACTTCACCAACTTCATTTAGTTTGTTTCAGAAGACCCATTTGGTTCCAATCACATTCTTGTTTCTAGGTCTAGGAACAAGATCCCAAGTGTGATTTTTCTCAATTTGCATCAACTCTTCCTCCATTGCTTTGGTCCAATTTTCATCATTGTAGGCTTCATTTATTGTCTTAGGTTCAATCTTTGAAATCAGATAGTATTCATCTGAATTTTGGGCAATTTTCCTTCTAGTTTGCACACCTTTGCTTTTATCACCTATGATCTGATCTTCAAAGTGGTTCAGTCTTACATACCTTGGAACTTTGGGGGTCTCTTGCACTTCTGCTTCTTGATCAGGCTCATTCAGACCTATCTCTTCTTCCTAATTTACCAAATCAATCTGAATCTGACTTTTAGGAGAGGATTAAGCTCCTTGAACCAGAACATTATTCTGATCATCTTCATTATACTCATAAAACCTTGAGGGTTTCTCTATTCCCTCATCAACCTTCACATTTGTACTTTCTATCATCTTTCTTAGTCTCTTGTTATAACACTGGTATGCTTTGCTTTGAGTAGAGTAACCCAAGAATATTCCTTCATCACTTCTAGTATCAAACTTGCCTAAATCTTCATCTCTTTTGATGTAACATTTGTTGCAAGTATGAGGTGAACCAGTGTTGTCATTGATGTCAACATACTCATATTGCATTGACAAGAAGGATTGGATAAGCAGTGTGCTGAGGATATTGAGAAAATTAGCCTCAATCAGGAACAGTGAAGAATAGTGATAAGAAGAAGGCAAATGTACTGTATAGGATAAGAACCAGAGGATGTGGATTAAAGGGTTTGTAGATATGAGTCTTGAGATGTTTTAGTTAAGATTTCAAAGGTCCACATGAAGATCTAAAGGAGTTGTGGCTGTCGGTGTGGAACCAGTTCCGGCAAGTGTTCAGAGGTGACAGAGGATCACAGAAAGGTCCGGTGAGGTCCAGAATTGTGTAATCCTAATCTGCGGATTGGAAGAAGTGTTTGGGATGTCCTTGTGATGTGTCATCTTGAGTTGTGTATGATTGTGAGGTCCGGAAGTACCTTTTGCATTGTGACAGTGACGACAGACTGTCTTCTTGAAGTTTTGGATGAGGAAGAGAAGAGATTCCAGTAAGTAGAGGAAGTACAGATGTACCTGGTCATTCAGGCAGGCTTGTGAAGGTCCTTGGATCATGTTGAGGTTGTGTTGTTGAGAGCCCAGAATTGAAGATATTCTTCCGGATGAAGTTCTTGCTCTGACTAAGCTGACCGGATGAGTTGTTCATTCTGTGAATGTTCTTGTGGTGGCCGACTGGATGTGTTATTCATCTTGCGGATATTCTTATGGTAGATTGCCGACTTAGATGATTGTTCCTAAGTCGATGTCTTGTATAAATAAAGGTTTGTGAGTTCATTTCGAAGTGAGGAGTGTGTGGATGAATATGGTATAGTGAAGAGAAGTGCGAAAGGCAGAGCAGGGGTTTTTGGGCTTAAATGGAACTGATCCAGACATGGTAGAGATGTCATTCTCCAGTTCAAGACTGTGATTCTTATCACTTTGTAGATAGTGTGTCTCCTTGTAGGCAGTGGGCCTCTTTGTGAGCAGTGTGCTCGGGCAGTGAGCCCTAATTGGCAAGTGCCATTCTTTTTCTTATTCTTCTAACAGAGAATAATCCTTGCGTTAATCACCCCGTGGTTTTTCCCTTAACCGGGTTTTCCACGTCAAAATCTTGGTGTTCAATGTGTTAATGTTTATCTGCTCTTGTGTTTGTGCATTATGCTTTCATGGATGATTAATTGATATACTATTAACTAACAAAAAGAATCAAGTGTTTAAAGTAAAAGTAGGTTTTTATACAACTAATTCACCCCCCCTCTCAGTTGTATGCCCTAGATCCAACAATTGGTATCAGAGCCAAGTTCCTCTGAAAGGAGCTTAATCGCTTAAGGAGATCTAGGATGTCATCATACAAGAAGGATAGTCTGAAGTTCGATGGAACCAACTTCACTCTCTGGAAAGGTCGCATGAAATGTCACTTGGAATGCATGGGAAAAGCATACTTGGCCATGGTCTCAAAACCATATGTACCTCCACAAGGTGGTCCGACAACTCTGAATGAAATCATAGATGCTAAAAACAATTTGTAGACCAAGGAAGCTCTGCTAAGCGCATTGAATGACAGATCTCTCAAATGTTATTGACCTACCAACTGCATATGAGATCCTGACTAAACTAGAACTTCTGTATGAAGGAGATGAGTTTGTCAAGAGTGCAAGGTTGCAAAGTCTGAAAGGGAAATTTGAAAGATTGAAGATGAGAGATGATGAAAACATCACTACCTTTATGCCAAGAGTGAATGAGCTAGTATGTGGAATTAGAAATGCTGGTGGAACTCTGGATGAAAATGAGATTGTTTGCAAAATCCTCAAATCCCTTCCTGCTGCCTACAAAATCAAGGTTGCTGCCATTGATGAATTCAGAGCTCGCACAACTGTCACAAGAGAACAATTGGCTGGCAAACTAGTTGCATTTGAAATGACCGAGTTTGGAGATGATCCACCCAAGACTGAATCTGCTTTCAAAGCCAGTGCCTATGTGAAAGGAAAATAGAGATCTGATCCAGGAGAAAACTCTTCAAGGAAGATGTCATGGTATGATCAAGCAAGAAGAGACATGGAAGAAGAAGAAGCAGAAACAGCTCAACTTGAAGCCCTCATTGCAAAGAGACTACCAAGAGGATTCGGTAAGTATGAAGGAAAACAACCCTTTAAGTGCTTCAACTGCAATAAGATTGGTCATTTTGCTTCAAGATGTCCGGAAAGATCTGCAAGGTCTAATACTAACAGACAAAGGTTTCAAAAGAACTACTATTATGTTCATGAAGAAGATGACAATGAAGGTGTAACAGATGATGAATTAGAACTAGGAAGCAAATCTGGAAATGAATGGGTGTTTATTGCCATCAAGGAAGAAGATTCAATATCCTCTGAATCTATCAATCACAAGGTTGTGGAAAGAGCTTTGGCTGCTCAAGTGGAAGAAAAGGATGATTGGGTTATTGACAATGGATGTTCTCACCATATGACTGGTGACAAGAATAAGTTCTTGGATTTGGAAAGGTATGAAGGAGGAATGGTAAAGTTTGGTGACAATTCTGCTGGTAGAATCAGAGGTAGGGGAACTATTTCCTTTGATGGAAAGAGCAAAACAGGTAATGTACTATATGTTGAAGGATTGAAGCACAATCTTCTCAGTGTTGGTTAGTTAGTGGACAAAGGCTATGATCTCCAGTTCAAAAATGGAAAATGTAGAATCTTTACAAGCTCTAGAATTGAAATTGCATCCGGTACTCAGACAAAAGGTAATATCTTTCATCTGGTTGGTTCAAATAAAAGTTATCTATTTGTTCAAGTTGATCAGAGTTGGTTATGGCATAGAAGAATGTGTCATGTAAATTTTGATAACATCATTAAGATAAGCAATAATCAGGCTGTAAGAGATCTTCCAAAATTGATGAAACCTACAAATAGTTTGTGCAAAGAATGTCAGCTAGGTAAACAGAGCAGAGTCTCTTTCAAAAGCAAAGATCAGTCCTCTACCGGATTGTTGGAATTAGTACATACTGATCTCTGTGGTCCGACAAGAATTAAGAGTCTGCAAGGTGATAGATATTTCATGTTACTAATTGATGATCATTCCCGGATGATATGGGTTACCTTCCTAAAAGAGAAATCAGAAGCCCTTGAGAAGTTCAAAATCTTCAAAGCTATGGTAGAGAATCAAATCGGATTAAAACTAAAGTGTCTAAGGTCTGATAGAGGTGGTGAATTTACATCTGGTGAGTTCATTGACTTTTGTGAGAAGCAGGGAATAAGGAGACAGTTGTCTGCTCCTAAGACTCCACAGCAGAATGGAGTAGTTGAGAGAAAGAACCAGACCATCCAGGAAGCTGCCAGGACAATGATGTTGGAAGCTAATGTTCCTCAAATGTTCTGGAAAGAAGCTATCAGCACTACAGTCTACACTCTCAATCAAGTTCAAATCAGAAACAATACCGGTAAGACCCCCTATGAACTCTGGTTTGGCATCACTCCTACTGTGAAATATTTTAGAGTATTTGGTAGCAAGTGTTATATTAAAAGAGATGAAGATCTAGGAAAGTTTGATGCTAGAAGTGATGAAAGAATTTTCTTGGGTTACTCCACTCAAAGCAAAGCATACCGATGTTACAATAAGAGACTGAGGAAGATGATAGAAAGCACTAATATGAAAGTTAATGAAGGAATTGAGAAGCCCTCAAGATTTTATGAGTTTGATGAAGATGACCAAGATGGTGTTCAGGTTCAAGGAACTCAATCCTCTCTGGTAAATCAAAGTCAGCCTGATCCGGTAAATCAGGAAGAAGTGATAGGTTTGAATGAGCCTGATCAAGAAGCAGCAGTGCAGGATACTCCCAAAATTCCAAGGTATGTAAGACTGAACCACTCTGAAGATCAGATCATAGGTGACAGAAGCAAAGGTGTGCAAACTAGAAGGAATGTTGCTCAAAATCAGGATGAATGTTGTCTGATTTCAAAGATTGAACCTAAAACAACAAATGAAGCCTGCAATGATGAAAACTGGACCAAAGCAATGAAAGATGAATTGATGCAAATTGAGAAAAATCATACTTGGGATCTTGTTCCCAGACCTAGAGACAGGAATGTGATTGGAACAAAATGGGTCTTCCAAAACAAATTAAATGAAGCTGGTGAAGTAATCAGAAACAAAGCTAGATTGGTCTGCAAAGGCTACTTTCAAATAGAAGGAATTAATTTTGAAGAGACCTTTGCTCCGGTGGCAAGAATTGAAGTAGTCAGATTATTTCTTTTATTTGCTTCCTTTAAAGACTTCAAGGTATATCAGATGGATGTCAAGTCTGCCTTGCTAAATGGTGATTTGGAAGAAGAAGTTTACATTGAACAATCGGATGGATTTCAATTGTCTGATAATGATGATATGGTCTGCAAGCTGAAGAAAGCATTGTATGGATTAAAGCAAGCCCCAAGAGCATGGTATGAAAGGTTGGATAAGCATCTTGTGCAGATTGGATTCAACAAAGGTACTGCTAACAGTAACTTATATTTCAAAATTGATCATGAAAATATTTTGATTGTTGAAGTGTTTGTGGATGATATCATTTTTAGAGGAAGAGATAGTATGTGCAAAACTTTTGCAAATCAGATGAAAAGTGAGTTTGAAATGTCTATGCTTGGTGAAATGAATTTCTTCTTGGGTCTGCAAATTACTCAAACAAAGAAAGGGATCTTAATTTCTCAGACCAAATATGTGAAAGAATTGTTGAGGAAATTTGGTATGGAAGATTCAAAGCCAATGAATACTCCCATGGCAACCGGATGTAAGTTGAGCAAAGATGATGACTCCCCAAAGGTAGATTAGACAAAGTATAGATCAATGATTGGTGGATTGCTATATCTCACTCAGACCAGACCAGATATAATGCAAGATGTTGGTCTTGTAGCAAGATTCCAGGCTGATCCTAAAGAATCTCATGTTATGGCAATTAAAAGAATTTTCAGGTACTTGAAAGGAACAGCTGAGTATGGTCTATGGTACCCTAGAGATCCAGATTTCTCTCTTCATGCTTACATAGATGCAGATTGGGTAGGAGATGTGGATGACCGGAAGAGCACCAGTGGTGGAGCATTCTTTTTGGGGAAGAGATTGGTTTCCTGGCTAAGCAAGAAACAAGATGCAATATCTCTGTCTACAACTGAAGCAGAATATATTGCAGCAGTAGGTAGTTGCACTCAAATCTTATGGATGAAGTAGATGCTAAGAGACATTAAAGTTGAATATGAGGAGCCTATCACAATTTTCTGTGATAATTCAAGTGCAATTAATATTTCTAAGAATCCGGTATTGCATTCTAAGACTAAGCATATATCTATCAAGTTTCACTTTTTGAGAGAACAAGTGAACAAGGAAGAAGTCAGGTTGGAGTATGTTCCCTCCAAGGATCAGATTGTAGATATCTTTACTAAAACTCTTCCCAAGGACTCTTTTGAATATCTCCGGGAGAAGTTAGGGGTCATGGCCCCTCCGGTGATGAACTAGGATGCACTGATGTGCATCAGTCCGGTGGATATCACAGTCATATCTTGTGATCCGGATTGATGATGGGGAGCTGCTACTAAGGGGGAGCAGCTGGTATGATTCTGATGTGTTAGAATTGCAAGTATGAGCCCTTTGCCATTGATGTCAAAGGGGGAGAGAAGACATGTGAAAAATAAGTAGCTGATGATCAAAGGGGGAGCAGTAAGTGAGGAGAAGACATGTTGCTGATAGGAGCTGTGACAGAAAGGAGAAGTTCTTGTCTTGATGGTTTTTCACATCATATGTTGCCATCAATGACAAAGGGGGAGATTGTTGCAAGTATGAGGTGAACCAGTGTTGTCATTGATGTTAACATACTCATATTGCATTGACAAGAAGGATTGGATGAGCAGTGTGCTGAGGATATTGAGAAAATTAGCCTCAGTTAGGAATAGTGAAGAACAGTGATAAGAAGAAGGCAAATGTATTGTATAGGATAAGAACCGGAGGATGCAGATTAAAGGATTTGTAGATATGAGTCTTGAGATGTTTCAGTTAAGATTTCAAAGGTCCGCATGAAGATCTGAAGGAGTTGTGGCTGTCAGTGTGGAACCGGTTCCGGTAAGTGTTCAGAGGTGACAGAGGATCATAGAAAGGTCTGGTGAGGTCTAAAATTGTGTAATCCTAATCTACGAATTGGAAGAAGTGTTTGGGATGTCCTTGTGATGTGTCATCTCGAGTTGTGTATGATTGTGAGGTCCGGAAGTACCTTTTGCATTGTGACAGTGACGACAGACTGTCTTCTTGAAGTTTTGGATGAGGAAGAGAAGAGATTCCAGTAAGTAGAGGAAGTGCGGATGTACTTGGTCATTCAGGCAGGCTTGTGAAGGTCCTTGGATCATGTTGAGGTTGTGTTGTTGATCCGCATTGATGGTAGAGCCCAGAATTGAAGATATTCTTCCGGATGAAGTTCTTGCTCTGACTAAACTGACCGGATGAGTTGTTCATTCTGTGAATGTTCTTGTGGTGGCTGACCGGATGTGTTATTCATCTTGCGGATATTCTTATGGTTGATTGCCGACTTAGATGATTGTTCCTAAGTTGATGTCTTGTATAAATAAAGGTTTGTGAGTCCATTTCGAAGTGAGGATTGTGTGGATGAATATGGTATAGTGAAGAGAAGTGCGAAAGGCAGAGCAGGGGTTTTTGGGCTTAAATGGAACTGATCCAGACATGGTAGAGATGTCATTCTCTAGTTCAAGACTGTGATTCTTATCACTTTGTAGACAGTGTGTCTCCTTATAGGTAGTGGGCCTCTTTGTGAGCAGTGTGCTCGGGCAGTGAGCCCTAATTGGCAAGTGCCATTCTTTTTCTTATTCTTCTAACAGAGAATAATCCTTGGGTTAATCACCCCGTGGTTTTTCCCTTAACCGGGTTTTCCACGTCAAAATCTTGGTGTTCAATGTGTTAATGTTTATCTGCTTTTGTGTTTGTGCATTATGCTTTCATGGATGATTAATTGATATACTGTTAACTAACAAAAAGAATCAAGTGTTTAAAGTAAAAGCAGGTTTTTATACAACTGATTCACCCCCCCTCTCAGTTGTATGCCCTAGATCCAACAACATTTGCTACCAAAGACTCTGAAATATCTTACAGTAGGAGTAATGCCAAACCAAACTTCATAAGGAGTCTTACCGGTATTTCTTCTGATTTGAACTCGATTGAGGGTATAGACTGCAATGCTGACAGCTTCTCTCCAAAACATCTGGGGAACATTTGCTTCCATCATCATTGTCCTAGATGCTTCCTGGATGGTCTGGTTCTTTCTCTCTACTACTCCATTCTGCTGTGGAGTCCTAGGAGTAGATAACTGTCTCTTTATACCATGCTTCTCACAAAAATCTATGAATTCACCGGATGTGAATTCACCACCTCTATCAAACCTCAGACATTTCAGTTTTAATCCAATTTGGTTCTCTACCATAGCATTGAAGATTTTGAACTTCTCAAAAGATTCTGATTTCTCCTTTAGAAAGGTAACCCACATCATCTGGGAATGGTCATCAATCAGTAACATGAAATATCTATCACCTTGTATACTCTTGATTCTTGTCGGACCACATAGATCAGTATGAACTAATTCCAATAATCCGGTAGAGGACTGATCCTTGCTTTTGAATGAGACTCTACTCTGTTTACCCAGCTGACATTCTTTGCACAAACTATTTGTAGGTTTTAACAATTTTGGAAGATCTCTTATAGCATGAGTATTGCTTATCTTGATGATGTTATCAAAATTTACATGACACATCCTTCTATGCCATAACCAACTCTGATCAACTTGAACAAATAGACAACTTTTATTAGTACCAACTAGATGGAAGATATTACCTTTTGTTTGAGTACCAGATGCAATCTCAGTTTCAGAGCTTTCAAAGATCCTGCATTTTCCATTCTTGAACCGGAGATCATAACCTTTGTCTACCAACTGTCCAACACTGAGAAGATTGTGCTTCAATCCTTCAACATACAGTACATTACCGGTTTTGTTCTTTCCATCAAAAGAAATAGTTCCCCTACCTCTGATTCTACCAGCAGAATTATCACCAAACTTCACCATTCCTCCTTCATACCTTTCCAAATCTAAGAACTTGTTCTTGTCACCTATCATATGGTGAGAGCATCCACTATCAATAACCTAATCATCCTTTTCTTCAACTTGGGCAGCCAAAGCTCTTTCTACAACATTTATGATTGACAGATTCAGAGGATATTGGACCTTCTTCCTTGATGGCAATAAACACCCATTCATTTCCAGATTTGTTTCCTATCTATGATTCATCATCTGTTACTCCTTCATTATCATCTTCTTCATGAACATAATAACAATTCTTTTGGAACCTTTGTCTGTTAGAATTTGACCTTGTAGATCTTTCCGGACATCTTGAGGCAAAATGACCAATCTTATTGCAGTTGAAGCACTTAAAGGGTAATTTTCCTTCATACTTACCAGATCCTCTTGGCAGTCTCTTTGCAATGAGAGCTTCAAGTTGAGCTGTTTCTGCTTCTTCCTCTTCCATGTCTCTTCTTGCTTGATCATACCATGACAGCTTCCTTGAAGAGTTTTCTCCCGGATCAAATATTTGTTTACCTTTCACAGAGGCACTGGCTTTGAATGCAGATTCAATCTTGGGGGAATCATCTCCAAACTCGGTCATTTCAAATGCAGCCAGTTTTCCAGCCAACTGGTCTCTTGTGACAGTTGTATGGGCTCTGAATTCATCAATGGCAACAACCTTGATTTTGTAGGCAGCAGGAAGGGATCTGAGAATCTTGCCAACAATCTCATTTTCATCCAAGACTCCACCAACATTCCTAATTCCGCATGCCAGCTCATTTACTCTTGGCATAAAGGTAGTAATATTTTCATCATCTCTCATCTTCAGTCTTTCAAATTTTCCTTTGACTCTGCAACCTTGCACACTTAACATACTCATCTCCTTCATGCAGAAGTTCCAGTTTGATCCAGATCTCATAGGCAGTTGGTAGGTCAATAACATTTGAGAGCTCTGAGTCAATTAATGCGCTTAGAAGAGCCTCTTTGGTTTGCAGATTATTTTCAGCATCTGTGATTTCATTTAGAGTTGTCAGACCACCCTGTGAGGTACATACGCTTTTGTGACCATGGACCAGTATGCCTTTCCCATACACTGCAAGTGACATTTCATGCGACCTTTCCAAAGAGAGAATTTGGTTCCATCAAACTTCGGACTGTCCTTCTTGTATGACAACATCTTGGATCTCCTCAAGTGGTTAAGCTCCTTTTAGAAGAACTTAGCTCTGATACCAATTGTTGGATTCAAGATAGACAACTAAGAGGGGGGTGAATTAGTTGTCTAAAACTTGCTTCTAATTAAAACATTTAAATCCTCTTGTTATTTAATAGCATATCAATTAATCACTCATGAAAGCATAAAGCATAAACACCAGAGCAGATACACATCAACACATGAGACACCAAGATTTTGACGTGGAAAACCCGGTCAAGGGAAAAACCACGGGGTGATTAACCTAAGGATTATTCTCTATTAGAAGAATAAGAAAAATAGATGGCACATGCCAATTAGGGCTCACTGCCCGAGCACACTGCTCACAAGAGGCACACTGCCTACAAAGTAACAAGTATCACAAACTTGAACTGGAGATTGACATCTTTACCATGCCTGGATTAGTTCCATTTAAGCCCAAAAACCTTTGTTCTGCCTTTCGCTCTTCTCCTTGCTACCACATACTCATATTTAAATCTTCCTTTGAAATGACTTCACAATCCCTTATTTATACACGACATCAACTTAGGAACAAACATCTAAGTCGGCAAACAACCACAAGATCTTTCGCAAGGTGTATAATTCATCCGGTCGGCCAGTCACAGAAAGAACACCAACAACTGGTGGTTATCCATCAAATCCAAACTCTAACTTCAATGCAGACCACCAACATGAACTGGACATGATCCAGAGATCATCATAACCTTCCTTAAAACACCAAGAACATCCGCACTTTATCAGCTTACTAGAATTCTTCTCTTCTTCATCTGAAACTTCAAGAACACAGTCTGTCATCACTGTCATAATAAAAAAGGTGCTTTTGGACCTCCAAACCATGAACAAATCTAGTTGTCACTTCACACGACTTCTTCCACACTCCCTCCAATCCGCAGAATGAGATAATGCAATGCCGGAGCTCATCGGACCAATCTGTGACACTCTGTCACCACTGAGCATCTGTCAGAACCGGTTCTACTTGAGCAACCATAACTTCTTCAGATCTTTATGTGGACCTCTGAAATCTTGACAGGAACATCTCAAGACTCATATCTACAAACCCTTTAAACTGTATTCTCTGATCCTCAACCTATCTTGGACTTTTACCTTGTCATCATCATTGTTCTTCATTGTTCCTGATTGAGACTGATTTTCTCAATATCCTCAGCACACAACTCATCTAGTCCTTCTCATTAATGCAACCTGAGTATGTTGACATCAATGACAACACCGGTTAGGCCCATACTTGCAATAGACTTAATGTTTATGAGAGTCAACCTCAATTGGAAGCCGGTCCATCTCAAACACCTCCAATTATACAAACTGCAGAGTCATTACTAGTGGATACACAACCCCTGCTTCAAGAAATAGAGGAGCTGAAAGAGGAAAATAAGAATTTGAAAGGAGAAGTAGAAGGAAAAGTGGAAGGTGTAGCCACAAATTTAATCATGTATAGAATCAACAAGATATTGGCCATGTTGGAGGAGACCCATAGGTCTTACTCTATGTTAAGGACAACATGTGAAAAGCATGAATCAGACAAACAGAAGCTATCAACTATGAAGACCAACTAGTTACCAAGGATTGGAAAAATCAAAGACTTTCTCAGGTGTTCTAGATATGATCCAGATGCTCCTCCTGAGTTGCAGTTGGTATTAGGAATGTTGGAAAATTTTAAGGAGGTGGCTACTTATTAATTAAAATTGGATACAATAACAAGGGATAAAATGCACTCAGTTGAGAAGCTGGACACAAAATGGTTAAGTCACATTATAGAAGCTGATGGGACAACAAAGGACATGAACAAGTGGAAGAAGGAAATCATCGATAATGGTAATCAGTTAATTCCATCTTGTTGCGATAAGGGAGATCCAACTCTGCATGTGTTAAGTTGGACACTTGAAAGGCTACATGTGGTGAACATCACATTTGATTTATTTGGTAAAAATGTCAAAAGTATCCTAGATGCACAATATGTCAGCCACAATAGTAAGATAGTAGAAGTCATCTCATTTCCTTGCCGAATGAGAGTACATATGGTATGTGGCAGGACGGATATGGACCTAAAGAATGACAACTTGGCTACTATATTCCAACCACAACAATGTATATCCCCAAGCAGCTCCTCGTGTTTCTCAAAGCCAACCACTCCTTTTCTTTTTCCTCTGGTACTATTAATGTTTCCTCAGTGCCTTTGGGTGCTTCTCTATATTCATTGAATTTGAAAGACAATGTATTAATTGCTGAGGGTACACGTTCCTGTTATATAATGGAATTGTATCACTCATTTTAATGGTGTTGAAGACTTGGAAAATTTTGGAGAAGTAATGAAAATACAAGCTCTTTGGGTTGCTCTATTTTGTGTTGTAAGTTTATGAGTTATATGTTGGATGCCTTATGCATAAAATTTATCAATTTCATGTTGTTTTTAAATGTTGTTTATCTGATCAATTCTGTTAGTTGGCCAAATTCACATATAAAACCTAATAATTAGATTTGGCATATCTTTAGTGTTTTATAATTTGCAAATTTGAGTACCAACAAAACCAATATTGACATTAAAGTGATGTACAAAAGCATTGGCCAAATCATTGAAGGAATGAATAGAACTATGAGGAAGAGAATAAAGCCATTCAATTGCATAATCCTTTTAGTTTCTAGGGAAGAGCTTTGTAAAAAGTTTATCATCATAAACATAATCAAAACAAAATCCCAATTGTGTCATAAGGTCCCCTTTACCACTATACATTACAAAACTAGGGGCCATTGAACAAACTAGAAATGGATAAGAAATAACTCAAATGAAAGTGGATTATGCTTGATTTCTCCTATGATATCCTTTGATTACTAGGGGTAATGCATCAACTTTACTTTGCATCTCATCAATTCTTTTAAGGATGAAATCTATGTTGGAAGGATGAACATTAGGAGTTCTGATTAAAATGGGAGTGGAAGTGGCAACATGAGATAATTCGTGGAGTGTAGGTTGATTGGGGGACAAAGAATGAAGTTGGAATGACAACACTAGAAGTGGGAACATGAGTAGTGGGTGAGAAGTAAACACAATCAGGGGATGAGTGGAAGGTACAATATGAGAAGTAGGTACAATGAGAGGATCAATGATAGGAGCTATTAAAAATTGATAAGCAATATAGAGAAGAGAAGAAATAAGTGGCTTGGCTAATGCAGGAGAAGATGTGGAAGGAGGCACACCAGATGAAGAGGCTTGTGAAGGAAGGGGAGGAGACACACTATTTAAGGAACTTGATGAGCTT
The DNA here is from genome assembly GCA_027924645.1 of Cunninghamia lanceolata. Classification (NCBI taxonomy): domain Eukaryota; kingdom Viridiplantae; phylum Streptophyta; class Pinopsida; order Cupressales; family Cupressaceae; genus Cunninghamia; species Cunninghamia lanceolata. The sequence continues at coordinate 16,626,676 of BSBN01001272.1, read as the reverse complement.
ATCCTTTGACCTATATCACTTAATACTTCCATCACATAAGGATTATCCATTAACAAGTTATGAAGAACATCAATCAAATTTGAATAATTAACATTATTGCTCAAATTTGTAAAGGTCTGATATAAGTATTTGTGTAGTAAGATTCATGTCTTGCCTATCCATATGTGCAACATGTGCATCATGATGAAAAACATCTTCCCCATTAAAATATGTAGTATTCATCAAATCCTCAATCATAACTTCCTCGCAATGAATCGAGGCCATTGTAGAGTTAAGCCTAAGGTTTCTTCTTAGTGCAAAATGAGGATTAGGTTGAGACCTTGACATTCAAGCAAAATATAAAGCAATGAAAAGGAAATTGCATCCAAGTAATCCTAATTTTTTCTGCCAACAATTCATACCAAAGATTGAACAATTTAAAGATATTGCAATAGGTAATTTGTATCGACACAAATAATATTATTGAAGCATTTCAAAGTTTAGGCCATAAGACTCATCTTTTTTAAAAAATGGATTGCAAATAATTCTAAAAATTTAGAAGTCTTGGTCATTAACATTATTGTCTACTACAATGTCATCAAGTGTATCATTGTCAATGTTCATATGTTCTTTCAAGTATTTAATATTATCATCATCCTCATCTTGACCTGCATCATCTTCATCATCATTGAAATTTGACTGTAGACCATCTATATTGTTACCAGATGTATTTGGATCATCATTTTCTATACCATCCATATTGTTGTCTTCCATAACATCATCTAACTCTAGATTTTTGTCTTCTTGTGCCTAAACATAACCATCTTCAACATATCATGGATATCAATTTCTTTGATGTTCTCTAATCCCTCTCTCTCATTTTGTTGGCCATCATTGTGTATATCAAAAAATTTGGATTTGAAAATGGAAATGATTAAACAATGAAATGCATAACCTAAACCCAAATCATTCAATACCTCAAAGATGCAAGATGAATTTGTTTGATTGATTTGATATGTTGGTTGCTCACAATTCGGCAGCATAACACTTGCATATGATTGAGATGATAGATGAAAGATTGATAGATGGAAGATAATAGATGATAGATGAAGGATGCAAAGGCTCTAATGATATTTCAACAGCATAAGGATACTCCAACTCAATGCCTCCTAGAAAATTTGGCAGAATAAGGGTACTTGAGGCTCAATGTATTTTAGAAAATTTGACAGAATAATGGTACTTGAAGCTCAATGCATTGCTAATAGTTTTTGAGGGGGTTGATTTATAGGAAAGGCTTGGTTCAAATGGATGGTTGAGATTAAAAAGCTAAATGATTGATGTGGACGGATAGGATTGATTAGGTTATCCCACTCTTCAAGGGAGTTGTACTCATTTGACAAGTGTACAAAGGAGGATAGGGCTCATGTGCGACCATGTACACAAATACTAAAATTAGGTCCCATTAGTTGTACATTTGAAAGATTTTAAATGAAAGATGTAGTACCATTTATCTTTTTTAAATGAAAGAGGCATACATGTCGGCTTATGATGAAAGGTGAGGACTTAATTCAAATAAAATATTTGAATTAGATGGGATATGAGTTGGAAATTAATTAAATAAATAAAATTTATTTAATTAATTGGAAAGATGATTAGGATAGGACTGGGATATGAATGGGAAATTAATTAAATAAATATAATTTATTTAATTAATTGGAAAGTGGGATTATGAATGTGAAATTAATTAAATAAATAAAATTTATTTAATTAATTGTCTAAGTGGGATAAGGATGGGATTTAGGACAAAATGCTACATGATGTCTAGGATAATGATTTAACAAGGTGTTGCAAGACATGAACAATTTTGGGACAAATTTGGGTGTCTACATTTTGCCCCTCTTTGCGATGATGTTTGAGATGATAAGATTAGTGTCGAGTAACATCATTTCAAAGAAGCTAAGGTATGGATAGAGGAAAAGAGATAATGATGGAAAGATAGGGTGATATTGGAAGGATAGGATGATGATGCCCCCTCAAGAGGATAGGCGGGTTGGACAAACACGGGTAGGCTCTCGAAATGAAATGGATTGGCTAAGAAAGAAGGATAAAGGAATGGATAGAAGAAATGATGATGTGTTATGCTGCAATGAAAGTGAGCAACCATGATGTTTGATATAGCACTAGATGTTATGCACCAAGGTATAAGGACCAAGGTAACGATGGGTCTTGTGCCCCAGCATAATACAACCTTGTCTAATGTATGAGGAAGTAAACTTAGAGCATTAAAGTCCTAATGCACAAAAGGTATGATATGACCTTAGATGCAAAGGATAGTGCAAAAAGCTATTCCAACATACACAAGATATGAATATTAGCTAGAAATGATACCGATGTGATACAAATGCAAGATAAAAATGATAACACACACAAGCAAGCATGCACAAATGATTCAAAACAAACAAGGTATTACCCCTGTCAAGTTGTAAACCATTGATTGATTATTTGATGATGATAGTTGAGAGTGTTGTCATTGCGGGGAAAGCTATATCTCTAGATCAACACAAGGTTGTTTGCTAAGTTGGTTGGCTGATTGGTTGATTCATTTGACTTACAACAAGGCTAGGATCAAGACCATTGATTGCGTTTGGATAACTTGGCTTGATTGATTAACTTGATTGGTATGGATTAAGGATGGGCTTGCACTTGGATCATTGTTTGGAATGATTTTGAGGATGATGAATTAATGAATGAAGATTGATGAAGGATTGATGAATTAATTTGATTTGATTTGATATGAATGGATGATTTGATTGAAGGAAATGGATTGACTGAATGATATATTGATTGGAAGAAGTTGTTTATTGATGATGTAGAAGATAGATGATAGAAGAAATGATGAGAAGAGAAAGAAGAAAATCACTTGTGCCTGAATCTGGGCACTTCCTTCGTACTCCAGACTGCCTACATACCCTGTATCCACGGGATCAAGGTACTTAATGATGGAAATGAGATGTAGTTCTGATGTTTTATTGATGAGATGATAAAAATGGATTGATATTGATGAAATGTTGATGATGTGATGATATGTGGTGGATTGAGCTTCTTTTAATTTGTTGGAGTGATTGGATTTATTTTGATGGTTGGCTTGATGTGATTTGGTTTTGATGTGTGCTATTGCTGGGTTGATTGTTTTGATGATTGGATTGTTTTGAATGATGATAGTGATGGTGTGATGATTAGAGTGTCCACTCAATCTAAGCATAAGCAAGTGTTCTCAATGTACATAAAGGATGTAAAACAAACAAGGTATTGTCCTTGTCAAGTCATAAACCAATGATTGATTGTTTGATTAATGATGATAATGTTGAGATTGTTGTCATTGCAGGGAAAGCTATATCCCTAGATCAACACAAGGATGTGGGAACGCTATATCCCATTGATGATGATTGATGATGATTTGATTGGGCTCATGACAAGATTAGGATCAAAACCTATTGATTTGATTGGATAATGTTCCTTGATTGATTGGCTTGCTTGATATGGATTAGTATGACTTGGATTTAAGATCATTGCTTAGATTGATTTGATTGATATGATTGGAAGAAGTGATTGATTGAAATGGATGAATGAATGTTATTGATAGGAAGAATTGATGATGATGATGATGATTTGATTTTGATTGAATGTTGATGGAATGGATTGTTTTGGATGATGTGATTGGTTTTATTGCTTGGATTTTTCATTGGATATTTAATTTTTTTGAATTTTTGAATTTTTGAATTTTGTGTTTTTTTTGGGATATTTTTATTTTTATTTTTTTGTGTGTCAATGGATTTACAATTGGAGTAGCCTTTGTGCTTGATACCAATGACAAGGGAAAACCATGTCTAGATGAAAGGATGGATGAATAGGATTGGATGGATAAAAGGATGGGCAACAAGGGATGGAAGGTTCATGATAAATGGGTGGATAGATAAGAGGATAGGCCATATAAGGGATGGATGCATGCCCCATGATAAACGGATAGGTATAAGAATAGACTATAGTGGATGGATGTATGGCTCATGATAAATGGATAGGTAGGCTATAGTGGAAAGCTCATGATAAACAAATGGGGATAAGCTATAAGATGGAAAGCTCATGATAAGGATACACCATAGTGGATGGATCATAAGGGAGCTAGGATGTGATCTTCAAAGACTATGTTGCATAGGAAGAACTTGCCCCATTCTAGGTGGTAATGCTTAGGATTTTTACATGACAAAGTTCATGACCAAGGGATGACATGATTGGATTTTACATGGCACTTATGACGATAGGAGGACATGATGGGATTGGATTTTACATGACGCTCATGATGGATTGGTTTGGAACGAAGATATGTCAAGAAATATCCAAACATGTTTCAACATTTTGCCCATATATCTTCATCAAAATCAAAAGGTGAAAGGATGGATAAATGGGTTCAATAGGATAGGCATGTTTATGTAATGGCTAAGGATGGTAGGATGGTATGGTAATGGTAGGACAGGATAGGATGGAAAATGATATAATGGGATAGATAGTTTGGAAATGGATAGGTTGGATGAGACAATGTGCCCCCAAGTGTAAGTGACATAGAAGATCAACCTACACATGACGCCTGTTTGCCAGGTTTTCATCATGGTACTTATCCAAGGCACCTGTTTACTAAGTTTTCACCATTAGATGAAGGGATTTCTCTTTACTTTTTTTTTTTGATGGGATAGCATGATAATTACACATGGCACCTATTTTGCAGGTTTTCACCATGGTAATGGATAGGAAGGACTCAAGTGGCTAGTTCAATGAGAGGTGATAGTGTCCCATTAAGAATGGATGATGTCTTCGCATGGACCATGTCATTATGCTCATCGATGTTGATAAGGGATTGCATGGATGGGAGATGGATTAGGTAGATAGTAGATTATGATGTGGATTATGAAAGGTTCATGCAAGGATGGATGGATGGGGATAGTGGATTATGTCAGACTTACGATGAAAGGCTTATGCAAAAGCATGGACCATAGGAAGGTGATGGGGAAGATATGTAGGATAATGGATGAAGGATGAGGAGATGGAGGCATGTGGGAATGTTTTGGAATGGAAGGGAACCATGACCAATGGTTGCACACACCATGATAAACATTGAAGCTTTTGGTGAGATGGTGGTGTAGGAAGCAATGGAGATGTTTTCTTAGGAGATGGTTGATGAAGTGATTTAGGAACCCACATAGATTTAGTATTTTTAGTGTTTTTGTTTTGCTTGTGGGATTTTTGAAGGGAATGGAAGTTTTGGATGGAAATAGGCTCTTGGATGGATATATGTGGTTGGGATTCTTGAGATGTGGATGAGGATGCCTCATTTGACTTGCTAGCTATTTGCTTAGGAACCCAAACCATTTTTCTTTTGGGCTTTGCTTTTGGAGGTATGGACTTGGATAGCTTTGTGAATGTACTTTGCTTTGAGTTTGATTCTTTATGTCCTAAGGTATGAAGACCTTTAGGATTTTTGGTAGGATTTTTGGCTTTATAGGTAGAGGCATCAAAATTTTTGCTTTTGAATCCCATGGGGTGGGTGGAGTGGATGGAATGATTGGAAGCTTTATGCTTAGGCAATGTGTGCATTTGTTGGCCATGATTAGGGATGTAAGGATACTTATGAATGATAGGTATGTTAGGTGTTGGAAGCAATGGTGGCAAGGTGGATGGAGGGATATTTGGAGTTGGTAAAAGTGGAGGCAAAGTGGATGGCAGAAGGTGTACGGTCACATGCTTTTGACATTTATAGGATAATGGAGGTGGAATGACAACATATGTTTTGGGTAGATGATGGGAGGTGCGATGGAAAGTGGTAGATTTAGGATGCATGAAGGGATTACTAACATCTTGGCCTTGTTTACCTTGGGGTGTGTATCCAAGGCCATATGAGCGTAGAGGAACTTTGACATGGTTTGGCTCCAAAATACCTTGTTCATAAAGGCCTAGGCCTTTACCTTGGTAGTTCATGTTTTGGAGGATACTATAGATAATGGGACTATGTGTGCTTAGGGAACTAGACTTGAGCTCTTTATTGGATGGAGAAGATGAGGTAGAGGATAAAGGTTGATGTTGTCCTAAGGAAAAACACTCATGGAGGAAGGTGGTAAAACCTATTGGATATGGTGGATTTGAAATGGGGTTGATGGTAGATGTGGAAGGAGCATTAGAAGCTTGCTTATCATTTTGTTCATTAAGATCCAAGGTATTTGTTTGATCTTCTATGCTTATGTGTTCTTGAGAGGCACATGTCTCATTATGACAAGTGGATGTTTGCTCATTATGGATAGGGCTAGATGGAGGATGGATAAGAGTAGTTGGGATATCTTTCTCATGGATGGTTATGGGATTATGGATAGGATCAAGGTACTTTTGAATAGGTTCTTCATCATAGATATCATCTTGATCATGAGATAGATAAAGTTTGGCCAAATGGATCATCATGGTTTTCATGATCTTAGCTAGAACCTTGATCATAACTATGAGCAAAAATAGGATTAAGTGGGCTATAAAAGGGATAAATTTGCTCATGAATGAGGTCATGGTGATGGCTAATAGCTTGAGGGCAAACCATATGTAGGTCATGGATAGGTGGAACTTAGAGGTGCTTTGATCTTGATTAAGATTAAGGTTTAAGATTTCCACATGTTTAAGATTATGCTCTTGACATACCTCTTCACTTTGGATGAAAGAAAAAGGTTCTTGAGTGGACTTGATAGACTCTTGAGGGTTATCGACATGAGGGCATGATGGCTCTTGACTTAGGCTTGTGGTTGGAGACTTTTGAATAGACTTGTTGGCTTGTAGGTCACATGATGGGCTCAAAGGGCTAGGTATGTTAATGGAAGGCTCTTGAAGAGGCTCAAGGATATGCGAACCACATGATGAGATTATAGGATTGGACATGACCTTTGGAAGTTCATTGGTAGGCTCATGAATGGGCATTTTACATGGGGGTAGTTTATTCCTAGCTAGTAGCCAATGGATCACATCCTTTGCAAGGGTATGAGTGGATGGGCAATATAATGGATGGATGATAAGGGTAAATGGTGTTGGATTAGGATTAGGATTAGATTGGGGGCTAATTGGATTGGGTGGATTAGGATTTGGATTGGATGGGGGTGACACATGGGATTGGGATGATGTGGCATGTTTATGAAGGCTCTGTATGTACATCTTAAAGAGGAGTGGCCTAAATATGGGGCATACATTTGTATTATGACCTTTGATCCTATGGTATGCACAATAATGATGTTCATTGTATGGACTTCCCTCACATGGTTTGACTTTGGGAAGTTCAATGAGTTTTTGCTTCAAGCATCCGTCATAAAATATACTCAACATTTTCATTTGGTGGAGGATTGGAGGCCCATGGTGGTAAAGGTGATCAAGGGCTTGATGGGCTAGAAGATGGACTAGAAGTAGGATCACATGGTGGTCTTATGATAGGGCTAGTAGGCTCATGTGTTGGTGGGTGATTGGATGATGAAGGCCACTCATAGGATGCATTGGCTAGATTGGTATCTCCCTTGTCAAAGGTAATTAAGTCTTGTTGTATTAAGCTTGCATGGTTTATATACAAAGGGCCACTTGGAGTTGCACATGCTTCTTGTTGCAAAGGTGGATTTGGGCTCACTTGTGCTTGTTGGGGAGGCCATTGATAGTCTTGGTAGCTAGGTGTAATGGTAGGATATGTAGACAAAAGATCTCGAGGTGGACTCAAAGATGCGGGCATTTGATCTTGTTGGCAAGGTTGACTTGGGATTACATGTTCTTGTTGTGATGTGGGTCGATATGTTGATGTGACATTGACATGATAGGTGGATGGATTAGGGTGGTATGAAGTTGAGGTGGAATTTGTTGAGGTTGAGATGGTGTTTGGATTTGTTGTTGTGATATGATCTGTTGTTGTTGGAATTGTTGAACGGGTTGTTGTGATGGTTGGATTTGTTGAATTGGTTGATGTTGTTGTAGTTGAATGTGTTTATGTGATGATGATGGAGGGGTTGCATAGGGTAATGGTTGTTGAGATGGAGATTGACATGGATAAGGGCTAACATTAGAGGAAATGGAATAAGTTGGTATAGAATTGGGTTGATGAGAGGATAGATATGATGGGATAGGCACTAGATAGGATGGTCATTGGACTTTGCAAGTGGCCATGAGGTGTTGGATTTCTTCCAAGAGGCATTGTATGTGTGAGGATTGGTTTTTTTGACATATTTGAATTAGTTCTTGAATGCTTTGAAAGGTTTGCTGCTCTAAAGGTGATTGGCTTGCATGCATGTGGCGAAGCATATGAAGGATCTTTTGGAGGTCCTCTAAGGTTGACATGATGTGACACAAGTGTTGAAGTCTTAAATCCTTTTAGCAAGTGCTTGTTTAGGGATTTGGATGATGATGTGGATTGTTTGGATGATGTGGATGAAATTAAGTTGGATATGATGTGTGTTGACTAGGATGAATGTTTAGATTGATTTGTTTATGTGTTTGGTGTTTAGAGCTTGATTTGGCAATGTTCAAACAAATGATTATGCATATACACACATGAATCACTTATGCAAGACACATAAGCAAGTTCAACTTTGAAATTGAAATGTGATGATTAAGCAAGCACACATGGAAGACACATCAACAAGCCTAATGTCTAGTCAAGTGGGTATGGCCAATTAGGTCTTAGGCTAGATTGCACAAGGTTGACTATGGAATTGAAAGTGAAATCTTGCCACACGGCTGAGAGAAAGGGGTAACCCACCCTTCACCTTCACTTCCCAAAGGTATAAAGTTCTTTGGGGCTTAGCCAAGAGTGACAAGATTCTAACTCCCAATGAGGGTGTCTTTCAATTCAGCCTCAGTTGAGGTCATTCCTTGAAGTGGTGTGTCTCCAAGCAAGCCTCCTAGATAGGGTATACAAAAGCAAACCAAGTGAGTTGTCACTTGATTCACACTCACAGTTGTTAATTGACCCTTAGAAATGAGATGTGTGGAAAACAGTTCAAGCACTCATTTTTTTTAGATCCCAAATCCAAATGTGTAGGAAGACAATGGTTCATTTTAGCCCAATTTCAATGGTATGATTGCAAACAAGCTGTTCATTTTATGCCCAAAGTCCAAATGTGTGATCAAGCAAGATTGGAAGATAAGAGATGAAATGATTGCACCTGGTTATTTTTCTATCCAAATCTATTGTAGATGATGATGTCAATGCTACTCCAGCTCCTTAGGTGCTCCTGAAAGTCACCAAGACAAAATAAAAGCAAACTTGCAAGCTAAAAGTGATATTAGGTCAAATTATGCAATCTAATTAAAATATGAAATAAATGATTTGATACAAAAAAATAAGTGCATATTCAAATTCTACACAAAATTCTATGCACTTTTAAAAAAAAATTCGCTGAAATCCGATAAAGTTTGCAAAAGTTATGCTTAATTGAAGTTTTCATGCAAGTTTGACTTTGACTGATAAAAAAGATGGTAAAATGATATAGACATCTGATAAAACCTGCTCCACTATGTAGTTCGTCCTCTTAGCTTTCCAGCAAGTCCTTGTTTGCATAATTTGGCCTATGTATGTGAAAGTTATGATAGAAACACCAAAAGGCACAATGACAGCAACCAAAAGCAAGTTACAGTTACCAGATGCGACCAACTGTTGATTACAAGTTATCTGAATTTGTCTGCAGGTGATTTGTTATAGCTCAGATGCAACCCAGATAAGACTAGATGCGAGTGACTGTAGCTTAAAAATGACACATAAAAGCCAGAAGCGAATGATTGGAGCTCAAAAGCGACTGCAAATTGCGAAAAGTAGGTATAAACAGAAAAGCCCTAATTTGCAGGAAGTGACTTAGAGATCTAAAAGCGATTAAGTTCAGCTTAAAAGAGACGTGAAAAATGTCAGAGGCGATCACTGTGTGCTCAGACGCGATGCAAAAATGGATGGAAGGGGTAGGTAATAGCTCATATGCGACTAAGAAAAGGCCAAAAGCAACGAATAATAGCCCAAAAGTGATCTGGAAAGTTTCAGGTGGTAGAATGCAAATGTTAACCATATGTGACCAAGTTTACCAGAAGCGATCTATTTTTGATCAAAAGCGAGCTGAATTTTACCAAAAGATAAAGACTGTTGTTTAAAAGCGATCCAGATTTTACCATAAGCGATCAATTTTTTATCAAAAGCGAACTGATTTAGCACAGGTGACTGGTTCTTGATCAAAAGCGAACAAATTTACCAGAGGTGAAATTTTGCAGACCGATTGTTGTTTTCTTCGCTAAACGCTCCACTTTTCATGAAATCTAGGCAAATTTGTACTCAAAATTTATGGAAATGACCCCCTGGACTCAATGGTGAGGTTAGATTTGAGCTAAGAGATCATCTACATACATTTTTATCCAAATCTTAACAAACTAGGGTTAGAAAAATACAAATTTTTGCTACAAAAGCTTGCAAAAATGAAAGATTGACGCTCCAAGAGATCTAAACTTCATAAAAACAACTCAAACAAGAGAGGTTAATCAAGGACGTGAGTCCCACCGGGCATGCCAAAATGTATATCAAAAATTTTGGATTTGCAAATGGAAATGATCAAACAATGAAATGCATAACCTAAACCCAAATCATTCAATACCTCAAAGATGCAAGATGAATTTGTTTGATTGATTTGATATGTTGGTTGCTCACAATTCGGTAGCCTAACACTTGCATATGATTGAGATGATAGATAGAAGATTGATTGATGGAAGATAATAGATGATAGATGAAGGATGCAAAGGCTCTAATGATATTTCAACAACATAAGGATACTCCAACTCAATGCCTCCTAGAAAATTTGGCAGAATAAGGGTACTTGAGGCTCAATGCATTTTAGAAAATTTGACAGAATAATGGTACTTAAAGCTCAATGCATTGCTAATGGCTTTTGAGGGGGTTGATTTATAGGAAAGGCTTGGTTCAAATGGATGGTTGAGATTAAAAAGCTAAATGATTGATGTGGATGGCTAGGATTGATTAGGTTATCCCACTCTTCAAGGGAGTTGTAGTCATTTGACAAGTGTACAAAGGAGGATAGGGCTCATGTGTGACCATGTACACAAATACTAAAATTAGGTCCCATTAGTTGTACATTTGAAAGATTTTAAATGAAAGATGTAGTACCATTTATATTTTTTTAATGAAAGAGGCATACATGTCAGCTTATGATGAAAGGTGAGGACTTAATTCAAATAAAATATTTGAATTAGTTGAGATATGAGTTGGAAATTAATTAAATAAATAAAATTTATTTAATTAATTGGGAAGATGATTAGGATAGGACTGGGATATGAATGGGAAATTAATTAATTAAATATAATTTATTTAATTAATTGGAAAGTGGGATTATGAATGTGAAATTAATTAAATAAATAAAATTTATTTAATTAATTGGCTAAGTGGGATAAGGATGTGATTTAATTAAATAAATAAAATTTATTTAATTAATTGGCTAAGTTGGATAAGGATGGGATTTAGGACAAAATGCTACATGATGTCTAGGATAATGGTTTAACAAGGTGTTGCAAGACATGAACAATTTTGGGACAAATTTGGGTGTCTACACATTGTTTTTCTCAGTATCCACTAATGCATCATCAAATAAATGCCTTAATCTTGGATCATAATGTATGACAAATATCTATTTCGGGTCCAAAATATCTTCATAGAAAAATACCTGCACATGAATGACATACATATATTAGACGTATGGTATAACAATTTTATTTATTAATAAACACATGTATATATTTGCAATAAACTATGAATTATTAGATTAATGATCACTACTGCTTCTTGTTTGAGTTAAAGAAATACTTGCTCACAATGAATTGGTAGAACATAAGGCTCCTTATCCTCCGGTAGGAAACATGAGGAATCTATAGAAAACAATCCACTATGGGTATCATGTCTTCGTGTCCTCTCAAATGCTTCATACCATCTACACTTAAAAATACAACATTTAAAAGAGCGGTAATCCAACTCAATAATTTCTTGTATTTTCCCAACATATTGTAGATTCCCTTCAATTATATTCTTATCTTTTGAGCTTGATCGACTAGATTGCTTGAAGTCAACCATGATGCCACAATTGAAGGATCGTCTCTTTACATCTACACTTTCTGCACGATAATGTCGACCATATGCCCACATTGATGGATATTTCCTCACCTGTGAAAGACCATTTATTTCAGTGAAAACAAATATAATGACGAATATTAAAATAGTTAATAGTGTCAAAACTATAAGGAAACAACATTTTGTAAAATTCCAACTATACCTTTCTTTCACATCCTCTAGACATGTTGATTTCATCTTCTATTATGTTTGAATCTATACCTGCATCTTCTATTTGATTTTGAATTTGTTCACTAACCCATTCTAGTGTGTAATCTTTGTCCCATTCCCCAAGTAGATCAGTGGGAAGTGGAGTATTCCTTGGGTTTGATCTCTTCAACTATCTCCTTGCTTCTAACACTTCTCTCTTTTTATCATACAGATCAATCCATTTGTTCATAAAGTCCATGTGGTACAGAATGAACTTGTTGAGTATAGCACTTTTGTCTATACCTATTACATGTCAACATGTTTATTTCAAACTCCAAATGTCATGTTGTTAAATTGACAGATAAATTACAGAGTAAATTAATGATTACAAGAAAAACAACCACACTAATCATGAATTTACTTACTAATTTCTACTTGAACACCATTAGATTGTGGTTTTTCTCCATCAATAATATCGGATACCCGTTCTTCATCCCAGAAGCATGGCCCATATTAAAAATCCTTACCAAGGAATTCACACAGGAAGAAAAATGCTTCATTCAATACATACCCTTCAGCCATGCAACCCTCTAGATGTGCCTTTTGTCAGACATATCTTTTTAGAGTTTTCCTATACCTCTCAAAGAAAAACATCCACCTCGTTGATACGACACCGACCAATTTAATGTCATCAACTAGGTGTATAAGTAAATGGACTTGTAGGTCCATGAAAATTGTAGGGAGCTCCTTCTCAAATACACATACAATTTCTGCAATTTCCTTCTTCCATTTTGGTACTTCACATTTGTGGATCTCCTTGGAGGTCACCCACCTAATATAAGAATAGTAAATTAGTATGAACTTTTAGTCAAAAATTAAAATGCAATATAATATCTCTATGTCTCTCACACATGAACATTTCATATAACCACATACCTTGTAAATGCTGACAATCGACTTATGGCATTCCTTGAGTCAACTATAAGACAGGAATCCCCCGTAATTGCCAATGGCATGATATGCTATCAAACACATTTATGAAAAGGTCATTAGTAAGTTTTTCTCACACAACAAAATATCAAAATATATTTAGTACTTAATCAATGTTACCAGTAAATGTTAAATGATGATATATAATACCTTCATAAAATTATGAAAATCACGTGTTTTAAATCTTGTGATATGTCCATCAACTGTAAAACCTTTAGCCAATGATGACCCATAGCCAGTAGGTGTCCTTATTGAACGAATGACATTTTTTAGTTGGTCTAGCTCTTTTTTTTCAAAATCCATGGAGCTTCTGCATATGTTTCATTTTCCCTGTTTGGCCACAAATGTTTTCTATCAATTTTGGTACGTGAAAGAGCAATATCTCTCCTCAAAGACAAGGTGTCCTTCTCTTTGCTTGATATATGTCGAAATATAGAATCTGGCACATTTTTGAAGACGTGCATAGGATCTAATAGGTGAGATATTAATAGATCCTTCTAGTAAAGGAGCTCATAAAATATCGATTTCCTTTTCATTCATTCTGGCATATTAACTACAACTTCTTCTGGTTCTTCAATTGAATCACCCCGATCAAAAAAATCCTCCCAATCTTTCAATTCAGCATCTTCATACTTCTTAAGCCAATCACCTAGACCCATAATCATGGGAGGGCCTCTAAAAAATATGTTGTTTGTGTAAATAAATTTATGTAGATCTTTAGAATACCACCCTTGAAATTGTTCTGCACATCTTGGACATGCAAATATCCCCTTTGTTTGAATCCCTACAATTCAATAAGTAATGTTAATAACATCAAAAAAATAGTATAAAACTAAGTATGAAAGTTGGGATGAAAATAAATTATGAGTGTAAATACGTAAATATTTTATCTTACCAGAACAAACACCAAGTCCTGGGAAATCATGAATAGTCCAACATTGTACACCATACAACATGAAGGACCTATTTGATGGGGGATGTGATATGTCATACATTCTTATGCCTTTCCATAGCAGTTGCATCTCATCAATAAAAGGCGCAAGATAAACATCTATTTTTTAACTTGATGTTTTCCTAGAACAATGAGAGTCATCATGAGGTGCTCCTTCTAACACTCATCCATGGGGGAATATTGTATACTATCAATCCAACTGGCCAAACACTATAATTTGAGCTCAGGAAAGAGAATGGGCACACTCCATCAATTGTAAGACCAAACCTGATACTATGGGGTTCATCTTTGAATTTTCTTGGCCATTTTTCCTCTATGTGTTTCATTGCTTTGGAGTCGGCCAGAATTCGCATGAATCCATCTTTACTCCTATTCTTTGCATGTCAGTCCATCAATTGTGCAAGTGACTTGTAACGAAACATTCGTTGAAGTCTAGGTATAATTGGCATATGACATAAAACCTTCTTTGGAACTGTAGGACCTTGTACATCTATACGATATCTCTTCTCTTTGCATATAGGGCATTCTACCTTATTTTGATATTCATCTCTGTGTAAAATGCAATCATTTTTACATGAATGAATTTGCTTATATTCAGTCCCCAACTCAACCAACAACAGATGCACCTCTCTGCAAGTTGATGGCAACACATTCTCTTCAGCGAATATTTTAGTTTTTAGTACCCTGTAAGATTGCTAGAGATTAAATCAATTGAATGTTTGACTTATGATGAACATGCTTGATATGTCAATCTATACTAGGACTATTTATATACAATATACATGGTTTTAAAATCCCCTTAAAGAAATATAAATGAAGTTGATGAATGTTTACGAATTATGTACACCAATTGACAATGCAAAGTAAGAAATATATTTCAACTCACTTCAGTAGGGTAGTGAATCATTTGTCTGACCAACCCAATAGTGACTTGATTTCTAATAATATTAATGTGCATGCCAGTTTTGAGGTTCTACTTGCACCCAATTTGAACACGGGTGTCTTCTCTACTTGCTTGATGGAGTCTTTCAGGTTGTTATCATCAACATTATGTTGGTGGTAATTACCCCTGTTATCATCATTACTGTCAACCATATGATCATTATTATCATCATTGTTTCCATCACCAAAGAAATTTGTAAGCATTTCATTCAATCCTTCTTCATGCACTGCATTTTCACTATCATGATCATCATCATTAAGGCTAGGTGGCATGTCATCAGTGTATGTGGATCTCATCATCTCTTCAATGTTGCTCTTTTCATCCTAGTATGGTTTAAAGGATGGTTTGGATCATCCCGTCCAAATCTTAATAACCCAGTTGGATCTTAGGTATTAGTATGTGTTTCATCAACATCTTCTACCTATCAACAAATTCAATCATTATTTAAAATTTGGAAACAATTGAATAAATCATAAGTGTATTAATTTCAAAGAAATATAATCAAATATGGCTTAAAAAATAAAACTATAAATTGTATGAACATATATACATCAATTGAATAATGGAACATTATTTTATAAACTACCTTTTTTATACAATAATTTAAATAAAACACAATTTTGACAACATAGTTTATAAAACATTAGTCCACACTCATTTATTATTCTTTAGTTTTCTGCCCTTAAGAACATCCTTAGGGAGACCTTGTTCTTCCCTCTTCTTTCGCGCAGGAGTGCATTTTAAGAAGGGGTAATCAATCAATACCTCATCCCCAATGGTAAGGTCCATAATAGCCTCAACCATTATCAATCTATCAACCTCTCTTTCCATAACTCCATCTTTATCATTTATAACCTCAACAAATTGAAAATTCGGTCTTACAGTACCTGGTCCCTTCCCTTACTACTATTTATAAATCCTGCAATATTTTTGTGTGTGTATGCATGTCCATCTATATACATAAGATGACCTCTATTCATTTCTTTTCCACTTTCCAATTGGAGAGGATGTGTATACATATTCAAATTTAGACCATATGCTAACATGCTAGGCTTATATTCTACTAGCCTTCTCCATTCACCACTGTAATATGATGGACCATAATATGGCATTAATCTCCTAGTGGTTTGTTCTAAATTGTTTCTATGTTTAGATCCCACATGTACATTTTGGATGATAAAGAGGCCTAGCTTTGCTCCATGAATATTGGAGGGCCATATCATGTAGTTGTATCCCCAAAATTGAAACACCTTGTACACTCTAGGTAGTTGTTGATCACTGGGCCAAGCGCAATATAGTCGACGATCAAATGTCTCTTTGTAAATTCATCTCAAACTCAGGGGCAAGTCATCATCTCCATCACATTCATTCTCATAGGGTATATAGTCCACCTTCCCCTTGTCTTTAAGAAAATTATGCATCTTTAAACTGGTTCTTGTTCTGTTACTTGTTTTCATCAATTCCTCATCTTCCGAGCTAGTATATTGGCACATATTTTTGTTAGATTTATCATCTGATAAATGATCATTGCCCTCTAGGCTAGAAGTCGATGATCCAGGAAACTTTAAACCAAGAACTTTATCCTGCAAGTATCCATTAAGAAAAAAAATTGTTATTTAAATAATATAAAACAATGTTTAAACGAAGTATACATGTTATTTATATCAAATTGGAAAATTCCTTACTACAATTCCTATTGGATTTGAATCGATTGTAGGAGGCATACTACCGACTGGAAGCTCATCATATATGTAATATTTTTGTACAATCACTTGTTTGAATTGTTTCTTTCCACGACATACAAAACATCCACAAACAACAATTTTCTCAAAGTATTCATCCCATGTACTATAGTCCTGACTAACCTCTTGTTCAGTGCAATCATTTGTTGTGTCTACAGGATCCATTGTCATACCCTCTTCCACCCACTGTACTCTACGTGATTTACCACTTTTAGGTCCATGTCCATGTACATATCTTTTTATTTTGCTAGTTGAATGCTCAGGCTCTACATTTGCTCTAATCTCCATCTAAAATAATCAACAACATACATTAATTTATGTCAAGAATAGATAATACATTATAAATTTCAATAATACTGTGGAAAAAAATGGGTGTATCACAAAATGCCATCAGATCATTTTTTCCTAAGTTAAGTCAAAATTTGAGTACCTAATGTCCTGCTTCATTCGTTGTGTCCTTATTTGATATGACATGATCTGTTGCCATGGCCTCATCTGGCCCCTATAATACATAACATAGTAAATAATGTTTAGTACACCAATTATATCATTTCAACGAATGTGCTATCCAATACAAAACCTCACTTTAGTCATATATTTGACATATTGATATCATGTTTTGGCCATCCTAATTTTTAAACTTTTCCCTTGATCATAGAATCACATTTAATCACCATTCTTGTGCATTTTCAACCAATAAGTTTGACCTTAGAGGCCTCATGGACAGAAAAATGACTTTATCTCCTCTATGTTGTAGCATTTGTAAATTCATAAACACTTTCCTCCTTTGGTTGAGGTTGCTTTCTCTTCTTACCTCTATTGTATCTGCAGATTCCATTGTCATATATATTTCCACCCACTTTCCTCTCTGTGATTTAGTAGTTCTACACCGTCCACGTCCTCTCTCCATGGCCTCCTCTAGATCCTGTAATACACAACAATGACAATAGTCACATAACAGCTATGCACCAAGAGAATATTGTTGAAATTATCTTGTTAATATACTCGCTTTTCATTAAGACGCACTATGAAAAACAAAATAGGACATTGCAACATTTTGCTCTTCACAAAAAGTTTACACACGGAATCTGGACAACTAGAGCTAAAATCTTATGATTACAAGATGACTACAAATTCACATCAAAAATATATTTATTTCATATTTGACTCTCCTTTTTCTTTTATGGGTCATAAATTAAGGCTATCTATAGCTCTCCAAGTGGCCATAAAATCCTCAAAACTATCATAGAACCCTCAAAATAGACTCAAAGAGTCTTTGGCACCAAAATTTTAAATTTTTGATGGAGGGAAGGATGATTTGGATGTTAATTTTGAAATCACATCATTAGATCTTTGTTAGGTTAATCACATACCTAAAGCCTCTTAAATTGGGCCTTAATATTATAGTGAAGTCACATAATATAAACAAAGATTGTCATGAATTAGCTAAAATGTTGTCAATATCCTATCACGTATCTTAAGGTTGTCCTTAATCCCAAATCCAACTCTGAAATGTTAGATGGAAGGTCATGGCTCCAACTAAAATAATTGGTGTCAAAATGAGAATCAGGGGACCATCGTAGTGTTGATCTACTATTGTAGTGGGATCTTGAGGATTAAAAGATTGTCATATCATTGCTATCTTCCAAATACCACCTAATGTTGTACTAACAATGATTTAGAATCTTTATTAGCAAGTCAATGGACTGATATGGGAATAAAGGGAAGCCACCATATGATATCACCCGCCCACTATTATTATATGGGGATGATATCAAGGAACATCATTATGCCTTGTTATAGTTGATGGACAATCATCCTAAGTATTGTTACAACCTAAAAGGTCTATCGCAACCCCAAAGGACTATTACAAATGTTATTAGGTCATCCAAACCATAGCTCCAATATTCACCATCATATGAATATCATAATTAACATTGTAGAGGTTGTCATACCATGAGGCATACGTAACAACCATAGGAGGTTTAAAACAAACACTAGCAACATTAAATTATTGTCATAGTACACCTAGGATAGCTAGGTATGCATCCATAGTGTTATTACTATAAAATTGTCTCATTAATCTTGTGACCAAGTTAAGTCACTATCATAGTAACAATGTAGTTAGTCATCAATCAACATGTTGTCTTTGCATTTCAATGAGATTAGTTCTTGAAAAATGACAATCCAGAGGTTAAAGAGACAAGTTGATACCTTACCCAAGTTGTCATGTTCTTGAAACCTTGTCACTATAAAGAGGAAATATCTAGATAGTAATGTCACAAGGACATAACCAAGGCATGCACTATCATGAGCCATAGGGACAACTTACTACACCATCCAAAACTACATTTGAACTAGCTACTATCAATAATTCACATTATTAGGGACTGACATGAAGAAAACACCATGCATAGGATTGTCATAGTCAAAGAGGAGAGGATTGTCTAGTCATTTTATGACTGTCATAATAGTAAGTGGGTTGGTTACCATGCTTCAACCTAAAATAGGTTAATGAGAACATAGAAATGAAAATCACAATACCATAAGCATTTCCATAAGCTGCCAATATAGTCCCAATATCATGTCATGATAGTAAAAGAAGAGTTGTTTGGTTTTTCCAAAGCCATATCACTTGCATAAGGATTGTCACCAACCATCTGTGTAAGGTCATGAAAGAGTGAGTCATTATTGACCTAATCATAAGAGAAGCATGAAGTCAAAATACTATCATGGAAACAAGATATAGTTACTTATTACAAGGACAATCCAAATTTGGTGAGGTTGCTACAAGCAACCAAATTTGGCATTCCATTAGAGAGTGATATCAACTTCCAAGCAAAATACATCATTTTGCACTGATAGGCACTAAATTAGGTGCACTTTGCGCTGCCTTTTGCGCCCCAAAAAGATTACATTTAGGCCAAAAAGTTGGCGCTAAAGTTGTCGCTAACTGCTTCGACTATAGCGCCAACTAATGGATCAAAAAACATTTAAAAAATTCCCGCCTACACATACCCTAGAACAAAAAAATCAAAACAAAACTTTATTGATTTTTGGTGTTCATTTTGTGTTTGGAAATCAAGCATTTAGGTTTTTTGTGTTCGCCCTTATTTTGGGTAGATCCTTGGCAATGGTGGGACCTATATTCCAACCCCAATTTCCTTTAAATACCTAAAGCGTATACTCACTTTCTTACATCTCAGAAGTCTTAGGTTTGAGCCACGACAACCTTTGCTTCCAGATATCTCAGCCTTTCAATTCGTGCTACTCTTCTTCTATTCGTGTCAGGTAAGGGCATCACCTCTCTTTCATCTACTCTTTTTTTCTTGTCAGATGTCGGATTCATTTGGACAAATACGGGTCTTGTAATATTCATAAGGCATCTGTTGAAGATAATTCTGAGCAAGGCTTTTCATAATAGACAACAAATTTCCACATTCCATAATATTATAAATGTGTGCTTTATTTCAATTGATGTATAAGCTTACTTTCTTGCAGCAAAATTACAGAGGAAAACAACTTCATGATTTGCTCTACAAAGTAAAGGTCGAAAAGCTTGAGGAATACAGAAAAATTGAATGAAAACTTTCATACCTGGTAGTGTGTACTTCATTTGCCTCCACAAACTGGACGAAAATAATTTTCCCTAGGTCACGTCAAAATGTCAAGCAATAGAGGGAAGAGAGCAAAGGGATCAGACTCTGGCCACAATGAGGTAATTCATTGTCAATTTATAGATTTGTAAATGTTTCCATTGTTTCTTTGATTTTTAGTTTTTAGTTTTTTATTTCTAAATTTAAAAGAAATTTATTATATATAGGGACATGAGATTGACAAAGATAAAGAGGCATTGGCTTCTATATTGGGGGTAGAGACAGTGAACAAATTGGATGGTGTGGACTTGACAATGCTTGCCAGATACATAGAAAAATGATCTAGTAAAGCCCCTAAAACATTGCAACCAAATCAATAGTGTCAAAGGGAATCAATTGATTCCCCGACTAGTCATGGATCGGGCAAAAGATCCAGAAGGAAATCAATAACAGTAACCTCTAAGAATGTGGAATAGGGAGCAGAGGCTTCCAATGTCCCAGCCACTCCTGGGACACAGACTTCTTTGACCACCATGCCATGTTTTGCATCTTGCATTGGTAGCTACAATACCAAGATATAATACGATGTGGTTTCAAGGGAAGTCTGAATGATAGATGCTGGAAAAACATTTGTGAATAGGTTGAAGGGATCATGCCTTCAACGGTTCAAAGACCATCTAAATTTGCCATTCTCAAAGATACCCATGCACCTACAAAAAATAGTTATCCAAGACATGGAGACTGAATTTGGCATAGGTTGGTCTGTAAAGAAGATAAAGCTACGAATGTCTCAAAACTACAAGAGATTTCAATGCAACCAAACAAAGAAGATAAAAAAACTCCCTCCCGAGCTAAGGCTCAAAAAAGGCCAATTGATGTAAGTTTGAAAGTATGGAAAGAGCTTGTAAAATCATATGAGAAGTCTAATGCACGGAGGAAGTCTGGTGAGGAGAGTACGTAGGTATTTGAATTTGCTCATAAGATTATATCAAATTTATTAAATGATTTTTAAATTTTATTTGTGCATAGTTAAATTGAATTAGTATATGTTTTAGGACAAGGCCTTCAAGGCTAGGCTTGACAAACTTCATGCCACGCATCATAGTGGCCAAAAAGGTGTACATGCCTTGATCTGTACATTTGTAAGTATATTTAATAAGTTAAATGATTTTTTTTTATTTCCTAGGAAAAAGTAAATGATTGCATATTAATTAGTTTAACTAGTCCATATGCCATGTTTTGACAGGAGGAGAAATATGGCTGGTATCCAAGCCAATTTGAAAAGGAAATGTTACAAAGCAAAAAGTGGACCGATTTTGTAATCTGGATGGAGAACGAGGTATCAATAGTTGACTTTCAATAACTTAGTTGGATATTGTTGTGTTAATATGTCAATTTGCATTTCTTGTGTTGAGTAGTTTATTGATGCATAGGATGAGTTATAAAGTGCTTCTCTGTTGGCCCTAGATCCCACTCAATTGTCCCATTATTTGCAGTCCTGGACATGTGCACATGTCCTCCTAGTTACCTTATTGCAGTGTTGAGATTTGAACTTCAGTCACTCTCATTATGAATGCACCTTTTTACCTTTATAGAACAATCCTTAGACATTTTTCACAATAATTTTAATCCACAAAGCTCGACAACTGTAAGGGCAATCACTTATATACAAATGTGAGTTATGTGAATAGGCCACTAAATCATCCACACATTTGTTTATATTGAATTAATGTATAGACAACAGATCCTTTATTGAATCATTAGGTGGTGAGAGAACTTACGAAAATGATAAGTCCCTTATCAAAGGCACATCATTGTGTAATGTCAAAAAATGTCCCCTTGTGGACTTTTCCCTCAAAAGGTTTAGCTCCTGAGTCTTTAGTGTGCATTTAGGACATCTTGCATCATAATTCAACATCCTGATGGAATGAACCCTAGGTATCATGACAAATGGGGCCTAGGGGGACCCCTTGAACCTAACCTTGTCCAAAATAGGGGGGAGGACTTGGGCGCCCATGCCCCAGTCCTACCCTATTTTGGGTCAGGCCCATATTTCTAGTGTTGGTTTATGATCGTTATTTGGTCCCTAGGCCGACACGGTAAGTTTGAATTTATGAAATCTTGGCAGGAATGTTTGTAGTTGCATATAAAAGCATGTTTAGGCATTCATTTGTAAACTAGATTGTTATTGTGAACTTTATGCATCCTAAAGGTGATTCAAGGATTTCATAGTGTTGCAAGAGTAGATTTGTGTTGTCTATGTGTTTGTGTTTATAGATTTGAGCATCCATCTCCTCATGGAATGAAGAGCTTTTTCCTCCCACGAGATCTTCACTACAAGGTGATATCTATTATGATTATTGAGCATTTATCATTTAGTTTTTGCCTCTACCTCCCTAGGCACACACTCTCTATCTGACAATGGTGTTTGGAAGACTTGAATGTCTCTCCGGGGCTTGACTGAGGCAAGCCTCTAAACACCACAACCCCCTCCCAAAGTTTTCATGATTGCAAGTTACAGGTTGGAGTTGCAGACAAAGTGAAGTTGCAAGAGGGTACAATAGAGTGTCAGAATTGCAGATCAGAGAAGAAAATAGCTCCCTGGACTTGGGCACCCACTCATTAGTCCTCAAAGTTCCGCAACAGACAAATCTCTGGTACAACAGATACAAGTTGTAGACCTTGTTTCTAGATCTCAACAAAAAGCAGGGCCTTGGACTTGGGCGCCCGCTCTTTAGTCCCTGAAATTTCTACCTCGAAACCCCAAAAATAGGTGCACAGTTATTTGTTATTTTACATCTTTCTGCAAAAGCAATTTTTGTTATTCGTCTGTTTACTGTCGTATTTGCATAATTAGAGTTTTAAGGTACAATTGAGCATAAGAGAAAGAAATTGACAATCAAAACATAAAAATCTAAGTTTCCCTACATCCCAATAGTGACCTAGGGTATGATAGTACATTACAACTTGACCCTAGGTCCTTGAATGTAAGGGTGAAATGAGGATATACACCAAAACTACCAAAAACTAAACTATCCAAAAATCACCCATTACATTTTGGAGAACCCATGTTATTGGACTTGTTTTCACCTTGTTGAGTGTTTTGCTTCAGATTTGAATTGATTTCATTCATTCATAGTATCATTCATATTGGAAAATTTACAAAAAAAATGAAAAATTGGAAAAAATGAAAAAAATTGTATGCTAGGGTTTTGCATGTTGCATGAATTAATTTGAATTTCATCAAATTTCTGGTTTTTGCATTAGATCTAATTTAAATTATAGAAAATTACAAAAAATCAGTAATTTGCATTGCATTTTCATCATAAAATTGCTAGGGTTTTGTTGAAAATTGTGAATTTTACATATAACCTAGTAATTCCAAAATCTAGGGTTTGTAGGTAAAATCTTGTTTTAGATTTTTCTACTAATTTTAGAGACTCATTAAAAATTGCATTTGGCTATAGTCTTGCATTTTAAAACAAATTTGCATTTAGATTTCAAAACTTTGAATTTTTTTTTGCATAGAAAAGGTCAACAAAAACTAGCATTTTCATTGATTTTTTGTTAGATTTGCATTAGCATTTTGCATGTTAGAGATTGGAAATTATTTTCAAATCTGAGAGCATATAATTTTCATCATAAATTAGCATACAAAACATTCATATAGCATTTTACATCAAGATCTCAAACCTAGAGCTTGAAAAACATTGATTTTCACTAGATTTGGCCTTATCGACTCTCTAAATTTGCACCATAGGCGTGTTGTGATGGATAGTTTTGCACTAATTGGTTGTTATCAGGGTAATCATTTTCTCCCCCTCTGAAAAATCTTCACAACACCTTTTTATAGGGCTCTTGTATTGAAAATTTGGTGAAAAACTGCACATTTTTGTTATTTTTGCCCTAGGGTTTGGCCTAGTTTGCACTCCAAGTGTGTTGTAACAAATTTTATGGATTGAAGTGACTGATATCATCAATATTATTTTCTGCACCTCCTAAAATTCTTTACAACACCCCTTTTTCTAGGTCTTGGAATTGAAAAATCGTGAAAAATTGCATATTTTGCTATATTTTCACTAGGGTTTGATCTTGAGTGGCACTATAAGTGTGTTGTGACGGATATTTTGGCACTAAGTGGTTGTTATTACTGATATAATTTTCTGTCCATTATCATTTTCCTCACAACACCCTTTGTCATGCTCTTTTGCATTGAGATTTGGTGAAAAAAATCACATATTTTAACATATTTTCACTATATTTGGACTTGTCGTCAACTTAGATTTGCATCAAGAGTGTGTTGTGAAGGATATTATTACTCTATTGGACTCATATTAGACATATAATTTTCTACCCCTAATCAAAATCCTTACAACACCTTTTCTTTCACTTATTTGCATTGAAAAAGTATAAAAAATCAAGCATTTTAGGTCATTTTTGCATATAGTTTTGTACTTGTCTTTTGCATACTTTTTGAAAAGCTCTTAAAATCTGATTTGGCACTCATGTCTTCATCCTCTCAATGCTCTTTGGAATCTTTACATGCATATATCACAAAATTTGAAAATCTCTACAAATTTCTTAGCATGCATCCTCATTTCATTACCTATATACAAGCTATGTACAACAAGGATATATTTGTGTCCTCTTCCTTCGAAATCCTTGACTATGTATTTGATCTTAACAACTTCATATCTCTCATCAATACATACACTTGGGTAGTAGAAGAATTGATAAAGCACACTTTGAAGGAAGAGCATGACACTTCTCTTAATAGTTTGGAATTGATAGCTAAAACATATGGAGATGATATTGACAATGACTATGAGAGCAATGATGAATCCAGAAGCTACCCCACTTCTCCTACATCTAAACATTCAGATAACTCAAATGAGAAGACTAGGGATAGCTCTAGTAATTTGAATAATCCTCCCAACCAAAATGAAACATGGAGGACATCATGACAACACAAGACTATTTTGACTATCCTGACCTATTCAGAATGATTGATGTGGATAAGGAACAATTTCAAAACCCACCTAGTCCACTAAGAGATGATATTCAAGTTGAAGTCCACCCTTCATTATCCCCTTAGGGATCGGGAGGTGATCAAAATACATTAGATATACAAATGGAACAACCTATACCCCTTTCTAGCATTCAAATTTGGGAAGATGACCTCTTTAATGATTTACTCGATGATGAGACTTAGCACCAAGATCCTACTAGGTAAGTATCTCTAACCCTTTATCTCTCTCGTGATGTGCTTCCCCCATAATGTGTTGTGTTGTTTAGGCCTCCTGGGATGACCCTTGATTCTCTTGTAAGGTCCAGGATACTAGGATACTGCCTCTATTGTGACCTTCTATTTGTATCATCATTCTTCTATATTGCCTTTCTCTCTGATTTCATTGTTGTGTGTTGTGTCTTACGGACATAGCATTGTGGTTGGTGACTTGGGGGCACCCTCCTACATGAATGTCCCTAAGACACTTGTTTCTCCTCTCTTATTTATTGTTTCCCTTCCTCTAGTGTTTCTATCTAGCGGGCGGATGACAAAAAACATTTATACTGATGCGGACCTAGCGTCCCTTTCATGAGAAATCAAAAATTGGATTTAGTTCCTAATATGATGATGGGGTTGTATATCTTATCCGATGCTTGGCTAGTGGAAGCACTTGTGCTTTCTGCATAGTGAATTTGATGATGTTTTATCTCATTTACAAACCTTAACAATACTGATGCTCTGCAACTTTGTTTGTCTTTGAATCTAGCCTTGGCAGTACTCGATTCAGAGATCTTCATGATATAGCCCCACAGTTATCGTTGAACTCCGACATCATAGTATATCCTTGGCTCTTTGTGTGGTTCATCATATGAATTGATGTTGTTGTTTATCATGATTATGTAGACACTAACATGTTTCTTGCAGGGATGTGTTTGTGGGAACATTTGGCGATCGTAAAGTACATGTCACCTCCGGGGGGCATGGGATTTACGAAAGTCTGTGTTCCCTTGCGTGTTTTCTTCCTACCTTAACATGCTTGATATTGATGCATGATATCAACCACCTTAAGGTGGGGGCATATATAAGGTAAGTTGTTTGCTCTAGATGCTAGTAAAGTGTGTTTGAACAATCTTGAAATCTGTTTTGTGTACCTCCTTTTCACCGTAAGGCATCTCCCTAATGCGAGTGGGGTTGTATACTTTTGATCTCATACCTCCTTTTCATCATAAGGCATCTCCGTGATGCGGGTGGGGTTGTATTCCATACTTCCTTTTCACTATAAGGTGTCTCCATGATATGGGTGGGGTTATATTTTCAAAAGTCCTCTGCGGAGGCAGGGAGCAGTTCTATGACCAACTCAACCCTTAAGCGTGTCTTCAACGATTGTTGTGGCAAAGCCCAATCATCGATGTGTGCCTATAATGTGCCTAAGATGGTGCTAAACCTAGAAATAGGGACACTCCATCGCTTGTCTGCCATTTTTTCTCTGTGTCTTCAAAGTGTGTGTGTTGGCGTGCTTGCTTTGTTTGGCGTGTTTGTTGCCCCATATGCAGTCTAAAGACCTGCACGATGAGTGCATCCTACATTTTGGGTGGTTTTGTGTGTCTTGTGTGTTGTCCCATATATACAGTTTAAAGACCTGCATGATGAGTGCATCCTGTATTATGGGAGGTTTGTTTACTTTCTGTACTTGCATTTGCATTTCATATATATGAGAAAAAGAAAAGAAAAGAAATCATTCATATCTTCCATGCATTAATGTGTCTTCTATGCATTTACTGTATTCTCCGTGTTTTGCGTGACTATAACTATCTTCTTCGTGTTTTGTGTGCCTGTCATTGTCTTCAATGTGCTTGGAGTGTCTTCTCCGTGCTTGGCGTGTCTTCTCCATGCTTGGTGTGTTTGCTGTGCTTGTTGACCGTACTTTAATGCATGTATTGGCCTCGTCTTTATACATACATTAAAGTGGGAGCTAAATGTAATGTCAGAAAATGTCCCCTTGGGGGCTTTTCCCTCAAAAGGTTTAGCTCCCGGGTCTTTAGTGTGCATTTAGGACATCTTGCATCATAATTCAACACCCCGATGGAATGAACCCTAGGTATCATGAAAAATGGGGCCTAGGGGGACCCCTTGAACCTAACCCTATCCAAAAGAGGGGGGAGGACTTGGGTGCCTGCACCCTAGTCCTGTCCTATTTTGGGTCACGCCCAAATTTCTAGTGTTGGTTTATGATTGTTATTTGGTCCCTAGGCCGACATGGTAAGTTTGAATTTACGAAATCTTGGTAGGAATGTTTGTAGTTGCATATAAAAGCATGTTTAGGCATTCATTTGTAAACTAGAGTGTTATTGTGAACTTTATGCATCCTAAGGTGATTCAAGGATTTCATAGTGTTGCAAGAGCAGATTTGTGTTGTCTATGTGTTTGTGTTTGCAGATTTGAGCATCCATCTCCTCATGGAATGAAGAGCTTCTTCCTCCCATGAGATCTTCACTACAAGGTGATATCTATTGTGATTATTGAGTATTTATCATTTGGTTTTTGCCTCTACCTCCCTAGACATGCACTCTCTATCTGACAACGGTGTTTGAAAGACTTGAATGTCTCTCCGGGGCTTGACTAAGGCAAGCCTCTAAACACCACAACCCCCTCCCAAAGTTTTCATGATTGCAAGTTACAGGTTGGAGTTGCAGACAAAGTAAAGTTGTAGGAGGGTACAATAAAGTGTCAGAATTGTAGATCAAAGAAGAAAATAGCTCCCTAGACTTGGGTGCCCACTCATTAGTCCTCAAAGTTCCGCAATGGGAAAATCACTGGTATAGAAGATACAAGTTGCAGACCTTATTTCTAGATCTCAACAAAAAGTAGGGCCTTGGACTTGGGCACCCTCTCTTTAGTCCCTGACTTTTCTACCTTGGAACCCCGAAAATAGGTGCACAGTTATTTGTTATTTTACATCTTTCTACAGAAGTAATTTATGTTATTCATCTATTTACTGTCGTATTTGTATAATTAGGGTTTTAAGGTACAATTGAGCATAAGAGAAAGAAATTGACAATCAAATCATAAAAATCCAAGTTTCCCTACATCCCAATAGTGACCTAGGGTATGATAATACATTGCAACTCAACCCTAGGTCCTCAAATGTAAGGGTGAAAGGAGGATATACACCAAAACTACCAAAAACTAAACTATCCAAAAATTACCCATCACACATTGATATCTTTATCAAAGTCACATCATTGAATATTCCAATAGCTGCAACAATGTAGGGCAATCCTCTATCTTGTGATCAACATCATAATAAGTATACATTGGAAACTTTGTGCAACTACGCGAGGTATGCACAGGTTCTCCACACTAGTAGCAATAGCTTCCTCTATTGCATACTCTACCATGGCCTCCTTGATTTCCTCCATGCTCCATATATTATGGCTCCTAATAGCACAACACCATCTATTGTGGTTGTGACTGGGGTTGCATGGTTGTGTTTAATTTTGTTTTCCTCTTGCCTTGTGGAGGACTTGTAATACTTTGTAGGTGGTAATGTCATGGGTGGATGTGTGACAAACCTTGCACTAGTAATTGATAGGAACATCCTTTCACTTTTGTAGTAGTGGACAATTTCATGAGTCTCATGACATATGGTGCAATTAGGTATGTGTTGAGTAAGAGGGAACTATGTGGCATTAATAGCTTGAGCTCGCACCACTAGATAGTTTGTAGTTGTATGCCCCTTAGTGTGGCACTTTGTTCATCATAAACCACATTGATTAAGAGTTTCACTTGCAAGTTGTGCTATGTTGGGGGCTCCCCTAATTCTTATAATCTCAACACAACTTTTAAGGCAACTTTTTAATTAGGGAGAGTGAGCTAAACTAGTTCATGTTGGATATGTGCAATTAGCCTACCAATAAATCATTCCTTCTAAATTTCAAAATTTTATAGTTGGGTCAATCTTTAACACCAATTCCTTAGAGCGTTGATCATACCTACACACAATCTTTCCCGATTGTTGACTAATCCCATTTTGGATTCCTTATGAAGTCAGGGTGATTTGAAGGAAGATCAAAGTTGCACTCTGTTAGGTCTCAAAAACTTAGGTTTTAAACCTTAAGAGATTGCCAAGCTCTCTTTATGATTTTGGCTAACGATACGGGGCAAATATGGCTAAAACCCCCTTCACTTCAGGTTCTGCTAGACCTAGGTAGGTATACCTTATGATTAGTGTAGACTTGATCGACCTTCACAATGGCAAATGGATGTGAAGTAGATGTGTATAAGGTTATGAGATATAAAAGGATTGTTATAAAAAGGTTGTGACCAGTGCCTAATGCTATTGGGTAATGGGGTCAAGGCTTTAATGATTTGCAGAACTACTTGGCTTAACTCTACTTATCTGGCACCTTCTAAATGTTCATACCTTGTATGAACGTGCAAGATGGTTAGCTGCTAGACTCTTCTTTAATATCCAATTGATTCTTTCAAGTTACTATGTTTGCCTGAAAGGATTTAATTCTATTTGAAGGAAACCCACCAATATGATTTATTTTAAAGGATTTAACTCAAAACAGAGACCAGTAAATATTAAACCACTCAAAAGGAATTAAATCAACTTCTAATAGAAACCAATCAAAAAGCATCCACACAATGACAACAAATGTGCATTGATAAATCTAGGGATTTAAATAATTGGAAATAGCCAAGATGGAGATAGTCAAACAACTAATAAACTTTAATATCAACAAAATATCAAAACACCATAGATATATCCACAATTTTGATCATCCTTGCCCATTAAAATATTAAATATCATGGTAATGTCTTGAACTTGAAATATGATTGTAAATATATAAGTATGAATTCTCTTGCAGAGAACGGATTGAATGATGATGATTCCTAAGGCCTTGGTTTCCCTCATATATATATGGGAAGCGAACAAGCTTCAGGCCTAAATAGATGCAACTATTCATATTTTGTATCTTTTCATAATTAAACATAATTAGGAAAAAGTGATTATAGGCATTAACAAACTCGATTAAGATCTGAATCCATTAGTCTTCATAGAATACCCGTGACCACAAGCCTAGCAATGTATTCCTCTTTATATTACAGTTTCTATCGAATATGTTGTGCATGTTCCCATTGCTAAAAGCAATACATCGCTTTTATATATCGCCAAAACTTTCAAAACTTAATTCTTGTTTCTATGCTTTTCTCATACTATTCTGGCAATAAACAGGTTTACCTTGGCTATGTGATCAATGTACTTCTGAGATACACAAGTGTCTGTGGAAATTATATCCATCATGACAAATTCTAGCTTGAAGATTTTATCCAATTGTTTATGTGTATTCTCTATCACCTTGTCTCCATCATTGACCTTCTTCGGAGCTATGGGTAATAACTGAGCCAATTCTTCTTTCCACAGACCTTTGTCCTGTATATTTCCTTCATTATTGAAGAAATTAGGAAATGCCATGTCCCCTTGCAGGTCAAAATCACTAATATCTCCTGTTAACAATTATTAAATCTTTCATGTTCAGTGATCAGTTCATTACATTCCCTAAGTGTTTGCTCATTGATGTTTGCCTTAGTTTTTAGCTCTTCTTTCTTCTCAAGTATTCTGAGATGCAATATTTTATGTTCCTGATGAACATTATGGGTCCTTTTATGTAAATCCCATAGCTGATCATTGTGTTTCATCATCATTTCAATTCTTTTGTTTATCAACTCAGAAGCCATTTGGTACTTGACAACCTTTATATTATTTTCCAATTTGTCACTTTTCTTTTGGAATTTCTCAGCCTTTATTTTCCAATAATTTGCATCATCTATGGCTTCCATCATTCTTTTGTCTGGTTCTTGAAAAGGTAAATGACTACTAGATGATGCCAGTTTATCTTTATACATAGCAATTTCTTGTTTCAATTTTATATTCTATGCTATATAAGCATTGTTATTTCTAACCAATTTTTGTGTCTGAGCCTTTGTCAGTTTGGCAACATTTACATTCAATTCAGCAGTATCAAGTGGGTCAGTATCTTCAACTCTCAGTATTATAAGATGACCAAATGCTTTGTTTGGATCATCAATGATTTGAGGCCTTTGGTGTGGAGGGTAGAGTGCCCATATCAACAAATCTACTTTATCAGGATCATACCCAGAACCTGTCTTAACCTTGTCCATAGCTTCAATGCTTAACTACACTTTCTTATCATGATTTCTTTTCAAAGTATCAAAAACAATAGAAGATGTCATATCCCAACCAGATACTAACATAACCCCTACCTCCTCTAATAGTTCTCTTCCCTTTTCTGGGGTCATGTTATCCATGGCTTTGTCAATTTCTTTTTGGAGTTCATGCAACACTTCACTTTATACCTCAGGGGAAATATCCTTCATCTTTTCCCTAGCCTTTTTGCCTTTGAATTCATAGAGAAATGTTTTAAACTTAGGGGTTTTTATAAAATCTTTATCTGAGACAAATTTTTGGCTAGCCATATGTCTCATATCCTCTGATAGTTCATCAGGGGATTCTGTATTGACTACTTCTTTGTCCATAGGAGGGTCATATTTGTCAATCACGGGTTCAAAACTTTGCACAGTCTCATCCTCACCTTCTAATCCCTCATCTTCTACAAAGCTAGTATCCATAGAAAAATTGATATCAAGCATAGGTTGAGGAGATAGGTGACTCAAAGGAGTCTCATAACTAGCTTGTGTTTCTCTAAATTTTCTGCCTTTACTTTTAAAAACCTCAGGTGGGACATCTACAATCAAAACTTGTTCTTTTGAAACCAACATACTTAATCTATCAATTGGATCATCTATTTCTGGAAAGGCTCCTTTATAATTGGGGTTTTGGGCTACCCTCCAAGCCTCAACTATCATGACCTTATGATACAACTGTCTCCTTTCAACTGCAAAAGCTTCATCAATATTTCTAATCATATCATCTACAAATAGAACATGTTGATACTTCTTTAACTTCTGATTCGTGCTAACATGATTTATAAAGTGCTCAGGGTCAAATGTCTCCCTGACATTTCCTCTAGGTAGCCCAAAATAATCTAATCTCTTTTCAATTTCTTCATACCCTTTCTCAGAAAAGGCAATAAAATCCCCAAAACACAGGGTACCTAGCATGAAAGATTGCTTATTATGTTTCCTCAAGTGCATGAAATCAGAACAGGCCAACTGTCTAACAATCTCTAAATATGCCAGTCTATCAGAGCAAGTTTTTGGGAGAAAAAATGGTGCTCCTTCATATCCAAAAAACTCTTATCTTTATACAATCCCTATATACATCCCAATCACCCTAATTGTGATTGATTTTCTTACTCTTATCCATATCCTTAGGCCTAAGAAATCTTTGTATATCAGGTGACAAATTATAATTGCATGGGTGACCAAACAGAGCATATAAAGGCTTTACAAAATATTCCTCAAAGTATAGATAATGTAATCGATCACATCTGCTATCCCATACAGTTGTCCACATTTGTATTGGCTTGATATCTCCCTTTCTGTCTAGTTCTCTAACCCTAAGAGATTCATCCCATAAACTCATTTTTCCCTTCATATAACACAAGATGCATAAACAGAGAATAATGCATAAACCTAAAACCCCTCTTGCTCTCTTTTATAACTTTTAAATCATTATGAATATCATTACAGAGATATTCAACATAGTTTGATGTTCTGGCATTTGGGCTTTGTATATCAGCAGCTAAAACCATTGGAGCTATATCCATATATGCAGGGGCATCCACACCCAATACTTGACAGAAAAAATAATAGGTATATCTAAAATATGGTTCAAATAATTCAATCGAATAATAGGGATACTCCTCTCCTTAAAACACTCTGAGCTTATTACTTTCATCCCAAGGCCTATGAAATGATAATCTCCATCTTTTATAGGTGTTACTCATATTCTGGTATTCATTTAATAAGTCCTTGATCCTGAATACCATATCAAAGCTCGTGTCTAATTGAAAAACCATTGAGATATAATCCTGGGTGATAGGAATAAACCCTGACCCATCCTTTAGCTCAATCATACGAGTTTGGGGGTTATAATTATCTACAAACATTTTGAGCAATTCTACATTTACAAACACATTTGGCACTACTAACTTCCCCAAGTTCATCCTCCATGGATTAGAGGCTATCATGTGTCTATGCATTTTCTTGAAGTGGTATATAAATAGATCATATCCTCTGATGGGGGTCCATGAATCTCCTACATATCTGTTAGTATCTTCAATTTTTTCAGCATGTGGATTCAATTAGGCATTTCTTCTAGACCTCTGCCCAAACCCCAGGCATTGTTCTATCAAGTCTTGGTTTAGATGTCTATCTTCTATTTTTTGTCTCTTCTTAGGGTTTTCATTCCTACTTTCCATGGTTTCATGTGTTTATGAATTCGCAATTGAAGTGTACTCTGTAATCTCAAAGTTAGGTCTGGAGTACTTACTTGGATGAGCTTTCCTTGTTCTGCAACTTGCCCTTTTCTATCTTTCATCTCCTCAATTTTCCCCGCCTGTTAAAAATCTTTTAGAGATTAATCATTTTAGCTCCGGTTCATTGATGGCGTATATGTGTCAAATGCAATATTGATTCAAGAGAACTAATTCATTTGAATTGGGGGTCATTTGATAGATATCTAATAGTCATGTCACTGATTTATCGGGATGGTTGTCCTTTTCCTTCCTCAATATTATTTCACCATTCATTGGGGTATCAAAGTGACCTCTGATAATGTCATATCGATACCATTATGTCCTACTGATATCCTTTTATATGTTATAGAACCATTTTTATTTCCTTTGAAAATGCCCTTTATCACTATATCGGCGGGACCGGAGATTATGTCCCTTCGATATCCTTAAGTCCCCTCAAAATGCTTTTACACTTAGATATTGTTGTGTCGGCAGGACACATTTAAGTGTCACGCCAATATGTATCAGTCCCTTTGATGTGCTTGATGTTATCGGGGTATTGAAGAGACATATGATTTAGTCTTCCCGATATCCTTCAATCTCTTCGATATATTTTATCTCCTTGATTTTCTGATGTCAATGAAATACAAATTGACTTTATCACATCGGGCTATTGGGGAGAGGTTAAAGTGAGTCCTCCCGACATGGTATTGTCCCAGCGATATTTTTCTTTATGACTTCTAAAGGATCCTTAAGTCAAATTAAATAATTTTATTCTTTTTGGAGGGTAATGATGGGGATGTTGCGGGATTATTAGGGTTAGGGCATCAATTGAGCAGATTTATTATTTTGCATTTTGCAATACAAGTATGGGAAGATAGCGGGAATAGGTTATTTTGATTTAGATTAATAGTGAAAAAGAACATACATGGACCAAGCAATTTGTGGCACTTAATGTTATGTAATAGAATTTACAGTTGATAGTTAAATTGTATAACAATTTTTTTTATGATCTTTACTAATGTTTATTAGAATTGTTGCATGTTTTACATCATTGGAATGACATATTAGCCATAACTTTTTTGAAATTTTATTACGGTATGTGCACATTGATATGATGTAATATGATTATGGTTTTGTTTCATATGTTGTAATATTAGATATATAACAGAAAAAGAAATTATTGCATGAAATAAATAATAACTTTTCATTTTAAATATTTCTTTTTTGCAGAACACAGGTCTTCCAAAAGATCAAGATGATCCTCATGATATAGATCCAAATTATGTTTGTTCTAGTACAAATCACATGGCAGAGGATGATGATGACGTAGATACGAAGACATCGAGGCCGATGACGATGATGATGACAACGATGATGATCATGATGATGATGATCACGATGGTGATGATGATGATGAGGCAGTTGCTGGTAGGAGCTAGTGACATTCATGATCATATAGATTGCATCATGGATCATTGCTGATATATCATTATGATGCCTCTTTTCATGGTTACTATCATATGTATCATTTTCACGGCCTGCAGTACCATATTAATGAGTTGTATCATAAATTTATGTATCATTTTGACTTATATCATTTGGACATGTATCATCTTGACTTGTATCATTTTGAGTTACATAATTTATCATTTTTACTTATATCATTTTGTACATGTATCATTTTGACTTATGTCAACTGTTGGGCATGTATCATTTTGACATGTTATTGATCTACTGGCATATTTGACTTTCACTTGTTTTAGTTATATATGATGATGATCTTATCAATATTGACTTGTCAATTTATATATATTGAAAGTGGTCGATGATTTTTGGATGGATATTTATTACGTATGATGATTTTAATTTACTGCTCAGGATGGATGTTCTCAAATTCAATTAAATTATAGATATTTGACTCACTTGTTTTAATTATACATAATGATCATGTTTAAATTATTATCTTGTTATTCTGCATAAACACTAATTCTCCCATGCGAATTAATTATCATGTTATTCTGCCTTGTGCGATCGACGCCAATTCATTTGGGACAAGATGCTCATCCAACACTTCATTCATTGATACATTGAAGGGCATTTAAGGCATTGTTAGTTAAAATTTTATAAATTTCACTCGCCTTATGAAATTTTAATTCATATTTTCAGAATGGAGACTCCTATTCGTCTTACCAGCAATAAGCGACAAGTTGCTTTTCTAGGCCAAATTTCTGATGCTCGACTGTTTGGAATTTGCAAAGTTCATTCAAAGTTATTTATTGAAGCTGTGAAGATGGTGCTAGGGCTCTGCTTCCTTTCATATGTGGATCGATATCGGGTTAATACAGATATCACCTCCTGGTTTCTTGCGTCATTGTTGGACCTAGGAATGCAGAAAGCAAACACATTGGTGTGTTTGAGGGCGACTTTCAAGGACCGTCTCCTTGGTGATGATGTTGAAATTTATGTTTTTGTAGATCTTATTAATGGAATTATGAAAGCAGGGGATTTGCCGAAACTTCTAGAACCTGATGCAGTGGTCGAACGCCTCCCCTTCCTCACAGATCTGGTCAGTCAACAGTTGATCACACATCACATTTGGGCCTCTAGGGGGAGGGATTTTATTCAGCGAGCAATAGGCATGATTCGGGAGGATTCTCCACTGTGGATCCAACTATTTGATGTTTTATGGCATCAGATGAATTCTATCAATAGGAGTAATTTTGGAGTTCTTCTTTTTGGTGTCTGCCATTCAGGTTTTTTTTTATGGCACATCTAGTCAATATGTAGAAATGTAATTTTTTGTATAAGCTTGAATCTATGCAATATATCCAGAGAATGGATAGTTTTGTATGTAAACCTTTTTACATAATATCAATATATGTGGGCACTATAATGCCTTTTACCAACCAAAAAATAATAATTATCTTGTTATTTAATCATATGAGTTAAATAATTAAATTACTTACTCTATAATCATATGAGTTATTTAAGTGGCATGATATATTTAACTAATTAAATTGAAATAAAACATATTAAATTAATAAATGTACAAAACAAGAAGCATTTTTAGAAGCAAAAAAGGAAGCAACAATGGAAGCCAAACTAGAAGCAAACCAGAAGCAATCTTGGAAGCAAAACATGGCGTTATCTAGGAAGCAAAAATAGAAGCAATTCAGAAAGCAAACAAAGAAGTAATAATGGAAGCAATTTTAGAAGCAACAAACAATGCAATAATAGAAGCAACAAAAGACACAAAAATGGAAGCAATAAGCGACGTCATATCGGAAGTAAAATTGGAAGCAAAACTGAAAGCAAAATTGGAAGCAAAATCGGAAGCAAAATTGGAAGCAAAAGTGGAAGCAAAACCGGAAGCAAACCTAGAAGCAAAAAATGGAAGAAAATTTGGAAGCAAAACTAGAAGTAAAACTGGAAGCAAAACCAGAAGCAAAATTGGAAGCAAAACCAGAAGAAAAATTTGAAGCAAAAGTGGACGCAAAATTGGAAATAAAATTGGAAGCAAAATCAGAAGCAAACCTGGAAGCAAAAATGGAAGCAAAACTGGAAGTAAAATCGGAAGTAAAACCAAAAGAAAAACTAGAAGCAAAATTGGAAGCAAAACCGGAAGCAAACCTGGAAGCAAAACTGGAAGCAAAAGTGGAAGCAAAATTGGAAACAAAACCAGAAGCAAACCTAGAAGCAAAACCGGAAACAAAATTGGAAGCAAAACCGGAAGTAAAATTGAAAGCAAAACTAGAAGCAAACCTCGAAGCAAAATCGGAAGCAAACTTGGAAGCAACACAAAAAGCAAAACTAGAAGCAAAATTGGAAGCCAAACTGGAAGCAACAAAATCTGGCTCTAAACCCGGTGCTAAACTCGACGTTAACCTGGCACTAGACCCGGCGCTAAAGCTGGCACCAAAGTGAACACACATTTTTGTGCTGAGTTTGGCACCGGCAAAAGTGTCCAATTCATGAACTCAAATGCACTAAACTCTGACGCTATTTTCGGCGCTAATTGTATGTTTTGTTCTAGTGAATGGGATGGTAATGTTGGTTTTACATATACATCTTGGACTCATTGCATTCAACCAAGATGTAAAGGAGGTTTGATATTCATATATTTGAAGACACAAGAGTTATGTTTAGTTTCTAAATGGATAGCCAGAGTTGTTATAGGCAAAGAACCATGGAAATTTTTGGTACGACATAGAACTAATCTAGCTTCTGCTAAAGGAAAATGGTAGCCTATGAATTGATTGGACAAGATCCTTCTTTCCACACTCTTCTAAATCAAATCTTCACTTCCCTTACAATCCATTTGGAAGGCATGGCAACATGTCTATCATTTCTTAAAGTGGAATGAATATTCTTTACAACATGGTTTTCATTTTGCATCTTTTTCCATTTGGTGGACTAAACATATACAATATCAAGGTAAACCTCATGCCAATAACTTTCCCAAGAAAGCTTATTATTTGTTTGAAAAAGGGGCTCATCAATTTGGTGATATTTGGGAATTCACTATTCTGAACTAGTAACCCTAGAAAGTCTCTAAAGATCGCTTTGGATTAAACAACAAGTTTGAATAGTTTCTTATTTTTGTGTAGTGCCATTGGATTTAACTATGAAATTGCATACTCCTACTTTGTGTATTTTTTCAAAGATCAGCTATCATTTTCCTTACATTCTATTTCTATTAAATTAAAAGTATATTCATATCCTTCCTTGTATGCCCTTAAATCCACAACTAAAAAAAAAATGGAAATGTAGAATTAGTGATAAGTTTTGGACCATATTAAGTGTAAAACTTTGGAGCCCTAAAGCTGATGTTGATGCACAAATTATGGATTGGAAGATTCTACATTACAAGATTCCTATTGGGGATAGATTGAAATGTATAATGATTCAACTAGTTAAATGTCACTTTTTTTAGTTAAATGTTTAAATTTGAAGCATGTTTTGTGGGGATGTTCTTTCGTTAAAAAATAATGGAATGTTACTTTTAGATATTTTCTTGCTATCTTTAAATGTTAATTGAATTGAAAATAAGGTTTATTAGGAGTGGGACTTCATAATAACATATAGTTGATTATGGCAAACATGTTATTTTATTGCATATATAGAAAATCAAATGTATAGAATTTTTTCTAAACCTAACTTTTACCAAGAAACAATAATTTTAAGGCGTTACTCTGATGTTTTTTTATAGATTTCCTCTCTATTTTTGCAACTACAAGGGGAGTCGATGAAGAACTTGAAGATTGGTTATCAGCTCTAGAAAATTGAATTACAAATGTCATAAATCCTTGAAGTAAGAATATATTTTGCTCAGTGCAAATGCACATCTTCTATGTCAAATGAGATGATTGAGTTGTTGTAGTCCATTTGCTACCTTTACTTTCATTCTTTTTTTGTGATATCTGGATTTTCTGGGAATTAGAGTTTTTTGTAGGCAAGTAGTTTTTTATGGAAGGGATAGCTTATACAAGAGCTTCATGAGCTTCATAATGCTATTTATTTTCATGGATTCATTTTTTCAAGATTAATCTTTATTACAAGCTCATTTATAGTGTTAGCAGTTGTTCTTCATGGGATCTTTTGAGAAACTTTCAACTCTAGTTTGTGCTTGGGCTATTTATACTACATGTCTTGGTGATCATTGGGCATACATTATTCTTATCAACATTGATGTGACTAGATGCTACAAAATTCTAACAGGCAGCTCCCATTATTTGTAGGCAACCTTATAAGTTTTTTCCTTATTCCTAGAGGCTTTGGTGATTCTTATATGCAAACGAAGCTTTTAGTTTCTAATATCCAGGAAAACATCACAACATTCTTCATAAGGCAATTTTTAAAATCTAAGATAAATTTTGTCACCGCATAAGAACTTTTTGCCATTAAACTATTTTCGTCTCTCTTCCTTCCTTCACATGCTGATAACAAACAACTTCAAGGATGATGCTTTGACTTGTTAAAGGGATTTCAATTGTGCAACAAACTATGGTTCTTATTGCTTGATGCTAAAAGGAGTGAAGCAGTTATTGTTCAGAATATTCATATTTGATGTGATAATTAGACATAGGAAATATATGGAGCATAATACAATTTGGATGGAAAATTGTCCCATTGTATTTACTAATGGTGGTGATTAAAATCAAATTTGTGGATGCCTCAAAGTTGGGAATAAAAGTGATGCAAGAGTATCTTAGGGTGGTGTTACTTATTTGTGCACTAAAAGAGACCTAAAAGAGACCTACAAGCAAAGACTTAGACCAAGTGTCTAGCACAGGAGGAAAGGAAGAAGACTAATGTAGAGTAGGAGCTCAGTGTCGGCTTTAGAAGGCCTACTACCCAAGTAGGAGGCCATTCTAGTCTTCATTTCTACCAGAATCATGCATCAACTCATTAAGAGTTGCTACAGGAGCCACATAGAAGTAGGAAGGACACCCTACAAGAGTAGGAGACATCCAAAAGCAGGCAGGAGGGGGAAGTAAGCTACAAGTTTTAAATTATTTCAAATCTATTCATTACAGTTTGTTCAAGTCTCATATGATAAAGGTACACAATTTGTTAAATTCACTTATGATTATAAGCAACTGTATTAAGCAATAAATTTTAGATATATTTTCCTTATGCAATTGCTAGTTTTACAAAAGAGGAACAACAAACAAATCATTGCACAAAACAACTGCTTATATTCACAAAGAAAATGTGTTCAAAATTCCCATACAAGCCATGGGAATTGACTGTAAATGATGAAATGAAAAGAGCACATATACATTTGAAATAAGAAACATAGAGGAGAGAAGGGGATCCGTCATTGCCTATGAAGATGAATCCCCCACTTGTAGCTGCACCATCTTCAGAGTCTCCAATTTTGTCTTTAGAGGTACCTGCAAGAGGAAGAAATAGAGATGTCAAAGCTCAGGATATCCTTCACTCATATATGTAAGAGCATCAAATGTACAAAACATATGTATACTCACATAATACTTTCACATGACTGTATATAGAGAGGAAAGCTCAAAGAGTGAGTGGAGTATAAGCGACAAAAATAGTGCCACCACCATATGGTGCAGTAAATAGAAGAGCCACAAAGCTTCATAGTCTTTCTCCTTCAAAGAAAGAGCAGAAGAAAGTAGAGAAACATAGATATCTTACAATTTTCCTTCAATAAAGCAGACAAGTAGAATTTTTCACAGGTTCATCAAAGAATATTCATAGTGAGGAGGCAAGGAACTACTTACCAATCGCCAAGAAGTAAAGAAGCAGTGGAGGAGCAGAGAATGCACACTAAACCCCATGGTGGCGCCTTCACTAGAGCAGAGCAAAAGATGGAGTAAAAAATCAAATGAGCTTGAAGTTAGGGTTCCAAACCCTTTTTTGCTAAAAGGTTGCCCTAAACTTTAGTCAAAGCCCAAGCTTCAAAAGTTCCTTCTCACTTTTGACAAATCATTGAAACAATATCATACCCCCATGGAAAACATTTGATCAAGTGTTTAAAGTCAAGAAATCACATCATGAAACACTTCAAGTGTTTAGAGAAGATCAAAGGAATGATGAGTGTCCATGACCTTTTAAGGTATTTTCAAAGGTGAAGTCAATAAACATAATTCATTAGACTTTCTCCCCTTTTGCATGGTCAAAAGACCATCATAG
Organism: Cunninghamia lanceolata; assembly: GCA_027924645.1. Lineage (NCBI taxonomy): Eukaryota > Viridiplantae > Streptophyta > Pinopsida > Cupressales > Cupressaceae > Cunninghamia > Cunninghamia lanceolata. The sequence goes on along the minus strand of BSBN01001272.1, from coordinate 16,584,999 downwards.
TTTAGTTTAACACTTTTAATGTAATTAATTACTAAATTACCTTAGTACTTGTTAGATAAATCAAAACAAATCATGTAATTATTCTAACACTTATTAAGGTAATCAATAAACTAAAAATACCTTAGTACTTGTTAAAATAAACTATAATTTCCTTCCAATCATGCAAAAGGGAGAGAGAAGAAAAGACCAAGTCAAACAAGAGTTATAAGGGCATGCAAAAGGGGGATTTTTTGCATTTTATTTGGAGTTTTAGTCAAACCATACTATTTTTAGAGATCCACTTGGTCAAGTGGCAAGATGAGAGGAGTTCAAGACTAAAATAACTCAAGAGGGAGTTGTTTTGAAACCTCAAATTTAGGCTTTTTTGCCTTGCTTGCCCAACAACTAGGACTTTACTATTTCTGGTTGAGGACTTCTTTTCCAACCACTTCATGCATCAAAAGAGAGTTCAGTTTGAGTGAAGTTGACTTCCCCATTGTTTGGAGGGAGTTTGTATAGTAAAAGAGAAAGCACAGGATGTTTTTTTCTTAGTTCTTTCTTTTATTTTCCTTTGCACACTGTAAAGAGAGCTTATGTATTATAACTCAACAGATTATTCAATTTTTATATAGAGGCATAGCATTATTTACAGCATTATTCAGATATTCTTGTAAGGTATTCCTATTATTTTCTCAATAAAATTAGTGTTACCTTCTGAGATCTATGTGTTATGTTTGATTGAATGATTTTGACAAGGAGTTTGATTGTGACTGTAAACAAATCCTTTTAAATTTCTGTCTCATTTCTTGACGCTTAATACAAAAAAGCAATTAATTTACATAGGTTGTAGGTTGTGCTAGCCATTTTTCTGACTTTTATAGTTGTGAAGCTTTAGTTTTTCTTCAAAGAAAGTAGAAATATTCCAACCTTCTTATGAAATATTGATGTGTAAACATTGTCCAAACTGAGTTGTGTAACCAGGTCTTTTGAGAGATAATTGTGAATCAAAATAGCAAGTTTAGAACTTATAACTCAGTGCATCACCTCCTAGGATCTAGTTTTCAGTTTCATAGCAATCCTTCTATCCCTTTTCCTTACAAAATACATAAGATCCAGGAGATTCGAGGGAACTAACCCTCTCTGGAGGTTCACCTTCGCCATAGACAACCCATAGTCTGAAGGTGATCCCATGTTTCATAGGATTGTTGAGCTTAATGCTTGACAAGGGTGCAATCCCCGTGACAATAGGTGTAAGAGCAATCTTGCATCAAGAAAAAAAAGATATTTTCTTTTACTTGTTTATTTTTCTTGTAGGTTTTCATTTATATTCCATTCATAACAAATTATTGCAAATCCTACAACATATCACTATAGTTGCACATCTTACCTCATGGTTGGGACAATATGTTCTATAATGATCCTTCAACATCATATACAATTTCTAGAAGTTTTTTTTATCACCGAAAAAGCATAATTTGGTTTTTTATATATTACTGGGCTTAGTAGGCTTACACTCAATTTCATTGTTCATGGCTTGCAACAACTTTCCAAAGTTTGTTGCATCAAAGGAACACATATTAAGGTACATTGGACCAAGGAGTGCTTATGATGTGAACTGCATCAAGGTTCATCAATCCATCATCATTGCATTCAAATTGGAAGATTCATCTACATGTTTGGCCAACTAAATGCTTCATGAGGCATTGAGCTTTGTGCCACCTTGTAGCTAATTGAGATCATTTCTAAGGCTCGACACTACTATATAAATATTGTTCATAACCATTTGAAGTTAAATTTAGTTAATTTTAGAGTGAAAATGATATAGAGAAGATAGTTCCATTCTAAAGCTCAGCATATAGAATTGTGTTGCAATATCATTTGAATTCTATAATTTCCACATTTATAATCAGATTATTGAGGCCTAGCATGTTGGAATCCCACTATGGAAAATTCCAACTCATTCATGACTAAGAATCAATAGAGATCATATTGTTGTTTTACTATTTCATTAAGATTCTACTATGTAATTTTGTAATGTTTCATTTTGTTGCATGGTTGGATAATCCTTCATTGGATCCCCCATCCATGACTATATTTGACCTCAACTACATGCCACTATTTATATATCCAATAATGTTCCTATGACATGAAAATTTACTTCTTTTATCCAAGCTCAAAGAGATTAGATAGATCAACATTTAAACATCAATGATTCTCAAAATTAAACCATATATACATATGCTATTTTCTAATTTATGTAAGCTATAAATCCTAAACTACTCCTAAATCCACCTCAAAGATTAGGGTAGAGGAATAAAAGGAATTAATTTTTTGTATAAAAAATGAGACATTTAAGGTTTTATCATCTCCCCTAGGCCTAAGGTTTTGTTGGTCCTACTGTAGATGATCCTCTTTTTGACCTAGATCCTACAAGCATTTGTGCTCTCTATCTTTCTATTACTTCCTATTCCTTTTAGAAGTCGAGGGCCTCCCAAATTTGATTACAATCATATTCTCTTAAATATGTATTGCAATTGTCATAATTTTGGTTTGTATGCCCTTTATGTTCTTCCACTATGGCTCTCCATGCTTCAAAAGCTTATAGGTGCTATTCTAAGACATTGTACAATGTGAAGACTAGGACAAGGAGAAGGGATGTCTAAACCTGATGCCAATCCTTTCATGTTTGTATGTCTCTATAAATTGTGCCACAACTTTGGCCCTCCAAATGCTCTATTGTAGGTTGGTAGGGGAAATAATCTCCATTTTCTTCAAGTAATTGGGGAGATCACTCCACTTGTCTGAGCATTTGAGTATGCAAGGCCAAGTTTCTTTTCTATTACCTCCCAAAGAGCCTCATAACATTGCTTAATATTTTCAATATTTTGTCCTTATTGTATGGTTCTGTAAGTGCCCAAAATTGTATGGGCCAACATGGTAATCCAATGATGATTTGGGAGGTCCAACTCATAACCCATGAGGTGTGAAATACGCTTATTTTTAGTGTTTTTAGACTTGATGACAACACCCTCATCTTTCTTATCCCCTTATCCATCTTGTTCAACCCCCAGAATATGTTCCAAGTTCTTATGCATCTCTAACATCCTTTTGTACACCTTCAGTTGTAGGGTTCCTAAGAGAGCCTAGGATCACCCAAGTGACTAGAATTAAGTTGTAGGGTCACTTGGTTGACATACCTTGGAAAAAGGGGCAACTCAAACCTTGAAAGGGGTGACATTATCATCTTTTGGAGATGCATAGTTACTTCAATTTTGGCCATTTTACCACAATTGTTTCTCATGATTTAGAGTTATTTTTTGCCATTAATAGGGACACAAGAGAAGAGGTCCAAAAGTTACCTTGAAAATCATATGAAGAAGCCTTGGAAAGCACTCTACAAATTGACCAAGTTTCCATTAATATTAGGGGAAAGGTCTATGGAACTAATTGTTGTCACTAAAGTATGCACCCTTGATGAGTGTAGAACTCAACTACCTAGTGAAACATGGGACCATTTCTAGGTTGTGGGTGACCTAAGACAGAAACTGAACCTCCAAAGAGGACTGGTTCCCTTGATACTTCACCTAAACTGACTTAGACTACTACTTTTTGTTGAGGAAAGGGGTAAGAAGGGACATAAAATAGAAACTATAAGCCTATGGAGGTGATGCACCAAATAGTTGAAGACCTGTATTGTTGTTATTTGACACACAATTTGTTCAAAGATCATCTAACTTAGACACAACTCAGATGTTTCATGTTTGCATATCAATATTTCATAAAAAAGGTTTTATGTTTAGTAGTTTTAGAAGGAAAAGATGGAATTTTCTCACAACCAAGACTATTCTACACTAACACAACTCATGACCCACACTAAAAATGTATTTTCTAGAGTAAAGGCATTAAGATGAGACATATGTTTAAGGAATTGCATTTGATTTTCACAAAAAAAAACATCAATCATCCATTCATACATAATAAAATAGAAATCTGAGAAGGTATAATGCTGAAATCTTTACTAATAAAGGTGTTCTTACACTGATACAACTCTGAAATTGCTTTAAAATTGCTTGAAAAAAAACATAATATGTTATTCTATAGTTGAATCTTTGAAAAATAATCTAAGTTACAAAACTTAGCCTAAAAAACTAGTAAGAACTTCCTTTTAAACTCCCTTAAGTGTTCCCTTTTGATTATTCAACATCAGAAGAGAAGTAGGACATAACTTAAGAGTAAAATAAGTTTGCATGTCTTGAACTAGCTCTTTAGGGACACTAGGGAACTGGATCTCCTTCTTTTCCTCCTTGAAATTCCATGCAAGGTGTTTGAAGAATGAGTTGTTTGACTTTTCCCAACTTCCTCTCCTTTGCATGCTCCTTAAAATCTGATAGATGCTTGCATGATGGTCTTCAAAGTCTTCATTACTTTATAACTATTCCAATTGCCTTCATTCTCTCTTGACCATCACTGCATGATAATAAGGCATGTTCTCAGCTTTTAAAACCACCTGAGACTTTTTGGAGGGCGCAAGGAAAATCCCTAGTCCTTTTAGGACTCTAAATGCCTTCTTAAATGATCTTTATTTCCTTACTGTCATCTCATTCCTTCACTACATGCATTTATAAGAGCTACAAGAACCTAGTTATATGCTACAAGAAACTGAACATACCCTCCCTCCTTAGGAAATTATATCTTTTGTATGCAGGAGTATTAAACTCTGTCCTAGCTCTTTATATTTGTCATTCATTTCATTTCACTACTAGAAACTTTCTGTCAGACTTCTACCCATGACTATCTCTATGCCTTCCTTGAAAGAATTTGATCCTCTATTTTCTCTATACTAGACCTTTTGTAGCATACAGACCTCATAAAGATCACTACAAATTTCCTGAAGCAACTCATTAGACCTCTTGCCAACTATGTATGACCTTCCTCATAGACTATCCCTCACTCACACCTATCTCAATCCCTTTGTTCACTGTCTTAATACTCTAACTTCATTTCTTGCCAACCAAAGTCATATTTCACTATTAAGCACAGTCATACCTACACCATTATTGCAGTCATTCACTTCTGTTAGGTCACTATGTTTACTAGCATCCTTGTTATGACTGTGTTACCTAGGTTTCATAGTCTTCTTCATTGTGACAATCCCTTTAGGACCTTACACACCATGTTCAAGGTTCATTAGACCTCTGCATTGACTTTTGTGGGCTTTTGTTAAGTCTAATATGTCATTGAGGCCTTGGCTAATGGTTTTCTCACTATGCTCTACCATGACGTTGTTCACTATATAGTTTTCTAGTCTTCAAGGTAAGACTCCTCACTATCCTACAAACTATCATCTTCCATACCCATCTATCAACATATTCTTAGTGCCTCTGCATACTTCTTTAGAAAACCTAGAGACACTATCTTCATCTCCTCTCCATATATAGATAGATCAATGATCATTGTTACCTCTATGCAGCAAATCTCTTTCCTATGTGTAGGTATCTAATGGTATAAAAGATGCTTTCACATTCCTCAAGACTGTGGCCACTATATTTTTCCTACATCCCCAACAAATCTACCTTCATGATTGTCATGTAGTCTTGTAAAACTTTGATACCCTAAAATACCATACTCCATATTTTTAGATACAGTGCACATTGTTCAATATATATTTGTGCACTTGAAGATGGTCTGTACAAGCTTCTATCTCTACAAGTCTTGTATCACTTGTATACCCTCATCACTCACCATGGATGAGCTTGAAATTGATTTGCTATTGTATCTCACTAATAGCTTGACAAAACCTTATGCATTTATCTGACCTAATACACAACTTTGGAACTCTTGACAGAGCTTTAAACCATTGTTCAAATCACTATAAAGTATATACATACCTCTTGACTAAGGTGAGAATAAGACTTGACATCTCTTGTAGCAGATCTGCTTGAACATACTCTTGTAGCAGGTATGTCTAGCTCTTTTTGTAGAAAGTTTGCCTACTAAAGGATCTTCATCACTTAAGGTTCAGACCCTAGCCCTTGTTAGGCTTTCAATACTTCTCATGTATGCACCAATAACTTGGATAGTCCTTCAACTTATGAGGGTTTTCATGTATTTTGATAGTCCTATATAGTTGTGAATTAACAAGGATTTCCACACTTAGATACTTCATAACCCTAAGGTCAATCAAAGACCTAGGGTCCTTCCATTCTGCCATGTCCATTATGTCTTAGGCTCTATTTCACACTATTCACTGCTTTCCTTGAATGGTTTTCTTCTTATCGTATCTCTATCAAGGTATTTGTTCCTCAAACATCCTAAAACAAAGATCTTGATTTATGAATGGTTTTCAATGAACAAAGGTGCCTCCATTTGCCTAATATCTACAAAATGAAAGTAAGAAAACCCTAAAGGAATTACCTCAAACAAGCCTCTAACTAACTCTAACTAGACTTAGCCAACCCTAACCTGAGAATGTCTGAGTTTAACTTCTAAAACCCAACCTAAACTTTGAAAGAACTTCCCTCCAAACATGTGTATGGGAAACTTTGACCAAGTTAAGGTAATCTAAACATGAGGAACAATAAACCTTTGATCTTTTAACTCATAGGGAACATAATTTTGCATGTTAAAGGAGACCATTTGACATGTAAGTGCATTACAAGCCTTGATTTTTTATTGTCAAAGGCCTAAAAACCTAAATACATCAAAGAAAATGATTCAAAGACTTCACTTTACACCTTATAAACAAAGCCTATGAGGCTTAAATCAAGATTTGAAACTCTTTAACACTCCCAAAAAAAAATATGTTAGCACTAAAGAAAGGTTGGTCACTCAAAATATGGCTATGTAGAATAATAACAATAATAGAAGCTATTAGGAAAGGTGTCTCAACCTTGCAACTACAAAAGGTTTCTATTCTTCCCAATTTTGGTCTTTTCAAATACCATTTATCTTGAAGAATCCATTTAGAACTTTCAAAGTTTCGAAAAGGGGATAAAAATGGCAGGGCTTACTATTTTTAGTAACTCTACATTTGAGCATAGATGGACCCAAAAATTTTCCAAAAGGTGCAGAATTGCCAAGTAAACATACTGGGTGAGTTTCGACTCAAGATCATACCTAGATTGCAAGATATTAAAGTTTCCATTTTTTGAAACTTCTAGAAAAGTTTTGAACTCATATTTGAGGCACTTAGAGGTCCAAGATAAATTCCCTGAAAGTTGTCATAACTAACAAAGTGGGTTATAGTTTGATAGGTCTCTTCATGAGATTTCCAACGCATCAAATGGTTCGTCAATCAGACACTCGGATCAAAAGTCATGGCCTCCAGAAGTTGGACTTCCTATTCTAGGCAATGTGAATGTGTTGGACACTTAAAAGAGCTGTAAAGGGGAGAGTTACACATGTTGGTGTGCGATTTGGCACATCACAAGGCATCTTTTATTGGAAATAATTTGGGTACCATTTTTGGTTGGTTTTGGTTCATGGTTTTGTAATTATCATTGACAGTTTACTGTATTGTATCTCCTATATATCAAAAGCTTGAGATGGAGGTTGTGTGTAAGAGTCTTATAGATGTTGAGTTGCCTCTAGATATCTGGTTGGTTATACTCTTGTGAAAGCTTACTCTGCAAGTATAAGGTAATCTTCTCGATTCCTGAAGAATATATGGGTGGCTTTGGAGTGTGCGGTTTTTCTCCTGAAAGGGTTTCCCCATAAATTATTGTGTTGTGGTATGATTGCTATTTATTTTTACTTCCGTAACTATTGTAAACATCTAAAAAAAATTGCATATCCCTCCCCTCAAGATAAGTGTAGGAAGTAGTTCTACTACCTTAGCTTCCCTACAAGTGGTATCAGAGCTTGATCACCTTTGGTTTCAGTTGTGGGTTGTTAGGTTTTTTGAACTAATCCAGTTTTGAGTGGGAGATTGTGCAAAAGATACTTTGTGATCTTGTTGCAGGGATTTTCAGATGGCAAGCACATCAGGGAGAATAGAGGTAGGAAAAAATTTTGGTAACAATTTTGAGATGTGGAAGCTAAAGATGGAGGATTTGTTAATTGATTGAGATCTATGGAATGCTATTGATGAGAATGTTTCTAGGCCCACAAATGCTACTTTGGTTGCTGAATATGATGTTATGGACTGTAAAGCCAAGGGTCTAATCAAATTGTGCCTAACAGACTCTATTTTAATCAATGTCCATGAAGAGCCCTCTACAAAGAAACTATGGAAGAAACTCAGTGAGATATATCAAGTCAAATCTTTAGTGAATAAATTTTCTTGAGGAAGAAACTTCATTCCTTGAGAATGGAAGAGGGTGGATGAATCACAGACCACCTAGAAGCATTCAATATGTTGATGGCTCTATTGACATCAGTTGGTGTAAAAATGGATGAGGAAGAGAGATGCCAGATATTTCTTTGTTCTTTGTCTAATTCATAGGATTCTCTTGTTATGGTGATTGGGAGTACTTCTATTGTCTTGAAAGTTGAAGACATTGTGGGTTCTTTACTTTTTGAAGAAATGAGGAGGAAGGTATCCATTAGTGCAAAAGAAGATCTAAGTGTTTGTGGAAGACCCAAAGAAAAAGGCAAGAAGAGCGAGAAGCATGACAAATCCAAGTCCAAAGGGAGATCCAAATCTCCTAGAAAGTCCAAAGTTATTTGTTAGAATTGTGGTAAGCCTGGACACTTTCGTAAGGAGTGTAAACAAGAAAAGAAGAAGAAAAAGAAGAAATGTGATTCTAATTTTGAGTCCGAGAAGGAAGATGGTGATGCGTTCATTGCAGCTTTGGCCACTCGTGCAGGTAAAGATGCATGGTTAATTGACTTAGGTGCATCCTTCCATATGACTCCTAATAGATATTGGTTTTCTAAATATGAAGAATTTGATGGATGTAAGGTCTACTTGGGTGATGATTCTCATTTAAATATTGTTGGTCGTGGTAAAGTGAAAATCAGTTTTCCTGATGGTAGAATAAAAATGATTAATGATGTGTTATATATACCTAGATTAGCATGAAATTTATTATTTGTGACCAAACTAATAGATTTCGGTGTGCATGTAGTCTTTTCTAATTCAAGATGCAAGATGGTAAGAGGTGCTATGGTGATTGCTAGAGGTGTCAGATTTGGCACATTGTATAAGCTTGACACATGCACTATTGAGTGCAATAATACTTCTACAAAAGGAAAATCTATGACTACTTCATTGGAAAAAGAGGGTTTCATTTTCAATGGATGGTTGTGGCTTCTGGGTACCTAAGGGTGCTCTTTCTATTGAATCAAAATTGCCTGCAGAGAAGACTATGTTATGGCACTAGAGATTAGGCCACATAGGAGAAAAGGGTCTATGGACCTTGAAAAATAAAAACCTTGTTGAAGGGTTGACTGATTGTAATCTTGATTTTGATTTATGTGAGCATTACATTTATGGTGAACAAAACCGCATTCATTTTTACTCAAGTTTTCATAAATCTTGTGGTGTATTGGATCTTATTCATTCTGATGTGTTTGGTCATGTAGATGTTCCTTGCATTGAGAAATCCACATATTATGTTTTATTTATTGAGGATTATAGCATAAGGACATGGGTATATTTTCTAAAGAATAAATCTGAAGTTTTCAATCGATTTAAAGAATTTAAAGTAATGGTTGAGTTGCAAAATGGAAAGAAAATAAAATGTTTGAGGACGAACAATGGTAGTGAATTTTGCTTTAATGATTTTGATAGATTCTATAAAGATTGTGACATTCAGAGACAAAAGACAACTCCATATTCTCCACAGCAAAATGGAGTTGTAGAAAGAATGAACAAGACACATATGGAGAAGGCTAGGAGTATACTTAGTGGTGTTGGTATAGAACAAAGGTTTTGGGCTAAAGTTGTTACTACTGCTTGCTACCTGATTAACAAGTCTCCTACATCAACTGTTATTGATAAAATGGCCATGGAGGTGTGGTCAGGGCACAAGCCTTCATTGAGACATCTCAGAGTTTTTGGTTGCAAGGCATATGCACATGTGTCAAAGGAAAAGTGAACAAAGTTAGAGAACAAGGTTGTGAAATGTATCTTCATCAGGTATAGTTATGGTGTGAAAGGATACAAGCTATGGGACCCTATTGTACAAAAGGTAATATATAGTATAAGTGTTATTTTTAGAAAAGCTAAGCATTCTTCTATTACATTGCAACCAAAACAAAGTGAACAGAAAGATGTGATTCAACTCCTTTCTATGCCTAAGAAAGTTGAATCGAGGCCCCTAGATAGACATGAAGTCAAGAACTCATCTAGCTCTAAATCTTTAGAAGAGGAGGATGAACCTCCAACTCAACTTGTTCAAAGGTCTACAAGGCATAGACAACCACCTAAAAGGTATTGACCTGATGACTGGAGATGTATTTTTTCTTCAAATACTAACATAGATGAACCTAGATCTATAGAAGAGGCATTAGGTATGAATGATACAGAGTCTTGGAAGATTATTGTGGATGAAGAAATGACAGCTTTGAAAAAGAATGATACATGGGACCTAGTTCCATTGCCTGAAGGATGAAAACCTGTTGGTTGCAAATGGGTACATTCAAGAAAAAGATTGGTTTAGATGGAAGTATTGAGAAGTACAAAGCACGGTTGGTTGCGAAAGGTTACTCTCTGGTTGAGGGTGTTGATTACGGTGAGATATTTTGTCCTATTGTAAAAATGGCCTCCATTAGATTCTTGCTTTCTATTGTTGTTGCTTATGATCTAGAGGTTGAGCAAATGGATGTGAAAACATCTTTCCTTCATGGTGATTTGGAGGAGGATATTTATATGACACAACCAGAGCACTACATGGAGAAAGGTAAAAGTAATTTGGTTCGTAAATTGAAGAAATCTTTGTATGGCCTCAAATAAAGTCCTAGGATGTGGTACCAGAAATTTGATACATATGTGTTGAGTTTGGGATTTGAGCATTCTAAATCTGATCACTGTGTTTATTATAAATCTAATGGTGATTGTTTCCTATTTATTGCATTATATATTAATGATATATTATTTATTGGTAAATGGAAAGGAATGATTTTAGAACTAAAGTCTCAACTTGTAGCTAAATTTGAAATGAAATATCTTGGTGTAGCTAAACACATTCTTGGGATGGAAATAAGAAGAGATAGAGTGAATAGAAAACTATGGCTTGGCTAGAGTAAGTATGTCAATTTAGTTTTATAGAGGTTTAACATGCAGGATTGTAGACCATTATGTGTTCCTTTTATAGTTGGAACGAAGTTATCTGCTTCACAATGTCCAACATCCCCATCAAAGATAGAAGACATGAGTAGAATGCCTTATCAGAGTGCAATCAGAAGTTTGATGTATGCTACGGTTTGTACTAGACCAGACATTGACCAAGTAGTGGGAGTTCTTTCCAAATATATGTCTAATCCAAGTAGAGTTCATTGGGATGAAATTAAAAGAGTCTTCAAATATTTGTGGGATACCTCAGAGTATTCATTGTGTTATCATGGTAATTTGATAGGAGAATGCATTCCCTTGATATTCATGGTTATGTGAATTTAGACTGGGTAGGTGATGTTGATAGCAGATGATCCACCAGTGCTTATGTATTTACTTTATTTGGTGGTGCAATTAGTTGGATGAGTAAGTGATAGGTTGTGGTTTCTTTGTCCACTACTGAAGTTGAGTATATGGAAGCTACTCATGCTTGTAAAGAAGCCATTTGGCTTAAGAGACTATGTTCAAATATTGGAATAAATCAAGGTGTGGTGATAGTTTATTGTGATAGTCATAGTGCAATCTGCCTAGCTAAGAACCCAACATTTCATGCCAAGACCAAGCACATTGATGTACACTATCATTTTGTTAGAGATATGGTCAAGGATGGAAGGGTGAAGCTAGTTAAGGTAGAGACTTTGATGAATGTTGTGGATTCATTAACTAAGCCTGTGAGCACAGAGAAGTTCAAATAGTGTTCAGAATTATGGGACTTTCGGCCCTTAGAAATTAAACCATGGTGTTGATACTCCCTTTACTCTTGTAAGGTGTTCAATAAGTGGGAGAATGTTAGGAAAGGTGTCTCAACCTTGCAACTACAAAAGGTTTCTATTCTTCCCAATTTTGGTCTTTTCAAATAACGTTTATCTTGAAGAATGGTTTAGAGCTTTCAAAGTTTCCAAAATCTGGAAGTTGGACCTCCTGTTTTGGGAAATGTGAAAACATGTTGGACACACAAAAGAGCTGTAAAGGGAGAGTAACACATGTTGATGTGTAATTTGGCACATCACAAGGAATCTTTTATTGGATATAATTTAGGCGCCACTTTTGGGTGGTTTTGGCTCATGGTTTTGTAATTAGCGTTGATGGTTTATTGTATTGTATCTCCTATATATCATGAGGAGCTTGAGATGGAGGTTGTGTGTAAGAGTCTTATAGATGTTGAGTTGCTTCTAGATCTCTGGTTGGTTATACTCCTGAGAGATCTTGCTCTACAAGTATATTGTAATCTTCTTGATTCCTAAATGATATATTAGGTGGCTAAATGGAGTGTGGGGTTTTTCTCCTGAAATGATTTCCCTACATAATTATTGTGTTGTGGTATGATTGATATTTGTGTTTACTTATGTAACTTTTGTAAAGATATGAAATTTGTTTTCATATCCCTCCCCTCAACATTAGTGTAGAAAATTGTTTCGCTACCTTAGCTTCCTTATAAAAACAACCCATCTATTTTGAAAATGTTAAAGAATAACTAGAACATGAAAACAAATGGGGCCATAGATATTACCCCTAATGAAGAATCGCAACAACAATAAAGGATACAATAACAATTATGGCAGGAGGGATTATATCAAGTAAAACAATCAAAACATCAATGTTATTGACTATCCCCACAACAACAAAAAATTTAACCAAAGGGATAATTGATAGCAGGGAAATTGTTTTTGATTATATAAGGCAGAAAAAACAAGGGGCTGAACCCTTACATGACAGCAAAAAGAAACCCCAGAGGCAACAACACAAAAGAGCCTCGAAACAGTTATAGCATAACCCGCTTAACCAGCATAAACAACATAGACAGCATAACTAGTCTAAAGACAGTAAAAGTAAAGTAGCAAAGGCTAAACAACATAAAGGAAAACAGAACTAAGGAGAAAGATTCTCCCATCTTTTAACCAGAGATTCAATAAATTCATCCAACTTATTGAAATTATCTTCTTTGTCATCAGCAGCAGCAGTCCCAAGATCCTGCAACATAGAAAGATTAAGTAAAATAGAACGCCTGAGCATATTGTTGATTAACTGTTCCAGGTTCTCCACACAACCCCTCAAGATAGAAATGACATGCTTCTAACCACACCTTCCTCCATCTCATCAACAGCTTCCTCCACAAACATCTTCCCTCCTTCGACAGCATTGTCCTCAGAGTCACCGACAGCACCTCCCAAAACATCAATCGGTTTATTCACATTCTTACCCTCAGCATCTTCAAAAATCTCCTGAACATCAAGAACCTTAGCATCATCCCCCTGAGTGGAAGCATCAGAGGCACTCTCTAAATAATCAATAAGTTTAGCTTTTGGCACAGGCTTTCCAGCAATCCTACCTGATCTCCTAACCCCAGAAGAAAAACCCTCCTTATCCTTAGCAGATAGATTAGTTTTACTGCTAGGTCCCACAAGGGTACTGCTAAGAATTTTAGGGGTCCCCACAGCATCCCCCACAGTTTCCTCTTCCATCTCCCTTATTTTCCTCTTCTTGCTCTTCACACTTCCTTTAGAGGCTGGGGTGTGAGTAACGGGCACCATGGTAGTCTCCTCATTGGACAGAGAAAAGGAAACCCCTTTCAATTTATGATCAGCAGGGGAAGGACAAGGCTCTTTAGATACGGCAGTATCATTAGGGTTGGTAGAAATTTCACCACTATGAGTTTGGATAGTCTTAGGCAGCTCCAAAGCAAGGTGGAAATTATATAAGCAGAGGATAAGACCTTGGTGTAGGGGAATGGGTTTCCTGGAAGGTTTCTTAGCCGACTTAGTAGTAGCCCTAAAAATTGAATGCTCAAGGGAAGACAATAAATAAAACGGGAAACTAATATGAGCATTATGTCTAAAATGATTGATAGGGAGGACTCTAGGCTGCCTGCTCTGCATCCTGTAGGTGTACAAGACTATTTGACAACACTAGCCTTCCTACCAATTCAAAGTGCTAAAAGACATACTCTTTGCAGAGATGGAAAAATCTACTTCTCTGCTTGGTGTGGGACGCATACATTGTCTTCACTGCTTCCAAGGTACTGCCTCAATGGCACATAACTTTCTGAGCCCGTTGGCCACCCTTCTCACTCTGTTCAAGGGTCTGGACTGCTTGGTGCTCACTTTCCTTCTTTCTATTTTTCCACCCCTGTAAATCTATTTTTCCTACTTGTTTATCTAGCCGGACTCCTCACTGAGCTTGCCTAGAACAAGCATGCATTGCCTCTAACCGGCGATCCGACCACCCCACAAAAGAAAAACAAACAAAGAGCATGGCTCTGTTTGATGACCTCCATACTGTACAATGGGATTTGAAGAATCATCAAAACAAAGTCATGGCTGGCAAAAGAAAACAAAATAGCAAAAACAGAAAAGACTAATCTCCTTCAGAATGATAAACTGAAAATAGAAAAGAAATACACAAATGATCGAACTACTGAATTTGATTTTTATTCAAAAATTGCCTTTACATCAGAATGCTTCTCAAATCAAAATCTTTTTCTTGTTTCTTCTGCTCAACCCCTCATACAGAAAGAATGCTGCATTTTATAAGTATTCCATGTCCGTTACAAGACGGTTCCAATTCCAGAACGGTTGGTATTCCAACTGTCGGTTCAGCTTTGTGCTATCAGCAAGATAACACAGATGTCTCATCGAAACATACTTATGCTTTCCCATCGGTAAGACAGATTCTTTTTCGCACCGATCATATTCTTCCCCTGTCGATATGCATTCTATTGACTTTCGCATTCATGAGAACTTTTAGTCCCACATGTACCCGTTCAAGTCGGCCACTGCGGTTTATATATCCAATGACTATTGTCGGCACTTTTGCTGCCGACGACCTCTGTCTACCCCCATCAGCACAACCCAAACTATCGGCCAACATTCAACCATGAACTTTGATAGTCCCTTGTCTCACCGATACCAAATCTTCACCCTCCGTCAACGTGACCACTGTGCATCGGCCTAAAGCCTTAAAGCTACGCTGATAGAAGTCCTTGCCCCGATGTCCAACTCCATCGGAGTAACACATAGCTGTTGGAGTGACTTTCACAGCCATCGCCGATAGCAAGCCTCATACCGATGACAAGCCTCGGCAACACTTCATCGGACAGATAATTAATATCGAAGTGACACCCACATCCTTCACCGATAGTGATTCTCATGCCGATGGCCTTCACCAACCTTTACCACTCCATCGGGGTAACACCAAGTGATCGGAGACACAACCACAGGCTTTGCCGATGACCACCCTCATGCCGATGGACATCACACATCGGTAAGACCTTGGAGATCGGCATAAGACACCGAACTCCTACCGATAGTAAACCTCAAGCCGATAGCTAGCCCTCCATCGGTATAACATGAAGTATCAGGGATACATCTTCCAGCTACGCCGATATCAATACTCACTCCGATGGGTTTACTTTGCACATGTATAAACTTCTTCCCGCTCTACCCTATTTTGAAAATTCAAAACATCACAACAAAATGCAAACATATATACACATGGGTTCCAAGCCCTTGGTGCTCCTGCACCATACTCCCCTGTGCGGAAAGAAGCTATGTCACCTCCGGTGACAATGAGGCAAAATCAATGCCCCTCTTTTTGAATTCTGACTCTGCAACCCAGGTAGCTTCTACTTCAGGCAACTGTTTCCATTTGACCAAATGCTCCATGTAGACGCCATGTCTGGTCTGCTTTTGTACTCTTGAATCCAGTATTCTCTCTGCCTGCAGTTTGGGTTTTAGTGGCAAAGTCACATCTTTTACTGTCTGTTCCTTCTCTGAAATGGATCCATTTGCTGCTGACTGAGGAACCCTATATTGCACCAGGTCTTGGACATTAAACACTGGTGAGATTGCCAAATCTTCTGGCAATTCAATTCTATATGCATTATTACCATACTTGTTCAGGATTCTACAAGGACCAATTCTCCTCATCTGCAGTTTGGTTGGCGTGCCTTTCTACATTCTGGCTTTGTTCAAGTGTACCATAACCAGATCACCAACCTCAAACTGAATATCCCTTCTATGGGCATCTACTCTGTCTTTGATCTTCTGTGTGTTCTCTGTCAAGGTTTTCTTCACCTGCTCATGCACTTCTTTCATGGATTGTGCAAAATCCTCTGCATGTCCACTTCTGTTCTCCATGTTTCCCATATTTCTGAGCTCACATATACCTCTGGGATGCATTCCATAGACTATTTCGAATGGACTCTTACCAGTAGTCCTATTCACACTGTCATTATAGGCAAATTCTGCCTGATGAATGACAAGATCCCAACTCTGTCCATATTCTTTGGTTATACACCTTAACAGGTTGCCCAATGTCCTGTTTACCACCTCTGTCTGACCATCTGTCTGTGGGTGATATGCTGAACTGAATGACAAATTTGTCCCCAATCTCTGCCACAATGTTTTCTAGAAATGCCCCATGAATTTAGCATCTCTGTCAGACACAATGCTTGCTGGAAGTCCATGAATTCTGATTACTTCTCTAAAAAACAAGTGTGCTATATGACTGGCATCATGAGTCACTTTGCAGGGAATGAAATGACTCATCTTGCTAAACCTGTCCACAACTACATATATGCTGTCATAACTAGTCTTAGTCTTAGGCAAACCAACTACAAAATCCATACTTACACATTCCCATGGCCTGGAAGGAGTGGGTAAGGGTTGGTACAGTCCTGCATTTGAAGTGGTTCCCTTGGCCTTCTGACATACGATACACTGCTCTACATACCTTCTGATGTCTATGTGCATCCTTGGCCAATAATAGAACCTTTGGACTAGCTCCAGTGTCTTATTCAGACCAAAATGGCCACTCAGACTACCATTGTGTTTCTCCTGTATGAGATTTTCTCTCATAGATCCTCTTGGCACACATAATTGTCCACCTTTGAATAGCAATCCCTGCTGTAAGGTGAAATCTGCAAACTCACTGTGAAAGTGATTCTCAAAATCTTGACATACCTTGTATGCCTCAGCAAAATCTTCATCATCTTGGTAAAGATTCTTGAAATCTTCAATTCCAATGCTCTTCAACTGCACTTCCTGCACTGTGAGCAATCTTCTGCTCAAAGCATCTGCAACTCTGTTCAGCTACCCCTTCTTATGCTTAATTGTAAAGGTATAAGATTGCAGGTACTACATCCATTTGATATGCCTGCTGCTTAACTTATCCTGTGAGTTTAGAAAACTCAGAGCTTGGTTATCTGTGTAGACAACAAATTCTTTAGGCAGGAGATAATGTCTCCACTTCCTCAATGCTTGGACTAGAGCATACAACTCTAAGTCATACGAAGAGTACTTACTCTTTGCTTCATTCAGCCTCTCACTGAAAAAGGCTACAGGTCTGTTTTCCTGATTTAGCACTGCTCCTACAGCTATATTACTTGCATCACATTCAATAGTAAATAGCTTATCAAAACTAGGCAACAACAAAATAGGTTGTGTTGCTACCTCTTTCTTCAACCTTTCAAAACTTCTATCTGCAGCTGGTGTCCATCTGAATTTTGCTTTCATTCCACCCTTAATTGTATCCAACATGGGTGCACATATTCCACTGAAATTTCTGATAAACTTTCTGTAAAACTGGGCTAAGCCATGAAAACTTCTCACCTCTATGGCTGCTCTGGGAGTAGGCCAGCTCAATATGGCTTCTACTTTGGACTTGTCCATCTTCAACTCTCCCTGGGACACCACAAAACCAAGGTATACCAATTTTTGCTTCATGAATTCACACTTCTCCAGATTTATGGTTAGTTGTTCCTCATGTAATTTTTGCAAAACAGTATTTACATGTTCTAGATGTTCTTCCTTGGTCTGACTAAAAATTAGAATATCATCTAGAAAAACAACAACAAATTTACCAATGTAATCCTTTAGGACTTCATTCATGAGTCTCATAAAGGTACTGGGTGCATTTGATAGACCAAATGGCATAACAAGCCATTCATATAGTCCTTCTGTGGTCTTGAAGGCTGTCTTCCACTCATCTCCTTCCTTGATTCTTATTTGGTGGTAGCCACTCTTCAGGTCTATCTTGGTGAAATACTTTGCTTTTCCAATACAGTCCATGGGATCTTCAATTCTGGGAATTGGGAATCTATATCTTATAGTTATCTTGTTTATGGCTCTGGCATCTATGCATAATCTCCATGATCCTCCTTTCTTGGGTGCCAACACTGTGGGCACTGCACAAGGACTAATACTCTTCCTGATCAATCCTTGATCTAGCAACTCCTGTACTTGCCTGGAAATCTCTTTGTGCTGATCTGGAGTCATCTTGTAAGGTGCCTTGTTTGGCAAAGATGCCCCTGGAATCAGGTCTATCTGATGGCTTATTGCTCTCTGTGGAGGCAATGTAGCTGGTGCACCATCACTAATTATGCCTTTATACTTCTCCAGTATAGGCTGCATTTCTTTGGGAATCTCTGTCTTCTTATCCTGCTGTCCTTCTTTTGGTTTTACTATGATGGCATAACCAATACCATCCTCCTTAAGAGTATTCAGAAACTCTTTTCCACTCACAACGAAGATATTAGGACTCTTTGTCTGAACTGCATCTTCATCTTCCAATGACTGAATTTTATAGGTGACACCATCCTTCTGAAAAGAATAGGCATTCTTCTCACCATCATGTACTACTTTTCGGTCATACTACCATGGTCTACCCAATAAGAGATGGCATGCATCCATGGGTAGTATATCACATAATACCTTATCCTTATAGCCACCTATACTAAACTCTACCCAACTTTGTTCATTCACTACCACATGTTGATCCTTATTCAACCATGTGACTCTATATGGGTTTGCATGAGTAATTCTTTTCAAATTCAGTTTCTTAACTACTTCATCAGAAATAATATTATCAGTAGATCCTGAGTCTATGATAATTTTACATACCTTATTCAAAATCTTGCACTTGATTCTAAATAGTGCTCTCCTCTGGCTTGGTTCAGACTTTACTGGTTCCTTCATCAAGGTTCTCCTTATCATCAATTTCTCTCCATCTTTTGAGTTCAGATTGACCTCTTGTAACTGGCTGTTGGATGCATTGTCTTGGACATAGTGATTCCTCTTATCACCTCCTTGAGAAGAGGATGTGGTCTTTTCTGGACACCTATATGCCGGATGACCTAGATTACCACAGTTGTAACACTTCATGTTGGTGAAATAGGATCCTCTGCCTGATCCTCCTGACCTTCCTCTGTTAGATCCTCTTCCTCTGTGGTTTCCTCTACCACTTGACTCCCCACTCTGCTCTGTGAGTTTGGATTCTGCTTGGGATCTATTATCAGCATTCCTTCCACCAAAACCTCCTCCGTGTCCTCTGTTATCTCTGCCTCTTCCTCTTCCTCTGCTATTTGAGTCTTGTTTCCTCTTATTCTTTTCCTCCACTTTTAGTGCCAGCTGATAGTATTTTTGCACTGTTGTAGGACACAACAAACTGATTTCTTCTTGTATATTCCACTTCAGACCATTAAGGTACCTTGCTACCTTTATGCTTTCATCCTCCATTACTTTGGACCTTAAGCATAGCTTTTGGAATTCTTCAGTGTATGCACTGACATCTAATTCCTTTTGTCTCAGATTCTGTCTCTTCCTATGCAACTGTATTTCATAATCTTCTGGCATATATGCTTCTTTGATTTTAGCTACCATTCCCCTCCAAGTAGCTATGGGCTTCTTATCTTCTTTTGCTCTTTCAGTCTGCACAAATTTCCACCAGGTTAAGGCAGCTCCCCTAAGTCTGGATTTGGCCACCTTTACTTTATGTGCCTCGCTTACACCATCACATGCAAAGTGATTTTCAAGTCCTTCTATCCACTCCATGACCAAATCTGGGTCCATTTTCCCACTGAAAAGTGGTACTCCTTCCAATGTTTTACCACTCATTGCTTTCAAAGCTTTCAAGAATGGTTCTTCTTCCAACTTAGGATCAGGTGTGGGCTCTTCATCTTCTACAAACACACCTTTTCCCTTATCCTCAGAATATTTAACTCTCTGGCTGACTTCTTTAGTCTTTTACAACATTAAGCCTAGCTTACTCTCCATTTCTGCTAGTCTTTCTTGTAGGAGTCTATTCTCCTCCTCTTGATCTTCAACTTTCTTTGCTAACTCTGCATTAGTCACCATTTTCTTGGATGAACTAACAGACTCACTTGAACTCGGTGATGACATACAACTCTTCTATTCCTATCTAGGAATAACCCAAATCTTACTGCTCTGATACCAATTTGATAGGGAGGACTCTAGGCTGCCTGCTCTGCATCCTGTAGGTGTACAAGACTGTTTGACAACACTAGCCTTCCTACCAATTCAAAGTGCTAAAAGACATACTCTTTGCAGAGATGGAAAACTCTACTTCTCTGCTTGGTGTGGGACGCATACATTGTCCTCACTGCTTCCAAGGTACTGCCTCAATGGCACATAACTTTCTGAGCCCGTTGCCCACCCTTCTCACTCTGTTCAAGGGTCTAGACTGCTTGGTGCTCACTTTCCTTCTCTCTATTTTTCCACCCCTGCAAATCTATTTTTCCTACTTGTTTATCTAGCCGGACTCCTCACTGAGCTCGCCTAGAACAAGCATGCATTGCCTCTAACCGGCGATCCGACCACCCCACAAAAGAAAAACAAACAAAGAGCATGGCTCTGTTTGATGACCTCCATACTGTACAATGGGATTTGAAGAATCATCAAAACAGAGTCATGGCTGGCAAAAGAAAACAAAATAGAAAAAACAGAAAAGACTAATCTCCTTCAGAATGATAAACTAAAAATAGAAAAGAAATACACAAATGATCGAACTACTGAATTTGATTTTTATTCAAAAATTGCCTTTACATCAGAATGCTTCTCAAATCAAAATCTTTTTCTTGTTTCTTCTTCTCAACCCCTCATACAGAAAGAATGATGCATTTTATAAGTATTCCATGTCTGTTACACGATGGTTCCCGTTACAGGACAGTTCCAATTCCAGAACGGTTGGTATTCCAACTATCGGTTTAGCTTTGTGCTATCGGCAAGATAACACAGATGTCTCATCAAAACATACTTATGCTTTCCCATCGGCAAGACAGATTCTTTTTTGCACCGATCATATTCTTCCCCTATCGATATGCATTCTATTGGCTTTCGCATTCATGAGAACTTTTAGTCCCACATGCACCCGTTCAAGTCGGCCACTGCGGTTTATATATCCGACGGCTTAGTAAACTATTGTCGGCACTTTTGCCACCGACGACCTCTGTCTACCCCCATCGGCACAACCCAAACTGTTGACCAACATTCAACCATGAACTCCGATAGTCCCTTGTCTCACTGATACCAAATCTTCACCCTCCGTCGGCGTGACCACTGTGCATCGGCCTAAAGCCTTAAAGCTACGCCGATAGAAGTCCTTGCCCCAACGTCCAACTCCATCGGAGTAACACATAGTTGTCGGAGTGACTTTCATAGCCATCGCCGATAGCAAGCCTCATACCGATGACAAGCCTCAGCAACACTTCATCAGATAGACAATTAATATCGGAGTGACACCCACATCCTTCACCGATAGTGATTCTCATGCCGATGGCCTTCACCAACCTTTACCACTCCATCGGGGTAACACCAAGTGATTGGAGACACAACCACAGGCTCCGCCGATGACCACCCTCATGTCGATGGACATCACACATCGGTAAGACCTTGGAGATCGGCATAAGACACCGAACTCCTGCCGATAGTAAACCTCAAGCCGATAGCTAGCCCTCCATCGGTATAACATGAAGTATCAGGGATACATCTTCCAGCTACACCGATATCAATACTCACTCTGATGGGTTTACTTTGCACATGTATAAACTTCTTCCTGCTCTACCCTATTTTGAAAATTCAAAACATCACAACAAAATGCAAACATATATACACATGGGTTCCAAGCCCTTGGTGCTCCTGCACCAATGATTAAGCAAAGGAAGGTGATAATTGTAAAACCTGGTAAACTGACCCTCCAAAGTGAAGTATTTCATGAGGAGGAAACACATTTCATCCCATGGCTCTGGCAGCTTGGCCCGTTCAAACCCTCCCTGGTAAGGAGCAAGTTCTTCACCTTCCCCAAGGAATAGCTTCTGGTTAGAATGGTCCACAACTTTCACTTTCCTTTGCAGCTTGGTCCCCTTAGTCGACAGGCCAGTCGCCATAGCAATAACTTTCTCAAAAATCTCAAACCTAATTCTCCCAACAGTGACTACGGTTTTTCCAAGACCGAGCAAATTGCTCAGACAGATTTTCATCATCGCCATTAAGGCATTCGAGAAAAGGGCTGATACCGCCTTCCTTACAGTAGTGCCAAACCACAGTATTGTCCTTGAACTCACAACATGAAATTGGCTCCGTTCAAATCCTGTCTCCTCCCATTTTAGCCTTCCAAACAATGACATAGAATCCCCAAAACTAGAAATTCGCAGAGTAATTGTGAAAGGTAAAAGTAATAGCTTGAGAAGGAATTATGGTAATAAGGTTGGACACATTATCATTAATAAGCGCTGCCTTTCAAAAATGAAGCTTGCCCTTCCCATGCTCGAACATAATTATTAGGAATTCGCTATAATTAGCAAATACACAACTCGCCTTAACACAAGGGAGTAATAATGCAGAAATGACATTAGGCAATGAAGTACATAAAAGCACGTACTTCGAGATACACGTCAGCATCTTCCAACAAAACCAATGGAGTAAACTATCTTTCTTAATATAATGAGTCATCATTGACACGTCACCTCCTTTTGAATTCAGTCTCATATGTTTAAAGGAATGTTTTTAACTTGGCGCCAACAACGCCAATTTGAAAATTGCTGGCCAAGGTCAGCAAGGGCATCAGCAACTCCGTTGCCCTCCCTATAAATATGAGAGATATCAACTCTAGAAATCCATTGTAGAAGGATCTAGATATCAACTATAATATCTTTCAGTTTCCAGCCACAAATCAACACGTTAGTAACAGCATTGATAATCAGTTTGGAGTCCCCCTAAATATTCAATTGTTGAATATCAAGTGAAATAGCCAATTTCACCCCCCATAGAAGAGCAGAGGCTTCAGCATAATTATTGCTTTGATAACCTATCCCACCAACATAGGCAACAACCAGCCATCCTTTGTCATCCCAGATAATCCCACCACCACTAGCCTTACCATCAGCCTTAGAAGCCCCATCAAAGTTTAGTTTGAGCCAATAGGGCTTTGGGGGAATCCATCTGGTATTTAATCTCTGGAACTGTTTGGAATTATCATGAGCTGGGATTTGGTTTAGAATTCTCCAATTGGTCGCAATTTGCTCCTCTTCTTGAGAAAGAGGTTTTTCTGTAGCTTTGATGTGGGAATTGATCACACTTTCCATGAGGATCTTAGAAAAAGAATGAAGGACTTGAGAGGTATCCCTGGCAGCATCCCTAAATATTCTATTATTACGCTCTTTCCATAAAGTCCAACCTAGACAAGGCAGGGTTTGGTTCCAAAGCTCAACAAGCCATAGATGAGAGAAAGTAGGGCACCAGTTGGCAATGACTTCCCTAACATCAGGATTACAAACCCATTGAATGCTAAAATTCCTTAAAATAGTATTCTAGATTTCCCTGGCAAAATCACAATGGAGGAATAAATGAGAGACTGTTTCCTCCTCAAAGCACAGAAAGCACCTATTAACCAGAGTGAACTCCCTCCTCTGTAAATTATCTTGAGTTAGGATTTTGTTATGAACAGCAGCCCACCAAAACATAATAATTTTAGGGACAAGTTTATGATTCCAGACTTTCCTCCAAAGCTTATTTTTATGCACATCCAGGATCAGCAGATGGTAAGCAAATTTAACAGAAAAATGACCTTTCTTATCCAGCCACCAGTACATCTCATCTTCCCTAGGAAAGAGAGGGATTCTGACCCCCAGCATCAAATTTTGAATAGACCGCATCCTAGGAGTGAGTTCAGGGCGTTGAGCACAGTAATCCAGGAAATTTTTCCAAATCCTAATATCATTATTATTGTGAATATAATGACAAACCTTAGTCCCAAAAAACTGTTTAGCTAGTTCAATAGGAACTCCATAATCACCTTGAACATCAAGGGCCTTATCATTCATCCAAATTTCTTCCCAGAAGTTAATAGAATTTCTATTACCCAGTTTCCATCTAAGCCCTTGTTTGAGTAGACTTCTAGATTTCAGCATTTTATTCCAGATAACAGAGTCCCGAGGAAGCCCTATTGATGAAGAAAACTAAAGTTATTAGTTCCATGAAGATACTTGGCTATCATAATGTCCCCCCACTCCTTATGGTTATGGACCAAATCCAGTTTATTTTGGAAAGGAGGGCTTTATTCATATTCCTGATAGATCTAATGTTAAGATCCACATGAGATTTAGGAAGGCAAACTTTCTCCCAACTAACCAAAGATATTCTCTGTTTGTCTTCTATACCTATCCATAGGAATTTTCTTTGGATCGGCTCCAATTTGTCAGCAATAAACCTAGGCATTTTAAAAAGGGAAAGGAAGTAAGTAGGAATACCTTGTAAAGAAGCTCGTAAAAGCTGTAATTTACTAGCACTACTCAGAGATTTCCCCTTCTAGCCAACCAACTTCTTCTGAGTTCTTTCCAGAATTCCATTCCAAAATCCCTGAGACACCTCTTAAACCGTGAGAGGGAGGCCAAGATAAACAGCAGGAAGATCAACTTCAGTACAACCAATAATATTAATTATTTTTCGCTGGAGATCAGCCGAATTATTAAAAAAGTGCACATTGCTCTTCTAAAAGTTTATGTATTGACCAGAGGCTTTAGCATAGTCATTTAAAATATTCTTCCAACTACGAGCTTCAACCACAAAAGAGATACCAAAGAGGATGGTATCATCCACAAACTGCTACATGGACATAGGAGGGAGAGAAGAAGCAAGTCTAATACCCACAATTTCCTTAGAGGTAATCTTAGAGTGAACATATCTCCCAAGGGCCTCAGCCATCATGATAAACAAATATGGTGAAAGAGAATCGCCCTGTCTAATCCCCCTCAAGGAAGAGAAAAAACCCCTAGGGACCCCATTAACCATTACAGAGAATTTTGCAGTGGAGATAGCCTCTCGAATGAGAAGGGATATTTTATCATTAAAACCAAACTTTTTGATGACTTTAAACAGGAATTTCCATGAAACTCTATCATAGGCCTTGGAGATATCTAACTTTAGAACCATACCAGGGATTCTGCTCTTATCCATAGAATGGATAGTTTCATGAATGGAGATAACAACATCAAGAATTTGTCGACCAGGGACAAAGCCTTTCTGAGAAGGGGAAATAATTTTATCCAAAAAAGGTTGAAACCTCAGGACAATCAATTTTGTACACAACTTATAAATGGTATTACACAAGCTAATGGGTCTAAAATCAGAGAGATGCATAGGCTTAGGCTTTTTAGGCACAAGAACAATAAAAGTATTGTTGATCTGCTTTAGAAGTTTACTAGTTCTGAAGAAATCCTTAATAGCAGCAGTGACATCAAAACCCACAATATCCCAATATTCCTAAAAGAATATTGGAGGAAAGCCATCAGGGCCAGGAGCTTTGAAGGGACCCATAGAAATAAGACAGCACGAACCTCCTCCTCAGAAATTGGTTTTAGCATTTCAATGTTATCTTCTTCAGTAATCAAAGAAGGGATTTTATCAAGGAACTGGTCCATGATCCACCCATTGCCAACATTATTAGCTTGCTCCGACAGCAAATTCTAAAAAAATAACACAGCTTGGTCCCCAATCTCATTGTCCTCAGAGATAATATTGTCATCCTCCAAACATAATTTAGAAATAGAATTAGCTTTCCTATGTTTCATGGCTGAAAGATGAAGAAAAGCAATATTCCTATCCCCTTCTTTAAGCCACTGCACCCTGGACTTTTGTTTCCAGAAAATCTCTTCTTTGCTCATAAGATTCTTCCAATCAGAAATCAGATCACTTTCCTCCTGGGTAATATCATATGTAACACCTCCTTGAGCCATTATCTGTTGAAGATCAGCTAATCTTCCAAAGATAGTTTTCTTCTAGATAAACACATTGCCAAAACTATATCTGTTCCACCCACGAACTTCCTATTTAATGTGAAGGAGCTTTTTGACCAACCAAAACATAGGGGTACCCTGAATGGGAAGTTGCCACCAGTGAGCCACAAGATTTCTAAAATCTTTATGTTTAATCCACATAGCTTCAAATCTGAAAGGGATAGGACCACACTTACGCTGCTCCTTCCAATTAAAAAGAATAGGACTATGATCAGACATGGTTCTAGATAAAGCCTTCAGACTCATATTATGATGATTGTCCCAATTGCTAGAAATAGGAAATCTATCCAATTTAACTTGTATCATTTGATCTCCTCTTCTTCTGTTCGACCAGGTAAAATTCTGATTCTGCAGCTCCACATCCAGCAAGCCAAAGGAATTGATAAATTCGGCAAAGTCAAACATACTATCAGTATAATCAAGAATACCCCCATATTTCTCGGAAGGATATAGGGGAGTATTAAAATCTCCAGCCAACATCCAACGAGAACGAGGAGAAGTGGAAAGAGTATTACACAAGTCTATCCACAAAGTTTTCCTCAAGGCTCTAGTGTTCGGGGCATAAATATTGATTAGGGACCAATTTACAGAAGGCAAAGAGAAGTTAATTTGAGGACAAGTATGAGTCATATCGTCACCCATATAACCCTGATAAATATTGTTTAAATCATAAAACAAGGGGGCATAATTCAAATACATGTTATAACTATAAAAAAACATCTCAAGACTTCCTAAGGAACAACAAATATTCATGGACACACTCTTACACCCACATAGTAAAGAACATAGGCCAACTAATTATCAACAAAATTATCAATAGACCTTTGATCAAAACATGTTAAGCCTTATGGAATTGGATAAAGACCAAGAAATTTGCACTACCAAGGACTAGAACAACTAGACCCCATTCCTAGTGATTCAACTTTTTCTCACATGTTAAACCTCCTCAAAAGTTCTCCTACTCATAAAAATGCTCTCCTTAACAAATTAGATTTAGGCCATCTAGTTCACGTCGCTCCAAACAAAAAGCATTTTTCTTCCACATTCAATTTCATAAAGTTACCCATAGATGATGGCATAGCTAAACAAGGTGATTTCACTCTTTACCTAATGGTGCAAGCTTATGACTGTCACATTAAAAGTATCATGATTGATGATGGGGTTGTAACTAACATACTCTCTTTTTCTCTCCTCCAAGGGATGGGTTACAATAAGTCTCACATTACTCACAACACTAGTACCCTTAGGGTTCATGACAATCTCAATATCCATACCATTGGTAAAATTATTCTTCCTATTACTATAGGTCCCAAAATCTTACCTACAAAATTCTTCGTTATGAGGAAAAAGTTACAATATGATTCTAGGAAGACCTTGGATTCATTGATGAGAGCCATCGCCTCCACATTATTTCAAGAGGTCCATTTCCTCCACATGGATCAATTCCACATCATCAAAGGGGACCCTAACTCTTTTAGCATTTACAAAATTGAACAAACCTAAAAGAAGGGAGATTTAGCTAAAACTATCAATGACCCAGGAATCAGAGTTTTAAAAAAGGAGAGACATCCAAACAAGTCATCAACATTGCTAGGACTTCAAAATATATAGGGAAGGGATGACGGGAAAGTTCCCATTCAATCCTCACTCAATAAAATCTCATGCTTCCTTCAGCCTAGCAATCATTCTTGTCGAGGGCCAAATATGAGCATCCATATGGTTGAGACCACTACAAAGGAAAAATAAGAACTAAAACCTATGTGGGAACTAGAAGAGTCAAAAATTATTCTAGGACCAATACCAATTGCCTCTCAAAATTTTGAAAGAAGGCTAAGAGCAGTGCAAAGGCATGATTCATACTTAGCAAGTGTAAGTAAAATATATAATAAAAAGGTCATCCCTAGGCCATTTAAAGTTGGAGATCTAGTGCTCAAAATCAACAACCTTATTGAT
Source organism: Cunninghamia lanceolata (assembly GCA_027924645.1). Taxonomy (NCBI): domain Eukaryota; kingdom Viridiplantae; phylum Streptophyta; class Pinopsida; order Cupressales; family Cupressaceae; genus Cunninghamia; species Cunninghamia lanceolata. The sequence goes on along the minus strand of BSBN01001272.1, from coordinate 16,556,707 downwards.
AAAAGAGACAATGAAGGCTAAAAATTCAAATCAAATTGGATAGGTTCATATATGGTTAAAGAAGACGTCAAAAATGACACCATCTCTTGTGCATAATGGAAGGTGAGGAATTCAATGAAATATTTAATGCTTTCCATTTAAAGAAGTATTACATCTAAAAAGTAAAAGAAGTAAAATAACTCAAAAAAGTTTAAAGAATGAAAAAAAGCAGAAAAGAATCATAAAAATAATATATCTCAAAAGCAAAATCATGCATTGTGTTTTGTTCTTTCCACCATTACATTTGCTCGTCGTTCACTCTTGTTTTATTTTCATCCTAGCAAGGAGTCTAAAATTTGCTAGTATAAGTTGCCTCTACTAAACCACAAATTACTAAAATCATTATTACCATTACCCCTTTCTATTCCCAACAAGAGACAAATTGCTTCAGGTTCTTGCCATTGTAATGCTGAATAAAATAAATGACATTGTAATTGATTAATGTAAAGATTGATTTTAATTTGTTGATCCTTGTAATACCTGAACACGCCAATGCAAAAAATATGTCCTCCAGATTATGCTTATAACAACAAGGGAATGACACTATAAGTCAAAAACATAACAAAGAATTTCTTCCCATACTACATTTAATTGTGAAACAAATAGTGCAATCTAAAGCATGGAAGATACCCTTCCTCCATTTACCATATGACAATGACGATTGTAAAAGAATGTTTGAATTTGATTCATTGTAAACAAAACATTAGTCTTGAAGTTCTCGCCATTGCTCATAGGCCATGCCATGTTCTATATGATTGTGTTGCTTGACAAGCAAGATCAATATTATTGATTTGCCCATTTGACCAATCAACATTAATATATCAATATCAATATTAACTTATCAATAATATTAGATAATTTATTAAATATATCAATCTTTATTAATATATAGATAAATATGTCATAGCTTTAATAAATAAATTAATATCATTTTATATTAAGAATATTAATATCAATAAATTAATTCAATATATGATAATATTTGAATAAATGAGCTTAAATTAATGATATTAGTAATATTAATAATATATTTATATTAGGCTGACTGTTGGTCGGCTGTTTGTCTGCTGTTGGTGGCTCTGGGCCTACTTTGTTGCCTTTTGGCTTTGTTTTTGGGTTCTACTCCTGGGTTAGCAACGTATCTTAATCAATTACTATTATTAATTATGTTATCATTTTTAGTTTGATATTATAATATGAAAATATAAAAAGTGTTTCATATTGAATATGAAAGCAAAAAAAGCAATTGTAATGTATTTGAAGAGATAAATGAATTTGCGGGACTTTTATGCATCACCGGATGCGAGGTTTTCCCTCCCTGATAGATATATCCAGTGTCGCTTATTTTCTCCACTATCATGTGATCTTGAATTCCTCCGCACATCTACCAGGGCAGTTGCAACCACAACATTTGACAAAATTCCTCTATCCTTCATATATTTGTACCAACCAAGAAAGAGATGATGAGTCGTGGTCTAGATATACTATAACTAAAAACATGTTTCATATTTTACCCATTGGCAAGTGGATAGAACCACATGACGAGACAGAGCAGAGGATTGTAAGGCAAGTTAACGTGTCTTCACCTGGATTGGAGATTTGTTTGGCATGCTTAGTCGTGAACAACTGTGCATGTTGGTGGTGGTTGGATACAATTCTTACAGTCCATGTGTCACGACCTGGTATGATGCAGGGCTTCAAAGATCATACCCTTAGATTTCTTCCTCATAGAAAATATATTCTATATGGACATTATGTGGGGATATTTCATACTCTTTTCTTCTTTTTGTAATGTATGCAGTTGCACTTAGGCCTGTATTAGGAGGATCAATGAACCCAGTGCAATCTTTTAGGCTTGTTGGGGTGTCAAATGATAGGAATTAAGCATTTGGAGCTGCTGAGTAATAATAATCCTTGAGAATGAGTAGGCATGGTTGGGAGCTACCCTATCACCCTCTACAGCTATGTGTCTCTCAAATCTTTTATTTGGGTAATGTTGTGTTGCTAATAATATTTCAAATCAATAATGCCAATTTCTAAATTGATGTTGAAGGTGGTTTCTGTGGCAGTGGTCCTCGCTTTAACATTTGCCTTCTACATTATCTTTACTCCCTTTGTTGGGAATAAACTGTTTGAGTACATTGGCATTAGCCTCTACTCAGCTTTGGTACGAACTTCTTGATCATAAATTGGTTTCTGCTCTATAAGTGTTTATCAGATCAATGTTTGCTATGTTCCTCTTGTAAATGTAGATTATATTAAGGTATTTTTTCTGTAGTTTCCAAGATCTGCGATAGGGTAAAAAAGATTAACACTTTTTATTCTTTGGGATCCAATTCAACTTACATGGGTCAACGCTAATATTCGGTTGAACTGGATTTCAATTTGCAAATGCCATGAGATGAACTTCTGGAAAATCTAAGACCTCAGATTGTGGAGTCTAGATTTACACCTGCCATTTGCATTTGATTGAAATTCTCTACATCTTTTTCAACAAATCCATTTTGTGCATATCCTGCAGCCATTGCATTCCATGAAACCACAGTTCTTTGAGGCATTTTGGCAAACAGTTCACGGGTCTTCTCTATGCTTCAACATTTTGCATACATGTCTACGAGGGATGTTGCATCTACAAAATTTGTCAAAATTCCTCTCTTTCATGCTTTGATGGATGTCCAAACCCTTTTCCAAAACTCCCATTTTAGCACAGGCTGTTTGTACACTGGCAAATGTAACCTGACGAAAAACAAAATCAGTGTTAATATCCAGTTGAACCAGATTTCAGCGCAAATGCCATGAGATGAACTTATAGAGATAGTTTTCCGGCTGCACGGTGTAATTAGGCCCGTCTTTGGAGATCCTGGTGCTGTTGGAGCAGGAGCAGATGATGGGCATACTTCAGATTACTGTTATCACACTGGCAACGTCTGAAGTATGCCGCGGATTTGAAATCTTCATCATTCCGTTGAGTCAGAAAATCAATTTTAGCTAATGAAAACAATACAAATATTTAACATATTCTATTTGTCACCCAATTTCCAGTACTCTTTAACAGTGCCAACTTGCCAACTTGGTACTTGAAAGACAGATCAAAAAGAAAAATTTAAAGGTTCAACTATAGTCACTTGTCAAATGACTTTAATATAATTAAAAAAAAATCTGTTTTTCACATTACTGTTCACCCAATTGACCAATAGCACAACAGATAAATTGTATTTATTAAATCAGTAAATAAAAAAATTAAGTTTCAACTTTAGGGATTTTGCCAAATGAATTTAATACTCAATTCTCATTGGTCAACTAAAATGAATTAATGCATCAGATGATTGCATTAGTATTCCTACCGAAGGCAGGAACTAATAATTCTAAATAAAGTTAACTTTAAGATTTAAATTGATCCTAGTCTTAGTCACCATTTAGTTAGTCTATACAAAGCAATTTTTCAAACCCACAGTACCTGATAGAAGCTAATAGACAGGTCTCTCTGATTCTCCTTAGCAAGGGGGAAACCTTAGGAGTCTGTTACCCTTTTGGTTGCACCTAGCCCCTCACCCACTTAGCTTAATCTTTAGGTTATGGGGGTCAAATATCCACAAGAAATTCAAAAAAAGAAAAGAAATTATAGATGTTCATTCTCTCAAGTGGAGAACACCCTAAACTTGAAGCTATGAAGCTATAAGGGTGACATTCAAAAACAAAAAAAAAAGAGGAGAAAAATAAGATAAGCACACACATGCACAAGTTAGGTAAAATCAGTAATCTAACTTGCTTTCTAGGCCCATCCTTGCTGAGAGTTAAATCATGTACCCTAGGTCTAACATGTTGGCCACCTCTTTTGTCTAAGTCTAGAGGGTACCAATAAATTTTGTTACTTGTCTACATTAAAACATAGTCTAAGTGTTTACTCTAGATAACGATCAATCTTTAGCCTTATGTGCAACTTCATCTAAATTGTTCCATCTTTTCCCCATTCTCATCTAATTCCCTAATAATTCCTATATTGGAAGTTTAGTGAGTCACCCTATGCTAGTCAACCCACAATCACCTAGGTCAAAAATCCTTTCAAGAGAAACCACGATGTTAGTTCCACATACATATCATTCCAAAAAAAATCATGTCATAGAAAAATGGCATCCATAAAAAGAAAAATAGCATATGTGTATATTGCATCTATATAGTCTGATACATACATCCATTCATTTTGAGTTCACATTACATCCATCTCAGCTATATATAAAATTACCAAAAGAGCATGAGCATACCATCATACATGTATAAGCATAAACATCTATAAATAAATTATAAAACCATCCGTGTGCACAAGAGTGAAGCAAAATAAAAGATGTCAACTAAAAATTATATAGATCAACACCAATCTTGGTTGTCATTGTAAATTAGTTCTATTTAAAGTATCGAAGTACATAAGGCTCCATCAAAGGAACCAAGAAGTAAAGTGTGCACACAAGAGTGTAAATATCCCCATACAAGGGGGCAACAAAAAATATCAAAGCAATTAAGAATCAAGTCTCTCAAAGACGTCAATGTCATCTCTAGCCCGTAGATCATCCATGATGCCTATTCCACAATCTCCTTCTGCTATCTACCATGTTGGAGTGTCTAGGAGATCCTCTGAGAGTGCCCATGTGAGGAGATTGGTATGCAAATCCATGAGTGTGACTAGCCTAGTGTCCTAGCTCATGAGTAGGTAGGTGTTTGTCAACTAACCCCAAGGTTAGCCATCTCTCATAGCATGACATTCTCCCCCTCTAGTGGGTTGATCCTACTCCTCTAGGATGCCACATCTGAACTAGCATAATAAGTAGAAGCAAAAATACTTATATGTCAACCTAATAGCATAGGCTCCCATGCATCTACTAAGAGTGGCTCTCTGGCTCGTCCCATAATGTGAATCGGGACATCTAAGGAACCATTTCTAAAAATTTCTCTCCATCTATTAGTAGTGCCTAAGTGTAAAAGAAAAGAAAAGTGTCAGTCTAATGTTAGAGCATAAAATGATGTAAATTGTAAGGTTCAAAAGAAAGGAAGAAGTGAGCAAGTATGGTACTCGCGAGGGTCTCCAAACTTCCATAAGGGATCACATATCCTCATCTCATTATCTCTGAACTCTAATATAAAATAGTTTGAGGCATGGGCATGGCTCCCTCTAGTGCTACCTCGTCATCCTCCAGAGCTATCTCCTCACCCTCTAATGCTACCTCCTTTACTCCTCCCTCAAGAATGTATCCCTCATTGGACTAATTATCCATCTCATGCGTTGTATTAGAAAGAGGCTAAGCTCGATGTGCTCGTCATTGTCTTGGGAGATGACCTCAGAGTGATCATATGATTAGAACACATAGAACAAGTGGAACCCATGGAAGTGCTTCTCATTGTTCATGAATAGAATCCTAAATAGATCTATAGCATAGGGGAAATGGGGGCAAATCCTTAGGGTACTCATCCCCAGGCTGTTGTAGCACTCACATGATAGAGTGAGTCTCCACTAAGTCATTCCTATATGTCAAGGAGGCAACTCCCTAACAATAGGCTCACACATCTTTGCTCCTAGCTACTACCCCTCCATATCTATGTAGGGGTCCACAATAAAGTCATCATTAATCAAAGTAGTACTAGCTACTCATATAAACGGGTCAAAATACCCAAGTTGACCACATCTCTTAGCTCACAAAAGTGTCAAGTCCAAGGAGGCATCAATCAATGATATGGTATAATGTGATTAAGGATCCATGTCATGATGAAAGAAGGGTGGCCAAAATCAAGATATCCTCATCGAGAAATCCTATAGAAGCCTTGCTAGACCAAGGTGAATATGTCAACTCCCCACACATAAACCATAATCCACTCTATTTACTGGATGATTGGTGCCCAAAACTATCTAAGCATGGGAACCTTTTTGCCTTCTAACAAGTGGGTGGCAATTAGGCCAATCAAGACCTTTTACATGGGCAGAATGGCAAGTGAAGGAACAGATCTAAGATAGATGCCAAGCATATCACCAAGTCAAGTATCTTCCATGGTAGTTGCTCATGCTAGCCTCTTGTGCTCTAACTCTCTCACAGTCAGTATAAGTCATTTCCATTGAACAGGAATGCCAAGGATGTGGTAGACATCATAAAGAGTGATGGTCTACTCTCCAAAAATAGAAGGACATTGGAAGGTGTTCTAGTCAACATCTTAGTATGTGAGGATGTCGCAACATATGCAAGATGACAAATTAATTATCAGAATCCATGCCACTCTAGCTAGACCCACTCACTAGAGGGTGGCATAGTTTGTAGTGGACAACACCTCTAATGTGTCAATGTACTAGGTCTACTCATAGGTGGCATCCCACTCTATGTAGGTGTCTTGCAACAAAAAAGAACCAAGAAAAAAATTAGAAAACTCATAAAAATTAGAAAATTCAAAAACCAAAAAAGTTGTAAAATGTCAAACACATAAAAATCAAATAGAACCTTTTTTAAAATTAGTAACAAGTTAGAGAAAACAATCAAGTGTGACCTCAAAACTGTTAATTTCCTCATCGTTTCTACCAATGGAGATGATCAAGAGGGTCTCTTGAGAAACTTGTAGGGTAGCTCGAAAGACCTAACCTAGTAAAAGGGGCAACCTATTAGGGTCGCTTGGACGACTTGGCCTAGTAAAGGGGCAACCTAGGCAATTAGTGAGCCTCAAAGGGCTGAAAAATAGTAAAAATGAGCAAAAAGTGAAAAGGTAAAAAAAGTAAAAAGGTACAAAACAGGAAGCATAGTTGTTTGCAACAAAAAAATTTAAGATCAACAAGTATTTTCAAATAAAATAAGCAAAATTTAAGGCTAGGGTTTGGGAAGTGGTCTTCCTCATTTCTCATGCCTGGGGATCCATGGAAGGTATAAAGCAGCTATAGACTCAATCCCCTCATCACTAGTTTTCCATCAATTACTCATTCATGTGATTTCATCACCATTTGACTCATTTCCCTCTTTGTCTCCCTATCTCTCTTCTCTCCTCTTCACCATTACATGTAAAAGTGACTTTGTTTTGCTTTAGTTTGCATTTGTAGGGTATATTTTTACTTTCGTATAATGTTTTTTATTTTTCCGTTCTTATAGGTCATCAAGGCAGAGCAAGGCGACACAAGTAAAACATTGAATCATGAATCTACAACTACAAGAGAGTGACGACGGCAAATGACAAGGTAGTATCTCTTATCCACACATCAAAGGTAAGCCTTCCCATCATTGTTTCATTTTCAATTTCCAAATTATCAGATTACACATAATTAATGATTTTTTTAAGGTCCAAAGGTAGGACAACAACAAGGGTAAGTATAGGTAAGTGTGGGTCCCACAAGGCTAATATTTAGGAGTAGTACCTACCTTCTATATAGACTATTATAGTTGAGGGGAAAATAGGTAAGTGCCCAAAATTGTATGGGTTGACATGGCAGCCCGATGATGATATGGGAGGTACAACTTACAACCCATGAGGTGTTAAATACACTTCCTCTCAACAGTTTTATAATTGTTGGCAATTCCCTTGTCCTTCTTAGCCCTTATCCAACTAGTTCATCCCCCAAACTGGGATCCAAGTTTTTGCTCATCACCAAAGTTCTTTTGTAGACCTTCACTTATAGGGTTTCCCAAGAGACCCTAGGGTCACTCAAGTGACTTGCCCCAGCAAAAGGGGTAACCCAAACCCTAAAAGGGGCAACCCTTTCAACAAAGTCATTCTCATTAAAACTTAGGGTGAAAGTGGAATGTGGGTGATGATAACAAACATGGTGTTGGAAGATGGTGGGACAATGTGAAGTGAAGATAGAGGAATACGAGGATGGATCACAAGGTAGTAGGAGAAGATGAAGAAGGCAGATCAATAGAGAGGGACTCAAGGTGAAAGGCCAAGGTCTCATCTAATCATGACCTAAGGAGAAGATGGGATGGGATTGTCTTGAATAATGGAAGGTGGATGGTTTAGGATAGAAGTGGAAGGGAATGAAGAAGGATTAGAAGAAGAGTGGTCCAACTTTTTCTAATGTGGTTTAGATTTTTATATGTTTGGATTTTGGTATTTTGGGATGATAAATGGTGGAAGGTCAAGGCATGGCTTTGGTAATAGGTATATGCAAAATCATGAGTTGAGGTTAAAGATGAGTATGAAAAGAAAGAATAGGTGGAATAGATGTAGGTAAAAGAGGTGGAAGTGTAGAAGGAGGAAGGATAATGGATGAAGATAGTGGTGAAGAAGGATGAAAATGAGATGTGGATCGACATTTGTTATTAGTAAAAGAAGGTGTAGGAGAAGGTGATCAGTAACAAGATAGGGGAGGAGGTAATAGTCTAGAAATGGGTCAAGGAGGACCTTATCGAGGATTAGAAGTAGGGGGATGAGATTGGGTCCTAGGTGGGATGGAGGAGGTCCATGGTTTCAAGGATAGGGCCAATTGTGAGATCAAGTGCTACAAGTGGGTGAAAGAGCCTCACAAATATCATAGCTTGATGGAGGCTAAGTTACAAAAATATTGGGGATCATGAGGTGTGTACACGAATAAGGTTTGTCTTAATGAAAATGGGCTTTTTGTAACACATAATATTCATAGGCTTCATACATTGGGTCTCATCTTGGATGTGGTGTTGCTCTAGGTTTTTGAATGAAAAAAGCCCATGGTGAAGTTGACAATGGTGTATATTGGTTTAAACATAGAGAAGGTGTAGTGATAATAGAATCATCATTAATGAACTTGAGACAATAATAGAGAATAAAAGCTTCATCTTCATATTCATGTAACCAAGGCTTTCCAAGAAAAATGTGGAAGAGGTCAAAAACACAAATGACATTAGAAAGAATGTGGCAACCTTGAAACTAGTCTTAACAGGTAGGATAATGCAACCAATAGTTTTGATATAAATTCTATTATATAACTTCCAGGCCAACCCAGATGCATGATAGTATTCTTTCTCAGTGTGGGTGCTTAAAAGGTATTCCTTGATTAGAATATTGAAGGGACAAGAAAGGTTAATTAAAATCCCTTCACAGTGATTATTGTTGATAGTACCATCAATGTATAGTGGTCTATGATAGTTGTTGGGAATTACATTATTTAAGAACACAAATAGTGGAAGGTTCTAAAGAAGGAGTAGGAGAAGAAGAATCCCCATCAATTGATTAAACATTGACCATTCCTATCATGTCATTAAAGGATAGAAAATGAAAATCATCAAGTACAGAAAAGGTCATGTCCTTAGGAGAATCTAGAATAGTATCAAAATATGGGAGAATGTTGTTAGAGGATGGTTGAAGGTTTTTGGAAGAAAGTAGTGTGTTGATAAGATCAATGTTATTAGATTTGTTATGTTGAAGAAAGGGATTATGTTGAAGAAAGGGATTGCTGAAAATTTGAAGGTTTTGATTTGTTAGGGTGATAGAAGGGTTACCTTTATTATTTAGGTCATATTTTTGAATGAAGTTCTTATTAATGAGATCCTGGATCTTATGTTTAAGGGCCATGGATCATTTGGTATCATGTCTCGCGACCCTATAGTATTGGTAAAAAGAATTTGAGTCATAATTCTTAACAGAAGAGATGTGCCAAGAGGGAAAATAAGAGCAAAAGTGAAAAGATTAGTGGAGACAACTTGATTCATGATGGATTAGTAAGAGTATACAAGTTAGGTAAATTATTGAAAAGGTCAGGAACAATTGGAGATAGTTGTGGTAGAAGAAAGAGTTGAAGAGAGGGTAACAAATGGGGTTGTGGTAAGTGGAGTAGGTGGCTATATTGACTGCTTCCTTGCTATTGGTGTCGTTAGTGAAATGTTTTTATAGGATTTACCAAACTTTTGAGAATTTATTGAAGGGTTCAAAGAAGGTTTTCCTATATAGGCTTTGATGACTTTGTCCATTTTAGTTTCATACTCTTTAAGAGTAGCACAAAGATCATCAAAAGTATTGTATTTTTTATACATGATCTTTCAAGGATAAAGGGGATAAGTTTGTCCATGAAAAACCTTTGAATGTCAATGTTTAGAAGGTGACCATGCATTTTGGGAAGAATGAAATGGATGCAAAGGACAAAATCACTCACTCTTTCTTGTGGTCCTTGCTTACAATGCATAAGATCAATGAAAATCACTTCAAGGGTGATTTTGAATTTAGAAGTGATTGACAAAGGCTTAGTGATCATGTCAAATGTTTAGATAGAGGCATGGGGTAGAGAATAAAACCACTCAATAGAATGTTTCTTGAGTGATCAGGGAAAGAGACTACATAGAATACAATCCACAGACATAATCAAGGTAAAATAAGTAGAATGTACAAACATGGGTTGTCAAGTCTCCTTTACCATCATAAATAAGAAAATGGGAGATTTGAAGTTTGGTGAGAAAGGATGACCTAGAATGTCACAAGATAGTGGGTTGTGATGAAGGTCCATGGTTACTTCTCAGGAATTTGTCAGTAAGGCATCTAGCTTTTGTTTCATTTGTTGAAAGTGATATAACACGAGGCATGAAAGAACTAGATTAGATAAAAGGAGGTGGTGGAAATGGATAATAAGAAGCTTGATGAGGGAGAGAGGACAAAGGAGGAAAAGATGGAGAAGGAAAACCTATCATAGGATAAGAGGTGGGGGTTGGTAGGTGTGTTGAGTAACATGAGAGTGAGAAGGAATATAACTAAAATGAGTCATATCAATAGGACGAAGAGTAGTAGCAATGGGCATGAAGACATTGGTCTAATAAGGCATAGGACCAAGATGAGAAGTAGGTGAAATGGTAGAGAGTATAAGATAAGGAGGCAATAAATTATGAGAGGCAAAAGAGAGAAAGGGGGTAGAAGGAGAAATAGGAACTTGGGTAATGGGTTGAAGAAGAGGTTACCAAGGAGGAGGAATAGTAAATGAAGTGAGAATAATTAAAAATTAAGGAGTTATAGATGGGGTAGAAAAGGTGGTAGTAGGAATGAAGGTAGAGTTATCAAAGAGAGTCTTTGTAGGATGAAAGATGTGAGAAGAAGGGACATGATTATGCATATTCCATCCAATATTTTGCATCATTTCAAGCTCTGCAAGATTGATGAGAATGAGTTTTACTAAGGAGTTAAGGAAATCACATGGGATGGTGCTACCTTAGGATTTATAGTATTCTTGACCTCTTCCAATTAGGAAATTATCTTCATACATTGTTGTAATTCAAGTTGAGCCTCTTGGTTAAAGATATCAATGGTAGGAAAGAAGGCTATGTTCTCATCAAAAGAGATGGATAGTGCAAGAAGACTAGCCATAGTAGGGTGCAGACGAGGGCTATGATAAGGAATAGGTCTAGAAGGGTAAGGGTTGGCAGGATAGGAAAAATGAGTAGAGGCATGTACAATATTATACTAAGGATAAGCGAACAAAAGGAAAAGGAAAAGATGACTAAAACAACAAAAACACACAAGATGGAGAAGAGAAGAGAAAGGACAAAACAAAGAAAGAAAGAAAGGAAAGAAGCTAATCTAATGCACATAAAAGAGAACATAACCAAGTACTACAAAAATGGAAATGAGCAAGATAAAAGATACTGTAACACATGAGATCATAAAAAGATATAGTAAGATAAGTTTACGTTTACCAAATGAAAGAGAAAAAATGTGTGAGATTTATTTCCTTCAAAGTCTATGTTAAAATTGAAAAAACTAAAGATCATTTAAATTAACTAAATGAGCCTAATTTGAAACTTATCAACACACATAAGATTTGAGACTAACAATAAGATAAGAGACAAACACTTGGAAACATATTTAACAAAAATGGAAATGAGTAAAGACTAAACTAGGAAAGGCAAGTTTGCAAGACATGAAACTATAATATCTACACCCGATTGACTAAAGGCATGTGAAGGTGAAATGATGTAAAGTTTGTCGAGAATATACAAGAGAAATCTGAAAATTATCAGAGATGTTCTACTCCAAATGGGTTTCAATGTCTTTGTATCATATGGTTGTCAAACTAAAATGAAAGGTTTCTGAGATCCCTTGGTTTTTGTATTTGTCAGTCACCTATTAACAACCTACATAGAAAGAAAGAAACCAATAAAATAAAGTTATCAAAACAAGATAATTACACTTGATATGGAAACCTTAATTAGACAGTAAAGAATTAAAAAAATGTAAAAGCAAAAGTGGGGTTAGAATGACTAAGATCAATTTATGAGCAAAAACAAAGGTCCCATGAAATATCCTCTATCAAAGGGTGACTAATGTCCTATAGAAGGGGAACTAATGTCCCTGGTGTTAGATAGATCTACAACTATGAAAGAAGCTTCATCATAACAATAATGACTTTTTCATTATAAGCACCATGCATGCATATATTCACAAACAACTACAAAAAGAGAAAACCTACAAAAAAGTGTTAAAGGGGAGCTTATCTCAATCAGCCCCCTTGTGGATTTTCCAACACAAATCCATAAGAACAAATATGATCCAAATAAGAGTACTCAGAATATGGAAATATAAATAAGTGGCTATAATGGATACTAAAGAGGGAGACACTCAAAACCTAATGGGAAAGATAAAACCCTAAGAGATTGAAACAAGGCTAGGAACAAGAAAATGGGATGGATATGAGGGATTGTGGGTAAAATGAAGGCAAGATATGATAGAAGGAAGAGAATGTTTAGGAATGGACAAGAAATTTGGGATCCTAATGGCTAGGGATATGAGAATTGGGTAGCATAATAATATGGGGAGGCTTCTCCAAGATTCACATATGACTCCAAGAAGACTTCAAGCAAAGCTCCAAGGAAAAGACAAGACTCTAAGAGGCTCCAATATTGACGAGAAATCTCCAAGAAAGCACAAGTATAATAATGAAAGAGGAATGAGGATTATTGTGGATTGATCAAATGAAAGGAAAATAGGGTCTATTTATGGATTTTTGGAGGGTATTTAGGCAAATAGTCAATGAAAACATTGTTGTAAAATAGGGAAAACTACTACAAATGAAATCTTGTTAACAAAGTATGCAAATTTAAAATACAAATTATGCTATCTTTTGATTAACCATAAAATGAATGTGTGGAAATATAAATCAAAAGACAATAAATTAGCAAACCATAAGATTTAAATGCATGACCCCAAATGTACATGGAGAAACCCTTTTGACAAAAACTCCACCACAAAAGAGAGCACAAGTCTATCTTAATCTTTAAAGAAAGAGTACATAATCAACAAACTTCTCCCTTCAATCTAATAGTATTATGGTAGCACCTATGTACCTCTAAAATAACCGGTGAAACCTCTATCCAATGCATACAGTATATTGAAAAGAGTTGAGAGGAAACCACAAGTAGATTTCTAAAACAAAGACCAATCAAAACCATGGTATGGAAAAAACCCACACCTTCATGTGACAAATCAATGCATCCATGTGAATAAAAAATGTAACTCCCAAGCATCTTTGACCACTCCACTTCATGGGTACACTCCCTCAAAAATGGCACTCCAATATGAGACCACTACACATCTAGAACCCACTCACTAATGAAGAAAATACTCCACTTCCCCACCTCACACCAAGGAATGGGAAAGTGGTGTAAATGAGCTCTAGTCAATTTGTAACCACCACCATCATACTCCACCCTCCTCCTTAAATGACATTACAATTAATATTCCAAGTTAGCTAGGAGAATAGTAATATCTCCCAACTACATGGGCATCCAAGTACCCATTCCAAGGAAGTTTGAGATGCAACATCATACATTGGGACTGCAATTAAATATCACACTATCCTAACAAACATAGTAGGTGGGTAATAAATCGAAGGCTTGGAAAGTTTACTGAAAATATCCACAAAAGGCAAGGGCATCCCTCAAGGGGTGGCAATGTACCTAGAAAGGGACACTAATGTATTTTAATGCTAGAGGCTCCAAACTCTCAAGAAATGTGAATAGAGAAAAGATAAGGTCAATAGAAATGGACTTGAGTCAAAAGGATCCCCAAAATGTGAGAAATAAGAAAAATAGGGTAAAAGGATTATAACTGCACACATGAGGGAAGACATTAAAATTAAATGCTAGGTAGATGGAATAATCATCACATGGGAAATGATGAAAACAAGGCTTACACAAGGGTCAAAAACACTTGAGAAGGGAACACATAAGTATATGGGGATAATAATAGGCTCAACAAGACTAAGATAGTGTGAACAAGGGTAAAAAAAAGATACACATGACTATACAAATTGTGAACAAGGGATAAAATAAGGCTAAGAACACATACAAGTGGGAACACCTAAAATGAGTGCAAAACATAATAAAAGATTTGCAGGGTATTTAACTTACATTATTACAAGAACGAGATTAAAAAATAATGAAATGATTCATCCATTCAATTTTGCAATAATCTATTCACCCTTGGAGAAAATAATTAGCACCTCAACACTCCCCAAACCTATGTGTGTAAAAATATTCACCAAACAATCTATTGAATTTTGGATTGAGCAAAACCACAAGTTGTATTCAAAACCATGGATAGATCCAAATGACACATTTCCAATTCTCAAAATACAAAGAAGAGTTACACATGAATTAGATCCTTCTCTCAAATCCAAGTGCCACACTTTGCATAAGAAGCTCAACTTCAAATTGAGAGTAGCTCCTCCAATGGGTCATCAAGGGAACCATTTGCACATACAACATTAGATTATTGTAATGATTATCTAAAATCCTAAAATTACAATAATACCCCAACATTATAACCAAGACTTGCAAAGTATATAGTACACTTAGTCCTAATAGAAACACCTTATGCATCTCAATCATGTTATTAGCATCTTGAGTTTATGAGCAATTAGAACTTTGTTATAAAAAATCTTGAAAGATCCTAGGACACTCAAACTAATTTGGCAATCGGTAGAACTTATTCATCTACAACACATTAAATTGAAGATCAATCCTTTATGGATGATATACTACCATACTTATGACTCCTCCATTATTAATCTAATCATATACTTTCTCATGGAAATAAATAATTAATCCCACCACAATCACTAATAGAGTTTTCATGAATACTCGAGATAATAGAGAGTTTATTTAATGAAATTAACTACACAACTATGTATTAAAACTATCTTGAACCAAACTAGTTTAGAAATTCATTTCATCAAATTTCACATTCATTATTTTAAGATAATGTAGTACCTACAATAGTCTTAAGTAAAATATTTATTTATAAAAGTTAATTATTCAAATCACATGAACAAGAGTAGCTACTTGTAAAACAAGATTATGTTCTTTTTTCTATCCTATACAAATCACTTAGCTAATATTCTACTTAGGCTTATATAAACAATCTTGAAAATTAAAAAAGGATGCCCAAGAAACCTCACAAATTACACTACATTAAACCAAACAAATCTCAAACTCAAGTAGCAGCGTCTAGTTTTAATCTCATTAGCTAAAATTCACAAGTTCTTCATGCACATAAGTTAAATCCAATAGTTTCTAGCTTCATTATTAGGGTAATTTTTCTATTAATAAGAAATTAAGAGATTGATTCTAGGTCATTGACCCTCTTGAAAAAATATATCAATCTCATAGCAATCATAATCGAATCTTAATCAAACAATTACTCACAAAGAATTCAATCATCCTTCCAAAATTTTCTACCTTTCTAGCCCTAGGATCTACACTTTTATGTTATATGTTCTAGGCTTATCAACTTGCTCTATGATTATGATCTACTTTAATCATGCATTCTTTGAACCGCACTATCTTTTTTTGACATAATCCAAATTAGATTATCCTTGCCAATCATAAAGATTACTTAACATAAGGTATTGTCTTCCCTCTTATCTACTAAATAAAAATATCAAGTTCAATTGAACATCGTAGAATTTAGACCAGAGTTTATTTAAGATTCAAAGGTTACAGCTCAAGAGTTTCCTTATCTATTATTGGTTACAACCTTCTTGGATCTAACTAAGATAAATAGGCATATTAGGAAACATTAGTTGTATACTTACTAAAAAAGCACTATTTACATGCGGGCAATAATAAAAACAATAGAAATTGACCTATAGGATTCTCAAAAACTAGGAATCCAACAAGGGATTTCAACAATTTCCTTGCTCTAAGCATTTAACAATAATTCTAACCTTATTATATTCAATACATACTTCCAAACTCATAAGGAAAGTAAACACATTTCACATAGATCATTTACCCCATTACTAATACAACAAAGTTCCTTAAAACAAAATAATATTATGGATTAGAATGTTGATTGAACATAGGGAACACTCGTCATCCTAAGCTAAAATTTACATGGATAAATAGTGTTAAGCATCTAGAAGTCACCAACATTAATATGATTTCAGTTTGTTTTATAAAATTTAGATCTTCCAAATCTCTTATCTAAACAAGCCAATTAGTCACATACCAATCTTCTCATACATTCATGATTAAATAGGAAAAGGAATTCAAAGAACAACATAGATCTTGGATGTTGGTTTAGAAGTCTTTAATATTTAGCTTGTCTTAATACCTTTTTACCTTATGATCCAAGAAACGTATTTCTTTACAAATCTCTAGGTGATTATCTAGTTGGTGTATTCCTATCAATGCTCTACCTTCTTGAGCTAGGCAACACTTGTCGATTTAATCTTGAATAGGTTAATAATATTTTTGAAAAGAAGACAACCATGCCTTATTTTAGGAAGGGATTCATTTTCTAGCACAAGATCCAAGAAAAGTTACACATCAAGACAATCTCATAGTTTACCTACTTCAACAAGTTATTTAGATTTTACTTGGCCAACACCATTTCTAATTAAACATTCTATTGAAGAAGCATAAGCGTAGTATGGGACTTATACAATTAAATAGAGAAATAATGAGACTAAGTAGTTTAGTAGTCTTCATCCTTGGTCACAAAATCATATTTCACACATTCAAATCAACTCTAAATGCAACTACACATGAGGTGAAAAAATCACTTCAAAACAACCACATAATCCTTAGATAATTTATAGGATTCCTATTGGCTACTTGCAATAACTTGACCCAACAATGGTACAAATCAATATCAATTGTTAGGTGCATCAATAAGATATCACAACAATCTGAATTGATCTTGTAGCAATGCTATCACTTTCTCTTACACCAAGTTGATCCTAACCTAGAATCATTTCAAGCTCAAACCTTCTCTATTAGTTCACTAGGATTCACTATCTGGTTCTAGAAACAAAAAACAAAAGATATTCTCCTAGAATTTCCTACTTAAAGCTTAGATAAACCCTTATCCATGAGTCTTAGAACTAAAATTTTCTAAGATTTGGGTTTAGGAATACCTCTATAGGCTTTGGTTTTCTATAGTCCATCTAACTATAACAACAACCATTAAATGTTCATGGGATTAGTTTTACCTAATCTCCCACTTCAACAAACTCATTAAGTCAATAAAATTTGATCATTTGCTCTAGTGATGGGTACATTTCATAAAGATCCAATGGTTGACATCTAAGTCTACCTCCTATCTCTTTGTTCATGTCATCATCATAAGAAAATAGATTATATAAAATTATGCATATGTCATCACACACTACATACCTTTTCTCATCACATAATGACCCATGAGGCATTCAACATTCAAACCAGGTGTTAATACCACTGTGTAGTGAACATTACTACTAACCATTAAACTCTACAAATTCTAACCCAAAGTTTTTAAGCATCGTAAACAATTACTTGATTATTACTTTATTTGTCATGTTACCATGCTTGCTGTAATTAGTTTGTTTCATAAACTTATTTAGTCAAGTTGAACCTTGCTAGTATGGTGTATTATGCAATTTCTATAGATAATTGTTGAGACCAAACATCTAATTACCATTCTTCTCAAACACATGGTGACACCATGTTGCTTCATCCCTATACAAATTAATAGTATTCATTGTCTCAGAGTATTATTAATGGCACTAGGTTAGTTTCTCAAGCATGCAAGGGATTTGGTGGTGACCACTTATGGTATATGTGGCACCATTCCATTGGTTCTAGATAAGATGGATCAATTGTTGGAAGAAGTTCTAATGATTGTCATTATGCTTGCTAGGTGATCTTTTGAACTTCTAAAGGATTACAAAGGATTCCTTCGGCCCACCTTTTACATTGGTTCATCTCACACACTTTACAAGATTCACATTGAAGGTTCACCAAACTTTTGAGACAAGAATCTTTCAAGGTCCACTATGACATGTGGACTACTTATTAACTAGCACTTGGTTCTCAAGGATCTCCTTTGTTAACTTAAGGAATTTGGATCCAAAGTAGTAATAAATTGGATTATAAACTTTAGCCAACTCTAACAATCATATTAAGTTCAAATACTAAATTTGGTTCAAAATGTTAGCTGATATAGAGTGTGGACCTAATCTCATTATATAACCTAGTTAACTCAAGCTCCGTTCAATTCCAAAAATAAGAACTTGGAATTTGAGTTAAATCAAGATCGCTTAATCTTAGTTAACTTACACATGTGGTAGTAGGAAGATAAACATAATTGAATAAGACTAGGTTGAGGAATGTCCAAACCTGATCCCTATAATCATCTAGTTTAGAATTTGATCTCAGCTTCATATCCTTGTCAACCCTTTTGTGGGTGAAAACTAGACTTTGAGATCCAATGTCCATCTAGACCCCATATCTTTTTAAAAAAATAGTGGATAAACCTTAGCTTGGAAAGAGGTCGACTTAACTCACTTAAGGTCATTCACTCACCGAATCTGGCTATTCTTAAATAACATCCACTTCAACAGTCAAAGGTCAATTTTGTCCAATAAAAATTGGACAAATATTTACCAATTTTTGTTGTGAATGAGGTGTAAAATTGCTATTGATTGTTTCACCATTGAAATGGATGATATTTAAGTAGAGTGACCGGATCCCATGTCAAAATACCAACAAATTTAATCAATTTCCTAACGGTAAAAAAGAACTAAGACATTACAACTTTAGACTTCAGATAGAATTAGTTATACTACAAGGACAAATTGGTTCCATGCAATACATAGGACTAAAACTCTTATGAATATAAAAATCTTCCTTTGATATAGTTCCAAACCCAATATAATAAGAAATTGGAATGAAATTTTTCATCAGCTGAGGATCATATTGGAAGCAAACATGAAATCACGCATCAAAACCCTCCCAGTATAGACTTGGAATCTGATCTAATAATAAAATCTAGCTAAATCTAGACAAGCAGCAAAACCTAATTAACTTGGTCTTACAATGCCCTTGGTGCTATCAAACCCAAAGACAAACTGAAAATGGATTCAATTAATATTCAACTACCAAGACTTTATCGCAATCTAGATGTGACATGGATTAAATCAAGATGTATTGGGTGATTAGATCTGGTAAGCGACTTGGAGCCAAATACTCAATCGGGTGGACTTATCTCATAGATAAGAACTATGAGTCTGAAAGGACTAAAATCTAGGTAAACATTTGACATGGGAAATTTTTTATTTGTTGAATATCCAGTTGCCCTGAGATAGTGATACTTGTCCAAGTCTCGCACTTCCTAGGGAACATGTGGTTCTTGACCATTAAGGCGATCTCAACGATTTCTATCGTTACACAAAGAAAATCAGAAAAATAATCAAGACATGAAAAGCTTATATTGGCTTGGTCAACTGACAGCTTGATCCCAAGCATACGCTGAAACCAACAATCTAACAACCACGAGAAGAAAAGGCCAACGTACAATTTACTGTCAACCTTGATGACTCCATAGAATGTCCATTCTCTTCGGGATCTCGAGTTTAAACCTATCCGTTGCTTATGGATCTCCATCACATAGCATGGGAACTTTTTACCTACTAACTTCTGTGAAACCAAACCCAACCACTACTGGGCCGAATTAGAATATGGTATTGCCTCCAATTCCAAATCAAAGCACTCTTGCAAAAATAGGAAAAAGTGGTAGAAAGCGAGTGCAGTCATTTAAGCCCTGAGCATAGCCAAATAGAAATAAAATTTAATTTAAAAAATCAATATTTGATATGAGGTGATAGTTGAGATGGCACATGATAATTTGGTAGTCTAGATGAGGTGTTAGAGTGGCAACTGACATCGCACATTCCAACACATATTTGATGTGGCATGTGGAGGTTTGTCATCTAATATGAGTTGGCATTAATGTGGCATGCCCATATCATAATTGAAATAAGGTGGCACATGTTATCATAGCTACTAAGGTGGCACATGGTGAAGCATTGTGCAAGTTCAGTTGGCATCTCTTACTATTAGGTGGTATATGACAACATAGTACCCTTTGACCTAGCAACTTTAGGGGCACATATTGGAAATATGCCCAAGCTATGGTGGCAATTAAGTTGACAAGTGTGGTAGTTGATGTAGAACATCTTAACTTAGCAATTGAGCTAATCTAGCAATGATAATGTGAAGTTGATGCAAAATTGAACACATGGCAAGTCATTAAAGGAGATTTGTTATTGACTCTTTTGACCTTTAGAGGTAGACTTAGTCACAATGAGGATTGAATTTCTATGCTCACTTTTTTTAAAGAAAATAAGGATAGTTTAATAGAGAGAAGCTATGTTAAATTGGTTATAAAATTTTAACTATTGTAATATAATAGATAAACAAAGCATATATTATCTTGGGGAACCCTTCAATGGAAAAATGTTATCAATATATTCTATGATTTTCTTTCCTTCCTATGATCAATCTGACAACATGTACCCACTCTAAAACCCTATCACAACATGCAACCATACATATATTGTCATGCTTGCACTAGAGACTTGTCACAACAACATGCAACCATTGCACTCCCAAGCACTTGATTTATAGGCAAACAAGAAACCAAATGGGTGAGTTAACCACACCATGGATATCCAACCTTGATCAAAATACCTCAAGCAAATCCATGCACCCCACCTCTAGAATGCAACCTTTGAGAATAGCAAGTCCCCCATAAGAATCTTGCCCCTACAAACAAGTAGTCCACCTAGTCAAACCAAGTGCTCCAATTGGATCATTCACTTCCTCTTACAAGATGCTTTTACACAACTATTCTTAGTCAATCAAAGATGTCTTCGTTTAATGGTCTTTGAAAACCCCATTATAAGCGCTCACACAATGTAACTCTCACATCATAGATGCTCTTATACACCTCTTATTGTACATCATAGATGCTCTATGCAATATAAATCCAATGCCATGGAAGACATTCCAAGTGGAGAGATCAACCTTCCAAGAGGAATCTTGAGATGTATCTTCAATGTGACATCCAAATCCATGAGAACCAATAGTGCAATACTATTAAAATATTATTATTTCTAAAACTGTTAAAATAATATTAAAACATTATTATGTAGGTGTACAACACATCTTCCTAACAATCATCCACTTGTTCTATACATTTTATAAGTAGGGAAATAAAACAAACACATATCCTCCTCTAATAAAACCTTACAATGCTTGTTGGCATCATTTCCAAGGCATCCACCTTTTCATCTCCAACAACCTAAAGACCCTCAAATCTTACCTACACGTCCATCTAAAACCAATGGATTCACAAACTACCATATCCCTACTCAAAACTTCCACTGCATGAAAAGTGCATGATCTAGAGCTCACCATGGCAGAATGGTTCACATTCTCAACACCCTAAAGACCCTAAAATTTGAACTTCATCTAAAATGTTCATTTGCAACCAACAAGATTTCCTTTGAACAAGCTTGTTGTTTCCCTATGCACAAAACCTAAATTTACTTAGCAAAGCTCCTACTTGAACAAGGATTATCATGTCATGTCCCCATATTAAGGCATTGTTTAAATTAAAGATTTAAAACGCCATTATAAAGACGATGAAGTCGCTTTCATAATATATAGTGTTCAATGTGTCCTTTCTATTGTCAATTTGGACGATAATTATGTATATAATAATATTTGATAAACATATATATAATATTATTAATATTATTTAATATTATTATATATTCATTGTATTTATAAATAATAAATATAAGAAAACAATTATAATATATATAATATAAATATAAATATAAATAGATATTATTATAATATAATTATCGAATAATAAATATAAAGACAAATTTATATAATTATAATATTAAATTCATATTATATATAAATAGCAATAATTAATATTATATTAATTAAAGGTTATAGATATTAGTCATCATAATATATATTATTATAAATTATCATATGATGAATTATATGTATATGATCGAGCTATTAGTATTTTTTCATACTCATCTATGTCGGCATGACTATTTTTAGTTAATGCTCATCTATGTCGGCAGTTTTCTATTTTTAGAAAACTTGCTCTTTTGTACATTGTATATATTGAGCGTTTTTGCTCATTTGGAATCATCTCAATTCATAATCAATTCATTTGTATCTATTCACATTCTTTATGGTATTAGAGCGGGAATTCATTTTTAGGAATTTTTTCAAATAAAATTCGTGAGGAATTTTCTTGAAGTATTGAAAAATTCGCAAGGGTTTCTGGTGTCTTCTAAACCACAATTTTCATCTGTTGGAGTGTTGTTTTTCTTTCCAAAGCATCGCAAATCTCCTCTGGCTGCACGATTTGAAACTAGTCGTTCTGTATGACTTCATGCTTGGAGTTTTGCGACCTCCGTATTACTGTTCGTGGTTCTTCTGAGTGCCATTTTAGGGCTTCTGCTCGCGATTTTCAGTTGTTTGTGTGGGCATCACAGTTGGAACGGAATCGTTATTGGATACATGCTTGGAACGGTCTCTTTATTCAAGTCGCGGCTCCTGTTGTCCGTCTGGTTTGGTCGCGCGTGCCCTACTTTGCGACTCGCGTTCTCATCGGAACTGGCACACCTCACCTTCCGCGGGCTCATCCTCCTTCTGCGACCACGAACCTCCGACGTCTTTATTTTTCGCGGGTCCTTCACTGGTGACTGCGTGTTCCTACCCGCGTTGGAATCACGTTTTTTTTGCTGTGCCTTGCCTGCAGATTCCTATGTAATATTTTCGCGATTTCAGTGTTTTTTGATCAATTTTTCAATCCTGCGCATCTCTGGTCGATTCATGACAGCCTAGGGCACGAACAATTTTTGTCTAGGGTTTTAAACCCTCAGCATTTGACAAAATTTTTTCGAACACATATTCCTTCTGGGTTTTTCGAGACCTTTCGTGGGTACCTATCAAATTTTTTTCGTACCTCAAAGTTCGTGCCTCATTTTCTGTGCAACCGTACCTGTCTCGGATCTTGTACTTAATCCTGTTCTGCTCCTCAGTTAAACACTGTTTAGATTTTTGTCATTTTCTTGCATTGGGAAACGTGCAAATGGCGTCTTTGACCAACTTGATGTTGGAGGGCAGTCAGTGATTTAATGGTAGAAACTATAATATCTGGAAGCAGCATATGCTGACTATTTTTTAGTATCGTCACCTTGATGAATTGGTTTTGGACAAAGAAACTCGTCCTCCCACCGCTGGTGCTGATCAGGACAAGTTTGATGATCGTAGCAGAGATGCTATCATGCTTCTTAAGCTTTCTGTTACAGATGACCAGTTGCCGTAGATTCCTTCAGGCAAGACAGCTGCTGAGATTTGGAAGCACCTGAAGGAGCTTCATGAGACCTCTGATAAAAGCTGGGTTTTCTTTTTGAAGAATCAATTGTTCTCCATCATGATGGACAAATGTATGTCCTTACAGGAGCATCTCACGAAGATTAAAGACATTTGAGATCAGCTTGAGGCTATTGGTCGAAAAATGGAGGAAGAGGATATGGTAGTCATCACCCTCAAAAGTCTACCTAAATCCTACGAGCACTTTGTCGAGACTCTCAACATTACATCTACGAATGTTGATTTAAATTTTCCTGAATTATGCAACAAACTCCTGCAGCAGGATCGTTGGAAACAGCAGTTTGGTAGCAGTGCTCCTTCGTCCTCTTCCGAACAGGTATTTGCCGCTAAATCCTTTCAGAAGGATAACAGCAAATTTCAGTCATCTCCATCATCACAGCCGAATCGTTCACATCAACCTCCGGCCAACCCTAAGAAGAAGAATGTGCAGTGTAATTACTGTCACAAATTCGGCCATATGAAGAAAGATTGCCGTCAGAGGATAGCTTCTGAACAGAAGAAGCAGGGAGGGTCACATCAGAAGGTGCATGTTGCTGAACTTTTTGAGCAGAAGGAGTCTACCTTTTACGCTTTTATGGCTAAAAGGTCTTCAGATCCTGCCAAGACTTTTGCTTGGTACATCGATTCTGGTGCTTCATGTCACTTTACTCACAGGCGTGATTGGTTTACCAACTTTTCTCCCTTCAATGATTCAGTTATCTTTAGCGGAGGTGAGGAGTACACAGTTGTTGGCAGAGGCACTGTTCAGATACAGTCTGGTGGAAGGAACCTCATTTTCCTAAATGTGTACTATGTTCCTGGTATGGAACTCAATTTGCTTTCAGTGAGTCAGATCATGAGGAATGCTCCTCAGCTGGATGTAGTGTTCAGTGCTCACAAGTGCTCTATTATTGATCGAGAGACCCGTCTTACTGTTGCTGTTGGTCTAAAGGATCATGGCCTTTATCAGCTCATTGACACTGGTGATTCTCCTGAAGTAGCTATGGCAGCTCGTGTTTCTTCTGCTGCATTCTCTGACTTCTGTGATACCCATGGCATCAAACGCCAATTGACTACACCCTACACTCCACAGCAAAACAATGTTGTTGAGCATCGCAATCGTATGGTTGTTGAGATGGCTCGTTCTATGTTACAGCACAGGCGTGTTCCTAATAAGTATTGGGCAGAAGTAGTTTTACTGCCGTCTATCTCCTTAATTGCTCTCCTACTCAGGCTATTAAGGGGAAGACTCCAGAAGAGGTTTGGTCTGGTCGCAAGCCCAGGATCAGCCACTTGAAGGTTTTTGGCTCTCTTGCATATGTTTGGGTTCCAGATGCTCAACGCTCGAAGTTGGACTCCAAGAGTCAGAAGCTCATGATAACAGGGTACAATGACAACCATAAGGCCTACAGACTGATAGATATTGACACTGATCGTCTTATCTTCAGCCGTGATGTTGTCTTTGATGAAGATAGAGGACCTTTTCAGTCGTCTTCTTCTGAGCAGTGTTCTGAGGATCAGCCTCACAGTATTTTTCTTCCACTAGGTCCACCTGATGGGAGGGATGATGCAGAATCTGTTTCTGATGATGCACTACTTGAGTTTCCTCCAGAAAATAATCCTCTTCCTGCTGCTCCTGTTGCTGATCCTGAACCTCTTCCAGCTCCTCCAGATGTTAGCACTTCTACTCTCCGGCCTAAATGGTATGCTAAAACCATTAGTGATCTCCGGGATGGTGAGCTCATTGAGAGTAGAACTTCCAAAAATAAGAGCAAACAGCAGCCTACAGTCAATTTTGCTCTCATGGCTAACATTAATAGTGTTTTTGAGCCTCAGACATACTCAGAGGCTAAAGGTATACCTAAGTGGGAACAGGCTATGGACGCTGAGTTCCAGAGTCTTCAGAAGAATCACACTTGGGCACTTTCTGATCTTCCTCCAGGGAAGAAACCCATTAGCTGCAAATGGGTGTACAAGGTGAAATACAAAGCTGACGGAACCCTCAACAAGTATAAGGCTTGTCTTGTTGCTCGTGGGTTCTCACAGAAGGAAGGCATTGACTATGACGAGACCTTTGCTCCTATAGCCAAAATGAGTACCATCCGGTTTGTTCTTGCCTTAGCAGCCCAGTTTGGCTGGCAAGTCCATCAGATGAACGTTAAGAGTGCTTTTCTGAATGGTGACTTGCAGGAAGAAGTCTACATGACGCAACCTCTAGGCTTTAAGGTTGTTGGTCAAGAACACAAGGTCTGTAGACTCGTCAAAGCTCTCTATGGTCTGAAACAAGTCCCTCGGGCTTGGAACATGAAAATAGATAAGTACCTGATAGATCATGGTTTTCAGCGAAGTCCATCTGATTCAAATCCGTATATCAAACTTTCTGATGATGATATATTGTTTTTGGTTGTCTATGTGGATGACTTAATCATTACTGGCAGTTCCGCACATTTAATTGCTGAGATCAAACAGGATTTGTGCCATACTTTTGATATGACAGATTTGGGCTTGTTGCATTATTGCCTAGGAGTTGAGGTTTGGCAGACTGAGCACAGTATCTTTCTTTCTCAGTCCAAATATGCTCGCAGCCTCGTGGACAGGTTCAGAATGTCAGATTGCAAACCTGCTTCTACTCCTATGGAACCCAGGCTTAAATTGTCAGCTCAGTCCACCTCACCAGTGGTAGATGAATCTTTGTCCAGGCAACTAGTAGGCAGCCTCATTTATCTTACTGCTACGAGACCTGACATTAGTTTTGCAGTGAGCTACGTATCACGCTTCATGACAGCCCCCAAGGCTGATCATTGGACAGCAGCGAAGCGTGTGCTGCGTTATGTGAGTGGCACTCCTGATTATGGACTTATGTACACTCAGAGTTCTGATCCTATACTCAGAGGTTACACAGATTCTGACTGGGCAGGTTCTGTTGATGACCGTAAGTCTACAGCTGGGTATGTGTTTAGTTTGGGATCTGGTGCTATCACATGGACTAATAAGAAGCAGCAGGTAGTGGCTCTCTCCTCAATAGAAGCAGAGTATCGGGGAGCAATTAAAGCAGGTTGTGAGGCAGTTTGGCTTCGACGGATGCTTGCGGATATGCATGTTCCTCAGGCAGGTCCGACTCCCTTGTTCTATGATAATCAGGGAGTGCTCAAACTAGCCAAGAATCCGGTCTTCCATGAACGAACCAAGCATGTGGAAACTCATTGTCATTACATATAACAGCTGGTTGAAGATGGATCCATTTAGTTGCTGTATGTTCCTACCTCGGAGCATCCAGCAGATATCTTCACCAAGCCCCTCGGTTCTGATAAATTTGTAAACTTCAGGGGGTCTATAGGTGTTGTTGATAGATTAAGCATTAAGGGAGGGTATTAGTATTTTTTCATACTCATCTATGTTGGCATGACTATTTTTAGTTAATGCTCATTTATGTCATCAGTTTTCTATTTTTAGAAAACTTGCTCTTTTGTACATTGTATATATTGAGCGTTTTTGCTCATTTGTAATCATCTCAATTCATAATCAATTCATTTGTATCTGTTCAAATTCTTTACGGTCTTCTTAGGAGCACCGATCCCATATTTAAAAGAGATAAAATAAATAATATAAACTAAGTTTAATGAAAAGGCAATAGGTGTGTTCGTTGTGCCTTTTTACCATTTAAGAAACCCTTCCAAGTTTAAAAGGGCGTTGCCCTCACAAGAGAAGATCCTTAGCGGAAGAAACAAAAAAGCAGTCTAAGGAAAATAAAACAACAAATCAACAAGGAATAACAACATTGAAAGTTATCAAGGGCACGGCAAGAAGATATTACAAGGAAGATACGGGGCAGACAAGGTAAGTCTGAAATTATATCAGGTACAATGTTCATTAAATGTTTAAATATATAGTATAATATATGTTAGTAATATTCTAGTATATATTGTGTAAGATAAATAATGAATTCAGAAATGAATGAAATTAAATAAATAAAGATATGTTAATAGGCAAATAGCATGAACTGATTCCATGATTATGAATAAGAAATGTAATGCTGGAATAATATAATTATGGTAGAAATAAACAAATTATGATTTAGAAGTAAAATTAAGTATTAGTTAATTGTCTCATGCTTGAAAGTAAATAGGAATGCTATGAAACCATTTATATATTAAATTAAGCATAAAATGAATTATCAATGAAGCCTAATATGAGGCTATCAATAAAGGATGAATTAAGGTTCCATGAAGGAGCAAAAATAGAGATGTAAAGATCTCAAATTGATAAAATTGTGGCTCATGAACTCATGATGTAATCAAAGGGATGTTCAAGCCTCATCCTTAATCACTTTATCAACCCATGAGTATGGGGTTAAGTTAAGGATGTAAAATTGGACCTAGGTAACCCTCAAGTGGATGAAGAACGCCGGGTGTGTGTGAAGTCCCTTGAGCCAAGAGACAAAGGACCCCAGGTGTTGGGAGAAGCTCTTGGGCCTATGGTATTATGAGCTCATAATAAATGTGCCCGACGGTAGGTGACTCTCAATGGGATAAAGAATGCCGGGTGTTGCGTGAAGTTCCATTGAGCCAAATGGTGAAGGACCCCGGGTGTTGGGAGAAGCCTTTGGGCCTCCGTGTGGGATGGTTAACGCCTTAACAAACCATGTTCATGTGGAAGACAAGGTTGATTAATGATAGGGCTAACCAAGAACTCTCTTTAGATAATACATGGGAACGATGAGAGAAAGAATATGAATATGAATATAAGTATGAATATGACTATGAATATGAATTATGTGACTATGGAATTATAAATTCTAGATAAATATGGAAAGAATATGGATCTATGTTAATTATGATATAAAAAGAGAAAACTTTGGAATACTAATGTTTCTTTTTTGTAAGTTGAAATTGTGCAAGGTTGAGAACAATTTGAGCTTACTAGAAGGGGACATTACAAGTGGTATCAGAGCGGTCATCCTGCCATCCTGTGAATAATAGTTGACTTCCAATTCTCAAAAATAATAAATAATAAAATTAAAAAACTAAAAAAAACAAGAATCAATAAAAATCGCATATATGAATTTCATGAACTGATGGAATAATGGTGTTTACTACATTGCTAAAATGTATATATATAACATTAAAAAATTAAAATTTACTCTGTTATGATTCAACATTAAAAAAAAAAATTAAGATTTACTTACAAATATGTAATAAGTAATGAGAAAATAAGGTAAAAAAAATAAATAAGAATAAAATAACTCTTAATAACAATAAACTTACATTAAGTAAATATACTAAATGAATTAGTAAAATACAGTAATTAAAATATAATTTATAAATAAATATATATTAAATAACTCTATTAAGTTCTTATAAAGTAATATATTTGACAAAGTTATTTTCATCTCAACTTGATGTTATTTTATACCTATAAGATTACATCATAATATATAACCCCATACAGTAAATTCAATTAATATTATATGTTAATCAATGATGTATGGTCTATATAAATTAACGATGATCTATATAAATATAAAATTTGTGATCATCATAATCCTATTAAACATAACTATAAAATAAAAATACTTTTGTCTAATCCTAATTGAGATTGCTTGAGGACAAGCAATCTTGAGTGGGGAGGGTTGTCATGTCCCCATATTAAGGCATTGTTTAAATTAAAGATTTAAAACGCCATTATAAAGACGATGAAGTCGCTTTCATAAAATATAGTGTTCGATGTGTCCTTTCTATTGTCAATTTGAACGATAATAACGTATATAATAATATTTGATAAACATATATTTAATATTATTAATATTATTATATATTCATTGTATTTATAAATAATAAATATAAGAAAACAATTATAATATAAATATAAATATAAATAGATATTATTATAATATAATTATCGAATAATAAATATAAAGACAAATTTATATAATTATAATATTAAATTCATATTATATATAAATAGCAATAATTAATATTATATTAATTAAAGGTTATAGATATTAGTCATCATAATATATATTATTATAAATTATCATATGATGAATTATATGTATATGATCGGGGTTCTTGGGAGCACCGATCCCATATTTAAAAGAGATAAAATAAATAATATAAACTAAGTTTAATGAAAAGGCAATAGGTGTGTTCGATATGCCTTTTTACCATTTAAGAAACCCTTCACAAGTTTAAAAGGGCGCTGCCCTCACGAGAGAAGATCATCAGCGGAAGAAACAAAAAAGTAGTCTAAGGAAAATAAAACAGCAGATCAACAGGGAATAACAACATTGAAAGTTATCAAGGATGCAGCAAGAAGATATTACAAGGAAGATACGAGGCAGACAGGGTAAGTCTGAAATTATATCAGGTACGATGTTCATTAAATGTTTAAATATATAGTATAATATATGTTAGTAATATTCTAATATATATTGTGTAAGATAAATAATGAATTCAGAAATGAATGAAATTAAATAAATAAAGATATGTTAATAGGCAAATAGCATGAACTAATTTCATGATTATGAATAAGAAATGTAATGCTAGGATAATATAATTATGGTAGAAATAAACAAATTATGATTAGAAGTAAAATTAAGTATTAGTTAATTGTCTCATGCTTGAAAGTAAATAGGAATGATATGAAACCATTTATATGTTAAATTAAGCATAAAATGAATTATCAATGAAGCCTAGTATGAGGCTATCAATAACAAAAATAGAGATGTAAAGATCTCAAATCGATAAAATTGTGGCTCACAAACTCATGATGTAATCAAAGGGATGTTCAAGCCTCATCCTTAATCACTTTATCAACCCATGAGTATGGGATTAAGTTAAGGATGTAAAATTGGACCTAGGTAACCCTCAAGTGGATGAAGAACACCAGGTGTGTGTGAAGTCCCTTGAGCCAAGAGACGAAGGACCCCGGGTGTTGGGAGAAGCTCTTGGGCCTATGGTATTATGAGCTCATAATAAATGTGTCCGACGGTAGGTGACTCTCAATGGGATGAAGAATGTCGAGTGTTGTGTGAAGTTCCATTGAGCCAAATGGTGAAGGACCCCGGGTGTTGGGAGAAGCCTTTGGGTCTTCGTGTGGGATGGTTAACACCTTAACAAACCATGCTCATGTGGAAGACAAGGTTGATTAATGATAGGGCTAACCAAGAACTCTCTTTAGATAATACATGGGAACGATGAGGGAAAGAATATGAATATGAATATGAATATAAGTATGAATATGACTATGAATATGAATTATGTGATTATGGAATTATAAGTTCTAGATAAATATGGATCTATGTTAATTATGATATGAAAAGAGAAAATTTTGGAATACTAATGTTTCCTTTTTGTAAGTTGAAATTGTGCAAGGTTGAGAACAATTTGAGCTTACTAGAAGGGGACATTACATATCACAAGGCCATAATGTCATCCTCTTAGATCTTAGCAACCAAGTGAAGGACCCCAAGTGTTGGGAGAAGCCTTTGGGCCTCCGTGTGGGATAGTTAACGCCTTAACAAACCATGCTCATGTGGAAGACAAGGTTGATTAATGATAGGGCTAACCAAGAACTCTCTTTAGATAATACATGGGAATGATGAGAGAAAGAATATGAATATGAATATGAATATGACTATGAATATGAATTATGTGATTATGGAATTATAAATTCTAGATAAATATGGAAAGAATATGGATCTATGTTAATTATGATATGAAAAGAGAAAAATTTGGAATACTAATGTTTCTTTTTTGTAAGTTGAAATTGTGCAAGGTTGAGAACAATTTGAGCTTACTAGAAGGGGACATTACATATCACAAGGCCATAATGTCATCCTCTTAGATCTTAGCAGCCAAGTTACGATACCAAATGAAAGGAAATACAACTAGTCTAATAGAGAGAAACTATAATAAAC
Source organism: Cunninghamia lanceolata (assembly GCA_027924645.1). Lineage (NCBI taxonomy): Eukaryota > Viridiplantae > Streptophyta > Pinopsida > Cupressales > Cupressaceae > Cunninghamia > Cunninghamia lanceolata. Next base: position 16,525,105 of record BSBN01001272.1, on the reverse strand, counting down.
TAGTTACTAAATCCAAACTATTGCAACAAAATGATAAAACAAGGCATACACAGAAACATTGGATTAATCATGGTATACCCTTCCAAGAAAAAAAAACCCAACAATAACATAACACCACTCAACTATATTATCATGAACATAAATACAATATAGTGAGAATTTCACTTGTTGATCGTGTATCTAATCCAAAAGCATGCACATCGAGAGAGAACTTGTTCTCAATGTATTATATGTGTTGATCACCTTAATGTGATCAATCCAACAAAAAGTACTCACTCTGGAAACTTGTGACAATAACATGCAACCATACATCATTGCCATGTCCGCATCAAAGACCTATCACAAGATGCAGTGACTCTTTGCTTGTTATACCTATATGCAACCATTACACTCCCAAATACTTGATTTATAGGCAAAGAAGAAACCATGCAAGTGAGGTAGCCAAACTGTGGATCTCCAAAGTTGGTCAAAATTCCTAAATCAAATCCACATGCCCCACCTCGTGAATGTAATCTCCAAGAATAGTAACTCTTCCATGAGAATATTGATCCCTACAAATAAGGAGTCCACATAGTAAAACCAACCACTCTAATTGGAGCATTCAATATCTCTTACAAGATGCTCTTCAACATGGATATTCCTAGTTAGTCAAATATGTCATCCTTCAATGCTCTTTGTAACCCTAATGAGAAGTGCTCTTACAATCTATTTATCAAATCATGGATGCTCTTGCACAATATAATTTCAATGTCATATAAGACTTCCCAAGTGGCAAGATCAACCTTACAAGAGGAATCTCAAGATTCCTTTCAAATGTGGTTCCCAAATCCATGAGAACCAACATTATAATAATAACATTATTATGCATAACAACTTGACATAACAATAATACTAAAGTATTATTATGAAAGGAGTACAAATACATTCCTAAATTTTTTACTATTTCGAAAATATGAGATTTAAACATAAAACATGAATCACTAGAGAGAGATGGTCCTAGACTACAAACAATATACAATTCATTCAAAAGAAATTTAGTGTAATGAATTAAAAGTATTATTGAAAACATATGTTTAGCTTATATATATTCAAAGATCTAACTTGTAGATAGATATTTTCAATTTTTTTCAAAACTTGAAAATATTTTTTGGGATATTATTTTTTAAATTTTATTTGAACCTAGATTAAGATACAGTATTATGATACTTAATACATTTATAGAATTTTTCATTTTTCTTCTTTTTTTCTAAAATTAGATGCTTTAGTTAAGTTTTACACATTATTTCATTTTAATTTTTTTCCAATTTGACATTTTTTTTATATAAATAAACTGCAGACATGGGGTCTACTCCCGTTTTTATTAAAATTTAAACTATAAAAAACATTAACAGAGTTTGAACTAGAAGTTCATCCACCTACAACTATCCATCTATGCAGGGTATAAACAAAAGCCCTAGCTTTACCACCTATACAATTCCTATACAAGATTCTAACAAATCCCTATCTTTACATTCTATAGAATACAAACACATGGTATATACAAAAAGCCCTAGTTCTACCATCTACTAACAACAATGAAACAAACAAACAGAAAATAATGTGTTGTCTTCCGTGTAGTACTAATCAAGGAAACCATGCATCCAAGCATCCTCCACGTCCATTCCAATTAGTTTCTTGAGGAAACCAACTCCCCGCGTTGCCTTCTTCCTTCTTACCGCTATCCTTTCCACCCAAGCTTCGATGACGAAAGGTTTCCAATCCACCAAATCCCCTTCTGCATTGACTCTGAAAATTCACTGACAGAGGAATCCCCAAATCACTCCTTGCAATGCCCAGAACTTCTTCATAAGCACCCGTAAAATCCTTATCTACAAACATTTTCATCAGCTTCTTGATTACATCCTTGTCTTCATCTAAGTCAAGTAATACTGCCAAGAACATAGATGAAATATCAAAATTAACTTTGTATCTGTTTGCATTCTCCATGAAATCATGCCCCAATATCCACTCGATTGCAAAAAGAATGATACCACTTTTTGGTTTAAATGCCTTCTGCATTCTGTTGTCTGAGATTTTACCCAAGAAAGACATCTACCTCTTCCCACTGACCAATCTAATAGGTGTCTCCATGCTCTTCAGAAATCTACTACAGATGAAAGGGATAGTCGTCGATATAAACATCGTCATAGTTGGCAATTTCAATACCTCTCCCTATAATAACTCCTTTGCACACTTCACCAACTTCACACAACCGAAGAGATTAAACACTTTGTCAGAGTCATGAGAGAATGAAATCATTATCTGACATCTCCCAAAGTAATGCTCAGTTAGAATCGATGGTTGAATTAGCCAACATGTCCACTTCCCCATTAGCTTCCCGATAAATGTGGTTAACCACAATACCTTCAAATTTATCTATAATTTTCAAAGCTTCAATAAATAAAGCCTTTAGTTTCCAATTTTGCTTATCCCTTTGTCTAACCGCATTAACAATGACTTGCAAATCTCCCTCTATCTCCACTTTTGACACCTTGAGACATCAACATAACTGAAGCCCCAAAATAAGGGTCTGAAACTCTACTTCATTTTTCGATCCTGGAGTTAACTTCTTCGCCACTTTCCCAATGACCTTCCCCTTCCAATTTCAGACTGGACTACCTACCCCAGACTCTCCAAGGTTGCCCCTAGACGCGCCATCAAAGTTCAACTTTACCCACCCTTTCTCTAATGGTGTCCATTCTTTTCTTTTGGGATTGCACTCCCCCTACCCCATTAATGGGAGGATTTCCAATTTGACATGTTACCATTTAACAAGCTCTTTTAACTAAATAAATGATTTTACAAAATATTTTTTTATGTAACTAATAAATTTGTTTTATTTTCAACAATCTAAAATACAACTTAATAACTAAAATATAACATTCACCAATCAAGGAGTAACATTGTGTGACAATAAAAAATTCAAAATGTGCTCTGTGCGCGCGTCTGGTCGCGAGCCGGTTGGGATTCCTGCTCATGGTCCTCTGGTGCCTGGCCAGGAACCGGTAGTGCAAGATTCTCGTGATCCTCCCCCTGGTCATGGGGTGGCTGGGGGCTCGGCAGATGGTGGGATGATTAAACCCCATGGAACAGTTCCAGATGGATCTCTGGTTCGGACTTCTGAGCCAATGGCTGGTAACGGCGCTGCTGGGAAAGCTTCAGGCCATTCTTTTTATGATGTTGTTCGCTCATCTCAGGTTAGAGCTAGACCCTTGCCTTGCAACTGTTCCTCTCCTATGGTGGTTTGTAGGGCTAAGGTCTCTAAAAATGAAGATTTTTATTTGAGAAAAGGAGTGATCTGCAGATCAATGGGTTGTGGCCCTCTCTCCCCAACCTGCACAACTAGATTTTGGAATCCTGGAAACCGTTTGTTGATGGTAAGATTGAGCTTTACCCCTGCACTAGGGGGTTCTTCATAGCTACCTTTGAGTCCTCTGAGGAGAGGGATTCAATGATGGACAGGAGATGAATGTGGGGGAATCATTCGCTGTCCATCAAACCTTGGGCTCGCTCTTTCAATCCTCTCACTGAGCTGCTCAATGCCAAATCAATATGGGTATGACTACCTAATCTTCCCCTCCAGTTTTGGGAGGATTCTTGCTATGAAGCCATCGGCAACACGTTAGGGCAATTTTTGAAGGTTGGTGCTACAAGATCAAAAATGGAGCACACTACAGTTGCTCACATATTAGTGGATATTAACTTCTCTAAACCTCTCTTTGGAGAGGTTGTTTTGATGGTGGATGACAGGCCATGGATGCAGTTGTTGGACTATGAGGATCTCCCCTTTTGATGCAAGCATTGTTTCTCTATTGGTCATTTAGACTCTAGTTGCCCTCATTCTTGTCATAAGGATGCGGCAACTTGGTGGAAAGATGCTTTCTCGAATCATTTGACTGTTTATGTGTCCCTTTCGGATGACTCTTCTCAAGAGGGCGAGCCTTCCCTGGAGAGTGATTCTTCTCAGGGGTATGTTATTCCCTAGGAGCCTGCTGGGGAGCCCTTGGTGACCACTTCTGCTACCAATGCTGCTACTATTCCTGTTGGTCCTGTTCTAGATGCTATCCCAACCACTGTTCCTGTTGGACCTATTCTCATTGCCTCTGTCGGGGTGTCGGCTCCCATGTTTGTGAGTCGCCCTTCTTCTTTGGCAGTTCTGGATTCCTCTTCTAGGGTGTTGACCCCTCCTTCAGCACGTGACTGCCCCTTGACCGCAGGGTCTGGTGAGGGGCCCCTCCTTTCTCCTCACTCTGAGGACTTTGATTCTGGGCTTTCTTGGACTGTTGTTCATAGAAAGTAGAAAGGGCTCCCCAAGTCTATCGAGGCTTCGCGACAGAGGGTCAAGGGAGTTAGGTTATTGCCCTCAGGATCTAGGTTTTTTTAGATCCTTTGTTTCTGTTTGCCGTTTGGTTACTGTTCCTCTGTTGTTTCTGTTCTGTTTTGCTTGTTTCGCATTTTGTGGCCTATTTTTCTGCCCTGAGGTCCTTTGTGATGGGTTCAGCCCCAGTAAGTTGCTTTTCTTTATCAAAAACATTCACCAAACAAAAGAAAATTACAATCCCATTAATCCAATAGAATGGGAAAGGATTTATTGAATTAAGAATGATTAATAACACATGATTATCATTTAACTAATTGATGAAAAATAATTTTTTTAATGCAGCTCAATCCTAACAATCCTGAACAAATATGTAAAAATACACACAAAAGAGAGGAAATATATGCCAAATATATATTCTATAAGAGGGCACATACTTAAGTTAAAGCTAGAATAGATGATATCAACTATCTCATGGCAACGAAATGAACAAAACTTGCAAGACTGGATTTGTAAGTTAAGTTTTTTTTTAATTTGTTATTTGTTTACTTTTTCATGAAACGTCAAAGTTTTTTATATAAAATATAATTTTAATAATTATTTTAATAGATCATTTTGGAGTTCAAAAAGTGTGTGCCAACTATTTAAGTAGACACATTATTATAATGTCTAGATATAAGTTTTACTCGTTTTTAAATTTATTAAAAAATTTACAAAATGTATACTTGCCAACTTTTGTAAGATGGACAATTTTTTAAATGTATCTTTAATAAAATCATGTTCAAAGTGCATATATTTGTATAGATCTTTTCTACAATTATTAAGTTTTATGACAACTAATCCACATTTTGTTTCGTCATCGTGATCTAGGTTCCATGTCCTAATGTATGGTTGAAAATGTATGTAATTGAATATAATATCATTTAAAACAAATAAATTAATATAAAATAACTTGTCTTCTATTTCATCTTAGGTGTAAAGCTTACAAATGTCCTCAACTTGATTCCAAGTGTAGCCTACAAATTTGTTGTTCTTGACCAATCTTTAGGTAACTTTATCCACCACTTCAAAAGTTTGATTATGTGAGTGGGTTCTTGGTTTATTAATCACACTATTTTCCTAGGTTAAAATCGTCATATTAATGGTATTAAGGTTGTTTTTTATAAAGTTAGCTGGAAAAGAGGGTCCAGATCCCTTAACAAACCAGCCCAAAAGGCGGGGCAAAAGACAAAAAACAGGGCCCAAACAGGGCAACAACAGCACTCTAACAACACAACAACAGCAACATGCTGAAAGAAAAGACCAGCTAAACAACCCTTGAACAAGGGCCAGCAAATCGAACTACCTTGGCCCTAGGGCATAGAGCAGCCACAGATTTGGGAAGCCCTTTCATCCTACGTTGAACCATCGTCCAAGAAAACTCTAAGTCAAAATCCTCAGAGCAAGGCGAGAGGAGGGAATCCTCGATCGATGCCGCCACTGCAGAACCCTCAAGCAAAGAAGAGGGCAGAGACGGAGAAACAATAGGAGCAGATGGAGAAGCAATCAGATCACAGTCCGAAGGAACCACATCAGGATTCAAAGAAGGGGACATGACAAGAGAAACAGCCGCCAACACACCTTCAGGCACAACCTGAACAGGAATAGAAGTCCCCGCAGGGGGTCCAGAAGCCATAGGAGGAGGAGGAGAAGAATCAACCGAGGACTCCTCGACCGACCCAACCTCTGGATGAGTAACAGTCAAATGTTCCAAACAAGCATTCTACCACTACAACGTCTTACGACAAAGGTGATGGCAACTTGAAGCCAGGTGTCCAACCATGAAGCAGCGATGACAACGGAAGGGCAAACCCTCATAGTCCAACAGCTGGGATCGAAGACAATCCCCCACCATCAAGACAACCTCCCCATGAAGAGGCTTGGAGATATCACTATCCATAAGAATGTGAGCATACATACAAAGTCCCATCATAATCGTAGATCTATCCACCATAAGGAAGTGACCAATACAGTTGGCAATCGCCTCATAGCAACACACTTCCCAGAACTGTAGGGGCAAATTGGGCAACCTGACCCAAACAACCCCGATATTAAGCAGTTCTGAAATGGGATTGAACACAAGAGTCCAGGGTTTGAGTAGAAGGGAATGCTCACCCCATAACCACACCCTCCCATCAAGCACAATATCCCTAGCCTTAGCAAAATCAAAAGCAATAATGAAAAACCACAGGGAAAAATGTTAATATTACCTTGAACAAGAGGACTCCAAGATTCATAAATCCACTTATTTAGGTCCGAGAGGGATGGCCAAAGACCATTAAATCTGTCAATCAAAGCAAGCCTGCCGTAATGTTCTTCATTCTCAGAAACTTCTTGTCCACAGACCACCACAGGGGAGGTATGGGAGCAAGGAAGAGGGTGAGAATGGGTCTTATCTCTCTCAGTTGAACAGCCATTCGCCCCAACAACTACAGCAAAAGAGAGACCCCGAGCACCTGCAAGGGACACAACATCCACACAAGCTACAACAACCTCCGGGAAGAGCGTAGCAGGGGAGACATTGCAGCCACCAGGAATGCACTCAGCAAAACCACCCACGAACCCAGCAGATGTTGAACGGAGAAGGTTTACTGACGAATCCTCAAGAAGACTAGTGTCTGAAGCAGACCCAACCACGGCTGTTGCGCAAGGAAGAAGAGGAGCGGCCTGCAGCATTTTGAAAAAAATCTATAATGTTAATGGTATTAAGGTTGTTATTGTTCTAATAACAATAATAATAATATTTCTTCTATTCTCTAAATTTTTCGTCATTCTGAAGCTAATTGACAAGATTTATGAATGCTAGGAATCAGCCCCAAAGTTCAAAGGCTCTAAGCTCCTTTTTTTTTCAAAAAAATGGGTTTTCATTAAAGAAAAATGAAAGGAATGAAATAGGAATAGCTTCAAAAACATCTTTGTAGAAAAGCAAAGAATAGAGGCTGAGCTAGAAGCAGTTAATGACAGAATTTTCAGGGAAGGTATGACACATGAAACCTACACCAAAGAAACAAATCTATCAAGGGAACTTGCAGACATCCTGGAAAAAAAGAAATGTTTTGGAGACAGAAATCTAGAAAAGTATGGTTGAAGGAAGGAGATAGGAATTTGAAGTTCTTCCATAACACCTATAAAAATGAAAAGATCTATGAACAAAATAACCAAAATTAAGGATAAGGACGGAGTGATAAAGGAAAACTAGGAGGAAATTGGACAAGTGGTGTTGGATTACTTCAAGGATTTGCTCAATAAGTCCAATATGGACAATACTCCTGCTAGACAAAAAGTGCTAAGCCACATTCCTCACCTAATTATCCCTAAACAGAATAATAGACTGAACCTTCCATTCATAGAAGAAGAACTAAAGAATGCAGCATTCCAAATGAATCCAAACAAAGCTCCCAGGACATATGGCTTTCCAACTAGCTTCTACCAAAAATGTTGGGGAATTATAGCCAAAGACTTGATTGCAATTGCGGACGAATCTAAAAGAAAAAAGACCATGCTTAGAGACTCGGACAACACCTTTTTGTATTGATCCCTAAAAAGAAAGTTGTGGAATCAATGGATGATTTCAGACCTATTTCCTTGTGCAACACAACCCACAAAATTATCTCCAAAGCAATGGCAAACAGAGTTAAAGAGATCCTCCCACTCATCATTTCAGAGGAACAAAGCGACTTCACCCCGAGTAGGTCTATCACCGACGGGATCATCAATGCTCATAAACCTATACATTCCATTAGGAAGAGCAAAGAAGAAAAAATGATCATCAAATTAGACATAAGGAAGGCGTATGATCAAGTAGATAGACAATTTCTGATGACCATTATGGAGAAATTTACTTTCAACAATAAATGGGTACAATGGGTCACAAGTTGCATCTCCGCTCCAAGATTCTTAGTCCTCACCAATGGAGGGCCCCATGGTTTCTTCTCTTCCACCCAGGGCATCAGATAAGGCGACCCTTTGTCCCCCTTCCTTTGAATTATCATGATGGAAGCATTGGGACGTCTCATTCAATCCAAGGGCATAACAAGCAATTGGAAGGGGCTCAAGGTGGCTCCTAACATAGACCCAATCACTCACCTCCAATTCGCAGATGACACACTCCCATTTGGCTCAACCAAAGTCAAAGAATCCAAGGTAATAAAAGAAACCATAGATTGCTACTGTCATGCCCCGGGACAGCAGGTAAACAAGAATAAGTCAGACATCTTTTTCTTCAACACGGAGTTAAGGAAGCAAAAAGAGATCGCCATCTCCCTTGGATACAAGATCAGCCCCTTACCAAATAAGTATCTTGGAATTCCACTTTTTTCAGGTGCCTGCAATTCATATCTTTGGGACCCCCTTGTTTCAAATGTTTCAACTAAGATGGCATCTTGGAAAGGAAAGTGGTTGTCAACTGTAGGCAAAATTCTGATGGTCAAAGCAATCATCTCAACAATCTTGATTTATACTCTCATGCCTCAAAATGCCCAAGAAAACTGAGGATATTGTCAACCAAAAGATGAGTGATTTCTTTTGGAATGGAAGCACAGAGCCCAATAAATTCCCTCTAATTCCATGGGATAAAATCTAAAACCAAAAAAGACAGGGGGAGTGGGCATAAGGAAATGGTCACCATTAAACACAGCCTTGGGACCTAAATTAATCTGGGATATCTTCTCCAAGCCTCATTTGAAATGGGTCAAAATCCTCCAAAACAAATACTTGGACTCCAATGACCCTTCATGATATTAATGACAATCAACCCCCCTCGAGAGTCCACAATTTGGAACTTCCTACTATCTTGTAGAAAATTGATCACTAACCACCTATCTTGGGAGATTAGAAATGGACAGAATGCCCTGTTTTGGGAGGACTCACGGAATGGGTACTCGGCTCTAAAAGACCTGCCCTCCTTAACAACCCAAAGGGCAGCCTCTAAAAGGTTGTGGGGTATACATGTTAGAGACTATGTAAAAGTGAATTTTGAAGGACGAGATGGAAATGGAAATCATGGAAAGACTTAAGACTTAGAAGAGGAGCAAATTAACATCATGGAGATAGAGTTAGAAAAGAGAAAGATTTTCATCTCTCATGGGGAAGATTCTATCAGATGGTGTGGGGCTAAGTCTACGCACTACAATGTCAAAATTGGGTATGAAACTAAAGAAGCAGCTACAATAAAAGAAGATTGGCCCACCCATCTATGTTGGAGCAAACAATGCCTACCAAAAGTTGGGGCCTTTGCTTGGGCAACACTACAAAAGAGAATTCTCACAAGAGATACATTAAAGAAGTTGGGCTTTAATAGTCCATTTAGTAGTGTACTATGCAAGGAGGAAGAGGAGTCGATACATCACATTCTACCATCCTGTCAGTTTGCTAACTCGTGTTGGAAATGGGTGATGGTAAAACTTAACTAGGTCAGCCGCTGCCTAATGATATTCTCTCTTTTTTCAGACCCTGGTCGACTCTACATAGTGGAGCAGTCATTGCAAGCCTATGTATATCAAGCCCTTCAATTGTGATATGGGAAGTTTGGAAGGAGAGGAACAGGAGAATTTTCCAAGATAAAGATGTCGTTGGAATCCTTTCAAAGCAAACTAGAAAAAGCCATTGTGGAAGTGGTTAGTAATGCAGCAAAAAATCAGTCTATCAAGAAGAGTTCATTTACAAATTGGGACAATGAAGTCAAGAAGTGTTGGCATGGCCTAGAGATCCCCCTCATTTATGGGGAATTGAGGACTCATCCCAGCTTCAATCCAAGAGATAAAGCAGAATGGCTTCCTTCGGAGTTTGGCTGGTATAAGGTAAACTTTGATGGTGCCTCCAGGGGCAACCCTGGGGTCTCAAGAGCGGGAGCATTATCTGAAATCATAAGGGAGAAACTATCATTAATGCAGCTAAGAAACTAAAGGTGGAAACAAATAACGAAGTAGAGGCAGAGGCGCTCCTGCTTGGGCTTCAATTCTGCATAAAACTTGGTCTTTATAATATCCACATTGAGGGAGACTCCCAGATTATGATTAATGCTATTAGAAAGCAAGTCATTTAGAATTGGAGAATTCAAAATACATTAGAGCTATGTTAGGAAATCCTTGATATAGATTGAGTCTACAAAATAAATCATACATATAAGGAGGCCAACCTAGAGGTGGATAAGCTAGCCAACTTGGCAATTGACATGCCAGCTAACTACTATGAGCAAGCACCGACAATTGATGAGTAAGATGCAAGCATGTCCTTACCACACTTGATATTAATGAAATTTCATCATGATTCTAATTAATGCCCGCCTCGACTCATTTTGAGAGTGTGAAGGACTGAACGGAAGCATCATGAGAGTTGGGAGTGTCATTCAAGCCTCATCAAATGAAATTTACTGCTAAAAGGAGAAATAGTTCACCATTTTTCTCATAGCTTCTAGCATGGAGTTGACTATCAGTTTAAGGGCAAAGAAAAGTCAAGTTGCCTTCTTGGGAGCAATTTTGGATCTTAGATTGAAGAAAGTGTTCAAATTTGGGTCACCTTTTGTGTTACATGCCCTAAAAATGACAATGGGGAATGTTTTCATGAATATAAAGCATCGGTATAGGGTGAACAACGACATCTTCAATGTTGATTGGGGTTTTACTGGACCTCGACAAATCCAAAGATACCATCAGGGAGGTGGCGGTGACAATTATCAAACCCCAATGGCGAGGTGATTTCGGGAAGGTGCTGGATGATGTGATAATTGGACTAGGTTTCAGGCCGAAGAATGGTGTATGGCCAATGTTACTCAGGCCTTACAATGACCCCTAGATTCCTTACATCATAGAAGCAGTGGGGCATAGTGTGGAAGAACGAAAGAACCAGGCTTGCTGGGGCGTTGAATTTCTCAAAATGATTGTTGGGGTGGTGGACTCGCAGGGAGTGGATTGAAGCTCCACAATAAATACTAGGGAGATTGCACTAGGTTAGAGCGACATGGAAGTGGATGCCTAGTCAGTGAAGGGACCAGAGGACAAGTGAAGATGCAAGGTAGTCTCTTCTATTAGCAATACTTAACAACATATAGTAATCAGCCATATAGAGCTACTTTATTGTAGTTTTCATCTTTCATGCTATCAATAGAAATCAAATGTAACAAACTTATTCATAATGCAATTCCCATATAGGGGAAATTTTTGTAGAAACCCTCTTCATAAGTAGCCAAACCTTCAATTTTTTATTATCTTTTAGTTCAATGGGAGTGGCCCCCAAAAGGTCGCAATTCATTGATAAAAAAATATCATCATTCTAAAGGCTTTTAAAAAAAAAATCAATTCTTTTGTTAAAATATGTTCATGAATATCCCATGTATGGATTAGACTTTTGAATCTCCCACTCCAATTTTGGGAAGATTCATGTTACAAGGCCATCAGAAATGCAATTGGTCACTTCCTAAAGGTTGACTCCACTGCCTCATTCATGGGACACTCTACGTTTGCCCGTATTTTGGTGGATATTGACATCATCCAAGGCCTTTCCCCCACCATCAGAGCATCTCCATGAAGAGGTTTGGTGGATATTGACATCTCCAAACCTCTTCATGGAGATGTTCTGATGGTGGGGGAAAGGCGTTGGATGCAACAGCTAGATTATGATGGCCTCCCCTTCAAATGTAGATGATGTTTCTCTATTGGTCACCTGACCTGTATTTGTCCCCACTCACATCGCAAGGGTGCAACTACATGGTTGAAGAATGCTCCTGATGATCACTTGACTATCAAAGCTTCTGACTCTCTGATGGATGGATCTTTCCGAGATGATGAGTTTCTCAGGATTTTGAGTCCTCTCTGCTCGTTCCCACTACGATGCACGGTCTCGTGGGGGTGCTAGTGGGTGAAGCTACAGCGAGCCCCTCAACTCCTCCCAAGTCCTCTTCTCCTAACAAGGCCAAAATTGTCCCTTCATCAGTTGTTGCCCCACCACAAGTCAAGTGGTGCAAAGATCCCAGCGTCAATTTTGTCTTCGATTCTTCTAACTTCCGAATCGAGTTTGTTTCCCTCTTTATGCGAGTTGTCTATGGTTGAGGCGTCAGTTTATGACTCCCTTCTTTCCCCTCATTCTGAGGATTTGGACTCGAGGTAATCTTGGACAGTTGTTCAGAGAAGAAAGAAATGACTCCCTAAATCAATCTTTGCTTCACACCCTCGACTCAAGGGAGTAAGATTTGCTAGATCGAGATCTAAAGTTGCCTAGGTCTAATTTTGCTTTGTTGTGTCATAGCGAAGCTGCCATTTTTGTGTTGTGTTGTTTGTCCCATATCTCATGGTGCTAATTCTGTCTACTTTGTAAGAGTCTGGGCCCTTTCAAAATCTCGTTTTTATCAATATCAAAAACAATTATAGTTTATTGAAAATTTATGATTATATTAGATATATCACAAAATGTTTAAAAGAGTTAATTTTCAAAATTTATATAATACTTAATCAATATAAGTGTCATCAACAATGCAGATAAATAAGATAGTCTAATTAAAGAGATTGGTCCCTACAATAAATGTTTTCTAATAGGTTTCCCAATATATCTATAAGCAAGGGATAGAAGACATCCTTGCTTAACTTGTACCAAAAAAACATGTTGAAAGAGATGAAAACATTCAACACTCCACCTAATTTTAAACCTTCCTTCTAAAGAAAAGAAATAAGAAACAAAAACAAGTAGATAGATTGCACAATGCATGTTAGCATAGGGGCATTTCAAATACAAACCTAAAGTTTAATATCGTTGTGACAAATGAAGTAGATGCAAGATAAATGTGTCTACGAATTGAAGAGGAGATGATAATATCAATAGATCAAATAAAATTATATCAGTAAATCCTTTGTTAAGAAAGGATTGGTGAACTAAATATGTATTATGACCTTCAAATACGTATGATCTAACATCAAGTAGTAACATCTTTGAGATATAGACGTACCAATCAGTGTTGAAAAATGATAATATATACCAATAACATATTGTAAATGATAAAGATTGCAAAATCATTCACAGAGTAAAGTAAGAAACTACTTTGGTAACTCATCTTTACCACCATTTTTCTTCATAATCTATGAGAGCAAATTTCTAATGTTAGATAACTGGAAAACAATACATATTAATATGATATGATCCCTTTAAAAGTAACAAGATGATGTGGACCATAGCCATCAAATTTTAGCATGGTGTTATCCTTGTTACCATTGCAAATTAAAGATTAAAAATAATATTTTGTTTGATATATATGCACACTATGGTAATAATCTTTACCATAACCAAATATTTCCAAGATTGCAATTGATAGTATTGTAATGAATTTATATATACACATGCATGGATAGAAAGAAAGAGACATCTTGATGAAGCTAACTATATAAATACGTCTCCCTGTGATTTTAAAGGCAATATATACATCCTCGAACAAGGAAAAAAAAACATGTTGCCACCCTTGAATTAATAGTGTTCAGGCTCAAAGAAACATCCCTTCAAAATATTCATCAAACTCTGCACCAACGTCTAAGTCTTTTCTATCTGTGAGATTTGTCGTAGAGCTTTTGAAACCTACAAAGATTTAATTAATATAAATAATGACACTTGGTAAACTATCAAAAGCCATAACACAAATTTAATGTATTTTAAGACTTCCTAACTCATGTTTTTCATTTCTAGTTAATTACTAAATAGAAAATATCAAAAAGCAAGTTGAAGATTTTTATGGGCATGAAAAACGTAGGGTTTTTAGTAAAACCTACATGTAAGATTTTTAGGGTTCCAAAGGATTCATTTTTTCTCCTTCAATGACGTGCTCAATGACAATAGATTCTTTGGTTACAAATTATATAGTAGAAATGCATAAATTAGAACGAAATTTCAGAAGCATATGATGCAATTTTTTTTTTAGCCAGCTTGCCTCCTTTTAATCACTAAAAGAAACCTTTTGTTTGATCTTAAACCTTTTGTTTGATTTTGAAATCTGAAACCATCAGAGAGGTCTCATTTGGATGACATAAAAGTTACCCCTTACTTTCATAACCAAACATTTGTATGTTGTTGAGAACATAAAAGTTCTTTCTATAAGCAAATTCATATCTTAATTAAGCATACTTCAAGTTGCCATTTTTTTTAGATAATAAATTCATGTTGGTTTCTTGTATTCTTTTGGAGACTTTACATAGCATTTACATTCCTGCATTAACCTTTTTGTTAGTTCTGACTTTTAGGTTTGTGATGCCTTAGGCTGTCTTTTCATTTTTATTACTACTGATGTATTTCTGAGTTTAATCGACCCATTTTGTGAAGTAACGGTTTCAAATTCTTAAAAATTAATTCCTTTCCCTTTGTAAGCATGAAGCAAACATTTTATATCCAGAGTTTATTTGAGAAAACCACAGCTAGTAAAATTCAAATGCTTGTAAAAACTGAAAACGAGCTTTTTACTATCATTTTGGAGAATATCTGGAATTGGAAGAAAGCATGCTGAAAACAAGAATTTTTGGCACACCCTCAAAGAAATACTGCAATCTAAAGGCTTCATAGTGAAAAGCTTGAGTAAAAATTTATTAAGAAACAACATACAAGGTCATGATGTTGCAAAGAAGTCTGCAAATAGGCCATACAAGCAACCCAGGTCCCAAAATGTGGCTTGAAAAATCAAAGAATTCCATACTCTCAGGTGAAATCAAATGAAACTAACTCTAGTGTTTATTCTATCAAAGACAGCTATTTGGAGTTCATTATGAAGGCAAATAATTTTACCAGGTATTAATTTGACAGCATCAGGAAATAAAAAGTCCTAAAAACAATTATTTCTCTACCATTGGTTGAAGGAGGAAATGTTTTTGCACTTTGCGAACAGGCCAGTCTCTTTTTTCCTTTCGTGGGTAAGGGAAAAAAAATGTGTACTTTATGAAGAGACCAGTCTCTTTCTTCCTTTCGTAAATACTATCTCTGATCTTTAGCAGATTTAAACAATCTTCTTATTGCTTGACCTTTCTTTGATGTTGTATGGCATTGTTTCTATTCATGCATGAAAATTGACCATGTTCAAATTGACACAATGTTTAGTGTAAAGACCTTGTTGACCACAAGTGCTTCACGAATACTCTTTTCAATAATTTTTGGAGCATTGTTTACTTTTTTACATATGTTGTCTAGTATAAAGACTATGTTCACACCAAATTTCCATGGGGGATAGATATCATTCTTTGGATCATGTAGCGATAAGTACTTGTTTAACACCTCTAATACTTCAAATACAAGGTATGATATGAGCTGTAATAACAATATTCTTTAAATAACACAATTTTGCAGCATTGTTGCTATGGAAACTATCACACACTAAAATGCAGATTACAACACTGCAAAAAAGCGACACTTCTGCAAATATGTTGGTTGACACCATCTTCTCTATTTCTTCAATAAATTTTGATGGTTCCTTGTGTAGTCCGTTGTGGTTGTAAGCATTGTTATCAGCATATGGATAGAAAAATGGTTCGGTAGCCAACTTAGTTAATATGGTAGTGTACTAATCTTTTTAAGTCATATAATTGAGTCAAAGGTTGTGTCTTAACTCTTACTGACAATTGTTGAGTCTTACATAATAACAAATGGAATGTTGGGGTAAGGGCATTGTTGTGACAGGTCCTCCATATAAAAAGCTTTGTAGATCATACTACCTGATGCAATGAAATCATTATCTTATATTCCACTGTGTTATTATATTCATGCAAGAAATGTTCTTTGGTAGCATAGCAATTTTAAGTACATATTCTGGCGCTACTGCCATTGCAAAGTTGAGTCATGTTCAACTCAAGTGGAAGTGGAGGTCAATAGACAATAAGCATTGACAATGAATGAGACTCTGAAGTGTTACAGCACTGTGAAACTCACCATTCACACCTTGTTCTTCCCACTTTTTGTCAAATCGTCTTCACTATGTTAAAGCCAATTTCCCTATGTTGTCTTCCCAGTCCGCATACAATGTTGTTTTATGTCATGATCTTTGTTTGTAGTGATGACATTTGCAGACGCCATGGAGGTTGTAGCTATTTTCAAGATCAAATGGTGGCAGGAAGACTTGAATCACATGACTGG
This sequence comes from Cunninghamia lanceolata, assembly GCA_027924645.1. Lineage (NCBI taxonomy): Eukaryota > Viridiplantae > Streptophyta > Pinopsida > Cupressales > Cupressaceae > Cunninghamia > Cunninghamia lanceolata. The sequence continues at coordinate 16,508,622 of BSBN01001272.1, read as the reverse complement.
AAGGAATGCTTAAGTGTCATGAAGTAGTGATACCCACAACAGGCATCATGGAGAAAGGGCAGTAATTCCTCAAATGCATGACCCAGGCAGTATCAAGGGGCAAAACATCCTAAATCGCATTCCAGCATGATTTTTGTAACTTACTGCAGAGATTTCAGCCCTGTTTTCTGTCGAAGCTCAAGGTCATTGGGTTGTGACATTTCCTGCCTACCACCCACAAGCACGCACTGGACGAGCACTGGAACACCCTCCCTTCTCATACAAAACAGCATTCTGCAATGGATTGGAAAAGCGATCCTATCCTTGTTCAGTGGAAAGGCAATAAGAGATATACTATTATACACACAAAATAGTCCTGCGCTGGAATAATAATATTATATTATATCGTATTTAGGTTTTCATCCACTTCTATTTTTTATTGAAGTCAACAAAAACTTGCATACATTTTATTGAAGTCGACTTTTAATTATATTTATTATTTTATATAATATAATAATATATTTATTAATAAAGCGAACTGTGATCTGTGTGCAGCCAGAGATGGTCTGGTTGATGGATCTCTGAAAGATTTCGATGAAATATCTGATCAAATATAATTTACTTCACAAAATTCAAATGTTAATGGCTGTTCACAAAGCTCCTAAATTGACTATTGTAAATCAATAAAATTATTTTCCCTGAATCTTCTATTTTCAAGTATTCAACAGCTATATTAAAATTTCAATGGCATAACTCTTTCTTGTACAATGTAGGTCTTTAGATCATTTTCCTTATTCTCATTGCCATATTTCCTCATGTCGTTGTGCTTCATGTTAGCATTTTAATTTGTCTCTTGCAAAATGACACAAAACAAAATAGTATATGAGGATAAACTGTAATTCCCCTTCTTGAAATGAAGACAAGTTGAAACCCCAACGCCCATCATACATTCCCCGTGGGTCTTGAGAATTTCACACTACGGAAATAAGAGTCAGGGCTAAATTGTTTGATACAATGTCCAGAGTGAAATTAATTTAAAAAATATGGAACATTCCATTGCATGAATATTGTTTGACAAAAAGATCAAAAGAGAATGCATATTGAAGGAGTATGTGGATGCTGAAGACCTGATAATTGTTCAACAAAATACTAGAAGAATTCTTATGGATCACGAAGGCAAGTGGGATACGTGTCAACTGTTTGGTGTAATGTCCAATGGAAACAATGTATACATGGCGCTCAACATGAATATTAAGTTTAGCTGCTTACTCAAGATGTACGAATTAATGCAAGGAAAAGGAAGTGCGCAACCAACAATCATGTTAGTGTTAATTAAATTTATAAAATTAAATTATAATTAAAGTTTACCAATCAAGGGGCATTTGAAGAGTCATGACAGTTGGAGGAAGACTCTATTTAAGAGAGGCCAGGCAAGGAGGAGGCATATTGAGAAAACATTTTATTATCTGATTTCTACTCCTTGTTGGAACATGGAACTTTGGTTCAATTAACCCAAGGACGAAACTCCTCTAGGTCTGGAATTGGAGGACGAAAACCCACAATTCTATGGAGTGATTTCACACAGGAATCATCATTGTGCAGATTTGACTATCTAATTGATATTGATAAAGATTTCGAGTTAATAATTAATGTTTAATATTTAAAACTTATTTCTAATTCTGATTCCTCAATGGTAATCTTCTTATGCATAGGACACGTCTTAATTTGAGTAATTTATAGTGTTGTCCCTCAGTATCACACGGGATCTATATTATCCAACAAACAGCATGCTCTCAGCTTTAGATATTTCTACATGGTTCAAATGAACATTGCATACCACACACTTGGATATAGGAAAAGTTACCCTTGCCCCTATGTAATCATGCTAATTGCCCACCCATCATGATTTAGTGCCTAAAGTTCTAATCATGTGATATCTATTATATATTCTAGATTTTAGTGTTTTTGCGGCAATGGATTGAACTTAAACTGCATCATATAACTTGTCTCCCTTATGAAAAAAAGAACACCAAAAAACAGTGAAGGAGATGGAATATAACGTACAACAAGAGGGATAAAAACTAGAAGAATCACCCAGGAATACTGGTTTGCATCTCCAAGTTGCTCTCTCAGACCCTAAACATCTCAAAGACACCCAAATATGTGTTCACACACACACACACACACACACATCAATGAATCCTAGAAACAAGTATCATGGGATAGAAATATGTGTTTTGGAGATGGATATGCATCCTAGAGACAGACTGACTTGCAAGAGACATCTCCCTATTGCAGTAAATGTCTCTAGAAAGATGTTGCTTCACACCTTAGTGGACCTCGCCTGCTACAAAAAAGAAAAGCACTTAAATATGAAAAAGATGATATGATTTTACCCTTAAAACATCCAATGCCTCACCCAAATCATTTCTCTTATGCAACAAATTAATGAGATGTTTTGAGAGCATGCAAACCATGTCAATAAGATTATAAAGGAAAAGGTGCACAAGATTTAAAAAATGCAGGCTTAGGCAGCAGGCAGAAAGAAAGAAATTATATTAATGTCCACAAATGACCAAGAATAGATCAAAGGGATTGAAAGTTACAATAGAAAAGAACCAAGGAAAAAAGGGGGCCCAAGACTTGTGTTAGGATAGTGTGATATTTAATTGCAATCTTAATGTTATTATATTATTTTATGCATCTCCAACAATCTTGGAATGGGCAATTGGACACCCATACTGTTAAGAGATATTATTATTTTATTGATATTCTCCTTGTTGACTTGGAATATTAGTTGTAACAACATTCATGAAGGAGGTGGAGTTGGCAGTGGTGGTTACGATGCTATTTTTAGCATATTTCTCAACTTGGACATGAGAATTTAGTAGTAGAGCATCTTGCATGTTGTTGGTGGGTACTATATGAGTTGGGTGATGATTTTGGATGCGTACCTTAGGATATGTGCCATTATAGAGGATTTACAAGTCAAAGGTGTCTGCAATTAGTACGGAGGTTTTTTTTCTATTCATGGCTCACAAGATCCAACACCCACTAATCTCTTTCTTCCAAAAGATCTTCCATCTTTAGCTTCCACATGTCGTACCCAGTGCCATTGAATTTCTCAATATCCAAATGAGAGGTAGAGGCCATGCGTTGTGAAATTTTCACACATCGCACCATTGCAAATGGGGACCCCCCTTTTTTCTTGCTTTTTGTCTTCGTTTTGCTTTAGGATTTTGGTTTTCTCTAAGTTTGTAGGTTTGGTAGTATTGATCCACTCAACTCTCGGCTCAAAGTCCATGAGATGATTGAAGAAATCGACTAAGGAGTGGAAAATTGGCCTAAGGGATGGTTATTTAACTAAGGGGTCAATATGCCTTCACCCTGACGCATGTCCCTGAAACCCTGAAATTGGCTAAGTTTGATGTCCTGAAACCTTAAAAAACTAAGTCTAAAATCTGGTGGATCCTCAAAAATCTAGAATCTGCATGTTACATCCCATGGATCCGGGACCTATCTCAAACATCCTAACAGTATATTTCAAATTATTTAAAGTATAGGAAGCTATACTTAAATATATTTTTAATATACTATCACGCAGAGACCCTCAAAATCTGGCAAAAAAATTGTGAAATTCCTAAGGAAAATTGAGTCATGGACCTTGGGCGCAAAATCCTTGATCCCATGAAAAGTGCGACAAGGAAATAATCCACAACCTAAGGAAAAGTGCGACATGGATTATCCTGGACCCCAATGAAACATGCGACAAGGAATTTTTCCACGACTTAGCCAAAAGTGCGACAAGGATAATCCATGACTTGGTGAAAATTGCGACCATGATAGAGGAATCCTTAACTTAGTAAAAATTGCGCTCATCGATAATCATCCACAACTTAGTGAAAATTACAACCAAGGAAACAATCCAAGACACCCTCAAATGTGCGCTTAAGGATGAAAAGTTCCATGAGATGGCAAAATGTGTGAAAAAAAAAAAAAGAGAAATCCAAGGGTATGTGAAAATTGCATTCAAGGATGAAATCCTTGACCCTATGAAATGAACGACCAAGGATAAGGAATCCTTAACATAGTTGAAAGTGTGCCTAATGATAATCCACCTTCACATGAAATTTGCGCCCTATCCCAAGGATGAAAATCCACGATCAAGTGAAATGTGCGACATAGAAAGAATCCTTAACACCCTTGAAAATGCGATTTCCTCCAAGCAAGAATTCCATGATCTACTGAAAAGTGTGACATGGAGAATAGAATCCACGACATAAGAAAAAATGTGACTTGGAATTTTTCCATGACCCCGTGAAAAGTGCGACTTGAAATTTTAAGGACAAAATCTTGATAGACATGGAAATTGCGCTCCAAGACAAGGATGAAATCCACGACCCTATGAAAAGTGCGCTCAAGAAAAATCCAGTGCCAGAAAAGAAAAATTCCTAATGAACATGGAAAGTGCGCCCTAGTATTCCAAGAGAAAATCCATGATGAACATGAAAATGCGCCTAGGATTCTTAGCCAGCTTGAACACAGAAAAGTTGAAATTCAATGCAAAATCTATGGAAAATTGTGAAATTCCTTGCCCAGGTCGGCCCAGTTTGGATTAATTGCAAGAAAAATGAAGAAAATTCTTCATTTATTCAAGAATTTGTGAATGAAATTGATCAAAATTGTGTATTTTTCTTGAATCATGCAAAGTTTATTCATGTTTCATCTTAGTATTGCATTACATTGAAGGATTTTATTCGCCATGACTACTCGCGGTTTTCTTTGTTTTGCAGGAATTGAGGACAAGGATAACTTCCATGAAGATGATGCTCAAGGATGATCAAAGCCGTTCGAGAAGCATCAAGGAGACTATCTCAAGCATTAAGGAGTTCCAATGCCAAAGAAGGAGACTACTTCCAATAACAAGAGGACTACAAATGCATACCAGGGGAAGATGAAGGACTTCACCTTTCAAGATACTTCAATGATACAAGTAAGGCTACCATCAAGATCATCCACGGGAGGACATGCATTTCCAATCCAGCGTCAAGGAATCCAACATCAAAAGAAGATCAATCCATGGAAATTCAAGAATGAGAAGAGGATCAAGCTTAAACATCATGAAGTTCATGATTACACCAAAAATCCATGCCAATACCAAGAAATCCAGATGAAACACAACACAAGGATGCAATTCCAAGTTCAAAGAACACTCAAGGGATAATCATGCTGGAGGCGACATCCAGTCATCGTCAACCAATCCAAGTATGCCACGTTGACATGTCTAGATACATTGACCCTAGCCACCAAAGAAAGAGATAAGGGAGGCACCCTTCTAGAAGATCATGTGTTGTTGATATTTTATTGGTCGGAAGTGGTGGTAGTTGTAACCATTGTCACAAGGTTCGGGTTTGAGTTCGAGTTTGACAACCATAAAATTCGGATGAGGTTCAGCAAGGGAAAAAAATTCGAAAAAAAATTTGTTATTAAATTCGCCTTATTTAAATTTGATTTAAAATATATATAATAAATATTAATAATAAAATAATAAATATTAAATATTAAATATATTAATAATACAATAATATATTATATATTAATAATAACATATAATATAATAATAAATATTAATATATATAGATATATTAATAATACAATAATATATTATATATTAATAATAACATATTATATATATAATAAATATTAATAATATAATAATAAATATAAATATATTAATAATATAATAATAAATATAAATATATTAATAATATAATAATATACTATATATTAATAATAACATATTATAAATATTATAATATATTTATATATTATGAATATTATTATATAAATATAGCATTAGCCGATAGTCTTTTATATGTGAGCATTATAGTGCTCAGAATAGTCTCACGCTGTAAAAAAATTCACCAAAAATTTTCTAAACTCGTCGGTTGTTCCTATCGGCGTATTCCTTGAACCTCCTATGTGAGCATTAAAGTGCTAGTAAATATATTTAATCTTTTAAAATACCCGCCCGATTTGAATCGCCATTTAAACCGGAGTTTAGACTCTTCTTCCAATTTTTATGCGTCGTGATTTCAGACTCATTTCTCCCGCGCGTCGCGATTATTTTAGGCGTCACTTGCAAGTTCCCAGAAAGGAAAAAACCAGAAAAAAAGCCCTTATTTTGGATAGATTGCAATTATTTAAAAAACCGGCGAATCCTAAGCGAATTTAAATGAATTTTTTATAATGTTTTAAGGTTCGTCGAATTTCGAACTTGGTAGCAGAAATTCGTCGAACCCTGTGACATAGGTTGTAACTACCTTCCATCAGGGTTTTGTTGTCTAGATCTTGGCCATTGATTCGGCCATTGATTCTAGAATCAATCTGGGCCCTTGGTTAATTTTGAGCTCTATGTAAGGCTCATTCTCTTCATTTGTAAAAGGGGGTTCTTCTTTATAAGGTAGGTGCTAAGGTTCTTTTAGGAGTTAGAGAGTAGAAGCTTTTGAAGAGTTGGAGAAACTACCAAAATCAATACATACTCATTGAAGCGTGGTGAATATTGTGTTATTTTGGGATGTTAGCATGGTTTCCAATTTCTCAGAGATGATTCAAAGCAAATTAGATAAGTTTTAGTTGAAGTTCATTGATATGGTGGATTAATGTGAAGATATTTGATGAATTCCTTGGTTCATACTTTTTGTGGTTTGCGGATTGTAAGCTACAATGCAAAGTTAGCCTGAACCCCATTTCGCAATAGTTCGATTGTGGATATTTGTTCAAGTTGCGCCAGCTATGGTTATTTGAATGCATATTTGCAATATGAAAATCCTTCATTACCTTTGAAGATTGCACTAGTTTTGTGTAGTTGTTCTCATGGCGAAACAAAGCTTGGTTCAAAGGAATTTGTCTATCAAAGCATTATTCATTATCTCTTTGTCCTTAGGAGTAGATTAGATTTCTCCTAACCCTTTCCTTTTATTACTTCTTTTAGATAGTTTGAAGAAGGTTTCATTCATTCACAAATCCAAGGAGTAAGGAGTGGAATTCATCCATAAGGAGTAATTTAGCGTAAGTCCCTTTGTGATTACCAGCAAAATCACATCATTCAACTGAGTCTATCCATGTGCACGTCAAGACCTGACATTCAAGGAACCTTGGAGTAATCTCATTTGATCACATAGTTTAGCATTTGAGGTACTTTGTTCAAGAGAGGATAGAATACTTAGTGTTTTATTCTAATGTTGTCATAAAAAACGCATCAACACCATGTTTTTCAATCCTTCACAGATCTGCAAAACCCACTTAAAATAAAAGCTCTCGCTGCAGAAAAAAAAGTTCAACACTTCCAGAAATCTGTCCCCCTTTGTACATAACCAAGCTCTGATATCAAATGTTAAATCAATGAAGAAAGCTTAGAATGAAAACTTTTAAATAAATATGCAAATCTGATATTTACTTATGCAAAAATGGATTACCCATAAAAGATTGTGAGTGTTTAAAACAACAAACCATAAATTTGCATCGCATAACATCAAATGTATGTGGAGAAACCCTTTCGGGAAGAAACTCCACCATCAAAGAGAGGCTCAAGAATGTATTAATCTTCAAGAATAGAATAACTATGCAATACTCTAACTCCCTTCAATCTAGTAGTGAAGTATCCCAGCTATACTTAACTAAATTTTTCCCTTTACTTAGACAAAATTTCTAGCACTTCTAACTATCAATTACACAATGAGCTCAATAGCAAACATGAAAGATAACAACTCTTTGGAATCACTTGAAGTTGGTACTAGTATTATGATTGTCACTTGATCAATACAATTTCTTATTACAAGTAGATGTCGCCTTCAATGGCATTAACATTCAAGCTTATTACAACTTATTACAATGAGTGGCCTTGAAGCCTAGATATGATCAATGATTACAACACTTCAATGACTCTTCAACTAGCGCCTTTAGCTAGCACCTATTTCACTAGTTGTGAGATGACTACTTCTTTTGGAACAATGATGATAATTGAATGTTAACACCTCTTAGTTGACAAGGGAGCATCACCTTATCAGAGTTGAGGGAGCATCACCCCAACAAGCATGAAACTCGCAGATTTCATGAAATAAAGCATAAAGCTTCTGAGAGAGAAAATTCACCAAAGATCTAAGATGTCAAAATGAAGGCACTCTCCTCCTTTTATAGCGCTCCTCCTTCAAAGGCAATAAAGGTACGCTCTCCAATGCAAAGTAGGAACCAAGGCACGTTTCCCAAGAGCATATTCCAATAGGAATATTCCATTTGATGACTCACTCTGAGTTGGCAACCTTGTCCAAGGAGCCGAAACAGATCCCAATGTCATCACTTGAACCAATAGGAGATCAGATACTCAGGGCGCTAGAATGATGCTCCACAGGTACAGAAGTGCGCCTAATGTCACAATTGAATGCCCCTCAAGGCTAGGCGCTCAAACTGGGTTATCAGAGGGTAGATATGCGCCGAACTTTTCCAGTGACCTTAACATGGATGAAATCTAGTGAAAATGTTCATTGAAGGTTCTCTGACAGCGTTTGATGCTATTTCCATGTCTAGGCGCCCATTTATGAAACTGCGCCTTACTATTGCTAGGCGCCAATTGAGGGTTGCAGAGCCTAGGAAGTGCACCTAGGATTCTAGGCTCCATACTTGTTTCTTACCACTTTAAACCATGGGAAATGCTTTAAGATGTTTTCTTTTACAAGCGCCTTACCCCACATGCAATCTCATGTGATCCTCTTTGAAGGTGCCAAAACTGGGTTCCAGAGACTGCAAAATGCGCCTTCATTCACTTAGTGCAAATTCATCACATTGATGGCTTGGCAAGCTTAACTTGGTCACTTCCTCCTTGATTCATGCTCTCAATACTCTAGGCGCATATTGAAGTTAGTTGAGATGGAAAAGTGTGCCCTCCCTATCCAGGCACAAATTGTGAGTGGAACAGGAGCTAAAGTGCGCCTAGACCACTTGCCATTATTCCTTTAAGGTTCATCATTCAAATCTCTCTGATTAACCCTTTGTTGAGCAACTTTACCTTAGCCACTTGATGGAATCACAGACTCATTTGAGGCGCATTCTTTGAGGTTAGAAGCTAGGCACATATTTGGAGTGGTAGAGCATGAGATTTGCGCCTAGGGTTTACTTGGCCAATTTCTCTAAGGATTTGCATTGTATGAGTCTTTTTGAGGGCGAAATACCATCACCTATGAAAGTGCTACTAATTGGAGTTGATTTGAAACTCATTTCCCTCTTAGGCGCACATTTAGGGTTGCACCTCATGATATTTGCGCCTAGAGTGAATAGGCCTTCCTCCTTACTCAATTCACTTAGACAAATTCACCTTGAGGATCAATCAACATTCCTTAGCAAGGCGCCATGACTGATATGGTTGATGTGCTTGAAGCGCCACTCTGGAGACTCATGTGATGATGCTTCTTTGCTAGGCGCAAATTGTAGTCTGGAGGAGAGAGAAAGTGTGCCTAACCCTTCTTGGGCAACTTCTGGACTTCAAATCCCCTTGTTCGATGTGGAGACATGCTCAAATGGTGTTGCTCTTAACATCTTTCACTTCCAAACCCTTATTGAAGACTCCATATCCTTGGGCGCACATTTGGCACCGGACAGATAGAAAAGTGCGCCTTGGCTCTGAGAGTCAAGTTCTTGTCAGTTTTGGCCTCCAGACTTAACCATTTTGCCAGACTTGCCACAGATTGTTGGAATAGTTTTTGACTTTGTACCTACAAAACTACAACACTGAGTTAGTCAAAAACCAAATTCATTCCCTAATCATTAGTATTAGCCCACGGGAATGATAAATAGGCTAATCCATGTTCAATGTTGATCAAGCCGGAAATGGGGACATGACAAGTAGCATTCTAACAACACCTATGTACCTGTGAAATAACATAATGAAACTACTATCTCATGCCTCCAAATTATTAAAAAATGGGAGAGGAATACAACTAATGGTTTTGCTAAACAATGTATCATCAAACCATGGTAAAATGAAAAAATTCCCACATCCAAAATGAACTCTTTTGAGAATAATAAATGTAACTCCCAATGAGCCATGAATAGAAAAAATAACCTTCGTACTAATAATAGACATCTTTGACTTGTAAATCCTCTATAATGGCAAATATCCCAAGGTACACATTCCAAAATCATCACCTAACGCATATGGTACTCACCAACAACATGCAAGATGCTCTACTACTCAATTGGCACACCCAAGTTGAGAAATATGCTAAAAAAAGCATTGGAACCGCCACTTCCAACTCCACCTCCTTTATGAATAATGTTACAACTCATTCCAAGTCAACAAGGAGAATAATAATAAAATAATAATCTCAACATGGGTGCCCAAGTACCCATTCCAAGATTGTTGGAGATGCATAAAATAATTACATTAAGATTGCAATTAAATATCACACTACCCTAACATTCTCCCACTTGATATTATACATTGCAATGACATCCAAAGGAACAATAAAATATATCAAGTACAGGATCCAAGGCCCATGGCCTTCCTGCACCAAGAGAACTTCTTTGTGCTCACTGGCTTCATGAGGGAATCTGCAACATTATCCTGAGTGTCACCTTTTGCAACAAGGCCTTAGAATTCTCTACCATCTCACGCACAAAGTAATATTGAACATCAACATGCTTAGTATGAGCATGGTACATTGGATTTTTAGCCAAACAAATAGCACTTTAACTGTCACAACCAATTCTAACCACCTTGCAATCAAAACCGATACTTGCACAAAGTCTCTATAACCATACTGGCTCCTTAAAGACATGTGTAGCAGCCATATACTCTACTTCAATGCTAGACAAAGCAACTATTGGTTGCCTCTTACTCGTTCAATTCACTGTACCACCAAATAGAGAAAACACATAGCCACTAGTGGACCTTCAACTATCCAAGTTACCTACCCAATCTACATCCACAAAGCCATGTATGTCCAATGATTTATCCACACTATCAATACCATGATAACATTAGTAATCAAAAGTGCCACGCAAATATCTGAAAACCCTCTTAACATAAGTCCAATGCTCCTTACCAGGGTTAGACATAAATGTACTCAAACTCCCACTACTTGGGCAACATCTTGTCTATTGCAAACCATTGCATACATCAGGCTACCAACAACACTAGCATAAAGCACATTAGACATAACCTCAAAATCATCATCTAATTCGAGACACATATCAAAAGAAAGCTTAGTGCCAATAGGAAATGGAATACTCATTGGTTTAAAATCATGCATACTAAACCACTGCAAAATGGCATCAACATACTTACTCTAACTTTTAAATAAGGATGCAAATCTGATATTTATTTATGCAACAATGGATTACCCATAAAATATTATGTGTGTTGAAAATCAGCAATAAGAAAATCAGTAAACCATAAAGTTGCAACACAACACCGGATGTATGTGGAGAAACCCTTTCCAAAAAAACTCCACAATCAAAGAGAGTCTCAAGAATGTATTAATCTTCAAGAATAGAATACATATGCAACAGTCTAACTTCCTTCAATCTAACAGCATTCTGGCAGCACCTATGTACCTGTGAAGTAATGAATTGAAACTATTATCTCATGCCTCCAATTTATAGAGAAATGGGAGAGAAATACCACAAATGGTTTCCCTAACAATGTACCATCAAACCATGGTAAAATGCAAAACCTCCCAGATCAAAAATGAAGAGGCTCTTCCAAGAATAGTAAAATATAACACCCAATGCCATGAATAGCAAAAATAACCTCCATACTAATAATAGACAACATCTTTGACTTGTAAACCCTCATAATGGCTCGTATCCCAAGGCAAGTATCAAAAATCATCACCCAACTCATATGGTACACTCCAATAACATGCAAGATGCTCTACTACTCAATTATCATGCCCAAATTGAGAAATATGCTAAAAATAGCATTGTAACCGCTACTGCCAACTCCACCTCCTTCATGAATGCCATTACAACTAATATTCCAAGTCAACAAGGGCAATAATAATATCTCTCAACAACATGGGTGTCCAAGTACCCAATCGAAGATTGTTGGAGATGCATAAAATAATAACATTAAGATTGCAATTAAATATCACACTATGCTAACAACTTGAAGCAAATACAATAAAGCAAAAAAAGCAGGAAAACAAAGAACTAAACACACAAGGGTTAACCAAGAATAGGTACAAACAATAGATAAAATCTGAAAGAAGCACCTCGTTTTAATTGATGTATCAATGTTTATTGAAGTTCATTTCCATTGCTTAAGTTTAAAATTGCATTTCCGTCACATATATCATGTGCCCTGTACCCTCATTCCGAAAATGACATCCCTATCCCCATATCCATGCCCACATCTCCTAGTGACTTTATATAAGATGACACTTAAACTTGACCCAAAACTTAGGATGGCACTTTGAACATGCCCATGATATATACATACAAAGCACGATGTCAGGTTTTGAATTCAAGGTTAGAAGTCATTTTCATAACATCAATAAATATTTCTTCAATTGTCTCGTTGGTACTAAGGGTACAATTGAGAGGCTTTGCAACATTGCTTCAACAAGCCAATGAAGGCCTCAAAGATCTCTCCACAATTATTATGCCTTCAAAGATCAAGAGTTTAAGGACACATCTTCTAAGAACTGCAAAATTTCAGCACTTTGATATATTATATGCAAGCATTGAGTGCAGTTTAAATTCTATGAATATATGATTTTGACACACTCAGACATGTCTCTCTTTATGCAATATATATCTTAATAACTATGTTTTTTCTTTTTTTGCTATGTGAATTGAGGGACTTGGGGCCCTCTCCTTTTGTGTAAAAATCAAAATCCAATAAAAAAATGTTTCCCATTAATAGGTTAAACCGTTCAAAAACTCAATCTAAAACTTGGGAAGGAAATGATAGCATCAAAATTACAAACTTAAACGAGGCTAACCCTTTTTAACATGAGAACGAAGAATCATCTTGCTTTCGACTCTAATGCTTTTGGCCAAGGGAGTCTTCTTCTTTTCTCTTTCCACTGTGACCCAAGCATCAAAATTTCCTAAAGAAGAGTTTTCATAAGAGGTAACCACTAGAGCTCCCAGAGGTGGATTTTTCGAAGAATTATCTATTGTGTTTTAAACCTAAGCAACAAAGGCATTGCACTCATCAACATTTGCAAAAGAAGACCCACCAACCACAAAAGGTTTTATGGAAGGAGTCACCTTTCCCACAAGTGATGAGGACAAAGTGATCTTGAGAGTAGAAACTAATGGAGAATCTAAAGAGTCACTATCCAAAGGGATCATCCTCATCACAATCAAAATCGATCACTTGGTGTCACAATTTAGCCCCTTTCCACCAAGTTGCTTCCCTTGGGGCAGCATCATGACGAACCAAATGAGAAGACTTTAGACACTTGGTAGCCAAGTGGCCCGTAGCAAAACACAGTCTGCATCCTAAGGCAATTCCTTCATAATCATGTTGTTAATTCCAAATCCTATTACCAACTTTTAAATAAGTTTTTTTTCAACAAGTTCTTCGATAAATCAATCCCAACAAGAATTCTTGCGAAAGTGAAATGTCTTAACCATAAGCTCGCATACTCAAACTCAACAGACCCAAAATTTTCAACTCGACAAAACTCACCAACCTAAAAAAATACTTAAATTCCTTATAACACATAAATTTTATGCAAATAGGTAGGGTTTTGATCTAAATTATAGGCATAGTTGCCATGATAAGTTGTAAATCATGAATCTAAAAACATCTGTAAAACATCCGTAAATGCTTGTAACTATTAAATGTTTGTAAACATCGACAAAACATATGTAAAAATGTTGTGAGGGCATCATGGGAACTTGTGAAGTCCACAAAAACAAAAGGGCATGCAAATGCAATAATTTTTCAATGTTTTAACTGTGATTCGCATGAATCCCTGTGTTTTTCCATGTCTTGCAAGTCTTGGCATCAAACTCACGCAAGTTTGGTGCCAAAACTTGCTGAAAACCCACCACTCAGACCCTACGAGATGTCGTCAAAAATCTTCCACAAGTACTCAACGACTCACTGATTACTTTGCAAGTTTGCAAACTATGGTCTCAACATCTAATTCATATTTGGGACAGAAATTAGTTTCACCAGAGAATTCCAATGGAGGAGAGAGTCAATAGACCAAAACTAAAGAGGAAGAAACAAGTAAAGATTTGGTGACAAGATTTTAAGTCTCGAAACCATAGTTTCAAACCCAAGAAAACCTTATCCCAAAACCATGGGCCTCCCTTGAGCAAGGCATCCCTATCTGAAGGGGGTTTACAGATTACTAGGAACCAACCTTTGACATACAAACAAAAAACCCTCTTTCACCAATGGCTTCCAATGAAGTGTCAACTAATCATGAAGTTCTGCAAATTAGGCCAAAAGATTTGAAATTTGCAAATTAGAGTAACTTGCTTCAGCCACTCTTCCTTCTCAGCCACCTCATCCCCAAAGACCAATGTAGAAATTTTCTCTAAGGTGAACTCTCTTTCAGCCACAAGCTATGAATTTGGCATATGCTCAACCTCCTTGGGATCCATGAAAACCCTAGTAGAAAGGTAGGGAGAAGACTCAAGAATCACCTTCACCACAAGAAGTCAAAACAAATCAATTTGTTTGAGGCTAAACAGAAATAAACAAAACCCTATTAATTGGGAAGGGATCCTAAATCGTCCAAAATGAGGGAGAAGATTTGTTAAATTCAACTCTACCTTAAGGCTCTGTCACTTTAGTGACTGATTTTTAACAAACCCTAGGTTTGAACATATTGTAGTCACCATCACCCCTAAGGCCATTGGAGGAGGGGAGAGCTTTTGCCTATGAGATAATGGACTTAGCTGCTGCCACTTAAGAGGAAGAAATAGAGTCATTAGTGCCCAAAACCGAAGCAGAATTGCTAGAAAAATTGCATTCCTATCATTGAGGAATATCAAAACACTGCCTATTCACAAAATAAAGCTACTTGGGATCCTTCTCCACGACGCACACAGATTCAGTATTATATTTGGGGCAAGAAAAATTTGGTGACAAAGCCACAAGTGAGGAAGAACATGCAAGAGCAGAAGGGACCTCGAGAGCCATTTGGGAGCTATACAATTTTGAGGTGTATAATCGTCTTGTTATGAGATTAATAAATTGAAAGTTTTCATTTATAGTCCATCCATTGCACATAATATCTACTCCTATGTAATTTATTGAACAATCATATCGGTTTTCCATGTAACAAGATGGCAGGTTGTACCTGCATTTCATATTTTATGTGTGTCTTTATGCCATTTGTCTATAATGATTAATATAATTCCTCTTTACCAAAAGCTAAAATAAGAAATCTCTTATCCACATTTTGACGTTCAAGAACAGACGACACAAGAATGACAATAGGAAAACTACTACTTTCATAACCACAATATCTCAAAGCACCTATTATTAACAAGACTGAAAATATTAATACATTCAAGATAATTGTCTCTTCTCAATAGCACCTAAAATTCCTATACAAAAACAGGCATACCTCTTTCTTTCCTTTTATCCTTGCTTTCAGACTCGCTGCCCGTTTCATCATCACTTTCATTATAGGATCCCCTCTTGCCTGCCTTGTCATATCTGCAACTCAAATAATAATTATCAATCCTGAAAAATAAACCAGACAATACTCATACATTTCTATGCACAATTATTGATCAATCTACAGATCCAAATAATGCTCTGATTCTAGAAAATTACCTCATTTTTTTATGCCTCTCCTTTTCTTGTTTATGCATTTGCCTTGCCTTTTCTTTCTCTTTTTTGTAGTTAAGTTTTATGGCACACCTACTCAAACATAACTATCAGTATGAAACTTCCCGAAATTTGAAGAAAAACACAAAGATAGGAAGCACCAAGCATGAAATTGATTGATTGTAAACATAACTAATCCTAACCCAAAAACTGTAGCAAGATCATATCTGTATTATGAATTTTAGCATGCTTTATGATTAAAAGTTCAAGGAAAAGGTAGCACCCAAAAATTTACAATTTTCTCTAGATTTAATAAATCTCATGAACATATGTATCACATACCAACCATGTATTAGCCCTAATAGAGCATTTGATTACAATCATGAATATATTGTAAGTGTGCACTAATCTAACATTAAAGGCAGATGCTAAGTGATGTCATATGATAACATTAATAATGCCATTTAATAAGACATGTTATGTCTAAGTATAGGTGTCTTTTATTACATATTTTATGAAATGAACATATGATATACAAATAGCAGAATTGAACATGGTGTTATCTTGCTTCAATAATGAAATACATAATTTTATCTCCCTCTATTTTTTGGTATCAAGGGTTCTGCTTTCTGTTTCAACAAGGTAAAAGAGGTATATGAGACGAGGATGCACAAGCACAAGGTTGAAAGAGTTAATTAACAAAGAGAAACACACACTTGTGGGGTGTATTTCTGAACGGTGTAAGCAAAGTTGTTTAAGAACTCTAGATAGTTAGAAGATGTACTCTTTTAAGACAGATGATAAATTGTAATGACTGCAAGAAAATATATTTGTAGTTTAATAGGTAAACCAACAAGCATGCAATCAAAACCATCGCTGCTGAAGATTCTTGATGCTAAATAATGAACATGATATTGTAAGAGTCGCTATACAGGAACTGTCAGATAAAAGTTAAAACCATAGAAGTGATTCTAAAGACCCAGATTCATGCAGATGCAGTATAGAAGCACTATAAGCCAAACCAGATTCAACAAAAATAGTCTTCCAAATGTCTCTAATGTTTTGAAGCATATGAATTTCAAGTAATTGCTGGAAAAATAAACATGTTGAAAACTTCATAAAACAATAATGTTCAAACTTCTCGAATAAATTTACAATACATCTAAAGACAGGGAGGGAGGAGAGGAACAAAGAGAGGGAGAAGAGGAGAATTGTCAAACTAGTACAAGAATAAGAATGATTAAATTAATGTCCACAAGTGAAGAAAAGTAGGTCAATGGGACTCGAGAATATATCAATTTACAATAGAAAGTCCCAAGAAGAGAGCAGCCTAGGGAAGCAAAATAAAGGAACATAAGCACTTTACAAAAAAATGTGTATATTTACAAAAAAAAACACCTTTGTATGGGACTCATAAAATGAATGAAAAAAAACCAATGCATATTTTTCAAAATTGTAGCAAGCTGGGAACATATGTTTGATGGGTGGTTGTTAATAGTTATTACTAGTGTTCCATGGAAACATGTCCTCCCCTACCTCCCACCCCCATAAAATCAGGTCATTTCCAAAATCAGGATGTCCCTAGGATGTCGAGACACCAAGGAACACCCCCCACCACCATCAATATGGAGGAGACATCTCCGGAATGTTTCCCTCAAAGAGGGACATTTCTGGGGTGTCCCCATAATGGGAACGTTGGGGGACGTTAGGGAGCCCCCAAGACAGCACAAGGACTTTGTTAAGTTCCTCAACCATCCCTGAGACTTTGCTCTTTTTAAAAAGGCATTTTTTTGGAAATGTGATCCACTAACCCTATCCCAAAAAGGCTAATGGGCTCCACCCACACCCTAAACACTCAAAAAAAACTATTAATAGACGTGCCCGCCCTCAATTCAAATCACCATCAACACTTTGTAGTTTGTCATTGCATTGAGCAAGCAAGAGCAAGAGGAAGAGGAAGTCTTCATCGATCAACCATTCAACGCATTCATCAAGCCTTCAAGGTAAGGCTTCGTACTTTATTTTTGGCATTTGCATTTTCTATTTTCATTGCTAAATCTGAAATAAATGATAATAAGACAGTTTTTTATGTTTTCAATTTAAATATTCAATACATTGTTTATATATGCAAATTGAAAATTATTTGTAGGGTTTAGAAATTATAAAATGTTGTTTTTAGGGTTGTTTACTCTGTTGTCTTTTTAGTAAAAATAAAAATAAAAAAAGTTTAACAATGTAATGTCCCTTTTTAGGATATTCCTGATTTCTTTACTTACATACAATAAGATCACTAGAAAGGGACATTAGAGATATTAAAGATCAATAAATTAAGATTATATTCAGTCCACAGAATAATTCATATTAAACTCAGCTATAAGAGCATAATTAATAATGAGAACAATACTACATAATATAAAGAATGAGATCGAATCATCATAGCATAATCCACATTCAGTTCAATTCATAACACAATTCAGCATCGACTATGTTCAAGTCTTAATCCTTACTTCCTTACTAACCCTCAACCATGGATGAGGATTTACTTGTCTAGGGTGTGATGAAACCAACTCAATGGCTGAATTTACTCTGCCTCTCCCTAACAAAACCTTGCTTGTCCTAAGGTTGGAGGCAATAGAAGTTAATAAGTATTAACTTGAACGTACTTCAATATACTTCAACATACCAAATGATCACATTTATTCATAGCACATTATGTATTGGCTATGTTCAAGTCTCAATCTTTATTTCTCTTCTAATCCTTAACCATGGATGAGGATTTACTTGTCTAGGACGCGATGAAACCAACTCGGAAATATAAACTTTTTATATCTGTATATTAGTCAAATCCTTTTTTCTATATCCCCTCAATCTTTTCAACAATTCTTTTTATACCTCCTCCTGCCTATAGGAAAAGGAGCGACTTATAGAGATAGGCGTTCATTCCAAGGAAGGCGTCCCTTCTATTGCTAACAATTCTTCAAAAACGCAACTGCTTAGGAAGGAGTCGGCCTTCACTAAAAATTGCCAATACATGGAGAGTCGACCATTATTATGGAAGCACCTTAATATTCATCGTTGTATTTCATTATCCTTTTTTAATCGCCCAATACCTTTTTTGCACATTTATATACTAATCAGCACACACTTTGCCATATATATAATCGCTATTTGCTACAGCAGATATCAATGTCTATTGAAGGTATATTATTTTATAATAATACTTATATTTTATATATAGAATACATAAATATATTCATTCATATATATTTATAGTATATGATCATACTTATAATAACACTTAATTTAATATTATATTCATATTAACAATATTTATATTTATCATTTATAAATATAATAATATATTATTGTTAATAAATATATTATATTTTGATTATAAAAATATTTATATAATAATATTATTTAATATTATTATATACACAATTATCATCCAAATTGACGATAGAAAGGATATGACAAACACCATATTTTAAGAAAGTGACTTCTCTGTCTTATCACGATGTTTAAATCTTTAATCTAAACAATGTCTTAATATTGAGACATCACAAACAACCCTAAAAACAGCATTTAGGCGTTTAACTTTACTTTCCAGTTTTATAATGGCAGTATTTTAGATTTCTAAATTTATTTCTTAAATTATTTTTAAATGTTGATTTGAACTTTTGCATAATGATGTAAGCATAGCTGATTTTCTAATTTTCATTTGGCTTTTGTGTATCCTCTGCTTCTATGCCTCACATGATCTAAAGTAAGAAAAACAAAAGTAAAATGAAAATGAAAATGCTTCTTTAGATTTTACTTTTAGTTTTTTTAAGTTCAAATATTAAATTTTTATTTTAAAATTTAATACAATTATTATTGATTATCAAATTAGGATTTCATCTTTTGTATATCTTCTTCTTTTGTGCTTTGTGCAACCTAAAGTAAGAAAAACAAAAGTGAAATCTTTGTTTGATGAAGGTTGAAGAACAAGAATTTTAATCTTTGTGTATACTTTGTTTTTGCTTCTACACTTCATGTCAGTTGAAGTAAGAAAAACAAAAAGAAAATCCTTGTGTCTTGAGCCTTTGCATTATGTATGGTTTACAATTTAAATCATAAGTATCATTCCCTATAGTGTCACTATGAGTTTGCACGAGTGACAATGAGAATCAAGGGGTTGGGAATCCAAACATTGCAATTGAATCTGAGTCTCCAGGTACAGATGTGGGGAAGGGTGAGGCAACTAGTTTTATTACAACTACACATTTTAATTGCCCTTCCACAATGTTGGAAAAATTAGCCAAGGGTCCCTCTAATAAGAAGTCCCCTTTGAAATAATTTGCTACCAATATACAAGCAAGGTTAGCACATCAAGGGGCAGCACTAGGCTATGGAAATGCCAATTTTTGTGGCCTTAAATTCCAAGGCGGCAGTACTATAATGACCACTAGCATTCATGTCGTGTGTGCTTTCTAATTTATTTGTTAGATGTTGTATCGAGTGTTTTAACAGTGTATTGTGAGACACCTGTGTTATGATTCGTTGCATCGAACATTTTGATGATGCTTGTTGTACCATCAAGGTGTTTTGATTGTGTACTCTAG
The DNA here is from genome assembly GCA_027924645.1 of Cunninghamia lanceolata. Taxonomy (NCBI): domain Eukaryota; kingdom Viridiplantae; phylum Streptophyta; class Pinopsida; order Cupressales; family Cupressaceae; genus Cunninghamia; species Cunninghamia lanceolata. The sequence continues at coordinate 16,488,237 of BSBN01001272.1, read as the reverse complement.
ATGCTTGTGTTGCAATGTGCTGTATGAACATCAATGTATTCTTGATGAGGTTTTGTATTGGCATTTGGATTTCTGACTATGTATTATGGGATGCATATGCTGTGCCTTAATATGTTTAGATTTTTACAATGTTTCAACTTCAATATATTCGATATAGTTGTGATTAATATATTTGATTCATCATTATGAATTACTGTTGATTATACATCTCGTTTCCTAAATCATGCTAGTCATAGATGATTTACAGTTAGATGTGATGATTTGATACCATGTTATATCACATTGGGTTGTTTATATTGCTTTGGCTATTACTATGTGGAGTAGGTACACCTGATGTTTGACCTAAGTGTGTAGGTACAAGGATATCCCCAACGGTGGTTACATTGGAGATGGTTGTTTTGGGTTAAAACGTGTGTTAACCTCTATCTCACTCGGTTTGAGTGCGAGATGAGTCTTGTGAATCCCCGTGTAAACCTGGATCCGAATCAGTGGTGAATCTATGATTTGCATGTTGTGCACACCCATAAAGAGCGTGTAAGTCCCTTGTGTATGGTTATTTATCTTATTTCATTGCATTTAAAATTATTTCAAAATGTATATTTGTCGTATTTGCAAAATGTTTAATGCTTGAGTCAAAAAAGATAATATTGTACCTTAGTGAAAAAAGGTCTTTTGCATTATTTTATTTCTAGTAGATGAAAATTAAAGCAAATTTAATTATTCTTTCGAAATAAAATATTTTGCATATAGTAGTTAGGAATTTGCATTATAATGGAAATTTAATTTAATTCCATTGGTTATTGGAAAATATTAAATGTAAGTTAATTATGTTGCATTTGCCTGTGGAATTAATTGTATTAATTTAATTATTTATTTTTCCCATTTTTCACAAAAGCCATTTTTTGAAAATAGCTTGATGAATAGAAAAAAAAATAGAGAAAAGTATAAAAGGAAATTAAAAGGCTTATTTCCTCACTTTGCTATTTATGGTTTTCAAAAAACCCTCTCTCCTCCTTTTGAAAGATTTCTCATTTTGGGATAAGAATGGATTGGATTTGCTTGAGGATGGATTGGAATTGTTACAAGTGGATAAAAAGTTGCTTTTGTGTGTGTGTGCTTTATTTATGCATTTAAATGAGTTTTCTACATTTGCCATGCCCACATTAGCTGGAGACATATGACATCTCCTTTTAAGAATGGTTTCAATCAATTGTTGCATTCATTTATGCATTAATTAAAATTTGAAAAATGAAAGAATAGAGTCATAGTTATGGAAAAAATTTCCAAAAACCTTGGTTTGCAAAATTGGGAAAAAAATACTTAATGGTGAATTTGAGATTTCTTATGGCTTTGTCAATTTTTAATAATGGAAAATTGAAAATTAGAATCCCTGTTGAATGAATTATTTTGCGGAGTAAGTTGACTCCTTGTGTAAATGTGATTTTGCATCATTGGGCAATGTGCCATGACTTTTTGCATTGATTTTTGTGCCGAGCCAAAATTCTAATTTTGGGCCATTAGACACTTAGGATTGAGGTATAGAGTAGGAAAGGAGTGACCTCTCACCGCTTGCCCAGATTCAAAAGGAATTCATGGATAGAGCTAATTGAGAGTTTAACCAATTAAGAATATAAACATTGGGGTTAAATAAAACATATGATTAAATAAGACAACTATGCCATGATTCGAATGCCTTACAAGGATTTGGACTTGGACGTAATGGACATCACAACTCTTGGAAGTTGATGAATGTTATTGAGTCTCCTCATGTGAGGAAGATTTTCTACTCAACTTTCTACATAGTCGTTGTGCTAGTGTGTTGACACTCCTTAGTTTACTTCTAGGACCCTCACCCTATCCTATCACCGGATTTTGTATCTAATGTGTGTTGAGACCCCTTCACGTATGTTGATGGTTTTTTACCCTCATACATGTATGTTTGTTGGTATTTAATTATACATTGATTTGTGTGTTGATGCATAGAGTCCTTTGTGAATGCATGTTGGATTTCCTTATATATATTAATTTGTGTGCATTTAAGGTGTGAGCAAACCCTTATGCATGAATGTTGTTTGGCATTCTTTCTATGCTCATGTCGGCATGAGTGAGCTACATATACTCCTGTATGTATTTGATCGGTGTGTGTGCTATATATGCTCTCATATGTATTGTTTGGCGTGAGTGGCTACATATGTTGTATGCATTTTATTTGGCATGGGTGTTGCCATGTACTCCTTGTTTGTGTGAGTGTGATTGGTCTCCAATTCGATTGTTCCTACTCTTTTCACCCTAAAGTGAGGGCATAACTACTCTTTTCACTCATTTGACAAACACAAAAGAGCAAAACAATTTTTTTTCCTCCAAGCTGCCATTGTTGGGTTTTGAAGGTTTCTTCATTTTTCTTCAAAGGTGAGGGCTATTGGAGAGTTAAATTGACATCAACAGGGGAGGAATAGCTGCACAAAGAAGATTTAACCATCAAAGGTGAGTGAATCTTCCATTTTTTTTTTCAAGTTTTGAATAATTTTTTTCCAGTTTTTTTTTCTTTTTTCCAAAATTTTGAATATTTTTTTTAACTTTTTTATGCATGATAAGGGGTTATTATGCCGATTTTTTTTAATTTTTTAAGTTATAGAGTTGTAAATTTGTAATGTTTTTTGTTGTAGGTTCATATAGAATGGCTGGTAGTTCCGGTTCAGTTGCCCAAAATGCAAAGAGTTCATTTAAAATTGATGGAGCATCACCTCTTTGGCGACATACAACAATGATTGAACAACTTCTTGGTGGTGGGGGTTATTGTTGGCATTGTAGCCAATGTAAAATTGAGTACAAGAGCTCATATAGTAGAGTGAAAGCTCACTTCTGCACTATTCCCAACTTGGGAATAAGAGCTTGTCTTGTGCCCAATAAAAAAGGGTTGCCAAAGCAACAAATAATGAGCTACATTAGAGAACAAGAAGATGCCAACATGGTTAGCAATAGATCAAAGGAAAAAGTACATCCTCTTGCCATGAAAAGTGTAACGAAACCCCCTAGTGGCTTATCACAACCAGCTGGCCCACATCCTTTCATGCCATTGTCATCATCTTCCCTAGCAGAGAATGTTTCACGTAAAAGAGGCCCATTAGAAAGGGCCTTCAACAATGAAGCGAGAGAGCTTGCAGATCAGAGCATTGTTCATTGCATTTATGGCAATGGGTTTCCTTTTAACCTTGTTAGATCACCATCTTGGCAGGATATGGTGATGGCCATTGCCAATGCACCTACTGATTATGTTAGTCCTAGATATGAAAAGGTGCAAACCACCTTATTGGAGAAGGAGAAAGATTTAGTAGAGCCATCATCGAGAGCAATCAAGGATACATGGCCTGAAACAGGTGTGTCCATCATTTCTAATGGATGGAAGATTGCAAAAATAGACCACTAATCAACGTCATTGCAGTGTCCTCTAAAGGGGCAATGTTTTTGAAGGCAATAGATTGTGAAGGGCAAGTGAAAGATGCAACTTTCATTTCCAACATCCTCATAGAATCCATTGAAATGGTGGGCTCTGAAAATGTTGTCCAAGTCATAATGGACAATGCTAAAAATTGTAGGGCAGCTTATAATATAGTGGAGGGTAGGTATGGGCATATTTGTTGGACACCATGTGTTGTCCACTCACTCAATTTGATAATGCAAAAGATTGGCACAAAGATTGAGTGGGTCAAAGAAATCTACACGGAAGCTAAGGAGATTCAAATGTTTGTGACTAATCATCATATGTCACAAGCCATCTTCAGGTCCTTCTCCAAATTGGAGTTGTTGAAGGTAATTTTATATTTTTTTTACTTTTAGCATATTTAATATTTTTAAATTTTTGCTAAGTTGCTACTTTTTACTATTTAAATTTTAATTTATTTTTTTTACATGATGTTAGGTTGCTGAAACTCATTTCACATCACACACAATCGTCTTGAGACGACTTATGAAGGTGAAAGTAGCATTGAGTGCCATGGTCATTGACACTCTTTGGAGTGTATGGAGGCAATCACAGACAGAGAAAGCCCAAAAAATCAAAGCATTGATCCTTGATGATGAGAGGTTGGCTCGTGTGCAATATATTTTGGATTTCCCCGAGCCCATCATGAGTATGATTAGGTATGCAGATAGGGATCGACCATGCTTGGGTGAGATTTATGATGGCATGGACTCCATGGTTGAAAAAATACGGACCATAATAGAAGCCTAGGACCAAGACCCCACAGAAGCATTTTTTAAAAGAGTGCAAAGGATCATTTTTTAGCGTTGGAACAAGATGACCACACCTTGGCATCTCTTAGCATTTGCTTTGTCTCCAAAGTATTATAGCAAAGAGATACTTTCCCTACTGAGGAGGGTAGCACCATATAGAGATAAAGAGGTTGTTGGGTACAAAACTGCATTCAAAAGACTATTTCCAGATGGAGATTTAGAGAGAATTGTCTCAGGTGAGTTTGGCGAGTTCATATCTTCAAAGAATCAAGATGCTTTCACTCTTCGAGACAAGTACAAGAAAGATGCTCATGAATGGTGGTACCTACATGGCCAATACTATTTTCACTTTCAACCTCTTGCAATAAAAATTCTATCTCAAGTATGCATCTTTTTATTTTTCAAAATTAACTTCCTCATTTTTCTTTCCCTACTATATATTAATTTTATTAATTTATAATTTATGTTTTATAATTTTGTAATTGTAAATGTTGTAAGTTTGTAACTTGTAAGTTGTATGGTATGCAAATTTAATAGGTTGTGAGTTCATCTTCAGTTGAGCGGAATTGGAGTACATACTCCTTTATCCACTCAGTTAAACGGAACCAATTGGGTGCAAAAAACGCTGAGGATTTGGCCTTTGTGCACTCCACCTTGCATCTCTTGTCACATAAGAACCCTAATTACAATGAGGGGGTGATGAGAAATTGGGATCTAACTCTTGAGTGTGCCGATTTAGATGCTACTACTACATAACTTGCATAAGTCTCTATCGACGAGGACCATGAGACAACTACACATGACACAGACATGGCTAGTGGGAGTGGTGTTCCAGCTGATTGTGGTTCAAATTAAGTTGAACCAAATACTGACTATAATGCTTTTGATGAAGACCCATATGATGCTTATTGAACAATCAATCAGAATATTGATTGTAATTTTCATTTTGTATTGACATTTAACTCTTTGAGAAATCACTAAATTATGAATTTCAATTCATGAGCATTTACTATTTTCATTATTGCAAGTTATGAGGTATATATATATATATATATATATATATATATATGTTGTCGTACCGTACCCAGGCCAAAAAAACATTGTCGTATCTGCATACCCAAACCCGTACTAGGACCGGTAACCTAGCTTTTGAGCAAACTAAAAATAGTTAGTAAGATGCATGTGGTACAGAGAGAAAAATGGGTGTGTTGCAGCCTGAATGTATTATAGGAAAAAGAAACAAAGAGAATTGAGTAAAATAAAACATAAAAAGCAAGCAGAGTTTGCAACTCGTACAAAGTGATCTTTGCAATTCCATAGAAACCATCTATTGAGGAACAAATGTTTTTTTCTCAATTTTTTATGGCTTTTCCCAGAGATTCTGGGTTAATTTTTAAAAAATGCAAAATCAGACGCTTTCAATGTTTACAAATAAAAAGCTGCTGTTGGAACGGCAGAGGAAAAGATTAAGATCCTACGCATAGGCAATGGCGAATAATTTACTTCACACAGCTTTTCTAACTATTTTAAAGCTCAGAAGATCAAACGGCAATACACAGTTCTATATTCTCAGAAGAATGATGTTGATGAAAAGAACAAGGTGATCACGGAAATGATAGTGTATGTTGGAAGGCAAAAGACTTCTTAACATTTTCTAAGAAGACACGGCCTATAAATTTATCTATCTACTGAATAAAGTTTTGACCAAGTTAGTGATAAAGCATTTGTAAAATTTTGGTTAACTTTTTTTTTTTAAATAAATTCTTCATGAAAACTGTCTTAAGATAGGTTATAGATTCAAGAGTGCATTTTTGTTGTTTATAGTTGTGTCCTACATATAGCTTGACTTCCAAAAGTTTTGTTGATAGTAAAGATGGAGTATCTGACTAAAAATTAGTTCTAGAACTGTTTGTTCGTGTTAAAGAAAATTGAAGAAAACTGATCTGAAGCTTTCAAACAAGATTATCTTCTAAACAAAGTAGGTATTGTATAACTGCCATCAAGATTCAAAATACAGGTTCTCAGAAGAAAATGAGCTACAAAACACAAGAAATGACTGAAAAATCCGCCATATAATTGCTGCTGCACACGAGGAGGAGGCTGAAATGGTAATATACCATGCTCCAGGAGGTGAGGGAAGAATGAGCACCCTCAACCTAGAGGAGGAGGCAAAAGTTCTAGACTGAAGAGGAAGACAAAACCAGTGAAAAATCAATTAAAGTTCACCTTATGTTTTAGTTCAGTTGAATCACAAACAATTTAATTAGTTGTTATATAAGTTTAGGATAAAGACATGCATGTTGAATATGATGTTTTAATAAAATATTAAAAAATAACACTCCAGAAATGTATAGATAGCCCCTCAGAAAACAAAGGCATTATGTGAAAATCGGTGTACCATACAAGAGAGAAATTCAACGGAAGCGTTAGTAAAACTAAAAACTAGGTCAGACTGGTGGCCATAGTCTATGTGCAAATGTAAGGAATATATTATGAAGAGACATCTACCGGCACATCATAAATATTAAAGATCAAATTAATATTCTCTTTTTGCTATATTGTAAAATCAAATTGGTATTGACAAGAGCAACCTACTTTGGTTAGAAAATTTAAAAACATTAAAAGCACATTTCTCTTTAAATGAATAACCGCAAATGCTAATGCAACTGTCTTAAGTTTTCAAGTGAGACAGAAAACATCGTGTTTTCAGGTTCAGAAAAGCTTTTTGCTAGTTGAAATGAGCCCCTAGAGCATGGTACACAAATAAGAGCAAACATTTACTTCAAATGCAGTCAATGGAAGCCCTCTTGATCCAAATCCTTATGTCTGAAGCATTCCTTAATCTGACTATATGAACTCCATGTGAAGGCAATGCATACGAGGCTTTCTGAAGGTCGTAAACTGGGATAGTTAAAATGACTGTGTGAAACTTCCATTAACAATTTCTGGTGGCACCACAGCTACCATGAAATCAAAAACTTTTGTGGGATCCACATAACCAAACAATCTAAGTGTACTACCTGTATAAGTATCAAAGAATTTGTGATCACTTCCAAAAATAATGACGACTGTTGCTTTCTTCTGCTAATTTTTACAGTCTAGGGACAGATAATTCCTGTCACTTCTAATAGTGATAATTAAGGTTAAGCTTCTCCTTGAGCCAGCCAATCGCTATCAAAATCAAAACAGTTGAAATTCATATTAACCACTTTCACCATTATAAGTCTGATGCTAGTTGCCAGTGTCACAATAGTACCGTTTCTCGTGAGTTCTGCTGGTTGAAATTCTTTTGCCTTTCCTGTCATCTGATTTATGACTATGATGTAGAGTCAGGACCACAGCAGAGGTAAACCAGTGCAGAGCACATCATTGAAAATTTCAATGAGGCCAAAGAGAATATACACTCAATGTATAAAAGACTCAGATTGGAGCTCACCATCTGTTGCCTTGTCATTGCTCAACATAGAAATGGCTTTTCAAATGATGCTAGTTCTGGTTAAGTAACAAAAGGGAGGCGAAGAAACCACTCAGAATTGATTGTTAGTATGAACAAGGAAAAGAGATGAGAGAAAAAGTATTGCTTCCCCATAGAGAGAGCACAGCAAATATAATGATTTAGAAATTTACAATTACAACCACCTCATTAATGGAAGTTCAACAACCTCATTAATAAGCTACAACAAACTTATTTATTACATACACATGTAGATACACTTTATATGATTATTCTAATATATTCTAATACCCTCTCCACCCCTCCCTCCCAATGACTAAACCATAAACAAAACCAAGCTTGTCCCAAAATTTGAGAAAGTAACCAAAACCAAGTGGTTTAATCATTAAATCAACAGGCTGCTCTTAAGAAGCATAGAAAACGGGAGAAATATTTGCACAAGCAGCCTTCATGACAGCAAGCACTTGAGAAAAATATGTGAAAAGAACAAACTGAACATGCTCTACTACGTAATTATCAACTGGTTTGTCTGTCCTCTGAGGTTATTCATCTGATTGAGGAAGTTCATGTTCATGTATACCTTCCAAAGTGGAAAATACCACTTAGGTCTCTAATGTGCCTCAAGCAAATGCTATGAAGGTAAGATCTCAACTAGAGCCTCTGCTGGAGTGGAAACACCTTTACTCCTACATCTCAAATAGACAAGTGGAGAAGAACCAGCCAAAGGCTGATGCACAAGTTGACCTAATGAATTGGAAAGTTCATTCTTCAAAGGTACCATAATACTAGATTCAGGAACTTTGTTGACCTCTTGCTGAACACATTAAAAATATGGCCATCTCTTTTACATCAACATCCTGAGTAACGATAACTTTGTTAGTAGAAATATCAATAAGCCTATTAAGCCTATATGCCTTAGATTGTTCGCTATAACCAGCAAAGAAATATCTTATACTTTTGGGATCTAGCTTGTCTTTTCTGCTCGGGAACTAAAGTGTATTTAGCTGAACCAAAAATACAAAATGATGTTACCTCAGGTTTGTTAGCAAACCGAGTTTCCTCTAGTAAGACATTCTACAAGGCTCTGCAAGGACTCTTGTTTAGGAGATAAGTTAATGTGTTCACAGCTTCTCCCCAATACCAGTAGGGCACGTTCCTACACTGCATCATGCATGTGCCATCTCCATGATAGTCCTATTATGCCTTTCAACCACTTCAGTCTCTTGCGGAGTGTATGTGGCAATTAACTAGGGTTGAATTTCAAAAAATTCTTTGAATTGAGCTGAGATGAATTCCCCCCATTATCGAACTATAGAGTCTTGATCCGATGTCCTATATGAATGTTTCCACCAACGCCTTGAATTTCAGGAAAGCGCCATAGTAATCAAACCTCTTTAAGAAGTAAATCTACATCTTTTTGAAGAAATTGTCCGCCAACAGCAGCAAATATCTCAAACCATTGACAATAGGAGATTTCCAGAAAGGCTCACAGAGGTTTGCATACATGAGACCCAAAAGCCCCTTAGCACGCCATGCACCTCCTTTAGGAAATGGCTTCCTCTTCTACTTTCCAACCAAACACCCAGCAAACCAATCTTGGTTTTTTTGTATAGGAGGCAGCCCACAAACCATATAGCCTTTGCTAAATTTGGCCAAATATTGAAGATTCAAATGGTCATATCTTTCATGCCAAAGAACGGTGGCATTATCTTTGACAACTAAGGTATGCAAATTAGTTGTAGTAGCATAAACAAGCTTCTATAGGCCTCCTTGCCCAATTCCTAGGGCAACAACTTTGTCTTGTTTCACATCAGACATTTCGGGGACGAGGGGACGATAGGGGGACGTCCCCTGGCCATCCCCAAAAAATTTAAAAAATCGGAATCATCCCCAAACACGTCCCCTTTTTCGGAAACATCAGGAATGCATAGGGGACACCTGGACATCCCCGAGATGGTTGGGGGCGTCTCAGAGTCCCTTGACTATCTCGGGGATGGCTTTTGATGTGTGCTACAACTCTTAGTATGTTTCTACATCTTCAATTAAAATCGTAATGTGTACATGCACACTATCATGCCCACGCTACTGTAACTCAGATTTCACACCCTTACATGCTACTACCAATGTGCGAATCTTCCCATTACCAAATTCAATGATTTAACAAAAGAAGTTTGCTAATACTTATTTGTATGTGACTGAGTTTACTTCTACTTGCTGTTGTAAACCAAGAACCATGCTTGAAATCAACTGAGCATGTTACTATAATGCTTCTTAAGTGTTGGAAATGAAGTCAGCATGCAAGAAACAAACAATTGAGCAAGTAAAGTACCGAAAAAACATCACACAAGATACACCCTGGAGAGACCAGTGTGGGAAACTCCAGCATGGAAATGGTTTTGTCTCCTTATGTCAATCAAACAGCAAGATTACAAGCCAACTTTGCTCTCATGGAGCCTCTAAGAACACTTTGGGATTGATACATCCATTTACCAAGCTATCCTAAACTTGTCCTGCTGTAAATCTCAGTCAGCTAACTTCCTACTCATTCTAAACTTGCCCTGCTATAAAACTTAGTTAGCTGATTCTCACTCAACTGGAATGCATACAACATTTCCAGAATTCCCTTTTTTTCTACTGCCTTTGCAAGAGCTTAGCAATCATACTTATGCATAGTTTATACTGTTTAAAAAAAAGTGACAGGTAGCGGAAAAAAAAGTCTCTTGATATTGATAGCCCAGATGAGTCATAGACTATTGTATTTTGAAGTTTGAGACTTTGAGTTTAACTTTAACTTCAATTTTAAACTTTAAACTTTAGAATTTGAACAATCAAATACTTTAATACTGTTGTTATACTGCTGTCATGATTAAATTTTATTGCTGTTATATTGCTGTCATTATTAAATTTACTGTTGTTTAGACTTTATACTTCTGTCATGATTAATTTTATTGCTGTTATACTGCTGCTACTAACTGCTAATAATAAATATTTATTGTTGTTATAACTGCTGTCCATTAAGTTGTAGAAAAATCTCTCTCTCTCTCTCTCTCTCTCTCTCTCTCTCTCTCTCTCTCTCTCTCTCTATATATATATATATATGTTGAAAAATTCATATCCTTTTGACATGTTAAGTGTGTCGATGCCTTTGAATCAAAGAACCAACGACAGTTGTCAATGTTGTCTGAAGGAGATGCTATGGGAGCAAACTCTCCATCTGAACCATGCTCTTCCTCAACATCAACCACATTAGCTTCACCATGCTTCTTGTGAGATAGATTGTATAGCCCTTCCCAGAATTCTTTCTTAACATGTCAAAATTTGATACAATAAAAGCATTTCAACTTTTTATTAGGTTGAGTAGTGTGAGAAGTGTTGTCAAAAAAAATTGAGATTTGCCCTTAAACCAAGCAGCAAAGGCAATTTTTATATACCCAATTGTAGATTCACCCATCTGTTGTTGTCTATGCTCTTTTTGCAACAAGTGCATACTGACCTTATCAAAAGTCAAAGTTTGACTTTGAGGCAGTAAGTTTAGAGACTCCACAAAAGTCTCAAAGAAGGGCGTCAGGCGATTAATGATATCCACTGGTTTGTTGACAGCAACGAGTTGATCCCTAAATTCTTTGATTTTTTAAAATGTGTCAAGTTTAAAGCCAGAATCCATCAATTCCCTGAGGGCAGGTCATGTTTTTACCATCCTTGTTGTTCTTTTTGTGTAGTCGTCAGATCATTTATGGAATAAGGCTTTTGAAGACTTTTGTCACAACAGCAAAAAGAAGTTTTGTCGAAGAAATTTCTTAAGGAATAAGGTCGAGTGTGCATCTCTCTAAAGGAGATGGAATTTCAATGAGCAAAATCTTGTCTTACATTCAGATCAGCCTAGGAATGATTGTGAGAAGTGTCTGTAGGATCCCTAATCAGATCTGCCCTAAATTTCCGATTTTTCTTCTCCTCAAACCCTAGGTCTGAATTCTGATTTTTCTGTTCTGAACTTAAAATGGTTTGGACAGCGAACAATGTATGCCAATTGCTCAAATAAACATGCCAATCATGTACTCTTATGAAGATAACATCAACCATCAATTCAACCACATAATATGACCATCCAAATGCAAAACAAATGACATATAATTCTGATTTCTGAATATGAATAACTGCTGCTATAAATCAGATTATCCAGAATTGCAATTACATCAAGTTTATAGGCTCAAACATGCCCAAACATAGCCCAAATCTCTGTTGTTACAAATCAGACCTAAACATAGGCTTATACATACCAAGAATGGTGAAGAATGATGTCTTATAGCAAACCCTAGATGGGCGAATCCTCCAAGATAGGCGGCGCTCCCCTCAAAGATGAAAAATGGCATGCACAATGAAGGCAGCCGCTAGGGTTTGGCTCCAAATGCTCCAAAAATATGAAATCGCCCTCCTTGGGAAGTGGCGCTCAACCTAGGGTAAAACCCTAGCAAGAAACTTCCCTCAAAACCCTCCAAAAATGTGGCGCTCCCCAAGCTGATCTGAATATATCTTCAATCTCCCAAAATTGTTTTTGCCCACAAATCTCACAATTTTGGCCCTAGGGTTTTGTCTCCAAATCTGCAGAAATAGATATGTCTTTGAAGCTCAATCTTCTTCTCCAAATCACCAATGAAGTGCAAATGTGAACTCCGTATGAATCCACCTCAAGATGGAATTGGGTTTTCGTCCAATCCACCAATTTTATTTTATTTTATTCTTTCTTTTTCCAAGAGGCTTATTTAATAAAAAGTCATTTATAGGTCCAGCCTAATTAATCCAATATAAATAATCCAAAGTGACTTAGGATTACTTAGTATTTAATTAATTAGATTATTCCCTTACAAATCCCGACTTAGCCTACGGGAATAAAATAGGCTAGCCGACTCCATTGGGTGATCACTCGGAAAAAGGGGACATTACAATATCATCAAAAGGTTTCAAGGTTTGTTGTCTAAGATTTATCAAAGGGGTTTATCATAGAAGTTTGGTGTTGCAAAACTTGCAGAAATAATAAAGAATGAATGTTAGGGTTTGGTGCAAAAAAGTCAACAGAGAAGGGGTGTTCAAATTCAAGTTGTCAAGTGGATAATCATAGTAGTAGAGAGTTTTTCAGAATTCTACCATGATCAAAACAGAGAAAAGCCTCATCAGAATCATTCAGAGCTATCTATCCAAAAGTCTAATTTTAGCCAAAGCTATTTATAGCCCACACTATTTTTAGTTGTCTCTAATTTTAGCGCAATGAACTATGTGAGGCGTCAACTAATTTTAAATAATCTATCTTTAGATCTCGTCATGCAAGAGATGTGAGCTTTAATTGTTAATTTGTAATTCTATCGACAACTTAACTAAAAATTGCTAGAGTCCATTTTTAGTTTTAGTGGATAGGATTGTATGATAAAACTTGCATTGCATGCAAGCAATCAGTAGCTAGAGTAGAAGAGCAGTTAATTTTTTAATTTATTTTCATGTAATAGCTTTGAAACATTATAAATAAGTGGCATTTGAAATAGATTGGGAATGGTAAGTTTTATGCCTACTTGTAGTTGACATTGTTGTTTAAGTATTCTATCTCTTATGTAAAATAAGTCAAATATCATTTAATAATTATTGAGGGCTTTGTATCGCAGTGATGATCAAGTTAGGCCTTGAGGCTTTGTATTCAATTCCCATGTTAACTCATAATATTTTGTTTGTTTGCACGGATCAAGTAACTTGATTTGTTTTCCAAACATTGCAAGCTTTGTATTGCAAAGTTTAGAGAAATGTAGTCATCATAGCTTTGTATGTGTTGTTTTCATTTTGATTTGCCAAATTTTGTGTTGTGTAAACCTATCAAATCCTTATGTGTACTTGCACTGCTCAATCTCTACTTTTAGTTGAATAGTGTAAGCATGTAGTAATTGTAGGGTTTTCTTTGAGTCAAAAAGCATTAAAATCTTTTGCCTTGAGTTGAAATGTGTATCAAAGTTTTGCCTTGGGTGAATGCAAAAAGAAACATTTAGTTTTATTCATCATGAACGTGAACCTCCCAGAAAAACAGTGCACAAATTGTAAAAAACAAGTACATATTGTTCAAATTAGATTAGTTTTTGTTTACAAAGAGCTTCCCCTTCTAATTCAAAGATCAATTCTATTGCATATCTGTTTCGTTTTGTGTTGCACTGAAAGGTGTGAATTAAAACACTAAACAATTTTGATGACTCTACAAGAAAAAAACATAAGACTACCATCTTATCCATCGCATCATTCCAAAGTTCATAAAATTATTTTCAGCTTCAAAAAAAGAACCACTACAAGCAATGGCTCAACCATAGGGTAACCATATCAACACAATTGTTTGCCTCCATTATTGCCATGGGGCAACTAGATTGGTTTGTTGGCATTAACAAAACATCATGAGCTTCCTTGTGGATCAAGGAAAAAAATTTAAAAGTTCTATGGTGATGGCAAGCAACATCCAGATGAACATATTTCAATCTTCACCACCACATGTGCAATTTTGAGAATGGCACATAAAGATGTTGCAGTTTGCTTGTTTGTGGAAACATTACAAGGCATAGCAACTTATTGGTTTCACAATATTGCTGCCAATTTGATTAGTAGTTGGGAGTTAATGAGTGAGAAATTTCTTCCACGTTTCAAACCAACTAAAAATAGTCATATCTTGTTTGCACAACTCTCAAATGCCAAGAAAGACAATACTGAACCTATGAGGGAGTTTGGTGAGAGATTCAATCATCTAATTACAAAAATTGTTGACATCCTTCTTCTAAAATTCTTTTTGAGTTGTTTCATTAATGCTTTATGATTTATCTTCAGAAATTGCTTTCTTTCTTAAAACATGTCATGTTGTCGAATTGAAAGACGCTCACAAACATGTAATCAAGTTGAAAGATCATATGATCACTTTAGGCAAAATTCAAAGAGATACAATTGGACCAATAGGACAAACATCAGATGATCCTTTATTCCAACAAGTGGTAAATGATGTGGCAGATATGAAGAAACAACTCCCCTTGAATGTCCCACTACATCAGTAGTATCCACCACCTATGAAAAGAAATAGCACCTTTATCAATTATATCAGTGATACATCTCATTTGCCTACTTCTCAAACAAGGCATGTAGCAAAAGCTTCTTATTCTTTATGCACATGCTGCATGTTTCATGTAATAGATTAGCCTGAAGGAAGAAGTTGTCTTGAAATTCAAAGGTTCAAATAGCTATATGCAGCTTCAAATGCAAATCAAGGGTCTTTAGGTGATTATCAACATCTACTAAATGAACCCAATGGCAGCTCTGTGATGAAATATACCCAATATGAACCTAATTTTGATAAGGTGAGAAATAATCAGGAACTACAAATAAATAAAAAATCCACAAGAAGCAGAAATTTGCCTACTTGGCTCAAATTCTTTGAAGCTAAAGAGATATTACTGATGGAAGAAGAGCCTGATCTTACTCAAGTATGCCATATGTTCTATGAGGAAGATGAGGTCAAGTCAACACCTGAAGAGAAAAGTTATGTTCCAATTCTTTCTACTAAGCAAGAAGTCAATTGCACCAGAGAATACAATGAATCTAATATGTTTTTTCTTCATTCGAAGGATTGTTCAAAGAACCTACACACAAACAAGCAGAGGAAGGACAAATCACTCAAGTTGTTCAAGCGATATCAGTTGAAGAGATAAACACTTTGCTACCTGAGGTTGATGATTTCAGTGAAAGATTACAATTAGATGAAAAACAAGATTTTCTTTTTGAAGATAATTCAACTCCAGAGGCACACATCAGAACAAAAGTATATGTGGGGAATTCATTACTAGACCTTGACAGTTTTCTTCCACACCTTGAGAGTGGGTCTTCAATGCAAGACACAATGAATTTCCTTTTGACGTTTGACTCATCTTCATCCTCATCCTCAATAGATCTAATACACCTCAATAAAGAAGTCAACGTCAAGCATTCAACAGTTATCAATGAGCCTATGCCAAAAAGGGTTATTACAGAAGAAGAAGAGAATCAAGAAAATGGTAAAGGAAATAGAGCCTAAGGAGGTTGCAACTTCAAGTTTTATGGATTCTAAGAGTGGTAATGATAAGAAAGAGTGTGTTGAGGGGGCATGTTCAAAAGACAGAAAATTTGATGACAAAAGTGAATATTTTTCTTCATGATATCAAAGAAGAGGAAATGCACACATTAGAACATTTTCCTATTCCTACTTTTGTGTCAAAAGATGATGGATGGCAAATTTGTTGCCAGAGATTGATATTTTTCAACATGTGTACTTGGATAATGATCTAATGTTTGAAGATTCAGACTTTAATAGTTTTTCAAAATCAAACTTTGACGGTTTGTTGGATCAAGAAGCAAATGATGAAACTAAAGAAGTATATTTCACACAAGGTTTACAACCAACACCAATTCCAAAACTTGGGGAGTCAAATACAAGATATTGAGATCTTTCTTCAATAACACCAGTTGCTTCCAGATGAGAATTGCAATGAGATGGAATACTATCTTGAATTACAAGGCATCAATGAAATCCTACCAATGTTTACTCTACATGATTCTCAAGATCTTACTTAAGTCTTTCTTGCAATAGATCATTCACATCATTAGCAAGGTTGCATGCTATCACAACTAAAATCTCAGCTCATGAGGAGAGGTTGTTATTTTTCCCAAACTGTAAATAGTTTCATGTAATCTTTTTTTTTTTCACTTTGTTTCTACTCGAATAAGAGCTTTTTGGTTTTCTATGTTAAGTAGTGTTGTGTTTCCCCTTTGTGATGTAATGTTGTGTTTTGTCATTGTTTAGGTGATTTAGTGTGTCCTCTTCGTGGTTTAGGTGATTTAAGAATAGTCTGACTCCACCACCCAATTGATAAATCATTGTTCAACAAGCTAAACCCAAAGATTTTGAAGTTCTCCTACGCTGCTATATGTTGTGGTCCCAAAAAAGAGCCAATTATTGTACCCATACAAAAAATTTGTATTGTGTCAAGTTTAAAGCTCAAATCCATCATTTTCCTGAGGGCAGGTCATGTCGTTTCTGTTTATGTTATTCTTTTCGTGTATTCGCTGGATCATGTATGGAATGAGGCTTTTAAAAACTTTCGTCCCAACAAAGAAAATAAGTTATGTCGAAGAAATTTCATAAGGCATAGGGTCAAGTGTGCATCTCTCTAAAGGAGATGGAATTTCAAAGAGCAAAATTTTGTCTTACATTGATATCAGCCTAAGAATGATTGTGCAAAGTTGTCATCAAAAGGTTTAAAGCTCCATTATCTAGTATTCATCAAAGGGAATTAACTTAGAAGTTTGGTGTTGCAAAAGTTAAAAATGACAAAGAATAAATGTTAGGGTTTGGTGCAAAAAAGTCAACAAAGGAGGGGTGTTCAAATTCAAATTATCAAGTGAATTATAATAGTAGCAGAGAGTTTTCAAAATTCTGCCATGATCAAAATGAAGAAAAGCCTCATCAAAATCATTTAAAGCCGCCTATCTAGATGTCTATTTTTAGCCCGCACTAAATATAGATCGCACTATTTTTAGTTGAAGCTATTTATAGCCCGTGCTATTTCTCATTGTCTCTAATTTTAACCTGATGCACTTTTTGAGGAGTTGGCTATTTTTAAATCATTAATCAATAGATCTCTTGTCATGCAAGAAATATGAGCTTTAAGTGTTAGTTTGTAATAATTTCTACCGACGACTTAACTAGAGATTGCTGGAGTCCATTTTTGTCTTGGTGGATAAGAATTTATAATAAAACTTGCATTGTATTCAAGCAATCAACAGCTAGAGTAGAAGTGCAATTAGTTTTTTAATTTATTTTCATCCAATAGCTTTGTAAATATTATAAATGTCATTTGCACTTAGATTGGGAATGGTAATTTTTATGCCTACTTGTTGCTGAAATTGTTGTTGAAGTATTCTATGTCTTATGTGATTTTATGAGTCAAAAATCGCTTAATAATTATTGAAGGCTTTGTATCGCAATGATAATTAAGTTAGGTCTTAAGGCTTTGTATTGAATTCCCATAACTCATAATATTTTGTTTGTTTGTACAGATGATGTAAATTGAATGTTTTCCAAACATTGCATACTTTGTATTGCAAAGTTTAGAGAAGTGTAATCATCATAGCTTTGTATGCGGTGTTTTCCTTTTGATTTGCCAAATTTTATGTTGTATAAACCTATCCAATCCTTACATATACTTGCACTGCTCAGTCTCTACTTTAGCTAAATAGTGTAAGTCTATAAAATTTGTAGGGTTTTCTTTCAGTCAAAATACATAAAAATCTTTTGCCTAGAGTTGAAGAGCATGTCAGCCTTTTGCCCTAGGTGAATCCAAAAAGACACCTTTAGTTTTATTCGGCATGAGCACGAACCACCCTAGAAATCATTGTACACATTTTAAATAGCATGTACGTATTGTCCAGATTAGGTTAGTTTTTTATTAAACAAAGCTTCCCCTTCTAATTCGAAGAGTAGTTCTACCACAAGTCTTGTGTCACACTGAAAGGTGCAAATTAAAATGCTAGCATGTTTAACATTGAAATGTAATATGTTTGTCCCTTGAAATTTCATGATACAAGACTCGCATAACCAAATATGGGAAAAGTGTCTAAGTAAACCCCTATGAAATATTTTTCATTCTAACACAATATATGAAATTAAATGAAATTATAGAAGTATTCACAATACTACAAGAATAATATTTAATATGCTCTTGAATATTCATCGTGAAAGAATGGTCAAATGTATCCATAGTCATACATTCTTCGATCAAACTTCTTACCCTTCACAAACTTTAAGTTTCACAAGTGCTTGTTTGCTTTCTCCTGCCTCATGGTAAGAAAAGTTAACCTGCCAAAGGCACCACCAAAAGGCAAAAGAGCTTAAAAGTTTTACCAAATAGAATGAGTCATGATGAAGAAAACAGTAATATAGGGGAATTAGCATAAAACTGAGCAATAGGTATTTCAATAACTTTAAAACAGAACAGAATTCATAAAAAATAAATCAAGTGAAAACGTGTCTGAGAATTCCAATACTGTGCAATTAACCATGGCCACTATAGCAAAAAAACAACTACTTAACAAGAGCTGAACATCATGTAAGTTGAAGCAAATTCTATGCTAGTGCAAGGGAAGCAATATCTATCCAAGCCAAAAACAACTAAGCCAGATGAAATTGGAAAAAGAACTCAATAGCAGGCACAACCATTCCTATCACTAACACAGATTAAGGACACATCAAGAAATTCAATTGCAGCAACTAGCCACAATTATAGTAACTGACAATCAATGAAACATTTCTACAAGTGAATGGCAATCACATAATGCCACTCATGCAGATTATCTACCAATTTCTTGTAGCCAGTAACCCTTTAAAGAAATTATTCCACAGAGTACAGACAATCCCCTATGACAAAAAAGAAATCATAAATAATTAAAATAAGAAATATTGAGAATAAAAAATTGCTTTATTGCTGAGGAAAACAAAATTTCTTACACAAAGAGAAACATCAATGTCCCAAGTTATTAACATGTAACCAAATGAAGAAAGATATACCTCGTAACTGGAAAGCCCATCCCTCTCATCACATTTCTTATTGCCACAGATGAATTGCCCTGTTAAAAAAATAAATTTGAATGAAATTTTATGTAGTCTTAACTACTTGGTCTTCGTATTGAAAAAAGACTAACTCCTTTGCAAGCAGCAAAAGAAGGCCAATAACGGAACCAAAGTTTAAGGGGAAAAGAACCTTCCACCCTAATCAACAAAAATTATTCAAGTAAATTTCACTAGCATTTCACTTCCACTGTGCTCAAAATAGAATATACTGTTGATAAATAAATGGTACAAGTTGCAACCAATGGCTATATAAATCTCACAGATATCATAATATATTTATCCAAAACAAGTCATTGTTAAAGGAGATCTAGAATATTGCTCATCAGATGTGTGCTTAGTTGCCAATCCCACAACTGTATGTCTCTGTATAATCTTATAGCATATATGCTACTATTTTTCAGTCATTGAACTCTCTAGTATCTCTGTACCAAAGGTAGTTTATGAGACAACACGGGCCTAAAGCATTGCAAATTTCAAATAGCTTGGTTTTCCAGCAGAACTATTGTGCCATGGATGTCGAAATGTTTTAATGTATACAATCTATGGCTCAATCCAGCTCATGAAGGTACGGCACAACCACAATTTATGCGTGTGTGATGGGTTGGGTAAAAGGACTGCAGATTCTTCAATGAAAGTAACTACATATAAACACACAATTGACTTCACATATCCATTCAAATGAGTAACTGTTATGGTATGATTTTCATTCAATTAATGAGAAAATACACTTCTTTGTGTGTCATAAAAATAAATTAACTCCAAATTCCTTTGTTATGAATGAATAAATAGAAATTGTCCCTTAAATGGGATTTCTAATTTTCTTATGGCCAAAACTTTTTAATTTAATTGATCCTTTTGTGCACAAAGTCCCTCCTTCATAAGGATCTTACTAATCTTTTATTTTTCAAATAAGACCAATATTTATATTACCATAAAAGACAATTGATAACAAAATTCGTCCACATGATCAGACCTTAGGTAAGAGGCAGTGGAGATAGAACAAAGACCAGCTGTAATGTCCCCTTCTAGCAAGCCAAAATTTTCGCAACCTTGCAAACAATTTCAACTTGTAAAAGAGCACATTAATAGACAAATCATTTCATCATGTTCACATAAAGTGCTTAACAATAATAAACTCTATCTATTTCATATCCTTTCTAGTCATATATCCATGTTCATGATCTATCTTATATCATTAATCACACGAGTCATGGACATACCTCGGGGAGGATGTTCGTAATCCTACCCATTAATCAAACCACTCACCTAATATGAGAGGGTGTGTTAAGGTTTCCAAGACCCAAGGCCGTAGGCCCAAGGCTTCGCCTCATGATCCGGAGGTACTTCACACTTGGCTTGGAGGGGCTTAAAGCCAGCTTGAGGTTCACCTACCATTAGGCCATTAATATTATCTAGGTCCTACACAACCATAGGGCCAAGAACTTCATGCTACACCCGGCAATACTTCGCTCTTAGCTCGAAGGGGCAATGATTTGCCAGCTTGAATGCTAGACACTAGATTCCCTCTAACTACTAGTCTCATACTTATAAGGTGTGTATGTGGATTAAGAGGAAGGCTACTAATCCTAGCCCAGTAGTCCATGGTCATGTTGATTACTTATTAGAGGTGATCTCATAATCAATCCCTTTGTAAAGATATACTTATTATTCTAATTGCTCACATGATTCAACAAGTAATATGTCTTATTTCATATAATAACTAACATTTCATTATGAGAATTTCATAAACACATATATTAGATCCTACCTAATAACCTTATCATTTATATCTTACAAATTATAAATTGAACAAAATAAATTCTTACAAATAATAAGTAAATATAAATACTTACTTACCTGTTGTAGCTTTACCTGGGATTCCTTACCTATTGCTGCCGCCTTCTTTCTATTTTAAAATGTTTTCCTGGCTGGATGGAATGACTAATATAATTTTTATGGTATTGCTGCTGCTGTTTATATATTTTATAATATATACTTTCACACCCTTTCCCATCATACCCCTTATGCCCTTTTATATATTTCCAAGGGTTTTTTTACCAAAGATCGTGGCTTTTAGTGATTTTGCTGCATATTAATAAACTTGTCTTATAATGGTTGTAATTATAATCGCCGCATACATATTTTATTTATATTTGATTGCCGATCACTGACTTTATCTTATGGGAACTACTTCTCTCACTTTGTATTAGTTTATATAATTATCGTATAGGATAATAATAATATTATTTATATTTATATCAATATTTATGTTATTTATATTTATTCCCATATATAATATAATAATATTATATGTTATTAATATTTATATTTATTATTTATATTAATTATATAATTTAATAATATATCAATTATTAATATTTATATCTATCATTGTCATTTATGACTCTTGTCAATTAAAATAGATATATTATATTTTAATTATAGAAAGAATATTAATATAGTAATATTATTTAATATTATTTATTAGATAATAATATTAGATAATAAGTATTAATAATAATATATATTTAGGTAATTATCTCTATCGTTTAAATTGACTAAATACCATATATTTTACCAAAGCAATTCACCGACTTTTATCATGTTGTTTAAATCTTTAATTTAAACAATGTCTTAATATCGGGACATGATAGACTTTATAATATTTATAATAATTAACTTATAATATTGTATTTATGTTTATCCTTATATAATATAATAATATATATATATTATAATAATATTTATTAATATTTATATTTATAAACATGTATTGTCATATTATAATCATAATAATAATTAATATTACTATTTATATTTATTATCATTATGGGGACATGACACCAGCAAATAAGAGACAAAGCAAGTAAAACAAACAAAAATTAACTAAACAGAATGTTGCCTCAGTACATATGAGTTATCCTTAACAAAGACTAGGATAAGAGGAAACTTGATGAAAAAGAGGTCAATGCTTGATATTACATTAGTTGCATCAGCAAAAACCAAATTAGTTTTCAGAGTGTGTGGATGGATCTCCAGAGCTCACCTCATAAACAAATTGCCATGACCTTTCCCAGAATATGCATCTGGTAGAAGGTGGGAGATTCTGGCTAAGGACGATGAGCTCTTGGAGAAAGAACCACAGTGTGGGGCATGGAAGGAGCTGTATTTTGTCTTTTTTGTGGGTGAGGATAGTAACTTCTTTCATACAGGGGCATCAGTATAATGCTCTTTGCAGGATCCCTATAAAAGACATCTTCTAAAATGTTGATTCAATGCTCCTGAAATTGATTGCATGGCACCAATAACTCATTGCTGGAGAGCATACAAAGGATGCAGTTTGTTAAAATGGGTGCATTATGGCCATACTCTTTGACATCCTTACTAAGCCCAGCACTTGCATCCTCCAGATTTGTGAGACCATGGATGATTGTGGCAGCATTAATTCTTCCTCCAGCATTGTGATGGGTAGGTAGAGGATCCTGATAATGTGGAGATGAGTTAGTATGGCTTTGCAATTGTGAGAGGATCCCTAAAACCCAGTACAACTGGGGGTGCTGGTAGTTTGACTGATGGGGAGTCAAGTTCTGGTGGGTTTAAAGGATATGAGCAACTAGAGAGAAGTGATTGGGAACAGGAATCGGAGGGTTTACAGAGATATTAGGCCTTGTTCTTGAGCTAGTGAAGTTCATGGATCTGCCAAACAGATCCTCCAGAGTGAATACATAGGTGTGTTCAGATCTTAGAGAGACGAGGTGCAAAGGTAGTTTTGACCAGCCTTGTGAGGGAGTGGGGTAGGGTTGCTGATTCAACATGACAGCCCAATTAGTAGTAGGTTGTGTTACTGGGTTTGCTCAGAATCCAGCCCATACCCAGACCAGTTCAAAATGGGTTCATCCCTGCAGACTCACCCCAAGTACATCTTAAACATACTCAGGTGAACCCTGGGCGAACCCAAGCCAAACCAAATCGAAACCAAGAAGAACTCATCCCTAATAAACATAAAACAGTCAATTTTATAATAAAATGAAAAAGAATAAAAAAACCATAGTTCCACAGGGACACGTCCCCCCCTGAAATACAGCCGTCCCCCACGTCTCCCCGTTTCCGAGACAGGGAGACTTCAGGGAAACGTCCCCGCCGTCCCCCCACCATCCCCCCGCTGTCCCCCAGTTTTGCCGCTGCATTTCTTTGAGGCATTCTGTCAAATAGTTCACGTGCCTTGTCTATGCTTCCACATTTTGCATACATGTCTAACAGGGCAGTTGCAACTACAACATCTGACAAAATTCCTCTATCCTTTATGTTTTGATGGATGTCCATACCCTATTCCAAAGCTCCCATTTTGACACAGGCAGGGAGGATGCTGGGCTGGCAAAGGTTGTGGAATTTGGCTTTACACCAGCCAATTGCATTTGCTTTAAAATTTCTAAAGCCTTTTCAACAAATCCATTTTGTGCATATCCTGCAATCATTGCAGTCCATGAGACCACATTTCTTTGAGGCATTCTGTCAAACAGTTCGCGTGCCTTGTCTATGCTTCCACATTTTGCATACATGTCCAATTTATAACTAATTTATACATCTTATAGACTTCTACAGTTATACATCTTTTTATAACTAATTTTTCAAGTACTATATGTATTTCAGTGCACCACTCCCCCGCTGCCCCCCACCGTCCCTGAAACTCCGTGGAACTATGAAAAAAAGACTCTATCCCTAAAAAGTGACCTCTCTCTCTCTCTCTCTCTCTCTCTCTCTCTCTCTCTCTCTCTCTCTCTATATATATATATATATATATGGTTTAGCCATATTGAACATGGGGGAAACAGGCCAATTACCGAATTCGAACCCAAACTTGAACCAGTAACCTAGGTCATAAGTTTAGAAGGAAGGGGTTTGAACCAAAAGCTCCTCATCATCATTCTTGATGGAACCTTAAGAATGGGAGATGTTACCAGAAACTTGGCACAGACTAGAGGAGAGATTTGTGAAATGTTGCATGGTGGTGAATTTTCTGTTCTAGAGCTTGCAGAGGGCTCTTTCCTTTGAACATCTGGTAGTCTTTGTTGTCTGAATAGCTTTTATAGCCTTGTCTAATAGCCTCTAGCTTCTTCTCAAACCACCGTTAATTTCATTCTTCATAGGCTGCCCTGAATCTAAAGACACATAATGAAATCCACCTTGAGCCATTGGCAGATCTGAAAAAATATTACTTTTAGGCAGGCTGTCATGGGACACAGAAGCAGATGCATTAGATATTTAGTTGATTAAATCTATGTAGTTTCTAACAAGGAGAGATTTAGGCAAGATCATAGTCCCACGGAAATTCAGAATGGGGGGATAGGTTTCAGGGATGAGGGGACCACGGACCTAAATTTGGAGACGGCGAGGGGACGGTGGCGCACATAATATATAACAATAATAAATATTTTAATATAATTAATAAAAAATTATTATGTATACTATTTAGTTTTTATTAGCTATTTTTATAATTATATATTATATTAAAAAAATTGATTTGTAATGTAATGAATCAGGAACATAATTGCCCCTGAGCAAGCTAAGCCAAGTATTACAAAACTGAGGGGTTATTGCAGTACCATGCTAAAAGGACTATAAGCCACCCAAATTTCCCAGCTAAGAAGGAAAATGGTCGTTTCCTCAAGATGGACAATGCCTCAAAAAATCAGTTTCACACTTCCGGAAATGGAACAGATTTGGATGCTGAAGGAGAGATCCCTAATACATCATTTTATTGAAGCATACCCAGGTCCTAGAATGCTCAAAACATGGACCAATAACAGCTAGGAATGTGTAGGAACCATGGAGACATTGGTGATGCTTAAAGGGTATATGTTTGAATTTAATACACTTATTTGGGCATCCATTTTAACTCAATTCTTGATGTATTTTGGACCCTCTGTGCTTGACTTGGGCATTGATATTCAGGCTCAAAAGCACATCATCTGAGCATATAGGGAATTGCATTAAGCTTATTAGATTTGGAAACCAGGTCTTTGGTGCCTATCATATTGCCACTAAGAAGAAACTACACATCAAACTTTCAGTACTGTGAGAAATACATAACTTGGTAGGATGGAGACATAAGTTCCCATACCCTGGAAAGGGTAGGAAGTATGAGGCATGTCATGGGTCATAACAACTAAAGCACTTGTACATGAGCATCCAACATAGAAGCACAGGAAGGATCCACCGATGTCAGTATTTATTACTTGAAGCATACAATCCATGTGGCCAAGGAAGCTTGCTTAACTGATTGGCATTCCAAGTGTTATAGTATAATCTCTAGGTATAAAATCCAACAGATGAATATTAAAGAAAAGAATTATATGAAATGATGTTAAGTAATGACAATTTATTTTACATAGTGCAACAAACAGTGTTTCTCTAAGTTTCAGGGATGGCCAGGAAAAAATTACCCAGACTTTCGAGATGACAACTAAATAACTCAAACAAACTAAAAGAAGCTAAAATTTTTAAAAGTAAACACACTGTGCTGAATTACAATCCTACGCCTTTTAGATTTTTGGAGGTTTTAGCCAAAAGAAAAAAAAATTACAAGTTGTCTTTTTTTTTATTTTTATGCACCAAATGGTGCAGGCTTCTAGTTCCAAACAAACAGAGGGCATCCTGCCCTGATCAAGCTGTTCTTGGAACATCCCAGACATCACCAAGAACCCCAGGGACGCATCCCCATGGAACAATGGCAATAACCTTACCCATCTCAAATCATTAAAAACAAAATCAAATGCCTAAACATTTATAAACTATTAAGGATATCTATTATCTATATTAGGATCGTATTTCCTAAATGATAGAAGTAATGTGGATAATGTTAAGTGGCATTGAACTTTCACAATGTGCAGATGGTCAGTTTGCAACCCTACACTAAACAATCTCCCTCCTTGTGAAATGAATGGCAGAACATTTCATCTCAAAAGCTTATATTTGATGTACAGAAAATAAGTAAAAACCGAGCAAGAAGTATTAGTGTTAATGAGGTAGGAAGAAACAAAACAATCCCAAAGAGACCAACCATTTGTGGTGCAATGCTAATGGGCTCCATAAATAAGAGTGTGTGACCAAGGTCCAAAACCTCCTCGCTGCATAAAGGCTGCCCACAACCTCAGCAGATGCACAAGGTGGTCATCCCATGAGGAAGGGGGTACACATGAGCACTAACCAAGTTTAAGTTCCAAGAATCAGCCCTAAGCTTACCCCACATCGCATTAAAGGCAGCCAGGCAGCCCCATAAATCTCAACCAGGATTTACCAAGCAAACAACAAATAAAACAAAGGTGCTGCAATGACAAGATAATTCAAAGCTGAACAAGGAGAACTGTCCAAAGGTTGTGTCACATCTCAATGAGAAACCCATTTACATCAGATAATATAATTATTCAAAAGGATAAATCCATTCACAGATACATCAGTCAACAGTCGCAGACACACTAATCATCCAACAATTACAAATAGCTACATAACTCTTTGCCTGAGGAGAGCACCTAGTTCTGAACAAATAAAATGTTTTACAAAATACTTGTATTGAAGAACTTGTAAGCTCCAAGTTGTGATAATGAAAAGAAAAAAAAAATCTTCTTATGTGTCCATTAATTTACTATTTAGATTTTTGTTATAACGCTTATCAAAAGCAAGTTGAATATTTTTTTTCCTTGATATTGCAGAAGGTGAAAAAGCGTCTTGCAAAGACAATTAATTAAAGGTTTCAATGCACAATGAATAACCATGTCAGAAAGAAACGCTTCCTTCCCCTGAGACAACTTCCTTCTCCATTTACTTCTATTTTAATCCGAGCACATATTCAATTGCAAAAAAAGCTACTGAACCATGGAGTTCAATGAAGATGTCATCTATGTCAGAAACAAACAAAATACCTTTTCCTGATATAACTTCCTTCTCTACTCTCCATCTCAATCCAATCTGCAAAAAAGAAATCTCTTAATTGCAACTGCATAGTCAAAATAAAACCAAGTAATGATTGAACAACTGAATCTACTACCATCTAACACAATTTAGTTATAGAAACAGAAAGAAGTTGATGCTAATGCCAACAAATGACCAAATGATACACATCTTTCCCAAATAAAGAAAACTGAAGTATATTTATTAATCCATAATTCTTAACTTACAACTAAATCAACTACCATCTAACACAAATTTAGTTATAGAAAGCGAATGAAGTTGATACTAATGCTGACAAATGACCAAATAACACACATCTTTTCCCAAATGAAGAAAACTGAAGCATGTTTATTAATCCATAATTCTTAACTTACAATGTGCAAAAAAAACTGTAAATTACAATGAACAAAGATCTAAAATTCTTAACCTTCTTAGTGTAAAAGAAGAAACTACAGAATAATTCAAAACAAATACAAGAAATAGTGCATCTACATCAAATACAAAATATTTTGTGAAAAATCCTCTTGGTGTATAAAACTGCACACACTAAATTTCAAAATTTCTCTTACTCCTGGAATACTTTATTACAAAGATATTTGTTCAGATTGGATAAAGTACACTGACTCCCCATTTATAAAAAATACGACGACAGACTCTCTTTCTTATTACCCTCCTACTCCCCTCCAAAATCTCCATGAGGCTGATTTTAACATTGTTACTTTCTTTAAAATCCTTGATTCAATCATGGAAGGTGAACCATTTTTATTGCTTATATAAACTTTTTATCTTCCCCTGCAACAGTGCCTCTAATGAGACAAGGCATCCAGTATCTTCAGCAACTTTTGGTTTCCTGAGTTGAGAATAACTGTCACCTGACCAGATGCCAAATGATGAACTTACTTAAGACCTTTCGCGAATTTCTAGTTGATCTCCCATGAATTTAAGCCCACTTATGACTGAAACATATTGTATTGCTTTTCTCTTAAATAATATCTCAAGTTTTGTGCCTATCAACCTCGCAAAAATAACTCCTTGACTCATTAGTTTGTCATTTCCCCCCAAGTGAAAGGTACTATTTGAATGATGGGCATGGGCTTCCTATTTACTCCACAAAAAGAACCCCTCAACTCATAAGGCTGTCATTGGCCCCCAAGTGAAAGGGGCTATGTACAAGATAGTTAAGGCTATCATGCACAAGAGAACTCTATGTTGAACTGTGACCTAGACTGCCACTGTCCCCAGTAGACACTCCTTTTTGTTTCAATCTTTTTTAACTTTCCACATGATCCATTTTGAATCACCAAAGTAGGTTAGTAAAACTTGAAAGTACATTCAACTACAATAGAAAAGTATTGGGGCAAAAGGAACACCAGGTTCTAACAAGTAACTCAGCACTAAACACAAAAACAATGCAATTCAAATATAACTAGAGAGATAAACTTAAAGTGGTCCAACCACAACCATATGATCTAAATACAAGTAGAAATAGCCATGTGAGGAAAGGGCCCCTCGATAAAACAAGGAGCTAATGAAGATCAAAGCTATAGATCAAGAAGGCAAACCAACATTGTAACACATTTGTACCATGGCATAGACCAAAAGAACTAATGGCTTGGTCATCTACCACCACAAGCAGGTTAATGCAGGATTTGATAATATCCACAAGGGAACGTCCACAATTAAGGGGGGCAAATTGGAAAACCTTAGGAAGAAACAAGGTATTTTTCATACAACCTCACCTAACAGTCAAGGCCAATGAACTCTTCAAGGTAGAAAAACAAATACTAATGCATAATGTCCTTATGACCTGGGACTAGAAATCCCTCAACATTGAAACAAAGCAAATCCACTACACCATAAGAGCGAGAGAGCTTAGACACCTCAGTAGTACCAGTACATACAAAGATTCTTCAAACTAAGTATTTCCCTATTTTTGTTTTAATGATCATACAAAAAAATTGTACGTCTTACAACAATGAAATTTATGAGTAAAGCTAAAATCATCAAATCATGTGACTACCATAAGCAATAAAAAAAAGCCTATCAATCAGTGGCACCATAGTTGGAAAACTCGGACTCAACAAAAACTCGCTAGGCCCAAAAAACTCGACTCGGCAAAAACTCGGCAACTTAAAAAATTGCTTAGATTTCATTAGAAACACATGTTTTTTTGCAAAATTCAATGACAAGATGTATCCAATGAGTCCATAAATGAGTACAAAAGTGTTTTCTATTAAATTTGATTGATTTGAATGCAAATTGAGTACAAAATCGCATCCTCATGCGGAATCCTAATACAATAGATAGCTGACAAAATGAAAATAGTAAAACGAAAAGTAAATGCAATATTTTACATCTTCCTCTTCCCTAATCTACTGAAAACTAGGGGAGAGGTAGAGGTTCTAGTCCTTGAAGTCCGTTGTGGCTCCTCGCTTGGCATGGAAGGCAGTGGCTCGACCTCCATCCTGGTAGTAGATGGCAATGACTACTCCTCAGCCTCATCAATGACTACTACTATATTTTGGCATCTGAAAAATTCCAGCCATTTTTGAGGGTTTGAAGATTTTTCTCTATGAAAATTCCATAAGGAATATGCACAATCGTACAACCACCTTAATTTATGTGCCATCATTTTTTGAGCCGATCTCGATTTTTGTGCAATCTCGATTTTTGTGTCGTCTCAATTTTCATGCACAGAAGGTCTAGCTAAATATTTTATTAATTTCTTAATCTTTAGAAAGAAAAATAAATTATTTGGGCACTAGCCCCCATGGCCTTAGCCCCTGGGCATGTGGGTGACCAGCACCCATCTGCCAATGGCTAGCCCACAAGGCCTTAGATCTTTGTCACATGGGTGACTAGCATCCTACTGCTAGCCGCTAGCCCCCAACCCTCAAAGACTGTCTCTTATTCATTGCCTAAAGGAGGAGTTTTATGGAAACGGCTATATCTTGCACATACGGAGTAGAATTTTCGCAAACGAATAGGCATCGGAAAGCTAGTTCCGAGCACTATCCAGTGGCACTGATATTTTTTCCATATTTTGTTGCTGGTTCATTTTATTGCTGTTTGAAGTCAGATCATCCATTTTGGCCTTTGAGATCATAACTTTTTGCCAGAATCTCCAATTTTCACAATTTTTGTGACGTTGGAAAGGTATTGAGGAGCTCTTCATAGCCATCCATGCACTTTTTCTAGATTCAGCACCAAGTATTTTTTTATTTAGTTTGTCATATATTTGCATTCTGGTTGATATCCTAGACATTCTGGCATCTAAAAAGGTTTTGTTTTCTTGGGTGGGCTTCATTTATCAGCATGAATATGTAATGAGATTGTTGATCTCCGATTTTATCATTTGAGGAGATATCATGGGTTTTTATGTTCATCCTTCTATGGTCACCCTAACTAAGGACAATTATGAGTCTTGGCGAAAAGGCATCCTAACACATCTCAGATGGCTCAATCTCTTGCCTTCCATTTATGGACTCATACCTGAACCAGATACACCTAGGAGGAAATTTGCATAGGGAAATAGGATTGATCGTGTCCTAGGATTGATTGGTTCCATTGTCGTTTTTGACACTATGTGCTCCATCACACATGTTGAGTGCCCACGCACTCTTTGGACCAAATTTTGGGAGAACTATGGAGACACACATCTCTCTCCATTCCCAAATGATCCTGTTATGGATTGCCTCATACGCCTTGATGATGCAGATAATATACGCTTTGATGATGATACAGAAGAGGAGCTTGAATATCTAGCAAGTCTTGATCGTTGTGATGACACAGAGACTTCTCTTGATTCTCCTTCTCCTCCTACTGAGATCATATCTCCATCACTTGTTGCTACTTCAGAGTTTAGTGTTGCTTCCTTTAGAGCTTCCAATGATTCTTTGCAACAAGATCATTTCAGTCTTTCAAATCCACCTCATTGGGATTCTTATTTATCAGACATTACATCCTTGTTTGTGGAGTCTCACATTTCAGATTTGGAGGACACATTTGAGGGTTTATCTCACCTCTTTGATGGTAGTGATGTCATCACATCTTCAATGTTTTCAAATGCAGTTCAGTATCTTCCCTCTCCTAGTTCTACTTCTTTGATTGGGCATTTAGTTCTTGATTTGGAGGAGACATCTTTTTCGAGCATGAGGTCACCAAAGTTGTATTCTAAGACACACATTTGGATTTGGGTTCCCCTTTCATTCAAATTGTGGGAGTTGTTTCTACATAGACTAGTGGATTTGTTTCTCCCGAAGGGGAGAAGTGTTGTTTGCAGGCAATGGATTGTGTTCTATCTTCAGGGATTCATCATTGGTACAAGAGCTACTTCTTGGAGGGGACACAAGGGGACACATTATCTCATTCATTTGCTCTCTCCTATGGGCGGTATTCATTGTGTATTTGTGATGGACTTGGATGTTTGTGATCCATCACTTGTACATATTTCATCTTTTCTCTCTTTTGGGGTGGAGTTTTTTCCCATGTGGTTTTCTCCTTTTCTCCGTTTCTAAGAGACTTTTTGTACATGGGTACCTCATCAAGCCTTGTCGCTGGGACCCATCTTTGCATCATTTATGTTTTTTCTCATTCTCCCAAAGTTGCACTTAAGGGGGGGTGTTCGTGTAATTATTTATTTAATTACACTTTATTTACTTAGGGTTTTTATCTTGCCTATTTAAACAAGATCCCTCATGTAATCTTTGTATTATTGTAAAATAATAATATCATTATTGCATCCATAATCAAGCAATTTATCCTCTTGCTTCTCTCTTGTAGAAGGTAATCTATGGTTTCGCAAATGATCTTGGGAGCTTGAGTCCATTGGTGACTCTTACAAAAACTTGGTAGACCCAATTTTAACTCAAACTAGATGATTCGGCAAAAACTCGACAAATTAAAAAATACTTAAAATCATTTTTAAAATTTCGAGTAAAATACAATTATGAAACATATGAAATGAGTCTATAAATGTTGGCGAAGATTTTTCTATTAGATTTGATTTAAAAAGGAGTACAATATCACATCAACATACAAATACAATAGACAATAATATGGTAGGAGTGACACGCTGATTTAAAATTAACATCAAAAATTACAATTCCATGCAAGTTGCAACAATTTATAATTTGCCCGCCCTTGTACACATTATAGTGATGGTTGGGGTCCTACTACTTGTAGTTGATTGCAACTTCACCCTTGAACTGCAAGGCAATGACTTCTCCTCAAGATCACCATTATCTTTAACCATGATGTCATCCAATCCAATGCCTCTTGCTCTTACTTTTACTACACCCTCCTATGTTTGCCTCCTAAAATCAGCAATCTCATCTTCTATAAACATGGGGTCCTCATCCTAAACAATCTAGTCACCGCATGGGTCAATGTCATCCATGTCAATGGCATCATGACTATCTAAGCCCTCCACCTTTTTTGAGCAAGGCAAAAGTTGTATTGCACGAAGAAAAGGTCATTGGGACACTTTGTCTCAATTTCTTGTGCATTTTCATGTTAATGGCATCAAATAAGCTCCAATTGCACTCACATACAAAAGCACAACAAGGTTGGGTATAAATTCAGAGGGCTTCCCTTTGAAGATTTGGGGTTTTTGAGCCCCAATCTTCCCATCTAGTAGTTGCAAAGACAACATTTACAAGTTTTAAGTAATAATTGCACACATTAAATATTTGAAGTGAATTGAACTAAAGACTAAGATTTTTTGTTACCTAGTGCTTGGGTGGTTCTCCCTCGAACAACTAGTGACAAAGAGAAGAGCCTCCACTCTGCATGCTTGTATTTCTACAATTCTCCAATAATCAGGACAGTAACATTTTCCTCAGGGGTCATCCTCTCAATGCATGTTGTGAGGCCCTCCATAACCTCCCCATCAGCCCTAAAATCCTCATGTAAAAAAATTTGGAACCAAAGTAGTGCATCACAAGATGAATGGGTTGGTGGAGTTAATTGTTCCACCTTCAATCAACAATGTTACAAATGGATTCGAATTGTCTTTTGTATCCCCTATAATACTTATCGATGGCCTCCTTGGCCTTGTCCATGGCCTTGTACAAACACTCCATTGGGTTTTGCTCCCCATCCACCAAGTGCAAAATCCTGACTAAAGGTTCCTATACCTACAAACAAATTATAGTTGCAATTAAAAACTTAAAAAGAATTGATTCATTGAACAATATCTAGGAATTAAATTTAGAAAAAGTGAACTTAAAGGATACAATTTAAAATTTAAATAGAAGTTTGAATTTACCTTAATGATCTCATTATTGCTCTTCAAGAAGACATCATCCAAAATTGTCAGTGTAACCCTCTCTCCATCCATCTTCGAAGAAGAAGAATCCATCCATGGTTGGCTCACAAACATCTGCTTCAAAAGTGTTTAAAAATCTATAATGCTCTTGAAGGTGATGAAGAAATCGAGCACAAGCTCCTTCCCATTGGTGTGCTCCCTCATCAAGCTAAGAACCCAAGGGTTATTATAGACATACTTGTAATGTTCCTGTCATCTTCCACAGTGGACTTCACCCAATCAAGTTTGTTGATGTCCTCCAACAAAAGATCAAGGCAATGGATAGCACAAGAGCTCCAAAAAAATGTTGGGGGCCTCTCCTCAAGTAGTCTCCATGCTGCCACATCCACTATTGCATTATTGGTCACAACTTGGACCACATTTAGTATGCCAACCTCTAACTCTTCCAACCTCTAACTCTTCCAACATCCAACTCAAATTCTCAGCATTTTTTACTTTGTCAAAGGTGTCAATGGATCTTAAAAACACCATTTGAAGCCACTAGAAATTTCATGAGTGTGTGATTCCTTCCATTTGTCCCCATATTTAATAATATAGTGCATCCATTCTTGTGCCAATATTTATTTTTCTCTTCCACAATCATCTTTGTATTTGTCAATGCTTTCTGAAGCAACAGCCCACTTAAGTCATGTGGACTAGACACCTTGAACCCTTAGCCTACAATGTTCAAGATTGTGACCAAATTCTCCCAATATGGACTTCGCACCACATTGAATGTAAGGTTGTTGTATTACCAAAAACTCACATAGGCAGTGCTTGCTTTGCCATGCTTCTTGTTCCAACTTGTACCTTCAAGCAAAGGTTGAGAACCTAGCGTGCTACAAAAAAAATCCTTGTCAGCATTGAGTTGGTGCGTGATGAAGTGGACATGCCACGAATTTATGGACCACAAGAGGAGCCCACAATCTCTATCTTTGTATCTATTTTTGTGTTCCTTTGCCATGTTAAGATTCACAACCACTGCAATGGATGCAGTTGTCCTCATCTTCTCCAATATTTTATATTCTATCAAAGTGAGAGCCGCATTCATCTCCCATACAACTTTCAGCTAAACGTTTAGACACAATTTGACATCATCGCCAGCAATCCATGCAAGGTGGTATTTGAGGCGATTGATGCCTCCACTCATTTTCAATTCATAAGAGTTGCAAATGATCAATCCTGAGGTCAGTCCTAGTACACCATGCTTCCAAGCGGCATCCCTATTGCCACTCCCTCATGCCATTAGATACAATGTGCAAATCCCAACATTGAAAAATAATTAATAGTTGAAGCCTACACACCCTAACATTGAAAAAAAAAAAAAAGGCAATTATTGCAAAACCCTAACTAGCATTGATTTATTTGAATGTACATGTGAAACATGAATGTACATGTATAAGAAAACATTTCTAAATGCTTGGAAGAATTTTCGAAATGTTAAACAAAACTTGAAAAAAATAGGAAAAAAACATATCTTAAAGATTTTCGAAAATCTCACTTCCACAATTGCCTAAAATTGCCATGAGAATGCAAAGGAAAGTGATTGTGTGTAATGAGAAGGGAGCATTTGGGGGGCTTAAAAGCAAAAAAAAAATGCATTATTTCCACGTCCATGCCGCATTTCCTCGTACAAACCACATACATGAGTTTCTCTTGTGAAGTCGCACAATACTCAATGCAATTTATTATTCAGAAATCATCGAAACTCACTTGCAAGTAAATTGCAAGTTTCTCGATTGCGTTTTTATCTGACGAGTCATGCAACTACTCGGTAATTTTTAAAAACTATGCCTTCAACAAAGTGGGTCAGTTCCTTCTATTTTGTTGCTAATAACTAATATTGTTTGGGGTGAAAGGGTTACAAAACAACTTAATAAAATAAAAGAGGCAATGTTCCAAAATAGATAGACCTTTCAATCCAATACTTCTAGTTTTTCTATGCAAGAGGTAAGAAATTCAACACTAATAAGTCAAACGATCCATACGAAACTCAAATGAAGAGCAAAAATCATAGCCACATGTTCATTAAGTATTTGAGAAGATATACACAATTGCATTTGTTCCAAAGGACTAGAATACTTGAAATTCAAATAACTAAAGCAATACTAAGAAATATAGGATTTCATATCCTTTACAATTTGCTCTGAACACTTATTTATACAAAGATGTCTAGGTGTTTAGCCCATAGTTACCAAACTTGAACTTGGCAAGCTGATTTTGGACTCGGCAATTAAACATTTTTCCATGCAATCCTCTAAATCAAATTTTAAAACATAAAAACCCAATCAATTACAAGCAACTTTAATCACATACGCATGTATACATCTAACAAACAAGTAGAAAAGTGGATTTGACCTGAAGGAAACAAGATTGATTAAGAATGCTTCTGGTAAAAATTGTGTTACTATTTTTGTTCATCAATGTTTCGAATCATACTCTATGATCCATCATCAAGATGAGGAAGAATATGATCCTGATGATGGATCATGGAGTATGATCTAAAGCATTGATGCAAAAAATACCTACATAGTTTTTATTAGAAGCATTCTCAATCATTTACATGGGCTGTGAAAATATCATGTATATTATGGAAACAAGATTTTTAAATATATAAATATTCTCAAGTGATTTTGATGTACTAACTCATGGATTACAATATCCATGGCATCAAACACAAAAATCACAACATGGAGTCATGAACTATGGCAGAAAGGACGCTATATCACTTGGCCTAGCATCACTAGCGCTATGGTGGAGCCTACACTCTTGTCTCAGATAGGTCCTTGATATTGCTATAGCCATAGCAACATTAATTGGGATAGTGATTGACTTGGCAAACCAAAAGCATAATTATAATTCAATTACTCGAGATTCAATCAAGAAAAATCAGGAAATCAAAGAATGCTGAAAAAATCATAAAAATAGGGAAAAAAACATTGTTTTTGTTATTTCAAGCCAAATAAATGAAAAAACTTGTTTTTCTACCTGGTGCAGCCCAAAATGATTTTTTTTTTGCTTTTTGAAACCAAAGCGAGGGTCTCGGAGCATAAGCCCCTAACAAGATCAAGGGGCAACACCCCTTGCGAGGTCCAAGGGCAACACTTCATGTGCATTCTCTATCACAATAAAGGGTTGGATCAAGGGGCTGAGCCCCCATCACTAGACACAAATTAAGGCCTTCATGGCACTACCAATTTTCATAATGTTATTGCTTTTAAGCAAGATCCAAAATCGTATTTTTTGTTTTGATTTTTATTTTGAGGGTTATTGTGCGATCGAGTTTGATCCTCGAGGCTTGCAAGTGTAGCAAGTTTGACAAAGACTCACCTAGATTCGCAATCGAGTTTGCAGGCATCATTGGGTCTAACTTGACTTGGGACTCGGCAAGGCTGCCATGTACCAAGTGAGTCTTGCATGCCTTCACATATTTTTCTTTTAGTTTTAAAACATTAGTTTGTTTTAAAGCAATAAAGGCTAAACCAATATTCTTTAGCAAATTGTTGACTTTGCTTTAGTTGACTACCCCTGAGTTGTAGTAAACCCTTGATTTTTTATGTCAATCGTCTAGTATTCATCCTCTACATGTTCTCCAATAGGCCTACATGGTTTTATTCTACTTTCAATCTAATGGTT
Source organism: Cunninghamia lanceolata (assembly GCA_027924645.1). NCBI lineage: Eukaryota > Viridiplantae > Streptophyta > Pinopsida > Cupressales > Cupressaceae > Cunninghamia > Cunninghamia lanceolata. The sequence goes on along the minus strand of BSBN01001272.1, from coordinate 16,450,992 downwards.
GCATGTTACTTTCATTTTCAGTGTTCCCACAAGAAATATCCCTTTTCATAATTTTTGCACTTGATTTCTTGTTCTTTTTCCTTTTGAACCTTGGTAGCTTGTACAACATCAAATGAAACACCACAACATCAAGATCAATAGTCTATGTACCTTTTTCATCTAACAACTCTATGTCAGGCTCTAAAATGAGTGTCGTCTACAAGTCCTCAAGACTTCCTTTTATTCTCATAAGTATTAAGGCTTACACCTTAAGCTTTTATCTATGTTTTATTAAGCCTACAAACCCCATCATTGCTGTTCTAAACAATGGCTTGAATCCTTTTCTAACATCTCCAAACGACTCCCAAGTCCACAAGCCGTTCTATTTACTGAGTTGGCAAATGATCTTGCCGCTGTTGTGAATGATGATGTGATCAAGGAAGGAATGAGTGTGATCCCTCCGATCCTTTTAGTCTATGGATCACACAATGTTTTATACTTAGATTCTTCAAAAAGGCTGCAAACCTTGCAAGCCTTGGATTTTTTATTTGAAATCAAAGATTAGCAGCATAGCAGCACAATCCTTTCTTAGGAACTCAGAATGCCAAAAGAAAAAGATTTTTTCAATTAATCGGAATTAAATTAGGAAAATTTTGAGAATCCAAAATTTGTAGAAAAATATTAAAATTAAAAAAAAGAGATATAACCAATGTTTTTATATTTGAAGCCAAATTAATTGCATACAATGAAAGCAAAAGTAAACAAGATTGTACGCCAAGAATTTTGAAATATAGATTTTTTATTTTTCTCATCAATTTTGACATCATTGATTATAGTGCACACTACATAGTTCAACCTCAATGTTTGACTATTTTTAGTGAAAATAAATTACAAACTACAAAATACAAACATCAACCTACAAACTACAAAGTAACACAAGGTGGGGGAATCAATGAGGCTAGGTGCTACGAAGTATGATCCACTAGGTGGCTGCAGGTCATGATGATGAAGCTCCAGTATTCATGTCTATCCTAATTCGATTCAACTACTTTTCATAAAATACCTCGGCCTCCATCAAGACAGAAAGGTCATCATCATCAAAAAATGGCACCTCATTATTTGTGATCCATTCCAAACCTGGTTACAATTAGCACCTATAAAAGCATAAAAACCTAACCCTAACCCTAAGCCCTAAAAAAATCAGGATTTATGAATAGGGTTAGGGTTAGAACATAATAAAACATTAAAAAAATCCCTAACCATAAAGTTCAGGGTTTAGGGCATACTACTAACAAAAAAACCTAACCCTAATGCAGACAAAATCCAAAAAAGCCAAAAAAAAGGCAGACAGAATCTGAAATCGGACTAACAAAAAAAAGAAAAAAAGGCAGAAATTCTATATATATCAGAAAATTGCAATTTAATCAGTCAAAAATCAAAATCATAATTTACCAGAAAATTGTGATTTTTTGACTGATTAAATTAGCTAAATCTCTCATTGACCATTTTTTTACAAAATATTGCACTTTTTAAAAAATACAATTTCTTGCAATTAATTGCAATCTGAAAACAATTTATGCTTCTAGAGGGACTTGAAAATGTTGAAAAACCAAGGCCAAGGCCATTGAAAATGCAATTTGCAATCTGCCTGCAAGCACAATCTATTCTTGAGATAGTTTATTTTGACACTTCAGGGTATACAAAAGTACATTTAAAAGCAAAAAATGGAATAAATTAAGAAAACTCTAGCCTATGAATTCTTTATGAATATGTTTATGTCATCATCATTATATACAAATTTTAAAAGATTGCTATGTACAAGGAATCAATTTCTTAGCTTGACTGGATAACCCACTCAGGTAGATGGCTATTGCTAATGTCCAATGCGAACTTGAGATTTGCTTTGAAAAGAACCAATTATCAACATTATTGAAGAACTTATTGACATGCAACTAATTAACATTTCAAGCTCATGCAAAAGACGACTTTAACCTCCACCACATTGCAAGTGTCTTTCCTTCATATCTTGAATGCTCATGTAAAAGACAAGTTTAACCTCCACCACACTGCAAGTGTCTTTCCTTCATATCTTGAATGCTCATAATCCAATTATTTCTTTAGTGTATATTTTCTATAAAGGTAATCCATAAAAGATAGCATGCTCGGAGTAAGGTAATGCCATTATTCTTAGAACTGCAATACATAACAATTCTACTCTATTAACACATTTATAATGTTGTTACCATTCACCAAACTATATTGGAAAATGATATAATCAAACAAATTATATATAATCATAATTCACTATAACACGGCTTCAGAACCAATGAATGATCGTATTTCTGTGCATATGTATGCATCAAAGGATTTGCAATATAAATGTCTTGCATTAATTAGAATGTCGTGAACTTCACATGCCTTGCTCTATCATATAAACAAGTTCAAGGTGACAGTAGTACCTTTCCCTCCTTGTATTTTGACATATCAGCAATGCAATACCTTCATCATGTCAAGGTCTTACATGCTTACAAGCTTTTCTAATGCTCCTACATAAAAGCAACCAAGAAATAAAGCATAATAAAAGAAACAGAGTAGCTATTCATTCAAAAATCAAACTAAGGCAAAAACTCAATAAAGCATTAGATGTTTTCTACATGATGCTTTTACTTCAAATAGATCCCATACCATCAAATGCAAAAATTAGATATCGCACAGGAACATCAAAGCTTGGCATTCCTATAGTAACATAAACATGTCCAGTACTTGGCCTTCTCATTGAAAGAAAATTACAAAATGACCAAACCATAGTGTGTCTCTTTATAATACTAAAAACTGGCTCTAAATTAGATTAGTTTTGGCATAACTTGCATTCTCTTGTGTAAAATTTGTTAAGACACTCCATCTTGAGTCTTACATATTTCAAATTGAAAACATCTACTTCGTTAACAATATTTGGATTGTTAGTCGTACAGATCAATTTATAAAAATATCATATATAAATGGCAAATTTAGTATAGGTCAAATTCTTCACTTTAAAGGATGATCATAGCCTCCTTACATTTATCTGATTTAATTTCAACTTAAAGAACAACACTCAAACAAACATTCATGATTTTCCAGATCCAAAATATACAGAAAGCTGAAACAGTGTAGACGAAAAAGATAGCACTACATATCTGCATGAAGTTCAAATTTTCATAACAGTTAAATATCCAAACAACATAGCCTAATATTTAGCTGTTAGCCAATGAAAGCATTCTTTTGCATCCTTCTTCAGCTCACATAAGTAAGTTTAGAAACAGGAATTTTCAATTTTGAGAACTCGTGTGGTGAACTTAATGGTTCACATGCCGGCTTTACTTGTGCTTTCTCTGTTTTGCCTTCTGCTGGGAAGAGTTACTTTTTTGGCCAGGATATGATTAGCTGTTAGCACTGAATACTAAAAGAATGGAGGAGAATATGATGAATAGTGAAGCACACAAACGGTTTGTGTGTCTTTTATTTAATCCATGCAACGGAGGTGATTATAATTATAAAAGTAGTTATAATGAATTTGGTTTACAGTAAATATTTATACCAACCATCCCATTCTCTCTCTCCCCCGCCCCCCCGCCCAGCCCGCCTGCCCGCCCTCCCACCATCCCCCCTGAATGACTAATTAGAGACAACCCCGAGTTTAGTCATTATGTCAGCAGTCTGCTCCTAAGTCGCACGGTAATAAAGAGAAATATCTTCATTGTCAACGAATTGTCAAATGTAGTGATGATGAACCTCAATGTGTTTAGTTCTGGCATAGACTAGAGAAGATATAGGCTAGTCTATCCATAAATCAAGCAAAAATTGTATAACCACATAGCCTTGCAACCCTCATTAACAGCTGCCTTGTACTCTGCTCAATTAAAGACAATACAACAGAATGTTCAAGCTTACTTGCCACAAAATAAATAATTCCAGAATTCAAGGCAAAGCATAAGCAGTTGTTGATCTTCAATTATCATCTGAACTGGCCTAATCAGAATCTGTGTATCCTGACAGGTCAAAATCTGCTAAAATCTATACAATATGCCAAAGTCATGAGTGTCTTTGCCATATTGGAGAGCATGTTATGTTGTTTGACAAGAACCAAAAAAGATGGCTAGCAGCAAAACATAAATCTAATTGAGGACATAAGATATATCAGACTTTCCACCAAATGTATGTAGAGAGACTCATCGACCAATGGTGAACCATCATAGGTTGACAACTTCAGCCCAACCTCCATAGATATAGTAGATGGATTGCATTCTATCATCCTGAACTTCTCCTAGAGATATTTGGCACATTTGGCCTAAGCCATGAAAATTATGATCTAGTTGCTGAAATTCTACAGCAACGCAATAGTAAAGGAGACTTATATTAGTCATGTCAAAAGCAAAAAATAAATCAGTTTTCTTTTGCTGAACTGCAGTGACCCCACTACTAGTGATGGAAAGATCATCAACATAGACAATGAGAATCACTTTGTCATCACTATTGCTCTTGCATAAAGATTCGAATCAAAAAGAATTCTTCTGAATCCAGAATCTTGAAGGGGCTGGACTTTGATGTATCAAGCTTGTGGGAGCATCCTTACCATGTAAACTTCCTCATCCAAATCACCATGTAACATCAAGCTCATGAAGCGTGTTTACCATGTAAACTTCCTCATCTGAATCACCATTCAAAAAGGAACTATTGACATCCATCTAAAACACCTTCCAATCAAACTAGGCAGTTATAGAGAGAACCAACTAAAAAGTGAACATCTTTGTAGTAGAAGCAAAATTCTTCTCATAATCAATCCCTTCATGTTGTGAATAACCCCTAGCAACAAACCAGATTTGTAGTTGTTTGTACCTATACAAAGTACCATCTGCCTTGAATTTCACCTTATACGCCCATTTACAAACAATGGATGTTTTACAAAAAGAAAACTCTGCCAACTCCTAGGTATGATTCTTCATAAAGACATCATACACAACCTGCATGGCAGCTTCCCACTCAGGTTTTCCTTGGGCTTTTGAATACAATGCAATTCAAGTCCCTAGAATAGATCTAGTGAAAGAGCAAAATGAATGTGCTCCTTGGAACCAACAATTTGTTTTGCCCATCTTTGAGACCAGAAATTTGATAGAAGTTCATCCTCCCATGTATCCTGCATTGTGGTATAATACCACTTGAGCTTCTACTGTTAGGATACACATGATACCTATGGTGTTTGAACCACATCTTGAATTGTTACTAACTCGGACTTCGTCCACTGATATATTTGTGGTGGTCAAACCCCACCTTGAATGGTCTTAACTCCAAAGATTGTTGTGGGTCAAGGGATGGACGGACATTTGCAAGAGAATTATACCTTATACACACCCTCCTCCCCTTCCCCCCCTAAGAATTTGATTCCTCATCCTCCAATGGAATCACAACACGAGTTCTAGTCATATTAGTGGCTACCTGTTGGTTAGTACTACAAGAGAAAAACAAATTGTTTCTTTTAAATCGATATCTCTACTAAGGATAACCTTATTTATAGAAACATCAAGAAGTTTGTAAGCCTTGGATTGTTCACCATAGCCAACAAAGAAATATCTGGAACATTTGGAATCTAACTTAATCCTCTTTCTATTGGGAACCAATGCATAAGCAACAAAACCAAAAATGTAAAGATGTTTCACCTTTTGTTTCTCTCCTGACTATGACTCTTTCGGAGTAATGTTTTGCAAGGCTTTGCATGGACTTCTGTTCAAGAGACATGCCGCCATATGAATTATTTCACCCAAATATCTATATGGCACACCTCTGCTACGTATCACACACCAAGACATCTCCATAATAGTCCTACTCGTACTTTCAACAACCCCATTCTGTGTAAGAGTGAATGGAGCTGACATTTACCTATGAATCTCTTCCATGATTCCATCTTCAAACAACCCTGGAAATGCTTGGAAAGAAACTCTACTCCATTATCTAACTTGAGAATTTTTATATATCTACTAGTCTATTTTTCTACAAATGCTTTGGATTTGACAAAGGCACCAAAGCATTTAAATCTTTTTCTTTAGCAAGTAGACCCACACTTTCTGTGAGAAATAATCAACCAGATGAACAAAGTTCCTTGCTTTGCACACATCCACATGAATGAGATCAAGAACCCTTTGACACACCACACACCTTCAATAGGAATTGAATTTCTTTTCTACTTTCCAGCCAAGCATCCTGCACATATGTCCTACTTCTCATGTATAAAGGGCAGCCTTTGAACCACATTATTTCAGCTAACTGTGGCTAAGTATAGAAAATTTAAACAAGTGCATGCAAGTTAATTGTGGTAGGAGCAACTAGCTTATACAAGCCTCCTTGCCCAGCTCCCATCACAACCATTCTGCCTTGCTTAACATCAGAGACAATGCATTTCTCACCACTGAAATTCAAATGGATGTTACAATTGTATGCATGCTGGATAATTGATAACAATATTTTGTTCATTTTTTGAACAATCTTAAAATCCCAATAAATGTTGCTGCATCATTAAGAACAATACTGACATCACCTATGCCTTCTGCTGTGTGTGACCATCCATCTCCCAGTGAAACAGAATCTGTATGACTGGAATAGGAAGTAAACATGACATACGAATCCTTTCAGCAGGTCAAGCAATATGAAGCAACGAAAACAAAATATTAGCAACTTTTAACATCACGATTTCCCTAGAAAACCACAAAAGCATATTCTTCCCTAGACTCGTGTTCCAAATTAACTTCTACCACATTTGCTTGTGTTTGTGGAAGAGGTCATACTGTCTTTTTCGGCAATCCTTCTTGATGTGGACAACCTTATCACACTAATAGCACCATTCCTTACATTTAAGTGAGGAGTTAGAGTTTCTTTAACCCTTGCTTTATATTGTGCAGCAAAAGCACTTTCACAATGTCCAACACTAGACTCTTCCATTTGTGCCTACCAATGTTCCTTCTAAAGAAGATATATATTATAAGCCAACCTGTTCAAATGTGAGTTTCTGACTTTCTTCAAACAAATGCAGACACTCCACAAAGGTTTCAAAGGAAGGCAGTAGACAGTTTATTGCCAGAGCGATCATATCACCTTTATCTACCTTTTAATTGAAGGCTATTAACTTGTATCTTAGGTCTTTCAACCTAAGTAGATGCTCAGACAGTGACCCACTTTCTGTCATTTTTTTGGAGAAGAACACGTTCAAATTTTCCCACAGATCTCCAGCAGAGGTTGAATTTATGGCCTCTAGAATCATATCATCGGACACAGAATATTTCGGAAGCAGAAGTGCTTTCTTGTGATGCTTACCATAATCATTTGTATTAGGAATAGGTATTGTCTCTGTTTTTGGTATTGTTTTGTTACAATAACGATAATCACAAATAGTAAATATCTTGTGACTCCAGATATTACAGCTCTGACCTGTCAGGTCTGAGTAATGTAACACTAGGTTTTGAATGTTGAACATAACTATCATAAGGTGTGCTTCCAACAGAGGCAAATTTTACAATAACAGAATTTCAAAAGGTTCAATAACTTTGTCAAACAACAGAATTTCAAGCACAAATGTTTACAAGGACTTCAACAAATTTACAGATAATAACAGAATTTCTGGGATTTTACAAGGACAGAATCTGAGACTATCCAGATTTTATAGAGATTCAGGGATTCAGTGATTTTCAAAAGTTTCCATTATATAAGAAAAATTTACAGTCATTTTCACAAACTTGCTCATCTAAATTAGGGGATTCTTCACTAAAATCCCATCGGCTCTCTTCTTGAAATCCCATCAGCTCTTTACCTGGAATCATGTTCTTCTTTTTGTGGTATCACTGACTGTCAATGCTGAAAAATCCTCAAGGCTTGACTTTGTTTCCCTCACCACATCCTTTTGGCTCTGTAAACCATCACAATTCAGACCTTCATTGCTCACCTCTATTCTCTGTACAATTTTATGATTTCTTTCTGCTCTGCTTGTGATTTTGTGTCAACTCTATTCATCCCCGTGTCTTCTAGTCAGCTCTACTCATCCTCACATTCCCTCACAAAGCCTGTCAAATCTGATACAAATATTAGCACTAAATACTAAAATAAGTAAGAAGAATATGATGAATGGTGAAGCACACAAATAGTTTGCAAGTCTTTGGTTTGGTAAGTACATTAGAGGTGGTTATAACTTATAACTATACAAGTGGTTATAAGTTATAACAGATTTGGTTTACATTAAATATTTAATATTAGTTCATTGCAAGGTCCAAGAATTGCTACACTTGAAAATCCTCCATCACATGGTAGAGGCTAAAGATTAATTCTTGAAAAAATAATTTAAAATGCAAAATAAAAAACAAATTCATAGATAATCAATAATATAATAACCCTTATGAATAATATGCTAAGTTGCTTGGTTCAATTTTGAGTTTGAATTTAACAAAGTTCATAAACAAATTACAAACCCAGTTTGAATTAAGTTCAAATTAAAAAGAATTAAAAATATAAATTTTAAATAAACAAAATACAGATTTTGTGTTACGTATTATTTTATTATAAAAAAATTAACTTGAAAATAGTCAACCATTAAATATATTCTATAAGAGCCTCGTTTATGGGCATCCTAGGGTTGAGCCTGCAGTTAACCTAAGGAAAGATGTAAAATGGAGACCTCCGGATGAAGGATGGGTGAAGGCAAACTTCGATGGGGCCACAGAAGGTACGCTGGGGCCTTCAAGAGCAGGTTGCATAATGCGTGATCACACAGGCACAATTCTGGCGGAGATGGTTTGTCCACTTCCCATTGGGACCAATAATGAAGCAGAGGCACAAGCGGCTTGGCTAGGAGTTGATTTATGTAGACGATTGGGCCATCGCAAACTACACTTAGAAGACAACTCCCTCATCATAGTCAATGCCATTAGAAAACATGTGACACCCAATTGGAAAATTCAGGGATTTGTTAGGCAAATCCGGGAAGGGATTAATACCTTAGAGGATTTTAAAATTACACGTGTTTAGAGAAGGTAATGTTGAAGTCGATCAGCTGTCAAAACAAGCCGTCGTAAGAAGATTTGAATCCGCTTCGGGATTGTAAGCAGAGAGACACCATCCACCACGCACGCTTGAAGGACGATGACAACGGAGCGAAAAGCCAGCTGAGTTAATATGTGACAGAGCATTCATGGAGGATATTAGTGGCGGTGGTGGGCTTTTTATCCGGCAAGAAAGATCAAGAAGATGCAAAACAAAATGGAGACAACAATTGGTTTGGGCGCGAAGGAGAGACAAATGGCCTTCAGGGGCAAAGTTTCTGATCAACGCCTCAAGAAGGTATTCAACATCGTTGATGACGAAGCTCTGGAGGCTATTAAAGGACTTTTGGGCTCAAGCTTTCTACTGGCAAGCAATAAATATCATGTCAATAGTGACTTAGCGGCAATGGCCATGGCTTGGCTTTTGCAAACCCGTGAGGACAAGCTGACGCTCAGGTGGATGATGCAGAAGATGGTAAAGGCTCGCTGGAGAGTTGGTTTGGAGGAGGTGCTTGCAAGGGCGATTCCAGGGATCGGCCAAAGCCCAACCAATGGGATTTGGCCAGCTTTGACTTTGCATTACAATGGCCCACACATCCCCTTTGTGGTGTGGAGCATAGGGGAAAATAAAGAAACAAGGATGCTGGAGGTAAGTGGCTTCATAACCTTGCTAAAGGAAATCTACAGTTTCAATAGGATGATGGCGGATCCTCCTCTCGCATTACCTGAGGCTTCTATGGAGGCCGCAATGGAAGTAGAAGCGGGAAGGTTTGAAGGGATGGATCTGATGATACCAGAAAATTAAAGTGTGAAAGTTTGTTGTTTTGGGCTTCGGCCAATTTCGTGTCTATGTCCGACTGATTGTTTTTCAGTCTGGTTTTTTGCTGGTTTTGGGTATGGCCCCCTTGTGCCATTTTGATGTATACAAAAAAATATATTCTATAATATAATTATTATAAAGCTTAAAATAATTAGTTTTTCTAGTATGTTTTACTTTTTTCTTTTAAATCTATTCTATTTATTTATGCATTTTAGCAAGTACTCGATTAAAATAAAAAATTTATTGAGTCAAGAGTTCACTACATTATTCTAATATTTTCCATTTTTTAAATAATATTTTCATAACTATTTTCAAAATATAATGTTTTTAATAATAATGTATTGAGGTAATGTTCATTTATATTATATAATTTTATGAAGCAATATTATAACTTATTTTATAACCTACTTGATGAAAAAACAAATTATAAGCTAACTAAAATGTACGAGGCATAGTTTAATGTATAGTTTTAAAAACAATTATAGAGCTTATGAAAGTAATGTGTTTTGAAGTCTTATTGAGTAACATGTCAATAGAAGAGCCAATTGAAATCTATAAAAAGTAGGTGAGAGATATTAGTGTTTGGGCATTCAACTTGCTCATAGCTCGTCATATCATCCCCAATCAAATGGAAAGACTAAGGTGGTCAACAAGTGATTGGAGGGTTATCTCCGATGTTTTACTTTAAATAAACAAGAGAGATGGGTGCAATGGATGCCACTGGCAGAATGGTGGTACAACACTTTTTTCCATACTTCATCAAAAATGTCTCCATTTTTGGCACTATATGGGTACCATCCACCATCAATCACCTCTTCATTGCGGGCATACCCAAAGGTCCAAATAGTTGAGGAACACATCTAGCATCAACAAGAGGTACTTAATAGCCTCAAGGAAAACTTGGCAATGGCGTGTAATAGAATGATGCAACAAGTTGATCAGCATCGTAGTGAAAGGAATTTTGATGTAGGTGATTGGTCTTTATGCGATTATAACCATATAAGCAAATGTCATTGAAAAAACAGAAGAAGAATAACAAGCTTGCACCCAAGTATTATGGTCCTTATAAGGTTTTGCAAAGGCTTGGTAGTGTAGCATACAAATTGGAGTTACCTATGTCAACAAAAATATACCTGGTTTCCATGTTTCATGCTTGAAGAAGGTTATTGGACAAATAGTTGCAGCCCAAACTCAATTACCAATGCTTAATGAGGAGGGCAGAATGATTTTGGAACCAGAGGGAATCATTCAAACACACACTAAGAGACTACGAAGGAGGGCAATGACAGATTATTTGATCAAATGGAAGAATACTCCAATCAAAGATGCTACATGGAAAAATACAGATTTTGTGCAAAAGCATCCACAATTGATCAACATTGAGGACAATGCTTCTCTAAAGAGGAGGGGCATGCTACACCCTTAACCCATTGATTGTATTGGGATATGTGTAGCTGACTTGTGGTTAGCATAACCTATAATTAAATTATATAATCATTTATATAGTCTTATATAGGTAGTTAAGTCAGCCTAGGTAGCATCCAAGGCATATAAGTATGGTATACATAGGAACTAGTGCTTAGTTTATGATCAGTAGATTGTGAATTGTGTTTTTATTGGAGACTTTTGGAGGTTTGCCCCCTCGAAGTGGCTTATTATTCTAAGTATTTGCAGCATATTTCCTATTATATTCTTCTCTTGTGCAAGTTATTTCATTACGATGTCATTTTTGTAGTTACAGAAAAATGTCTTAGCTAATATATTTTGTTTCAGAAGGGATTCGAAACATCCAATACCGTACTTCCCATTAGGAGATAGTATAATTGGCCTGTTAAATTTTGCAGTTTTATTTTGACCAACCCTCTGATTCACTAGCTCTGTGATACTCTCATAATGATGCAGTTAAAAAAAAATCTCAGCTGATAAGCTTCTCTTGCAACATTGTTCTAGCAAATGTATTATATCTGCCATGAAAGACAAGAAATAGCAGAACTCAGTTCCGCATTTTTGCACACCATATTTATTATATTAATGACAAATTTTCCTTTTGCTTATCAGTAGACAAAAATTGTATGTATTAGCATCTCTAATACCATTACAACGATAAAATATCCAAATATATAACAGATGAAACGAATAAATCTGTATGCCAACAAATTCATAAACAGGAAAGTAGATTAGTAAAAGGATACTCTTTGAATAATTTGTCATAGTAACGTTTTGCCAGCCTTTGTTCCCATGAAGAATCCAGATCATCTTCCTCACTGCGAATGAACCTTTTTTTACACAAGGGGAAAAACCATTACTGATGCACACTACATAATGGAAGGATATAAGTAAACCCACTTGAAGCAAATTCATAGTTGACCACCTCAACTAACACATCCAACCACATAATGATCTCTCTATACTTAGAAGTTAGAACTCAAACGCTTCAATGGAAGTATATTCCCATCACAAGATCCAGCTTCTTACTACAAATGTTTCGTATTTATTCCTTAAGGTGTCAAAAAAAGCATGGCCAACAACAGAGACAACAGAGAAAAATTCAAAAATCAGCATACACCACTTGAGCTCCTAAGAATGTATACACAACAGCACAGCAAAAAATTATGAATGCAACTCCCACCCTATAAGTTAAATCACATTATTAAAAATGCACTTATCTGTCAAGAATCAATAATATAGAGCTCAGAAGTTAAATCAACCAAGTTAATATACAGTGTACAAAATCTAACATTTCCATTTCTCATTGGATAAATCATCAACTTCTTGAGACATTCATCTGTGTATCAACCTATACTAAGAAGATGCATTATTATTACAAGGTTTATTAGTGCTAAAGTTAAACTTGAGCATAAAGCATTCATCCAATTTGCGGATAATTCCAAAATGAGTTGGACATGACAGACAACCCACTTGTTTATAAATTACTATGACTTTGAGCATAATGAAAATTAACGTTTCCAATGGACGCTAACATGAAATCTTGTGTCCACCTTTATGCAATTCTCCTACAACAAAAACTGTTCTTACATTCATCCCAGAGCTACACCCAAAGTGATAATATAAGCTATACAGCATAAAATGTTGAACACAGACTGAATGCCATAACCTTGTTTCGATTATCAAAGTACCATGATGTATGTGTCTTCTTCTCCATCTATCATATACAATAACAATATACATATTTATAGACGCACATATGGCACATTGTATGCAAAGATGGCTCCTTAATTAAAGTTCTCTACGTGAATCTGTGCAATCACTCATATGCATGCAACCAATAACTCCAATTTATTGTTTGTTAAGTTTTTAGCTCGGAGAAGAACTTCCGCACAGGTTCAATGTGAATGTGCTGGAAGTGGTTCGAGTTATTCTATTTTGCATTTCACTTAAGTGAAAAAATGAAAGTTTTTTATTTAACTAATTAAATCTAATAAAATGTAGATATACATTAAGTCTTTTATTTTACTTGTCTTCTAACTCATCTCCTGCGAAAGCTAAGTAGCTTTTTTTGAAGATTAAATTTTTGGCTGAATAGTATAAAGATAGGCGCAAGATAGAAGAAAATTAATTGTGATCAAACATAGTGATATAATTTCGTGCAACTGTTAGGAACAATTTGTAGAGGTTTCCTTGTAAGTTCTTCGAAGGAATGAAAAGCTGATTTGAAGGACTAAATTTTCTATGTCTATGTATTTGTTTTTGCTGTTTGAGATTTTAATTGTTGTGCAATCGATGCAATGTTAAAGAATTAATATTAGGGCATCTGTTGCCTTGTTTAAAATTTCTTCATGGTATCAAAGCATAGAGACGTGAAAAGGAGCCGTACAAAAATGCAACGTTGTGAAGAAAGTCTCAGGTTATTTTCGAAGTGAAAATCGTGGCTAGAAAGCATCTAAATCGCACAAGAATTTTTTTAAAAAACAGCGTCACTGTTTCTTGTAAAATCACAAATGATTTCTTGTGAAATCGTGGCCAAAAAGGGAAATTGCAGCGGCCTAGAAGGTGGTAAAAATCATGCCGCAGGAAACATGAAGAAATCGCGACTTTTTTTTTAAATCACGCAAGTTGTTTTCTTCTAAAAATTGTGCCGAGAATCTTTTGAAAATCACACCAAAATTTTTTTAAAAATATAGTTCGCGAATAGGGTTTTGCGGCAGACTTTTTTAGTAAAATATTAGGCAGATTTTTGGTGGCTAGGGTTTGGCCGAATTTTGCAAGTATTTGTGCAGGTATTTTCACAATTTGTTTAGCTAGGGTTTTTTAGCCTGCAGCCAGGGCATCATTGCAAGTATTTAAAAATAAATAAAAAACCTTTTGAGTTATTTTCCTATTTTCAAATTTGAGGGTTTTGAGCAAAATTTTATTTTTAATAAAATGGCATCAACTAGGTTTAAGTTCAAGGATAGATTGGAAGGTGCAATAAATTTCTTGTCTTGGAAAGTCAAGGTGACTTTGTTGTTGGAAGAAAACGATCCTTAGGATATCTTCAAGGATCAAATGACTCCACCTATAGATTCATAGGAGTTGGCAACTCATAAAAAGAAAGAGATAAAGGCCAAGCGGATGATCATGGATGCGGTAAAGGATCATTTAATTCCACATTTGTCAAATAAGAAAATAACCAAAGAGATGTTCAATGCTCTGGTTAGTCTTTACCAAAGTGAGAACATAAACAGGAAAATGATTTGGAGGAATAAACTCAAATCCATAGAGATGTCTAAATCAAATACAACTACCAATTACCTGATAAAGGTTGCACAACTTCATGACCAACTTGCAACAATCGAGGAGAAGGTCGAAGATGGAAAGCTAGTATACTTGGCATTGAATGGTTTCTCATCTTCATGGGAAGCATTTGTTCAGGGTATTTGTGCCCCTGAGAATCTTCCTTCTTTTGAAAGACAGTGGGATGACTCTATCCAGGAGGAAACTTGAATGGAGTCAAAAGCCAGCAAGAAGGGTGGTGATGATAATTTAGCTCTCTTTAGACAGACAAAGAAAAGTAAAGGAGAAGGGCCTAGCAAGGGTAAGGGCAAGGATGGGGATTCATCCTCATAGTCAGGGAAGGACTTGAGAAAAATCAAGTGCTTCATTTGTCCTAATTTCGATCATCATGCATCACAGTGTCCAAACAAGAAAAAAGGCAAAGGGAAGCAACAACAAAAGCAAGCAGCAACCTCTACAGAAATTCAAATGAATGAGTTTGCTGCCAAGTTTGAGAAAGATTTCTCAATGGTTTCTTGTCTTTCTACAAGCACAATTTCAAGAGATGCTTGGTATGTGGACAGTGGGGCATCTAGAAATATGACATCAACCCGGCAATGTTTAACCAAATTAGAAGAACACAACTCTAGAGTTCAAGTTGAGCTTGGTGATGATGTCAAGTATCTAGTAGTAGGAGTTGGTACAATTCCCTTTCAACTCCAGTTAGGTAATTCTTTAGATTTGATGATGTTTTATTTGTTCCTAGTCTCAGGAAGAATTTGTTTTCAATTTCGGTTATGAAAGATAAAGGCTATGTAGTATAATTTAAAAATCAGCAAGTCCTTGTTAGGTCGAAAGAATCTAGCCTAGATACTGCACAAGTTATAGGGGTTAGATAAGGCAATTTTTACAGGTTACAAGGTGAACCAATTTTAGCTCTAGTTCATAACAATGCCAATTGATGCAAGTTATGGCACAAGAGGATGGGGCATCTGCATCACAAAGCGTTGCCTATTCTGAGAGAGAATGTCACAGGACTTCCAGAGTTCAGTATTGAACAGCAAGGAGTATGTAGAGGATCCACACTTGGCAAGCATGCCAAGGCTACTTTCCCAAGCAGTGAGCATAGATCGAAGGAAATTCTAAACTTAGTGCATTCAAATCTTTGTGGACCAATGTCAATAGCATCACTTCAAGGATGCATGTATTATGTTTCCTTTATTGATGATTTCTCTTGCAAGACTTGGATCTACTTATTAAAGACCAAGGATGAGGTCTTCAGTAGGATTCAAGAGTTCAAAACTCTGGTAGCACATTCAAGGAAAGTAGGCCTCTAAAGAAGTTTCCTAACTACATGGCATTGATGAGCAACATCGTAGATTTAAAGCCTTCTAGCTTCCAAGAAGTAGTTGATGCGCAGTTAGCTGATATTCTAACCACATCCTTAGCAAAAGGGAAATTTGAAGCTTTCAGAGACAAACTTGGATTGGTGCAAAATTCCTTCCTCGCTAAGAGGGAGTGTTGAGTTTTTAGCTTGGAGAGGAACTTCTGCACAAGTTCAGTGTGAACGTACTGGAAGTGGTTTGAGTTATTCTATTTTGTATCTCACTTAAGTGAAAAAGTGAAAGTCTTTTATTTAGCTAATTAAGTCTAATAAAGTGTAGATATACATTAATGATTTAGACTTATCTTCTAACTCGTCTCCTGCGAGAGATAAGGAGTTGTTTTTGAAGATTAGATTTTTAGCTAAATAGTATAAATATAGACGCAACACAAAAGAAAATTAATTGTGATCAAACACAGTGATATAATTCTATGCAACTGTCAAGAATAGTTTGTAGAGGTTTCCTTGTAAGTTTTTTCAAAGGAATGAGAAGTTGATTTGAAAGTGTAAATTCTTTGTGTCTGTGTATTTGCTTTTATTGTTTGAGATTTTAATTGTTGTGTAATTGATGCAATGTTAAAGAATTAATATTAGGACATTAGTTGCCTCGTCTAAATTTCTTCAATGTTTACATTATAACACCTAATCAATGAACCCTAATGACATTAAATGCAAAATGTCTGATTGGAACACCCCAAACATAAGACCTAAAAAAATATTCTCACATGTATGCTAACACTCCCTTTTGAGCATTTATTCTTTACATGTCTCTAAGCTTCTGAAACTTCTCTCTACTCAAGGCTTTGGTGAGAATATCTTTAACTTGGTCTTGAATCTTACAATAAATAAACTCCAAAATTTGATATTGTGCCAATTCTCTAATCATAGAGAAATTGCACACCAAAGTATTTCTTTCTTACATTAACTACTAGATTCTTAGTCAAATGAATTGTGTTTCCACAATTACTATACAATGGTGTCATTTTCTTGTTTTGTCTCCAAATCATCAAGAACTCTTTTCAACATCCCATCCCACTCTAACTTTAACTTTGCTCTTTGCTTCTATCAATGATGATACAATTGATTTTATCTTACTCATTCACAAAACAGATATTGATTATAAATTTATAATCTAATATTGACTTAATCTTCTACACATCCCACTCAAACTAAATATGGGTATCCAGACAAAGTCAAAGCTTTGTACCTACCAATACTCGAAACCAAAATTAATTGCCACTTCATATATTTCAAGATCCTTTCAAGTGACAACCAATGTGACATCTACTGCATATCAATGGCAGCATTAAGTTATACCCATATGGGTAAAGAAGGGTATATTGTATTAGATAATGAGAAGAATGATACATCATGCCATGTCCCCTTCTCAAAAATGAAGGATTTGATTGAAGACCCGTAGACTATTCTTATTTCTTGTAGGCTAAGGGACATTATAAATATTTCATATTTTGATGTGGACGTCTAAATGAGACATAATTAGGCTTATTTAATATTTTATTTTTAAACGTACTTTTAGATTCTTAGAGGGGAAAAGATAAAAATTTATAAAAAAAATAATAGAAGGCCCATTTTTAACACCTATATAAGTGAGACAAGCACCCAAGGTAAAGCATCCATAATCTCATTGTTATAAACTCAATTTTCAGATTTGACTCTCAAGGACGAAACCCCTTGATTTGGCAAATTCCGGAGGATGAAACCCCTCTAGGAATCAATTTGATTTGGGGACGAAAACTCTCAATTCTACTGAAGCAAATTATACCAGCTGGAACAATTGTCATTTGCTAGCAAATTAGCAAAACTGGTGAATTTCTGAGGTGACATATTGCTGCATCCATTTGATATTAGCGGTATTGGAGGTTATTGAGCTACTTAGCTCTGCACTGTACCAGTCAAACTGCTGGGCCTAATTTCCAGCCTTCCGTACAGCAGATACGTACCTCCTGTGCACCGTATGGTCAGCCTTTGTACTGGTTGATTTTCATTGTTAATAATTGCTCTGATTTATGCATAAATTCTGGAATATCTCTTGTTGTTCAACATTGCTGTTACAGGGTATTTTTGCCATATTTCCAAGGTTTAAATAATTATTATTTTGCATGTTATTTCTGCAATCAATCACTGCTGTACCCAGCCACTTAAATCTAATTTCTGGTTCATTGTGCAATGTTCTACTGGATTATCTAGCCGCCCAAATCTGATTAATATTCAATAATTTTCAAGTAAAACCCATTCGCTGTCATTGGTTCAGAGGTTTAGCAATTACTGGATGTAATTAATCAAAGTTCTGTGATTATTACTGCTGCTATTTTGATGACTTGATATCAGAATTAAATTCTGGAAGTTTGCTGCAGCTAACAGTAGTGCATGGTTTATTGCATTTCAGTTTATATAATCAGAAAATACAAAACAAAAAAAAACTGCATATAATACTTAGGGTTTATTGTATATATCAGCTTTCATTTCAATCTTCTATAAATCAAATTAAAATCTCGAATTGCATTTGGTTAGCTTACATTTTCAGCTCATTCCATATTGAATATTATCTAGGGTTTGATTATCTATTTCAGCAATTGTTTTAAATTTTTTTTCCTAAGCATAAAATACAAAAAAAATTACAAAATCTGAAAAAATACAAAAGGGGGGCATTACACATCAAATATCTAAAATATGGATACATATACATACACAAATGAAGGCTAATGTGTGATACGTTTCCCTTATAATAATTCTAACTTATCATTACAGAAAGAGGGTATATATAACATGCTTCCTCTTCTCTAAAAACCTTCCTGAAGCATCACTAAAATCTTCAAAATGGTAATGATAACAACTAGTTTTATCCCAAAAAAATCCAAATTCATATGCAATTAAATACTATAGAGGAACGTCCATAATGGGCATAGTCATAGAAACTCAAAACCATGACCAAAATCTTCTCCAAAATGCATGCCAATTTGAAATTAGCTCCATGTCATCTTGAGTCTGTCAAATTCCTTCTGAGTTGTTAACTATACAAGACACTTCAACACTGACAACAAGGTTTGATTATTACTTACAAATTTCACATAAGAATTCCTAAATATGGTCATTCTTGAACATCCAAGCATTGCAGACTTAACATTATGGCTTTTTGTGTAAATGTGCTAGCAACAATACCATAATATCCAACCTCAAGTTCACACAAAGAAACCTAAGTTTCAATCTCATCTCATCTGAACCATTACTTTAAGCTTATTCTGACTTCAAAAATAGCCTCTTCTTTTAATTGTGCATCATTATTTCCTTTGCAATGCAGATTATCATTCTATAAATTCAATGGAGGCCTTTTGCATCATACTGGCCATTCAGTTTTGACTGAAGATTTAAAGACTTTAGTTCCCAAGATTGTCCTATAGGTTAACACTATTCCTTCCAATTCTCAAATTCTAAAACATGAAGATGAAATCATGCTCCTTACATTTTTCCTTGTAGATATAAAAAATGCAAGGTGCCTTATTGAAATCAAAAAAATCTAAATATTAAATCAATTCAATAGGCAAACCAATTCTTTTACAATTTATCAGGGTTTTTCTTTGCTCCAAAGTGAACATTCAATGTCTCTATACTATGCTATAACTATATTTATCTTCAATAGTTACATTTGCATATGAAAAAAGATAGAATGAACTCAAAACGATTGTATAATGACTCACCTTTTCAATGCAGATAACTTTTGTAGATTAGACTCTAGAAATAGAAGTAGATTTTTTTCTAATGCGATATTGCATTTATAATTTGAAAATACCACATCAGCACCTTGATGAACATAGAAATTTGTTACCTATAACCTATTTTACTGAAATACTAGCTATTAGCTTGCAATAACCCTGGAATGGCCATAAAATAAAAAGTAGTAATTTGCTACTATTGATAGACAGTTTATCTCCAGTCTCTCATCTATGGAAATGAAATGCTAAATATCAACCATTGTGAGAGTGCTCCAAAATTTAAGCAATTTATGCAAGTGTTTTGGTAAAGAATTCCAACTTCATGTAACAACAATTAGTGCATGTTATAAACAGATTTGGCCTATAACATATTGAATATGCATCTTATGAAAAAAATCTAATATTGCCACAATCTTTAGCTACAACATGAACACACACAAACATCTAAAATCACTGTTTATTACAGAAAAATATAAGTGCCCAACCTGTATGCTTCTCTAAGTGTGTCTTGGTCTGTTTTAACAGGAAGCTTCTCTTCTCCACTTGTATGTTTTCCATAAAACTGAACTGAATAAAAAGCAAAAGAAAATTTAGGGCTTTAAGTTGGGTTGGTGAATGTTGGCAACCTAATAAAAATGACAGACAATCTTGATCACTTTTCCGTAAGTAATCTATTGCACAATGTCAACCAAATGGAAAGAGACTCGTTATCCTGATGCAAAAAGAAATATTTATCCAAATACTCATTAGAGTACTAAATTTTATGTCAAGACAGACCATAACGTCAAATCAGTTCATCCTTAACCAGAAGGTATGAGTAACCAGCTTATGAATCCTTTGATCATTGAAAAACCTGGTAACACTTCATTTTCTGAACACTGAGGATAACATTGACAAGTTGTGACCTGGTTGTATGTGCAGCTTGTGAATTCTAGGAAACTCAGTCAAATTTGGTTCCAGAAACCAATTAGATAATCTATAAATAATATGAAACATCATGATGTATGTGCAACTGGCAAAGCAAAAATGGCCTTCTCAAGACATCAAAGAAGAGTTTTAGGAGAAACATTGAATCAAGTATACACACTACATAGCAAAGATACAACTAGAACTCGTCTTTCATTGAAAATCATATTTAGGTTATAGATTTCAAGCTACTCAGAACTAGAGTTAAAGAAAGAAATTATATTGATGTCCCTGAATGCCCAATGTGGGCCAATGGGACTCCTATGTACAAGTTACATCAGCAAGAGCACTAAAAAGGAACTCGAAGAATAAAAGATCCTAACCAGAGAGGGGGAACCCAAATTGGGTTAACTCTAGACAAATCAGAAACTACAAAGTGATGTAATACAAATAAACAAGTCAAAATAAGGCCACTTGCCAACAAAACAGCCAATGAATCCAAGAGGAGAGTGGTCAATGGAGATCAACGCTGGAGACCAAGGTTTAAAGAGAAAATCTGTTATCAGTTGTCAAAGAATCCAAAAAGCAAGGAGGACCAAAGGGTGGCCAATAGAAGATCTAACCTAAGAAATCCTGGCCAAATGAATAATCCAAGTGGAAGAAAGGTTACTCCTAGAACCTCTCCTAAAATAATGTGAATCTGCCTGCATAGCCTAGATTGTGGGCAAGAGGAAGTAGCTAACCCTCGATGTTAGACAGCATCTGAACTTCTAGACCTAGAGCAAAAATAAGATGAACGAAGTACCCTAGTGGCCACCTACATAGTACTATATGTGTGGGTAACTATAATATCCAAAGGGCACTTGAGACCTTTAAAGACCAAAAAGGGTTGAACATAGGAAGTAATCAAGTGGGTTGTCCAAAGAGTCTTTGTACATCTATATTGAAATAAATCGCAACTCCCAAAGGAAAAGCATCATGCACATCCAGTCAAAATAACAAAAAACATAGTTAGGAACCCTCCTTGAGTCTCAATACAAACTAATGATATATCTCCAAAATTAAGTGATCCTTTGTTTCCATTTCCTAGAGAGAGAAAAGATAATGCCGATTTACAAGATACCAAACTCGTCATCACCCAAAAAGGTGCAAGGAGTCAACCTACTCCATAGAACAAATGGGTAAGTAACGATTATTCTCTTGGCCAAAAGGCTAAATCACCCAAGGTTGTGAAGTAAAATAAAAGATGAAGACATTTTCAAGGCAAGAGGTTATACAATAGGATTGGATTTAGATGATGCACTAAAGGAGACATCTTATTACAGTGAATCACATAGTAGATCATGAGTCTAGCACCTCTCAACACACACCAAGTAAACAAACCCAAAATTGAGAGCCCAAAATTATAACTTAAAACCCATAAAGAATGATGGTTTTAATGGTTGTGGTGAGGAGATGCATTTTCAAAGAACTAACTTAAAATGCATCATAAAAAATTGTGGCTACAAATAAGGAAGAGGCACATCGATTACAAAGACAATTAAAAAAATTTTAAAAAGAAATAAATTATATTGTTTCCACAAATTACCAATTTCAGTCAATGGGGCTCAAAAGCACAAATTACAATAGTAATTAGGAGTGTTGAAATAACTCCAAGGTCTAAAAAAAAGTAACACTAAACAACAAAAGACCCTAACTAAAGGGAGTGAATGAAAACTATTAAGCATGTGTAATGTAGAATCTCCAAAAATAGACAGCAATATAACCAGTGTCTAATTAGAGTTACCTTAACAAGTGTCTTAACATGGAATACATTCAAGCACAAGCAATATGCCAATTGGACAACCATATGACACCCATATGCACCTATCACAAGTACCAACCACAAGTAATCAAAAAATTAATTAAGTTCCCTTCCATTACCAACACAAGATTTGGTCATCAGCATGCCAATACTTTATTGAACTCGTAACATGCCAAAACATACATAACAATTTTTTATTTTTATAATCCAATGTAATGCCTACATCTGCCCACCCCTCTTCTCTAAAACTCATCAGCATCATATGAACACGCAAGTATTGGCTAGAGGGTGTATGGCATCTAAGCAGCTGGGGTGGAAGTGGGTACAAGTGTTAAAGAATGTTGTGCAATCTCAACCGTTCCTACTTTAGGGGTTACTGACTTTGGTGAATTGGTCATAAGCATATCCATGCCCAATCCTTTGACTTCACTATCTTCCATCAAAAGCATTTCCCTCAATTGTGAAGCCACTCCATAAGTAATGTATCTTTATTCCCAAGGGCCAATAGTATTCCCAGTTTAAACAAATAGACATTTGCATCTTCTCCTGTCTTCCTGGCAAATCTAGATGCTTTGAAACCAAGGAATGCTTGGGGTTCATCTTTTGCTTTATTAAAGTTCTAAAACTGATTTTACCAGTTCTTTCCTACAATAACTGTGTGCCAAGGCAAGTCCTCTTCTTCCTTTTCGTGTAAACAATCAGCTTCAAATCCTTCTTTACAGTCACGGTTGCCTCACAAACTAAAAATGGACATTCCTTTGAAACATCTAATTGTCCTTATCGTGTAGAAATTGTATCTACTTCTGGCACTCCAACTAGATTTTGACTTAATCCAATATACACTGTGTCGTTTCATCCTCAATAAGGCTGATCTACAAATTCTCCTGTTTATTGAGTTCATAATTTCTACTAGCCACTGTTGAAACGCTTGAAACTTCAAACTGCTATAAAATATATACTGGCACTCATTGTTTCCAAACTGCAAAGTCAAGTTCACCAATTGTAATTTACATCAGATCCAAGTGTTCTTTATAGCAAGCAGAATTTCAGCAGTATAATAACATAAACGCAATACCAGAAAACATACATAATAGATATAAAGCCATGCAATTGCAAGTAAACCAATGATTGATTGGATAGAAAGAGTCCAAGATATATACAATCCAAAGGTTGGTTATGGTCACCAAGGGCAGCTTTGGGTTGAAACTTGAAACCCCTTGGTGACGCCTCATTATAACCCTAGGTTTTTGACTCTGACTCAACTCAGAGTCAGACTTGGGAGAAAAACTTGACAAAAACTTGGCATGACAACAAATTTTAAAAAACTATAAATTTGATATATATTTCAGAATAAAAATGAATTTTTATTAGTGTTTCTCCAAGTTTCCAAGACAGGAGAACAGGGTTTTAGGGAAAGCAAAAAAATTCCTGGATTTTGAGGACAGCAGTAAGAGATGGTGAGGAGAGGCTATTAATCTAAGATTTAAAAATAATAGTTGAATTTGTAAAATACAAATAAGTAAGAAAAAGTGAAAATAAATTAAAAAAAAAATTAGATCTATAGGGGTTTTAAAAGTAATATTAGATTTTTACAGATCTTTAGTTAAAAAAATAAAGCTACTTTTTTTTTATGCAGGGGCACCCTGATGTCTGGGGACATCAGGGCATCCCCGGACATCCCAAAAAATTGGGGCTTCCCTAGGATTTTTTTAAAAAGGGGATGTGAGAGGAACGTCCTGTCCCTGACCCAGGATGTCATGCAGACCTTTGGGGACGTGTCCCAGTGAAACAATGATTTTGATACATTCCAAAGTAAAATAGCATATAAATCAAAGCTGCAAATCCTCTCAAAATTCTGTGGCCGGCTACAACTTTCAAATTTCAATGAATTGACATTTGTTATACATAGCAGTTACAAAATTAGAAAAATTGCTCATAATTCTATGAATTCGAGGATACAAATGAGCCTTGAAAATCAGGGTCTTAAAATTTCATGCTTAAGTCCTTAATAACTATAAATGTTTTTAATTAAAAAAAGCATTTATTTAAATGTTTTAATTTATTTTAAAGTTAGCTTGAGACTAACCAAGTCTCGGGTGAGTTCTACAAAAATTCAGACTCATGCAAAACTCCACGAGTCTGTCTGACTTGTGACTCTTCCAAGTCAGAGAAGCAAAATTTGTTGCCACTGGATCAACTTGAGATACTGCAATTTTACCAGACTTGTCACAAAACAATAATTATAAGTTATAACTACTATTATAATAGACCTTAATACTTCTTAATTATACCCATAGGTCTGCCAGCAAGCATGTAAAATGAACTAAGTACCACATTGCTGCCTACACTCTCAGCCTCTAACTACTAACCTAGGGACTACTCAAGCAAAGTAGGATCAAAAGGGTTGAGAGATGCCAGGTCATCGATCAAATCTCTAAAACAACAAGACAACCCAAGCAAAAACAGCTATATCATTATCATTAAGGATAGGTAGTCATGAATGACATTACTCAGAAACACAGCCCTGCTCCACATCACAACATCCAAGATTAATGCTATGGCATGCAATGTCATATAAAACCTCTTGGTTTCCAAACTCAGAACTCCTTCATTTTTTCTGCAATGTAAGCATCCCACTTATACAACTTCCTGGTGCACTGTCAACCAGACTGAAGTGTCTAAGGAGCAATTCGACTCTTTCAAATTAATATAGCTTTCTTGAACAATTTCCATGTGTCAATACTTGCTAATACATTTTGAGATTCAAAGTCGACCAACAATAATTCTTAGTGTCTTCTTTCAAAAGCAAGGGAGAGCTTATCTATCTTTGGCTAGACCATCAAGCATTTATGTTCCAAAAAACACGATGGAATTTGAAATCCTTCATCTCAAGAGCACCTACCACTTTTTCAAAATCTCGGGAAAAACTTAGGAAACAACATGATAAATGTGGCAGATCACGAATACTTGGAGTAATCGCCAGTTTTTCAAGTGTAATGCTACCATGGATGGAAACCCTTCATCTTGAAACCAACTACCACAAAAGTGACACAATAACGGCAAGAGATGAGTTTGGGCCAGTCGGTTATTAACCAGCCAACATACTTGTCCACACCAGCTTATACCCAACAACATCAGCTATAACATGCGTTTCACGAGCTTCCTAGAGAATGAGCTCAAATTGCAATGTCCAATACAAACTAAGGTCCTCAGGAAATCGGTTCTATTTTTCTTGATTATTATCTTACCTCAAATTCTCTGCCCATTAATCTCTCATACAGACCCTCAAGATTCCATCTCAACTAAAAACATCATGTTTGAAAGACTTTTAGTCAGCAATGTGATTGAAGTTTGAATTGACCCAAATTCAGGTAGACATCAATGCCAAAAATGTAGTATAGAGAACAAAAACTAGATATAAACAACCATACCAGCTAGAATACATACACAATAAATAATAGCACTCATAGATACGAATAGAAATTTGGCATTTATTACTATCATCACAAGAGTGTATTATACAATCTTTAATTGGAAAATAATACAGGCAAGAATGATGTTCTAGAGAGCTCCCTTAATAAGTGTCTGGAAATGAACATAGAGTCAGAAATGGATATAGTGTTTTCTTTGTTACTTTTGTATTTTGCATTTGCAGGCTTGAAGTGTGTGTTAAGAATGTTGGTGTGAGGTTTTAAAGGGTCTCGATCAGACTCTGCAGTAACACAAAGTCAATTGGTTATGAAAATAGTGCTGCATGGGGCACAGTTGGTCAGTAAGCAGTCTTTTTCCTTTAAGGCCAGAATGAACTCTCAATGTTACCATCCAGAGTGAACTATGTTGCCAGCAGTGTTCCCTGGGGTTTTTACAAGGTTTCCTGGAAGGGGGGCATTTAGGGGACAGGAAGATGTGAACAGATTTATCATCATTTCTACATTATCTTCTGACACTTTCTATATTTGTGCTTATAGTCTCAAAATTAGAGTTCGTTATTTTTAACTCATTGATAAAAGTATAGTTATCTTGATGTATTGCACTAATATCTCTGACATATGTATGAAAGTCCTTTTGGATCTGCTCAAGTATGCTTTGAAGTTGAGCATTATTTATTCTTGGTATCTTTGCTTATTTTTATTCTAAGTAATTTTACATAAATCTCTTTTTTATTGTTTGTTTTTTTTTTATTTTTTTAATTAATAAAACTAATTAAGTATAAAGATCATAAGCTTATAGAAGGCTGCATAGAAAGATGCACCTTTTAATTTTCCACCACAATACTGCCAACTTTGGCTACTAATTTATGACTCAATTTACATTGTACAACAGCAATCAATTTCTGCTGAATTTGGAAAAGCAATTATGACTAAAGCTGGGTCTACAATTTTTTACTAGACCTGGGCCTCCAATTTATGATAAATTGCTCTATTTGTAGCAGAAATTTCTCATAGGCTCAAAACTATGCTCTGATACCACTTTTGATGATCATGAAATAAAGAGGATTAAACAGTGGAATATATACAATACATGGATTGATATAAAATATAAAATATGAGATGTATTGAAAGATGAAAAGAGTGTGTATATATACACAAGAAGGGGATGTGAGTATAGGAATGCATCCCCTCAAAGATGACCTGTCTTGACTCATTCTTAGTTTATGATAAAACCAGAGTTTATTAGAGATGAATGTGTCTTGGTTTTAAAGACTCAAACTTTGAAGATAATGAGAGTTAAGTTTGTCTGTGTCAGATGAATTTCACAAGTTTTGCCATTGTGTAAAAAGATGGAGACCCAATCAAGACCAAAAATTCCAATCAATGAGCCTGAAAGAAACACCTTATCATTCCGAAAGGACAAAGGTGTTAGAGAGAAAATCTCCTTACTGCCTATTAGGACATGCATGGACCATGTGTACTTCCAGCGTCCAAACACCATGTGTGTAGGTACAATCTTCTTTTTTGACAGAAGTTATAGATACAAAAACCCCATAAGAAGATCATCCAGACCAAACTTCTGGGTGGTATACAACTATCCTTCCAGACGGGAACAGCAGACTAAGAACCTAGGAGAGATATCAGTGAACAAAAGAAAGCCCATACAAAAACCCCAGAAGAAGATCACCTACACCAAACTTTTTAGTGGTACACAACCATCCTTCCAGTGGAGAAGAGTGGACTAAGAACCAAGGAGAGATATCCACAAACAAACAAAAAATCCCTAGATATGCAGAAATACAGAAATATTAGCCAGTATTACTAAGACATCTTGTGTAGTATAACATTGGAATGTGTCTCTTCAAAAGCTGCAGAATGTGAGTGCACAGTGATGCTTGGTGATACAAGGACCATCTTCATTTCCCCCAGTGTTCCATTGCCAACTGGCGATCCCTCCTTCCAGATGGCCAGCGGGACTGTATTCCAGTGTTCAGCAGGGACAGTATACTCAACCATTTGGAAGCTCTTTGCATTGTTTGATCTCTTGGGGTTCTTTTGATGTTCGTTGAGTTGGACAGCAATAGAACGTTCTCTTCTCACCACATCACTGCTCAACAGACGCTTAATAGCCTCAGTTTAGTTGAGTGTGCTCTGGTAGCATTGTTTTAGCAGCATGAGACATTCATCTTGCTTGTTTAAGCAGCTTATGATGATCATTTAGTTGCCTTTATGTCATTGAACATTGTTAATCACAGAATTAATACACTTCTGTTGGGTGGCTTGTTCCATGCTTTTCGATTCCGGCATTTTTGTGCGGCCATGAAGAGTGTCATTGATATTAGCAGAAACAGTATAGATCAATGTATCATTTTAAAGGGAGTTCATTAAAGACGTGACCATGTTGTCTTGAGTTTAATCTTTTGCTTTCATATTAGGGAGAGAGATTTTAGAATGGTACTTGTTGTCATACAGATAGAAGGGGCGGATTGCTTTAAGTACTGTTGAGTGAAATATCGTGTGTTCAGTGAATGGAAGTTGAGGCAACAGAGACCTCACCCTTGGTGGGGAGATGAATAGGGTTGGGTTACAGCCCCTCTTGTTGAAGAGGTCAGAAGCAAAGTACAGTTTTATGGACTGACTAGGGTAGGTGATTAAACTGGAATTAGGAAAAGAGATAGCAGAGACAAAAGTTGTATTACCCTTTTTGACAGTCTGTTCTTGCACAGAAATAATAATGGACAGGGAGGTCTCTGCATCATTAGGATCCAGCTCACTAACAATTCTGGCCTCTTCATCCGGGATTATAGTCACCTGGCTGTCTTTGACTGGATTCTTTGCCTCAGTGGTGCTGGCAGTCATGTTACCCATTTCCTTGCAGCTATGATCTTTCTTCTTTTTTCTGTTGCAGGTTCTGAGATGAACAACGCTCACATTTAAGCATTTGCATCTACAATATTGGACCTTCCAATATTAGATTAGGCAATCAATCTAATACTCCTCCTAGAATTCATTGCAGCAGAGAATGGAGTACGCCAAGCAGTGATGTCAATCTGAAAGGACATTACGAAGTGGCAGCAATGAATACAGAGGTGCTGACATAGATAATGACCTATGGACTGTTGCAAAATGACATCTAGATCTGTAACACTCCTTGCAGTAAAATCTTCTGTGATTGTTATTGTATGGTTAATGCAAATGGCCTGACCCCTTGGAGCTGTGTTGTTTGTCTACCACAAATAATGTGTACCGGATCATGACTATTACCGTCAACCAGATCCCAGAAGGCATTAGTGGGAAGGCGATTGGGGTTATTGTGATAAAGATTTATCCTGTTAGATTGATGGCATCCTCAGGAAATGGCAATAATTATACAAGACATTTTATGAGCACCTGGATGCAGTTGATATTTAGTGATTCGGGAGCAATTTTTATGCACATATCAGAGCTGTTTGGGTTGTAGAAAAGCTTTGTCCTGGCAACACCTGAGTTGAGAATGGATACAGTAACCTTAAGCATAACTAACAAGTGGTAGCATCTTTTTTCTTCTAGAGAAACCTTAGTTGATGACACTGACAGGGACAGTCCACTTGAATGATTAGGAGTTAGGTGATTCTTATTGGAGAAGGTGACAAGGCAGTGTTATGTAAGGGAGCTAGAGTCCGTGATGGACAAAAGAACAAAGCTAGGCAAATGAGGACGTGGAATGAAAGCGTCTTTAAAGCTAGGAAATCCCAGTACAAGTCCCTTTGAGCATTTAAAATTGCCTTTTATGTACTGGGTCTTAGACTGTCTACCATGAGGACTGTCACATTGCTTTTAGACGGGAGCAAGTTCCTTTTTAGAATGACTAACCTGTGCCATGTGGAATTTGAGGATCGTGCATGAATAGGCTTGAATGTTTATATTTGATTGGGAGTTTGAGGAGATCCCATTCATGGTAGCAGTAGGCACAATCATAATTCGAAAACTCAGACTCAGCAAAAACTCAGCAGCCCAAAATTTTGACTCGCACTCGATTGGCAAATTAAAAAATTACATAAATACACAAAATAAACTTAAATTATGCATGAGATGCATTAAAAAGGAATTTAGAGAGCACATAAGTCTATTTTGATCATAGAAGCTTTACTTAGAATCGGGATTGACTCAGCAAACCAAAACTATAAACGGCATTCAATTACTAGGGATCTAATTGGGAGACTAAAAACTGCTAAAAATTTCATAAAAATAGGGAAAAACACTGTTTTTGTTATTTCAAGCCAAATAAAGAGAAAAAATCTGGTTTTCCTTTCACCACAGCCCAAGAACAATTTCTATGTTCTGCATTTTAAAACCAGAGCAACAGTCTAGGGGCAGCACTCTGGGCGCATTCACTAGTGCAATAAAAGAGATGATCGAGGGGCAAAACCCCACCACCAGGCCCAAATTAGAGTCTTCAAGACCACACAGTCCTTCATGGCACATGCCATTTTTCATAATTTTATTGCTTTTAACCAAATGTCAATAAATCCTTTCAATCACTATGACTAGACAATCAATTCATGCCACTGAGATCCTAATTGCTGAAGACGAAAAATGACAAAATACACAGAAAATCAGGGTTTTATGATTTTATCAAGGATCTGCAAAAAAAAATTCAGTGGCCAGTCTGTAGAGGAAACTCACGAGTTGCAGGCAAGACTCACTGAGAAACTCGCGAGTTTGTCTGCAGGACTCAGCTCACAAGTAACCTGCAGATTTTCTTGTGAGTTCTAAGTTGATCCATGTATATAGTTACATGTACATAACCACATCATGTATATATCCACATATAATTATGTCACATTTCTAACACTACTCATAGTTACCAAGCTCAAATTTTTGGATTCATACAGGAGTGAAACAAAAATCAAGTAATCCAGAAAAAAAATCTGAAAACTCTGGACAAGAAAAATGTATATATTTTTATTTATTTAAGATGTGTAGAAGGTTATAACTGACCCAAAAAAAAGATGTGTAGAAGGTTATATAACATAAAAATACGTAAAATTCAGATTGTTGGGCCGAGCAGCACAAGTCAGCAAAGACATGGGTTAGCAGAGAAATGAAATTTAATTAAACTGTCCAGATCAGAACAGAATGATTCATTTTGCCTCAAAAATTTGGATCCAACAGGATTGGTAACCATGCCTCTAGTAACAACTTGCCTTCTTCCAGATACTTGTCTATTGAACTCACCCACCTACCATGCCTACCTTTCATAAATGGCTTGTACTCTACATATTGGAGGCATGAACAGAGTGTCAAGTATAAGTTTGTAATCTTGTTATCCAGCTTCTGTTAGAAAGATTGTTAATAAAAAAGGTACTTTGTACCCATTGTTATCTTGTGTGCGCAATCTTCTTTATGAATGCTTGGTTTATGCTAAAAGATAAAACAATCTTGGTCTAGAATTTCAAATGGCCAGAACTTGATTGGTACATTTCATCATGTGCTGCAGAAAACTTGTTAGAATTTTGGAGCACATCTCTCTTATGACACCTCATTTACCCCATGAGGTCAGGGATTGATCCACATAAATCTTCACATTTCTGATTCGATTAAGCTCCATAACAGTGTTCTAAACCTCTCAAGAATTCTTCAATTAGGCTCCACAAAAGTGATCTACAACTCTCACTATCTCCTGCCTCAACAGGTTCCCCCTCAGCATCATGGTCCTGTTTCTTCTCAATGGCCCGGCCCAGCTTCCTCTCGTCGACTTAGATCTTCTCCTCTCCAACCACATGGGGCAGATGCATATTACGAGCTTTTTCAGTATTACAGGTGCAACTTCGGCCTTGGATGTTAGGTGTGATCCTGATGGGGGTACCTCTCTCGGCCCTCGAAACCCCCCAATGAGCAATATCAAATCTTGTATCAGATCCTTCACAGTGATCGTTGATGGCACTGGTGACTCCGCCATTTCTAGTCCAAACAATGATATTTGATGATCTTCAGATATCCTCTATGGCTGCTCTCTGCTCTTCGGAGTTTTTGTTCCCCTTTCCTGGCTATTTGTACCTTCCTAACCACTTGTTTTGGTGGTCCCCTGTTGTATTGTATTTTCTACTTTATTCTTCCCCTTGGTGGGGCCTTTCTAGGTTTCTCTTTCTAGATCTCTCTATTGTATACTTCTGTTCTCTTGAGTCCCATTGACCTACTTTTGGTCATCTGTGGACATTAATATAATTTCTTTCTTTCTTTCTTTCTCAAGGATTCCAAATCAGGTAACATTTTTTCTGATTGGATCCTTCATTTACAGGCCCCATCCATGCAATATGGGGCAAATCCAACCACACAGATACATCTGGAGCATGCAAAAATAGTACCCTAGGTATCTTGAGATGTTTCTAAACCTCGCAGTTGTAGAGATATGAAGCAAAAACATTGGAGCATTCTGGACAATCCAATTCTTCCAGTCAGCACTCTGCCACATCACTACATCCATCAACCCCCTCAGCTGCCATGTCAGCAGTGGATCCTGCCAAGTCATCAGCCTGGGTACACCACACATTTGTGCATCTTAAATTAGGTGCCTGATCTTCTAATGGCCATAAATCAATTACATGGGCTTATTTTTTGACATTTTTTTAATTCTGATCATATTTCCTCCTCTGAGCACCTGTGCAGTCACATTCTGTTTATTTTGTCATCTAGTAATCTGATTAACTTTCAAGTTTCTAAGTAATTCCTGATTTAGCAAATTTTGGAAGGCATAACTTGGTCATATGGTATTGAACTCAGGTCAATGGATTTTTTCTTTTATAGTGCACAGTTTTCAATCACAATGCATGATACCCACAGGACTCATTCATAGCATTACCAAGCCAAAATGGTACTTATGGCCCATTTATGGAGACTTATATTCCTCCCTCTTATCAAGAAGCTTGTGGACATGACTGGAAAGGTGCTATGCTTGTGTTCCTTTTATCTCTTCTAAGGAGAAGAATTGTTCGATGCAAATAGATTAGCTACTCTTAGGAACAAGCTGTTGAGATCTTCACCAAGCCTTTGGCTCAACAAAAATTTCTTCATTTGAGATCAATGTTGTGGTGAAGGAGTTATCAATAACTCCTTTCTAAAACCAGTGTACATTATCATATCCAAGTTAATCTGGCAGGACATGTTTGGCAATGTGTGGGGTCATGTGTAGTCCATGTGCATACATACAATAATATGAATTACTGATAGGTAAGATTAACTTAGTTGGCCTATGTAATTTTACATGTACATATTTACTGTGTAATATGTCACATGTTTTTATATACATCAATAAGGTTGTTGCAATCAACCTAATCTCTAGTATCATCTAAAACAATTCTAGATACTTAACTGTTCAACTCACTTAACTACCATGCCTAGCTTTCATTAATGTTTTGTACTCTATATTGGAGGCACAGGTTGTGTACTGAGTATGAATTTGTGGAAAGTATGTACCCATTTATCTATCTCCTGTAAGAGAGATAGTGAATAACTAAGGGTACCCTGTATCCCTTATTATCTAATTTGTATACTTGATGGATGCTTGGCTTAAGTTCATATGATCCTGGCCTCAAATTTCACAGTCAAAAAAAATTATTAATTTTATGTGGTCAACGAAGAATTTTGTTACACTCTTCACCAAGGGTAATGGAATTCATACAAAATTCTATCATCTCTTTGTTTTAATAAGGATAGGAACGGTCATTCGGGATGCATCTAGTCAGTTTTTGAATGGTGGATCCTTTTCGATGGGATCTAGGACTAATAATGAAGCAGAATAGGCAGTGGTCATTAAATGGCTTCAGAGTTAGGTCGTAGAAATCTGACCGTGGAAGGAGATTATGCTGTAGTTATTCAAGATTTATGTAAATTGGAACGTCCAAGTTGGAAGTCTATAAGTTTGTTGGAGGAGGCTTTTCCTATGCAAATCCTTTGATGATATCTTTTTTACACATTGCTACCACAAGTGCAATTAGGTTGCTAATCTTCTGGCCAACCCAGGCGTGGCACAATCTCTTTTTTCAGATCTGTTCAGTGATAGGAAGGAGGCTTGAGAGGGTCTGAAGGGTTTCTTGGTTGTGGATTCTCATCCTTGTAGTTGAGCTGATTTTTGTTTTTGTGGACAGTTTGTTTTGTTTGGTTGGCTTGGCTTTCTCCATTATGTTTTTTAATTAGAATTTAATAAAAAAGATGATCATTTCTTCTTAATAAACTTGGAGCTAGCAATTTTTATGATTCCCACGGCCTTCCCTCCATTTCTGTCGATGGTGGCATGTAGCTTGTGGCATGCAGAGTTATGAAGCCTTTATACCCTAGTTTGTGTGGGGCTCTTCAAGTGCCAGCTCTACTTGGCAACTGGGTTTTCATTTTCTATGGCCCTTCTCTTTCTCTGTCTGTCTGGAGCATCCCATTGTTTTCTTTGTCTTGTGCAGGTTTGGTTGATGTGTGTACTTTGTTTCTTTTGGGTTTATTCTTACTGTAGGCTTCCATGACTCGCCAAAGAACCTCCAACAAATCCAGGGGATTATTTTTATATGTGGTCTCAAGCCGTCAGCTCAAGGCTATTTTCAATTGCTTTGATGTTTCCATGAATCTGGTGAAATGTATTCTTGACCCGCAGGGTTGGGCAACATGGGTGCAGAAAGGTCTAGAGCTTCCATTCTTGCAGAAATTAGAAGAAAAGGTGCCAGATTCTGATGTCTGCAGATGGGTGGTTCATTTGCTGCTTTCATCTCACAGGAAAGCTGCTTCTTCGTCTGCGGCTGTCATGTCCCATTCTAGGGTTTGAAGGCAAATTTCTGAATCTTGCAATTTTTCTAATAAACCCTAGGACTGAAATTTGAATATATCTTTGCTACTTACAAATTTGTCTCCAACACAAAATCTATGAACTATCAAAAAATGCAAATCTATAACAGAATAGATATTGGCAGCCTTCAAATACAATCTTGAGTTTGCAAATTACAAGTGAGTAATAGCAATAAAACTATTTAGATCTGCTCTGCAATTAAGTCCTTACAATTCTTTTCATTACATCAAATATGATGGCATAATGACAAGCCCTTACAAGAATCTATATTGCTGATACAAACTCAGAGATAACAATGAATACAAACATACCAATTCAAGAACTCAGATCTGCTATGACAAGGCTTCAATGATAACAATACGGATGCAAAATATCATACAGACTGATCGCTGTCCACAGTGGGTGATTCACTGCCTTCAATGATGCTTTCAATGACTGCGATCTCCTTTATGATGGTACGCTGCCACTGGATGTGCAATATCGGCTCCACAATGCTTTAAACAAGGCGGCGCCTAAGGTTTACCAAGGCTGCAAACTCAGGTCTGCAATTACTTATGCTGCCAGCAGTCTACGACCTCCTCCAACTATGGTGCACACTCGTAATTAAGATAACTCAAGGAAAATCGGCACTCGAACAATGTCTTCAAGTCTTCAATCAAATGCAATAAACCTTTCAACAATGAATCCTTCAATGATATTCAATGTCATCAACAATGGCTTACAGCCCCATGACGAATGATCAATCTATGAAGCTCTCCAATGAAGTGCAAATGCGAACTCCGTATGAATCCGCCACCAAGTGTGATTGGGTTTTCGTCCAACATACAACTCCGCAAGGGTTTTCGTCCTTGGAAGATCAAACAACAAATGCCAAGCATAAGTTGGAAAGTTTGCCAAAGGTTCGTGATGTTCTTAAATGAGCTACCAATCCTTCTTTTATACCAATTCAAATTAAAGATTTGAATTTTGCCAATTTCCTTCCAAATTGATACCTCCAAGGGTGGCACTTAATCCAATGCAATAGTTTATTATTTTATTTTGAATTTTCTTCTCCAATGTATGAGCACCACAAGCAAGGAATCATTATTTTATTATTTCGCCTTCTTCAATGATGAGCGCCACTTTCAATAGGACCTATATTTGTTATTTTCAAACCCAAGATGGGCGCCAAACCTCAATTCCAATATTTTATTGTTTTTTTGGACTTTCCTCCAATGTGGGCGCTCACTAGGCAAGACCAATTTAATATTATTTTGAATATTTTACTCCTCCAAGGTGGACGCCAACCCAAGGAGTTGATATTAAATAATATTAAAAAATAATATTATTTAATTGATTCCTTTTCTCTTTGATAATTAATGTGGAAAAATCACATTAATACATCTTTCCATCATGTCAAATATTGTCTGAGCTCTCTAGAACAACTTCTATTTCCCAAGCCTTTGAACAAGTTATCTTTTCCAATCCTTAGCTTTGTCAAAATATTCCCTTGTTTTGTCGAGTTAACCTACGAGAATAGGAAATAGGCTAACTCTATCCTTTGTTTGGTGATCACTCCGGAAATGGGGACATGGCAGTCCTCCCTTCCCGAGATTGCTTGCCCTTAAGCAATAACAAATTCGAATGCTACAGAATCTGTTCTCCTTCCCATGTCGCATTTTCCAGAGGCAAGTCTTTCCATTTCACCAAATATTCTCTAATCACCCTGTTCCTCAGGTGTCGCTCCTTTGTCTCCAAAATGCTGTCAAGAACCAAAACCAAAGTGCCTCTTCTTCATCAAGAGGTGTAAGATTAGGCGAAGAAACAACCTTTTGTCCCAATGGCTTCTTGAGGCATGACACATGAAAGACATTGTGAATCTTGCTCTCTGCTAGCAATTCAAGCTCATATGCCACTTTACCAACTCTCCTCAGAATCTTGTAGGGACCATAGAATCTTGGCTTTGTAGTCAGTCATAATTGTAGTCGGCCGTAGTCGGCCAAGTAAATAATCATAAATTAATTAGTGTTGTTAAGTTAGGAGTGTTATTGGGAATTAACCCTGACGGTTGGATAGTTATAGTCGTTGCCAACAGTTGGTATCTCAACCAACCTTGGCCAAGTTATATATTGGTTTAATACTTTGTAGTCGGGGCACCGGCAGCATTGTGACATTGTAGTGTAATACTGATATATTCAATGAATGGAAACAATGCTTTATTCTGTACAATGTTGTTATAAATTCATGTTCTATGTTATGCACTATACTACATAATTCTGTTTACTCTATGTCTGTATGAATACCACATTGCCAGTAAACATTTGGTGCCGGTGCCTAAGCGAATCCAGTGAACATCCAGACGAGAGAATGGCGTCGTGATGGGGCAGCTGACCGAAGAGCCAGTACCAACAAACGAGGATCGTGAAAACGCTCTGACGAAAGACCTCTACAGTTTGTGGGAAAACTCATTGAAGGACCACGTACGGAGGGAGGCTCTCAGACGAGAGATCCCTTAATCGGTCATCTGAGATCAATTGCACGTCAACCAAGAGGTCGACCATCTCCTCACCCGAGTAGCAATTAATGCCCATACAACTCAATAAGGATAAGAACCAAGTACCAAGTGGGCATGAAACACCAGAGGAAAGAACACGAAGATCATTGAGATTAAAGGAACAAAAAAAATGAAAGAAAACACTGAGACAAATTGCCAATGTACATCATCATGCCGACGAAGGAATTTTCAAGACACCGCTGACAAATAAAGAAAAAGAGAATGAAAATGAATTGACAGAAGAAATTGAAAACAGCATACTCCGCATCGGAGAGTTATCCATATCGGACGATGAAGGGCCGAGAGTTGGAAGATCTGAGCCTAAGACCCCAAGGCAGAGGGAGTATCAGAACGAACCCAAGAAGACTCAAGGTGTAGAGGACGCTGACAGAGGACGCGGGGAAGACTCGAACATGGCCGAGAGTGCAAGTAACGCACCGAGACGTTGGAGGGCATCGGGGAAGGATGGTGACTCCGCCGGCCGAGAGGCAGAAGCTGCCAAAATTTATGGGGAATGGGTCAGAAGATCCAGTACGACACTGTAAGATGTGCGAGACGATTTGGATAGCCAATGGGCAAGATGATGTGAACTACTGGCTGAAAGCATTTCCAACGACACTGAGAGATAGTGCCATCGACTGGTACACAGAGTTGGACCAAGCGCACAGGGCATCATGGAGATTACTTAAGAAGGCATTCCAAGACAAATTCAAACTCTTGAGGGATGACAGTGAAATTGTAGCGGAGTTCTACAGTACGAAGCAAGGGAAGCACGAGAACGTGCGAACCTACAACCGGAGACTAAAAGAATTGTTGGGAAAACTGGAGACTCAACCGGCCGACGGGCTAAAGAAGCGATGGTTCATCGAAGGGTTGCGCCCATCGCTGAGAAAGAAAATGAAAGTTGTGCCTCCGTTGTCGTACGATGAAGCGTACAATCGAGCGATGGATATAGAGAGTGAAAATAAAACATCCTTCCAAAGGAAAAGGAAGACAGACAATGAGGAGAGTACGGACGACAACAATGACAGTGAGTCCAAGACCGTGCAAGCACTCAAGAAGGACATGATGAGAATGATGAAAGAACTGAAGGCCGACAAGGAGAGTACGAGGGAAGATAGAGAATTGTGGTGTACAGATTGCAAGGGGGAAGGTCACACAAAGGCAAATTGTCCGAAAAAATTGTTTTGTGATATCTGCCAAGTGATGGGACATTCCATCAAGGAATGCCCATACAATCTGAAAGCAAGGGGTACGCAAGTACTCCACTCAAGGAGAACCATCGACACCACCGAACACACCACCAAAGCCCCAGTACAATAGCCATGCATCCCCTAGAGGTTACAGAAGTAACAATAGCCCGACGAACAGAATACAGTACAACAGTAAGGGGAGGCCCATGATACAATGTAGAAAGTGCAATGAATGGGGTCACTTCGCCAGGGAATGCCACAATGGTCAAGGTTCGGGGGGAAAACTGTGCAAGTGGTGTGGACCTGGAGATCACAAAGAAAAAGATTGTCCGAAGCAGAAAGGGGTGAACCTCATCAGTTTCAAGGAAAATGATGAAGAGATCCTTGTGGTCACCCGAGCACAATGGAAAAAAGCGACCTATCCAGATCCCAGAACCGAGAAGGAGAGACTTCGGGAGGCTAAAAAAGAAGTAGAGATGGCAATGGAAACAGAGGGGAAGAACAGAAAAATAACTACCGTACGACCAGAGTCAGACAAGAGTATTGTGAATCAGGTGTTACAAACCACTGTATCGGTCAGAATAGCGGATCTTCTACAGAGCATGCCGCAACTGAGGATGGCAATCTCGAAGGCGATGGAGGGAAACCCAAACGGGCAAACAAAGAACGAAGATGTCATAGTAGAGCCACCATTGGAAGGAGAACAAGTCATCGACCCGAGACTGTTGGCAATTAACAATGGCAAGAATCCAGCCGTTGTACACATGGCAATCGGTGGATGTTACCTGACAAACACAATGATCAACGGTGGATCGGGAGTGAATGTGTTGACAGAAGATATGTGGAAGTGCTTGGGAAAACCTACATTATGGCCACAAAATTTCCAGTTACTGGGAGCAGACCAGCACGGAATTAAAGCGCTGGGAGTGCTAATGGCTCAAAGAGTGAAGATTGGCACCCAACTCTTTCAGTTAAACTTTGTAGTCATAACAGCACAAAATGCGTCGTACGATGCATTACTCGGCCGAGGGTGGCTAATTGCCGCCAAGGCCAACCACAACTGAAAAAAGAACACATTGTCAATAGAAAACAAAGGTAAGAAGATTGTCATAGATCTGAGAACACAGGCTGTAAGTGAGGAACTAGCATCATATTCTGATTCAGACGGAGGGGAGTCAATTGGCAGAGGACCAATGGAACCTAATGAGGAAGGAGTATTAAAACTGCAAGAATGTTATGAGGATGAAACTAATTCCTTTAGTGGGCTCTTCCACTAGCAGATGGAAGACTATGAATTCTTCCAACCGGAGTGTAACATGATTTCAATAAGAGGAAGTGGCGAATGCTCTCGGGTGAGTAGTGAAACACTCGGCAATATTGGGCCGAGCGAAACATTGTTGATGAATGAAGCACTGGATGGATTGACAAACACTCAACCACTTGGCA
Source organism: Cunninghamia lanceolata (assembly GCA_027924645.1). NCBI lineage: Eukaryota > Viridiplantae > Streptophyta > Pinopsida > Cupressales > Cupressaceae > Cunninghamia > Cunninghamia lanceolata. Next base: position 16,411,187 of record BSBN01001272.1, on the reverse strand, counting down.
AGAGGGAACCAGTAATGAGTAACAAAGGGGAGGAAGGTAATAATCAGCCGGAAGTAACAAAGCAAATAGTGGCAGAAACAAGTCGACCAGAACAGGCAAGTCGACCAGGAGAGGCACAGAAAGAATATACAGAGGGTGAAGCGAAGATAGATGATACACTTGCACATACATTTGAACCAGACAAGGTGATTAGGTATGAAGAGTCATTGACAGGCAAGGTGAATTGGGGTAATGAAACTAACAACGGGAACACAGCATTGAAGACACCAGCCAGAAAGAGACCATACAGAAAGAATAAGGACTATAGAGTAATTCTACCGACTTGCAATTTTTTGGCGATTGGTGAAAAGCAACAGAGAAAAAATGATGTTAAAAAGTCGAACAGGTTGCTGAACGTAGTATGCAGCTTCCGAAAGACAACTACTCTGGTTCCAGGAAAGACAACAGTTCCGATCTCTGCCAACGATTACAAAATCAATAAGGTCGGAGTTGTAGATCGAACATGGACCCCGTCGGAGAAAATAGAAAAATCCAATTCAAGTTGACATGGATGAAAAATTGGAAAAGATGAAAAAAATAAAATGTCGGGAAAAATTGGAAAATTTTGAAATAAAATAAAATAAAATAATTTTAAAAAAAAAAGATAAGGAAAAAAAGTATGACGTACGACCAGGCCGACCAGGTCGTACGGCATATGACCCACTCTATCCCCGAACACTTCAAGATTTTTTTCTCAGCCGACTATATAAGTTTTTGGATTGCAGATGAGTGTCCGATTTTGTCAGAAAAATGATGTGCGCCATGATTGACATGGATGAAAAATTGGAAAAGACAAAAAAAATAAAATGTCTGGAAAAATTTGAAAAAAAATAAAATAAAATTTTATTTTTTTTAAAAAAGAGAATGGAAAAAAGTACGATGGCCGACCAGGTCGTACGGCGTACGACCCACCCCGTCCCCGAACACTTCAAGATTTTTTTTTCTCACTCGACTATATGAACTTTTCGATTGCAGATGAGTGTCCAATTTTTTCAGAAAAATGATGTGCGCCATGAAGGTCTGAATGGTTTTAAAGGTGTTATTTTGGGCTTGTCTGCGGGGGCGCTGCCCCCAAACCCCCATCAAATCAGTACTATCTTGATTCAGTGAGCAATGGGGTGCAACATTCCCAACATTCAGTGTGCTATCAGATTGGGTCCCTTGGTTGGTTGGTCTACTGGCAGGTGTTCCAAATGTGTTGGTTCTACTTTTACATAGCTCCTACTTCAGCATTGTCGTCGGCAAAGCTTACTTAATGTCACTTGATGGTTTTCTGTCGTCTGGAAGACGACTAATTTTGTGGGGGGGATGATGTAGTCGGTCATAATTGTAGTCGGCCAAGTAAATAATCATAAATTAATTAGTGTTGTTAAGTTAGGAGTGTTATCGAGAATTAACCCCGACGGTTGGATAGTCATAGAGTCATTGCCAACGGTTGGTATCTCAACCAACCTTGGCCAAGTTATATATTGGTTTAATACTTTGTAGTCGGGGCACCGGCAGCATTGTGACATTGTAGTGTAATACTGATATATTCAATGAATGGAAACAATGCTTTATTCTATGCAATGTTGTTAGAAATTCATGTTCTATGTTATGCACTATACTACATAATTATGTTTACTCTCTGTCTGTATGAATACCACATTGCCAGTAAACAGGCTTCCGCTTCTCTGCACCACTCTTCTTCAACGTCAACTGTCTATATGGCTAAAGATGCAAGAAGACCAAGTCACCAACCTCAAAAGTTCTCTCAATTCGGTGTCTGTCTGGATACATCTTATGTTGATTCTGAGCCTATTGCATATTATCCTTAAGTGCCTTAAGGATGTCCTAATTGTCCTGCATCAAATCCTTCGCTCTAGGAGCTCTGCAATTTTCCAAGGCCAAATCCAACAGTGATGGAGCATCATAGCTATACAAGGCCTTGAAAGGTGACATGTCGATTGACATGTGATAGGTGGTATTGTAGCAGTACTCACCCAAATGCAACCACTTGATCCAAGCACGTTGTTGCCTTGCAACATAGTTACGAAGATATCCTTCAACCCATTTGTTCACAATCTCAATCTGTCCATCTGCCTAAGGGTGATAGCTCGTGCTTGTTTCCAACTTTGTCCCTGTCATTCGGAACAACTCTTGCCAAAATATGTTGAGGAACCTGTTGTCCTTGTCACTGACAATGGTCTTCGGTAGTCCATGCAACTTGAACAATTATCTGAAAAACAACTCTGCAACCTAAAGTATTGAATACTCTGACGGTATTGCAAAGAAATGGGCATACTTGGTCGATCTGTCGACTACAACAAATATGCAATCCTTGCCTTGGAACTTCGGTAGACCTGTGATGAAATCCATGGAAATACATTCCCACCTTTGCTTTGGAATGGGCAACGGCTAAAGCAATCCTGCGGGAGAGGTATGCTCTGGCTTGTTCTGCTGACAAACCAGACATTCTCTAACATGCTGCAAGCTAAGTCACCGAATCGGAATTCGGGGACGGGTATGGGTACGTGGGGACGGTACGGTACGCTGGTACGACAGTTTTTTTTTTAGGTTGGGTACATTATGGGTACGGCAGTACAAAAAACATAAAAATTATTTATATATATAGAATAGAAAATATTAGTATTATATTAATATATATATATATTAATATTATATTATTATAATATAATATATTGTATTTTATAATATAATATTTGTTAATATATTAATAAATATTATATCATATAATATTATTTAATTATTATAATATTATATTTTAAATATATTAATATTATACTATATTACATTTTTATTATATGTGAGCATTATAGTGCTCGGAATTGTCTCACGCCAGAAAATTGTCGGTTGTTCCTATTGGAGTCCTCCTTGAACCTCCTATCAGGTGCAAGTGCTAGTTATATAATATTATATATATTTGCTTCGAGAGAAACGGTTGGTTGAATGAAAGGGGAGATTTGGGCGGCTCGATTGATAGTTCACTATCGAGCTCATAGCCCCTGACCTTTGTCTATAACGGGTTCGAAGCCTTTACCGGATTCCAATCTGTCTATTTGCCTTTGTTCCCACGCGTCATTTAGGGTTTTTTCTTAAAAAACACAGGCAACAAAATCGCGACAGCTCTGGAATTACTTGGAATCGGTTGCAAAATGCCACACAGAGGTCAAAATTGGTCAGATTCGCTTCTATTATTCCTGAAACGCTTCCACCTACGAAAACACGAACCCTAGTCGAATCCACAGGGGATTTGAACCAGGTTCCAATTCCAGGACGTTTCGTACCGGAATCAGCCTAGAATACCTGCAACTCAGTATCATAGGCTACAAGACATCGTCCTTGAGACCCTTCCATGAGAATCTCTCTCTCATCTTCCTGTAGGTTTTGAAGAAACCTAGATGCCCTGCAAGAGGATCATCATGTGTAGCCCTCAAAATTTTCTCCTTCAACTTCGATTCTGGAACCTAGTAGATCCTATCCTTGTAGTAGATCACATCATCAATCACTCTGTACCTGTCATCCTGAATCTTACCGTCCATGTTCTCACAAGCAAAAGTATCTTGGAATACTCAACCAAAAGATGAGACTTCCAATCCGCTAAGACTTCTAACATCGAGCAAAGCGTAGGCCTCCTAGATAGAGCATTGGCAACAACATTATTCTTTCCCTTCACATACTCAATATTAAAATCATGTGCCTAAATCTTGCTCACCCACTTTTGTTGCCTCTCATTCAAATCCGTCTGTGACAAGAAGTGCCTCAGACTATTGTGATCAGTCCTGACCACAAATCTATTACCCACCAAATACTGCCTGAATTTTGCCAATGCATGCATGATGGTGAGCATCTCCTTATCATAGGTGGAATAGAGCTTTTCTGCATCCCTCAACTTCCTGCTCTCAAAAGCAATAGGATGTCTATCCTGCATCAACATCGCACCAATGCATGTTCCTGACACGTCACATTCCAGCACAAACAGCTGTGTGAAGTCTGGCAATGCCAACACTGGACATGAACTCATCACCTCCTTGAGTTTGTCAAAAGCAATTTGAGCCTTACCTGACCAACTAAATGCTCTTTTCATGGTGAGATCTGTGAGAGGTGCTGCTAGCTGTGAAAACCCTTTTACAAATCTCCTGTAGTAGCAACATAGCCCATGAAATCCTCTCAAGCCTGAAATGTTCCATGGTGGTGGCCAATCCAGAATTGCCTGTATCTTCTCCTAATGAACTCTGACTCCATCAGCTCCAATCACATGCCCCAAATAGAGAATCTTTGTCATACCAAATTCACACTTAGATACCTTAGCAAACAATGATTGAGCCTCCATGATAGTCAATACTTCATCAATGTGCTGATGATGTTCTTCCCAAGTCTTACTGTATATCAAAATGTCATCAAAGAACACCAACACAAACTTACGCAACTGCCCACGAAATATGTGATTCATGCATGACTGAAAAGCAGCAGGTGCGTTTGTTAGACCAAATGGCATAACCAAAAACTCAAAGTGTCCATAGTGGCATCTGAATGTTGTCTTATGAATATCCTCTTCACGGACACGTATCTGATGATACCCTGAACGAAGATCAATCTTGGAGAAATACACGGCCCCATGTAACTCATCAAGCAACTCATTGATCCTGGGAATGGGATATACACCATACTATGCTTATCAAGCACTGACTATATATCCACATGATACTTTTGATCTCCTGAAGAAGATTTAGATGATACAAAGCACTACGCTACCCAAGCAACATCATCATGTCTAAACAATGTTTCCATTCTCCTCGCTGTCACAACTCTAGGGCCTCCATTTGAAAGTGCTCTCAAAACAACCTTCTTCCCATCATGAATGAATTCAAGTTCCATCTTGTGAAAATCTTGTATGTATCTACCAAGTGACTACAACCACTGAACTCCCAACACAACGTGAATCTCTTCCAATCCTAACACATAGAAATCATCAGTGAATGTGTAGTCTCCCATTCGAATGTTAAGTTGTGGTACCATTCTAGTGCAATCCATGGTGAATCCATCCGCAACTGTCACAATGAATCCAGAAAAATCCTCAACTTTTAGTCCTCTTTTCACCACTAAGCCCTCATCAATGAAGTTGAGTGGCTCCACTGTCAACCAAACAAGTGACTCTTTGTCCGTTGATGACTCCTTTCAATCGGAAAGCATGATATCTTGGTACTCCTGAAATTGTTGCAATGGTTACATGTCTTTTAGTTTCAACATTCAGCTCAAGCTCCAATTGTAACTGCGGTTCCTCGTGATCATCGACACCATCCGAGTTATTGTCTTCTGCAGTCTCACTCTCATCATCAGAAATGACCTTGATGAGATGAACCTTGCCCTTTCCTAAGCATCGATGTCCTGGTTCCCATGGCTCCTTGCAAGAGAAGCAAAGCTTCTTCCTCCTCATCTCATTCTTTGTTTCTTGATCCATCCTAAGAGGTTGATACTTCTGTTGATTGAATCCTCTTTGATTTGAACTAGAGCCCTTGAAAATTTTCTTTTGTGGACGAAATGATGCAGGTGTGGTATCAAGATCAAGTGCCAATTCAATAGCATCATCAAGTGTGCTAGGCTTGTGAGCCTTCACCAATCCCTTCAACTTATCATTCAATCCTTCCACAAACAACATTACTGTCCTCTTTTCTGTCATATCCGGAACCATCACTACAATCCTCTAGAACTCATTGATGTAGGAATCCACTTTACCCATTTGTTTCAACTGTGCCAAATCTCTGTAATACACTTTCACATCCTTTCTGTCAAATCGAGTGATAAGCTTTTGTGTGAACTCATCATAGGAAGTGATCATTGCATGTCTTTGTGACACAAGTCCATGATGCCACCAATCATACACTATCCCTTCAAGGTGCATAGTAACCAACTGTATAGCCTTTTGTTCATCCATGGGTTTGAGTGTGAGAAATGTATCAAGTTTGTGTACCCATGCTCTTGCACTCATCTTTCCACTTCCATGAAAATTTGGTATGGGTATCTTATTCAATGCATCTTTGATATTCCTCGTTTTGTTTTGTTGGCCCTTTAGGTCTTTGTCCTCCTTTTGTTCTTTTCCTATCCTTCCTTTCACTCATGGATTGATTGATGTTTATCTTTGTTTTGACATTGTCAAGTAGGGCATCATACTCATCACATATGGCCGTCAATTCCTCTACAAAAGATGGCTCTTCTTCATTCTCAATATTCTCTTCCTCTTCCTCTTCACTAGGCAAAAGCTTAGGCCGAAAGGGCCTATCCATTGTAGACACGTGTTCTTCCTCCACACGGCGTACCAACCACGCTACCTTCCCCTGCTGGTGTTTCATTCACTTTCATGTTATTCATAGTTTGAGTCATCATTTGCATCAGTCAATTTTGTGAAGCCATTAACTGTTCCAAACTTCTGTTTGTTCTTTGTTATTCCAACAAATACGGATCTTCATTATTCCTCGGTGGGCTTTCCATTCTTCTGTTTATATCCATCTCAACAAAAGGATAGATCTCGTCTTGTTGTCCACTCCTTCGGTATGTATGACCAAATGGAGTCGGTGTATGCATGACACTTAATCTTCGACTAGGTCAATCTTTTCACTCATAACACTTGGATAAGAGTTGAATTAAATCACAACCCGAAGTAGGTGGATATAACTTCAAAAACTTATGCACGAAATGCTATTGGAAAAAGACTTTCGTCAATCCAAATATACCCTGCAGGCTAGCAAGATCTCTTGCTTTGATACCACTGTCATGTCCCGTTCTAGGGTTTGAAGGCAAATTTCTGAATCTTGCAATTTTTCTAATAAACCCTAGGACTGAAATTTGAATATATCTTTGCTACTTACAAATTTGTTTCCGACACAAAATCTATGAACTATCAAAAAATGCAAATCAGAATAGATATTGGCAGCCTTCAATTACCATCTTGAGTTTGCAAATTACAAGTGAATAATAGCAATGAAACTATTCAGATCTGCTGTGCAATTAAGTCCTTACAATTCTTTTCATTACATCAAATATGATGGCATAATGACAAGCCCTTACAAGAATCTATATTTGCTGATACAAACTCAGAGATAACAATGAATACAAACATACCAAGTCAAGAACTCACATCTGCTATGACAAGGCTTCAATGATAACAATACGGATGCAAAACATCATACAGGCTGATCGCTGTCCACAGTGGGTGATTCACCGCCTTCAATTATGCTTTCAATGACTGTGATCTCCTTTATGATGGTCACCGGCCCTCTATGATGGTACGTTGCCACTGGATGTGCAATATCGGCTCCACAATGCTTTAAACAAGGCGGCGCCTAGGGTTTACCAAGACTGCGAACTCAGGTCTGCAATTACTTATGCTGCCAGCAGCCTACGACCTCCTCCAACTATGGTGCCCACTAGTAATTAAGATAACTCAAGGAAAATCGACACTCAAGGAATGTGCGAACAATGTCTTCAAGTCTTCAATCAAATGCAATAACCCTATCAACAATGAATCTTCAATAACATCAACAATGGCTTACAGCCCCATGACGAATGATCAATCTATGAAACTCTCCAATGAAGTGCAAATGCGAACTCCGTATGAATCCGCCACCAAGTGTGATTGGGTTTTCGTCCAACACACAACTCTGCAAGGGTTTTCGTCCTTGGAAGATCAAACAACAAATGCCAAGCATAAGTTAGAAAGTTTGCCAAAGGTTCGTGATGTTCTTAAATGAGCCACCAATCCTTCTTTTATACCAATTCAAATTAAAGATTTGAATTTTGCCAATTTCCCTCCAAATTGATACCTCCAAGGGTGGCGCTTGATCCAATGCAATAGTTTATTATTTTATTTTGAATTTTCTTCTCCAATGTATGGGCGCCACAAGCAAGGAATCATTATTTTATTATTTCGCCTTCTTCAATGATGAGCACCACTTTCAATAGGACCTATATTTGTTATTTTCAAACCCAAGATGGGCGCCAAACCTCAATTCCAATATTTTATTATTTTTTGGACCTTCCTCCAATGTGGGCGCTCACTAGGCAAGACCTATTTGATATTATTTTGAATATTTTACTCCTCCAAAGTGGACGCCAACCCAAGGAGTTAATATTAAACAATATTATTTAATTGATTCCCTTTCTCTTTGATAATTAATGTGGAAAAATCACATCAATACATCCTTCCATCATGTCAAATACTGACTGAGCTCTTTAGAACAACTTTCTATTTCCCAAGCCTTTGAACAAGTTATCTTTCCAATCCTTAGCTTTGTCAGAATATTCCCTTGTTTTGTCGAGTTAACCTACGGGAATAGGAAATAGGCTAACTCTATCCTTTGTTTGGTGATCACTCCGGAAATGGGGACATGACAGCAGCAGAGGGTCCTAAACAACCAGCCACCATGGGTGACCTCAATGTGTTGAGCATAGAAATTACTGAGTGTATTTCATCAATTGGAGGCAGTGCAAGAATTTTGCCTTGATCTAAAGATAGTGATTACGCACTTACAGGTCACCCACTCCAAGGGTCGTCTGGAGGTAATCAGCTCTTTTACAAGTCCTTCGCTGGTAGATAGTTTTCTGAATAGATTTGCCAAACGCATGGAAATTATCCATGGAGTAAATTTCCACCACCTGGAGGATTGTAAAGTCTGTCCTAATTCCTGCTCAAAAGATGAAGTGGTGGCAAATGTGTTGGGGAAGGACTTTCAGGTGGACTCTTCAGGCAGTGTGGGAAGCTAGGGAGTCACCCAACCTTCTTAGGTCGAGTGGCTAATCTGTCTCTTTTTCTGGTTTCTCTGCTTGGTGGCTGATGGATTTTGTTTTCAGTTTTTTTGTTTTGCTCAGTGCTCATTATTCTCAGTTGGGGTTTAATGCTCCTTTCACCTTTTGCGACCAATGTATGGCCTTCTTGTAGTTAGTTAGTTTCTGGTTGTTATGGCCATTTTCAGTTGTAAACTGTTTCCTTTTCAAGCTTTCATGGGTGAGAGCCCCAATAGACTCCCTCATTAATCTATCAAAAAAAAACAGGTTAGGTTGTTTAAATATATTAATGGCTCTAATTTATACAATGATATCACAATTTTATTTTCCAGTCATAAACTGAAAGTGTAAGCTATTGCTTGACAGAATTAAAAAAAAACCTATATTTGTTATAAATTCTCAAATTATGCATAATGAAATGATCTACCAATGATTGTGTGTGAAGGAAACGATCTTCCTGTTTCCCATAAGCAAGAAGTAGTCAATATCTTAGAGTTTGAGAAAAAAGATCCTTAGAAACTTCTTGTTAGCAACATACTCACAGAAACTATTATTTAAAATTTTACTAATGTCTGCAACCAAGACTATAATCAAGAAAAAGGATCAGAAAATGTGGTATTTGATTGTTTGATGATATTGTACACCATCTTATCCTACCAAGCAGAAAATAAGATGGTCTATCACTAATGTAATCCAAAAGACCCACTACATGCAGAAATCCAATATTAAGATATCCCTAGACACAACACAAACACAGTAATCACTTATAAATTCAAAATATAATGAACATATAGGTAAAGGTAGTTTTTTCAGGTTGCCACAAAACAAGACACCAATTTGGTGTATGAAAACCCCCTTGTATAAGCCCACATGGGGGTTGTTTTTCCATTTACCATATATATTGTTCAATTTGTACATATTTAGGTTTTGAACCATTGACCAAGCTTGTGATAGATCAAGCCTTGCCAGTCCAAAGTAATGACCAGTTGCTAGCTTATATAACTTCATTTGAAAAATATAAGATTTATGGATATCTGTAGCCCTCTTCACACAACTTATTTGAGAGGACTGTTCAATATCCAGCATTTATATTGGATGCAATCAGTCGACAGAAAAACAACTACTTGTCTGTCAATTTTTTAGGCATCCTTCTTTATGGCAAAAAACAGTCACAGTAAATAAGTGCTTTGTATATACTATAAACTATAAACATAATACATTTTATAAGTTCAAGCCATTGTAAACAATATGGACACACCTATGGTATATTTATATTTGTTTTTATGAGTGGGGGAAATACAAATTTATTGGGAGCCATTACAAACGAAACTCTGTAGAAATATTTGTACAAAATATTTGGAAAAAAAAAGATACTATCACTGTCAAAAGTTCTGTACAAAAATATTTGAAAACAAAATACAAACACTGGAAATGTCTGTACATAAATATTTTTTAAAAAGGCATACTTAAACAAAATTACCCATAATATCCGTATTTGCTTCATAAAAGATCCAAAATCACACTAAAAAAATGTAACAAAAATACATCTGATATTGATATTGTATGTTATGGTGACCATAGTTCGACAACTCAGCAAGTACTCTCCCGAGTTGGAGTTTTTAAAAAATTATGAAAATGGCTGCCCTCGACCCCACTGGGGGCACTGCCCCCAGACCCCCGCCAAACTCATTTGATACATTTTGTAGCTGTATTTTGCATAAAAATTATGTTTTTTTCAAAAATTAAAGTATTTTTTAAAATGCCGAGTCAGAAATTTTTGGTCTGTTGAGTCCAAGTTTGCGAACTATGATGGAGTCTACATTCTTTTTACTTGTGGAACACCTTGGAATGCTTTTTTGTTTTTTAAACTTATGAAATAGATTTATATCTAAACCAAAGGAAATAGATAGTGTTACAACTTATTTTTCAAAAGAAAGATGGAATAGAATCACATCTTAAAGACATGCAAATTGGTGGAATTCAAAAACAAAGTAGCACACGACTTCAAACACAGTCAAAGCTATAAAGCTTCTTCTCAAAGGGGGTTCTGGTGTTAGTGCATCATTTTATTTATGCATTAGTTTATTATGCTAGCATTATCTTGCACATTAACATAAGCTTGTTTAGGTGGGTGTCTTTACTTAGAGGCATTTTCTTAGGGACGTAGCTTGCCATATTTAGCAAGTGGTTGTTTGTTAGGACTCTTCACTTGGTGATTTCTCACTTGGTAGTACTTGTTAGTTAGGACTCCTCACTTAACCATATTCATTCATATAGATATATGAATAAATTATGAAATATATTTTCAATTCTATTATTTAACTTGTTTTTAATCAAGTATCAAATATATAATATATTTTAAACTCTGCATAGTCACTAGTGTGTGTGTGTGTATACAGCCATACCTGTACCCAAGGGGGAAAAATTGCCGTACCGGTGTTACCCAAATCCCAAACCCGAGTCCATTCCCGTACCCATACCCATAACATAGTAGTAAAGTAACAACTCTAGTATAAAATATGAAGCACTGTTAATCTTTATGTTGCACAAACTTAAATATAACTTAAAACTGCCCCATGTAGGAAAGCATGTTTTTATACAAGAGTTTATAAAAACAGGTTCATTACATAACAATACATCATCTAGATAAAGATAAATTAGCTGAGACTCCAAGCATTTGAATCCATTATTTACATCACAAGGTCCCCCATAGCCATTCATAACAACCCTCAAAAGTAACTCAGAATACTTAGATACGTAGATGGAGTTGAAAACAAAAACGTATGATCAAGTTCCTGTAAAAGAAATAATACCATAATCTGACATAAACTTTTTATGACGATCATAAGCATTGAGCCCTCTAATATATGCTCCATACTGCCTGTCACAGAATCATTGATGTTCATCATTAGATCAGTAATAGTCATGAATACAAACACATTAGCAAACCAAATTACATCTCAATAAAAGCAAACCAAATTAAATATGTTACAATATCAACAAGATTCACAGTAATGTTAAGCAATTTGGTATATTGAAGTCAATCTTGGAAATAATAAATGCAATGAATCATTTAGCTTACTACCAGGGTATTTTAGCATTGGATGACACCAAACAAATCATAGAGCTAGCTATAAAAAAGTCAACAGGAATCATTGATCTGCAAATTGGGCTTTGTAAACATTATATATGTGATCCATCCTAAGAGAGTTTGAACAGTTTTATATTCCACATCACCAATTAAATCTACAAATAGCTATGTTAAACCCAAATGAATAATTTGGTCTGGACTTTTGGCTTCATAGCATAACATGACCAAATGTGGGTGTTTTTAACAATTTAATATTCCGTATAGCCAAAATTGTAGCAGGCAGCTACGCATTAAGGCATTTAAGTTTAGTTTTTCGGAAGATAATATCCTCAGTTCAATAATTTTCTTTATTGAGATTCATATGAACTGTTGGGCTATTTGAATCTGGTGCTGAATGCCATTTTTTGTGGATCTTGGGTCCCTTGTTACTATCAGCAAATTGTATTAGGTAGATCAGCTTTGCATATTGATTCTGTTAATAAGGTCCTCCTAATTTATCTATTTTCTGAGGAAGGTCTGCAATCTATCTTTGTGGCATAACATGACCAAATATTGGTATTTCTAAATGTTTGTTATTACATATGACCAATTGTCTTTGTCAGATCACACAGTCCACAATTCTGGCTTCGTAGCATAACATGAGCAAATGTGGGTACTTTTTACAGATTAATGTTCCATAATACCAATTGTCTTAGCCGGGTCAGTTTTATTATTATTGGTGCAGGAGCACCTCGAAAATCATGTTTTCTTTTGTAATAAGGTCAATTTGACCAAGGCATTGTCATTTCAGTTGTGTCTAGGTCTATTTTGTAAGTCCCAAGTGACTTAGGGGACAGTTGTCAAATTGTAATAGCATAATTCTAAAAATAGTAATAATGCCAAAATAAGGCAGTCTCTCATTTGTCTCCCAGCCGCTTGGAGCTAGTGTGGTACTACTCTAGGCGAATTGTTAAATAACCAGAAGTATGAACTGAATGAGTATTATGATGTAACCAGATCGATAGTGATTGCATTGTGTTGGGGAGAAATAAAGCTTTTCTGTTTGTTCATCTGAATTCCATCTCTTACCACTGTAAATCACGCAGCTATAGCTTTCCATTCACTGTATATTTTCCATTGTTGCCATATGTCGCCGTGAAGCATTCCACTGGTGAGATTTCTGTCGAAATCAGTGGAATGGCTTCAATGTATTAGTATTTGTTTTTTTCTTTGTTTTGTTTTTCCTGTTTGATAGTGCAGACGATCCGGATCGAGGGTTTCGCGCAGTAGAAGATCTTAGCATCCTCACATGCTAGGGTTCGTAGGAGGGAGAACCGCGCGACGGCGTTTTGGATCGGCCAAGGGTTCCACGACCATTGACGGAACGCGTCCCTACAAAGGCGAATGCCATCGGGGCATTGGAGAATGCCGAGGGACTTGGTCGATGGAGTTGAAACGAGAGCTTTCCTGTTAGTTTGTCAACTGTGAGCGATTAGGACATCAATTTTTGGTATCCGCTGGTAGCTCCTCATCATATTGGTATCAGAGCTAGCAAAAGATTTGGGCGGCAGGTCAAATTGAGAACTTGCAAGAGTGTTGGCATTTGGGTGTTGTCTGTGAATGTTTATGTCAGACAAAGAAAGTGAGACAGAGGTGGCAAGGATGCCTCCCAAAAGTATGTCGCAAGACGCCGTTAAGAAGTTGATTGAGGAGATGCTTGAATCCAAGTTGGGAGAGTTCAAGCAGCCCAAAAACAAAGATAAGGAAACTGACAGTGACAGCGATGAAGACGCTACAGAAATTGGTGAAACTAGCAAAACGACAAAGGAGATAGCAGTAGACCAGAAGGCATTTTTAAATGCACTACAGTCAGTCAATAGGGACACCATAGATGGGTTACCTATGTATAGTGGAAGTATGGAAGCTGAAGAGGTGATTGATTGGATTGAGGCATTGAACAATCACTTCGAATACAAAGAAGTTCCTGATGATAAGAAGGTTAAGTTGGCAAAGGCAAGATTGAAGGGATCTGCTCTTGCATAGTGGAATTATGAACAAGGAGAGAGAATCAAGGAGGGGAAGAATATGATAACCTCCTGGGAAAGGATGAAGACCAAAATCAAGGCACAAGTCTTACCCTTGGATTATAATGTGCAGATGTATAAGAAATTGCAGAATCTCAGACAGAGAGACCTTGATGTGAACACATACACACAAGAGTTCCATAAATTCAGTCTCAGATCAAAGAGACAAGAAGAAGAGTCAGAGAAGGTGGCCAGGTATTTGAATGGCCTGAGGATTAACATCCAAGATGAGATTAGCATCTTAGCACCAAAAACAGTGAACAAGTGTTTCCAATTGGCCTTAAGGGCTGAAGAGAAAATAAAGAGAAAGAGTGAGCAGAATAATAGAGGTAGAGGTGGAAGGAATTTCAGAGGCAGAGGCAGTTTTGGGGGAAGAAATCCTAACCAGAGGCCTAGTGGTGAGTCTAACCAAGAAGAGCAAGTTGGGGACTCAAGTAGCAGAGGAGGCTACCGAGGGAGAAGGCCTAATGGAAGAGGTGGGACAGATGGATCAGGTAGAGGATCCAAATTCTCCAATATGAGATGTTATAACTGCAATCAGATAAGGCACCCGGCATACAAATGTCCAGAGAAGGCCTCAACTTCTCATGGTGGTGAGAAGAGAACCACCTTGATTCAAGAAGATGCGAGGAGTGTGACTTCTCCTGAAGTGAGTCTAGCATCAGAGACGGGAGAGAATCTGATGATCAAAAGGACGCTGCTCAAGGAACCAGTACAGACTGAACCATTTCAAAGAAGGGCTTTGTTTAGAATCAACTGCAAGATCCAAGGTAAGATTTGTAAAGTTATTATTGACTCTAGTTCTATCGACAACATTATATCTTTGGAAGCAGTGAATAAGTTGAAGTTAGAAAAGATACCCCACAACAGTCCATATAAAGTCAGTTGGTTGAATAAGGGGCAGCACATACTCATAAATGAACAGGCATAGGTAGAATTCAGTATTGGTAGATATAGAGATAAGATCTTGTGTGACATCCTTCCAATGGATGCTTACCATCTGTTATTGGGCAGACCATGGCAGTTTGACAGAAAGGCTCATCATGATGGAGAAAAGAATGCTTACTCTTTCCAAAAGGATGGTGTGACTTATAGGATACAGTCATTGGTAGAAGAGGATCCACAGCATGTAGGATCTAGTGTAATGATGGTAGGAGAGAAAGAATTCATGGACACATTAAAGGAAGGTGATGGAGTAGGTTTTGCTTTGATTGTGAAGCCTAAGGGGGAAAAGAAGGAAAGTGTGAGAGAAGTAGGACCTAAAGAGGTCAAAGATTTACTTGAGAGTTACAAAGGAGTGATTGCAAAGGATATACCTGATTCCCTACCACCAATCAGAGACATTAGCCATCAGATAGATCTCATACCAAGAGCAGTACTTCCTAATAAGGCAGCGTATAAAATGACACCACAGCAGAATGACGAGATAGCCAAACATATTCAAGAACTCTTAAACAAAGGGCTGATAAGGAAGAGTCTTAGTCCATGTGCAGTACCTACTGTTTTAGCCCCAAAGAAGGATGGAAAATGGAGACTGTGTACTGATTCTAGGGCAATAAATAGGATAACCATCAGGTATAGGTTTCCTATTCCTAGAATAGAAGATCTAATGGATTGTTTGGGCGGTGCTACTTATTTCTCCAAAATAGACTTGAAGAGTGGGTACAATCAGATAAGGATAAGAGAAGGGGATAAATGGAAGACAGCTTTCAAGACCAATGAAGGGTTGTATGAGTGGCTTGTGATGCCGTTTGGTCTTTCAAACGCCCCTAGCACATTTATGAGATTGATGAATGAGGTTTTGCAGGAATTTATAGGTAAATTTGTGGTAGTCTACCTTGATGATATCTTGGTGTTCAGTATGAGCAAGGAAGAACACTTGAAACATTTGGAGCTAGTCTTGAAGAAGCTGCAAGATCATAAATTACTGATAAATTTGGAAAAGTGTGACTTCATGAAACAAGAATTGGTGTACTTGGGTTTTGTCATCTCTAAGGGTGATTTGAAAATGGATCCTTCCAAGGTAGAAGCTATTTTGAATTGGCCTACACCCAAGACAGCCGGAGAGGTCAGAAGTTTCCATGAGCTGGCCACATTTTACAGAAAATTCATTAAGAATTACAGTGACATTTGTGCACCTATGTTGGAAACCATCAAAGGTGGAGGTAAGACGAAGTTTGTGTGGACACAAGAGGCAGATAGAAGCTTTGAGAATCTGAAACAAAAAGTTGATAAATTCCCTGTTTTAGTGTTACCTGATTTCAATAAGATTTTCACAATTGAATGTGATGCAAGTGGGTTGGCCATAGGAGCAGTGTTGAGCCAAGAAGGCAGACCAGTAGCCTTTTTCAGTGAAAAGTTAAATGAAGCCAAGAGGAAATACTCCTCTTATGATTTAGAGTTGTATGATATGGTCCAAGCTCTGAAATAGTGGAGGCACTACTTGCTTCCTAAAGAATTTATTGTGTATACGGATAATCATGCTCTCAATTTTCTGAATGGACAAGAAAAGCTTAGTCATAGACACATGAAATGGGTGGAAAGTCTTCAAGCCTACACCTTCATCATCAAGCATAAGAAGGGAATAACCAATAAGGTTGCTGATGCTCTAAGTAGAAGGGTGTTGATAGTGCAAGAAGTGCAATTACAAAGTATGGGTGTTGAGTCACTCAAAGGATTGTATGCAGAGGATCAAGATTTTAAGGAGACTTACAAAGTATGCAGTGAGTTTGCCAATGCTTTTCACAACGACTTTTCAGATTATACATTGTAGGATGGACTTTTGTTTAAAGGTAGTCAACTATGTATCCCTAAATGTTCAATGAGGGATAATATAGTGAAGGAAAAACATAGTGGTGGTTTAGGAGGACATTTCGGGCTGAATAAGACCTTAGATCTTGTCAGAAGGTTTTACTTTTGGCCAAGGATGCAATCTGATATCAGAAAATTTGTTGAGAATTGTGTGATTTGCCAGAAAGCAAAAGGCGTCTCAACCAATGCAGGATTGTACCAACCTTTGCCCATACCACACAGACCTTGGGAAAGTTTGAGTATGGATTTTGTGATGGGATTGCCCAAGACAAGGACAGGTTATGATAGTGTGTTTGTTGTGGTAGACAGGTTCAACAAAATGGCGCACTTCATTCCTTGTAAAACCACCAATGATGCTAGTTACATTGCAAGTTTGTTCTTTAAGGAAATTGTCAGGATTCATGGATTGCCTTTGAGCATTGTATCTGACAGAAACAGCAAATTTGTGGGACATTTCTGGAGAACCTTGTGGAAAAGATTGGGTGCAAATTTGTCTTTTAGTTCAGCCTATCATCCTCAGACTGATGGTCAAACTGAGGTTGTGAACAGGTCATTAGGCAATCTGCTGAGATGTTTGACAAGAGAACAGGGCAGTAGTCGGGATGTGGTACTCCCACAAGCAGAGTATGCCTATAATGATTCTACAAATAGAAGTACAGGTCTAAGTCCTTTTGAAGTTGTTTATGGTAGTCATCCTAGAGGAATTTTTGAATTAAGAGATGTTCACAGGTTGGACAAAAGGAGTGGACATGCTGATACATTTGCAGAGGCTATGACAGAGATCCATCAACAAGTCAGAGATACTCTACAACAGAACAGTCAGAAGATCAAGGCTAGAGTGGATCAACGATGAAGGGATGTGCAGTACCAAATCGGTGATATGGTCATGGTTCATCTCAATAAGAACCGACTACCCAAGGGAGGCCACAGCAAGTTGATGATGAGAAAAATTGGACCTTGTCAAATCCTGGAGAAATATGGTTCTAATGCTTACAAAATTGAACTTCCTGATGATATTGCTATTTCACCTATATTCAATGTTGCTGATCTGACATTATATAGGAGTCCTGATACAGACGAAGGGACAGCAGATTCGGTCCAAGACAATGCAGACTGGATGCAGCATTTACCATCTAAGGAACTACCGCAGATGGAATGTATTTTGGATAGCAGGATAGCCAAGAAGACCAGAAATCAAACATATTTTGAGCACCTAGTCAAATGGCAAGGACTTCTCGACTCAGAAGCTATATGGATGCTGGAAGAAGACATCAAAAAGCAGGGTGGTGATTTGCAGCAGTTAGTCTCTAAGAGGACTTGAGACAACTTTCACCCGGGGAGTATGGTGCAGGAGCACCTCGAAAATCATGTTTTCTTTTGTAATAAGGTCAATTTGACCAAGGCATTTTCATTTCAATTGTGTCTAGGTCTATTTTGTAAGTCCCAAGTGACTTAGGGGACAGTTGTCAAATTGTAATAGCATAATTCTAAAAATAGTAATAATGCCAAAATAAGGCAGTCTCCCAGCTGCTTGGATTTGTCTCCCAGCCGCTTGGAGCTAGTGTGGTACTACTCTGGGCGAATTGTTAAATACCCAGAAGTATGAACTAAATGAGTATTATGATGTAACCAGATCGATAGTGATTCCATTGTGTTCGAGAGAAATAAAGCTTTTCTGTTTGTTCATCTGACTTCCATCTCTTACCACTGTAAATCATGCAGCTATAGCTTTCCATTCACTGTATATTTTCCATTGTTGCCATATGTCACCGTGAAGCATTCCACTGGTGAGATTTCTGTTGAAATCAGTGGAATGGCTTCAATGTATCAGTATTTGTTTTTTTCTTTGTTTTGTTTTCCCTGTTTGATAGTGCAGACGATCCGGATCGAGGGTTTCACGCAGTAGAAGATCCTAGCATCCTCACATGCTAGGGTTCGCAGGAGGGAGAACCGCGCGACGGCGTTTTGGATCGGCCAAGGGTTCTGCGACCATTGACGGAACGCGTCCCTGCAGAGGTGGATGCCATCGAGGCATTGGAGAATGCCGAGGGACTTGGTCAATGGAGTTGAAACGAGAGCTTTCCTGTTAGTTCGTCGGATGTGAGCGATTAGGACATCAATTTCTGGTATCCGCTGGTAGCTCCTCATCAATTATATAGTTATTCAATTAATATCTCCTTTACTTTTGAGTTTTTTGTAAGCAAGCAACATATTTACAAATCAACACTACAGAACAATATATTTTTCTCCATTTTCATCCTTAAATATAGGGTATAGATGAAAGTAATTGCCTCAGTTTAACATGAGCAAATGTGGGTATTTTTAACTGTTTAACAATCCATATTACCAATTATCTTAGCCAGATCAATCGTATTACTATTACTTTAGTTTTTTGTGAGCAAGGAACATATTTACAAATCAACCCTAGAGAAACAATATTTTTGCTCCATTTCCATCCATAAATATAGTGGATAGAAGAAAGTAATTGCCTCACAGCCACTAGAAATTTACCAGTATCTTGAATACCAACCAGTTTCTACTACCTGATTAAGGACAACTTTCTGTTTGAGAGTAACTATACATCCAACGAAGTAAATTTACCTGAGCTCTTAAACATTTTCATTCCTTTTCTACAACACTCCATTGAAGATGTTTTTAAGGTCAAAATTTGCTTAAGCAACTAAAACACATCATGGGAATCACATAAATATGCAACTCCCAAGATATGCAATCTCGGCTTGGGGTATTTCAAAAAAAGACTTAATTGAAGTAATGAAAACCAATTTATTTCACTTGAACTCTGCATTCCATTTAAAAAAACTCACCAAGTCAAAGAAGTTTGATTGAATATTAAAGTTTGGACGTGTTGATGTTTGTTTTTCGACAAGTCAACAATAGAGTGAAATACAGAGTATCTGACTCTCTCTTGAGCAAAGCCTCTCGAATGCTGAACAAAGTGATCAAACAAGATGACTCCAAGGTTCCTTTCTTATGATTTTGTAAGAGATAGCTCAGTGACTAAGTATGATTATGCTGGTAAACACAAAGGGACTTACACAATTGTTCGACAAGTTGTTGATTCAATGGAAGAAAAGGTAAACACTGGAATATCTAAGTATTACAGCTTATGACGTATGATGTTGCGATAATGTTCTTGATCCTAACTCTAACCAAATTGATAAAAAGAACAAAAGATGAAAGGTAAAGTGGAAACTAATCTAATCCTAGATGCAAAGATGATTATCATTTAGGTGAAATCAAACAAAATCTTGCTTCGCCAATTCAGACAACTACACAAGATTGATGCAATCTTCTAAGGTTGTATAAGATATTTAAATCACTTATGCTCATGAAACATTCAACAAACATAGAGATCAAATTGAAGTTCAATTTTGTTCAGACCAACCATACACTACAATTTGCAAGCCACAAACTACAAATGGTATGAACACAAAGATTTCACCACAAACAATAATAAAGCCCTCCACCAACTAACATAAACTTAAAGAAAAAAACTTAATCTAATCTTAATACTCGCTTAAAGAAATCCAAACCATGCAACACTTAGAAACATATATAGAGTCCCCAAAACAATGAGTCTTATATTATTCCAGAGAGCTCTTGCAACAATTCCAGAGTCTTCAATCGTACAAATGAGAGCACAAAGAGCCCTTTTATAGACCTCAAAATAAATGAAGGGTCAAGATCGATCGGCCAAGCCAATGAACCAGATCATGCCACATCACAAGTAGTTATAACAAACACCTATCTTTATTAAATGAAAGAGGCTAACTTTAGTAAATGAAGGAGGCAATAAAGGCACGCTTCCCAAGAAGATAAGGATGCCACATCATCAGCCTATGAAGAGTCTCCATGTGAATATCCATCACTAGAAGCTTGACATTCGATGAATCTGGATACTATCTGCTTGATATCATCCAAAGGTACACTTGGCGCATTCTGAATGGTTCCTTCAGCTTCAAGTACATCATCTGAATAGAGGCCAAGTGTCTTCTCCCAATCGGTCATCCTCGCTTTGTTGGAGCCAAGGTGGACAGCAAGTGAAAATATACTATCAAGCTTCTCATCAGAAGCATCATCTTCTTGGAAGTAGAAAGCTTGAACTTGTTCTTTCATGTTATCAAGAGTCATCTCTCCAAATGGATTACATATCTTCATCAAGGAGGCATGTATTCCATCTTGAATCCTTTGGAGTACACTTCTTACTCTTGACATATCTATTTCTATCTTATCCAGCAACTGTCCTTTAATGCGAAAGCCATAATACCAAGAGGAGAAGTCATATGTTCTACCTTCTTCAATCACTTCAGCATGTATCAACTCATCAATTGAAGTCTCCATCAAGCTCTTTAAGTGTGGCAGGTATTGTTCTTTGATATCTTTGAATTCAGCACAAACTGTCATCAATGCAAGTACCCTCTCTTTGAGATCAGCAATCTTATCATACACTTGCATGATATCTTCCAGGTGTTTATATGTAGCTTCCTTTGATCTTTTCATCCAATCTTTCATTCTGTGAGATGAAGACTTCAACTCCTGAAGATGCACAACTGTTTCTGGAGAAGAAAAGATAGAGGTGTAGAAAGCTTACCCTGTTGACGAATAGGATGAACCAAGTGCTGAATATACTGCTCTAAAGCTTGACACCTTTGTTCAGCTTTAATTCTACCTTCTGTCTCCTGTCTTATGATGGCTCGAGCATTATCAATTGAATCTTGAAGTTCTTCTTCTACTTGCATTCCAGTCAATGGACCCAAATTGATTGTATTGATATCATAATCATCAGGTGTTACATCTTCTATATTCTTCTCAAGCCTTGGAACTGCTACATGAACTTTTCTTATACCTGTTTCATCTTTAGTGATCTTTGAAAGAATAGTAGCTTTCTTCTTAGGTTTTTCATTAGACATGCCCAAAAGTAACTCATCAACTGGAAGAGGACATTTCTCAACTTCATAATTTTCCCTGATTCTTTCTTGCAGCCACTCCGACAATGATAAAAGATCTTGTTCCTATTGTATTTGCTTCCCTTGTGCAGGCAATGATTCTTCTTCAGCTTCATCCTTATCCTCGGTGTTAGCTTCATCAATGATCTCAGTATCATGTGGACTTGAAGGCACTTCTTCAACTAGAGTTTCTAGAGTTGCATCCTCAACATGCACCACTATGTCTTGATTCAGTGAAGTATCACCTGGTTGTCTAGAAGAAGCAGTTTCAATACTTATCCTTTTCTTCTTCTTACTAGATTCTCCTTGTACAGATTCAAGTTGTTTCCTTTTCTTGGCTCAACTTGAATCTCTTTCATTATCTTTGCTTTGTGAACCTTTGCCAGGTGCATTGTGTTGTTCTTGTTGATTCCCTTCTCCCATCTAGATGTAAGTAAGTTTCTTTCCCTCATCAATCAATACTTGTACTTGTTTTCTTACTTGCTCTTCAGTGATAATAATGATAGGTCTTATCAGTTCTTCATCATCAACCCTTTCTCTGTCAATCCAGTTGATATCATAAGGCAGGTTCCGGATCTTATCATACTCATCACCCAAAAGAGTTATATCATCATACAACTGATCAAGAATCCTTAGTACCTTTGTAGCTCTCACTAGATCCCACTTTAACCTTGAACACTTTTGCATCCTGATATCATCATCATCTATAGCGTTAGTCCAATGATCCTCTAGCTGTTCAACATGCCTGTAGGAAGAATATGACTGCTTAATGACTCCATGTGGATCAAAGTTTTCTCTCCTTGAATCATGCAGATGTAAATGATATGCTTGGAGTTCAACCTCTGAATGTTCTGCCGCTTGAAGTGTTGGACAAGAATAATATCTGCCAAGCTGGAGAGGAAACTGGACTCCGGCCTTCTTTCGTGCCTTTTGCATCTTATGAAACTCTAGCAACTGTCTTGAAACTTCAAGCAACACCATCCTGTTGGTAGGATATCTAGGCAGTCTGTATGGAAAGGATGTAAAACCCTGAATCCTGATATATGTGAACTTGTCATATTGAATATAGTAACTTCCATACTGCTTGATGAAGTTCCTCGCAGCACCTGTTAATCTTCTATGCAGTTCTCCTCTCAACTTCCTCACTATGAACATGGAGAATGCATCATTGAACCTCTTGTAGTGATTAATGTTCTTCAAATGCAGCTGAGGATAACACTGATGTGAAAGAATCTATCCAGGCTTTGTACCTACTTCTCCTTTAACTGTTAATCCTCTGTAAACCATATTTCTTGCTAAGATGTAAACAAGATATGAAGTCATAAGGAATGACTTTGTTTCATCAAATCTTTCAAATTGTTCATCAAGGCAATGGCTTATAAGGTCAGCCCAGTCAACCATCTTATTTTTTGTAAACACATGATCAAAATAAGTATGCATCCATCCTTCGAAAGTAGATGATTGAGGCCTACCTATTACTCGATTCAGGAACATGATAAAGTAACTTATCTCTTGTTTGAAGTCTGCCTTATGATACTTTGGCTCTTCAGAGTTGTATATCTTGATCGATGAATCAGTCATCCATTTCTTCCTTACTTCTTGCATGTAGTGCTTGGAGTTGCCTTCAAAAGTACTTTGAGCAGTTGTAAGACAGATGAAAACTCCTTTCCGGCTTGGGATGTTGAAGATTTCCTGAATGGCTTCCCTTTGCAGATAGGCGAGAACAGTCCCATCTTTGGCTACAATTTGTCTCTTCTGTTTGTCATAATGCTAAACACATTCCAACACTAACTCAGCACTAGGCTTGTATGATTCCACTTTTCGCGATGGCCTTGATGTCTTCATTCCTTGTGATGGCTAGCAAGAGGTCCTTCACTTTATCCAAGTTGACGTGTCCCATGTTGGTGTCTCCAACGTTCTTCCGATGAGTTACAAGCTTGGAGTCAGGTATGGTGGACTTGGCATCCATCTTGATCATCACTTGCCTCTCCTTTGTCGTCATGCCCATTTATCTACAAACAAGACTCGAATAAGTAATTTTTTAGATTTTTACCCTTGCAAAACCTGATTTTTAGATGATAAAGCTATGAAATTCTGCAAAATTAAGTAAAGAAAAGACAATTCTATGAGGTAAAGATGATTAAAACATACCTTGTATCAAATTTCTAACTTAGAAAAATGCAGATTTCTGAATTTTATAATAAAATCAGTCTTAAAATGACAAAAACAAAGGTAAAAGATGCTACAATCAGTCTTCTATAATAATTCTGCCCAACAAATTTGCTTCTTCAAAATTCGCTGCTCCCCCAAGGAATTCGCTGCCTCCTTCAGAAAATTCGCTCCTTTCTTGAAGAATTCGCCGCCCCTTCAATGTGCAATATGAATTATGATTGAATGAAATGCAGCGCCCTTGTTATATAGCCAATTTGCCTATATTAAATGCTGGCGG
Source organism: Cunninghamia lanceolata (assembly GCA_027924645.1). NCBI lineage: Eukaryota > Viridiplantae > Streptophyta > Pinopsida > Cupressales > Cupressaceae > Cunninghamia > Cunninghamia lanceolata. The sequence continues at coordinate 16,386,986 of BSBN01001272.1, read as the reverse complement.
CTATAGGAAGGCGATCGGCCTATTTGGCATTTAATGTTTTTTATTTTAAAAAAAAAAATTAAAATTTACTTACTTCAAGGGCGCTAAATGTGTTCTCTCTAGGCGCCAATGTAGGTAAAAAGGAGCAAAGAGGGCGCCCTAAACTTGTAAGGACTTCAAAGGCGCTAATGTAGATAAACTTGAAGGCAAGGAGCGCCTTGACTCTGGATGATGCTTGTTTCATTCTTAAGGGTTCTTGTGAGACTTCAATATGCGCCCCTTGATAATGAGAGGCCATTTAGGAGCTAGGCGCCCTATAGGCATTATGGAGGAACTTCAAAACATTTTCCTTAAGGCATCATTTGATCCACCTTACCATACCTTCTTCCTCCCTTCAAGGTGCTTCAAGATAATGGTTCTTCAAACAAGGAAAGGTCATGTTAAGTGTTAGGCGCACTTTGAGGTTGTTCATAAAGTGAAATGCGCCTAAGTTCACTGAGTGCAATATCATGACTTCAAGCTCTTATCAATACTTGTCAAGGACTTTTCAATATTGATTCTTTCCTCCTCATCCTGAGGCGCAACTTGATGGTTGAATAGATGTCAATTGGCGCCATGTCATTCATGAGGTATTGATAATGTTCTAAGGCGTACATTGTTGATGCTCAGAATGTGAATGGGCGCCTTAGCTCTTAACTTGCTTCTTGGTACTTTAAGGCATAATTTGAGATGCTTAGGACCTTACAATTACTAAGCGCCCTTTAATGGCCCTGTGGATGTGAATTAGCGCCCTGACATGAGTAACTGCCTTCTCCAAATTGGGCGCTAATCTTGGTTGGTAAAAGCAGGAATGTGCGCCTAGAAGACTTAGGCTATCTCTTCAGTATTAAGAGCCTATTTTGATGCCTTTGAACACTATAACTACTAGGCACCCTTTGAGGTTAGACAAGAGGAATCTTGCGCCTAGAGTTGAATGAGGATTTTTGCAAAGCTAGGCGCCCAGAATGATCATTTCAAGGGTGGAAATGCGCCTCAACTTCTAAATGCCCATTCTCCTTCCAAGGCGCAATTTGATGATGACTTGAACATGTATAGGCGCCTAAGGTTTAAGAGATGTTCTTTTCTCTTACCTTAACTTTCAATCATCGTAGTTGATATGAAAAACCCTCAAGACTTGCAATTGTAAATTGATTTCCATCAAGGCGCCAAAATGATCTGAAAATGAAGAAATGCGCCTTGGCTCACTTGAGTGAATTTTGGGCTTTAAAGATGTGCAAAGTGTCTTGGGGTTTTAGTTCTTCAAGGCGCTACCTTCTATGATTTCAAACATGCACCCCAAGTTAAGGCGCTCAGGATGATCACTTTAATGGCAAAGAGCACCCTTACACAATATCTTCAGTTCTAGCCATTCTAAGTTTTCTTATCACTAGGCGCTCATCAAATCTTCTACATCCAAGGCGCTAAAGTTGCCTGCTACAAACTTGCTTATTCCAGAAACTGTGATATAGGGCGCTCCTAAAGGGTTTGTCCATCTAAGCGCTGAACAAAGTTCAAACCTCCAATCCTCTTGATCTAGGGCATTCTTCCTTCTTGAAACAAATAACTCTCCGGGAGCCTCCATATTGGGTTTGTTGGATAGACAGACTCCAAAGTGATAAAACGAGGGGGTCCCCATGCTGATGGGGTGATGTGTGATTTGGTCACAACAAGACGTCTTGCAATCTCAAAGATGTACTCCCAAATATTTCTTGTTCCTTTGTAATATCATGCAGAACGTGTTTTGCTTTGAATTATATCAACTTCAAAGAGAGAATAATGCACCCTTAACTTGTCAGAGAGCATGAAGTAGCCTTCATTCTGGTTCATTATGTTAAGGGTTTCCCACACGCTATTCAACAGAAAAACTACATAAAATGCATCATCAAGTACTCTTATGTTGTGTTCCATGGTGTTTCCAAGATGTGAACATGTAAAGACCCTACTACAATTGACTGAAAAATTTTCCTCAATTCAGCTTCAAATATTCAACTCTAAAAGCAATGCAAAGTAAATAAACCATGAACAATTAAATGCCACAACTTCAATGCTTTATTGATGTCTTCAATGATGATGAATACAAGAGATTGTTTGCTGTTCCATATGACAGTATAGCACTGTTTTATATCAGACCTTGATACAATTAGAAAAAGAGAACCAAATGATATGCAAACTTCATACAATCAATGATGCAACTATGGAGAATGATCCTCTACACAACCCAGCTCAGTTTAAGCTTGATATGAGCACTAGAAAGCATATGATATCTCTGTGTATCAGGCTGTTAGGACTGCTGCCATCACTGTTTTTGTCCAGTTATGATCATATCCATGAAAACACTTCAAATTCTTCATCAAATACCAAGTGATGGTCTTCAAATGTTGAGCGATGGGCTTGGAAAGGTCTTCAATGACTGGGAGCTCTCAAATTGTCTTTAGATGTTCACTTGTTCAGCTCTGTATATGACTGATATAAACAGTACCCTGTTGTAGCATGCCCAGAATTGATTAAATCTTCAAAATGATGCCTCCTTATGCAATCGATAGGTCTCTAATGGTGCCAATTGACTTGTAGTGCCATCACAAATGTGTCCATGTCCATAAAACCCTGTAAATGAATGAATATCAGCTCGCTGGAATCTAATTCAGACCTTGTAATTAATCCATAAACCCTATCAATCACTTCAATACTCAAAATTACTACCTTGGCTAAACTCCAATATGACCAAGGGTTTCAAATTATGCAATCTTCTCTCCGACACTTCACAAAACTGTAATGTACCCATTTTAGGCAGTCGTGGTTTTTGGGTGGTTTAGCCTATTCCTAGCCCTCATAGGCTAACGCAGGTGGTTAGAGGGCCCTGTTGGGCGGATATCAGTGTGGTTTCTTCTCCAGGGTTCAATGAGGTTCAGGCTTGGCCTTTGCAGAGGTTTCAGAACTCAGTTTCTCATACTTACTATTTATAGTAAGTCACTTAGACGGGTTTACTATTTATAGCAGGGCACCTGATTATGACAGGCGGGCAGTGTCAATTCCGGTATTCAATTGGATTGGAAAATTAAGGGAGATAATAATTAAATTAATTATTTGTAAAGTTATTAAATAAATAAATATTATAAAGTGACCTTATATTTAATTAATTTAATAAAGTGACTTAAATAAAATATTATAACATAAAGTCACTAAAATAAAATAATAATATTATTTTTCTAGAAGCTTCTTGGAGATGGATTGAAAAAGTATAAAAGAAGATCAAGCCAAGCTTCATATCATCCAGGAATTGATATTTGCTTTGATGTTGTTGTTTGGTGAAGGAGCCAGCTAGGGTTTCTGCCATTTCTAGCCATTGGGAACGAAAACTCTCATTGGTTATGCAATTTTGAGGTTGTGAAATATCAGCTGAGATTATTGCTAAAGTGTGGGCTTCATCCAAGAGTCCAATCTGTGCTTAAATTGGAGAAGAAATACAAAGAATACTAGGGTTTGATGCATATCTACTTGGCGATTATAAGGGCATTGAGGATTCATTGTGGAATATATTTATTGTTGGCTGCTACAGTGCCCGCTACAGTGCACATGAACAGTGATCGCTACAGTAAATGCTACAGTGCACTGAACAGTAAACGCTACAGTAATTGATGCAATGTGAAAGGAATAAGCAGATTATTGAGGTTCACTTTGAAGGCATTTGGTGGCTATAAATATTAATATTTATTGTGGGAAAATCGTGGGTTTTAGAGGCACATTGGCAGCCATTGATTGGCATATCAGACATCACATATTTGCAGATTAGGAGCTTAATACTCATCAATTTCTCCTATGACCTTGGGCGCTCCCTTCCTAAGGATGGGACAATGATATTTAATGCATATTTGGAGGTGAATAAGGTGTGAATATTCTTATTATCTGCATCTTCAGGTCTGAAACAGGGGCAGCACCATTAAGGGCTCAATTTGGCTTGTGGAGAGGACGTTTGGTTCCATTTCATTGAGGCTGCACCTTCTCCAGCATAGGCGACTTCATGACCAGGTTCTCAAGTAGTTTGCATTCATTTTTAGGGGCATATATGTGATTGTTAGTTGCTGCAATTTAGTTTCAGATTTGCATAGCTTTGTATGCCAAGAGTCTTGGCTAATCATATCAGCATTGTACTCCAATCAAAGGGGAAATAAGTTGCATGCCAATTGTTTGATGTAATGTGCATATCTATATTGCTCTTGATTAGTGTAATAGTTTGCATGCCATATGTTTGACGAAATGCCTATGGGCTGTAAGTATACATTTGCATAGAGATTTATATGTAATTTTCATTGGAGATGGAATAGATGCTTGCCAAGTGTTTGCATTAATGTCTTATTGCTGTAGGTGCACACCAACCATCTTAGGATGCATTGAAAGTGTTTGACAAAATGTCAATTGGCTGTACAAGTTAATTTCAGTCACTTATATGTATGTAAAAAGGTCAAAATCAGTTAGTATATCATTCCTATTGCATTGTCAATCCATCTTACATCATTAGGAGTGTTCCAAGACCCCATTTGCAGCATCAAAACTCATAGCCAAACAAACAGAAATTAATACCAAGCAAAATCAAACCTTGCATATAAAGTGTTCGACAATATTCCTTGAGCCTCTTTTCAGCAGTTGAGGTCAGTTTGAGCAAGGGATATTACAAAGGGTTTCAAATTATGCAATCTTCTCTCCAACACTTCACAAAACCTGCAAATTCAAGCTCTAATGGTGAAAATCTGAATGATATCACCTCTCAATTGGATATGGGACCATCACAATATCAAACAAGGGGTCATCTCCTTGTAATATCACTAGAAAATGAATTCCCAGCAATAAGCATAAGTCAGAAAAACATACCAGATTGATCAATAGTTACAAATTGGAGTTTGAAAGCTCTATTTATGCTCCTCATGGATGGATGTCCTCTTCTTTGATCAATTTGATGGCATTTTGGAATCCACCAATGAAAACTCTTCCATTTGATCAATTTTAAATGCATTGAACTCATAAAACAAACATTTAAAAATCCTTTTAGCTGATATTGAATGTCTTTCTTCTTCAATTTCACCTTTCCATGCAAATCGATCATCTTCCTTGAGTGGCGGTTGGATAAGGTGCTCCCTGGCATTTAAAATTAAAAATTGTCTTCTTTTTGTTGCAGGCCGATCCTTCCAGCTGAGCGAACCTCAACAACCTTTGCAAGCATTTAAAAATCTTCCTTATACTTCATCATTCATAGCAACTCCTTGGGTGATTGGCGTTTGGCATTAAATATGATGTCTCTTGCATTTAAAATCCTTCAATCTCCTTAACCGCCGATTTCTCTTGACTAGGCGAATCTCTTTCTTGGCCGCTTGCATTTATAAACCTCATCTTTACTTTGAGTCGATTCCCACAACCAACAGCGAGCATTTAAAATATTAATTTTTTTTTGCATTTGAAATTAATTCTCCTCAAGCGTCGAACTTCAAAGACCAATATCAACCTTCAACTTCTTTGACCCATCGATTTGGCACAATCAACTATGCAAAACTCCACTTTGGCAAAGTCATCACAATAGCCAATAGATATGGGACAAATGTAATTAAAGATTTCATTTGTCATCACCCACTTATTCAAAATCAATCAAAACACTAGTTGAGCCAATATTATGGTTCTCCATGTATAGAAATAAGCTCAAACTAGAAATCATTCCCTTACCAATGCATTAGCCTACGAGAATTAGCCTACGAGAATGGATGATAGGCTAATCATCAACTCCATGTGAAATCACTTCGAAAATGGAGACATGACAGTTCTCCCTTCCCGAGATTGCTTGAGGATTGCTTGTCCTCAAGCAATCGAAGATTGGGATGCTCTAAAATTTGTTCACCTTCCCACGTAGCATCCTCCAATGGCAATCCTCTCCACTGCACCAAATACTCTCTAATGACTCGGCTCCTCAAATTTCGCTCCCTCATCTCAATTATACTGTCAGGCTCCAATATCAACATGCCCTCTTCATCAAGAGGTGGAAGATTGGGAGAAGAAACCACATGTTGTCCCAATGCCTTTTTAAGGCATGACACATGAAACACATTATGAATGCGGCATCCCGGTGGTAACTCAAGCTCATATGCAACTTCACCAACTCGCCTCACAATCCTGTATGGCCCATAGAACCTTGGCTTGAGTTTTTCTGCACCACTTTTCTTCAAAGAACTCTGTCTGTAAGGCTGTAAACGCAAAAAGACCAAATCATCTGCCTCAAATGTCCTCTCAACTCTATGCATGTCTGCATAAATCTTTTGCTGATTCTGTGCCTATTGAATATTATCTTTAAGAATCCTAAGGATGTCTTGTGTATCTTGATTCAACTCCTTGGCTCGAGGAGCTCTACTGTCATCAAAAGCCAAGTCCACAAAAGAGAGTGCATCATATCCATATAGTGCCCTGAATGAAGTCATGCCAATCGACATGTGATAGGTGGTATTATAACAATACTCTCCAAGATACAACCACCTCACCCAAGCACGCTGATGTCCCGCAACATAATTGCGAAGATATCCCTCAAGCCACTTATTAACTATCTCTGTCTGTCCATCTGTCTGAGGATGATAGCTAGTGCTTGGTGTCAATTTTGTACCTGCAAGTCCAAATAGCTCTCGCCAAAACATACTGATGAATCTACTATCTTGATCACTCACAATGGTCTTTGGAAGGCCATGCAAACAGAATACCTCTCTAAAAAATAATTCTGCCACCTATAAAGTTGAATAGTCCGTTGCAATAGGATAAAAGTGTGCATATTTGGTTAGCCTATCAACAACCACATATATGCAATCCTTACCATGTACCTTCGGAAGACCCGTGATGAAATCCATTACTTCTCTCTTTGGAGTGGTTTACTCAACTCTCTGCCACCTTGGTTGCCATTTTGAACGTACTTTGCCACTTGAAAGTAGCACCATTGTTCTAGTTGATAACTTAAACTTTTACCTTAGGCGGAGATTCATCTCCTAACCTAATTGCCAACGAAAATCACTCCTCTGTGTGATATCCCTTGTCAGACAGACAAGAAAAATCGTTGAATAATGATTTGAAGCCGACTTCCTTAAAATGGAATATAGCCAACTTCATAAAAATATAAACTAAGGCCGACCATCTTAAAGGAACAGCGTATATTTTATAGTACGATGAAGAAAGATTAAAGAGACGCTAGAAGGCAAGAACGCGATTTGTTTATGGAGGGGTTTAATTAATAAAAAGTTATACCTGTTCGTTGGAGACATCCTTGCAAAGATATAGGAAGATATAAAAGGGAATCATAAAAGGAGGAATGAGGATCATTGGATCAGGACTGATTATTGGAATACAAAAGCATATCACATTCAGAAATCCATCTGCACTCAGCAGGCAAAGGCAGATTCAGCTGTCAACACATTTGCTTCTGAGTATAGCAGTCTTATGTTTAAATAAATATTGTGGTAAGCTCTATCATGATTATGGTGTATAATGATATATTTATGAATTGTATGGTCTCTATGAATCTGGAAATATTGAATACTTGTAATTCTCATCAAGCAACCATGAGGAGGATTGGGAAAAATGCCAGTAGGGTGAGCAGATACTAGATTACTCTCTAAGTACGCCACTACATATGGGCTTTCTGTGTGGCTGCCACTGGGGCCAAGGGGGTACGTGACTGCCCTTGGGTTTAGAAAGAGGAATCAACGGGCCTCCTATGGTAGCTTTCCCCAATCTCCACATGGATTGGTTGTGGGATGGATTCAAAGAGTTTTCAGTCATAAGAGGGATGGATAAGACAGCATGGATAGGGAAAGCAGATACAAGTGTATCCACTAAGTACGCCACTCCATGTGGGCTTTCTGTGTGACTGCCACTTGGGGCCAAGAGGGATGGTATATCTGCTCTTGGGCTTAGCATGGATAGCTTCGGGCGGACCTATCATGTTTCTCATCCAAATCCTACTATGATTAAAACTTCCATTGTGCATTATAGATATTATGCAGTTTATATAATATGGAAATGGTTATATATTAAATAGATTAGACATTAATTATATGTGTTTTGATCATATGAATTATATTTCCAATATTGTCTAACCTGACTGCAGGACCTAAACCAGGAATTATCTTGCTTAAAGCATTCAATTGGTAAGTTATAACCCTAATTATATTAAACTTGTGATGGTAGGGCAAGATTTAGGGCAATCACAGGAAGGGGACATTAAACTATGTGCCACTTTTCCTCAAGTCTTGGGCATGGATCTCATATGGTATAGCCAAGGAATTAGTGCACCTATCTTCATTTGTTGTTCTTGTTATGAATGATGGCTCAACTAGTCACAGACTTCTGCCCTGTTTGCTGTTCTTACATGTTGCTGATCCTTTCTTCCTTTATCCTTGCCCTCCATCACTTCTATTATTTGCTACTATGTCATGATTGCATTCTCCTGCAAAATTGTTAGTTGGAAAGACCCAAGACAAGATAATCTTGACAATTTGATTGGGTAAACAACAAGCGACTTGTCCTTGATGTGATTATGAGGATTATTGACAATTAACTAATAAAGAAAGCCTAAAAATGGAGTTTCGTAGGGGTACCAACAACCATTAAACTTTTTGCAAGAGCGGTTCAAAATTATGGTAGCTGGCCCTTATGCAACATTTATGATAGTTAATCCTCACATAACGTTTATTAGAGATGGCCCTCATACAACATTTATGATAGGTTGAAGTTACATGAATTCAACCTACTTAAAAAGGGCCTAAGGTTATATCTGTTCAAGAAATTGCTATAAACACAAACCAAATGCAATAAATTTGTATACAAAAGAGGGAAAGAAGCACAAATACATTACATCATTAAGCTCCACTCATAAACTCCTCTCATGGAATTGATTACATAAAACTTCTCACATGTTCATGTGTGTTCTCTCATCCTCTATGTTTGTTCTAAAGAGAGGAAGCCCTAAGTTATAGACATCTATGCTAACCCTAGAAATGATCCTATGGGCCATATTACATCACCCTTAATTTTAATTGACCAGATTAAAGGTTAACCCTGATTGGCTAGTTTGCACAGCAGCTTACTCTTTCTAATTTGCTAATTACTCGAAATAAGAAAATAGCTAATAATTCTAGCTTAAAATAAACTACCTTCTCTATCCACAAGGGCATTCTTTAACTCACCAGTGGCTATACAATGTCCTTCCTAGAGAATGGTCTTCTTATGCGTGCTTTGAGAAGAACAGAGATTGTTACAAGGGATTAAATTTCATGGGTTGTCGAATGTAGATGGAACAGTAGTGCCTACAATGGAGCTCACCCCTGTTTCTAGCAATGGGGTCTACAACAGAGAATATGAGTGTTGGCAAACTGATCCTCTGGGCAGTGGGTCAGCTCATTGGGATCTGTAGGCTTTGTTAAATGGCTTTGTATTTTTAATCTTTTTGGTATAATGTGATGGCTTTCTGGGGTTTTATGTAAAATTGATAGTTTATGAAAACAATTGTTTCTATGGCAGGTTTGATAGTAGTTGTATTTACACTCCTAAGCTCGCAACATGGGTTGTTAAAGCAGATTTAGAATGCTTTATGTCATCATGTTCTGTTTGCGGCTGGGTTGGGGTCCCATATATAGAACCCCAATACTATGATTAAAAATAAAATAAATAAACCAACTACCTAAGTAAGCTTAAGTAAAATGGTGGGTACATAACCACACCAACACAACAGATACTCAACAATCAGCTACTGGCTACATTTTCCCTTTGTTATCAAGAGTTGTTTCATGAAAGAGCAAGTTTCAACACACTATAGCTTTATCCTCCACTAAAGCCAAATAAAAAGCAATCGTCAATACTAGTTGTGAAGCAATATTGCTACCCCAAGTTTTGTGTGATCTCCAACTTCCTTAGAATACAACAACTCCATTTTTTGTGACAATCAGGGTGATCAAAAGTTTGTGAAGAATCCAAATTATAATACTTGCACCAATCGTAGACGTTCATTATCACTACATTCGACAAGTGATTGATATTGGAAATATTTCTCTCTTGTACTGCACATCTCAAGAGCAGTCTAGTGATCTAATAACTAAACTTCTTGGGCCTTTTTTTTGTCAAATTTCAGGACAAAATTGGAGTTGTCTCTAGTTTAGTCATTGGGAGGGTATTAAATATAATAAAATGTTGGACTATACTTTGTTCACGTAAGCATTTATTGCTTATGTTAATTATGCACATTAGTTATGTCTAAAACATAACTAACACAACGTAAGTTACAACCACCAATATAACTTCCCCCTACAATAACAAATGCAAGTATACACAAATTGGAACATGTGCCACACAATTCTCTTAAACTTTGTGCATTCATTCTTCTAATATCCCCATCCCAAAGATGAGGGCCACCCCAAGACATAACATCTTCTTCAAACTCTAGATCCACTGGCTTTTTCCCAAAAGAGATCAGCTCCTTGATATTTATTGTGAATTATGCGAGCAACCCCATCAGCTCTTCCTTTGTCACCAACCTTGAAATGTTTCTTGGATAAACCTTCCTTAGCATTTTTGCCTGCAACAAGAACTTATTCAAGCTTTGATACCACTTGCATTCCTAGACTATTCATAGAAAACAAATGCAGAAAATGGGGGCACCTGTTCACCAGAGATGGACTACACTTGCAAATCCGGCTATAAACACAAGAGCGCTCATATAGTGGAAGCTCTATGTATTGCATTTTAAAAAATAAGGTTGAAAGACATAAATCTTTAAAGGTTTTCCCTCATCATATACTCAATCAGAAAGGAAATCCTATTTAACCTTTCATTAATCCTAAGTAGAGAAAATATGACTTATAATAACACTAAAACTAAGGACTAAGGACTAAAACATAAATCTAATAATATGCAGTGTTTCTTTAAGTTTCTGAAATGAGGGGACACAGTTTCGGGGATGGCAATAAATTTCCCAAATTTTGTAATGTCCCCTTCTTGATACATGGTTAGTCCATCATTGGGTTCCCGTGGACTAGCAGTTTGGTTAGGGAACTGTGGTTAGTTGGCCTTGGAGGTGTTCGTCGTGTTGATGTGTTTTTTATGCACATGCAAACTCAGAATAAAATACCAAGGTATTCTATCCTCTCTTGAACAAAGTCTCTCGAATGCTAAACAATGTGATCAATTGAGACAACTCCAAGGTTCATGATATGTCAGGATTTGACTTGCAATGGATAGACTCAGTAATTGATGTGATTTGCTGAAACTCACAAAGGAACTTACGCTGAATTGACTCCTTGCTCCACTCAAATATGTTATTCTCCTTATTATGGAATGGAACTTACCTCAAACTGACTATGAAAAGAAAAGGCAAAAGGGAGAGGGTTTAGAAAACTATTCTAAGGACAAAGATATAATGAAATATGCCAAGATAGACAAACTCCTTGTGAAACCAAACTCCGCTTCACCATGAGAACCAACAACTACACGAAGTCGGTGCAATCTTCTAAGGAAACTCAAGGATTTTCATGTTGTAAACTTTCATCCAAACACCCACTGTTGGCGCAACTTGAACGAGCATCCACAACTGAACTAAAACAAATGTTGTTCAGGCTAACTTTGCAAAATGACTTATCAGTGACAAATCATAAAAAGTATGAACCATCAAGGAATTCATCAAATATCTTTACATATATTCATTACATCAATGCACTTCTAATCTATTTCTAAGCTACTTGGAAACATTTCTCCATCATATTCAAGAATTTGAAACCATGCTAACATTCCATCACCACACAAATCACCATGAGAACCAACAATAAGCTTGTATTAATTTTGGAAATGTATGATTACAGCAATTTCACAATGTCTCTTCAATGACTTCAATAAGTCTCCTCTACTCTACTCCTATTTTAACAGCATCTACTCCTACTACTTGATTCTTGCTCTCCTCCCGATACAATTGAGAGAAATGGGCCTTATATATGCTTCAAAATTACATGAATGGCTAGGATTGATTTGAGAATCAATGGCCAAGATTGAGACAACAAGGCAGTTTGTTACAAAAGTTACTATTTTTAGAATCATTGAATGCAGACGGATGATGTGGCAGACTATGATTGGATCAATGTTGTGCACGTGCCACCTCAGCATCGAACAAACTGGTTTGATTTTCTTTGTGTTCATATTGCTCAGAATATTTTCCCAAATCATGTCATCTTTTGTAGTAGTCTTTGAGTCTTCGAATTTTCACCTTTGGAACTTAACCTCTTCGAACTTGCGACTTGGGAATTTTGAATTTCTTCATGTTGCCTTTCATGCAATTGTACTTTTGAATGTAATTCATGGATTGCTTGATGAACTTGCTCATTTCTCTTGCTCTCATGCAAATGATGATCTTGATGATGTTCTTGTGTTTATACAAGATTTTGACTCTGAATGGTGTAGGAAGTAGAAAATGTCATATACATGAATTCGTGGAGTAGACTGGTGCATGATGAAGACCCTTCTTCTCTCTGGCGCATGAAATGATGATTCTGGAACTTGAATGCGGAAGGTGAAGTGATGCTTCTTGTGATACCTCCTGGATGTGTATGGTGATCTTGACATAAGCATCCCTCCGCGCCTTAGAAGTTCTTTCGTATCCAACTTGAACATTCTTCATTGATTATCCTCATCATGGAACATTATCCTTGGAAAGTAATCCCCTTCTTACATGTGATCCTCATCTCTGGCCAAGTTCCCTTCATATCACTCCTCATTACTGCCTGCCGCTCTTTCGCATTCATTGTTCACCTAGACAAACATCTTACGTCAGCACCTCGAAAATGATGCTTTAAAATGCAAAAAAGGACAAGATTCTACCACCTAACACATGCGGGATTAAAATACACAGTTTGAAATCACCTTGCCCCTTTTTGCAATAAAAGTTACTAATGTGAAATTTGCAAGAAAACTCGACTAGATTTTTCAACAAATCCATCTCTAATTCGCCATTCTTCGTATTGCCATGATCTGCTTATTAAAACACCAACTAGAAATGTAAAACTAAAATAAATGAATGCATCGTAAATATCACTATCATCAGTTTTAACTTCATTCCCTACCTTGGCGAATTTACCCAATTATCCCAACCTCAAACTTATGTTTGTAATCCTTGGTGAAAAACACCATTTCAAATCGTGGAACACACCTACTGGCTGCCTATGGTCAAGCCAAAATTCATAGACTTTGAATTGGACGACCTTCCTCTGGAACATAAAAAGGCATCTTTCTTTTCAATACACCTATTCGCACTTCAATGCCCGCGGCTGAATGCATGACTCTTTATTATGATGCGTTACTGGCCACGTTCAAATGGCTTTGTATGGAAAAAACTCATGAACTCACAGTCGTTTAAATCATTGCCTTGAATAACTTACTCTCTCGCGAACATCCCAAGTAGACCTTTGTTACTTCAAGAATCAAAACTGAATGGTTATGCTCTTAAATGATTTGGTTGATATTTAATGGACAACGCTATTCTTAGGAGAAGCAAATCGTCCCAATATGCCCTCCTCGAACAATTTTACCTGTCCTCACTACACGTTCTTCTTTGCATGATATACACTAGACAATGTATCCGTCGAAAGTAATGGGCACTCGGTTGGAAAATTTAACATGCCAGCGCACCTTCATCAAATCATACCAAACGCGAACATTTTCTATCTTTCTGCATGCTTTATGTTTTGCAAATCCATCATCGACTAGCACTTCAGCGAGCTTTTTAACTCGTGCATTCACTTGGTCAATATGAAGCGCCATACCAAGTTGTCGATACATCCAAGCGGTGCATTCTTTCGAAAGGCATCAATATATGTGTTAGTCACTGAGCGGACTTCTCATTGAGTCGCGCATAAGATGGGAGAAAGGATTTGCAAAGGGACCATAAAAGTCCGCTTGAGGCGGACATTTCGAACTGTTATGCATAGTTTGACATTTGATACTTATGCAAAGTGACATCGGTTTTGCGCTAAAGATTTTGGTGGCGGACTTATTCAACGTTCAATGTTCAAGTTTAAGCAATACAACATGCAATATGGGAGCGGATATGTGCCACTATTAAGATGATTAACGTTTTATCATGCTTTAAATAATGTAGCGCTTCAGACTTAGTAATATCGGATGCAATTTGTGACCGAGACCCACGTTTAAGATGTGAAGGAGAGCTTGAAGCGGACCTTAGAACCGTCTACGCATAATTTGAAACTTGCAAGACCACCGATATGCATCTAAGCGGAACATTTAAAACACTATGCATTAAGCCATAGAAAAAATGCAATACAAAGCCTTGCCGAGAATGCGTTTTATCTCCTGAGCGTATAATACTCATAATACATGATGCGCTCAATAGCAAAGGACGTTTTTGGTTTGCTAGGATAATCATGAATGCAGATTTGAGCGGACTTTTCATTGCTTTATGTATAATTTTTTGCTTGCAATGTTTGATCGAATGTGCGCTCCCAAAATCCTAAGTGAAACAAAGTGGAACTCGTGCCTTATCAATTTCGAAAGCTTCAAAGAACTCGGCATTTGATTTTTTAATGATATTGGATGCGCGACTTATTAATGGGATTCACTCACCTACTGCAAAATGAATGCAAAAGAACGTGAACCGGACTACTAAAAGCCTTATGTATAGCTTCAATGCCTCATCGAATAGCAAGGCTGAAAATTGGAGACATTAAGCATCAAATTCGATCATTCAATTTGCAAAGGTGCTACGCAGATCCGCCTATATGTCTTGCACTCGTGACCTTGTATACTCAACTTGACCTTTGGATGCCGTGAGTTGGTATTTTAAAACAAAGCGTTATCAATCATGCACCTCATTGCCAGGATCCACGCAAAAACACAGACATGAAAGAAACTCGGAACGGACATTTCGAATGGTTAGGAGGCTTCACACTTATGCCACGTTTGTCTAAGGATTAAGTGAATGGTTCAAATTTATGGAATGCAACCATGGAAATGTGAACCTTTCATCGAGCTATGCCTAATTTCAAACTTTATATCTACGAAATGGTCCAGCATATACACCAAGATGGAGGTATGGGCTCCACATAAACAAGCTGAAAATAGAATGACTTGCAGAGAGATATCAAGTGTGCACCTAGGCGGGCTTTTCGAACCAGTTCACATAATACCACAATACAAACTGCAAAGTCACTCTACAAAGACACCCGGGCGAGAATCACTACCAAAACAATGCAAACTCGAGCCAAAAAACAAACAAGCCAGAACAAGGAGGGTCCCCATTTCCAATGGGGTGATGTGTGATTACATCACAACATGTCGGTGATAAGAGTTGTGGTTCGTGGTCAGTGGATCCAGTTGGCACCCTCAGAGTTGGTTTTCAGTGTTCTTGGCAGTACTTACTATTTTTCGTAAGTTCGGGGTCAGTGTCGGTTCGGGATTTTCAGAGTGGGGCTAGAAGCGTCTCGTCGAGACCTTTCTGGCGAGCTAAAGATCAAGGCATTCCGACACCGTCTTCATATTTATTTTAAAGTCCGAAGCTTATTAATATTATATTTAATTGGGACTTTATAAATATTAAAGGAAAAGTGACTTTATGAGAAATGAAGACATAAAGTAAGTCTTGACCATGGGATGGACCCATCCCTAGGGAAATAAAATATGTTTTAAAATGATAAAGTTCCCTCCTAAAACCCAACACCCATCTTGGAGGAGGAATAAAAGATGAAATTGAAGCTCATTTGCTTTATGCTATGTTTGATATTTTCTCTTTGTGAGCTCTGCTAGGGTTTTGAGGGTTTGAGGATTCAAACCTGGCTCTTGGAGACGAAAACCTCCCTGAGTGACGGCATTCTGCAAGTGTGCATTGCCACCCAAAGGTGCCATTGATGGTGGATGCATCCAGTATTCACATTTGGGCTTCAATGGAGTTCGTATGACGAGGGTTGGAGGAGAACTTGGCATATCTCTTGCATATTATTCGGAGTTCTTCATAATTAGATTTAGAGATCAGTTGCTTGAGGATATTGGAGCTGGTAACATATTGATTTGGACTGTATTTTATTGCTGCTGCTGGCCGTACTGCTCCAGCCAGGCCGTACTCTTTGTGGGGACTGTTTTTGGTGTGTTTTTTGGCATATTCTCTTCTCCACCTTGGACGCCCAGCACTAGAGGTTATTGCAGATTATTTTACGAGCAGTTTCAAGGAGTTTTGAGTGGTGTTTATTGCAGCCTTCACCTACAGCCAGCCGTACACCTTCCATGGAGGACGTGGGTCATTGGGGACTCACCAGTCTTTGATCTCAGCTTCTTTTCTCACTCAACTTTGGCGTTTAGGAGTATTGATGCTGCTGATATTATTTGTATTTCATATATTTCATACACTTGGGAGATTCGAAGTGTTTCTATGATACCCACTTGCTGGTACCCTCTCAACATATGTATCAAGTTGCAAAAATCAATATGGGTATGTCATAGTAATTGATATTTGAATATTCTGCTATCTGGGTCTTTGTTATTTTCTTCATATCTATTGCACTTTTTTTAGGTTTGCATTCTATGCTCTATATTGTATGCTCCGGCAACACATCTGCAAGAAAACTGAAAACCCCTTCTACATTCTTCTGTCTAGTCTGAAAGATCACACTAAAAATTAAAAAATAAAACACATAAAAGATTTTTAAAAATTTACAAACATGTATGGCACATTATAGTGGTATTAGAGCGGTGTATCTTTCCATCCTGTGAGGTTGAATATGACATGCAGAAGATGAAAATGAGACATGCAGCCTACAGATAGATATAATTTTAGACCAAGACCAGGAACACGGAATCCACAGAGAATACAGGAAGGAGAAGTACCACAGATTGATCCATTTGAGTCAGATACGAAGATTGTAGCTACTTAAGAACCACCGATAGTATTGTATAGTGAGGAAGATCTCGAAGTTCCGCGAACATACCCCTTTTCAGGTGTTTTTCCTACACAGGGTGAAGAGATGGAAGACAGGGAAATCGAAGAACCTAGCACACGAGATATTCTAAATGATTTGGCGAGAGGACAACAGCAGTTGATTAATAGGAGGGACAGGTCACAGGAGGCACTCACACGGCTTCTTGGCCGTTTGTTTCTTGATTTGGATGAGGATAGGAATAACGGAGATAGAAACAGAGACTGGAATGACAGGAACAGAGACCGGAATGATGGAGATAGACACAGAGACTGTGGTAATGGAGAACGGAATGGAGATAGGAATATTGGGGACAGCAACAGACACAAGGATCCCGATGGAGAGGCTTCGGTGAATAACCGAAGTGTTACACATGTCACAGCCGCAAATAGACCAGGCATTCCTATTTTTATACCGAGTGATGAGATTCCTGAACGGGATGCTACAGAGGTGGAATTTTAGGATGAGATCTTTGGAGATTGGCAGGCTTCAAGTGCGGAGTTTCGAGCTGAGATGACTTTCAGGGACTATTCAGATCTCAAGATGAGACATAGACCTGGAGGGGGTAATAGGCAGCAGAATCATGAGCTTCAAAAGAAAGTCAGTAAAATGACTTTACCCTACTTTGATGGTTTCGGAAAAACTTCAGCGAGAGCTTGGGTCCAAAAGTTGGACAGTTATCTCCAAATCAATCCCATGCCAAAGACCGATGCCATCACATATGCAGCCTTACACTTGGAGGGCAGTGCACACAAGTGGTGGAGCAATGGGAAGGTAACTCTGGGACATGACCAAATTACATCTTATGTCAAGTTCACACAGCCAGACTCATAGACAGGTTTGACAAGGACCCTGAGTTGCAGTTCAAGGAGCTAGCATAGTTGAGACAAAGTGGATCAGTGGACTCATACATCTCAGAGTTCCAGGACCTATCAGTCATGGTTTCGGATATCTTAGAGCGTAGGTTGATCATGCTCTTTGTTGATGGATTGTCAGATCCTCTATGAGGATGGGTTAAGAGGTTGGACCCTTTGACATTACAGGAGGCCATGAAGAAGGCCCGTGATATGGAGTCTTCAGCATGGAGGAGTAAATTTCAGAATAAGAGTTTCCAGCATAGGAGGGATAAGGAGAGAGACAGGAGACACTTTCATAAGGACTCAGGACATCAGCCGCACAAGCATTCTTCCAGATTAGACAATGACCAGTTGAATGATCTCAAGAGGAAGAACCTCTGTTTTCATTGCAGAGAGCCTTGGGATCCTAAGCACAAGTGTGCTGCCCAAGGAAAGGCAAAACAGATAAAATACTTTTCAACAGATGAGTCTGTTGAGTCGGAGAGACATTCAGAGCAGCATACAGAAGACAATGATTCAAGGACAGATGTTGCATCTGAGGTATCAGATAAGGATGAGGAGACTTCCCTACCTACAGCCCATATCTCGAACATTCAAAGAGGGGCCAATCAAGATCCGAGTATTGGGTGGACAAAGATGCATTACATTACTTGATACAAGTGCCACTCATAACTTCATAGATGAGGGCTTGGTTGCGAAGAGGGGGTTGAAGACAGAGGAATTTGAAGGGTTCAAGGTGAAGGTAGCCGATGGATTCATACTCACTTGCACTAGGAGGATTCCCAATTTGACCATCCAGCTAAACAATTACACTTGTCAGTCAGAGTTTTATGTTGTTAGCATGGGTGACATGGATGTTGTGCTAGGTATGAAGTGGTTACATGAGATAGGAGAGTTCACCCTCAACTTGAGGACCATGGAAATGAAGTTTGAGGTGAACAGAATTCGACATGTGCTCAAGGGCATTTCAGATGGTGGGTTGAGAGTAGTGTCTCTCAAGCGGATGGAGAGATTGATTCAACATGATCAGGTGCAGTGAGCAGCAGAGGTGATGGTGATGCCTATAGTTTCAGAACAGCAGAAGCAAGAGTATCCCCCTAACATACAGGCTCTCTTGACTAAACACACCAAAGTGTTTAGCGACATTCCACTAGGTAAACCCCCTGATAGGGGTATCGAGCATGTGATCGAGTTGGAGGGTGCAAAACTAGTGATTACTACCCCATACAAGCACCCGAAGAGGTATAAGGATGAGATCGAGAAAGCTATCAAAGAGCTTCTCAAGATGGGCCATATCAGGCCGAGCAAGAGTCCATTTGCATCATCAGTAGTTCTAGTGAAGAAAAAGGATGGGACTCTTAGGATGTGTATTGACTACAAGGAACTCAACAAGAAAACAATCAAGAACAGGTACCCTATACCCAGGATAGATGAGCTAATTGATGAGTTGCACGGGGCCTGTTACTTCTCCAAGATAGATTTGAGATCCGGTTATCACCAGATTCTGGTCAAGGATGAGGATGTGAAGACAACTTTCAGGTGTCACTATGGGCACTTCGAGTTCCTGGTCATGCCATTCAATTTGACAAATGCACCAGCCACCATCCAATCTTGCATGAACAGAGTTTTCCGTGAGCAGTTGAGGAGGTTTGTGTTGATATTTTTGATGTATATTGATCTACAGCAGAACATGGGAGGAACACTTGAAACACATTGACATTGTGTTGAGCATTCTAGAGTGGGAGTCGTTGTATGCTAAAATGTCAAAAGTGTGAGTTTGGGATGACCGAGTTGTTGTCCTTGGGTCATATTATCAGTGCTGGTAGTGTTAAGGTAGACCCGAAGAAGATTCGGGCAATAGTGGATTGGCCGCCACCAAAGAATCTCACTCAGCTGAAGGGATTCCTTGGTCTTTGTGGATATTACCGCAGGTTTGTGAAGGGGTTTTCTCAGTCAGTTGCACCCCTCACAGATTTGACTCGTAAGGATGCATTTAGTTGGACAGGAGGTACACAGGAGTGTTTTGACAAGTTTAAGGAGATTATGAGTACATGTCCTGTGTTGGCAATACCAGACTTCAGCAAACCCTTTGAGTTGCAGTGTGATGCCTCAAGAGAAGGCATTGGTGCGGTAATCATGCAAGATAAGCACCCCATAGCATTTGAGAGCCAAAAGTTGAGGGGTGTGGAGCGGAGCTACAGCATTTATGACAAGGAGATGCTAGCCATCATGCATGCGTTGACTAAATTCAGATAGTATCTTGTGGGCAGCAAGTTTGTGGTAAAGACAGATCATAACAATCTGAAACATTTCCTTGGGCGGAAGGATTTAAATGAGAGGCAACAAAAATGGGTCAACAAGCTTCAGGCATACGACTTTGACATTGTTTACATCAAAGGTAAGAACATTGTTGCCGATGCACTATCCAGGAGACCCCATTTGTGTGGGTGCCATTTCAGATGATTTGAGGGAGATGACATTCGCAGAATATGCTAAAGACAAGTGGGCTACTGGAATAATTGATGGCACTATCAAAGATGACAGGTACACAATAATAAATGATTTAATCATTTACAAGGATAGGATCTTCTTGGTGCCAGGATCAAAGATGAAACAGAAAGCTTTGAGGGCATTCCATGACTTGCCTATGGCAGGGCACTCGGGGTACTTCAAAACTTATAGACAGGTCAGAGAGAGGTTCACCTGGAAGGGCCTCAAGATAGAAGTGATGCAGTATGTGAGAGAGTGCCCAATATGCCAGCAGAACAAACAGGAGCACTCATTTCCAGGAGGATTATTACAGCCCCTGCCCATTCCTGAGAGGAAGTGGGACAGCATTTCTATGGACTTTATCACAAGTTTACCAAAAGTCCAAGGCAGGGATTGTATTTTCGTGGTAGTGGACAGGTTGACAAAGTATGCACACTTCTTTGCCATCCCTACCACCTTCACTACAGCTCAGGTTGCAGAGTCGTTTTTTCGTGAGGTATTCCGTCTACATGGGTTGCCACAGAACATTGTCAGTGATAGGGACAACAGGTTCCTTAGCAATTTTTGGCAAGAGCTCTTCAGGTTGATAGGGACAGAGCTCACCCCCAGCACGAGCTACCACCCACAGACAGATGGTCAGACGGAGATAGTTAATAAATGGGTGGAAGGATACCTCCGAAATTATGTTTCAGGGCAGCAGAAGGCATGGATTAAGTGGCTTCACATGGGAGAGTACTGTTACAATTCCACTTATCACATGTCCATTCAGATGTCACCCTTCATGGCTTTGTATGGGTATGAGGCACCGAGCTTTGTTAATTTACTATTTGGTGACAGCAGAGTGCCTAAGGCCAAAGACCTTCAGGAGAGTCAGGATATCATGAGGTCTTTGAAGGAGAACATACAAAAAGCTTTGAATCAGCAGAAGCAGTATGCAGATCAGCAGAGGACTGAGCAATCATTTGAGGTAGGTGACATGGTGTAGTTGATGCTGCAGCCATATAGATAGTCCACTCTCAAGAAGAGTGGAGCAGAGAAACTTAAGCCATGGTATTATGAACCTTTCAAGATCTCCAAGAGGATTGGAGAAGTGACTTATGAGTTAGAGTTGGCAGCAGGTAGCAAGGTGCACAATGTATTTCATGTATCACGCCTCAAGAAGGCGTTGGGGCATAATGTGACACCATCAATTGAGTTACCTCCTCTTGATGAAGAGGGGAAGTTGATATTGGTACCCAAGGCAATAATTGACACCAAGGAACGTACTTTGAGGAGGAGGACTATCAAAGAGTACCTGGTTAAATGAAAGAACCTACCAGTAGAGGATGCGACTTGAGAGAATGAGCAGATGTTGGAGCATCCGGATCCGAGATGCTTGAGGCAAGCAATCTTAGGGAGTGCGGATTGTAATGTCCCCTTCTTGATACATGGTTAGCCCATCATTGGGTTCCCGTGGACTACCAGTTTGGTTAGGGAATTGTGGTTAGTTGGCCTTGGAGGTGTTTGTCAGTGATAGAGTTGTGGTTCGTGGTCAGTGGATCCAGTTGGCACCCTCAGAGTTGGTTTTCAGTGTTCTTGGTAGTACTTACTATTTTTAGTAAATTCGGGGTCAGTGTCGGTTCGGGATTTTCAGAGTGGGGTTAGAAGCGTCTTGTTGAGACCTTTCCGGCGCGCTAAAGATCAAGGCATTCCGACACCGTCTTCATATTTATTTTAAAGTCCGAAGCTTATTAATGTTATATTTAATTGGGACTTTATAAATATTAAAGGAAAAGTAACTTTATGAGAAATGAAGACATAAAGTAAGTCTTGACCATGGGCGCCCATCCCTAGGGAAATAAAATATGTTTTAAAATGATAAAGTTCCCTCCTAAAACCCAACGCCCATCTTGGAGGAGGAATAAAGATGAAATTGAAGCTCATTTGCTTTATGCTATGTTTGATATTTTCTCTTTGTGAGCTTTGCTAGGGTTTTGAGGGTTTGAGGATTCAAACCAAGCTCTTGGAGACGAAAACCTCCCTAAGTGACGGCATTCTACAGGTGTGCAATACCACCCAAAGGTGCCATTGATGGTGGATGCATCTAGTATTCATATTTGGGCTTCAATGGAGTTCGTATGACGAGGGTTTGAGGAGAACTTGGCATATCTCTTGCATATTATTCGGAGTTCTTCATAATCAGATTTAGAGATCAGTTGCTTGAGGATATTGGAGCTGGTAACATATTGATTTGGACTGTATTTTATTGCTGCTGCTGGCCGTACTGCTCCGGCCAGGCCATACTCTTTGTGGGGACTGTTTTTGGTGTGTTTTTGGCATATTCTCTTCTCCACCTTGGACGCCCAGCACTGGAGGTTATTGCAGATTATTTTATGAGCAGTTTCAAGGAGTTTTGAGTGGTGTTTATTGCAGCCTTCACCTACAGCCAGTCGTACACCTTCCATGGAGGACGTGGGTCATTGGGGACTCACCAGTCTTTGATCTCAGCTTCTTTTCTCACTCAACTTTGGCGTTTAGGAGTATTGATGCTGCTGATATTATTTGTATTTCATATATTTCATACACTGGGGAGATTCTAAGTGTTTCTATGATACCCACTTGCTAGTACCCTCTCAGCATATGTATCAAGTTGCAAAAATCAATATGGGTATGTCATAGTAATTGATATTTGACTATTCTGCTATCTGGGTCTTGTTATTTTCTTCATATCTATTGCACTTTTTCTAGGTTTGCATTCTATGCTCTATATTGTATGCTCCGGCAACACATCTGCAAGAAAACTGAAAACCCCTTCCGCATTCTTCTGTCTAGTCTGAAAGATCACACTAAAAATAAAAAAAATAAAACACATAAAAGATCTTTAAAAAT
Source organism: Cunninghamia lanceolata (assembly GCA_027924645.1). Taxonomy (NCBI): domain Eukaryota; kingdom Viridiplantae; phylum Streptophyta; class Pinopsida; order Cupressales; family Cupressaceae; genus Cunninghamia; species Cunninghamia lanceolata. Next base: position 16,363,777 of record BSBN01001272.1, on the reverse strand, counting down.
TTACAAACAGGTACAGCGCATTACAAATTTTGGAGAAAGTAGGACAACTATTAAAATAATTTATGTAAATTAAAAGTAGCTGAAATTGTAAAATGTAAATAGTAATACAATGTGGTGAATTTGCAATGACAATAGTCCCCATTTTGGCTTTTTAGGGGTTTTTAATATTGTTTTCCTTAAAAAATTCCTTCTTTAATTTTATGCACCAAATGGAACAGGCCATCCAATCTTGAAAAAAGGGTCATCCCCTCCAAGTCCCCAAAACGTCCAAGACATCAAGAATGTCACCCAGACCCCAAGGACGCATCTCCATAGAACACCGATAATATGTTGTGCCTAGGTGCACAACAAATGTGGTCCAAGCTTACCCTCCTATAATATTAAAGGCTGCCCATAGGCTCGATGAAGATTCACCAAGAAAACAAATATATCTTTGACAAATAACATTGTTCCACGGGGATGTGTCCCCCCAAAAAACATGTCGTTTCCGGGACAGGGACATCCCCGGGACGTGGGGACGTGGGGACGTCAGGGGGATGTCCCCCAAACACACCGCCACCTTTGCCTGCGCACCTCCGCCGTCCCCGGGACGTTTCCCTGTGAGAGGGGGCGTCTCCGGGGCATCCCTTGAAAAAGGGGACGTCTGGGGAACTCTGGGACATCCCCGAGATGTCCACGGGACGCCCAGAAGTCCCTCGACGCCCCAAGAAACGCGCAGGAATGAATAGTTCAAAAGGAATAAACTCAAAAATCTTAGGAATGAATAAGAGATATTTCAAGCTTACCTTCTATAAGATCTTTGATACTTATTTTGAAGGGAAAATTAGAAGTAAGGACACACAGTTCATCTTTATTTTACAGTAGTATGCTTACAAAACATAAATATGATGGCAGAATACAAATACCTTAAATCGGGGAGGAAAATACAAACAGCTTAAAATAGGGAGGAAAATTTGTGCCAAATTTGATTTTCAGCAAAATGCACTAGATGTTTTAAGCCTATAAATAAAGGTTTCTCTACAAAAACTTCAAGAAACAACCATGTTTCATGGATTAAAATGTTAGTAAAACTAGCTCAGATATCTTAAATACATATACAGTACACACCAAGAGAAGTATAAACCTCAGAGGAACAAAAACATTCAATGGTTCAAAACTTCAAACAGTCATTTTGGTTCAATGGTTCAAACAACGTAACAATGTTCGATATTTTGATTTTCAATTTTTCATTTTCAATGTTCAATGTTCATTGGTTCAATGGTTCAAACTTAAAACAATCAAATTTGAAACTTCATTGTTAAAAACTTAAATGTTAATTTGTTGATGTTCAATGCAATATACTTATTCCTTAGGCCCCCCATCCCCACGTCCCCCCGTCAGGAAACTCCGTGGAACTATGACAAATAAGAAAAAGGCAAAAGAATGGTTTAGGTACCATCGTGAGGGAACTCCCGCAGCTTTTTCAACTCCAACATAAAAGGACTAAGATTCCACTCCTTTCATAGAAGTGCAAAAATGGAAAGAAAACAGGAAATAAAAAAAGAAGTTATGGAAGCACTGGAAGACCCAGGGGGGATTTCTTGACCACGATAAATAAATATATTATAAAATATATATTATAAAATAAATCGGATTACCCCTCCAGGGGATCAAATCCAACTGCAAGAGGTCTCAGATTAAGTTAAAAATTTTAAAGATATTTTCTTAAGGTTTATTCTCCGATCAAACAAACCATACCCCAACAATCTTTCAGTTCAGGATAATGCAGATACGTCACATTTGTTCAGGAATATTTTGTACTTTTGCCGCCAAAGACATTTTTGGATTCCAATCCCCTACACAAGATCGATGTATTTGACTTCTAATGTGGTTTCCATTATTCTTCTCTTAATGCAAAACAAAGTTTTCCATCCAGTAAAACGTTGCCCTAATTAGATTTTTGAGGTTTCCACTGGTAAGTACTTTGGTACATCTATTGCAATACAACTCTGTTATATCCTTCTATAATTCCAACGAGGATATAACATAGTTTTGTTTCTTCTCGTTTGTTTTTTGAAGTCATCCTCCTCCTGCAGTCATTTTGGAGCTATCATCCTGCCGGGGTTTGAAGCAAAACGTTGCCCTAATCAGATTTTAAAGGTTTCCACTGCTAAGTAATTTGGTATACCGTACATCTATTGCAATACAACTCTGTGATATCCTTCTATAACTCCAAAGAGGATATAACACAATTCTTTTTCTTCTCGTTTGTTTTTGTAAGTCATACTACTCCTGATATCATTTTGGAGCTATCATCCTGCCGGGGTTTGAACCTGGGTCTTCGTTCTGGCAGACACTCCCCTACCAGTCAACCCAGCACAACATTATCTGGAACATAACACAGTTGTTTACGGACAAATGTACCAAAAAGTAACCCTAATTTTAATTATTTCCATTATACAGAAAGGAAATGATTCTGGAGAGGCTTCCGATCTATAACATTACTAACAACAAGCTACAACAAGATATTTTACAACGTTCTGCCAGTATTAAATTCAGCCGTTGAAACAACAAAAATCCAATAAGCGTTAAATGACAATTTATTTTGTTGCAGAAAAAAGTAAACAATAAAATTACTCTCAATTTGCCTAATTTTAACCTTATTATTCAGCGGCCCTGAAATGGACTAAGCAATTTTGTTTGCTGTAAAAACATTAAATGGGCTTTACACTATAACAGATTTGAGTTACGCTTACCAGACATAAATTATTTAAACTAAAAATGACAGAAACCAATTAACAGGGGAATGAACAAAAGTGTAGACCCATGAATTATATGGAATTAACATTGCCCTAAGCTTCAAAAGAATTCATTGCCAAAAGAGATTGCCAATTTCCCTTTTAACTTAAACTATGTGTTGTACGATAAAGATCGGAAGAAAGAAATCAAAAACTTATTTTGACTGAGAAGAATGCAATTTAGAACTTACTGCTGCTTTTCTTCCTTTTCAAAAATGTCTTTTTTGAGCGAGCGGAAGGACGCCATGGTCTAAATTCAATAGAACTAGAGAGGGAAAAAGAGTTACTTATACTTTGTACCGTTAAGAAAAATACCGTGTATAAGCTTTCCTAATTAGGGGAAGGGGCGATTTATTGGGCCCGACCAACGGTTGGATGGTATTGCAGAGGTGAAAAGTGCATCCTTGTATTTCTCCTCTATTTGTTTTGGATTTATTTTGCTTGGCCACTCTTTTTAGGTATTATGTTCTACTCTTTGATTTGGTTCTATTTATTGCCACTTCAAGTTATTTTTTTCATAGATATAGAATATGGGTCAACTCTTTTCTATAAGTTTTTTTTTCTAAGTCGAGACTGCAATTGCAATTATGATTGTAAGGACGTTAAGAAAAATACCGTGTATAAGCTTTCCTAATTAGGGGAAGGGGCGATTTATTGGGCCCGACCAACGGTTGGATGGTATTGCAGAGGTGAAAAGTGCATCCTTGTATTTCTCCTCTATTTGTTTTGGATTTATTTTGCTTGGCCACTCTTTTTAGGTATTATGTTCTACTCTTTGATTTGGTTCTATTTATTGCCACTTCAAGTTATTTTTTTCATAGATATAGAATATGGGTCAACTCTTTTCTATAAGTTTTTTTTTCTAAGTCGAGACTGCAATTGCAATTATGATTGTAAGGACAACCTTGACTCCCAAATTCAAATTACCTTATCTTTCATTTTGAGCTGACTTTCTAATAAGATCCTAGCTATTACATCTTTTCAACATGCACGTCATTTGGGCTTGATTTGAACATTTAGGATTCTGTATATAAAGGAGTCTCGAGTCATTAGAAATCATGTGAAGCAAGAAAAAATCACTAAGCAAGCAATAGCAAAGACCATAAAGACAAAAGCATTTACTATTGCATTTTAGCACCAAACTTTAGTACATGACTGCCTGGAATGTCTTTGATTTTGTTATGATGTCATTGAATTGGTTTAACAGAGCCTAACTATAATTGAGACAAGACGTGGATTCTCCCCCCACTTGATAGCGTGTAGTAATGGTGCTTATTGGCACCACATTTTCCAAATATCATAGGTGAATATGTTTTTAAAGATCACTGGATCAAGGTTGATGATAGCACAAGTATAACCAGCATTGCATATGTGGCCATGATCTAAACATTCACCCATCAGCTTTTTGGGCAATAAATCAACAGTAGAGGAGGCTGCACTTTTAATATCAAGATCACTCATGCAATCATGATCCAAACATTTATTATAGTTGATTCTCACAATAGTCACAATCATAGATCTGAGATCTAGCAACAAATTCAGACACAAATATCCTAAAAATCTATTGCAATCACATGTTAATGATTAAAATATAAATATGCAAAATATCTTGTCCTTTCTTTGTCATTTTTCTTATTAAATGCTTAATTAATGAATTAACTCTCTAGGCTCAACTATAAATTTTAGGGTTTAATATATTGTTTATCATTGGATAGACTAATTTACACTAGCTCAAAAGTATAGGTAACATTTTTTTCCATATATAGTTTAGTGAACCCATAATTTACATGCTTATTCTTTAATGGTAATATTTATAATTTGTTTAGATACTTTTATTTCATGATAGAGACATTTATGTTATTGATGATGATTCTTCTTCCTATCATGATTATTTGGATAGCAATGATTGTATTTGCATGCTAATTATTTTCTTATTCTCTTACATTTAGTCTTTTATGGGATATTCATGTTATATGGTCTTTCATGCTTATTCTTCATTTTACCGTTATGTATGGCCTAGAGTATTGACTTCTTGTACCTCATCTCTTTCCTCCTCTAACAACCATTCCTTGGGGAGCCTGAGGGAGTCATCCATGTGCTTGATTGATATTGCTTCATTTGATGCTCCTCCCTCATCCCTTGTGTCAACCATGTTTCTAATTCTCAACATAAGCCACTTATCTTCCAAGCAATGCAACCTACAAGAGGTGTTGTTCCTTCTATGCCTCCATCTTATAGATGTCTTATGTTGTTGGAATCCCCAATTCTCCTAAGCCTAAACATATTATACTTCATGTTGCATTTACTTCTTAGACTTATCAAGCCATTAGACATACACATTAGAGAATGGCAAGGGATCAAAAAGCTTCATCCATTCAACAAAAATTATTGCCTATTGATCTTATTTTACCTCCTCCACCTAGGTTGATAGCTAAGGAAAACAAGGAATATGATCCGATTAATCAACTCAAGAATACTCAAACAAAAATTTTCTTCGGGATCTTATGCAAACGTTAGAAGTATACAAAGATATTTTGAGAGAGGCTTTGAAAAAGATTTCTATACCATCTAATGTTAATCTTGTATATGTTGTTACTATTTAAGAGCCCATTTATGATCATAACTAGATCTCTTTTAGTTCTAGTGAACTTCCTAATCCTTCAATTATTCAATAACATCTACCATTTTATATTGTCATTAAATTTGGAGAAGTGAATATAAAAAGACCTTTGGTAAATTATGGTTCAAGCTTAGACTTTTGCAATAAACAATTCTTAGATAATATCAAAGTTAATTAAAAAATTATAGAAATATGAGGTTACTACAAAAGATTTTGATAATGTGGGGTGAGAATCATTGAGTATTCTTAGTTTGCCTCGTGCACTAGGGCCTCTTATTATTGATACACCATTTCATGTCATGCTTGAATATCTAGCATATAATATTCTTTTAGGTCATCCTTAGATTCATGCTATGAGAGTAGTGTCATCCACTATTCATCAATCTCTTGAGTTTATTCAAAAATAGGATGTATGTGGTACACATAGATGATTTTTTTTATGTATTATCAGTTGGTTGAGACTCTAAGTACCCTTGTTCCTCCAAAAAGATTGATATTACAACCATCACAATAACAATCTACTTAAGGAAATGTGGATTACATAGGATAACAACGGGACTTTAAACTGAACCTACTAAAGATGAAGATTGTCGGTCCTTATGTAGGAGGGCTGAGTGATTGCTTGTGAGTTACAAAAACTAAAAGATCATGAGTTGAACTACCGTACCCATGATTTAGAGTTGGCAACTATTGTCCATGTGCTAGTGTGATGGAGGTAATTCCTTTTGGGTTGTTCATTTGAGCTTCATACTGACCATCGTAGCTTGCAGTATACCTTTACACAACCGAACTTGAATGCTCATTAGCACCAATGGATGGAATTTATTTGTGAGTATGACTTTGGTGTTTAGTACATCAAAGAGAAGGAGAATGAGGTTGCAGATGCTTTGAGTAGAAGGCACCATGAGGACTCAATTTTGGTCCTAAGCATGGATATGTGTAGTTGTATTTTGAAGAAACTTCTAGAGGAGCCTTGGTATCAGGAGGTTAGAGCTAAGATATAATCGCAAAGGGCCCTAGTGGGTAGATACTTTGGTCATTTCTTAGAGATTGATAGACTATTGCAGCATCTTGGTAACATTTATGTTCTAGTGCCCAGTGACTTTCATGTGGTTGTGGTGTCTTAGGCACATCATGCTCCTTATGCAATACATCCTAATGTGAAGAAGATGCATGCCAACCTTCATCAATTATTTCAGTGGGTACGAATGAGATGTGCTATTGCCAATTTTGTGGCTAGATGCCTTAAGTGCTAGAGAGTGAAGGAAGAACATCAACACCTGGCAGGTCTTCTTCAATGGCATGAAATTCCTGAGTGAAAATGGGACATGATTTCAAGCAATTTTATTGTTGGTTTTCCAGTGTCTTCTCACCATCATGATTCCATCATGGTGATAGTAGACAAGTTGACCAATGTTGCCTATTTGTCACCCATGAGGATATCTTACAATGCAACATTTGTAGCACGTACCTTTATGGAGGATGTAGTACGCTTGCATGGGGTGGCTCGTAGGATCATTTTAGATTGAGATCTTGTGTTCATGTCATTGTTGTGGACATCCTTGCAACATTCCTTAGAGTCGTAGCTTAATTTTAGCTCAGCCTATCACCCTAAGATAAATGGATAGATGGAGAGGGTGAACTAGATTTTAGAGGATATGCTTTGTATGTACGTCACAGATCAACAGTCCCGATGGGAGGACTATTTGTACCTTGTCAAGTTTTCTTATAACAATAGGTATCATAGTTCTCTTAGTATGACACCATTCTAAGCCCTAAATGGAAACCCATGTTAGAATCCTTTGAGTTTGGACAAGCTTGAGGACCAAGTTATACTTGGTGTAGAGACGCTTCAGAACATGGAGCAGTAGGTGGTTAGGATTAGAGAGTAGTTGTTGACCACCCAGGATAGACATAAGAAGTATGTCAATTCTAAGAGATTGGATCAACACTTTTTGTTTGGTGATCATGTTTTTTTGAGAGTGCAACCACATAAGAGACCAATCTATTGTGGAAAATGTTCTAATCTTACACTACATTTTGTGTGACCCTTTGAGATCCTTGAGAGGATTTTTCCAGTTGCTTATCAGCTTGGCTTACTGCCCAATCTCTCACACATTCCATGTTTATGTACTCAGGTAGTATATTTCAGATGTGACACTTGTTCTTGATTTGGGTGCCTTGTAGGTCGAGGAGGGCAAGCAACTTTCTTTAGAGCTCATCTGCATTTTATAGCATTAGAGGATGGCACTTCAAGGTTGAGACCTAGATTAGGTAAGGATCTAGTAGGACCCATTGGATGACTCTTCAACTACTTGGGAGGATGCTATGATGTTGAGGGCTCTATATTCTCATCTTTTTGAAGGCTTCTAGGAGTAATCCTAGTCTTAGGGGAGGATGTAATGCCTCAAGCATTTGTGCCTTTTTCTATAGACTTGTACTTTATTTTTTGCTACTGTTATTAGCGATACTTTATTTTGACATCAAGGTGATCTCAATGAGGTTTTGGTTACCATCTAGACTTTATTATGGGTGCATATGTTATTACTTCATTTGATGATATTTTAGTGTGTTGTTTCACTACTTTTACTCATGTCATATATGTATATGTGATTATCATGTTACTAGATAATTATTGATCATTATGGATGATTCCATTTTATGAGACACTTTATTGATTTGCATATATCATGCCATGTTGGGTATTTATGCTATGCTTTGGCTATATTATATAGAGCATATATGCCTAATGTTTCACTTGAGTGTGCATATACCAGTTTCCTCAATGGTGGTTATATTAGAGATGTCACATTGGGTTATTTTCCTGTTTAGCCTTATTATCCCACTCATATCAAGTATGGGATGTATCTTGCATACCCTTGTGTGTTTTTAGATCTGAATAAATGGTGATTAGGATCTCGCTTGTCATGTGCAAACTCGTAAACTTGGTGATCGTTTATGTGTGTTTGCATGATTTTGATGTTTTGCATATTATATATGTCAAAATGTGTTTTATTTAAATTAGGAATATTTAACATTTTGTAATACTTGGTGATACTGAGTGTTGTTAGAAATTATTTACTTTACTTAATTTTTTGCATGAAAAGGAATTAGCATAGTGAAAGTTAGAATATTATTCAATCAATTTATAAATCATGAACATTTTATTAAAATCATTTAGTTAGTAGAAATAAAAGGTGTTTTGTATGAAAAAAAAAAAAGGAAAATGAAAACAAGGGTTAAATCCTCCTTTATCTATAAACATTCAAGGACATATCAACCGAGTTGAATCACACTTTTGCAAGAGGATTCACCTATGGGTTAGGTTGTCACTTGGAATGATGTGGAAGCTCAAATGTTATCAACTAATGTATCAATTTAATATTCAAATACCCTTAAAACCCTAAGTATGTAAAACAGTAAGCAAATTGATGAATTACAACAAATGCTTGCAAACTAAGGTAGTAGACAGAGATTAGTTATGGACTATTTTTCAAAGTTCAGGATGCGAAATACTTGGGGACACTACCACTAACGCCCCTATCCAAGGTGGTGTTTTCTCTACAAAATCTTGATCTCCTCCTGACATTGATGATCACTGTATTTTCTGTTTCTGCCCTGGGAGATGCGGAGGACACTACCACTAGCACCCAAGTCCAAGGCTAGATGTTTCTCAGGATGTCAGAGCCTCTTCGGATGATGATTATCACTGCACAATGATTTTTGTGTTTACAACTTCAGAGGACACTGCCACTAACGCCTGTGTCCAAGCAGTCCTTTTCTTTAGGGATCTAAAATCTGCACACTATCTTATTATTCCCTACAACTCCACTTAGTTAGGATGTGACACCTATAACCTGCAATCATAAGGAGAGTGGTTGGGCACTGTAGTGTTTAGAGGTTTGCCTTAGTAAAGCCGTGGAGAGACATTCAAGTCTTCTGAACACCATTGTTAGATAAAGAGTGTGTATCCCTGCAGATAGAGGCAAAATCCAAATGATAAATGATTGAAAACACAAATAAATGTCACCTCGAAGGTGTAGATCTCACATAGATGAAGATTCTTCAACACATGAGAAGATGAAGCTAAATCTGCAATCACAAACACAATAACAATGCTCTGCTATGCAACAATGAATATCTTGAATGCTCTAGAATCATAAGTTTGCCAAAAGTTCATAATCATCTTCTAGTTTGCAAATGAAACCCTAAACATGCTTCTATATGCAACAACACACATTCTCGCTAAGAATTTCGTAATTCAAACTTGAGATATTAGCATAGGACCTAAGTAATGTTCGTAAAACCAACATTAAAATCTAGGGCTGACCTAAAATGGGGTAGGACTAGGGCGCTCGAGACCAAGTGCATCCTCCTAATTTAGGTCAGGATCTATTTAAATAGCACCCCCTAAGTCTTATTTTCCATAACACTTAGGGGTTTTCTCATCAGGATTCAAAATTAACCTGCAAGATGCTTATAATGCATTCTAAGGACCCAGGAGCTAAACCTTAAGAGGGAAAAGTCCTAGGTAGACATTTTCTGACATAACATTTAGCCCCCACTTTAATGTATGCACGAACACAAGGCCCATACATGCATTAAAATACAGTCAAAACATAGCAAACACACCAAACACTTAGAGCTAATGCATACACAAAGATTAAGGAACTATTTCTAGCCCCCAGTCTTAGGTAGACATTAGAGAAAACACATTATAGACACACCAATCATAGTGAAGACAATAACAGGCACACAAAACACAGAGAAGATAGTTACAGTCACATAAAACATAATGGATACAGTGAATGTAGTGATTATTTCTTTTTTTCATTTTCATATATATATATATATGAATGCATATGGAGATACATAGAAAGTAAAAATGCAACACACCACCCAAAATGTAGGAGGGGTTTTCACCACGCTCTTTGGACTACATATGGGGCAACATACATGCAATACAAATCTCAAAATGTAGGAGGGGCATTTCACCATGCTCTTTGGACTACACTTGAGAACAAACATGCCATACAACTCCCAAAGCTTAGGAGGCCTGGCATTTTGCTATGCTCTTTGGACTATGCTTAGGAACAAACATGCCACACACACACACATGGAAGATATGGAGAAAACATGACAGACAAGCGATGGAAGGAGCCTATTGCTAGGTTCACCACCATCTTAGGCACATTACAGGCACACATGATAGTTGAGCTTCGCCATAACAACCGCCAAAGACAAGCTTAAGGGAGGATACACTAACCCTGCCTACTCGGAGGACTTTTAGAATGAAAAGGATGTGCACTAGCTCAAGAGATACACCATCCCCACCTCCACAGAGGGCTTAAAATAAAAGGATACGCACTAGCTCAAGAGATACGATATCCAACCTCCGTAGAGGGCTTTCTCATTGCAATATAAAATAAAGACGTGCAATCGTGCAAATATACAACATCCCACCTCCACAAATGGCTTACAAGCACGCTTCGTTAGTACCAAAATCATTAGACAACTTATGTTATATATGCCCCCACCTTAAGGTGGTTGATATCGTATACTGATATCAAGCGCATTAAGGTAGAGAGAAAACACACAAGGGAACATGAGCTCTCGCAAAGCCCATGCCCCCAAACGTGACATGCACTTTACGATCGCCAAATGTTCCCACAAACACACATTTTTGTGCAAGAAAAGACTACATCACATGATCAAAACAATGTATAAACATAATCACATCAAGAGCCAAGGTTATACTACAAAATCAGAACTCAAGTATAACTGTGGGGCTATACTACAGAGATCTTAGAACTAAGTGTAAGCAAGGCGAGATCTAAGATAAATAAAGTGTATGGAGCAACAATATTGTTATGGTTTGTTAGTGCAATAAGACATCATCAAAATATCACATAGAGTGATTCTACTAGCCAAGCGTCGGATAATATATATATCAACACCATCATCATGTATGGACTAGGTCCATTTTTGCTTACTCGCTGAAGGGACGCTTGGTCCTTATCAGTCTTATTTGTTTTTCGTCATTCGCCATCTAGATAGAAGCACTAGAGGAAGGTAAACAATAAATCAAGAGAGGAGAAACAAGTTTCTTAGGGTCGTCACGTAGGAAGGTGCCCCCAGGTCACCAACTATAACACTATGCCCCTAGGACACAACACACAACAATGAAAATAGAGGAGGAGCAATATAGAAGAATGATGATACAAATAGAAGAAGGGTCGCAACAGAGGCGGTCTCATGGTATCCTTGACCTTACAAGAGTATCAAGGGTCATCCAAGGAGGCCTAAACAACACACAACAGATCACGAGGGAAACACAACATGGGAGAGAAAGGGTTAGAAATACTTACCTAATACAACCCAATGTTAAGGACATACATATCTAGGAAGAGGCCATGCTTGGGAGCAATTATAATATTTGCTACAATGAGTGTGGCTTAAAGAGGGAGAAATATTTACCTAATTTAATGGGATACTTCCTAGCAAAAAATTCGTGTCTATCAGCCCAGGATATCTCTCATGTTGCTTTTGGTCTTGTTAATATTACATCGACATTAAGTTTAGGATGACGAGAGGTTTTGGTGGGCTTCAAAGAGCGGTATCCAATACTAGCTGTATAATTAATTCCAACAACTTGTAAAGGTACTCTGATTCCTTGTTGATTTACACCACAACCATTACCTACAGTGTCATAGTTGTTATAAAGAATTTTAAATCCTCAACCATAAAGGAATGTCATTTCTTTAGAAGATGGTGAAGCCTCACAGGTATCATAATTTGTAGTATAAGTAAGAGTATTATCCTTGTTTTCTACTTAGGAGACTTTAGGTTTCTCAGGTGTTCCCAAAGATTGCTTAGATGAGATCGATGTGACTTTTGAAGTTTCAGGGTTATTAAGCTTATATTCCCCTACACTGCAAGGATTAAAATCTAATGAACCCCAATCGTCTCCAAAAAGTGCATTCGATGATGTAGAGTCTTGCACAACATTATCTGTGGCAAGAGGAATTGATGAATCAACTTGTAAGTTGTTTAAACTTGAATGACTATTAACTTATTTTTGTTTTTCCATATGTAAACAATTATTTGGTTCAGGGTCGGCTTCTATTGTACAAAGCTTGTCTTTGTAAATAAACTTTACTAATCTATGAAGGGTAGATGGAATTGCCCCCATGGCATGAATCCACGGTCTACTAAGAATCATATTATATGAAAGTGAACCAGGCATGACATGAAAAAGGGTAGATAATGTCATAGGTCCAACTTTTATAGGTAAAGTTATGGTACCCACAAATTTTCTACCAACATTATCAAAGCCATGAATGCTAATTATATTCGGTTTGATTAAAGATGTGTCCATCTTGATTTTGTGTAGTAAGTCTATGCCACAAACATTAAGATCCGATCCATTGTCAATCATAACTCGTTTTATCAACTTATTATTTACCGTGAGAAAGATTATAAGGGGGTCATATTGGTTTTGAACTTCAATTGACGGTAATTCATGTGGTTGAAAGAGAATATCCATTTTTGTCGCATGCATACAATCTAACAGAGTTGCTACATCATTTGACTTAACATCAGGTGGTGCAATCACCTTTTGTAGGGCTTCTTGGAGCATTCCATGGTATGTAGATGATGTTTGTATGAAATCCCAAAAGAGATCTTAGCCAGAGTAGCGCGAAGCTGCTCAACAAGAACATATTCTTGACTACTTTTATGAGTAAGATGAGGTGGTGGAGGAAGCATAGGTTGAGAAGCTGGGAGGGAGACAGACACATGAGGTGCTTGCTTACTTTGCTTGTTATTATGGGTATTGTATATGTGGGAAATCACATTGTGGTGTGGTTTTTGCGACACATTTTAAACACCTTGATTTCTTTGAGTGATTTGTCTTGCATAATTTAGGATGTAATTGGTGTGTCTAGGTGGTTTTCAATCACCTTGAACCATAATCACTAGTTTTAAGCAATAAGGTGCACTAGGTGCCCCCTACACAACCATCTTAGGAATATTGCTAGAAAGTCTATTAGTGAAGATCGAATTAACATTCTTCTCCTCTCAACTGTACCCAACATCTATCCCTAAAGTATTTAATGTGAGAGACCTTTTCTCATCCACTAATGCTACATCTTGGCCAGGGAGAGCATTGGAATGAGAGGAAGGTACGGTGTTGTTAGGAAGGTTAGGTGTTGTATCATTAATAGGGCTATCCATACTCTTCTCATCTAAGGTTTTTGGACATTCAACTATAGGAGAAGCAGGATAACTTATGGAATCATCATCATCATCATATGTTTTAGCTGTTAATTCCAAAGCATTAAGAGAGCTTTCACACTCATCATTCTCAATGGGTTTTGTTAAATCTTCTACTATCAAAGGGTATGTATTCATGAGAGATATGAAGTTGTCAAAATTAGATACATAGTCAAGGATTTCAAATGAAGAACATTTAAATATATCTTTATGATACATAGCTTGTAAATAAGTGAGAACATAAGATTCATATTAAAAAATTTGTAGAAATTCTCAAAGTTTTTGATATATGCATGTAAAGATACCAATGAGAGATGAGATGAAGATGCTATAATGAAATGTCTTGTAACATTAATGTCCAATAAGATCTAGTAAAACAAGACATGCAAAGTTTTATCTTACTTGATACACCCTAGATGTGTGACTATTTCACTCTTAAGCACTTGTTTAAGGAAAAGGGATAAAAGGACACACCAAGTTCACAATAAATATAATGGATAGGAGGAAAAGAGTACAATACAACAAGAGCCAATTGATTATTTTATGTGTTTAGATTGAATGTGATGAAACAACACAAATTATGCTTGTTTCTGCACCTAAAATGTTCACCTTTTTCACCCTTTTTCAATGCAAATGACTAAAAGAAGAGGTGTTGTGAAGAAATTAAAAAGGGGAAGCAAATAATAAGCTCAATATCAGTCCAATAATGCAACAATATCCTTCACAACATGCCTATAATGCAATTCTAGAGAGACGATAAGGCCAATTCTAGTGAAAATGCAAGGTTTTCAAACCCTAGGCATGAATTTTTGCAAAGAGGACACTATGATGAGACACTACAATGTAAGGACCACAATTCACACACATACTAAAATTAACCTTCGAATACACAATTAGATACCCAATGCATAAATTAGATCAAATTACTTATGTTAGATAAAATTAACTAACTTTCATTAATATACATCCAAGTAGGATTACAAACATCAAGAGTTAAACAAGGCTATGCCTTTACAAGTTCTTGCCACATAGGATTTTACATGAATAGCAGAATAGAAATTAACTTCTTCTGCACAAGCACCTTGGAACCTGAGAGAGAGAATATCATCGAGGCGATATCCACCCTGCCACGAAGCATAAAGCTTTGGGCCGTGCTTTCCAATTGGAAAGTCTGACCCATCATGAGGAATCTAGTAGACATGAACTGACGTAGGTGAAAGAATCTGGTGCTCTACTGAACTCATTACATATTAGAAGCATGGAAACTACATCACAACTTGTACTTACTTATCCGGTAAGGTAAAATACACACGTAATGAACATAATCATTCCCCAAGAACAGTCAGTCGTTCTGGATCACATACCTTGGACATAATTGAATTTATTTATCTAGAAATGTCATATTAGGACTCTCTTCCCAGAATG
This sequence comes from Cunninghamia lanceolata, assembly GCA_027924645.1. Taxonomy (NCBI): domain Eukaryota; kingdom Viridiplantae; phylum Streptophyta; class Pinopsida; order Cupressales; family Cupressaceae; genus Cunninghamia; species Cunninghamia lanceolata. Next base: position 16,348,681 of record BSBN01001272.1, on the reverse strand, counting down.
CATAAGGAGTTTTTACTTAAACCCAAATCATAAGACACCATTTCGTAAAACATAACACTCTTTGAAGTGATTAAGAACAATCTTTATATAATTGCCATCAAGTAGGATCTTATTCTGGAGTATGCTCAATCTATTCTTAGATCTAACTTTATGCCCCAAAGGTTGTTATATTAAATTTAGTTCTGTTTCCAATCGTTCAAGTTGTGCTAAGTCTATTGAGTCCACATTAATATCGTGGAAAGGTCATACAAGAAAAACATTCAATATGGAAACCTTAAATTCTTCCCTATAATCTTCGAAATCTGAATACTTATCTTAGAAATTCTTCCCTATACTTATCTTATCAATACCAACAAACAATGAAAGACATTTTAACCTTAAACTTTCTTTTTACTTTACAAGGTTATATTATCAATTGCCTTATTTGATGACTTAACCAAATGACACATTCAACCTTACATCTCTACATCATGAAAGGTTCCTTTGCTTCAGAGCAATGTGTTGCCTTTATTCCAATAAATTGTCAATATCAATCTACATTTATTTACCTAAGTAGAGGTAAGCATATGGTAATCATCATAATGGATTAGTCTATTAAGGAATGCTTATTACCTTTTCATAATTATGATGGTTCTAATGCACTAAATCAGTCTAAATTTCTTCATTCAATTGAATTCTCTAGTTTGCCTGTTGAATAAGTTTGCACTTTTCCAATGGTTTATGTCGATTTCTCAAGGCAAGACATTTTCTAGGTAAAACGGGTAATTTCAATTTGGTAAACAAAATAAATCTCAAAGAACACTTATTTTCATACAAGAAACTCATATTCAATAAGTCTAAATAATAACTCCATTTTCATCAAAATATTCTTTACGGAAAAACAATATAGTTTACTTCAATCCATTTGTTTCTATTTCTAGGTTTGCAGTTTGTCTAAAATAAAATGATTTTCAATGGATTATATAATCTATCCAGTATTATTATACCATCTCATTCACATTTCAAGTTTTTGACAATAAAGCAATTATTTCATGGGATTTCATCTATTTTGCCTATTAATTGTAAAGGCTACAGTTTTTCTTCTAAACCATAAATATATTATAAACTGGAAATACTTCTCCAACAACATGTATATATATATTCGATATAAATGAACTGTCTAGAAAGAAAAATCATTATACAGAAAAATATACCAGAATTACAAAAATTTACAACTGAGAATATAAATTATTTGTTTGATGAATATACAGATTTGTACATACATACATACATACATACATACATACATACATACATACATACATACATACATACATACATACATACATACATACATACATACATATATATATATATATATATATTATTAACACATTTATCAACAGTGATTCATAAATATATCACTGACATAATTTTAAACAACGAATATAATTCATAACATACAACAGATTAAATATTAGTGACAGCACAGTCTGCGCTAGGGAGGCCGACGGCCTCACAACCTATGTCATATGTATTATAATAACAGTTTACAACTGTGGGGAGGGTCGGCACCCTCCCCACACCCCTTTTAAGGTGTGGCGATGACCTTAGGCCGCGATCACTGTTTGCCAAAAAACAATACTTCCTAAAGATATTTGCATACATTGTTTTCCCCTTTCAACTATTCAAACATGCATAAATTTATATGATATATTTAGACGTTTTCTATACTACTACAACGTAAGGCAGTTATTGTATATGTGCAGTTAATTTACAGTTTATTTTATATATATATATATATATATATATCTTCATACTTCAAATATGTATATGAGTTTATATATATAGATACATATACAGTTACCGTATATGTATTTATATATATAAAAATATCAACAATCACAGAAGTATTCTATTTTTTCCAAGAATGATATAGCTATCAAATTCAAAACAACTTATGACATGAAAGAAGCAATTTTTCTTGCAGACACAAATCAGTCATACACAAAATTCAAGCATAAACATATTGGTTTGGTATAAAAACCTATAAATTTTGTTTTGCAATAGCTGATCTCTTCAATTCCTATGTTCCTCGAGTTCTACCTCTTCGCTCCAGACCTTCAAAGCTTCTTGTCCAAGGCCTCTTTTCCAATACTCCTAAAACTAGAGTTTTTATTTTTAGATTCCAGATTTTGAGAGTGAAAAATTGTGTAATAATCCTTCTTTTTGAGAGAATGAGAGTTTCTTCCCTTTTATTATTTTCTTTTCTTTTCTTCTTTTCTTTTTCTATTTTTATTTTGCTTTGTTTTGTGTTTTATTTTCCAAATTTAAGTCCTTTTTCTATTTTTCTATTGTTTTCTTTCTCATTGCTTTGTTTTCTAAATCTTGCTTTCTTTTCTAAGTTTATCTCACAAATATGATTTATTAACTTGCATCACAATTATCTTTAAAACAATAAATATTAATTCTAATTTCAAATAGAATCAATAAATGATTTAAAATTATTTTTTATTTCCTCTAAGAGAAATTAATATTAACTAACATTTAATTAAATAAGCAACTATAGCAATAATCTTTCTTATTAAATAAAATAAGACACAATCATAACTAATTTATGCAAATGCAACTATATGATATTCTAAGTGTGTGTGTGTAGATTCTTTCACCACGGTCGCTTACAAACGGCTAGACACCCCCTCCTCGATGATATTCTCTCTCTACCGAGAGTATTTTCCTATCACACATGAAACAAGGTTTGGTCAATGAACTTTTAAATAGTAATATTTAATTATAAATTAATTATTGAAAATAGGGGTCGTGACACACTACAATTAGAAATCAATCCTACATGAGTGTTTGAAAAGGGTAGTAAAATATGAAGCAAGATTTTAACTACAAACCCTAGCTAATGCAAAACTAGGTTTTTATGAAAATGTACAATTTCAAGCAATTTTTAACAATTTAAGCATGAAAATGCAATGCAAATGATTAAAATAAGATGGATTTCTGCAATTTGAATTAGATCTAATTAAAATAACATAAATTAAATGGAATTAAATGCCAATTAATTCAAATTATGCCAAAATGCAAGCCTAAGATGCCATTTTTTTCAAAAATTTTAATTTTTTTTTGTTGTTGTAATTTTCCAAATGCAATAAAATGAATGAATGAAAATATAAAGTACAACACTCAGAAAGGTACAAAATTCAAATAAACACGAGTTCACCAAAATGTTTTGTATGAAAAAAGGGAAAATGAAAACAAGGGTTAAATCCTCCTTTCTCTACAAACATTCAAGGACATATCAACTGGGTTGAATCACACTTTTGCAAGAGGATTCACCTATAGGTTAGATTGTCACTTGGAATGATGTGAAAGATCAGATGTTATCAACTAATGTATCAATTTAATATTTAAATACCCTGAAAACCCTAAGTATGCAAAATAATAAGCAAATTGATGAATTACGACAAATGCTTGCAGACTAAGGTAGTAGACAGAGATTAGTTACTAACCATTTTTCAAAGTTTGGGATGCGGAATACTTGGGGACACAACCACTAATGTCCCTGTCCAAGGTGGTGTTTTCTCTACGGAATCTTGATCTCCTCCTGACACTGATGATCACCGTATTTTCTGTTTTTGTCCTAGGAGATGCAGAGGACACTACCACTAGTGCCCAAGTCCAAGGATAGATGTTTTTCAGGATGTTAGAGCCTCTTCGGATGCTAATTATCACTGTCACAATGAATTTTGTGTTTTCAACTTCGGAGGACACTGCCACTAACGCTCGTGTCCAAGCAGTCCTTTTCTTCAGGGATTCAGAATCTACACACTGTCTTGTTGTTCCCTGCAAGTCCGCTCCATCATAATGTGAAACATGTAACTTACAATCACAAGGAGAGTTGTTGGGGAATGTGGTGTTTAGAGGCTTGCCTCAGTCAATCCCCAGAGAGAGATTCAAGTCTTTTGAACACCATTGTTAGATAAAGAGTGCGTATCCCTACAAGATAGAGGCAAAATCCAAATGATAAATGATTGAAAACACAAATAAATGTCACCTCGAAGGTGTAGATCTCACATAGATGAAGATTCTTCAATATGTGAGAAGATGAAGTTAAATCTGCAATCACAAACACAATAACAATGCTCTGCTCTACAACAATGAATATCTTGAATGCTCTAAAATCATAAGTTTGCCAAAAGTTCATAATCATCTTCTAGTTTGCAAATGAAACCCTAAATATGCTTATATATGCAACAACACACATTCTCACTAAGAATTTCGTAATTCAAACTTGAGATGTCGGCATAGGACCTAAGTAACGGTCATAAAACCGACATTAAAATTTAGGGCTGACCTAAAATGGGATAGGACTAGGGCGCTAGCACCCAAGTCCACCCTCCCAATTTAGGTCAAGATCTATTTAAATAGCACTCCCTAGGTCCTATTTTCCATAACACATAGGGGTTTTCTCATCAGGATTCAAAATTAACATGCAAGATGCTTATAATGCATTCTAAGGAACCGATAGCTAAACCTTAAGAGGGAAAAGTCCCAGGGAGACATTTTTTGACATAACAAAAGGATAAAAGATTCTTAGAGTGGTATTTTGCAAATAAAATCTTTTAATTTCATTTCCTTTTAAAAAGGATTGCAAGTGACTTTTATATTCCAATTTATGAATTAGGGCCTTTTTGGATAAAAAAGGAAAAATAGGCTCATTTTTGGATTCCATTATCTATTTCGCTCTCTCATAAACCCTTTCCTTGCTTGAAGAAAAAGGAATTTTCTATGGATTTAGAAGAAAGAATTTCTATGAATTGAAAAGAAAGAATTTTCTATAGATTGAAAAGAAAGAAAGGATTGATTGGTGATTGCTTGGTGGATGCTTGGAACTGGTGTGGGAAACCGCAGAAGATTGCTTGCAAAAACTCCTCTTTGTTATTGGATTTCAAGTTTGTTGGAAAGGTAAAAATTCTTCAATTTTCTCATGTTTAAATTACTATGCTCTTCCTTTTCCATGCTACTATGAGTGGATTGTTTATGGCTTCATTGGATATGAATAGAGTGTTTAAAGAAATGTGACCGTAGTTTGTTTTCTTTGTTTGAGTTTTTGAAAACTTGAAAAAAAACAAACAAAACTATGGAAAAATGTTGTTGGGAATGTCCATTTTAATTTGTATGCATATATGGAGTGTTATTCACATTTGAAACAATGGCTTGTTATTTAGATTTTGATAAACCATGTATTTGGAAATTGGGAAAAATCCAAGGTTACAAAGAAACCATTAATGGTGGAATGGGGGTTTTATGGTTATTGTCATTATGTGAAAAATATTTTTTTTACTTTTGAAACCCAATTTGAATGAATTTAATCGTGGGATAAGTAGTCTCCCTTGGGAAATGAAAATTTGCATCTTTTGAATTCATGTTGTGATTTTTATCTCATTATTTCTATTCCATGCCCAATTTGTAAAATTGGTGAGATGGATGTGTAGGAAGAGGTATAGGGTAAGAAAGGAGTGGCTCTTATTGCACATCACAATACAAAGTGATAATTGGAAATAGTGAATGGAGAGTTTAATTATAAGACCTACACTAAATATAGATACTTTCCTAGATCTAGTTCGATCGTTAAAGAGCATGTCACGACTTACGAAGTTGATGAATGCTACAGTAGACGCCTTGATAGGGCAGCTAGCTACTCATATTCTATGAAGTTGTTGATCCATTGTAATGACACTCCTTGTCTTGACTGCTATGTCTCTCTTCCTTCCTTATCGTTAGAGTTGTACTCAAAATGTGATGTGACCCTTAACATTTGCTTGTGCATTGGTATTATTGATTCATGCTCACAAATGTGTTGTGTGATATACATTTTGTTTGGCATGTGTAAATCGTTCTCTCCCTTCTATGGTGTGAGTGCACGCATTCTACCCATGTGACCATCTCTTAGGACAATGGGGTGGGCTTGAGGGCACCACATGGTTGGGTGGCATTGAACCACCATTAGGGACTTGTAGGATCCTCAAGAGTATCTTGGATTCACGTGCAAGGCATGGATCTCATTATGGTTATCATTTCTTATTGCATTGATTTGAAAGCAAATGTATACTTTAAGGACTTTGGTGTCCTAGCATTATAAGATGTATTATTATTTGATCCTGCACGGTTGAGGAATTGTAATCTACCCACATTAGTGGTGATGGTCTATTCATTGGTTTAGTGCTATTTGACATGAGATTGAAAATGTATTATCTATTTTTATGCTTTTCCTTCATTTAGATGCATGCTAAATAAAAAGAAGTAGAGCATATAAATCATCATTTCGATAAAATGAACTCGATTTTGATAAAGAATGGTATCTTGTAAATGTTGGTTAATGAATCCTTTATCTTTTCTTTGGTGGACTCCCTCATTGGGTTGTTGCTTGTCGAATCTTCCTTGTAGTGTCAATAATTCACTTGGTTTAGAATGGTGCTGGGAGTGTGTTAGTCTTCCCATCTTATTACCTCTTATTAGTCTTGGTTGGGACTCTTCTCGTCAAATTCAATTGGTGGATTAATTTCCCATTGAATCTTGTGTGTTTGTTTGGTGGGAGTTAGAGAGACTCGAATCAAATATCTCCACATTCTTTAGAACCTTCTACAGTTCTTAGGTATTTCTATACTATCAAAATAATGTTTATAGTCCTTGACTAGACTTAAAGAAAATTCTAGGTTGAAATGAGTAAATTTTGATAAGTTTCTGGATGTGGGTGGGACTACAACACCCTGTCAGGACTATGGCTACCGAGAGGGACTATAGCACCCTAGAAGGACTATAACACTCTAGAGGGACTACAACTCCTAGGAGGGACACCCATAGATTGGAACCACTATCCTAGTTTGGTGCTAGTGTCCAATCCTAGCATAGTAGTCTTCCCTCGTATAGTCATCCTAAGTTCATCAGATAGTGAGAACTTCCTAGACTCTTACAGGGAAACTTTGTATATGAAAGTTGTTCCCCTTGACCTCCTAATTCTACCCATGTGTTCATGTTCTTAGTACAAGGCGTATTTTAAAAGTTATTCCATCTCTTATTTTTGGAAGCGTGTTAGAGCACTTAGCGACCTAGTTAGTCTTCCACTAACACTGCCTTGCATAATGCATGGGTGGTGATGTCTTGTGAGTTTTGTATCCCTTGAATATGACACATAGATGTTTGTGTATGAAAGTCAACACATTTTGTAATTTCTTAAAAAAATTGATTTGTCTAAGTGTGTCTTGAGCTAAAGCCTTGGGTGAAAGTTTGGGGAATTACATGGATCCATCCTATAGTTGTGTGGGTGTAGAGGAAGGTTGAGCTCCTCATTTATTGGTACCTCAACAAGGTTTTCACCAATAGACACATAATTACTTTCTTGATCTTTATTTTTTGTATCCACTATCATGTAAGAGAGGTTTTCACTAGGGGATGTTGCTTTTTTTTAATTAATTTTTTGCTTTTGTATGACTAGAGAAAATTTCCTACTCTCAAAAGTACACCAATGCATTAAGATTGACTTTGAATCCCTTCTTATGATCCCTTGGAAGGATATGGTCCCAAGGTCCCAAAAAGTCTATGATAGCTTCATCATTCTCAAACACATCTAATGGAAGGTGATCTTATTGGTCCCAATTGATCAGTTCAAGGTATTAGAGGTCTAAGTCAATAGTTAGGATGGAAATTTCATGGAAAATATTAGTATTAGGAAGATCATCATAGGGTTCATGGGTGCATGTTGATTTAGTATGTCCAATGTTGGAAGAAACATTCATGATAATTTCAAAGTCACTCGCACCGCAAGATTGGTCATAAAAAGGCATACATCCTAACTCCCAAGTTGTAGTATTCTCTTTCACATCTAGATAGGTTTAAGTATCCCCTGTTCAAGGAGGTTAAGGCCTTTTCCTTTATATTTCATATGCTTACACATGCAAAGATCTATGGGATACTCATTTTTATTGAAATAGGCTACAAATTCATCTCTGTACAACCAAGAGTTATTCAAGATTTCATCAACTAGGAAAACATGTTTGATGAAACTAGTGGACCCAAATTGCAATATTGTTAATGTTTTACTTGATCTCATTTGAGTTTGGCCATGATATTGCAAAGAAGTAGGGATATTACCTATGTGGAAGGTGTCTTGTATATGATATTACCTACAACCCTTATTGATTATCTTGATAGTGGTTTTGGAAAGGAAATTGGTAGATGATTGATTAGATTTGGGATTTGAATTGGTGGATGTGGATGGAAGATCATTGGGATCTATGTAGGATGAGGATTATTTTACCTTAGGATGGGATTGAAGACTACTTCTGTAATTGTCCAATGATTAGATTTCTAGCAGTAACCTTCCAACATTTTGTAATATTAGAAGGGGTGAGGATTCGCTGGAATGGTTACTTCGATGCCTTCATGGGGGAACTTGAGACATTGATTGAAGGTGGAGGGAGAAGCCTTCATGGCATGGACCCATGGATGGCCCAAGAGGATATTGTAGCTTAAGTCAAGATTAGTGACATGGCATAAGGTTTGTTGTTGTATAGATCCCACTTCAATGGGCAGGTGGATGGTTCCAATTGATTCACATTCTATGTTATCATATGCTTTGATTGTGATAACTTGTGGGTTCAATGCCTTTTTAGAATACCCAATATTCCACATCAACCTTAATATATAATTTTTCAAGATGGATCCATTATCTATGATTACACTTTTAATTTTATGCTTGGAGATGATGGCTTCAATATGTAATAGGTAATTATGGGATGGGTCAATGGATGACATGTCATTTGAGTTGAATGTAAGATACTGCTTAGATGACAAGCATCCAATGAGTGTTTGGAAGTGTGATGGATCAATGTCATTGGTGAATCTTGACTCTTCTAAGACTTGATTCAATACATCCTAATGAACATTGGATGAATTTAGAAGCTCCAAGATTGATATCTATGAAGGAGTCTTCTGAAGATGTTTGATTAGATTTTATTGGCCTTTAGGAGTGGATAGAGGAGACCCTTGGATAGTGACCCCACTATACCTCGTGTGATAACATTTGGCATAATTATAGGATATAATTTTGATTGTATTTACTTGTTCATTGGATTGCTCAATGTTGCCAACATCAAAGTCGTAGTTGTATGTAGTTTTGTGATAGTGGATGTTGTGGGTGTAATTGTATTGGTTTTAATAAGGGTCCTAGTTTGTCATGCTTAGGAAATGTGTAACATCCCAACTAGAATATTAGAAAAACTCAAACAAAATTAAGCAAATATGCATATATTTAATTTTTAAAAGAGGGAGAAATATCCATAACCAATATATTACATTTGCTATATCCATGTATAATATGCATATTCCAAAAGAAGCTCTCTTCATTTGCAACTTACAAATTGCACAATAACAAATAGTCATATTTCTTATGACTTACAATTTTATCAATATCATTTACAAAATAAGCAATGTATTCTTGTTCATAAGTCTTTGACAGTCAATTGCAAGAGAGAGAGAGAACATCACTGTCACACCCCAAATTTTGACTATGTTTTACTTTTTACTTGCATGTAATTAGTAGTTACTTATGCATGAATTAATGATTTGACGTTATATGAAAATGCCAGGATAAATTAATGATATCATGAGTTTATGTTTATATGATTAGAATTTAGACATGTGATTATAAGATGTCATGATTATTTATTCATAAGGTTTATGAATTGACTAATGATGCACTAATCCCAGTTTGATGACTCCAAGTTGTAACTAGGAAATATGTTTTCCACCCATCGAGAAAGAGAGGGAGAGCATCATCAGAGAGAAGATAATAGATGTATGGATAAGAATAGACTGTTTGCCATCTAAGTCTCATGCCTTCATAGTGTAGTGAACTTTCATTGGGTATGGTAAGTAGTGTTTGACCAATTGGTCTAAGTTTGGTTTTGACTCAACAAATTGTCAATTGTCAACTAGATCCATCAAGTTGAGGTTTTTGTCGAAAAACTAAGTCAGGATAGTATATGACCGTCGAAAAGGAAATGGTGATAGTAATAATTTCTTTGTGTAAAGTAATATAGATTTAATTACAAGAGAAAATAAATACTAGTAGATAAACTACTTTATTATCAGGAAATTCCAATTGGGATTTTATTACAATAATTTACCTATTTTCATGTTTAAGCAATTTTGAGAGAGGGAGAATACCTCGACCCTATTCTCATATATTGTCAAGTGTTAGAAACAACGTAAGTATACATTGTATACACCTATATTATGTTGTTTTACATCTATTTACTATGATCTATAAGTTAAATCTATTGTTTTATTGTCGATGAGCTTCTTAAGGGAACGTGGTATACTTGCAATAATGCAAACCATTACATATTCTTTTAGTCACTTGACTCTTTTTCCTCCACATCAGTTATGGAGGTAAGGAGGAGTTTCAAACTATTGAAGTGTGGTCTTTAATGACTAGTAACTTCTTTACTTCTATATGCCATCGTAGAGATAAAATAGGCAAAAATGTAGGAGTAAACTACAGTTATGGAGGACTGTAGTGGAGAGTAAAAGCCTTTTAAAAGGCTATATCATGGAGGAATCATAGACCAGGGTGTAGGGTGAAATCATATATTTTGTAATGGGTAATTGATAGAGCCAAGAAAGTGGTGAGAGTAGTAGGGAAGTGTAGGACTAAGTAGAATAGAGAGCTCTGTTAGAACACAAAGAGCGATGTTAAAACACAGAGAGATTCATTCTCATATAGAAACCACAGGGAAAAAAGATAGAATGTAGAAGGTCTTAAGATAAGCTAGGGTAGCAGGGAGACAGTAAGAACTTGCTCAGAATTTGGGAACTGTTGATGTCTAGAGGTAAGGATGTCTTTTATAAACAATTATTTCCATTCTTAAACTGCAGTATTCCATATATATATGTATGTTTTCTTAGAGCTAAGTATATAGAGTATACAAAGTAGAGATAATGAAGTTTGAATATTTGAAAGAAAGAGACAATATTTATGTCATTGATTCAATAGCTTAAAACCGAAGAGTATAAACATCGTAATGTTTTAGGTACATCAAGAAAATTGTGGATGATAACTTTCTCATGCTATTGTTATATCATCAAACTCATAGAGTTAATATGTTGTAAACTTTGTCGTTTTGATAGACACCAAATTATGGAAAATGGTTTTGAATAGCTTTCTTTATTCAGAGAATTCTAGTTTGTAGAAAGTTGTCATGTTCCTTTTTTTACACTCGAGCAGACAGTTTTCCATTATCTATCAAAACACCAAATATGAGTAGAAAGCTAGCATATAAATGCATAGAAAGACTAATATTTGTTTTCACTTTTTGAAAACAAGGTATTGTAGCCATATCCTATTAAAGTCATATATATATATATAGTGCAGAGACCGAACTTCATGAGAACTCTATTATAAACCTAGGAGTTGTGAGGAGTAATATTGTAGAAAGTTTAGATGGACATAGATTTACAATTCACAATGATTTATATGTATAAGTTTTATTGTTTACTATCAAAAGATTTTGTGATAGATATTCATTTATTTTAGAATATATATAAATGATATTGATATCATTTAAAACACCTAAGTATAGTGATATAATATCACATATGCATTCTACAACAATGATAAGCATTATCATGATATACAAAGGATGTTATATATGAGTTCATAACCTATTCTATATGGAAAGTCGATGGAATTAAGAAGACCAAGAGGTCAAAAATATTATATTATTATTATTTTAGACTCAAACCTATTTAGGTTGAAAGATTAAACTTAGTCAAGAGTACTTTGGATAATGATAGTATTCATTAAGAGCTTATATAATGAATGAGGATAATCCTCATGTTCTATGTTTATACATGATATGAGAAATGTGAATTCGAACAATGCCTAAGTGGTCAAGAGGAGACTAGAGGTTATCGTTTCCATGTTTTATTATTATAAATTTTGGAAAACAAGAGTATTTGATATTACAATGTATTGGGTTAGAGAAGTTAAAACCCTAGAATCAACCCATAAGGGTTTAGGAAACTTGAAAACTCTTAAATCGATTATAACATTGAATTAGTCTATTGTTTATTATGGTCAGAAGTGAATAGTCAAGAAACCATAGATCAAGACAAGTATAAGTTAGGAAGAGTCTATGAAGCACTTATGATAAATAAATGATTTCTTGTTAGAGTAAAAAACTTGATATATAACACAAGAGTGGTCAATCTTTGGGTCATTGAATAGAATGACAGGAAGTCATAGACCCTGGTATTTGCAAGTATGCAACGAGGGACTCTCTGAAAGGTTAAAATCACCTAAACCTACATATTACATATATCCTATATTAAAGATTAAATTCTACGTTAGATTGACTAGGATTTGAGTTTAGTCAAGATAATTCATGTCTAGAGTTACTAGTCAAGCAAGTCAAACTATAGGATGAGGTAATTTCCAAGTCGAGTTAGAGGTGTGTGAACACACGACTACATTTATTGTAAACATCTATATATTGAGAAACTTTGGCCAAAGTGATGAATTTTGTTGGATTTGGTGGATCAACCAGACAAATGCCAGGCACTGATTAAACCTACAAGTGAGAAACAAATATGAAATGAACAATTCGCTCTATAAATCTATGAAAAAGAGTTTACATATATAGGTGGAGAGTCATAATCGCTTTAGGAGTTGACTCATGTACTCAAGTAGTGGTGGCAAGAATGATCCACCAAGTGGCGAAGGAGTGGCAACATGTATGTTGGAAGAGTTTGACTAACTCTTAAGTTGCCACATAACCTACCTAAGGTGGCTTAAAGCCATGTGTGAAATATAACATATAATTACTTAGGTAATTATAATGTTTTACACTAACACCCCCCCCCTTAAGAACAACTTAGGTGGGCAGAATGATGGGTCCTGGCAACTAGGACTGATTAGGTACCCATGTACAATGGAATCTCCCATAAACTGGAGAAAGATAGAAAACCCTGTGGGAAAAAACTATCCTCCAAAAGAGAGAAAAATGGTAGAATATCTATGAGACCCTCCATTATGTTCATGACTCATGCCGATCCAAGAATGATGATGTCTTCGAAGATTGCTTAGGTGTTTCCATGTTTATGTCGAAGGATACCATAATCATATCCGATGCTTGAGGATGATGACAATTCAGAACACTGTGCAGACAGATGTAGAGCATGAAGATCTGAAGAGGATGTGGTGATACGACTTCACTGAAACTGTTTATCAAGGAGAAGACTAAAGTCCTCAATGTGTGCTTCCAAGTTAGCATTGTGAGACTTTTGTAGACAAGCAATGTCAAACATCCCAATTAATGCATTTCTTTAGGAAGACTGTTGTTTATCCTGCTGTGTAGAATTTTTGAAGCTTTATTTAATGTCACTCTAATTCTTTTGCAACAAGTGATGATGAACCTAATTTGAAAAAAGATCCCAATTGTTTTGAAGGATTAGTAGATCCTTCTTGTTCTCAATCTCACTTCTTTGAGTTGCAACCTTGACAAATAAATTTGGTGGAATGATCCCCTAAAGTCTTTTCACTCTATCTTCTGTGTTCTTTAACCTTCTCAAGGTTTTGAATAGAAGCTCTTAGGTTTTGGTTCACTCTTATAAAACCATTTATTCGAGACATTTTTTGCATACTTATAAGTACAGAAAGGAAAGATATAGGAGTGCTTAAGAGCACAACTTTGTGACACCCCCTTTTTTAATATTTGTGATTCCCCCCATTTTTGTTTATGGCACTTTATATTTTAGTGCATATATTTGTTATCTTTTACAAATTTGCACAAAATTTTAAAGTTTGCCTAAACAAATATCCGAGAGATAAACATTAAAGAGAGATACTAGATGCCCCCTTTTGAATACGATGAAATAGAGACCCCCCTCAGATTTTGGCACTTTATAACTTAGTGTGTTTTACAAAATAATTATGACCAATGCATGGGAAATGAAAAACCATTAATTTTTGCAAAAAACGGTGCTCAATTTTGAGCTACTGATCAAAAGTTATTACAATATCAAATTCTCACAAAATTGGCCAATTTTAATTAACTGCAGTGAAAAAGAAAAAAAGAAGCCAATTCGTGAGGCAAACATAGCCTTCCAACTACTGATTGGAATCAAAAGGAAATGAAGATTATTGATGAATTGATTGTGAGGGAGCTTGGCCTCCTGCCAACCTGGGCCTCTCCCTTTGTCTTCGATAGGCGAATTGTCAAGTTTTAAAAACCTTAAATCTACTCAAAAATACAAATTTGCCCCAATTTTTTTTTACTCCCCTTATTACAAATGTAGCGAGGGATGAAATCATTAGCTATAAACAAATTTGAAATCCATGAATAGTGTTGAAAATGTGTAATTAAATTTACACGTCACTACCTTTCATGCCTCTTTTTGGGGCAAATTTGCTTGCTGTAGGGCCAATTTACCCACAGTAAGCAAAAAATGGATGTTGTGGGGACAAATAGGGGCCGAATTGCAACAAGATTGAAGAGAGCTGGGCATTTTGTGAAGAGCCCAAGTTTGTAGAGGTTGTTGGTGCCAAATGGCACCCAAAATGGGCATGAAAAAGGGTAGATTTGGGTGTCCAACTTGAGGATGTTTTGCTACAGATTGAAGGGCAGATTGGAGGGTATTTTGCTGCATATTTGGGACGCCAAAATTTGTAAAAAATCACTTATGAAAAATGCTGAAACGAGGTCGATTCAAAGGTGGCATCCCAACAGATTTTGATGGTGCTGAAACATGCTAAATGTAAGCTCAATGATGGTCGTTCTATCCTACAGACCACTACAAAACTTCATGTAAAGAAGTAGCTCTAGTAGACACAAAACATGAAGCCCAATGCAAATCATGAATTCTGCCAACAAACTAAAACAAAAATGCAAACCACTGATTTTCCATACACAATAGAAACTTGTAGGAATTAAAATGGACCAGCAAATGAACCAGAAAATTCTTTGATACCATATTGGATTTGGCGGATCAACCAGACAAATGCCAATCATCGATTCAAACTGCAAGTGAGAAACTAATATGAAATGAACAATTCACTCTATAAATCTATGAACAAGAGTTTACATATATAGGTGCAGAGTCATAGTTTCTTTAGGAGTCGACTCATGCACTCAAGTAGTGGTGGCAAGAATGATCCACCAAGTGGCTAAGGAGTGGTGAGATGTATGTTGGAAGAGTTTGACTAACTCTTAAGTTGCCACATAACCTACCTAAGGTGGCTTAAAGCCATGTATGAAATGTAACATATAATTACTTAGGTAATTATAATGCTTTACACTAACACGTTTGTCTCTACATGCATTAGTCAGTTCGTTGTGTCTAGATTGTGTGACTTGTTAGAATGATCATACTTAGCTAGAAGATTATCTAGATTTGTATGGTCCATTGAGTTACATAGGACACAACACTAGGACTCATATGGCAACCTGTTGGTTCCTTATACCTATACTCTTCGTGAAGGGTAAGGTGGCTTCTAGAAGGAAGATGAGTGGGGGACCGTTGATCTGTGGTTGGAAGAAAAACACTCGGATGATGCTCTCCCTCTGTAGTAGAAGACTCACCAAGACTTGTGAGACATATATTAGATTCCAGATGCAATATAGTTCATGATTGAATTATGATTTTCAAACTTATGTAAACTTATTCATATTACCTAGTGCAAATTATTTATAATTGTAAAGTGAAATGATTTCACTGTGATTTTATCTTTGAATATATTGTAATTTCAAGGTTGAAAAATATTTAGAAAAGATATGCATTTAATTCTATGAGATTATGCAAATGTTACAAAAAAAAATTCATTCATGTTTAAACATGTTCATTTACTTGAATACTGGTAAATTTTGTGACTAATTTCCAAGTTGTATGAGTTGGTATGTTACAATCACTATAGTGCTTTTTCTCCAACCACAGACCGATGGTCCCCCGTACACCTTCCTTCCTGGAAGTGGCCCTTCCCTTCATGAGAGTATTAGATAATGAGAATCAACTAATTTCATATGCCATCTGAGAACTACTGATGTGTCCTAGCTATGACAATCAGGTTTACAACTCTAGTCTAGCTCTAGCTATGTATGACCCATTCTGATTGTTCAACTATCTTGTACATCGTTAACCGACAATGCAAGCAGTGACTTTTGCATTACTTTGGCTAAAGTTTCACACACACACACACACATGTATATATATAAATAGTCGTATGTTCACTCACTCTTTTCTTGACTTGGAGACAACATTATTATTAATCATTTATTTCCTTTATACATAACAACTCTCTTGGTCATACTTATATGACATTAGTCATTATGACATATACCCTTTATCTATTGGTCATTCCTGATGAGTCTAGGGCGAGAGTTAGATGACTGGTGTAAACACTTATTGAGTCCCTCTTTGCATACTTGCAATCATGCGTCTATGGCATCCTATCATCTACTCAAAGGCTCGTTTACCTAATCTCCTGCTCATCCTAGTCATCTACACAAACTAAGTTAACATTTAAACCATATAGATTATCAAATAAAGACTCTATCTATCTCAATAATTACTTGACTCATAGAACTATTGATAATAAGGTATAAATGAGAAATCATTCAAATTGAATACTTCCTTTTATGTATATATAAGAGAGAATTCCAATCATCACGTTAGTCTAAATCTTGACTTTTCGTTGGCATAAAAAAATATTTCTCAAGACATCCTCATGGCTATTCTTAGCCTAAGATGGGTAAAAGAATATTTCTTCATAAAACTAGAATATAGATAAATCAAGATGATTTCCATATTAACATCTATATAAAACTCTAATTTCTCCATATTTCAACTAAAAATAGAAATCCTATGTCAAGAGTCTTTACACTAAGACTTGTCTTTTTATACTAGCTTTTCCAAGCTTTCTAAAAACATACACTCAATCCCCTTAATCCATAACTAGTAAGAGAAGTATACTTATAATTGACCTTCTCTTAGGTCATTCTCTAAATTGCTATTAACCCTCTCTAGCTTACTAATCCTCAGCTTGGTTTTCTATAAAATAATTGGTCTCTTATAAGATGGGTTATACTTTCACCCTCAGCCTCTATATTATTACACAATCAGCCTAAGACTAAAACATAGTTGACCTGAGTTTATCTCAGTCAGCTTTCTTAAGATAATATACTCGGCCTACAAAATATTGATTGGTTATAAACTTGTACCATCAATCATGAACATATTGCTCGACCATAGACTTAATATGTCAGCCTAAATTCATAATATTTCAGCCTAAAAGTTTACACAGTCGACCCTTAACAAAATATATGGCCTTAAAACTTCACAGTCAGCTCTTTACAAAATATATGGCCTTAAACACTTACCGAATGGTTTAGATACCAATCTGATTGTTATCACTAGTCCAAATATATATGTAGATAAAATAAGGCATATTATTATAAACATGTATAATCAACTATCTGAGATATTGAGCCATAATGTTTCCCTAAAGGTACATAATAAAATAACGATAACATATCTTCTGAGTCATTCTTTTCTATCCCAAATGAAATATGATGCTTATAAATACAATTCTAAATCCTCAGTTGAGGATGATCAACATAATATCTCTACATATTCTATTGCAACTACCAATAACATAAGGCATATCAAGATATTCGTAGTATCTCATATGATAGTATAGGAAGAATTTACCTGTTGTATATCACATGCAACACACTAACTATTTCTTACTTCTTCCTATGTTCCTCCTTTCATCTCCCTTTCTTTCAAACTCTTCTCTCTTTGCTGTATCCTCCTTCTCCCTACTCACATAAAACACTTCCCTTATTTCTAAAGCTGCCTTGTCCAAGTTATGGGCACTCATTATTGCACCACACCACAACTCACTACATATTCTCATGGATCTCCACATGCAAAAGGTAGTGGAGAACATGGAGCTATTGCTCCTCTCTCCACTCCCAAGCATTTAGGGAGTTCACTTAGAAGAAAAAGGAGACTCTTTTAATTTACCTAACATAATTGTTAACTATAATAATAATAATAATAATAACTTGTAAATAGACATAACATACTTATCTTGAAGATGTTGATATCGCACACTTTCAACCATTAAATGTGTTCATCTGAAGCACAAATATCGATAGGTCACAAGTTGACTAAGATTAGACAACGAAATTAAACATGTTTAGTTGACTTACACTCGTCGACTTGTCATCCAAAGACATACACCAGGATTCTATTAGATGACAAAAGTGATTTAACCTTCATCACAACGACGACATACATGACAAGAACTGACATTATCTCTTACCAAGTATATGTGTGTGTGTGTGTTTCCAGATGGCACAAGGTTCATTGTATTCACATGATCTAGCATCCTCTCCATGGTGATACTCTCTCTCCTCATATCGGAGGGAAAACAACATTGTTCCTGCATCCACCTCAGTTACATGACTGTAGTTAGTCCATTTCATCATTTTAACCACATGTCAAATAATGACATCATAAACAATTTTATTGCATATAAATTAATACAAAACAAATGCATTTTCATCAATTACTACGATCATAATATTTTCTCTGACTAACTATCTGTCTCTTTGAAAATAAAGAAAATAAATACATTAGTTTTTAAAAATGGGGTGTAACATATCTCCTCCCTTAAAGATCGTCCTTGAGGATTATGTCCAAGCCAAAAATAAACATTTCAAACATGTTCTTATACATCATGTTATATAAAAAGATGTGGAAACTTTTGATAGATATCATTGTAATGTTCCCAGGTAGCATTTTCCTCCGAATACTAGTCCCATTGGACCTTGCACTGGGTAACCTCTTTGTTATGCAGGCGGAGCTTGCGTACCTCGAGCACTTTGAGAGGCTCGATCATGACAATCCCTGGGTCCCGTACCTGTAGAGCACTCCAATAAAGTATATGATTAGATCTTGATATATATTTCTTCAAATATAACACATGGAAAACATCATGCATTCTAGCAAAGGGCTGGTGGTAGAGCTATCCTATAAGCAACTTGATTAACTACTTCTAGGACTTCAAAAGGTCCAACATATCTAGGTTCTAGTTTAGAAGACTGTCCAAACTTTTAATTGGGCTCTTATGAGGTTTAACTCTCAAGAGGGCTTTATCTCCTACTGAAAATTGTCGGGGTATTGTCTTGGCATCAACATAGCTTTTCTATCTATCATTTGCTTTTGCTAATCTTTTCCTAATCAACTTTAGTTGCTCTTCCATTTCCAAAAGCATTTCTAGCCCACTTGCCAAATCCTATCATCTACCTTATCCCATCTTATTGGAGTTTGACACTTCCTACCATACAATGCTTTGAATGGAGCCATCTTAATTGTAGAATGATATGAATTATTATATGCAAATTCGACTAATGGAAGATACTCTTCCCACTTATATTGTTGATCCATGTAATACATCCTCAACAAATCCTCTAGTATTTGATCTATTGTATCAGTTTGTCCATCCATTTCTGGATGATAAACTGAGCTTATATTTATTTGTGTTCCCAAAGCCGAGAATAAAGTTTTCTAAAACCTTGCAGTTATCCGCATATCTCTATCCAAAATTATCTTTTCTGGAATTCCATGCAACCTAAAAATTTCTTGTACAAACTTTTTGGCTAGACGGGCGCTCCATATTTAGTTGTGTTCCCAAAGCCAAGAATAAAGTTTGCCAACACCTTGCAGTTATCCACCCATCTCTATGTGAAATTATCTTTTCTAGAATTCCATGCAACCTGAAAATTGCTTGTATGAACTTTTTGGCTAGATGGGAGCTCCATCTGTAAGATTACCAGATATTGTAAGCACCAAAATCACACATAGCCTCCATGAGGACCCCAACGATGATTCCCAATCCTTATCACGTACATGTAAGCATGGAATAATACCCTCTCAACAGTGATTCTCTTGGTAGCATGTGGTTTCTTCTTCATTTTATTTTTTCCCCTTTGTCATGCTAACCCTTTCTTCACTTTTGACACTTGTTGATTTGCATTTTCTGTGCTTGTGACTTTGTCCCTAAGCCTTCTATTCATCCATTTGTTGTGTTTTAACCTTTCCCTAGTGTTTTTCATCCATTCCCGCCCCTAGGATGCCTCTAGAGGACCTCCCAAGCTATCTCCAACTTTTAGTTTTCAGTTTTACTCAACCAATCCAAATCTCCCCCTATTATTTCTAGATCTCCCCCGGGAGATCCTACTTTTGCAAGTGGAGATTTGGTTTTTGACCCCTGATTGATCTATTTTCGAAGGCAGATCCCCTTCTTTTCTCCTCCTCTTCCATCTCCCATCATGCACTTCAACCCAGGTGTCCTCCTCTCAGGGTCACCCCTGGGCAACCCTAATTGGTGAAAGGGGTGACCCATGGGCGACCCTGTTGTCTTTTCTATCCATGAAAGAACTCGCACTTTTGGCCATAAAAAGCTCCCTTTTCACCTATTTTTGCTTTTGTTTGCATGGATTTTTACCCCAAAGATATAGTTAACTATTTCATGCACCCACCCATGCACATTTAGCTCATTTTTATCTTTAGTTATCAACCCATGCATTCTCTTAACTCAATTTCTTCTTAAGTGATAAGCTATGTTGGTTAGATCACTCCAATTTTAGCCCAGATCACTCTTGTGTCTTCTGAGTTAACTCTCCATCCTATCCACCTCTTTTAGCCTCTTCAAACCTATAAATACCCCTGACCTCTCCATTATTTTCCAAGTTGGATAATGCTCTTCCCTTCTTCACAAGCTTTTTCAAGCTTCTTCACAGGCATTTGAGCCTCTTTTTTTATTTCTTTCTTTGGTTTTCCAAAGCTTCAAAGCTTTCATTGTTGCATAGCTTCAAAGCTCCTCCTTTTGGGAGGCAATTTTATTTGTGCACATAGTTCTTGTAGGTTATTACTCTCCAAATCAAGTATCCATATGCTTATACAGGATATTAGAGCCTTTTGCTTTATTTGTTATCTCATCTAGCTTTCATTTTGCATCCATACGTTGCTCACATCACAAGACACAATGCTCATCAAGCTCTCATTAAGCTCATTTCAAAGCTTCAAAGATTTTTTTGCTTCTCTTTTCTTATTGTTGCCAAGAGGATCACCCTGTTGCTGCAAGAGGATTATAGGTTGCCATAAAAGGATTTTTGAGGGTAGCGGAGGCTCACACATCTTCTTTTATTCCAGGTTCCTTCATGCTTTTTTTCTTTCATAGTAATTAGATAATCAAAACTTTTCTCTTGGGAATAGTAAATACATGTTTCTTTTTCTTAGACAGGGTAAGCAGATTTGCATTGTTAAAGTAGTTTCCATTTCAAAAGTTCATAGATTAAAAGCAATTCCCCTTTCTAGATTATATCATTCCACTTATTCAGAAAATTAAACCAAAAACATAGATTCAATTGCATTAGGTAATTTCATACTAGTTTGCATTCATTTTTCTAATTCCTAGATTAGAAAAAAGCACTTTCATTTCTATAAATAGAAAAAAGCAAAAAAATGTTTTGCACTCATATAGGCTTGCATTATACAAAATCAAAAAGAACAAAATCATTAGCAGTGTAGAAGGTTTACAAACCCTTGGTCCCAATGCAGGGTCAAGTTTAGTCAACATTAGTCAAAACCCTTGGTTTCATCAAAAGGTCAAACAAAGTCAAACCTTAGGTCGCACAAACCCTAAGTCAAAACCCTAGGTCAAGTCAAGGTTAGCTTAATGTAACATCCACATTCTAAAAACATAGAAAAACCAAAAATTTACCATAGAGTAATTCAAAAAGGAAAAAATGAGATAGAGAAAAATTTTCTTTTATTTAACATATAATCAAGTAACAACAAATTGCAAGATTTCTATCATGAAATAAACAACATAATATAACTAGCAATTGCACTGTAGTGTGCAATGGGTACGCCGTGGAAAGTTGAAGTGACCTAAATTTGTTTAGAACCATTAAACTATTCGAACATGCTGAAATAAATTATACTATGACCGGTGGGGACGATGCAAAGTGAAATGCGAGTTTCAATATATTGATAAGGAAGGTTTAAAAGTAGTATGTAATTTTAAGGTAGATTTGAATCAATAATTTCCATCACATTCCTGAATCCTAAGAATATATAAGCAATACCTAATTTTTAAGGAGGATATAAGAAACAATAAGGAAACTAAAATTTGTGCATGCAAAAAATTAATTGAAAGGTAGATTGTAGTTTGTTATTTTTTATTTTTAATATCAGAATGCAAAATATAAAGTGAAAATATAAAATAAATAAAAATGCATAGATGCATTTATAAAATGGCAATTTCACAACATGTAAAATGGGATGCACTCAAGTTGTAAATCACCGAAGATTTCGTAGGGGAAACCCATACTTAATTCTTCAAGAGACATGTTAAATGCATATATGTACAAATGTTAAGTGTTTAATTGGGTAAACTACTAATCTCAAGTAATGGTAATTTCACAACATGGAAAATTGGATGCACTCAAGTTGTAAATCACCGAAGCTTTCGTAAGGGAAACCCATACTTAATTCTTCAAGAGACATGTTAAATGCATATATGTACAAATGTTAAGTGTTTAATTGGGTAAACTACTAATTTACATATCCAAGTATTTAGTCCAACAGACAAAAATAGGTACAAGCGCTGGTAAATGTTATGTAATAGATACCCCTCAATCATGGCATTGCAAACAGGTAAAGGGTAGTTATCCTCTTTTGGTTTCCATTTTACCAATTTAATGGAATTTAAACTTTAAATGAAATCAATTCACGCTACACAGATATTTCAAGATATGAGTAATTTCATCTTGAAAATAATTAAAGCATTTCGCTTCCAATTAAACAGGAGAAAATAAACATAAGAAAAAGTAATTCAAACCCTGCCTACACGCACATGTCCATGCTCTGAATTCCAGAGCTATGACATAAAAAGCAACAAATTATATCTTTATATAGAATAATGCTTGGAATATAGTAAGTGCTTGGACGTAATTTTTTTATTACTACGAAGGTACATTGGAATTCAGTTCAAATTGGCTAAGTGTAAAGGTAAGTTTATAAAGCTACTGCAATGATAGGGATGGCGTAAAGATAAGAGTCTCTACATGGATGAACTACTGAAGCAAGCTCTTTCAAATTGGCATGGATGAACTACTGAAGTTAGAAAGACCAGCGTGAGATGATTTTCTATTCATTCAACTACGTTTATGATCATCATCTGTTTTGGTGGTCACAAGCTGTAAGTGAAATTCATTGTTTAGTAACAGCGGATTTAAAAAGGAGCTCATCACGAAAGAGACCATCCATAAATTCTCTTTTTGGTACATACGATCATCGCCCTCAACCACCAGCCTCCCTGTATAGTAATAACATTTAAATTCTTGAAAATAATACAAAATAAAACAGTAAAATCGCAATACCTGAAAAAAATAAAATCTGTAAAGTTCCCTCTTTATGGGTATGGATGTTCAAATTTTCATGCAACCTGATATGTTCGAACTTTAAACATCATAATGCAGAGTAGATGTACATTTACCAAATACTAAATTGCAATGTAAATTATATGCCATATTGAGATAAACATCAGTACTGACAAGAACAATAGAGCCCTATTAATTAACAGCACAAAATAAAATTTAGATTCACCTAAATCTGAATGGTCTCATTGGTCGTTCATCTGCAGAAATTGTTAACAGGTTCAGTAAAGTCTTAGAATTGCTTGGCTACAATTGTAATCAGTTTGTCTGTGTTGAAGATATTCAGAGAAGTGGGCAATGACAGGATAATGCTACCAATCCACCAAAACCAATTTTGGTCACATAATGTTTTATATTACTCTAGCTTTGATAATAATCTGAATATTATGTCCAATACAAGTGAAGTTTTATGAATCACAATTAAAAAAAATGAATGTTTTGACGGCATTGCATAGCATTGTCGTAAAATGAAAGATATATATAAGTTGTAAATCAATGTTTCTATAAGTGAATGCAAGAAAGTAATGGGAGTGGGTGAACTAACCTGTTGTGCCTTTTTTTTTTCATGATCATGTAGTCAAGATTGCGTGTGCGACAGCACTGACAAGCGTTCCTCCTCTTGTTTGCGAAGAGCAACATATGGGTTGTGTTGCATACGTGCATATCTTTGGAACGTGAAAGTCGGGCATATTCGAAGACATGCAAGGCTGCAGACTCTAGAAATAGCTGTGAATGTCAGTCCCTGACGATCTATGTTGCCAATGTCGATTGTTGCTCGTGGAAGTGTAAGGCCTTGTGATTTGTGTATTGTTAAGGCCCATGCCATTTTCAATGGGATTTGGCGACGACCACCACGACTCAATGGTGCAATGGGCACATTTCTTGCATTATTGAGATCCCAAACTGGGCCTATGTATTTTTTGAACTGAACAACAACAAACAAAGGAAGTTGCGGTGGTTTATCACCATCCTTGTATACAATGGCTTTCACCTGGCCTAGTGCACCATTCACAAGGCCTGCTTGCACCCACAAATTAGAACATAGCATAACTTCTTGGCCAACACTCAAGAGAATTTTAGCTTCAAGTTGTTCATCGTCTGGATTTGGGCATGTTGCCCCTTTTAGTTGTTCTGCATTAGACAAGGCAATTGGCATTGCTAATGATTGCAACATATGTTTATTGTGTAGTGAAACCAATTCATTTGTTGGAAATAAATGTATGGAGGATAGGAACGGTGCTTGTTCTGCAAAGGTCAGCGAGGAATTTGAACGTGCCATGAGAACATGCCAATCTTCAACTGTAGGCTCTGCATTTCTTATATTTGAGAGAATTGAACGGAAGGCCATTTGTATAGGATCATCACCGATTTGCCGAAATATCTTGGTCAATGTAATAACTGTGGTGAAGCTTCGCCATAGTGTTCCTCCATAGGAGTTTGAAGCATACATGGGGATATCTTTGACTGGTGGGAGTTGGCCAAGGTCACCAAAGAGAATGATTGAGCGTCCCCCAAATGGGATATGATTGTGGCTAGGGAATGCCTCACGCAATCGTATGTCAATTCTTTGTATCAACTTTGGGCCAATAAAACTCATCTCGTCTATCAGAATGTAACGAATGAAGTACATGCTCTCCTGGAATGTTGCAAGTGTTTGTCCTTGTAGGGGATTCATTTCTCTGATCGGTATGTGGAGTGCAGAATGAATTGTAGACGCCTGAATATTGAAAGCTGCAACACCAGTTGGTGCGAGGAGTAGCAAAGGTGATTGGCCATGTGGAGCTGCTCCCATGAGTGTGGATTTGATGCTTGAGATCAAATGTGACTTTCCAGTACCTGCAGTTCCTTGAACAATTATTTTTAGTGGTGGCTGGAAACAATTGGCAGAGAAGTGCGAAACAATAATATCATATGCTTTCTGTTGTTGGATAGAGAGGCTGCTCTGTGAGGCTTGAGCAAAAACATGTTGGACTTGAAAGGTTGGCCGATAAGAGTCAATGAAATCAGTAGCTATAGCTTTTAGTATTGGATTAAAGCTTGGAGTTGTCCAGTCATTGTTCAGGTCAATGCCACGGCGACCAAGCATGTCAAGGCTGTCTAACTGTAATGATATGCCTGGATGCAAGCTTGATAACACTTGCCATTCATCAAGATTGTTATCTTCCATGACATATTCATTAGTTGAAGTACTGCCATCATCGGTATCATTGGTATCTGATAGTGGATCAGTCGGTGTGCGATGCACATGCCATTGATGGAAGTTATATGAGAATCTTTCCCAATTTGCAATAATCTGTGGTGTTGATATGCCAATATCATCATGAATGCTACGAAATGGGTGGTAGAGCAGTAGTTCACTCCAGCAGAACGCTTCAAAACACCTGTCATCTTTTGCTGGGACAGTTGTGAACCGTGGGATTACACGGACAATGGCTGGTGTGGAGCGCTCTCTCCATTGTAAGTTTTTGCGTGATGCTTTGAAGGTCCATTTTTGTGTCATTTCAATGAGTGACAGAGCATCCAGCTCCATAGGTCGCACCATGTATGAGTCAATGAAAGTAGGGGAGGGGGTAGTGGAAGTGTTTGAGATTGTAACACGTTGGTAATGTTTTTGGCTAACATTCAAACATACAAATGGTCTGCTAGATATGGACAGGGGTAGTTTTTGCAGAAGGTGGCAAGTCTCTTGGGCACCAATGTCACGATCTACAAGGCTTTCAAATAGCATTTTGCGAAAAGCTATTGGTGCTGGCTTATCAGAGTCTAAATTGGTTGAAATGCGAGTCATCATATTGTGGTATGTTTCAGATTGGTGCTCAGCTTTTGTTGCATATTTTGCAATATATTTGAGCACTGCATTGGTTGAAAGAACAGGTTGGCAATCCACATTGGCTCTCCATATAGAAAGGATATATGGGTTGTGAAGATTCAAGCGGTCATCGTTGCGGGCAGGGGTGTGTTTAGGTTGCCCATTCTCAGCAATTGTAAGACTTGACCTCTCTTGTAAGTTCCAAGGGGCTTTATAACGACACGCAAGAGATGTCCCCTTCCTCCGCAAGCATGTTAGCTGGGTACATTTTGTATGGCGTTGCACACGATTGACCAGTTCATTGTAATCAGTGGAAGGGCTCGTTGCTTTTATCATTCCTGTGTCCATCAAGTAGGGGTCATCCAAGATAGTTCGATGGAAATTTTGGTTCCTGAGTTGAAGACTGCGTGGGTTCCAGCCAGAGACATAACTATCAATGTAGTCAATTGTTCTTTGTACAGATTGAAGGTTGTTCCATTGTAATTTTGCAATGTCAGGTGCTTCTTGGAGCCAGAGGAAACCGTGAATATGTGTAGATCCTCTATGTTGCCATTCGTACCTAGATTTGAGAGTTTGTTAGGAAGAAGTAAAGAAAAAAATAAGTGATTTTGGTAAGTGGAAGGCATATACCTGTACCAGTAGTCACTTGCACCGAGTAGTTTCTCCAAGACCTCTTCACGGAATGTTGTAAATCTATGGTGCATGTAGAGTGCAGCAAGGTGTGGATTGCGAATTATATTTTGTACCCTCCATCTGGAAGCCTTTGAAGGATCCGTAGGAATGGTAGTTGGCATAATGCAATGTAAGTCAGGCCATTTTGTATCTGCTGCACTTAAGGTGAAGAAACGTGTTGGGCAACCAATTTGAATGACCATGTCAGAAAGCTCCCCTCTACATTTATTCCAAAACGGCCTTGTGCCACGAAGTGCTGAGCTAAAGCGCATGAGTTGATCGGCAAGCCTTTCATCAGGTAGGTCCTTCAATCTTTGGCGGAGGTCAGCAATTGTTGTCGGAAGTGTATCATTTACCTGCTTGTTAACAAACACCGATGCTGTGGCTTGGCTACGATGGCGCATGATTATGTTGAGAAGGAAATATGTGAAGCGTGGGTGTTGGCCAAATCTATTATCATGATATCTTAGTAGATGAAGAGCATATTCGTGTAGCTTAATTTCTTTCATGCGGTGTTGGTTGAAGGTGGCTGTGCCAGTTGGAAACAGAGCGGGGAATGCCATTGCAAACAAGCCTTCAATGGTGTATTCATGTATTGGGGAGGTAGAAATGGGAGGCCATTCTATAGCAGGAGCTTGTCGTCCATTTCCTAGTTGTAAGTAGGCTCGCACTTCTTCCATTTCTCTACGTGATGGCGGTAGGTTTGCTACAAATGAGGTTGTACTTTCAATTGTTTCAGCTTCATCAAAATTAGTTTGTAGGGACTCTAAATTTGTGGGAATAGGATTGGAAGTTGTTGCATATATAAGTTCTGAAATATCAGTGGATTCATGAGGCAAAGATGACAATGCATGCTCATTCAACTGCACATCTTTGTAGTATGGATCATTTTGGAGCTTATATGTCAATGCCTCATGAACACGTGACCTACTAACATAGAAGCTATACTTTTGTTGTTCAACATTTTTTTTGTTTATTATAATGATGTCTAGTTCATCTATACGCCTAGGCAATGAGGTTGCTATGCTAGAAATATCTTGTGGAAAGTAGATAGTGTGACCACTATACTTTAGTTGCCCCCCCCGTGCATATGTTACTTGAAGAACCGGGCTAATCTTTGCTATCAACATCTCCTCAATTTGACTTAGTTTTTGTAAACAAGTAGGTTGATCACCAGGGTCCATGTTGTTCCACTTAGAGAAGCGATGGCCATTTTTTTCTGATATGCATCTATAACAAGTAGGGACTCCATTTGATTTCCTAGTTTTAATGCCTGGATATTTTTCCATGCAAACTAAGCATGTTGACATTTTTGAGAGGCTATCCAATCTTGACCTAAATTTGTCTCTAGCAGTGTAATAATTTTCAGGGAAACATAGAGGAGGGCAAAGCTGGGTTGATGGGGTGGGTTGTACGCCATATTGTGACTGAGGGGCAAGTGTTTGAAGGTGCGGGACGTCGGAGGAAGGAGTTAGTGTTGGTGCTAAGGCCTCACTCTGGAGGATATGTTCGTTTTGTCGTCTTCTTTTGTTAATATTAGTTTTCCTTGCATGATATTGTATACGTTGCATTTCATTTGTACGGGTTCGCTTTGCTAGCATCCTTGCATCTTCTACTTCCATTGTAGGGAATCTTGAATATTTGAGGTTTTGAACTATCTGTACATCATGCAGATTCAAATATATATCACATTTTGAAGCATGGGAATTGAAGATATAAAAGTATGCAAAAGCAATATTATAACATGGCAATCGACATTAATGTGTACAAAATATAAGAAACCAATAACAAGGTAATAAACATAATGGAAATTGTTTTTTGTTCGAAGAGAATTTTACAATCATTATAGACAATTTAAGAAGCAAATACATTGTTTAAAGCTAACAATGCAAATAGGAAAAATAGGGGAACATATCCCTATATATGTTTATATGAAGCTATCCATCTTTGAAAAAAGGGAAACATACAATAGTTAGAAGTGAGCTTTACATTGTTTGAGGTACATAACATCAGAGGAGCCATTCAAATAGGTATGTTATTGTACAAAAAAAGAGTGTAGTGCATGTTTTAATTGAGTTGAATGGCTGTAACAACAATACTGTGTGTTTCTTGTCCAAAAAATGAATTCATCTTGATAGAAAGATCAAGCAGGAATTGGCAACCAATAACACAATCTAAAATTTGTTTGGCTCCGTCAGGCTCTGCTAGGAGAAGCTAAAAATTTTCTGCACCGACACCCAACAAAGCATTCACTGGTCCTTCAAATGCAGTAACTTTAAGAAGTTCACCAGTGTCGTCTTGCAAGTCCATTTCAAACATGTAGCTAAAATCACATTCTAAGAGATTAGTAGAACACTTTGGGCAATGAAAATGATTTGTGGAAACTTGAATTACTTTTTTCTTACATTTCTTATTCTCAACCAACAAGGGGCAAGAAAGGTAGTAGAAGTTGTCCAAGTGGAGCTTGGAGATAATGGCCTTTACACAAGCATTTTTTTTCTCGGCAAACCTTGTAGTAACAATCTCTGAAATATCAATAGGATTTGCAAATTTGTGGGGGTTGAGTGGGTTATTCGACAAGGTAATTAGAGGCTGGAGAAGCTCTAAAGTGGAATACCATGTCTTCAATGTTGAGGCCTCTAACAAGTCTGGATTGATTAGAATTGCAGTTGGGAAGATAGTGTCGATTGATTTTCCATGCCATGAGGTAATACGACCAGATTTCACAAGAAGAATGGGGGGGTTTGGTTTAAGGCACATTCCTGAGATTTGTTTCCCCTCAATTTGACAATGGCGACCCCATAGTGT
Source organism: Cunninghamia lanceolata (assembly GCA_027924645.1). NCBI lineage: Eukaryota > Viridiplantae > Streptophyta > Pinopsida > Cupressales > Cupressaceae > Cunninghamia > Cunninghamia lanceolata. Next base: position 16,318,834 of record BSBN01001272.1, on the reverse strand, counting down.
AACATCTATGCTACTACTTGACATGTCTATGATTGTAGCAGTACATTTAATTGTTTCAGTCCCATCTCTTTTACGTATGGTTGATGTAGGTGAGATGGACAAAAGCAAACCTATGACATCAACAAGGGAATTAATAGGCATTGACTCCAGTGTATCTATGCTCTTTATATGGTAACTATGAGTGGGTATGTTAGAGTCAATGCATGTGGAAGGAGTTATTGTTGATGAGTTGTGTAGGAATATCTCGAAAGGGTTTGTGGAGCTACTGTATTTTGTGTTAGCCACTTTTACACGACCATTTGATACGAGGTAGAGGGCATCACTTTGAACAACATCATAGAACTCATCAACAAGTTCATTGAAGCAAGTTATATGTATTTCAGTTCCTGCTTTGTCTATGAAATCGAAGCCAAAAACTTTACCGTCACGACCAGCATTTTGGAATTCATGGATTGGAGTTTTTGCCAAGGCCCTACCTTCAATGGACCATTGCCTATGGTATGTAGTCAACTTTAGAATTGGCATTATTTGAAAAGGGCCAATGTTTTGTTGGGATTCAAATTTGTTGCCTTCTTGGAGTGAACAACCTTCAGATCCATAAGGGGCCAATTTTTGTTTGAAGGTATTTTGTGGGAGGTACTCCTGAGCTTAGAGGAGAGGTACTGGAGTTCCAACTATTGTTTCACTATTTGAGATTATATCAAACCTAGTAATTATGATAGCCCTGCAACAAAAGGAAAATCAATAATTTAATAAGAAGCCATAAGTCAAACAGATAGAGCAATATAAATGAATCTTGAATGTTTGAGCATACGTGAATTTGTGTAACATCTTGCAAGTGTAATCTCGAAGACAAATAATTGAGCCTTTGGCTAGGGCCTGTTCTATAACAAGATAGTTGAACTGCTCTGGAAGTATAGCATGGTGTGTGTGCATTCCATCAGAGAGTTGCAAGCGGTATTTGACAATTGCAGAGCGTTCTTGATGGATGGAGTCTACAGATGTAACTTGTAAACAAGGGTTTAGACTATCCATGCCTGCAAGTATGTTGGCTATGGCATTTGTAGTTAACATTGTTGCCATGAAGTTAAAATTGACAGAAAACAATTGGCCTGCGAGTAAAATGGAGTAGGAAAGTTAGGGACAAAGATTAATCCACATATTATTAGGTGAAGAGTTCAAATTTACCTAATTGCATGTTGGTAGGCAAACATATAATATGCCAATTAAAACTTGAACCTTCTTTATTTATTTCATGGTGCATTTAGATTGACAGGTATTTGAATGTCTAATCATAGGATTCAAATGCATTATTTCCTAATTTGGAGACCACTTACATTTATTTGTGTAAAGAGGGCAACATTGTAAAAAAAGGTATAATACTTGTGCATGCATTTGGCAAGAAAAGTTCAAGCGAGCAAATGTTATCAGGGGTTGCATTATTTCCATAGTAACACTCATTTAGATGTACATATATATGTATTAAAGGTACATTTCAAATAGAAGGTCTATACTTAATAGAAATATAAATAATATCTTGTTATTTAATAAAAGGTCTATACTTCAATTACATCTATGACAATCGATTTAGAAGCAATTCGATAGACAAATTCAAATTGAAAATTATTACTACATATTTATGGTATATATTTTTAAAAATGTAAAACTAAGGTATTTAAATGCAAGATAACATTGGAAACATACCCGTCTTGTATCGGATTCAGCAATATTAAATTAGTTTGAAAAAATGTGTAAGAATGTGCCCAATTTTAACAAAAAATAGGCATCATGTTCTTATTGCGCGAAAAGTTCAAATGTACTCAACTGCATGTTGGTAGGCAAAGATATAATATGTCCTTTCAAACTTGAATTTTTTTTTTTAATTTCATGGTGCAGTTACATTGACAGGTATACAAATGTTGGATCGTAGGATTCAAAAGAAGTTCTTTTCTAGTTCAGAGATCACTTACATATATCCTTGTCAAAAAGCATCATTGCAAAAATCGTATAATACTTGTGCAAACATTTGGCAAGTCAAGCTAATATGAGCAAATGTTATCAGGGGTTGCATTGTCTCCATAGTAATGCTCTTATTATAGATTTACATATATACGTATTAAAAAGCTATATTTCAAAAAGATATAAGACTCGTCACATGTCTTTCAAGTACATCTCAAATGAGCGAATGATATGGGGGGTGTCATCTCCTCCATAGTATTTATCATAATATAGTTCCCTAAGGAAAGTGCAGAGGCCTTCTAGCTTAGTCGAGGTATCATGGAATGTTGACATGGTGTCATATAATGTTTCAATATCCAATGTTTCTACAAAAGGTGTTGTCTCACACACTTTTTTTGATTTGCGTACAATTTCTTGGCAGCTTGATGTTACATGCGCAGCAAGATGTTGGACGTCACTTCGAAAGTCTTCTGGCTTGTTCACTGATGAACATGACTCTGCTTGCATGTTTGGGGCATCAAGTGGTTTGAAGGGGTTCACTATGCTGTTGCTTTTATCTGTGCTAGATATCTCAATGGTGTCATTGGCATGTATGGGTTCAGCGATTTCCTGAGAAGAGTGCATAAATAAGAACATATAAGTAGTAAAGAAAATAATTTTATTTGTAACACTAACATTATTTCATTTGTCAATTAAAACAAAATATTTATTTTAAATAAAAAGATTAACAATAATAATAATATTTATTTTTATAGTATAATTCTTTTAGAGAAATTCAAAATATTTTATTGTTTTTCATGCGTACAAGTCAAAACACTAGTAATTTTATTTCGCTCTTTCATGCCATAAGATTTTCCTATAAAAATAATCTACACTTATTTAAGTTTTATTTACTGCTCTCATTTGCCTCATTTGTCGTATCTCTTTCCAAATTTTGAAGGCATGGAACCAAAGTTGTTGGAATCATTCTTCATCAAAGAAGAAGAATTCTTTTAAGAGAACCAAACAAAGTTCGAATTATCTAGGGAGTGAGTGCACTGAGTGTTTTGTTTGACAAAAGCCTACTTTCCTTATTTGGTCCAATTAGTTGCAGAAGCTTCTTTGGCAAGGAGCAAGTTTGAGTGTTCTGAATTAATTCTATTTTTACTTCCCTATTTTACAATTAAATTATCTTGTTATTAATATTTGAAAACAAATTAAAAAACTTAACAAAGAAAATCACCATCAAATCAAATTCTAATATATATATATATATATAGCAAAACTTATATAATATGTATATAAATCTTAAATTTTCAACCTAAAAACCATGTACTTTCATAAATACTGCAAACACATGTGATAGTTAAACAGTATTTGAATTAGGCAAAGATTTAATGTAAAATTACAAGGAAGAAGTGAAAAAATAATCCCAACAAATGGATTTGAAATAAAAGGGATAAATAAAAAATAATCTCAACAAATCCATGTCATCCACAAATAATATTATAAAATTGTATATTTAAAGTAAACATATTATATATTTAATATTTATATTTATTTATATTTCAGTTGAATTTAATTTATATATATATTATTTTGAGTTTGGACATGAATATAACCTATGATAGGGTTTCATGGGATTTCCTGATTCAAGTTATGAGAAGGTTTAGGTTTACTGAGGATTGGCACAGATGGGTGTACAACTATATTTCTTTGGCTTCCTTCTCTATACTAACAAATGGGTCCCCCTCAAGGTTGTTTTATGACAAAAGGGGTCTTAGGTAAGGGGAGCCACTTTACTACTTGTTTCTGTTGGTTCCTAAGGTTTTGGTGATAGACATTAAAGTAGACATGTATTATTATCAATATCCTATCATATGTTTTATTTATTATATATTGTATCATCCCTATCTCTCTCCCCGTTTTGGTAGATAAACACAAGGAATGGATGTAGTGACACCCATCATTTCTATTGTCTTGTATCATTATAACATGATGTCAAAACAATAAATATTTCTATTGTCTTGTATCATTATAACATGATGTCAAAACAATAAATATTTCTATTAATACATAGTTTATATATCAAATTTTATATAAAAACACATAAATAATATAAAACTATATTTTAATATTGAAAATAAATTAAATAAATATTTATATTAAATAATTTATATATTATATGTAAATAATATAAAAATATATTGTAACTCGATGATGGTATTGTTAGAGAGAAAATGCCATCACATAGTTTAATCCAAAAACATGGAGTTACAATTTTATCTTAAGTATTAAATATTTATATTTTTTTATAATTTAGTTATATTTTATAGAACTAAAAATATATAATTATGAATACTATAAAATTTTAAGTTATTATACAAAGTTAATTCATTTGATATTCGGCATGCTGTATATTAAGCCTTAAATGCACACATACTTTCTCAGCCATTAAAACTATCTCACCTTTTGGATCTTTTCCCTAACTGCATAGAAAAAACAACCCTAAAGATTAGCAGTCCCTTGATTAAGTAAACTTCTACTCTATTACACCTACCTAGCACACCAAAACAGGGCTGTTACAACAGTTTATATTTCAAAGAGAACAAACTCCTGAAACCTCTCGACCATTCGGTTGACAAGTGTACATCATATTGTTTTTCCAGGTGTCCATAAGATATTTCATGATGAAATCAGAGGATCTTTGTAGAAAAGTGTACATCAGATGAAGACAGTTCAAACTGAAGCAACGCTCTTAGAGCTCACATTGTTTTTATAGCAGCAAATTGACTAAAAACACAACAGCAATAATAGTTTGTTATTAGTCTGATTGAATTTTAGTTTGACACATATCTATGTATAGTTGCAATAAATTTAGGTAAAAACACAGAAGCAAAATATATATATATATATATATATATATATATATATATATATATATATATATATAATAGAAATGAAAGAGGGGTCTAAATATATGAAGTAAGCAGAAAGTTTTAGTTGTTTTTTTTATGTCTGGGCAAAGCTTTGGAATTCATAAATGTTAGGTAATTATCCAGCAATACATACCTAAATATTAGTCCGTAGCAATTAGATTGAATGTCTATGACGAAGCTATGTAAAATTGTGATGAAATCGTAAAATTGTGATTAATATTTCAGAAGAATAATTTAAATTTGTTTAAAATAACAAATTTATTTTACTATTTATAGTACTCTGTTAGATTGGTGTTTGCAAAGTGAATAGTATTATAAGAAATTTGTTCTACACCAATTTACCTCTATGGTAGTATTCTAAGGGGAGTTACCCTTATTCTAGATTATTTTTTCCTACGTTGTTAGCCTGGATTCTATTATATCTGATCAGAGAATCTGAGCCCTCCTATGCATCGCATGGTGCGTATTTTCTTTCATAATCACTCCCTGATGGTAAGCCATAAATATTTTTGTGAAATTTTATATTTCATGGGTAAAGGTGAATATGTGAGTTGAAAATATTAGAGTACAGTGAAGATATTTTTCCAAGGCAAAGTATTTACAGAAGTATAGTAAAATGTGCAATCAAAATATTTTCATGCAGGTGCCTAAAAAAATACAGAGATATATTTTATGGGAGGATAAATAATCTTCATAGGGTTGCGAAGATGCTAGAGGCATTTTGCTAAATAATTTTGATGAAGGAGACTTATTTTCACAGCCATGTAGCTCCCTTGAAAGTTATATCCCCTATTTGTAATTTTCCACATTCTGTAAAAATTAAACCCTCAATATGCATCCCTCATTAAATTATCCTCAAAGATCGGTGTAGCTTTAGCCATCGGTGGAGTTTGGATGAGTTTCCCCGATGTGTATTGTCTCTCCGATGGGCTGTGCTCATCGGTATAACATTCAAAGTCGGTGGAGTTTCAAATTGTCTCCCCGAAGGGAGGTTTCTTGGCGAAAGAACAAAGGCGATCGGCATAACTCTCAACGTCGGTGTGCTTTGGAATTGTCTGGCCGAAGGGGGGTCTTTCGCCGATGGAAGGAAGAGGAACGGCGTCGGGAAGACTCACGCTGACACAACGTTCATCGGCGAAACGAACAGCGGTCGGAGCAAGGTTTAAAGCCTTCGCCGATGGGATGGATCACGCCGATATAAGGCGATGGATAGGCGGGAGATAGGCAGTGTTTCGGTGATGGAAAGTAGGAAGTATATCGGCCAGAAAATAGAAATCGGCATATAGGTTTTATATGTGAGCATCATAGTGCTCAGAATTGTCTCATGCTGTAAAAAGAACGCTGAGAAATTTTCTAAACTCGTCGGTTGTTCCAATGGGGGCTAGAGATGAGATGGATAAAGGATGGAGCCGATCGCTCCAAAAAGAGGGTGCATGAATTCACCAAATATATATGACTAAAAATAGAGCCTATACCAACTAATGGAGAAATCCAAGGAGAACAATGTTTAGACTGCTGACAAGATTCATTTTTTTATAATGAAATTGGTTGGTGCTACTCTCCTGTAACAGAATTTTGATGTAATATCTCTTGTTGACGCTGTTAGTAGTGCTGATATACTCTGATCCAGACTGGGAGTTAATTTTGATAGGTTTTTCATTGGTTATATCTGGCTCTGAGGGTGCTTATTTTTTGTTATATTTGTGCGGGTTGCTGCTCGTTGACCTATATTTTTAAACTGTGTTCCAATATTAAAAAAATAACCACCACAGACACAAGTGACACTGACCTAGTCCAATAATGCTATGGGCAATATCAAACACGATAAATATGATGCAAATAAGAAATCTATACAAGATTATGTACTAAATTTAGAAAATATTTTGACTCATTTGATAAATATGATCTTCACACTTGATAGCCACCATGAAATTGAGGGTCTGTGTGGTTTGTGATGGCACTTAAGAGAGCAATCAAACACCAAACTTAGAAAATAATCCAAGGGAATTTGACTTTGACTTCCAAACTCTTCTTTTTGAAATGTAAAAAAGTATTGTGCTTTCAACATTCAAAGTCCTTGGCAGAACAAATGACCAAAATCCATACTCTGCATTTGCTTTGTCCCAAAATAGTAAAGAGGAAAGAGTACATATAGTTATTTAATAATTAATAAAATCTAATAAGTTAAACCTAAATTTAATAGGTACACTTTGCATCATTCATCTTATATATATAAGAAATAAAAAATAAACTTAAAAAAGGCCAAAGTTCAATAACTAATTTCAATATTCTATTTTCCTTTACCCTCTACAACAATAACACTTTATATAATAATATTTTATATTTTTATGAACCCACTTTAATATCTTTTATCATTTATTTTCAACATTATTGATTTACTTTAGCCACTATAGTAAAACCCTTTTGATAAAATCTCACATTCATAATGCAAATAAATAGTAATAGTTTAAAAATTGACTTGTAACCCTAATACTAATAATAATAATAATTATTATTATTATTATTATTTGATTAGAGTAATTTTTTTACTATATTTTCTTACCATAGATTAAATGGTGCCAAATAGGACCAATGGTGAATTTTATTTTATTGTAAAGTAATTTCAAGTTTATATATAATATCTTAAATACATCTACCTAATAATGTTCAAAATATTGAGAAATATCAATCTTTAGTTATTTATTTACTTAAAATGTTATTTATAAATTTATTTTAACTACTTAAGAGTTATCTTTATATATGTAAAAGGGGTTTATATATTTATCGTGTATATGCTATGTTATTTTTGTTCACTTGTAAAGTAAAGTAATTTACCCTACCATTAATTTTCTTTGTGACTTTTAATGAGGCCTGTAAATACAATAAGAGTAAACAATATGCCATACCTAATCTAACCTTCTATAAATATTTTATCAAGAACAATTGGTGTTACCCTTGTGTAGAGTATCAAAATATTATAAATTTGAAGAATGAAATAGCACCAACTGGGCATCACTTCATAAATTCACTGTGCAACAAAAAAAGAAGAAAAAGATGGGTGTATAATGGTGCCCTTAGGGCGCAATTCAATTTACTCTATGTTTATTTGATTTGATTTTTTCTAAATTTATGTTCAAGTACTACTTGTATTTATACACGGCTATTTTTAGTTTTTATGTACAGGAAACAGTCTTAAAAAAAGGCTCTCAGTATTAATTAAAATTTAATAAAAAGTAAGGCATTTCAATATAGCTATCCATTTAAACAAAAACACAAATGAAGAAAGTAGAGTTTCTAAACAACTTGGAACCCAATGTTGACAAACACAACAAAAAAAATTATAAACTGTTAAAATCAATCTTCAAACTTTAGTCTTTACTTTAGGTTTGTGGTACACATTTGGTATGATATGAGTAGAGCTAAAAAGTCACTATAAATAATCTTTAAATAATAAAATATTAAACTATATCTACTGTTATTGATTTGTATTGGTTACTCATTATTACATGGGCATGCTAATTACTATAAATTTATAATGTAGCTACTACTAACATCTCACCTGAGGAAAAAACAACAATGTACATTTCGCCAACTACTGACCAAGCATTTTGTTGAGATAGGTGAACTTTCCATTATTGTGAGATGGATATTACTACCTAGGTATTAGTTGCTTCAATTGGTTACACTCAAAATGCAATAGAGAGCTTGAAAATTTTCACTTGTTCGACTAAAGATTGCCAAGCAAGATCTAGGAGAAAACAGACAAAGACGAGAAGTTTAATCAGAGCTAAGGAAGAGACCTGTGAATTAAGATTGAGCAATCCCTCCAAATTAGGAGGCAAGATTACCTTGGAAGGTCAGCCAGAAAAATGGAAATGGAGGAGAGTTAAGAGCTTGGGATTAAGGAAAACACCAGGATTCACAAATCCAACCAACCCTTGTCCCAGTAAGTCAAAAGAACCAAAAGAACCAATTTTTTACTTCCAAAAGCATTCGCAAAATTGGGTGTACACAGCGCAAGATAATCAACATATGAGCAAATTATTATCAGGTATATTTATTGATGATCAAACACTTCCCTTCTTTCATGTTCTAATCTGTTGTTGTTTTTTGGTGATATAGAAGGTTACTAAACTACAGGGATTAAGAACATAAATCTTACATTTCTGGCAATTGCCAAATGTCATATTACTTGTAAATTTGTAATGATAGAGAAGCCATTAGTAGAACAACTTCATTAATGGAAACAGTTAATTTAAATGCAAGAGTGTCATGGCATGAATCAATTTTTACTCAAGATAAAAATAAAGATTCATAAAGTTAAATCTGAACTAAATATAAAAAATAATCATTATTTAGAAATTATGTTTGGTGCATTGATTCATAAAGTTAAATCTAATTACGTATTCTAATATTTAGATAGTTTAATATATATTTTTTTAATTTTAGTTTAAAATCTTTTAACATAGTTTTAAATATTAACTTAGGTTTAATTTTAATTTTAATTTTGAACATCTATAGTTTGGTACTTTGTTCAATGTGAAATTCTAAATATATAGAAAACTAATTATTGCCGTAGAAAGTTTTTTAACCTAATTACCTATAGTTTCTAATTTAGTTTCTAATATTTAGATAGTTTAATATAGTTTTTTTTTAATATATATATACCAATAAATAGATATTTATTAAAATATCAACTCTATATCATTTCTAATTACGAATAGTGAATGTTGGTAATGGAGGAGACATGTTTAAAAATAATAATTCAAACCCTAAAAAGAAATTTAAATTTTACAATTAAATGGAAAGAAAATGTATAGGAAAAATGAAATCAAACCCTAAAATGATCTTCTCAACTAATGGCAATTTCACAACATGTAAAATGGGATGCATTCAAGTTGTAAATCACTGAAGCTTTCGTAGGGGAAACCCATACTTAATTCTTCAAGAGACATGTTAAATGCATATATGTACAAATGTTAAGTGTTATAATTACAATTAGTCTAAACTTTGTAAACAGTTAATAATTAATGGAAGAAACCCCATGTCAATAAAACAAGTATAACAAAAATCAAAATAGCATGAGAAAATCAATCTCCTGAAAAAATAGTGCAAAAGATTATGAATGCTTTGACGAAAAAACTTTGGACAAAATATTTTTTTGGGAAATCAGGAATGTATCTGAGGACAAAAAGATTCAATGGGTATAAGTATGATAACAGATATAACATGTATAGGCAAATCATAGCAAACAAAGACAATGTTCTTGCATATAATAAATAATCATACAATTTCATGATTAGCAAGAAAAGATTATTACTTTCTAGTCTTGATAAAAGTGAATTTTTGTATATATATATTTAAATCTATCATTTACTACCTAGTAAATCATAACTATGCCTCCCTTACATAATAATTCTTATATTACATAACAATCTATATTATATTTATTATGATCTTCTTCAAATGGAAACTACTCTACTCTTATCTTTTCTTGAAAACAAAAACATTAAAACCTAATCCCAATTAAAAGGCCCTAACTCAATGTTAAGCATGATCATATTCAAATGAAAAGCCTGTTTGAAATATATTTCTCACCATTAACTGGAGAGGGTTTCAAAACTGTTAAACAGACATTTTAAGAGATGAATTTTGTGATTGGTGACACAAATCACATTGTTGAATAAGATAATAGGGAGGCAGAGGTAAAGACATTTCATTTGTTAATGTTCCATGTGATGAATATGATTTATTCTACACTTTTATTAATGAAAGCACACATCAATAGTTGTGTAATGTTTTTTTCAAGTTGTAAAAAGCTAAAAGAAAAGAATTACAAATATCAGAAGCAGCAAAACAGAAGCTTCCAGTAACAGCAATTAGCCATACTGCTGAGACCAGAACAAAAGAGGAGACAGACAAAGGCTGCCTGCACCACAACAGCGTTAAAGACTCCACTGGTCCGCCTTCACACAACCCCCTGAACACACATCAGCAACAGCAAAATACTAACCGTCCTTAAAAGATTTGCTTTATAACACATGAATTCTATTTAATGACATATATAATTTACATCTTGGTGCATGTGAGAATATTCCTAGACGTGAATAAAGTGGTTTGGTCCCCTAACCTTATTTATAATTACCTTACGCAGTTACCATATGGTGAGTCTCTTACTCACTAATATTGGGAGAGTACATTAGCTTTCTATGATTTTTATTTGAGTTTCGAAGGTTTACAAATCAAAAGGCTAATATTTATTTTCATTATAGTGGTTAAATATAATTTCATACGAATAGTGAATGTTGGTAATGGAGGAGACATGTTTAAAAATAATAATTCAAACCCTAAAAAGAAATTTAAATTTTACAATTAAATGGAAAGAAAATGTATAGGAAAAATGAAATCAAACCCTAAAATGATCTTCTCAACTAATGGCAATTTCACAACATGTAAAATGGGATGCACTCAAGTTGTAAATCACTGAAGCTTTCATAGGGGAAACCCATACTTAATTCTTCAAGAGACATGTTAAATGCATGTATGTACAAATGTTAAGTGTTTAATTGGGTAAATTACTAATCTACATATCCAAATATTCAGTCCAACAGACAAAAACAAGTACAAGCCCTGGTAAATGTTATGTAATAGATACCCCTCAATCATGGCATTGCAAACAAGTGCAAGCCCTATGACACAGCTAAAAAAGAAATTACCAATAATAAAACTTACCCTCCATTCTGCTGTCCAAGTTACCAATTTGACAAAATATATATAAAGAAAATAATAATGAAACCCAAACAAGATTTGTTTAGGTAAAGGGTAGTTATCCTCTTTTGGTTTCCATTTTACCAATTTAATGGAATTTAAACTTTAAATGAAATCAATTTACGCTAGACAGATATTTCAAGATATGAGTAATTTCACCTTGAAAATAATTAAAGCATTTCGCTTCCAATTCAACAAGAGAAAATAAACATTAAAAAAATAATTCAAACCCTGCCTACACGCAATTTTAGCCTTTTTATTATCTTCCAATTCAACAGAAAAGAAAAAAATATAAAAACAAAAAATAATTCAAACCCTAGCATGAAATCTATTTTCTATTTTGGCTCTAGCTCTTCGTTGCAAGAAAAAAAAAATATTTAGAAGGAAAAACAATTCAAAGCCTATCAAAATTTTATTTTTATTTTACGAATTCTATCATCGGCATGACTTATACCGTCGGGAGGGCTTGTAAAGTGTTCGCCGATAGTAACATGTTATACCGATCGGCGTTTGGGGATGTCACGTCTGTAAGGCACCTTGTTCGGCACTCCACGTGCCCACCCATGCGCCTTGTCTTAGCTTGCATGCGTGCAACGAAACCATTATTGGGAAGCATGCTGTGTAAAAAATGGTGAGGGCACACTCATTAAGGGATTCAATGTCTTGATGTGTCAAGTTTTTGGTGGTTTCACAGTCGGTATGCATATGGAGTAGAGATTTTCTTATGACAATGTCTATCAAAATTAAGAGATAGTCTCTTTGCAAACTCAGTGCATGCTGTGGTTTCTGAACATGAACAAGGGCGTCAGGAGCAGAGGCAATACGGACAAGTATAGTCTGCCTTACCAACTTATCATAGCGTACATCTCATTTATTCTCTATACGTTCTATTTTGTGCGGTTTTTCATTTTGTTTTTAATTTTATTGCAAATGTTTAGTGATCATGGAGACTGTTTTAAGAGTATTAGTGAATTCTGTATTAAAGGTGATGAGAAATGTTCCAATAGAGATGAACAAACATTTGGTTGGACTTGATGAAGCTGAAGGTCACCAAGGAGAAAGGTAATCTCGATTTAGATTTTATCTAGATAAATTTTTAATGGAAATTCTATATAAATTTCTGTAAGACCTAAATGCCACAGATAAATAATGGGGCTCTATTGTTCTTGTCAGTACTGATGTTTTGAAGAAAATTACAAGACTTGAAAGTTTGGCTCTCTATTATTTTAGAATTCTTCTTTTGCTTTCCATCTTTCAGTCAACAAATTCTCCATCTAAGATATTATTAAGGTGACTTTTTGTTAACAAAGTCGCACACTGGTGAAAATTGAATATCTTATGATCTGAAGAAGATAATTTCTTATCAGTAATTTTCCGAAGACACAAGATCATCCACAGGTTCATTTTGATGATATGGTTTATGTCGTATGTTTTTGCCAAGTCACATTTACCTGTGGTTAACTCATTATAAAATTTTCAGCTATATCAACGAAGTCAGTCTGCTTGCCTTTCTAATTAATTTTTTTTATATACGGTAGGCACAATAGTTATAAGGTTTCGCATAACCTTGTAATTTTTTCAATCGCTACATGTTTGACCAAACCATATTCTTAGGTAAAAATAAAGAGTTAAACATCATATTTCTGTTTTGCTCAGTAGCGTTTGTTGTTCAAGTCCAACATAAGGTTTTTAACAGTCCATGGGATTGAGTAAAAAGTCTTCAAGAATTAAAATCTTTTAACATAGTTTTAAATATTAACTTAGGTTTAATTTTAATTTTAATTTTGAACATCTATAGTTTGGTACTTTGTTCAGTGTGAAATTCTAAATATACAGAACACTAATTATTGTCGCAGAAAGTTTTTTAACCTAATTACCTATAGTTTCTAATTTAGTTTCTAATATTTAGATAGTTTAATATAGTTTTTTTTTAATATATATATATATATTCTATACCAATAAATAGATCTTTATTAAAATATCAACTCGATATCATTTCTAATAAAATATTATAATATTTTCTACTAATAATATATTCAACTAATTTCAACAGGCACAAACTTACATTGGGGCACAGTTGTAGGGAACATGATAGGTCATAGCCATCTTGGAACGACCCAAAACCTATATACAATTCAAACGGCCATTCCATACAGGGTTGAGACCATGTTTGTTAAGGCTTAAATCATATAAATTATATTATACAAATTTGTATAGGAAAAACTTATTATTATAATTAATCATAAGTAAGAAGGGCCAATAAATTTTTAGTTGATAAGCACAATAAATTTAAAATTCTAGGTCTCACTCCATTTCATTGTCTGTTCAGGACTGGAATGTGAGTCAAATAGAATCCATCAAAGTTTACCGAAAAGCTTAAAACAGTTCACATATTGGATGAACAATTGCAAGCTGTATACAGCAATAAGAAAAGATGAACAATTGCAAGTTGTATAGAGCAATAATGTTATGTTATAAACAACTAAAGCCAACTTCATCTAATTTGTAAAAGCTAAACCAAACATACAGTGCCCTTAAGACATGATACAAAAATCAAAAGTTACAACTACAGAACAAAAATATTCAAAATGAAAAGTTTGTTTTGAGAGGCCTTCCTCATTCAATAAATTCAAAATATAAGATATGGGAAAATATTTCTATCCAAAACTACTAATAGTTGAAACTTAGAAATAAAACATACCTCTATTATAAGCTTTACAGTAAAAGAGTGTAGTGATGAATGCAAATCTAATAAAAACTGTAAAACTAAGCGTATATATAAGCCTTTTTTCCAGTTTTGTCACCGCCTAAAGAGCATTGATTATACCGTAGATGGTACATATGTGGCTAAACAGGTTGGCAAAAAGTCATTTAATGCATAGAATAAAATATCTAAAATAGTAAATTTTGAATGGATCGTTGGGTCATAGAATTAATTGCATATCTTTATCACAGATATTTTCTTTGTTGGTAGATATTATCAAATTATAAAGATATTTTCTTTTTTGGTAGATATTATCAAATTATAAATATATTGTTATGGAATTTATAATAAATAATGTATAACTAAAATTTCATGTTATGTAAAATTAAAATATTAATAACTATATATATATTGATTTAATTAAACTATTCATTTATAAAATTTAAAAATCAATATATATTTAAAAAAATTGAATTCAACCTAAACTTAATCTAAATTATATTTTCTACAAATTTAGATGAATAAACGTATTAAAAATAAACTGTAAAACATATACATTAAATATTTGTTTTTAATTACAAAAGCTCAAGCTAATAATTAAATTCTTTCAATGTCTTCATTCATTAAGAGTAAACGCACTTTCTAAATTATAACCATCCAAATGTAGCCATCCCGCTAGAGCATTTCACCGTTGATAAAATAGTTTGTGGGATTCGGTAAAAACAAAAATTCTAATACCTAAATTTGCTGAACGACTTTGCATAGTGGGAAAAAAAACATGGAATCACGAAAATCAGGGATCGGAAAGACCACACCTTTCGCTGAGACAAATCCATCAAACTCCGATAGAACTTGTTATGCCGATAACCAAATGTTTCATCGGCAAAAGAACAACCTTCGGCGAGAAAACTTTGAACTCGGCCGATCATTCAAGTTATACCGATGGCCAATGACCATCGGGGAGATCATACCTTTCGGGGAGACAATTCCTAACATTGCCGACGGGCAATGTTATACCGATGAGCGCAAGCACTTGTTTCCGTTTTCGTTCAGAGTGTTCATTTCCTTTTGTGTTTATGGCAGCCCCTTTTGTCCTCGAAATATGCTCTTTTACCTGCATTGTTAATCCACTCCATGATGGGAAATCTCACCGAGGTTTTCAAGAACTGCTGCCAGCGCATTTTTTTCGGCTGTCCGGTCTTCGATATTCCGGTTGCTCAAGAATTTTTACGGCATCAATCTGCAATTTTATTGAGTTTGTATTCACGTATGTGGGGAAGGTGAATAGGTTTAATGTTTTTTGATTTCTGTTAACGCCCTGGCCAATGCAGATTGATGGTGTGAATCTGAAACGCTTATTTTCCGCGGCCATTTTTTCCCACTCTTCATTTTCCGCTGCCTTCGCTTGACGAAAATCACGCCGGGGAATTTTCTAAACTCGTCGATTGTTCTCACGCCGGAAAAAATTCTTGTCAGAATAAGTCTCATGTCGTTTAAATGTCCTCTGCCACTAATTTCATTTGCGGTATGTGCGTTTTACACCGTTTTTACTCCTCGTAGTGTGTCCAGTAGTATGCTTTTTGGGTGTGGCTCTTAAAAACCCTTTTAAAAATTTTAAATGTTTTGAAATCCGCCGTTGAACAACATTAAATCAGTTTTTTGAGGAGATTGACCGGAGGTAATTTCCAGATTGCCTTGGAATCTGACGTAACTTGTCCCTTGAAAAAAGCGAACTGGTTTAAATAAAATCTTGTCCATCGCCAATCAGATAGATGATTTGGTCTGCAGTACTATTTTGGCAACAGAGTTTAATGACGAATAAATGCCCCTGGCCTCTCGAAAACGCGTGATATAAATGAGAAATGTCCACCGTTGATGCGTGAACAGAAACGAAAAAAACACCACGAAAAGAGAAAAAGCGGCAACGAAAATCTGGCAAAGAAAAATTGACGATAAAACAGAAAATGAACGGTCGGATCTTTTTCAATTGTCTTGGCACTAATGTGGACAATTTTCAACCATAGATTCTAAAAGTCAGCCCTCTTGTTCACAAAGGGAACGCCTTCGGCGTAATAAACAAAGATGACATTTTGTCTTTACAATTACAAATATCTATATTAGATAATGTTTTACAAAGTCTCAATAAACACAATTCTCGAAGATATACTGCATCCGGAAATCTGACATCTTTATCACAAGCCTCGGCATGTCTTCTGCTAGAGAGAGAGAGCATCTTCCCAGTGCTTTACCTCCATCCACAGACCAACAGTCTCCCACACATCTTCCACATAAGAAGTGGTCCTACCCTTCATGAGGAATATAGACCAAAGGTGAACAGTGGTAATTTGCCTTTCCCAAGTACATAGTGTTGTATCTTACACAACTCTATCAACCATACAACCCTAGATACCCTCTAGCTAAGTATGATTTCCAATAGGTTATGCAATCCAGATACAGTGAACTGGCAATGCATGTAGAGACATATGCATTACTATGGCCATAGTTTCAATATAAATTGACATTCACAATGAACGTTGTCATAATGTTCACCCACCCCAACTCGACTTGGATACTATCATATTCCTACAGTTTGACTTGGTCAATTATGTATAGCTATATAGTCTTGACAACTTCAATATTTTAGTCTTCCTAACCTAGATAAATTTACATTCGTTGTCTATATTCCATAGGCCTTATCGATTTCCTTTCTTTATGAGGATTCTTATTGCATCATTGCAATACCCGAGATCCAAGACTTATCAACTCATAAGAATTTTAAATCGATTTATAATGACTAAGATGGTTACCTTACCTAGGTTAAGCATCATAGTCTAGGAAACTATTTCCTTTCTTACAAGTAAGAATAAATAAACATAGTCAGGGTACTTGTCCTTACATTCACATTCTATATAATGATCACAATAATTTAATATAAATAATTACCTTATCTGGGTCAAGTTAAGGTTTAACTAAAGAGTTTTATCTAACTCAAATCTAGTCTTTCTAACTTAGGTGGATTCACAAGGCAGTCATTTCCCATATATCTTATGGTATGACTTTTTATTCATATATACCTCTTTGCATGCTTGCAACAGTTGAGGTCTATGACATGACGACATTTATTACTTAAGTCATTTAGTAATTAAAATTCCAATAGGTATTTATATCAAGGATAATCATTATCATTCTAGACACATCTTCTCTAGATAAGTAAAAATAACATTGATAATTGGGGATTCTTGACCCTTCATTGTTGATCCCTAATTGAATAGTTAAGACAAAATGCACCATATATGTGCATTGTATAATACTATATCATGTGGTGAGGAAGTGGCTTACAGACATAAAGATACAAAGCTCTCTTAGCAAACTCATAGACTGTTTCACTATGGAAACTAAGACAAATTTGAGCATGGAGATAAAAGCATTCGGTCTAACAGTGACTAATGTTAAATATATAATCTATGAGAGAAAAAGTTTAATCGACAAACAATCTTCTAAATGTCTCAGTCTATATTGACTTATAGCCAAGAATAGATCTAAAATTTAGTTATCTACTCAAAATTTTAGAGACTATCAACTCAGACAATCTTCAAGAAAAGAGTAGACTTTGCTTAAAACAAAAAAAAATGACTTCAAAAAGAAAAAGAACTTGTTTAGACTATCGTGAGTAAAACCGAGGAGAACGTCACCGTAATCCATCGACTCTCTACTACCTTGGTATTTCTTCCTTTGATGTTCTCTATCTTCCTTCTAACTAGAATTGAGCTCTGTATTCTTACTATCCACTCCTAATCACAACGATCCCCTTTCTTTTCTATCTTGAATCCTATTATACCTGACTCTTAATGAGTCATGCATTATAAGGACTTCTAATCAGCTCATAATGAGTCGCCTATCCTTACTTTTTTCCACTCACACCATTGGAAACAAAATAGGAGTCGTTGCAGTCCACTACCCATTCAGTTTCAACCAAAACCATTTTATCAGTAGAGATTAACACATGTTTCAGGAAGACACAAAATGTGGGGAAAAATCATCAAGTGGAGTATTAATAGCACGTTTACTCTTTGAAAGAGGTCGACACATGCATTTAAGCCATCTTTGATCATTGACGATCACTTTAAGTGATCCAATCCATCACTTAAATTAATTAAGGCATTTTAATTTACATGCCCATGGCTGCTCATATGAGTAAGCATTATTAACTATCATGAGGTATTATCCTCATTCGATGCATAAATATATATTTGTTTATATCAAATATGACTTACATAACATCAATCCTATTCGATAGTTATGATTTTATCAATAAGAATAATAGTAATAAAACAAAAGGTTTACGGATAATGTGAATGGGTTGAGCTTGTCTCCCCTTCACAATCCTTCATTAAAATCACGTCGACTTGACGTTAAAATTTGACAACAAAACCTTAAGTGAATCAATAATAATAACACAACCATTTTACGACAATGACATCATAATTTTTACGTTAAACGTAAATGGTTACTATTCTTACTTAGATGACGTTGTTTCAAACAACTATGTCGAGACACAACGACTTGACTAGAAAAGATTTGAAAGATATCGACTACCTATCGATTGGGTTCAAAAGTAAATTGACAAGACATGACTTACCTCTTACAACATTGGTTCACGTTTTCGTTAAACACTAATACTCGTTTGGCAAATCATCACTCGTAACCTGAGGTCTATATCTCTCTCCTTGAAAGATACTCTCTCTCTCTTTTCTCTGAGAGTCATCTGAAAACCTGTAATCCTGTATCAAACTTGTAACCAACAAATTATGATCAGTGCATCATTATTCAAATAATAAACCAAATCTCATAATGCAAAATATTAAATCGACAATAACATATTTATTTCCATAATTCCATAAATGACATTCAATATAATCTATATCATTCCTTTAATCTAAACATCAGAATAGATTTACTTATATCCAAGTAAAAGTAAAAAGTATTAGCAAGACAAAATTAGGGATGTAACACTTAAACCGTATCTCTCTTGCTTAGGCTCACGAATGTGCCCTGGACTTAGAAGTGAGTGGGTGAAGGCAATCCTCAACAAGATAGAGGAGATCCACCCTAGACAACAACAAGACCAACTAGTAATTCAACAACAACAAGAAAGATTCAGATAACTTCAAATACAAGCAATCATCCAACAACACGAACGACAATGGCAACTTGAACAAAACATCAATGAGAACAATAGTCAACCCACACAATGTTAGAACACTAGAAACCCCAACAAAAGAACGGTGACTAGTGACCCTTCGGGTCATATAGTTATCTTTACAACAATGGTCACAGAACACTACATTCAAACAAATGCACAACACAGGCCCCAGGACTGGCTGACCACTCTCTGTGAAGTCCAAATCTCCAATGAGCCAGACCACCCCCATGTCTCACCTCCTCTTGAATGGCTACTTCCACAAGAGAGAGAGAGAGTGATGTGGAGGTTCACCCTATGGCAAGGAGAGAGGGTCCATGTGTGTGCCAAAGCTGACTCGAATGCCCCAGGTCACCGAGTCATGTTTTTGAGTGTACATATTTTGGAGAACTTGACGTGAAGAACATAAACTTTTGATGGGATCTTTTACATTTCTACGTGCTTCTTTCATTCCATGTTCATCTTTCATGTCCATCTTCATTTCATTCATTTCGTGGTGTTTCCTACACCCCAAAACTAGGACAAGATCACACAAAGTTCAAGGGAATCACCCCACCAATGAAAGTAGCACATGTTCAAATCCAATAGCTTCAATCTCAAATCAGTCAAACTTGAAAGACTCAAAGGGAATCTAAAATGATCCCCACATGGTCTGAGATCCATCAACAAGACCAACCCATAACAAGCCATATGAAAATAGCCACCCAAATAGACAATGAGGTGAGCCATCAAAAGAAAATCTTACAAGAAGCTTGGGGGTACAAAAACCTCCCCATGTGGCACATCATGATAAAAGACTCGTGACATTTCAAGTATCATCAAAAGGAACAAGTGGGGTCAGTCGAACCCAAACACAAAGCAATCCATATAAATGTTGTAAAACTCAAATAACAAAGGAAGCCTCACTCACAAACCTTATAGAAATTTAGTCCAACGAATCAGGACCCTTGAAACTAGAAATGGTTGTCAAAGAGAAATTCAAGAAAAACCTAGGGCATAGGGAAATCCTTTCATTGATGAGATTGAATCAAACTAGGGGACAACACAAAATCCCCCTCATCTAAACATCCATGAAACATTCAAGTTTCCCTTGCCCTCACCATCCAACACAAAAAGTCTCAATCAAATAGGTGGGATTCCTATAATAGAAAATCAACCACAAACAATCCCTCCCAATCTTCAAAACATAAAATGACACCATCTAGTTATCCAACTTTTTTAGGACATCAACAATCTAGCATACCCTTTCAACAAATGAAACAAGTTCCACCTGAAGGGCTAATGTTTGGAGGAAAAAAACCCTCCACGCATAACCCCCTCTTAGGAACATACCTCGAGTATTTAAAGGAGCATCTTGATTACAACATTCATCAGGTCATACTACCATATCCTCTCCCTGAGCTTCTGAAATTTAAAGGAGAGGGAGATCCCAACTCTCATATCAAGGCCTACATCATGGTAGTGCAATAACTCCGTGCTTGGGATGGGTTGGTAGAAAAGATTTTTCTAAAGACTTTGAAGGGTATCTCTCTGGATTGGTACTATCGATTTCCAGAATCATTGATCCACTATTTTAGGCAACTCATCAATCAATTTATGGTTGCCTTCAACATAAACAAATTGGTCAAGATAGGAATATGAGAATTTTTAACAATCAAACAAGAAGCCAATGAATCAGTTGCATATTTTATCACATGATGGAGGAAAGTTCTCTATTCTTCAACAAGCGCACCAAACATGAATCATAGAGAGCTTTGTGATCTCTTCTTACATGCTTTCAACAATGACATACGAGAACAAGTCCAGAAATTTCCTTACAAATTGTACAAAGAAGCACTTGAAAGTGCCCTTAGAATTGACCAAGCCGCTATTGATAGTGGAAGAAGGGAGTATGATACCAATGGAAGGTTGATAAACCATGATACAAATAACAAATCCTCGAGAAATGATCAAGACATATATGGGTCAAGAAACACTTCAACATCTAGAAACAACAATAATTATGACTATGATAGTTATACAAATTTGGGTAGCCAAAATGTCAACAACTATCCCTTGAGAATAAAGAAGCAATCATACAACAATCATCATAAACCTCAAGATCACAATCATGATAAATATTTCTCATTTCATAAGAGAAGGGGGCATGGGATCAAGTCATGTCGGGGGTACCATTGCTTCATATCAAATCTCCCAAAATGTCAACAAAAAGAATTCATGGACACATTTTCACAAGATGAAAGAAATAATGCCATAATTCATCAAAATGACTTTGATCAAAACACTTTAGGCCTTGTGGAATTAGATAAAGATCAAGATATTTGTGTCATTCAAGGACCAGAATGACCAGATGACCCCTCCAACAATTCATTTTTTCTCACATGTTAGAACTTTGCAAAAGTTCTCCTACGCACAAGAATGCTCTCCTCAAAGCCTTAGATCTAGACCATCTAGTTCAAAACACTCCAAGTGAAAAGTGTTCTTCTTCAAAATTTGATTTGAAAAGTTACCCTCAGATAATGACATAACTAAATAGGGTGATCTTCCCCTCCATCTGATAGTCCTAATTCAAGACTATTCCATTAAACATGTAATGATCGATGATGGGTCTGCAATCAACATAGTCTCTTTCTTACTTCTTCAAAGAATGGGTTATGATGAAACTCAAATCACAAAAGAAACTTCCACCCTTAGAATTCATGATAACCCAAACATTTGAACGACGGGAAAAGTTAATCTTAAATTGGGTCCCAAAACCCTCCCAACTAAATTTTATGTCATAAACGAAGAAACCACTTACAACATGATCCTAGGAAGGCCTTGGATCCATAGGATGAGGGTTATTCCCTCCATGTTATTTCAACAAATCCACTTCCCACACATGGGACAAACCCATGTCATCAAAGCAGATCCTGATCCTTTTAGCCTTTATAGAGTTGAACAAGTCAAAAAGAAGGGAAATACTATGGAAACCACTAATGACCCAAAAATAAACACTTTTGGAAAAGGAGAGACATCAAAACAAAATGCAAACGTAGCCAAGACCTCAAAATGTATAGGAAAGGGGGAAATAGAAGAATTCCCCTTCAATCCCCACTCAACAAAGAATTATGCTCCATTCAACTTAGTGGCCATTCTAATCGAGGTAGACAAAAACATTAATATGATGGAAATCATGACTAAAGAAGAAGAACCAAAACCCACACAGAAACTAGGAGAGTTAACACCAACTCCAGTTGTCCCACAAATTTTCAAAACAAACCCGAGAACTCAACAAGAATAGGAAATGATAAATCTAGGGGGCAATTCATGAAACAATGAAACATGTGAGTACACAAAACTCCTCACTGAATATAAAGACATTTTCACACCAAGTCTTCAAGTGTCCTTGCAAAAACTTTCAAGCAAAGTTCAGACCAAATTGGATAGGTCTAGACATAGTTAAGGAAGATGTCAAAAATTACACTACCTCTTGTGCATTATGGAAGGAAAAGAGTTCAACATCCCAAAACATTGTAAAATCCTATAAAATCCAAAAAAATTAAATAATTGAAAAATTCGTAAAAAGCATAAAATCATGAAAGATCAAAATTTTGCATTCTTCATTCTATTCCATCATGCATTTTGTGAGTGTTGTGCTCTTGTTTAATTTTCATCCTAGTAAGGAGTCTAAGATTGCTTAGGTATAAGCTGACCTTTTTGAACCTTTGGGATCCCATAATAAATCATGTTTACCATTTATCATTCCCCCATTCGTATTTCCTAATGATTCCAATCAAAGCCTAACTTTTAGCTCTACATTGATCCCAATCTTAATGATTTATGTTGTTAAGTCTAAGTGAAGTCAATATTCAAAGCCACAGTGTTCAAAGGAAGCTTGCAAGTAGACCTTCCCCATTCTTCCCTAGTAGAAAGGAAGTTCGACTGGATTGTGAAAACTTTTGGTGGTGCTCAACCCCTTATCTTCCCTGGGCAAAAATGTCAGGAGGATCATAACTCTGAAGGAAAAATCTAAAATACGAGTGAATAAAAAATTGAGTGATAAATCAAAAATAAGAGTGATGAGAAAAGTGAGAATATAGAGATCAAAGTCATTGTATATCCAAAGCTCAAAATCATTCATTTTCATAAAAGTCAAAAATCCAAAAAAATGAGAAAATCAAGCGAGGCATTGCAAAAATACAAAAAAAGAGATAAAAAGCAAAAGAGAGTTACAAAAAAAGAGTGATAGAGAGAAGATTGCTAAATGTCTGTACCCTTGGGTGGAGATAAATCTAAGCTTGAAGCTTCAAGGGTGACATTCTACCAGAGGAAATAAAAGAGAAAGGTACAAAGCACACACATGCACTAGATGAGCAAAGCCAATAGTCTAATAGTCTTGAGAACCATTTTCTATCTAGAGACCATGATTCATCCCTATTTTTCATTTACCCCAGGTCTATCTTTCTTGCCATCTATGATCTAAGTCTAGTGAACATCAATAAAATTTGTTACTTGTCCAAGTTTAAAGCTTGTCAAATTATCTTATCTAGATAAGGATCAGTGTTCAACCTCTAGCAATGCTCAAAATTTAGAAACATTCCATCTCCTTCCCGCTCCCACTTGAGTCCCTAATCCCATCCCAAAGATCAATAAGCCTCTTTATACCATGTTAATTCACAACCCCCTAGGTCAAAAATCCTACTTAAGAGAAGTCACATTGTTTGTTCCACCTACATACATGCTATCATAGAAAATCAAAAGCAATAAACATGTCATAACATCATGGCATTCATAGCACTTATAACATAGTACTTTGCATTTCATATTTGCAAATCACATCCAAACACATTGCATATCATTCATATAAAAAAAAGTCAAAAAAATAAATTACATCATCCACGTGTGATCATCTTAGGTATGCATTCTCATAAGCAAAATAGAATCTCTAGCCTACCATATGCACAAGAGGGAAAGTGAAGTATAAGATGTCGACTAAAGCTATGTATAGATCTCATCCAATCAGGTCTTGTAACAATAAGTGCAAACAATGTCTGAGCATAAATCACTCCTCCAACGAGTCAAAAGAGAAAAACTATGTAATCAAGTGCACAAGTTTCCCCATGCAAGGGGGCAAGGGTAGAAATCTCTTCAATGTAGGTCTCTCAAAGACCTTAGGTAACATCAAGACCAAACCTTCACAAGATCTCTAGAAAAATCATAAAAATTAGAAAATTAAAAAAACCTAAAAAATTTGTAAAACCTGGAAAATCTCTAAAAATCAAATATGTTCTTCAAAATTTGCAATAAAAGGAGAATCTATTCTCCTCCTCTACAGCTTATAATGTGTTCTATTTTTTTTATGCATCTTTCGTGCTCTCGTTTTGCATGGTTTCATCCCTATAGGTCTCTTCGACAAAGGCAAACAACTAGGTGAATTCACACAATCTATGTTATGTTCGTCATTTCAGTTTTCATTACTTGTTTTGATATATTTAGATGTCGAACTAATACTAGTTATTGCAAGTACTATTATGGAAAAATTGATAAAAGGTAAGGCCTAGTTCAGGAATGATACCTACCTTTCATGTAGACTACCATCCCCGAGGGGGCAAATATGTAAGCACTAAAATCACACACAGCCTCCACGAGGACCCCGATGATGACTCACAATCCTTGTCACGTACATGTAAGTGTGCAATAATGCCATCTCAGTAGCAGTTCTCTTGGTAGCATGTGGTTTCTTCTTCCTTTTATTGTTTCCCCTTTGTTGTGCAAACCCTTTCTTTGCTTTTAACACTTGTCGATTTGCATTTCCTGTGCTTGTGACTTTGTCCCTAAGCCTTGTATTCATCCATTTGTTGTGTTTTAACCTTTCTCTAGTGTTTTTCATCCATTCCCACCCCTAGGATCCCTCTAGAGGACCTCCCTAGCCATCTCCAACTTTCATTTTTTAGTTTTGCTCAACCAATCCAAATCTCTCCCTATTATTTCCAGATCTCCCCAGGAGATCCTACTTTTGCAAGTCAAGATTTGGTTTTTGACCCCTGATTGACCTGTTTCCGGAGATAGATCCCCTTTTTTTCTCCTCTTCTGTCTCCCACCATGCACTTCAACCTAGGTGTCCTCCTTTGAGGGTTGCCCATGGGTCACCCCCGAGCGACCCTAACTGGTGAAAGGGGCGACCCATGGGTGACCTTGTTGTCTTTTCCAGCCATGAAAGAACTCAAGTTTTTGGCCATAAAAAGCTTCGCTTTTACCCAATTTTGCTTCTATTGTCATGGATTTTTGTCCCAAATATAGAGTTAACTATTTCATGCACCCACCCATGCATATTTAGCTCATTTTTATCTTTAGTTATCAACCTATGCATTCTCTTAACTCCATTTATTCTTAAGTGATAAGCTATGTTGGTTAGATCACTCCAATTTAGCCCAGATCACTCTTGTGTCTTCTAAGTTAACTCTCCATCTTCTCCACCTCTTTTAGCCTCTTCAAAACTATAAATACCCCTCACCTCTCCATTATTTTTCAAGTTGGATAATGCTCTTCCCTTCTTCACAAGCTTTTTCAAGCTTCTTCACAGGCTTTTGAGCTTCTTTCTTCATTTCTTTCTTTAGTTTTCCAAAGCTTCAAAGCTTTCATTGTTGAATAGCTTCAAAGCTCCTACTTTTGAGAGGCAATTTCATTTGTGCACACAGTTCTTGTAGGTTATTTCTCTCCAAATCAAGCATCCATATGCTCATACATGGCATTAGAGCCTTTTGCTTTTATTTGTTATCTCATCTAGCTTTCATAAAAGCTTATTTTGTGTCCATATGTTGCTCACATCACAAGCCACATTGCTCATCAAGCTCTCAATGAGCTCATTTGAAAGCTTGAAAGCTTCTTTTGCTTCTCTTTTCTTATTGTTGCCAAGAGGATTGCTCCGCTACTGCAAGAGGATTAGAGGTTGCCATACAAGGATTTATGAGGGTAGTGGAGGCTCATGCATCTTCTTTTATTCCAGGTTACTTCATGCTTTTTTTCATTTCATAGTAATTAGATAATCAAAACTTTGCTCATGGGAATAGTAAATACATGTTTTTTCCTTGATAGGCTAAGTAGATTTGCATTGTTAAAGTAGTTTCCATTTCAAAAGTTTATAGATTAAAAGCAGTTTCCCTTTCTAGATTATATCATTCCACTTATTCAGTTTATCAAACCAAAAACATAGATTCAATTGCATTAGGTAATCTCATATTAGTTTACATTCATTTTTCTAATTCCTAGAATATAAAAAAGTACTTTCATTTCTATAAATAGAAAAAAGCAAAAAATGTTTTGCACTCATATAGGTTTGCATGCATACAAAATCAAAAAGAACAAAAACATTAGCAGTGTAGAAGGTTTACAAACCCTTGGTCCCAACACAAGGTCAAGTTTAGTCAACGTTAGTCAAAACCCTTGGTTTCATCACAAGGTCAAACAAAGTCAAACCTTTGGTTGCACAAACCCTAAGTTGAAACCCTAGGTCAAGTCAAGGTTAGCTTAAACCATCTCTCTCTTGTTTAGGCTCATGAATGTGCCCTGGACTTAGAGGTGAGTGGGTGAAGGCAATCCTCGACAAGATAGAGGAGATCCACCCTAGACAAAAACAAGACCAATTAGTAATTTAAAAACAACAAGAAGATTCAGAGAACTTCAAATACAAGCAATCATCCAACAACATGAATGACAATGACAACTTGAACAAAACATCAATGACAACAATGGTCAACCCACACAATGCTGGAACATTAGAAACCCCAACAGAAGAATGGTGATTAGTGAACCTTAGGGTCATATAGTTATCTTTATAGCAACGGTCACAGAACACCGCATTCAAACAAATGCACAACACATACCCTAGGACTAGCCGATCACTCTCCATGAAGTCTAACTCTCCAATGAGCCAGATCACTCTTGTGTCTCACCTCCTCTCGATTGGCTACTTTCATGAGAGCGAGAGTGACATGGTGGTTCACCCCGTGGCAAGGAGAGAGGGTCCGTGTGTGCGCCAAAGCTGACTCGACCGCCCCAGGCCACCGAGTCATGTTTTTGAGTGTATAGGTATAAAATTAGATACCTTAATTAGTCTATCCACTACTACAAGAATAGCATCATGCTTATAACGGGACATGTGTAATCCTTGAACAAAATCCATACTAATAACCTGCCATTTCCATTCAGGTATGTCATGAGGATACAAAAGTCCTATTGGGTGCTGACATTCACCCTTAACTTGTTGACACTCTAAGCATCCTACCATAAATCATGTAGCATCGTTCTTCATTCATTTCCAGAAATATAAGGGTTTTACATAAGCTTACAACTTTGTTACTCTAGGATGACCTAAATATGGTGCAGAATGTGCTTCTTTCCACACAGTTCTTCTTAAATCTCCTTTATTTAGAACATATATCCTATTATTGAATCTCAATAACCCAACTAGTTCAAAATAAAATCCATCATACCTTGTATCTTGAGGATTTTCTATTAGAGCTTTCAAAACTTACTCATAATATTCATCACCAGTCAATTTTTTTCAATATCTGAGCTATGAAATTGGAACGCACTGATATTATTGTCGATATATGCCTTCTTCAACTCAAAGCACCAACCATTCTATTTTCCTTTGCACTTAATGTAATTAACCTCAAAATCATAGTCAAAGATGAGATCTAACCATCTTCTTTGTTGGACGTTAAGGTTAGGTTGAGTAAAGATATACTTCAAACCTTGATTATCAGATTTCAATTCAAATTGATTCCTAACAAATAATGCCTCCACACTTGAAGAGCATGCATAATTGCTGCTAATTCAGAATCATGAGGGGCATAATTTTGCTCATAGGATCGTAGCTTCCTAGACTCATAGACCACCACTTGGTCTTCTTGCATGGGTACTCCTCCTAACCCTTCTACTGAATCATCAGTCACAACAAAATGACCCTCTAGGTCTGGCACTTTAAGAATTGGTGTTGAAGTTAATTTCCTTTTAAGAATATAAAAATCTTCTTCACACTTATCAGACCACTCAAATATCTTTCCTTTTCTCTACAAGGAAGTGATAGGATGGGCAATTCTAGAAAAGTTCAAAACAAACTTCGTATAATACCTTGCTAATCCCATAAAACTTCACACTTCATGCACATTTTAGGAGTAGGCCACTCCAGAATAGCCTTTATCTTTGATGGATCAACAAAAATTCTGTTAGCTGATATGATAAGACCCAAATACCGCACCTCTTTTTGAAAGAAAGTACATTTGGATAATTTTCCATAAAGTTTATGCTCCATGAGTTGTTGGAGAACTATCTGCAAGGGTTGATGGTGTTCCTCCTCATTACAAGAGTAGATTAAAATATCATCTAAAAGCACCATTTTTTTTTTGTCTAGATAGTCTCTGAAAAAATTATTTATCAAATTCATAAATGCTGCTAGAGCATTGGTCAAACCAAAAGGTAAGACTGTGAACTCATAATGCCCATACCTTGTTCAAAAAGTTCTCTTGTGAATGTCTTCTTCCTTTAATCTCAACTGATGATACCTTGATCTAAGGTCAATTTTAGAAAATATAGTGGCATCACACATTTGATCAAAAAGATCATCTATGCATGGTAAAGGATACTTGTTCTTAATCATTGCTTTGTTAAGCATATGATAATCTATACAAAGACATAGAGTGCCATCCTTCTTCTTAACAAAGATCACAGGCACTCCCCAAGGTGATACACTAGGTCTAATCAATCCTTTTTGCACAATAATTCCTAGAGTTGAGCTTTTAACTCCATCAACTCAGTAGTAGTCATTCGATAAGGTGCTTTAGACATCGGTTTAGATCCAGGGATAACATATATTGTAGAATCAAAAACTCTCTTCGGGGGTACACCTGGAAGGTCTTCTGGAAACACATCCTGAAAATATTAAAGAAAAGGGTACTATTCAAAAGTATTTTCCTTTAATTCCTTCTCCTCTTCATCCTTCACCTTCTCCATTTTTACTACAAATATTTGGCATCCCTTCCATTTTTCTCTTTTCAATTGCATCGTGATAATTTGCCTAATTTTCATTTCTCTCTGAAAACCCTGGATAAGGACAATATTTCCACCATCATCGATGCATTCTATTATTTTGGAAAAATAATCAACTTTTGCCCTATGCTGAGATAGCCATTTCATCCCTAAGATGACATCATAGGATCCTAGAGGTGCTACATATAAGTTGACCTCCGTAAAAAATGTAGGTAGGGTTTATCTGGCTTTAAACAAGCATTGCTCTACCCAAGCTCTTGACTAGTTTGCAAACTCTACTGTCCATGAATTAGAGATGAAACCAACTTTCCTAGATATTTTATCAAGTAGTCTAGGGTTCATAAAATTTTTAGTTAATCCTGTATCTATAAGAATAGAAATTGGGGTTCCCAAAAGAGTACCTATGGTTTCAATAGGGGTAACCTGATACTCAGCTTGACGACTATGAAGAGCAACATGAATCCTTTGCTGAAAAGTCGTTTGCTATGAAGGTGAAGGTTTTCCTCCAAAAGAATTTCCTTGAATCTTCGTGGGGCATTAGTTAGCATAATGATCTCCTCCACACATGAAACACCCTCCAAGAGGACCTTTCTTTATTGAAGACCAATTGGTATTATCATCATTCCTTTTTAGATTTGAATCCCTTTTTCCATCCCTGTAATCATTTCTATTAAATTTGGAACTTTTTCCATGGTTCCTCTCTCTGGATTCTTGATCCTTGCTTCTCTTTTTGAAGGATGTCAAAGGATGACTCTAGTTAAATTTCCTTCGAGATCTTTCTCAATACATCGAGATAGATTTGAGCTTCTGGTCTTGCTTAATGGCTTTCTCAAAAACTTTGTCCATGGTTGTGGGTCCATGAACATCCACTTCTCCGCCAATCTGAGCATTCAAGCCCATAATAAACTTCCTTATTCTAAATCTCTCATCCTTTTGATATTGTGGCACATACTTCAATAACATAGTAAATTTTTCCCAGTATTCAATGACAATCATATCTCCTTGATGTAAATTTTGAAAATCTATTAATTTCTAGTCAAAATAAAGTTGGGGCAACCACCTTTTCCTGAATATGACCACAAATTAATCCCAAGTTAGGCTCAAGAAACTCAATCCTAATTCCATTTTCTTGTTCATCCACCACGTGGATGCTTCTCCAACTAACTGGTATGCTCCCCATACATCCTTGGTAATCTTAGAATGGTTTCTTATCTCAAAATATATTTCCATCTTAGTTAGCCAAGCCTCAGCTGCATCTCCACTCACTATTCCATCAAACTTAGGAGGTATAAATTTCTTCATATCTTGGGCTAACTCACTGGTAAGATGAGTTTTTGCCTCATTTTACATTAGTGAGTCTTGGTTATTTACTCTTGGTTCTCCATGAAAACTGGACTCTTCTCTTTCTTCAGAATAGTGTTCCTAATTGGTTTCTCCCTCTCTAACTTCTTGTTTTAGGGATTCCAATCTTCATTTTGTTTCATAACAATACCACACCTAGTCATTGCATATAAATTTATCAAAACATGCAACTTTTTTTTTTGATACACTATCATAAAAGTACAAGTTCGTAAATAAAGAAACTCAAAGATTCATCACACAATCATTTGCTTACTCAAAATCCAAAATCTAACTTTATTCACTTTTTGGACCTTCACATCCTTACTCAAATACAAAACTTCTATCTTTTTTTTTTGTTATAAAAAGGTATTGTTTACATATCACTTTCTAATAGAGTAAATTCCTTTGGTTCCTCTTCTCCATTAGAATCAAGTAACACAAATTTAATAGGTGTATGTACTTGTGAGAACTCCTTCAACACCTCTAAACTCATAACAGGCACATCTTGTCCACACCCGAAAGGCATGTCACAATGTGTAAATGGTTTACTAATCTTAACAATAGTAGGAGTTAACAATATTTTTTCCTACTCAAGTTGTTTCCTCCTTTCCAAGTGGATATGTTTGAGTGCATCAGCTAGTGTTTCAAAATCAGTGAGCTAAGCTTCCTTTGCATAACTCATTGTATTTTCTATCTTTGGTTCAGGAGATGGCTCTTTCTTAATAATGATCTTACACATTTCACTAAGTTTGGTTTTCTCAGCTTGCTTTCTTGTCCTTCTATTTCCTTCCATTTTGGCACAAGAACAAATATTTTATCATTATCATATCTTGCCAATCTTGTGAAACCTTACAATGAGATCCAAGGTCCAAGTGCTGAACCCAGTAGCTTTGATATCATGTGTAACATCGCAACTGGAATATTAGAAAAACTCAAACAAAATTAAGCAAATATGCATACATGTTTTTTAAAAGAGGGAGAAATATCCATAACCAATATATTACAATTTCTATATCCATGTACAATATACATATTCCAAAAGAAGGTTGCTTCACTTGCTATTTACAAATTGCAAAATAACAAATGGTCGTATTTCTTATGACTTACAATTTTATCAATATCATTTAAAAAATAAGCAATGTATTCTTGTTCACAAGTCTTTGGCAGTCAACTGCAGGACAAAGAGAGCATCACCCTGGTGCTTTTCCTCCAACCATAGACTGACAGTCCCCCGCACACTTTCCTTCCTGGAAGTGGCCCTTCCCTTCACAAGGATATTAGATAATGAAAATCAACTAATTCCATATGCCATCTGAGAACTAGTGATGTGTCCTAGCTATGACAATTGGGTTTACAATTCTAGTCTAGCTCTAGCTATGTATGACTTGTTCTGATTATTCAGTTATTTGGTACACCGTGAACCAACAATGCAAGCAGTGACTTTTACATTACTTTGGCCAAAGTTTCATATATATATATAGTCGTATGTTCACTCACTCTTTTCTCAACTTGGAGACAACATTATTATTAATCATTTATTTCCTTTATACATAACAACTCTCTTGGACATACTTATACCACATTACTCATAATGACATATACTGTTTATCTACTGGTCATTCCTGACGAGTCTAGGTTGAGAGTTAGATGACTGGTGTAAACACATATTGAGTCCCTTTTTGCATCCTTGCAATCATGGGTCTATGACATCTTGTCATCTACTCAAAGGCTTGTTTACCTAATCTCATGCTCATCCTAGTCATCTACACAAACTATGTTAACATTTAAACTGTATAGATTATCAAATAAAGACTCTATCTGTCTCAATAATTATTTGACTCATAAGCTGTTGATAATAACCTATAAATGTGAAATCATTCAAATTGAATACTTACTTTTATGTATAAATAAGAGAGAATTCCAATCATCACATTAGTCTAAATCTTGACTTCTCGTTGGCATAAAAAAATGTTTCTCAAGACATCCTTATGGCTATTCTTAGCCTAAGATGGGTAAAAGAATATTTCTTCATAAAACTAGAATATAGATAAATCAAGATGATTTCCATATTAACATCTATATAAAATTCTAATTTCTCCATATTTCAACTAAAAATAGAAACCTTATGTCAAGAGTCTCTACACTAAGACTTTGTCTTTTTATACTAGCTTTTCCAAGCTTTCTAAAAACATACACTCAATCCTCTTAATCCATAACTAGTAAGAGAAGTATACTTATAATTGACCTTCTCTTAGGTCCTTCTCTAAATTGCTATTAACCCTTTCTAGGTTACTAAACCTTAGCTTGGTTTTCTATAAAACAATCGCTCTATTATAAAATGGGTTATACTTTCACCCTTGGCCTCTATGTTCTTACACAATTAGCCTAAGAATAGAACAAAATTGACTTGAGTTTATCTCAGTCAACCTTCTTAAGATAATATACTCGGCCTACAACACATCAATCAGTTATAAACTTGTACCATCGATCATTAACATATTGCTCGGCCATAGACTTAATCTGTGAGCCTGAATTCATAATATTTCGACCTAAAAGTTTACACACTCAGCCCTTAGCAAAATATATGGCCTTAAAAATTCACAGTTGACTCTTAAAAAAATATATGGCCTTAAAACTTCACAATCAGCTCTTAACAAAATATATGGCCTTAAAATTTCATAATTGGATCTTAACAAAATATATGGCCTTAAACACCATCACCAAATGGTTTAGATACTAGTCTGACTATTATCACCAGTCTATATATATATATATATATATATATATATATATATATATATATATATATATATAGATAAAATAAGGTATATTATTATAGACATGGATAATCAACTCTTTGAGATATCGAGCCATAATGTTTCCCTAAAGATACATAATAAAATAAGGATAACATATCTTCCGAGTCATTCTTTTCTACTCCAAATGAAATATGATGCTTATAAATACAGTTCTAATTCCTTAGTCGAGGATGATCAACATAATATATCTACATATTCCATTGCAATTACCAATAACGTAATGCATATCAAGATATTTGTAGTATCTCATACGATAGTATAAGAAGAACTTACCTATTGTATATCACAGGTAGCATGCTAACTATTTCTTACTTCTTCCTGCGTTCCTCCTTTCAGATCCCTTTCCTTCGAACTCTTCTCTCTCTACTGTATCCTCCCTCTCCCTTCTCACATAAAACACTTCCCTTATTTCTAAAGTTGCCTTGCCCAAGTTATGGGCACTCATTATTGCACCACACCACAACTCACTCCATATTCTTGTGGCTCTCCACATGCAAAAGGTAGTGGAGAACATGGAGCTATTGCTCCTCTCTCCACTCCCAAGCATTTAGGGAGTCCACTTAGAAGAAAAAGGAGACTCTTTTAATTTACCTAACATAATTATCAACTACAACAGTAATATTAATAATAATAATAATAATAATTTGTAAATCGGCATAACATACTTATCTAGAAAATGTTGATATCGTGCACTTTCAACCATTAAATGTGTTCATCTGAAGAATAAATATCGACGTGAAATTCTCACAAGTTGACTAAGATTAGACAACAAAATTAAACATGTTTAGTCGACTTACACTTGTCGACTTGTCATCCAAAGATATACACTAGGCTTCTATCAGATGACAACAGGGATTTAACCTTCATCACAATGATGACATATCTGACAAGAACTGACATGATCTCTTACTAAGTATATGTGTGTGTGTGTGTGTGTGTGTGTTTCCAGATGGCATAAGGTTCGTTGTGTTCACATGATATAGTATCCACTCTATGGTGATACTATCTCTCTACTCATATCGGAGGGAAAACAACATTGTTCCTGCATCCACCTCAGTTACATGACTGTAGTTAGTCTATTTCATCATTTTAACCACATGTTAAATAATGACATCATAAACAATTTTGTTGCACATAAATTGATACAAAACAAATGCATTTTCATCATTACTATGATCATAATATTTTCTCTAACTATTTGTCTCTTCAAAAATAAAGAAAATAAATACCTTAGTTTTTAAAAATGGGGTGTGACAAAATGGGTCTTGGTATATCCCCATTCACTTGTTGGGCGATGATAACATTTCCCCTTCTATTTTGATATCCCCTCAATCGATAAGGTCTTGAATGTAGTTTTTCAATTTCATGCACTTGTTGGTAGCATGACCCTTAATCTTGTGATAATAACAATATTTATGTTTTTTAGACCATGCATGTTTAGTTTTGGTGAGGGGGAAGGCCATCATGTTAGCTTTGACTAGTTTTTGGAACACTACCTCCATTGGTTTTCCCAAAGGTGTGTATTGTATCCTTTTTGCTTCTTGTCTTGGTTGGCCAAATAGGATAGTGACATTAGGATTGTGTTGAACATTTTAAACATGATTTAAGTCTATGAACCCATCACTAACTACATTTTTGTTTTTTCCAAACACTTGAGGTTTTTTTTGTTTGGATTTGGTCCTTGGAAAAGATCTTGACCAATCCTTTAGCTACAAGTTATTTTTCAATTTGCACCCCTTTCTCAATAATTTCATTGAAAGAGGTGACTTAGTGTACCTGTAAGTGAAATGTCCTTATTCAAATTAGTGATAAAGATGTGCATGAGTTGTTTTTTAGGAATGGGCCATGGGAATCTACTTTCTAGACTTTTCCACTATTGTAGAAAGGATGAGAAAATTTCCCCTTTTATTTGTTTAGCATTATAAAGGTCCATCATAGTTAATTCATGCTATACATTATAAGAGAAGTGTTTTATGAACTTCTCCATCAAGTCAGTGAATGTAGTAATGGACCCTTAGGGAGGTGTAAGAACCATTATAATGCTTGTCCTCCTAAACTTTAGGGAAATAGTCTAAGCAAGTAGATGTCCTCATAAGTGACCTCTTGGAATGCCATGTAATATGCTATGTAAAATTATTTTACATGGTATCTTGTATCTCCCTTTCCCTCATACTTGTTGAATTTGGGTATTTCAAAGTAGCGAGGAAAGGGGATTTATGAGATGGTCCAATCGAAGGGGTAGGGACATAGTTCTTCAAATATGCATGTTTTATTTTGATTTTGTGTACCTACTTATAACGCCTTACTAGAATCCATCATGGCCTACCACTCTTGGTCAAAGGGGGTGTTCAAAGATGGTGATGGTGAGATAAATTTAGAAATTTATGGTTGAAATGGGAAAAGGTGGATGTTTGGGTGATTGAATGTATTTAGTTTTGTTGTTAGTTGGGTTGATTTGGTGAGTAGGATTGAATGGATTGTTTGAATTGTTTTTGTTTTTGATTAAATTTATTGTGTTGATGTATGGTATTATTTTGATGTGTTGGTTTTTTTGGATAACTTGAGTTGTTGAGAAAGTTTAGGTTTTTTTGATTTCTTGATTTTGATGGGTCATTGTTTTTGTTTAGATTTGTTAGAATAGATTGATGATTTGGATTGTCATATTTGTTTTGATTGGAAGGATTGCCATAGGAGTTTGGGTGATGAGGGTCATGTTTTGTTTTGGGTTTGGGTTTGTGTGATAGGTTTTTCTTTTTAATGACAACGGTCCTTTTCATATTATCATCATGGTTTTGATGTAAGTGATTATTGGTGTTATCATGATTTTGGTTTATGGGTCCTTCGTCTAGGGTGTTGTCAGGGTCTTGGCTTGATGGCTCAAGATGCACTATTTTGTGAATATTTTCTAGGTTATAGTTTGATGGCAATTGGGCTCTTGATTCAATTAGATGTCTAAGTATGTCATTTTTGTTTCATTCTATAAATTTATCCACTAGGGAGTGTCCTTGTTTAGAATTAAGGAAGCCATGATAGTCATGAGAGTACTTACTTTGGTTAAGGAGAATTTAATTGTCACTATCACTAGAATGGACCCTTTAGCAAGAGGGTTCTCCAATATAAGGATCTTGAGAACATGGTAATCCTAGGAGAAAGGGATTTTCTTCATTAAATTCATGTTCAATTTAGCTTGGTGTCTTGTGGTTGGTGACATGAAAAGGTGTCTTGGTCTTGAATTGGATGTGGCTTTAGGATTTGATTTTAAGATGTGACTTTAGAATGTTGATCCTAAAAATGTTTATTTTGAATTTAGTTTGTTTAATTTTGGGCTTTTGGTGCAATATAAGTTTAACACAAGGATGAAGAAAAAGGAGACGCAAGAACACCTTATGCTTGTCAAATGGGATTGTTTGTCTTGTGATCTCACAAATATAGTTGACTTGGTCATAAATAGTAGTGGCCTAATATTTCAAAGCACTAACTACAAAGGATTAGAACCATATCTGTAGCCTACTTTTTCTTTTCCAAAATTATAGTGTGAGTAACTTCTTGAGGCCAACTACTTACCGATGTATCACAAGTTACAAATGGCTAAAAAGTTTCTTGCACTAGGCTCAATAAGGCTCTTGTTGTGCTTCACACACACACCTCATTTAAGGCAAAATGTGGACCCCTTCTCTTACTTTTTCTCCATCTTTTCTTTTTTTGTTTTCTTTGGATTTGATGCCTTCGCTTAAATCTCTCTTTTGCCTTTGGTTTTGATTTTTGATTGTTGTTTATCATTAGAATTTCACCTTTTTTCTTTAAACATATTTTTTTAGTTTGGCTTTATTGCTTTTCCTAGTTTTTACTTGATTTTAATGTCTTTTATTTGATTTTCTCCTTGTTTCCCTTTGTCAGAGTATCAAGGTTTGTCATTTCATCATGATAATAGAATCAACGCTGAAACTTTGACAGTTGTATGTTGCATGGTGGAATTTTGGCTTATCAGGGTTTGTCATCTTGGCATGATGGTAAAAGCACCCCCAACATCCCAACCCCAAGGATACTAGTGTTGATTTGGTGTGTCACCCTTTTCAGAGTTTCAGAGTTTGTCATCTTGGCAT
Organism: Cunninghamia lanceolata; assembly: GCA_027924645.1. Classification (NCBI taxonomy): domain Eukaryota; kingdom Viridiplantae; phylum Streptophyta; class Pinopsida; order Cupressales; family Cupressaceae; genus Cunninghamia; species Cunninghamia lanceolata. The sequence continues at coordinate 16,280,990 of BSBN01001272.1, read as the reverse complement.
GATAGTGAAAGCATATTTGAAGTCCTGAATGACTAGGGATATGACCTAAGTCTGACCTATCCTTAGCCCTACATTTATTGTAGTTGTTTCCCACACGTGTGTGAAAAGTGGGTTTTATTGCCATTTACTCAATTCATTTTCACTTTTTCCTTTTATGATTTTTACTTTGGGTTCTCTGGTGATTTGATCTTGTGCATGAGATCAAGGTCGTTAGTGCATCTAAAGGTGATTGTTCATGATTTTCCTACTTGTGTGGCTATTCTTACGTGTTCCTCACCATTTTTCTCACTCACTATGTTTTCCAAGTAGGTTTTCATAAATTTCTTTGCATTTTAATGGTGTTTTTCACCTATTAGTGTGTTACTACTTTGGTTTGATCTCTTTTTTCTATTTTTTTTTGCATTTTCCTTTGTATTTTGGGTTGTTTTGGGGATTTCTCCATTTCTATTTTCCTTCTACTTTTCTACTTTTTCATTTTTCCCCTTTATGTTTTTGTGTTTTAGCCCATTTGAATCCTTTTATGCTTTGGTGCGTTTTTCGATGTTATTTTTACTCATTTCACTTTTTGGAGTCTTAGAGTCTTTATTTCTTTTATCTCTTTTAGGTGTTTGGAGTGAGTCTTTCCCAATCTTTGATCCTTGTTATTATGAAATTTCTCTAGGTCTTTCAAAATCGTGATGGCAGACATTTTCATTTTACTTTACCATTTTGGTATGTGATAGAGGTTGTCTTTCAATCCTGATTCCCAACATTTTAATGTATTAACTCTTTTGAAATCATGTCGTCAGACTTGTTTGTTTTCCCTTGCCATTTTGGTATTTGGTAGAGGTTGTCTCCAACTTCTGATTCTTGACACTTTAGCGTATTAACCCTCTCTGAATCATGAATTTGAGCTTGTGTGTTTTGCTTTGCCATTTTGGTATGTGATAGAGGTTATCTCTGATCCTCGATTCCTAACACTATAAAGTATTAATCTCCTTAGGATCGTAACATCAAACTTATTTTCTAGTGCTCTTTTGGTATAAGTTTGAAGGTTGCTTCGATCTCCAATCTCTGACAACTTTAACTTGATAGTTTCTTAGGATCAGATGATCAAATTTACAAGTTTTTGCTTGCCTTTTTACACAAGAATAATAAGATCACCTCGATCTTCAATCCTTAATGTTTTACATAGTACTATCCTTTGGGTAGGTATCAGACTTCTGGGATCTCCAATGATTTACAAGGAAACCATAATTTGCTTTTGTTTTGATGTATTTCAAGTTAAATTCTTCAAGGATATGCTTTAAGGTTGTGGAATGTACTAACCCTGATGAATTTAAAGGAATATATCTTATTGTCAATGGTATGTTTTAATGGGTGGTTTGGTTCTCATTGCTGAAATGCAAGAGAATCCATCAGGAAAAGAGATGAAGTACGAGTTCAAGGGGTATCATCCCCCATCCAAGATGTTTTCAACATATGCAAAGATTGGAGATACAAATCTAGATCGTGTTGATGTCTAGGAATTCCTACAAAGGGCACACAAGGAAGGAGACAGATCCTTTTCAAGCCCGGTGCATGGTTGGTTCAGGATTGGTTCAAGAAACTGCATCCCCAGTATCCTTATAGTCTCCTAAGTTGGTTTTGGCATGTGCACAAAGATATGATTAGAATAAGAGGAAAGTGTTTGATCTAGCATGTCGAGTGGTTCTAAATTTTAGGGTTGGTTTGATAGAGAGAGTCTTTGAATTCCCCACCCATCTTGAGCATGAGAAGGAAGTTCATGGAACCAAATCAAAGAAACCAAGCAAAAGGTGTCTTTGAGACATGGCGGTGTAGGGAGAGTTGGGGAACCACTTACAACTAAGGAATAAGAAGAGAAAGAATAACAATTGGAGGGATTAGACTCAAAGGTATTTCAATACATTTGCATGTGCAAAATTGGAATGACATCAAAAGTATTACTCTTGGAGTGGAAGTCCTTCATAAAGATAGTCAACTAACAAAAGTTCTTAACAACAGGGTCATCAAGGAAGCAATGAGAGCCTATCACAATATCAATAATGGAGCGTATCAATATTAGGGAGTAAAGTTAGTAGTTTAATGTTAATATAGGGGAATTCCTCCTAGTTTATATTTTAAGAGGTCAACCTAATTTTTGAAAGTATGTAACTTGTAAGTAGGTCTTGCCCTACTAGGCCATCCTTGTGATGAATGTAATTAAAGATCACCTTTATAAAGATAGGAGTGTAATTTGGGTTTTAAAAGGGGGGAATATAGATTTTTTGATATGGGGCTACAATTTTATAATTTTGATAAAGCATGCAAGTGGCAAATTGTAACACATCTACAGTGTGGGAATCTCGCTATATCACATGTAATCTACCAATTTTGGTGCCAATTAATAATAAATATTCAATCTTCTCTGTGTTTCTATGCTTTGGTGGTAATGTATTTGCAGTTTTTCCCATTTGTGTTTGATGCTTCTTGGTGAGATTAGTGCTTAATTGTTATATCTTTATATGGGATTGAGGAATAAAGTCTAATTTCTATGCATGGAATATGGTTTTTTCATACATTTCATTCCAATTTCTCAGTAACTCCTTAGACTTTTGCATCTAATGTGTATATGATTGCGTGAAATATTGGTCATTACATTTCACATTATTTTTATATCTCATCAGGTTCATTAAGTACAGTTGGTCAGATACAGAGGTTATCCAATTTCATTTTATTCATCTTTAGTTTCTTCTAACCCTAATCTCATTTTACATTTTCTTTATTAGTAGATTAGTTTAGGATTAGATTTAGGAACTTTGAACTTAAATATAACACTTGTCTACATAGAGACTTTATCAATATGAACCTAAGGATCACATTAGTCTATAGAGAGACTTTATCAATTTGAACTCAAAAGCAAACCTTTCCTATAAAGAGAACTTATCTATTTGGTCCAGATTTATTTACCAGCATATGCCCCTTAAACAAACATTCACATAGACCACTAAGCTACTCAAACATGCTGTGACCTTGAAAATAGGGACCTTGGAGGTAATTAATCTTCTTGATTGGTTACCTTTTCAGTAGAAGTAGATTGATCTTCATTCTACTTGAGTTGATGTGCCAAAACAACCATCAACAACTCTCTAGGGAGTCCTCAATATACCTGAAGGTATGTGAGGCCCAAGTCTGTGAAATCAGGGAGTTTGTTTAAGATGTGTGATAAAGTTCAAATCTCTTCTCACTTCACTCCATCCTCTTAAACAAGAGATGCACCAAGAATGACAATTCCTACCTTGAGGGGTATTATCCAAGGCCTGGGTATTGGTGGATGAAACTACCTCACTTCAAGGCATGCTTAAAACACGTAACCGCTTAGCCAAAATTGATAATTCCTCCCTCTAATTTATATACTCCATTAGAAAATAAGGTTTGGATAGTGCTTGTGATGAAATCCAAGTCACTAAGCCCCTGACAAAATGAAAAATTAAAAAGGAACACTTGCTTTTAATTTCCAAGATCACTTCAAAGTGTAAGGAAAGAGCATATGCAAGTTCCTTTAGTGACAAAAAGGAAGAGGATTTTTTTTATCTCAAGATCACCTTGTGAGATGAGAGAAGAGCATACACAACCAAGTCATGAACACAAAGAAAAGACAAACAATAAGGTTGTTTTTATCCTCAAGGTCATCTTGTGGTATCATAGGAGGGCATACACAACCAACTTATACACAAACACAATAAATAAAGGTTACTTGTCCTTATTAAAAAAGGTGAGTGAAATTGCTTTGGAAATTTGTTCTTCAACAAACAAACCTACAACACCACAAGTTGGTAGTTTGTAAGATACAATGCTTGGATCAATAAACCTATGAAAAATAGGGGTTAAAAAAGTAAGAAAAGCTAATACAAATGAAAAGGACAAATGTTAGTACACTAAAATTAACAAAATCTATAAAATAATTAGAAACAAAATAGAAACACTAAAATAATAGATAGAGACACTTCAAATTATACAAAAATGCTTCTATCTAGCACATAAATGCCAACTTGCAAGAATAGATGATTAGCAGTTACAAAAATGGTAAAAAATGCCACAAAATGCTAAACTAAGACATAAATGCCTCTAGACCAAATAGAGACATTGACCTAAAAGAACAAAGGATTAGAAAATGGGAACACTTGGAAAATAGATAGAAATGTCAAACAAATGATGAAAATGTTGAGAGAGACCATAGAAACATTTCCTTACACAAAATAAGTCAGTTTGAACAAAAACATTGCGAAAAATAATGAAGACATTGATAGTATAATAGATATGTTGACACAAACTAATGAAACACTGCTACACCTACAAAACTAGGATCTTTAAGGAGAAATCGTAGTTTAAATGTAATAAATAATTAAAACCGTAACTAACTTAACACCCACAAAAAACTAGGTTGAGGGATAATTATTGCGCAGTATTAATGAATGAAAAGACCCCTACAAGACTAGAAATAATTAGAAAACCCATGAATATGGAGGAAAATGACTCCTAGAATCATAGAAAATAAAGACATCATGTATTAAACATCAAGTATTAAATGTATATTCTTAAATTTGAATGCATGCGTTGAAATAGAGAATGGATACGTCTATGTGTAGAAACATGGCCTACAAGCATGAAAACCTACAAAAAGCACATCAAAATGAACTGTAACCACAAAAATTAGATGGAGATCGAAGTCCCACTAAGCATGGTAGAAATGTGATATCTAAGTTTGGACCAAAAACAAGGAGAAATCAATTAGAAACATAAACATCCATTCCAAACCAAACTAACCTCTAGTAGAGCAATGAAGGCATTAACAACAAAAAAATGCAGTAGTGGACACTAGCATTATACCTCCATGACCTTGGGATATGCTCTTGGATAAGAGGTTGAGTTGATAACTTACTATGTTAGTTTATTTCTCTTGGAAATTTCCTAATTTAGTAGCATGTACCTTCACTTCCAATTATGATATGAATGTCCATTGGATAGAGGGTTTATATAGATTTATTGATAAGAATGTGGATAGTTCATATTTGATCTTGGGGATGGAGGGTTGGGATTATCTCATAAGATTGGATGGCTAGGATTGAGGCACGTGAAGGGATGGGATTAAATCAAGTTGAATAAGGGCTAGGATTACCTTAACTTTCATGGGGAAATGGGATGCACACAAGTGGAGGTTTGAAATGAGTGCAAGTGGATGGGGAGATCAAATCATGAGATGGATGGTTGAGATCAAATTGTCTTGCATGGAGAGATAGGATGCACACATGTGGATGCTTGGAGTGAGGGTGAGTGGAAGAGAGAGATTGAGTTGTGATGGATGGTTGAGATATTCTTAAGTTTGAATGGAGGGTGGAGATGAAAAAGGATATTTTTTGGATTTTAGTGGTGAGGTGAAAATGATTTTGTATTTTTATTTTTAAAATGAGGTGAGAGAGAAATATGAATTAGCCTAAATATTTAAATAAGTTTGATTTATTTAATTAATTAGTAGAGGAAGATAGTCACAATTAAATAAATGGAATTTGTTTAGTTGATTACTGATGGAAGAAGGTTAGTTGAATTAATTAAATAAATATATATATTTTAATTCACTGATGAAGAGGAATTAGTCTAGTTAATTAGCAATGTAGAAACCTAAAATTGTCTATCACATTTCTATTGTCATCAACACTTCATTTGCATCATTCTCCTCTAAATTAATTTTTACATCATCATGACCTCTATTTTTCTATGTGACAACATTTCTTTCTATTTTTTTATAGAGGTTTAAATTTCATTGCTAACACATTTCTTGTAGAAAAATGCTTGTCAAAGGCTTTTTTGATCAAACCACTAACATTTTTGAGTGAAAAATGTTGGTCCACGATCATTCCTCAAGCTACTAACTTGTTGTGTGTAGCATCTCTTGTGAAAGACCATATTTTATCACTAATTTAGTTGCACCTTGAACATGATAAGGGAATGAATCTTTGTATGCTTTATTTGTGAGAATTTATAAAGTGTGTATGCTCTCCCCTCACACCACAAGGTGATCTTGGGGATAAAAATCACTTTCTAAGTTCTTTTGTGTTATACCTAAGAGTCTAAGTATGTATGCTCTCTCCTTGCATTGAAAGGTGATCTTGGAGATCAAAAGTAATTATATTTCTTTCCCTTTAGGGGCCTACCTAAGGATTTCATCACCTTATGCGACAACCCATACCCACGTGTTCTAATAAGGTATAGAAATTTAGGAGAGAATCAAAAGACTCTCCTACTAAAGGACACTTCTTGTTTAGATAAGCTTGAAATAACTTTATACCTTGAAAAGTAACGAACAAGAATGGGCTACCCTCTCAAACCAGGCCTTTAGATATACCCTTCATTTCTTGGACTTGGTACTACCGTACCTTCAGGTATTTTGAGGACATCCCCTAGTTACCTTATTTAGCGTAGATAGGATGTTTCATCCATATATACTTGGAATGCACCGATAAGCAGTTAGCCCCAAGAAGTTACTCACCACACACAAGTGTTTATGCCCTCTAGAACCAGACATGCATGCTGTGTATGCTCTCCCCTTGTTCCTTTTGAGCAATCTTGGGTGATCAAATTCTCATCACGGGACTTGCATGTTATGACTAAACAAAGGAAACAAGGTGGGCTTACAAGTGTATATACTCCCACTTGAATAATTTAGGATTGTTCTTGTGCTTGGTGTGTCTTTTTGTTAACAAACCAGTGTTGACTTTGGTATGATGGTTGTCATTGATGTCAAAAGTGAGTACCTCAGGTGGAGGATGCCTTTCATGTCATGATCATGTTGAGTTGGTTGATTGGTTGCTCATGTTTGAGTTGAGTTGTTGTTGTGATGTTGATGTCAAAAGTTGGTTCTTTGTGATGTGTTGATTATTTGATATTGATTATGTTGACCATTGATGTTGATCAGTTAAGGAGTTCAACATGCTTCATGTTGATCATAAAAGGAGTGCAGTCCTATCAATATGAAATTCATTTCTTAATATTCATGATTAGTATCACTCTAAGGTTATTGTTCATTTCATTTCACAGATGGTGTCTTGGAGTTTTGATGGCACATTATTGATATTAGTTGTGTTGAGAGTTGATGTCTTAGATCAGTGTTCATAGTATGACCTTAGGATGAAGAGCAATCTGAGAAGCATTATCAAGGCATGTTTGGTACATTTTGAGTATGGTGAATATTGGCCTCTAGTGCTGATTACCTTACCATGATGATGGTTCTACTAGTGTGACAGAGATACATTTTCTCAAGAGTTGTATAAGGTGATTAGTGTATGTTGGAGCTTTGGGTTGATGTTTTTTTGTCATTATTAAGTTCCCTTCAGTCATGTATGGATTGATCTCATGCATTGCAGACAAAGATATTTCATGATGTCATTCAGAGTGATGATGATACAATGAGTTTCAATGGAATGCGATATAATATTGGGATCCTTGAAAATATGTTAAGAGGTCTTCATATTAGGATTTTATTTAGTGTGTTCTAAACCCTAACAAAGGTCATACAAGGTATATGTGAGACATAGCTTGCCCGTCATTACTTTTTTGTCTTTTTATTCAGTGACTTAGTATCATAGGTTAAAACAACTTAAGTGAATACTTGAGGATATCAACTCCATGGGGATACTAGTCCCTTTTCCTAGTAAGACCGAGAGACCCGGTTGAGTCTTGTGGAATGGGCACCCAAATGGAAATCGATGGCTCATGTTTAAAGTATGAAAGGCATGAAAAGTGACATCAAAGGCAGAAGTTTAAATGCCAACAGATTTGTTGCTTTGATAAATTTGATGGGTAGTTGGAATATATGTAGCCCTTAACTATTTTTGGCAGTTTGTCACCGAACTAGGAAGGCCAGGGAAATTTATAAAAAAGGACTCAGAGAAGTTTTAGGGAGAAAGAATGGGTGTTTTGTGTTTCATAGAGACATATCTACATATTTCTGTGTGAATTGTAAAATTTGATGAAGTAAAACTATGTATTTAGGGATCTTGAAGTTATGATATGTTTTGAATGCATGAAAAAGGTTTCTGATTATTTGTGTGTATGAAAGGGGCTTCAGATTAGGTGAGGGGTTTCAAACTAGGTGATGTGCAGTGTGTATTATATTACATATATATATTTTTGTCAGCAGAGGAGATAAGTATCTTATGGTCTTTATGTTGGTGCTGCATTAAGGGTTTTTATGAACAAGTGCATTACAGTGAATCAGAGTAACCCTTTGAACTTCTTCTTTTTGTATTCAAACCATTGATACAATCATATCATGTTAGTGAGGCACCATTTTGCTAGTGAGGTAGTTGTATTTGCCAGTGAGGCATGTTGTATTTGCTAGTGAGGCATGTTGTGTAGCCAGTGAGGCACAAAAAGTAGCCAATGAGGCTCTATGATCAGTGAAATTTTATTAAGCTAGTGAGGCAATTTTTCATGAGTGGGTTTTTTTTATCCCTATGCAGGTTTTCCACTCATAAAACTTGTGTTACGTTTCCTCCTGATGGTTTGTTATATTGTTCTTGTTTGATAATCTTTGTTCAAGTTTTATATCCTAACTTGCATATCATTGTGACTATGTTTTCAATGGGTTTCTGTGCATAATATTGGTGAGTTAAGTTTTGATAGTTGAAAGTTTATAGACCATTGATTCACCCCCCCTCTTAATGGTCCTGTACTCCAACAAGTGGTATCAGAGCATAGGTTCCTTGTTGAAGTCTAATAGGCTTGGGTAGGTCTTGGTAGTGGAGTATTATGGGAAAGTGTAGAAGAAATAGAGAAAGAAAAGATGCCAAGCAGAAGTTTGTAAAACAAACCTGAGTCAAGTCAAGTAATGAGTTGCTGCATGAGTCACCCCTGAATGTTGATACAAAGTGTGATAAAGAGAATGGTCTTGTAGTTGAGAGTTTTGATAAAAAGGAAGACTTCATTGTGAGTGTAGGTGGATAAGAACTTGATAAAAGAGAAGATGATTTTGTTGTTGAGATTGATGACGAAGAAGGAGACCTCTTTGTGGTTGAAGATGATTATGAACAAGAGTATGATGAACAAGAGTGTGAGATTGATATGGAAGGCGAACTCTTGTGTGCTTTGGATACGATCAAGCAACTCAAAAAAGAGAATAAGAGACTAGAAGGCCAACTTCAACAAGAAAAAGATTCCAAGGACAAGGTATGTTCAAATTTTGCAAAAGTTTCTTTAGAACTTGAAGAGTCAAATAAATTAATTATCAGTCTAAAGACAGAAATAGAAGCCAAAAGGGTAGTTGATTTTACAAAATCTGATCTTGAAGTCAAAACTAATGAATACCTAAAACTAGAGTTTCTTTGAGAAAGGAATTGGAAAAGGCATCTTCTAAGTTGGACAAGAATTTGCAGTTTGAAAAGAGTACTGAATGCTTAAATGACTTGTTGAGGAAACAAAAGCATCGTAAGGACACTACAGGCCTAGTCTATGAAGAAGGGAAGACCTCTAAAGTTAGGAATACACCAAAGAAGAAGATAGATTTGGGTCATCATGTTGCTGCTCCTGCAGACAAGATAGAAGAAAAACCTACTGATAAAGGAGGAAGGACAAGTAGCTTCTCAAGATCTTCACCTCTCAGGGAATACCATTCAATAAGGTACAACTATTCTCAATTTCATGGTTATTGCTATTCTTGTCATATTTATGGTCATAGAGCTAGAGACTGTAAAACTCATTCAAGAAATGGTTTTAGATGGAATAAGGATGAAAGTTCTTATAACTTGTCAAATTAGGGTTAAATAATATTGTATGTTATAACTGTGATAAAGTTGGTCACCTAGCGAGAAATTGTTGGATGTATGAAAGACATGATTATGTAAGGAATGCCAACAAAAGTTATCATAGAATGCCTAGAAGAAACTATCTTTCCTTTGGTCTAGACTAAAATATTTTATGTTATAGATGCAATATGTTTGGGCACAAAGCACAGTGGTGTAGAAGGTTGATAAAACCATCTAGAGAATACATGTTCAAGCAAAAGCAAGAGAATATCTTGAGCAAGGAAAATAAACATCCTAGGTTAGTTTGGAGAAGAAAACAAAGTCAAGAAGAAAGAAAAACTAATCTTGTGTATACCACACAAGAGACATCACCTGTTGCATAAAGAGATCCATAAAGTTAGGGGGACATAAACACTAATGTATCTTTTATCCCCATAGATAACAACAGTGAGGTTGTATATTAGTTATTGTGGGTTTCTGATAAGTGATAGTGCATAGATAATGAATTTGCATGTGTATTTTTTTCATAAGCTTTGAGGAGAACACGTTGAGTAATGTTATGTGGTGACTGTGTTGACTCATTGTATATCTCAATCATTATTTGCAACTGATAGAAAATAGATATAGTAGTATGCAGTTGTGGATGCATAGTGATTAGTTAGATTGTCTACATAGAGGTTTTCACTTGATGAGTTTCTTATGCTCAATGCTCACAGTCCCTTTGTTATTGCTTTGATGATTAGAGCAAAAGGAAGTAAAATGTTGCAAGGTTTTGACATATGTCAATGCAGAATATAGTGACATTATGAATATACAGTGCTTTTAATAATGATTGCTTTGAGTCTATTTTGTAGGGGAATGATTTGCAATTAGTATGGTCAAATCTTTATCTAGGGTAGACTGTCATGAATGAACTGTGATTGCAAAGTAATGAAGTGCTACATCTTGATAGTGATATGGAGCTTTAAAGGTTGTAGCATTTTGGTAACTTGCTAGTTGATACTGATATGCAGTGATAACGGTTCTCTTATTTTAGTATTGTGACTTTGTATCTTAATCATAATATGACAAGATTTCCAGGGTGAATCTTGGTATGTACAGTGGTATTATTATTTAGGGATTGCTACTTGAATAATAAATGCTTCATGATAGCCTATTTTCTCTAACTCAAAGTCTTTAGTATTAGTGCATAACTTAGAAGAATCTTATAGAATGTTGTCTTGAAGGGTAGTATCAAGAAGTTTTGGTAAGAGCATAAGAAGATTTGATATCAAGTAGTTGGAGCAGACAGTTTGCAAAGGGTCTCTGTCTCTGACCATTCAGACTCCTAGTCATTAATAATGATATGCTCAGTTGTGGTCTTCAATTATTATGGAGTCATTTCATATTTCATGCTAGAAGTTTCTCATCATGTGTATGCACTTAAACAAGATCTCAAAGCAGTGGTCAATGAAGTGACAGTTGTGTAGTTCTTTAGTGCCTTTCTTTTCTTGATTGTTAGTCTAATGTTAGTAAACTTTTATGGTAGTGAAAACCCTGTTTAAACACAGTAATATAATGTAACGATGGAACTTGGAATGGTATACTTGTGTGACCACGTGTTTTCTTTATATGTTACTATTAGACTAGTTGCTTGAGTAAGATCTTGGTCAAGTATGACAATGAATACATTGTTGAGTACACGTGTTCAGATTTACCGGCATCGGCAAGAGTTGATCTGAGTCTCAGCAATCGACAAGTATCTCAGCGATCACATTGTTCACAGTGGATTTTTCTTTGCATCGGCGAGACGGTGTGTTGTGTTACTCTGATGAAGGCTTGAACTTCGCTCGTCAGGTTTAATGGTTCAACATGTTCAACCAATGTGATATGTCTATCGGCATAAGGTTGGCCATCGGCTGCTATTACTCCGATGAAGGCTTGAACTTCGCTCGTCAGGTTCAATGGTTCAACAAGTTCAACCGATGTGATATGTCTATCAGCATAAGGTTGGCCATCGGCTGAGCCTGTGGTAGGTACTCCGACGGTCTTTTGTTACTCCGATGAAGGATGAAGGCTTAGGCATCGGTGGGACAAGGAACCATCGGTGTGGATGGTGGAGTGGTCTCTGATGTCTTGGGCTATTCCGATGAGGCTTAGACTGGCATTGTTGACAACAAAATTGTCGACGATAGTCTTACTAAGTGTTCATGTATGTAAACTGGGATATCAAACTCAAACTGGTGAATGTGGGATAATTAGATCTCACGAATATGAATAGTTGTGGAAACGGTTATGAGCTAGGATGTTAGGAATTGGTTTGATAGTGGTGATGTGGCTCCTTGACATGGCGGAAGGATAGAATAGCCAATGTTGTATTGGCAATGCATATCACAATTATTGTCAATTGAATGATTGCCTTTTGTAACTGTCTGGTTCGTTATGGTTTCTCTTCTGTAATGTGATATATTTAATGCATTGTAATAGAGGGCAAGAGTGAAAAGAGAGGGAGACAAAGTGAGTTCGGGCTATTTTGTTCGATTGGTTATTAGAGACGAAGAAGAGTAGTCTTGACACTCATGCATGGACATGTAGTTCTGAATGTTGGATGAGTGTGATACCTGGAATCGGGCAAGACAAATAGAGCGAAGAGGAGTGACTGTCGAATAATCTCTAGATGGAACAGGATGTTAATCTCCATGAAAGGGCTTAGTGCTTGAATTGTATTGTAACTGTATTTTCTGTTGCTGAATAATACAATGGCGATCTGGGCTTCTGGAGTGTGGGGTTTTTTACCTGAAAAGGTTTTCCGCACGTAAATCTGTGTTCATCTCTTCTGTTCCATCTTTCATGTTTAATGGTTCTATTATTGAAACTGTATAATTCTGCTGTTGAAACTGGTTAATGTTGCTTGTACTTTCCTCTAAGGGTTAATGTTGGAAATGAACTATGTCTGATTCCGCTTTGTGGCATAGTTGTGAGTGTTTTAGAGGCAATCTAATGAAATTTAAAATTACCAAAGACATCACTGTTCTCAGATGTTCGTATTAAGATGCTTTCATTTCCTTACAAATGGTATCAGAGCTTTCTGCTAGGATTTGTTTGTTCCTGGTGTTTCTAGTTCTGGGTATTTCTTCTGTAAAGATTTCTTAGCCTGGAAAGCTTGAGGAAATTAGAAGGAATCGACTGATGATTGATCCTTGTTTGAGTGGAAGCCTTGCAGTTGATTTTGTCTTCATGTTACAATAGGCGCTTGACTGATGGTGAAAATGGAGAAACTGGAGCTGGTCATATTGAAATGATTTGGTCTGAGGCTCCTAGTTGACAATGAAATAATCCTGATGCATGGGGAGTGATTCTTTGCTTTGTGGTTGTGCTGCAACAAAGATTTCATATTGGGTGTCTGTGTGAGAGGCTCCCTGATGATATGGAGAAGCCTGTTCAGCCATGGAGTAATGTGCTTATGTTGGGTGTTTTCTCCTGGTATTGGAAGGCATAACTTTATGTTACCCTGATTGCATGTAGGATATGGAGTTGATCATTGGATGATCTAGAAGCTTCTGAAATAGCCTGTCTCCCTCAGATGCATGTGCATGTTGGTGGTTATGGAGTTGGCCTACAAGTGGGTTTGAAGTTCTTGAACTACTGTTTCCTTTTAAGGATGTGCTGTACTTGCATGGATCAGATTCATGTTCCTTGGATCTGAGGGTTTTATAGTTTTTTCTTAAAATCTATGGTTATGCATATTCATGATAATCCATTTTTTTTTCTGGTTTAACTGTTATGGTGTTATTATTGAAGGCTTCAGAGTCAAACTGATGTGAAGTGGGTATGGATGTGCATGGGTGTTTTTCAAACACAGTGGTTTTGCAGGTTTTACACGGTCAAGAGAAAAACTTGTGGTTTTGTGAAGCTGCAGTTAAGCTATTTCTAGACCCTGGTGTTTGGGGTGTTGCTGGATGATATAGTTGCAATTTTGCATGCATGCTCCGTGCATGGTGTGAGGAGGTGAAATGCTTTCTCTACATGGGAGTGCTGGCATGTGATATGACACTTAGCATTTCTGCGGTAATGTTTTTGATTTTCTAGACTATGGTGCTCAGGTTGTGGACATATTTGGTGAATTGGATTTGTAAGTAATCTGGTGTTTGAGTCATGTTGTCTACATTGTTATCTACTCCTTGAGATCTCAGTTTTGTAGTTTCCAGTGCGATAGTGGGTTTGCATGTTATATTGATTGGATTCACGAGTTATGCAGTTTGTGGATTAGCTACCCATTGGTTGCAGTGAGATAACTCAAAAGTGGACTATCTATATCCACAAGATTATTTCAGTGTTTATGCAGATTTGTTAGCTGGCCTTGTCTATGGCCACTTGTGCATTGGTGTGACTACTTCGGGATGAGAGGATGGATGTTGTAAAGTACCAAATAGTCAGTTAAGGGGACTTGTAGCATGTGTATCATGATGTCATGAATAGCTTGGATACATAGGCTTGTGTAAGCTATTGACAGTGATAGTGTATTTCCTTGGTTTGGAGATCTTGGTGCCACTTGGTTTTATTTTCACATGGACATGTTAATGTGTGGACTTGGATGATTTTCAGATTAGGAGAAGTTTGGTCATGATGCTTAGAAAGCTTGGTTGTCGTAGTTCAGTGGGAGCTTTAGCAACAACTGTGAATTTGTCACTTGGTGATGGATAATCTTCTTTAGTGTTGCAGATGTTACTAGGAGGAGCTCTTAGATCCTGTTGCTGCAGTAGGGTTCTTTCACATTTGCAGGGGCACTATTAGAGGATGTGTAACATCTTAGATCCTGGAGGATTCATGAAATCCTTGGTTGAGGTGTTGGTGGTGCTTGACAGCTAATGTTGTTTTAGAGTTTGGTTTGTTTCATGTCATGGTATTTTCTTGATTTATGCATTTGAGTTTTGGCATGATACATTGCTCTTGAGACCATGGTTATGTTCACCTGGAGCATGGAATTTCCTAAGGGGGATGGTAAGATCATGATGTCATGATAAGTTCCTGATTTAGATGATTGGAGCTTTGACAATGGTCTGGTGATTCGCTGTGTGTTAGGTGCATTGATCTTTTGCTTGATTACTTCATGTTGGTGTAGTGATGCATTTGGAGTTTATCATGAAATGATTATTTGCAGATGCTCATGGGTGCATGGAGAATAAGGTGAGGTTGTAATTCTCTTGAGATGAGAGAAGTGTTGTTGATGGTTACTCTTGATGAAGATTTCAGCATAAATTCCGAGGAGCCTACACCTTGGTTGGATGTGAGTTCAACAGAGACCAATGAGGAGATTGCTCTTGGAGAAGTCATGTAGACTTGGTTACCCTGGAGGAGCATTCTCATTCCCACTCTTGGTCTTCTCGGCAGATAATCATCTGAGAGGCATTGCCCATTGTTTCTCTCAGGTGTTTTATGCTTTCTTTCATAGACATGGATCTTGAATTGCTGATATATGGTTTTGGAGGATTCATTATGAGAGATGGATAGCATGATTATCTCCTTGTGCATTTGAGTTTAAAGATATTATTCACTGATGCAAATTTTTAGGAGATGGTTTTATGGGCTAATTTCCTCAAATGGGAAATGGAGTAGTTTGATCTTCTTAGAGAAGCTTACATCCATATTTTATAATTTCATGATATATATGTTGTGTTTGATCTTAGAAATTGAATGGCTGGGTGTTGTTATGATGTTCTCTTTGGGATGTTGTGAAGGAGATCATACTTGACACAGTTGGCATTCAGAGGTGTATGTAGAAGGATTGTCTACAGGTATATGATGTGCAAAGTTACTCTTTATGGTCCTAGTTATCTTCCTAGATGGTTTGTTTCACACTACATTGGTTTGAGGTTTGATTGGAGCTGAGGTGGTCACTAGTTTGTGGTCATTTGTTTTCACTTATGTTCTTGGGTGATGACATGGAGGTTCTATTAACTATTTCCTTTGTTGGGTGTGGAGAACTTGGGAGAGTTCTGGACTAGTGGTGAGGAGTTGTTCTTTCAGGTTATTTGATTACAGGTGTTGCGTATCATTGTGGATGTTTCCTTGGTACTACATGATGTTTACACTTTCTATGTGATGTTTTTGGTAGACTTGATATGCCCTGATCTTTTTCAGATCTACATTACCCATGCAGTGGGAGTTCTTGGATGTGTTTGGTCTTCTTCGACTAGTTGACACATGGAACTTGTATTTGCAGTTGATGGGTGTATATGTAGGTGGCATGAGTTTACTGAAGTGAATACCTTTGAGGTATAGGTGGATGGATGAAACAACACTTGCTGTGTGTGCTATTTTCAGTCGCATGGGTTTTGTTCAGTTCGATGGGAGCAGCTAGTTTTCTGGTTGTTCTAGCTGATGTTTGATCTTGTTTTTGGAGGATGACTTCATGGTTGTGTTCGGGATGAAGCTTTGAAGTTGATAATGTTGATGCTTTTGTATAGCTTGTGAGCACATTGGAGTGGAGGCAGTGTCTAAGCTGATACAGTGACTTCGAGCGTCGATGGAATCTTGTAAATCCTTTGTCAAGTGGAAGAATGTTGAGTACATGTGTCTCAGATTTACAGGCATCGGCAAGAGTTGATATGAGTCTCAGCGATCACATTGTTCACAGTGGATTGTTCTTTGCATCGGTGAGATGGTGTGTTGTGTTACTCTGATGAAGGCTTGAACTTCGCTCGTCAAGTTCAATGGTTCAACAGGTTCAACTGATGTGATATGTCTATCGGCATAAGGTTGACCATTGGCTACTGTTACTCCGATGAAGGCTTGAACTTCACTTGTCAAGTTCAATGGTTCAACAGGTTCAACCGATGTGATATGTCTATCGGCATAAGGTTGGCCATCGGCTAAGCCTGTGGTAGGTACTCCGACGGTCTTCTGTTACTCTGATGAAGGATGAAGGCTTGGGCATCAGTGGGACAAGGAACCATCGGTGTGGATGGTGGAGTGGTCTCCAATGGCTTGGGCTATTCTGATGAGGCTTAGACTAGCATCGTCGGCAACAAAATTGCTGACGATAGTCTTACTGAGTGTTCGTGTATTTAAACTGAGATATCAAACTCGAACTGGTGAATGTGGGATAATTAGATCTCACGAATATGAATAGTCATGGAAACAGTTATGAGATGGGATGCTAGGAATTGGTTTGACAGTGGTGACATGGCTCCTTGACATGGCAGAAGGACAGAATAGCCAATGTTGTATTGGCAATGCATATCACAATTATTGTCAATTGAATGATTACCTTTTGTAACTGTCTGGTCCATTATGGTAGTCGAATCGAATGTTCTCTTTGGTAATGTGATATATTAAACGCATTGTAACAGAGGGCAAAAGTGAAAAGAGAGGGAGACATAGTGAGTTTGGGCTATTCTGTTTGGTTGGTTATTAGAGACGAAGAAGAGTAGTCTCAACACTCATGCATGGACATGTAGTTCTGAATGCTGGATGAGTGTGATACCTGGAACCGGGCAAGACAAATAGAGAGAAGAGGAGTGACTGTCGAATAATCTCTAGATGGAACAGGATGTTAATCTCCATGAAAGGGCTTAGTGCCTGAATTATATTGTAATTGTATTTTCTGTTGCTGAATAATACAATGGTGATCTGGGCTTTTGGAGTGTGGGGTTTTTTACCTGAAAGGGTTTTCCCCACGTAAATATGTGTTCATCTCTTTTGTTCCATCTTTCATGTTTAATGGTTCTATTATTGAAACTGTATAATTGTGCTGTTGAAACTGGTTAATCTTGCTTATACTGTCCTCTAAGGGTTAATGTTGGAAATGAACTATGTCTGATTCCGCTTTGTGGCATAGTTGTGAGTGTTTTAGAGGCAATCTAATGAAATTTAAAGTTACCAAAGACACCACTATTCTCAGATGTCCATTTTGAGATGATTTCATTTCCTTACATACATCATGAGCAGTGGTATCAAAAGTTCATCAAAATTTTCCTCAGGGTGATATGGTTCAAGAGCATTTGGTACAATGATAGTAGGTAGATGTATTCCATACAAATTTTGGTCATCTAATTCACACCATCTACATTTACAATTATAGTTACAAGTATGATTACATTTTGTGTTTGCTTGACAATGTCTTTGTGAGTTGATATCTTGACAGTATCATATGCTTTGATACAAATTCTGACAGATTTTCAAGATCATATAATGTCTTTCTCATGGATATTTGTTGGTGTTACTGGGAAGACAGTTAGAAAGTCCCTAATTGTTCAATGGAAAGTGACTTGATTGTTTCATATAATGTGAGAGTGATATTATGATATGATGACACTGATATGTTTGATACTGCTAATGATATGCAAAACATTGGCAGTGGTTTGTAGGGGGAGTAATGCTATACTGTTCTTCTCCTGCTCTCTATTTTGTTCAAGTATTTTCACAAGATTGTGTGATTGTGTACTCTGACAGTCAAAATGTGCTATGCCACAAATCTAAGTTGTCATGATTTGGACAGTAAGGTGTTCTCAAGTGTCTTCTTGAACTACATATATGTTAGTGGTTGCCTATGCTTCATGTTGTGTGAAGTTTGTTGCTCATGATTCAGGTGGTGTTGTTCTTTCTTGAGATGGTGAATATGTTTGGGTTGGTGCTTCATGCTATCAGGTGAGATAAAAGTAGATGTTTCATACAGAGTTTGCATGGCTTCTTCAATAGTTCACATACTACAGGAAATCTAAGTGGTCAAGAAAATGAAGTTGGCAAGTGTAAGGTGACAATGATCTTTCAAGGTGCTCTTTTCAAGGGACAATGAGATCTGTAGTCATGCAGTGTTCTTGGTTTGTAGCAGTGATGACAGGTGCAGAGGTGTTTTGATCTTGATTTGATATGGTTTGCTATGTTTTTGAGTTTGCCTCAGGGGAGTTTTTCATCTCTTTGTCATTGTTGTCAAAAGGGGGATAAGATGAAAAGTTGAAGTGCAATGTTAGTTTGACATCAATGCCAAAGGGGGATTTTGTTGACTTTGGCATGATGGTTGGCATTGATGTCAAAAGTGATTACCTCAGGTGGAGGATGCCTTTCATGTCATGATCATGTTGAGTTGGTTGATTGGTTGCTCATGTTTGAGTTAAGTTGTTGTTGTGATGTTGATGTCAAAATTTGGTTCTTTGTGATGTGTTGATCATTTGATATTGATTATATTGATCAGTTAAGGAGTTCAACATGCTTCATGTTGATCATAACAAGAGTGTAGTCCTATCAATATGAAATTCATTGCTTAATATTCATGATTAGTATCACTCCAAGGTTATTGTTAATTTCATTTCACAGATGGTGTCTGATGCAGAGCCAAACACCTTGACCTGCATTTCCCTTTGTATGTCTACAATTTACTTAACATACATTCTCTGATGTATATACTTGCACCTCTCGCCTATCGGCAAAACCATTCTCATCGGCCACCTTACAAACAATCAATCCGATCTTACTACCTTATACAAGCATATTATGACTTGTGAACACCGGTCTCCACCGTTGCTGCTGGTCGTGTTTTGCATCCAATACAATGTATCTGCGCAATGTATATGCTCAATATACATTCGAAACATACAACCCAAATATGCATTCAGAACATGCATTCAAAAGATGCATTCGACCAATGCCTTAACCCAATGTATGTCCTCAACATACAATCAGAACATGCTTCACCAAATATACATTTGACCGTTGACCTCCTTGTATGTTGATTGGAAACTTCAACTTTCTCTCTCCCTTTTATAATGATTCACTTGTACATTTACAATGTACACTCGCCACATACAACCATGATAGACATTTGTGAGATACTCACGAATAGACAACTGCGATATACACATAGGATGTATATCTGACATACAACTGCGATATACACACAAAATGCATACCCAATGAAACAACGCGGAACTTCACCGATTTGATCCGCAGCAAACCCTACGATTACACAGATTTGTTTCTCCTACAATCATACAGATCTTTGCACCCTGCCAACCTAACACAAGACAATGCTAGGATCTATCAATGCATCCCATACCCGTTCCTGCAAGCATGAAATTGA
Source organism: Cunninghamia lanceolata (assembly GCA_027924645.1). Lineage (NCBI taxonomy): Eukaryota > Viridiplantae > Streptophyta > Pinopsida > Cupressales > Cupressaceae > Cunninghamia > Cunninghamia lanceolata. Next base: position 16,261,154 of record BSBN01001272.1, on the reverse strand, counting down.
ACAAACAGAAAAACAAAATGAAAACACTGTACAGCCATTCCACCGATTTCAAAAAAATCTAACCGGTGGAATGGATTAACGATCCATCTTGATCCCAAAACAGCAAATCGATTTATACAGAGGAAAACCTAATGAGATTGAATAACAGAAAGTTGTACAACACAAAATAGGACCTTGTTATTTATGCTTTCAGAAATGTATATAGATGCGCTATTCTCACAATTGCACAACTCAACTTCACACTGATTACAACTATCTATCATATGATCCCAATCGATCTGATCTCCTCTATTTATCTACTCGCCTGAGTAGTACCACCCGACTCCAAGCGGATGGGGGACATCCTCCAAGCGGCTGGGAGATCCAACTGCCTAACAACCTCTAACTGTCTAACAACCTTGCACTTACAGATTTGCCAAGTGTCCTTGGAACTTACAACACAAACCTAGATACAACCTAAATTAACATGCAGTGGTCAAACAGACCTTATTACATGAATGGTCAACTTAGGACCTTATTGGGAACATCAAAATGAATTGTAAATAGTTAATGCCTTATGGAGGCCATTGTGGATTGGGTGCTCCTACACCATACACCCCACCGTGAAAAGAACTCATGCCACATGAGTTAGGTCTTTGTCTTGCTCCAGCTGTATACTCTGCTGTCTCATGTCTTCCCCATGATCCCTAGATCGCAACCTGCTTCCATGGAGTCAAAAACTCATGTCTAGCATTGTAGGCTCTACTCATACCATTCTTTCTTACTGTCAGCTTTGTCTGAACTCCTACATTATAAACCTTGGGTAATGCTTCTTGTACTGCTGGTACGACAGAATGTGTTTCCTTGTCGACTCTCGTTGATTCTAGAGGACAAACAATAGTCCCTACTATGATAACATCCTTGTCTTTCCAATCGACTTGTGGCTGTTTGTAAACCTGCTCTTTGACCTTCTGCTGACCCATCTGATCTCTGTCAGTCAAAACTGAAATCTTCTTCAAACTCTGATCTCCACTCCTTGAGACATCCTCAACTATCTTTGTCTCTTCTTCAGAGATCTTCACAAACTCTTTCTTACCCACCAAAATGATTTTGGCTGCCTTCTTTGCTTCAGCACCCTCCTGTAATGGTGTCATCACAAAAGTCCTCCCATCCTTCTTGATGGTGTATGTGTTAGCATATCCATCATACAATGCTCTCCTATCAAATTGCCATGGCCTACCTAAAAGTAGGTGACAACATTCAATGGGCAAAATATCACATAAGACCCTATCCTGATATTCCCCAATCTAAAAATCAACATATGCTTGTTCACTTACCAAAAGTGATTGACTATCACTAACCCAAGATGCTTTGTAAGGATTTTGATGTGGAATCCTTTCTAATTTCAATTTATCCATGATTTCTTGAGATACCATATTATCTGTAGAACCAAATCTATTACTACCTTGCATAGTTTACCTTTGCTTTTGCATTTGGTCCTGAAAAGTGCTCTTCTTTGTATCATGTCCTTGGATGTCTTCAAGAGTGTTCTCCTTAGCATCAATGCTTCTCCATCTTCAGCTGGGGTTGCACTTCCCATTGGAGGGTTAACACTTTCATCTACCTTCTCTTCTTGCACAAATTGAACCCTCTTGTCATTCTTCCTATCATCTCTTGATGATGAACCTTGCCTTTCTGGACATTTGAAAAATGGGTGACCGATTTCATTACAATGATAACATCTTCCAGTGAAAACATTAGAACATCTACTACCTCTAAATCTACCCCTTGTTCCTTTCCATCCACCTCTGAAATCAGACTGCTCCTGTCCTTTACCAGTCTCTTCGTGGTTAGACTCACCACTAGGCCTCTGGTTAGGACTTCTTCCTCCAAAACTGCCTCTAAAATTTCTGTCACCTCTTCCTCTATTGTTCTGCTCACCTTTCCTCTTTAGCTTCTCTTCAGGCCTTAAGGCCATTTGGAAACACTTGTTAACTATTTTTGGTGCTAAGATGCTGATCTCATCTTGGATGTTCATCCTTAGGCTATTCAAATACTTGGCCACCTTCTCTGACTCTTCTTCGTGCCTCTTTGATATGAGACTGAGTTTATGAAACTCTTGTGTGTATGCATTCACATCAAGATCTCTTTGTCTGAGATTCTGTAGCTTCTTATACATCTGTACATCATAGTCCAGAGGTAAAAACTATGCCTTAAGTTTGGTCTTCATCCTTTCCCAGGAAGTTATCATATTCTTCCCCTCCTTGACTCTCTCTCCTTGTTCATAATTCCACCATGCAAGAGCAGATCCCTGCAATCTTGCCTTTGCCAACTTAACCCTCTTATCATTAGGGATTTCTTTATATTCGAAATGATTGTTCAATGCCTCAATCCAATCAATCACCTCTTCAGCTTCCATACTTCCACTATACATAGGTAACCCATCTATGGTGTCCCTATTGACTGACTTTAATGCATTTAAAAATGCCCTCTGGTCTACTGGTATCTCCTCTACCTTTTTATTGGTTTCCCCAATTTCTGTATCTTCTTCATCACTGTCACTGTCATCTTCCCTCTCTTTGCCTTTGGACTGCTTGAACTCTCCCAACTTGGTTGCAAGTATCTCCTCGATCAACTTCTTAACAGTATCCTGCGACATACTTTTGGGAGGCATCTTCTCCGCCTCTGTCTCACTTTCTTTGTTTGACATAAACATACACAGACAACACCCAAACGCCAATACTCTTGCAAATCCTCAATTCAATTTGCCGCCCAAATCTTAACTTGCTCTGATACCACTATGATGCAGAGCTAAACACCCTGACCTACATTTCCGTTTGTGTGTCTACACTTTACTTAACATACATTCTCTGATGTATATACTTGCACCTCTCGCCTATCGGCAAAACCATTCTCATCGGCCACCTTACAAATGATCAATTTGATCTTACTACCTTATACATGCATATTATGACCTGTGAACACCGGTCTCCTCCACCGTTGCTGCCGGTCGCACTTTGCATCCAATACAATGTATCTGCACAATGTGTATGCTCAATATACATTCGAAACATACAACCCAAATATGCATTCAGAACATGCATTCAAAACATGCATTCGACCAACACCTTAACCCAATGTATGTCCTCAACATACAACCGGAACATGCTTCGCCAAATATACATTTGACCGTTGACCTCCTTGTATGCCAACTGGAAACTTCAACTTTCTCTCTCCCTTGTATGTCGATTCACTTGTACATTTACAATGTACACCTGCCACATACAACCATGATAGACATCTGTGAGATACTCACGAATAGATAACTATGATATACACACAGGATGTATATCTGACATACAATTGTGATATACACACAAAATGCATACCCAGTGAAACAACGCGGAACTTCACCGATTTGATCTGCTGCAAACCTTGCGATTACATAGATCTATTTCTCCTACAATCATATAGATCTTTGCACCCTGCCAACCTAGCACAAGACAATGCTAGGATCTGTCAATGCATCCCGTACCCGTTCCTGCAAGCATGAAATCGAACAAACAAAAAAACAAAATGAAAACACTGTACATCCATTCCACCGATTTTGAAGAAATCTAACTGGTGGAATGGATTAAGGATCCATCTTGATCCCAAAACAAAAAATTGATTTATACAGAGGAAAACCTAATGAGATCGAATAACAGAAAGTTGCACAACACAAAACATGACCTTGTTATTTATGCTTTCAGAAATGTATACAGATGCGTTGTTCTCACAATTGCACAACTCAACTTCACATTGATTACAACTATCTATCATATGATCCCAATCGATCTGATCTCCTCTATTTATCTACTCGCCTGAGTAGTACCACCCGACTCCAAGCAGCTGGGAGACATCCTCCTAGCGGCAGGGAGATCCAACTACCTAACAACCTCTAACTGTCTAACAACCTTGCGCTTACAGATTTGCCAAGTGTCCTTGGAACTTACAACACAAACCTAGATACAACCTAAATTAACATGCAGTGGTCAAATAGACCTTATTACATGAATGGTCAACTTAGGACCTTATTGGGAACATCAAAATGAACTGTAAACAGTTAATGCCTTATGGAGGCCATTGTGGATTGGGTGCTCCTACACTAGTGTCTTGGAGTTTTGATGGCACATTTTTGATATCAGTTGTGTTGAGAGTTGATGTCTCAGATCGGTGTTCATAGTATGACCTCATGATGAAGAGCAATTTGAGAAGCATTATCAAGGCATGTTTGGTACATTTTGAGTATGGTGAATATTGGCCTCTAGTGTTGATTACCTTACCAGGATGATGGTTCTGCCAGTGTGACAGAGATACATTTTCTCAAGAGTTGTATAAGGTGATTGGTGAATGTTGGAGCTTGGGCTTGATGCTTTCTTGTCATTATTAAGTTCCCTTCAATGATGTATGGACTGATCTCATGCATTACAGACAAAGATAGTTCATGATGTCATTCAAAGTGATGATGATACATTGAGTTTCAATGGAATGAGATATAGTATTGGGATCCTTGAAAATATGTTAGGAGGTCTTCATATTAGGATTTTATTAAGTGTGTTCTAAACCCTAACAAAGATCATACAAGGTATATGTGAGACATTGCTTGCCCATCATTGCTTTTTGTCTTTTTATTCAGTGACTTAGTATCGTAGGTTAAAACAACTTAAGTGAAAACTTGAGGGTACCGGCTCCATGGGGATACCGGCCCCTTTTCCTAGTAAGACCGAGAGACCTGGTTGAGTCTTGTGGAATAGGCGCCCAAATAGAAATCGATGGCTCATGTTTAAAGTATGAAAGGTGCAAAAAGTGACATTGAAGGCATAAGTTTAAATGCTAATGGATTTGTTGCTTTGATAAATTTGATGGGCAGTTGGAATATATGTAGCCCTTAACTAATTTTGGCAGTTTCTCACCGAACCAGGAAGACCGGGGAAATTTATAATAGGACTCAAAGAAGTTTTACAGAGAAAGAATGGGTGTTTTGTGTTTCACAAAGACATATCTACATATTCATGTGTGAATTGTGAAATTTGATGAAGTAAAACTATGTATTTGGGGATCTTGAAGTTATGATATGTTTTGAGTGCATGAAAAAGGTTTCTAATTGTTTGTTAATGAAAGGGGCTTCAGATTAGGTGAGGGGTTTCAAACTAGGTGATGTGCAGTGTGTAATATATTGCATATATATATTTTTATCTATAGAGGAGATAAGTATCTTATGGTCTTTATGTTGGTGCTACATTAAGGGTTTTTGTGAACAAGTGTATTATAGTGAATCAGAGTAACCCTTTGAACTTCTTTTTGTATTCAAACCATTGATGCAATCATATCATGTCAGTGAGACACCATTTTTCCAGTGAGGTAGTTGTTTTTGCTAGTGAGGTAGTTGTATTTGCCAGTGAGGCATGTTGTGTAGCCAATGAGGCACAAAAAGTAGCCAGTGAGGCTTTGTGATCAATGAGATTTTATTAAGCCAGTGAAGCAATTTTTCTTGAGTGGTTTTTTATCCCTATGAGGGTTTTCCACTCATAAAACTTGTGTTATGTTTCCTCCTAATGGTTTGATATATTGTTCTTGTTTGATCATCTTTGTTCAAGTTTTATATCTTAATTTGCATATCATTGTGGCTATGCTTTCAATGGGTTTCTGTGCATAATACTGGTGTGTTAAGTTTTTATAATTGAAAGTTTATAGATCACTGATTCACCCCCCCCTCTCAGTGGTCTTGTACTCCAACAACTAGTGGTTTTCCCTTCACTATCCAAAAAACTTAAAAAACCAAAAAAACCTTTGCTTGTTTTTGTTTCAACTTTTGAAAGTTTAAACTTTTACAAATTTTAAAGAGACCTTTTATGACACAATCCTCCTGCTAAGGTAGAAAAATCCACATCTTCCAAATCCAACATTTGATCTACCCTCCATTTTAAATCCAATCAAATTCTACCCACCCATCATCCATATACCCTTGATCAAAATATTAAACTACAAATCAAGACCCGTTGTCAAATTCAATCATCTTATCTTCACTTGCTTGAGAACTTAGCCTATCTCAAGTATGTAATCATCAAATCCTCAATTCTTACATAAGAACCTTGTGTATCTTAAGTGTAGAAAATCCAAATCAACCCATCAAATCTATTAAGGTCTTGCTTTATAATTTTAGACCCAAATAAAATTATCTCTCACATTTAATTTCAATAAAATCACCCTCATCATTGTCCCTTAACTTCAACCATCCCATTTTTCTCATTTTATCATTTATCCTTCAAACTTTGATCTTGCAACCTTACCTTTCATCCTCCAACATATCATCATCTCAACCCATTACTACCCTTAGTACAACTTGAACAAGGTCCTTCCCCTTTTGAAAAAAACCAAGAAAAATACAAATATCCAAAAACTTAACAAAAAAATATATAAAATCCAAAATCAAGTCACTTATCCACTTCATCAACACCACCCTCCATTTTCCAACAATTTCCTTATAGTCATTTCATGCCCCCTATCAAAAGGTCACAAGCTAAAAAGATCATGGATTCTCACAAAAAAAATCCTTTTGAAGCTAGACCTAGCCATACCACACATGGTGAACCTTCATCCTCTCATCATTTTCTAGATAATGTAAGTGGACTTGAAAGTCTTGTTAATCAATCTAAATATTCTCCAAGGTGTCTCAAATTCCTCAACACTCAACAAGTATACAATCAAAAGAGATATTTTCTTGCATTCCTTATTGAAGAGGGGACTAATCTCCCTCATGATTTTGATATGTCTAAAGTACAAAAAATATTTCCTCATGACTCACCTACATCTCCTACCTTCAACAATCCATGGGGTCATCCATATTATAGACCCCTTCATGACCATACATACCATATCAATAAATAAGAAAGTGGTAGTATACCACCACCCCTCCATCTCATACCATTACACTTTCCTCTCATCCACTTCAACATGATTCATCCAACTTCAAATCTCAAGGTTATACTTATAATTCCACTTCTCATCCATCCTTTGATCAATATCTAACTTCTTCTAATCCACCAAGAATAAAGATTCATTCTATCATGTCTAGTTAACCCATATCATTTCCAAGCCAACCCATTTCTTCTTCCATTCCACAATCAACCTTCCCATCCATGAATAATTTCATCCATTTTCTTCCACCACTATCTATTCCCTACCAAACAAATCTAATTTCCTCTACTCCTCCCTCTTACATTCCACATCAACCCACTATCACCAACCATCCTACATCTTATCAATCAACTTCTACACCTTTCATTCCACATCAATCCATTTATATATATTGTTAAGAAAAGTGTCTCAACCTTGCAACTTAGAAATATTACTATTCTTCCCATTTGTTGTCTTTTTGAATACCCTTTATCCTGGATAATGGTCTGGAACTTTCAAAGTTTCCAAAAGTTTCCAAGAGAGCTTAAAATAACAAGACGTACTATTTTTAGTAAGTTCTTTGATTGAGCTTGGATTGACTAAAAATTTTTCCTAGAAGGCGCGGAACAACTAAGTGAACATCTCGGGTGAGTTTCGTCTCAAGATCATATCTAGATTGTGAGATATTAAAGTTTTTATTTTTTGAAATTGTTGGAAAAAGTCTTTGAACTTAATTACTGGAATTGAAACTTCTCAAAACATCCCATAAATTGGGATAACCAGTGTAGTATGTTATAGGGTGATAGATCTCTTCACGGGCTTTCCTACACATTAAACGGTTCGTCAATCGGACACTCGGATCAAAAGTTATGGCCTCTGGAAGTTGGACCTTCTATTTTGGGAAATGTAAAAACGTGTTGGACACATAAAAGAGTTGTAAAGGGGAGAGTTACACATGTTGGGTGTGTGGTTTGATACATCACAAGGCATCTTTGATTGGAGATAATTTGGGCACCACTTTTGGGTGGTTTTAGCTCATGGTTTTGTAATTACTATTGGCAGTGTATTGTATTGTATCTCCTATATATCAGGAACTTGAGATGGAGGTTGTATGTAATCTTATCTTATAGGTGGCGAATTACCTCTTGGATCTCTGGTTGGATATACTCCTGGAAAAGCTTTCTCTACAAGTATATTGTAATCTTTGTGATTTTTGAATAATATATTGGGTGGCTTTGGAGTGTGGGGTTTTTTACTTGAAAGGGTTTTCCCCACGTATATCTTGTGTTGTGAGTTTTGTGTTTGCATTTGGATGTTGTTATTATGTTTTTGTTAATGTGCATCTTAATCTGTAACTGTAAAAGAAAAATTTGCATAAATCTTTCCTCATTAGATCAGTGTAGGAAGCGTTTTTTACATACCTTGCTTCCTTTCAGTTGGTATCAGAGCCTGATCACCTTTGGTTCTAGTTGTTGGTTAGAGGGTTTTTTGAGCTGATCTTCATTTGAGTGTGAACTTGTGCAGAGGATTTTGAAATCTTTGTTGCATGTAAGAGATGGTGAGCACATCTAGGAGGTTTGAGATAGAGAAGTTTAACGACAGTAATTTTGAGTTGTGGAAACTCAAAATGGAGGACATGCTTGTAGATCAGAATTTATGGGAAGTCATATTTGGTACAAAACCAATGGCAATGTCTCAAGAAGACTGGGAGCTCAAAGATCGAAAAGCTAAGGGTTTGATAAGACTCTGTTTGGCTGATTCAGTGCTCCTAAATATTCATGAAGAGAAGACTACAAAGGAATTTTGGAAGAAGCTTGGAGATGTTTATCAGGCTAAATCCCTAGTGAACAAGTTATTCCTGCAAAATAATTATATTGTATGAGGATGGAAGATGGAGGATCTGTCGCTGATCACCTGAATACATCCAATATGCTTGTTGCCCAGTTGACTTCTGTTGGTGTGAAGATGGAGGAGGAGGATCGATGTATGACATTACTGTGTTCCTTACCATATTCGTGGGACCACATTGTTATGGCCATTGGGAGTAACACTACCACCTTCAAGATGGATGAAGTGGTTTCTTCGCTGTTGTCTGAAGAGATGCAGAGAAAGTCTTTTGAATCGACTAAGGAGGCTCTTACAGTTTGTGGTAGATCTAAAGAGAAGGGAAAGAAAAAGGATAAGAAGAAGGAAGAAAAAGGAAGATCCAAATCCCGTGGGAGATCTAAGTCTCCCAGAAAGTCCAAGGCCCTGTGTTGGAACTGCGGAAAACCTGGTCACTTCCGCAAGGAGTCCAAGGAGGAGAAAAAGAAAAAGAAGAAGAATTATGATTTGGATTCTGACAAGTCCTCTTAGGATGAAGGAGAAGCATTTGTCGCTGCCTTGGCAATGCATGCATATGAGGATGTGTGGCTTATTGATTTTGGTGCATCTTTTCACATGACCTCACATCAGGGCTAGTTTTCGTAGTATGAAGAATATGATGGTGGAAAGGTGTACTTGGGTGATGATTCTCACCTAGATATTGTTGGCCGTGGAAGAGTCTTGATTCGATTCCCTGATGGATGAGTAAAGGAATCAATGGTGTTTTGTATATCCCTAGTTTGACACAGAACCTTCTTTCTGTAAGTAAATTGAATGATGTGGGTGTGCAGGTTGTTTTCTCGAATGGAGGATTTAAGATGACTAGAGGATCTATGGTGTTGGCTAAGGGTGTTCGGATTGGCACTCTGTTTTAGCTTGATGCATGTGCAATTCAGTACAATAGTGCCTTTGTTTCAAAGAAGAGAACTTTAGAGTCTTCATCCTCACCATTGGAACTAGCAGTGAAGAAGACTGTTGCATCTACTTTCGATGGTTGTGCTTTCTAGGTACCTAAGGGTGCTCATTCTATGGAGATGAAACTTCCAGTTGAGAAGACAATGTTATGGCACCAAAGGCTTGGTCACATTGATGAAAAGGGTTTAAGGACCCTGAAGAATAAAAATCTTGTTGAGGGTATGAATGATTGTAACCTTGAGTTCGATTTCTGTGAACATTGCATTTATGGAAAACAAAACCATATTCAGTTTTATTCCAGTTCTCACAAATCTTCTGAGCTGTTGGACTTGATTCATTATGATGTGTTTGGTCCTGTTAATGTTCCTTCAATTTTAAAATCTGTTTACTTTGTTTCATTTATTGACAATTACAGTAGAAGGACATGGGTGTATTTCCTTAGAAGTAAATCTAAAGTCTTTAATAGATTCAAAGAGTTTAAAGCTCTTGTAGATAATCAAAAGAATAGAAAGATTAAGTGTTTGAGGACTGACAACGGTGATGAGTTCTGTTCAGCAGATTTTGACAAGTTCTGTAAAGAACAAGGGATTGAGAGGCACAAGACAACTCCATGTATCCCTCAGTAGAATGGAGTTGTAGAGAGGATGAATAGAATGTTGATGGAGAGGGCAAGGAGTATGCTAAGTGGAACTGGTCTTGAACAAAAGTTTTAGGTTGAAGTTGTTGCTACCGCTTGTTACCTGGTTAATAGGTCTCCCACATCAATGCTTGTTGATAAGACACCTATGGAGGTATGGTTTGGTAAAAATCCTTCTTTAAGACACATTCGAGTATTTGGTTGTGAGGCATATGCACATGTGCCTAAGGAGAAGAGGTCTAAGTTGGAGAACAAGGCTGTAAAGTGTATCTTCATCGGTTATCGCATCAGTGTGAAGGGTACAAGCTTTGGGATCCAGTAGCTGAGAGAGTTCTGTATAGCAGAAGCATGATCTTCAGAGAGCTCAACCCTTCTTCTGTTGTCTTGTAGCCAGAGAAAGAAGAGAAGAAAGATGACGTGGTTCAGCTTCTTTCCACCCCTGAGAAAGTTGAACCAACTATTGGACTTGATAATGAGGAGAGCTCTAGTAGCTCTAAAAGTTTATAAGAAGATGAAGAACCTCAACCTCAACCTTTGAGGAGGTCCACGCGGATAAGGTAGTAACCTGATAGGTTTGGTTATTCATTGCATGATTACAGTTGTATTTTTGCTTTGATTTATAACATTGATGAGCCTAGACCTGTGAAAGAGGCTATGGGTATGAAAGATGCAGGTTCCTGGAAGGAGGCCATGGAAGAGGAGATGGCTTCTTTGGAAAAGAATAATACTTGGGACTTGGTGCCTTTGCTTGAAGGATGAAAACCTGTTGGATGCAAATGGGTGTTCAAAACAAAATTTGGTGTAGATGGTAGTGTTGAGAAATATAAGGATAGATTGGTTGCGAAGGGGTATTCTCAGGTGGAGGGAATTGACTATGGTGAGATTTTCTCTCCCATTGTAAAGCTAACATCTATTCGGTTCTTGTTATCTCTTGTAGCAATATATGATCTAGAAGTGGAATAGATGGATGTGAAGACAACATTCCTTCATGGTGACTTGGAGGAGGAAATCTATATGTCACAGCCAGAGCACCACGTGGTGAAAGGTAAAGAAAATCTAGTTTGCAAGTTGAAAAAGTCTTTGTATGGTTTGAAACAGTCTCCTAGGATGTGGTACCAGAAGTTTGATGCCTTTATGTTGAGTATTGGATTTCAGAGATCGAAATCAGATCATTGTGTTTATTATAAGTTTGACAATGATCACATTCTCATTATTGCATTGTATGTCGATGATATGTTACTCATTGGGAATGGTCAAAGTTTGATTTATGATTTGAAGTCTCAGTTGTTAGCACATTTTGAGATGAAAAATCTAGGGGCAACTAAGTACATTATGGGAATGGAAATCAGAAGAGACTAAGCAAATAGAAAACTTTGGTTAGGCTAGAATAAGTATGTTAACACTATGTTGGAGAGATTCAACATGATGAATTGTAGACCTTTGACTATTCCTGTTACAATGGGGACAAAGTTATCTATTGAAGATTGTCCAAAGTCTCCTTTTGAGATAGAGGATATGAGCAGAGTTCCTTATGCTAGTGCGGTTGACAATTTGATGTATGCGATGGTCTACACAAGACCAGACATTGCCCAAGCAGTGGGAGTCCTTAGTTGATTTATGGCTAATCCTAGACGAGTACATTGGGATGCAGTGAAGAGAGTGTTCAGATATTGTGGGTTACTTTTGAGTATTCCTTATGTTATCATGGTTATCCTACAAGACCTCAACATTCACTTTGTATTCATGGATTTGTGGATTCAGATTGGGCAGGTGACATTGACAACAAAGTTCCACTAGTGCTTATGTGTTCACTATGTTTGGTGGTGCTATTAGTTGGATGAGTAAGTGACAACCTGTGGTTGCTTTGTCCACTATTGAAGCTGAGTACATGGCAGCAACTCATGCTTGTAAAGAAGCCATTTGGATTAAGATATTGTGTTCTGATGTTGTGTTTGATGCAGGGAAGATTACTATTTGTTGTGACAATAAGAGTGCCATATGTTTGGTGAAGAATCCTACTTTCCACACAAGGACTAAGCATATTGATGTCCAGTACCATTTTGTTCATGACATGGTAGAGGATGGGAAGGTAAACTTGGAAAAAGTTGAAACTTTTATGAATGTTGCAGATTCCTTGACAAAACCTGTGAGCATAGAGAAGTTCAGATGCTATTCAGAGTCTATGGGCCTCATGGTCCCTAGAAATTAAATCATGGTGTTGATACTCCCTTTGCTCTTGCAAGGTGTTTGACAAGTGGGAGAATGTTAAGAAAAGTGTCTCAACCTTGCAACTTCGAAAGATTACTATTCTTCCCAGTTTTGGTCTTTTTGAATACCTTTTATCTTGGATAATGGTCTGGAACTTTCAAAGTTTCCAAAAGTTTCCAAGAGAGCTAAAAATAGCGAGACTTACTATTTTTAGTAAGTTCTTCAATTGATCTTAGATTGACCTAAAATTTTTTGCAGAAGCTGCGGAACAACTAAGTGAACATCTTGAGTGATTTTTGTTTCAAGTTCATATCTAGATCGCGAGATATTAAAGTTTCTATTTTTTGAAACTACCAGAAAAAGTCTTTGAACTTAATTACTAGAATCAAAACTTCTCTAAACATGCTAAAAATTGGGATAACCAGTGTAGCAGGTTATATGGTGATAGATCTCTTCACGAGCTTTTCGACGCATTAAACAGTTCGTCAATTGGACACCCAAATCAAAAGTTATGGCCTTTGGAAGTTGGACCTTCTGTTTAGGGAAATGTAAAAACATGTTGGAGACATAAAAGAGCTGTAAAGGGGAGAGTTACACATGTTGGTATGTGGTTTGGCACATCACAAGGCATCTTTGATTGGAGATAATTTGGACGCCACTTTTGGGTGGTTTTAGCTCATGGTTTTGTAATTACCGTTGGTGGTGTACTGTATTGTATCTTCTATATATCAGGAACTTGAGATGGAGGTTATATGTAAGAATCTTATAGATGTCGAATTACCTCCTAGATCTCTGGTTGGATATACTCCTGTAAAATCTTGCTCTGCAAGTATATTGTAATCTTCGTGATTCCTAAATAATATATTGGGCGGCTTTGGAGTGTGGGGTTTTTTACCTAAAAGGGTTTTCCCCACGTATATCTTGTGTTGTGAGTTTTGTGTTTACATTTGGAAGTTGTTATTATCTTTTTGTTAATGTGCATCTTAATCTGTAACTGTAAAAGAAAAATTTGCATAAATCTTTCCTCATTAGATCAGTGTAGGAAGTGTTTTCCGCATACCTTACTTCCTTTCATATAAAACATGCCATCATCTCATTCTCATCAACATATGTTCCAACCACCTCCATCATATGGATCTATCCTATATTATCCACCTTATCCTCCACACGAAATGCCATTTGATCAAGGATAGCAAGAGATGAACAATGATTTGAAAGGATTGCAATGTGGGGCTACAAATCAAAGAGAACAATTTAAATTTGAATACTTGTCCCTATCCCTTTGATAATTCTATCACCATGGTCCCCTTTCCTCCACACTTTAAAATCCTAAAATTTGATAAATACAAAGGAAAGGATGATTCTAGAGATCATGTCAAGGAATTCTCCATGGCCTTCTAGGAAGTCACTTATAGCAACATGTATTTGTTGAGTCTTTTTCCCCAAAGTCTAGGAGGGAAATCTTTGGAGTGGTTCATGCATCTCACTCCAATCTCTATTACTACGTTTGTGAATTGTTAGAAGTTAGTTGCACACTTCTTTTACAACATGTCAAACATGAGCTAACAATCTTATATCTATGTAATGAAAACCAATGTAATGGAGAAAGTTTTACCTCATTCTTGCAACATTGGAGAGGTCTCACAAGTCACTTTCCTTGGCTAATCCCTGAGAAACAATTTGTCAATATTTTTGTCACCAATTTTAACCATGAAATGACATTCCATCTATAAGTACACCGTGTCTCCAAATTCAATAAAATCATTGAAAAAGATGTTACTATTGAAAAATCCCTTGTAGTCAAAGGTTTGATCAAACTATATAGTAAAGACAAAGACAATAATAACTCAAATGACAAACCAAAATTTTGGGCCAAAAATAAAAATGTAGTCAATCATGGAGCTAACAAGGCATCGCCAAACGTTGTACTTTAATTTGTTATCAAGTTGTCAACCAAGGTGATGTCCGATGACTATTGGTAAAAGGAAGCTAAATATCTCAACTTAGTAATGATTTTTAGGTCCTATTTAGAATAAAAAGATGCTTATGTAGAAATACAACTTTAAACTATGAAAGCATATGAATTTAATCTATGAAAACAATCAATAATTCAAAAATAAATACAATTATGGAACATTATTTTAAACCTATTCAACTCTATGGAAACAAATATACTATTAACTGTAGAAACGAATAGTCTTGTTAACTATGGAAATGAACAGTTTTGTTAACTACGAAAATGAACAATTTTATTAACTACGAAAAATGAAGTCTATGGAACAACAAACAATACATAGTATTAAATAGAACAATAGAGCAATAAAACCTACCGGCTAAAGATTGATTACTAACACATAATATAAATAGAAGATTTCATGACAATCATCAATTGAACATAACGTGAAATTTAGAAAACATTAAAAAATAGACACTTATCTATAAACATAGTTTCTCCTATTTGAATGAGTGGCTAGCTCTTTGGAATCATCTCACAAAATTCTCAGATTGTAATACATGGCCAGCTATATTCATATCACTAGAAATTATCTATATCTTTTATATGTCTACAATCAAGAAAATACAACACTATATATCCTTTGAACTAAATCTAGGATTATGCCTATAATCTAGTATATTGTGGTGTATGCATTACTGCCACTTCAAAGTTTTTCAACTGAAATAATAAAATAACATGGAGTTCGATTTGTAATCATTAACAAAGCAATAAAAGAAACTACTGATGCTGACTCCAAGAATGAGTCTTTCCATGTAGGCTACTTTCAAACATTTAAGGACCATCATCATTGTTGCAAACCAGGAGGAAATAGTTGTGTTAAATTAGGGACAAGCATTTAGAATAGGAAATATTTTATGTCATTGAGACTTTTTTGGAGTTTTCTCTAAGACATGTCTTCTAGTGCCACTATTGTTCTGAAGCATTCTCCTTTTTGAAGTCCTCTCCTCCTTCCCTTTTAGGGCCTCTTTCTTCTTTTATTTTCAAAGTTTCTCCCTTCTTTTCTATAGTCCATCCTTTCGGTGCTATAGAATCATGTTTTACAAAAAAAATAGGTCTTTTGCAACCACATAATCATTAGCACTTGAGTTATTTTTAACTTAGAAAAGAAAACAAAGTATTGTACATTATTTTTAACTAGGTAAGAAATAATTTATAATAAAATCAATCAAATATTATCATGACAGGATCATTAGGTTGTAAAGGGAGATGATTTAATTAGATATATGATGAGGTTAATTTTTACCTCATCAGGAGCCACCAATAATGAACATGTTCAATCTAACACATCATCACAAGAACCATCTAATGTCTAGAATATACAACAACTCACTAACATTTCAATTCCATCTATACAAAATAAACCTCTCAATCAACCAAAACACAAATATACCTCCTTTGGGGAACTTGCTGAGGTTGTCTTTCAAAAACTCATCAAAGCAAACATGGTCACATTCACATCCATATGACCATTTGGCGACTCAAAAACCAAACCTGATTTGTATAAAGAAAATGAATATTACAAATACCATCATGTCAGTGGCTAGGCAACTCATAAATGTATGAAGCTAAAAAAATATATCCAAGATTTAACTGATCAAGGAAAAATTACAATCGAAGGTGACTCTTCTACCTTGCCTAATGATAATCTTGGAATATACCAAAATACTCTCCCTAAGCATGATCAGTCTAATCCTTCCACATCTAATCATGGTCATGATCAAAATAATCATGCTAATAACATCTATTTCACTAAGTAATCCATAGCTTATGACTCTATTGTATGTCATATTGATCACACTTTTAACCATGTTGATACCATCATGATAAAATCCCCATATTATGTTGCTACCATGAGGTGTGGTAGGGTCATAGTCCAAGGGGCCTCTTCTTCTATTTCAACCACTCAGTATAACCTTATTGAATAGCTTGAGAAAACCTAAGCTCAAATTTCCATCATGGAACTTCTCAACTCCTCAAATGTTCACCAAGCTATACTAGAGCTTTCCTTACAAGAATCAAGAATTCCCAACGATATTGATCCTAATCACTTTCATGCGCCTGTGGGTCACTTGTCCTCCACTTATCAGCTAACTTTTAGTCAAGCCAATATGCCTCCCATAGGCTCCACACATATTGTTCCCTTCATATTGAATTTTTCATATCTAAATATAAAATAAAATGAGTCCTCCTAGATAAAAAGTCTAGCTTGAATCTATGTACATTAAGATTAGTAAAATAATTGGGGTACTCAGGAGATGACCTTGAGCTACACATAATTATAATAAATGCATATGATAATGCATAACAAGAATCAAAGGGTACTATATGTTTACCTATGCAAGTTGGTCCTATACTACAAAGAACTACATTTCATATTGTTGATCTTGACTTAACATATAACATCCTCCTAAGATGTCCATGGATTCATGCCATGTGAGCCATCTTATCCACTTACTATCAATGCTTAAAATTCCCCCATAACATCATAGAAGTCACCATTCCTACTGATCCTAATCCCTTTTCGTATTGTAAACTAATAGAAAGTGCCTATTATAAATCCCACCATTGTCTGAGCATTGAGGATGTCTCCCAAAAATAGGAATCCTCTTCATCCTATGTTGATCCTAATACACTCACCACCACTTCCAATCCCTCTATTAAATCCAAAGTCAATATCATTAACACTGGGTGCGGGGAATATGAGTTGTACAATGCCTTTCATGTGGGTAAGTTGCCTCTTTCTCCAAGATCTTATGGACACACTCTTCAAGAAAATAAGAAAAAATCTCAGACCTATCCATTGATAGATACTACCTTTGTTCTAACTGATCTCCTAGAAAATGAAGAGATAGATGGATCCATCATTTTGTGGCTCTACAGAGATGAACTTGCTCTAAAATTTTTAAAATATGAATACCCTAGAGCTCTCTATATGTTCAAAAACATGAGATATCAAAGAAAACGGCGTTGACGTAATGAGAAAGGCATAGTAACTCCTATCCTAATCCTAGCATATCTTTACAAACATGGGCTTAGATACATGAAATATTGATTTGAAACCAATGACCCACATGATACTTTTGCAAGCTTAGAGGAAATTTCTCTTGATGTTGAACACACTACAAAAAAGGTCATCATTGCCTCTTTTGAAGACTTAAGCACATATAACCTCTTACATGAAACATCCATATGCACCATAGACCTTCTATTAATATATCCTAAACTCATAAATTGAGACCAACAAGATCCAATATCTCTTGATGAGTTTAAAAATAAAAAAGAAATCATTGAATTCCTAGGGGTTCATGATGACATTCCATCTACTGACCACAAAAAGGGCTTTGAGGTCAACCTTAACTCTTCTACATACTTCAAAGAATAGTAAGAGTTCCTTAGTCCAACAAAAAATTAAAAAATTCAAAAAATTCAAAACATCAAAAATAAAGTAAAAAGTCCCCTAGTGAAAACCTCTTTGAGGTGCTATCAAACACATAGAAAGTAAAAGAAAGGATGTGCCTATCGGTGAAAACCTCTATGAGGTGCTTTTAAAAACATAAAAAGTAAAAAGAAAGGATATGTCTATCAATGAAAGCCTCTCTAAGGCACTGATATATGAGGAACTCAACCTCCCTCTCCCACCTTAGTGGCATGATTGATCTAGTATTTTAGTAGAAGAGACATAGGAAATAAATATGGGAATAGGACACAGTCAGAAAATTACATTTCTTGTTGTCTCCTTAGAACTAGACATTCAACAAGCACTTTTCACCATTTTATAGAACTTCATAGATATCTTTGCATGTTCATATGTTTAAATGCCAAGATTAGATCCCTCTCTTGTGGTGTACCATCTTGTGGTGCACCCTGATGCCAAACTGGTTAAGAAAAAATTTAGAAAGATGCATCCATAAATCACCCTCTTGGTTAAAGAAGAATTACAAAAACTCCTACAGGTATGATTCATTTGCAAAATTGACTATCCTAAGTGGATATCTAATATTGTATTGGTTAGTAAGAAACCCAAAGGCATCATATTTTATACAAATTTTAGAGATCTTAACAAAGTTTTCCCAAAAGATGACTTTCCATTACCCAACATTGACATCATAGTGGATATAATAGAAGGACATGAAATGATTTCTCTCATGGATGATTTTCAAGCAATAATAAAATACAGATAGCTCTAGAAGATCAACACAAAACAACTTTCACAACTCCTTGGGGAACTTTTTGTTATCAAGTCATGCCTTTTGGACATAAAAATGTAGTAGCTACATACCAGAGGGCTATGACCATAATTTTCCATGACATTTTGCATGATATTATGGAAGATTATGTTGATGAAATCCTTCGAAAATACAAAACAAGATCAGAACATCCACAATTACTTCAATGAACTTTTGATAGATAGAGGGAATATAAGAACTAGTTAAATCCAAAAAAGTGTGTTTTTGGGGTTACATTGGGTAAACTTATGGGCTTCATTATTTGACATAGTGTAATGTGCCGTACCTGTTTGTATTTTTTTAAAAATCTTTATTGTGTGATTTTTATTAGATTTTGTGTGTTCTTTCAGATAGACAGAAGATGCAGAAGGGGGTTTTATGTTTTCCTACAGATGTAGTGCCGGAGCACACAATGTATGGCATATAACAGAAACCCAGAAAATATACAATGAATCTGAAGAAACTATTGACAACCCAGATAACAGAAAGGCCAATAAACAGTTATCAAAACATACCCATTTGCAGATTTGAGACTTCAGTTTTTGTCTATTGTCGGACCAACAATGGATATGGCTGGAAACATTTCAAACTCCAAATATATTGATAGACTTTGATATGCGAGGGTTTACAGTGAGCAAAGGGCCTTAAATTCCATAAATAAGAAGTATCCAAACTACCCAATACAAGAAGAGGAGTCCTCAAGAAGACCCATGACCCTCTAGGTGAGGTTGTACGGCCCAACCAAGCATGAATAACAGAAATTAGTCACAAAACAGTCCTGCACACCATCCACTATTGCTGCACTAATCAGAACATGCCCTCACTCCAAGTATAGAGCAGAAGGAGTGAAGTTTAGCTGATAAAAACACCTCCCAAGGAGGTACGACCTAGCTCAAAAGTACGACCAGCAAGGGAATAGTACACAGCAGCAAGATAACCACCACAACACACTGAAACTACCTTCTCAGTCCTCTCTTACCAGCAAATGACAATAATATAAAATGATCTCATATTCAGCTCAAGCAACTCTTCGAATGTCTCCATTATCAGCACATATGTGAATGTCGAATACATCCACCGTCAATGGCACCGTTGGGTGATCTTTCACACCTATGGGATACCATTACTTAGGGAGGTTTCCGTCTCCAAGAGCCTCTTGTTCGAATCCTCAAACCCCAAACAATATGAAACCCTAGCAAAGCTTAAAACATAAATATCATAAACATAGCATAAGCCTAAATGAGCTCCAAAAGACCTTTTTATCTCCCTCCAAGATAGGTGTTGGGCAATAAGGAGGGAAAATACATTTTAATTTCACATTATGTCTCTTAGGGATGGGCGCCCAAGGTCAAGACATAAGCCTATGTCTTTATTTCATTAATTTCACTTTTTCCTTTATTTATCATAAAGTCCATATTAATATAACATTAATAAATCTTTGGACTTTAAAATAAATATGAAGACGGTGTTGGAATGCAAAGATCTTTAGCTCACCGGAAAGGTCTCGACGAAATGCATCTGATGCAACTCTAAAAATCCCAAACTGACATAGAGCCTGAACTTACTAAAAATAGTAAGTAACGACCAAGAGCCCACTGAGCCAACCACGAAGGTGCCAACTGGATCCACTGAAGACGAACCATAACCCCAGCACTGACAAAGACCTCTAGAGCCAAACTAACCATAGTTCCCTAACCAAACTGCTAGCCCATGGGAACTCCATGATGGACTAACCAAGTGTCTAGAAGGGGACATTACACATTGAGGTATAGAGGTGGATCTAGCTAAGGTTTTAACTATCATGAACATGCCACATCCTCATAATCTCAAACAAATATGTAGTCTCCAAGGAAAATTACAAGCCATTAGAAGATTCATAGAACAATGTGCTAATAAATGCCAACCTTTCTCTCACCTCTTAAGAAAGGACACAACATTTCATTGGGATGAATCATTCCAACAAGACTTTGATCATATCAAAGAGTACCTTACCTCTCCTCCCATGCTCATGGCATTGATTTTAGTCAATCCCTACATGCTCGGTGGTTTTAGAGTCAGGTGGGAAATTTTTTTTTGATATTTCGTTTCATGACCACATGGCAAATGTGGGCTTGACATGTGGTTTTTGTGTCATGACCACATGGAAAATGTGGTCATGACACCCTTATTACTTTATATTTCAGCTACACCAGTTGCATTGGGGGCACTATTAGTACACCATGACAAACATGGCTTATAAATGGAAATCTACTACATTAGTTATACCTTGGTTGGCTACGAGATCAACAACATTGCTATGGAGTGAGCATGTCTAGTAATTTTCTTTTTCACATAGAAATTGAGGCATTATATGCTCAATCATCAAATCAAACTCATTTCCAAAATTGATCCATTTAAGTATCTCCTTTCAAGAGCATCTCTCAACAGTTGCATGGCTAAGTGGGTCATGATATTAAGTATGTAGATTGAAATGTAACCAAAGGATAGGTACTTGGAGATTAGTTAGCTGATGCACCTTTGGTTGATAAATATCCATTGGTTGTCAATTTTCTAGATGAATCAATTATGACCCTCGACACTTCTACTACTACATGGAAACTCTATTTTAATGGATCTTTCACTAGTTATGGATCAACAGTATGCATCCTTTTTCTCACACCTGTTGTGTGGTTACACAACACGGCCCATTTTGCCCCAGCAAAATAGGGACCCTTTTTTTCCTACTTTTTGGCTTGGCTTGTTGTGTACCCTTTGCTTTTGGGCGGTATAGTAAAATCAGTATCAAATGTATGTCAGGATGTCATCCTAGGCATGACAAGACCTTAAGATATAGGTTAAATTTTTAAAATTCAAATTTCTTTCTACAAACACTATCAAATGAAATAGCATAAAATTCTAAGCAGAATTGCTTTTTGAAGCACCCAAAAATTCATTAAAATAAAGAAGTTACACATGGTCAAAGTTTGGTCAACAGGTCATAGGGATATTTTAACATCCAGATATTAACTTAATATCCCAACCTCCCTCATCCAGACATCAACTTTTGTTAGAAATGAAAGCAACACTACTTTAATGGAAATCTGATTCGAGATAAATTTCAACAATCTTTAACTGTGTGTTATTAATGGAGATTGTAACAATACATAAACCCACAATACAAAAATATACCAGAAGTAGAATGAAGCACATAACACAAGTGTTTAACATGGATAAAACCCTTGCGGGTAAAAAAACTCCACCAAGAAAAGAGGCCAAGTTGTATTATCTTCACAAAAGGAGATTACAAATACATCCACTTCCTCTGTCCTCCAACCTTCACTCCGACAGAACCTGGGTACCTGTAAACTGTTATTATTTTTTTAATCTCATATACTATGCTATGGTTTATATAGAATTTACACAACATCAAGACATTAAATGACTTCTTACAAGCCCATAAAATTTGTCAAGAGTCAACAATACAACCTTGGGCATCCATGGCCAAGAATAGGCTCTTACGGGGTCATAAATATTGTCATACATGCATCCTACACTTGGAAAAATGTGCCCATGCAAGCTTGAATGCCTTGGGGCCAAAAATAGCCACTTACAACATCTTATGACGCATCATATGCTATTATAAGTGTCATAGATTCTTATGACAACTTACAGTTGTCATAGAATCTCTTACACCTTACAGCATCTATGACGTGCGTCATAACACTAAAAATAGATTATTCCTCCACATGTGCACCCCACTTTGATCAATTACCATTTACCATAGTAAATGACATCCCATAACTACCGCAGGTAACTCCAGGACTTACCATGCAGTAACTCCGTAATTACCATGGACAGTAAATAATTTTTACCACTATTGGTGAAACTTGTACATCCCTTATGGGTAATTACAAATAATAAATGGAATAATACAATAATGGGATTTACAAGGTTAATGGCACCTTATCCCAACATTCTCCCACTTGAAATTATACATTGTAAATCAACCCATAGGAAATCAAATGAAAAATAATCAAGCATTAGAAATAAGGCCCATGGCCTCTCTGCACCACACAAACTTCTCTGTGCTCACAGACTTAGTCAATGAATTTGCAACGTTCTCCTGAGTGTCTATCTTCTTCAGCTCAATCGCTCCATTTGCAACCAACTCTTGAACAAAGTGATACTGAACATCAACATGCTTAGTTCGAGCATGATACATGAGATTCTTAGCCAAATAGATAGCACTCTAGCTATCACAACCAATCTGAATGTTCTTGCAATCAAAACCAATACCTGTACACAGTCTCCTCAACCAAACTGCCTCCTTAGAGACATGAGTTGCCGCCATATACTCTGCTTCTATGGTGGACAAAGCAACTATGGGATGCCTCTTACTCATCCAACTCACTGCACCTCCAAATAGAGTAAACACATAGCCACTAGTGGACCTTCGACTATCTAAGTCACCTGCCCAATCTGCATCAACAAAACCCTGTATGCCCAAAGATTTATCAGCACCATCAGTACCAGAATAAACCAAACAATGATCAGGAGTACCTGCAAGATATTTAAACACCCTCTTCGCATAGTTCCAATGCTATCTACCAGGGTTAGACATAAATCTGCTCAAAACTCCCACTGCTTGGGCAATATCTAGTCTAGTACAAACCATTGCATACATTAAACTCCCTACAACACTAGCTTATGACACATTAGACATATCCCCAAGATCATCCTTAGTCTTTGGACACATATCTAATGAAAGCTTAGTACCAATGGGTAAAGGAATTCTAACTGGGTTACAGTCCTGCAAACTAAACCTCTGCAAAATAGTATTCACATACTTTCTTTGTGACAACCAAATATTTATGTTAACTCTGTCCCTCCTGATCTCCATTTCCAAAATATACCTTGCAGCACCAAGATCTTTCATCTCAAGTGCACATGAAAGTTGGGCTTTAAGCTCACTGACCATACCCTTAGTATTGCTGAAAAACATGTCATCAACATACAAAGCAATAAAGAGTATAAAATAATCAACACAATGAATGTAAACACAATGATCCTCCTCGCTTATAACAAAACCCAATTTCAAAACAAATGAATCAAACTTTTGATACCACATTCTGGGGGACTGTTTCAAACCATAGAGAGACCTCTTTAACCTACAAACCCAATGTTCTTTTCCTTTTACCTCAAAACCTGTAGGCTGTTGCATATAAATTTCTTCTTCAAGATCTCCATGCAAGAACATAGTCTTAACATCCATTTTCTCAATCTCCTAATCATAAGCTGCAGCAATGGATAAGAGAAATCTAATAGAAGTCAATTTAGCAACAGGAGAGAATATCTCACCAAAATCAACTCCCTCTCTTTGGGAGTAGCCTTTGGCTACTAGTCTAGCCTTGTACTTCTCCAATGACTCATCTGCTCCAAACTTCTTCTTGAAGACCCACTTACAACCTATGGCCTTTCTTCCTTTGGGAAAACGAACAAGATCCTAGGTATTACAAGAGTTTGAAGCCATCATCTCCTCCTGCATGGCTAATTGCCAAGATTCACTGTCATCAGCAAAAATAGCTTCCCTGTAGGATCTAGGTTCATCGTTAGTACTCAATAAAGCATATACACAATGAAAATCTGGTGGGCTATACCTGTCAACTAGATTCTGTTGTCTTGTGGATCTCCTCAAGGGTAGAGTAAGAGACTCTACTCGTTCTTCTGCATGATCATCTGTACCAACTTCTTCTGTAACAACAGATTCATCTTCATTAGAACTACTTGAATCTTCTTCTTCTTCTTCACCCCCCAATCCATCATTATGTTCTTCCTGAGATGCATCTTGCTGCTCTAAATCAAAGTGCACCTTCTTTACCTTTTCATCTTTTTTTTTGGCTGCTTAGGTTCAGAAATAGCTCTAAGTTCCTGTTACCAGATTTTCACTATAGCTCAATTAGGTGATTTTGTTGACTTCAAATTGAAGAAGTGAGGTACATTTTTATTTACTTTCCTTCATTACATTCAATTATATAAACAAAAAAATCAGGGAAAAGATTGCAAGGTTATTGTAAGATCATTACATTTATACAAGTGCATGTAATAGAGAAAGATTTACCCAAATCTTTCAAGTAATCTTTATTGAATGTAAGAATGTTCATTATCTCACACAAGCCGTGAGATTGACTATTGCTTATTCTAAAACAAATTGAGAAAAACATATACATGAATAAGTTATAAAGAGAAATGAATGTGTATAGAAGGAAAGGTAACCAATCATTGCCTGAATGACTGGTTCACTGTGTCGACTAAGTATGTTGTAGTTTGATGTAGCTTTGAGCCACTAGATTTATCCTAGCTCCTATTTCCTGCAAGAGAATTGAACAATGGTATTAGAGTGATGCTCTAAGCAATGGCTAATTACCCACATTGTACACACAATCACCCTATGCATGCATATATTGGTCTCAATGTGTGTTAGGCGAGAAATGTATACTCTTGATGTCCTAGAAAACAAGCAAGTCATCAAAAACATCTAAAATGTGCATTTATTTTCTAACAAGTTTGCTTCATGTGCAGATACAGGTGTAATTATGTTTCTGTTTGATTCACCAGGTTACATTATGAGTGGAGGAAATGTGGCTCCCACAAGGGTTGAGCCCAGTTCTTAAGTGTTACAGAAACATTTCATATGTATTTTTACAGATGCAAGGAAGACAGTTGACATAGAAGGTAATGTATCTCTGATAAAGAAGACTGCCTTTAGAACAGTCATGGAAAACATAGGTCTGTCATGATATTCTTGGTCTGTCAGTAATGTCTGGGTCCCATGACAGTGATAGATTTTGTTGAATGGGTTAAGGTAATCACCTACAGTGCAGGAGGAATAGTGATATTCATAATAGCAGACATGAAATCTTTTAAGGTGTAGTCTAGTGTGAAGACTGCCAAAGGTTTCATTGAAAGAAATCATTAATGAAAGCGCATAAAAACAATCAATGACAGTTACAGGATAGTGTACAAGAAGACTATGTTTGATTGTCATATCATGACTGTAGGAAGCCTTATTGACTGTGTAAACAGTCATGTACAGTCATATGGGAAACGTTTGATAGTTTTCTCAAGTACAGTCATGGCATGACTATGAAGAGTCACTAGAGGGTTTTATTAGCACGGATAAGGATGAAATCAAAACAAGGACATGTAGGGTAAGTAGGCATAATAACAACTGGGAAGGTCTATTAGAGTCTAAACATTTCACAAGGATCTAAAGGAAGAAAGCAACAAACAGTCATCAGTGTTTTGGGAACAGTCAACAAGTTCTTTGGATTGTCAAGAGATTTAACAACCTTACATGGGTCAATCCTAAGATGACTAACTAGCAGTCATGGCAGTCAACACTATATATGCAAGAAGATAGCAAATGCAGGCCTGAAAGGTACAGTAACAGATGAAGGATAGGTCAACATAGCCTACACGATGAAGACTAGCAACAAACAATATAGAGAAGCAGTCAATGATGAATGACAGAAAAACAACATGGGTGAGGAAAGTATTTCATTCAAAAATGTGACATTCAAGGTCACAAGTAGAGCAGTCCATACAATAGAAGACCAAGATACAATTAGCAGTAATATCATTTTGGAGA
The DNA here is from genome assembly GCA_027924645.1 of Cunninghamia lanceolata. Taxonomy (NCBI): domain Eukaryota; kingdom Viridiplantae; phylum Streptophyta; class Pinopsida; order Cupressales; family Cupressaceae; genus Cunninghamia; species Cunninghamia lanceolata. The sequence continues at coordinate 16,234,743 of BSBN01001272.1, read as the reverse complement.
GACAAGCTAGAGATGTCCTCACACAATACAAAGAGAAGTCAACAGTCACAATATAAAGGTCTGTAATCTTTCATAGAGCTTTAGAAGGACTAAGAACATAGGTAAAAGGTGAATATGGGTAAAAAAGTTTGTATGGAGCTTATCATGAAGTCCTAGGCACTTGGGGACAGTAATATAGTTTGGTTATCCATTTAGAAAGAAGCCTATGGAGATCAATTCTAAGGATGCATTACAAAGAACTCGGGTATGAGTCTTCCTAAAGGTGAATAATCAGCATACAAGTTGCACAAACTGTCAAAGACTTAACATGAGTTTACAAACTTATCAACACAAAGAGAGGGCAGTGTTCTTGACTTGGAAGAACAACATAATAGTGGGCGGAGACAAAGATTGTCAAAAGGTGAAGGATAATAGTCTATAAGTAAACAGAAATGTAGAGTTTCATATTTGTGGAGCAGTACTGCTATTATCACTTCATGGTTGTTCAAAATGGACTGTAGGAGTTTTGTTGTTTGAAACCCTAACAAGAAAACTTTGTGTTTCATTGAAAGTGCTTTCTTATGATAACAAAAGTCAAAAGATCTTATACAGAAAGAGCAAGAACGCAGTTAGGGTTTGAAACCCTCAGAAAGCCTAAAGACAGAGAACAGTGAGATAGCTACAGGAGGTTGGAAATTTCTACAGAAAAGCTTTGATAGCTATTTTTCCTCCATGGCCGAGGGTATCTCCAAACCCTGATAAAGAAAATAACTTTATGTTTTCATTATCTTCAACAATATACAGTATATACAGAAAATTTAGAGTGCATAGACATAGATGGTGTTTTAAATAGAAATTGATAGATCTTGCTACTTTCTATAGCTATATACCTGAGAAAATAGTTTTATCTACCCAAAGGTTTAGTTCTCATCACGGCCATAGACAAAAAAAAATGAGATATACAGCATATGCAATGAAAAGAGTAGCAAGAAATGATCAAAATTGCAGTATAACTTCAAAGAAATGAGTTTATCAAACTTACTAGAAGCTACAAGAGCCTTTCATGGAGGAAAATAGTGAAAATGCCAGTCAAATGCTCTCAAAAATCACCTACAGGAGCTCCAGCCATCAAACCCTCATGGCGGCTTGAGATACAGAACAAGAATGCAAAAAGGAGAATAAAGCAGAATGAGGGCAAAAAATGCCTTTTGGCATTTAGGGTTTTGAAACCCTAGGAACTCGAGGGTTCTTTTGTCTTTATTTTAAGTTTTATTTCCTTTTATCATTTGAGCCGTGGTTAACAACATTATCCTGTGTAATGCCTAGTATGCCATGAGGTGGCCTTGAAACAGTGAAGACTTTGTTAAATTTTTTGACTTCCTTTGTATTATGCCAAGCATTTCGGTGCCTTTTACTTCTTTGCATATGTTATAAATTGTAATAAACAATCACTTTAAATGATGACCTTATGAGTCATTTAAGTGATATTGTTAACTCTATTGCAAAGGAGAATAAAGGAGAGCGAGGGATGAGTTTTTATTGTCTTTAGGAGAATATATCTTGGATGGTGATTATGTGGTGGACACATGCCATTATTATAGGTATTTGTTTGTTGCCTTGAGAGAGAAGCTTTACTAGGTCATGTAGGCAGTTAGTAGTTGTCTTGACTACTTGGAGGGTATCTAGGAGTTTTGTTGCTCTTAGAGTCCTTTTTGGACTTATTTTCATGACCCTTCATGTTTGACTAAGTCCTGATGGACTTTTCCTTGCATTTTGGACTCTTTTGGATGAGATCTAGTGGCTAGATTTTATGCTTTTTCTGGACATCCGACCCAAATCAGTTTGGTTTTCCTTCTTTTGTGGAACCACTTGGATGGTTATAGTCACTTTTGTGACTCTATTGTAATCAATTCTTATTATGCAAAATATTTTTTGGAGATTGTGACTGATACAGTCCTTTGTTACAGTATTAGCATCTTTTGTAACTCATCATTTTTGGAGTATGGAATACAGATTTTACCTTGGAGATTATTGAAGAATCTTGTTACCTTCTTGTTCTTGCAAGCATTGTGCATTACTAGGTGATTGACTAAGCTATTTGTGAGATTACTTTTTCTCCTTTAGTTTTGTCTCATTTTATGCCTTTTTTTGCAAAAGTAGGAATTTGCAGGTTATAAATTGTGTCTTAGGATTACATAGAAACCTATAGTTTGTGAAAGTTTTATCTTTCCTTCTTAAAAGTATATGCAGGACAGACCTATTTATGAAACATTTATGCAGAATCTTACAGTAACATGTGTATTTTCAGTGCTCATCATAAATAACCAATTGTATGTCAGTCTTAGTATCTCATAGCTCTTGTTAGCTTGGTGTATCACCCATGTTCAATTCATTTTTATCAGTTTTGTTTAAAACAAGTATATTCTTCCCCTTTTCTCCATCAAAGTAGTAGTTTAGGTGATATCCATAGGAAGCTGGCCTTCTTCGGAGGTTGACCTCTACTCATAGAGTAACCCATGACTTTAAAGGTCCTCCCATGTTTCATCAAATAGACTAATTTTTGCAAATTAGTCTGGGTTCATATTTAGGTGATAACAGTTCCCTAAAAATAACATCTCTAGAAAAGATAATCTTGCGGGTTAGTGGATTCCAAAGCTTATAACCTTTCACATCATCACCATATCCAATGAATGTACACTTTTCAGCTATTGGATCCAACTTAGATCACTTTTCCTTAGGCACATGAACAAAAGCCTCACAACCAAAAACCCTTAAATGTGAAATAGAAGGTTTCTTACCTGTCCACACTTCATAAGGTGTCAAATCAAGAGCCTTACAAGGAGATCTATTTATCAAGTAGCAAGCAGTATACACAGCCTCTGCCCAAAAGCATTTATCTAACTTTGCATCACTAAGCATACTTCTGGCCCTTTCCATAATTGTTTGGTTCATCCTTTCTGCAACACCATCTTGCTGTGGTGTATACAAAGTTATCTTTTGTCTGATTATACCTGCATGCTTGCAAAAGTCATCAAATTGCTTAGAGAAATATTCCCCTCCATTGTCAGATCTTAATATTTTTATCTTTAAACCTGATCGGTTCTCTACTAAGACTTTGAATTCCTTAAACTTAGTGAAAACTCCAGATTTATGCTTCATAAAATAAATCCATGTAAATCTGGATACATCATCAATGAAGGTTACAAAATAATGAGATTTTTTGATAGGTTCATTATCCACAGGTCCAAACACATCTGTATGAATAATTTCTAATTTCTCTTTTTCTCTATTGCTTCCTGAAGGAAATAATTTTCTATTTTATTTACCAAACACACAATGCTCACAGAAATCAAAGTGCTCATCAGAATAGGAGAAACCATCCAACAAATTTTTATTCTTAATAGTTTTTAATACATTATTACTTGTGTGGACCAATCTACGGTGCCACAACATACATGTATTTTCAGTAGTGGCCTCAGATACATAGGAGGCATTACAAACTGTAGTGGCTTCAAGCTTAAACAAGTTCCCAAATCTCTTCCCTTTCACTACCACCAAGTTCCCTCTCACCAATATGCAGCCATGCTTGTCAAATGTCACATGCATTCCCAAATCATTCAACTTTGAAACTGAATTAGATTTCTAGCTAATCTAGAAACATACAAAACACCAAGGAGGGTTTTAATCCTCCCATCACTGAAACACAACAATACCTTTCCTTTCCCAACAATTGAATATGTAGAGTTGTCACCAAGGTAGATATTACCTCCATCGTATTCTTCATATGAGGAGAACCATTCCTTATGCGGTGTCATATGAAACGAGCATCCCAAGTCAACCAACCAGTGATCATTAGAAACAAGATTACATGCAGAAAGTAAAACTTCTTCACCTGCATTAGAGGACTTATCTGAAGCACCCTCCCACAGTTTCTTGGGATTTCTGCACTCCTTCTTCACATGTCTCCTTTTACCGCAGTTCCAACACTTAACTCTGATCTTTTTACCAGGAGTCTTAGATTGACCCTTGGACTTGTCCTTAGCCCCTTTCTGATCTCCTTTAGGTCCCCTTTCCTTGCCCTGAACTATCTAAACTCTTCTTCCTCAATTCCTATGACAGTAGCACTAAAACAAGAGCATCCAACTTTAGATCCGCAAGGTTAGCAGTGATAGCAAGGATAAAATTCTCCCAAGACTCAGATAAAGAACAAAGAAGTAAGATACATTTATCTTCCTCACTAACCTCAACATCTACTGAATCAAGCTGACTCACCAATAAATTAAAAGAATTTAAATGCTCTGCAACTGACTCACCCTCTTTCATTTTCAAAGAAAACAACTTCCTTTTTAAATAAAGTTTATTTACCATACTCTTGGCTTGGTAGATCTCACCCAACTGATTCCACAATTTGTATGCGGTCTCTTCCTTTGCAACATTCAGCAGCACAAAATATGAAAGACACAAATGGATGGTTCCCCATGCCTTCTTATCCAGTCTATCCCACTCATCTTGAGAGACATCATTAGGTTTCTTTTCTTTTTGGATAGCCAACCACTGGTTTCTTTCTTCCAACAAATCTTCCATTTTTAGCTTCCACGTCAAACTTCTCAATGTCCATTCGAGAGGTTGATGCAACAGTGGATGTAGCCATAATAACAACACTAGATTTGCAAAACAAACACAACCAAATCTCCCACTGCAGCTACAGCTTCCACACTACCACCCAAGAGTCAAAGCTGGTCAGGCTCTGATACCAAATGTTAGAAATGAAAGCAACACTACTTCAATAGAAATTTGATTCGAGATAAATTTCAACAATCTTTAATTATGTGTTATTAATGGAGATTGTAACAATACATAAACCCACAATACAAAAATATACCAGAAGCAGAATGAAGCCCATAACAGAAGTGTTTAATGTGGAGAAAACCCTTGCGGGTAAAAAACTCCACCAAGAAAAGAGGCCAAGTTGTATTATCTTCACAAAAGGAGATTACAAATACATCCACTTCCTCTATCCTCCAACCTTCACTCCGGCAGAACCTGGGTACCTTTAAACTGTTATTTTTTTTAATCTCATATACTATGCTATGGTTTATATAGAATTTACACAACCTCAAGACATTAAATGACTTCTTACAAGCCCATAACACTTGTCAAGAGTCAACAATACAACCTTGGGCGTCCATGGCCAAGAATAGGCTCTTATGGGGTCATAAATGCTATCATACATGCATCCTACACTTGGAAAAATGTGCCCATGCAAGCTTGAATGCCTTGGGGCCAAAAATAGCCACTTACAACATCTTATGACGTGTCATATGCTATTATAAGTTTCATAGATTCTTATGACAACTTACAGTTGTCATAGAATCTCTTACACCTTCTTACAGCATCTATGACGTGCGTCATAACACTAAAAATAGATTATTCCTCCACATGTGCACCCCACTTTGATCAATTACCATTTACCATAGTAAATGACATCCCATAACTACCATCGGTAACTCCGGGACTTACCGTGCAGTAACTTCGAGACTTACCGTGCAGTAACTCCGTAATTACCATGGACAATAAATAATGTTTACCACTGCTGGTGAAACTTGTACATCCCTTATGGGTAATTACAAATAATAAATGGAATAATACAATAATGGGATTTACAAGGTTAATGGCACCTTATCCCAACAAATTTAATAGACTCAATGAACAAACCATCATGTGCATGGATATTCACTAAGATTCAGATATTAACTTAATATCTGGACCTTAATGTAATATCCATATCTGAGTCAATATGATGTCATGACATTTTGATTTCATGAAGACTCTCGATCCTAATTACGTCACCCAGATATTAGAGTGCATGGACATTAGCCTTGCTAATATCCTAGTCTTATTTTGACACCTTGATCCAGATGATGTCATGTTATCCTAGTCTTGTGAAGAACACTAAACTTGCTTACGTCATCCAGATATTAGTTAACATCTGGACATTAACTTAATATCCAGACATTATTTTAAGATCCATATCCCAATGATGCCACCTTACCCCGACACAATACTAAGGATATAAATTGCTTATGTCATCAGGATATTAAAGCCATATGGATATTCCACATTCTTATTTGTCATGACCTTATTTTAATATCTTGATCCCGATGACATCACTTTATTAAGCTACGATGAAGGAGTCCCCTCATGATGACGTCATCTGGATATTTTGACCAGATGGATATTTTGCACTCGTAATGTCTAGATCTTAACTTAGTATCCATCCCCTCACTCAACCAATGACGTGATGCCACGTGTCCACATGGATGTCTTGACTTACCATGAGTATCCGAACATATTGAAAGCAAATTTGTAGCCCGATGGAGAACCTTTGGTCAATGACAGCTGACCCAACCTATGCTAATGTCATCCAGATATTCTCATCCAGATATCTGTGGGGATATTGCTTGCAGGATATCTATCCTCACGTCCCCACACTTTTTGCATTAAATGCTAAGAAAAGCTGTTGGATTTTAAATTCAAATTTGTGCCAACAGACACTTGTCCAAATTACTCATGATTTCACTGCTAGAGTTCGCCTAATCCTCCCAGGAGTAATTAATATGTCCTAATTGGATGATTTTACATGATTTAAATGGTAAACTACTTGTGTAGTCACACAATTGTATTTCTAGACTTAATATTTCACACAGAGAGCTTAAAGGACTCCATTAAACCTACTACAGTGAGCTTGTGACTGGATTTCTAATGCAGTGAGAGATCATCTACATGATTCCAATCCTAGTATTCATTTGCACTTTTTGATTTAGATTTTGAAGATCATGTTTGTATAGATCAAGCCCTAACTGGTTGTTTTTACGGTGATGATCCATGGTTTTGAGTTGAAATGAGCATAAAATGCTAAAATTGAATAAGTTTAGGGTTAAATGTGGATCAAATGTATATTTAAAATGCGTTGTTTTCTAATCTCATAGATTTAAAATTCTAACCCTAGTATTATAGAATGCCCTGGTTAAGACATGTCCATGAAATTGCAGGATGAGATGTCACAACCGAGGATGAATAAACACGGTGCCAAGTTCAAATGGGACATGTTTCTAAAATCATAGAGTGTTTGCAATAAATAGGGTTTTGTAGAGGACACCCACTCAGGAAGCACACACATTGAAGCCTTTAGGGCAAGAAGAAATGGCAGGGAGGATCATCCCGTACTGAAGAATATAGTAACCACATGGATTTACTATGCGGCTGTATTCCCTTATGCCGTGGAGGCTCTAGAACTATTGATTGCATGTGCTCAAAATTACAATGTTATCACCAGGAGAGTGGAGAAGCAAGGAAGGGTTTATGCAGATCTGTTTGTGGCTGGGATAACTAAGGCATTCAATTTGCCAACAACAAGAGGGATCTATGTGCCAGATATAGTTGCTTTGGCCAAGGAGTATGACCTCAATCAGAAGAATTGCAGAAAGGTAATCTATTAGGGATGGAGAGATCCAACCAACAAGGCCAAGGGAGTGGCTAAAATGCCACAACACCTTTATAAGTATGATTTCAATGAGGAGGTGCAGTACATGATTTTCTTGCTCAGCAAAATGAGCGGAAGGGCAAATTGTGGAACGTTTGAATCCTGGATGTTCAGACTGATTAGGATAGTCATTGAGAATAAGGATGCAACAATCTAGTGGGACAAAATTATCAGCGATGCCCTATATGAATAAATAATAAATTGGAAGAAAATGAAAGATAGTGTATTCAGAATGTCTTCATATCTAGTATATGCCTATGCAACCAAAGGCATATTCAATGGCTTGCAAATAGTGGGGAAGATGGGCAAATTGCCCCATGAGAATACTCCCTAGGAGCATTAGTCTAGCTAGAGAGGACACAATCAGTGCAACACTATAGGTTGGTAAATGATTGTTTCATCATGCATATTGCTAGACTTCTAGAAGGAGATTGGGCTAAAAGATTCTCAGTAGGGGCTATGATGTTAATTGATCCATATGGTTCTTGGTTTATACAAGCCAAGACCTACTCATATATCTAAATGGAGGGATTAAAAGGCAATCCATTTGTGCTCCCAAGGTATCCATCAGATAAGATAGTCCTAATGGAGATGGTTAGATAGTAGCTGCCAATATTTGAGCTGTCTAAGAAGAAAGAGAGGAATCGGTACAAAAAGTTTCCTATACAAAGTGACTAGTTTGTAACAGAATCTATGGATAATGCCAGAGATGCTAAGTTAGATTTGAAGAATTTGAACTTACAATTGTTTCCATTGGCTAGAGACTATGATCCCTATCATAGGGTTAAGAAGAGATTTGATAAGAAGTATAAAAACAACATGCATTTTGAGGACTATTGGGTTGATTGTGATGATGAACATGAGGTAAGAAAAAGAGAATATCAGTGGCTCACTTTGGACTAGATGTGGACATATGGACAGCCACAGGTACCTCCTCAGATCAAGAAGGATGATGAGGATATCATTGATCCGAAATATGAGGAAAAGAAAGTATATAATGATACCATTTCCTCCCCTAATTAGACTTAAGGAGATGAAACATCCATAGATGTCATGACAACCCAAGTGATGGCCATAACCAAGAGCTGGGTGGCCAAGAAAGTTAATGAATTGAAGGCGAAGGGTTTTGTTGTCACTTATGACAAGAAAAGAAAGTTGAAGGAATGAGAAGAATAGGGATATGATGAATTCCTGGTATAAAATAGGTAGGTTCTTGGGACCAAACGTGCAGAACCAAGTTCATTAAGAACTGCAGAAGAGCCTACAACAAAAGGGTTCTCTTTAGTATATCAACCTCCATCACCTCCTATAGGTCCGATACTCAAAGCAATTCCAATCACCAAGTCCAAGGCACCAATTGTAGAAGAAGAAGAAGAGGAAGGTCCTAGCCAGATGGGGGTCACCATGGAGGTAGATATAAATGATGAAGGGGGAGCTCGTGTCCCAATTGAAACATTGCTTGGGATAGAGAAAGATCTATTGTAGGGGGTTAAGGTCCCCAGACAAAGCTGATATCAAGGCCCTCACATGAGAGGAGCCATCACATGACCAATAGCAACATCAGGATCAATTGGTCCAACTTTGAATGTAGTGAAAGAGCTACAACACAATGTCCCTGCTGAAAGCATAATCAAGGTGAAAATTGAAATGGTACAAGAGGCTCAAAGCCAAGCTTAATAGAAAGAAGCAGCTAGGACCTTTCCATTAAGTGAGACCATTGATCTCACTGAGGATGAGGTAGTGAAGGATATCACTAACCATCTTATTGAAACCATGCTTAGACATACAGAACCTTCAGGTGGAGTTGTTGCTATAAAGGTATATGGTGAGCAGGTGAGAAGGGTAGAATACCCTAAATTTGAGGTATAGGTGGAGCCTCTTAATATTCTTATTGATACAATCACAAGCCCCACAGTAATTGATCTGGCATATCAGCCTAAGGATGGGGAGCAAGAAGAGGATATTAACAAACATGATCAAGGACTAGAATAGAATATGCCTATGGATATTGATGACATAGATAAAGATGCCTAAGATGAGGGGCCACAACAGACATCTTGGTAGATAAAGCTGAGCAAGGAACAGTGTCAGGGTCAATCATCAATACAGAAGATATAGTGTAGTCACGGCTAGGAAGGCCCATGAAGTGAGCTATCCAGGCCGTGCAGCTAGAGTAAATACAATGGAAATAACTCAAAGATATAAAGAAAATGCAGATTCAGTCAGTTAGTATATCATAGAACTCAAATACAAATTGGCTGGCAACATGCAGGCTTACAATTGGGGCTCACATGCTTGATTACTTAGTTACAAAATATGCATAAGATTTAGCTTTGAAGCTCCTTCACAAAGAATTCAAACTATCAAGCTTGTAAAATATGCTAACTACATTCCTAGGCATCTATTACATCATTTTATTTCATCTCTGAAACATAAGATTTCTCCGCATCGGCCAAGGAAGATCACAAACTCCAATGAAGATTTGTAATGTGTGTACATAGATAGGTCAGACCTAATCATCATGTAGAACTCCTCTGCAAATGAGTGGAATGATGTGCAAATCTCAGGGAAGGTTAGACATGAACCAAACAACATTAGATGATGTGTCTTTTAATTTCTCAAGTCATGAAATGCTCTACAAGTCTTCTCCTTTAGCTGATTATCTGAGGCTGTCAGGGAGCTCTATTCTGGGAAAACAATTGATCTTTTGATAGCGATATCTTTCCGATACCTAATCCAAATGGTCTGAGATTTGGATATGATGTGCATGAATGAATCTAGGTGCTAAGTCCAACTCCACAAGATTTGAAGTGCAACTGTGATAGAATATGGACCAAAATACAAAAACTGCTACTGACTGAACTGACTGTACTGAACTGGAAAATGAAAAAAAAAAACAAACTGAAACGCAAATGTTTTTTGGTTGATGCAAGATTGCTCTTGAACCAAGGATGATCCTGCATTAGACATTTGAAGTTATAAAAAAGTGAGTCCCTCACTTTGCTAGGGATAGAGGAAAACCAAAACAATCTACCTCAGCCCGAGAAATCCATGATGAATCTTCTTCCGGTCTGCCTTTCCACTTCACAAGATATTCTTTGTATTGTCTTCCTTTGGTGTTGCATCTAAATCTGCTATCCAAAATGTCTTCAATCTACTCTAGTGCTTGTTGTGGTAACTTCTTCTTCAAGTCTTCTTCAATGCTATCACTAAAATCTGCTTCATGATATTGATATAGGTATGCAATATTGAAAATATGTGATATACCCAATCTCTCCGGTAACTCCACTTCATATGCATTTCTTGAATCAAACTTTCTGAGTATCCTACATGGTCCAAACTTCATCTTCAACTTGTTATAAGTCCCAATTGGAAATCTTTCTTTTCTCAATTATACCATCACTTCATCTCCAACTGCAAATTCCTTGTGTCTTTTCTTCTCATCTTCTTGTTCTTTATACTTACTATTCATCTTCTCTAAATGCTTCTTCACCTAATTATGCACTGTCTCCATCTTTCCTACAAATTATTCTGCTTCTGCACTTCTCTTTTCTTCCATACTGATATCTCTCAACTCTGCTACGCCTCTAGGGTTTACTTCGATAACAATCTCAAAAAGTGTTCTTCTGATACTCCTATTCACTGAATTATTGTATGCAAACTCTGCTTGTGAAAGAATCAAATCCTAATTTCCTACCTTCTCTCCAACCAAACATATCAACAAGTTTCCCAAACTCCTATTCACAACCTCTGTTTGTCCATTAATCTGTGGGTGAAATGCTGAACTGAACTTCAAATCTATCTTCATCTTCTTCCAAAGTGTCTTCCAAAAGTATCCAATAAATCTTGCATCTCTGTCTGAAATTATGCTCTTAGGTAATCCATGCAATCTCACAATCTCCTTGAAAAATAGGTTAGCTACATGCATTGCATTAGTTATCTTCTTACAAGGTATGAAATGTGCCATCTTTGAAAATCTATCCACCACTACAAATATTGAATCATCTCCTCTTTGTGACTTTGACAATCCCATTACAAAATCCATACTTATGTCTTCCCAAGGTCTCTCTAGCACTGCCAAAGGTTTATACAATTCATTATTCTGACTACTCCCTTTTGCAACTTGAAAAATTCTACAACTCTGCACAAATTTCCTAACATCCTTATGTATCTGAGGCCAAAAGTACTTTCACTTATCAAGGTTATTGTCTTAGCAATGCCAAAATGTCCTGCTAATCCACCACAATGTTTTTCCTTGATCAAATTATCTCTCATGGAAATTCTAGGTATGCATAATTGATTTCCTTTGAACAACATATATCTTCTTGAATGAAATAGTCTAACCACTTACTCCTATCTATCACAACAGGTTTCTTACATGCTTTCCAAGGTTCTGCACAATCAATATCTTCTTCATACATGTTCTTCAATTCATAAAATCCTAAGACTTCAACTCTCATTTCTCTCAACAAGTTCCTTCTCCTACTCAATGCATCTGCAACTTTGTTTGATTTTCCACTCCTATGCTTCAACACAAAAGTATAACTCTGCATGAATTCTACCCATCTCATATGTCTCTGATTCAACTTTCCTTGATTGTTCAAATATTACAAAGCTTGATGATCTGTATACAATACAAACTCCTTAGGCAACAAGTAATGTCTCCACTTCTTCAAGGCTTGAATTATGAGATAGAACTCCTTATCATAAACTGAATATATTCTCCTTGCATCATTCAACTTTTCACTGAAATATGCTACAGGTCTACCTTCTTGACTTAATACTGCTCTTATTGCATTTCCACTTGCATCACAATCTACTTGAAATACCTTATTGAAATCCGGTAATGCCAAAATAGGTTGCTCTGTCACTTTCTGCTTCAATAATCCAAAACTTTTATCTGCTCTTGATGTCCACTTGAAATCTTTTATATCACCTTTGATTATCTTTGTCATAGGGTTGCATACTGAACTAAATTTTTTGATGAACTTCTAGTAGAAACTAGCTAATCCATGAAATGATTTGACTTCTCCAACACTCTCTGGTGTAGGCCATTCAACAATTGCTCTCACTTTCTCAGGGTCCATCTTCAATCCTTCCGCAGAAATCACAAATCCCAAATATACCAATTCTTCCTTCATGAAACTACACTTCTTGATGTTTACCAACAATTTCTTCTCTCAGTCTCTGCAATACTTGTCTCAGGTGCCACAAATGTTCTTCTTTTGTCTTACTAAAAATTAGAATGTCATCCAAATATACAATAACAAACTTACCCAAGAATTTCTTCAAAACTTCATTCATCAATCTCATGAAAGTACTCGGTGCATTTGTCAATCCAAAAGGCATCACTAACCACTCATACAATCCTTCATTTGTCTTGAAAGTAGTCTTCCATTCATCTCCTTCTCTGATTTTGATCTGATGGTATCCACTCTTCAAGTCTATCTTTGTAAAATACTTTGCTCCACTCAAACAATCCATAATATCATCCATCCTAGTCAAAGGGAATCTATACATAACTGTGATCTTGTTGATTGCTCTAGAGTCTGTAGACATTCTCCATTCTCCATCCTTCTTAGGTGCTAACACTGCAGGTACTACACAAGGACTCAATCTTTCTATGATCAAACCCTTCCTCAACAACTCCTGTATTTGTCTATTCAATTCTTCATTCTCTACCGGTGTTACTCTATGTGCTTCTTTGTTAGGCAAACTTGCTCCAGGTATAAGATCGATGTGATGACTGATACTCCTGATTAGTGGCAATCCTTTAGGTATATTGTCTAATATGATGTCTTCATACTCTGTTAGCAATTCAGTTATCTCCTCCGGTTGTGATTCTTTAGTCTCCAGGATTTCAGGCTTCTTAAGGATCAAAGCATAACATATATTCTCATGTCTCAAACCATCCAAAAATTTCCTTCCATATACCAAATAGATTCTAGCATTCCACATACTTCATTGTTAGGATCATCTTCCAAAGGAATCAAAGTAATTCTCTTTCCATTTGATTTTATAGTATATGTATTCTTTCTCCCATCATGTCTAGATTTTCTATCATACTGCCAAGGTTTACCCAACAAAATATGACATACATCCATAGGCATATTATCACACAATACTTCATCATGATAAGATCCAATATGAAATTTTACCAAACATTGTTCACTCACCAGTACCTTATGATTATCCTAAATCCATGCTATCTGATAGGGCTTAGGGTGTTTCTATCTTTCCAACTTCAGCTTAGTCACCATCTCCTCTGAAACTAGGTTATCAGAACTACCACTATCAATTACAACTTTACAAAATTTACCTCTGGATTTGCATATGGTTTTGAACAAACTTTTTGTCTACAGTAGTTCCTCATTTGTCTCTACTTGAAATAGTGCTCTCCTCATCACAAGTGATTCTCCTGTCTTAGGTTTACCAACTGAACTCAATGATCTAACAGGTTCTTCTTCCACATAGGCTGCTCTTCCACTATTCTCTATCCTCTTGCTTGTGCTCCCTTGATTACATTCAAATGCTCTATGTCCTTCACCTCCACACTTAAAATAAGTTCCTCTAAATGTTCTCCTATCAGGTCCTCTTCCTTCTCTTCTATATCCTTCGCTCCAGTATGGACTAGGGTTTCCTCTGCGGTAGAAAGTTCTGTCATCTCTTCGGTATGCATTAATATCTCTGTCCTCCTTCTTGAATGTGTTCTCTTGTCTGTTCTACTCCATATATGATCTTTCTCCTCTGGAAAATGTTCTACCTCTCTGAAATTTACCTCCTCTACCTCTCTGTCTTTGATCATGCTTCTTATTCAACTTTTCTTCAACCTTCAAGGCAAACTAATATGCTTCTTCTAATGTTGTCATCCTTACCAAACTCAGTTCTTCTTGGATATTTAGTCTCAGTCCATTGATGTATCTAGCCACTTTCTCCTTGCTTGCTTCACTATGTCCTATCCTTATGATCATCTTATGAAATTATTTAGTATACTCCACAGGTTTCTCCTTTTGTATCAGGTTTTGCAATCTCTTCACTAGTTCCAACTCATAGTTAGGAGGTATAACTAATTCTTCAATTTTGTCACCATCCTATCCCATTTTGTAATATTTTCTTTTCCTCTCCTATTTCTATCCAACTGTACTTCTTTCCACCAAATAGAAGCATGTCCCTTCAACTTTGTCTTTGCAAATTTTACCTTCTTTGGATCTTCAATTTCTTCATACTCAAAGTATTCTTCCATGCCATTTATCCAGTCAATCAACTCTTCAAGATTCAAATTTCTAGTATAATTCAATACATCAACTCTAGGTCTTTTTCCAATCTTTGAAATAGCTCGCAACATCTTGACTTGGTCTGATTCCTCTTCTTCTTCATCTCCTAGGGTTTCACGATTTTGATTAGTGGATTGAAATTCTTCATCATTATCACTTTCAACATTAGGCCTAGGTGTGAGTCCTCTTCTCTGATCTTCTTCAATGACATCCAAGCAAACTTGCATGGTTTTCATCATCTCCATCATCTCATCCATTCTATTGGCCATTGTTCCAACAACATGGATTCTCCTCGGTGACATTCTTCCTAGGATCAAGTGTAACTGCCTCAAATTCAACAATCGGTTGCAACAAAAGTAACCTAGCTTCAATTCGGTGATCTGTTCACAAAAAAATCTTATGGAATTCCTTTGCCAACTTTGCTCAATTTGCTCCCAAAGATTCAAACTTTCACTCTGATACCATTTGGTGCAGTCACGGTAAGGAGGGTCCATGAAGTGAACTATCCAGGCCGTGCAACTAGAGTAAACACAACAGAAATAACTCAAAGATATAAAGCAAATGCAAATTTAGTCATTCAGTATATCATAGAACTCAAATACAAATTGGCCGACAACATGCAAGCTTACAATTAGGGCTCACATGCCTAATTACTCAGTTATAAAATATGCACAAGATTTAGCTTTGAAGCTCCTTCACAAAGAATTCAAAATATCAAACTTGTAAACTATGCTAACTACTTTCCTAGGCATCTATTACATCATTTTATATCATCTTTAGAACCTAAGATTCCTTTGCGTCGGCCAAGGAAGATCACAAACTCCAATGAAGAGCTGTAACATGTGTACACAGATAGGTCAGACCTAATCATGTAGAACTCCTCCGCAAATGCATGGAATGATGTGCAGATCTCAGGGAAGGTTGACCATGAACCAAACAACATTAGATGATGTGTCTTTTAACTTTGCAAGTCATGAAATTCTCTGCAAGTCTTCTCCTTTAGCTAATTATATGAGGTTGTCTGGATGCTCTATTATGGGAAAATAGTCGATGTTCTGATAGCGATATCATTCTGGTAGCTAATCTAAATGGTCTGAGATTTGGATATGATGTGCATGAATGAATCTTGATGCTAAGTCCATCTCTACAAGATCTAAAGTGCAACTGGGATAGAATGCAGACAAAAATACAAAAACTGCTACTGACTGAACTGACTGTACTAAACTGGAAAATGAAAAGAAACAAACTGAAATGTAACAAACTAAAATGCAAATGTTTTTTGGTTGATACATGATTGCTCTTGAACCAGAGGTGCTCCTGCATCAAGATAAGACTAATGAGGGTGAATAAGGACAACAACTGCAAACACCTCATTAGGAAGACCAGATAGAAGACCAGATATAGGGGCCTGAGAATATTCAGGTAGAAAATATTTAAGAAGAACCGGTCCAGGATATGCATAGTAATGATAGGGTTTAGGAGGAACCAGTAGATACACCTCACTTGGAGCAACCCATGGTTGAGCAACAAAACATCTAATAGGCACATGTGCATGAAAGGCAAGTAGAAAATAAGCCTAAGGATGATGCAGGTCAAGATAAGAAAAAGGATATGGCACATGGAGATCAACCACCTCTTGAACAAAGTCAAAAGGATTTGGATCCTAAGATGGATGAATCAAATGCTCAAATGGAACAAGATCAGACCACATCCGGTCCTACTGTATTATCATGGATATCCTCAGAGGTAGGCCATCCCTAGGAGGAGCTGGCACCTTTTGATTTTTAATCATTATTTACTTTGGATCGCTCTGAGTCTAAAAGGAGAGCTAGGGTGGTATCCACAATAAGGAGAGATCTTGTGACTAGGAAAATGACAACTCAGGTAGCTGTCCCCATGGTAGAAAAGGCTAAAGGAGAAATTAGGTAGAGGAGTTCCAAGTGACTCAGATTGACTTAGGTCATGTCACTACTGAACAAGAAGTTCAAGAGAATATTGAGAGTACTGAGGCCATAGTATCCAGGAAAAGAAACTAAAGGCTAGGAAGAAGGAATTGAAGGAGTAGAATACTCAATTACAATAGTTTGTCGA
The DNA here is from genome assembly GCA_027924645.1 of Cunninghamia lanceolata. Lineage (NCBI taxonomy): Eukaryota > Viridiplantae > Streptophyta > Pinopsida > Cupressales > Cupressaceae > Cunninghamia > Cunninghamia lanceolata. The sequence goes on along the minus strand of BSBN01001272.1, from coordinate 16,217,856 downwards.
AGGATTGGTGAAACTGGATAGTTTAGCCTCCACCCTATAGGCTACAAAAAAGCCAATTGCTTTGACATTAATTAGTGAGGAAGAAATAACAGGCTTGTATATTCAAAAGCATCAAGCTCATATCATGAACTAATGGTTCATGAGGTTCATGGCCTTAAGGGAGAAATTAATAAGGACATCCAGGTCCAATTGGGATACATTGTCCATTTTGAAAAAGGGTATTGATTCTTTGAAGAGTGAATTTACTCAAAGAATAAAGCATTGAAATTATGCATTGGACATGATTAAAGAAGCCAAGGGGATTATAGATGAAGGATTATTAACCAATAAGATTGTTACCAATATAACCCTTCCTCTATTAGACACCTGGATCATAGAGCTACAATTTGAGCTAGAGGTGTTGAATTAAGGGATAATCAAGCCAAGGTACATGACCTGCTAGCTGATGAAATGAAGGTGTTAGAGGAGTTATTGGAGGATGTTGTTCAAGGAGAGGCAATGCCATATGTGGATGAGGTTCTCCATATATTTAGAGATAAATTCAAAGAAGTTGCAAAAGATTCAGTGAATCATTTTATGGAGGATGTCATGGATGAGATGGCAAAACTGAATGTCAAGATAAAGGCATATGGAAAAGAAGTAGAGAGCAGAGCATCTATGATTAAGTCATTAGATGAATAGATAACAACTTTGAAATATGCTAAATCTAGAGCTCAATCCATTAGCAAGCAACAGATAGATCAAATAGTGAAGGCGTGTGATTATCATAAGAAGCTGGACTCTAGGATGCTTGTAGGTGAAGGATCAGATGTATCTGAGTAAGGAGATATAGGGGAGAACTCTAATAGAATGAGAGGTGAAGAGGTCATATTGACCAAATTTAGATTCAGAGGGTATTTGCTTATACCTAGTAGATAGTTGCCAGCTAGCAACTTTGTTGTTCTCAAAATTAGCTAAGCTCATTTTTGTAGACAACCCCCACAAAACTTGTTTGTTTCGTGATCTACACTCTAAGTTCACAAATTGAGACAAGATTCTCTTGGTCTTGTATGAAGTCATATAGCATCCTAAACTAGTTTACGACATTCCCTCGAATCGATTCCTTGAAGTTGCGAAAATTGATTAGGTTGTAAATTGATTGAAATATCAATTTTGGTCATTTTTAGGGTGTTAGTGAAATTTTGAGTCTTCACATGTAAAGTCGGCCAAATTCGCCGCTATTACATGTCCTTTTGTCCACTTATGCAATATCGGTAAAAATTGTCGAATTTGCATATCGTTTTGTTTAACTGTGTGATGTCAGCGAAAATTGCCGCTTCTACATGGTTTTTCTTTTCCCACATGCCCGAGCGGCACTTTTAACCGCTCTTGCATTTTGTTAAATTATGTGTAAAGTAGGCTGAAATCGCCGCATGTGCAAGATCTTTAAGATCACAAACTCCAGTGGCATTAATTGCCACTTGTGTTGGCATTTAGATCACGTCTTTTGACCCTTTTTAATATGATTAACTCATTGTTTCTTGTCATTTCTTTTATTCAAAACCTTTTAATCAATTCGCGAATCCCTTCTTCAACCGTTCGATCACATTCTTTTGGATTATAACAAATTTCAAGTTGCAGTTGGCACTTAGGGTTTCCTCCTTTTAACGGGTAAGTGTTTTTCTTTATTGTTTTCTTATTAAAATTTTCCATTTCTTGTTAGTTAAAATGATCAAACCCTTGTCCTTCGCAGATTATGTTGTTTGTATATTGTCCAAAGCCAAATTATAGTTTTTAATACCTTTTCTTCTTTCGCGTCATTCCCAAACCCTAGTTTTTCTTCAAAACCCCTCTGGCCGATATTATCTTGTGAGGGTTTGCCTAGTTTTTGTCTCGTAAGAAGATTGATCTCTGCATGTTCACAAGATGCGAAGTCGGCATTTTTTGCTGCTCATGCGATTGAAGACTATCAAAATATAAGTGTATGGGTGGAAAAATTTGCCGCCCCTACACGAAAAACCTTGCAATTCCTACTATGTGCAGCGTCGGCATTTTTTGCTGCCCAGACATTAGTGAATTCCCTGTATCATCTGCAATGTCGGCATTAACTGCCACCCAAACATCAAACTTGGAATTTCTTCATTACCTTTAATAGCGGAGAATTTTGCCGCTCTGACATATAACATTTGATTCTCCTGAAACATGTGATAGCGGCTAATTTTACCGCCGATGCACGTGCACAATATCCCTCACATGCAAGGGCGGCAAATTTTGCCGCCCATGCAAACATTCTCTCAAATTTTCTTGACTCTAGGATATTTTCAATTTCATTTTTCTGAGCTCACTTTCCTCTGATTTTTGGCCTGCTCGCACTATAGCCCTTTCAAGCGCGTCTCCATAGTCGTGATCGTTAACATGCAATTTTCCTAGATTACTGGTATTTCCCCTAATTGCAAGATCATGACTTTTTGTTACGGTTTCTCCTGCAAAGTTGTTGAGGTTATCACGTCATCCGAAGGAGTCTATCTTTCAAATGATTGGCCCATCTCCTAAGAAGGCCAAAGTAATGAAGCACAAGATATCAGGGGTTTGATAATAGGAGCATGCACATGATAGTAAAGAAGGATGTTGAAAGCCATTACTCATGGAGACAGGTAATTCAATTCATAGTCATGACAATGAGAATGATGTGTTGTGCCACTTGTAGTCAAGGAGGACCAGTTGTGTTTAGAGATGAGCAATCATGTATGGACAATGCAATAGTCATTGGAGAGTGAATAGTAGTGACAATGGAAGTGGCACACAAAGATGTTGAGTCATCAAACCTGGCAAGTTACTCTTGAATTGGGTTCGTGGACCGATCATCATGAAGATGTGTGCAGGTTATAGAGAATGGGAGTTGATGAAAGCCATCATGCCTTAGAATATTTTTGTAGTTTCATATGTACTTTTCATTTAGTTTTAGACATTTTTACATGTACTTTTCTCATATGTAATTACATGTAAAAATATAGGAAGTCCCAAGTCAATAAGGATTCCTATTTTTGAATAAGTCAAAGTAGTTAGGTTTTTCCTAAATTTGCTCAAGGTCTCTCCCTATAAATAAAGAGGGCCTTCATTGTAATTTTTATCTTTAATCTTATGCAACAAAGTGCTGCCCAAATTGAGACTCAACTTTGAGACTTTGTGTCAAATTGTATGATCAATTCCAATCAATAAAGAAGGCGAGTTTTGATATCAAACTTTGTGTTGAATCAAATTTGTATGAGTGAGGATGTACATATGGCATTTTTGCTGATTTCTCTTGTTGATTGATTGGATAAAGTGGTGCTTAGTTATTACGATTGGAGGATGTTCAAGATAAGTTATCTAAACTTTGTGTTATATTATTTCCTTGAATCTATGTGTGTTGAAAGTGTTTCTTGGTGAAGGATTATAAAGACTTTGAGCTTGTAGTTGTTCACTTTGTATATGAATCATGTTGAGAACTTACAGACTTTGTGCTATGATTTTCAATCATATTTGCGTGGATCAGTGGTGTTGTTAGTTGACAGACTTTGTGCTCCAACTGATGATACGGTTACTTTTAAAATCTTTCTGGGGATAATTTGAAGACTTTGTACTTGAGATTATTCACTTGGTTCGTGAATCTTTTTGTGAAGTAAGTTGAAAGACTTTGTGCTTCAACTTACAAGAATATTGTTGATTATTGTTTAAGTGTAGAAGCATTATTGAATATTACCGTGAAACATTGTAAACATCTTTTTTGAAAGAAGAGAAAAGGATGAATGTAACACACCCCCAAAGCTAGTATTTAGTGTAAATAAGTTTGTAATAGTTAAAAGGGAACCTCCCCTTGCTAAGAGGAGAGATTTATCTCATCACACTGTGGTTGATATAACCATTTTTCCGTTAGTTAGCTAAATGACAAAATATTCACCCAACAAACTTGTGCCACATATTTTGGTTGTTGACTTGGTCAAAAGATTTTGGACCATTGATTATCATAGATAAATATTGATTGTTGGATCTTTTGTAATGGCATCCTCTTCTCATTCTATAAAAGGAGGTGGATTGCCATTCATAAAATTTTAGAAGCTTAATTGAGACTGAATTGTTGAGTTTCATGATTTTATCTCAACGTTATTTGTATACTTGTATTTCTTTTGCATACTTAATGAAGATGAAGACTTTCAATCACAACTTATCGTACATCTTGCATAATCTATGAATGAGTTCCTGATATGTCACTATGATTTAGTACATCTCTTGGAGTGCATTTCAATTGGTGCATGTTGTTTTCATTCTTTACCTTTGAAGATACACATCAATCATATGTAGCTGTTGAATGTCCTGGTGAAACATGGTTTGATTCTCTTCTTTTCATGAAAGTATCAAGAATACATGTGGATTAGTGACCGAACTTCACTTAATTTCATTGAATTCTAGAATTTCATTTCAATTTCTTTAAATATCATTAAATCACCATCATTGAACTGTAATACACTGATAAATGAAAAGTAGAACACTAAATATGTATACATCCGTAGACACATGAATATCATATGCATATTTGAACAGAAAGCATGTACAATTGCAAATATCATGTAAATAATCATAAATAATCACAAAGATCATAGAAATATCAACTTGTAGGCACATTATTTAGAATAATTTGAAGTGCAGAAGCAAATTCAAGTGAAGATTAGTTCAAATTCGAATAAATTGGAGATAGTTTTGGAAGAACTAATCAAAGTTATCAAAATAATCATGAATAGTGTTAACCAGAGTGAAGATTAGAAGAACTGATCAAACTTAACATAAATATATGCATGATCTGGTTAGATATTGTAATATTTAACATCATTTGTTGAGAATTTATAAAAAATAGGTGGAACAGAGAAAATATCTGCATATCAGGATACAAATACTTCAAACTCATGCGTAAGGCCCCTAAAGGATTTAACAACAATTCACATCAAACCAACAGAGAAATTATCAGAAGATCATGTTCTGATCAATGGAGACTTGGAATCATTAATTCATCTTGAATTAATCATATTCTTCAAGAAGATAAAGGTTTGTTTTGGTGAATTTTTATCATTGTTGTTATGACTAACATCATCATCAACAGTTTTTGGCACTAGAAGGAGGGCAAGAACAACTTGATTCATGGATTTGTTGTCCTGATATCATTTCTTGTGCTTTGGTGAGAAGATATTTTCAAATTTCTCAGCAATGCTCTAGATCTTGTGCACTTGTGCAAAGATTCAACAAATATCCAACAATTTGAAGTCTAGTCATAAATATCCTGTCACTGTGATTAATCATCATGATATTTACAGACAGTTGTCTGTAATTCCAAGTTTGAGTCAAAATTTGCATTTTTTGCAAATATCCTGCAAATACCTTGTTATTTTAGACATCTGTTCATAAATAGCCATTCTAGAGGAGTAGTTACCCACATATTTGCAAAAATTGTGTCAAAATATCTAAAATCTATCTTGAGCAATGAAGCATTGGCTCATCAACCTAACACCAGGTCAAGATCCTCTGGTTCTTTGGAAGAGTTGCCTGCATTAGACCTAGGCCACATTCTGCAAGTCAACCTAGGCCTTCAGCCACTAATTCACCAGTAGTAACTGTTGTAATACCTCCAACACCTCTTGCAGTGTTGTTCTTCACTATTGAGTCACCGCTTCTCTTTGCTACTTATAATGCCTTACCTAAAAATCCAGCCAAGATTTGTCCAAAATATTATCCCTATCAAGATGTGGATGATCACATCCAAACTTATAAGGAAGCTTGTTTCAGAGCCAGGATACAACATGAGGACATTGTATGTAGGTTATTTCCATATTCACTAGGAGAAGAGGCATACAACTGGTATATCAACCTTCGTCAGTCTTCCATAGATTATTGGGATGATCTAGAGAAAGCTTTCAAGGGAATATTCAAAATACCTATAGATGCAGCCATGATGTATCATCTCTTTGCCACAATTAAGAGAGTTGAGGGATAGTTGATATCTAATTTCAATGCTAGATTCCAAAAGATGTATTCCAAACTAACTGCTCCTTACAATGTAGATGATGCAATAGCTAGGTTAGTTTACTACTCAGCTCTACATCCTTTGACATCTATGTTCATTAGGAGGACACATCCTACCATCGCATCCTTGGCAGGTGCTTTTGAAGAAGCTATCCAAGTTAACTAGCAGTTAACACCAGGTTTTACACTTAACTTAGGATATCCTGCATGTCCTAGTCAAACACAAACCAATGGAGCTCTGATGCCCCCTGCTAATCTGTTGCAAGTGTCTCCACTTAGCATCATGCCTCCATAGGGTAATGGCCATATCATTCCTCACCCTAGAGATGCACCTCAAGATGCTGCACAAAATAATAATGGTAGTTCTTTCTTCCAACCACATCAAGATACTGTAGTAGCCAAAGTGCAGGAAGAAAAGGATGATATTAAAGAAATATCTACTTAGTTAAGAAAGATGACTACTAAGGTCACTCATTTAAGAACTTAGAAATTTTACTCCCAATCCAATCCAATGCACAAAACCAAAACCAAAATAGAGGATATCCTAATAGAGGATATGGAAACAATAATGAAAGGTTTGGATATCCTGATAGGGCATACAATAATGAGAGAAATTTCAACAACAATAATAACAACGCCCCTAGGCTGCCTAGAGTCTGGAACACCTAGCCTAATAATGGTTCATTACCATCACCCTTAGATAACTAGCCTCCTGCTAAACCTAAGAAGACAACTAGAGTTAATTTGGCAGAGGCTACACTCATCAACTGGTGTAAGATGCACAATACAAATGCACATGTTGAGTTGGACTATTCGCAGTTCAAAATTCTAGCTAGCATATTCTAAGCTGAGTTGTCAAACACTGTAGGAGATCCACCTTTTCCTGAGGGTAATGAGATTGTTTCCCTAGGATATGATTCAACCTTAGTACTTGAGAGCTCCTTAGACTATCATCAGTATCATCAGATGAATGCAACACATGAGAACTATACCCTGGCATGTGAGGAGTCTGCCCTAGCTTTTGAAACAAATTATGTTTTTCCCTTTGAGGATGAAAATGATCCTAAACAAGAAGTTGAAGAGGTTCATGCATATTAGCAACAGTATCAGGGAAGACATAACTATAACCTTAGGAGCAATGCAAATCAATTTGTCGGTCCTTTGACCACATCCATTCCTCCTAATAATTTCCATACACCTCTAGACCCTAAGGCTAACAATAATCCTGGACCCCCCAAGGTGAATACATTGTACTTTACACCACAAACATCAATAAAAAAGGTCTAAATCAACTGCCCAAATCTGACAAACTTGTTGCTTACCTTGCCAAGGAGATGAAAAAGATAAAGATCAGCCTATCTTTGTTAGAATTATTGAAAACTTTTGTCATTAAGTAATCCTTTCTAAAATGACTAGATGAACCTATAGCTAAGGAGGATAATCCAAGTCATAATCCTAGTCATATCCTGGCTAGAGATCTTGCACCCAGAGATAATACTACCAAACCAAAAGTGCAATCCACTGTTCATACTGCTGATGCAACATAGATGACCCTATATAGAGATAAATCAGAGTCACCCCCTTTCTTACTCACACTGAGGATATTTGGTAAGATACTACACAATTGCCTTGTAGATTCAGGTGCCTCAACTAATGTGATGCCCTTGTCTATTTGTAAGACTTTAGGTTTGCATCAAGCAAAGTCCCCCAAGAAAGTAACATAGTTAGACAAGTCTGAGGTTAGTGTGGTAGGAGAGTTGACTCACATCCATATGTAGCTTGCATCAGATCCAAGAGTGCAATACTACATAGATATTCAGGAGGTGGACATACCTAACACATATGGTATGCTCCTTAGTAGAGATTGGTCAAAAAATTGAAATGGTTACATGGCTACTAATTTCAGTCATATGTGGTTACCATGGAAAGGTATTCCTAATCAACTCAAAATTGAGGCTGAACCCTGGATGAAGCACATGATTACTGAGTACAACCACAATAATGAAATATTGTATGTGGATGTTGAGCCAGGGGTGTATGCACTTAGACCTTAGGGAGTTAGGATACAGGAAGTGCTGATGCTGTCATGTCATGGATATGAAGCTGGTGACAAAGAGAAAATTATGCCAGAAGAAGGACTGATGATAGAAGCTGATTATAGCTTGACTAATGAAGATGAGGTAGACCATTTCCTTGAATTTGAGAGGTATTTGTCCAAAGAAGTTCAGAGATGTCAATTGACAAGGACATCCATGGAGGATATCCTAATGATCGGATGGTGCAGACTGCATGAGGATGCACACTCAAAAGTACATATGAAGCATGTCTAGATATGATTGAATTAGAGAGAGTGTGCATAGAAGATGGATCTTCATCACCCGTGGTAAGTGAAATATTTGATGCTGATGATCATGATCATTTGTTGTTTTCTTCAGATGTAGAAGAACATGAACAAGAGATGCATCAAGATGATATCCTGATGCCTAACTCAAAAGAGACGTTGTTATGTGATGATGCACATTCTAATGATAAGGTTGATATAATCATGCCAGGGACTGATTATCTCATTGAGTCTGATTATGAGTTATCAGATGAGGATAGAGGGAGTCATCTCACTCAATTTGAGGAATTCCCATCTAAGTAAATTTAGAGACACATTTTGCTGGGAATTCTATTACATCATGCACTAATTGAAGGACGGTGCAGGCTACATGAGGCTCCACATTTAGAGATAACATGTACTCTATGTCTACATATACTAAACAAGGAAGAGCAGTTGCACTCAAGTAACAAGCTGCATAAAATCATGAATAACCCTGAAGATACAGATGAAGGAGTTGCAAGATCTCCTAATGACAGAAATGATGACATCAAGTCCATAAAAAGAAAAGATACTCAGCATGAGGATGTTTAAACGAAATAGAAAGAGGATGTTATAGTTCCACAAAAACATTCAGATATGGTGGAAGATGAACCACAAAAGATTAAATGGATATCTGCAGGTGCATCTGCACTGGCTAAGAAGAAAAGAGAAGGTCCTGATAAACCATTAATAGAAGATAAACCATGGATCCTAAGATTTGATGGCTCCAAGTCAAAACAAAGAGCCAGAGTAGGTGGAGACCTGATTAATCCATCAGGGAAGTCATTCCTTGCAACATACAAGCTACAATTCCCCTATACCAATAATTTGCCTGAGTATGAAGTCCTAATACATGATTTGTTATTTACCTTGAAAAAGAAAGTGAAGGTTCTGCATGTCTATGGAGACTCAAAACTGTTAGTGAAGCAAGTTAGAAACATATATGCATACAACTACAAGAGACTGTCTAGTTACAAACATAGAGTCCAAGATTTGATACAAAGATTTGACACTTTCAACATCATGCATGTTCCAAGGGAACTAGATCATCGTGCTGATGCACTAGCGCACACAGCTAGTACGCTAGAACCTTTATCCATATCTGGGATGAAGAGGTTCTCTGTAGAGCTAGTGTCAACACCATCCATTCCAGATAATGTCACCAAATTTTAGGTGTTCGACGATGATCAACACATCCTGGACATTATTGCCAATAGAAACATATTTGAAGCTCAGATAATAGATGAGAAAAATCTTGAAGACCATGTGTGGGATGAAGAAGACATAGTGGATCTACCCAGTAATAAGATCCCCAAGGGGATGATTGAATTAGAAAGAACCTTTGATCTGGATAACATGATCAAACATAAATATCTTCCCAAGACAGATGGAGGGGAGTATGAACTAGTCAACATAGGATGTGATGCAGACAAGAGAAATGTCCTGATAGGTAAAGTCTTCTCTAAAAAAGAAAAGGAAGGGATAGCCCAGGCCTTAAAAGACTATATTCATGTCATTACTGTTGATTATAAAGAATACTGAGAGGGGGGGTGAATCAGTATTTTGCAAAACCACTTATTCAAATGTTCTTTTACCCATTTACCAAATTTAATAACATGAAAGTAGAATAAGCAAATGAACATCAACCACAAAGACATAAAACATAGACACTAGGATTTTTATGTGGAAAACCCAATGAGAGAAAAACCACGGTGAGTGTTAGCTCACAATATATTATGATATCAATACCAAATTACATGAAGGGTCACTGCCTTGGGGCTCACCGCCCAAGAAGTGCTCACTGCAATAGGTTCACTACCAAGAGAATAGAAGAGAAGATAGAAGAAGGTTTGGCTCACTACCAGGAAATGACTGCTACAGATGCATCTACAGAATGCATAAGTGCAGTACCAATTATAGCTGAATACACTGACTCAAATGTCTTCATAATGTCTGCTCTGCTTTTATGTTCTGTTCTACATAAACTCTGCTCTTCTGCCCTTACTATCTTATCTGATCATAATTCTGCTTTGGATTGCATACACATTGGATTCACATGCATGCCACATATCTCCTACCTTTCAATGCTAAATTCCATCAGATATATATATCCATTACAAGATTTATTTCACAATTAGGTCAACAAGCCAGACATAAACCATGTACACAAATATTGCATCTTGTTGGTTTGAACTTGTGCACAATCTGCAATGTGGACTTAAACAAACATGCAAAAGTCTTCATATAGGTCAGCTTCAATCATGCAACCACTTACATTGATTGTCCAGACAATATATCTTCTCCTGTTCCTTAAGAACACATTTGATCAACTCATCTGTCACATCATAACTCTCACTATAGACCATATGAGACTCTAAAAATCATATCCAACATTCCTTACTGACTTCCTAACATGCCTTTAGAACTACAAGATAAAATATGTAACTGCAGAGGAATGTAGACCATTTTACTCTGCATTATGTACTGTTCTTGTCTTAGCTCTATTCACTCGGACTTGAGCCAATCACAACTTAACTTCCAGAAGTCATTAGGACTTGCAATCTTGAACATAGAACCTTAAAATAATTTTGAATAACATATCTAAACTGCATACCTTGACCATCAACTGCGGAGGAATACCACTTGAGTCTATGCTACTAACTCTGTGTTGTTAGTACTTAGTCATTTTGCCTTAGTCTTTTGTGTCTGGACCAAACCTTGTATGCATGCTATTCCAAGTTGAGTTTCCAATCATCCTTAGCTCTATCATGCTCTATTTGCTTTGTTTCCATCAATGACAACATTACCCAATCAATAGTGTCTCTTGACTATGTTGCCAACAATCTCCCCCTTTGGCATTGATGGCAACACTTAGTGAAAAATGTGTATCTACTCCCTTCTTCTATAAACACTTTGTTCTTTCACTTCCCTTGTTCTTTCACTCCCCCTTAGGTGTTTGCCCATTTTTTACTGGTCTTCTTCTCCCCCTTTGACATCAATGGCAAAGGTGTATGTACAAAAGTCAAAATTGTGTCAAAACTGTAAAAAATATTATACTTTACTGCATATGTACATCTGTAATTTTTAACTCAATTGGATGTAAGTTGTAGGATGTCATTGAAAATAGCCTTAATTTGGACCAGCTCACCATCCCACCTCTTCTTTGTATTCTCCAAAATTTGAATGTTCCTATTTACTTGGAACACCAGATCTTCTGCCTCCTAAACTTTGATAGGCATGTTAGATGTTCCCTGAACCTTTAGAGCTTTTGCAACTAAACTAGTCATGGACTCAATCTTAGGACTTATCATCCTTCTTAACTGGCACAATCTATTTTTCATTTCTTCCTTCTTACTAAGTAGCCTACTTATGTTGTTTTGAATGTTTGCAACTTGTATTTCTATGTTGCTGATGGAGTCAATTGCAGGATCATAGGTCTTGGAGATGTTTTCTAGTTGAAGCTCCAAGTTTTTGACCTTCTCTTCAATTTCTTTGGTGGTTTCAGGCCATGATAAATAGAACTTGTATATGTCACAGGCTTCCTTGATTGCACTTTCTATATCCTTGATGTTATTTTCTAACAAAGTTTTAACATTGTCTAACTGGACTTTCAGCTCTGTCATTCTTATGACTTCAAATTCCTTCCTTACTTTGATGTCAGCAGATTTTTCAAAAGATTCAAAATGAGTTCTTACAGAATTCATTAGGCCTCTGAGATGATTGATTGGTGACAAAGATGTATCTTTGTTATGTGAAGCCATCAACTTTTCCAAAGTACCAGATATTGCATCAATGAGTTCTTTGTCTTGTATATGTGTCTTCAACATCTCTTCTTGAGCCTTTGCTTGTACGATTTTTCCAAACTTTAATTTCTATAAGGGAGTCATTGAGTTTAAGCTGATTGGTCCTTGTAGTGTCATGGGTAAATCTAAGATCTGTGTTTCTTGTTCTGCCAATAGTTTTCTAGCATGGTTAATAGAAACTTGAGTTGCAGCAATGTCTCTTGCTACTTGCTTTTCATTTCTTTTCTTTTCTTTCACTAACTTTTCTTTCTCTACTTTAGAGGTAGCTGTAACAGTGGATGAATCCCTTGTTCTTTTTTTGGATAGATACCAGTTCTCCTTCTCAGATCTTTCATCTTTTCTTTCCAGAGTATGTGAAGCTTTTGATCCTTCTCCTTTGGTTCTTGCCTCACCTGTTTGTTCTTTTAATTGCTCATGTTCTACAGATATTGTGGAAGATAATTCTTCAAATGTTCTAAATCTATCTTCTTTGAGATCCTTTGGTCTGCTTAGTAGTGCATCAGCTAGCTCAGTTAGAACATCCTCTGTAACCTCATACCCTAATGTTGGAACCCATACAGTTCTTGGTTCCACAGCCTCCATAAAGCATTTATCTTTGTCCACCATGAATACAATGTTCTTTTCATATTTCATTACTATCCTTTCAGGTATCCAGTCCCTGCATGACATTTTCTTTTGAAATCCTTGAAATATTCCCATAAGATTTTACTTTGCTTATCTGCATTTCCCAAATTGTGCAAATGGTTTCTTATTTGAGTAGCCATAGGTATGCGATCTGACCAGACAATATTTCCTAAGCCAGACAACTCTCTCAGGAAGTAAAAGAGCAGACAGGTGATCAATGTTCCAAATTTGAAAGGATAATTGGTCTCTCTTCTTTTCAAGTTTTCCATTAATTCACTCGAGAGCAATTCACATAGATTATAATCAATATTGTTCTTGATCATGTCATAAGTTGTGTATATGGCTAGTGCAGACACAAAATTTTCCTGGTTTGAGAAGTATATTTTATATCCAATAATCATTGCTGCAAATCTAATTGCTGGATCCTTGATGTCATTAATATTGAGAGCCTTCTGGTCAAATTTGGCTCCTGTTCGCTGTATTACCAAGCTATTCTTTATCTTCTTTGACCCTGCAACCCTTTTGGTGGAGCTCATACCAGTTACAACTTTGATATCTTCCTTTGTTATCATGTATGGTTTGTCAAGCCAAAGAAACTCATCATGAACCCTACTTAGAATAAATCTAACCCATGCATCATTTGGAATCGCAGGAAAGTCCAGCCAGGTGTCTAATTTCTTTTCTCCTAGAACTTTGTATTCATTTTTCAACACAATATCAACAATAGTTAATTCATCTAGGTATAGCTTTCCTAGCTTCACGTGTTTATATTCTTCTAGATTGGCATGAATGTAAGCTCCAACATTTTCCATTTACAAGACTCCATGTGGAATATTTGAGAACGCCCCAACAAGATCATTTTCTAGTGTTTTGAAGAAATGTTTCTTGAAATTTGGTCGAGGCTTTTCAGTTATCTCGATTACTTGAGGAGTGAACATTTTCACGATATAGTTTAAATTTCACAGTAGGGTTTTCAAGTCATAAATACCTCTATTGCCGGATTAGGGTTTTACTCAATTTTTTCTTGAAATGCTTTGGAGATCACTGAAGTCACTTTGAATTTCTCTTTAATTTGTCTTAGATACTTAAGAACTTGAATGCAGAATGAATTGTCTGTCAGATAAGTTGTTTTTAATCCTTTTTTTGTTTTGACCTAACCGCCATAAATGCTACTTCACAAAAGTTGTCAAACTCTTTTCTGTTAAGCACAATCGACTTAGATTGCTCCGCAATGTTCCACGTTTCATTTTTTCTCCCAGAATTTAATTCAAGAGATCTGTCATATGAAGCTTTTCATCATATCTTTGTGCTAGATTCCAACACTAACTAATTGGCTGGGGGATTGGAATTTTCAATACAACTCCCCCTAAGCCAGAGCTCCCAATTTAATTCTTGGAGGAAGTATCTGCACCAGATTTTGGTGCGGATCCCTATTTAACTTCAACCACATATTTCTTGATCCATATCTTACCCATTTCTTTCTTGGTTTCAACCGGATCAATATTTTCTTTTCCCTTATCATTTCTTTGCTTAGTTTTCCTTCCTTCTATATAGTGGTTTCTTTTCACATTATTGCTTCTACAGAATCTTGCCATATATCCAAGTTTGTTACAATTGTAGCACATGATATTCCTTTGTCCTTGATTCCTTCCACTGAATGAGTTCATCCTTGATCTACATTGATTAGCCATGTGCCCAAATCTATTGAATGCAAAGCATTTTCCATTGAAGGACTGAGCATTCCTTATTACACTTCTACACTCATTTGCTATGTGACCAATTCTCTTACAATTGAAGCATTGACCAGAGAAAGATGAAAGACTTTGATTCATTTTACTTTTGCACTGAGTGGCTCTATGACCAAACTTATTACATTTGAAGCAATAACCATTGAAAGATGGGTACCTTTGAGCATTTGGTTGTCTTACCAGAGGTCTTCGTGGTCTGTTTCTCTGATTCTGGAATCGGTTGCTTTTGTCTTTCTTCTTCCTAGCAGTGACTTCTCCTAATTTTGGGCTTTCTCCCTTTTCAAATCCCAATCCTTGTTTGTCATCTGGACTTTTATGACTTGTAATCAACTCCTCAAGATTTGCAGAGCTTATCTTGAACTTTTCTTTATAACTGTTGGCTGCTTCAGGATCAAATTTTAGGAGTAACACATCTTTTCCTAATTTTTCACATTCCTCTAATTTTTCTTTCACAACTTGATTCAGATACTCAACCTTGGTCTTTTCTTCAACTAGTAGAGATAGATTCTCTATGGATTCATTTGCTTGTTTCAATTACTCACTTAACTCCTTTCTTCTTTCATGATATTTCTTGATTTTCTCTTTAAGTTTCAGAATGCAGTCATCAACTTATTTGGCATTCTCTTCCAAACCTTTGATATCTTCTTTGGATTTGTCAAGATCTTCAAGGGTTGCTTCAAGTTGTTCATTGTTGACATAGATACAACCACCAACATTAATACTACCAGGATGACTTGCTTCAGAGTAAGTGAGATACCTTTTAGCTGTCATGAGAACACCTTCCCATATCTTCCTTAAGCAGTTAAACTTCTTCCAAGGCACCAAGATCTGATACCAATTATTGATCTTAAAGAATACTAAGAGGGGGGGGGGTGAATCAGTATTCTGCAAAACCACTTATTCACATGTTCTTTTACCCATTTACCAAATTTAATAACATGAAAGTAGAATAAGCAAATGAACAACAACCACAAAGACATAACACATAGACACTAGGATTTTTACGTGGAAAACCCAATGAGGGAAAAACCATGGTGAGTTTTAGCTCACAATATATTATGATATCAATACCAAATTACATGAAGGCTCATTGCTAAGAAGTGCTCACTGCCAAGAGAATAGAAGAGAAGATAGAAGAAGGTTTAGCTCACTGCTAGGAAATGACTACTACAGATGCATCTATAGAATACATAAGTGCAGTACCAATTATAGCTCAATACACTGACTCAAATGTCTTCATAATGTATGCTCTCCTTTTCTGTTCTGTTCTACATAAACTCTTCTCTTCTGCACTTACTATCTTATCTGATCACAATTCTGCTTTGGATCGCATACACATTGGATTTGCATGCATGCCACATATCTCCTACCTTTCAAAGCTGAATTCCATCACATATATATCCATTACAATATTGATTTCACAATTAGGTCAGCAAGCCAGACATAAACCGTGTACACAAATATTGCATCTTGTCGATTTGAACTTGTGCACAATCTACAATGCGAAATTAAACAAACATGCAAAAGTCCTCCTATAGGTCAGCTTCAATCATGCAACCACTTAGATTGATTGTCCAGACAATATATCTTCTCTGCAAAGGAATCTAACATACCTGTCAGCTTGATCCTTAAGAACACATTTGATCAACTCATCTGTCACATCATAACTCTCATTGCGGACCATATGAGACTCTAAAAATCATATCCAACATTCCTTACTGACTTCCTAACATGCCTTTAGAACCGCATGACAAAATATGTAACCGTGGAGGAATGCTTTGTTCACCTAGACTTGAGCCAATCACAACTTAACTTCCAGAAGTCATTAGGACTTGCAATCTTGAATATAGAACCTTAAAACAATTATGAATAACATATCTGAACCGCATACCTTGACCATCAACTGCGGAGGAATACCACTTAAGTCTATGCTACTAACTATGTGTTGTCAGTACTTAGTCATTTTGCCTTAGTATTTTGTGTCCAAACCAAACATTGTATGCATGATGTTCCAAGTTGAGTTTCCAATCATCCTTAGCTCTATCATGCTCTATTTGCTTTGTTGCCATCAATGACAACATTACCCAATCAGCAGTGTCTCTTGACTATGTTGCCAACAATTACATGGACATATGATGAGTTGAAAATTTATGACACATCTATTATAACTCACACTATCCCCCTGAAGCCTGATGCAAAGCCCTTCAGGCAAAAACAAAGACTGGTGAACACCTTGCTAGAACCTCTCATTTTTGAGGAAGTCAAGAAGCTTCTTGCTGCACGGATCATATTCTTAGTCAGACATTCAACCTGGGTTGCTAATCTGGTTCCTATCAGAAAGAAGAATGGAGACATATGCTTGTTTGTAGACTTCAGAAACTTAAACAGAGCATTAGAGAAGGAGAATTATCCTTTGCCTTCTCTGGATGAGGTTCTCCAAATGGTGAACGATGCAAGAATGATGTCCTTTCTAGATGTTTTTTCAGGATATAACCAAGTAATGGTTGATAAGATAGATATATTAAAAATAGCTTTCACCACTAAGTGGGGAATCTTCACATATAGGAACATGCAATTCGGTTTAATCAATGCTGGAGCAACTTTCCAACGTGCAATGGATGTAGCATTCTAAGGGCTAGTAGGTCAATGCATTGTCATTTATATGGATGACTTGACATTATTCTCAAAGCAGAGAGGCGATCATATAGATGACCTTAGAAAAGTACTTAAGAAATGTGAGCAGTATGGCATTTCTCTGAACCCAAAGAAATGCATTTTTGGGATGACCACTAGCAATTTCCTTGGTCATGTCATATCTAAAATTGGGATAACTATTGACCCTGCAAGGGTAGATTCAATTATGAAATTGTAGCTTCCAGGAAGCAAGAAAGAACTGAAGTCCTACTTTGGTAAGATCAACTTCGTTAGGAAGTTTATTACTGGATTCACAGAGATCATGAGACCTCTCAACGCAATGCTAAAGAAGGATGCATAATCAAATGGATTCTAGAAGCAAAGGTGACATTCAAGGATATCAAGAAAGCCATTGTTGGTGCCCCAGTCTTGATTAGCCTAGACTACACCAGAGATTTCTACATCTATTCTTTTCATTCATAAGACACTTGTGCAGTAGTCCTAACTTAAAGGAGTGAGGCAAAAGAGGAGAAACCAATTGCATTCATGAGCTCCCCATTCAAAGATGTTGAGCTAAGGTATATGGATGTAGAGAGATAGGCTCTCAACCCTAGTCAGAGTTGTAAAGAAATTCAGGCATTATATCCTGAAGAGCAAAGTTATTGTAATAATACCAGATTTAGCTGTAAAGATGCTCCTTATGCAGAGTGAACGTCAGAGTTGTAAAGAAATTCAGGCATTATATCCTGAGAAGCAAAGTTATTGTAATAATACCAGATTTAGCTGTAAAGATGCTCCTTATGCAGAGTGAACCAGGAGAGAAGAGAGCTAAGTGGAACTATACTGCAAGAGTATGACATGGATATAACTCTAATAAAACTAGTCAAGGGACATGCCCTTAGTTAGATGATAGCAGAGATAGATCCTAATTTGACAAGTCAACGGTATGCAGTAGATGCTAATGAAAATGGCGATCGATACTCCAATATTAGGCATGTCTTGATCATTGGGAGATGTCCACCCAATATGCATGCATCCTAGAGAAGAGCTTTGAGGATTAAGTCACATAAATATATGATCAAAGGAGGAATCCTATTCAAGAAAAACTGAGGGGATATACCTTAGGTGCTTGGATAAGCAAGAGGTTGCCAAGGTCCTTCTTGAATTACATGATAAATTTGGTATAGCCCATGGATCACATCTGGCTACCACACATGCCATTTTAAGGGATGGGTAATATTGGCCTACTATATTTAAAGACATAGTTGGGCACATCAAATTCTGCTATACATGTCAAATTGCTTCAAACAAGGAAAAGTATGCAGCTCAACCATTGCAACCTATGATGGAGATACACCCATTCACACAATGGGGCATGTATTTTATTGGTCCCATCAACCCTCCATCCTTTGCAAGACACAGGTATGTGATGACCATTATAGATTACTGCACCAGATGGACTGAAGCCATCAGTAGCAAGACTTGCACATTAGATGATGTGATCAGGTTTGTATAAAGAAATATCACCACCAGGTATGGAATCCCTTATGCTCTCATTTGTGATAACAGACGCGCTTTTGTATCTCTCAAATTTTCAAATTGGGCATTTGACCATGGGATAATTTTAAAGTTTTTATCCAATTACTACCCCCAAGGTAATGGCCTAGTTGAATCAACCAATAAGAACCTATTGAATATCATCAAAAAGTTAATTGAAAAGAACCCTAGGGAGTGGAACACTTTGCTCAAATATGCCCTATGGGTGGACATAACCAAAATTAAGACTGCCTTGGGAAATTCTCCCTACCAATTGGTTTATGGGGTGGATTCCATCCTCCCTATTACCCTAAAGATCCCTACCCTACAATTTGCACAAGAATACCTAGGCATTGATAATAAACAAGAGGTCAGGTTATTACAACTGATGCACTTAGAGGAAAAATGAGAGGGAAATTGATCAATTTGCTAAGCATCAAGCTATTGTCAAATGCTGGTTTGACAAAAGAGCCTGAGTAAAAGCATTTAGGATCTCAGACTTAGTCTTATTATGGGAAAAATCCCACGAAAGGAAGGGTGAGCATGGAAAATTTGATAAACTCTAGATCGACCCCTTCTGAATATCAAAAATTTTAGGTGACAGCACCTACAGGCTCAAGACTTTAACAGGTGAGGATGTTCCATTGTCAGTCAATGGACAATTCCTCAAACACTACTTTCAATCCTAGGTAGGTCATGTCAGGATAATGTATCATATGTACATTTTGTATAGTTGTCTGTATAGTTTGCTTTGCTTGTGTGTTATTGAGTCCCTATTTTGGTCATGCAAGATAGTGCACCTTTCCACCTCAAAAAACTAGTGAAATTGTTAGAATTCAAGAAATAAACACAAGTTCTTACATAGGTTGTAGCTCCTATTAGTTTAAGTACTTCTGATTAGGTCTGTGATATCATGGTCATCAGTGGTAACTCTTTTTTTTAAGGAGATCCTCACAGAGTACATCTAACATCCTTGGATTTGTTGAAGCCACTGGTGTAGTGTTAAGTGAAAAATCTAAAGGTTTTCCATTGCTACCATTGCAATTCTCAACCTAAACCAGCAAGTGTCCACTCCTTGCAAATGTTCTTACATGATCATATCTTATGAAAATTGAAACAAAAACAAAAAGGAATATATTGAAAATCAAAAGAAAGAAATATTTAGGCCATCCAAGTAACCCTACTAGGGCTATGGACACCTGTCTAGAAATGTGGCTCTACTTGGGAGAATTGCAATGATAACCTTGCCGGGGCTATGGATCCCTGCTGGCAGCAAGGCTCTATCTAGGTCGGCTATGAGGGTTAAATCCAACTATGTAGCTTAACGCCTGTCACTAATGTTTTCAACTTGTCTTCAAGATGAAGGATATGAATCACATGCACACACATGATTCCTTCTCATTTTGTTGTTATATTGATGAACATGATATCATTCAAGAAGATCAGGATGCTTATGTTTGATAAGAACTAGAACAATATGTCTTAATTTGTCCTCACTTCTTGAATTATTTGAATTTTATTTGTTCTCTTTGGTGGCAAGTTGTTGTGTGGTTACACAACACACCCCATTTTGCCCTAGCAAAACAAGGACCCCTTTTTTTCTGCTTTTCAGCTTGGTTTGTTGTGTGCCCTTTGCTTTTGGGAGATATGGTAAAATCAATATCAGATGTATGTCAAGATATCATCCTAGGCATGACAGGACCTTAAGATATAGGTTAAATTTTCAAAATTCAAATTTCTTTCTACAAATATTGCCAAATGAAAGAGCATAAAATTCTAAGCAGAATTGCTTTTTGAAGCACCCAGAAATTCGTTAAAATAAAGAAGTTACACATGGTCAAAGTTTGGTCAACAGGTCATAGGGATATTCTAACATTCAGATATTAACTTAATATCCTGACCTCCCTTAGCATCTAGACGCCAACTTTAATGTACTCAATGAACAAACCGTCGCGTGCATGGATATTCATTAAGGTCCAGATATTAACTATTGCTTTTTGAAGCACCCAGAAATTCGTTAAAATAAAGAAGTTACACATGGTCAAAGTTTGGTCAACAGGTCATAGGGATATTCTAACATTTAGATATTAACTTAATATCCTGACCTCCCTTAGCATCTAGACGCCAACTTTAATGTACTCAATGAACAAACCGTCGCGTGCATGGATATTCATTAAGGTCCAGATATTAACTTAATATTTGGACCTTAATGTAATATCCATATATGAGTCAATATGATGTCATGACATTTTGATTTCATGAAGACTCTCGATCCTGATTATGTCACCCATATATTAGAGTGCATGGACATTAGCCTTGCTAATATCCTGATTTTATTTTGACACCTTGATCCAGATGATGTCATGTTATCCTAGTCCTGTGAAGAACCCTAAACTTGCTTACGTCATCCAGATATTAGTTAACATCTAGACATTAACTTAATATCCAGACATTATTTTAAGATCAATATCCCGATGACGTCACCTTATCCTGGTACAATACTAAGGATATAACTTGCTTACATCATCAGGATATTAAAGCCATAAGGATATTCCACATTCTTATTTGTCATGACCTTATTTTAATATCCTGATCTTGATGGCATCACTTTATTAAGCTACGATGGAGTCCCCTCCTGATGATGTCATCCAGATATTTTGATTGGATGGATATTTTGCACTCGTAATGTATAGATCTTAACTTAGTATCCATCCCCTTTCTCAACCAATGACGTGATGCCACATGTCCACATGGATGTCTCAACTTACCATGAGTATCTGAACATATTAAAAGCAAATTTGTAGCCCGATGGAGAACCTTTGGTCAACAATAATTGACCTAACCTATGCTAATGTCATTTGGATATTCTCATCCAGATATCCATGGGGATATTCCTTGTAGGATATCTATCCCTCACATCCCCACTCTTTTTGCATTAAATGCCGAGAAAATCTATTGGCTTTTAAATTTAAATTCATGCCAATGGACACTTGTCCAAATTACTCGCGATTTCATTGCTGGAGTTCGTCTAATCCTCTTGGGAGTAATTAATATGCCCTAATTGGATGATTTTACATGATTTAAATGGTAAACTACTTGTGTAGTCAAACAATTGTATTTCTAGACTTAATATTTCGCACAAAGAGCTTAAAGGACTCCATTAAAGCTGCTATAGTGAGCTTGTGACTGGATTTCTAATGTCGTGAGAGATCATCTACACAATTCCAATCCTAGTATTCATCTGCACTTTTTGATTTAGATTTCAAAGATCAGGTATGTACAAATCAAGCCCTAACTGGCTATTTTTACAATGATGATCCATGATTTTGAGTTGAAATGAACATAAAATGCTAAAATTGAATAAGTTTAGGGTTAAATGTGGATCAAATGTATATTTGAAATGCATTGTTTGCTAATCTCATAGATTTAAAATGCTAACCCTAGTATTATAGAATGCCTTGGTTAAGACATGTCCATGAAATTGCATGATGAGATGTCGCAACCAAGGATGGATAAACATGATGTCAAGTTCAAACGAGACATGTTTCCAAAATCATAGTGTTTGCAACAAATAGGGTTTTGCAAAGGACACCCACTTAGGAAGCATAAACATTGAAGCCTTCAGGGCAAGAATAAATGGCAGGGAGGATCATCCTGTGCTAAAGAATATAGTAACCACAAGGATTTACTATGTGGCTGGATTCCCTTATGCCACAGAGGCTCTAGAACTGTTGATTGCATGTATTCAAAATTACAATGTCATCACTAGGAGAGTGGAGAAGCAAGGAAGGGTTTATGCATATCTGTTTGTGGTTGGGATAATTGAGGCATTGAATTTGCCAACAATAAGAGGGATCTATGTGCTAGATATAATTGCTCTAGCCAAGGAGTATGACCTCAATTAGAAGAATTGTAGAAAGGTAATCTATCATGGATGGAGAGATCTAGCCAACAAGGCCAATGTAGTGGCTAAAATGCCACAACACCTTTATAAGTATGATTTTAGTGAGGAAGTGCAATACATGATTTTCTTGCTCAGCAGAATGAGCAAAAGAGGAAATTATGGAATGCTTGAATCCTAGATGTTTGGACTAATCAGGATGGTCATTGAGAACAAGGATGCAACAATCCAGTGGGCCAGAATTATCAGTGACAACCTATATGAACAAATAGTAAATTGGAAGAAAATGAAAGATAGAGTATTCAGAATGTATTCATATCTAGTATATGTTTGTGCAGCCAAAGGCACATTCAATGGCTTGCAAACAATGGGGAAGATGGGTAAATTGCCCCATGAGAAGACTCCCTGGGAGCATTACCCCCAGCTAGAGAGGACACAATCAGTGCAACACTATAGTTTGGTAAATGATTGTTTCATCATGCATATTGTTAGACTCCTAGATGGAGATTAGGCTAGAAGATTCTCAGTAGGGGCTATGAAGTTAATTGATCCATATGGTTCTTAGTTTATACAAGCCAAGACCTACTCATATATCCGAATGGAGGGATTTAGTCGAAATCCATTCATGCTCCCAAGGTATCCATCAGATAAGATAGTCCTGATGGAGATGGTTAGACAACAACTGCCAATATTTGAGCTGTCTAAGAAGAAAGAGGGGAAACCATACAGAAAGTTTCCTATACAAAGTGATTGATTCGTAACAGGATCTATGGATAAAGCTAAAGATGTTGAGTCAGATTTGAAGAATTTAAACTTGAAATTGTTTCTATTGTCTAGAGACTATGATCCCTATCATAGGGTTGAGAAGAGATTCGATAAGAAGTATAAACATAGCATGCGCCTTGTGGACTATTGGGCTGATTGTGATGATGAACATGAGGTAAGCAAAAGAGAATATCAGTAGCTCACTTTGGACTAGATGTAGACATATGGATAGCCAGAGGTACCTCAAGAAGGATGATGAGGATATCATTGATCCAGAATATGAAGAAAATAAAGTATATAATGATACCATTTCCTCCCGTGATTGGACTCAAGGAGATAAAACATCCATAGATGTCATGACAACCCAAGTGATGGCCAAAACCAAGAGGTGGGTAGCCAAGAAAGTTAATGAATTGAAGGTGAAGGGTGTTGTTGTCACTTATGACAAGAAAAGAAAGTTGAAGGAATGAGAAGAACCAAGATATGATGAGTTCCTAGTACGAAAGAGGCAGGTCCTTGGGACCAAACATGCAAAACCCAGTTCATCGAGAACTACAGAAGAGCCTACAATAGAAGGGGTCTCTTTAATATATCAACCTCCATCACCTCCTACAGGTCCAATACTCAAAGAAATTCCAATCACCAAGTCCAAGGCACCAGTTGTAGAAGAAGAAGAGGAAGAGCCTTTGGAAGAGGAAGGTCCCAGCCAGATGGAGGTCACCATGGAGGAAGATATAAATGATGAAGGGGGAGCTTGTGTCCCAATTGAAATATTGCTTGGGATAGAGAAAGATCTGTTGTAGAGGGTTAAGGTTCCTAGACAAAGTTGATATCAAGGCCCTCACATAAGAGGAGCCATCACATCACCATCAACAACATTAGGATCAATTGATCCAACTTTGAATGTAGTGAAAGAGCTACAACATAATGTCTCTGCTGAAAGCATAATCAAGGTGAAAACTAAAATGGCACAAGAGGCTCAAAGACAAGCTCAATAGAAAGAAGTAGCTAGGACCTTTCCATTAAGTGAGACCATTGATCTCACTGAGGATGAGGTAGTGAAGGATATCCCTAACCATCCTATTGAAACCATGCTTAGACATACAGAATGTACAGGTGGAGCTGCTATTATAGAGGTATGTGGTGAGCAGGGCAGAATCCCTTAAAGTTGAGGTATAGATGGAGCCTCTTAATATTCTTATTGATACAACCACAAGCCCCAAAGTAATTGATCTAGCATATTAGCCTAAGGATGGAGAGCAAGAAGAGGATACTGACAAACATGATCAGGGACTAGAACAAAATATCCCTATGGATATTGATGACACAGATAAAGATACCCAAGCTGAGGGGCCACAACAGGACATCCTGGTAGATAAAACTGAGCAAGGAACAATGTCAAGGTCAATCACCAATACAGAAGATAAGACTGATGAGGGTGAAGAAGGACAACAACTACAAACACCTCATTAGGAAGACCAGACATAGGGTCTTGAGAATATTCAGGTAGAAAATATTCAAGAAGAACTAGTCCAAGATATGCATAGTAATGATAGGGTTCAAGAGGAACTAGTAGATACACCTCACTTGGAGCAACCCATGGTTGAGCAACAAAACATCCAACAGGCACAGGTGCATGAAAAGCAAGTAGAAAATATGCCTAAGGATGATGCATTTCAAGATAGGCAAAAGGATATGGCACTACAGATCAGCCACCTCCTAAATAAAGGCAAAAGGATCTGGATCCTAAGAGGGATGAATCAAATGCTCAAATGAAACAACAAGATTAGGCCACATTCAGTCCTACTGTATTATCATGGATATCCTCAGAGGTAGGCCATCCCTAGGAGGAGATGACACCTTTTGATTTTAAATCATTATTTACTTTGGATCCCTCTAAGTCTAAAAGGAGAGCTAGGGCAGTATCCACAATAAGGAGAGATCCTGTGACCAGGAAAAGGACAGCTCAGGTAGTTGTCCCCATGGTAGACAAGGCTAAAGGAGAAATCATTCCAGAGGAGTTCCAGGTGACTCAGATTGACTTAGGTCATGTCACTACTGACTTAGAAGTTCAAGAGCATATTGAGAGTATCGAGGCCATAATATCCAGGATAAAGAAACTAAAGGCTAGGAAGAAGGAATTGAAGGAGCAGAATGCTCAATTGCAATAGTTTATCCAAAGATTGGTGAAACCAAATAGTTTAGCCTCCACCCTACAGGCTACAGAAAAGCCAATTGCTTTGACATTAATTAGTGAGGAAAAAATAATAGGCTTGGATATTTAAAAGCATCAAGATCATGTCATGAACAAACGGTTCATGGCCTCAGGGGAGAAATTAATAAGGACATCAAGGTTCAATTTGGATACATTGTCCATTTTGAAAAAGGGTATTGATTCTTTAAAGAGTGAATTCACTCAAAGAATAAAGAAATGCAATTATGCATTGGACATGATTAAAGAAGCCAAGGGAATGATAGATGAATAATTATTAACCAATAAGATTGTTACCAATATGACCCTTCCTCTATTAGACACCTAGATGACAGAGCTACAATTTGAGCTAGATGTGTTGAAGGCAAGCATGTCACAAGTAAAGGATAATCAAGCCAAGGCACATGACCTATTAGCTGATGAAATGAAGGTGTTAGAGGATTTATTGGAGGATGTTGTTCAAGAAGAGGCCATGCCAAATGTGGATGAGGTTCTCCAAATATTCAAAGATAAATTCAAAGAAGTAGCAGAGGATTTAGTGAATCATTTTACGAAGGATGTCATGGATGAGATGGCAGAACTGAATGTCAAGATAAAGGCATATGGAAAAGAAGTAGAGAGCATAGCATCTATGATGAATTCATTAGATGAATAGATAACAGGTTTGAAATATGCTAAAGCTAGAGCTCAAGCCATTAGCAAGCCACATATAGATCAAATAGTGAAGGCATGTGATTATCATAAGAAGCTGGACTCCGGGATACTTGTAGGTGAAGGATCAGATGTATCTGAGTAAGGAGATACAGGGGAGCACTCTGATAGAATGAGAGGTGAAGAGGTCATATTGAGCAAATTTAGATTTAGAGGGTATTTGCTTCTACCTAGTAGACAGTTGCCAGTTGGCAACTTGTGCCACATATTTTGGTTGTTGACTTGGTCAAAAGCTTTTGGACCATTGATTATCATAGATAAATATTGATCGTTGGATCTTTTGTAATGGCATCCTCTTCTTGTTCTATAAAAGGAGGTGGATTGCCATTTGTAAAATATTAGAAGCTTAATTGAGACTAAATTATTGAGTTTCATGATTTTATCTCAAGGTCAATTGTATACTTGTATTTCTTTTGCATACTTAATGAAGATGAAGACTTTTGATTACAACTTATCATACATCTTGCATAATCTACGAATGAGTTCTTGATATGTCACTGTGATTTGCTACGTCTCTTCTACTGCATTTCAACTAGTGCATGTTATTTTCATTCTTTACCTTTGAAGATATGCATCAATCATATGTAGCTGTGGAATGTCCTGGTGAAATATGGTTTGATTCTCTTCTTTTCATGAAAGTATCAAGAATACATGTGGATTAGTGACTGAACTTCACTTAATTTCATTGAATTTTAGACTTTTATTTCAATTTCTTTAAATTTCATTAAATCACCATCATCGAATTGCAATACACTGATAAATGAAAATTAGAACACTAAATATGCAGACATCCGTAGACACATGAATATCATATGCATATTTGAACAGATAGCATGTACAATTGCAAATATCATGCAAATAATCATAAATAATGACAAAGATCATAGAAATATCAGCTTGTAGGCACATTATTTAGAATAATTTGAAGTGCAAAAGCAAAATCAAGTGCAGATTAGTTCAAATTTGAGTAAATTGGAGATAGTTTCAGAAGAACTAATCAAAGTTATCAAAATAATCATGAATAGTCTTAACCAGAGTGAAGATTAGAAGAATTGATCAAACTTAACATAAATATATGCATGATCTGGCTAGATATTGTAAGATTTAACATCATTTGTTGAGAATTTATACAGAATAGGTGGAATAGAGCAAATATCTGCATATCAGAATACAAATACTTCAAACTCATGCGTAAGGCCCCTAAAGGATTTAACAACAATTCACATCAAACCAATAGAGATATTATCAGAAGATCATGTTCTGATCAATGGAGCCTTGGAATCATTAATTCATCCTAAATTAATCGTATTCTTCAAGAAGATAAAGGTTTGTTTTGGTGAATTTTTATCATTGTTGTTATGACTAACATCATCATCAACAACACCTAAAGGAGATCTTATTCCAAAATATTTCAAGCTTGCCTTTCCTTGCACCAACAACATGGCAGAATATGAGGCCTTACTCACTAGTCTCAAAATAGAAATATAGTGGAACATCAAATAACTTGTCTATGAGGACTCTTAGCTTGCCATCTATCAATACAATGATGAATACCAAATGAAGGATGATAAGTTAATCTCCTACAAATGGATGGTTGATAGTTTCTAACAATACTTTACACACATTTAGTTTGAACAAGTTCCTCACCTAAACAATAGAGTAGCAGATGCCATGGCTACCATTGGTTCACTCCCTGACATGCCACAAGACAACAAACAGTATGAATTCTTGGTTGAAAAACTCTTTCTCCTTGCATATGACACCCATGGAGACAAGATGATATGTGATATTATTGGTCCTAGTAACCCTTGGTACCATGACATTTGTACATACCTCCATGATCACACCCTTCCACCAAATATCACATCTAATCAACACCAAACCTTCCTCCAAAAGACATCCCATTTTACTCTCCTAGGTGACATTTTATACAAAAGAGTCTTTGATGGTACTTTATTGTAGTGTTTAAACTTAGAAGAGGCCAAATTTATGCTTAAAGAAGTTCATGATGGTATCTGTAGTGCCCATACTAGTGGCATGGTCCTAGCAAAAAAGCTCTTGATAATAGGTTATTATTGGCCTACAATAGAACATGATGCCTGTCAATATGTGAATAAATGCCTTTCATGTCAGCAAAATGGAGACTTAATTCATGCTCCAGTGCAAGAATTACAACTCATTACTACTCCTTGGCCCTTTTCCATGTGAGGCCTCAATTTCATTGGCAAAATTCATCCCCCATCCTCTAGTGGCCACAAGTTCGTTATTAATACCATTGAGTATTTCATAAAGTGGGTAGAAAAGATATCCAACTTACCTATACCACTAGTTCCCAAATATCCAAATTCATCCTCCACCATATCATTTTTCATTATGGCATCCCTTTCACTGTTATATAGTAAATACTTTAAAAATTAAGATCTTTTCACTTTGTGTGGATGATTCCATATCAAACACCATTTGTCTACCTCATATTATTCCCAAGGTAATAGTCAAGTTGAGGCATCTAACAAATCCATCATTAAAATTCTCAAAATATTGTCAATGATGCCAGTTGTGATTGGCATCTCCAACTCCATCTCATCCTTTGAGCATACTGTAACAAGATTCACACCCCTACAAGAACTACACCATATTCCCTTATCTTCAGTGCCAAGGTAAAATTTCTAATTTAGATTGAAATCTCATAATTGTGCATCTCTTGGTGTGACCTGATTAATGATGAGGAGTATTGGGTTACATGCTTGTATGAGCTTGATTTATTGGATGAATGGTGCCTCAATGCCCTAAACCATTTGAAAACTTATTAGAATTGTCTTTGCACAAGCTATAACAAGAAGATCAAAGCTTGAGAGATTTAGATTAGTGACCTTATGCTTAAACAAAATTAGAAAAACACCACTCTAGATAGGGAAAAGAAAGGGAAGTTTGAGCCTAACTATTTGGGTCCCTACATCAATATTGCTAAATATGGATCAGGTGCTTATTGGATAGCTACTCTAGATGGTCAAACATTGGATGAGCCCCTAAACATAGTGTACCTCAAGTGCTTCCATACTTAATCTTTAGTAGTACCCCAATTGTCACCAAAAAAATATAAAAAAATGAGATAAATACAAAAAAAAAACACAATAAAAATATCAAAAAATAAAAAAAAAATAAAAAAAATACAATAAAAGATAAAAAGTACAAAAAAATTAAAATATCAAAAAAGGTAAAGATAAATAATTCATCCCATGGTGAAAACTAATATTTGTGGCATCTTAGATAAGTACCATGGTGAAAACTTGCTTGTAAGCACCATGTGTATAGTCGAATCCCATTATCTTCTAGGTCTTTATCTTTCATTCCATCTCCGTTTCACTTCCTAGTCTACCGTTTCACCCATATTCTTTCCTATGACATTGGTTCATACTAGGGGCCATCGATTAGGTTGTGTTTTATTCTAGGATTTTGGTATTTACCTTGATAACCACTTAGCATCTTGGATGAGTCCCTTATCATACTTTAAAACTTCATATACTTGCAAATAACTTGGCACATTATACTTATACTTGCAATTCCTCTTTTGAAATAATCAACCTTCATACATCTTGAATCAAGATCTTGCTTTACCTTCATAGACTTGCAATAATAAACCAATTGCCATAGATCTATTCACATCCTATCCTTTTTCTTCATGAGATATATCATTCACCACATCAGGCATCATCCTTGTCATCCATTTTCAACACCTTGGCAAGATGTAAACTTTTATATTTCGATTGATCATTAATCTTGGATTTTTGCTTTATCTTTTGTCCAATATCTTACCTTACCAATGTCATTGTGATCATTATATCATGGTGTGTCTTGAGTGGCATACACTGGGGCAAGTGTCTATTATTTTCTGAGCTATATTTATTGGTTGTCTCATCATGGTTCCTACCAAGGTCATCAAGCATATTGTGCTGTGTTGAGACACCATTTAAATTATGTTTTGTGTTTGTTCATTGTCCCAATCATGGTACCTACCATGGTCATCAAATGTCTTGTGTTATGCTAGGGCATCCTTGATTACTAAGTTTGTTTGTCAGTTCTACACATGGGATACATTGTCACCTTGGTCTTTATACCTGGTGCATAATATGTCATGCTATATCGAAATAGGTGCTCACCACATATTAGCATAATACATGCATTCAAGACCGCACACTCGTTGTCCCAAAAAACACATTATCCATCATCATCTATCCTTTATCATTCAATCATTTCTTAAATCTTGTACTCATGATTTAAAATATGCAAATAATTAGTTAGTTAATTCATTCTTCTTTTTGAGTTAGCTATCTAACATCATCATTCTTCTACATTATGCCAGATAACCAAATAAAAGTAACCACCTCATTCCATTTATTTCCTCCTAACCATATCATCATATAATAAATCACATCATATCATCTAATCATAACAACATCCCTCTCATCCATCCTATCCATTTGCATCTATTCATCCTTTAACCTCCTTCTATCCATCATCCTCCAATACTTCTTTTATATGCTCTTTCAATACCTTCCATCCATCATTAACCTCTAGTCTTCTATCCCCCCTTTGTTCTCATTGTTTTCTCATATCTTTTTCACCCATTTCAAGAGCACACCTATGTTCTTCAAACCCACTTAATCTCTCAAGGGTGCATCATCCCTTCATCATACTAACATCACATTTCATCAATTATCTCATCAACCAGGGCATATCACCATCATGTTCATCCTGCAAGCACTATATTTTTTTTGAGACAAATGCTATAAAAATGCCATTTCAAAGAGGGGAAAAATGTTGACACCTAAAATTGCCCATCACATTTCCGTTTGTCATCAACACTTCATCTACATCATTTTCCTTTAAATTAATTGAATAAAGATGATTTATTTAAATAATCAATTACATTTCCCCTTCCAACATTAATTAAGTAATTTTTAATTATTTAATTAATTAATCTTATCCTCCTAATATCCTCCCACATTTAATTAATTACCATTAATTAATTAATTAGTT
Organism: Cunninghamia lanceolata; assembly: GCA_027924645.1. Classification (NCBI taxonomy): domain Eukaryota; kingdom Viridiplantae; phylum Streptophyta; class Pinopsida; order Cupressales; family Cupressaceae; genus Cunninghamia; species Cunninghamia lanceolata. The sequence continues at coordinate 16,186,493 of BSBN01001272.1, read as the reverse complement.
TCCTAATTTATCCATGCACACTTAATTATTTAAAATTAATAAATAGTTATACACTATTCAATTCCACTTTTCACTCATCAATCAAAATCAGTTAACTAAATCAATTTAGTTGACCCTCAATCAAAATTAGTTAACTAATTCATCAAATTAGTTAACTAAGTCAATCAACCTAGTTAATTGATCAATCAAATCTAGTTGACTAAAAGAGACAATTAGTTAACTAATTAATTATTTTTATAATTTAAATCATGTACAAGTTACTTGCATGCATACATGCGCAAGACTTCAAGAAAGGAATTATTAATCCCCTTGATCCATGTCACAAAAAGACTCTTGTTAACTCCTCATGCATCCAAACCCTCTCAATAAACCAAACCATTGATCCTCCAAATCAATCTCCACCATTGATCATCTCTCCCAAAAATCTATAAATTAAACCTCTCACAAGCCATAATAATCCTCAATTTTGAATGCAAACTTATGCTACTGAGCTAAGCACTTCATGCATATACTCTCAACCAAATCAATCTTGGAGCACAATCGCCATTGCTGGTGCAACAATAAGGAGCTTAGGTAAGATTTATTGTTTGCTTCATTCATTTGTTGTTAGTTTTCCTTATGCTTTATCAAAAAATAAAAAAAAATATTTTATATCAATCATATCAATTCCCATATCCATCATTTTTAGTTCTCCATCAATTTTGTATTTTGGGTCATCATTTGCTTGCCTTTTTTATCCACCCTTTACCATTATAATCTTTCAAAAACTTAGCATCTGCATTTCTTTCATAAATTTTGCATATTTTATTATTTTCTCACCAAATTAGTTTTTCCACTTTCTTATGTTAGTCACCTATCCATCCATTACACTTTTACAGTTTTTTATTTCCATTTGACCACTTTTTAAATCTCCCAAGTGTCACCTAGTTAGCATTTCTTGCATTCTAGTTATAAAAAGATAATATTTCATTGTTTATGCTTAGAATTAATGTGATTTCTTAGCATAGACACATATTTTAGTATTTTATCATCATCATTTTCTAAGTGAATCTAAATTTTAAACCCCACAAGGAGGCTAACTGAGGTAGCTTCCGATTTAATCCTTTATTTTATAGGCATTCCATATCACATTTTGGTACTTACAGATCATTTTATGAAGAATTTGTGAATAATTATTCTTAGTACCAATTCAAATAATTGATTAGAAAGCTGATAACTAGCTCTTTATAAAATTTTAAGTCATTCTAAGGTACAATGTTTCTCTATAGTCCTAGGTGCAGGATATAACTTCTCCTTGGTGATATGCAAACCCCCTCCTTGCACCATCATCTTGGTGTGAAAATCAACTCAAATTAGTCTAAAATTTTAGAATGATCTCCTAATTCTAGTCTTGAGGTGTTCTAGTCAAAATTCTATGTGTATTTTCCTCCATTTTACTTTTTCTCTCATGTAGTGTATTTTTGTCAATTTGACACATTTTGTTGTTTTACCACATGTTCTTCTCACTTTCATGATAGGCATCTATACTAAAAAGTGACCAATATAAAATTTAGCACAGTCCTTAAAAATTTGGTGTCATTTAGACCTAACAGACTTCTCCCCACCCCTAGACTTCTCTCTAGTGCTAGGCGCACCCCTTCCTTGCAGCAAAATCTCAAGCTTGAAATTTTATGGAATTTGGTTTACAACCTCCTTAGATAGTTTCAATCTGATTATAGAATTTCCCAATCTAAAAGGTGCATTTATTTCATCTCCTTTATCATTTTACGATTCCTAGACTAGCATATGCTTATTCCTATTTGTGTTTCTCTCACATTTGTGTTTGGACCACAAATCAAACTCATCTCCTATTTGTAGGTGTTAATTGTTAGAAAAGACTTAATTCTTATTAAAATCTTACTAATGACACTTGTGAGTGTTCTACACCTACAGAGGTTTCCCTTTCACCTACTTTTATAGTGTTTTCATAAGGGATCTATGACAATAAATTGATCCAATACACTTCTAGCTTGGTTGGGATGGCCTCTCCATGGATAATCTTAGCATGAGATAAGGATCTAGGGAATGATCATTAAACAAATAAACACCCACACAAATTTATAAAACATAGAAATAATCTATATTGTAGGTTGTTCCAATGAGGCACCTTAATCAATCGATCATAGTTCATCACTAGTAATGTTATCCAAAATGATAAAGCATAATTTTCATCATTAGAGAATTTATCATTAGAGGAATCTTTAGAAGACTTGTTCTTGTTTCTACATTTCATCTTTCCATGTTCCCATTTCCCATAGTTCCCACATATAACTATACTCTTACTAAGGGTTTTATATCATCCTTTTGACTTGAACATTTCCTTATCTCCTTTTTCTTGCCACCTTTTCCCTTGGGTCTACCTTGTACATGCAATGCATCCTTGGAAGCCTCAGCATTGGATTTCCACCTTATTACCTCACTATAAAAAGTGGAAACAAAGGCATCCTTTTTGGAATCTATAGTAGAACCACTCAATTCAATGATTAGATTCTCCTAAGATTCAAGAAAATAACAAAGTAACAAAATACACTTATCTTCCTCTTCTAGCTTAACATCAATACTACCTAGTGGATTCAAAATGAGATTAAAAGAATTTAAATGTTTGGCTATAGAGTCTCCTTCCTTCATTTTTAATGAATACAATTTTGTTTTTAATAAATCTTGTTTACCAAAATCTCCATTTGATAGATCTCACTTATTCTCTTCCAGAAAATAAAATCAATAGCCTCTTTTGAGATATTTAAGAGAATTGGAATCCATAAGGCACAACCATATGGTTCCCCATTCCTTTTTATTCATCTTTTTCTAATCTTCATATGAAATATCTACAAGCTTAGATGATATTGTCATATCTCTTCATTGATCTCTCTTCCAAGAGATCCTATATTTCTAGTTTATATAACTTGAATCTAGAGCCATTCAAATGTTCAATCTATTATCATGATGTGCTTGTTGTTGTGTAGTCTCACAACATGCCCCATTTTGCCCCTAGCAAAATGAGGACCCAACTTCTTTTTGCTTTTTGATTGTGTTTCCCCTTTTGTGTTGGTTTGGCAGTAAGGGAAAAATGTAAAGTATCATAAAACAACAATTCTAAACTATAATAATCCCAAGTAGGGTCTTAGATGGATAGAGCATCAAATTTCAACTAGGGTCACCTTTGGAACTTCCTAAAAATTCATTGAAATAAGCAAGTTATTCCAACCAGACATTCTAACCAGACATGACATTGGTAAACTTAATGTTCCACATCCGGATGAAGATCCTTGCAAATGTCATGTTAACAAAACATCTTATTGGAAATGGTCCTTAAGCATTTAGAATAACTGGAAGAGGTTACTCTCAACCCGACACCATGTTCAAATATAGTTTAACGTTAGCAAATTGACATTTCAACTGAACCTGATACCCTGACCTGATCTTATTGATGAGTGGCAGGTAACACTCATCCAAATACACCTTTTTGTTCCTTTTTCCCCATTTCATGTACCCCCTGATTTGCTGATTGCACTATGAAAATTGTGAAATCTTGTTTAATTATGTTAATTAAAGATGAAATGCTGAAGTTAGTGTTGTGATAAAAAGGCTCATGTTTTGGATTTAAACTGACAAAATTATGTAGAAATGTATTCTTTTATCATAGGTGTCTATCTATCAAACGAAGAAGGTTTTTGGAAACTCCAAAGCTGCTCCTAACTATCTCTAGAATTGAGTAGAAGATACACTACACAACACTCCAACATTTTTCGATATGGTTGGAGGATCTCCAGAGCTAGAGTGGCAGGAAAGGAAGGGTTACTAATCATGAAGACCTCTGGAGCTATGTCCTAACAAGAAATATGGTGATCTCTGGAGATTTTGTTAACTGCACAAAGTCTCCAGAGTTGCACAAAATCTCTAGAGTTGTTTCACTACCAAAATCTCCAAAGCTAATGTAAAGCTACGAAGTTTCACACATCAAGGCTAGGGTTTTTGAGAAGACAACTATAGTAGTTCAGAGTGGACAAAGTACAAGTGCCATTTGATTTTGCATGAGTTAGGGACTTCCAGTATTTTACTGTTTTAAAGCTAATTCCCTTTTTATCAGAGCCTCCATGACCTGTTTTATTAAAAGTCAAAACTCTAGATTTAAGGACACCTCTAATGTCACTTAAGTCTCTTTATTTTCTAGATGGGTATACTTTTATAGAGGTAGTTGCATGTTTAGTTTTAGAATAAAAGATATTTTGTATCTCAAAATAAACTGAGAGTAAAGATGGTAAACTCTAGAGATATTTTATCAACAACAAACTGATATATATTAAATGGAGACAACATAATAATATATAGTTTTTTAGTTAGTTTTTACATAGTTTAGATAGTTGCAAAAGCATATACTTTTTTTGAATATACTCTATTTTGGAAATACTAGATTAAGGAAGGTAGTTCTTCTATTTGTGTGTTATGAAATCTCTGTTTAGCCTTCAATTCTGAAGGTGTGGGGTAAGGGTCCACTCCCATTGACAGAAGGAAGGCAAGTATCATTTATTGCTTTCTTATGTATTGATTCCTTAATTTAGTTTTTCCTTCTTTCATAGAATAAATCAAATTCTTGTTATTTTAGTTTTCTTCTATTTTAATGACTATTTCAACTTTTTTAATTAAATAGATCATTTCAAGCATTGTACTATTTCAATTCCTAGATTAGGTTTCCTTCACAATAGATAGTTAGCAGTTTGACTTTGATTAAATAGGAGGGTTTCATTTCAAGTAGTTAGTTGAGGACTATTAATTGTTGGTTCCTATTTCAGATTGCAATGGACACAACCATAGATTTGACAAATAAACATGATTAAATGCCAAGGTACAATGACCCTTGTCATTTTTGGCACCATTGCCAGGGAGATTTGGGTTAATAGCAACTTTAGTTAATAGTCCTAGTTAGGGTTAGAACAATTCTATATGGTTAGACCTAGAGACCAAAGAGGTAGATATATCAAACAAACACCCCAACCACAACCTATAGGTGAAAGAAGTGGGGTAGGTCAAAATCTTGTTTAAACCTACCTTGGAAATCACACAACAACCAGATATTCACACAATCCCTCAACACCTTACACTTTTAGAATACATCCAAGAATTACAGGAGAGACACCAAAAATATCTGGTAAAAGGATCCACCTTACAAGAAACTCAACCTAAATCTTGGGAAGAAGAAACACCATAGGAAGATCCATTAACCATGGGGGACAATCATGATCAACTAGATCCTCTGCAAGAGAATGCGAGGACTTTCTCATATCCCATAGTCAACCCTAAGGAAAATTCACCTATAAAAAACATCTCCCCCTCAAATCTTCCAACATTGAGGGTAATCCCTTTTGAGGATCCAAATTAGTTTCTCTTTGAATTCAAAGTCTTATGTCAAACATATGACTATGGGTCTAACAACCAAAAGTTAAAATTTTTCCCATCTACATTGAAGGAATATGCCATGAGATGGTTCATGGGGTTGTCCCCATATTCTATACACTCATGGGAGCAAATGTAAATAGAGTTCCTAGATAAATACCAAGACTACTGTAGAATCAGTGACATAAAAGAAGAGTTATTTAAAACTAAGTAGAAAGAAGGAAAGATTAGAAGACTACTTGGATAGATTCAATTTTGTCGTTAGAAGGTATGGTGACCCTATAGCACACAATTTGGCCAAAACCTTATTCATAAGAGGGTTAGATAAGGAACCAAAGCAAGCATTAGATTTGATGGGAAGGGGGAATATGAACAAGTTGGATATGTTCGCAATTAAGGAAATTTGTAGAAACTATTCAAGGACACAAGATGGATTAAGAGAACCAAGGTCTCTCAAAGGAAAAAATGATATAGGGCAACTAATGGAAGAGTTTGAAAACCTGAAGGCAAACATTCTAGCTCATCTGAATACCGCCTTAGATGGGATTCAGGCAAAAAATAGAACTAGTGAACCCCTATCAATTTACTACCCTAGGTGTAGAAATAAACACCTTTTAAGAGAATTCCCCTTGGATAAATCTGAGATCTACTAGATCTGTGATAAAGAGCATCCTACTAACCACTGTGATCAACTCCAAGCTTTACAGAGGCTGACTAAAAAGAATGTTCAAATAGAAGAGGAGTTGAACTATGTAGGACATAAACAAGTTGGTCATTTCTCTTACAACCAATATCCAACTTAGGATTCTTATATGGGCACTTTAAATTGGGAGAACAACCAATGGAATTCATGATGGCACGGACCTCAAAATGCTCCTCATTGGGTACCACAAGATTGGTCAAAACAACAATGACCAAACCAAATAGTTTCCGTCTCAATTTGGACCACAAAATATGCAACCATAATGGGGTCCTCAATAGAACTATAACCAACAATTCCAAGGCCAACCAAGATGCTTCCCAAACCAATGACAAGCACTTCTAACTGGACCAAAAAACACACAGGGACAACCTCAAAATGAACTAGTTAGCCAACTAGCTCTACTAACTCAACCTTTAGAAAACCCACACAATAAATAAGAAGTAGCTATATATATGACTGAGCATGAAAATATGGTTGATATAAGTGCTATTCACTTGAATAACCTCTAGCTACATTCTTGGAAAGCCCTCCCAAGATCATAACTCCCACTTATCGTTGAAATCACAGATGAAGTGGAACCTGAAAATCCATCCCATCTACCCAAGGAGGAGATTACAGTTGAAAAAGTGCCACAAGAATAGCCCTCAGGTTACTTTAGAGTTCCTCCTAAAAGAATAGCTTTGGAGATCACCTCTGGATTTGCTTCCAAACTACACTTTGAAGCTACTTCGGAGACTGAAAAACATGTACCATACCCATAATGGCTCAAACAACATGCTTCCCAAAAAATAGTTCCACAAAAACAAATCCAACCCACCATTGAATTTGAACTGTTTCAAGAAATCAGACAACTAAACATTGAAATTCCACTCCTCTAGGTAATTAGAGATGTTCTTGAACTAAATCATCTTATCAAACTGAATTATGTCAAAACTCAGGGCAAAAGAAAAACTTTCCCACCACTATTCAAGTGGAAGGGTTTAAGTGATGGATCTACTAGTGGGGGAAATGCTCATCCCAAAGTATGGGGACCCTGAAAATCCTTTCATCATAGTCCAGATCTTAGAAGTAGAGATATCCAATGTTTTAGTTGACTTAGGATCAACAATAAATGTCATGACAGTTCACACTTTGAATAAGTTGGCTCTTATAGGCATTCATGCCACTTCCACACAATTTTACAATTGGATGATTAATTAGTATCCATTCCAAAGGGGACGTTGACTGATGTCCTAGTTATTGTGGAATCATCAAAATTCCTAATTGATTTATTGATCTTAGAGCCAAGGAACCAAAGGAATGTTTACCCTCTAATTTTAGGCAGACCATGGATGGCTATTGCAACAACATCCATTGACTATAGAACTAGGGATATGGTCATATCCAATGACATAGACATGAAAAAATCCTCCTTGCATCCCCTAGATAAGCCATCCATACATTATTCAGGGAAAGTACGGGTAGATGAGCCCAATAACATGGAAAACAATGCTTCCTTAGCTATGATTACCATCACAGAACACTTAGGGGAATTGGAAGAGGAGACAAATTATCATACCCTTGAAGACATAACTCACATCCTCATTGACAAAGACACAATGGACTTAGCTCAAAACTTAAGGAAAGAACTTCTGATTGTTGCCCATTATACCCTTGCTAATGCCATTCCTTGTGGAGATACTTTCTACAGAGACCTAGCCACTTTTCATTTACTACTCCCAAATTCTTGCCCTCTTCACACCATGAGTCCAGAATATGGGGTAGGAGCATCCATGGAACAAATCACGAAGAAAATCATGGTATTACTTGGAAAAACACTTAACATCAATACTCAGTTGACAACACAACAAGAGGGAGCACTTCTTGATATTCTCATATCATATTTAGAAGCTTTTTCTTGGGAATATAAAAACATGAAGGGAATACCTCCAGAAATTTGCACCCATCATATATATACAAAGGATGCTAAGCTTGTTAGACAGCCCCAAAGAAGATTAAATCCTGCACTCAAAGAAATTGTAAAAACTGAGATAGAAAAACTTTTGTAAGCCATATTCATTTACCCTATCTCAGATAGCTAGTGGGTTTCACCCTTTGTTATAGTGCCCAAAATGAATGGTAAATGGAGGGTATGTATTGATTATAGGGAGATGAACAAGGCCACAAAAAAGGATTATTTTCCCTTGCCATTTATTGACCAAGTATTAGATAACCTAGTAGGAAAGAAATACTTTTCATTCATAGATGGGTTTAGTGGATACAATCAGATCCAAGTGGCACTTGAAGACCAAGACAAGAACACCTTCACATGATCATGGGGAGCCTTTACATATAGAGTCCTTCCATTTGGCCTGTGTAATGCTCTAGCTACTTTTCAGAGGACTGTTTTAGCCATTTTTGTTGAACTAGCTAATGAGTGTATGGATGACTTTACTATTTATGGGAATACCTTTGAAGAAGCCCTCAAGAATTTGGAAAAAGTGTTGCAATGTTGTGAAAAGAGTCAATTATCCTTAAGCCATGAGAAATGTTTTATGATGGTGGAACAAGGAATTGTCCTTGGGCATCATATATCAGAAGAAGGAATCAAGGTAGATTAAAACAAGGTAGAAGTGATTAAACAGTTGCCTCCACCTAAAAACCAAACTAATGTCAAGAGTTTCTTGGGTCATGTAGGATACTCTAGGAGGTTCATAGAAATTTTTAGCAAGATAGTTGGCCCAATTTTTTCCCTGCTAACCAAGGACACTTAATTTCATTTGATAGAAGACTGCCAAACAACATTTGAGAGCATCAAAGAAAAACTTACAGTCACACCTATTTTAAGAGGACCTAATTGGAATCTACCATTCCACATCAAGACATATGCATCAAATGAATCAATAGGAGTAGTCTTAGGACATAAAGAAGAAGGAGAAGGTATGCATGCAATCTATTACATAAGTAAAAAACTTGCCCCTACTAAGAATAACTACACAACAAATGAAAAAGAATTCCTGGCTGTCATCTATGTCATCAATAAATTCAGACATTACATCACAGGATATAAAATTTTTGTACACACTGATCATGCAGCCATTAAATGTTTAATGAACAAACCTACAGTAGGTGTAAGAATCATTAGATCGCTGTTACTATTGCAAGAATTTGATATCACTATCATAGATAACCTAGGAAAATTTAATTTGGTTGCTGATTTTCTATCAAGATTGCATAAAGGTGGAGAGAATCAATTGTGGAAGATAGGTTTCTAGATGAAAGTTTGTTTCATATTTCTTCTATCACACCTTGGTTTGTTGATATAGCCAACTTCTTGGCAAAAAGCTTATTTCCTTCTCATTTTAATCAAAACAGAAAAAGAGATTGGTAAAGGAAAGTTTTCCTTATAAATGGTTGAATGGTTTGTTGTTCAAATGTGGCCCTAACTTTATGCTGCCCAGGTGTTTAAGGGATGACAAAATCTTTGATGTGTTAAGGGCATGCCATGATGAACCCATAGGAGGACATTACTCCTCACAAATGACAATCCACAAGATTCTTGGAGTTAGTTATTATTGGCCATCTCTCCATAGAGATGTAAAGAGATATGTGAAGCAATGTGATCAATGCCAAAGGATGGGTCAACCAACCTTCACACAGGAGATGACACTACATTCCTAGGTGGTTTTAAAACCATTTGAACAATGGGGCTTGGATTTTGTTGGACCCATCTCTCTAGCATCTTCAGGGAAATAATACATCTTGGTATGTATTGATTATTTGACCAAATTTGTAGAGGTTCAAGCATTACAATTTGCCAGAGAAGAAAAAGTTGCTAATTTCTTGTATAACAAATTTTTTCTAAGACTTAGAGCCCCAAGAGCAATAGTTTTAGATAGAGGCCCATAGTTTACCTCTCAAGTGATAAAAGATTTCATAGATTTGTATCAAGTCAAGCATAGGAAGTCCCCACCTTATCATCCCCAAGCAAATGGGCAGGTGGAGGTAACAACAGAGAGTTGGAAAACATCTTGACAAGGATAGTAGCAATGAATAGAACCAACATATTACATGAAACAATATGGGCTTACAACACAACATGGAAGCCAACAACAAAGTTCTCACCTTATGAACTTGTCTATGGGAAGAAACCTATACTATCAATAGAGTTTGAATTGTAAATACTCAGGACATCATTGGATATTGGATTGCCATTATCTATAGCACAACAAGATCAAATTCTTCAACTCAATGAATTAGATGAAATCAAGATGGAGGCCATACAACAGACATAACTCATTTAGCACAAAAGGAAGCAGTGGCATGACCAACACATCAAGAAGAGGACATTTTAGCAATGAGACTGGGTTCTCTTATATGATTCCAAGTTCAGGGAATTCAAGGGGAAATTGCAAACCCATTAGATGGGACCTTACCAAATTAGAGAAGTCTATGACAACATAATAATCCAGCTGGCACCCATTAATGGAGAGGAAAGCACATTTTTGGTGAATGGTCATAGGATTTGCCTCTACCAACAACCAACCACAAAGGAGGAATATGTCAAGGATTTGTACTCTTTTGAACAAGTTGAGAGGATTATATATATATATAATATATATATATATATATATATATGTATATCTATATATATACATATATACATATATACATATACACACACACATATATATTTATCTATATATATATGTATATATACATATATACATATATATATACACACATACACACACATATATCTATATATGCATATATGTATATGTGTATATATATGTGTGTGTATATATATATGTATATATACATAGATATGTATATATTATATGTATACATATATATATATATATACATATATGTATATATATACATATATGTATATATATACATATAATACACACACACACACACACACACACACATATATATATATATATATATATATACATACATATATATATATGTGTAATGTATAATGTTATCACAGGGACCTAGGAGCTAAACAAGGAGGTAAAAAGGCATGTGTCCACTTTTTACCCCATAACACTTTCATGTAGGTATCAAGCAAGAGCATCTTTAGTGCTCTAGCAATAAAGAGGATTCAAAGACCTTCAGAACCTACCTCTCAAAATGCCTAAGGAAGGGCATTCAAAAAGAGGTAATGAAGTCATCATGAATTTATAGACCTCACCTTCAAAAAGGAGGCTAGGTCACAAGTACTCATTACACTAAGCCACGATGACCCTTGTTTCAAGTCATTGCTGATGCCATCTGCTAACGACAGGGTTGTCTCATCAACCATCAGTTTAACAAGGAGCCTATCATTTCACATCTTGTGGGCATCATGACAACTAATTTTGAAGGCTACACATGTATGAGTGGTTGCATCACATCTTGTGGAGGTGGAAACATGAAACCCTAAGCATGACGCTTGATTGTCACAAAAATAATCCAGGTATTTATCTTAGTTAACTAATTATGACAAGTTTTTTTAGTTTACATTTTGTGCAATTCACCTGGACTCCCATACACTGCCATTATTCCCACATAAATCTGACACATGTCACCCCTAATTGTCCACCTGACATGTCAACTCCACAGCTTTGAAGTGACATAACCCCCCTACAAAACATACTAAATCATAATTTCTTGAATTGCAAACCATAACTCTCTCTTAACTGACTCAGCAGTCATCAGGACAAGTAAAATAAATTCAACTCTAGATTTCAGGAAACAGAGAACTCCAGAGGTGAGATAGGCTTGTTGTACGATGTTTAAGGAAAATAAGTAGGCAAAGTTTAGGGTTCACAAGTAGAGGGTAAATCACCACCATGTTGTAGTCTATTTGAAGGCATGGGGATTAAAAATAAATTAGAGTTGGAGACAATAGAGGGGCTACTGCAAGATCAAGCATCTGTTGATATACTAAGGGTTGCAGGATGGCTTGAATTATTGGAGAAATTTGAGGGTTACCAAGAAAACATTGTAGAAGAATTCCTCTCCAACTTGTAGAATAACAAAACACAAGTATGAGGGGTCACCATTCCTATCTCTGCCACCATCATCAGTAGGATCTCCAGACTCCCAAAAGAAGGTGAGAGGTTCTATCACTTGAAAACCTTATATACTTATTTAATCAAAGCTTTCTCCATAGATAATGAAGTAGAAATGCAAACACACATGAATAAGGTAGAAGTGAAGGGAATTGTCACAAACACCCTTCCTCAGCCATGGAAGTCCTTGGCCATGTGTCTAATGAAGTATTTCACCTATGATGGCCAATTTTCCCTAGTATTCAGATCAATTATGAAGATGCTAATCTCTCTAAGGCATGGTTACACACCTTGAATATAGGATCAATCTACCCAACTTCCTATTTTTTGCAATCACCTCATTAGCAGAAACATACCAACAGGGAAAGGGTCTACTTAAACACCATGGCCTCATCTACCTTATTGTCAAGAACCATTTTATCTCCAAGAGGGGAGGAGAGGCCCTATGGCAAGCATTTATAGATAATACTCATAGGCCCAAGAAAAATGGGAAGAAAGTAGTAGTAGAATCTGAAAGGAAGCAAAGTACGTGGAAAACGCTTCCTACACTGATCTACCAAGGAAAGATTTATGCAAATTTCAACTTTTACAGTTACATATTAAGATGCACATTAACAAAAAGATAATAACAACTTCCAAATGCAAACACATAACTCACAACACAAGATATAGGGGAAAACCCTTTCAGGTAAAAAACCCCACTCCAAAGCCGCCCAATATATTATTCAGGAATCATGAAGATTACAATATACTTACAGAGAAAGCTTTTACAGGAGTATATCCAACCAGAGATCCAGGAGGTAATTTGACATCTATAAGATTCTTACATATAACCTCCATCTCAAGTTCGTGATATATAGGAGATACAATACAGTACACCGCCAATGGTAATTACAAAACCATGAGCTAAAACCACCCAAAAGTGGCACCCAAATTATCTCCAATCAAATATGCCTTGTGATGTGCCAAACCACACACCAACACATGTAACTCTCCCCTTTACAGCTCTTTTATGTGTCCAACACATTTTTACATTTCCCAAAAATAGAAGGTCCAACTTCCAGAGGTCATAACTTTTGATTCAGGTGTCTGATTGATGAACTGTTTAATGCATCAGAAAGATCGTGAAGAGATCTATCACCCTATAACCTACTATTCTAGTTATGACAATTTTTGATACATTTAGAGAAGTTTAGATTTTGGTAATTGAGTTCAAAGACTTTTTCAGCAGTTTCAAAAAATAGAAACTTTAATATCTCGCAATCCAGATATGATCTTGAGATGAAACTCACTCGCGATGTTCACTTAGCTGTTCCGCACCTTTTGGGAAAAAATTTAGGTCAATCCAAGCTCAATCGAAGGACTTACTAAAAATAGTAAGTCTCTCTATTTTTGGAAATTTTTGGAAACTTTGAAAGTTCTAGACCATTATCCAAGATAAAGGGTATTCAAAAAGACAAAAACTGGGAAAAATAGTAATATTTCAAAGTTGTAAGGTTGAGACACTTTTCTTAACATTCTCCCACTTGTCAAACACCTTGCAAGAGCAAAGGGAGTATCAACACCATGATTTAATTGCTAGGGGTTGAGAGGCCCATAGACTCTGAACACCATCTAAACTTCTCTATGCTCATAGGTTTTGTCAAGGAATCTGCAACATTCATCAAAGTTTCAAATTTTTCCAAGTTTACCTTCCCATCTTCTACCATGTCATGAAAGAATGGTATTGGATATAAATATGCTTAGTCCTTGCATGGAAAGTAGGATTCTTTGCCAAACATATGGCACTCTGACTATCACAACAAATAGTAATCTTCCTTGCATCAAACTCAACATTAGAACATAATCTCTTAAGCCAAATGGCTTCTTTACAAGCATAAGTTGCTGCCATGTACTTAGCTTCAGTAGTGGACAAAGCGACCACTTGTTGTCGCTTACTCATCCAACTAATAGCACCACCAAACATAGTGAACATAAGCATTGGTGGATCTCCTACTATCAATGTCACTTGCCCAATCTGAATCCACAAATCCATGAATACAAAGTGAATGTTGAGGTCCTATAGGATAACCATGATAACATAAGGAATACTCAGAAGTACCTCACAAATATTTGAACAATCTCTTCACTACATCCCAATGTACCCATCCAGGATTAGCCATAAATCGACTAAGGACTCCCACTGCTTGGGCAATGTCTGGTCTTGTGCAGACCATCACATACATCAAGCTATCAACTGCACTAGCATAAGGAACTCTGCTCATATCCCCTATCTTAGAAGGAGACTTTGGGCAATCTTCAACAAATAACTTTATCCCCATTGTAATAGGAATAGTCAAAGGTCTGCAATCCACCATGTTGAATCTCTCCAACACAGTGTTAACATAATTACTATGGCCTAACCAAAGTTTTCTGTTTGCTCTCTCTCTCTCTCTCTCTTTTGATTTCCATTCCTAGAATGTACTGAGTTGCCCCTAGATTTTTCATCTCAAACTATGCTGACAACTGAGACTTCAAATCAGAAATCAAACTTTTACCATTCCTAATGAGTAACATATCATCGACATACAATGCAATAATGAGAATGCGATCATTGTCAAACTTGTAATAAAAACAATGATCTGATTTCAATCTCTGAAATCCAATAATCAACACAAATGCATCAAATTTCTGGTACCACATCCTAGGAGACTGCTCAAACCATACAAAGACTTTTTCAACTTGCAAACCAAATTTTCTTTACCTTTCACCACGTAGTGCTCTGGCTATGACATATAGATTTCCTCCTCCAAGTCACCATGAAGGAATGTTGTCTTCACATCCATCTATTCCACTTCTAGATCATATGCTGCTACAAGAGATAACAGGAACCAATTAGATGCCAGCTTTGCAACTGGAGAGAAAATCTCACCATAGTCAATTCCCTCCACCTGAGAATATCCCTTTGCAACCAATCTAGCCTTATATTTCTCAACACTTCCATCTACACCGAATTTCTTTTTGAACACCCATTTGCATCCAATAGGTTTTCATCCTTTAGGCAAAGGCAACAAGTCCCAAGTATTATTCTTTTCCAAAGAAGACATCTCCTCTTCCATGGCCTCCTTCCAGGAACCTGCATCTTTCATACCCATAGCCTCTTTCATAGTTCTAGGATCATCAATATTAGAAATCAAAGAAAAAATATAGCTAGAATCATGCAATGAATAACCAAACCTATTAGGTTGTTGCCTTATCCGCATGGACCTCTTCAAAGGTTGAGGTTGAGCTTCTACATCTTCTTCTAAACTTTTAGAGCAACTAGAGCTCTCCTCATTATCAGGTCCAATAGATGTTTTTGGTTCAACTTTCTCAGAAGTGGAAGGAAGCTGAACCACATCATCTTTTTTCTCTTCTTTATTTGGCTACAAGACAACAAAAGAAGAATTGAACTCTCTGAAGATCACACTTCTGCTATATAGAACTCTCTCAGCCACTAGATCCCAAAGCTTGTACCTTTTCACACCAATGCCATAACCGATGAAGATACACTTTATAGCCTTGTTCTCCAACTTAGACCTCTTCTCCTTAGGCATATGTGCATATGCCTCACAACCAAATACTCAAATGTGTCTTAATGAAGGCTTTTTACGAGACCATACCTCCATAGGTGTCTTATCAATGAGTGTTGATGTAGGAGACCTGTTAACCAGGTAACAAGCGGTAGCAATAGCTTCAGCCCATAACTTTTGTTCAAGACTAGCTCCACTTTGCATAATCTTTATCCTCTCTATCAACGTTCTATTCATCCTCTCTACAACTCCATTCTACTGAGGGGTATACGGAGTTGTCTTGTGCCTCTTAATCCCCTGTTCTTTATAGAACTTGTTGAAATCTGTTGAATGGAACTCACCACCATTGTCAGTCCTCAAACACTTAATCTTTCTATCCTTTTGATTCTCTACAAGAGCTTTGAACTCTTTGAATCTATTAAAGACTTCAGATTTACTTCTAAGAAAATAACCCATGTCCTTCTACTGTAATCGTCAATGAATGAAACAAAGTAAATAGATTTTGAAATTGAAGGAACATTAACAGGACCAAACACATCAAAATGTATCAAGTCCAACACCTTAGAAGATTTGTGAGAAATGGAATAAAAATGAACATGGTCTTGTTTTCCATAATTGCAATGTTCACAGAAATCAAACTCAAGGTTACAATAATTCATACCCTCAACAAGATTTTTATTCTTTAGGGTCCTCAAACCCTTTTCACCAATGTGACCAAGCCTTTGGTGCCATAACATTGTCTTCTAACCTAGAAGTTTCATCTCCATAGAATGAGCACCCTTAGGTACCTAGAAAGCACAACCATCAGAATTATATGCAATAGTCTTCTTCGTTGCTGGTTCCAATGGTGAGGATGAAGACTCTGAAGCTCTCTTCTTTGAAACAGAGACACTATTGCATTGAATTGTGCATGCATCAAGATGAAACATAGTGCCAATCCAAACACCCTTAGCCAACACCATAGATCCTCTAGTCATCTTGCATCCTCCATTCAAGAAAACAACTTGCACACCCACATCATTTAATTTACTTATAGAAAGAAGGTTCCGTGTCAAACCAGGGATATGCAGAACACCATTGATTCCCTTTACTCGCCCATCAAGGAATTGAATCAAGACTCTTCCACGGGCAACAATATCCAAGTGAGAATCATCACCCAAGTACACCTTTCCATCATCGTATTCTTCATACTTTGAAAACTAGCCCCATTGTGAGGTCATGTGAAAAGATACACTAGAGTCAATAAGCCACACATCCTCAAATGCATGCATTGCCAAGGCATCGACAAATGCTTATCCTTCATCCTAAGAGGACTTGTCAGAATCCAAATCATAATTCTTCTTCTTTTTCTTTTTCTCCTCCTTGGACTCCTTGCGGAAGTGACCATTAGAGGTAGATGCAACAGTCTTCTTCGCTACTGGTTCCAATGGTGAGGATGAAGACTCCAAAGCTCTCTTCTTAGAAACAGAGGCACTATTGCACTGAACTACGCATGCATCAAGCTGAAACATAGTGCCAATCCGAACACCCTTAGCCAACACCATAGATCCTCTAGTCATCTTGCATTCTCCATTCGAGAAAACAACCTATACACCCACATCATTCAATTTACTTATAGAAATAAGGTTCCGTATCAAACCAGGGATATGCAGAACACCATCGATTCCCTTTACTCATCCATCAAGGAATTGAATCAAGATTCTTCCATGACCAACAATATCCAGGTGAGAATCATCACCCAAGTACACCTTTCCACCATCATATTCTTCATACTTCGAAAGCTAGCCCTGATGCGAGGTCATGTGAAAAGATGCACCATAGTCAATAAGCCACACATCCTTAGACGCATGCATTACTAAGGAAGTTACAAATGCTTCTCCTTAATCCTGAGAGGACTTGTCAGAATCTAAATCATAATTCTTCTTCTTTTTCTTTTTCTCCTCCTTGCACTCCTTGTGGAAGTGACCTGGTTTGCCGCAATTCTAACACAGGGCCTTGGACTTTCTGGGAGACTTAGATCTCCCATGGGATTTGGATCTTCCTTTTTCTTCCTTCTTATTATCCTTTTTCTTTCCCTTCTCTTTAGATCTACCACGAACTACAAGAGCCTCCTTAGCCGATTCAGAAGACTTTTTATGCATCTCTTCAGACAATAGTGAAGAAACCACTTCATCCATCTTGAAGGTGGTAGTGATACTCCCAATGGCCATAACAAGGTGGTCCCATGAATCTAGTAAGGAACACAGTAATGTCATACATCGGTCCTCCTCCTCCATCTTCACACCAACAGAAGTCAACTGGGCAACAAGCATATTAAATGTATTTAGGTGATCAGTGACATATCCTCCATCTTCCATCCTCAGAGAATACAATTTCTTTCACATGAATAACTTGTTCACCAGGGATTTAGCCTGATAAACATCTCCAAGCTTCTTCCAAAGTTCCTTTGTAGTCTTCTCTTCATGGATATTCAGGAGCACTGAATCAGCCAGACAAAGTCTTATCAAACCCTTAGCTTTTCGATCTTTGAGATCGCAGTCTTCTTGAGATATTACCGTTGGTTTTGTACTAGATATGGCTTCCCATAAATCTCAATCTACAAGCATGTCCTTAATTTTGAGTTCCCACAACTCGAAATTACTACCATTATACTTCTCTATCTCAAACCTCCCAGATGTGCTTGCCATCTCTTACCTGCAACAAAGATTTCAAAATCCTCTGCACAAGCTCCCACTCAAATGAATATTAGCTCAAAAAACCCTCTAACCAACAACTAGAACCAAAGGTGATCAAGCTCTAATACCAACTGAAAGGAAGCAAAGTACATGGAAAACACTTCCTACACTGATCTACTGAGGAAAGATTTATACAAATTTCAACTTTTACAGTTACAAATTAAGATGTACATTAACAAAAAGATAATAACAACTTCCAAATGCAAACACAAAACTCACAACACAAGATATACGTGGGGAAATCCCTTTCAAGTAAAAAACCCCACACTCCAAAGCCGCCCAATATATTATTCAGGAATCACGAAGATTACAATATACTTGTAGAGCAAGCTTTTACATGAGTATATCCAACCAGAGATCCAAGAGGTAATTCAACATCTATAAGATTCTTACATACAACCTCCATCTCAAGTTCGTGATATATAGGAGATACAATACAATACACCGCCAACGGTATTTACAAAACCATGAGCTAAAACCACCTAAAAGTGGCACCCAAATTATCTCCAATCAAAGATGCCTTGTGATGTGCCAAACCACACACCAACACATGTAACTCTCCCCTTTACAGCTCTTTTATGTGTCCAGCACGTTTTTACATTTCCCAAAAATAGAAGGTCCAACTTTTGGAGGTCATAACTTCTGATTCGGGTGTCCGATTGACAAACCGTTTAATGTGTTGGAAAGTTCGTGAAGAGATTTTTCACCCTGTAACCCACTACACTAGTTATGACAATTTTTGAGACATTTAGAGAAGTTTAGATTTTGGTAATTTAGTTCAAAGACTTTTTCTAGTAGTTTCAAAAAATAGAAACTTTAATATCTCGCGATCTAGATATGATCTTGAGACGAAACTCACCCGAGATGTTCATTTAGTTGTTTCGTACCTTTTGGGTAAAATTTTAGGTCAATTTGAGCTCAATCAAAGGACTTACTAAAAATAGTAAGTCTCGCTATTTTTAGCTTGTTTGGAAACTTTTGGAAACTTTGAAAGTTCTAGACGATTATCCAAGATAAAGGGTATTCAAAAAGACAAAAACTGGGGAAATTAGTAATCTTTCAAAGTTGCAAGGTTGAGACACTTTTCTTAACAGAATCACCAACCTCCAATCAAGAAATGGAGGAGGAAAGGCCAACTCCTTCCACTTCTTCTTGATCTACTAAGAAGAAGAAAAAGGGCCAAGGAATTCTAGGGGAATCATCTACTGCACCACGGCATGAAGAGGCCATACCTAAAGAAGAGTCCCACAAAACATCCCATAAAGCAAAATGAAAATTAACTTTAGCTAAGGAATCTACCCCAACATAGAAAAAGTGAGGTGTTATAAGTTCTCCTTAGGTTTCAAAAAGGGCAAGTGAAGAGGAAAAAGCAGAGGAGCCTACAAAGACTCCCAAGCCCTAAAAACATAAGAAGAAGAATGAGGACCTAACCAATACAAACACTCCTCCCATTTTGAGAAGGAGCAAAAGAGGGAGGGTAACTGTTGAGAGAACTCCAGAGATCCCTATCCCCCAAACTACCAAGGCACCTAAGGTTACATCTAGTGAACCTTAGACAATTGCTTCAGATTCAGAAGAAGAGACACTAGGACTAGAGACACAAGATAAGCAAGTGGTTCAAGGAAGCCAATGTAAAATACATCAAACTCATATGGAGAAAGACATTGCACTCCTTGCTAAGATACTTGTTGGCTTCAGGACCTCAATGACTCCTCCTAAGGATCAGGTTGGGCCATCACATGCCCAAGAGTTTGTTGAAGACATATAAACAAAAGAAAAGAGGGAATCCACATAGATGGAAGGGGTAGAGGGGGATGAAGAGCAAGGTGGATTTGAAGAATAGGGAGATATTAGAGTGCAGGAGGCAAACATGACATAGGGGTTGGAGACATGAATCTTCTCCCATCCTTCTGATCAGGAGGATATTGAGATCTTTAAAGAGAAGCAACTAATGGAGAAAACTGAGAACTTGAAGAGATAGTTTTGGGGTAAACAACTGATTATCATAGACCTTAAAAAGGTCATGCAGGAAAAGGAATTAGCTAAAGACCAAGAAATCAATGACCCGAAGGAACAAATGGAGAAGAAAGAAAAGTTCATTGAGGCAAAAGGAGTTGAGATTTTAAAAAATCCAAAGATAACATAGAGAGACATTCACATTTCTGATGTTGTCAAAGCCAGGGATAACAGTATCACCTTAATCTCAACCCTAATTGAGAAATTGTACAATCAGGCTTGGGAGTTGACAAAGGCCAACAAAAAAATGATGATTAGGTAGAATTGATTAAAGAATTGGCTATTTCAGTACCTACAAGTGATCAAGGCATGCAAACTGACGTCTCCTTGAGGACATTTTAGTTGGATGTCCCTAGGGCATTGTTAAATTGGGAAAGAAGTTGTTGAGAACTATCAGGTACAACTGTCATGATATAGTTACAAAGGTCAGTCACTATGATAACTGACAAAGTAAAAACCTTAGAAGAGAGAGAAATGACAATAGCCAATTTTTCATTAGAACAACTCTCATGTAGACTACCCAATGGTAATTATGCAATGTTTTTACAAGAATAGGTCCTCCAAAGGAAACTCTCATTGGTTCTCTCTGACCTCACTAAAACCATAAGGATAGGAATGATTTCCTTAAAGTGTACATGCAGAGTAGTGATGAAGAAAAGAACTTCCTTTCTGAGTTGTTTTTTCATAATTTCTTTATTGAAGACCACACATTCTTTATCAATCTTTTTGTAGGGGAATGCTAGAGTAGGGCATTCATGTCATTGATGAAAAACCACCAAATATGGCATGAGAGAATGGAGGCATATATAGAAAAAGTGGTAGAAATAGGCCTATTCCTCCGAAGGGACTACCCAAAAACAAAGGCTTTTGAAATTCATTTGAGATTATAAATCTATTCTCCCAGAGCCAAAATTTTGTCCCTATACTAGCAGCACCTACAAGAATGTGTTATAGAGTTTGGTTTATTCATGCACACCCCAGTTGACCAGATTATGACAATTTGCAAGAAAATGTGGAATACATTAGCCCAAGATTAGAAAATGAGGGACATAATAACCCCAGCTAACCTTAAATGGTTCATGAGGAAGGCAAGGGCTATAGTCAAAATGATAGATAAATACAAGCAAGAATGGATAGGGGGATGCTTCAAGCCACCCTTAATCATTGAGCCCCTCCCCATGTGGGATGAACAACTGGAGGATACAAGGTTTTCAGAATAGCTAAAGAAGATTGACCAATTCAGAGGGAATGCTAATACTAACACAAAAACTTGGGTAACCTATGAACATGATTACAACATATCAGATAGGTTGTACAAGCTCAATAAATCTAGGCTATGAATAGTGCAGGAGGACTTGCAAATCCTCAATCTCGGGGGAATGATGAGTGGCAAGTAGCACTCATCCAAATACACCTTTTTGTTCCCTTTTCTCCATTTCATGCACCACCTAATCTGCTGATTGCACTATGAAAACTATGAAATCTTATTCAATTATGTTAATTAAAGATGAAAATGTTGAAGTTACTGTTGTGATAAAAAGACTCATGTTTTGGATTTAAATTGACAAAATTATGTAGACATGTCTTCTTTTATCACATGTGTCTATCTATTAGGTGAAGAAGGTTTTTGGAAACTCTAGAGATGTTGCTAACTATGTTTGGAGTTGAGCAAATGATACTCTACACAACACTCCAATGTTTTCCAGGATGGTTGGAGGCTCTCCAATGCTAGAGAGGTAGGACAAGAAGGGTTGCTAATCACGAAGACCTCTGGAGCTGTGTCTTAATGAGCCAGATGGTGATCTCTAGAGCTTTTGTTAACTGCATAGAGTCTTCAGAGTTGCACATAATCTCTGGAGTTGTTTCACTGCTAGAATCTCCAGAGCTGCTGTAAAGGTACAGAGTTCTGCACATCAAGGCTAGGGTTTTTGAGAAGATAACTATAGTGGTTCGGAGGGGACAAAGTACAACTACCATTTGATTTTTCATGAGTTAGGGACTTCTAGTTGTTTGATATTTTAAAGTTAATTCCCTTTTTATCAGGGCCTCCATGACTTGTTTTATTAAAAGTCAAAACTCTAGATTTAAGGACACCTCCAATGTCACTTAAGTCTCTTTAATTTCTGCATGATTATACTTTAATAGAGGTAGTTGCATGTTTAGTTTTAGAATAAAAGATCTTTTGCATCTCAAAATGAACTAAGAGTAAAGATGGTAAACTCTGAATATATTATATCAACAAGAAACTGATATATATTAAATGGAGACAGTAGAATAATATATGGTTTTTTAGTCAGTTTTTACATAGTTCAGATAGTTGCAAAAGCATATACTTTTTTTGAATATACTCTATTTTGAAAATACTAGATTAAGGAAGGCGGTTCTTCTATTTGTGTGTTCTGAAATATTTGTTTAGCCTTCAATTCTGAAGGTGTGGAGCAAGGGCCCACTCCCACTGATAGAAGGAAGATCAGTATTGTTTATTGCTTTCTTATGTATTGATTCCTTAATTTAGTTTTTCATGCTTTCATAGAATAAGTTAGATTCTTATTAATTTAGTTTGCTTCTATTTTAATGAATGTTTCAGATTTTGTAATCTGATAGATCATTTCAAGCATTGTATTGTTTCAATTCCTAGATTAGGTTTCCTTCACAACATATAGTTAGAGGTTTAATTTGATTAAATAGGAAGCTTTCATTTCAAGTAGTTAGTTGAGGACTATTAATTACTAGCTCCTATTGCAGATTGCCATGGACACAACCCTAGATGTTACAAGTAAACATGATTAAATGCCAAGGTACAATGACCCTTATCACTTACAATTTAACGATCCAGTTCAATTGAAAATCCACATCCACATCTGGTTGGCCAACAAAGAATTCTAACTAGACATTTCCCATAGTATGAAGGGTTGTACACTTTAACATGAACCTGAACTTACAAAATATAAGATAAGATCAGGTTCATTTCTTTCTTCCTATAACTTCACATCCAATAATGTTTTGAGATGTCATCATGACTTCACCTAACATCTTGATTTCTACTTAATGTTATGTACCCAATATAGATATTCCAGTCAAACCTGACATTCTAGGAAAACATGACATTTCAAACCAGAGATCCCAACTGGACATTCCAACTGAACCTGAGATTATGATTTTGAATGCTTCGTATCCAGTTAGATTTCCACATCTGGTTAGGGCAATTCATTGTTAATTATAAAGGTAATTAGATTTATCCATTTGGATTTAAATTTCAAAAAGGGAAAAGGCATGTTGAACTAATATACTCTCCCACTGCCCACCATCAATGCTTACCTATTACAGGTTTTATTAAATAAAACTTGTACTACTTGTTGAAAGTAGATTTTATCTTCATAATTCATTATCAAAGCAATCAAGCAAACAAAAAAGGAGTTGCAAAGTGAATTGCAGAGCAAATAAATTGCAAGGTGAAGTTGTGATCTGGAGTTGAATTCAAAGTGACAGTGACATCTCAATTGAACTGAATATCCAGACAATGTATTCTACCCATATAAAGGTGAATGATATGTAGTAATCTGGTATGTACTAAATTCCTTAACCCTAATTTTGAATCACAATAAATTGTTTAAATTGAATTAGTGCAAATTCACCAAAAACTGAATTTACATTTCTTACTGTAGTGAAATTGAATCTTACACTGTAAAGAGATGGCTATCTTTCGTAAAAGGAAAATTTAAACCTAGATCTAATTAGGAAAGGGGATTAACGTAAACCTTGGGTAATCATGTTTTTTCATGATGACCATAGGTAAAATGGAAAAACACTTGAAGGATATGAGGGAAGAGTTCAAGGTGGTGGGTCACACCACAGAGATCTGACCTAAGTTCGAGGTCATTGTGGATACAAATTTAGGGCAACTTGACCTAGAAAAATATGAACAAATAATCACAGCTATCGATGCGAGCTTGTTGGCCAAGAATATTGTGAAGAGTAGATTGTTTAGGGCTGTTGGTTTTCCTATAGCGATGGAGGTACATGAGTTTTCTATCTATTGCATCTAGAAATATGATGTAAACCACTGAAGGGTGATCAACGAGGGCTGAGTATATGCAGAACTGTCACCTCAAGGCATAACTCACACATTCAACCTCCCTATGTAGGCCAAAATGCACAAGTTTAAGAAGGATAGGATGGCTTTAGAATACAAGGAGAATGAAGAATCATGCAGAAAGGTCATTTTCACATCCTGGTTGGTAGATCACAAGAAAGCCAAGGCTATGTCCAAGATGGCACAAACTTTATATAGGAGTGACTTCAATAAGGAACTTAAGTACATGATCACATTGTTGAGCATGATGGTGGGGTCATCTGAATGCGACACATTTGAGGCATGGATGTATGGATCCATCAGGATAGTCAAGGAAGATGCTGGCATGATCCATTGGAGTCAGGCCATTAGTGATACCATTCACTTTCAAATCCTCAGATTCAAGAAGACTATAATTTTCCACGTCTTCTTATCTAGTGTACTAATGTGTAGTTAGAGCACAGCTCAATGGATTGGAAAGGGTAGGTTCATTGGGAAATAAACCAGGACAAAACCTTGTGTACAAATATTACCCCCAACTAGAAAGAAGTCTATGGTGGACTACAATAGGGTGAACAACACATTTCACATGTGGCTTGTCTGGATAATGGAAGGAGAAAAAGTCAAGATGATAACCACAGATGCATAGAGTACCATTGACCCACATGGTAACTGGTTCATCGAGTTTCCCACATTCACATACATCTGGATGGAAGGTTTCACTGGACTTCCTTACATGTTGCCAAGATATCCAGCAAGTAAGGTCATCCTGTTGGAGATTTCAAGGAAAATAATAAAATCATGAGGCTTTCCAAGCCAAATTTGGGCATGGAAACATTGATTTCCAACCCTTCAACTTGAAGAGGACATATGATCCTTACAATAGGATCAAGAAACACATTAAAAAAGGTGCAACATGAGCCTCATATAGAGGACTACTAGGTAGACTGCATGGATGATTGTGAGGTCAAGAAAAGGTAGTACCAAAGGCTCACTATTGACCAAATGAAGACATTGGGTTTACATGAAGTACCCCCTCATATTAAAGAAGATGAAAAAAAGGTATTGCACCTGAGCTATCAGCCGAGTTAGGTGTTCAAGAAAAAATTAAGTGATCTAGATTGGACAAAGCTAGAAGAGACATCTTTGGATGTAATCTCAATGAGTGTACTTGACAGAAGTAAAGCATGGTTAGATCAATACATTCACACACTCAAGGCTATAGGAGTGTTCGTCACTTACCCAAGCAAGAAGGGTAAAAGGAAGGGTAGGGAAGACATAGGATATGATGACTTCTTAGTAAAGAAGATAAGGATCCAAGAAGCCAAATTGGTGAGGTTGGGACATCCAGACCACTAGGGGAGACCTTAACTACTGAAGGTATAAGTGTTGCATTTGCATATCTTGCAACATGTCAACCATTGAAGGCTATACCATTGAACCTGACCCCCACAAATCCAGATCAGCCATTGGAGGCCATTCCATTAAATTTTTTGGTTCAACAATGCCCACAACTATGATTGGCCAACCCAACATACTAGTAAAATAAGAATTCGTCAAAGGGAAGGAGAAAGTATCATCTTCAATAGGTCCAATTGTAATATCATTTCAATTACAAGAAGATGTTAAAAAAATGGTGGCTTATTCCATTAACTTAGAAAGGTCTTGTTGATTCACAATAAGCAACTAAACTCCAGTGCTTCATAAAAATAAAACAAGAAATGACTGAAGGAATAAAAGCCTAGACCACCACTGGAACTACAAAATTCCCATTGATCGAGGTGGTGGAACTTTCAGATGATGAAGATATAGATGGAATAGATATGAGCATAATTTTGCAAACATCTTCCATTCCTATAACATTTCCATCAATTGCTGAGAATAATCCAATTTTTGATGAAATTCTCTCCATTAGTCAAGATGCTCCCATTATTCGCATTAAATAGGTTGAGGAGGTAATGAAAGACAATATTCTTTCTGAGGTGGATAATAAAGAAGTTAGTGATAAAGCAGAGAAAAGGCAATCAGGTGTTACACATCTGGATACTTCACATCCAGAGGCCCCACAATTGGATATGATTCCTAAACTAGATATTTCCCAACAGGATATCCTACATTCAGATGATTCTTAGGTAAATTTATCACATGCAAAAGAAGGTCAGATGTAACATATGAGGAGCAACTAGATATTCTTCAATAGGGTACCTCTCAACATGATATAACTACTCAACATGATGTTTCACATCTAGATGATAGTGAGGACGCCCTTCAGAAAGAAGATGTTCTCCAATAGGATGATAGTCCACCAGATGTTTCACAACATCAGGTTGAATAGAAGGTTCTTGAAATGGAAGACACACATCAGGAAGAGCATCTGGAACAAGATCAACATGAGGATCTAGATCAAGAAAAGGTTCAACATGAAGAGGAACATCTAGAGAAGGAAGAAGAGTAAGATGAGGAAAAACATAAGGAACAAGAAGTGCACATGGAAGAACATGATCAAGATAAGGACAAGGATCAAGACCATCCAGATGACCAACATAAAAATAGAATCAGAATAAAACCAATAGGATGTGCTCATGGATGATCAACATTAGGTTGGACAAAATGATCAGCAAGAGGTTCTAGATCAAGATCATGATGAACATAATAAGCAATCGGATAAGGACATTCTTGGCTGGTTAGCATCAGAGGTACAAATGCCTCAACCTATTTAATTGATTCCTTTGAATTTTAAGAGCATATTTCAAGAGGAAGCTCCCAAGTCAAAGAGAAAGGCAAGAATATTGTCTTCTATAAGGAGAGACACAAATAGATCTAGGATAGCCCAATTGGCTACTCTACCAGTGACAAAGGAAAAGGAGAAAAAATATGGAGGAATACCAAATAACAACCATCAATTTGGGTCATGTAACTCGAGAGGAGGAAATTGATGAGCTCTAAGAGAATGTAGAGGCAATGACCGCCAAGATCCAGAAGGATAAAAAGAGGAAAAGAGAATTGAAGGGACAAATTGTCCAATTACAAAACTTCATCAAAGGATTGGTAATGCCTAGACAAATAATGCCTGATGTCCCATCCAGCCTTACTCTAGTCACTGAAGACCAAATTGCAAGACTGGATGTCAAGAAGCACAAAGCTAATGTTATGGAAGGATGACTATCTCTAATTGGGATACCATAGCTCCATTGAAGGATTAAATTGAATCCTCTAAGGAAGAAAGCAAGAAGCGACTGGAGTAGAATAATATTGAGCTAATCAGGTTAAAAAACATCCAGGTTGCAAATAGTGACATCAGATTAGCAAAGGGATTTTTATAGATATGACCATACTATTTCTACCTTTGTGGATTAAAGAGCTCAATTTTGAGAGGGACCTCCTCAGAGAGTGTTAGGAGAAGATGGATGGCCTAAAATTGAAGGCTCAAGAATTATTGATAGAAGAAGTTGAAATTCTAGAAGATCTGATAGGACATCTGGTTGGTGTAGAGGTCAGGTATGATGTACATATATCTCTTAAGTAGTTTAAGGGCAATTTTTAGAGGGTTCTTGATGACCCTGTACAACATTTTACTAAGGCTGCTATAGATGAGATGATGGAAAAGAAGGAAAAGTTAAAATTATACAAGGAACAAATAAAGTCTAGATCAAGAAGGACGATGGTAATTGAAAATAATTTTGAGATACATGAGTTCATCAAGAACAAAGCTCACCTATATGATAAAAGGGAAATCACCAAATTTTTGATAGCGGTGATTATAGAACCCAAGAGGTAGGGAAGTGTATAATTGAGGAGTGTACAAGTACTGAGACTGAGTATCCTTATTGTTTTGCATGTTTCATGTCATTTTTCCAATCGAATAGGGTCATTCTAGATGCAGTTTGGGTGTTATTTTTGCTCAACTAGATCGGGCCAGGTTGAGGTAATCAATCAGTATGGACTGAGTGTCTGAATGAATAAGTGTTACATTCTTTTATTAGGCAACTAAATAGGATATCCAGATATAATTCATTCAACATTTCACATCTAAGACTAGGTACTCCATCATACCAAGGATTCCAAAATCTTCCCACAGTGCATGCCAGTTGTAAAAAGATCCAGATTTCAGAAGAATATTCCAAAGTGCCAACTATCATTCACATGCAATGAATATGTGCCATTGATCTTTTTGGATGTAATATGAACCATTAATTTTGTAACTAACTCCGGGTATCCTTGTTCTATAAAAGGACCTAAGCCATGAATTTTTAAAAAAGTGATGAAATTGTTGATACTTGTCAAGCTCAAAGTATAAAAATTGTAACTTCTCATTTGCTTCATGGTTTCTTCTCACACTCGGTGAGAATATTTGTATATTTTTCTCAAAATTGTGAATGTGAGGCTACTTGTTGGTCATGTATATAGTAAATCTTAAGTGACTGTATCTTGATCAATATTAATGGAATATCAAATTACTGCAGCTGATTTGGAGTGCATTTGATTGTCTTCATATTATTGTCATTTTCCTTTGATGATTTGCATCACTTATACATAGTTGTGAAGAATTTGGTGAAGTATAAGTTGATTTTCTTCAGTTGATGATTTTGGTAAAATATATGTGTGTGATCACTAAAAATTTACTTTCTTGGAACATTTTCTCTCTTCCCTTATCTATTTCATTTCTTTATCAAAATTGTTAGAAATAAATGCAAATCAAGCTAAATCCAGAAGCAATTTATTGAAATACTTGTGAATCTATTAAATTCATGAAAATCTTTAAGTAATTTTAGAAGAATTAACCACAATTCCACTAATCAGAGTCATTTCAGAAAATTGATCAAAGTTATCTTTTCCTTTAAGAAATCTAACGAGATAATTGCAAACTTTAAACAAATAAGTGCAAATCTAGTGGATTCTTGATAATATTTCTAGGTATTTGATGATCCTTTGAATATTTGTCAACTTTGTGAGATTAGAGCTATCGTAGGCCCCTTGGGAAAACAAGAAGATACCACAAACCCTAAGTGATGACATGCGTGTCAAGACCTGACTATCAGAGCCTTGGGATGGCAAATTATTCATGAATTTGAGGTCTTTCAAGAGAGATAGGTATTCTATTGTATACAATTTCTATTTGTGTTCGATGTGAGTAACATCCACGTCAACAAAAGTGGCACTAGAAGAAGGGCTATTGTAATCATATATTGATCTTTACAAGCTAGCTAAATGACAAGGATTCCAACTAGATCAAGATCCTTGTCATGTCATCCTCTGGTCAAATTACTTGATACAAGAGGAAATCGATGAACCAGAGTTGAGTTGGTACAATACAAGCACAACCAAGAAATCCAAATCCAGTTGCTCTTGTACAAATTCTAATGGCATTTTATAACGTCAAATCACCAATCAGATTTGTGACATAACATGACATGCCGAAGAATCTAGACAAATTTTGTCCAAAGTATCAATTACATCAAGATGCTGAAGATCATCTAAGAATATACAAAGAAACTTGCTTCAGAGCAAGATTTCAACATGAAGATGTGGTGTGTAGATTGTTTTCTTACATGCTTGGTGAGGAAGCACATGGATGGTATATCAAATTACTACAAAATTCCATTACCAGCTAATTATTAATGGAAGAAGCCTTCCTAGAAAGATTGAGAGTTCCTGTTGATGCAGCAACGATGTATCATAAATTTGTTGAAGTCAAAAGAGCAGAAGGAGAGTTCATAACTACCTTCAACGATGATGTAGGAGCATCTAGTGGTGTAAGGGCAATCTTGCATCACCCAAAAAAATGATGATTCAAAAATTATGACTTTGTTTTCATTTATTTTCAAAATTTGTATTTATGGTTCCATAATTGCTTGAATAAAGATGTAGAACCTTCAGTTTTTCCAAATTGCTAAAAATAGCAAACTACTATTTTTGGAAAGTTTGCATTTGGGTACGTATGGAAGAAAATTTTTATAGGAGGCTTTAAAATTGAAAAATAAGGCCTTTTGAAGGAATCAGTCACAGATCATTTTGGGCTAAAAGATATTAAAGTTTTTGTTTCCTAAAAAACCCTTGAAAAAGTGTCAAAGTTAGATTTGAGGCACTTAGAGGCTCCATACAGCCTAAAAAATGGGTGGAATCAGTAGAGCCCATTCTTAGCACGTAGAGCACTCTGCGAGATTTCCAACACTTCATCAATTGGACACTCAGATCAAATGTTATGGCTCCCGAAAATTGACCTATTTTTGGAGGGAGTTACAAATTTCAAAATTTTGGTTGGAGGGCACTAGAAAGGGCTATTTATGACCATTCTTGGGGACTCTTTTGGGTAGTAGAGAAAGGGGGAAAGTATAGAGTAAAAAAAGGGTGAGAAAATAGAAACCCTAACTGATTGGAAGCTACAGAAGGCAAAAGGTTCTAGAATCTAGAGTTGGGAAGCTGTAATGTGTTTCAACCTATGGAGGATTCATGCTTTGATTTGATTTTACTGTAATGTAATATTTTGTCCAAATCACTAAAAGAACATTCCTATTTCCTATGTGCAATTGGTGTTATTGTGTGTTTTGTGTTTAACCCCCTTCATCAAACGATCAATTTCAAAATCCATACTCATGCTTAGCAGCTAATCAACATTGGATCCTTTGATAGTGATGTTCATGACAAGAAAAGATCCACCTATAATGAATTTGTTTGGTGCATGTGCTAAGGTAGTGAAGGTGAATAAATAAATGCAACAAGTAGGATATGGTCCACTACTAAGTGTTGGAAATCCTGACATGACTAATCACATGCAACATATCAATGAAGCTTTAGCTACTCATACTCATCTTCCACAAGACAATTTGGTGGCTAAAGCTTAAGAAGAAAAGGAGGATCTTCAAGAAATCACCACTTAGCTCAAAATGTTGACAACTGAGGTCACTTAGTTGAGAAGTCAAAGCTTCTATTCTCAACATAATTCTTAGAATAATGGTCAAAACTAGTAAAATAGAAACTACAATGCTCCCATGCCACCTAGAGCTTGGAACACAAGGCCAAATAATGGAAGCATACCTTCACCACTTGATAATTCTAGTCATTCAAAAGCCAAACAACCAACAAGGATGAATCTAGCTGAAGTAGATTTAAATAACTGGTGTCAGATACATAACACCAGTGCACATGTAGAAATGGATTGTCCTCAATTTAGGATTGCATCTAGTATATTCCAAGTGAAAGTACTAAATGTTAAATGTGTTGAACCAAATGCTCCTGAAGGCAATGAAATTGTTCCATTGGGATATGAGTTAGCTATGCTATTGGAGAGATTTATGTTTCCCAACTAGGAAGAACCAAATGTGATATACGAAATCTACACACTTTCATGTGAAAATTCATCTTTGGTACTACAAACATACATCTTTCTATATGAGGATGAAAATGAACCTAATCAATAAGTCAATGAAGTTCAGGTTTTTCAATAGTTCCAAAAAGGTCACAACTACAATATGAGGAACAACAACAATAGTAGTAGTCCCAAAGGACCATTAACAATGTCCATTCCACCTAACAATTTCAATAATCCTCTTAATGTTTAGTTGAGTAATAATCCCCAGCCACAAAAGGTAGTCTCTCAACCTACCACTTCTTTTCAAATAGCAACACAAGTAAGTAGGCCTGGACTACCTGATTCTCATAAGTTAGTGATTTATCTAGCTGAGGAGATCAAGACAATTAAAATTAGCTTATCCCTATTTGAGCTATTAAAAACTCCTAGAATCAAGAAGGCTTTCCTTAAGTATTTAGAAGAATCTTTTCCCAAAGAGAATGCTCTAGTTAGAAAAGTCCAAACCAAGGATGCCTATCCCAAGCGTAGAGATAAAAGTCAAGTGCATATTTTAGATGCTCAAGTAGCACTGTACAAGGAGAAAACATAATATCCTCCCTTATTATTAACACTTGGGATTTTTAGGAAGAACTTACATAATTGCCTAGTAGATTATGGTGTGTCAAAAAATGTAATGCCACTAGTAGTTTGTAGAACTTTAGGATTATCCCCAACGAAGTCTTCTAAAAAGGTTACACAATTGGATAAGACTGAGTTGAATATCGTAGAAGACCTTACGTACATCCACACATAGCTGCCATCTAATCCTAGAGTACAACACTACATAGACATCCAAGTTGTGAATATTCCTAACACTTATGGAATGCTCTTGAGTAGAGACTAGTCCAAAACATTAATTGGATACATGGTTACTGAATTCTCTCACATGTGGCTGCCCTAGAGAGGTATTCCCAACCATATATGGATAGAGACTGAGCCTCAAATGAAACACCTAATCATGAAATATAATTAGAACAATGAGGTTCTATATACTAAAGTGGAACCAAGGGTGTATGGCCTTAGAACTCAGGATGTTCATATAGAAAAAAATCCTTATGTGCCAACTGCCAGACATCAATTATAGTCAAGTTACTCCAGGTATAGATATTCTGATAGAGTTAGATTGTGAATCATATGATGAAGGAGAAACTCACATATATAGTTTTGGACAACATATTTCTAGAGAACTCCAGAAATACAAAGAATAGGGGATGCCTTGTTAAATGCACAAGACAACTGAGAGGGGGGGTGAATTAGTTGTAGCAAAACTTCAAACCCTTACAAACATTCAGATTTACATTAACCTTAAACATGTTATGATGATTAAGAATGAAAAGAAAATAATTGAAACTGAATCATAACAACACCACACACAAGAGAACACTAGATTTTACGTGGAAAACCCTAAAAGGGAAAAACCATGGTGAGGATTAGCTCACAATATAATGTAGTAACAATACTAAATTACAAAGGCTCACTGCTCAAAAGAGAGAATGCTCACTGCAAGTGGACTCACTAGCCACTGAGAAAGAAATAAAGAAGAGAAGAATGACTCACTGCCATGCTTTGAATTGATATAGTTGCATCTAACCTCTGCATGGAGTTCAGTTCTAATGAAGCTCAATATCCATCACAACACAAACAACATCTTCGTAGCATCACTAAAAATAGTAGACACCTTTTTCTCACTACATCCAGTAGCCTAACACATGAAAGCACTCACTTTCCTAGTCAAATTTGCATCACAAACATCATATCCCTCGCACACCCACACATCCACGACTCCTTAACACTTATTTATACAATCACCAATCATGAAAATATTCTCCAAGGTCGGCAACACAACTTAACCCACAAAATTCAAATTAGGTCTGGACCTAAACATTCCTATAGAAGAAAGGAATGAATGCATACCACTTCATGCCTTAGGATGAACCTAAATCCAATCTTACATGCTTCATCATGCTTTCACTTTCACCAAAGCATAACCGTAAAAAGTGTAAACAACCAAGTCGACCATCCTTGTGTTTACACCATGAACTTTTAAATGCACGCTTCCTTAGAGTCACATGACGACATGTGGACCATGCACCAAGCTCAAACATGAGATATAAACATCCACAATCACCTGAAAACCAACAAATTCCTTTACAACATGTTTCACCTGAAGAAACTTCACACAAGAGTACTTAACCAACTATATCATACTCTGTCATCATCTGCAACTTAAGAGATGTACTTGCAGAGCACCAAACCATGAACCACTTGAGCTAAAGTAAAATATAGACTTTATAAGCACACATCTAGAACCGTAACTCCTGAAACCATTATGTGGAGAAATGCAGAGCAAAATACTTTCTCCTAGACACACTGCAAACACTATCAAGCACTATTCTTAAACTAGTGAACACAACTTCTACTGCACAATGATTCAGAGCACCAAATTCTAGATTTAGTATCTTCAAAAACTTCTAAACAATCTATCCAAACCACATACTCAGATCTGCAACACAAAATAAATGCAAAGCAAAAACTCGAACAACACTCTGTAAGTCAGAAGACTTCTTCAACATACTGTTTCCATAATTAATTAATTTTTCTCAAAAGCGCTTGGAAACCCCACAATAGAAGCATATTCTCAACATCTTTAGCACCTCCTCAAAGAAATCAAATAAATTTAACATAACAACTCAATCAAACAAAAACAACCTCATTAGAAGACACAATTGACACCAATGACAACACAAGCTTGTTGACATCAATGACAACACCGATTAGCACATGCTTGTAACATGCCTTAGGAAAGCATACTTCTAGATGAATGGTGTCGAATTCACAATACCACACATTCACAGATCACTTATGTAATGTGCTACATGGTCATTGAGAACAAACATAACCAGTTATCTCAGAAACATCAAGTTAGCATTGGAGGTAAACAAGTCATGAATTTAGCTATAGAGATTGAAGTATCGAACAAAGATGAGCTTATTGGTCAACAAGACATTGAGGTAAACAATTAAGAGGTAAAAGATGTTTCAATTGGAACAGAACAAAATTTATCAGGTTATGCTAGATCTATAATTGTCAATGAGTAAGGTCATTCAAGACTTGTAGAAGAGAAAATATCTCGAAGGGATCTGAAGGTCCTGAAACAAAAAGAACTTAAAAATGAATCTTGGACTCTCAAGTTTGATGGATCCAAGGCCAAACAGGATTCTAGAGTGGGAGTAGAATTGATAAGTCCACAAGGTAAGTCCTTTCTTGTTGCTTATAGATTGAAATTCCACTACACTAGTAGAATATGAAGAACTAGTCCACAGGTTATTGTTGGCAGTGCAAAAGAAGGTTAAAATATTGAAATTCTTCATAGATTCTAAACTTGTAGTGAAATAGGTCAAAAATTTATATGTGTGTCATTATAAAAGGTCTAGTTATAGACATAGGGTATGGGACCTTATTGAAATTTTCAATGTGTTCAACATCATACACATCCAAAGAAAGTTTAATCATCAAGATGATGCACTGGCCACTGCTAATAGTATGCTTGAACCCCTAACTTTGTCAAGACTGAAGAAGTTCTCAATAGAGTTATTTTCTATTCCATCCATTCCTAATAATATCACATACATCTAAGTGTTTGAAGGTGACAAACACATCTTGGATTTTATTACTACCTCTGGTATCTTTAAAGCTCAATTTATTGAAGAACATGACGTGCAAGAGACGACTTGGGATGAAGAAGATATAGTTGATCTAAAGAGCAACACCATTCCTAAAGGGATAATAGAGCTAGAGCAACTATTTGATCTGGATAACATGGTGAAACAAAAGGATCTTTCAAAAACCAAGGGACACGCATATGAACCTTTTAACTTGGGTGATGATAAAGAGCCACATTATGTGTCGATTAGAAAAGTATGTACACAAGAGGAAAGGGTAGCCATAGCTCAAGCATTGAAGGATTATCAACATGTCATAGCATGGAGCTATGGGGAATTGAAGACATATGATACATCCATAATTCCACATACTATCCCTTTAAAACCAGGAGTCAAGTCATTCAGATAGAAACATAGACCTGTCAATGCTCTCTTGGAACCATTAATCTTCAAAGAAATTAAAAAATTACTATCTGCTAGGATCATATTTCTAGTGAGACATTCAATTTGGGTAGAAAATCTTGTGCTGGTAAGGAAGAAGAATGCAGTTATTTGACTTTGCCTCAATTTTTGAAACTTGAAAAAAGAATCTGAGAAGGATAACTACCTGTTACCTTCCCTGGATGAAGTACTGCAAGTGGTCAATGGAGCACAAATGATGTCCTTTCTAGATGGATTTTTTGGTTACAACCAAGTAATGGTGGACAAGGAAGATCAACTTAAGACAACATTCATAACCAAGTGGGGGATCTTCATGTGTAGAAGGATGCCATTTGGACTAATCAACGTAGGTGCAAATTTTCAACGTACCATGGACATCGCTTTTAGAGGATTGTTCAGTAAGTGTATCATCATATACATGGATGACCTACCCATATTCTCAAAGGTCAGAGGAGATGACATAGCTAACTTATGAAGAGCACTTCAAAGGTGCCAATAGTATGGTTTTCCTTGAATCCCAAGAAATGCGTATTCAAGGTCATAGAAGGGAAGTTACTAGGCCATAACATCTATGAGAAAGGAGTAACCATCAATCCAAAAAGAGTAAATGAAATCATGAAGCTCCAACTTAGAGGGAGCAAAAATGAATCAAAATCTTATTTTGAAAAGATTAACTTTGTCCAGAAATTTATTATAGGTTTTGTAGAAATTGTGCAGCCTTTGAATGTGATGCTGAAGAAGGATGCCAAAATAGAATGGACCCTTGAGGCAAAATATTCATTTGAAGATATCAATAAAGTGATTGAAGATGCACCAGTCTTAACGAGTCTAGATTACACTAAACCTTTCTATATCTATTCATTTGCTTCAAGTCATACATGTGCAGTGGTGCTAACTAGGAAGAACGATAGCAAGGAAGAAAATCCCATTGCCTTTATGAGAGCCCCATTGAACGATGCCTAACTGAGATATCTAGATGTCAAGAGACAAGCATTAGCACTGGTTAAAGATGTAAGAAAATTTTAACACTATATACTAAGGAGCCATGTGGATGCCATTGTACTTGATTTAGTAGTAAAAATGTTGTTGATACAAAATGAACCAGGAGATTGTAGGGTGAAATGAATCACCATCCTATAGGAGTTTGATATTGATATTACACTAATGAAGTTAGTTCGAGGACAAGCTTTGATGAAAACTATAGCTGAAACAGATCCTGGACTGACTAGCCATAAATATGTGGTCAATATTTTTTTAAAGGATGATTGGTATGCAGACATCATTCATTATTTGGTTACCAATAAATGTCCATGAGAGATGAAAGAATCTCAAAGAAGAGCTTTGAAGATAAAATTACAAAGCTATATGATTAAAAGGGGAGTTCTCTTTAGGAAGAATTATGAAGGAATCTACCTAAGGTGCCTAAATTGCTCAGAAGCGGATAAGTTCCTGCATGAACTCCATGAAAAATTTGGAACCACCCATGGATCAAATTTAGCAAAAACTCATATGACCCTGAGGGATGGTTACTATTGGCCGACCATATTTAAGGACATAGCTGAACAAATTAAGTATTGTCACACCTACCAGATTGCAACAGACAAAGGAAGATATACAACTCAACTGTTTCAACCTATGATGGAGATGCATCCATTTTCTCAATGGGGGTTAGATTTCATTGGAATGATTAATCCACCCTCATCCTCTGGACACATGTACGTTTTAATAGTTGCTAATTATTGTACTAGGTGGATAGAGGCAACTTGTAGCAAATTGTAAACGACGGATACCGTGATCAAATTCTTAGAAGAACACATCATCACCAGGTTTGGAATACCATACACCCTAGTATGTGATAACGTTCCCACATTTTCATCTTTGAAATTTTCTAATTGGGCTTTTGAGTATGGCATAATGCTAATTTTTTTGTCAAACTATTACCCCCAGGGAAACAGTTTGGTAGAATCAACCAATAAAAACTTGTTAATTATCATCAAGAAGTTGATAGAAAAGGATCCAAGAGAATGGAATACCTTATTAAAATATGCTTTATGGGTAGATAGGATGCATGCAAAGTCAACCCTAGGAAATTCACCTTACCAATTGGTATATGGGGTTGATCCAGTCCAACCTATAAATCTAAAAATTTCAACTTGGTAGTTTGCTTGAGAATACCTAGTCTTAGAAGATAAACTAGAAGCTAGATTGTTACACATTCTATTCTTAGAAGAGAAAAGAAACAAGACCATGGATTATTTTTCTAAACATCAAGTTATGGTCAAACACTAGTTTGACAAAAAGGCCAAAGTAAAGACTTTCCAATTATCAAACTTTGTTCTGTGTTGGGACAAAGCTCATGAGAAGAAAGGTGACCATGGTAAATTTGATAGATTATGGATGGGACCCTTTTAGATCTCAAAAATTTTAGGAGGTAGTATGTATAGATTGAAAACCCCAACATGGGAAGATGTTCCTCTACGGGTCAAAGGTTAGTTCATTAAACACTATTTCCAAGATTGAAGACTTTTGAAACCTTATAAATACTTGTACATTGTATATAGTTTGGTGTGTTTTGTTTTCCTTCTCTTGTTTTCCTATTTTTCTTTGTTTTGTTTTGATTTTGTTTGTTTTGTGTGTTGGGAATCCTCACTTTTTTGGTAAGTAAAAAGGGATAGGTTGCAACCTTAGAAAACAATAGAATTCTTGAATTTAAGAAATTTTTGAAATTTTTTGTATAGGTTTGTAAATTTTATGGCTGTAGTTTGTCTGATATGCTCTAGAAGATCTTATTCACTAGCAATAACAAGAAACATTCAAGAAATCACATGTATCCACATTTAAAACTCTTTGAATTGGTTTGGGAGGTAGTGAGTATTTGCATTAAGTGAAAAATCTAAAGGTTTCCTTTGCTACCACTATAATTCCTAACCTAATAGTAGGTTCCAGTACCTACAAGAAATGAGCTGAAAAGAAATATCATATATAAAAGAAAGAAATATTGAAAATCAAAAGATGAAAGAGATTCAATTATCTAGGTTGTCTAAATAAATCTACTAGGGTTGTGGATGCCTGACTGGAAGTAGAGCTATGTTTGGGGTAATTATAAAGATAACCTTGCTGAGGCTACATACACTTAACTGGCAACAAGGCTCTATCCAAGTTTGGTTTAGAAGGTTGACCAAACTATGTAGCTTTATGCAAATAACTTCTATTTTCTTGCTTTTCCATGGGAGCGACAAATCATTTGCACACACTTAAATTCCTTTGGAAAATTCTATTATTTTGTTGAATATGTTATTCTATGGATTGAAAGAAATTTTACATCTTATAAAAATTAGAAATTCTATATTTAAATTTTCTTTTATTTCCTAAATTGTTAAAAATTTTGGTTGTTTTATTTGGTTGTAAGTTTTGTAGTCTCACAACACACCCCATTTTGCCCCTAGAAAAATGAGGAACCCAATAGGGGAGACCCTGTGGTGAAATGGAGTTTCTTGCCTGTAGTACCAACAACCCAAGTTCAAACCTCGTGGGGTTTCCCTATACCACATCAACAATTCAGGGGCCTCCAAGATCTTGTATCTTGACTTACCCACGACATATGGAGTGGAGCATTTTCATGTCACCTAGGGGTAGCTCCTTGGTCCTGATATTTTTTTATTGGCCCCTTCGTGGGGAAGACTAAAGCTAAATTTTGATGGGGCCTCTAGAGGTAATCTCGGGGCCTCAGGTGTAGGTTGCATTATCAGGGACGAGATGAGAATCCTCATATGGGCTTCCTCCATGAAGCTCATTTTTGGAACCAATAATGAGGATGAGATGGAAGCCTTGAAGGAAGGATTGAGACTATGCAATCAAAAGAACATTAGGGAGATAAACATAAGGGGGCTCAATTATTTGCATAAGCACATTATAGAGGAAAGAAATTCATACTTGGAAACTTTAGTGCCATCTTGTAGACATTTTAGAATTGCTGGGTAAGTTGGGTGGCTTTTGTCTACAACACATCTATAGAGAGGCGAACAGGGGTGCCTACTTTCTTGCCAACCAAGGAGTTGATCAGTCACATCCCAACATAATTTCTAATGTGGATGGAGTTTGGGATGGCCTGAAAGGAATTATGTAGAGTGATAGGGAGTTGGACTGAGTAGTGTGTCCAACATATCTGTTCACAAGATTTTGAGTACAACAGATCAACCTATGAATATTTGGTAATCTCGAGCGATCCATCAAAAATCCTCTATTTAGGAGCGCTTGGTTATGGATAGGAAGCAAAAAAACAATGGCCATGTGAATGGTTTGAGAATGTAGGTGTAGATTCTTGGGGGATGCTGAAGAGGAAGAGGAGGAGAATTCAGAGGAGAGTGAAGAAGGTGAAGAGGAAGATTTAGAAGAAGAGGAGGAGGAATCTAAGGAAGATTAGATTCACAAAATCTTCATTGCTCAGTTTGATGAAACAATAAGTGCCATTAAAAATGCAATAGGGTCACACATTTTTGGGAATGGCCATGTCTACAATGACACTTTATATGATCTTGGGTTTTTGATGAACACTACATTAATTTTGGGGAGGAAGTAGAGTGGTAAGCTACCAACACACAGGTTCCTTCCATTGTAGCAACATGAGATGGCATACTCTGCCATCTCAAATTTCAACAAAAGTCCCCAGTCTAGTTTGTTGGTAGGTGTATTTGACATTGCTAGAGTAAGGAAGAACAAGGTGATGGCTCAGGCCCAAAATTTTTTAATGAAGAAATAAGGAGAAACTGCATGGATACTTTCAACTACTTTATAAGCCAATATGGATATCTCTTGTCTCCTTCACAAGTAGATAGGGTCTTTGAGCTCTCAGAGGGCTTAAGATATCTATGGCACCTTTGATCAACCCTCTGATTGATTGTAATCTCTTGGCATGCTCAGTTGAGCTGATGCTTTTTCTATTTTTACTATTATTTTTTAATGGAAATGGAGCTACCCCCACTGGCGGTGCTTGCTGATAAAAAAATGAGGACCCCAACTTCTTTTTTACCTTTTTCTTGTGTTTCCCCTTTTCTATTGGTTTGGTGGTAAGAGAAAAATGTAAAGCGTACCATAAAACATAATTTTGAATTGTAATAATCCTAAGTAGGGTCTTAGACAGATGGAGCATCAAATTTTAGCTAGGGTCACCTTTGGAATTTCCTGAAAGTTCATTGAAATAAGCAAGTTATTCCAACCAAATATGATAACTGGACATTTTAACTAGACATGACATTGGTAAACTTAATGTTCCACATTCAGATGAAGATCCTTGCAAATGTCATGTTAAAAAAACATCTTGTTAGAAATGGTCCTTAAGCATTTAGAATAATTGGAAGAGGTTACTCCATACTTGACACCAAGTTCAAATACAGTTTAACATTAGCAACCAAACATTTCGACTGAACTTGATATTTCAACCTAACCTGATCTTATAGTTTAATGATCTAGTTCAATTGAAAATACACATCCACATCCGATTGGCTAACAAAGCATTCTAACGAAACATTTCCCAAAGTATGAAGGGTTATACACTTTAAGCCGAACTTGGTCTTACAAAACATAAGATCAGGTTCATTTCTTTATTCCTATAACTTCACATCCAGTAACATTTTGATAAGTCATCATGATGTCACCAAACATCCCGATTCCTACTTAATGTTATGTACCCAATATAGACATTCTAGTCAAACCCAACAATCCAGTCGAACCCAACCTTTCAAAGTGTACATCCCAACTGGACATTCCAACTGAACCCGATATTATAATTTTGAATGTTCTACATCCGGTTAAATTTCTACATTCGGTTAGGGAAATTCATTGTCAAATATAAAGGTAACTGGATTATCCATTTGGATTTAAATTTTAAAAAGGGAAAAGGCATGTTGAAAATGATATACTCTCCCACTCCCCACCATTAATGCTCACCTACTGTAGGATGTATTAAATTCAACTTATACTTAGTGATTTTTTCTTGTTAAAAGTAGATTTTATCTTCATAATTCATTATCAAAGCAATCAAGAAAATAGAAAAGGAGTTGTAGAGTGAATATGCAAAGAAAATTATAGAGAAAATAAATTGCAAGGTGGAGTTGTGATCTAGCATTGAATTCAAAGTGACATCGACATCTCAACTGAACTAGATATCTAGACAATGTATTCTATCTATATAAAGGTGAAGGATTCACGATAATCTGGTATGTACGAAATTCCATAACCCTAATTTTGAATTATAGTAAGTTGTTTAAATAGAATTAGTTTAAATTCACCAAAGCATACACTAAATTTACATTTCTTACCATAGTGAATTTAAATCTTACATTGTAATGAGATGGCTATCTTTCATAAAAGGTGAATTCAGACCTAGATCTAATTAGGAAAGGGGATTAACGATAAACCCTAGGTAATTGCAATTATGGTAATTCATGTTTTTTTATGGATGATCATAGGTAAAATGGAAAAACACTTGAAGGAGTGAGGGAATAGTTCAAGGTGGTGGGTCACACCATGGAGATTTGGTCGAAGTTTGGTGTAATTGCAGATACAAATTTAGGGTAACTTGACCTAGACGAATATGAACAAAGAATCACATCCGCCGACGTGATCCTGTTGGCCAAGAATATTGTGAAGAGTGGATTGTTTAGGGCTGTTGGTTTTCCTATAGAAATGGAGGCACAAGATTTGGCTATCCAACGCATTTAGAAATATGATGGAAACCACCAAAGAGTGAACAACGAGGGCCAAGTATATGTAGAACTATCACTTGAAGGCATATCTCACACATTCAACCTCCCTATGTAGACCAAAATGCACAAGTTTGAGAAGGACGGGATGGCTATAGAATACAGGGAGAATGAAGAATCATGTAGAAAGGTCATATTTTAGGGTAACTTGACCTAGAAGAATATGAACAAAGAATCACATCTGCCTACGTGATCCTGTTGGCCAAGAATATTATGAAGAGTGGATTGTTTAGGGCCGTTGGTTTTCCTATAGTAATGGAGGCACAAGATTTGGTTATCTAATGCATCTAGAAATATGATGGAAACCACCAAAGAGTGAACAACGAGGGCCAAGTATATGTAGAAATATCACCTGAAGGCATAGCTCACACATTCAACCTCCCTATGCAGGCCAAAATGCACAAGTTCGAGAAGGACGGGATGGCTACAGAATACAGGGAGA
Source organism: Cunninghamia lanceolata (assembly GCA_027924645.1). Classification (NCBI taxonomy): domain Eukaryota; kingdom Viridiplantae; phylum Streptophyta; class Pinopsida; order Cupressales; family Cupressaceae; genus Cunninghamia; species Cunninghamia lanceolata. The sequence goes on along the minus strand of BSBN01001272.1, from coordinate 16,143,285 downwards.
ATGAAGAACCATGTAGAAAGGTCATATTTGTATCCTGGTTGGTAGATCACAAGAAACCCAAGTCCATGTCCAAGATGGCCCAAACTTTATACAGGAGTGACTTCAATGAGGAAGTCAGGTACATGATCACACTATTGAGCAGGATGGTGGGGTTGTTTGAATGCAACACATTTAATCCATGGATGTATGGACCCATCAAGATGGTCAAGGAAGATGCTGGCATGATCTATTAGAGTTAGGCCATTAGTGATACCATTCACTTTCAAATCCTCAGATTCAAGAAGACTAGAATTTTCCACATGTCTTCTTATCTGGTGTACTCATGTGCAGTCAAAGCACAATTCAATGGATTGGAAAGGGTAGGTTCATTGTGAAATAAACCAAGACAGAACCTTGTGTACAAATATTACCCCCAACTAGAAAGAAAGAAGTCTATGGTGGACTATAGGAGGGTGTACGACACATTCCACATGTGGCTTGTCTAGATAATGGAAGGAGACAAAGCCAAGAGGATATCCATGGATGCACAGAGTACCATTGACCCACATGGTATTTGGTTCATCCATTTTCCCACATTCACATCATTCAGATGGAAGGTTTCACTAGACTTCCTTACATGTTGCCAAGATATCCAATAGACAAGGTCATCCTGTTGGATCTTTCAAGGAAAATAATAGAATCATATGAGGCTTTCCAAGCCAAATTTTGCCATGAAAACATTCATTTCCCTATTGATATTAGTTGGTATAGATGCAATTCCCTCATTTATGAAAAGGCATCTGAGAAGGCGTTGCAAGCACTTCACTTCCAACCCTTCAACATGAAGAGGACATATGATCCTTACAAAATGATCTAGAAACACATTAACAAAAAGGTGCAATATGAGCCTCATATAAAGGACTACTGGGAAGATTGAATGGATGAGTGTGAGGTCAGAAAAAGGCAATACCAGATGCTCACTATTGACCAGGTTAAGACATTGGACATACATGAGGTACCCCATTAGATTAAAGAAGATGACAAAAAGGTATTGCACTTAAGCTACGAGCTGAATGAGGTGTTCAAGCAAACATTGAGTGATCCGGATTGGACAAAGCTAGAAGAGACATCTTTGGTTGTAATCTCAAAGAGTGTACTAGATGGAAGTAAAGAAGGGTTAGATCAATACATTCAGGCACTCAAGGCTAAAGGATTGGTCATCACTTACCCAAGCAAGAAGGGTAAGAGGAAGGATAGGGAAGCCATAGGATATATGATGACTTCTTAGTAAAGAAGAGAAGGATCCAAGAACATAAATTGGCTGAGGCTGGGACATTTGAACCATCAGGGGATACCTTAACTACTAAAGGTATAAGTGTTGTATCTACATCTCCTACAACATGTCAACCATTGAAGGCTATATTGGTGATCCTGACCCCCACAAATCTAGATCAACCATTGGAGGCCATTCCATTGAATTTTATTGGTTCAACAATGTCCACAGTTGTGATGGGCCAATTAGACATACCAATAAAAGAAGTATCCTCAAAGGGAAGGAGAAAATATTAGCTTAAATAGGTTCCATTGTAACATCATTTAAATTACAAGAATTTATTCAACAAGTGGTGGATGAGGACATTCCATTAACTCAACAAGGCCTTGCTAATTCACAACAAGCAACTAATCTCCAAGACTTCATAAAAATAGAATAGGAAATGGGTGAAGGAATAAAATCCTAGACTACCACTGGAAATACACAATTTCCATTGACCGAGGTGGTGGATATTTCAGATGATGAAGTTACGGATGGAATAGATATGAGCACAATTTTACAAACAACTTCCACTCATGTAGCATTTCCATCGATTGCTGAGAATGATCCCATTTTTTACAAAATTCTCTATATTAGTCAGGATGCACCCACTATTGACATCGAACAGGTTGAGGAGGCAATAAAAATAATATTCTTTTGAGGCAGATAATAAAGAAGTTGTTGATAAAGTAGAGAAAAGACAACTTGATGTTACACATCTATATACTTCACATCTAGAGGCTCCACAATCACATATAGTTCTTGAACTAGATATTTCCCAATAAGATATCCTCCATTTGGATGATTCTGAGGTAGATTTATCACATGCAAAAGAACCAGATGTAACACATGAGGAGCAACCATATATTCTTCAACATGATATCTCTCAACTTGATATAACTGCTCAACATGATGTTTCACATCTAGATATTAGTGAGGATGCCCTTAAGAAAGAAGATGTTCTCCAATAAGAGATAGTCAACTAGATGTTTTACAACATCAGGTTGAACAGGAGAAGGTGTTTGAAATGCAAGACACACATTAGGAAGTGCATCTGGAACAAGATCAATGTGAGGATCTAGATCAAGAAAAGGATTGACATGAAGAGGAACACCTGGATAAGGAATAAGTGCAACACAAAGAAAAGCATAAGGAACAAGAAGTGCACATGGAAGAACATAATCATGAAAAGGATCAAGATCAAGACCATCTAGACAACCAATATAAATAAATGGATCTAGAACAAAACCAAAAGGATGTGCCCATGGATGATCATTATCAATTTAGATAAAATGATTAGCAAGAGGTTCTAGATTAGGAACAAGATGAACATAATGAGCAACTGAATTAGGACATTCTTGGCTGGTTAGTATCAAAGGTACAAATGCCTCAACCTATTCAATTGATTCCTTTGAATTTTAAGAGAATATTTCAAGAGGAAGATCCTAAGCCAAAGAGAAATTCAAGAATAATGTCTTCCATAAGGAGAGACGCAACTGAATCTAGGATAGCCCAATTGGCTACTCCTACCAGTGACCAAGGATTAGGAAAAATAAATCTGAAGGAATACCAGATAGCGACCATTGATTTGGGTCATGTAACTCGGGAGTAGGAAAATGATGAGCTCCGAGAGAATGTAGATGCAACGACCGCTAGGATCCAAAAGGATAAAAAGAGGAAAAGAGAATTGAAGGGACAAATTGTCCAATTAGAAAACTTCATCAAAGGATTGGTAATGCCTGAAGTCCCATCTAGCCTTGCTTTCGTCACCCAAGAGCGAATTCTAGGACTGGATGTTAGGAAGCATGAAGATGATGTTATGGGACATTGGATTATTTAATTCTTGATTGTAGGAGAGGAAACAATAAGGATGGATATCTCCAATTGGGATGCCATAGCCCCATTGAAGGATAAAATTGAATCCTTGAAGGAAGAATGCAAGGAGCGACTGGAGCAGAATGATATTGAGCTAATCAGGTTAAAAGCCATCTAGGATGTAGATAGTAACATCATGATTAGCAAAGGGATTTTGATGGATAAGACCATACCATTGTTCCCTTTGTGGACTAAAGATCTCAAGTTTGAGAGGGACCTCCTTAGAGAGTGTTAGGAGAAGATGGATGACCTGAACTTGAAGGCTCGAGAATTATTGATAGAAGAAGTTGAAATTCTAGAAAATTTGGTAGGACATCTTGTTGGCGTAGAGGCCATGTATGATGTACATATATCTCAGAAGGAGTTAAAGGGCAATTTTAAGAGGATTCTTGATGACCCTGTACAACATTTTACTGAGGCTGCTATAGATGAGATGATGGACCAGCAGGCAAAGATAAAATTATACAAGGAACAAATAAAGTCTAGATCAAGCAAGAGGGTGGCAATTGAAAATAATTTTGAGATATAGGAGTTCATCAAGAACAAAGCTCAACTATATGATAAAAGGGAAATCACCAAAATTTTGGTAGCATATGGTGATTATAGAACCCAAGAGGTAGGGACATGTATAATTGAGGAGTGTACAAGTACCGAGACTGAGTAGCCTTATTCTTTTTCATGTTTCATGTCATTTTGCCAATCGAATAGGGTCATTCCAGATGTAGTTTGGGATGTTATTTTTGCTCAACTAGATTAGGTCAGGTTGAGGTAATCAGTCAGTATGGACCATATGTTCAAATGAATTAGTGTTACATTATTTTGTCAGGAAAATGAACATGATATCCAAATGCAGTTAATTGAACATTCCACATCAAAGACCAAGTACTCCATCATACTAAGGATTCTAGAATCTTCCCATAGTGTGTGCTAGTTGTAAAAGATCTATATTTCAGAAGAATATTCCAAAGTGCCAATTGTCATTCATGTGTAATGAATATGTGCCATTGATATTTCTAGATGTAATCTAAACCATTGATTTTGTAACTGACTCTGGGTATCCTTGTTCTATAAAAGGACCCAAGCCATGTATTTTTGAAGGGGGATGAAATTGTTGATACTTGTTGAGATTGAAGTGTAGAACTTGTAACTTCTCTCTTGCTTCATTGTTTCTTCTCACACTTAGTGAGAACATTTGTATATTTTACTCAAAATTGTGAATGTGAGGCTAATTGCTGGTCATGTCTATAGTAAATCTCAAGTGACTGTATCTTGATCAATAGTAATGGAATATAAAATTGTTGCATCTGATTTGGAGTGCATTTGACTTTTTTCATACTGTTGTCAATTTCCTTTGAAGATTTGTATCACTTATATGTAGCTGCAAAAAATTCTTGTGAAGTATAAGTTGATTTTCTTCAGTTCATGATTTTGGTAAAATATACGTGTGTGATCATTGAGAATTTAACTTTCTTAGAACCTTTTCTCTCTCTTCCCTTATCTTTTTCATTTCTTTATCAAAATTGTTAGAAATAAATGCAAATCAAGCTAAATCCATAAGCGATTTACTAAAATTCTTGTGAATCTGTTAAATTCATGAAAATATTTAAGTAATTTTAGAAGAATTAACCACAATTCCACTAATCAAAGTCATTTCAAAAGAATTGATCAAAATTATCTTTTCCTTTAAGAAATCTAACTAGATAATTGTAGACTTTAAACAAATAAGTGCAAATCTAGTGGATTCTTGATAATATTTGCAGGTATTTGATGATCCTTTGAAGATTTATCAACTTTGTGAGATTAGAGCTACCATAGGCCCCTTGAGAAAATAGCAACATACAACAAACCTGAAGCGATGACATGCATGTCAAGACCTAACTATTGGAGCCTTGGAATTGCAAATTCTTTGTGAATTTGAGGTCTTTCAAGAGAGATAGGCATTCTGTTGTATAGAATTTCTATATGTGTTCGATGTGAGTAACATCCACATCAAGAGAAGTGGTGCTAGAAGCAGGGCCGCTATAAGCATATCTTGATCTTTACAAGATGGCTAACTGACCAGGGATTCCAACTAGATCAAGATCCTTGTTGAGTGATCCTTTGGTCAAATTTCCTGATACAAGAGGAAATTAATGAACCAGAGCTGGTACAATAGGAGCGCAATCGAGAAATCCAAATCTAGTTGCTCCTGTACAAGTTTCTATGGCATTTTTAACATTGAATCATTGATCAGATTTGCAGCATATCATGACATGCCAAAGAATCCTAACAAATTATGCCCAAAGTATCAATTACATAAAGATGTTGAAGATCATATGAGAATATATAAAGAAACTTGTTTCAGAGAAAGAATTCAGCATGAAGATGTGGTATGTAGATTGTTTCCTTACACGCTTGGTGAGGAAGCATATGGCTGGTACATTAACTTACCTCAACATTCCATTACCAACTGGTTATTAATAGAAGAAGCCTTCCTAGAAAGTTAATATCATTACCAACTTGTGGTGTTGATATGCCAATATCATCATGAATGCTACGAAATGGGTGGTAGAGCAGTAGTTCACTCCAGCAGAACGCTTCAAAACACCTGTCATCTTTTGCTGGGACAGTTGTGAACCGTGGGATTACACGGACAATGGCTGGTGTGGAGCGCTCTCTCCATTGTAAGTTTTTGCGTGATGCTTTGAAGGTCCATTTTTGTGTCATTTCAATGAGTGACAGAGCATCCAGCTCCATAGGTCGCACCATGTATGAGTCAATGAAAGTAGGGGAGGGGGTAGTGGAAGTGTTTGAGATTGTAACACGTTGGTAATGTTTTTGGCTAACATTCAAACATACAAATGGTCTGCTAGATATGGACAGGGGTAGTTTTTGCAGAAGGTGGCAAGTCTCTTGGGCACCAATGTCACGATCTACAAGGCTTTCAAATAGCATTTTGTGAAAAGCTATTGGTGCTGGCTTATCAGAGTCTAAATTGGTTGAAATGCGAGTCATCATATTGTGGTATGTTTCAGATTGGTGCTCAGCTTTTGTTGCATATTTTGCAATATATTTGAGCACTGCATTGGTTGAAAGAACAGGTTGGCAATCCACATTGGCTCTCCATATAGAAAGGATATATGGGTTGTGAAGATTCAAGCGGTCATCGTTGCGGGCAGGGGTGTGTTTAGGTTGCCCATTCTCAGCAATTGTAAGACTTGACCTCTCTTGTAAGTTCCAAGGGGCTTTATAACGACACGCAAGAGATGTCCCCTTCCTCCGCAAGCATGTTAGCTGGGTACATTTTGTATGGCGTTGCACACGATTGACCAGTTCATTGTAATCAGTGGAAGGGCTCGTTGCTTTTATCATTCCTGTGTCCATCAAGTAGGGGTCATCCAAGATAGTTCGATGGAAATTTTGGTTCCTGAGTTGAAGACTGCGTGGGTTCCAGCCAGAGACATAACTATCAATGTAGTCAATTGTTCTTTGTACAGATTGAAGGTTGTTCCATTGTAATTTTGCAATGTCAGGTGCTTCTTGGAGCCAGAGGAAACCGTGAATATGTGTAGATCCTCTATGTTGCCATTCGTACCTAGATTTGAGAGTTTGTTAGGAAGAAGTAAAGAAAAAAATAAGTGATTTTGGTAAGTGGAAGGCATATACCTGTACCAGTAGTCACTTGCACTGAGTAGTTTCTCCAAGACCTCTTCACGGAATGTTGTAAATCTATGGTGCATGTAGAGTGCAGCAAGGTGTGGATTGCGAATTATATTTTGTACCCTCCATCTGGAAGCCTTTGAAGGATCCGTAGGAATGGTAGTTGGCATAATGCAATGTAAGTCAGGCCATTTTGTATCTGCTGCACTTAAGGTGAAGAAACGTGTTGGGCAACCAATTTGAATGACCATGTCAGAAAGCTCCCCTCTACATTTATTCCAAAACGGCCGTGTGCCACGAAGTGCTGAGCTAAAGCGCATGAGTTGATCGGCGAGCCTTTCATCAGGTAGGTCCTTCAATCTTTGGCGGAGGTCAGCAATTGTTGTCGGAAGTGTATCATTTACCTGCTTGTTAACAAACACCAATGCTGTGGCTTGGCTACGATGGCGCATGATTATGTTGAGAAGGAAATATGTGAAGCGTGGGTGTTGGCCAAATCTATTATCATGATATCTTAGTAGATGAAGAGCATATTCGTGTAGCTTAATTTCTTTCATGCGGTGTTGGTTGAAGGTGGCTGTGCCAGTTGGAAACAGAGCGGGGAATGCCATTGCAAACAAGCCTTCAATGGTGTATTCATGTATTGGGGAGGTAGAAATGGGAGGCCATTCTATAGCAGGAGCTTGTCGTCCATTTCCTAGTTGTAAGTAGGCTCGCACTTCTTCCATTTCTCTACGTGATGGCGGTAGGTTTGCTACAAATGAGGTTGTACTTTCAATTGTTTCAGCTTCATCAAAATTAGTTTGTAGGGACTCTAAATTTGTGGGAATAGGATTGGAAGTTGTTGCATATATAAGTTCTGAAATATCAGTGGATTCATGAGGCAAAGATGACAATGCATGCTCATTCAACTGCACATCTTTGTAGTATGGATCATTTTGGAGCTTATATGTCAATGCCTCATGAACACGTGACCTACTAACATAGAAGCTATACTTTTGTTGTTCAACATTTTTTTTGTTTATTATAATGATGTCTAGTTCATCTATACGCCTAGGCAATGAGGTTGCTATGCTAGAAATATCTTGTGGAAAGCAGATAGTGTGACCACTATACTTTAGTTGCCCCCCCCGTGCATATGTTACTTGAAGAACCGGGCTAATCTTTGCTATCAACATCTCCTCAATTTGACTTAGTTTTTGTAAACAAGTAGGTTGATCACCAGGGTCCATGTTGTTCCACTTAGAGAAGCGATGGCCATTTTTTTCTGATATGCATCTATAACAAGTAGGGACTCCATTTGATTTCCTAGTTTTAATGCCTGGATATTTTTCCATGCAAACTAAGCATGTTGACATTTTTGAGAGGCTATCCAATCTTGACCTAAATTTGTCTCTAGCAGTGTAATAATTTTCAGGGAAACATAGAGGAGGGCAAAGCTGGGTTGATGGGGTGGGTTGTACGCCATATTGTGACTGAGGGGCAAGTGTTTGAAGGTGCGGGACGTCGGAGGAAGGAGTTAGTGTTGGTGCTAAGGCCTCACTCTGGAGGATATGTTCGTTTTGTCGTCTTCTTTTGTTAATATTAGTTTTCCTTGCATGATATTGTATACGTTGCATTTCATTTGTACGGGTTCGCTTTGCTAGCATCCTTGCATCTTCTACTTCCATTGTAGGGAATCTTGAATATTTGAGGTTTTGAACTATCTGTACATCATGCAGATTCAAATATATATCACATTTTGAAGCATGGGAATTGAAGATATAAAAGTATGCAAAAGCAATATTATAACATGGCAATCGACATTAATGTGTACAAAATATAAGAAACCAATAACAAGGTAATAAACATAATGGAAATTGTTTTTTGTTCGAAGAGAATTTTACAATCATTATAGACAATTTAAGAAGCAAATACATTGTTTAAAGCTAACAATGCAAATAGGAAAAATAGGGGAACATATCCCTATATATGTTTATATGAAGCTATCCATCTTTGAAAAAAGGGAAACATACAATAGTTAGAAGTGAGCTTTACATTGTTTGAGGTACATAACATCAGAGGAGCCATTCAAATAGGTATGTTATTGTACAAAAAAAGAGTGTAGTGCATGTTTTAATTGAGTTGAATGGCTGTAACAACAATACTGTGTGTTTCTTGTCCAAAAAATGAATTCATCTTGATAGAAAGATCAAGCAGGAATTGGCAACCAATAACACAATCTAAAATTTGTTTGGCTCCGTCAGGCTCTGCTAGGAGAAGCTGAAAATTTTCTGCACCGACACCCAACAAAGCATTCACTGGTCCTTCAAATGCAGTAACTTTAAGAAGTTCACCAGTGTCGTCCTGCAAGTCCATTTCAAACATGTAGCTAAAATCACATTCTAAGAGATTAGTAGAACACTTTGGGCAATGAAAATGATTTGTGGAAACTTGAATTACTTTTTTCTTACATTTCTTATTCTCAACCAACAAGGGGCAAGAAAGGTAGTAGAAGTTGTCCAAGTGGAGCTTGGAGATAATGGCCTTTACACAAGCATTTTTTTTCTCGGCAAACCTTGTAGTAACAATCTCTGAAATATCAATAGGATTTGCAAATTTGTGGGGGTTGAGTGGGTTATTCGACAAGGTAATTAGAGGCTGGAGAAGCTCTAAAGTGGAATACCATGTCTTCAATGTTGAGGCCTCTAACAAGTCTGGATTGATTAGAATTGCAGTTGGGAAGATAGTGTCGATTGATTTTCCATGCCATGAGGTAATACGACCAGATTTCACAAGAAGAATGGGGGGGTTTGGTTTAAGGCACATTCCTGAGATTTGTTTCCCCTCAATTTGACAATGGCGACCCCATAGTGTAACATCTATGCTACTACTTGACATGTCTATGATTGTAGCAGTACATTTAATTGTTTCGGTCCCATCTCTTTTACGTATGGTTGATGTAGGTGAGATGGACAAAAGCAAACCTATGACATCAACAAGGGAATTAATAGGCATTGACTCCAGTGTATCTATGCTCTTTATATGGTAACTATGAGTGGGTATGTTAGAGTCAATGCATGTGGAAGGAGTTATTGTTGATGAGTTGTGTAGGAATATCTCGAAAGGGTTTGTGGAGCTACTGTATTTTGTGTTAGCCACTTTTACACGACCATTTGATACGAGGTAGAGGGCATCACTTTGAACAACATCATAGAACTCATCAACAAGTTCATTGAAGCAAGTTATATGTATTTCAGTTCCTGCTTTGTCTATGAAATCGAAGCCAAAAACTTTACCGTCACGACCAGCATTTTGGAATTCATGGATTGGAGTTTTTGCCAAGGCCCTACCTTCAATGGACCATTGCCTATGGTATGTAGTCAACTTTAGAATTGGCATTATTTGAAAAGGGCCAATGTTTTGTTGGGATTCAAATTTGTTGCCTTCTTGGAGTGAACAACCTTCAGATCCATAAGGGGCCAATTTTTGTTTGAAGGTATTTTGTGGGAGGTACTCCTGAGCTTAGAGGAGAGGTACTGGAGTTCCAACTATTGTTTCACTATTTGAGATTATATCAAACCTAGTAATTATGATAGCCCTGCAACAAAAGGAAAATCAATAATTTAATAAGAAGCCATAAGTCAAACAGATAGAGCAATATAAATGAATCTTGAATGTTTGAGCATACGTGAATTTGTGTAACATCTTGCAAGTGTAATCTCGAAGACAAATAATTGAGCCTTTGGCTAGGGCCTGTTCTATAACAAGATAGTTGAACTGCTCTGGAAGTATAGCATGGTGTGTGTGCATTCCATCAGAGAGTTGCAAGCGGTATTTGACAATTGCAGAGCGTTCTTGATGGATGGAGTCTACAGATGTAACTTGTAAACAAGGGTTTAGACTATCCATGCCTGCAAGTATGTTGGCTATGGCATTTGTAGTTAACATTGTTGCCATGAAGTTAAAATTGACAGAAAACAATTGGCCTGCGAGTAAAATGGAGTAGGAAAGTTAGGGACAAAGATTAATCCACATATTATTAGGTGAAGAGTTCAAATTTACCTAATTGCATGTTGGTAGGCAAACATATAATATGCCAATTAAAACTTGAACCTTCTTTATTTATTTCATGGTGCATTTAGATTGACAGGTATTTGAATGTCTAATCATAGGATTCAAATGCATTATTTCCTAATTTGGAGACCACTTACATTTATTTGTGTAAAGAGGGCAACATTGTAAAAAAAGGTATAATACTTGTGCATGCATTTGGCAAGAAAAGTTCAAGCGAGCAAATGTTATCAGGGGTTGCATTATTTCCATAGTAACACTCATTTAGATGTACATATATATGTATTAAAGGTACATTTCAAATAGAAGGTCTATACTTAATAGAAATATAAATAATATCTTGTTATTTAATAAAAGGTCTATACTTCAATTACATCTATGACAATCGATTTAGAAGCAATTCGATAGACAAATTCAAATTGAAAATTATTACTACATATTTATGGTATATATTTTTAAAAATGTAAAACTAAGGTATTTAAATGCAAGATAACATTGGAAACATACCCGTCTTGTATCGGATTCAGCAATATTAAATTAGTTTGAAAAAATGTGTAAGAATGTGCCCAATTTTAACAAAAAATAGGCATCATGTTCTTATTGCGCGAAAAGTTCAAATGTACTCAACTGCATGTTGGTAGGCAAAGATATAATATGTCCTTTCAAACTTGAATTTTTTTTTTTAATTTCATGGTGCAGTTACATTGACAGGTATACAAATGTTGGATCGTAGGATTCAAAAGAAGTTCTTTTCTAGTTCAGAGATCACTTACATATATCCTTGTCAAAAAGCATCATTGCAAAAATCGTATAATACTTGTGCAAACATTTGGCAAGTCAAGCTAATATGAGCAAATGTTATCAGGGGTTGCATTGTCTCCATAGTAATGCTCTTATTATAGATTTACATATATACGTATTAAAAAGCTATATTTCAAAAAGATATAAGACTCGTCACATGTCTTTCAAGTACATCTCAAATGAGCGAATGATATGGGGGGTGTCATCTCCTCCATAGTATTTATCATAATATAGTTCCCTAAGGAAAGTGCAGAGGCCTTCTAGCTTAGTCGAGGTATCATGGAATGTTGACATGGTGTCATATAATGTTTCAATATCCAATGTTTCTACAAAAGGTGTTGTCTCACACACTTTTTTTGATTTGCGTACAATTTCTTGGCAGCTTGATGTTACATGCGCAGCAAGATGTTGGACGTCACTTCGAAAGTCTTCTGGCTTGTTCACTGATGAACATGACTCTGCTTGCATGTTTGGGGCATCAAGTGGTTTGAAGGGGTTCACTATGCTGTTGCTTTTATCTGTGCTAGATATCTCAATGGTGTCATTGGCATGTATGGGTTCAGCGATTTCCTGAGAAGAGTGCATAAATAAGAACATATAAGTAGTAAAGAAAATAATTTTATTTGTAACACTAACATTATTTCATTTGTCAATTAAAACAAAATATTTATTTTAAATAAAAAGATTAACAATAATAATAATATTTATTTTTATAGTATAATTCTTTTAGAGAAATTCAAAATATTTTATTGTTTTTCATGCGTACAAGTCAAAACACTAGTAATTTTATTTCGCTCTTTCATGCCATAAGATTTTCCTATAAAAATAATCTACACTTATTTAAGTTTTATTTACTGCTCTCATTTGCCTCATTTGTCGTATCTCTTTCCAAATTTTGAAGGCATGGAACCAAAGTTGTTGGAATCATTCTTCATCAAAGAAGAAGAATTCTTTTAAGAGAACCAAACAAAGTTCGAATTATCTAGGGAGTGAGTGCACTGAGTGTTTTGTTTGACAAAAGCCTACTTTCCTTATTTGGTCCAATTAGTTGCAGAAGCTTCTTTGGCAAGGAGCAAGTTTGAGTGTTCTGAATTAATTCTATTTTTACTTCCCTATTTTACAATTAAATTATCTTGTTATTAATATTTGAAAACAAATTAAAAAACTTAACAAAGAAAATCACCATCAAATCAAATTCTAATATATATATATATATATATATATATAGCAAAACTTATATAATATGTATATAAATCTTAAATTTTCAACCTAAAAACCATGTACTTTCATAAATACTGCAAACACATGTGATAGTTAAACAGTATTTGAATTAGGCAAAGATTTAATGTAAAATTACAAGGAAGAAGTGAAAAAATAATCCCAACAAATGGATTTGAAATAAAAGGGATAAATAAAAAATAATCTCAACAAATCCATGTCATCCACAAATAATATTATAAAATTGTATATTTAAAGTAAACATATTATATATTTAATATTTATATTTATTTATATTTCAGTTGTATTTAATTTATATATATATTATTTTGAGTTTGGACATGAATATAACCTATGATAGGGTTTCATGGGATTTCCTGATTCAAGTTATGAGAAGGTTTAGGTTTACTGAGGATTGGCACAGATGGGTGTACAACTATATTTCTTTGGCTTCCTTCTCTATACTAACAAATGGGTCCCCCTCAAGGTTGTTTTATGACAAAAGGGGTCTTAGGTAAGGGGAGCCACTTTACTACTTGTTTCTGTTGGTTCCTAAGGTTTTGGTGATAGACATTAAAGTAGACATGTATTATTATCAATATCCTATCATATGTTTTATTTATTATATATTGTATCATCCCTATCTCTCTCCCCGTTTTGGTAGATAAACACAAGGAATGGATGTAGTGACACCCATCATTTCTATTGTCTTGTATCATTATAACATGATGTCAAAACAATAAATATTTCTATTGTCTTGTATCATTATAACATGATGTCAAAACAATAAATATTTCTATTAATACATAGTTTATATATCAAATTTTATATAAAAACACATAAATAATATAAAACTATATTTTAATATTGAAAATAAATTAAATAAATATTTATATTAAATAATTTATATATTATATGTAAATAATATAAAAATATATTGTAACTCGATGATGGTATTGTTAGAGAGAAAATGCCATCACATAGTTTAATCCAAAAACATGGAGTTACAATTTTATCTTAAGTATTAAATATTTATATTTTTTTATAATTTAGTTATATTTTATAGAACTAAAAATATATAATTATGAATACTATAAAATTTTAAGTTATTATACAAAGTTAATTCATTTGATATTCGGCATGCTGTATATTAAGCCTTAAATGCACACATACTTTCTCAGCCATTAAAACTATCTCACCTTTTGGATCTTTTCCCTAACTGCATAGAAAAAACAACCCTAAAGATTAGCAGTCCCTTGATTAAGTAAACTTCTACTCTATTACACCTACCTAGCACACCAAAACAGGGCTGTTACAACAGTTTATATTTCAAAGAGAACAAACTCCTGAAACCTCTCGACCATTCGGTTGACAAGTGTACATCATATTGTTTTTCCAGGTGTCCATAAGATATTTCATGATGAAATCAGAGGATCTTTGTAGAAAAGTGTACATCAGATGAAGACAGTTCAAACTGAAGCAACGCTCTTAGAGCTCACATTGTTTTTATAGCAGCAAATTGACTAAAAACACAACAGCAATAATAGTTTGTTATTAGTCTGATTGAATTTTAGTTTGACACATATCTATGTATAGTTGCAATAAATTTAGGTAAAAACACAGAAGCAAAATATATATATATATATAATAGAAATGAAAGAGGGGTCTAAATATATGAAGTAAGCAGAAAGTTTTAGTTGTTTTTTTTATGTCTGGGCAAAGCTTTGGAATTCATAAATGTTAGGTAATTATCCAGCAATACATACCTAAATATTAGTCTGTAGCAATTAGATTGAATGTCTATGACGAAGCTATGTAAAATTGTGATGAAATCGTAAAATTGTGATTAATATTTCAGAAGAATAATTTAAATTTGTTTAAAATAACAAATTTATTTTACTATTTATAGTACTCTGTTAGATTGGTGTTTGCAAAGTGAATAGTATTATAAGAAATTTGTTCTACACCAATTTACCTCTATGATAGTATTCTAAGGGGAGTTACCCTTATTCTAGATTATTTTTTCCTACGTTGTTAGCCTGGATTCTATTATATCTGATCAGAGAATCTGAGCCCTCCTATGCATCGCATGGTGCGTATTTTCTTTCATAATCACTCCCTGATGGTAAGCCATAAATATTTTTGTGAAATTTTATATTTCATGGGTAAAGGTGAATATGTGAGTTGAAAATATTAGAGTACAGTGAAGATATTTTTCCAAGGCAAAGTATTTACAGAAGTATAGTAAAATGTGCAATCAAAATATTTTCATGCAGGTGCCTAAAAAAATACAGAGATATATTTTATGGGAGGATAAATAATCTTCATAGGGTTGCGAAGATGCTAGAGGCATTTTGCTAAATAATTTTGATGAAGGAGACTTATTTTCACAGCCATGTAGCTCCCTTGAAAGTTATATCCCCTATTTGTAATTTTCCACATTCTGTAAAAATTAAACCCTCAATATGCATCCCTCATTAAATTATCCTCAAAGATCGGTGTAGCTTTAGCCATCGGTGGAGTTTGGATGAGTTTCCCCGATGTGTATTGTCTCTCCGATGGGCTGTGCTCATCGGTATAACATTCAAAGTCGGTGGAGTTTCAAATTGTCTCCCCGAAGGGAGGTTTCTTGGCGAAAGAACAAAGGCGATCGGCATAACTCTCAACGTCGGTGTGCTTTGGAATTGTCTGGCCGAAGGGGGGTCTTTCACCGATGGAAGGAAGAGGAACGGCGTCGGGAAGACTCACGCTGACACAACGTTCATCGGCGAAACGAACAGCGGTCGGAGCAAGGTTTAAAGCCTTCGCCGATGGGATGGATCACGCCGATATAAGGCGATGGATAGGCGGGAGATAGGCAGTGTTTCGGTGATGGAAAGTAGGAAGTATATCGGCCAGAAAATAGAAATCGGCATATAGGTTTTATATGTGAGCATCATAGTGCTCAGAATTGTCTCATGCTGTAAAAAGAACGCTGGGAAATTTTCTAAACTCGTCGGTTGTTCCAATGGGGGCTAGAGATGAGATGGATAAAGGATGGAGCCGATCGCTCCAAAAAGAGGGTGCATGAATTCACCAAATATATATGACTAAAAATAGAGCCTATACCAACTAATGGAGAAATCCAAGGAGAACAATGTTTAGACTGCTGACAAGATTCATTTTTTTATAATGAAATTGGTTGGTGCTACTCTCCTGTAACAGAATTTTGATGTAATATCTCTTGTTGACGCTGTTAGTAGTGCTGATATACTCTGATCCAGACTGGGAGTTAATTTTGATAGGTTTTTCATTGGTTATATCTGGCTCTGAGGGTGCTTATTTTTTGTTATATTTGTGCGGGTTGCTGCTCGTTGACCTATATTTTTAAACTGTGTTCCAATATTAAAAAAATAACCACCACAGACACAAGTGACACTGACCTAGTCCAATAATGCTATGGGCAATATCAAACACGATAAATATGATGCAAATAAGAAATCTATACAAGATTATGTACTAAATTTAGAAAATATTTTGACTCATTTGATAAATATGATCTTCACACTTGATAGCCACCATGAAATTGAGGGTCTGTGTGGTTTGTGATGGCACTTAAGAGAGCAATCAAACACCAAACTTAGAAAATAATCCAAGGGAATTTGACTTTGACTTCCAAACTCTTCTTTTTGAAATGTAAAAAAGTATTGTGCTTTCAACATTCAAAGTCCTTGGCAGAACAAATGACCAAAATCCATACTCTGCATTTGCTTTGTCCCAAAATAGTAAAGAGGAAAGAGTACATATAGTTATTTAATAATTAATAAAATCTAATAAGTTAAACCTAAATTTAATAGGTACACTTTGCATCATTCATCTTATATATATAAGAAATAAAAAATAAACTTAAAAAAGGCCAAAGTTCAATAACTAATTTCAATATTCTATTTTCCTTTACCCTCTACAACAATAACACTTTATATAATAATATTTTATATTTTTATGAACCCACTTTAATATCTTTTATCATTTATTTTCAACATTATTGATTTACTTTAGCCACTATAGTAAAACCCTTTTGATAAAATCTCACATTCATAATGCAAATAAATAGTAATAGTTTAAAAATTGACTTGTAACCCTAATACTAATAATAATAATTATTATTATTATTATTATTATTTGATTAGAGTAATTTTTTTACTATATTTTCTTACCATAGATTAAATGGTGCCAAATAGGACCAATGGTGAATTTTATTTTATTGTAAAGTAATTTCAAGTTTATATATAATATCTTAAATACATCTACCTAATAATGTTCAAAATATTGAGAAATATCAATCTTTAGTTATTTATTTACTTAAAATGTTATTTATAAATTTATTTTAACTACTTAAGAGTTATCTTTATATATGTAAAAGGGGTTTATATATTTATCGTGTATATGCTATGTTATTTTTGTTCACTTGTAAAGTAAAGTAATTTACCCTACCATTAATTTTCTTTGTGACTTTTAATGAGGCCTGTAAATACAATAAGAGTAAACAATATGCCATACCTAATCTAACCTTCTATAAATATTTTATCAAGAACAATTGGTGTTACCCTTGTGTAGAGTATCAAAATATTATAAATTTGAAGAATGAAATAGCACCAACTGGGCATCACTTCATAAATTCACTGTGCAACAAAAAAAGAAGAAAAAGATGGGTGTATAATGGTGCCCTTAGGGCGCAATTCAATTTACTCTATGTTTATTTGATTTGATTTTTTCTAAATTTATGTTCAAGTACTACTTGTATTTATACACGGCTATTTTTAGTTTTTATGTACAGGAAACAGTCTTAAAAAAAGGCTCTCAGTATTAATTAAAATTTAATAAAAAGTAAGGCATTTCAATATAGCTATCCATTTAAACAAAAACACAAATGAAGAAAGTAGAGTTTCTAAACAACTTGGAACCCAATGTTGACAAACACAACAAAAAAAATTATAAACTGTTAAAATCAATCTTCAAACTTTAGTCTTTACTTTAGGTTTGTGGTACACATTTGGTATGATATGAGTAGAGCTAAAAAGTCACTATAAATAATCTTTAAATAATAAAATATTAAACTATATCTACTGTTATTGATTTGTATTGGTTACTCATTATTACATGGGCATGCTAATTACTATAAATTTATAATGTAGCTACTACTAACATCTCACCTGAGGAAAAAACAACAATGTACATTTCGCCAACTACTGACCAAGCATTTTGTTGAGATAGGTGAACTTTCCATTATTGTGAGATGGATATTACTACCTAGGTATTAGTTGCTTCAATTGGTTACACTCAAAATGCAATAGAGAGCTTGAAAATTTTCACTTGTTCGACTAAAGATTGCCAAGCAAGATCTAGGAGAAAACAGACAAAGACGAGAAGTTTAATCAGAGCTAAGGAAGAGACCTGTGAATTAAGATTGAGCAATCCCTCCAAATTAGGAGGCAAGATTACCTTGGAAGGTCAGCCAGAAAAATGGAAATGGAGGAGAGTTAAGAGCTTGGGATTAAGGAAAACACCAGGATTCACAAATCCAACCAACCCTTGTCCCAGTAAGTCAAAAGAACCAAAAGAACCAATTTTTTACTTCCAAAAGCATTCGCAAAATTGGGTGTACACAGCGCAAGATAATCAACATATGAGCAAATTATTATCAGGTATATTTATTGATGATCAAACACTTCCCTTCTTTCATGTTCTAATCTGTTGTTGTTTTTTGGTGATATAGAAGGTTACTAAACTACAGGGATTAAGAACATAAATCTTACATTTCTGGCAATTGCCAAATGTCATATTACTTGTAAATTTGTAATGATAGAGAAGCCATTAGTAGAACAACTTCATTAATGGAAACAGTTAATTTAAATGCAAGAGTGTCATGGCATGAATCAATTTTTACTCAAGATAAAAATAAAGATTCATAAAGTTAAATCTGAACTAAATATAAAAAATAATCATTATTTAGAAATTATGTTTGGTGCATTGATTCATAAAGTTAAATCTAATTACGTATTCTAATATTTAGATAGTTTAATATATATTTTTTTAATTTTAGTTTAAAATCTTTTAACATAGTTTTAAATATTAACTTAGGTTTAATTTTAATTTTAATTTTGAACATCTATAGTTTGGTACTTTGTTCAATGTGAAATTCTAAATATATAGAAAACTAATTATTGCCGTAGAAAGTTTTTTAACCTAATTACCTATAGTTTCTAATTTAGTTTCTAATATTTAGATAGTTTAATATAGTTTTTTTTTAATATATATATACCAATAAATAGATATTTATTAAAATATCAACTCTATATCATTTCTAATTACGAATAGTGAATGTTGGTAATGGAGGAGACATGTTTAAAAATAATAATTCAAACCCTAAAAAGAAATTTAAATTTTACAATTAAATGGAAAGAAAATGTATAGGAAAAATGAAATCAAACCCTAAAATGATCTTCTCAACTAATGGCAATTTCACAACATGTAAAATGGGATGCATTCAAGTTGTAAATCACTGAAGCTTTCGTAGGGGAAACCCATACTTAATTCTTCAAGAGACATGTTAAATGCATATATGTACAAATGTTAAGTGTTATAATTACAATTAGTCTAAACTTTGTAAACAGTTAATAATTAATGGAAGAAACCCCATGTCAATAAAACAAGTATAACAAAAATCAAAATAGCATGAGAAAATCAATCTCCTGAAAAAATAGTGCAAAAGATTATGAATGCTTTGACGAAAAAACTTTGGACAAAATATTTTTTTGGGAAATCAGGAATGTATCTGAGGACAAAAAGATTCAATGGGTATAAGTATGATAACAGATATAACATGTATAGGCAAATCATAGCAAACAAAGACAATGTTCTTGCATATAATAAATAATCATACAATTTCATGATTAGCAAGAAAAGATTATTACTTTCTAGTCTTGATAAAAGTGAATTTTTGTATATATATATTTAAATCTATCATTTACTACCTAGTAAATCATAACTATGCCTCCCTTACATAATAATTCTTATATTACATAACAATCTATATTATATTTATTATGATCTTCTTCAAATGGAAACTACTCTACTCTTATCTTTTCTTGAAAACAAAAACATTAAAACCTAATCCCAATTAAAAGGCCCTAACTCAATGTTAAGCATGATCATATTCAAATGAAAAGCCTGTTTGAAATATATTTCTCACCATTAACTGGAGAGGGTTTCAAAACTGTTAAACAGACATTTTAAGAGATGAATTTTGTGATTGGTGACACAAATCACATTGTTGAATAAGATAATAGGGAGGCAGAGGTAAAGACATTTCATTTGTTAATGTTCCATGTGATGAATATGATTTATTCTACACTTTTATTAATGAAAGCACACATCAATAGTTGTGTAATGTTTTTTTCAAGTTGTAAAAAGCTAAAAGAAAAGAATTACAAATATCAGAAGCAGCAAAACAGAAGCTTCCAGTAACAGCAATTAGCCATACTGCTGAGACCAGAACAAAAGAGGAGACAGACAAAGGCTGCCTGCACCACAACAGCGTTAAAGACTCCACTGGTCCGCCTTCACACAACCCCCTGAACACACATCAGCAACAGCAAAATACTAACCGTCCTTAAAAGATTTGCTTTATAACACATGAATTCTATTTAATGACATATATAATTTACATCTTGGTGCATGTGAGAATATTCCTAGACGTGAATAAAGTGGTTTGGTCCCCTAACCTTATTTATAATTACCTTACGCAGTTACCATATGGTGAGTCTCTTACTCACTAATATTGGGAGAGTACATTAGCTTTCTATGATTTTTATTTGAGTTTCGAAGGTTTACAAATCAAAAGGCTAATATTTATTTTCATTATAGTGGTTAAATATAATTTCATACGAATAGTGAATGTTGGTAATGGAGGAGACATGTTTAAAAATAATAATTCAAACCCTAAAAAGAAATTTAAATTTTACAATTAAATGGAAAGAAAATGTATAGGAAAAATGAAATCAAACCCTAAAATGATCTTCTCAACTAATGGCAATTTCACAACATGTAAAATGGGATGCACTCAAGTTGTAAATCACTGAAGCTTTCATAGGGGAAACCCATACTTAATTCTTCAAGAGACATGTTAAATGCATGTATGTACAAATGTTAAGTGTTTAATTGGGTAAATTACTAATCTACATATCCAAATATTCAGTCCAACAGACAAAAACAAGTACAAGCCCTGGTAAATGTTATGTAATAGATACCCCTCAATCATGGCATTGCAAACAAGTGCAAGCCCTATGACACAGCTAAAAAAGAAATTACCAATAATAAAACTTACCCTCCATTCTGCTGTCCAAGTTACCAATTTGACAAAATATATATAAAGAAAATAATAATGAAACCCAAACAAGATTTGTTTAGGTAAAGGGTAGTTATCCTCTTTTGGTTTCCATTTTACCAATTTAATGGAATTTAAACTTTAAATGAAATCAATTTACGCTAGACAGATATTTCAAGATATGAGTAATTTCACCTTGAAAATAATTAAAGCATTTCGCTTCCAATTCAACAAGAGAAAATAAACATTAAAAAAATAATTCAAACCCTGCCTACACGCAATTTTAGCCTTTTTATTATCTTCCAATTCAACAGAAAAGAAAAAAATATAAAAACAAAAAATAATTCAAACTCTAGCATGAAATCTATTTTCTATTTTGGCTCTAGCTCTTCGTTGCAAGAAAAAAAAAATATTTAGAAGGAAAAACAATTCAAAGCCTATCAAAATTTTATTTTTATTTTACGAATTCTATCATCGGCATGACTTATACCGTCGGGAGGGCTTGTAAAGTGTTCGCCGATAGTAACATGTTATACCGATCGGCGTTTGGGGATGTCACGTCTGTAAGGCACCTTGTTCGGCACTCCACGTGCCCACCCATGCGCCTTGTCTTAGCTTGCATGCGTGCAACGAAACCATTATTGGGAAGCATGCTGTGTAAAAAATGGTGAGGGCACACTCATTAAGGGATTCAATGTCTTGATGTGTCAAGTTTTTGGTGGTTTCACAGTCGGTATGCATATGGAGTAGAGATTTTCTTATGACAATGTCTATCAAAATTAAGAGATAGTCTCTTTGCAAACTCAGTGCATGCTGTGGTTTCTGAACATGAACAAGGGCGTCAGGAGCAGAGGCAATACGGACAAGTATAGTCTGCCTTACCAACTTATCATAGCGTACATCTCATTTATTCTCTATACGTTCTATTTTGTGCGGTTTTTCATTTTGTTTTTAATTTTATTGCAAATGTTTAGTGATCATGGAGACTGTTTTAAGAGTATTAGTGAATTCTGTATTAAAGGTGATGAGAAATGTTCCAATAGAGATGAACAAACATTTGGTTGGACTTGATGAAGCTGAAGGTCACCAAGGAGAAAGGTAATCTCGATTTAGATTTTATCTAGATAAATTTTTAATGGAAATTCTATATAAATTTCTGTAAGACCTAAATGCCACAGATAAATAATGGGGCTCTATTGTTCTTGTCAGTACTGATGTTTTGAAGAAAATTACAAGACTTGAAAGTTTGGCTCTCTATTATTTTAGAATTCTTCTTTTGCTTTCCATCTTTCAGTCAACAAATTCTCCATCTAAGATATTATTAAGGTGACTTTTTGTTAACAAAGTCGCACACTGGTGAAAATTGAATATCTTATGATCTGAAGAAGATAATTTCTTATCAGTAATTTTCCGAAGACACAAGATCATCCACAGGTTCATTTTGATGATATGGTTTATGTCGTATGTTTTTGCCAAGTCACATTTACCTGTGGTTAACTCATTATAAAATTTTCAGCTATATCAACGAAGTCAGTCTGCTTGCCTTTCTAATTAATTTTTTTTATATACGGTAGGCACAATAGTTATAAGGTTTCGCATAACCTTGTAATTTTTTCAATCGCTACATGTTTGACCAAACCATATTCTTAGGTAAAAATAAAGAGTTAAACATCATATTTCTGTTTTGCTCAGTAGCGTTTGTTGTTCAAGTCCAACATAAGGTTTTTAACAGTCCATGGGATTGAGTAAAAAGTCTTCAAGAATTAAAATCTTTTAACATAGTTTTAAATATTAACTTAGGTTTAATTTTAATTTTAATTTTGAACATCTATAGTTTGGTACTTTGTTCAGTGTGAAATTCTAAATATACAGAACACTAATTATTGTCGCAGAAAGTTTTTTAACCTAATTACCTATAGTTTCTAATTTAGTTTCTAATATTTAGATAGTTTAATATAGTTTTTTTTTAATATATATATATATTCTATACCAATAAATAGATCTTTATTAAAATATCAACTCGATATCATTTCTAATAAAATATTATAATATTTTCTACTAATAATATATTCAACTAATTTCAACAGGCACAAACTTACATTGGGGCACAGTTGTAGGGAACATGATAGGTCATAGCCATCTTGGAACGACCCAAAACCTATATACAATTCAAACGGCCATTCCATACAGGGTTGAGACCATGTTTGTTAAGGCTTAAATCATATAAATTATATTATACAAATTTGTATAGGAAAAACTTATTATTATAATTAATCATAAGTAAGAAGGGCCAATAAATTTTTAGTTGATAAGCACAATAAATTTAAAATTCTAGGTCTCACTCCATTTCATTGTCTGTTCAGAACTGGAATGTGAGTCAAATAGAATCCATCAAAGTTTACCGAAAAGCTTAAAACAGTTCACATATTGGATGAACAATTGCAAGCTGTATACAACAATAAGAAAAGATGAACAATTGCAAGTTGTATAGAGCAATAATGTTATGTTATAAACAACTAAAGCCAACTTCATCTAATTTGTAAAAGCTAAACCAAACATACAGTGCCCTTAAGACATGATACAAAAATCAAAAGTTACAACTACAGAACAAAAATATTCAAAATGAAAAGTTTGTTTTGAGAGGCCTTCCTCATTCAATAAATTCAAAATATAAGATATGGGAAAATATTTCTATCCAAAACTACTAATAGTTGAAACTTAGAAATAAAACATACCTCTATTATAAGCTTTACAGTAAAAGAGTGTAGTGATGAATGCAAATCTAATAAAAACTGTAAAACTAAGCGTATATATAAGCCTTTTTTCCAGTTTTGTCACCGCCTAAAGAGCATTGATTATACCGTAGATGGTACATATGTGGCTAAACAGGTTGGCAAAAAGTCATTTAATGCA
The DNA here is from genome assembly GCA_027924645.1 of Cunninghamia lanceolata. Taxonomy (NCBI): domain Eukaryota; kingdom Viridiplantae; phylum Streptophyta; class Pinopsida; order Cupressales; family Cupressaceae; genus Cunninghamia; species Cunninghamia lanceolata. Next base: position 16,119,130 of record BSBN01001272.1, on the reverse strand, counting down.
TAGAATAAAATATCTAAAATAGTAAATTTTGAATGGATCGTTGGGTCATAGAATTAATTGCATATCTTTATCACAGATATTTTCTTTGTTGGTAGATATTATCAAATTATAAAGATATTTTCTTTTTTGGTAGATATTATCAAATTATAAATATATTGTTATGGAATTTATAATAAATAATGTATAACTAAAATTTCATGTTATGTAAAATTAAAATATTAATAACTATATATATATTGATTTAATTAAACTATTCATTTATAAAATTTAAAAATCAATATATATTTAAAAAAATTGAATTCAACCTAAACTTAATCTAAATTATATTTTCTACAAATTTAGATGAATAAACGTATTAAAAATAAACTGTAAAACATATACATTAAATATTTGTTTTTAATTACAAAAGCTCAAGCTAATAATTAAATTCTTTCAATGTCTTCATTCATTAAGAGTAAACACACTTTCTAAATTATAACCATCCAAATGTAGCCATCCCGCTAGAGCATTTCACCGTTGATAAAATAGTTTGTGGGATTCGGTAAAAACAAAAATTCTAATACCTAAATTTGCTGAACGACTTTGCATAGTGGGAAAAAAAACATGGAATCACGAAAATCAGGGATCGGAAAGACCACACCTTTCGCTGAGACAAATCCATCAAACTCCGATAGAACTTGTTATGCCGATAACCAAATGTTTCATCGGCAAAAGAACAACCTTCGGCGAGAAAACTTTGAACTCGGCCGATCATTCAAGTTATACCGATGGCCAATGACCATCGGGGAGATCATACCTTTCGGGGAGACAATTCCTAACATTGCCGACGGGCAATGTTATACCGATGAGCGCAAGCACTTGTTTCCGTTTTCGTTCAGAGCGTTCATTTCCTTTTGTGTTTATGGCAGCCCCTTTTGTCCTCGAAATATGCTCTTTTACCTGCATTGTTAATCCACTCCATGATGGGAAATCTCACCGAGGTTTTCAAGAACTGCTGCCAGCGCATTTTTTTCGGCTGTCCGGTCTTCGATATTCCGGTTGCTCAAGAATTTTTACGGCATCAATCTGCAATTTTATTGAGTTTGTATTCACGTATGTGGGGAAGGTGAATAGGTTTAATGTTTTTTGATTTCTGTTAACGCCCTGGCCAATGCAGATTGATGGTGTGAATCTGAAACGCTTATTTTCCGCGGCCATTTTTTCCCACTCTTCATTTTCCGCTGCCTTCGCTTGACGAAAATCACGCCGGGGAATTTTCTAAACTCGTCGATTGTTCTCACGCCGGAAAAAATTCTTGTCAGAATAAGTCTCATGTCGTTTAAATGTCCTCTGCCACTAATTTCATTTGCGGTATGTGCGTTTTACACCGTTTTTACTCCTCGTAGTGTGTCCAGTAGTATGCTTTTTGGGTGTGGCTCTTAAAAACCCTTTTAAAAATTTTAAATGTTTTGAAATCCGCCGTTGAACAACATTAAATCAGTTTTTTGAGGAGATTGACCGGAGGTAATTTCCAGATTGCCTTGGAATCTGACGTAACTTGTCCCTTGAAAAAAGTGAACTGGTTTAAATAAAATCTTGTCCATCGCCAATCAGATAGATGATTTGGTCTGCAGTACTATTTTGGCAGCAGAGTTTAATGACGAATAAATGCCCCTGGCCTCTCGAAAACGCGTGATATAAATGAGAAATGTCCACCGTTGATGCGTGAACAGAAACGAAAAAAACACCACGAAAAGAGAAAAAGCGGCAACGAAAATCTGGCAAAGAAAAATTGACGATAAAACAGAAAATGAACGGTCGGATCTTTTTCAATTGTCTTGGCACTAATGTGGACAATTTTCAACCATAGATTCTAAAAGTCAGCCCTCTTGTTCACAAAGGGAACGCCTTCGGCGTAATAAACAAAGATGACATTTTGTCTTTACAATTACAAATATCTATATTAGATAATGTTTTACAAAGTCTCAATAAACACAATTCTCGAAGATATACTGCATCCGGAAATCTGACATCTTTATCACAAGCCTCGGCATGTCTTCTGCTAGAGAGAGAGAGCATCTTCCCAGTGCTTTACCTCCATCCACAGACCAACAGTCTCCCACACATCTTCCACATAAGAAGTGGTCCTACCCTTCATGAGGAATATAGACCAAAGGTGAACAGTGGTAATTTGCCTTTCCCAAGTACATAGTGTTGTATCTTACACAACTCTATCAACCATACAACCCTAGATACCCTCTAGCTAAGTATGATTTCCAATAGGTTATGCAATCCAGATACAGTGAACTGGCAATGCATGTAGAGACATATGCATTACTATGGCCATAGTTTCAATATAAATTGACATTCACAATGAACGTTGTCATAATGTTCACCCACCCCAACTCGACTTGGATACTATCATATTCCTACAGTTTGACTTGGTCAATTATGTATAGCTATATAGTCTTGACAACTTCAATATTTTAGTCTTCCTAACCTAGATAAATTTACATTCGTTGTCTATATTCCATAGGCCTTATCGATTTCCTTTCTTTATGAGGATTCTTATTGCATCATTGCAATACCCGAGATCCAAGACTTATCAACTCATAAGAATTTTAAATCGATTTATAATGACTAAGATGGTTACCTTACCTAGGTTAAGCATCATAGTCTAGGAAACTATTTCCTTTCTTACAAGTAAGAATAAATAAACATAGTCAGGGTACTTGTCCTTACATTCACATTCTATATAATGATCACAATAATTTAATATAAATAATTACCTTATCTGGGTCAAGTTAAGGTTTAACTAAAGAGTTTTATCTAACTCAAATCTAGTCTTTCTAACTTAGGTGGATTCACAAGGCAGTCATTTCCCATATATCTTATGGTATGACTTTTTATTCATATATACCTCTTTGCATGCTTGCAACAGTTGAGGTCTATGACATGACGACATTTATTACTTAAGTCATTTAGTAATTAAAATTCCAATAGGTATTTATATCAAGGATAATCATTATCATTCTAGACACATCTTCTCTAGATAAGTAAAAATAACATTGATAATTGGGGATTCTTGACCCTTCATTGTTGATCCCTAATTGAATAGTTAAGACAAAATGCACCATATATGTGCATTGTATAATACTATATCATGTGGTGAGGAAGTGGCTTACAGACATAAAGATACAAAGCTCTCTTAGCAAACTCATAGACTGTTTCACTATGGAAACTAAGACAAATTTGAGCATGGAGATAAAAGCATTCGGTCTAACAGTGACTAATGTTAAATATATAATCTATGAGAGAAAAAGTTTAATCGACAAACAATCTTCTAAATGTCTCAGTCTATATTGACTTATAGCCAAGAATAGATCTAAAATTTAGTTATCTACTCAAAATTTTAGAGACTATCAACTCAGACAATCTTCAAGAAAAGAGTAGACTTTGCTTAAAACAAAAAAAAATGACTTCAAAAAGAAAAAGAACTTGTTTAGACTATCGTGAGTAAAACCGAGGAGAACGTCACCGTAATCCATCGACTCTCTACTACCTTGGTATTTCTTCCTTTGATGTTCTCTATCTTCCTTCTAACTAGAATTGAGCTCTGTATTCTTACTATCCACTCCTAATCACAACGATCCCCTTTCTTTTCTATCCTGAATCCTATTATACCTGACTCTTAATGAGTCATGCATTATAAGGACTTCTAATCAGCTCATAATGAGTCGCCTATCCTTACTTTTTTCCACTCACACCATTGGAAACAAAATAGGAGTCGTTGCAGTCCACTACCCATTCAGTTTCAACCAAAACCATTTTATCAGTAGAGATTAACACATGTTTCAGGAAGACACAAAATGTGGGGAAAAATCATCAAGTGGAGTATTAATAGCACGTTTACTCTTTGAAAGAGGTCGACACATGCATTTAAGCCATCTTTGATCATTAACGATCACTTTAAGTGATCCAATCCATCACTTAAATTAATTAAGGCATTTTAATTTACATGCCCATGGCTGCTCATATGAGTAAGCATTATTAACTATCATGAGGTATTATCCTCATTCGATGCATAAATATATATTTGTTTATATCAAATATGACTTACATAACATCAATCCTATTCGATAGTTATGATTTTATCAATAAGAATAATAGTAATAAAACAAAAGGTTTACGGATAATGTGAATGGGTTGAGCTTGTCTCCCCTTCACAATCCTTCATTAAAATCACGTCGACTTGACGTTAAAATTTGACAACAAAACCTTAAGTGAATCAATAATAATAACACAACCATTTTACGACAATGACATCATAATTTTTACGTTAAACGTAAATGGTTACTATTCTTACTTAGATGACGTTGTTTCAAACAACTATGTCGAGACACAACGACTTGACTAGAAAAGATTTGAAAGATATCGACTACCTATCGATTGGGTTCAAAAGTAAATTGACAAGACATGACTTACCTCTTACAACATTGGTTCACGTTTTCGTTAAACACTAATACTCGTTTGGCAAATCATCACTCGTAACCTGAGGTCTATATCTCTCTCCTTGAAAGATACTCTCTCTCTCTTTTCTCTGAGAGTCATCTGAAAACCTGTAATCCTGTATCAAACTTGTAACCAACAAATTATGATCAGTGCATCATTATTCAAATAATAAACCAAATCTCATAATGCAAAATATTAAATTGACAATAACATATTTATTTCCATAATTCCATAAATGACATTCAATATAATCTATATCATTCCTTTAATCTAAACATCAGAATAGATTTACTTATATCCAAGTAAAAGTAAAAAGTATTAGCAAGACAAAATTAGGGATGTAACACTTAAACCGTATCTCTCTTGCTTAGGCTCACGAATGTGCCCTGGACTTAGAAGTGAGTGGGTGAAGGCAATCCTCAACAAGATAGAGGAGATCCACCCTAGACAACAACAAGACCAACTAGTAATTCAACAACAACAAGAAAGATTCAGATAACTTCAAATACAAGCAATCATCCAACAACACGAACGACAATGGCAACTTGAACAAAACATCAATGAGAACAATAGTCAACCCACACAATGTTAGAACACTAGAAACCCCAACAAAAGAACGGTGACTAGTGACCCTTCGGGTCATATAGTTATCTTTACAACAATGGTCACAGAACACTACATTCAAACAAATGCACAACACAGGCCCCAGGACTGGCTGACCACTCTCTGTGAAGTCCAAATCTCCAATGAGCCAGACCACCCCCATGTCTCACCTCCTCTTGAATGGCTACTTCCACAAGAGAGAGAGAGAGTGATGTGGAGGTTCACCCTATGGCAAGGAGAGAGGGTCCATGTGTGTGCCAAAGCTGACTCGAATGCCCCAGGTCACCGAGTCATGTTTTTGAGTGTACATATTTTGGTGAACTTGACGTGAAGAACATAAACTTTTGATGGGATCTTTTACATTTCTATGTGCTTCTTTCATTCCATGTTCATCTTTCATGTCCATCTTCATTTCATTCATTTCGTGGTGTTTCCTACACCCCAAAACTAGGACAAGATCACACAAAGTTCAAGGGAATCACCCCACCAATGAAAGTAGCACATGTTCAAATCCAATAGCTTCAATCTCAAATCAGTCAAACTTGAAAGACTCAAAGGGAATCTAAAATGATCCCCACATGGTCTGAGATCCATCAACAAGACCAACCCATAACAAGCCATATGAAAATAGCCACCCAAATAGACAATGAGGTGAGCCATCAAAAGAAAATCTTACAAGAAGCTTGGGGGTACAAAAACCTCCCCATGTGGCACATCATGATAAAAGACTCGTGACATTTCAAGTATCATCAAAAGGAACAAGTGGGGTCAGTCGAACCCAAACACAAAGCAATCCATATAAATGTTGTAAAACTCAAATAACAAAGGAAGCCTCACTCACAAACCTTATAGAAATTTAGTCCAACGAATCAGGACCCTTGAAACTAGAAATGGTTGTCAAAGAGAAATTCAAGAAAAACCTAGGGCATAGGGAAATCCTTTCATTGATGAGATTGAATCAAACTAGGGGACAACACAAAATCCCCCTCATCTAAACATCCATGAAACATTCAAGTTTCCCTTGCCCTCACCATCCAACACAAAAAGTCTCAATCAAATAGGTGGGATTCCTATAATAGAAAATCAACCACAAACAATCCCTCCCAATCTTCAAAACATAAAATGACACCATCTAGTTATCCAACTTTTTTAGGACATCAACAATCTAGCATACCCTTTCAACAAATGAAACAAGTTCCACCTGAAGGGCTAATGTTTGGAGGAAAAAAACCCTCCACGCATAACCCCCTCTTAGGAACATACCTCGAGTATTTAAAGGAGCATCTTGATTACAACATTCATCAGGTCATACTACCATATCCTCTCCCTGAGCTTCTGAAATTTAAAGGAGAGGGAGATCCCAACTCTCATATCAAGGCCTACATCATGGTAGTGCAATAACTCCGTGCTTGGGATGGGTTGGTAGAAAAGATTTTTCTAAAGACTTTGAAGGGTATCTCTCTGGATTGGTACTATCGATTTCCAGAATCATTGATCCACTATTTTAGGCAACTCATCAATCAATTTATGGTTGCCTTCAACATAAACAAATTGGTCAAGATAGGAATATGAGAATTTTTAACAATCAAACAAGAAGCCAATGAATCAGTTGCATATTTTATCACATGATGGAGGAAAGTTCTCTATTCTTCAACAAGCGCACCAAACATGAATCATAGAGAGCTTTGTGATCTCTTCTTACATGCTTTCAACAATGACATACGAGAACAAGTCCAGAAATTTCCTTACAAATTGTACAAAGAAGCACTTGAAAGTGCCCTTAGAATTGACCAAGCCGCTATTGATAGTGGAAGAAGGGAGTATGATACCAATGGAAGGTTGATAAACCATGATACAAATAACAAATCCTCGAGAAATGATCAAGACATATATGGGTCAAGAAACACTTCAACATCTAGAAACAACAATAATTATGACTATGATAGTTATACAAATTTGGGTAGCCAAAATGTCAACAACTATCCCTTGAGAATAAAGAAGCAATCATACAACAATCATCATAAACCTCAAGATCACAATCATGATAAATATTTCTCATTTCATAAGAGAAGGGGGCATGGGATCAAGTCATGTCGGGGGTACCATTGCTTCATATCAAATCTCCCAAAATGTCAACAAAAAGAATTCATGGACACATTTTCACAAGATGAAAGAAATAATGCCATAATTCATCAAAATGACTTTGATCAAAACACTTTAGGCCTTGTGGAATTAGATAAAGATCAAGATATTTGTGTCATTCAAGGACCAGAATGACCAGATGACCCCTCCAACAATTCATTTTTTCTCACATGTTAGAACTTCGCAAAAGTTCTCCTACGCACAAGAATGCTCTCCTCAAAGCCTTAGATCTAGACCATCTAGTTCAAAACACTCCAAGTGAAAAGTGTTCTTCTTCAAAATTTGATTTGAAAAGTTACCCTCAGATAATGACATAACTAAATAGGGTGATCTTCCCCTCCATCTGATAGTCCTAATTCAAGACTATTCCATTAAACATGTAATGATCGATGATGGGTCTGCAATCAACATAGTCTCTTTCTTACTTCTTCAAAGAATGGGTTATGATGAAACTCAAATCACAAAAGAAACTTCCACCCTTAGAATTCATGATAACCCAAACATTTGAACGACGGGAAAAGTTAATCTTAAATTGGGTCCCAAAACCCTCCCAACTAAATTTTATGTCATAAACGAAGAAACCACTTACAACATGATCCTAGGAAGGCCTTGGATCCATAGGATGAGGGTTATTCCCTCCATGTTATTTCAACAAATCCACTTCCCACACATGGGACAAACCCATGTCATCAAAGGAGATCCTGATCCTTTTAGCCTTTATAGAGTTGAACAAGTCAAAAAGAAGGGAAATACTATGGAAACCACTAATGACCCAAAAATAAACACTTTTGGAAAAGGAGAGACATCAAAACAAAATGCAAACGTAGCCAAGACCTCAAAATGTATAGGAAAGGGGGAAATAGAAGAATTCCCCTTCAATCCCCACTCAACAAAGAATTATGCTCCATTCAACTTAGTGGCCATTCTAATCGAGGTAGACAAAAACATTAATATGATGGAAATCATGACTAAAGAAGAAGAACCAAAACCCACACAGAAACTAGGAGAGTTAACACCAACTCCAGTTGTCCCACAAATTTTCAAAACAAACCCGAGAACTCAACAAGAATAGGAAATGATAAATCTAGGGGGCAATTCATGAAACAATGAAACATGTGAGTACACAAAACTCCTCACTGAATATAAAGACATTTTCACACCAAGTCTTCAAGTGTCCTTGCAAAAACTTTCAAGCAAAGTTCAGACCAAATTGGATAGGTCTAGACATAGTTAAGGAAGATGTCAAAAATTACACTACCTCTTGTGCATTATGGAAGGAAAAGAGTTCAACATCCCAAAACATTGTAAAATCCTATAAAATCCAAAAAAATTAAATAATTGAAAAATTCGTAAAAAGCATAAAATCATGAAAGATCAAAATTTTGCATTCTTCATTCTATTCCATCATGCATTTTGTGAGTGTTGTGCTCTTGTTTAATTTTCATCCTAGTAAGGAGTCTAAGATTGCTTAGGTATAAGCTGACCTTTTTGAACCTTTGGGATCCCATAATAAATCATGTTTACCATTTATCATTCCCCCATTCGTATTTCCTAATGATTCCAATCAAAGCCTAACTTTTAGCTCTACATTGATCCCAATCTTAATGATTTATGTTGTTAAGTCTAAGTGAAGTCAATATTCAAAGCCACAGTGTTCAAAGGAAGCTTGCAAGTAGACCTTTCCCATTCTTCCCTAGTAGAAAGGAAGTTCGACTGGATTGTGAAAACTTTTGGTGGTGCTCAACCCCTTATCTTCCCTGGGCAAAAATGTCAGGAGGATCATAACTCTGAAGGAAAAATCTAAAATACGAGTGAATAAAAAATTGAGTGATAAATCAAAAATAAGAGTGATGAGAAAAGTGAGAATATAGAGATCAAAGTCATTGTATATCCAAAGCTCAAAATCATTCATTTTCATAAAAGTCAAAAATCCAAAAAAATGAGAAAATCAAGCGAGGCATTGCAAAAATACAAAAAAAGAGATAAAAAGCAAAAGAGAGTTACAAAAAAAGAGTGATAGAGAGAAGATTGCTAAATGTCTGTACCCTTGGGTGGAGATAAATCTAAGCTTGAAGCTTCAAGGGTGACATTCTACCAGAGGAAATAAAAGAGAAAGGTACAAAGCACACACATGCACTAGATGAGCAAAGCCAATAGTCTAATAGTCTTGAGAACCATTTTCTATCTAGAGACCATGATTCATCCCTATTTTTCATTTACCCCAGGTCTATCTTTCTTGCCATCTATGATCTAAGTCTAGTGAACATCAATAAAATTTGTTACTTGTCCAAGTTTAAAGCTTGTCAAATTATCTTATCTAGATAAGGATCAGTGTTCAACCTCTAGCAATGCTCAAAATTTAGAAACATTCCATCTCCTTCCCGCTCCCACTTGAGTCCCTAATCCCATCCCAAAGATCAATAAGCCTCTTTATACCATGTTAATTCACAACCCCCTAGGTCAAAAATCCTACTTAAGAGAAGTCACATTGTTTGTTCCACCTACATACATGCTATCATAGAAAATCAAAAGCAATAAACATGTCATAACATCATGGCATTCATAGCACTTATAACATAGTACTTTGCATTTCATATTTGCAAATCACATCCAAACACATTGCATATCATTCATATAAAAAAAAGTCAAAAAAATAAATTACATCATCCACGTGTGATCATCTTAGGTATGCATTCTCATAAGCAAAATAGAATCTCTAGCCTACCATATGCACAAGAGGGAAAGTGAAGTATAAGATGTCGACTAAAGCTATGTATAGATCTCATCCAATCAGGTCTTGTAACAATAAGTGCAAACAATGTCTGAGCATAAATCACTCCTCCAACGAGTCAAAAGAGAAAAACTATGTAATCAAGTGCACAAGTTTCCCCATGCAAGGGGGCAAGGGTAGAAATCTCTTCAATGTAGGTCTCTCAAAGACCTTAGGTAACATCAAGACCAAACCTTCACAAGATCTCTAGAAAAATCATAAAAATTAGAAAATTAAAAAAACCTAAAAAATTTGTAAAACCTGGAAAATCTCTAAAAATCAAATATGTTCTTCAAAATTTGCAATAAAAGGAGAATCTATTCTCCTCCTCTACAGCTTATAATGTGTTCTATTTTTTTTATGCATCTTTCGTGCTCTCGTTTTGCATGGTTTCATCCCTATAGGTCTCTTCGACAAAGGCAAACAACTAGGTGAATTCACACAATCTATGTTATGTTCGTCATTTCAGTTTTCATTACTTGTTTTGATATATTTAGATGTCGAACTAATACTAGTTATTGCAAGTACTATTATGGAAAAATTGATAAAAGGTAAGGCCTAGTTCAGGAATGATACCTACCTTTCATGTAGACTACCATCCCCGAGGGGGCAAATATGTAAGCACTAAAATCACACACAGCCTCCACGAGGACCCCGATGATGACTCACAATCCTTGTCACGTACATGTAAGTGTGCAATAATGCCATCTCAGTAGCAGTTCTCTTGGTAGCATGTGGTTTCTTCTTCCTTTTATTGTTTCCCCTTTGTTGTGCAAACCCTTTCTTTGCTTTTAACACTTGTCGATTTGCATTTCCTGTGCTTGTGACTTTGTCCCTAAGCCTTGTATTCATCCATTTGTTGTGTTTTAACCTTTCTCTAGTGTTTTTCATCCATTCCCACCCCTAGGATCCCTCTAGAGGACCTCCCTAGCCATCTCCAACTTTCATTTTTTAGTTTTGCTCAACCAATCCAAATCTCTCCCTATTATTTCCAGATCTCCCCAGGAGATCCTACTTTTGCAAGTCAAGATTTGGTTTTTGACCCCTGATTGACCTGTTTCCGGAGATAGATCCCCTTTTTTTCTCCTCTTCTGTCTCCCACCATGCACTTCAACCTAGGTGTCCTCCTTTGAGGGTTGCCCATGGGTCACCCCCGAGCGACCCTAACTGGTGAAAGGGGCGACCCATGGGTGACCTTGTTGTCTTTTCCAGCCATGAAAGAACTCAAGTTTTTGGCCATAAAAAGCTTCGCTTTTACCCAATTTTGCTTCTATTGTCATGGATTTTTGTCCCAAATATAGAGTTAACTATTTCATGCACCCACCCATGCATATTTAGCTCATTTTTATCTTTAGTTATCAACCTATGCATTCTCTTAACTCCATTTATTCTTAAGTGATAAGCTATGTTGGTTAGATCACTCCAATTTAGCCCAGATCACTCTTGTGTCTTCTAAGTTAACTCTCCATCTTCTCCACCTCTTTTAGCCTCTTCAAAACTATAAATACCCCTCACCTCTCCATTATTTTTCAAGTTGGATAATGCTCTTCCCTTCTTCACAAGCTTTTTCAAGCTTCTTCACAGGCTTTTGAGCTTCTTTCTTCATTTCTTTCTTTAGTTTTCCAAAGCTTCAAAGATTTCATTGTTGAATAGCTTCAAAGCTCCTACTTTTGAGAGGCAATTTCATTTGTGCACACAGTTCTTGTAGGTTATTTCTCTCCAAATCAAGCATCCATATGCTCATACATGGCATTAGAGCCTTTTGCTTTTATTTGTTATCTCATCTAGCTTTCATAAAAGCTTATTTTGTGTCCATATGTTGCTCACATCACAAGCCACATTGCTCATCAAGCTCTCAATGAGCTCATTTGAAAGCTTGAAAGCTTCTTTTGCTTCTCTTTTCTTATTGTTGCCAAGAGGATTGCTCCGCTACTACAAGAGGATTAGAGGTTGCCATACAAGGATTTATGAGGGTAGTGGAGGCTCATGCATCTTCTTTTATTCCAGGTTACTTCATGCTTTTTTTCATTTCATAGTAATTAGATAATCAAAACTTTGCTCATGGGAATAGTAAATACATGTTTTTTCCTTGATAGGCTAAGTAGATTTGCATTGTTAAAGTAGTTTCCATTTCAAAAGTTTATAGATTAAAAGCAGTTTCCCTTTCTAGATTATATCATTCCACTTATTCAGTTTATCAAACCAAAAACATAGATTCAATTGCATTAGGTAATCTCATATTAGTTTACATTCATTTTTCTAATTCCTAGAATATAAAAAAGTACTTTCATTTCTATAAATAGAAAAAAGCAAAAAATGTTTTGCACTCATATAGGTTTGCATGCATACAAAATCAAAAAGAACAAAAACATTAGCAGTGTAGAAGGTTTACAAACCCTTGGTCCCAACACAAGGTCAAGTTTAGTCAACGTTAGTCAAAACCCTTGGTTTCATCACAAGGTCAAACAAAGTCAAACCTTTGGTTGCACAAACCCTAAGTTGAAACCCTAGGTCAAGTCAAGGTTAGCTTAAACCATCTCTCTCTTGTTTAGGCTCATGAATGTGCCCTGGACTTAGAGGTGAGTGGGTGAAGGCAATCCTCGACAAGATAGAGGAGATCCACCCTAGACAAAAACAAGACCAATTAGTAATTTAAAAACAACAAGAAGATTCAGAGAACTTCAAATACAAGCAATCATCCAACAACATGAATGACAATGACAACTTGAACAAAACATCAATGACAACAATGGTCAACCCACACAATGCTGGAACATTAGAAACCCCAACAGAAGAATGGTGATTAGTGAACCTTAGGGTCATATAGTTATCTTTATAGCAACGGTCACAGAACACCGCATTCAAACAAATGCACAACACATACCCTAGGACTAGCCGATCACTCTCCATGAAGTCTAACTCTCCAATGAGCCAGATCACTCTTGTGTCTCACCTCCTCTCGATTGGCTACTTTCATGAGAGCGAGAGTGACATGGTGGTTCACCCCGTGGCAAGGAGAGAGGGTCCGTGTGTGCGCCAAAGCTGACTCGACCGCCCCAGGCCACCGAGTCATGTTTTTGAGTGTATAGGTATAAAATTAGATACCTTAATTAGTCTATCCACTACTACAAGAATAGCATCATGCTTATAACGGGACATGTGTAATCCTTGAACAAAATCCATACTAATAACCTGCCATTTCCATTCAGGTATGTCATGAGGATACAAAAGTCCTATTGGGTGCTGACATTCACCCTTAACTTGTTGACACTCTAAGCATCCTACCATAAATCATGTAGCATCGTTCTTCATTCATTTCCAGAAATATAAGGGTTTTACATAAGCTTACAACTTTGTTACTCTAGGATGACCTAAATATGGTGCAGAATGTGCTTCTTTCCACACAGTTCTTCTTAAATCTCCTTTATTTAGAACATATATCCTATTATTGAATCTCAATAACCCAACTAGTTCAAAATAAAATCCATCATACCTTGTATCTTGAGGATTTTCTATTAGAGCTTTCAAAACTTACTCATAATATTCATCACCAGTCAATTTTTTTCAATATCTGAGCTATGAAATTGGAACGCACTGATATTATTGTCGATATATGCCTTCTTCAACTCAAAGCACCAACCATTCTATTTTCCTTTGCACTTAATGTAATTAACCTCAAAATCATAGTCAAAGATGAGATCTAACCATCTTCTTTGTTGGACGTTAAGGTTAGGTTGAGTAAAGATATACTTCAAACCTTGATTATCGGATTTCAATTCAAATTGATTCCTAACAAATAATGCCTCCACACTTGAAGAGCATGCATAATTGCTGCTAATTCAGAATCATGAGGGGCATAATTTTGCTCATAGGATCGTAGCTTCCTAGACTCATAGACCACCACTTGGTCTTCTTGCATGGGTACTCCTCCTAACCCTTCTACTGAATCATCAGTCACAACAAAATGACCCTCTAGGTCTGGCACTTTAAGAATTGGTGTTGAAGTTAATTTCCTTTTAAGAATATAAAAATCTTCTTCACACTTATCAGACCACTCAAATATCTTTCCTTTTCTCTACAAGGAAGTGATAGGATGGGCAATTCTAGAAAAGTTCAAAACAAACTTCGTATAATACCTTGCTAATCCCATAAAACTTCACACTTCATGCACATTTTAGGAGTAGGCCACTCCAGAATAGCCTTTATCTTTGATGGATCAACAAAAATTCTGTTAGCTGATATGATAAGATCCAAATACCGCACCTCTTTTTGAAAGAAAGTACATTTGGATAATTTTCCATAAAGTTTATGCTCCATGAGTTGTTGGAGAACTATCTGCAAGGGTTGATGGTGTTCCTCCTCATTACAAGAGTAGATTAAAATATCATCTAAAAGCACCATTTTTTTTTTGTCTAGATAGTCTCTGAAAAAATTATTTATCAAATTCATAAATGCTGCTAGAGCATTGGTCAAACCAAAAGGTAAGACTGTGAACTCATAATGCCCATACCTTGTTCAAAAAGTTCTCTTGTGAATGTCTTCTTCCTTTAATCTCAACTGATGATACCTTGATCTAAGGTCAATTTTAGAAAATATAGTGGCATCACACATTTGATCAAAAAGATCATCTATGCATGGTAAAGGATACTTGTTCTTAATCATTGCTTTGTTAAGCATATGATAATCTATACAAAGACATAGAGTGCCATCCTTCTTCTTAACAAAGATCACAGGCACTCCCCAAGGTGATACACTAGGTCTAATCAATCCTTTTTGCACAATAATTCCTAGAGTTGAGCTTTTAACTCCATCAACTCAGTAGTAGTCATTCGATAAGGTGCTTTAGACATCGGTTTAGATCCAGGGATAACATATATTGTAGAATCAAAAACTCTCTTCGGGGGTACACCTGGAAGGTCTTCTGGAAACACATCCTGAAAATATTAAAGAAAAGGGTACTATTCAAAAGTATTTTCCTTTAATTCCTTCTCCTCTTCATCCTTCACCTTCTCCATTTTTACTACAAATATTTGGCATCCCTTCCATTTTTCTCTTTTCAATTGCATCGTGATAATTTGCCTAATTTTCATTTCTCTCTGAAAACCCTGGATAAGGACAATATTTCCACCATCATCGATGCATTCTATTATTTTGGAAAAATAATCAACTTTTGCCCTATGCTGAGATAGCCATTTCATCCCTAAGATGACATCATAGGATCCTAGAGGTGCTACATATAAGTTGACCTCCGTAAAAAATGTAGGTAGGGTTTATCTGGCTTTAAACAAGCATTGCTCTACCCAAGCTCTTGACTAGTTTGCAAACTCTACTGTCCATGAATTAGAGATGAAACCAACTTTCCTAGATATTTTATCAAGTAGTCTAGGGTTCATAAAATTTTTAGTTAATCCTGTATCTATAAGAATAGAAATTGGGGTTCCCAAAAGAGTACCTATGGTTTTAATAGGGGTAACCTGATACTCAGCTTGACGACTATGAAGAGCAACATGAATCCTTTGCTGAAAAGTCGTTTGCTATGAAGGTGAAGGTTTTCCTCCAAAAGAATTTCCTTGAATCTTCGTGGGGCATTAGTTAGCATAATGATCTCCTCCACACATGAAACACCCTCCAAGAGGACCTTTCTTTATTGAAGACCAATTGGTATTATCATCATTCCTTTTTGGATTTGAATCCCTTTTTCCATCCCTGTAATCATTTCTATTAAATTTGGAACTTTTTCCATGGTTCCTCTCTCTGGATTCTTGATCCTTGCTTCTCTTTTTGAAGGATGTCAAAGGATGACTCTAGTTAAATTTCCTTCGAGATCTTTCTCAATACATCGAGATAGATTTGAGCTTCTGCTCTTGCTTAATGGCTTTCTCAAAAACTTTGTCCATGGTTGTGGGTCCATGAACATCCACTTCTCCGCCAATCTGAGCATTCAAGCCCATAATAAACTTCCTTATTCTAAATCTCTCATCCTTTTGATATTGTGGCACATACTTCAATAACATAGTAAATTTTTCCCAGTATTCAATGACAATCATATCTCCTTGATGTAAATTTTGAAAATCTATTAATTTCTAGTCAAAATAAAGTTGGGGCAACCACCTTTTCCTGAATATGACCACAAATTAATCCCAAGTTAGGCTCAAGAAACTCAATCCTAATTCCATTTTCTTGTTCATCCACCACGTGGATGCTTCTCCAACTAACTGGTATGCTCCCCATACATCCTTGGTAATCTTAGAATGGTTTCTTATCTCAAAATATATTTCCATCTTAGTTAGCCAAGCCTCAGCTGCATCTCCACTCACTATTCCATCAAACTTAGGAGGTATAAATTTCTTCATATCTTGGGCTAACTCACTGGTAAGATGAGTTTTTGCCTCATTTTACATTAGTGAGTCTTGGTTATTTACTCTTGGTTCTCCATGAAAACTGGACTCTTCTCTTTCTTCAGAATAGTGTTCCTAATTGGTTTCTCCCTCTCTAACTTCTTGTTTTAGGGATTCCAATCTTCATTTTGTTTCATAACAATACCACACCTAGTCATTGCATATAAATTTATCAAAACATGCAACTTTTTTTTTTGATACACTATCATAAAAGTACAAGTTCGTAAATAAAGAAACTCAAAGATTCATCACACAATCATTTGCTTACTCAAAATCCAAAATCTAACTTTATTCACTTTTTGGACCTTCACATCCTTACTCAAATACAAAACTTCTATCTTTTTTTTTTGTTATAAAAAGGTATTGTTTACATATCACTTTCTAATAGAGTAAATTCCTTTGGTTCCTCTTCTCCATTAGAATCAAGTAACACAAATTTAATAGGTGTATGTACTTGTGAGAACTCCTTCAACACCTCTAAACTCATAACAGGCACATCTTGTCCACACCCGAAAGGCATGTCACAATGTGTAAATGGTTTACTAATCTTAACAATAGTAGGAGTTAACAATATTTTTTCCTACTCAAGTTGTTTCCTCCTTTCCAAGTGGATATGTTTGAGTGCATCAGCTAGTGTTTCAAAATCAGTGAGCTAAGCTTCCTTTGCATAACTCATTGTATTTTCTATCTTTGGTTCAGGAGATGGCTCTTTCTTAATAATGATCTTACACATTTCACTAAGTTTGGTTTTCTCAGCTTGCTTTCTTGTCCTTCTATTTCCTTCCATTTTGGCACAAGAACAAATATTTTATCATTATCATATCTTGCCAATCTTGTGAAACCTTACAATGAGATCCAAGGTCCAAGTGCTGAACCCAGTAGCTTTGATATCATGTGTAACATCGCAACTGGAATATTAGAAAAACTCAAACAAAATTAAGCAAATATGCATACATGTTTTTTAAAAGAGGGAGAAATATCCATAACCAATATATTACAATTTCTATATCCATGTATAATATACATATTCCAAAAGAAGGTTGCTTCACTTGCTATTTACAAATTGCAAAATAACAAATGGTCGTATTTCTTATGACTTACAATTTTATCAATATCATTTAAAAAATAAGCAATGTATTCTTGTTCACAAGTCTTTGGCAGTCAACTGCAGGACAAAGAGAGCATCACCCTGGTGCTTTTCCTCCAACCATAGACTGACAGTCCCCCGCACACTTTCCTTCCTGGAAGTGGCCCTTCCCTTCACAAGGATATTAGATAATGAAAATCAACTAATTCCATATGCCATCTGAGAACTAGTGATGTGTCCTAGCTATGACAATTGGGTTTACAATTCTAGTCTAGCTCTAGCTATGTATGACTTGTTCTGATTATTCAGTTATTTGGTACACCGTGAACCAACAATGCAAGCAGTGACTTTTACATTACTTTGGCCAAAGTTTCATATATATATATAGTCGTATGTTCACTCACTCTTTTCTCAACTTGGAGACAACATTATTATTAATCATTTATTTCCTTTATACATAACAACTCTCTTGGACATACTTATACCACATTACTCATAATGACATATACTGTTTATCTACTGGTCATTCCTGACGAGTCTAGGTTGAGAGTTAGATGACTGGTGTAAACACATATTGAGTCCCTTTTTTCATCCTTGCAATCATGGGTCTATGACATCTTGTCATCTACTCAAAGGCTTGTTTACCTAATCTCATGCTCATCCTAGTCATCTACACAAACTATGTTAACATTTAAACTGTATAGATTATCAAATAAAGACTCTATCTGTCTCAATAATTATTTGACTCATAAGCTGTTGATAATAACCTATAAATGTGAAATCATTCAAATTGAATACTTACTTTTATGTATAAATAAGAGAGAATTCCAATCATCACATTAGTCTAAATCTTGACTTCTCGTTGGCATAAAAAAATGTTTCTCAAGACATCCTTATGGCTATTCTTAGCCTAAGATGGGTAAAAGAATATTTCTTCATAAAACTAGAATATAGATAAATCAAGATGATTTCCATATTAACATCTATATAAAATTCTAATTTCTCCATATTTCAACTAAAAATAGAAACCTTATGTCAAGAGTCTCTACACTAAGACTTTGTCTTTTTATACTAGCTTTTCCAAGCTTTCTAAAAACATACACTCAATCCTCTTAATCCATAACTAGTAAGAGAAGTATACTTATAATTGACCTTCTCTTAGGTCCTTCTCTAAATTGCTATTAACCCTTTCTAGGTTACTAAACCTTAGCTTGGTTTTCTATAAAACAATCGCTCTATTATAAAATGGGTTATACTTTCACCCTTGGCCTCTATGTTCTTACACAATTAGCCTAAGAATAGAACAAAATTGACTTGAGTTTATCTCAGTCAACCTTCTTAAGATAATATACTCGGCCTACAACACATCAATCAGTTATAAACTTGTACCATCGATCATTAACATATTGCTCGGCCATAGACTTAATCTGTGAGCCTGAATTCATAATATTTCGACCTAAAAGTTTACACACTCAGCCCTTAGCAAAATATATGGCCTTAAAAATTCACAGTTGACTCTTAAAAAAATATATGGCCTTAAAACTTCACAATCAGCTCTTAACAAAATATATGGCCTTAAAATTTCATAATTGGATCTTAACAAAATATATGGCCTTAAACACCATCACCAAATGGTTTAGATACTAGTCTGACTATTATCACCAGTCTATATATATATATATATATATATAGATAAAATAAGGTATATTATTATAGACATGGATAATCAACTCTTTGAGATATCGAGCCATAATGTTTCCCTAAAGATACATAATAAAATAAGGATAACATATCTTCCGAGTCATTCTTTTCTACTCCAAATGAAATATGATGCTTATAAATACAGTTCTAATTCCTTAGTCGAGGATGATCAACATAATATATCTACATATTCCATTGCAATTACCAATAACGTAATGCATATCAAGATATTTGTAGTATCTCATACGATAGTATAAGAAGAACTTACCTATTGTATATCACAGGTAGCATGCTAACTATTTCTTACTTCTTCCTGCGTTCCTCCTTTCAGATCCCTTTCCTTCGAACTCTTCTCTCTCTACTGTATCCTCCCTCTCCCTTCTCACATAAAACACTTCCCTTATTTCTAAAGTTGCCTTGCCCAAGTTATGGGCACTCATTATTGCACCACACCACAACTCACTCCATATTCTTGTGGCTCTCCACATGCAAAAGGTAGTGGAGAACATGGAGCTATTGCTCCTCTCTCCACTCCCAAGCATTTAGGGAGTCCACTTAGAAGAAAAAGGAGACTCTTTTAATTTACCTAACATAATTATCAACTACAACAGTAATATTAATAATAATAATAATAATAATTTGTAAATCGGCATAACATACTTATCTAGAAAATGTTGATATCGTGCACTTTCAACCATTAAATGTGTTCATCTGAAGAATAAATATCGACGTGAAATTCTCACAAGTTGACTAAGATTAGACAACAAAATTAAACATGTTTAGTCGACTTACACTTGTCGACTTGTCATCCAAAGATATACACTAGGCTTCTATCAGATGACAACAGGGATTTAACCTTCATCACAATGATGACATATCTGACAAGAACTGACATGATCTCTTACTAAGTATATGTGTGTGTGTGTGTGTGTGTGTGTGTTTCCAGATGGCATAAGGTTCGTTGTGTTCACATGATATAGTATCCACTCTATGGTGATACTATCTCTCTACTCATATCGGAGGGAAAACAACATTGTTCCTGCATCCACCTCAGTTACATGACTGTAGTTAGTCTATTTCATCATTTTAACCACATGTTAAATAATGACATCATAAACAATTTTGTTGCACATAAATTGATACAAAACAAATGCATTTTCATCATTACTATGATCATAATATTTTCTCTAACTATTTGTCTCTTCAAAAATAAAGAAAATAAATACCTTAGTTTTTAAAAATGGGGTGTGACAAAATGGGTCTTGGTATATCCCCATTCACTTGTTGGGCGATGATAACATTTCCCCTTCTATTTTGATATCCCCTCAATCGATAAGGTCTTGAATGTAGTTTTTCAATTTCATGCACTTGTTGGTAGCATGACCCTTAATCTTGTGATAATAACAATATTTATGTTTTTTAGACCATGCATGTTTAGTTTTGGTGAGGGGGAAGGCCATCATGTTAGCTTTGACTAGTTTTTGGAACACTACCTCCATTGGTTTTCCCAAAGGTGTGTATTGTATCCTTTTTGCTTCTTGTCTTGGTTGGCCAAATAGGATAGTGACATTAGGATTGTGTTGAACATTTTAAACATGATTTAAGTCTATGAACCCATCACTAACTACATTTTTGTTTTTTCCAAACACTTGAGGTTTTTTTTGTTTGGATTTGGTCCTTGGAAAAGATCTTGACCAATCCTTTAGCTACAAGTTATTTTTCAATTTGCACCCCTTTCTCAATAATTTCATTGAAAGAGGTGACTTAGTGTACCTGTAAGTGAAATGTCCTTATTCAAATTAGTGATAAAGATGTGCATGAGTTGTTTTTTAGGAATGGGCCATGGGAATCTACTTTCTAGACTTTTCCACTATTGTAGAAAGGATGAGAAAATTTCCCCTTTTATTTGTTTAGCATTATAAAGGTCCATCATAGTTAATTCATGCTATACATTATAAGAGAAGTGTTTTATGAACTTCTCCATCAAGTCAGTGAATGTAGTAATGGACCCTTAGGGAGGTGTAAGAACCATTATAATGCTTGTCCTCCTAAACTTTAGGGAAATAGTCTAAGCAAGTAGATGTCCTCATAAGTGACCTCTTGGAATGCCATGTAATATGCTATGTAAAATTATTTTACATGGTATCTTGTATCTCCCTTTCCCTCATACTTGTTGAATTTGGGTATTTCAAAGTAGCGAGGAAAGGGGATTTATGAGATGGTCCAATCGAAGGGGTAGGGACATAGTTCTTCAAATATGCATGTTTTATTTTGATTTTGTGTACCTACTTATAACGCCTTACTAGAATCCATCATGGCCTACCACTCTTGGTCAAAGGGGGTGTTCAAAGATGGTGATGGTGAGATAAATTTAGAAATTTATGGTTGAAATGGGAAAAGGTGGATGTTTGGGTGATTGAATGTATTTAGTTTTGTTGTTAGTTGGGTTGATTTGGTGAGTAGGATTGAATGGATTGTTTGAATTGTTTTTGTTTTTGATTAAATTTATTGTGTTGATGTATGGTATTATTTTGATGTGTTGGTTTTTTTGGATAACTTGAGTTGTTGAGAAAGTTTAGGTTTTTTTGATTTCTTGATTTTGATGGGTCATTGTTTTTGTTTAGATTTGTTAGAATAGATTGATGATTTGGATTGTCATATTTGTTTTGATTGGAAGGATTGCCATAGGAGTTTGGGTGATGAGGGTCATGTTTTGTTTTGGGTTTGGGTTTGTGTGATAGGTTTTTCTTTTTAATGACAACGGTCCTTTTCATATTATCATCATGGTTTTGATGCAAGTGATTATTGGTGTTATCATGATTTTGGTTTATGGGTCCTTCGTCTAGGGTGTTGTCAGGGTCTTGGCTTGATGGCTCAAGATGCACTATTTTGTGAATATTTTCTAGGTTATAGTTTGATGGCAATTGGGCTCTTGATTCAATTAGATGTCTAAGTATGTCATTTTTGTTTCATTCTATAAATTTATCCACTAGGGAGTGTCCTTGTTTAGAATTAAGGAAGCCATGATAGTCATGAGAGTACTTACTTTGGTTAAGGAGAATTTAATTGTCACTATCACTAGAATGGACCCTTTAGCAAGAGGGTTCTCCAATATAAGGATCTTGAGAACATGGTAATCCTAGGAGAAAGGGATTTTCTTCATTAAATTCATGTTCAATTTAGCTTGGTGTCTTGTGGTTGGTGACATGAAAAGGTGTCTTGGTCTTGAATTGGATGTGGCTTTAGGATTTGATTTTAAGATGTGACTTTAGAATGTTGATCCTAAAAATGTTTATTTTGAATTTAGTTTGTTTAATTTTGGGCTTTTGGTGCAATATAAGTTTAACACAAGGATGAAGAAAAAGGAGACGCAAGAACACCTTATGCTTGTCAAATGGGATTGTTTGTCTTGTGATCTCACAAATATAGTTGACTTGGTCATAAATAGTAGTGGCCCAATATTTCAAAGCACGAACTACAAAGGATTAGAACCATATCTGTAGCCTACTTTTTCTTTTCCAAAATTATAGTGTGAGTAACTTCTTGAGGCCAACTACTTACCGATGTATCACAAGTTACAAATGGCTAAAAAGTTTCTTGCACTAGGCTCAATAAGGCTCTTGTTGTGCTTCACACACACACCTCATTTAAGGCAAAATGTGGACCCCTTCTCTTACTTTTTCTCCATCTTTTCTTTTTTTGTTTTCTTTGGATTTGATGCCTTCGCTTAAATCTCTCTTTTGCCTTTGGTTTTGATTTTTGATTGTTGTTTATCATTAGAATTTCACCTTTTTTCTTTAAACATATTTTTTTAGTTTGGCTTTATTGCTTTTCCTAGTTTTTACTTGATTTTAATGTCTTTTATTTGATTTTCTCCTTGTTTCCCTTTGTCAAAGTATCAAGGTTTGTCATTTCATCATGATAATAGAATCAACGCTGAAACTTTGACAGTTGTATGTTGCATGGTGGAATTTTGGCTTATCAGGGTTTGTCATCTTGGCATGATGGTAAAAGCACCCCCAACATCCCAACCCCAAGGATACTAGTGTTGATTTGGTGTGTCACCCTTTTCAGAGTTTCAGAGTTTGTCATCTTGGCATGATAGTGAAAGCATATTTGAAGTCCTGAATGACTAGGGATATGACCTAAGTCTGACCTATCCTTAGCCCTACATTTATTGTAGTTGTTTCCCACACGTGTGTGAAAAGTGGGTTTTATTGCCATTTACTCAATTCATTTTCACTTTTTCCTTTTATGATTTTTACTTTGGGTTCTCTGGTGATTTGATCTTGTGCATGAGATCAAGGTCGTTAGTGCATCTAAAGGTGATTGTTCATGATTTTCCTACTTGTGTGGCTATTCTTACGTGTTCCTCACCATTTTTCTCACTCACTATGTTTTCCAAGTAGGTTTTCATAAATTTCTTTGCATTTTAATGGTGTTTTTCACCTATTAGTGTGTTACTACTTTGGTTTGATCTCTTTTTTCTATTTTTTTTTGCATTTTCCTTTGTATTTTGGGTTGTTTTGGGGATTTCTCCATTTCTATTTTCCTTCTACTTTTCTACTTTTTCATTTTTCCCCTTTATGTTTTTGTGTTTTAGCCCATTTGAATCCTTTTATGCTTTGGTGCGTTTTTCGATGTTATTTTTACTCATTTCACTTTTTGGAGTCTTAGAGTCTTTATTTCTTTTATCTCTTTTAGGTGTTTGGAGTGAGTCTTTCCCAATCTTTGATCCTTGTTATTATGAAATTTCTCTAGGTCTTTCAAAATCGTGATGGCAGACATTTTCATTTTACTTTACCATTTTGGTATGTGATAGAGGTTGTCTTTCAATCCTGATTCCCAACATTTTAATGTATTAACTCTTTTGAAATCATGTCGTCAGACTTGTTTGTTTTCCCTTGCCATTTTGGTATTTGGTAGAGGTTGTCTCCAACTTCTGATTCTTGACACTTTAGCGTATTAACCCTCTCTGAATCATGAATTTGAGCTTGTGTGTTTTGCTTTGCCATTTTGGTATGTGATAGAGGTTATCTCTGATCCTCGATTCCTAACACTATAAAGTATTAATCTCCTTAGGATCGTAACATCAAACTTATTTTCTAGTGCTCTTTTGGTATAAGTTTGAAGGTTGCTTCGATCTCCAATCTCTGACAACTTTAACTTGATAGTTTCTTAGGATCAGATGATCAAATTTACAAGTTTTTGCTTGCCTTTTTACACAAGAATAATAAGATCACCTCGATCTTCAATCCTTAATGTTTTACATAGTACTATCCTTTGGGTAGGTATCAGACTTCTGGGATCTCCAATGATTTACAAGGAAACCATAATTTTCTTTTGTTTTGATGTATTTCAAGTTAAATTCTTCAAGGATATGCTTTAAGGTTGTGGAATGTACTAACCCTGATGAATTTAAAGGAATATATCTTATTGTCAATGGTATGTTTTAATGGGTGGTTTGGTTCTCATTGCTGAAATGCAAGAGAATCCATCAGGAAAAGAGATGAAGTACGAGTTCAAGGGGTATCATCCCCCATCCAAGATGTTTTCAACATATGCAAAGATTGGAGATACAAATCTAGATCGTGTTGATGTCTAGGAATTCCTACAAAGGGCACACAAGGAAGGAGACAGATCCTTTTCAAGCCCGGTGCATGGTTGGTTCAGGATTGGTTCAAGAAACTGCATCCCCAGTATCCTTATAGTCTCCTAAGTTGGTTTTGGCATGTGCACAAAGATATGATTAGAATAAGAGGAAAGTGTTTGATCTAGCATGTCGAGTGGTTCTAAATTTTAGGGTTGGTTTGATAGAGAGAGTCTTTGAATTCCCCACCCATCTTGAGCATGAGAAGGAAGTTCATGGAACCAAATCAAAGAAACCAAGCAAAAGGTGTCTTTGAGACATGGCGGTGTAGGGAGAGTTGGGGAACCACTTACAACTAAGGAATAAGAAGAGAAAGAATAACAATTGGAGGGATTAGACTCAAAGGTATTTCAATACATTTGCATGTGCAAAATTGGAATGACATCAAAAGTATTACTCTTGGAGTGGAAGTCCTTCATAAAGATAGTCAACTAACAAAAGTTCTTAACAACAGGGTCATCAAGGAAGCAATGAGAGCCTATCACAATATCAATAATGGAGCGTATCAATATTAGGGAGTAAAGTTAGTAGTTTAATGTTAATATAGGGGAATTCCTCCTAGTTTATATTTTAAGAGGTCAGCCTAATTTTTGAAAGTATGTAACTTGTAAGTAGGTCTTGCCCTACTAGGCCATCCTTGTGATGAATGTAATTAAAGATCACCTTTATAAAGATAGGAGTGTAATTTGGGTTTTAAAAGGGGGGAATATAGATTTTTTGATATGGGGCTACAATTTTATAATTTTGATAAAGCATGCAAGTGGCAAATTGTAACACATCTACAGTGTGGGAATCTCGCTATATCACATGTAATCTACCAATTTTGGTGCCAATTAATAATAAATATTCAATCTTCTCTGTGTTTCTATGCTTTGGTGGTAATGTATTTGCAGTTTTTCCCATTTGTGTTTGATGCTTCTTGGTGAGATTAGTGCTTAATTGTTATATCTTTATATGGGATTGAGGAATAAAGTCTAATTTCTATGCATGGAATATGGTTTTTTCATACATTTCATTCCAATTTCTCAGTAACTCCTTAGACTTTTGCATCTAATGTGTATATGATTGCGTGAAATATTGGTCATTACATTTCACATTATTTTTATATCTCATCAGGTTCATTAAGTACAGTTGGTCAAATACAGAGGTTATCCAATTTCATTTTATTCATCTTTAGTTTCTTCTAACCCTAATCTCATTTTACATTTTCTTTATTAGTAGATTAGTTTAGGATTAGATTTAGGAACTTTGAACTTAAATATAACACTTGTCTACATAGAGACTTTATCAATATGAACCTAAGGATCACATTAGTCTATAGAGAGACTTTATCAATTTGAACTCAAAAGCAAACCTTTCCTATAAAGAGAACTTATCTATTTGGTCCAGATTTATTTACCAGCATATGCCCCTTAAACAAACATTCACATAGACCACTAAGCTACTCAAACATGCTGTGACCTTGAAAATAGGGACCTTGGAGGTAATTAATCTTCTTGATTGGTTACCTTTTCAGTAGAAGTAGATTGATCTTCATTCTACTTGAGTTGATGTGCCAAAACAACCATCAACAACTCTCTAGGGAGTCCTCAATATACCTGAAGGTATGTGAGGCCCAAGTCTGTGAAATCAGGGAGTTTGTTTAAGATGTGTGATAAAGTTCAAATCTCTTCTCACTTCACTCCATCCTCTTAAACAAGAGATGCACCAAGAATGACAATTCCTACCTTGAGGGGTATTATCCAAGGCCTGGGTATTGGTGGATGAAACTACCTCACTTCAAGGCATGCTTAAAACACGTAACCGCTTAGCCAAAATTGATAATTCCTCCCTCTAATTTATATACTCCATTAGAAAATAAGGTTTGGATAGTGCTTGTGATGAAATCCAAGTCACTAAGCCCCTGACAAAATGAAAAATTAAAAAGGAACACTTGCTTTTAATTTCCAAGATCACTTCAAAGTGTAAGGAAAGAGCATATGCAAGTTCCTTTAGTGACAAAAAGGAAGAGGATTTTTTTTATCTCAAGATCACCTTGTGAGATGAGAGAAGAGCATACACAACCAAGTCATGAACACAAAGAAAAGACAAACAATAAGGTTGTTTTTATCCTCAAGGTCATCTTGTGGTATCATAGGAGGGCATACACAACCAACTTATACACAAACACAATAAATAAAGGTTACTTGTCCTTATTAAAAAAGGTGAGTGAAATTGCTTTGGAAATTTGTTCTTCAACAAACAAACCTACAACACCACAAGTTGGTAGTTTGTAAGATACAATGCTTGGATCAATAAACCTATGAAAAATAGGGGTTAAAAAAGTAAGAAAAGCTAATACAAATGAAAAGGACAAATGTTAGTACACTAAAATTAACAAAATCTATAAAATAATTAGAAACAAAATAGAAACACTAAAATAATAGATAGAGACACTTCAAATTATACAAAAATGCTTCTATCTAGCACATAAATGCCAACTTGCAAGAATAGATGATTAGCAGTTACAAAAATGGTAAAAAATGCCACAAAATGCTAAACTAAGACATAAATGCCTCTAGACCAAATAGAGACATTGACCTAAAAGAACAAAGGATTAGAAAATGGGAACACTTGGAAAATAGATAGAAATGTCAAACAAATGATGAAAATGTTGAGAGAGACCATAGAAACATTTCCTTACACAAAATAAGTCAGTTTGAACAAAAACATTGCGAAAAATAATGAAGACATTGATAGTATAATAGATATGTTGACACAAACTAATGAAACACTGCTACACCTACAAAACTAGGATCTTTAAGGAGAAATCGTAGTTTAAATGTAATAAATAATTAAAACCGTAACTAACTTAACACCCACAAAAAACTAGGTTGAGGGATAATTATTGCGCAGTATTAATGAATGAAAAGACCCCTACAAGACTAGAAATAATTAGAAAACCCATGAATATGAAGGAAAATGACTCCTAGAATCATAGAAAATAAAGACATCATGTATTAAACATCAAGTATTAAATGTATATTCTTAAATTTGAATGCATGCGTTGAAATAGAGAATGGATACGTCTATGTGTAGAAACATGGCCTACAAGCATGAAAACCTACAAAAAGCACATCAAAATGAACTGTAACCACAAAAATTAGATGGAGATCGAAGTCCCACTAAGCATGGTAGAAATGTGATATCTAAGTTTGGACCAAAAACAAGGAGAAATCAATTAGAAACATAAACATCCATTCCAAACCAAACTAACCTCTAGTAGAGCAATGAAGGCATTAACAACAAAAAAATGCAGTAGTGGACACTAGCATTATACCTCCATGACCTTGGGATATGCTCTTGGATAAGAGGTTGAGTTGATAACTTACTATGTTAGTTTATTTCTCTTGGAAATTTCCTAATTTAGTAGCATGTACCTTCACTTCCAATTATGATATGAATGTCCATTGGATAGAGGGTTTATATAGATTTATTGATAAGAATGTGGATAGTTCATATTTGATCTTGGGGATGGAGGGTTGGGATTATCTCATAAGATTGGATGGCTAGGATTGAGGCACGTGAAGGGATGGGATTAAATCAAGTTGAATAAGGGCTAGGATTACCTTAACTTTCATGGGGAAATGGGATGCACACAAGTGGAGGTTTGAAATGAGTGCAAGTGGATGGGGAGATCAAATCATGAGATGGATGGTTGAGATCAAATTGTCTTGCATGGAGAGATAGGATGCACACATGTGGATGCTTGGAGTGAGGGTGAGTGGAAGAGAGAGATTGAGTTGTGATGGATGGTTGAGATATTCTTAAGTTTGAATGGAGGGTGGAGATGAAAAAGGATATTTTTTGGATTTTAGTGGTGAGGTGAAAATGATTTTGTATTTTTATTTTTAAAATGAGGTGAGAGAGAAATATGAATTAGCCTAAATATTTAAATAAGTTTGATTTATTTAATTAATTAGTAGAGGAAGATAGTCACAATTAAATAAATGGAATTTGTTTAGTTGATTACTGATGGAAGAAGGTTAGTTGAATTAATTAAATAAATATATATATTTTAATTCACTGATGAAGAGGAATTAGTCTAGTTAATTAGCAATGTAGAAACCTAAAATTGTCTATCACATTTCTATTGTCATCAACACTTCATTTGCATCATTCTCCTCTAAATTAATTTTTACATCATCATGACCTCTATTTTTCTATGTGACAACATTTCTTTCTATTTTTTTATAGAGGTTTAAATTTCATTGCTAACACATTTCTTGTAGAAAAATGCTTGTCAAAGGCTTTTTTGATCAAACCACTAACATTTTTGAGTGAAAAATGTTGGTCCACGATCATTCCTCAAGCTACTAACTTGTTGTGTGTAGCATCTCTTGTGAAAGACCATATTTTATCACTAATTTAGTTGCACCTTGAACATGATAAGGGAATGAATCTTTGTATGCTTTATTTGTGAGAATTTATAAAGTGTGTATGCTCTCCCCTCACACCACAAGGTGATCTTGGGGATAAAAATCACTTTCTAAGTTCTTTTGTGTTATACCTAAGAGTCTAAGTATGTATGCTCTCTCCTTGCATTGAAAGGTGATCTTGGAGATCAAAAGTAATTATATTTCTTTCCCTTTAGGGGCCTACCTAAGGATTTCATCACCTTATGCGACAACCCATACCCACGTGTTCTAATAAGGTATAGAAATTTAGGAGAGAATCAAAAGACTCTCCTACTAAAGGACACTTCTTGTTTAGATAAGCTTGAAATAACTTTATACCTTGAAAAGTAACGAACAAGAATGGGCTACCCTCTCAAACCAGGCCTTTAGATATACCCTTCATTTCTTGGACTTGGTACTACCGTACCTTCAGGTATTTTGAGGACATCCCCTAGTTACCTTATTTAGCGTAGATAGGATGTTTCATCCATATATACTTGGAATGCACCGATAAGCAGTTAGCCCCAAGAAGTTACTCACCACACACAAGTGTTTATGCCCTCTAGAACCAGACATGCATGCTGTGTATGCTCTCCCCTTGTTCCTTTTGAGCAATCTTGGGTGATCAAATTATCATCACGGGACTTGCATGTTATGACTAAACAAAGGAAACAAGGTGGGCTTACAAGTGTATATACTCCCACTTGAATAATTTAGGATTGTTCTTGTGCTTGGTGTGTCTTTTTGTTAACAAACCAGTGTTGACTTTGGTATGATGGTTGTCATTGATGTCAAAAGTGAGTACCTCAGGTGGAGGATGCCTTTCATGTCATGATCATGTTGAGTTGGTTGATTGGTTGCTCATGTTTGAGTTGAGTTGTTGTTGTGATGTTGATGTCAAAAGTTGGTTCTTTGTGATGTGTTGATTATTTGATATTGATTATGTTGACCATTGATGTTGATCAGTTAAGGAGTTCAACATGCTTCATGTTGATCATAAAAGGAGTGCAGTCCTATCAATATGAAATTCATTTCTTAATATTCATGATTAGTATCACTCTAAGGTTATTGTTCATTTCATTTCACAGATGGTGTCTTGGAGTTTTGATGGCACATTATTGATATTAGTTGTGTTGAGAGTTGATGTCTTAGATCAGTGTTCATAGTATGACCTTAGGATGAAGAGCAATCTGAGAAGCATTATCAAGGCATGTTTGGTACATTTTGAGTATGGTGAATATTGGCCTCTAGTGCTGATTACCTTACCATGATGATGGTTCTACTAGTGTGACAGAGATACATTTTCTCAAGAGTTGTATAAGGTGATTAGTGTATGTTGGAGCTTTGGGTTGATGTTTTTTTGTCATTATTAAGTTCCCTTCAGTCATGTATGGATTGATCTCATGCATTGCAGACAAAGATATTTCATGATGTCATTCAGAGTGATGATGATACAATGAGTTTCAATGGAATGCGATATAATATTGGGATCCTTGAAAATATGTTAAGAGGTCTTCATATTAGGATTTTATTTAGTGTGTTCTAAACCCTAACAAAGGTCATACAAGGTATATGTGAGACATAGCTTGCCCGTCATTACTTTTTTGTCTTTTTATTCAGTGACTTAGTATCATAGGTTAAAACAACTTAAGTGAATACTTGAGGATATCAACTCCATGGGGATACTAGTCCCTTTTCCTAGTAAGACCGAGAGACCCGGTTGAGTCTTGTGGAATGGGCACCCAAATGGAAATCGATGGCTCATGTTTAAAGTATGAAAGGCATGAAAAGTGACATCAAAGGCAGAAGTTTAAATGCCAACAGATTTGTTGCTTTGATAAATTTGATGGGTAGTTGGAATATATGTAGCCCTTAACTATTTTTGGCAGTTTGTCACCGAACTAGGAAGGCCAGGGAAATTTATAAAAAAGGACTCAGAGAAGTTTTAGGGAGAAAGAATGGGTGTTTTGTGTTTCATAGAGACATATCTACATATTTCTGTGTGAATTGTAAAATTTGATGAAGTAAAACTATGTATTTAGGGATCTTGAAGTTATGATATGTTTTGAATGCATGAAAAAGGTTTCTGATTATTTGTGTGTATGAAAGGGGCTTCAGATTAGGTGAGGGGTTTCAGACTAGGTGATGTGCAGTGTGTATTATATTACATATATATATTTTTGTCAGCAGAGGAGATAAGTATCTTATGGTCTTTATGTTGGTGCTGCATTAAGGGTTTTTATGAACAAGTGCATTACAGTGAATCAGAGTAACCCTTTGAACTTCTTCTTTTTGTATTCAAACCATTGATACAATCATATCATGTTAGTGAGGCACCATTTTGCTAGTGAGGTAGTTGTATTTGCCAGTGAGGCATGTTGTATTTGCTAGTGAGGCATGTTGTGTAGCCAGTGAGGCACAAAAAGTAGCCAATGAGGCTCTATGATCAGTGAAATTTTATTAAGCTAGTGAGGCAATTTTTCATGAGTGGGTTTTTTTTATCCCTATGCAGGTTTTCCACTCATAAAACTTGTGTTACGTTTCCTCCTGATGGTTTGTTATATTGTTCTTGTTTGATAATCTTTGTTCAAGTTTTATATCCTAACTTGCATATCATTGTGACTATGTTTTCAATGGGTTTCTGTGCATAATATTGGTGAGTTAAGTTTTGATAGTTGAAAGTTTATAGACCATTGATTCACCCCCCCTCTTAATGGCCCTGTACTCCAACAAGTGGTATCAGAGCATAGGTTCCTTGTTGAAGTCTAATAGGCTTGGGTAGGTCTTGGTAGTGGAGTATTATGGGAAAGTGTAGAAGAAATAGAGAAAGAAAAGATGCCAAGCAGAAGTTTGTAAAACAAACCTGAGTCAAGTCAAGTAATGAGTTGCTGCATGAGTCACCCCTGAATGTTGATACAAAGTGTGATAAAGAGAATGGTCTTGTAGTTGAGAGTTTTGATAAAAAGGAAGACTTCATTGTGAGTGTAGGTGGATAAGAACTTGATAAAAGAGAAGATGATTTTGTTGTTGAGATTGATGACGAAGAAGGAGACCTCTTTGTGGTTGAAGATGATTATGAACAAGAGTATGATGAACAAGAGTGTGAGATTGATATGGAAGGCGAACTCTTGTGTGCTTTGGATACGATCAAGCAACTCAAAAAAGAGAATAAGAGACTAGAAGGCCAACTTCAACAAGAAAAAGATTCCAAGGACAAGGTATGTTCAAATTTTGCAAAAGTTTCTTTAGAACTTGAAGAGTCAAATAAATTAATTATCAGTCTAAAGACAGAAATAGAAGCCAAAAGGGTAGTTGATTTTACAAAATCTGATCTTGAAGTCAAAACTAATGAATACCTAAAACTAGAGTTTCTTTGAGAAAGGAATTGGAAAAGGCATCTTCTAAGTTGGACAAGAATTTGCAGTTTGAAAAGAGTACTGAATGCTTAAATGACTTGTTGAGGAAACAAAAGCATCGTAAGGACACTACAGGCCTAGTCTATGAAGAAGGGAAGACCTCTAAAGTTAGGAATACACCAAAGAAGAAGATAGATTTGGGTCATCATGTTGCTGCTCCTGCAGACAAGATAGAAGAAAAACCTACTGATAAAGGAGGAAGGACAAGTAGCTTCTCAAGATCTTCACCTCTCAGGGAATACCATTCAATAAGGTACAACTATTCTCAATTTCATGGTTATTGCTATTCTTGTCATATTTATGGTCATAGAGCTAGAGACTGTAAAACTCATTCAAGAAATGGTTTTAGATGGAATAAGGATGAAAGTTCTTATAACTTGTCAAATTAGGGTTAAATAATATTGTATGTTATAACTGTGATAAAGTTGGTCACCTAGCAAGAAATTGTTGGATGTATGAAAGACATGATTATGTAAGGAATGCCAACAAAAGTTATCATAGAATGCCTAGAAGAAACTATCTTTCCTTTGGTCTAGACTAAAATATTTTATGTTATAGATGCAATATGTTTGGGCACAAAGCACAGTGGTGTAGAAGGTTGATAAAACCATCTAGAGAATACATGTTCAAGCAAAAGCAAGAGAATATCTTGAGCAAGGAAAATAAACATCCTAGGTTAGTTTGGAGAAGAAAACAAAGTCAAGAAGAAAGAAAAACTAATCTTGTGTATACCACACAAGAGACATCACCTGTTGCATAAAGAGATCCATAAAGTTAGGGGGACATAAACACTAATGTATCTTTTATCCCCATAGATAACAACAGTGAGGTTGTATATTAGTTATTGTGGGTTTCTGATAAGTGATAGTGCATAGATAATGAATTTGCATGTGTATTTTTTTCATAAGCTTTGAGGAGAACACGTTGAGTAATGTTATGTGGTGACTGTGTTGACTCATTGTATATCTCAATCATTATTTGCAACTGATAGAAAATAGATATAGTAGTATGCAGTTGTGGATGCATAGTGATTAGTTAGATTGTCTACATAGAGGTTTTCACTTGATGAGTTTCTTATGCTCAATGCTCACAGTCCCTTTGTTATTGCTTTGATGATTAGAGCAAAAGGAAGTAAAATGTTGCAAGGTTTTGACATATGTCAATGCAGAATATAGTGACATTATGAATATACAGTGCTTTTAATAATGATTGCTTTGAGTCTATTTTGTAGGGGAATGATTTGCAATTAGTATGGTCAAATCTTTATCTAGGGTAGACTGTCATGAATGAACTGTGATTGCAAAGTAATGAAGTGCTACATCTTGATAGTGATATGGAGCTTTAAAGGTTGTAGCATTTTGGTAACTTGCTAGTTGATACTGATATGCAGTGATAACGGTTCTCTTATTTTAGTATTGTGACTTTGTATCTTAATCATAATATGACAAGATTTCCAGGGTGAATCTTGGTATGTACAGTGGTATTATTATTTAGGGATTGCTACTTGAATAATAAATGCTTCATGATAGCCTATTTTCTCTAACTCAAAGTCTTTAGTATTAGTGCATAACTTAGAAGAATCTTATAGAATGTTGTCTTGAAGGGTAGTATCAAGAAGTTTTGGTAAGAGCATAAGAAGATTTGATATCAAGTAGTTGGAGCAGACAGTTTGCAAAGGGTCTCTGTCTCTGACCATTCAGACTCCTAGTCATTAATAATGATATGCTCAGTTGTGGTCTTCAATTATTATGGAGTCATTTCATATTTCATGCTAGAAGTTTCTCATCATGTGTATGCACTTAAACAAGATCTCAAAGCAGTGGTCAATGAAGTGACAGTTGTGTAGTTCTTTAGTGCCTTTCTTTTCTTGATTGTTAGTCTAATGTTAGTAAACTTTTATGGTAGTGAAAACCCTGTTTAAACACAGTAATATAATGTAACGATGGAACTTGGAATGGTATACTTGTGTGACCACGTGTTTTCTTTATATGTTACTATTAGACTAGTTGCTTGAGTAAGATCTTGGTCAAGTATGACAATGAATACATTGTTGAGTACACGTGTTCAGATTTACCGGCATCGGCAAGAGTTGATCTGAGTCTCAGCAATCGACAAGTATCTCAGCGATCACATTGTTCACAGTGGATTTTTCTTTGCATCGGCGAGACGGTGTGTTGTGTTACTCTGATGAAGGCTTGAACTTCGCTCGTCAGGTTTAATGGTTCAACATGTTCAACCAATGTGATATGTCTATCGGCATAAGGTTGGCCATCGGCTGCTATTACTCCGATGAAGGCTTGAACTTCGCTCGTCAGGTTCAATGGTTCAACAAGTTCAACCGATGTGATATGTCTATCAGCATAAGGTTGGCCATCGGCTGAGCCTGTGGTAGGTACTCCGACGGTCTTTTGTTACTCCGATGAAGGATGAAGGCTTAGGCATCGGTGGGACAAGGAACCATCGGTGTGGATGGTGGAGTGGTCTCTGATGTCTTGGGCTATTCCGATGAGGCTTAGACTGGCATTGTTGACAACAAAATTGTCGACGATAGTCTTACTAAGTGTTCATGTATGTAAACTGGGATATCAAACTCAAACTGGTGAATGTGGGATAATTAGATCTCACGAATATGAATAGTTGTGGAAACGGTTATGAGCTAGGATGTTAGGAATTGGTTTGATAGTGGTGATGTGGCTCCTTGACATGGCGGAAGGATAGAATAGCCAATGTTGTATTGGCAATGCATATCACAATTATTGTCAATTGAATGATTGCCTTTTGTAACTGTCTGGTTCGTTATGGTTTCTCTTCTGTAATGTGATATATTTAATGCATTGTAATAGAGGGCAAGAGTGAAAAGAGAGGGAGACAAAGTGAGTTCGGGCTATTTTGTTCGATTGGTTATTAGAGACGAAGAAGAGTAGTCTTGACACTCATGCATGGACATGTAGTTCTGAATGTTGGATGAGTGTGATACCTGGAATCGGGCAAGACAAATAGAGCGAAGAGGAGTGACTGTCGAATAATCTCTAGATGGAACAGGATGTTAATCTCCATGAAAGGGCTTAGTGCTTGAATTGTATTGTAACTGTATTTTCTGTTGCTGAATAATACAATGGCGATCTGGGCTTCTGGAGTGTGGGGTTTTTTACCTGAAAAGGTTTTCCGCACGTAAATCTGTGTTCATCTCTTCTGTTCCATCTTTCATGTTTAATGGTTCTATTATTGAAACTGTATAATTCTGCTGTTGAAACTGGTTAATGTTGCTTGTACTTTCCTCTAAGGGTTAATGTTGGAAATGAACTATGTCTGATTCCGCTTTGTGGCATAGTTGTGAGTGTTTTAGAGGCAATCTAATGAAATTTAAAATTACCAAAGACATCACTGTTCTCAGATGTTCGTATTAAGATGCTTTCATTTCCTTACAAATGGTATCAGAGCTTTCTGCTAGGATTTGTTTGTTCCTGGTGTTTCTAGTTCTGGGTATTTCTTCTGTAAAGATTTCTTAGCCTGGAAAGCTTGAGGAAATTAGAAGGAATCGACTGATGATTGATCCTTGTTTGAGTGGAAGCCTTGCAGTTGATTTTGTCTTCATGTTACAATAGGCGCTTGACTGATGGTGAAAATGGAGAAACTGGAGCTGGTCATATTGAAATGATTTGGTCTGAGGCTCCTAGTTGACAATGAAATAATCCTGATGCATGGGGAGTGATTCTTTGCTTTGTGGTTGTGCTGCAACAAAGATTTCATATTGGGTGTCTGTGTGAGAGGCTCCCTGATGATATGGAGAAGCCTGTTCAGCCATGGAGTAATGTGCTTATGTTGGGTGTTTTCTCCTGGTATTGGAAGGCATAACTTTATGTTACCCTGATTGCATGTAGGATATGGAGTTGATCATTGGATGATCTAGAAGCTTCTGAAATAGCCTGTCTCCCTCAGATGCATGTGCATGTTGGTGGTTATGGAGTTGGCCTACAAGTGGGTTTGAAGTTCTTGAACTACTGTTTCCTTTTAAGGATGTGCTGTACTTGCATGGATCAGATTCATGTTCCTTGGATCTGAGGGTTTTATAGTTTTTTCTTAAAATCTATGGTTATGCATATTCATGATAATCCATTTTTTTTTCTGGTTTAACTGTTATGGTGTTATTATTGAAGGCTTCAGAGTCAAACTGATGTGAAGTGGGTATGGATGTGCATGGGTGTTTTTCAAACACAGTGGTTTTGCAGGTTTTACACGGTCAAGAGAAAAACTTGTGGTTTTGTGAAGCTGCAGTTAAGCTATTTCTAGACCCTGGTGTTTGGGGTGTTGCTGGATGATATAGTTGCAATTTTGCATGCATGCTCCGTGCATGGTGTGAGGAGGTGAAATGCTTTCTCTACATGGGAGTGCTGGCATGTGATATGACACTTAGCATTTCTGCGGTAATGTTTTTGATTTTCTAGACTATGGTGCTCAGGTTGTGGACATATTTGGTGAATTGGATTTGTAAGTAATCTGGTGTTTGAGTCATGTTGTCTACATTGTTATCTACTCCTTGAGATCTCAGTTTTGTAGTTTCCAGTGCGATAGTGGGTTTGCATGTTATATTGATTGGATTCACGAGTTATGCAGTTTGTGGATTAGCTACCCATTGGTTGCAGTGAGATAACTCAAAAGTGGACTATCTATATCCACAAGATTATTTCAGTGTTTATGCAGATTTGTTAGCTGGCCTTGTCTATGGCCACTTGTGCATTGGTGTGACTACTTTGGGATGAGAGGATGGATGTTGTAAAGTACCAAATAGTCAGTTAAGGGGACTTGTAGCATGTGTATCATGATGTCATGAATAGCTTGGATACATAGGCTTGTGTAAGCTATTGACAGTGATAGTGTATTTCCTTGGTTTGGAGATCTTGGTGCCACTTGGTTTTATTTTCACATGGACATGTTAATGTGTGGACTTGGATGATTTTTAGATTAGGAGAAGTTTGGTCATGATGCTTAGAAAGCTTGGTTGTCGTAGTTCAGTGGGAGCTTTAGCAACAACTGTGAATTTGTCACTTGGTGATGGATAATCTTCTTTAGTGTTGCAGATGTTACTAGGAGGAGCTCTTAGATCCTGTTGCTGCAGTAGGGTTCTTTCACATTTGCAGGGGCACTATTAGAGGATGTGTAACATCTTAGATCCTGGAGGATTCATGAAATCCTTGGTTGAGGTGTTGGTGGTGCTTGACAGCTAATGTTGTTTTAGAGTTTGGTTTGTTTCATGTCATGGTATTTTCTTGATTTATGCATTTGAGTTTTGGCATGATACATTGCTCTTGAGACCATGGTTATGTTCACCTGGAGCATGGAATTTCCTAAGGGGGATGGTAAGATCATGATGTCATGATAAGTTCCTGATTTAGATGATTGGAGCTTTGACAATGGTCTGGTGATTCGCTGTGTGTTAGGTGCATTGATCTTTTGCTTGATTACTTCATGTTGGTGTAGTGATGCATTTGGAGTTTATCATGAAATGATTATTTGCAGATGCTCATGGGTGCATGGAGAATAAGGTGAGGTTGTAATTCTCTTGAGATGAGAGAAGTGTTGTTGATGGTTACTCTTGATGAAGATTTCAGCATAAATTCCGAGGAGCCTACACCTTGGTTGGATGTGAGTTCAACAGAGACCAATGAGGAGATTGCTCTTGGAGAAGTCATGTAGACTTGGTTACCCTGGAGGAGCATTCTCATTCCCACTCTTGGTCTTCTCGGCAGATAATCATCTGAGAGGCATTGCCCATTGTTTCTCTCAGGTGTTTTATGCTTTCTTTCATAGACATGGATCTTGAATTGCTGATATATGGTTTTGGAGGATTCATTATGAGAGATGGATAGCATGATTATCTCCTTGTGCATTTGAGTTTAAAGATATTATTCACTGATGCAAATTTTTAGGAGATGGTTTTATGGGCTAATTTCCTCAAATGGGAAATGGAGTAGTTTGATCTTCTTAGAGAAGCTTACATCCATATTTTATAATTTCATGATATATATGTTGTGTTTGATCTTAGAAATTGAATGGGTGGGTGTTGTTATGATGTTCTCTTTGGGATGTTGTGAAGGAGATCATACTTGACACAGTTGGCATTCAGAGGTGTATGTAGAAGGATTGTCTACAGGTATATGATGTGCAAAGTTACTCTTTATGGTCCTAGTTATCTTCCTAGATGGTTTGTTTCACACTACATTGGTTTGAGGTTTGATTGGAGCTGAGGTGGTCACTAGTTTGTGGTCATTTGTTTTCACTTATGTTCTTGGGTGATGACATGGAGGTTCTATTAACTATTTCCTTTGTTGGGTGTGGAGAACTTGGGAGAGTTCTGGACTAGTGGTGAGGAGTTGTTCTTTCAGGTTATTTGATTACAGGTGTTGCGTATCATTGTGGATGTTTCCTTGGTACTACATGATGTTTACACTTTCTATGTGATGTTTTTGGTAGACTTGATATGCCCTGATCTTTTTCAGATCTACATTACCCATGCAGTGGGAGTTCTTGGATGTGTTTGGTCTTCTTCGACTAGTTGACACATGGAACTTGTATTTGCAGTTGATGGGTGTATATGTAGGTGGCATGAGTTTACTGAAGTGAATACCTTTGAGGTATAGGTGGATGGATGAAACAACACTTGCTGTGTGTGCTATTTTCAGTCGCATGGGTTTTGTTCAGTTCGATGGGAGCAGCTAGTTTTCTGGTTGTTCTAGCTGATGTTTGATCTTGTTTCTGGAGGATGACTTCATGGTTGTGTTCGGGATGAAGCTTTGAAGTTGATAATGTTGATGCTTTTGTATAGCTTGTGAGCACATTGGAGTGGAGGCAGTGTCTAAGCTGATACAGTGACTTCGAGCGTCGATGGAATCTTGTAAATCCTTTGTCAAGTGGAAGAATGTTGAGTACATGTGTCTCAGATTTACAGGCATCGGCAAGAGTTGATATGAGTCTCAGCGATCACATTGTTCACAGTGGATTGTTCTTTGCATCGGTGAGATGGTGTGTTGTGTTACTCCGATGAAGGCTTGAACTTCGCTCGTCAGGTTCAATGGTTCAACAGGTTCAACTGATGTGATATGTCTATCGGCATAAGGTTGACCATTGGCTACTGTTACTCCGATGAAGGCTTGAACTTCACTTGTCAAGTTCAATGGTTCAACAGGTTCAACCGATGTGATATGTCTATCGGCATAAGGTTGGCCATCGGCTAAGCCTGTGGTAGGTACTCCGACGGTCTTCTGTTACTCTGATGAAGGATGAAGGCTTGGGCATCAGTGGGACAAGGAACCATCAGTGTGGATGGTGGAGTGGTCTCCAATGGCTTGGGCTATTCTGATGAGGCTTAGACTGGCATCGTCGGCAACAAAATTGCTGACGATAGTCTTACTGAGTGTTCGTGTATTTAAACTGAGATATCAAACTCGAACTGGTGAATGTGGGATAATTAGATCTCACGAATATGAATAGTCATGGAAACGGTTATGAGATGGGATGCTAGGAATTGGTTTGACAGTGGTGACATGGCTCCTTGACATGGCAGAAGGACAGAATAGCCAATGTTGTATTGGCAATGCATATCACAATTATTGTCAATTGAATGATTACCTTTTGTAACTGTCTGGTCCATTATGGTAGTTGAATCGAATGTTCTCTTTGGTAATGTGATATATTAAACGCATTGTAACAGAGGGCAAAAGTAAAAAGAGAGGGAGACATAGTGAGTTTGGGCTATTCTGTTTGGTTGGTTATTAGAGACGAAGAAGAGTAGTCTCAACACTCATGCATGGACATGTAGTTCTGAATGCTGGATGAGTGTGATACCTGGAACCGGGCAAGACAAATAGAGAGAAGAGGAGTGACTGTCGAATAATCTCTAGATGGAACATGATGTTAATCTCCATGAAAGGGCTTAGTGCCTGAATTATATTGTAATTGTATTTTCTGTTGCTGAATAATACAATGGTGATCTGGGCTTTTGGAGTGTGGGGTTTTTTACCTGAAAGGGTTTTCCCCACGTAAATATGTGTTCATCTCTTTTGTTCCATCTTTCATGTTTAATGGTTCTATTATTGAAACTGTATAATTGTGCTGTTGAAACTGGTTAATCTTGCTTATACTGTCCTCTAAGGGTTAATGTTGGAAATGAACTATGTCTGATTCCGCTTTGTGGCATAGTTGTGAGTGTTTTAGAGGCAATCTAATGAAATTTAAAGTTACCAAAGACACCACTATTCTCAGATGTCCATTTTGAGATGATTTCATTTCCTTACATACATCATGAGCAGTGGTATCAAAAGTTCATCAAAATTTTCCTCAGGGTGATATGGTTCAAGAGCATTTGGTACAATGATAGTAGGTAGATGTATTCCATACAAATTTTGGTCATCTAATTCACACCATCTACATTTACAATTATAGTTACAAGTATGATTACATTTTGTGTTTGCTTGACAATGTCTTTGTGAGTTGATATCTTGACAGTATCATATGCTTTGATACAAATTCTGACAGATTTTCAAGATCATATAATGTCTTTCTCATGGATATTTGTTGGTGTTACTGGGAAGACAGTTAGAAAGTCCCTAATTGTTCAATGGAAAGTGACTTGATTGTTTCATATAATGTGAGAGTGATATTATGATATGATGACACTGATATGTTTGATACTGCTAATGATATGCAAAACATTGGCAGTGGTTTGTAGGGGGAGTAATGCTATACTGTTCTTCTCCTGCTCTCTATTTTGTTCAAGTATTTTCACAAGATTGTGTGATTGTGTACTCTGACAGTCAAAATGTGCTATGCCACAAATCTAAGTTGTCATGATTTGGACAGTAAGGTGTTCTCAAGTGTCTTCTTGAACTACATATATGTTAGTGGTTGCCTATGCTTCATGTTGTGTGAAGTTTGTTGCTCATGATTCAGGTGGTGTTGTTCTTTCTTGAGATGGTGAATATGTTTGGGTTGGTGCTTCATGCTATCAGGTGAGATAAAAGTAGATGTTTCATACAGAGTTTGCATGGCTTCTTCAATAGTTCACATACTACAGGAAATCTAAGTGGTCAAGAAAATGAAGTTGGCAAGTGTAAGGTGACAATGATCTTTCAAGGTGCTCTTTTCAAGGGACAATGAGATCTGTAGTCATGCAGTGTTCTTGGTTTGTAGCAGTGATGACAGGTGCAGAGGTGTTTTGATCTTGATTTGATATGGTTTGCTATGTTTTTGAGTTTGCCTCAGGGGAGTTTTTCATCTCTTTGTCATTGTTGTCAAAAGGGGGATAAGATGAAAAGTTGAAGTGCAATGTTAGTTTGACATCAATGCCAAAGGGGGATTTTGTTGACTTTGGCATGATGGTTGGCATTGATGTCAAAAGTGATTACCTCAGGTGGAGGATGCCTTTCATGTCATGATCATGTTGAGTTGGTTGATTGGTTGCTCATGTTTGAGTTAAGTTGTTGTTGTGATGTTGATGTCAAAATTTGGTTCTTTGTGATGTGTTGATCATTTGATATTGATTATATTGATCAGTTAAGGAGTTCAACATGCTTCATGTTGATCATAACAAGAGTGTAGTCCTATCAATATGAAATTCATTGCTTAATATTCATGATTAGTATCACTCCAAGGTTATTGTTAATTTCATTTCACAGATGGTGTCTGATGCAGAGCCAAACACCTTGACCTGCATTTCCCTTTGTATGTCTACAATTTACTTAACATACATTCTCTGATGTATATACTTGCACCTCTCGCCTATCGGCAAAACCATTCTCATCGGCCACCTTACAAACAATCAATCCGATCTTACTACCTTATACAAGCATATTATGACTTGTGAACACCGGTCTCCACCGTTGCTGCTGGTCGTGTTTTGCATCCAATACAATGTATCTGCGCAATGTATATGCTCAATATACATTCGAAACATACAACCCAAATATGCATTCAGAACATGCATTCAAAAGATGCATTCGACCAATGCCTTAACCCAATGTATGTCCTCAACATACAATCAGAACATGCTTCACCAAATATACATTTGACCGTTGACCTCCTTGTATGTTGATTGGAAACTTCAACTTTCTCTCTCCCTTTTATAATGATTCACTTGTACATTTACAATGTACACTCGCCACATACAACCATGATAGACATTTGTGAGATACTCACGAATAGACAACTGCGATATACACATAGGATGTATATCTGACATACAACTGCGATATACACACAAAATGCATACCCAATGAAACAACGCGGAACTTCACCGATTTGATCCGCAGCAAACCCTACGATTACACAGATTTGTTTCTCCTACAATCATACAGATCTTTGCACCCTGCCAACCTAACACAAGACAATGCTAGGATCTATCAATGCATCCCATACCCGTTCCTGCAAGCATGAAATTGAACAAACAGAAAAACAAAATGAAAACACTGTACAGCCATTCCACCGATTTCAAAAAAATCTAACCGGTGGAATGGATTAACGATCCATCTTGATCCCAAAACAGCAAATCGATTTATACAGAGGAAAACCTAATGAGATTGAATAACAGAAAGTTGCACAACACAAAATAGGACCTTGTTATTTATGCTTTCAGAAATGTATATAGATGCGCTATTCTCACAATTGCACAACTCAACTTCACACTGATTACAACTATCTATCATATGATCCCAATCGATCTGATCTCCTCTATTTATCTACTCGCCTGAGTAGTACCACCCGACTCCAAGCGGATGGGGGACATCCTCCAAGCGGCTGGGAGATCCAACTGCCTAACAACCTCTAACTGTCTAACAACCTTGCACTTACAGATTTGCCAAGTGTCCTTGGAACTTACAACACAAACCTAGATACAACCTAAATTAACATGCAGTGGTCAAACAGACCTTATTACATGAATGGTCAACTTAGGACCTTATTGGGAACATCAAAATGAATTGTAAATAGTTAATGCCTTATGGAGGCCATTGTGGATTGGGTGCTCCTACACCATACACCCCACCGTGAAAAGAACTCATGCCACATGAGTTAGGTCTTTGTCTTGCTCCAGCTGTATACTCTGCTGTCTCATGTCTTCCCCATGATCCCTAGATCGCAACCTGCTTCCATGGAGTCAAAAACTCATGTCTAGCATTGTAGGCTCTACTCATACCATTCTTTCTTACTGTCAGCTTTGTCTGAACTCCTACATTATAAACCTTGGGTAATGCTTCTTGTACTGCTGGTACGACAGAATGTGTTTCCTTGTCGACTCTCGTTGATTCTAGAGGACAAACAATAGTCCCTACTATGATAACATCCTTGTCTTTCCAATCGACTTGTGGCTGTTTGTAAACCTGCTCTTTGACCTTCTGCTGACCCATCTGATCTCTGTCAGTCAAAACTGAAATCTTCTTCAAACTCTGATCTCCACTCCTTGAGACATCCTCAACTATCTTTGTCTCTTCTTCAGAGATCTTCACAAACTCTTTCTTACCCACCAAAATGATTTTGGCTGCCTTCTTTGCTTCAGCACCCTCCTGTAATGGTGTCATCACAAAAGTCCTCCCATCCTTCTTGATGGTGTATGTGTTAGCATATCCATCATACAATGCTCTCCTATCAAATTGCCATGGCCTACCTAAAAGTAGGTGACAACATTCAATGGGCAAAATATCACATAAGACCCTATCCTGATATTCCCCAATCTAAAAATCAACATATGCTTGTTCACTTACCAAAAGTGATTGACTATCACTAACCCAAGATGCTTTGTAAGGATTTTGATGTGGAATCCTTTCTAATTTCAATTTATCCATGATTTCTTGAGATACCATATTATCTGTAGAACCAAATCTATTACTACCTTGCATAGTTTACCTTTGCTTTTGCATTTGGTCCTGAAAAGTGCTCTTCTTTGTATCATGTCCTTGGATGTCTTCAAGAGTGTTCTCCTTAGCATCAATGCTTCTCCATCTTCAGCTGGGGTTGCACTTCCCATTGGAGGGTTAACACTTTCATCTACCTTCTCTTCTTGCACAAATTGAACCCTCTTGTCATTCTTCCTATCATCTCTTGATGATGAACCTTGCCTTTCTGGACATTT
Source organism: Cunninghamia lanceolata (assembly GCA_027924645.1). NCBI lineage: Eukaryota > Viridiplantae > Streptophyta > Pinopsida > Cupressales > Cupressaceae > Cunninghamia > Cunninghamia lanceolata. Next base: position 16,074,318 of record BSBN01001272.1, on the reverse strand, counting down.
GAAAAATGGGTGACCGATTTCATTACAATGATAACATCTTCCAGTGAAAACATTAGAACATCTACTACCTCTAAATCTACCCCTTGTTCCTTTCCATCCACCTCTGAAATCAGACTGCTCCTGTCCTTTACCAGTCTCTTCGTGGTTAGACTCACCACTAGGCCTCTGGTTAGGACTTCTTCCTCCAAAACTGCCTCTAAAATTTCTGTCACCTCTTCCTCTATTGTTCTGCTCACCTTTCCTCTTTAGCTTCTCTTCAGGCCTTAAGGCCATTTGGAAACACTTGTTAACTATTTTTGGTGCTAAGATGCTGATCTCATCTTGGATGTTCATCCTTAGGCTATTCAAATACTTGGCCACCTTCTCTGACTCTTCTTCGTGCCTCTTTGATATGAGACTGAGTTTATGAAACTCTTGTGTGTATGCATTCACATCAAGATCTCTTTGTCTGAGATTCTGTAGCTTCTTATACATCTGTACATCATAGTCCAGAGGTAAAAACTATGCCTTAAGTTTGGTCTTCATCCTTTCCCAGGAAGTTATCATATTCTTCCCCTCCTTGACTCTCTCTCCTTGTTCATAATTCCACCATGCAAGAGCAGATCCCTGCAATCTTGCCTTTGCCAACTTAACCCTCTTATCATTAGGGATTTCTTTATATTCGAAATGATTGTTCAATGCCTCAATCCAATCAATCACCTCTTCAGCTTCCATACTTCCACTATACATAGGTAACCCATCTATGGTGTCCCTATTGACTGACTTTAATGCATTTAAAAATGCCCTCTGGTCTACTGGTATCTCCTCTACCTTTTTATTGGTTTCCCCAATTTCTGTATCTTCTTCATCACTGTCACTGTCATCTTCCCTCTCTTTGCCTTTGGACTGCTTGAACTCTCCCAACTTGGTTGCAAGTATCTCCTCGATCAACTTCTTAACAGTATCCTGCGACATACTTTTGGGAGGCATCTTCTCCGCCTCTGTCTCACTTTCTTTGTTTGACATAAACATACACAGACAACACCCAAACGCCAATACTCTTGCAAATCCTCAATTCAATTTGCCGCCCAAATCTTAACTTGCTCTGATACCACTATGATGCAGAGCTAAACACCCTGACCTACATTTCCGTTTGTGTGTCTACACTTTACTTAACATACATTCTCTGATGTATATACTTGCACCTCTCGCCTATCGGCAAAACCATTCTCATCGGCCACCTTACAAATGATCAATTTGATCTTACTACCTTATACATGCATATTATGACCTGTGAACACCGGTCTCCTCCACCGTTGCTGCCGGTCGCACTTTGCATCCAATACAATGTATCTGCACAATGTGTATGCTCAATATACATTCGAAACATACAACCCAAATATGCATTCAGAACATGCATTCAAAACATGCATTCGACCAACACCTTAACCCAATGTATGTCCTCAACATACAACCGGAACATGCTTCGCCAAATATACATTTGACCGTTGACCTCCTTGTATGCCAACTGGAAACTTCAACTTTCTCTCTCCCTTGTATGTCGATTCACTTGTACATTTACAATGTACACCTGCCACATACAACCATGATAGACATCTGTGAGATACTCACGAATAGACAACTATGATATACACACAGGATGTATATCTGACATACAATTGTGATATACACACAAAATGCATACCCAGTGAAACAACGCGGAACTTCACCGATTTGATCTGCTGCAAACCTTGCGATTACATAGATCTATTTCTCCTACAATCATATAGATCTTTGCACCCTGCCAACCTAGCACAAGACAATGCTAGGATCTGTCAATGCATCCCGTACCCGTTCCTGCAAGCATGAAATCGAACAAACAAAAAAACAAAATGAAAACACTGTACATCCATTCCACCGATTTTGAAGAAATCTAACTGGTGGAATGGATTAAGGATCCATCTTGATCCCAAAACAAAAAATTGATTTATACAGAGGAAAACCTAATGAGATCGAATAACAGAAAGTTGCACAACACAAAACATGACCTTGTTATTTATGCTTTCAGAAATGTATACAGATGCGTTGTTCTCACAATTGCACAACTCAACTTCACATTGATTACAACTATCTATCATATGATCCCAATCGATCTGATCTCCTCTATTTATCTACTCGCCTGAGTAGTACCACCCGACTCCAAGCGGCTGGGAGACATCCTCCTAGCGGCAGGGAGATCCAACTACCTAACAACCTCTAACTGTCTAACAACCTTGCGCTTACAGATTTGCCAAGTGTCCTTGGAACTTACAACACAAACCTAGATACAACCTAAATTAACATGCAGTGGTCAAACAGACCTTATTACATGAATGGTCAACTTAGGACCTTATTGGGAACATCAAAATGAACTGTAAACAGTTAATGCCTTATGGAGGCCATTGTGGATTGGGTGCTCCTACACTAGTGTCTTGGAGTTTTGATGGCACATTTTTGATATCAGTTGTGTTGAGAGTTGATGTCTCAGATCGGTGTTCATAGTATGACCTCATGATGAAGAGCAATTTGAGAAGCATTATCAAGGCATGTTTGGTACATTTTGAGTATGGTGAATATTGGCCTCTAGTGTTGATTACCTTACCAGGATGATGGTTCTGCCAGTGTGACAGAGATACATTTTCTCAAGAGTTGTATAAGGTGATTGGTGAATGTTGGAGCTTGGGCTTGATGCTTTCTTGTCATTATTAAGTTCCCTTCAATGATGTATGGACTGATCTCATGCATTACAGACAAAGATAGTTCATGATGTCATTCAAAGTGATGATGATACATTGAGTTTCAATGGAATGAGATATAGTATTGGGATCCTTGAAAATATGTTAGGAGGTCTTCATATTAGGATTTTATTAAGTGTGTTCTAAACCCTAACAAAGATCATACAAGGTATATGTGAGACATTGCTTGCCCATCATTGCTTTTTGTCTTTTTATTCAGTGACTTAGTATCGTAGGTTAAAACAACTTAAGTGAAAACTTGAGGGTACCGGCTCCATGGGGATACCGGCCCCTTTTCCTAGTAAGACCGAGAGACCTGGTTGAGTCTTGTGGAATAGGCGCCCAAATAGAAATCGATGGCTCATGTTTAAAGTATGAAAGGTGCAAAAAGTGACATTGAAGGCATAAGTTTAAATGCTAATGGATTTGTTGCTTTGATAAATTTGATGGGCAGTTGGAATATATGTAGCCCTTAACTAATTTTGGCAGTTTCTCACCGAACCAGGAAGACCGGGGAAATTTATAATAGGACTCAAAGAAGTTTTACAGAGAAAGAATGGGTGTTTTGTGTTTCACAAAGACATATCTACATATTCATGTGTGAATTGTGAAATTTGATGAAGTAAAACTATGTATTTGGGGATCTTGAAGTTATGATATGTTTTGAGTGCATGAAAAAGGTTTCTAATTGTTTGTTAATGAAAGGGGCTTCAGATTAGGTGAGGGGTTTCAAACTAGGTGATGTGCAGTGTGTAATATATTGCATATATATATTTTTATCTATAGAGGAGATAAGTATCTTATGGTCTTTATGTTGGTGCTACATTAAGGGTTTTTGTGAACAAGTGTATTATAGTGAATCAGAGTAACCCTTTGAACTTCTTTTTGTATTCAAACCATTGATGCAATCATATCATGTCAGTGAGACACCATTTTTCCAGTGAGGTAGTTGTTTTTGCTAGTGAGGTAGTTGTATTTGCCAGTGAGGCATGTTGTGTAGCCAATGAGGCACAAAAAGTAGCCAGTGAGGCTTTGTGATCAATGAGATTTTATTAAGCCAGTGAAGCAATTTTTCTTGAGTGGTTTTTTATCCCTATGAGGGTTTTCCACTCATAAAACTTGTGTTATGTTTCCTCCTAATGGTTTGATATATTGTTCTTGTTTGATCATCTTTGTTCAAGTTTTATATCTTAATTTGCATATCATTGTGGCTATGCTTTCAATGGGTTTCTGTGCATAATACTGGTGTGTTAAGTTTTTATAATTGAAAGTTTATAGATCACTGATTCACCCCCCCTCTCAGTGGTCTTGTACTCCAACAACTAGTGGTTTTCCCTTCACTATCCAAAAAACTTAAAAAACCAAAAAAACCTTTGCTTGTTTTTGTTTCAACTTTTGAAAGTTTAAACTTTTACAAATTTTAAAGAGACCTTTTATGACACAATCCTCCTGCTAAGGTAGAAAAATCCACATCTTCCAAATCCAACATTTGATCTACCCTCCATTTTAAATCCAATCAAATTCTACCCACCCATCATCCATATACCCTTGATCAAAATATTAAACTACAAATCAAGACCCGTTGTCAAATTCAATCATCTTATCTTCACTTGCTTGAGAACTTAGCCTATCTCAAGTATGTAATCATCAAATCCTCAATTCTTACATAAGAACCTTGTGTATCTTAAGTGTAGAAAATCCAAATCAACCCATCAAATCTATTAAGGTCTTGCTTTATAATTTTAGACCCAAATAAAATTATCTCTCACATTTAATTTCAATAAAATCACCCTCATCATTGTCCCTTAACTTCAACCATCCCATTTTTCTCATTTTATCATTTATCCTTCAAACTTTGATCTTGCAACCTTACCTTTCATCCTCCAACATATCATCATCTCAACCCATTACTACCCTTAGTACAACTTGAACAAGGTCCTTCCCCTTTTGAAAAAAACCAAGAAAAATACAAATATCCAAAAACTTAACAAAAAAATATATAAAATCCAAAATCAAGTCACTTATCCACTTCATCAACACCACCCTCCATTTTCCAACAATTTCCTTATAGTCATTTCATGCCCCCTATCAAAAGGTCACAAGCTAAAAAGATCATGGATTCTCACAAAAAAAATCCTTTTGAAGCTAGACCTAGCCATACCACACATGGTGAACCTTCATCCTCTCATCATTTTCTAGATAATGTAAGTGGACTTGAAAGTCTTGTTAATCAATCTAAATATTCTCCAAGGTGTCTCAAATTCCTCAACACTCAACAAGTATACAATCAAAAGAGATATTTTCTTGCATTCCTTATTGAAGAGGGGACTAATCTCCCTCATGATTTTGATATGTCTAAAGTACAAAAAATATTTCCTCATGACTCACCTACATCTCCTACCTTCAACAATCCATGGGGTCATCCATATTATAGACCCCTTCATGACCATACATACCATATCAATAAATAAGAAAGTGGTAGTATACCACCACCCCTCCATCTCATACCATTACACTTTCCTCTCATCCACTTCAACATGATTCATCCAACTTCAAATCTCAAGGTTATACTTATAATTCCACTTCTCATCCATCCTTTGATCAATATCTAACTTCTTCTAATCCACCAAGAATAAAGATTCATTCTATCATGTCTAGTTAACCCATATCATTTCCAAGCCAACCCATTTCTTCTTCCATTCCACAATCAACCTTCCCATCCATGAATAATTTCATCCATTTTCTTCCACCACTATCTATTCCCTACCAAACAAATCTAATTTCCTCTACTCCTCCCTCTTACATTCCACATCAACCCACTATCACCAACCATCCTACATCTTATCAATCAACTTCTACACCTTTCATTCCACATCAATCCATTTATATATATTGTTAAGAAAAGTGTCTCAACCTTGCAACTTAGAAATATTACTATTCTTCCCATTTGTTGTCTTTTTGAATACCCTTTATCCTGGATAATGGTCTGGAACTTTCAAAGTTTCCAAAAGTTTCCAAGAGAGCTTAAAATAACAAGACGTACTATTTTTAGTAAGTTCTTTGATTGAGCTTGGATTGACTAAAAATTTTTCCTAGAAGGCGCGGAACAACTAAGTGAACATCTCGGGTGAGTTTCGTCTCAAGATCATATCTAGATTGTGAGATATTAAAGTTTTTATTTTTTGAAATTGTTGGAAAAAGTCTTTGAACTTAATTACTGGAATTGAAACTTCTCAAAACATCCCATAAATTGGGATAACCAGTGTAGTACGTTATAGGGTGATAGATCTCTTCACGGGCTTTCCTACACATTAAACGGTTCGTCAATCGGACACTCAGATCAAAAGTTATGGCCTCTGGAAGTTGGACCTTCTATTTTGGGAAATGTAAAAACGTGTTGGACACATAAAAGAGTTGTAAAGGGGAGAGTTACACATGTTGGGTGTGTGGTTTGATACATCACAAGGCATCTTTGATTGGAGATAATTTGGGCACCACTTTTGGGTGGTTTTAGCTCATGGTTTTGTAATTACTATTGGCAGTGTATTGTATTGTATCTCCTATATATCAGGAACTTGAGATGGAGGTTGTATGTAATCTTATCTTATAGGTGGCGAATTACCTCTTGGATCTCTGGTTGGATATACTCCTGGAAAAGCTTTCTCTACAAGTATATTGTAATCTTTGTGATTTTTGAATAATATATTGGGTGGCTTTGGAGTGTGGGGTTTTTTACTTGAAAGGGTTTTCCCCACGTATATCTTGTGTTGTGAGTTTTGTGTTTGCATTTGGATGTTGTTATTATGTTTTTGTTAATGTGCATCTTAATCTGTAACTGTAAAAGAAAAATTTGCATAAATCTTTCCTCATTAGATCAGTGTAGGAAGCGTTTTTTACATACCTTGCTTCCTTTCAGTTGGTATCAGAGCCTGATCACCTTTGGTTCTAGTTGTTGGTTAGAGGGTTTTTTGAGCTGATCTTCATTTGAGTGTGAACTTGTGCAGAGGATTTTGAAATCTTTGTTGCATGTAAGAGATGGTGAGCACATCTAGGAGGTTTGAGATAGAGAAGTTTAACGACAGTAATTTTGAGTTGTGGAAACTCAAAATGGAGGACATGCTTGTAGATCAGAATTTATGGGAAGTCATATTTGGTACAAAACCAATGGCAATGTCTCAAGAAGACTGGGAGCTCAAAGATCGAAAAGCTAAGGGTTTGATAAGACTCTGTTTGGCTGATTCAGTGCTCCTAAATATTCATGAAGAGAAGACTACAAAGGAATTTTGGAAGAAGCTTGGAGATGTTTATCAGGCTAAATCCCTAGTGAACAAGTTATTCCTGCAAAATAATTATATTGTATGAGGATGGAAGATGGAGGATCTGTCGCTGATCACCTGAATACATCCAATATGCTTGTTGCCCACTTGACTTCTGTTGGTGTGAAGATGGAGGAGGAGGATCGATGTATGACATTACTGTGTTCCTTACCATATTCGTGGGACCACATTGTTATGGCCATTGGGAGTAACACTACCACCTTCAAGATGGATGAAGTGGTTTCTTCGCTGTTGTCTGAAGAGATGCAGAGAAAGTCTTTTGAATCGACTAAGGAGGCTCTTACAGTTTGTGGTAGATCTAAAGAGAAGGGAAAGAAAAAGGATAAGAAGAAGGAAGAAAAAGGAAGATCCAAATCCCGTGGGAGATCTAAGTCTCCCAGAAAGTCCAAGGCCCTGTGTTGGAACTGCGGAAAACCTGGTCACTTCCGCAAGGAGTCCAAGGAGGAGAAAAAGAAAAAGAAGAAGAATTATGATTTGGATTCTGACAAGTCCTCTTAGGATGAAGGAGAAGCATTTGTCGCTGCCTTGGCAATGCATGCATATGAGGATGTGTGGCTTATTGATTTTGGTGCATCTTTTCACATGACCTCACATCAGGGCTAGTTTTCGTAGTATGAAGAATATGATGGTGGAAAGGTGTACTTGGGTGATGATTCTCACCTAGATATTGTTGGCCGTGGAAGAGTCTTGATTCGATTCCCTGATGGATGAGTAAAGGAATCAATGGTGTTTTGTATATCCCTAGTTTGACACAGAACCTTCTTTCTGTAAGTAAATTGAATGATGTGGGTGTGCAGGTTGTTTTCTCGAATGGAGGATTTAAGATGACTAGAGGATCTATGGTGTTGGCTAAGGGTGTTCGGATTGGCACTCTGTTTTAGCTTGATGCATGTGCAATTCAGTACAATAGTGCCTTTGTTTCAAAGAAGAGAACTTTAGAGTCTTCATCCTCACCATTGGAACTAGCAGTGAAGAAGACTGTTGCATCTACTTTCGATGGTTGTGCTTTCTAGGTACCTAAGGGTGCTCATTCTATGGAGATGAAACTTCCAGTTGAGAAGACAATGTTATGGCACCAAAGGCTTGGTCACATTGATGAAAAGGGTTTAAGGACCCTGAAGAATAAAAATCTTGTTGAGGGTATGAATGATTGTAACCTTGAGTTCGATTTCTGTGAACATTGCATTTATGGAAAACAAAACCATATTCAGTTTTATTCCAGTTCTCACAAATCTTCTGAGCTGTTGGACTTGATTCATTATGATGTGTTTGGTCCTGTTAATGTTCCTTCAATTTTAAAATCTGTTTACTTTGTTTCATTTATTGACAATTATAGTAGAAGGACATGGGTGTATTTCCTTAGAAGTAAATCTAAAGTCTTTAATAGATTCAAAGAGTTTAAAGCTCTTGTAGATAATCAAAAGAATAGAAAGATTAAGTGTTTGAGGACTGACAACGGTGATGAGTTCTGTTCAGCAGATTTTGACAAGTTCTGTAAAGAACAAGGGATTGAGAGGCACAAGACAACTCCATGTATCCCTCAGTAGAATGGAGTTGTAGAGAGGATGAATAGAATGTTGATGGAGAGGGCAAGGAGTATGCTAAGTGGAACTGGTCTTGAACAAAAGTTTTAGGTTGAAGTTGTTGCTACCGCTTGTTACCTGGTTAATAGGTCTCCCACATCAATGCTTGTTGATAAGACACCTATGGAGGTATGGTTTGGTAAAAATCCTTCTTTAAGACACATTCGAGTATTTGGTTGTGAGGCATATGCACATGTGCCTAAGGAGAAGAGGTCTAAGTTGGAGAACAAGGCTGTAAAGTGTATCTTCATCGGTTATCGCATCAGTGTGAAGGGTACAAGCTTTGGGATCCAGTAGCTGAGAGAGTTCTGTATAGCAGAAGCATGATCTTCAGAGAGCTCAACCCTTCTTCTGTTGTCTTGTAGCCAGAGAAAGAAGAGAAGAAAGATGACGTGGTTCAGCTTCTTTCCACCCCTGAGAAAGTTGAACCAACTATTGGACTTGATAATGAGGAGAGCTCTAGTAGCTCTAAAAGTTTATAAGAAGATGAAGAACCTCAACCTCAACCTTTGAGGAGGTCCACGCGGATAAGGTAGTAACCTGATAGGTTTGGTTATTCATTGCATGATTACAGTTGTATTTTTGCTTTGATTTATAACATTGATGAGCCTAGACCTGTGAAAGAGGCTATGGGTATGAAAGATGCAGGTTCCTGGAAGGAGGCCATGGAAGAGGAGATGGCTTCTTTGGAAAAGAATAATACTTGGGACTTGGTGCCTTTGCTTGAAGGATGAAAACCTGTTGGATGCAAATGGGTGTTCAAAACAAAATTTGGTGTAGATGGTAGTGTTGAGAAATATAAGGATAGATTGGTTGCGAAGGGGTATTCTCAGGTGGAGGGAATTGACTATGGTGAGATTTTCTCTCCCATTGTAAAGCTAACATCTATTCGGTTCTTGTTATCTCTTGTAGCAATATATGATCTAGAAGTGGAATAGATGGATGTGAAGACAACATTCCTTCATGGTGACTTGGAGGAGGAAATCTATATGTCACAGCCAGAGCACCACGTGGTGAAAGGTAAAGAAAATCTAGTTTGCAAGTTGAAAAAGTCTTTGTATGGTTTGAAACAGTCTCCTAGGATGTGGTACCAGAAGTTTGATGCCTTTATGTTGAGTATTGGATTTCAGAGATCGAAATCAGATCATTGTGTTTATTATAAGTTTGACAATGATCACATTCTCATTATTGCATTGTATGTCGATGATATGTTACTCATTGGGAATGGTCAAAGTTTGATTTATGATTTGAAGTCTCAGTTGTTAGCACATTTTGAGATGAAAAATCTAGGGGCAACTAAGTACATTATGGGAATGGAAATCAGAAGAGACTAAGCAAATAGAAAACTTTGGTTAGGCTAGAATAAGTATGTTAACACTATGTTGGAGAGATTCAACATGATGAATTGTAGACCTTTGACTATTCCTGTTACAATGGGGACAAAGTTATCTATTGAAGATTGTCCAAAGTCTCCTTTTGAGATAGAGGATATGAGCAGAGTTCCTTATGCTAGTGCGGTTGACAATTTGATGTATGCGATGGTCTACACAAGACCAAACATTGCCCAAGCAGTGGGAGTCCTTAGTTGATTTATGGCTAATCCTAGACGAGTACATTGGGATGCAGTGAAGAGAGTGTTCAGATATTGTGGGTTACTTTTGAGTATTCCTTATGTTATCATGGTTATCCTACAAGACCTCAACATTCACTTTGTATTCATGGATTTGTGGATTCAGATTGGGCAGGTGACATTGACAACAAAGTTCCACTAGTGCTTATGTGTTCACTATGTTTGGTGGTGCTATTAGTTGGATGAGTAAGTGACAACCTGTGGTTGCTTTGTCCACTATTGAAGCTGAGTACATGGCAGCAACTCATGCTTGTAAAGAAGCCATTTGGATTAAGATATTGTGTTCTGATGTTGTGTTTGATGCAGGGAAGATTACTATTTGTTGTGACAATAAGAGTGCCATATGTTTGGTGAAGAATCCTACTTTCCACACAAGGACTAAGCATATTGATGTCCAGTACCATTTTGTTCATGACATGGTAGAGGATGGGAAGGTAAACTTGGAAAAAGTTGAAACTTTTATGAATGTTGCAGATTCCTTGACAAAACCTGTGAGCATAGAGAAGTTCAGATGCTATTCAGAGTCTATGGGCCTCATGGTCCCTAGAAATTAAATCATGGTGTTGATACTCCCTTTGCTCTTGCAAGGTGTTTGACAAGTGGGAGAATGTTAAGAAAAGTGTCTCAACCTTGCAACTTCGAAAGATTACTATTCTTCCCAGTTTTGGTCTTTTTGAATACCTTTTATCTTGGATAATGGTCTGGAACTTTCAAAGTTTCCAAAAGTTTCCAAGAGAGCTAAAAATAGCGAGACTTACTATTTTTAGTAAGTTCTTCAATTGATCTTAGATTGACCTAAAATTTTTTGCAGAAGCTGCGGAACAACTAAGTGAACATCTTGAGTGAGTTTTGTTTCAAGTTCATATCTAGATCGCGAGATATTAAAGTTTCTATTTTTTGAAACTACCAGAAAAAGTCTTTGAACTTAATTACTAGAATCAAAACTTCTCTAAACATGCTAAAAATTGGGATAACCAGTGTAGCAGGTTATATGGTGATAGATCTCTTCACGAGCTTTTCGACGCATTAAACAGTTCGTCAATTGGACACCCAAATCAAAAGTTATGGCCTTTGGAAGTTGGACCTTCTGTTTAGGGAAATGTAAAAACATGTTGGAGACATAAAAGAGCTGTAAAGGGGAGAGTTACACATGTTGGTATGTGGTTTGGCACATCACAAGGCATCTTTGATTGGAGATAATTTGGACGCCACTTTTGGGTGGTTTTAGCTCATGGTTTTGTAATTACCGTTGGTGGTGTACTGTATTGTATCTTCTATATATCAGGAACTTGAGATGGAGGTTATATGTAAGAATCTTATAGATGTCGAATTACCTCCTAGATCTCTGGTTGGATATACTCCTGTAAAATCTTGCTCTGCAAGTATATTGTAATCTTCGTGATTCCTAAATAATATATTGGGCGGCTTTGGAGTGTGGGGTTTTTTACCTAAAAGGGTTTTCCCCACGTATATCTTGTGTTGTGAGTTTTGTGTTTACATTTGGAAGTTGTTATTATCTTTTTGTTAATGTGCATCTTAATCTGTAACTGTAAAAGAAAAATTTGCATAAATCTTTCCTCATTAGATCAGTGTAGGAAGTGTTTTCCGCATACCTTACTTCCTTTCATATAAAACATGCCATCATCTCATTCTCATCAACATATGTTCCAACCACCTCCATCATATGGATCTATCCTATATTATCCACCTTATCCTCCACACGAAATGCCATTTGATCAAGGATAGCAAGAGATGAACAATGATTTGAAAGGATTGCAATGTGGGGCTACAAATCAAAGAGAACAATTTAAATTTGAATACTTGTCCCTATCCCTTTGATAATTCTATCACCATGGTCCCCTTTCCTCCACACTTTAAAATCCTAAAATTTGATAAATACAAAGGAAAGGATGATTCTAGAGATCATGTCAAGGAATTCTCCATGGCCTTCTAGGAAGTCACTTATAGCAACATGTATTTGTTGAGTCTTTTTCCCCAAAGTCTAGGAGGGAAATCTTTGGAGTGGTTCATGCATCTCACTCCAATCTCTATTACTACGTTTGTGAATTGTTAGAAGTTAGTTGCACACTTCTTTTACAACATGTCAAACATGAGCTAACAATCTTATATCTATGTAATGAAAACCAATGTAATGGAGAAAGTTTTACCTCATTCTTGCAACATTGGAGAGGTCTCACAAGTCACTTTCCTTGGCTAATCCCTGAGAAACAATTTGTCAATATTTTTGTCACCAATTTTAACCATGAAATGACATTCCATCTATAAGTACACCGTGTCTCCAAATTCAATAAAATCATTGAAAAAGATGTTACTATTGAAAAATCCCTTGTAGTCAAAGGTTTGATCAAACTATATAGTAAAGACAAAGACAATAATAACTCAAATGACAAACCAAAATTTTGGGCCAAAAATAAAAATGTAGTCAATCATGGAGCTAACAAGGCATCGCCAAACGTTGTACTTTAATTTGTTATCAAGTTGTCAACCAAGGTGATGTCCGATGACTATTGGTAAAAGGAAGCTAAATATCTCAACTTAGTAATGATTTTTAGGTCCTATTTAGAATAAAAAGATGCTTATGTAGAAATACAACTTTAAACTATGAAAGCATATGAATTTAATCTATGAAAACAATCAATAATTCAAAAATAAATACAATTATGGAACATTATTTTAAACCTATTCAACTCTATGGAAACAAATATACTATTAACTGTAGAAACGAATAGTCTTGTTAACTATGGAAATGAACAGTTTTGTTAACTACGAAAATGAACAATTTTATTAACTACGAAAAATGAAGTCTATGGAACAACAAACAATACATAGTATTAAATAGAACAATAGAGCAATAAAACCTACCGGCTAAAGATTGATTACTAACACATAATATAAATAGAAGATTTCATGACAATCATCAATTGAACATAACGTGAAATTTAGAAAACATTAAAAAATAGACACTTATCTATAAACATAGTTTCTCCTATTTGAATGAGTGGCTAGCTCTTTGGAATCATCTCACAAAATTCTCAGATTGTAATACATGGCCAGCTATATTCATATCACTAGAAATTATCTATATCTTTTATATGTCTACAATCAAGAAAATACAACACTATATATCCTTTGAACTAAATCTAGGATTATGCCTATAATCTAGTATATTGTGGTGTATGCATTACTGCCACTTCAAAGTTTTTCAACTGAAATAATAAAATAACATGGAGTTCGATTTGTAATCATTAACAAAGCAATAAAAGAAACTACTGATGCTGACTCCAAGAATGAGTCTTTCCATGTAGGCTACTTTCAAACATTTAAGGACCATCATCATTGTTGCAAACCAGGAGGAAATAGTTGTGTTAAATTAGGGACAAGCATTTAGAATAGGAAATATTTTATGTCATTGAGACTTTTTTGGAGTTTTCTCTAAGACATGTCTTCTAGTGCCACTATTGTTCTGAAGCATTCTCCTTTTTGAAGTCCTCTCCTCCTTCCCTTTTAGGGCCTCTTTCTTCTTTTATTTTCAAAGTTTCTCCCTTCTTTTCTATAGTCCATCCTTTCGGTGCTATAGAATCATGTTTTACAAAAAAAATAGGTCTTTTGCAACCACATAATCATTAGCACTTGAGTTATTTTTAACTTAGAAAAGAAAACAAAGTATTGTACATTATTTTTAACTAGGTAAGAAATAATTTATAATAAAATCAATCAAATATTATCATGACAGGATCATTAGGTTGTAAAGGGAGATGATTTAATTAGATATATGATGAGGTTAATTTTTACCTCATCAGGAGCCACCAATAATGAACATGTTCAATCTAACACATCATCACAAGAACCATCTAATGTCTAGAATATACAACAACTCACTAACATTTCAATTCCATCTATACAAAATAAACCTCTCAATCAACCAAAACACAAATATACCTCCTTTGGGGAACTTGCTGAGGTTGTCTTTCAAAAACTCATCAAAGCAAACATGGTCACATTCACATCCATATGACCATTTGGCGACTCAAAAACCAAACCTGATTTGTATAAAGAAAATGAATATTACAAATACCATCATGTCAGTGGCTAGGCAACTCATAAATGTATGAAGCTAAAAAAATATATCCAAGATTTAACTGATCAAGGAAAAATTACAATCGAAGGTGACTCTTCTACCTTGCCTAATGATAATCTTGGAATATACCAAAATACTCTCCCTAAGCATGATCAGTCTAATCCTTCCACATCTAATCATGGTCATGATCAAAATAATCATGCTAATAACATCTATTTCACTAAGTAATCCATAGCTTATGACTCTATTGTATGTCATATTGATCACACTTTTAACCATGTTGATACCATCATGATAAAATCCCCATATTATGTTGCTACCATGAGGTGTGGTAGGGTCATAGTCCAAGGGGCCTCTTCTTCTATTTCAACCACTCAGTATAACCTTATTGAATAGCTTGAGAAAACCTAAGCTCAAATTTCCATCATGGAACTTCTCAACTCCTCAAATGTTCACCAAGCTATACTAGAGCTTTCCTTACAAGAATCAAGAATTCCCAACGATATTGATCCTAATCACTTTCATGCGCCTGTGGGTCACTTGTCCTCCACTTATCAGCTAACTTTTAGTCAAGCCAATATGCCTCCCATAGGCTCCACACATATTGTTCCCTTCATATTGAATTTTTCATATCTAAATATAAAATAAAATGAGTCCTCCTAGATAAAAAGTCTAGCTTGAATCTATGTACATTAAGATTAGTAAAATAATTGGGGTACTTAGGAGATGACCTTGAGCTACACATAATTATAATAAATGCATATGATAATGCATAACAAGAATCAAAGGGTACTATATGTTTACCTATGCAAGTTGGTCCTATACTACAAAGAACTACATTTCATATTGTTGATCTTGACTTAACATATAACATCCTCCTAAGATGTCCATGGATTCATGCCATGTGAGCCATCTTATCCACTTACTATCAATGCTTAAAATTCCCCCATAACATCATAGAAGTCACCATTCCTACTGATCCTAATCCCTTTTCGTATTGTAAACTAATAGAAAGTGCCTATTATAAATCCCACCATTGTCTGAGCATTGAGGATGTCTCCCAAAAATAGGAATCCTCTTCATCCTATGTTGATCCTAATACACTCACCACCACTTCCAATCCCTCTATTAAATCCAAAGTCAATATCATTAACACTGGGTGCGGGGAATATGAGTTGTACAATGCCTTTCATGTGGGTAAGTTGCCTCTTTCTCCAAGATCTTATGGACACACTCTTCAAGAAAATAAGAAAAAATCTCAGACCTATCCATTGATAGATACTACCTTTGTTCTAACTGATCTCCTAGAAAATGAAGAGATAGATGGATCCATCATTTTGTGGCTCTACAGAGATGAACTTGCTCTAAAATTTTTAAAATATGAATACCCTAGAGCTCTCTATATGTTCAAAAACATGAGATATCAAAGAAAACGGCGTTGACGTAATGAGAAAGGCATAGTAACTCCTATCCTAATCCTAGCATATCTTTACAAACATGGGCTTAGATACATGAAATATTGATTTGAAACCAATGACCCACATGATACTTTTGCAAGCTTAGAGGAAATTTCTCTTGATGTTGAACACACTACAAAAAAGGTCATCATTGCCTCTTTTGAAGACTTAAGCACATATAACCTCTTACATGAAACATCCATATGCACCATAGACCTTCTATTAATATATCCTAAACTCATAAATTGAGACCAACAAGATCCAATATCTCTTGATGAGTTTAAAAATAAAAAAGAAATCATTGAATTCCTAGGGGTTCATGATGACATTCCATCTACTGACCACAAAAAGGGCTTTGAGGTCAACCTTAACTCTTCTACATACTTCAAAGAATAGTAAGAGTTCCTTAGTCCAACAAAAAATTAAAAAATTCAAAAAATTCAAAACATCAAAAATAAAGTAAAAAGTCCCCTAGTGAAAACCTCTTTGAGGTGCTATCAAACACATAGAAAGTAAAAGAAAGGATGTGCCTATCGGTGAAAACCTCTATGAGGTGCTTTTAAAAACATAAAAAGTAAAAAGAAAGGATATGTCTATCAATGAAAGCCTCTCTAAGGCACTGATATATGAGGAACTCAACCTCCCTCTCCCACCTTAGTGGCATGATTGATCTAGTATTTTAGTAGAAGAGACATAGGAAATAAATATGGGAATAGGACACAGTCAGAAAATTACATTTCTTGTTGTCTCCTTAGAACTAGACATTCAACAAGCACTTTTCACCATTTTATAGAACTTCATAGATATCTTTGCATGTTCATATGTTTAAATGCCAAGATTAGATCCCTCTCTTGTGGTGTACCATCTTGTGGTGCACCCTGATGCCAAACTGGTTAAGAAAAAATTTAGAAAGATGCATCCATAAATCACCCTCTTGGTTAAAGAAGAATTACAAAAACTCCTACAGGTATGATTCATTTGCAAAATTGACTATCCTAAGTGGATATCTAATATTGTATTGGTTAGTAAGAAACCCAAAGGCATCATATTTTATACAAATTTTAGAGATCTTAACAAAGTTTTCCCAAAAGATGACTTTCCATTACCCAACATTGACATCATAGTGGATATAATAGAAGGACATGAAATGATTTCTCTCATGGATGATTTTCAAGCAATAATAAAATACAGATAGCTCTAGAAGATCAACACAAAACAACTTTCACAACTCCTTGGGGAACTTTTTGTTATCAAGTCATGCCTTTTGGACATAAAAATGTAGTAGCTACATACCAGAGGGCTATGACCATAATTTTCCATGACATTTTGCATGATATTATGGAAGATTATGTTGATGAAATCCTTCGAAAATACAAAACAAGATCAGAACATCCACAATTACTTCAATGAACTTTTGATAGATAGAGGGAATATAAGAACTAGTTAAATCCAAAAAAGTGTGTTTTTGGGGTTACATTGGGTAAACTTATGGGCTTCATTATTTGACATAGTGTAATGTGCCGTACCTGTTTGTATTTTTTTAAAAATCTTTATTGTGTGATCTTTATTAGATTTTGTGTGTTCTTTCAGATAGACAGAAGATGCAGAAGGGGGTTTTATGTTTTCCTACAGATGTAGTGCCGGAGCACACAATGTATGGCATATAACAGAAACCCAGAAAATATACAATGAATCTGAAGAAACTATTGACAACCCAGATAACAGAAAGGCCAATAAACAGTTATCAAAACATACCCATTTGCAGATTTGAGACTTCAGTTTTTGTCTATTGTCGGACCAACAATGGATATGGCTGGAAACATTTCAAACTCCAAATATATTGATAGACTTTGATATGCGAGGGTTTACAGTGAGCAAAGGGCCTTAAATTCCATAAATAAGAAGTATCCAAACTACCCAATACAAGAAGAGGAGTCCTCAAGAAGACCCATGACCCTCTAGGTGAGGTTGTACGGCCCAACCAAGCATGAATAACAGAAATTAGTCACAAAACAGTCCTGCACACCATCCACTATTGCTGCACTAATCAGAACATGCCCTCACTCCAAGTATAGAGCAGAAGGAGTGAAGTTTAGCTGATAAAAACACCTCCCAAGGAGGTACGACCTAGCTCAAAAGTACGACCAGCAAGGGAATAGTACACAGCAGCAAGATAACCACCACAACACACTGAAACTACCTTCTCAGTCCTCTCTTACCAGCAAATGACAATAATATAAAATGATCTCATATTCAGCTCAAGCAACTCTTCGAATGTCTCCATTATCAGCACATATGTGAATGTCGAATACATCCACCGTCAATGGCACCGTTGGGTGATCTTTCACACCTATGGGATACCATTACTTAGGGAGGTTTCCGTCTCCAAGAGCCTCTTGTTCGAATCCTCAAACCCCAAACAATATGAAACCCTAGCAAAGCTTAAAACATAAATATCATAAACATAGCATAAGCCTAAATGAGCTCCAAAAGACCTTTTTATCTCCCTCCAAGATAGGTGTTGGGCAATAAGGAGGGAAAATACATTTTAATTTCACATTATGTCTCTTAGGGATGGGCGCCCAAGGTCAAGACATAAGCCTATGTCTTTATTTCATTAATTTCACTTTTTCCTTTATTTATCATAAAGTCCATATTAATATAACATTAATAAATCTTTGGACTTTAAAATAAATATGAAGACGGTGTTGGAATGCAAAGATCTTTAGCTCACCGGAAAGGTCTCGACGAAATGCATCTGATGCAACTCTAAAAATCCCAAACTGACATAGAGCCTGAACTTACTAAAAATAGTAAGTAACGACCAAGAGCCCACTGAGCCAACCACGAAGGTGCCAACTGGATCCACTGAAGACGAACCATAACCCCAGCACTGACAAAGACCTCTAGAGCCAAACTAACCATAGTTCCCTAACCAAACTGCTAGCCCATGGGAACTCCATGATGGACTAACCAAGTGTCTAGAAGGGGACATTACACATTGAGGTATAGAGGTGGATCTAGCTAAGGTTTTAACTATCATGAACATGCCACATCCTCATAATCTCAAACAAATATGTAGTCTCCAAGGAAAATTACAAGCCATTAGAAGATTCATAGAACAATGTGCTAATAAATGCCAACCTTTCTCTCACCTCTTAAGAAAGGACACAACATTTCATTGGGATGAATCATTCCAACAAGACTTTGATCATATCAAAGAGTACCTTACCTCTCCTCCCATGCTCATGGCATTGATTTTAGTCAATCCCTACATGCTCGGTGGTTTTAGAGTCAGGTGGGAAATTTTTTTTTGATATTTCGTTTCATGACCACATGGCAAATGTGGGCTTGACATGTGGTTTTTGTGTCATGACCACATGGAAAATGTGGTCATGACACCCTTATTACTTTATATTTCAGCTACACCAGTTGCATTGGGGGCACTATTAGTACACCATGACAAACATGGCTTATAAATGGAAATCTACTACATTAGTTATACCTTGGTTGGCTACGAGATCAACAACATTGCTATGGAGTGAGCATGTCTAGTAATTTTCTTTTTCACATAGAAATTGAGGCATTATATGCTCAATCATCAAATCAAACTCATTTCCAAAATTGATCCATTTAAGTATCTCCTTTCAAGAGCATCTCTCAACAGTTGCATGGCTAAGTGGGTCATGATATTAAGTATGTAGATTGAAATGTAACCAAAGGATAGGTACTTGGAGATTAGTTAGCTGATGCACCTTTGGTTGATAAATATCCATTGGTTGTCAATTTTCTAGATGAATCAATTATGACCCTCGACACTTCTACTACTACATGGAAACTCTATTTTAATGGATCTTTCACTAGTTATGGATCAACAGTATGCATCCTTTTTCTCACACCTGTTGTGTGGTTACACAACATGGCCCATTTTGCCCCAGCAAAATAGGGACCCTTTTTTTCCTACTTTTTGGCTTGGCTTGTTGTGTACCCTTTGCTTTTGGGCGGTATAGTAAAATCAGTATCAAATGTATGTCAGGATGTCATCCTAGGCATGACAAGACCTTAAGATATAGGTTAAATTTTTAAAATTCAAATTTCTTTCTACAAACACTATCAAATGAAATAGCATAAAATTCTAAGCAGAATTGCTTTTTGAAGCACCCAAAAATTCATTAAAATAAAGAAGTTACACATGGTCAAAGTTTGGTCAACAGGTCATAGGGATATTTTAACATCCAGATATTAACTTAATATCCCAACCTCCCTCATCCAGACATCAACTTTTGTTAGAAATGAAAGCAACACTACTTTAATGGAAATCTGATTCGAGATAAATTTCAACAATCTTTAACTGTGTGTTATTAATGGAGATTGTAACAATACATAAACCCACAATACAAAAATATACCAGAAGTAGAATGAAGCACATAACACAAGTGTTTAACATGGATAAAACCCTTGCGGGTAAAAAAACTCCACCAAGAAAAGAGGCCAAGTTGTATTATCTTCACAAAAGGAGATTACAAATACATCCACTTCCTCTGTCCTCCAACCTTCACTCCGACAGAACCTGGGTACCTGTAAACTGTTATTATTTTTTTAATCTCATATACTATGCTATGGTTTATATAGAATTTACACAACATCAAGACATTAAATGACTTCTTACAAGCCCATAAAATTTGTCAAGAGTCAACAATACAACCTTGGGCATCCATGGCCAAGAATAGGCTCTTACGGGGTCATAAATATTGTCATACATGCATCCTACACTTGGAAAAATGTGCCCATGCAAGCTTGAATGCCTTGGGGCCAAAAATAGCCACTTACAACATCTTATGACGCATCATATGCTATTATAAGTGTCATAGATTCTTATGACAACTTACAGTTGTCATAGAATCTCTTACACCTTACAGCATCTATGACGTGCGTCATAACACTAAAAATAGATTATTCCTCCACATGTGCACCCCACTTTGATCAATTACCATTTACCATAGTAAATGACATCCCATAACTACCGCAGGTAACTCCAGGACTTACCATGCAGTAACTCCGTAATTACCATGGACAGTAAATAATTTTTACCACTATTGGTGAAACTTGTACATCCCTTATGGGTAATTACAAATAATAAATGGAATAATACAATAATGGGATTTACAAGGTTAATGGCACCTTATCCCAACATTCTCCCACTTGAAATTATACATTGTAAATCAACCCATAGGAAATCAAATGAAAAATAATCAAGCATTAGAAATAAGGCCCATGGCCTCTCTGCACCACACAAACTTCTCTGTGCTCACAGACTTAGTCAATGAATTTGCAACGTTCTCCTGAGTGTCTATCTTCTTCAGCTCAATCGCTCCATTTGCAACCAACTCTTGAACAAAGTGATACTGAACATCAACATGCTTAGTTCGAGCATGATACATGAGATTCTTAGCCAAATAGATAGCACTCTAGCTATCACAACCAATCTGAATGTTCTTGCAATCAAAACCAATACCTGTACACAGTCTCCTCAACCAAACTGCCTCCTTAGAGACATGAGTTGCCGCCATATACTCTGCTTCTATGGTGGACAAAGCAACTATGGGATGCCTCTTACTCATCCAACTCACTGCACCTCCAAATAGAGTAAACACATAGCCACTAGTGGACCTTCGACTATCTAAGTCACCTGCCCAATCTGCATCAACAAAACCCTGTATGCCCAAAGATTTATCAGCACCATCAGTACCAGAATAAACCAAACAATGATCAGGAGTACCTGCAAGATATTTAAACACCCTCTTCGCATAGTTCCAATGCTATCTACCAGGGTTAGACATAAATCTGCTCAAAACTCCCACTGCTTGGGCAATATCTAGTCTAGTACAAACCATTGCATACATTAAACTCCCTACAACACTAGCTTATGACACATTAGACATATCCCCAAGATCATCCTTAGTCTTTGGACACATATCTAATGAAAGCTTAGTACCAATGGGTAAAGGAATTCTAACTGGGTTACAGTCCTGCAAACTAAACCTCTGCAAAATAGTATTCACATACTTTCTTTGTGACAACCAAATATTTATGTTAACTCTGTCCCTCCTGATCTCCATTTCCAAAATATACCTTGCAGCACCAAGATCTTTCATCTCAAGTGCACATGAAAGTTGGGCTTTAAGCTCACTGACCATACCCTTAGTATTGCTGAAAAACATGTCATCAACATACAAAGCAATAAAGAGTATAAAATAATCAACACAATGAATGTAAACACAATGATCCTCCTCGCTTATAACAAAACCCAATTTCAAAACAAATGAATCAAACTTTTGATACCACATTCTGGGGGACTGTTTCAAACCATAGAGAGACCTCT
Organism: Cunninghamia lanceolata; assembly: GCA_027924645.1. NCBI lineage: Eukaryota > Viridiplantae > Streptophyta > Pinopsida > Cupressales > Cupressaceae > Cunninghamia > Cunninghamia lanceolata. The sequence goes on along the minus strand of BSBN01001272.1, from coordinate 16,052,077 downwards.
TTAACCTACAAACCCAATGTTCTTTTCCTTTTACCTCAAAACCTGTAGGCTGTTGCATATAAATTTCTTCTTCAAGATCTCCATGCAAGAACATAGTCTTAACATCCATTTTCTCAATCTCCTAATCATAAGCTGCAGCAATGGATAAGAGAAATCTAATAGAAGTCAATTTAGCAACAGGAGAGAATATCTCACCAAAATCAACTCCCTCTCTTTGGGAGTAGCCTTTGGCTACTAGTCTAGCCTTGTACTTCTCCAATGACTCATCTGCTCCAAACTTCTTCTTGAAGACCCACTTACAACCTATGGCCTTTCTTCCTTTGGGAAAACGAACAAGATCCTAGGTATTACAAGAGTTTGAAGCCATCATCTCCTCCTGCATGGCTAATTGCCAAGATTCACTGTCATCAGCAAAAATAGCTTCCCTGTAGGATCTAGGTTCATCGTTAGTACTCAATAAAGCATATACACAATGAAAATCTGGTGGGCTATACCTGTCAACTAGATTCTGTTGTCTTGTGGATCTCCTCAAGGGTAGAGTAAGAGACTCTACTCGTTCTTCTGCATGATCATCTGTACCAACTTCTTCTGTAACAACAGATTCATCTTCATTAGAACTACTTGAATCTTCTTCTTCTTCTTCACCCCCCAATCCATCATTATGTTCTTCCTGAGATGCATCTTGCTGCTCTAAATCAAAGTGCACCTTCTTTACCTTTTCATCTTTTTTTTTGGCTGCTTAGGTTCAGAAATAGCTCTAAGTTCCTGTTACCAGATTTTCACTATAGCTCAATTAGGTGATTTTGTTGACTTCAAATTGAAGAAGTGAGGTACATTTTTATTTACTTTCCTTCATTACATTCAATTATATAAACAAAAAAATCAGGGAAAAGATTGCAAGGTTATTGTAAGATCATTACATTTATACAAGTGCATGTAATAGAGAAAGATTTACCCAAATCTTTCAAGTAATCTTTATTGAATGTAAGAATGTTCATTATCTCACACAAGCCGTGAGATTGACTATTGCTTATTCTAAAACAAATTGAGAAAAACATATACATGAATAAGTTATAAAGAGAAATGAATGTGTATAGAAGGAAAGGTAACCAATCATTGCCTGAATGACTGGTTCACTGTGTCGACTAAGTATGTTGTAGTTTGATGTAGCTTTGAGCCACTAGATTTATCCTAGCTCCTATTTCCTGCAAGAGAATTGAACAATGGTATTAGAGTGATGCTCTAAGCAATGGCTAATTACCCACATTGTACACACAATCACCCTATGCATGCATATATTGGTCTCAATGTGTGTTAGGCGAGAAATGTATACTCTTGATGTCCTAGAAAACAAGCAAGTCATCAAAAACATCTAAAATGTGCATTTATTTTCTAACAAGTTTGCTTCATGTGCAGATACAGGTGTAATTATGTTTCTGTTTGATTCACCAGGTTACATTATGAGTGGAGGAAATGTGGCTCCCACAAGGGTTGAGCCCAGTTCTTAAGTGTTACAGAAACATTTCATATGTATTTTTACAGATGCAAGGAAGACAGTTGACATAGAAGGTAATGTATCTCTGATAAAGAAGACTGCCTTTAGAACAGTCATGGAAAACATAGGTCTGTCATGATATTCTTGGTCTGTCAGTAATGTCTGGGTCCCATGACAGTGATAGATTTTGTTGAATGGGTTAAGGTAATCACCTACAGTGCAGGAGGAATAGTGATATTCATAATAGCAGACATGAAATCTTTTAAGGTGTAGTCTAGTGTGAAGACTGCCAAAGGTTTCATTGAAAGAAATCATTAATGAAAGCGCATAAAAACAATCAATGACAGTTACAGGATAGTGTACAAGAAGACTATGTTTGATTGTCATATCATGACTGTAGGAAGCCTTATTGACTGTGTAAACAGTCATGTACAGTCATATGGGAAACGTTTGATAGTTTTCTCAAGTACAGTCATGGCATGACTATGAAGAGTCACTAGAGGGTTTTATTAGCACGGATAAGGATGAAATCAAAACAAGGACATGTAGGGTAAGTAGGCATAATAACAACTGGGAAGGTCTATTAGAGTCTAAACATTTCACAAGGATCTAAAGGAAGAAAGCAACAAACAGGCATCAGTGTTTTGGGAACAGTCAACAAGTTCTTTGGATTGTCAAGAGATTTAACAACCTTACATGGGTCAATCCTAAGATGACTAACTAGCAGTCATGGCAGTCAACACTATATATGCAAGAAGATAGCAAATGCAGGCCTGAAAGGTACAGTAACAGATGAAGGATAGGTCAACATAGCCTACACGATGAAGACTAGCAACAAACAATATAGAGAAGCAGTCAATGATGAATGACAGAAAAACAACATGGGTGAGGAAAGTATTTCATTCAAAAATGTGACATTCAAGGTCACAAGTAGAGCAGTCCATACAATAGAAGACCAAGATACAATTAGCAGTAATATCATTTTGGAGAGACAAGCTAGAGATGTCCTCACACAATACAAAGAGAAGTCAACAGTCACAATATAAAGGTCTGTAATCTTTCATAGAGCTTTAGAAGGACTAAGAACATAGGTAAAAGGTGAATATGGGTAAAAAAGTTTGTATGGAGCTTATCATGAAGTCCTAGGCACTTGGGGACAGTAATATAGTTTGGTTATCCATTTAGAAAGAAGCCTATGGAGATCAATTCTAAGGATGCATTACAAAGAACTCGGGTATGAGTCTTCCTAAAGGTGAATAATCAGCATACAAGTTGCACAAACTGTCAAAGACTTAACATGAGTTTACAAACTTATCAACACAAAGAGAGGGCAGTGTTCTTGACTTGGAAGAACAACATAATAGTGGGCGGAGACAAAGATTGTCAAAAGGTGAAGGATAATAGTCTATAAGTAAACAGAAATGTAGAGTTTCATATTTGTGGAGCAGTACTGCTATTATCACTTCATGGTTGTTCAAAATGGACTGTAGGAGTTTTGTTGTTTGAAACCCTAACAAGAAAACTTTGTGTTTCATTGAAAGTGCTTTCTTATGATAACAAAAGTCAAAAGATCTTATACAGAAAGAGCAAGAACGCAGTTAGGGTTTGAAACCCTCAGAAAGCCTAAAGACAGAGAACAGTGAGATAGCTACAGGAGGTTGGAAATTTCTACAGAAAAGCTTTGATAGCTATTTTTCCTCCATGGCCGAGGGTATCTCCAAACCCTGATAAAGAAAATAACTTTATGTTTTCATTATCTTCAACAATATACAGTATATACAAAAAATTTAGAGTGCATAGACATAGATGGTGTTTTAAATAGAAATTGATAGATCTTGCTACTTTCTATAGCTATATACCTGAGAAAATAGTTTTATCTACCCAAAGGTTTAGTTCTCATCACGGCCATAGACAAAAAAAAATGAGATATACAGCATATGCAATGAAAAGAGTAGCAAGAAATGATCAAAATTGCAGTATAACTTCAAAGAAATGAGTTTATCAAACTTACTAGAAGCTACAAGAGCCTTTCATGGAGGAAAATAGTGAAAATGCCAGTCAAATGCTCTCAAAAATCACCTACAGGAGCTCCAGCCATCAAACCCTCATGGCGGCTTGAGATACAGAACAAGAATGCAAAAAGGAGAATAAAGCAGAATGAGGGCAAAAAATGCCTTTTGGCATTTAGGGTTTTGAAACCCTAGGAACTCGAGGGTTCTTTTGTCTTTATTTTAAGTTTTATTTCCTTTTATCATTTGAGCCGTGGTTAACAACATTATCCTGTGTAATGCCTAGTATGCCATGAGGTGGCCTTGAAACAGTGAAGACTTTGTTAAATTTTTTGACTTCCTTTGTATTATGCCAAGCATTTTGGTGCCTTTTACTTCTTTGCATATGTTATAAATTGTAATAAACAATCACTTTAAATGATGACCTTATGAGTCATTTAAGTGATATTGTTAACTCTATTGCAAAGGAGAATAAAGGAGAGCGAGGGATGAGTTTTTATTGTCTTTAGGAGAATATATCTTGGATGGTGATTATGTGGTGGACACATGCCATTATTATAGGTATTTGTTTGTTGCCTTGAGAGAGAAGCTTTACTAGGTCATGTAGGCAGTTAGTAGTTGTCTTGACTACTTGGAGGGTATCTAGGAGTTTTGTTGCTCTTAGAGTCCTTTTTGGACTTATTTTCATGACCCTTCATGTTTGACTAAGTCCTGATGGACTTTTCCTTGCATTTTGGACTCTTTTGGATGAGATCTAGTGGCTAGATTTTATGCTTTTTCTGGACATCCGACCCAAATCAGTTTGGTTTTCCTTCTTTTGTGGAACCACTTGGATGGTTATAGTCACTTTTGTGACTCTATTGTAATCAATTCTTATTATGCAAAATATTTTTTGGAGATTGTGACTGATACAGTCCTTTGTTACAGTATTAGCATCTTTTGTAACTCATCATTTTTGGAGTATGGAATACAGATTTTACCTTGGAGATTATTGAAGAATCTTGTTACCTTCTTGTTCTTGCAAGCATTGTGCATTACTAGGTGATTGACTAAGCTATTTGTGAGATTACTTTTTCTCCTTTAGTTTTGTCTCATTTTATGCCTTTTTTTGCAAAAGTAGGAATTTGCAGGTTATAAATTGTGTCTTAGGATTACATAGAAACCTATAGTTTGTGAAAGTTTTATCTTTCCTTCTTAAAAGTATATGCAGGACAGACCTATTTATGAAACATTTATGCAGAATCTTACAGTAACATGTGTATTTTCAGTGCTCATCATAAATAACCAATTGTATGTCAGTCTTAGTATCTCATAGCTCTTGTTAGCTTGGTGTATCACCCATGTTCAATTCATTTTTATCAGTTTTGTTTAAAACAAGTATATTCTTCCCCTTTTCTCCATCAAAGTAGTAGTTTAGGTGATATCCATAGGAAGCTGGCCTTCTTCGGAGGTTGACCTCTACTCATAGAGTAACCCATGACTTTAAAGGTCCTCCCATGTTTCATCAAATAGACTAATTTTTGCAAATTAGTCTGGGTTCATATTTAGGTGATAACAGTTCCCTAAAAATAACATCTCTAGAAAAGATAATCTTGCGGGTTAGTGGATTCCAAAGCTTATAACCTTTCACATCATCACCATATCCAATGAATGTACACTTTTCAGCTATTGGATCCAACTTAGATCGCTTTTCCTTAGGCACATGAACAAAAGCCTCACAACCAAAAACCCTTAAATGTGAAATAGAAGGTTTCTTACCTGTCCACACTTCATAAGGTGTCAAATCAAGAGCCTTACAAGGAGATCTATTTATCAAGTAGCAAGCAGTATACACAGCCTCTGCCCAAAAGCATTTATCTAACTTTGCATCACTAAGCATACTTCTGGCCCTTTCCATAATTGTTTGGTTCATCCTTTCTGCAACACCATCTTGCTGTGGTGTATACAAAGTTATCTTTTGTCTGATTATACCTGCATGCTTGCAAAAGTCATCAAATTGCTTAGAGAAATATTCCCCTCCATTGTCAGATCTTAATATTTTTATCTTTAAACCTGATCGGTTCTCTACTAAGACTTTGAATTCCTTAAACTTAGTGAAAACTCCAGATTTATGCTTCATAAAATAAATCCATGTAAATCTGGATACATCATCAATGAAGGTTACAAAATAATGAGATTTTTTGATAGGTTCATTATCCACAGGTCCAAACACATCTGTATGAATAATTTCTAATTTCTCTTTTGCTCTATTGCTTCCTGAAGGAAATAATTTTCTATTTTATTTACCAAACACACAATGCTCACAGAAATCAAAGTGCTCATCAGAATAGGAGAAACCATCCAACAAATTTTTATTCTTAATAGTTTTTAATACATTATTACTTGTGTGGACCAATCTACGGTGCCACAACATACATGTATTTTCAGTAGTGGCCTCAGATACATAGGAGGCATTACAAACTGTAGTGGCTTCAAGCTTAAACAAGTTCCCAAATCTCTTCCCTTTCACTACCACCAAGTTCCCTCTCACCAATATGCAGCCATGCTTGTCAAATGTCACATGCATTCCCAAATCATTCAACTTTGAAACTGAATTAGATTTCTAGCTAATCTAGAAACATACAAAACACCAAGGAGGGTTTTAATCCTCCCATCACTGAAACACAACAATACCTTTCCTTTCCCAACAATTGAATATGTAGAGTTGTCACCAAGGTAGATATTACCTCCATCGTATTCTTCATATGAGGAGAACCATTCCTTATGCGGTGTCATATGAAACGAGCATCCCAAGTCAACCAACCAGTGATCATTAGAAACAAGATTACATGCAGAAAGTAAAACTTCTTCACCTGCATTAGAGGACTTATCTGAAGCACCCTCCCACAGTTTCTTGGGATTTCTGCACTCCTTCTTCACATGTCTCCTTTTACCGCAGTTCCAACACTTAACTCTGATCTTTTTACCAGGAGTCTTAGATTGACCCTTGGACTTGTCCTTAGCCCCTTTCTGATCTCCTTTAGGTCCCCTTTCCTTGCCCTGAACTATCTAAACTCTTCTTCCTCAATTCCTATGACAGTAGCACTAAAACAAGAGCATCCAACTTTAGATCCGCAAGGTTAGCAGTGATAGCAAGGATAAAATTCTCCCAAGACTCAGATAAAGAACAAAGAAGTAAGATACATTTATCTTCCTCACTAACCTCAACATCTACTGAATCAAGCTGACTCACCAATAAATTAAAAGAATTTAAATGCTCTGCAACTGACTCACCCTCTTTCATTTTCAAAGAAAACAACTTCCTTTTTAAATAAAGTTTATTTACCATACTCTTGGCTTGGTAGATCTCACCCAACTGATTCCACAATTTGTATGCGGTCTCTTCCTTTGCAACATTCAGCAGCACAAAATATGAAAGACACAAATGGATGGTTCCCCATGCCTTCTTATCCAGTCTATCCCACTCATCTTGAGAGACATCATTAGGTTTCTTTTCTTTTTGGATAGCCAACCACTGGTTTCTTTCTTCCAACAAATCTTCCATTTTTAGCTTCCACGTCAAACTTCTCAATGTCCATTCGAGAGGTTGATGCAACAGTGGATGTAGCCATAATAACAACACTAGATTTGCAAAACAAACACAACCAAATCTCCCACTGCAGCTACAGCTTCCACACTACCACCCAAGAGTCAAAGCTGGTCAGGCTCTGATACCAAATGTTAGAAATGAAAGCAACACTACTTCAATAGAAATTTGATTCGAGATAAATTTCAACAATCTTTAATTATGTGTTATTAATGGAGATTGTAACAATACATAAACCCACAATACAAAAATATACCAGAAGCAGAATGAAGCCCATAACAGAAGTGTTTAATGTGGAGAAAACCCTTGCGGGTAAAAAACTCCACCAAGAAAAGAGGCCAAGTTGTATTATCTTCACAAAAGGAGATTACAAATACATCCACTTCCTCTATCCTCCAACCTTCACTCCGGCAGAACCTGGGTACCTTTAAACTGTTATTTTTTTTAATCTCATATACTATGCTATGGTTTATATAGAATTTACACAACCTCAAGACATTAAATGACTTCTTACAAGCCCATAACACTTGTCAAGAGTCAACAATACAACCTTGGGCGTCCATGGCCAAGAATAGGCTCTTATGGGGTCATAAATGCTATCATACATGCATCCTACACTTGGAAAAATGTGCCCATGCAAGCTTGAATGCCTTGGGGCCAAAAATAGCCACTTACAACATCTTATGATGTGTCATATGCTATTATAAGTGTCATAGATTCTTATGACAACTTACAGTTGTCATAGAATCTCTTACACCTTCTTACAGCATCTATGACGTGCGTCATAACACTAAAAATAGATTATTCCTCCACATGTGCACCCCACTTTGATCAATTACCATTTACCATAGTAAATGACATCCCATAACTACCATCGGTAACTCTGGGACTTACCGTGCAGTAACTTCGAGACTTACCGTGCAGTAACTCCGTAATTACCATGGACAATAAATAATGTTTACCACTGCTGGTGAAACTTGTACATCCCTTATGGGTAATTACAAATAATAAATGGAATAATACAATAATGGGATTTACAAGGTTAATGGCACCTTATCCCAACAAATTTAATAGACTCAATGAACAAACCATCATGTGCATGGATATTCACTAAGATTCAGATATTAACTTAATATCTGGACCTTAATGTAATATCCATATCTGAGTCAATATGATGTCATGACATTTTGATTTCATGAAGACTCTCGATCCTAATTACGTCACCCAGATATTAGAGTGCATGGACATTAGCCTTGCTAATATCCTAGTCTTATTTTGACACCTTGATCCAGATGATGTCATGTTATCCTAGTCTTGTGAAGAACACTAAACTTGCTTACGTCATCCAGATATTAGTTAACATCTGGACATTAACTTAATATCCAGACATTATTTTAAGATCCATATCCCAATGATGCCACCTTACCCCGACACAATACTAAGGATATAAATTGCTTATGTCATCAGGATATTAAAGCCATATGGATATTCCACATTCTTATTTGTCATGACCTTATTTTAATATCTTGATCCCGATGACATCACTTTATTAAGCTACGATGAAGGAGTCCCCTCATGATGACGTCATCTGGATATTTTGACCAGATGGATATTTTGCACTCGTAATGTCTAGATCTTAACTTAGTATCCATCCCCTCACTCAACCAATGACGTGATGCCACGTGTCCACATGGATGTCTTGACTTACCATGAGTATCCGAACATATTGAAAGCAAATTTGTAGCCCGATGGAGAACCTTTGGTCAATGACAGTTGACCCGACCTATGCTAATGTCATCCAGATATTCTCATCCAGATATCTGTGGGGATATTGCTTGCAGGATATCTATCCTCACGTCCCCACACTTTTTGCATTAAATGCTAAGAAAAGCTGTTGGATTTTAAATTCAAATTTGTGCCAACAGACACTTGTCCAAATTACTCATGATTTCACTGCTAGAGTTCGCCTAATCCTCCCAGGAGTAATTAATATGTCCTAATTGGATGATTTTACATGATTTAAATGGTAAACTACTTGTGTAGTCACACAATTGTATTTCTAGACTTAATATTTCACACAGAGAGCTTAAAGGACTCCATTAAACCTACTACAGTGAGCTTGTGACTGGATTTCTAATGCAGTGAGAGATCATCTACATGATTCCAATCCTAGTATTCATTTGCACTTTTTGATTTAGATTTTGAAGATCATGTTTGTATAGATCAAGCCCTAACTGGTTGTTTTTACGGTGATGATCCATGGTTTTGAGTTGAAATGAGCATAAAATGCTAAAATTGAATAAGTTTAGGGTTAAATGTGGATCAAATGTATATTTAAAATGCGTTGTTTTCTAATCTCATAGATTTAAAATTCTAACCCTAGTATTATAGAATGCCCTGGTTAAGACATGTCCATGAAATTGCAGGATGAGATGTCACAACCGAGGATGAATAAACACGGTGCCAAGTTCAAATGGGACATGTTTCTAAAATCATAGAGTGTTTGCAATAAATAGGGTTTTGTAGAGGACACCCACTCAGGAAGCACACACATTGAAGCCTTTAGGGCAAGAAGAAATGGCAGGGAGGATCATCCCGTACTGAAGAATATAGTAACCACATGGATTTACTATGCGGCTGTATTCCCTTATGCCGTGGAGGCTCTAGAACTATTGATTGCATGTGCTCAAAATTACAATGTTATCACCAGGAGAGTGGAGAAGCAAGGAAGGGTTTATGCAGATCTGTTTGTGGCTGGGATAACTAAGGCATTCAATTTGCCAACAACAAGAGGGATCTATGTGCCAGATATAATTGCTTTGGCCAAGGAGTATGACCTCAATCAGAAGAATTGCAGAAAGGTAATCTATTAGGGATGGAGAGATCCAACCAACAAGGCCAAGGGAGTGGCTAAAATGCCACAACACCTTTATAAGTATGATTTCAATGAGGAGGTGCAGTACATGATTTTCTTGCTCAGCAAAATGAGCGGAAGGGCAAATTGTGGAACGTTTGAATCCTGGATGTTCAGACTGATTAGGATAGTCATTGAGAATAAGGATGCAACAATCTAGTGGGACAAAATTATCAGCGATGCCCTATATGAATAAATAATAAATTGGAAGAAAATGAAAGATAGTGTATTCAGAATGTCTTCATATCTAGTATATGCCTATGCAACCAAAGGCATATTCAATGGCTTGCAAATAGTGGGGAAGATGGGCAAATTGCCCCATGAGAATACTCCCTAGGAGCATTAGTCTAGCTAGAGAGGACACAATCAGTGCAACACTATAGGTTGGTAAATGATTGTTTCATCATGCATATTGCTAGACTTCTAGAAGGAGATTGGGCTAAAAGATTCTCAGTAGGGGCTATGATGTTAATTGATCCATATGGTTCTTGGTTTATACAAGCCAAGACCTACTCATATATCTAAATGGAGGGATTAAAAGGCAATCCATTTGTGCTCCCAAGGTATCCATCAGATAAGATAGTCCTAATGGAGATGGTTAGATAGTAGCTGCCAATATTTGAGCTGTCTAAGAAGAAAGAGAGGAATCGGTACAAAAAGTTTCCTATACAAAGTGACTAGTTTGTAACAGAATCTATGGATAATGCCAGAGATGCTAAGTTAGATTTGAAGAATTTGAACTTACAATTGTTTCCATTGGCTAGAGACTATGATCCCTATCATAGGGTTAAGAAGAGATTTGATAAGAAGTATAAAAACAACATGCATTTTGAGGACTATTGGGTTGATTGTGATGATGAACATGAGGTAAGAAAAAGAGAATATCAGTGGCTCACTTTGGACTAGATGTGGACATATGGACAGCCACAGGTACCTCCTCAGATCAAGAAGGATGATGAGGATATCATTGATCCGAAATATGAGGAAAACAAAGTATATAATGATACCATTTCCTCCCCTAATTAGACTTAAGGAGATGAAACATCCATAGATGTCATGACAACCCAAGTGATGGCCATAACCAAGAGCTGGGTGGCCAAGAAAGTTAATGAATTGAAGGCGAAGGGTTTTGTTGTCACTTATGACAAGAAAAGAAAGTTGAAGGAATGAGAAGAATAGGGATATGATGAATTCCTGGTATAAAATAGGTAGGTTCTTGGGACCAAACGTGCAGAACCAAGTTCATTAAGAACTGCAGAAGAGCCTACAACAAAAGGGTTCTCTTTAGTATATCAACCTCCATCACCTCCTATAGGTCCGATACTCAAAGCAATTCCAATCACCAAGTCCAAGGCACCAATTGTAGAAGAAGAAGAAGAGGAAGGTCCTAGCCAGATGGGGGTCACCATGGAGGTAGATATAAATGATGAAGGGGGAGCTCGTGTCCCAATTGAAACATTGCTTGGGATAGAGAAAGATCTATTGTAGGGGGTTAAGGTCCCCAGACAAAGCTGATATCAAGGCCCTCACATGAGAGGAGCCATCACATGACCAATAGCAACATCAGGATCAATTGGTCCAACTTTGAATGTAGTGAAAGAGCTACAACACAATGTCCCTGCTGAAAGCATAATCAAGGTGAAAATTGAAATGGTACAAGAGGCTCAAAGCCAAGCTTAATAGAAAGAAGCAGCTAGGACCTTTCCATTAAGTGAGACCATTGATCTCACTGAGGATGAGGTAGTGAAGGATATCACTAACCATCTTATTGAAACCATGCTTAGACATACAGAACCTTCAGGTGGAGTTGTTGCTATAAAGGTATATGGTGAGCAGGTGAGAAGGGTAGAATACCCTAAATTTGAGGTATAGGTGGAGCCTCTTAATATTCTTATTGATACAATCACAAGCCCCACAGTAATTGATCTGGCATATCAGCCTAAGGATGGGGAGCAAGAAGAGGATATTAACAAACATGATCAAGGACTAGAATAGAATATGCCTATGGATATTGATGACATAGATAAAGATGCCTAAGATGAGGGGCCACAACAGACATCTTGGTAGATAAAGCTGAGCAAGGAACAGTGTCAGGGTCAATCATCAATACAGAAGATATAGTGTAGTCACGGCTAGGAAGGCCCATGAAGTGAGCTATCCAGGCCGTGCAGCTAGAGTAAATACAATGGAAATAACTCAAAGATATAAAGAAAATGCAGATTCAGTCAGTTAGTATATCATAGAACTCAAATACAAATTGGCTGGCAACATGCAGGCTTACAATTGGGGCTCACATGCTTGATTACTTAGTTACAAAATATGCATAAGATTTAGCTTTGAAGCTCCTTCACAAAGAATTCAAACTATCAAGCTTGTAAAATATGCTAACTACATTCCTAGGCATCTATTACATCATTTTATTTCATCTCTGAAACATAAGATTTCTCCGCATCGGCCAAGGAAGATCACAAACTCCAATGAAGATTTGTAATGTGTGTACATAGATAGGTCAGACCTAATCATCATGTAGAACTCCTTTGCAAATGAGTGGAATGATGTGCAAATCTCAGGGAAGGTTAGACATGAACCAAACAACATTAGATGATGTGTCTTTTAATTTCTCAAGTCATGAAATGCTCTACAAGTCTTCTCCTTTAGCTGATTATCTGAGGCTGTCAGGGAGCTCTATTCTGGGAAAACAATTGATCTTTTGATAGCGATATCTTTCCGATACCTAATCCAAATGGTCTGAGATTTGGATATGATGTGCATGAATGAATCTAGGTGCTAAGTCCAACTCCACAAGATTTGAAGTGCAACTGTGATAGAATATGGACCAAAATACAAAAACTGCTACTGACTGAACTGACTGTACTGAACTGGAAAATGAAAAAAAAAACAAACTGAAACGCAAATGTTTTTTGGTTGATGCAAGATTGCTCTTGAACCAAGGATGATCCTGCATTAGACATTTGAAGTTATAAAAAAGTGAGTCCCTCACTTTGCTAGGGATAGAGGAAAACCAAAACAATCTACCTCAGCCCGAGAAATCCATGATGAATCTTCTTCCGGTCTGCCTTTCCACTTCACAAGATATTCTTTGTATTGTCTTCCTTTGGTGTTGCATCTAAATCTGCTATCCAAAATGTCTTCAATCTACTCTAGTGCTTGTTGTGGTAACTTCTTCTTCAAGTCTTCTTCAATGCTATCACTAAAATCTGCTTCATGATATTGATATAGGTATGCAATATTGAAAATATGTGATATACCCAATCTCTCCGGTAACTCCACTTCATATGCATTTCTTGAATCAAACTTTCTGAGTATCCTACATGGTCCAAACTTCATCTTCAACTTGTTATAAGTCCCAATTGGAAATCTTTCTTTTCTCAATTATACCATCACTTCATCTCCAACTGCAAATTCCTTGTGTCTTTTCTTCTCATCTTCTTGTTCTTTATACTTACTATTCATCTTCTCTAAATGCTTCTTCACCTAATTATGCACTGTCTCCATCTTTCCTACAAATTATTCTGCTTCTGCACTTCTCTTTTCTTCCATACTGATATCTCTCAACTCTGCTACGCCTCTAGGGTTTACTTCGATAACAATCTCAAAAAGTGTTCTTCTGATACTCCTATTCACTGAATTATTGTATGCAAACTCTGCTTGTGAAAGAATCAAATCCTAATTTCCTACCTTCTCTCCAACCAAACATATCAACAAGTTTCCCAAACTCCTATTCACAACCTCTGTTTGTCCATTAATCTGTGGGTGAAATGCTGAACTGAACTTCAAATCTATCTTCATCTTCTTCCAAAGTGTCTTCCAAAAGTATCCAATAAATCTTGCATCTCTGTCTGAAATTATGCTCTTAGGTAATCCATGCAATCTCACAATCTCCTTGAAAAATAGGTTAGCTACATGCATTGCATTAGTTATCTTCTTACAAGGTATGAAATGTGCCATCTTTGAAAATCTATCCACCACTACAAATATTGAATCATCTCCTCTTTGTGACTTTGACAATCCCATTACAAAATCCATACTTATGTCTTCCCAAGGTCTCTCTAGCACTGCCAAAGGTTTATACAATTCATTATTCTGACTACTCCCTTTTGCAACTTGAAAAATTCTACAACTCTGCACAAATTTCCTAACATCCTTATGTATCTGAGGCCAAAAGTACTTTCACTTATCAAGGTTATTGTCTTAGCAATGCCAAAATGTCCTGCTAATCCACCACAATGTTTTTCCTTGATCAAATTATCTCTCATGGAAATTCTAGGTATGCATAATTGATTTCCTTTGAACAACATATATCTTCTTGAATGAAATAGTCTAACCACTTACTCCTATCTATCACAACAGGTTTCTTACATGCTTTCCAAGGTTCTGCACAATCAATATCTTCTTCATACATGTTCTTCAATTCATAAAATCCTAAGACTTCAACTCTCATTTCTCTCAACAAGTTCCTTCTCCTACTCAATGCATCTGCAACTTTGTTTAATTTTCCACTCCTATGCTTCAACACAAAAGTATAACTCTGCATGAATTCTACCCATCTCATATGTCTCTGATTCAACTTTCCTTGATTGTTCAAATATTACAAAGCTTGATGATCTGTATACAATACAAACTCCTTAGGCAACAAGTAATGTCTCCACTTCTTCAAGGCTTGAATTATGAGATAGAACTCCTTATCATAAACTGAATATATTCTCCTTGCATCATTCAACTTTTCACTGAAATATGCTACAGGTCTACCTTCTTGACTTAATACTGCTCTTATTGCATTTCCACTTGCATCACAATCTACTTGAAATACCTTATTGAAATCCGGTAATGCCAAAATAGGTTGCTCTGTCACTTTCTGCTTCAATAATCCAAAACTTTTATCTGCTCTTGATGTCCACTTGAAATCTTTTATATCACCTTTGATTATCTTTGTCATAGGGTTGCATACTGAACTAAATTTTTTGATGAACTTCTAGTAGAAACTAGCTAATCCATGAAATGATTTGACTTCTCCAACACTCTCTGGTGTAGGCCATTCAACAATTGCTCTCACTTTCTCAGGGTCCATCTTCAATCCTTCCGCAGAAATCACAAATCCCAAATATACCAATTCTTCCTTCATGAAACTACACTTCTTGATGTTTACCAACAATTTCTTCTCTCAGTCTCTGCAATACTTGTCTCAGGTGCCACAAATGTTCTTCTTTTGTCTTACTAAAAATTAGAATGTCATCCAAATATACAATAACAAACTTACCCAAGAATTTCTTCAAAACTTCATTCATCAATCTCATGAAAGTACTCGGTGCATTTGTCAATCCAAAAGGCATCACTAACCACTCATACAATCCTTCATTTGTCTTGAAAGTAGTCTTCCATTCATCTCCTTCTCTGATTTTGATCTGATGGTATCCACTCTTCAAGTCTATCTTTGTAAAATACTTTGCTCCACTCAAACAATCCATAATATCATCCATCCTAGTCAAAGGGAATCTATACATAACTGTGATCTTGTTGATTGCTCTAGAGTCTGTAGACATTCTCCATTCTCCATCCTTCTTAGGTGCTAACACTGCAGGTACTACACAAGGACTCAATCTTTCTATGATCAAACCCTTCCTCAACAACTCCTGTATTTGTCTATTCAATTCTTCATTCTCTACCGGTGTTACTCTATGTGCTTCTTTGTTAGGCAAACTTGCTCCAGGTATAAGATCGATGTGATGACTGATACTCCTGATTAGTGGCAATCCTTTAGGTATATTGTCTAATATGATGTCTTCATACTCTGTTAGCAATTCAGTTATCTCCTCCGGTTGTGATTCTTTAGTCTCCAGGATTTCAGGCTTCTTAAGGATCAAAGCATAACATATATTCTCATGTCTCAAACCATCCAAAAATTTCCTTCCATATACCAAATAGATTCTAGCATTCCACATACTTCATTGTTAGGATCATCTTCCAAAGGAATCAAAGTAATTCTCTTTCCATTTGATTTTATAGTATATGTATTCTTTCTCCCATCATGTCTAGATTTTCTATCATACTGCCAAGGTCTACCCAACAAAATATGACATACATCCATAGGCATATTATCACACAATACTTCATCATGATAAGATCCAATATGAAATTTTACCAAACATTGTTCACTCACCAGTACCTTATGATTATCCTAAATCCATGCTATCTGATAGGGCTTAGGGTGTTTCTATCTTTCCAACTTCAGCTTAGTCACCATCTCCTCTGAAACTAGGTTATCAGAACTACCACTATCAATTACAACTTTACAAAATTTACCTCTGGATTTGCATATGGTTTTGAACAAACTTTTTGTCTACAGTAGTTCCTCACTTGTCTCTACTTGAAATAGTGCTCTCCTCATCACAAGTGATTCTCCTGTCTTAGGTTTACCAACTGAACTCAATGATCTAACAGGTTCTTCTTCCACATAGGCTGCTCTTCCACTATTCTCTATCCTCTTGCTTGTGCTCCCTTGATTACATTCAAATGCTCTATGTCCTTCACCTCCACACTTAAAATAAGTTCCTCTAAATGTTCTCCTATCAGGTCCTCTTCCTTCTCTTCTATATCCTTCGCTCCAGTATGGACTAGGGTTTCCTCTGCGGTAGAAAGTTCTGTCATCTCTTCGGTATGCATTAATATCTCTGTCCTCCTTCTTGAATGTGTTCTCTTGTCTGTTCTACTCCATATATGATCTTTCTCCTCTGGAAAATGTTCTACCTCTCTGAAATTTACCTCCTCTACCTCTCTGTCTTTGATCATGCTTCTTATTCAACTTTTCTTCAACCTTCAAGGCAAACTAATATGCTTCTTCTAATGTTGTCATCCTTACCAAACTCAGTTCTTCTTGGATATTTAGTCTCAGTCCATTGATGTATCTAGCCACTTTCTCCTTGCTTGCTTCACTATGTCCTATCCTTATGATCATCTTATGAAATTATTTAGTATACTCCACAGGTTTCTCCTTTTGTATCAGGTTTTGCAATCTCTTCACTAGTTCCAACTCATAGTTAGGAGGTATAACTAATTCTTCAATTTTGTCACCATCCTATCCCATTTTGTAATATTTTCTTTTCCTCTCCTATTTCTATCCAACTGTACTTCTTTCCACCAAATAGAAGCATGTCCCTTCAACTTTGTCTTTGCAAATTTTACCTTCTTTGGATCTTCAATTTCTTCATACTCAAAGTATTCTTCCATGCCATTTATCCAGTCAATCAACTCTTCAAGATTCAAATTTCTAGTATAATTCAATACATCAACTCTAGGTCTTTTTCCAATCTTTGAAATAGCTCGCAACATCTTGACTTGGTCTGATTCCTCTTCTTCTTCATCTCCTAGGGTTTCACGATTTTGATTAGTGGATTGAAATTCTTCATCATTATCACTTTCAACATTAGGCCTAGGTGTGAGTCCTCTTCTCTGATCTTCTTCAATGACATCCAAGCAAACTTGCATGGTTTTCATCATCTCCATCATCTCATCCATTCTATTGGCCATTGTTCCAACAACATGGATTCTCCTCGGTGACATTCTTCCTAGGATCAAGTGTAACTGCCTCAAATTCAACAATCGGTTGCAACAAAAGTAACCTAGCTTCAATTCGGTGATCTGTTCACAAAAAAATCTTATGGAATTCCTTTGCCAACTTTGCTCAATTTGCTCCCAAAGATTCAAACTTTCACTCTGATACCATTTGGTGCAGTCACGGTAAGGAGGGTCCATGAAGTGAACTATCCAGGCCGTGCAACTAGAGTAAACACAACAGAAATAACTCAAAGATATAAAGCAAATGCAAATTTAGTCATTCAGTATATCATAGAACTCAAATACAAATTGGCCGACAACATGCAAGCTTACAATTAGGGCTCACATGCCTAATTACTCAGTTATAAAATATGCACAAGATTTAGCTTTGAAGCTCCTTCACAAAGAATTCAAAATATCAAACTTGTAAACTATGCTAACTACTTTCCTAGGCATCTATTACATCATTTTATATCATCTTTAGAACCTAAGATTCCTTTGCGTCGGCCAAGGAAGATCACAAACTCCAATGAAGAGCTGTAACATGTGTACACAGATAGGTCAGACCTAATCATGTAGAACTCCTCCGCAAATGCATGGAATGATGTGCAGATCTCAGGGAAGGTTGACCATGAACCAAACAACATTAGATGATGTGTCTTTTAACTTTGCAAGTCATGAAATTCTCTGCAAGTCTTCTCCTTTAGCTAATTATATGAGGTTGTCTGGATGCTCTATTATGGGAAAATAGTCGATGTTCTGATAGCGATATCATTCTGGTAGCTAATCTAAATGGTCTGAGATTTGGATATGATGTGCATGAATGAATCTTGATGCTAAGTCCATCTCTACAAGATCTAAAGTGCAACTGGGATAGAATGCAGACAAAAATACAAAAACTGCTACTGACTGAACTGACTGTACTAAACTGGAAAATGAAAAGAAACAAACTGAAATGTAACAAACTAAAATGCAAATGTTTTTTGGTTGATACATGATTGCTCTTGAACCAGAGGTGCTCCTGCATCAAGATAAGACTAATGAGGGTGAATAAGGACAACAACTGCAAACACCTCATTAGGAAGACCAGATAGAAGACCAGATATAGGGGCCTGAGAATATTCAGGTAGAAAATATTTAAGAAGAACCGGTCCAGGATATGCATAGTAATGATAGGGTTTAGGAGGAACCAGTAGATACACCTCACTTAGAGCAACCCATGGTTGAGCAACAAAACATCTAATAGGCACATGTGCATGAAAGGCAAGTAGAAAATAAGCCTAAGGATGATGCAGGTCAAGATAAGAAAAAGGATATGGCACATGGAGATCAACCACCTCTTGAACAAAGTCAAAAGGATTTGGATCCTAAGATGGATGAATCAAATGCTCAAATGGAACAAGATCAGACCACATCCGGTCCTACTGTATTATCATGGATATCCTCAGAGGTAGGCCATCCCTAGGAGGAGCTGGCACCTTTTGATTTTTAATCATTATTTACTTTGGATCGCTCTGAGTCTAAAAGGAGAGCTAGGGTGGTATCCACAATAAGGAGAGATCTTGTGACTAGGAAAATGACAACTCAGGTAGCTGTCCCCATGGTAGAAAAGGCTAAAGGAGAAATTAGGTAGAGGAGTTCCAAGTGACTCAGATTGACTTAGGTCATGTCACTACTGAACAAGAAGTTCAAGAGAATATTGAGAGTACTGAGGCCATAGTATCCAGGAAAAGAAACTAAAGGCTAGGAAGAAGGAATTGAAGGAGTAGAATACTCAATTACAATAGTTTGTCGAAGGATTGGTGAAACTGGATAGTTTAGCCTCCACCCTATAGGCTACAAAAAAGCCAATTGCTTTGACATTAATTAGTGAGGAAGAAATAACAGGCTTGTATATTCAAAAGCATCAAGCTCATATCATGAACTAATGGTTCATGAGGTTCATGGCCTTAAGGGAGAAATTAATAAGGACATCCAGGTCCAATTGGGATACATTGTCCATTTTGAAAAAGGGTATTGATTCTTTGAAGAGTGAATTTACTCAAAGAATAAAGCATTGAAATTATGCATTGGACATGATTAAAGAAGCCAAGGGGATTATAGATGAAGGATTATTAACCAATAAGATTGTTACCAATATAACCCTTCCTCTATTAGACACCTGGATCATAGAGCTACAATTTGAGCTAGAGGTGTTGAATTAAGGGATAATCAAGCCAAGGTACATGACCTGCTAGCTGATGAAATGAAGGTGTTAGAGGAGTTATTGGAGGATGTTGTTCAAGGAGAGGCAATGCCATATGTGGATGAGGTTCTCCATATATTTAGAGATAAATTCAAAGAAGTTGCAAAAGATTCAGTGAATCATTTTATGGAGGATGTCATGGATGAGATGGCAAAACTGAATGTCAAGATAAAGGCATATGGAAAAGAAGTAGAGAGCAGAGCATCTATGATTAAGTCATTAGATGAATAGATAACAACTTTGAAATATGCTAAATCTAGAGCTCAATCCATTAGCAAGCAACAGATAGATCAAATAGTGAAGGCGTGTGATTATCATAAGAAGCTGGACTCTAGGATGCTTGTAGGTGAAGGATCAGATGTATCTGAGTAAGGAGATATAGGGGAGAACTCTAATAGAATGAGAGGTGAAGAGGTCATATTGACCAAATTTAGATTCAGAGGGTATTTGCTTATACCTAGTAGATAGTTGCCAGCTAGCAACTTTGTTGTTCTCAAAATTAGCTAAGCTCATTTTTGTAGACAACCCCCACAAAACTTGTTCGTTTCGTGATCTACACTCTAAGTTCGCAAATTGAGACAAGATTCTCTTGGTCTTGTATGAAGTCATATAGCATCCTAAACTAGTTTACGACATTCCCTCGAATCGATTCCTTGAAGTTGCGAAAATTGATTAGGTTGTAAATTGATTGAAATATCAATTTTGGTCATTTTTAGGGTGTTAGTGAAATTTTGAGTCTTCACATGTAAAGTCGGCCAAATTCGCCGCTATTACATGTCCTTTTGTCCACTTATGCAATATCGGTAAAAATTGTCGAATTTGCATATCGTTTTGTTTAACTGTGTGATGTCAGCGAAAATTGCCGCTTCTACATGGTTTTTCTTTTCCCACATGCCCGAGCGGCACTTTTAACCGCTCTTGCATTTTGTTAAATTATGTGTAAAGTAGGCTGAAATCGCCGCATGTGCAAGATCTTTAAGATCACAAACTCCAGTGGCATTAATTGCCACTTGTGTTGGCATTTAGATCACGTCTTTTGACCCTTTTTAATATGATTAACTCATTGTTTCTTGTCATTTCTTTTATTCAAAACCTTTTAATCGATTCGCGAATCCCTTCTTCAACCGTTCGATCACATTCTTTTGGATTATAACGAATTTCAAGTTGCAGTTGGCACTTAGGGTTTCCTCCTTTTAACGGGTAAGTGTTTTTCTTTATTGTTTTCTTATTAAAATTTTCCATTTCTTGTTAGTTAAAATGATCAAACCCTTGTCCTTCGCGGATTATGTTGTTTGTATATTGTCCAAAGCCAAATTATAGTTTTTAATACCTTTTCTTCTTTCGCGTCATTCCCAAACCCTAGTTTTTCTTCAAAACCCCTCTGGCCGATATTATCTTGTGAGGGTTTGCCTAGTTTTTGTCTCGTAAGAAGATTGATCTCTGCATGTTCACAAGATGCGAAGTCGGCATTTTTTGCTGCTCATGCGATTGAAGACTATCAAAATATAAGTGTATGGGTGGAAAAATTTGCCGCCCCTACACGAAAAACCTTGCAATTCCTACTATGTGCAGCGTCGGCATTTTTTGCTGCCCAGACATTAGTGAATTCCCTGTATCATCTGCAATGTCGGCATTAACTGCCACCCAAACATCAAACTTGGAATTTCTTCATTACCTGTAATAGCGGAGAATTTTGCCGCTCTGACATATAACATTTGATTCTCCTGAAACATGTGATAGCGGCTAATTTTATCGTCGATGCACGTGCACAATATCCCTCACATGCAAGGGCGGCAAATTTTGCCGCCCATGCAAACATTCTCTCAAATTTTCTTGACTCTAGGATATTTTCAATTTCATTTTTCTGAGCTCACTTTCCTCTGATTTTTGGCCTGCTCGCACTATAGCCCTTTCAAGCGCGTCTCCATAGTCGTGATCGTTAACATGCAATTTTCCTAGATTACTGGTATTTCCCCTAATTGCAAGATCATGACTTTTTGTTACGGTTTCTCCTGCAAAGTTGTTGAGGTTATCACGTCATCCGAAGGAGTCTATCTTTCAAATGATTGGCCCATCTCCTAAGAAGGCCAAAGTAATGAAGCACAAGATATCAGGGGTTTGATAATAGGAGCATGCACATGATAGTAAAGAAGGATGTTGAAAGCCATTACTCATGGAGACAGGTAATTCAATTCATAGTCATGACAATGAGAATGATGTGTTGTGCCACTTGTAGTCAAGGAGGACCAGTTGTGTTTAGAGATGAGCAATCATGTATGGACAATGCAATAGTCATTGGAGAGTGAATAGTAGTGACAATGGAAGTGGCACACAAAGATGCTGAGTCATCAAACCTGGCAAGTTACTCTTGAATTGGGTTCGTGGACCGATCATCATGAAGATGTGTGCAGGTTATAGAGAATGGGAGTTGATGAAAGCCATCATGCCTTAGAATATTTTTGTAGTTTCATATGTACTTTTCATTTAGTTTTAGACATTTTTACATGTACTTTTCTCATATGTAATTACATGTAAAAATATAGGAAGTCCCAAGTCAATAAGGATTCCTATTTTTGAATAAGTCAAAGTAGTTAGGTTTTTCCTAAATTTGCTCAAGGTCTCTCCCTATAAATAAAGAGGGCCTTCATTGTAATTTTTATCTTTAATCTTATGCAACAAAGTGCTGCCCAAATTGAGACTCAACTTTGAGACTTTGTGTCAAATTGTATGATCAATTCCAATCAATAAAGAAGGCGAGTTTTGATATCAAACTTTGTGTTGAATCAAATTTGTATGAGTGAGGATGTACATATGGCATTTTTGCTGATTTCTCTTGTTGATTGATTGGATAAAGTGGTGCTTAGTTATTACGATTGGAGGATGTTCAAGATAAGTTATCTAAACTTTGTGTTATATTATTTCCTTGAATCTATGTGTGTTGAAAGTGTTTCTTGGTGAAGGATTATAAAGACTTTGAGCTTGTAGTTGTTCACTTTGTATATGAATCATGTTGAGAACTTACAGACTTTGTGCTATGATTTTCAATCATATTTGCGTGGATCAGTGGTGTTGTTAGTTGACAGACTTTGTGCTCCAACTGATGATACGGTTACTTTTAAAATCTTTCTGGGGATAATTTGAAGACTTTGTACTTGAGATTATTCACTTGGTTCGTGAATCTTTTTGTGAAGTAAGTTGAAAGACTTTGTGCTTCAACTTACAAGAATATTGTTGATTATTGTTTAAGTGTAGAAGCATTATTGAATATTACCGTGAAACATTGTAAACATCTTTTTTGAAAGAAGAGAAAAGGATGAATGTAACACACCCCCAAAGCTAGTATTTAGTGTAAATAAGTTTGTAATAGTTAAAAGGGAACCTCCCCTTGCTAAGAGGAGAGATTTATCTCATCACACTGTGGTTGATATAACCATTTTTCCGTTAGTTAGCTAAATGACAAAATATTCACCCAACAAACTTGTGCCACATATTTTGGTTGTTGACTTGGTCAAAAGATTTTGGACCATTGATTATCATAGATAAATATTGATTGTTGGATCTTTTGTAATGGCATCCTCTTCTCATTCTATAAAAGGAGGTGGATTGCCATTCATAAAATTTTAGAAGCTTAATTGAGACTGAATTGTTGAGTTTCATGATTTTATCTCAACGTTATTTGTATACTTGTATTTCTTTTGCATACTTAATGAAGATGAAGACTTTCAATCACAACTTATCGTACATCTTGCATAATCTATGAATGAGTTCCTGATATGTCACTATGATTTAGTACATCTCTTGGAGTGCATTTCAATTGGTGCATGTTGTTTTCATTCTTTACCTTTGAAGATACACATCAATCATATGTAGCTGTTGAATGTCCTGGTGAAACATGGTTTGATTCTCTTCTTTTCATGAAAGTATCAAGAATACATGTGGATTAGTGACCGAACTTCACTTAATTTCATTGAATTCTAGAATTTCATTTCAATTTCTTTAAATATCATTAAATCACCATCATTGAACTGTAATACACTGATAAATGAAAAGTAGAACACTAAATATGTATACATCCGTAGACACATGAATATCATATGCATATTTGAACAGAAAGCATGTACAATTGCAAATATCATGTAAATAATCATAAATAATCACAAAGATCATAGAAATATCAACTTGTAGGCACATTATTTAGAATAATTTGAAGTGCAGAAGCAAATTCAAGTGAAGATTAGTTCAAATTCGAATAAATTGGAGATAGTTTTGGAAGAACTAATCAAAGTTATCAAAATAATCATGAATAGTGTTAACCAGAGTGAAGATTAGAAGAACTGATCAAACTTAACATAAATATATGCATGATCTGGTTAGATATTGTAATATTTAACATCATTTGTTGAGAATTTATAAAAAATAGGTGGAACAGAGAAAATATCTGCATATCAGGATACAAATACTTCAAACTCATGCGTAAGGCCCCTAAAGGATTTAACAACAATTCACATCAAACCAACAGAGAAATTATCAGAAGATCATGTTCTGATCAATGGAGACTTGGAATCATTAATTCATCTTGAATTAATCATATTCTTCAAGAAGATAAAGGTTTGTTTTGGTGAATTTTTATCATTGTTGTTATGACTAACATCATCATCAACAGTTTTTGGCACTAGAAGGAGGGCAAGAACAACTTGATTCATGGATTTGTTGTCCTGATATCATTTCTTGTGCTTTGGTGAGAAGATATTTTCAAATTTCTCAGCAATGCTCTAGATCTTGTGCACTTGTGCAAAGATTCAACAAATATCCAACAATTTGAAGTCTAGTCATAAATATCCTGTCACTGTGATTAATCATCATGATATTTACAGACAGTTGTCTGTAATTCCAAGTTTGAGTCAAAATTTGCATTTTTTGCAAATATCCTGCAAATACCTTGTTATTTTAGACATCTGTTCATAAATAGCCATTCTAGAGGAGTAGTTACCCACATATTTGCAAAAATTGTGTCAAAATATCTAAAATCTATCTTGAGCAATGAAGCATTGGCTCATCAACCTAACACCAGGTCAAGATCCTCTGGTTCTTTGGAAGAGTTGCCTGCATTAGACCTAGGCCACATTCTGCAAGTCAACCTAGGCCTTCAGCCACTAATTCACCAGTAGTAACTGTTGTAATACCTCCAACACCTCTTGCAGTGTTGTTCTTCACTATTGAGTCACCGCTTCTCTTTGCTACTTATAATGCCTTACCTAAAAATCCAGCCAAGATTTGTCCAAAATATTATCCCTATCAAGATGTGGATGATCACATCCAAACTTATAAGGAAGCTTGTTTCAGAGCCAGGATACAACATGAGGACATTGTATGTAGGTTATTTCCATATTCACTAGGAGAAGAGGCATACAACTGGTATATCAACCTTCGTCAGTCTTCCATAGATTATTGGGATGATCTAGAGAAAGCTTTCAAGGGAATATTCAAAATACCTATAGATGCAGCCATGATGTATCATCTCTTTGCCACAATTAAGAGAGTTGAGGGATAGTTGATATCTAATTTCAATGCTAGATTCCAAAAGATGTATTCCAAACTAACTGCTCCTTACAATGTAGATGATGCAATAGCTAGGTTAGTTTACTACTCAGCTCTACATCCTTTGACATCTATGTTCATTAGGAGGACACATCCTACCATCGCATCCTTGGCAGGTGCTTTTGAAGAAGCTATCCAAGTTAACTAGCAGTTAACACCAGGTTTTACACTTAACTTAGGATATCCTGCATGTCCTAGTCAAACACAAACCAATGGAGCTCTGATGCCCCCTGCTAATCTGTTGCAAGTGTCTCCACTTAGCATCATGCCTCCATAGGGTAATGGCCATATCATTCCTCACCCTAGAGATGCACCTCAAGATGCTGCACAAAATAATAATGGTAGTTCTTTCTTCCAACCACATCAAGATACTGTAGTAGCCAAAGTGCAGGAAGAAAAGGATGATATTAAAGAAATATCTACTTAGTTAAGAAAGATGACTACTAAGGTCACTCATTTAAGAACTTAGAAATTTTACTCCCAATCCAATCCAATGCACAAAACCAAAACCAAAATAGAGGATATCCTAATAGAGGATATGGAAACAATAATGAAAGGTTTAGATATCCTGATAGGGCATACAATAATGAGAGAAATTTCAACAACAATAATAACAACGCCCCTAGGCTGCCTAGAGTCTGGAACACCTAGCCTAATAATGGTTCATTACCATCACCCTTAGATAACTAGCCTCCTGCTAAACCTAAGAAGACAACTAGAGTTAATTTGGCAGAGGCTACACTCATCAACTGGTGTAAGATGCACAATACAAATGCACATGTTGAGTTGGACTATTCGCAGTTCAAAATTCTAGCTAGCATATTCTAAGCTGAGTTGTCAAACACTGTAGGAGATCCACCTTTTCCTGAGGGTAATGAGATTGTTTCCCTAGGATATGATTCAACCTTAGTACTTGAGAGCTCCTTAGACTATCATCAGTATCATCAGATGAATGCAACACATGAGAACTATACCCTGGCATGTGAGGAGTCTGCCCTAGCTTTTGAAACAAATTATGTTTTTCCCTTTGAGGATGAAAATGATCCTAAACAAGAAGTTGAAGAGGTTCATGCATATTAGCAACAGTATCAGGGAAGACATAACTATAACCTTAGGAGCAATGCAAATCAATTTGTCGGTCCTTTGACCACATCCATTCCTCCTAATAATTTCCATACACCTCTAGACCCTAAGGCTAACAATAATCCTGGACCCCCCAAGGTGAATACATTGTACTTTACACCACAAACATCAATAAAAAAGGTCTAAATCAACTGCCCAAATCTGACAAACTTGTTGCTTACCTTGCCAAGGAGATGAAAAAGATAAAGATCAGCCTATCTTTGTTAGAATTATTGAAAACTTTTGTCATTAAGTAATCCTTTCTAAAATGACTAGATGAACCTATAGCTAAGGAGGATAATCCAAGTCATAATCCTAGTCATATCCTGGCTAGAGATCTTGCACCCAGAGATAATACTACCAAACCAAAAGTGCAATCCACTGTTCATACTGCTGATGCAACATAGATGACCCTATATAGAGATAAATCAGAGTCACCCCCTTTCTTACTCACACTGAGGATATTTGGTAAGATACTACACAATTGCCTTGTAGATTCAGGTGCCTCAACTAATGTGATGCCCTTGTCTATTTGTAAGACTTTAGGTTTGCATCAAGCAAAGTCCCCCAAGAAAGTAACATAGTTAGACAAGTCTGAGGTTAGTGTGGTAGGAGAGTTGACTCACATCCATATGTAGCTTGCATCAGATCCAAGAGTGCAATACTACATAGATATTCAGGAGGTGGACATACCTAACACATATGGTATGCTCCTTAGTAGAGATTGGTCAAAAAATTGAAATGGTTACATGGCTACTAATTTCAGTCATATGTGGTTACCATGGAAAGGTATTCCTAATCAACTCAAAATTGAGGCTGAACCCTGGATGAAGCACATGATTACTGAGTACAACCACAATAATGAAATATTGTATGTGGATGTTGAGCCAGGGGTGTATGCACTTAGACCTTAGGGAGTTAGGATACAGGAAGTGCTGATGCTGTCATGTCATGGATATGAAGCTGGTGACAAAGAGAAAATTATGCCAGAAGAAGGACTGATGATAGAAGCTGATTATAGCTTGACTAATGAAGATGAGGTAGACCATTTCCTTGAATTTGAGAGGTATTTGTCCAAAGAAGTTCAGAGATGTCAATTGACAAGGACATCCATGGAGGATATCCTAATGATCGGATGGTGCAGACTGCATGAGGATGCACACTCAAAAGTACATATGAAGCATGTCTAGATATGATTGAATTAGAGAGAGTGTGCATAGAAGATGGATCTTCATCACCCGTGGTAAGTGAAATATTTGATGCTGATGATCATGATCATTTGTTGTTTTCTTCAGATGTAGAAGAACATGAACAAGAGATGCATCAAGATGATATCCTGATGCCTAACTCAAAAGAGACGTTGTTATGTGATGATGCACATTCTAATGATAAGGTTGATATAATCATGCCAGGGACTGATTATCTCATTGAGTCTGATTATGAGTTATCAGATGAGGATAGAGGGAGTCATCTCACTCAATTTGAGGAATTCCCATCTAAGTAAATTTAGAGACACATTTTGCTGGGAATTCCATTACATCATGCACTAATTGAAGGACGGTGCAGGCTACATGAGGCTCCACATTTAGAGATAACATGTACTCTATGTCTACATATACTAAACAAGGAAGAGCAGTTGCACTCAAGTAACAAGCTGCATAAAATCATGAATAACCCTGAAGATACAGATGAAGGAGTTGCAAGATCTCCTAATGACAGAAATGATGACATCAAGTCCATAAAAAGAAAAGATACTCAGCATGAGGATGTTTAAACGAAATAGAAAGAGGATGTTATAGTTCCACAAAAACATTCAGATATGGTGGAAGATGAACCACAAAAGATTAAATGGATATCTGCAGGTGCATCTGCACTGGCTAAGAAGAAAAGAGAAGGTCCTGATAAACCATTAATAGAAGATAAACCATGGATCCTAAGATTTGATGGCTCCAAGTCAAAACAAAGATCCAGAGTAGGTGGAGACCTGATTAATCCATCAGGGAAGTCATTCCTTGCAACATACAAGCTACAATTCCCCTATACCAATAATTTGGCTGAGTATGAAGTCCTAATACATGATTTGCTATTTACCTTGAAAAAGAAAGTGAAGGTTCTGCATGTCTATGGAGACTCAAAACTGTTAGTGAAGCAAGTTAGAAACATATATGCATACAACTACAAGAGACTGTCTAGTTACAAACATAGAGTCCAAGATTTGATACAAAGATTTGACACTTTCAACATCATGCATGTTCCAAGGGAACTAGATCATCGTGCTGATGCACTAGCGCACACAGCTAGTACGCTAGAACCTTTATCCATATCTGGGATGAAGAGGTTCTCTGTAGAGCTAGTGTCAACACCATCCATTCCAGATAATGTCACCAAATTTTAGGTGTTCGACGATGATCAACACATCCTGGACATTATTGCCAATAGAAACATATTTGAAGCTCAGATAATAGATGAGAAAAATCTTGAAGACCATGTCTGGGATGAAGAAGACATAGTGGATCTACCCAGTAATAAGATCCCCAAGGGGATGATTGAATTAGAAAGAACCTTTGATCTGGATAACATGATCAAACATAAATATCTTCCCAAGACAGATGGAGGGGAGTATGAACTAGTCAACATAGGATGTGATGCAGACAAGAGAAATGTCCTGATAGGTAAAGTCTTCTCTAAAAAAGAAAAGGAAGGGATAGCCCAGGCCTTAAAAGACTATATTCATGTCATTACTGTTGATTATAAAGAATACTGAGAGGGGGGGTGAATCAGTATTTTGCAAAACCACTTATTCAAATGTTCTTTTACCCATTTACCAAATTTAATAACATGAAAGTAGAATAAGCAAATGAACATCAACCACAAAGACATAAAACATAGACACTAGGATTTTTATGTGGAAAACCCAATGAGAGAAAAACCACGGTGAGTGTTAGCTCACAATATATTATGATATCAATACCAAATTACATGAAGGGTCACTGCCTTGGGGCTCACCGCCCAAGAAGTGCTCACTGCAATAGGTTCACTACCAAGAGAATAGAAGAGAAGATAGAAGAAGGTTTGGCTCACTACCAGGAAATGACTGCTACAGATGCATCTACAGAATGCATAAGTGCAGTACCAATTATAGCTGAATACACTGACTCAAATGTCTTCATAATGTCTGCTCTGCTTTTATGTTCTGTTCTACATAAACTCTGCTCTTCTGCCCTTACTATCTTATCTGATCATAATTCTGCTTTGGATTGCATACACATTGGATTCACATGCATGCCACATATCTCCTACCTTTCAATGCTAAATTCCATCAGATATATATATCCATTACAAGATTTATTTCACAATTAGGTCAACAAGCCAGACATAAACCATGTACACAAATATTGCATCTTGTTGGTTTGAACTTGTGCACAATCTGCAATGTGGACTTAAACAAACATGCAAAAGTCTTCATATAGGTCAGCTTCAATCATGCAACCACTTACATTGATTGTCCAGACAATATATCTTCTCCTGTTCCTTAAGAACACATTTGATCAACTCATCTGTCACATCATAACTCTCACTATAGACCATATGAGACTCTAAAAATCATATCCAACATTCCTTACTGACTTCCTAACATGCCTTTAGAACTACAAGATAAAATATGTAACTGCAGAGGAATGTAGACCATTTTACTCTGCATTATGTACTGTTCTTGTCTTAGCTCTATTCACTCGGACTTGAGCCAATCACAACTTAACTTCCAAAAGTCATTAGGACTTGCAATCTTGAACATAGAACCTTAAAATAATTTTGAATAACATATCTAAACTGCATACCTTGACCATCAACTGCGGAGGAATACCACTTGAGTCTATGCTACTAACTCTGTGTTGTTAGTACTTAGTCATTTTGCCTTAGTCTTTTGTGTCTGGACCAAACCTTGTATGCATGCTATTCCAAGTTGAGTTTCCAATCATCCTTAGCTCTATCATGCTCTATTTGCTTTGTTTCCATCAATGACAACATTACCCAATCAATAGTGTCTCTTGACTATGTTGCCAACAATCTCCCCCTTTGGCATTGATGGCAACACTTAGTGAAAAATGTGTATCTACTCCCTTCTTCTATAAACACTTTGTTCTTTCACTTCCCTTGTTCTTTCACTCCCCCTTAGGTGTTTGCCCATTTTTTACTGGTCTTCTTCTCCCCCTTTGACATCAATGGCAAAGGTGTATGTACAAAAGTCAAAATTGTGTCAAAACTGTAAAAAATATTATACTTTACTGCATATGTACATCTGTAATTTTTAACTCAATTGGATGTAAGTTGTAGGATGTCATTGAAAATAGCCTTAATTTGGACCAGCTCACCATCCCACCTCTTCTTTGTATTCTCCAAAATTTGAATGTTCCTATTTACTTGGAACACCAGATCTTCTGCCTCCTAAACTTTGATAGGCATGTTAGATGTTCCCTGAACCTTTAGAGCTTTTGCAACTAAACTAGTCATGGACTCAATCTTAGGACTTATCATCCTTCTTAACTGGCACAATCTATTTTTCATTTCTTCCTTCTTACTAAGTAGCCTACTTATGTTGTTTTGAATGTTTGCAACTTGTATTTCTATGTTGCTGATGGAGTCAATTGCAGGATCATAGGTCTTGGAGATGTTTTCTAGTTGAAGCTCCAAGTTTTTGACCTTCTCTTCAATTTCTTTGGTGGTTTCAGGCCATGATAAATAGAACTTGTATATGTCACAGGCTTCCTTGATTGCACTTTCTATATCCTTGATGTTATTTTCTAACAAAGTTTTAACATTGTCTAACTGGACTTTCAGCTCTGTCATTCTTATGACTTCAAATTCCTTCCTTACTTTGATGTCAGCAGATTTTTCAAAAGATTCAAAATGAGTTCTTACAGAATTCATTAGGCCTCTGAGATGATTGATTGGTGACAAAGATGTATCTTTGTTATGTGAAGCCATCAACTTTTCCAAAGTACCAGATATTGCATCAATGAGTTCTTTGTCTTGTATATGTGTCTTCAACATCTCTTCTTGAGCCTTTGCTTGTACGATTTTTCCAAACTTTAATTTCTATAAGGGAGTCATTGAGTTTAAGCTGATTGGTCCTTGTAGTGTCATGGGTAAATCTAAGATCTGTGTTTCTTGTTCTGCCAATAGTTTTCTAGCATGGTTAATAGAAACTTGAGTTGCAGCAATGTCTCTTGCTACTTGCTTTTCATTTCTTTTCTTTTCTTTCACTAACTTTTCTTTCTCTACTTTAGAGGTAGCTGTAACAGTGGATGAATCCCTTGTTCTTTTTTTGGATAGATACCAGTTCTCCTTCTCAGATCTTTCATCTTTTCTTTCCGGAGTATGTGAAGCTTTTGATCCTTCTCCTTTGGTTCTTGCCTCACCTGTTTGTTCTTTTAATTGCTCATGTTCTACAGATATTGTGGAAGATAATTCTTCAAATGTTCTAAATCTATCTTCTTTGAGATCCTTTGGTCTGCTTAGTAGTGCATCAGCTAGCTCAGTTAGAACATCCTCTGTAACCTCATACCCTAATGTTGGAACCCATACAGTTCTTGGTTCCACAGCCTCCATAAAGCATTTATCTTTGTCCACCATGAATACAATGTTCTTTTCATATTTCATTACTATCCTTTCAGGTATCCAGTCCCTGCATGACATTTTCTTTTGAAATCCTTGAAATATTCCCATAAGATTTTACTTTGCTTATCTGCATTTCCCAAATTGTGCAAATGGTTTCTTATTTGAGTAGCCATAGGTATGCGATCTGACCAGACAATATTTCCTAAGCCAGACAACTCTCTCAGGAAGTAAAAGAGAAGACAGGTGATCAATGTTCCAAATTTGAAAGGATAATTGGTCTCTCTTCTTTTCAAGTTTTCCATTAATTCACTCGAGAGCAATTCACATAGATTATAATCAATATTGTTCTTGATCATGTCATAAGTTGTGTATATGGCTAGTGCAGACACAAAATTTTCCTGGTTTGAGAAGTATATTTTATATCCAATAATCATTGCTGCAAATCTAATTGCTGGATCCTTGATGTCATTAATATTGAGAGCCTTCTGGTCAAATTTGGCTCCTGTTCGCTGTATTACCAAGCTATTCTTTATCTTCTTTGACCCTGCAACCCTTTTGGTGGAGCTCATACCAGTTACAACTTTGATATCTTCCTTTGTTATCATGTATGGTTTGTCAAGCCAAAGAAACTCATCATGAACCCTACTTAGAATAAATCTAACCCATGCATCATTTGGAATCGCAGGAAAGTCCAGCCAGGTGTCTAATTTCTTTTCTCCTAGAACTTTGTATTCATTTTTCAACACAATATCAACAATAGTTAATTCATCTAGGTATAGCTTTCCTAGCTTCACGTGTTTATATTCTTCTAGATTGGCATGAATGTAAGCTCCAACATTTTCCATTTACAAGACTCCATGTGGAATATTTGAGAACGCCCCAACAAGATCATTTTCTAGTGTTTTGAAGAAATGTTTCTTGAAATTTGGTCGAGGCTTTTCAGTTATCTCGATTACTTGAGGAGTGAACATTTTCACGATATAGTTTAAATTTCACAGTAGGGTTTTCAAGTCATAAATACCTCTATTGCCGGATTAGGGTTTTACTCAATTTTTTCTTGAAATGCTTTGGAGATCACTGAAGTCACTTTGAATTTCTCTTTAATTTGTCTTAGATACTTAAGAACTTGAATGCAGAATGAATTGTCTGTCAAATAAGTTGTTTTTAATCCTTTTTTTGTTTTGACCTAACCGCCATAAATGCTACTTCACAAAAGTTGTCAAACTCTTTTCTGTTAAGCACAATCGACTTAGATTGCTCCGCAATGTTCCACGTTTCATTTTTTCTCCCAGAATTTAATTCAAGAGATCTGTCATATGAAGCTTTTCATCATATCTTTGTGCTAGATTCCAACACTAACTAATTGGCTGGGGGATTGGAATTTTCAATACAACTCCCCCTAAGCCAGAGCTCCCAATTTAATTCTTGGAGGAAGTATCTGCACCAGATTTTGGTGCGGATCCCTATTTAACTTCAACCACATATTTCTTGATCCATATCTTACCCATTTCTTTCTTGGTTTCAACCGGATCAATATTTTCTTTTCCCTTATCATTTCTTTGCTTAGTTTTCCTTCCTTCTATATAGTGGTTTCTTTTCACATTATTGCTTCTACAGAATCTTGCCATATATCCAAGTTTGTTACAATTGTAGCACATGATATTCCTTTGTCCTTGATTCCTTCCACTGAATGAGTTCATCCTTGATCTACATTGATTAGCCATGTGCCCAAATCTATTGAATGCAAAGCATTTTCCATTGAAGGACTGAGCATTCCTTATTACACTTCTACACTCATTTGCTATGTGACCAATTCTCTTACAATTGAAGCATTGACCAGAGAAAGATGAAAGACTTTGATTCATTTTACTTTTGCACTGAGTGGCTCTATGACCAAACTTATTACATTTGAAGCAATAACCATTGAAAGATGGGTACCTTTGAGCATTTGGTTGTCTTACCAGAGGTCTTCGTGGTCTGTTTCTCTGATTCTGGAATCGGTTGCTTTTGTCTTTCTTCTTCCTAGCAGTGACTTCTCCTAATTTTGGGCTTTCTCCCTTTTCAAATCCCAATCCTTGTTTGTCATCTGGACTTTTATGACTTGTAATCAACTCCTCAAGATTTGCAGAGCTTATCTTGAACTTTTCTTTATAACTGTTGGCTGCTTCAGGATCAAATTTTAGGAGTAACACATCTTTTCCTAATTTTTCACATTCCTCTAATTTTTCTTTCACAACTTGATTCAGATACTCAACCTTGGTCTTTTCTTCAACTAGTAGAGATAGATTCTCTATGGATTCATTTGCTTGTTTCAATTACTCACTTAACTCCTTTCTTCTTTCATGATATTTCTTGATTTTCTCTTTAAGTTTCAGAATGCAGTCATCAACTTATTTGGCATTCTCTTCCAAACCTTTGATATCTTCTTTGGATTTGTCAAGATCTTCAAGGGTTGCTTCAAGTTGTTCATTGTTGACATAGATACAACCACCAACATTAATACTACCAGGATGACTTGCTTCAGAGTAAGTGAGATACCTTTTAGCTGTCATGAGAACACCTTCCCATATCTTCCTTAAGCAGTTAAACTTCTTCCAAGGCACCAAGATCTGATACCAATTATTGATCTTAAAGAATACTAAGAGGGGGGGGGGGGGTGAATCAGTATTCTGCAAAACCACTTATTCACATGTTCTTTTACCCATTTACCAAATTCAATAACATGAAAGTAGAATAAGCAAATGAACAACAACCACAAAGACATAACACATAGACACTAGGATTTTTACGTGGAAAACCCAATGAGGGAAAAACCATGGTGAGTTTTAGCTCACAATATATTATGATATCAATACCAAATTACATGAAGGCTCATTGCTAAGAAGTGCTCACTGCCAAGAGAATAGAAGAGAAGATAGAAGAAGGTTTAGCTCACTGCTAGGAAATGACTACTACAGATGCATCTATAGAATACATAAGTGCAGTACCAATTATAGCTCAATACACTGACTCAAATGTCTTCATAATGTATGCTCTCCTTTTCTGTTCTGTTCTACATAAACTCTTCTCTTCTGCACTTACTATCTTATCTGATCACAATTCTGCTTTGGATCGCATACACATTGGATTTGCATGCATGCCACATATCTCCTACCTTTCAAAGATGAATTCCATCACATATATATCCATTACAATATTGATTTCACAATTAGGTCAGCAAGCCAGACATAAACCGTGTACACAAATATTGCATCTTGTCGATTTGAACTTGTGCACAATCTACAATGCGAAATTAAACAAACATGCAAAAGTCCTCCTATAGGTCAGCTTCAATCATGCAACCACTTAGATTGATTGTCCAGACAATATATCTTCTCTGCAAAGGAATCTAACATACCTGTCAGCTTGATCCTTAAGAACACATTTGATCAACTCATCTGTCACATCATAACTCTCATTGCGGACCATATGAGACTCTAAAAATCATATCCAACATTCCTTACTGACTTCCTAACATGCCTTTAGAACCGCATGACAAAATATGTAACCGTGGAGGAATGCTTTGTTCACCTAGACTTGAGCCAATCACAACTTAACTTCCAGAAGTCATTAGGACTTGCAATCTTGAATATAGAACCTTAAAACAATTATGAATAACATATCTGAACCGCATACCTTGACCATCAACTGCGGAGGAATACCACTTAAGTCTATGCTACTAACTATGTGTTGTCAGTACTTAGTCATTTTGCCTTAGTATTTTGTGTCCAAACCAAACATTGTATGCATGATGTTCCAAGTTGAGTTTCCAATCATCCTTAGCTCTATCATGCTCTATTTGCTTTGTTGCCATCAATGACAACATTACCCAATCAGCAGTGTCTCTTGACTATGTTGCCAACAATTACATGGACATATGATGAGTTGAAAATTTATGACACATCTATTATAACTCACACTATCCCCCTGAAGCCTGATGCAAAGCCCTTCAGGCAAAAACAAAGACTGGTGAACACCTTGCTAGAACCTCTCATTTTTGAGGAAGTCAAGAAGCTTCTTGCTGCACGGATCATATTCTTAGTCAGACATTCAACCTGGGTTGCTAATCTGGTTCCTATCAGAAAGAAGAATGGAGACATATGCTTGTTTGTAGACTTCAGAAACTTAAACAGAGCATTAGAGAAGGATAATTATCCTTTGCCTTCTCTGGATGAGGTTCTCCAAATGGTGAACGATGCAAGAATGATGTCCTTTCTAGATGTTTTTTCAGGATATAACCAAGTAATGGTTGATAAGATAGATATATTAAAAATAGCTTTCACCACTAAGTGGGGAATCTTCACATATAGGAACATGCAATTCGGTTTAATCAATGCTGGAGCAACTTTCCAACGTGCAATGGATGTAGCATTCTAAGGGCTAGTAGGTCAATGCATTGTCATTTATATGGATGACTTGACATTATTCTCAAAGCAGAGAGGCGATCATATAGATGACCTTAGAAAAGTACTTAAGAAATGTGAGCAGTATGGCATTTCTCTGAACCCAAAGAAATGCATTTTTGGGATGACCACTAGCAATTTCCTTGGTCATGTCATATCTAAAATTGGGATAACTATTGACCCTGCAAGGGTAGATTCAATTATGAAATTGTAGCTTCCAGGAAGCAAGAAAGAACTGAAGTCCTACTTTGGTAAGATCAACTTCGTTAGGAAGTTTATTACTGGATTCACAGAGATCATGAGACCTCTCAACGCAATGCTAAAGAAGGATGCATAATCAAATGGATTCTAGAAGCAAAGGTGACATTCAAGGATATCAAGAAAGCCATTGTTGGTGCCCCAGTCTTGATTAGCCTAGACTACACCAGAGATTTCTACATCTATTCTTTTCATTCATAAGACACTTGTGCAGTAGTCCTAACTTAAAGGAGTGAGGCAAAAGAGGAGAAACCAATTGCATTCATGAGCTCCCCATTCAAAGATGTTGAGCTAAGGTATATGGATGTAGAGAGATAGGCTCTCAACCCTAGTCAGAGTTGTAAAGAAATTCAGGCATTATATCCTGAGAAGCAAAGTTATTGTAATAATACCAGATTTAGCTGTAAAGATGCTCCTTATGCAGAGTGAACGTCAGAGTTGTAAAGAAATTCAGGCATTATATCCTGAGAAGCAAAGTTATTGTAATAATACCAGATTTAGCTGTAAAGATGCTCCTTATGCAGAGTGAACCAGGAGAGAAGAGAGCTAAGTGGAACTATACTACAAGAGTATGACATGGATATAACTCTAATAAAACTAGTCAAGGGACATGCCCTTAGTTAGATGATAGCAGAGATAGATCCTAATTTGACAAGTCAACGGTATGCAGTAGATGCTAATGAAAATGGCGATCGATACTCCAATATTAGGCATGTCTTGATCATTGGGAGATGTCCACCCAATATGCATGCATCCTAGAGAAGAGCTTTGAGGATTAAGTCACATAAATATATGATCAAAGGAGGAATCCTATTCAAGAAAAACTGAGGGGATATACCTTAGGTGCTTGGATAAGCAAGAGGTTGCCAAGGTCCTTCTTGAATTACATGATAAATTTGGTATAGCCCATGGATCACATCTGGCTACCACACATGCCATTTTAAGGGATGGGTAATATTGGCCTACTATATTTAAAGACATAGTTGGGCACATCAAATTCTGCTATACATGTCAAATTGCTTCAAACAAGGAAAAGTATGCAGCTCAACCATTGCAACCTATGATGGAGATACACCCATTCACACAATGGGGCATGTATTTTATTGGTCCCATCAACCCTCCATCCTTTGCAAGACACAGGTATGTGATGACCATTATAGATTACTGCACCAGATGGACTGAAGCCATCAGTAGCAAGACTTGCACATTAGATGATGTGATCAGGTTTGTATAAAGAAATATCACCACCAGGTATGGAATCCCTTATGCTCTCATTTGTGATAACAGACACGCTTTTGTATCTCTCAAATTTTCAAATTGGGCATTTGACCATGGGATAATTTTAAAGTTTTTATCCAATTACTACCCCCAAGGTAATGGCCTAGTTGAATCAACCAATAAGAACCTATTGAATATCATCAAAAAGTTAATTGAAAAGAACCCTAGGGAGTGGAACACTTTGCTCAAATATGCCCTATGGGTGGACATAACCAAAATTAAGACTGCCTTGGGAAATTCTCCCTACCAATTGGTTTATGGGGTGGATTCCATCCTCCCTATTACCCTAAAGATCCCTACCCTACAATTTGCACAAGAATACCTAGGCATTGATAATAAACAAGAGGTCAGGTTATTACAACTGATGCACTTAGAGGAAAAATGAGAGGGAAATTGATCAATTTGCTAAGCATCAAGCTATTGTCAAATGCTGGTTTGACAAAAGAGCCTGAGTAAAAGCATTTAGGATCTCAGACTTAGTCTTATTATGGGAAAAATCCCACGAAAGGAAGGGTGAGCATGGAAAATTTGATAAACTCTAGATCGACCCCTTCTGAATATCAAAAATTTTAGGTGACAGCACCTACAGGCTCAAGACTTTAACAGGTGAGGATGTTCCATTGTCAGTCAATGGACAATTCCTCAAACACTACTTTCAATCCTAGGTAGGTCATGTCAGGATAATGTATCATATGTACATTTTGTATAGTTGTCTGTATAGTTTACTTTGCTTGTGTGTTATTGAGTCCCTATTTTGGTCATGCAAGATAGTGCACCTTTCCACCTCAAAAAACTAGTGAAATTGTTAGAATTCAAGAAATAAACACAAGTTCTTACATAGGTTGTAGCTCCTATTAGTTTAAGTACTTCTGATTAGGTCTGTGATATCATGGTCATCAGTGGTAACTCTTTTTTTTAAGGAGATCCTCACAGAGTACATCTAACATCCTTGGATTTGTTGAAGCCACTGGTGTAGTGTTAAGTGAAAAATCTAAAGGTTTTCCATTGCTACCATTGCAATTCTCAACCTAAACCAGCAAGTGTCCACTCCTTGCAAATGTTCTTACATGATCATATCTTATGAAAATTGAAACAAAAACAAAAAGGAATATATTGAAAATCAAAAGAAAGAAATATTTAGGCCATCCAAGTAACCCTACTAGGGCTATGGACACCTGTC
Organism: Cunninghamia lanceolata; assembly: GCA_027924645.1. Lineage (NCBI taxonomy): Eukaryota > Viridiplantae > Streptophyta > Pinopsida > Cupressales > Cupressaceae > Cunninghamia > Cunninghamia lanceolata. The sequence continues at coordinate 16,012,762 of BSBN01001272.1, read as the reverse complement.
TAGAAATGTGGCTCTACTTGGGAGAATTGCAATGATAACCTTGCCGGGGCTATGGATCCCTGCTGGCAGCAAGGCTCTATCTAGGTCGGCTATGAGGGTTAAATCCAACTATGTAGCTTAACGCCTGTCACTAATGTTTTCAACTTGTCTTCAAGATGAAGGATATGAATCACATGCACACACATGATTCCTTCTCATTTTGTTGTTATATTGATGAACATGATATCATTCAAGAAGATCAGGATGCTTATGTTTGATAAGAACTAGAACAATATGTCTTAATTTGTCCTCACTTCTTGAATTATTTGAATTTTATTTGTTCTCTTTGGTGGCAAGTTGTTGTGTGGTTACACAACACACCCCATTTTGCCCTAGCAAAACAAGGACCCCTTTTTTTCTGCTTTTCAGCTTGGTTTGTTGTGTGCCCTTTGCTTTTGGGAGATATGGTAAAATCAATATCAGATGTATGTCAAGATATCATCCTAGGCATGACAGGACCTTAAGATATAGGTTAAATTTTCAAAATTCAAATTTCTTTCTACAAATATTGCCAAATGAAAGAGCATAAAATTCTAAGCAGAATTGCTTTTTGAAGCACCCAGAAATTCGTTAAAATAAAGAAGTTACACATGGTCAAAGTTTGGTCAACAGGTCATAGGGATATTCTAACATTCAGATATTAACTTAATATCCTGACCTCCCTTAGCATCTAGACGCCAACTTTAATGTACTCAATGAACAAACCGTCGCGTGCATGGATATTCATTAAGGTCCAGATATTAACTATTGCTTTTTGAAGCACCCAGAAATTTGTTAAAATAAAGAAGTTACACATGGTCAAAGTTTGGTCAACAGGTCATAGGGATATTCTAACATTTAGATATTAACTTAATATCCTGACCTCCCTTAGCATCTAGACGCCAACTTTAATGTACTCAATGAACAAACCGTCGCGTGCATGGATATTCATTAAGGTCCAGATATTAACTTAATATTTGGACCTTAATGTAATATCCATATATGAGTCAATATGATGTCATGACATTTTGATTTCATGAAGACTCTCGATCCTGATTATGTCACCCATATATTAGAGTGCATGGACATTAGCCTTGCTAATATCCTGATTTTATTTTGACACCTTGATCCAGATGATGTCATGTTATCCTAGTCCTGTGAAGAACCCTAAACTTGCTTACGTCATCCAGATATTAGTTAACATCTAGACATTAACTTAATATCCAGACATTATTTTAAGATCAATATCCCGATGACGTCACCTTATCCTGGTACAATACTAAGGATATAACTTGCTTACATCATCAGGATATTAAAGCCATAAGGATATTCCACATTCTTATTTGTCATGACCTTATTTTAATATCCTGATCTTGATGGCATCACTTTATTAAGCTACGATGGAGTCCCCTCCTGATGATGTCATCCAGATATTTTGATTGGATGGATATTTTGCACTCGTAATGTATAGATCTTAACTTAGTATCCATCCCCTTTCTCAACCAATGACGTGATGCCACATGTCCACATGGATGTCTCAACTTACCATGAGTATCTGAACATATTAAAAGCAAATTTGTAGCCCGATGGAGAACCTTTGGTCAACAATAATTGACCTAACCTATGCTAATGTCATTTGGATATTCTCATCCAGATATCCATGGGGATATTCCTTGTAGGATATCTATCCCTCACATCCCCACTCTTTTTGCATTAAATGCCGAGAAAATCTATTGGCTTTTAAATTTAAATTCATGCCAATGGACACTTGTCCAAATTACTCGCGATTTCATTGCTGGAGTTCGTCTAATCCTCTTGGGAGTAATTAATATGCCCTAATTGGATGATTTTACATGATTTAAATGGTAAACTACTTGTGTAGTCAAACAATTGTATTTCTAGACTTAATATTTCGCACAAAGAGCTTAAAGGACTCCATTAAAGCTGCTATAGTGAGCTTGTGACTGGATTTCTAATGTCGTGAGAGATCATCTACACAATTCCAATCCTAGTATTCATCTGCACTTTTTGATTTAGATTTCAAAGATCAGGTATGTACAAATCAAGCCCTAACTGGCTATTTTTACAATGATGATCCATGATTTTGAGTTGAAATGAACATAAAATGCTAAAATTGAATAAGTTTAGGGTTAAATGTGGATCAAATGTATATTTGAAATGCATTGTTTGCTAATCTCATAGATTTAAAATGCTAACCCTAGTATTATAGAATGCCTTGGTTAAGACATGTCCATGAAATTGCATGATGAGATGTCGCAACCAAGGATGGATAAACATGATGTCAAGTTCAAACGAGACATGTTTCCAAAATCATAGTGTTTGCAACAAATAGGGTTTTGCAAAGGACACCCACTTAGGAAGCATAAACATTGAAGCCTTCAGGGCAAGAATAAATGGCAGGGAGGATCATCCTGTGCTAAAGAATATAGTAACCACAGGGATTTACTATGTGGCTGGATTCCCTTATGCCACAGAGGCTCTAGAACTGTTGATTGCATGTATTCAAAATTACAATGTCATCACTAGGAGAGTGGAGAAGCAAGGAAGGGTTTATGCATATCTGTTTGTGGTTGGGATAATTGAGGCATTGAATTTGCCAACAATAAGAGGGATCTATGTGCTAGATATAATTGCTCTAGCCAAGGAGTATGACCTCAATTAGAAGAATTGTAGAAAGGTAATCTATCATGGATGGAGAGATCTAGCCAACAAGGCCAAGGTAGTGGCTAAAATGCCACAACACCTTTATAAGTATGATTTTAGTGAGGAAGTGCAATACATGATTTTCTTGCTCAGCAGAATGAGCAAAAGAGGAAATTATGGAATGCTTGAATCCTAGATGTTTGGACTAATCAGGATGGTCATTGAGAACAAGGATGCAACAATCCAGTGGGCCAGAATTATCAGTGACAACCTATATGAACAAATAGTAAATTGGAAGAAAATGAAAGATAGAGTATTCAGAATGTATTCATATCTAGTATATGTTTGTGCAGCCAAAGGCACATTCAATGGCTTGCAAACAATGGGGAAGATGGGTAAATTGCCCCATGAGAAGACTCCCTGGGAGCATTACCCCCAGCTAGAGAGGACACAATCAGTGCAACACTATAGTTTGGTAAATGATTGTTTCATCATGCATATTGTTAGACTCCTAGATGGAGATTAGGCTAGAAGATTCTCAGTAGGGGCTATGAAGTTAATTGATCCATATGGTTCTTAGTTTATACAAGCCAAGACCTACTCATATATCCGAATGGAGGGATTTAGTCGAAATCCATTCATGCTCCCAAGGTATCCATCAGATAAGATAGTCCTGATGGAGATGGTTAGACAACAACTGCCAATATTTGAGCTGTCTAAGAAGAAAGAGGGGAAACCATACAGAAAGTTTCCTATACAAAGTGATTGATTCGTAACAGGATCTATGGATAAAGCTAAAGATGTTGAGTCAGATTTGAAGAATTTAAACTTGAAATTGTTTCTATTGTCTAGAGACTATGATCCCTATCATAGGGTTGAGAAGAGATTCGATAAGAAGTATAAACATAGCATGCGCCTTGTGGACTATTGGGCTGATTGTGATGATGAACATGAGGTAAGCAAAAGAGAATATCAGTAGCTCACTTTGGACTAGATGTAGACATATGGATAGCCAGAGGTACCTCAAGAAGGATGATGAGGATATCATTGATCCAGAATATGAAGAAAATAAAGTATATAATGATACCATTTCCTCCCGTGATTGGACTCAAGGAGATAAAACATCCATAGATGTCATGACAACCCAAGTGATGGCCAAAACCAAGAGGTGGGTAGCCAAGAAAGTTAATGAATTGAAGGTGAAGGGTGTTGTTGTCACTTATGACAAGAAAAGAAAGTTGAAGGAATGAGAAGAACCAAGATATGATGAGTTCCTAGTACGAAAGAGGCAGGTCCTTGGGACCAAACATGCAAAACCCAGTTCATCGAGAACTACAGAAGAGCCTACAATAGAAGGGGTCTCTTTAATATATCAACCTCCATCACCTCCTACAGGTCCAATACTCAAAGAAATTCCAATCACCAAGTCCAAGGCACCAGTTGTAGAAGAAGAAGAGGAAGAGCCTTTGGAAGAGGAAGGTCCCAGCCAGATGGAGGTCACCATGGAGGAAGATATAAATGATGAAGGGGGAGCTTGTGTCCCAATTGAAATATTGCTTGGGATAGAGAAAGATCTGTTGTAGAGGGTTAAGGTTCCTAGACAAAGTTGATATCAAGGCCCTCACATAAGAGGAGCCATCACATCACCATCAACAACATTAGGATCAATTGATCCAACTTTGAATGTAGTGAAAGAGCTACAACATAATGTCTCTGCTGAAAGCATAATCAAGGTGAAAACTAAAATGGCACAAGAGGCTCAAAGACAAGCTCAATAGAAAGAAGTAGCTAGGACCTTTCCATTAAGTGAGACCATTGATCTCACTGAGGATGAGGTAGTGAAGGATATCCCTAACCATCCTATTGAAACCATGCTTAGACATACAGAATGTACAGGTGGAGCTGCTATTATAGAGGTATGTGGTGAGCAGGGCAGAATCCCTTAAAGTTGAGGTATAGATGGAGCCTCTTAATATTCTTATTGATACAACCACAAGCCCCAAAGTAATTGATCTAGCATATTAGCCTAAGGATGGAGAGCAAGAAGAGGATACTGACAAACATGATCAGGGACTAGAACAAAATATCCCTATGGATATTGATGACACAGATAAAGATACCCAAGCTGAGGGGCCACAACAGGACATCCTGGTAGATAAAACTGAGCAAGGAACAATGTCAAGGTCAATCACCAATACAGAAGATAAGACTGATGAGGGTGAAGAAGGACAACAACTACAAACACCTCATTAGGAAGACCAGACATAGGGTCTTGAGAATATTCAGGTAGAAAATATTCAAGAAGAACTAGTCCAAGATATGCATAGTAATGATAGGGTTCAAGAGGAACTAGTAGATACACCTCACTTGGAGCAACCCATGGTTGAGCAACAAAACATCCAACAGGCACAGGTGCATGAAAAGCAAGTAGAAAATATGCCTAAGGATGATGCATTTCAAGATAGGCAAAAGGATATGGCACTACAGATCAGCCACCTCCTAAATAAAGGCAAAAGGATCTGGATCCTAAGAGGGATGAATCAAATGCTCAAATGAAACAACAAGATTAGGCCACATTCAGTCCTACTGTATTATCATGGATATCCTCAGAGGTAGGCCATCCCTAGGAGGAGATGACACCTTTTGATTTTAAATCATTATTTACTTTGGATCCCTCTAAGTCTAAAAGGAGAGCTAGGGCAGTATCCACAATAAGGAGAGATCCTGTGACCAGGAAAAGGACAGCTCAGGTAGTTGTCCCCATGGTAGACAAGGCTAAAGGAGAAATCATTCCAGAGGAGTTCCAGGTGACTCAGATTGACTTAGGTCATGTCACTACTGACTTAGAAGTTCAAGAGCATATTGAGAGTATCGAGGCCATAATATCCAGGATAAAGAAACTAAAGGCTAGGAAGAAGGAATTGAAGGAGCAGAATGCTCAATTGCAATAGTTTATCCAAAGATTGGTGAAACCAAATAGTTTAGCCTCCACCCTACAGGCTACAGAAAAGCCAATTGCTTTGACATTAATTAGTGAGGAAAAAATAATAGGCTTGGATATTTAAAAGCATCAAGATCATGTCATGAACAAACGGTTCATGGCCTCAGGGGAGAAATTAATAAGGACATCAAGGTTCAATTTGGATACATTGTCCATTTTGAAAAAGGGTATTGATTCTTTAAAGAGTGAATTCACTCAAAGAATAAAGAAATGCAATTATGCATTGGACATGATTAAAGAAGCCAAGGGAATGATAGATGAATAATTATTAACCAATAAGATTGTTACCAATATGACCCTTCCTCTATTAGACACCTAGATGACAGAGCTACAATTTGAGCTAGATGTGTTGAAGGCAAGCATGTCACAAGTAAGGGATAATCAAGCCAAGGCACATGACCTATTAGCTGATGAAATGAAGGTGTTAGAGGATTTATTGGAGGATGTTGTTCAAGAAGAGGCCATGCCAAATGTGGATGAGGTTCTCCAAATATTCAAAGATAAATTCAAAGAAGTAGCAGAGGATTTAGTGAATCATTTTACGAAGGATGTCATGGATGAGATGGCAGAACTGAATGTCAAGATAAAGGCATATGGAAAAGAAGTAGAGAGCATAGCATCTATGATGAATTCATTAGATGAATAGATAACAGGTTTGAAATATGCTAAAGCTAGAGCTCAAGCCATTAGCAAGCCACATATAGATCAAATAGTGAAGGCATGTGATTATCATAAGAAGCTGGACTCCGGGATACTTGTAGGTGAAGGATCAGATGTATCTGAGTAAGGAGATACAGGGGAGCACTCTGATAGAATGAGAGGTGAAGAGGTCATATTGAGCAAATTTAGATTTAGAGGGTATTTGCTTCTACCTAGTAGACAGTTGCCAGTTGGCAACTTGTGCCACATATTTTGGTTGTTGACTTGGTCAAAAGCTTTTGGACCATTGATTATCATAGATAAATATTGATCGTTGGATCTTTTGTAATGGCATCCTCTTCTTGTTCTATAAAAGGAGGTGGATTGCCATTTGTAAAATATTAGAAGCTTAATTGAGACTAAATTATTGAGTTTCATGATTTTATCTCAAGGTCAATTGTATACTTGTATTTCTTTTGCATACTTAATGAAGATGAAGACTTTTGATTACAACTTATCATACATCTTGCATAATCCACGAATGAGTTCTTGATATGTCACTGTGATTTGCTACGTCTCTTCTACTGCATTTCAACTAGTGCATGTTATTTTCATTCTTTACCTTTGAAGATATGCATCAATCATATGTAGCTGTGGAATGTCCTGGTGAAATATGGTTTGATTCTCTTCTTTTCATGAAAGTATCAAGAATACATGTGGATTAGTGACTGAACTTCACTTAATTTCATTGAATTTTAGACTTTTATTTCAATTTCTTTAAATTTCATTAAATCACCATCATCGAATTGCAATACACTGATAAATGAAAATTAGAACACTAAATATGCAGACATCCGTAGACACATGAATATCATATGCATATTTGAACAGATAGCATGTACAATTGCAAATATCATGCAAATAATCATAAATAATGACAAAGATCATAGAAATATCAGCTTGTAGGCACATTATTTAGAATAATTTGAAGTGCAAAAGAAAAATCAAGTGCAGATTAGTTCAAATTTGAGTAAATTGGAGATAGTTTCAGAAGAACTAATCAAAGTTATCAAAATAATCATGAATAGTCTTAACCAGAGTGAAGATTAGAAGAATTGATCAAACTTAACATAAATATATGCATGATCTGGCTAGATATTGTAAGATTTAACATCATTTGTTGAGAATTTATACAGAATAGGTGGAATAGAGCAAATATCTGCATATCAGAATACAAATACTTCAAACTCATGCGTAAGGCCCCTAAAGGATTTAACAACAATTCACATCAAACCAATAGAGATATTATCAGAAGATCATGTTCTGATCAATGGAGCCTTGGAATCATTAATTCATCCTAAATTAATCGTATTCTTCAAGAAGATAAAGGTTTGTTTTGGTGAATTTTTATCATTGTTGTTATGACTAACATCATCATCAACAACACCTAAAGGAGATCTTATTCCAAAATATTTCAAGCTTGCCTTTCCTTGCACCAACAACATGGCAGAATATGAGGCCTTACTCACTAGTCTCAAAATAGAAATATAGTGGAACATCAAATAACTTGTCTATGAGGACTCTTAGCTTGCCATCTATCAATACAATGATGAATACCAAATGAAGGATGATAAGTTAATCTCCTACAAATGGATGGTTGATAGTTTCTAACAATACTTTACACACATTTAGTTTGAACAAGTTCCTCACCTAAACAATAGAGTAGCAGATGCCATGGCTACCATTGGTTCACTCCCTGACATGCCACAAGACAACAAACAGTATGAATTCTTGGTTGAAAAACTCTTTCTCCTTGCATATGACACCCATGGAGACAAGATGATATGTGATATTATTGGTCCTAGTAACCCTTGGTACCATGACATTTGTACATACCTCCATGATCACACCCTTCCACCAAATATCACATCTAATCAACACCAAACCTTCCTCCAAAAGACATCCCATTTTACTCTCCTAGGTGACATTTTATACAAAAGAGTCTTTGATGGTACTTTATTGTAGTGTTTAAACTTAGAAGAGGCCAAATTTATGCTTAAAGAAGTTCATGATGGTATCTGTAGTGCCCATACTAGTGGCATGGTCCTAGCAAAAAAGCTCTTGATAATAGGTTATTATTGGCCTACAATAGAACATGATGCCTGTCAATATGTGAATAAATGCCTTTCATGTCAGCAAAATGGAGACTTAATTCATGCTCCAGTGCAAGAATTACAACTCATTACTACTCCTTGGCCCTTTTCCATGTGAGGCCTCAATTTCATTGGCAAAATTCATCCCCCATCCTCTAGTGGCCACAAGTTCGTTATTAATACCATTGAGTATTTCATAAAGTGGGTAGAAAAGATATCCAACTTACCTATACCACTAGTTCCCAAATATCCAAATTCATCCTCCACCATATCATTTTTCATTATGGCATCCCTTTCACTGTTATATAGTAAATACTTTAAAAATTAAGATCTTTTCACTTTGTGTGGATGATTCCATATCAAACACCATTTGTCTACCTCATATTATTCCCAAGGTAATAGTCAAGTTGAGGCATCTAACAAATCCATCATTAAAATTCTCAAAATATTGTCAATGATGCCAGTTGTGATTGGCATCTCCAACTCCATCTCATCCTTTGAGCATACTGTAACAAGATTCACACCCCTACAAGAACTACACCATATTCCCTTATCTTCAGTGCCAAGGTAAAATTTCTAATTTAGATTGAAATCTCATAATTGTGCATCTCTTGGTGTGACCTGATTAATGATGAGGAGTATTGGGTTACATGCTTGTATGAGCTTGATTTATTGGATGAATGGTGCCTCAATGCCCTAAACCATTTGAAAACTTATTAGAATTGTCTTTGCACAAGCTATAACAAGAAGATCAAAGCTTGAGAGATTTAGATTAGTGACCTTATGCTTAAACAAAATTAGAAAAACACCACTCTAGATAGGGAAAAGAAAGGGAAGTTTGAGCCTAACTATTTGGGTCCCTACATCAATATTGCTAAATATGGATCAGGTGCTTATTGGATAGCTACTCTAGATGGTCAAACATTGGATGAGCCCCTAAACATAGTGTACCTCAAGTGCTTCCATACTTAATCTTTAGTAGTACCCCAATTGTCACCAAAAAAATATAAAAAAATGAGATAAATACAAAAAAAAAACACAATAAAAATATCAAAAAATAAAAAAAAAATAAAAAAAATACAATAAAAGATAAAAAGTACAAAAAAATTAAAATATCAAAAAAGGTAAAGATAAATAATTCATCCCATGGTGAAAACTAATATTTGTGGCATCTTAGATAAGTACCATGGTGAAAACTTGCTTGTAAGCACCATGTGTATAGTCGAATCCCATTATCTTCTAGGTCTTTATCTTTCATTCCATCTCCGTTTCACTTCCTAGTCTACCGTTTCACCCATATTCTTTCCTATGACATTGGTTCATACTAGGGGCCATCGATTAGGTTGTGTTTTATTCTAGGATTTTGGTATTTACCTTGATAACCACTTAGCATCTTGGATGAGTCCCTTATCATACTTTAAAACTTCATATACTTGCAAATAACTTGGCACATTATACTTATACTTGCAATTCCTCTTTTGAAATAATCAACCTTCATACATCTTGAATCAAGATCTTGCTTTACCTTCATAGACTTGCAATAATAAACCAATTGCCATAGATCTATTCACATCCTATCCTTTTTCTTCATGAGATATATCATTCACCACATCAGGCATCATCCTTGTCATCCATTTTCAACACCTTGGCAAGATGTAAACTTTTATATTTCGATTGATCATTAATCTTGGATTTTTGCTTTATCTTTTGTCCAATATCTTACCTTACCAATGTCATTGTGATCATTATATCATGGTGTGTCTTGAGTGGCATACACTGGGGCAAGTGTCTATTATTTTCTGAGCTATATTTATTGGTTGTCTCATCATGGTTCCTACCAAGGTCATCAAGCATATTGTGCTGTGTTGAGACACCATTTAAATTATGTTTTGTGTTTGTTCATTGTCCCAATCATGGTACCTACCATGGTCATCAAATGTCTTGTGTTATGCTAGGGCATCCTTGATTACTAAGTTTGTTTGTCAGTTCTACACATGGGATACATTGTCACCTTGGTCTTTATACCTGGTGCATAATATGTCATGCTATATCGAAATAGGTGCTCACCACATATTAGCATAATACATGCATTCAAGACCGCACACTCGTTGTCCCAAAAAACACATTATCCATCATCATCTATCCTTTATCATTCAATCATTTCTTAAATCTTGTACTCATGATTTAAAATATGCAAATAATTAGTTAGTTAATTCATTCTTCTTTTTGAGTTAGCTATCTAACATCATCATTCTTCTACATTATGCCAGATAACCAAATAAAAGTAACCACCTCATTCCATTTATTTCCTCCTAACCATATCATCATATAATAAATCACATCATATCATCTAATCATAACAACATCCCTCTCATCCATCCTATCCATTTGCATCTATTCATCCTTTAACCTCCTTCTATCCATCATCCTCCAATACTTCTTTTATATGCTCTTTCAATACCTTCCATCCATCATTAACCTCTAGTCTTCTATCCCCCCTTTGTTCTCATTGTTTTCTCATATCTTTTTCACCCATTTCAAGAGCACACCTATGTTCTTCAAACCCACTTAATCTCTCAAGGGTGCATCATCCCTTCATCATACTAACATCACATTTCATCAATTATCTCATCAACCAGGGCATATCACCATCATGTTCATCCTGCAAGCACTATATTTTTTTTGAGACAAATGCTATAAAAATGCCATTTCAAAGAGGGGAAAAATGTTGACACCTAAAATTGCCCATCACATTTCCGTTTGTCATCAACACTTCATCTACATCATTTTCCTTTAAATTAATTGAATAAAGATGATTTATTTAAATAATCAATTACATTTCCCCTTCCAACATTAATTAAGTAATTTTTAATTATTTAATTAATTAATCTTATCCTCCTAATATCCTCCCACATTTAATTAATTACCATTAATTAATTAATTAGTTTCCTAATTTATCCATGCACACTTAATTATTTAAAATTAATAAATAGTTATACACTATTCAATTCCACTTTTCACTCATCAATCAAAATCAGTTAACTAAATCAATTTAGTTGACCCTCAATCAAAATTAGTTAACTAATTCATCAAATTAGTTAACTAAGTCAATCAACCTAGTTAATTGATCAATCAAATCTAGTTGACTAAAAGAGACAATTAGTTAACTAATTAATTATTTTTATAATTTAAATCATGTACAAGTTACTTGCATGCATACATGCGCAAGACTTCAAGAAAGGAATTATTAATCCCCTTGATCCATGTCACAAAAAGACTCTTGTTAACTCCTCATGCATCCAAACCCTCTCAATAAACCAAACCATTGATCCTCCAAATCAATCTCCACCATTGATCATCTCTCCCAAAAATCTATAAATTAAACCTCTCACAAGCCATAATAATCCTCAATTTTGAATGCAAACTTATGCTACTGAGCTAAGCACTTCATGCATATACTCTCAACCAAATCAATCTTGGAGCACAATCGCCATTGCTGGTGCAACAATAAGGAGCTTAGGTAAGATTTATTGTTTGCTTCATTCATTTGTTGTTAGTTTTCCTTATGCTTTATCAAAAAATAAAAAAAAATATTTTATATCAATCATATCAATTCCCATATCCATCATTTTTAGTTCTCCATCAATTTTGTATTTTGGGTCATCATTTGCTTGCCTTTTTTATCCACCCTTTACCATTATAATCTTTCAAAAACTTAGCATCTGCATTTCTTTCATAAATTTTGCATATTTTATTATTTTCTCACCAAATTAGTTTTTCCACTTTCTTATGTTAGTCACCTATCCATCCATTACACTTTTACAGTTTTTTATTTCCATTTGACCACTTTTTAAATCTCCCAAGTGTCACCTAGTTAGCATTTCTTGCATTCTAGTTATAAAAAGATAATATTTCATTGTTTATGCTTAGAATTAATGTGATTTCTTAGCATAGACACATATTTTAGTATTTTATCATCATCATTTTCTAAGTGAATCTAAATTTTAAACCCCACAAGGAGGCTAACTGAGGTAGCTTCCGATTTAATCCTTTATTTTATAGGCATTCCATATCACATTTTGGTACTTACAGATCATTTTATGAAGAATTTGTGAATAATTATTCTTAGTACCAATTCAAATAATTGATTAGAAAGCTGATAACTAGCTCTTTATAAAATTTTAAGTCATTCTAAGGTACAATGTTTCTCTATAGTCCTAGGTGCAGGATATAACTTCTCCTTGGTGATATGCAAACCCCCTCCTTGCACCATCATCTTGGTGTGAAAATCAACTCAAATTAGTCTAAAATTTTAGAATGATCTCCTAATTCTAGTCTTGAGGTGTTCTAGTCAAAATTCTATGTGTATTTTCCTCCATTTTACTTTTTCTCTCATGTAGTGTATTTTTGTCAATTTGACACATTTTGTTGTTTTACCACATGTTCTTCTCACTTTCATGATAGGCATCTATACTAAAAAGTGACCAATATAAAATTTAGCACAGTCCTTAAAAATTTGGTGTCATTTAGACCTAACAGACTTCTCCCCACCCCTAGACTTCTCTCTAGTGCTAGGCGCACCCCTTCCTTGCAGCAAAATCTCAAGCTTGAAATTTTATGGAATTTGGTTTACAACCTCCTTAGATAGTTTCAATCTGATTATAGAATTTCCCAATCTAAAAGGTGCATTTATTTCATCTCCTTTATCATTTTACGATTCCTAGACTAGCATATGCTTATTCCTATTTGTGTTTCTCTCACATTTGTGTTTGGACCACAAATCAAACTCATCTCCTATTTGTAGGTGTTAATTGTTAGAAAAGACTTAATTCTTATTAAAATCTTACTAATGACACTTGTGAGTGTTCTACACCTACAGAGGTTTCCCTTTCACCTACTTTTATAGTGTTTTCATAAGGGATCTATGACAATAAATTGATCCAATACACTTCTAGCTTGGTTGGGATGGCCTCTCCATGGATAATCTTAGCATGAGATAAGGATCTAGGGAATGATCATTAAACAAATAAACACCCACACAAATTTATAAAACATAGAAATAATCTATATTGTAGGTTGTTCCAATGAGGCACCTTAATCAATCGATCATAGTTCATCACTAGTAATGTTATCCAAAATGATAAAGCATAATTTTCATCATTAGAGAATTTATCATTAGAGGAATCTTTAGAAGACTTGTTCTTGTTTCTACATTTCATCTTTCCATGTTCCCATTTCCCATAGTTCCCACATATAACTATACTCTTACTAAGGGTTTTATATCATCCTTTTGACTTGAACATTTCCTTATCTCCTTTTTCTTGCCACCTTTTCCCTTGGGTCTACCTTGTACATGCAATGCATCCTTGGAAGCCTCAGCATTGGATTTCCACCTTATTACCTCACTATAAAAAGTGGAAACAAAGGCATCCTTTTTGGAATCTATAGTAGAACCACTCAATTCAATGATTAGATTCTCCTAAGATTCAAGAAAATAACAAAGTAACAAAATACACTTATCTTCCTCTTCTAGCTTAACATCAATACTACCTAGTGGATTCAAAATGAGATTAAAAGAATTTAAATGTTTGGCTATAGAGTCTCCTTCCTTCATTTTTAATGAATACAATTTTGTTTTTAATAAATCTTGTTTACCAAAATCTCCATTTGATAGATCTCACTTATTCTCTTCCAGAAAATAAAATCAATAGCCTCTTTTGAGATATTTAAGAGAATTGGAATCCATAAGGCACAACCATATGGTTCCCCATTCCTTTTTATTCATCTTTTTCTAATCTTCATATGAAATATCTACAAGCTTAGATGATATTGTCATATCTCTTCATTGATCTCTCTTCCAAGAGATCCTATATTTCTAGTTTATATAACTTGAATCTAGAGCCATTCAAATGTTCAATCTATTATCATGATGTGCTTGTTGTTGTGTAGTCTCACAACATGCCCCATTTTGCCCCTAGCAAAATGAGGACCCAACTTCTTTTTGCTTTTTGATTGTGTTTCCCCTTTTGTGTTGGTTTGGCAGTAAGGGAAAAATGTAAAGTATCATAAAACAACAATTCTAAACTATAATAATCCCAAGTAGGGTCTTAGATGGATAGAGCATCAAATTTCAACTAGGGTCACCTTTGGAACTTCCTAAAAATTCATTGAAATAAGCAAGTTATTCCAACCAGACATTCTAACCAGACATGACATTGGTAAACTTAATGTTCCACATCCGGATGAAGATCCTTGCAAATGTCATGTTAACAAAACATCTTATTGGAAATGGTCCTTAAGCATTTAGAATAACTGGAAGAGGTTACTCTCAACCCGACACCATGTTCAAATATAGTTTAACGTTAGCAAATTGACATTTCAACTGAACCTGATACCCTGACCTGATCTTATTGATGAGTGGCAGGTAACACTCATCCAAATACACCTTTTTGTTCCTTTTTCCCCATTTCATGTACCCCCTGATTTGCTGATTGCACTATGAAAATTGTGAAATCTTGTTTAATTATGTTAATTAAAGATGAAATGCTGAAGTTAGTGTTGTGATAAAAAGGCTCATGTTTTGGATTTAAACTGACAAAATTATGTAGAAATGTATTCTTTTATCATAGGTGTCTATCTATCAAACGAAGAAGGTTTTTGGAAACTCCAAAGCTGCTCCTAACTATCTCTAGAATTGAGTAGAAGATACACTACACAACACTCCAACATTTTTCGATATGGTTGGAGGATCTCCAGAGCTAGAGTGGCAGGAAAGGAAGGGTTACTAATCATGAAGACCTCTGGAGCTATGTCCTAACAAGAAATATGGTGATCTCTGGAGATTTTGTTAACTGCACAAAGTCTCCAGAGTTGCACAAAATCTCTAGAGTTGTTTCACTACCAAAATCTCCAAAGCTAATGTAAAGCTACGAAGTTTCACACATCAAGGCTAGGGTTTTTGAGAAGACAACTATAGTAGTTCAGAGTGGACAAAGTACAAGTGCCATTTGATTTTGCATGAGTTAGGGACTTCCAGTATTTTACTGTTTTAAAGCTAATTCCCTTTTTATCAGAGCCTCCATGACCTGTTTTATTAAAAGTCAAAACTCTAGATTTAAGGACACCTCTAATGTCACTTAAGTCTCTTTATTTTCTAGATGGGTATACTTTTATAGAGGTAGTTGCATGTTTAGTTTTAGAATAAAAGATATTTTGTATCTCAAAATAAACTGAGAGTAAAGATGGTAAACTCTAGAGATATTTTATCAACAACAAACTGATATATATTAAATGGAGACAACATAATAATATATAGTTTTTTAGTTAGTTTTTACATAGTTTAGATAGTTGCAAAAGCATATACTTTTTTTGAATATACTCTATTTTGGAAATACTAGATTAAGGAAGGTAGTTCTTCTATTTGTGTGTTATGAAATCTCTGTTTAGCCTTCAATTCTGAAGGTGTGGGGTAAGGGTCCACTCCCATTGACAGAAGGAAGGCAAGTATCATTTATTGCTTTCTTATGTATTGATTCCTTAATTTAGTTTTTCCTTCTTTCATAGAATAAATCAAATTCTTGTTATTTTAGTTTTCTTCTATTTTAATGACTATTTCAACTTTTTTAATTAAATAGATCATTTCAAGCATTGTACTATTTCAATTCCTAGATTAGGTTTCCTTCACAATAGATAGTTAGCAGTTTGACTTTGATTAAATAGGAGGGTTTCATTTCAAGTAGTTAGTTGAGGACTATTAATTGTTGGTTCCTATTTCAGATTGCAATGGACACAACCATAGATTTGACAAATAAACATGATTAAATGCCAAGGTACAATGACCCTTGTCATTTTTGGCACCATTGCCAGGGAGATTTGGGTTAATAGCAACTTTAGTTAATAGTCCTAGTTAGGGTTAGAACAATTCTATATGGTTAGACCTAGAGACCAAAGAGGTAGATATATCAAACAAACACCCCAACCACAACCTATAGGTGAAAGAAGTGGGGTAGGTCAAAATCTTGTTTAAACCTACCTTGGAAATCACACAACAACCAGATATTCACACAATCCCTCAACACCTTACACTTTTAGAATACATCCAAGAATTACAGGAGAGACACCAAAAATATCTGGTAAAAGGATCCACCTTACAAGAAACTCAACCTAAATCTTGGGAAGAAGAAACACCATAGGAAGATCCATTAACCATGGGGGACAATCATGATCAACTAGATCCTCTGCAAGAGAATGCGAGGACTTTCTCATATCCCATAGTCAACCCTAAGGAAAATTCACCTATAAAAAACATCTCCCCCTCAAATCTTCCAACATTGAGGGTAATCCCTTTTGAGGATCCAAATTAGTTTCTCTTTGAATTCAAAGTCTTATGTCAAACATATGACTATGGGTCTAACAACCAAAAGTTAAAATTTTTCCCATCTACATTGAAGGAATATGCCATGAGATGGTTCATGGGGTTGTCCCCATATTCTATACACTCATGGGAGCAAATGTAAATAGAGTTCCTAGATAAATACCAAGACTACTGTAGAATCAGTGACATAAAAGAAGAGTTATTTAAAACTAAGTAGAAAGAAGGAAAGATTAGAAGACTACTTGGATAGATTCAATTTTGTCGTTAGAAGGTATGGTGACCCTATAGCACACAATTTGGCCAAAACCTTATTCATAAGAGGGTTAGATAAGGAACCAAAGCAAGCATTAGATTTGATGGGAAGGGGGAATATGAACAAGTTGGATATGTTCGCAATTAAGGAAATTTGTAGAAACTATTCAAGGACACAAGATGGATTAAGAGAACCAAGGTCTCTCAAAGGAAAAAATGATATAGGGCAACTAATGGAAGAGTTTGAAAACCTGAAGGCAAACATTCTAGCTCATCTGAATACCGCCTTAGATGGGATTCAGGCAAAAAATAGAACTAGTGAACCCCTATCAATTTACTACCCTAGGTGTAGAAATAAACACCTTTTAAGAGAATTCCCCTTGGATAAATCTGAGATCTACTAGATCTGTGATAAAGAGCATCCTACTAACCACTGTGATCAACTCCAAGCTTTACAGAGGCTGACTAAAAAGAATGTTCAAATAGAAGAGGAGTTGAACTATGTAGGACATAAACAAGTTGGTCATTTCTCTTACAACCAATATCCAACTTAGGATTCTTATATGGGCACTTTAAATTGGGAGAACAACCAATGGAATTCATGATGGCACGGACCTCAAAATGCTCCTCATTGGGTACCACAAGATTGGTCAAAACAACAATGACCAAACCAAATAGTTTCCGTCTCAATTTGGACCACAAAATATGCAACCATAATGGGGTCCTCAATAGAACTATAACCAACAATTCCAAGGCCAACCAAGATGCTTCCCAAACCAATGACAAGCACTTCTAACTGGACCAAAAAACACACAGGGACAACCTCAAAATGAACTAGTTAGCCAACTAGCTCTACTAACTCAACCTTTAGAAAACCCACACAATAAATAAGAAGTAGCTATATATATGACTGAGCATGAAAATATGGTTGATATAAGTGCTATTCACTTGAATAACCTCTAGCTACATTCTTGGAAAGCCCTCCCAAGATCATAACTCCCACTTATCGTTGAAATCACAGATGAAGTGGAACCTGAAAATCCATCCCATCTACCCAAGGAGGAGATTACAGTTGAAAAAGTGCCACAAGAATAGCCCTCAGGTTACTTTAGAGTTCCTCCTAAAAGAATAGCTTTGGAGATCACCTCTGGATTTGCTTCCAAACTACACTTTGAAGCTACTTCAGAGACTGAAAAACATGTACCATACCCATAATGGCTCAAACAACATGCTTCCCAAAAAATAGTTCCACAAAAACAAATCCAACCCACCATTGAATTTGAACTGTTTCAAGAAATCAGACAACTAAACATTGAAATTCCACTCCTCTAGGTAATTAGAGATGTTCTTGAACTAAATCATCTTATCAAACTGAATTATGTCAAAACTCAGGGCAAAAGAAAAACTTTCCCACCACTATTCAAGTGGAAGGGTTTAAGTGATGGATCTACTAGTGGGGGAAATGCTCATCCCAAAGTATGGGGACCCTGAAAATCCTTTCATCATAGTCCAGATCTTAGAAGTAGAGATATCCAATGTTTTAGTTGACTTAGGATCAACAATAAATGTCATGACAGTTCACACTTTGAATAAGTTGGCTCTTATAGGCATTCATGCCACTTCCACACAATTTTACAATTGGATGATTAATTAGTATCCATTCCAAAGGGGACGTTGACTGATGTCCTAGTTATTGTGGAATCATCAAAATTCCTAATTGATTTATTGATCTTAGAGCCAAGGAACCAAAGGAATGTTTACCCTCTAATTTTAGGCAGACCATGGATGGCTATTGCAACAACATCCATTGACTATAGAACTAGGGATATGGTCATATCCAATGACATAGACATGAAAAAATCCTCCTTGCATCCCCTAGATAAGCCATCCATACATTATTCAGGGAAAGTACGGGTAGATGAGCCCAATAACATGGAAAACAATGCTTCCTTAGCTATGATTACCATCACAGAACACTTAGGGGAATTGGAAGAGGAGACAAATTATCATACCCTTGAAGACATAACTCACATCCTCATTGACAAAGACACAATGGACTTAGCTCAAAACTTAAGGAAAGAACTTCTGATTGTTGCCCATTATACCCTTGCTAATGCCATTCCTTGTGGAGATACTTTCTACAGAGACCTAGCCACTTTTCATTTACTACTCCCAAATTCTTGCCCTCTTCACACCATGAGTCCAGAATATGGGGTAGGAGCATCCATGGAACAAATCACGAAGAAAATCATGGTATTACTTGGAAAAACACTTAACATCAATACTCAGTTGACAACACAACAAGAGGGAGCACTTCTTGATATTCTCATATCATATTTAGAAGCTTTTTCTTGGGAATATAAAAACATGAAGGGAATACCTCCAGAAATTTGCACCCATCATATATATACAAAGGATGCTAAGCTTGTTAGACAGCCCCAAAGAAGATTAAATCCTGCACTCAAAGAAATTGTAAAAACTGAGATAGAAAAACTTTTGTAAGCCATATTCATTTACCCTATCTCAGATAGCTAGTGGGTTTCACCCTTTGTTATAGTGCCCAAAATGAATGGTAAATGGAGGGTATGTATTGATTATAGGGAGATGAACAAGGCCACAAAAAAGGATTATTTTCCCTTGCCATTTATTGACCAAGTATTAGATAACCTAGTAGGAAAGAAATACTTTTCATTCATAGATGGGTTTAGTGGATACAATCAGATCCAAGTGGCACTTGAAGACCAAGACAAGAACACCTTCACATGATCATGGGGAGCCTTTACATATAGAGTCCTTCCATTTGGCCTGTGTAATGCTCTAGCTACTTTTCAGAGGACTGTTTTAGCCATTTTTGTTGAACTAGCTAATGAGTGTATGGATGACTTTACTATTTATGGGAATACCTTTGAAGAAGCCCTCAAGAATTTGGAAAAAGTGTTGCAATGTTGTGAAAAGAGTCAATTATCCTTAAGCCATGAGAAATGTTTTATGATGGTGGAACAAGGAATTGTCCTTGGGCATCATATATCAGAAGAAGGAATCAAGGTAGATTAAAACAAGGTAGAAGTGATTAAACAGTTGCCTCCACCTAAAAACCAAACTAATGTCAAGAGTTTCTTGGGTCATGTAGGATACTCTAGGAGGTTCATAGAAATTTTTAGCAAGATAGTTGGCCCAATTTTTTCCCTGCTAACCAAGGACACTTAATTTCATTTGATAGAAGACTGCCAAACAACATTTGAGAGCATCAAAGAAAAACTTACAGTCACACCTATTTTAAGAGGACCTAATTGGAATCTACCATTCCACATCAAGACATATGCATCAAATGAATCAATAGGAGTAGTCTTAGGACATAAAGAAGAAGGAGAAGGTATGCATGCAATCTATTACATAAGTAAAAAACTTGCCCCTACTAAGAATAACTACACAACAAATGAAAAAGAATTCCTGGCTGTCATCTATGTCATCAATAAATTCAGACATTACATCACAGGATATAAAATTTTTGTACACACTGATCATGCAGCCATTAAATGTTTAATGAACAAACCTACAGTAGGTGTAAGAATCATTAGATCGCTGTTACTATTGCAAGAATTTGATATCACTATCATAGATAACCTAGGAAAATTTAATTTGGTTGCTGATTTTCTATCAAGATTGCATAAAGGTGGAGAGAATCAATTGTGGAAGATAGGTTTCTAGATGAAAGTTTGTTTCATATTTCTTCTATCACACCTTGGTTTGTTGATATAGCCAACTTCTTGGCAAAAAGCTTATTTCCTTCTCATTTTAATCAAAACAGAAAAAGAGATTGGTAAAGGAAAGTTTTCCTTATAAATGGTTGAATGGTTTGTTGTTCAAATGTGGCCCTAACTTTATGCTGCCCAGGTGTTTAAGGGCTGACAAAATCTTTGATGTGTTAAGGGCATGCCATGATGAACCCATAGGAGGACATTACTCCTCACAAATGACAATCCACAAGATTCTTGGAGTTAGTTATTATTGGCCATCTCTCCATAGAGATGTAAAGAGATATGTGAAGCAATGTGATCAATGCCAAAGGATGGGTCAACCAACCTTCACACAGGAGATGACACTACATTCCTAGGTGGTTTTAAAACCATTTGAACAATGGGGCTTGGATTTTGTTGGACCCATCTCTCTAGCATCTTCAGGGAAATAATACATCTTGGTATGTATTGATTATTTGACCAAATTTGTAGAGGTTCAAGCATTACAATTTGCCAGAGAAGAAAAAGTTGCTAATTTCTTGTATAACAAATTTTTTCTAAGACTTAGAGCCCCAAGAGCAATAGTTTTAGATAGAGGCCCATAGTTTACCTCTCAAGTGATAAAAGATTTCATAGATTTGTATCAAGTCAAGCATAGGAAGTCCCCACCTTATCATCCCCAAGCAAATGGGCAGGTGGAGGTAACAACAGAGAGTTGGAAAACATCTTGACAAGGATAGTAGCAATGAATAGAACCAACATATTACATGAAACAATATGGGCTTACAACACAACATGGAAGCCAACAACAAAGTTCTCACCTTATGAACTTGTCTATGGGAAGAAACCTATACTATCAATAGAGTTTGAATTGTAAATACTCAGGACATCATTGGATATTGGATTGCCATTATCTATAGCACAACAAGATCAAATTCTTCAACTCAATGAATTAGATGAAATCAAGATGGAGGCCATACAACAGACATAACTCATTTAGCACAAAAGGAAGCAGTGGCATGACCAACACATCAAGAAGAGGACATTTTAGCAATGAGACTGGGTTCTCTTATATGATTCCAAGTTCAGGGAATTCAAGGGGAAATTGCAAACCCATTAGATGGGACCTTACCAAATTAGAGAAGTCTATGACAACATAATAATCCAGCTGGCACCCATTAATGGAGAGGAAAGCACATTTTTGGTGAATGGTCATAGGATTTGCCTCTACCAACAACCAACCACAAAGGAGGAATATGTCAAGGATTTGTACTCTTTTGAACAAGTTGA
This sequence comes from Cunninghamia lanceolata, assembly GCA_027924645.1. Taxonomy (NCBI): domain Eukaryota; kingdom Viridiplantae; phylum Streptophyta; class Pinopsida; order Cupressales; family Cupressaceae; genus Cunninghamia; species Cunninghamia lanceolata. The sequence continues at coordinate 15,990,634 of BSBN01001272.1, read as the reverse complement.
GAGGATTATATATATATATAATATATATATATATATGTATATCTATATATATACATATATACATATATACATATACACACACACATATATATTTATCTATATATATATGTATATATACATATATACATATATATATACACACATACACACACATATATCTATATATGCATATATGTATATGTGTATATATATGTGTGTGTATATATATATGTATATATACATAGATATGTATATATTATATGTATACATATATATATATACATATATGTATATATATACATATATGTATATATATACATATAATACACACACACACACACACACACATATATATATATATATATATACATACATATATATATATGTGTAATGTATAATGTTATCACAGGGACCTAGGAGCTAAACAAGGAGGTAAAAAGGCATGTGTCCACTTTTTACCCCATAACACTTTCATGTAGGTATCAAGCAAGAGCATCTTTAGTGCTCTAGCAATAAAGAGGATTCAAAGACCTTCAGAACCTACCTCTCAAAATGCCTAAGGAAGGGCATTCAAAAAGAGGTAATGAAGTCATCATGAATTTATAGACCTCACCTTCAAAAAGGAGGCTAGGTCACAAGTACTCATTACACTAAGCCACGATGACCCTTGTTTCAAGTCATTGCTGATGCCATCTGCTAACGACAGGGTTGTCTCATCAACCATCAGTTTAACAAGGAGCCTATCATTTCACATCTTGTGGGCATCATGACAACTAATTTTGAAGGCTACACATGTATGAGTGGTTGCATCACATCTTGTGGAGGTGGAAACATGAAACCCTAAGCATGACGCTTGATTGTCACAAAAATAATCCAGGTATTTATCTTAGTTAACTAATTATGACAAGTTTTTTTAGTTTACATTTTGTGCAATTCACCTGGACTCCCATACACTGCCATTATTCCCACATAAATCTGACACATGTCACCCCTAATTGTCCACCTGACATGTCAACTCCACAGCTTTGAAGTGACATAACCCCCCTACAAAACATACTAAATCATAATTTCTTGAATTGCAAACCATAACTCTCTCTTAACTGACTCAGCAGTCATCAGGACAAGTAAAATAAATTCAACTCTAGATTTCAGGAAACAGAGAACTCCAGAGGTGAGATAGGCTTGTTGTACGATGTTTAAGGAAAATAAGTAGGCAAAGTTTAGGGTTCACAAGTAGAGGGTAAATCACCACCATGTTGTAGTCTATTTGAAGGCATGGGGATTAAAAATAAATTAGAGTTGGAGACAATAGAGGGGCTACTGCAAGATCAAGCATCTGTTGATATACTAAGGGTTGCAGGATGGCTTGAATTATTGGAGAAATTTGAGGGTTACCAAGAAAACATTGTAGAAGAATTCCTCTCCAACTTGTAGAATAACAAAACACAAGTATGAGGGGTCACCATTCCTATCTCTGCCACCATCATCAGTAGGATCTCCAGACTCCCAAAAGAAGGTGAGAGGTTCTATCACTTGAAAACCTTATATACTTATTTAATCAAAGCTTTCTCCATAGATAATGAAGTAGAAATGCAAACACACATGAATAAGGTAGAAGTGAAGGGAATTGTCACAAACACCCTTCCTCAGCCATGGAAGTCCTTGGCCATGTGTCTAATGAAGTATTTCACCTATGATGGCCAATTTTCCCTAGTATTCAGATCAATTATGAAGATGCTAATCTCTCTAAGGCATGGTTACACACCTTGAATATAGGATCAATCTACCCAACTTCCTATTTTTTGCAATCACCTCATTAGCAGAAACATACCAACAGGGAAAGGGTCTACTTAAACACCATGGCCTCATCTACCTTATTGTCAAGAACCATTTTATCTCCAAGAGGGGAGGAGAGGCCCTATGGCAAGCATTTATAGATAATACTCATAGGCCCAAGAAAAATGGGAAGAAAGTAGTAGTAGAATCTGAAAGGAAGCAAAGTACGTGGAAAACGCTTCCTACACTGATCTACCAAGGAAAGATTTATGCAAATTTCAACTTTTACAGTTACATATTAAGATGCACATTAACAAAAAGATAATAACAACTTCCAAATGCAAACACATAACTCACAACACAAGATATAGGGGAAAACCCTTTCAGGTAAAAAACCCCACTCCAAAGCCGCCCAATATATTATTCAGGAATCATGAAGATTACAATATACTTACAGAGAAAGCTTTTACAGGAGTATATCCAACCAGAGATCCAGGAGGTAATTTGACATCTATAAGATTCTTACATATAACCTCCATCTCAAGTTCGTGATATATAGGAGATACAATACAGTACACCGCCAATGGTAATTACAAAACCATGAGCTAAAACCACCCAAAAGTGGCACCCAAATTATCTCCAATCAAATATGCCTTGTGATGTGCCAAACCACACACCAACACATGTAACTCTCCCCTTTACAGCTCTTTTATGTGTCCAACACATTTTTACATTTCCCAAAAATAGAAGGTCCAACTTCCAGAGGTCATAACTTTTGATTCAGGTGTCTGATTGATGAACTGTTTAATGCATCAGAAAGATCGTGAAGAGATCTATCACCCTATAACCTGCTATTCTAGTTATGACAATTTTTGATACATTTAGAGAAGTTTAGATTTTGGTAATTGAGTTCAAAGACTTTTTCAGCAGTTTCAAAAAATAGAAACTTTAATATCTCGCAATCCAGATATGATCTTGAGATGAAACTCACTCGCGATGTTCACTTAGCTGTTCCGCACCTTTTGGGAAAAAATTTAGGTCAATCCAAGCTCAATCGAAGGACTTACTAAAAATAGTAAGTCTCTCTATTTTTGGAAATTTTTGGAAACTTTGAAAGTTCTAGACCATTATCCAAGATAAAGGGTATTCAAAAAGACAAAAACTGGGAAAAATAGTAATATTTCAAAGTTGTAAGGTTGAGACACTTTTCTTAACATTCTCCCACTTGTCAAACACCTTGCAAGAGCAAAGGGAGTATCAACACCATGATTTAATTGCTAGGGGTTGAGAGGCCCATAGACTCTGAACACCATCTAAACTTCTCTATGCTCATAGGTTTTGTCAAGGAATCTGCAACATTCATCAAAGTTTCAAATTTTTCCAAGTTTACCTTCCCATCTTCTACCATGTCATGAAAGAATGGTATTGGATATAAATATGCTTAGTCCTTGCATGGAAAGTAGGATTCTTTGCCAAACATATGGCACTCTGACTATCACAACAAATAGTAATCTTCCTTGCATCAAACTCAACATTAGAACATAATCTCTTAAGCCAAATGGCTTCTTTACAAGCATAAGTTGCTGCCATGTACTTAGCTTCAGTAGTGGACAAAGCGACCACTTGTTGTCGCTTACTCATCCAACTAATAGCACCACCAAACATAGTGAACATAAGCATTGGTGGATCTCCTACTATCAATGTCACTTGCCCAATCTGAATCCACAAATCCATGAATACAAAGTGAATGTTGAGGTCCTATAGGATAACCATGATAACATAAGGAATACTCAGAAGTACCTCACAAATATTTGAACAATCTCTTCACTACATCCCAATGTACCCATCCAGGATTAGCCATAAATCGACTAAGGACTCCCACTGCTTGGGCAATGTCTGGTCTTGTGCAGACCATCACATACATCAAGCTATCAACTGCACTAGCATAAGGAACTCTGCTCATATCCCCTATCTTAGAAGGAGACTTTGGGCAATCTTCAACAAATAACTTTATCCCCATTGTAATAGGAATAGTCAAAGGTCTGCAATCCACCATGTTGAATCTCTCCAACACAGTGTTAACATAATTACTATGGCCTAACCAAAGTTTTCTGTTTGCTCTCTCTCTCTCTCTCTTTTGATTTCCATTCCTAGAATGTACTGAGTTGCCCCTAGATTTTTCATCTCAAACTATGCTGACAACTGAGACTTCAAATCAGAAATCAAACTTTTACCATTCCTAATGAGTAACATATCATCGACATACAATGCAATAATGAGAATGCGATCATTGTCAAACTTGTAATAAAAACAATGATCTGATTTCAATCTCTGAAATCCAATAATCAACACAAATGCATCAAATTTCTGGTACCACATCCTAGGAGACTGCTCAAACCATACAAAGACTTTTTCAACTTGCAAACCAAATTTTCTTTACCTTTCACCACGTAGTGCTCTGGCTATGACATATAGATTTCCTCCTCCAAGTCACCATGAAGGAATGTTGTCTTCACATCCATCTATTCCACTTCTAGATCATATGCTGCTACAAGAGATAACAGGAACCAATTAGATGCCAGCTTTGCAACTGGAGAGAAAATCTCACCATAGTCAATTCCCTCCACCTGAGAATATCCCTTTGCAACCAATCTAGCCTTATATTTCTCAACACTTCCATCTACACCGAATTTCTTTTTGAACACCCATTTGCATCCAATAGGTTTTCATCCTTTAGGCAAAGGCAACAAGTCCCAAGTATTATTCTTTTCCAAAGAAGACATCTCCTCTTCCATGGCCTCCTTCCAGGAACCTGCATCTTTCATACCCATAGCCTCTTTCATAGTTCTAGGATCATCAATATTAGAAATCAAAGAAAAAATATAGCTAGAATCATGCAATGAATAACCAAACCTATTAGGTTGTTGCCTTATCCGCATGGACCTCTTCAAAGGTTGAGGTTGAGCTTCTACATCTTCTTCTAAACTTTTAGAGCAACTAGAGCTCTCCTCATTATCAGGTCCAATAGATGTTTTTGGTTCAACTTTCTCAGAAGTGGAAGGAAGCTGAACCACATCATCTTTTTTCTCTTCTTTATTTGGCTACAAGACAACAAAAGAAGAATTGAACTCTCTGAAGATCACACTTCTGCTATATAGAACTCTCTCAGCCACTAGATCCCAAAGCTTGTACCTTTTCACACCAATGCCATAACCGATGAAGATACACTTTATAGCCTTGTTCTCCAACTTAGACCTCTTCTCCTTAGGCATATGTGCATATGCCTCACAACCAAATACTCAAATGTGTCTTAATGAAGGATTTTTACGAGACCATACCTCCATAGGTGTCTTATCAATGAGTGTTGATGTAGGAGACCTGTTAACCAGGTAACAAGCGGTAGCAATAGCTTCAGCCCATAACTTTTGTTCAAGACTAGCTCCACTTTGCATACTCTTTATCCTCTCTATCAACGTTCTATTCATCCTCTCTACAACTCCATTCTACTGAGGGGTATACGGAGTTGTCTTGTGCCTCTTAATCCCCTGTTCTTTATAGAACTTGTTGAAATCTGTTGAATGGAACTCACCACCATTGTCAGTCCTCAAACACTTAATCTTTCTATCCTTTTGATTCTCTACAAGAGCTTTGAACTCTTTGAATCTATTAAAGACTTCAGATTTACTTCTAAGAAAATAACCCATGTCCTTCTACTGTAATCGTCAATGAATGAAACAAAGTAAATAGATTTTGAAATTGAAGGAACATTAACAGGACCAAACACATCAAAATGTATCAAGTCCAACACCTTAGAAGATTTGTGAGAAATGGAATAAAAATGAACATGGTCTTGTTTTCCATAATTGCAATGTTCACAGAAATCAAACTCAAGGTTACAATAATTCATACCCTCAACAAGATTTTTATTCTTTAGGGTCCTCAAACCCTTTTCACCAATGTGACCAAGCCTTTGGTGCCATAACATTGTCTTCTAACCTAGAAGTTTCATCTCCATAGAATGAGCACCCTTAGGTACCTAGAAAGCACAACCATCAGAATTATATGCAATAGTCTTCTTCGTTGCTGGTTCCAATGGTGAGGATGAAGACTCTGAAGCTCTCTTCTTTGAAACAGAGACACTATTGCATTGAATTGTGCATGCATCAAGATGAAACATAGTGCCAATCCAAACACCCTTAGCCAACACCATAGATCCTCTAGTCATCTTGCATCCTCCATTCAAGAAAACAACTTGCACACCCACATCATTTAATTTACTTATAGAAAGAAGGTTCCGTGTCAAACCAGGGATATGCAGAACACCATTGATTCCCTTTACTCGCCCATCAAGGAATTGAATCAAGACTCTTCCACGGGCAACAATATCCAAGTGAGAATCATCACCCAAGTACACCTTTCCATCATCGTATTCTTCATACTTTGAAAACTAGCCCCATTGTGAGGTCATGTGAAAAGATACACTAGAGTCAATAAGCCACACATCCTCAAATGCATGCATTGCCAAGGCATCGACAAATGCTTATCCTTCATCCTAAGAGGACTTGTCAGAATCCAAATCATAATTCTTCTTCTTTTTCTTTTTCTCCTCCTTGGACTCCTTGCGGAAGTGACCATTAGAGGTAGATGCAACAGTCTTCTTCGCTACTGGTTCCAATGGTGAGGATGAAGACTCCAAAGCTCTCTTCTTAGAAACAGAGGCACTATTGCACTGAACTACGCATGCATCAAGCTGAAACATAGTGCCAATCCGAACACCCTTAGCCAACACCATAGATCCTCTAGTCATCTTGCATTCTCCATTCGAGAAAACAACCTATACACCCACATCATTCAATTTACTTATAGAAATAAGGTTCCGTATCAAACCAGGGATATGCAGAACACCATCGATTCCCTTTACTCATCCATCAAGGAATTGAATCAAGATTCTTCCATGACCAACAATATCCAGGTGAGAATCATCACCCAAGTACACCTTTCCACCATCATATTCTTCATACTTCGAAAGCTAGCCCTGATGCGAGGTCATGTGAAAAGATGCACCATAGTCAATAAGCCACACATCCTTAGACGCATGCATTACTAAGGAAGTTACAAATGCTTCTCCTTAATCCTGAGAGGACTTGTCAGAATCTAAATCATAATTCTTCTTCTTTTTCTTTTTCTCCTCCTTGCACTCCTTGTGGAAGTGACCTGGTTTGCCGCAATTCTAACACAGGGCCTTGGACTTTCTGGGAGACTTAGATCTCCCATGGGATTTGGATCTTCCTTTTTCTTCCTTCTTATTATCCTTTTTCTTTCCCTTCTCTTTAGATCTACCACGAACTACAAGAGCCTCCTTAGCCGATTCAGAAGACTTTTTATGCATCTCTTCAGACAATAGTGAAGAAACCACTTCATCCATCTTGAAGGTGGTAGTGATACTCCCAATGGCCATAACAAGGTGGTCCCATGAATCTAGTAAGGAACACAGTAATGTCATACATCGGTCCTCCTCCTCCATCTTCACACCAACAGAAGTCAACTGGGCAACAAGCATATTAAATGTATTTAGGTGATCAGTGACATATCCTCCATCTTCCATCCTCAGAGAATACAATTTCTTTCACATGAATAACTTGTTCACCAGGGATTTAGCCTGATAAACATCTCCAAGCTTCTTCCAAAGTTCCTTTGTAGTCTTCTCTTCATGGATATTCAGGAGCACTGAATCAGCCAGACAAAGTCTTATCAAACCCTTAGCTTTTCGATCTTTGAGATCGCAGTCTTCTTGAGATATTACCGTTGGTTTTGTACTAGATATGGCTTCCCATAAATCTCAATCTACAAGCATGTCCTTAATTTTGAGTTCCCACAACTCGAAATTACTACCATTATACTTCTCTATCTCAAACCTCCCAGATGTGCTTGCCATCTCTTACCTGCAACAAAGATTTCAAAATCCTCTGCACAAGCTCCCACTCAAATGAATATTAGCTCAAAAAACCCTCTAACCAACAACTAGAACCAAAGGTGATCAAGCTCTAATACCAACTGAAAGGAAGCAAAGTACGTGGAAAACACTTCCTACACTGATCTACTGAGGAAAGATTTATACAAATTTCAACTTTTACAGTTACAAATTAAGATGTACATTAACAAAAAGATAATAACAACTTCCAAATGCAAACACAAAACTCACAACACAAGATATACGTGGGGAAATCCCTTTCAAGTAAAAAACCCCACACTCCAAAGCCGCCCAATATATTATTCAGGAATCACGAAGATTACAATATACTTGTAGAGCAAGCTTTTACATGAGTATATCCAACCAGAGATCCAAGAGGTAATTCAACATCTATAAGATTCTTACATACAATCTCCATCTCAAGTTCGTGATATATAGGAGATACAATACAATACACCGCCAACGGTATTTACAAAACCATGAGCTAAAACCACCTAAAAGTGGCACCCAAATTATCTCCAATCAAAGATGCCTTGTGATGTGCCAAACCACACACCAACACATGTAACTCTCCCCTTTACAGCTCTTTTATGTGTCCAGCACGTTTTTACATTTCCCAAAAATAGAAGGTCCAACTTTTGGAGGTCATAACTTCTGATTCGGGTGTCCGATTGACAAACCGTTTAATGTGTTGGAAAGTTCGTGAAGAGATTTTTCACCCTGTAACCCACTACACTAGTTATGACAATTTTTGAGACATTTAGAGAAGTTTAGATTTTGGTAATTTAGTTCAAAGACTTTTTCTAGTAGTTTCAAAAAATAGAAACTTTAATATCTCGCGATCTAGATATGATCTTGAGACGAAACTCACCCGAGATGTTCATTTAGTTGTTTCATACCTTTTGGGTAAAATTTTAGGTCAATTTGAGCTCAATCAAAGGACTTACTAAAAATAGTAAGTCTCGCTATTTTTAGCTTGTTTGGAAACTTTTGGAAACTTTGAAAGTTCTAGACGATTATCCAAGATAAAGGGTATTCAAAAAGACAAAAACTGGGGAAATTAGTAATCTTTCAAAGTTGCAAGGTTGAGACACTTTTCTTAACAGAATCACCAACCTCCAATCAAGAAATGGAGGAGGAAAGGCCAACTCCTTCCACTTCTTCTTGATCTACTAAGAAGAAGAAAAAGGGCCAAGGAATTCTAGGGGAATCATCTACTGCACCACGGCATGAAGAGGCCATACCTAAAGAAGAGTCCCACAAAACATCCCATAAAGCAAAATGAAAATTAACTTTAGCTAAGGAATCTACCCCAACATAGAAAAAGTGAGGTGTTATAAGTTCTCCTTAGGTTTCAAAAAGGGCAAGTGAAGAGGAAAAAGCAGAGGAGCCTACAAAGACTCCCAAGCCCTAAAAACATAAGAAGAAGAATGAGGACCTAACCAATACAAACACTCCTCCCATTTTGAGAAGGAGCAAAAGAGGGAGGGTAACTGTTGAGAGAACTCCAGAGATCCCTATCCCCCAAACTACCAAGGCACCTAAGGTTACATCTAGTGAACCTTAGACAATTGCTTCAGATTCAGAAGAAGAGACACTAGGACTAGAGACACAAGATAAGCAAGTGGTTCAAGGAAGCCAATGTAAAATACATCAAACTCATATGGAGAAAGACATTGCACTCCTTGCTAAGATACTTGTTGGCTTCAGGACCTCAATGACTCCTCCTAAGGATCAGGTTGGGCCATCACATGCCCAAGAGTTTGTTGAAGACATATAAACAAAAGAAAAGAGGGAATCCACATAGATGGAAGGGGTAGAGGGGGATGAAGAGCAAGGTGGATTTGAAGAATAGGGAGATATTAGAGTGCAGGAGGCAAACATGACATAGGGGTTGGAGACATGAATCTTCTCCCATCCTTCTGATCAGGAGGATATTGAGATCTTTAAAGAGAAGCAACTAATGGAGAAAACTGAGAACTTGAAGAGATAGTTTTGGGGTAAACAACTGATTATCATAGACCTTAAAAAGGTCATGCAGGAAAAGGAATTAGCTAAAGACCAAGAAATCAATGACCCGAAGGAACAAATGGAGAAGAAAGAAAAGTTCATTGAGGCAAAAGGAGTTGAGATTTTAAAAAATCCAAAGATAACACAGAGAGACATTCACATTTCTGATGTTGTCAAAGCCAGGGATAACAGTATCACCTTAATCTCAACCCTAATTGAGAAATTGTACAATCAGGCTTGGGAGTTGACAAAGGCCAACAAAAAAATGATGATTAGGTAGAATTGATTAAAGAATTGGCTATTTCAGTACCTACAAGTGATCAAGGCATGCAAACTGACGTCTCCTTGAGGACATTTTAGTTGGATGTCCCTAGGGCATTGTTAAATTGGGAAAGAAGTTGTTGAGAACTATCAGGTACAACTGTCATGATATAGTTACAAAGGTCAGTCACTATGATAACTGACAAAGTAAAAACCTTAGAAGAGAGAGAAATGACAATAGCCAATTTTTCATTAGAACAACTCTCATGTAGACTACCCAATGGTAATTATGCAATGTTTTTACAAGAATAGGTCCTCCAAAGGAAACTCTCATTGGTTCTCTCTGACCTCACTAAAACCATAAGGATAGGAATGATTTCCTTAAAGTGTACATGCAGAGTAGTGATGAAGAAAAGAACTTCCTTTCTGAGTTGTTTTTTCATAATTTCTTTATTGAAGACCACACATTCTTTATCAATCTTTTTGTAGGGGAATGCTAGAGTAGGGCATTCATGTCATTGATGAAAAACCACCAAATATGGCATGAGAGAATGGAGGCATATATAGAAAAAGTGGTAGAAATAGGCCTATTCCTCCGAAGGGACTACCCAAAAACAAAGGCTTTTGAAATTCATTTGAGATTATAAATCTATTCTCCCAGAGCCAAAATTTTGTCCCTATACTAGCAGCACCTACAAGAATGTGTTATAGAGTTTGGTTTATTCATGCACACCCCAGTTGACCAGATTATGACAATTTGCAAGAAAATGTGGAATACATTAGCCCAAGATTAGAAAATGAGGGACATAATAACCCCAGCTAACCTTAAATGGTTCATGAGGAAGGCAAGGGCTATAGTCAAAATGATAGATAAATACAAGCAAGAATGGATAGGGGGATGCTTCAAGCCACCCTTAATCATTGAGCCCCTCCCCATGTGGGATGAACAACTGGAGGATACAAGGTTTTCAGAATAGCTAAAGAAGATTGACCAATTCAGAGGGAATGCTAATACTAACACAAAAACTTGGGTAACCTATGAACATGATTACAACATATCAGATAGGTTGTACAAGCTCAATAAATCTAGGCTATGAATAGTGCAGGAGGACTTGCAAATCCTCAATCTCGGGGGAATGATGAGTGGCAAGTAGCACTCATCCAAATACACCTTTTTGTTCCCTTTTCTCCATTTCATGCACCACCTAATCTGCTGATTGCACTATGAAAACTATGAAATCTTATTCAATTATGTTAATTAAAGATGAAAATGTTGAAGTTACTGTTGTGATAAAAAGACTCATGTTTTGGATTTAAATTGACAAAATTATGTAGACATGTCTTCTTTTATCACATGTGTCTATCTATTAGGTGAAGAAGGTTTTTGGAAACTCTAGAGATGTTGCTAACTATGTTTGGAGTTGAGCAAATGATACTCTACACAACACTCCAATGTTTTCCAGGATGGTTGGAGGCTCTCCAATGCTAGAGAGGTAGGACAAGAAGGGTTGCTAATCACGAAGACCTCTGGAGCTGTGTCTTAATGAGCCAGATGGTGATCTCTAGAGCTTTTGTTAACTGCATAGAGTCTTCAGAGTTGCACATAATCTCTGGAGTTGTTTCACTGCTAGAATCTCCAGAGCTGCTGTAAAGGTACAGAGTTCTGCACATTAAGGCTAGGGTTTTTGAGAAGATAACTATAGTGGTTCGGAGGGGACAAAGTACAACTACCATTTGATTTTTCATGAGTTAGGGACTTCTAGTTGTTTGATATTTTAAAGTTAATTCCCTTTTTATCAGGGCCTCCATGACTTGTTTTATTAAAAGTCAAAACTCTAGATTTAAGGACACCTCCAATGTCACTTAAGTCTCTTTAATTTCTGCATGATTATACTTTAATAGAGGTAGTTGCATGTTTAGTTTTAGAATAAAAGATCTTTTGCATCTCAAAATGAACTAAGAGTAAAGATGGTAAACTCTGAATATATTATATCAACAAGAAACTGATATATATTAAATGGAGACAGTAGAATAATATATGGTTTTTTAGTCAGTTTTTACATAGTTCAGATAGTTGCAAAAGCATATACTTTTTTTGAATATACTCTATTTTGAAAATACTAGATTAAGGAAGGCGGTTCTTCTATTTGTGTGTTCTGAAATATTTGTTTAGCCTTCAATTCTGAAGGTGTGGAGCAAGGGCCCACTCCCACTGATAGAAGGAAGATCAGTATTGTTTATTGCTTTCTTATGTATTGATTCCTTAATTTAGTTTTTCATGCTTTCATAGAATAAGTTAGATTCTTATTAATTTAGTTTGCTTCTATTTTAATGAATGTTTCAGATTTTGTAATCTGATAGATCATTTCAAGCATTGTATTGTTTCAATTCCTAGATTAGGTTTCCTTCACAACATATAGTTAGAGGTTTAATTTGATTAAATAGGAAGCTTTCATTTCAAGTAGTTAGTTGAGGACTATTAATTACTAGCTCCTATTGCAGATTGCCATGGACACAACCCTAGATGTTACAAGTAAACATGATTAAATGCCAAGGTACAATGACCCTTATCACTTACAATTTAACGATCCAGTTCAATTGAAAATCCACATCCACATCTGGTTGGCCAACAAAGAATTCTAACTAGACATTTCCCATAGTATGAAGGGTTGTACACTTTAACATGAACCTGAACTTACAAAATATAAGATAAGATCAGGTTCATTTCTTTCTTCCTATAACTTCACATCCAATAATGTTTTGAGATGTCATCATGACTTCACCTAACATCTTGATTTCTACTTAATGTTATGTACCCAATATAGATATTCCAGTCAAACCTGACATTCTAGGAAAACATGACATTTCAAACCAGAGATCCCAACTGGACATTCCAACTGAACCTGAGATTATGATTTTGAATGTTTCGTATCCAGTTAGATTTCCACATCTGGTTAGGGCAATTCATTGTTAATTATAAAGGTAATTAGATTTATCCATTTGGATTTAAATTTCAAAAAGGGAAAAGGCATGTTGAACTAATATACTCTCCCACTGCCCACCATCAATGCTTACCTATTACAGGTTTTATTAAATAAAACTTGTACTACTTGTTGAAAGTAGATTTTATCTTCATAATTCATTATCAAAGCAATCAAGCAAACAAAAAAGGAGTTGCAAAGTGAATTGTAGAGCAAATAAATTGCAAGGTGAAGTTGTGATCTGGAGTTGAATTCAAAGTGACAGTGACATCTCAATTGAACTGAATATCCAGACAATGTATTCTACCCATATAAAGGTGAATGATATGTAGTAATCTGGTATGTACTAAATTCCTTAACCCTAATTTTGAATCACAATAAATTGTTTAAATTGAATTAGTTCAAATTCACCAAAAACTGAATTTACATTTCTTACTGTAGTGAAATTGAATCTTACACTGTAAAGAGATGGCTATCTTTCGTAAAAGGAAAATTTAAACCTAGATCTAATTAGGAAAGGGGATTAACGTAAACCTTGGGTAATCATGTTTTTTCATGATGACCATAGGTAAAATGGAAAAACACTTGAAGGATATGAGGGAAGAGTTCAAGGTGGTGGGTCACACCACAGAGATCTGACCTAAGTTCGAGGTCATTGTGGATACAAATTTAGGGCAACTTGACCTAGAAAAATATGAACAAATAATCACAGCTATCGATGCGAGCTTGTTGGCCAAGAATATTGTGAAGAGTAGATTGTTTAGGGCTGTTGGTTTTCCTATAGCGATGGAGGTACATGAGTTTTCTATCTATTGCATCTAGAAATATGATGTAAACCACTGAAGGGTGATCAACGAGGGCTGAGTATATGCAGAACTGTCACCTCAAGGCATAACTCACACATTCAACCTCCCTATGTAGGCCAAAATGCACAAGTTTAAGAAGGATAGGATGGCTTTAGAATACAAGGAGAATGAAGAATCATGCAGAAAGGTCATTTTCACATCCTGGTTGGTAGATCACAAGAAAGCCAAGGCTATGTCCAAGATGGCACAAACTTTATATAGGAGTGACTTCAATAAGGAACTTAAGTACATGATCACATTGTTGAGCATGATGGTGGGGTCATCTGAATGCGACACATTTGAGGCATGGATGTATGGATCCATCAGGATAGTCAAGGAAGATGCTGGCATGATCCATTGGAGTCAGGCCATTAGTGATACCATTCACTTTCAAATCCTCAGATTCAAGAAGACTATAATTTTCCACGTCTTCTTATCTAGTGTACTAATGTGTAGTTAGAGCACAGCTCAATGGATTGGAAAGGGTAGGTTCATTGGGAAATAAACCAGGACAAAACCTTGTGTACAAATATTACCCCCAACTAGAAAGAAGTCTATGGTGGACTACAATAGGGTGAACAACACATTTCACATGTGGCTTGTCTGGATAATGGAAGGAGAAAAAGTCAAGATGATAACCACAGATGCATAGAGTACCATTGACCCACATGGTAACTGGTTCATCGAGTTTCCCACATTCACATACATCTGGATGGAAGGTTTCACTGGACTTCCTTACATGTTGCCAAGATATCCAGCAAGTAAGGTCATCCTGTTGGAGATTTCAAGGAAAATAATAAAATCATGAGGCTTTCCAAGCCAAATTTGGGCATGGAAACATTGATTTCCAACCCTTCAACTTGAAGAGGACATATGATCCTTACAATAGGATCAAGAAACACATTAAAAAAGGTGCAACATGAGCCTCATATAGAGGACTACTAGGTAGACTGCATGGATGATTGTGAGGTCAAGAAAAGGTAGTACCAAAGGCTCACTATTGACCAAATGAAGACATTGGGTTTACATGAAGTACCCCCTCATATTAAAGAAGATGAAAAAAAGGTATTGCACCTGAGCTATCAGCCGAGTTAGGTGTTCAAGAAAAAATTAAGTGATCTAGATTGGACAAAGCTAGAAGAGACATCTTTGGATGTAATCTCAATGAGTGTACTTGACAGAAGTAAAGCATGGTTAGATCAATACATTCACACACTCAAGGCTATAGGAGTGTTCGTCACTTACCCAAGCAAGAAGGGTAAAAGGAAGGGTAGGGAAGACATAGGATATGATGACTTCTTAGTAAAGAAGATAAGGATCCAAGAAGCCAAATTGGTGAGGTTGGGACATCCAGACCACTAGGGGAGACCTTAACTACTGAAGGTATAAGTGTTGCATTTGCATATCTTGCAACATGTCAACCATTGAAGGCTATACCATTGAACCTGACCCCCACAAATCCAGATCAGCCATTGGAGGCCATTCCATTAAATTTTTTGGTTCAACAATGCCCACAACTATGATTGGCCAACCCAACATACTAGTAAAATAAGAATTCGTCAAAGGGAAGGAGAAAGTATCATCTTCAATAGGTCCAATTGTAATATCATTTCAATTACAAGAAGATGTTAAAAAAATGGTGGCTTATTCCATTAACTTAGAAAGGTCTTGTTGATTCACAATAAGCAACTAAACTCCAGTGCTTCATAAAAATAAAACAAGAAATGACTGAAGGAATAAAAGCCTAGACCACCACTGGAACTACAAAATTCCCATTGATCGAGGTGGTGGAACTTTCAGATGATGAAGATATAGATGGAATAGATATGAGCATAATTTTGCAAACATCTTCCATTCCTATAACATTTCCATCAATTGCTGAGAATAATCCAATTTTTGATGAAATTCTCTCCATTAGTCAAGATGCTCCCATTATTCGCATTAAATAGGTTGAGGAGGTAATGAAAGACAATATTCTTTCTGAGGTGGATAATAAAGAAGTTAGTGATAAAGCAGAGAAAAGGCAATCAGGTGTTACACATCTGGATACTTCACATCCAGAGGCCCCACAATTAGATATGATTCCTAAACTAGATATTTCCCAAGAGGATATCCTACATTCAGATGATTCTTAGGTAAATTTATCACATGCAAAAGAAGGTCAGATGTAACATATGAGGAGCAACTAGATATTCTTCAATAGGGTACCTCTCAACATGATATAACTACTCAACATGATGTTTCACATCTAGATGATAGTGAGGACGCCCTTCAGAAAGAAGATGTTCTCCAATAGGATGATAGTCCACCAGATGTTTCACAACATCAGGTTGAATAGAAGGTTCTTGAAATGGAAGACACACATCAGGAAGAGCATCTGGAACAAGATCAACATGAGGATCTAGATCAAGAAAAGGTTCAACATGAAGAGGAACATCTAGAGAAGGAAGAAGAGTAAGATGAGGAAAAACATAAGGAACGAGAAGTGCACATGGAAGAACATGATCAAGATAAGGACAAGGATCAAGACCATCCAGATGACCAACATAAAAATAGAATCAGAATAAAACCAATAGGATGTGCTCATGGATGATCAACATTAGGTTGGACAAAATGATCAGCAAGAGGTTCTAGATCAAGATCATGATGAACATAATAAGCAATCGGATAAGGACATTCTTGGCTGGTTAGCATCAGAGGTACAAATGCCTCAACCTATTCAATTGATTCCTTTGAATTTTAAGAGCATATTTCAAGAGGAAGCTCCCAAGTCAAAGAGAAAGGCAAGAATATTGTCTTCTATAAGGAGAGACACAAATAGATCTAGGATAGCCCAATTGGCTACTCTACCAGTGACAAAGGAAAAGGAGAAAAAATATGGAGGAATACCAAATAACAACCATCAATTTGGGTCATGTAACTCGAGAGGAGGAAATTGATGAGCTCTAAGAGAATGTAGAGGCAATGACCGCCAAGATCCAGAAGGATAAAAAGAGGAAAAGAGAATTGAAGGGACAAATTGTCCAATTACAAAACTTCATCAAAGGATTGGTAATGCCTAGACAAATAATGCCTGATGTCCCATCCAGCCTTACTCTAGTCACTGAAGACCAAATTGCAAGACTGGATGTCAAGAAGCACAAAGCTAATGTTATGGAAGGATGACTATCTCTAATTGGGATACCATAGCTCCATTGAAGGATTAAATTGAATCCTCTAAGGAAGAAAGCAAGAAGCGACTGGAGTAGAATAATATTGAGCTAATCAGGTTAAAAAACATCCAGGTTGCAAATAGTGACATCAGATTAGCAAAGGGATTTTTATAGATATGACCATACTATTTCTACCTTTGTGGATTAAAGAGCTCAATTTTGAGAGGGACCTCCTCAGAGAGTGTTAGGAGAAGATGGATGGCCTAAAATTGAAGGCTCAAGAATTATTGATAGAAGAAGTTGAAATTCTAGAAGATCTGATAGGACATCTGGTTGGCGTAGAGGTCAGGTATGATGTACATATATCTCTTAAGTAGTTTAAGGGCAATTTTTAGAGGGTTCTTGATGACCCTGTACAACATTTTACTAAGGCTGCTATAGATGAGATGATGGAAAAGAAGGAAAAGTTAAAATTATACAAGGAACAAATAAAGTCTAGATCAAGAAGGACGATGGTAATTGAAAATAATTTTGAGATACATGAGTTCATCAAGAACAAAGCTCACCTATATGATAAAAGGGAAATCACCAAATTTTTGATAGCGGTGATTATAGAACCCAAGAGGTAGGGAAGTGTATAATTGAGGAGTGTACAAGTACTGAGACTGAGTATCCTTATTGTTTTGCATGTTTCATGTCATTTTTCCAATCGAATAGGGTCATTCTAGATGCAGTTTGGGTGTTATTTTTGCTCAACTAGATCGGGCCAGGTTGAGGTAATCAATCAGTATGGACTGAGTGTCTGAATGAATAAGTGTTACATTCTTTTATTAGGCAACTAAATAGGATATCCAGATATAATTCATTCAACATTTCACATCTAAGACTAGGTACTCCATCATACCAAGGATTCCAAAATCTTCCCACAGTGCATGCCAGTTGTAAAAAGATCCAGATTTCAGAAGAATATTCCAAAGTGCCAACTATCATTCACATGCAATGAATATGTGCCATTGATCTTTTTGGATGTAATATGAACCATTAATTTTGTAACTAACTCCGGGTATCCTTGTTCTATAAAAGGACCTAAGCCATGAATTTTTAAAAAAGTGATGAAATTGTTGATACTTGTCAAGCTCAAAGTATAAAAATTGTAACTTCTCATTTGCTTCATGGTTTCTTCTCACACTCGGTGAGAATATTTGTATATTTTTCTCAAAATTGTGAATGTGAGGCTACTTGTTGGTCATGTATATAGTAAATCTTAAGTGACTGTATCTTGATCAATATTAATGGAATATCAAATTACTGCAGCTGATTTGGAGTGCATTTGATTGTCTTCATATTATTGTCATTTTCCTTTGATGATTTGCATCACTTATACATAGTTGTGAAGAATTTGGTGAAGTATAAGTTGATTTTCTTCAGTTGATGATTTTGGTAAAATATATGTGTGTGATCACTAAAAATTTACTTTCTTGGAACATTTTCTCTCTTCCCTTATCTATTTCATTTCTTTATCAAAATTGTTAGAAATAAATGCAAATCAAGCTAAATCCAGAAGCAATTTATTGAAATACTTGTGAATCTATTAAATTCATGAAAATCTTTAAGTAATTTTAGAAGAATTAACCACAATTCCACTAATCAGAGTCATTTCAGAAAATTGATCAAAGTTATCTTTTCCTTTAAGAAATCTAACGAGATAATTGCAAACTTTAAACAAATAAGTGCAAATCTAGTGGATTCTTGATAATATTTCTAGGTATTTGATGATCCTTTGAATATTTGTCAACTTTGTGAGATTAGAGCTATCGTAGGCCCCTTGGGAAAACAAGAAGATACCACAAACCCTAAGTGATGACATGCGTGTCAAGACCTGACTATCAGAGCCTTGGGATGGCAAATTATTCATGAATTTGAGGTCTTTCAAGAGAGATAGGTATTCTATTGTATACAATTTCTATTTGTGTTCGATGTGAGTAACATCCACGTCAACAAAAGTGGCACTAGAAGAAGGGCTATTGTAAGCATATATTGATCTTTACAAGCTAGCTAAATGACAAGGATTCCAACTAGATCAAGATCCTTGTCATGTCATCCTCTGGTCAAATTACTTGATACAAGAGGAAATCGATGAACCAGAGTTGAGTTGGTACAATACAAGCACAACCAAGAAATCCAAATCCAGTTGCTCTTGTACAAATTCTAATGGCATTTTATAACGTCAAATCACCAATCAGATTTGTGACATAACATGACATGCCGAAGAATCTAGACAAATTTTGTCCAAAGTATCAATTACATCAAGATGCTAAAGATCATCTAAGAATATACAAAGAAACTTGCTTCAGAGCAAGATTTCAACATGAAGATGTGGTGTGTAGATTGTTTTCTTACATGCTTGGTGAGGAAGCACATGGATGGTATATCAAATTACTACAAAATTCCATTACCAGCTAATTATTAATGGAAGAAGCCTTCCTAGAAAGATTGAGAGTTCCTGTTGATGCAGCAACGATGTATCATAAATTTGTTGAAGTCAAAAGAGCAGAAGGAGAGTTCATAACTACCTTCAACGATGATGTAGGAGCATCTAGTGGTGTAAGGGCAATCTTGCATCACCCAAAAAAATGATGATTCAAAAATTATGACTTTGTTTTCATTTATTTTCAAAATTTGTATTTATGGTTCCATAATTGCTTGAATAAAGATGTAGAACCTTCAGTTTTTCCAAATTGCTAAAAATAGCAAACTACTATTTTTGGAAAGTTTGCATTTGGGTACGTATGGAAGAAAATTTTTATAGGAGGCTTTAAAATTGAAAAATAAGGCCTTTTGAAGGAATCAGTCACAGATCATTTTGGGCTAAAAGATATTAAAGTTTTTGTTTCCTAAAAAACCCTTGAAAAAGTGTCAAAGTTAGATTTGAGGCACTTAGAGGCTCCATACAGCCTAAAAAATGGGTGGAATCAGTAGAGCCCATTCTTAGCACGTAGAGCACTCTGCGAGATTTCCAACACTTCATCAATTGGACACTCAGATCAAATGTTATGGCTCCCGAAAATTGACCTATTTTTGGAGGGAGTTACAAATTTCAAAATTTTGGTTGGAGGGCACTAGAAAGGGCTATTTATGACCATTCTTGGGGACTCTTTTGGGTAGTAGAGAAAGGGGGAAAGTATAGAGTAAAAAAAGGGTGAGAAAATAGAAACCCTAACTGATTGGAAGCTACAGAAGGCAAAAGGTTCTAGAATCTAGAGTTGGGAAGCTGTAATGTGTTTCAACCTATGGAGGATTCATGCTTTGATTTGATTTTACTGTAATGTAATATTTTGTCCAAATCACTAAAAGAACATTCCTATTTCCTATGTGCAATTGGTGTTATTGTGTGTTTTGTGTTTAACCCCCTTCATCAAACGATCAATTTCAAAATCCATACTCATGCTTAGCAGCTAATCAACATTGGATCCTTTGATAGTGATGTTCATGACAAGAAAAGATCCACCTATAATGAATTTGTTTGGTGCATGTGCTAAGGTAGTGAAGGTGAATAAATAAATGCAACAAGTAGGATATGGTCCACTACTAAGTGTTGGAAATCCTGACATGACTAATCACATGCAACATATCAATGAAGCTTTAGCTACTCATACTCATCTTCCACAAGACAATTTGGTGGCTAAAGCTTAAGAAGAAAAGGAGGATCTTCAAGAAATCACCACTTAGCTCAAAATGTTGACAACTGAGGTCACTTAGTTGAGAAGTCAAAGCTTCTATTCTCAACATAATTCTTAGAATAATGGTCAAAACTAGTAAAATAGAAACTACAATGCTCCCATGCCACCTAGAGCTTGGAACACAAGGCCAAATAATGGAAGCATACCTTCACCACTTGATAATTCTAGTCATTCAAAAGCCAAACAACCAACAAGGATGAATCTAGCTGAAGTAGATTTAAATAACTGGTGTCAGATACATAACACCAGTGCACATGTAGAAATGGATTGTCCTCAATTTAGGATTGCATCTAGTATATTCCAAGTGAAAGTACTAAATGTTAAATGTGTTGAACCAAATGCTCCTGAAGGCAATGAAATTGTTCCATTGGGATATGAGTTAGCTATGCTATTGGAGAGATTTATGTTTCCCAACTAGGAAGAACCAAATGTGATATACGAAATCTACACACTTTCATGTGAAAATTCATCTTTGGTACTACAAACATACATCTTTCTATATGAGGATGAAAATGAACCTAATCAATAAGTCAATGAAGTTCAGGTTTTTCAATAGTTCCAAAAAGGTCACAACTACAATATGAGGAACAACAACAATAGTAGTAGTCCCAAAGGACCATTAACAATGTCCATTCCACCTAACAATTTCAATAATCCTCTTAATGTTTAGTTGAGTAATAATCCCCAGCCACAAAAGGTAGTCTCTCAACCTACCACTTCTTTTCAAATAGCAACACAAGTAAGTAGGCCTGGACTACCTGATTCTCATAAGTTAGTGATTTATCTAGCTGAGGAGATCAAGACAATTAAAATTAGCTTATCCCTATTTGAGCTATTAAAAACTCCTAGAATCAAGAAGGCTTTCCTTAAGTATTTAGAAGAATCTTTTCCCAAAGAGAAT
Source organism: Cunninghamia lanceolata (assembly GCA_027924645.1). NCBI lineage: Eukaryota > Viridiplantae > Streptophyta > Pinopsida > Cupressales > Cupressaceae > Cunninghamia > Cunninghamia lanceolata. The sequence continues at coordinate 15,969,018 of BSBN01001272.1, read as the reverse complement.
GCTCTAGTTAGAAAAGTCCAAACCAAGGATGCCTATCCCAAGCGTAGAGATAAAAGTCAAGTGCATATTTTAGATGCTCAAGTAGCACTGTACAAGGAGAAAACATAATATCCTCCCTTATTATTAACACTTGGGATTTTTAGGAAGAACTTACATAATTGCCTAGTAGATTATGGTGTGTCAAAAAATGTAATGCCACTAGTAGTTTGTAGAACTTTAGGATTATCCCCAACGAAGTCTTCTAAAAAGGTTACACAATTGGATAAGACTGAGTTGAATATCGTAGAAGACCTTACGTACATCCACACATAGCTGCCATCTAATCCTAGAGTACAACACTACATAGACATCCAAGTTGTGAATATTCCTAACACTTATGGAATGCTCTTGAGTAGAGACTAGTCCAAAACATTAATTGGATACATGGTTACTGAATTCTCTCACATGTGGCTGCCCTAGAGAGGTATTCCCAACCATATATGGATAGAGACTGAGCCTCAAATGAAACACCTAATCATGAAATATAATTAGAACAATGAGGTTCTATATACTAAAGTGGAACCAAGGGTGTATGGCCTTAGAACTCAGGATGTTCATATAGAAAAAAATCCTTATGTGCCAACTGCCAGACATCAATTATAGTCAAGTTACTCCAGGTATAGATATTCTGATAGAGTTAGATTGTGAATCATATGATGAAGGAGAAACTCACATATATAGTTTTGGACAACATATTTCTAGAGAACTCCAGAAATACAAAGAATAGGGGATGCCTTGTTAAATGCACAAGACAACTGAGAGGGGGGGTGAATTAGTTGTAGCAAAACTTCAAACCCTTACAAACATTCAGATTCACATTAACCTTAAACATGTTATGATGATTAAGAATGAAAAGAAAATAATTGAAACTGAATCATAACAACACCACACACAAGAGAACACTAGATTTTACGTGGAAAACCCTAAAAGGGAAAAACCATGGTGAGGATTAGCTCACAATATAATGTAGTAACAATACTAAATTACAAAGGCTCACTGCTCAAAAGAGAGAATGCTCACTGCAAGTGGACTCACTAGCCACTGAGAAAGAAATAAAGAAGAGAAGAATGACTCACTGCCATGCTTTGAATTGATATAGTTGCATCTAACCTCTGCATGGAGTTCAGTTCTAATGAAGCTCAATATCCATCACAACACAAACAACATCTTCGTAGCATCACTAAAAATAGTAGACACCTTTTTCTCACTACATCCAGTAGCCTAACACATGAAAGCACTCACTTTCCTAGTCAAATTTGCATCACAAACATCATATCCCTCGCACACCCACACATCCACGACTCCTTAACACTTATTTATACAATCACCAATCATGAAAATATTCTCCAAGGTCGGCAACACAACTTAACCCACAAAATTCAAATTAGGTCTGGACCTAAACATTCCTATAGAAGAAAGGAATGAATGCATACCACTTCATGCCTTAGGATGAACCTAAATCCAATCTTACATGCTTCATCATGCTTTCACTTTCACCAAAGCATAACCGTAAAAAGTGTAAACAACCAAGTCGACCATCCTTGTGTTTACACCATGAACTTTTAAATGCACGCTTCCTTAGAGTCACATGACGACATGTGGACCATGCACCAAGCTCAAACATGAGATATAAACATCCACAATCACCTGAAAACCAACAAATTCCTTTACAACATGTTTCACCTGAAGAAACTTCACACAAGAGTACTTAACCAACCATATCATACTCTGTCATCATCTGCAACTTAAGAGATGTACTTGCAGAGCACCAAACCATGAACCACTTGAGCTAAAGTAAAATATAGACTTTATAAGCACACATCTAGAACCGTAACTCCTGAAACCATTATGTGGAGAAATGCAGAGCAAAATACTTTCTCCTAGACACACTGCAAACACTATCAAGCACTATTCTTAAACTAGTGAACACAACTTCTACTGCACAATGATTCAGAGCACCAAATTCTAGATTTAGTATCTTCAAAAACTTCTAAACAATCTATCCAAACCACATACTCAGATCTGCAACACAAAATAAATGCAAAGCAAAAACTCGAACAACACTCTGTAAGTCAGAAGACTTCAACATACTGTTTCCATAATTAATTAATTTTTCTCAAAAGCGCTTGGAAACCCCACAATAGAAGCATATTCTCAACATCTTTAGCACCTCCTCAAAGAAATCAAATAAATTTAACATAACAACTCAATCAAACAAAAACAACCTCATTAGAAGACACAATTGACACCAATGACAACACAAGCTTGTTGACATCAATGACAACACCGATTAGCACATGCTTGTAACATGCCTTAGGAAAGCATACTTCTAGATGAATGGTGTCGAATTCACAATACCACACATTCACAGATCACTTATGTAATGTGCTACATGGTCATTGAGAACAAACATAACCAGTTATCTCAGAAACATCAAGTTAGCATTGGAGGTAAACAAGTCATGAATTTAGCTATAGAGATTGAAGTATCGAACAAAGATGAGCTTATTGGTCAACAAGACATTGAGGTAAATAATTAAGAGGTAAAAGATGTTTCAATTGGAACAGAACAAAATTTATCAGGTTATGCTAGATCTATAATTGTCAATGAGTAAGGTCATTCAAGACTTGTAGAAGAGAAAATATCTCGAAGGGATCTGAAGGTCCTGAAACAAAAAGAACTTAAAAATGAATCTTGGACTCTCAAGTTTGATGGATCCAAGGCCAAACAGGATTCTAGAGTGGGAGTAGAATTGATAAGTCCACAAGGTAAGTCCTTTCTTGTTGCTTATAGATTGAAATTCCACTACACTAGTAGAATATGAAGAACTAGTCCACAGGTTATTGTTGGCAGTGCAAAAGAAGGTTAAAATATTGAAATTCTTCATAGATTCTAAACTTGTAGTGAAATAGGTCAAAAATTTATATGTGTGTCATTATAAAAGGTCTAGTTATAGACATAGGGTATGGGACCTTATTGAAATTTTCAATGTGTTCAACATCATACACATCCAAAGAAAGTTTAATCATCAAGATGATGCACTGGCCACTGCTAATAGTATGCTTGAACCCCTAACTTTGTCAAGACTGAAGAAGTTCTCAATAGAGTTATTTTCTATTCCATCCATTCCTAATAATATCACATACATCTAAGTGTTTGAAGGTGACAAACACATCTTGGATTTTATTACTACCTCTGGTATCTTTAAAGCTCAATTTATTGAAGAACATGACGTGCAAGAGACGACTTGGGATGAAGAAGATATAGTTGATCTAAAGAGCAACACCATTCCTAAAGGGATAATAGAGCTAGAGCAACTATTTGATCTGGATAACATGGTGAAACAAAAGGATCTTTCAAAAACCAAGGGACACGCATATGAACCTTTTAACTTGGGTGATGATAAAGAGCCACATTATGTGTCGATTAGAAAAGTATGTACACAAGAGGAAAGGGTAGCCATAGCTCAAGCATTGAAGGATTATCAACATGTCATAGCATGGAGCTATGGGGAATTGAAGACATATGATACATCCATAATTCCACATACTATCCCTTTAAAACCAGGAGTCAAGTCATTCAGATAGAAACATAGACCTGTCAATGCTCTCTTGGAACCATTAATCTTCAAAGAAATTAAAAAATTACTATCTGCTAGGATCATATTTCTAGTGAGACATTCAATTTGGGTAGAAAATCTTGTGCTGGTAAGGAAGAAGAATGCAGTTATTTGACTTTGCCTCAATTTTTGAAACTTGAAAAAAGAATCTGAGAAGGATAACTACCTGTTACCTTCCCTGGATGAAGTACTGCAAGTGGTCAATGGAGCACAAATGATGTCCTTTCTAGATGGATTTTTTGGTTACAACCAAGTAATGGTGGACAAGGAAGATCAACTTAAGACAACATTCATAACCAAGTGGGGGATCTTCATGTGTAGAAGGATGCCATTTGGACTAATCAACGTAGGTGCAAATTTTCAACGTACCATGGACATCGCTTTTAGAGGATTGTTCAGTAAGTGTATCATCATATACATGGATGACCTACCCATATTCTCAAAGGTCAGAGGAGATGACATAGCTAACTTATGAAGAGCACTTCAAAGGTGCCAATAGTATGGTTTTCCTTGAATCCCAAGAAATGCGTATTCAAGGTCATAGAAGGGAAGTTACTAGGCCATAACATCTATGAGAAAGGAGTAACCATCAATCCAAAAAGAGTAAATGAAATCATGAAGCTCCAACTTAGAGGGAGCAAAAATGAATCAAAATCTTATTTTGAAAAGATTAACTTTGTCCAGAAATTTATTATAGGTTTTGTAGAAATTGTGCAGCCTTTGAATGTGATGCTGAAGAAGGATGCCAAAATAGAATGGACCCTTGAGGCAAAATATTCATTTGAAGATATCAATAAAGTGATTGAAGATGCACCAGTCTTAACGAGTCTAGATTACACTAAACCTTTCTATATCTATTCATTTGCTTCAAGTCATACATGTGCAGTGGTGCTAACTAGGAAGAACGATAGCAAGGAAGAAAATCCCATTGCCTTTATGAGAGCCCCATTGAACGATGCCTAACTGAGATATCTAGATGTCAAGAGACAAGCATTAGCACTGGTTAAAGATGTAAGAAAATTTTAACACTATATACTAAGGAGCCATGTGGATGCCATTGTACTTGATTTAGTAGTAAAAATGTTGTTGATACAAAATGAACCAGGAGATTGTAGGGTGAAATGAATCACCATCCTATAGGAGTTTGATATTGATATTACACTAATGAAGTTAGTTCGAGGACAAGCTTTGATGAAAACTATAGCTGAAACAGATCCTGGACTGACTAGCCATAAATATGTGGTCAATATTTTTTTAAAGGATGATTGGTATGCAGACATCATTCATTATTTGGTTACCAATAAATGTCCATGAGAGATGAAAGAATCTCAAAGAAGAGCTTTGAAGATAAAATTACAAAGCTATATGATTAAAAGGGGAGTTCTCTTTAGGAAGAATTATGAAGGAATCTACCTAAGGTGCCTAAATTGCTCAGAAGCGGATAAGTTCCTGCATGAACTCCATGAAAAATTTGGAACCACCCATGGATCAAATTTAGCAAAAACTCATATGACCCTGAGGGATGGTTACTATTGGCCGACCATATTTAAGGACATAGCTGAACAAATTAAGTATTGTCACACCTACCAGATTGCAACAGACAAAGGAAGATATACAACTCAACTGTTTCAACCTATGATGGAGATGCATCCATTTTCTCAATGGGGGTTAGATTTCATTGGAATGATTAATCCACCCTCATCCTCTGGACACATGTACGTTTTAATAGTTGCTAATTATTGTACTAGGTGGATAGAGGCAACTTGTAGCAAATTGTAAACGACGGATACCGTGATCAAATTCTTAGAAGAACACATCATCACCAGGTTTGGAATACCATACACCCTAGTATGTGATAACGTTCCCACATTTTCATCTTTGAAATTTTCTAATTGGGCTTTTGAGTATGGCATAATGCTAATTTTTTTGTCAAACTATTACCCCCAGGGAAACAGTTTGGTAGAATCAACCAATAAAAACTTGTTAATTATCATCAAGAAGTTGATAGAAAAGGATCCAAGAGAATGGAATACCTTATTAAAATATGCTTTATGGGTAGATAGGATGCATGCAAAGTCAACCCTAGGAAATTCACCTTACCAATTGGTATATGGGGTTGATCCAGTCCAACCTATAAATCTAAAAATTTCAACTTGGTAGTTTGCTTGAGAATACCTAGTCTTAGAAGATAAACTAGAAGCTAGATTGTTACACATTCTATTCTTAGAAGAGAAAAGAAACAAGACCATGGATTATTTTTCTAAACATCAAGTTATGGTCAAACACTAGTTTGACAAAAAGGCCAAAGTAAAGACTTTCCAATTATCAAACTTTGTTCTGTGTTGGGACAAAGCTCATGAGAAGAAAGGTGACCATGGTAAATTTGATAGATTATGGATGGGACCCTTTTAGATCTCAAAAATTTTAGGAGGTAGTATGTATAGATTGAAAACCCCAACATGGGAAGATGTTCCTCTACGGGTCAAAGGTTAGTTCATTAAACACTATTTCCAAGATTGAAGACTTTTGAAACCTTATAAATACTTGTACATTGTATATAGTTTGGTGTGTTTTGTTTTCCTTCTCTTGTTTTCCTATTTTTCTTTGTTTTGTTTTGATTTTGTTTGTTTTGTGTGTTGGGAATCCTCACTTTTTTGGTAAGTAAAAAGGGATAGGTTGCAACCTTAGAAAACAATAGAATTCTTGAATTTAAGAAATTTTTGAAATTTTTTGTATAGGTTTGTAAATTTTATGGCTGTAGTTTGTCTGATATGCTCTAGAAGATCTTATTCACTAGCAATAACAAGAAACATTCAAGAAATCACATGTATCCACATTTAAAACTCTTTGAATTGGTTTGGGAGGTAGTGAGTATTTGCATTAAGTGAAAAATCTAAAGGTTTCCTTTGCTACCACTATAATTCCTAACCTAATAGTAGGTTCCAGTACCTACAAGAAATGAGCTGAAAAGAAATATCATATATAAAAGAAAGAAATATTGAAAATCAAAAGATGAAAGAGATTCAATTATCTAGGTTGTCTAAATAAATCTACTAGGGTTGTGGATGCCTGACTGGAAGTAGAGCTATGTTTGGGGTAATTATAAAGATAACCTTGCTGAGGCTACATACACTTAACTGGCAACAAGGCTCTATCCAAGTTTGGTTTAGAAGGTTGACCAAACTATGTAGCTTTATGCAAATAACTTCTATTTTCTTGCTTTTCCATGGGAGCGACAAATCATTTGCACACACTTAAATTCCTTTGGAAAATTCTATTATTTTGTTGAATATGTTATTCTATGGATTGAAAGAAATTTTACATCTTATAAAAATTAGAAATTCTATATTTAAATTTTCTTTTATTTCCTAAATTGTTAAAAATTTTGGTTGTTTTATTTGGTTGTAAGTTTTGTAGTCTCACAACACACCCCATTTTGCCCCTAGAAAAATGAGGAACCCAATAGGGGAGACCCTGTGGTGAAATGGAGTTTCTTGCCTGTAGTACCAACAACCCAAGTTCAAACCTCGTGGGGTTTCCCTATACCACATCAACAATTCAGGGGCCTCCAAGATCTTGTATCTTGACTTACCCACGACATATGGAGTGGAGCATTTTCATGTCACCTAGGGGTAGCTCCTTGGTCCTGATATTTTTTTATTGGCCCCTTCGTGGGGAAGACTAAAGCTAAATTTTGATGGGGCCTCTAGAGGTAATCTCGGGGCCTCAGGTGTAGGTTGCATTATCAGGGACGAGATGAGAATCCTCATATGGGCTTCCTCCATGAAGCTCATTTTTGGAACCAATAATGAGGATGAGATGGAAGCCTTGAAGGAAGGATTGAGACTATACAATCAAAAGAACATTAGGGAGATAAACATAAGGGGGCTCAATTATTTGCATAAGCACATTATAGAGGAAAGAAATTCATACTTGGAAACTTTAGTGCCATCTTGTAGACATTTTAGAATTGCTGGGTAAGTTGGGTGGCTTTTGTCTACAACACATCTATAGAGAGGCGAACAGGGGTGCCTACTTTCTTGCCAACCAAGGAGTTGATCAGTCACATCCCAACATAATTTCTAATGTGGATGGAGTTTGGGATGGCCTGAAAGGAATTATGTAGAGTGATAGGGAGTTGGACTGAGTAGTGTGTCCAACATATCTGTTCACAAGATTTTGAGTACAACAGATCAACCTATGAATATTTGGTAATCTCGAGCGATCCATCAAAAATCCTCTATTTAGGAGCGCTTGGTTATGGATAGGAAGCAAAAAAACAATGGCCATGTGAATGGTTTGAGAATGTAGGTGTAGATTCTTGGGGGATGCTGAAGAGGAAGAGGAGGAGAATTCAGAGGAGAGTGAAGAAGGTGAAGAGGAAGATTTAGAAGAAGAGGAGGAGGAATCTAAGGAAGATTAGATTCACAAAATCTTCATTGCTCAGTTTGATGAAACAATAAGTGCCATTAAAAATGCAATAGGGTCACACATTTTTGGGAATGGCCATGTCTACAATGACACTTTATATGATCTTGGGTTTTTGATGAACACTACATTAATTTTGGGGAGGAAGTAGAGTGGTAAGCTACCAACACACAGGTTCCTTCCATTGTAGCAACATGAGATGGCATACTCTGCCATCTCAAATTTCAACAAAAGTCCCCAGTCTAGTTTGTTGGTAGGTGTATTTGACATTGCTAGAGTAAGGAAGAACAAGGTGATGGCTCAGGCCCAAAATTTTTTAATGAAGAAATAAGGAGAAACTGCATGGATACTTTCAACTACTTTATAAGCCAATATGGATATCTCTTGTCTCCTTCACAAGTAGATAGGGTCTTTGAGCTCTCAGAGGGCTTAAGATATCTATGGCACCTTTGATCAACCCTCTGATTGATTGTAATCTCTTGGCATGCTCAGTTGAGCTGATGCTTTTTCTATTTTTACTATTATTTTTTAATGGAAATGGAGCTACCCCCACTGGCGGTGCTTGCTGATAAAAAAATGAGGACCCCAACTTCTTTTTTACCTTTTTCTTGTGTTTCCCCTTTTCTATTGGTTTGGTGGTAAGAGAAAAATGTAAAGCGTACCATAAAACATAATTTTGAACTGTAATAATCCTAAGTAGGGTCTTAGACAGATGGAGCATCAAATTTTAGCTAGGGTCACCTTTGGAATTTCCTGAAAGTTCATTGAAATAAGCAAGTTATTCCAACCAAATATGATAACTGGACATTTTAACTAGACATGACATTGGTAAACTTAATGTTCCACATTCAGATGAAGATCCTTGCAAATGTCATGTTAAAAAAACATCTTGTTAGAAATGGTCCTTAAGCATTTAGAATAATTGGAAGAGGTTACTCCATACTTGACACCAAGTTCAAATACAGTTTAACATTAGCAACCAAACATTTCGACTGAACTTGATATTTCAACCTAACCTGATCTTATAGTTTAATGATCTAGTTCAATTGAAAATACACATCCACATCCGATTGGCTAACAAAGCATTCTAACGAAACATTTCCCAAAGTATGAAGGGTTATACACTTTAAGCCGAACTTGGTCTTACAAAACATAAGATCAGGTTCATTTCTTTATTCCTATAACTTCACATCCAGTAACATTTTGATAAGTCATCATGATGTCACCAAACATCCCGATTCCTACTTAATGTTATGTACCCAATATAGACATTCTAGTCAAACCCAACAATCCAGTCGAACCCAACCTTTCAAAGTGTACATCCCAACTGGACATTCCAACTGAACCCGATATTATAATTTTGAATGTTCTACATCTGGTTAAATTTCTACATTCGGTTAGGGAAATTCATTGTCAAATATAAAGGTAACTGGATTATCCATTTGGATTTAAATTTTAAAAAGGGAAAAGGCATGTTGAAAATGATATACTCTCCCACTCCCCACCATTAATGCTCACCTACTGTAGGATGTATTAAATTCAACTTATACTTAGTGATTTTTTCTTGTTAAAAGTAGATTTTATCTTCATAATTCATTATCAAAGCAATCAAGAAAATAGAAAAGGAGTTGTAGAGTGAATATGCAAAGAAAATTATAGAGAAAATAAATTGCAAGGTGGAGTTGTGATCTAGCATTGAATTCAAAGTGACATCGACATCTCAACTGAACTAGATATCTAGACAATGTATTCTATCTATATAAAGGTGAAGGATTCACGATAATCTGGTATGTACGAAATTCCATAACCCTAATTTTGAATTATAGTAAGTTGTTTAAATAGAATTAGTTTAAATTCACCAAAGCATACACTAAATTTACATTTCTTACCATAGTGAATTTAAATCTTACATTGTAATGAGATGGCTATCTTTCATAAAAGGTGAATTCAGACCTAGATCTAATTAGGAAAGGGGATTAACGATAAACCCTAGGTAATTGCAATTATGGTAATTCATGTTTTTTTATGGATGATCATAGGTAAAATGGAAAAACACTTGAAGGAGTGAGGGAATAGTTCAAGGTGGTGGGTCACACCATGGAGATTTGGTCAAAGTTTGGTGTAATTGCAGATACAAATTTAGGGTAACTTGACCTAGAAGAATATGAACAAAGAATCACATCCGCCGACGTGATCCTGTTGGCCAAGAATATTGTGAAGAGTGGATTGTTTAGGGCTGTTGGTTTTCCTATAGAAATGGAGGCACAAGATTTGGCTATCCAACGCATTTAGAAATATGATGGAAACCACCAAAGAGTGAACAACGAGGGCCAAGTATATGTAGAACTATCACTTGAAGGCATATCTCACACATTCAACCTCCCTATGTAGACCAAAATGCACAAGTTTGAGAAGGACGGGATGGCTATAGAATACAGGGAGAATGAAGAATCATGTAGAAAGGTCATATTTTAGGGTAACTTGACCTAGAAGAATATGAACAAAGAATCACATCTGCCTACGTGATCCTGTTGGCCAAGAATATTATGAAGAGTGGATTGTTTAGGGCCGTTGGTTTTCCTATAGTAATGGAGGCACAAGATTTGGTTATCTAATGCATCTAGAAATATGATGTAAACCACCAAAGAGTGAACAACGAGGGCCAAGTATATGTAGAAATATCACCTGAAGGCATAGCTCACACATTCAACCTCCCTATGCAGGCCAAAATGCACAAGTTCGAGAAGGACGGGATGGCTACAGAATACAGGGAGAATGAAGAACCATGTAGAAAGGTCATATTTGTATCCTGGTTGGTAGATCACAAGAAACCCAAGTCCATGTCCAAGATGGCCCAAACTTTATACAGGAGTGACTTCAATGAGGAAGTCAGGTACATGATCACACTATTGAGCAGGATGGTGGGGTTGTTTGAATGCAACACATTTAATCCATGGATGTATGGACCCATCAAGATGGTCAAGGAAGATGCTGGCATGATCTATTAGAGTTAGGCCATTAGTGATACCATTCACTTTCAAATCCTCAGATTCAAGAAGACTAGAATTTTCCACATGTCTTCTTATCTGGTGTACTCATGTGCAGTCAAAGCACAATTCAATGGATTGGAAAGGGTAGGTTCATTGTGAAATAAACCAAGACAGAACCTTGTGTACAAATATTACCCCCAACTAGAAAGAAAGAAGTCTATGGTGGACTATAGGAGGGTGTACGACACATTCCACATGTGGCTTGTCTAGATAATGGAAGGAGACAAAGCCAAGAGGATATCCATGGATGCACAGAGTACCATTGACCCACATGGTATTTGGTTCATCCATTTTCCCACATTCACATCATTCAGATGGAAGGTTTCACTAGACTTCCTTACATGTTGCCAAGATATCCAATAGACAAGGTCATCCTGTTGGATCTTTCAAGGAAAATAATAGAATCATATGAGGCTTTCCAAGCCAAATTTTGCCATGAAAACATTCATTTCCCTATTGATATTAGTTGGTATAGATGCAATTCCCTCATTTATGAAAAGGCATCTGAGAAGGCGTTGCAAGCACTTCACTTCCAACCCTTCAACATGAAGAGGACATATGATCCTTACAAAATGATCTAGAAACACATTAACAAAAAGGTGCAATATGAGCCTCATATAAAGGACTACTGGGAAGATTGAATGGATGAGTGTGAGGTCAGAAAAAGGCAATACCAGATGCTCACTATTGACCAGGTTAAGACATTGGACATACATGAGGTACCCCATTAGATTAAAGAAGATGACAAAAAGGTATTGCACTTAAGCTACGAGCTGAATGAGGTGTTCAAGCAAACATTGAGTGATCCGGATTGGACAAAGCTAGAAGAGACATCTTTGGTTGTAATCTCAAAGAGTGTACTAGATGGAAGTAAAGAAGGGTTAGATCAATACATTCAGGCACTCAAGGCTAAAGGATTGGTCATCACTTACCCAAGCAAGAAGGGTAAGAGGAAGGATAGGGAAGCCATAGGATATATGATGACTTCTTAGTAAAGAAGAGAAGGATCCAAGAACATAAATTGGCTGAGGCTGGGACATTTGAACCATCAGGGGATACCTTAACTACTAAAGGTATAAGTGTTGTATCTACATCTCCTACAACATGTCAACCATTGAAGGCTATATTGGTGATCCTGACCCCCACAAATCTAGATCAACCATTGGAGGCCATTCCATTGAATTTTATTGGTTCAACAATGTCCACAGTTGTGATGGGCGAATTAGACATACCAATAAAAGAAGTATCCTCAAAGGGAAGGAGAAAATATTAGCTTAAATAGGTTCCATTGTAACATCATTTAAATTACAAGAATTTATTCAACAAGTGGTGGATGAGGACATTCCATTAACTCAACAAGGCCTTGCTAATTCACAACAAGCAACTAATCTCCAAGACTTCATAAAAATAGAATAGGAAATGGGTGAAGGAATAAAATCCTAGACTACCACTGGAAATACACAATTTCCATTGACCGAGGTGGTGGATATTTCAGATGATGAAGTTACGGATGGAATAGATATGAGCACAATTTTACAAACAACTTCCACTCATGTAGCATTTCCATCGATTGCTGAGAATGATCCCATTTTTTACAAAATTCTCTATATTAGTCAGGATGCACCCACTATTGACATCGAACAGGTTGAGGAGGCAATAAAAATAATATTCTTTTGAGGCAGATAATAAAGAAGTTGTTGATAAAGTAGAGAAAAGACAACTTGATGTTACACATCTATATACTTCACATCTAGAGGCTCCACAATCACATATAGTTCTTGAACTAGATATTTCCCAATAAGATATCCTCCATTTGGATGATTCTGAGGTAGATTTATCACATGCAAAAGAACCAGATGTAACACATGAGGAGCAACCATATATTCTTCAACATGATATCTCTCAACTTGATATAACTGCTCAACATGATGTTTCACATCTAGATATTAGTGAGGATGCCCTTAAGAAAGAAGATGTTCTCCAATAAGAGATAGTCAACTAGATGTTTTACAACATCAGGTTGAACAGGAGAAGGTGTTTGAAATGCAAGACACACATTAGGAAGTGCATCTGGAACAAGATCAATGTGAGGATCTAGATCAAGAAAAGGATTGACATGAAGAGGAACACCTGGATAAGGAATAAGTGCAACACAAAGAAAAGCATAAGGAACAAGAAGTGCACATGGAAGAACATAATCATGAAAAGGATCAAGATCAAGACCATCTAGACAACCAATATAAATAAATGGATCTAGAACAAAACCAAAAGGATGTGCCCATGGATGATCATTATCAATTTAGATAAAATGATTAGCAAGAGGTTCTAGATTAGGAACAAGATGAACATAATGAGCAACTGAATTAGGACATTCTTGGCTGGTTAGTATCAAAGGTACAAATGCCTCAACCTATTCAATTGATTCCTTTGAATTTTAAGAGAATATTTCAAGAGGAAGATCCTAAGCCAAAGAGAAATTCAAGAATAATGTCTTCCATAAGGAGAGACGCAACTGAATCTAGGATAGCCCAATTGGCTACTCCTACCAGTGACCAAGGATTAGGAAAAATAAATCTGAAGGAATACCAGATAGCGACCATTGATTTGGGTCATGTAACTCGGGAGTAGGAAAATGATGAGCTCCGAGAGAATGTAGATGCAACGACCGCTAGGATCCAAAAGGATAAAAAGAGGAAAAGAGAATTGAAGGGACAAATTGTCCAATTAGAAAACTTCATCAAAGGATTGGTAATGCCTGAAGTCCCATCTAGCCTTGCTTTCGTCACCCAAGAGCGAATTCTAGGACTGGATGTTAGGAAGCATGAAGATGATGTTATGGGACATTGGATTATTTAATTCTTGATTGTAGGAGAGGAAACAATAAGGATGGATATCTCCAATTGGGATGCCATAGCCCCATTGAAGGATAAAATTGAATCCTTGAAGGAAGAATGCAAGGAGCGACTGGAGCAGAATGATATTGAGCTAATCAGGTTAAAAGCCATCTAGGATGTAGATAGTAACATCATGATTAGCAAAGGGATTTTGATGGATAAGACCATACCATTGTTCCCTTTGTGGACTAAAGATCTCAAGTTTGAGAGGGACCTCCTTAGAGAGTGTTAGGAGAAGATGGATGACCTGAACTTGAAGGCTCGAGAATTATTGATAGAAGAAGTTGAAATTCTAGAAAATTTGGTAGGACATCTTGTTGGCGTAGAGGCCATGTATGATGTACATATATCTCAGAAGGAGTTAAAGGGTAATTTTAAGAGGATTCTTGATGACCCTGTACAACATTTTATTGAGGCTGCTATAGATGAGATGATGGACCAGCAGGCAAAGATAAAATTATACAAGGAACAAATAAAGTCTAGATCAAGCAAGAGGGTGGCAATTGAAAATAATTTTGAGATATAGGAGTTCATCAAGAACAAAGCTCAACTATATGATAAAAGGGAAATCACCAAAATTTTGGTAGCATATGGTGATTATAGAACCCAAGAGGTAGGGACATGTATAATTGAGGAGTGTACAAGTACCGAGACTGAGTAGCCTTATTCTTTTTCATGTTTCATGTCATTTTGCCAATCGAATAGGGTCATTCCAGATGTAGTTTGGGATGTTATTTTTGCTCAACTAGATTAGGTCAGGTTGAGGTAATCAGTTAGTATGGACCATATGTTCAAATGAATTAGTGTTACATTATTTTGTCAGGAAAATGAACATGATATCCAAATGCAGTTAATTGAACATTCCACATCAAAGACCAAGTACTCCATCATACTAAGGATTCTAGAATCTTCCCATAGTGTGTGCTAGTTGTAAAAGATCTATATTTCAGAAGAATATTCCAAAGTGCCAATTGTCATTCATGTGTAATGAATATGTGCCATTGATATTTCTAGATGTAATCTAAACCATTGATTTTGTAACTGACTCTGGGTATCCTTGTTCTATAAAAGGACCCAAGCCATGTATTTTTGAAGGGGGATGAAATTGTTGATACTTGTTGAGATTGAAGTGTAGAACTTGTAACTTCTCTCTTGCTTCATTGTTTCTTCTCACACTTAGTGAGAACATTTGTATATTTTACTCAAAATTGTGAATGTGAGGCTAATTGCTGGTCATGTCTATAGTAAATCTCAAGTGACTGTATCTTGATCAATAGTAATGGAATATAAAATTGTTGCATCTGATTTGGAGTGCATTTGACTTTTTTCATACTGTTGTCAATTTCCTTTGAAGATTTGTATCACTTATATGTAGCTGCAAAAAATTCTTGTGAAGTATAAGTTGATTTTCTTCAGTTCATGATTTTGGTAAAATATACGTGTGTGATCATTGAGAATTTAACTTTCTTAGAACCTTTTCTCTCTCTTCCCTTATCTTTTTCATTTCTTTATCAAAATTGTTAGAAATAAATGCAAATCAAGCTAAATCCATAAGCGATTTACTAAAATTCTTGTGAATCTGTTAAATTCATGAAAATATTTAAGTAATTTTAGAAGAATTAACCACAATTCCACTAATCAAAGTCATTTCAAAAGAATTGATCAAAATTATCTTTTCCTTTAAGAAATCTAACTAGATAATTGTAGACTTTAAACAAATAAGTGCAAATCTAGTGGATTCTTGATAATATTTGCAGGTATTTGATGATCCTTTGAAGATTTATCAACTTTGTGAGATTAGAGCTACCATAGGCCCCTTGAGAAAATAGCAACATACAACAAACCTGAAGCGATGACATGCATGTCAAGACCTAACTATTGGAGCCTTGGAATTGCAAATTCTTTGTGAATTTGAGGTCTTTCAAGAGAGATAGGCATTCTGTTGTATAGAATTTCTATATGTGTTCGATGTGAGTAACATCCACATCAAGAGAAGTAGTGCTAGAAGCAGGGCCGCTATAAGCATATCTTGATCTTTACAAGATGGCTAACTGACCAGGGATTCCAACTAGATCAAGATCCTTGTTGAGTGATCCTTTGGTCAAATTTCCTGATACAAGAGGAAATTAATGAACCAGAGCTGGTACAATAGGAGCGCAATCGAGAAATCCAAATCTAGTTGCTCCTGTACAAGTTTCTATGGCATTTTTAACATTGAATCATTGATCAGATTTGCAGCATATCATGACATGCCAAAGAATCCTAACAAATTATGCCCAAAGTATCAATTACATAAAGATGTTGAAGATCATATGAGAATATATAAAGAAACTTGTTTCAGAGAAAGAATTCAGCATGAAGATGTGGTATGTAGATTGTTTCCTTACACGCTTGGTGAGGAAGCATATGGCTGGTACATTAACTTACCTCAACATTCCATTACCAACTGGTTATTAATAGAAGAAGCCTTCCTAGAAAGTTTCAGAGTTTCTATTGATGCAGCAACATTGTATCATAAATTTGAAGAAGTCAAAAGAGTAGAAAGAGAGTTCATAATTACCTTCAATGATCAATTTCAAAAGGTATACTCATGCTTAGTGGCTACATACAATGTTAACGAGCCTATTGCTTTACTGGTATATTACTTAGTGTTGGATCCTTTTATTGTGATGTTCGTGAGAAGAAAAGATCCACCTGAAATGAATTTGTCTAGTGCATATGCTAAGGTAGTGAAGGCGAATAAAGAAATGTGACAAGTAGGATATGGTCTGTTGCTAAGTGGTGGAAATCTTGGCATGAATAATCACATGTAATGGACCAACGAAGCCTTAGCTAATCATATTCCTTTTCCAAAGTCCTTGCCAATACCTCCACAAAATGTTGTTTACCGGCAACAAGTAAGTAATTAGTCTCTAATGCTACATCCAGGACTTGCAATTACTGAAGTGCATCCAAATGGAAATCCTTTCTTCCATCTTACACAAGAAAATTTGTTGGCTAAAGTTCAAGAAGAAAAAGAAGATCTTCAAGAAATCACTACTCAGCTCAACAACTTGACAAATGAGGTCACTCAGTTGAGAAGTCAGAGCTTTTATTCTTAGAATAATTCTCAGAACGATGATTAAAACCAACAAAATAGAAACTACAATGCTCCTAGGCCACCTAGAGCCTGGAACACAACTAGGCTGAATAATGGAAGCATACCTTCACTGCTTGATAGTTCTAGTCATTCTGAAGCCAAACAACTAGCTAGGATGAATCTAACCGAAGTAGCTTTAAATAACTGGTGTCAAATACATATCTCCAGTGCACATGTAGAAGTGGATTATCCTCCATTCAAGATTGCATCTAGTTTATTCCAAGTAGAAGTAATAAATGTTGAATGTGTTGAACCAAATGCTCTTGAAGGCAACAAAAATGTTCCATTGGGATACGAGTATGTTATGCTACTAGAGAGATTTACATTTCCTAACTAGGAAGAACCAAACCATACTATCCCATCCCTCTTCTGTCAAAGTGTCATAGTAGGATGATGTGATATACAAAAGCTACACACTTTCATGTGAATTCATTTGTGGTACTGCAAACATATATCTTTCCTTTAAGGATGAAAATGAACTTGATCAAGAAGTTGATGAAGTTCAAGCTTTTCAATAGTTCCAGAAAGGTCACAATTACAATGTGAGGAATAACAAAAAAAATAATAGACCCAAAGGATCGTTAACAATGTCTATTCCACCTAACAATTCCAATACTCCTCCTAATGTTCAGTTGAGTAATAATCCCCAGATGCCAAAGATAGTCTCTCAACCTACCACTTCTTTTCAAATAGAAGCATAAGTAAGTAGGCCTGAACTACCTACTTTTAATAAGTTAGATAATTATCTAGTTGAGGAGATCAAGAAAATTAAAATTAGCCTACCCCTATTTGAGCTATTAAAAACTCTTGGAATCAAGAAGGCTTTCCTTAAGTCTTTAGAAGAATCTTCTCCCAAGGAGAATCCTCCAGTTAGAGAAGTCCAAACCAAGGATGCCTATCCCAAGCCTAGAGATAAAATTTATGTACATACTGTAGATGCTTAAGTAGAACTGTACAAGGAGAAGACATAATCTCCTCCCTTCCTATTAACCCTTAGGATTTTCTAGAAAAACTTACATAACTGCCTAGTAGATTTTGGTGTGTCAACAAATGTAATGCCACTAGCAGTTTGCAAAACTTTAAGATTATCCCCAGCCAAGTCTTCTAAAAAGATAACACAATTGGATAAGACTAAGGTGAATGTCATAGGAGAACTTACGTACATCCACATGTAGTTGGCATATGATCCTAGAGTATAGCACTACATAGACATCCAAGTCATGGATATTCTTGACACTTACATAATGCTGCTGAGAAGAGACTGGTCCAAAACATTAAATGGATATATGTCTACTAAATTCTCTCACATGTGGCTATCCTGGAGAGGTCTTTACAACTTGTTAAGTGTGAGAAAGGTGAATGATGTCAACTAGCATGCACACTAGATCGAACCCTCTTTCACAATAACATTCAAGGACAAGACTGAGCCAAATCACTACCAAATGGAGGTGGACTCAGCTACAGATCTTGTACTTAGGAGTGCTATGGAAAGATCTAATTTAATCAAGCCTTTTATTAAAACCTAGGTCAATGATGCACTAAACCCTAGTTCTATGATGATTAGATTATAACAGAAAATGTACAACAAATCTCTAGAAACCAATTGTATAGGAAGGATCAAGTAGATGATAAAACCTATGTCTCGGATGCGGAGGTGTCAAAGGACTATTTTGGGAGTGCCCAAGTCTTGAAAGGTTGAATCTTGAGAAAATGTAAACTGGAGAAATGCTGTAGAGACTCCTCTAATACCAGATCTGAAGTCTACTGGGGTAGAAAGACTAGGGTGCCAATGCTCAAGTCCTACACAAAGGAATATTCCTAAAATGTTGTTGGATCTTGAAACCTTAATTCTTGCTTAGTCTTTCTGTATCTTCATATTTCTTGAATCTCGCACCTGTAACCTACACACAAGAAGAAGAAAAAGGGTTTGGGGGTTATGGTGTTTAGGGACTTGCCTCAGTCAAATCTTGGGATAGCATTGTAGCTTTCCAATACTGTTGATAGATAAAGAGAGCATGCCCTTGTAGGGCAGGGGCTAAACACAAAATCAATATGATGATGAACAACAATGATATCACCCATGTGATGAAACCCTTAAGAGGATGAAGGCTCTTCAACTCATAAGGAGAGATAGATGATAACTTCAAACCTACAACAACACACACAATGACAATACAAATCTACTCTAGAATCACAATGAATGCTTTGAATACTCTTTAATCCAATGCTTCAAGTTGGCTATCTCTATCTAGGTTCATAATGAATTCAAAAACACACTTATATATTCTTTCCCGCTAACATTCATCAAATTAAACCAAAAGAGCCAACAAGGAGAAACCTTTTTGTTATGTCGTAAAATGTCCCCTAGGACTTTTACCTCCTAAGTTTAGCTCCTAGGTCCCTTGTTTTTCATCATGCATGTTATAATTTACTCCTGAGACAAAATGGCTTGAAACCCATGTCAAATGGGGCTTGAGGGACTTCTGTGAGCCTAAACCCTAACCCAAAATCGGTCCTAGGACAAGGGCACCCGCGCCCTTTCCCTGCCCTATTTTGGTGGGGTCCCAAATTTGAATGTCGGTTGGAAACCATTAAAAAGTATCCGTTGCTGACATCTTAAGTTTGAATTATGAAATTAAAGTGGGAATGCATATATAAGCATGTTTAGGGTTTCATTTGTAAACTAGAAGATGATTATGAGATTTTGGCAAACTTATAACTTTAGAGCATTAAAGGCATTTATTGTTGTAGAGCAAAATATTGTTGTTGTGTTTGTTATTGCAGATTTGGCTTCATCTTCTCATGTTGTGAAGGATCTTCATCTACATGTGAGCTACGCCTCTGAGGTGATATCCATTTGTGTTTGAATCAATCATTTATCAATTTGTTTTTTCCTCTGTCCTATAAGGATACACACTTTGTATCTAACAACAGTGTTAGAAGGCTTGAATGCCATTTTGGGGCTTGACCAAGGCAAGCTCCTAAACACCACAACCCTCCAACCCCTCTCTTGTGATTGCAGGTGACAGGTGTCGTATTCTATGGAGTGGAGTTGGAGAGGAGTGTTGCAGAGTATAAGGATCCTAGATCTGAAGGAAAGAGTGGAAAAGAGCAGAATTAGGACAAGGGCGCTAGTCCTTGTGTCCTCCAAGTTTGGAGAGTTGGAAATTAACAAAATAGTGATAATCAACATCAAAAAAGATCTGGAAAGCCCTGATAAAAATACTACATTGGATGCCAGTGGGAGTCCCTCCATCCTTGACATTTCTGAATCTTGAACTTTGAAATCTGGTATGAATCTAACCTTCATCTAGTATCTCTATGTGCAAGCATTTGTCAAAATTTGTCTATTCATTTACGATTTTTCAATAATTAGGGTTTTAATCATAATTGGGCTTAAATTAATACAATAATCATTAATTTCCAAGTTTCCCTATCATTAAAAGTGACAACTGATGTGTAGGTGAATCCTCTTACAAAAGTTTAGATTCAACTCGGTTAAATGTCCTTGAATGTGTGTAGTGAAAGGAGGATCTAGCTAAATCACCTATCAAACCCTTATCCCCCTTTTTCATACATAACACTTTTTAAAGGTCTTAAGCTGACAAACATTTAAATGTGCCCTAACCAATTAGGGAATACTTGGGCGTTGGTGCCCAAGTCTTGAGGCTCCTTTTTGGTTTAGGGTAAGATAAGATGTGGGCCCCTTATTCTCAATTTACATTGGTTTCAGGTAATTTTGCATCGAGATGAATATTTAGAATGTATAATGTATTCACGGGGACCTAGGAGCTAAACAAGGAGGTAAAAAGACATGTGGCAACTTTTTACTCCATAACATCTAGCCTCCACTTTAATGTGTGTATGATCTTACAATCATTACATGCATTACAGTATAGTCAAAATCACATCAAACACATCAAACACTAGAGCGAAGACACACCCTGAGTTTGGAGAACCCTTTCTAGCCCCCAAGCTTAGGCAAACATAAGAAAACACTTGACAGTCACACAAAACACACGGAATACAGTAAAGAAGCACACAATACTCGAAGAAGATAGTAAAAGGCACATAATACATGGAGAAGGCATGAACACACTCACACAGTACACATGACATACACGAAGAGAAGACATGATTAAATAATTATAAAACCCTAACTAGGTGATGGGGGGAGCTCATCGCTACGTGCCACCACAAAACATGCAAAACACAAAGCGTGGGGGGAGCTCATTGCTACGTGCTGCCACTAAAACATGTAAGAGACACAAGGAAGACACATGGAAAACACATGGAATACATGAACACCATAGAGTATGTCATCGACATACTATATGTCTTAAACACATAAAACACAAGTGATTGGGGTATCTCATCACTACACGCTGCCATCTAAGACATGCCAAACACACCTGACGGTTGAGTTATGCTACCACAACTGCTAAAGACACACTTAAGGGTGAATAACTCATGATCCAACCTACCTTTGTAGAGGAATTTTTAAAAGGATGTGCAACTACTCAAGAGAATACACAATCCCACCATCCACATAAAGGCTTTCAAAAACATACAACCCCACCTGCATCGCGGAGATGACTTACAATGAAAAGGAAGCATGTGCACAGAGTATACAACCCCACCTGCATCATGGACACACCTTACAGTGAAAAGAAAGCATACACAACACCCAAAACAAAGTATACAACCCCACCTGCATCACAGACACACCTTACAGTGAAAATGAAGCATACACAAACATACTTTATCACAATGTCTAAGATATTCAAGCATTTACCACAATATATGCCCCCACCTTAAAGTGGTTGATCCTGCTTGCCGATAGCAATCACGTTTAAGGTAAGGTTGAAAACATATGAGGGAACAAAATATTTTAGAAATCCCATGCCCCAAAGTGACATGCACTTACGATCACTGATTGTTCCCAACAATCACAATAGAAACACATTAGTATTATATGCTAACAATTAACAAACTTCGGCTAGAAAATCTTAACTAAGATACAACCAAATCATCTCACTTAAACAAACCAAGGCTATACTTGCTAGTTCAAAACCAAGTATAGCAGTGAGGTTATACTTTAAGTATCTTAGAACCGAGTGTAGCTAAAAGGTGAGATACAAGACATTCCAAAGTGCCTAGAATCAAGTTTAGAGTATTGCAAAGGTTTCTTACAAGAATTTCACAATATGATGTACGATCACATCACAACACAAAGTGATTCTACTAGTCAAGCGTCAGTAACATATTAACCCCATCTTCATATATGGACTAGGTCCATTTTATTGTTGTTGTAGGGACACACAGTCCTTATCAGTTTGTATTTTTTATCATCATCCACCGACTAGTAGAGCCACAGAAGAATGAAACCATGAAAAATGAGAGAGGAGACAAAAGTGAATTACATTCAAAATGTGGGAAGATACCCCCAAGATATCCTCCACAATGTTATGCCCCCAAGGCACCACACACAATAATTGCAATAAGAGAGTAGAATAGAAGAATAAAGAGACAAATAGAAGAAGTATCACAATAGAGGCAGTCTCCTTGTATCCTTGACCTTACGACATTTAACACTACAAGAGGTACACATCACAACACATAAGAGGAGGCCACCCGTTAGAGAAACTCAAAGAGGTGCTACATCACAGGTGGATGAATGGATGAGAAATACTTACTTGTAATCACCCGGTGCTTGATTCTACTGATGCTTCATTTATTGAAAAAGTTTCTAATAGGATATTTCTTGGCAGACAATCTATGTCTATCATCTCATGTTATATCAAATTGAGTGTTGGACTTATGGATATTGTGTTAACATTAAGAGTAGAATGATGGTAAGCTTTGGTGGGCTTCAAAGGATGGTATCCAATACCAGTCGAAGAGCTATGTGTAACAACTTCTAAGGGTACTATGGTTCCTTGTTTTTGTTGAATTGCACCGGACAACTGAGAGGGGGGTGAATCAGTTATCCTAAAACTTTTAACCAAATATGATCATCAACTTATCAATTACTTATATTCAAATATAACCATGAAAGCATCAAATGAGAAACTCAGCACAAAAGCATAAACAACATATGAGACACCAAATTTTTACATGGAAAACCCTAAAAGGGAAAAACCATGGTGGGTGTTAGCCCACAGAAATATATATGTTATATCAATACCAAAAAATAGAGGCTTAGTACCTACAGGGCTCACTGCCCATAGGGCTCACTACAAAGGAAGGTTCACTACCGAAGGGTGGTTCACTGCCAAAAGAAGGCTCACTGCCAAAAGGTTGAACTAAGATAACAACATCTACTCCATGCCAAGGTTCAGTTCCATTAAAGCACAAAACACCTCTACTCTGCTCTGCTACCTTACTTACCTTTTATCTTCTCATCTTCACACTTAGATACATTTTCACGACTCAATTACAAGTATTTATACACTACATCAACCTTGGAATGAACATCAAGGTTGGCATTACAATAATCAACCATTGGAACAATCTCCAAGGTTGGCATTACAAACATAGATAAAATAGGTCTGGACCTAATACAAATTTAGCTAAGGAAAAGATGTAAGAATGTATGCAAATCATGCCACACCTTAGTTGGGACTCAAACACAATCTTCCACGCTACAACACGCTATCACAATCTTTGATGTATCTTCGTAGATGATGAATTCAACAAGGTTGACCAAGACTGATGTTAACACAAGTACTCTCAAGAACACACTTCATGCATGATTTGAATTCCACCTTGTAGACCAATCCGAATGTAGGAGCTTGATCAGGAGACATCCATAAGCACATTGCAATCACCAAGAACATTCGCACGATCTCTAACAACATAATCTACAAGATTCTTCAAACCGGAGCACAAGAACAACACTGCCAGCCACTGTTATGAGTAAAAGATAGCTTGTGGACCACCAAATTATGAACCATTGCAGTCAAAGGTACTTAACATCATCACAAACTCGATTCCAGAACTGCAGACCAAAATACTTCAATGCGGAGGAATGCAGAGAAAAACACTTTCTCCTTGTCACCACTAAACATAGAAAAAATTTGTTTTCACTCTGGTGAACATAACTCACTCAATTCTTCATACCGGAGGCTCAAACTAAGAATATAACATCTTTAGACAAGCTTCTAAATAATTTCCAATCCATAGGCAAAGATATTTATCCTACAAGAAATGCGGAGCATTCTTCTGGACTGTTCTTGTAATGCATTGTTTCTACTACAACACATTGTTATCACTGGAGGGGTAATTTTCTCAATATCCTCAACAAAGTAAGAGCACAATTGACACTAATGACAACATAGATATGTTGACATCAATGCTAACACCGATTAGGTACATACTTGCAATGGTTTTATGCCACAACCATTACCTACGTAGTTATAGTTTTGTAAAGGATTTGAAATCCATGACCACAGAGAGATTTCATCTTTTTAGAAGGAGGCGGGGCCTCATAAGTCTCATATTTTGTAGTGTAAGTAAGAGTATTATATTTGTTTGCTACAAAAGAAACTTTAGGTTTTTTAGGTATTTCTAAATATTTCTTGGATGAGACCAAGGCAACTTTTGATGCTTCAGGATTAGGGTTATTAAGTTTATATTCCCCCATAAAGGAAGGAGTAAAATATAATGAACCTCAATCATCACCAAGAAGTGAATTTGATGATTTAGAATCTTGCACAGTACTATCGACAACAAGAGGTATTAATGAATTAGCTTTTAAGTTATTGAGAAGTTTGTGATTGACAACTTGTTTTTTTGCCTCAACTTGTAAACAACTTTCCAGATTCGGGTTAGCTTCAACGGTGTGAAGTTTATTTTCGTAAATAAACTTTACCAATCAATGAAGGGTGGACAAAACTGCCCCTATGGCATGAATCCATGGTCTACCAAGAATCATATTATATGAAAGTACACCAAGCATGACATGGATAAGAGTAGATAATGTCATGTAAGAGTTGGCTATGATAGGAGTCACCCAAGACCTAGGACTTCATGAAAGCACAAGAGAGACAATGAGAGAATAATTCTATTCTATCAATGAATGCAAAATTGTTCATCTTACAATGTACATGAATCCTTGCTTAAAAAGGCAAGAGTGAGAGCCAAGATGTTGTATTCATATGACAAGTGTCTTAATCCTATGACATGTGACAACTATAGCACATGTGTAGGATAAGAAAACTATATGACAACTAGCAAAAACTAGACACAACTAGAAACATCTAGTAGACTCACTAAGTCAACTTAATATGTGAATTATGTGTGAGAATATTATTTAACTAATAAATAGTTAAATAATATGAATTATTCTCACAAGAGAAACTAGATAGAAAATATCCCTATTCACTCTAACACCCCCCTTAAGTGCAACTTAGGGAGAAGCTGACAAAATGCATAGATGAAAATATGGATGGGTCCTAAATACTAGGCCATGTTAGGTACCCATGTACAAACAAGTCTCAAGTAGAGTAAAGGAGAAAACCTCATGGGAAAAAAATCCTCTCCAAAAGTGAGAATGCATGCAAACAAAACATGTACAAGTGATGGAATGATGGAAGAATCAAGACCCCCCAAATACAACATCCATCACAAATATACAATCAATAGCCCCCATAAGAAGCAAAGAATGAGATAAGATGTCCCCCCATAATGAAGTACCTTCTGTGCCAATGGTGAATTCTCGAAGAATAAGACCAAAGAGGATCCAAAACCTACAAACAACATTCCTCCCCTTGGGAAGAAACCAATCCACTAGTGTATGTCGAAGAAACTTCAACTCCACAATAAGAGATGAGGGAAGAAGTCTCATGAAATATGATGTCTTTGAAAACTACTCATGTGTCTCCATGTTGACGCTAAATGATACCACAATCAAATTAGAAATCTCATGTCTCACTGATGAAAGTGACAATCTAGGATCTAGTGGAAACTGAAAATCATCAAGCTCCAAAGAGAATGATGGGTTGACAATAGTTGTGCTATGACTATCATTAAAGAGGGGAGATAACCCCTCAAATGTGTCCTCCAAATCTACAAGATAGACTCATAATACAAATCTGAAATGTCTGTCAAATGCTCATCCCATAAAGCTATATTTGAGAGACAAGAAGCATCCTACTGAACTGAAGCATTAAACTCTGAAGAAGTAGGAAGTGGAGAAGATGGAAGTGTAGCACATGTCTCAAGAACCAATGAAGAGGAAAGAATACCAAGGTTCAAATGACCAAACTTCTCCTCTGAAATGTGATTCACATGAGTGTGAATGTCAGCTAATGGATCTTATTCATCATTAGGAGAGAAACCATAAAAGGTGTATAGCCGAGATGCATGATCAACCACCCTAGTATCAATAATCTCTATGCTTCCAAGTCTTTGATAATAGCCAAATCAAGTGTGAACTCCACTATCTTCCCTATACCACTATGAGTAATTTGATATATGGAAAGAAGATTATTGGTCAAAGAAGGCAAACAAAGTACATCATTGAAAGTACCTTCACCAATATCAATGGTTCCCTTCCCAGTTACATTCATATATGTGTTATTACCCATTAAGATAGGTGGCATACCACATGGCTCAAATGAAGGAAACATATCCTTGGAAGAAGCTATATGATGAGAAGCACCTAAATCAAGAAGTCATTTACCTGATGTAGAAATTGTACTTGCACAAAGTGCTTTACCTTTATGCTTGGGTTCCTTAAATCTTTCCTTGCATGACCTAATTCAAAAAGTTCTGACTATGTAGATGTTGAAGGAGTAGAAGAAGAATCATGTGATGAAAGTTTGTTCTTTTAAAAAAGTTGCATCAACATGTCAATCTGTTTCTTAAAACAAATATGTTCATCATGCCCTAATTTCTTACAATAAGAACATGTAGGCTTCTCCTTCTTAGGTGAATTTTGTGCTTTATCTGTTTGTGGATTTTTCTTAGATTTCTTTTGTTCTTTGTCAGAAGGACTTGACGCTTTCTATTCCTTAAGTTGTCTAGCCACCAAAGCATGAGTCTATGATGGATTAATGATACCCATATATAGAAACTTCTATTGCTCATGCATTAACATCTCAGAAAAGGATGCAAATGAAGGCATAGTGAAAGTAGATCCCACAGTTAACCTATGAGTGTGAAAGCTAGAAACAAAAGATGCATAATCAGGACCAAGTTTATTCAACACATTGTAGATCAACTAGATGTCCTTTTTCTCAATACCACATGCTTTACATTGTGCTCTTAGATCATAAACCTTAGTTATGTAATCCTAGATGTTGCTAAAGTTCTTAGGATCAAGGCTCATAAATTCATTATCAATCTGATAGCCTTTGACTTCATTTGTTGTACCATACAATGTTTTCAACTTATCCCAAGCATCATGTGAATTTGTACATGCCTCAATCTGAAACAAGAGATCTAGGAAATGAAACTACGAAGACATCCAAGATTTTTTGTATTCTTTATCATCCATTTTATCTTTTCCTTATCATCTTTGGGTTCAGGTATCTTGTTTTCAACATATAAATAATGTCCAAGATCTATTAGGGCATTCCATGCATGTTGACCCCAAGTTGCATAGTTATAATGTGTTAACAATGGAACCCTTGATTTATCCATTATTTAGAGGAAAATAAGAGCACAAGAAGATATACCAAAGCACAAACTCAATCAACACTATAATTGAATCCCCCAAACCAAAACAACCACCAATTTCAATTATTTTTCCAATTAATGAGTGATATGTACCCAAAGTGCTTCAAACTAAAAATCTATTATCTAAAGCAAAATATGAAAAAATGGCATGGATAGAACTATATAGTATAGAAATACCTTTCCAACGCTTATAAAAAGTTGAAATTCTGATAAAGCGGGTGAAAGTTGTGAGCTCGGGAGTGAAAAAGAAAGATCTAGCTTCAAACAACTATATCTATCACTTGCAATGGAAAATTAGAAAAATACCCACACCAATGTGAAGTACTCAGAACCAAATTTCTGACAATATCTCATTTGCAAATTTTTGATACCGTGATGAAGAGTTATGGCTACCAGAAAAAAAATGCTCTATTAAGGCTAGAAGGGGGCCAAAGGGGGCCCCTGTTGCTGATGTCACTGTTGACACAGTACTGACATCAGCAGTCCTTGATGGAATATTCTCCTATAGCCAAAATATTCTCTAGATGGATGGAATATTCTTTGCATAAAATCCAAACTGCCCATGGAACCTAGAAAACCACCCTCCTGCCTGTAAAACCGCTAGTCAGAAGAAAAAACCTCCTTCTACAAGCCGCAAAACCACTTGTCTTCATAGAGAAACCGCCCTATTTGCCAATGAAAATCCACCTTGCTGGGAAATCACCTATAGAGTGGTATTACATGCCTATGTGTGGTGTATGGAGGGGAATATTCCCCAGAATATGTGCCAATGATGTGTGAAGAATATCGCCACTGGTTTTTATGTTTGCGATCTATGGATTGTGTTTTTTTTTCAATATAAGATTTTCAATAAATCTTTTGAAATAAACAAATTTAATTTTTTTTAATAATATAAAAAATACGGCAATGAAATATTTCACAGAAACATTACAATTGTTTTAAAAGCATATTGTCTAGGAATTGTCTGTACGACCCTGGTAAGCAAAAAGAAT
Source organism: Cunninghamia lanceolata (assembly GCA_027924645.1). NCBI lineage: Eukaryota > Viridiplantae > Streptophyta > Pinopsida > Cupressales > Cupressaceae > Cunninghamia > Cunninghamia lanceolata. The sequence goes on along the minus strand of BSBN01001272.1, from coordinate 15,940,174 downwards.
TTGCTTTTTCTACTCCTGAAGCAAATTTTGGCAAATGGGTAGTTGTTTATGAGGTTTTTGGCTATTCTGAGCACAATGGTAGGGACTAATTTTTCCCAAACTTCTCTAAATTTGTAGCTACCTCCCAGATCAAGTAACCACTCCCCAGATTGAAAACCTCATAGATTTGGCCTCCGGTGTCCGATCTGGACGAAACAAAAGGCAATCTTGACTATCATGGACCTCCTAAACACAATGGTATGCTCAGATTTATAGCAACATGCTCCAAAATGAACCTGCAATATAAGGCACAAAGAGGAAACTCTCACAAATCTGGTATTTCCATCAAGTCTTTCTAATTCTCTAGGTCATCATTCGATGCAAGAGAAGAGCTTACTCAACTATCAAGATTCATCATGAATTTGCATTCAAATCTCTCAAAAATTTATCTAACAAGAAGAAATTCCACCTAGAGAGCTCTAATACCATGTAAGAGTTGGCTATGATAGGAGTCACCCAAGATCTAGGACTTCATAAAAGCACAAGAGAGACGATAAGAGAATAACTCTATTCTATCAATTAGTGCAAAATTGGTCATCTTACAATGTACATGAAACCTTGCTTATAAAGGCAAGAATGAGAACCAATATGTTGTAGTCATGTGACAAGTGTCTTAATCGTATGACATGTGACAACTATAGCACATGTGTAGGATAAGACAACTATCAACAACTAGACACAACTAGACACAACTAGAAACATCTAATAGACTCACTAAGTCAACTTAAAATGTGAATTATGTGTGAGAATATTATTTAACTAATAAATAGTTAAATAATATGAATTATTCTCACAACAAGGCATACTAGATAGAAAATATTCCTATTCACACTAACATGTCACGGGTCCAACCTTTATGGGCAAAGGTATGGTACCTAGGGATTGTCTACCAACGTTATTTGGTTTGATTAAAGCTGTATCAAACTTGCTTTTATGTAGTAGATTGATGCCACAAACATTAAGACCCAATCCATTGTGTATTATAACTTACTTTATCAACTTTTTATTTATTGTGACAAGGATTATAAGAAGATCATATTGGTTTTGAACTTCAATTGGTGGTAATTCATGTTGTTGAAACAGGATACCCATTTTTGTCGAATGTATACAATCTAATAGAGCTGTTACATCATTTGTCTTAACAGTGAGTGCTACAATCACCTTTTTTAAAGCTTCTTGGAGAATTATGTGGTATGTAGGCGATGTTTGTACGAGTTCCCAGAGAGAGGTCTTAGTGGGAGTAGCATGAAGCTACTCAACAAGATCATAATCTTGACCAATATTATGAGTAAGATGAGGTGGTTGAGGAAGCATGGGTTGAGAAGTTGGTAAAGTGATCAGAATGTTTGACTGTTGTTTACTTTGTTTATTATTTCATGTATTTTATGTGTGAGCAACCACATTGTAATAGGGTTGTTGTGACGCATTTTGATACACTTGATTTCCTTAAGTAATTTATTTTGCAAAATTAAGAATGTACCCGAGGGTCGAGGCGGTGTTGGAGCACCTTGAACCATAATCACTGGTTAGAAGTGAGGAGACACATTAGGTGTCCTATTTACAATGATTTTAGGAACATTAGTACACTTATTCACTATCCCCTTAATGGGTGGGATAAGTCTATTAATGATGATTGAATTAACATTTTTTTTACATTAATTATGCTCAACATCTATCCCCAAAGGATTTAATGTGAGAGACCTTTCTTCATCCACCAATGCTTCGTCTCTTGAAAGGAGAGCATTGGAAGTAAGGGAAGGTAAAGTGTTGTTAAGGGAATTGTTGATGACTGTATTTTTAGTGATGTCCAAGGGGTTTTAACATGCAACCAAAGGATATCTATTCATGGTTTTCGCATCATTAGTGATGTCCAAAGTACTTGAACATTCAACCAAAGGAGGAAGATTGAGGGTCTTCACTTTCTTAGTGATATCCAAGGTGCTTGACCATTCAACTAAAGGAGGAATAGGATGACTCATGGAATCATCATCATCATATACTTTAGATAGTAGATCCAAGGCATTATCATGATTTATATTAGTAATAGAAGAAGAACTTACACAATCATCTTTCTCATGAGTATCCATGGAGATGAATTTGGTTAAATCTTTTAATATCAAAGGATATGCACCCATGATTATTGTGAAGCTATCAAAATCATGTATATAAGAAAGTAATTTGAGTTCATATGTTGAACATTTAGAAACATCAATATCATTTATGGATCCTGTGTGTTCTAAAACATGAGGGTTCACATTAGTGAATTTAGAGAAATTTTCATAATCTAGGATATATTCATGCAAAGATTTCAAAGAGGAATAACATGAAGAAGCCATCATGAAATGTCTTGGAACAACAATGTACAATCAGATCTATTCATTTATCAAATACCACCAATATGAGAGATTTTTATACACCAAGACACTAGTTTGAGGAAACCAGGTTTTTGAATCTTTTTCAAAGATCTAAAACACACTAGTGTCACTACAAAAAAGTGATCAAGATTTTAAAAGTGCTGCAAAAAAGGAAATATAGACAACTTTATGATTTATTGCAAAGATATGTGAAAGAGATGCTATTGTCATATGTTGAAATACACAATGTGTAATTGCAAAAGTATAATAATTATGTACTTTTTCCAAAATTATGCAAGATTTTTGAATGACTATTAATAAATATGAAATGAAATCAATGCAAGATCTAATTTGAACAATCAACAAGATACAAATGATCGAAGCTATAGGTTCACCAAAATGTTAAGTGTGAGAAAGGTGAATGATGTCAACTAGCATGCACACTAGATCAAACCCTCTTTCACAATAACATTCAAGGACAAGACCGAGCCAAATTACTACCAAATGGAGGTGGAATTAGCTATAGATCTTGTACTCAGGAGTGCTATGGAAATATATGATTTAATCAAGTCATTTATTAAACCCTAGGTCAATGATACACTAAACCCTAGTTCTATGATGATCAAATTATAATAGAAGATGTACAACAAATCTCCAAAAACCAATTGTATAGGGAGGATCAGGAAGATGATAGAACCTGTGTCCTAGATGTGGAGGTGTCAGAGGTCTATTTCAGAAGTGCCCAAGTCCTGAAAGGTTGAATCTTCAGAAATTGTAATTAGAGAAATGCTGTAGAGACTGCTTTGATGCTAGATCTGAAGTCTACTAGGGTAGAAAGACTAGGGTGCCAGCACCCAAGTCTTGCATAGAGAAATATTCCTGAAATGCTATCATATCCCAAAACCCTGATTCTTGCTCAGTCATCCTATATCTTCATATTTCCTGAATCTCGCACTTGCAACCTACACAAAAGAAGAAGAAAAGGGGTTTGGGGGTTATTATGTTTAGGGACTTGCCTCAGTCAAATCTCAAGATAGCATTCAAGCTTCCCAACACTGTTGATAGATAAAGAGAGCATACCCTTGTAGGGTAGAGGCTAAACACAAAATCAATATGATGAATCAAATGATAATGAACAACAATGATATCACCTATGTGATGAAACCCTTAGGATGATGAAGGCTTTTTAACTCATAAGGAGAGATAGATGATATCTTCAAACCTGCAACAACACACACATTGACAATACAAATCTACTCTAGAATCACAATGAATGCTTTGAATTCTATTTACTCTAATGCTTCAAGTTGGCTATCTCTATCTAGGTTCATAATGAATTCAAAAACACAGTTATATATGCTTTCTCGCTAGCATTCATCAAATTAAACCAAAAGAGTCGATAAGGAGAAACCTTCTTAAAGGTCCTAAGCCGACAAACATTTAAATTTTCCCTGACCAATTAGGGAAGACTTGGGCACTGGTACCCAAGTCTTGAGGCTCCTTTTTGGTCTGGGATAAGATAAGATGTGGTCCCCTTGTTCCCAATTTATATTGGTTTCAGACAATTTTGCATTGGGATGAATATTTAGAATGTATAATGTATTGACGAGAACCTAGGAGCTAAACAAGGACGTAAAAAGACATGTGGCCACTTTTTAATCCATAACACAACCATATCAAGATAGAGGATGAGCCTTGAATGAAACATCTAATCATAGAATATGATCAGAACAATGAGGTGTTGTATATTAAAGTGGAACCATGGGTGTATGGCCTTAGAACTAAGGACATTCATATAGAAGAAATCCTTATGTGCCAATTTCTAGATGGAAAGGATAGTCAAATTACTCCAGGTACAGATATTCTGATTGAGTTAGATTGTGAATCATATGATGAAGGCGTAAATCACATATATAGTTTTGAACAACATAATTCTAGAGAACTCTAGAAATGCATAGAATAGTGGACACCTTTGGAAAGCCTACTTCTAGATGGATGGTGCCTAATTCACAATACCACACATTCAGATATCACTTGTGCAATGTGATGCATGGTCATTGAGAACAAAAAAACCAATTAACTTGGAAACATTAGGTTATTATGGAGGTAAACAAGTCATGAATTTAGCTGCAAAGATTGAAGTATCGAACAAAGATGAGCTTACTAATCAACATGACATTGAGGTAAACAATCAAGAGGTTAAATATGTTTTAATTTGAACAAAACAAAATTTATCAAGTCATGATAGACCTGTAATTGTCAATGAGTAAGGTCATTCAGGACTTGTAGAAGAGAAAATATCTCAAAGGGATCTAAAGGTCCTAAAACAAAAAGAACTCAAAGATCAAGCCTAGACTCTCAAGTTTGATAGATCCAAGTCCAAATAGGATGCCAAAGTGGGAGTAGAGTTAATAAATCCACAAGGTAAGTCCTTTCTTGCTACCTACAGATTGTAATTCCACTGCACTAAAAAGATGGCAGAATATGAAGCACTAGTCCATGGATTATTGTTGCCAGTGAAGAAGAAGGTAAAAATATTGAAAGTCTTCACATATTTTGAACTTGTAGTGAAACAGGTTAGAAAATTGTATGTGTGTCATTATAAAAGGTTATCTAGTTATAGACATAGGGTATGGGATTTGATTGAAATCTTCGATGTGTTCAACATCACCTACATCCCAAGAAAGTTTAATCATTGAGTTGATGCACTGGCCAATGTTGCTAGTATGCTTGAACCCCTAACTCTATTGGGAATGAAGAAGTTTTCAATAGAGTTAGTGTATGTTCCATCTATTCCCAATAATATCACAGACTTTCATGTGTTTGAATATGACAAACACATCTTAGAATTTATTACTAACTCGAGTATCTTTGAAGCTCAAATTATTGAAGAATATGATGTACAAGAGTTGACTTGGGATGAAGAAGATATAGTTGATCTACAGAGCAACACCATTCCTAAATGGACAATAGAGTTGGAGTGACTATTTGATTTGGATAACATGGCAAAATAAAAGGATCTCCCGAAAAACTGAGAGAGGTGCATATGAACATTTTAAATTGGGTGATGATAAAGAGCCATAGAATGTGTTGATTGGAAAAGTATGTACACTAGAGGAAAGGGTAGCCATAGCTCAAGCACTGAAGGATTATCAACATGTCATAGCATGGAGCTATGAGGAATTGAACATGTATGCTATGTCCATAATTACACATACTATCCCTTTAAAATCAGGAGTTAAGTCATTTAAATAGAAACAAAGACTAGTTAATGCTCTCCTAGAACCATTAATCTTCGAAGAAGTTAAAAAATTATTGTCTGCCAGGATCATATTTCTAGTGAGACATTAAAATTGGGTGCAAAATCTTATGCCGGTAAGGAAAAGAATGGAGAGATTCGACTTTGCGTCGATTTTTGAAACTTGAACAAAGCATCCAAGAAGGATAACTAGCCGCTAATTTCCCTGGATGAAGTACTGCAAGTGGTCAATGGAGCACAAATGATGTCCTTTCTATATGGATTTTCCAATTACAATGAGGTAATGATGGACAAGGAAGATTGACATAAGACAAACATTCATAACCAAGTGGGAGATCTTCACGTATAGAAGGATTCCATTTGGACTAATCAATGTAGGTGCAACTTTTCAACATTCCATAGACATCTCTTTTAGAGGACTAGTCGGTAAGTGTATCATCATATACATGGATGACCTCACCATATTCTCAAAGGTTAGAGGAGATCACATAGCTAACTTACGAAGAGCACTTCAAAGGTGTGAATAGTATGGCATTTCCTTGAATCACAAGAAATGCATATTCGGGGTCATAGAGGGGAAGTTACAAGGCCATATCATCTCTAAGAATGGAATAACCATTGATCCAGAAAGAGTAAATGCAATAATAAAGCTCCAAATTCCAAGGACCAAAATAGAATCAAAATCTTATTTTGGAAAGATTAACTTGGTCTACAAATTTACTACGGGTTTTCCAAAAATTGTGCAACCTTTAAATGTGATGATGAATAAAGATGCCAAAGAATGAGGATGCCAAAATAGAATGGACTCTTTAGGTGAAATAATCATTTGAAGATATCAAGAAAGTGATTGTAGATGCACTAGTCTTAATTAGTCTAGATTACACTAAACATTTCTATATCTATTCATTCGTTTCAAGTCATACATGTGCAACTGTGCTAACCTAGATGAATGATAGCAAGGAAGAAAAGCCCATTGCCTTTATGAGAGCCCTAGTCAAGGATACTAAATTGAGATATCTGGATGTCGAGAGACAAGCATTAGCACTTGTTAAAGCTGTAAGAAAATTTTGACAATATATACTAAGGAGCCATGTGATGATCATTGTACTTGATTCAGTAGTAAAATTGTTGCTCTTGCAAAATGAACCAGGAGAATGTAGGGAAAAATGGATCACCATCCTACATGAGTTTGATATTGATATTACACCAATGAAGTTATTTTGAGGACAAGATTTGATGCAAGCTATAGTTGAAACAGATCCTGGACTGACTAGCCACCAATATGTGGTCAATAATGGTGTAAAGGATGATTGGTATGTAGACATTGTTCATTATTTGGTTACTAAAAAAATGCCCATTAGAGATGAAAGCATCTCAAAGAAGAGATTTGAAGATAAAATCACAAAGCTATATCATTAAAAGCAGAGTTCTCTTTAGGAAGAATCATGAAGGAATCTATCTAATGTGCCTAAATTGCTCAGAAGCAGATAAGGTCTTGCACGAACTCCATTAGAAGTTTAGAACCACCCATGGATCACATTTAGAGACAACTCATATGATCTCGAGGGCTAGTTACTATTGGCCAACCATATAAATAAGAACACAACTAAACACATTAAGCATTGCCACACCTACCAGACTACAACAGACAAAGGAAGATATGAAGCTCAACTGTTGCAACCCATTATGGAGATGCATCCATTCACTCAATAGGGGCTAGATTTCATCAAAATGATTAATCCACCCTCATCCTCTAGACATAGGTACATTTTAAAAGTCATTAATTATTGTACTAGGTGGACAAAGACAACTTTAAGCAAATCGTGTACGATGGATACCATGATCAAATTTTTAGAAGAAAACATCATCACCAAGTTTGGAATACCATACGCCCTGGTATGTGATAACAGTCCTACATTTTCATCTTTGAAATTTCTAATTGGGATTTTAAGTATGGCATAATGCTATTTTTTTTGTCAAACTATTACCCCCAAGGAAACAGTTTGGTAGAATCAACCAATAAAAACTTGTTAGATATCATCAAGAAGTTGATAGAAAGTACTCCCATAGATAGGAATACCTTATTAAAATATGCTTTATGGGTAGATTGGATACATGTAAAGTCAACCCTAGGAAATTCACTTTACCAATTGGTATATGGGGTTGATCTAGTTCTACCTATAAATCTAAAAATTCCAACTTGGGAGTTTTCTCAAGAATACCTAGGCTTAGAAGATAAACTAGAAGCTAGATTGTTACAAATTTTATTCTTAGAAGAGAAAACAAACAAGGCCATCAACCATTTTTCTAAACATCAAGCTGTGGTGAAACATTGGTTTGAGAAAAAGGCCAAAGTAAAGACTTTCCAAATATTAGACCTTGTCCTATGTTGGGATAAAGCCCATGAGAAGAAAGGTGACCATGGTAATTTTAAGAGATAGTACATATAGAATGAAGACCCTGACAAGGGAATTTGTTCCTCTACCAGTCAATGTTCAGTTCATTAAACACTGTTTCTAGGCTTAAAAACTTTTGAAACCTTGTAAATACTTGTACAACGTATATAGTTTGGTGTGTTTTTGTTTTCTTTTTCTTGTTTTCCTATTTTATTTTGTTTTTATTTCTCTTTTGTTTGTTTTGTGTGTTGAGAATCATCACTTTTCTGGTAAGCAAAAAGGGACAGGTTGCAACCTTAGAAAATATTTTTTAAAAAAAATTCAGGAAGTTTTAGAAAATCTCTGTATAGGTTTGTAATTTTTATGGTTGTAGTTTGTCTGATATGATCTAGAAGATAATATTCACCAAAAATAACACAAAACACTCAATGAATCACATGTATCCACATTTAAAACTCTTTGAATTGGTTTGGGAGTTAGTGAGTATTTGCATCAAATAAAAAATCTAAAGGTTTCCTTTGCTACTGCTATAATTCCCAACCTAATAGGAGGTTTCAGTACCTGCAAGAAATGAACTGAAAAGAAATATCATATATAAAAGGAAGAAATATTGAAAATCAAAAGATGAAAGAGATTTAATTATTTAGATTATCCAAATAACTCTATCAGGGCTATGAATGCCTGACTGGCAGTAGAGCTATGTTTGGGGGAATTATAGAGATAGCCTTGTCGGGGCTATGGACGCTTGACTGGCAGCAAGGCTCTATGCAAGGTTGGCTTAGAAGGTTGACCAAACTATGTATCTTAATGCAAATAACTACTATTTTCCTACTTTTCCAAGGGAGGGATTAAATCATTTGCACACACTTAAATTCCTTTGGAAAATTATGTTATTTTGTTGAATATGTTTTTGATTAGTTCAGTTGGAAAAGAGGGTCTAGAACCCTATACAAAATAGCCCCTTGGACAATAGGCCTTAAACATGCCAGTAACAGTGTTGTTATATGGAGCCTAATCAGACTCGAAGGTTAAATTTTCACCACTTTTATTAGCATGGTTTCCCCCCAAATTATTTAACGGGGGTTTGGGGGTAGTACCCCCAAGACGGGGTCAAGGAGTAGCATAAAAAAAACACTATTTTGTAACTGACATAAGGCTTGATAAAAGCGGCTAAGGGTTAGGATTTTTGTTGATATTGTATTGTAACATTTGTAGCAATATTGAGTTGTAATGATTGCTGGTTGTAATTGGTTTGATTTGTTGGATAATAATATTGGACTCTTTGTTGGTGGATGTAGCCCGAGTTTGGGTGAACCACGTTAAATTGTCTCTCGCTGTTATTATTTTTGTGTATTTTTATTCCTCTCTTTAATCTTTATTTACATTTAATTGATATCTTTTGCATGCAATTCCTAACAAGTGGTATCAGAGCGGGTTGTGTTCAATTATCATTTGCATGAAGGTCTCATGGTTGAGTGGGAGTCTCATAGTTAAGTGGGAGCAATGGAAGATGAGGGTAAATTGAAGGTAGATAAATTCAATGGGCAGAACTATTAGTTATGGAAGATGTAGATGGAGGATTATCTCTATTAGAAGGATTTATGGAGGCCGTTGGAAGGAATAGCCAAGAAACTGACAACAATGACTGATGAGGATTGGAATCTTCTAGACAGAAAGGCACTGGGAACCATTAGGTTATGCCTAGCACAATCTCTGGCATTCAATATAACAAAAGTGAAGACAACATATGAACTGGTGAAAGATTTAGCTAAATTGTATGAAAAACCCTTAGCCTCAAATAAGGTATTTCTCATGAAGCATTTGTTTAATCTAAAAATGAATGAAGGTGGATCTGTGACAGATCATTTAAATGAGTTTAATACAATTACTAGTTAGTTAACTTCTGTAAAAGTGAAATTTGATGAAGAGGTGAGGGCTCTCTTGGTTTTATGTTCTTTACTAGAAAGCTGGAATAGCTTGGTAATGGCTGTAACTTTGTCTCTGGTTCAAATACTTTAAAATTTGATGATGTTGTTGGTGTTATCCTTAGTGAGGAAATGCGATGGAAAAGCTCAGGAGGGTCCACATCAGGTAGTGTTTTGAATGCAAAAAGCAGGGGCAGATCAAAGGAGAGAGGAAAAGGTTCTGGAGGTCATGGGAAGTCACAAGGAAAATCAAAGGACAAGAGGTCCCAATCTAGAGGACAGAAGGATTGCTGGTACTATAGGAAACCAGGTCATCTAAAGAAAGATTTCTAGTCTTGGAAGAATAAAGAAGGAGACAAACAAGAAGGCAATAAGGAGGCAAATGTGGTAAGTAATAAATCTGAAGATGATGCTTTGATTCTTTCCCTAGATGATGTTTATGATTCATGGGTTTTAGATTCAGGGGCTTCATTTCATGCTACGCCTCATAGAAGTTATTTTCTTGATTCTGTCCAAGGGGATTTTGGGCTGGTTTATTTGGGAAATAACGAACCTTGTCAGATTGTTGGAAAGGGAAGAATCAAGATTAAGTTGTAGAATGGGAATCATTGGCTACTACAAGAGGTAAGGCACGTTCCAAGGTTGAGTAGGAATTTAATTTTAGTAGGGTAGCTAGCTGATGAATGTTGCATAGTTACTTTCAATGATAAAATTGGAAGGTTTCAAGAGGTGCCTTATTGTTCCTTCTACTTTAGTTGTTACAAAGAAGAATCAAATAGGTTCAGGAATAGTTGTTGAGGGTTCATAGGAAGAGACTAAAGCAGTTGCTACAGGTTCTGAGACAACATTGTGGCATAATAGACTTGGGCATATGAGTGAAAAAGGTATGAAGGTACTTCATTCTAAGAAAGTTTTACTAGGTATGAAATGTATTAATATGGATTTCTGTGAAAGTTGTGTGCATGTAAACCAAAGAGAGTTAGTTTTCTCAAGGATGGGAAGTAAAAGAAAGATGAAAAGTTGGAGCTTGTGCATACAGATGTATGGGGACCGGCTCTCGGTGGCTCTTAGTATTATGTTACATTCATAGATGATGCAACTAAGAAGGTTTGGATTTATTTCGTCAGGCAGAAATCTGATGTATTTGAAACATTTAAGAAATGGAGAAGCTTGGTTGAGAATGCGATAGGTAAAAGATTAAAATGTCTTAGATTTGATAATGGTGGTGAGTATTGTAGAAAATAATTTAAGGATTATTGTTCCATAAATGGAATTCGTAGGCAGAAAATAGTTCCAAGAACTCCACAGGAGAATGGAGTGGCTGAGTGCATGAACAGGACAATAATGGAGCATGCAAGGAGCATGAGATTGCATTTTGGGCTGCCTTTAAACATGTGGGTAGAGGTTGTCAATACCGCTATCTATTTAATTAATAGAGCTCCTTCAATTCCTTTGGGATGTGGTATTTCAGAGGAAGCATGGAGAGGTAAGAAGATGAGTTATTCTTTTCTCAAAACCTTTAGATTTGAAGCATTTGCACGTTTAAATTCTAAAAATAGAACCAAGCTGAATGAAAAATCAAAAAAGTGTATCTTCATTGGATATGGCATTGATGAATTTGGTTATAGGCTTTGGGATGTTGAAAATTTGAAAATTGTGAGAAGTAAGGATGCTGTATTCAATGAGAAGGTGTTGTACAAAGATTAGTTGCGATAGCATGAGAAGAAAGAAAAGGATTATGTGGTACTGGATGATACTCTAGATAATGATGTTCCAATGGTTCCTCATGCTCCGGAACATCAACAAGAAATACCACAAACTCCAGTGAATGTTAGATGATCAACAAGGCTAAGTAGACCTCCTGAAAGGTTTTCTCCCTCTTTGTATTCTATTTTATTAATAGATGCTGGTGAACCGGAAGGGTATGATGAATCTATGCAGGTGGATACAAAGGTTTAGTGGGAGCTTGCAATGAAAGAAGAAATAGTCTCCTTACTAAAAAATTAGACTTGGGAATTATGTAAATTGCCTGTAGGTAAAAAGGCTTTACCAAACAAATGGGTTTATAGGATGAAAGAGAAAGATGGAGGTAAGAAAAGATTTAAAGCCAGGTTAGTTTTACAAGGATTTGCACAGAGAAAAGGCATTGATTTTAATGAGATTTTTTCTCCGGTTGTTAAGATGACTTCTATTCGTATTGTTTTAAGTATTGTGACTACTGAAGATTTGCATTTGGAACAGCTAGATGTGAAAACTGCCTTTGTCCATGGTGATTTGAAGGAGATATATGGAACAACCATAGGGATTTGAGGTCAAAGGTAAGGAGAAATTGGTGTGCAGATTGAAGAAGAGTTTGTATGACTTGAAACAAGTACATTGGCAATGGTATTTAAAATTTGATATGGTTGAGCAAGACTACAGTCGGTGTAATTTTGACCATTGTGTTTATTTTAAGAGGTTGGATAATGACAGCTACATTATTTTATGTTTATATGTTGATGACATGCTTGTAGCAGGGTCTAACATGAATCACATTAGAGAGTTAAAATAGCAGTTAGCACAATCATTTGCTATAAGGATTTAGGGGCAGCAAAACAAATCCTTGGTATGAAAATTTGCAGAGATAGGAAGAACATAAAATTGACTCTATCTCAAGCTGATTATGTTGAAAAGGTGTTGTAGAGATTCCATATGGAGAATGCAAAAGTTGTCAGCACACCTTTGCCCAGTCATTTGAAATTGACTAAGGAGATGTGTCCAAAGACACAAGAGGAGGAAGATAAAATGTCCAAGGTACCATATGCTTCAACTGTAGGAAGTTTAATGTATGCCATAGTATGCATGAGACTGGATATTGCACATGTTGTAGGAGTTGTAAGTAGGTATATGAGTAATCCTAGATTGGAGCATTAGAATGCGGTAAAATGGATTCTCAGATATTTGAGAGGTACATCCAATAAACACTTATGTTTTGGGGGCTCTAATACTGATTTAGTAGGCTATGTGGACTCAAATTTAGCAGGGGATATTGATACCAAGCAGAGTACTACAGGTTATGTCTTTATTGTAGGTGGGACAGTAGTGAGTTGGATCTCACGGTTGCAAAAGGTGGTTGCTTTATCCACCACGGAGGCAGAGTATGTAGCTGCAACAGAGGCAAGCAAGGAGATGATATGGATACAATCTTTCATGGAAGAATTGGGCAAACAATAGGCTAACAGTTATTTGTTTATGAAGAGCCAGAGTGCCATACATCTTGCAAAGAATTATGCCTTGCATTCAAAGACCAAACACATACAACTAAGGTATCACTTCATCTGGTCGGTGTTGGATGATGGATAGTTACAATTGGAAAAGATACATACAGATGAAAATCCAGCGGATATGTTTACAAAGGCAGTGACAAGGGAGAAGCTGAGCTCCTCTTCAGCTTTAATTGGTCTTCAAGACTGAAAACAAAAAATTAGAACAACAGGGTCCAGGTTGCTTATTTCCAATGGGAGCTACAAGGTCAGCGATGTTATGATTAGTCTCCAAGTGGGAGATGATATGGTGTGGAATTTGATCAGTCTCCAAGTGGGAGATTGTTGTTATATGGAGCCTAATTAGACTCAGAGGTTAAATTTTTCCCACTTTTATTGGCGCAGTTTCCCCCCAAATTATTTAATAGGGGTTTGGGGGCAGCGCCCCTTAGATGAGGTCAAGGGGAAACATAAAAAAAACCCTATTTTGTAATCGACATAATGCTTGATAAAAGTGGATAAGGGTTAGAGTTTCCATTGATATTGTATTGTAGCATTTGTAGTGGTATTGAGTTGCAAGGATTGCTAGTTGTAATCGATTTGATTTGCTGGATAATAATATTGGACTCTCTATTGGTGGATGTAGCTTGAGTTTGGGTGAACCACATTAAATTGTTTCTCATTGTTATTATTTCTATGTATTTTGCATTCCTCTGTTTAATCTTTATTTGCATTTAATTGATATCTTCTGCATGCAATTCCTAACAAACAGTACATTGACAACACACTTACAGTGGACAAAAAATGACTAACCAAAAACACTAGAAAACAAAAGAAAGAACTAAGGATTGTCAGTAGTCCCGAAGTTGGCCAAAAACTTGACGATGTCTTTGTAGTCACTGAGGCTATCGATCCCCACCTGCTTGACTTTGTCATGTAGATCCTTGAGAACAACAAAAATTGATGCCGCTCAATGTAAGGCCTTGGCAGCAAATTCGGTCATGGTCTTCCATTTCTTCTACATTTTCTCCATCTGTAGCTTGAGTCTCCCCATGTCCTCAGTGGTCGTGACACATAGTGAACAGCTATCCTTATTATCCACAGCACCGGCTTCCTCAACAGCAACACCCAAGTCCTCCAAACTCAACTTGTTCGTGGAAGCAAAATGGCTCGCCCTTTCTTCCTTGTGCACAAACTTAGTAGGAGCTTTGTCCTCCCCCTCCTCCATAGTTTCCTCCATAAATTTTGAGCCATCAGAAATCTCAACACCCTGAGGGTTAGCAGAAGGTTTCTCAGCAATGCGATTAGACCAATGCACCCTCGAGTTGGTTCGCTTAACAACATCCTCCCCTTCACCACCTTCAGTTTGTATGGGCCCTGGGTCTAATTCAATTATTTTTGTCAGACCAATCGCCATCCCTTCTTCCTCAGCACCAGTCTTGGCTTTCTTAGCCTACACAACCCCTTCCTCCTCAGCCGCCATTCTCTCCCTTTTGGCCAGGCCAATTTTCTCTTTCCCCGGCTTAGGATTGGCTTTTCTTGGGGATTTCTTTTTAGACTCAGGGGTGGGGGTTCTAGCCGGGGACTTGTATTCCACAATACGGGGGCTCCCCTTGGTAGTTTTAGAGATCTTAGGGGTCCCGACACACATTTTCACCTTGCCTTTAGAACCAAGAAGAACAAACATATGGAGGTCCTCAATCATTTTGACCTTAATCTACTTCGGGGGACACAGGGCGAGATGGAAATGGTATAGTCTCAGAATGAGGCCCTGGTGGATGGGGACAAGAGGGTGACCGGGGTTTTTATCCCTAAGCTCTCTAGCTGACTTAATGGAATTTTCCATAGAGGACTAAAGAAAAAAAGGAAAGCTAATTTCCATTTTGTTCCTAAAGTGATTAAGAAGGGCATAGTGATAATGGTAGAATACCTTAAACCTTCCATCTAGCGTGAAGAACATAATGATCATTAAGAAGATTTGGCCCTAGGGCTCTGACAGTTTTTCCCTATCAAACCCACCATGCAACTTCATAGCCGCCTCCCCCTCTCTAAAGAAGAGACCCATATGTTCTGGGGCGGGCACCTTGTTGCATCTAGCATGCTTCTTCCCTTTGGTGGGGAGCCTCGTAACCTAACTAATCACCTCTTTAGACAATTAGAAGCTAATACCCCCAAGCGGACTTGTCTGGTGTCCTCTTCCATGACTCAGCAAACTGGCTCGACAAGTTTTCATCATGGCCAATCATACCTTCCAAAAAGGAAACCACTTCACCCTCTTGGATGATATGCCAAACAATTTGGTCCTGCCTGAATTCCTCCACCGTGGTTGGCTCAATCTTCACAATCTCTCCACCCATATTCATAGTTTGAATTTGACACAGGCAACAGAGCTTAAAATTGTTAAGGTTGGTTCTGTTGTAATTAGCAAGTAACCTAATAAAATGGAAGAGTCATGGAGTAAGATCAATAATCACATCATAATTATTATGGTGATATGCCACACCTATGCCACATTGCAAAATCTCCTTGGGAAGAGATCTTGACCACCACCTTGTGTCCCAATGAATATCACCTGCTATAGAGATTAACCAAATATTATTGCCCACAGGAGGACCCATTCTACACACCTTCTGTACCCCTACTTGAGGCCACCATGACATCCTTTTAGTCCAATTAGGTGTCTCCCTCGCACCATCACCAAAATCAAGGTTTTTTGCTTTATGACTTGTCTACTTGTCATCCAGTCAGCACACCAACCCACCAACAGACAGTTATCTTGCCAGCTATACTTCCAACCCATGTAGACCCCCTTCCTAAGCCACCTAGGAGTGCTAGACTTCCCACCCATTTGTTTTTGAAAATTCAAAATTTTTTACCCGCCAGACTTGTTGACCCATCCAAAACCATCAACCTTGGTCCTGTTTGAACGGGTCTCCATGAAATGCACATAACCCCCACCACCGCCCAACCATAGAAAAAGGATGGTCACAACCCCAAACCACATAATTCTTATTATTGTCTTCATCTTTCTTTATGATAATATGACTCTCATTGGGCAGGCTAGTCATACTCCTCCAGCATCACCATCCTTTGCTACCATTGCCCAAATTTGCCATAGCATTGACAACTGCATTCCCTCCCTGTATATGTGAGAGATCTTAAACTCCTCCAACCCATTGAGTAGTAATTTAATATCTCCCATAATGTCAGCCAAATTCCACCCTAACTGAGCTAAACCCAATGCAACATTAACAATTAACTTTGAGTCCCCTTCCACATGAAGAAGTCTGATGTTCAAGGAGATAGCCAATTTAATACCCCATAGCATGGCTAAGGCTTCAGCCTCATTGTTACTCTTGAAGCCAATACCTCCAGAATATGTAGCTATAAAGGCTCCCTTATCAGTTCTTATGATTCCTCCTTTGCTAGCCACCCCCAGGTTCCCCTTGGCGGCTCCGTTGAAGTTGAGCTAACACCATCCTTTCTGTGGCATGACCCACCTGGTCTTGGCTCTAGAAATCCTTTTAGAATCATCTATACGACAAGTACTAGGGCTGATGTTCCAATGCTTTAACAAACACTATTCTTCCCATCTAGGGGGTCTATCCACTACTTTGAAATTGCTAGAGTTGATGTTCTCTGCCAATAGTTTGAGGCAGCTCTAGAAGACTTCCATGGGGGTTTTAAATGTCTCTGAAATTTTGTTATTGCATTCCTTCCAAAGATTCCAGGCCAAGTGGGGTGGTAATTGTAACCAGAGCTCCTTGGTCACTGGGAGCATCAAACTAAAAGGGGCCTCCAAATCTAGGCTAGGGCAGTAAGATTATTATTTAAGGTCCAACATATATTAAGCTTTTAAAAAATAAGCCCCATACCTCCTAAGCAAAGCTATAGTGAAGGAAGAGATGATTGGGTGTCTCTTCTTTAGTACCACATAGAACATACCTGTTTGGCATTTGAAAACCCCTCCTTTTTAGATTATCCATGGTCAAAATTTTGTTGTGCATCAGGGTCCACCAAAAGAAATTGACTTTAGGAATCCAAAATTTCCTCCATAATCTATCCTCCCCAGTGTCTAACTATAGGCCATAAGCACTTCTAACTGAGAACAAGCCTTTGTTTTCCTTGTCCTAGATCATCTGATCCTACTTAGGAAAGAGAGGGATTCTAAAGTCCTCTAGGTCCCTTTGAAGTTTTATAGTTAGCATCCTATCCTCATCATGTTTCGAGACACATTCTATCATATCTTTCCATTTCCTAAACCCCTCATGAGACCTTAAGTAGTTCACCACCTTGGGGCCAAAGAATCTATAGGCCTTGTCCATAATTCTTCCATACTCTAGCTCCTTGAGAGGCTTATCCTTCAGCCACCTATCCTCCCAAAAGTTAACATCCCTGCCATCCCCAATCTTCCACCTAATACCTTGGCAAAGGAGGCCACGAGTCTTGAGGGTACCATTCCAAATGACAGAGCCTTTGGGTAACTCGACATTAGAGAGCAGCTTGCTACCCCAATCCCCATTGAGATACTTAGCCATCATAATTTCCCCCCAGTCTTTATTACCTTGAATTAAGTTCCATCCCACCTTGGACAAGAAGGCATGATTCATGAGTTGAATTCTTCTCAGTCCCAATTCCCCTTGGCATCTAGGGGTACAAACTTTGTCCCACCCAACTAGTGTAATTCTCTGTTTCTCCTCCACTCCAGACCAGAGGAACTTCTTTTGGATTTGTTCAATCTTCTCCACCACATATCTAGGAATTTTGAACAAACTTAAGGAGTAGTTTGGCATACCTTGAAAGGAAGCTTTAAGGAATTGGAATTTCCCCGCTTGACTCAGAAGGGCTCCTTTCCAGCCAGCCAATTTCCTCTATATTATTTCCAATAATCCATTCTAATAGTTAGAAGAGACTTTAGTGGTAGTAAGCGGGAGGCCCAAGTAAGTGGTTGGGAACCTCGCACTTGAACAACCCAGGACACAGGTGATTTTTCATTGCAGATCCTCTTGGGTATTGAGAAAGTAGATGTGGCTTTTCTCAAAGTTAATACTCTGGCCAGAGACACCTTCATAAGCCTTAAGTAACCCTTTCCATCTTCTAGCTTCAACAACTGAGGCAATCTTGAACAATGTAGTATCATTGACGAATTGTTGTATGACTGAAGTCTAAGAAGATTTAGCAGGCTTGATGCCTTGGAGAGTCCCCTACATCAAAATGTTGCATGCATTCCTACCCAAAACTTTATCCAATAGGATAAAGAGATAGGGAGAAAGAGGGTCACCTTGCCTGAGGAGAACCATTGACGAGAATAGAGAAGCGTACTGTGGAAATACACTCCTTGATCATATTAGTCACCTTCTCTTGAAAGCTAAATTTCCCTAAAACCCTGATCAAGAAGTCCCAATTGACACAATCATAGGCTTTGGAGATATCTAGTTTAAAGATCATACCCAAGGAGTTGCTCTTGGAAATTGAGTGGATGATCTCATGTGTAGTGATGGCCGCATCGAGGATCTGCCTCCCCAGAACAAAGCCCTTTTGGTTTGGTGCAATGAGTTTGTCAAGGAGAGGTTGAAGCCTAAAAACTAGAATTTTGGTGAAGATCTTGTACACCATGTTGAAAAGACTAATAGGTCTAAACTTAGTCATAAGATTAGCTTTTGTCTTCTTCAAGATCAAAGCAATAAAGGTGCTGTTCAACTACCACAAGAGCCTACCCATTCAAAAGAAATCCTTGGCAGTGTTGAAGACATCATTCCCAACAATCTCCCAGAAGGTTTGAAAGAAGGCTGGGGGGAATCCATCTGGGCTAGGGGATTTGAAAGTACCCATAGAAAAGATAGCAACTCTAACTTCCTCCTCTGAGATGGGTTTGGTTAGAAGGCAATTATCCTCTTCAGACAGAATGGTTGGTATGGCATCCAGGAGGGAGATATTATCATCCATAGGGGCACTAGTCTGTTGAGCAGCTAACAGAGACTCAAAATAATTGGAGGCTAATCTCTCAATCTCCACATCATCCTCAAGTATAGTGCCTTGCTCATCCCTTATTTTCCTGATCATATTCCTCTTCCTATGCCTTAGAGTGGATTGGTGAAAGAAGGAAGTGTGTCTATCTCCTTCTTTGAGCCATTAAACTCTTGACTTTTGCTTCCAGTAAACCTCCTCTTCCTTAAGAGTCTGTACCCATTCCTTAGAGAGAGTGTTATCCAAGATCTATAGTTTCTCCGAGAGGTCCACCTTCTCCATTCTATCTAGCACTTCCTTGTGTTGAACCATAATGTTTTTCTTTCTGGTCAGGACATTGCCAAAGATATATTTATTCTATCCTTTAACCTTACTCCTCACATTAACCAATTTCTGAGCCAATCTGAACATAACAGACCCTTGAACAAGGATATTCTGCCACCTAGAAAGGCTATCCCTAAAGTCAGGATGGAGAGCCCACATCATTTCAAATCTGAAGGGGAAGGGGCACTTCATACTCTCCTCATACCAACTGAGCAAAAGAGGGTTGTGGTCAAAGCCCACCTGAGGAAGGGCAATCAAATGCATAAGATTAGTGATAGCCCAGTAAGAAAAGACTAAGAATATGTCTAACTTAACCTAGATAAGATTGTTCCCTTGTCTCATGTTTGACCAGGTAAAAGATTGCCCCATCAAATCTATATCCATGAGACCAACACTACCTAAAAATTCCACCAGGTTTGACATGCTATCCGAGAAGTCTGTAAACCCCCCATTTTCTTAGATGGGTAGAGAGGGGAATTTAGGTCCCTCGCAACCATCCAATTAGTTTCTCTAGCTCCCTTAATTTTGGCAACTGAGCTATCCCAGACCTCCTTTCTATTACTGTGAGCATTGGGAGCATAGACATTGATGAGAGTCCAAATTTCCAGGTGACTTTGGAAGGAGACTCAACAAAATGCCTACAATAGGAAACCACACTCCCTACCAGATCGTGGTTCCATAAAGTAGCAACACCTCCTGAGGCTCCTTGAGCTCTGCTAAATGCATAGCTCGTGCTAGGCCAAATATTTTTTAAAGCAACTTTGAAATTTTCCTCTGTCATTTTTACTTCTTGGAGTAAGAGAATATCAACTTTATTGTCAAAAATATAGTTCCTAACCAATAACTATTTTTGAGGGCTATTGAGCCCTCTAATGTTCCATGAGATGATCTTCATTTCTTGGTCTTTCTAGGAGGGGCCAACAAGGTGGTATGCTTTCCCCTAGCAATTTCTTGTTCCATCTCCCTCTGTTTAGTCTTGATGTGTGAGGGTCAGCCCTTGCTGCTATCCCGCCCACATCGGTTGTCTTTCTACTGCTTCCTTTCCCTCTCTTTTTCACGATAGTCCAGCCCTCCTCATCCTCTAGGTCTCTACTAGGCCCAGCACCTGGGGATGGGGAAAAGTTCACCTCTAGGGAACTCAGCCCCATTTTGGTGTACCCTGTATTCTCTCCAGGGATACACACTTCTTGCACCATACTCAGCTGGGAGACATCCCTTCGCACACCAATGTCTGAGGCAATTTCCCCCTCATCCATTTCCTCCTATCCCCTGCTAGAAACAATAGCCTCATGTGACTCTTCCCTTAATTTAGAGGCTTCTTCTGGCTCTCATTCCTCCTCTTAATGGGTCACCCCATTGACAGTCACCTCTTGGACTACCTCTAAAGGGACCTGCAGAGGCTCCACCTCCGGAATCACCACTGATGCTTCCTGCCTCGGGGAGGCAAGGGGTGATTCCATAATTTTAAGGATGTCTTCCTTAAAGGGGTACTCTCTGAGTACTCTTCTGAGGAAACTTGTGCCTCCACGTTAAAGGGGAGGCAGGGGCAATTCCAAAATTTTGCTTGAAAGCAACTTTACATCTTATGAAAATTGGAAATTGTATATTTAAATTTTCTTTTATTTCCTAATATATTAAAAAATTTGGTTGTTTTATTTGGTTGCAAGTTATTGTGTAGTCTCATGACATGCCCCATTTCCCCCCTAGCAAAATGAGGACCTCAACTTCTTTTTTTCTTTTTTCTTGTGTTTCGCCTTTTGTGTTGGTTTAGTGGTAAGGGAAAAATGTAAAGTTCCATCAACAATTTTGAACTGTAATAATCACAAGTAGGGTCTTGGATAGAGCATCAAATTTCATCTAGGGTCACCTTTCGAATTTCCTAAAAAATCATTGAAATAAGCAAGTTCTTCCAGCTGGACATGATAACTGGACATTCTAACTAGACACGACATTGGTAAACTTAATGTTCCACATCCAGATGAAGATCCTTACAAATTTCATGTTAAAAAACATCCTATCGGAAATGGTCCTTAAGCATTTGGAATAATTGGAAGAGGTTACTCTGGACTTGGCACCAAGTTCAAATATAGTTTAACGTTAGCAACCTGACATTTCGATTGAACTGAATATTTCAACCTAGCCCAATATTACAATTTAATGATCCAATTAAATTGAAAATCTACATCCACATCTGGTTGGCCAACAAAGCATTCTAACTAGATATTTCCCACAGTATGAAGGGTTATACACTTTAACCTAAACTCGATCTTACAAAACATAAGATCAAGTTCATTTCTTTCTTCCTATAACTTCACATCCGATGATGTTTTGATGAGTCATCATGATGACCACCTAACATCCCAATTCCTACTTAATGTTATGTACCCCATGGAGACATTCCAGTCAAACCTGACATTTCAAACCAGACATTCCAACCAGACATTCCAATTGAACTTGATATTATGATTATGAATTTTCCACATCTGGTTAGATTACCATTTATAAAGGTAACCGGATTATCCATTTGGATTTCAATTTTAAAAAGGGAAAAGGCATGTTGAAACTGATATACTCCCCCACTCCATGCCATCAATGCTCACCTACTGTAGGCTATATTAAATGCAACTTATAGTTAGAAAAATTTACTTGTTAAAAGTAGATTTTATCTTCATAATTCATTATCAAAGCAATTGAGCAAACAAAAAAGGAATTGCACAGTGAATTGGAAAAGCAAATTACAGAGAAAATGAACTGCAAGGTGAAGTTGTGATCCAAAATTGAATTCAAAGCGACAATGACATCTCAACTAAACTGGATATCTAGATAGTGTATTCTACCCATATAAAGGTGAAGGTTATGAGATAGTCTTGTATGTACGAAATTCCCTAACCCTAATTTCAAATTACAATAAGTTGTTTAAAAATAATTAGTTCAAATTCACCAAAGGGTAAATTGAAATTACATTTCTTACCATAGTGAATTTGAATCTTACACTATAACGAGATGTCTATCTTTCATAAAAGGTGAATTCAAACCTAGATCTAATTAGGAGAGGGGATTAATGGTAAACCCTAGGTAATTGAAATTAGGGTAATTCATGTTTTTTCGTCAATGACCACGGGTAAAATGGAAAAATGCTTGAAGAAGATGAGGGAAGAGTTTAAGGCAGTGGGTCACACCATGGAGATTTGGCCAAAGTTCAGGCTCTGATGTAGGAGCATCTAGTGGTGTAAGAGAAATCTTGCATCACCCAAAAATATTTAAAGTTGTTTTGAATTTATTTGTTTTTGTAGATTTCTTTAGCTGTGTTGGAGTCCATGTTGACACTTTAGTGGTTCGGGACTATCAGAAGTTCAGAAAGGCTAAAAATAGTAACTTGCTATTTTTAGTAAGTTGGCCTATTTGGATACATATGGACTTGAAAATTTACCCCAAGAAGCAGAATTGTAAAAATAAGTAAATAGTGAAGAAATCATCTGAATATCATTTATAGTTTGAGAGATATTAAATTTTCCATCTTGGAAAATTGCTCCTGAAAAACTTTAGATTTGATTTTGAGGTCTTTAGAAGCCTCATTGGGTTTCAAAAAGTGGACAAAATGATCTTTAGATGATTTTGGGCATCGTATACCTTTTCAAGAGCTTTACAATGTCTAGTTTTGTTTGTCAATCAGACACCCAGTTTAAAAATTATGGCCCCTAGAAGTTTTGTTACAAAATTTCAAAAACTTTAAAATTTCAAATCTCCAATTTCTTGGGCAGGAAAATGGACAGCTAGACTTGGCACCCAAACAGGAGAGTTCCACTTTCTAGAATATTCAGGAAGGTAGTAGAGAAGTGGTCTTGAAGTTACTGGTGCCAAATAAAAAAGGGGAAACAGAAAGGTTATGAAGGATAGTGCCATATGTGTAGTTGTGGCCCCAGATTGTAGAAATCTCTGATAGAGTAAGATTTTCTCTGTTGTGAAACAACCCATATTTCTATAGCATGTAATACTGGATTTTGTAATCCATTTTACTAAAGAAATAAAATTTTCTTGATTTCATTCCTCACATTTTTTGTAGGAATCTCTATTGTTGTTTCATGTGTGAGTGTTGGGTAGGTTAAACCTTCATCAAGTGGTATCAGAGCCAAGGTTCTTAAGTGTGTAGAGAAATTGCCGACCATGAGGAAGTTTGCACTAGGACCTTAGGTTATGGGTTTGCTGTAGGGATCAAAATGCCTCTATAAAGAGACCATGATGGTGGGAGAAATACTTAGATAGAAGAGGGTTTTAGAGCCCTACAAAGGCAAATCGATGCATTGAAAGAGGAGCTGTGAAGAGGGTTTGAGCCAAGGAGAAGAGAAGAAAGTAAAGATGAAACTAAATAAGAAGAGATGTTTAAGGAAGAACAAGGTGTTGTAGGAGATCCTAAGAAAGATAGGTGGTTGAGGGCAATTTTGAAGATGGAAAGATGCCTAGGGTTGAAGTTTCCACCTATTTTAGAGATCTAAATCTGGAAGAGCTCATTGATTGGATAAATGATGCGGAGGAATGTTTCAAGTATGAAGTGGTGGAAGATCTAGAATGGGTCAGGTTTGCAAAAATAAAGTTGAAGGGCCATGCTGCTATTTGGTGGAAAGACGTCCAATTAGAGAGAAATAGAAGAGGACAAGGAAAGATCACAAGATAGAATTAGATGGTGGATAAACTAAAGAAGTAGTTCATTCCTTTGGACAATGAGTTGGAGTTATTAAAGAAGTTGCAAGGATTGAATTAGAACAGGTCATGCAGAGGCCAACAAGGAGAAGGTAGCTCATTACATTAATGGGTTGAGGCCAAGTATTCAAGAGGAGCTGAGCCTGGTCATAATCACCACCATACAAGATGCATACTAGTTTTCTCTGAAGGTGGAAGAGAAGGTGAAAAAAGATTCAAAAGAAAGAAAAGAGGGAGAGGTTGTGGTGGAAAGATGGGTGGAAGATCCTATGGAAGTTGAAATGAAGATCCAAAGAAGAATGAAGAATCAAGCACCGGTCAGAATCAAAGAGGAGATAATGCCTACTGCCCTCAAGACCAAGATAATGGTGAACACAAAGGAAGAGGAAGAGGAAGACCTAGACAAGGACCTAGAAGAAGAGGCTTTAGAGGAACCTGTTTCCAATGTGGAGAAGGACATCGAGCATATGGGTGTTCGCAACATCAAGGAAGGAAAAATAGAAGACTTGAGGGTATGCATGAGTTGCACATGTAGATGAAGATGACAAATCTAAGTATTCTAAAGATGCAGATATAGGAGAAGCTCTTGTCATAAGGAGAGCCTTACTGAATGAGGAGAAAAACTCAGTTCAGAGGAAAAGTATGTTCCACACTAGATGTAAAGTTGGACGTAAACATTGTGATGTTATCACTGATAGTGGTAGTACTGATAATCTTGTTTTAGAATAGATGGTTAACAAATTTTATGGTTAGAGAAGGATCATAGAGATTTGGTCAATGAGAAATGCTTAGTAAAGTTCAAGATTGGGAATTACCATGATGAGTTACTGTGTGACGTCATTCCTATGGATGCTTGTCATATATTATTAGGGAGGTCATGGCAGTTTGATATGCATACTGTACATGATGGCCATGCAAACACCTATACCCTGACAAACGATGGGGTTCATCACAAATTGAGGCCCTTGAAGGAGATAGAAGAGAAGGTATGTAGTAGTGCCAGGATTTATTTGGTTGATGGTAGGAAATTTTTGGATGGTATAAGGCATGAGAATATGTGCTATGCATTGGTCCCTAAGATCAAAATGGAGGAATGTGGAGATGTACTAGAAGAAGTCTCAGATATGTTGGAAGAATTTCAAGATATTGTATTTGATAATGTACTAGAAGGTTTACCGCTAGCGAGGAAGATAAGTCACCAAATGAATTTTATACTAGGAGCTAGTTTGTTGAATAAGGCAGCCCATAAAATGACACCTGCAAAGATTGAGGAGCTAGACAAACAAGTTCATGAGTTGTTGAAGAAAGGGTTGATAAGGGAGAGCCTAAGTTCATGTGTGGTACATGCAATACTAGCACTAAATAAGGATGGAGAATGGAGAATGTGTATAGAATCGAGAGCCATCAATAAGATCACAATCAAGTATCAGTTTCCATTACCAAGGATGGATGACATAATGGATTGCCTGAGTGGATCCAAGTACTTCACAAAGATAGATTTAAAGAGTGTATATCACCAAATCTGAATCTAAGAAGGAGATGAATGGAAGACAACCTTAAAGACAAAGGAAGGTTTCTATGAGTGGTTAGTCATGCCATTTGGGCTAACCAATACACCTAGCACATTCATGTGGCTCATGAATGAGGTATTGAAAGAGTTTTTGGGAAAGTTTTTATTATATATTTAGATGAAATTTTAGTTTTTAGTAAGACTTGGGAAGAGCATCTAATGCATATCAGAAGAGTTTTAGAGAAGCTAAGGGAGGAGAATTTGTTGATTAATATGAAAAAATGTAGTTCTGTAAAGGAGTTGGTATACCTAGGATTTGTTATCTCAATTGAGGGTCTTAAGATGGACCCAAAAAAGTAAGGGCTATTGTTGAATGGCCCATGCCAAGGATTGCTACAAAGGTAAGATCTTTTCATGGTTTGACAAGTTTTTATAGAAAGTTTATCAAGAATTTTAGTATTATTTGTTCCCCACTAACTGAAACAATGAGAGGAGATAAAAGAGAGTTCAAGTGGGCCATAGGAACAATGAAGAGTTTTGATATGTTGAAGAATAAATTCATAGAGAAACCTATTTTGGCACTTCCATATTTCAACAAGATATTTCAGGTTGATTGTGATGCTACTGGCAGTGCCATAAGAGCTGTTTTGAGTCAAGAAGGTAAGCACATTGCCTATTTTAGTGAGAATATTAATGATGCCAATAAAATATTTTATCTATGATTAGGAGTTTTATGCTATTGTTCGGGCTTTGAAGAAATGGAGACATTATTTGTTGCCAAAATAGTTTGTTCTATATACTGATCATCAAGATTTACAATATCTTAATAGCCAAGGGAAGTCGAATCAAAGGCACTTAAAATGGATTGAGTTTTTGTAGAGTTATACTTTTGTTTTGAAGAACAAAAGTGGAAGATCAAACAAAGTTGCAAATGCCTTAAGCAGAAGGCAAAATTTGTTGACAGAGATGAAGATAGAAGTTGTTGGGTTTAATGAACTCAAAGGTTTGTATCCTGAAGATCTAGATTTTGCAAAGGCTTGGAAAAATTGTTTGGAACCTATTACTTTAGATAGGACAAGGTGGTTGGATTTCATGATCCAAGATGGTATGGTGTTTATAAGAAGTTAGTTGTGCATTCTGAGGAGTTCTATGAGAGAGAATTTGATCAAGGAGAAGTATAGTGGAGGATTGATAGGATAGTTTGGTTGAGACAAGACCGTTTATCTTGTTAGTGAGAATTACTTCTAGCTACAATTACACCAGAATGTGAAGAAATTTGTGCAAAGCTAGGTAGAATATGTCAACTAGCCAAAGGGGTAAGTCAGATTACAGGGTTGTATCAACCATTACTTGTACCAGAGAGACCACGGGAAGACATCAACATGGATTTTGTTCTTGGTCTACTGAGAATGCAGAGAGGAAATGACTCCATATTTATGGTGGTTGAAAGGTTTTCAAATATGGCACACTTCATTCCATGTCATAAGACTAGTGATGCTATTCATGTTGCATAATTATTTTTTAGAGAGATGGTAAGACTACATGGTTTACCAAAAAACATAGTTTCAAATTGAGATACCAAGTTTGTTGGGTATTTCTAGAAGACTTTATGGAATAAGTTGAGGACTAATTTGAAGTTTAGTTATGCACATCATTTGCACAGTGATGGATAGATAGAGGTGGTGAATAGGAGTTTAGGCAACCTGTTGAGGTGCTTGGTAGGAGATAAGCCCAATGGATTGTTGTAAGTATGTGCCTAATCAGTGTTGTTATTGATGTCAACATATCTTTGTTGTCATTGGTGTCAATTGTATCCTATTTTGTTATTTGTCTAGAAGCTTTATATGTTGAGGATATTGAGAAAATTTGCCTCTCCGGAAGAAACTATGAGTTATAGTGAATTGCAGTGAAGACAATGAGTTGCATATTGAAGAATAGGCTAGAAGATTGCTCCGCATTTCTTGCGGATTGAAGGTCTTGGTCTGTGGATTGAAAGATATGTAGAGGCATGTCTGAAGATGCTAAATCCTGAGTTTGAGCTTCCGGTGTGAATAATTGGGTGAATTACAATCACCAGAGTAAAACCTACTTTTTCTGATTATTCACTGGTGCCAGAGAGAAAGTATTTTGCTCCGTATTCCTCTGCATTGAAGTATTTTGCTCTACAGTTCTAGAGGGAAGTTTGGGATGATGATAAGTGCCTACAATTGCAATGGTTCATGTTTTGGTACTTCGCAAGCTATCTTTATTTTATGATAGTTGAAGACAGTGAAGTTCATGTGCTCTAGTGTGAAGAATCTCATGGATAAAGTGGTTTGAATTTGTGCAGTTGCTCCTGGTGATTTCAACGTGCTTGTGGATGCCTCTTGATCATGTTCCTATCTTTATATTGGTTTGTGTTAAGGAATTGAGATCATGTTTGAAGATTATTCCCAGATAACATAGCGTGTAACCAATCTTAGCCGACTTGGTTAATTCTAGTGATTGCAGAGATCTCTTGAAGATTATAGAAGCATGTTATGGCATGGAAGATCATGTTTGAGTCCCAGCTAAGGTATGGCGTGATCCACATACATCTATGCTACATTTCCTTAGCATAATTTTGTATTAGGTCCAGACCTATTTTGTAAATGATTATAATGCTGAGCTTAGAGATTGTTCCAATGGTTGGTAATTGTAATGCCGACCTTGATGATCATTCCAAGGTTGATGTAGTGTATAAATACCTATAATTGAGTCGTGGAAAAGATGTCCTTGGTGCGAAGATGTGAAGATAAGGAAAATGACGAAAAGGGTAGAGCAGAGCAGAGGAATTATTGTACTACAATGAATTGATCTTAGACATGAAGAAGATGCTGATCTTGGCAGTGAGCCACCAATAGGGTTTAACAACCCTCATTGTAATATTTCTAGGTTTAGGGTTGAGGTAGTGAGCCTTCTAGACCTAGTTGTACTTCATGGCAGTGAGCTAGCTTGTTCTAGGCTCATGGATTGACCAAGCCTAAACATCATTTGTAAAAGATTGCAATATAAATTGAGAGCTAATCCTCTCTGTGGTTTTTCTCCACCTTGGGGTTTTCCATGTAAAAATCCTAGTGTTCATGTGTTATGTCTTTGTGGTTGCTATTCATTTGCATATTGTGCTTTTGTTTAATTAATTTTGGAAAATGGTTAAAAGTGAAAGTGCATGAAAGGTTTTATGGAACACTGATTCATCCCCCCTCTCAGTGTTCCTGATATTCAACAATTGGTATCAGAGCAGGGTTCCTTGGAAGAAGCCTAACAGTTTGAGGAAGATTTGGGAAGGTTCACTTATGGTAGCACAAAGGTATCTCACTTGTCCTAAAGCAAATCCTTCTGGCAGCATTATAATTGGCAATCAAGTATATGTCAATAATGAATAATTTGAAGTAGCTCTAGAAGATCTTGACAACTCCAATGTTGATATCAATGGTTTAGAGGAGAGTATCAAAGAAGCTAATGATTGCATTTTGAAATTAAAAGAGCAGATTAGTAAATCTCAGGCAAGAAGGAAAGAATTATATGAGCAACTAAAACAAGCAAATGAATCCACAGAGAGTCTTCTTAGGGTAATTGAAGAAAAGACCAGAATGAGGAATATCTAAAACAAGTTGTGAAGGACAATTCAGAGGAATGTGAAAAACTAGGGAAAGAAGTTCTGCTCTTGAAATTTGATCTAGAGGCAGCAAATAACTATGAAGAAAATTCAAAATAAGCTATGCAAAACTTGATAAGTTGCTAGCCAGTCAAAAGTGTCCAAATGATAAACAAGGCTTCAGATTTGAAAAGGGAGAAAGTTCAAATTTAGGACAAGACTGATCTAAAGAAGGAAGAGGCAAAAATCATCCGGTAAGGAATCAAAGAAGAAGACCTAGAGGACCTCCGGTCAGGCAACCAAATGCTCAAAGGTACCCATCTTTCAATGGTTATTATTTTAAATGCAATAAGTATGGTCATAGGGATATTCAGTGTAGAAGAAAAATGAATCAAAATGTCCCATCTTTCTCCAGTCAATGTTTCAACTGCAATAAAATAGGTCATAAAGCAATTGAGTGCAAAAGTGTGTCAAGAAGGTATCCAAACAATTCAAGGATTAGTCAACCTTTCAATGGACAATGCTTTGCATGTAATAGGTTTGGGCATATGACCAATTAGTGCAGATTAAGGCCAATTCCAAATTACAAAAGGAATCAAGGTCAGAAAAAAGTTGTTTGCTTCATTTGCAATAAATCTGGACACTTTGCAAAGTTTTACAGAAGCAGAAATACAAGAAGAGACTATCCTGCAGAAAAGGGGAAAATGGAGCTGAGAGTAGACAAAGGCAAAAAGAAGATTGACCCGGTAGAACCAAGAAAGAGATGAGTCAGATCTGGATCAAAAAGGATGTTACTAAGGTCAAGGATGGATCTGCACTAGTCTCTGGTGTAAATACTCCCTCTGGGAAGTAAATTAAGAACTTTGGCTCAGGGGGAGCAGTGTTAAAAATCTAAATCCCCCCAGCTAGAAAGTTGATGCTAGAATCCAGCACGGAGATATATGGTGGAATATGATAAGACAAATCATTTGGAAGAAAATCTAGAAGAAAATGAGTCAGTGTGGTACAATGCGAAGCAATTCTAATCGACTATGTCTATCAAAGAAAAGTTAGATAGCTTTTTGAATAAGCATTTATGATGATTAGGTCAAGTACAGAGGATAAAAAGTAAGTCATTTATCTTCTAATTCACTTTGTGTTCGAGCTCCTAGACATCAGAAAGAGATTGAAGCAAGGTTTCAAGGCACAACAAAGATTCAAAAAACTTAAAGCGATTCAAGTGAAGAAAACCCTAATTTAGCATATCAATGTATTTACCATTGGAATTTTTATTGTGAATCTATTAAATCCTTGCAATGATGACTCCACAAGTTGTTGATATTACTAAGCAACCACAACCTAAATTCAAGAAACATCCCTATAAGGAAACTGAAGAACTGGTTAGGTTTGTTGATGATATAGCTAATGTGTGACAAAGGTTATGATTTGAGATTCAAGGACAATGGATGCAAGATCTTGGAAAGCTCTAGAATAGTGATTACAACTGGCAAGAAGACAAGAGGTAACATTTATCATTTGAAAGGGATTAATGAATATTGTTTGCTAGCTTAGAATGATGAAAGTTGGTTGTGGCATAGAAGGTTGTGTCATATCAATTTTGACAACATTGTGAAGATAAGTTCCACTCAGGCTGTAAGAGATTTGCCCAAGCTTGTGAAGCCTATTGATACTTTCTACAAAGAGTGCCAATTCAGAAAACAAACAAAAATAAGTTTCAAGAATAAGGACCAATATGTTGATGGATTACTAAAATTAGTGCATACAGATCTATGTGGACCTACCAGAGTAAGAAACCTACAAGGAGATAGGTATTTCATGTTGTTGATTGATGATTATCCTAGAATGACTTGGGTTACTTTCTTGAAAGAAAAGGCAGAAGCCCTAGAAAAGTTTGAAGCATTCAAAGCAATGGTTGAGAATGAGCTAGATTTGAAGATAAAGTGCTTGAGGTCTGATAGAGGTGGAGAGTTTACATTAAATGAGTTTAACTTCTTCTATGAGGAACAAGGGATAAAGAGATAATTATCTGAACCTAGGACTCCACAACAAAATGGAGTAGTTGAAAGGAAAAATAGGACAGTTCAAGAGGCTACTAGAACAATGATGGAGGCTGACCTTCCAGAAGTATATTGGAGAGAGGCAATTCACACTGATGTATACATCCTAAACAGAGTTCAATTCAAAGGTAATAGTTCTAAGACCCCTTATGAATTATGGTATGGTAAAGTGCCTACTGTGAAGTATTTCAAAGTTTTTGGCAGCAAATGTTATATCAAAAGAGAAGAAGATCTAGGCAATTTTTATGCTAGATGTGATGAAGGAATATTCCTTGGTTACTCCACCAAGAGCAAGGCCTATAGGTGCTATAATAAGAGGTTGAATAAGATCATTGAGAGTGCAAATGTCAAAGTTGATGAAAGCGAGGAGAGATGCTCAAAACCAAGTGGATATGAATCAGATGAACCAAATGTTTCAGCAAGCAAAGAGTGGTGCAGCATGAAGACAGTTTAGATGAAGAGGAAGAAGCTCCAGAAAGTGTTACCAAGACACCAAGGTATGTAAAACTTAATCATTTAGAAGATCAAATCATAGGAGATAAGAACAAAGGAATCCTAACCAGAAGAGCAGTAGAAGAACAAGTAAATTTCTATATGATTTCCAAGATTGAACCTAAGACTGTGAATGAAGCATGTAATGATGAAAATTAGATAAAGGCTATGAAAGACTTGAATTGATGCAAATAGAGAAGAATCAGACTTGGGATCTTGTGCCCAGACCAGCAGATAAAAATGTAATTGGCACCAAATGGGTTTTCATAAACAAGATGAATGAGAATGGTGAAGTGGTAAGAAACAAAGCAAGGTTGGTATGCAAAGGATATTCTCAAGTTGAAGGAATAGATTTTGAGGAAACATTTGCACCAGTGGCAAGGATTGAAGCTATAAGAATGTTTTTGGCATTTGCAGCCTACAAAAATTTCAAGGTATATCAAATGGATGTGAAGTCTACATTCTTGAATGGAGAGTTGGAAGAAGAAGTCTATATTGAACAACCAGAAGAATTCTAGTCATCAGGTCAGGGTGACATGGTGTGTAGATTGAATAAAGCATTGTATGGACTAAAAAAAGCCCCCAAGGCCTGGTATGCAAGATTGGATATGTATTTGATACAGTTAGGGTTTAATAAGGGTACCACTAACAGTAATCTCTATTTCAAGATCAATGATGAACAAATCCTAATTGTTGCAGTTTTTGTTGATGACATTATCTTTGGAGGAAATGAAGGTATGTGCATGCCTTTTGCTGGGGAAATGCAAAATGAATTTGAAATGTCCATGTTTGGTGAGATGAATTTCTTCTTAGGTCTGCAAATCAATCAATCAAATAAAGGTATCTTCATTTCTCAGTCTAAGTATGTGAAAGAGTTGTTAAAGAAGTTTGAGATGGAAGACTCTAAACTGGTAAGCACTCCCATGATAACTAGTTGTAAGTTGAGCAAAAATGATGACTCACCAATGGCAGATCAAAAAATCCATAGATCTATGATTGGAGGATTACTTTATCTGACCCAAACCAGACCTGACATAATGCATGCAGTTTGTCTTGTGGCAAGATTTCAAGTAGAACCTAAAGAGTCACATATGATGGTAGTCAAGAGAATTCTGAGATATTTGAAAGGCACAATGGATTATGGTTTGTGGTATCCAAAGGATAATGATTTCACTCTAAGTGCATACATTGATGCAGATTGGGTTAGAGATGTGGATGACATGAAAAGTACAAGTGGAGGTGCATTCTTCTTAGGAAAAAGGTTGGTATCTATTGTGATGTTCACAACACGCCCCATTTTACTCCTTAGCAAAATGAGGACCCCTGTTGTGGCTGTTGCTTTTGCTTGTGTGTGTGTTGTTCTGCTTGGTGGTAAAGGGAAAAAGAAGTGAAAAGTTACAAACCTTGTTGAAAATAAAGAAAAAATTGCATTAAGTACCAGGGTAGAATATGGGTGGATTCCTTGTCAAAAATGAGTAAGGGTTGCTTTTTGAACCATTTTAAAATTCCATATATTTTGCAAGTTATGAGTATTTTGGTAAAATGTACAATCGGGTTTGTATGTTGCATATACAAGGTCCTTTGTATGTCAAGTCGTTGTATATGCAAGGTCCTTTGTATACCGGGTTGCATATACAAGGTCAAAACATACAAGGTCACTCATATACAATGTCCTTTGTATATCGGGTCCTTGTGTTAGTCAAAAAATGGGTTGTCAAGTTTTCTGAGTAATCGGGTTGCATATACAAAGTTGTTTGTATACTTTTATACTTGTATGCATTTGGCTAACATTTCATTTTGGTACATACAAGGTGGACTTGACACAGCTCAGAGTTGAAATGCATAATTGGTCAAGTCCGTTGAATGCATTTTAGGCTTGTATGTTTGGCAAAGCGGAAACATACAAAGCAAAATATACAAGGCTACATACAAGTCGCAGACCCGACGGAGTTCAGAAGTTTGAATGCATAATTGTTTAAATCTGGCAATTGTATGTTATGTTTGTATGTTGGCAAAAGGAAAACATACAAAGCCAATATGCATTGCACATATACAAGTGCTGGAACCGAAGAGTTATGAAATGAGATTAAATTGTTGTATGTTTCCGCCTTGTATGTATGTTTCAGGACATAAAAAGAAAAATATACAAAGCTTTTATACATAGTGTGGAACTAAGGAAAGATTAAATTTCGTTTAAACCAATGCATCCTGACTTAATGTATATCAAATGATGCATTGCACTTTATGCAGGTGTCGGAGCCAAAAGTAAATAAACTTTGGTTTATAAAAAAGTTGAAGTCTAAAAAGGGGCATACAAAGGCATTTGTATGTATTGGGCCTTGTATGCAAGGAAATATACAAGCGAAAGATGCAAGGCAGAGATACAAGCCGGACGCGAAGAGAAAATTAAAAATGGAAAAGTCTGTATATTTAGCGCTTGTATGTTTAGGCTGTACAAGCTGATATACAAAGAAATGATAT
The DNA here is from genome assembly GCA_027924645.1 of Cunninghamia lanceolata. Taxonomy (NCBI): domain Eukaryota; kingdom Viridiplantae; phylum Streptophyta; class Pinopsida; order Cupressales; family Cupressaceae; genus Cunninghamia; species Cunninghamia lanceolata. The sequence continues at coordinate 15,905,814 of BSBN01001272.1, read as the reverse complement.
GCATTCGCGAGATACAAGGAAAAAGGTGGGAAAGCAAAGCGGGAGGATTTTGAATCCATTTTAGAGCCCGATAGCATGTTTTTTGTCAATGGTGGTTGACCCGACCATTCTTAATGTTGTATATGCATTTGGATATGCAGATGTTCATAGATGCTTAATATTCATAGCCCAATATCCAGGCTTGCATATTTAGGGCTGGATTTATAATGTAATGTTTAATTTTCCTGCTAGTTTATTAAATGATGATGCTTAATTCTTGTCTATTTGCAAGCGTGCAGGTAGATATAAAGACAGAGATTTAATGGCGATGGCATCATAGGAGGTGGATCAGATCACAAAAGATTGCAAATGAAGTTGGAGGAGTAAAGGCTTTCAATGCGGAGAAAAATGTAGGTGGAAAGAAACATTATTAAAAGGAACAACAGTTATTCTGGTGACTGTTAGAGTTTTCAAAGGGGCATCCTTACGCTCGATATGGGTATGCTGCTCAGAGTTTTTTGGTGGGATTTGTTTTCCATCGATTGATGCTACACTTGAAATGCAGACCGTTGATTAACTAGGGTTTTGGAACTGTATTGGGGATAATCAGAGCTATATATTGAGCCCCTTTACTTTGTAAAAGAAAAGGTCAACCATTTTAAATCTGACTGAGACATTTTAATATAGATCGGATTACTGAGACTAATGAGGACTGAATTGTTGAAATGTCAAGGTTCTTTCTTTAGATCATTGTAAATGTACTTGTTCTAAAGCATACTGAATGGAGATGAAGCTCCAGATTACATCCTGATTGTAAACTTTATGTAATCTTCAAGTTGATTTCTGGATATGTAATGGTGAATGCTGTGTTCAAATAGAAGTGCTTTCATTTTATTGCATGTTGTTGTCAACTTTTCCTTTGAAGATTTGCACTGGATCATGCAGATTTGTGAAATGTCCTGTGAAGTATGATTCTAGTTTTCTTCTCTTCATTATTGTATCGGAACATGTATGTGGATCAATGATCTCAGTCAAGTAATTTTGGGAATCTCATCCTTTAAATCCTATCTTTGTTATTCATTTTTCTTAATTTCATTAAATCACTTCCATAACTGCAAATCATGATAAATAATAAGCAGAATAGAGAAATATGTTGACATCTCATAGATAACTAAATATCATTAGCATATTTGCGCTAAATGCATGTAGTGTTAAAAATATCATGCAAAGAATTACAAATAATGGTAGAAATCATGCAAATATCAACCTGTAGACACATTATTTGATGAAATATACTGTATAGAGTAACCTTTCTATGTAGCATAGTTGCAGAAAACAGAATCTACTGATCAACATAAAGCCCCTTGAAATGGAAAACAATAACACACATAAACCACTGAGTAACATCAGTAGATTATGAACTAATCAACGGAGACTTGGGATCATGAATTCTTTGAATTCATCGTATCTTTCAAGATAAATAAATGTTGTTGTGTAACTTTTATTTCATGTTTGTGTGTGAGTAACATCATCATCAACATAGAATTGGCGCTAGAAGGAGAGCATAAACAAGGAATCTTTGGATTTTTGCAAATATTGCTTAAATATCCTGTCAGTTTCAAATTTTGACCATAAATACAACCTTGGCTAGGGAGTTTCAACTGATCTTTACAATAAACCAGCCAATTTTCCTTAAATTTAAGAAATCCTGGTTCTCAGGCCAAATACCAGGTCCAGATCTAGTGGACTCTTGGAAGAATTACCTGTCAGGGGATTTAGACCTAGAACTATAGACATTCATCACTCTCCTAATTCTAGTGCATACGGAGCTTCACCAGAGTGTGCTCCTGAAACTCCTATTGGCTTACAAACACCTACAGGATCACCTATCACACCTCAGGTCCAACCTCAATAGTCATACCTCAGATCCAACCTCCACCGGTTGTAATGTCATTTTTTACAGTAGAGTCGCCTCTGACTTTCACAGCATATCATGCTTTGCCTAAGAATCTTGATAAAATTTGTCCTAAGTATCATCCATATCAGGATGTTGATGATCACATCAGAACTTTCAAGGAAGCTTGTTGAAAGGCTAGATATGAGCATCAAGATGTGGTATGCAAGTTATTTCCATTTTCCTTAGGGGAAGAGGCATATAACTGGTATATCAGTCTTGGTCAAGGTTCAGTCGATTCATGGGATGCCTTGGAAAAAGCTTTCAAGGTTAGGTTCAAGGTACCTATAGATCCTTCAATGAATTATCATTTGTTTACCACAATCAAGAGATTTGAAGGTGAACCTATTGCCAATTTCAATGCAAGGTTCCAAAAGATGCTATCTAAGCTAGTTGCTCCCTCTGTTGTAACAGATGAAGCTTCTAGGAGCATTTATTACTCAGCTTTAGATCCCTTGACTTCCATGTTTATCAGGAGAGTGTTGGATCTAGGGCATACAACTGAGAGGGGGGGGTGAATCAGTTGTATAAAACTTCTTCTTCCTTCAAACACTTAATTCTCTGTTGTTAGTTAGCAGCATATCAAATAATCATCCATGGAAGCATAATACATAAACACAAGAGCAGATAAGCATCAACACATTGAACACCAAGATTTTGACGTGGAAAACCCGTTTAAGGGAAAAACCACGGGGTGATTAACCCAAGAATTATTCTCTGTTAGAAGAATAAAGAAAAATGAACGGCACATGCCAATAAGGGCTCACTGCCCGAGCACACTGCTCACAAAGAGGCCCACTGCCTACAAGGAGACACACTGTCTACAAAGTGATGAAAATCATAGTCTTGAACTGGAGAATGACATCTCTACCATGTCCGGATCAGTTCCAATTAAGCCCAACATCTCTGCTCTGCCCTTCGCACGTTTCTTCGCTATGCCACACTCATCCACACACCACACCTTGAAATGAACTCACAAACCGTTATTTATACAAGACATCGACTTAGGAACAAACATCTAAGTCGGCAAACAACCATAGGAGTATCCGCAAGATGAATAACACATCCGGTCGGCCATCACAAGAACATTCGCAGGATGAACAACTCATCCGGTCGGCTAAACAGAGCAAGAACTTCATCCGGAAGAATAACTTCAATTCCGGGCTCTATCATCAATGCGGACCAACAACACAACCTAAACATGATCCAAGAACCTTCACAAGCCTGTCTGAATGTCTGGATACATCCGCACTTCCTCTACTTACTGGGATCTCTTGTCTTCCTCATCCGGAACTTCAAGAACACAGTCTGTCGCCACTGTCATAATGCAAGAGGTACTTCCGGACCTCCAAATCATACACAAATCAGGATGACACATCACAAGGACATCCCAAACACTCAGTCCAATCCGCAGATTAGGATGATACAATTCCGGACCTCACCGGACCTTTTTGTGATCCTCTGTCACCTCTGGATACTTGCCGGACCCGGTTCTATACCAGCAGCCACAACTCCTTCAGATCTTCATGCGGACCTCTGAAATCTTAACTGTAGCATCTCAAGACTCATATCTACTAACCCTTTAATCCGCATCCTCCGGTTCTCATCCTATACAGTACATTTACCTTCTTCTCATCACTGTTCTTCACTGTTCCTGACTGAGGCTAATTTTCTCAATATCCTCAGCACACAGCTCATCAAATCCTTCTTGTCAATGCAATATGAGTATGTTGACATCAATGACAACACTGGCTCACCTCATACTTGCAACAATCTCCCCCTTTGTCATTGATGGCAACATATGATGTGAAAAACCATTAAGGCGAGAACTTCAATCTTTTCATATATCTTCTCTTCCTTTACTGCTCCCCCTTCGATCAATGTCTTCTCTTCCTTTACTGCTCCCCCTTTGATCATCAACCACTTGTTTTTCACATGTCTTCTCTCCCCCTTTGACATCAATGGCAAAGGGCTCATACTTGCAATTCTCATACATCAGAATCATACCAGCTGCTCCCCCTTAGTTGCAGCTCCCCATTAGTCCGGATCACAAGATATGACTGTGATAGCCACCGGACTGATGCACATCAGTGCATCTTAGTTCATCACCGGAGGGGCCATGACCCCTAACTTCTCCCGGAGATATTCAAAAGAGTCTTTGGGAAGAGGTTTTGTAAAGATATCTGCAATCTGATCCTTGGAGGGAACATACTCCAATCTGACTTCTTCCTTGTTTACTTGTTCTCTCAAAAAGTGAAATTTAATAGATATGTGCTTAGTCTTAGAATGCAATACCGGATTCTTGGAGATATTAATTGCACTTGAATTATCACAGAAAATTGTGATAGGCTTCTCATATTCAACTTTGATGTCTCTTAGCATCTGCTTCATCCATAAGATTTGAGTGCAACTACCTGCTGCTGCAATGTATTCTGCTTCAGTTGTAGACAGAGATATTGCATCTTGTTTCTTGCTTAGCCAAGAAACCAATCTCTTCCCCAAAAAGAATGCTCCACCACTAGTGCTCTTCCGGTCATCCACATCTCCTACCCAATCTGCATCTGTGTAAGCATGAAGAGAGAAATCCAGATCTCTAGGATACCATAGACCATACTCAACTGTTCCTTTCAAGTATCTAAAAATTCTTTTGATTGCCATAACATGAGATTCTCTAGGATCAGCCTGGAATCTTGCCACAAGACCAACAGCCTGCATTATATCTGGTCTAGTTTGAGTGAGATACAACAATCCACCAATCATTGATCTATACTTTGTCTGATCTGCCTTTAGAGAATCATCATCTTTGCTTAACTTACATCCGGTTGCCATAGGAGTGTTCATAGGCTTTGAGTCTTCCATACCAAATTTCTTTAACAATTCTTTCACATATTTGGTCTGAGAAATGAAGATCCCTTCTTTAGTTTGAGTAATTTGCAGACCCAAGAAGAAATTCATTTCACCAAGCATAGACATTTCAAACTCACTTTTCATCTGATTTGCAAAAGTTTTGCACATACTATCTCTTCCTCCAAAAATGATATCATCCACAAACACTTCAACAATCAGAATGTTTTCATGATCAATTTTGAAATATAAGTTACTGTCAGCAGTACCTTTGTTGAATCCAATCTGCACAAGATGCTTATCCAACCTTTCATACCATGCTCTTGGGGCTTGCTTCAATCCATACAAAGCTTTCTTCAACTTGCAGACCATATCATTATTATCAGACAATTGAAATCCATCCGGTTGTTCAATGTAGACTTCTTCTTCCAGATCACCATTTAGGAAGGCAGACTTGACATCCATCTGATATACCTTGAAGTCTTTGAAGGCAGCAAATGCAAGAAGTAATCTGACTGCTTCAATTCTTGCTACCGGAGCAAAAGTCTCTTCAAAGTCAATTCCTTCTATTTGAGAGTAGCCTTTGCAGACCAATCTAGCTTTGTTTCTGATTACTTCACCAGCTTCATTTAGTTTGTTCCGGAAGACCCACTTGGTTCCAATTACATTCCTGTCTCTAGGTCTGGGAACAAGATCCCAAGTATGATTTTTCTCAATTTGCATCAATTCATCTTCCATTGCTTTGGTCCAGTTTTCATCATTGCAGGCTTCATTTATTGTTTTAGGTTCAATCTTTGAAATCAGACAACATTCATTCTAATTTTGAGCAATATTCCTTCTAGTTTGTACACCTTTGCTTCTGTCACCTATGATCTGATCTTCAGAGTGATTCAGTCTTACATACCTTGGAATTTTGGGAGTATCCAGCACTGCTGTTTCTTGATCAGGCTCATTCAAACCTATCTCTTCTTCCTGATTTACCGGATCAGGCTGACTCTGTCTCACCGGAGAGGATTGAGGTCCTTGAACACTGTCTTGGTCATCTTCATCAAACTCATAAAATCTTGAAGGCTTCTCAATTCCTTCATCAACCTTTACATTGGTGCTTTCTATCATCTTCCTCAATCTCTTATTGTAACACCGGTATGCTTTGCTTTGAGTGGAGTAGCCCAAGAAAATTCCTTCATCACTTCTAGCATCAAACTTTCCTAGATCTTCATCTCTTTTAATATAACACTTGCTACCAAATACTCTGAAATATTTCACAGTAGGAGTGATGCCAAACCAGAGTTCATAGGGGGTCTTACCGGTGTTGTTTCTGATTTGAACTCGATTGAGAGTGTAGACTGCAGTGCTGATAGCTTCTTTCCAAAACATTTGAGGAACATTTGCTTCCAACATCATTGTCCTAGCAGCTTCCTGGATGGTCCTGTTCTTTCTCTCAACTACTCCATTCTGCTGTGGAGTCTTAGGAGCAGACAACTGTCTCCTTATACCCTGTTTCTCACAAACAGTCAATGAATTCACCAGATGTAAATTCACCACCTCTATCAGACCTTAGACACTTTAGTTTCAATCCGGTTTGATTCTCCACCCATAGCTTTGAAGATTTTGAACTTCTCAAAAGCTTCTGATTTTTCTTTTAGAAAGGTAACCCACATCATCCGGGAATGATCATCAATTATAACAACATGAAATATCTATCACCTTGCAGACTCTTGATTCTTGTCGGACCACATAGATCAGTATGTACCTAATTCCAACAATCCGGTAGAAGACTGATCTTTGCTTTTAAAAGAGACTCTGCTTTGTTTGCCTAACTGACATTCTTTACACACACTATTTGTAGGTTTCATCAACTTTGGAAGATCTCTCACAGCCTGAGTATTGCTTATTTTGATGATGTTATCAAAATTTACATGACACATTCTTCTATGCCATAACCAACTCTGATCAATTTGAACCAACAAACAACTTTTATTTGAACCAACCAGATGAAAGATGTTACCTATTGTCTGAGTACCGGATGCAATTTCAGTTCCGGAGCTTGTAAAGATTTTGCATTTTCCATTCTTGAACCGGAGATCATAGCCTTTGTCCACTAACTGACCAACACTGAGAAGATTGTGCTTCAAATCCTTCAACATACAGTACATTTCCTGTTTTTGCTCTTACCATCAAAGGAAATAGTTCCCCTACCTCTGATTCTGCCAGCAGAATTGTCACCAAACTTTACCATTCCTCCTTCCATATCTTTCCAAATCTAAGAACTTATTCTTGTCACCAGTCATATGGTGAGAACATCCACTGTCAATAACCCAATCATCCTTTTCTTCCACTTGAGCAGCCAAGGCTTTTTCAACAACTTTGTGATTGACAGATTCAGAGAGTATTGAATCTTCTTCCTTGATGGCTATAAACACCCACTCATTTCCGGATTTGCTTCCTAGTTCTGATTCATCATCTGTTACTCCTTCATTGTCATCTTCTCATGAACATAATAGCAATTCTTTTGAACCTTTGTCTGTGAGTATTAGATCTTGCAGATCTCTCCGGACATCTTGAGGCAAAATGACCAATCTTATTGCAGTTTGAAACACTTAAAGGGTAGTTTTCCTTCATACTTACCGGATTCCTCTTGGCAGTCTCTTTGCAATGAGGGCTTCAAGTTGAGCTGTTCTGCTTCTTCTTCTTCCATGTCTCTTCTTGCTTGATCATACCATGACATTTTCCTTGATGAGTTTTCACCCGGATCAAATCTCTGTTTGCCTTTCACATAGGCACTGGCTTTGAAAGCAGATTCAGTCTTGGGAGGATCATCTCCAAACTCGGTCATTTCAAATGCAGCTAGTTTGCCAGCCAGTTGTTCTCTTGTGACAGTTGTGTGGGCTCTGAATTCATCAATGGCAGCAACTTTGATTTTGTAGGCAGCAGGAAGGATCTTAGGATTTTGCAGACAATCTCATTTTCATCTAAAGTTCCACCAGCATTTCTGATTCCACATACCAGCTCATTTACTCTTGGCATAAAGGTAGTGATGTTTTCATCATCTCTCATTTTCAATCTTTCAAATTTCCTTTCAGACTTTGCAACCTTGCACTTTTGACAAACTCATCTCCTTCATACAGAAGTTCCAGTTTAGTTAGGATCTCATATGCAGTGGGTAGGTCAATGACATTCGAGAGATCTGAGTCATTCAATGCGCTTAGAAGAGCTTCCTTGGTCCGCAGATTGTTTTCAGCTTCTGTGATTTCATTCAGAGTTGTCGGACCACCTTGTGGAGGTACATATGGTTTTGAAAATCATAGCCAGGTATGCTTTTTCCCATGCATTCCAAGTGACACTTCATGCGACCTTTCCAGAGAGTGGAAGTTGGTTCCATCGAACTTCGGACTATCCTTCTTGTATGACGACATCCTGGATCTCCTCAAGCGGTTAAGCTCTTATCAGAGGAACCTGGTTCTGATACCAATTGTTGGATCTAGGGCATACAACTGAGAGGGGGGGGGGGTGAATCAGTTGTATAAAACTTCTTCTTCCTTCAAACACTTAATTCTCTGTTGTTAGTTAGCAGCATATCAAATAATCATCCATGGAAGCATAATACATAAACACAAGAGCAGATAAGCATCAACACATTGAACACCAAGATTTTGACGTGGAAAACCCGGTTAAGGGAAAAACCACGGGGTGATTAACCCAAGAATTATTCTCTGTTAGAAGAATAAAGAAAAATGAATGGCACATGCCAATAAGGGCTCACTGCCCGAGCACACTGCTCACAAAGAGGCCCACTGCCTACAAGGAGACACACTGTCTACAAAGTGATGAAAATCACAGTCTTGAACTGGAGAATGACATCTCTACCATGTCCGGATCAGTTCCAATTAAGCCCAAAATCTCTGCTCTGCCCTTCGCACGTTTCTTCGCTATGCCACACTCATCCACACACCACACTTGAAATGAACTCACAAACCGTTATTTATACAAGACATCGACTTAGGAACAAACATCTAAGTCGGCAAACAACCATAGGAGTATCTGCAAGATGAATAACACATCCGGTCGGCCATCACAAGAACATTCGCAGGATGAACAACTCATCCGGTCGGCTAAACAGAGCAAGAACTTCATCCGGAAGAATAACTTCAATTCCGGGCTCTATCATCAATGCGGACCAACAACACAACCTAAACATGATCCAAGAACCTTCACAAGCCTGTCTGAATGTCCGGATACATCCGCACTTCCTCTACTTACTGGGATCTCTTGTCTCCTCATCCGGAACTTCAAGAATACAGTCTGTCGCCACTGTCATAATGCAAGAGGTACTTCCGGACCTCCAAATCATACACAAATCAGGATGACACATCACAAGGACATCCCAAACACTCAGTCCAATCCGCAGATTAGGATGATACAATTCCGGACCTCACCGGACCTTTTTGTGATCCTCTGTCACCTCTGGATACTTGCCGGACCCGGTTCTATACGGCAGCCACAACTCCTTCAGATCTTCATGCGGACCTCTGAAATCTTAACTGTAGCATCTCAAGACTCATATCTACTAACCCTTTAATCCGCATCCTCCGGTTCTCATCTATACAGTACATTTACCTTCTCTCATCACTGTTCTTCACTGTTCCTGACTGAGGCTAATTTTCTCAATATCCTCAGCACACAGCTCATCAAATCCTTCTTGTCAATGCAATATGAGTATGTTGACATCAATGAAAACACTGGCTCACCTCATACTTGCAACAGAGAGCACATCCTAGTGTAACAACTTTTGGCAGGAGCTTTGAAGAAGCTATCAAAGTCAGTCAGCAATTGGCTCTTGCTCCCACACCAAATATTCCTTCCCTACGCTTCCTGGTTATCCTACATATCCTGTTCACCACAGACCAATGGAGCCATGATACCTCCAGCTGTGATGCTAGCCCCTTTGCAGATACCTCCACTTAATATTCATGCCACCACCAAATGGAAATGGCCAGATGTTACAATATCCAAGACAAACACAGGTACCTCAGGTTGTGGAACAATCAACAATAACAATGGATCTTCCTTTTTCAAGCCTCGGACAGAGAATGTAGTGGCCAAGGGTTCAGGAAGAGAAAGAAGAAATAAAGGAGATATTAGCACAGTTAAGGAAGCTCACCACTGAGATCACTCATCAGAGGAGTCAGAACTTCTATTCTCAGTCAAATCATAACAAAGGTTATGCCAATGATAGACCTAATTATCCTGATAGGGGGTACAACAATAATTACAATAACAATGGCAACAATAATCCTCCTAGACAACCTAGAGTGTGGAACACTAGGCCAAATAATGGTTCTCTACCGTCACCTCTAGACAATCAACCTCCTAGTGAACCTAAATAGACCACTAGAGTAAACCTTGCAGAGGTAACACTTACAAAACTGGTGCAGGATACATAACACCAATGCTCATGCAGAGCTAGACTGTCCTCAATTCAGGATTGCTTCCAGTATTTTCCAAGCTGAAGTGTCCAATACTTTAGGGAATCCACTTCATGTAGAAGGAAATGAAATTGTCCCCTGTGAATATGATTCTGCCTTAGTGCTAGAAAGCTTTATGCATCATCCTTATCAGCAGACAATTTCATCTCATCAAGATTACACCTCAACATGTGAGGAATTAGCCATGGCTTTTGAATCTAACTATGTTTTTCCTTTGAGGATGAGAATGAGCCATCAATTGAACACGAGGAGGTACATGCTCTATCAACAGCAACCTCAGGGTAGGCATAATTACAACTTGAGGAATAACTCAAACAGATCTACTGATCCTTTGACCACATCCTTGCCTCCAAACAATTTCAACACTCCACCTGATCCCAAGGCAAGTAATAACCCTGGATTTCCCAAAGTCAATGCTCAGTACTTAGCACCACAGAATATAGCACCAAAAGCTGGTAATCTATCTCTTGAATCTGACAAATTAGTTACATATCTGGCAGATGAAATGAAAAAGATTAAAATCATCCTGTCGTTGTTAGAGCTGCTTAAGACCCCTGCTATCAAGAAAGCTTTCATGAAGTCATTAGATGATCTGCTCAAAAAGAGGATAGTCATACCTCAGGTCATTTTGGAAATAAAGATCATGTTGCTAGGGATGTTAATGTTAAACATAAAGTGCTAGCCACTGTTCAAGCTGCAGAGACTTCCCATGTGACCCTATACAAAGACAAGAGTGAGTCACCTCCTTTCCTCCTTACCATAAGGATATTTGGTAAAAATTTGCACAACTACTTAGTAGACTCAGAAGCATCTACCAATGTAATGCCCCTATCCATATGCAATGCTTTAGGATTACATCTTGCTAAATCATTAAAGAAAGTAACACAATTGGATAAAACAGAGGTAAGTGTGGTAGGAGAACTGACTCACATTCACATGCAGTTAGCATCAGATCCCAAAAATTAGTACTATATTGATATTCAGGTAGTTGATATACTTGATACATATGGGATGTTACTCAGCAGAGACTGGTAAAAAACCCTTAATGGATACATGTCAACTGATTTCAGTCATATGTGGTTGCCCTGGAGAGGGATACCAAATCAAATAAGGATAGATGTTGAACCTCGCATGAAACACATGATCACTGAATATAACAAAACCAATGAAATCATGTATGTGGATGTAGAACCTGGAGTTTATACTCCATCAGACCCCAGACCGTCAGCATAGAGGAGATCCTGACATTTGACATTCATAATCATGATGATGACCCTCAAGATGATAAAATAACTTTAGAATCTGATTGTAACCCTAAAAATGAAGCAGAGGTAGATCATTTTGAGAGTTTTGAGACGCATTTGTTTAAAGAGGTGCAACGATGTCAGTTGTTAAAAATGCCTATTCATGATATTCTAATTGATGGATGGTGTAGGTTACATGATGAGGCGCATTCTGAAAGGACTTGTGATGCCTATTTAGACATGTTAGAGCTGGAACAAGAATACAGCAAAGCATCTTCATCATCATCCGCGGTGAGTTCTGCAGATAGTGATAGCGAAACTAATTTTTGTTTGTCTTCTACAGGAATAGGAGACTACACATATCAAGATGAAAGTTCTATTCAGATGACATAAGATATACTAGTATGCAACAAGAGTGATGCTAAAAGCAAGAAGGAAATCACCCCAGGGAGTGATTGTTTAGTAGAATCAAATTATGAGTTATCTGATGAAGATAGGGGCAGCAATCTGTCCAAGTTCAAAGAGTTTTTATCAAAAGAGATTCAAAAGATGACACAACAACAAAGATCCCCACAGGATGTTTTGATTGAAGGATGGTGCAGGTTACATGAAGCACCACATTCAGAAACTGCTTGTTCATTATGTCTGCATATTCTGAAAAGGCAGATGTTGCCCAGTCCAAAAGATTTTCCTTCTGATGGTAAGAGAAAAGAAGAAATATCAGCTTCACATAAGATAGATAAGGGGAAGTCTTGGAAAATTGAAACATCAAAGTTAAAATGGATATCCAATGGTGCAGCTGCCAGAGCTAAAAGGAAGAAGGAAGGCTTAGACAAGCCTTTAGCTGAAGATAAGCCATGGATCCTCAGGTTTGATGGATCTAAGTCAAAACAAGGAGTTGGAGTAGGAGTAGATCTTATTGATCCATCTGAAAAATCCTACTTAGCAGCATACAGATTGCAGTTCCCATGTACAAATAATGTGACGGAGTATGAAGCTCTAATTCATGGGATATTGTTTGCACTTAAAAAGAAAGTGAAAATTCTACATGTCTATGGAGACTCAGAATTAGTTGTGAGATAGGTAAGAGGTATATACTCTTGCAATTACAAAAGGTTGTCCAATTATAGACATAGGGTATGGGACTTGATAGAAGATTTTGATGCATTCAACATCACACATGTACCCAGAGAACAATATCACAGGGCAGATGCCTTAGCCCAGGCTGCAACTCTGGAACCTCTGTCCATATCTGATTTAAAAAGATTCTTAGTTGAATTAGTATCAGTGCCTTCTATGCTAGATAATGTAACTAATCTTCAAGTATTTGATGATGATTAGCATATATTGGACTTTATTTCCAACAGGGATATTTTTGAGGCACAGATCATAGATGAAAGGAATGTAGAAGATCATGTCTGGGAAGAAGAAGAAATCCTAGAGTTGCCTAGTAATAGGATTCCTAAGGGAATGATAGAGCTAGAAAGAGCATTTGATCTAGATAACATGCTAAAACAGAAGGATCTCCCAAAGGATGATGGAGGACAGTACTCACAGGTTAACATTGGGTAGGATGATAAAAAAAGAAACGTTCTGATTGGGAAGGTCTGTACAGAGGAGGAGTTGGAAGGAATAACCCAAGCTCTCAAAGATTAAATCCATGTCATTGCCTGGACTTATGATGAGTTAAAAACTTATGACACATCAATCATCACTCATACTATACCTTTGAAGCCAGACGCCAAGCCTTTTAGGTAGAAACAAAGACCTGTCAATGCTTTACTGGAGCCCAGCCCATCATTTTTGAAGAGGTTAAAAGGCTACTTAATGCCAGGATCATGTTTCCTGTGAGACATTCCACATGGGTGGAAAACCTGGTCCTAGTAAGGAAAAAGAATGGTGACATCAGGTTGTGTGTAGACTTCAGAAACTTAAATAGAGCTTCTGAAAAGGATAATTATCCTTTGCCCTCTCTGGATGAAGTCCTGCAAATTGTGAATGGTGCCAGATGATGTCATTTCTAGACGGTTTCTTTGGTTACAACCAGGTGATGGTGGACAAAATAGACAGATTGAAAACTGCATTCACCACAAAGTGGGGAATATTCACTTATAGGCGCATGCCGTTTGGGTTAATAAACGCTGGAGCCACATTTCAGTGAGCGATGGACATATCTTTTAGAAGCTTGATTGGTAAATGCATAGTCATATGCATGGATGACTTAACAGTTTTCTCTAAAGATAGAGGAAACCATGTAGAGGACTTGAGAAAGGTGCTGAAGAAGTGTGAACAATACGGGATATCCCTGAACCCTAAGAAGTGCATATTTGGGATAACCATAGGGAAGCTATTAGGCCACCTCATAACAGAAAATGGGATTATCATTGATCCTGATAGGGTGGAGTCAATCATGAAGATATAGCTTCCTGGAAGCAAGAAGGAGCTCAAATCTTACTTTGGTAAGATTATTTTTGTTAGGAAATTTATTACTGGTTTATAGAGATTGTCAGACCCTTGAATGCCATGCTCAAGAAGGATGCCAAAATTGAGTGGACACCTGAAGCTAGAGCAACTTTTGAAGATATTAAGAAATCCATATCTAATGCTCCAGTTCTAATCAGTCCAGATTATACCAAGGATTTGTACATTTACTCCTTTGCTTCAGAGCATACATCTGCAGCAGTATTAACATAAAGAAATGAGGCCAAAGAAGAAAAGCCTATAGCCTTCATGAGCTGCCCTTTCAGAGATGCAGAACTCAGATACATGGATGTTGAAAGACAGGCACTTGCTCTGGTTCAAGCATTCAAGAAATTTAGGTATTACATTCTGAGAAGTAAAGTGATTGTTGTAGTACCTGATGCCGCAGTGAAGATGCTTTTAATGCAAAGTGAACTAGGTGAGAAAAGAGTTAAATGGATCATTGTCCTCCAAGAGTATGATATGGACATAACACCCATGAAGTTAGTAAGAGGACAAGCATTGAGCCAAATGATATCAGAAATTGATCCTAATATCATGATCCAGCAGTATGTTATAAATGCAAAGGATGATAGAGAATAGTACTCAGACATCAGACACATCCTGATTACTGGAAGATGTCCCTTAAGATTACAGGACTCACAAAGGAGAGCCTTAAAGATAAGGTCACAGAAATACATGATGAAAGGAGGAGTCCTTTTCAAGAAAAACTACAAGGGGATATACCTTAGATGCTTGGAAAGACAAGAAGCAGACAAGGTGTTAGCAGAGTTACATGATAAATTTGGGACCGCACATGGATCATCTTTAGCTACCACTCATGCTATCCTTAGGGTAGGGTATTACTGGCCCACTATTTTTAAAGATACTGCTGAACACATCAAATGTTGTCATATGTGTCAGGTTGCTGCACACAGAGAAAGATATTTGCAGCCAGTGATGGAGATGCGCCCATTTGCTCAATGGGGAATGGACTTCATAGGACCTATCAATCCTCCATCATCTTCAGGCCATAGGTATGTTTTAACTAATATTGATTACTGTACCAGGTGGACTGAAGCTGTCAGCAGTAAGACATGTAATGCTGAGGATGTCATCAAATTTTTGGAAAGCAATATAGTAACCAGGTATGGAGTTCCTTATGCTTTGGTATGTGATAATGGATCTGCTTTTGCTTTAATTAAACTATCAAGTTGGGCTTTTGATTATGGGATCATCTTGAAATTTTCCTCAAATTACTATCCCTAAGGGAATGGGTTAGCAGAATCCACAAACAAGAACCTATTGAACATCATAAAGAAATTGATAGAAAAGAACCCAAGGGAGTGGAACACTTTATTGAAATATGCCTTGTGGGTAGATAGAACCAGGAATAAGGCTGCATTAGGAAATTCTCCTTTTCATCTAATGTATGGGCTAGATCCCATCCTCCCTATTAACTTGAAGATTCCTACACTGCAGTTTGCACAAGAATACCTGGGCATAGATAATAAACAAGAATTTAGGTTGTTTCAGTTGATGCACCTAGAAAAAAAAAGAAGTGAAGCAATTGACTAGTTTGCTAAACATTAGGCTATTGTCAAGCGCTAGTTTGACAAAAGAGCCAGAATTAAGGCTTTCAAGATCTCAGAGTTAGTCCTGGTGTGGGGACAAAGCACATGAAAGGAAGGGAGATCATGCTAAGTTTGATAAACTTTGGATAGGTCCCTTTCAAATTTCTTAAATTTTAGGAGACAACACCTACAGGCTTAAGACCTTAACCAGTGAGGATGTTCCATTACTAGTTAATCGACAGTTTCTCAAACACTATTTTCAAGCTTGAAGTAGTGCCATGACAGTCATGTGTATCATAGTGTACATTTTTGTATAGTTGTTTGTACAGTCTATTTGTTTTGTTTGCTTTATTGTGTTTCCTTAGCAGGGATGTTTATTTTGATTTAGAGTATGAAGGAGTAGACTAACAACCACTAAAAACAATGGAAAATTCAGATCATTCAGGTTAATTATTTGAAATTTATGCATAACTTGTTGTGACTATCATGAACGTAGAAAGTTGTTTGACTTGTGAAATTTTGTATTCAATAACTGTGGGTTGAGTATTCAAGGAAAGTCTCTCACAATGACACACCTAAAATCCTTGGGTTTGTTGAACATACCAATGTAGATATTAAGTGAAAAATCAAAGGTCACCCTTGCTACCATTACAATTCTTAGCTTAATTTTAGCAAGTGTTCATTCCTTGCATCATGAAGTTACAACTGTAATATCTTATGAAATCTCTATCAAATACAAAAAAAATATAAAATAATAAAATGGATTTTACTAAAAATCTAGATCAAGCCATCTAAGTAACTCTACCGGGGCTATAGACGCTCATTGGTAGTGGGGCTCTACTTAGGAGAATTGTAACGATAAATTTGTCGGGGCTATGGACGCCTGCTGGTAGCAAGGCTCTATCCGGTTGGCTATGAGGGAATGAAATCAACTATGTAGTCTAATGTCAGTCACTAGTTTGTTCAACTAATTTTCAAGATGAGGATTATTAATCATGTGCACCCACTTAAACTGAATTGAAAAATTCATGCACCTTATTGAATACATTGAGTCTCAAGTTAAATGATGATTTGCAGAAAAGATAGTTGGAAGTTATGAATTTATTTCATTCATTTTCCTTTAATGGTTTTAATTTGATTGTTTTATTTGGTTGCTAGTTGTTGTGATGTTCACCTTAGCAAAATGAGGACCCTTGCTGTGGCTGTTGCTTTTGCTTGTGTGTGTGTTGTTCTGCTTGGTGGTAAAGGGAAAAAGAAGTGAAAAGTTACAAACCTTGTTGAAAATAAAGAAAAAATTGTATTAAGTACCAGGGCAGAATATGGGTGGATTCCTTGTCAAAAATGAGTAAGGGTTGCTTTTTGAACCATTTTAAAATTCCCTATATTTTGCAAGTTATTAGTATTTTGGTAAAATGTACAATTGGGTTTGTATGTTGCATATACAAGGTCCTTTGTATGTCGGGTCATTGTATATGCAAGGTCCTTTGTATATCAGGTTGCATATACAAGGTCAAAACATACAAGGTCACTCATATACAATGTCCTTTGTATATCGGGTCCTTGTGTTAGTCGCAAAATGGGTTGTTGAGTTTTCTGAGTAATTGGGTTGCATATACAAAGTTGTTTGTATACTTTTATACTTGTATGCATTTGGCTGACATTTCATTTCGGTACATGCAAGGTGGACCTAACACAGCTCGGAGTTGAAATGCATAATTGGTCAAGTCCGTTGAATGCATTTTAGGCTTGTATGTTTGGCAAAGTGGAATCATACAAAGCAAAATATACAAGGCTACATACAAGTCACGGACCCAACGGTGTTCAGAAGTTTGAATGCATAATTGTTTAAATCCAGCGGTTGTATGTTATGTTTGTATGTTGGCGAAAGGAAAACATACAAAGCCGATATGCATTGCACATATACAAGTGCCGGAACCGAAGAGTTATGAAATGAGATTAAATTATTGTATGTTTCGAGACATACAAAATGAAATATACAAAGCTTTTATACATAGCGCGAAACTGAAGAAAGATTAAATTTTGTTTAAACCAGTGCATCCTAACTTAATGTATATCAAATGATGCATTGCACTTTATGCAGGTGTCGGAGCCGAAAGTGAATAAACTCCGGTTTATAAAAAAGTTGAAGTCCGAAAAGGGACATACAAAGGCGTTTGTATGTATTGGGCCTTGTATGCAAGGAAATATACAAGCGAAAGATGCAAGGCAGAGATACAAGCCAGACGCGAAGAGAAAATTAAAAATGGAAAAGTCTTCATATATTTAGTGCTTGTATGTTTATGATGTACAAGCTGATATACAAAGAAATGATATGCATTCGCGAGATACAAGGAAAAAGGTGGGAAAGCAAAGCGGGAGGATTTTGAATCCATTTTAGAGCCCGATAGCATGTTTTTGGTCAACGGTGGTTGACTCAACCATTCTTAACGTTGTATATGCATTTGGATATGCAAATGTTCGTAGATGCTTAATATTCATAGCCTGATATCCAGGCTTGCATATTCAGGGCCGGATTTATAATGTAATGTTTAATTTTCCTACTAGTTTATTAAATGATGATGCTTAATTCTTGTCTATTTGTAGGCATATAGGTAGATATAAAGATGGAGCTTTAATGGCAATGACATCACAAGAGGCAGATCGGATCGCAAAAGATCGCAAACAAAGCTGGAGAAGTAAAGGCTTTCAATGCGGAGAAAAATGCAGGTGGAAAGAAACATTATTAAAAGGAACAACAGTTATTCTGGTGACTATTAGGGTTTTCAATGGGGCATCCTTATGCTCGATATGGGTATGCTGCTCAGAGTTTTTTGGTGGGATTTGTTTTCCACCGATTGATGCTACACTTGAAATGCAGACCGTTGATCAACTAGGGTTTTGGAACCATATTGGGGATAATCAGAGCTATATATTGAGCCCCTTTACTTTGTAAAAGAAGAGGTCAACCATTTTAAATCTGACTAAGACATTTTAATATAGGAGATCGGATTACTGAGACTAATGAGGACTGAATTGTTGAAATGTCAAGGTTCTTTCTTTAGATCATTGTAAATTTACTTGTTCTAAAGTATATTGAATGGAGATGAAGCTCTAGATTACATCATGATTGTAAACTTTACGTAATCTTCAAGTTGATTTCTGGATATGTAATGGTGAATGTTGTGTTCAAATAGAAATGCTTTCATTTTATTGCATGTTGTTGTCAACTTTTCCTTTGAAGATTTGCACTGGATCATGAGGATTTGTGGAATGTCCTGGTGAAGTATGATTCTAGTTTTCTTCTCTTCATTACTGTATTGGAACATGTATGTGGATCAGTGATCTTAGTCAAGTAATTTTGGGAATCTCATCCTTTAAACCCTATCTTTGTTATTCATTTTTCTTAATTTCATTAAATCACTTCCATAACTTGAAATCATGATAAATAATAAGCAGAACAGAGAAATATGCTGACATCTCGTAGATAACTAAATATCATTAGCATATTTGAGCTAAATGCATGTAGTGTTGAAAATATCATGCAAAGAATTACAAATAATGGTAGAAATCATGCAAATATCAACTCGTAGACACATTATTTGAAGAAATATACTGTGTAGAGTAACCTTTCTGTGTAGCATAGTTCCAGAAAACATAATCTACTGATCAACGTAAGGCCCCTTGAAATAGAAAACAACAACACACATCAACCACTGAGTAACGTCAGTAGATTATGAACTAATCAACGGAGACTTGGGATCATGAATTCTTTGAATTCATCATATCTTTCAAGATAAATAAAGGTTGTTGTGTAACTTTTATTTCATGTTTGTGTGTGAGTAACATCATCATCAACAGTATCCTAGTTAAGTAAGAAACAAGACTCAATATCTCTATCTACTATAGAAGCAAAATATATTCCAGCAGCATGTAGTTGCACTCAAGTGTTATGGATGAAGCAGACATTGAAGGACATCAGAGTTGTCTATGAAGATCCAATTGCAATCTTTTGTGACAACACAAGTGCCATAAACATATCAAAGAATCCAGTGATGCATTCAAGGACAAAGTATATATCCATTAGGTATCACTTTCTAAGAGAAAAGGTGACAGAGAATGAACTCAAGTTGGAGTATGTTTCTACAAAGGATCAAATTGCAGACATTTTTAGCAAGCCTCTGCCTAAGGATACTTTTGAGTATCTCAGAGAAAAGTTAGGGGTTATCACCCCTCCTACCCTAAACTAAGATGCATAAGAGTGCATCAGTCTGGTGGTACTTAGAGTTCCACCTCCAAATCTAGATTGATGCTTTAAGGGCTACTTCTCAGGGGGAGTAGTCAGATGAAGAGAGTTCAGAAGAGAGATTGGATCAGAACAGCATAATACAAGTATGTGGCCTTTGCCATTGATGTCAAAGGGGGAGAGAAATCATGTGAAAAACTTAGAGAGAAAGAGTGTAGATGTGTAAAGAGATAGGGGGAGAATCTTGTCTTGATGACTGTTGCAGTTTTTCACATCATATGTTGCCATCAATGATAAAGGGGGAGATTGTTGCAAGTATGTGCCTAATTAGTGTTGTCATTGATGTCAACATATCTTTGTTGTCATTGGTGTCAATTGTATCCTATTTTTTTATTTGTCTAGAAGCTTTATATGTTGAGGATATTGAGAAAATTTGCCTCTGGAAGAAATTGTGAGTTATAGTGAATTGCAGTGTAGACAGTAAGTTGCATACTGAAGAACAGTCCATAAGATTGCTCTGCATTTCTTGCTGATTGAAGGTCTTGGTCTACGGATTGAAATTTATTTAGAGGCATGTCTAAAGATGCTAAATCTTGAGTTTGAGCTTCCGGTGTGAATAATTGAGTGAATTACATTCACCAGAGTAAAACCTACTTTTTCTGATTATTCACTGGTGCCAGAAAGAAAGTATTTTTCTCTGCATTCCTCCATATTGAAGTATTTTGCTTTACAGTTCTAGAGGGAAGTCTTGGATGATGATAAGTGCCTACAATTGCAATGGTTCATGTTTTGGTGGTCCGCAAGCTATCTTTCTTTTATGATAGTTGAAGATAGTGAAGTTCATGTGCTCTGGTGTGAAGAATCTCATGGATAAAGTGGTTTGAGTTTGTGTGGTTGCTCCTGGTGATTTCAACGTGCTTGTGGATGCCTCCTGATCATGTTCCTATCTTTACATTGGTCTGTGTTAAGGAATTGAGATTGTGTTTGAAGATTATTCCCAGATAACATAGCGTGTAACCAGTCTTTAAGCCAACTTGGTTAATTCCAATGATTACAGAGATCTCTTGAAGATTATAGAAGCGTGTTGTGGCATGGAAGATCATGTTTGAGTCCCAGCTAAGGCGTGGCGTGATCCACATACATCTATGCTATATTTCCTTAGCATAATTTTGTATTAGGTCCAGACCTATTTTGTAAATGATTGTAATGCCGACCTTAGAGATTGTTCCAATGGTTGATGATTGTAATGCTGACCTTGATGATCATTCCAAGGTTGATGTAGTGTATAAATACTTGTAATTGATTTGTGGAAAAGATGTCCTTGGTGCAAAGATGCGAAGATAAGGAAAAGGGTGAAAAGGGCAGAGCAGAGCAGAGGAATTATTGTACTACAATGAATTGATCTCAGACATGAAGAAGATGTTGATCTTGGCAGTGAGCCTGGCAGTGAGCCACCAGTAGGGTTTAACAGCCCTTAGGGTTTAACAACCCTCATTGTAATCTTTCTAGGTTTAGGGTTGAGGCAATGAGCCTTTTGGACCTAGTTGTACTTCATGGTAGTGAGCCAGCATGTTCTAGGCTCATGGAGTGACCAAGCCTGAACATCATTTGTAAAAGATTGCAATATAAATTGAGAGCTAATTCTCTCCATGGTTTTTCCTGACCTTGGGGTTTTCCATGTAAAAATCCTCGTGTTCATGTGTTATGTCTTTGTGGTTGCTATTCATTTGCATATTGTTCTTTTGTTTAATTAATTTTAGAAAATGGTTAAAAGTGAAAGTGCATGGAAGGTTTTATGGAACATTGATTCACCCCCCCCCGCTCAGTGTTCCTAATACTCAACAGGGATGAGATTTGATGTTACCACAAGAGGATTTCACATACAAAAATTACGTCAATAGAAGTACTGGTAAATCTCCATTCTAAATTGTATATGGTAGTAGTCCAAGAAATGCTTCTAAGTTGAGGAAGATGGATAGAGGAGAGAAAAGTAGTGCCAAGGCCGAAGACTTTGTAGAGCACCTAAAGAACTTGCATGAGGAGATAAGAAAGCATATCAATAAGATGAATTCACGTACAAGGATAAGGTAGATCAAAAGAGAAGATTTAAGGAGTTCAAGGTTGGAGATGAATTTATGGTTCACTTGAGGAAGGAAAGGTATCCTCTAGGAACATATAATAAGTTGAAGATGAAGAAATTTGGACCATGCAGGATCCTAAAGAAGCATGATTTGGGAAATGAATATGAAGTAGAGCTATTGAGTGGAATCAACATTTCCCTTGTGTTCAACATTTCTAATTTGACAAAGTATAATGAAAGTGGCACAGAGGATGGACCAACAGAAGAATAATGGAGTATCCCGGCACCTACTTCAAAGGAGGCAATAGAAGAAATCCTAGATAGTCGTGTGGGAAGAAGTACCCGAAATAGGTGATATAAAGAATACTTGGTTAAGTGGAAAGGAAGGCTTGTTGAAGATTCATCATGGTTATCTAAGGTAAAGGTTGATCATCTTGGTTTTCCTCAAACACCTGAGATATGATAAGGTCACTTCTCAAATTACCTTGGGTGTCTGATGTAGGAGCATCTAGTGATGTAAGGGAAATCTTGCATCACCCAAAAATATTTGAATTTGTTTTGAATTTTTTTATTTTTGTAGATTTCTTTAGTTGTGTTGGAGTCCATGTTGACACTTTAGTGGTTCAAGATTGTCAGGAGTTCAGAAAGGCTAAAAATAGTAACCTTCTATTTTTAGTAAGTTGGCCTATTTGGGTATGTATGGACTTGAAAATTTACCCCAAGAAGCACTATTTGTTTTAATACTTGAGGATGCTTATGAATGAATTTGGATAAATTACCAATATATATTATGTATGCAAACAAAGCTTCCAAAGATGAATAACAAGAAGCATCCATGATGAAAGTATGATATCTCGGTGCACACTAAGTTGAGTAAATTGGATTTTTGAAGATAAAAAATGCACTAATTTCACTATAAAAAAAAAAAAGTATGATGTAAATAGTGCTACACAACAAGGCAGTATGAATGCTTTAAAAGTTTGCTCCAAGAAGTGTTTAAAACCCTTAATGTTGAAATACCCACTGTGTAATTGCAAATTTTGAAAATTTAAATGTAAGGGCACCAATTGATACAACACTACAACTCAAAATTAGATTTGAATGAGTGTTTATGAGAGAAGAAAAATCTGAAATAATATTTTGACTACAAACCCTAGCCTTTGCAAAAAAAATAGGTTACGTGAAAAATGAAAGTTTTCAACAAAACCCTAGCAAATGAGATCTTCCAATGCAAGATGTGATATCATGAAATGGTTAATTGCTGTAATATAGATCAGATTTGATGTATAAATAAGATTTTCAAATGTTTTCAATGATATGCAATGAAAATAATGCAAAACAATGCCTTTATGCAAGCCTAGAATGCCTATTTTTTTTCAATTTTTTCAAATGTATGCAAGATTTTCCAATGAAGAATGATAAATATGATATGAATTAATGCACGATCTGATTTCAACACTCAATAAGATGCAAATTCTTAAAACATGGGTTCACCAAAATGTTAAGTAGATAAAAGAGGGTGTTGAATGCAATCATGTAAGCACACTAGATCAAACCCTCTTTCACTACAACATTCAAGGAAAAAACCAAGCTAAGTCACTACAAGATGAAAGAGGACTCAACTACTGATTTTGTGCTCCTGTTTGTTAAGGAAAGATGTGATTTAACCAAGATTTTAATCAAACCCTAGGCCAATCAGTGCACTAAACCCTAGAATTGAGATAATCAACATATAACAGACAAACAACAACGAAAAGCAAAGATTTGAGAGTACCAGGATGATTAGTGAGATGTTAGTAACCTATTTCATGGAAGCTAAAATGTCAAAAGACTCTGAGGCTACCGCCTGAGTCTAGAGAGTCCTAATCTCTGGAAGATCAAAACTGGAAAAATATTGTAAATGATGTCCAGATGTTGTATCCAAAGTCTGATTTCACAGAAGGATGTCGAGGCAGGCGCCCAAGTCTTTCACAGAGGAACTTCCACATTATGTTTTTAGATATTGAAACTCTATCCCTTAAACAACCTCCCTGTACCTTCACTTCTTCAATTCCCACACCTGTAATCTGCACACAAGAAGAAAAGGGGTTTGGGGGTTGTGGTGTTTAGGGATTTTCCTTAGTTAAATCCTAGGTTAGCATTCAAGATTTCCCAACACTGTTACTAGAGAGAGAGCGTGCCCTAGCAAGGTAGAGGCTAAAGATAATCCAAATAATGATGAAATGATTCAAACAAAGATGATGTCACCTCAGAGGTGAAGTCCTTAGGAGGATAAAGAGTCTCCAACTCATAAGGATGTTGATGATGATTCCAAATCTGCAACAAACATGTACAACACAAACACAAATCTATAATAATAACACAATGAATGCCTTGAATGCTCCTTCGCTCAATGTCATAACCTTGCTATCATCAACTTGTTACAAAATGAACTCAAACACTCACTTATATATGCTTTCCCATTAAACATTCACAAATTAATTGAATAAGCCGACAAGGAGAGACCCATTTAAAGGTCCTATGCCGACATGATTTAAATTTTACCCTGATCAATCAAGGAGGACTTGAGTGTAGGTGCCCAAGTCCCTAGGTACCTTTTTGGTTTGTACTTAAGGATTAAATGGGCTCCTAGTTCCCATTTGACATGGGTTTCAAGGGATTTCTCATCGGGATGAATATTTTGCATGTAGAGTGTTAACACGGGAACCTAGGAGCTAAACTAGGAGGTAAAAAGGCATGTGTCCATTTTTTACTTCATAACAAAAACATTCAAAAATTTCACAAAAAAGTATATATCAACTATAAAATTGCAATAAATTAAGAAGTTAGTGTCAAAAAGTAGAAAAGGCTAAGTGACAGATGTATCAGAGCATTCAAACTTTCCATCTAGCAAACTTTTGATAGGTCACTGTTGATCCATTGGTAAACTTGTGATGAACCTCTTTATTCTTCTCTCAATTTACTTTGCATCTAGGTATTTGGTTTGTTTTATCTTTTTTAGTGCTTGCCCTATCCTCGTTTTATGTGTGTTTCATTTTTATAGGTCCTCGGGATGAAACAAGATGACTTAGGTATACCTCATGCATCAACATTGATACATCCTTTTGTTTCTATTAGAGTGGTTTATTTTTATATCATGATGTCGATTTAACAATTGTTATTTCAAGTACAAACTTGGGACATCGACAATAGGTAAAAGCCTAGTTCAAGAATGGTACCTACCTTTCATGTAGACTAACTACCGGAGGGGGGAAATATGTAAGTATGAAAAAGATGCATATGCCTACATAGCAACTCGAGGATGAGATATAGTCCTAATCATGTACATGTAAGCATGGATATATATGCCTCTTAGTAGCATTCCTCTTGGTGATGTATCATGGTTCATTTTCATTTTTTTTATGCTTTCCTAATCTCTAGAGTAACCTTCTACAGTTCTGCACAATCTCTAGCTTGTCTTCTAACCAAATTTTGACAAGTCACTTTTGTCACTCTCTAGCCCCAATAACTACATTAATCTACTTCAAAAGAGAGTATTTCATATTCCCTAGGGGTATTTTCATCATTTCAACCCTTTATAATCATCCAATTAACCTCCCAATTCCATCCTTGGCTTCAATTTCTTGTCACTTTCTTCCTTTCTGGGTCACCCCCTATCACTATAGGATCTCCCTAGGTGACCCTGTAGCTAAATCAGGATCTCCAGGGGTGACTTGTCATAGTGAAAGGGGTAGCCCATCCTATAGAGATCCTATGTCTAGTTTTGGGATGCTAAAACCATCTTCACACCTCCTAGATCATTCTCCATCTTGAAAACCACCTATACAAAACTTTCTCTATGGGTCACCCCCTATGACTTTAGGATCTCCTTGGGTGGCCTAGCCACTTAAGTAGGATCTCCACTGGCAAATTTCCCTAGTGAAAGGGGCGACCCACTTCCCATAAAGGGGCAAACTTGTTGTTGAGTCGTAAAATGTGCACACTAGAATTTTACACTTAATTTAACACCTAGGTGGACCTAATTTGTTTACACTTGTTAATTAGGACCTATTATAACACCTTTTTGAGCATTAAGTATTTAATTCTTGATACCGATGTACAAAACTTAGAAAAGTAATTATAAGGCAGGCTAAGTACACTTTAAGTGCCTTATCCTAGGAGTTTGGGGCTAAGGGACTAGGGTGCCCAAGCACCCTTGTCCCCTATTTAGCACTTGCCTAAATTGTGGCTTGTTAGCATGGGACCTCTTAAAAGGTTCCCAATGTCGGCCTCATGTGGTTTAATTCTCTAAAAAATCAATGGGATTGCATATAAAATCAAGTTAAGTCATTCATTTGAACATCTAAGCAATCTAGGCACTCTTGCACTCTCTCTTCTTCTCTCTCATGCTCTCTACTCTTCTGTAAAGCTCTCTATGGTGGATTATTGTTACGACACTAACTTATTGCAGGTCTTGTGAATATCTTTCTACTTCTTTGGGCTACACCAACTTCTTGAGTCAAGTTGTGATGCCACATCAATCATGCTAGGATTTCCATGCTCACGGTGACTTCTTTCCTTCATGCTTTGTTCTAGCATTACATTCTACTTTAGATTTACATCTGCCCTCCTAGGGCACATGCTCTTTATCTATCATAATTGCTATTATGGAGGTGGAAACACCATTCACAGAACTTGACTGAGGCAAGCTCCTAAATAGCACCAAACCATTTTCCTTCTTGCATGTGTGCAAGTCAGATCTGTAGAAATTGGTCGAAGACAAGTTGTAGAGAACAGAAGCACATGAGGGTGAACACATCTGAGACATCAATTTCTGTAAACCCTAATCAAGGTCTAGGGCACCCAAGAACCCTTGTCCTTGGCATTTTGGCCTCTAGATCCAGGTTCTAAACTATCCCTTTACCTCTATTGTCATTTAGTTTTTGGGTTTTTGCTTCTGAGAGTCTGTTATGCTCCTATCTTCGTTGATTAAGCTCTCTTATTGTGCCCTAGTTTGATTTGATTGGATTTGGTTAATTATTCTCTATAAAAAAAGGACTAATCCCCTATAGTTTGGCTCTCCTCAAAAAGGTATAATCCAAGCTCGTCTTGTGTCCTAATGTTTTGTAGAAGAGGGTTTGATCTAGTTTGATCTATTGAGCTAGTCTCACTTTTCTACTCAACATTTTGGTGAACATGTTGTTTCTTGCACTTTGGAATCCTTATTGCATCAGATATGAGCTATTTTCTACCTTATATCTTATTATATTACATTAATTCATCATTTTGCATACTTTCATAGATTAATTTTGCAATATTTCATTGTAAGGGTTTGAAAAAAGCCTTGCATTTATAGAAAATCTAGCTAATCTTCAACCTAGGGTTTGTAGATTAGTGTTTGGTTTCAGATCTTGTTGCATTATTGGGTTGATTAAAAGGATTTAAGTTTCTGTACCTTGTCATCCTTTCTATTCTAGGACATTTTTGCATATTTGCATTGGAAAAGGTGAAAATTCAAAGCATTTTAGGCTTAGAAAAAGGCATATTCGTGCATTGTCTTCATTGCATTTGTTGTGGATCATCATAGAAAGATTTAATTTATGATTTTGCATCATATCTGAATTATATTATAGTAATAATCATTTCATGGTGTTGCATCTTGCATTTAAAACTCTCATTTGCTATGGTTTTGTTGAAAAAAGTTGCATTTTTCAAGAACCTAGTCAAATTGAAAACCTAGGGTTTGTAACTAAGATCTTGTTTCAGATTTTGCTGCTATCATTCACATCTCAAATCTTATCTTTAATGGATGTAGCATGTCATAAATATCATTTGTCTTCAATAAGAGTTCTTACATTGAAAAATTGTGGTTTAGGAAATAAGCATTCAAAATCTAGGGTTTTGATAGTAAACCCTAGCTAGTCTTGCATTTAGTGCATCTTCATCACATCAAAGTTCTCTCAATATTTGTTGAATTTAAGTGGATAAATTATTTAGGCACTTCTTTTGCACATACTACACATTCTACATTTACAAGACTTAGTTGTTGTGGTCACCAAGAATTTCACATTTTTTGGAAGACACCGCTTCTCTTGCGCTTGTAGGCCTCTAATTGCAATCTCATTTTCACATTGGTGGTACTTGATTAATGAATAGATATGATTGTTGTTCATTATCATATTTGCACATAGTAAACAATACATTTCATTATGGACTCTTCTTGTTTGGAATCTTTGTATACATACATTACAGATTTTGAAACTTTTGCTAAATTCACTAATGTGCATCCTCATGTTTTAGATCACATAGCATCCATGAATGATATTGGTGTTTATAAATGTTGCATATATGAAGTCCTTTGTTATATATATGATTTTGATAGCTTCATAACCCTCATGAGTGTGTATCCTTCGATAGTAGAAGATCTAACCAAATTCATCTCCATGAATAGTCATATGAGAAACATGATGGTGATAGTTCTTCTTCTACTTCTACTACAAGTCATAATAATTCCATGGATCTAATCTCTAATATATGTGATGGTGACATAGATTTGTCTATTTCACCCTATGATTTGGATCCGTCTCCCAAAATAATCCCCACTTGTAAGGATATTTTGGTGAAAGAGGATGAAATCATTGACATGTTCCTTAACATCACCATACCCTCTCTTCATTCCAATGCTCTCACTTCAAAAGATGAAGAATTAGTGGATGATGAGCCTTCTCTCACAAGAGATCCTCCATGGGTAGATAATGGGCATTCATCTCATCATCTTAAATCTTCTATCTTTACGATAGTACATGAGGTTTCTATGACTCATCCTAAGGATATTCCACCTTTGATTGAATGTACAAGTACCATGGATATCACTAAGGACATGAAGACCCTTGATCTTCCTCCTTTGATTGAATGTTCAACTGCCTTGGATATCACTAAGGATGTGAAGACCCTTGGTATTTCTCCTTTGGTTGCATGCCCAAACCCCTTGGACATCACTGAAGGTATAATCATCAACAATTTTCATAAAAACACTTTACCCTCCCTTCATTCTAATGCTCTCCATTCAAAAGATGAAGCATTAGTGGATGAAGAGAGGTCTCTCACATCAAATCCCTCGGGGATGGATGTTGAGCTTACTAAAAAAGAAAACAATGTCAACTCAATCATCATTAATAAACTTATTCCACCCACTATGGAGATGGAAAATAAGTGTACCAGTGTTCCTAAAATCATTGTGCATGAGGCACCTAATACACCTCATTTCAAACCAGTGATTAGGGTTCAAGGTGATCCAACACCACCTTGACCCCCGGGTTACTATCTCAATATGGAAAAACAAATTACTCAAAAGAATCAAGGTGTTCAAAATGTGTTACAGCATCATATGATCGCTCACACATATAACACCCACAATAAAAGTAAGCACACACCAAGTGTGCCCATCTCTCTTCCACCTTCTCAACCTATCCTAACTTAAGCACCTCATCTTCCTCTGCATATTGGTAAAGAATATGATCTTGTCCAGCAGCTTCGTGCTACTCCGACCAAGATCTCTCTATGGGATTTGATACAAACATCACCTACATACCACGGAATGCTCCATGAGGCTTTACAAAAGGTATTTATTCCACCTTCTACTACACCAAATGATGTAG
The DNA here is from genome assembly GCA_027924645.1 of Cunninghamia lanceolata. NCBI lineage: Eukaryota > Viridiplantae > Streptophyta > Pinopsida > Cupressales > Cupressaceae > Cunninghamia > Cunninghamia lanceolata. Next base: position 15,876,313 of record BSBN01001272.1, on the reverse strand, counting down.
CATCTTTGTTACATTGTATGCATGCAACAACATTAGGTATATCATTTTAACAACATGAATTACCTCCCATAGAAATTCAAAACCAATGTGAACCTCTTATGATATTTGTCGTGTTTCGTAACATGAGGATAAGATGTACTATGATTGACAGTGGATCAAGCCTTAATATTTGTGGAATAGATTTGTTACATAAACTCAATATTGATACATCTCTCATCAAGTTGGATAAAATGAGCATTTGTAGCTTCGATAATGTAGAAAAGCAATTACTAGGTATCATCACCTTAGATATTAAGGCTAGACCTATACACTCAAAATCACAACTTGGTGGACTGGGGTGGTTGAGTCAGCTTTGGCGCACACACGGACCCTCTCTCCTTGCCACGGGGTGAACCTCCACATCACTCTTGCTCCTGTGGAAGCAGCCATTCAAGAGGAGGTGAGACACGGGGGTGGTTTGGCTCGTTGGAGAGCTGGACTTTGCAGAGAGAGGTCGGCCAGTCCTTAGGCCTATGTTGTTGTGCATTTGTTTGAATGCAATGTTCTATGACCATAGTTGTAAAGATAACTATATGACCCGAAGGGTCACTAGTCACCGTTCTCCTGTTTGGGTTTCTAATGTTCCAACGTTGTGTGGGTTGACTGTTGTTCTTGTTAATGCTTTGTTCAAGTTGGCATTGTCATTCAAACTGTTGGATGAATGCTTGTTGTATTTGAAGTTCTCTGAATCTTTCCTATTGTTGTCGAATGACTGATTGGTCTTGTTGTCTAGGGTGGATCTCCTCTATCTTATCAAGGATTGCCTTCACCCACTCACCTCTAGGTCTAGGGCACATTCATGAGCCTAAACAAGAGAGAGATGGTTTAAGGTAACCTTGACTAGACCTAGGGTTTCAAATTAGGGTTTGCATGACCTAAGGTTTGACTTTGTTGACTTTTTTTGACCTTGTGATGAAACCAAAGGTTTCGGTTAACGTTGACTAAACTTGACCTTGTGTTGGGACCAAGGGTTTATAAACCTTCTACGTTGATAATATTTTTGTTCTTTTCTATTTTGATATGCATGCAAGACTATATGAGTGCAAAACATTTTTTGTGCTTTTTTGTGTTTATGAAAATCAAAGTGCTTTTTCTTAATCTAGGTATTATAAAATATATGCAAACTAGTATGAGATTACCTAATGCAATGTAATCTATGTTTTTGTTTATTTTCTGAATAGGTGGATCAATGTAATCTAAGAAAGGGAAATGCTTTTAATCTATGAACTTTGGAAGGGGAAATTGATTTAACAATGCAAATCTATTTAGCCTATCAAGGAAAAAGAAACATGTATTTACTTATCCCATGAGCAAAGTTTTGATTATCTAATTACTATGAAATGAAAAAAAAGCATGAAGGAAGCTAGAGACGCATGAGCCTCCACTACCTTGAGATATCCTTGTATAGGCAAACTCTAATCCTCCTGCAGCAACGGGATGATCCTCTTGGCGAAAATAAGAAAAGAGAAGCGAAAGAAGCTTTGAAGATTTGAAATTTTCTCAATGATATCTTGACGAGCACCGTGGATTGCGATGTGAGTAGCATATGGACACAAATGAGGTTTTAGAAAAGCCAAATGAGATAACAAATGAAAGTAAAAGGCTCTAATGTCATGTATTAGCATGAGAATGCTTGATTTGGAGAGCAATAACCTGCAAGAACTGTGTGCACAAATGAAATTGCCTCCCTTTGTGCTTGAGGGAGGGGGTCTTTATAGGTTAGAAGAAGGTATGAGAGGTGAAGAAGAAGAGTTAACTCAATTTGACTGGAGAGTTAACTTAGAAGACACAAGAGTGATCTAGGCTAAAATTGGAGTGATCTACCCAATGATAACTTATCACTCAAGAAGAAGTGAAGAAAGAGGAATGCATGGCAATGTATGAGTTGAAAACTAAAGATGAAAAATAGATAAATATGCATGTGTGGGTGCATGAAATAGTCAACTCTATCTTTGGCACAAAATTCCATGCAAAAAAGAAGAAAAACAGGCAAAAATAGAGCTATTTTGAGCTAGAAACTCAAGTGAACTCATGGCTTAAAAGATGACTAGGTCACCCCTTTCACTAGTCAGGGTCACCCAGCGGAGATCATGTTGCACAACAGGGTCACCTGGGGGAGATCCTGTTGCACAGGGCTCTAGATGAAAATTGACAGTTGGAGAATGATTTTGGAGGGATAAGGAAGCCATCTTGCTCTAGAAACAAGTCAAAATGATGCAAATGATGTGGTTCGCCCATTTCATCAGTCCAAATCACTCATGGGTGACCCTGAACTAACAGGGGGTGACCCTGAAACAATTTTTTGAATTGGTCATAGAACTTCCGGGAGCTCGTTCAGGCACATACAGACTCCTTTTTGGGTGATGTTTTTTTGAAAGTGCATGACTTTTTGAGAGATACAAAATGGTGCCATTATTTTTTCTTGAAAGTGTCACGAGATTATATTTTCATACTATTTTTCTTAGGGTATCTTGTTGATCTCAAAGTTTGATAGCCAATTGGAATGTAAATTGGATGGGTGAGGAAGAAAGAATGGATGGGAAAGGTCAATTGAAACAAATAGATGAATACAAGGCTCAGGGACTAAGTTGTAAGTGTAGGAAACACAAATCAACAAGTGTCAAAAGCGAAGAGAGAGAGAAAATGACAAAGGGGAAACAACACAAGAAGGAAGAAAACACACGTCACCAAGATAACTGATGCTGAGAGGATGATATTTCACGTTTACATGTATGTGACAAGGATTTTGAGTCATCATAGGGTCCTCGTGGAGGGTGTGCGTGATTTTGGTGCTTACATATTTGCCCCTTTGGGGACGGTAGTCTACATGAAAGGTAGGTACCGTTCTTGAACTAGGCCTTACCCATTGTTGATTTTTCCACAATTGTACCTACAATAACTAGTATTAGTCCAGCATCTAAATATATCAAAATGAATAATGAAACTAAAATGACGAACATACCATAGATTGTGTGAGCTCGACTAGTTGTTTGCCTTTGTCAGAGAGACCTGTAGGAATGAATTCATGCAAAATGAGAGCATGAAAGATGCATAAAAGAAATAGATGATATGCTAAGCTAGAGAGGAGAATAATTTCTCCTTTTATTGCATATTTTGAAGAACATATTTGATTTTTAAGGATTTTTGATGTTTTACAATTTTTTTAGGTTTTTTCTATTTTTCTAATTTTTATGGTTTTTGTGAAGATTTTGCAAAGGTTTGATTTGACACTCCTTGAGGTCTTTGGAAGACCTATATTTATTGAAGGGATCTCTACTCTTTCCTCCTTGCATGGGGAGACTTGTGTACTTGACTACACAGTTTTCCTCTTTTGACGTGTCGGAGGAGTGACTTGTGCTTAGATATTGTTTTACACATATTGTTACAAGACTTGATTTGATGAGATCCATACATAGCTTTAGACGACATCTTGTACTTCACTTTCCCTCTTGTGCATATGGTTGTCTAGAGCTTTTATTTTTCTTACAAGAATACATACCTAAGATGATCACATATGGATGATGCAATTTGTTTTGTCTTCTTCAGAATATATATGAATTTAGGTGCCGATATGCAGATGCAAGAACACAAGCGATGCTGAAATGAAACTTCTGCTTCTGTGGAATGCCATGAGTTATGACATTGAATTTATTACTTTGGAACTCTTTTCTGACTTTGGTATGAATGCATTGTGGAACAAACAATATGACTGCTCTTTAATATGATTTTCAATCCAGGGGATTGTGGGTTATCTTGGTATAAGAGACCTATTCAAGCCTATGAGATTAGGAGTTTAGAAATCAAGTGGGGATCAAGAAGGAGATAGAGTGCTACTGAATTCAGGCTTTGCTAAAGGCTAAACACTGATCTTTATCTAGATAAGACAATTTGATAAGCTTTCAACTTAGACAAGTAACAAATTTTATTGATGCTCGCTAGACTTAGATCATAGATGGCAAGCAAGATAGATCCAGGGAAAAGGATAAATGGGAAAGAACCAGGGTCCCTAGATAGAAAATGATCCTAAAGACTACTAGACTCTTGGCATTTCTCAGCTAGTACCAATGTGTGCTTTGTACCTTTCTCTTTTATTTTCTCTGGTAGAATGTCACCCTTGAAGCTTCAAGCTTAGACTGGTCTCCACCCAAGGGTATGAACATTCAACAATCTTCTCTCCATCACTCTTTCTTTTTGTAACTCTTTTTTTTTTTGCTTTTTCTCTTTTTTTTTTTGTATTTTCTAGAATGCCTCACTTGATTTTCTCATTTTTTTAGATTTTTGATTTTTATGGAAATGAATGCTTTTGGAACTTTGGATATGCAATGGTTTGATCTCTCAATACTCACCTTTCTCAACACTCTTATTTTGATTACTCATTTTTTTTATTCACTCGTATTTTAGATTACTTCCTTCACAGTTTTGATCCTCTTGATGTTTTTGGCCAGGGAAGATAAGGGGCAGAGTGCCACCAAAAGTTTTCATAGTCCAATTAGACTTCTCTTCTATTAGGGAAGAATTGGGAAGGTCTTCGTGCAAGCTTCCTTTGAACACTATAGGTTTGAATACTGACTTTGCTTAGACCTAACATCTTGGTTCATTAAGACTAGGATCAGTGTAAAGCTAAGAGCTAGGCTTTGATTAGAATCACAGGTAATGAAGGTGGAAATTAATGGCGATTGTGAAAATGGGAAATCTTAGGACCTAAAAGGATTACATATACCTAGGCAACCTTAGACTCGTTACTGAAATGAAAATAAAACAAGAGTGAGTCATTCATTGTATTGCAAGATGAACATAATGATACTGAAATGCAAGAAACAAACTTATTTTTTGACATTTTTTATTTTTGTAATTTTTTTTGTATTTTTGGAATATTTTATTTTTTTGTGTTTTTATGATTTTTATAGGTTTTTACAATGTTTTTGAGACATTGAACTCTTCTCCTTCCATAATTCACAAGAGGTAGCATCATTTTTGACATCTTCCTTAACTATGTGTGGACCTATACAATTTGGTTTGAACTTCACTTGAAAGTCTTTGCAAGGACACTCAAAGACATGGTTGTAAAATGTCTTTGCATTTAGTGAGGAGTCTTGTGTACTCACATGTTTCATTGTTTGATAATTTTCCCCTAGATTTATCATTTTTTGTTCTTGCATAGTTTCATCAATTATTTTGAACTTTTGAGGGGCACATGAGGTTGGTGTTGACTCCCCTAGTTTCTGTGAGGGTTTTGGTTCTTCTTCTTTAGTCATGATTTCAATCATATGAATGTTTATGTTTGGTTCAATTGGAATGACCACTAAGTTGAATGGACCATAAGACTTCGTTGAGTGGGGATCAAAGGAGAATTCTCTTGTTTCCCCCTTTCCTATACATTTTAAGGTCATGGCTATGTTTGCAATTTGTTTTGATGTCTCTCTTTTTTCAAAAGTGTTGATTTTTGGGTCGCTAGTGGTTTCCATGGTCTTTCCCTTCTTTATGACTTGTTTAACTCTATAAAGGTTGAAATGATCAAGATCTCCTTTAATGATGTGGGCTTGTCCCATGTGTAAGAAGTGTATTTCTTGAAATAGTGTGGAGGGAATAGCCCTCATCCTATGGATCCAAGGCCTTCCTAGGATCATGTTGTAAGTGGTTTCTTCATTTGTGACAAAAAAATTAGTTGGGAGGGTTTTGGGACCCAATGTGATTTGAAGATTGACCTTACCCATGGCTCGAATGTTTGGGTTATCATGAATTCTAAGGATGGAAATTTCTTGTGTGATTTGAGTTTCATCATAACCAATTCTTTGAAGAAGTGAAAAGGAGACTATGTTGATTGCAAACCCATCATCGATCATTACACATTTAATGGAATAGTCTTGTACTTGGACTATCAGATGGAGGGGGAGATCACCCTGTTTAGCTATGTTATTGTCTGAGGGTAGCTTTTCAAAATCAAATGTTGAAGAACACTTTTCACTTGGAGTGTTTTGAACTAGATGGCCTAGATCTAAGGCTTTGAGGAAAACATTCTTGTGCATAGGAGAACTTTTGAGAAGTTCTAACATGTGTTTGAATTTTTGGAAGTGTCATATGGTCGTTCTAATTCTTGGGTGACACAAATTTCTTCATCTTTATCTAATTCCACAAGGCCTAAGGTGTTTTGATGGATTTTGGGACTAAGTTCTTCAACTTTTTAGAATGTGTCCATGAATGCTTTTTGTTGACATTTTGGGAGGTTTGATATGAAGCGATGGTACCCCTAACATGACTTGATCTCATGCCCCCTTCTCTTGTGAAATGAGTAATATTTATCATGATTGTGATTTTGAGGTTTATGATGATTGATGTACGATTGCTTGTTGATTCTCAAGGGATAGTTGTTGACATTTGGTTCCCCAAATTTGTATGACTATCATAGTCATAATTATTGTTGTTTCTAGATGGTGAAGTGTTTGTTGCCCCATCTATGTCTTGATCATTTATTGCAGATTTTTTATTTATATCATGGTTTATCAACCTTCCATTGGCATTATACTCCCTTCTTCTACTATCAATAGTGGCTTGGTCAATTCTAAGGGCACTTTCGAGTGCTTTTTCATACGATTTGTAAGGGAGTTTTTGGACATGTTCTTGTATGTCATTGTTGAGAGCATGTAAGAAGAGATCACAAAGTTCCTTATGATCCATGTTTGGTGTGCTAGTTGAAGAATAGAGAACTTTCCTCCATCGTGTGATAAAATGTGCAACCAACTCATTGGCTTCTTGTTTGATTGTTAAAAAATTTCGTATTCTTGTCTTGACCTATTTATTTATGTGGAAGGCAACCATAAATTGATCGATGAGTTGCCTAAAAGAGTGGATCAATGCATATGAAAGCATATAGTACCAATCTAGAGCAATACCCTCCAAAGTGTTTGGAAAAATCCTTGCTATCACCCCATCCCAAGGAAGGAGTTATTGCACTACCATAATGTAAGCCTTGATATGAGAGTTGGGATTACCCTCTCCTTTAAACTTTGGAAGCTTAGGGAGAGGATGTGGTAGTATTACTTGATGAATGTTGTAGTCAAGAGGCTCCTTTAAATACTCAAGGTATGTTCCTAGGAGGGAGTTATGCATAGAGGGTCTCATTCCTCCAAACATTATTCCTTTAGGTGGAGTTTGTTGCGCTTGTTGAAAGGGTATGCTAGATTGTTGATATCCTAAAAAAATTAGATGACTAGATGGCATCATGTTTATGTTTTGAACATTGGGTGGGATTGTTTGTGGTTGATTTTATGTTATAGAAATCCCACCTATTTGATTGAGACTTTTCTTGTTGGATGGTGAGGGCAAGGGAGGCCTCAATGCTTCATTATGTGTGTCATGAGAATGGAAGTTTAGATAAGGGGTATTTTTTGTTGCCCCTTGGTTTGATTTGATCTTTTCAATGAAACAATTTCCCTATGCCCTAGGTTTTTTCGTAATGTTGTTCGAACGGCGAGATTGTTGAACACTCCTAGCCTCAAGGGTCTTGATTCGTTGGACCAAACTTTCTGTAAGGTCTGTGAGTGAGGCTTTGTCCGTTCTTTGAGCTTTTCCACGTTGCGATGGATTGCTTTGCATTGGGGTTTGAATGACCCTATTTGTTCTTTTCTATGACATTTCACATGTTGTAGACTTTTTATCTTGATGTACTATGTGGAGTGATTTTGTACCTCCTAAGCATCTTGTAAGTTCTTCTCTTGAAAACATACTTCATTGTCCATTTTGGTGCCCATTTTTCTATGGCTTGTTATGGGTTGATCATATTGACAGATCTTAGATTGAATATCCACATTTTGTGTTTTGATTTGGTCAAAGTTGTGGGGATTTTGTTGCATCCCTTTAGGATTTGTAATTTTACTTGAGGGGACATTCCCTTGGAATTTTGCATGAAACATTGTGAAATGCATAAAAATGTGAAAGAATCCATCCCAAAAGGATTTGTTGAATGATGATGAAAGTGGGATCTTGCAATTAAACACAAAAGCATAACCAAAAGGTTTTTCTCTTCACGTCAGGTTCACCAAAATATGTGGTGAAGTTGACGGCATATGTGATAATGGTGATGAATGAATCTCTGAAGTTTGAAAAACAAAACTACTCATCCTAGAAGGATTTGTAATTTCACGTCAGGTTCACCAAAATATGTACACTCAAAATCATGACTCAGTGGCCTGGGGCGGTTGAGTCAGCTTTGGCACACACACAGACCCTCTTTCCTTGCCATGGGGAAAACCTCCACGTCACTCTCGGTCTCATGGAAGTAGCCAGTCAAGAGGAGGCAAGACATAGGGGTCATCTAGCTTGTTGGAGAGCTGGACTTCACAGAGAGAGGCCAGCCAGTCATGGGGCCTATATTGTTGTGTGTTTATTTGAATGCGGTGTTCTGTGACCATAGTTGTAAAGATAACTATATGAGCCGAAGGGTCATTAGTCACCGTTCTCCTATTTGGGTTTCTAATGTTCCAAAGTTGTGTGGGTTGATTGTTGTTCTTGTTGATGCTTTGTTCAAGTTGGTGTTGTCATTCAAACTATTGGATGAATGCTTTTTGCATTTGAAATTCTCTAAATTTTTCCTATTGTTGTTGAATTACTGATTGGTCTTGTTCTTGTCTAGGGTGGATCTCCTCTATCTCATCGAGGATTGCCTTCACCCACTCACCTCTAAGTCCAGAGCACATTCATGAGCCTAAATAAGAGAGAGATGGTTTAAGCTATCCTTGACTTGACCTAGGGTTTTGACTTAGGGTTTGTATGACCTAAGGTTTGACTTTGTTGACTTTGTTTTACCTTGTGATGAAACCAAGGGTTTCGGTTAATGTTGACTAAACTTGACCTTGTGTTGGGACCAAGGGTTTGTAAACCTTCTACACTGCTAATGTTTTTGTTCTTTTCTATTTTGATATCAAGCCTATATGAGTGCAAAACATTTTTTGTGCTTTTTTTGTGTTTATGGAAATCAAAGTGCTTTTTCTTAATCTAGGAATTAGAAAATGTATGCAAAGTATTATGAGATTACCTAATGCAATGTAATCTATGTTTTTGTTTGTTTTCTAAATAGGTGGATCAATCTAATCTAAGAAATGGAAATTCTTTAATCTATGAACTTTGGAAAGGGAAACTAATTTAACAATGCAAATCTACTTAGCCTGTCAAGGAAAAAGCAACATGTATTTACTTATCCCAAGAGCAAAGTTTTGATTATCTAATTAGTATGAAATGAAAAAAAAAGCATGAAGGAACCTGGAGATGCGTGAGCCTCCACTACCCTGAGATATCCTTGTATAGGCAACCTCTAATCCTTTTGTAGTAGTGTTGTGATCCTCTTGGCAACAATAAGAAAAGAGGAGCGAAAGAAGCTTTGAAGCTTTGAAATAAGCTCAATGAGAGCTTGATGAGCACTATGGCTTGTGATGTGAGAAGTATATGGACACAAATGATCTTTTAGAAAATCCAAATGAGATATTAAATGAAAGCAAAAGGCTCTAATGTCTTGTATGAGAATAAGAATGCTTGATTTGGAGAGCAATAACTTGCAAGAACTGTGAGAACAAATGAAACTGCCTCCCTTTGTGCTTGAGGGAGGGGGTATTTATAGGTTAGAAGAAGGGGTGAGAAGTGAAGAAGAAGAAGAGTTAACTCAATTCTATTGTGTTGTGAGGTTTCACAACACACCCCATTTTACCTCAACAAAACAAGAACCCAACCCTTTTTGCTTTTGCTTGTGTGTTTCCTGCTTTTGGGTGGTTTGGTAAAAGAGATGTCCTGATAAAGTCAAAGGGCAAGATCAACAAATCCCCTAGATAAGGTCTCCATGAGATATAGATTTTTTGAATTTCTCCTTTGACTTTATCAAGACATCTCTTTTACCAAACCGCCCAAAAGCAGGAAACACACAAGCAAAAGCAAAAAGGGTTGGGTCCCTGTTTTGCTGAGGCAAAATGGGGTGTGTTATGAAACCTCACAACACAATAAAATTGAGTTAACTCTTCTTCTTCTTCACCTCTCATCCCTTCTTCTAACCTATAAATACCCCCTCCCTCAAGCACAAAGTGAGGCAATTTCATTTGTGCACATAGTTATTGCATGTTATTGCTCTCCAAATCAAGCATTATCATGCTCATACAAGACATTAGAGCCTTTTATCCACATACTTGGATGTGGATATCCATATGGATATGGATATTTAGAAGGGACAAAATGTCCATGTCCAAAATATCTATGTAGATGACTGGCATCTGCTTGGCCATTGGAAATTTGATGGGCTTGAAAGAAAAGATAATCCTTACTTAGACATTTCAAGAACTCTTACTTTTATTCATCTTCCTCTTTATTAGGTGACTTTTTGAACATATTAATCAGAGATCCATATGCATGTTCAGGTACAGCTTTTTGTATTTAATGTCGTTGAGAGAGTCATTGGCTTTTAAATTTAAAGAGTGTGCTGATGAACACATGTAGCAATCTCCTACACTTGCACTTGAAGAATACACCTAATCTCACAGGAGTAATTAATAAGCCCTAAAATCAAAAGATTTACTAAGTTAAAAAGGTAATTTCCTTCATATTTTTCACATTATTGCATTCAAAAGCCTAAGAATCTGCGTAGAGAGCTCAAGAAACTATAAGTAGCTCCAACGAAGTCGTGACAAGGAACAGAGTTACACGGAGGATCAATTGCCAACTACATTGATAATATACTTCCGTACATCTAGGTTAAGGTCACAAAAAATAGGTACGTATATGACAAAACGCGTTCTTGTCGTTTTCATGGTATTGCATATTTTTACACAGGTAAAAGTATAAATGTTGAAACTAGATAAATCAGGGTTAACTACGTATCACCTTTGGGAATACCCTATTTATTCACTTACAGAAATTAGAAAATGTTAGCCCTAGCATGAACTACGCCCTAGTTTGAGACATGGACATTTTTTTAGATTCGCAGGTCAAGATGCAACTTCGTATAGATAGGCGTAAGGCAAAGTTCAAAGATGATATGTTTCCTAAAGTTAAGAGTGTATGCAATAAGTATGGATTTGCAGAAGATACACATTGTGGCACTATGGATCTGGATACTTTTAGAACAAGGATTTAGAACATAGAGGATCATCCTATTCTGAAGAACATAGTGGCCACTGGGATGTTCTACGTGGCTAGATTCCCATTTATTGTCGAGGTCCTTGAATTGTTGATTGAAGTTGCAGAGCATTATAATGTGGTAAATTGAAGGGTTGATCACCAAGGAAGGGTGTATTCCAACCTCTCAGTCGATGGCATTACAGAGGCCTTCAATTTACCTACACCTAGAAAACATGTATGTGCCTAATCTGGTGGCGCTTGCCATAGAGTATGATGGAAATCAAACAAAATGTAGGAAGGTCATTTTGTCTAGATGGAGAGATCTAGGAAATAAAGCAAAGGCTATAGCTAAAATGTCCCGGCATCTATATAAGTTTGACTTCTCCCCAGAGGTCCAATATATGATAGTATTGCTTAGCAGATGAGCGGGAAGGCTGACTCAAGAAATTTTGAGTCATGGATGTATGGATTGATCTGGATGGTAATAGAGAAAAAATAGACCATGCAATGGGCTAGTATCATCAGTGATGCAATGTATGTGAAAATGGTAAAATGGAGGAGCAAGAAAGATATAGTTTTCTGCATGACTTCCTACTTGGTTTATGCATGTGCATGTAAAGAAGCTTTCGATGGATTGCAAATTGTTGGGAAGTTAGGACGATTGCCTCATGAGAAAACCTCATGGGAACACTATCCATAGTTGGAGAGGAGGCAGTCTGTTCAACACTATAAGATAATAAATGATTGTTTAATAATACATCTAGTTTGGCTCTTGGAGGGAGATAGAGCTAAGTGGTTGTCATTGGCAGCTCAAGAGAGGATACATCCTCATGGTGCATGGTTCATCTAATTTCCATCCTATTCATACATCTAGATGGAGGGTTTCACTGTAAATCCATTCATGCTTCCTAGATATCCTTCAGACAAGGTGGTCCTGATGGAAGTAATTAGATAGATCATCCCAACATTTGAAGCATATAAGAAAGAGGGTAGAGGAAATGTGAAATTCCCTCTAGACATAGGTTGGTTCATATCTGGATCCATATACAATGCAAAGTGGGTAGAGGTGGATTTGCAGATGCTACACTTATAGCTATTCCCCTTGGTGAGGGATTTTGATCCCTATCATAGGTTGGAAAGATTTATCAACAAGCAGTACAAGGATGTCACTCACCTAGAAGACTACTGGGTAGATTGTGATGATGAGTATGAGGTGAGGAAGAGAGGGTATCAAAGACTGACCCTTAACCAAATGAAGACTATCAGACATCCAGAGGTACCACCTCAGGTTAAAGCAGATGATAAGGATATTTTAGATCCTGAGTATGAGGAGAAGAAAACATACAATGAATCATTAACTCTCCTGGATTGGACTAAAGAGGATGAAACATCCATCGATGTTATCATAGCCAAGGTGATGGGGATAACTAAGAATTGGCTAAATAGGAAGATCAATGAATTAAAAACCAAAGTAGTGGCCATCACCTTTGATAAGAAGAGAAAGATGAAAAAGAGGGATGAACCGAACTTTGATGATTTCTTGGTACATAAAAGGCATGTGATGGAGACTAGGTTGGCCCAGCTAGGATCATCAGGAGTTGTAGAGGAGTTTACTGCAGAGGGCATCTTAGTTGCAACCAGGCCATCACCCCCTAGGGGTACACCTCAGGTAACTATTCCTATAATCTTATCCAGAGTGGTAGAAACAGAGGAAGAGGAGCTTACATATATAGAGGTGGATAAGAGTCATGATGATGTATTGAAGGGAGTAAATATCCCTAAGCACAAGAATTATCTAGGCCCAGTAATGAGGGGGTCTACCTCTACATCGGCTGCTATCCAGACTCCAAAATATCAGGATCCTACACTGGATGTGGCAAAAGAATTACAACATAATGTGCCACTAGTGAATTGGCCAAAGAGGCAAGGATAGAGATGATGGAGAAGGAGGCTAGTTGGCCTTTACCACTAAGTCAAACCATTGATTTGACTAATGATGAAGTTACTAGGGATGTGATTTCCCATCCCATAGAGTGCTTGCTAAGTCATATAGAGCCTACAACTAAAGATATTTCTCGGGCAGACCATGGTGATAAAGAAATTGAAAAACCAAAATCTCCTAAAGTAGAAGTACAAATAAGGCATCTAAATGTCCTGATAGACACCATCACCAGCCCCAAGACAATAGACTTATCATATCAGCCTAGGGCTGGTGATGGGGAAGAGGAAACTGTTAAGGATAGCTAGATACAAGGAGAAGCTACCTAGATAGATATGGACATCTAGACTGAGGATATACAACATGATGTCAAAATAGATGAAGAAGAGCCTAAACAACATAAGTTCGTATCTGGACAATAGATTCAAGAGGAGAAAGAAACTGATGAGGGAGTAACTCAAAGGTAGAATGTAGAAGAACCTCATCAGGATATTCAGAATCTTGATCAACCAGAGGAATGAGTGGAAGGTGGTCTTGAGGGTGGAATAAGACAAGATGAGCAAATTGATACATCACATGTAGACCAAAAGCCACCTCAAAAAGAAGAAATCCATAGGAATAAAGGGGTCAATCAGGATATGGACCAATAGCAAAAAGATACAGAGATGACCCCAGGATAGAAAGATAATGATAAGGAGTTAGAGACACATGATGCGCAAATTGAGCAATCAGACCAGATAGGGTCAGGGACAAATGTGCTACCATGGATGGTATCAGAGGTAGAGCCTCCAGTTCATGAGCCCACCCCTTTTGATTTTAAATCATTGTTTACATTAGATAATGTTAAGCCCAAACGCAAGGCTAGGGATGTATCTACAATAAAAAGAGATGTCACAACAGGGAAAAGGACAACACAATTAGCTATTCTTATTATGGACAAGAACAAAGGAGAAATAAGTGCAAGTGAATTCCAGGTCACAACCATTGACCTTGGACATTCCACGGCCGGTCAAGACATCCAAAAGCTCAAAGAGAGCATTGAAGCCATGACAACTAGAATGAAGAAGCTGAAGGCTAAAAATAAAGAGTTGAAGGAGAAAAATGTTCAGCTTCAAACATTCATCAAAAGGATAGTAAAGTCTACATGATTAACCTCTACAGTACAAATAGAAGAAAGGCCTATTTCCTTGGCTTTAGTAAGTGAAGAGGAAATAATAGGTCTAGATGCCCAAAAGCATCAGGCCCAAGTTATGAGCAAATGGTTCATGCAATTCATGAAGGCAAGGGAGAAAATAATAAGGACATACTTGTCCAATTGGAGCACATTGGTTTCTTTGAAGGAAGAAGCCAAATCTTTGAAAAGAACATCTGAACAAAGGCTAAGTCAAAGTGACTATGCCTTGGATAGGCTAAGGGAGGTAAGGAAGATGAGGGATCAAGATCTCTTGAAGAACAAGATTGTGACCATCTAGACACTGCCTAAGGTAGGCACATGGATCTTGGAACTCCAATTTGAGGTGGATGTTTTGAAGACATGCATGTCCAAAGTAGGAGACATGAGTATAAAGGTTCATGACATGTATGATGAGATGAAAATTTTGGAGGAACTGCTTGGTGATTCTATGGTGGAGATCTGTATAGACCTTTAGGGACAAATTCACTCAAGTATTAGAGGATCCTGTGCAGTATTTTTTAGAGTTCACCATGGATGAGATGGTAGAGTTGAGTGTCGAGATAAGGGCTTATGATAAGGAAGTTGATAACAGGGCCACTAGGGTAATGTCTCTAGATGAGAAAGTAAAGGCATTGGAATATGCAAGAGTCAAAGCCTAGATTAGTGATAAAGCTCAGATTGCCACTGTGGTACTGGAATATTACTTCTATAAGAAGTTAGACATAGGGGTCATCATCATGGAGGGATCTGATATGTCCGAGTAGAATGTTGTGAATATGCTAGGAGATATTTCTCGCTAGCTATTTCCTACTAGTAGTTGCCAGCTAGAAACATGTGCCACTAGTATTGATTGTTGACTTGGTCAAATGCAATCTGAACCGTTGTTTATTTTGGATGGAACCTAACCATTGGATCATTGTAACCGAATCCTATCCTTGTCCTATAAAAGGATATTGATTTTCATTTGTAAGGGAGATTGAATTGTTGAACTTGTGAGCACTAAGTTTATTTATTTTGCAACTTTTGTGGCTTCCCAAGATTCTTTCTTAGGATCACATGTATATGTACTTATTCTAAAGCATACTGAATGAAAATGGAGCAATAGATTACTACCTAATTGTAAATCTTATGTAGTCTTTGGTTGATTTCTGATATGTAATGGTGGATTGTTGCATTCATACTAAAGTGCATTCACTTTACTTGCATATTGTTATCATATTTTCCTTTGAAGATTTGTACTAACTGCATGTAGTTGTGGAAATTGTTAGCAAAACATGGTTTGGTTTCTCTCCTTTTCATGAAAGTATCAGAGTATGTATGTGGACCATTGATCAAAGTTAAGAAATTCTAAGATTTACATTCTCTAAACCCTATCTTTTGACATTTCGTTTCATAATAATCATACATAACTACAAATGATGATAAATAACAAGTAGATAGAGAAAATATGCTAAATTAGTATAAATAATTGCATATCCATAGCATATTTGAGTAAATTACATATCATAGATGAATATCCATGCAAATAATGGCAAATTGTAGTGAAATACTTGCTTATTAGCACAATATTTGAGTAAATTTAAGGTGCATAAGTAAAGATTGATTGAAATTGGAGATAGTTTCAAAAGAATTGATCAAACTTGAAAATGTCTTCATAATTAGCCTAAATAGAGGATAAAGTTGAGTGAATTGCTAAAAAATTAGGATAATATTGACATATACTTGCTCAAATCTTGACTTGATAGTGTAAGATTTAACAGAATTGTGAAAGATTTATGCAGAGCAGATACATATAACTTGATAATTGAAGGAGTACAGAACTTTAAATAATCACGTGTAAGGCCCCAATTGGAAAACAACATTTGCACATCAAATTTTGAGTAACGTCAGACGATTAAGACTTGATCCACGAAGACTTGGGATTATGAACTCTTTTGGAATTCATCATATGTTTCAAGATACATAAAGGTTTGTGTGTAAACTTTTATTTCTTGTTGTTGTGACTAACAAATGCATCAACAGATTGGAGAGTTAACTTAGAAGACACAAGAGTGATCTAGGCTAAAATTGGAGTGATCTACCCAATTATAACTTATCACTCAAGAAGAAGTGAAGAAAGAGGAATGCATGAGTTGATAAATAAAGATGAAAAAGAGGTAAATATGCATGTGTGGGTGCATGAAATAGTCAACTCTATCTTTGACATGAAATTCCATGTAAATAGGAAGAAAAACAGGCAAAAATAGAGCTATTTTGAGCTAGAAATTCAAGTGAACTCATGGTTGAAAAGAAGATTGGGTCACCTGGGGGAGATCCTATTGCATAGGGCTCTAGGTGAAAATTGACAGTTGGAGAATGATTTTGGAGGGATGAGGAAGCCATCATGGTCCAAAAACAAGTCAAAATGATGTAAATGATGTGGGTTACCCCTTTCATTAGTCCAAATCACCCAGGGGTGACCCTAGGTCGCCCAAGGGTGACCCTAAACTAATAGGGGGCGACCTTGAAATAGTTTTTCTGAATTGGTCATAGAACTTCTCAGAGCTCATTTGGGCACATACGGATTCCTTTTTGGGTGTTGTTTTTTTGAAAGTGCGTGATTTTTTGACAGATACACAATGGTGCCATTAGTTTTTCTTGAAAGCGTCACAAGATTATACTTTCAAACTATTTTTATTAGGGTATCTTGTCAGTCTGTCCAGCCTTAAAAAGTTTGGTAGCCAATTGGAAGGTGAATTGGATGGGTGAGGAAGAAAGAATGGATGTGAAAGGTCAATTACAAAAAATAGATGAATAAAAGGCTCATGGACTAAGTCGCAAGCATAGGAAACACAAATCAACAAGTGTCAAAAAGTGTCGAAAGCAAAGAGAGAGAGAAAGTGACAAAGGGGAAACAACATAAGAAGGAAGAAAACACACGTCACCAGGATAATTTTTGTTGAGAGGATGTTATTTCAGGATTACATGTACATGACAAGGATTTTGAGTCATCATAAGGGTCCTCGTGGAGGATGTGCGTGATTTTGGTGCTTACAGGACCTATGACATTGCCTACCATTATCCAGGTCATGCCTAATGCTCTTTCATACAATCTTCTTCTTGGTAGGTGGAGGATCCATGCCATGGGGGTAGTCCCATCTACCCTTCATTGTTCAATAAAGTTCATCTTTGAAAATGAATTACATACAATTGAGGTTGATCTGACTCTAAAAAGTTGCTTACAAATAGAAGAGAGACATCAAATTCCTTTAAGTGATTTGATCCCTTCTTTAAAAGAAAAACCACTATTCTTCATTGCTAACAATAGTATTGGTCAGGATAGTGTGGGTCCTTTGAATGTGTCTTTCGGTGATGACTGGGGTTTGTTAGATTTTACACCCTCCTTTGCGGGTGAATATAAAATCTCACCTCCACACTCAAAGACCTTGAAGGTAAATGAAGTTTTTTCAACACAATCTGGTACTCCTACAAAGTTTAAACTCAAGTTTAATGATGATGGACCTTTAAAATAGATGGAGATCCACCTTATTCTACAAAAATGGCTGCCATTTTTGATAAAGTACCATCTAGTTCTAATACATGTCGTGGTAGTGACGAGGTCTCTTTAGATTTCAACCCCCATGGGATGGTTGAAACACAGTTTGACCCTCCTCACCATCATAAAAAGAATTATCCTTCTTCTTCAATGCATTTCAAAAAACATAGTCTTATGACCTCTCCCCTTTGGATTTTGAGAAGCTTTATAGGCTTGGATTCAAAATTCTTTCAAAACAAGGATACAATGGAAATGGATTAGGATGTAAAGAACAAGGATTTAAGGAACCTGTGGAACCAACACCGAGCACTTGTCTAAAGTAGGTTTAGGTTTTTGGCCTTCTCCTATGTTCTCTCCACCATGTTCACAATAAAATGAATTGCTTCCTACTCCCCCTATATCTTCTCTTTTATCTCAACAAGAGTGTATTTTGTCAAACTGTCTACTCAAAGACTACTTAATCACTCTTCCTACTCAAAAACACAAAAAGCTTCAACAAAATAATCATTCATAACCTCATTATTGTGCATATCATCAAGCACTTGGCCATTCTACTGAGGAATGTCGAGTCTTGGGTGACAAAATTCAAGAACTTCGAATAAGGTTTGGCTCTAGCACTTCTCATCATGCTTGATGTAGTCCCTAGAGTACCTTGTTCTCCATCCATTTTATAATCAAGTTGGGGGATGATGATTTTTTATAGGCTAACTCACAAGTATGGTCCCTCCCTCTCATTTGTGTTATGTTTGTATGTATTGTTATCCCTATATTGCGATGTTTTGTCAATTGTTAGTTCTCCCTTGGCACCATTGTTAGCACAAAGGTACAAGGAGTAAGAATGCATTGTATCATTCTTCTATATGTATATCCATTCTTAGATATATGTTGTGATGTGCAATTTTGTTGTCTTTTCTTGGATGATTTAGCATCCCTTCATGATTCAATTTATGTGTACTCTCATGTGATCTTTCTTCCGTCTATGTGGCACCTTGTTGCAAAGCTCGGCATCATACCATGACTACACAAGCCATTGTGTATCATGCCTCTAAGCATCACCTTGGTTTTCTTTTCTTAGGGGCAACCCCTTGTACGTGATGTAGCTTTTGAAAACACATATCATTTGGGCATGTGCTTTTAGAAATCTCTCGTGCCTATTTTATATTTCTTCTTGACTCTACCTTAAAGGCAATTGCTCCCTAATGGAGTTATCAATCATTTTAAGGTGGGGGCATATATAGTGCTATGGAGCCTTACTTTCATCTTTCTATCTAAACACTTGTTGATTATCTTTGTTGCTGCACTCTCTTGGAAAAGATTACAACTAACTTGGAAACAAGATCTAGAGTCTATCTTGTTCTCCTAAGTTGAAGCTCCTTGCATTTTTGGGAGAAGGGTTGTGCCACCAACTAGAGTTTGGTATTAAGGTTGCTTCACCTTCTTATTTTGCAAGACTTCGTGAAAATCCTCGTGTGGGAGGTAGCTTGGTGTATTCCCTTGAGTGGAAACACTTTCCTTTTGAGATGGTGTGTATGATGTGTTTGTACTTCTCTTGTGCTTCTCATTTCTAACTAACCCCTTAGCATTCTTCTTTATTGTATCTTAGGGAATGATGCACGGTGATTGAGACAACACTTAGATCGAGGTCTCCTTTGTCATGTTGACTCAAGGTATTCTGTATTATGTTTCTTGTTATTGATGTATGATGCATATATTCTCCTTGTATATTCTTATTCTCTATATGTTCTTCATTCCTCGTGCGTGCTTCACGTGCACTCTCTGTGTTCTGTATCTATGTCTCTTGAGTTTTTTGCATGTATTCCATGTGTGTTTCTTGTGTATTCTATGTATACTCTATGCCTTATGGGTATACTTGGTGTATGGCGTGTATACTTTGTGTATGACATCTACGCTTTGTGTATTGTGTGTATACATTGTGATTTCTCAAGTGTATGCCTTGTGTATGTCTTGTCTTATCTCATGTTTTCTAAGTGCTTCGTATGTGAGTAAATTATGTCATGTGTCTTATGTGTATGCCAATCATCATAGACTCCTAGGATCCTAAACTTGGGGGCTTGATTACTCCTCAATTTTGGTGACATTATATGGCTTCTATGATTCTATGTGTTTGCAACCTTAGAATCCTAAGCTTGAAGGCTTAATCAACCCTCAATCTTGGCGGAATTATTTGGGCTTCTATGTCTTGTGTGTTTAAATTCATCCTTTAGTATGAGTTCGAATGTAAGTTCGTACCCTCACCAAAGTGGGGGCTAAATGTTGATTCGTAAAATGTGCACACTAGCATTTTACACTTAAGTTAGCACCTGGGTGGACCTAAATTTTTTACACTTGTTAATTGGGACCTATTATAACACCTTTTTTAGCATTAAGTGTGTAATTCTTGATACTGATGCACAAAACATAGAAAAGTAATTATAAGGCGGGGCTAAGCACACTTTAAGTGCCTTATCTCAGGAGTTTGGGGCTAAGGGACAAGGGTACCCAAGCGCCCTTGTCCCCTTTTTAGCCCTAACCTAAATTGTGGCTTGTCGGCTTGGGACCTCTTAAAAGGTTCCCAATGTCAGCCTCATGTGGTTTAATTCTCTAGAAATCAATGGGAATGCGTATGTAAGCAAGTTAAGTCATTCATTTTAACATCTAAGAAATCTAGGCACTCTTGCACTCTCTCTTCTTCTCTCCCATGCTCTCTACTCTTCTCTAAAGCTCTCTATGGTGGATTATTGTTGCGGCACTAACTTATCGCAGGTCTTGTGTGTTGGATTAGGTCTGGACAACTGAGAGGGGAGGGGGTGAATCAGTTGTCCCACAATTTAAACTTTTCTACCTTTAATCTTTCTTTACAACTTATAATCAAATTAGTGATGTAAACATTTCAGCATCAATCAATAACACATGAGCAGAAACATAAATAACACTTGACACCAAGATTTTTGACGTGGAAACTTGGTTAAGGGAAAAACCACGGTGGGGGTTAACCCACAAAGATTATACTCTATTAAAAGTATTACAATGGAGAATGCGCATGCATTCAGGCTCACTGCCCAGAACTCACTGCTCAAAAGAAGGCTCACTGCCCACAAAAAGGGAATTACAATAAATTTGAACTGATATTTATCATCTATCAATGTTGGAGTTCAGTTTCGGTTAAGCATAGAAAACTGACTTGACAAACTTCATCCTTACTCTGCTCCTCTTACTGCTCTACTAACATCTAAACTTTTGATCTCTATTCTTTTCACACTTATTCCATTGTCGCAACACACACACACCAAAATCATCCATATCCATCGGCTATATATATCCGCATCCTGATCTTTGATCACTTTCCAGTCGGCTTCAAGAACACTTGGAGCTTTATTGAATACTCTGCTCCGTCGGCTAGATTCATGCATAACTTGAGACACGGATCAAAACTTGCACTCACAGATCATCACATAGGTCAGCCACTAACATTGGTCATCACTACTTGCCCAATCAACAACTTTCATACATCCAGAATCAAGATCATTTACAAGGTCGGATGTTCTTCTTCTGTCTGCTTTGTCAAACTGTTAGCCTGATACTTAGAAGCTAATAACTTTTGAATCCATTGTCATCGGAGGTCAAAACTCTAGATTTAGATTGTCTTAACAATGGTCATGACTACCTTAGTTCCATAGCAAGTTATGACTTTCCACCGAAGAGATCCAGACCAAGATACTAGACCTTGTCACCTGTTCTGTTCCTGACTACCCGAACTTAGACAAGTCTTCAATCTAATTTCTGGTATGGGCAAATTATGCAATGTGGATGTGTAGTGGGGACTTAGTTGCCATCAATGACAACACTTATCATGCCTAGCAGTGTCTCTTGCCAACAATCTCCCCCTTTGGTATTGATGGCAACACTTAGTGAAAAATGACTAAGTGTTAGAATAACTCCCCTTTTGCTTTTGCTCCATACTGTTGTTCGCACTGCTTTCCGGTGCTCCCCCTTTGCTAGATTCCTCATTTTTCACTACTCTTCACTCCCCCTTTGACATCAATGGCAAAGGGTGGGGTCTGCAAGTCAAAATTATCTAAAAATTCTGTGTAAAATGCCACATATGTAAAACCAATCATTAAGTTCCATTCACATGAGCTTGAGAATGTTTGCAAATCTATTTTTCAATTGCATGAGTTACGAGGCCCAAGTTCCCTTTATTCTGTCCAAAATTGAGATCTATCCACTTAGTAAAAATGCATATGCTTCTGCCTTTGTCAGATCTGGTGGATTACTTGTCTGAAGTGCAGTCTAGGCTTCTGATAAAGCATTATACATGACTTCTAACTTGGGGCAATCAATCCCCGGCGCTCACACATTCTCTTCATAATGTTACCCTTTTCCTTAACAAGCCTCTTTATCTCATCTGTCAAGCTAATTACTTGACAGTCCTGACTTATAGGTGAAACTATTAGAAGATAAAAAATTTGAGAAAGATTTGATAATTTCTGTTCTTGCTCCTTTATCTTCTTCTCAATATCCTCACTAACTTTGGGCCATGATAAACAAAATTTGTACATATCACTTCCATCATTTAGAGTATTCTGAATACTCCTTATGCTAATGCCAAGTATCATCCTATCATTTCCTATTAGATTTTGTACTTCACTAAATTTCTTATCCAAAAATTCCTTCTAAACTTTCTGTTGACCTATTTTCCTCTGTCCAGAGTTAAATAGCTCACCTTGTATTTTCCTTGAAAATCCTTTAGAAAGTAACCCTACAAGGCTTAAATCCTTCAAGTATTCATGCTATGTCTTGTCAAAAATCCCAAAAATCTCACCTGGAGAATCCTTGTAGAAAACCCAGAAAAACCCAGAAATCTTTTAGCTTCAAGTATTTTCCATCACAGGGATTTCTCAGTTTCATGCTTAGTATTTTGTATGCATTTTTGAATGTATATTCACATATACATTCGCCATTGCATGTAGGCAATATACAAGGCGGTATACAAAGGAAAAGATGCAAAGGGGAAGATACAAGAGGTGGAATATACAAAGGAAATGTACATTGACAGACATACAAAGCATCTTCGGCGAGACTTGGCATATCGGCGAATCAGCTAAGGGTCTCCCCGACAGCCGATGCATGCGCACATACAAAGGGGGAGATACAATAGGTGGGGTCCACTTTTTGCATGGATACGCGATTGTATCTTTGCACATACATTCGGCATATACAATGGTGCTAAGGGTCTCCCCGACAGCCGATGCATGTGCACATACAAAGGGGGAGATACAATAGGTGGGGTCCACTTTTTGCATGTATACACGATTGTATCTTTGCACATACATTCGGCATATACAATGGCATATACAATCCTGAGATACAAAGCCCGGACCCGAAAGATATTGCATTTTGGTTCATACAGGAATAAGTGTTTGTATGTCTTCTTTGCATGTATGTTCACATTGTATGTTTGCACATACAAGGGTCATATACAAAATGATATACAAAGGTCACATGTATATGCCTAGATGAAATGTTTGCATGTACAGGTTTGTATGCAGTTTTCCTTTGTATTTTTCGCATTGTATATGCGATATACAAAGGTTAGGTACAAAGGCAATATACAATGCGGATCCGACGGGAAAATTAAAATTGGTAAATACAACAGGTGGGGTCTGCAGTTTGTATGTTAAGTGCATTGTATATGCCGAAATACAAAGAAGGCAGAGATACAAAGGCCGGACCTGTTCTAAAGTTCCAATATAGTTGATAATCTCTTGAGTTCCGCATTGTATACATAGGCGATTGTATCTCATATACAATCGATATACAAAGGTCATATAAAAGGGATTTTTGGCAAGACAATGTATATCGGCGGCTCATTTTAAGATCTTTCTAATGGCCAATAAAGCATGCGAATGTTCAAGAGATTGGTCCCAGGTTCAACTCAATGGCCAATCAGGGGGTGCCACGTGTCAGAGCTGATCCAAAGGCCGATTCAAATGCGGATGTAAAGGGAGATACAAAAGTAGGGGCCCACTTTTGTATGTAGTTGTTGTATTGTATATGCAAATGCATTTACAAAATCAAGATACACAGGCGATATTAAAGGCTGTTTAAATGCCAAAAGCAAAAGCACATACAATGAACATTTTAGCAAGACTTCGCATATCGGTGACTTAGCTGGAGGTCACCTCGACAACCCGATATATACAAAGCAATTTGCATATGCAAAGGTAGTTTCAAAGGGTCATTGAGATGGTGATTTAAGTTGCATATGCAAGGCGATATACAGATGTAGTTTGACCTCAACTTTGACCGCCTGTATCTCCCTCATCCTGGCAAATTTCAACATGCTTCAAAAGGCAAATATGCTTGTTTTTGCCTCCTCTTCCATCTGGTGGGCTTTATGGAGAATATCTTCACTTTCAAAATTTGATGCAATCTTGCAGGTTCAATCGATTGGACATTTCAGTGACCAATTTGACATATGCAGACGCAGATATTTGTGGCATTTATGAGTGTAGGTTGATGATTCAATAGCTCACATTGAAGATTCAAAATATCTTCTATCTACCCCAGTTCCAGATCTTTTATTCCATAACTTCTTGCAGATGGATGTCCCTTTAGATGCAAATATTTTCCTGATACAGTCCATGGGGTGAATTTATTGTAACTGACTTAGGTCAAATTGTAAATGCTATATATGCATAAGCTTGAGATGTAGAAAAGGTTAGACGTTGGAAGTTTTAGTAATATAGGCTTTCTGATTCCAAACAAAACTTTTCCCAGACTGTAACCATGCCTTTTGATTGAATACATGTTGGTTATTTTACCTCTTCATGATATTTTAACCCTGTGTGATCAAAGAATGATGTGGTTGTGAATTTTTAATTCCTTCTAGTCATCTCTTGTTCCTTGCCTCTGTTAAAATTAGCTTGATCTGTGTATGTTTATTGGTTGTATCCAATTATTTTATGCATTTTCTCAGTTCTGTGAAAGTTTCTTTTATTGCCTGGTGCATCACCCTTGTCTTTCAAGTTTTCCAATTTTATCTTTCATTTTTTAAAGCATTCCTTCTCCCTTTTCCTCTGAAGATCTAGTAGTTTTTAGGTGATAACCAGTCTAGGAAGCCGACCTTCTTCGGAGGTTCTTTCCAAACACAGGTGACCCATAGACCTTGGAAAGATCCCATGTTTATCTAGATTGCTAAAGTTTTACAACTGCAGCAAGGGTGCAAATCTGAGAGACAATAGTTTTTGGCACACCTGGTGGGACTCGAACCCACAATTATTGTTGGTTATGATATGCTACCAGCAATATCAGTCTTTTAAGAGGCAATTTTCTGCATATCTGGCAACTCATACTGAGGAAAGACAAGTAGATTAGTACTGCTGTCACATTTTATGAGAAAAATACAAACTCAGAGTTCAAGTTCATTTGATTATTTGCAGCTGTCTCCGCCTAGAAGACAGAGTAGAGCTGTGGTAAGGACTCTAGTTTCTAAAAGAATACATTCAACTCCACCAAGTTTCTGGCTAGTAGTACCTGTAGTTCCTGTACTAGTTCAAGCGAACCTACCTCCAACTTTTCCAATGGCAAGAAATCAGCCATTTGTGGCTTTTGATGGGGGGAGCCCATTGAATTTGATAGTGCATGACAATATACCCATGGCAACTTTGAAGAGCCTACCCTATTTCACAGGGGAGGATCAAACTACCCCAATTGAGCACATTAGAGACGTAGCTTCTCTATGTGGAGTTCATCATGTAACCCAAGAAAATGTAGCCATCAGGCTGTTGGCTACCTCTTTTAAAAGAAAATCTTTACAGTGGTTTAAGAGTTTACCAATGTAAACCATTGCAACTTGGGATGATCTAGGTGATAAGTTAAACAAACAATTTCAAGATAGGTTAGATAACTTATCACTGGTGGAACAGCTGACTACCATAAAGAGAGCTCCCCAGGAGCAAATGATGGATTTCAATTTCCAGTTTTAGAAGACATGGGACAGAATTCCTGCTACGTTAAGGCCTCCATCAGAGTATGCTTTTTTGTACTTTTTGAAAGCTCTAAATAGTGATATTTCAGTAATGATTCAATCGTTGGGAGGTACAAGTCTACCTAATGTATATGAAATAGCTATTAGAGTATAAAATAGCACCTAGACCACCAGTGCCCATTTTTCCTGAGATTCAAGCTTCAATGCCTTTGCCAATCCTATATTTTGCTCCTTTACTTGCTGTAGTAGCATTGCCAAGTACTGCCAATCCCGAGACTGTTGTTTCTAGCTCCTCACAAGAGTTAAGAGAGATAAAAAATAGCCAACAGAAAATAGAGAATATCTTGCAAACTTTTGTGAATGAGTTGGTGAACATCAAAAAGCAGCAGTCCCAGAACAGACAACCTTATCAGCGACACAACCAAAGGCAAAATTAGTCTTATCAAGGGCAAAACCAACCATACCAAGCTAATAGGCCACCTTATCAAAGCAATTACCAGGGCGCTAGGCAGAGTGTGAACCAGAGGCCTTTCTAGCCTTATAATCTGGCACCCATTAATTCAATTAGGGACCTTGTCCCTGTTTAAAATAACCTAGCAGCTGAGTATGAATGGTGTTTTCCATGCAACCAGCCACACAGTCAGGTAGCCTATTCAAATGGAGTGATAAATCAAGATCTAATGGTACAAAATATTGTAGTTTCACAGCTAAACACACCAAATGATGGGGTTGTACAGCAGCAAGAACAGTCTCAGAATGATACTGCCTTTATAAACTGGCAGGGAGATGAATTCTGTGGCGTAAATAGAGATGATACCTCAGTTGCAGCAAATACTAGAAGTAAAAAGAGGGGTTATGAGATAGATCAAGTAGAAAATAAAGGAAAAGGAGCTGCTGATCCTTCTACATCCCAGATTCCCCATATTTTGCAAAGGAATACTCAAGCAACTACCAGGGAACAACCTTATTTGTAGGCCGATATTGCTGCTGCAAAGTCACATCAGAAGGTAAATGTCACTCCACCTTTTAATATCATTGAAAATATGAAGAAGATGAATGTGACAATGTCTATGTGGGATTCCTTAGCGATCCCAGGTCAAAAGGACATGTTACAATCTACCTTGTCCGATTTAAAAGTGTTAGATGATGCAACTGTTGACCCAACTAGGACTGTTCTTACCAGTTCACCCCAGGATAACAGTAAGCAGCCAATTAAGAGTGCTAAGCCACTTCCATTTTTTGTGACTTTAATAATTGGAGACAAGTTAGTACATAACTGCATGGTGGATAGTGGTGCAAGTAGTTCTGTAATGCCTAAATAGATTGCAGACCAATTAGGCTTGAAATACCAGCCCCTTGAGAAGGGTGTGCTCCAGCTAGATGGCAAAGTTGTTAACACTATAGGTGTGATGAAGGAGCTAGCTCTCACTCTGCATACTTGTCCAAATGTGTCCATCTCCCTAGAGGTGTTCATCATAGATTTACCTCCTCATTTTGCCATGTGTTTGTCAAGAGAGTTCACAGCCAAGATAGGAGGATATTTATCCTCAGACTGGTCCCACATGTTCTTTAGGACTAGATATGGCACAAAAGTGACTATAAAATCTAAATTGCTTGCCAAATACCACATAGAGCCTTATGTCCCAAGTGTTGTTCACTCAAATTGCATTATATCTTATGATCTTGAGCTTGTTGTTGCTCAAGAATTGCAAGCTAAAAGTATACCAGAGGTGCTGTTAAAGGAGTGGGCCTTAGAAAATATCATAGATGATCCTGAAGGACACATTCAAGAAACTGGTATGGGGTTTACATACTGCATGAGCCTGAAATAGAAATTCCAAACCTGGTAAAGAACGTAGAACAACAGATAGAACGACAAGATGAAGTATGGAAATGTACTTTGATGGCTCTAGGAATAGGAATGGATTTGGTGGTGGTGCAATGCTTGTGTCTCCACAAGGTGACAGATATTATTCTACTTTCTGTTTTGCTTTTTCATGTACAAATAACACTGCTGAATATGAAGGGTTGATTCAAGGTTTGTAGTGGGAACGAAAGAGGAAAATTGGTTGTTTGCAGGTGTACGAGGATAGCGAACTCATTGTAAATCAGGTGAGAGGGCTGCATGTTACAAAGAATGATGTTTTGAAATGCTATAAACATAGGGTATGGAATATGATTGAGGACTTTGATGCTTTCAGTCTAATCTCTATTCCAAGAAATTAGAACAATCATGCAGATAGGTTACTTGCAATTGGGGCTTTGTTCGATAGCCCTAGTGATATTCAAAGAGAAAAGGTACAGCCCCATGTGAAAATAGTTGATAGGCCCTCTATCCCTGACAATAACATTCATTGGCAGGTTTTTGAGAGTGATGAGGAAGTTATGCGTTTCTTGTTAGAAGAAGATGAATTTTCTGTGATGAATCAGAACAAACTCAAACAACAATATGATGATGATGATCAAGTTGTTTAGTTAAGGACTAATAATCTGTCTAGAGGATTGGTAACCTTGGAATCCATTTTTGGTACTGATGATCAGCTAAAGAAGAGCAAAACTAGTATGCAGGTCAAAGAGGAACATTATGAGGAGCTAGAAATTTTTAAAGGTAAGCTTCTTAAAATTGGTAAAATCTGTTCACCTGAGGATAGGAAAGCTTTTATTGCTCTTTGTCAAGAATTTGAAGATGTGTTTGCTTGGGAATACTCAGACTTAAGGAAGTTTGACCCTCATATTGCCCAGCATACTATAGAGTTAGAACCAGATGCAAAACCTGTGAGGCAAAAACAAAGACCTTTAAATCCAAAACTTGAGCCTCTAATGATTAAAAAATTAACCAAGCTGATCGAGGGAAATATCATTTTTCTGATCAAGCACACGTCTTGGGTCTTGAATCTTGTTCCTGTGAGGAAAAAGAATGGAGAGATTAGACTATGTGTTGACTTTAGAGACCTTAATAGAGCCTCCCTGAAAGACCACTACCCGCTACCCTCAATGGAGCAAATTCTGCAAGTAGTGGCTGGTTTAGAAAGATTCTCCTTACTTGATGGATATTTCAGTTATAATCAAGTATTAGTCAAGTAGGAAGATTAGTTTAAAACCACTTTTACCACCAAATGGGGCACCATGGCCTACAGAAGGATGCCTTTTGGTCTATCAAATGCTGGCTCTACTTTTCAGAGAGCTATGGATATGGCTTTTAAAGGTTTGCTTTATAAATTGGTACTTGTGTACCTTGATGACATTACAGTTTTCTCTAAGGATGCAGCTGAACATTTATTCCACTTGAGGCAAGTATTTGAGAGATGTAAAGAGTTTGGGATATCTCTCAATCCCAAGAAATGTATTTTTGTTGTGCATGAAGGTAAGCTTTTAGGACACATTATGTCAAAGGAGGGAGTTACAATTGATACAGAAAGGGTAAGAGCTATTCTAGAGCTGCCTTTACCCAATCACAAGAAAGGACTGCAAAGTGTTATTGGCAAAATTAATTTTCTGCGAAGATTTATACCTGACATTGCAAATTTATTGAAGCCATTGACCTCTATGTTAAAGAAAAATACAGTTTTTAGTTGGACAAAAGAGGCCAAACTCAGCTTTGAGTCCATAAAAGAAGCGTTATCGGTTGCACCAACTTTGGTAAATCCTGATTTCTCAAAAGATTTTATTTTGTATGCTTATGGTGGTCTGGATACAATTTCTGCAATTCTGGTACAACAGCAAAGTGAAGGCTTTGAACAGCCAATCGCTTTCTTTAGTCAAGGACTGGAGGAGTATGAACAGAGGTATAGTTTAATTGAAAAGCATGTCCTTGCAGTTGTAAAGAGTCTCAAGAAGTTTAGGCATCTTATTTCTAACAATAAGATACATTTGATGGTTGCTCACCCTAACATGAAAGAGTTCCTGTTGAGTAAGGACGTTAATGAGAAAAGGGTTGGTTGGATTACCAAAGTCATGGAGTATGACATAGTTGTCAAGATAACCAAGCTCATCAGAGGTAGAGGACTCAGTGAACAACTTGCTATTGGGTCTGAAAATGAAATAGAGAAAGAAGAGGAGGTGCTTCTGACCATGGAAGGTGAACATCAGGATGATACACCAGCAGTGGGCACAGGTTGGGTTAATAACATGACTCATTTTTTGCAAACTGGTGAATGTCCAACAGGTTTAGATAAAACCAAGAGGAGATATTTTAGACTGCAGTCTATTCCATATGTTTTAATAAATGATATCCTTTTCAGAAAAGATTTTAATGGTGTGTTGTTAAGATGCATTAATAATGATCAAACTAACAAGGTGCTGCATGAGTTTCATGATGGAACAACAGGGGGTCATTTTGCCCCAAGGACTACTGCTTAGAAAATAATGAGAGCAGGATATTACTGGCCCAGCTTATTCAAGGATGCCCATGCATGGGCCAGAAAGTGTGTAAAATGTGCCATTTTTGTAGGAAAAGAAAGGCTGCCAGCTTTACCTCTACAGTCAATTCAAGTAGAATAGTCATTCATGAGATGGGGCATTGATTTTATAGGTCCCATTAACTCACCACCATCAAGTGCAGGCCACAGGTGGGTACTTACAGCAATAGACTATTTCACAAGGTGGACTGAAGCAGTGGCTCTGAAGGAATCCAACGAGAATGTTGTTTTGAACTTTTATCATGATTTGGTATCCAGATTTGGAGTACCTGAGTCAATCATCTCAGACAATGCTTTAGGCTTTGTTGGATTGAAGATAACTGACTGGGCTGTGAAGAATGGAATTTATTTGAACACTTCATCAAATTATTACCCACAAGGTAATGGTTTGGCTGAATCTACAAATAAAAACCTCATAAGGATTATCAAAAGATCAATGGAGGATAACCAGAGGACCTGGCACACCAATCTGAAATCTGCTTTATGGGCAGATAGAATAACTCCCAAGAGGTCTATTGGAAACTCCCCATATATGTTAGTTTATGGAAAAGAGGAAAGATTGCCTGTGTCTGTGGAGCTGCTAGCTCTTGATATCATGAATCAGCTGGAGATGTTTGAAGAGGAAGATCCCATGGCTGTCAGATATGCTCAACTTATGGAGCTTGAAGAGATCAGAGATAAAGCTATGAAAGCTATGGAGTACCATCAGCTTCAAACAAAAAGAGCTTTTGATAAGAAGGCCACTCCCAGAATTTTTATGGAAGGTGATATGGTACTCAAATGGGATGAGTTGAAAAGTAGGCCAGGGAAGCACTCCAAGTTTGATAGCATGTGGAGTGGCCCATTTATCATTACTGAATGCAAGGAGCACAATGCATTTCAGTTATCAAACATAGATGGAGAAACTTTGCCTATCCCAATTAATGGGATACACCTAAAGAGGTGTTTTGAGGTATGACTTACCTTGTAAATTAGTAAATTAGATTTCTTGCTTTCAATAAGTGCTGCTGCACAATAGTTTAGATCCCTTTTTGTTTTCCCTAAGTGTTGTCTAACACAGTTCATGGGTTGCTTTCAACATTTTATTTTGGTTTTGGTCTTCCAAGTATTCTTCATTACTGATATGCTAAGTTACTGAGGGCATGATTGATTGTCAAAGATATATTTTAAGTCTCCGTATGACCCTGTGCCCAATGGATGTTTAAGGCCACTGGTCTAATTGTTTAGCAGGCAAACATCCCATAGAAGTTGCCAAAATGTTGACCTATTTTCCTCTGTCTAGAGTTAAATAGCTCACCTTGTATTTTCCTTGAAAATCCTTTAGAAAGTAACCCTACAAGGCTTAAATCCTTCAAATATTCATGCTATGCCTTGTCAAAAATCCCAAAAATCTCGCCTCGAAAATCCTTGCAGAAATCCCAGAAATCTTTTAGCTTCAAGTATTTTCCATCGCAGGGATTTCTCAGTTTCATGTTTAGTATTTTGTATGCATTTTCAAATGTATATTTGCATATACATTCGCCATTGTATGTAGGCAATATACAAAGGAAAAGATGCAAAGGGGAAGATACAAGAGGCGGAATATACAAATGAAATGTACATAACCAAGATGCAAAGACAAAATGTACATCAGCAGACATACAAAGCATCTTCGGCGAGACTTGGCATATCGGTGAATCAGCTAAGGGTTTCCCTGACAGCCGATGCATGCGCACATACAAAGGGGGAGATACAACAGGTGGGGTCTACTTTTTGCATGTATACACGATTGTATCTTTACACATACATTCGGCATATACAATCCTGAAATACAAAGCTTGGACCCTAAAGATATTGCATTTTGGTTCATACAGGCATAAGTGTTTGTATGTCTTCTTTGCATGTATGTTCGCATTGTATGTTTGCACATACAAGGGTCATATACAAAATGATATACAAAGGTCACATGTATATGCCGAGATGAAATGTTTGCACGTACAGGTTTGTATGCAGTTTTCCTTTGTATTTTTCGCATTGTATATGCGATATACAAAGGTTAGGTACAAAGGCAATATACAATGTGGACCTGACGGGAAAATAAAAATTGGCAAATACAACAGGTGGGGTCCGCAGTTTGTATGTTAAGTGCATTGTATATGCCGAAATACAAAGAAGGTAGAGATGCAAAGGCCAGACCTGTTCTAAAGTTCCAATATAGTTGATAATCTCCTAAGTTCCGCATTGTATACATAGGTGATTGTATCTCATATACAATTGATATATAAAGGTCATATACAAGGGATTTTCGGCGAGACAATGTATATCGGCGGCTCATTTTAAGACCTTTCTGATGGCCGATAAAGCATGCGAATGTTCAAGTGATTGGTCCCAGGTTTAACTCAACGGCCAATCAGGGGGTGCCACGTGTCAGAGCCGATCCAAAGGCTGATTCAAATGCGGATTAAAAGGGAGATACAAAAGTAGGGGCCCACTTTTGTATGTAGCCATTGTATTGTATATGCAAATGCATATACAAAATCAAGATACAAAGGCGATATAAAAGGTTGTTTAAATGCCGAAAGCAAAAGTACATACAATGAACATTTCAGCAAGACTTCGCATATCGGTGACTTAGTTGGAGGTCGCCCCGACAACCCGATATATACAAAGCAATTTGCATATGCAAAGGTAGTTTCAAAGGGTCATTCAGATGGCGATTTAAGTCGCATATGCAAGTCGATATATAGATGCAGTTTGACCGCAAATTTGACCGCCCATATCTCCCTCATCCTGGCAAATTTCAACATGCTTCAAAAGGCAAATATGCTTGTTTTTGCCTCCTCTTTCATCTGGCGGGCTTTATGGAGAATATCTTCACTTTCAAAATTTGATGCAAGCTTGCAGGTTTGATCAACTGGATGTTTCAGCGACCAATTTGACATATGCAGATGTAGATATTTGTGGTGTTTATGAGTGCAGGTTGATGATTCAGTAGCTCACATTGAAGATTCAAAATATCTTCTGTAGACACCTAAAAATGTCTTCTACCATCTAACTGACTCCATGCATCCCTAATCACACCAATTTCCCTTCTAACCAATTAATTAAATTTTTATTTAATTAATTACTCCTTTCATTTTCCAAATTCACACCATTTTATCCTTAAAATTGAATTAATTTCATTAATTCAATAGTCCAAACCTTAGCCAATTGATTTAATAAATATGCAATATTTATTAAATCAATTTCCCCTTTTTCACTAAATCTAATTAATTAGTTAAAACTATGTTAACTAATTAATTCAGCCTATTAATTGACCTATCCCTACCCTAGACAATTAAATAGCTATTATTTAATTACCTATCCTAGCCTACCTCATCCTAGCCCTAGGATTAATTAAATAAAACCTATGTTTAATTAATCCTAACCTCTCATTTGGGTGGTCAGACTTAGTTTAACACCCTTCCCCACATCCTCCAAATAAAAAATTAAAACATATCACACATCACATTTACTTCTCTTACAAACCCCTTACCTCACCCATACTCATTTATTACCTCTTATCCCCAAATTAATTCTTAATTCATTTCACATTCTCCCATATGAATCTTTAATTCATAAATAATCTCTCACACCCATGCTCATTTAATAACCCCTTTCCCCAAAATGAATAAAAGATTTACTTTTATTCCTAGCCTTTGATCTCATCTTTTGATCCTCACCCTCCATCCATTTTCCAAGAATCTATAAATAAGACCCCTCTCTAAGCCATTAGGGGGAGAGTTCATCTTGCATCAAACTTCTGCCAAAATCACTCCACAATCCTCTTATCATACCATCATAATGTCAAAATCAGGCCTCATCTCTATCTCCATCTTCATCTAAGCCCAAAATCACTCATCTACATTGTGTTGCAAGAATTGAGTAATCCACATACATTCTAGTCTTGGGTAAAATCTGAGGAGCTCGTGGGTGCAACCCCTTCCCTCTTGGATTTGTGAGTCAAAAGGAAGGTAAAATCATTCATGTTTTGCATTTGATTTACATTCTAGCTTTCATTTTGTCCTCATAAATCACATTGGCATGCCCGGTCTTTGATCTAATCGTCAGTTTTTGAAGGTTTTGTTGTCAAAATCTTCGTTTTCTAACAGTTTTTGTCAAGTTTTGGAAGCGAACTGTTGCAGGTTGCGTCCTATGCAGAAACTAACCCCACCATCATGATCAGGATGTTGTTTCTAAGTTTTTTGACTATAAACTTGACTATATTCTGTGACAGAAATTTTTTAAAAATTTTCAAAAAAAATTTAGGGTACAGTCTGTACTGTACGGATCCGTATTGTACGGACTGTCCGTACTAATCCGTACAGAGTCTTGTGTGTGAGGTTTCACAAGCAGTTTTAGGCATTTTTTTTCTTAGGTTTCATTGGCAAGTTTAAACTTCTCCACCATCGCTTCTCCACCTTGCCCTAACACCTTGTCGGCCGCTCCAAACACCCTGTCGCCTCCCTAC
The DNA here is from genome assembly GCA_027924645.1 of Cunninghamia lanceolata. Taxonomy (NCBI): domain Eukaryota; kingdom Viridiplantae; phylum Streptophyta; class Pinopsida; order Cupressales; family Cupressaceae; genus Cunninghamia; species Cunninghamia lanceolata. Next base: position 15,841,635 of record BSBN01001272.1, on the reverse strand, counting down.
GATCCCTGGTCACCACCGTTCCTGCTAGTCAGCCGCTCCAAACACCCTATCGCCACAACCCGCCACTACCTAGACACCCCACCGCCACCGTTTTCTTTACCTCCATCGTCGCTCATGGAAACCCCAACTGCTGCCTGAACTCCTTACTAATGCCACCTCTCGACCTCTACCGCACGGTAAACTTACCTTGTTGACAGCATCCAAATGCTGACTGCCGCCTCCTGTATTTACCATGGCCACCATTCTCTCTAGGTCATCTCCCCATCCACCATACCACTCCATGTCGACACTTCCTCGCTGCCAGCTAACCACTCACCCGCCGCTCCATCCAACACTCCTCCTCCGCCGATCCTCATTCTCGCCGCTGCTTCTATCCTATGTTAGGGTTTATGGTGAAAACAGGGGGCTGTCGACAGATAAGGCTTTAAGTCCCTTACATTTGTTAGGGCTGCTAGCAGTTACAAGCTCTAGTCACATGTGCTAAGGCTTTGAGCGGTTGAGGCTTATAGCCCACCTCTCATTTTCTTTTTCATTTTTTTTTTCCCTCTAACTAGCCCTTGGTCACATGAATGACCAAGGGCTATTCTATACTTAACCACTACCTCCAAGCATTAACCACCAGCAATAAACCTGCCAGCATGTGACCAAAATTTGCAAACTGTCAGAGGTTAGCTTAAACTGCCAGGATTCTTTCTCGTTGCCTCTATATAACAAAATAGGCTATTTTTTTCAAACTCACACAACTTTCGCATACGAGGTCAAAATTGCACAAAATTGGTGGCGTCAGAAAGCTGGAAGGATGAACTACGCAGTTGTGGGGAAATTTTCAGGTGACTATACCTTTTTCTAGCTTTTTTTCACAGTCAAAGTCAAAGATGCTTCAAAACTTCAAATGCTCATATCTTTTGCGTTTTTGATTGAATTTTCGCAAATTTTTTTTTGAAATCACACAGAATTTCCTGAAGAATCTGTTCATGCACTTAACTTTTCTGTATCAGTTCTTTTTTCATTATATTTTATCAGATTCTTGATTTTCACAAAATGATCATCTTGGCTAGTCTACTTGCTCTGTTTTCATTCTTGTGACTTGCAGGTGATCATTCGGGGCTGGACCAACATTAGCATCAAAAACATATAGCAGCTTGGATAGTGAATACAATCTGGGTACATCCATTCCAATCTTTCATCTTCAATCTTGTTTTCATCACACATTTTGATTTGGGTTTCTAAAACGAACATTTGTCTTCATCACATATAAAAAATTGAGCTTAAAATCAACTAGTGTCTTCAATCACATCTTGAAATTGGGCTAAAAGGAATCATTGTTTGACGTGTCTTCCTCACATTTCATTTTCTTAAGGGTCAATTAACTAGTGCGAGTGTGAGTCAAGTGTGTGTGTGTATGCTCTCTCCTCGCACCGTAAGGTGACCTTGGAGATCAAAAACACCTCACTTGATTCGCTTTTGTTTACCCTTTCCTAGGAGGCCTGCTAGGGGATTTCATCACCCCTAGGGATGACCTCATCCGAGGCTGAATCAAAAGACACCCTCATTGAAATCAGAATCTTGTCACTCTTGGCTAAGCCCCAAAGAACTTTCTACCTTTGGGAAGTGAAGGTGAAGGGTGGGTTACCCCCTTCTCCCGGCTGTGTGACAGGATTTCACTTTCAATTCATTAGTCAACCTCGTGTAAACATTGCCCAAACCTAACTGGCCATACCCTATTTCAAACTAGACATTAGGGCATGTTGATTTGTCTTACACATGTGCTTGTTTAATCATTATCATATTCTTCAAATTCAAAATTCAAAATTGCTTGTGTCTTGTGTGAGTGATTCTTGATTGTACATGTGTGATCATTTCATTGAACATTGCCAAATCAAGATAAACATCAAACACATAAGACAAGTCATTCACCTCATTCTTCCAACACATTCAAATCCTAATCACTCATCTTTAGCCACTTCATTCCTAATCACATCCAAGTCATCCTAGATCAATCCTAATCACATCCTTGTCACTCTACATCATCAAATCATCATCATCCTATCCAAATCATTATCCAATCAACATCATTATTCCATTCTTACCAAATCAACCTTAATCCCAATCATCCCTAAACACATTCTAGTCACATCTTCATCATTCATCCTCATCCTATCAACATCATCCCAATCATTCTCCTAATCATCCCTAATCATTCCATATCAAACCTTAATCCTATCCAAGTCATTATCACATCAGATCAACATTGATCCCAATCATTATCCAAGTCTCCGAACATCATTATCAAAATCCAAATCCAAATCAACCCAATCAAAAAAATCAAGACCTTAGTTAATCACATCAACCCTCTCGCTGAAGATCATTAGTCTATCAAAAGCATAGAGAACCATCTAACAAAAACAAATCAAATCAAATCATCTTAAGGTCTTGAAATTTTGATCCCAACATCACAATCACCCATTATCCTCCATTTCATCTCATATCTCTTCAACAAAATGGATCCTTATGAAGAAATGCAACACTTACAAAGACTTAGAAAAGTCTATGAGAACATGGATCCTAATGCTAAGGAAAAATGCAAAAATGACATTAAGGATATACCCTTAGCACACCTTATCATTGGAGAATCCCAAGTCCCTACCCAACCTTCATCATATCAAAAAACATCCTACATATCACCCCCATCCACATCACATCAATCTTCATTCTTTCAACCTTCATCATACCTACCTTCATCCTATATACCCACACTATCAACCTTCATCATATCAACAAACATCCTACACATCATCCCCATCCACATCATATCAATCTTCATTCTTTCAACCTTCATACCAACCTACATCTTACATATCCACTCCATCAACCTCATATCAACCTTCAACCTCATACCAACTTCCATCATATCAACCTTCATCATATCAACCTTTACCCTCATATCAATCACCATCCCCTTACACATCCATGCCATCATACCAATCCAACCAATCAATACCTCCACCTTATCAATCCCCCAACCTTTGTCATGCTAACTTTGATCAAGGGAACACCAATCTACCACACCTTATCTCTGAAATCCAAACCTTATATCAGTAACCATTTCCCCATACAAATCCCCCATCCTCTACTCCCCATCCTATCAACCTTAATCCATCACCCTACCTACCTTACAATCCATCAATCCCAACCCCCCCAACACAATGTTCCTCCAATCTTAATCCATCACCCTATGTATCTCCCAATCCACCAATCCCTATCACCTATACACCATCTAATCCACCATCAAATCTTCCAAATCCTAACACTATCACATCCAAAGAATCCTTGTGGGATTTCCTCCAAAGAACATCACCAAGCAAAGCAACGGAATCCCCCAAATCCTCCATCCCTCCAACACCACCATCTAGTCCAACACCTATCCTTGAACCCATCCAAGAACCATCACTACATAATCCCATCACCCCCCTATCCAATCCCAATCCTAATCCTACACCATCCACCCTTACTATCCATCCATTATATTGTTCTTCAACCCATTCATTCATGAAGGATGCCATCCATTGGCTATTAGCAAGGAATCAAACACCCTCATGCAATCCAACATCCACCAAACCTATTGAACAACCCCCTATCATAACTCAAGAACCATCATGCAGCCATGTTCAAGAACACATAAGTCAAGCACCTATCACATCCATCCAAGCACCCACCACATCTATCCAAGTCACTCCCACTTCTATCCAAGCACATGAGCTATGTCAAGAATCAAATCCAAAGCATGTTGAAACATCAACCCCTTCTCCTAATCAGGATCTAACCATCCCATCTAATCCCATCCCCGATCCCCTCCCATCTATTGATCAACTTATTGATCCTACACCATCTTCTACCACCCCTTTACCATCCTCCATGAATCCTCCACATACATCTACCAATCCCATCCCAAATCCATCCTCCTATTCACTTGGACAAAGCACTTTCATCCACGGTAAACCCCTTGTAGGAGGTGAACAACTTCCATCCACCACCTATATTTCTCCAACAAATAATGGACTCGCGTCTTGTTTCCAAAGCACCAAACATCCCATTGCATGTCGCATGCTCCAACATATGAACTATCAAGGAAAAGGCTTAGGCCTACACGAACAAGGCATCTTGGAGCCTATCCACACTGTTGGTGCTTAAACATGTATGTACAAGCATCTTCCTGTAAATCAAAAATTTCTATGTCCATCGGTGTGAGTTCACATTTGTCTTGGCGACCACATTCTTCACAGAGGTATGTTCATACATCGCCAAGACTTTACCCATTGGCAACTGAGCTACATGTCTCTCCGATGGGCCGATGGGGGTTTTACAGAGTGGTCATCGGCGAGTGTAGTGATATTGGCGGAGGTGTTTTCGAATCCGCCGATAGGATGGGGTCACCCCGATGGAGGTTGCATTGGAGTGACATTGCTTATCAGGAGAGCGGGCGAGAGGTTTGCTGACGAGAAGTGTCTGGCCAATGGATTGTGGTTTGAGGCTTTTCAAGGATATAGCAGTCGACGAGAGTGGTGTGGTCGGCGAAGGAGCTTTTTGTCGCTCCGATGGTTGATGTCTGGCCGACGGAGATGTTCGTTAGTGAAATGATGCGTATCAACGGAAAAGATCTCGGGTGTGCCGATGGAGAAATGTGAAGGTTTCATTGGTAGGATGGGCATATCGGTAGGAAGATTTTTGAGTTTGCCAATGGTTTACGGTTCACCGAAGACTTGGAAATGGGTGTAGTTGTCAGTGTGACATGAGATGTCGGCAAGAGGATTTTCATTTGTTCTGATAGTGTGGGTCACACCGACGGAGGCGGGAGTTACACCGATGGACCACCAGCGGTTGGCTCGCTGGTCACATAGGGTAGAATGCGTGACAGTATGTTTACATGCAGCATGATATATAAAGTGCTAAAAGGGTCTCCGCGGGGTGCATGTGGGATAAATGGTTCCTGCATAATTTGAAATATCAAGGTGATGTGTTTTGGTGGGAAGGTTTCAGAGGCACGATCTATTGCATTTCCTGATGGCCACGGGTTTGGCACGACATTAATGGCATAGGAATTGCAGAGGTATGGCCTGGTTGACTAGGTAGCTGCCCGATTGCAAAAGAAAATTCTCAGGTGGTGGCGTGGGGCTCGAGCTCAACCACTCCCAGCTTTCTTTTCAGCTTGTGCATTAATTGTTTAGAGTACCATTCTCACGGTGCTCTGCATTTGGTAGAATTTCAAAATTTTGAGAAGACTTTGTGATTAATTGCTGAAAGTACATGCTTGTGCTATAACAGCCAAGCTATGTTGTTCATTGTGTTGTTGAAAACTAGACAAAATTCTAGGTGCTATAATAAGAAGCAACTACTTTGGTGATTCCATCTGACTGTCTCGTGAGTTTATGTATCTCCTGTTATATGTCTCATGCATGAATTCACTGGTTTCATGATTGATTTTATATGAGCAATGCTATATCTGCATGTATTTGGTTATTCTATCTCCAAACTGAATGTGTTCTTTTTCTGAATTGAGATAGCTAAGGGGTGTCTGAGATTCTAGAATATGGCTCTGCTATATTGAAAACTTGATCTTTTGCTTCTGCCTAAGGGGTAGATTAAAGTGTTTTAGGTCAAGGGTTAGGAAGAACATATGGCAGCAAGGATATTATAAGTATAGGTAACTGAATACCCTTTTTTGGGAAGTATCTGTAAGGCAGATACCATCAAATCCCATTAGAATCTAGTCTTTGTTATAGGTTTATGCTGAACATTTACATGTGTATGTCTATTGACTCTGAGCCCTGGATAGGCACCAATCTAGCCTTGCATTGAGGTTACACTCTAGGTCCTAGTTTTGCATCCAAATACAAATCAAACTCAAACTACAAAATCAAACCAGTAGGAATTAGAAATAGTTTTAGGATCCAAAATCCTTTGTTTGCAACTAAATATTGGCCCAAAGCTAGCCCCTTTGCACCTATCTCACAGTTTTGGTCTACATAAAGGAGGATTTATCTGCTCTGTGTCAACATCCCCACATTCATCAGTATATTTTTAAGGATGTTGAATAGGGAATACCCCCTAGGTTTTACAGAGCCTGAAGAAGAAGAGGAGATATCTATAGAGTCTATCTTCTACACTGTTGGCCCTTGGCCCAGAGATCCTATTGATTATTGTTGGCTACCTTGTAGGGATAGCTGGGAATAAGCATCCAGTCGGATTAATAACCAACAGAAATTGGTGACTCTACTGGGGAATAATTAGAAAAGAAAAAAGGGAAGCAGTATCTGTGTGCCCATCTGAGTCACCAAAAGAAATTGGTGACTCTGCTGGGGATGAATGGAAAAAGTGATATCTTGCAGCCTCTGGTGAAGTTTTGCCCTGCTCTACTGGTGGAATGAACCTGGAAATGTATCTTTCAAGCTATTAATAATTTTGTCCTCTCTGGAGAGGTGGTGACTCTGCAAATGATTTAAGTGCACATGAAAGGTAGATGTATGTTATGTGACAAGAGATGTTCATATTTCAGCATCTGGATGAGAAAAGGTACCTGGCTCTTTCCCCTTTATATTTATTGTTTTACTGCATGAGTTAGTGCCAGGGGAAGTCTTAGGTCTTAGGCAGGAAAAGGATGTCTAAGACTAATATTTTTATGAATCCAAATATGTATTCACCCATACTCAGTCAAAAGGGGGATGATATGTTAATTGAAACAATAGAGGAGATAAGAAATAGGTTGATGTTCTTAGAGGCTAGGCAGGCCCAATTAAATAGTGATAACCCTGTTGTGTCTACCAGTCAGAAAGCTAAACCTCTTGTCAACCCTTTTGATCCTTTATATGACCAACTTGATTTGTCATGGGTTGATTATAAAGTTGAAAGTATGCATGCTAAAATTTACAATCAGATGCCCAGATTTAATGGACACAATGTGTGTGACGAGGGTGCACATATCCAAAATTTTCATAGGTTCATGGAGAGACACTCATTTAGAGATGAGGATATGTGGATGAGGTTTTTTGTTAGATCCTTGGGTTCTAGAGCTAGAGATTGTTATTTGAGCTTTCCAAAGAGATCCTTTGCCTGTTGGGATGAACTTGCTGACTGTTTCAAAGAAGAATTTGCAAGAGAACCTGCTAATCTTGTTGCAAGATTAATGGAAATCAGAAAATGAGATAAAGAGCCTTGTATTGATTTCAGTCATAGATTTGCAGTAGCCCTTTCACAAATCCCAGAAGTTTTCAGACATGATACTTCAGCCTGTGTTGGCATATTCTTTGAAGCTTTTAAGGAGGGCTCTAGTGCAATACTGAGGGAATTCAAGGTGACAAGTATGCATATGGCATACAAGTTTTTAGAAAATATGGAAGAGATGAGAAATGAGCACCTGCATAAATCCCTGTCCCCAGGTTTGGGTGTGAATAATAGTTGTGAGGCTGAAAATGACCAAGCGATCGTGGCATCATGTGAAGATGAGAAGATAGATGTTGAGGATGCCAAGGAAAGGATCAATGAAGACTCCCATTGCAATGTTGGGGCATCTGGCCATGAAAGCAATGATGGGGTTGTGGACAGCAATGAACACCTATTTGAATGGGTTTGTGGAGATAACTGTGAGTATTGTACTCAAGACAGAGAAGATATAAGCAAACAGAGCAACAATTCCATGTTTGAATCACTACCTTATACTCAGACACATGGAGATGATGAAGAACAATCAAAGATTGAAACAAGTGCTAGTGCAGAGCATGATTGTTCTTTATTTGATGACTGTTTTGCTTATGACACACAGGCCAATACTCCTCCACAAAGGGAACCCATTGGTGATGAAGATGCATGTTTTGCTGCCCATAAACCGCTGGCGTACCATGATGAGACTGAGACACCTGGATCACCCATTTATGACACATGTGGTGATGAGGATCTGTCTGAGTATGGTGAAGATTTGAGCCCTGCTATTGATTTGGATTCTATTTTTCATCCTGATGAAAGAGAGGCCAACATATATCATGAGGCCTGTTGTATAGAGGTGCCAGAGCCTGATCTTTTCCAACTTGGTGTACCAGATGATTGTGTGCATGATGTGCACAATTATGAATTTGAAAGCTTTTCTTTTGATAGGCCGGCTAATGAAATGAGCTCTGATCTTCCTAGCTGTGTGGTGGACTCTGAATGTTTCCTATTTTCAGTCCAGCTAGGAGATCACTTTGCAATGCATACTGTTGATGTAGATGATGATAAGTGTTGTATGCCATTTGAATATGCATTGCTTGATGAACACTACATCCACTTGTTGCCAGATGCTAAGGGTTGTTTGCATAAGGTTGACAGTGACAAGCCAAATTAGAAGGTTGAGTATGCAAATGACCAAGCTTGCTTGTGGGCAGATCATGGTAGCATCTTCAGGCTTAATCCAGTGTATGCAGATGAAAACAAGGTATTTGACAAGGGGAGATACAGGTTTTTCTTTTCCTAGTGGCCTTAGGCTATCAGATGTGTTTGGTGATGTAGGTTGGTGCAGTTCATGACTCTATGCCCAATGGATAGGGGACTGGTCTGCATCCTAGAGTTCTGAAGTTCTCGCCATGCCTGCAAGAGGCATGCGTCCCCAATCGGAGCCTATGTTGGTGCTTAAATATGTATATACAAGCATCTTCCTGTAAATCAAAAATTTCTATGTCCATCCGTGTGAGTTCACATTTGTCTTGGTGACCACGTTCTTCACAGAGGTATGTTCATACATCGCCAGGACTTTACCCATCGGCAGCTAAGCTACATGTCTCTCCAATGGGCCGATGGGGGTTTTACAGAGTGGTCATCGGCGAGAGTAGTGATATCGGCGGAGGTGTTTTTGAATCCGCCGATAGGATGGGGTCACCCCGATGGAGGTTGCATCGGAGTGACATTGCTTATCGGGAGAGTGGGCGAGAGGTTTGCCGACGAGAAGTGTTTGGCCAATGGATTGTGGTTTGAGGCTTTTCAAGGATATAGCAGTCGGCGGAAGTGGTGTGGTTGGTGAAGGAGCTTTTTGTCGCTCCGATGGTTGATGTCTGGCCGACGGAGATGTTCGTCGGTGAAACGATGCGTATTGGCGAGAGAGATCTCGGGTGTGTTGATGGTTTGGGTCTGGCCGACGAAGAAATGTGAAGGCTTCATCGGTAGGATGGGCATATTGGTAGGAAGATTTTTGAGTTTGTCGATGGTTTACGGTCTTGCCGAAGACTTGGAAATGGGTGTAGCTGTCGGTGTGACATGAGATGTCAGCAAGAGGACTTTCATTTGTTTCGATAGTGTGGGTCACACCGACGGAGGTAGGAGTTACACCAATGGACCACCAGCAGTTGGCTCACGGGTCATGCAGGGTAGAATGCATGACAGTATGTTTACATGCAGCATGATATATAAAGTGCTAAAAGGGTCTCCGCGGGGTGCATGTGGGATAAATGGTTCCTGCATAATTTGAAATATCAGGGTGATGTGTTTTGGCCAGAAGGTTTTAGAGGCACAATCTATTGCATTTCCTGATGGCCGCGGGTTTGGCACGACATTAATGGCATAGGAATTGCAGAGGTATGGCCTGGTTGACTAGGTAGCTGCCTGATTGCAAAAGAAATTTCTCAGGTGAAGGCATGGGGCTCGAGCTCAACCATTCCCAGCTTTCTTTTCAGACAGTGCATTAATTGTTTAGAGTACCATTCTCACGGTGCTTTGCATTTGGTAGAATTTTGAAATTTTGAGAAGACTTTGTGATTAATTGTTGAAAGTACATGCTTGTGCTATAACAACCAAGCTATGTTGTTCATTGTGTTGTTGTTGAAAATTGGACAAAATTCTAGGTGTTGTAATAAGAAGCAACTACTTTGGTGATTCCATCTGACTATCTCGTGAGTTTATGTATCTCCTATTATATGTCTCATGCATGAATTCACTGGTTTCATGATTGATTTTATATGAGCAATGCTATATCTGCATGTATTTGGTTATTCTGTCTCCAAACTGAATGTGTTCTTTTTTTGAATTGAGATATCTAAGGGGTGTCTGAGATTCTAGAATATGGCTCTACTATATTGAAAACTTGATCTTTTGCTTCTGCCTAAGGGGTAGATTAAAGTGTTTCAGGTCAAGGGTTGGGAAGAACATATGGCAGCAAGGATATTATAAGTATAGGTAACTGAATACCCTTTTTTGGGAAGTATCAATAAGGCAGATACCATCAAATCCCCTTGGAATCCAGTCTTTGTTATAGGTTTATGCTAAACATTTACATGTGTATGTCTATTGACTCCGAGCCTTGGATAGGCACCAATCTAGCCTTGCATTGAGGTTACACTCTAGGTCCTAGTTTTGCATCCAAATACAAATCAAACTCAAACTACAAAATCAAACCAGTAGGACTTAGAAATAGTTTTAGGATCTAAAATCCTCTGTCTACAACTGAATATTGGAACAAAGCTAGCCCCTTTGCACCTATCTCACAGTTTTGGTCTACATAAAGGAGGATTTATCTGCTTTGTGTCAACATCCCCACATTCATCAGTATATTTTTAAGGATGTTGAATAGGGAATACCCCCTAGGTTTTACAGAGCCTGAAGAAGAAGAGGAGATATCTATAGAGTCTATCTCCTACACTGTTGGCCCCTGGCCCAGAGATCCTATTGATCATTGTTGGCTACCTTGTAGGGATAGCTGGGAATAAGCATCCAATCAGATTAATAACCAACACACACCACATTCCATCCATCTTCGCATGGCCTTGGCTATACACCCCAAGAAAAACAATCTAAACATGTTGGTACCACCCACCCACCTTCCAAAATCCATTCATCCAATCCCAAACATGGTGCATCTCATTGCACCCCCAAAGCATATGTCACCATCCCCCCTCCATCATCCTACCATTTGCAAAAGCATGTGACCATCCATCTTCCTCCATCAAATTTACTTCCACTACTTCCAACTCCAAATATCCCTATTAAATCCACTTTACCTCCTATCTTACCAACTCCAAACATCCCTATCCTCAAATCCCCTCCTTCATTTATCCATAAATCCACTTTTTACCCCTCCACCCATAAACCCCCTAAAATTCCCAATCAAGACCAACAAAAGCACACATCTTTCAAACATGAAGCTTCCCCCAAATCCATGGGATTCAAAAGTAATAATTTGAATGCCTCAAAGCATAAAGTACAAAAGCCTAAAGATATTATCCCTTCCAATCAAAATAAAAAATCCAAAAGGCTATCAAAACCCCCACCATCAAAAGAGAAAGAAACAACAAAAATGGTGTGGGTCCCTAAGCAAAGATCAATCAAAACAAATGAGGCATCCACCTCCCAATCCACCCCAAAATCCCAAACATCCCGCTTCCCATCTAAAAATCCACCAAATCCTAAGTCTATTTGGGTCCCTAAAACCCCAAATCAACCATCCAAAAATTCCCTATCCCAATCCCCATTACTCCCAACTCCACATCCAAAATACAAGCTTCCAAATACATCACGGTGTGTGCATCCGTTGGTCTTAGTTCCCCTCCACCACTTAACATTCCCACATACCCCCATCTCTCCATCTTTCGTTCACTATCCTACATATCTTCCCCATCACATTCCTATGGTCCATGCTTTTGCATAATCCACATCATAATCCGCATAGTCCACATCATAATCCATTACCCACCATACATTCCATCTTCTCCTATCTACCAACACCTATGCAATCATCATCCAAAATTCTATCCAACATGGGACCATCTTCTTCATGCTATGGAAACAGATGCTAGAGTCCCCATTCCGTCAAAAAAGCAAAAAAAAATCAAAAAATCAAGAAAATAGTAAAAGAAAAAAAAATCCGTCCAATGGTGAAAACCACTCCTTGTGGCGCCTTGGGCAAGTACCATGATGAAAACCCCTTGTGGGTGTCATGTGTAATCCCTTCTCCATCCATTTTGTATCCCTACACTTGGGGGCAAAACCATATCTTTCATCCACATCCATAATATCCTTTGCACATCTTATCCACTATCTTATCCTTATTCTATCACTTTCCTATCCACCATCCCCTATTTATCCTATCATTCCCCATCCATCCTATCCATTATATCTTGCTTTTACCATCTCCCACCTTAGATCTTGATAAAGACAAGGGGCAAAATATCAACAACATGCTTTGGAGACCTCTTGGCATACTCCCTATTCAAGTATATCCTCCATCCATCTACTGCAAAGTCCACCCATTCAAACATGAACCCATCATGCAAAATTCTAAGCATTGGGGCATATGATTCCTTGCAACCTAGCCCTTGGAGAAAATCCTCATCCCTATCTTCCCTCTATCTAACATGCATCCCTATCGCTTGTCCATTCATCAACCACAAATCTCCTATCCATTATCCTTTCATCGCCAATCCCCCTATCCAACCCCATCATCTTCACCTCTAGACTTGGTGTTCCCTTGTCATTGGTATCTAGCATAAAGGTTACCCACACGAAATCTAATGCAACCATCTCATAATAAACCATTCCTTTTCCAAAATCAGAAAATCCAAAAACATCACAAAATCAAAAAATCCAAAAACATCACAAAATCAGAAAATCCAAAAACATCACAAAATTAGAAAATCCAAAAACATCACAAAATCAAAAAATCCAAAAACATCACAAAATCAAAAAATCCAAAAACATCACAAAATCAAAAAATCTAAAAACAATACAAAATCCAAAAATCCAAAAAAAATCAAAAAATCCATAAAATCCCAAAAATATCCATCACAAAATCAACATTGCTCCATCAACATCTATCATCATCCCACATCATCATCACAAATCAGAACTACATATCATCATCACCTGCATCTTAATGTGCCTTGATCCCATGGATACAGGGTATGTAGGCAGGCTGGAATACGAAGGACGTTTCTAGTACTCAGGTACATAAGATGCACCCATCCAACCCGCTGAGCTTACACTAGATCCAAGCATCGCATCACCTATCAAAGCATCATCCCCTAACAAAAGTCATCAACTATCAAATTAGCATCAACCATAACTTGTCACCATCATATCTTGAGCCAATCTTACAACATCAACAAAGCATGATCCAATCATCTATCAATTCCTGCCTTAGGATATATATTTCCTACAATAGGCAGAATCTATCAAATCATCATCCATCTTGGCAAGATATAAAATGGTTATTTGTTTCAGTTCGTTGGTCTTTTTGTAGATTATTTTTATCTTTTGTCCTATTAGAAGATCACATCAAAGCTACCTTGATCTCACTATATCATGGTATGTGGCGAAAACATCTAGAATGGGGCATAGTCTTGCTTTTCTATGTTGTGCTTGTAGTTTGGTTTCATTACTCCAAGCTAGTATTCATATCTTGTTGATCATAGGGTCGGTTCTAGCATATTGGTCTCCTTGTGCATCTAAGGTTCATCATACCTTTTGTGTATTAAGGACTTATGCTATGAGTCCCCTTCCCTCATCAGGACAAGGTTGTACTATCTTGGGCATGCATGGGATCATCCCTTTGTTTGCGTGTCTAGTCCATGCAAATGCTGGATACACATCATCACCCTGGTCTTCTATACCTTGGTGAAAATATTCACTTTGCTATATCAAACCTAAGGATTGCTCTAAATAATTTTTCAACACAATGATCATCCACCAATCAATCTCCCAACATCGTCATTCTTTCATCTCGCCCCTTATCCTCCAACCACTTCTACCAATCTCTTCCATCCATTTCGAGAGCACAACCGTGTTCTTGCAACCCACCTATCCTCTCGAGGGGGCATCACCCTTACCAATTATCCCCAAACCTTACCCTATTCTTCTAAACCAAAATCTTTTTTCTATCCAATCCAACTCTATGTTTTAACTTCTTTGAAATGATGTTACTTAGCCGTAACACCATCTCAAAGAGGGGCAAATGTAGACACCTAAAAATGTCTTCTACCATCTAACCGACTCCATACATCTCTAATCACACCAATTTCCCTTCTAACCAATTAATTAAATTTTTATTTAATTAATTACTCCTTTCATTTTCCAAATTCACACCATTTTATCCTCAAAATTGAATTAATTTCATTAATTCAATAGTCCAAACCTTAGCCAATTGATTTAATAAATATGCAATATTTATTAAATCAATTTCCCCTTTTTCACTAAATCTAATTAATTAGTTAAAACCACGTTAACTAATTAATTCAACCTATTAATTGACCTATCCCTACCCTAGACAATTAAATAGCTATTATTTAATTGCCTACCCTAGCCTACCTCATCTTAGCCCTGGGATTAATTAAATAAAACCTATGTTTAATTAATCCTAACCTCTCATTTGGGTGGTCAAACCTAGTTTAACACCCTTCCCCACATCCTCCAAATAAAAAATTAAAACATATCACACATCACATTTACTTCTCTTACAAACCCCTTACCTCACCCATACTCATTTATTACCTCTTATCCCCAAATTAATTCTTAATTCATTTCACATTCTCCCATATGAATCTTTAATTCATAAATAATCTCTCACACCCATGCTCATTTAATAACCCCTTTCCCCAAAATGAATAAAAGATTTACTTTTATTCCTAGCCCTTGATCTCATCTTTTGATCCTCACCCTCCATCCATTTTTCAAGAATCTATAAATAAGACCCCTCTCTAAGCCATTAGGGGGAGACTTCATCGTGCATCAAACCTCTACCAAAATCACTCCACAATCCTCTTATCATACCATCATAATGTCAAAATCAGGCCTCATCTCTATCTCCATCTTCATCTAAGCCCAAAATCACTCATCTACATTGTGTTGCAAGAATTGAGCAATCCACATACATTCTAGTCTTGGGTAAAATCTGAGGAGCTTGTGGGTGCAACTCCTTCCCTCTTGGATTTGTGAGTCAAAAGGAAGGTAAAATCATTCGTGTTTTGCATTTGATTTACATTCTAGCTTTCATTTTGTCCTCACAAATCACATCTTCTATCTGCCCCAGTTCCAGATCTTTTATTCCATAACTTCTTGCAGATGGACGTCCCTTCAGATGCAGATATTTTCCTGATACAGCCCATGGGGTAAATTTATTGTAACCAACTTAGGTCAAATTGTAAATAATATATATGCATAAGCTTGAGATGTAGAAAAGGTTGGACGTTGGAAGTTTTAGTAATATAGGC
This sequence comes from Cunninghamia lanceolata, assembly GCA_027924645.1. NCBI lineage: Eukaryota > Viridiplantae > Streptophyta > Pinopsida > Cupressales > Cupressaceae > Cunninghamia > Cunninghamia lanceolata. The sequence continues at coordinate 15,826,420 of BSBN01001272.1, read as the reverse complement.
TTTCTGATTCCAAACAAAACTTTTCCCAGACTATAACCATGCCTTCTGATTGAATACATGCTGGTTATTTTACCTCTTCATGCTATTTTAACCCTGTGTGATCAAAGAATGATGTGGTTGTGAATGTTTAATTCCTTCTATTCATCTCTTGTTCCTTGCCTCTGTTAAAATTAGCTTGATCTGTGCATGTTTATTGGTTGTATCCAATCATTTTTTGTATTTTCTCAGTTTTGTGAAAGTTTCTTTTATTGCCTAGTGCATCACCCTTGCCTTTCAAGTTTTCTAGTTTTATCTTTCATTTTTTAAAGCATTCCTTCTCCCTTTTCCTCTGAAGATCTAGTAGTTTTTAGGTGATAACCAGTCTAGGAAGCCGGCCTTCTCCGGAGGTTCTTTCCAAACATAGGTGATCCACGGACCTTGGAAAGATCCCATGTTTCTCCAGATTGCTAAAGTTTTACAACTATAGCAAGGGTGCAAATCTAAGAGAACACTTTCGCCTCCACAGATTTTTTAAAAGACTCAAAATGTTTACTTACAATATTTACAAGATTCTTTAGGTGACAGGAGGGGGAATCTGATGACTCTTTTGGCAGGTTGGTAATAGCCTCTCCAAGACTCCGGTTGTAAGCCCTAATAGTTCACTGTCCTCCATGTGAGATTTTAACAGCTTCTCTCTGGCCTTGGCTTGAGTGAAGGATGCAATCTTCATCACTTGTATTGGAGAGTGATTATCTAGATTAAATGGTCCTTGGAGTAATTCAGGTTCATCAAACTCAAGTATCTCTTTATCCAGAAGTCTTTTCACTACATTTGCAGTGTCTCTTACAACAATTTCTGGAACACTTTCCTCTTTTTGGATTTTCTCTGGACTATCTTGTTTGGGTGTTTCAACATTTGCACCATATTCTTCTATTTTCTCATCTTTGCTCTCTTCTTTCTCTTTTTCTACTTCACCTTTCTCTATATCATCTGCAGCGAGATTCTCTCCTTTGTCCTCACCACTTAAGGTCTGCTCTGGAGGATCTAGTGTGGCAACAATATTCTCAACATTATCTTCCTTTTCTGATTGGTCAAGAGGAGTCAGAGTATCACCTGCATCATTAATTTGGTCCATCATCTCCATGTCTGCTTTGTTTATTTGCTCCTCTCCTGGAGTAGAGGAGTCATCAATCTTTGTTTGTTGCTCATTGATGTTCACTTCTCCAACAACTGGAATTGATGAATCAATTCCATCATCTTTCTCCTCATAGGTTTGCTCCGGAGGATCTAAATTAACACCTTGGTCATCAATTTCCTTGTTAATCTCTTCTTCTGGAGCTTCTTGTTTCAGAACTGGTGGATTGTCTTCTTCAACTTGTTTCTCTAAAATAATATAATATTTATCTTTGTCTAAAGCCTTTCTAAAAATTTCTTCTGTTTCTTTTGCAATTTCCTCAGTTTCACCAAGAATTGGCTTGTTCATCTGGACCTTGCTTCTGAATTTTTCTTTAACTTCTCTGAGGATTTTATTTGCTTCTCTTCTAGTCATTACCCAACACAAAGTGGAAAGGACATACTCTCTGAGTTCTAGATCTTTAGCCTTGGCTACTTCTTTTTTCATTTCCAGTACTTTCCTTAAACTTTTAGGAAGTTCTTGTAAAATTTCCAATAGGGCTCTATTGAATTTATTCAAATATATGATAATGGCATCTTCCAAAATTTTCTTATTTGCTTGATCAAAATTTTCATAGTAAACTCTGATAGGCTTTAAATTTCCATGAACAGTGATTGTTTTAACAATTTCATCAATAGTCATAGTGACCTTACCAATTACTTGCTTTTTACTGGCCTTATTGCTTACGGAAGGCTCGTCTTCAGAAGTCTTTGAAGTTCTGGCTTTCTTAAATCTTATTTCTTTGACTTCTTCATCTATCTCTATCTCCTCATCATCTTTTGTGCTCTTGTGGGTTCTTGTGGCCTTGGTTTTCTTTCTTTTTCCTCCTTCACTGGATGGAGTGGCTTTCAGCTTCTTAGTGTAAGTAGACTTGGGTTTCTCAACAAGAGTTTCAGAACTCCTTGTCTTCCTTGAGGAGCTAGGTAGGATTTCCAGAGTGACTCCTAGCTCACTCTCTTCTTTTTCTTCTGACGTCTGCTTAGTTCTTTTCTTCATCTTTTCAATCCTTTCTCTGTTCTTTCTCACTGCTTCTTTTATAATCCCAATACTTTCTGCATACATCTCCACTTGCTTGTGCACTTTTCTTTTTGCTTCCGCCTATTGAAGTTCCACATGCAACTTTAGGCTTATTTCCTTGTATGTTCCAAACCTTTCAACAGAGGTGTCTTTAGGTTTGCTTGGAAGATGCTGAGCATACATGTCTAGAATTCTCTGATCCACCTCATAACCCATTGGCATTATCCATATTGTTCTTGGTTCTACAGCTTCCATCAGACATTGATCTGTATCAACCATAAAACATATCTCATTCTCATACTTTTCTACAACTAACTTAGGGATTCTTTCCCTTGCATGCATCAGACTCTGGAAGTTTTTGAAATAACCCCAGATTGTAGTCTTTTGTGTACCTGAATCTCCAAGGCTATATAAATGATCTCTTATCTGGATTGCCACTGGCCTGTCATTTGTCCAGTGCATACTTTGCACTCTAGGCACTTCATTCATAAAGTAGAAAAATAAGCATATAATCAAGAAACCATACTTGAAGGAATTTTTCTTATCTTTCTTGATTTTGTTTAAATTTTCAAATAGTTGAACCCGTAGTAGCTCACAAAGGTCATAGTTTGCATTCTCTTTCAGCATTTTATATGCTGCATATATAGCTGTTCCAGAGACAGTTTTCTCGGTAAATCTTATACCCAATTACCATGGAGGCGAATTTAACATCCGGTTCTATAATATCATTGATGGTCATTGCCCTTCTGTCAAACTTGGCACCGGTAGCATCAGTCACTGTTTGGTTTTTCACGGCTTTCAACATGGGTAATCCACCGGTTGAGTTTAATCCGGTCAGAATTCTAATAACGTCTTTGGTGATCTTAAATGGTTTCAACAGCCATATAAATTCATCGTGCATTTGGCTCAACACATAATGAACCCATTCAGTCTCATCAAATGACATAAATTCAATAATTTGCCAAAAATGTTTGCTTTCTAGGGCTTCAAATTTAGGTTTCAGTTGGTAATTGTTATCTTGTAGATGGCTCTTAAACAACTCCAACAGTTTCAAATTCCCAAATTCTTCTATATTGCAATGAATGTATGCCCTAATGTCTTCAACATGTAAAACCCCATAAGGAACACCCAAAAAAGCACCTAGCGGCTTGACTTCAATAGATTTGTAAGGATGCTTCTTAAATGTTGGTTGAGGTCTTTCAATAATGTCAACAATATGAGGAGTAGCCATCTTGACAGATTTTAGATTCGAGGTTTTTTAGAGAAGTACCTTTTTCTTTCGCGGGGTTAGGGTTGATCAATTTGCTGATTGAATTGGCTCTTCGTGCTTCAGTCTTTGGATTTGTAGCTCAGATGCTTTTCTTCTAGTTCCCTTCGAATGCAAAGTGATTCAAATGCATTACCAAGTGACCTTTTATCCTCTATAAAACCTAATTTGGCATTGTAATAAATGCGTTGCCCTAACTTCATCCAGTTTCTCTATTTCTTGAGTGGTTCTTGATGAATCGCTCCGCAAATTTCATATCAACATCTTTTCTTCCAGAAATCCTTCCAAGGTTTCTAAAACAGTTCAAAATATCTTCTCTCATTGTGCCATATCTAGGCACCCACTTTCTGGCTGGAGAAATTTGATTTTTGATGCAGTTCCCCCTAAGCCAGAGCTCCCAATTTAATTCCCTGAGGAATTATTAGCACTGGATTCCGGTGTGGACCCACTACTATTATTCACAATTATTTTCTTGACCCATGTCTTGCTCATTTCATTATGGATCTCATTCTCATCAATTTTTTCTTTGTCTTTATCTTGTCTCTGCTCATCCAGTTTTCTGTTTACCAGACCCCTTCTTTCATTAATCCTATTTCTGCAGAATCTTACAATATGCCTGGATTTATTGCAATTAAAGCACATAACATTTCTTTGCTTATATACTTGGTTTCCTCTTGATCTGCACTGGTTAGCCATGTGTCCAAATCTATTGCAAGCGAAACAATAGCCATTGAAAGAATTGCCATTAGGGTTATTCATTACCATACTTCAACATTTATTAGATGTATGACCATACTTCTTGCATTTGAAACATTGATCGGAGAAGGATGGACCATTTTGATTTACTCTGCTTCTGCACTGAGTAGCTCTGTGACCAAATTTATTACAATTGAAACAATTGCCATTGAAGGAAGGATATCTTTGAGCATCAGGCTGTCTTACCGAAGGTCTTCTAGGTCTGTTTTTCTCATTCCTAGGTTGAAAATTTCTTTGTCTGGATCCAAATCTTTCACCTTTCTTATATCCAAGACCATGCTTGTCATCAACCTTTTTCTTTCCTTCAAGCAGTGCTTCAAGTTTGGCTGAGCTTATCTTAAAATTCTCCTTATACTCATTTGCAACTTCTAGGTCATGTCTAAGAATGACAATTTGCCTTTCAAGTTCTCTTTCATTGTCTCTGCTTTCTTGTAGATCAGATTCTAGATGGCCAGCTATTCTATCCAACTTGCAACATTCTTCAGTTATTTCTTTTAGTTTTTGATTCAAGTCTTCTTCAATTTTCTTCCTATCTTCAATTTGTTTTGTTTGCCTCATCACCCCAGATTCCATCTCAATTTTCAGAACAACAACTTCTTTTGGCAACTTATCACATTCCTTTGTCTTTTCCTCCAAAGCTTCATTCATTCCTTTTTCTTCAGTTAAACTAGATAATTGTAGTAGTAGCTCCTTTCTCTTTTCCATAGATTTTTTTAAATTTATCTTTTAAGATATCAATGGTGTCATCAACATCTTTAAGCTCATCTCTCAGATTAGATATTTTTGCTTTTGACTGATCAAGATCTTCTAGAGTCGATTGAAGTTGGTCTTTGAGTGAACCCATTAAAACTCCTTCCAAGATCTTTCCTTAAGTTGTTAGGCTTCTTTCAAGGAACTCGGCTCTGATACCAATTGTTGGATTAGGTCCGGACAACTAAGAGGGGGGGTGAATTAGTTATCCCACAATTTAAAATTTTCTGCCTTTAATCTTTCTTTACAACTTATAATCAAATTAGTGATGTAAACATTTCAGCATCAATCAATAACACGAGTAGAAACATAAATAACACACTTGACACCAAGATTTTTGATGTGGAAACTCGGTTAAGGGAAAAACCACAGTGGGGGTTAGCTCACAAAGATTATACTCTGTTAAAAGTATTACAATGGAGAATGCACATGCATTCGGGCTCATTGCCCAGAGCTCACTACTCAAAAGAAGGCTCACTGCCTACAGAAAGAGAATTACAATAAATTTGAACTGATATTTAGCATCTATCAATGCTGGAGTTTAGTTCTGATTAAGCATAGAAAACTAACTTGACACACTTCATCCTTACTCTGCTAACATCGAAACTTTTGATCTCTATTCTTTTCGCACTTATTCCATTGTCGCAACACACACACACACCAAAATCATCCATATCCATTGGCTATATATATCCGCATCCTGATCTTTGATCACTTTCTAGTCGGCTTCAAGAACACTTGGAGCTTTATTAAATACTCTGCTCTGTCGGCTAGATCCATGCATAACTTGAGATGTGGATCAAAAATTGCACTCATAGATCATCACATAGGTCAGCCACTATCACTGGTCATCACTACTTGCCTAATCAACAACTTCCATACATCCAAAATCAAGATCATTTACAAGGTCAGTTCTTCTTCTTTGGTCTGCTCTGTCAAACTATTAGCCTGATACTCAGAAGCTAATAATTTTTGAATCCATTGTCACTAGAGGCCAAAACTCTAGATTTAGATTATCTTAACGATGATCATGAATACCTCAGTTTCACAGCAAGTTATGAATTTCCACCGGAGAGATTCGGACCAAGATACCAGACCCTATCACCTGTTCTATTCCTGACTACCCAGACTTAGACAAGTCTTCAATCTAATTTTCAGTATGGGCAAATTATGCAATGCAGATGTGTAGTGGGGACTTAGTTTCCATTAATGACACACTTATCATCCCTAGCAGTGTCTCTTGCCAACATTGTGAAGATATTTATACTTCTTTAGGTCACACCAAGTTCTTGAGTCAAGTTGTGACGCCGCATCAAGCATGCTAGGGTCTCCATGCTCATGGTGACTTCTTTCCTTCATGCTTTGTTCTAGTATTCCATTCTACTTCAGATTTACCTTTGCCCTCCTAGGGCACACACTCTTTATCTATCATCATTTCTATTGTGGAGGTGGAAACACCATTCATGGAACTTGACTGAGGCAAGCTCCTAAATAGCACCCAACCATTTTCCTTCTTGCATGTGTGTAGGTTAGTTCTGGAGAAATTGGTCGAAGACAAGTTGTAGAGAACAGAAGCATAGGAGGGCGAACACATCTGATACATCAGTTTCTATAAACCCTAATCAGGGTCTAGGGTGCCCAAGTGCCCTTGTTCTTGGAATTTTGGTCTCCAAATCTAGGTTCTAAACTGTTCCTTTACCTCTTCTATTCATTTGGTTTTTGGGTTTTCACTTCTGATAGTCTGTTATGCTCTGATCTTCGTCAATTAAGCTCTCTTGTTGGGCCCTAGTTTGATTTGATTAGATTTGGTTAATTCTTCTCTATACAACAAAAGGACTAAGCCCTTGTAGTTTGGCTCTCCTTCAAAGGTAGAAGCCAAGTTCAGCTTATGTCCTAATGTTTTGTAGAAGAGGGTTTGACCTAGTTTGATCTATTGAGCTAGTCTCACTTTTCTACTCAACTCCTGTCATCTTTTAACATGCATGATTTCTTCCAGTTCTCACCCAATTTTACCCCAAATTGAGCTCTGGTTGCATGAGTCCTCTTCCCTAACTGATTATCAACTCCTCTTAATTGAATCAAGACTCCTAATTACTCCATTCTAACTCCATATCAATCACATGCTAACTCCATTTCTTTTTCTATGATAGGCTATCAAGGCTAGTTCACACTTAATCAAACCCAGTTCACTCTCCAATCAAGCCTGTTAACTCTTCAATCAAATGAGCTAACCCTCAAATCACCTCCACCATTGATGTGCTTCTCACACCTATTAATACCCCCTCCTCTATGCATTTGGGGAAGCAAATTTAGTATTGTTGCTCTTGCTTTGCCTTGTCTCCCTAGCATTTTATGCTCATGCAAGACCCTGTGAGCCTTTTTAATTTTTGCATTTATCTTTCATGGCTACAAGACATTGCGTTTTGTAGGCATTCTAATGCCCAATTCTTTTCATGCTTCCATAGCTCCAATCCATAGTGCTTTGTAGGGATTCTAATGCCCATTTTTTTCAAGCTTCCATAACTTCCATTTTATTAATTTTTCTCCCATCTTTATTTATGTCTCCAAGAGGAGGACCTCGTTGATACAGAGGAAGAGAGAGGGTTGTTGAAAGGACTTCTGAGGGCTCAAGCTAGGCATTGCCATCTTCATCATACCAAGTTTTTTTATGTTTTTAGAATAGTAATTATCTCACATTTTGGCTCTTGGAAAAAGTAATCATTTCTTTTCTCTTTCCTTGATAGGTTGTTTCTTTGTTTTCATAGATTAGCATTTCTTTGATTGAATTAGATTACATTCATTTCAATTCTTTCAATTTCAATTTCTTAGATTAAATTCAAATTACTCCATGAAAACCATAAAAACATAGGACTAGATTGCATATTGGAAAACACATATAGTTGAATGCATTTTTCAATCATAGACAATTAAGCAATATTTGAATTTGGAGAAAAGGAGAAAAAATCATTTGCATATATTTAGATTGTATTTCATTAGAAAATTACAAAAACATTAGGGAAACTTAGAGAACAAAACCCTCGATCACATCATGAGGTAAATGTAGATCAATTCAAATAAATCAAACAAGGAGAAACCCTTGATTCCATCATGAGGTAAACATCAATTCAAAGTCAAGCACATTTAAAAACAAGCAACAAGATACACACACTTCCCCCTATTTCCAAGCATTCAATGTGCCCAAGCATTAGGGAAGATTGGATACAATTTGTTCTTGACGAGATTGGGGAGAACTTTCCCCATCCAATTCAACAACAAAACATAGAATAATCAAGGGAAGAACAAGAACACCAACAATGAATTAGAGATCAACAACCCTTGATACAACAGGTCTTACGAGATGAAGAAAGGAGACAAGAACACCTCTGATTTATCAACAAACAAAAAAACCTTTGTGCTAAGCTTAGGAGACGTAGGACTCACGACCCTTCAAGTCATACAATTATCACAACTACAACAACAATCAAACATCTCCACAGAAATAATTGTCAAAACATACACATAGCATGGAACCCCATTGTCATCTGTGGCGTTCTTCTCCTTGAAGAAAGAGATAAGAACAACCCCTTGGTCCCACCTTTGCTCAATTGGCTCTTGTCACATGAGCAGGAGTGATTGGGAGGCTGTATTTAGCAACGAGGATGGTCCATGTGTCATGTTGGACTGTGACTCACTTGCAAAATCATCTCAGTCACATTCTAAATGATACAATACCGAACCCATTATAGGTGTAGTTGGAATGTTGGATGTCGATTAGGGATGGGAAGAGCAAAGCAAGTGTAAAGGTAAAACAAAAATGGAGGGTGATCTGAAATTGACTATTGGTTGAAGAGAAATAGGACCAATATAAGAAATTTGAGGATCCATATGGAGGTCTTAGAGCATTTTTTGCAAGACATGGTTACGGTGATGCACAATATGGTAGTTTGTGTACACAAGGGCATGGTGGATATAACGTGTAAGTACTATTATTGTTGGATCAAAGTATGTTGACAAGAGAAAAACATAGGGATGTTGTGCATGGTCAAAAATTTCATGGACTGGTTAAAGTGGTTGAGTAGTTAGTTGATGCCAAAGTGGAGGTAGTATCTATGTCTAGATCAAGTGTTCATAATAGTGTGTATGAATGTTGGTGGTTTGGGCATTTGGGATGTGGCTCTAGGCAAGGTGATCATAAGTAAGTCTATTAATATGTTGTTTGTGTTAAGGCAAGCTCCTATATAGCCACAATCATTTTCTCCTTCTTTTGTGTGTGCAGGTTGAAGTAACAGGTTTCATAAGACAAGATCCAGGGAGAATGAAGGTTTTTTAAGTACAGGTCAGGTGAAACTCAGACTTTCTACAAAACCCTAGAAAGGGTCTAGGATGCCCAGCGCCCTAGTATTTCCAGCATTTTAGCTCTAGGTTCCTGCTCTACTTTGTTTCCTCATCTCTGTTGTGCATTTTGATTTTTTGTTTCTATTTTTGACAGTCGTATATAGCTCAATCTTGCTCATTTAGGGTTTGATCTTTTGCCTTAGTTTTCTTGGTTGAATTTGGTTGACTTATCATATATACAACAAAGAGATAGAACCCCTATAGTTTGGCTCTCCCTCAAGGGTAGAAGCCAAGCTTGGTTTGTGTCTCGACTCTTAATGTTAACGGAAGAGGGTTTGACCTAGTTTGACCTCTTAAGCTAGATCCCCCTTTTTCTATTTAACACTTCTCACACCTATAAATACCCCCTCCTCTATGTATTTGGGGAGTCAAATTTAGTATTGTTTCTCTTGCTTTGCTTTGTCTCCATAGCATTTTATGCTCATGTAGGACCTCGTGAGCCTTTTCAATTTTTGCATTTAGCTTTCATAGCTCCAAGCCATTGTGCTTCATAGGCATTCTAATGCCCAATTCTTTTCAAGCTTCCATAGCTCCAAGCCATAGTGCTTCATAGGGATTATAATTCCATTTATTTTTCAAGCTTCCATAACTTCCATTTTATTCATTTTTTTCCATCTTCATTTATGTCAGCAAGAGGAGGACCCCACTGCTATAGAGGAAGAGAGAGTGTTTCCAAAAGTATTTCTAAGGGCTCAAATCTAGGCGCTACCATCTTCATCATACCAAGTTTTTTCATGTTTTTAGAATAGTAATTAGCTCATGCATTCTGGATCTTGCAAAAAGTAATCATTGCTTTGTTCTTTCCTTGATAGGTTGTTTCTTTGATTTCATAGATTAGCATTTCTTTGATTCAATTAGATTACACTCATTTCAATTCTTGCAATTTCATTTTCTTAGATTAGATTCAAATCACTCCACGAAAACCACAAAAACATAGGACTAGATTACATATTGGAAAACACGTATAGTTGCATACATATTTCAATTCATAGATAATTAGGCAATATTTGAATTTAGAGAAAGAGGAACAAAAATCATTTGCATATATTTAGATTACATTTCATCAGAAAATTACAAAAACATTAGGGAAACTTAGAGTACAAAACCCTCGACCACATCACGAGGTAAATGTAGATCAATTCAAACAAATCAAACAAGGAGAAACCCTTGGTTGAACCATCATGAGGTAAACATCAATTCAAACATCAAGCACATTTAAAAACAAACAACAAGAAACACACACTTCCCCTATTGCCAAGCATTCAATGTGCCCAAGCATTAGGGAAGATTGGATACAATTAGTCCTTGATGAGATTCGGGAGAACTTTCTCCATCCAATTCAAAACAAAACATAGAATAAGTATGAGAAGAACAAGAATGTTCACCAATAGCAAATTAGAGATCAACAACCCTTGATACAAGAGGTCTTAAGAGATAAAGAAAGGAGACAAGAATGTCTCCAACTTATCAACGAACAAAATAGCCTTCATGCGAAGCTTAGGAGACTTAGGACTCATGACCCTTCAGGCCATACAATTATCACAACTACCACAACAATCAAACGTCTCCACAAGAATAACTATCAGAGCATACACATAGCACGAAACCCAACTACCATCCACAATGTTTTTCTCCCTAAAGAAAGAGAGAAGAACAACCCCTTGGTCCCACCTCCACTCAATTGGCTCTTGCTACGTGAGCGGGAATGACTAGGAGGTTGCCTTTAGCAAGGATGATGGTTCATGTGTCACATTGGACTGTGACTCACCTGCAAAGTCATCTTGGTCACATTCTAAATGATATAGTACCTAACCCATTATAGGTGTAGTTAGAATGTAGGATGTGGATTAGGGATGGGAAGAATAGAGAAAGTGTCTTAAAGGCAAAACAAAAATGGAGGGTGATATGAAATTGACTATTGGTTGAAGGGAATGAGGACCAATATCAAAAATTTGAGGATCCATATGGAGATCTTAGAGCGTATTTTGTAAGACATGAATATGGTGATGCACAACATGGTAGTCCGTGTACACAAAGGCATGCTGGAGATAATGTGTAAGTACTATTATTGTTGGATCAAAGTATGTTGACAAGAGCAAAGCATAGGGATGTTGTTGTGCATGGTATAAAATTTCATTGACTGGTTAAAGTGGTTGAGTAGTCAGTTGATGCCAAAGTGGAGGTAGTACCTATGTCTAGATCAAGTATTCATAATTGTGTGTATGAATGTTAGCAGTTTGGGCATTTGGGATGTGTCTCTAAGCAAGGTGATCATAAGTAAGTATATTAATATGTTGCTTGTGTTGGATGTTCTATGTGTATGCAATTATGTCCTACAAAATAGTTAATATAAAGTCTTTGTGTTGGCTCTTAGCATTGCTAAGAGCCTATTAAGGGTTGCTAATATAATTTCAATTTTGTTAATGGTATATATTTTTATGTAGTAGGGATGGGGCTCCATATATAGATCCCTAATAACTATAATTCAAAAAGAAATTTGTAATGTTGTTCTAATTGTGAATCAATCAATAAGATGTTCTAATAATGTTGTTTATAAGAGAACATAATGTATTCAAAGCAATATTATGAATGTAGGGGAAGGGCACTTTTACCATGTAAAAGAAGAATCCTAAATATTTTAAATTGATTGTTTTTGTATATGTAGATACAACAATAAATTAAGTGTTAATGTAAAAAACATTTCTCCAAACACTAATTTTATGTTAATAAAGTCAAAATGTTTTTAATATTATTTGGTGGCCCTACAAGCCACAACTAGCACATAGGAAACCATCCCTATCAAGAATATCTATGAAAGAATTTATATAAGATCTTTTAAAATTATTTACAAATAGTCTCCAAACTTGACCTTGTCATAGAATATAGTTTTAATAAAATTATTTACAAATAGTCTTCAAATTTGACCTTTGCATAGAATGGAGTTTTAATAAAATTATTTACACATAGTCTCCAGACTTGACCTTGTCATAGAGTTTTAATAAAATTATTTACAAATAGTCTCCAAACTTGACCTTGTCATAGAATGGAGTTGTAATAAAATTATTTACAAATAGTCTCCAAACTTGACCTTGTCATAGAAGAGAGTTTCAATAAAATTATTTACAAATAGTCTCCAAACTTGACCTTGTCATAGAACAGAGTTTTAAAACAATTGATTATATCTTAATATTTTTAAGATATAGGTAGAAATGTTTGGCTCACCAAAAACAATTCTTAAGAATTACTTCTTGCTGTATGAAAAAACCCAACCACAGGAAGAATTAGGTCAAGTTCAATTCTGAAACCAGAATAGATCCCCTCAGTTCTTAATTCTACAACGAAGAAGATTGTAATTAAAATATCCAAATGTTTATCCTACAAACATAAAAAATGACCATACAAATTTAAATGTCATATAAGTAGATAGTCAACTGGAATCTAACTGAACTGTGTCAATGCCCAAATTTAACGGCTACAGATACGAGCTTACAAAGCTGAGCTTTCATTGATGTAAACTTGGGATTCTCCAAATGTGATGGATAATTGCACTGCATCATAAATTTGTCAGAATAGCCAACGGTAAACAAGGAAATCATCTGTGGCTAATTTTGCGTTATTTGAGCCCCTGACTGTCCAACATACTGGATGCACATTTGACCCAAAACGTTAATTAATTCAAATTCAAACATACATTGCTTGCATTTTTTTGATCCTTTACCATTTTAGTCGACATTTAACCAAAAAAATTCTGTCATTAAGTACCAGAAACTTAGGTCAAGCAAAAAGTAGTGGAATGGTAGTTATGCAGTTCTGCACCAAATATGGGCCTGTTTACCCATTTCACAGTCTCTCTTGGTTTCAGTCTTTGCTACTACCCGAGAAAATTCTGTCAGCCAGCCTTTTTCAATGTCAGTCTTCCTATGCCAATGGCCATTCAGAAATAGCCAGGCTTTCCCATTAAAACAATGTGTCAAAAATCTTCTTGTAGTTCTGTGTGGCACATATTTTCTTGTAGTTTTTTGTCACATATTCAGCCAAGTATAGCCAACAAAACCAAAGTGTGATGACAGAAACAGCCTGCACGTTGTTTACTACATCAGATTTCTTCCACTGTTCTTAACAATCTGACAATAGACGTACCTGGCAGATGAAATTTACTCACCATTTCTGTTCAAATGCCCAGAAAGTTCGCTGTGAAAAAAACTTAAATTTTCATAATTAGAAAACTCAAATACAGTCATATCACGGGATTCAAATAACTGGTCTACAGACGGGCGTAGGCTCGTTCCAAATAGTATAGAATAATCCAGTACGATATTACAAACCAGGGCTTAAATTTGATGGTTGTATGACCATATTTGGTTATTTTTGTTATGCGGATAGGCATTCTACAGCCACAGGTGGATGGAGATGAGAGCACTCATTTTCCGTGTGAAAATATATTAAAAAAAAAAAAAAATTGTAAAAAATAAAAACCAAAAAATATTGGAGAAAATAAAAAATGAAGGATAGAAAGGTGGACAAAATCGCAAAAAATATGGAACAAAAAAAAATTGGAAAAAATTAAAAAAAAACTAAAAAAACTAGTATATTACCTATAGAAGATATATTTTTTTAAATATAAATATACTAGTCCTTAAATACAATTAAAATTTTAGGAAGATTGTATACATCAAAGAGTAGATTCTATTTAGATTTTAGATTCTATCACATGAAAGGGTAGATTCTATCTAGATTTTAGATTCTATTTACTAAAATACAATTAAAATTTTAGGAAGATTGTATACACGAAAGAGTAGATTCTATCTAGATTTTAGATTCTATCATATGAAAGGGTAGATTCTATCTAGATTTTAGATTCTATTTAGATTTTAGATAGAACGTCAAAATTTCTGAAGTTATTCTGATCAGGGCTTAAATTTGACGGTCGACCCTATCTGTCAACAAAATTTTTAATGACAGTTATCTATTTGAAGGTGCCCTTAAAATACTAAGGCATATTTTAGTATAATAAATCTATGTATAACTTAAATATATATTATCATAATTCTATATAAATTTTGACGGTGTGTCTAAAATCTCTCCTTTAATGTGATACAATCTGTTTAAAATTTTGATTGTATTTCAGGACAAAAATACCTAAATACAATCATATGGTCATCAAATTTAAGCCCTGATTCTGATATATATATTTAGTTTATATATAATTTTTTTATAATAAAAATATGTATAGTTATTCTTATATATGTATTTAATTTATATATAATTTTTTCTAATAAAAATATGTATTGATATTTAAAGGGTAAATTTGATTAGATAAGAGTCATGAAAAATTTGCTTGACAGACAGGGTCGACCGTCAAATTTAATCCTTCGACTACTACAACCAATTGCTAGGGCGGCGCTTGCGTGGATAACTTGCCCTAGAATTTTCGCGGGAAAATAGGCGGGCGTTGTTCGCGCCAAATTTAAAATAGGCGCGTAGATTGACATTGCCATGTATGTTTGTATTGATAGACATAGGATTCTTTTTTTTTAATTAAGATATCCATTTTGTCTTTGGAATGCGAGAAACCATCCAAACTGACATCAATCTTTCTCATCCTTTTATGTGAAACAAGTTAATGTGAATCAAAATCTTTTAATAAGAGTGATACTTTTTCCAATGGTCTTATCTATTAAAGCATGAGAGTGGACAAGCAAACCATTTTTTAAAGGTCAAAATCACTTTCAAATGGGATTCAACGTTCACACATGTCTATTCACTATCATTGAAAATTTGGGTACTTGATTTTTGTCAATTTACTTTTACATCATATTATAATTCACTATAGAGATAATACTTATGTAATGTAGTTGTTTTTAGAAAGAAAAAATCATATTTTATTGAATAGAAAAAAGGGAAATATTGTTAGATAGTCAAAACTTCCATGGCATTGTAAATTTAATGACCTTGTTGCTAGGGTATGAGGAGGATTCGTACAACACTTTTTAAAAAAAGTTGTTGAGGGTTGATATGTTTGTGTTTTCAATTAGATGTTTGAATTTATGGTTTGGAATTTGCTTTAGGTGATGTTCTTTGGCCCTTTTATAACCATAAAACACTAATTACAATATTCAAAGGTGCTATTAAATAGAGTTTACTAAGTTATTAGTGAATGTGGTTGATATAGGAGTTGTAATGGGTTAAATTACATACTTGTATCTTTTTCTTTTATATTTTAGGTTTAATTTGATTTAAGTTGTCTTTTATGTATTGAATAGTGCATGTAAGATGGTGTGTTTTGTGTAAAAATTACAAAAAAATTAAATATCTTAACATTTTTTCTGTCACCGCTCATCCCTAGGATTTAGATATGATCTCCACATCTAATTGTTCATTTTACTCTAATTCAAATCTATAGGCGATCTAGATCATTTATGTGATTGTGAATTGAACCTCAAACCTTTAAATTTGAAATTTTTAAAGACACCCTAATTCAAAAGAATTATCTAGGATCTACAATTAAGCACATCTAGAATTCAATTGAAAATTGATAAAAAGGAATTAAATCAGCATTACATCATCATCCTAGGAACATATTGCACACTTTCTTGTTGTTCTCAACCTTGGTTCATCATCATTAAATTGGTCCATCCAAGGGTTAGACTGAGGAGGACATGGACCTCATGATTCAATAAATTCTTCAAAGGGGTTCTAAATGTTGTCAATCCTTATGAAGATTCAGAGCATAAACATGAAGGCAAACAACTTTCAAACAACAGAGTTTTATCAAATCAAATTTGCGAGTTATGGGTTCAGATCTATGCACCAAGTTTAGGTCTGCACACACGTACATCACCTCCACACTCATAAAAGTGAACCAGGACAATGCACAATCGAATTTACAAGTTAGTAACAATCATTTGAGAGGTTCTAAAATCATGGCATCATGAGAAATGGGTTCCTTACATCTATGCAATGGCATCTTCATCAAATATAAAGCTAAGTATCCATGCATTTAATTTAATATAATTTTAGTAATTTCGTTTATCAGTCTTAGATCTTCTATCTAAGTTAATTTTTTATGTTAATGCTTTTGTTTATTTATTAGCCTAGATTGCTTATGTGAGTGTGATTTTCCCTTACATAATATGGTGAACCTAACTTTATTACACCCCCAAGGTTTTGTCCCTAGCATCTATTCCCTCTCCATTAGAGTTTTAGATCTCATGTTTTTCATTGTTATACATTTATTTCATATTTGATTATGGTTTGAATCCACTCTTGAATTCTTATTATTTATTTATTTGTTTCTTACTTAGGTTTGGACTTTAGTGTGAGAACTCTTTTGATTTAGGGTTTACTTCGATATTAGTAATGATATTCACTATTTTTTGATCTCATATCATATCTAATATTTATCATGGAATCCTCTATTATGAACTCAACAAAAATAATGGAAATAATCCAATAATAGAAGAGAGATTCCACAACTCAATAACAGAAATACTTAAATGTATTTAGAAAATAGATCAAACCCTTAAGGTAGAGCAACACCATGCAATGCTCCTTATTGCAAGGAAGCCCCTCCACACTATATCTCAATATGAGATCCAAACACATACAACATTCTTCACATCCACATACATGAGGCTCTTTCCTCTATTATATACTAATCAACTACCTACCACTACCACTTACCCATGCATGTGGGATAAATATTTTATTCTAATTAACTAGAGAGGTGACTTACAAAGTGTATGTACCCCAATACATTGTTTATTACCACTAAATACATATAATAATATACTCCTAGGTATATTACATTTCATCCCCATTAGACATGTTTCTCCCTTGAAACATGAGAAGAAGCCAAAAAAAATTGTTGCAAATCAATATAAGTATGATGCCATGCTCATTCATCTAACCAACCATATACAATCTTTGCTACAAGTTCTGTTCAATGGTACCCAGATTCCATCTATGATCCCTATCCATTCTAATTCCATGCACCACTATAGAAATTCCTCTTATTTCAATGCTATGCATTCCCAAAGATTCTAGGATGCCAATGATTATTGTAGTTTTATCTGTCATGCCAAGTAGAACCATAGTGATTGGCCCTTGGATTCCATGTAGAATCATGCCTCCATGATGGTTGTCTTCCTGATTCTTGCTTTGCACAATGAGGTAGATGATTATATATTGCACCCCTTGCTATCTTTAGAACCTTCTTTAATTGTTCACCCTTTTATGCCAGTTGATCTATTGGTTCATGATAGGAAATAATCATTTCCTCTTTTTGTTTTTCTATTGCTTCCTCCCCTTCTTCCTATTTTTCTTCTATGCATGCTTCCTAAGATTCTTGAACTTGTTCTACCTAACATTGCTTTGGTCTCCATTATATGTAATATCCTACATTGTAACATTTTTCTTTCTATACCAAAGCTTCATAAATTTCTTTTGCACATTCATATTGATTGTTTTAGGCAAAGATGATAACAAAGGATATCCAAGAATAATATCTAGCCCATCCATATCCAAACCATAAAATTTGGAATACAAAATATATTTATCCATAGAGGGCTTCAAATCTTCAAAAATTTAAATATCTTTACCCTTTATTTGAATTTTCTTGACTTTCTTTGCTTGTACTTGTAGTTGCTTGACTAAGTCCATGCTAATGAAATTATACTTGCTAGCGTTTCTAGAAACAATAACCCTTACCTTTGAATACATCCATGAAATTGAAGGATTGAATCTTCCTTCCTTGGAGCTAAAGTGTATGGGTAAAAGTACATAGCTGTCTCACACTTTTATAAAGGAAACAACCAACACTGATCTAACTTTTAAACTTGAATCACTAGAAAGTGGCATATATGTTTTGAATTTTGAAATGATGTAAACTAATAAAATGTGGATTTTTTTAGTATATTTTATGTTTGTATTTTTTTGACAAAATTAAAAAATTATTTGAATATAGTTTTTAAAAAATTAACACTATAATTTAGTTGTTGATAAAATGTTGAAAAATGATGTTACATGAGACATCAAGCTTTATATAGTAAATTTTCTTTTTTTTTCCTTCAATTTTTTTGTGTATATTTATAACTTGAAACTTTAGAACATGGATTTTTTTTTTGCAATTTTAATAAATATATATTTTTAAATAAATATTTAAATGTGCATGTATTAAAACACAGTTGTTTCTAGTGGATGTCAACTTTTATTTTAAATATTTATCTAAAATAGAAAACAAATTATACTATCTTAATCTAGATTCTTTTATCTAGGGCATCATATATTTTTTATTTTTTTTAATAAGTTCTAGTATTTTTCTTGACATGGTGATCAACTTAATATTTTTGTGCTAATAACCTACTTTTAGTAAAAAATAAAAATAAAATATAAATAATAATTAAACTATTAAAATAAATATATATTTGAAAACTACACTTATGGATCTACAAAAGGGTATTTTTACATTTTTAAAAAAATGCTATTTATATGAGTCTACATGTACCTGTATCCTTCATTTTCTCCTCATCTTGTTTTCCTTCACTTTTGCCTTCTTTTTCGTCTTTTCCTCCTCCTTCATCCTTATCAAATATTTTCTTTTGGTACTTGTTTATTTAAAAAACATGTTCCAATTTATCCAAATCTAAGAAATGTCATTATAGAATGGCACAAACCATTTTATAGCTTCACCATCTAAGAGTAAATTAAACCATGTTTTCCATAGGAAATTTTGACCATAAGTTGTTTTATAATGGATCCACCACTCTAAAGTATTACCATTTCCATTAAACTTAAGAATCTCCATAAACACTAGGGTTTCAAAAATATATATTTTCAAGAAACTCATTTTCTACCATAGATCTCAAAAGAAAATAATGTAGAAAGGTAGATTTAAATATTTATATCTACTTGCAAAAAATAGAATGTGATTTCCTCACTTAGATTGCAAGATATGGTTTTGAAAAATTAGAATCATAGGATTAATTTCAAATCACCATATCTCCCTTGGTGCTGATCCAAATCTTTAATGTGACCACTTTTTGGAAAGCTCTCAAGTTTCACTTTTCAATGAATTTAGAATCACCTTTTTTGAAAACTTATGTGAGGCACATGACCCTCTACAATAAATTCAACACTAAATGAAAAAAATAGCGACAAGAAAATTCTTCCCACTTTTCCCTAGAAAGAACTTTGATACCTAATGCTATGAACCTCAATAGAAAATATAAAAATAACCCAACAATATAAGAAAGATCTCATAAATCAATAATAGAAATACTCAAGTGTATTAAAAAAAATAGATCAAACCCTTAAGGTAGGGAAACACCATACAGTGCTCCTTATTGGAAGGAAGCCACTCTACACTATAGATCTCAATGTGAGATCCAAACATATACAATATTCTTGACATATCTCATGAGTCTTGCTTTGATTATACATTACTCAACTATGTCATACAATAATAGAAATACTCAATATGAGATCCAAACACATACAATATTCTCCACATCCACACATGAGGCTCTTGCCTTTATTATATACTACTTGACTACCCACTACTACCACTTACCCATACATGTGGGATAAATTCTTTATTCTAATTAACTAGTGGATGCCTTACAAAGCATATGCACCTCAATACATTATTTATTACTATTAAGGGAAAATGTGGATAATACATCAATGATTAATAAATAACCCTTGGAATAACTCAATAGAAATTGCAATAACAAAGATTTAAAACAAAGAACAAACCTTGCAAACCTTATTACTTCACGGCTTCCATTGTTCGCCTAATCTCAATCGATCTTTTGTATGAATGAATCCCTTAGAAAGCGCACTTATTTGCTTTGTTCTTCAAGATGACAATAGAGAAATGGCTATGATAGTTCTTGTAATGAAGATGAGCTTCAATACAATAAATGGTGATCACAAGCTATGGAGATGGATTTGGGTGCCAAAGGCATGCTGTGAATTCTGCAGAGTAAGTTTACTAAAAGCTTGGATGATTGGAATGGAGGAATAGGGGTTGTATTTATAGACTTGTGAGAGAGAAGATCAACGGTATAGAATGAACAAGAAGATCAACGATTGAGGAAAGTTGAGAGGATGTGCGCAAATAGGAAGAGAACAAGTGTCCTACTCCATGCAACAGGGGAGTTAACAGAAATAGATTGAAGAGTTAACTGAATAGATTGTCCAGTTAACAGACATGACTAACTAGTTAACAGATTTGATTTATGAGTTAAACAATTGGAACTAGAGGAGAAATAGGACATGTGGGTGAGGGAACAAATAGTTAAATATTAAAATATTTAATTAAGTGTGCACATGGATTTGCATGGATTAATTTTGGTATTTAATCCATTTTTAAGAGGAAATAGATAATCTAAATAAATGTTTTGATTTATTTAAATATAGAGGATGTTAAGTTTAGAAGAACTAATTAAATAATTGGACATTATTTAATTTAGAATGACTTTAGAATTTAGAAGAGGTAATTAAATAATTTGATATTATTTAATTTAGAGGAATTTTGGAAGAATTAATTAAATAATTTGGTATTATTTAATTTAGAAGAACTTGGAGGATTTTAATTAAATAAATGAATTTATTTAATTTTGGAGGAATATGAAGGATTTAATTCAATAAATGATTTTATTTAATTTTGTGGAAGAATGTGAATCAGATAAATAAATTGATTTATTTATTTATTGATAGAGGAATTAGATTGAAATAAATATTAGGAATATTTATTTAGACAGAGTCGTGTCATTTTTAGGTGTATACATTTTGCCCCTCTTTGATGCAATGTGTTTTATCACATTGTTTCAAAGAAGTATAAGTTTTCTTATAATGATACATGCCCCAGTTTGCCCCTAGTACATGTTACAACGACAGGATGCCCCCTTGGGAGATTGGACAGGAAGGAAATTTCAGGGCGTGAGACAGATAATCTCACGATGAAGAAGGTGAACAATTAGGTTAGGGTGAAGAAAACAGAGGAAAAATGGGATGAAGAAAGAGCTGCATGCCATGTGATGCAAGTTAAAATGATAACACACACAAGCAAGTAAGCAAGTATGCACAAATGATACAAGAACAAACAAGGTATTGCCCCTGTCAAGTGGTAAACCAATGATTAATTGATAATGATTAACGATAGTGTTTTTCATTGCGGGAACGATATATCCCTAGATCAACACGATAGGTGTGGGAAAGATATATCCAACTGATAATTATGATTGATTGAGTTGGTTTACAACAAGATTAGGATCAAGACCACTAATCGCGATTGGATAATTTGACAAGATTGACTTTACTCGATTGGTATGGATTAAGAGTAGACTTGCATTTGGATCATTGTAGAAGAGACTTGATGAAAGACACGATGATAGATAGAAAGTAGACTGATAGAAGAAATGACTTGACTGAAAGACTCACAAGCTTTTGTAAACTCTGACATTGCGAACCAAATCTTTATTGATGGATGGTATGTGAAATGTAAATGGATGTATTATGGATGCGGATATATGTCATCTTGATATTGCAAGTATTTTGAAGTGCTTGTTTCATCATTGGGCTTTTTTTTTGTTTCTTTTCTCTTTTGAAAATGTAAGAAAATACAAGCATCTAGGTATAATTAAACTGAGATGACCTAAGTATTGCTTCCATGGATTTTGATATAGCAAGTTTAATACAAGCATCTAGTCAAAATTGAATCTAGATGACCTGAGTATTTCTTGCATTTCAACAGACAAGGGTTGCCCCTTTTTATGTTTAGACCTCTGAAGTCCTTGATGATATTTTGCTAATCATGTCGTTAGACAAAAGTCGTCACATTACTAAAGATTAATCCACAAATAGTAGACAAAGAAAATGATTATGCCCCCATCATAGCTTCTCTAGTTTTTGAAATCCTCGAGTAGCATAGAAAGACATGATCACAAAAATCATGACTCTGTAAGTTAACCTTCCCAAAAAAAAAACACAAAGCATTCTTGCATTAGATGTGTCTTATTTCCATAATTTAGATAAAATTAGTTTGAGTGTTTAGGTACTTGTTTGCTTTGCCTTGGAAAGGTTGATGTCTTGCGTCAAGATTTTCGTTTGGAAGCGTGCTTAGTTGCGCGTGTTTATCTAGTGAAAGATATCACTTGATCCTTATTGGTGTCCTCCTAGAACATGTGGCATTCAAGAATCCAATTCTGTAACCAGGTCGAGGACTTGCCCCCAGTTAAACAAAGGATTGATTTATTATGGATGAACCAACAACAGATACGAAGAAACGGGCCCTAAAGGACTGACCTAGTGCCTCGAGGGTGCATTGCTAAATGGCCTTGCCTAGGTGACGATGCAGAGGCAACGTAGTTCGGGGTGAACTTGGTGTACCTAGGACCTGTTGACGCCTGAATTGACTGGTAGTTTTTTGAAAAATTTTCATTCAGGCACTCTCCCTAAGTATCCAAAAAATGCTCTAAGTAACGGACCTCCTCAGTATTTTTCAGCTGCATCATCATATTTTCTTGAGGAGGTCATCATCATCATGTTTGTTTCCATGAAGGTCAGCATCATCATGTTCTCCTTCGACCGGTTTCTCATCGTCATCATCATATTCAGTCATCGGGTGATGTTTGGTTTTTATCATGATGATGCTGCCGAGCTACAGTGCGCCCTCATCTGCTTGCGAGGGTGATGTTTCAAAGTCTCCGGTGATCTTCCATTTATCACCTTGCGCGAGCATGATGATGATGTTGCCTATTCTTTGAGTTGCTCGACCTAACTTGTTTTTCCTAAGGGTCGTGTTCATCATCATCATATTTCCAGTTATCATCCTGCTGCTTGCGGAGGTCATCATATTTTCTGCCTTCATGATATTTCGCCGGGGTGATATTTTTATCATCGGGTGATCTTGGTTATGATCATCCTGATGATGTTGTTGAAGAGTTCTAAGTGCGACCCGATATTCACTAGGGTCATCATATTTTGAACGTCAGGATGATCTTAGTCAATATCATCCTGATGATGTTGTATCACTTCTTGTTCATTGTTTCTTCATCCTGATGATGCTGACGTCATCCGTATATCAGGGTGATATTTTTTTTCTTTCTGCCTATCTGCATCATGATATTCGCGAAGGAGGGGGTGATATTTTCATATCACCCGGATATGTTTGTTTGTTCGAACATCATGATGATGTTGATATCAAGGAGATATCCGCCTGCTAGCTTCGCGCATTATCTACTGGGGGTGATCTTTTCAAGCAGCATCATCATATTCAGTTATCGCCCCGATCTTATAGAGGAGCTACAGTGCAACCTGATATTTGTGCATCAGGATGATATTTCCAAATATCCGGTTGTCTTCCGAATATCATGATGATGTTAATATGATGATGACGTCATCAAGGTCCGCGGGGGTCATATTTCTAACAACTGATCATCTTGAAGAGACCTCCTGATATTTGCAAACATGATGATGACGTCATCCGGATATGAGGAGGTGTGCAGTAGGCAGATATGATGATGACGTCAGCAGGATATGATGATGACGTCATCAGGATGTTCATCGGCCAGACTTTTGTTATAAGCTCAGCAGGAGGATGTTCCTCCGAAGGATCAGGTTGTGCCGATTATCATGAAGGTTATATTTCAAATATCATGATGACGTCAGGGTGATTTTTCGAACAACAGGATATCATGCTGCTGGAAGATGATGATGATGAAGTCTATACTAGTGTCGTCAGGAGCAAAAGCACCGACATGATATATGCTCATGACCTAGTATATAAGGTGTTATTGAGGTCATCGCGGGGTGCATGTGGGATATTGTTATCCTGCATTTTCAAATATCATGATGATGAATCTCGGCGGGAAATGCTTGCGATAGTCTGTATGATGTTCTTCCCGAGGCCGCGGGTTGGTGCGCCATTAATGGCGAAGGTTGCAGAGGTATGGGCGATGGCGTGGGTCGATCTGGTACCCGACTGGAGGTGTCAATCAGCGGATGATGGCGCAGGGCTCGAGAAATCTTCCTGTCTCCTCCCCTACCTGCTGCATTCAAGTTTGGGCGCCAATCTGGTTGTGTTTGAGCACCATTTTCATGATACTGTATATCTGGCGAAATTTTGGTCAACATTGTAATTAATCGCTGAGCACCTACCTGGCTGTTATAAGCAGGTTGTGTTGTTCATTTGTTGTTGTTGAAAGTTGTAGATTTTTGGCTCTGTAATCCAAAACCAGCTGATCTGGTTGCTCTGTACAGTTTTTCTTGTGAGTTTATGTATCTCCTGTTGTAGGACTTGGCATGAATCCATTGGTTTCATGGTTGATCTTATATGAGTAATGCTACCTTAGCATGTGTTGTGTTAATTCTGTCTCCAGTATTGCATGTATCCTTCTTCTGGATCTGGATGTTTGCTTATGTTTAGATTCTAGAGCATAGAATTCCTATGTTGAATGTCTGATCTTTTGACCTCTGCTCAAGGGGCAGATTAAACTGTTTTCAGGTTGAACATTGGGAAGGGTATACTGCAGTAGGGATGCCATAAGTAGAGATAGCTCGACACTCTATATTGGGAGATATCTGTAAGGCAGATATCATGTGTATCCCCCTGAAATCCAGTTTTAGCTATTTATGCTGATCATTCACAGGTGTATGTCTACCGACTCCAAGCCCTGGATAGGCACCAGTCATGCTGTGTTCTTGTGTTATACACCATGTCCAACTTTGCATCCAAATTCATATCAAAACACTTCATACTTCCACCTGTTAGTTGTAGGAGTAGGATTAGGAACCCCCTGCATGCTCTCATACCCAACCAGACATCATGTCCAAGAATGTTGCCAGCCTTGTGATCTATCATACAGATCTTGGTCCATACATGAGAGCATTCTGCCTGCTGTTGTCAAGTCAGATCTTTCTATCTTTGAGCCAGTCAAGGTTACATCTTAAGTTATAGGGATACCCCCCTTGGTGCGGCAGAACCAGAAGTGAAGGGGAGGAGCTCACGCAACCTCCTGTATTCAGTTGGCCTGAATCTGCCTGTGCATTAGAAGTGGCAAACCCTAATGCTGATTCAGAAGGAATGTCAACAAAATGGCGACTCCGCTGGGGAAGGATTGATAAAATAAAGAATAATACTTGTGACCCATCCGAGTCACTAACAAAATGATGCTCTGCTGGTGGAATGAACCTGGAAAAGTAGCTTTCAGCTATTGAAAATTTTGTCCTCTCTGGAGAGGTGGCGACTCTGCAACAAAGATCCAAATGCACATGAAAGATAGATGTATGTTATTGGTTGAAAGATGTACATTTTTCTGCATCTGTATGAGAAAAGGTACCTCCTTCCTTCCCCTTTATTTGCTGTTTTACTGCATAGTTTAGATGCCAGGGGAAGCCTTAGGTCTTAGACAGACAAACAATGTCTAAGAGTAAGATTTTTGTGAATCCAAGTATGAGTTATCCCACACTCAGTGGTAAAATGTTGGATAAAGGGATTGAAGAGATAAGAAATAGGTTGATACTCTTAGAGGCTGAGCAGGCCCAGTTAAGAAGCAGTAACCCTGTTGTGTCTGCCTGTCAGAAAGCTAAACCTCCTGTCAGCCCTTTTGATCCTTTGTATGACCAACTGGATTTGTCATGGGTGGATTATAAAGTAGAAACTATGCCTGCTAGGATATACTGTCAGATGCCTAGATTTAGTGGTCACAATGTATGTGATGGGAATGCACATATCCAAAATTTTCAAAGTTTTATGGGAAAATATTCATTCAGAGATGAGGATATGTGGATGAGGTTTCTTGTTAGGTCCTTTGATGCAAAAGCAAAAGACTGGTATTTGAGCTTTCCAAAGAGATCCTTTGCCTGTTGGGATGAACTTGCTGACTGTTTCAAAGAAGAATTTGCAAAAGAACCGGCTGATCTTGTTGCAGAATTGATGAGAATCAGAAAACAAGATGAAGAGCCATGTGTTGATTTCAGTCATAGGTTTGCAGTAGCCCTTTCACATGTCCCTGAAAGTTTCAGACCTGATATTTCAGCCTGTGTTGGCATATTCTTTGAAGCTTTTGAGGAGGGCTCTAGTGCATTACTGAGGGATTTCAAGGTGACAAGTATGCAGATGGCATACAAATTTTTAGAAAATGTAGAGGAAATGAGAAATGTGCACCTGCTGAAACCACTGTCCCCAGGCCTTGGTGTGAGAAATGGTTATGAGGCTGCAAATGACCAAATGATTATGGCATCATGTGCAGATGAAAATGAAAATAAAAGCATAGAGGTTGAGACTGCTGTGTTTGAACATAATGCTAACAATACTGCTCAACTGGATTGTTTACCAGTTGAGGATGCCAGTGAAAGGACTAATGAGGATTCCCATTGCAATGATGAGGCAGCTGACCATGAAAACAATAATGAGGTTGTGGACAGCAATGAGCAATTTTTAGAATGGACCTGTGGAGAAAATTGTGAGTATTGTACTCAAGACAGAGAAGATATAAGCAAACAGAGAAGCAGTCCTATGTGTGACCCATTGCCTATCTTTCAAACACATGGAGATCATGAAGAGCAGTCAGAAATTGAAATAAGTGCTAGTTCAGAGCATGATTGTTTTTCATTTGATGGCTGTTTTGCTTATGACACACAGGCTGATACTCCTCCACAGAATGAATCCATTGATGATGAAGAGATGTGCTCTGCTGCCCATGAACAAATGGCATACTCTGATGAAACTGATGCACCTGGGTCACCCATTTATGACACATATGGTGATGAGGATCTGTCTGAGTATGGTGGGGATCTAGACACTATTTTTGGCTTGGATTCTGTTTCTCATCATGATGAAAGAGGAAACAACATACATCAGGTAAGTGACTGTGAAGATGTGCCTGATTTGAAAGAGATGCCAGAGCCTGATCTTTTCCAGCCTGGTGTACCAGATGGTTGTGTACATGATGTACACAATTGTGATTTTGAAAGCTTTTCTTTTGATGAGCCAGCATATAATACAATGAGCCTTGATCTTCCTAGTTGTGTGGTGGACTCTGAGTGTTTCCTATTTGCAGTCCAGCTAGGAGATCATGTTGCAATGCAAGATGATGATACAGATGATAACCTGTATTCCATACCATTTGAGTATGCATTGCCTGATATATTCTACACCCACATGACACATGATGCTGAAGGTTATCTGCACAGGGGTGATGATGACAAGCCAAACCAGAGGATTGAATATGCAGATGACAAGATTTGTTTGTGGGTGGATCTTTGTAGTATCTCCAAGCTTGACCCAGTGCATGCAGATGAAAACAAGATATTTGACAAAGGGAGATACATGTTTTTCTTTTCTTGGTGGCCTTAGGCCATCAAGTGTGTTTGGTGATGCAGGTCAGTGCAGTATTTGACTCTGTGCCCAATGAACAAGGGACTGGTCTGCATCCCAGAGATCTGGGGTTCTCGCTGCAGTCTTTCACCTGCACGTCCCCAGACAGAGCCACTGTTGACGCCTGAATTGACTGGTAGTTTTTTGAAAAATTTTCATTCAGGCACTCTCCCTAAGTATCCAAAAAATGCTCTAAGTAACGGACCTCCTCAGTATTTTTCAGCTGCATCATCATATTTTCTTGAGGAGGTCATCATCATCATGTTTGTTTCCATGAAGGTCAGCATCATCATGTTCTCCTTCGACCGGTTTCTCATCGTCATCATCATATTCAGTCATCGGGTGATGTTTGGTTTTTATCATGATGATGCTGCCGAGCTACAGTGCGCCCTCATCTGCTTGCGAGGGTGATGTTTCAAAGTCTCCGGTGATCTTCCATTTATCACCTTGCGCGAGCATGATGATGATGTTGCCTATTCTTTGAGTTGCTCGACCTAACTTGTTTTTCCTAAGGGTCGTGTTCATCATCATCATATTTCCAGTTATCATCCTGCTGCTTGCGGAGGTCATCATATTTTCTGCCTTCATGATATTTCGCCGGGGTGATATTTTTATCATCGGGTGATCTTGGTTATGATCATCCTGATGATGTTGTTGAAGAGTTCTAAGTGCGACCCGATATTCACTAGGGTCATCATATTTTGAACGTCAGGATGATCTTAGTCAATATCATCCTGATGATGTTGTATCACTTCTTGTTCATTGTTTCTTCATCCTGATGATGCTGACGTCATCCGTATATCAGGGTGATATTTTTTTTCTTTCTGCCTATCTGCATCATGATATTCGCGAAGGAGGGGGTGATATTTTCATATCACCCGGATATGTTTGTTTGTTCGAACATCATGATGATGTTGATATCAAGGAGATATCCGCCTGCTAGCTTCGCGCATTATCTACTGGGGGTGATCTTTTCAAGCAGCATCATCATATTCAGTTATCGCCCCGATCTTATAGAGGAGCTACAGTGCAACCTGATATTTGTGCATCAGGATGATATTTCCAAATATCCGGTTGTCTTCCGAATATCATGATGATGTTAATATGATGATGACGTCATCAAGGTCCGCGGGGGTCATATTTCTAACAACTGATCATCTTGAAGAGACCTCCTGATATTTGCAAACATGATGATGACGTCATCCGGATATGAGGAGGTGTGCAGTAGGCAGATATGATGATGACGTCAGCAGGATATGATGATGACGTCATCAGGATGTTCATCGGCCAGACTTTTGTTATAAGCTCAGCAGGAGGATGTTCCTCCGAAGGATCAGGTTGTGCCGATTATCATGAAGGTTATATTTCAAATATCATGATGACGTCAGGGTGATTTTTCGAACAACAGGATATCATGCTGCTGGAAGATGATGATGATGAAGTCTATACTAGTGTCGTCAGGAGCAAAAGCACCGACATGATATATGCTCATGACCTAGTATATAAGGTGTTATTGAGGTCATCGCGGGGTGCATGTGGGATATTGTTATCCTGCATTTTCAAATATCATGATGATGAATCTCGGCGGGAAATGCTTGCGATAGTCTGTATGATGTTCTTCCCGAGGCCGCGGGTTGGTGCGCCATTAATGGCGAAGGTTGCAGAGGTATGGGCGATGGCGTGGGTCGATCTGGTACCCGACTGGAGGTGTCAATCAGCGGATGATGGCGCAGGGCTCGAGAAATCTTCCTGTCTCCTCCCCTACCTGCTGCATTCAAGTTTGGGCGCCAATCTGGTTGTGTTTGAGCACCATTTTCATGATACTGTATATCTGGCGAAATTTTGGTCAACATTGTAATTAATCGCTGAGCACCTACCTGGCTGTTATAAGCAGGTTGTGTTGTTCATTTGTTGTTGTTGAAAGTTGTAGATTTTTGGCTCTGTAATCCAAAACCAGCTGATCTGGTTGCTCTGTACAGTTTTTCTTGTGAGTTTATGTATCTCCTGTTGTAGGACTTGGCATGAATCCATTGGTTTCATGGTTGATCTTATATGAGTAATGCTACCTTAGCATGTGTTGTGTTAATTCTGTCTCCAGTATTGCATGTATCCTTCTTCTGGATCTGGATGTTTGCTTATGTTTAGATTCTAGAGCATAGAATTCCTATGTTGAATGTCTGATCTTTTGACCTCTGCTCAAGGGGCAGATTAAACTGTTTTCAGGTTGAACATTGGGAAGGGTATACTGCAGTAGGGATGCCATAAGTAGAGATAGCTCGACACTCTATATTGGGAGATATCTGTAAGGCAGATATCATGTGTATCCCCCTGAAATCCAGTTTTAGCTATTTATGCTGATCATTCACAGGTGTATGTCTACCGACTCCAAGCCCTGGATAGGCACCAGTCATGCTGTGTTCTTGTGTTATACACCATGTCCAACTTTGCATCCAAATTCATATCAAAACACTTCATACTTCCACCTGTTAGTTGTAGGAGTAGGATTAGGAACCCCCTGCATGCTCTCATACCCAACCAGACATCATGTCCAAGAATGTTGCCAGCCTTGTGATCTATCATACAGATCTTGGTCCATACATGAGAGCATTCTGCCTGCTGTTGTCAAGTCAGATCTTTCTATCTTTGAGCCAGTCAAGGTTACATCTTAAGTTATAGGGATACCCCCCTTGGTGCGGCAGAACCAGAAGTGAAGGGGAGGAGCTCACGCAACCTCCTGTATTCAGTTGGCCTGAATCTGCCTGTGCATTAGAAGTGGCAAACCCTAATGCTGATTCAGAAGGAATGTCAACAGGACCTAGGTGATGGGAAATGGTGCGGATGCAGACGGACCAGTGGATGGGTGAAAAGAGGTATGGAACGGATGGGGAAGGGAGCGAGCCTTAGGGGCACATCGATACAAGATGGCCTTGCCTACGTGATAACTCAGAGATGACATAGTTCGACAACGGTTCAATGGATTGGCTGAAGGACAGATGACATGATGGACACAAGTTTGCAATAGATGGAGGAAGTGGTTTATCACAAGTAGCACCTGTTGGCTAGGTTTTCACTGCTTGCTTTTATTTGCACAATAGCTAAAATACACATGACCCCTGTTTGTCAAGTTTTCATCATGGTATCTATCTAAGGCACCTATTTGCCAGGTTTTCACTAGAGGATGATTTTTTTGTTGCTTTTCCATTTTTTTCTTTTTTTTTTGTATTTTTTTGGTCATTTTTTGATTTTTTTGTTTGTTTTCGACTCCCTTGCATTGGGGTTTAAGTGTAGAACTTGCAAAGATGCATGTTGTTGATGGGATCATCAAACAGTTCACCTTCTGATGTAGCCAATTGATAAGCACTTGACCCATAGGCAGTAATGATGACATAAGGACCAAGCTAGTTGGGTTCAAACTTACCTTTCTTTTCTCTATCCTACTGATTGCGAGGATTTTCCTTAAGCACTGGATCACCAACATTGAATACCCTGGGATGGACTCTGTAGTTGTAACTTCTAGACATCCTTTGTTGATAATCTTTGAGATGGTTAAAGGCCTGTTGCCTTCTCTCTTCCAGTAGCTCTAACTCTTGAAGTCTGGATACTCTGTATTCTTCATTAGATATGAGGCCTTTTAATGAAACTCGCAAGGATGGGATCTTGACTTCAATGGGCAAGATGGCTTCAAATCCGTAGACTAGGGAGTATGGTGTTGCACCTGTGGGTGTACGGATACTTGTATGGTAGGCCCACATCGCAGGATTCAATTGGATGTGCCAATCACGACTGACATCATTGATAGTCTTTTTCAGGATTTTTAAGATGGTTTTATTTGATGCCTTCACGTAGTCGTTTCCTTGGGGGTAATACGGGGTGGAAAAGCGGTGTTGGATGTGGAATTTGTCACATGGTTCTTTGACATCCTGATTCTTGAATGGTCACCCATTATCTGTGATAATGGATAAAGGGATACCATAGTGGCAAATGATGTAGTTTAGGATAAAAGAG
The DNA here is from genome assembly GCA_027924645.1 of Cunninghamia lanceolata. Lineage (NCBI taxonomy): Eukaryota > Viridiplantae > Streptophyta > Pinopsida > Cupressales > Cupressaceae > Cunninghamia > Cunninghamia lanceolata. The sequence goes on along the minus strand of BSBN01001272.1, from coordinate 15,794,695 downwards.
GCAATCTGTTTGCATGTGACATTAGCAAGGGTACGGCTTCAATCCACTTTGTAAAGTACTCGATGGAAGTAATTATGAATTTATGGCCGCTGGATGATGGAGGGTAGATCTTTCCCACTAAGTTGAGTCTCCATTGACAGAAAGGCCAAGGAGTCATTAAAGGCTCCAGCTCTTGTGCTGGTGCATGTATTAGGTTCCCATGGATTTGGCACTTCTTGCACTTCTTTACAAAATGATAGGAATCTTTTTCCATAGTTGGCCAATAGTATCCCATGTGTATGAGTTTCTTAGCCAGGATAGGACCACTATAGTGGGTCCCGCATATACCGTCGTGCACTTCGCTTAGGGCAATTTGATATTCCTCACTATCAAGACACCTAAGGAGAGTACCATCGAGACCGCGGCAATATAAGGTGTTGGAGATAATGGCATAACAAGATGTTTGGTGAATGAAGGTTCATTTTTAGTTATTAGAGAGATCAAGTGGTAGGGTATTCTCTTTAAGATAGGCAAATACTTTTCCGTATAGGGGAGAATCAGATCCTACAATGTGGCAAATGATATGGGATTCAGGAGAGTCATATGCAGGATGGGAGATTGGCTCTACCAAGAACTCATAACGTCATTGGTTGTCAGGGATGTCGAGGAGAGATGCAATCGTTGCCATTGCATTTGCTGCTTTGTTCTTTATCCTTGGTATCTACTCAAAAGAGATCTCAATAAAGTAGTCTTTGAAGTCATCTACCATTCATTTGTATGGTATTAACTTCTCATCCTTTGTTTGGTAGTCGTCATTCACTTGGTTGATGACCAGTTGTGAGTCACCATACACCTAAAGTTCTTTGATGTTCCATTCAACTGCCAGCTTGATGCCAATGACTAGGGCTTCATACTCCGCCACATTGTTAGTGCAAGGGAATAGTAGTCTGTATGATTTTGGATTGGTATCGCCATTAGGTGTGGTCAACAAGATACCTACCCCAGACCCATGCTAAGTATAGGAGCCATCGAAGTAGAGTTTCCAGGTTGTTGTTATGTGAAAGATGGACTCGTCTGGAAATTTGAAGCTCAAAGGGTTATCATCTGTTAAAGGTGCATCTGCCAGCTGATCTGCAAGTACTTGACCTTTTATTGCACGCCTGTCTACATAATCGATGTCAAACTCACTGAGAAGCATGACCCATTTGGACAATCTACCTTTAAGGGCAGCTTTGTTGAGCAAATACTTTAGTGGATCAATTTTTGCTACTAGCTTGATGGAATGCGATAGCATGTAATGTCTCCATTTTTGCAAAGTGAAGACCACAATGAGGCATGCTCTTTCGATTGGTGTGTATTGTAGCTCATAACCAACCAGTGTTCTACTGATGTAATAAATTGCTTGTTCTTTCCCTTCATGATTTTGTTGTGCAAGGAGAGCTCCTAGAGTTGTTGGTGTGGTGGAGATATAAAGTAGCAGAGGCTTACCCTGGATCGGTGACATCAATACAGGTGGTTTCATGAGATACTCTTTTAATTGTTGAAATGCCTGTTTGCATGACTCATTCCATTTGAAAGGAATGTTCTTATGTAGGAGGTGTGTGAAATGGTGACACTTGTCTGCCAATTGAGAAATGAACCTTCTGATAGATTGTAGTTTTCCTTGTAGAGACCTTAGTTGATTGAGATTTTTGGGAGGTGGCATTTCCATGATAGCCTTCACCTTAGGTGGGTCTACTTTGATTCCATTTACAGACACGATATATCCTAGAAGCTTGCTAGATGTGACTCCGAATACGCATTTCTTTGGGTTGAGGCGTACATTGAACTACTCCAATCTTGTGAAGATTTTGTCTAATACTGCCAGGTGTCCTTCTCTTGTGAGTGATTTTACCAAGATGTCATCTACATAATCTTCCATTATGGTGTGCATCATGTCATGGAAGATTGTGGTCATAGCTCTCTGATATGTTGCCCCTGCATTTTTCAATCCAAATGGCATGACACACCAACAGTAGGTGCCCCATGGACATGTGAATGTGGTCTTGTATTGGTCCTTAGGTGCAATTTTGATCTGGTTGTATCTCGAGAAACCGTCCATTAGTGACAGTATAGTGTGCCCTGTCGTGAGATCTACAATAATGTCAATGTTTGGTAAAGGGAAATAATCTTTTGGACAAGCTTTATTTGGGTCCCTGAAGTCATTACATAGTCGAACTCTGCCATCTAGTTTGGCAACTGGCACTATATTTGAAATCCACTCAGGGTAGTCTATTGGTCTGTTGAACCTGACATCTAGCAGCTTTTTCAGTTCTTCTTTTACCATGAGGGCGACATGTGGGTGCATCTTCCTAAGTTTCTTCTTAATTGGCTTAACTCCCAGAGCTAAGGACAAGTGATGCATTATGAGATTTGGGTCTAGCCCTGGCATATCCGCATAAGACCAAGCAAAGTTGATTTGTTTCCGTTTGGAGAATTTAGTGAACTCTGTCTTTTCTTGTGCAGTTAAAGATTGTTCCATAAGGATCATCCTTGGATTGTCACCTGTTCTGACGTTGATCTATTTGGTTGGTTCTATCAAGATTGAGGATCTCTCCTGATGTGTTAGATTGGGGATAGGGTCAAGCCTTTCATCCTTTGGCACCTCAGAGAGGTTTTCACCGTTGGATATGTCTTTCATATTTTTACTATTTTCATGATCTAACACTGCTGCAGAGAAGTTTTCACCATTAGATCTTTCTTTCATTTTGACATTTTTGAGACTGAAAGGCTTGGCACTCTCTCCAAAATAAGCCCTGTCATTGAGTTCTATGGCATAGCCAGCCCTATGATCCCCTATGGGTATATGGTCCCTATGCTCTAAAAACTCTATGATGGCTTCATCATTTTGAAAGGTATCGAGATTAGGGGGAGTGTCTTGTAGGTCCTAATCTATGAGTTCTGGATGCACTAGTGGTAGAGGGTCATTGGGTTGGTCTGGTTCAAGGACGTTGATGGTCAAGATGGAGGAGTTAAGGTGGTCATTATAAGCATTGACAATGCCTATGATGGTACTCTCCACAAGTTGATTTGTCAAGTGCGGTATCATTCTTTCTTCACGAATCTCACTATCATTATTATGCGGGTCAAACTCTAGTAGTCTAGCCCTTGGAATTTGTCCCTCATTAGTTGCATGGGTAGGGTCATACTCATGGACCACATCTATGTCTTTTTCATCACAAGATAGTTTAGAGAGACTATCCCATTCATATTCATTGGAGTCAATCTCACTCCATCCTTGTAGTTTGTGAATTCGATCTACTAGGTTAGTAGCAAATGCTTGTGGTTGTTTGCCTTTATGCTTATCTATTCCTTTGGTCTTTGCCTTACTGGTGTAACCTAGCCCTGTAGTGTCTCAGGCTGTTAATGTATGAGGTTGGATAGGTTCAGTGATACCTTGCCTTCTCAATCTGATGGGACCTTGACCTTCATACCCCAATCTTTGTAATATTGAGAATCTTTGACCATATTGTTCAGTTTGCACCGTGGAGTGATGGTCTTGTTACTTGGATAGACTATCTTCATCTTTATATAACCATTGTAGGATGTCTTTTTCATCGCTCTCATCTTCAAGGCTTCCCCATTTGATAAATAGACCTTTAGTAGTTACTAGTGCCTTGGGTTTGCTCATGGAGGGCTTTCCATAGGATTTGGGTGAGATAGAGAGCTGTGATAAGCAAAAGGATTGTGCAATTGTGTATTCACCGAGACCTTTGTCTTTGACCTTGGGGTTAGATTGGGGTGCCTTCGATGTGGAAGGGAGTGAAGTTGGGCCAGCATGGGATGAAGATGAAGTAGAGGCTTGGTTATGGGGAATCACAACTTCAAGTTTAGATTGTACGGAGTTGCAATATTGAAAAGGATTGGGGTCACCCTGTATGGTGATTTCTTGGCCTTCATGGGGGAACTTGATACACTAGTGGTAGGTTGAAGGTATGGCTTTCATGGCATGTATCCAAGGTCTCCCAAGGAGTATGTTATAGGAAAGCTCCATATCAAGGACTTGGCATACTACATCCTTTACTATAGGTCCCACTTTGATAGGCAAAACAACAACTCCCTTTGAAGATCTTTCCTCTTCATCATAAGCTTTGATGGTGATTTTCTTTTTAGGATCGATAGCATTCTCTGAAAAACCCCAATGCAAGGATTAGCTTTAAGGTTCAAATATTTAAACCGACTCCTCCATCGATTAGAACCCTTTTTATTTTGTGCTTGTGGATGAATGATTCTATGTGGAGAGATGCATTATGAGGTTGGGTGATTGACATATCATCCTTTTCAGTGAATGATAGGGAATGAGGAGTGGTAATATGACCTGCCATGGTCTAAAACTGCTCTTCGGTGAGGTTTGTTGGCATGGTGGCTTTTGAAAGAGCTTGATCAAGAATGGCTCTGTGAGACGGGGACAAATGTAGAAGTTCCAAGATGGAAATGTGTGCAGGAGTCTTGTGAAGTTGGTCCAGGACGTTGTATTGGTTGGATGGAGAGGATGGCTTGGGCAGGACTCCCTTAAGAGTAACCTTTCCACTGCGAGTAGTCACATTACAATCTGGGGTTTTATTTATAGTGATTACATTGATATGTGAATCACTCTCTGATATGTGGTTAACAACATAGTCAAATGATACGTTTGTATAATTTGCGTTGTTAGCTCCACTATTGTTTTGATTGGATGGCCTTCCCTACCCATGGTTGGGGAGCGGATCCTTGAATGCTAAGTGATCATCATTAGAGGCATGCCCATCAAGTGATACCTTTTTCTGGTCTAACAAATATTGAATGGTGTGTTTGAGCACTATACAGTCATTGGTTTTGTGTCCCTTGTTTCGGTGATATTCACAAAAGTCATTGTCATTCCACAAAGGAGGTTTGACTTGTGGTTCGTAATCCCGTACCGTTGGAATTGTTATGAGTTTATTTGATAGTAGCTTCTGTAGGTTGGTTTCCAATGATTCTCCTAGGTTGATAGTTTGTAAACCGTGATTCGGTGTTTCGTGGTTTGTTTTGTGGAGGGTTGTTTTGTGGGCTCGACAAGTTAAAAATTGGTTGTTTTGGCGCCACATTTTTGGAATCAACCACCCCATCATTCACGACATTCTTATTCTTAGTCCAAAATCATGGTTTATTTATGTTGACATTTGCACTAGGAGTGTCCTTGTAAAGTTTGATTTGACCTTTTGCTATCAATTCATTTTCAATGAGTAAACCCATCTCAATGACCTTGCTAAAAGAAGCAGGGCATTGTATTTGAATTTGGTAGCTGAGGTCCGCGTGTAGGTTGTGGACAAACATTTCGAGCATTTGTTTTTCTGGTATTTGATGTGGACATTTTCTTGCCAACTGTCTCCATCTCTGTAAGAAAGAGGCGAAGGATTCTCCCCCCTTTTGTTTAGTGTTACAAAGATCTAAAAGTGAGATGTCATGCTCAATGTTGTAGGAGAAGTGTATGACAAACTTATCCACAAGTTTGTTGAAGGTTCTAATGCCGAGAGGTAGTTGTGAGAACCACTCCATAGCTTGTCCTCCCAAGCTCCTTGGGAATAGTCGCATGAGATAGGTATCATTGTGGGTGACTTCAAGGCATATTGCACTAAACTCTCTAATGTGATCTTGTGGATCACCCTTTCCGCGATATTTGTCAAATTTTGGTACCTCAAACTTTGAGGGGAAAGGTATCATGATCAAGGCTCTGTCAAAAGGATATGGTGAGATATCCTCTAGAGAATAGTGTTTTTTTGATGCTTCAGTTTGAATGTCTACGAATTGTTGCTGTAAGGCTTGGATTTGTTGAGTCAATAAGCCTAGAGGGTTTGGAGAGTCAATGGTCGACTTGCCATTGTCTATGGTTCTTTCCTCTCGTTTGCTTTCCTCGGGGATTCTTTCTTCTTCAGTTTCCTTTAACGCATTGACATCAAAGTCTTTGGGGAGTTTGGCTCCTTGTGTCACTAGGTAAAGAAAGAATTTACTAGGGTCTTGTTTGAGCAATTTGTCCATCATACGTTGGAACTTTCGGTCTTGTTGAGCTTCTAGAATGTCCTCCCGAGAAATCTCCTCATCACTGTCGTGAGGGGATGGGGCAATCTTGTCGGATGTACTCACCATTTCAAGTTGTTTTTGTTTTTGGGATCTAGTTAAGACCATGCAATTTGACTCGGGATGGGGTGGTGTAAGATTGGAAGTTTTGACAAGGTGTGATAAGAGGTTGCAGTGAAGGGGATACTTGTGGTGATGAGGTTCGAACAAGGGTTTCCTTAGACCAATGGTGTCAAACAAGATGGTTGATACAAGATGGTAGCCAAAAGTAAGGATGTTTGGAATTCGATTACTTGATGTAGACTAGTTTTGCACAAGCCCCTAGTTAAGTTTCGAGAGAGAAGGATGATAGATCCTTGATAGTGGATACTTACTAGGTTTGTTTGAGGTTGATATGATCTAGAATTGCTTTGCACTAACCTGGTTTTGGTACTTGGTTTGTTTTTTGGAAATTTTGTGAAGTGTTTTTTACGAGGTGTTTAACGAAAAAGAGGGTATGACGCGAAAAAAGGATGGGAGAAGCAACTGCATGGTAAATCTGATCTTGGAAACTGGAACAAGGCTGAAATGGGTATCCAAAAAGGTTGAAAGTTTTCTCTCAAAAGACTGGGAAATTTCACTGTGATGGATGCACAACAATAAATGCGCAGTTATAGTGCACAGCAAGTCGAAATATATGTGCAGCTCTGGTGAAGGATAAAAGCACAGGAACATATCACATATGCACAGTAGGTCAAAATGTATGTGCAGCTTTGCGTAACAAATGTGCAGCTCTGTGTTTTTGACTGATTTTGCAATATTTTTGGCACGTTTTTCAATGTTTTTGGTTTCTTGGCTGAAAGTTGGTCTTTTTGAATTGATTTTTTTTTCAACTATGGCATGAAGACACAACAAACACAAAGAATATTTTTCATGGTTTTTTGATTTTTTTAGTTTTTTAACTTTTTTGACAGAAAACAAGTACAAATCCTAGGATGGCAAGGGCAATATAAACCAAATTCTCACTGTTACGTGAGGCATCTTTGGGAGATGATAATTGCTTTTCCTGGCACTGGTTTATAGGGGATTTTGGCTTCTAAAATAATGGATAATTAGTAAGTGCAACCGTTTGAGTGGTTATACACGCGGCAACGCTACTCTCCATTATGGAGTCTCCTAGCCTTCAAGGGTTTTGGGGGAGGTTGGCTATCGGTATAACTAACTAGCACTCATTGCATGAAGCTTTCACCTCAAGCACAATTTATTTATAGTGGCTAGGCAGAGCTTGGCTTTAGGGTAAGTGCACAAAGATGAGGGACCAAAATGGGGTCTTAAGTTACCACTTTTTTCTGAAATCAGGAAACATTGATGTTGGATGAGAAATTGAAGATAGCTACACTCAAAATTTGAAGATGGAACGAAAACAAGAGTTGTAGTTCTCCGAATCTAGTTTCTAAACTACTATTTTTTTCCAAAAATGGTTGAGATTAAGGGGTTCAAAAAGGAGGAGTACACAAATTGGTCTTGTTTTTCTGAAAAAAAACATAACATAGCGTCTGGTGTGCTCCCCCTAAAATGTTAATTTTTTTTTAGTATTTCAATAATCGCTCCAGTGAGAAATTAGGTAACACCATGTAGTTTATCCCTAATTTTTCTGATAATTTTTTAATGAATAATTGATTTTTTAGTAATTTTTAAAGTGGACACATCCTGAAAAACAAAAATTTGAGAGTGCTCCCCCCTAAAATGTTTGAAAACTAAAAAAAAATTGAATGTTTTTTTTTGAATTCATGTAGAATGGAGTCTAGTTTCTAAAAATATAACTTATTTCAATTTTTTATGAATGGTTAAAAAAAAGTCAAAAATACTAGAGACTGGGTTTTGACAAAAACTGGACACACTAACAAAAGAAATTCAATATGAAACACTAAATGTACTCAAAATGTCAAAAATATTATATGGTTAGATAGCTAACAGAGAGCTTAAGATTATGGTGGTATTTTTTTTGAGTTTTCATTGAAAAAAGTGCCATCCTGATGGGGAGCACGCTCTAGATTATCTCCAGATTTTTCTAAAAACTGATAAAAACATGTCAAACAACGTTGAGCATAACGCGAGCGGGTTATAACGCGCTTGTGTTATGATGAGCATAACTGGCAATACACATGCCAATTGCATTTGCTTGAAAGTTTCTAAAGCCTTTTCAACAAATCTATTTTTTGCATATCTTGCAATCATTGCATTCCATTATAGAACATCTCTTTGAGGTGTTACGTCTTACAATTGACATGCCTTGTCTATGCTTCCACACTTTACATACATGTCTACAAGGGCAGCTACACTTCCTATCATCTCTCTCTCTATTTCTCTCCCCTCTCTATGTCCTACCCTTTCTTTGAGTCTTTGCTTCCCTCCCCTCTCTACCTCCCACCTTCTCTCTCACTCTCTTCTTCCCTCCCCTATCTACCTTCTATTGTCTCTCTCACTCTCTACTTCCCTCTCCTATCTACCTCATACCTTCTTTCTGAGTCTTTGCTTCCCTTGCCTCTCTACCTCCTACCTTCTCTCTCACTCTCTTCTCCCCCTCCCTCTCTACCTCTTACCCTCTCTCTCACTTTCTACTTCCCTCCCCTGTCTACCTCCTACCCTCTCTCTCAGTCTCTGCTTCCCTCCCCTGTCTACCTCCTACCCTCTCTCTTCTTCCTTTCCCTATATACCTCCTACGGTTCTCTCCCACTCTCTACTTCCATCCTGTCTCTACCTCCTATCCTCTCTCTCACTCTCTACTTCCTTCCTTTCTCTACCTCTCCTCCTCATTCTTCCCATCCAATGAAATTTCATAAATTATCTTGTTTCCATTTCATTGAATCCCAATTTATATCCTCATCCATCTTTACATGTCCTATTTTTCTTACATTTCCATGTTCTTTGTCGACAAGGAAGAGCGAGAGGGAGGAAAAGGGAGAGAGGAGGGAGATGGAGGGGAGAGAAACTTGGGAGAGATACTTGGTGATAGGGAGAGAGAGAGAGATAGAGTCCTAGTTTTCTTGTTTTGGAGAGAGAGAGAGGGTGGGTCAGGTTTATGAGTTTAGGGTTGCTTAAGTTTAGGGTTTAGGGGTTTAGGGCTGCTCAAGTTTAGGGTTTTAGGTTAGGGTTTAGGAGAATTATTTAGGGTTTAGGGGTTTATGGTTGCTTAGGTTTATGGTTTATGGTTTAGGGGTTAGGGTTTAAGTGTTAGGGATTTAGGGTTGCTCAGGTTTAGGGTTTAGGGTTTAGTGTTTAGAGAGAGAGTGTGAGGGGATCGATAGATATTGGGAGAGATCTAGGGAGACAAAGGTTTAGAGTTGCTTCTAGGGTTTATGGTTTAGAGGTTTGGGGTTTAGGGTTGCTCAGTTTTAGGGTTTAGGGGTTAGGGGTTAGGGTTTAGTGGAATTATTTAGGGTAACTTAAGGTTTATGTTTTAGGGGTTAGGAGTTAAGGTTTAGAGGTTTAGGTTAGGGTTTAGAGAGAGAGGACCGATAGGGAGATATAGAGGAGACCAAGGGGAGACATAGGGAGATAGAGGGTGAGGGACATGGCTAGAGACATAGACAAAGAGATTGAGAGGTAGAGGGATGATAGAGACAAGGAGATAGGGTTTAGGGTTGATCAGATTTAGGGTTGATCAGGTTTAGGATTTAGGGGTTAGGAGTTTAGAGAGGAAGAGATATGGAGATAGAGGGTTAGGGACATGGCCAGAGACATAGCTAGAGAGATTGAGAGGTAGAGAGATGATAGACACAAGGAGATAGGGGTTTTGGGTTGATCGGGTTTAGAGTTTAGGGGATAGGAGTTTAGAGAGGGAGAGATAGAGAGATAGAGGGTGATGGAGATGGCCAAAGACATAGGCAGAGAGATTGAGAGTTAGAGGGATGATAGAGACAAGGAGATAAGGGTTTAGGGTTGATCAGGTTTAGGGTTTATGGTTGGTATATATCATGTATAGAATGGTGTAAATGACTAACATATTGGTGCTTATGATGTTCTGATGGCTCCTATGGCTGGCAGAGGGTAGAATGACACCTGTGACTAGCTAGGTGTAGAATGATGTTTGTGATTGATAGGTAGGTGCTACTAAGGAGCATATTGGCACATACAATATACAAAATGGTGCAAATGACTAACAGATTAGCACTATGATCTTCTAATGGCTCCTGGTGAGGTATTTGTTTGATTTTGATTATTTTTGGGATTGTTTATGATGGAGCTTAGATTGATTTGGGATGGAGATCGGATGAAATGGATTGGTTTAGGGATGATGAGAGGTGAAAAGGACTAGATTAGGAATGATTTGGGAATGATTAGAATGGTTTTATGGATGGTCTGAAGTGGTTTAGTGATGATTAGGGAATGATTAGAATGATTTAGGAATATTTTAGGGATGGTATTTGAGATGAAATCTAGGTTGATTGGAAAATGATTAGGGATGAAGTTAAATTGATTTGGATGTGATTTGGGATGGTGTGAAGTGGTTTAGGGATGATTAGAGATGAAATTGAACGGATTAGGGATAATTTGGGATTGATTAGGAATGATTTTGGTTGGAATGAAAGCTTAATGTTTTCATGTTTTCACGTTATAGAGATTGGGAGAGATAGGGAGATAGAGGTTTAGGGTTGCTTCCAGGTTTTATGGTTTAGGGGTTAGGGTTTAGGGGCATTATTTATGGTTTAGGGTTTATGGTTTAGGGGTTAGGGGTTAAGGTTTAGAGGTTTAGGTTTATGGTTTTAAAGGTAGAGAGGTGAATAGGGAGATACATAGGAGATCGAGCCTGGGAGAGATATCTATGTCTCCTCTATCCCTCTCTCTAACTATACATGTACCTCTCTATCTCTCTCCCTCCCTATCTCTCTATCTTGCTAGATCTCTTTTGATCCCCTCTCTTTAACTATACCTTTCTATCTCTCTCTCCCTCACTATTTGAGGTTTACATGAGTTTAGGGTTTCTCAAGTAAATATGGTTTAGGTTTTAGGGTAAGGGTTTAGGGGAATTATTTAGGCTTTAGGGATGCTCGAGTTTAGGGTTTAGGGTTTAGGGGTTAGGGTTTAGGGTTTATGGGTTAGGGGTTTAGGGTTTCTTAAGTTTAAGGGTTAGGGTTTAGGGTTTAGAGAGAGATAGAACGAGGGGACCAATAGAGATTGGGAGAGATAGGGAGATAGAGGTTTAGGGTTGCTTCCAGGTTTTATGGTTTAGGGACCTTAGGGGTGTTGGGGTTTAGGGTTGCTCATTTTTAGGGTTTAGGGACATTATTTAGGGTTTATGGTTTAGGGGTTAGGGGTTAAGGTTTATAGGTTTAGGTTTATGGTTTAGGTAGAGAGGTGAATAGGGAGATATAGAGGAGACTGAGCCTGGGAGAGATATCTTTGTCTCCTCTATCCCTCTCTCTAACTATACCTACCTTTGCTTCTAGGTTTTATGGTTTAGGGACCTTAGGGGTTTAGGGTTGCTAGATTTTAGGGTTCAGGGTTAGGGGTTAGGGGCATTATTAAGGGTTTATGGTTTATTGTTTAGAGGTTTAGGTTTATGGTTTAGGTAGAGGGGAGAATAGGGATCCCTATCTCTATCTCTCTGGACATATGGATCCCTATCTCTTAATCTATCCCTCGCTACCTCTCTCTCCTCCTCTTTATCTCTCTCCTCATCCTTCTACCTCTTGAAATCTCTCTCCCTATGTCTCTAGACATCTCTTGATCTCTTTCCCTATCGAGCTATCTATCCTCATAACCCCATCTCTTAATATACCCCTCTCTACCTCTCTCTTTGTGTTTCCCTATCTATCTCTCCCTTGCTAGATATATCTCCCCTCTCTATATATATGTATCTCTATCTTTCTTCCTCTATAGACCCCTTTCTCTATCTCAATCCCCATCTCTCCCTTTCTCCGTCTCTATCTCCACCTATCCTCTCTATCTCCATGTCCCTCTCTATCTCTCCATGTCTCTCGATCCCTCTTTATATATAGGAGAGAGAGAGAGAGTCTCATGTAGAAAGGTTACCTTTATGTTATCATGCTTCCCATAATGCACTCGTGTTATTGGAAGCATGGAAAATGGTAAAAAAGCATGTGGGATCCGTGTTTCAGACCCCACATGCATGTTATTCCTACTTTTCACGAGTATATCAGACAAAAAAACTCTTTTCATGTTGGTTGACTAATTGAGAATCATTTTTATATGAATCCACCACCTTTTTTTGTTTTTTCAGCATAGAAGAAGTGATTTTTCATGTTTTTAGAGAAAATTTGATTAATTAAACTGAAAGTTTCATGTTTCATGTGTGATTTTGTTTCAAAGCTAATTACCATTGATATATAGATTGAATTTGATGATATATGTTTGTTTTTTACATAAATTTTACTAATTCTATTCTAGAATTATATATAATTCATAATCAAACTTGAGAAAAACAAGAATTTGAGGATTTTGAATTCATCGTTTGGAGAATTGGTCAACTGCAATAACAAATTCTAAGGTATGTTCAATTTTAATTCACATATATATATATTCTTATGTTCTTTATGTCTTTAAATGTCTTTATATCTTTATGTTTTTTATGTTCTTTATGTTCTTCTTGGCATATATGTGTCTAGGTATATCAGTTAGCTCAGTCAAAGAGACTCCAAATTCCTCATGTTACCACCTTGTTTCGGCCCTTCATGCCTTTATTTCACATATTTTCATCTATACAAGAGAAAAACATTATCAAATACTTCATAAAATAATTTTAGTGAACAATTGTTTGTCATACTCATATTTGAGTGTATACATGGAGCCAAAATTGATTTTGGAAGACTCTTAATTTTTGCCCTAGGATGACATAAGATGATACAAACGGAGTTACAAGGAGATAAAACACTAAAAAGGAGGTTATCATGAGTGTAGGATAGTCATGTAAGTCTATATAACAGTCCACTATCATAGTCTATATATAACCTTTCTGCCATGTATGATCCTCCTTGCATTTGAAGGTCATTTTACAATGCTATGAAAGTTATAATTTATTACAAAGTGGTCCTTCTTATTGCATCTATGTACAATGAAATTCATACATTTATATGCTGCTTACAATGAATGTGTAAAGAGTTCTCTTCCTACAACTATGCACATGCTACAACTGAGATAAGAGTTTGTGCACATTACAATAATGAAAACCATCACTGTTATGCTACAACATGCTACAAGTCAACTATGTTACATGCTACAACATTTATGTTACTATGGAACACAAATGTGCTTGCTTACAACACCCAAAACATGTCATGACTAGTGCTTACATTATCTATTTTCCTTTTCCTTTCTTGACCTCCAAGTGGCCATACTTCTCATACTCACCCACAGTGAGTGAAACGTACTACTTGCTTGCTTTACAAGTGAAAAACTTGAACACAACTCAATCCATAGGAAAAACTTGGAGTGCTAATCAGATGCCCCTTCAAATGAAAGCAACTCACACTTATCTCCTTTGCAAATCAATTAAATACTCTATCCAAGTATCATTACATACTAACATCATTGAATGTTGATGTAGACTCATGTGAGAGTTGTTCTCTCTTTGAATTTGATGTTTTAGTATGCTTTTTTTTCCTTTGTGGTTGCTTACTCTTGCGTTTGTCATTTGGGTGAATCTCTAGATGAAGCTTCCAACACTTGTCATAACAATATCCTCCAACCTTGAAATAAGACCAATAGTTTTTCACTAACTAGAACCAACTAAACCACTTCAAGTCACAAGGATCCCCTCTTAGCAACCAATCTGCCCAAGCCCTCAAATCCTAGTAGCCCTACTTAAGGGGTTTTTCTGACTTATTTTTGCCATAAGGTTTCAAACCCAAACTTCAATGAATGTTTAAATACCCATTACCAAGTTGCATAACATATCTTGAACTTAGTATAGACTCCTTTGGACAATATGCCTCAAAACTGACCTTATTCGCTGTCCTAAAAGGGTTAATTAGGCCTATATTACAAAGGAACTTGCCTTCAAACTTTCCACAAGCCCCTAAACTCAGTAAACAATCCTTATTCAGGTTGCCAAACTCCCAAATCCACACTCACATTCAAGTGGCATGATCATTTATGATGTAGACATAAGAAGGAATTCAAAGCATTGATACCATATTTCACAAATCAACTCAACCATAAACCAAAATCTTGTAATGGCCCAACTAGGTGCTTAAGGGCATCATAAGGCATAAGGGCTCCAATCTATTCCCTAACCCTAACACAAGCATAAACCATGTCAATATAATGTATTCAAACCAATTTTGTCACTTTTAGTGCCTGGAAACATCAACCAATGTCTGATCCACAAATCACTCCTTAAGGCCTAGTAACCTTCCAAACTTGAAAAATGTTCATAACTTTGTGTAAACTCAGCCAACCCACAAACCAAAAAGTATTTAGACACCAATTATGGAGTAGAACAACATATCAAAAGATTTCATGCCCTTGTTTCAGGAAAAAAGTGAGTTCTATGACTGGCCCTCTCTAGAAATAGGCCTAATTTGGACCAATTAACAAAGCAAATACCCTAGGATCATTCAATAACCACTCCAAACCCCAAAAAAATAGATCTATATGTCACAAAACTTCAAATTCCACCATTGTTTAGTATAGCCATGCTCATCTAGGGTGCAAACTAGAAAACCCTTCATTTCTTCACAAATAAGGGGGTTTTAATGAAAATCTCATATCCACTCCAACCCAGAACAAACTAACACTTGATTCACCTTTAAATAGGCCTGAATATGCTATAGGAACACTTACTTGGCCAGGTTGCATTCAAATTCACAAAGAACCACTATTTAGCCACCCTTTCCACTTGGAAAATGCATGAAAATAGGGTATAACAAGTTACAACAGAAAAATAGGGTATAACTTCTTATTTCTTCCTCCAAGTTCATCCTCCTCTCTTCTATTCAAACTAGTTTCAAGTGTATATGTGTGTTCAAATGCATACTCCATGACTTATGTATGTTCAAGTTATCTTGATATGAGGTGTCTTATTCAAAAGTTTGTAAAACCTTGTTATTCATTCTGACTATGCTATTCATTGTCATTATAAAATTTCTAATGATCATTGTCTTATTCTTCATGCTTGTAGAAATCATCATCATGCTGAGGAAATGAGCAAATACTCTAACACCAGAAGAGCGTGAAGCTAAGAATGAGAGGAAAAGAGAAAGAATGAGGCGAATTCAGGAAAGCAGGAAATTATCAACCATACAAGAAGATATTCCACCATTGCCAATTGAAGAGGAATGTGACACGTGTAACAAAGCTAAGAAAGAGATGGAATTGGTGGCACAAAGGGAATGAATGCAAAATCTCCGTGCAATGAGGAAAGTGAATCTCCAAGTTTGAGGCACTCCATTGTCCACAGGTCAAGTTGAAGGAACACCATCATTATCTTCTCAAATTGGAGACACTCCATCTTTCATAGGTGAAGTAGAAGGCACATCTACATTAACTTCTCAAGTTGGTCACACGCCATCATTCACACCTTAAGTTGAAGGTACATCATTTTCAACCTTTTCACCTCCAATCGAAGGTATGTCATCTATCCCATCTCTAGTAAATATTGAAGAAATTACTAATGTTCAGTCTACTTTACCAAATAAAACGCCTCCTAGAAGTTTGCATAGGAGGCCTAAGTTTCTAATTGATATTTATGAGAATGTATTGGAGCCCATGGAGGATAAGATTCCCATGCGCACTTGCCAAAGATATGCAAATAAGATATGGAAATTATTCTTTGAGAATTTAAATGAAACCAAAAGATGTCAACTCTTTGTTGAACTGATGAGAAATCTAAAATTTAGGCCCACTATGAAGATTCTTGGCCTAAGAACATCGAATGCATCAAGTGAAAAATCAATTGTCAAGAATCTAATGAGTGTGTATGAGAGTGTGGGTTCCACCTCATGCACCAAGGATAGTAATATCACACGACGTGTCATTACATCGACAATTGTAAGCCAACAAACAAAAAAAGCTCGCCTCATTAGAAAGACAAGTCAAGCATTGAAAATAAATAGAAAAACTCTAATGAGAGCCATTGGAAGACGTCAAATAGTTGAGGATCCAAGCACTAATGAATTGTGGGCATTCACTGGGAGACTCCTACTAAAAGACAAAGTTGTTGTTGAAGGTTTGAGATCACTAATTGAAGACTTTTGGAACAATTACACAAGGGTATCTCCAAATCAAAGGGATGTGGTAAGAAGGAGAATTGGTAGTCAAAACCGTGAGCCACATCCAAAGCATTTTTTGGATATGACTCAAACAAAGTTTTTTGTGTAAATTTTTAGAGAAGTATCCTCAAATTAAAATTTCTCAAAGATATTTTGAAATGCTAAAACCTTTCTTTGTCAAAATAAATCACACACGCACTACTTGTTGTTGTAGATTACATATTGAATTTTCTAACCATTTTGATGTTTATCGGTCTATATGTTTAGATTTGCATACTAACAATGTTTTGCAGGATTGTGGCATACATGCCCCACCAACTACCTCAAGAAACTTCATATCAATGATTTTATGTGATAGAGAGGATGGTCAATTATTCTACAGGAAATTATGCTTGGATGACACATGTCAGCATTGTGGTGGCTTGCAATGTATGCCAATATGTGAACATATGGAAATAACACATGCGGTTGGAAATGAACTAGTAGAGTTTGGCAAGTATAAAATAGTGGCATACAATACAAGAGATGGTAAAGAAGCAAAGGGGTGTGAATATGTTATTCAGAAGATTCTAGTGTATCAGTTTATGCCTATATTTTGTGACAACATAGTGTATGAGTATGTAAGACATGCCCATAGAGCTCGATGGTTGGACTTGCAATTCAAGTTATGCAAGGACACATTTCTAGTTGGTAGCATTGTTTCAGTCGTCGACTTTGCAGAGAACTACAATCTACAACCACAATGTGAGGTGCAATCCCAATATTATAACTCGACATAGGTTTCTATATTTGTGCACATCGCATTCATTCATGCGAATGATAGTACAAATGATGGAAGAAAGATTATAAGGGAGTATCATTTTTATATAAGCGATGATCGCATGCATTCCGCGGAGTTTGTGCAAAGTTGTTTTCAGGTGTTCTACAATGATCTGGCTAGAAGGGGCATATCATTCAGTCAACATATCATATGGTCAGATAACTATGCATCACAACTCAAGAACTCGTGGAATTTCTATTGGCTAAGCAGGAGGCATAATACTACAGGTGTTCAGCATATGTGGAACTTTTGTGAGGCCGGGCATGGAAAGGAGGAGCATGATGGTGCAGGAGCGTGTATCAAAAGAGCCATAGCATGAGAACAATTAAAGTATAAAGACAATGCAAAGTTGACAGATGCAAAATCAATCATCGAGTGGTGTAATGCTTGTATGGGTCCAGGTAATCAAGGTAAGTCTTCAGTTCGTAGATTTTTTTGGTTGATAGATGATACTAACATTGCACCATATGAGGACTATTGTACACTGACAGGATCAAGTGAGCTACACTCTATCAAAAGCTCAATTGTAGGTTCATGAAGTGTACATACGCGGAAGATGGTGTGCTTTTTTTCTGCATGTACAATTCAAGCCTGGAATGAGTGCGAATCAAAGGAGTGGGTTGATGAATGGCAGTTCAGCTATCTTTGCCCACTTAACACGTATTGACCCTCGATGGCACTAGGATTGACAGAGATGGAATCATCAATTGACTTTGACCACATATCAGATCTAGTTCAACCAAATAATATATCTACTTGCATAGTTAAATTTGAAATTCCTAATGTTATCTTAAACTTTGTAGTATTTTTGTAATATTGATTAATTTCATTTAATTTACTGCACATATCATTGTAGGGCATGTTTCTACAGTTATTGTAGATGAAGATAATGAAGAGGGAACAAATTATTACTTGTGTCATTGTGTTGAGGCCAAAAATAAATTGGAAGTCCTAGTTACAGATGGAGAAAATATCGAATACCCTATAGGCTTAGTGATTGTTACTGGAACATGGCTTAGAAGGTACCCACATAAGAGTCTTAATGTTTGGTTGTTTGAGGACTTTGACACGCATCGGAAGATTCTTCATTGCTCCAACCTTGTCGTGGCAACCAATGTTCATTTGATACAATATCGAGGTAGACCTTTGAACAATACCTTGTGGAAGGTGTGTGACTCTGACCATGAGGCCATACTTGACACAATAAAGAGTAGAGAAGACCCAGATGGTTCATTGGATTAATTTGTAAGTATGCATAAAACTTTCCTGATGGTTACTTGTACTTTGTTTTGTATATAAATAGTAGTATGAATTGCTTCCCTCCAGTATATTTATGTTTAGTCAATTTTGCTTTTTGATGCTTTTCACAGGAGCTCACAACTCCAGTTCGTCCAACTACGGACAAAGAAGCTCGATAAAAGATGATGGAGAGTGATCATCAGATGGCGGTAAGTGATCGATTACATAAGTGATGTTATATAATTCATGTACATTTCATTTGATTTGTTTTAGTGTCTTCATGCTTTCAGCAGTTAGATTGGGTTGTGATTCTTCCTCATGTTTGGAAAGGTGCTAGGAGTGACATTTTGCATTCCATAGCTCGTGGGGCCGAATGAACTTTGCCGACGTGTTGGGGTGGGTAGGTAAATGCCACGGGAGGTCTCATTTTGTGTACCAAGCGTCGCATTTGTTTGGGGCAGCAGGCTACCGGCAAAGTCCCTTAAGCTCCCTAAGATGAAAAAATTGCCAAACTTTGATGGGACAGTTCTTAGAATTCATGGCAGCTGGGAACATTCCGTTTAGACCTATAGGTGCATGTGGAGTCCATCTACAATAACCTCTCTCGGTTTCATTCAACTCCAGTCCATTTGACCGTGTCAAAATCAAAAAATTTCTTGCAAAATGCTTTAGTTTCATGCAGTGGAAAGGTGCTAGGAGTGACATTTTACATTCCATGGCTTGTGGGGCTAAATGGACTTCACCAGCGCGTCGAGGTGGGTGGGTAAATGCTAGGGGAGGTCTCGTTTCGTGTGCCAAGCGTCGCATTCGTTCAGGGCAACAAGCTACTAGCAAAGTCCCTTAAGCTCCCAAAGATGAAAAAAGTGCCAAACTTTGACAGGATAGTTCTCAGAATTTGTGGCAGCTGGGAACGTTCCGTTTGGACCTACAGGTGCATATGGGGTCCGTCTATAATAACTTTTCTCAGTTTTGTTCAACTCCTATCCGTTTGACCGTGCCTGAATCAAACGCATTCTTGCAAAATGCTTCAGTTTCATGCAGTGGAAAGGTGCTAGGAGTGACATTTTGCATTCCATGGCTCATGGGACCGAACGGACTTTGCCAATGCGTCGGGGTGGGCGGGTAAATGCCAGGGGAGGTCTCATTTTGTGTGCCAAGCGTTGCATTCATTCGGGGCACCAGGCTACCGGCAAAGTCCCTTAAGCTCCCTAAGACGAAAAAATTGCCAAACTTTGACGAGATAGTTATCAGAATTCATGGCAGATGGGAACATTCCATTTGGACCTACAGGTGCACGTGGAGTTCATCCACAATAAAACCTCTCAGTTTTGTTCAACTCCAGTCCATTTGACCGTGTCAATATCAAACGCATTTTTGCAAAATGCTTCAGTTTCATGCAGTGGAAAGGTTGCTAGGTGCCATATTTTTTGTTCTGCTCATTGTGGGGCTGAATGGACTGCACCAACATGTTGGGGTGGGTGGGTAAATGCTATGGGAGGTCTCATTTCATGTACCAAGTGTCCCAGTCATTCTGGCCTGCAAGCTACCGAGACCTAGCACTTTTTGAGTTTACCGGTAGCTTGCAGCCTGGAATGATTCAGACACTTGGCGCACGAAACGAGACCTCCCCTATCATTTACCCACCCACCCCGATGTGTTGACATAGTCCATTTTGCCCCATGATGAGCATAACAAAAAATATGGCACCTGGCAACCTTTCCATTGCATGAAACTGAAGCATTTTGGAAGAATGTGTTTGATTTTGGCACGGTCAAATGGATAGGAGTTGAACGAAATTGACAGAGGTTATTGTGGACGGACTCCACATGCACCTGTAGGTCCAAACAGAATGTTCCTAGCTGCCACGAATTTTGAGAACTGTCCAGTCAAAGTTTGGCAATTTTTTCGTCTTAGGGAGCTTAAGGGACTTTGTCGGTAGCCTACTGCCTCGAATGACTGTGATTATTGGCACATGAAATGAGACCTTCGTTGGTATTTACCCACCCACCCCAACGTGTTGATGAAGTCCATTTGGCCCCACAAGCTATGGAATGCAAAATGTCACTCCTAGAACCTTTCCACTGCATGAAACTGAAGCATTTTGCAAGAATGCGTTTGATTCTGGCATGGTCAAACAGATAGGAGTTGAACAAAATTGAGAGAGGTTATTGTAGACGGACCCCACATGCACCTGTAGGTCCAAATGGAACACTCCCAGCTACCATTTTGAGAACTATCCCATCAAAGTTTGGTAATTTTTTCATCTTAGGGAGTGCTTAAGGGACTTTACCAGTAACCTGTTGCCTCGAACGAATGCGACGCTTGGCACATGAAACGAGACCTCCCTAGTATTTACCTGCACACCCCGACACGTTGGTGAAGTCCGTTCGGCCCCATGAGATATGGAATGCAAAATGTCACTCCTAGCACCTTTCCACTGCATGAAATTAAAGCATTTTGCAAGAATGCGTTTGATTTTGGCACGGTCAAACGAATAGGAGTTGAACAAAACTGAGAGAGGTTATTGTAGACAAATCCCAAGTGCACTTGTAGGTCCAAATGGAATGTTCCCATCTACCATGAATTCTGAGAACTGTCTCGTCAAAGTTTGGCAATTTTTAATCTTAGGGGGCGCTTAAGGGACTTTGCTAGTAGCCTATTACCCTGAACGAATGTGATGCTTGGCACACAAAACAAGATCTCCCTTGGCATTTAATCGCCCACCCCGACGCGTTGGCAAAGTCCGTTCGGCCCCATGAGCTATGGAATGCAAAATGTCACTCCTAGCACCTTTCCACTGCATGAAACTGAAGCATTTTGCAAGAATGCGTTTGATTCTGGCACGGTCAAATAGATAGGAGTTGAATGAAACTGAGAGAGGGTATTGTAGACGGACCCCACGTGCACCTATAGGTCCAAATAGAATATTCTCAGCTGCCATGAATTCTGAGAACTGTCCCGTCAAAGTTTGGTAATTTTTTCATCTTAGGGAGCTTAAGGGACTTTGTCGGTAGCCTACTACCTCGAATGACTGCGATGCTTGGCACATAAAATGAGACCTCCCTTAGCATTTACCCATCCACCCCGACGTGTTGGCGAAGTTCGTTCGGCCCCACGAGCTATGAAATATAAAATGTCACTCCTAACACCTTTCCACTTCATGAAACTGAAGCATTTTGCAAGAATACGTTTGATTCTGGCATAGTCAAACGGATAGGATTTGAATGAAACTGAGAGAGGTTATTGTAGACAGACCCCACGTGCACCTGTAGGTCCAAACGTAATGTTCCTAGCTACCACGCATTCTAAGAACTGCTCCATCAAAGTTTGACATTTTTTTGTCTTAGGGATCTTAAGGGACTTTGTCGGTAGCCTGCTACCTCGAACGAATGTGATGCTTGGCACATGAAGCAAGGCCTCCCCTGGTATTTACCTGCCCACCCCAACGTGTTGCCGAAGTCCGTTTGGCCCCACAAGCTATGAAATGCAAAATTTCACTAATAGCACCTTTCCACTGCATGAAACTGAAGCATTTTGCAAGAATACATTTGATTTCGGCACGGTCAAATGGACTGGAGTTGAATGAAACCAAGAGAGGTTATTGTGGATGAACTCCACGTGCACTTGTAGGTCCAAACAGAATGTTTCCAGCTACCACAAATTCTGAGAACTATCTTGTCAAAGTTTGGTAATTTTTTCATCTTAGGGAGCTTAAGGGACTTTGCCGGTAGCCTGTTGCCCCGAACAAATGCGACGCTTGGCACATGAAATGAGACCTCGGTGTGTGTGAAGGTTTTTATACATATTTACAATAGTTCCAGTTGATCATAACTGACTTTCAACCTATTTGATCATTGGGTAACGACCTTATTACATGATTTGTTAAGTTGACAAAGCAACTTCTTACCACGACTTGCATTATTAGACAAAGAAACCTCCTTATTTCAACCATTTATGCAAATTTTGGCACATCTAAAACCAAATTGCACAACCTTAACCAACTTCCTCCTTGCCTATGCTATAATGGGATCGAGAGAACATGGTGTGGACAACATCAAAACATAAATGATATAGGAATTTTCTCACATGTATTGTATTTGCAAAGTTGCCCTTGTAGGCATGTATGGAAAGTATGGAAGCATAGACAAGGCACGTGAACTATTTAAAATGATGCCTCAAAGAAATGCACAGTCCGATAGAATTCAATGATTGCAAGATATGCACAAAATGGATTATTTGAAAATGATTCATAAACTTTCAAGCAAATGCAATTGGCACTTGTAAAACCAAATTCTTGTAACAATAATTGATTATCATATTAAATATTTAATATAAACTATCATACATACATAATGTCATGAACATAACATCTAGTTTATATAAAAAGCCATATAGGCATGTCCAAACAAAGCCATATAGGCAAATATACAAAAATACACATTAGATTAACATACAAAAGTATGTATACAAAGCCATCTAGGCATACAAAAAAGTTTCCCAAAACTAGTTTCCTATGGACTTTTAGGAAATAATCGACGGCCCTTCTTTGACTGTGAAGATGGAGAGCTAGTCAGTGACACATCCTCTCTCTGCCGTCGAATAGACCTCTTTGAATAAAGTCCATCCAGCTGCACCTTTTAATACAAACAAACAATATGCGCATTAGCATAAAAAATGTATGAAATATATAACATCACATATGTAATTGATCACTTACCACCAACTGATGATCGCTCTCCATCATCTTGACTCTCTCTCTGTCCATAGTTGGATGGATTGGAGTTGTGACCTCCTGTGAGAAGCATCAAGAAGTAAAATTGACTAAACATAAATATCATTTATGTACATAAAATGACATGAGATAAAAAAGAAATAGAAAATTATGATATTTTCATGTTATTGGCTCATACCTCAGTCAAAGGATATGTAGACATCGCTGTATCAATGCTTATTTGCGCTGACTCACAAAGATGAGGAGTCTTCACTGTATTCAACATCTGAAAATCAAGTTCAAGATTATTAAAACAAACTAAATACATAACATTATTTTTAAAATGCATAATGATTAGAAATGGTTAAATTTACCTTAGTAAAAGTGGTAGTTTGGCATCCAAGAGACCAAGGAAACCGTGGAGGTGCTGGTGACTGTTGAAATCATCAAATCAAGTCACAAAATAATATTACCATTGACATATCTACAATAATTACGAATATGTGATAAATTACATACCTGCTGACTTGACCTCCGCTCATAAGCTACCAATGGATGGCTAACAGAGGTAGGATGAAGACTCTAACCTTGGAATTTCATTGCGCAAACAATTATGTATACATTATTTTTAACTTATAATATAGATAATCATATAAAATTAATTACAAATTTTAAATAACAATATACTAAATCAAGATGAAACTTGTAACAATTTACGTGAGAGTCAATACCAAATGTATGCTGTAAGAGATCATCACTGAGAACAAGATCATCCAATATGTCTTGCCCCTATGTCACATCATGCTGCCCCTGTGTCACAGAGTCCTGTCGTGCCTCCTGCGTCCCATAATCACATAGGTTCCCACATGTACTACACAAATGTGGGGACACATGACACCTATTACTCTCACCCTCATCGCCCTGGGTAAAATCATCTGCATGCTGTGATAGAGTTTGGGTGAGAGTAGTCAGTGAATGTAAAGTCTCTAGCTCAACACTCTCCTTCAAAGCCAAAGGGAGTGACCTACGTTTTGGCCTCCCTCGGGGTATAGGCACATGCTGTTCATCTCGCTGAGCCTCGGGTCTATCTTGGACAGAGCCACCACCTCTACCCTGGAAATCATGAATAACAAAATAATTCAGAATCTTGTTGAGGACAAACTCGCAATAGAGTTTCCTCAAAAAATATTGTGGTACCTCATCATTGTTGCATGGCCACTCATCGAAGACCATGTACCATCTATCCCAAAAGTATTGGGATATGTCTTCATTCCTACACCAATGTATAGGAAACCATTTGCAAGTTTCATCTAATGTTTGGCAGGTTTTGGGATTAGTAAATTGTGCACATAATTGCGATTTTGTAATTTTTTCCTTCTTCACTTGTTCATATGACAACTTGTCGGCATAATATTGTTGACTCCTCTCCCTATAGTCTTGGAAATCGGTGATTTGTTTTGTCGCCAAATCCGCATGGGAAATAATCTCCTGTAGTGATTTTGCAAGTGCCCTCCTATGATCAGTGGTTCCACTTGGATTGTTTAGGGTTTGAATAATAGTTTCAAGATGTTTCTTGTTTTCTTCTATTATCCCTAAGTAGTGTTCTTGATTATCCCTTACATGAAAAGGAGGTAAAGGTGGGTTTTGAGGGTTTGGAGGGTTTTGGGGGTTGTTTTCACCCTCCTCAACTGGATTTAGATTTTCTGCTTCTCCAATAACTGTAAATGCAATATAAACATAAATCAAACATTGCAAAACTAAAAAATTGTTCTAAAACTAACAAAATTAGACAAACCCTACCTTCTTCCTATGCTGGAGCCTCCAAATTTGCACGACGATGTCTTTGGCGGCAAGGTGGCATTGTGAATTTCTTGTTTTCTCATGTGCACTTGATTGAATCTCCTTTTCTTCACTGTGATCGCCTTTTGCTCAGGTTTTTTTTATGCTGTTAAGAGAGAAGTCACAAGTGAATGTGTAGAAAATATATTTTTTGCTTTAATTTTGGAGATGGTGGCGACTTTTTGGTCCCCCATCTACTTGAATTTACCCTTTAGCTTGTTACTACTTAAGGTCATTCCCACTTGGACAGAAGGATATCCAAGGGCAGGCCTCTCTAAAGGTTAAACATGCAAAATGATAGGTTTGGCATTTTGGTCACCCAAGATAGGGGAGAGCATAGGCCTACTATCATTCTGAAAACACGAAAGACAATGGTTCTTTAATCCTAGTAATGAAAAAGACTAAATGAGTTAAGCTACATGGGCACACACAATATTTGTTAACTTTGAAAGAAGCACTTGATAGCAATGGTTCAATTTTATATCTTTCTAGTAGGGACTATGTTTGAGTTGTTGATGCAACAAGATCAAATTACAATCCTCCTAGTTAGAGCTAAATGAGATTTGCATGAACAATCCAATTACTTTCCTTGGCTAATTAAATCTAAAGATGAGTTAACAAATGTAGCTATATGACTAAACCAATCCCTAACTTGTAAGCAGATCTGAGAATATTCTTGCGAGAAATGTTAGCGTTAGTGAAATCATAAGAAATAACTCCTAAATCACTGTCAGAACAAATGCACAACTACAGAGTATAGATGTGCAGAAATAGAACATAGATGTACAGATCTGGTATATGCATGGTTACAAACAATAAATGCGCTGACAGAAAGAACAGATGCGCAATTATGATATATGCGTAGTTACAGATGATAAAAGTGCAGAATCATAGAACATATGCACCGTTTGGATAAATGCACTAATTTAGAGCATAGATGCGTTGATTCACTGAGTAAATGCACCAATTGAATAGATGCGTCGTTATAGAGAATAGATGTGTGTTAGGAATGAATAGATGTGCAGAATCCTCCTGTGTATGGAACCTAACGCACAAAAACTTAGTTTTGGGGTTAAATTGGGGCAAGGCCCCACGGTGGGCACCAAAAATGTTATGGGAAAATGTGGATAATACATCAATGATTAATAAATAACCCAATAACTCAATAGAAATTGCAATAACAAAGATTTAAAACAAAGAACAAACCTTGCAAACCTTATTACTTCACAGCTTTCATTGTTCGCCTAATCTCAATCGATCTTTTGTATGAATGAAGCCCTCAGAAAGCGCACTTCTTTGCTTTGTTCTTTAAGATGACAATAGAGAAATGACTATGATAGTTCTTGTAATGAAGATGAGCTTCAATACAATAAATGGTGATCGCAAGCTATGGAGATGGATTTGGGTGCCAAAGGCGCACTGTGAATTCTGTAGAGTAAGTTTACTAAAAGCTTGGATGATTGGAATGGAGGAATAGGGGTTGTATTTATAGACTTGTGTGAGAGAAGATCAATGGTATCGAGTGAACAAGAAGATCAAAGGTTGAAGAAAGTTGAGAGGATGTGCGTGAATAGGAAGAGGACAAGTGTCCTGCTCCTTCATGCAACAGGGGAGTTAACAGAAATAGATTGAAGAGTTATCTGAATAGATTATTCAGTTAACAGACATGACTAACTAGTTAACAAATTTGATTTATGAGTTAACCAATTGGAACTAGAGGAGAAATAGGACAAGTGAGTGAGGGAATAGATAATTAAATATTAAAATATTTAATTAAGTGTGCACATGGATTTGCATGGATTAATTTTGGTATTTAATCCATTTTTAAGAGGAAATAGATAATCTAAATAAATGTTTTTATTTATTTAAATATAGAGGATGTTAAGTTTAGAAGAACTAATTAAATAATTGGACATAATTTAATTTAGAATGACTTTAGAATTTAGAAGAGGTAATTAAATAATTTGATATTATTTAATTTAGAGGAATTTTGGAGGAATTAATTAAATAATTTGGTATTATTTAATTTAGAAGAACTTGGAGGATTTTAATCAAATAAATGAATTTATTTAATTTTGTGGAAGAATGTGAATCAGATAAATAAATTGATTTATTTATTTCTTGATAGAGGAATTAGACTGAAATAAATATTAGGAATATTTATTTAGACAGAGTCGTGTCATTTTTAGGTGTATACAATTACCACCTAATACACTATAATACTATACCCCTAGGTACATTACATCCTCTTTGTGCTATGATGATGATAGTTTTTTCTCTTTCATGATCATTAAAGGTCAAAAATTAAGCTATATCCTAACTATTTAACCTAAAAGATAGTTAATTTTTCTTTTTATTATACTTACTAATGTATATATATCAAATTATAACATAACATAAAGAATATAAATTAATCAAATCTAATCTATGAAAGCAAGTACAAGAGTTGGAAAATGAAAATGAAAAGTAAATCTAAGCTATAGAAAAGTAAGTGGAAAATGGAGTTGATGTACCTATAAAATGTTAGGTCTAATACTAGAAATGGGTTTAGGAGGCTCGTAATATGGCCCTAAGTGAATTTTATCTTAAAAAATTAATTTTTAGGTGTTTCTACCTATTGCTCTTGACCACTGGTGTCTATGTACTTAGTGACCTTCAAAGTTTTACTAGTTGCTCTCAAAAATATGGGATTCCTCTTTACTTGCAAAATGTGAACATGGCATTCTAGATCTAAGATATATTCTAAGATAAGGTTAGGGACAAGAGGGAAAGAGTGTCTTATTTGGGAGATTGCTTTAGTTAGTCCCCTAAGATGGTGTATTTCAATTTCAATGGTAGTTCACTATGAAAATTTTGGTGTGCACATTTACTACTAATGGTGTGGATATGGTGTGTGTAGGGATTTTATGGCCTACAACACACAACCCTAAGGCAAATGGTATGCTATGGTGTTGTAAGTGATGGAGGGAAAAGGGAGATGGAGATCACAAAAAATAGATAATGGAGAGGTTGAGGGTAGAAAAACGTTTCAAATATGAATTTAAGGAAGGCTATGGCAAGGATTTTAGGCTATGGCTTCAAAAGGGAGAAAGGAAATGGTGATCCATGACTTTCAAAAGAGGAGAATGGAATATTGGAAAAGGAAAAGGATGGGTAGAGGAGATCACAAAGAATCCATAGATTTGATAGATCTAAGGGTTTCCAAATCAACAATCTTGCTTTCTACCCTACTTTATAAGGAAGTTGTTCTAATCAATGAAAGAGTGTAAATGCTTGCTTGAGAGAAAGAGTGCTTAAACTAACTTTTCCAATTGATCTTCTTACACAAATGAAGGGGAAACAAATAGGTTAAATAGTGAGTTTTAGATGAGGTGACCATTAAAAACATACTAAGGATTATGGCACAAATGATCACCAAGTGAGATTTTAAAATTTAAACATGAACATGAGTTCCCAAGAGTTGATGTACTTAGGGAGCGAAGTACTCAAGCTTAAGGACTGGTAAGGTGATTCTAAGGCTAGGTCTCCATGTTTCATTTTTATGATCAAGGAAAAGGCCAAAAATTAGGTCAAGTGGTCCTAGAACATGACTAAGGAGCCAAACACCAAAATGAGTGTAGAAACATAAGGTGAAAATTATAAAACAGTCATTTTTTGACCTTATAAATGATACCAAATGCAATGGTTATATGTCTATGTTGACTCCTCATACATTATATTGCATAGGGATCCTTGTTACTAGGTGTATAATTTTCATAACACATATATGTTTTACAACATGCACGTCATAATGCTTACACGTGTGTGCTTTGATGGATATCATTCACTTACATGTATGTGATGTTAGATCACTAACTACATGTATGTGATTCTATGCATTATCATGCGATGATATGTTATTCCATGTTTATTCTTATTTGTATCATTGCATATGGCCTAGGCTAGATCATGTACACTAGTCCTTTATTGTTTTATCCTTTTATTGGACATACCTTTAGATACCTTAGGAAGTTTTCCATGCCAATGTATGATTATATTTATCTTAATGGTCCTTCCTCATTTCATGATGTATTATCTTTGATCACTTTTCCTATATATGTCTTGATGATATAGGTTTTCTAAATCTCTTTCTCCCACTATTCATATGGTTTATGTATCTTCACATCCTACCTTTCATGATTTGGTTTCAGTATAGAATCAAAGTACAACTTTACATGTAAGTAAAGTTAAGGATCGAGGCCAATGGAGATAAATATATTTCTAATAGTAAGATTGTGATGTCGAAGCATTCTTATAGTGCCATGACCAAAGTGAAGCAAAGTCATGACAACTATGTGAACAAGTTTATCCTTTATTGATCAATGGTTTACAATACAAGATCTATATAAAGCATAGAAGGGAAGGTAGGTTCCTGTGATCAGATAGAGTATATGAATCCATCTAATTCACCATGAATCTCGTGGAGTATAAACCATGGAATGGACATTCACTAAGGCTACAAATCTAGGCCTATAACAAATCATACTCCTTGTTGTGAGTTGGAAAAATCCCCCCTCTATTCTATAAACAATAGATGTACTTATACAGTTGTTGTCAACTATGCCTACAAATCGAAGGATGACACTTACATGTGGATATATGCATGATAGGTGTCAAACTTGTATGGTGCTAGTTAGGTGGCAAGATAGAGTGGAACTAGGTGTCATAGCTATATGGTGCCAATGGGATGCTATAATTATGGGGTGTTGGGTGTGGCCAAGTGTTAGTGTATGGTGTCAAACTAGATGTGTTGAGTAGACAACTGCACCCATGTGGAAGGTCACACACATTACAAAGGTGTAATGGGAATATTTAGTGTAGATGTTGGTGTAGTAGACTCCTTGAATGTTGTGTGGCCATGATCTTGCATGATGTAAGCATCGACTACAAATAGCTCAACACAACTTTCTTGTGTTGAGCTATAGTTGTGTTGAGCTATTTGTAGTCGATGCTTGCACAAATGTACCTAAATCCTTTCTACCAAAAATCCCATCTATGTGTGATGCATTATTGTGGTACATGTGAGCACTCAAGAGAATACCCTTGCATGAAATGGAAAATTCTAAACTAGTGCAATAGTTTGATGGTTGTGGAGAATTCTTCTTAGATCATTCACTCTTTCTTGTAGAGCAATGGTCTCTATTACATTTTAGCATGTGATGAAGAAGCTATGTTGATGATGAATTTAACTACCAATGGCTATGTTACACCATTATACAACTACATCCAAATCACTTTGTCCTCTCATGTAGAGTGGAGTCCTTATTATGTTGGAAAACCTTAGGGATACTAACATAGAAATTGGGATGTCCTCATTATGCTAAAAAATACCTAGAGCTGTCAACACAAAAATTGGGAAATGGTCAACTTGATATGTAGACCTAATTTGTGCATGGTGCATGGCTTAAAGCACATGTTTGTTAATGACTTGCAGATTAGAAGTACCAGAGACCTTTTACTTATACTCAAGAATAAGTGAAGATCCAAGCTAGTCATACTCTTATCCAAGAACCCATGATGGTCTAGAGTATACTAGCAATATTTTTGTTTATATCATGGTCCTATCTTTCCATGCTTGCTCATGCCAAGGGATGCTAGTTCCTATACTCTAATGCTAAAAGAGAGTGTGTGGATGAACCCATGTTGCCTTATCAAAGGATTCAAGTCCTAAGACACAAAATCTAAAATGTAGAAAAGTGCATAATGGCAGAGCACAAATTATCCCAAAGAATGGTACCAATGATGAAGTGGCTCAGTTAGAGGTGTGTACAAGAACCATTGAGAAGCATTGTGGCTATTTTCTAGCATGATGTAAGTTTGGTGTTGTTTATCAAGAGGACAACCATATCAAAGTAAGGTTGTAGAGGCTCCATCTACTTGTATTCTTGATAAGAGATGTAAGATTCTAATGTGAATGCAAACATGGCCTCCTATAAGTGTAGAGATAAATGTGAAAGCCTAATTCATTCCAATGCTATAGGTTGACTTGTAGATGTGTGAATCTACCACATCACTAATACATGAGGACATTGTTCCTTAGAAAAAATAGATGTTCTTACACAAATTCATGCAAATATTGTGGTTTAAATAGGTTGACATGTTAAGATGTTGAGGTCTACATTGTTTAAGAAACTGAAGGTGTTTCTTGGAATGTTGACTAGTGAGAACAAAATGAATTAGCTTTGTTGCGGCACCCAATGTAAATGATGTAGAATCCTCCATGTAACTAATCATAGAGGATGTGTAGTTGAAAGGATACAAAACTAATTACATGTGATGGATGCATGTTCATCTATCTAAATTCATCATTCTTGATGATGAGGATTCTTCTTCCTCCACTTATGATGATGAGAGTGATGATGAGGCTCCACCTCCTTCCTCTCCTATTCATTATTTAGAAGCTAAGGAATCTCGTCCAAATTCTCTAGCTTCAAGTCCACTTTGGGCTTAACAAACTCTATAGGTTGTACGTGATTGGGTTGGGGATCCATTAGACACCAAGTTAACACATTCACAGTTCCAAGGGCTTCCACATTTTTTAATTGCTTCTTTTTTTGATCCATGATATTTTTGAGAGACATTTGGCATTCCTAAGTGGGATGTAGCCATGTAGGAGAAGTATAGTTTCTTAGTTAGGAACCACACTTGAGACCTTGTCCCTCTTCCTAAGGAAAGGAAAGTTGTTCGTTGAAAGTGGATATATCAAACAAAATTTGCAATAGATGGATTAATGGATAAGTTCAATGTACAATTGTTAGAAAAGGGGTTTTCCTACATTCCTAGCATTGATTATCTGAGACCTTTACACCAATTGTAAATATGAACTCTATTTGACTCATACTTTCTATTATTATAGCACATCACTAGGAGGTTCATGAGATGGATGTGAAGAGTGTGTTTCTTCATGTAGACCTTGATGAGGAGATATACATGGAGTATCCATAGGTTTTTCTATAGGACTTTTCCTTAGTATGTAGACTTAGGAAATATATCTATGACCTAAAATAGGCCCCTCAGGCATGGTATGCCAAGATAGATTCCTTCCTTCTTAGAGTTGAGTTTTCTTGTTACCATTCTAATTCAAGCATCTACATTCTATAGTAGGATGATTCTCTCCTCATTCTAGTTTTATATGTTGATGATATATTGATCATGGGGAGCTCTTCTTCATCCATTGTTGTAGTGAAAACTACCTTCATGAAAGGTTTTTTATGATTGAATTGGGCTTGTTTCATTATTTTCTCAGGATTGAAACATCTCATTCTACTTCCAAGATTACTATTGCAAAATCCATGTATGATCTTAAATGACAACAATTTAAATGACGTACATATGATGCTAAATGACGACAATTTAACCATCTACGTTTTGACGATGCAAACACAACTATTTGTGACGTGATTGATGAAAGGTCGCGTTAGTCGCAGACAACCAACATCATTTCTCGACAATGTCATTTTTCACAAAATGACAAGGTTGACACACAACTAACTCAAAAAGGAATCTAAAAGGCTTTGACAACCTATTGAGTCGATCCAAGAATTAACCAATAAAACATGACTTACCTCTATCAACTTAGAATTCACAAATTGTTAAACACTATACTCAGTTGGCAAATTTTTTTTTACAACCCAAGGTTTATTCTCCTCTCCTCAGAAGATACTCTCTCTCTTTCTCAAAGAGTCATCAAAAACTTGTTATCCTGCATATAACTTGCAATCACCAGATTATGATCAATGCATCGTTAGTCCATTCACAAACCTTATGAATAATAAACCAAATTCTCATAACATAAATTATTAAATCAATACATCATATGCATTGCATTTGATCACATAACTGATATTCAATAAAATCAATATTTTCTAATGTCACTTAACCCAACGTCAAAATATTTATCCAATAGATTCACTTCTGTCCATGTAAAAGTAAAAAGTAAAAACAAGCCAAAATTAGGGATGTAACACTGTTAAGGCCGAGCTCTAATTGATTGAAGCCTTCATTGTAACTATAGCTCGAGGCCGTTAAGGCTGAGCTCAAAACCTCTGTAGTTTTCAATACAACAATGCTCAAAACCTCTGTAGTTTTCAATACAACAACAACTCGAGGCCGTTAAGGCCCAACACATAACCACTATAGCAATTGCATGTCGATTATCGACGTGGCTCTTGATAATAATTTAAAGATAGTGCCAAAACTTGTATGATGAGTTGAGCTGATAGTTCTCATGGGACAAGATGTGTTGAACTATTGTATTTTGTATATACTCAAAGGCTCAGCCTGCATGTAACCAAGGTAGCAACCATGAGTTGTGATGATGGTCTTGTGAGACTTTAACTTTAAACTGTGCATATAGAACTTAACCACAATCTTGAATCATCATACATGGAGCTCGACTATTGTTGAAAGGGTTATTAAGATAACCAAGACAGTACTTCCAATCCCTCGATAAAGGAGGAGGTATACTATACAAAAGATCATTGTTTTATTCTTTGGCAGCTTTGCATACTAGCCGAATCATTAGAGAGGATTCTCTTCTTTCCATTGATAACATTGAGATATGGGAAGCATAAATAGCTCAAGTCTTATATGTATATTCTAATGTGATTCAAACCCTTTTCTTTACTTGTGATTGAACTCTGTGAGGAGAGTGTTTATCAATAAAAACTCATATGGGTATTTGAATTATTGCTTATTAACGAAAGCCATTTTCTTTCTAGTGGCCAAACTCCATGAAGGGAGTATATAATGCTATGAACTCACGTAGAGTCCTCAAGATAGAATCTTTTTAATAGAGTCAACCTTTTGGACCTCTGAAATTACCCTTCTAGATGACTTGAACTGAAAGTAAACCTTGAGATAAGGCTATAATGTGTACATTGACTAGGTTAGGTCACGAGTCAAAAACATGATTAAAATTTTGGTCATTTTGAAAAGGTGGGAATAGGGTGACATGGAGTCACAAGTTCCCTGTTGTGAAAGTAACATAACATAATTGAATGTACTCCTAGGATAGGAGTTGATTTCTCTAGAATTGCACTAAGAATGAACTGATCTCACTTTTACTAGAGCTAGAGAGGTCGAACTAAGCATACTGTAGGACATGACAACTTATAAGTCGAGTTGAGGT
Source organism: Cunninghamia lanceolata (assembly GCA_027924645.1). NCBI lineage: Eukaryota > Viridiplantae > Streptophyta > Pinopsida > Cupressales > Cupressaceae > Cunninghamia > Cunninghamia lanceolata. The sequence goes on along the minus strand of BSBN01001272.1, from coordinate 15,760,652 downwards.
GGTGGACATACGACAATGTTCATGTGTAACGTTTATGTATGTAAATATTTGGCCAAAGTAATGCAGCCGTCTCTGCATGCATTATCGATCCACAGTGCTCCAGATGGTATAATGTCTCTAGTAGTGTCATACATAGTTAGAGTGGATCTATAGTTGTGTGATGGAGAGGCATTATGAAGGACGCAACACCAAATACTCAGATGGCTAACCTAACGGTTCCTTATATCTATCCCTTTTGTGAAGGGTAGGGTCGCTTCCAAGTAGGAAGTTGTGCGAGGGACTGCCAGTCTGTGGTTGGAGGAAAAGCACCGGGATGATGCTCTCCTTCCCAAGCATGAGACAAGCTGAGGCTTATGAAGACAGATGTCATATGTTCCAGATACAGTGCTTTTCATTTTATGACTTGGTGGTCAATTGTTATGTATAATTTGATATTTGATGCCTTGAGCATAGTTTTGTACATGCTTAGTGAAATTTATTCACTAATGATATGTAATTAGATATTGTAAATTTGTAAGCTTTGTTATATTCTAATTTAAAATAACATGCTTAATTATCAAAATGATAACGATTCATTTTTGTTTCCTCTGATTTGGATAATCATGATGTAATCTAATTCTTGATTAAGATGGATATTTATGTTAATTATTGATCATTATGGAATGTGATGTTACATAGAGAAAGGTTAATACTATGTTAATGAGCCCAAATTCACACAAGATTGTGTCATTTGTCACCATGTAATTGTATTAATCCATTTTCTCAAAATGGGCACAAAAATGGGGAATTGACATGGGTATGGAAAATTTACCATTAGATTCTCCCCCATGTGAATCCTGTAATGATCATATATCTTAAAGTATGTAGCTCACACAAACATGCGTGTTTAAAGTTAATATTCAAACATAAAAGGATACCTAAGTCCATGTAAAGTAATGAAAACTGAGCTAAATATCATCATGTGTGTTCATCCTTTGTAATGTGTGTTCCATGGGAACCTACTAAATAGAGGAAAGTGTTCAATGAGAAGCTTCTATCTAACAAGTAAAAACTAGGCACAAAATACAAGCTTGTGTTACTATCTAGGAAATTAGAAAATAGGAAATAAGGAGGGTTAGGAACTTTTACTTGTATAGAACATGGTAGGGCTCAATTTTGTGTGGCATATCAAACAATGCCATGCTATGTGGTAAAGCTCTATTTAGGCATGGTGATGAGTCTCTATGTAACATCTGTCACTACCTGAAATCTAGATTGTAGGAATGTTAGTGACAATATATGTCCCCCTTACGGTTGATTGTATCCATAGGATGCAAGGAGTTAGAGGAGAGTGAAAGTTGATGCATTAACTATAAATGTATATTCTAAGCATGTAGATCATGTAAATAAATAATTGTAATTGATGCATTGTGTGATAAATAAGTAGAATATCTTGAAAGATAGGTGTGGTAAGAACATGGGATAGAGATATTATTGAGGAATAAGGCTGTATCCAAAATGGGAAATATAAAAAAATGGTGATGTGCCCCTCATTATCTAAAAAAACTCATGTAGGTACATATGGTACTAGGATTGGCATATTCCCCCAATCTAGTGTCTAAGAGCAGAAGCACATAATGGTCGAGGTAAGGAAATAGGTTCCTAGTGACCTAACATGGATCTAGGAATATGATCTAAAATTCATGGTGGGGAAGGCATGATGCCCTTGATGTAAAATGATAAGTATATAGAAAAGAGTGGAAAGAGCATTATGGACCTACTCAAAAAGAGGTAACTCTAGAAGCAAGATAAAATAATGTAGGCATAAATAATACGGGTGAAGGCATGATGCCCCCAAATGTAAAGATATGGCAATGAAAGCATAATACGTAAAGAGGGAAGGCATGATGCCTCCTAGTGTAAAGGTATAGCAATGGAATCTTATTTAAAATGGAGGATACATGATGTCCCCAATGTAAAGGTAACTCTAAGAGTGTGATATGGTGATGTAAGCTTAATATGTATGCTCCAAAAGTAAGATATGGAACTATAGGATCATGGTAGGTAATCAATGGTCATAGAATAAAGCATAAGAATCATAGACCTATGATAACATATATGGACAAACATGAGGATTGTAAGTAAAACATCATGGTAAGCATGTAATCCAGATATAACAAGGCAACATGAGAAATAAAAGTAGTAAATGAATATCATTCAAAGACAAAGAAAGCATAAGGATGCATAATGTGAAGTGGGTAAAAGAGAAACTATAGTGAAAATAATACACAAAGGCATGGGTGAACAAAGCATATAAAATAAGGAAAATGTAAACAACCAAAGGTGCAAATGTATGAAACAAGGAAAATGGAAAGAAGCAAATGTCCCCAAAGTGGGGGAAAGTAAACATGATAAAATATAGAAGGTGAAATGAGATGAAGATGTGACACACAACAAGCAAGGCACAATCAAAAAGCCAAAATGTAAAAAGAAAAAGACAAGAGGAAAACTAAGCTATAGGTATATATGGTATAATGATGCTCATGAATCATTGAACAAACTTTTGAGGCTCAACCTTTTCCTCCAAAAGATTGTCATCTAATAAATCATCATCATCCTCACAATATAAGTCATCAAATTTGTCATCATGGATTCATGTTGCTTCTTCTTCTTTTCTTTCTTTTTCTATTACATGTGTCTTTTCTTTATATTCCTTCATGCTAGATGTAAAGACACGATCCAATGGTGTCATATTAGGTACTTATTCTCTTACCCAAACTTCTTGAATCTTTTATGGTTGTGGATTAATGGTAGGAATTTGATGCACCACAACTACTTGCTTTGGTTTCCAAGTAGTCTTTTGTACATGAAATTCTAATTTTTGTATAGTACTTTTGTTTTTGTTTCCTTTCTTGGTACATGAGTAATCTATTCTTTATAAGGATAATTTGAAGGTGCGCATATATTTTACAAGGCCCTTATGCTTATTAAATATAGGTTGTGCCATTTAAGGCTCCTTAGGTTTTGGAAAGTCTTTATCAAACCTCTTTTGAGTTCTTTGTAAGTCATTAGAGTGTATCGCTCATCGACCATCCATAATATCTTTCCTCTCATATGGTAAATGTTTTGGTGTCTTCACAAATTCTTCCAATATAAAGTGACTTCAACATTAGATATTGGCTTATAATGAGCTCTTTCAATCTTTATCACTTTTCCTTCATGTACAAATTTAAAACATTGATGTAAGATGGAAGGGACAACTTTACATTGGTTAATCCAAGTTGGTGAAGTAATACTCCAAATTTGTTAGAGAACCAATATCACATGGCATTAAACTAGTATCTCTTTAGGTCCACCTCTTAATTCTAGAATAAGGCATCCCTATGTATTAAAAAAAATTCCATTAGTCATCTTCAAAGAAATGCCAGAATGTGCATACTCTTGATGCTTGATTTGAGGATTAAATAATAATTTAGTACAAATGTTATATTGGCATGGATCAATAAGAAATTTAGTAGGTTATATAAGTATTTGAAATGTCTAGGTATGTATAATAAACCATAGTAATTATTTTGTGGGATTTCCTCATCATGTAAAATGTACGAGCTTGATGGTGAAGTAGGAGATAATGATGCAACATTAGTTTCAATAGCTCCCACAAAAGCATTCTATTTGATGTATCTTAATGTCCAACATCATCCTTGTGTATTGTTATGTACCTCAACATTTTTTGAATGATGTAGAAAAAGATTTGTATAAATTTTTCATCAAATATTTGTAGGTGCCACCATTATCATTGATACCTTCAACTTTGATCATATTGTTATCAATAAGATCTCAAGTACCTTATTTGTAGGACCCATGACCCTTAACTCTATGGAAGTTGCAATATGCTTGGTCATTATATGTCCTAAAAAATGATTTATTGGGATCTAATGGATGAATGGGATGGAGTGTGATCAAGACAACACTCAACAAGCTTTGAAGAACATTATACATGGATTCTTGAAGCTTAGTGAACTTCCTAGAAGATTTGGTTTGAATGAAGGAAAGGTAGAAGTATTAGCAACCTAATGAACATTTTATTTCATGTCATTACCCTTTGGAAAATTATTTGAGTTTTTATACTTTGAGGAATATGATGATACATTTTGATGTGATGACCCATACTTGAAAACATTTCTTGCTAACAATTTGGATTCAATGGTTTTTATCTATGCACACAAATCCGTGAAAGATGTAAATCTATTTATAAACATATTGCCTTGAATTGGTTTAAGTAACCTCTTTATAACGATGTTTTATAATTCAAAATCATGTAAGTAATCATCTTAGAGCATAATGATTGAAAGCTTATAACATAATCACTAATGTGTTCATTTGATCCTTTGGGTACATTCAAATAGATCAAACATTACGACTCTAAGGCTCATATTAACCTTGAATTGCTTTAGGAACACTTTTGTCAAATCATCAAATGTGTGAATAGATCCTTGAGGAAGCAAAAAAACCACTCAATAGCATAATATTTTAAGGTCTGTGGAAATAAATTAGTTAATATCTTAACCCAAATATAGAAGGTCTACACATGCAATTGTGAAAGATCTCAAATATGTGTTTGGGTCACCTTTGCCTTCATACATTGAAAGTTTGGTGCCACAAATCCCAAGGGAGAGGGTGCATAACAAGCTCATATGCTAGTGGTGTATATCTAACATCCTTGAATTCCTCACTATATTATCCATTTGGTTTAGCATCCACTCTCTTTTCTACTTGATCTATCTTATGAATTAGTGCATCTAGGGTAGAAGATAGAAAGGTTAAGTTGGTGGCCATTGTGTATAGGAATGGGTGTGAGAAGTAAGAGGGATGGAAAAGGTGATGGGTTGAGAAAGGGGTATGGAAGAGGAAAGGTAATGAAGGGTATGCAAGGGCATGGATGTAGAGATAGACTGAGAAATAAATATAGCATGGGATGGAGTGGTGGATGTATTAGTGCATGACTAAGAGGGTGGTGATATGCTAGGCCAAGGTATATGAAATAGGCATAAAGGTATAATAAATCATATGAGGTGCAAGTATATTGGGAGGAGTATAGTTAGGAGGAAGGCCATATTGGTGGTGAAAGGTGGAGAAAGGAAAAACACTATGTAGAGATAAGGGTGGCACAATGGGGATGGATAATGGTATTGGAATGGTTAATTGTGGAAAAGGGGGTGAATGTAGGTGCACTAAACATAGTAGATAAAGCAACTTTAGTATTAACAACTTGTAATTTATCTCTAATTATATGGTTTGTTGATGAATAGATTGTGAAACATATCAGCTAGTTGTGTTAGATTTTTAGCATTGACCAAACTATAAAGCTCATTTACAAAATATTTGTTGGCCACATGAGTATCATGATCATACTCTTGATTATCCTCTTGGTTGTTCTCAATAGAAGCATTAGAAGAAACCTTAATCTCATTAGATTGGGTGACCATGTTAGGGTTTAAATGAGCACTCCTCAATGAAAGATTAGAATCATGAGTAGCTTGTGGCATAAACAAAAGGTAGGAAAATAAAGCTAAAGAATTTACATTTAGATTAGAAATTAGGAATATCAATGTTATCTCAGATCTAAAACTAAAAAGCCTAATGGTATAGCCAAGGGTGGGTAGAGTAGGCTAAAGAGATTGAAAACAATGGAGCTTGAACTCCTCTCTCTCTCTCTCTCTCTCTCTCTCTCTCTATATATATATATATATATATATATATATATATATATATATATATATATATATATATATCAATGAAAGGCACAAAACCCTGGAGAAATCCAAAAAAGTTATAATGCAATTATAAAATGTGGATCTAAAAACTTAAAACAATGAATTTATAATCCATAAAGAAAATTTACCCTAGGGTAGTGTAAGATCATACAAGTTCACGAAAAGTGTAAAAATAAAATAACCTTTTTGTAAGCTTAATCTAGGCTAATCCAATAAGATGCATACACATAAGCATAAATTAACCTAAACTAATAATTGATAGTTGTGGAAGTGATTAATTTAGACTTAAATGCTAAGATAAAAAATTAAATGTGATGGATAGGTGTACCTATCTCTAAGCTTGATAAGATAGATGAAACTAGTGTGGCACTGAAATTGATCTATCGCATGATTATAAGTGGATCCTCTTTCTTTATGTTTTCACCTCAAATTTTGAACAAAATTTGCCTCTATTTGGGTCAATTCTATGGACCTAGGATGATTTTGTGTGCAAATTTGACTTGATAGCTATAAAACTATTCTTGAAATTTATGCACCTTTGCTCTTTGGTCTGCTTGATTCATTGCTATCTTCTCTACTTTAAAGATTGGCAATATATAAAAATAACTATAGAGCACTGTTAGATTACTAGGGGACATAAATTCTGAGGTCAAACCTCAAAAAAAGGTTGTCTTTGTGGTCATGTTAAGGATTGAAGACAACAAGCAATTGTGCAAATGAACTAAGATGATATGATGTATAACTAGATTCCTTTTTAGTTGCTCCAAATCTAAATATTCTTCTAGATACTCTTTGAATGCAAATGATTATTCAATGGATGCTTGTGGATATGAAAGGATGTCTAAAATGAATACAATTGAATGACTTTAAATACAAGGGCATAGTAATAAATTGTGCAAATGTATGTTTAGTTAGCTCACAACAATTAATGAAATGGGCAAGAGTTAAAGATAAATTTGAATATTATAAATTTGAGGGTCAAATCATGGATGCGACACTTGCGGGAATGACTAAGGATAACAAAATATTGATGTCTATGTGGGGAATGCATGTTTAAGCATGGAGGATGCAATATTGTGAATTGTGTCTAAAAAGTGTGAAGAAATGGATAAAGTATAGTCAAAATGTTGAAATAAGTATAAATAGGGATAGTTGAAATCTAATGGAATGAACCTAACTTTACACATGATTATATCATTTATCAATATAATTATATTAAACTATTTTATCAATATAAACACAAAACTAAATAAAAATTGGCATGAATATCCAAATTTCACCATTATAATTATAACTGAAATGACTAAAATTATAGATCCCAAAACTCAAGGTTTATGTCTAATTGCTAAATGGATTATCATGTTAGTTACAGGTGATGCAACATAGAAGATTTTATTGTGACATAGAATAAATATAGCTACTGCTAAAGAAAATTGGTAGAATGTTATTTGGTTGGACAAGATTCTTCTTGCTCCTTTTTTTCCAAATTAGAGCTTCCTTGCCTATCCAATCAGTTTAGAAAACCTGACAACATGTTTGTCACTTCTTAAAGTGGAAAGAGAAATCATTATAGCATGGCTTTAGTTTTGCCTCTTCATCCATTTAGTGGAATAAGCACATATAGTATCAAGAGCAACCTCTTCCCATCAGCTTCCCCAAGCAGAGTTATTACTTATTTAAGAAAGGGATCTGACCATTTAGTGATATATGGGACTTCAATACATTAAATTGGTCTCCTTGGCAAGTAACTAAATACCAATTTGGATAGAGAAATAATTATAAATAGTTTATTATTTTTTGTGCAATCCCTAATTCCTCTTGAGCTAACTATTAAACTATGCATCCCAACTCCATGCTATGTTTTCAAAGATTGGCATTGGTTGCCCACTCATCATTTTCCAAAATTCTCTTTAAAGAAAATATATCTTCTTCTCCTTCCTAGAATGTTTCTCATTCCTTGCCTCAATATTAAATGGAGATGTAGATTTAGTCATAAATTGTGGGTTAAAATGAGTGCCCAAATCTAGAAATCTAAAGCTGATATTGATCCACAACTGCAAGCCTAGAAAATTTTGCATTGCACACTACATGTTGGGGATAGATTGAAACGTATGATGATTTAGACAATTTATATTTTGTTAGTCAAATGAAAACATGATGCATTTATTTTGGGCCTATACTTTTGTTAAAAAACAACGGTTTGCTATTTTTAGAGACCTTCCCGCTATATTTGGTCATCCTTTGAATTGGAAAGAAGCTTTGTTTTAAAAGGGTTTGCAAAGTAATGCGATTGTTGATACAGTTAGACATGTTATCTTGTTGCATTTATGGAAAACCGGATGCTCAACAGTGTTTTCTAACTCTAATTTTCATTAGGAAGTTGTAATTTTGAGGATTTACTCTAACATATATATCTATATTGCATCTTTATCTGTTCAGCTACATGAAATGCTAAAGAGGAACAAAGATATTGAATTTCAGTTGAAGCAAATTAAAAGACAGATCATTTAGATATGTTTTCTTGTTGTATTTATGGAAAACCAAGTGCTCAACAATGTTTTGTCACTCTAATTTTCATTAGGAAGTTGTAATTCCAAGGATTTACTCTAACATATTTTCTCGATTGCATCTTTATATGTTCAACTGCAAGAAATGCTGCAGAGGAATAAAGAGATCAAATATCAGTTGAAGTAAATTAACAGATAGATCATTTAGCTCCAAGTCAATGGAAAGAATACGATGCTCTCATTACAAACACAAAGGATGTTGTGCTATATGAGCTGGTTGTTTTTGTTTTTAGCTTCTTGTTTTTACAACTGTACCTTTGTTGTAGCGCTATTCATGTATACTTATGTATATTGTTACGACTCTATTACCCCTGACCATACCTTGTTTATAGTGATGTTCATGTGAACTCTTGTATATAGTTCCAACTTGTTACTATGCCCAAACTGTTATGACTAGATTACCTTCTTTATTGTAATTTTCAACTTTGTTCAATAAAAAAAAAAACATGAAAGTCCAACAATCAATATGGCTTCCCAAACTGTTATGACTAGACTACCTTCTTTATTGCAATTTTTAACTTTGTTCAATAAAAAAAAAAAAAATGAAAGTCCAACAATCAATATGGCTTCCAGGCCTACGATCAGTTCACATAAACCTTGTGGCAAAGATTCCCGTGCTTTATATGGGCAGTTAATATTCCTTCGCTAATTTTCTATGCCTTGGAAATTCGTAATGGACTTGGGCATCCACATCGAAGCTTCTTTACACGTTCCAACTATAAATCTGAAGTATAAAAAAAGAAAAACTGGACTAGCTTGGAAGAGACGCAAAGTTCCGCGTTACAGTGTCAATAGACTTGACCGCCATTTTTGACTTTACATGCAACCACTTTGCTTGACTTTGCTTGACTTACTGTACCGAAAATAGATACAAATACAATCAATGGTGAAACAAATTTTAAGCATATGTTTTTTACTGTTTAAAACAATCTTAACTTGCTTGAACGTGATCAGATGCCATTATCAAACAAATTCTTGAAAACACAGGAATTTAAGGACTAACAATACCATCCAAGTTTCCATTAACATTTAGCAAATATGATGAAGATCACAGTAGCCATCTTCACTGTTTACACATTTTGTAAAGGGGCAAGAAGAATGAATCCAAATCAGGGGAAGTAAAAAAAGAAGCAGAAGAAGATGGCAGAACCAGACGATGGCGGCAAGTGATCCTACGCTTTCTGGGCGCAGGAGGGCAAGTCAAGATTTCTGCTATTCTGTTTTCCTTCGCCTTGGGAGTAGTACATTCTTCAACACCATTGCTGCTCTCTTCGTCGCCATTATCCCCGGGATTCGAACTCTCGACCTCAGAAAAGTGGGCAGTTACTATGGGCCTTACAGCAGGCAGGCTGAGAACAAGAACATCCTTGTTTCCCTCCACAACCAGATTCCGACCTCTCTTTCTCCCGGCGGTAGTCGTCTTGCAGGCAATGACTTGTTGTTCAGGAGTAGTAGTACTAGTACTAGAGCTGGGAGCCATTTTTCTCAAGGAACTCACAGTTTCTTCTTCTCCAACCTTAAATAAAACTTCCTGGAGCACTAGTAGTAAAGCAAAAACAGCACCTTAAAAAACAGTGTATAAAGAAAGAACTTCAGACCCTGCTTAAAGCCGCTTCAATTCGAATCAAAACGTCGACTTTAGCAGGTTTTGCCGAAAGAAAGATGCGACCCACCTCGAGAAGCTTCACTTTGTTAGATGTCGGTGCCTTTTCCTTTTTTTAAAAATAGAGATCATTCACAAGATATTTTTGACTATCAAGAACACAAACTTTAAGTCGAGCCTTTTTAACTGAGAGCCAAGATCCTATTTTTTCACAAAATACAATGGAGATCATTCACAAGATTAGTTTTACTATCAAGAACAAGAACTTTAAGTCGAACTTCTTCTTCAACTGAGAGCCAAGATCCTGCTTTTTCACAAAACACAATGGAGATCATTCACAAGATCGTTTTTACTATCAAGAACACAACTTTAAGTCGAACTTCTTCAACTGAGAGCCAAGATCCTATTTTTCTCACAAAACACAATGGAGATCATTCACAAGATTGTTTTTACTATCAAGAACACGAACTTTAAGTCAAACTTCTTTAACTAAGAGCCAAGATCCTACTTTTTCACAAACACCAGCTCATTTTTGCTATCAAGAACACGGACTTTAAGTTGAACCTCTTGATTGCGAGCCAAGATCCTACTTTTTCACAAAACACTAGATCATTTTTGCTATCAAGAACACGGACTTTAAGTTGAACCTCTTCAACTGCGAGCCAAGATCCTACTCTTTTCCTCGCAAAACAACACCTGAGAAAGATTTCAGCACCCCCCAACACAAACAAAACGAACCGGCACCGCCGCTGGTTTAAGTAAAGCACGAGTATGGCGAACAGACGGGGAAGCAGAAAACTGGCACGGACTATGCAGCAATGCACGGGCTATTGCTGATCTCTTGCTCAAAAAGGGCAAATAAAGAAGGTAAAAAAGGCTTTTTTTTTGGGAGTTTAGGTAGACAATTCTTTAAGAGAAAGAGGTGCCGAGTGGGCGTGGGGATCGGGCGGAGAAGGCATTTAATGGCGGGTCTGTTTATGTTTGTGTTGATTTATGAAGACGGCGGGGAGTCATGACGGGCAGTTATGTCAGCGCCGCCAGAGATGAGAGGGCAGAGCACGGTTGTCGAGGAAAGGCCAAAAAAAAAGCCCAAAAAAAAAAAGAGAGAAAGAAAGAATCCAGTTGTGAGGCATCGGGTGCTGTTTTGTCTTTCTTTTTTCCGTAGCGGCTGGTCTACCCGACCCGGACTGTTCATTTAACGCGTCCGCGCCGAATTGTAAATGCGATGATGCCTGGCTTATCAGTATTGATAAGGGAGGGTTCATCATCACCCCATCCATGCCACCATCATTTCTATCCTGACTCCACGGACATCTATCATCACGTAATTTCAAATCGACTTGGTATAAATTCTATATTATTGGGGTAATCAAAACCATCTTGGATCCTCTTTGAACTTGTCCTTTTCCTTAGTCAAAACAAAAGGTTACGTTTCTCTCCAAGCTAATCCACCAATCCCCACTTCAAGTACAACTCCTTGCAACTATGGCCGCTGTTAAAACCACTGATGGGGATCCAAATTGCCCCCAAGATTGTGGCATCCAAACTTTTATGGCTCGGCAAACCATCAGTTGGATTGTTGAGTCAATAAATGTTCGATTTTAATAGTGGAGGAGTTTTAACTCATGTTTAGTGGTTGCTTGGTTTGAAAAATTGGGTTTAAGTGACTCACGAGGGCTTCTCTGCCTTTGGGAACTCAATCAAATTCACACTACACCATAATCCATTGGGCAACGGAGTTGGGTGCAGAAAGAAAGAAAAACCTTCATTTGGAACAAGCATATCGTTGCACACAACATCTACCTTCCTTTATGAAGATCAAAGGAACAAAACTTTGTCAAGAATGCAACCCTAGATCAAACTTCTATAAAACTTATTTACAAAGAACAGAATTGTCACATTGTTACAAGCAACTTATTTACAAAAAGCCAAAATTGAAACCAAAATCTATTGCCTATGGAACAAACCCATTCATAGGTAGGGAGAAGTAGTCGCCTCTCCTTATAAGAGTGCTCCATGAAACTAACCTTGAGTTGGCAATCAACCAAACAAATTGCATGAAAAAGAAAAGCAGAAACTTGTACCTCTTTGCCTTGCGGTGTTCTTCTAGTCAAACATTTGGATTGCCTTGCCTCTCTACATGGTTTGAATATTGATTTATAATAGGTAGGGGCCTAAGAAGGAAATTACAGAGCCAAAGCTCTCCCATATGCTCAAACATGAGCGTGCCTAGGGACTCCATGGCACTAGGTGCCATTTTATGTTGTTCGTCATCTATATTACTTTACAGAACACAAAAAATGGGCTTGAGTTGGACTGCAGTCCCTTAAATGGACTTGAATTTTAGTGAGTCTCATGCACAAGCAATAGACAGTTGCATCACATTTGCATTCACAATCTCAACTCCAACTATGGCCACCTTAGTATCTTCTAGATCTTCCCCAAGGAGCGAGGCATCTCCTTGAATTGCATTGACACAACTATCCCTAAGGAAACAAGGGAACCCTTTGTTGAACACATTGAGATGCTAAGAGGGGGCGTGAATCAACATATACTAAAACTTAACTACTTTATTTGCAGATCAACTTAATTTACTTAGAGAACATAAAGTATAACATGCAACACATTCATCAACACAATGACACCAGGATTTTTACGTGGAAAACCCAAAATTGGGAAAAACCATGGTGAGTGTTAGCTCACAATACAATGCTCACTGCTATAAAAGTTTACAACATTGTTTTAGGGCTACAACCCAAGGAAGCTACAACTCCCCTCTGACTTTATTTTAGGGCTACAACCCAAGGAAGCTACTACTCCCTGAAGAAAGCTCACAACTACAAAGAATTACAATGATAACATAACTATGAACTGCTATGAAAAAGCATCCGACTCATGCTGATATTGCAGTCCCCTTTTCTGCACAAGTACTTCATCATACTGACTTCGCACACTTCATGCTGCTCATTTTGTTCTATCACATTCGCACTTACTTATGTGTTCCACAAATGAATTTGTTCTTCTATATATATCCTTTGCAACATCTCAAAACATTGATTAGGTCGGCACCAAAAAGACTCTTAGTTGAAACATGTGATTCTTCATAGGCCGACATCAAACATATACAATATGAAGAGTAAACAGGTTGCAAATCACAACACATCACAATAGGACCCAAAATGCATCACAACATATCCTCCAATGCCAAAGCAACCAATCAGGATCAACCGCATATAAAGGAAACTAGACTATCGACTCAAACAATAGTGCCACTGCTAGCTAACCATCTTCACATCATAGGGGAGAAGCCAAAAACAATGTGGACCAAGATTTCAACCATGTATCTTCTCAACACAATCCATATACCACTCCTAAAGTATCTAACCAATATATGCATCCGTAAAACAAGAAACACGTTGAACTGATGAAAACAAGGCATTCTAGACTGACTGTGACACATCAAAACTTAGGAAATTGCATTGCGGACCACCAAGTCAACTGAAATGCTCATGAATGAACTTGTGCAACATTATGAACATATTCTTAGATCCGCACAATCATATTTATCATTTTTGAAGGAATACAGAGACATTTGACTCAATTGCACTATGATTAGTATTCATGTATATACATAACTCAAGGTGACTTGAACACCTTGTATGGTACAGGAAATAAGAGAGAATTGCATGCGGTCCAAACCTGAGGTACTATGAAGTATGTAGAGTCTCCGCAGACACTCATATAGCTGATCTATGCCTTTTCCATCTTCCGCAAGTACTCAAACCTGTGTTCTATAGAGTACTTATGCATCTAGAATTGTCTGTATTACTTCTATCATTTGAAGGCTAACCAAGTGCGGACCATAAGAACATTTGATATTGCAAGGTAGTGTGCATTGAACATCCCCAAACATATTTACAAAACCGCATGGGCATAACTTCTCTTCTAGAGGAATGTGAAGCATTCCATCAGGTTTCCACCATTATTTTACACTGTCAAGTCACAGTCTAGAACTTTGTCATTGATAACTTTCTTTGCTGAAGGTGTAATGAGCTGAAATCTTGGATATAACACGTTCATATATCAGTCAACTTATCTTCAAAACCGCAAGACTAAATCTTGCACTGCGGAGGAATGCGGACCAAAATACTGTAGCTTTGCCTTAGGAAATACATTGTGAAAGCCTTAGCCAAACTTTTGCAACTTGTCTCTAAGTGCGGTACACTAGAATGGTAGGATATTAATGTAGGCATGTTGGGAACATGTTAGAACATATGTACTCACCTCCGCATCATATTTAGACCTCATGCTAATCATCATTCTTTCTCATACTTAGATTGTTTTCCTTCATCTGCTAGGTCTTCTCGACTGACCTGCCTAACCATGCTGACCTAAGTCAAACCATCTCTCTTAAATCTTCCACTGTCCATTAACCTCAGGTTGACACATATTGAGTTGACATCAATGACAACACACATTTTCAACACCCTTCGAACAAGTTGGCCATGTCATCGCCCTTGGAACCCATTAGAATTTCTTTCTATAGGAGCTCCTCTATATGAGAGAACTCCTCATCTTCAATAATCTTTATGCATTCATTCATCTTTATTGCAACCAATAACTTCAACTTCAACATGCTATTTAGCGCTTGACTTTTTACGTGGAATGCATGGTTCAACCTCATTTTCATGCAACACGGCACCTTCAACACAAAAGAGGCTCCTTTTCTTCTTTTCTGCTTCATCCCAAAGGCATGATAGAAACTCTTAAACATGAATCAAATCCCAAAGGATTGAGGGACACATTTGAGCCCATATATTCATTTATGAGGAACACCTCATCCTACACCACACATTGTTGATCTTCAAATTCAAGGCACATGAGAGTGTGAGGGGAAACTGAAGCAACAAGTTGTCCATTAAAATCCATCAAGTCATTAGAATCTTTTGAAACATGGTTTTTCATCTCAACCACCTCCTTTAGATTAGGATACTTAGTAGGAGGGGAGGTGGGTGGGTTGAAGATCTGCATTAGGTCACACTACACAACTTGTGAGGGAATATAGGCAGGAGGGAGTGAGGAAACAATAGGTAGGGCCATAGAGAGTGGTTCTTTATCAGGTATAGGTGACTAGAAGTGTAGTTCTTGAATGGTTGGCAACATTATTTCCATTTCTTCATGTCATTATTGCTAGAGATGAGCCTCATATGTCACTACCTTTCAGTTTCTTCCAAGGCATGTTTTGACCTATTCGTTTTAGCAAGTATGGCCACACTACTTTGCTCCAAGGCATCTCCCTTAACAAGCACAACCTCATCATTTCACTCCAAAACATCCTTCAACCCTTAGTTCTCAACAAGGATGGCTTGATATTCTTGATCTCTCTTCATTTCATCCATGGCTTGCTTCAGCCTTTGAACTATGGTGAGCATCTCAAACTTAGCTTTCTTGATGGTACATTCCCCTTGGAATGCCATTGATTACATTCTATGCAAAAGGCATGTGGGTAGGAAATAGTCAAGTGCTCCATTTGAAAAGCATGGAAATAGACATGGGGGCATTGAGACTAGGTGTGTAGTTGTTGTATGTCACCACAGTGGCAAGAAATTTGTAGATGGAAACCAATCATTGTTGCAATCTATGGGCTTGCAAAACATTACAAATCAAGGGTGAGGACACCCCTAAGATTCACTGGGATCATAGCATGGAGTTTCTAGGTGAATTTGAAATTCTCCAATAGCAAATAAACATTAATCCTCACCAAAAATCATAGTTGATAACTTCTAAGCTCAAGATCGAGTAGAGTTGCCAAGTGAAATGGAAAGGCTTGAAAAGGTAGAAGGTTAAGATACACCAAGATCTTAACTATTATGGGATGGGTCCCACTGTGGTCACCAAAAACTATTGATGGTTCCATAAGGTTCTAAGTCCCACTAGGTGTGCTAGCAACTACTACTCATTTCAAATGTCTCGAGCTTGACAAATGCGCCATGCATGAATCACCAACAATGGAAAGGTTTTTAGGCCAAGAAATGACCAACAAGCCAATCTCTAGGATTAGAAGGATGACTCCTTATAATATTTTCAATGATCTCTCACTTGTTGCCTAAAAGAGGAAAAGGGAAAAGGGAGAGCCTAAAAATAAAACCTAATCTATGAAGTCCATAAGTTGAGAGAAGAGGATCTTTCCATGGCACTAGGGTTTACACACATTCTCTACTCACATAGATCAAGACTAACTAAACACAAATGGAAAGAAGGAAGAAAGGAGAACACTTTCAGACAAAGTAGATGAACATGGAAAACAACACCTTAGTCACCAAAGTGAACACACTCAACAATAATACAATAGGCAAAGGAAAATCACACATTTGTATTAACTATCATGAGGTTTAAGAGAAAAAGAGATACAATTTCCCTAAGGCTCAAGACTACAAAAATGGTAAGGCTTCACCTAGAAGTATCCACCAATACTATCTAGCTCATAAGAGCTCATTACATTTATAGCTAAAAGAAGAGAGAGATGTGGGAAAGAATGCCACAATCAATGTTGTGACCTACATCAAAACCTGCAACAAAAGATTGCTCTACATGTCTTCATACATATGTAATATTTCCTAAATTACGACATGGAATTTTTTATTAATTACACAACAACCTCTCTCAAACATTGAATTCTTCAATAGTAGAGATCGTGCCATCAGATTTGAATTTTCTATACATGCATATGAAAATATTTCTTAGTTCAAGATTTGTGGAGGAATTGAGGAGATCTCTCCTCATTTAGATGCACACAACCACCTACAACACTAGAAGAATGACATCTTGTACCAAGGTTGTAGGATAGTGATTGTGCTCTAAATGCATTGATGAGAAGATTTATTTATTTTAATATGAAAGGTGCCCAAAATCTATATTTAAATGTTATGGCATGCATTCTGAGAGGATCAAAGACCATTGAGATGAATAAAGATTTATTAGTATTTATGATAGCCACCAAATATAAACCTACAAAACCATTAGAAAATAAAAATAGTCTTAAGATCCCACAGATAGTTGATCAAATTCAATCATGGTAGATCAAATGGCATGTGCATAGTTCCAATAGGAGACTTCATTTTTTCTTAAAGTCTTGCTTATTGATCTACCACCTTTGTGAATTGATTTCTAGATCAAATCTTGGTTGTGGATTGAAACAACACCCTAGCAGATCTCAAATCTCTTTGCAGTCCATGGTGGATGCATTGTGGAGCTCAGAAAATTGGATCGAAGTTTCCATAGGCTCTTTGCAATATATTTTTAACTCTGAGATTAGGATAAATTAAAACATGTTAACTTGTTCTCCATAGTCCAATGGTGGGGATTTTTCTTCACTCTATTTTGTTTTACCTTTTGAACTCCCATGAGTTGATGATCAAGCCTAATTGGATGATGGAGATCAATCCTCAAAGACAAAAGTGTTTTAATCATTGTATCATGACTTTAATGTGGAAATAAAATAATATTTCCCCAAACCTTTGATGTTGGGCCTTGATGATGACTTGGAATTTATGAACCAATGGTGGGAGGTTATTATCTTTTAAGCTTTTTCTTTCTCTAAATTTTTAGTGAACGTTGATTTGATAAAATCAATGGTGTGAGATTAACCTGGGAACTAAAGCCATTTCCTTAATGCTTCTTGAGATAATATTTCTTGAATGCTAAGCTAGAACCTCCTAGCCAATGATACAACAATATTTAGGTGTTAGATTAACAACCTTTTTGGAATATGAGAGCACACCATGTGGTACTATTAACATCATAATGTGGGGCTCATTGAAATTGAAGAAGGAGATCAAATAGTTGGCTTGAATTTCTTGAAGATGGTCTAATAGATCATGGGGGTTTAGAACTACTATTTATCATTGACATTTAGGAATTCCCATAAACTAATCAAACTAACACACTAACACACATCAAGCAATAGTAGGAAACTAACACACTAACACACATCAAGCAATAGTAGGAGCCCTAAGCACCATGGGCATAGAAATACCCAAACCTCTAGTGTATTGTCAAATCAAATAAATCCAATGGCTAGTGGAGGTTGAGACCTTCAATAAATAGAACACTCCACCTATGACGACTTAGAATAGGGCCACCATGAACAAGAACTCATATCCCAACTATGGAAAGCAAGATTGATCGTTAATATAGACCAAGGAAGGAAAAAAGTACGTAGTCATGGAAACAACGCCATGAAAAGTTTTCTTGGATCATATATTAACATTGAGGGCCAAAAATAAGCATAGGGGAATAATGGGGCTTGATAGGGGTAGAGGAATAGAGCCTTAGTTTAATTATCTCTGATTTGTAGTTTAATTATCTTTGATTGGTTATCAATGATAAGGCATAAGAACATTAGGTGAAGTTGGAAGAAAGGAAAACAAGGATGAGAGGCAGTAGGGAAAAAGTTTGATAATGTAGTGCAAGAAATTGCACTGTAGGTTACAGTGCCTCCAGACAGTGGCAGAGCTTGCTAGCATATGCAATCTCATGGTTGGTCTTGTTTGGGCTATAATGGTAGTTTATGTTGTATATGATAGTAGTTATATTGTTTTTTTCCTATGGTTGTTGGGTTGGGGCCCCATATATAGAACCCTAATAATATAATTAAAATATGAATGAATCAAGGGGCATCATCCACTAACATATTTTTTGAATCTATTGTTATTTCAAATACTACATCTTATTTACTTTAGCATGGATGATTCATCTATATTTCACATCCATGCCAAAGTGGGGATAAATGTAGAGAAAATGCATACTTCACCTCTTTCACAATCATTTGACACTTAATTTTAGACTTTTTGTAAATATGATTTTTTAATGCTCAATTCCAGGTTAGTTTTCTTAACAAATTATAGATAATCCATTAGCCTTAGACTCTCTTATCCTTAGAGTTCTAAACCCATTTTGAATCATACATGTTTCTCTTTCTCAAACTAGATCATAGGTTCAATTTTTTTTTCTCTTGGACAACATCTCACCATCATTTGCATCTTATTAATTCAAACTTTGTTTGTATTTACTTATTTTGATTTGACCATTTCTCTAAATTTGACTATTACTCATCATCTTGCATTCTAAGATATTCAAATTGAGTGCCATAGGATGTCATATTTAGTGACAAGCCCTAGAACACTAGGTATCCATTGAAAGATCATAAATTGAATTGGATCATATAAAGAGCACTATCAAATAGTGGTATTCAATAATTACATCAATCATCAATAAGTACTATGTCTAGGCATTCTGCATCATGTGTCTTTTGTGTCCTTAAATCTTGTAAAATTAGCATTAAAGTTTGACTCAGAGTTAAGGAAGTTTCATACTTCAACCCTCTTATATAAAACCCCCAACGGTTCATATTAGTACCACACAAGTTCTAAAAGTAGATATCTTCACAAGTTGCTAGGTTTTAAAAGTCTATGATAGCAAAGGGTGAAATCAAGGCTATAAGGACATGATCGTGCCACCCTAGAACATAATCTCGCATAATAATGTTGATACACATGGAATCTAGGTTAGAGTGATGTTTGTAATAGAATTTATGATAGAGATTTAATTCTAGATTCTTAGATTTGATTGTCAAACACATTGCACAACTACATTTTCCACCACAACTTTAATTTGACAAAAGAGATAAGTAATCCTAATTCACTCGTTTACTTTATCAATTATCAATTAAACTTTTATATATCTAGAGTTTAATTATTTTATCCATTTTATCATGTAATTATATCCTAGATAATTTTTAAAGGGTGTGTTTACTTGTGTAATAGTTAATCATTTTTTAAATTTGTAATAATATCTAGAAATATCAAAATTTGATTAAAAAATACAAAATACATACAATATAAAATAAGTTTGACTAAAAGAACCAAAACTTTCATTGAGTTTTACCTTGTAATAATCACTTTAGCCTTTCTCATCCTTAATCTTAAATGTTTAGGTGATCCAAACAATAGTAAACATGTTGATGATAAAAGTAAATAAGATTGTACAAAAGAATGGTAAATGACACATAGAGTGTAGGGACTAATACATTTATACAAGTGGGTTGATGATGAAAGTTTTATAAAATAAAATATAATAAATAAGATGTATCAAGTTGTTAATGTGCTTTCTAATTTAAATGATCAATAAAAATGAAAAATAATGGTATATAGGATTAAAAAATTACCCATTTTAATTGATTTAAATATTAGATGTAAGTTTTGCCGATGATGGCATGGTTCGGTGGTTAAGTCGCTCAGGATGTAGTGGCGGCCACCAGAGTTCAAACCCTTGCTGGGCCAACGAGCTCGCAAGGCTTTACGCCTTCACTGGGCCAATGAGCTCGCGGGTTTGAAGTGTTCTTCCTAGGGGATGAGGTCCCCCAGTTGTGGCCTCACCGGTTCATTGTTCTGGGCAAAAGCATTCGCGTGGAGCCGGAGGGCGTGTCGCACCAGCGTCGCCGGTCACGTTAAAAAGTTTAAAATATATATATATATATATATATATATATATATATATATATTAGATGTAAGTTTTTAAGTTAATTAAATGTATAAGTAAAATACATGGTATTACCTATAAGAAAAATCTATAATTTATAATAAATTCTAATTGTCAAAATATAAATATTTAAAAAATAGTTGATTAATACACAATTTGTAAAAAAGATAAACTTATAATTTAGAGTTTGAAATCTTTAAATTGGTTATACACTATCAAACTCTAGGACTAGTGAAGCACATTTATATCTATCTTCTAATGAACAGGTAAGGCCTAGTGAAGCACATTTATATCTATCTTCCAATGAATGAGTAAATTGAGTGCAACTATACATGTATCTCTAACCCACTCCACTTATCATCGTAAACTTAAGTGCTTTTGTCAAATTTTATGTTATATAGATTGTCAAATTTATGTTTGTGTAATGAATGCACATAGAGTAAATTGTAAATTGTCTCAATGAGTAGAAATAAAAATGTTGTGTGTTCTTTATAATATATAGCATACTACTTTACATAATATTATTTTGTGAATGGGATAGAAACAAGGAAGAGAATCAATTGGATTGGAAGCTTGAGGTGCCTAGATGAATGTTTAAGCAAGTACCCATTGCATAGTATCATAATCGATTCAATACAAAATTTGAGCACTAAATGTTGTAATGGTTGAGTTACATTTGATAAATCTTAACTGTCTCAATATAGGATATCTAGGCTCAAATATTTGAATGACATGAGGAAAGTGGGTTTACATTGTCTTCTATAAAGTAAGTGGAACCTTCTTTGTATTTACATAGAGGGGCCAACTATCGTGTTCCCAAAAATATGTTAACCAAGAAAACTTTTAGAGTGTTTCAAACCCATTTTATTTTTGTGATACATGCTCTATAACATTTATTTGGATGATTAAATAATCACACAAGAAGAATAAGTTCTAGAACACCTAAAAAAATTAGCTCATATATTAGTAAACTCAAAGATAATTAAACTCATTCAAATACTAAATGGTGTTGGTTTATTTCCAAATACTCAATTTCAAATTATAAGAAAAAAATGATCATATTTAAGATGATGGTGTAATAATAACCATATGACGATTTTATAACGAGTGTATTAGGTTTGTGTGAAATAAAAAAAATACCAATTGTTCCATAAAATCCTTTTGATACAAGGTTATTCTATATATAAAGTGAATTAAGTGCAAAATATGCTCCTAATTTAGAACTGATGTAATGTCTGCCCTAGAGTTTGCCTAGTGTTCTTTCTAATTCATATGATTTATGCTATGTTGAATGTTTGCTAATATATTACGTAATTTTTGTACTATGAGCCATTGCATTGAACTTGCTAATGAGGTTTGTTGTGCCATTGAGGGGTTTTGATGGTGTATTTAGGATGCTTTCCTAAATATACTTTGCATGACCATTGAGATGTTTCCAATGGGGCTTTGTATTGACATTGGATCTCGACTATGCATTATGAGATGCATATATTGTGCATGTGTATGATAGATCATTGCAGTGTTTCAGCTTCATTATTTTCACTATATTTATTATAGTTGTGATTATTATATTATTTTAGCATTGTGAAATGTTGTTGATTATGCATCATGTTCCTAGATCATGCTAGTCATAGATGATTTACAGTAGATGTGGTGATTTTATATCATGTATGATTTATGCCACGTTGGGGTGGATTATGTTGCTTTGACTATTATATGTGGAGTAGGTAACCTAATGTTTTACCTAAGTGTGCAAGTATAGGGTTATTCCCCGATGGTGGTTATATATTAGAGATCATCATCTTTGGGTAAAACATATGTGTTAACCTAGATCTGAATTAGTGGTGATTCTAGAGTCCACATGTTGTGGAAACCTGTAATGTGTGTTTGAGTCCTTTGTGTGTGTTTCCTTTATCTTTTTGCATTATTTTTTAATTTATCTCGAAAAGTGTGTTTTCTGTGTTTTCAAAATATTTTAATGATTTAGTCGAAAAGGATTAATTTTGCCTTAGTAGAAAATTTTATTGCATTATTTTATTTTAGTAGGAGAAATTTTAAGAGAATTCAATTCTTTCTTCGAAATAAAATATTTTCCTTTTGAAAAGTAGAATTCCGTTATAACAGAAATTTAATTTAATTATATGAATGTTCAGATTTTATTAAATGTGATTGAATTATATTGCAATTGCCTTATGGAATTAGTTGTGCTTAATTTAATTTGGTAATTTGCCTATTCTCTTAAGTCATTTTTGGAAAGGAAAATAGAAATAGAAATATGAAAATAAGAAATAAAATAAAATACAAAAAGTACTTTTGGGAGTATAAAGCAAAAAATAGAGTTCCATTTTCATTATGCATTTTGCATTTTTGCTCCAAACCCTCTTCTTGCTCCATGAAATAAATTGAAACTTATAAGGATTGAAGGGAAGGGAGAATGAAATTCTTGGATGGGAGATTGCTTGGATATGACAAAGGAGTGTGTCTAATGTGTCTGCTTCCAACAATGATTCTTCTCCATGTGTATGTTTTTTTGGGAGGTAGTTTCCCTCTTTGAATTTAATTTCAAATTTGAATTTTAAATGGATTCTCTCCATTGGCCATGCCCACACTAGGTTGTAGCATATGACTCTCCTTTTTAGGATGCAAGATTGCTTTGAGTTCATAGTTTATTGTATTGCTTTAAATTTTTGAAATGCACCTAGAAAAATTGTTACTATGGCAAAAATTTTATGGAATCATATTTTCCCAATTTTATGTGAGAAGTGTGTTGTTGTGCATATTTGGGACAAAAGGGTATAATTAGATTTTTTTAAATCTATATATTCTGAAAAATGAAAAAAAAAAAAGAAGTTAAGCAAGTTAGCAACCAAACTCCATTAATGGACGATTTGGGGGTTTTATGGTTTTCTTGCATTTAGAAAAAAAATGAAAATTGCATTTTAGCCTTTAATATGATGTTCTATAATGTGGGATGAGTAGTCTCCCTATTATTTTAATATTATGCATCTTTGAGTATGTTGTGAAAAACATTATGTTGAAAAATTGTGCATTGATTTGTGTGCCACACCCAATTTGTAAAATTGGAGCATTAGACATAGGATTGAGATATAAAATATAGGAGTGGGCTCTCACCAATTTTTGCAATACAAAGGGGTCACTAGAAATTCATTTGGAGAGTTTAATAATCAAGTGAAAATGTAATACAATATGGGAAAATAAAACATGTTAATTAAGATATATTTGTGCCATGACTTGGATGCTAGTTGTAAAGGACATATGACAGTGGGCGAATGTTAGATTATTCCTCATGTGAGGATAGGTTTATCTGCTCAAACTGTACGTGGCCATCGTGTTATCATAATGACACTCCTTTTCCTATTTTTAGTATTCTCGTCCTATCTTTTCTTTGGATTTGGTATTTGAAATGTGTTCAGACCACATGCATGTATGTTGATGGATTATTGTGCTCTCATATATGTATGCATGATGGTGCTTGATTTATGCCTTGTTTGGCATGCATTAAAGGTGTGAGAA
Organism: Cunninghamia lanceolata; assembly: GCA_027924645.1. Classification (NCBI taxonomy): domain Eukaryota; kingdom Viridiplantae; phylum Streptophyta; class Pinopsida; order Cupressales; family Cupressaceae; genus Cunninghamia; species Cunninghamia lanceolata. The sequence continues at coordinate 15,736,656 of BSBN01001272.1, read as the reverse complement.
TTTTCCTTATGCTTGAATGTCATGATGTCATTTTATTATGCTTGTGGGCTCGTGTGAGCCATTCGTGCTTTGTATGCATTGGATTGGTAGTTGTCCCACATGTTACATATTTGTGTATGCTTTGATTGGCATGAGATGCCACATCTATTGTGTATGTTTCATTGACGTGAGTGTTACCATGTACTCCTTGATTATGTGAGTGTGCTTGCACCTAATTTGACCATCTCCTAGGATAGTGGAGTGGGCTCAAGGGTACCACATGGTTGGGTGGTGCTAAACCATCGTTGGGGATAGGCAACCTTAGAGGATGCTCTTTGGAGAGCGTCAAGACTTGTTGGTATATTATGCACTTGTATTATTAATTGTTGTAATTTGGTAATATCTATAAATGGGGTCCTTGAGACTAATGTCATAAGATTATTTTTATGTTTGTTGTTAATTTATGATGTGGGTTATGTGCTATGCCCTTAATATTGGTGTATATTGGGTTATGAATAGTCGGCTTGTGGCTATCTTAACTCCTAATTAAGTCATGCTATCATTATTATATTATTATTTAGTTAGATAGGTCAGACTAGGTCTTATATAGGGGTGTGTCTATTCATCCTAAGCATAATTAGGTATATATAGGAGGATGTGAGTCTTATTTCATCATCATTGTGAAGTGTGTTCTCATTGGAGATATTTGGAGGTTGCCCCCTCGAAGTGGCCTGTTATTCTTAGTTATTATCAAGTATTTGTAGAATATTTCATATCATCTTCTTCCATTGTGCAAGTTATTTCATTACAAGTGGTATCAAAGCATGATCTTGGCACCCTAGAGGCAAGGTTTTTTCTCAATATTGGAGGCGATTTTGGGAAGAGCATAACTTTCAGATTTTAGCGAATTTTTTAAAGATTTTTGAAGGGTTTTTGAAGACCATATGAAAGAAGCTACAGTCCAGATTTTAGAGGAATTGGAATAGAATTGAGCAAATTATTACAGAATTATGATTTCTACACAATTTATTTGGGATCTACATATCTCTCATATCCGGCTGAATTAGAGCCTAATTTTTATTAGGTTTTTGAAGACATATAAGAGGAGACTACACCAAAATTTAGATAAATTGGAGCAAAAATGAGTGAATTATTGCAAAATTAGTGTTTCCACAAAATTCACTCTCAGGGTTGCAAATCTGCTTATTTCTTGGAGATTTTTCTGGGTGAGAGGCATTTTTACCCTAGTAAGTTATAGTAAAATTTCAAATATTTTAAGTTTCATTTGTGTGATTTATTTCAAAATTATTGGTTCTAATCATGACGGGGCCTACAACAAGGGGTAAAAAGAATGTTGTCACACCGGGGAAGACTCCTGATAAGGATGGGATAACAATAGAGGATATTAATCATAATGAGGAAATCATTAAGGTCAAGGAAGACATTTCCTTAATTAAGGTGGATATGTGTGACCTAAGAGGAGATATATCGGATATATGAAGCATGTTCAATGCCTATATGAATGAACCAAGAAAGGTGTTCTCAAGCAACCAAGGTGAAACCTCCAAGTCGGCTAATATTGACACAAATTTTAATACTCCTATGGGATCTAGGAATTTGTTTCCAAAGGTGGATATGCGCAAGTTTGATGGCAAGGATCCTCTAACATGGATAAACCAAATGGAGAATTTTTTTGAAGTACATCAAATCCCATATGGACAAAAGGTCACAATGGCTTCCCTATATCTAGAACTAGATCAATTCATTTGGTATCGTTGGCTTTGTACTCATCGAAGGAAAAAAGGTCTCACCGTCTCATGGACAATTTTTATAGAGGAACTCCAAGCACAATATAGCAATAGTGTGACAGACAACTTCTTCATCTAGCTTGCTAAACTTCAACAAATAGGATCAATTAAGGATTATATTCAGAAATTCCAAAATCTATCCTTAATAGTGGATACAATTACATAGGAGAACTTTTATGATTTATTCTTGCGTGGTCTCAAGGATCACATTTAACATGAGGTACGCATGTTTAGTCCTAGCTCGGTAAATGAGTCTTTTATCTTGGCATGCAGGGTAGAGGAGAAGTATTTGATTCCTAAGACGCAAGGGGCTAATGTGACAAGAGAGAAAGGATATTCAACACCTTCTCTTCCTCATCCTACTAGGTTGACTCCACAACAAATTGAGGAGAAAAGAGCAAAAAGGTTGTGTTTCAATTGTGATAGAAAATATAGTCGAGGACATAAATGTAGTGAAAAGAAATTGTTCTATATTGAAGGTCCAAGTGAGGAAGAAGAGGAGGAACCCATATTAGAGAAGGGTAGGGAATCAAGTGAAGAATCACATGATTCTCAAACAATCATTTCTTGTCATGCACTCTTAGGTTTTAGTGCGCCACAAACTCTCAAGGTAGTGGGTTTCTTAAAGAAGTAGAAAGTAACAGTGTTGATCGACTCAAGTAGTACTCATAATTTTATCAACAAAAAGTTGGCAACTTGTCTAAATTGTTTTATATATCCAGCCCCAGAGTTTCAGGTTTTGATTGCAGATGGTGGTACAGTTAGTTGTTTGGGGAAGTGTCATAGCATTAGATTATCCATGGGATATTATCAACTTGATACCCCAATGTATGCGATATCCATGGGTACAGTAGATATTGTTTTGGGAGTACAATGGCTTACTACATTGGGAACAATTGAGATGAACTTCCAAGAACTATTTACGAGATTTCAATTAGAAGGAAAGGTAGTAGAGCTAAGGGGGTTGAAGGCAAAATCCCCACAGATGGTAAGCTCTCATCAAATGCAAAAGTTTCTTAAGAAAGGAGCGGATGGATTTGTGGCCCAACTATGTTCATTAGAAGTCTCTCAATCTAATGCTCCTACTCATCCAGATTTACAAGAAATAATTGATCGTCACTCAGTGGTTCTTGGAGATATGCCTAAAGGACTTCCTCCTAAGAGGGATCATGATCATGCCATACAACTAGTTCTAGGGAGCCAACCACAGAACATCAAGCCTTATAGATACCCACACATACAAAAAAGTGAGATAGAAAAAATTGTTGACGAGATGCTAGAGGCAACAATTATCAGGCATAGCCAAAGTGCTTACTCCTCACCTGTGGTGATGGTGCATAAGAAGGATGAAACTTGGTGCATGTGTCTAGATTATAGAGTGCTCAACATGTACACCATTAAAGATAAGTTTCCTATTCTAGTCATTGATGATTTGCTAGATGAATTGAATGGAGCTATGTATTTTACCAAGTTAGATCTTAGATCTGGTTATCACCAAATTCAGATTAAGGAGGAAGACATTTGTAAGACAACATTTCGAACTCATGAGGGTCATTATGAATTTTTGGTGATGCCATTCGGTCTTACCAATACATCATCTACATTCCAAATTTTGATGAATTCTATTTTTAAGAAGTTCTTGAGAAAGTTTGTGTTAGTGTTATTTCATGATATATTGATTTATAGCAAGACTTGGGAAGAACATTTGCAACATGTAGATCAAGCATTATAATTACTTGAAGATCATCAACTCTATGCTAAGCCATCCAAGTGTTCTTTTGGTCTTAAGGAGGTGGAGTATTTGGGACACATAGTTTCACATGAAGGAGTAAAGGTGGACCCTAACAAAATTAAGGCTATCATGGAATGATATATTCCAAAAACCATTAAGAAACTGAGGGGTTTCTTGGGATTGACAAGGTACTATAGAAGATTTGTGAAGCATTATGGTCATATAACAGCACCCCTCACCACTCTATTGAGGAGGGATTCTTTTCATTGGAATGAGTCCGCTAATGCAACATTTGAGAAATTGAAGGAGGCTATGTGTACAACTCTAGTGCTTGCCACTCCGAACTTCACCAAGAAATTCATTATGGAATATGATGCTTCTGGAAATGGGATAGGAGCAGTTCTCATGCAAGAAGGTCAACCAATTTCTTTTGAGAGTCATCAATTAAAGGGTAAGAATTAGCTCAAACCTATTTATGAGCAAGAAATGCTAGTGATCCTTCATGCAGTTAAACAATGGAGGCCTTATCTAATGGGTCGACACTTCAAGGTTAAGATAGATCATGATAGCCTAAAATAGTTTTTGGAACAAAGATTATCCTCTGAAGAGCAACAAAAATGGGTCACTAAGATGTTGGGATATGACTTTGAGATTGTATATAAGAAAGGGAAGGAAAATATTGTGGCAGATGCACTTTCTAGGAAGGATGAGAAAGATGAAGCCTTATTGTGTGTTCTTTCAATATTACAAGCAAATTGAGTGGAAGAAGCCAAAGTAGAGAGGCAAAATGATGTTGCGACAAGTAATCTCATCCAACAATTAAAAAGTGATCCTAGTAGTTCAGATAAGTTTTGTTTGAAGGGGGATACTCTTTGGTATAAAGAGTGCTTGTATCTCTACAAGAATTCCACTCTTAAACAGAAGATTCTCACAAAGCTACATGAGTCCCTAGTTGGGGGTCATTCAAGATTTTTGAAGACATATCATCGGGTCAAGAAAGATTTTTTTTGGGAAGGGCTAAAAGGTGATGTTCAAAAAGTTGTGGCTGAATGTTTGGTTTGTCAAAGAAATAAAGGGGAGACAATTAAGACACCAGGTCTCTTGTAGCCCTTATCTATTCCTAGCCAACGTTGGGAAGAGGTATCCATGGACTTCATCACAGGGCTTCCCAAATCTAAAGGTCATAATGTCATCATGGTAGTAGTTGATCGCCTCACTAAATATGCACATTTTATTGCATTATCACATCTTTTTATAGCAAGGGCAGTGGAAAAAGTTTTTTTTGGAGAATATCCAAAAGCTACATGGTACACCTAAGGTTATTGTCAGTGATCGTGATCCCATCTTTACTAGTCACTTTTGGAAAGATTTATTCTCATGTTTGGGTACTCAATTGGCTCATAGTTCTTCATACCAACCTCAATCAGATGGGAAAACTGAGGTTGTTAATAAGTGTTTGGAAGGATATCTACGTTGTTTCACTTTAGAGAAATAGTCTCAATGGGTAGATTGGCTACCACTTGCAGAATGGTGGTATAACACTTCTTTTCATAGCTCATCAAAAAAGTCTCCATTTTTGGCACTTTATGGATATCATCCTCCTTCCATCACATCATCATTAAAGGTGTCACCAAGAGTTCATGCAATAGAGGACCACTTGCTTCATCAACAACATGTACTTTTAGGACTCAAGGAGAATTTAGCCATGGCACAAAATTGAATGAAACAACAGGCAGACCAACATCGTAGTGAAAGAAATTTTGAAGTTGGGGATTGGGTCTTCTTGAGATTGCAGCCTTATAAGCAAATCTCACTGAAGAAAAAAAAAAGTTGTCTCCAAGATATTATTGGCCATACCAAATCATGCAAAAGATTGGTAGTGTTGCCTACAAGCTAGAGTTGCCACCAACAACAAAGATACATCAAATTTTTCATGTTTCTTGATTGAAGAAGGTAATTGGACATAATATTCCTACTCAAATAGTACTACCAGAGCTTGATGAAGAAGGAAGAATCATTTTGGAACCAAAGTGCATTCTTCAAACATGCATGGAGAAGCTGAGGAATAGAACCCTCACTGAGTATCTCATCCAATGGAAGAATTTACCAGTTGAAGAGGCCACATGGGAGGACGAGGAGTTCATTCAAAAGAATCCACACTTGGTTAGAATTGAGGACAATGCTTCTTTGAAGAGGGGGGGCATGCTACGCCCTTAATATTGGTGTATATTGGGTTATGAATAGTCAGCTTGTGGCTATCTTAACTCCTAATTAAGTCATGCTATCATTATTATATTATTCTTTAGTTAGATAGGTAGGACTAGGTCTTATATAGGGGTGTGTCTATTCATCCTAAGCATAATTAGGTATATATAGGAGGATGTGAGTCTTATTTCATCATCATTGTGAAGTGTGTTCTCATTGGAGATATTTGGAGGTTGCCCCCTCGAAGTGGCCTATTATTCTCAGTTATTATCAAGTATTTGCAGAATATTTCATATCATCTTCTTCCATTGTGCATGTTATTTCATTACATTATGATCCATCCATGCTTAGGATGAGACCCTTTAATTATAATATTTAATTGATATCATTTGGTATTTTTCCACACCTCATTTTGTGAGGGTGATAGCATGTTTAGAATGTTGAAATCATGATAATTGACCATGTTAGCTTTAAATTATTTAATGATTTAATTGATAATTATGGATGTTTTAGTATTGGATCACCTTCCATCAATTAGGTGGTGAAGATCCTATTTTTGTTTTTAGTGCACATCGACATTGGTGTCGAATGGGCTCTCATTGATTACCACAATAAAAGGGGTCACTAGAAATTTGTTTGGAGAATTTAATAATCAAGTGAAAATGTAATACAAAGTAGGAAAATAAAACATATTAATTAAGATATCTACTTCATGAATTGGATGCTAATTGTAAAGGACATATGACAGTGGGTGAATGTTAGAGTATTCCTCATGTGAGGATAGGTTTATCTTCTCAAACTGTACGTGGCCATTGTGCTATCATAATGACACTCCTTTGCCTATTTCTAGTATTCTAATCTTATCTTTTCTTCAAATTTGGTATCCAAAATGTGTTTAGAGCACATGCAAGTATGTTGATGGATTATTGTGCTCTCATATATGTATGCATGATGGTGCTTGATTTATGCCTTGTTTGGCATGCATTGAAGGTGTGAGAATTTCCCTTATGCTTGAATTCCATGATGTTATTTTATTATGCTTGTGGGCTCGTGTGAGGCATTCATGCTTTGTATGCATTGGATTGGTAGTTGTACCACATGTTACATATATTTATGTATGTTTTGATTGGTGTGAGATGCCACATGTATTGTGTATGTTTGATTGACATGAGTGTTGCCAAGTACTCATTGATTATGTGAGTGTGCTTGTACCCAATTTGACCATCTCCTAGGATAGTGGGGTGGACCTGAGGGTACCGCATGGTTGGGTGGTGCTAAACCACCATTGGGGATAGGCAATCTTGGAGAATGCTCTTTGGAGAGCATGCAAGACTTGTTGGTATATTATGCACTTATATTATTTATTGTTGTAATTTGGTAATCTTTGTAATAAGGGTCCTTAAGTCTAATGTAATAAGATTATGTTTATGTTTCTTGTTAATTTATGATGTGGGTAATGATCCATCCATGCTTAGGATGAGACCCTTTAAGTGTATTATTTAATTGATATCATCTAGTATTTTTCTACACCTCATTTTGTGAGGGTGATATCATGTTTAGAATGCTAAAATCATGATAATCGACTATGTTAGCTGCAATTTATTTAATGATTTAATTGATTATTATTGATGTTTTAGTATTGGATCACATTCCATCCATATAGGTGGTGAGGATCCTATTTTTATTTTTAGCGCATGTTGAAGTTGGCGTCGAATGGGCATGGTGTTTTGTAATGATTTATCATATTTGCTTATCTAGGCATTGTTGGCTTAATGCCTTAATTAACAATTTTGTAATTTGTCTAAGTGATTATTCTGGATTGGTTGATGATGTTTAATTGGATTTTTGAGTCATCTTGAGTTGGTTTTCGATGGTTGCGTAGGGTAGATTGTACCCTTGACTCATTTTACATCTCGTTCGTGTGTGGGTATGTCCATGTGAGTTGAGTGTGTTTGGATAGGTGTATTGTGTCACTTTGTCTTGTCTTGGGGAGTGTTCTAGTTGGTGACCTCTCTTGTTGGATATTATTTCAATATTGTGCTTGTTCAGAGATCGACAAGTTTTGAGACCTCAAAATCATCTCCTGAGGCTTGTTTTGTCTTTTATTGGTTTGTAGGTGTTGAACACACAAATATACTGAGAGGGGGGGGTGAATCAATATCTATTCAATTTCTTGTTCCTTTAGATGCAAAAACCACATAAAGCAAATGAACACATACACACATAACACCAGATTTACATGGAAACCCAGGATGGGAAAAATCATGGCGAGCCAGCTCTGCTTGGATCTACTATCCAAATCTAGCCTCACAAATAAAATGAAGTATTATAATGAGTTTTATGGGTACCAACCCAAAGGAGACACCAATCCCCTATTTTATGAGCACCAACTCCTTATTACAAAGTTTATGGGCACCAATTCCTTGAAACACAACTTTATGGGCACCAACCCAAAGGAAGCACCAACTCCCTGAAGTGAAACAACACTTACAAGATGAGGCATCAACCTCTACTCTACAAATATGGACTGATTGTTCAATTACCTCCACAACAATATCTCTACTAACACTTTGACATCCTTAACTTTTTCAGACACCTCTGTACTATCATTCCTGATATCCTCTTGACCTTATTGCTAATTCAAATTGTTATGTGTGAAAAAGAGAATGAAGAAGACTAGCATGCACACTAGATCAAACCCTCTTCCACAATAACATTCAAGGACAAGACTGAGCCAAATCACTACCAAATGGAGGTGGACTTAGCTATAGATCTTGTACTCAAGAGTTCTATTGAAAGATATGATTTAATCAAGCCTTTTGTCGAACCCTAGGTTAATCAATGCACTAAACCCTAGATTTGCAAAGATCTTATTATAGTAGGAGATGTACAATAGATAATCAGAACCTAAATTCACAAAAGTGATCAGGAAGATATCAGAACCTATTTCCTAAAAGTTGGAATGTCAGAGGACTATTTCAAAAGTGCCCAAGCCCTGAAAGGTGGAATTTCCTAAAACTGTAAACTACAGAAATGATGTAGAGACTACCCTATTCCAGATCTGGAGTCTGTTAAAGAAGAAGGATAGTTTAAAAAGCACCCAAGTCTTCCATAGAGGAATATTCCCAAAATATTGTCAGATCCTGAAACCCTTATCCTTACTCAGTCTTCCTGTGTCTTCACCTTTACAAATCTTGAACCTGTAACCTGCACACAAGAAGAGAAGGGGTTCAGGGGTTTAGATGGTGTTTATGGACTTCCCTTAGTCAAATCCTGGGATAACATTCAAGCTTCCCAACACCGTTGTTTAATAAAGAGAGTGTGCCCTTGTAGGGCAGAGGCTAAAACATAAATCAATATGATGATGAACACAGATGATATCACTTGTGTGATGAAACCCTTAGGAGGATGAATGCTCTTCACCTCATAAGGAGAGATAGATGATAACTTCAAAACTTGCAACAACACACAATAACAATACAAATCTTCTCTAGAGTCACAATGAATACTTTGAATGCTCTCTACTCCAATGCTTCAAGTTGGCTATGTCTATCTAGGTTCATAATGAATTAAAAAACACACTTATATATGCTTTCCCGCTAACATTTGTGAAATTAACCAAAAGAGATGACAAGGAGAAACCCTTTTAAAGGTCTTATGCCGACATTCATTTAAATTTTCCCTGACCAATTAGGGAGGACTTGGGTGTGGGCACCCAAGTCCCAATGCACCTTTTTGGTTTGGGGTAAGGTAAAGTATGGGCCCCTTGTTCCCAATTTGCATTGGTTTTAGGGGATTTTGTATCGAGATGAATATTTAGAATGTATAATGTAATCACGGGGACCTAGGAGCTAAATAAGGAGGTAAAAAGGCATGTGTCCACTTTTTACTCCATAACACAAATAACTCTGCAATCCTAACTTTGCTATAGATTTTGCCTTATCACTTACAGAGTTACTTGTCTCCTCTTGATCATTTTTCTATCTTCACACACACCCTTGTAGAAATCTTCTTCCTTCATATATATCCTCTGCAAACCTTCTAAACATCATCTTTGTCTGCCTTAATGTGATGTGTATCATGAAATGTGTAATTGGCCTTATTTGTCAGCTCCTGAATCATTTGCGGTAACGTAGGAGTGAAATCCCGTTGTGCGATTCATACCAAAGGATCAATTGGACCCAATTTACTTTCTCTCAAGCTTTCTTGTTGGCACACACTTCCATACACAAGGTGCAATCACTCAAATATACCATGTCAACTCTGCATACACTTATCCTTTCATACATTAATTCCAAACACTATGTGGTACCAGAGAAGAGAGATATCATCATGCGGTTCATGCCACGAGAACTATATGAACTGTGAAACCTTCTCATACACTCCTCTTTCTATTTCATGCTTGAGCTTGCTGGTGCAAGAAAGCAAACTTTGATGTCGATATCCCTTACATAGTCTAGTCACATTGCCTTGACTTAGAACATTGAAAAACACACTTGTGGTACTTTATAACCTTTGAAAATTGAATATGTTGTTCTTGTACCTTTGCTTTACATACTCTCCAAACCTCCAAGTCATACATGCATATGTAGTGAAATGTGAGAGCTTTGAGTTTCTTACCTGATCACTTTTCACTATGATAACCCTATTTTGAGTCTGCTAACTCTAGATGTCCTTGCGTTAGTCCATATTATTTAAAACTTGGATTATAGATAATTCACACCCATATTTATCTATCCTTCAATTTGCAAGGTCATATCTTCATTTGCGGCAAAATGTGGTACAATCTCATGTGCCTCTGACACTTACAACAACTTGAATTTTTCACTAACAGTTTCCTTCACCAACTCTTTTCACTAAAAGACAAGAGATCACAACACCTTCATATCATCATACCTGTATTGACAACATTCCTTCATATCATCATACCAGTATTGACAACATTCCTTCATATCATCATGCAATGCTTTTCAACAAGTAACAGTGCAACAAGCATATTAAATCTTTCACCTATCCATGAACTTCAGAAGATGAGGTACAACTATGTACAGATGATACTGATCCATTTTCATGTTCATGTCTTTCACATCACAACTCCTCTAGTCATCATTCCTTTGACATCAATGACAACATATGCAACAGTAGAAAGCCTAGGAATGGATTCCTTAGCAAGAGAGTCCTTATGGGTTCCTCAGTCAATGTCTTGAGTAAGTGCCCTAAAGAATTTTCTATTTGAACACTATGAGAGGATGAAAAACACTAGAACTAGACACCATCATGGTTCATTGTACTCCTCTATGGTTTTATTATCCTCTTGGGGATGTTGTAGTCCTCTAGGGCACTATAGTCCTTGGGTCATTGGACATTGAGCATTACCCTAATGTTTTTGAAGAAGATGTGTTTGAATATTGCTCATCTTAGTATTTTGAGTCTTCCCATGCCAACACTTCATTTATAGGTGTCCTAGTTTGGAAGTTATTTCCCCTTTTGCATTGGGAAGCATGCCTTTACACAAAATTGATTAGTGATCATTCCAATTGGTTGAGGGCTTGTACCTCCTAGCTGAACCATATCTTGGGTGAGTTTTCCCTTGTGTTCAGATGTTGTTTTGTGTCATCGTGGAATGATTTCAAGGTATTTGTCACCCTCATCCTACTCCATGTGTTTATGAGGAGGCAAAGTTATGGATGTTTGTTCGACCATCATCATGGAGGAAGCTCTATTCCCTCGCTTAGTCATCGTGGTGATTTGTCACATGATGGGTGAAGTATTCCACTTGTGTCACCTTGCATAGTGCATTGGTGATGTCATCTTAGGTGTTGTAGTTCTTGTTACAACACCTTGTGTGTGTGTGAGTGTGATGCAACATATCAATGTTGCACTTGTAAACACAAAAAATTTGTTCATTTGGTGTATGTTCAGCTAATGTCCTAGGTGCAAGCTTGGGGCATTACACTTGGTATCAGAGCTCATGTTGTAGCATTAGGAGCTCTGTGTTGTGTGTTCTTCTCATTGTGTTGTGCATGTGTGGGGTCCTTGTGTGCTATGAGTAGCATTTGTTGTGTTTTGATATATTTCCTTGCATGTGTGTGGTTAAGGAATATAGTCTTGTGGAATTAGATAGACCCTTGTGGTTGTCAAGAAGTTACTTTTTCATGATTTGCCTTCTTGATGCCCTAAATGTTTGGCAATAATACTTGTAGTGTGTGTCAATGCCTGATTGACCTTTGTGGGGTCATGTTGGTGCTTTTGTGACCACTTTTGATAGTATCGTTATGTAAACCTCTGTGCGAGAAGAAATGCCAGTGTTATTAGATATTTGTTTGAACCTAGTGTACTCTTTTAAGAGTTGTACATTTGTTTGTGAAATAGGTTATGTTTGTTCATATACGTAAATTTGAAAGGAAATGTTGAATTGTTATAATAGATCATTTGGGTAATTACTTATGTCTCTAAATTGTATTCTTCCCTAGGATTCATGTGGGAACCTAGGTGTGTTATTGTATTGCATTTATTAAAAATTTGAAGATAAAAGGGTTATAAATGGGTCTTATGCATGGAAAATTGTGATGTTGTGTAAAAATATGAGTGCATTAGTGAAACCCTGCATCTTGTGGCTCTAAGTTGTGTTCTCCCTTGTTGCATAGTGTGCATTTTATCTTGTGAAAGGAATTGTGCATTGAAATATTTGTTGGGTTGGTGTGGACTAGAGCCCCAACTACTTGTCACTCCTTGTGAATCATGTTAGTGTTAGTAATCTTGTTGCATTAATGCATTACCCATATGATTGGTGAATCCTTATATAGTGTGGAGTGTTAATAACTCCTTGTGAGAGTGGATGTGTCAAGATATCTTAGCTTGTGAGCCTATTTATGTCCTATCTTAGTAATGGTTTGCTAGATGATTGCTAGTGTGTGATTGTGTGTGTCATTTCACAATGATTGTAATTCCCTTGAATGTGATGAAGCTTCATTTGCTTGATAGCTTGATTTATGTTATGTTTGTATAAGTGAAATTGATCTCATGCTTTAAGGCTTAATAGGAGTCTTAGGAGACTCATTTGTTTGGTGTTTCTTGATCATGTTCTCTTACTCACCTTGGATTTTGAAATCCAAGTGTGGTGTAGCATTGTAGTCCCTTGCCTGTGATTGGAATTAGTCACATAGTGCATGTGAAGTGTACCTTTAGAATTTTGATACTTTGTTTAAGTTATTGCTGAATTCTCTAAATTTTAGTAAGGTCCAACATTGATTTATTACTCTTTTTTATGAATAAGTTTAGTCATTGAACCTTGATATCTATTTATCTTGTGACTTTTATGGTTACAACTTGATTTATTGTTGCAATTGAGCTCATTTTATACCTTGGAATTGACTTCTCTTCTACTTTATTGTTCCTTTTTCATTATTATGGTGTTTTTTCTTGAATGTTTTAAATTTTATTCATGTATCATGTAATGTTCTCTATCATATACATGATGGGCCTTTGATGGATTGTATAAGCTGGGAGTAAATTGGGGTGAACATACTAGTTCTTGGTGTGTGTGTTGTTAGAACTATGGTAAATTGAATTTCTTGTTCATTTTTGTATGTGAGTGAACATTGTGTGAAGTGTTTGGGAAAGTTTGAAATGGGCTTGTGTTCTTATGGATCACTTGGTGTAAGAAATCTTGTTGATTGGTGTGTATGTCATGCCTGGACAGTAGGAAATAATGTAATATTGAATTCTTGTATGAGCTTAAATGTTATTCTTAACTTATGTCTATGTGAACAGGATATGTTGAGATCTATAGTTGGATTGTATCTTTCTTTTAGTAGCTTATATGTGGTTGGGTGATGACTTAGTCCACCAACTATGTTTGTTTCTACTTGTCTCTTTTCTATTGTGTTGATAATAATACCATACCTCCTAGTGTTTCAACATTAGTGGAGTGTATGATGTTGTGTCCTAGACAAAAGACCGTGTTATTAAATAAAATAAAGGCACACATCATATAATTTAGACATGATTCCATTACTACACTCATGTTGCAACATATTGTAGGGTATGATGGTGTGTTAGTAGTCCATGAGCATATATTATTGTTTTATTTAGTGTATTATAGTTGTTTGCCTACTCTTGATGAGTTGTCAACCTTGAGAATTTGGTTGCTTCAAAAGTTTCTCCTTGGTAATTTGGAGGTTTTCTAGCATGATGTTGGAAGGGATGCAATTATTGTGTGAAGAAGTTGTTATCCTATATATTCCATTTTATGGATACTTGATGTTGGTCCATGAGAAAGTCTTGTGCTACCTCGTTGATCACAAATTCTGATTGTGTTGTGTTGTTTGACCTTTTTGGTCTAGGTTAGTTGAGCATTGAAGTGGTGTTGAGATTAGTCTTGCTCCTGTGTTTTGTGTGTGGTTGTCTCCTTGGATGTATTCCTTGTGAGTAGTGGTTGCTAAGCCTTATTTGTTGGAATTGCTTATGCTTGTAAGAGGATGCAATCTATATTTTTACCTTTGAGAACCTATAATTTTAATCCTAGTTTTGTGGTGCAGAGCTAGAGTGTTAGAGAAAAACCTCTCTTTTTAGGAGTGAAACATGAGGAAGGACCTCATGGAGAGAAACCGTGACTAAGATGAGGCATGCTATTGGTAAGCATGAAGATGAGGTAGTGGTGCATGTATCCTTTAAGAGTTGTATTTCCATGGCCTTTGAGTTCCAATGTTGGGGATAGTGTCCTTAGTCTTGTGTTGTTTAGAATGTGACCCAGATAATTTACAAGTGATTCACACTCCAACGTGATACATGAACTATTTTCTTTGCTAAGGGTGGCCTCCTACTCACTCTGTCTCATGTGGCAAGAGCCAATCAAGCAAACGTAGACCTAGGGGGTTGTTCTACTCTCATTCTTGAGGGAGCAGAACATCACAGATGGAAGTTGGGTTGCTTTCTTGATTTGTGTGTTGACAATTGTTTCTATGGAGACGTTCTTGTAGTGATAATAGTATGACCTAAAGGGTCACTAGTCCTAAGTATCCTAAGCCTAGAATGAAGGTTGTTATGTTTGTTGATGATTTGGAGACATTCTTGTCTCCTCTATTCATTTTGGATTGCCTATTGTATCAAGTGTTGTTGGTCTATGATGCATTTTTTATGTTCTTGTTATTCTCTTAGTTGTTGGATGTTTTGTGTATGATAAATTAGATGGGGGAAGTTCTCCCCAATATCATCAAGGTTGGGTCTTATCCAATCTTCCCTGATGCTTGGGAACATTGAATGCTTGGCAAGAGAGGGAAATGTTGTGTTTTGTGATGTTGTTGTCAAGTGTGTTGAATTGATTTGATTTTGACCTCGTCGTGGAACCAAGGGTTTTTCCTTGTTCAAATGTTTGGTTTCGACTATGTTTAATTCATTGACCTCATGATGAAATTGAGAGTTTGTTCACTTGCTTTGTTCTAAATTTTCTTAATGTTTTCTTTTTGAGTTTTTATGAATGCAAACTATATGAAATGTAGAACAATTTTGATTCCTTTTTCCCAATTTGAAATGTTATCTAATTATCTAGGAATCAAAAAGTGAATGTAATCTATATGAGTTTTCCAAATGGAAGCTAATCTATGTTTTTGGTGTTTTCATAGGTCAATTTTGGAATAATAATCTAAGAAATGAAATTGCAAGTACAACTAATCTATGAATTTAATGAAAGTAAAACTAATCTAGTAAATGAAAACAAAGCCAATCTAATCAAATAAAATGCAATGATACTCTAGGAAAGAAAATAAACAACCTATAAAGAAAAAGAAAAACAATTATTTACTTTTCCAAGAGCAAGATGTGATCTATTTACTACTTTATAGAATAAATAACCTAGTATGAAGAGGATGTCAATTCATGGCTTGGCCCTTAGAAGTCCTTGTGGCTACCCTCTCTTCCTTTGTAGTAGTAGGATCCTTCTCTTAGCAACAGGAATGAAGATGGGAGCAAATGAAATCAAATGAAGCTTTGAAGCTATGATGAAAATAATTGAGCATAAGAATTCTAATGAAGCACTAAGGCTTGATCTATTGAAGCTATGATGAAATTAATTAAGCATAAGAATGCTAATGAAGCACTAAGGCTTGAGCTAATGAAGCTATAATAAAATCCAAAGGCACACAGGGTCTTGCATGAGCATGGAAATGCTATGGAGACAACTATATGCAAATAAAAACAAGATCAGAGATACAATACTAAATTTGCCTCCTCAAATGCATAGAGGAGGGGGGTATTTATAGGTGCAAAATCAACACCAAAGGTGGTGGTGGTTGGAGAGTTAACAAAAATAGATTGGAGAGTGATCTGACTTTGATTAGGAGTGAATACTGGTTGTAGAGTTGATCATAGGAGAAGAAATGAAGTTAACACATGAGTGATTAAAAGATAAAAAAGAATGATTGGGAGATGAGATTGAGGTGATTGAGAGTGTTAAATTAGTTAGGGGGAGTTGGCAATCAAGAGTCAATTTGGAGAAAATTTGGGCTAGAACTAGAAAAAAAACATGCATGTCAAAAGATGACAGGGTTGCCCCTTTCAAGAAATGGGCTTCCCCTTTTAATAGGACAAGTCACCCCTAGATATCCTACTTAACATGTTGGACTACCTAGGGAGATCCTGAAGGGACAAGGGGTAACCCATAGAGGAGGTTTTGCAAAAGTGGTTTCTGGGATGGAGAATGATCTAGAAGGGCTAAAGATGGTTTCAAGGCCTTGAAGCTAACCATAGGACCTTTTCAAGGTGGGTCACCCCTTTTACTAGGGCAAGTATCCCCTAGAGATCATGTTTTAGTTGCAAGGTCACATAGGGAGATCCTAAAGTCACAAGGGACTGTGGCCTAGAAAGAAAAGGTTGGATAGGTAATTTAAGGTTATGGAAGGCATGGGGAGGTTAATTGGATGATTCTAAATGGATGAAATGATGCAAATTCCACTATGAAATATGGATTTCCCCCTCTTTTGAAGTGGATTAGCAAGGTTATTGGGGCTAGAAAGTGATAGAGAAGATTTGTTGAATATTGGTCAGGTGGCTATCAAGGTGGTGTGTAGGACCTTAGAAGGTTAGCTTGGAGGTTAGAAAAGTGCAAACAAAGTGAAAAACAAATGAAGACATGTCACTAAGAAGAATACTACTAAGAGGTATGTATATATTTCACACTTACATGTATGTGATTAGGACTATAGCTCATCCTCAGACTGCCATGTAGGACTGTGTTTTTTCATACTTACAATTCTGAGGAATGATCGCAGGGAGTGCAACCTTGTATTGCAAAATCTCCTTGAGAGAGAAACTTGTTACGTTGTGAGGTTTTTCTTGCACTTAGTTAAGGCCTTGAGAAGTTACCCAACTTAGTAGTAGTCTTGAGTTATAGGGCTTTGAGTTGCTTGTGGTCAGTTGGGCCTTCTGGCTAGATCTTGTCCTCATTTATAGTGACAGTGTGAGGATTGAGTGGCATAGTATCAAAAGAGTTGGTTGGCACGGTGGTTGGGTTTGACCTAATTGGTACACCTTTGGAGACTTGTTATGTTGATTTAAGACTTGGACCTAATGAAGGTCTAGGGGATTGGTCTTTTGAGAACTGTTGTGTTTGTGAAGGATTGTGTACCATGAGTACTTCATCCTTATGTTTTGTAGGTTTCTAGGAGTAAGCCTAAACCTAGTGGGGGAGGATGTAATGCTTTCCCTAATGTTTTATTGGTGTGCTTTTTGATTCATATGATTTATGCTATGTTGAATTTTTGCCATTGTATTACATAATTTTTGTACTATGAACCATTGCACTGAACTTGCTGATAAGGTCTATTGTGCCATCAAGGGGTTCTAGCAGTATATTCAAGATGCTTTTCTAGATATGTTTTGCATGACTGTCAAGGTGTTTTCAGTGGGGTTTTGTATTGATATTGGATCCTGACTATGCATTATAGGATGCATACATTGTGCATGTGCATGATAGAGCATTGTAATGTTTCAGCTTCACTATTTTCACTATATTTATTATAGTTGTGATTATTATATTATTTAGCATTGTGAAATGTTGCTGATTATGGATTGTGTTCCTACATCATGCTAGTTGTAGATGATTTACAGTAGATGTGATGATTTTATATCATGTATGATTTATGCCATATTGGGGTGGATTATGTTGCTTCAACTATTATATGTGGAGTAGGCACAACTGATGTTTGACCCGAGTGTGTAGATACAGGGTTATATCCCCAATGATGGTTATGTATTGGAGATGGTCGTCTTTGGGTAAAACATGTGTGTTAACCTCTATCTCACTTGATTTGAGTGTGAGATGAGTTATGTGAATCCTTGTGTTAACCTAGATCTGAATCAATGGCAATTCTAGATTCTACATTTTATGGAAACTCGTAAAGTGTGTTTGGCTCCTTTGCATGTGTTTCCTTTAACTTTTTGCGTTATATTTTAATTTATCTTGAAAATTGTGTTTTTCATGTTTTCATAATATTTTATTGCTTTAGTTGAAAAGGATTAATTTTACCTTAGCAGAAAATTTTATTGCATTATTTTATTTTAGTAGGATAAATTTAAAGAGAATTCAATTCTTTCTTCACAATAAAATATTGGCCTTTGAGAAAGTAGAATTGCATTGTAAAGGAAATTTAATTTAATTATATGAGTGCTTGGATTTTATTAAATGTGATTGAATCATATATTGCAATTGCCTTATGGAATTAGTTGTGTTAATTTAATTTGGTAATTTTCCTATTCTCTTAAGTCATTTTTGGAAAGGAAAATAGAAATAGGAATATGAAAATAAGAAATAAAAGAAAATAGGAAAAGGGATTTTGGGAGTATAAAGCAAAAAATAGAGTTCTATTTTCAGTATGCTTTTTTTAATTTTTGTTCCAAACCCTATTCTTGCTACATGAAATAAATTGAAATTTGTAAGGATTGAAGGGAAGGGAGAATGAAATTCTTAGATGAGAGATTTCTTGGATATAGCAAGGGAGTGTGTTTGATGTGTCTTCTTCCAAAAGGATTCTTCTCCATGTGTATGCTTGTTTTGAAAGGTAATTTTCCCTCTTTGAATTTAATTTTAAATCTGAAGTTTAAATGGATTCCCTCCATTGGCCATGCCCACTCTAGGTGGTAGCATATGACTCTCCTTTTTAGGATGCAAGATTGCTTTGAATTCATAGTTTAATTGTATTGTTTTAAATTTTTGAAATGTGCCCAAAACAACTATTACTATGGCAAAAAATTTATGGAATCCTATTTTCCCAATTTTATGTGAAAAGTGTGTTGTTGTGCATATTTAGGACAAAAGGTTATAATTAAACTTCTGAAAATCTGTGTATTTTGAAAAATGAAAAAAAATGGAAATTAGGCAAGGTAGCAACCAAACTCCATTAATGGACGATTTGGGGGTTTTCTAGTTTTCTTGTATTTAGAAAAAGAATGAAAATTGAATTTTAGACTTTAATATGATGTTTTATAATGTGGGATGAGTAGTCTCCCTATTATTTTAAGATTTTGCATCTTTTGAGTATGTTGAAAATATTTACGTTAAAAAATTATGCATTAATTTACACGCCATGCCTAATTTGTAAAAATGGAGTGTTAGACATATAATTGAGGTATAAAATAGGGAAGGAGTGGGCTCTCATTGGTTGCCATGATACAAAGGGATCATTGGAAATTTGTTTGGAGAGTTTAATAATCAAGTGAAAATGTAATACAAATCGGAAAAATAAAACATGTTAATTAAGATATTTGTTGCATGACTTGGATGTTATCAATCATTCGGTTTTAGTCATAAAGGACATATGACAACGGGTGAATTCCAGAATATGACCTCATGTGAGGATAAGTTTGTGTGGTCGTTGTGTTATTGTAATGACACTCCTTAGCCTCTATCTAGTATTCTTGTCCTATCTTTTCTTTAGATTTGGTATCTGAAATGTGTTTAAACCAGTTGCATGTATGTTGATGGATTATTGTACTCTCATATATGTATGTGTGATGGTGCTAGATTTATGCCATGTTTGGCATGAATTGAAGGTGTGAGAATTTCCCTTATGCTTGAATGTCATGATGTCATTTAATTATGCTTGTAGGCTCATGTGAGCCATTCATGCTTTGTATGAATTCAATTGGTAGTTGTGCCACATGTTACATATATTTGTGTATGTTTTGATTGGCATGAGTGTTGTCATGTACTCCTTGATTGAGTGAGTGTGCTTGTACCCAATTCAACTATCTCCTAGGATGGTGGGGTGGCCCAAGGGTACCACATGGTTGGGTGGGGCTAAACCATTGTTAAGGATAGGCAAGCTTGGAGGATGCTCTTTGGAGAGCATGCAGGACTTGTTGGTATATTATACACTTATATTATTTATTATTGTAATTTGGTAATATTTGAAAAATGGGTCCTTGAAATTGATGTAATAAGATTATATTTATGTTTCTTGTTAATTTATGATGTGGGTTATAATCCATCCATGCTTAGGATGAGATGCTTTAATTGTGATATTTAACTGATACCATCTAGGATTTTTCTACACTTCATTTTGTGAGGGTGATAGCATGTTTAGAATGTTGAAATCATGATAATTGACTATGTTAGCTTTGTTGGCAAGAGACACTATATGGATTCATGGTTGTTGTCATTGATGGCAACAAAGGTCATCCCACATATCCGCAAGTCATAGTGTGCCTCTACCAGAAGTTAGAATGAAGATTATTATGGTCCGGTGAACAAGAACAGAGCATGTGGCAAGGTCTGACAGACTGGTCTGGATCTCTCAGAAGAAGTATCTTGGTATAGTGCGGATTTGGGGAAGTCAAGAGGACTACCTTGAGTAATAGATTCCAAGGATTTAGCCTCCAGTGATTGACAAGGAAAAAGATATGAATAGTTGAATACCGGATTCCTGAGTAACAGTGTGAACAGAGGAAGAACTAACTGACAGAACATCAGATTGCTTTCCGGATGTGTTTTTGACAGTGGTAAAGGTTATGAAGACATGGATTGTGTTTGGCCGACATGATTAATG
Organism: Cunninghamia lanceolata; assembly: GCA_027924645.1. NCBI lineage: Eukaryota > Viridiplantae > Streptophyta > Pinopsida > Cupressales > Cupressaceae > Cunninghamia > Cunninghamia lanceolata. The sequence continues at coordinate 15,715,891 of BSBN01001272.1, read as the reverse complement.
ATTTCTACAAGTATATGCTTGATCCGCATTACTTGATATGTAAGGATTCAGCCGACAGAATAGAGTTTGTGAGAAGATAGACTATTCTGGGTGCCGACTACAAAGATAAATGAGATCACTAGTGCGGGTATATATATAGGATGGATTTAGTTGTGAGAAGAGTGGTTATGTGATGTGATATGCAAATAAGTGAAGATCAGAGCAGAAGCAGTAAGAAAGATCCGGTATGTGAAAGGAAAGCAGAATAAAGAGAAGAAAGATGAAATGCAGCAGATCAGTATACTGAGCCTAACCGGAACTGAACTCCAGCATATGTGGATGCTTTCAATCAGTTCAAATACTGTATAACATTCTTTTGTAGATAGTATGTCTCCTTGTAGGCAGTGTGCCTCCTTTATGAGCAGTGTGCTCGGGCAGTGAGCCCTAATTGGCAAGTGCCATTTTGTAATTCCTTATTCTTCTAACAGAGAATAATCTTTGGGTTAATCACCCCGTGGTTTTCTCCCTTAACAGGGTTTCCATGTCAAAAATACTGTGTCATGTGTTTTTCATTTCATGGTTATGTTTGCTTGTTTGAATTAATGCTGCATTGATTAATAAGAAAGTTCAAAAGAAGAAATAATTAGGATAACTGATTCACCCCCCTCTTAGTTATCAACAATTGGTATCAGAGCTAAGTTCCTTCTAATAAGAGCCTAACAACTTGAGGAAGATCTGGGAGCTAAAATGGATGCATATGGTTTAAGGGATCAACTCAAGACTGCCCTTGAGGATCTTGAACAGTCAAACTCTGAAGTCAATGAATTAAAGGAAAGACTCAAACAGGCTGATGAATTCATGAGAGAACTAAAAGACAAATTAAGTCTCTCTATGAAAAAGAGAAAGGAGCTGCTCCAGCAATTGGCAAGACAAAGTGAAGAAAGTAATGCAAATGAAGAGCTGACTGAAAAAACCAAGTTATGTGAAAAGTTATCAAAAGAAGTCATTATGGTAAGACATGAAATGGAATCAGGAGTTATAAAGTTTACTCAAGAGATTGAAGAGAAAAGGAAAACTGAAGACAATCTAAGAAAATCTCTCAAAGAGAAATCAGAAGATTGCCACCAGATGGATAGGATTATCAGACATCTTGAATCTGATCTTGAAGATGCTAAAGATAATGAAGAAAAACTTGAGGATCAAATTGTCTCTCTCAAAAGGGATCTTCAAACAGCAAATGAATATAAAGAGAAATTCAAGAAAAGTTCTGCTCAACTTGAAGTCCTTCTTGGAAATCAAAAGAGGACATATGACAAGTGTGGTTTAGGATATGAGAAAGGAGAAAGCTCTAGATCTAGTCAGAAGAATTTTGGATCAGAAAATCCAAGGAACAGGCCTAGAAGACCTCTGGTAAGATAGCCCGATGCTCAAAGATATCCATCCTTCAATGGATACTGCCACAGCTGCAATCACTTTGGTCACAAAGCTAATTAGTGCAGAAAGAGAATAAATCAGACTAATTCATCCTTCTCCAGACAATGCTTTAACTGCAAAAGGTATGGACATAAGTCTCATGAATGCAGAAATATGCAAATGAACAAAACATTCAATGGTAGATGCTTTACATGCAATAGAGTAGGTCATATGGCTAATCAATGCAGATCAAGAGGTTATCAGTCAAATATGCAAAGAGATGTTGTTTGCCAAATCTGTAATAGGTCCGGTCATAATGCAAAAGTCTGCAGAAGCAAGAATCAGGACAAAAGAGGTCTGGTATATAGTCAGAATCAAGACAAAGGTAAACAAAAGATGAATGCAGATGAAGTTAGGACTGAGATGAACAAGATTTGGGTGAAGAAAAGTTTAGAGAAGATAGAGGTTGGGTCCACACCAGATTCTGGTGCTGATATTCCGTCTGGAAATTAAGAAATGAGCTTTGGCTCAGGGGGAGACACAAAGAAAACCCTGTTCCCCCAGCCAATCAAGTGGTACCGGATTAGGTACAAGATGCGGAGTAAAGGGTTCGTAGATATGTGTCTTGAGATGATCCAGCTAAGATTTCAGAGATCCGCATGAAGATGTGAAGAAGTTGTGATCGATCATGTAGAACCTATTTTGGGAGATGCTCCGGAATGACAGAAGATTACAAAAAGGTCCGGAGAGATCCGGAAGTGCATTGTCTTATTCTGCGGATTGGACAGAGTATTTGGGATGTCTTTGTGATGTGTCATCTTGATTTAGATTCGCATGACGTTCATAAATCAGGACTGATCCGATTCTTCAAGTCATTCGAATAAGGCAAACTAGAATAATGTAGGTCGAGCATTTATTGCAATCAGATATTAGGGTTTGTAGAGCAATATAAGCGATTTCTCATAAATCACTTGTTCATTCTGCACTCAAGAAGAAGCGAAAAGTGGAGATCTGCAACAAACTTCATCATGTTCACCGAAGATCTCTTGCAAAAATTATTACATATAGAAATCAATCCAACCACTCCGTGTAACCGAAGGCGCATAAGGTATTTTCCATTTTCGATATCTCACTACAAATCTTTTGAAAAATGGCTACTCCGAATATAGTAAAGATCTCAGATAGGCCCTGACCTGAATTTAAAAAACACCCATACAAGTCATTGGAGGTAGATCCCTTAGGAGCATTCTCTAGTGTTCCTCATGGTGTTTTACACACGGAAGACATTAGGGTTTACATACATTCAAGTATTGAGGAATTTGGGGAATTCAAATTAAGAGATTTCTATCACAAACAACTGATAGACAATGCTTTTGAGCTTAAACCAGAGTATAAGGGTATCCAGAAGAAACATTTTGATCAATTCATTCATTTCCCCTGCTTTGAAGAAAATGAATGGGTTCGGTACGTATTGAGTAGAATACATGATAACTTCCTATGGCTGAATAGACCCTGCAAGATCACAAAAGAAGCAATTAGGGTAGTAACTGGTCTATACTCTTCCGGAGGGATACCTATCCTAAAATCTGTCAAAAATAACATTGTAACTGAGGCCACCGGATCAAAATTTGATAAGAGGGCAATGACCATTGGAGATATTTCTGATCCGGATATCAAGTATGCATCTATGATAATAGGATACAAGATTTATCACTCCAGTACGGAAAATTATGTATCCGAAACTGTAGTATATACTGCCTATGAGATGCTGAGGAAGAATGCAGATTATGATCTCTGTGAACTTCTCTTAAGCCAATTAATGGAAAATATACAGAAGATCAAAAAGGACAAAAATAATTCTTTTAAGTATGGTACTCTTATATTATGTCTATTTTTCTACTTCATGAATGAGCTGCCCAGATCAAGTGGATGGGTATGGCAGAATGACAAACCTGTTGCAGTCCAGATCAGAGATTATTTACATGGGCTTGGGGATGCCAAAGCAAGAAATATAGCCCTATGGGGATACTTCAAAAACTTCCATAGCATGATGCAAGCAAGAGAAAGAATTCCCCAGTCCATTGTTGAAAAATACAAAGACTCAGTCTGCTTTATGGTTGATACTGATCAGTGCCTAATGGAGGCAGTGGAGCCAAGGACAGTCTGGATCATGCCCATGGGGTATGAGGTTGATGAACAGATTGTGGAACTACATGTTCAACACATGCTTAGTCAGCCCAAAGATCCAAAGGCAGAAAGGTTTGGAACCTTTGAGGAGTTGAGTGTGAAGATCCATGTGGAACTCAGAGAACCTAAGATAAAGAGGAAGGTGAGAAAAGAAGTAGAGCATATTGCTCAAGGTCTAGGCATCCCAAAGGAGGCACTTGATGTCAACCGGGAAAAGAGGCGAAAGGCTGAGGAAGAGAAGAAAGAGGCAGAAAAGAAAAGCAAGAAAAGTACTCCAGTGGAAACCTCAACCTGGACCAGATCATCAAAAGGATCTACACCTGTCACAACCAAAGGCTCAAAAATGTCAAAACCGGAAGGTCAGACATCTGGTAAAGGAGAGAAAAGGTCTAAAATAAAAGCCACAAGGGCTTATACAAGTTAGAAAGATGAAGAGGAAACAGAATCAGGTGAGGGGGTAAAAGAAATAAAGAAGCAGAAGAAGAAAGGATCTGGTAAACCCTCCACAGGCCAAGACAAGGAAGAAATGGTAGAGAAATTTGTTGAAAAGCCCACCCTATCTCTAGACAGTGTAATCAAATAAGTCACTGTGGATGGAAATCTTCAACCAATGGCTGAATTCTATGATGACTATAATGAGGCTGATCAAAAGATCCTGCAGGAAGCTACAATCAGGTATCTGAACATCTACAACAAAGCCTTCATTGAAATTATCTCCCTTATTCCTAAGAGTCTAGAGAAGGAATTGGAAATGAGAAAGGCAAATGCCATGGCAAAAGACCTTGAGATCAGGGAACAGATAGCTATTCAGCTACATCCTTCAATTGATCACAAAACAATGAACATGGTATTCAAAGACTGCAAGGATGAATTCAGGAGCAAAGCAAGGATGAATCATCTTATGCTTGGTGAGACCGACAAGGTAGCCAAGGACACTGAAGAGATCCTCTGGAATACATTCAAAAGGTTCAACATTCCTATTATAGAGGACTTGGGTGCAGAAACAGCTGTGGACTTGGAATTCTTTGCTCCGGGAGAAGTGGCCCTTGAACAGACTAGCATCTCTCCTCCGATTTCCCCTACAGTCTTTGGATCCAAAGAAGAAGAGAAATTACAGGAGGAAGAAGCAGCGGTAAAAGAAAAAGAAGTTGATAGTACCAAGGGTGCAGAGAAAGAGAAGACTCCAACAGAGAAAACCACAACTGATAGTGGTAAGAATGTGGAAGGAGAGAAAATTCCGAAGGACAGTTCCAAGACTGCAGAAGAGAAGAAACATCTATCTCCGGCAAGAGACACTGCACAAACTGTTCAACAATTTTTGAGCAAAGAAACAATAGAGATTGATGAACCGAAGCTTCTACAAGGTCCATTCAACTTTGATTCCCTCTCTCCGGTACAGACAATGAAGATAGCTTCATTTGCAAATGCTAAGGCAAATGAAAAACTCCTAAAGTCTCATATGGAAGACTGTGAGTTGATAGAGGCTGCTTTCGGAGTGCTTGAAAAGATTATGCCATCGGTCCAAAAAGATCTGACAGCCTCCTCTTCCGGTAATCTCAAGACCTTAGTCAGCAGTATTGGTACACATTTTGACTCTCTAGAAAAATCAACTGAAGAAAAGGTCCGGAAGGAATTTTTGGATAAGAGATTCTCAGAGGTACTAGGATTAATCTCTCATGATAGGAGAAATATGAGTATTGGGATAAAGAGCCTAGAAAATGCTCTTAAGGATGGTGGAGACATTTACAAATTTTGTATCTCCTGGTCAAAAGCAACAGTAGAAATTGATAAGAAAATAAAAGAGGAACAGGACAAACTACTAAGTCTGTCTCAAAGTTTTGATCCTCTCTCTTCCTCCATAGTAAATCAAGAATGTCAAACTATTGCAATCACAAATGCAATCAAGAATTTTGAAAAGGAAAGGAAGAATATAATTAACCGGATGGGAGAACTTAGAAGGATTATAATCCCTAAGTTAGAAACTATGCATGAGGCCATAAGTGATGCTCAGACTACTGCCCAAACCAATGATCCGACAGATCTCAAGAGGGCAGAAGCTTTTGCATTTTTATTGAGTGGTCACATTTCAATTTTGGATAGAATGAAGCAAATTTGCGCTACAGAACTGGTCCAATTGAAGACATCCTTTGCAGACATTCTTCAGTTTATGTGAGTATGTAATATGCGGCAAGGTATAGTAAAATTTTTGAAAATTTTGGTGTGCGGACCCTACCCTTTGCCATTGATGTCAAAGGGGGAGTGAGGAGCAGTGAAAAATGAGGAATCCAACTAAGGGGGAGCTCCAGAAAATGTATATAAAGATAGAGCATCAGCCAAGGGGGAGCATAGTGTAAACACTTAGTCATTTTTCACTAAGTGTTGCCATCAATGCCAAAGGGGGAGATTGTTGGCAAGAGACACTATATGGATTCATGGTTGTTGTAATTGATGGCAACAAAGGTCATCCCACATATCCGCAAGTCATAGTGTGCCTCTACCGGAAGTCAGAATGAAGATTATTGTGGTCCGGTGAACATGAACAGAGCATGTGGCAAGGTCTGATAGACTAGTCCAGATCTCTCAGAAGAAATATCTTGGTGCAGTGCGGATTTGGGGAAGTCAAGAGGACTACCTTGAGTAATAGATTCCAAGGATTTAGCCTCCGGTGATTGACAAGGAAAAAGATATGAATAGTTGAATACCGGATTCCTGAGTAACAGTGTGAACAGAGGAAGAACTGACTGACAGAACATTAGATTGCTTTCCAGATGTGTTTTTGACAGTGGTAAAGGTTATGAAGACATGGATTGTGTTTGGCCGACATGATTAATGATTTCCACAAGTATATGCTTGATCCGCATTACTTGATATGTAAGGATTCAGCCGACAGAACAGAGTTTGTGAGAAGATAGGGCCAACTACAAAGATAAATGAGATCACTAGTGCGGGTATATATAGGATGGATTTAGTTGTGAGAAGTGTGGTTATGTGATGTGATATGCGAATAAGTGAAGATCAGAGCAGAAGCAGTAAGAAAGATCCGGTATGTGAAAGGAAAGCAGAATAAAGAGAAGAAAGATGAAATGCAGCAGATCAGTATACTGAGCCTAATCAGAACTGAACTCCAGCATATGTGGATGCTTTCAATCAGTTCAAATACTGTATAACATTCTTTTGTAGACAGTGTGTCTCCTTGTAGGTAGTGTGCCTCCTTTATGAGCAGTGTGCTCGGGCAGTGAGCCCTAATTGGCAAGTGCCATTTTGTAATTCCTTATTCTTCTAATAGAGAATAATCTTTGGGTTAATCACCCCGTGGTTTTCTCCCTTAACAGGGTTTCCACGTCAAAAATACTGTCATGTGTTTTTCATTTCATGGTTATGTTTGCTTGTTTGAATTAATGCTGCATTGATTAATAAGAAAGTTCAAAAGAAGAAATAATTAGGATAACTGATTCACCCCCCCTCTCAGTTATCAACAAGCTTCAATTTATTTAATGATTTAATTGATGATTATGGATGTTTTATTATTTGATTTCATTCTTCCCATATAGATGTTGAGGATCCTATCTTTGTTTTTAGTGCATGTCGATGTTTGTGTCAAATGGGAACGATGTTTCTAAATGCCTTTATCATATTTTCTTATGTGGACGTTGTTGGATTAATGCCCTTATTCATAATTTTATAATTTGGCTAAGTGATTTGTGTGAATTGGTTGATGATGTTTAATTGGCTTGTTGATTCATATTGAGTTGTCTATTGATAGTTGTGTAGGGTGGATCATGCCCCTAACATGTCTTCCATCTCCTTCGTGTGTGGGTATGTCCATGTAAGCTGAGCATGCTTGGATAGGTGTCTTGTGGCACTTCATCTTCTCTTATGGAGTGTTCCACTTGGCAACCTTATGTCTTGATGGAGAGTGTTTCAGTCTTGTACTTGTTCAGAGATTGACAAGTTTGGAGACCTTGTAATCATCTCCTAAGGCTTATTTTGTCTTCTATCAGTTCGTAGGAAGCCTAGGAATGTATTCCTTAGTAGTAGAGTCCTTGTGGATTCCTCGGTTAAAGTCTTGAGTAGGTGTCCTAAATAATTTTTTCTTTGAACATTGTGAGAGGATGATAGTGCTAGAAATGGACACCAACACGATGCATTGTAGTCCTCTAGGGTGTTATAGTCCTTGGGTCATTGGACAATGAGCATTTCTTGACCTTTTTCGAAGAAACTTTGTGTACAGAAGTTGTTCCTCTTAGTCTTATGTGTCTTCCCATGTTGACACATTGTTGATAGGTGTCTTGGTTTGAAAGTTATTTCCCCTTTTGTATTTGGAACCATGCCTTTGCATAAAATTGATTGGTGATAATTCCAATTGGTTGAGGCTTGTACCTCCTGTTGCAAGTATGTGCCTAATCGGTGTTGTCATTGGTGTCAACCATATCTTATTCTATTACTTGTTTAGAAGACTTGTATGTTGAGGATATTGAGAAAATTAGCCTCTCCGGAAGAAACAAGTGAGTTACAGAGAAGTGTAGTATAGACAGTGAGTTGTATGCTAAAGAACAGTCTAGTAAACTGCTCCGCATTTATTCCTTCTTGAAGATCATGGTCTATGGATTGGAAGTAAGTTAGAAGTATGTCTAAGGATGCTACATTCTAGGTTTGAGCCATACACATGAAGATCTGAGTGAGTTGTATTCACCAGAGTGAAACCAACTTTTTCTATAAGTTCAGCTGAGACAGGAAGATAGTATTTGGCTCCGCATTCCTCTGTAATAAAATATTTTGCTCTACGGTTCTAGAGGGAAGTCTGGGATGATGATAAGTGCCTATAGTTGCAATGGTTCATGGTTTGGTGGTCTGTAAGCTATCTTTCTTTTAGGACAGTTGAAGACAGTGAAGTTCATGTGTTTCGTCGAGAAGATTCCTATGGATAAAGTGGTTAAGGTTCGTGCGGTTGCTCTTCATGATTATAGCGTGCTTGTGGATGTCTCCTAATCATGTTCCTATCTAGACTTTTGTTCGCATTAAGAAATTGTGATGGTGTGTAAGATTGTTCCCAGTTAATGTAGCGTGTAACCAGTCTTGGCCAACCTGGTTGATCCCAGTGATTGCAGAGATCTCTGGAAGATTGTGGAAGCATGTTGTGGCATGGAAGATCATGCTTGAGTCCCAACTAAGGGATGGCATGATTTGCATTTTATTCCCTTTGCATGATATTGCAATAGGTCAAGACCTATTTTGTAAATGTTTATAATACTGACCTTGGAGATTGTTCCAATGGTTGATGATTGTGTTGCCAACCTTGATGATCATTCCAAGGTTGATGTAGTGTATAAATACTTGTATTTGAATTGTGGAAAAGGTGTCCTTGAGAAAAAATGAGAATATATTAAGAAAGGTCCAAAGGCAGAGCAAAGAAGGGGGAAGAGGAAAGAAGAGGAAGAGCAAAGCAGAGGAAGAGTAGAGCAGAGGAAGAGAAGAGCAAAGGAGTTCTTATTCATAATACAGAAAGGTGTTGATCATAGTAGTAAGTCTGGTAGTAAGCCACCAGTAGGGTTTAACAACCCTTAGGGTTTAACGGCTCTTATTATAATCTTGCTAGGTTTAGGGTTAAGGCAGTGATCCTGCTAGACCTAGTTGCTCTTCATGGAAGTAAGCCAATATCTTTAGGTTTGTGGAGTGACCAAGCCTAAACATCATTATTTCAAGATTGCAATATATATTGAGAGTTAATCATCTCCGTGATTTTTCCCCACCTTGGGGTTTTCCACATAAATCTGGTGTCTCTTGTGTTTGATGTTGTTAATTTTCTGATTTCATGCACTCGTGGTTAAATCATACTAATTGTGGATAAGTGATGAAAGTTTAAATTGTAGAAAGTGTTTAAGGTTTTGTGACAACTGATTCACCCCCCCTCTCAATTGTCTGGTGCATATCAATAATTGGTATCAGAGCCAAGTTCCTGTGAAGAAAGTTTAACATCATGAGGGAGATCCAAAATGTCTTACAAGAAGGAAGCGTCACATTTTGATGGAGCTAATTATGTTCTTTGAAAGGCTAAGATGAAAATCCATCTTCTTTCTCTTGGTGTCAAAGTTTGGAAAGGTACAGAAATAGAATACACCATACCTCAAAATGGTCCGACAACTGAAGACGAAATCAAAGAATATGAGATAGATATCAAGGCAAAAGATGCTCTGCTAAGCTCATTAATCGACTCAATACTGATGAAAGTGGTGGATCTTGAAACTGCAAATAAGGTATGGGAAAAGTTGAAAAATCTGTATGAAGGAGATGACTCTGTGAAGGAAGCTAAGTTACAAAGTTTGAAAGTGAAATATGAAAACTTAAAGATGAACAATGATGAAAACATATCAGTTTTTATGCAAAGAGTTGATGAACTTGTTATAGGAATAAAATCCATAGGTGGAAGTCTCGAAGAAAAGGAAATTGTTATGAAAATACTCAGATCTCTGCCCAAGTCCTATTGTCACAAGGTGGCCGCGATTGAAGAATTGATGCAAGTAAAAATAGTTAACAGGGATCGGTTGCTTAGTAAGCTTACTGCTTTTGAAATGATGAAGTTAGATGATGTTCTGCCAAAAGTTGAGACTGCCTTCAAAGCTAGTACTCCTGGAAGTACTTCCAGATCAGAAAAGTATAAGGTAGAATGCGATGATGAGTTACATGAAGTTGAAGCCAACTTTGTGGATAGACTGCAAAGAGGATCCAGTAAGTATAAAGGCAAATTACCTTTCAAATATTTTTCCTATGGTAAAGTAGGTCATTTTTCTTTCAGGTGTCCTGAAAGAATTGAAAGAAATAGAAGAAGATATGAGAATAGGCCTAGGACCATAAAGAAGTGTTATTATGTTGAAGATTTTGATGATGATGAAGGAGTATCAGATAATGGTGAACTAGATAATGCTAATTCCTCTGTAAATGAATGCTTGTTCATTGCTATTAAGGAAGATCTTGTGTCTACTAATTCTTCTAGTTGTATGAAGGAAGAAAAACCAGTGGAAAGTGATTTGGCTACTCATGTCATTAAGGACAAGGATGAATGGGTTATTGATAGTGGTTGCTCTCACCACATGACTGGTGACAAAAGTAAGTTTGTAAGTTTGGAAAAATATGATGGTGGACAGTTAGGTTTGGAGATGATACAGCTGGTAGAATTTGTGGGAAAGGATCTATTTCTTTTGATGGCAAGCATGATACTGAAGATGTCTTGCATGTGAAAGGATTAAAGCACAATCTTCTGATTGTGAGTCAGATGTGTGACAAGGGCTATGACTTAAGATTCAAGGACAATGGATGCAAGATCAAGGAAAGCTTCGAAACAGTCATTGCAACTGGTAAGAAGACCAGAGGTAATATCTATCACTTGAAAGGAACCGAGAACTATTCTTTGTTGACTCAGACCAATGAGAGTTGATTATGGCATAGAAGGTTATGTCACATAAATTTTGATAATATTATGAAGATAAGTACTGCACAGATTGTTAGAGATCTTCCTAAGCTTGTGAAGCCTGCTAATCCGGTTTGCAAGGAGTGTCAATTTGGGAAACAGACAAAAACAAGTTTTAAAAGAAAGGATCAATCAATTGGAGGACTACTTGAGCTAGTGCATACAAATTTGTGTGGACCTACCAGAGTAAGAAGTTTGCAAGGAGACAGGTATTTCATGCTGCTCATTGATGATTATTCTAGGATGACTTGGGTCACCTTTTTGAAAGAGAAAGTTGAAGCTCTAGATAAATTCAAGGCATTTAAAGCAATGGTTGAAAATGAGATGGATTTGAAAATTAAATATTTGAGGTCTAATAGAGGAGGAGAGTTCACATAAAATGAATTCAATTTATTTTATGAAGAGCATGGAATAAAGAGACAGCTATCTGCGCCTAGAACTCCATAACAAAATGGAGTTGTTGAAAGGAAAAATAGAACAGTTCAAGAAGCTACTGGAACCATGATGAAGGAAGCTCATCTTCTGGAAGCATATTGGAGAGAAGCAATTCACATTGCAGTATATATCCTAAACAAAGTTCAAGTAAAAGGTAACAGTTCAAAAACTCCCTATGAATTGTGGCATGGTAGAGTTCCCACTGTGAAATATTTCAAAGTTTTTGGTAGCAGATGTTATATCAAAAGAGAAGAATATTTAGGTAAGTTTGATGCTAGATGTGATGAAGGAATCTTCCTTGGTTACTCCACCAATAGCAAGGCCTACCGGTGCTATAATAAGAGGCTGAATAAGATCATTGAAAGTACAAATGTTAAAGTTGATGAATGTAAGGAAAAGTCTTCAAAATCAAGTGGATATGAGTCAGATGATATAGATGTTTCAGAAGTGGTGTAGCATGAAGACAACATAGATGAAGAAGAGCAAGCTCCGATAAGTGCTACCAAAACTCCAAGATATGTAAGAATTAGTCATTCTGAAAATCAAATCATAGGAGATAAGAGCAAAGGGATCTTAACCAGAAGAAAAGCTACAGAAGAACAAGTAAATTTTTACCTGATTTCTAAGATTGAACCTAAAACTATGGATGAGGCATGCAAAGTTGAGAATTGGATAAAGCCCATGGAAGATGAATTGATGTAAATAGAGAAGAATTAGACTTGGGATCTTGTTCCTAGACCAGCAGGCAAGAATGTAATTGGTACAAAGTGGGTCCTCAAAATCAAAATGAATGAGAATGGTGAAGTGGTAAGAAACAAAGCAAGATTGGTATGCAAAGGATACACTCAGGTTGAAGGAATAGACTTTGAAAAAACTTTTGCTCCAGTAGTAAGGATTGAAGCAATAAGGATGTTTCTGGCTTTTGCAGCATACAAAGATTTCAAGGTTTATCAAATGGAGAGTTGGATGAGGAAGTCTATATTGAATAACCGGAAGAATTTTAGTCACCAGAACAAGGGGATATGGTATGTAGATTGAAGAAAGCATTGTATAGATTAAAACAAGCTCCCAAAGCATGGTATGCACGATTGGACAAGTACCTGATACAAATAGGGTTCAATAAAGGTACTACAGATACTAATATCTACTTCAAGATCAATGATGAACAAACCATGATTGTTGTAGTTTTTGTTGATGATAGTATTTTTGGAGGCAATGAAGGTATGTGCACATTTTTTGTTGGAGAAATGTAAAGTGAATTTGAAAAGTCTATGTCTGGAGAGATGAACTTCTTTTTTAGTTTTGCAAATAAGTCAATCAGATAAGGGTATCTTCATTTCTCAGTCTAAGTATGTGAAAGAGTTGTTAAAGAAATTTGGGATGGAAGACTCTAAACCAGTATGCACACCTATGATAACTGGTTTTAAGTTGAGCAAAGATTATAACTCACCCATGGTAGACTAGAAAAAGTATAGATCTATGATTGGAGGATTACTTTATATGACTCAAACCAGACTTGACATAATGCATGCAGTGTCTTGTGGCAAGATTTCATGTAGAACCCAAGGAATCACATGTGATGGCAGTCAAGAGAATTCTGAGATATTTAAAAGGCACAATAGATTATGGTTTGTGGTACCCCAGGGATAGTGACTTTGTTCTCAGTGCATATACTGATGCATATTGGGTCAAAGATGTGGATGATAGAAAAAGCACAAGTGGAGGTGCATTCTTCTTGGGAAAAAGATTAGTATCTTGGTTGAGCAAGAAACAAGATTCAATATCCCTATCCACTGCAGAAGTAGAATACATTGCAGTAGCATGTAATTGCACTCAAGTGTTATGAATGAAGCAAACTTTGAAGGACATCAGTGTTGTGTATGAAGATCCAATTACAATATTTTGTGACAATAGAAGTGCCATCAACATATCAAAGAATCTAGTGATGCATTCAAGGACAAAGCACATATCCATTAAGTATCATTTTTTGAGAGAAAGGGTGACAAAGAATGAAGTGAAGTTGGAGTATGTTTCTATCAAGGATCGGATTGCAGACATTTTTACCAAGCCTCTACCTAAGGATACTTTTGAGTATCTCAGAGAAAAATTAGGGGTTATCACCTTGTTCGCTCTAAACTAAGATGCATAATAGTGCATTAGTCTAGAGGTGCTCAGAGGTTCAGATTGATGCTTTTCAGGGCTATTTCTTAGGGGGAGTAGTCAGAGAGTTCATAAGGGAGATTAGATTAGAGAAGATGAGTGCAAGTATGTGCCCTTTGCCATTGATGTCAAAGGGGGAGAGAAGTCATGTGAAAAACTTAGAGTGCAGATGTGTACGAGAAAGGGGGAGAATTTTGGAGAAAGAAAGACTGCAGGTGTGTAAAGAGAAAGGGGAGAAACTTGTCTTGATGGCTGTTGCAGTTTTTCACATCATATGTTGCCATCAATGACAAAGGGGGAGATTATTGCAAGTATGTTCCTAATCGGTGTTTTCATTGATGCCAACATATTATTCTTGTCATTGGTGTCAACTGTATCTTATTCTATTACTTGTTTAGAAGACTTGTATGTTGAGAATATTTAGAAAATAAGCCTCTCTAAAAAAAACAAGTGAGTTACAGAGAAGTGCAGTACAAACAATGAGTTGTATGCTGAAGAAAAGTTCGGTAAACTGCTCCGTATTTATTCCTTCTTGAATATCATGGTTTGCAGATTGGAAGTAAGTTATAAGTATGTCTGAGGATGCTACATTCCAGGTTTGAGCCATACGCATGAAGATCTGAGTGAGTTGTATTCACCAGAGTGAAACTTGGCTTTTCTGTAAGTTCAGTTGAGATAGGAAGATAGTATTTGGCTCTACATTCCTCCACAATAAAGTATTTTTCTCTACGGTTCTAGAGGAAGTATCAGATGATGTTAAGTGCCTATAGTTGCAATGGTTCATGGTTTGGTGGTCTGCAAGCTATCTTTCTTTTATGACAGTTGAAGACAGTGAAGTTCATGTGTTCTGGTGAGAAGATTCCTATGGATAAAGTGGTTAAGGTTCGTGCAATTTCTCCTAATGATTATAGCATGCTTGTGGATCTCTCCTAATCATGTTCCTATCTAGACTTTAGTTCGTGTTAAGAAATTGTGATGGTGTGTGAAGATTGTTCCTAGTTAATGTAGCGTGTAACCAGTCTTGGCCGACCTGGTTAATCCTAGTGATTGCAGAGATCTCTGGAAGATTGTGAAAGCATGTTGTGGTGTGGAAGATCATGTTTGAGTCTCAGCTAAGACATGGTGTGATCCACATTTTATTCCCTTTGCATGATATTGCAATAGGACAAGACCTATGTTGTAAATGTTTGTAATACCAACCTTAGAGATTGTTCCAATGGTTGATGATTGTGTTGCCAACCTTGATGATCATTCAAAGGTTGATGTAGTGTATAAATACTTGTAGTTGAATTGTGGAAAAGGTGTCCTTGAGTGAAAATGAGAATATATTAAGAAAGGTCCAAAGGCAGAGCAGAGAAGGGGGCAGAGGAAAGAAGCGGAAGAGCAGAGCAGAGGAAGAGTAGAGCAGAGGAAGAGCATGTTGACAAGAGACACTACTAGGCATGTCAAGTGTTGTCATTGATGGAAACTAAATCTATCCTACACATCTGCATTACATCATTTGATCATACCGAAATTTAGAGTGTAGATTTATCTAAGTCTGGATAGACAGGAACAAAGCATTTGACAGGGTTCTGCATCTTAGTCCACATTTCTCCACAGGTAATCACATTGTGTTGTGGATTTGAGGAAATGTTAAGGGATGTTAGGGATACCTAAATCTAATATTTTAACCTCTGGTGATGAAGGGATTGTAAGTTAGAAGCATCTGAGTATCGGGTTTTGGTTAGACAGTTGAGTTCGGTGAAGAACAAGCCGACTAGGTGTTTGATCCTTGTGTGGATGAAGAGAAGTGGTTGATTGAGTAATTTATGAGATCTAGTGGTATTGGACGACATGTGAGGTGACTTAAACACATAATTTTTGGTTTGCATTGATGTTTGTGCATGGATTTAGCCGACAGAACAATGTTCTTGAAATAGTTTCCAAGTTTTCTTAAGGTTGATTGCAGTTGATGTAATTTCATGTAGCGAATATATATAATCAATGGATTCAAGCATTTTGAGATGGGAATGTATTAATATGAAGGGATAAGTGTGAAGCATAGCAGTATCAAGTGTGAAACAAGGAGATCTAAGCTCCGGATCATGGCAGAACAATAAAGTAGGGTAGAGAAAGATGAAGTGTGTAAAGTCAGTGTACTGAGCTTAACTGAAACTGTTATTATGCATAGTTAGATGCTATTCTTTAGTTCAAACATTTAAGTGAACTCTTGTAATCAATTTTGTAGGTAGTGAGCCTCCTTTGAGCAGTGAGCTCTGGGCAGTGTGCCTGAAGGCACATGCCTTCCCATTTGTAATACTTTTAATAGAGTATAAATTCTTGTGGGTTAACCCCCACCGTGGTTTTTCCCTTAATCAGGTTTCCACGTAAAAATCCTAGTGTTCATGTGTTATGATCTTATTGTTTCTATTCATGCTTCTTTCTTTTGGATGTATGTGGTAAATTATTAAAGGAACATAATATTAAGTTTTGCAGAACAGTGATTCACCCCCCTCTCAGTGTTCCTTAGTTTCAATAATTGGTATCAAAGCCTAGTTCCTTGAAAGAAGTTTAACATCTTGAGGAAGATCTGGGAAGGTGTTTCAATGGGTTCATTCAAGTATTCTAATGGCATCAATGAACAACTCAAACTTGCTTTAGAAGATCTTGATCAATCCAAAGCAGAAGTCAAAGACTTGTAAGAGAACCTTAAAAATGTTGAGGATTTCATTTAGACTCTAAAAGGGCAACTAAGCAAATCCATGGAAAAGAGGAGGGAGCTACTTCAGTGGTTAGCAAATCAGAATGAAGACAATGGCATGGATGAAGCTCTGAAAGAAAAATCAAAGGAATGTGACAAGCTGGCAAAAGAAGCTGTTGTATTAAAACATGAAATAGAATCCAGAGTGATGAGGCTAACCAAGGAAATAGAGGAAAGGAAGAAGAATGAAGAAAACCTAAATTAGTCTTTGAAAGAAAGAACAGAAGAGTGATGCAGATTGGACAAAATAATTGGTCATCTAGAGTCTGATCTACAAGAAACTAGGGATAATGAGGAAGAACTTGAAAGACAAATTGTTATACTCAAACATGATCTAGAAGCTACAAATGAGTACAAAGAAAAGTTCAAGATAAGCTCAGCCAAACTTGAGGTATTGCTTGAAAGTCAGAAGAAGGCAGATGATAAACATGGTTTGGGATATGAGAAAGGTGAAAGTTTTGGATCCAGTCAAAGAAATCCTGAAGCAAGAAAACAAAGAAGAAATCCTAGAAGACCTCTAGTAAGACTACCTAATGCTCAAAGATATCCATCTTTCAATGGAAATTGTTTCAATTGCAATAAATTTGGTCATAGAGCTACTCAGTGCAAAAGTAGAGTGAATCAAAGTGGTCCATCTTTCTCCAGTCAATGCTTTAATTATAAAAGGTATGGTCATAGATCCAATGAATGTAGAAGTATGATGATGAACTACTCTAACAACAAAAGAAATGTCAATTATTTCAATGGCAACTATTTTGCATACACTAGATTTAGACACATGGCTAATCAGTGTAGATCAAGAAGGAATCAAGCAAATGAGAAAAGAAATGTAGTGCACTTTAATTGCAACAGATCCGGTCATATTGCAAGATTCTGTAGAAGCAGGGATGATGATAGAAAAGGTTTGGTGAACAAAAACCAAAACATGCAGAAACAAGATAAAGGCAAGGGTAAAGTAGATGTGAATGAGATCCATAATGAAATGAACAAAACATTGGTGAAGAAATATGATGCAGGGACTTCCAGAGGTCATAACTTTTGACTCAGATGTGGGTTTTCTACGAAATTTTATAGGTGGATGCGTTATGAGGTGGCCAGTGGTTTCCCAACCGACCCTAGTCAGTTGGACCTTGTCTTGGCACTTTTTCGGGACTTGAAACTTTCATCTTGGCCCTCAAAATGTCCTGATCTTATCCTTGCCTTTCCTTGTTCGTTCCTTTTGAAGATGATCCCACCAAATCATTGCATGACCCTTAATTTGGTGCATGCAAATTTCACCTTCTTTTCCTCTTTCATGGATTTCCATTCAAAAAAATTTCTCATGTCATTCAACCAGTCTATTGGTAATTTTCCCAGACTGGATGCTTATTTCCAGTTATCCCTACAAGGTAGCCATCATTGATCAACAAGATTCCTGGGCCAGGGGCCAACAGTATAGGAGATAGACTCTATAAATATCTCCCCTTCTTCTTTAGGCTCTGCAGAACCAAGGGGGGTATTCCCTACTCAACATCTATGACACATGCACATGAACTTACCTAGATGTTGATACAAAGCAGATAAATCCTCTTTTATTCAGACCAAAACTGTGGAATAAGTGCAAAGGGGCTAGCTTTGGGCCTATATTCAGTTGTGAGACAGAGGATTTTGCTCCTGAAACTACTTCTAAAGTCCTAATGGTTTGATCTAAAGTTTAAGTTGATTTTATGTTTGGATGCAAAACTGAGACTTTGGGTTGCAACCTCAGTACAAAACTAGATCGGTGCCTATCCAGGGCTCGGAGTCAATAGACATACACATGTGAATGGCCAACATAGACAAGGGGATTTTTAGTATCTGCCTTAGAGATACTTCCCAAAATTTAGATGCTTAATCATTCATACTTAATGGTATCCCTATTGCAGCACATTTTCTCAATGGTTAACCTGAAACATTTAATTTGTTCCTTGAACAAAAGTAGGAGATTAAACATTCAATATAGAAGAGTTATATTCCTAAACCTTAACAACCATTAGTTATCTTGATTCAAAAGAAAATATGCCCACAGCTTGGAGACAAATGATTAAACACATGCATAGAGCATTTCTCATATAAAACAACATGAAACCAGCGAATTCATGCATGAAACATACAACATGAGACTCATAAACTCACAAGACAGCCAAGACAGAGCCACCAATGAAGTAGTACCTTATTACAACACCAAAATTTGTCCAGTTTTCAACAACAACAATGAGTATCACAATTTGGCCTTTATACCAAGACTGTGTACTCAGCAAAATTAATTACACGACAAGGTCAAAAATTCCTGCCAGATACACTACACCAGAAATAGCGCTCAAAATCATAAATGCGACAGGGGACAAAATGGGAAGAAGCAAGAGAAGGGCGAGGCATAATTGAGCTAGAGCCCTGTACTGCCGCTAGAAGACTCTCCATCATAAACCAGGTACTTGGCCATTTGACCATCAACCCATGCTTGTCTGTAATCCTACCATTAATGGCTCAACCACCCATAGCTCCTCTTGGAAACCGTAGCAGTGCACCCATGGAAATTTCCCGCTAAAAAAAAAACTCTAGACATAAGGAAAAAACCATCGCTGAAGGTTCAAAACCTGACCGTTGATCAAAAATCCATCGCCGAAATCAACGGTCCCAAAACAAGTATGAAGAGCTGCCAGCGAATGCTATCATGCCACGTAGGCTCCTCTTCCTCTATCGCTGACCTTTTTCTCCTTTTATTTCCCCTTTATCGCCTTTGTATATGCAAACCCAAATGCATATACAACATACAAGGCGGACGTCAAATGTTATAGAACAAGTCAAAATTTAGCTTGGGACCACCATGTACCTCCATCCTGCACCCACTGTATGTATATTTCACACATACAAGCACATATATACAAGGTGGATTCCACTACATCTATCCACCGGATTTGAAAAACCTTCAGGTCCGGGCCTTGTATCCTCATGAGTTTGCATATCGGCACATACACAAGTGCAAATATACAAGTGGTGGGCTCGATTCGTTTTCCCTCTCCTTTTCACATTTCATTGCACATCGCACATACAAATGCAATGTACAAGCCACGGACGCCACACTACTTTAGAACAAAATGAAAACAACCTCAGGTTCGCCTTGCAACTTTGGAATGCACCTCCATTGTATGTTCGAACATACAATCACTTTATACAAGTGGCGGGCCCCATCAAATGCACCTTCTGCTTTTGTATGTTGCGGAACATACAAGGTCCCTTATATATTTTGCCTATATTTTCAATTGTATATCACCGAATACACATTTTCCCTTTGCATGCAAACAGGGAATCCTTAGAGAATATGCGATAAATGCATTTAACCATTGTATGTGTGCCCGAATGTATGTTGCATACACATTCCACATTTGTATATCCACAGCACTGTTCACTTTGCATGTCGCGGGCCTTTGTATATTTTTCAATGTACATTCCCTTGCACATACAAGCAAGGAATCTTCTCCAGAATATTCCTGTAATGTATCTTTTCCTTTGTATGTTTCGCATGCATATTCTACATACAAGCCTGATATACAAGCAGGGTTGCTATACAAATGGCAAATATTCCCAGAATCTTACAGAAGATTCCCCCAATGTATATGCAACCTGATATACATTTAGAAATGCATATAACTAAAAAATTTTACCATTTCTAGAAGCTGATTGAGATTTCACAAGCTTGTCAACAGATTTGATCACTTGCACACACAGAAACTTGACACTTTTCTCATGTGTGATGGAAAAAAGATAGTAAAACATTTCACTGGGCTGGTCAACCGATGAACATTAAGGCATGGAGATGAAACTTAGTAGCAGGAAACCCGTTACAGGAAGCCAACATCAGAATAGACAAAACAACACAACATACCAAGGAAGACAAAAACTTAAGGGTTTGAAAGAGAAAACCTGCAAACATTCAAGCTTAAAACCCTAAACATGAATGAATACTAACATAGGCTCTGATTTGGGACGTGCAGGCACAAGGCTACAGCGAGGACCAGACTACTCTAGGGAAGACTAGAAAAAAACCCAAAATTTAAAACACGATCGACTATACAAGGCATGTACAAAATATTTACACCTAGTTTACAGTGTGCACATAAGGTATTCATTTATGAGAAAAAAGTTTTAAGGAATTTACCATGCACTGGCAATTCCAGCAATTCACCATTCAGGGTTTGGAGAAAATAAGAATCATCTCCATAGATATTGCTAATTTGATATGGGCCAGTCCATAAGGCCTCAAATTTACCATGTTGCCCTTATCCTGACTCCTAGTGTTCCACATAATGACCAAGTCATCTATCTGAAACCTTCTTTCTGTAGCCCTTCTATCAAACAGATATTTCACTTGTTGTTGTGTCTTGATGTTTGTTTTATGTGCTTCCCTTCTTATCTCATCTAGTGCAACCAACTGATTTATTCTTTTAGTCATTGGGTCTCCAATCTCCTCACTGTTCCCTTGGATGAATTTATAAACTGGCAGGAGGTTGTTCACAGGCAATCTAGCTACTGTACCATATACTAGTTCATAAGGTGACCTTCTAGTTGCTTTTGTCACTGTCACCCTGTCAGCCCATAATGCCAACTTCAGCTTTGAATCCCAAGACCTCTTGTTTTTATCTACCATCCTTTTGATGATTTTCATGAGACTTTTGTTGCTTGACTCTTCCTGACCATTCCCCTATGGATGATATGGTGATGTATGAGACAAATCCATTCCATATTTATTGCAAAAGTCAATAAATTCACTAGACCTGAAGCACATTGCATTATCCATGACTACTTTTACTGGTACTCCAAATCTGATAATAATATTTTCTAGAATAAAATCCATCACCACTTTGCTTGTAGCTTTTTTAGTCGGGATGGCCTCAATCCATTTAGTGAAGTAATCAGTGGCACCCAAAATCCAACTGTGCCCTTCACTTGATTTTTCTGAGATTTCCCCTATGAAATCAATCCCCCATTGCTGAAATAGAGCTTCTACAGTTATAGTCCTAAGGGGTAATGCACCTTAATATCTTAGCTTTCCTGAGAACCTTTGGCAAGACTCACATCTTCTTACCAGTTTGTGTGCGTCTGAGAAAAGAGTTGGCCACCAATAGGCTGCTCTGAGAATTTTATGGGCTATTGTTTGGCCAGCATAGTGTCCACCACACACTCCATTGTGCATGTCACTTATAATATCCTTAGCATGATCCTCATTCACACATCTGAACAATACACCATCAGGATTTTTCCAATACAGCTCTTCTTGAACAATGATGTATTTAATAGCCTGTAACTTCAAGGTTCTCTTCTGGATATCGCTGAGGTGGGAAGGACAGTTTAAATTCTGCAAATAATATACTATGTCCTTATACCACTTAGAGTCTGATATATTTACACCCTCATTGTGCACTACATTCACTTGGCATGCCTCTAGATTTGACTGTGTCATCAGTTTTGCCAAATCTTGTCCTCTTACCAATTTTGTGATCTGTATTTCAATGTTGAATTCTTGTAATTTATTTATCCATCTACATCTCCTTCCAGTTACCTCCTGTTGAGTAAATATATCTTTGATTGCTGCATGAGGCACGTATGTAACTATCTGAGAGCCTACTAAATATGACCTGAAGCTCTTGACTGCTCTAACCAGTGCATATGCCTATTTCTCCATGATGTCATACTTTAATTCAGTAGCCTGTAATGACCTAGTAAAGAAAGCTATAGGTTGTTCAAAACCTTCTGCATTTTTTTGTAGTAAGCAAGCAACAATAGTATGGAAAGAAGCAAACGAGAATAACTGAAATGGCTCAGAAAAATCAAGAGATTTTAAAACAAGAGCCATCTTTATTGCCTCTTTGATATTTTGAAATGATTTGGTTGTATCATCTTCCCATTTGACAGTTGCACCTTTCTTCAACATTTTAGAGATATCTTTTGTGGTCTCTACAAAGTTAGGAACAAATCTTCTTACAAAATTAATTTGTCTAAAGAAGGACTGAACACCTTTCACTGTTCTAGGGATCTGAATTTTGTCTATTGCAGCCACCCTCTCAGGATCAATCCTGACTCCATCTTTGGAGACAATGTGTTTGAGCAATTTTCCTTCCACAACCCCAAAAACACACTTCTTTGGGTTGAGTGAGATGCCGTACTCCAATGCTCTAATAAAAATCTGCTCCAGGTGCATACAGTGCTGCTCTTCTTTCTTTGAAAAGGTAGTTAAGTCATCTTGATACACAACCAAGATTGAATCAATCAATCTTGCGAAAGCAACATCCATAGCCCTCTGAAATGTGGCACCTGCATTTGTCAGTCCAACTGGTATCCTCGCATATACATAGGTTCCCCATGGAGTGGTGAAGGTAATTTTGAACTGTTCTGATTCTTTTACTTTCACCTGATACCCTAAAAATCCATCCATCGTGGATAAGAGTTCACAGCCAGTCACCTTCTGCAACATGGCCTCCATGTTTGGCAATGGATAATTGTCCTTCAAAGAAGATACATTCAAATTTCTAAAATTCACACAAAGTCTTATGTCACCATTTTTCTTTCGAACTAGGACAAGGTTGGATACCCAAGTTGAATGTCTGATAAGCATGGTTATTCCAGCCTCCCTAAGCTTCATAAGCTCTTCTTGCATTTTAGGAGCTAAGGTTGTGTTGATAGGTCTTTATTTTTGCCTAAATGGTTTAGCCCCAGGCTTCAAAGGGATTTCATGCTGGAATAAATCCTCTCTATAAGCTTTCAGGTCCTCATATGACTAGGCAAAAACATGCTTATACTTTCTCAGTAATGCAATCAGCATTGCTCTAACATGTGGTTTAAGTTGTTTGCCAACATATACCTTTTTGGGAGCATGAGATGTTCCCAAGTTTATCTCCTCTAGATCATTCTTATTTGTTGGAGATGTCTTTGTAACAAATTGGTCCCTATTGTCAAAAGCTCTCTCCAAAGCAACCAGCCCTCTAGGGATTTTATTTGTCTTGAGTTGAATTACCTCCTTCCCTAAGAGAGTCTCTTTTTCATCTACAACCTCTACGATGTTCTGAAAATCCATTTCTTGGTTCTCATACTCATCAATACAATGTAGAAATCTCAGTAAATCTTTATCATCATCAAACACTTGCTAGCTGCACACATTGTCTGGCACTGTAGGTCTAAGATTGACTTCAACATTTGTGACATCTGATAGAGTGATATCATTTGGCCTGATAGCTACATTAGCTAGAAAATTTGCCCTGACATTTTTTGATCTCTCTATCCAATTTATTGAAAATACATCAAACAATTCAATTGTATCCCAAACAACATGTTTATATTGTTTTAACCTCTTATTCTTTGATGCATACTTATCTTTAACTTGGGAAACAATAAGCTCTGAATCACCAAATACTTTGAGCATCTTGATTCCATGCCTCAAAGCTACATTCAATCCTAATAACAGAGCTTCATACTCTGCAATATTATTTGTGCAGGCAAACTTCAGCAAGAATGAAAATTTTAGAAGCTTACTAGTTGGAGATAAAAACACAACTCCAACACCAGAGCCTTCCTTCAAACAAGCTCCATCAAAGTACATGGTCCAAGGACCCTGTTGGTCAAGATCTTGAATGCAAATATCTCTCTCTTTACCTTCTTTAACATCTGAGACAACTCTGAAATTTTCACAGTCAGTATCCACAAAACATATATGCTCCTCTGACTCCTAATCTTCAACTGTTTCTGATGATCTTTCTTCTCTGATCAATTTGACATCCTTGCCATTCATTGGGATCATAGCATATGACAAATCTAATTGCATACTCCCACCAATCAATGCTGCCCACCTTCTTGATAACAACATGCCATACTGTGGCTTGATATCAACAACTGTTATGTTCATTTTGTATGTTCTTTCTGGATATGCTGCCAGTTTGAAATCCACATATTTCATAATTCCAATGACAGGTACTTCCCTAGCATCCATGGCATAGCATTTCCCACATGCTTTGTCTATTTTTAACCCAGCTTACTGCATAATGGCCAAAGGCATGATATTTGTTGATGCTCCTGAATCGAGCATACAATTCTTAATTATTTTTCCGTTTATGACAAGGGAGACATAAAATGGTTCAACCTGTGAAGGGCACTTTGTCATGGTCATCCCCAAATACACCTCAGGAATTTCATCCTCGTCAATGTACAGGGCCTATTTCTTACCCTGAGGTTCATCACCCAACTTGGCTTGACAGGGTACTCCTGAAATTAAGGATATTTCTTTATTTCTAAACTCTTCAACTTTCATCAGCTCCATCAGTGGAATAGAGACTTTTATCTGTGATAAGACTTGAGTGATGTCAAATGGAGCATAATTTTGTATGACAGTCGTAGCTTGCTCCACGGTTTTACTTCCATTTTGAGATGATCTAGCTTTAACTTTTATGGCTCCTTGACTGTTATCTTTGATCCAAAATTTTTTGTTTTGATTCTCAACCGAGGGAATTCTGCTTTCTGGTCCTTGAGGATCATGACCTATTTTCTGCTTAAAACCTTGCTTATTATTGTTCCATTGTTTCTTATATGTTTCAGTCCCCTTATAATTTTGCACTGGCTAGCCTGCAGAAGTATTCTCTAGTTGGTGTGAGTTGCTTACCTGAGCTTTATCTCTTACGTTATAATTGCTTTTGACTTGAGCTACTGCTACAGCTGTGAAGGCTCAAATTTCTTCATCAGAAGGCCTCCTTAAGTTATTCAGAAAATTGTGTGAGTCCTGAGTATAGGCATAGTTGTCTTCATCACCTTCATCATAAGGAAACTGCTGACAAACCTACACCTCATTACTTGCACTTGCATCAACATCATGAGAGGGATACTCTCTGTTTGTAGACAACATATTGACATTATCATCTTCCATGTGATGCTGCTCATTGCACTCATCACAGGCAACAGCATTGTTATATAGAGACCTAGCAATCATACATTGTGATTGTGAATGAGGCATTTGACATATGATACACCATGGGGTGTCATTAACAGTATTTATAGCCTTCCTCAAAGGATCAAGAGTTTCTTTAACATTTTGAGTCCTTTGATTTGTGTTGTGGTGTGGGAGGATGGGTTTACCATTATGCCAATTAGTATTATATGGCATGTCATGTAATGATGGTCTTCTTTCTTGCCTTTGGTAAACCTGTCTGTCAGGACCTATCCCCTTTTCATTTTTAGTCATTCTATAGCTCAAGTCCTTGACAATAGTTGTCAACTTATCTAATTTATCTTCGGAAGTAGATGCACTGCCTTGAACACTTTGAGATTTAGTATTTGAATTTTGCAGAATTTTCACATCATCTCTTATGTTTGTCTTACCAGATGCTTTTCTATTATTTTCAATATTTGTTGCAATTTTGAAAGCATCTCTGAGGCTATGAGGACCTTTATCTCTCAATCCATAAGCAGTTTTGACATCAAAAGCATTTATGTATAACACTATGCACATAGGTTCATTAGGCCTCAGGTGATGTGGCAGTTTGTTCAATACCTTAGTGAATCTAGCATTGAAATCAGCACCCTGTTCATTTGATCCTTTGGTAATCCCATTGAATTCATTTATGAAGAAACTTGGGTCAGTCTTGTCACCGTATTGTTCTTTGAATATTCTCCTGAAGTCATCCCATGATGAAATACTCCTGTCAGGCAGACCTTTGTACTATTCATTGGCTTCATCAACTAAGGATTGCATAAATGATTTCATGAAAACATCCTCATGCTCAACCTCAAAGTTGTCCATAATATTCTGAAAAACTTTTAAATGGTCTTCCCCCGATACAGTATTATTTCCTAAAAATTTAGGCACTTACAGCCTCACATGTTTGTCAATAGGGTTTGGGTAACCAGGAATGCCATCAAAAATAAGTTGTCTGAATCTGTCCAGCTGCATCGGCTGTCTACCAAATTGATTAGCATTGGCATTTTTGAGTGCATTCTGATTTCTTACATTATTTAATGGTACTCTAGCATTATTTGCATTCTGTCTTTGATCATTATGCTGATCCTGGACCTCATTTCTGTGCTGATTTCTCTGCACATTTACATTTTCAAGGGTAGGAATTGAATCATTCTGAGCAACTCTCAGAGCTTGCACTTTCTATCTCATGTCATCTCTGATTTTTACTGCCTGCAGATACTCTAATTCTGCTCTTAAACTTTTGATTTCTTTAGCTAATTGTTCCTCTTTGGGCATAGAAGAGGATGGTCCCATTCCATTTCGGTCATCATTATCCTCATCCCTTGGAGACTCAACCTCTTCAAATCTATCACTGGGATCCAAGAAAGGGCGTTCTTGAAACACTTCTGACCTTATTCTCAGAACACCACCCTACTGTTTCTCATATACATTTTGGATTTCAGCTTTTGTGTTTGAAAAATAAGGCTTTGTCCTCTCTGAAGATCCTGGATTGTTTTGATTATTATCACGATTTCTGGGGCTAGGGGAACCCTCTTGACTAGCTTGAGCAGTCCCCTTTTTCCTGTACATCATCTTTCTGGGTAATTCTTCAGACAAAGAATTACGTAGGGATCTTCTCCCTTGCATACAAATTTTTACTTTACCGGTTGGGAGATTGGTTCGGAGTCACCACCTATAACTAGGAATTGTTTTGAGTCGCCAAAATTTGTTGCGACTCAGATGGGCAATAATTTACCAGGGATGAAAAGATAGTACTTTCACTTCATGATCCCCAATAGAGTCGCCAAAATATGTTGGTAATTTTCCTAGACTAGATGCTTATTCCCAGTTATCCCTACAAGGTAGCCATCATTGATCAATAGGATTCCTGGGCCAGGGGCCAACAGTATAGGAGATAGACTCTATAAATATCTCCTCTTCTTCTTTAGGCTCTGTAGAACCAAGGGGGTATTCCCTACTCAACATCTATGACACATGCACATGAACTTACCTAGATGTTGATACAAAGCAGATAAATCCTCTTTTATTCAGACCAAAACTGTGGAATAAGTGCAAAGGGGCTAGCTTTGGGCCTATATTCAGTTGTGAGACAGGGGATTTTGCTCCTAAAACTACTTCTAAAGTCCTAATGGTTTGATTTAAAGTTTAAGTTGATTTTATGTTTGGATGCAAAACTGAGACTTTGGGTTGCAACCTTAGTACAAAACTGGATTGATGCCTATCCAAGGCTTGGAGTCAATAGACATACACATGTGAATGGCCAGCATGAACATAGACCAAAGACTAGATATCAAGGGAATTTTTAGTATCTTCCTTACAGATACTTCCCAAATTTTAGGTGCTTAATCATTCATACTTAATGGTATCCCTACTGCAGCACATTTTCTCAATGGTTAACCTGAAACATTTAATTTGATCCTTGAACAAAAGTAGGAGATTAAACATTCAATATAGAAGAGTTATATTCCTGAACCTTAACAACCCTTAGTTATCTTGATTCAAAAGAAAATATGCCCACAGCTTGGAGACAAATGATTAAACACATGCACAGAGCATTTCTCATATAAAACAGCATGAAACTAGTGAATTCATGCATGAAACATACAACATGAGACTCATAAACTCACAAGATAGACAAGATAGAGCCACCAATGAAGTAGTACCTTATTACAGTACCAAAATTTGTCCAATTTTCAACAACAACAATGAGTATCACAGTTTGGCCTTTATACCAAGACTGTGTACTCAGCAAAATTAATTACATGACAAGGTCAAAAATTCCTGCCAGATACACTGCACTAGAAATGGTGCTCAAAATCCTAAATGCAGCAGGGGACAAAACGCGAAGAAGCAAGAGAAGGGTGAGGAGTAGTTGAGCTAGAGCTCTGTGCCGCCGCTGGAAGACTCTCCATCATAAACCAGGTACTTAGCCGTTCGACCATTGGCCCATGCTTGTCTATAATCCTACCATTAATGGCTCAACCACCCACAGCTCCTCTTGGAAACCGTAGCAGTGCACCCATGGAATTTCCCGCTCAAAAAATGACTCCAGACACAAGGAAAAAACCATCGTTGAAGGTTCAAAACCTGACTGTTGATCAAAAATCCATCGCTGAAATCAATGGTCCCAAAATAAGTATGAAGAGCTGCTAGCCAATGCTATCGTGCCACGTAGGCACCTCTTCCTCTATCGCTGACCTTTTCTCCTTTTATTTCGCCTTTATTGCCTTTGTATATGCAAACCCAAATGCATATACAACATACAAGGCAGAGGTCAAATGTTATAGAACAAGTCAAAATTCAGCTCGGGTCCACCATGTACCTCCATCCTGCACCCACTATATGTATATTTCACACATACAAGCACATATATACAAGGTGGATTCCACTGCATCTATCCATTGGATTTGAAAAACCTTCAGGTCTGGGCCTTGTATCCTCATGAGTTTGCATATCGGCACATACACAAGTGCAAATATACAAGTGGTGGGCCCAACTCGTTTTCCCTCTCCTTTGAACATTTACTTGCACATCTCACATACAAATGCAATGTACAAGCCGCGGATGCCACACTGCTTTAGAACAAAATGAAAACAACCTCGGGTCCGTCTTGCAACTTTGGAATGCACCTCCATTGTATGTTCGAACATACAATCACTTTATACAAGTGGCGGGCCCCATCAAATGCACCTTCTGCTTTTGTATGTTGCGGAACATACAAGGTCCCTTGTATATTTTTCCTGTATTTTCAATTTTATATCACCGAATACACATTTGCCCTTTGCATACAAACAGGGAATCCTTAGAGAATATGCGATAAATGCATTTAACCATTGTATGTGCGGCTGAATGTATGTTGCATACATATTCCACATTTTTATATCCACAGCACTGTTCACTTTGCATGTCATGGGCCTTTGTATATGTTTCAATGTACATTCCCTTGCACATACAAGCAAGGAATCTTCTCCAGAATATTCCTGCAATGTATCTTTTCCTTTGTATGTTTCGCATGCATATTCTACATACAAGCCCGATATACAAGCAGGGCTGATATACAAATGGCGAATATTCCCAGAATCTTATAGAAGATTCCCCCAATGTATATGCAACCCGATATACATTTAGAAATGCATATAAATCAAAAATTTTACCATTTTTGGAAGCCGATTGAGATTTCACAAGCTTGTCAACAGATTTGATCACTTGCACACATAGAAACTTGACACTTTTCTCATGTGTGATGGGAAAAAGATAGTAAAACATTTCACTGGGCTGGTCAACCCATGAACATTAAGGCATGGAGATGAAACTTAGTAGCAGGGAACCCGTTATAGGAAGCCAACATCAGAATAGACAAGACAATGCAACAGACCAAGGAAGACAAAAACTTTAGGGTTTGAATGAGAAAACCTGCAAACATTCAAGCTTAAAACCCTAAATATGAATGAATACTAACACAGTCTATCAACTCCTCTGGTTTAAGACTACCTACATAATCTGAAACATGTACCTTGATCCCTTCATTTTTCCCTTCTAAGGCCCTGAACATCCTCTCTTCAAAGCTCATGCCTTCTAATTCTTCTTCTTCATGTTATGTATGTTAATTTGCACCTCCTCCACCTATCTCTTCATTAGATTCGTCTCCTCCTCTACCCAGTCTTTTGTTTTCCATCTGTGTTATAAGTTCTATTATTTGCCTTTGTAGATTTTTCATTTCTCTATGCATCTGGGCAAGACCACCTC
Source organism: Cunninghamia lanceolata (assembly GCA_027924645.1). Classification (NCBI taxonomy): domain Eukaryota; kingdom Viridiplantae; phylum Streptophyta; class Pinopsida; order Cupressales; family Cupressaceae; genus Cunninghamia; species Cunninghamia lanceolata. Next base: position 15,685,786 of record BSBN01001272.1, on the reverse strand, counting down.
TTCCTCTTCCTCTCCCAGCCATCTTCCTGCTCTGATACCAGATGATGCAACACACAACATACACTCAATACAATTTTGCCATTAATCATGTGAGAGCCAAAGATTTGAAGACTGGAACATAAAAAAGACTTCTATTCATCAACTTTGCTGCTACAATGAGAGAAAACTCTCTTATATCTAAGAAAACAAAAAAATCAAAAAATTACCTTTTTTGGCAGATTTCGACAATTGTCAGATTTTGCCATTTTAGGTAATTTTACAATCATATCTTGAGAATCTAGTTTTTTCCCAAAAACTTCCTAAAGCTAAGGTAGGATGAAAAGCCAACTAACATCCTAAATTCGAAACATGAGTTTCGAGTTATTAAAAAAAGCAACTTTTAAAAAACTAGAAAAAAACACTAAATTGCCATTTTGAGGGCCAAGATGAAAGTTTCAAGCCCTGAAAAAGTGCCAAGACGAGGTCCAACCGACTAGGGTGGGTTGGGAAACCACTGGCCACCTCATAACACATCCACCTATAAAATTTCATAGAAAAACCACATCCAAGTCAAAAGTTATGACCTTTGGAAGTCCCTGCATCAAAATATGAAATGAATAATGGTGATGGGTTTGCACCAGAATCCGTTGCTGATAATTCCTCTGAGAATTGAAATAGGAGCTCTGGCTTAGGGGGAGCTGCATTGAAAATCTCATTCCCCCTGCTAGTAAGTGCCTCAATCTGACATGATGAATTAAGATAAAGAAGCCTATTTCAGATCTGTCGAAGCCAATTTTGAAAGAAAAGAAGCTAATGCGATTGATTGCGGAGCAATTGAAGATTGACTATATTCAGAAATAGAGTAACTAGATGAATTAGGGAAAAGCATTTATTACAATGAAGAATTAGGTTTTGCGGAGGATAAAAGGTCATTCATTCAAATACTTGAATCACTTTGCATTCAAAGAGAACAAGGAGAAGAGCGCCTGAGCTAAAATTTTAGAGATTTGAAGTGCGAAGAACGAATTTGACAGCTAACCCTAATTCCATGAAGAAAAAGGTATTTTTCTATGAAGCTTTGAACTTGTAATCTTTTGAAATGGCTACACCTTTGGTTGTGAATATCACTAAGTGACCTAGGCCAAATTTTAAGAAGCAACCTTTCAAGTCCACTAAAGTCGATCCGTGGGAGCATTTTCTAGTGTTCCATATGGAGTTCTTCACACAGAGGATATTAGGGCTTACATTCATGCGCCTCTAGAGGAGCATGGTGACTCAAGGTTTACTAATCTATTCATGAATCACTTAAAAGGTGATGATTTTGAGCTCAAACTAGAGTACAAAGTCCTGAAAGACAAGAAGTTCATACAATTTTTTTAGTTTCTGAGTTTCACAAAGGACGAGTGAGTCTGGTATGTTTTGAGCCATATCCATGATGAGTTTTTATGGCTAGGTCATCCATTTAAAATCACAAAAGATGCAATAAGGGCAGTTATAGGATTGAATTCAACCAGTACTCTGCCTCAGTTGAAGGTTGTAAAGAACCAGGAAGTCACAGAGGCAACTAGATCAAAATTTGACAAGAGAGCTATGACTATAAATGATATAGAGGATCATGGGGTTAGATTCACATCAATGGTGATAGGGTACAAGATATATTTCTCTAGCAGAGAAAATTTAGTGTCTGAAACAACTATTTATACTACATATCAGATGGTAAAAGAAGGTGTAGACTATGATCTCTGTGAACTGTTGTTGAACTAGCTTATGGAGAACCTAAGCAAGATAAAGAAGGACAAGAAGTACTCATTCAAATATGGTATGCTAATCATATGTCTTTTCTTTTATTTCTTGAGTGAGCTCCCTAGGAATAAGAATATATATTGGTCCAACAAACAATCGGTAGCAATCCAGATTAGAAATCATTTGAGCTATCTGGGTAATTATGATGCACAAAAAACTACACTTTGGGGATTCTTCAAAAATTTCCAGAGTATAATACAGGCTAGGGATAGAATACCTAGGGTTGTGGTTAAAAAATACAAGGACACCATTTGTTTTATGGTTACTATTGATCAGTGTAAAATGGAAGCAGTGGAACCTAGAGTTGTGTGGATCATACCCATGGGGTATGAAGTGGATGGACGTGTATTGGATTTGTATGCACATCATCTGTTCAGTCAACCTAGGGATCCAACTAAGGAGAGATTTGGAACATATGAGGAGATCTCACTAAAACTACATCTTGAATTCAAGGCTCCTAAAATCAAAAGGACTGGGAGGAAAGAAGTTGAGCAGTTGGCTGAGATTTTAGACCTTACCAAAGAAGTTGTGAGACAATTTAGGGAAAGGACAGAGAAAGTTGAGAAGGAGAAGCAAGACACGGAACAGAGAAGTGTTCTGGCAAAATCTCTTTCTAAGTCAAGGACCACTAGGAGTTCTAGCTCAACCTCTAGTGTATCACCTTCTCCTACTACATAAAAACCTATGAGTAAGGAAGGAAAAAGGACAAAGGTAAATAGCAAAAGAACATATGTTAGTGTGGAGAAAAAGGATGAAGAAGAAACTGATTCAGATGATGAGGTTAAAGAGTTGAAGGCCTCAGGCACTAAAGTGGCTAAAGTTTCTAAGGAGAAACCATCCAGAAGTAAAAAGTCTAATAAAAGGCATAAGATAGAGGCTTATGTTGAGAAGCCTACTCTTTCTATGGATGACATCATTAAGTCAATCACTGTAGATGGAAACTTGAAACCAATGATTGAATTTTATGATCATTACAGTGATGCTGATAAGAGAGTTTTGGAGGAAGCAACAGTCAAATACCTGAATATCTATAGTAAGACTCTATTTGAAATAACTTCTAAAATTCTGGAAAGCCTTGCAAAAATTCTAGAAATAAGAAAAGAGAATGTAAAAGCTAAATACTTTGAGCTCCGGGAGCATGTGCTAATAAAATTATGTCCTCAAATTACTCTGGATCAAAAGAACCTGATATTCAAAGAAGTGAAAGAGGACTTCAAGAGTAAGATCAGAATGAATATGCTCATGCTGGGAGAGATTGATAAGATAGTTGAAGATACTTAGAAGATTCTTCCAAATGCATTGAAAAGGCATAATCTTCCCACTGTTGAAGAAGAAACTGATAATGAAATTGATTCCTCCATTCCGGATGTTGAGGAATTTGATAAAGATGATAATAATAATGCTGCTGAGGATACACAAAATCCTCCAGAAGAGAATGCAAAAGATATTTCTGATATAGATAAAAGCAAGGATGCCTCTGATGATGATGCAGAGAAGGCGGAAGCAGAGAAAAAGAATGAAAATGTTGAGAAAGACAATGTGGTTGGCTCTAAAAAGGGAGAAGATGGAGGCCCTGAAGAGCATAAATCTGAAACATCATTTTGGGCAAGAGACACTGTAGAAGCAGTGAAATAAATTTTGGAGAGAGATAAACAAGTTGCAGAAGATCAGGATATAATACAAGGACCAATCAATTTTGATACTCTTTCACCAGTACAAAAGATGAAGTTGGCCTCTATTGCACAAGCTAAGGCCAAAGAGGAAATCTTGAAATCTCATTTTGAAGACAGTGAGTTGCTTGGTCTTGCATCTGGGATTTTGGAGAAAATCATGCCTACATTTCAGAAGGACTCATCAGCATCCCCCTCGAGTCAGTTGAAGAGTTTGATAAACTCTGTAAGTACTCATTTTGAAACTTTTGAGAAATTAGTAGAAGTTAAAGTCAGAAATGATATAATGAGAAGATATTTGCTAAAATAAGGAAAATAATTAGCTATGATAGATCAGTGCTTGACACTAGTGTAAAGAGTATTCAAAATGCCCTCTCTGAAGGTGCACAGATTTATAAGTTTTGTCTAAATCGGTCTAAAGTTGTTGAAGATATTGAGAAGAAGATTAAGGACTTAGAGCTCAAATTGTCTAACATTTCTCAGTCCTATAGTCCTTTAACTGAGTCTATAGTAACTAAAGAATGCCAAGTAGTGCGCTTGCGGAATGAATTGAGTAATTTGGAGAAGGAAAAGGCTAAAGTTTTGGGCAGATTGGATGAGCTCCGGGGATTGATTTCCCCTAAGTTAGAGACTATGTATGATATACTGGTAGAATCCCAATCTGTTGCTGCTACTTGTGATCCTACTGATCTTCAAAAGGTAGAATCACAGGCATTTTTGTTCAGTGGGCATATATCCATTTTGGGCAACATAAAGAAGAACTGGGTTAGTGAATTGTCACAGTTGAAAAACATTTTTGGTGATATCTTTTTGCTGATAAACAGGGCTTAAGGACTATGTGTTCATATGCAGAATTATGTACATAGAGTTTTTGCATGTATTTTGGTATGTGAATCCCAACCTTTGCCATTGATGTCAAAGGGGGAGAGGAAAAGTAGTGAAAAATGAGGATTCATCTAAAGGGGAGCATTAAGTGTATATGGTAAGGGGGAGTTGTTCTAACACTTAGTCATTTTTCACTAAGTGTTGCCATCAATGCCAAAGGGGGAGATTGTTGGCAAGAGACACTGCTAGGCATGTTAGGGGTTGTCGTTGATGGCAATTGAATCCATCCTACACATCCACATTACATCATTTGATCATACCAGAAGTCAGAGTGCAGATTTATCTAAGTCCGGATAGATAGGAATAGAGCATTTGATAGGGTTTTGCATCTTAGTCCACATTTCTCCACATGTAATCACATTGTGTTGCGGATTTGAGGGAATGTTAAGGGATGTCAGGGCTACCTAAATCCAATATTTTAGCCTCCGGTGATGAAGGAATTGTAAGTTACAAGCATCTGAGTATCGATTTTTGGTTAGACAGTTCAGTCCAGTGAAGAACAAGCTGACTAGGTGTTTGATCCTTATGTGGATGAAGAGAAGTGGTTGATCGAGTAATTTATGAGATCCAGTGGTATTGGTCAACATGTGAGGTGACTTGAACACATAAGTTTTGGTCCACATTGATGTTTGTGCATGGATTCAGCCAACAGAACAATGTTCTTGAAATAGTTTCCAAGTTTTCTTAAGGCCGACTGCAATTGATGTAATTTCATGTAGCGAATATATATAATCGATGGATTCAAACATTTTGAGATGGGAATGTACGAATATGAAGGGATAAGTACAAAGTATCAATACCAAGTGCAAAACAAGGAGATCTAAGCTTTGGATCATGGCAAAACAGTAAAGCAGGGCAGAGAAAGATGAAGTGTGTAAAGTTAGTGTACTGAGCTTAACTGGAACTATTATTTTGCATAGTTAGATGCTATTCTTCAGTTCAAACATTTAAGTGAACTCTTGTAATCAATTTTGTAGGTAGTGAGCCTCCTTTGAGCAGTGAGCTCTGGGCAGTGTGCCCCAAGGCATGTGCCTTCCCATTTGTAATACTTTTAATAGAGTATAAATTCTCGTGGGTTAACCCCCACTGTGGTTTTTCCCTTGACCAAGTTCCCACATAAAAATCCTAGTGTTCATGTGTTATGATCTTGTTGTTTTTGTTCATGCTTCATTCTTTTGGATGTATGTGGTAAATTATTAAAGGAACATAATATTAAGTTTTGCATAACACTGATTCACCCCCCTCTCAGTGTTCCTTAATTTAAATAGAGCAGAGCAGAGGAATTGTCACAATACAGAAAGGTGTTGATCATAGTAGTAAGTCTGGTTGTAAGCCACCAGTAGGGTTTAACAACCCTCAGGGTTTAACAGCCCTCATTGTAATCTTGCTAGGTTTAGGGTTGAGGCAGTGAGCCTGCTAGACCTAGTTGTTCTTCATGGCAGTAAGCTAGTATGTTTAGGCCCGTGGAGTGACCAAGCCTGAACATCATTATTTCAAGATTGTAATATATATTGAGAGTTAATCCTCTCCGTGGTTTTTCCCCACCTTGGGGTTTTCCACGTAAATCTAGTGTCTCTTGTGTTTGATGTTTTTAATTTTCTGATTTCATGCACTCATGGTTAAATCATAATAACTATGGATAAGTGATGAATGTTTTAATTGCAAAAAGTGTTTAAGGTTTTATGACAACTGATTCAACCCCCCCTCCCAGTTGTCTGGCGCATATCAAAACCTCCTAGTTGAACCATCTCTTGGGTGAGTTTTCCCTTGTTTTGGGATGTTTTTTGTGTCATCATGGAATGGATTAAAGGTAGTTGTCATCGTCATCATCTCCATGTGTTTGCAAGGAAGTAAGGTCATGAACATGTGTTCGAATGTCATCATGGAAGAAGTAATGTTCTCTCGCTTGGTCATTGTGGTGATTTGTCACATGATGGACGAAGTCTTTTGCTTGTGCTACCTTGTCTACTACATTATCAATGTCATCTTTGATGTTATAGTTCTTGTTATGATACCTTGTGTGCATATGAGTGCAATGCGACATGTCAATCCCACACGAAAAAATAAAAAAAAATGTTCATTCAGTGTATGTTCAACTAATGTCCTAGGTAGAATCTTGGGGAATTACAACTGACATTGTAATGATGCATTTGAATTAAGGATTAAACATGATGATGTGGAATGTTGAAGATGAACTATATTTTTCCACTTACTCTTCGTATTTTACTATAGAAAGAATTTATACAATATCAAACATTATTAATCTTATTGTTGAGTGTATTTTCCCAATGACATAAGGTACAAACATCTATCTTCAAAAATTAAATAACATGATGTAGATGGTAGAAAATACTTTAAAGATGGCTCAATGGAGACGATCACAATGTGAAAAATATTATTTATTAAGGAAAAATTACCATTTAACCAATATTATATTTCAAAATAACTAAATAACAAGTGCAATAAGATTAATATTTCCATTCTTATGTCTAAAAATTCCTTTAATATATATAATATTTAACAGAATAGCTTAGACACAATATAATAATACTCAAATTTGAAAAAGATATTTACATCTCATACATTACAAATGATAAGAATTGGAAGATTATTAAAGAAAACATTTATCTCTACAACTTCATAGAAAAATCTTGATGAATTAATGATTCAACAAGTGGTGACAACCAATTTCAATCTATTCAAAGATAATAAAGTGTTATATTCATCTCTCAATTAAAGTAGATAAAGAATTAGGTCCAATAACTCTTGTCTTGATGTTTTTCTATCACAAGGATTTGATTGACCTTTTTGACACATATATAAACAATTTTCCTCCATGAGTATGACCTCATTAGAATTTTAGAGGAAAAATTCTTAGAAAACATATAATTGACTTAGAGTAGTGAAGATACATGATGAATATAATCCATACTTATATTTTAAACTTAAGAACCTCAATAAATATTTACCTAAATTGCAGCACAAGTATATTCTATTATAAAAATATATATTTTTGAAATTAGACATCAAAATGTAAAATGGATAGAACTTGATTGCATGATAGAACTTCATTAATGGATACTACATATAAGAAATGGGGAAACAAAGTTGTTGGGATAGACCTAGAAGAAAGATTCATAAATTAACACTAACACATCATTCAATTGAAAAAATGACAAAATTGATTACATAGGTACAATTATTATAGTCAAGTACAAGCAAAACTTGCTATAAAAATCCTTGTGTTTGTCAATTGCCAAAAAATAAAATAATCACCTAACCTAAATTTAAACATAAAAATTGAATCATAATCATTAATTAGATGGGAATGTGGCATTGTAAGGGTTATTAAAGACCACATTATTGTAATACATTGGGACAAGTTTCTAGTTGTTATCTTGTTGGTAGACTTGGCCCATAGGCACCAGATTCTTTTGGTTAGTTTGGGTTGTAGGTGCCAAGAATAGGATTCATTAAAGGGGTACCTTGCATAAAAGCTCGATTTGTAAGCAAATTTTGGTTTTGCATGGTAGGCTATCTAAAAGATGGTAAAGGGCAAAGGTTGTAATCTTTGGGCATCATTTTTTGTCAACCTTAATAGTCCATGAATAAACTTGGGATAGTGTTGGATTTTTTGCAGGTACTCAATTGGGTAAGTTTTACCTCACAAACATTAAGGTTAATGGATCCAATGCTTTCAAGTAGTTCTCAACTATTATGTTCTTAGGTATGTTGTATGGAGGTTTAAGTCTTGTATACAGTTCATGAAACCTCAAATCAAATTGGTTAACTACTCCATATACATCTCTTTGAGTTGTGGAAAAATGATTGTATAGGACCATCAAATCAATTAGAATTTTGAAATGGTCTAGGAATGAATTTTCTAATTGATTCCAATTATGAATAAACCCATTTGGTAGTCCCAAATACCACCCATATGCTACCTCATTAAGTGTGTATGGAAAGAGGTGACAAGCCACATCCTCATACTCAATTTGATCCCTTATAACAACATCCTTGAATACTTTGATGTGTTCTTTTGCTATTAGATAATTCCCCCATAAACATATTTTAGGAAAAAAACTTTCAATATTCTTAGGTAGTTCATGGAGACCTCTTGCTAATTCCAAGGGATAATTCCCTCCTCCTAACTAAATAGGTGTTTCCATTATTCATGGAGGACAAGTGTTAGTTGTTTAATTGAAGGTGTTTTGGATGTAATGGGAGATGGTGAGGGTGAATTTGTAGCACTTGATAGTTATGGGTTGCATTGGTAAATGCTGATGTTCAATGGGGTTGAAGGTGACAACTAGTCTTCTGAGTTGAAAGGTGGAATTTAAATCAAACTTGTTGTAGATGAAGTTGTTGTCTTAGGTCTTTCTACTCTTGTTCTTTTGTTGTTAGGTAATTCGTGCCACTCTTATTTTGAATGAATTGACTTTGACCTAGTTTATACACTTTTAGTACCAATTCTGTTGATGTAAGTTTTGGCATGCCAACACTTTAGAAAAAATGTTAGTTCCCCTACTTGAAAGGTCAATATCCTCAATAGTCTTATTTTGGTTGCAATTAACAATAATAACCAAAATATCTCAGTAGGTGAGCTAATTAGTAGTCCTATTCAAGGGGCTCTAGTGGAATACCAATAGTTAAAAATGAGGTTTTAGGAAATATGAGGTTTGAATCACCTATATGACACCTAAATTCTAATTGTATTTTCTTCAACTTTTGTTTGCAAATGAAATTTAATGGTCAAAAACTTATTTTGAAACCAAAATTATGAACTATGTTCTTGAGTCAATTTCAAAAAAATTGCAGTCTTTTATCCATCTTACCAAAACATAAACTAAAAATTAGTACTTCCATAACCCATTAATTTGAATTTTTTTACCTCCATCACCTTTTTTTGCTATAAAACCTGGTTAGAATCCAGAAACCTCTAAAAAATACATAGAATCAGGCATATAGCCACTAACATCCAATCCAACGAGATGTAGGACTAGTGCATAACCACCATTAAACTATCAAAATCAAATATTGAACAAAAAACCTATATATTCTTCCTTATCAGTCTATAAACCAAAAAATTGTAGTAGAAAACCCTCGAACCTACAGCCTCTTTCCACATTGGCCTTTTTCTCCAAACTGGGCTACCAGGCTAAAATCACACATTTCTTCAGAAATATCTAATTACCCTTTCTTTGAAGACCTAGGTGACATTTGGTGCTTGAGTTTTGATGGAGGTGTCTTCTTCCTCTTTACCTCTATCCATTCTTGGTCTGTCTAAGGAATGATCGTTGGATTTTGAGTAAAATTTCATTTTGGGCTTATTGACTTCTCTGTTGTATCCTCTGAAAAAATAGCAGTCTTAGAGATTGATTTCTCTAGTAATATTGTTGAAGCCACTAAATTATCTCCTTCTAAAGAAACCTCTTATGAAACCCCTCTAGTTGGGTCTTACAAATCGAGTGCAGGGGATGAAGTAGATTGTGATATAGACTCTGAAAGAGAAGAAATCATTTATTTTTTAGCGCTTGGTGGAATGATGTAGTGGTGGGACTCTACCCCAATCCACCAAGTGGGACTTGAAGTATAAATACCCTGCTCCTGAGCTTGGAACTTTTGACATTAAGAGGTGGAGTGATCAGTTGAAGAACATTTCCTGCACCTTAAAGCAATTTTTTCATAATCTACTGGTTGTCACCAACTTTTATTACCCACCTTCATAGAGATCTTAGCAGTAAGACCCTTGGATATAAATCTATTTCAACACATAAACATGCATAATTAGAATTTTCATGATTATTTTATGCTAAAATGCAGAGGTACTTACCTAGGCCATTACCAATGGCTCATAGATTCTTCGGTTCCTACAATTATAGGGGAAGATAAGGTAAACACACTAAGAGGTAAGCTAAAGAGAAAGTCTTAGTTCAAGGATTGAAAGATGAGAACCAGGGTTTCATGTAGAATAAATCCCCATGAAAAAATTAGGGACCATATTCTAACACCTTCTCCTTGAGTGGAGATCGTAAAGCTTCAGCCATATTTTTGTAAATCTACATATGAGGGCATGATTTTGTAAGTAATCCTCCCTATCAGAGGTGAAGCCATCCAAACTATTCTCTAAAACATGAGCATAGAGCTAGCAAGGGAGGGGGCTGCCCTAATTGACAGTCACATCAAGGAGTAGGATAAAGGAAGGATCCACTAACAGTTCAAGTGGATGTTCTTCTTAGTCCCACCATTGGAGACCTAAACTCCATGACCCAACACCTCTTTGAAACTGTGTAGGCCTCCCTTTGATTATCAAAAGTCCTGATCAGAAAATTAATATGAACTAGGGCATGGAGCACACGCAAGAGGCATTTCAAAGCTCTCAAAACTTTGATTACCTCCATCACCTTCTTGGAAATGCATAACAATGCATAATTTTGCAAAATCAATAGTATCACTCGTAGATAATGAAAATCTCACTTTAATCCTTACCCTTTTGTACAAGAAACAAACCCTTAACCAAATACAACATCATATACAATTTGTACAATAATGTTATAACACAAGAAAGATACAAAATCTTTCAAAAATTTTGACTTTATGGAATAATTTTTTTTTTCCTTTATGGAATAAAAACAAGTTGTGAGCCCTTTATAGTAGCACTTGAACCATTAAAAATGATATTACAACTTGTGGAAATTGAAAATTCATTCAATTCCATGCCTTAATAAAGGAAATTGTTGTGTCAAATCCTTATCACAATAAATAATGTTTTGAAAATGATAACATGAAAAGACATAGAGGATTTCTACTTTTTAGCATGAATATTTCAACCTTTAGCAATTTACTACCTTTGTATGATCAATTTATACATAATTTGTAAGAGAAATTTACACTTATAATTTGAGCTTACCAGACTCCTTGAGCATCTATACAAATGAATGATCTAACCCTATCTTTCTTTGGTGGAGGAGGCTTTGGGAACATAGAATCTATTTGAGAAAAATCATCTAAGGGAGGCTTGACCACTCTCTTCCCCTTTTGTATAATTTGATAAAATGTCATTGGTGTATCATGAGAGGATGACCCTTCCTATTGACCTTTGTCCTTTGATAACTATTGTTCATCCTAAGATCTTGGAGAACCTAGAGGAGGGGGAGTAGGTGTTCTCCTATGAGGGTAGTAGGAAATTTGGTAGGTGATGGAGTTGGAGTTGTCATAGCAGATTATGTAGGTGTTTTCATAGGAGAGTTTATTAGAGGATCTACAAGTGAATACTTAGAAGGAACTGGAGGAGGAGGAGAAGGAGGTGATTTTGGAGGAGTAGGTTCTTCTTGTCTCTCCTGAATCTTCTCTATTTGAGTGACAAGAGGTGGATCTAGAATTGATGAAGCTACAGAGGCTTGTGATGAATCATTTCCTTTGCACACAAATGTTTATTTGGGTTTCTTCTTCCTTTTCAACTTGATAACCTCCTCTTCCTATTCTTGTTCCTCTGCACCTATAGTTATTGCTTTGAATAAGGCTTCAAGTGCTCCTTCCTCTTCTATACTTACCTCTACTTGTTCCTCTCCTTCTTTTCCCCTCCCTTTTAATGGATTTTCCATAGGAAAATTGAATTTCCTCTTCTTTTTATTCAACCATTGTCAACTTCTCTAAATGAATGGGTTCACTTGGACTATAGGTGTGGGAATCAATTTCGTAGCTATGGGTTTGACCTAGAGAAAAGGATAGTGAGTTTCAAAATCTTTTGTTACTCACCTTATGTAGGTCTTATTGTAGGGCACTAAGACCAGTCATATAATATTATTTACAATATAATATTCATCATCAAGTACTAGAGCTAAGTACCCTAAACCTCTTTGTCTATTTTAGTTCTTATTTACAAACACACTTATGTGGTGTTTCTAACTCATCTCATGTATCTTATTTCATTTTTTATTATTTCCTATTTTTAGCTTATTAGCCTAAATATTTATGTAGGTTGGTTTATTTCCTTACAACTTGTGAGAAAATAATCCACACACACACATATGTAGGGTAAATAAAAGTAATAGAGAAATAATAAGTAAATTACCCTAGATAATAGAGTTGAGATACACATGCATACCAAGTCATATATGAAAATAGAATAAAATAACAAAAGTAAATGTGTACCTTGATGTCAAAGAGGGACTAGCTTGATTATGAAAATGATAACTATTTGATTTCTAAAACTTAATATGAGATTAGTAAATTGAGGTGACTAAGCTCTATGAAACTTGAAACCATGCATGAACCAAGGTCAACTAGATGCATTGTAGAATTGATATTTGTACCTATGGATTTAATCTTTCTATTTGGATTTGACCTTATGACCTAATTAAGACTTTTTGTACCTACAAATAAATACTCTCTTGTACTTTCACCTACAATTTAAAAACTTAGTGATGTTAATGAACACTATTTATATCTTACTATGTAAGGATCTTCAATGTAGACAAGACCCATTAGTTGATTCAATAGTTTTAATAAGAGTTGGAAGACAACAAATAATAATGCAAATGATAATGATGCAATTGTGGTGACACTAGCTGATTGGGATTTGAATCTTGCTGCAATAGACTGTAATACAATGGATACTAAAGTGACCTAGTACAAGAGCTATAATTTTGTAATATAATGTGTAAGGGATAATGTACTAATATAGATGACTCTAACTTGATCCCTTATGATAGATAGACTTGTTGGAGTTGTTCTAATGATGGATCTCATTAATAGTGTATTGGTTCCTTATTCTGAATGACCTAGAGTTTATGTACTTTTATACTTGTTGACATGAGAATTGACACATACTAACTATTTAAAATTGAGTCAACTTGGGTGAACGGTGAAATTAGAATTTTGAAAATGTGGGTCAAATCTACAATCATCAATTTGAGCTTGGTAGAGGAACTAATAATTGGTATCTAAGAATATGTTTTAGTATGGATTAAGTTCTATTTCTAAGAGTCAATTGGAAATTAGGGTCAGTGGGAGTGACAAACTAGTGAAAAATATGTGATAGGGAATCATACTTAAGGTTCATGTGCAAAGTGGTGTAAATGAAGGATTAAAGTGTACGAAATGCTCTTTTCACCCTTACATTTTTCCATAATTTTTCATGCATGAAAATCTACATGAACATGCATACCAAAGTAAAAAGAAAAGGAAACCACAACTAGAAGAAAAATAATCGAAGCTATGATCTCAAGTCAACTTATGAAAAATGCGTAAACTTTAAAGTGATTATTAATAATATGCCTCCTCCCTTGATTTTGTGTGTCACACAAAAGGGTATTACACAAATCAAGGAGAGAAAAATATTGGATAAAAATCATACATAATAATACAATAGCAATGGTGTAAAAAGTAAGCATTTAAGTGAATATGAAGTATAAGCATGATAAATGAGTATGAAAATTCTAAAATAAAATTTTAAAAATTAGAGATGTATGTGTGATATACTTACCTTTATGTGACTAATGTGTATGTAAGATGGAACATGAAAGATGAATCCACTTGTTTACCCCCTAAGTTGAGCAATCATGGATGCATGTATCCTACAACAAAAAACATGTACTAAAAAAGAGATAGGCATAAGATTAACCAATGAAGTCTTTACCATCAGGTGGATTTATCTTAATGTTCTCAAAATATGTATCATTGAAACCCATGTCCTCCATGGATCTATCCACTGGAATGTCATGGCATTCATATCCATAATCATCATCACTAGCATTAGAAGAATCTTCATCATTTAATTCCATGAAATTTGCCACAAATATGTGTATGATCATGATTATCCTCAACTTATATCATCATTTTTCTATAATATACTAATTTTTTAACTTGAATGTAATGAACCTATCTATAGAATGGACATATAGCTTAGATATATCTATTGTCTTAAGAAGAGGTAATGTGATAAGTTTTTGTTCCAAAAGTTGTTCCAATATAACATGTGGAGTATCTTCCAATCTAGTGGACCCTTTAGATCTTATTATTTTGATGTGTGCATGATGATCATCACTATTATTAATATATAATTCATCCTCATTACCCCAACTTTCTAAATAAAATATGTTCACATTTGCATACAATAGCACATAAATCTAAAAATAAATGATAAGACTTGAAAGACATTCATTCTTTAATGAATGGAAGTAAACCTTTAACAAATAAAATTTGAAGCTCAATATCCAGCTAATGTGAAACTTGTGTTAGTAACCATACCTTGGAATCTCAACACATAATACTCAACATGCTCATGTTTCTATTTGTTGCATTGTATGATTAGATCAATAGTAACCTTTGGATCAATTCTATATTGAAATTTTATATAAAATCATTTAAATATATAAATAAGTTATAAACATAATTAAATGAATACACCATGTAAATAAATGACTACTTAAGCTCCTTAGAAGTAATCTAGAAAGTAGATTATCCTCATGAAAATAGTCTAAGCATGTAGTTGTGAAGGACCCCAGATGAAGTAACATATCACCTTTTCTATTATACTTTATAAAACAAGGTGCCACAAATCTATTTAGTGAAGGATAATCTAAAATGTCACACACCAAAGGGTTATGCAATATCTAACTAGTTTAATCATTCTTTTATATCTAACTAGTTTAATCATTCTTTTATATATTTTCTCAAAATAATTAATACAAATTTCCAAATGTTTTGATCTACTCGTTATGGGGCTCAAGTAATGTGTAAGATAATACTCAATATGTCCCATATTAGTATGTGTATCATGTGTAGTAGCATAGGAGGATGTAAGAGATGAATCATGAAATAGTTGCACACTATCCCCACATAAGGCAAGTAAAAATTGTAAGATATCCTCATGTTGTTCTTATTCTTCATGGTTATCTAAGTAATGTGTTTGCTCCATATGATATGCAAAATAGGGTGCTCTACAAGTACTCAAAGGTAGATAAAATAAAATCTTGCTCAAAATAATATATCACCTACAAGTGAAATATAGGGAAACATGCTACATGCTCTTTAAACAGTATACTATTAAAGCTATAGTTTCTAGTATTATTTTGTAATGGTGAAAATTCCATACCTTGTACTTTTCCCCTTCATTTTGGAATAAATTTAACCCATTTGTCCCTATTACAATAACTAGTGTGTAAAATAATGTATTTTGCATAGAAATTGGTGAATAACCTAGTCCTAGATTATTGTAATTTACACTCACTCCTAGGGTCTAGACCCAATTCTTAGTTTACCCATCTATCTCCATGGCTCAAATTCATAGATTGGGTTAGTTCCATAATTTATCTAAATGAATCTAGATTTTTAAATTTAAATTCTTTATTTTGGACTAGCATGTTTTCCCTCCAATTATTTGTTATGAGCTAACTTAAAGCATGAAATATTTGATTTGCACACTAGGGAGTTGCAAACAAACCCTAATTAATTTGAAACATCTAGTGAACATTTTTAGCACGCATCTAGTTCCTAGAAAGAGAGACCCAATACATAATTCATTATCATAAGAGCATCGATATTGACATAGAATCTAGGTTTATTGCATGACTGATTGTTATCTTTGATCATTGTACCAATTTGTTAAATTACTATCGAGGAGTTTGACAAAGGGAGAAATATTCTTGTTCTAGAAATCTTTTCTATCCACACCACCATTTTCTATACATGTTCCAAACCTAGGCTCATATTTATTTGTAGGTTTTCAAAAGTTTATAGTTATCAAGTTCAAATGCATGTGTATAAGGTTAATTCCATGTGAAGGATTATATTTGTAGATGCATGATCAATTATAAAAACACATAGGGTGATTTTGTAGTTGCAAAAGTGACCCAAACAGTCAAACATAAAATTTACTAATTCATATTTAGTCATTTGAGAAGCCCTAATTTTTTGGTGCAGGGGAAAATTAGATGGGAAAATTTGGTGGAGTCAAATAAACATTGAACCAAGAGCTAAGTACTATTTATTTATTTATCTCCATATTTTTTTAAGTAACATTATCTATCCCAACTCTTAAATCCTAGAGTTATTTATATATCAATTCTATTTAATTGATTGACCTTAGGGTTTTTATGGAAGCAATATTTATTTATTTACATTTTTGGTGGTGAACCCAACATTTGAATACCTCTAGGGTTTTACTCAAGGTTTTTGAATTTCTTTCTATTTTATGATTTTCAAATTTGATATTTTTTATTACTTACATCTATCATTTGAAATTCATGTTTGGTCTATCATAGTTTGTTATTTATTTGATCCTCACCCACCCATCCTCCATTATGTGTTTTTCTTTCTTGATTTTTCTCATGGATGTCTTTTCCTCTTTCCAAGACAAGTTTACTTTTTATTCCATTATTATTTATAATGAAGACACCACTTTAATCACCTATGATAGCATTGTAGTTCTTAATTCCACCCTATACTCATTTGATACACCTAGATGCCTATGAAGAGATTCTATTTTCCTTCACTATTCATACTAATATTGAGTCCCATCTCTATATCCTTTGACTCATGTTTTCTTTATGTGGAACCTTTTGAGGATTCTAGTGATAATGCTTGGTGTGAGCTACCTTTTTCCATATATGATGTTGTGCCTCATACTAAAATTTCCTTACAATCTCATACTTTTACATTGCATTGTCCTTCATTATATGGTAATGTTATTCTTTATCATATCTCTTTGTCATCTCATGTTGATTCATTGCTTTATCCTACATTATATCAGGACATTTGTGCTCTTGGTGAGGACTTATTAGTTAATGACTTTGATGGTTCTAACAATGCATCATTACATGATAAGTCATTCTTTCTTTCTAATAATTAGTACTTGACAATTTCAACTCTTTGAGTGACAAAGCATCATGTATTAGTTTGATTCCTCATGTATATTTTATCATTCATCTATGGAATTAGAACATGATTTCATATGTTTTCTTACCCTAGCATACTTAGGGATAGTTAGGACTTGTCACAAGCTCCTAGTCACATCTCTTTTTATTGTGATCCACCATCTTTACTTGATGATCATATGCTAGATATTATTTACACTCCTATGGTACCTATATTTGTTGTTTAAGGTACACCTAATTCTCCCCCACTTTTGCCTACATTCCAAATGGAATCCACTGCATATAATTATTGTGCAATAAGTCACCATTATTTGTAGATGGATTAAGAGAAAATGTTATACCTAATTATCTTCCTAACCTTGTATTCCATACCACAAAACCTTACCATACAGTGGACCATACTTATCAATAGATGGATAGATGCTAAAAAGTTACATATAATGAATTGATTTTTCTATCTAGTATTATAGTATATCCTCCATCTAAGTTGACTAAAAGAGAACATAAAGGATTTTATTTAATTTATTGATTTAAGAATACTCCAACACAAATTTATTTTTGAGATTTTTCTAATAAATCAAACTTATTTCAAGATGTTTTAACAAGGCTTTAGAAAAGATCAATGTACCATTTGATATTAATCCTATAGAATTTTAGAATTTTAAACCATACTTAAGCCCATTTATAAAATTTGTTATAAGATTCCATTTGAGCCCCATGAGTTACCTAGCCCCCAAGTTATTTAGGATTACTTATCTTTACAAATTATAGTGAAATATGAGATATAGACATAAAATGTGCCTTAGTTGATAATGGATCTAGTTTGATTATATGTAGTAAAGATAGTTGGAAGAAGTTGAATGTGGATATGACCAAAAAAAAAAAAATAGATGTTACTATTAAGGGTGTTATCACCCAGATTTGCACCCTTGCTGTAGTAGTGAAACTTTAGCAATCTGGAGTAACATGGGAATGATCTCTAAGTGTGGGACTTTGTTAAATCAGATCAGACCTCCAGAGAAGGCCGGCTTCCTTAACTGGTTATCACCTAAAACTACTACATCTTAAGAGGGAAAAGGGAGAAGGAATGCTTTTGAATGAAATATGAACTGAAAAACTTTAAAGTAGAGGGTGATTCACCAAGTTAAATAAAAGAACTCCTACAGCACTGAGAAAATGCACAGCATAACCAAATACAGCAAATAGGCATACACAGATTCAACTAATCCTAGCAGAGGTGAGAAACCAAATGATTGAAAGGAACAATACATTCACAGGCAATCATATGTAAATTCACACTAAACTAAAAATTAGTCCAAAGAGGCAAAATAACTTGCATATATTTAATGGGAAGGCAAAGTTACAGTAGCAGAAATCTCTGTTTGGAAACAGAAAAGGCCTTAATGCTCAAAAAAATTCCAACCTTATTTACATCACTCGAATGCATATATATAGCATTCCAAAACTAACCTAGGTCGGTTACAAAAATTTACCCCATGAGCTACAATAGAAAATATCTCCTGAAGGGACGTCCAACTGCAAGGAGTTATGGCGTCAAATATCTAGAACTGGGCAGATAAAAGATATTTTTGAGTCTTTAATGTAGTTGCTGCATCATCGATCTGAAACAAGGCGGTGGAGAAATATCTTTTATCATCAATGCGAGCAGCTTCATCCTTGTGCAGAAATGAATGCAAGAAATATCTCCATCTACTCAAAATGGTCGCTAAGATGTCCATTCGCCCAAAACATGCAAATCTAGATCTGAAAAAGAAAAGTGACAAAAACCCTTGAAAACCCTGCCAAATGAAAGAGGGGAAAAAACATGCATCTTTGCCTCTTGCAGCATGTCAAAATTTGCTAAAATGGAGGAGATACAGGCGGTCAAAGTTTCGGTCAACTACTTGTATATATCACTTTGCACCTATGTATATATCACTATTTGAATTAGCCTCTGAAACTGCCTTTGGATATGCATGGCTCTTTGTATGTCGGGCTATGAAATGTCTTTGTATGTTCAACAGTATGTCACCTCCTTGTATTTCGGATTTGTATATGCATACAATCGCCTTTGTATGTGCGGGCCCCACCTCTTGTATCTCCTTTGTATCTACAAACATACAAGCCGCGGACCCCAAAATGACCATTAGCTGTATTTGATTGCCTTGTCGAGTCTGGCTTGTATCATTCCTCTTTGTATATTTCTTTGTATGCGCAAATATACAAAGCACTTATACATATAAGTCACGGACTTGACACCTGAATATGCCAGAATTTGATCTTCAAGTCAGGTCCGCCTTGTATACTTCCCTTGCACCTTTGACTTGTATATCGCAATATACAATTGCAAATATACAACCCGGACTTCAAACTTTTATAAAGCTTTCTGAAAAATACCTTCAAGTTTGGCTTGTATGCTAGGAAAGCATGCTTTGCTTGTATGTCCAAACATACAATCACAAAATGTACATTTGGTGGACCCCACCCTTTGCATCTCCTCGTATGTGTGGCCCTTGTAAATTGGACTTGCATCTTTTCTTTGTATGTTGCGGATATACAAACGCCTTTGTATATCGTGGATCCCATCATTTGCACATTCAGCCTTTGTATATTCACTATAGCCGATGCATATTATCTTTGTATATCGGCCTTCAATGTTGGACTTGTATATCGGCCTTGCATGTGCGAACATACAATCCGATATACATTCCACTGTACATTCTCACTTGTATGTAGAACACATACAATCTCCTTTGTATACCCGCGGGCCCCACCTCTTGTATGTCGACGATATACAAACACCTTTGCATGTTTGGCCTTGTATATCGGCCTTGTATGTGCGAACATACAACCCAATATACATTCTCCCTTTGCACATTGACCCTTGTATATTTGCTTGTATGCCGCTAATGCATATGCCCCTTCACTGTAGCGAATGCATGCCGGCCTCCTTGTATGTGCGCCTTGTACATTCCCAATGTATGTCGGACATACATTCGCCTTTGCATCTTTTCTTTGTATATCGCTCTTGTATGTAGCCATTGTATGTCTAAACATACAACACAAATATACATGCAAACCCTCCATACAAGTAGGGAATATTCTCAGAATCTGCGATAGATTCCTTAATGCATATACAAACTCGATATGCATGGAGAAAAGCATACAACCAACTTTTTACTATTTTTGAAGGCCGACTTAACTCTTTTGGCCCACCAATGTACATTGGCACTTGTATGTTAACCTATTGCATCTAGGCCTTTGCATATGGCGAATGTATGTCCCAAACATACATTGGAGAATGTATATTGCGAATGTACATTCAAAAATGCATATTGAAATACAAGCATTAAACTAAGAAATCCCAGCGATAGAAAATGCTTGAACTTAAAAGATTTCTGGGTTTTTCTGGGTTTTATGCAAAGACTGTCCAAGTGAGCTTTTGGGAAATTTGGCAAAACATAGCATGAGTATTTGGAAGATTTAAGATTTGTATGGGCATCTTGTTGGCAAGAGACACTATATGGATTCATGAATGTTGTCATTGATGGAAACAAAGGTTATCTCACACATCCGCAAGACATGATGAGTCTCTACCAGAAGTCAGATTGAAGAAGTGTTATGATTCGGTAAGCAAGAACAAAGCAGTCAGCAAGGTCCGGCAGTCAGGTCCGGATATCTCAGAGGAAGTATTTCAGTAAAGTGCGGATTTGGGGAAGTCAAAAGGAGTACCTTGACTAATAGATTCCAAGGATTTAGCCTCCGATGATGGAAAGGTGAAGAGATATGAGCACTTGAGTTTTGGGTTCCTGTTTGACAGAGTAGACAGAGGAAGAACTGTATCGGTAGAGTGTCAGACCCAAATCCGGAAGAGATATTGCTAATGACTAAGTTTCCTAAGGTAGCATTCATGATTAGCTGACATGATTGAAGACTTCCACAAGCATATTATTGATCCGCATTACTTGGTATGCAAGGTTTCATCCGACAGACCAGAGTTTAAGATAATATTGACTATTCCGGATGCCGACTAGAAAAGTGTTGAAATCACTTGTGTGGATATATATACAAGATGGATTTAGATGTGAAGGTGTGTGTGGTGTGTGTATGAAAGTGCGAATAAAAGCAGAAGAGTATAAAAGGCAAAAAAATAGATTCGGAATGTAAGAGGACAGCAGCACTTAAAGAGAGTAAGAATGAAGTGCAACAGATCAGTCTATTGAGCTTAACCGGAACTGAACTTCAGCATGTGTGGATGCTTCTCATCAATTCAAGTTTTCTTCTTGTAGATAGTAAGTCTTTGTAGGTAGTGAGCCCTAATTGGCAAGTGCCATTTTGTATCTTCTATTCTTCTAACAGAGAATAATATCTTGGGTTAATCACCCCATGGTTTTTCCCTTAACAAGTTTTCCATGTCAAAATCATTGTGTCATGTGTATTGGTGTTATTTCCATTTCATGATTATGCTTGCTTATTTGATCTGATGTTGCATTAACTGTTAAGAAAGCACAGAAAGTTGAAATATTAGGATAACTGATCCACCCCCCCTCTCAATTATCAACACATCTTCTAAAGATTTTCAAGGAAAATACAAGGTGAACTGTTTAACTCTAGGTAGAGGAAAATAGATCAACAATTTGGTGACCTCTATGGGGTGTTTGCCTGCTAAACAATTAGACCAGTGGCCTTAAGCATCCATTGGGCATGGAGTCATACCAAAACTAAAAATATATCTTTGATAAACAATTCTGACCTTAGCAACTCAGGATATGGGCAGTGAAGAACATCTTAAAGACCAAACCAAGACAAAATGTTGAAAGCAACCCCTCCAACTGTGCTAAACAGCACTTAGGGAAAATAAACAAAAGGAATCTAAACTATAGTGTAGCAGCACTTATTTGAAAGCAAGAAATCTAATCTACTGCTTTACAAGGTAGGTCATACCTCAAAACACCTCTTTAGGTGTATCCCATTGCCTAGGATAGGTAAATTTTGTCCATCCATGCTTGATAACTAAAATGCATTGTGCTCCTTGCATTTAGTAATGAGAAACAAGCCACTCCACATGTTGTCAAACTTGGAGTGCTTTCTTGGTCTGCTTTTCAACTCATCCCATTTGAGCACCATATCACCCTCCCTAAAGATTCAGGGAGTGGCCTTCTTATCAAAATTTATTTTTGTTTGAAGTTGATGATACTCCATAGCTTTCATAGCTTTATCTCTGCTCTCTTCAAGCTCCATAAGTTGAGCATATCTGACAGCCATGGGGTCCTCTTCTTCAAACATCTCCAGCTAATTCGTGATATCAAGTGCTGGCAGCTCCACAGATATAGGCAATCTTGCCTTCTTCCCATAAACTAACAGATATGGGGAATTCCCAATTGACCTCTTGGGAGTTATTATGTCTTCCCATAAGGCATATTTCAGATTAGTGTGTCAGGTCCTCTGGTTATCCTCCATTGATCTTTTAATGATCCTTATGAGATTCTTGTTTGTAGATTCAGCCAAACCATTACCTTGTGGGTAATAATTTGATGAAGTATTCAAGTAGATCCCATTCTTAACAGCCCAATCAGTTATCTTTAATCCAACAAAGGCTAAAGCATTGTCAGAGATGATTGACTCAAGCACCCCAAATCTGGATATCAAATCTTGATAAAAATTCAAAACAGTATTTTCATTTGATTCCTTCAGAGCCACTACTTCAATCCACCTTGTGAAATAATCTGTAGCTGTAAGTATCCACCTATGGCCTGCACTTGATGGTGGATTAATGGGACCTACAAAGTCAATGCCTCATCTCATGAAGGGTTGTTCCACTTGAATTGGCTGTAGAGGTAAAGCTAGCAGCCTTTTCTTGTCTGCAAATATGGCACATTTTACACATTTTCTAGCCCATGCATGGGCATCCTTGAATAAGCAGGGCCAGTAATATCCAACTCTCACTATTTTCCAAGCAGTGGTCTTTGGGGGAAAATGACCCCCTGCTATTCCATCATGAAACTCATGGAACATTTTATCAGTCTGATCATTATTAATGCATCTTAACAATACACCATTAAAATCTTTTCTAAAAAGGATGTCATTTATTAAAACATATGGAATAGACTGTAGTCTAAAGTACCTCCTCTTGGTTCTATTTAAATCTGTCGGACATTTGCCTGCTTGCAAAAATTGGGTCATGTTATTAACCCAGCTTGTGCCCACTGCTGTTGTATCATCGTGAGGTGCATCTTCAATGGTCAGAAGCATGTTCTCCTCCTTTTCTATTTCATTCTTAGAACTGGAAGCAAGTTGTTCACTGAGTCCTTTGCCTCTAACAAGCTTGGTTATTTTAATCTCCATGTCATATTCCATGACCTTGGTGATCCAACCAGCCCTTTTCTCATTTACATCTTTTCCTAACAGGAACTCTTTGACGCTAGGATGAGCGACCATCAAATGTATCTTGTTATTAGAAACAAGATACCTAAACTTTTTTAGATTCCTTACCATTGCAAGGACATGCTTCTCCATGAAGCTATACCGCTGCTCATACTCCTCCAACCCTTGACTGAAGAAAGCAATTGGTTGTTCAAAGCCATCGCTCTGCTGCTGTACCATAATCGTAGAGATTGTATCCAGGCCGCCATAAGCATATAAAATAAAATCTTTGGAGAAGTCAGGATTTACCAAAGTTGGCACAACTGACAATGCTTCTTTTATGGACTCAAAGTTGAGTTTGGCCTCCTTCATCCAACTAAAAACTATATTTTTCTTCAACATAGACATCAAAGGCTTCAATAAATTAGCAATATTGGGAATGAATCTTCGTAGAAAATTACTTCTGCCAGTAAAACTTTGTAGTCCCTTCTTATGGCTGGGTAAAGGCAACTCCAGAATAGCTCTTACCCTTTCAGCATCAATGGTAATGCCTTATTTTGACACGACGTGCCCTAACAGATTGCCCTCATGCACAGCAAAAATGCATTTCTTGGGATTGAGAGATATCCTGAATTCTTTGCATCTCTCAAATACCTGCCTTAAGTGGGATAAATGCTCAGATGCATTCTTAGAAAAAACTATGATGTCGTCTAAATATACAAGAACCAATTTATATAGCAAACCCTTAAAGGCCATATCCATAGCTCTCTGAAAAGTAGAGCCTGCATTTGAAAGACCGAAAGGCATTCTCTTATAGGCCATGGTACCCCATTTGGTGGTGAAAGCCATCTTGAATTGATCCTCCTCCTTGACTAACACTTGATTGTAACCAGAAAAACCATCAAGCAAGGAAAATCTTTCTGAGCCAGCCACTACCTACAAAATTTTATCCATTGAGGGCAATGGGTAGTCATCTTTTAGGGAGGCTCTATTGAGGTCTCTAAAGTCGACACATAGCCTAATCTCTCCATTCTTTTTCCTCACAGGGACAAGATTGGAGACCCAAGAAGTATGCTTGATCAGAAAAATGATCTTTCCCTCGATTAGCATAGTCAATTCTTTAATCATCATGGGCTCCAACTTCAGATTTAGAGGCCTTTGCTTCTGCCTCATAGGCTTTGTACCTGGTTCTAACTCTATGGTATGCTGGGCAATATGAGGGTCAAACCCCTTTAGGTCTGAATAATTCCAAGAAAACACATCTTCAAACTCTTGACAAAGAGCAATAAAAGCTCTTCTATCCTCAGGTGAACAGATTTTCCCAATTTTGAGAAACTTACCTTTGAATATTTCTAGCTCCTCGTAATGCTCCTCTTTAACCTGCATGATGGTTTTGCTTTTCTTTAGCTGATCATCAGTCCCAAAAATGGATTCCAAGGTTACCAATCCCTTGGGTAGCTTGTTTGTTCTTAACTAAATAACTTGACTATCTTCATATTGTTGTTTGAGTTTATCCTAATTCATCATGGAAAACTCATCCTCCTCTAATAGGAAATGCAGGATCTGCTCATCACTCTCAAAAACCTGCCAATAAATATTATTGTTAGGGATAGAAGGCCTGTCCACTATTTTTACATGAGGTTGTACCCTCTCTCTTTGAATATCACTGGGGATGTCAAACTGGGCCCCAATTGCAGCTAACCTATCAGCATGGGAGTTCTGATTTCTTGGGATAGAGATCAGATTGAAAGCATCAAACTCTTCAATCATGTCCCATACCCTATGCTTGTAGCATTTCAAAGTATCATTTTTTGTAACATGCAACCCTCTCGCCTGA
Source organism: Cunninghamia lanceolata (assembly GCA_027924645.1). NCBI lineage: Eukaryota > Viridiplantae > Streptophyta > Pinopsida > Cupressales > Cupressaceae > Cunninghamia > Cunninghamia lanceolata. The sequence goes on along the minus strand of BSBN01001272.1, from coordinate 15,660,371 downwards.
TTTACAATGAGTTCACTGTCACCATAGACCTGCAAACAACTAATTTTCCTCTTTCTTGCCCATTGCAAACCTTAGATTAATCCTTCATATTCAGTAGTGTTATTTGTACATGAAAAGGCAAAATGGAAAGAAGAATAGTATTTTTCACCTTGCAGGGATACAAGCATTGCACCACCTCCAGATCCATTCTTGTTCCTAGAGTCATAAAAATACATCCTCCAAACCTCATTTTGTCGTTCTATCTGTTGTTCAACATCCTTTACCAGATTTGGAATTGTTGTTTCAGGTTCATGTAGTATGTAAATCCCCATACCAGTTTCTTGGATGTGTCCCTCAGGGTCATCAACAACATTTTCCAAGGCCCACTCCTTTAGAAGCACCTCTGGTATACTTTCAGCTTGTAGCTCTTGAGCAGCCACAAGTTCAGGATCATCAAAAATAATGCAATTTGCATTAACAACACTTGGAACATAGGGCTCTATGTGATGATTTGAAAGCAATTCAGATTTTAAGGTTACTTTTGTGCCATATCTGGGCCTGAAAAACATGTGGGACCAGTCCGAGGATAAATATCCTCCTATCTTAGCTGTGAATTCTCTTGACAAGCACATGGCAAAATAGGGAGGCAAGTCTATAATAAACACCTCCTAGGAAATGGAAACATTTAGGCAAGTGTGTGGAGTGAGGCCTAGGTCTTTTATCACACCCACAGTATTAACAGTTGTGTCATCTAACTGAAGTACACCCTTCTCAAGGGGCTGGTATTTCAACCCTAATTGATCTACAATTTGCTTCGGCATTACAAAACTACTTGCACCACTATCCACGATACAGTTATGTACTAACTTGTCTCCAATTATTAATGACAAATAAAATGGGAGTGGTTCAGCACTTTTGTTTGCTTGTTTGTTGTTATCTTGGGATGAATTGGTAAGGACAACCCTATTTGGGTCAACAGTTGTATTATTGGGCACTTTCAAATCAGACAAGGCAGATTGCAATATGTCTTTTTGGCCTGGAATGGCTAGAGAGTCCCACATAGACATTGTCACATTCATCTTCTTCATATTTTCAATAATATTGAAAGGTGGAGTGACAACTACCCTTTGCTGTGACTTTGTATCAATAGTATCAACCTGCAAATGAGGCATTTCCCTTGCTGTTGCTGAAGTGCTTCTTTGTAAAATATGGGGAATACGGGATGTAGAAGCACCAGCATGTCCTTTCTCTTTATTTGCTACTTGATCTACTTCATAACCCCTCTTCTTGGCTCATGTATTGGCTGCAACTGGAATATTATCGTTGTTTATGCCACATAATTCACCTTCCTGCCAATTTATGAAGGTAGAATCATTTTGAGACTGGTCTTGCTGTTGCACAACCCCATCATGAGGTGTATTTGTCTATGAGACTACAACATTATGTACCATCAGAGCCTGATTTATAACCCCATTCGAGCAGGCTGCCTGATTGTGTGGCTAATTGCATGGAAAACACCATTCATACTCAGCTACAAGGTTATTCTGAACGGGAACAAGGTCCTTGACAGCATTAATGGGCACCGGATTATAAGGCTGAAAAGGCCTCTGATTCACATTCTGCCTAGTACCTTGGTAACTGCTTTGATAAGGTGGCCTGTTAGCTTGGTATGGTTGGTTTTGCCCTTGGAAAGGCTGATTTTACCCTTGAGGTTGTGGCTAATAAGGCTGCCTATTCTGGGACTACTGCTTTTTAATGTTTACCAACTCATTCCCAAAAGTTTGTATGATATTTTCTATTTTTTGTTGGCTATTTTTAATATCTTTTAACTCTTGAGACGAGCTAGAAGAAGCAGTTTCAGAATTGGCAGCACTTGGTAATGCTGCAGTAGTAGGTAAAGGGGCAAAATATGGAATTGGTAATGGCATTGAAGCTTGAATCTCAGGGAAGATGGGCATTGGTGGTCTAGGCGCTATTTTTCCAGCCTGAATCAGATTGTTCTCTGCCCTAATAGCTATTTCATATGCATCAGGTAAACTAGTACCTCCTAATGATTGTATCATTACTGAAATATCACTATTTAGGGCTTTCAAAAAATATAGAAAAACATATTTAGCTAGAGGTCTTACCATGGCAGGAATTCTGTCCCATGTCTTCTAAAATCTGAAGTTGAAATCCATCATTTGCTCCTGGGGAGCTCTCTTTATTGTTGTCATCTGTTCAACCAGTGACAAGTTGTCTGATTTATCCTAAAATTGCTTATTTAACTTATCACCTAGATCATCCTAGGTTGTAATGGTTTGCACTGGTAAACTCCTAAACCACTACAAAGCTTTTCCCTTGAAAGAGGCAGCTAGCAGCCTGATGGCTACATTTTCTTGGGTGACGTGATGTACACCACATAGAGATGCTACGTCTCTAATGTGCTCAATAGGGGTAGTTTGATTCTCCCCTGTGAAATAGGGCAGACTCTTCAAAGCTGCCATAGGTATAGCATCATGTACTGCCAAATTCAATGGGCTGCCCCCATCAAAAGCCACAAATGGCTGATTCATTGCCATTTGAACAGCTAGACGTAGCATTGCTTGAGTTGCTACAGGAACTATAGGGGCAACTGGCCTGAAATTTGGAGGAGTTGATTGTACCCTTTTGGAAATTGGGGTCCTTGCTACAGCTCTCCCCTGTCTTCTAGGTGGTGACAGCTGCAAATAGTCAAATGTACTTGAACTCCTAGTTTGAATCTTTCTCATATAATGTTACAGCAGAACTGATCTTCTTGTCTCTCCTCAGTTTGCGTCACTAGATATGCAAGTTTTAATCTCTTACGAGTCTAAAAATCATTGGCTGCACATCAAAACTAGTAACAAAAGATAGTATTCGAGTGTCATCTAACTCTTGGTCCCACCGAGTGTGCTAGAAACTGTTATCACCTAGATTTGCACCCTTGCTGCGGTAGTGAAACTTCAGCAATCTGGAGTAACATGGGAATGATCTCTAAGTGTGGGACTTTGTTAAATCAGATCAGACCTCCAGAGAAGGTTAGCTTCCTTAACTGGTTATCACCTAAAACTACTAAATCTTAAGAGGGAAAAGGGAGAAGGAATGGCTTAGAATGAAATATGAACTGAAAAACTTGAAAGTAGAGGGTGATTCACCAAGTTAAATAAAAGAACTCCTATAGCACTGAGAAAATGCACAGCATAACCAAATACAACAAATAGGCATACACAGATTCAACTAATCCTAGCAGAGGTGAGAAACTAGATGATTGAAAGGAACAATACATTCACAGGCAATCATATGCAAATTCACACTAAACTAAAAATTAGTCCAAAGAGGCAAAATAACTTGCATATATTTAATGGGAAGGCAAAGTTACAGTAGCAGAAAGCTTTGTTTGGAAATAGAAAAGGCCTCAATGCTCAAAAAATTCCAACCTTATTTACATCACTTGAATGCATATATATAGCATTCCAAAACTAACCTAGGTCGGTTACAAAAATTTGCTCCATGAGCTGCAATAGAAAATATCTCTTGAAGGGACGTCCAACTGCAAAGAGTTATGGCATCAAATATCTGGAACTGGGCAGATAAAAGATATTTTTGAGTCTTTAATGCAGTTGCTGTATCATTGATCTAAAACAAGGCGGTGGAGAAATATCTTTTATCATCAATGTGAGCAGCTTCATCCTTGTGCAACAATGATTGGAAGAAATATCTGCATCTACTCAAAATGGTCGTTGAGATGTCCATTCGCCCAAAATATGCAAATCCAGATCTGAAAATGAAAAGTAACAAAAACCCCTGAAAACCCTGCCAAATGAAAGAGGGGACAAAAACATGCATCTTTGCCTCTTCTAGCATGTCAAAATTCATTGAAATGGAGGAGATACAAGCGGTCAAAGTTTCGGTCAACTGCTTGTATATATCATTTTGCACCTGTGTATATATCACTATTTGAATCGGCCTCTGAAACTGCCTTTGGAGATGCATGGTGCTTTGTATGTCAGGCTATGAAATGTCTTTGTATGTTCAACAGTATGTCACCTCCTTGTATGTCGGATTTATATATGCATACAATCGCCTTTGTATGTGTGGGCCCCACCTCTTGTATCTCCTTTGTATCTGCAAACATACAAGCCACGGACCCCAGAATGACCATTAGCTGTATTTGATTGCCCTGTCGGGTTCGGCTTCTATCATTCCTCTTTGTATATTTTTTTGTATGCGCAAATATACAAAGCACTTATACATACAAGCCATGGACTTGACGCTTGAATATGCTAGAATTTGATCTTCAAGTCAGGTCCGCCTTGTATACTTCCCTTGCACCTTTGACTTGTATATCTCAATATACAATTGCAAATATACAACCTGGACTTCAAACTTTTATAAAGCTTTCTGAAAAATACCTTCGAGTTCAGCTTGTATGCTAGGAAAGCATGCTTTGCTTGTATGTCCAAACATTCAATCACAAAATGTACATTTGGTGGACCCCACCCTTTGCATCTCCTCCTTGTATGTGTGGCCCTTGTATATTGGACTTGCATCTTTTCTTTGTATGTCGCGGATATACAAACGCCTTTGTATATTGTGGATCCCATCATTTGCACATTCAGCCTTTGTATATTCACTGTAGCCGATGCACATTATCTTTGTATATCGGCCTTGCATGTTGGACTTGTATATCGGCCTTGTATGTGCGAACATACAATCTGATATACATTCCACTATACATTCTCACTTGTATGTAGAACACATACAATCTCCTTTGTATACCCGCAGGCCCCACCTCTTGTATGTCGGTGATATACGAACGCCTTTGCATGTTTGGCCTTGTATGTTTCAATTGTATGTTGGCCTTGTATATTGGCCTTGTATGTGCAAACATACAACACGATATACATTCTCTCTTTGCACATTGACCCTTGTATATTTGCTTGTATGCCGCCAATGCATATGCCCCTTCACTGTAGCGAATGCATGTCAGCCTCCGTATATTGCGCCTTGTACATTCCCAATGTATGTCGGACATACATTCGCCTTTGTATGTCACTGATATGCAAAAACCTTTGCATCTTTTCTTTGTATATCCCTCTTGTATGTAGCCGTTGTATGTCTAAACATACAACACAAATATACATGCAAACCCTCCATACAAATAGGGAATATTCTCAAAATATGCGATAGATTCCTTAATGCATATACAAACTCAATATGGATGTAGAAAAGCATACAACCAACTTTTTACTATTTTTGAAGGCTGACTTAACTCTTTTGGCCTGCCAATGTACATTAGCACTTGTATGTTAACCTATTGCATCTAGGCCTTTGCATATGCCGAATGTATGTCCCAAACATACATTGGAGAATGTATATTGCGAATGTACATTCAAAAATGCATATTGAAATACAAGCATTAAACTGAGAAATCCTAGCGATAGAGAATGCTTGAACTTAAAATATTTCTGGGTTTTTCTGGGTTTTATGCAAAGATTGTCTAGGCAAGCTTTTGGGAAATTTGGCAAAACACAAAATGAGTATTTGGAAGATTTAAGCTTTGTATGGGCATCTTCTAAAGATTTTCAAGGAAAATACAAGGTGAACTATAACAATATTAGTAGATGGGGTTAGTGAGTTTTCTCATTAAATTGTGTTTTCAGGTGTAGCATCACTGCTATTTCTTTGTGGTCATCTTTTGTGTTGCTAATGTTTGGTTGTGGGCTATTGTTGTTTCCCTGTTGGCATTTCTTTTGTTGTCTTTGGTAGACAGTGGTTGGATGTAAATGGTTTCGGGTCCCTTCAAAACATGTTTGACCCCTTAATCAAAAATAATATTAGTGGAAAACATGTTGGTATTATTTATCTTACTATTATTGTTGGACCACTTATTATTGATTCACCATTGTATGTGACACTTGGGAGATTAGCATATAATATGTTATTGGGTCACCCATGGGTATGGATGTAGTACCTTCCACTATTCATCAAATTTTAAAGTTTAATAATAAGAATAAGAGATTTGTAGTACAAGTGGATCCTCATGATCCATATAGTCATTTTTAGATGGTCTATCAACCTATAATTGTTATTACAGAGTGATGTATAAACATGAATAATAACATAACAAAGGAAAAAAAAACCAAGAACCTAAATAAAAAAGATCCCCCAAATAATGTCAATGGTTTATTTGGTGATGACTACGGTTGACGTAGTCGAGATTGAAGATCCTTATTAGGATGTTAATCAAGCAACAAAATCACACAACAATACAACTCTCAACAGAAAACAACCCTCCTTTTATTGTAAAAAATAGAGTACATATTACATTCAAAGTTTAATTATTGAGCAATTCACAGAGACCCAATTTGAATTTTCCATCAACAGCCTTTTTCCCCAATTCTTCTTTTTTCAGAATAGTCCAATCAGAAATCCCCTTTCTGAACACCACACCCCTGTCATCACATTCCCCTATTTCACATTCGTCTATTCTCCAAGGAAAATAGTTCGTTCCAACTTCCCTGTCGAAAGGTCTCCCCAAAACAGTTAACTGTCGAAGAACTAAATGAACCGTCACACCAAATAGTCTTTAACTCCATCCCATCGGGATGTCGAAGAGACAACAAAGAGACTCCCTTTGACAAAGAAGGTCCCATCAATGGAGCATGTAGCACCATACATCTGCACCAACATATAGAATTGCCTATCGAGTCGTCGAAGAGACTGAGATCATAGTCCTGTCGACATCTAATCTCCCATCGATGAGAATCAAGGCTTGTATTGGTATTTCGAAGGGACAACTAAGCGAGTCCCTCTGAAATAGCAACTCCCACCGATATAGACTTTCTTGCCTATGCACTGCCCACATACCTACCATTGGTATTAAGGAGACTAGATTTAGAGTCCCTCTGACATCACATGGTCACATCGACGATACACAACCTTGTATCGAGTTGTTGAGGGGACGCCACCAAAAGTCCCGTCGAACACATAAAGTCATACTGATGAAGAGTGACACCTACCAACGGGCTAGGATTTACCAAAATGAACTTCAATGTATCTTCAAAACACAACAAAATTGAGAACAAAATTTTGCCTATGTACATATTGATGCTGATAGATTGAGAACCCGAGATGCTCCTGTATCAAACACCCCGGGAAGGGAAATGTTCCATGAGTGGAGGCTCACGAACATTGAAGCCAATCTAGAATTGACATTCCAAACTGAGCTAATTCATGTGCCTTCAACCAAGATGCTTCAGCCATTGATTTTCCCTTTCAGCGAATCAGGTACTCCATGTACTCTTTACCACGTGTTCTCTTTGCAACCCCAGAATCAATGATTTCATCTACTTCTTCAATTTGCTTCTCAAGTAGCTGATTCACCCACTCTGTATTATCCATGATATTTGCAGGAAAATGTGGTTGAGTACTTATTTCTCCTTCAAAATGTTTGTACAGATCACTAACATTGAAGATAAGAGATATATCTACATGCTCTAGAAGTTCAACTTCATAAGCATTGGCTGAAAACTTATGTAGGATCTGACAAAGACCTATTTTATTCCATGTCAACTTGTTATAGGTTCCCTATGGAAACCTTTCCTTCCTCAAATGAACCCAAATTAGTTCCCCAATTTGAAATTCCCGCTCTCTCTTGTGACGATCAGCAGATTCCTTATACTTGGTTGTACACTTATCCATTTTTACTTTCACCTCTTTATGCAAATCTTTGATATATTCTGTAAAATCCTCTGCCACAACACTTGTTCTCACCAAGTCTGCACTATCTCTAAGTTCATCTATGCCCCTAGGGCTAAAACCATACGCCACATTGAATGGACTTTTTCCAATACTCCTGTTAACCGAATTGTTATAGGAAAATTCCATCTGTGGAAACAAGTCCCACTGTTTTGGTTTGTCTCCAAGTAAACATCGAAGGAGACTGCCCAAACTCTTGTTCACAACTTCAGTCAGACCATCTATTTGTGGATGGTAGGCTGAACTAAAACCCAAATGTGTGCCTAATTTCTTCCACAATGTACACCAGAAATGGCCAACAAAATTTGTATCCTGATTAGATATGATACTCTTTGGCAAGCCATGTAACCAGACTATTTCTTTGAAAAACAAATTTACTATATGGGAAGCATCACTAGTTTTCTGACATGGAATAAAATGAGTCATTTTTTAAAATCTATCAACAACCACAAAAACTAAATCATTACCTCTTTAAGTTTGAGGCAATCCCAAAACAAAATCCATGCTAATGTGTTCCCACAGTCTCCCACTGGAATCGGCAATGGCTGACATAATCTGGTATTTTTCTTCATACCCTTTGCATGCTGACAAATTATGCATCCTTGTACCATTTTATTAACATCAATGCTCATTTCTGGCCAATAATAACTCTCATTCAGTAGAGCTATCATTTTATCTACTCTAAAATGTCCACCCAATCCACCACTATGATTTTCTCTGATTAGATTCTCCCTCATGGAACCTCTAGGAATACCTAATTTCTTTTCCTTAAACAATGGGTTCTCTTGAATGAAATACTCTAGCCATGGAGTTTGATCAAATTCCACTAGATTCTTGCATGCTTTCCATGCCTCTTTGAAATTTGGATCTTGTTCATGCAACTTACCCAAAGCATCAAAACCAACAAGATTCACTTGCATCTCATTCAACAACAAAGTTCTCCTACTCAGTGCATCAACAACTCGATTAGATTTACCACTCCTATGTTTTAACACAAAAGAATAACTTTGTAAATACTCAATCCACTTCATATGCCTCTAGTTCAGCTTACCTTGACTATTTACGAACTGCAGGGCATGATTGTCTATATACAACACAAATTCTTTTAGCAACAAATAATGCCTCCACTTTTTAAGTGCTTGCAAAATCACATAGAACTCCTGGTCATACACAAAATATTTCCTTATAGCTTCATTAAATTTCTCATTGAAGTATGCTATTGGTCTTCCCTCTTGGCTAAGAACTCCTATTGCTATTCCACTTGCATCACAATCCACCTGGAAAACTTTTCCAAAGTCTGGCAACGCCAATACTGGTTGCTCTGTCACCTTATTCTTCAACAATTGAAAACTTTTCTCTGCTACAACCATCCACTTGAACTCTCTTCTAGTTCCCTTCATCATTTCTATAATGGGAGCACATATCCCACTAAAATTTCTTATGAACTTCCTATAGAAGCTTGCCAACGCCTAAAAACTATGGGCTTCAAAAGTACTCCTTGTTAATGGCCATTCAACAATAGCCTTTACTTTTTCAGGACCCATTTTCAATCCTTCTTTTGAAACTACAAGTCCCAAGTACACTAACTCATTCTTCATGAAAGTACACTTTTTTAGATTCACCATTAGTTTTCGTCTTTCAATCTTTGCAAAAAAACCCTAATATATTCTAGATGTTCTTTTGTTTTACTAAAAACTAAAATATCATCAAGGTAAACTATCACAAACTTACCAAGATAAGGCTTTAGCACTCGATTCATCAATCTCATGAATGTACTGGCTGCTTTTGTCAATCCAAATGGCATGCTAGCCACTCATACAATCTATCCTTCATCTTGAATGTTGTCTTCCACTCATCCCCTTCACGGATTCTAATTTGATGATACCCACTTTTTAAATCAATCTTTGTGAAATACCTTGCTCCACTCAAACAGTCCATTAAACCATCCATTCTAGGAAATGGGAATCTATATTTAATGGTGATCTTATTGATTGCACAGGAGTATGTACATATCCTCCATTCACCTCCCTTCTTAGGCGCTATTATTGTAGGTACAACGCATGGACTGAGACTTTCTCTAATCAGCCCTTTGTCCAACAACTCCTGGACTTGTCTATTTATTTCTTCATTCTCTTGAGATGTCATCCTATACAATGCGTTGTTTGGCAAACTTACACCTAGGATTAAATCCATACAGTGACTAATTTCTCTCACTTGCGGCAGTCCATCTAGAAACTCCTTCATCATTATATCAGCATACTCATCAACCAATTCCTGAATTTCTACTGGTAGCTTCTCTTCTTTTTATGTGGTCATGTTTTGAAATGGTTGGGCAACAAATGCATAAAAAACACCATCCTTCCTTCAGGAACTTCTTTCCTGAGACAAGACACACCCTAGAACTACCTTCTATATCTTCATCTTTATCCTTCATAGGATTCAGAATAAATTCCTATCCATCCTTCTTAATGGTATATGTCTTACTCTTACCATCATGAACAACTTGTCTATCAAATTGCTATGGCCTTCCCAGCAAGATATGATAGGCATCCATTGGAATTACATCATAGAGTATTTCATCCTTGTAATTACCAATCTAAAAATTAACCAAGCATTGTTCTCTTACCACTAATTGTTACTCCTTCTACAACCATGAGACCTTATATGGGCTGGGATGCTTCATTCTTTTCAGCTTCAACTTCCTCACCATTTCTTCAGACACAATATTGTCTGTGCTGCCACTGTCTACAATTACTTTACAACACTTGCTGCCTGACTTGCATTTGGTTCTGAACAAATTTCTTCTCTGTATCGGTTCTAGTTATACCTTCTATGGACTTAACAAAATCTTTCTTATCATCAAAGACTCTCCATCCTCTGGGTCTTCTCCATGTTTCAAAGTTTCTACCACTTCATCTTCTACTTGGGCCACATGAACTTTGGCCTCTTTTCCTTTACCTCCACCTTGAACTTGTAGACATTCAAAAGACCTATGCCTGATCTCACCACATTGGTAGCATGTACAAGTGAAATCTTTGCCTCTTCCTCTTCCAAAATTACCTCTTCCCTAAAAAAAGTCGTCTTCCTCAGAAGTTTCCTCTGCCTCCTGTTTCTTGAGTTTGAGAGGTACCATCTTCATCTTGTTTGGCAGAATATCCTCTTTCACCACTGCTCTGCTCTCTGCCACATGCATTTCTACCTCTACCCCTCTTATTGTTTTATTGTTTCCTATTCAGCTTCTCTTCAGCCACCAACACACATTGGTAGGCCTCTTCCACACTCTACAATCTGAGAAATCTAATCTCATCTTGTATGGATACCCGCAAGCCATTTAGATACCTTGCAACTTGTTCAATCTCATTCTTTGTGTGGTCTGCTCGAATGCTCAATTGGTAAAATTCTTTTGTGTATTCCTTGACATTGGATTCTCTTTGCTTCAAGTTCTGCAATTTTCTAAATAGATTTATCTGATAGTCTGCAAGCATGAATTTCATCTTTAATTTTTTTACCATTCGGTCCCATGATTTTATCTTCTCCTTACCTCTTCTTTGTCTATAAGTCTACAAATGATCTCACTATAGGGATGCATGCCCTTTCGACTTTGTACATGCATATTTCACCTTCTTGTCTTCTTTTGTACCTTCAAAGTCAAAGAACTTTTCTATCTCAGTGATCCAATCCAACAATTCATCTAAATTTAGGTTACCACTATAGTTTGGAGGGTTAAAATGGGGTCTTGTATTTATTCTAGTTAGGGCTCAAATGAACCTCTCTTCTCCTAGATCAAGTTCCAGTTGGTTTTCTTCTCCTTCAGCTTCAACATGCTTTTCTTCATCGTCACTAACATCTTCAACATGATGACCTCTTCGCTGTGTAGTTTCAATGGCCTCCAATCTGGCCGTAATACCCCTCAACATCTCCATCAAGACAGGGTCTGCATCTCTTCGCGCCCCTCTTCCTCTACCACATCCTCTCTATGCCATTTTATGCAAGTCCTTTGCAGTTGTAGGTCTTCTTTCTTTTGCTCACTTACCCACAACAAATTCCCTTCAGGACGTCGTAATTTCTTTGACACTTTCTCCAGGAGCAAACCCGCTCTGATACCACTTGATGCAGTTGAGATTGAAGAGCCTTATCAGGTTGCCAATCAAGAAGAAAAATCACACAACAATACAACTCTCAACAAAAAACAACCCTTCTTTTATTGTAAAAAATAGAGTACAGATTACATTCCAAGTTCAATTACAGAGCAATTCACAGAGACCCAATTTGACTTTTCCATCAACCTTTTTCCCCAATTCTTCTTTTTTCAGAATAGTCCAATTAGAAATCCCCTTTTTGAACACCACACCCCTATCGTCACATTCCCCTGTTTCACATTCCTCTGTTGTCCAAGGAAAATGATTTGTTTCAACTTCCCCGTCGAACGGTCTCCCCAAAACGGTTAATTGTTGAAGAACCAAATGAACTGTTGCACCAAATAGTCTTCAACTCCATCCCATCGAGATGTTGAAGAGATGGAAAAGAGATTCCCTTCGACAAAGAAAGTCTCATCAATTGAGCATGTAGCACCATACATTTGCACTGACATATAGAACTGCCTATCGGATCGTCGAAGAGACCGAGATCATAGTCCTGTCGACATCCAATCTCCCACCGATGAGAGTCAAGGCTTGTATCAATATTTTGAAGGGACAACTAAGTGAGTCCCTCCAAAGTAGCAACTCCCACCGATATAGACTTTCGTGCCTATGCAATGCGCACATACCTACCATCGGTATCGAGGATACTAGATTTAGAGTCCCTCGATGTCACATGGTCACACTGACGATACACAACCTTGCATCAGGCTATTGAGGCAACACCACCAAGAGTCCCATCGAACACATAATGTCATACTGATGAAGAGTGACACCTACCAACGGGCTAGGATTTACCAAAATGAACTTCAATGTATCTTCAAAACACAACAAAATTGAGAACAAAATTTTCTGTATGTACGTATTGATGCGGATAGCTTGAGAACCTAAGATGCTCCTGCATCAAAGATACATTAGATTTAACACCTGGTAGTGTTGGGAAATACAAGTTCTATCCTAAATCTTATAGCATTCCTTCTAATTATATGGACCCATATATATGTGGTTGACCACTACCTCCTAATCCAAGTGATGCTAATATGTGTGGCAATAACTTAGAGAGTTCTACTTCTATTGTTGATTCATATATGTCATTTGATATATTATATGGTCATGGATATTTATTAATGTAAAAATTGGACTATGAAGGTAAATGAAGTGGAAGTAATGAGAATGATATTCATGCATTGACTGATATACAAGAAAATAAATAGCATAAGGACATTGTATAAGTACCTAAAGATCTTAATAAATGGTTAAAAGAATGGAAATGAAAAGGAAAAGGAAAGGAACCTACCCTATCCATAATTTGAGTGTTAGTGATACATATTTTCCATCCTTACCTACTAATACTACAATAGGTCATGATTTTGTTATGGTGTATTTACTTAATCCTATTATACATAGTTCTTGATTGCTCTTATGCTTTGATTGATTCATCTTCTCGTGCATATACACGCTACCACATACAAAATTAGGAAAACATAAAATAACATATGATATATATTATTGGCCATGACATGTGACATTGACATATTTTTTTGAGCTATTTTCCATACCAACATGTATTATAGTTGTTATTTTTTTAAACAAGGTACATGTATCATGTTGTTACAAATCTCTTATTCTTTGATGGTGTAGTAATGCATTACATTCACATGGGGCATTTCATGATCCCATTTATTATTATGTGCAAAGATTTAATTTTTATCTCCGATGCTTACATGAATTTTAAGGCTATTTCATAGGCACAAATGATAAAGAATTATTAGTTCAATCATGTTTAGAGGATATAAATCTTGCAATATCATTTCTTATATATGCCTATGGGGGCAATGTTCTATTTTCATAGCTATATGGTTATAGGTGATAAATTCAAACATTCTTATATTACACAAACTCCAACATTATTTAGAATGCCATTTTCAAAAGCATCACATATATGGAGGCATATCCAAATGCTTTGTAGATTCTTGGGTCTTTTATCCCCATATTTTTCACTTATGTGCCTCCATGGTTATACCCTTGAACCTTGGTGATCTGATCCTTGCAAATTTTTCAACTTCTTTCATTTTACATTTTAGTAGATATGTGTACATATTTATGTCGATACATTGACATCTTCTCAAACATGTTTCCATGGTCTAACATGATCTGTTTATACAATATTTATGGTCATATGTCCTCACCATTGGGGAGCAACATTGGGGGCATATTATAGCCCTTTCCTTAGATGCTTACATGATTATATGCTTACACTTATATGGTGTTTCCTTATGATGATTGCATGCTCTTCTACGCATACCAAGTTTATAATTTATGATTCTCACATGTTTATTCTAACCATGATTATATATTATTCTAACATGATCATGATGGGTACAATTTATCAATGCTTATTATATTGGCATCTTACACTTGTTGATGCTTACATATTTCCTTATTTACCATTCATGGCTACTCTCATTATTTTTATGGCCCTGATTGGAGGCAAATATTAGGAGCACCTTGCTTGCTAATAGTATATATATAGTTGTCACATGATATATTTGTATATTCATACATATTGGGTTTACATGATGACATTATTTTTATAGATATTTTCTTCCTTTCCTCTAAATTAAGTGTACTATATGCATGGAACTAATTGGAGGTAGGCATGCATTAACACTAATGCTTTTTGATGACTATGCTTGTAGTAATTGACTCATGGTCATGGCAATTACACTTGCCTTATGACAGTACCTTATTAGTTGCCCCTTGGTAGTATCTTACTTTTGTTGAGGCAAAGTGTTATGTCAATTGGGCCATGGTAGTACCTTATCCACTATAGCAAGATTTTTCATTTTATGTTTTTGTTCACAAATAGTTTAACACTTATGTTTATGCTCATTTTTTATGCTTTAAATAATGCTACTCATCATATATTTTTCTTCCATGCTTGCAAGTTTCTAGATGGAGTGCTGATTGTGAGGAAGTGTACAAAATCAACATCCTTATTTGTATCCTTTATAAGAGTGCCTAAATATTTTACCTTCATGTTGGTTGCTTGTTTTACTTTAACATGCATCTTCATGGTAGTTCACATGTATGTCAAAGTGGGGGTAAAATTTAATGGTAAAAATTGCATACCTTGCATGTTATGATCCTTTTTACAAGAGATTAGCCAAATAACAAAATATAGAAAATATTTGTTAAAGATAGAAACACAAGAATAATATTGCATTGAAATGATAGATTCACATTACAATATATCTCACTGGCCTCTTCAAGGGGGAAACCTCTTAGAGAAATTCTTAATACAATAAGATTCATGGATGATCCATTTTACTATTAAACCCTTTATTTATTCTAATTCTACCAAATAAAACTACTAATTCCCAAGCATATGGGATAAACCAACATAGCAAAAGGGATGACTTTCAAAGCATGTACACCAAATGCAGATCAAAAATAAAGATTTTAAACAAAATTTCAAAACTTTAAATCCACATTTACTGCAACCTCTGATAAAGAAAGAAATAAAAAATGTAATATGAATAAACAAGAATTTTACCCAACTTTGATTCCTATTGCACCATGAAGGTGGTTTTTCTCAAATTGATATGAATGTGGTTGCTCGAACCAGTAACATGACATTGTAGTGAAGATGATTATGAAAATCACTCCTGAAGGGTCCATTTATAGATTTTTAGATTTGATGATCAATGATCAAGATTGGTTGAGAATGGGCTAAGAGATTAATGATGAGGATTAAGTTGGTTGGGCAATTGAAATATGGATGGTGGAGGATAAAAGAAAAATTTAATTCTTTTATTCACTTTTTAGGTAGTTGAGTAGAAAAAGAAAGAAATAATAAATGAATACTTATTAAATCATGTGAAGTGGGAAGGGGATTAAATAAATAAATTTAGGACTTAGGAAAAGTGGGATAATTAATTAAATAAATTATTTTGATTTATTTAATTAATAGGATAAAAATGTGGTAGGCATGGCTAGGATGATGGGTGATTTTTAGGTGTCTACATTTCCCCCTCTTTGAGACAATGTTGTGATTGAGAGAAGCAATGCCATTTCAAATAACAATAAAATATAGATGTTTATAATGAGGAAGGATGGAAAAGGATGGGGTTTATAAAAAGAGGAGAATTAGATGATGTCCCTCGAGAGGATATGTGGGTGTGAAGGTCACATGTATGTTCTTAAAATGGACGGAAATGAAGGATGACGATAGGAGATTGGATGTAAATGATGGAGGAAAGGAGAGTCATGCTAAGTGGTGTGAGCAACCTGATGTTTGATATAGCACTCAACATACACACCATGATATAAAGACCATGGTGATGATGTGTCTTGTGCAGAAAGGATTGAAGCTCACAAGCAAGCATATGCCAATGGAATCATGATATGAAAGACTTGATATCGTTGTGGTAGGTATGCTACAAGGACTGATGCAAATGCAAGATAAAATGATAATACACAGAAGCAAAGAAAACAAGCATGCACAAAATGATACAAAAACAAACAGGATGTTTCCCTTGGTCAAGTTGAAAATTGATGATTGATTGATGATGATGATGATAGTGTTGTTGATGTGGTAATGATATATCTTGAGAAAATGTGATGATAGCATTGTTGATGTGGGAACGATATATCTTGTGAACAACATGAGGATTGGGAATGATATATTTTGATGATGATGATTGATTAGATAAAGTGATTAAGATTTTTTAGCAAGGATGGGTACAAAACTAATGGATGCTTCAGGATGATAGGATAGATTGCTTGGTGAGATTTTTATGGATAAGGAATTCTTGTGATGGATTAACTATTTTAGGGTTGCTTGAGATGATTGCATTGGATAGATTTGGATGACTACATTGGATTATTTGGGATGACTGTGTTGGATTGCATTAGATGGGATTGCACTAGATTGCTTTTGGATGGTTGTATTGGATTTTTTTAGATTATTGCATTAGATTGCTTTTGGATGATTGCAATGAATTTCTTTAGGTGACTACACTGGATAGCTTTGGATTACTACATCGGATTTCTTTGGATGACTACATTGGATTGATTGTAAATAATCTTTTTTGGATTGCTTGGATGGAATTATTGTCTCCATATGATAACTAGTTACAAGGGAACACCTAGTCTAGAAACAAGGATGGGAGAGTTGGTTGATTTAGGATAATGAGCTTGATGGATTGTATGGATGGATTAAGGGATTGTCAATAGTATATGGAAAGGAGGATAGATGGATAGAAGGGTGTAGGATGTGACCTCCAAGGACTATGTCGCATAGGAAAAAATGCCCCTATTTTGCAAATGTTGTTCAGGATGCTAGATTAAAGGGATATAGTAGGTTGCATAGGCTATAAAAGATGGTTGGAAGATTTGTTGCATAAGGATTTTGCTATGTGAAGATTTTGTCAAAGCATGTATCAAAATCATGCCTCAATCCTTATCAAGATCAAAGTCATTATCGAGATCAAAGTTGGAGTAGGAGGGATGATGAAGGGGAATGATAGCAAGGATACATGGATATGATGTATTAGGATGATATGATAGAAGGATAAGATGGGATAGATGAGACAATTTTCACCAAGTGCAAGATATGTAGTCAATCGATTTACTATTGTCTCTTCTCTAAGTAAATTTGACTTGATAAAGATGGTACATCCTATTTGATAGGATACATGTGCTTTATCGTTATGTATACTTTTTGCACCTTGATCATTGTGTACACTTGTGTCTTGATCATTGTTTGTGGTTGTTGTTCCTTGATCATTTAGATGCTCAATGTGATCCATTGTAACTTGCTTGTTCTCATGCTTGAAATGATTAAGACATTGATAACCACTATGCTCATTAGGATTATGTATGATATAATCCAAGTCATTTATTTGATTGTCTATTTGTTCTTGGGGACCAGGTGTCTCATCATGGCAAGTGATTGTTGTTGGATAATGGATAGGACTAGTCGGATAGTCGATAGGATTATTTTATATTTCTTGATCATGGATAGCATAAATTTGGATGAGGAGATCTACTTGGTTCTCTTGATCATAGATATGATTTTTTATCATAGATAGATGTGGCTTGGATAATTTGATCTTGAATAGTTTGGATAATTTGATCTTGAGTAGCTTGGATAACTTGATCTTGATTTGGTTGAGTGCATGTTTGATTTTGTAGATTTGACACTTGACATAGCTCTTGAGTTTGGATGGGCTTGATAGGCTTTGGATTCTTGACTACATGGTTGCATAATGGATTTTTACTTGTGCTTATGGTAAGGGACTCTTGAATAGGCTTGATAGGCATTGATTTGCATAGTGGTATTTGACTTTGGACAAGGATGGGATTAGTAGACTCCTTGATGAGTTGAATAGGTATCAAATTGCATGATGGTGTTGGATGGATAGGCATGATGCTAGGAGGCTCTTGTTCATGCTTAATAGGCTTTAGGATTGACAAGATCTTCACATGATGGAACTTGATCATGGATGGGTATGTTATTTGGCTTTTGATTGCATGGTGCTACTTGTTGGATATGTATGGTATCATATGACTCTTGGATAGGATTGGAAAAAGTAAACTCATTGGATTGGGGCTTTCTAGTTTGATATTCTTCCTTTTGCTAATAGTCCTCAGAGGAAATCTGAAAAGGATGATTTGGATGTAGTGGGTTTAGATTGTGGATTATTTTTTGTATGGATAATTGGTTGCGTTGATGGGTGAGCTAGAGTGTAAGGATGAATATGAGGGATCTACATAGGATGTGGAAGATATGGAGTGCTCACATGATGTTGGGGTTGGAAACATGGATTGAGTATAAGGACCTTGATCTAAGATGGTGCTTTCCTTGTTAAATGCCTCATAAGGATTATCAATGTGTTTAGGATTTGCATAATGACTAGTGCTAGTTGGTTTTTGACTGCAAGGCTCTTTCATGTTCATGAGTGAAGGATGAAAGTTCATGGCAAGTTTGTGATCAATAATATCATCATCAAAGCTATTGTTATCAGGATATTCTTTATGATATATAAGACTATCATCATTATCATCGACAAAAAGATTTATGATTTGATTTGGATAGAAGATTTGATCTAATGAATGCATAGGTTAAGGGCCTACTTTGATTGTAACTTTGGGTTTCACATTGGCTTCACGGATGGTAGTAGGACTAGGAGTTCTAGCTTGCATGATAAAGTTCTCAAACAAGGGATTTGTGGTAGAAATGAGAAAGGATAATTGAATGCTTCGAATAAGTGTGAATTAGGATGCAAATTTGGATTTGGTAGGCTTGATATGAGACTAAGATGGATTTCACACAATATAGGTGTGAAACTATGACTTAGACAAATAGGCTCGAAATGATTTGAACCTTTTTCTAAAGGGGATTTGGTTGTGGTCTGTGCAAAGTGATATGCTTGACTTGACTGTGTAGAAGCTTAAGGTTTGGACTCAAGATTGGTTTGATGTGTTTATAGGATTGATTCAAGGATTTATTTGCAAGAAGATTCAACAAACAAAGAAAACACTTTGGTTTAAGTGACAGATGAAAGTATACTCAGTAGTTTTGCATGAGAAAACACATTAGAGACATCAACAACCTATTTTATTCAAGTGGGTGTATCAGTTTCCATGGGCCCACAAGTATGTTATCTACTAAGTTATGGATATCTAGGGAATGCAAGGTCATGTACCACCTATGCACCCTTATCGTCAAGGAAAAATCATTGCCCACAGTGATCTCTATCTCAACAGACTCAAAAACATGGCATGAGTAATTTCCTGGGGCTAACTACTTACCAGTGTACCATGCAAAAATCTGGCCAAAAGGCTCTTAATCTAGGCTATATAGGTGTCTAAGGGATATCCTCATTATACAGTTGGTATGTGAGGCATGAATCTATGAACAAGTGTGTTGTCTAAGGCATGTGATTGCTCACTTTGTTGAGTCCCACAGGCTTGATGTGGAGCCCAAAATGATAGCTCCACTTTTAAGGTACAACTTTCACTCTCCCCCCTTTGTATACCTAGTCGAAACACATGGTTCAGGTCATCCCCCAAGGTGATGAAATCCTTTCTTATGCCTACTAAAGGTAAATAAATGCAAGTGTTTATGATTCCTAAGATCACTTTGTAGCATGAAGGAAGAGCATACACAACATGGAGTCTTGGGATAACACAAAAATAAAGAACTCGAAAGTGTTTTTGATTCCCAAGATCACCTTTCCATGTGAGGGAAGAGCATATGCACTTAGGGGATCTCACAAACAAATTATATACTTGTTTATTTCTAATTAAAGAAAAGGTGTGCAACTAAACTAGTATTTATGATTTGATCTTCGTCAAACGTAGCTGCATAAACAAGTTAGTAGTTTTTAGAGATAATCTTGGATGAGTAGTTTTGCTGTAATAAATCCATTATAAATGATAATAAAACCCCTACAAAATTAGCAAATAATGTTGACACAAAAAAATAGAGGTATATAAAAGATATGCTCATCACAAGATTGAATAGCCCATTGAAACTACAGTTTCTAGATTTCTACCACATAGTCAACTTAAATCTGATTACTTTATAATATTTTTGGAATAAAAAATAAAAGTAAAAAGAATATACCCCTGATAAATTTTGGAGAGATTTCCAGAAATGTAAAGATATTGGAAATATTCATTGATTTGCAACCTAGAAAGTAAATTTATGAAAAAACATAAAATTGGCATAGCTCACTCAATATTAATGATCTGAATATGATTTTTGGATAGTATCCTTCTTATTTGATTCTAAAGATACATTTAAAAAATTGTAAAAAAATTCCTAGTCGTTTGAAAGATATAACCAAATCTTTAAAAATCATAAAACTAAAATCACACACTCAATATCAATGATATAAGTCTGATTTTTGGATTGTAGGCTCCTTAGATGATCCTAAACATTTAGTATAAAAATTGTAGAAAAATGTCTAGCTATTTGAAAGATATAAGTGAATCTTTAAAAACTAGGCTTTTTTTTCATCTTTGCCCAAATTGTGGCTCCTTGTAAAAGTTCACCCTCAATTTTCTTCACAAAAGAATGAAAATCTGGAAGGTTGGGTTAAAAAAACCTACAAAAACAAAGGTTAGAAGAGACAAGGTCTAACCAGGCATGCCATAAATGTGTACACCAAATGCAAATCAAAAATAAAGATTTTAAACAAAATTTCAAAACATTAAATCCACATTTAATGCAACCTCCGATAAAGTAAGAAATAAAAAATGCAATATGAATAAACAAACGTTTTACCCAACTTTGATTCCTATTGCATCATGAAGGTGGTTTTTCTCAAATTGATATGACTGTGGTGGCTCGAACCGACAACATGATGTTGTAGTGAAGATGATTATGAAAATGGCCCCTGTAGGGTCCATTTATAGATTTTTGGATTTGATGATCAACGATCAAGATTGGTTGAGAATGGGTTGAGAGATTAATGGTGAGGATTGAGTTGGTTGGTTAGTTGAAAGATGGATGGTGGAGGATAAAAGAGATTTTTTAATCTTATTTTGAATTTGTGGGAGATGGTTAGAAAATGAGTGGTGGAGAATAAAAGAAATTTTTAATTCTTTTATTCACTTTTTAGGTAGTTGAGTGGAAAAATAAATATTTAATCAACTCATATTTATTAAATCATGTGAAGTGGGAAGGGGATTAAATAAATAAATAAGAATTTATTTATTTAGGACTTAGGAAAAGTGGGATAATTTATTAAATAAATTGTTTTAATTTATTTAATTAATAGGATAAAAATGTGGTAGGTGTGGCTAGGATGATGGGTGATTTTTTGGTGTCTATACAAAGCATATGTGTCTAATGCTTTTATTAATAAATCTTAATAAAAAAGTAATTAATTAGGAAGAACTAGTTAGACCACAAGTCCTTACATGCCCTTCCCCTTAAAATCTTTGTCCCTAAAGCTTGAGATAAGGAAATTGTTGTTGTAGGTGGAAGAGGGGTTCCAATGTTACATCTTGTATTACCCATGCACATTGGATGAGGACATTAGTGATGCTACAATTGTAAAGGTGGTGTGATAATCCTTTAGTATCCATCTTAAGTAATATAAAATACACATGAACTTGTCAACTAAGAGCCTTTTTTTAACATGGGACATGGAAAACTAGATGGAGCTTGGAGGAGGAAGGAAGCTCCAACTTGTAAGAAACATAACCAATATTCTACAAAATCTTATAGGGTCCATAAAACTTGGAAGGGTGAGTTTTTGAAAAGTCATCAACTTCAAGAATAACTACTTATATGGTTGGAGTCAAAGGAAGACCATGTCACAAATGGTGAAAGTGCACTCTACATGGTGTTGATCAACATGCTACTTAATTTGTTTCTATGCTAGATGAAATTTATCCTTGAGGGTGTGAAGAATGGTGTCATGTGTGTGAAGGGTGGAATCCATGCAATGTACCTTTCAGCGACCTTTATGCATGTCTAGAGAGATGGTGGAAATTGACCACACATGCATTCATATGGAGTCATCTTGGTTGTTGTGTCATAAGTAGTATTATACCACCATTTAGCCAATGTTAGCCATTTTTTCCAATGATGTTGTTGACTAGTAGCAAAGAAGTATAAATATGTCTCCAAGCATTTATTGACAATTTTGGTTTGGCTGCCAATTTATAGGTAATATGCAAAGCTCATTTTAAGTTGGATACCATGGAAATGGAAAAGTTCTTGCCAAAAGTGACTAGTAAAAACTGGTTCATGATCATTAATAATTGAAGTAGGTATGCCATGGAGGTAAAAGATTTGGTCAATGAAGGTCTAGCTAATAGTGGAGGAAGAATAGGGATGGGATAACACATGAAAATGGGAATATTTAGAGAGGTGGTCTATCACCACCAAAATGACTGATTTCCTAGCAAACTTTAAAATTCCTTCAATGAAATCTATGGAAATATCTATCTAGACTCTGATAGGAATAAGAAATGGTTACAACTAGCTAGGGGTGGCAATAGTTTCACCTTTGTTGTATTGAAAGATCTTGAATTCCTCTAGAAACTGTTTGATGTCATTTTTTTACCTTCTTAGAAAAATTATGATGAGTTATTTCATACATTTTAATGAACCTAGAGTGACTAGTAGATGGAGTAGCATGGAATTCAAACAAATTTCTATCCCAAAGTCAATTAGAGGGAAACATCAGATGACCTTTCTATTGCAAATAAGATCCATCTGATTAATAATCGGTATCAAAGAGGGATGAGGTGTTGAATGCAACTATCTTGCTAACATTCTTGATGTAAGCCACTTAGCCAAGTAGGTGTGGGTTGACAAAGCACTTAGAGTAGGATTTTCTTCAAATTGATGCAATAAGGCACCTTCCACAATATTGTCTTAGACTTTCTTGTAGGTTATCTCATAGTTATAACCCAACAACTTGGTGACCTAGTTCTTTTTCTTAGGAGAAGAGACACATTGGTCAAAAAATACTTGAGGCTATGATGGTTAGATTTAATGCAAAAGTGTCTATCAATAAGGTATCGATGTCATTTTTGGATGGCATGAAGATAGTGAGCATTTCCTTCTCATAGGTGGAATGAGTGAGATTTTTTAGAGTTAGGGCCTTACTTGTGGAAGTGGGTTACCCTTCTTGCATTAGAACAACACCCAATACATAGCCTCATGCGTCACTTTCAATGATGAGAATTTTAGAGAAGTTAGGCATAGCAATAATTGGAGTCATGCACATAGCTTGCTTAAGTGTCTCAAAGGCCACATCAATAATTGGGAACCACTAGAATGAATCTTTCTTTAACATGGCTCCTAGAGGGGTGATATTTTTCCATAGTCCTTAACAAATACAGTAAAATCCTCTGAGGCAAAGAAATTTTTGAAGGCTCTTTAGGGTTGTGGGTTTTGGCCATTTTTTCATGGTTTCAATCTTTATGTGTTCCAACTTAACTCCTTCAAAAAACAATATGGCTAAGGTACTTGATCTTGGTCTGACTAAAGGAACATTTAGAGAATTTAGAAAATAAATGGTTAGCAACAAGGCTTTTAAGGGTATGGTATAGGTGCAAGAGGTGCTCTTCCTATGTGTGACTACAAATAGTGATATTATCAAAGAAGACTATGATGAATTGTTGAAGGAATGGGAAAAAAATTATTCATCAAACCTCTAAAATGTGGACGATGCATTGGTGAGGCCAAATGGCATGACGAGAAATTTATAATGACCATCATGAGTATAGAAGGTAGTTTTTGGAATGTCCTCTTCTTTGATATGGATCTAATGGTAGCCAGACCATAAATCTAGCTTGGAGAAAAAACAAGCACCATGAAGTTCATCTAAGAGCTCATCACCCATTTGAATGGGAAATTTATCCTTGATGGTGATTTTGTTTAGCTCTCAAAGATTGATGTGCAACTTCTAATTCCCATTTTTTATGCACCAATAAGACCATGTATGAGTAAGGACTAGTGCTAGGTTGAATATCCCTTTGGTGTAGGATTTTGTAGGTTAATTTCTTGATTTTAATCTTTTGCAAAAATGAGTATTGGTATGGTAGATATTTAGAGATATACTCCTAGATAAATTGCATGATCTTCAAGGTGACATGGTGGTAAGCTAGTTGGTTCCAAAAAACTATATGTCAAGACAAATATTCCTGTGGGAGAAATAATCCAATGAGACCCCTTTTTGAGTAAATTTTCCACACAATAAGAGATAATAAGACTTATGGATCTAAGTGTGAGTCCTCGTAAGGTGCATTGTTGACCATTATCAATGAATTGCATCTAGAGTTTAGAAAAGTCCCAGAAGATAGGACTAAGAGTATGGATCCATTAGGTTCCCAAAATAATGTCACGACCTACTAAAGAAAGGCAAAACATGTCATAGTTGAGAGTGTAGTCCCCCATGAAGATGAAAACATTTTGACAATTACCCTTACAATGTAAGGTTTCACCATTGGAAATCATTACTTCATAGCTAGAACAAGGGTGGATAAAATGGTTTATTTGTTTGGATAATCTAGGGTTAATAAATTAGGAGTGTTTCCTGAATTAATGAGAATTGTGAGAGCCTATTTCTTAGAAAACCCTTTAACCTTCATGGTTTGGGGAGTTGAGATTCTAACCAATGCATGTATAGAGATTTTAGGAGGATCATCAATAGTTGAATTCTAAATCTTGGGATTATTTAGCATCTTCCCATTCATTTGCCTCAGGTGAAGATTCCACATGAAGAAAATATAGCTTTGTTTGAGACAATGATGGTGGATAGGGGTAAATTTGTCATCACAATTGTAACACAACCCTTTGTCTCAATGAGCTTGCATTCTACTTTAGTGAGACATTTGACAAACACAGAGCTTAGGTTGGGAGTGAAAGCAAGATGATTCACCATATTAGGCTTAAAGGAGGTGAACTTGGAGAAGCAACACTAAGTTAACTTATCTTCAAGAAGCTTTTCCAAACCTATGGCTACCATCATATACTTAGGTTTGAACATTTTTACCTTAGTCCAAAATTTCCTCCTTGAGACAACCCTTTGTCCTAATGAGCTTGCATTTCTACTTCAATGAGACATTTGACAAATGTGGAGCATAGGTTGGGAGTGAAAGCAAGATGATTCACCATATTAGGCTTGAAGGAGGTGAACTTAGAGTAGCAACACTAAGTTGTTAACTTATCTTCAAGAAGTTTTTCAAAACCTATGGTTTCCATCATAACCTTAGGTTTGAAAATTTTGACCTTAGCCCAAATTTTCTCTTTGAGGCCACTTATAAAGTAGTTAGTGAAAAATTCATCTCTCGAGCCTTTAGTTTGGTTGGCAAGTTTCTCAATTTTAGTTTGGTAGTCATGCACATAACCAAATTATTGAAGTGATCCAAAAGAAGCTCTATGAATTTTGTCTAGCTAGGTTCATGATTGGCCTTCTTGTACTATGTGTACCACTAGATTGATTCTTTTTCAAAGTTGAATGAGATAATAGGGACCATGTCCCTCCAAGAAGTACTATAGAGAGTAAAATATTGTTCAACATGGTAGACCCAACTAGTAGGGTCTGTACCATCAAATTTGGGGAAATCAAGTTTTGGTCCCCAAGGCATTTTGTAAGAGTTGGTATGATCAAAGTGGTCAGGGAATAACTCATGATTTGTGAGGTGATTGATAGATTCACTAAGGGAGGAGATGTGAGACTCAAATTCCTCCAATTTTTAGTAGTTATTGTAGCATCGATTTCCTTGAAGTGGGTGTTCACTATTAGGGGTCCCAAAGTGGTAAAGAAAAGTGTGCCAAAGCTATATACCAAAATGATTAGCTTGAAGAGAGGATCATAATGGAACAATCAATCATATGACAATTTCCAAAAATACCCAAGCTAATTTTTTACCTAGGGTTTTTGAAATTTTAGATCCATGTGGGCTGGAAATGTGGCTATTATGTGTACGATTGGATTGTCTTGGTGAAAAAGGAAAACCCCATTGATCACAATATGTCTAGAAACTATAACAAGCCCCATTCAACATAATCTCATTGATCACACTATGTTTGTAACCTATAGGTTGCCTAAGTTGGGCACAACAATCACTAGTGGATGTGTTCTCTAACTCCAAATTGGTCAAGGTAGGAAGACATAATGGAAGAAAAGAAAGTCATTAGAGGAAATATCTAGTCTATGAGACCACAAATATACTAATCCAAATGAATCAAGTACAATGTGAGTATATTCCTAGGGCTAACTGCTTACCAATACATCATAGGTTATAAATAGTTGATGGCTTCCTAGGGATAAGTTTTGAAAACATCTATGGGGTCTTCTTGTTAGTTTCAGGACAGACAACTGAGAGGGGGGATGAATTAGTTGTCTCAAAACTTTCCTTTTATTAACCACTTAAATCCTTCTTGAAATTCAGTAGCATAATAATAAATCAATCATGGAAACACAATGCAACAATTCAAGAGCAGAAACACATTAACACATATGACACCAAGATTTTAACATGGAAAACCCAGTTAAGGGAAAAACCATGGGGTGAATAACCCAAGATTGTATTCTCTATTAAAAGAATAAGAACAACAAAATGGTACATGCCAATTAGGGCTCACTACCCGAGCACACTGCTCACAAGAGGCCCACTGCCTACAGGAGACACACTGTCTATAGAATAATAAGTATTACATACTTGAACTGAAGAATAGTATTTTCACCATGCTTGAGTCAGTTCCATTTAAGCTCAACACTTATGCTCTACCTTTCTCTCTTCTCCTCTCTACCACACTCTCATCTTCGCCAAGACACTTTTGAAATGACTTCACAACTCTTATTTATACAAGACATTGACTTTGGGATAATCATCAAAGTCAACATACTTTATATAGAAAATACACAAATACAATTTGACTTATTACAAAAGACTTCATGTGAATCACCACACTGTTGGCCACACAGATCTAGGACTTAAATCTTCTTTGAGGAACACACCATGCTTCACAGAACATCTTCAAGATCATCCACAAGATGTGTAAATCATCCAGTCGGCCAAGTTTAGGAAGAACATCATCATCTGGAAGGAATTCTTCAATTATGAGCTCAATCTTCAATGTGGACCACTAACACAAACTGGACACAATATAGAGACCCCCATAAGCTTACCTGAATCACCAAGAATATCCACACCAATTCTGATTACTAAAATCATTCTCTTCTTCATCCAGAACCTCAAGAATAGAGTTTATCATCACTGTCATATTGGAATAGATGCTTGCGGACCTCCAGACCACAACCCAATTGAGTTGTCAATTCACATTGACTTCCTAAACACTCCACCAAATCTGCATAACAAGATATTTCATTTTCAGATCTCACCGGACCTATTTGTGTCACTCTATCACCTCTGAACATTTGCCAAAACTAGTTTTACTCATATGACCATAACTTCTTCAAATCTTCATGCAGACCTCTCAAATATTTACTAGATCACCTTTAGACACATATCTACAAACCCTTTGATGTGCATCCTCTGATCTTCATCTTGGCTGGGATCTTCACTTCATAGAGCTTCACTGTTTTCACTGTTCTTCTCTATTTCTGATAGGACTAATTTTCTCAATATCCTCAGCATACAACTCATCCAATCCTTGACATCAATGCAATAGGGGTATGGTGACATCAATGACAACACCGGTTAGGCCCATACTTGCAACAATCTCCCCCTTTGTCATTGATGGCAACATATGATGTGAAAAACTATTTTAACCATCAAGACAATAACTTCTCCTCACTGACTAACATAGCTCCCCCTATCAACAACAACCATTCACATGTCTTCTCTTCCTTTACTGCTCCCCCTTTGATCAACAACCACCTTTTTATTTTTCTCATGTCTTCTCTCCCCCTTTGACATCAATGGCAAAGGGCACATACTTGCATCATTTAGAATCATATAGACTGCTCCCCCTGAGTAGCAGCTTCCCATCATCAATCCAGACCACAAGATATGACTGTGAGATCCACCAGACTAATGCACATCAGTGCACCTTAATTCAGAACCAGAGGGGCAATAACCCCTAACTTCTCCCTGAGATACTCAAAAGAGTCCTTAGGTAGAGGTTTAGTAAAAATGTCTACAATCTGATCCTTGGAGGGCACAAACTCCAATATGACTTCATTCTTGTCCACCTGCACTCTAAAAAAGTGAAACTTGATGGATATATGTTTTTTCTTTGAATGCAACACCAGATTTTTTGATATATTTATTGCACTTGAGTTATCACATAAGATTGTGATAGGTTCCTCATATTCCACTCTAATGTCTCTTAGCATTTGCTTTATCCACAATATTTGAGTGCAACTCCTTACTATTGCAATATATTCTACTTCTGCGGTGGATAGAGATATTGCCTCTTGTGTCTTGCTTAACCAAGAAACCAATCTTTTCCCTAAAAAGAATGCTCCACCACTGGTACTTTTCTGGTCATCCACATCTCCTACCCAATCCGCATCTGTATATGCATGAAGAGAGAAATCGTGATCTCTAGGATACCATAAACCATACTCAACTATTCCTTTTAGATATCTAAGAATCCTTTTGATTGCTATGGCATGAGATTCTCTAGGATTAGCTTGGAATCTAGCAACAAGACCAACAACATTCATAATGTCAGGTCTAGTTTGAGTAAGATACAGTAGTCCTCCAATCATTAACCTGTACTTTTTTTTATCAACCTTAGGAGAGTCATCATCTTTTCTCAGTTTACATCTGGTTACCATGGGAGTGTTCATTGGTTTTGAGTCTTCCATTCCAAATTTCTTCAACAATTCTTTCACATATTTGGTCTGTAAAATGAAGATTCCTTTCTTTGTTTGAGTGATTTACAGACCCAAGAAGAAATTCATTTCCCCAAACATGGACATCTCAAATTCACTTTTCATTTGATTTGCAAAAGTTTTGCACATACTATCTCTTCCTCCAAAAATGATATCATCAACAAATACTTCAACAATCAAGATATTTTCATGATCAATTTTGAAGTACAAGTTACTGTCAGTAGTACATTTGTTGAAACCAATCTTTAAAAGATGCTTATCCAGTCTTTCATACCAGGCTCTTGGGGCTTGTTTGAGTCCATATAGTGCTTTCTTCAACTTGCAGACCATATCACCATGATCAGACAATTGAAATCCATCTGGTTGCTCAATGTATACTTCTTCTTCCAAGTCACCATTCAAGAAGGCATACTTGACATCCATATGATATACTTTGAAATCCTTGAAGGTAGCAAAGGCAAGAAATAATCTGACTGCTTCAATTCTTGCCACCGGAGTAAAAGTTTCTTCAAAATCAACTCCTTCTACTTGGGAATAACCCTTGCAGAGCAATCTGGCTTTGTTTCTGACTACTTCACCATCTTCATTCAGTTTATTCTGGAAGACCCATTTGGTTCCAATCATATTTTTATTTCTAGGTCTGGGAACAAGATCCCAAGTGTGATTTTTCTCAATCTGCATCAACTCTTCTTTCATTGCTTTAGTCCATCTTTCATCATTGCATGCTTCACTTACTGATTTTGGTTCAATTTTTAAAATCAGACAATACTTTTTTGAGTCTTGAGCAATTTTTCTTCTTGTTTGAACACATTTGCTTTTACCACCTATGATCTAATCTTCAGAATGATTCAGTCTTACATACCTGGGAGTTTTGGGAATTTCTTGCACTTCTATTTCTTGGACAGGTTCATTCAAACTTATCTCTTCTTCATGTATTTTAGGATTCTCTGGATCAGTCTAGATCAGAATTTCAGAAGGGACTTGGACTTCTTGGACCAAAACATCATTCTGATCATCTTCTTCATATTCATAAAACATTGAGGGTTTTTCAATACCTTCATCAACTTTCACATTTGTACTTTCTATAATCTTTCTCAATCTCTTGTTATAACACCGGTATGCTTTGCTTTGAATAGAATAACCCAAGAATATTCCTTCATCACTTCTAGCATCAAATTTACCAATGTATTCATCTCTTTTAATGTAACATTTGCTACCAAAGACTCTAAAATATTTCATAGTGGGAGTGATGCCAAACCAGAGTTCATAAGGGGTCTTACCAGTATTGCTTCTGATTTGTACTCGATTAAGAGTATAGAGAACAGTGCTTACAACTTCTCTCTAGTAGATCTGAGGAACATTTGCTTCCATCATCATGGTTCTAGATGCTTCTTGGATGGTCTGGTTCTTTCTCTCCACTACTCCATTCTGCTGTGGAATCTTTGGAGCAAATAACTATCTTTTTATCCCATGTTTCTCACAAAATTCTATGAACTCTCCGGATGTGAATTCTCCACCTCTATCAGACCTGAGACATTTTATGTTTAATCCAGTTTCATTCTCTACCATAGCCTTGAATATTTTGAATTTCTCAAGAGCCTTAGATTTTTCTTTCAGAAAAGTCACCCACATCATCCGGGAGTGGTCATCAATTAATAACATGAAGTATCCATCACCTTGCAAACTCTTGATTCTTTCCGGACCACATAGATCAGTATGTACTAAGTCCAACAATTCGGTAGAAATTGTTCCTTACTTTTGAATGTGACTCTGCTCTGCTTACCCAACTGACATTCTTTGCAAAAACTATTAGTAGGTTTCACCAGTCTTGGAAGATCTCTTACAGCATGAGTGTTTCTTATCTTGATGATATTATCAAAATTCACATGACACATTCTCCTATGCCACAACCAACTCTAATCAATTTGAACAAATAAAAAACTTTTGTCAGTACCAACCAAGTGGAAGATATTACCTTTTGTTTGAGCATCGGATGCAATCTCTGTTCCAGAACTTTCAAAGATCTTACATTTTCCATTTTTGAATTAGAGATCATAGCCTTTGTCCACCAACTATCCAACACTGAGAAGATTGTGCTTCAGACCTTCAACATACAGTACATTACTGGTTTTGTTCTTTCCATCAAAAGAAATAGTTCCTCTACCTCTGATTCTGGTAGCAGAATTATCACCAAATTTTACAACTCCTCCTTCATATCTTTCCAAATCTATGAACTTATTTTTGTCACATGTCATATGGTGGGAGCATCCACTGTCAATGATCTAATCATCCTTTTCTTCAACTTGGGCGGCCAGAGCTCTTTCTATCATTTTATAATTGACAGATTCAGAGGGCATTGGATCTTCTTCCTTTATGGCAATAAACACCTAGTCACTTCCAGATTTGTTTCCTGTCTCTGATTCATCATCTGTTACTACTTCATCATCATCTTCATGAACATAGTAACATTTCTTTTAGAATCTTGATTTGTTTGGATTTGCTCTTGAAAATCTTTCCGGACACCTTGAGGCAAAATGACCAATCTTGTTGCAGTTGAAACATTTGAAGGGCAATTTTCCTTCATACTTACCAGATCCTCTTGGCAATCTTTTTGAAATAAGGGCTTCAAGTTGAGCAGCTTTTGCTTCATCTTCTTCCAGATCTTTTCTTGCTTTTTCATACCATGATAATTTATTTGAGGAGTTCTCTCCTGGATCAAACTTTTGTTTGTCTTTTACAGAGGCACTAGCTTTGAATGCAGATTTAGTCTTGGGGGGCATCTTAAAACTTGGCCAATTCAAATGCAGCTAATTTTCCAACCAATTGATCTCTTGTGATATTTGAAAAAGATCTAAATTCTTCAATAGCAACAACTTTGTGTTTGTAAGCAAGAGGTAGGGATCTGAGGACTTTGGCAACAATCTCATCTTCATCCAAGATTCCACCAGCATACCTAATGCCACAAACAAGCTCATTTACTTTTGGCATAAATGTAGTGATATTCTCATCTTCATTCATCAAATTTTCCTTTCAGACTCTGTAGCTTGGCACATTTAACATATTTGTCTCCTTCATGCAGAAGTTGTAGTTTTTCCCAAATCTCATATGTAGTTTTTAAATCTATAACATTTGTCAGCTTTGAATTAGATAAGGCACTTAATAAAGCTTCTTTAGCCTGAAGATTGTCTTCAACATCTTTTATTTCATCTACATTTGTCAGACCATTCTTTGGAGGAACATACTTCTTTGAAGTCATGATCCAATATTGCATTCCCATACATTGCAAGTGACATTCCATGCAGCTTTTCCGAAGAGTGTAATTGGTTCCATCAAACCTCAGACTATCCTTCTTGTAGGAAGACATCCTGGATCTCCTCAAGCAGTTAAGCTCTTTTAGAGGAACTTAGCCCTGATACCAATTGTTAGTTTCAGGACAGACAACTAAGAGGGAGGGTGAATCAGTTGTCTCAAAACTTTCCTTTTATTAACCACTTAAATCCTTCTTGTAATTCAGCAGCATAATAATAATTCAATCATGGAAACACAATGCAACAAGTCAAGAGCAGAAACACGTTAACACATATGACACCAAGATTTTAACGTGGAAAACCCAGTTAAGGGAAAAACCACAGGGTGACTAACCCAAGATTGTATTCTCTGTTAAAAGAATAAGAAGAGCAAAATGGCACGTGCCAATTAGGGCTCACTGCCTGAGCACACTTCTCACAAGAGGCCCACTACCTACAGGAGACACTTTGTCTATAGAATAATAAATATCACATACTTGAACTAAAGAATAGCATCTTCACCGTGCTTGAGTCAGTTCCATTTAAGCTCAACACTTCTGCTCTGCCTTTCACTCTTCTCCTCTCTACCACACTCTCATCTTCTCCAAGACACTTTTAAAATGACTTCACAACTCTTATTTATACCAGACATTGACTTTGGGATAATCATCAAAGTCGGCATACTTTATAGAGAAAATACACAAATACAACTTGACTTATTACAAAAGACTTCATGCGAATCACCACACTGTCGGCCACACAGATCTGGGACTTAAATCTTCTTTGAGGAACATGCCATGCTTCGCAAAACATCTTCAAGATCATCTGCAAGATGTGTAAATCATCCGGTCAGCCAAGTTTAGGAAGAACATCATCATCCGGAAGTAATTCTTCAATTACAAGCGCAATCTTCAATGCAGACCACCAACACAAACTGGACATAATCTAGAGACCCCCACAAGCTTGCGTGAATCACCAAGAATATCCACACCACTTCTGATTACTGAAATCATTCTCTTCTTCATCCAGAACCTCAAGAACAGAGTCTGTCATCACTATCATATTGGAATAGATGCTTACGGACCTCCAGACCATGAACCAATTGAGTTGTCAATTCACATTGACTTCCTAAACACTCCACCAAATTTGTAGAACAAGATATTTCATTTCTGGATCTCACTGGACCTATTTGTGTCACTCTGTCACCTCTAAACATCTGCCAGAACTGGTTTTACTCATATGGCCATAACTTCTTCAAATCTTCATGTGGAGCTCTCAAATCTTTACTGGATCACCTTTAGACACATATCTACAAACCCTTTGATACACATCCTCTGATCTTCATCTTAGCTGGGATCTTCACTTCATAGAGCTTCACTGTCTTCACTGTTCTTCTTTGTTTTTGATAGGACTAATTTTCTCAATAACCTCACCATACAACTCATCCAATCCTTGACATCAATGCAACAAGAGTATGTTGACATCAACGACAACACCGATTAGGCCCATACTTGCAACACTTCTAATATACTTGATGGTACATGGAAGCACAAGACCATATACAAAGGTTGTTTGATGATGTGGTTTTGGAGGATAACCTCTCCACCCTTCACTAAAACCTATATGGAGATTCTAGCTCAACCTAGAATGATAGCTCTTCTATGATATTTTAAAACCCCCAATACAAGGTTTCTACCATAAAAATGAAAAAAAAAAACTACAAGCAAGAGAAAGAAATTAGGACAAAAGCTTAGTGCCACTACTTTTGTAGCCACTTGTTGATCACCAAGATCTCAAGAGGGCAAGGTGAGAGCATATAGTGGATAGTCATATAAAGATATAAATGGAATATGTTATAATAGAATATGGCCCTAGGAAGAGCTCTCATACTAGATGTTATGGTGATTCCCACAAGAGATTAGTCAAATAACAAAAATATAGAAAATATTTGTTACAGATGGAAACACAAGAAAAATATTGCATTAAAACATGACAAACTCACATTACAATATATCGTTGACCTCTTTAAGGGGGGAACCTCTTGGAGCAATGCTTAATACAATATAATTCATGGATGATCCAACCTACTATCAAGCCCTTTATTTATATAATTCTACCTAAAGGAACTATTACTTCCCAAGCATGTGGGATAAACCAATTTAGCAAAATGGATAACTTACAAAGCATATGTGTCTTATGCTTTTATTAGTAAAGATTAATACAAAAGTAATTAATTATGAAGAAATAGTTAGGCCACATGTCCTAACATTGCACTTTTCCTCTTAATTTTGGATTCACTTTGACCCATTTATCCTTAATACAATATGCAAAATGATGTATTTCACATGGAAGTTGATGAATAGACTAATCATATTTTGTCTTCATTTACACTCACTCCTAGGGTCTAGACCTAATCCCCAATTTATCCATCCATCAACTTGTTTTAGATTCGTAGATTAAATAGAATTGACCCATGTTAGTTTCACAATTTGTAAAAATGAACCCAACTTTCCAAGTTCAAATTTTAAATTTTGGGCTCAGGCATTTCCCCTCTAATTAGTTGTTATGAGCTGATTTGAAGGATGAAAGATTTGAATTGCATTAGGGTGTTGTATTTAAAGACATGCATTAATTCATTTGAAACATCTAGCTAACATTTTTAGCACACATCTAGCATCTAGCAAGAGAGCTTTATTACATAGCACAATATCATAAAACCATTGATATTTGCATAGCATCCTTGGTATATTTTGTGACTTAGTATTGTCTTCAATATTGTACCAACCTATTAAATTGATATCTAGAAGTTTGACAAAATGGAGAAGTATTCTTAGCCTAGCAAACTCCTCTATCCACACAATCATTTTTTATGTAGGTTGTAGATCTAGGATAATTATTGTTTGCAAGTTTCAAAATTTTGCAATGCTCATGTTTATATCCATGGGTATAGGATCAAAACCATGCAAAGGATCGATTCCACATACATACAGAGAGTGATTTCACAATAGTGAAAATAACCTAAACAATCAGATAAAAACTTTACTAGTTCATATCTAATCATCTAACAAAACCTAATTTTCTAATACAATGACAAATCTATTAAAAACTCTACCAAAATGAAATCACCATCAAACTAAAAACTAAACCCTATTTATTTTTTATTTAACTTATAACTCTTAAATTTAAAATTATTTAGTTATAATACTATTTAATTTTTTTAATGTATGTAATATCTATGTTACTAACACATTTTATTTTATTAAAGAATTATGAGACTTCAAGTCTTCCATTAATTTTTTAAGCGATACCGTTATATCTTCAATGGAGTTGGAATCCCAAACCATTTCGGAATATTTAATACTTAAGTTCACATACCAAACTATTCACCCAATATAAATATATACTAAAATATTTTCTCATCGTTGCATTTGAAAATATATAATAAAATAATATAATAATAATTTGAGATTAAAGGTAAAAGATTGTAGATTATAGAATATTATTTCTTCTAGGATGGCCAAGGCATAGAAGAGAGCGAAAGATTGGACATCCTTAACAGCCCCACGTGCAATCTTATTCTCTACGTGTCCTCCTTTTCTCTCATTCCAAGGAGAGAATGGATACATTATTAATAATAAGAGTAATGACACCACTTTCAACACTAAACCCAACACAAGGAATCCTATGCCTAGTTTATGAAAAACAAACACTAACAAAGCTGAATCTCACACAAAATCCACCTGAAGTTACATGTCCAAAATCTCACACAAGAAACAAAAATGTATAGGATCATGCATAAGACATCTCATTCATATATATTGGGTTAGGCAAACATTTTAAATGGTATATAAGATAATTAATAGTTAATTAATAAATAATTTAATGGTGCAAAAATTTTTGGGTTAGGTCAACATTTTAAATGGTACATATGATATTAATAGTTGATTAATAAATAATCTAATGGTTGAGAAGAAATTTTGGGTTAGGTAAATATTTTAAATGGTATGCACTTATTACTTTGTGAAAGAAATGAGAACCATCGTATTAGAGAGAGGACATCAATGTTGAGAAATGAAGATTTATTTCTTCACATATTTTGGGAGGAAAAGATTAAGTAATGTAAGTTGATTTATTGTGACATGCAGATTTTTCTACAAAATTTATAAAAAACTTGAAGATCAATAAGAACAATCTTTGTATCAATTAAATATACTTTAATAGACAGTTACAATCCATACATGAATCGTCGAAATTTATCTATTGATCACACAAGTGGGCAGTCCCATTCACCCCTCATCTTAAAATAACAATGTGCTAGAAGAGACAGTGTAAGCATTGTATGAAGTTATCTACATGTGGCCTTATCTATTCGTACACATCCTCCCCACAAATAAATTTTTCTTAAAGATTTTCATAGTGATTACCTGATCGCCAATGAAATTAATGTAAGGGAAAGGGATGTTTAGAAATAGGTTGTGTCCAATTAGTGTATCATAGATACCTTTCCCAAGATAGACCACTGAGTAGACAAATGCTATCGTGGCTATGGCTAGACTATACTTGTCACAAATTGTAGACAAGATCTCAATTCCTTATCCATGCAAACATAAAGAAAATGGTGTTACATGATTTCCATGCTACCTGTATTCTTTGTAATCATCAAATTTGAGACCTCATATGCCCTCGTTATTAGAGGCCACGATAACAAAGGAGAGAAAAGAGAATACAAGTGTTGCATATCACATAATAATGTTGGCAAGTCGTGTTCAATGGTCTTGTTGCCAACATAGAACTATAATGTTTGTCTATAGCTTAGCTTGCAGTAGGGGGCCATAATGCATCCCATGAAAACCTAATTATATATATGAATTTTGTGGTGAATCCTACCAAATTTTTTTAAAGCAAATATGGCCCTGAAAGTAAGTGGGAATTTAATAGCAATGGTGATATGGTCCCAAGAACAAGTATGAATTTAATAGTGATATCAAATATTATTTATATTTATAATGTGTATTATAAAATTTAGGCTATTAGGCTCCAATCATGCATCATTTGTTGTAGTGAAATGAGTTGAACAATTTAAAAGTTTAATAAAATCACGGTTGGACAATTTAACTAGTGCTAAACTAAGTTTTGGTAAAAAGGTGGTGATTTAGTGCCCTTTATAGCTTGTCCTATTCACCAAAAATGGAGGTCCTGTTTGAACTATTCACCAAGTGGCAAATATTAGCCACTAAAAAATGTTTGGGCCAATATTTTGGATGCATGATTATAGTGTATGATTTGATTATTTTGGTGTACTCACCCACTCAATCCCTAATCTGTCACTCAAACATATTACATTACTCTCTTTAGAATGTGTTTGAATTACTTCCCATTTGATCACATGTCCTAGACACAATCACTAGTGCAATCTCATCCCCTAATTTTAAAATTCAAACTTATGCATTCTAAGGCCAACATTATTGGGATTTGATTGTTAAGCATCGATGTGGACACCAAAATTTCAAAATTCATTTGTCTAGGGTTATGTATTGAAAGACATCATCCTAGGTCATTTGAACATCATTGGATCACAAACTAAGAATTTACAAGGCTTAAAACCCTCTTCTCCTTTTGAGGTATATTAGTATCCCTTATCATACATCAACAAACACTCAAGATCTCTCTCTACAAGTAATTAATTAACATCCATTGTTACAACACACTTCAAGGACACACTCTAATATAATCATGCATCAACTCATGCAAGAAAAAATATCAATCAATGATTAACTCAACAAAATTAACTACCATCCACATATTGGCATTCATTGCCGCCCTATTATATATCTTTGTCTTATATTTAATATAGCCATAGGTCTAGACTATGGTACAAGAAAGTTGTGAACTTCAATCCTTGCATAGCAAGCTCTATAGGTAATCCTTAGCACCACCCTATATTTCCTTACTTAAAATACCACTAGGTGAACATTCATTGCAAGTACCAAGATCCACTTCTGCTCTAGGAAAGATCACAGATGTGCAAGATAGGATCTTAGATTTTTCATAGGACTACATATCTGAAAGTTGACATTGCTAATGTGATTATATCCTTGGTACTCAACTACTCAAGATTTTACTATCTTAACCTTCATATCCGTAATTTAGTACCAATCTCAATCATCATTCTTCAATCAAAACACCATATTAGGTAAATTTCACATCTTAAAGTTATCAAACCCTAATTCCTTCTTATTTCAATTTGGCACATTTTATTTACATTCTATGTTAGCTTACATCAATAATTATTTTTCCATTATCATGATTCAACTCTTAAAATATATAGAGGGTTAAATCATACCTCATTTATTCCCCCTTTCAAGTATTTATGCAAAGGAATATTTGCTAATTTCCTCTATAATAATATTGATAGTATTTTAAGATAAAGAAGGGTTGTAAGATGTTAGAATTGGGGGTAGTATGACAACAACTACCACATTCTAGGATCACCTAGTTCTAACTTATTTTCACAATAAATAATTCAAATTTAAGGAGAAGACCGCCCAATATCAAAATAACAGGTATTTTATTATTTCAATATAGCTAATACAAGATATGAGCAACTTGATATTGGCATGCTCAAGCTCTACAAGAATCTCTTATGCATTATACATCATTTCTTGATCTCTCTTTGAAACTCAAATATACTACCTATATTTATAGCAACAAAAGCAGGATAGGATAGGCTAGCTAGTGTGAATAGGTCTAAGCCTCCATAGGAATAGTATTAGGCATGTGCCACATGTACCTACCAACCTCCATATAAATAGTGAAGGGATTAACATACAAATAAACATATGTTTGCACACTTCGAAAGTGAATAAGACACCTACCTCTTTGAATTTCAATTAGGTGTGCATGTACACTTGTAAGTGAATAAATCCATGTTTTATAAGTTGCATGTGGTCATTCAACTATGGTTGAGTTTATTTACCCAAGTTAAGCTTATAATGGTTAATCTGATCTAATTAAGATTAATATTATTTTACATCAACATCCCCCTTAAGATTAACTTGTGAAATGTGAAAAGAAAAGAAAAATAGGAGGAGGATCTATAAGCCACCCCCTCCAAATATAACATCTTTATTTTCAATGAAAAAGGTTTTGTCACTCCTTTGGAGGTCTATAAAGACATACAGATGCACCAAAGGGGGTTGCATGCTAGTGAAGATCGACAAAGAATTGACTAGTAGAGTAGGTCCACCTATAGTGAATATCATGCCTTCTCTTGGGAAGAAAAATTCAAGGAGGTGCATATCAAAAGTCTCCATAATAAAAAATTAGATATAAATGAAGCAATAATAAAATATTTGGCATTGCCACATTTCTTTCTAAAAGTGGTGGTTAAGAGATCTTGAAAACATGATGTGGAAGAGTTGCCATCAATTAAGAAACAATAAATGGAGATGTGGCATCCAGACAAGGATTGTCCACCACAAAAAGAGGGCCATCAATAGGTACACTCAAAGTATCTAAAATAGATCCACAAACAAGGTGGATCACAAAGTGAAGTTGCTGATGAAGAAATTCCATAAACACCAATATATGGGAACTATCATCAAACAAGAAAACAAGGTCCTCCAAGAGGTCAAGACAGTCATCCAATTAAGATTCTTGATGAAGGGGGTAAATCATAAAACACACAATAACAGAAATTGCACGCAAAAAAAATAGAATGATATTTTATTAATATGGGAAAAACATTACATTACAGAAGCTCAAATACAATCAGAGGATGAATCCCCTACAGGTTACAACACATTATAGCTCCCTCTCTCAAAACTCTAGAATCTTCAGCCTTCTGTAATTCCCAAATCAGCTAGGGTTTCTAATTTTCCACCTTTCTTGACTCTACACCTTCCCCCTTAACTCCCCTACCCTAAGGGTTCCCAAAAATGGTTATATATAGCCCTGTTTGGCGACCACTAGCTTAATTTCAAAATTTGCATCTCCCCCCAAAATAGGTCAACTTCGCGAGGCCATGACTTTCGATTCAACCGTTGGATTTTCAATTATAATACCTTTTCGAAAAGCTCTCGAAAAGACGATGGTGTGTTACCAATAGGTAGACTACTTGGGTTTCCCACCAAATTTCGGGCCCATCCGGAGCCTCTAAGTGCCTCAAATTTGACTTTGAATATTTCAATAGGATTTTTGGAATTTCAAATTTTAATATCTCACAAATGACAAATGATATTGAAGTGATTTCTTCACCATTAGCTTCAATTCACCATTCTAGAGGTCTGTGTAAGATTTTGTATCCAACCGTGCACAAATGCAAACTTACTAAAAATAGTAACCCTGCCAATTTTAGCCCTTATTGAAAAGAAACAACATTTTTTTTTTTGGTTGATGCAAGATTGCTCTTACACCCTAGATGCTCCTACATCAATTCTACATATAAACAACCAATGTCACAAGATCAAAATCCTATAGAGAAGATGATTAAATCCCACAAACATCCATGTGGAGAGTCTCGTCAAACAATAAAGTAATGTACTTCAAACAATGAGTACAATAATTAGTGTGGGATTTTATAAAGAGGAGAAATATGACACAAATAAGAACCCTATAAGTGTGGGTCTTTGGTGAAGGAAAAATCCTACAAGGTAGTTGTTGGTGTGTGTTTTGACACACTCTTGAACTCAGATGAAATATTAGGTATCCCACCTCTCCTGTAAGGAAATTGATATCTTGGAAGGGAAATCAATTACCCCAAGGTCTCTATAACTATGTATTGGTTGTGTACGATAACTCAGTGTTTGATGTGAAGTTGTTGTCCCAATCTAGAGGCTTGCAAAATGCTAGTTTTCTAGAATTTAATACAATGTATTAGATCTTAAACATTTGGGAACTTACACAAACCTTAACTCTAAGAGATTGCTTCTTTAACTTTAGATCTAAAAATGTTATGATGGGAACAATATTAGTACCATCAGATATTCAATTTTACTTTTGATGCTTTAATTACTAAACAAATTTATGCTAAATCTATTCCTAAACTAACCACTTCTATAAGAAAAGTCAAAAGCAAAGGGCAGAAAGGATAGGGTTTTTAAAAAAACCTAAAATTTTAATCTCCAATATCATGCCATACTGGATAAATAGGCGGATCTAAATAAAACCAATCCTTGCTTAACGAAAAATTCACAAATCCACGAAGGATGATGCTATCTTCCAAAATTGTGAAGTTAATCTTTATTAAACATCCAAGTGTTGGCATAGAATAATAAGATACTCCACAAATTGAGTAAAGAAGTGCTCAAATTAACCACACAAAGTAATCTACCATCAACAAACTATTGGGTGATATGAACACATCAAATCCATCGAATATTAATTCAACATGCATAAACAAATGAACATTCATCTAATTGTTTGGAAACTATGTAGGAAGAACACTGCATAAAATATACTTTATTCAAAAATTTCTTCAGTCTCAACAATTTCCAACCCCTTATAAAGAAAATGAATTGCCTTTTATAGAGTAGGGAAACACCCTTAGTAAAAGTTTCAATGGTCAAGATCACTCTAGATCCAATGGTCATAATTTATAAAGCATTAAATTCTTATGGCACTTGGGTAGTAGGAAGATCTCCTCCATCCCTTTATAACTACCTTCAAATCCCATGCATAATACAAATGGTACAATTTCCAAGATAATTTATCCATACATGACATCTTTTACAAAAAGTAAATACATCAAATACAAAAGTTTCAAGGCAACCAACACCCAATTTCAAAGACATTAATATTACAATAAAATTCAAATTCAAATTCAAAACACATGTCTTCACTTGGAGTCCTCCCCATCTGATATGTTCTCAATGAGGAGCTCGATTATTGTAGCTTCTCATTTCCTATATTCCATGAAGGCCAAAGTGAGAGATTTACCACATCCATATCTAGTTCATGAACAAAGGAGTATCTAATTTTATTTTTTTTCATATGTAGTGAGGAATGAGTTGTACTAATCCCTTCTCTTGGGTGCATTCTTTTCATATGACTTGATTGTTGATTTAAACTTCATCATTTCATCTAGTGAGTTCAAGTTGAAACTATAATGTTGCTATCCCAAGTCTTTGGTGAGGATCTTCTTCAAATGATTCTTCAAAGCATTGATGTCCTTGAACTCATCATCATAGTCAATATATTAACTAGTAAGATCCTCCAACACTCCTTGGATGTCACCTTGTATATCAAGAACCTCCTTCCTTCTCTCGTTTAGCTCAGATAAAGTTTTGTCAACTAGCTCATTTCTGAATTTGATAATATTTTTCCAAAGAGGAGGTTGGTTGACAAGTTTCTTATCAAGTATGTTTTCCTTGATGAGAAACTATGGATCTAATTAGCACAACACTTAAATATTGGGAAAATTTTGGGCATTGGTACCCAGTTCTTCCTAATAATCATCCATTATTCCTTTAACTCTATCACATAAGATTTTAAATTTTTCATTGGAATCCAAAGCCTCATCCAATATCTTGCACCCTTGACCATACAGTTCTTCCATCTACCTCTCATTGGCTCTAGCAACATGTTTCATTTTTCTCTAAGCTAGAGGCCTCATTTTGTGAGAGTATGACTAGAGGAGTGGTTGGGCCATCCACATTCTGAAGAGGAGTGGCCAATTGTTTGATGTAGGAAGTTAACTCAACTACCTACTCCTTTATCTCCCTTTTACTCTTTTGATCCATGTCCATCCTAGACACAATATTTGATACAACAAATTGTATTCCCTATATTTATTGTTCTCTTGTTTGTACACCAAGGTTGATAGTAGTGATCTGATAATTAGTAGTTGCTAGATCCCTATCATCTTTTTCAAACATGGGCATTGTAATCTATGTAATCCTAGCTCCAAAGGCATCTGTTATAGTAGAATATTAAGTCCTTGGTTTCCTTTTATCCCTCGATGCCTCTATCATAGCCATAATGTTGGACAAATCCTTTGAGGTAGACTTCACCACTTGTTTCCTCCTTTGAATCTTGACTTCTAGACATGTAGGTACCAAGGAGGTGGAAGCATCTACCAATTGTTGGTGGGAAGGAGAGGATGGAACTTGTTCTACTTATTGTGGAATAACCTTTTGTTGCTTTCTTTTAGCTAGCTTATCTTCAAGTAGTGGTTTGTCCACTTCTATATCTAGGTTGTCCTACTGAGATGGTTCATTTATTGCCTTCTACTGCTGGGAATCATCTTGGATCTATTATTCTTTATTGATGTGATCTTCTTCTCCTTATTACTAGGCTCAATCATCCCATCTTGTTGGCTATCCTTATAATTAGCATCTTTTTCTGGTTGTTCTACTTGGGTTCCTTCTTGACCAACATCTTGATTAGTTGTTAGCAATTGCTATTTTTGATCCTAAGGATGGATGGTCACTTCACTCTCTATAGCCTACTCCTCATATTGTTGCTTTTCAATCTCCTCAATAAATTTATGAATATATGAGAGTGAATGAGTAGATTTAGGGAGATAAGAATGGATAGACTTGGTGGGTGGAGGAGGAGTGACTATAGCTCTAGTAGCCTCTTTATTTTTGGGAACTAATGGAGGAATTGAAAGAATGGGTGTGGCTTGAACATGTGGAGGAATAATTGCTCTAAAAGAATGTGAGGCTAGTGGTGAAAAGGTGGTTATATTCGTGGAAAGTGTTGAGGCTAGCACTATGGGCATCCCAACTATAGTTGATATAGGATTCATCTATGGGATAAATTATTGCATAACAAGGTTTTTTTGCAGAGATAGGGAGGATGTAGTATCTATAGAAGAATCTTGTTGATATGATGGTTCTTTCTTCTTCTTCTTCTTCTCCAAAGGAGCTACCTCTTCTTCCACTTCCTATTCTTTTGTGGTCTTCCTTTTGTAAACCTTGTTTGGCTCCTATCTTACAAATCCTTTCTTATATTTGGAAGTCTCTTTCTCTTGTGGTGGACCATATGTCTCCTCTACAACTTCCTTCTACTTTGGGGGCACTTCTTCCTAGACTTCCCAATAGCCTCTTCCCCATATGTCAAAAAAGATTGTAGTTACCAATTGATCTATTTTCCTTTTTAGCCATGACTAGTTGTACTCCAGGACTTCCTTTGATATTTCATTTAAGGAGGTGACCTCCTTGTCTACCTAGTTCAATGGAGGAATTGGA
Source organism: Cunninghamia lanceolata (assembly GCA_027924645.1). Lineage (NCBI taxonomy): Eukaryota > Viridiplantae > Streptophyta > Pinopsida > Cupressales > Cupressaceae > Cunninghamia > Cunninghamia lanceolata. The sequence continues at coordinate 15,615,669 of BSBN01001272.1, read as the reverse complement.
TATTGGAAGATTTTCTCCTTGTCATAATCCTCTTGCAAAACCTTCTCATCATCAAAGAGTTGGTCAGGGACTTGTGTTATTCCATATTCCTTCATTTGGAAGGTTGTGAGTCTGCAGTATCTTCTTTTCTTGACCTCATGGTCATCTACACAATCTACCCAAAAGTCCTCAAAGTGAGGTACATGCTTCATGTGAGCTCCTATGCTCTTTTTCATATGTCCTTTTGAATCAAAAGATGTCCTATTTGTATGGAATGGAGGTTAAACCTCTGTATTTCTACATCTAGTTCTTTTTCATTTTATGATGTAGCACAAGGATAACCCTATCATAATGTGGAATTGTATGCTTTCCCTATGCTTTTCTCGTAGATCCTGTGTGTTTCACATAAATGTCTAGTTAGCTCTAGGATGACTAGCTTGCCACTTGGATATTTAGGAAGTCTATAAGGAGGTCTAATGAAACCCTCCACTCTAATATAAGAAAACTTGGGAAATTAGATGAACCAAGTTTTCTTATATTAGAGTGAAGGGTTTCACCTAACCTCCTTATCACTTTGTAGGCATTCAAGGACATACTTTGGGTCAAATCTCCCTCTAATGTTCTAATCATATAAAATAAGAATGCATCATTTACCCTCTTAAAGTGTATCATTGAATTATTTTGGATCATCTCAGGGTAGCATTCATAAACCTTTATTTGTCCTAGATCCCTTCCAATAGTTCCATGCCTAGTTAGCCTTGGATATATCACTCTTCTTACTAGGGTGTAGACCAAGTAAGAGGTCATGTGAAAATACATGTTGTCTTGTACTTTTGTCAATTGCTCATGTAGATTGTCACTAATCAATCATGCCCAATCTACTATTTCTTTGTCCTCCAATACAATGGTAATGAATTGAAACATATGCGGGACAAAGGTGGATGCAGATGGCAAGCCTATGATCCTACTAAGGAGGGTGACCATGTCGTCTATCTCTGTTTGAAAATCACTTCTCATGAGTTTCTTTGGTATCTTGGGGATAGTTTTCCTAGGAGTGACAATCCACCTTTTGTTAATTTCCCTAAGGCAATTATCAGGGTCCTAGCTGTAGAACTCAAGTGCATTTTCCATTTCCAACTACACAACTTCTTCTTTCTATGGTAGGTGAATTTTTTTGTGATTGTAGCAAGAGAAATATTCATTAGCTATCTTCCTTTTGGACTCATCACTCTCTTTCTCCTTGGATCATATTCCTTGGCACATGTAATGATTAGCTCTAGAGATTGGCAGGAGATAGGGAAGCTAGTAGCTTGGTCTATCCCATTATGGACCATCCTTTGGGCTCTACTTGTAGTAGCATCTCCATGTATCTGCCTCTTGAAATCTTCTAGGTCTATATGACGTAGATTTGTGTCTAATATAGCCTCCCAAGTAGAGTTTTATCTTCAAAGGTGGGACCACCCCTTGGAATTGTACTCCTCAAAACATGACTCAAGCACAAACATGGATGAGTTAGCTTCGATACAACACATGAACCCTCTCCTTGTTGATGGTGACCTCCAATTCATATCGCTCTCATGGCAAAAGTCAGTTGAGTGGAGGCATAACCCAGGGGTGGTTTGGTTCGCATGGAAGCATAATGTCACAGAGAGTGGTTGGCCAATCTTGTGGCTTGGTCTCTGTCAATGTTTGTTTTGTAAAGGAGACAACCCTATGAACTGAAAGGTCACTAGTTGTAGATCTCCTATTTAGATTCCTAAGCTTCCAATGTCTATATGGATGTCAATTTTGTTTGTTGATGATTATTGAATGTTGTAACCTTTCTTCATTTGCCTATATGATTTATTATATGATGTTCACTTGTTGTATGACCCTAAGGGTGTGTTCTTGTTCTTCTTATGTCTATTTCAAGTGTGTTGTGTTCTTGGGTGTATCAACTCTATTTCCTCAAGGATAGCTCTAACCCACTCACCTCTAACTCTTGGGCACATTCATATTTTTGGATAAGAGATAGTTGAGTAATGTTGACCAAGAGTTGACCTTTTGCTTAACTTTGACTTTGTGATATGACCAAAGGTTTTCTATGACTCAACCTTGTGATGATATCAAGGAGTTTTCGACTATGTTTTGAAATCGAGGGTTTTGCATGTTTTCTAATGTTTTTGTATTTTGATGAATAAAAGCTAAATGAATGCAAAACAATTTTTTTTGTTCTTTTTCCAAATGAATAATAAAATAATTTAATTAACTAGGAATTGAAATATGAATGCAAATTAACATGAATTTTCCCAAATGCAACCTAAGCTATGTTTTGTGTTTTTCGAGATGAAATTGAATCTAAACTAGGAATTTAAAATACTTATATGAAATATAATCTATGAATTGCAATGAAACTTGTTGGTGTTCCCAATTGATTGCTTGATTATCCCTATAAGGTAGCTGTCCTTAATGCTCAAGACTCTCAGATCAGTGGCCAACGAACAAGAGACAATGGCTTGTTCTCCTCTGCACTTCAGACTTTGCCAAACCTAGGGGGTAACCCTTATTACAATGTCAATAGATTTGTCTTTCACTATATCAGGTAGAAATGTTCTCATAGATTTGCACCAAAATTTGTAAAAATATCCCAAAACTGGCAAAGTTCTTGGATTATCTTCACTATTTATATATGAGAACATGCAACACCTAAACTAAAACAAAACATAAAATAAATTGATTCAAATGATTTGTCTTTAAATTCTTGGGTTTCCTAGACTTTTGGGCAAATTCACTCCAGATCGATGCTTTATCAGGGCAACAGGGTCAACCCCAATAGTGTAAATGCTTCCTTATAACACTAAAACTTCATATCTAAAGGACTAATAATAATAATATTACTGCATTACAATAATATGTCCAAGAAAGGGTATTATTTGTGACTCTTCTTTAATGATCCCTCAACACAACACACTTTCCCCCATATCTAATCTAAAGCAAGTTTAATCTATTACTTGAATAGAAGCAACAAATGAGATACACCATATAGCAAATGTATATTGATGAGTTTAGAAACCCTTAGCAACTTCACTCAAAAGGAAAGTACTCATATCCAAGGAGACAATAAAAAATAACACACACATCAAGTGTTTTTTTATATAACTCAATCTAGAAAGAAACAATGTCATTCAGAAATTTATTCACTTACAAAGCATAATATGCCCCTACAACCCAAAATACAGTCACCTCCACCTATAGAAAGTTATTTCCCAAATGTGTGGATAGCTTGTATCCAAAGCCCAGAATCCCCCTTTTACAATCTTACCAGTCTCTATATAAAGAAGAAACAAATTATGTCATCCTAGAATCCTCGTTACAAATTTTAGTTACATTCTTTGACTTTTCATTTAATATTTGCAACCTTGGGGACTTGTGTATTGTAACTGATTCAATTTTTTTGTAATACATTTTCTCAAACCAATCTAGTCCGTTAAATTGAACTGAGATTGATATTGCTTTTATAATTTGTTTTCCTCCTTGAAAATCATGAAAATTTGTTCATCTGATTGGTTTGATCGTGACCTCGAGACTTTAAAATCTAGTTGTAAAGCTCCCAGATCATCATATTAACACATTTTTCACTTACATACCCTTCACAACGGAAAACCCTAGTTCTTCAATTCTTGTCGCTTAGAGCTCGATTCGCACAAGAATTAAGATTGCAATGTATTGTATTCACCACAACAGTTAGATTAATGCATTTATTTTAGAGAATAGGTAAGATTTGAGCTGATTTCAATCAAATCACCATTACTGCAACACGGGTTAGCCATCAAACCAGAAAGTAACCATTCTTACATTTGAATCTCAATTGTAGATGTGATCAGATCACAAGAGAATTGATGGCTAGATTTAAAATTTGCACCTTTGAAAAGTATCTTACACACTTAGAATGATGCGGACCAATCAAATTTCACAATCTTAGCAAAACCTTTCCACTTCGGATCCACGTGTCACTTCATTGCAGCAGCGCATGCCTAGAAGGGACCCACACCGCCGCCTATGCGCTCATGCACTAAGCATGAGCCTTAGCTTACTTGGATGGGACTCACCTTCCACTTGTCACACTGTCGTAGTGGCACGAAGAATATTCTTTGTTATATTTCTGATGGTGCGCTCATGCAATCCAATGAGGAGCAAGCACATCCTAGAGTACTTGGCTGACAAGACCTGGACCCACCTGCCTAGAATCAATGGCTAGCACATCAGTGTGTCTCTAACAGATCTAGAGCCCACAATATAGTGACAACTATTTATTTAACTTTAAAGATCTATTATTCAGACTTAAGAAATATTAAGCGCACTGGAGGAGTCAGTCACTAGGCTTAAGGGGTTAGTTTAGGATGGGACCAAAGACATAAGGTCATAACTTAAACAATGGGTGACTGCCTACAACAAGTCAACTCAAAATTATAATGTGGGCTAAAATAAAAGGCTAAGGGTTTTAGATTTTGGGTATTAAATCATAGACTTAACCTTTTGTAGGGTTTTAGGGCTAGAGGGCAAGAAATTTTTGGGGAGGCTCCACCAAAACTAATTTAAATGATGCTAATCTAATCAAATTGGAATAAATCCTATCAAGGAAATTGCAATACAATGATTAATTTCTCCAAGAGAAAAATGTGATTTAATTATCTATGAAAACATGAAAAGAACTTGGATCCTTTGGTGCATGAGCTTCATACTATCCTAAAAAATCCTTGTATTTGGAAACCTCTTTGTCCACTGCAACAGTGGGGTCTTCCTCTTGGTGACAGAGGCAAAGGGAATAATTGATTCAAAATGGCTTGAGCTTTGAGAGCTAAAATTGAAAATGAATGAGCTCGAGAAGAGCTATGAGCGCTATGACAACACTATTTGAGCACAATTGCTATGGCTTGAGAGAAAACTGAGAGTAAATTGATAGCATATCAATGATATAGAAGCTTTAGAAATCTTTACAAACTATCCTAAGCATAAAAGAAAAGGCACACAAGTCCTTCATGAGCATGAAAATGATAGTGGAGAGCAAAAGCAAAGCTTATCACATGGCTACAACAATGGATTTGCATCCCATAGTGCATATGGGAGGGGGTATTTATAGTTTTGAAGATCTCACAATAGGTGGGTTTGATTGAGAAGTTAACTCCTTTGATTGAAGAGTTAACAGGCTTGATTGATCAGAGAATTGGGTTGATTGGACAGTGAACTAAGCTTGATAGCTTATCACCCATGGAGGAAGGAGAATTAGCACGAGAAGAAGGTGAGATAAAAATAGATCAATGGGAGCTAATTATGGATGATTAGGAGTGAATAATGGGTTTAGAATAGACTAGGCTCAGTTAGGGTCAAATTTGCATGCAAATTGGAGTCAAAACGAAGCTAATTTGGGCTTAAACTGAAGAGGAATTCATGTTCAAAATATGACTAGGTCACCCCTTTTGACAGGGCTGGTCATCCCTAGGGATTAGGGGTCACCCCTTAGGGGGACCATGGGTTACCCAGGGGGATTAGGAAGTGACAGGGAGTGAACCACAAGGACATGGTCCTATAGGTGGTTCTAAGGGCTAGAAATGGTTAGAAGGGGTTGAGGAAGACATCTAAATCCAGAGATAAATTTATAGATTGATGGAGAGAGGGTCACCCCTTGTAAAAGAATAGGTCATCCCTTGGGAGGACCATGGGTCACCTGGGGGATCAAGAAATAATAGGGGGTGACCTAGAAAGGAAGAAATGGGTGCTAAAAATGATGAAGGGGGATTATCTAGGAGGCTAATTAGAGGCTTCTAAAATGTTGAAATGGATGACAAGAGCTTAGGGAAAGTGTATTTCCCATCTTGTGACACTAGGGGCCTAAATTGATAAGATTGGAAAGTGACAAAAGCATAATGTCTATAAAGAGTGAAGGGTGAAGACACAAGGCCTAGGAGAGTTAGCGAGGGGATTGGGGAAACACAAATAAGATGGAGAACCTTGATCCACGTGTCACCAAGAGAAATGTTGTTGAGAGGGTATAATTACATGATTACATGTACGTGTTTAGGATTATAGCTCATCATCGGATCATCGTGTAGGCTCATGCACATTTTTAGTGCTTATAGGAACTTGTACTTCATGGATCTCTCCCTTGACATGAAAACCTAAGGCACCAAAGAAAGTATAAGCACCAATACTTTATCCACAACATGCAAAAACTCAAAGTATTTAAGTGTTTTGTGCCTTTGTAAAGATTTTTATGGAGGTTTAGGATATCCAGACATTAGGGTTTCTAGATCAGAAATCCTTTGGTCTAAGAAAACTTTGTAATTTTTAGGCTTTCTAAGAAACATAGTACTTTAAAGTATTTGAAGGGATTTATGGAAGTACCAGAATTCAAGACTTAAAGTTAGGAGTTCGGAAGGAAGGAATAATCCCACAATTTATATGTTGGAGTGCAAAAGGTTTACTTTAGGATTTCACTCTTTATTTGAAGGAATGTAGGGACCATCAGGACTACTAGACATGGAGACTAGAGATTGGGAGTCCAGAAGTCCTTACTAACACTATAAAAGTTAATTTTTTTATTTCAAGTTTCAAAGCCTTATGTGACTTCAATGAAGAGTTTGCATAGATAATATGGACATTGAGATGTCTATACTTGAAGATGGAAGTCCTTAAGTCTAGTCTAACTTTGAAAGTTATGCAATTTTCTCAAACATCTTATAAAGGTTTCATTACTTTTCTCAAGATGATGCAGGAATCAACAAGATGTTGGGATATATGGACCAAAGGTCAAAAGTCCCTAAGCCCAAGCTAATCCTACAAATTATGAATTTGTCAATTTCACATATGTTTACTTGATGCATTAATTTATGCTTGGTGATTTGATGCAATAATTGACAAGACTTTTGGACTCCAAATTGAAAGATCTAAAGTCTAGTCCTCCATGATAACCCTGCATTTCTATAAAATCTAAAGGGTACTCTTTTATAAGTTTCAAATTAGTTTTTTGGGATCTCGATAGAGGTTGGAAATTTTTGAAACATAGTCAATTTCTTAACTAGGGCATCCTTTTTTAAATTCAAATTTTCAACCTAAGCATTTTTCCCTAGGATTTGAAATTTTTGAATGTTGTCTTAAATGTATGGGATTTTAAATGAACTAAGGTTGGGTCTAGGATAATATGTTTAAATTGAGTTTTAATGACTAGGGTTAACAGTGTAATTCAATTTATGAAAAAAAAGTTAAAATGTGATTTAAATGATTGTATTTCAATTCAATTTAACATGGTCAAGAATGTCAACTTACTATTTATGTGCATTTAAATAGGAGATGGAAACTTTTGAGTAGACGTGCCCTAACTTCTGCTTGCTTCCATGTTCCCATTGTTTGCATGTTAGATCCATCCACCAAGATTATATTGTAAGTTGTTTTTGACAGCTTAGGTTTTGCTAATTGTTCCCATAGCTTCTTTGTTATCATGTTGACATCTGCTCCCAAATCTATCATGACATTCCAAACTTTCCTGTGGTTAATATGAACATCCACCATAGTGGTTTTGTCTTCCATTCTCTATCTATCCTTCCCATCCTCCGGAGTTGACTCTTTTGATTGTGTTCCTTATTCCAATACTTAGAGAATTGCTTCAGTTTCTCAATGAATCTATGTTGCTGTGTCAATTGGGCTAACTACTTGAGAGCCTTCACTTCTCCTTCAGTGAAAAACTGCTTGTATTGCTTTTCTTTTTCTTTTTCCTTTCTTATAGCTTGTTTGGCCTCCACCACTTCTTCCTACTGCTTCTTAGTAGGGACAAATTATTCATCCTCATAACTATCTTCCTCTTCAGTCTCAATGATATAATGTCTTCTGATATTTGTTCGTTATCTTGTCCCTACTGTAGCTTTCTCCTTCCTTCTTCTTCTATCTATTCCGATATGTTTTGGTGTGCTTCTCTGGTAGTATTCTTCTTCTACGGATTTAGTTGAAGATATGTTTGTCTCCTCTCTATTGTTCTTCTAGCAAGTTCTTGCTCCTTGATCTTTTGGTCCCCTTCTTATGATCCTTGCTCCTTTTTGGTTATTCAAGTTTTGTAGCTCATCACTCTTAGACTAGAGTTGTGCATTCTAGAAGTATTGTTGTGCTCTCTCACAAGATAATAAACCATGCTCTGTGCTGTTACAAAATGAACACTATGTTTTCCTTTCGGCCCAACATTCATTAGCAAAGTGTCCTAACTTACCGCAATTGAAGCATGTCGCATCCTCCCTCCTTCTTTCACTCCTTCCATGACCTTTGCCTCCTCTATAGCCTCCAAACCGTTCTTTGTCATCATTATTATAGCTATTTCCATATGATAGACTGCTAGAATTTGAATTTTGTATTGCATTAATAATCCTTTGATTTCTCCAACTTGGCTACTTGTAATCATGATCATTTGAGTTTCTTTCTGTCATATCTGTAGAGTTTGTAGTGTTTCCACCACACCATGCTTCATCTTCTTCATCAACAAAATCTCTTTTCCTCTGGAATTTTTGTGAAAGGCAATCGAATGTTTCATGGTCATCCCATTCTCCACATAATCCACAGTATACTGAATTGACTGTTTTCATTATTGCTTTGGTGTCTACTTTTATTGCAGCAACTTGTCTTCCACCTTTCATCCTAGGACATTCATTTCTCAAGTGGCCTTCTCTTGTAGAATATGAACACCAGATATTAGGTCTTGGCTTCTATGTACTCTCCTCCTGTTTAACCAATATCTCCTACCTCAACTTCAACTGCTCCAATTCCAACTTCAGCTTTTCCAATTCTAAATTTTCTTTCATCTTATCTTGTCTACGCCAGGATTAAGACTTTACCCAACAGGCTAGTGTCACTGCTTCTGCATATGTCTCAAAGATCCTTCCATCTAGAGCTAACCTTATTTTAGGGCTTATTCTAGAAATAAATCATTCTATCTTTTGCTTTTCAATCAATGGTTCCTCCAATCTCCTAGTTGTTTCCTTGAATCTTTTATTGATTCTTTCTCCAATTGCATCAAATCTCTCATCTTTCTTACCCCTTATGTCAGAACATCTGGAACTCCAAAATTCTCCAAAAATTCCTTCTTGATCTCATTCCACTCCTTGTCACTATTCAGGTATGTCTTCCTATACCACTTAAATGCTTCATTCCTCAAGGTGCCTATGAAGTCAAATAGCTTGATTTCATCTCTTTTTACTCCCTTCCAATTCAAAATTGACTCCAGTACAAAAATGTGTTTGGTTGCCTTAGTAGTATCTTTCTCAAATACAGGTAACTTGATAGGTGTATCCATGATTGATCTTCTCACAATCTCTGGTACTCTACAGTGAGTTTCTTCTGGTCTGCCCCTCCGATTATGTTGTCTTCTATCAACTCATTCCCCTTCTCTTCCCTTATCTCTTTGTAGTCAGATCTCAAAATACTCCTCTCCTAAAACCTCTACAAAATTGCTCTGGATCTCTACTATTCTCTCTACTTGTTTGTTTGAATATCTTCCTTTTTCTGCTAATTGTTTTTGACTTTATATGGCACTTAGGGTGACTCTTGCTCCAGGGGTTGTGTCTCTTCATAGTGTCCCTTCAAATTAGGGGAATCTCTTTTCTTTGTGAATGACATCATGTCGGCATCCAATCATGATTCAAATAACCTTCCAAAACCCTCAAAACTCCTCTCAATGTTTACTGCATCGTCTCCTCCTTCTCTTATCTCCTTTATGCTTCAAAAAATTAACTCCTCTATATATTCCTCATCCATCTTCAAAATCCCTAGTGTTAACTCATATGTTCTGGTAGTCTACAACATAAACCCTAGTTTGCCTATTTCTTCTCTTTCCCTTCCACATTCTTCTCCAATAGCATCCACAGTGGCACGCTCACCAATATTCTCCATAACAGCCTCTATGTCTTCTTTGTCTGGTCTCCTTTCTCCGGCAGCACCCTCCTTGGCATGTTCAACATCATCCTTCATTACGCACTTGTCTTCTTCCTTCCTTCCAACAACACCCTCAGTGGTGCACTCTTCAAATTCTTTTGTATTTTCTTCCGCACCTTCTATTATTCCTCCTTCCTCCATCATTTGTGCCCTTTCCATTCTTCTATGGTAACATTCTTGTCTTTCCTAAGTGTGCTTCAATCTCTCTTCTCTACTTATCTCCATCTTGGTCCTGATTTCTTCACCTATCTTGTTTTTCTTCCGCTTCCCCTTTTGCCATGGGTTTGCTGGAATTGGTGTTCCATTAGTCATCTTATATCCCATGGAATACTTATTTGAAGAGTCACATCATTTAAAAGGTCATTGCAAACCCTACCCCCTTCCACTTGCGATCCCCTTAAGTGCCTACCCCCCTCTCACAGAGGTAGAAACTTAAGGAGATTTAAATTCCTCTGCAACTTGAAATAGTTTCCCACCAACCTCGCCTTTTCTCTTTTCCGGAAATCTGTGCTACTTCTTCAGATGTTTTTCCCTTTCAATCTTTAACTACCCTCTTCTAGGGTCTCGACAACGAAACCAAATGTTAGCAAGAAATATAGAGGAGATACCAGTCTGGAGATCCGGTCCTCAGTCATGTCTTTGTAGTCAGTTTATACCCCAGTCAGGTAGCTAGAGATTGACAACAAAACATAAATAATAACCAAACAGAGCATCACATAAACATCAAAATAATATAACACACACAGTTACCCAATACTGACAGACCTCCATATTTATATATAAAGAGAAACCAAGTGTATACATCATATGTTCATCCTCCAGCAAGTCTAAGTCTCTGCCTCAATAGTTACATACATGACTTCTATGTCATTTTTACATCAGAATATACTCCTATTCTCCTATCATGTCTTCTTATATTCTACTATCTCCTATCTCTATATATACTATATCTAATATATCTAGGGATGTGTCTTTTGTTGGCTTATGTCCTCTGCATAGTGTGTAGTATCCTCTGGTCAGCTTTGTTATGTGTCAAGTATCCTACTAACACCCTCCCATAGAGGTACAAAACCAATATGGGCCTCTTATGATATTTGTCATTATTAATAGAATGAGGGTAAGATGCACTTTGATTAATGGTGGATCAGGTATTAATGTATGTGGCATAGACTTATTACATAAAATCAATGTTGATAAATCTTTCATTAAACCAAATAAACTCAACATTCATGGCTTTGATAACATTGATAAATAATCACTAGGTACGGTCACCTTAAATGTTAAGGTTGGACCTGTGACATTTCCTACCCTTATCCATGTCATGCCTAATTCTTTTTCATATAATCTTCTTCTTGGTAGACTGTGTATTCATGCCATGGGGACAGTCTCGTCTACCCTTCATCATTCAATAAAGTTGGTCTTTGAGAACAAGCTCTATAAGATTAAAGTTGATTCAATTCCAGAAAGTTGCTTGCAAATGGAAGTGAGACATCAAATTATAAAAAAATTGATCCCTTCTTTAACAAAAGCTAAACCACTACCCTATGCTGCTAACAATAGTGGTGGTCAAGATAAGTGTGGGCCCTTCGAATGTATTTTTCGGTGATGATTGGGGTTCATTAGATTTTACACCCACCTTTAAGGGTGAACATAAATTCTCACCATCACACCCAAGAATCTTGAAGGTAAATGAAATTTCTTCAACACAATCTGCCACTCCTAAAAAACTAAAACTCAAAAGTAATGATGATGGTACTTTTGATATTAATGATGATCTACCTTCTTCTATAGAAATGACAGACATTTGTGATAAATTACCATCTTCTTCTAATGCATGTCTTGGTAATGACGGGGTCCCTTTAGATTTAAACCCCCATGGGCTTGTTAAAACAAAGATTGACCCTCCTCACCATGATAAAAAAGTATGATCCATCTACTCCTTCAACAATTAATCACATTTCTAAAATCAACAAAGATAGTCATATGACCTCTCCTCTTCCTTTGGATTTGGAGATGCGTTATGGGAATGGATTCAAAATTCTCTCAAAACAAGGATACAATGAAAATGGGTTAGGATGCAAAGAACAAGGAATTAAGGAACCTATGGAACCAACACTGCACTTGTCTAAAGTAGGTTTAGGTTTCTGACCTTCTCCTACATTTTTTCCACCATGTTCACAATGAAAAGGATTTCTTCCTACTCCACCTATATATTCTCTTCTATCTCAACAAGAATGTATTTTGCCGAGTCTACTCAAAGACCACATAATCACTCTTCTTCCTCCAACACACAAAAAGATTCAACACAATAATTGTTCAACGCCTCATTATTGTGCATATCATCGAGAACTTGGCTATTCCACTAAGGAATGTTGAGTCTTGGGTGATGAGATTCAACAACTTCAAACTGGTATGACTCTAGCACTTTTTCACCACGCTTGATGTAGTCCCTACAGCACCTTGTCTTCCATCCATTTTATAAAAATCAAGTTGTGGGAAGATATTTTTTATAGGCCGACTCACAAGTGCGGTCCCTCCTCATTTGTGTTATGCTTGTACGTATTGTTATCCCCGTATTATGATGTTAGGTTGATTGTTAGTTCTCTCTTGGCATCCTTGTTAGCACAAATGTACAAGGAGAAAGAACGCATTGTGTCATTCCTCTATATGTATATCCATTCTTCTATATGTTGTGATGTATAATTTCATTATTTTTGGATGATTTAGCATCCTTTCATTATTCAATTTATGTGTAATCTACTCTCATGTGATCTTTCCTCCATCATCTTTGTAGTTATAATTTTGTATTTATGTGGCACCTTGTTGCAATGCTCAATGCCAAACCATGACTACACAAGCCATTGTGTATCATGCCTGCAAGCATCACCTTGGTTTGCTCATCCTAGGGGCAACCCCTTGTTGCGATGTAGCTTTTGGAGAACACAAACAATTTGGGCATGTGCTCTTAGAAATCTCTGGTGCTTGTTTGTATATGTATTCCTTATTTTACCTTAAAGGCAATTGCTCCCTGATGGAGTTAACAATCACTTTAAGGTGGGGGCACATATCATGCTATGAGCCTTACTCTCATCTTTTTGTCAAACCACTTGTTGATTATTTTTGTTACTCCACTCTCTTGGAAAGGATTGTGACACACTTAGAAACAAGATCTTGAGTCTATCTTGTTGAAGCTCCTTACATGTTTGGGAGAAGGGTTAGAACCACCAACTTGATTTTGGCTAGAGTACCTTTGGGTATGGTTGAAACACCTTGTTCTACAAGGTTTGGTGTATTCCCTTGAGTGGAAACACTTCTTGTAAGATAGATTATGTGTATGATGTGTTTTGTACCCTCTTTTTATTCTTATTTCTAATTAACCCCTCTTAGCATTCTTATTATTGCATCTTCGGGAATGATGCATGGTGATTGAGATGACCTTTTAGATTGAGGTCTCTTTTATCATGCTGACTCGGGGTCTTCTATTATGTGTTTTTTATGATTGTTGTATGATGCATGTATTCTGATCGCATATATTCTTATCCTCTATGTATTGTTCATGCCTCATGTATGCTTCACGTGTATTCTTTATGTATTCCTTATGTATGCATCTTGAGTGCTTTGCATGTATTCAAAGTGTTTTCCATGTGTATTCCATGTATACTTTACGCCTCGTGTATATACTTCGTGTCAAGCATGTATATGTTGTGTATGGCGTGTATACTGTGTATTGCATGTATACCTTGTGTAAGGCATCTATGCTTTGTGTATTGTGTGTATACATTGGGATTTCTTAAGTGTATGCCTTGTGTATGTCTTGTCTTATCTCATGTTTTTTATATGCTTCATGTATGAGTGAAATTATGTCACGTGTCTTATGTGTATGCAATTTATTATAGACTCCTAGAATCCTAAACTTGGGGGCTTGATCACCACTCAATTTTGGTGACATTCTATGGCTTCTACGTCTAAGAAATCATGTGTTTGCAACCTTAGAATCCTAAGCTTGGGGGCTACTATAGTCCACAACTTGGCAGAATTATTTGGGCTTCTAGGTTTTTGTGTTTGAAATTTGTCTTCTCCTTACTTTAGTGTGAGTTCGAGCCTAAGTTCGTACCCACACTAAACTGGGGGCTAAATGTTATGGAGTAAAATGTTACTCTTGCCATTTTACACCTAGTTTAGCACCCGGGTGGACCTATAACAATTCACAGAGCTTGACTTAGGAAAGCTCCTAAATAGCACCAACATTCTTCCTTGTCTTATGTGTGTAGGTTGTATCTGGAGGAATCTAAAGATAACAAGTTATAGGAGGCGGGAATGCAGGAAGGCAAAGCCACTCAGATTTAGAAATCTTGCAAAACCCTAATCTGGGACTAGGGTGCCTAGCCCCATTGTCCCCCTTGTTTGGATGACCAAAATCTTTTAGAATCAGGTTCCCTTAGCTTTGTTTAGCTCCTCCCTGCCATTGCTTTCTGGGTTTTTGACAATTTTAGGTCTTTAGCTCCTATTTTCTGTATTTTAGCCCTAGAAACCCTAGATTCAGTAATTAGTCATAAGATCTCTCTCTCCTTAGCAACAAAGGGACCAATAAAGAGACCTCTCAACTCTCCTTTGAGGACAGTAGGACTAAGTATTGAGTCTCCTTGATTTATGTTCCAATGGTATGTGGAGAAGGATTGATTTAGGGTTATGTACATGTTAGCCTAGATCTCATTTTCTACATAACAGATAGTATGGACTAGGCCCCCATGAAGGTGAGTGCCTTGCCCATCTGGTGTGACAACTAGTGTGATGGTAGTGATCATGATGTGACGTACGATTAGTGTAACAACTGCACCCTACTCTAAAAATTGAATATCAATTTGTCCTCAATCACTTGATGACATTGTGCATCCAAGACAGTACATCTAGCTCACCTGAGTGTAGTCCTCAGACCTCTGCTCTATGACCTTGACTATCTCACCACGCATGGGTAATCGCAGTATCATGTACACATCCTCTAATGTAGCGGTCATCTCTTGTGTCAAAAGATAAAAGGTGGAAGTATCTATGTTCCACCGCTCCATGAGCGCAATCAACATTGTACAAGAATATATCATCATAGGCATAGTGTACGCCCACCATAATCCAACATCTCGAAGATGTCCCATCTCTGCGTCAGTAAGTGTGCCTAAATGACTACATAGTAATGTGTACAAGTGACTGTCAGCATACTCTCACATCCTTGGGAGATCCTGAAACGTGATAAACAAAGTATACATCATACTTCAATCCAAATAACTTCATCAACACTCAAAGAAATCAATAATAGCCTTGATACTGGAATAGGGTGCCCAGACAGGTCTGGGGCACTCAGGAAGGACCTGGGCACTCAAAAGCATCTAGGGCACCCTCGGAGGATAATGACGCCCTAGGATGACAGTAAAAATGTCCCCTGGGCCCATTTTGGCACGAAAAATGACAAAAATATACATTAAAATAATGGCATAAATGAAAAATACAAGTTAGACAGAAGCCTACCTCATGCTCGACTAGTCCCTAACCTACTTGGCATCACAATGCATCCAGCCTCAGTGGTCAATACAGCCTTCGGCTTGACATGATCGCTCTCCTACTTGCTCTATCTCCTCAAAGACTGAAAAATGACAATAGAATGGTAAAAAGTGAGAACTTCTTTAACTATTTATAGTAGAAAGATAAGAACTCCTGATGTAAAGTATGCTTCCCATAAACTATAACACAGAATTAAATAAACATCTCAAATTCACATTAATATAAAATGGAAAAGATACGTCTTCAATATATGTTAAAATGTCAATTTACATCTAACAAGTACAAGTACCTAATCCAAAAGTTAGCACAAGAAAATATGGTACACAAAATGGTACAACTCTAGCTCTCATGCCATAAAGTCAACTCTATACAATAATGATGTACAAATACAAGAATTTTACAAGTAATGTTATATGAATATAATCATGGTCATTGGCTACCACTAACCCATGCAGTCATTCGCAAAGCTGAGAGAAGAGAACATGGCTCAGATGCTTTTCCACCCAACCATGAAGCTTACGCTTCCCTAAAATTCTACCTACTTTGAAGAATACCTGACCCTACATGAAATGCCTAGCAACCTGGAAATAATAGGCAAGATGGAAACCCGGTGCAACCTGATATATCTACATGCATTTCTAACATGAACATGCAATATCCTACTATCAAGATATGACAAAGAAACATGTCAATATACTTTACTAGGCAAACATTCATCTATTTCAATGAAAACATGGCTTTGGCCAAAGCACTTATGAATATATCAGTAGATCCTGAAAAGAGAATCAACCTTCTTTGTTAGTCCATATTCGGCACCCTCTCCTGCAAGGTAAACCCATCACATAGATAGAAAAATATACTAATTTCTTTACAAAGACAATCCATGGTAGCACATGCATTTTCCCAATAAACAATTACTATTTCTTTTAATGCAAAAGTTAACGTGAATTGCAAATTATACTTTTCTTGCAAATACAAGATCTATGATGATTTATGCATATTATACTTCTAACATGAACTTCATGTGATATTTATTTCAAATGCAAATACTATCGAAACTCGTGTTTTCCTAACCATTTCTTGTTGTTTTGTAATAGGGATAAAGAGATTTCAATTATATAAGGAAAGATGCCAGTATTGATCATGATGGATTTTTACATAGGTGCATATATATATAACCCTCATTACATGTGCAATTATTTCATAAGAAGGCTAATTCAATGATTTCATGCTCACAAGCAAGATCTGATTCATAATACAATCATGATAGAATTTGAGATAAAGAATTGAGAAAATCATCTTTCCACTCAGTTTCAGGTTCATATACTGCTGAGTTAAAATAAACAAAACAATAGAGATGTCAACATTCAACCATTTCATAATCTGTATTTTGGTCAGCAGATATATACCTCTACATTTGCCAGATAAAGTACAACTACAACAGAGATTATGTATATATATACATATACATATATATGTATATATACATATATATAAACAAAATAATAACCTTTTTAGACAACATATTCAATTCTGAAAACTACTGTTGAATGTAAAATTAGAACAACAGAGATAACGTTATGTCTTTCCTTCATGAAGTGAACAACAAAGATATCTATATATCATTCACTTCATGATGTGAACAACAGAGGTAACTATATATCATTCATTTCAGTTTAAACAACAGAGACAACAATATATCATTCCTTTTTCAATGTGAAGAACAAAGGTAACTATATATCATTCATTTTTCAATGTGAACAACAAAGGTAACTATATATCATTCATTTTTCAATGTGAACAGCAAAGGTAACTATGTATCATTAATTTTTCAATGTGAACAACAGAGGTAACTATGTATATTTACATACATTAACATGCATACATGTATATACATGTATGTATGTACATGTATACAATAAAAGAAAAGATTAAGTTTATGGACAACAAAATCAAATTCAGAAATTCATTGCAAGTCTAGATTTGTTGTTCCATTCCATTTCAACTTTAGTTTTTGTGAGAATTTGGGCAGCTACAATAGGTTTGAAGCTTGAATTGTAACAATGTTAGAAAACCTACTATCTTAGTGTAGTGAGAAGACATCAGTCATGGCTTCATGCTCAGCCACTCATGAAAAAGGTGGATTGAAAAGAGAAAATGTTGTTATTTTCACATAGGGACAATGATTTTATTTCCATTTTCACCATAAACCCTAGCAAGAAAGATAGTCAAGAATTCACATACCGAGAAGACGAAGTTGGAATGATATCCTTGCTGCTCCAAAATCCCAAAATTCCCTGATGCTCAATGTAAAACAAATTTCTAAAAACTCCAATCGATTCCTTCACAAATCATTCTTCCCAACCTTCCTCTATCTGCCGATGATGATACCTTTTGTGATTTTTCCTCTGTGTTTTATGCATAAGTCTGCCCTAGTTTGGGCGTTCTAAATTTAAGTCCACAAGCTTTTTTTCCTCATTTTTCTTTTGAACTAACACTTTTGCATGGCAAGAAGAGTGTGTGGCTGCCCAAAGTGTTATTATTTTTAGCTTTAATTTTCAAACTTCACTCTCTACTGCTATTTCATTATATTTTAACATGCATGTGTATATTTATATAAATTATATATGTATATATACAGATATATAATTATAATATATCTATCAGAAATCAGTCACTATAAATCTATTTAATCAAAAGAAGAAAAGAAAAATGATTACATGGCGAAACCAAAGATTGAAAAGAACATACATAGTAAGCAAATTTGCACATAGATAAACTAATCGTTTAAACCGTCATAACCATAAAAAATATTCAAAGTAAAAAGTACAATTAGAACTACGTATCCATGATAACATAAATGCATAATAAAGCCATTCATAATGTAGTATGTATGTTGCAAGTATGTGCAGTTAGTGTTGTCATTGATGTCAACATGTTAGCTTGGTGTTGTCATTAGTGTCACTTGGTTCAGTAGAGATGAGGTTGTTGCAATGGTATGAGCTGTTTGGTTGAGTTGTGGTTGAGTTGCTTTGCTGAAGATGATTTGGTTGCTTTGAAGAGGTGTTGAAGATGTCAAGAATATGTTTTTGTTGGTTGGTTTCCAAGTTCTTTTGAGAAAATTTGATTAATAAAGGAAATAGTGTGTTGAAGTGGCATTTTGGTTTACAGAGTAGTGTTCTGGTCTTGCTCTGCATTTCCTCTATGTTGAAGATCTATCTTTGTGGTTTGGATATGTTGTTCAGAGATGTTGTATTCCAAATTTGGTGTTCTGGTTCATTGTGCAAAGTAAGTTGTGTTCATCAGTGTGTGGACTGTGTTTCTAAGCTTTGCAAAGGTGTTTGGGAGAAACTATTTTACTCTGCATTTCTTTGCAGATTTGTTTTTGGCTTTGCGGTTCTGGATTTGTGTTTATAAGGTTCATACCCTTCTTCTGTTGAAGTCATTCATGGTTTGGTACTCTGAAAATTGATTTCTAGAGATACAGTGCATGACAGGGATAGTTAAGTATACTGGATAAATAGAATGAGGCTGTGCAGCAGGTGAAAGGTGTTGCGAAGGAATTTGTTGGATTTCAAGATGTTTCAGGATGTTCATGGAATACTCTAGATTATGTTAAAGCTTGGTATATGGTCCACAAAGTTGTATTTTGTCTTGATGAAGCGTGTACTTAAAAGTTCATTGTGTTAACACAGGTTTGGCCGACCTTGAGTGTTTACACTAATTGCAGATTTGCTTTGGTGATTGTGAAAGCATAGAGTGGCGTGCTTGGATGAATTTAGGTCTGAGATAAGATGTGTTGTGGTTTGCCTTCATTCCTTTCCACTGTGGGAATGTTTTAGGTCTGACCTAATCTGAATTTGCAAAGCTAAGGTGTTTTGCTGACCTTGGAGAATGCTTTCAAGGTTGAAGATAGTATAAATAAGTGTCAAGGGATTATGATTGGGTGTGTGCATGATGAATGTGATGTGAATAACACTGTGGTTGAATGTGTGGTGTAGTACAAGCTTTCATGTGTTAGATTACTGGATGTTGTGAGCAGAAGGTGTCTACAATTCTTCAGTGTGACTACGAAGGTGTTGATGGTGTTGTGGTGGAATTCTTCGTTACATTGAGATGGTTTTCTCCTTGTAACAATCTTCTCTCCTTGTAACAATCTTCTCTATCTTCTTCTCTATTCTAGCAGTGAGCCTTTCCTTTGGGCAGTGAGCCCTTTGGAAGTGAGCCTTCTGGCAGCGAGCCTATTGTTTTTTGGTGTTTCTATTACTTTATATTGTGAGTTAATCCTCACCATGGTTTTTCCCTTCTTGGGTTTTCCACGTAAATTTGGTGTTCTCTTGTGTTTGATGTTGATTTGATTAAGTTTCTATTACTTGCTTTAATGCTTAATCATCATAATAGTTTAAGAGTTAATTGAATTGATGTGTATCTAAATGTGTTTGAGGGTTTTGGAATTATAAGTTACAATTGATTGACCCCCCCTCTCGGTTGTCTTGTGCATTCAACAATGTATGCATCTACATGAGTGTGTGTGTGCATCAAGTTTCCCATCATGCCAACTCTTGCTGGGCTAGGACACTTCTACCTCAACCATGTTCTCGTCTTTGACATGTTCCTACACTCATTTGCACTCAGATTCTCGTCAATAGGTTAGCCCATAAAACCATAGCCGAAGCACGAGCAAGATATAATGTGATAATCATAAACATAATAATCCAAATTTTATGCATTTTAGAAATAATGACAAATTACCTTCACACACATGTAATTATCCAATAATTAAACATTCATAAGGTAATGTCCAATAGTCTCATCAAATATACTAAATTATAAATGCAAGAAAAAAGGTCGAGATGTGACACCTAATTACTATCTAGGGTTGAAGACCACTTCTTCTCTAACTCTCTTCATTTAAACATCAATATCTTAGGCTAGCAAACTTGGATTTAAGTGTCATTCATTGTGTTGAAATCCTAGTTCCTCCATCTCAACAATCATATGCTTTGTGTTTTGGTGTTATTTAGTGAAATGACCCTACCAAAACATATTCATCAACGTTTCTCTTGAAAGTTGAAGTGGAAAGATTACCACCCTGTTTCTACATCCTGAAAAAAGCAAGCAAAAATAGGGGGCATATATCTACCCACGAATTTCACTTTGATCATGTCTCATCACCTTTCCCCTTTAGATTTTTGGACTAACAACATACATCTGTTGGCTGCAAGATAATTTTTATCTCGCTAACAACTCCTGTTTGCAAGTTCTAATTTCCTAACTCTGTGGTTTTGCAGGATCACAGACTGGGGGCTTCACCCTCTTGCTCGGTGATGATCTGCATCCTCTACGATATCTTTTTTGATATCCTTTTACAATTTTTACTTTCATGTCCTTTAGCTTGCATATTCACGTAATGTCATATGATCGCTAAAGTGGGGGCTAAATGTTATGTAGTAAATTGTGCTCCGTGATTGTGTAAGCACAATTTCACTATGTTTAGCTCCTCCCTTTAGTGATCCTAAGCCTAGTTAATTTTTAGGTCTACCCTAAAGTCCTAATTGGGCCCCGCTTATATGAAATGTCGTAATTTTGGTTAAACTTTTGTCATAACCTGAAAACTAATTTGAGATTTGGAGTTAGCACTGCATTAAATGCGGGCTTGTGCCTTAATTTTCCCAAAGGGCCTAGGGTGCCTAGCGCCCTGGTCCCTCCCGTGTTTTTAGGGAGGCAATTTAGGTCCACAAGTCGACTTTTATGATGGTTAGGCCGACCCTAAACTCAAATTTATTTTTTGGCGTGTGATGTCAGCTCTTTAATTCAAATTGCTCTTTTCTTAAGCCTTGTATAAAAGCAAGTCACCTTTTTCATTTGAAACTAGATGTTAAATGATTTATGAAAAGCCCTCCTTATGCAAATATTATGTTATGCTCTCTATGCTATTGAGTTATTGTAGGTTTCTATTAATCAAGTGGAAAGACTTTGCTCTTGGAAGGATTTGTATGAAGTCTAGGAAGTGAGATCTTGAGTCTACCTCATTATTCCTAGGTTGAAGCACTTTGCATGATTGGGAGAAGGGTTGGAACCACCAACTTGAGATTGGCTTGAGTACCCTCCAAGGGTATGGTTGCATCGCCTTCTTATTCAACAAACCTTCATTGAATCCTCATCCTTGAGGTGAAGTTGTATGTTTCCTTGAGTGAAGCATATCTTTGATCATCCTATTCCTATTTGCTTGAGTCATCTAGGGCTAGGGTTTGATATATTTTGATTAGATCTTGCATGTTATTGCTCACACTTAGGGTTTCTAAGCACACACGACATTTGGTTCTAATATTGACTATTTGTGACGTAGGAATACCGAAATGGGGACTTGACTACTTGGAAAGCTCCTATGTAGCCACAACAATTTTTCCTTCTTTTGTGTGTGTAGGTTGGAGGAACAAGTTTCGAGAGATATCAGTCCGGGAGAAGGAAGGGTTTGTAGGTATACGTTCAGTGACATCTTTAGTTTCTGCAAAACCATAAAAAGGGTCTAGGGTGCCCAACGCCCTGGTACCTCTGGCATTTTCACTCCAGGTTCCTGTCCTGCTCTATTTCCTCATTTCTGCTATCTATTTTGATTTTCTATTTCTATTTTTGACAGTTGTCTATAGGTCAATTTTGTTCAATTAGGGTTTGACCATTTGCCCTAGATAGATTGGTTGAATTTGGTTTGACACTCATCTATACAACAAAGAGGCAAGACCCCTGTAGTTTGGCTCTGCCTCAAGGGTAGAAGCTTCTATCATACACTCCTACAAAATATCATTAGTATGTAAAGTAATATGAATATGTCAAAAAACATTATAAAGCATAGAAAATTCAATGTGGACCTTAAAACAACAAGTAGTGTGTGTGTGTGATTTATTTTAACATAAAAAAGTTTTTCCATTTCAAAATGTCTTTTGACTAATTTTTATTTGAGGATAACTCTACAAATTTGGAGAAAAATTCTGTTCAAGAGTCATCCAAAAAATAGTTTGGGTATGGCTCACAGTTTTGACAACCAATTCTCTATTTTACAACATTTCTTTGATTAGGTGATACTCTTGTGTTATTTTATCAGAATTTTTCAATTAGGGATTTTAAGGCTTCAACTATAACTATATTTCTATGAGAGTCTACTAAAGAATGATAATAGTTCATTGTTAGTCAAGTCCTCAACTCTTTCACACCTCCCAACAACTTTCATTAGTGTTTTTCTATGTATTTTTAGTGTTCTACTTGTTTTCTTTATTAAGAGATATTTCTTTGTTTAATTACTTACTATAGTTTATACAATTACACATCACATATCATTGCTATCTTTAGTATGTAAGGTTGAACCCAATGCTTGATATGCATTGATTAGATTTTTACAATAGATTTTTCAAGTTGCCAATATTTGTTGTTCTTAGACCAAAGATCTTTGTAGTGGGTCTAAACTTAATATTTTTATCATTTCAATAAACAATTGACAACTTTCTATTTCATTTAAGTTTTCAAAAATTAATATTGTCAATATTTTATTAGCACTTCTTCTACAAGTACATTCTAGAATCTTATCGCTCATTGGTTTGAAAATGTTCTCATCAATTTCAATTAAAAACTTAAGTTTTTTATGCAAAATTCTAAGTGATGTTGTCCATGGTAAACTTGATTCATTAGATAAATTTTGTTCATTACACAAATTTTGTTAATTTTCATAATTTGGTAAATTTTGTGTGTTTTCAATGGGTTGATCAATTAGTGTAACAAACAAATTTATATTTGAAATTGAATCATAACTAATTGTTTCATTATTTATTGATTCTATCGGTGTTTGAAAATTTACTACAATATCAAATTGAGATGGCAAAGATGGCATACCTTCAAATATAGGGTTCAATCTCTTAATTGCATGGGTTTGTTACATTCGTTGCCTTTGTTGAATTCTAAATTCTTCTCTTTTATGGCTCTAATGGATGCTTTGAGATCTAATTGAATTGGTAAAGATGGTATATCTTCAACTTCAAAGTTCAATTTCTTATTTTCATGAAGTTGTCTCATCCATTCTTTTTTCTTCACATTCTCAGCGTCATGCTCTTCTAGTGTTTGTGTTTTTATTTATTTCCTTGGCATGACACTGAATTCTATATCAATCGAACACAATTTATTAAAATAATAATTGATAAATTATCAAATTCAAAAAAATGCAATTAGAATGTTTTATGTCAATTCAAGACAAAACTAATTAGTTTTGCTAAATAATGATTCAAATTCCTCAAAATAATGAAAGGTGTGATTATATGTTGCAAAATATGTAGGGCACATGAAAAAATAGAGCATGTGGATCTGAAATCATTGGTTTCTCTTTTTTGTAGATCGTTATTCTATTTTTCTATGTAAATCAAACATTTGTGTGTGCATTATAACATGCTCACATTCTATAAGAATTTCATAACATGTACACATTATAACATGCATGTTTTATATCTTTCTTTGAGAAATTCCAACCCTTAGAGGGTTGAATTTGCCCTGGACATCCAACCCAGGGGGTTGGACCTACATGTCACATGCCCAAATACATATTTTGTATAACACCTACAAAAACAAGCAAATGTCAAGTATGCTCTCCATCAAGTTTGCACATTTTTAGACTTTATTATAAAAAATTCCACGATGACATCAAGCTCTCTATTACCTTTCTAACAATGTAATTTTTTTAGAATTCGAATACATTAAGGTTTCCATCTTCAATTTCTTTTGCTAGGGTCTTCATTTCTTTTGCCAAAAACCTATATATAATTTTTTTGATGTCATTTTTGATCCTCTCATCCAAATTTGAAATAAACTACATTTTTACATCCTAGACTCCATTCTATGCACATTCAACAAATATTTTCAATTAATTTTCTCAAAATTAAGGGGGGGACATGCTCAATTTTCTTTTTTTTAGGATGTGTCCACTTTGAGAATCAGTAAAAAATTATATATTCATTAAATAATTAGTAGAAAAATAGGCATAAACTACATGATGTTAGCTAACTTTCCACTAAAGACATTTATGAAATACTTTAAAAAACTGAATATTTTAGGGGGAGCATACTTGACACTATATTATATTTTTTTGACAAAAATAGGACCATTTTGTGTGCTTCCCCTATTTGACCCTCTTAATCTCCACCTTTTTTTTTAAAGTACTTTAGAAACTAGATTTTGAGTACTACTAATCTTGTTCTTGTCACATCTTCAAATTTTGAGCATGACTATCTTAAATTTTCTTGTCCAAAATTAGTTTTTACTAATTTCAGAAGAAAAAAGTTATCACTTTTGACCCCATTTACATGCACATATGCCTCATGTGACATTCATTATGTCATGTTATTTAAATACATTCATTATACACTTAAACACATGTGAGGAATTCAAGAATGCAAGAGGAATTGACAAGGAAAATCATTAGAGCACACTTCAATTCTAAAGGGCAATAAAATAATTGAATTTGCCTCATTATTATATAGGCCATATGCATGTTTGTGAATCTTGCCTTCGATCTTTCACATTTCCATTAATTCAATGCACCAAGGGATCTAACCTAAGAGAACTCATTCATCTATTGAGTCGGCAAGATCCTCAATGGTGTCTCTAGACACCAACTTGACCTCTCAGATAACCAATAGGAGAAGGAAAATATATTCTCAAGCACACTTTCTATCAAGTCAGTTTCATGTGGCTCAGTCCAATTCCACACATCAAGATCAAGTTCACAATAGTCATGATTGATTGGGTAGGGCACACAATTGATCCACAAAGTTTTATGTGCTAGTTTAGACTTTAAGATATTCATTAGATTGAGGGAATTACTTTTCTAATAGTGGTGAATCATTGCAAAACAACATCATCATTTATTGATGGATAGAACTATGTACTCTTGTCCTCCTAATTAATTATCACATTTATTTTAATCTTGTTATCAATCTCATTTCTATTATCTAAATTAAGTACATTTATTTAATTAACTTAAATCATTTCATATAAAGAAATATTTTTACCTCTACAAATATATATGTCATTCATATTATTATTTTATATATTTACCTATCCACTATAATCTATGAATAGATTGATATATTTCATAAATAATGGCTCACAAAAACCTTCCTGGCAAGAGTAGGGATGGGGTTGATTTTGGCAAACATAAGACTCCAAAAGTGACGAACCAGCAACTAGCAATGAACCAACTACAACACTAGAAGTCATCTAATGAAGAGGAGAACAAGCATATAGAGTCTCAAATAGAAAAAGGAGCACCTTCCAATCGCCCCCAGCCTCAAGAAGTCAATAATGGAGGTAAGATTATCTAATGCCTTCTCCCTGGTGAGGTTGTAGATGTTATTGATGACTGTAGACAAAGATTAATCATTTTATTTTTCCTTCAAGGAGTTCCTTCTGAGCAAGATTTCTATAAATGGGCAAAAATGCATTTGGAAAATAGGGGTTGGATGATAGAATCTATCAGAGGTCTTAGTAAGGGATACATTTCATGCACATTTTGTTTAGTCGAACATGCACAAGTAGCTCTGCATTATGGTTCTTGGACATAATGCGGCCAAATTTGTTATTTACAAGCATGAGATTTTGATCTCCACCCTAAGAGAGCTTCTAAGTCTCATTACCTAATGTGGGTAGAATTCCCCTTTCTAAATTTAGCTTTCCAACTATTTCTCAAAGACATAGCAACCCAATTAGGTAGAGTTTTATGGTGCAAAAATAATGCAGATAATACTCAAGTCTTTGTGTTCACCTAGGGGCCTACATTGAAGTTGACCTGAATCAAACACTGCCTGATATCCTCCCACTTGTACTAGACTTTAGCTTTTCTCAACCCATTTCTTACCTAAACAAACCTAATGCTTGCTTTTTAATTCCACAAAGAAATACATTTAATTAGAGATTGCCCTGTCCGTAAACCCAAAGCCAATTCCACCCCTTCATCACTACATACTCCTTCCATTGACCATGTTTATCACCCTCGCGATGACTCGCCACCAGGCACTATTCCCCCTTCTCCCCCCTGCATTCAACCCTCACCATCCCATTCCCCTTCTTAATCAATCCCCTCCTCCAATGCTCCCACTTGTTGTTCCTCTCCTATGGCAAATACTTTTCATAATCCTCTTCACTCCCCTATACCAAGTTCTCCTTCAGATAAACCTACAACTTACAAGAAGCCATCCTTGAGGAAGGATGGAGAATTAATTAGAAAAGAAAGAAAATCTCAAATCTGCAGTTGAATGACCAAAGCCATGGGAATCAACTCACTACTCTTAGAGCTAGATCTCTCTCTCTCTAGGTCCTCTCAGACAAAGGTCTAGATCCCCTATTGAGGACCTCTCTAGGGCAATAATTCTACTTCAGCAACAAGACTCCTTATGGGAGAACCAATTCAAAGTTTTGGATTCAGAGGATATGGATTCCCTACCTAAATCCAATGAAGTTTTTTGTCATGTCATGGAATGTAAGGGGATTATCTATCGCCTCAAGAAAATTTCATGTTAAGAAAGCTTTGCAAATCCACAAGCCAAATGTAATTTTCCCACAAGAGGTCAAAATTGGAGAAACTCACCTTCAACTTACCCTTCAATCCTTATGGAAAGATGGTTGGTCTTAAAAAACTCATCATAGTGAGGGAAGTGGGGATGTCGTGTTAGGAATTGCACCTTGGTTAGCTAAATTTATTATTTCATTAGGAGTAGATCCTAATAATAATTGTGTGTGGTGCTTACTATTGTTCCAAGGAAGATCTATTGGTCTTTGCTCCATCTATGCACCTAATGATTCCTCATCTCGAATAAAATTATGGGAATGGATGGGCAATAACCTCCCAACGACTGAATGGTTATGGGGAGGTGATTTTAACATGGTGGAAAATCATCATGATAGAAATTGGTTCAGCCCTCATAAACTCTCCCAAAAAGAATTTGATGCTTGGATCTTAACTAGGAATAGCATGGGAGTTTTTAACCCCATTGCCAAAAAAATCCTCATGGCTAGTCATGTTTACATTTCATCACGTTGGCTTCCTTAAAAAAGAAACTACAATCAACTAACTCAATTAATTAGAGGGTTTCTTTGGGGAAAATGGAATAACAAGAAAGGTCATCCAGTTGCTTCATGGATTTATTGTATCCACCCAAAAAATAAAGGGGGTTTTGGAGTGATTGAACCCCTCACACAAGGGATCTACCTCATAGAAAAATGGATCATTAGAGTTCTTCACGGATCAGCACCATTGAAGTCTCTTATTAGGCACAAAATTGCTACTGCTAAAGCCAATAATGCTTGGAAAGAGGTTGGGTGGAAAAATAAAATCCTTATGGCAAAATGCCTCAAGCTTCTAAACATTTTTTAAGCATATGGAAAGTCTAGCAATCTGTGTCCCCTCTTCTCAAATAGAAAGGACAAGATCTTTTTTTCATGGGATGAGCTTTTCTGCTTCATCTATTTGGTGGAATAGATTGATATGATTACATGTGTAGCCTCTTGCTATTAATACTCAATTCCACTGATTTTAAAAAGGCATCACAAAATTCAAGGAAATCTGGGAGTTCACATCATTAACTTGGAAAAGTGACATGCAACTCAAGCATGACTTCTAATTGTCCAATACTTTTATCAATGGTATTCACAAGGTGCATGATGTTGTTCCTCTAACTCTTCAATTAAAACTTTCTACTCCCATCTCATGCAATTTTTTTAAAGATTTGAAGTGGTTTCAAGGCTATAATATTGAAAAATTCCCTCTCAAACTAATTTACCATAAATTTCTCCCTCCAATCCAAATACAACCAAGATTAAATCTGAAATGGAGAGTGAATTGGTCTGAGTCCAAGTGGTTCAGCTTGAGCCTTATTATTTGGAAATCCAAAGCTAAAGGTAAAGCTCAATTTCTAGTATGAAAAATTATCCACTATAAAATTGTTGTGGGAGAATGCCTCACCTTTCTTCCTACTCACTCCACCAAATGTCATTTCTATCACAAGTTTGAAACCATTAAACATGCTTTCTGGACTTGCAAACATGCTCAACAAATTTTGCACACAATTATGACATTTATTCGTGCTATGTTTAACAGAATATTAAGATGGAAATCAACTTTTTTAGGGCTACATTGTTCACAAAATATGATTTCAGAATCTTTTCATTAATGTATTCTATTATATATTTGGATCCTTCGATGTAAAGTTGTTTTCTCTAATGGCTTTCTGCCTACGGAACTGATTATGCATGGTATACTCTCTAATATTATTTTATAGCAGTCAACTCTTGCTAAAGCCTTGAAGGAGAAACTAAGCAACAATACAGAGCTCAAGACGCAAATATCTAATGTGCAGTCTCAACTGGCAGCTCTTGCTAAGGATCACTACGGGTCTCTCCTTACAACTACCAATATCATTACAAAGGAGTGAGCGTTATCTACTCTTGGAGAAAAGTGATCTTATCTCTTATTGTATTATGCAATCTACCCTAGAACTATTTTTATTTTCGCTATTGTAGAGCTTTTGCTCTACATTTGTAATTTGAGCAATGATTAGTTGAGTGGCATCAATGTTTGAATCTGTGCAACCGTGTTTTATTTTGAGTCTAGTGGCATCATCTTCCAAGCCTTTATTGGGTTAGAATCAAACTGTGATGAACCATCAAAGTTGAATCAATCGTCCGCCAAATGGTGAAGCCTCACACCTCTGATACCTTGGCAGGTCTGACCTCTTCGTAAAGTGCTAAGGTGCCAAGTGTCCTAAGCCATCCCAGTGGTGGGCCCAAGTCTTAAAAGGTTTCAACGAAGGTAGGACACCATGGATGCTGCCACTTGGAGTCGCGATGCAAGCCCGAAGGGTTGTCAGGTCTGACAACCCCTTCACGTTGTGCCAATGCGTCGGGTGTCATATATGCCAGATTGTGGCAGGTCCCTACTCAAGAATTTTCAAGATTATGGCACCTTTTGTGCCAAATGGCGAAGCCATGCATCTCCAAGGCCTTGTCAGATCTGACAACATCAAGATGTTGCGCCTGAGTGCTAAGTGTTGCGATTCAGTTAAGAGGTGGGTCTAGTGTTTTAAGAAAAGGAAGAAAGTGAAAGGAGACACTTGGCACATCCACACACCCTTTCAACAAGGTAGGTCTAATAATATCTCTCCGATGCACCATTGGTCTGTTTGGGTGAGTTATCGCTTGGTGGGACCAGCTTCTTTAAAGACTCAACAAAGAAAGGAGCCCACGAAATGTGAACACGTGGTGACACCGTGCTCCTTTGAGACCAAGGCAACTTCGACATTTCCATGGAGTAGCGTCATGTTGCCGCGTGGCAGTAGGACCCACTATTTGGCTGAGGCTGCAAGAGGCTCTTCGAATTGTTCATCACAGGCCACAGGATCTAATGGTCCACGCATTATGGAGGACCTTTCAAGGCAGAAAAAGGGAAGTGAGGTACGATAGGAGATACAAATGAGTTAGCAACCATCCAAGGCTTGTGAAGAGGACACGAATGCATCTCCCAACCATAGTGTGACACTTGGCAATCAAGTGATGCATCAAAGAGGTGGTTGAGCCTCTTGTAATTTCTTGGTAAGCCTTCAATGCCTTAGACTGAGC
This sequence comes from Cunninghamia lanceolata, assembly GCA_027924645.1. Lineage (NCBI taxonomy): Eukaryota > Viridiplantae > Streptophyta > Pinopsida > Cupressales > Cupressaceae > Cunninghamia > Cunninghamia lanceolata. The sequence goes on along the minus strand of BSBN01001272.1, from coordinate 15,585,540 downwards.
GCCATCAAGAGGAAGTGATGGGAAATGTTGGAGTTAGGGCAATTCAATGCCATGGTAGCAGAGGTAGATGGGGTAGATTTTTCTCACCCAGGTGCATCTTTTGAAATAGGAATTGCTATATATAGTGGCTCAATCGATGTAAAAAGGGTTGGGCAGTGTTTAATCACTGAACCAATTTTGGAATCTTGGAGAAGAGTTGATAGGCATTCTAGCCTTTGTGGGTGCTTTTCAGAGTTGATTGAATGCTTTGTAACTGTGCCTTTGTGCCTTTTGTAATTCATTCTCAGTTCATTAATGAAGAAGAGTGACACCATGTGCTTATTCTTTGTCTATTGAGTTTTCTTTCAAGTCTCATGTATTGATGTTGTGCCTTTGTTGTCGTTTTGATGAATGATATTGGTAAATGGTCCGAAATCATGTCTTTGTGCTCTTTGAAGCCACGAGTTAATATTGTGAGTTAAATAGAAGAACATTGTGTCGATTCTGCATCAATCTAAATACTATTTTTCGGTGTATCACCTTAGAGTAGTTCTTTTCATTTAAAAGTTTCTCTTCTTTTCTCCCCCCCCCCAAAAAAAAACAAAAAAAAAAAAAGATTCTTACGAAAAGATGGCTTCTAAAATCTCAGAGGTTATCTTATGAGTCGCAAGAGTCCCACATTCTCAAGATTTCCCATTTGTTGTGGTTTGTCTATATCTAGGAGGAATCTGGGCTGTAAATAAATCCCATCAACAGCTGTCAATGCTTAGTTTTATTTGTACTCAGTCCTGAAATTGTTACTTTCAGGCTTCGAGGATTGGAAGTTGCCCCTTTAGGGTTACTATTTCTGTTGTATATTCTTTTACTATTATTCATATATGCATTTTTCCAATTTAAAAAAAAAAAGAGGGGTGGTCCTAGAGAATTTAAGTATTACCACCTAAACTTTGATAGGTCACCTACTTCAGCTCAAGTCCCATTAACCAGGCAGTTTCCCACAATCAATCATGAAACCTTGTATTTACTGGTCTGTCATAGTTGAAAACAGTTTCACTAATTTATTCCCTGCCTACTAATTATCCAAGGACATGGTTGTACATTATTCCTGCTAGTTTAAGCATATCGTTTGTACTGGTGCTGTTTTTCATTTCCAGCTACTGATTCATTCCCATGAATCACATGTCCAACATAACAAATTCATGGAAACTAAAGAGGGACGTTCTGCTTAACATACCCACCAAATTAAATGAATTTGAACGGATCCCAATACCCTGCACAAACTATGTATGACAAAGTGTATTGGCATGGGAATACTGCCATAATTTTTGTGATGTGAAGGCTAGCTGACAGAATCCTTGGGGAGTCGCAAAGACTGAAACCAATCTAGACCTGGCAAAAGGCAATTTCATCAGTGCTGCCATTGCCATACAGAACAACTGCATAACTACCGTTCCACTGTCACTCACCGACCTAAATTTCAGTACTTTTTGCATGCCCCAAGTTCTGCTACAGAAATTATTTTGTTATGATGAACGCTAATTATGTATACTCAGACTTTCTTCGTTGTTGTAGCCGCACTGGCACGGAAATGTATGCAACTTAGGCTTCCATGGTCGTTGACAGTTGGATCATCCTTCGCAAATTGCGTGTTGGGGAGAAATTAGCCAGAAGAATTTGTGTTAATTGGGAATGGTGTAGATTCAGTGCACTCTGTTTCAACGAATCTAATAATCTACCAAACACCATCTTCAATGCCATGGATTTGCGCTCCAAGGTATAGGTAGTTGTTCTCGATTTTTGCTTACCGGCTTATTCTGACAATTTTCTCTTCTTGTGGAGTAATCTATCGTCATTGCATTCGCACTGTCCTATCATGTGAGATGAGGGAGAATCCCAAGTTTACAACAAAATGGTTCTATACCTACATTTTGAGGAGTTCCATTTCATGGCCGTATTTATTCATTGATATTGTAAAATACAATCAATTTTTTTAAAGACTGTAGCGAAGTTTTAAGTGCGCCATCCAGGATTTTAAGGTTTGATTACCGTTGTGTGTATCTAGTACGCTTAAATCTTTTTAAGATTACAAAAGATTACGTCAACATAGCTCTTGAAGGACAATGTTGAGGGGATAACCAGTCATGAAAAAAGTTATTTGACATTCAGAGTTGACGGTCGAGTTTAATTGTTGAGATTCCATCTTCCGTAGCATGCCATGGCATAGACAAAGACTATGATGGAAAAAAGAAAGGAGGGATGATAATAATTATTTTTTTAATAAAAATGTCATATTATCTATTAATCATAAGATAAGAATAACACTTCCACAAAAAAAATGGTTTGGGTGGTATAACGGTACACCTCAAAAAGATGGTAAGGCGACTATATGGGCATAGCCCAGAAAGTTCCAGATTGACTATGGGTTCACACCCGAAATAACATAACAGAAATTATAAAAACATAATACCAAGCAGACTTATGCAGCGAAAGCCACTCCAGCGGACGGAGGATCCCTGTCATCCGGGTTACCCCAAATTGTTGCAAGGTCGGGGATGACATCTGGTGGAGCCCCCCCGTCGTCGTTCTGTTGATTTTCATTCGCTACATTACCTTCTTGGTGCTTTGGTGAAATGGCCAAATTTAAGCGTGGAAAAACTTTGGCGCTATCCCAACCAGTGGTGGAGGAAGCCAGCCTGTATTGTCAACAGTAGGCCAACTTGCATTGTCACCAGAGGGCCAAGCTGCATTGTCACCTGTACCACCTGCAGGACGACAGATGTCCAGCCACGACTACGTGGAGAGGTTGAGCGCCTGCGACAATGAGGTGCACGGTGAGGAGGAGGCTGAGAACGTGGCTGGGAATTCCTGGCAGATCCACTCCTTCGTCGGTGGCCATGAGAAGGTGAATGAGCTCTGACTAAGGAAGGAGAGGGAGGTACCCGTGCCACTGTGCAAGGAGCATTAACCCAGTGATCCAAAAGTTCCTGTAAGTGAGCAACCTCAAGAGCCACTTTGTTTGCTTGAACTTGTATATGCAGAGGAACATTAGAACATATAATAGCTTTAAGCTAAAGAGAAATAGTTGTTCCAATGTGATTGTCTGAAAATATACAAGAATTATGATCCTTCCAAATTGTGAAAAAGAATTTGCACCCTAAAAATATGCCAAATTTGAGTAAATCTTGCAAGGAACTTGGGAGAATCACCCAGAAGTATTATCTGCCATGAAAGAAGCTCTGGTTTGAAAGGCCTAAAGAAATCATAAATCCATAGCCAAAAGTGTTGAGCCCTGGTGCAATACCAGAAGAGATGCTGAAAAGTCTCAGCTTGTCCACAAAAAGGACAATGGGGATCTTGAAGCCTGATATGAAAAAGCCTTGCTCTGACTAGAAATCCTTGAAATAGAAGGCACCAGGCAAAATGCGCTAGCTTTGGCTCAAGGATGGCTGACCAAACAGTGGAAAATCTGTTATGCCAAGTAGGCATTGAAGAGTGAAGTTGCCATCTCTTATTAAGAGTATCTATCATTGGCAAATGAGGCGAGAGCCAACTGTAACCAAGCCTAGGCTTATAATGATGCATTGGTGTTTCTGGATACCATTTCTAGTCTTTCCACCAAGGTGTGATGGAATGGATTCCCACTTTGTGAAGCATTTCTACTAGAATGACACTGACAATTCCACCATAGGTAGCCTAATCATGCCTTTGAAGGCCAAATTTAAGTCAAAGAGGTTCCCATGCCATAAGGCTCATGGTGGGTCTATGGAAAATATCCTGAAGAGTCTAGATACCTTTTTAATGCAATCTAAGAGCTTTTATCTAGGGCAATTTGGCTAATGGCTGGCTTGCATTGCCCAAGAGAGATGACCACCAAATGTTCTGTTGATTGAATGAGAGACCATCCGAAACCCATCTCCAGTCCAGCGGAGCCAGGGTTTAATTTTCTCCCAGGCTTTCCAAATGCTCTTAGCCACAAAGGTTCTTGAGATTTGCACTGGCTCTCTCATGACAAGGATGGTTGAAAAACCAATCCCTTTCCATGCAGGTTTGTGAACAGGATGTGCCATTTCTATATTGTGTCTGAGTAAAATTTGCCACGCCTCATTGCTAGAGAGAGCATGAATGATCCATTTAACACACAAAACAGTGCCTTGGTGCTAGGTAGAAAGAAGACCAAGGCCACCAGAATCTCTGGGTAAGCAGCAAAATTCCCATGCAACACGGTGAAAACCATGGCAAGGTTTAGAAGAGGTCTAAAGGAAATCCCTCAAAAGTTTTTCCAGTTTGGCGTAGGAGGCTTTGGAAGGAGCCCAACAAGAAGAGTAGTAAACATGAGTTGTTGCTAAAACTTTAGAACATACCTGGAATTTGCCAGCTAGAGAAAGTGGCTTAGAAATCCAGAAGGTGAGTTTCTGTTCCACTCGGGAAAGAACTGCCTGCTAGAGATTTGAAGAGGTGCCTTGGAAGGAAAATGGGATGCCAAGAAATCAGAAGATTTCACCATGAGCAACCTAGTGCCAGCCATATTGTTGGAGCCAATGAGGAATGGGAAGAATTGATTGTTTGTAACATAGAGTTTTGTGCCACTTGATAGAAGAACCTAAAGCTAAATAGAAGGTCTCAAGACATCCAAGAGCATTTTTCACTGTAGTTTCTTCTTCCAGTAAAGTTAAGAATGAGTCATCCGCAAAATGACCATTAACCAGTTGGCTGGAAGAATTAGGTAGAGAAATTCCATGAACAAGCCCTTGTGATACAGAATTAGCAAGAAGGTAACCAAAGCCTTTAGCAGGTAGAACATACAGAGCCGGTGTAAGAGGACAACCTTGACGTATAGAACAAAAGAGGCCAAAGGTATGAGATTGTTGACCATTAATAGTGATACAGGTAGAAGCATCTGAGAAGAGCATTTTGACATATTGGATGAAGGATGGACCAAACTCTAATGCTGCAAGCATCGCTAAAATAAAACGCCATTCAATGCGATCATAGGCCTTAGCAAAATCAATTTTGAGAAAAATGGCTTTTTGATCAGACTTTCTTGCCCATTCCATTCCTTCCCAGACTGCAATGATATTATCTAAAATATACCTGGATTTAATAAATCCAGTTTGTTTAGGGCAGAAAATCAAAGGTAAGAGATTGCGAAGCTTTAGCGAAAGGGCTTTGGCAATGATCTTATAGGAAACATTGAGGAGTGTAATGGGTTGCCAGTTGCAAATGTTTGTAGGATCTCTAGCTTTAGGTATGAACTTTATATTGCCTTGATTAATAAGCTTGCCTAGAGAGTTTGAATGAAATGCTTCTAGGTAACCATTATGCAAATCTTTTCCTAAGCAGTCCCAAAGGACTTTGTAAAATTCACAGGGAAAGCCATCAATTCCTGGAGATTTGTCATCAGCCATAGAATAGATTGCTTCCTTGAGGTCTTCAATGGTCAGTAACTAATCATAGAAGTGTGTCTGGGTTGGAGAAAGTTTTTTTGGAACCACTGCAAGACAATCTTGTAATGCAATTTGTCACTCAAAAGTATATTCTTGAGTTGTGAAAACTTTTTCATAATGTCTTACAAATGCCTAGAGAATGTCAGGTAGTTTTGAAAGAACAATATTATCCTCCTTGATTTGCTTAATACCATGTGAGGAATGTCTAGCTCGAAGATCTAGAAAGAATTCCTTCGAGACACGGTCATCTATTTTTAGTTAGTGCATCCTGGCTTTGAGTTGTGTTCCTCTGGCAGCATGATTATCAGCTATTTACTTCTGATGCCTTAAGTTGGTGACACTGATTTGTAGAGAAGGAGAAAATGGGTCGGCTATCAATGTCGCTGTGGCCATTTTCAAAGCATTAGTTGTAGCCTCATAAGATCTTCTGAAATTTGCTAGTTGACGACCATAAATGTGAAGAAACCTTGTAGTGCGGGTGATAGCATCATTCCACCATTGTATCCAGCCAGTAGTATGCATTGGGCGACATTCTAAATTCCATATAGTAGCAATGTGTGCCAGGGTTGGTTGGTGGGATAGCAAAGATGTGTTAAAGAAAAATTGAGACTTACTAGCGCGTGGCTGAGTGGCTTGCCATTCAATGGAAAACTGAATTGGATAGTGGTCTAATAACGTCACATCCACTAACGGCTGAACTGGGAGGGAGTCTGACATGGCAAAAGTTAAGAAAGATTGGTATGAGATCATGGCACGATCAAGGTGATTAAAAACCCTGTCAGACCCAGCTCAATAATTACACCAAGTATGCCAGAAAGGATGGGATTGACGACGACCAATATTGGGATCATAGAAACCCAATTTATTGTGCATGTGAAACCACGCCTCTCTCTCGCTAGTTGGCCACTGAAAAGGTAGAATGCCATCTTTATCATGCACCGTCTCAACCATATTGAAATCCCCACAAATAAGCCATGTGGCTACTGGCAAAGAGTCTTCAATCCACCGCTAGAGAATAGATCTTTCCATCACATCATTCAATGCATAAACATTAATAATCCTAAAGGAATGATTATCAATATTGAGCAGTGTCCAAACTAAACGGTTGGTGGGGTCCACCCCATGGGCCACCACTGAATCCTGCCACCGAGGGGACAAAAGGGTAGCAATGCCACCTTTTCTAGCCTCATGAGCAGTGTAAAATAATTTACTAGTTGGCCAAATAGAATGGCAAGCCGAAGACAACAAAAAACCTGTAACTTTAATCTCTTGCAGACACAGAACATCAATTGCAGCATAGTGTTGCAGAGTAGCTCTAACAGAGTACTTCCTAGCGAGGTCAGTTAGACCTCGGACATTCCAAGAGAGAAATTTCATTGTAAATCCTCCACCATTTCCTTAGAATCAAGATTTTCAAAGGAAGAAAAGAGATTCTGCAGGAAGTCAGTGGGGTTTGAGCCAAATTAAGGAGGATTTTATTGCTTCTTACCCTCCTAAACAATTTCTCCCTCCTTAGGAGGTTCTCGGCTATGAGAGCGCCTGCAAGGCAACAAACTTGTAGTGAAACTTGGTCGTGATGTGGCCAATGACCTTTGCTGTAATGGCAGAACACTAGAACCCTTGAGGTTGTCTTTCGCTCTCATAGAGGGCTTTGAAACATCCTTAGCTGGTTCAGCAGCTTTGGGAGCCTTCATAGGAGCCTTAGGCTTGTGTTTGCGGGTGACAACCGTAGCCCAAGTGTCCACTAGTTTGGGAACCACCTTCGTGGACATTGTCTCAACTAGACGGGGTTGAGCAGTGTCCCTGGATGGAACCTGGGTGTGAGGCACAACAAGAGGACAATCCCTAATATTTTGCTCAGCTAACTGACAACGGTAGCAAGTGTTTGGCAAATTAAAGTAGGTTACTTTCTGAGAATCCCGAAGGGGACCAATCTGAATGTTAATGAATTCCTTGAGAGCTTTTGAAAGATCCACCTCAACGTAGACGCATTTTTGTGGGCGAGCTTGAAAGAACCTATCTAGTTCAATGCAAATTACTCTTCCTAGTGAGGAAGCAATATCATGCAAGAAATGCAAGCAGGGCAAAGGCAAACCAGGGAATTCAATCCACACAGGGACCCGTAGTTTGGTATCATCCGAAACCACAAAATCACAGGTCCACTGTTGAAAAACAAGCAAGGAAGACTGAACATACCATGAGCCATGATTCAAGATTGCTTGAACATGGCTAACCTCCGCAAAGCGGAAAAGGAAAAATCCTTTGGTCAGATTTTGGACCATATCAAGGCAGATCCCATGAGGGACCCAAGCCTTTTGAACCCAGTCTTTGAGCATAGATTCAGGGGGAGTTCTCCCAGTAAAGTATCCAATAAGAGTATGTTGTTCTAACCATAAACAAGAAGAATCAAATTCCTACGTGGGCAAAATCACATCAGCAGGAGAATCTGAGGGCTTACTTCATGAAAGACCTTCAGAATAAACTTTTGGGGATGCTTGGTCGGTGGAGGAGCCATTGTGCAAAGCCATCAAACCACCAACACCAACAACAAGTGTTGGGTCAGAGCTAGTAGAAGGCATTTAAAAGGCCAAAAATCCACAATAAATGCAGACGTACAGAAGGAAAGGCTATAATTCCTGCACTTAGAGCGTGGTATACCACTAGTGAAAATAATGGAGACCAACTACAGATGAAACCCTAGCAGAGCCATATTTTCAATTCTCATTTGAAATTCCTTCTGATAATAAATTTGAATGTTGTATCAGTTTTGATCTTTGTTTTGGAGGGTAAATTTTAAACAGTCGCATATTCTCCTCTTCCTATGATGGCATGATCAGAAACATTGAAGCAAAAACATACACAGTTTAATCCACAAGCACTCTCTCTTATTTCATGGACAGTGGAAAACTCATGCCTACTAGTCGCATATTGTAAAAGAGTCTGGTGGTGTTTTGTTTATTAACAAACAACAGGGTAGATAAAGTTGAGAGAGGTCGGTTGAACAGGTCAGTGAGAAAAGTCGAGATTCAACAAGGTCAATTTTTTTTGTAAACAATTGGCACAACAACGTACTGACTGTTTATGTGGGCCAGATTTTGGACCATGTCTCGCTTAGATTTTCTAAGCATATGCCTTCTTACCACCTGCGAGTATTTTATCTTTTTAAACTTTTAAAAAGTAATAAAGATTTTATTCATTAAAAAAAATTGAATTTTAGAAACTTTACACAACTAATAATACTTTCTCAATTTAAAAAAAATGAAATAAAATTGAAAAATACTATATAATGAATATATATTTAACTTTTACTATTATTCTTCATCTTCATAAAGTGTAATAACAAATGTTATTCAAAAGTATAATAACCATCCTTAGTTATTTTTATTTTATTTTTATTTTTTATGTTGATTATAGTTTCATTATGAGAGCATACCACATTACATAACTTTGGTAACCTATCTTCTTCTTGGAATATGAATAAAAATGCCAAATGATTAACATGTTCTAGCTCTTAAATGTCCTATTGGTGTTTGGCCACTTTAAACTATGGCACCAAGCATGTCTACAACTTAATAATTTATTCTAATTTAGAAATGATGACTCACTAACCTTGCCAAACCATGGCAATGACAACAACTCTATGCCACTACTTGCATTCATGCACTATATAGGACAAGCTCATTATATCATGACATATCCGTAGCCCCAAACTAATTCCTCGAGGGTTCATTCAAATTGGTCTCTCCTATGTCTCCCTTCTAGGGAATCAGAGGCTCCATAATTTGCACCAAAAACTTCCATTCCTTTCATTCAAAATGAATTTACACATAACAACCCTGTCATGTGAAGTTAAGAAGTAAGTCAACAAATAATTTATTGTTAAGTACAATAGAGGTTGTATTTCATATCCAAAAGCTAATGTTTTCAACTATAGACAATAATTCTAACTTGTTGGAAGGACTCCAATAGTTATAGTTGATAACATACTAGCTTAATTAGTTGTTTAATGAAGAATTAAAAACAAAATCAAGAAATAGCTTAAGTATTAAAGAATGAGGAATGGTGACAATAAAATTATCATCGTTGAATATACATAGGGTAAATGCAACAAACTATCTATCAACCCACAATTCCAATAAAAAGTACCTACCATGTTTATCATCTTCTATTCAAAATGTGTAAGTTTGTTGAGTTAATCATATCACATCTATAAGTATCAGCTTTTATTACCTTTAGATACTTCATAACACATATATTCCTTGCTTAATCCTCACTAAGTTATCATATGACTATGTCATACCATTTGTGTTCAATTTGCATGACATACTCCTATGGTAACTGTTGGAGGGTTCTAAAGGTCTAATTTCAAGATGGAAAGTCTCACAAAGTAGCACTATTGTTAAACAGTCAGGATGATCCCCAATAAGATAGTCTCTAGGATGAGAGGGTCGACTCCATATCTATATATGGCTAATCCTAAAGATGTTTGTGCCATGGGGGGAAGCGATAGAAATGTTGAAAGAAAATAAAGCAAATGAAGGTTCATGTTGGATAGATCAATTGCCTTCTGTATTAGAAGAGAGATTAGTAGCTCTCATGATGCAATAATCAACAAAGATAAACATGCATGCAATGAGTAAAGATGAACAAAGACAAGGCAAAAGTCACCTAAAATAGTTACTTGCTTTCTATTAAGTTCATAAGTCATTACACAGTTGAATACACATGAGCACTTCAGAAACATAGAGGCTCCCTTGTATAACAAAAAAGAGGAAGCAAACTTCACTTAAACATTACACACAAAAGCTCAACTGCAAGAGTGTGGACAAATATTACAGGCATGCATGCCAATATTTACAACTACTTTACCCAACCCAAAAATAGTATTCCCCCAAATTACATTTGAAATTTGAATTCTAGTGGAGAGAAGATATATTTGCAAGGTCAATGGATTGATTAATCTTATCGGTGGTTGGAGTAGACTATACAACCTCTAGATAGCTTATTCTTTGAATTCCATAGCCTAGTACTACACTTTAGCGGTGTTGATAGGTGAAATAGATTGTTTGGGCACTATTTGGTTGGTGGTCATGAATGCTAGGCCTTGCCACTTTGCAATTTTTGAATTCTTGTACTAGAATAATCCTGCCATGGCTACTCTAACACTATACAGTCCTTAGGATGACATGGGGAAGTTGTGGGTGCCAAAACTATGTAGCTGGGATGAAGAATGAAGTGTTCCCAAGTTGCAATGGCATATTGCATGTGGGCCATTAGATGTGTTGATAGTTGGGAGATAAAATGATCTATGGGGTGTTTGAGAGACTTCACTTTTTTCATTTGTGAGAATCCCTAGGAGCATGTCACTTTTTCTTGGTTAAACAACATGACTTAGCTTAAATTGACGTTGCAAGTAGGGCCCACCAATACCTATACACTACACCTTTTTGCTTTATAGTTCCACCCACACCCGCTACATGTTGCAATGTTGGGGCTTCCTAGGAAAATCTATTCTACTACCTTTGAAAAATCTCATGGGCTATTAGATTTGATCTAAACTAGAGCATCAAATGGCACACATTCACTTGGATAGCCTTTTATCAAAACTTACAATGCCAAAAACTAGATAAAAAGTGGGGAGGCTTGCGAATGTCAAGGACATGTTTATTGATCAGTTGTCAAGTTGGAATGAATTCAACACATATAGTGAAGGATTCACTACAGTTCTAGTGACTCTCATGAGTCCTTTCACTTGTAAAGGGACCCAAAAATGTATCCATTACGTGTAGAGTCGACCAAAAACAAAACAAAACTTAAAACATTTAGGAATATACCCACCCCTTATAGATTTATCATGGAAGCCATGAGCCTTCCCCATTCATTGTCCTTGGGTGAGGTAATCTTCATCAATAGTCTATGCCTGCACTCTAGTGCTAATGCATCTTTATATGTGACCTATTAGACTTGAGAGCTAATTTCTCACACAAGTGTCCCTAATTCAATGGTTGGCCTAATGACAACCAATATCTCTTTAGTTGTGGACACAAGGGACAACCCATCAAGCTCAAATTCATCCTCATCTTTAATCCTTATTTGGTCATGGAACATGCCTAGTGGAAGTACCTTGTCACTTGAATCTATGGGAGAGGGGAGGTTGTGCTTGATGAGGAGGTTCACTCGGGCCTGGATATCCACGAACAATTTCTGCACAATTCCCAATTATGCCTTGCACTCTTAGACCATTTTGTCCTTATCAAGGATGTCATTTATATATTGAGTAGCAAAGGACCTGCTCTTTATTTTGACAGCAAGCAACTTCATTGTATCTACACTAGATGTGGCGCATGCCTCATCTAGTATTTGTGCAAGCACAAGATCTAGGATCGATCTCCTTTTGCACCATGGAGTGGAGGGCCTAGGCATACTTAATAAAAAATAGTGTCAATGTGAGGTTGATGGCTAACTATTCAATCTCCTTCCAATATGCCTGGCAGAGGGCATATATAAGTTCCAATGAGCCAATGAATACCTTGAGTTCATCAAACTTTGCTTAGAGCTACTAGATTTCCTATTAGGGTGGTTTAAGTCTTTGCTCCAATTCTTTTCCTTTCTTTGTAAGGCCTTCAATTATCTACTTCTGGGTCTCCCTCTAAACAATTAGTGTAGTGAGCTGACTATCTTTGGTGCTTAATATTATCATCATTGCTCCAAGCTGGCCTACTATGATCATGGTGAACATCTATTCTTTGATGATCTTTACATTGAGGTCCTCCATCTTTTTGGTCATGAAATTAATCATGACCTACTTGGCCATTTTTCTCCCTAGGTAGCATGAAATCAATCCTAACCTTTGCTAGGTTTGTTTGAGCTTCAAAGATGTGTTTCTTTGCATCTAGTTATTGCACATCAACTTAGTTTCAGTGGCCTTTTTTGAGACAATAGAAACTTGTCCCTCTAGCACCTTAATTGTTGTCTTGTGTGATTCATTGGTTTCTTTTACCTGTTTGAGCTCTTCCTTGAATTTTATTTCCAATGAAATGAGAGAGGAGCCCACAACCTTCATGCCCACTTGAAGAAATTTGGCATGGTCTTGTGCTCTTACATCCTTGATGCTCACACTTATTGACTCCATGTGATGGTTGGCTACATTTGGCCTTTTGATTTTCCTACCAAAGGTGTGAAATGAGAAAAATAGAACTGATGTTATGCAAGATAATATTTGGTTTCACCTACCTTGTTGTAGGAGTCAAATCTTACTTAGCTTTTCTCTTGGTAGCCTTTTGTTGTTTTGCATTCTTAATTTGTGTCATTTGTTGTTGGTACAAAGTTGGATCCCACATCACCATCATATCTTGTGCTAATTGGGTAGTCCCCAAGGAAAATGTGGGAATGGATGGGACTACCAACTATGTAGTTATAGTTGGGGTGATTGTTTGGGATGTAGGGACCTACACAACATAGGACAAGGGCGAGGGTGCTAATGACTACTATGAGTCAAAAGATTTTTGGAAAGACATGGAAGGTGGCTAGAAAGTCAAGAGATGGTAATTGCTAGTTGGTGGTGGGAGTTGTCCAATGGGAGAGAGAAATTGGAGATAATAGTATGGAGGGAAAGGAATTATGGGGGAAGTTATGGATATTGTTGTATTTGAGGAGAAACTACATTAGGTATGTGAAGGATTAAAAATGGAGGAGGTGGGGGAAATTGGTTGTATGGTGATTATGGCATAGGGGGAATAGACGAGAATGATGGGATTACTTTTAGGGCAAGGGAGCAAGTGATTGATATGAAGTGGAATGGGAAGAGGCTTCAATAACAACCAATGTAAATAGGGGGAGTAGGAGAAAGAATAGAAGAGAGAAGAGGAGGAGGGAGAGAAGCACTTACAACAAGAGCCACATGAGCATTTTGTTGAGCTGCACTAGGTGCCAATTGTTCCTTAGTTTCATTTTTCTTTTTATTTGTCATCTTCTTCATGGGTGGCTAGTCCACCTTCTCAATCTTTCTCTTCTTTTGGTCCTCGGGGTCATCATCTCCTCCTGCGATAGTTTGGAATAGGCTTTATTTTTCCCTATTAGTTCTTTGAGATGATTGGCCTATGGCCTTGACCTTTCCTTGTGTCCTAGGATATCTCCTTAATGTTTGGTCAACCACTCCTCCCACAACCATATGGTTGATGGTAGGAGCTCCAACTACTTGTGTTTATGTTGTCAGGACCCTTGATGTTGGTATTTGTATGTGTACTTGTTGTTATATGGAGCCTAATTAGACTCAGAGGTTAAATTTTCCCCACTTTTATCGGCGTGGTTTTCCCCCAAATTCCTACGGGGTCAAGGGGTAGCGCCCCTTGCGGGGGTTTGGGGGTAGTGCCCCCAAGACAAGGTCAAGGGGCAGCGCCCCCGAGATGGGGTCAAGGGGCAGCGGCTAAGGGTTAGGGTTTTGATTGATATTGTATTGTAGCAGTATTGAGTTGCAGGGATTGCTGGTTGTAATCGGCTTGATTTATTGGATAATAATATTGGACTCTCTGTTTGGTGGATGTCGCCTGAGTTTGGGTGAACCACATTAAAACTTGTCTCTCGCTTTTATTATTTCTGTGTATTTCCATTCCTCTGTTTAATCTTTATTTGCATTTATTTGATATCTTCTGTCGGCTAACCCTAACAGTGCCTTCACATATGTAGTTGACGTTGATGGTCATGTGTCAGTGGTAGATGCCACTTCTTATTTAGTGGCATGAGTTGTTGCTACTACTCCAAACCTATGTGAATTCATTTCTATTCTCTCACTTCCTAAGGAAGTAGCCTCTTAGTGTAATGGTTGATCTTCTTCTAAGGTGTGAGAAGAGCTAGAGCTATCATGAACTTTGTCATGGGCCATTTCCAAAATATCATCCTCAAGTATGTCAGTGGGATTTTCCTCTATGTGACCAATCTCTTGGCAAAATTTCCACCATGCCTTTATTTTTATTTTCTCCATTGCTCCTTCCTCAGAATGGACACCCAATAGTTGGATTTATTAGCGTCATATTTCTTCACCTTATTATAGAAGGTCTCATCGATGGTTGTAATAGTTAGGGTTCTTGTTCCACTATGGACCACTCATTAATGAAATTGTTAGCATTCTCCTCAGTTGGATTTCTTTTGGTTTCAGTTTCTAGCCAAGACTAGTGCATGAAATTGGTAGCCTCATTGCACTTTATCTTATTTAGTCACATTATGAATAGCCTAATGGGATCAAAATCCCAATGGTCATGGACTTTTTCAAGTTTGTTCTCTCAATTTTACATCTAAGATCTTCATAGTCATCCACTTGGTGATTGTAATATCACAACAAGTCTATGAGAGGGTTTAGAAAGTAGCTCTACCCCTTCCCTTGCTAAATTGTAGGTCTATGGTGCCCACCTATCTCAGAACTCAAGTGAAAATATTCTAGATGGGTACAATCTCAACAACCTCTAGATGCATATGTTGTATTCATAGACTCTAATCATGATCTGGTCAACACCATAGAATGAATCACCCTTGTGTATAGACTACAAAGTGGTCATACAAGACTTATTAAACCTTGGAATTTCTTCATTCACTAGAAGGGAGAGAGTAGGCATGAGGAACTGCTCCATGAAGGTATAATAGTCATTGCTTCGGTGGAGGATGGGGTCCAAATAGTGACTAGATCACTTCCTTTTGTTGTATGGGTAACCTTGGCGTGGATATCTAGGTATAGTAGGTGGCATTGGTGAAGTGTATGGGAAAGTATGGATAGGTACCTAAAAATATGGTTGACTTCCAATTTTTTTAATTGGGTCCTAATTTGGTCCTCCAAATGATAGGAGAAGTCTAACAAAAGGGTATCTAAGGTAGGGGCCTTAGCAAGTAGATGGGTGATGACAAGTTGCCTAGTATAGATTGATCTGTTATCACACATGACAAGAAAGTATGAAACCATGCTATAGACATCTTGGGTGTCTATTTTGAATTGATTTAGTGCCATTAGGAATTTAATGGGCTTTGTAATGGCTGAGCTTGCACCTTCAATCAACTTAGGACATAGGCTAGTTGTGAAGGCAAGCTAGTCAAGGATATTGATGCAAAGGGTGGAGAGAGAATTTGTGTTATATTTAAATGAGGCCAAGGGGATACCCAACATCTTTTTTATCATTTCAATAGAGATACCACATTTGAATTGGTTAGATTGGCCTTTTCCCTTAATGATGGTGGTAATCTCAAACATTTTGGGCATGTACATGATAATTTATGGGCATGGGTGGATATTGAGACCATGTATTTTGAAAGATAAGAGGTCCATATTTAGTTGACATAGCTATTTGTAGCATAACTAGGATTATTTTTAATGTAGTTTCCCAGTGAAGGAAGGTGCCATGTTTGAGTGAGGTGGGCTGGGTGGAAAGATGAGGCTCATGGATGAGATCAACATCATCTTGGATAAAGTCAGATGTGGTGGGTTAAGAATATGGGAAATGTGTGTTAGGTTTGGCAATGGGATCCTTGGATACATGTTTGTAAATGAGATATAAGGAAAGTTGAGCTTAGGGAAGAACTTACCCATCTCTAATGGTGGAGCCAAGATGTCAAATTTCTCTTTCATCTTTTCACCTTCTTGACCATTGTATCAATTTGCTTCCCCTCTTTCATTTATGCTTTTGGATGGGCTTTGCCAAACACTATTTCTTTGAATGTTACTTCATGTTCACTGTTGACTACTGAAGCTTTTCAATGCTAGAAATTGTTGTCTCTTTTCAATAATTATTGGTTCATAACAACTCTTAGTGCATTTGAATGTATAGAATGATGAATAGTTTAACTATCCATGGCACCCCTATTTATATCCTTTTGAATTTGAACTCCCCATCCATCATAAAATGACTGGTCATTTATTGCATCGTGAAAGTAGCTAGATTGTGCCAATTTCTTAAATTTGAAATGTCACCTTACTATTGCATAGAGTTGATGACATGGTAGCCAGTTGGCATAGGCAAAGATTCATTGGGTGCCTACCTATGCAGTGTCAACACATGTTGAGTTGATGCGACCCTTTAAAATGTAGCTATAAGCTACCCTTTTAGGATGAATGATTGAGATTTAATGGGGCAACATGATCCAATGGCGTGCAAGGATTTTGGCTTTATTGTGTGGGAGAAATTTCAAGAATTAGCAAGAGTTGTCAAATCAAGATGATGTGGATGGATCAATGGGTTGCCCTAAGTCATGGATCATCGTAGAAAAAGGTAGTTACTTTTTGTGAGTTGGCTACGATTAAAAGATCTTAGAAATGGATGGCTAGTGGGGCCTTATCTAGAATCCAAAAGGTATTCTATTATTACAAAATGTCACTGAATGAAAGTTTATGCAAAAAGATCAATGGCATATGCCCTTTTTCAATGATAGGTTGAGTTTTACACTTATCTCATACTAAGAAGAAAGTATTGGCTTTGCTTAAGAGTTGGCATAGGAATTTTGCAAAGAGGTGAGACAACATAAGATCTCTTCCTCATGATTGGATCATAGTTGGAAAATGTACACAAGAGAAGGGGCATTAGAAGAAAAATATGTATAGGAAGGCCATTATAGAACAACTATAATAGAAAGAAATAAAACTATACTAGAGGAAAACTATAATAACAAGAATTTTATAGTATAGTTGATGTAGGAGCATCTAGAGGTGTAAGGGCAATCTTACATCACCCAAAAAGAAATTAATTCAAAACCATTGTAGTTGTTCTCATTTCTTTCCATAATTAGTGTTTTTAGTTCCATAATATCCAGAATAATAATGTAGGACTTTCAGTTTTTCCAAAATTGCTAAAAATAGCGACTTGCTTGTTTTGGAAAGTGTACCTGCTATTTTTAGAAAGTTTGCATTTGGGCACATAATGAAGCAAAAACTTCTAGAAAGTTACATCATGGAAATATAAGACCTTTGGAAAAGGAATCAGGCAAAGATCATTTGTGAGCTGAAAGATATTAAAGTTTTTGTTTTCCGAAGAGCCCCTGAAAATTTACGGAACAAGATATGAGGCACTAAAACTTCTCATAACATCTCAAAAAGTTGACAGAAATCTATTTACAGATTTTTGGCATGATAGTTCACATCACGAGCTTTCTGGCGCTTAAAACAGTTCATCAATCGGACACCCGGATCAAAAGTTATGCTTCCCGGAAGTTGACCTACTTTTGGAGGGAGTTGCAAATTTTGAAATTTAGCTGGAGGCCGCCAAAAAGTGCTATTTATGACTATTTTGGGAACCCTGGGTGGGAGTAGAGTTAAGGGGGGCAAGTGTAGAGTCAATAATAGGTGGGAAAAAAGAAACCCTAGCTGATTTGGGGTTACAAAAGGCTGAAGATTCTGGAGTTTTGAGGTTGGGAAAACTGTAATGTGTTGCAGCCAGTAGAGGGTTCATCCTCTAATTGTAATTGAGCTTCTGTAATGTAATGAGTTGCCTAGTTCAATAAAAGAAAGTTCTATTTGTTGTGTTCAATATCTTTTATTTTGTGTTTTGTGATTTACCCCCTTCATCAAGTGGTATCAGAGCCAGGATTCCTGAGTGTGTAGACAAATCATCGACTGTGAGGCAGTTTGCACTAGGACCTAAGGTTGTGGGTTTGCTATGGATATCAAGATACCTCCACGAAGAAATCGTGTTGGGAGGAATGCTTTGACGGAAGAGGGTTTTAGAGCCCTACAAAGGCAAATCGATGCATTGCAGGAGGAGCTATGAAGAGGGTTTGATCTGAGAACAAGAGAAGAAAGCGAAGATGAAGCTGAAGAAGAGCTATCTGAGGAAGAGAAAGAAGCTGTAGGAGATCCTGCAGAAGTTAGGTTATTGAGGGCCATTTTGAATATCGGAAAGAGGCCCATAATCGAAGTTTCTACATATTTTGGAGATTTGATTCCAGAACAGCTTATTGATTGGATCAATGACATGGAGGAGTATTTCGAGTATGAAGATGTGGAGGACCTAGATCGGGTCAAGTTTGCAAAAACAAAGTTGAAGGGCCACGCCAGTATTTGGTGGAAGGAGGTCCAATTAGAGAGGAATAGAAGAGGAAAAGGAAAGATCACCAGATGCGATCAGATGGTGGAGAAATTGAAGAAGCAGTTCATTCCTGTGGACTATGAGATGGAGTTGTTGAAGAAGCTGCAAGGACTAAAGCAAGGTAACAAGTCTATCAAGGAGTATACAGAAGAGTTTTATAAGATTACTATCAGGACAGGCCATGCAGAGCCCAACAAGGAGAAGGTAGCCTGTTACATTAATGGGTTGAGGCTGAGTATTCAGGAGGAGCTGAGCCTGGTCAGAATGACCACCATAGAAGATGCATACCAGTTTTCCTTAAAGGTGGAAGAGAAGCTGAATAAAAGATTTGACAACAAGCAAAGGGGAAGAGGTCAAGGCAGAAGGACTGGTGGAAGACCCTATGGGGGCCGAAATGAAGATGCAAAGAAAAGTGAAGAAGTTGGCACCAGTCGAAATCAGAGAGGAGATAATACCTACTGCCCTTGTGACCAGAACAATGGTGAGCAAAGAGGAAGAGGAAGAGGCAGACCTGGGCAAGGACCTGGAAGAGGAGGTTTCAGAGAAACCTATTTCCAATGTGGAGAGGAAGGGCATCGAGCATATGAGTGTCCGCAACATCAAGGAAGGACGAATAGAAGACCTAAAGGTAATACACGAGTTGCACATGTAGATGAAGATACACATTCTGAGCATTCTGAAGATGTTGAAAGGGGAGAAAGCCTAGTTGTCAGAAGAACCTTGCTGAATGAGAGAAAGAACCAAATTAGAGGAAGAGTTTATTCTGCACAAAGTGCAAATGTGAAGGTAAGTGTTGTGATATTATTATAGATAGTGGAAGCACTCACAATCTTGTTTCAGAGGAGATGGTTGACAAGTTGAAGTTGACAAGAAGAAAGCATCCACATCCATATCGGATTGCATGGTTGCAGAAGGACCACAGATCTTTGGTCAATGAGCAGTGTTTAGTGAAGTTCAAGATTGGGGACTACCATGATGAGGTGTTGTGTGATATCATACCGATGGATGCATGTCATATGCTATTGGGAAGACCGTGTTAGTATGATAGGAGCACTGTCCATGATGGCCGTGCAAACACATATTCCCTAACAGAGGATGGTGTTCATCACAAGTTGAAGCCCTTGAAGGAGGTGGAAGAAAAGGTATGTAGTACTGCCAGAATTTGCTTGGTAGATGGTAGGAAATTTTTGGAGGGTATGAAGCATGAGCGTCATTGCTTTGCATTGATTCCTAAGATTAGTCAAGAGAACTATGAAGATGTTCCAGCAGAAGTTTCAGATATGTTGGAAGAGTTCCAGGACATTATCTCTAATAATGTACCAGAAGGTTTACCACCAATAAGGAAGATAAGTCATCAAATGGATTTGATACCAGGAGCTAGTTTGTTGAATAAGGAAGCCCATAGAATGACCCCTACAGAGAATGAAGAGTTGAACAGACAAGTTCAAGAGTTGTTGAGGAAGGGACTGATAAGGGAAAGCCTAAGTCCATGTGTGGTACTTGCAGTACTAGCACCAAATAAAGATGGAGAGTGGAGAATGTGTACAGACTCTCGAGCCATCAATAAGATCACAATCAAGTACAGATTTCCATTGCCCAAAAAGGATGACATAATGGATTGTTTGAGTGGAGCCAAGTACTTCACGAAGATTGACCTGAAGAGTGGGTATCACTAGATTTGTGTCAGAGAAGGAGATGAGTGGAAGACAGCCTTCAAGACAAAGGAAGGTTTGTATGAGTGGTTAGTCATGCCATTTGGGCTAACCAATGCACTAAGCACATTCATGTGGCTCATGAATGAGGTACTGAAAAAATTTTTGGGAAGTTTTGTTATTGTTTATTTGGATGATATTTTGATTTTTAGTAAGACTTAGGATGAGCATCTGATGCATATCAGAAGAGTTCTAGAGAATTTGAGGGAGGAGAAGTTGCTGATTAATATGAAGAAATGTAGTTTTGCAAAGAAGGAGTTGGTGTACCTAGGATTTGTTGTCTCAAAGGAAGGTCTTAAGATGGACCCAGAAAAAGTAAGGGCTATCGTTGAATGGCCTACGCCAAGGAGTTCAACGGAGGTAAGATCTTTTCACGGTTTGGCAAGTTTTTACAGAAAGTTTATCAAGAATTTTAGTAGCATTTGTGCACCCCTAACTGAGACAATGAGAGGGGATAGAAAAGAGTTTAGATGGACTAAAGGAGCAGACAAGAGCTTTGACACATTGAAGCAGAAAGTCGTAGAACAACCTATTTTGGTACTTCTAAATTTCAATAAGGTATTTCAGGTAGATTGTGATGCTAGTGGTAGTGGTATAGGAGCTGTTTTGAGCCAAGAAGGTAAGCCCATTGCCTATTTTAGTGAGAAGCTTAATGATGCCAAGAAAAATTATTCTATTTATGATCAGGAGTTTTATGCAATAGTTCAGGCTTTGAAGAAATGGAGACATTATTTGTTGCCAAAGGAGTTTGTTTTATATACTGATCATTAGGCTTTATAATATCTTAATAGTCAAGGAAAGTTAAATCAAAGGCACTTAAAATGGGTTGAGTTTTTGCAGAGCTATACTTTTGTTTTGAGGCATACGAGTGGGAAGTCCAATAGAGTTGCAGATGCCTTGAGCAGAAGGCAAAATTTGTTGATAGAAATGAAGATAGAGGTTGTTGGGTTTGATGAGCTCAAAAGTTTGTATCCAGAAGATCTAGATTTTGCAGAGGCTTGGAAAGCTTGTTTGGAACCTATTACTTTGGACAGGACAAAATGGTTAGATTTTATTATCCAAGATGGCATGTTGTTTAGGGGAAGCCAATTGTGCATTCCAAGGAGTTCCATGAGAGAGAACTTGATTAAGGAGAAGCATAGTGGGGGATTGGCTGGACACTTTGGTCGAGATAAGACCATTGCTATTATTGGTGAAAATTATTATTGGCCACAGTTGCAACAAGATGTGAGGAAATTTGTGCAGAGTTGCAAAGTGTGTCAGATGGCAAAAGGAACAAATCAGAATACAAGGTTGTATCAACCATTACCTGTACCGGAGAAGCCATGGGATGATATTAGTATGGATTTTGTTCTTGGTTTACCAAGGACACAGAGAGGACATGATTCTATTTTTGTGGTGGTGGATAGATTCTCGAAAATGGCACATTTTATTCCTTGTAAGAAGATTAATGATGATGTTCATATTGCAGAGTTATTTTTCAGGGAAGTGGTGAGACTACATGGTCTACCAAAGAGCATAGTTTCATACCGAGATACCAAGTTTGTTGATTATTTTTGGATGACATTGTGGAAGAAGTTGAAGACAGACTTGAAGTTCAGTTCTACACACCATCCACAGACTGATGGACAGACTGAAGTGGTGAATAGGAGTTTGGGTAACCTGCTATGATGCTTAGTAGGAGATAAGCCCAAGGGATGGGATTTGATTTTACCACAGGCAGAATTTGCTTACAACAATTCTGTCAATAGGAGTGCTAGTAAATCACCATTCCAGATTGTATATGGCAATAGCCCAAGAAATGCTTTTGAGTTAAAGAAGCTGGACAATGGAGAAAAGACAAGTGCCGAAGTTGAAGACTTTGCAGAACATCTGAAGAATTTGCATGAAGAGGTGAGAAAGCACATTAATAAAATGAATATTCAGTACAAGGCTAAGGCAGATCAGAAGAGGAGATATAAGGAGTTCTAGGTAGGAGATGAAGTCATGGTTCACCTGAGAAAATAAAGGTTCCCAATTGGAACATACAATAAGTTGAAAATGAAGAAATTTGGACCATGCAGAATCCTGAAGAAGCATGATTCAGGAAATGCATATGAGGTAGAGCTGCTGAGTGGGATCAATATTTTCCTTGTTTTCAACATTGCTGATTTATCAGAATATCATGAAGGTGGAACAAAGGATGGACCAACAGAGGAACAGTGGAGTATTCCGGCATCTACTTCAACAGAGGAGATAGAAGAGATCTTGGATAGCCGTGTGGGAAGGAGCACTCGAAACAGGCAATAGAAGAATATCTAGTGAAATGGAAAGGAAGGCATGTTGAAGATTCTTCTTGGTTGTCTAAGGTAGAGGTTGACCGTTTGGGTTTTCCTCACATAAACACCTGAGACGTGACAGGTCACTTCTCAAATTACCCTGGGTGTCTGATGCAGGAGCATCCAGAGGTGTAAGGGCAATCTTGCATCACCCAAAAAGAAGTTAATTCAAAACCATTGTAGTTGTTCTCATTTCTTTCCATAATTAGTGTTTTTGGTTCCATAATATCCAGAATAATAATGTAGGACTTTCAGTTTTTCCAAAACTGCTAAAAATAGTGACCTGCCTATTTTGGAAAGTGTACCTGCTATTTTTAGAAAGTTTTCATTTGGGCATGTAATGAAGTAAAAAATTCTAAAAAGTTACATAATGGAAATATAAGATCTTTGGCGAAGGAATCGGGCAAAGATCATTTGTGAGCTGAAAGATATTAAAGTTTTTGTTTTTTGAAAAGCCCCTGAAAATTTACGGAACGAGATATGAGGCACTAAAACTTCTCATAACGTCTCAAAAAGTTGATGGAAATCCATTTACAAATTTTTGGCATGATACTTCACATCGTGAGATTTTCGGTGCTTAAAACGGTTCGTCAATCAGACACCCGGATCAAAAGTTATGCTTCCCGGAAGTTGACCTACTTTTGGAGGGAGTTGCAAATTTCAAAATTTAGCTGGAGGCCGCCAAAAAGTGCTATTTATGACTATTTTGGGAACCCGGGGTGGGAGTAGAGTTAAAGGGGGCAAGTGTAGAGTCAAGAATAGGTGGGAAAACAAAAACCCTAGCTGATTTGGGGTTACAGAAGGCTGAAGATTTTGGTGTTTTGAGGTTGGGAAAGCTGTAATGTGTTGCAGCCAGTAGAGGGTTCATCCTTTGATTGTAATTGAGCCTTTGTAATGTAATGAGTTGCCCAGTTCAATAAAAGAAAGTTTTATTTACTGTGTTCAATATCTGTTATTTTATGTTTTGTGATTTACCCCCTTCATCAATAGTGGGGGGACTAGTTATAGACAAGGATTGAGATGGATCCTATTCACCAAGATTGGAAAAATGGTCCAACCAAGTGTTCGAGGCTCGAAAGCATTCACCTACTTACAGCTAGTTATGATGTCTAGTCCACTCTAGAGTGAGTCCAACTTGTCATGGTGACCCAACTTTGCTTTGTTTTCATCCCATTTGAGCACAAAGTCACCCTCCTTGAAGCTTTGCATTATGGTGTGCTTGTCAAACCATCTCTTAATTATGCCTTGATGCTTGTTCACCTCATTTTGGGATATAGATCTTAGCTCTTCCAACCATGTGAGCTTGACCAATCTAGTTGTTATAGGTTCATTATTATCAATTTCTAGCTAGTAGAGAATGTTTAGTGCTATTACGTCTATGGAAAGTAGTATCTTAGCTTCTCTCCCATAAACTAGAGTGTAGGGGAATGTCCTTGTTGTTGTTTTTTTGGACTTTTTTATCATCCCAAAGAGCCTATTTTAGATGTCTATACCATTGTCACTTAGATTTCACTCCTATCCTCTTGATAATCTTCATCAAATTCTTGTTTGTGGACTCAAAAAGACCATTTCCTCATGGATTGTAGATTGAGGATGCCTTTAGATAGATCTTGTTCTAGCGGGAAAATTGAGTGATAGTAGTCCTCATGAATGCCTTGACATTATCAATGATCACAATCTTAGGAGATCCAAACCTTAGAACTATGTTCTTCTATAATTCAATCACTAATGTTTCTATAGCATTTTTTAAAGCTTTAGCCTTAGTCCATCTTGTGAAGTAGTTTGTTGATGTAAGGATGAACTTATGGTCAGTACTAGATGGTGGATTGATCATTCTAATGAAGTCAAGGCTCCACATGGTGAATGGCTAATCCATAGTTATTGGCTTCACTGACAAGGGTGCTTTTTTCTTCTTGCTAGTGTGAAATTGACAGGTTTGACAATTGTGCACCAGTTTCTGTGCACTCATGAACAACTATGGCTATTAGTATTTGACCTACATCATCTTTATGTCTATGGTTTGGGTAGATTAGTGTCCTCCTAATTTCTCATAATGAAATTCCCTGACGATCTTGGGCATTTATCTTGTTTAATGCACTAAGAAGAACTATATCATAGTTCCACCAAAACAATACTCCTTCAATCAATCTATATGAAGTGGCCGAAATCCTATTGTTATATCATTCCTATATGAATCCCAAAAATTGTTTTGGATTGAACCATCACCTTGTTCCCAAAACTATTCTCCCACCCTAGTTGCTTTATTGAGTTTCCATGCACCCTTTGCCATTATCTGACAAGTTTTCATGGTTATGCTTTGATTTAAAATGATTACTTATATAGCTTAGTTTTAATATTTGTTACTTATTAGTATTTTTATGTGGAATCATGCTTGAAATCCCACAAGGGAGTTGACTAAGGTACACTCCCCTTAACCTTTGTTTTTGCATGGTTTCCTCTCACAAAAGTGCACTTGTATAGGTCAATTTTATAAAGCTTTGCAAAGTTTCAAAAAAAATTCTAGAAGAAAAGTACCCCTTAAATCATCTAAATAACCCCTCATTAAAGTTGAAAATGACTATTTTATAGGGTCAAAGCCACCCAATAGGTCAAGGCTACTCTATTGGCTATTCAGTAGGGTCTAGGCTACCTGTAGGCAACCATTTCTTATTTTAAAGCTTTATTTTGATGATTTTCTAGTCTAATTTATTATCAAACATCTATATAAATCCTAGGGATACGTCCATGCTCATAAATTAGAGTTTTATTAGGTGAAAACATTCTAATTTTTTATTTTACCTCACTTTTTTCAATAAATTAGGAATGCTAGGTTTTTTTCATGCTTCCTTTATAGATCAAGACTTGAAATATCTTGGGATGCTTCCTCATGGTGTTACCACTAATCCCTATTAGGTTCAAAGCTCTACCATTCCTTTTACTAGGTGAAACATTTCCATTTATTAAACTTGCACTCTCTTTATCATTCATGTTTATCAAGACCTCTTGAGTTTTACTACAAATTACATGCCACGTATTGGTCACTAACAAGTGAATATTTTTGAGGAGCTAGGACACTCTACTAGAAAGCTCCCTAATGGTTCTATCTCGTGTGGTTGTAAATTATGGTTAGGCTAGTTAGTGATAGCCTTAGGTAACTTTAATTTGCACTTAGTTTGTACACATAGCCACACACAAGAAGAACCAACCTTAAACAACCTAAACAAAGTTATAAAGCTTTAAACCAAAAGTTTTAAATAGATTGAAAAGGTTTCAAGGTTCAACATTAAGGTTTTTCATTTGGTGAATCTAACATGAATCAAACACACAACCTTTTAAGGAGTTAGGACACTCTTTCAGAAAGCTCCTTGAAAAATTTCAATTCTCCACCTACTCCCTAGTCAAGGCTTCCCTTGGACAATGCTATCATGGTGGCTATTAGGACTAGTTAGTGCTATCATGTAGATCATTTTGCATAACACAACCTTATCCTTTATGTCTAGTGACTCCAAAATTTTATAGACAACATCAAGAGAAAATTTTGAGAAACTTCCATTTAAAATACTCCATCTCAAAAGTGCATCTAAGCTTAATTATTCACTACTCTTTGTTTCTAATACTTATTCAAATTGTTGATTGTTGATTTCCAAGTCTTGCATGTTCCAAGTTTGTACAATTTGTCTAGTTTCTAGTCTAGTTGACAATCCTATCTTTGATGGTTGTAAATTATGGTTAGGCTAGTTGGAGACAACCTTAGGTAACTTTAATTTGCACTTAGTTTTCATAGACAACCACACTCAAGAAGAGTTAGCCTTTAACTACCTAAATAAAGGTATAAAGGTTTAAAGCAAAAGTTTTAAAACAATTAAAAAGGTTTCAAGGTTCATCTTTTAGGTTCTTTAATTTGGTGAAGCTAACATGAATTGAACAAAAAACCTTATGAGGAGTTAGGACACTCTTTTAGAAAGCTTGTTGATAAATTTAAAGTTTCCACCTACTCCCTAATCAAGGACACCCCTTGGACAATGCTATCATGGTGGCTTTCAGAATTGGTTAGTGTTGTTAGGTAGGTCATTTTGTATAAGGAAGCCTTGTTCTTTTTGTCTAATGACTCCCAAATTTCACAGCAACATCAGGAGAAGATTGTGTGAAAACTCCATACTTCATCTCAAAGGTGCATCTCAGGCCACTTATTCATTGTTCTTTGTTTCCAATACTTATTCAAATTGTTGATTGTTGATTCCCAAGTCCTGAATGTTCCAATTTTGTATAGTTTGTCTAGTTTCTAGTTCAGTTGATAGTCCTAGCTCTTGTGGTTGTAAATTATAGTTAGGATTATGGAGATAGCCTTAGGTAACTTTAATTTACACTTAGTTTTCACACACAACCATGCACAATAAGAACCAACCTTAAACCACCTAAACAAACTATAGAGGTTTTAAAACAAAAGTTTTAAAACAATTCAAAAGGTTTCAAGGTTCATTTTTAAGGTTCTTTCATTTGGTGAACTTGATGTGAATCGAACATGCAACCTTCTAAAGAGTTAGGACACTCTTTTATAAAGGTTCAAAAAAAATTTCAAGTCTCCATTTTCTCCCTAGTCAAGGCTGCCCCTAGACAATGTTGTCATGGTGGCTATCAAGACTAGTTAGTGTTACTAGGTAGGTTGTTTTTGTGTGTGACCTTGTCTTTTTGTCCAATGACTCAAAAATTTCATAGATAGAATAAGGAGAAGAATTTGAGAAACTTCCATGTGGACTACTTCATCTCAAAGGTGCATTTGAACCCACTTATTCATTGGTCTTTGTTTCTAATACTTGTGAAATTGTTGATTATTAATTTCTAAGTCTTACATGTTCCAAGTTTGCATAGTTTGTCTATTTTCTAGCATAGTTGATAGTCATGGCTCTTGTGGTTGTAAATTGTGGTTAGTCTAGTTAGATATAGCTTTAGGCAACTTTAATTTGCACTTAGTTTGCACACACAATCACTCTCAAGAAGAACCAACCTTAAACCACCTAAATAAATATAGAAAGGTTTAAACCAAAAGTTTTAAAACAATTAAAAAGGTTTCAAGGTCCATCTTTAAGTTTCTTTCACTATCCCAACATGCACCAATTGTGTATGCAAAGTTCCTAATCTCATCACTATATTCTATTAAAATTAATATTAACTTGTCTTTCAAACTCATCCTCTATGCCAACCTCATCCTCCCCATCTAAGTGTGTATAGTCCACTTTAGCAATTTCCATGTGTGGTGAAAAATTGACTCTCCATTCTAAAAATCTCCTAATCTTCCATTTTCTCTCTATCATGCCCAATCCTCTTAGCACAAATTGGTATATTCACTTGATGCCTTGTATTAGTGGTTCCTCTAATGTACTACCTCCTCTACATGTGGTGTAGCTTCCTAGATCATTTTTATTTAAATGAGACAATTGTAGCCTGTCACATCTAGTTCCACTTTCCCCACACTCTGCTTTAGAACTACACTATCCTCCATACTTGTGCTCCAACAATACTAGGTTCCAAACCAATCACCCCCCTCACCATGCACCCTCATGAATAGTAAAATTCTATACCATGTCTAGGATCTTATTGGACTTTTCTATCAAGAACATTTTAACCCAGACAAAAAATTACTTCAAAAAATTATGTCAAATAAGAGTTAGAGACTTACAAATCACTTTTGGCAATAAGCTATTTGTAGACGCAACAAGCTAAAAGATGTAATATGTGATGGCACCATTAATAAATGTATCAATAATGCACATCCATATTATATCCAAATGTTGTAATCATGTGAAGTTCTCATTTCCACTATGTCTCTCTTTGGTATTCAATCTTTCACTACTTGATCCATGTCGACAAACAATTAAAGATATTTTTAGGCAACTCAACCCAAAATTTTGTGTATAGGGGTAAAACAACTTCGTCTCTCATCACCAACTAAACTTTGTGCTTCTAGATGCCTCCTGGTACACAAAATCCTTCATTTTAGCAATAAATCACTTGTTGATATCTACACACATCACCTGCTAAGCTAAGGAATCTCTAAAGCACAACACATAAATCTTGAGAGGGTCCTAACAATAAAACCAAAATGTTAGCCATAACACTATTGTGTGCATTTAAACTAGGATAAACGCTTGTTATCACTCTTGTGCACTAACATCATGTTAGTCCATGGTTTCTCTCCTAAAGAATGCTTGAGTCCATGAACCATCTACAGGACCTGCACACTATTAGTCATAACATATATAAATACTCACAAGTAATTATATGCAAGAAACTTTGATTCTCAAGTTTGGCAGAGCTTCACTACTTTCATTCACTAATCATCATTTATTACAATGGTGCTTGGAATATATAAGTGCTTGTCCCCAACACCAACTCATTCTATTCTAGAATTTGCACTCAAGCATCTTTAGTTATTGGTAGCTTCAATATATGTTTCATGCATGCTTTGTCTAGCTAGCAATCATATCTTGTAATCCTAAAATACATCATGCGCTAAACACACAATCTTCTAGAATTATTATCCTTTTGATATACCATATAAAAAATTGATATCTTTGGCACCAATAGGAGAATTAATCATGGATAGATCAACCAATTTATATGTACCAATTGTAACAAATAATATTTCTCATGAATAATTGTACATGTTTAAAATTACATTTTTGTTTGCCTTTTAAATTCTTAGTCATACTATGAGTATAACCCAAACCTTTTGATCTACATTATTGTTGTGGTTCAATAGGTTCTATACACCAATGTAAGCCCAAACGTTTTCCTTTGTAACCATATTTATACAAAATTTTGAATCCTTTACCATATTGTTATTGAAATTTGGTGAAAGTGATGACATAGAATCATCATTGGGATCAAACTTAGATCTACCATTACAATCACAAGCATCCTTAGGAATGTTTTATCTAGTATCATCATTTTTAAGGATGAAGGTAGTCATCCATATATAGTAGGATCCATATAGAAGTTGGGAAAGGTGTGTTGTACACCTTGCATAATGCTAATAATGTGAAATGTAATATTTAATTGTGGTGCATCCTAGATATGTGAACATCACAATGGGTTAGGCATCCTTGGGGCCACTTGCAAGTTGTATGTAACATTGGGAAAATATTTAATATTGGGAAAACTTAGTACCAAAAAGTAAATGAGGGGACATGGTTTAGTGAGCTCATGGTTTTGAGGGACATGGTTATGTAATTTACCACTTAGTGGTTTTGTGCAATATTATTTCCATAGAAGCAAGCACATGAGTAGTTGGCTAGGTTGGCTTGCATAACCTTTGGCTTGTTGGCTAAGGTTGGATTGAGCTTCTCTTGTAGGTTGCGTATGTGAGGAGAAGAAGCATGGATTGGGATGTGTGGTTACATGATTCTCATTTTCTTGTTCACATGGAGTGCAATTAGGGAGATTGATGATTCATAAGTATTCATGGAGTTTATGTATTGTAATCTTTGTTCATGAGATAATACATTGAGTGTGGATGCTTTGGGAGGTTAGGTTTTTTCCTCATAAGGGTTTTTCCAGGGTACATCTTGTGTCATCTTGATAGTATGTTTTCCAATTCTTTTACTTGTGGATTATGAATACTTGTTTGCATATTTTTCTCTCATGGGGTTATGTGGAAATAGTTTATTATTCCAGGTTGTGGGAGGAGATCTCCCAAGTATTTTTAACCTTTGGTATGAGTAGATTCTTGTGCACAGCTAAATCCATGGCTTGGAAGGAAAAGAATGAAGATATTTTCAAGGTTATAGGTGTGTTTGCAGATTTGGGCTGTTGTAGATCTAGGGTTTGATGGATTTTTGGCAAGTGGGATTTTTGTATGGGCTCTTTCTGTGAGGGTTTTGGGGGTGAGATTTTGTTGGAGGCCTCTCAGATAAAAAAAAAACCTCACCATTGAGTCCAAAGGGCTCGAAAACATATGGACCCATATATAACTTGACTATATTTGGTGACAAAAAAATTGGCATTTTTAGGGCCACGAAGATCTTCACTGAAAAGATTATGTACAGCCATACGAAATCCATACGATCTGTATAGTAGTACAATGTGCCAGTCACTTGTAGAATTAGGTTCAATCCTAGGGAATATTTGTGGTATATTCTACGTCTGCATTAGCATTAAGTAGGGAGTATAGAGTAAGTAGAATTTAAATAAAAAATTATAGAAATTTGTGATTCGTTGTCAAGTACATCTATGACATCAACATAGAGTCAGCTTGTGTGAAGGGTTTTATTTGAATAAACTGAAGCCTATGGTATTGTGGAGAACCAAATACTAGGGTTAAGGTCATGACCACCCTTAGCCACATTGGGTTGGGCCCCTAGTCACCCTCATCCAGACGGACTTAGCGCAGGCCAATAGAGTGCCACCACAGCCAGGCAAAATCAGTGCCTCCACCCAAAAGTGTTTCCAATAACTTGATAGTAACCATTGCTTTGCCAGTGGTGTTACCACAAGGCCACTCACCAACCATCGTACAACCACCCAGTTAGTTTTCTACGGCCTAATGGAGGAGAATTTTCTAGGAAGCATGACTTTCACCCAACAAGTCAAATTTTCAACTTCTTATAGTTGACATAAATATCTTTTCAAGTACTACATTGTGATGTTAGTTATTTTTCTATTTTAGATAGAAAATGCTAGTTGGAAGCTTATTTTTCTTAGACTGATTCGAATATAGTTCATATATTGTGCCTACAATGTCCAATTTTGGACTTCCTATAGGTGACATAGAATTTTTTGAGCACTTCATAGTGGATTAGGTTTGGAGATGTTGATATATGATTTGTTCACTTGCATTTTTGTTTGAGCTATTTTTGGTTTCTTTGACTATGGCATTTTGTGAGTTTGTGGAAAATCAAATCTAGAGATGATTTAGTGTTTGAGTCATGGAAAACTTACATGTTTATCTCTAGTTATCTATGTTTGACATGGTTACCAATGTATGTTTGAATAATTATGATGCATTGTGATATCTAAGAGTTGTGTAGTATTGTAGGTTGTTTGTACTTACATGTTGCATAGATAACTCAAATGCAAGTTGTCTATACTCATAGATATTTTAATGTTTATGTAGATTCTATTTGGTTGTCTTGGTTTGGTCACTTGGTTCATTGGTTTGGTTGTCATTATGAGGCAAAGAGAGATGGTGTTACCTGATATAATTGTCTTATGCAACCTAGATTTGTTGACTATATGGTATAGATGTGTGTGAGACTTGGTGGGAGTTTGATGCAAGTACATTAGGTGGTGATCATGGTGTCATGGAGGTTCCTTGTATGCTTAGAGATTTGACATCACATAGTTGTTATGTGGATGCATTATTGGTGGTGTTGGATTGATTCTTGAATTGTAGGTGGTGGTTTATCTTCTTGGTTTGGAGATTATGATTTAACTTTACCCTTTGGGAGCTCCTAATATTGCAGTTGAGTTCTTTGATTGTGTTGAAGTCATAGATGATCTTCAGTTAGGAGATGGGTATCATAATTCTATGTGTAGTTTGGTGTCACGGTTTAATGGGAGCTTTGGTAATGATGTGGATTCATCACTTAGTGATGTATGATCTTCTACAATGTTTTTTGGTGTCATGGAGGAGCTCTTGGATCCTATTTCTTGTATGTATTAAGAGTTCTTTGACATCTTGAGTTCTATTGACAAGATATGGTTATCTTCATGTGATTTGGAGATGTTGACATCTTGGTACCATGGAGGACCATTAGAGACTTTGGTTGAGTTGTCAATTATGATTTGTCAGATTTGATGGGTGATCCTTGTTTACAGGATGGATGTTATTATGCCACAGTGGACTCTTGATTCTATATTAGAGTATTAACATGATGTATGTGCTCTTTGGACATACGATCTTTCTTTGAGGAGATGTAGATCTGAACATCATGGTGAGTTCCTGATTATGCATTTGGAGCTTTGGCAATGATTTGTAATAATCTGATTGATGAGTGGTGTGATCATTTTTATTATGAGATTTTGGTTATTGTGGTGTTTCATTGGAGTTTAGTTGGCATGAGATGATAGGTTATACACCTATTTTAGATCTGGGTGAGGCTAGAGATCTCTTGTTTATTAGAGATTATGTGTTGAGTCAGTTACTCTTTGATGAGGTTTCAACAGGAAGACCGAGGAGCCTACACTTAGGTTAGATGTGAGTTCAACATGGACCTATCGAGGAGATTGTTCTTAGAGAGAGTCATTGTGACTTGGTGCATCCTAGAGGAGTAGTCATTCCCACTCTTGGTCCTCTCGATAGTAAATGATTTGATAGGTATTGCCCACTTGATTTTTAGATGCATTCTTTCTTTGTGTCTTTTTTTCTCATGTATGCCTGAGTCTTGAGCTATGAATGTTAGTTCTAAGGACTTGTTTGAGGAGTATATGCATGGTTATTATTTGTTATCTCCTTTTGTTTGATCTTGAGTTGTTTTGAGGTCAATGTGTTTTGGAATGAAAAAGGAGATAGTTAGTGGCTTTGGGCATATTCCTAGTTGAGGGAATATTGGTTTTGTTTGATCTTCCTTTGGTTTGAGAGGCTTGCATCTTGATTGGTTAGATTTTGAGGAGGCTTCTTGATTTGGGGTTTTAGTAAGGATATCTTACCTTTTTCACAGCTATAGCTGTAGGTTCTC
Organism: Cunninghamia lanceolata; assembly: GCA_027924645.1. Classification (NCBI taxonomy): domain Eukaryota; kingdom Viridiplantae; phylum Streptophyta; class Pinopsida; order Cupressales; family Cupressaceae; genus Cunninghamia; species Cunninghamia lanceolata. Next base: position 15,552,353 of record BSBN01001272.1, on the reverse strand, counting down.
TCTTGTTGGTCTTATGCTTCTTCCTAGATGTTTATGTTCACATGAAATTAGAGTTGAGGTTTTCCTATCTTCTATGATGTGGGGAAATTGGGAGAGATATGGGCTTGTGGTGAAAGAGTTATGTTGCAATTGTTTTAGTTTATAGGTTTTGCATATCAATGTGTGTGTGTTCTTTGACACTATGTGATAGAGAATTTAGCCACATATCCTATGTGAGTTCTATTGGTGGACCTTTTGATGCCTTGATTGATTTTAGATTTGAAATTACCCATGTAGTGGGGGTTCTAGGATGTATATGTGTCCTTTATTGGATGTTCTCATTATATTGCAGTATTAAGGGTCTTGAGGTTATTTATCACATGTTTATGTGTTGTTATCTTGAAAGACTTCTTTATGTAGAATAATGTATATAAAAGGACTTGTGATCATTGTGGTTTGGGTTGGATATGTTGATGGCACAAGGTCTACTTGTTATGATTAGTATACCTTGGGTTGGAGGTATGTTTAGTTGGATGTGTTAGCAACTAGTTGTGGTTGCTATTCTAGCTATGGTGATTAATTCTTGGCAGCTACTCAAGCCTATTTGTTACCATTGGATTTTGTGTTTGTGATTGGATATTAGTTGAGGCAAGATGCTTGCTTCTATGTGAAAACTTAGTGTGGCATCTCTTTGGATTGGATCATATCTTTTGTGCATTGGCATGATGGAGGATGAGAGGATTCTTGTTTGAGATGGTGGTTACCTTGGTTATTGTTGTAGGTATCTTAATGGAGCACATGGATGTTTACATGTTACATGTTGGGTACATGGATTATTTCCTTGATGTTTGAGTTTACTTTTGACCCCTTATGCAATGTATACAACAAGTGGGAGAATGTTGGGAAATGTGTGTTGTACACCTTGCATAATGATAATAATGTAAAATGTACTATTTAATTGTGGTGCATCCTAGAGATGTGAACATTGCAATGGGTTAGGCATTCTTGGGGCCACTTGCAAGTTGTATGTAACATTGGAAAAAATATTTAATGTGGGTTGCACATTGGGAAAATATTTAATATTGGGAAAACTTAGTACCAAAAAGTAAATGAGGGGGACATGGTTTAGGGATCTCATGGTTTTGAGGGACATGATTATGTAATAACACTTAATGGTTTTGTGACAACTTATTTCTATAAAAGCAAGCACATGAGTAGTTGGCTAGGTCGGCTTGCATAACCTTTGGCTTGTTGGATAAGGTTGGAAATATCTTCTCTTGTAGGTTGCATATGTGAGGAGAGGAAACATGGATTGGGATGTGTGGTTACATGATTCTCATTTGCTTGTTCACATGGAGTACAATTAGAGAGCTTGGTGATTCATAAGTATTCGTGGAGGCTATGTATTGCAATCTTTTTTCATGAGATAATACATTGAGTGTGGATGCTTTTGGAGGCTGGGTTTCTCCCTCATGAGGGTTTTCCTAGGGTACATCTTGTGTCATCTTGATGGTATGTTTGTCTATTCTTTTTTTTTTGTGGATTCTAAATACTTGTTTGCATATTTTTCTCTCATGGGGTTATGTGGAAATAGTTTATTATGGCTACTATAAATTTCCTTTCAATATAAATGAGGAATCTTAAAATATTTAACATTCACTTGTATTCCTCAACACAAGAAGGTGTAAAATCAAGTGAACCCTAATCATCCTTGGGACTAGCATTATGTGTAGATGAAGAAGGGTGGTCACTTAGTGGTGATGATTGTGTGATTAATCTATTTGGAGGAACCAAAGTATTTTCTGTCTTGGACAACTAATAAAACTAATATGGGTTATCATCAACATACACCCCATACCTCTTATGTTTATAAATAAACTTAAATCCTAATGAAGTGTAGAGGGTATTACTCCCATAGCATGTATTTAAGGATGCCCCAAAAGAACATTACCCACAAATTTATTGGGCATCACATGAAATAACTTATCAATTGTAAGTGGTCCAAGTGTAAGGGGGAAACTAATAACACAAAGTGATTCCCAACCCACATTATCAAATCCTTAATAATGAACTTTATTTATATTAGTTTGTTGAATTAATGTTGATTTTATGCAAAAATGTTTTTTACAAATGTTCAAGATGTATCCATTGTCTACTAAAGATCTTTTGATGTTATGTTCCTTAAATTTAACCACTTGTAATAAAACGTTAAGTGCTCTTAAATAATTGTAGAACTAGGTAGCTCATGAGGCCCAAATGAAATCTTAGAACCATGTTGATAAATGAGATCTAGAATGATGGCCACCTCTGTAGGATTAACATTTGAAGGTATAGTAATATTTTCTAAAGCCTTTCTCAAGACATCTCTATATGTACCTTAGATTCCAAAGATATTTTTTCTAGAGTGTTCTTAAGTTCATCAATCAAATCATATCCTTTTTGTAATTTTTTTGTCAAATTAGGTAGGGGAAAATTTGGACCACTAAATAGAAAAGTTATCTAATTTGATATAACTTTCTCTCCCTAGCCATTATCTAATAAGTATACCCCATTGAATGATAACCATACAAGATAGATGCCACATAGACAACATAAGGGTTATGTCTAGGTGAATCAGGTAGGGGATGAACTATAATAGGAGGAAAAGATGAAGGCATGGAAGGAACAACATCCATAGTAGGTTTCATGGTATGACTAAATAGAAAACTTATCTAATTTGATATAACTTTCTCTCCCTAGCCATTATATAATAAGTATACCCCATTGAATGATAACCATACAATATAGATGCCACATAGACAACATAAGGGCTATGTCTAGGTGAATCAAGTAGGGGATGAACTATAATAGGAGGAAAAGATGAAGGCATGGAAGGAACAACATCCATAGTAGGTTTCACGGTATGACTAAATAGAAAAGTTATCTAATTTGGTATAACTTTCTCTCCCTAGCCATTATCTAATAAGTATACCCCATTGAATGATAACCATACAATATTTATGCCACATAGACAACATAAGGGCCATGTCTAGGTGAATCATGTAGGGGATGAACTATAATAGGAGGAAAAGATGAAGGCATGGAAGGAACAACATATTAGGTTTCATGGTATGACTAAATAGAAAAGTTATCTAATTTGATATAACTTTCTCTCCCTAGCCATTATCTAATAAGTATACCCCATTGAATGATAACCATACAATATAGATGCCACATAGACAACATAAGGGCTATGTCTAGGTGAATCAAGTAGGGGATGAACTATAATAGGAGGAAAAGATGAAGGCATGGAAGGAACACCATCCATAGTAGGTTTCATGGTATGCAATGTAGGTGGGGAAGGGCTAGAGTTAAAGATATTATGAACATCACATGAGGAGGGAGTAGCATCAAAAGAAATAACATCATGAAAATTCATGGATGGGTCCCTAAGGCTCCCTAAGGTATGGCCACTAGAAGAATAAAGTGACAAAGTGCAAATGGACATCAGTCTAGGCCATATGTAATAATATAAATAAGAGTAACCATTTAAGAACATATCATATCATGGTAATGCATAAGACCTCACATATATAACAAGCCATCTAACATCATATACATGTTAATGAAATATGCACAACAAAGAACATACATGTGTAAACATCATAAAACTCATCCTAATTAGGGTTGTAAAACATATATGCATCATGAATATTATACACCTAACAAGGAACTGTAGACACCTAAAAGTGTCCCAGGTTGCAAAACCCTAATTTCTTTCACATTCTCCTATTTTTCCCAAAATTTCCTCTATGGTTAAATAGTTAATTTTAATTGATTAATTATTTAATTATTCATTACCCCTTGCCCCCTTTAATTTAAATAAATAAACATTTATTTAAATTAAAAGGCCTTATCCTAATTGAACAGGTTCCACCTATTTAATTTAATCATCTCACATTATTCCCCTCTTCAAATAAATTAAATAAATGAACCTAATTTATTTAATTTAAAAATCACTCTCCACCTCACAATTTCTTCCAATTTAAAATTCATTTTTGTCCTCTAGTGGCTAGAAACCCTAACTCATCTCAACCCTCCATTTGCCTCGAAAGTCAATAGTGAATCCTAGCCATTCATTCAAATCAGGTCTTCTATAAAATCACTCATTTAGCTTCATTTTCACCTCTTAATGCCTTAATCCCTTATGTTCTTCTTATGCTCTTATAGACTCAAAATCTTCTGCAACTCTCCAAAATCTTGCAAATCATACACAAGAGCTTCTCTAGATCATTGCATAAACCTACAAATCTGAGAACAATAATGCAAGATGGAGGAGAACAATGAAGATAGGTCAATACTAGCTTAGATTCTTAGTTGTTTGCATGTTTATTTCTGTTTGTTTGCTTGATTTCTAGGCTAGATTGCACTTCATTGCAGTTAGGATTTAGTTAGTTTGCTATTTTTTACATTAAACCTGATTTTCCCTAACACAGGAACAATAGTCAAGATACCATATAAGGAGTTAATATGGAAATAAAATCATTACCTATGATATCATCATGAGAGAAAGATGGGTAATCATCATGAAAAACATAGATGGATCCATTATAAAGTTTATATTTGATGTAAAATTAGAAATAATAAGATTTGAAAATTGAAATTAGTAATCCAAACTCATTAGCCAAAACCCTAAGGGGTGTAAGATCATTTAGGTTCACTAATTCATTAATGGAAAAGAAATACTTCCTATACAAATAACCTAGGATAAATTAACTATTGTGTATTTATAGAATTAACTACATGTAAGTTTGTTTGTCATTAATGTTTCGTATCACACTTAATAATTTATCATTAAGATGAGGAGAAAAAATTAAGTAGATTGCATAAATAACTAACTAAATGCTAAGTGAATGAGGAGTGCATGTGAACCAAGAGATGAAAGGAAAGAGAAGATAAATATTAAAGATAATTAAGAGATAAAAAAATAGATAATAATAAAGACAATCAACTATAAATATAATAAGGATGTGAGAGAGATAACAAGGAGATGAAAATATAATAATAAAAATAATTAAGGAGGAAGAGAAGATTAATATTAAAACGATAATTCGGAGATGAAAAATAGACAATAATAAAGATAATCAACTATAAATATAATAAGGATGTGAAATAGAGATAATAAGAAGATGTAAAGATAATAAAAATAATTAAGGACAAAGAGTATAAGTACTAGTAGATAATGAGAAGATACACATAAAGATAATAAGTTATAAAATGGAAAAAAATATATGGAGAGTTTGTCAAAAAGTTAACAAACACAAGGAACCTTATCCTCCTCATCTTAAAGACGAATCTTTAAGTGTGATCTAAAATTTTGATGAAAAACAAATATAGTTATTTTTAGAAATACACAATGGCTCATTTAAATGGAATGTGGAAAATTTATATCTAATATGGTAAGTTAATTAATAAATGACAATTTAAGCAAATCACCCTAGATTTATAAGTTGATATTATGCTATAGAAATATATTTATAAATAAGTGCTAAAATCAATGAAGAATATTAGGGTACTTAGCTTTAGGGCTTGATGTAGGATATCTTGTGGTAGACAACACTTTGTGATTTGTCCTTGTATTATGTGCTTGGTATTTTATCTGATGACATTTGTGAAACTAGAAACCTCAATGTGCCTCACTCTAGGTTAATTTTGTTCTACAATTTATTATTTTTCATGTGTATGGATACAATGTGGTTTGTAGATTCAACTCTTATATACAAAAAAATATTTGTGAATTTTTTATCACTTGGAACCTACCATCTTGGTGTTTGAGACCTATGTCTAAAATTGGAGATGCTAATGAATATCTTTTAGAGCTTACTATGCAAGGATCTTCTTCTTATTCAAACCCCTAGAACTAATTAATAATTTTGACAAAATCAAACACATGTCAAGTAATCATGTAATATGTCTAGACAATGTAAGTGATGGTGCCATGTTAAAGCTATGATTTGATGATGCACTTTGTAATGAAGCTCTCTCATGATAAGCCTTTAGTTGTATGCTAGATTATTCAAAATGAATTAAGGTTTGTCCCTTACAATATCCTAGTGCACAAATTTGAATATTCCACACTCAAGTTGGAAAGTAATGGCTAGTTGGAAAGAGGTTGGTTTGGGACCAAAATTTATTTTGATTTTAAAAGTTATGAGATCAAATTTGCATCTACAAATGTGACCAAAGTAAAGGAAGGGTGAACTTGTAAATTGAGTCTAGACTCTTAGAATGAGTAAAGTTAGGTTTAGTTAAAGCTCATGTCATTTGCTAACTTTTATGCAAAAATATGCTTTATACACCAATCATTATATTTAGAACAAACGATTTAAGATGAATCCAAAACAAAGAAAAAAATACTAGATATACACTTTTCACCCTTATAAATTACCATAACATACATTTCAATCTTCATAAATTCTTTTTAAAATACCATAATTTTATCCATTTTATAATTAAAATTAATCTCAATATATTTATAATAATAAATACATTTTAATTATATATTAGTCTAGAAATTAAGGGCAAAATTGTATTTTTAGATTCACAACCATAATTTTAATTTTACCAACATTGACCATGATCATACCACACCTAAAGTACAAGAAGTTAGAAGGAAACTTAAAGTTTCTCTTTGTTTGCAAGGTGTCTAGAAACTTAGAAATAATAGAAGTATATGGTTTCTCTATGTTTGCAAGGTGTCTAGAAACTTAGAAATAATAAAAGTCCCATAACCATATACCTAGAGAAATAAGAATTGTCCAATTGTTAAGATACACTTTAAATTTAAATCATGATGTTTGGATGTATGAATGAAAAAGTGTAGAGAAATATAAAAGAAAAATATATGTGGAGTAATGATATTGGAATTGTAGCCCAATAAATTTGATGAAATGACACTTATTAACATAATATTAATATCGGAGGATAATCTTAAGTTGTTTGATGAAATGGAAGAAGAAATGGATGTTGATCAGTTTGAAGAGGGCCAGATTCACAGAGATGAAGGTGAGGGAGACCCTGAACAACAAATGCAATCTGAAGAAAGGGATGTAAGGGCTGAGGAGAATATCCAGTGTAACCAAGATGATGAATTGGGGGGTAATTCCTTTGGGGAAATTGTTCTGAGGATATACATAAGGAATTAGGGACCTTTGAAACAAATCTCAATAATGTTGATAAGAACACTAAAGAGTATACCAATTCTGACTTTCAGGATTTGTTAGCTAGAATGGAGAGAATTGAGAAAATTTTTAATAGAAGAATTGATTGTTCCACTTGCCAGAAGAATTGGATAAACAAGTTTGGCATGTTACAAATGTTTTAGGACAGGATTGTGAGGCTTGAAAAAAGTTTGAAAGATTTGGCTAACTTTTCCAATGATATCATGAGAAAGATTGCTTCTGAAGTTAAGAATATCAAGAACCAAATGGAGAAATGCAAATCAATGCAGGTTAAAGAGATTAAGCCTGGGAAAAGATAAAGGATTGACAAAGACACTTCTTCTTGGGAGGAGATGATGAACATGATTCGTAAGGACTGGAGCACCTTTGATATTTAGTCTTTAGTTTTTGTTATGTATTGTTGTTTAAATTTTGTTGTTCTTTTGTCGTGTTCTCCCTGTACCCCTGGCCTGTACAAGTTATTATCAAGGAGGTTTGTTATGATGTTTTTTAATACCTCTATAACTCTGGATTATTATTATTGGACTTGGTTCCCTGGTCCTTTAGGGGTTATTATCAGGGAAGATCATGTTTTGGGGGGTGGTTTTTGGTGGACTGAACTTTGTTTTGCTTGGGACTGGTTCTGATTTTGTTTTGCTGCAGTGGTGTGCTCTTGGTACCCTGGCCCTATATGAGTTATTATTAGGGTTAATGCTATAACTGTTTAAATTTGCCATTTTGTATGGGACTGCGATCCTTATCCCAACTAAACTTAATAAAAAACATTAAATTAATAAAAGCCATATTTTTTTGATATGTAGGAATCAGCATTTGTTAGGATCCTTAATAGAAGTCATAACTTGTACACATACTTACAAGCTATTCAAAATTAGGATCCTTTATAGAAGTCAGAACTTGTACACATACTTACAAGCTATTAAAAGTGTTCCTTTTTTTTCGGAATTTAGTTGGCATCTTTAAGAGAAGTCATAATTTGTATAAGTACTTACAAACTATTAAAAGTATATATTTTTTTATAGAAAAAAAATCAGCATTAATTCGGATCCTAGTGTCTTAATAACCTCCAACCACATTAACTACCCTTACTAAAGAGGTTTCTTACACACCATAAATCCTTACATTTTCTGACGGTCTGCCCGAAAAGAGTTAATACGGCCAACAAATTCCCCTCCGTGTAAACCGACCTAAAGCTGTAGCACTCTAGCAGCCGCCTCACGGTCACCTGACCGACCACCGGCGCGTTTGAAAATTGGCGCAAATTGTTACCCGGAAACAATCATATTTCCCGCAAAAAAATTTATAGCCTGGCTTTAAAAACACAGAAAACCGAGAAAGGACATGAATTTTAAACTCTGATTCCCCGCACGCGCCATATCGACAGTCAAATCCGTCACCTAGCGGCAAATCCGACTGTAATTGTTCCCTCAAATTTCGTGAAAATACTTTATGTATTCAATTTTAACCCTATTCCCCATTCAGATTTTGATTCCTGGTTTCACAGGGGTTGATTAAATTCTCTGTTACACAGTACAGACGTTAATCAGACGCAGTAAGACTGAATGTATTGTTACATTTTCGTTGAAGGGTAGCACTACAAATGGTTTTCTGTCAATCATTTCTTCTGCTTTGCAGTGAGTTTTACAGAGCTGCAGAACTACCAGTCCATTCTCCTCCTCCCTTTTGAACAAGAATAGGTATCCCAAGACCAAACTTTCCGTCTTCATCACAGAATTATCTTTTCTCTGGCAATTGACTGCAATGGCTATATCCACGTTAAATTTTGATTGTATAAAAAGTTGCATGGAAATCGGTGGAAACCTGCTGTACGTACTTTTTGGGTTTGCATGTGACTTCTGCCGTATAATTTGCAGCGTTTGCCGTACGATTCTCTTGTTCACCGGCATAACTTGCTTCTTGGATGCCCTCCAAGCTCTTTGGATTGGATCTGCACCTTTCACATTTGGGAATTTGCAGCAACTGTAAGGAATTCTTTTTAGTATGCTGTGGGATTCCCTCAATGCGAGGAGACAGAGATATAAATCAATGCACGGTTGCAGCTTATATCTTTGTTTGGTATCCGATGAAGTTCATGGATGTAATAACACTAGGGTTTCATGGAGTCATCTAGTTTCAAAAATTTAGTAGTCATCGTTTAGGAGTTTGTTTTTTTTTTAGGGTTAGCGGCTTCATGATTTTTATATATTTTTTACACAATTTTATTAAATATTAAATGTGTAGTATTTTTTAAAGAAATCAAATTTCCACAATTCATAATATTGCAAATTGAATGTTTATAATAATGGATGGCATTTTTTGATTTAAGATAAGAGAGCAAGAGACTAGAAAGTGGATCACAAAGAGTGATCCAAAAGGTCCATGGAAAAATTTTACACAATTTAATCCAAAAACATTCAATTTGTAGTATTATTTTTGTTTTCATTTAAATGTGTAGTTACATGGTATATTTTTGGAAGGAAATATTAAAAAAAAGGAGGGTAGGAAAAATGTGTAAGAGTCATTTAGCACATTATTAGTTAAACTATGACTCCATAATTCTATCCCTCATTGACCTAGAACTAAAAATGTAATTTCGAAGGAAAATTTGGAAGGAAATATTAAGAAAAAGAAGGGTAGGAAAAATGTTTAAGTCATTTAGCACACTATTGGTTAAGTTATGGGTGCATAATTCTATCCCTCATTGACCTAGAGCTAAAATTGTAATTCCTAAACTTAGTTGTACGACCATTTTAAGAAAAGATTCTATATATATTATGCTTAAATGTTTTTCCATGAAACCACTTCTTTCTCTAAAAACTAAGCATCAAATAACTCCATGGGACCATGAGGTAACCCTGCCTTTGTGAACTATTTACATTCATATAGAGAAATCTTAGTTATTATTCACATCGAACCATGAGGTAAGCCTACTTTTGTGAACTAGTTACCTTCATATAGAGAAATCTTAGTTACTATTCATGGAATATGGTGCATGTAGATTAACTTAAAATTAAGTATTTAAATTTTAATAAATTATTTGTATAAAATTGCGTAAATTTTAATTTAGAAAGAATTAATAAACAGGTAATCCAATTTACATTATTGTAATGGTGAATTTGCATATTTATGTTATTTTTCATTTAGTTTTGTGAGCACTATGTGTTTAATAGAAAAATTGTCTCTAACTAATCTACTCATAATAAAAAACAATTATCTATTGAACATTAGGATACTAGCTGACAAAGATGTATATTTTGCCTCCATCCAATTAGGAAAGGCACAATTGTCCGAACTATATTCCTTTGTTGCAATTGAGTGAGAAAATAGATAACTAAACTAATTAGAAATGAGAAAATATAGAGATTTATATAATATTTCAAGAAATGAGATACAAAAATGGAAAACTACAATAACAGAGAACCTAGCACCAGAGTATGGAGTCCATTTCCCAAGACAACACATGGTGCAGATGTTTGTGCGTCATGCTGGAATCTATACAGTGTAGGTACAATACAACTTTCTATCCTCGAGCTTCGTGCCATCTTTTTCAGTTGTTTGTTGGGTCGTCAGACTTCTTGATGAAACCTGCAAACACAAAGATAGAGGAAAAGGGTTGGGCTGTATAGGGGCTTGCCTTAGTCAAACCCTGTTTCGGTGTTTCCACCTCAATGACAACCAGATTAATGAATAGATAAAATAGTGTGTGCTCTGAATTCTAAGTGTGTCTAGAATTTTGGCAAGCAGTGACAATAATAATAATAATAATAATAATAATGCTATAAAATAAATCCTACCCAGTGACTTAGAGTAGATTTGCACAGTGATCTCTGCATGCAAGAGATAAATAGATAATGTAAATCAACCCACAAAGATAAGCATTATACCAAATAGATTGTAGTGATCGAAGCACGAAAGTGAGAGTTAATCGAAACTTTGTCACCTCACAACAGGAGAGGAAAGTTGCTTGGTAGGTAGTGGTTCCAATCAAAACTCTTCAAAGTTCGCCACACTTCGATGGAAAGGGTGCAATATGTTGTACCCATACAAAAAATTTCATATTCATATACATCCTTCCTAAAGAGCACTATCAAACCCACGTCTCAAGCATTGTGTTGCCTTGTCATTTTCTTCTAACCCCGTAGGTTCAAGATATATCAAAGTACATCAAAGGAAGACAAGATCAAATTGAAGTTTCAAAAAGCCAAAAATGGTTAAGGCTATGGAAGGTCCTTGAAAGGCAAAGTCAAAGATCAAAGGAATGCAAAAGCTCAATGAAAGCCATAGATGGAAGGCAAAGCAAGTCAAAAGTCTTAAGTGAAAATTTCACTAGTGACAAAATTTCAAAAAAAATTCTAAGGCATTTTGGCGCACCTAGGGAAAAAATGACAAGTTTTCAAATTTCAAAGAATGCATAAGTGATCTATGCATGCAAGAGATAAATAGATAATGTAAATCAACCCACGAAGATAAGCATTATACCAAATAGATTATAGTGATCGAAGCACGAAAGCAAGAGTTAATCGAAACTTTGTCACCTCACAGCAGGAGAGGAAATTTACTCGGTAGGCAGCGGTTCCAATCAGAACTCTTCAGAGTTCACCACACTTCGATGGAAATGACGCAGTATGTTGTACCCATACAAAAAAAATTTATATTCATATACATCCTTCCTAAAGAGCACTATCAAACCCACGTATCAAGCATTATGTTGCATTGTCATTTTCTTCTAACCCCACAGGTTCAAGATATATCAAAGTACATTAAAGGAAGACAAGATCAAATTGAAGTTTCAAAAAGCCAAAAATGGTTAAGGCTATGGAAGATCCTCGAAAGGCGAAGGTCTAAATCGTCAGGTCAAAGATCAAAGGAATGCAAAAGCTTAGTGAAAGCCACAAACGGAAGGCAAAGCAAGTCAAAAGTCTTAAGTGAAAATCTCACTAGTGACAAAATTTCAAAAAAAATTCTAAGGCATTTTGGCGCACCTAGGGAAAAATGACAAGTTTTCAAATTTCAAAGAATGCATAAGTGCCTCGCCAAAGACTTCTTAAAAGACAAAAGTACACTCTCATTTAGGTGTGCACACCAATATCAAAGTGTGCCAAGAGGAAGGAATATGTGCGAAAGGAGAAAAGTGCATGTCTCACTTGTGAAACGCGCCAAGTTTCAAAGAAAGCGCATTCATAGAGGAGGAAGTACACCATTTCAAGCACGCCTCTACCATATCCATAAAAGAGCATTCAAATTCTTTTCATCTTTCAAAACACAAGTATCATTTTTGCCTTTGGAGGAAGCGCACTTTGATTCATGCATGTGCACTTGAGCCTAGGCGCACCTAGGGAAATATTGCAAATTTTCACAAGTCAAAAAAAATGCCAAAGGAAAAAGTGCACTTCTGGAGAAGGAAGCGTGCCTCTTCAAGTGCTTCTCTGCCAAATCATTAAAAAGGGAATTTAAACTTCTTATTTTTTCACAAGTGTCAAAGCATTCAAAAGAGAAAGTGCGTTCCAACTCGTGCACTCGTGCAATAAAGGAAAATGTTTTAAGGAAAATCTCATTTCAAATGGAGGAAGTAAGCCATGCCAAGCGCACGTCCGCCAAAGCCTTATAAAGGTTTGTGACCACTTTTCAAAAACACTTTGTTGTCTTAGCATTTGAAGGAGGAGGGCTTTGGCTTTTGCATTTGCACCGGTTAGGAGAAGAGTCACCAAAGGAGGTTTCACCATGGAAAAACCATCATTCAAAGGGCAGTGTTCAAAGGAATAAAGAAGAGCTGTCTTTCAAAGTTGCAACAAGGAGAGACACACATGCAAGGAGCATGCCGCTCCAAAGGCATGCGTGCCTCATGGTGAGTGCGTCCACCAATACCCAAGCATGCCAACTTTGGCACTTTTTCCCTAAAGTCACATGCAATCTAAATTTAGTTCCTAAATTTTTCCAACCTTGCAAGAAGATGGGATGCCACACTTGAGGTTTTGCATGTCTTTTTGATATAAATATAGAATGCAACTCCACTTGAATTGCAATTGATTTTTGCATGCCTAGGGCAAATAAAAGCACTCTTATTTTTAGAATAAAAGTAGATTTGAGAGCTTATAAGGGCAACACTTCATTTGTGAAGGCATTATTGCTATAGAGGATCATATTTCTGGAGATTAGATCTGGTTTTACATTGCTACAACAAAGAAGGAGGTATTTTTGATCATTCCCAACCATATAGAGGTTAATTTTGAAGCCATTTTGGAGAAAAAGATTCCATTTTTATGCAGGTCCAACTTGAAAGAAGATAATTTTTTATTGTTTTAGAGCATCAAGAGGTCAAGTTTCAAGGGAGTTTGAAGGAAATTCATCACAAAGTGCAAGGGCAACATTCAAAAGGTCAAAAATCAAACTTTTTTCAGTCACTTTTCTTCCATTTTTTAGCAGTTTCAGCCAACTTTTAGGGCAAAATCTTGACAAAAAAGCATCATTTTTTGTGTTTTTGTGCTTTTCCAGCACCTAAAAACACTTAAATTCAACCTTTTCATCTATTTATAGAGGCAAATTTGAAGAAAAAACTTAGAAATTTCACTTCCCAAGGGCAAATTATTCACTTTTTTCCAAAATTTCTGAGTTGGACATGTTGATAAATGCCAGACAAATGAGAGGGGGGGGTGAATTAGTTGTCCCAAAAACTTAAACACTTACTACAATTAAACATTCATCACTTATCCACAATTATTATGATTTAACAATGAATGCATGAAATCAGAGAGTTAACCATAGAGATAACATTAAACACAAGAGACACTAGATTTTACGTGGAAAACCCCAAGGTGGTGCAAAACCACAGAGAGGATTAGCTCTCAATTATATTGCAATCTTGAAATAATGATGTTCAAGCCTGGTCACTCCACGGGCCTAAACATACTGGCTTACTACCATGAAGAACAACTAGGTCTAGCAGGCTCACTGCCTCAACCCTAAACCTTGCAAGATTACAATAAGGGATGTTAAACCCTGAGAACTATTAAACCCTACTCGCGGCTCACTACCAGGATCTCTACCATGATCAATGCCTTCTTATGTCTATGATTGAAGTACAATAATTCCTCTGCTCTGCTCTGCCTTTATTATGCTCTTCCTCTTCTTTCCTCTTCCTCTTATTTGCTCTGCCTTTTGGACCTTTCTTAATATCTTTCCATTTTCGCTCAAGGACACCTTTTCCATGACTCAAATACTTGTATTTATACACTACATCAACCTTGGAATGATCATCAAGGTCGGCATCACAATCATCAACCATTGGAACAATCTCCAAGGTTGGTATTACAAACATTTATAAAATAGGTCCTGACCTATTACAACATTATGCAAAGGAAATGAAATGTGGATCATGACATGCCTTAGCTGGGACTCAAACATGATCTTCAATGCCACAACATGCTTCCACAATCTTTTAGAGAGATCTGCAATCACTGGGATTAACTAGGTCAGCCAAGATTAGTTACACGCTACATTATCTGGGAACAATCTTCAAACACAATCTCAATTTATTAATGTGGACCAAAGTCCAGGTAGGAACATGATTAGGAGACATCCACAAGCACATTATAATCATCAGGAGCAACTGCACAAACCTTTACCACTTTATCCATAGGAATCTTCTTATCGGAACACATGAACTTCACTGTCTTCAACTGTCATAAACGAAAGATAGCTTGTGGACCACCAAACCATGAACCATTGCAACTGTAGGCACTTATCATCATCCCAGACTTCCTTCTAGAACCACAGAGGAAAATACTTTATTACAGAGGAATGCGGAGTAGAATACTTTCTTCCTGTCCCAACTGAACTTACAGAAAAAGTAGGTTTCACTCTAGTGAACACAACTCACTCACATCTTCATGCAGAGGACTCAAACCCAGAATGTAGCATCCTTAGTCATACCTCTAACTTAATTCCAATTTGTAGACCATGATCTTCAAGCAGAAATAAATGCAAAGCAATTTACCGGACTATTCTTCAGCATACAACTCATTGTCTGTACTGCACTTCTCTGTAACTCACTTTTTTCTTCTAGAGAGGCTAATTTTCTCAATATCCTCAACATACAAGTCTTCGAAACAAGTAATAGAATAAGATACAATTGACATCAATGACAACAAGGATATGCTGACATCAATGACAACACCGATTAGGCACATACTTGCAACAATATCCCCCTTTGTCATTGATGGCAACATATGATGTGAAAAACTGCGACAACCATCAAGACAAGATTCTCCCCCTTTCTCTTTACACACCTGCACTCTTTCTTTCTCCAAAATTCTCCCCTTTCTCTTACATATCTGCACTCTAAATTTTTCACATGACTTCTCTCCCCCTTTGACATCAATGGCAAAGGGCACATACTTGCACTCTTCTGTTATGATCTAATCTCTCTTCTGAACTCTCTGATTACTCCCCCTGAAAAGTAACCCTAAAAAGGCATCAATCCGGACCTCTGAGCACCTTTGGATTGATGCACTATTGTGCATCTTATTTTAGAGCAGGAGGGGTGATAACCCCTAACTTTTCTCTAAGATACTCAAAAGTATCCTTAGGCAAATGCTTGGTAAAAATGTTTGCAATCTGATACTTGGTAGAAACATACTCCAACTTGACTTCATTCTCTGTCACCTTTTCTCTCAGAAAATGATACCTGATGGATATGTTCTTTATCTTTGAATGCATTAATGGATTCTTTGATATGTTTATGGCACTTGTGTTGTCACAAAAGATTGCAATGGGATCTTCATACATGATTTTGATATCCTTCAAAGTCTACTTCATCCATAACACTTGAGTGCAACTACATGTTGCTACAATCTATTCTGCTTCTGCAGTAGACATGGCTATTGAATCCTAGTTCTTGCTCAACCAAGATACTAATCTTTTTCCCAAGAAGAATGCACCTCCACTTGTACTCTTTTTGTCATCCACATCTCCGGCCCAATTTTCTTTAGTATATGCACTGAGAGTAAAGTCACAGTCCCTAGGGTACCACAAACAATAACCTATTGTACCTTTTAAATATCTCAGAATTCTCTTAACTGGCATCACATGTGATTCCTTGGGTTCTACCTGAAATCTTGCCACAAGACATACTGCATGCATTATGTCAAGTCTGGTTTGAGTCAGATAAAGTAATCCTCCAATCATAGATCTATACCTTTGTTGGGTTGAAATATTGACTTTCTTTTATAATGTTTCTATATCTTTTACAAACCTTTTTACATGATTCTGCAAGAACCTTATAGACATTACCTTTATTATATGTTGTTTCACATATACCTCTCAGAGACTTTGAACCTATGCTGGTAAATAGAATATGGTGATTATATTATCAAATGGATGTTTTAAATTATTGATATGCATGCAATATAGATAGGATTTCATAAGTGTAATATAAAAGGTTATTTTGTGTATATATGTTGGAATAATTAACCTTGTGTAGCAAAGACATAGCATCTGGGAAGGAGTCATTGTAGCAAAGTGCAAAATAGGGGAATTGATTAAAGTACAGTCCAAGTGCCAGAAATGAAGATCGATGGAGATGAACGTGGTCATCATGGAAGAGTAAATGCAAGGAAGAAGAAGACTTGTTCTAGAAGTCTAACCACAGCTTATGTGTTTTCATTCATGAGCCGTTGTATGGGATTTCTATTCGAATAGGACTCTATTTCCTTTGTTCTAGATAATTAATAAGTTGATCTCAAAACTATATCCTGATATCTAGGGATGAATTGATGATCACAATTAGTTAGAAGTTCGCATACAACTCTCCCACTTTTGTATAAGTTAGGGGATGCGTTTGTTGATTGGGTAGCTGTTCTTTTTACTTTCTATCGACATATCTGTTACTCTATTTTTTTCTACAGTTATCTGTTATTTGTTATTCTAGACATGATTTGATTTTGAATAAAATCTAAAGACGATTCTATCTTTGATATGAATTGAATTCAACTGTATGTCATCAAAATGTGTGAAGATTTGAAGTAGATTTAGTTTCCAGAAGAAGTGAGATAGTTCCCTGAGCTGGCCACTCAAGGTATTAACTCTCGATTCACACATTCATTTATTTATTTATGCATATCTAGTTAGACTGTTTCATGTTATCTTTTACATTGCATTGTGAAGTAAGTAAGAAATTGTGATTGCTATTTCTGATAGTTGTGATTCATGAATAGAATACATCTTTGAAGTCCTCTAGAGGTTAGTGTTAAGTCTTTTCTCATTCTATGTATTTCAAGTTGATTCTGTAATTCTGTTGAATATAGCTATCTTCAGCTTATGCTGTGGGTACCTATAGCAACTAGGTTTTTAACTATTTTTGTTGTTCTTTCATTTCTGTAAACTACAGTCAATTAAGTTGATTAAGAATAAGTTTGTATGAGGGAGTTTAGGATAGAAATGAGTCTTGAAGGAATATATAGTGTGAGCATCATCATAAGCTTACACTTCTTGGTCGATAATTCAATGTAGGAATGCAATGATAGAGTGGACTGTCCAGTTAGGTTTAACCCTAGATTTTGTTTAAGTTTATAATGCATTAGTTTTCCTCTACATTTTTGGTGCCATTGCTAGGGATGGTGCTATCTTCATAGTCTCATTAGTTAGGTTTCACATGCTTTCATAGTTAAATCTTGATTTCAACATTAGATTTAATAAATTCATTTTTCAAGAAACAACAAGCATTCTACTAACATTGTGCAGGGCCGCTGAAACATAAAACTCAAATTACTGTATGCGGAGGCAAAGAGATACCCAAGGTAGATTCCTCCCATCAACTTCTCAGAATAATGGGGGCACAACTGATTTCAACAACTACACCATAGGAAGTGCTGAAGGAGAGTTTCCTTTTACATCTTCATCAACACCCCCTACATCTCCATCAACTTCCTCTACTGCCACAGAAGGAACTTTCAGAACCATGGGAGATGATGAAGTAGATGATCCTCTAGGACAAGAAACATTTGAATTCCCTATCCTAGACCAAGCATGGGCTGCTACTCTAAAAAATATACCACCTTCTACATTGGTGACCGAAGATCCTGACACTTTCCTATTTGAGTTTGATGTCTTGTGTAGGAGTTATGACTACACCATTGATCCTTACATACTCAAGCTACTCCCTGCCACACTCAAAGATGTTGCTTTACAGTGGTTTATGGGGTTGGGGAAAGATGTCATCCCAGACTGGGATACTATGGAGACAAAGTTCCTGGCAAAATATAAAGAATAATGCAGAGGACACGATAGGAGAAGAGATGACATTTTTAGGATGTCATAGAAAGAGGATGAACCACTAGAAGACTATGTGGAAAGATTCTAGTTTGCCTTGAAGAAAAACCCTCAGAATAGTTTGTCTAAAGAATCACTGAAGCTGGTCTTTCTAAGGGAAGTTAATGATGACTGCATGGATGCCCTCAACCTCATTGGAACATGGGATATATCTCAACTTCCGTTTGAAGATATTTGTATAGCTTGTAGAAATTATTCTAGAACATTCTCCAGAAAACCAAGGGGAGAAAGAGAAGCTATCATAGACAAGGAAACTAATGGAGTTTCAAGGGTGGAGATTAGTAACCTATTGACCAACATGAAGGAGGACATTATTATCCATATGGCTACACAACTGGACACTCTCCATATCAAGAAGAAACAAGAGGAGGCAGATGCAATTCTCATTGAGTACTACCCCAACTATAGACAGAGGAAAGCCAGTTGTAAATGCCAAAGGGTGGCCAGCATATAGCAAGAAAAGATTGAGAGACCCAAGTTGCAAAAAATTGAAGGAGAAGATGGGAAATTGTTCTTCATTTCTCAAAGGAGACCTTGGTAACAAAGGCAAGGTATGCCCTCTGATCCACTTAGTTTTAATTCTCCCTTTCCTGCTGCAAATCAGAACTTCTCTACTTGGAATGCTCAATAATGGCCTGGTAACCCAAATGCATGGCAAATCCCTCAATGGCCTACTCCACAAGCTGGTTGGAACCAACAATAGCCTAACTCATGGCGACAACAAAATTTTCAAGGTCCCAATTATAACCCTCAGTGGCCTCCTCAGTAGCAACAATGGCAGCCTCAGTGGAACAAGGGCCAACAATGGCAACAAAATGTACAATTTTAGCAACCTATGATTCCAGCTCAGCCACAACAGCCAGCCATAATGCCACCACCTCAAAATCCATCTCAAAATCCACCTCCTAGACCTACCCAAATCCCTGCCCAACCTGCACCTAACCCTAACAACAAGCCTATCCAATAGGCTTATACTAACAAGGTAATGCAATATCCCACCTATGGGGTGGAAGTGAGTAATGTTCATCTTAGATTAGGGAAGCAACTTGTAGGACCTTCATCTCCCCAAATTACTGAGCTTGAAGATGAAGAACCCACTGAAGAGGGCTCAGATAAGCAACCCTTGGAACCTGAATCAACCAAAGATGCCCAACCTACCTTGCAATAGAAGTCTCCTCCTTTCCTTGAGCACTTGGCCATGCAAAACCAAACAACCCAAGATGATACTGTCCTTCTTAGCCATCTAAAAGATATAAGCATCAAGATTCCCTTAATCCAAGCCATCAAGGATATTCCTATCTATACCAAAACTATTAGGGATCTTTGCATAAAGAAGCTAGGAAGGAAGAGAATAGACCCTCAGACAGTGCATGTTTTAGGTAATCTTGCTAACATCATGTTGGGTAATATAACTGTTCCCAAATACATAGATCCCTGGGTAGCCTAGTGGTAGATGTAAAGATCAATGGGACTCTGATTAAAAATACCTTGATAGATCTAGGAGTTGCAATTAATGTCATGACCAAGGAAACAATGCAGGCACTCCAATTGAACAACCTTAGGCCTACTCAGACAGTCTTGCAATTAGCTGATAGGTCTACAGTCAAACCTGAAGGGGTCATAGAAGATTTGGTCATTGCATTAGATTCTTAGGAATACCCTACTGATTTCATTGTTTTGCAGCCTAAGGTTAATCTTGTTGGATATCCTCTTATACTAGGTAGACCATGGCTTGCCACTACTGATGCATTTATAGGTTGTAGGTCTGGCAACATGATCATATGTAATGGGACAATGACCAAGCAGTTGGTTTTATATCCACTAGCCCAGCCATACCATGAGCTTGAGAGGACCATTTGGCTTAGTCTATAGGATGAGAATGCTTATTCCCTACAAACCCTGATGACTATAGAACACAACCCTTTATTGACTATTCCAGATGAAGATGAATTAATTTCTCATGTTGTACAAAATAATTGTGGGAGACATCCACAACAGCAAGACTGCCTATCTTGCTTACAAGACCCTTTGAGTAGCATAATACCCAGCAGCTCATCAGAAGAAGTCTCCCAAATCTTCCATGTGTTATTACCTCAACAATGCTTACCTATATTACCCACCCTTGATTTGTCTTCCATTCAAGAACTATCTAAGTAAGTAGAAGTCAAGTTAGGCAAGTTGTTGAACATTAACAATACAATGAGTGATGAACAACAACAATCCCTGCATGCAATATTACATACACACTCAGTAGCATTTTCTTGGGATTACAGTGATATGAAAGACATTGATCCTGCCCTGTGCATGCACAAGATAAACATAGATGATGGATATTGACCAATCAGGTAGCAACAGAGGCACATGAATCCAACCCTTAGAGAAATTGTTAAAGCTGAGCTTCAGAAGCTTTTGGATGCAGGCTTTATATACCCCATTTCAGATAGTGAATAGGTTTCACCATTGGTTATAGTCCCAAAGAAATGAGGCAAATGGAGGGTCTGTGTTGATTACAGAGAATTGAATACTGCTACAAGGAAGGATCACTTTCCATTTCCTTTTATTGACCAAGTTCTTGACTCTTTAGCAAGCAAGAAATATTTTTCCTTTCTTGATGGTTTTAGTGGTTATAACTAGATTAAGATTGCTCCATAAGATTAGGATAAGACAACGTTTACCTGCCCCTGGGGGACATATGCATACTCTATCTTGCCCTTTGGGTTGTGCAATGCTCCAACTACATTTCAAAGAGAAATCTTAAGCATTTTCTCTAATTTTTCCCATGACAGTATGGAGATTTATATGGATGACTTCACCACATATGGTGACACATATGATGAAGCCCTACACAACTTGGAGAAGGTATTGAAGAGGTGTACATAGCATAACCTCTCCTTGAGTAATGAAAAGTATTTTTTGATGATGACACAAGGAATAGTCTTGGGACATTTCATCTCAAGTGTTGGCATCCAAGTTGACCCAAAGAAGATTGAGATTATATCTACCATGCCTATTCCACAAAAATAGAAAGATGTAAGGAGGTTCCTAGGCCATGCAGGATATTACAGGAGGTTCATTGAGGATTTTAGTAAGATTATCGCCCCTCTATTTACCCTATTGACCAAGGACAGTGAATTTGAATGGACATCAAATTGTCAGATCTCTTTTGAAAAGATAAAAACATCCTTGACACAAGCCCCTATCCTCAGAGGTCCGAATTGGTCACTGCCTTTTCACATCCATACAAATGCATCCAATTTTACCATTGGAGCAGTTATGGGTCAACAAGACAGAAACAAGGAGTATGCCATATACTATGTAAGTAAGAATCTACAAGGAGTTGAGCTAAACTATACTGTGACAGAGAAAGAGATGTTGGCAATTATTTATGCAATTAATAAATTTAGGCACTACATAACTGGTTACAAGGTTTTCATCCATACAGATCATGTAGCCATCAGATACTTGATGAATAAACCCATCGTAGGTGGCAGACTTATAAGGTGGTTATTGTTGTTGCAAGAGTTTGATATTACAATTGTTGGCAAGACATGCAAGGCCAATGTTGTTGCTGATTTTCTATCTAGACTACCTACACAGTCTTCAGATGGAGTGGTTGATGATTCTTTTCCTGATGAGCATTTGTTTTCTCTCAATATACACACTCCATGGTATGTAGATATAGCCAATTATTTAGTTACAGGGTAGATTCTAGGATACTTCTCTCCAAGGGAGAAGAGGCAACTAGTTCATAAATGTTTCTCTTAATCTTGGATTTCTAGATTTCTAATTTACACTAGACCAAACAATATTATGTGAAGATGTATCAGGGAGGATGAAATATTTGATGTAATGAAGGCTTGTCATGATGAGCCTTGTGGAGGACATTTTGCAGCTAAGAGGCAAGCCTTTAAGATCCTAACAATAGGATATTACTAACCAACGCTTCATAAAGATGCTGTCAAGTACACTAGGAGCTGTGATAGATGCTAGAGAATGGGGAGGCCTACTAGAAGTGATGAGATGCCTTTGCAGCCACAAATCTCATTAGCTCCTTTTGACAAGTGGGGTTTGGATTTTGTGGGTCTTATATCTCCTTCATCAAACAACAAAGAATATATCCTTGTGTGTACTGACTACTTAACTAAATGGGTTGAAGTGAAGGCATTATAGTTTGCCAGAGATGGCAGTGTGGCCAAATTTTTGTATGAAGACATCTTCACTAGGAATGGTGTTCCAAGAGAAATAGTAACTAACTAGGGACCACAGTTTACATCTGATTTAATAACCAAATTGGTTGAAGAATATCAGATCAGGCATAAGAAATCCACTCCATACCATCCTCAGGCTAATGGTCAGATGGAAGTCACTAATAGAGAAATTGAGAACATCTTAACAAAGACAGTGCAGCTTCATAGAAGAGACTAGGTTTCTAGGCTCCCTGAAGCTATTTGGGCATACAGAACAACCTGGAAGACAACTACAGGGTTTACACCTTATGAGCTGGTCTATGGCAAGACTGTAATCCTGCTTATTGAATTTGAACACAAAACCCTATGGATAGCAATGGATTTGACCACTGCACAATAGGAAAGGCTACAACATTTAAATGCCTTGGATGAGATCAGAATAGAGGCCATTCATCATACAAAGGTCATATAGAAACAAAGGGAAATATGGCATGACAAGTACATCAAAACAAAGGAATTCACTGTAGGTGATTGGGCACTCCTTTATGATTCAAGGTATAAGGACTTTAAGGGCAAGCTTCAATCACATTGGTTAGGCCCATATGAGATCAAACAAGTCTTTCCTAATGATGCAATTCAATTGCATACTATTGATAAAGTTCAGTTTTCACTACTGGTAAATGGGCACAGGCTAAAATTGTATAAAAAGCCACTTCAGAAGGATGACTTTCTTGTTTCCTTAGCTGCTCAGTATGCTCCTTCTGATACCCCTGATACTCCTGATGATAATGCTATGACACTAGATGATACACATTCAGATGTTGATACACCAACACTGTCCAGTGATGTGGAGGTTGAGTTGCAATACTCAACCTTTGTTGTTGCAAATTTAATTGCATTGTTTTTAAAATCACATGCACATACCACACAATTTCCATGGTTACAACAAGTTATTTCCACCGGGACCTATTTTTCACTCATTCAGCTGGGACCTGACTTAGCTGGGACCTGATATATATAATTCCAATTACACAGACGGGACCTTTGCTGAAGGCACCCGTAGCACCATTTGCATGCTGCTCTATTCCATCACTTGGTGAATAATACCTCAATTCTCCTACCTATTCCACATGCCCATATTCATTTTAAATTGCTTCATTCTATTGCTCCATGTATCGATTCACATTAATGAATTGGTATGTTTCCCCATCATCACTTGTTATCCCATTACATCCCTGCAGCCGTACCTGGCACCTTTTATCACCCTATATCTTGTTCGTTGCATGCATATCATCTCAATTCATCTGAATTGTTCACAATTTCCAAGGTATGTTAAATATTCATTCCCACTTCATATCTACATTGAATAACTTTCAATTATTACAAATAGATTTTTTTTTATATTCATGATTAGTAATAGTTTATTTCATGCATGCAACGAATATTATCACCATTTATTTTAATCACTCCTCATGCCGTAATACCTGCCACATGAAGTGAGGTCACTTCACAATTAAGTTGGGGGGAGGGTTATTTTTGATTTTTGCCATTAGAAAAATATTTTCCTTTGAAAACCTTGCCTTTCAAGAAAACCAGACAAATATTCTATGCCATGAACTTACCTTATTTTGCTAGCAAGTGAATTAGTACCCTAAGGAAGTTATAGTGCAAAGGAAAGAAGAGGCAGATTGGTTTTTGGGGTGGCGAGCTGAAGCAACAGGAATTGAGCAATAGAAATTGACATTGTGTAGAAAATTGACATTGTAGAGTTTGCAATTCATAGCGGAAATGGGAGGAGACATGATCAGAAGAGAACTGTCAGCATATAAGGAACTACTATAGGATGTGATGGTTCTCCCACTCTTCACGAGAGTAGGATGGTTAGATTACTTCCTAAAATTGATAGAGTTTGATGATGATATGACGAAAGAATTTGCATTTACTGTACAGTATGATGACGCAATGGTGAAGGGGTTAACTATAGATGCTTTCGAGTTAGCTATTGCATAGGTTACAGGGTTGCCACAGATAGGGTCTGAGTACCGAGCTAGAGCTAATGCAGCCGCAACTAGAGAGGAGTTCTGTGAAAGAGGTGGACACCTGGATTCTACCACACAAGGTACCAAATGACTATCTCTTCCCTTCTTTTGGGGGAAATGTGCCTATTATATTATCAAGTATATTACCTGTGATGGTAGATACAATATGTTACATACTGCAGAACTTAAATTGCTCAACCATATGCGACATGAAAAACATGTCAATGTTCCAAACTATCTGTATACTATGTTGAAAAGGATGTCTTCAGAATATCAAAGACAATGGGCAGACACTACTCTTTCCCACCATTGTTTGATAATTTTGCTAATAAAAAGGAGTTTAAGGATTCAGTACCCTTAGATTGGATGGGAAGATTTTAAAAAAAGTGTAGACATTTCAACACTTTTAGAGGCACCAGAACCAGAAGATGAAATTCCATATGAGCCTGAGCCTCCTCTTGAGACTAAGTAGGAAGAGCCACAACATGAAAACCCTTGAAAGTTTAGGTCTATATCAGCTAAGGAACCCTCAATAGCTGCCCCTCAAACTAAAAGAACCACTCCTTCAACATCTGGTAAGGAAAAGAAGAGTAGGAAGGGAGTGAGTAAACACAAGAGTGCGACAAAAGGAGTGTAGGGGAAAAGAGGAAGAAGGGGGACAACAAAAGGGGGAAAAGGTAGATAAGTAGGAAATAGTCACATCTAGATGATCAGGGAGGTTAAGGAGGCAAGGTGTCAAAGAACAAGTTGTTGAGAAATAGAGAGAAGAGGACAAAAATATAGGCCAGTAGGACAATGATCCAACTCCTCTGAATCTAGATTCAGATGGAGAAGAAAAACCCCTTGAGGATGTCTCTGTAGATGCCTATGAAAATGTTGATATGCCTGTAAAGAAAAGAAAGTACATTTCTTCTTCTGATTCTAAGTCAGAAGACGTGTTTATTACGAGAAAGATGGGTAAACCTGTACCAGATGATTTTGCTAAAGAAGTTTTTGATGTTCCCAGAGAAAGGAAAGATGAAAATGTTGAAAAGAAAAAGAATTTTTAGAGGACAGAGATATCAGGAAGGAACTTCAAGAAGCCTTGGACAGAATAAGGCAATTGGAGGAACAGGTAAGGGGCTATGAAGAAAAAGATAAAGAGAAAGAGAAAAGAATTTAGGAGTTGGAGGAGAAGATCCAAACTTATGGCCATGGTTCTAACTTAGACTTATTGGCACAGTTGGCTAAAAATAAAATAGAAATAGAGAAAGAAGAAGTACTTACTCTCCAACCTCCTATGACAAGAACCCCAGAGTACCATACTACCCTGTCTTTGGGCTTTGAGCTAATGAAATTGATTGATAAGACTAAGCAAGAAAAATAGAATTGGGAAAAGGAGAAACATAGCCTCAATGCATCAATCATAGAAAAGGATTTGATAATCAAAAGGTCAGCGGATCGTTTGGCAGAGGTTATTGATAGAGCCAAGCAAATCATTTTATGCAGACCCCCACCCAAGGTTTATGCATTATTTATGAAAGATAAATTTTTTAGTTTTCAGTTCAATAGATTTATCAATAATCAACCTGAATTACATTCAAGGCACATGTTTTGCAATCATTTCAAAGAGGTCAGTTTAGAAGAACATGGCTAGTTGTGTGAATAATATCTCCATAATTACTTGATGGATGAGGACACAGAATGGAACCCCTACATCTATGTTGGAGACCTACAGATCAGAGCATTAATGTCATACTTTAAAAATGAACAACTCAGGGGAGTACTGATGGACCAATATGAGGAGCATGAAAAGAAGGAGCCACTGCTAATTAGGAAAGAAGCTTTAGAACCTAAAGTGATCCTGACCTAATGGCTAACATTACTTTCTCATAAGGGTTCAGCTAAGGTGATCATAGATTTGAGACTAAGGGATCATGGAAGAATATAGAGATTAGTACTGTCTGTCATCTAGAATTGTCAAAGGTATGTGCAGAACAAGTGGAATAGCCTAACTCCAGAACTACAAAAGAAGGAACCCCACTCTTTCCACAACTTCATGAATATGTTTGAGAGGTTACGTAGGTACATTCAGATCTCAGAGCAAAAGGGAGTAGCATGGTTTCCTCTTACTTATCAGCCTCCTATCCTTCTCTACCCGATGCCACACTGGATAGGAGGGAGAGGTGATAAGTGTAGGCATACTGAGATAAACAAGATGGAGAGACTTGCATGCTATAATGGATTTTATCTCAAACAAGGAGGAGTCAAAGAAAACATGGACCTTAGAAAAACTACTTTGCATTATAACTTTCTACCCTAGATGTTAGTTCCTTGGTTTTGCTTAGGGACAAGAAAAAGTTTAAGTTGGGGGGAAATGTTGGGTTGAAATATTGACTTTCTTTTATAATGTTTCTATATGTTTTAAAGACCTTTTTACATGATTATGCAAGAACCTTACAGACATTACCTTTATTATATGTTGTTTCACATATACTTCTCAGAGACTTTGAACCTATGCTGATAAATAGAATATAGTGATTATATTATCAAATGGATGTTTTAAATTATTCATATGCATGCAATATAGATATGATTTCATAAGTGTAATATGAAAGGTTATTTTGTGTATATATGTTGGAATAATTAACCTTGTGCAAGTAAGACATAGCATCCAGGAAGGAGTCATTGTAGTAAAGTGCAAAACATAGGAATTCATTAAAGTACAGTCCAAGTGCTAGAAATGAAGATTGATGGAGATGAACATGGTCATCATGGAAGAATAAATGCAAGGAAGATGAAGACTTGTTCTAGAAGTCTAATCACAGCTTATGTGTTTTCATTCATGAGTCATTGTATGGGATTTCTGTTTGAATAGGACTCTGTTTCCTTTGTTCTAGATAATTAATAAATTATATCCTGATATCCAGGGATGAATTGATGATCACAGTTAGTTAGAAGTTCGCATACAACTCTCCCACTTTTGTATAAGTTAGGGGATGAGTTTGTTGATTGGGTAGCTATTCTTTTTACTTCTTATCAACATGGCCGTTACTCTATTTTTCTATAGTTATCTGTTATCTGTTATTCCATACATGATTTGATTTTGAATAAAATCTGAAGAAGATTATGTCTTTGATATGAATTGAATTCAACTGTATGTCATGAAAATGTGTGAAGATTTGAAGTAGATTTAGTTTCCAGAAGAAGTGAGATAGTTCCCTGAGCTGGCCACTCAAGGTACTAACTCTTGCTTCACACATTCATTTATTTATTTATGCATTTCTAGTTAGACTATTTCATGTTATCTTTTACATTGCATTGTGAAGTAAGTAAGAAATCGTGATTGCTATTTCTGATAGTCATGATTCATGAATAGAATACATCTTTGAAGTCCTCCAAAGGTTAGTATTAAGTATTTTCTCATTCTGTGTATTTCAAGTTAATTCTGTAATTCTCTGTTGAATATAGCTATCTTCAGCTTATGTTGGGGGTACCTGTAGCAACTAGGTTTTTAACTATTTTTGTTGTTCTTTCATTTTTGTAAACTATGATCAATTAAGTTAATTAAGAATAAATTTGTATGAGGGAGTCTAGGATAGAAATGAGTCTTGAAGGCATATATAGTGCAAGCATCATCATAAGCTTACACTCCTTGGTCGATAATTCAATGTAGGAATGCAATGATAGAGTGGACTGTTCAGTTAGGTTTCACCTTGGATTTTGTTTAAGTCTACAACGCATTAGTTTTCCTCTACAACCTTTTCTGGTCTACCACGGGTAAGTTATAATCTTTGCTCAACTTACAACCAGTTATCATAGGTGTGCATACTAGTTTAGAGTCTTCCATCCCAAATTTCTTTAACAAATCTTTCACATACTTAGACTAAGAAATGAAGATACCTTTATCTGATTGACTTATTTGCAGACCTAAAAAGAAGTTCATCTCTCCAAACATAGACATTTCAAATTCACTTTGCATTTCTCCAACAAAAACTTAGCACATACCTTCATTGCCTCCAAAAATAATATCATCAACAAAAAATACAACAATCAGGGCTTGTTCATCATTGATCTTGAAGTAGAGATTGCTATATGTAGTACCTTTACTGAATCCTATCTGTATCATGTACCTGTCCAACGGTGCATACCATGCCCTGGGAGCTTGTTTTAATCCATACAAAGCTTTCTTCAATTTGCATACCATGTCACCCTGATCTGATGACTGCAATCCTTCCGGTTGTTCTATATAGACTTCCTCTTCCAACTCTCCATTTAAGAAAGTAGACTTGACATCCATTTGATAAACCTTGAAATCTTGTATGATGCAAAAGACAAAAAACATCCTTATTGCTTCAATCCTTTCCACTGGAGCAAAAATTTCTTCAAAGTCTATTCCTTCAACTTGAGCGTATCCTTTGCATACCAACCATGCTTTGTTTCTTTCCACTTCACCATTCTCATTCATCTTGTTTCTGAAGACCCACTTTGTACCAATTACATTCTTGTCTACTAGTCTAGGAACAAGATCCCAAGTCTGATTCTTCTCTATCTACATCAATTCCTCTTCCATAGCCTTTATCCAATTCTCATCTTTGCAAGCCTCATCCACAATTTTAGGTTTAATCTTGGAAATTAGACAAAAATTTACTTGTTCCTCTGTAACTTTTCTTCTGGTTTAGATCCCTTTGCTCTTATCTCCTATGATTTTATCTTCCGAATGACTTATTCTTACATATCTTGGAGTTTTGGTAGCACTTACCAGAGCTTGTTCTTCTTCATCTTGGCTGTCTTCATGCTGCACCACTTCTGAAACATCTGGATCATCTGACTCATATTCACTTGATTATGAAGACCTTTCCTTACATTCATCAACTTTAACATTTGCACTTTCAATGATCTTATTCATCCTCTTATTATAGCATCGGTAGGCCTTGCTCTTGGTGGAGTAACCAAGGAAGATTCCTTCATCACATCTAGCATCAAAATTGCCTAAATCTTCTTCTCCTTTGATATAACATTTGCTACCAAAAACTTTGAAATACTTCACAGTAGGAGCTCTACCATGCCATAATTCATAAGGAGTATTTGAACTGTTACCTTTTACTTGAACTCTATTTAGGATATATACAACAGTGTGAATTGCCTCTCTCCAATATGCTTCTGGAAGATGAACTTCCTTCATCATGGTTCTAGAAGCTTCTTGAACTATTCTATTTTTCCTTTCAACAACTCTATTTTGTTGTGGAATTCTGGGAACAGATAGCTGTCTCTTTATTCCATGTTCTTCACAAAAGAAATTGAATTCATTTGATGTGAACTCTCCTCCTCTATCAAACCTCAAGCATTTGATTTTCAAATCCATCTCATTTTCAACCATTGCCTTAAATGCCTTGAATTTATCTAGAGCTTCATCTTTCTCTTTCAAAAAGGTGACCCAAGTCATTCTAGAATAATCATCAATGAGAAACATGAAATACCTGTCTCCTTGCAAACTTCTTACTCTGGTAGGTCCACACAAATCTATATGCACTAGCTCAAGTAGTCCTCCAACTGATTGGTCCTTTCTTTTGAAACTTTTTCTTGTCTGTTTCCCAAATTGACATTCCTTGCAAATAGGATTAGCAGGCTTCACAAGATTAGGCAAATCTCTAACAACCTGTGTAGTACTTATCTTCATAATATTATCAAAATTTATGTGACACAACCTTCTATGCCATAACCAACTCTCATTAGTCTGAATCAACAAGCAATAGTTCTCAGTTCCTTTCAAGTGATAGATATTACCTCTGGTCTTCTTACCAGTTGCAATGATTGTTCCGGAGCTTTTCCTTATCTTGCATCCATTGTCCTTGAAGCTTAAATCACAGCCCTTTTCACACATCTGACCCACACTCAAAAGATTGTGCTTTAATCCTTTCACATACAAGACATCTTCAGTATTATGCTTGCCATCAAAATAAATAGATCCTTTCCCACAAATCTTACCAGTTGTATCATCTCCAAACCTAACCAGTCCACCATCATATCTTTCCAAACTCACAAAATTACTTTTGTCACCAATCATGTGGTGAGAGAAGCCACTGTCAATAACCCATTCATCCTTGTCCTTAATGACCTGAGCAGCCAAAGCACTTTCCACTAGTTTTTCTTCCTTCACATAGCTAGTAGAATTAGTAGACACAAGATCTTCCTTAATAGCAATAAATAAGCATTCATTTACAAAGGAACTAGCATTATCTGGTTCAACATTATGTGATACTCCTTCATCATCATCAAAATCTTCAACATAATAACACTTCTTTTGGGTCCTAGGCTTGTTCTCATATCTTCTTCTATATCTTTCAATTCTTTCAGGACATTTGAAAGCAAAATGACCTACTTTACCACAGGAAAAACATTTGAAAGGTAATTTTCTTTTATACTTACCGGATCCTCTTTGCAGTCTGTCCATGAAGTTGGCTTCAACTTCATCAAACTCATCATCGGATTCTACCTTGTACTTTTTTGATCTGGAAGTACTTCCAAGGGTACTGGATTTGAAGGCCATTTCAACTTTCGGCAGAGCATCATCAAACTCCTTCATTTCAAAGGCAGTAAGCTTACCAAGAAGCTGATCCATGTCAACCTTGCATGAATTCTTCAATTGCAGCTACCTTGTGATAGTAGGACTTGGGCAGAGATCTGAGAATTTTCATAACAACTTCCTTTTCTTCGAGAGTTCCACCTATGGCTTTTATCCCTGTAACAAGTTCATCAATTCTTTGCATAAAGGCTGATATGTTTTCATCATCATTCATCTTCAAACTTTCATATTTCACTTTTAGACTTTGTAACTTGGCTTCCTTCACAGAATCTTCTCCTTCATATAGATTTTTCAACTTTTCCCATACCTTATTTGTAGTTTCAAGATCCACAACTTTTGTCAATATTGAGTCAGTTAATGAGCTTAGCAGAGCATCCTTTGCCTTGATATCTATCTCATATTCTTTGATTTCATCTTCAGTCATCAGACTATTTTGAGGTATGGTGTATTCTATTTCTGCAGCTTTCCAAACTTTGTAACTAAGAGAAAGAAGATGGATTTTCATCTAATCCTTCCAGAGAACATAATTCATTCCATCAAAATGTGACACTTCCTTCTTGTAAGACATTTTGGATCTTCCTCAAGCTGTTAAACTTTCTTCAGAGGAACTTGGCTCAGATACCAATTGTTGATATGTGTCAGACAACTAAGAGGGGGGTGAATAGTTGTCCCAAAAACTTAAACACTTACTGCAATTAAACATTCATCACTTATCCACAATTATTATGATTTAACAATGAATGTATGAAATCAGAGACTTAACCATAGGGATAACATCAAACACAAGAGACACCAGATTTTATGTGGAAAACCTCAAGGCGGGGAAAAATCACGGAGAGGATTAGCTCTCAATATATATTGCAATCTTGAAATAATGATGTTTAGGCTTGGTCACTCCATGGGCCTAAACATACTGGCTTACTGCCATGAAGAACAACTAGGTCTAGAAGGCTCACTGCCTCAACCCTAAACCTAGCAAGATTACAATAAGGGCTGTTAAACCCTACTAGCGGCTTACTGCCAGGCTCTCTACCATGATCAACACCTTCTTATGTCTGTGCTTGAAGTACAATAATTCCTCTGCTCTGCTCTACCTCTATTATGCTCTTCCTCTTCTTTCCTCTTCCTCTTCTCTGCTCTGCCTTTTGGACCTTTCTTAATATCTTTCCATTTTTTCTCAAGGATACCTTTCGACAACTCAACTAACAAGTATTTATACACTACATCGACCTTGGAATGATTATCAAGGTCAGCATCACAATCATCAACCATTGGAACAATCTCCAAGTTCGGTATTACAAACATTTATAAAATAGGTCCTAACCTATTACAACATTATGTAAAGGAAATGAAATGTGGATCATGCCATGCCTTAGCTGAGACTCAAACATGATCTTCCATGCCACAACATGCTTCCACAATCTTTCAGATATCTCTATAATCAATGGGATTAACTAGGTTGGCCAAGACTGGTTACACGCTACATTATCTGGGAACAATCTTCAAACACAATCTCAATTTCTTAACGCGGACCAAAGTCCAAATAGGAACATGATTAGGAGACATCCACAAGCACATTATAATCATCAGGAGCAACCGCACGAGTCTTAACCACTTTATCCATAAGAATCTTCTCACTGGAACACATGAACTTCACCGTCTTCAACTGTCATAAAAGAAATCTTGCAGACCACCAAACCACGAACCATTGTAACTGTAGGCACTTATCATCATCCCAAACTTCCTTCTAGAACTGCAGAGAAAAATACTTTATTGTTGAGGAATATGGAGCAGAATACTTTCTTCCTATCCCAACTGAACTTACAGAAAAAGCAGGTTTCACTCTGGTGAACACAACTCACTCAGATCTTCATGTGAAGGGCTCAAACCTGGAATGTAGCATTCTTAGTCATACCTCCAACTTACTTCCAATCCATAGACCATGATCTTCAAGCAGAAATAAATGTGGAGAAATTTACTAGACCATTCTTTAGCATACAACTCACTGTCTGTACTACACTTCTGTATAACTCACTTGTTTCTTCCAGAGTGGCTAATTTTCTCAATATCCTTAGCATACAAGTCTTCTAAACAAGTAATAGAATAAGATACAGTTGACATCAATGACAAGGATATGTTGACATCAATGACAACACCTATTAGGCACATACTTGCAACAAGATAGTGATGAAAAGGGTCTAATTTTCATGACAACAGAGCATAGATCCACAGTCTTTTCATGGACGCATAAATATTCCTTTTTGATTTAGGTCTCTAAGGACATAGCCTCAGAGTTGGATACATGGAAGGAAAAACTTCTCAATGTTGAGAAGTATGTGATTGACTTCATTCAGCGCATCCCTTGCAAGTACTTCACTGACGAAGGCGTAAATTGCCTTGTACATGACTTGCAGAATGAGTTTATATGACTGATCCATGAGAGGTTTTGTGGAGATCCTCATGTAGCAAAGATGTACCTTTTGGCTAAAATCATGATAAAATTTGATAAGGCTGAAAAGGAGTATATGGATCTCTCGAAGACAATAGAAGATGCAAGTATCCTCCTGCAAATGAAGATTGTGCACCTTGATTCCATCATTATTCTAGAGGAGGCTAAAGTTGATGAATTTGAGAAAAAACCTCAATTCTTAGACTTAGCCATTTTTTAGTGTTTACAAGAAAATCTATTTCGAGCAGCTGGAGAGATTTCCAAAGCAGATTCTATTTTGAGAACTGATTTTGCTTTTCAAAGATATATTTATTTTTAGATCCGTTTTGGAAGTCATACAAATCATGTATTTTTGGAACTCTTTTTGTAATAACATGCAAGTTCAGTCAACTAAATTGCATGAGACATAATTTTATATTTTTAATATGCTAATAAGCTCGCATGCTTATGTGCAACAATAGGGTTAGGTTGAAGAGTATTAGTTCAACTTTTCTTTTCTCTTTCATGCACCTTTTGTTTTAGGGTATAAATATGTGTATTCTACATAGTTTATTTCTTAATGGTAAATGATGAAGCTTTTATTGCTCTCATTTTATTTTTCAAATGTGTGTTGCAGAATTTATTGCTTTGAGGATAGATGTATGTTTTAACTTTGATGCAAGATTTGTATTGTTGAGGTTAAAAGTGGATGTTTATGATTTTATGCATAATCATCCATCTTTTATCTTCCTTTGTTCTATATTTTTCCTTTTAAGTTAGCTCGGCTATGTTCATTTCTCTTCTTCAATCTCTAGATTTAATTGAAGAAAGCAAAAGTATGTTTTAGATTAAGTTATTCTTTTGCAGTACTTGAAAACTTCTCATAGGATTGCATAAGATCTTGAATTGTCTTGTGCTCGTGCCTCTGAGAAACAAAAAAGATAGCTTACTCGTATTGTCTTTTAAAATTTCTTGTCTAAGGGAGCTTCGCCTCCTAATTCAAAGAATAGTTTTACTGTATACGTTGTTCTGTTTTGTGTTAAACTAAAAGGTGCAAATTAAAATGCTAACATTTTTTAGTGCCCACCATGGGGTATGAGAAAATTACTTCAAGCTAACGTTCTATCTCACATAGATGACCATTTGGCATCCTATTGCACCTGTTTTGCAGCCACATCTGAATTTAGTTCAACAAGAGCAAGAAGACATTGTTGATAGCCTAAGGTGATTCATTTTGATTGAAAAGAAAGATTCAACACATTGGAGATCTATAGCTACCATACTTGACGAAGAAGAAGAAAAGGAAAATCTTGCAGTAGGAAGACTAGTGTTGCCTCCTCCTGCGTGGGTTTAAGAAATTTTGGCTTACAAAGTCTACACAAGATCAAGGAGAGCCGGACTTGCTGATCCATTCTTTCAAGAATTTCAATCTCCAAACGATGAAGGCTCATCTTCTACAACTCCTATCTTACCAGATCTATCAAGAGAAGAAACATTTGAAGCAATGGCTGATAACAATGGTGTTGAAAGCAACAACAACCACAACAAAAACAACAATGTCAACCAAAGGCACACACCTCCTTTGCCGTGGGGAAATACTATTGGTCCTGTAGCTCTCACCGACAACCATGAACTTCCTGAAGGATCAAGGAAAAAATTTCCTAAGTTTCATGGTGATGGCCAACAACATCCTGATGAGCACATTTCTACCTTCACCACTACCTATGGGATTCACAGTGTTGCACGTGAAGATGTTGTAGTTTGATTATTTGTGGAGAGCTTGCGAGGCACCACAGCTAATTGGTTTAATCACCTTGTTGTTGGTTCGATCACGAGTTGGGAGTCCATGAGCGAGAAATTTATTACTCGTTTCAAGCCTATAGAAGACAACCACATCTTGTTTACACAACTATCAAACATCAAGAAAGATAGAAGTGAGCCAATGTGAGAGTTCATGGCCAGGTTCAACCATCTAGTTGGCAAAGTTATGAACACCTTGAATCCTTCATCAGAAATTCTGCTAAGTTGTTTCACAAATACACAATCTTCAGAAGTCTCTTTCTATCTCAAGAAAAGACACTTTATAGAACTACAAGAAGCTCAGGAGTATATTGTTAAATTAGAAGATCATATGATCACTTTAGGAAAGATCTAGAGAGATTCAATCAAGCCATTGGTGCCCTTAAAGGTTGTGCCACTTCTGCAAGTTTCATCTCCTTCAAATATACAAGATTCTTTCATTAACTATGTCAGTGATCAACTTGCTTCACCTATGTGTTAAGAGGTAGAGGTGTCTTCTATGATACAAATCTATTGTTTGTTTCATACCACAAACCAACATGATGGAGAAAATTGCCCTGAGATGAGAAGATTCGTGCAGATGTTAAAAACTTCAAGTGAAAATCAAGGATTATCAAATGGTCCTGAATGTCTTTTTGACGAATCCGATGGTGGCTCCATGATGGGATTTACCTAGTGTAAATCAAATATCCAAAGGAATGATTTTCATAATCATTTTTCAAATGACCACATGTGTCTGCATAGTCAAGGTCTAGAAATGGAACAAGAATTAGAAGCTGAAGTTTTGCCTGTTTTGCACCCATGTTCTGAGGTTGAAGAAAGATTGTTAACAAAAGAGGAACTTGATGCAATGCAAGTGTTGCATATTTTCTCTGAGGATGAAGAAGTGTGACAAACCTCTCGGGAACAAAGTTGCAAGGAAGTCATAGAGAGCAATGTTGAATCCAATTTGTTCTTATCTTCTTTTGAAGGGTGGTTTGAAGAACCTGTGTTTGATGCAATCAAAGGAGGTGACCAAGATTCTCTTTCTAAAAACTTTTCATCTCTAAAGATAGAAGTTCTAGAAAGCACTAATGATCAACAATCTCAGTTGATGTTAGGAGAAGAGACCAAGGTATGTCCATCAAGAGTTGGTGTTTTCACTCAAGACATCAAAGAAGCATTGCAGCTAGAGCAAGAGGAAAATTTTCACATTGAGAATGATTCATCATTGGAGGCACTTGTCAAATCAAGAGACCATATGGAAGGATCTTTACTAGATTTGGATAGTTTTCTACATCACGTAGAAAAGGATAATGCTAGACCTTTAAAGGTTATCCATGCACCTATACAAGAAAGAGACATCACATATATGATAAAATAAACACAAGATATAACATGTGAAGAAGCTCATGAAGAAGAAAAGCTCATGGAATATTTGGTGTTGGTCACTTAAGAGAATCATATGGAGAAATAAAAAATTCTTGACAAGTGTGTGGTGAGATATGCCGTATGTGAGATCAATCAAGCACAACAAGAAGAAACACAATGTTTAGAAGAATCCATGCTTGATCCTGCATGCATGTCAGGAGAAGAAAAGCGCATGGTTGCTGAAAATGAGATATTGCCAAATAAGGATACATTCATTGAAGGTGATTACTCTATGGAAGTTAGTGAGACTCAAGATGATGGACGGAAAGGCAAGCTACTAGGAGAAGACATTTTTTAGCGAGTGTACTTTGATGATGATCAGGTGCTGGATGACTCAGACCTTGATGATATATCATATTCCAATTCTGAGGATTGGATAGACATAGACATAGTTGAAGAGGATCATGAAGAAGTACTTGAATCATTAGATAAATTGTTAATGATAGTTGTGGATCCCGTAAGTTAAGAACCAGTGATGGAAATTTTATATGAACAACTCCAACCTTTTCTAGAGAATGAAACATTTACTAAGTTCAAGGTTGTGTATCTTGAAGACATGGATGAAGAATGCCAAGTTTTATATGTGGTGATTACAATTCCCACAAGCATACTTTGGCCACATGACCTTGCTTCATACCTTCAAAAGAAGGTTTTGTACCTTCACATATTGCAAAGGTTTTTCTCTATGGAAGAAGATGATCAACTAGAGCTAATACATATCAATCAGTTCATCATGAACTTCTCATGGCATGATCATGTCTACCCACCTGAATCGTGGCTCTTCGAGAAAGTGTTGTGGAGGAAGAAAGACTATGTGCTACCAAGACAAATTTCCCAGCTTAGGAGGAGAGGTTTTTATTTTTCTAAACTTGTTGATGGTTTTGTGTAACATTTTTCATTTTCCTTGTCCTTGCTTGAAAAAAGAGTGTTTTGTGTTTCAAATTATTTTGTATTGTTTTTCCCCTTTCCATAATATATTCATGATGTTGTTGCAAGTATGAGGATAACCAATGTTGTCATTGATGTCAACATACTCATATTGCTTTAATGAGAAGGATTGGATGAGCTGTGTGCTGAGGATATTGAGAAAATTAGTCTCAATAAGGAACAGTGAAGAACAGTGATGACTTTAAAGTAAAAGGCCAAGATAAGATGAAGATTAAAGGATGCGGTTTAAAGGGTTTTCAGATATGAGTCTTGAGATGCTCCAGTCAAGATTTCAGAGGTCCGCATGAAGTTATGAAGAAGTTATGGTCGCTCTAGTAGAACCGGTTCTGGCAGATGTTCAGTGGTGACAGAGTATCACAGATTGGTCCGGTGAGCTCTGGAATTGCATTATTTGATTCTGCGGATTGGAGGGAGTGTTGAAAAAGTTAGTGTGAAGTGACAACTAGATTTGTTCATGGTTTGGAGGTCTGGAAGCACCTTTCTCATTATGACAGTGGCGACAGACTGTGTTCTTGAAGTTCTAGATGAAGAAGAGAAGAATTCCAGTAAGCTGATAAAGTGCGGATGTTCTTAATGACTCATGAAAGGTTTTGGTGATCCTTGGATCGTGCACAATTCTTATTGGTGGTCCACATTGAAGTTAGAGTTTGGATTTGATGTAAAGACCACCGGTTGTTGGAGTTCTTTCTAAGACTGGCTGACCGGATGTATTACACGTCTTACGAATGATCTTATAGGTGTTTGCCGACTTAGATGATTGTTCCTAAGTTGATGCCTTGTATAAATAAGGGATTGTGAATTCATTTTGGTGTGTGTCTTGGAGCGAATGAGTGTGGTATAGAGAAAGAGAGAAGGGCAGAGTAGAGGTCTTCGGGCTTAAATGGAACTGATCCAGGCATGGTAAAGATGTCAATCTCCAATTCAAGTTTGTGATACTTGTTACTTTGTAGATAGTGTGTCTCTTGTAGGCAGTGTGCCTCTTGTGAGTAGTGAGCTCAGGCAATGAGCCCTAATTGGCATGTGCCATCTTTTTTTTATTCTTCTAACAGAGAATAATTCTTGGGTTAATCACCCCATGGTTTTTCCCTTGACGGGGTTTTCCACGTCAAAATCTTGGTGTCTCATGTGTTGATGTGTATCTACTCTAGTGTTTATGCTTTATGCTTCCATGAATGATTAATTGCTATTGTATTAAATAACAAAGTGGATTTAAGTGTTTGAATTGGAAGCAAGTTTAGGATAACTAATTCACCCCCCCCTCTAAGTTATCAACAATTGGTATCAGAGCCAAGTTCCTCTAAAAGGAGCTTAACTGCCTGAGGAGATCCAAGATGTCATACAAGAAGGATAGTCCGAAGTTTGATGGAACCAACTTCTCTCTTTGGAAAGGTCGCATGAAATGTCACTTGGAGTGTATGGGAAAGGCGTACTTATCCATGGTCACAAAAGCATATGTACCTCCACAAGGTGGTCCGACAACTCTAAATGAAATCACAGATGCTGAAAACAATCTGCAGACCAAAGAGGCTCTTCTAAGTGCATTGACTGACTCAGAACTCTCAAATGTTATTGACCTACCAACTGCCTATGAGATCTGGGTTAAACTAGAACTTTTGCATGAAGGAGATGAGTATGTTAAGAGTGCAAGGCTGCAGAGTCTCAAAGGGAAATTTGAAAGACTGAAGATGAGAGATGATGAAAATATTACTACCTTTATGCCAAGAGTAAATGAGCTGGTGTGTGGAATTAGGAATGCTGGTGGAGTTTTGGATGAAAATGAGATTGTTGGCAAAATTCTCAGATCCCTTCCTGCTGTCTACAAAATCAAGGTTGCTGCCATTGATGAATTTAGAGCCCATACAACTGTCACAAGAGACCAATTGGCTGGCAAACTGGCTGCATTTGAAATGACCAAGTTTGGAGATGATCCCCCTAAGACTGAATCTGCATTAAAAGCCAGTGCCTCTGTGAAAGGCAAACAAAGATTTGATCCGGGAGAAAACTCTTCAATGAAGCTGTCATGGTATGATCAAGCAAGAAGAGACATGGAAGAGGAAGAAGCAGAAACAACTCAACTTGAAGCCCTCATTGCAAAGAGACTGCCAAGAGGATCCGCTAAGTATGAAGGAAAATTACCCTTTAAATGTTTCAACTGCAATAAGATTGTTCATTTTGCCTCAAGATGTCTGGAAAGATCTACAAGGTCAAATTCTAATAGAAAAAGGTTCCAAAAGAACTGTTATTATGTTCATGAAGAAGATGATAATGAAGGAGTAACAGATGATGAATCAGAAATAGGAAACAAATCTGGAAATGAATGGGTGTTTATTGCCATCAAGGAAGAAGATCCAATATCCTCTGAATCTGTCAATCATAAGGTTGTAGAAAGAGCTTTGGCTGCCCAAGTTGAAGAAAAGGGTGATTGGGTTATTGACAGTGGATGCTCTCACCATATGACAAGTGACAAAAACAAGTTTCTAGACTTGGAAAGGTATGAAGGAGGAATGGTAAAATTTGGTGATAATTCTGTTGGTAGAATCAGAGGTAGGGGAACTATTTCTTTTGATGGAAAGAGCAAAACTGGTAATGTACTATATGTTGAAGGATTGAAGCACAATCTTCTCAATGTTGGACAGTTGGTAGACAAAGGTTATGATCTCCGGTTCAAAAATGGAAGATGCAGGATCTTTGAAAGCTCCGGAACTAAGATTGCATCCGGTACTCAAACAAAAGGTAATATCTTCCATCTAGTTGGTTCTAATAAAAGTTGTTTGTTTGTTCAAGTTGATCAGAGTTGGTTATGGCATAGAAGGATGTGTTATGTAAATTTGGTTAATATCATCAAGATAAGCAATACTCAGGCTGTAAGAGATCTTCCACAATTGGTGAAACCTACAAATAGCTTGTGCAAAGAATGTCAGTTGGGTAAACAGAGCAAAGTCTCATTCAAAAGCAAGGATCAGTCCTCTATTGGATTATTGGAATTAATTCATATTGATCTATGTGGTCCGAGAAGAATCAAGAGGATGCAAGGTGATAGATATTTCATGTTACTGATTGATGACCATTTCCAGATGATGTGGGTTACCTTTCTGAAAGAGAAATCAGAAGCTTTTGAGAAGTTCAAAATCTTCAAAGCTATGGTAGAAAATCAAACCGGACTGAAACTGAAATGTCTGAGGTCTGATAGAGGTGGTGAATTCACATCCGGTGAATTCATAGATTTTTGTGAGAAGCATGGTATAAAGAGACAGTTATCTGCTCCTAGGACTCCACAGCAGAATGGAGTAGTAGAGAGAAAGAACCGGACCATCCAGGAAGCATCCAGGACAATGATGATGGAAGCAATTGTTCCCCAGATGTTTTGGAGAGAAGCTGTCAGCACCGCAGTCTATACTCTCAATCAAGTTCAAATCAGAAGCAATACCGGTAAGACTCCTTATGAACTTTCGTTTGGTATAACTCCTACTGTGAGATATTTCAGAGTATTTGGTAGCAAATGTTACATTAAAAGAGATGAAGATCTAGGAAAGTTTGATGCTAGAAGTGATGAAGGAATTTTCTTGGGTTACTCCACTCAAAGCAAAGCATACCGGTGTTACAATAAGAGACTGAGAAAGATGATAGAAAGTACAAATGTGAAGGTTGATGAAGGAATTGAGAAGCCCTCAAGGTTTTATGAATATGATGAAGATGATCAGAATGGTTCTCTGGTTCAAGGAGCTAAATCCTCCTCTGAAAGTTAGATTCAGACTGATCCGGTAAATCAGGAAGAAGAGGTTGGTCTAAATGAGCCTAATCAAGAAACAAAAGTGCAAGAAACTCCCAAAGCTCCAAGGTATGTAAGACTGAACCACTCTGAAGATCAGATCATAGGTGACAAAAGCAAAGGTGTGAAAACTAGAAGGAAAATTGCTCTAAATTTAGATGAATGTTGTCTAATTTCAAAGATTGAACCTAAGACAATAAATGAAGCCTGCAATGATGAAAATTGGACCAAAGCAATGGAGGAAGAGTTGATGCAAATTGAGAAAAATCACACTTGGGATCTTGTTTCTAGACCTAGAAACAAGAATGTGATTGGAACCAAATGGGTCTTCCGGAACAAACTAAATAAAGTTGGTGAAGTAATCAGAAACAAAGCCAGATTAGTCTGTAAAGGCTACTCTCAAATATAAGGGATTGATTTTGAGGAAACCTTTACTCTGGTGGCAAGAATTGAAGTAGTCAGACTATTTCTTGCATTTGCTACCTTCAAAGATTTCAAAGTATATCAGATGGATGTCAAATCTGCTTTCCTGAATGGTGACTTAGAAGAAGAGGTGTACATTGAACAACCGGATGGATTTCAATTGTCTGATCATGGTGATATGGTCTACAAGTTGAAGAAAGCACTGTATGGATTGAAGCAAGCCCCAAGAGCTTGGTATGAAAGGTTGGATAAGCATCTTGTGCAGATTGGTTTCAACAAAGGTACTACTGACAGTAACTTATATTTTAAAATTGATCATGAAAACATCTTGATTGTTGAAGTATTTGTTGATGATATCATCTTTGGAGGAAAAGATAGCATGTATAAAACTTTTTCAAATCAAATGAAAAGTGAGTTTGAGATGTCCATGCTTGGTGAAATAAATTTCTTCTTGGGTCTACAAATTACTCAAACAAAGAAGGGATCTTCATTTCTCAAACCAAATATGTGAAAGAATTGTTGAGGAAATTTGGGATGGAAGATTCAAAACCAATGAATACTCCCATGGCAACCGAATGCAAGTTGAGCAAAGATGATGACTCTCCCAAGGTGGATCAGACAAAATATAGGTCAATGATTGGAGGACTGTTGTATCTCACTCAAACTAGACCAGATATTATGCAGGCTGTTGGTCTTGTTGCTAGATTCCAAGTTGATCCTAGAGAATCTCATGTTATGGCAATCAAGAGGATTTTTAGCTATCTAAAGGGGACAGTTGAGTATGGTCTATGGTACCCTAGAGATCATGATTTCTCTCTTCATGCATATACAGATGCAGATTGGGCAGGAGATGTGGATGACCGGAAGAGCACCAGTGGTGGAGCTTTCTTTTTAGGAAAAAGATTAGTTTCTTGGGTAAGCAAGAAACAAGAGGCAATATCTCTATCTACAACTGAAGCAGAATACATTACAGCAGCAGGTAGTTGCACTCAAATCTTATGGATGAAGCAGATGCTAAGAGACATTAAATTAGAATATGAGGAGCCTATCACAAATTTCTGTGATAATTCAAGTGCAATAAATATTTCTAAGAATCCGGTGTTGCATTCTAAGACCAAGCATATATCTATCAAGTTTCACTTTCTGAGAGAGCAAGTGAACAAGGATGAAGTTAGATTGGAGTATGTACCCTCCAAGGATCAGATTTTTACTAAACCTCTTCCCAAGGACTCTTTTGAGTATCTCAGGGAGAAGTTAGGGGTCATTGCCCCTCCGGTGATGAACTAGGATGCACTGATGTGCATCAGTCCGGTGGAGATCACAGTCATATCTTGTGATCCAGATTGGTGATGGGGAGCTGCTACTCAGGGGGAGCAGCTGGTATGATTCTGAGATGTTAAAATTGCAAGTATGAGCCCTTTTCCATTGATGTCAAAGGGGGAGAGAAGACATGTGAAAAACAAGTTGTTGATCAAAGGGGGAGCAGTAAAGAAAGAGAAGACATGTGAAGAGTTGTTGCTGATAGGGGGAGCTGTGACTGAAAGGAGAAGTTCTTGTCTTGATGGTTTTTCACATCATATGTTGCCATCAATGACAAAGGGGGAGATTGTTGCAAGTATGAGGATAACCAGTGTTGTCATTGATGTCAACATACTCATATTGCTTTAATGAGAAGGATTGGATGAGCTGTGTGCTAAGGATATTGAGAAAATTAGTCTCAATCAGGAACAGTGAAGAACAGTGATGACTTTAAGGTAAAAGGCCAAGATAAGATGAAGATCAGAGGATGTGGTTTAAAGGGTTTTCAGATATGAGTCTTGAGATGCTCCAGTCAAGATTTCAGAGGTCCGCATGAAGTCATGAAGAAGTTATGGTTGCTCTAATAGAACCAGTTCCAGCAGATGTTCAGTGGTGACAGAGTATCACAGATTGGTCCAGTGAGCTCCGGAATTGCATTATCTCATTCTGCGGATTGGAGGGAGTGTTGAAGAAGTCAGTGTGAAGTGACAACTAGATTTGTTCATG
Organism: Cunninghamia lanceolata; assembly: GCA_027924645.1. Lineage (NCBI taxonomy): Eukaryota > Viridiplantae > Streptophyta > Pinopsida > Cupressales > Cupressaceae > Cunninghamia > Cunninghamia lanceolata. The sequence goes on along the minus strand of BSBN01001272.1, from coordinate 15,508,238 downwards.
GTTTGGAGGTCTGGAAGCACCTTTCTCATTGTGACAGTGGTGACAGACTGTGTTCTTGAAGTTTCGGATGAAGAAGAGAAGAATTCCAGTAAGCTGATAAAGTGCGGATGTTCTTAATGACTTAGGAAAGGTTTTGGTGATCCTTGGATCGTGCACAATTCTTATTGGTGGTCTATATTGAAGTTAGAGTTTGGATTTGATGTAAAGACCATCGGTTGTTGGTGTTCTTCCTGAGACTAGCTAACCGGATGTATTACACATCTTGCGAATGATCTTATAGGTGTTTGCCGACTTAGATGATTGTTCGTAAGTCGATGCCTTGTATAAATAAGGGATTGTGAATTCATTGTGGTGTGTGTCTTGGAGCGGATGAGTGTGGTATAGCAAAAGAGAGAAGGGCAAAGCAGAGGTCTTCGGGCTTAAATGGAATTGATCCAGGAATGGTAAAGATGTCAATCTCGAGTTCAAGTTTGTGATACTTGTTACTTTGTAGACAGTGTGCCTCTTGTAGGCAGTGTGCCTCTTGTGAGCAGTGAGCTCGGGTAGTGAGCCCTAATTGGCATGTGCCATCTTTTTTTTCTTATTCTTCTAACAGAGAATAATTCTTGGGTTAATTACCCCATGGTTTTTCCCATGACGGGGTTTTCCACGTCAAAATCTCAGTGTCTCATGTGTTGATGTGTATCTACTCTAGTGTTTATGCTTTATGCTTCCATGAATGATTAATTGCTATGCTATTAAATAACAAAGTGGATTTAAATGTTTGAATTAGAAGCAAGTTTAGGATAACTGATTCACCCCCCCTCTCAGTTATCAACAGATGTAGTGTTGTTTTTCTTAGTTATGTATCATTTAATTGTTGTGTCTCATTAGGTAGACCAGAGTTCCACTTTTAGGTGATTTAGGAAACTATGTTGACTCTATTGCCCAAGTGATAAGACACTAATCCATGTTGAAAAACCAGAGATTTTGAGGCCGTCCTATGTTGCAAGTATATACCATGGTCCCTAGACAGAGCCAATTGTTGTACCCATAAGAAAAAATTTCATATTCATATACATCCTTTCTAAAGAACACTATCAAACCCACGTCTCAAGCATTGTGTTGCCTTGTCATTTTCTTCTAACCTTGTAGGTTCAATATATATCAAAGTACATTGAAGGAAGACAAGATCAAATTGAAGTTTCAAAAAGCCAAAACTGGTTAAGGCTATGGAAGGTCCTCAAAAGGCGAAGGTCTAAATCGTCAAGTTGAAGATCAAAGGAATGCAAAATCTCAGCGAAAGCCATAGATGGAAGGCAAACCAAGTCAAAAGTCTTATGTGAAAATTTCACTACTAACAAAATTTCAAAAAAAATTCTTAGGCATTTGGCACACCTAGCTCATGGCTCGCATGCCGAGGGAAAAAATGACAAGTTTTCAAATGTCAAAGAGTGCATAAGTGCCTCACCAAAGACTTCTCAAAATACAAAAGCACACTCTCATTTAGGTGCGTGCACCAATATCAAAGCACACCAAGAGGAATGAATGTGCGCCAAAGGAGAAAAGTGCATGTCTCTCTTGTGAAATGTGCCAAGTTTCAAAGAAAGTGCATTCATAGAGGAGGAAGCGCGCCATTTCAAGCACACCTTAGCCATATCCATAAAAGAGCATTCAAATTTTTTTCATTTTTCAAAACACAATTATCATATTTGCCTTTAGAGGAAGCGCACTTTGATTCATGTGCATGTGCCTGAGCCTAGGCACGCCTAGGGAAATATTGCAAAATTTCACAAGTAAAAAAAATGCCAAAGGAAAAAGTGCACTTCTGGGGAAGGAAGCACACCTCTTCAAGTGCTCCTCCGCCAAATCATTAAAAAGAGAATTTAAACTTCTTGTTTTTTCATAGGTGTCAAAGCATTCAAAAGAGAAAGCGCACTCCAACTTGAGTGCCCGTGCAATAAAGGAAAATGTTTTAAGGAAAATCTCATTTCAAATGGAGGAAGTGTGCCATGCCAAGGGTGCTTCCACCAAATTCTTATAAAGGTTTGTGACCACTTTTCAAAAACACTTTGTTGTCTTAGCAATTGAAGGAGGAGCACTTTGGTTTTTGCGTTTGTGTCGGTTAGGAGAAGAGTCACCAAAGGAGGTTTCACCATGGAAAAACCATCATTCAAAGGGCAATGTTCAAAGGAATAAAGAAGAGTTGTATTTCAAAGTTGCAACAAGGAGAGATGCACATGCAAGGAGCGTGCAGCTCCAAAGGCGTGCGCGCCTCATGGTAAGCGTGCCCGCCAATACCCAAGCACGCCAACTTTGGTGCTTTTTCCCTAAAGTCACATGCAATCTAAATTTAGTTCCTAAATTTGGCCAACCTTGCAAGAAGATGGGATGCCACACCTGAGGTTTTGCATGTCTTTTTGATATAAATATAGGATGCAACTTTAGTTGAATTGCAATTGATTTTTGCATACCTAGGGCAAATAAAAGCACTCTTATTTTTAGAATAAAAGCATATTTGAGAGCTTATAAGGGAAACACTTCATTTGTGATGGCATTATTGCCTTAGAGGATTATATTTTTGGAGATTGGAGTTGGTTTTACATTGCTACAACAAAGAAGGAGGTATTTTTGATCATTCCTAGCCATATAGAGGTTGATTTTGAAGCTATTTTGGAGAAAAGATTCTATTTTTTTGCAGGTCTAGCTTGAAAGAAGACAAATTTTATTATTTTATAGCATTAAGAGGTCAAGTTTCAAGGGATTTTTGAAGGAAATTCATCACAAAGTGTAAAGACATCATTCAAAAGGTCAAAAATCAGACTTTTTCAGTCACTTTTCTTCCATTTTTTAGTAGTTCCAGCCACCTTCTAAGGTAAAATCTTGATTAAAAAACATCATTTTTTGTGTTTTTGTGCTTTCCCAGCACCTAAAAACACTTAAATTTGACCTTTGCATCCATTTCTAGGGGCAAAATTGAAGAAGAAACTCATAAATTTCACTTCCCAAGGGCAAATTATTCACTTTTTTCCAATTTTTTTGAGTTGGACAGTGATGAAAAGGGTCCTATTTTTCATGACAGCAGAGTAGAGATCCACAGTCTTTTCATGGATGCATTAATATTCCTTTTTGATTCAGATCTCAAAGGACATAGCCTTAGAGTTAGCTACATGGAAGGAAAAAATTCTCAATGTTGAGAAGTATGTGATTGACTTCATTCAACACATCCCTTGCAAGTACTTCATCGACGAAGGTGTAAATTTCCTTGTACATGACTTGTAGAATGAGTTTATATGGCTGATCTGTGAGAGGTTTTGTGGAGATCCTCATGTAGCAAAGATGTACCTTTTGGTCGAAATCATGGTAAAATTTGATAAGGTTGAAAAGGAGTATATGGATCTCTCAAAGACAATAGAAGATTCAAGTGTCATCCTGTAAATCAAGACTGTGCACCTTGATTCCATCATTATTCTAGAAGAGGCTAAAGTTGATGAATTTGAGAAAAATCTCACTTCTCAAACTTAGCCATTTTTCAGTGTTTGTAGGAAAATCTATTTTGAGCAGCTGGAGAGATTTACAAAGAAGATTCTATTTTGATAATTGATTTTGCTTTTCAAAGATGTACTTATTTTTAGATCTATTTTGGAAGTCGTGCAAATCATGTATTTTTGGAGCTCTTTTTGTAATAACATGTAAGTTCAGTTAACTAAATTACATGAGACATATTTTTATATTTTTAATATGCTAATAAGCTCGCATGCTTGCATGCAACATTAGGGTTAGGTTGAAGAGTATTAGTTCAACTCTTCTTTTCTCTTTCATGCACTTTTTGTTTTAGGGTATAAATAAGTGTATTCTACATAATTTATTTCTTAATGGTAAATGATGAAGATTTTATTGCTCTCATTTATTGTTCAAACGTGTGTTACAGAATTTATTGCTTTGAGGATAGATGTGTGCTTTAACTTTGTGCAAGCTTTGTATTGTTGAGGTTGAAAGCGAATGTTTATGATTTTATGCATAATCATTCGTCTTTTATCTTCCTTTGTTCTTTGTGTTTCCTTTTAAATCAACTCTCCTATGTTTATTTGTCTTCGTCAATCTCTAGATTTAATTGAAGAAAGAAAAAGTATGTTTTAGATTAAGTTATTCTTTTGTAGTACTTGAAAACTTCTCATAGGATTGCAGAAGAGCTTGAATTTCCTTGTGCTCGTGCCTCTGAGAAACAAAAAGGATAGGTTACTTGTATTGTCTTTTACAATTTCTTGTCTGAGGGAGCTTCCCCTCCTAATTCAAAGAACAATTTTATTGTACTCGCTATTCCATTTTGTGTTGCACTGAAAGGTGCAAATTAAAATGCTAACACCATATGAGTTTGATAAAGTAAATCACAATATTTCTGGTTCTCAAATCTTAGCAGAGTTTTGTTATGAAATCAAATTAATATTAATTTTGGTAGAGCTTCACTACAGAAAAGAATCGATCCTTTACAAGAGACCAAGATTTTGGCACTTTTATAGTTTTTGCACATGATCAGATGAAAGGATCAAAGTAGCGCATAGGCATATCTCATGGGTCGAGGGTAAGGCAAAGGCTAGAAATGATCCTAAAATACACTAATGTGAGTACCAAACATAACGTAAAATTGTGGGTGATCACAATTTACGACTTTACATTTAGCCCCCACTTTAGTGGGTGTATGACACTACGTGCATATGCATGCTAAAGTATAGAATTATAGTACTGAAAATAAATAAGTATGAAAAGGATACCCAAAAGGATACTGTAGAGGATGAATAGTGTCTCCAAGTGAAGGAATGGAGCCCCCAGCTTAGGAACCTACAATGCCACAGCGTTAGGGATCACATCCTGCAAAACCACTTATCAGAAAGAAAAATCATCCTGCAGGGTGAAAAGGATGTGTTAGTTGAAAAATTTCTTAAGGGAATGAGAAGAGAAAAAAAAGATCTAGAGAAAAAATGAGGGTAGATATGCACCCCCTATTTATACTTGCTAATTTGGATGTAGAAACAGGGTAGAAATCTACTGCTTCAGTTTTCTAAAAAATTGGTGAAAATGCCTTCGATAGGGTCATTCTGTAAAATAACAGTGGAACAAAAGACCTATGATAGAATAGATGGTGGAACTAGGATTCCAACTCAATGAACAACACAAAAATTAGAGTTCATAGGCCCAAGTTATGAAAGTTTTCGTGAAGAGTGTTTCAGAAAAAAGGTGAAAATTTTGAAAATTTACTATAAATAGTAAGAAGATTTTTCATTTTTACTAGTCATTTGTAAATTCAAATTTGGTGAAATTCAGAGGATTTTGAGCATCTTGGAGCACAAACATGCCTCATAGATGAGCCTACCGAGAACCCAGACTGGATGCCTTGAGGCAACATGTGGAGAAGCGTTTGTCTCTTCGTAAGGTGAGTCAAAATTTTAATTATGAACTCATTTAATGCCTCATTTTGCATGCCAAAGGACTCACTAGGGTGCTAGCATCCTTCTGATGTGCTAACATTCATAGGATGTGTTGGCATCTTTAGGATGTTCCAGCATCCAAAATAGGTGCTAGGGTCTGAAAAAGGCGATGGCGTCCAGACATTAAAGTCCAAACACTTAGTAAAATTTTGAAATTTTTTGAATTCTTGATTTGATTTGATGATGTGGTACTAATGATGTTTTGATGTGGTTGTAGAACCCCCCAACGATGTGAGAGCATGTTGGCATACACATATACACATTTCTACATAGCTGTGTGAGTGCGCTTACAACCACAGAGGTTGGTCTCCTTTGAGATGTTGGGCTCTGATGGGTGGTACACTATGGCTGCAATAAGATTTCATGATAGCATGTTGATGGCACTCATGGAGTGGTGTGACACTAACATCTCTACCTTTTTCCTACCAACGGGAGAGATGACAATGACCTTGGAGGATGTGTACTATATCCTTAGTTGCCAGTGTGAGGTTGCACTTTGATGATCTTTGAGTAGAGGTTAGTTGCATATGTCCAAGAGCGAAAGACTTACTTCCTAGGCTAGATCATGCCTACGAATGTCTTAGGACATATCCTTATCATCTGGCTAGAGCAAGGAACGGTGGTCACACCATCGGTTCGCTAGATCATGATCACTATTGTCGCCCTGTGCATTACACAGGATAGGAGAGGTACCCACCTTCACAGTGGTCTCGACCACACTATTAGGGTTATGGAGGAGTAGAGGATAATATTTGTGTGGGGAAGGAGCATGCTCACCCACTTGTACCATGATCTGGGTCGCTACTTGCACTGTGAGGCACAAAGATTGATGATCTACATGCTCCTTCAAGGTTGGGCATTCAAGCACATTACTTGCATGTGGCTTGCAAAATTCTTGATAGATATTATCTAGTCGATAGTGTGAGCACACGCCTACACCTTGAGGAGGTCATGGTAGTTTGGTGACTTGCTACACTGGAGAGTCACCTTTGATGGATTGTACAGTGGAGACATCATTTGGAGACCCTACAGAGATATGAGATTTTGGATGGGGCAGCGTCGACAACTAGCACGGGTGTAGAGGGATTGACTCTTTGTTGGTCACCTCAATCACATTATAGTTCCCTTCTACTATGATCAGGTCACGAGGCAATTTTGGCAGGTGCAGGGTGTACACCAAGCAGTGCCAACATACATGCCCTCACACCACAACATAGTGAGACCCAGTGATGAGCTGCGACTAACTATAGCAGATGTCACCTTGAGTCACTCTAATGATGAGGTTCAGGATGCAGTGCCTATTTCTATAGCTGATGATGTGAGGACAACCTCAACATACTATTGATGATGATTGATAGTCTCATTAGCACAAATAAAAGTTTACACAACACACCTTTATCATATTGAAAGATACAATAAATTCAGGATGAATTTATGATCCCAAGTCTTTGTGGGTTAGGTCATGACCTTCTGACAATCACTAAGGGTTGATGTGTGTTGTTGTTAATCATTTGGGGGCCTTACATACTTTAGTAATTCCTAGAAAGTTCTTCAACATTTTGCCAAATATCTTGTTCCATTGTGTATGTTCTACACAATCCTCAATAATTCTATCAAATCTTACACTATTAAGCCAGGATTTAAGCAAATAAACATCAATTCGATCCTAACTTTGAGTAATTCACTAGAATTTGTCTCTGATTTAGACTAATTCAAAATATATTTTCTAAATTTATTTACTTCTTATAATATTATCCATATATGAACTAATGCTAGCTTTTGCCTATAACCATGTTTTTCACTATAATTTGCTATTATCTGCATGATATTCATTATGATGTGTATTTCTTACTGTAATATGCTCTGGATATATGATTATTTGCACTAATTCGACATATTTTCATTGTATTTGCTTATGATTCATCATTATTTGCAGCTCTGACATGATTATTTATGAAATTCAAATGAAAACAAATTGAAATTATAAATTTACTGAAATAATTGAAATGATTGAGTTTCGACCACTGATCCACATGCACATTCAACACTTTCATGAAAATGAGATGAGATCAAACCATTCTTCACTAGGATATTCCACAACTACACACAACAGATGCTAATCTTCAAAGGAATCAGATTCAACAACAACATGCACCAGTTGAAATGCACCTCTTAGGAGTACAACACTTCATAGTAACATATCTAGATATCATCCACAAAGATTACACAAGATTTATGATAAGTAGTAATCTAGATCTCCATTTTCATTCAATATTCAAAAGTATGCAAATATATAGATGGTCTTCAGAAAGAACCATGGGGAGTCATTAAGTTACATAATTGTATACTTAGTGCTCACAAGTTCAACAATTCAATCCCAATTCAACTCTAGATAATTCACAAATGAGAATCAACATCCTTTTATAGGACAAGGATGAGATTTAGTTAGAAATGATCTGATGGTAAGGATCAAATCAAGCATAATCAATAGTTAGAAAGAGTAGCACGTGATTGCCAATTGGCAATCGTACAACTGGCAAAGAATATTCTAGCATGTTTGAATCAGTCAACCCTCCAACTAGCAGACAACATACTCAGTGGCATCTTCTAGTTCTGGTTTGAGTCGTCTACAATTCCATCCATTTTAGCTTTCATTTGTAGCATCCAACTTTCTTTTCCTTTTGCACATTCTATGTGTTAATCTGTAGTTATAAACATACAGAAATTAAACATTTGTATTTGATAATCCTAGAAGAATTTATGCATATCATTAAGTATAAGAGGAGGCTCAAGATATGGATATCAGGCTTTGGATGTGAATATCAGTTTCAAGATATCCAAATATTGATATTAGGATGTCCATATGGATATCCATGTGATGTCATCATGACGGTCAGGTCAACCCTTGTTGACCAAAAAAATGTCATCGGGTTTCAATTCAGTTTAGAACAGGTTAGGATATTCATGTGGACTTCTGGCACACCATCATTGGTTGAACATGGGCATGGATGTTTGGAAAGTCAGGATACTAAGGAGTGTGAAATATCCATATGTACAAATTTCCATGTGACATCATCAGGTTGAGGAAATACTAAGGCATTCTCCTATGATTTCAAATATCCAAACATTTAAATGTCTGTCAAACTGTATGCCACGTGGCATTGTTTGGTTGGTTCACGGGAGGTCACTAATTTAGTTCATAACAAACATGAATATGGATATTAAGAAACATCCAGACGTTAAAACTCATGAAATATCCCCAAGTCTAAATGTCTTGATGATGTCACCCATTTTAAAGTGATTCTTGGTTATGAGGAAAGTGACATCATCCAGATATTTGGAAGATCTGGACATTAAGATAATGTCTGGGCATTATCTTTTGCTAAATAGCCTGAAGTGAAATGTCCAGATGATGTCATCAATGTTTGATATTTCCTTGAGATGACATTTGATGATGTCGTCTGGATGTTCACATTCAAAGATCAAGATGTTAAGTTTATAGGCAAATTTTCCATAGTCTAATGTCCATTTGAAAAGTAAAATAGGACATGTCATCAGGATGTTAAAAGGTTCGCACATTAAGCAGCGGATATGGATATTGAGGAACAGCTGGACATTAAGTGAATGTTCCTATATTGAGAGTGTCTAGATGTTAATATTGAATATCCAAACATTTGAATAGCCATACATATGATGGATTTACACGATGGGATAAAATTTGACGTGTGCACATTTGTGAATGTCGGGATATGACCTTTTACTTAGCATTTTCAAACCTTTTGAATAATTTGTATGTATATTAACAAATGTGAGGACATTTGAGTGTAAATGTGAATATCCACATGACCGTTGACCAACACTTTGATTGTGAATAACTTCTTGGTTTTAAGGAATTTCTGCATGATGCAAAAGGCAAACTTGCTTAGAATTTCATCCTCTATCATTTGGCAGGTTCCATGAAGAAGAAATCACACTTTAAAATTTTGATTCATAATTCAAGATCTAGATATGCCTAGGACAAGACCTAGACATACATCTGACTGATACTGCTTTTACCATACCGCCCAAAACAAAATCCAAGTGAAGCAAAAGGTTGGGTCCCTATTTTGCTAAGGCAAAATGGGGCATGTTATGTAACCACACAAAAACTTTCCACCAAAGAAATCCACTAAATTCTAATCAATTCAAGAGAGGAGGACAATTAGGACATAAAGTTCCAACTCTTATCAAACATCAACATCCTAACCTTTCTAAATGAGATCATATTCATTAAAAAGCAATATGATGAGAAGGAATTCAGGTGTGTGCATTTGATTCATTTCCTTCTTCTTGAGAAAGGTTGAAAATGATAGTAGTTAGTGTTAAGCTACATGATTGGATTTAACCCTCTAAGCCAACCTTGGATAGAGCCTTGCTACCAAGCAGGCATCGATAGCCCCGACAAGGTTATCTTTGCAATTCTCCCAAGTAGAGCCCCACTGCCAGTCAGGCATCCATAGCCCCAATAGAGTTACTTGGATGACCTAAAGAATTTCTTTCCTTTGGATTTTTAATATTTTCTTTTCAATTTTCAATATTCATATGATATGATCTTGTAAGCTCATTTGCAAGGTGTAGGCACTTGCTTGTTAGTCTGAGAATTGCAATGGTAGCAAGGGCAAACCTTTAGATTTTTCACTTAACACAGATACTAGTACTTTCAACTAATCCAAGGCTGTTAGATGTATTCATGTGATGATTTCCTTGAACAACAAGAGTTAATATTGATGAATATGATTTCACAAACTGGATCAAAGGTACTTAAGTTGACAGGAATTACAACCTATGTCAGAATTTGTAATTCTTTCTTGAATTCTAAAATTTTTATTATTTTCTAAAGTGAAAAGGTGCTTCATATTGCCTAACCAAAACAAGGACTCAATAAGCAAACAACTATACAAGCAACTATATAAAAGGGAAACAAAAACCAAACAAAGCAAGATAGAAAGATAGAACAAAACAAAACTTGAACCGAAAGGAAAGAAATAGAAACAACAACTACTCTACTAGACTATATACAAGACACTACAAGGAAAATGAAACCTAGGATAACACCCACTAACACCTGCATTTTCATGTCTTCTCAAAACATGCAGGAGTATCAGGGCATTAGTTATGTTTCTAATCCTAGTGAATTCATCTTTATATTCTGAAAAATATTCTTTTATTCTATACCTCTCATATTTAATAGAATAATCCTTAATGATCAGCAATTGAGGAAGTTTATTATGTTCATGACTAATCGACTGACATGTTCTATCCCCTGAATTTCCATAATCGAAATAACATTCAATATCATTTATTGGGGAAAGGAAAGATACAACCTGGTGTATTTCTTGTTCTGCTAAACATGCCCATCCATTGCCAACTAGTCCTCCATTTGACTTCACATTTTCATTAGTTGGCTCGATGTATTGTCTCATTTCAACTTGAAGGATGTATGACTCCTGATGAATTACTTCATCATCTTTATCCAACTCCAATTCTTCATTCTGTATGCTTATCTGATCTTTAAGCTCAACAAACACCTCAATATTTTCTTCAATTCCCTACACATTAGCATTTAGGTGAGTAACATAATCCTTAGAACATGATATACATAAATCTATTATTTCTAGATCATGTAACTATGAAGGCGAAACAACATTTGATTGATAAGAATGCTTCCCTATTTCATTTTTAAAATGGCACTGGATTGACATTTGATCATGCACAACAACAAAGCTTTCCGTATCTTCAATTTTCATAAATTTCTCTTCAAATAATTCACTTCTACTATCCGATAGAATGTCTAGTTCCATTGTCCTGCAACAATCTTGGATTTGATCATTCAATTTCAAGGAATCAAATAATAAGTTAGTACTTATTCTATTCTCTATGACTCCTTTAGTTGCTATAATAGAAACTTCTTTAGTAGTTGTGCATTTCAATTCCTTCACCACCTGTTTACATTTCTTTGTCCAATTATTTTCATTGAAACTATTAGAATCATATCCACAGACATTATCCTGACAAGCATTTCTTAATAATCCAATATATTTGTTAAATGTATCAAGATCAATTTCACATTTCTTTTCCCTCTCATTAAATCTTCTTTGTTGATTATCTGATGACTAAAAATAAGGTGTGATTTCTTCTCTAAAGTTTTCAAAAGATTCATACTTGCAATTTGCTTTATTCATATTTGAACTTTGACAGAGAAGTGGAGAACTCTCACTTTTATCATAAAATGATTCAAGGAAAGGTACTTTATTATCCTTATCACCCTGAACTGGTTCAACTGTTACATTTTCTGGATAACTCATAACCTCTGGTGTTGTATATCCTTGTTGCTCCATAATTCTCTCATCTTCTTGCCAAACTTTAGGCTTGTACACATCTAAGAAAGGAATTAGTTCTTTTAAAGCTAAATCCAACCTTGTAAGGAAAGTCAAACAACTAACTTCACCGTGCTTTGTAGAATTGTGTATCCTGCATCTTCTGGATAAACCAAAGTTAGATAAATTTTGAGGATAAAGTTTCTTATTTAAAGTTCCCTACAAGAAAGGAATATCAACTTGAAAGTTTTCTTCCTCATATGATTTTTGAGACAATACTCTAATAAGTGGAGGGATCTTAAGGTTAGGATCTTCATGTGGATCCATTCAAAATGACACTTTGTGTTGAATTTTTTAGAATTTAGAATTTTAAGGAGATCTAACATATCTCAAAATAAAAAAACCTGAAAGCTTAGAAAATCATATTGATATTTGAAATTTTGAGCTGGATCTTTGCAAAGATACAATTAATTCTTTTCAAATAGGAGATATTTGCAGTCATTAAACTCAAATGATAGAATATTTATGCAATCTTTGCAGAAATACAAAGCTTCTAGTTTAATCTTTGGGAATTTTGAACAACTCTTTACAAATATCTGGTTGATTATCCTTAAGGAAGGGATATTTGTAGTCAGACTACTCAAATTGCAAAGTATTGACATGATCTTTGTGGAAACACCAAAGCATTTGGTCACCCCTCCCTCTAGCACCAATTTATGTTGATGATGATTGTTAGTCTCATTAACACAAATAAAAGTTTACACAACAAACCTTTATCATCTTGAAACATATGATAAATTCAGATTGAATTTATGATCCCAAGTCTCCATGGTTTAGGTAATGACTGTCATGTCCCTATACTAGTAATTTATCAAATCAAAGATATGAATAATATTATAAATAGAATATATTTAATATATTTAAATAATATTTATTTAAAACAATTAAGAAGATATATTATTATTATATTTATAAATAACACATAAATAATAATAATATATTATAAATATATCTAATAATATAAATACAAATATTGTTATATTTATCTTATATTATAATATCAATATAAATAATATAATATAAATCATATATCATTTATTATGATATAAATGATATAATATAAATACAAATAATATAAATAAATATCTTTTAACCTATCCTCTTATGATAATAGAGTTACATATGGTTATAAGAAGGTACATATATGGTTATAAGAAGGTACATATGTATTTATGTGAAGTATAATAAGAGATGTGTCTCTTCGAACATATCCCTTGAAAGGGAAATAAATAAAGGTTATAAGATAGAAAGTAAAAAGAACAGGAAAAAAAGATATTCTCTCTGAGTTAAATACAACTTTGATATTGAAAATAAATAAATATAATAAAGAGTAAATGTATTTGATTTATATAAGAGCATAGCACACATTGAGAGATTGGGGGTAAAAAGGAAGAAGTAGAATTAATACCTCAAAGGTAGATAAGACCGGTGGTGGAATGGACCATGTTACATCATACTTAGGCAATGGATAAGACCTGCGGTGGAATGGACCATGCTACATCATACAAGGGCAATAAGTAAGACTTGTGGTGGAATGGGCATGTGTTACATCATACAAGGGCACTTAGTAAGACCTGAGGTGGAATGGGCATGTGTTACATCATACAAAGGCACTACCCGTAGAGGATGATTCATGCAACCTAACAAGAGATAGTACCCCATCTCCACTAGGGTTTGAAAATAAATAAAATTAACATATAATAGACAACCCTAAGTATGAATCCACTTAAGGATTGGATAATTGAATTATTGATATATGTTGATATTATAAGAAGAATTGATTACTAATGTTCTCTTTTACAAGTTGAAATTCTGTGCAAGGTTAAGAAAATTTTGACTTGCTAGAAGGGGACATTACAAGTGGTATGAGAGCAGTGATCATGCCATCCTATGAATAATAGTTAAATTAAAAATAAAAATAATAATATAAAATAAAATAAAAATAAATCATGCAACATTAAAAAAATTGAAATTTATTACAAATATGTAATAAATAATGAGTAAATAAGGTAAAAATAAATAAAAATAAAACAACTCTAAGTAAATATACTTGACAAAGTTATTTTCTATATCATAATATATAACCCCATATAGTAAATTCAATTAATATTACATGTTAATCAATGATGTATGGTTTATATAAAGTAACGATGATCTATATAAATATAAAATTTGTGATCATCTCAAAATCCTATTAAACATAACTATAAAATAAAAATAAAAAATAAAAATACTTTTGCCTAATCCTTTAATCCAAATTGTGATTGCTTGAGGACAAGCAATTTTGAGTGGGGAGGGTTGTCATGTCCCTATACTAGTAATTTATCAAATCAAAGATATGAATAATATTATAAATAGAATATATTTAATATATTTAAATAATATTTATTTAAAACAATTAAGAAGATATATTATTATTATATTTATAAATAACACATAAATAATAATAATATATTATAAATATATCTAATAATATTAATACAAATATTGTTATATTTATCTTATATTATAATATCAATATAAATAATATAATATAAATCATATATCATTTATTATGATATAATATAAATAATATAAAATTAATAATATATCATTTATAAATGATATAATATAAATACAAATAATATAAATAAACATCTTTTAACCTATCCTCTTATGATAACGAAGTTACATATGGTTATAAGAAGGTACATATGTATTTTACGTGAAGTATAATAAGAGATGTGTCTCTTCGAACATATCCCTTGAAAGGGAAATAAATAAAGGTTATAAGATAGAAAGTAAAAAGAACAGGAAAAAAAGATATTCTCTCTGAGTTAAATACAACTTTGATATTGAAAATAAATAAATATAATAAAGAGTAAACGTATTTGATTTATATAAGAGCATAGCACACATTGAGAGATTGGGGGTAAAAAGGAAGAAGTAGCATTAATACCTCAAAGGTAGATAAGACCGGCGGTGGAATGGACCATGTTACATCATACTTAGGCAATGGATAAGACCTGCAATGGAATGGACCATGCTACATCATACAAGGGCAATAAGTAAGACCTGCAGTGGAATGGGCATGTGTTACATCATACAAGGGCACTTAGTAAGACTTGAGGTGGAATGGGCATGTGTTACACCATACAAAGGCACTACCCGTAGAGGATGATTCATGCAACCTAAGAAGAGATAATACCCCATCTCCACTAGGGTTTGAAAATAAATACAATTAACATATAATAGACAACCCTAAGTATGAATCCACTTAAGGATTGGATAATTGAATTATTGATATATGTTGATATTATAAGAAGAATTGATTACTAATGTTCTCTTTTACAAGTTGAAATTCTGTGCAAGGTTAAGAAAATTTTGACTTGCTAGAAGGGGACATTACAATGACCTTCTGACAGTCACTCAGGGTTGATGTGTGTTGTTGTTAATCATTTCAGTGCCTTACATACTTTAGTAATTCCTACAAAGTTCTTCAATATTTTACCAAATATCCTATCCTTTGTGCATGTTCTGCACAAATCTTCAATAATTCTATCAAATCTTACACTATTAAGCCAGGATTTAAGCAAATAAACATCAATTTGATACTAACTTTGAGTAATTCACTGGAATTTGTCTCTAATTTAGACTAATTCAAAATATATTTTCCAAATTTAGTTAGTTCTTATAATATTATCCATATATGAACTAATATTAGCTTTTGCACTTCGAATTAGCTCTAAGATTGTGCCTGTAAGCATGCATTTCACTATAATTTACCATTATCTACATGATATTCGTTATGATCTATATTTGTTACTATAATATGCTCTAGATATATGATTATTTGCACTAATTCAACATATTTTCACTGTATTTGCTTATGATTCATCATTATTTGCAGCTCTGACATGATTATTTATGAAATTCAAATGAAAACAAACTAAAATTATAAATTTACTGAAATAATTGAAATGATTGAGTTTTGACCACTGATCCACATGCACATTCAACACTTTCATGAAAAGGAGACGAAATCAAACCATGCTTCACCAGGATATTCCACAACTACACACAATAGATGCTAATCTTCAAAGGAATCAGATTCAACAACAACATGCACCAGTTGAAATGCACCTCTAAGGAGTACAACACTTCACAGTAACATATCCAGATATTATCCACAAAGATTACACAAGATTTACGATAAGTAGGAATCTAGATCTCCATTCTTATTCAGTATTCAGAAGTATGCACATATACAGATGGTCTTGAGAAAGAACCATGGGGAGTCACTAAGTTAGAGAATTGTATACTTAGTGCTCACAGGTTCAACAATTCAATCCCAATTCAACTCTAGATAATTCACAAATGAGAATCAACATCCTTTTATAGGACAAGGATGAGATTTAGTTACAAATGATCCAATGGTCAGGATCAAATCAAGCATAATCAACAGTCAGAAAGAGTAGCACGTGATTGCCAGTTGGCAATCATACAGCTGGCAAAGAATATTCCAACATGTTTGAATCCGTCAACACTCCAGCTGGCAGACAACATACTCGGTGGCATCTACTAATTTTGGTTTGAATCATCTACAATTCCATCCATTTTAGCTTTCATCTACAACATCCAACTTTCTTTACCTTTTGCACATTCTACATGTTAATTTGTAATTACAAACATACATAAATTAAACATTTGTATTTGATAATCCTGCAAGAATTTATGCATATCATTAAGTATAAGAGGGGGCTCGGGATATGGATATCAATCTCTGGATTTGAATATTAGTTTTAGGATATCCAAATATAGATATTGGGATGTCCATATGGATATCCATGTGACATCATTATGACTATTAAGTCAACCCTTGTTGACCCAACAATGTCATCAGGTTTCAATTCAGTTTAGAATAGATTGGGATATCCATGTGGACACGTGGCACAACATCAATGGTTAAACATGGGCATGGATGTTTGGAAAGTTAGGATACTAAGGAGTGCAAAATATCCACATGCATAAATGTCCATGTGACGTCAGCAATCATTTGGTCAAACGTTGACCCAAAGATGGATATCAGGTTGAGGAAACCCTAAGGCATTCTCCTTTGATTTGGAATATCCAGACATTTAAATGTCCTCCAAATTGTATGCCACGTGGAATTGTTTGGTTGGTTCATGGGAGGTCACCAATTTAGTTCATAACAAACAAGAATATAGATATTAAGAAATATCCAGATATTAAAACTCATAAAATATCCCCAAGTCTAAATGTCCTAATGACGTTACCCCTTTTAAAGTGATTCTTGGTTATGAGAAAAGTGACGTCATCCGGATAGTTGGAAGATCTAGACATTAAGATAATGTCTGGACATTATCTTTTGCTAAATATCCCGAAGTGAAATGTCTAGATGATGTTATCACTATTTGATATTTCCTTAAGATGATATTTGATGATGTCATCCGGATGTTCACATTCAAAGATCAAGATGTTAAGTTTATACACAAATTGTCCATAGTCTAGTGTCTATTTGAAAAGTCAAATAGGACATGTCATCAGGATGTTAAAAGGTTCGCACATTAAGCATTGGATATGGATATCAAGGAACCTCTGGACAGTAAGTGAATGCTCCTATATTGAGATAGTGTTTGGATGTTAAGATTGAATATCCAGACATTAGAATATCCATAACATATGATGGCTTTACACGATGGGAAAAAATTTGACGTGTGCACATTTGCGAATGTCTGGATATGACCTTTTACTTAGCATTTTCAAACCTTTCAGATAATTTGTATGGACATTAACAAATGTGAGGACATTTGAGTGTAAATGTGAATATCCACATGACCGTTGACCAACACTTGACTGTGAATAACTTCTTGGTTTTAAGGAATTTTTGTATGCTACAAAAGGAAAACCTGCTTAAAATTTCATCCTCCATCATTTGGCAAGCTCCATGAGCAAGAAATCACACTTTGAAATTTTGATTCACAATTCAAGATCTAGATATACCTAGGACAAGACCTAGACATACATCTGACTTATACTACTTTTACCATATCGCCCAAAACAAAAGCCAAGCCAAGCAAAAGGTTGGGTCCCTATTTTGCTAGGGCAAAATGGGGCATGTTGTGTAACCACACAACACATACATAGTATGGTGGGCTACATCTTAGGTGGGTCCCATTTTCTCTCTAAACCACCCAGTAGGAGATCCGAGATCATGGGCTGACAAGGGTCTATAGGAGGCTACTTCTGGGGGTGAGGAGCCATTAGAGGAGGAGGGAGATGATGAGGAGGAGGAGAGAGAGGAGGAGCTAGCACCATTAGTGGGGAGGCATTGACACATGAAGGAGGACAGTGGCATCATTGCAGAGGAGAAGCCTAGGGCCCAACCTTGAGTGTCGCGACCACTTGCAATTGCAAGTGGCATGCCTAGTTGATCTGAGAGAGGGGAGTCGAGAGGTGTAGGTGCTACAATGCCCCCACCTATCCTAGTGATGACGACGGTAGTTCCCACTAATCTTGATTGGCAGGATGGAGACCCTATAGAGACTTGACTTATGTTTTGTGATTTGAGTAGAATGCTAGATGCTCACATTACTTTGATTTGATACATGATATGTGATGAGATGTTTGACATGATTTTTGCTTGATTTTTGTAGTTGGCACATGAGCATGGCTTGACTTCATAGGTTGAGTCTTAGTGGAGATGGTACCCAATGTACAACTTGGATAGCTAGTGCAAGCTAGTTATAGGCCACAACTGACCACCAGGTGACATATGGATATATTAAAGCCTGTTGCATAGCTGGGGTAGGTCACAACTGAGAGAGATTAGGCTATATCAAGAGCAGATGGCACCAAGAAGGCACATGATTCTCTACAAAGACAACTAGATCTTGTTGTAGTGGACTTATAGGGAGCTCAGCGAGTGCTAGCACCTTTTGATGATCAGCCCTGAGTGCAAGCATTGTTGTCAGAGATCAACAGGCTGTGAGTTGAGGTGGCTCAGCTACAACAACATGAGGTGGAACTCAGGGTGGAGGAATCAGAGCTAAGAGGTACTATCAAGGGCCTACAAACATGGAGTAGGTCCAAGACTCACTCATGATCTAGGGCTTCATAGTAAGAGCCATCTATTACTCAACCACCACCTGGGCTTGAGGGATCTAGCAGTCATGACACCAAGGCTTGATTGATATATTGTATTTTGTACTCTTTTGATACACCACATTTTGGTGTAGTGGTGATTTTATATACCATGTGACAAAACTTTTGATGCATATACGAGGTTTTTGAGATTTTGATTGATATTATTGTTGATAACTGAGAGGGGGGGGGTGAATCAGTTATCCTAATTATTTCTCTATCTGAACTTCCTTATTAATTAATGCAGCATTGAATCAAACACAAAAAGCATTACCATGAAATAAGAAACACATGACACAGTATTTTTGACGTGGAAACCCTGTTAAGGGAGAAAACCACGGGGTGATTAACCCAAAAATTATTCTCTGTTAGAAGAATAGGAAATTACAAAATGGCACTTGCCAATTAGGGCTCACTGCCCGAGCACACTGCTCACAAGAGGCTCACTACCTACAAGAAGACACACTGTCTACAAAGTGATAAGAATCACAGTCTTGAACTGATTGGAAGCATCTGCATATGCTGGAGTTCAGTTCCGGTTAGGCTCAGTACACTGATCTGCTGCACTTCATCTTTCCCCTGTTCTTTATTCTGCTATTCTTTCACATACCGGATCTTTCTTGCTACTTCTGCTCTGTTCTGGATTTGTTCGCATATACCATCACACATTCACACCTTTCACAACTAAATCCATCCTTTATATATATCCGCACAAGTAATTTCATCACCTTTCTAGTCGGCATCCGGAACAGTTTACTTTCTTACAAACTTTGTTCTGTCGGCTGAATCCTTGCTCACCAAGCAATGCGGATCAAGCATATACTTGTAGATATCATCAATTATGTCGGCCAAACATGATTCATGCCTCCACAACCTTTATCATCATCTGTAACACATCCGGAAAGTAGTCTGATACTCTGTCAGTCAGTTCTTCCTTTGTTTTCACTGTCTCTCAGGAATCCGGTACTCAACTATTCATATCTTTTTCCTTGTTCATCTCCGGAGGCTAAATCCTTAGAATATACCACTCAAGATAGTCCTCTTGACTTCCCCAGATCCGCACTGCACCAAGACACTTCCTCTGAGAGATCCGGACCAATCTGTCAGACCTTGCCACATGCTCTGTTCTTGTTCACCGGACCACAACAATCTTTAATCTGACTTCCGGTAGAGACATATCATGACTTGCGGATATGTGGGATGACCTTTATTGCCATCAATGAAAACAACCATGAATCCATATAGTGTCTCTTGCCAACAATTATTGTGTTATGGATGACTTAATTAAATGCTTTCGTGATTTAATCGAAACAACTTGATTAAATTGTTTAATTAAATACTACAAATATCTGATTAAGTAATGTGATTTGAAATGCATGTGTTTAATTAAATACAATTGTGATTTGAGTAAACAACCTAATATGATTGTTTAATAAATACACCAATGATCTAATTAATACATGAGATGCTAAGATAGGAATGTGTGGAAATATAATGTTGTGATCTAATTAAATAACGTGGTTAAATTATATGATTAAATGCAATAACTATGTATTGATATATGACAATGTTTAATTAAATACGATTGTGATCTAATTAAACAATGCAATAATATTGTTTAATCAAATAAAACAATGATCTATATAAACATGCTACAACAAGTTTTTGGATATCACTAATGACATTAGCAGTTGCAAATGAAATGCTACAAGATTATTCAATTACATGCTATACAAGATTTAACTAAACAATGGAGAAAAGACTAATTAATTGCATCTTCACTAATAAGGAAAACTACTTGAGAATTCAAGACACTATACATGTGTCAAGAATGAAGCAATAAAGTGTAAAGTATTAAATACTAAACTATCTAATGCAATGTGATTTAACAAAGAATTAGCATACTACATAGAGAAGAATTGATTAAATCAAAGGGAAAGACATGAAATTAAAAGCAAACTAAGCATATAATCTACGTAAGTGCATAGCATTAATAGGTTCTTTGAGAGGCTTACCATCCATTGTAAAGAGTCGATACGCACCTGATCCATATAATTCAGTGATGATGTAGGGTCCTAACTAGTTCAGACTAATTTTTCCTTTCGCACCTAGAGGAGCGTTGACATTGCACTGATTTTCTTAGTGCGCTAATTTTCGTAGATGACCAAGTCACCAACCTTAAACGAACAATGGATGCCACATTCATTGTAGCTACTGTGAGATTCTTTTGATAGGCTTGGAGATGTTTGAGAGCATGGATGCATTGTTCGATGAGCATCTCAAGCTGTTGAAGTCTTTGTTCCCTATGAATGTTATCGTTGATGAGGCCATTAAGGGAAATTCATAGTGAAGAAATTTCTAACTCCAAAGATATGGTTGCATTGGCACCATACACAAGATTGTATGAGGTATTACTTGTAGCTATATGAATACTCATGCAATAGGCCCGTAGTTTATCTAGGAGAGTTGAGTATGCCAATATTTACCATGTTTGTTGGTAGTTTTCTGAAGAATTTGTTCAATGGTTTATTGGAAGCTTCTACTTGGACATTTGACTATGGATAATATGGCATAGAGAAGCGATGTTTGATATGAAATTTCTCTAAGAACTTCTTCACTTCTTTGTTCTTAAATGAGGAACCATTATCAAAAACCAAAATAGAAGGAAGCTTGAATTAAGAAATGGTATTATCAAGAAGGAAGCGGCATATTACTTCAATAGTTGTGGATCGAAGTGGAATAGCTTTGACCCATTTCATAAATTAATTTGTATTTGTAATGATGAAAGTGTGACCTTGAGAAGGAGGAGAAATCTTTTCAATAAGATCTAAACCCCATATAGAAAATGGCCAAGGGGATACCTGGGTATGAAGTTCTTGTGCAAGTGCTCTGATCAAATTGTTATATTGTTGGCATTGAGGACACTTTTAATGAAAGTGTAGTAATATTGTTCCACGCTTTGCTAATAGTAACCCATGTGAAGTGACTTTTGTACTAAAGATCTTCCCCCAAAATGCCCCCAACAGATTCTTGAATGGGCCTCTTTGAGGGCAATGGGAATCTCTACTTTATTTAAACAACAGAGAAGGACGCTGTTGTAACCTTAATGATAGCAAACATTAAAAAGGGTGATATATCTCATAGTGATCTTACGAATATGAGCTCAACAATTTTTGGATGAAGCATTCAGGAAGGTACTATCATGCAAATAGTTGAATATATGGGAGTACCATTCTTCTAAATCTTTGTTGTAACAAGAAGAAGCATCAGAAGAGTCGTTAGCTATAGCTAGCAAAGAAAGAGTGTGAATGATGAATTGATAATTTGGAGGAGAATCTTCAAGGGGTGCACAAGGGTGGTAGCACTTGCTATGGCATCCGCATATCGATTGTCCTTTCTTAGAATTGTATCAGTAATGAAAGAAGAGAAATGATTCAGCAATGATAAAGCCAAGTCAGGATACTGAGATAACTTATTGTGATTCGCTTGATAAGATCTAGTGACTTGCTTTAAGATCAATTGAAATCACCAAATATGTGAAGAACACAAATATTAAGAGATGACGCAACACATAAGCCAACAATAAGGGCTTTGTACTCAATGATGTTTTTGGTACAAAGAAAATTTAGATGGAAGGAAAGGGAATCAGCTTGCCAGAAGGGGATACTAGTATAAAACTAACATCAAATCTGATTCGACACCTGGATCCATCAAAGAATAAATCCCATGGCTAATCAAAAGATTCTTGATATGGAATGGAGAAAGGAGTAGGGGCATCAGCTAAATGGTCAACTAATGCTTGACCTTTTATTGCCTTTTGGGAGACAAACTTAAGGTTGAATTCTATTAACAACATAACCCATTTAGCTAGATGCTCTAAGAGATCTATTTTTGAGAACAAATGCTTTACAAGATCAAATTTGATGATGACATGCATTTCAGCATGAAGAAGATAATATCTTAGCTTACGTACATCACAAATATGACATTTGTAAGATAATTTGTCAGCATAGTATTGCTGACTTCTCTCCCCATAGTCATTCCATTCAGTGATTTGGATTATCACCAATTCAATATGAGAAACAATGACCTCTAATGACTTGGCAAGGGCTCTTATGCAATCAGTGCTTACATTTGGAGTATTTAATGTTTTAATTAGGGTTTGAAGTTGTTTTTTGTTTTCTTCAATTCTCCCTAATTAGTTTTCTTATGCGTCTCTTTGATGGTGAGGACATGAAGGTTGGGGTTTTTGAGGGTTCTCCTCAGTTTGAGGGGGGTTGTTTTGAGCCTCCTCTGCTAGATTAGGGTTTTGTGGTGGTCATTGGCTAAAAATTCAAGATAAAAATCCAATTGATACATTTTAAAATTAAAAAATTCTTTTCAAATTCACAAAAAAACAATCAAACCCTACCTTGTCCAGCTGCCACACCCTCTACGCCTCATGCATGATGTCCTTGGGAGAAGGATTGGTGATGTGGCATGGTGAAATTGTCAATTGCCCTTTGAAATTGTTGAGTCAATCTTTCTTATAACATGCTTGGGGTAGGAAAAGTGAAACTTGCAGCCAATTTTTGCAAATGAGCCACGGGTTTCACTTTTGCATCTTTTATTTTGATTTCTTACTAACCTACAACATGAGCATGTTATAATGCGCTCACATTATAGCTCATATGGGACCAAACAGTGGTTGTGGCCACTTTTTGGTCCCCCACCTATATGGGTGGAATGAAATCCAATATTAAGGCATTTAAAAACATAAATATGACATTAGAATATTTGAAGCTAACATACTAAAACATCGTGATTTTAATATCACAATCATACCAACATCCCCATAGGATTAGGTGTGAAAACATTCATAATGACATCAATAAATTATTATAATTAAAGGGTCTCATCCCAAACATGGATGAATCATAACTTGCACATGAAATTACATCAAAGAAGAACTAAATCACTTATTATAAGATATCATGGGCCTAATTCACAATAATTTCAATATACAACAATTAAGTGATACCATAGAAATAATATCAAGAGATTCCAACATGCTCTCCAATGAGCATCCTCCAAAATCATATATATCCCTTAATGGTGGTTTAGCACCACCAAACCATGTGGTACCTTAGGCCCACCCCACTATCCTAGGATACAGTCAACTTGGGTACAAGCACACTCACACAAATTTGAGTACAATGGAAACACTCATGCCAATAAAAAATATACATCACATATGGTAACTCATGTCAATCAAAGAATATAACATGCATAAAATACACTACATCTACATGCATGCACAAGAATGCAATCAGTCTCATAAGCATGTGTAATGATCACAAATCACATCAAATGCAAAATTTGATTGAAGGAAATGATGAGAATCCCATAGATAAGGCAAGGAGTTTCATCACAGTAGCATGATGAAAACATAGAATTTGTGACATTCACCAACTTCTAAGAGTTGTGACATGTCCTTTACAACTAGGACCAAACCTTTGCGAGCATACGAATTATAGTGTGAATTCTTAATCAATAATTTTACTATCCCAATGCATATTATATTATCACTTGATTTTAATCTCTCCACATTCTCTTCCCACTGATCCCTTTGTATCATGGCAAGTGGTGAAAGCCCACTCCTTTCCTATTCTATACCTCAATCCTAAAATTCCAAGACTCCAAATTTACAATTTGGGTGTGGCATAGAATTCAAAGCAACAATTCATGACACATTGCCAAAATATGCAAAATTCTAAAACATTAGGGAGACAAATCCTCCCACAAAATAAAACTTTCTTTTTAAGGTTTTAAAATGAAAAATCTATTTATTTTCAAAAGACCAAAAACCATAAAATATCCACAAATTCTCCATTAATGGAGTTAGGATGCAACCTTAATTTTCTAAAAAAAATTCCAAATTTGAAGAGTGCCCTTTTGCTTAAAAAATACACAACACTCTTTTACAATCAATTTTTCTATATTTTGAGAAGCATAAATTTTAGGAAATTTTGCCATAACTTGGGCATAAATACAATATTAAACTACAAATTGGAATCTAGATCATTCCTATAACATGATACCATATGCCTCCACCTAATTTGGGTATGGAAAAAAGGAAGAAATTTCATTTCAATTGCAAGAAAGAAAAATGAATTACCTCTTTTCAACTTGCAACAATGGAAAAAATCTCTCTTGAGAAAACACACAAACCCATGAAACTCTTATCCACTTGCAAGAATTCCCACTTTAGGCACAAGCAATTCAAATCAAACTTCAAGCAATCCCATCCATTCTTTCTCTTGAAATCATTTTTTTCAAAAGAGTAAGAGAGGTTTTTTTTGTAAAAATGTCAAAAAGAACAAGTGTGAGAAAAAATTCTTCCATTTTCTTTTTCATAATTCCCTAAATCCCTTTTGCCTTTTTCTCCATTTCTCACTTGCAAGATATTTCATAAAAGAATTAGATATTTTAAATAAAACATTTGCATAAAATCTTTCATTTCAAACACCTACCAATTTACCTTACACAATATTTAAACAAGGATAATGCGTTCAAATAGCTTAATAATATTTTGCAAGCCTTTTAATTAAATTAAAATTTCCAACTATAATTCAAACTTTATTTTCATTGCACAAAATACTTTATTTCTGAAAAGGGCAATTAAATTCATCTAAAAGGAAATAATGGCATAGACCTTTTTCACTAAGGTAAAAAAATTATCTTTTCAATGCAAGCATTAAATATACCACAAACATGAAAAACATGAATCTTCAAATAATTTTAAATGCACTGAAACAAGATAAAATAAACACACACAAAGGACTCATACACACTTTATAGGTTTTCGCAACATGTAGACTCCAGAATTGCCACTGATTCAGATCCAAGTTTACACGAGGATTCACAAGACTCATCTCACACTCAAACCAAGTGACATAGAGGTTAACGATATGTTATACCCAAGGATTACCATCTCCAATAGGACCACTATTAGGGAATAACCTTATACCTACACACTCAAACCAAACATCTAGAGTACCTACTCCACATAATCATAGTCAAAGTAACATAATCCACCCAATGTGATGTAAATCATAACATAATATCAAGTCATCAGATCTTACTGTAAATCATCTACAACTAGCATGATCTAGGAAACAAGATGTATAATCAATAATAATTCATAATGTTGAACTAGATATAATCATCACAACTATATCAAATATAGTGAAAAGAGTGAAGTTGAAACACTATAATTATCTAACATACAAAGGCACAACATATATATGCATCCCATAATGCATAGTTAAAAATCTAATGCCAAAACAAAACCTCATCAAGAACACACTAATGGTCATACAAAATATCTCCACAAAAGCATCCAAAATGCACCATCAAAACACATTGATGGTACAATAGGCCTCATCAAAAAGTTTGCTGCAACGACTCATAACACATGAATCACACAATACACTAATAAAACACTTGATGCAACATATATTATATAAATTAAAATCACACAAGGCATACACACTAAATGACATTACATAAGACATGTATTGAAGATGAAAAAATGTGTATTGTACAAATGTTAAAAGATTACCATGAGGTTGTGGCATGGAGTTACAATGATCTTAAGATATTCAAAACCTTTATTACCACTCATACAATTCATTTGAAGCTTGGTACCAAACCCTTTAGACAAAATATAATCATGTTAATACCCTCTTGGAGCCCCTTATCTTCAAAGAAGTTCAGAAACTACTCTCAAATCATATAACTTTTTAGTGAGGCATTTAGCTTGGGTCACCAATATTGTTCTAGTTCAAAAAATAATTGGGGGATCAAATTGCATGTTGATTTCCATAATTTGAACAAGGCCTCTAAAAAGGACAATTATCCATTATCCTTATTGGATGAAGTATTGTATATTGTCAATAGATCCCAAATGATGTCCTTCTTGGATGGTACTCATGATATAACCAAGTAATGACTAATTATGAATATTGATTGAAGATAATCTTTATTACCAAGTGGGAAACATTTTCTTATAGAAGAATTCCTTTTGGGCTAATCAATGTAGGGGAAACCTTCTAGTGAGTGATGGACATATCCTTTAATGAATTATTTGTTAAATGCATAATTATATACATGGATGGCCTAAACATTTTTCTAAGAAAAGGGGTGATCATGTTGCTGATTTGAGGAAAGTACTCCAATGGTGTAGAGAACATGTGATTTATCTTAATCCCAAGAAATGTTTTTTTTGGAGTCACTAAAGGGAAACTATTAGGCCACCTCATTTTAGAAAAAGGCATATCTATAGGTCAAGTGCAAGTCAAGTATATACTCAAGATCTCTTTTCTAGAAACAAAAAAGAACTAAAGTCCGACTATGGAAAAATCAAATTTGTATGTATGTTTATTACAAGTTTTCCTAAGATTGTGAGGCCACTTAATCCAATGATCAAGCAAGATGCAAAGATTGAATGCACTACTCAAGCAAAGAAAGCATTTACTAAAATTAAAAGGCTAATTACCAAAGCCTTAGTCTTAGTCAACCCTAATTATACATGTCCATTTTACATTTATTCTTTTTCTTTCAAACACACATGTGCTAAAATGCTAACCCAACAATGAGAGCAAGGAAATGAAAGGCCTATAGATTTCATGAGTGCTCCCTTAAAAGAAGAAAATTTGAGGTACCCAAATGTAGAAAAGAAATTGTATTCTTTAGTAATGGAAATGAAGAAGTTTAGGCACTATATCTTGAGAAGAAAAGTGTTTTCTATCATCCCCCATCAAGTTGTGAAAACTTTGTTGATGCAAAATAAACTAAGGAAGAGGAGAGGCAAATGGGTAACTATATTATAGAAATTTGATCTAGAAGTACAACCAATGAAGATAGTCAGAGGATAAGAGTTGATTAAAGCAATAGTTGAAGTTGATCCCCAACTTGTATGCCAACAATACACGTTAGACTGCAATCACCCAAGATGAATGGTATGTGGATATAGTTTTTTATTTATTGCACTAGACATGCCCTATTCACTTAAATTCATCACAGAGGTCATTACATTTGAAAAGTAATAATTTATGACCAAGTTTATAGGACTCCTCTATCATAGGTACCATGATGGCATTTACCTCAAATGCCTCAATATAGATGAAGTGAATCAAGTGTTAAAAGTATTTCATGAGAGGTTTGGAACATTTCACAAGTCAAACATTTCTATATAAAATTAAATAATATGAACCAATTATTATTGGCCTCATATCTTCAAGGATGCTCATATTATGTTGCACTTTCCACACTTGCCAAATTTCAACCAAAAAAGAATGAAACCCTACATTGCCACTAAAACCTATCATTGAGGTACACCCATTTGCTTAGTGGGGCCTAAATTTTATTGGAATGATTAATCCTCCATCTTCTACAAGACATAAGTACATAATCATGGCTATATATTACTACACAAGGTGGACAAAATTGTAGGTACACAAGAACTATATGACAAAAGTAGTAGTGAAATTCCTTGAAGAGATTATCATTACTAGGTTCAAGATGCCATTTACTTTAGTATTGTTGGCAAGAGACACTGCTCTGGTATGGATCTATATGTTGTCATTCATGGAAACAAGGCTCAAAGATCCTATCACCATGACAGGAAGATCCTATCACCATGACAAGAAGAGATATCTCTAGAAGAACATATTAGATTCCAGGTCCGGTTGACAAAAAATAGCTAGGTATGGAAAGTATGCAAAGTAGAAGACAGTAAGTTAGCTAGTATGCCTCCGCAATTGAAGACCTACAGATACGGTTTAGGTATGATGTTAGTTGGTTTTCAATAGTGTTATGCCTTAGAGATTATGTCCTGACTTCCTCCAGAACTCATCTTGGAGAAATACCTAAGTTTGGGTAAGCGAAGGTATAGCAGGAACAATGAATAGGGCATAGTGCAGTGGTCCGCATCCTCTGCAGATAAGTATTTTGTGATGCGGTGTTGAGGTATTGTAAACACTTATATGGAGTATCTTATTCTAGATTTAGGAGATCTGAAGTCCACCGAAAGGTTAGCTACAAGCTGCTAAGTATCGACATAGTGTTTGACAGAGTTTGACAAAGACAGAGTCTGAGTTCTGATGGTCTGCATTTCTCCGCAAGATGATATAATGCCTTATGGTTCTAAGGGTAGGATTGGGAATGTATAAAGAGTCCTTGATATGTTTTGGAAGGTGTTTTGAGATCCTCAGTAAAAGTTGTAAGTCAACAGATGAAGTTGTTAAGCATACTCTTAAGGAAGAGGCTGACAAGTATATAAATCATTATGTAGAGAAGAGTTAATGTTTGGAGGATCTATGTAAGAAATTTAATGATTAGAGATGACCTATATGAACACATTTGGGAGAATATTTGGGTCCACGTGAGACATAGTATATTGGATTGAACGACGAGGTACATCTTTCTATGTACACATTTCACTTCTTGGTTGCTGCCCTGATTATGGATTAAATCATGAGGCAGATATATATAAGAGAGATGACCTTCGGTTGTATGTTGGTGTGGTGGAAGTATATGCGTGTGATGTGAAGATGCGAATAGTGGAGCAAAGTTAGAGGATCAGCAATGATGAAGACTTGGGATTCAGAATATAGTTGTTAAATGACTGCACCCTGGCATAGTGGCAGATGCTTGAGCAGTAATTAGTTTTCATGTGCAATATGATTGGAAGCATGTTTTCATCCTCAAGGTAGTGAGCTGGCAGTGAGCCTTCAATAGGGTTTAACAACCCTTATTGTAATCTTGTAGGTTTAGGGTTGAGGCAGTGAGCCTGTTAAACTTAGATGTACTTCATGGCAGTGAGCCAGTATGTTAGGCTTGTGGAGTGACCAATCCTAAACATCATTTTGTAAAGATTGCAATATATTTATGAGAGCTAATCCTCTCCGTGGTTTTTCCCGTTTTGGGTTTTCCATGTAAAATCTTGGTGTTATGTGTCATGCTTTTTGTGGATGTTGTTCATTTGTATATTATGCTTCTATTTGATTAATCCTTTGAAATGGTTAAAGGTAAAAGTGCAAGAAAAAGTTTATAGAACACTGATTCACCCCCCCACTCTCAGTGTTCCTAACAATCAACAGGTATGTGTTAACAACCCTACATTTTATTCCATAATTTTTTTAATGGGAACATAATCATAAGGTAATCCTTAAGTATTATTCAAATTATTACCCTTAGGACAATGGTGTGGCTAAATCTACAAATAGGAATTTACTTGAGGTCATTAGGAAGTGACTTGATAAGAACCCTAGGGAATGGCATGGTCAATTGAAATTTTCTATGTGAGTTAATATAACCAAATTTAAGGTTGTTTTGGAACTTCACCCTACCATATAGTCTATGGCCTAGATTCTATTTTCCCTATTAATCTTCATATCCCCACTTTGCAGTTTATGAAAGAATATTTAGAAATGGACAACAAGATAGAAGCTAGGTTGTTAAACCTATTAGAACTAGAATAAAAATGTCACGTAGCTCTAGAAAACTTTCCTAAACATCAAGGAATAGTCAAACATTAGTTTGATAGAAGAGCCAAGCTTAAGGCTTTCCAAATTTTATATTTGGTCCTGTGTTGGCATATATGTCATGAGAAGAAAGATGAACATTCTAAGTTTGAAAAATTATAGTTAGGACCCTTACAAATTGTAGAAATTTTGGGTAACAATACCTATAGGATTGAAACTTTGATTGGAGAGGTTGTCACATTGCCTATCAATGGGAAGTTCCTCAAGCACTATTTTTAAGCCTAGGTGGGAGTGGGCCCTGCTTTTTGTACATAGTTAGTCCAGGTCATCTATTTTTATTTGCTTGTGGCACTATTCTTGTTATTTTTTTCCTTGTTTCAATTGGTCCCTCTATTTGTTTCAAATTTTTATCTTCGGTCTTGGGGTACTATTTTTCCAAATAAGTTCTTTTGATGGAAAGGGGTGGTCACTGAGAGTTAACATGGTTGATCCTAATAGTGGTTATGTCTTGACATTAAGGGTGAAATAGTGGTTGTTAGCTTAGTTCTTCTAGTTCATACCACTTATATCAAAGTGTATGTGGGTGGTCTAGAGAAAGTTATGAAGGATCAATAACACTACACCAAAATGTTTGGAAGCCTTATATCTTCAACATATTTTAACATCTCACATGACTATCAAGATTGGTCATTTCTATTGAATATCAAGTGAAAAATCATAAGATCATCACCTTCATGATTTCCATTGTGATCCCCAACCCAGGAGCAAACTTCAATTATAGTGAGTTAAGATAGATTCACAAGGGTACTTAGAAGGATAAATTAAAAAAATGGAGTGAAAAGAAAAGAAAATAAAAAAGAAACATGAGAACAAAAAGAAACAAAATCAAAATAAATCAAGAGAAAAGAAAGAAAAAAATTAGAATGCAACTAGTTGGGTGATTCATGTAACCTCTACTAAGGCTATGAACAACTAGATGGTAGTAGATATATGCCTAGGGTGGGATTAGAGATAACTTTGTCAAGGATATGGATACCTCATTAGCAACGAAGCAATGTATAAGTGATGAATGATCATGTCTACTTAAATACATGTTTATTCTAATAGACCCTTGGTCATTTGAAGGAGAAGATCATTTCACGTAGCTTGATTTTGATCAACAATGGTAAGGTATTGGCATATTTTGAGATAGGTAATGAAGGCACATGCCTACACTTGGGTTTCTCAAGCATAAGTTGTGGTGTTTTGATCATTCTAACTCTAGTTAGTATATGCTATAATTGTCTTGAACTAGATATACTAGATAAAATGACAACTTTTTTCTCAATTTGTAAGAGCATTAACCCATTATAGTCACAATTTGTTGTGCCTTGCACACATGCCCCATTTTTCCTTAGCAAAATGTGGACCACCTCTTTCTTTCTAAGTTTTCTTCTCTTTGTCTTGCACTTTTTAGGTTGGGTTTGTATCTTATGCTCTTTTATTTACCAAGGCTAGGTTGGAGATAATTATTACTAAGGAATTTTAAGGTTGGAACCATGTATGGTTCCATTGAAATCTGTTTGTGCAAGTTTCTAGTGAAAACTCTTAAGTTTTGGAAATAGAGTTCTGGAGAACTTTAGGAACTTTGCAAAACTCTTCAAAGTCCCACGTCCTAGCATGTCCCACTTTTCCACAAATCCTTTTCTATTTTTTCATGCTTTACCACCAAACATTATCCCTTTTTCAAGATTACGAGGATTTGATGGACATGTTCTATTTTGAAAAACTTTGTGACTCCCTCCAAACCTCACAATCGTGCATCATCCTATCATTCATTCGATATTTTTCCCATCATTCTATTCAAACTTATAGAAATCCACCTAACCATGAAGATGATTTATGGCCACACATGTGAATGTGTCTTTTATAAAATCATTGGATTTGTGCCATTCTCACCTTTACAAACATGAATTTCAATCTCTCGAGCATCCTTGCACTCCTAACCAATGGATTGTATTAGCATTACATCATTGCATCAATCATTCAAGCTTATACACCTTTGTAGTCACTTTCCTTGGCATTCTTTCCTCTTGTGTGCATTTGGGCTTTCTAAGGCATAGCTTCTATTGGCAAGAGAAATGGGACCACAGTCTGGAGATCTGAACCTACTTTACTCAGATTATGTAGTTTGTTTATACCCCAGAAGAGATAGCGATAGAATAACAAATAATTGCGGTAGGGTATATCATAGTGTGGTAAGATTACATCATATATAGCATATCATACACATCATAAAACATTCAAATATTTCTCCCTAATCCTTATATCTCTATTATATATCTATAATCAATATGTATTACAATAGGCAGGTCTGAGTCTTTGCTCTATCATATATTTCTCTATCCTTGTTTACATCTTATCACCTAATTCACTATCTTTATACATTATATTGTAATAGGGATGTGTCCCTTACAAAACAACCTTATATGTACTATCTTTGGTTGGCCTTGTGCTTTGCAATCCTTTTGCGATGAGTTGTAGTAGCTTCTCTTGTCTGTCATGTTCCTTGCCAACATCATCCTCCTTTTTAAACTATGTCTTATCCTCAAGACATGTAGATTCAATTACTTGGGAGGATGTTCTTGTAGATTATCTTGATCTGTGCTAGAGTGGTATCCCACTAACTATTAGTTTATTGTATCACCTGGATGTGGCCCTAAGTCTAAATATGTGTTGTCTCTGCCTCTGCTAGACTAGTTGGGATCTGTATTTGTTGTGTATTTTTCTTGGCCTCTCCTAGAATTCCCATCATGTGTGCAGGTCTTAGACTAATCACCTCCCTTAACTATTTTATTTGACCTTTGATCTTCTCCCTTTGATCCTGTAGCTGCTGGAGTTGTGTGTGAGTGGCCTCTATTTGTGTCCTCACTAACCCATCTATATCCTTAAGAGGATCATATTTCCCTGCCACATGTGAGATTTGTGCTTCCAATTGATCCACCTGATCCTTGATGTTTTTTGTTACAGTAGGCTACTTCAGACAAAACTAATACATAGTGTTTTCTTCTTTGATTGTTTGTTA
This sequence comes from Cunninghamia lanceolata, assembly GCA_027924645.1. Taxonomy (NCBI): domain Eukaryota; kingdom Viridiplantae; phylum Streptophyta; class Pinopsida; order Cupressales; family Cupressaceae; genus Cunninghamia; species Cunninghamia lanceolata. The sequence continues at coordinate 15,474,622 of BSBN01001272.1, read as the reverse complement.
TAGGGATTGGATGTTACTCTCTAGTTGAGTGTTTGTTGTAGCACACTTTTTTCGTGCATCATCCATTCCCCTCTTTGTTAGTTCTGATGTCACCTAATTTATTACTTTGGTGGCTTGATACTGCATTTCCACCTATATCCCATTTACTAGTTGTTTCAACTATTGTGTTAATGGTAATGTCGTGTCTCTTTGTATTTGCGATAGCTTGCTCTAAATAGCAGTTATTGTATCCTCTAGATTCTCAGTGCTATCTACATGTTGATTTAAGATTTCCTCTCTTGCTGTAACATGAAATATATCTCCCAACTAGAATTTTTGAATTGGGGATATGTTTCTTCAATTAACTTGGGACCCTAATAGTGGTATGTGTAATAGTTGGGATGTTGGCATTAGTTGTATATGCTTTTGTTGTGGTAGGAAATCTTTGATTGATTGGTGTTTTGCAACTGATTGTATGATTATCCCTATAAGGTAGCTATCCTTAATGCTCAGGACTTTCAAGTCAGTGGCCAATGAACAAGAGACAATTACTTGTTCTCCTCTACACTTCAAGCTCTGCTAGACCTGGGGGTATTCCCTTATGAAAATATCTAATAGTCTCTCCCAAATACAATCAAATATTGATTAAGAAGATTGTTCTCACTAATGTATTGGCATCTGAAAGATCCTATTTCATATTAGCTAAGTCGTCAACATGTATTTATTTCAGAACTTTGAGAATATGGAACAACTTGAACACATTATACAAAAAATAGAAAAATGGTTTTATCTTCTTGGTTTTTAGAGTTATTTTGTGCTTGGACCTGAAAGATATCCTTAGATCAGTGCCTATTCAGGGTAACAGAGTCAAAACCCTACATGCAAGTGTTCCTCTCATGGCAACAAAACTTCGTACTCAGAGGGTTGATAATATCACTACTGCCTTTACATAAATGAACACAAGAAAGAGTATTATCTGTGATTCTTCTTTACTAATCCCTTGATACAACACACTTCTCCTGATTTATAGTCTAAAGAAATTTAATCCATTCCTTGAATAGAAAAAACAAATTAGATATACAATAAAGCAAATGTATATCAATGAGATCAGAAACCGCTAACAACTTCACTCAAAAGCAAAAGCATTCATACCTAAGGAGACAATTGTTAGGAAAAGTGTCTCAACCTTGCAACTTTGAAAGATCACTATTCTTCCCAATTTTGGTTTTTTTGAATACCCTTTATCTTGGAGAATGGTCTGGAACCTTCAAAGTTTCCAAAAGTTTCCAAACGAGCTAAAAATAGCAAGACTTACTATTTTTAGTAAGTCCTTCGATTGAGCTCGGATTGAAATAAAAATTTTAGCAGAAGATGCAGAACAACTAAGTGAACATCTTGGGTTAGTTTTGTCTCAAGATCATATTAGGATTGCGAGATATTAAAGTTTCTATTTTTTGAAACTGCCAGAAAAAAGTTTTAAACTCAATTACTAGAATCAAAATTTCTCTAAACATCTTGAAAATTGTCATAACTAACATAGAAGGTTATAGGGTGATAGATCTCTTCATGAGCTTTCTAATGCATCAAATGGTTTGTCAATCAGACACTCGGATCAAAAGTTATGGCCTCTGAAAGTTGGACCTTTTGTTTTTGGGAAATGTAAAAACATGTTGGACACATAAACAAGCTATAAAGGGGAGAGTTACGTGTGTTGGTGTGTGGTTTGGCACATCACAAGGCATCTTTTATTGGAGATAATTTGTGTGCCACTTTATGGGTGGTTTTGCCTCATGGTTTTGTAATTATAAATAACAATTTACTATATTGCATCTCCTATATATCAGGAGCTGGAGATGGAGCTTGTGTGTAAGAATCTTATAGATGTTGAATTACCTCCTGGATCTCTAGTTGGATATACTATTGTAAAAGTTTTCTCTACAAGTATATTGCAATCTTTGTGATTCCTAAATAATATATTGGGCAACTTTGGAGTGTGGGGTTTTTTACCTGAAAGGGTTTTCCCCACGTATATCTTGTGTTGTGAGTTTTGTGTTTGCATTTGGAAGTTGTTATTATCTTTCTATTAATGTGCACCTTAATTTGTAACTGTAAAAGTAAAAATTTGCATAAGTCTTTCCTCAGTAGATCAGTGTAGGAAGCATTTCCGCATACCTTGCTTCCTTTTAGTTAGTATCAAAGCCTGATAACCTTTGATTCTAGTTGTTGGGTAGAGGGATTTTTGAGCTGATCTTCGTTTGAGTGGGAGTTTGTGCAGAGGATTTTGAAATCTTTGTTGTAGGTAAGAGATGGTGAGCACATCTAGGAGGTTTGATATAAAGAAGTTTAATGGCAATAATTTTGAGTTGTGGAAACTCAAAATGGAGGACATGTAGCTTGTAGATCAGAATTTATGGGAAGTCGTATCTGATACAAAACCAACGGCAATGTCTCAAGAAGACTAGGATCTCAAAGATTGAAAATCTAAGGGTTTGATAAGACTCTGTTTGGCTGATTTAGTGCTCCTGAATATCCATGAAGAGAAGACTGCAAAGGAACTTTGGAAGAAGCTTGGAGATGTTTATCAGGCTAAATCCCTGGTGAACAAATTATTCTTGTGAAATAAATTATATTCTCTGAGGATGGAAGATGGAGGATCTGTCACTAATCACCTGAATACATTCAATATACTTATTTCCCAGTTGACTTTTGTTGGTGTGAAGATGGAGGAGGAGGATCGATGTATGACATTACTGTGTTCCTTACTAGATTCATGGGACCACCTTGTTATGGCCATTGGGAGTACCACTACCACCTTCAATATGGATGAAGTGGTTTCTTCATTGTTGTTTGAAGAGATGCAGAGAAAGTCTTTTGAATTAGCTAAGGAGGCTTTTGCGGTTTGTGGTAGATCTAAAGAGAAGGAAAAGAAAAAGGATAAGAAGAAGGAAGAAAAAAGAAGATCCAAATCCCTTGGGAGATCTAAGTCTCCTAGAAAGTCCAAGGCCTTGTGTTGGAATTGCGGCAATCCTAGTCACTTTCGCAAGGAGTGCAAGGAGGAGAAAAAGAAAAAGAAGAAGAATTATGATTCAAATTCTGACAAGTCCTCTTAAGATGAAGGATAAGCATTTGTCGCTGCCTTGGCAATGCATGCATTTGAGGATGTGTGGCTTATTGACTCTAGTGTATCTTTTCACATGACCTCACAATGGGGCTAGTTTTCAAAGTATGAAGAATACGATGGTGGAAAGGTGTACTTGGGTGATGATTCTCACTTGGATATTGTTGGCCGTGGAAGAGTCTTGATTCGATTCCTTGATAGATGAGTAAAAGGAATCAATGGTGTTTTGCATATCCCTGGTTTGACATGGAACCTTCATTCTATAAGTAAATTGAATGATGTGGGTGTGCAGGTTGTTTTCTCGAGTGGAGGATGCAAGATAACTAGAGGATCTATGGTATTAGCTAATGGTGTTAGGATTGGCACTCTATTTCAGCTTGATGCATGTACAGTTCAGTGCAATAATGCCTCTGTTTCAAAGAAGAGAGCTTCAAGGTCTTCATCCTCACCATTGGAACCGGTAGCAAAGAAGACTATTGCACCTACTTTTGATGGTCATGTTTTCTGGGTACCTAAGGGTGCTCATTCTATGGAGATGAAACTTCCAACTAAGAAGACAATACATTATGGCACCAAAGGCTTGGTCACATTGGTGAAAAGGGTTTGAGGACCCTAAAGAATAAAAATCTTGTTGAGGGTATGAATGATTGTAACCTTGAGTTTGACTTCTGTGAACATTGCATTTATGGAAAACAAAACCGTGTTCAGTTTTATTCTAGTTCTCACAAATCTTCTAAGGGGTTGGACTTGATTCATTCTAATGTGTTTGGTCCTGTTAATGTTCCTTTGATTTCAAAATTTGTTTACTTTATTTCATTCATTGATGATTACAGTAGAAGGACATGGGTGTATTTCCTTAGAAGTAAATCTAAAGTCTTTAATAGATTCAAAGAGTTGAAAGCTCTTGTAGAGAATCAAAAGGATAGAAAGATTAAGTTTTGAGAATTGACAATGGTGGTGAGTTCTGTTCAGCAGATTTCGACAAGTTATGTAAAGAATAGGGGATTGAGAGGCATAAGACAACTCCATATACCCCTCAGCAGAATGGAGTTGCAAAGAGAATGCATAGAACATTGATGGAGAGGGAAAGGAGTATGCTAAGTGGAGCTAGTGTTAAAGAAAAGTTTTGGGCTAAAGCTGTTACTACCACTTGTTACTTGGTTAATAGGTCTCCTACATCAGTGCTTGTTGATAAGACACCTATGGAGGTATGGTATGGTAAAAAGCCTTCATTAAGACACATTCAAGTATTTGGTTGTGAGGCATATGCACATGTGCCTAAGGAGAATAGGTCTAAGTTGGAGAACAAGGCTGTAAAGTGTATCTTCATCGATTATGACATCAGTGTTAAAGGGTACAAGCTTTGGGATCTAGTAACTGAGAGAGTTTTGTATAGAAGAAGTGTGATCTTCATAGAGCACAATCCTTCTTCTATTCTCTTACAGCCAAAGAAAGAAGAGAAGAAAGATGATGTGGTTTATCTTCCTTCCACCCCTGAGAAAGTTGAACCAAAAACATCTATTGGACCTAATAATGAGGAGAGCTCTAGTAGCTCTGAAAGTTCAGAAGAAGATGAAGAACCTCAACCTCAACCTTTGAGGAGGTCCACATGGATAAGGTAGCAAACTGATAGGTTTGGTTATTCATTGCATGGTTCCAATTGTATTTTTACTTTGATTTCTAACACTAATGAGCCTAGAACTATGAAAGAGGCTATGGGTATGAAAGATGTAGGTTCCTAGAAGGAGGCCATGGAAGAGGAGATGGCTTCTTTGGAAAAGAATAATACTTAGGACTTGGTGCCTTTTCCTGAAGGACAATAACCTATTGGATGCAAATGGGTGTTCAAAATAAATTCAGTGTAGATGGCAGTGTTGAGAAATATAAGGCTAGATTGGTTTTGAAGGGGTATTCTTAGGTGGAGGGAATTGACTATGGTGAGATTTTCTCTTCCGTTGCAAAGCTGACATCTATTCGGTTCTTGTTATCTCTTTCAGCAGTGTATGGTCTAGAAGTGGAATAGATGGATATGAAGACATCATTCCTTCATGGTGACTTGGAGGAGGAAATCTATATGTCACATCCAAAGTGCTACGTGGTGAAAGGTAAAGAAAATCTAGTTTGCAAGTTGAAAAAGTCTTTGTATGGTTTGAAATAGTCTCCTAGGATGTGGTACCAGAAGTTTGATGCCTTTGTGTTGAGTATTGGATTTTAGAGATCAAAATCAGATCATTGTGTTTACTACAAGTTTGACAATGATCACATTCTCATTATTGCATTGTATGTCGATGATCTCTTACTCGTTGGGAATGGTAAAAGTTTGATTTCTGATTTGAAGTCTCATTTGTCAGCATAGTTTGAGATGAAAAATCTAGGGGCATCTCGATACATTCTAAGAATGGAAATCAGAAGACACAGAGCAAACATAAAACTTTGGTTAGGCCAGAGTAAGTATGTTAACATTGTGTTGGAGAGATTTAGCATGACAGATTGCGGACCTTTGACTGTTCCTGTTACAATGGGGACAAAATTATCTATTGAGGATTGTCTAAAGTCTCCTTCTGAGATAGAGGATATGAGCAAAGTTCCTTATGCTAGTGCGGTTGGCAGTTTGATGTATGCGATGGTCTGCACAAGACTAGACATTTCCCAAGTAGTGGGAGCCTTAGTCGATTTATGGCTAATCCTGGATGGGTACATTGGGATGCAGTGAAGAGAGTGTTTAGATATTTGCTGGGTACTTCTGAGTATTCCTTATATTATCATGGTTATTCTATAGGACCTTGGCATTCACTTTGTATTTGTGGATTTGTGGATTCAAATTAGGCAGGTGACATTGACAATAGGAGATCCACCAGTGCTTATGTGTTCACTATGTTTGGTGGTGCTATTATTTGGATGAGTAAATGACAACCTATGGTTGCTTTGTCTACTACTGAAGCTAAGTACATGGCAGCAACTCATGCTTGTGAAGAAGTCATTTGGCTTAAGAGATTGTGTTCTGATGTTGGGTTTGATGCAGGGAAGATTACTATTTGTTGTGACAGTCAAAGTGCCATATGTTTGGTGAAGAATCCTACTTTCCACGCGAGGACTAAGGATATTGATGTCTAGTACCATTTTATTTGTGACATGGTAGAGGATGGGAAGGTGAACTTGGAGAAAGTTGATACTTTGACAAATGTTGCAGATTTCTTGACAAAACTTGTGAGCACAAAGAAGTTCAGATGGTGTTTAGAGTCTATGGGCCTCACGGCCCCTAGCAATTAAATCATGGTTTTGATACACCCTTTGCTCTTGTAAGGTGTTTGACAAGTGGGAGAATGTTAGGAAAAGTGTCTCAACCTTGCAACTTCGAAAGATTACCATTCTTCCTAGTTTTGGTCTTTTTGAATACCCTTTATCTTGGAGAATGGTTTGGAACCTTCAAAGTTTCCAAAATTTTCCAAAAGTTTCTAAATGAGCTAAAAATAGTGAGATTTACTATTTTTAGTAAGTCCTTCGATTGAGCTCAAATTGACCTAAAATTTTTCCCAGAAGGTGCGGAATAGCTAAGTGAACATCTCGGGTGAGTTTGATCTCAAGATCATATCAGGATTGCGAGATATTAAAGTTTCTTTTTTTTGAAACTACTAGAAAAAAGTTTTGAACTCAATTACCAGAATCAAAACTTCTCTAAACATCCTAAAAATTTTCATAAACATCACTAGCTTTCTGATGCATCAAATGGTTCATCAATCAGACACCCAGATCAAAAGTTATGGCCTCCAAAAGTTGGACATTTTGTTATTGGGAAATGTAAAAACATGTTGGACACATAAAAGAGCTATAAAGGGGAGAGTTACACATGTTGGTGTGTGGTTTGGCACATCATAAGGAATCTTTTATTGGAGATAATTTGGGTGCCACTTTATGGGTGGTTTTGGCTCATGGTTTTGTAATTACTGGTAATGGTTTACTATATTACATCTCCTATATATTAGTAGCTAGAGATGGAGGTTGTGTGTAAGCATCTTATAGATGTCGAATTACCTCCTAGATCTCTGGTTGGATATACTCCTATAAAAGGTTTCTCTGCAAGTATATTGTAATCTTTGTGATTCCTGAATAATATATTGGGCGGCTTTGAAGTGTGGGGCGTTTTACCTAAAAGGGTTTTCCCCACGTATATCTTGTGTTGTGAGTTTTGTGTTTGCATTTGGAAGTTGTTATTATCTTTTTGTTAATATGCATCTTAATCTGTAACTATAAAAGTAAAAATTTACATAAGTCTTTCCTCAGTAGATCAATATAGGAAGCATTTCCACATACCTTGCTTCCTTTCAACAATCACACATAACACACGCATACAGTGTTTCTCATATAATTCAATTTGAATAGAAAGTTGCCATGTACAAACAAGTAATCTTATATGCAAAATGTATAACCTACAACCCAAAAGCACTCCTTTCTTATTGGAATCTATCAAAATCATAAATCTTTACAATATCTTTATTCTTACTAATCTACTATTACAATTCTAACTCTGAGATATAGAGCATAGTACGAATTCCCCTTATATTGGAGAAATACAAAAGTATGTTCGCTAACCCCCTAGAATGACTATGTTTAGAAAATTTGACATTACAATACAAAAATAGTTTTGGGAGCTTGTCCTCATTCAATATTTGATATTACAATTCAATTACAATTATATGTGTGTTGACATAATCCTCCAATGATGGTGTTTGATCCACCTTATCATTATGAGCAACATATTAGGCATCCAAGAATGCTTTTGACTCCCTATCAATATGGTCACACAACTTCTCCAAAGAAATGAGCTCATCCAAAACTGAATTGAGGGGACCTATTTGTAGCTCACCATCCACACAAACCAAAGCAACCACCCTTGGCCCCACAACACCGAATTTTGCTTTCCATTGATCCAATGTTTTGGCTTGACACTGATCATATTTGAAGTTAGGAAACACCTTCATTTTCATTTGATCAATTGGTCACCTTCTCCTTTAGCTATTTCTCTAATTTGATCATGTAAGAGGCAAAAACATGTAGAATTTCCATGAATTTTGATACGCCTTATAGTCTAGGGGGTTTGTTCAGATCAAACCTAGCTGACTTAACCATTTACTTGATTGTGGCATTCCTTGGCATCCACTTATCCATGATTTCTTGTAAAATAGATGAATTTTGCTCATGCTTAACCAAAGTTTGTTTCAGATCTGCAACCCCTTTGTATGCATCATCTACTTTTCCGTTTATCTTAGTTAACTAATGGTTAACTATATCAGACACAACCCTACTATATTTTTTCATCTTATCTCCCTTAAAGGTCTTAACTGATCCTTTTAACTCCTCAATTTATACAAGCAAAGCATCTATATCGGATGGAAGAGCCTCACCTGATGGTCTTGAAATGATAGCCACAGGAGTGCTAGAAGATGCTAACTCCTCCTCTAGGGCTCTTAACCTCACCAAGTCATCTGTGTATCTCTTTTGCAGATTGTTGTAGTCCTTTTTTAGATTTAGAACTGTAGCCTGACTAAACATTGTAGTATCAACCACCAAGGCTGCTGCATCTAGTGCTGGAGTGGTAGAAACTCTTTACATAATTAAATTACCCCTCAAATGATCAATTCTCTCAATAACATCTGGTTTTCTTATGTTGGGTGTTAGGGTCCATATAGCCAATGTTTCAAAATTTGGATTGAAACCACATCCAAAAACTTCTTCCACCTGCTCTTCAGTGGAGAAAATTACTTCATTTTGTTTCTTTATAGTTTTAAAGGCCAAGGCATTTTCTAGACTCCAATTTGGAAATAGCAACATGCCACTCTCCATTACTATCAATCTCCCTTCTTCAAGAGTGATGTTATCTAATCTTAAGTCAAATTCAGACAAAACTCTTATGGCTAGATCCTTCTCTTCAAATGGATTCAACTTTCCCTCTTTCCTCTTCAAGCCTAGTCTAATAGATTGCCTGTTTTCTTCTCAATACAAAGTCTCTAAACTCCTATCTCTTCACAAATTCATCATCTTGCAAAAATGTTTGGCAATAAAGTGCCCTGATGTCTCTAGTCTCATCATTAGCGACCTTCAAATAATTAATTTTCCTATTTTGAGGCACCAATGGTATAATCATAGCTATTTCTTCTTCATTAATTACATCTATAATTCCCACCTCTCTTGGAGTGTCCTCAACATCTACAATCTCCATGGGGGCTTTCCATTTGTCTTGAGGGGATATTTTTTCCTCGTATGTCTTCTAACTTTCCCCTTTTTTGTGCTCTGAGGTCTTCTACCTTTTAGCCTATTGGCTATCTACATCCTCAGTATCTTGAGAAACTCCTTCCTCTGTGTCTTCACTCCTTGCCCTGACATAAGGTTTTATCCTCACTCTAGGATCCCTTTGCACCTTAGGAGGTCTTTGCTCAGGAATCATCAATGTATCTGCATTTTCTAACATTTTCGTGATCCTAATGACCCTACCCTTTTCTTTAAGACAAGAACCCTAAAATGTAGGATTCTTTTTAATCCTCTCATTTTCTCCCTTAACAATTCTTTCCCATGTCTCAAGTTTGCTATTAGGCTCTTCGTATGTTAGGGTGTTCCTTATCACATCCACAAGAAAATTCATGTCATGAGGGAATGTAGACTTTTTACACTTAGTCTAACTGAATTAATGAAACCTTCAGGGTCAAACTTTTCCCTAGCATTAGCACATGACAATCTTAAAGTATTAAGAAAAGGATAAATTTGGTCCAAACCTTCCTTGTTAGCTACTTGGAAGTCTAACCATTTCAAAGAAATAGGGAAAAATGAACCCTTCTTCTAACCTCTAAGGTTAAACTTGTCCACTTCATTTAGCTACCAAATGATCTCCAGATAAGCCAATCTCTTTGGCACATAAACTGGTAACAAATGAGGTTGCAAAGTGAAATCATAAACTCTAAAATATGTAGAATATTTGTTCAAAAACCAATCTCCCTAGTTATGCTTTATTCCTATCCTAGGAGTTTCCTCATATGGCCTATGGAAATCCTTTACTTCCTGAGGTATCCTTTCCCTATGATCCCCCATATATTCCATCATTCTCCTAACAAAGAACTCCTAAAAAATGATATCACTTGAATTCTCATAGTCCTTATCCCATAGATAAGTCTAGCATTGAACTGACAAGGGATTGTTTTTGTCATCAAACCTTTTCACTTGCAAAGTCTTTTCCCACACATCCCTACCGACATATAAGAAAATGTGGCACATAAGGGAATACCACTTAAATTTCAATTCCTTATTGGCCTTGAGGGCTATGATTTGTTTGTGCATTTGATCTGCTAGGAAAAGCAAAATCAAATTCTACATTGATAGTATCATCTTGAATATCTATTTCCATAAAGATCAAATGGACTGGGATCTTTTCTTCTGCATCTACACTAGTGATTTGGCAAAGTGAATAATATGTTTTGATAAAATATTCTTCAAAAGGTTTGATACTAAGTGGCTCCTTCTCAAAAACTGCCATTCCTCTGCCACAAAAAGCTTTCACTCTATGAATGGGAATCTTGACAGACCTATAGATTACCTTATGGGTCTCATATGTCTGTTTGAACTTATAAAAATATATAGCCTTTTTTGTTTCCTAATTCAAACCAAATACCTTAGCAATATATGATTTTGTGAGGGCAATAATTGGCTGGGCACTCATTGATAACACCCTCCTTGTGTTGGCATCATATCTGTTGGCTACTAGTCTGATAAAGTTTGTGTCAATGAACACATTGGACACTACGACCTTGCCCATATCCAGGCACCATCCATTCCTCAATGGTGACCTATCTTCTCTCTTCCTATGCTATCTCTCAAATAGAGACCATCCAATCATAGGGAGAAGAGCATCCATAATTTCACTAAGACAATCTATGAATTTATCATCCTTAATCCTCCTAGCAAGATTCACAACCCTCTTAGATGAACTAGGACATTGAATGAACAAATCATGTTCAAAACCCCATTTTGTTTCTAAAGGACTGACCATACTTGTATATGTGGGATTTAATTATAAACTAGGGCCCTTGAAAATTGAGCAAATTCTACAATTCACCCTAATATGATCATGAGTTCAGTTTCTACAATCAGTTTGAAAAGGAACAATGAGATTTGCAAGAAAATTGATTGAAGTATCGACAATTTTCACACTTGTTTTCACAACCGAAAACCCTACTTCTTTAGCTATTACCATGGGCTACTTGATTCTCACAAGAAGTCTGATTACAGATGAATGTACTCATTGCAACGATCCAATTTATATATCTATTTCACCAATCGAGTAAGATTTTGAAGGATTTCCCATCAAATCGCCATTACTACAAGCATGTGTCAGCTAGTAAGCTAGGAACTAGCTGTTCTTTGTGTTTGAATCTCAACCATCAATGTGGTCAGTCTACAGGATAATCTACGGTTCTAATTTAAAAATTGCATCAATGGAAAGAATATTACACACTTGAAATGGTGTGGACCAATTGAAATTAGCCAACTGAGCAAAGCCTTTCCATTTCAAATCCATGTGTCAACTCATTGTAGAAACATAGGACTAGGAGGGACCCACACCACTGTCCTTGCACTCGCATGCAAAGCACTAGCTTTAGCTTGCTTGGACTAGATGGGGACTCACTTGACACTTGTCACTCTGTCGTAACATCACAAGGCATATTCTTTGGTATATTTTTGTTGCGCGCTCATACAATATAATAAGGAGTGAGCACAACTTAGGCATTCAACTGATAAGACTTAGGACCCACCCATTTAGAGATCTACGGTCAATGCATCAATGCAGCTCTGACAGATCTAGAGCCCATTATGCCACAACAAGCATTGATTTGTCTTCAGGGACTTTAGACTTAGACTTAGGAAACATTTTCATGCATGAAGGAAGCTGGTGACTAGGCTCAAGGACCGGCTTCGAATGGGAATCAAGACATAAGGTTGTAACTTAAGTCTAGGACAACTGCCCATTATAAGTCAACTAAAAATTATAACGTAGGCTAAAGGTAAAGGCTAAGGGCTTAGGGTTTAAGGCTTTCTACATATAGGCTTAGCCAATTGTAAGGGTTTTAGGCTAGTGAGCAAGGAAATTATGGGGGTTTTCCACTAGTGGCTCTGGTTGGGGACGCATGGTTGACTCAGTCATGATGCAGACCACATAACTCTAGGAAGCAAGCCAGACAGAACAAAACCCTAAAACTTAAACAAAGAGGAAAAATAGAAAACATGAAAGACAAACATCCTAACTAACTATGTACAATGTGCATGGAATAAATCCTCCTTCAAGAAAAGAAGGGTTTCAAAAATTGTCCATGCACTGACAATTTCTGAAATTGACCATCAAGGCTTTGAACAAAATATGAGTCTTCTCCATCTGTATTATTGATCAAATATGGGTCGGTCTAAAGAGGATCAAACTTTCCATGTTTGCCCTTATCTTGATATCTGGTATTCCACGTGAGAACTAGATCATCAATCTAAAACTGCCTTTCTGAAGCCTTCTTATCAAACAAATATTTCACTTTTTGCTGCTTCTTCAGATTGGTATTTTGTGCTTCTCTTCTAGTTTCATCCAATGCAACTAATTAGTTGACCCTTTATGACATTGCATCCTGTATATCACCATCATTTTCTTATATGAACCTATATACTAGTAAGAGATTATTCATAGGCATCCTTGCCTCCACTCCATACACCAATTCAAAAGGAGATTCTCTTGTTGCTTTCTTGATATTCACTTTGACAGCCCATACTGCCATTTTGAGCTTGGAATCCCATGCCTTCTTGTTCTTCCAAATTATCCTTTTGATTATTTTTAGTAAGCTCTTGTTACTAGATTCAACTTGACCATTCCCTTGAGGGTGATATGGTGAATAATAAGACAAAGTGATTCCATAATCATTGTAGAAATCCACAAATTCTCCAGACCTGAAGCACATTGCATTATCTATCACCAGTTTTGTAGGCACTCCAAATCTAATTATTATATGCTCTAGAAAAAAATCTACAATGACCTTACTTGTAGCCTTTCTTGTTGGAATTGCTTCAATCCATTTAGTAAAATAGTCAGTGGAAACTAATATCCAACTACGTCCACCAATGAAATCAATTCCCTATTGCTGGAATGGAGCTTCCACTATTATGGTTCTAAGTGGCAATGCACCTACATACTTCATTTTTCCTAAAAATATTTGGCAAGCTTTGCAAGTTCTCACAATCTTGTGTACATCAGAGAAAAGTGTAGGCCACCAATATCCTGATCTTAAAATCTTCTGTGCAATAGTTTTCTCCATGTAATGTCCTCCACACACTCCATTGTGCATCTCAATCAAAATTTTAGTTTCTTGATCTTCATCCACACATCTTAGTAGGACACCTTCAGAATTCTTATAATACAACTCTCCTTTTAGAATGTCATATTTTATTGCTTGTAATTTTAGTGTCCTCTTCTTATTATCATTTAAGTGAGCTAGACATGTTGTATCCTACAAGTATTAGACAATATTCTTATACCACTCTGAATCTTGCACACTGCATACCCTGTCTTGTGTAGCATTCTCAACTATGTTCACCTGATAGGCTTCAAGATTTGACTTAGTCATTAACTTTGCTAAGCCCTGCCCTCTTACTAACTTGGTAATCTAAATATCAATGTTGAATTATTGAATCTTATTTATCCATCTGCAATGTCTTCCTGTCCCTTGTTGTTGTGTGAAAATGTCCTTTACTCAAGAATGAGGACATAAGCTACAATTTGAGCACCTACCAAATAGGGTTTGAAGTTCTTCACTGCTTTAACCAAGGCGTAAGCCTATTTTTCCATTGTCATACTTCAATTCTGAAGCTTGCAATGACTTACTAAAAAATGCAATTGGTTGCTCATATCCTTCATCATTCTTTTGTAATAAGACTACAACAATTGTATGGAAAGAGGCAAAGGAAAACAATTGGAAAGGCTTTGAAAAATCAAGAGACTTCAGTATAGGGGTTGTTTTGATGGGTTCCTTTATATTCTGAAATGCCTGGACTACTTCATCTCCCCATGTTATTATTGCACCTTTATTCATCATCTTGGATATAGCCTTGGTTGTATTCACAAAGTTGGTAACAAACCTTCTCACAAAATTTATCTGGCCAAAGAATGACTGTATGCCTTTAATTTTTTTAGGCACTGGAATTTTATCAATGGTTACCACTCTATCAAGATCAATTCTCACTCCATCTTTAGATACAATATGCCCTAACAAATTACCCTCAGTCACTCCAAAAGCACATTTCTTGGGGTTTAGTGATATGCCATACTCTAATGCTTTGATGAAAATCTTCTCTAAATGCATGCAATGATCTACTGCCTTCTTGGAATATGCAGTCAAATCTTCCTGATATACTACTAATATGGAGTCTATAAGGCATGCAAATGCAACATCCATTGCTCTTTGGAATGTCGCTCCTGCATTTGTCAACCCAAATAGAATCCTTACATACACATATGTGCCCCAAGGTGTAGTGAAGGCAGTCTTGTATTGCTCAAATTATTTCACCTTTACTTGATTCTAGCCTGAGAGTCCATCCATCATGGATAAAAGTTCACACCCTTTGACTTTCTGTACATAGCTTCCATATTAGGCAATGGTTAATATCTTTCAAAGATGATACATTCAAATTCCTAAAGTCAACACACAGTCTGATATCTCCATTTTTCTTTCTAACTTGTACTAAGTTGGAAACCTAAGAAAAGTGTCTAATAGGTTTGATAATCCATCCATCCATAAGCTTGATTAATTCTTCTTGCATCTTTGGAGCTAAGTTTGGATTAATAGGCCTTTGCTTTTGCCTAAATGGTTTAGCATCTAGCTTCAATGGAATCTCATGCTGAAACAAGTCTTCTCTGTAGGCTTTCAAATCATCATAAGACCATGCAAAAACATGCTTGCACTTTTTGAGAAAAGCAATCAACATTTTTCTAACACGTGGAGTAAGTTGTTTTCCAATATACACCTTCTTAGGAGCATTATCTGTTCACATATTTACCTCTTCCAGATCTTGTTTATCAGTTGAAGTGGTCTTAACAACAAATTGGTCACTGTTATCAAATACTCTTTCTAAAGCAACTAATCCTTTTAGGATCTTGTTTTTCTTAAGCTGTATAGCCTCATTACCAAACAGTGTTTCTTTTCCATCAACGATTTCCACAAAATTTTGGAAATCTATTTCTTGATTTTCATACTCATCAATGCAATGCAAAAATTTGATCACATCCTTATCATCATCAAATACCTGCTAGCTAGAAATATTATCAGGGATAGTAGGTCTTGCCTTTATTTCAACTTTTGCAATATTAGCTAGGGTAATGTCATCTAGTCTAATTGCAAAATTTACCAAAAAATCCACCATGACATTCCTAGACCTTTCAACCCAATTGATAGAAAATGCATCAAATAATTCAATAACATCCCACATTGCATGTTTATACTGCTTTAACCTTTTATTCTTTGATACATACTTACTTCTGACCTATGAAACAATAAGATCTGAATCACCTAACACATTGAGTGCTTTGATTCCATGTCTCACAACTATATTCAATCCAAGTAAGAGTGCCTCATATTTTGCAATATTGTTAGTGCACTCAAACTTCAAAAGGAATGAAAACTTGAAAGTCTTACCGCTAGGAGTAGCAAAAACTACATTTGCACCTGAACCTTCCTTTGAATAGGTGCCATAAAAATACATGGACCACAATTCATTCTCACCTTTTGATTTCTCTACTTCATGATCAATTGGTCTTTTCTTTTCAATGTTAGCATTAGATGATACCACCTAAAAATTGTCACAATCCACATCAACAAAACATACCTGATCAATTGGTTCTTCTTCTTCAACCAGGTTAAGTGCTCTCTCTGCCCTTTCCAATTTGACATCTCTGTCATTCATGGGAATCATGGCATAAGACATATCCAACTACATACTAACTCCAATCAATGCTACCCATCTCCTGGACAACAACATCCCAATTGAGGGTTGATGTCTACTATAGTGACATTCATTGTATACTTCTTCTTAGGGCAAGCTACAAGCATGAAGTCAACATGTTTCATGATTCCAATAACAGGCACCTCCCTATTATCCATAGAAAAATACTTACCACATGCCTTAAATCTATCTTCATTCCTATCTCTTCCATAATAGCTAAAGGCATAATATTGGTAGATGCACATGAATCAACCATACAATTTCTAACCTTTTTACCATTTATAATCAAAGAAACATAAAAAGGCTCTATCTGAGAGGGACATTTTGTGAGATTAGTGCTCATATATACTTTTGAATCTCATCTTCTCCAACATCATTCCATTGGTCCCCTTCTTGATGTTTGTCACCCTGATCTGTCTGATTAGTAATACTAGAAATGAAAGCCAATGCTTTAGTCTTGTGTTCCTCAATTTTCATCATCCCAAGAAGTGGAACTACAACTTTCATTTGTGATAGTGCTTGATTCATGTCAAATGGAATAAAATTCTACACTTGAGCAGTGTTTTGACTCATACCTAGTGTATTGTGATTCTTACCTTTATCATCAGTTTGAGTAGCTTTAGAACCTCCTGAAGTTTTGGCACTAGCACCTGGTTTGTCTCTGGACTCTTTTTTACTCTCATTGTTCTTCGTCTTTGGAATCTCTGCAACTAAACCTTTAGCATTGTTCTAAAATTGCTTCATAAACAAGCTTCCTGGTTTCCCAGAATCACCATTTTGAGCCTTACTTCTAAGATTATAGTTACTCTTTACTTGAGCAACTGTAGCCACTGTGAGAGCCTTGATTTCTTCATCAGAAGGTCTCCTCAATTCAATGTTAGGGACCCATGAATCAATTCCATATACATACTAATCTTCATTCTCATCATCTGAGAAAACCTGCTGACAAATATGGTCTTTTTGATATCTTCTTTCAATTACATCTGCTTCAGCATCTTGTTCATCTAAAGAAGAATAATGTCCATTGGTAAATAACATGTTGACATCATCATCCTCATTGTATTGTGGCTCATTACATTCATCACAATTATTACTATCATTTTGGAAAGATTGAGCAACCATACACTGTAATGGTGAGTGAGGCATTTGACAAACCATACACCATAGAGTGTCTTCAACCATATTGATATTTTTATTAAGTGGTTTAGGTGTGTCCTTACTATGCTGACATCTCTTATTATTATTACTATTTTGAATAGGCTTTCAATTATACCAGTTTGTATTGTATGGCATGTCATGTAATTGTAGCCTTCTTTCTCGTTTCTAATAATTCTGTTTATCATCTCCTAATACCTTTTTCACCCTAGCTACTTTGTAGCTAAGATATTTCAAAGCATTCATTACCTTATCCAACTTATCATTAGATATGGAAGCTATATTTTGTTGGAATTTATTATTTGGGTTTTGTAAGATTTTGACTTCATCCCTTCTAGCCCAATTCCCATATGCTTTCTTATTATTCTCAATGTTAGTTGCAATCCTGAAAGCATCTCTAAGAGTAGTTGGGCTCTTAGCCCTCAATTCATATCCCATTTTTGCATCAAAAGCATTTGTATACAAAACCATACATATAGGTTCATTAAAGGTCTCATATGAGGTGGGACCTTATTTAGAATTTTAGTGAATCTTGTATTGAAATCAGTCACTGGTTCATTTGATCTTTTAGTTATGCTAGTAAATTCATTTATAATAAACATAGGATCAGTTTTATCTCCATATTGTTCTCTAAAAACCCTTTTGAACTCATCCCATGGCTCAATACTTTGATCATGCAAGTTTCTATACCATTCCCTAGCTTTCGGCCAAAGATTGCATAAACAATTTCATAACAACATATTCATGTTTGACCTCAAAGTCATCCATCAAATTTAGGAATGTTTTCAAATGCTCTTCACTAGAAACTGCATTATTACCTAAGAATTTTGTTAATGCCATCCTAGTATCATTGTCAATTGGATTAGGGTAACCAAGAATACCAGTGAAATCTAACTGTCTATATTTCTCCAATTGCATAGGTCTTCTACCCAAATTTTGATTTATATTACCTTGAGCATTGACATTCTGATTCCTTGGAGGCAACTGATTTGCCCTATTTTGATTTACATTTTGTTGTTGATTAGCAGACACATTTTCAATGTGATTGGCTTACAAATTCTGATTTGCATTTTGATTAACTCCTCCATGTTGGTGATCCATTGGGTTCTGATTATTAGGATTGAGTACATTCTGATTATTTGCATTTTGAGCAGCAAGGATTGCATTCTGATAAGAAATTCTTAATGCCTCAACCCTAAGTCTCATTTCATCTCTTATCCTAATGGCCTCTAAGTACTCAATCTCAACTCTGGGTTCTTAACTTCAACCAACAAGTCATTCTCATTGGGCATTGATGAAGATGATACATTCATGTCCTGATTATTTATACTCTTTGGAGATTCATTATCAAATGGATTGCTACTTGGACTTCTGTGAGACATATCAAAACTAATTCTTTGTCTATTAGCTTCCTATTTTTGATAGACTTCATGGACATTAGCTTCTGCATTTGTGAAATGCTCCTCAGAAAACCTAGCCTCATGGGACTGACTACCACCTTGACTATTATCAATATTTTTGGGCCCAAGAGGATCATTTTAGTTACCTTGATTATTAGGAGATTTGTTTTGTCCCTTTTTTGTCCACATTTTTCCTAATAGGTCTAGAACTAAGGGATTATTTTGGGACCTTCTACTATGCATAAAATAGAATTTCACTGGTTAAGGGATAAATTCAAAGTCACCACCCACCACAATGGGATTCAATTTTGACACTATGTTATAAGGTCTAAATTGTTTTGTTGACAACTCCCTAATAGAGTCACCAATCTGTTGGTGTTTCCAACTAATTGTCTAATTATCCCTATAAGGTAGCTACCCTCATTGGTCAAGACTTTCAGGTCAGTGGCCAACGAATAAGAGACACTTTTTCTCTTCTACACTTTAGATTCTGCTAGACCTAGGGGTATTCCCTTATGACAATATCTGACAGTCTCTCCCAAATACAATGAGATATTGATTAAGCATATTGTTCTCACTAATGTATTGAGGTCTGAAAGATCCTATTTTAGATTAGCTAAGTCCTCAACATGTATCTATTTTAGAACTTTGAGAACATGGAACAACTTGAACACATTATACAAAAAATAAAAAAATGGTTTATGTGCTTGGAGCTGAAAGATATCCTCAGATCGGTGCCTATTTAGGGTAACAGATTCAAAACCTTACATGCAAGTGTTCCTCTCATGACAACAAAACTTCATACTCAGAGGGTTGATAATATAACTATTGCCTTATAGCAATGAGCCCAAGAAAGAGTATTATCTATGATTATTCTTTACTAATCCCTTGATACAATAGAGTTCTCCTTATATCTAGTCTAAAGCAATTTAATCCATTCCTTGAACATATGTAGTAAATCAGATATACAATATAGAAATTGTATATTGATGAATTCAAAAACCCCTAGCAAATTCACTCAAAAGAAAAAGTTGAAAGGAAGCAAGGTACACGGGACACACTTCCTACACCAACCTAATGAGGGGAATAGTATGCAAATTCTTTTAAATCCTTACAATTGTAACAATGTTAAATATATAACATAAAGATTACAACAACACAACACAGAAAGAGAGTGACACAAG
Organism: Cunninghamia lanceolata; assembly: GCA_027924645.1. Lineage (NCBI taxonomy): Eukaryota > Viridiplantae > Streptophyta > Pinopsida > Cupressales > Cupressaceae > Cunninghamia > Cunninghamia lanceolata. The sequence goes on along the minus strand of BSBN01001272.1, from coordinate 15,454,772 downwards.
ATATATCGTGGGGAAAACCTTTTTTAGGTAAAAAACCCCACACTCCAAAAGATGCACAATGTATTAACAAATCTGTAAAGGATTAAAATACATAAAAGTTCAAAGCTGTGTCACACTTTTATAAAGGAAACAACCAACACTAATCTAACTTTTAAACTTGAATCACTAGAAAGTGGCATAGATGTTTTGAATTTTGAAATGATGTAAACTAATAAAATGTGTATTTTTTAGTATATTTTATGTTTGTATTTTTTGGAAAAAATTAAAAAAAATTTGAATATAGTTTTTTTAAAATTAACTCTATAATTTAGTTGCTGATAAAATGCTGAAAAATGATGTTACATGAGATGCCAAGCTTTATATAGTAAATTTTCTTTTTCCTTAATTTTTTTTGAGTATATTTATAACTTGAAACTTTAGGGCATGGATATGTATTTTGCAATTTTAATAAATATATATTTTTAAATAAATATTTAAATGTGCCTGTAAAACATGATTGTTTCCAACCGACGTCAACTTTAAATTAAATATTTATCTAAAATAGAAAACAAATTATACTATCTTAATCTAGATTCTTTTATCTAGGGCATCATATATTTTTTAATAAGTTTTATTATTTTTCTTGACATGGTAATCAACCTAGTATTTTTGTGCTAATAAACTACTTTTAGTAAAAAAATAAAAATAAAATAAAAATAATAATTGAACTATTAAAATAAATATATATTTGAAAACTAAACTTATGGATCTACAAAAGGGTATTTTTACATTTTAAAAAAAATGTTATTTATATGAGTAGGAGTTGTTGAAACATTAATTTTTTAAAATAATTTCATTTTTTTAGTAAATTGGCATCAAAGTGGTGCTACATAAGCATTTAGCCAACAATTTTAGTTGGAAAAGTTATGGACATATTTAACTTATCTAGAATGAATCTTACTAGATCATATGTTTGACCAAAATTGACTTTTAGTTATAAATACTAAAATTCACTTGTGCTGATAAGTTGGTTGAAAGTGTGACACGACTTTGACAAGCAATGCAAGTTCTTCTAGGAGTCTACAAATGTCATTTCTAGAGTAATTGCGGCAATATAAAATTACCTGTACAAACATTATATGTCTACTACCCCAAAACTCTGCAATATATAGAGTTATAAGGGAAAACTGAGAAGCTTCTAGAGGTAGGCATCCATCTTGGCCACATGGCCATTTGCCAACATCAAAGGACACTTGTACAACATGCATACACTCTCTTACATCTATCATACATGGCAAATTTTGTAGGAGTCCGGACAACACTGAGAGGGGGGGTGAATCAATGTTGAGTAGATTTTTGCAACTTATTATAACTTTTAATTTACAAGACTCAGAAAGAGAAAGTCATCAATGAACTATTACACATATATGTATAAGTTTGATAATGAAAATTATGAGCAGGACCACATAGAGATAAATCTTAACATAGAAGCAAGAACACACATAGAAGCATATCATTAACACAAGAATTACTGGAGTGGAAAACCCTCTCTGGGTAGAAAAACCACTCAAAACTGCCTCACTGGCTTAACTGGAAAACATGCCTCACTAGCTACAATATGTACCTAGGAGCACCAACTCCAATACCAAACAGAAGCACCCACTTCCAACACTGATATACCTCACTGGTAAATAAATAGGTCTCACTGACCAAAAAGCCTCACTGGCATACTGTGCCTCACTGGCAAACCAAATCACCAATAGATGTAATAAACAAATCAGAGGGATACTCTGTTTCCATTCAATACAAAACATATGTCTGTCAAATGGTCATTCTGTTCAAAATTAAACTTACATCCGGATACACTCAACAATCCTTTATTCTGATCCAACCAACAACACTACATATTTTTTATGTTTCATCTCTGTCTATTTATAAGGTTGCATCAATGCACCTGAAAGATTATTGTAAATAAAAAGACTTTTGATGTTCCTCTTCTCTTCAAAAGCTTCTTCTTTATTTTTGTGTCAATTTCACCTTCTGACCCTTGACATCTGCATAAACAATTTATCTATACAAAAATCTTCAATAATATTAATCAGTGCCCTGTAAAATAAAAACTCTTCTTGTATCCTCTTTTTATCCTGCAACAAATTACATTTCTACAAGATAAAATCATTTTCTTTTCAATTTTCATCTTGAATCTTCTTTTTGTATTCTCCAATCTGCAAAGAAAATAAATCTTCATATTCCACATTTCAAAACAAATCATCTATAAAAAAAATCTCCTTAAAAACTTCCAAGCTTTTACATTCAAAACCCTTGAGCTTCTTCTTCTTCTCAATCTGCAAGAGTATCTTCAATCTCTCTTTGGATTAAAACAATATTTTCAATCTGCAAAAATATCATCTTCAAAACTAAAAATCTGCATCCAATGCCCTGCTCACAAAATAATTGATAAAAACATTTTGTTCCTTTAAAAAAAATTCATCTCTTTATATTCCTTCAAAGATGACTCTTCAATCTTTTCAATCTGCATAAATAACTTCACTAATCTGCAATATAATCATCTGATATTTTTATATTCTTTGTTAAAGCAATCCTCTCAAAAACAATCTCCAATTTCTCCATAAATATTTGCTTTACAAAAGGAAATCTCCTCAAATTCTTCTTTGCAAACAACCTCTTTATTTTCTCAAGAAAACAAAAAAATTGTTCATCTTCTATGCAAAATGATTTATCAAAAATCAATCTTCTCACATAAAAAAAATTCACTAAATTCTTCAATGGCTTTTTCCAAAAATATTGCTTTTAAAAAAATAGCCATCTCCTATAAAGGCTCCTTGAAAAACTCATATGCATTCTATATTGAATTCAAGCCTTTTAAATAAAATAGAAATTTAACAAATTTCTTAAAAAAAACTTTTTTTAAAAAGACAAGGCATAAATTCGTGCCTTTTCCTAAAAGCATTCCAAGCTTTATAAATTTCGTGCCTTTTCCTTTATAAAAAAAAAGACTAAAAATAGTCTTAAAAAATCTCTTATGCCTTCCTAAAAAATTTGAACTCCACACACTAAATAAAGATTTTTATGTCTTTTAAAACATAATCATGGTCCCCTTTTTAAGTAAACTCATAAAGCTTAATATAGCTTATTCGAAAGCTCTTTAGAAAAAAAACGTGCTCTTCATAAACAAATAAGACTCTTCAATATTTTTCTAAAAAATAAAGCTTATTCAATGCTTTTATTTTATGCATAAAGCACCTTAAAAAAAATGCTCCTTATAATGTGCTCCCCATAGTATATTTAAAAAAACAGCCCCTTTCCATAAAACATGATCTTCTAAAACAATTCAATGTCTTTTCCTAAAAACATGCTCCACATATTTGAAGACTTTTTCATATTTAACCCATGTTCTCCAATTTGAGCATATTTGATGCTTTATTAAATGCTTATGACATTTGATATCTTTCTCAAATCTTTTGATTCCACATGAAGATCAAGTAAAGTCCATGAGTAAATCATATGTAGATCTTTGTCTATCTCTGCAGATGTAAATTCACTGTATGCCTTGAGAAGTGAAATATCGTCATCAACACTAATGAAGACTCATACAAAGAAAACAACTTCAAACAACATATCTGACACATCTGATTACTCACTACTGCAACTGCTCCTAATCAAAAGAATAATATGAGCAAACCTTTCGTTTGATGAATAAACTTCATGCAACCATACTGACCCCTGATAGAATCTTATCATTTCAACTTTGTCGTGCTTGGAGATATACTGATTGAAGACCACATCTATGAAGATCATGAAAAATTGTGAACAGATATTTCACTGCAACAACAAACAACACACAAGATGATATACTCCTGATTATCAACCCAAGATCCTGCAAGACCTTTTTGACATCAATGACAATCAGTCACCATCAGATTTGACTTCCCAAGAATGGAGCTCTCCAAGGCTAAAAATAGGCAATGATAGATGCTCTTACGCATCTTACAACTGTCATAAAAATCAGCAACATGACAACACTTAATGTTGTAAGAGAATTTGTCACACAACTAAAAATAGCATATTCCTCTTACAACATGTCATAACCCAACTAGGGTGCCCACAAATGCCTTTCTCTCATGCAAAGATACTCTTTGACACTTGTCTTCACTTGTCATAGGAATCTCTATACTTGGCTCTTACGCGTCATAGATTCTGTCATACAAAATAACTCTTCCATTATAATCCAAGATACTAACACATGACATATTAGTGCCACTTGAAATGGGATGCCCAAATCCACATGTGTTTGACTTGACCATCCAAGTCATATTACAAGTAGGATGACATGTCACAATGCCACCACAAACTAAATGACAAATTAGGATGTGCAAGTAAATACAAAATTAGGCAATTAAATAAATAAATAATCTAATAATCAATGCTAAGAATTGTAAGGTTGAGACACCTTAATTCCCAACATTCTCCCACTTGTCGAACACCTTGCAAGAGCCAATATAATGACAAGATTTAACTGCTAGGGGCCAAGAGGCCCATAGACTCCGAGCACCATCTAAACTTATTTGTGCCCATAGGTTTTGTCAATGCATCTGCAACATTCTTCAAAGTGTCAACCTTCTCCAACATCACCTTCCCATCTTCTACCATATCATGAACAAAATGATACTGAACATCAATGTGCTTTGTTTTGGCATGGAAAGTTAGATTCTTTGCTAAGCAAATTGCACTCTGACTGTCATAATAGATAGTAATGTATCCTACATCAAAGCCAAAGTCTGAACACAACCTCTTAAGCCAAATGGCTTCCTTACAAGAATGAGTTTCTACCATGTACTCTACTTCTGTCATGGATAAAGTGACCATAGGTTATTGCTTACTCATCCAACTAATAGCTCCACCAAACATAGTGAACACGTAGGCACTGGTGGATCTCCTACTGTCAATGTCACATGCCCAATCAAAATCCACAAATCCATGAATACTCACAGAATATTGAGGTCTAGTAGGATAACCATGATAGTATAAGGAATACTCAGAAGTACCCCTCAAATATTTTCAAACACTCTCTTCACTGCATCCCAATGTACCCATCCAGGATTAGCCATAAATAGACTAAGGACTCCCACTACTTGGGAAATGTCTGGTCTTGTACAGACCATAGCATACATCAAGCTGCCAACTGCACTAGCATAAGGTACTCTGCTCATATCCTCCGTCTCACAAGGAGACTTTGGACAATCATTAATAGATAACTTTGTCCCCATCATAACAAAAATAGTCAACAATCTACAATCCACCATACTGAATCTCTCTAACAAAGTATTAACTTACTTACTTTGGCCTAACCAAAGTTTTATGTTTGCTCTGTCTCTTTTGATCTCCATCCCTAGAATATACATGGCTGCCCCTAAGTTTTTCATCTCAAATTGTGCTGACAACTGAGACTTCAAATCAGAAATCAAAACTTTACCATTCCCAATTAGTAACATATCATCAACATACAATGCTATAATGAGAATGCGATCAATATCAAATTTGAAATACACACAATGATCCAATTTTGATCTCAGAAATCTAATACTCAACACAAAGGTATCAAATTTCTTGGTACCACATCCTAGGAGACTGTTTCAAACCATACAAAGACTTCTTTAACTTGCAAACTAGATTTTCTTTACCTTTCACCATGTAGTGCTCTAGCTATGACATGTAGATTTCTTCCTCCAAGTCACCATGAAGGAAAGTGTTCTTCACATCCATTTGTTCTACTTCTAAATCATAAGCTACTACAAGAGATAGCATGAATCAAATAGATGTCATCTTTGCAATAGGGGAGAAAATCTCACCATAATCAATTCCCTCCACCTAAGAATACCCCTTGGTAACCAATCTGGCCTTATACTTCTCAACACTACCATTTGCACCAAATTCTTCTTGAACACCCATTTACATCCAACATGTTTCCATCCATCAGGCAAAGGCACCAAGTCCCAATTTTTATTCTTTTCCAAAGAAGCCATCTCCTCTTCCATGGCCTCCTTCTAGGAACCTGTATCTTTCATACCCATAGCCTCTTTCACAATTCCAGGCTCATCAGTGTTAGAAATTAAGGCAAAAGCACAACTAGAATCAAATAATGAATAACCAAACCTGACAGGGTGCTTCTTGTTTCGTGTAGACCTCCTCAAAGGCTATGGTGGAGGTTGTTCTTCCTCTTCTAAACTTTTAGAGCTTCTAGAGCTCTCCTCATCATCAGGTCCAACAGGGTCTTTTGGTTCAGTCTTCTTAGGGGTAGTAGGAAACTAAACCACATCCTCTTTCTTTTCTTTTTCTTTTGGCTGTATAACAACAGGAGAATGAGATACCTTTTTGAAAATAATAGTTCTGCTATACAACACTTTTTCGGCTACAGGATCCCAAAGCTTGTACACTTTCACACTGACACCATAGCTAATGAAGATACACATAATTGCATTGTTCTCCAATTTTGACGTCTTCTCCTTAGGCACATGTGCATATGCCTCACAACCAAAAACATGAAGATGTCTCAACGAGGGCTTCTTACCAGACCACACCTCCATGGGTGTCTTATCAACGAGCACTGAAGTAGGAGACCTGTTAATCAGGTAGCAAGCAGTGGCTACAACTTCAGCCCAAAAATTTTGTTTGAGGCTAGCTCCACTAAGCATACTCCTAGCCCTCTCCATCAATGTTTTGTTCATTCTTTCTACAACTCCATTTTGCTACGAGGTGTATGGAGTTGTCTTATGTCTTTCAATCCCATGTTCTTTACAGAACTTATTGAACTCTATGGAACAAAACTCACCACCGTTATTAGTTCTCAAACACTTAATCTTTTTACCAGTCTAATTCTCAACAAAAGATTTAAACTCTTTGAACCAACTAAAGAATTCAAATTTGCTTCTAAGAAAATAAATCCATGTCCTCCTACTGTAATCATAATTGAATGATACAAAATATAATGATTTAGAAATTGAAGGAATATTCACAGGACCAAACACATCAAAATGAATTAGATCTAAAACACCAGAAGACTTATGAGTGTAATGGGTGGAATTTGGATAGTTGAGTTTTTGGTAGTTTTGTGTGTATATCCTCCTTTCACACTTACATTCAAGGACCTAGGGTCAAGTTGCAATGTACTATTATACCCTAGGTCACTATTGAGATGTAGGAAAACTTGGATTTTTACAATTATCTTCTCTTATGCTCAATTATGCCTTAAAACCCTAATTATACAAATACAACAGTAAATAGATGAATAATGAAAAATGCTGCTATAGAAAGATGTAAAATAACAAATAAGTGTGCACTTGTTTTCAAGGCCCAGAGGTAGAAAAGTCAGTGACTAAAGAGCGGGCGCCCAAGTCCAAGGCCCTACTTTTTGTCAAGATATGGAAACAAGGTCTACAACTTGTATCTGTTGTACTAGAGATTTTCTTGTTGCGAAACTTCAAGGACTAATGAGCAGATGCCCAAGTCCAGAGAGCTATTTTCTTCTCTGATGTACAATTTTGACACTCTACTGTACCCTCCTACAACTTCACTTTGTCTGCAATTCCAACCTGTAACTTGTAATCATGAAAACTTTGGGAGGGGTTGTGGTGTTTAGAGGCTTGCCTCAGTCAAGCCCCGGAGAGACATTCAAGCCTTCCGAACACTATTGTCAGATAGAAAGTGTGTGCCCTTGGGAGGCAGAGGCAAAAACCAAATGATAAATGGTTACAAACACAAATGAATGCCACCTTGTAGTGAATATCTCATGGGAGGAAGAAGCTCTTCATTCTATGAGGAGATGGATGCTCAAATCTACAAACACAAGCACATAGACAACACAAATCTACTCTTGCAGCACAATGAAAGCCTTGAATCACCTTTAGAATGCATAAAGTTCACAATAGCCATCTAGTTTACAAATGAATGCCTAAACATGCTTTTATATGCAACTACAGATATTCCCACCAAGATTTCATAAATTCAAACTTATCATGTCAGCCTAGGGACCAAATAATGGTCATAAACTGACACTAGGTATTTGGGCCTGACCCAAAATAGGGTAGGACTAGGGCGCGGGTGCCCAAGTCCTCCCCCCTTATTTTGGGCAGGGTTAGGTTCAAGGGGTCCCTCTAGGCCCCATTTGTCATGATACCTAGGGTTCATTCCATCGAGATGCTGAATTATGATGCAAGATGTCCTAAATGCACACTAGAGACCCAGGAGCTAAACCTTTTGAGGGAAAAGCCCCCAAAGGGACATTTTTTGACATTACATTTAGCCCCCACTTTAATGTATGTATAAATGCAAGGACAATACATGCATTAAAGTACGGTCAACAAGCATAGCAAACACGCCAAGCACGGAGAAGACATGCCAAGCATATTGAAGACAATGACAGGCATGCAAAACACAGAGAATACAGTAAATGCATAGAAGACACATTAATGCATGAAAGATAGGAATGATTTCTTTTCTTTTCTTTTTCTCATATATATGAAATGCAAATGCAAGTACAGGAAAGTAAACAAACCTCCCATAATGCAAGATGTACTACATATATGGGGCAACACACACGCAAGACACATAAAACCTCCCAAGATGTAGGATGCACTCATCGTGCAGGTCTTTAGACTGCATATGGGGCAAACACATCAAACAAAGCAAACATGCCAAACACACACATTTTCAAGACACAGAGAAAACACGGCAGACAAGTGATGGAGTGTCCCTATTTCTAGGTTTAGCACCATCTCAGGCACATTACAGGCACACATCGATGATTCGGCTTCACCACAACAATTGCCAAAGACATGCTTTAAGGGTTGAGTTAGTCACAGAACCGCTCCCCACCTCCGCAAAGGACTTTTGAAAATGCAACCCCACCCACATCATAGAGATGCCTTACAGTGAAAAGGAAGCATGGTATATGACCCCACTCGCATCACAGAGATGCCTTACGGTGAAAAGGAAGTATGAGCTCAAAGGTATACAACCCACCCGCATCACGGAGTCACCTTACGGTGAAAAGGAGGTACACGAAACAGATTTCAAGATTGTTCAAACACACTTTACTAGCATTTAGAACAGACAACTTACCTTATATATGCCAACACTTTAAGGTGGTTGATATCATGCATTGATATCAAGAACATTAAGATAGGAAGAAAACACACAAGGGAACACAGACTTTCATAAAGTCCATGCCCCCCAGAGGTTACATGTACTTTACAATCTCCAAATGTTCCCACAAACACATCCCTGCAAGAAACATGTTAGTGGCCATAATCATGATAAACAACAACATCAATGGATATGATTAAGCACACAAAGAGCCAAGGTTATACTATGAATTCAGAGTTTGAGGATAACCGTGGGCTATATCACGAAGATCTCTGAATCGAGTACCACCAAGGATAGATTCAAAGACAAACAAAGTGCGTAGAGCATCATTATTGTTAAGGTTTGTAAATGAGATAAAACATCATCAAATTTACTACGCAGAAAGCATGAGTGCTTCCACTAGCCAAGTGTCAGATAAGATATACAACCCCATCGTCATATTAGGAACTAAGTCCAATTTTTGATTTCTCGTGAAAGGGACACTAGGTCCGCATCAGTATAAATGTTTTTCATCATCTAGCTGCTAGATGGAAACACTAGAGGAAGGGAAACAATAAATAAGAGAGGAGAAACAAGTGCCTTAGGGACAGTCACGTAGGAGGGTGCCCCCAAGTCACCAACAACAACGCTATGTCCGTAAGACACAACACACATCAATTAAATCAAAGAGAGAGGCAATATAGAAGAATGATGATACAAATAGAAGAGGGTCACAACAGAGGCGGTCTCTTGGTATCCCATACCTTACAAGAGAATCAAGGGTCATCCCAGGAGGCCTAAACCACACATAACACATCATGAAAGAGATAAAGGGTTAGAGATACTTACCTGTAGGGAGGTCCATGCTCAAATCATTCTCTTCCCAGTTGCAAACATAAGGTACCATTGCCAAGTTTTTATCACTATTCTTTTGTTCATTCTTAAATGCTTCTTGGTTTGACTCAATGTTAGGTGGAATATGTTCTCGTTGAAGTTCATTAGTATACTTACTCCCTATCCTCTCAGGTGGTGGGAGAAGCAAATTATTTTGAGTGATCTCAACATCCATCCTTGAAGGATTTAATGTGAGGGACTTCTCCTCATCCACTAGTGCTACATCCTTAGTGATGTTCAAATGGTTTGAATATTCAATCAAAGGAGGGACATTAAAGGTCTTCTCTTCCTTAGTGAAATCCAAGGTGTGTGAACAATCAACTAAAGGAAAAAGGTTGATGGGATGATCCATATAGGTTTCATGCTGGTGCAGTCACGGTAGGAGAGTTCACAGAATGAACTATTTGGAGCATGTAGCAAGAGTAAACACAATTGAAATGACTCAAAGAAATGAAGCAAATGCAGATTCAATCATTCAATATATCATAGAATTCAAATACAGATTGGTCGACAACATGCGGGCTTACAATCCTGATTATAGAATTCACACAAGATATAGCTTTGAAGCTCCTTCGCACAAAATCTAAACTATGAACTTATGTGGATGATCACCACTTGATAACTGCTTTCCTAAGGATATATTACATCAATATATATCATCTCTAGAACAATAGATTCTTTCGCGTCGGCCAAGGAAGGTCACAAACTCCAATGAAGAGTTGTAATGTACATGGGTAGGTTGGACCTAAATGCATAGAACACCTTCGTAAATCAATGGAATGATGTGCAAATCTTGGGGAAGGTCGTCCATGAACCAAGGATCATTGAATGATGTGTCATTAAGCTCCACAAGTTGAGGAATGCTCTTCAAGTCTTCTCCTTTAGCTGATTATTAGAGACTGTCAGGATCCTCTGTTATGAGAAAACAGTCAAACTTTTGATAGTGATATCTTTTTGATAATGATATGCAGATCTCTAAATTATGGATATGATGTAGATGAATGAATCTAGATGCTAAGTCCATCTCCACAAGGACTGAAATGCAATTGGACCAAAAATATAGAAACTGCTTCTGACTAGATTGCCTGAACTGAACTAGAAAATGAAAAGAAATAAACTGAACTGCAAACAAACTGAAATGCAAATGTTTTTGGTGATGCAAGATTGCTCTTGAAGTAGGGATGCTCCTGCATCAGACATATAGGGTTATTGAAAAAGTGAGTCCCTCACTTTGTTGGGGCTATGGGACAACCAAGATGGTCCACCTCAGCCTGAGAAATCCATGATGAATCTTCTTCCAGTCTACCTTTCCACTTCACAAGATATTCTTTGTATTGTCTTCCTCTAGTGTTGCATCCAACTCTACTGTCCAAAATGTCTTCAATCTGCTCTTGTGCTTGTTGTGGTAATTGCTTCTTCAAGTCTTCTTCCATGTTGTCACTGAACTCTGCTTCATGATACTGATAAAGGTCAGCAATGTTGAAAATAGGTGATATACCCAAGGTCTCCGGTAACTCTATTTCATATGCATTTCCTGAATCAAATTTTCTGAGTATCCTACAAGGTCCAAACTTCTTCATCTTCAACTTGTTATATGTCCCAACTGGAAATCTTTCTTTTTTCAAGTACACCATCACTTCATTTCCACTTCAAATTCCTTATGTATTATCTTCTCATATGCCTTTTCCTTATACTTATTGTTCATATCCTCCAAATGCTTCTTCACCTGATTATGTACCATCTTCATTTGATTTGCAAATTCTTCTACTTCTGCACTCCTCTTTTCTTCCATGTTGATATCTCTTAATTCTGCTACTCCTCTAGGATTCACTCCAGTCACAATCTGAAAAGGTGTTCTTTCGGTACTCCTATTTACTAAATTATTGTATGCAAACTCTGCTTGTGAAAGAATCAAATCCAAACTTCCCATCTTCTCTCCAACCAAACATCTCAACAAGTTTCCCAAACTCCTATTCACTACCTCTGTCTATCCATTAGTTCATGGAAGAAAACTTGAATTGAACTTCAAATCTATCTTCATCTTCTTCCAAAGTGTCTTCCAAAAGTATCCAACAAACTTTGTATCCCTATCTGAAACTATACTCTTAGGTAATCCATGCAATCTCACAATCTCCTTGAAAAATAACTCAACTACATGCACTTCATCGATTGTCTTCTTACAAGGTATGAAATGAGCCATCTTTGAAAATCTGTCAACCACTACAAATATTGAATTATGTCCTCTCTGTGTCTTAGGCAATCCCATTACAAAATCCATGCTTATGTCTTCCCAAGGTCTCTCTAGTACTGTCAAAGGTTTATACAATCTAATATTTTGACCATTGCCTTTTGCAACTTGACAAACTCTACAACTCTGTACAAATATCTAAACATCCTTATGTATCTAAGGCCAAAAGTAGTTTTCACTCACCAAAGCCACTGTCTTATCAATGCCAAAATGTCCTGCCAATCCGCCACTATGCTTCTCCTTGATCAAATTATCTCTCATTGAACTTCTAAGTATGCATAACTGATTTCCTCTGAACAATATATCTTCTTGAATGAAATAGTCTAACCACTCACTCCTATCTGTCACAATATGTTCTTTAAATTCTCTCCAAGGTTTTGCAAAATTAGTCTCTCCCTCATACATGTTCTTCAATTCATCAAAACCCAACACTTTAACTCTCATTTCTGTCAACAAGTTTCTTCTTCTACTCAATGCATTAGCAACTTTGTTTGATTTTCCACTCCTATGCTTCAACACAAAAGTATAACTCTGCATGAACTCTACCCATCTCATATGTCTCTAATTCAACTTACGTTGACTATTCAAATATTGTAAAGCTTGATGGTCTGTATACAACACAAACTCCTTAGGCAACAAGTAATGTCTCCACTTCTTCAAGGCTTGAATTATTTCATAGAACTCTTGATCATAAACTAAATATCACCTCCTTTCATCATTCAACTTCTCACTAAAATATGCTACTGGTCTACCTTCTTGACTTAACACTGCTCCAATTACGTTTCCACTTGCATCATAATCAACTTGAAATACCTTATTGAAATCTGGTAATGCCAAAATAGGTTGTTCTATCACCTTCTGCTTTAACAACTCAAAACTTTTATTTGCCCTAGATGTCCACTTGAAATCCTTTCTATCACCTCTCATTGTCTTTGTCATAGGGTTACAAACTGAACTAAAATTTATGACAAACTTCTGGTAGAAACTAGCCAATCCATGAAATGATCTAACCTCTCCAATGCTCTCCGGTGTAGGTCATTCAACAATTACTTTCACTTTCTCAGGGTCCATCTTCAATCCTTCCGCAGAAATCATAAATCCCAAATATACCAACTCTTCCTTCATGAAACTACACCTCTTGATGTTTATCAACAATTTCTCTTCACTCAGTCTCTACAAAACTTGTCTAATATGCCACAAATGTTCCTCTTTTGTTTTACTAAAAATTAGAATATCATCTAAGTATACAATGACGAACTTACCCAAGAATTTCTTCAAGACTTCATTCATCAATCTCATGAAAGTACTCAGTGCATTAGTCAATCCAAAGGGTATTACTAACCACTCATACAATCCTTCATTTGTCTTAAAAGCAGTCTTCCATTCATCTCCTTCTCTAATTTTGATTTGATGGTATCCACTCTTCAAGTCTATCTTTGTGAAATATCTTGCTCCACTCAAACAATCCATGATATCATCCATCCTAGGTAAAGGAAATCTATACTTAATTGTGATCTTGTTTATTTCTCTAGAGTTAGTATACATTCTCCATTCTCCATCCTTCTTTGGTGCTAACACTACAGGTACTGCACAAGGGATCAAGCTTTCTCTGATCAAACCTTTCCTCAACAACTCTTGTATCTGTCTATTCAATTCTTCATTCTCTGTCAGTGTCATTCTATGTGCTGCTTTGTTAGGCAAATTTGCTCCCGGTATAAGATCCATGTGATGACTGATACTCCTTATAGGTGGAAATCCTTCAGGTACATTATATGATATGATGTCTTCATACTCTGTCAGCAATTCTCGTATCTCCTCCTGTTGTGATTCTTCAATCCCTTTCTTTAATGTTTCAGACTTCTTAGGAATCAAGGCATAACATAGATACTCATGTCTCAAACCATCCAGAAATTTTCTTCCATCTACCAAACAAATTCTAGCATTTCCACATACTTCCTTCTTAGGATCATCCTCCAAAGGAATCAAAATAATTCTCTTTCCATTCAATGTTATAGTATAAGTATTCTTTCTCCCATCATGTATAGCTTTTCTATCATACTACCAAGGTCTACCCAACAAGATATGACGAACATCCATAGGCATAATATCACACAAGACTTCATCATGGTAAGATCCAATATGAAATTTCACCAAACATTGTCCACTCACTAGTACCTTATAATCATCCTAAATCCATGTTATCTAATAGGGCTTAGGGTGTCAATATTTCCAACTTCAGCTTAGTCACCATCTCCTCTGAAACTAGGTTATTTGAACTACCACTATCAATTACAACTTTATAACATTTACCTCCTGATTTGAATCTGGTTCTGAATAGACTTTCCTCTGTGGTGGTTCCTCATTTATCTCTACTTGAAATAGTGCTCTCCTCATCACAAGTGATTCTCCTTTCTCAGGTTTCCCAACTGAACTGGGTGATGCAACAAGTTCTTCCACATAGGCTACTCTTCCACTGTTCTCTATCTTCTTGCTTGTACTACCCTGATTACATTGAAATGCTCTATGTCCTTCACCTCCACACTTGAAACAAGTGCCCCTAAATGTTCTCTTATCAGATCCTCTTCCTTCTCTTCTGTATCCTTCATTCTGGTATGCACTAGGGTTTCCTCTCCAGTAAAAATTTCTATCATCTCTCCGGTAAGCATTGTTATCTCTGTCATCCTTCTTAAATGGGTTGTCAAACTTGTTCTACTCTGGATATGATCTATCTCCTCTAGAAAATGTTCTACCTCTCTAAAATTTACCTCCATTGCCTCTCTCCCTCTGATCATGTCTTTTATTCATCTTCTCTTCAAATTTTAGGGCAAACTGATATGCTTCTTCCAAAGATGTCATCCTTATCAAGATTAGTTTCTCTTGAATGTTCAATCTCAGTCCATTGATATATCTAGCCACTTTCTCCTTACTTGCTTCACTATGTCCTGTCCTTATGATCATTTTATGGAATTCTTCAGTGTACTCCTTCACAGATTTCGCCTTTTGTCTCAGGTTTTGCAATCTTTTCAACAGTTCCAACTCATAGTCAGCAGGTATAAACTAATTCTTCAATTTTGTCACCATCCTATCCCATTTTGTAATCTTTTCTTTTCCTCTTCTATTTCTTTCCAACTAAACTTCTTTCCACCATATAGCAGCATGTCCTTTCAACTTTGTCTTTGCAAATTTCACCTTCTCTGGATCTTCAACTTCCTCATATTCAAAGTATTCTTCCATGTCATTTATCCAGTCAATTAATTCTTCAGGGTTCAAATTACCAGTATAGTTCAGTACATCAGCTCTAGGCCTCTTTCCAATCTTTGAAATAGCTCACAACATCTTTACTTGATCTAATTCTTCTTCTTCATCACCTCCTAGGGTTTTGCTAGTTTGTTCAACAGATTGAAATTCTTCTTCCTCATCGCTTTCAACTTTAGGTCTCGGTGTCAATCTTCTTCACCTATCTTCTTCAACAACATCCAAACAAATTCACATTGTTTTCATCATTACATCATCTCATCCATTCTACCATCCATTGTTCCAGCAACAACCACTCTCCTTGACAGCATTCTTCCTAGGATCAAGTGCAAACTGCCTCAAGTTTGGTGATCAGGCTACAAGGTGACAACTGCCTCTCAATTAGTGATCGATTGTGATATAAGTAACCTGTCTCAATTTGGTGATCTATCCACAACAAGATCTTACGAAATTCCTTCGCCAACTTTGCTCAATTCGCTCCCAAAGATTCAAACTTTCGTTCTGATACCACTTGGTGCAGTCATAGTAGGAGAGTTCACAAAATGAACTGTTCAGACCATGCAACAAGAGTAAACACAATGGAAATGAATCAAAGAAATGAAGCAAATGTAGATTCAATCATTCAATATGTCTTAGATTTTAAATACAGATTGGCTAGCAACATGCGGGCTTACAATTGGGCTCACAGGCTTGATTACAAAATTCGCACAAGATATAGCTTTGAAGCTCCTTCGCACAAAATCTAAACTATGAACTTATGCGGATGATCACGACTTGATAAATGCTTTCCTAAAGATCTTTTATATCAATATATATCATCTCCAGAACAATAGATTCCTCTGTGTCGGCCAAGCAAGGTCACAAACTCCAATGAAGAGCTATAATGTGTGTACATGGGTAGGTCAGACCTAAATGCATAGAACTCCTCCGCAAATGAATGGAATGATGTGCGAATCTTGGGGAAGGTGGGCCAAAAACCAAGGATCATTAACTAATGTGTTATTAAACTTCGCAAGTCGAGGAATGCTCTGTAAGTCTTCTTCTTTAGCTGATTATTAGAGACTGTCAGGATGCTCTATTATGAGAAAATAGTCAAACTTGTGATAGCGATATCTTTCTGGTAATGATGTGGGGATCTTTGAATTCTGGATATGATGTAGATGAATGAATCTAGATGCTAAGTGCAAATCCACAATGACTGAAATGCAACTGGACCAAAAATACAGAAACTACTTCTCACTGGACTGCTAAACTAAACTACAAACAAACTAAAATGCAAATGTTTTTGGTGATGCAAGATTGCTCTTGAACCAGGGATGCTCTTGCATCACATGCACTAGGGTAGAATTTTGATTATTGTTAAATGAATGCTCATTGTCTACCCATAGAATGTTATTTGTTAAAGGGAACTCTTCATTCACTAATGCTTCATCTTGGCTAGGGAGAGCAGTGGAACTACTAAAGCTATCCCTAGTATTTTCATTTGAGTATTCAGTTATAGGAGAAGTAGGATAACCTATGGGATCATCATCATGTTCTTTAGCTATTGATTTCAAAGTATTAGCAAAAAAAAAAATTTCACCCTCATCCTTCTCATGAGTATTCCTAGAGATGAATTTAGTTAAATCTTCTAATATCAAAGGATATGCTCCTAGGAATAGTGTGAAGCTATTAAAATCATGTGTATAACAAAGTAATTGCAGCTCATATGTAGAACATATAGAAGCATCAATATCACTTACAGAAGCTATGTGCTCTAGAGCATGAGGATTCTCATTAGTGAAATTAGAGAAATTTTCAAAATCTAGGATATACTCATGCAAAGATTTCAGAGTTGAATAACATGAAGATGCCATAATGAGATGCCAAATCAGATTTTAAATTTTTTCTAAAAGTATGCTAAAGACAAGTGCAAAGCTATATGCAAAAAATGACCTAAATGCCTGATTTTTTGTACTTTTTCAATGCAAATATATGAAAGCAAAGGTGTTGTAAGGATTTTGATCAGGGGCAAAAAATTATATGTCTGATATCAGTCCAATAAAGCAATAGGATTCTTCACAACACACTCTTGATGCAAATCTAAGATGATGACAAGTCAAAATATAGTGAAAATACACTAAAACATGCAAATTTTCACCAAATCTCAATGCAAAAGAGCATGACAAAGGGTGTTGTGAAAAAAAATGATGATGAAAAGTAAATTATATCAGTAATAATAGCCTATTAATTCCAAAATATCTCTCACAACATGCTTTTAATGCCACTCAAGGTCAACCCCTAGTGAAAATATAGCAAAAATAGGCAATTTTTCACAGTTTTTCAATTCCAAGACCTAGAAAAATGGGTGTTGTAAAGAATTTTAGGAGGTGAAGAAAATAATATTGATGATATTAGTCACCTCAATCCATAAAATTTGTTACAACACACTTGGAGTGCAAACTAGGCCAAACCCTAGGGCAAAAATAACAAAAATGTGTGGTTTTTCACCAAATTTTGAATACAAGAGCCCAATAAAAAGGTGTTGTGAATATTTTTAGGAGAGACAAAAAATGATTACCCTGATAAAAATCAATTAGTGCAAAACTATACTTCACAACACACCTATGGTGGAAATTTAGAGAGTTAATAAGGCCAAATCTAGTGAAAATCAATGTTTTTGAAGCCCTAGGTTTTTAGATCTTGACACAAAATGCTATATGAATGTTTTGAAATATGAATTATGATGAAAATTAAATATACTCAGATTTGAAAATGATTTCCAAACCCTAACATGCGAAATACAAGTGCAAATCTAATGAAAAATCAATGAAAATGCTAGTTTTTTGTTGACTTTTTCTATGCAAAAATGTAAATTTTGAAAATCTAAATGCAAATTTGTTCTAAAATGCAAGACTACAGACAAATTCAAATTTCAATGAGTCTCTAAAATTAGTAGAAAAATCTGAAACAAGATTTTACCTACAAACCCTAGATTTTGGAATTACTAGGTTATATGCAAAATTCACAATTTTCAATAAAACCCTAGCAATTTTATGATGAAAATGCAATGCAAATTAATGGTTTTTTGTAAATTTCTGTAATTTATCTCAGATCTAAGGTAAAAATCAGAAATTTTATGAAATTGAATTTAATTGATGCAAAATAGAAACCTATGCAAACTAGGGTTTTTAAATTTTCCCAAATTTTTTAATTTTTTTGTAAATTTTCCAATGCAATAAGATAAATGACTATATGAATGAATGAAAATCAATGCAAATCTAAAGCAAAACACTTAGCAAGGTGAAAACAAGTCCAATAACACGGGTTCACCAAAATGTAATGGGTAGAATTTGGATATTTGAGTTTTTGGTAGTTTTGTGTGTATATCCTCCTTTCACCCTTACATTAAAGGACCTAGGGTCGAGTTACAATGTACTATCATACCCTAGGTCACTTTTGAGATGTAGGGAAACTTGGATTTTTATGATTTGATTTCCAATTATCTTCTCTTATGCTCAATTATGCCTTAAAACCTTAATTATGCAAATACGACAGTAAACAGACAAATCATGAAAAATACTGCTACAAAAAGATGTAAAATAACAAATAACTATGCACCTATTTTCAGGGCCCGAAGGTGAAAAAGTCAGGGACTAATGAGCAGACACCCAAGTCCAAGGCCCTACTTTTTGTTGAGATCTGGAAACAAGGTCTGCAACTTGTATCTGTTGTACCATAGATTTTCCCATTGGAGAACTTTGAGGACTAATGAGCGGGCACCCAAGTCTAGAGAGCTATTTTCTTCTCTGATCTACAATTCTGACACTCTATTCTACCCTCCTGTAACTTCACTTTGTCTGCAACTCCAACTTGTGACCTGTAATCATGAAAACTCTAGGAGGGGGTTGTGGTGTTTAGAGGCTTGCCTCAGTCAAGCCCCGGAGAGACATTCAATCCTTTTGAACATCATTGTCAGATAGAGAGTGTGTGCCCTTGGGAGGCAGAGGCAAAAACCAAATGATAAATGCTTACAAACACAAATGAATGTCACCTTGTAGTGAAGATCTTATGGGAGGAAAAAGCTCTTCATTCCATGAGTAGATGGATGCTCAAATCTGCAAACACAAACACATAGACAACACAAATCTGCTCTTGCAACACAATGAAAGCCTTGAATAACCTTTAGAATGCATAAAGTTCACAATAGCCATCTAGTTTACAAATGAATGCATAAAAATGCTTTTATATGCAACTATAAACATTCCCACCAAGATTTCATAAATTCAAACTTACCGTATTGGCCTAGGGACCAAATAATGGTCATAAATTGACACTAGGAATTTGGGCCTGACCCAAAATAGGGCAGGACTAGGGCATGGACGCCCAAGTCCTCTCCCCTTATTTTGGGTAGGGTTAGGTTCAAGTGGTCCCCCTAGGCCCCATTTGTCATGATACTTAGGGTTCATTCCATTGGGATGTTGAATTGTGATGCAAGATGTCCTAAATGCACACTAGAGACCCGGGAGCTAAACCTTTTGAGGGAAAAGCCCCCAAGGGGACATTTTTTGACATTACAATGACAACTTCAGTAAAACTGAACATGATTTTGTTTTCCATATACACAATGTTCACAAAAGTCAAACTCAAGATTACAATAATTTAACCCCTTAATGAGGTTTTTATTTTTTAGGGCTCTAAGACCCTTCTCACTAATGTGACCAAGTCTCTCATGCCACAACCTTATCTTCTCAGCAAGAAGATTCATTTCCAAAGCATGAGCACCCTTAGGTACCTAGAAAGTACTACCATCAGAAGTTGAAGCAACACATTTCTTTACTGGTGAGGATGAAGAATATGAAGCTCTTTTCTTTGAAACAGATGAACTATTGCACTAAGTAGTGCATGCATCCATCTGAAATAGAGTACCTCTCCGAGTACCCTTAGCAAGTACCATAGCTCCTCTTGTCATCTTGCATCCTCCACCCGGGAAGATAACCTACACACCTACATCATTTAATTTACTTATAGAAAGAAGCTTTCATGCTAAACCAGGGATGTGCATAACCCCATTGATCCCCTTCACTCATCTATCAGGGAATTGGATCAAGACTCTTCCACAATCAACTATCTTCAGGTGAGAGTCATCACCCAGGCACACCTTCCCACCATCATATTCTTCATACTTTGTAAACCAAACTTGATGTGAAGTCATGTGGAAGGAAGCACCAGAGTCAATCAGCCACACATCTTCTGATGCATGGGTTGCCAAGGCTGCAACAAAAGAATCACCATCATCTTGTGACTTGTTAGAATCAGAATTAGATAAGTTCTTTTTCTTCTCCTCCTCTTTACACTCCTTTCAGAAGTGCCTAGATTTAATACACTTTGAACATAATGCCTTGGACTTTCCAAAAGATTTGGATCTCCCACGGGATTTGGATTTGTCCTTTTCATCTTTCTTGTCTTTCTTTTTCCCTTTCTATTTGGGCCTACAATGAACCATAAGAGCCTCCTTTACCGATTTAGAAGACTTTCTCTGCATCTCTTCAGACAACAACAAAGATACCACTTCATCCATCTTGAAGGTGGTAGTAGTGCTCCCAATGGCCATGACAAGGTGGTCCCACGAGTCTGGTGAAGAACAAAGCAAGGTCATGCAACGATCCTCCTCCTCCATTTTCACACCAACAAAAGTCAACTATGCAACTAGCATTGTAAAGGTATTCAGGTGATCTACAATCAATCCTACATCTTCTGTCCTCAGAGAATACAACTTCTTCCTCAGGAATAAATTGTTTACCAAGGACTTGGCCTGATAAACATCACCAAGTTTCTTCCATAACTCTTTCATGGTCTTCTCTTCATGAACATTTAATAGGACGAAATCAACTAAATAGAGTCTCACAAGACCCTTAGCTTTACGATCTTTGAGATCCTGATCTACCTATGCCATTGTCATTGGTTTTGTTTCAAAAATTGTTTCCCAATGATCTCTATCAACAAGCATGTCTTCCATTTTGATTTTCCAAAACTCAAAAATGCTTCCATTAAACTTTTCCAAATCTATCCTTGCAGATGTGCCTGCCATCTCCTTCCTACAATGAGATTACAATATACTCTGTACAAACTCCCACTCAATCAAAGATTAGCTCAAATAACCCCTACCCAACAACTAGGATCAAAAGTGATCAAGCTCATATACCAACTAAAAGGAAGCAATGTACACGGAACACACTTCCTACACCAACCTAATGAGGGGAATAGTATGAAAATTCTTTTAAATCCTTACAATTGAAACAATGTTAAACATATAACGTAAAGATTATAACAACACAACACATAGAAAGAGAGTGACACAAGATATATCGTGGGGAAAACCTTTTTCAATTAAAAAACCCCACTCTAGAACCTGCACAATGTATCAACAAATCTGTAAAGGATTACAATACACTTGCAATGCAAGTTCTTCCAAGAGTCTGCAAATGTCATTTCTGGAGTAATTCTAGTAGCATAACAATACTTGTACAAGCACTATATGTCTACTAGACCAAAACTCTGCAATATATAGATTTACAAAGAAAAACTCAGAAGCTTCTAGAGGTAGGAGTCCATCTTGGCCACATGGCCATTTTCCAACATCAAAGGACACTTGTACAACATGTATACACTCTCTTACATCTATCATACATGGTAGATTTGACTTCCTAAGAATGGAGCGCTCCAAGGCTAAAAATAGGCAATGGCATATGCTCTTACACATCTTACAGTTGTCATAAAAATCTGCAACATGACAACACTTAATGTTATAAGAGAATATGTCATACATGACTAAAAATAGCATATTCCTCTTACAACATGTCATAACCCAACTTGGGTGCCCACAAATGCCTTTCTCTGATGCAAAGATAATCTCTGACACTTGGTCTTCACTTGTCATAGGAATCTCTATACTTGGCTCTTACGCGTCATAGATTCTGTCATACAAAATAACTCCTCCATCATAATCCAAGATGCTAAAACATGGCATATTACTGCCACCTGAAATGGGATGCCCAAATCCACATGTGTTTGACTTGACCATCCAAGTCATATTACAAGTAGGATGACATGTCACAATGCCACCACAAACTAAATGACAAATCAGGATGTGCAAGTAAATACAAAATTAGGCAATTAAATAAATAAATAATCTAATAATCAATGCTAGGAATTGCAAGGTTGAGACACCTTAATTCCCAAAAAAATTATTCATACCCAAGGAGACAATCACACATAAAACACACATATAATGTTTCTCATATAATTCAATCTGAATAGGAAATTGGCAAATTGCCATGTAAAAACAAGTAATCTTATATGCAAAATGTATAACCTGCAACCCAGAAGTACTCCTTTCTTACTGGAATCTATCAAAATCACATATCTTTACAATATGTTTCTTCTTATTGATCTACTATTATGATTCTAACTTTGAAATATAGAGCATAGTACAAATTCCCCTTATATTGGAGAAATACAAAAGTATGTCGGCTAAGCCCCTATAATGACTATTTTTAGAAAATTTGATATTACAATACAAAAATAGTTTTAGGAGCTTGTGCTTATTCAATATTTGATATTACAATTCAATTACAATTATATGTGTACTGACATAATCCTCCAATGATGATGCTTGTCCATTTGTACAGGCCAAACATGTAGTACCATTTGAAAAATGCCAAAAATAGGTCATCCTTGAAAACTGATGACCGATTGAAACCTGACTCAATCATCAATCACCTTCATACTTCTCCTCCCAAGCTCCATATTCTCTATCCTTTGGCCATTGGAAATCCAAGGCTTTGACCACCTTATCATTATGACCAGCATATTGGGCATCCATGATTGTTATTGACTCCCTGCCAATATGGTCACACAACTTCTCCAATGAAATGAGCTTGTCCAAAATTGAATTGAGGGGACCTATCTGCATCTCACTATCCACACAAACCAAAGCAACCACCCTTGGACCCACAACAATGAATTCTACTTTCCATTGATCCAATGTTTTGGCCTGACCCTGATCATCTTTGAAGTTAGGCAACCCCTTCATCTTCATCTAATCAATTGATGTCACCTTCTCCTTTAGCTGTTTCTCTAATTTGATCATGTAGGAGATAAAATCATGTAGAATTGCCATGACTTATGATACACCTTGTAGTCCAGGGTGTTTGTTCGGATCACACCTGGCTATCTTGACCATTTGCTTGATTGTGGCATTCCTTGGCATCCACTTATCCATGATTTCCTATAAACTAGAGGAATTTTACTCATGCTTAACCAAAGCTTTATTTAGATCTACAATTCATTTGTATGCATTAGCTACTTTTCCATTTATCTTTGTTAACCGATGGTTAACTATATCAGACAAAACCCTGCTATATGCTTGCATCCTATCTCACTTCAAGGTCTCAACTGATCCTTTTAACTCCTTAATTTATGCAAGAAAAGCATCTCTATTAGATGGAAAAGCCTCACCTGATGGGCTTGAAATTATAGGCACAAGGGTTCTAGAAGATGCTAACTCCTTCTCCTCCAGGGCTCTTAACCTCACTAAGTCATTTGTGTATCTCTTTTGCAAATCGTTGTAGTCCTTTTGCAGTTTCAGAATTGTAGCTTGACTAAACATTGCAGTATCAACCGCTAAGGTTGCAACACCTAGTGCTGGAGTGTCATCAACTCTTTTCATAATTAAATTACCCCTCAACTGATCAATTCTCTCAACCACATCTATTTTTCTTGTGTTGGAGTGTTGGGTGCCAGGGTCCATATAGCCAATGTTTCAAAAGTTGGATTGAAACCACATCCAAAAACTTCTTCCACCCGCTCTTCAATGGAGAAAACTACTTCATTTTGTTTCCTTATAGTTTCAAAGACCAAGGCATTTTCTAGACTCTAATTTGGCAATAGAAACATGCCACTCTCTGTTACCATTAGTCTCCTTCTTCGAGAGTTATGTTATCTAATCTAAAGTCAAATTCAAACAAAACTCTTGTGGCTAGATCCTTCTCTTCAAATGGATCAACTTTCCCTCTTTCCTCTTCAAGCCTAGTCTGATAGATTGCCTATTTTCTTCTCAATACAAAGTCTTTGGACTCCTGGCTCTTTACAAATTCATCATCTTGCAAAAACTTTTGGCAAGAAAGTGCTCTGATGTCTCTAGTCTCATCATTAGTGAGCTTTTTAATAATCAGTTGTCCTATTTTGAGGCACTGGTGGTATAATCATACATGTTTCTTCTTCAATAATTACATCTGCAATTCCCACATCTCCTGGAGTGTCCTCAACATCTACAATCTCCATTGGGGATTTCCCTTTGTCCTGAGGGGATAATTTTTCCTTGGATGTCTTCTAATTTTCCTTTTTTTCTCCTCTAAGGTCTTCCGCCTCTTAGCATGTTGGCTATCTACATCCTCAGTATCTTGAGAAACTCCTTGCTCTGTGTCTTTACTCCTTGCCTTAACATAATGTTTTATCCTCACACCAAGATCCCTTTGCACATTAGGAGGTCTTTGCTCCTCATGAATCATCAATGTATCTACAATTTCTAACATTTTTCTGATCTTGATGACCCTATCCTTTTCATCAAGACAAAAACCCTAAAATGTAGGATTCTTTTTAATCCTCTCATTTTCTATCTTAAGAATTCTTTCCCATGTCTCAAGTTTGCTATTAGCCTCTTCATATGTTAGGGAATTCTTTATCATATCCTCAACAAAATTCATGTCATGAGGGAATTTAGACTTTTTTGCACTTAGTCTAATTGAATTAATGAAACCTTCAGGGTTAAACTTTTCCCTAGCATTAGCACATGACAATCTGAAAGTATTAAGAAAAGGATAAATTTGGTCCAAACCTTCCTTGTTTGCTACTTGGAAGTCTGACCATTTCAAAGAAATAGGGAACAATTACCTCTGAGGTGAAACTTGTCCAGTTCGTTCATCTACCAAATGATCTTCAAAAACCATAAACTTTGAAATATGTAGAATATTTGTTCAAAAACCAATCTCCCCAGTTATGCTTTATTCCTATCCCAGGAGTTTCCTCATATGGCCTAAGGAAATCCTTTACTTCCTGAGGTATCCTTTCCCTACGATCCCCATTTATGCCATCATTCTTCTGACAAAGAACTCCTGAAAATGATATAACTTGAATTCTCATAGTCCTTATCCCATAGATAAGTGTAGCACTAAACTAGCAAGGGATTATTTTTCTCATCAAACCTTTTCACATGCAAAGTCTTTTCCCACACATCCCTACCAGCATATAAGAACATGTGGCACATAAGGGAATACCACATAAATTTCAATTTGTTATTATCCTTGAGGGCTATGATTTGTTTGTGCATCTCATCTGCTAGGAAAGAAGCAAAATTGAATTCTACATTGATAGTATCATCTTGAATATCTATTGACATAAAGATCAAATAGACTAGGATCTTTTCTTCTGCATCTACACCAGTGATTTGGCAAAGTGAATAGTATGTTTTGATAAAATATTCTTCAAAAGGTTTGATACTGAGTGGCTCCTTCTCAAAAACTTCCATTCCTCTGCCATCAGAAACTTTCACTCCGTGAATGGGAATCTTAGTAGACCTATAGAATACCTTATGGGTCTCATATGTCTGTTTGAACTTATCAAAATCTATAGCCTTATTTTTTGCCCTATTCAAACCAAATACCTCAGTAATATATACTTTTGTGAGGGCAATAATTGGTTGGCCACGCATTTATAACACCCTCCTTGTGTTGGCATCATACCTGTTGGCTACCAGTCTGATAAAGTCTGTGTCAACGAACACATTGGGCACTACAACCTTGCGCATATCCAAGTACCATCCATTCCTCAATGGTGACCTAGCTTTTGTCTTCCTATGGCATCTCTCAAATAGAGACCATCCAGTCATAGGGAGAAGTACAACCCTAATTTCACTTAGACTATCTATGAATTTCTCATCCTTATTCCTCCTAGCAAGATTCACAACCCTCTTAGCTGAACTAGGACATTGAATGAACAAATCATGTTCAAAACCCCTTTTTGTTTCTAAAGGACCAACCATACTTGTATATATGAGGTTTAATTATAAACTAGGGCCATAAATCAAGCAAATTCTATAATTCACCATAATATGCTCATGAACTTAGTTTCTACGATCGATTTGCAAAAGAATGATGAGATTTGCAAGCAAATTGATAGAAGTACCAACAATTTTCACACTTACTTATTTTTTGCAATTGGAAATCCTACTTCTTTAGCTATTGCCATGAGCTTCACAATTCTAACAAGAAGTTTAATTGCAAATGATTGTACTCCTTGCAATGATCCAATTATATATTTATTTCACCAATCGAGTAAGATTTTGGAGGATTCCCATCAAATTGCCATTACTGCAAGATCGCATCAGCCAACAAGCTAGGAACTAGCCGTTCTTCATGTTTGAATCTCTACCATTGATGTGATCAGTCTGCGAGAGAATCTATGGTTCTAATTTGAAAATTACATCAATGAAAAGCATCTTATACACTTGAAATGGCATAGACCAATCGCAATTAGCCAGCCCAGAAAATACTTTCCATTTTAGATCAATGTGTCAACTCATTGTAGCAGTACAGGTCCAGAAGGGACCCACACCACCGTCCTTGCGCTTGCACGCTAAGCACTAGATTTATCATGCTTGAACTATATGGGGATCCACTTGACACTTGTCACTCCATCTCAGCATCAAAATGCATATTATTTGGTATATTTATGTTGTGTGCTCATGCGATCCAATGAGGATCGAGCATGACTTAGGCATTCAACTGATAAGACTTAGGACCCACCCACTTAGACATCTACGGTCTATGTATCAGCATGGCTCTAAAAGATCTGATAGATCTAGAGCCTGTGATGCCACGACAACCATTGATTTATCTTCAAGGACTTTAGACTTAGACATAAAATATTTGCACGCATGAGTGAAGCCAGTGACTACGCTCAAGGGGCCAGTTTCGAATGGGAATTAAGACATAAGTTTATAACTTAAGTCCAAGATGACTACCTATTACAAGTCAACTCAAAATTAAAATGTAGGCTAAAGGTAAAGGCTAAGGGCTTAGGGTTTAAGTCTTTCTATATGCAGGCTTAGCCAATTGCAAGGGTTTTAGGCAAGTGAGCAAGGAAATTATGGGGGGGTTCCACCAATTGGACGGGTGATGTTGCTAAAGCTGAAGCCCTTTGTGGAGATGGTGGTTATTGTGACCCCTGACTCTAATCATTTTGTTATATTTGTTTTGGGTTGTTTATGGAGGATATTTCTTGTTGTTCATTTTTCTCTTCCAGTCCTCCTCCTTTATGGTGTCATATACTTTTTTAGTTTCTTCCTCCATCTCCTTTTGTGTTTTGACTTTCTCTTCCTCAGTCATCCCCATAAGAGTCTCTACACTTTGTTTTGTTCTGAGCTCTTTAGCCTACATCTGTTCCATTTTCTCTTTATTATTCATGGATAGAGTTGGGTCTATCCTTTCTAGGGATTCTTTTCTTAGCTCCTCTTCTATCTCTATAGATTTTCCCCTTATCTTTTTAAGTGCATTGACCAACTCCCCTAGGAATTTATCAATAATTTCTTCTAAGGTCTGATCAGACCTCTTGATATGTTTGATCAATGATCTAAGCATGAATTCCTTATTTTCCTGACCCACCTGACTGTACATGTTTATGGTGTCTATAAGAACCCTTTTGTTGGTGATTGCTTCTGTAAGAATGTCAACAACCATTACTGTCTCCTCATTTCCTCTATTTGTACTGAGGTTCTTCTAGTAGATTTTTTCTGGAGAGGTTTTTAGATCTCTTGGACATCCTCTTCTTCAGTTTCTTCACCTCCTCTAGAAGTTTCTATGATTTTCCTTTTTACTCGTTGTTGTTGCAAGGTGTGCGCCCTTGGTCTCCTTATGCTGTGCAGCACAATGCTTGGGTTCATGACACAACTTAACTGCTTCCCATGGATTCATTAACTCTGGAAGTTGTTGTTTGGTGTGGAGCCTGATCAACCTCCAAGTGGGAGATTGCTAGTATGTGGGGACTGATCATGCAAGTACTGTACACTCGTAATGTATCCTCTCTAGGGTTTGGAGTTGGTTGTTAATTTTTGTTAATTGACAAAAGAAAAATGACATTGTAAAACCCTAATTCTAGAAACTTCCAAAAGGCTTGTTATAAGTGGCTGGGATGTATGTTGTGGGTGGGATTTCAATATTGTATTGTAGCATTTGTAGCGGTATTGAGTTGCAAGGATTATTGGTTGTAATCAATTTGATTTGCTGGATAATAATATTGGACTCTCTATTGGTGGATGTAGCCCAAGTTTGGGTGAACCATGTTAAAACTTGTCTCTCGCTATTATTATTTTTGTATATTTTCATTCCTTTGTTTAATATTTATTTGCATTTAATTGATATCTTCTTCATGCAATTCCTAACAAGTGGTATCACAGCAGGTTGTGTTCAATTATCATCTATAGGAATGTCTCACGGTTGAGTGGGAGTCTCACAGTTAAGTGGGAGCAATGGCAGACGACAGTAAATTGAAGGTAGATAAATTCAATGGGTAGGACTATCAGTTATGGAAGATGCAGATGGAGGATTATCTCTATCAGAAATATTTATGGAGGCCGTTGGAAGAAATAGCCAAGAAACCAGCAACAATGACTGATGAGGATTAGAATCTTCTAGATAGAAAGGCACTAGAAACCATGCGATTGTGCCTGACACCATCCGTGGCATTCAATATAACAGAAGCGAAGACAACAAATGAACTGATGAAATCTTTGGCTAAATTGTATGAAAAACCCTTAGCCTCAAATAAGGTATTTCTCATGAAGTGTTTGTTTAATCTAAAAATGATTGAAGGTGGATCTGTGACAGATCATTTAAATGAGTTTAATACGATTCTGATTACCAGTCAGTTAACTTCTATAAAAGTGAAATTTGATGAAGAGGTGAGGGCTCTCTTGGTTTTATGTTCTTTTCTAGAAAGTTGGAATAGCTTGGTAATGGTTGTAAGTAACTTTGTCTTTAGTTCAAATACTTTGAAATTTGATGATGTTGTTGGTGTTATCCTTAGCGAGGAAATGTGACGGAAAAGCTCAGGAGGGTCCACATCAGGTAGTGTTTTGAATGCAGAAAGCAGGGGCAGATCAAAGGAGAGAATAAAAGGTTTTGGAGGTCATGGGAAGTCACGAGGAAAATCAAAGGACAAGAGGTCCCAATATAGAAGACAGAAGGATTGCTCGTACTATGAGAAACCAGGTCATCTGAAGAAAGATTTCTGGTCTCGGAAGAATAAAGGAGACAAACAAGAAGGGAATACGGAGGCAAATGTGGTAAGTAATAAATCTAAAGATGATGCTTTGATTCTTTCCCTAAATAATGTTGATGATTCATGGGTTTTAGATTTAGGGGCCTCATTTCATGCTACGACCCATAGAAGTTATTTTCTTGATTATGTCCAAGGGGATTTTGGGCTGGTTTATTTGGGAGATAACGAACCTTGTCAAATTGTTGGAAAGGGAAGAATCAAGATTAAGTTGCAGAATGGGAATCATTGGCTACTACAAGAGGTAAGGCATGTTCCAAGGTTGAGTAGGAATTTAATTTTAGTAGGGTAGGTAGCTGATGAAGTTTGCATAGTTACTTTCAGTGATAATAATTGGAAGGTTTCAAGAGGTACCTTAATAGTGGAAAAAGGTGTGAAAGTAGGCACTTTATATCTTTGTACAGGTCATACCGTTCCTTCTACTTTAGTTGTTGCAGAGAAAAACCAAATAGGTTCAAGAACAATTGTTGCGGATTTGTAGGAAGAGACTAAAATAGTTGTTGTAGGTTCTGAGACAACATTGTGGCATAACAAACTTGGGCATATGAGTGAAAAAGTATGAAGGTACTTCATTCTAAGAAAGTTTTACCAGGTTTGAAATGTATTAATATAGATTTTTGTGAAAGTTGTGTGTATGGAAAACAAAAGACAATTAGTTTTCTCAAGGATAGGAAGCAAAATAAAGATGAAAAGTTGGAACTTACGCATATAGATGTATGGGGACCGACTCAGGTATCTTCTCTCGGTGGCTCTCGGTATTATGTTACATTCATAGATGATGCAACTATGAAGGTTTGGATTTATTTCCTTAGGCAAAAATTAGATGTATTTGAAACATTTAGGAAATGGAGAAGCTTGGTTGAGAATGAGATGGGTAACAGATTAAAATGTCTTAGATCTGATAATGGTAGTGAGTATTGCAACAAAGAATTTGAGGATTATTGTTCCTTTAATGGAATTCATAGGCAAAAAATGGTTCTAGGGACTCCACAAGAAAATGGAGTGGCTGAGCACACGAATAGGACAATAATGGAGCGTACAAGGAGCATGAGATTGCATGCCGGGCTGTCTTTAAACATGTGGACAGAGGCTGTCAATACCACTGTATATTTAATTAATAGAGGTCCTTTAGTTCCTTTGGGCTGTGGTATTCCAGAGGAAGCATGCACAGGTAAGAAGGTGAGTTATTATTTTCTCAAAACATTCGGATGTGAAGCATTTGCACATGTAGATTCTTAAAATAGAACCAAACTAGATGTAAAATCAAAAAAGTGTATCTTCCTTGGATATGACATTGATGAGTTTGGTTATAGGCTTTGGGATGTTGAAAATCTAAAAATTGTGAGAAGTAGGGATGTTGTATTCAATGAGAAGGTGTTGTACAAAGATTAGTTGCAGCTGCATGATAAGAAAGAAAAGGATTATGTAGTACTAGATGATACTCCAGATAGTGATGTTCTAGTGGTTCCTCATGCTCCGTAACAACAACAAGAAATATCACAAACTCCAGTGAATGTTAGACGGTTAACAAGGCTAAGTAGACCTCCTAAAAGGTTTTCTCCCTCTTTGTATTCTATTTTGTTAACAGATGCTGGTGAACCAAAAGGGTATGATGAAGCTATGCAGGTGGATACAAAGGTTCAGTGGAAGCTTGCAATGAAAGAAGAAATAGAATCCTTGCTAAAAAATTAGACTTGGAAATTCTGTAAGTTTTCTGCAAGTAAAAAGGCTTTACCAAACAAATGGGTTTATAGGATGAATGAGGAAGATGGAGGTAAGAAAAGATTTAAAGCCAAGTTAGTTTTAAAAGGATTTGCATAGAAAAAAGGGCATTGATTTTGATGAGAGTTTTTCTCCAGAAGTTAAGATGACTTCTATTCGTAGTGTTTTAAGTATTGTGGCTGTTGAAGATTTGCATTTGGAATAGTTAGATGTGAAAACTACCTTTCTCCATGGTGATTTGGAGGAGGAGATATATATGGAACAATCACAGGGATTTGAGGTCAAAGGTAAGGAGAAATTGGTATGCAAATTGAAGAAAAGTTTATATGGCCTAAAACAAGCACATTAGCAATGGTATTTAAAATTTGATAGTTTTATGGCCGAGGAAGGCTACAGCCAGTGTAATTCTAACCACTATGTTTATTTTAAGAGGTTGGATAATGACAACTACATTATTTTATGTTTATATGTTGATGACATGCTTGTAGCAGGGTCTAACATAGATCACATAAGAGAGTTAAAACAACAATTAGCACAATCATTTGCTATGAAGGATTTGGGGGTAGAAAAACAAATCCTTGGTATGAAAATTTGCAGAGATAGGAAGGACGTAAAATTGACTCTATCTCAGGCTAATTATGTTGAAAAGATGTTGTAGAGATTCCATATGGAGAATGCAAAAGCTATCAGCACACCTTTGCCTAGTCATCTGAAATTGACTAAGGAGATGTGTCCAAAGATACAAGAGGAGGAAAACAAAATGTCTAAGGTACCATATGCTTTAGCTGTAGGAAGCTTAATGCACACCATGGTATGCACGAGACTGGATATTGCACATGTTGTAGGAGTCGTAAGCAAGTATATGAGTAATCCCAGATTGGAGCATTGGAATGCGGTAAAATGGATTCTCAGAAATTTGAGAGGTACATCCAATAAACATTTATGTTTTGGCACCTCTAATACTGATTTAGCAGGCTATATAGACTCAGATTTGGTAGGGGATATTGATACTAGGCAGAGTACTACAGGTTATGTCTTTACTATAGGTGGGACAATAGTGAGTTGGATCTCACGGTTGCAAAAGGTGGTTGCTTTATCCACCATAGGGGCAGAGTATGTAGCTTCAATAAAGGCAAGCAAGGAGATGATATGGCTGCAATCCTTTATGGAAGGATTGGGCAAACAATAGGCTAACAGTTATTTATTTATGGATGTGAGGGTAAAATGTCGAATCAATCAAATGAATTAAATAAGACCCAAACATCAACAGAATAGTGAAACAAAGAAGATTCAAGTAAACAAAGCAATGAACCAACACAGCAAACCTCTTCCGTTTCGAAACTTCTGTTGTTTGCCTATCACGAATCGTCCTTTCGCAGATGAGATGAGCCCTCAGAGAGTGCAATCTTTTAAAGCTGTTTGAGGAAGTCGATGGTGAACGGCTATGGTGTGATATGCAATGAAGGTGAGCTCCAATGCAACAATGGTGATCTCAAGCTTGTAGATGACAAATGGGTGCCAAAGGCGCGCTGGTGATATTTCTGCAGAGTAACGATGTCAAAAGCCTGGATCCATTGGAATGGAGGGAATGAAGCTTCATTTATAGACTTGGAAGAATGGGAATCAACGGTTGAGAGGAGATATGAAGATCAACGGTTGAGGATGGTTGAGGAATGTGCAACCAATAGAAATGTGACAAGTGTCCCAGCTCCATCATGAAAGGTGGGATGTGACAAAATTGATTGGAGAGTTAACTCCATTGACTGGTCTGTTAACAGAATTGACTAATCAGTTAGAAGAGTGGATTGTGGAACTGATTGGATTGATTGAGGATTTGACTCAACTGACAGGTTAGTTAACAGATTTGATTGCTTGGTTAACTAACCTCTGACTGGAGAAGAAATAGGCCATGTGGGTGAGGGAAAATAAGGTAATTAAATATTAAATATATTTAATTACATGTGCAACCTGATGAGGTGGACAAGGTGAGGTGTAAAGGTGATGTGGAATTTTGAATTTAGAACTTTAGGATAGAGGAATTAGACTTAATTAAATAATTTATGATTATTTAATTGTGAAGGACTTTAGAAGAATTTTAATTAAATAAATAGAATTTATTTAATTGTGAGATAGTGAATTGATTAAATAAATTTGGAATATTTATTTAATTAATAGAAGAATGGAATAAATATTTAGAATATTTATTTAGGATGATTCGTGTCATTTTTAGGCGTATACATTTTGCCCCTCTTTGATGCAATGCAGTTTACAGCGTTGCTTCAAAGAATAAATAGTCTGACAGTGATATATGCCCCAGTTTGCCCCTGGTACAAGTTTTGACGACAGGATGCCCCCTTGGGAGATTGGACGGGAAGAAGGCAGAAGGGCGTGAGACGGACAATCTCACGAAGAAGAAGGTTAGGTTTGAAGAAAATGGGTGAAGAAAGAGTTGAATGATATGTGAAGCAAGATAGGATGATGACACACACAAGCAAGCAAGCAAGTATGCACAAATGACACAAGAACAAACAAGGTATTGCCCCTGTCAAGCGGTAAACCAACGATATACTAATAATGATATACGACAATGTTGTCATGGCGGGGAAAGATATATCCCTAGACCAACACGACAGGTGTGTTGTCATGGTTGGGAACAATGGATCCCTAGAGCAACATGAAGGATAGTGTCTGGTTTCAAGAAATGAAGCATGTCGTGTAAGACGCGTGTGTTGGTCTGATTTTGACAATGCAACATCCTGTATAAGACAATTGATTGATTAACTGATCGAGTTGGTTTACGACCAGACAAGGATCAAGACCACTGATTGTGACTGGATCATTTGTGCAAGATTGACTTGACTTGATTGGTATGGATTAAGGATGGACCTTGCATTTGGATCATTGCTCAGACTGACTAGACAAGGACGAAAGATATGATGATAGATAGAAATTTGATTGATAGAAGAAAAACTCGATAGAAGGACTCACAAGCTTTTATAAACATTGATACTCTGCATTGTTGGATTTTTTATTGCATGGGATATGGATGTATGGATGTATAAATGGATATAGGATAGATGCTTTGCTTTTAGAGTGCTTTATTTCATCATTGGGCATTGTGTTTTTGGTACATTTTCTGAAATGTTGTAAGTGAATACAAGCATCTAAGTATAATTGAACCGAGATGACCTGAGTACCTCTTACATGGATTTTGATTTAGCAAGTTAATACAAGCATCTAGGTATAATTGAACCGAGATGACCTGAGTACTTCTTGCGTTTGAACAAGCAAGGATTGCCCCTGTTCATGTTAGACCTTTGATGTCCTCGATGATCTTTTGCCGATCATGTCCTTAGACAAGGCTTCACAGTACTAAAGTTTAATCCACAAACAACAAACAAAGAAAGTAATCATGCCCCCATCATAGCATCTCTAGCTTTTGGCATCCTTGAGTAGCATAGGAAGGTATGATAGCAAAAATCAGGACGCGAACTGTTAACCATGTTTCTGATCTACAAAGTATATTTGCGTTGATATGTGTTTATTTCTTGCCTTAATTTGCATAAAATCATTTAGAAGACCTTGGGTATTTGCTTTGCATTGCATAGGTTAAGATGCTCACAGTCAAGATTTCTGCTTGAGGTGTGGGTTCTGCTTGCATTTGTTTGCTTGGTGAGAAGATTGCACAATCCTTATTGGTGAGACGGACCCTAAGGGACTGACCTAGTGCCTCAGGGGCGCATTAGAATAATGGCCTTGCCTACGTGACGGCGCAGAGGCAACGTAGTTCACGGATTCGGACCATAGACACCGACGAGAGACACTATACTAGGCTTACATTGAGGAGACGGTATGGGACAAAACCTTGGTCGACAAGGCCACAAGGTGAGTATCAAGCCATGATAGGTAACTGTCAAGTGTTTATTGTGGGATGGATATGGGTCGAATGGGGAAAACAGAGGGAGAATGGGCTCAAGGTGATTGGATTCCCAAAGATGGAGAATGCGGTTTGTCACAAGTAACGCCTGTTTACCAGGTTTTCATCACTTGTTTTTATTTGCACGAGAAGCTAGAAAGTAACATGACGCCTGATTGCCAGGTTTTCCTCATGATGCCTATCCAAGGCGCCTGTTTGCCAGGTTTTCACCAAAGGACGATTTTTTTTGTATGCTTTTTTTTTTTTTTGTATTTTCTCTTTGTAACGTTTTTGATTTTTTTTTTTGATTTTTTGATTTTTTTGATTTTATTGTGCCCCCCTTGCATTGGGGTTCTCTTAGGTATAGAACCGGCGAAGGTGCATGCTGTTGATTGGATCATCAAACAACTCACCTTCTGATGTGGCCAACTGATATGCCCCTGATCCGTAAGCCGCTACAAATACATAGGGTCCAAGCCAGTTAGGCTCGAACTTACCTTTCTTTTCTCTGTCCTGCTGATTGCGAGGGTTCTCTTTTAGGACGAGGTCCCCAACCTTGAAGCATCTTGGTCTAACCTTGTGGTTGTAGCTTCTTGACATCATCTGTTGATAGGCTTTGAGATGGTCAAAAGCTTTCTGGTGCCTTTCCTCTAGCAGTTCTAGCTCTTGTAGTCTGGAGACTCTGTACTCTTCGTCTGATATGAGACCTTTCAACGACACCTGAAGGGATGGGAGTTCGACCTCAATGGGAAGGATGGCTTCGGAACCATAGACGAGGGCATAGGGTGTAGCACCTGTGGGAGTGCGTATGCTAGTTCTATAGGCCCACAGAGCAGGATTGAGTTGGACGTGCCAATCGCGACCAGCTTCATTGACAGTCTTCTTTAGGATTTTCAGAATGGTTTTGTTCGATGCCTCAGCTTGGCCATTACCTTGGGGGTAATAGGGAGTGGAGAAACGATGTTGGATCTTAAAACGCTCACAAAGTTCCTGGACATCCTAATTTTTGAAGGGTCTCCCGTTATCCGTTATGATGGATGAAGGGATGCCATATCGGTAGATAATGTAATTCAGAATGAAAGAGGAAATTTGCTTTCCTGTGACGGTTGATAGGGGAACGGCTTCAATCCACTTTGTAAAGTACTCAGTGGTGGTTATGATGAATTTATGGCCGTTGGAAGAAGGCGGATGAATCTTTCCCACGAGGTCAAGTCCCCATTGGCAAAAGGGCCAGGGTGTCGTTAGAGGTCTCAACTCCTGAGTAGGTGCATGAATCAGGTTCCCATGTATCTGGCACTGTTTGCACTTTTTGACGAATTGATATGAATCCATTTCCATATTGGGCCAGTAATAACCCAAACGCATGAGTTTCTTAGCTAAGGAAGGACCGCTGGAGTGTGTTCCGCAGATCCCTTCGTGCACGTCTCGCAAGGCCGTTACAGATTCTTCTTGTTCTAGACAACAGAGTAAAGTACCATCCAGACCACGTCGGTAAAGGGTATTGGCGATAATGGTGTAACGGGAGGCTTGTCGGATGAAAGTTCATTTTTGGTTGGAAGAGAGGTCCAAAGGAAGGATATTGTCCTTGAGGTAAGTGTAGGTCTTACCATACCAAGGCGAATCAGATCCTACTAGGTGGCAAATGGAATGGGTTTCGAGGAGATCATAAGCCGGTTGTCAAATTGTTTCTACTAAGAACTCATACCGTGACTCATGTTCAGGTATCTCAAGAAGAGAGGCTATGGTCGCCATTGCATCTGCTGCTTTGTTCTCTATCCTGGGTATTTGCTCAAACGAGATGGTCCCAAAATGTTCTTTGAGGTCGTCGACCATCCGTTTGTATGGGATGAGCTTCTCATCTTTGCTCTGATACTCGTCGTTGACCTGGTTTATGACAAGCTGAGAATCACCGTAGACACATAGTGCTTGGATTTTCCACTCAGTGGCCATCTTGAGACCAATTACCAAAGCCTCATACTCCGCTATATTGTTAGTGCATGGAAATAACAACCTGTAGGACTTTGGAATTGTGTTGCCTTGGGCAGTGATAAACAAGATACCTGCCCCCGATCCATGGTTGGTGTAAGACCCGTCGAAGTAGAGTTTCCACGGAGATGTTGACAGAGTGAATAAAGACTCATCGGGGAACTCAAAGTGCATTGGTGAAGTGTCCTGTAACGGTGCTTCAGCTAGTTGGTCAGCTATGATCTGCCCTTTGATAGCTTTTCTGTCTACATACTCTATATCATATTCGCTAAGAAGCTAACCCATTTGGCTAGTCGACCTGTGAGAGCTGCTTTGCTGAGAAGATATTTTAGTGGGTCGATCTTGGCAATGAGTTTGACAGGATGTGCCAACATGTAGTGTCAGAGTTTTTGTGAGGCAAAAACCACCACAAGGCATGAACGTTCCACCTGTGAGTACTGCAACTCGTAGCCCACTAAGGTTCGACTGATGTAGTACACAGCTCTTTCCTTGTTCTCATAGTCTTGCTGCGCTAGGAGAGCCCCAAGAGCAGTAGGTGTAGCAGATATGTAGAGAATCAAAGGTTTTCCTTGGATCGGAGGCATGAGTATAGGAGGATTCATGAGGTACTCCTTGAGCTTGTTGAATGCCTCTTCGTACTGCTCATCCCATTTAAATGGAACGTTCTTATGTAGGAGATGGCTGAAAGGATGGCACTTGTCTGCCAGCTGTGAGATGAACCTGCGGATGGCCTATAGCTTGCCCTGTAAGGATCTCAACTATGTTAGAGTTTTGGGCGGAGGCATGTCCATGATTGCTTTGACCTTGGCCGGGTCTACCTCTATGCCGTTTGCTGACATGATGAAGCCTAGCAGCTTGCTTGATGTGACCCCAAACACACATTTCTTCGGGTTCAGTTTTACTTGGAATTGATCCAACCGTTGAAAGACTTTTTCTAGGATATCCAAGTGTGAGTCCCTGGTGAGAGATTTTGCCAAGATATTGTCAACATAGTCTTCCATAGTCACATGCATCATGTCATGAAAGATGGTTGTCATGGCCCGCTGATATGTAGCACCTACGTTTTTCAGCCCGAATGGCATGACATTCCAGCAAAAGGTACCCCATGGACATGTGAAAGCTATTTTTGTGTTGATCCTCAGGTGCTATTTTGATTTGGTTATATCCGGAGAATCCGTCCATGAGTGACAGCATTGTATGTCCTGCTGTAAGGTCGACTATGATGTCAATGTTTGGCAACGGAAAATCATCTTTGCGACATGCCTTGTTTAAGTCTCGAAAATCATTGCATAGTCGAACTCAGCCATCCGGTTTAGACACTGGCACAATGTTTGATATCCATTCAGGATAGTCTATGGCTCTGATGAACCCCACATCTAGCAATTTCTTGAGTTCTTCCTTGACCAAAAGGGCTATATGGGGATGCATCTTTCTCAGTTTTTGCTTTACGGGCTTCACCCCTGGATCCAATGGCAAGTGATGTAGGATCAAGTTTGGGTCCAAACCTGGCATGTCGGCATATGACCAAGCAAAGCTGCCTCTCTTCTTTTTAAAGAATGGTACAAACCTGGTTTTCTTAGGCGGCGTGAGCGATTTTGCAAAGTGGATAATCTTAGGCTGCTCTTCGGTTCCAATGTTCACTGGATCTGTTGGCTCCACCACGATCTGTGACCTTTCTTGATACATATCACTTGGGAGGGTGTCAAGCATTCCATCGTCAGGTGCCACAGTTGGGTTTTCACCTTCAGATACGTCTTTTCTTTTTACTGTTTTATGATCTAACACTACCGCATGGCGGTTTTCACCATCAGATCCCTTTTTGATCTTTATATTTTTGCGACTAGAAGGCTTGGCACCCTCCCCGAAGTAAGCTACAGTATTGAGTTCGATAGTGAAACCGACTTTATGATCTCCTTTTGGTAAGCGATCTCTAAGTCCCATATAGTCAATGTAGGCATCATCGTTCTGGAACATATCTAATTGGGGGGTTCCTTGCAGATCCCAGTCAATAAGCTCAGGATGCAAGAGGGGAAGAGAGTCAGATGAAAGACCTGATTCGTTGATAGTGTGGATGGAAATACTAGGAGCACAGGTGGGGGTAGTGTTCTGGGTGGTACTTTCCTCCAAGTTGTTTATCGCAATGGAATCAAAACTTTCCTCGAAAGCCATAATTTCAGGGAGGGGCAAATCAGACTCCAGTGGTCTGTCCCGTTGCGTTTGTCTCTCATGATATGGGCTAAGAGTTTGGATGGTGTCCACCTCTTTGTCATCGTAGGAGTGCTCCGTTAGCTCGTCCCACTCATATTTATTGGAATCATCTGAATCTGTGTCACTGTCCACTTGGAGTGTTTGGATTGTCTCCACAAGACAGGCATTTTCCTTGGCTTTACCCTTGCCTTTGTATCCCAAGCCAGTGGTGTTTCTAGCCAAAGAGGATGAAGAAGGTTGGATAGGTTCAACAATTCCTTCCTTTTTGAGGCCTATGGGGCCTTGTCCTTCGTACCCCATCCGGTGCAAGATAGTTTCGCCCCATCCATAGAGTTCTGTAGGGAGTCTCGGCGGCTCTTGGGGTGTGTTTTCCTCTTCAGCGTAAAGCCATTGCAAGAGATCTCGCTCCTCTGATTCATCGGATAAGGTCCCCCATTTTACAAAGGGGTTTGTGGGAGTTATAGGAGGAGCAAAGGGCTTTGGAAAATGCCTGGGTTGATGCTTGGGCTGGCCAAAGGAGCGAGGAGACAAGGGCATTTTTGCAAGGTTGAGGCTATGCTCAATCTGGTATTCCCCCACGCCATTTTCTTTTATGGTGATTTTCATTGGTTTAGGCCGTGAGGAGGAAGCTTTAGCGGAATGATCCTGTTGCAGGGTAGGGGAAATGTGGGCTCGATTGTTGGGTATGACACATTCAGGTTTTGCTTGGAAAGAATTGCAGTGTTGGTAGGGATCAGGGTTGCCTTGAATGGTAACCCGCTTGCCGTTGTGCGGGAATTTAATGCACTGATGGTAGGTTGAGGGGACAGCCTTCATGGCATGGATCCATGGTCTCCCTAGTAAGATATTATAAGCAAGTTCTCGATCAAGGACTTGGCACACCACATCTTTGATTACCGGTCCAACTTGAATAGGTAGGACAACCGTGCCTTTTGTGGTTCTCTCTTCCTCATCATAGGCCTTTATGGTAATCTTCCTCCGTGGATCAACTGCTTGTTCAGAGAACCCCAATGCAAGGACTAGCTTCAAAGTGCAAATATTCAAACCGGCACCCCCATCAATGAGAACACTCTTGATGCGGTGCTTGTGTACGAATGCGACAATGTGCAGGGGAGTGTTGTGGGGTTGAGATACGGAAAGGTCATCTTGCTCAGTGAATGATATGGAAGGGGAGGATGTCAGATTGCCAACCATGGTTTGAAACTTCTCTTGGGCCAGGTTAGTGGGGACAGTAGTTTCCACTAAGGCTTTCTCGAGAATCTCCTTATGAGAAGGAGATAGACGCAAGAGCTCCAATATAGAAATGTGAGCTGGAGTTTTTTGCAACTGGTCGATGACATTGTATGGGCGGGAGTTGGACGGAGATGGTGACAACCTTGGAGGGGTGGTATTGATCGTGACCTTACCACTGTGGGTAATTATACTACAACCAGTTCTGTTAGGTCCTGGTTGTTGGTTGGGGGATATGACATTGATCTGCAGAATGTGCTCAGAAATGCAGTTAATGGTGTACTCGAATGGAACGCTTGCATAGTTAGCATTACTCGACCCGCTGTTCTGGTTTGGCCTGTTGTGACTGTTGTCATTATTGGAATTGCCATTAGAGTTGTTGCCATTGTGACCATTGTTGCTGTTATGGCCATTGTTGCGATTGTTGTTATACGGCCGGTTGTGGTTTAGAAGAGGATCTCAGTAGGCCACATGAGATTCATTGGAGGTATGCTGTTGTGTCCCTCCCTGATTCTGATCCAGTATATCTTGTATGACATTCTTGAGGCAGATACAATTGTTAGTCGTGTGCCCCCTTCCTCGATGATACTCGCAGTAGTCTGTGTCCTTCCAATAGGGAGGTTTGACGATAGGCTCATAGTCGCTTGTTGGCGGTAGAGAAATTTCATTGTTAGCCAACAACTTTCTGAGGGCCGATTCTTGAGATTCTCCTAACGGTGTGAATTTCCTCCTTGGATTTGAATTGAACCAAGGTCTAGGTTCTCGAGGGGGCGGCTTGTTGAGTGCACCGTTATTTGCTTCTTCCTTAAGAGTGAATATGGGTTGTTGTTTAGGGGCTGCTGCCTTGGCATCCACTACTCCATCGTTGACCACATTCTTGTTCTTGGTCCAAAACTTTGACTTGTCAGTTGTGTAATTGGAAGGAGGTGTGTCCTTGTAGAGCTTGAGAGTTCCTTTAGCGATCATAGCTTTCTCAATGAATAGCCCCATTTCAATGACTTTGGTGAATGAGGTAGGGCATTGTATCTGAATCTGATAGCTAAGATCGGGATTCAAATTGTGGACAAACATTTCCAATAGTTGCTTCTCAGGCATGTCATAAGAACACTTGCTAGCTAGCTGTCTCCATCATTGTAAGAAGGTGGCGAATGACTCACCACCCTTTTGTTTGGTGTTGCATAGGTCTAGCATAGATACTTCGTGTTCTATGTTGTAAGAGAAGTGCGTTATGAATTTATTGACAAGTTCGTCAAAAGTTTTGATTTCTGGTGGGAGACGCGAGAACCACTCCATAGCTTGACCTCCTAAAGATCTTGGGAACAGTCTCATTAAGTAGGTCTCGTTGTGAGCTACTTCTAAACATGCTGCGGTGAATTCCCTGATATGATCTCTAGGGTCCCCCTTCCCTTTGTATTTGTCAAATTTCAGAATTTCGAACTGATAGGGGAATGGTTTCATGACCAAACTTCTGTCAAAGGGGTATGGTGCTATATCTTCCAAAGAGTAGTTCTTGGAACTTGTACCGATCTTAAGGTTGGATATTTCTAGCTTTAGACTCTCAATTTGTTGTCTCACATCCGCCATAGGAGCATTTTGATCTATGGGTTGTTTTCCTCTCTCATTGGCATGGGGGACCGTGTCATTGGTGCCTCTCTCATGTGCATGTGGGACTGTGTCATTTGTGTCCCTCTCACGTTCATTGTCTGCATTTTCCATGATGGAGCTAATGTCAAAGTCTGCGGGGAGTTTGATTCCAAGACTAGCAAGATGATGGAAATATTTGGTGGGGTCCTCAAGGAGCACTTTCTCCACTAGGCGTTGGAATTTGCTATCTTGCATGTGTGCCACTAATTCTTCACGAGAAATTTCTTCATCATCATCGCGTGGTGGGGCGATGTGATCGGATGAGTCGGCCATTTCGAATAGCTTGTTGTACTGGGATCGAGTAAGAACCATGCAAGGTGGGGTGGGATGAAGTGGACTAGGATTAGAAATTTTGGCAAGGTGCCGACTAAGACTGTAATGAATGGGGTATCTAGGACAAGATTTGGACAAAGGGTTCTTTCGCTCAATGACTTTAGGCAAGACGGTTGACACAAGACTCTAGCCACTAGCAAGGGTAGTCGATACCAGTCTCACTGTGTAGGGCTTAGTCGTTCAACAAGATTACTAGCAAAAGGTACTGTGACCTACTAGGCTTACATGAATTCACTAATGAAGCGAAGAAGGACCTATGTCGAATCGGTATGGGACAGAATGACGTTGGGGCAAGAGTGACTAGGACAGAAGGTGACTGGGACGACCGACGAAAGAGAGAGAATTGGGTGAAATGGATGAAAATTGACTGCAAGGTTGATTCTGAACTCAGAAAATGAAACTAGGCTGAAATGGGTACTCTGAACAGCTGACGAAAATTTCTCAAAAATAGGGCAGATGCTCACTGTCACACATGCGTAGAAACAGATGTGCAGCAAGAATGGGTAAATGCGCCGTAAGTCGCTGTAAAAGCGCGGCTCTGGTGAAGCACGTATGCGCAGTAACAGTGTGTAAATGCGCAGCAGAAAAGTAAATGCACAGCAAGTCGGTGTATAAGCGCAGCAAGTCGCTGTAAAAGCGCAGCCAAAAAGTGTATATGCGCAGCAGAAAGGTATGTATGCGCAGCCAGTCAGTACAAAAGCGCAGCGGGTCGCTGTGTATGCGCAGCAGAAAAGGGTATATGCGCAGTTCTGGTATTTTTTGCAATTTTTTTTTGGATTTTTCCCTGTTTTTGGTATTCTTTGGCTGGAAAAAGGTCTTCCTGATCTGATATTATGAATTAATTTAGCAAGAAAACACAGCAAGCACAAAGAGTATTTTGTAATTTTCCATTGTTTTTGTAGTTTTTCGACTCTATTTTGGACAAAAGCAAGCACAAAATCCTAGGCGAGAAATGGATTATAAGGGATTTGGGCCACTAAAAACAAGAGGTATTTAATTCAGGCAACTGTTCAAGTGGTTACACGTGCGGCGGCGCTACTCTCCATTATGGAGTCTCCCAGCCTCAAAGGGTTACGCCTGAGAGGGTTTTGGGGGAGGTTGGCCATCGGTGTAACATAACAGCACTCGTTGCAGGAGTTTTTCACCTCAAGCACAATTTATTTTAAGTGGCTCGGTAGGGCTTGGCGTTAGCCTGTTACCACTCAGGGTCGTTCCCGCTTGGACAAGCGTGCATCCAAGGGCAGGCCCCTCCTAAAGGTTAAACAAATAGAATGACAAGTCTGGCACTCTGATCACCCAGAAGAGGGGAGAGCATAAGCCTATTGTCATTCGCAAGCACAGAATACA
Source organism: Cunninghamia lanceolata (assembly GCA_027924645.1). Taxonomy (NCBI): domain Eukaryota; kingdom Viridiplantae; phylum Streptophyta; class Pinopsida; order Cupressales; family Cupressaceae; genus Cunninghamia; species Cunninghamia lanceolata. Next base: position 15,410,496 of record BSBN01001272.1, on the reverse strand, counting down.
CTGATTAATCGTCCCTAGTTAAAAGATAAAAACTAAATGGGCTAATCTACTCAAACAGAACTTTGAAGTGATTTCAACAATATTGCAATGGTTCAATTTTAAATCCCAGAAAGCAGTTGTGAGTTTAATTTTAAATCCACGTTGCACGAGATTGTTAACTTTGAAATTTAGGTCTCACGATATAGCAATGGTTCATTTTAACTTCAGAAAGCAGTTGTGAGTTCAATTTTAAGTCCACGTTGCACGAGATTGTTAACTTTGAAATTCAGGTCTCACGATATAGCAATGGTTCATTTTAACTGCAAGATCAGTGATGAGTTCAATTTTAAATCCACGTTGCACGAGATTGTTAACTTTGAAATTCAGGTCTCACGATATAGCAATGGTTCATTTTACCTTCAAGATCAGTGATGAGTTCAATTTTAAACCTCAGATAGCAATAACTTTGAAGGTGTTTGTAATGCAAGCATGAAATAAACCAGTTACTTCCTCCCTAATTAGGACTAGATGAAGATTTGTAATGAACAACCATTTTACTTTTTCCCAGAAAATGAAAGGTGACCTAATTAGATGCAACTACATGTAACTGAACCCGAGCCTATCCTGCAAAACCGCTCCAGCAAACACCTGCAAAGGGGTTAACGTTAGCGAAATCCTCTAGAAAAGTACTAAAAGCTGAGTTTGTTACAAATGCGCAGCTTCAGTGATCAGATGCGCAGAAGTGATCAATCAGAAGCGCATCATTAATGAATGCACTGTAGTTTTGAACGTATGCGCCGTTAAAATGAATAAATGCGCAGTTTTAATGTATGCATAGCAACAATCTGCAGAAGCACCGTAACAGTCAACATATGCGCAGTTATAACAGAAGCGCCGTAACAGTCTGCAAAAGTGCCACAGAAATGCACAGATGTGTAGGATTTACAGAAGCACCGTAACAGTCTTCAAAAGTGCCGTAAAAATGAACGGATGCGCCGAACCAATCTGTACATGACTCTGCGGGACCTGTACGGAACCTGCCTTCAAAAAAGCTCAAAAATGGTGAAATAAAGGGGCAACGGCCCCACGGTGGGCGCCAAAAATGTGAGGGTAAAATGTCGAATCAATCAAATGAATTAAATAAGACCCAAACATCAACAGAATAGTGAAACAAAGAAGATTCAAGTAAACAAAGCAATGAACCAACACAGCAAACCTCTTCCGTTTCGAAACTTCTGTTGTTCGCCTATCACGAATCGTCCTTTCGCAGATGAGATGAGCCCTCAGAGAGTGCAATCTTTTAAAGCTGTTTGAGGAAGTCGATGGTGAACGGCTATGGTGTGATATGCAATGAAGGTGAGCTCCAATGCAACAATGGTGATCTCAAGCTTGTAGATGACAAATGGGTGCCAAAGGCGCACTGGTGATATTTCTGCAGAGTAACGATGTCAAAAGCCTGGATCCATTGGAATGGAGGGAATGAAGCTTCATTTATAGACTTGGAAGAATGGGAATCAACGGTTGAGAGGAGATATGAAGATCAATGGTTGAGGATGGTTGAGGAATGTGCAACCAATAGAAATGTGACAAGTGTCCCAGCTCCATCATGAAAGGTGGGATGTGACAAAACTGATTGGAGAGTTAACTCCATTGACTGGTCTGTTAACAGAATTGACTGATCAGTTAGAAGAGTGGATTGTGGAACTGACTGGATTGATTGAGGATTTGACTCAACTGACAGGTTAGTTAACAGATTTGATTGCTTGGTTAACTGACCTCTGACTGGAGAAGAAATAGGCCATGTGGTTGAGGGAAAATAAGGTAATTAAATATTAAATATATTTAATTACATGTGCAACCTAATGAGGTGGACAAGGTGAGGTGGAAAAGGTGAGGTGTAAAGGTGATGTGGAATTTTGAATTTAGAACTTTAGGATAGAGGAATTAGAATTAATTAAATAATTTATGATTATTTAATTGTGAAGGACTTTAGAAGAATTTTAATTAAATAAATAGAATTTATTTAATTGTGAGATAGTGAATTGATTAAATAAATTTGGAATATTTATTTAATTAATAGAAGAATGGAATAAATATTTAGAATATTTATTTAGGATGATTTGTGTCATTTTTAGGCGTATACATTTTGCCCCTCTTTGATGCAATGCAGTTTACAGCGTTGCTTCAAAGAATAAATAGTCTGACAGTGATATATGCCCCAGTTTGCCCCTGGTACAAGTTTTGACGACAGGATAGCCAGAGTGCCATACATCTTGAAAAGAATTCTACCTTGCATTCAAAGACCAAACACATACAGTTGAGGTATCACTTCATTTCGATCCGTGTTGGATGATGGATAGTTACGGCTAGAAAAGATACATATAGATGAAAATCTAGCGGATATATTTATGAAGGTAGTGACAAGGGAGAAGCTGAGCTCCTCTTCAACTTTGGTTGGTCTTCAAGACTGAAAACAATAAAATTAGAACAACAGAGTCTAGGGTGCTTATTTCCAATGGGAGTTACACATGCAGCGGTGTCGTTCAGAATCAGTCTCCAAGTGGGAGATTGCTTGGTGTGGAGCCTGATTAGTCTCCAAGTGGGAGATTGTTGGTATGTGGTGAATGATCATGCAAGTACTGTACACTCGTAATGTGGGATATTTTTCCTTCTTTTTTTTCCGTTCGGAGTCAGTTGTTAATTTTTGTTAATCGACAAAAGAAAAATGACATTGTAAAACCCTAATTCTAGAAGCTTCCAAAAGGCTTGTTATAAGTGACTGGGATGTATGTTGCGGGTGGGATTTTGATATTGTATTGTAGCATTTGCAATGGTATTGAGTTGCAAGGATTGCTGGTTGTAATCAATTTGATTTGCTGGATAATAATATTGGACTTTCTGTTGGTGGTGTTGGTGTTTTCTCTTGCAACCCTTAATCCTATGGAAAACTAACATCAGTCTGAGGACAAGAATGGCCAACGAACAAGGCTAAACATAGCCTTCTACTCTTTGAGCATTGCCAAGCTCGGGAGGGTGTTCCCAGAGACCTCAAAACAATTTAGGAAATAGATACATAGCAATGAAGATCTCTAAATTTAGGCAATTAGGTTCAAATGGTGTTAACATATGATAAACTTGGTTATAATCCTTGTGAATGTACTCATTGACAGCTTCTTACAACACCATTGACCTAGGAGATACAATATGCATAAGTCCTCTAAAGATTTGCATCAGTTACAAGTTTCTCATGAGGTTTAACAAGGTTCAAAATACTGGACTTCATGCATATGGGTAGGATAGAACTAACCTAGAAATAATAATAAACATATCTAAAATGATTTTTCAATTTTGAAATGGGGTAGGGTTATACTTGACTGCTCTAGATCAATGCCTAATCCCATGGGCAACAGAGTCACACTTGGATCAAAATCCATAATGAAAAGGAAATCATACATTCAAATGAATTCAATTAGCTAGGTTTCTGCTTTACAGAAACATTGAACCCTCAATAGCCCTTCTGCACTCAACACTACATCCATTCTTAGCTATCCACATTGCACTAAAATATCCCAATATTTATTCATGAAAGCATGTTCACTCAGATATTTAAGTAAATATTTAAGCAAAAGACTATTACTATATCTCCTTAAAAATACAAACTAACATAAATCAAATGGAGAGTGTAGCAAATGTACACCTAGAAACCCCTTAGATCCCCTGAAATACTCAAACATTGATTGAGACAGAAAATAGTATTGACAACAAAAGCATGGACTTATATTGATTATTTGAAAATACTTCTAAGTCCAGTACAGAAATTCATACAAATATATCTATTACATCATAAAAATATAGATCTAACTATTACAAAAAAATAGAACCCTTGGATTGATCTTTATCTTCGAGACCTAGTATGAGAAGACAACCTAGAATCAACCCTTAAAATGGTACAAAAGTTATAGTCTTATAGAAAAAGAGAGAAGAAGATGAAAAACACTAAAAATAATCCACTTATGACATATGGCACATCTCAACTCCCTTGATTCTACAACTGATTTGATTCTAGAAGATGCTCCTCATTCCCCATTTTCCCTCTTCAATCTGCCCACTTCCTTTTTGCAACTGAAATTGATTTGACCCAAATCTATTTTGCATTGCCATGCACAATTTTACCCTGTTGGTAAAATTAACCTTTCAACTATAATTTTACTTGGCATGTAACAAATTTTACCCCCAGGTACTTTTCACATTTCACTGGCAAGTGAAAACACATTTTACCAAGCAATTTTAACTCCCAGAAATTCAAATGAAATATGCAAGGTGTTTTTGCATATACATCGGCATTTTTCCTTTTTCTAGGTCATTTTTTATATGGCAATGCACTTACAAATTTGCTAGAGGCAATAGAAATAATGTTGCTATGTTTTTCCTTTTGCTGTCCTATTTTTCTCACATCTGGGCAGTTTAAAACACTCAGAACACGTTTGAAATTGCCATTTGTTCATGAAGAATGCCCTAGGCATTGTTTTGGGAGTGAAATAATTCATTTATAGCCTGTAGAAGCCCCAAAAAAAATAGCTTTAAAACAAAAAAACGTGATTACCAAACAGCCAACACTCCTCTGCAATGTTTTGCAAATTTTCTGGAAGTCCGCATCAGAATTTGGGCATTTGGTTCTGATGTGTGCAGAGTGTCGGAAAATATTTTAAAAATTTAATAAAGCTTTAAACAAGCTTATATTAAACCTTTTACTTTAATTTTTCATTGCCAAAGATTTAAAGGATTAAAATATTATTTCAAAACTGCTTTCCGCACATCCACATATCCATTTTTTGCTTACCTTATTTCATCCACAAAATTGTAGAAAGTGAATAAAATATCTAAAATTTAGAAAGCTTTTGCTGTTTTAACCTCCGGCAAATATTTTAGGAAACATTTAAATGTTTACCTTAATATTTTTTCTGTTGTTTCATGCTTCTCTTCACCATTCACTTTTTCACCTTTGCGGAATGGCAGAAAAATTTTAATAAAGGTTTTGATTTAATTTTTCACTTAAATTCTTACCCTTGGAAAAATATTTAAATGCTTTCACCTTACTCTTTTAACCCTGCCAAACATTTAAAACATAATAAAATGTTTTAAAAGAAATTCCATATCAAAACATTAGAAGATAAGCAAAAAATTAATTTCGTCTGCTGACCAAATGGCAAAAATTCATTGTACGCAAACTGGAACAACTCGATCCTTAAAAACTTGCGAGCGGGCATAATCAATTATTTAAAACATGGGTTTGTTGACAGATCTCGCCCAGCTCACCAAATTTATATACCTCATTTGTAAACTAGCTCTCAAAACATGTTCACCGCGACCAAAACACATTAAAATAATGCATCATATGGACTTAGTTTCTGATGAAAATGGAAGTGGAGATGTTTTCGACCAAAAAGAGAAATGGGTTGCCTTCAGATTTGTGAAATTTGTAATTTTAAGGAACACCAATTTTAGCCTGGTCACAGTTAGAAAATAATTAAATAGCCCATCAAAATTCATCCTAGAAGCGTGAAACTGCACATGCACACCACCATATGTATATAGAAGCATTGTACCAAACGGATTTGCAAGATGAATACTGAGTTGCAAAATTTTAATCGGTGAAGATGGCCCCTGAGGTAGATTGAGTAGTATGTCGACTTAGCCTCTGTCAACACATTGAAAGGACATATGCACTCAAAATTTGTAAAATTTGAGGGTTCCATCAGGTGGATGTAGCTCGAGTTTGGGTGAACTACGTTAAAAATTGTCTCTCACCATTATTATTTCTATATATTTTCATTCCTCTGTTTAATCTTTATTTCCATTTAATTGATATCTTCTGCATGCAATTCCTAACAGTTGTATCAGGCATTAACAGGTCAATCTTTTTGTGCAACGACAACTGTCTTTCTAACAATTAGTATCACAGACTGGGTCATGGGTTCGAACCCCTCGCGCTCAGGGGGATTTTTGCAAGGTGTACTCCCTTGGTCTCCTTGTGTTGTGTAGCACAACACTTGGGTTTGTGACAAGGATTAACCGCCTCCGGTGGATTCATTAACTCTAGCGGTTGTATCGGGCATTAATAGGTTGATATTTTGGTGCAATGACAACTGTTTTTCTAACAACTATTTCCTTCTAGCTAGTTTTTGCTTCCTCTTCGTACTCATTTGCAACAAAATCTCTAAAAATTGTTTTACATTTGGGTCTCTGTATGAGGGTTGTGGAGTTGATATTGACTATTTTTGAGATTAAGTAGTAGGCCTTGCCTTAGCCTATGAACTAGGTGTGACAACATGCACTCTCTCTAATCTCCTCGTTTGTGGTGTAGTTATTCTACTAGTTTTTAGTACTAAGGTACTATCTTGGGATGTTGTAGAGCTTGGTTGTGGTACCTCCTTTGATTGAAACCCCATTTTTTATGTAGTTTTTACTCTACTAGTTGATGGTAATGTTTTAACCGAGCTTTGCTAACATATCTAGTTAGGGTTTTCCTGTCCATCGATTTAAGTCTTACTGCCTAGGATTCTACAATTTTTTGAATATGATAGTGTCCTAGCCACCTTACTTTGAGCTTCCCTATGTTTTTAAATTTGTTATCATAGAGTAAAACTAAGTCTCCTTCCTTGAATTTTTTCAACTGTAAATTTCTATCATGCCACACTTTTTGTCTCTTCCTTTCCAAATTTTGGTTATACGCCGCTATGAATCTGTCTTCATTTAATTTTTCTAGGTCATCAATCTATGGGCTAGTGACTCTTCCTCATTCAATCAGAAAGTTAGTGCGGTGCATAGATTAGGGATTATAAAATTAAGTGGTAAGGTTTCATCTATTCCATATACAAGTTCAAATGGTGTGAACTTTGAACATTCCTCTTGTATGATGTGTGGTAAGTCTAAAGTACCACAGGTATCTTTATGTCCCAGTCTTCCCTATTTCCACTACACATTTTAGTTAACATTGTACCCATGATTTTGTTTAGTGCTTCACTAGCCCCATTAGCTTGCGGATGATAAGGTGAGATTTTATTGTGTGTAATTATAAAACTTTATAACAGCTCTGCAATCATTTTATTCACAAAATGCTTTCCTTGATCACTCGCTATGCTTAATGGACACTCAAATCTTGTTATGATATTTTTCATATAAGATTTTTATGGTGGTCTTTGTAGTACAATCTTTAGTAATTTCTTCCTCTGCCCACTTAGCCAAGTATTTTACGGGGGATCTATAGGACCTATGATGTCTATTGCCCATTTTCAAATGGGGCTTGAGCTAATACTAGTTTGAGAGGCATCTCATCTCTATCTGTAGGCCTCCCTATCTATTGGAATATGTCACAATGTTTGACATATTGTTTGGCATCCTTGTGCAGAGCACGCTACTATAATCCTGCCAATTTTACTCTTTTTGTTGTTGCTTCACCGAAGTTGTGTCCTCTTGAAATACCCTCATGGGCTTCCCTTAGAATAGATTCTCTTTCATATTCATATACAATCCTCCTCATAATATCATCTCTGCCTAAGATGTATAATTCACCCTCAATTAATGTATAGGGCATAGTCTTTCGCATTAAAATATGTTTATCTTGTGGTGACATCTCGGTTGGAGATTTGCCTATGGAGAGAAAGATGGCTAAGTCATGTAATTATTTGAGTGTCGAATTCACCCTAAATAGGTTTGCATGGTCAAGAAGATCTTCTTCCTAGTTGTCAAGTTCGTTCCCTTTTTCTATCCTAGATAAATAGTCTAGTCCTTAATCAAACTCTTGAAATAAGAGTAGCCACCAACATATTCTTCCTTGAGTGATAGATCTATTAAGTAAATATTCTAGGGGTTCATGGTTAGTAAAGAATGTGAATGGTGTTGACAACAAGTAGTGTCTAAATTTATCTAGGGCATACACCATTGGTAAAGCTTCCCTCTCTATGGTTGTGTAGTTTTCTTTGCCTTAGACAATTTCCCGTTGCAAAAACCTATATGGTGGTCCTTATTTTCTTTTGGTTGTACTAATATTTCCCCTATAGCAATTTCAGATGCATCCACATGGACATGAAAAGGTGTTGTCCAATCCAGAAATATTAGGATTGGTTCTTCTACAATTTTTTACTTCAATGTATCAAAAGAGGTTTGGCATTGTTCATTCCATTTGATTTCTTTTCTAGATTTTTTCTTTAAAATTTCTTCCAATGGTATTGCAATTATCACATATCCTCTTATGAACTTGCAGTGGTATCCTGTATAACTAAGGAAGGTCTTAACCTCAGGTGCTGACTTAGGTGGTGGCAATGTCATTATTAGCGTTACTTTTAGTGGGTCTACCATCACTCCTTCTTTACATATAATATGTCCCAGTAAGGTACCAAAAGGTACTAAAAACATATATTTCTTCAAATTTAAGGAGATCCATAGACTCCTACATCTATTCAACATCATTCTAAGTGTTTGCACATGGTCCTTGACCAATCCATATACCATCCAGTCATCTAGGTATACTTCTAAGAAGTCATGAATGAAGTCTTTAAAGGCTTTTCCCATTACCCTGCTGAATATTGCTAGTGTGTTATTAATACCAAAGGGCATTACTATGTATATAAATGAGCCCCACTTAGATGCAAAAGTAGTCTTTGGTTGGTCTTCTTCCCTAATTTTGACTTGATGATATCTTGAAAACCCATTTGTGAATGAATATATTTCTCTTCATGCTATTGATTCCAGGATTTCTTCTATGAAAGGAGGGAGAAAGGCATCATGTATACATGCTTTATTGAGTTCCTTGAAATCAACACATATGCTTACTTCTCATGTTTTCTTATTCTAGACTACCATTGGGCTTGTCCATTCAGCGTCCTCTACAGGTTTTATTATGCTTGCGGCTAGCATCTTGTCCAATTCCACCTTGACCCTTTTATTCATATTAGGATTAATTATGTATGGTCAGTTCCTTTGTGGCTTTACCCCTTACTTTAGTTAGATTTTCATCACCCCTACTTCTTCCTTTATTCCCTTAAGGTCAATAAATGTATAAGGAAATAGGTCTTCAAATTGCAATAAGATTCATGCCACTTGTGTAACAACTTTGTCATCCCAATAATCTCCTATCTTGGACAATTTTAGATCTCCCTTTGTAGCTATATTTTCTTCCCAGAGTTTTATTGGTTGATTTTAATATTTTTCCTTGGGCTCTGTACACTCAAAAACATGACTTGATGGCCTAGGGCGGTTGAGCCAGCTTTGACATGCACACAGACCCTCTCTCCTTGCCATGGGGTGACCCTCCACGTCACTCTCACTCTCATGGAAGTAGCCAGTCAAGAGGAGATGATACATGGGGTGGTCTGGCTCTCTTGAGAGATGGACTTCATGAAGAGTGATTGGCCAGTCCTGGCTGGGCCTTTTGTTGTGCATTTGTTGTGATGCAGTGTTCTGTGACCATTATTGTTAAAATAACTATATGACCCGAAGGGTCACTAGTCATTGTTCTTTTGTTTGGGTTTCTAAGGTTCCAACGTTGTGTGCATTGACTATTGTTTTCATTGATACTTCTTTTAAGTTGGCATTGTTGTTCAAACATGTTGGATGATAGCCTATATTTGGAATGTCCTGAACCTTTCTTGTTGTCGTTGAATTACCTATTGCTCTTGTTGTTGTCTAGGATGGATCTCCTCTATCTCATCGAGGATTTCCCTCACCCACTCACCTCTAGGTCTAGAGCACATTTGTGAGCCTAAACAATAGAGAGATGGTTAAAGCTAACCTTGACTTGACCTAGGGTTTCGACTTAGGGTTTGTTTAACCTAAGGTTTGACTTTGTGTTGACCTTGTGTTGGAATCAAGAGTTCGTGAACACTCTATGATTCTAATGTTTTTGTTCTTTTTAATTTTTGGATGCATGCAAAGCCTATATGAGTGTAAAATAGTTTTTTTGTGCTTTTTTATTTATGGAAATGAAAGTGCTTTTTTCTATTCTAGGAATTAGAAAATGTATGCAAACTAACATGAGATTACCTAACGCAATTAAATCTATGTTTTTGGTTTGTTTTCTAAATATGTAGAATGATTACTCTAGGAAAAGAAAATTTCTTTGAAGTGAATGTAATCTACAAACTTTTGAAAGTAAACTACTTTAACAATGCAAGATCTACATAGCCTATCAAGGAAAAAGAAACATGCATTTACTATTTCCAAGAGCAAAGTTTGATTTTCTAATTACTATGAAATAAAAAGCATGAAGGAACCTGGAATAAAGAGATGCATGAGCCTCCACTACCCTCAGAATTCCTTCTATGGCAACCTCTTATCCTCTTGCAATAGCGGGGCGATCCTCTTGGCAACAATAAGAAAATGGATGCAAAAGAAGCTTTTGGAAGCTTGAATGAGAGCTCAATGAGAGCTTGAAAAGAACTATGTCTTGTGATGTGAGTAGTTTATTGACACTAAATGCACTTTTAGAAAAGCTAGATAAGACAACAATAAAAAGAAAAAGGCCTGGATGTCCTGTGTGAGCATATGGATGCTTGATTGGATAGCAATAACCTACAATAACTGTGCAAAAATGAAATTGCCTCCCTTTGTACTTGAGGGAGGGGGTATTTATAGGTTTGAAGAAGGTATTAGAGGTGGAGAGGATGGAGAGTTAACTCAATTTGATTGAAGGGTTAACATGGAAGACACAAGAGTGATCTGGGCTAAAATTGGAGTGATCTAACCCATTATAGATTATCACTCAAGAATAAATGGAGAAAGAGAATGCATGGGTTGATAACTAAAGAAAAAAATGAGCTAAATATGCATGGGTGGGTGCATGAAATAATTAAATCTATCTTTAGGACAAAATTCCATACAAATAGAAGAAAAAAGGGTGAAAGCAAGCTATTTTTGGCCAAAAACTTGAGTTTAATCGAGACTAGAAAAGACGGCAGGGTCACCACTTGGTCACCCTTTTCACCAGTCAGGGTTGCCTGGGGTTGACCCATGGGAGATCCTCAAAGGAGGGGTCCTGGGTGAAAGTTCATGATAGGAGATGAAAGAGGAGGAGAAAAGAAGATTATCTGCCTTCGGAAACTAGTTAAACAGGGGTCAAAAACTAAATCTACACTTGCAAATGTAGGATCTCCCTGGGGAGATCTAGAAATAATAGGGGGAGATTTGTACTAGTTGACTAAAACTAAAAACCAAAAGTTGGAGATAGCTTGGGAGGTCCTATAGATGGCTCCTAGGGGTGGGAATGGATGAAAAACACTGGGGAGAGGTGAAAACACAACAAATGGATGAATACAAGGCTTAGGGACAAAGTCACAAGCACATGAAACATAAATTGACAAATGTTGAAAAGTGTCAAAAGTGAAGAAAGGTGTAGAACAACAAAAGGAAGAAGAAACCACATGCTACCAAGAGAATCACTATTGAGAAAGCATTATTCCATGCTTACATGTACATGACAAGGATTGTGAGTCATCATCGGGGTCCTCGTGGAGGTTGTGTGTGATTTTGGTGCTTACATATTTTCCCCCTCGAGGACGGTAGTCTACATGAAAGGTAGGTACCATTCCTAAACTAGGCCTTACCTATTGTCAATTTTTCCACAATTGTACCTACAATAACTAGTATTAGTTTAACATCTGAATATATCAAAACAAGTAATTAAAACTGAAATGACGAACATACCATAGATCGTGTTATTTCGTCTAGTTTTTTGCCTTTGTCAAAGAGACCTATAGGGATGAATGCATACGAAAAGATAGCATGATAGATGCATAAAAGAAACAACTAATCTAAAAATACATAGTGCAAACTAAGCTAAGAGAGACAAAGAGTGAATAAATTAGCGAGATCAGAGTGAAATTTTGATGGAAACGATCATGTAAGCAGTCATTGGGAAGATATCACCAAGTAGATCACAAAGATGGATGCTTCTTCCTCTACCACTGAAAGTCAGGTATGTAATTAGTGAAAAACCCTTCTCTAAACCCTAGTTTCTATTTTGTGAAAAATCTCTTGAAATTGTCCATTTTTGTTGATTTTCTCTATTGCATTGTGTTTGTTTCATCATTTGGAGTAGGATTGTTTTTTTGTTTGTTAAAATCAGCTGAAAAATGATGTTTTTAGAGTATTTTTTAGCATGTGGGTAGGCAAACAGAGTCACCCTTTTTGCTAGTCCAGGTCGCCCAGAGGAAATCTGGTTGTACAACAGGGCTAGTGAAGATCCTGTTGAACATCTGGGTTGCCCAGGGGAGATCCAGTCTGATGAAAGGAGTGACCCTGACAAATTTATTCTGACTAAAATTTGATGTTTTCTAACATTTCATTCACTCAGTTTCAGTCTAACTTGAACATTGAATTCATCAATTTATTGTAATTTTGAAGGTTTATACTTTTTTTTGTGAAATTTTTGCATATTATATGACTTTTAGGGATTTTTTGAGTTGATGGATCTAATCAAAAGTTCTTTTCTAATAGGCAGGATATGAGAATATGTTGGAATTCCAATCACGAGTAGTTGTGGCTTTCTAAGATGTATGATTCGTTGTCTTCCGATGATCTTGTTGTCCTGAAGAGGGCAGACTTGGCTAGGATTTGCCATGTACCAGTTGTTCATCCTATTTCACATATTTGTTGTGACATTTTGACCTATTGGGATGCCAATAGGAATACTTTCAGGTTTTCATAGGTTTCAAGGGAGTGGACTATCACTCTATATGATGTGTATCACATTCTCAGGGTTTCTGTGAGAGGGCATCCTCTTGTTCTACCTTCTAGTGAGTCCTTTGAGGAAAAGGCATCTTGGGCTCAGATCATTGGGGTAAGCCGTCCTGAGGACCAGACATGCATTCAACTTACTACCATACAACATCTTTGCATTCCTCTCTTAAGCAAGTTATTGATCCTTTTGATTACTTTGAGGCTGTCAGGAGACAAGGCCTCGACTTGTCTGAGATGGTGTTGGGCACCCATTATTTTGGGTATTAAGCAGGGTACAGTATTTGCATGGGGTAAAAACATTCTTGCAATGGTTTACAAAGATTTCTATCATGTTGCTCGGCATGGGGCTCTTGCATTTAACCACTCCTCCTTGATCATGACCTGGATCTTTGAGCATATTAGGCCATATCAAAAGGATGTTCCTCTTCCTAATCATAGACTACCGAGAGCTTCCAGATGGGCTCATGTGGGCCACTTTGATACTTCCTTGTGCATTATGGCCGCTCTCACCGATGCAGATATGATTTCTGACCCTTATGCAAATATGGAGGGTGTATGGTCTCATGACAGGTAGATTAGAGATTATTGTTGTAGTGTATCAGAGGTTTTAGACAAAAATGATCTCATCAAGGCTCATCACATTGAGCGTGTTTTACAACAGCTTGGCGATGACTTTCCTAAGGATTTTCCCCCAGTTCCTACATGCTACCAATCTGTCTAGGAGATGGGAAAGGTCAGATAGAGGACTATCGTTTGGACTCCTTTAACTCCTAGGGTTTTGATTACCAAAACCTCTAGGACTTGAGAGGTGGACAAAGGGGAGGGAGAGGAGCTCCTTCCTGAGGACTACATCTTAGATCGAGATGATTTGTCAGATGAGGGAGTAGCAAGAGATGCACAGGAGGTTGATTCTGATGAGGGGAAGATACCAGAGGGCTCTTCTTTAGAGCCTAGAGCTCCTCATTCTAATGAGGTGATGCAGTGCTTTGATCCCTCCTGGCAGCCTGGTGATCCTCGTAAGTCTGCTTTTGTTTTCTAATTTCACACTATCCTTCTTTTCTCAAAATTATGAATCATCACTTCTTTTATCCCTACTTTTCAGGTAGAATTGAGGAGTGGAGGGGTTTCATTCATGAGGTTAATGTTGATTTAATGAGTCCCTTCATTGGCTTGACTCGAGAGAGGCTTCTGGTCGATCCTGGTGTGCCCCTAGAGCTAGCCGACACTGATGTTTTTGCTCTTGCCTACCATGGGTGTCAGGAGAATGCTGCATTGAGGTCAAACATTCTCATCCGTAGGGGTGAGAATGTCATTCTTCATGAGATGACCCATCTTGGGATTTAGCGTCCAAAGTCTAGCACTACAATTCCTTCCCACTCTTGAACTTAGAGCAGGGTTCCTTGTTCTCACAGATCTCATGGAGACACTAGTGCCATTCAGAGGCAGAGGAGTAAGAATCCTGATGGTTCTGTTGGAGGGAATCATCCCTGAGGTACTTTTCTATTTGTTTTGAAACCGTGCCCTATTGCATGGGGAGCCTTACTTTCCTTTGAGAGCAATTGTTCCTAGATCTTGTACTCTTGTAAAACTTGAACTATTGATTTATGTATTAAAAGATGTCTCTTTATGGTTGTTTTATTATCGTATGAGTACTCATCTCTTGTGCACTTTAGAAGTTTTAGAACTTTTTGATTATGTTTAGACCTTCACCTCTAAGAATGCAAGCATGATAATGATGACATGTTTTTTAGCTCTTTATATATATATATATATATATATATATATATATATGAAATTCAAGGGATGATATGAAGATGCAAGAACACAAGCAATGTTGAAATTAAACTTCTACTTCTATGGAATGCCATGAGTTATGACATTGACTTTTATTGCTTTGGAACTCTTTTTCTGATTTTGATATGAGTGCATCATGGAACAAACAATATGATTGCTCTTTAATATAATTTTCAATCCAGGGCATTGCAGGCTATCCTAGTATAAGAGACCTATTCAAGTTTGTGAGATAGAGATTCAAAATTCAAATGGGGAGTGGGAAGGAGATGAAGTGCTTCTAAATTTTAGGCTTTGCTAAAGGCTAAACATTGATCCTTATCTAGAGAAGATACTTTGACAAGCTTTTAACTTAGAAAAGTAACAAATTTTCTTGGTGTTCGCTAGACTTAGATCATAGATGGAAAGCAAGATAGACCTAGGGTAAAGGAAAAATGGGAAAGAACAAGGGTTCCTAGATAGAAAATGACCCTCAAGACTATTAGACTCTTGGCTTTGCTTAGCTAGTGCATGTGTTTGCTTTGTATCTTTCTCTCTCATTTTCTCTGGTAGAATTTCACCCTTGAAGCTTCGAGCTTAGACTTATCTCCACCCAAGGGTATGAACATTCAACAATCTTCTCTCTATCACTCTTTTTTTGTAACTCTCTTTTTTTTTGCTTTTTCTTTTTTTTTTTAAATTTTTTTAGAATGCCTCACTTGATTTTCTCATTTTTTTAAAATTTTTTGACTTTTATGAAAATGAATGCTTTAGAACTTTGGATATGCAATAATTTGATCTCTCAATTCTTACCTTTCTTATCACTCTTATTTTGATCACTCATTTTTTTATTCACTCCTATCTTAGATTCTTCCTTCAGAGTTTTGACCTTCCTGTCATTTTTGGTTAGGGAAGATAAGGGGTTGAGTGCCACCAAAAGTTTTCATAATCCAGTTGGACTTCTCTTCTACTAGGGAAGAATTGGGAAGGTCTACTTGCAAGATTCCTTTGAACATTGTAGGTTTGAATACTGACCTTGTTTAGACCTAACAGCATGGCTCATTAAGATTGGGATCAGCGTAAAGCTAAGAGCTAGGAATTGATTAGAATCACTAGGAATGAAGAGGGAGAATGGTAATTGTGAAAACAGGGAATCTCAGAACCTAAAAGGATCACTTATACCTAGGAAACCTTAGATTCCTTATTGAAATGAAAATAATATAAGAGAAAGTCATTCACTACAATGCAAGATGAACAAAATGATACTAAAATGTAAGAAACAAAACATTTTTTGCTATTTTTTTGTATTTTTGGACTATTTGTTTTTGTGTGTTTTTATGTTTTATGATTTTTATGATTTTTAGACATAGTATTTCTTGAGGTGAAAGGCATCAACGGTTTCACCAAATTCCTCACCCTTCATTGTGCACAAGAGATAGGCACCATTTCTGACATCTTCTTTAACCATATAAGGACCTTTACAGTCCTTAGTGAATTTTATCTTTCATCTTCTTTTCTTGTTTTTCATGCTACCTCTTCTTAGGATGAGTTCTCCTATTCTATAGGGTTTCATGATATCATTTGACCCTAGCCTTTCTAACTCCGTGGCTTCTCTTGGTAACATGAGAGAGTAAATCCTAGAAAGCTTGTTGATGGAAGGGAGTCCAATACAAGACTCCGTCACATCTGAGAAATTCCATCAGTGTATCAAATTGATCCTACATGTAAATTTATACTTCTTGTTGATCTTGAATATTTTGAAAGAATTGAAATAATTTGAAGGGAGTTTGAGGTTCTCTTTGCTCATCGGGAGGAACAAGGCTTATACTTGTCCTTCTGTTGGGCTCATGTCTCAAATCCATGGAATATCCTATGTAGTTTCTTGGTAACTCAAAGATGACAGGATCATCAATTCTGAGTGACACTCACATTTTCCATTCTTTATTACATGTTCCTTCACTTTCTTCATCTTCCTCTTGGAGTCTCTCAACCATTTCAATTTATACTAAGGCTATTTCCCATTCACCTATCTCATTCGATTGTACTGAAGCAGAAGTAGTGGGTTGCATGTTAGGTTGAGAGACCATGAACATCTTCAGGAGAATTCATATTACGTTGGTTGATTCATTATGCACAAAATTTGCTTATTCCTTTGGTTTCATTGGTCTATAGGAATATTTCGATGGTGTGAGTGGTTCATATGACTCACTTTCTTCTGGTGTCTCAGGGACATGTGACTCACTTAGTGGTGACAAAGGAGTGTAACTTTCTATCAAGTCTTCCTTAAGATCTGAGAAAGCGTGAGGGTCTGCATTCCTCAAATCTAGCATAGTTGTTTCAAACATTGGTCCTTAAGCTCTATGAGGTTTCTCCCCTATGCAAGGAAAGAGTTTGTATGTTGGCTGTACATTGATCATGAGGATTTCTAAAGGGAACTAGAGAGGTCCGTCCTTTTCTATCCATTCCATGATCTTTATCATCTTTTCATTGGGGATAACCTCTTTCTGTTTCGATGGTACCTTGTTTTCCAAGACCTTTATTTCTATGTTGCTCACTATCTTTTATAGAATTTTTGTTCTTTTGATACATATTGATTGTGGAGTAGGACTAGGAACAGAAAGATTATTCGTGGGAAGTTCATAGTCTATGGGGATGCCTATCTTTTTGTTTGTTATATTTGATTTAATCATGTTGAAAGGCTCTAGATCCCCTTTTGCAACATGCATCTTCCCAAGATGTAAGAATTGAGCTTCTTGGAACAAGGTAGATGGCACTACTGTCATTCTTTGTATCCAAGGTCTTCTGAGAAGTAGATTATATCTTATGTCTTTATCAATAACGTAGAATGTGGTGACGATGGTCTTTGGTCCTAAAGTCACTGGAAGCATGATCTTTCCTATCATGGCAGCCTTCAAATTATTGTACCCACTTAATGTGTCTATAGATGTGGTGATGTTGCTGTGCCCATAACCCATTCTTTGTAAGAGACAAAATCAAACTATGTTAATTGCTACCCCATCATCAATTAGAATTCTCTTTATGCATGTTTCATAAATCCACACTTGCAACTATAGCACATGATCTCCTTTCTTTGTTAGTTCTACCTCAGAAGGCATTTTCTTTAAATCAAAGAAGAACCCTAGGTCTTTAAGCTTAGAGTTTGGTGGGTTTATGTCAAAATCCACATGATTGATTTGTTCACTAGGTGGGGGTGTGATTTGATCAAGGTATTTTAAACCTATCTCTTTTAATAGTGCTGAGCAATGTGAGGGAGAATTCTTAAGGAGGTCAATGAATGAAATTTGTGTGTAAGTCTTCTTTAAATCCTTGATGAGTTCATAATGTCCAATTTAGGATGGTATTGGCTCCACCTCCGTGACTATGCTTTCATGTATTTCTTCTTGCTCCTTTTCGAGCTCTCCTTCTTCTTCATCATGTAATATTTTGACCAATCACAACATCCTGGTTTCTCCTTTTTGTCCTAATTGTAGTGGAATATTTGCATTAGTACGTTGGGCTACATTGTTTTGATTAGTCATCTCTCTATCTTTGTGTGTAGGAAATGGGTCATGATAGATTCTCATGTTTGCATTTTGCAGAGCTATTGGCAATTGAGTTTTCCTTGGCCGCTTGTTACCCGGTGTGACCTCTTGCAAATTTAAGAACATCCGTATGAATAGTTTTTGTTGGTCTTCCAACAATCTTGCTATGAACCTATTGTATTCCCTACAAGATTTCATGTTGTGCCCCCTAGTCCTATGAAAATAATAGAACTGATTATATTCATAGGGGGGCCTTTCACACCTTCCGTCATTCCCATTTTCATTCTGATTCCAAGATTGGTAGTTGTCCTGTGGGAAATATGTGTTATTTCTAGGACAATCAATTGCGTTAACAATTGTAGGATAGTAATCTCTTCCATGTAATCATAACTCACTTTCCTAATTGGGGCTTGATCTGTTACCCCATGTGTCATTGAATTCCTATTGTTTTTGAGGATTTTCATAATAGGTGCATTGTTTCCCGTATCCTCATTCATCAGTTTTCCATTTGACCCATTAGTCATTCTTCCACTATCAATGGTTGCTTGGTCAATCCATGAAGCACTTTCCAAGGCTTCTTCATAGGACTTGTAAGGCAACTTTTGGACCTCTTCTCTCATATCCATATTCAAGGCATGTAAGAAAAGATCACACAACTTGTGATGATCCATGTTTTGAGTGCTTGTCAAAGAATAGAGAACCTATCTCCATAGAGTGACGAAATGGGCTACCGATTCATTTGGTTCTTGTTTCATGGTTAAGAATTCTCAGATCCCTGTATTCACGAGTTTTTTCATGTTGAAATCCATGACAAACTCACTACTTAATTACTTGAATGAGTGTATTGAGGCCTCTGGTAGGTGATAATACCAATCTAGGGCAATTCCTTCTAGCGTCCTAGTGAAGATTTTGGCGACAACCCCATCCCAAGGGAGAAGTTCTCTTATTGTAGTTGTATAAGCTTTAATGTGTGAGTTAGGGTCTCCTTTTCCTTAAAACTTCAGGAGATTTGGTAATGGCCGAGGTAATGGAACACTTCTTATGGCTATGTCAAGTGGCTCCTTTAAATACTCAAGTATGTGCCTAAAAAGGAACTTTGCGATTGCAGAGTTGACAACATTAGCCCCATGGGTGGGCTTTGATAACCCAATGCTATTGTTTGATTTGCTTGACTTCCTTATATTACCTAATTATTTTGGATAGGATGTTTTCTATTTGGGAATGTGTCATTACTCCCATTTTGTGAGTAGTAGTTGAGGTAAGGGGGAATCTAAGATGCCCCCTAGTCCTATTCAATTCTGATATGTTCATGTGATTTTTGTCTTCTTTCTGGGACATGTTGGTCTACCTCTAGAGTTCTAATTCTTTGTACTAGCATTGTGATGAGGTCCATAGGTGTAGGACCTCTAGGTACTTCTTCATTTCTAGGGTTTTTATTGGGAATGTTTTCATGATTTTGTATTTCTTCTCGTAGAGAAACTTTCAAGGCCTCTTAAGCATCTTTTGATTCTTGTAATTTCCTTTCTAGCCTTCTTCATCTTCGAGATGAGTACTTGAATTGCTTGTGAAAGGTTGATCCACATGATGGACTTCTCACCTCATTTCTATTCTTCTCACTTTGTGAGGTGTGTTTGGTATGGCAAGGTTATGCTCCCATGTAGGGTTATTGAAAGATAGAGAATCTCTAGGTTCTCTTCTATCTTGTTCATAGTCTGAATCTTCATAGTCATAGTAGTTTGAAACTGGTGCATTTGGATTAGCTGGCATATATCTATCGAAAGAGGGATTTTCTGGCTCCCTTGAGGGAATATTCCCTAAGTTTAAGCCTGTTCCATCATATTCGGGGGTGCCATTGACACCACAGAATAATGGAACAAGTGAAGACAAAGGTGGAAGCGGTGAAGATGAATGTGGATATGATTGAACTTTTGAATTTGAAATGAAAAATCACTCATCCTAGAAGGATTTGTAATTTCACATCAGGTTCACCAAAATATATACACTCAAAAACATGAATCAGTGGCCAAGGGCGGTCAAGTCAGCTTTGGTGCACACACGGACCCTCTCTCCTTGCCACAGGGTGAATCTCCATGTCACTCTCACTCTCATGGAAGTAGCCTATCAAGAGGAGGTGAGACACAAGGATGTTCTAGCTCGCTTGAGAGCTAGACTTCATGGAGAGTGGTCAGCTACTCTTGGGGCCTTTGTTGTGCATGTGTTCTGATGTGGTGTTCTGTGACCATTATTTTTAAAATAACTATATGACCCGAAGGGTCACTAGTCACCATTCTTCTATTTGGGTTTCTAAGGTTCCAATGTTGTGTGGGTTGACTGTTGTTTTTGTTGATATTTCTTTCAAGTTGGCATTGTTGTTCAAACTGTTGGATGATAGCCTATATTTGGAATGTCCTGAACCTTTCTTGTTGTTGTTGAATTACCTGTTGGTCTTGTTGTTGTTGAATTGCCTATTGGTCTTGTTGTTTTCTAGGATGGATCTCCTCTATCTCATCAAGGATTTCCCTCACCCACTCACCTCTAAGTCTATGACACATTGTGAGCTTAAACAAGAGAGAAATGGTTAAAGCTAACCTTGACTTGACCTAGGGTTTTGACTTAGGGTTTATTTGACCTAAGGTTTGACTTTGTGTTGACCTTGTGTTGGAATCAAGGGTTCATGAACGCTCTATGATCCTAATGTTTTCGTTCTTTTTAGTTGTTGGATGCATGCAAGCCTATATGAGTGCAAAATAATTTTTTTGTGCTTTTTTCTATTTATGGAATGGAAGTGCTTTTTTCTATTCTAGGAATTAGAAAATGTATGAAAACTAATATGAGATTACCTAATGCAATTGAATCTATGTTTTTGGTTTGTTTTGTAAATATATGGAATGACTACTCTAGGAAAGGAAAATTTCTTTGAAATTAACCTAATCTATGAACTTTTTAAATTAAACTACTTTAACAATGCGAGATCTACTTAGCCTATCAAGGAAAAAGCAACATGTATTTACTATTTCCAAGAGCAAAGTTTGATTTTCTTATTACTATGAAATAAAAAAACATGAAGGAACCTAGAATAAAGAGATGCCTGTGCCTCCACTACCCTCAGAAATCCTTCTATGGCAACCTCTTATCCTCTTGCAATAGCGGGGCGATCCTCTTGGTAACAATAAGAAAAGGGATGCAAAAGAATCTTTTGGAAGCTTGAATGAGAGCTCAATGAAATATTGATGAGCACTGTGGCTTGTGATGTGAGTAGCGTATCGACACTAAATGATCATTTAGCAAAGCTAAATAAGACAACAATAAAAAGAAAAAGGCCTGGATGTCTTGTGTGAGCATATGGATGCTTGATTAGAGAGTAATAACTTGCAAGAATTGTGTGCACAAATGAAATTTCCTCCCTTTGTGCTTGAGGGAGGGGTATTTATAGGTTTGAATAAGGCATGAGAGGTGGAGAGGATGGAGAGTTAACTTGATTTGATTGAAGAGTTAACTTGGAAGACACAAGAGTGATATGGGCTAAAATTGGAGTGATCTAACCCATTATAGCTTATCACTCAAGAAGAAATGGAGAAAGAGAATGCATGGGTTGATAACTAAAGATAAAAATGAGATAAATATGTATGGGTGGGTACATGAAATAGTTAACTCTAACTTTAGGATAAAATTCCATGCAAATAGAAGCAAAAACAGATGAAAATGGAGCTATTTTTGGCCAAAATATCAAGTTTAATCGTGGCTGGAAAAGATGGTAGGGTCGCCACCTGGTTTCCCCTTTCACCAATCAGGGTCACCCAGGGGAGCCCCATGGGCGACCCTCAGAGGAGGGGTCCTAGGTGAAAGCTCAAGATAGGAGATGAAAGAGGAGAAAAGAAGATGATCTGCCTCCAGAAACTGGTAAAACAAGGGTCAAAAACCAAATATCCTCTTGCAAATGTAGGATCTCTTAGAGGAGATCTAGAAATAATAGGGGGAAATTTGTATTGGTTGACTGAAACTGAAAACCAAAAGTTGGAGATGGCTTGGGAGGTCCTCTAGAGGGCTCCTAGGGGTGGGAATGGATGAAAAACACTAGGTAGAGGTGAAAACACAACAAATGGATGAATACAAGGCTTAGGGACAAAGTCGCAAGCACATGAAACACAAATTAATAAATGTCAAAAAGTGTTGAAAGCGAAGAAAGGGGTAGAATGACAAAGGGGAAGAAACAAAAGGAAGAAGAAACCACATGCTACTAAGAGAATCACTATTGAGAGGGTGCATTATTCCATGCTTACATGTACATGACAAGGATTGTAAGTCATCATCGGGGTCCTCATGGAGGTTGTGCATGATTTTGGTGCTTACAGGCTTAGTTACCAATGAACTGTCTCTCTTTCTCCTTGATGGATTTCTATGTCCAACTTAGGTCAGTCATTGTCTTCCAATTCTATTTTATAGCATCTTCTTTTGGTATATATATTATTTCTATCCATCCACTCTATTAATTTCCATACCCCTTCTGTCTTTGGTGGTAGAGGAGCCTACTAGTATACTTTGATTTCATCTTCCTTGGTGGGTGTGAATATTATCTATTTCATTCTATAGAGGGAATTGTGAATATGTTCATTTGGACTATAGAAACAAAATGTGATGCCAGAGCATCCCTTTTTCAAGAGAAATCTTGCATCAACCAAAAACATTTGCATTTTAGTTTGTTTCTTTTCATTTTCCAATTCAGTTCAGTTAGTAGCAGTTTTTGTATTTCAGTTTGCATTCTACCAAAGTTGCATTTTAGACCTTGTAGAGATAGACTTATCATCTAGACACATTCATGCACATCATATCCAAAATTCAAAACATTTGGATGAAGTACTAGAAAGATATCACTATCAGAAGATCAATTGTTTCTCAGAACAGAGCATCTTGATAGTCTCAGACAATCAACTAAAGGAGAAAACTTGTGAAGATAAATGACACATCACGCAATGTTGTTTGGTTCATGTCCTACCTTCCTTGTGATCCGCAAGCTATTCCATTCATTTGTGGAGGAGTTCTATATGATTAGGTCTAACCTATCCGTGTACACACGTTATAG
The DNA here is from genome assembly GCA_027924645.1 of Cunninghamia lanceolata. Lineage (NCBI taxonomy): Eukaryota > Viridiplantae > Streptophyta > Pinopsida > Cupressales > Cupressaceae > Cunninghamia > Cunninghamia lanceolata. Next base: position 15,387,390 of record BSBN01001272.1, on the reverse strand, counting down.
CTCTTCATTGGAGTTTGTGATCTTCCTTGACCAACGTGGAGGAATCTTATGCTCTGAAGATGATATATAATCATGTAATAGATGCATAGGAAAGCAAGTGATTAACAATTCCAAGTTTGATAGTTTGAATTTCTTGCGAAGGAGCTTCAAAGCTATATCTTGTGCATATTCTATAATTCTGTAATCAGGCCTGTGAGCCCTAATTGTAAGCCCGCATGTTGCTGGCCAGTTTGTAATTTGGATCTATGATATGATGAATGACTGAATCTGCATTTGATTTATATCTTTGAGTTGTTTCCGTTGTGTTTACTCTTGTTGCACGGCCTGGACTATTCACTTTGTGGACCCTCCTAACTATGACTATACCAAGTGGTATTAAAGTGAAGTTTGAATCTTTGGGAGCAAATTGAGTGAAGTTGGCAAAGGAATTATGTAAGATCTTAATGTGAATAGATCATCGAATCTGAGGTAGACTACTTGTGTTGTCAACCGATCGCCGATTGTGAGGCAGTTGTCACCTTGTATTCCGATCACTAAACTTGAGGCAGTTGCATTTGATCCGAGGAAGAATGCCGCTGAGGAGAGTACCTGTTGTTTGTAATATGGCTGGAAGGATGGATGAGATGATGGAAATGATGAAAACAATGTGAGTTCTCTTAGATGCTGTTGAAGAAGATCGAAGAAGAGGACTAACACCTCGACCTAATGTTGAAAGTGATGATGATGAAGAATTTCAATCCGTTGATCAAAATGAAGTAACCCTAGGAGATGAAGAAGAAGAATAAGATCAAGTCAAGATGTTGTGAGCTATTTTGAAGATTGGGAAAAGACCTAGAGTTAATGTAACAAACTATACTGGCAATTTGAATCCTGAAGAGCTGATTGATTGAATAAAAGACCTAGAAGAATACTTTGAATATGAAGAAGTTGAAGATCCGGAGAAGGTGAAATTTGCAAAGACAAAGTTGAAAGGACATGCTACTATATGGTGGAAAGAACTTTAGTTGGATAGAAATAGAAGAGGAAAAGAATGAAAGGAAGCAAGGTATGCAGAAATACTTCCTACACTGATCTACTGAGGAAAGACTTATGCAAATTTTTACTTTTATAGTTACAGATTAAGATGCACATTAAGAGAAAGATAATAACAACTTCCAAATGCAAACACAAAACTCACAACACAAGATATACGTGGGGAAAACCCTTTCAGGTAAAAAACCCCACACTCCAAAGCCGCCTAATATATTATTCAGGAATCATGAAGATTACAATATACTTGCAGAGCAAGTTTTTATAGAAGTATATCCAACCAGAGATCCTGGAGGTAATTCAACATCTATAAGATTCTTACACACAACCTCCATCTCTAGCTCCTAATATATAGGAGATGCAATACAGTAAACCGTTATCGGTAATTACCAAACCATGAGCCAAAGCCACCCATAAAGTAGCACCCAAATTATATCCAATCAAAGATGCCTTGTGATGTGCCAAACCACATGCCAACACATGTAACTCTCCCCTTTACAAATATTTTATGTGTCTAACATGTTTTTACATTTCCCAAAAATAGAAGGTCCAACTTCTAGAGGCCATAACTTTTGATCTGGGTGTCTGATTGAAAAACCATTTGATATGTCAGAAAGCTCATGAAGAGATCTATCACCGTATAACTAGATATGCCAGTCATGACAATTTTTGGGATGTTTAGAGAAATTTTGATTCTGGTAATTGATTTCAAAACCTTTTTCTAATAGTTTCAAAAAATAGAAACTTTAATATCTCATCATCCAGATATGATCTTGAGATGAAACTCACCCAAGATGTTTACTTAGTTGTTCTGCACCTTCTGGGAAAAATTTTAGGTCAATCCGAGCTCAATCAAAGGACTTACTAAAAATAGTAAATCTCTCTATTTTAAGCTCTTTTGGAAACTTTTGGAAACTTTGAAAGTTCCAGACCATTCTCCAAGATAAAGTGTATTCAAAAAGACCAAAACTGGGAAGAATAGTAACCTTTTGAGCTTGCAAGGTTGAGACACTTTTCCTAACATTCTCCCACTTCTTGAACACCTTGCAAGAGCAAAGGGAGTATCAACACCATGATTTAATTTCTAGGGACTGTGAGGCCCATAGACTCTGAACACCATTTGAACTTCTTTGTGCTCACAAGTTTTGTCAAGGAATCTACAACATTCATCAAAGTTTCAACTTTTTCCAAGTTTACCTTCCCATCCTCTACCATGTCATGAACAAAATGGTATTAGACATCAATATGCTTAGTCATTGCGTGGAAAGTAGGATTCTTCGCCAAACATATGTCACTCTAACTATCACAACAAATAGTAATCTTCCCTGCATCAAACCCAACATTAGAACATAATCTCTTAAGCCAAATGACTTCTTTACAAGCATGAGTTGCTGCCATGTACTCAGCTTCAGTAGTGGACAAAGTGACCACAGGTTGCTTCTTACTCATCCAACTAATAGCACCACCGAACATAGTGAGCACATAAGCACTGGTGGATCTCCTGCTGTCAATGTCACCTGCCCAATCTGAATCCACAAATCCATGAATATAAAGTGAATGCCGAGGTTCTATAGAATAACCATGATAACATAAGGAATACTTAGAAGTACCCTAAGAATATCTTAACACTCTCTTCACTACATCCCAATGTACCTATCCAGGATTAACCATGAATCGACTAAAGGCTCCCATTGCTTGGGCAATGTCTGGTCTTGTGTAGACCATTGCATACATCAAACTACCAACCACACTAGCATAAGGAACTTTGCTCACATCCTTTGTCTCAGAAGGAGACTTTGGACAATCTTCAATAGATAACTTTGTCCCCATTGTAACAAGAACAGTCAAAGGTCTACAATCCATCATGCTAAATCTCTCCAACATAGCGTTAACATAATTATGCTGGCCTAACCAAAGTTTTCTGTTTGCTTTGTCTCTTTTGATTTCCATTCCCAGAATGTACTGAGCTGTCCCTAAATTTTTCATCTCAAACTGTGTTGACAACTGAGACTTCAAATCAAAAATCAAACTTTTACCATTTCCAATGAGTAACATATCATCGACATACAATGCAATAATGAGAATGCGATCATTGTCAAACTTGTAGTAAACACAATGATCTGATTTCGATCTATGAAATCCAATACTCAACACAAAGGCATCAAACTTCTAGTACCACATCCTAGGAGACTATTTCAAACCATATAAAGACTTTTTCAACTTGCAAACTAGGTTTTCTTTACCTTTCACCAAGTAGTGCTCTGGCTGTGACATATAGATTTCCTCCTCCAAGTCACCATGAAGGAATGTTGTCTTCACATCCATCTGTTCCACTTCTAGATCATATGTTGCTGCAAGAGATAATAGGAACCAAATAGATGTCAGCTTTGCAATGGGAGAGAAAATCTCACCATAGTGAATTCACTCAACCTGAGAATACCCCTTTGCAACCAATCTAGCCTTATATTTCTCAACACTGCCATCTACAACGAATTTCTTTTTGAACACCCATTTGCATCCAACAAGTTTTCATCCTTCAGGAAAAGGCACCAAGTCCCAAGTATTATTCTTTTCCAAAGAAGCCATCTCCTCTTCCATGGCCTCCTTCCAAGAACCTACATCTTTCATACCCATAGCCTCTTTCACAGTTCTAGGCTCATCAGTGTTAGAAATCAAAGCAAAAATACAACTAGAATCATGCAATGAATTACCAAACCTATCAGGTTACTATCTTATATGTGTGGACCTCCTCAAAGGTTGAGGTTCTTCATCTTCTTCTAAACTTTTAGAGCCACTAGAGTTCTCCTCATTATCAGGTCCAATAGATGTTTTTGGTTCAACTTTCTCAGGGGTGGAAGGAAGCTGAACCACATCATCTTTCTTCCCTTCTTTCTCTAGCTACAAGACAATAAAATAAAGATTGAGCTCTCTAAAGATCACGCTTCTGCTAGACAGAACTCTCTCAGCTATTGGATCCCAAAGCTTGTACCCTTTCACACCGATGCCATAACCAGTGAAGATACACTTTACAGCCTTGTTCTCCAACTCAGACCTCTTCTCCTTAGGCACATGTGCCTATGCCTCACAACCAAATACTTGAATGTGTCTTAATGAAGGCTTTTTACCAAACTATACCTCCATAGGTGTCTTATCAAAAAAGCGTTGATGTAGGAGACCTGTTAACCAGGTAACAAGCGGTAGCATTAGCTTCAACCTAGAACTTTTGATCAAGACCAACTCCACTTAGCATACTCCTTTCCCTCTCCATCAACATTCTATTCATCTTCTCTGCAACTCCATTTTGTTGAGGGGTCTACAAAGTTGTCTTGTGCCTCTCAATCCCCTGTTCTTTACAGAACTTGTTGAAATTTGCTGAACATAACTCACCACTGTTGTCAGTCCTCAAACACTTAATCTTTTTATCCTTTTTATTCTTGACAAGAGATTTGAACTCTTTGAATATATTAAAGACTTCAGATTTACTTCTAAGGAAATACACCCATTTCCTTCTACTGTAATCTTTAATGAGTGAAACAAAGTAAATAGATTTTGAAATCGAAGGAACATTAAAAGGACCAAACACATCAGAATGAATCAAGTCCAACACCTCAGAAGATTTGTGAGAACTGGAATAAAATTGAACACAGTTTTGTTTTCCATAAATGCAATCTTCATAGAAATTGAACTCAAGGTTACAATCATTGATACCCTCAAAAAGATTTTTATGCTTTAGGTTCCTCAAACCCTTTTCACCAATGTGACCAAGCCTTTGGTGCCATAACATTGTCTTCTAACCTAGAAGTTTCATCTCCATAGAATGAGCACCCTTAGGTACCTAGAAAGCACAACCATTAGAATTATATGCAATAGTCTTCTTCATTGCTGGTTCCAATGGTGAGGATGAAGACTTTGAAGCTCTCTTCTTTGAAACAGAGACACTATTGCATTGAATTGTGCATGCATCAAGATGAAACATAGTGCCAATCCAAACACCCTTAGCCAACACCATAGATCCTCTAGTCATCTTGCATCCTCCATTCAAGAAAACAACCTGCACACCCACATCATTTAATTTACTTATAGAAAGAAGGTTCCGTGTCAAACCAGGGATATGCAGAACACCATTGATTCCCTTTACTCACCCATCAAGGAATTGAATCAAGACTCTTCCATGGGCAACAATATCCATTTGAGAATCATCACCCAAGTACACCTTTCCACCATTGTATTCTTCATACTTTGAGAACCAGCCCCGATGTGAGCTCATGTGAAAAGGTGCACCAGAGTCAATAAACCACACATCCTCAGATGCATGCATTTCCAAGGAAGTGATAAATGCTTCTCCTTCATCCTAAGAGGACTTATCAAAATATGAATCATAATTCTTTTTCTTTTTCTCCTCCTTGCACTCCTTGCATAAGTGACCAAGTTTTCCATAGTTCTAACATAGGGCCTTGGACTTTCTGAGAGACTTAAATCTCCCACGGGATTTGGATCTTTCTTTTTCTTCCTTCTTCTTATCCTGTTTCTTTCCCTTCTCTTTAGATCTACCATGAACTGCAAGAGCCTCCTTACCCAATTCGGAAGACTTTCTCCACATCTCTTCAGATAACAGCGAAGAAACCACTTCATCCATCTTGAAGGTGGTAGTGGTATTGCCAATGGCCATAACAAGGTGGTCCCATGAATCTGGTAAGGAACACAATAATGTCATACATCGATCCTCCTCCTCCATCTTCACACCAACAGAAGTCAACTGGGCAACAAGCATATTGAATGTATTCAGGTGATCAGCAATAGATCCTCCATCTCCCATCCTCAAAGAATACAATTTCTTTCATAGGAATAACTTGTTCACTAGGGATTTAGCCTAATAAACATTTCCCAGCTTCTTCCAAATTTCCTTTGCAATCTTCTCTTCATGGATATTCAAGAGCACTGAATCAACCAAACAGATTCTTATCAAACTATTAGCTTTTCAATCTTTGAGATCCCAATCTTCTTAATAATTTTTTTTTGGTTTTGTACTAGATACGACTTCCCATAAATCTTGGTCTACAAGCATGTCATCCATTTTGAATTTCTACAACTCAAAATTACTGTCATTAAACTTCTCTATCTCAAACCTCCCAGATGTGCTCGCCATCTCTTACCTGCAACAAAGATTTTAAAATCCTCTGCACAAGCTCCCACTCAAACAAAGATCAACTCAAAAAACCCTCTACCCAACAACTAGAACCAAAGGTGATCAGGCTCTAATACTAACTGAAAGGAAGCAAGGTATGCGGAAATGCTTCCTACACTGATCTACTAAGGAAAGACTTATGTAAATTTTTACTTTTATAGTTATAGATTAAGATGCACATTAATAGAAAGATAATAACAACTTCCAAATGCAAACACAAAACTCACAACACAAGATATACGTGGGGAAAACCATTTCAAGTAAAAAACCCCACACTCCAAAGTCGCCCAATATATTATTCAGGAATCACGAAGATTACAATATACTTGTAGAGAAAGATTTTACAGGAGTATATCCAACCAGAGATCCAAGATGGAATTGGACATGTATAAGATTCTTACACATGACCTCCATCTCCAGTTCCTGATATATAGGAGATGCAATACAATAAACTGTTACCTGTAATTACAAAACCATGATCCAAAACCACCCATAAAGTGGCACCCAAATTATCTCCAATCAAAGATGCCTTGTGATGTGCCAAACCACACACCAACATGTGTAACTCTCCCCTTTACAGCTCTTTTATGTGTCCAACATGTTTTTACATTTCCCAAAAATAGAAGGTCCAACTTCCGGAGGCCATAACGTTTGACCCAGGTGTCTGATTGACAAACTGTTTGATGTGTCAAAAAGCTCATTTAGAGAAGTTTTGATTCTAGTAATTGAGTTCAAAACCTTTTTTTGATAGTTTCAAAAAACAAAAACTTTAATATCTCCTGATCCAAATATGATCTTGAGACGAAACTTACCTGAGATGTTCACTTAGCTATTCCGCACCTTTTGGGAAAAATTTCAAGTCAATCTGAGCTCAATCGAAGGACTTACTAAAAATAGTAAGTCTCACTATTTTTATCTCTTTTGGAAACATTTAGAAACTTTGAAAGTTCCAAACCATTCTCCAAGATAAAGGGTATTAAAAAAGACCAAATTGGGAAGAATCTAGTAACCTTTCGAGGTTGCAAGGTTGAGACACTTTTCCTAACAAAGAAAAGATTACAAAGTGGGACATAATGGTGAAAAAATTAAAGAATCAGTTTATACCTGCTGACTATGAGTTGGAACTGTTGAAGAGATTGCAAAACTTGAGACAAATGGAGAAATCTGTGAAGGAGTACACTGAAGAATTTCATAAGATGATCATAAAGATAGGACATAGTGAAGAAAGCAAGGAGAAAGTAGCTAGATACATCAATGGACTGAGATTGAACATTCAAGAAGAACTGAGTTTGGTGAGGATGACAACATTGGAAGAAGCATATCAATTTGCCCTAAAAGCTGAAGAAAAGTTGAACAAGAGGCATGATCAAAGACATAGAGGTAGAGGAGGTAAATTTCAGAGAGGTAGAGCATTTTCTAGAGGAGAAAGATTATATGTGGTGCAGAATAGAAGAGAGAACACATTCAAGAAGGAGGACAGAGATAATAATGCATACCAGAGAGATGACAAAACTTTCTACCATAGAGGAAAACCTAGTCCATATCAGAGTGAAGGATAAAAAAGAGAAGGAAGAGGACCTAATAGTAGAACATTCAGAGGAACTTGTTTCAAATGTGGAGGTGAAGGATATAGAGAATTTGAATGTAATCAAGGGAGTACAAGCAAGAAGACAAAGAACAGTGGAAGAGTGGCCTATGTTGAAGAAGAACCTATTAGATCACCTAGTTTAGTTGGTAAACCTGAGAAAGGAGAATCACTTGTCATGAGGAGAGCACTATTTCAAGTAGAGACAAATGAGGAACCACTGCAAAGGAAAAGTTTGTTCAGAACCAGATACAAATTAGGAGGTAAATGTTGTAAAGTTGTAATTGATAGTGGTAGTTCAGACAATTTAGTTTCAAAGGAGATGGTGACTAAGCTAAAGTTTGAAAGATTGAAACACCCTAAGCCATATTAGATAGCATGGATTCAGGATGATAATAAGGTACTAGTGAGTGAACAATGTTTGGTGAAATTTCATATTGGATCTTATCATGATGAAGTACTGTGTGATATTATGGCTATGGATGTTTGTCATATCTTGTTGGGTAGACCATGGAAATATGATAGAAAAGCTATACATGATGGGAGAAAGAACACCTCTACTATAACATCAAATGGAAAGAGAATTAATTTGATCCCTTTTAAGGATGAACCTAAGAGTGAAGTATGTGGAAATGCTAGAATCTATTTGGTAAATGGAAGAAAATTTCTGGATGGTTTAAGACATGAGAATATGTGTTATGCTTTGATTCCTAAGAAACCTGAAGCCCTAAAGATGGAGACTAAAGAATCACAACTAGAGGAGATAACTGAGTTGTTGACAGAGTATGAAGACATCATATCAAATAATGTACCTGAAGGATTGCCACCAATTAGGAGTATCAATCATCACATGGATCTTATACCGGGAGCTAGTTTGCCTAACAAAGCATCACATAGAATGACACTAACAGAGAATGAAGAATTTAATAGACAGATACATGAGTTGTTGAGGAAAGGTTTGATCAAAGAAAGCTTGAGTCCTTGTGCAATACCTACAGTGTTAGTGCTAAATAAGGATGGAGAATGGAGAATATGTATAGACTCTAAAGCAATAAACAAGATCACAGTTAAGTATAGATTTCCTTTACCTAGGATGGATGATAGTATGAATTGTTTGAGTGGAGCAAAATATTTCACAAAGATAGACTTGAAGAGTGGATACCATCATATCAGAATTAGAGAAGGAGATGAATGGAAGACATTTTTTAAGACCAATGAAGGATTGTATGAGTGGTTAGTGATGCCTTTTGGATTGACAAATGCACTGAGTACTTTCATGAGGTTGATGAATGATGTCTTGAAGAAATTATTGGATAAGTTTGTTATTGTATATTTGGATGATATTTTGATTTTCAGTAAGTTAAAAGAAGAACATTTGTGGCACTTGAGACAAGTATTGCAGAGACTGAGAGAAGAGAAATTGCTGATAAACATCAAGAAGTGTAGTTTCATGAGGGGAGAATTGGTATACTTGGGATTTGTGATTTCTATAGAAGAATTGAAGATGGACCCTAAGAAAGTAAGAGCAATTGTTGAGTGGCCTACACCTGAGAGCATTGGAGAAGTTAGATCATTTCATGGATTAGCTAGTTTCTACTGAAAGTTCATCAAAAATTTCAGTTCAGTATGTAACCCTATGACAGAGACAATGAGAGGTGATAGAAAAGACTTTAAGTGGACATCAAGAGCAGATAGAAGTTTTGAATTGTTGAAGAAGAAAGTGATAGAACAACCTATATTGGCATTACTAGATTTCAATAAGGCATTTTAAGTAGATTGTGATGCAAGTGGAAATGTAATAGGAGCAGTGCTAAGTCAAGAAGGTAGACCAGTAGCATATTTTAATGAGAAGTTGAATGATGCAAGGAGAAGATATTCAGTTTATATAAGGAGTTCTATGCCATAATTCAAGCCTTGAAGAAGTGGAGACATTACTTGTTGCCTAAGGAGTTTGTGTTGTATACAAATCACCAAGCTTTGCAGTATTTGAACAGTCAAGGAAAGTTGAATCAGAGACATATGAGATGGGTAGAGTTCATGTAGAGTTATAATTTTATGTTGAAGAATAGGAGTGGACAATCAAACAAAGTTGTAGATGCATTGAGTAGGAGAAGGAACTTGCTGACAGAGATGAGAGTTGAAGTGTTAGGATTTGAGGAATTAAAGAACATGTATGAAGAAGATCTTGATTTTGCAAAACCTTAGAAAGCATGTAAGGAACTTGTTGTGATAGATAGGAGTAAGTGGTTGGATTATTTCATTTAGGAAGATATGTTGTTCAAAGGAAATCCGTTATGCATACCTAGGAGTTCAATGAGAAAATTTTTGATCAAGGAGAAACACAATGGTGGATTGGCAGGGCATTTTAGCATTGATAAGACATTGGCTTTGGTAAGTGAAAATTACTTTTTGCCTTAGATACATAAGGATGTTAGGAAATTTGTGTAGAGTTGTAGAGTTTGTCAAGTTTAAAAAGGGAGTAGTCAAAATATTGGTTTGTACAAATCTTTGACAATATCGAAGAAACCTTGGGAAGACATAAGCATGGATTTCATACTGGGATTGCCGAAAACACAGATAGGACATAATTCAATATTTGTAGTGGTGGACATATTTTCAAAGATGACAAATTTCATACCTTGTAGGAAGACAGTTGATGCAGTTCATGTGGTTGACCTATTTTTCAAGGAGATTGTGAGATTGCGTGGATTACCTATGAGTATAACTTTAGACAGAGACACAAGAGTTCTTGGATACTTTTGGAAGACACTTTCGAAGAAGATGAAGACAGATTTGAATTTTAGTTCAGCATTTCACCCACAAACTGATGGACATATAGAGGTAGTAAATAGAAGTTTGGGAAACTTGTTGAGATGTTTGGTTGGAGAGAAGGCAAGAAATTGGGATTTGATTCTATCACAAGTAGAGTTTGCATATAATAATTCAGTAAATAGGAGTACCAGAAGAACACCATTTGATATTGTGACAGGAACTAACCCTAGAGGAACAACAGAGTTGAGAGATATCAATATGGAAGAAAAGAGAAGTACATAAGTAGAAGAATTTGTAGGACACATGGAGAAAGTGCATAATCAGGAGAAGAAATATTTGGAGGAGATGAATAGTAAGTATAAGGAGCAAGCAAATGAGAAAAGAAGACAAAGAATTTTCAATTGGAGATGAAGTGATGGTGTATTTGACGAAAGAAAGATTACCAGTTGGGACATATAATAAGTTGAAGATAAAGAAGTTTGGACCCTGTATGATACTCAGAAAGTTTGATTCAGGAAATGCATATGAAGTGGAGCTAACGGAGACATTGGGCATATCACCAATTTTCAACATTGCAGACCTATATCAGTATCATGAAGCAAAGTTCAATGACATTGTTGAAGAAGTAGTTACCACAACAAGCACCAGAGCAGATTGAAGACATCTTGGACAACAGAGTTGGATGTAGCACCTGAGGCAAGTAGTACAAAGAATATCTTGTGAAGTGGAAAGATAGATTGGAAGAAGACTCATCATGGATTTCTTAGGTTGAGGTAGACCGTCTTGGTTTTCCTCTAGCCCCAGCAAAGTGAGGGACTCACTTTTTCAGTAACCCCGCATGTCTGATGCAGCAGCATCCCTGGTTCAAGAGCAATCTTGCATCACCCAAAAACATTTGCATTTTAGTTTGTTTCTTTTCATTTTATAGTTCAATTCAGTCAGTTCAGTTAGTAGCAGTTTCTATATTTTGGTCTGCATTATACTACAGTTGCATTTTAGACCTTGTAGAGCTAGACATAGCATCTAGACACATTCATGCACATCATATCCAAAATTTAGAGCATTTGGATTAGCTACTGAAAATATATTGCTATCAGAAGATCAAATGTTTCTTAGAACAAAGAATCCTGACAGACTCAGACAATCAGCTAAAGGAGAAGACTTGCGGAGCAATTCTTGACTTGCAAAGCTAAATGACACATCACTCAATGTTGTTTGGTTTGTGGCCAACCTTTCCTGAGATCCTCATGTTATTCCATTCATTTATAGAGGAGTGCTATATGATTAGGTCTAACCTAGCCGTGTACACACATTACAACACTTCCATGGAGTTTGTGATCTTCCTTGGCTGACACAGAGGAATCTTATGTTTTGGAGATGATATATAATCATTTAATAGATGCATAGGAAAGCAAGTGATTGATAATTCCAAGTTTGATAGTTTGAATTTCTTGTGAAAGAGCTTCAAAGCTATATCTTGTGCATATTCTGTAATTCCGTAATCAAGCCTATGAGCCCTAATTGTAAGCCTGCATGTTGCCAGCCAATTTGTAATTTGGATCTATGATATATTGAATGACTGAATCTGCATTTACTTTATATCTTTGAGTTGTTTCCATTGTGTTTACTCTTGCTGCATGTCCTAGACTATTCACTTTGTGGACCCTCCTAACCGTAACTGCACCAAAATGTATGTATAAAGTCTACTTGTAGCTCATTTTAGTCCTTCATTTTAGTTCTTCGTTCTTGGTTTTATATATTGTGTCTGTGTGACTGGCGTTAATGTCCAATAGAACATTTGTGTATAACTTATTGTATCATATTGATTTATACCCTTCCAGATTAATTTACATATGTCTAAATGTTATTTTTGTGGGGTGTGTCCCTTATATTTAGGTATTATTGTGTATTCTCCTTCACTAAATACCTTGTCTTTATAAAAATTTTGAATATTGACCACCGCAAAATGTTATCCTTGTGTGTTTGCCACCAAATTGTGGCATTAAATACTAATGTATGTTGCCAGGCTTCCATCCTTAAGTATTCTCTATTAAAATTTTGTTCCATTTCTATCTGGTAGGTGTTTAGGTCCCCTATCCCTAAATGCCTAGGGAGTTTTATATGTGATATACCTCATGTAATGTGATTAATTTGACATGCATTTTGGAATGTATCTTCTTGGTGGGATTCTAAGTTGACCCATGTATTTTTCAGTGCAATTCCATTGGGTGCGATGACATGCAATATAGTTTCTTCTGTTATTTCACCATAAATACTCTCCAAAATCCTTTGACTTTCTAGGTCTTTACCTCTTGTTCATCCTACAGCCAGACATTTAGTACTTCATCACTATCTGTATTGTAATTATCACTTTTCAACTCTATCTCCCCTTCTGAGTTAGGTTCATCTAAGGTTTCTTGTCTAGGTAATTTAGATATGATTAGAGGATTTTGGAATCCTAATCACTATATTCCTCTTGATTGATTTCTTCTACATAAATATCATCAATATCTCTGCCTAGTGGGATGTGTACTATCTTAGTGTTGTTAACAAAGGAAATTTCTTCCTTCCTGGAGTCTACAATTTTGTTAGCATTTAAAAACCATTTGAGTCCTAGTAGGACATTGAATGAATCAAATGGTTCTTTCATTGCCACCACTTCAAAGTCTACTATTTGTTTTACTCCCATTGCATTAACTTCTTTTTTTTTTCCATGTGCCTACCATCCCCATGGTTGATCCATCAGCTAGGCTGATGTTGTAAGGAGTTTCTTCTAGTTTAGGTTTACCTAACTATTCCCAAACCCTCTTCAGTAGCATATTTACATCTACTCCTAGGTCCACCATCACTTGTTTAATTCCTTTAATTTTTATGTGAGCAGTAATCATCAAAGGCCTAGTTTTCCATGTGCATTCTATTTTAGTCATTTCCCTTATTTGTGGCTTTTGGTTTTCATTTTTCTTCCAATACTTACAAAACTATTTGAGTTTTTCTAATAAGTTGTTTTAATGCCAATACTTCTTCAGAAAAGAAATGATTTTGTTCTTTTTATTTTTGTTGTTCCTTAGTTATTGTGTATCTTGATTGTTCAAATGTTTTATGATGTTGATGTTTATTAGGAAAAAGCTTATCTTCTTCTTCTTCTTCTTCTTCTTCTTCTTTATCCTCAGTATCCATGTTATCCAATTTTGCGGTATTAGTTCACTAACTAGTTACTACCATAGCTTTGTTTTGTTTTTTGTATTTTCTCAGGATTTTTTGTTTAGATTTTAATTTTCTTTCGTATTATTCATCATCTAATGTTTCAAACTATGAAGTATCTGAATCATACTTATCTTATTTTTGGCACCTTCTAGTAGCTTGCAATGACTCCTTGGGCACTTTTTCCATTAGTCTTGCTCATTTAAATTCATTTAATTCATCACTTTTAGATTGTGATAGACCATTCCTAAAGTATTGTTTTACTTTGTCACAATTAAATAGATCATGTTCTGTGTTACTACAAAATGTGGATTGTTTCTTCTTATCTGGCCAACATTCATTGACAAAATGACCCTGTTTGTTGCATTTGTAACAACTGGCATCATCTCTCCTTCTCCTTTCTCTACCATCTACCATGGCCTCTTCCTCCTCTATAGAAATTATACTAGCCCCTTTCATTGTTATTATAATTGTTAGTATATGGTGCTTGGATAGGGGGTGTATTCTACAATGTATTCACATTCCTTTGGTTTCCCCAACTACGGGCTTTATATCCATGATTTTGGTTACAGAGTGGTCTCTCAACCAACCCCTTAACATACACCATCTCTTGGTCAATTGTTGTATTATTATGGTGGGTGTTGCACCAGGGTTCATGGTCATCTTCTTTAATGTGTAGTCTAAATAATTGTGATGGACAGTCTTCGGTTTCATGGTCATCCCATTCACTGCATACACTATATTGCTCCTTTTAGATGTTGTCTTAAGGTCTACTTTTAGTGCAAAGAACTTCTTCTCCCCTTTCATCATAGGTCACTCATTTCTAAGATGTCCTTCTCTTGTACAGTATGTGCACCATATGTTAGGCCTCTACCTATGTGGGTTGTTATCCTTTCTTGCTAGTATTTCTTTCTTTAGCTTCAATTGCTCCAATTCCAATCTCAGTTTCTCCATTTCACTATTCTCCTTTACTTTGTTAGTTCTCCACCATGTTTGGGCCTCAATGCGGAAAGAAAAAGTGACTACTTTAGAGTAGGATGTAAATGTTTGTCCATCAAGGGTTGTCCTGATTTATGGAGCTACACTTGATAAAAACCATTCAATGTGCTATCTTTCTATTAATGGTTCTTCCAGTTTCCTAGAAACCTATTTAAATCTTTTATAAAATTCTTTTATAGATTCCCCCTCTTTTGTACTAAATCTCTCATCTTGTTGACTCCTTCAGTAGGGATCTCCAGAGATTCAAAATTAGCCAAGAATCTTTTTCTTACCTCATCCCATTCTTTATCATGTTGTGGATAGGTTTTTCTATACCAATTCAAAGCATCATTTCTAAGTGTCCCCACAAAATCAAATAGTTTAGTTTGATCTCTATTTATGTTTTTTCTTTGCCATATTGACTCCAAGATGAATATGTGTTCTATTTCCTCAGTGGTGTCCTTACCAAATATTGATAACTTTATAAGAGAGTCCATTTAGGGTTTCGGTTGTTGTTTTTCTTGTTTGTGGTGTGTCTCCTTTAATTTCTCTTTTGGTTTCTTAGTGGTTCTTTGTGTTAAGGGTTTATTCTCTCTTCCTTTGTCTCTTCTCAATTGTATATCATTTAATACTCTTTTCCTAATGCAACTTCACAATCCCTTGCTATACGTTCTTCTTACACTTTTTATTTATTCAATTCTTTATTGTTATCTTGTGTTGAAATTCTTCTTGATTTATATGGCACATGGGATGACACCTGGTCGGGGGGTTGTACCTCTTCAAAGTTTCATTTTTTATGGGGGATTTAACTTTTCATTTGTTAGTAACATTCCATTGGTTAGTGGTTTCAGTTAACTTCTCTATCCTATTCCAATTGACATGAAATTAATGTCGTCAGGTACCAACTGTAGTTCTTCTTCTCTTATTCTCCTCACACTGCTATTCACTAATTGTTCCAAGTACTTCGCATCAAAATTTAGAGGCTAGAGATTCTTTATAGGATTTAGTATTTGTTTCCAGTTTTCATCAATCCTAATCTCAATATTAGAGAAGTTAGGTTGAATATATGGTTCCCTACTTAATGGCGGTAGGGTTGGGTTTTTTATTCTATTGTATGCTTCTTCCCATGTCTTTCTAGAGTTGTCATAAGTGGCAAGGCTCCCTTCTAGGTTTTTCAAAATCTTGGTAGCCTTGTCAATATGTAAACTCATTTTTCTCGAAGTGTTGTATATATTTGTCTCTATTACATTGGTTGTATCCCCTATGGCACATTCATCTTCTTTCTCAAAATTAGGTGAATTAGCATTGTGTTGTTTGGCTTCACTCATAGTGGCATGCTTAGTAGCACCTTCATTGGCACACTTACCTTATTTTTATATTTCCTTTTCTACCACTTCCATCATGGAATGTTCCATTTCCACCTCTTCTTCCTTTTGTATGCTTTTGTGGTATCTTTCAGACATTCTTGGGTCTGTTTGTGTCTCCTTTCTTCCATGTTCATGTCCATAGATATTTTTATTGTTTTACTAATCTCCCTTAATTTCTTATTATCTCCCTTGGCCATGGGTGTTTAAGATATGGTTTTTCATTAATCCTTTTGTATCCCATGGTCGGCTTACTTTGAATGGTTACATCTTCTCAAGGATATTTTTAGATCCCTCCCCCTTCCCATTTTTCATCCCTTAGGTGCATGCCCCCCTCTCACAAGGGTAGGACCTAAAATACTATTCTGTAGATCATAAAAAAAAATTGTCACCTTTTTATATTCCCTTTTTTAATTATTTTTTGTTTCACACTTTTGCTCCTTTTATTTATCTTATCTATTCTTCAATGTTCTTACTAGGGTCCCAACAATGGAACCAAAGTTTGGCAAGAGAAATGGGACCATAGTTCAGAAATTTAAACCTACTTTACTCTTATGTAGTATGTTTATACCCCATAAGAGACAGTGATAGAATAATAGATAATTATGGTAGGGAATATCATAGTACAGTAAGATTACATCATATATAGCATATCATACACATCATAAAACATTCAAATGTTTCTCCCTAATCTTATATCTCCATTATATATATATATATATATATATATAATCATTATGTATTACAATAAGCAGGTCTACGTCTCTGTTATGTAATATATTTCTCTATACTCACTTGCATCTTATCCTCCTAATTCACTATCTTTATACATTATAGTGTAATAGGGATGTGTCCCTTACAAAATAACCTTATATGTCTTAGCCCTGGTTGGCCTTGTGCTCTGCAATCCCTTTACGGTGAGTTGTGGTAGCTTCTCCTGTCTGTCATGTTCCCTACCAATAGTTTGCCTACCTTCAACTTTGATAAGACTCTTTTCAACTAGGTAGGCTTGTCTCCTTTGTTAAATTTGCTCTCTAGTGTATTTTTCTTATCTCTATTTTTGAGTGTTGTATGTTTTACTAGTTTTTCTAGGTAATGATGGTTATATGGTTTGTTTCTATTCACCTTGTATAGTTGGGGTTTTCATGATTAATGTTTAGATACTCTTAGTTTCTTAAGCCCTAGTTTAATGGTGGTCATTCTTCTATTCTAATTGTGAAATCTTAAACCCTAAGTCATTAGGGCATCATCTATCTTCATTTTATGTGTTTGATCTATTTTGACTTTCTTGCATCCATGTTTGAAATTATTACCTAATTAGGTCATGAAATTTTCTAAGGAAATTTCCCTAAGTTCTTCAAGGTTCTACAATTCTATGAACATCTAGTTTGCAGGCTTTGCAGTGCCAAGAGGACTTTAAAGTTTCCCCTCATTTTCTAGACTTCATCAAATTCTTGCATTTCTAAGAAATGTTGAGGTCTTTAGGTTTGTCATGTCTTAACAGACTTCTAACTTTTTCCAAATTACCTAAGTCTATCTAACCTCCATATTTTGCTAGGTTGCTCTAGTTTGCAGGATTTTGAGATCCCAATAGACATATCACTTTTATTTGAAATCTATGAGTCAATTTGATTCTTGTTTCCCCATGAAAATATAACTATACTTTAGGATTGCAAGTTTTTAAAATACTTGTGCCTCCTATCCAAAAGTCCTTAAGTCCACCAGAAATTTGCCTTTCCACATAATTTAAAATATATAAAGTTTAGGGAAATTAACTATTTTACCTTATGATTCTTTGTGCTAATGTCTTTCCTTCTTCATGTGTAGGTTTTCTATATGTCTACTTCTTGATCTTGAGACATGAAGTACAAATTCCAAGGGGTTGTTCCCACTTCCAAAATCACTTCTACATTAGATGGAATAGTGGACAATGACTTGAGGTACATTGATTTGGAGGACTTCAAGAGGAGGATGTATGGAGATGCTCCCACATTGAGGGATAGATGTATGGGTAGAAATTAGATTTTTGAAGCTGTAAGATTCCCTACCTCTATACAATCCCATGAACTTATCATGGCTTGTGCTAAGCATTACAGTCATATAACTAAGAAGATAGTAGGAATAGAAGGAGAGGTCTTCCTAGATATAATTCCTCAGCACATTACTAAAGCATTACAAATCCCTAAACATGATGAGGTTATTTCTTTGAAGAGGGATAATGGGGTAGAATTCTTTGAAGAAGATCCAAGCACCTACCTAGAGGGACTAAATAAGAGGTGGTTAGTTAAGCCTAGATCCACCATATCTAAACTTCCTAAGAAACTAGCCAAAAGTGAATTTTATATAGAGATTGGTGACATGATCACTTTGCAAAACAAAATCATATGGATACCAGTAGCATCTATCTTCTCCCCATGGATGTTCCAGTTTATTTCCACCATCCTTTAGGACAAGGATATTATTGATTGGGCTACCCTCATTAGTGATAGCCTCCACAAGTAGCTGATAGAGGTATTAGAAAGTAGAATATTTCATATGAATTCTTATATTATGTACTTGATGGCTAGGAGAGTTATGTTCCTTGGTTGACAAGGGTTGGCACCATTAGGAAGAATCTAGGCTAGGTTAGGGTGTATGAGCATTATCCTTAGCTAGCTCTAAAAGAGAGCCAAAAACACTTTAGGAGGGTAAATGATGGCTTCTTGTTTTACCTTATTAGAAGTATGGAAGGAGACAAGAATAAAACACTTTTAGTTGAAGCCACTAAGGCAATTGCAAAACATGGAAATGATTTATCAAATTCCCCATGTTTACATATATCAAAATTGAAGGTTTCACTAGGGCACCTTTTAAATTACCAAAGTATGTCAGTGATAAAATTGTGCTATTAGAAAAGACAAGGCCACTATGTGAATCTCATTAAGATTTGGCAGAGAAGCATATAGTTGGGGTCCAATTCCATATCACCATCAATGTATACACTTTCTCTTTCTTGCTTAATGCCAAGGCCTTAGATATAGAGCTTCAAAGGTATAATTTCTACACTTTTGATACAAGAAATTATTTTGACCCTAAGCACAAAATGGAGAAATTTGTTGGCTCCCATTAGAGACATGTGCCTCACTTGGAAGATTATTGGGCCAACTATAGTGATGAACATGAGGCCAGGTAAAGAAATATTTCCAAACTTATTGCCTATCTGATAAAAGATTTTGGAGTAGCATTAGTTCTTAACCAATCTTCTAATGATGCCAAAGTCAGAATGGACATCTATAGTAATAGAGGGATTTCGAATTGCCTATCCCTCCAATGGACCAGTTAGAGGAGCAAGATACTTTACTGTAGGAGCTAAGAAAACCAATAATTGACTTCAATCTAGATTGGTTTCATAGAAAAACTAAGGATCTCAAGGCTATAGGAATTAACAAGTAGAGATAATTCCAATAAGTCTAAATACAAGAAGAAGAAACAAGTGACTTAGCCACCACCCAAGAAGGTAGAACTTGAAAATAAGGAAATAGAGCTAGAGAAGAATAAAGAAGTAGAAAAGAAGAGGAAAGAACTAGATGTCCCTACTAGGAATTTAAGTGTACTAGGTGATGAGGAAGAGAAACTAGAGAAAGAGCCCCCTCTCTAAAGAAATACCAAAGTCTACACCAAGATGGGGGGTGCTTCTAAATATGTTTCCAAACAAACCCCAACTACTTCAACCTCCTAAGTTGCCACTACTTCCATTCTCAAGGAGCATTCTATCATGCAAGTACCTATGCTTCATCTACAAATTTGTATTTCTACTTCTATTAATATAATGTTCCTACTTCTACTTCCTAACCTCCACCCATTGTACAACAAATTCATCATTCTTTTAGAACCATCATTCCACCCTTTCCAATAATCCCACTATTCAAGCATAAATTATTTGTCTCCCTACTTCCCATCGTCCATTATCCAAACCCCATCCTAGAATAGGTGCAACCCTACATCCCTACCTTGAAACCTCTTCCACCAAGCTCTCCTCCTTTTCTAGGAATTAACAAGATTATCTAACAACTAGAATAGAAAGTAGAACAACCTCAAGAACCAATTACAAAAAGGGAAAGTAGAGAGGAAGAAAGAAGAAGTCCAAGGTTTGCAAGAAATAAATTTAGAACTAGAGGGTAACAAAGGGCAAGATCAAGGAGAACCCATGGCTCAGGACCCTTAGAAAGGGGATCCATACAAGGGTGTTGATACTCCTACCCTAAAGGAGGAAGCCAAGAAGATCATGGATGAGCTAGAGAAACAAGAAGAATCATCTCAAGATCAAATAGATCAACTCCCACCTCCTCTAGTCACTTAGCTACAAGTATCCACATCAAGTGACTTTAGCATATCTATTGTCCCAACATGGATAGACATAAATATTTAGAAGATGAAGAAGGTAGTAAAGTCTATCTCTAAGGATTTTTCTACTATTTCTACCATGATTGATCCACCTTATGCTAAAAAGAATCCAAGAACTTTTTCAACTATCACTATGGATACTTCTAGATCTAGGATTATTGATATTGCCACTCTATTCCTAGAAAAAGATGATAGGGAGATTTTTCCTATAGAATATCAAATTACAAAGGTCAACTTAGGAAGGCAGACAAGGGAAGTTGACATCCAAGGCATGAAAATAGTTGTATCAATTATTGTGACCCAAATGGATAAGGATTAGAAGACAAAACAAGAATTGAAAGAATAAGACAATTAGCTTTCCTCCTACATCAAATAGTTGACAAGCCGCTTGCAATCAAGAGATGGATCTCTGTCTTCTCTAGTACTTGTCTCCCAGTAGGAAGTCTCTATTTTAGATAAGATGAATTGCATAGCATCATCAACCAAACAATGGATGGAAGACCTGTCTAACTATGGATGCAAGGTTATTGATGAAGCTATGAGCACTCATAACAAATTCAAAGTAGCTAGGGGAAAGGTGAATGAATTTATGGAAGCCTATAAAAATTAACTAAGGCCAAAAATGATGTATTGGACATTGTTATTAATGTGCAAGAGCTAATTGATAAGACCATTGGCCACTACTACAACGAAGGGGAGGAGTTCAATGATGCAACCAATTTGAAAAAAATCATCTAAAGGATGTTATGTTCCAAGAATTACAGTAGCCTATAGCCTTGAATACTACTTCTTTTGATAGGTTGATGTCACTAAATTCTATCTTAAGGGAACTTGAAAAAGGTGTACCAAATAGCATGTCGTGCTCTAAAATATCACATGTACCTATGCCACTCATTGCTTCAGGCTCAAGTTCATAGATGGACTTGACATGGAAGCCATCAATCAAGCCCTTACTGTGTTCATGGAATACAAAAGGAGAGAGGTTGTTGCATATGATATTATTGTTAAAAATATCTTGGATGAAGAAGAGCCACAATGAAATTTGAATTTGGCATTTGATTATTGTATTTTTATTTTGTCATTTAAGGGACTTTGTTAGAAGACTTATGTTTCCTAGGTTAAACACTAGTTTTCTTGGGGGATTAAATCTTTTCATTATGATTATTATTGTAATATCATTTGTAAAATTAGTTCCAAAAAAGGACAAATTACCTAGGAACTTGTTAGAATTTCAAAAGAATAATAACCCAAAAAACTAGTGCAAATGAATAAATATTAAACTGTGAAAGCGAATGATACAAGATCAAACTAACAACTAAAGTTAGTCTCTACGAGAGTAATGTAAATGCTACAAGTAGAATAGCATTATGAGGATGCAAAAGCAAAATATGCCTAATACAAGCTAGGTAGCATGTTTATATAGAAAAGAGAGAGGGTGGAGGTGGAAACACCAACCAATAGGAAGCAACCATCTATCAGACTAAAGATAGAAAAGTATCTTCCCAAGATAGCTAATGAATGCTCACTCATAGGAAGGTGACACTTCATAACCCACTCACCTAATTAAACATGCTTTATGAACCTAAGAAAGATTAATAAAAGGTGTAGGAAAAACCTATAAATAAAGGGAAAAAAAATAACCCAACTAGGAAATAAAAACCTACACTAACACCCCCCTTAAGCCTGATGAGGTACCCATGTACATAAAACTCCCCATAGAGAGAAGAAGCCCCCAGAAAAGAGAGAATAGCCCCCCCCCCCCCAAAATAGAGAGAAAAGTCCCCCCCAGAGTAGAGAGAGTCAATATTCCAAGTGAGAGGAAGAAGCCCCTAGAAAATGAAGCCTCCCGCACCCCCAACAAAGCTCACAAATGAAAGAACTTTCTCTAAGTGAAGGGTTTGGTGAAGATATCAGAAACCTACTCAAAAGTTGGACAGTAGTGAAGGTCAATGACGTGGCCATGGATGAGTTTCCTGATGTAGTGCATGTGGACCTCAATGTGTTTGGTCCACTGATGATGGATCAGATTCTATGAGATCCGAATGGCACTATAGTTGTCACAAAACATGACGGATGGCCATCTAATCTGGATACCAAACTCAGTGAGAAGATTCTGAAGCCAAATGGCCTTAGTGGTGGCATTCCCTTCCCCCTGATACTCAACCTCAATAGAAGATAGAGCAATAGTAGACTGCTTCTTTCTCGACCAACAAACCTGACCTGAGCCAAGTAAAAAGTTGTAACCTGAAGTAGACTTGCAATCCTGAGAATCACCTACCCAATCTGAATCATTGTAGCCCACCAAGTCAAGATAAATGCCCACTATGTAGTGAATCCCAAAATTGTGAGTATCCTAAATGTAGTGAAGGATCTTCTTGGTTGCTTTCCAGTCTAGCTAATGGGGCTCCTGTTGATGGTATGTTTAACACATGCATGCAACAAAGGCAAGGTGAGATTCAACTTGCCTCTCTTGAAAAGATAGCTAATCCAACAAGAGAATCAACAGTTCCACAGGTCTTGGGAGTTGGGTCACAACTATGTTGTGCAAGCACAGGGTAAATATGGACAGTTCACAAAGGGACTTGGTTGTTCAATTATTTATCCAAACTAAGCATAAATTAACCTACCTACTGTTGTTTTGAAAGAAAGATCAAAAGAGAGTACAAGAATGAGAAGGAAACCATATGGCACACCAAATTTTAAACTTTGTATCAACACACTTGCCCAAGAAATTCATTAACCACAATATTAAAATCAGTTTTATAAAACCCAATCATTCATATTACGGTGCCACAGTCAAAGGATTCCCAAATAGATATGATTTAGAATAATATTTTCTGATTACTATGTTTCATATGCAAATCAGAAATAAGATTTAGAATTTTAAAGCATGAATTTCAGAATTTTCTTGAACAAATATGGAAGTAAAGAATAAGTTCAATGCACTACACCAGAAACATGAAAAAGATCCCATGGAATTGATAGCCATCTTGTATTAAATACTTTGAAATTAAATACAAGAAAGTAGATCTAGCACAAAGACCAAAAATATGGATCTGTTTCCAGAAGTAACCACCTTCTCTATACTAGAATACTGCAAAAATTGCTAACTGCTGAAAAGCTTAGAAAACTAAAATGTGGACTGACAACCTAATTCTTCAACTTTCGGACCCTTGAACAAAATAAGTCCCTCCCTTTTATAGGCACTTCAAAAAAATAATTACAACAGTCATGAACTACATGTAATACCTTTTGTCATTGTTTTTATCACCAAACCCAAGCAACTCTAAAAAGTATTTAGAAAATAAAATTGTTTTTGCATGTCCATTTCCAAGCTGACTTTTCAGCTTAAAAATATAAAATATAAAAAGAAAGATTTTTCTAGGGCCCATTTATAAAATAGTGAGTCCCTTTTTACAAAAGTATTTTTTATTACATCTCTTTAAATACCAAAATTGACTAAGTCCACAGAGTGAACTTAATGAGAACTAGATGCCCCTGCAACAAATTTAGCTTTCCTGTACCCTGCATAATCTGAAAGAAGTTACTTTACCTTGTCCACATCACACCCATCTAACCATCCATATCTAAATTTGAAGGTTTTCAAATGTTGGGCAGCCTGTTCACACCTTCACTCCATTTTACTGACATCTACCAATCCTAGCTTGAAATGAGCTTTGGACTCCACAAATCTATCTAGTCTATTTTCATCAAAACCTGGAGCCTGATACAAATCATCCATTTTCTTTTTATAGACTTTCTTCACTTTATCCATAGGTTCCAATCTACTTTTATCATCTGAATATACATTTTCACCAACAACTGCTTTAACAAAAGTCTCAAAAATACAAATATACTTAAAAATGTCCTTTTGCACAGTTAACAATGTAGGTTGGTACTCAATAATCTGTTCAATCTTATATTCAGCGATTTTTATATTTCCATATACAAAACTAGGTTCTTCATCCTATAATATACTAGATTCTATCATCTCTTCTTAGGTCATTTTCCTGATCACCTTCAGATTTTTTAGAACTTATTCCAATTCTTTCTCTATTTTTTGGCTTTCCACAAAATCTTCAATTTATTTCTCAAGCCAACAAGACTCTTCGTAAAATGGGAAGTACTTGTCAAAAATGCTGAACGCTTCTACCAAAAATTTAGCACCCAACTGTCTAGCACATAAGATTTTTCTTTCACTGCCTACAAAGTGTCCACCTCCTGCTTGGTCATCAACATTGGTACATCGATGAATGCTAGCTGTTGTGACACTAGAATAAAAAGACCCTTGACAAACTCCTTCATTTAATGCAATTGTATCTTCAAGATGTCTTTTACCTATTTATCTTTCTGTATTCTAGGTTTAACAGTTGTATATGCAGAATCAAAAGAAGAAAATTTCTCATTACGGGTTTGTTTACCTAGATTTACCTTTGTAATTTGGTAATCTTCAGCCAACAGATTCCTGTCATCTTTGTCAACTATCGGGGTTGCAATTTCTAGAATTCTTTTCCCTTGGTCATTGGTGTGAATAGATGACAAAGTCCTAGCCCTTTTCTTAGGCTTATCTTTCTCTAGTTCAATAATCATTTCCTAAAAACTCAATGACTGTGAAACAATTTGCTACCTTTTCCCCAAGTTCAAATTCAACCATGAAGTTGTAGGGGCCTGTAGAGTCTAATCAGGTTAATTTTGGGGTATTTGTTGATGTTGGTGATCAGACTGATCACCTATTATGCTTTCTTGTTGCTGCTCCTGACGTGGTGGGTCATCTGTGGCTTTTGAAAACTCATCATTGTCTCTCTTGGCATTCTCAGCAATATTAATAAGCTCCTGTTGTTCTTTCTCTATGAGCATGTGCTCTTCACCAAGGTCTTCTTCTCTTTCTTCTTCTGAAGGAATGTTTTGTAGCTCCTCAGATTGTTGTTCATGTTCTTGGTCAGGCACTTCCTCACTGGGGACTTCCCTTTCCTCATTAACATCCTTGTCTTCTTCATTGTTGACTCCTTTGGTACCCCTTGGAATTAGTACTTCATTGTAATAGGTAGTTACTTCTTATTCTTCTTCTTAGATGGAATTTTGGAGGATTGTACTTCTTCCATCTCTTGGCCTTGTAAGTCAATTTCTTCTACAAATTTAGATCCAAAAAGCGTCTCTTGACTTGGATGGTCAGAAAATTCATCTTTAGACATTTAATTGGCCTACATGAGACAAAGGATATATAAAAACTTAAGAAAAATCCAAAGGGATCACTAAATTCTAAGTATTCTAAGGGTTTTTGTGCTCTAGCGGGTTTTTAGGACCAAGTCAGACATTTGGACCCTAGGTTAGATTTGGACTATGGGCCCACCGTCTCAATCAGGTCTCGGGGCAATGAGTGAAAATTGGTTCTGAGACCAAAAGGTGCTAAGGGGACCAAAAATTCACCACGGGTCTGAAATACCAAATTGGACACTATTAGTGAATTGCGGGTCATGGGGTGAAATCTAGTTTCAAAACCATTTTAGAGACTAAGGGCCAAAAGGTATTTTCGGGTCTGAGGTCCCGAAAGGACCTTGAGACTGGATTGCAGGTCATGGGGTAAAATTTAATTTTGGCACTTATTTAAGTTTGAAAGCTGATGGGCCAGTCAGGGCCCGAGGTCCCAAAAGGTTCTTACAACCATTGAACATTTTTTATTTCTTGGCAGGCCACGAGAAGATTTGGGGTTTTGGAACTTTTTGGGATTCTAGGCCAATGAACCCTTTGGGACCTGAAGTCCCGAAGGAACCCTGAATAGTTGTCACTTCAAAAGCTCGCGAGGAGTGGGAGGAAAACTGGTTTTGGAACATGTGACAAATTTTAAGGCCTATGGGCCAATTAGGGCCCAAGGTCTCAATTGAACCCACTGTTTGAGTATAAGCCATCAATTGAAAAATAGGGTGTGAGGCACAAAAGGGTTTCTTTGAATTTTGTGAATTGAGGTCTAAATCCTAAGGATTTGGCTGCTTTGATTTAGAATTTGGTCCATTTTATTGAAACTGAAACCTAAACTAACTAAACCTAAACCCTAGAAAACAGGGAAAGTGAGAAATAAACTACAAACCAACTAAAAACCCTATTCAAAAACCAATTTAAACTAACACAAAAAACAACAAATGACAAAATAAATAAAAACAACTCCCTGGACCCCACAAGGGGTACTGCCCCTTGACCCCATGAAATAATTTGGGGGGAAACTGCACTAATAAAAGTGGGGTAAATTTAACCTCTGAGTCTGATTAGGCTCCATATAACAATAACCTCCCACTTGTAGACTGATCAGACTCCACACCATATCATCTCCTACTTGGTGACTGATCATAACACTGTTGACCTTGTAACTCCCACTGGAAATAAGCACCCTGGACTCTATTGTTCTGATTTTTTTGTTTTTGGTCTTGAAGACCAACCAAAGTTGAAGAGGAGCTCAGCTTCTCCCTTATGACTGCCTTCATAAACATATCCACTAGATTTTTATTTGTATGGATCTTTTCCAGCCTTAAATATTCATCATCTAACACTGATTGAATGAAGTGATACCTCAACTATTTGGTCTTTGAATGCAAGGCATAATTCTTTGTAAGATGTATGGTACTCTGGATGTCAATAAACAAATAACTATTAGCCTGTTGTTTGCCCAATTCTTCCATGAAAGATTGCAGCCATATCATCTCCTTGCTTGCCTTTGTTGCAGCTACATACTCTACCTTTGTGGTGGATAAAGCAACCACCTTTTACAATTGTGAGATCCAACTCATTGCTGTCCCACCTACAATAAAGACATAACCTATAGTACTCCGCCTATTATCAATATCCCCTGCCAAATCTGAGTCTACATAACCTGCTAAATTAGTATTAGAGCCCCTAAAACATAAGTGTTTATTAGATGTACCTCTCAAATATATGAGAATCCATTTTACTACATTCCAATGCTCCAATCCAAGATTACTCATATACCTGCTTACGACTCCTACAACATGTGCAATATCTAGCCTCGTGCATACCATGGCATACATTAAGCTTCCTATAGCTGAAGCATATGGTACCTTGGACATTTTATCTTCCTCCTCTTGTGTCTTTGGACACATCTCCTTAGTCAATTTCAGATGACTAGGCAAAGGTGTGTTGATAGCTTTTGCATTCTCCATATGGAATCTCTACAACACCTTTTCAACATAATCAGCCTGAGATAGAGTCAATTTCTTGTTCTTCCTATCTCTGCAAATTTTCATACCAAGGATTTGTTTTGCTGCCCCCAAATGCTTCATAACAAATGATTGTGCTAACTATTATTTTAACTCTCTTATGTGATCCATGTTAGACCCTGCTACAAGCACGTCATCAACATATAAACATAAAATAATGTAGTTGTCATTATCCAACCTCTTAAAATAAAAACAATGGTCAGAATTACACTGGTTGTAGCCTTTCTCAGCCATAAAACTATCAAATTTCAAATACCATTGCCGAGGTGTTTGTTTCAAGCCATATAAACTCTTCTTCAATATGCACACCAATTTCTCTTTACTGTTGACCTCAAATCCTTGGGGCTATTCCATATATATCTCCTCCTCCAAATCACCATGGAGAAAGGCAGTTTTCACATCTAGTTGTTCCAAATGCAAATGTTCAGTAGCCACAATACTTAAAATAGTACGAATAGAAGTCATCTTAACAACCGGAGAAAAAATCTCATCAAAATCAATACCTTTTTTCTATGCAAATCCTTTTACAAATAACTTGGCTTTAAATCTTTTCTTACCTCCATCTTCCTCTTTTAGCCTATAAACCTATTTGTTTGGTAAAGCCTTTTTACCTACAAGCAACTTACATAATTCCCAAGTCTGATTTTTCAGCAAGGAGTCCATTTCTTCTTTCATTGCAAGCTCCCATTGAACCTTTGTATCCACCTACATAGCTTCATCATACTCTTCTGGTTCACCAACATCTATTAATAAAATAGAATACAAAGAGGCAGAAAACCTTTGAGGAGGTCTACTTAACCTTGTTGATTGTCTAACATTCACTGGAGTTTGTGGTATATCTTGTTGTTGTTGCGGAGCATGAGGAACCAATGGAACATCATTATCTGGAGTATCATCCAGCACCACATAATCCTTTTCTTTCTTCTCATGCTGCTATAATTGATCTTTGTACATCACCTTCTCATTGAATACAACATCCTTGCTTCTTACAATTTTTAGATTTTCAACATCCCAAAGCCTATAACCAAATTTATTAATTCCATATCCAACGAAGATACACTTTTTTGATTTTGCATCTAGCTTGGTTCTATTTTTAAAATCTACATGTGCAAATGCTTCACATCTGAAGGTTTTAAAAAAAGAATAACTCACCTTCTTACCCATCCATGCTTCCTCTGGAATACCACACCCCAAAGGAACAGAAGGACCTCTATTAATTAAATATACAGTGGTATTAACAATCTCTACGCACATGTTTAAAGGAAGCCCAACATGCAATCTCATGCTCCTTGCACACTCCATTATTGTCCTAATCATGTGCTCAGCCACTCCATTTTCTTGTGGTGTCCCTACAACTATTTTCTGCCTATGAATTCCATTAAAGAAACAATAATCCTCAAATTCTTTTCTACAATACTCACTGTTACCTCTTGAATCAGCAGAGGGTTTGCCAGTTCCAATGCACGGGTAGATTCGGTCAACAGATACGGGAGGTTGCGTGAGCAGGCTCCCCTTCACTTCTAGTTCTGCCGCACCAAGGGGGGTGTCCCTATTTGCTAAAGATGTAACATTGACTTGCCCTATGACAGGAAGATTTAACTTTGTAATAATAGGCATAATACTCTCATGTGTGGACCAAGATTTGTGTGATAAATCACAAGGTTGGCAACATTCTTGGACATATTTGTTTGGTCAAGTGTGAGAGTATGCAAGGGGTCCTAATTCTACTCCTACAACTAACAGGTGTAAGTTATGAAAAGGTGGATATGATGTTTTGGATGCAAGACAAGGGGTTTTGGGTCATAACTACTAA
Organism: Cunninghamia lanceolata; assembly: GCA_027924645.1. NCBI lineage: Eukaryota > Viridiplantae > Streptophyta > Pinopsida > Cupressales > Cupressaceae > Cunninghamia > Cunninghamia lanceolata. The sequence continues at coordinate 15,357,854 of BSBN01001272.1, read as the reverse complement.
CCCAGGAGCAGACTGGTGCCTATCCCAGGGCAAGGAGTCAACTAGACATATACAAGAGAGTGGCTTGCAACTGGCATTCGAGTTTCAAGGGGTTGGAACTGGTATCTGCCTTACAAATACCACCCAGGAATGGGTATTTAGCTATCTATACTTACGGACATCCCAGCTGACATACATTCTTCTCCATACCTTAACCTAAAACAATTTAATTCACTCCTTGAATAGAAGTTAGAGATCAAGTATGTGATACAGCAAGACTATACCCTAGAATCTGAGAAACCCTTAGCAACCAGATTCAAAAGAAGAAAATGCATACAACAAGTGGAGATAGATAGATAAACACATGCAATAACGCATTTTTCATATACAATGACAAGAAACTGAATATATGTGCAAGATACAACTTGGATGCAACACATAAACTCCATAGAGAAAATAAACAGGAAAATGCTCTGTTTTTTGTTATTCACACAAAAAATTGCCAAAGTCTTCAACAACCACAATGAGTAACACAGTTTGGCTTTTATACCAAGACTATGTACTCATCAAATTAATTACATGGTAAGTCAAAATTTTGCCAGATACAATGCATGAGAAATGGCACTCAAAAACATCAATGTAGCAGAGAGACAAAGAGGAATGAGCAGGTATGTTCAGGATTTGAGCCGCCACTCCAAGATTCTCTTCATCAATTCGGGTGTTTGATCTGTCAACACGACCCATACTTCCCTACACAATCTGCCATTAAAGCCTCAACTACCCGTAGCCTCCGAAGACGCAACAACAACGTGTCCATGGAGTTTTCTCGCTCAAAACAATGCCTGGGGATGCAAAGAAAACCCACGCTACAACTTTAAAACTTGGCGGCCGACCTACTCCCCATCGCTGAGATCCACGACTCAAAATCTTGCAGAAAAGTCAGTAGCCAATGATAACGTGCCACGTAGGCACTCCACACTTCTATCGCTGACTTTTCCCCCTTGTATTTTGCCTTTTTGCCCCTTATATATGCATGTTCGAATGCATATACAATTGCCACTGGTCACCCTTCAAAAATCCCTTGTATATGCAAGGTGGACCCCAAACTTGTTTAGAACAAATTGAAATTCAATTCAGGTCTGGCTTGTATCCTCTTTTCCTGCATATTTCCTTGTATATGTGCATGTACATTTGCCTCATACATACAAGGCAGATTTCAAATTTTAATGAGGCACGCTGAAGTTGCTTTGAAATATGGCTTACATCTTAACCCTTGTATCTTTCGAATGTACATTGGCATACATATAACTGCCTTTGCATACAACTGGTGGGCCTGACCATTTTCTCTCTCCTTTGCACTGTTCACTTTGCATCTCGCGAGCCTTTGTATAATTTTCAACGTACATTCCCTTGCACATACAAACAAGGAATCTTCTCCAGAATATTCCTACAATGTATCTAACCATTTTATGTGTGCCCGAATGTATATTGCATATACATTCCACCTTGTATATCCACGGGCCCCACCACATGCATCTCTGCCTCGCCACTGTAGTAAATGCACATTCTAAGCCCGATATGCATTTCAGAAATGCATATAACTCATTTTTTCAAAGGGCGATAGAGATTTCTGACCCGCCAATTGCATATTTGACCAGCATGCATATACAAACACCCTTGTATATACAAAGATACCTACACCTTGACTGATTCTTCACATTTTTTACAACTGCAGAGGCTGAAAGACATAGAATTTTGGTTTTTTTGGGAAGGTGCCTGCATATTTGAATGCTTGAAACCTGACTGCTCATGCAGGCAGTAACATAGGCTCTGTCTGGGGACACATGCCTCTTGCAGGCATGGCGAGAACCTCAGAATCTCTGGTTTCGCAGATTGGGTCTTATCCATTGGGCAACAAAGTTGAATCATTGCACCAATCTGTACTCAAATTATATTTTCAAACATTATTTTGGCAGCCCCGAGAAGCCAAAAAGGAAAAACCACAACTTTATCCTATCAAATGCTTGATTCCAAACTGAATAATCCCAACCAGAACTGAAAATATTGACAAAAAATTCCCACAAGCTGATCATGTCAATTAGATGCTTCACCATTTTTGAAAACTTGCCAGTGTCAGTACTGCCTCTGTCACTCTACACCTTACAACCAGACATATAACCATACACATTATAATATTCTTCAGCATTAGGTAACATATGCATGTTATGATCCTCAAGCAGCATATCCTTATATCACATTTGGCAATACTCATTATCTACTTGGCTGTTGCATATAACCAAACGCATATCCAGCTGATCCAAAAACTAAAAATACTCAAAAAATATGAGACCCTCAATATCATTTATATCACCTATTAACATTGAAAACAAAACCTAATCCACACAGCCATCATTGCACATGTTTGAAACAACTGATGCCATGCATTTATCATCCACAATTTGCAAATCAGTATCATCATTTTCAAATAGAGGGTTAATTCTGCACCAATGAATGTCATAACTCACAATATCAACTACATCCACAGGCTCATCATAAAGGAGATTCATACTCATTGCAAAGGTCTCTGTTTCTTCTTCATGACAATCTATTTCATTTTCATCATTATCAGACCTAGAGTCATAAGAAGAACAAACCCGATCCATGAACTGGTCATGGATATCATCTTTAACATCTGATTGCCCCACATACAAAATTTCTGCTACTTCAATGCACTCTGAAGTTGAACTATCTGCATCATTTTCCAGCCCTCCAATGCTTCCTAATGAAACTGATATTGATTCTTAATCCATATGATCACAACTTTGCACAACTAGATCATTTAAACATGAATGCTCTTTGTTTAGGACTGGCATGCAAATATTACTTGGGAAATTATTGTTATCAACTTCATTTGCTGGGCAAAATAGGACATCCTCCTCTATAAAAGAAACATCATTAACTTGGAATGATGCAAAAACTAGGACAACAGGGGTGTGAGTACTGTGACATTCATCTCCAATATTTAAACTATATCCCTCATTAACATTTGGGACTACAGGGCAGCAAAAATTTTCAGAGAAATAACCCTTTTGAATTCCATATCTCCAATTGTTTTCAATGTCTATTGCAAACTGATGTGCCTGATGCAAAGTGGTGGGCTCTTTATCTCTCAATCTATAGCTCATTTTCCTATCAAATGCTCCCAAATAGACAACTAGGCACAGTGCATCATTAGGTCTCATGCATTGTGGAATCCTATTCAATGCCCTCATAAACCTGAGGTTAAAGGTTGGGATCAACTCATCTTCTTTAATGTGGATATACATAAAATCAATAATGATTGCATATTCAGAAATTCTTTCACCATATTGTTCTAGAAATGCAGATTTAAAATCATGCCAAGAGCTGACAGAGTAAGCTGGAAGATAGGAGAACCAGTCCCTTGCATCTTTATCTAGAGATTGAACAAATAATCTCATAACTACATCCTCATGGTCAATCTCAAAGTCATCTATCACATTTAAAAACTGTTGCAAGTGCCTCTCAGCTGATTCATCCTTTATACCATTGAATTTGGGCAAATACTTTCTAATTTTAGGTGGGAAAGCATTTGGATAACCACAAATGCCACTAAAATTTATGGGCTTATATCTGTCAATGCTAAAACTTCTTCTATTACATGGTTGGAACTGATTATTATGCATTATTGCATTTGACACCTCACAAGGGTGCATGGGCTGACAATACATCTTTTATGTTTTTGCAACCCTCTTCTCAACTCAGATTTTCAATTACAACAATGACCTTAGGCCTTTAATATACAAACTGTTATTTCAGCTTTCCTAAAGTCCTCTAAATGAGTCTTTTAAACAATATTGCATGCTTCTCCTAAAAATACAAACTATGTTCTAACAAAAACATGCAAGCTCTACTTTCACCAATATTTCCCTTTTAACCAGTGCTATTTCACTAAATAGGGAATCTCTTTTACAATTTGTACAAATACCTGGATATGTTGCAGCTGCTGATAGGTTCATTCAACAAAGTCGCCACCTCCTTGGCAGAGGAATAAGCTTCAAACAGGTAGAAGCTGAAAATTGATTTCTTTCTAGGTTCTCCCACAGCAGAGCCACACATACAACTGTTTCAAATTTGCTGCAACAAACACTTTCCAGTTCTAATTCTTCAATCTTTTAGACTCAAACTTTCATGGATATGACATTATCTGCCCAGTAGAGTCGCTAAATCTGTTGTGACTCAGGTGGGCAAAACTTCACTAGAGATTTATAGGATAACACTGTCAAATCACTTCCCCAATGGAGTCACCAAATTTGTTACCTCCCAAATCGGCAGAGGGTTTGCCAGTTCCAATGCACGGGCAGATTCGGTCAATAGATATGGGAGGTTGCGTGAGCGGCCTCCCCTTCACTTCTGGTTCTGCTACACCAAGGGGGGTGTCCCTATTTGCTAAAGATGTAACATTGACTTGCCCTATGATAGGAAGATTTAACTTTGTAATAACAGGCAGAATACTCTCATGTGTGGACCAAGATTTATGTGATAAATCACAAGGTTGGCAACGTTCTTGGACATATTTGTCTGGTCAGGTGTGAGAGTATGCAAGGGGTCCTAATCCTACTCCTACAACTAACAGGTGGAAGTTATGAAAAGGTGGATATGATGTTTTGGATGCAAGACAAGGGGTTTTGGGTCATAACTACTAACCCAGGAGTAGACCGGTGCCTATCCCAGGGCAAGGAGTCAACTAGACGTATACAAGAGAGTGGCTTGCAACTGGCATTCAAGTTTCAAGGGGTTGGAACTGGTATCTGCCTTACAAATACCACCCAGGAATGGGTATTTAGCTGCCAATACTTACGGACATCCCAGCTGACATACATTCTTCTCCATACCTTAACCTAAAACAATTTAATCAAGTCCTTGAATGGAAGTTAAAGATCAAGTATGTGATACAGCAAGACTATACCCTAGAATCTGAGAAACCCTTAGCAACCAGATTCAGAAGAAGAAAATACATACAACAAGTGGAGACAGATAGATAAACACATGCAATAACGCATTTTTCATATACAATGACAAGAAACTGAATATATGTGCAAGATACAACTCAAATGCAACACATAAACTCCACAGAGATAAAACAAACAAGAAAATGCTCTGTTTTCGTTATTCACACAAAAAATTGCCCAAGTCTTCAACAACCACAATGAGTAACACAATTTGGCTTTTATACCAAGACTATGTACTCATCAAATTAATTACATGGCAAGTCAAAATTTTGCCAGATACAACGCATGAGAAATGGCACTCAAAAACATCAATGCAGCAGAGAGACAAAGAGGAATCAATAGGTATGTTTGGGATTTGAGCCGCCACTCCAAGATTCTCTTCATCAATTCAGGTGTCCGATCTGTCAACACGACCCATACTTCCCTGCACAATCTACCATTAAAGCCTCAACTACCCGCAACCTCTGAAGATGCAACAACAGCGTGTCCATGGAGTTTTCCCGCTCAAAACAATGCCTATGGATGCAAAGAAAACCCACGCTGCAACTTTAAAACTTGGTGGTCAATCTACTTCCCGTCGCTGAGATCCACGGCTCAAAATCCTATAGAAAAGTTAGTAGCCAATGATAACATGCCACGTAGGCACTCCACACTTCTATCAATGACTTTCCCCCCTTGTATTTTGCCTTTTTGCCCCTTGTATATGCATGTTCAAATGCATATACAATCGCCACTGTTCACCCTTCAAAAATCCCTTGTATATGCAAAATGCATATACATCTATTTGATATACAAGGTGGACCCCAAACTTGTTTAGAACAAATTGAAATTCAATTCGGGTCTGGCTTGTATCCTCTTTTCCTGCATATTTCCTTGTATATGTGCATGTACATTTGCCTCATACATACAAGGCGGATTTCAAATTTTAATGAGGCATGCTAAAGTTGCTTTGAAATCCGGCTTGCATCTTAACCCTTGTATCTTTCGAATGTACATCGGCATACATACAAATGCCTTTGCATACAATTGGTGGGCCCGACCATTTTCTCTCTCCTTTGCACTATTCACTTTGCATGTCACAAGCCTTTGTATAATTTTCAACGTACATTCCCTTGCACATACAAAAAAGGAATCTTCTCCAGAATATTCCTGCAATGTATCTAACCATTGTATGTGCGCCTGAATGTATATTGCATATACATTCCACCTTGTATATCCACGGGCCCCACCACATGCATCTCTGCCTCGCCACTGTAGCAAATGCACAGTCTAAGCCCGATATACATTTCAAAAATGCATATAACTCATTTTTTCAAAGGGCGATAGAGATTTCTGACCCGCCAATTGCACATTTGACCAGCATGCATATACAAACACCCTTGTATATACAAAGATACCTGCACCTTGACTGATTCTTTTCATTTTTTACAACTGCAGAGGTCGAAAGACACAAAATTTTGGATTTTTTTGGGAAGGTGCCTGCATATTTGAATGCTTGAAACCTGACTGCTCATGCAGGCTGTAACACTCACCACCATTATCAGATCTGAGACATTTTAATCTTTTACCCATCTCATTCTCAACCAAGCTTCTCCATTTCTTAAATGTTTCAAATACATCAGATTTTTGCCTAAGGAAATAAATCCAAACCTTCCTAGTTGCATCATCTATGAATGTAACATAATACAGAGAGCCACCAAGAAAAGATACCTGAGCCGGTCCCCATACATTTGTATGCACGAGCTCTAACTTTTCACCTTTCTTTTGCTTCCCATCCTTGTGAAAACTAACTCTCTTTTGTTTTCCATACACACAACTTTCAAACAAATCCATATTAATACATTTCAGACCTGGTAAAACTTTCTTAGAATGAAGTACCTTCATACCTTTTTCACTCATATGCCCAAGTCTATTCTTCCATAGTGTTGTCTTAGAACCTGCAACAACTATTTTAGTCTGTTCCTATGAACCTGCAACAACTGTTCCTAAACCTATTTCTTTTTTCTCTACAACAACTAAAGTAGAAGGAACAGTATGACCTGTACAAAGATATAAGGTGCCTACTTTCATACCTTTTGCTACAATTAAGGCACCTCTTGAAACCTTCCAATTTTTATCAGTAAATGTAATAATACAACCTTCATCAGCTAGCTGCCCTGCTAAAATTAAATTCCTACTCGGCCTTGGAACGTGCCTTACCTCTTGTAGTAGCCAATGATTCCCATTCTTTAACTTAATCTTGATTCTTCCCTTTCCAACAATCTGAAAAGGTTCGTTATCTCCCAAATAAACCAGCCCAAAATCCCCTTGGACATAATCAAGAAAATAACTTCTATGGGGCGTAGCATGAAATGAGGCCCCTGAATCTAAGATCCATGAATCATCAACATTATCTAGGGAAAGAATCAAAGCATCATCTTTAGATTTATTACTTACCACATTTGCCTCCTTATTGCCTTCTTGTTTGTCTCCTTTATTCTTCTGAGACCAACAATCTTTCTTCAGATGAACTGGTTTCCCACAATACCAGCAATCCTTCTATCCTCTGGATTGGGACCTCTTGTCCTTTGATTTTCCTCATGACTTCCCAGGACCTCTAGAACCTTTTCCTCTCTACTTTGATCTGCCCCTACTTTCTGTATTCAAAACACTACCTGATGTGGACCCTCCTAAGATTTTCTGTTGCATTTCCTCACTCGGAATAACACCAACAACATCATCAAATTTTAAAGTATTTGAACTAGAGACATAGTTACTTACAACCATTACCAAGCTATTCCATCTTTCTGGCAAAGAACATAAAACCAAGAGAGCCCTCACCTCTTCATCAAATTTCACTTTTACAGAAGTTAACTGACTGGTAATCATATTAAACTTATTTAAATGATCTGTCACAGATCCACCTTTAATCATTTTTAGATTAAACAAACACTTCATGAGAAATACCTTATTTGAGGCTAAGGGTTTTTCATACAATTTAGCCAAAGCTTTCATCAGTTCATCTATTGTCTTCACTTCTGTTATATTGAACACCATAGATGGTGCCAAGCACAACCAAATGGTTCCCAATGCCTTTCTGTCTAGAAGATTCCAATCCTCATTAGTCATTGCTGCAGGTTTCTTGGCTATTCCTTCCAACAGTCTCCATAAATCCTTCTGATAGAGGTAATCCTCCATCTGCATCTTCCATAACTGATAGTTTTTCCCATTGAATTTATCTACCTTCAATTTACCCTCATCCGCCATTGCTCCCACTCAACTGTGAGACCTTCCTGCAGACGATAATCGAACACAACCCACTCTGATACCACTTGTTAGGGTTAGCTGGCAGAAGATATCAATTAAATACAAATAAAGATTAAACACAGGAATGAAAATACACAGAAATAATGACAACGAGAGATAAGTTTTAACATGGTTCACCCAAACTCGAGCTACATCCACCAACAGAGAGTCCAATATTATTATCCAGTAAATCAAACCGATTACAACCATCAATCCTTGCAACTCAATACCGCTACAAAATGCTACAATACATCAACAAAAACCCTAATCCTTAGCCACTTTTATCAAGCCTTATGTCAGTTACAAAAATAGGGTTTTTTTGTCAGCCAATAGAAAAAATAACTCCCGACACCTTGACCCTTGATCCCTTGACCCGTCTTGGGGGTGCTGGCCCCAAACCCCTACAAGGGGTGCTACCCCTTGACTCCGTTAAATAATTTGGGGGGGAAACTGTGACGATAAAAGTGGGGTAAATTTAACCTCTGAGTCTGATTGGGCTCCATATAACAACAACCTAAACCCTAGAAAAGAGAGAAAGTGAGAAATAAATAATAAACCAACTAAAAAGCCTATTTAAAAACTAACTAAAACTAACACAAAAAAAACAAACGACAAACAACAAAGAGAACAAGAAAGAAAGGAGACAAGGGTAATGACGAAAAACCTACCTGGCATAAGAATTTCTAGAGAAGGTGCATAGGAAAGAGAGGAAATGTAGAACACGCCCAAACTCTCATCCCACATGTGCGAAATAACCACCATTTAATTCAAATTACAAATTCCACGACTGCAAAAGGCTCCTAGCACTTCAACTGGGATCACAACAGGCAAGAGAGGAAAAGAGATTGCACAAATGAGGCATAAAGGGCTGCAAAAGAAATTAAATACCTTTTCTATTCAAGCCCCTTACCGCCATTAATGCGGTAGTTGGGGTGGGGGTATGGGACCAAAATAGTTTCAAGGACGAATAGCCAAAAAGCTGATCGAGCCCCGCCATCCCAACGGGACTCGTCAAGAGTGGGACAAAAAGCAAAAAAGGATCTCAAGGATCCTAAGGTCACGGGACCTAAGGTCGAAAGGATGATCAGGACCCAAAGTCTTGATCTGTCCAAAAATTTGATTGGGGCTTGAGGTCCCGATTGGTATGGAAGACTTGGGTCTCAGGAACCAAAAATGGCCCAGGAACCAGCGAGCCTGAGAGCGAAAGAACTCCCAGGTTCAAACAAAGGAAACTAAGAAAAACTTAGTTTCAAAGAAGAAAACCACCAAGTTTGTAAGGAACTCAAGAGGAAAAGATGACAACAAGACACCAAGGGAAAAGACACATAACCCAAAATGATAAAAAGACAAAAAGGGGGGTCCCAATCTACCAAAAAGATGGGGGGTTATGCGAGGCATAACAAATGGTGACTCAACTAGAAAAATGCTCAAAGCATTTTGGACTATAGAACCCTCAATTTCTCAAAATTCTAAAGTTCGAATCCATCAAGGATGAACACTAAAATGACACATCCCATAAACAAATAATTATAACAATGATCGCAAGACAACACTTGAGAATTACAATTGTGTGCATATGATTTATTTCTTTAAACAAGATTCACTTGGATCCAAAACCTTATAATTTACTTCTTCAAGCTACCCCTTGGTGATTATATTCTACACATGACGCCTGTAAACGGGTTTTCATCATGGTACTTTCCCAATGCGCCATTTATTATGGTTTTCACTAGAGGATGATTTTTCTCTTTACATTTTCTGTGTCGACCTAAAGAGTTGAATTATCTAAACTGAGAACTGCTCCATCTATGCTCAAATCTGATGGCAAATTACCTACAAATCAGGTTACCTAAAAATTTTACTTGCATATTTGCTCCTCCAGGAGTACCTCCACACTATTCTGAAAGGAAGCAAGGTGTGTGGAAATCACTTCCTACAATAATCTAATGAGGAGAGGGCTATGCAAATTCAAATTAATCCTTACAATTACAGCAACATAGAACATCTAAACAAGATATTGCAACAATACACATGAACCAAAAAGAAGACAGAAGAAGAGAGACAGAGATTTACGGTGGAGAAAACCCTTATCAGGTGAAAAAACCCCACACTCAGAAACCTGCACAATGTATTAACAAATCTGAAAGTTGTTTACAATACACTTGCAATGCAAGCTTCAATGGTCTTCAACACTCATGTCTGGAGTCAATCCGGTAGCATAATAGTACCTATAAAACCTGTGATACAACTCCCTCTCCAAGCACCTATTTATATAGAAAATACAAGGCAATATTGGACCTATCTTGGGATGGGCGTCCAACTTGGCCTCATGGACCAAAACCCATGCCTAAGGACACTTGGTCAACATTGTAGAATGTTCCTAACACTTGTCCATAGCTCCCATCCCCAAGAGGTCGCCTATTTCCAAAATGGGCTATGACAGATGCTCTTATGACACTTACGACCATCATAGAATTTGTCATAGCTATTACAAGTTACAGCTGTAAGAGAATCTGTCATACACAGGCTATAAATAGAATATTCTCTTACAACATGCCATAGTCCACCTTGGGGTGCCCAAATATGCCTTTTTCAAAGATGCTTCATGACACATGTCTTCACCTATCTTACATGCTTCTATTTCTGACTCTTACATGTCATAGATTCTGTCATAGGAATCCATCATAACCGTTTCGGTCAATATTCCCTTACACAACATGAAAGATGCTGACACATGGAACAATGCTCCTACCACAAAGTGGGATGCCTATCTCCTCATGTGAGGACAAAATTACAAGTTGTCATCTTCCATGTAGGATGACACATTACCGTGCCACATCCCACAACATGACAATATGGACTTTACAATTTATTTACAACATAGACAATTAATTAATATATACAAACATAAATAATGCAAGGAATTACCAAGGTTGAGACACCTTAATTCCCAACATATTCAAATCAAGGAGATACATACGAGCATCAATGTTCTGTACCTCGTCTATTTTGTACTGCCCCATTAGCTATGTTGGTTGTCTCCAAAAGGATTCATCTTCATAAGGATTTTCAATGTCTTTAGGGAAAACTGAATTGAGGGAGCAAGGCTGATGAATAGTATGGTATGAATGGAAGGCGGGTCAATGAGGAATCTTCATAAGGGACTTGAATGCTTCCCTTTTTCATGAGAGGTACTGATTTTTCTTTTGACCACCTTGAATGATGGGAAGAGATGGAATAAAATGAATGGATGAGCGAATGCAGACAAGCAGGGTCCCAAGCAATCTCTTCAAGGACTATCTTGGTGTTTTTGATGGTAATTCTAAGTATTCATCGGAATAGGGATTAGGAATGTATTAGGGATTTTCTATTTTGACTGACATTCTCTTTTCAATTTTTTGGCACAATATCCAAGATCAAATGGAATTAATGTATATTCTTGGACCATATTGGTATGGGCTCTGATTTAGAACTTATGATAGCCAACAAGTTTGGGCCACAAGGTTGAGCAAATAGAATACTAGGGACACCTTGTGGGGATTGAAAAGGGGTAGGTGGTAAGGTGAATGGAATGATGGTAAAAATAATTAAAAACATTAATCCAATAAATCCAGACATATATGGTTACCTTAGCCAATGCTTGTTTATCGATCTTCTAGCTATTGTTGATCTTGTAAGCCTACATAACAGTGCTCCTAAATGTTTAAAAAGGACTCCATGACAGACTTCCAATGATATCACCCTTGAAGTATGAAATTATGAAGCATGAGAATGAGATTATTGAAGATTCATTGTCATGTTGTAGATATAGATCTTCACAGATATGTAGTTCTTGGTCTTGTTTAGACATCAATCTTGATTACCACTTGTCATTAGATGTTTGAACAACTACCTCTGGCTCATCTTAGAGTACTCTTGAATGTTGGATATGTTGAACAATACTTTGATGTGGTAGAAAATGCCTTCTCTTTGACTGATGGAAAGTGATTTGAAAAATTATCATCTTCTGATGAAACCTGGTGGGATGTCGAGATGAATGTGAACTCCCTATTCTAAGGAATCTAATCATCATGGCTTTCACTTGATGAAGGTCATTACACGATCCAAATCCAAGCTAATTTCTAAATATTAAAGTGTGTATATAATGTAGTAATCTTTTGTGTTATCCTTTAACCTTAACCACAATCAAATTGCTTATAAAGGAATTGTGTTTCCAAGGCTCATGAAAAATAGAAGTGAACAAAAGACTTAAGGGGGAAACAACTGACTATATACTAAAAAATACTAATAGCAATACCTTGAACAAGCCACCCTTGATATTATCCCACACACCCACCTTATCTACTAAGATAGGAAGGACTAATAGGCAAATGAATGAATAAAAGAAAGGAAGAAGTACTAATGAATGGACCCACACATAGAAAAGAAAGGGACAAAGGATGACAATAGATGAACGGATGATAAATAGACTCCTAACCTATTATAATGCATAATGTATGACAACAACTTCAAGGACCAAAATAATGTTTGAGAAACTATCCATTGACGGGTAGTGGGACAGGTTCTCTAGTTAACGAGCTGATCCTAAAGGTGTTTTATCCAACAATCTTAGAGATCTGGTAAGGATCAAGCCACAATCTTTCAAATTTCTAGTGGTCACCTTTCTTTTCTTTAGCTTTATCCCATAATAGAACTAAGTCTGAAATTCTAAAAGCTTTGATCTTAGCCCTTTTGTCAAACCATCTTTTGACCATCGCTTAATGTTTGACAAAGTGTTGTAGGCCTGCATCATGTTTTTACTCTAGGCCTAATAAGGTCATGAGCCTAGCTTCTATTTTATCCTCATCAATTGAAAATTCTTCATAAACTGAAGGATGGGTATCTGGAGATTCATTGGGAAGACTGGGTTCAAACCATAAACAAGTTGGTATAGGGAAGTTCCTAGAGATGCTTTAGTTCTAGTTTTGTCTATCCATAACGCAAACTTGAGCTAAGTATGCCAATCCCTAGGGTTCTTTTCAAGCAGTTTCTTAGTAACATCAATCAAATTTTTATTCGTAGATTCTGCTACACTATTACCTTGTGGGTAATAGTTTGAAGAGAACTTTAACACTACTTTGTGTTGAAAAGACCATTGCATAAATTAAGCTGATGAAAAAGTGGGGCCGTTGTCACATGCCAAAGCAAAGGGTATGAAAAAGTGGGGCCGTTGTCACATGCCAAAGCAAAGGGGTATCCCAAACCTTGTGATGACATTGTCTTCAAGGAACTTCATTACCACATCAGTGGTGTAATTCTTGCAGGTGTGAGATTCCATCCAACGGGTGCAATAATCCATTGCAGTCAAAATGAACTTGTGACCTACAAATGAATTTGGGTTAATCACAGCTACAAAATCTAGAGCCCATTGGGTGAATGGCCTTACCACATATATTGGTTGCAATGACATTGCAAGATTCCTTTCTTGAGAGGCAGTCGTTTGACATATATGACAGGTTCTAACATGTTGGTGAGAGTCCTAGAAGATATGTTGCCAATAATAACCTAATCAGAGTATTTGGTATGTCATAGAATCTCCTGAGCCATGTCCGGTACCATATTTGCCATGAAATTCTTGAAGAATCTGTTTGGCTTCTAATTATGTGAAACACCTTAAATAGACACCTTCATAATTCTTTTGAAACAAAATCACATTTTTTATCATGAAATGTATGCTTCTTAGCCTGAGAGCTCTTCTCTGAGTGGAATTGAAACTTTCTAGGCACCTGTTGTTCAGGAGAAAATATACTATATCGCTGTACTATTCATCATTGGTGATGTCTCCGACCATGTACTACTGATAGATGATTTGAGAATCAACTTCAACTAGGGCCCTGGACAACCCTTATCCTCTTACAATCTTCATGGGTTGAATCTCCATGTCGAACTCTTGCAAAATGGCCATCCATTTGCCCCTCCTTTCTCCCAACTCGCTTTTCATCAAAAGAGATTTCACAACTTGATCTAGGACAATTGTGAATACCTTGCTCCTAAGGATGTAATGCCTAAATTTCTTAACTAGTCTTACCAGTGTGAAAGACTGTTTCTCTATATAAGGGTATCGTACCTCATCATTTTTGAATGGGGAGCTCATGAAAGAAATAGGTCTTTCATCTCTGACTTCTTTTCTCTGGGTCAACACAACTGCACATGAATGTTTAGAAGTGAATGAATAGATATAGAAAGGCTGCAGGTAGTTGGGATTGATCAAGATTGGGGCCTCTGTGATAGATTATTTAATCTGCACAAGTGCAAATTTAGATGTTGTGCTCCATTCAATCTTTGCTTCTTTTTTCATCATGTCATTCAATGGTTTCACAATCTCAGCAAACCCTGTTATAAACTTCCATACGAAATTTATCTTCCCAAAGAAAGATCTCATTTCCTTTTTACTACCTAGCATAGGTAGTTTTAGAATAAATTCCACCCTCTCTGGGTTAATAGAAATTCCCTTTTAAGATATGATGTGACCTAGTAACTTTCCCTCTATGACTCTAAAAATGCACTTCTTAGGGTTGAGCGATATACCGTATCTTATGCATTTTTCCAATATCTTCCTCAGGTCTATAGCATGATTGTCACAATCCTTGGAGAATATTGTAAGGTCATCCATATAGATGATGATGCACTTACCCACTAAGTCAGCAAACACTATGTCCATTTCTAGCTGAAAAGTGGCACCTACATTTATTAAGCCAAATGGCATCCTCCTGTAGGCAAACATTCCCCATTTAATAGTGAAAGCAATTTTCATTCTGTCTTCATAGGTCACTAAGATTTGGTTATACCTAGAATATAAATCCAAGAAAGACATCATTTGGGACTTGTTCAGGATTTGTAATACCTCATTCAATGATGGGAGGGTAGTTGTCCTTTTTAGATGCTCTATTCATATTTTGGAAGTCCACACAGTCTAATTTCTCTATTTTTCTTTCTAACTAACACGAGATTTGCTACCCACGTGGAGTGCCTCATTGGAAAAATGATTTTCGCAGCCAATAACTTTTGCACCTCTTTGAAAATCAGAGGTTCAATCAAGGCATTGATCAACCTTTGTTTCTATCGAAATGGTTTTATGTAAATGGCTTCACTGGGATCATATGAGTAATGATAGAAGTGTCAAATGTTTTGAGATCTTCATACCCCCAAGCAATGATGTCTTGATAGTCTTTCAATGTTTGAATGATATCTTCTCTTTCTCTGTTGTGGTATGTTTTTCCCATGAAAACATTCCTTTCATTGTCAGCTTCCCCTAGGTTGTAGGTTTCATACTTACCACTTGGATCTTGGATTTGAGTAAAAGATCCTCTCTAGTGCAACCATACCTTTCGGTATGTTATTGGTTTTTAGGTTGATTACTCCATCATTCTCCTTAAAGGGGTATCTATCGGATTCATCCACAATTTGGCTCTCAAATACTCTCGAGCTGGTCAAGAATTCCAAGATATGCTAGTCATATTGAAAGACCTAGATATTCCTGACACTATCTAGTACTGCTGGTACTGGTACAAGTTCTATGGAAAATCTTCTTAAACCTTGAATGAGTCATAGGGTTGAGGGTGATGGCAGCCAATGTGAGTGCGTTTGAAATATGATTCTTCTTCCTTGGGATAACTTTTATATAGAAAGCAACAAAGTTTCCTATAAGGCTCCATGCCCTGTTTCTATAAGCTGCAAGTCTCATGTCATGACATGCATACTGAATTCTCACATGTCTGACCACCAGTTCAAAATCCCCTTGTACTTTGAGGCATTGTACCCCTTTTTTATGTGCAAAAATCAAACCTTGAACGAAAGATTTATACTCGATCATATTGTTGGTATAATGGAACTGTAATCTATAAGATGCTAGGAAGGCCTTTTCTTTGGGGCTCACTAATTCCACTCCTACCCCAACTCTTTGTTTAGAACGGGAGTCATCTTAAGGTCCATATCTAGTCTTCCTGTGATATCTATGCCTTATGTACATTTTCTTCACTATGAACCCACTGTATAGGTATCTGTCCAACCGTTAAGGTAGGCAGATTTGGCTCTCTTTCATTTAGACTTGGTTCCTTTTCACTTTCTTCTGACGAATGGGCTTCTTCGATCATGATAGTTGAGTCTTCTTTGGCCTGAGCTATGTTTACTTGACTAAGTTTCTAAGAGTTTTTTTGGCTATGTTCACCACTTGCACATCCATGATGACAATGTCATGCTATCCATCAAGTGTAACACCTATTTGTCATGTCTGTTGATCAGTACACATGTTGACTGTCTCTTCAGTGTTGTGTTGTCCAATCAAAGGTCCTGTATTGCATGTGATATTTTTGTCTATTGATGAGTGCTCTAGATGTTGCCTCTTGTAGAGGTACTTCTTTACCACAATAGTACATATTGCACATGTTAACTCTGACTGAGTGCACTCAAGGATTCGGCACCAGTTAGGAAGCAACACATCATTAATGTTGATGTCTCCTTCTAGCAAAGTCTAATTTGTTTCTAATTTTTGAACAAACTGCTCACATTTGGAATACAAATCTATGTCTCTAGTTTCCCAAGTGTTTGTGGCATCTGGAGAGAGTATGAGGGTACTCAAGATTTCATCCACCCTGTAAACCCTTGGTTCAACTTCAAGATAAGCAACTTAGTTGTGATGGTTGTATTCTGTGATCATGTGTTTTAATCTAGGTTCACTCTTGATTCTGATTTTGTTTTGGTTTCCCCTCCATGGCAGCCACATATGTGAAAAATCAGTAGTAAAGTATCTATTCAAGTTTTTGGACCAGTCTCTTCTTAACAACATCCTGTAGGCTTTAGTAATGTCTACCACCTATATGTCGATGTGTTGTTGAATTTTGAGATCAGATACTAACTAGATATGCACGTCTTTGAGTTCACCTATCATGTTTACTTCTATTTTGTCTAGTTAAATTACCTTTTTCTAGGTGGGAGTTGGTGTCCTCCCTAGCTTTTGGCATATTGGATAGGGCATCACATTGCCAGATGCTTCAAAATCTACTAAACAGTTATACAAATTCTTCCTAAAGGTCCTAATACTAAGGAGAAATGGAGGGGAATCCAACTTCCCCCTATACATTGTTGTATAGGCGTCGATGGTAGCCACTACTTTTGCTTTCTCTTTGGACTAAGCAGGTTTATCCAGGAATTTTATTAAAGCTTCTCTCTGAGTGGGGTAATTATGAAGAACATCAAAGATAGACATATTGGATTTATTCTTCTTGAGGTCTTTGGTTATGTTGTATCTCCCATCTATCCTTGTATGAGGCCTTTTTGTGGTGGAAAGGGGTTGTTAATGGCTTTAAGATAGGGTGGTGTAGGTCCATTGCTTGGAGATATACCTATAGTAAACGAGCCTTGAGCCTTGTTCCTCAAGAAATAATTGTTCGTCCCCTACTGAATAGCTTGGACCTCATAGGTTTGACTAGATGGCTCATTGTCTTCTTTAAAAGGAAAGACATAAGTTTCTAAAATCATGGCTGTGTTTATGGTGTTACTGTTTTCTTGAATTGTGTTGCAAGAGGACTGGGAATCTTCTTGTGCAATTCTATCCATCTTTTCCATCTAGGGGTAGTCTAGTTCTGAATGATCTGTTGTGTCATGTAGCCTACACCAATTAACCATATGATTTAACTCAGCCATGTTAATGGTGTTAGATGTATTTGTGTTGCCATGGTTCCCCTCATATGACCCATTTCTTGGATTAGTTACTCCCCCATTGTTAGGTATTGTATTCCATTGTCTACTGAATGGTCTTTGATTATAATTTTGGTTCTGATTTTGGAAATTATTCTGAGCTTGAATATTTTTTTGATTCTGAGTTAGTTGAGGATTCATCTTGAACTGGGTGAGTTCGTTCGTTACTTGAGATGGAATTTTCTTGAGGGCTTCTATCTCTAATGTTAGATGCATATTCTGATTAACAATAGGTTGATTCACCTATGCATTGGTTTGGACATTGTGTGGATTTTCCTGAGTAATAGCAGGTTTCTCAAAAAATGAGTTTCCAATATCAATTAGGCCATGTAATCATCGATACGGAAAATGTTTGGTTGTAGGTTGATGCATAGCCAAGGGTATTAGATTCAAGAAAGGCATGTTATTGGTGAGAGCATTGTTTATCGTGGGCAATTGGTTTGGTCTTCCCAAGTACCCTAGTGAAGGTATAGAACCACCAACTCCCCTAGGAGAGGGATCCATTTGATGTTGTAGCTCAATAGCCAATTTGTATGTTTTAGCGAGAGAGTCTATGTCAGTTGGGCTTCTCAAGAATAGATCAATTAGGGGAACAATTGCTTTCAAATAGACCTAAATGGCTACATCTTCTGTTACTATGTACAGGGCAGCCAACCTTTTGTACAAACTTTGAAATTTGGTGTTAAACATTGTTATAGGTTCATTTGTTTCCTTTTTGCAGGTGGCAAATTGATGGTAAAGGACAATTGGGTCAACATATGTCCAAAATTGGTTAATGAAAGTTGTCTCTAGTTCTTGTCATGATGAGATTGAATTTGACAACATACTAAGGTACCAACTATATGCAAAGTATCCTAAAGAATATGGGAACAACCTACAAACCACATCTTGATGAGCTATTTGTGATCGAATCACATCATCTTTGAAAGCCTATATATGTTCCTTATCAGTTTTAATTTCACCATAAATGTATTTGGTGCAAAACGTTTCTAGGTTCCTAGGTAATTCATGAATTCCTCTTGGCACAGTCCCTAAAGGAGAATTTTCTGAAGCAAAGAAGGCCATTGGTGGAGGCGGAACAGGGGAACCAAGAGGATTTACTATAGGTCACTAGTTTGACAAAGAGGTAATGGGTTGATTGTTATGTTTTCCTCTCATGCTTCTTGCTCTAGTTAGAAGCCCTAGTTTGAAGAAATCTCCCTTCCCAGGTGAAGATCTCAAGATTCTCCTAAATCTCTCAGGAGGAAAAGAGTTAATACGCTCCAGATTGAAGTTCTAAGTGGTTTCAAGGCCCTCCTTCTAGTACTAGTTCTATTGGTGGTCCGTTTAACACATGCATGCAACACAAGCAAGGTGAGATTCAACTTGCCTCTCCTAAAAAGATAGCTAATCCAAAAAGACAATCAGCAAGTCCCCAAGGTCTCGAGAGTTGGGTCACAACTCTGTTGTGCAAGAACAGGGTAAATATGGATAGTTCACAAAGGGACTTGGTTGTTCAATTATTTATCCAAACTGAGCATAAATTAATCTACCTACTATTGTTTTGAAAGAAAGATCAAAAGAGAGTACGAGAACAAGAAGTAAATGATAAAGAACACCGAACTTTGTATCAACACACTTGCCCAAGAAATTCATTAACCACAATATTAAAATCAGTTTTATAAAACCCAATCATTCATATTAGGTGCCACGGTCAAAGGATTCCCAAATAGATATGATTTAGAATAATATTTTCTGATTACTATGTTTCATACACAAATCAGAAATAATATTCAAAATTTTAAAGCACGAATTTCAAAATTTTCTTGAATAAATATGGAAGTAAAGAATAAGTTCAATGCACTACACCAAAAACAAGAAGAAACATCCCACTAAATTGATAACCATCTTGTATTAACTTCTTTGAACTTCAATACAAGAAAGTAGATCCAACAAAAAGACTAGAAATATAGATCTGCTTCCAGAAGTAACCACCTTATCTATACTAGAATA
This sequence comes from Cunninghamia lanceolata, assembly GCA_027924645.1. NCBI lineage: Eukaryota > Viridiplantae > Streptophyta > Pinopsida > Cupressales > Cupressaceae > Cunninghamia > Cunninghamia lanceolata. The sequence goes on along the minus strand of BSBN01001272.1, from coordinate 15,337,833 downwards.
CTGTAAAAATTGCTAAATGTTGAAAAACCTTAGAAAACTAAAGTGTGGACCAACAGTCTAATTCTTCAACTTTCAGACCCTTGAACAAAATGAGTCGGTCCCTTTTATTAGGACTTCAAAAGAATAATTACAACAATCATGAACTACATGCAATACCTTTTGTCATTGTTTTTATCAGCAAATCCATGCAACTCTAAAAAGCATATTAAAAAATAAAATTGTTTTTGCATGTCCATTTCCAAGTTGACTTTTCAACTTAAAAATATGAAATCTAAAGAGAAAGATTTTTGTAGGGCCCACTCTATAAAATAGTGAGTCCCTTTTTACAAAAGTATTTTTTTATTACATCTCTTTAAATACCAAAATTGACTAAGTCCACAGAGTGAATTTAATGAGAACTGGACACCTCTACAACAAATTTAGCTTTCCTATACTTTGCATAATCTGAAAGAAGTTGCTTTACCTTGTCCACATCGGGCCCATCTAACCATCCATATATTAATTTGAAGGTTTTCAAACATTGGGTAGCCTGTTCACACCTTCTCTCCATTTTGCTAACATCTACCAATGATAGGTTGAAATGAACTTTGGACTCCACAAATCTATCTAGTCTATTTTCATCGAAACCTAGAGCCTGATACAAATCATCCATTTTCTTTTTATATACTTCCTTCACTTTATCCATAGGTTCCAATCTACTTTTATCATCTGAATAAACATTTTCACCAACAACTACTTTAACAAAAGTTTCAAAAATACAAATATTCTCAAAAATGTCCTTCTGCAAAGCTAACAGTGCAGATCGGTACTCAACAATCTATTCAATCTTATATTCAATGATTTTGATATTGTCATCTACAAAACTGGGTTCTTCATCTTGTAATATACCAGATTCTATCAGCTCTTCTTGGGTCATTTTCCTGATCACCTTCAAATTTTTAAGAACCTGTTCCAATTCTTTATCCTCTATTTAATGGCTTTCCACAAAATCTTCAATTTATTTATCAATCTAATAGGACTCTTCGTAAAATGGGAAGTACTTGTCAAAAATGCTGAAAGCTTCTACCAAAAGTTTAGCAATCCACCTGTCTAGCATAGAAGATTTTTGTTTCATTGTCTGTAAAGTGTCCACCTCCTGCTTGATCATCAAAATTGGTACATCGATGGACGCTGGCTATTATGACACTGGAATAACAAGACCCTTGACAAACTCCTTCATTTGATGCAATTGTATCTTCAAGTTGTCTTTGGCCTAGTTATCTTTCTACATTCTAGATTTAACAGTTGTATATGCATAATCAAAAGAAGCAATTTCCTCATTACGGGTCTATTTACCTAGATTTACCTTTGTAATTTGGTAATCTTCAGCCAGTAGGTCCTTGTCATCTTTGTCGGCTATCGGGGTTGCGATTTCTACAATTCTTTCCCCTTGGTCATTGGTGCGAATAGTTGACAAAGTCCTATCCCTTTTCTTAGGCTTATCTTTCTCTAATTCAACAATCATTTCCTGAAAACTCAACGACTATGAAACAATTTGCTACCTTTTTTCCAATTTCAAATTCAGCCTTGAAGGTGTAGCTGGAGCCTGTAGAGTCTGATTAGGTTGATTTTGGGCTATTTGTTGATGTTGCTGATCAAATTGTTCACCTATTATGCTTTCTTATTTCTTCTGTAGGAATACACACAACACTGAGAGGGGGGGTGAATCAGTGTTGTTAACAATTTTAACACTTTTTACTACTTTTGATTAATCTAATTTCACAATTTAGAATTCTTCAGAAGGAACAAAGTAAATATGCAGAGTATCAACACACAGATTTGACACAAGAAATTTCCCGAGTGGAAAACCCTCCTGGGGTATAAAAACCACTCAACTGCCTCACTGGCTTAACACAAAATTTAGATTACAATTGTCTCACTGACATTACAATTCTGCCTCACTGGCAAATTTTATCTCTCTGCATGTCTCACTGACATCATCAACATTCAATGAAAAATTATAACTCAGGGGATTTCCCTGTTTCAATAAAACAAAGCCTTATTTCTCCCTTTTAAGACAAACAAAATAAATTCTTTGCAATCAACCTTTAACTGTCTTCAACACCTACAGTCAATCAATTTTGATCTTCAATATATTTCATACCTCTGCAAAAACAATCTCAAACTAATTCACCATTTTTGAGCTTTCTCTCTCTGCAAAACTGAACAATTTATCTTCTCTGAAAAATTATAGTCTTTAATCACCTTCACTTTCTCTGACACCTTCACTTTCTCTGAACAAACATTAATCCATCATGATCATTGAAGAATTCCATTCATTTTGAATCAACATTCTTTCAAACTCTCAACATAAATCCCTAAAAAATGATTCTCCATTCCTACAAAAATTACATTTCAAAACAACAATTCCATTCTCCAAAAACTTCTTCAAAAATTCTCACCAATTATCTCTCATCTGCAACTCACTATATCTGCCATGCAAAAAAATTCTCTATATACAAAAAAATTTCAATCAAAACAATAATATCAAAAAAATTGTTCAACTTCCACCATCAAATGTTATCTCATTCATTACATCTTCTCTTCAAAAAACAAACAAGAACAAAAAAATAAAACATCTAAGAAGAAAACAGCCTTTTTCATATTCTTCACATTTAGAAACATTCTAAATGATATTCTTTCTCTCACCAAAAAAACTCCAATTAAGTGCCTCTTCATCTTCGGTGAAAGGCCATGAAAATAGCAAGTTTTATTTCCTTTTTAAACAAAGTGGTTGTCAAATTTAACCACAGTTGCTAACCGTTGGAGGCAATTCACATTTTAAACCTTATCCCTCCGATTTGCGCGGCCCGCCAAAAGAAGATTCAACGACAGTCGTTGATTTGGCGTTTCCTACGGAGCAACCAACACCTTGACTGGTTACCGGGCACCCTAGGCAACGGGGCCAGTAAGATTGACGAGTCTTATACCCTTACATTATAACTTAAAGCCCGATGACCTCTTTTACCGGTCAGTTTGACTTTATAACATAAAGTGCATAGAGTTATGACGGGCAATAAGGTAATGAAGAATAAGTGTTGAACACAAAGTTTATGACTTGTTAAGTGTTAAGAAAAACATATTTGCCACTTCCATTTTTCTAAACCTCAACATATGTAAACACCTCAACACATATTTAAACCTCAACATTGTAAACCAAACTTCAACTGATCTGCCACTGTCATGAATTTAATATGATGCAAGTTAAATGAAGTTAATATGATGCATATTAACTTTTATCAAATGACACAAGCCCTTGCCCTGATAATATGCACTGAATGTCATCCACTGAAATGACTAAGTCAAAACAACTTCACACAAGATCAACACTGATGTCATTGATGTCATTACCATGAAGAACCACTGAAATGACTAAGTCACAGAACAACTTCACACAAGATCAACATTGATGTCACTGATGTCATTACCATGAAGGACCACTGAAAGATCAAAACTGAGAGATCTAACAAACATTGTCACTGATGTAGACCATATCACTGAACTGAAAACTATATTACTGAACTGAAAACCATATCACTGAAATCATTCCCATTGATGAAGACTATGTCACTGATGAAGACCATTTTGGCATCAATGAAAACCACCATCATTTTGTCATCAATGAAAAGACAATATACTCAACTGTGAAATGTGCTACAAAACTCCCCCTTTGTCTTTGACATTGATGGCAAAACTATAACTGATTTCTCCCCCTTTTTGACATAAAAATGTCAAAGGCAAAAAAAAATAACACCACAATCAATAGATTCCTGTTCTTGTAAATACAATCCTCTGAAAAATTTTGTCAAAACCAACACTTTACTTCAAACTGATCAAATGTACAATACTATAACACTACCAACCACAAAAATATGTACAAAAACTATATACAGGCTATGTACAAATGAGATTCAGGACATTAAAATAATCTAGAAAACAACTCCCCCTGAATCTAATATCTCTGTAACTTACTGAAGAGAGACAAGAGACAGAACTCCCAGTCTCCGTCTCAGAGTTTCAAATGTCTCCTTTGGCAAAGGCTTTGTGAAGATATCAGCCAATTGATCACTAGTATGCACATATTCCAAAGCAACTTCATTTCCAATCACCTTTTCCCTTAGAAAATGATACCTGATAGCAATGTGTTTAGTTCTTGAGTGCATTATAGGATTCTTTGACATATTGATAGAACTTGTGTTATCACAAAGAATAGACACAGGCTTTTTAACCTCAACCTTAATATCAAGAAGTGATTGTACCATCCAAAGTACCTATGTACAACATGATGAAGCAGCAATGTACTCAGCTTCAGCTGTAGATAGAGAAACACAATCTTGTTTCTTACTATGCCATGCAACCAATCTGCCACCCAGAAAGAAAGCTGCCCCACTTGTACTTTTTCTATCATCAGGACACCCTGCCCAATCTGCATCTGTATAGGCAAGAAGTGTAAAATCATTGTGTCTAGGATACCATAAACCAAAATCAAGTGTACCCTTAATATATCTAAAGATTCTTTTAACAGCATTCAAATGTGATTGTTTAGGACAAGCTTGAAATCTTGCAACCAAACAAACAGCCTGCATAATATCAGGCCTAGAAGCAGTGAGATATAAAAGACTCCCAATCATAGATCTATACAGAGACTGTTCCACTTCAGGTGATTCATCATTTTTACTTAGCTTATGCCCTGTCTCCATAGGAGTACCCAAAGGTTTGCAATCATCCATTTGAAACCTCTTTAACATCTCTTTGGCATATTTATTTTGTGAGATGAATATTCCCTTTTCGAGCTGAGATACCTGAAGACCAAGAAAGAAAGACAATTCTCCCAACATAGACATTTCAAATTTTGATTTCATGATGTTAGGAAATGAATGACTCATATCATCATTGTTACTACCAAAAATGATATCATCTACATAAATTTCAACAACCAGAATATCCTCACCTTTGATTAAATAGTACAAATTACTATCCACACCTCCTTTTGTGAACCCCTGTTCCTGCAGAAACTTATCCAGTCTATAATACCAAGCCCTTGGAGCTTGCTTTAAACCATATAAAGCCTTTTTCAACCTGTAAACATGATCTGAATTATCTTTATTCACAAAACCTTCTGGTTGTTCCATGTAGACTTCTTCTTCAAGATCTCCATTTAGAAATGCTGATTTTACATCCATTCGGTAAACTTTGAAATTTTTATAAACTGAAAAAGCTAAAAACATCCTTATAGCTTCTAATCTAGCAACAGGAGCAAATGTTTCTTCAAAGTCAATACCTTCAATTTGTGAATACCCTTTGCAAACTAGTCTGGCTTTGTTTCTAACAACTTTACCTTTATCATCAAGCTTATTCCTAAACACCCATTTTGATCCAATGACATTCTTACCTTCTGGTCTTGGAACAAGTTCCCATGTTTTGTTCTTTTCTATTTGGCTTAACTCCTCTTCCATGGCATTAACCCATGCTTCATCTTTGCTGGCCTCAACATAATTCTTTGGTTCCATTTCAGATATCAAACACACATGTGCTTGATTATGTGCAGCAGCTTGCTTTCCTCTTCTTGTTAACACACCACTGTCCTTATCCCCAATGATCAACTCATGAGGATGATCTCTTTGAAATGCCTTTGAAAGAGTCTTTGTCTTAACATAAACAGATTTTTCAGGATCTTCTTCCTCTTCCTGAATTTCTTCTTCCTTTTGTGAATGATGATCAACTTCAATGTCATGAATCAACTGCATACAGGGCTGCAAATCCTCATCCACCTTAACATTAGTACTTTCAATTATTCTTTTGAGCCTATTGTTAAAACATTTATATGCCTTGCTATGTGTAGAATAACCAAGAAAAATGCCTTCATCACATCTAGACTCAAAACCACATAAGCTATCATTATCTTTCTTGATGTAACACTTACTTCCAAAAATTTTGAAATACCCAACATTAGCTGACTTACCATACCACAGTTCATAAGGAGTATAATTTGACTTTACCCTTAATTGAACTCTGTTCAGAGTATATACAGCTGTATGAACAACGTCTCTCCAATAGACATTAGGCAGATTTGCATCATGTAGGAAAGTTCTTGCCATTTCTTTTATAGTCCTATTTTTCCTTTCAGCTACTCCATTTTGCTGTGGAGTTCTAGGAGTGGAGAATTGCCTTCTTATCCCATGTTTTTCACAATACTCCTCAAATTCCTTTGAAGTGTACTCTCCTGCATTGTCTGACCTTAGACATTTTAGCTTGAAATCAGATTCCTTTTCAACCATCTTCTTGAAGATTTTGAATCTATCAAATGCCTCTGATTTATGCCTTAAGAATGTTACCCATGTCATTCTTGAAAAGTCATCAATGAAAAGCATAAAATACTTTTCTCCTCCCAGAGCTTTAGTCCTTGTAGGACCACACAAATCTGAATGTACCAGCTACAGAGGTTTTGAAGTAAAATACTCCTTAGGCTTGAAACTAACTTTGGTTTGCTTACCCAGCTGACACTCTTTGCATATAGTATTACTTGGTTTTGAAATATGAGGCATATTTCTGACATTGTGATTCTTGCTAATTCTCACAAGATTGTCAAAATTCACATGACCAAGTCTTCTGTGCCATAACCAGCTTTCCTCAATTTGACCCATGAAACAGATATGACTATCAACACTTTTAGTTTCTGAGTTATGAAGATTGTAGATGTTACCACTAGTCCTTAGACCTGCTGCAATAACTTTACCTGATTTCTTTTTAATCTCACATCCATGTGCATCAAAAACCACATTAAAACCATTGTCACATATTTGACTGACACTTAACAAGTTGTGCTTCAGTCCTTCTACAAAATACACATCATGTAGTGGTGTTTCTTCATCAAGAAGAATTGTACCTTTACCTTTGATCATAATGCAATCATTATTTCCAAACATAACAGAACCTTCATTAATGTCTTCAAACTTAACAAATTTTTCTTTGTCTCCTGTCATGTGATTGGAACAGCCACTGTCAATCACCCACTGTTCCTTCTTTCTGGCATGAAAAGTAGCTTGTGCAATCATAACATTAATGCTCTTATTGATTACCTTAGGTTTCCAAACAAGCAACTTCTTTTCAGAACTTGAAGAAGACAAACCTGTAACAGTATTCCTTATAGTTTGCTGCATTTGCAAAGAAGGTCTACAAAATTTGGCAATATGCCCAAAATTTTTACAATTGTGACACTTCAAACTTCTTAAAAACATGAATGGATTCCTTTGAAATAAATGCATTTCTCTTCTGACTCCAAATCTGCATTCACTGGCTTTATGTCCAAACCTGTTGCAACAAAAACAATATCCAGTAAAGTGAGCATTATACCTGAAAGTATCACTTCTGTTGTAGTTTGTTGTCCTTATGATTGATTTGCCATTTGTACTAGCCTTTTGTGAACATTGTCCCTCTTCAAATCCAAGACCTGATTTATCCTTGAATCCTTTTTGTTTATCAAGAAGATCATCTAGTTTATCACTGCTTCTGCACATATCAAGTCTTCTTCTCAGATCAACAATTTCAGCTTCAAGTGTATGATATTCCTTGTCCTTGTTATTCAACTCTTTATCTTTATCAACAATAATTTTCTTAATTTCTTCAAGAGAAAGAATTAGATCAGTAATTTGTTTCTCATAACAAGTTAACTTGTTATTCATGATATCATTTTCTTTTTGAAACTGACTTCTTTGTGCAATGATTTCCTTCTTAAGTTTCTTGACTTGACTTAATGCACACATCAATTCTCCTTCAAAATCAACAACAGCTTCACAAATGTTTGATTGTTCCTCACACTTTTCATTTTGAACTTCATTTAGAATAGCCATAAATAAAGTCTGTGCATTTTCATCAAGAAAATCATCTGAATCACTTTCAGACATATCAACATTTTTTGTGAATAAACTTCTCTTCTTTCTGAAATTATTTTTCCTTCTAGAAACAAACTGTTTCTTTTTAAATTGCTTCTTATTTTCATCTTCATCACTATCTAGGTCTTTGTAAGGACACTGAGCTGCATAGTGTCTAATCTTTCCACATTCAAAACATTTGAATGGAAGCTTACCTTTGTACTTACCAACAGATCCCTTCTTCAACTTGCTTGCAAGAGATATTTCTTGATCATCATCCAAATCATCTGAATCAGAAATCTCCTTTTCTTTTCTGACTGATTTGAAAGCAGCTTCTTTGCTTGTAGGTATGTCATTGCTAATTCTCATCTCATAGGCTGTGAAAGTACCATGAAGTTCATCAAAGGTAACTTTGCTTAAGTCTCTTTCTTCTACTGCAGACACTTTGGATTCATATTTAGGATTTAAAGTCCTTAAGACTTTTGTAACAACTGTCTTCTCTTCCAGTGTATCACCAAGTCCTCTGATAGCATTTACAATTTCTTGGACCCTTAGAAGATATTCTGCCACTTTCTCATCATCACTCATTCTGAGACTTTCAAATTTTGCTCTGTAGGATTGCAGTTTTGCTTCTTTGATTTTATCATCTCCTTGATAGATATTAGACAATTTGTCCCATATTTCCTTGGCTGTTTTACACTCCATGATTTTTACAAGCATGTCATTTGTAAGACCACAACATAATGCATTTTTAGCCTTAGCATTATTTTCATATGCCCTTTTCTCATCAGCTGTGCTACGAGGATTTGTAGCAGTGTATCCAGTAACAATAGCAGCATACACATCATACCCCAGAGATGACAAATATGACTCCATCCTGAATTTCCAAAAAGCATAGTTAGAGCCATCAAACATAGGTGCCTTATAATTTGAGTAACCTTCTTGACTTGCCATGATAAGTATTCCAGAAATATGATCTACCCAAGCTGATTAAGCTTTGACAGGGTACCAGGCTCTGATACCAATTGTAGGAATACACACAACACTGAGAGGGGGGGTGAATCAGTGTTGTTAACAATTTTAACACTTTTTACTACTTTTGATTAATCTAATTTCACAATTTAGAATTCTTCAGAAGGAACAAAGTAAATATGCAGAGTATCAACACACAGATTTGACACAAGAAATTTCCCGAGTGGAAAACCCTCCTGGGGTATAAAAACCACTCAACTGCCTCACTGGCTTAACACAAAATTCAGATTACAATTGTCTCACTGACATTACAATTCTGCCTCACTGGCAAATTTTATCTCTCTGCATGTCTCATTGACATCATCAACATTCAATGAAAAATTATAACTCAGGGGATTTCCCTGTTTCAATAAAACAAAACCTTATTTCTCCCTTTTAAGACAAACAAAATAAATTCTTTGCAATCAACCTTTAACTGTCTTCAACACCTACAGTCAATCAATTTTGATCTTCAATATATTTCATACCTCTGCAAAAACAATCTCAAACTAATTCACCATTTTTTAGCTTTCTCTCTCTACAAAACTGAACAATTTATCTTCTCTGAAAAATTATAGTCTTTAATCACCTTCACTTTCTCTGACACCTTCACTTTCTCTGAACAAACATTAATCCATCATGATCATTGAAGAATTCCATTCATTTTGAATCAACATTCTTTCAAACTCTCAACATAAATCCCTAAAAAATGATTCTCCATTCCTGCAAAAATTACATTTCAAAACAACAATTCCATTCTCCAAAAACTTCTTCAAAAATTCTCACCAATTATCTCTCATCTGCAACTCACTATATCTGCCATGCAAAAAATCTCTATATACAAAAAAATTTCAATCAAAACATTAATATCAAAAAAATTGTTCAACTTCCACCATCAAATGTTATCTCAATCATTACATCTTCTCTTCAAAAAACAAACAAGAACAAAAAAATAAAACATCTACGAAGAAAACAACCTTTTTCATATTCTTCACATTTAGAAACATTCTAAATGATATTCTTTCTCTCACCAAAAAAACTCCAATTAAGTGCCTCTTCATCTTCGGTGAAAGGCCATGAAAATAGCAAGTTTTATTTCCTTTTTAAACAAAGTGGTTGTCAAATTTAACCACAGTTGCTAACCGTTGGAGGCAATTCACATTTTAAACCTTATCCCTCTGATTTGCGCAGCCCGCCAAAAGAAGATTCAACGACAGTCGTTGATTTGGCGTTTCCCGCGGAGCAACCAACACCTTGACTAGTTACCGGGCACCCTAGGCAATGGGGCCGGTAAGATTGACGAGTCTTATACCCTTACATTATAACTTAAAGCTCGATGACCTCTTTTACCGGTTAGTTTGAGTTTATAACATAAAGTGCATAGAGTTATGACGGGCAATAAGGTAATGAAGAATAAGTGTTGAACACAAAGTTTATGACTTGTTAAGTGTTAAGAAAAACATATTTGCCACTTCCATTTTTCTAAACCTCAACATATGTAAACACCTCAACACATATTTAAACCTCAACATTGTAAACCAAACTTCAACTGATCTGCCACTGTCATGAAGTTAATATGATGCAAGTTAAATGAAGTTAATATGATGCATATTAACTTTTATCAAATGACACAAGCCCTTGCCCTGATAATATGCACTGAATGTCATCCACTAAAATGACTAAGTCAAAACAACTTCACACAAGATCAACACCGATGTCATTGATGTCATTACCATGAAGAACCACTGAAATGACTAAGTCACATAACAACTTCACACAAGATCAACATTGATGTCACTGATGTCATTACCATGAAGGACCACTGAAAGATCAAAACTGAGAGATCTAACAACCATTGTCACTGATGTAGACCATATCACTAAACTGAAAACCATATTACTGAACTGAAAACCATATCACTGAAATCATTGCCATTGATGAAGACTATGTCACTGATGAAGACCATTTTGGCATCAATGAAAACCACCATCATTTTGTCATCAATGAAAAGACAATATACTCAACTGTGAAATGTGCTACAGCTTCTCCTAATGAGGTGGCTCATTTGTGGCCTTTGAAAACTCATCATTGTCTCTCTTGGCTTGCTCAACAACATTAATAATCTCCTATTGTTCTTGCTCTGTGAGCATGTGGTCTTCGCCAAGGTCTTCTTCTCTTTCTTCTTCTGAAGGAATGTTTTATAGCTTCTTGAATTGATGTTCATGTTCTTGGTCAGACACTTCCTCACTGGGGACTTCCCTTTACTCATTAAGATCCTTGTCTTCTTCAATGTTGACTCCATTAGTACCCCTTAGAATTGGTACTTCATTGTAATAGGTAGTTCCTTCTTATTCTTCTTAGATGGCCTTTTGGAGGATTGTGCTTCTTCCATCTCTTATCCTTCTAAGTCAATTTCTTCTACAAATTTGGACCCAGACAATGTGTCTTCAATTGGATGGTCAAAAACTTCCTCTTGAGAAATCTAATTGGCCTGCATGAGAAAAAGGATATATAAAAACTTAAGAAAAATCCAAAGGGATCACTAAAATCTAAGCATTCTGAGGGTTTTTGTGTCTGGCGAGTTTTCAGGACCAAGTGAGACATTTGGACCCTGGGTTAGATTTGGACTATGGGCCTGCCGTCTCAATCAAATCTTAGGGCAGCGAGTGAAAATTAGTTATGAGGCCAAAAGGTGCTAAGGGGACCGAAAAGTCACCACAGGTCCAAAATACCGAAATGGACACTATGAGTGAACATTGGGTTGCAGGATAAAATCTAGTTTGGGAACCATTTTAGAGACTAAGGACCAAAAGGCCTTTCAAGGTCCAAGGTCTCGAAAGGACCGTGAGACTAGATTGTAGGCTGTAGGGTAAAATCCAATTTTGGCACTTATTTAAGTTTGAAGGCAGATGGGCCAATTAGAGCCCAAGGTCCAAAAAGGTTCTTACAACCATTAAACATTTTTAATTTCTTAGTGGGCCACAGGAAGATTTTGGGTTTTGGAACTTTTTGGGATTCTAGGCCAATGAACCCTTCAGGTCATAAAGGAACCCTGAACACTTGTCACTTTAAAAGCTCATGAGGAGTGGGAGGAAAACTAGTTTTGGAACCTGTGACAAAATTTAAGGCCTACGGGTCAATCGGGGTTCGAGGTCTTGATCAAACCACTATTTGAGTATAAGTCGTTAGTCAAAAAATGAGGTGCAAGGCCCAAAAAGGCTTCTTTGAATTTTGTGAATTAAGGTCTAAATCCTAAGGTTTTGGCTGCTTTGATTTAGAATTTGGTTCATTTTATTGAAATTGAAACCTAAACTAACTAAACTTAAACCCTAGAAAATAGGGAAAGTAAGAAATAAACTACAAACCAACTAAAAACCCTATTCAAAACCCAACTAAAACTAACAAAAAAACAACAAAGAGAACAAGAAAGAACAGAGACAAGGGCAATGACAAAAAGCCTACCTAGTGCGAGAATTTTGGGAGAAGGCATGTGAGAAAGAGAGAAAATGCAAAACACATCCAAACCCTGGTCCCATGTGTGCAAAATGACCACCATTTGATTCAAATTACAAATTTTGTAGCTACAAAAGGCTCTGAGCACTTCAACTAGGATCGCATAGGCAAGAGAGGAAAAGAGAGTGCACAAATGAGGCATAAAGTGTTGCAAAAGCCCTTAAATACCTCATATGTATGAGCCCCCTTATCGTCATTAATGTGGTAGTTGGGGCAGGGGTGTGGGACCAAAATGATTCTGCGGACGGATGGCCAAGAGGCCGATCGGGCCTCGCCATCCTGATGGGACTCATCGGGAGTGAGACAAAACATAGAAAAGGACCTTGGGGATCCCAAGGTCATGGGACCCAAGGTCGAGGGGATGATCAGGGCCCAAAGTCCTGATCAATCCAAAAAGTTGATCGAGGCCCACGGTCCCGATCGGTCTGGAATACTTCGGTCCCAAGAACTGAAAATGGCCCAGGAACCTATGAGCCTGAGAGTGAAAGAACTCTTAGGTTCAAACAAAGGAAACTAAGAAAAACACCAAGTTCATAAGGAACTTAAGAGGAAAAGATCGTGACAAGATGCCAAAGGAAAAGACACAAAACCCAAAACGACAAAAGGAAAAAAGGGGGGTCCCAATCTACCAAAAAGATGGGGGGGTTATGCAGGGCATAATAGCTCCTGCATGAATCAGGAGACCATGCCTACAACATATGAAATGTCAGTTCTCATATGAGTTAGATAAATGAGACTCCCAACAAGTTGTCAATACAAAGTGCCATCAACAAATGGTGAAGAACATTGAGCCTCAAGTTTGACTTTAGAAAGAAAGGGAGTCAGAGTAGACTTACAGTCAACCATATGAAACCGTGAGAGAAAATCTAAAGCATCCTTGGACTGTGTGATGGTGATTCTGGAAGGAGACTAGTAGATCTCAATCTTAAAAAGGTAATGCAACAAGCCCAAGTCAATCATCAAAAACCTATCATGAAGGGCAGATTTGACTACCCCAATGGTAGATGAAGAACACCATGTGATCAACAAGTCATCAACATATATAACTATATTATGTAAAATGGAAACTTTCTCTTCTCCATAAATCTTAGAATCCCACCCTGGTGTTTTCTTGGTGTGCTTTCTAATTCATATGTTATATGTTGTATTGAGTCAATGTATTATGTGAATCTCATATTTGATCCATTGCACCAAACTTGCCAATGAGCTATGTTGTGCATCGAGGGGTTTTGAGGGTGTATTTTAGATGACCAACGAGGTGTTTTTAAACAGGATTTATATTGACATTTAGATTTCAAACAACTATGTGTTATGGGATGCATATGTGGGGATTGTGTGTGATAGATCATTGTAGTGTTTCAACTTCATTATTTTTACTATTTGTTATAGTGATTATCATATGGTTTAGCATTCTGAAATGTTATTGATCATGCATCATGTTCTTGGATCATGCTATTTGTGGATGATTTATAGTAGATGTGATGATTTTATAACATGTCATGACTTACGCCATATTAGGTGGATTATGTTGTTTTGGATATTATATGTGGAGCAGGTACACCTGATGTTTGACTTGAATGTGCAGGAAAATTGCAGGTGTTGACTAATGAGGGAAATGTGGAAAAGGTTGACATGGGATGCTTAGCCATCTCACCCTTATCCTTGTGTTGTGGAAACTTGTAATGTGTGATTTAGTCATTTGTGTCTGTTATCTTTAGCCTTTTTGCATTATATTTTAAATTATCTCAGAAAACATGTTTTCCGTGTTCAAACTATTTTAATGATTTAGTCAAAAAAGATTAAATTTATCTTAGTGGAAAATTTTATTGCATTATTTTATGCTAGAGGAAGAAATTTAAAGTGTTTTCGATTCCTTTTTTGAAATTTAATGTTTTTCTTTCGAAAAAGTAGAATTACATTATTAAGGAAACTAAACACATTATATGAGTGTTTGGATTTTCAGAATGCAATTAAATCGTATTGCAATTTCCTCATGGGAATAATTACATTAATTTAATTAGCTAATTCTTTGGAATTAGAAAAGAAATAGAAGAAAAGGAAATTAGGGCCTTTTCGTATAAAAGGAAAAATATAGTTATTTTTACCTTTTGCAATTTTCTTTGGCATTTTTTCTCTCAAAAACCCTCTTTTTGCTTGGTTCAAAATAATTTTTATGTGGATTGGAAAAGGAAAAATCTTGTTTGCTTGGATTGAGGGATGGTTTGAAGATTTCTTGGTGAAGGATTTGGATTGTGTGTCAAAAGATTGTCTTCGACAAATTCTTCATTGTGCTTGTTTTCAAGAATGTTTTGAAAGGTAATTTTCTTCCAATTTCTTTGTTTTAATTTTCTTTGCTCTTCCTTTTCCATGCCACTATATGTGGTTTTCGCATGGCTTCATTTGGATAGGAATTGAGTTGTAGAAAATGGTAGTTGTTGTTTATTTGTAAGTTTTAATTGTTTTTGAAAAACTTGCAAAAACAAACAAAACTATGGAAAAAATTTATCGGAAACATCCATCTTCAATTTTATTGCATGAATGGAGTTTTGTGCATATTTTGGACAATGGGTTGTCAGTTGATTTTTGAAAAATCTTCTATTCTAGAAAATGAAAAAATGCAAGGTTGCAAAGCAACCATTAATGGAGGAATTGGGATTTTTACATTTTTTAAGCATTGTGAAAAAATGGAAATTTTACATTTTAGAACCAATTTGAATGAATTGAAATGTGGGATGAGTAGTCTCCCTTATGAATTTAACTATTGCATCTTTTTACTTCATGTCACAATTTTATCGCATTGTTTTCCATGCCATGCCCAATTTATAAAATTGGTGAGATAGACATGTAGGAAGAGGTATAGGATAAGAAAGGAGTGGCTCCCACTATGCACTATGATACAAAGGGATCATATGAAATAGTGAGTGGGGAGTTTAAATAAGATTAACCAAAATCCCATTAGGTAAAATAAAATGTAATAATAAGATCTACGCCAAACAAGGATGCTTTCCTAGATTTGGTTTCAGTCATAAAGAGCATGTCACAACTAATTAAGTTGGTGAATGTTGGAGTAGACCCCACATAATGGGGTTGCTAACTACTAATATTCTATGAGGTCATCAAGCCATTGTAATGACACTCCTTGTCTTAATTTCTGTCTATCTTCCTTCTTTACCGTCAGAGTTGTATTCGACATGTGATGTGACCTTGGCATTTGCTTATGCATTGGGATGCCTGATTTATGCATATATGTGTGCATGATGTTGTATGATTTATGTCTTGTTTGGCATGCATTGAAGGTGTGAGAATCTCCCTTGTGCTTGAATTTCGTGATGTTATTCTATTATGTTTGTTGGCTTGTATGATCCATTCATACTTGTATGTATTTGATTGGTAGTTGTGCCACATGTTACCTATATGTATTTGATTAGAAATTGTGCCAAATATGTGTTATGTGCATTGATTAGAGAGCATGCCATAAGTTGCCTTATATGCTTGTTGTATTGTGAGATTCCACATGTGTGTGGTGTGCTTGATTGGCTTGAGTGTTGCCACATATACCTAGATTTGTGTGAGATGGCCTTAATAGCAGTGTTTCCATGATATTTTTCTCCATAGTTCAGGGGTTGCCTAGAGTGGCATAGACTAAAAGGAAGCTAGGTGTGCGGAAATCGCTTCCTACACTAATCTATTGAGGAGAGAGCTATGCAAATTCAAATTTATCCTTACTATTACAGCAATGTTAAACCATTAACATGAGATATTGTAGAAAAACACAAGAGCCAGAAAAGTAGACAGAAGAAGAGAGACAAAGATTTACGGTGGGGAAAACCCTTATTAGGTGAAAAACCCCACACTCAAAAAACTGCACAATGTATTAACAAATCTAAAAGAATGTTTACAATACACTTACAATGCAAGCTTCAATGGTCTTCGACACTCATGTCTAGAGTCAATCCAGCAGCATAATAGTACCTGTAGACCTGTGTTTCAAACTCCATCTCCAAGCACCTGTATAAATAGGAAAGACAAGACAATGTTGGACCTTTCTTGGAATGGGCATCCAACATGGCTTCATGGACCAAAACCCACAACTAGGGACACTTGGTCAACATTGTAGAATGTGTTTGACACTTGTCCACAACTCCCATCCCAAAGAGGTCACCTATTTCTAAAATGGGCTACGATAGATGCTCTTACGACACTTACGACCGTCATAGAATCTGTCATAGCCGTTACAACTTACAACTATAAGAGAATCTATCATACACATGCTATAAATAGCATATTCTATTACAACATGTCATATTCCACCTTGGGGCACCCAAATATGCCTTATTCAAAGATGCTTCATGACACATGTCATCACCTGTCTTATAACCTTCTATTTCTGACTCCTACATGTCATAGATTCGTCATAGGAATCTGTCATAACCGTTTCGGTTAAAAATTCCCTTACACAACATGGAAGATGCCAGCACATGGAAAAATGCTCCTACCACAAAGTGGGAGGCCTATCTCCTCATGTGAGGACAAAATTACAAGTTCTCATATTCCATGTAGGATCGACACATCACCGTGCCACATCCCACAATATGACAATATGGAATTTACAAATATTTACAACATAGGCAATTAAATAATAAATACAAGCATTACAAATGTAGAGAATTACCAAGGTTGAGACACCTTAATTCCCAACATTCTCCCACTTGTCGAACACCTTGTAAGAGCTAATAGAAAAATAGGATTTAACTGCTATAGGCTGAGAGACCCATAGACTCTGAACACCATCTGAACTTCTCTGTGCTCACTAGTTTTGTCAATGCATCTGCAACATTCCTCAAAGTATCTACCTTCTCCAAATTTACCTTTCCATCCTCAACCATGTCTCACACGAAGTGAAAGTGAACATCAATGTGCTTTGTTCTAGCATGGAAAGTTTGATTCTTAGCAAGGCAATTTGCACTCTGACTATCACAACTAATCATGATCTGACCTGCATCAACACCAATATCTGAACATAATCTCTTAAGCCAAATGGCTTCCTTACAAGAATGAGTTACTACCATATACTCATCTTCTGTCATGGACAAAGCAACTATAGGTTGTCGCTTACTCATCCAACTAATAGCACCACCAAACAGTATAAACACATAAGCACTAGTGGATCTCCTGCTGTCAATGCCACCTGCACAATCTGAATCCACAAATCCACAAATATCAATAGAATGCAGAGGTCCTAAAACATTACCATGATAGAAAATGGAATACTCAGAAGTACCCCTCAAATATCTGAACACTCGCTTAACTACATCCCAATGAACCCGTCTAGGATTAGCCATAAATTGACTAAGGACTCCCACTGCTTGGACAATGTCTAGTCTTGTACATACCATATCATACATCAAACTGCCAACAACACTAGCATAAGGTACTCTGCTCATGTCCTCCACCTCACTAGGAGATTTTGGACAATCCTCAACAAACAACATTGTCCCCCAAAAAATGGGAACACACAACGGTCTACAATCTGCCATGCTAAACTTGTCCAACACGGTCTTCATATACTTACTCTGGCTTAACCAAAGTTTTCATTTAGTTCTGTCTCTTTTGATTTCCATTCCTAGAATGTACTTGGCTGCCCCTAAATCTTTCATTTCAAACTATGCTAACAACTGAGATGTAAAATCAGAAATCATATTCTTACCCTTCCCAATGAGCAACATATCATCAACATATAGTGCAAGAATGATAATACGATCACCATCAAATTTATAATACAAATAGTGATCCGATTTCAATCTCACAAATCTAATTGACAACACAAAGGCATCAAACTTCAAGTACCATCTCCTAGGGGATTGCTTCAAACCATACAAAGACTTTTTAAGTTTGCAAACCAAATTTTCTTTACCTTTCACCATGTAATGCTCTGGCTGTGACATGTAGATTTCTTCATCCAAGTCACCATGAAGGAAAGTTGTCTTCACATCCATTTGTTCTACCTCTAAGTCATAAGCTACTACCAGAGACAACAGGAATCAAATGGATGTTAGATTTGCAACAAGAGAGAAGATCTCACCATAATCTATACCCTCCACTTGTGAATACCCCTTCGCAACCAATCTGGCCTTATACTTCTCAACACTGCCATCTCCACCAATTTTCTTCTTGAACACCCATTTACATCCAATGGGTTTTCATCCAAGGGGCAAAGGCACCAAGTCCCAAGTTTGATTCTTTTCCAAAGAAGCCATTTCTTACTCCATGGCCTCCTTCTAGGAACCTGCATCTTTCATATCCAAAGCCTCTAACACAGTTCCAGGTTCATCAATGTTAGTGATTAAAGCATAAACACAACTAGAATCAAGCAATGTAAAACCAAACCTTTCAGGTTACTTTCTTATCCGTGTAGACCTCCTCAAAAGATGAGGTTGAGGTTCAGCTTCTTCATCTAAGATTTCAGAGCTACCAAAGCTCTCCTCATCATCAGGTCCAACATTGTCTTTCTATTCAGTCTTCTCAGGGGTAGCAGGAAATTGAACAACATCCTCTTTCTTTACTATTTCTTCTGGCTGCAAAACAGTGGAAGAAGGTGTAATCTCTTTGAAGATGACACTTCTGCTATACAACACTTTTTCAGCCATGGGATCCCAAAGCTTGTATCCTTTCACACCAACACCATAGCCAATGAAGATACACTTAACAACTTTGTTCTCCAACTTTGACTGCTTCTCCCTAGGCACATGTACATATGCCTCATAACCAAAAACATGAAGATGCCTTATTGAAGGCTTTCTACTAGACCACACCTCCATGGGTGTCTTTCCAACAAGAGATGATGTAGGATATCTGTTCACTAGATAGTGAGTAGTGGCAATAGCTTCAACCCAAATTTTTTTTCTAGACCAGATCCACTAAGCATACTCCTAGCCTTCTCCATTAGTGTCTTGTTCATCCTCTCTGCAACTCCATTTTGTTGCGGGGTATATGGAGTTGTCTTATGTCTTTCAATCCCAAGTTCCTTGCAATACTTATCGAATTCTATAGAACAGAACTCACCACCGTTGTCAGTTCTCAAACATTTAATCTTTTTACTAGTCTAATTTTTAGCAAAGGCTTTAAACTCCTTAAACTTGCTATAGACTTTAGATTTGCTTCTGAGAAAATAAATCCATGTCCTTCTACTGTAATCATCTATAAAAGATACAAAGTATACAGATTTTGATAACGAAGGAACATTAACAGGACCAAATACATCATAATGAATAAGGTCCAACACACCAGAAGACTTTTGAGAACTCGAGTAAAACTGAACATGGTTTTGTTTTCCATAAATCCAATGTTTGCAAAAGTCAAACTCAAGATTACACTCATCTAACCCCTCAGCGAGGTTCTTATTTTTTAGGGTATGTAGACCCTTCTCACCAATGTGGCCAAATCTCTTATACC
Source organism: Cunninghamia lanceolata (assembly GCA_027924645.1). NCBI lineage: Eukaryota > Viridiplantae > Streptophyta > Pinopsida > Cupressales > Cupressaceae > Cunninghamia > Cunninghamia lanceolata. Next base: position 15,317,947 of record BSBN01001272.1, on the reverse strand, counting down.
ATAACATTGTCTTTTTTGTAGGAAGTTTAACTTCCAATGCACGATTACAACCATCAAGACTAGAAACAACAAATTTCTTCACTGCTCGTTTAGATGGTGGGGATGAAGTGACTGCTGCCCTCTTCCTTGAGTCAGAAGAACTATTGCATTGTGAGATGCATGCTTCTAGCTAAAATAGAGTACCTCTCCAAGTACCCTTAGCAAGCACCATAGGTCCTCTAGTCATCTTGCATCCTTCTTTCAAAAAGACAACTTGCACACCTGCATCATTCAACATACTTACAAAAAGCAGGTTTCATGCTAAGCCTGGGATGTGCAGAACCCCAGAGATCCTCTTCACTTGATCATCAGGGAATCAGATAGACTCTTCCACAACCAACAATCTTCAGATGAGAGTCGTCACCCAGATACACCTTTCCACCATCGAACTCCTTATACTTAGTGAACCAGTCTTGATGTGGGGTCATGTGGAATGATTCACCAGAGTTGATTAGCCACACATCATCAGATGCATGGGTTACTAGGGCTGCGATGAAAGCATCACCGTCATCTTGTGACTTGTCAGAATCTGAATCAGGAGTTTTCTTCTTCTTCTTCTTCTCCTCCTTGCATTCCTTTCAGAAATGCCTAGTTTTGCCACAGTTCCAATAGAGAGCCTTGGACTTTCTAGGAGATTTGGATCTCCCACGGGATTTGGATCTACTCTTCTCAGCTTTCTTGTCCTTCTCCTTCCCTTTCTCCTTGGGTCTTCCACGAACTGCAAGGGCCTCTTTAGCTTCCTCAGAAGACTTTCTCCACATCTCTTCAGATAACAACAAAGAAACCACTTCTTCCATGTTGAATGTGAATGTGGTGCTTCTAATTGCCATGACAAGATGATCCCATGAGTCCAGCAGAGAACAAAGCAGGGTCATACACCGATCCTCCTCCTCCATCTTTACACCAATAGATATTAATTGTGTAACCATCATGTTGAAAGCATTCATATGTTTAGCAACGGATCCTCCATCCTCCATTCGAAGAGAATACAACTTCTTTCTTAGAAAAAGTATATTAACCAGAGATTTTGCTTGATACACATCTCCCAACTTCTTCCAAAGTAGTTTTGCAGTAGTCTCCTCATGGACATTTAACAACACAAAATTGGCAAGACTAAATCTTATGAGACCCTTAGCCTTCTGATCCTTGAGATCCCAATCAGCTTGTGACATTACAGCTAGTTTAGTTCAATTCACACCATCCCAAAGGTCTCGGTTAACAAGTATGTCTTCCATCCTGAGTTTCCAAAGCTCAAAATTACTGCCATTGAACTTCTCCACTTCAAACCTTCCTGATGTGCCTACCATCTCCTTGCTGCAATAACATACAAAATGCTCTATACAGACTCCCACTCAACCTAAGATTAGCTCAAAAAACCCCTACCTAACAACTAGGACCAAAGGTGATCAAGCTCTAATACCAACTCAAATGAAGCTAGGTGTGCATAAATCGCTTCCTACACTAATCTATTGAGGAGAGGGCTATGCAAATTCAAATTTATCCTAACTATTACAGTAATGTTAAACCATTAACATGAGATATTGTAGAAAAACACAAGAGCCAGAAAGTAGACAGAAGAAGAGAGACAAAGATTTACGGTGGGGAAAACCCTTATCAAGTAAAAAACCCCACACTCAGAAACCTGCACAATGTATTAACAAATCTGAAAGAATGTTTACAATACACTTGCAATGCAAGCTTCAATGGTATTCGACACTCATGTCTGGAGTCAATCCTGTAGCATAATAGTACCTATAAACCTGTGTTTCAAACTCCATCTCCAAGCACCTATATAAATAGAAAATACAAGGCAATATTGGACCTTTCTTGGAATGGGCATTGAACATGCCTTCATGGACCAAAACCCACGCCTAGGGACACTTGGTCAACATTGTAGAATGTTTCTGACACTTGTCCACAACTCCCATCCCAAAGAGGTCACCTATTTCCAAAATGGGCTATGACAGATGCTCTTACGACACTTATGACCACCATAGAATCTATCATAGCGGTTACAACTTCCAGCTGTAAGATAATCTATCATACACATGCTATAAATAGCATATTCTCTTACAACATGTCATATTCCACCTTGGGGCACACAAATATGCCTTATTCAAAGATGCTTCATGACACATGTCATCACCTGTCTTATAACCTTCTATTTCTGACTCTTACATGTCATAGATTCGTCATAGGAATCCGTCATAACTATTTTGGTCAAACATTCCCTTACACATGGAAGATGTCGACACATGGCAAAATGCTCCTACCACAAAGTGGGACACCTATCTCCTCATGTGAGGACAAAATTACAAGTTGTCATATTCCATGTAGGATCAACACATCACCGTGCCACATCCCACAATATGACAATATGGAATTTACAAATATTTACAACATAGGCAATTAAATAATAAATACAAATATTACAAATGCAGAGAATTACCAAGTTTGAGACACACCTTAATTCCCAACATAGACATCTATTTCACTTGATGATGGTAATATTGTAAGGTGGTGGGTAACATTTACCCATTGGTCCTATCATGAATATCTTTCCAGAGCTAGATGGTTTCCTTGATCATTTTGGCAGGTTGAGCATGTTGTCCTATGTGTCTATTGTAGAACCTTGGAGGTGATTTATTATTTATGCCATTTGTAATTTAGTTATTGGAGTGTGATCCTTCCCTTTTTGGGAAGTAGCCTCCATCATATTATTATTTTATACGTGGTTGGAAAAAGATCCTTGTTCTAGATGGAATTTACCATGTTGTAGCATTGTTTCATGTGATGGATATGATTAAATGAGGACATTGGAGCCCTCTATTTTATATGTTATGTTATTTCCATGCCATGTTTATTAATTGGGTTATATTGTTCCTATTGGGAATTAAGGTGTCTCAACCTTGGTAATTCCTTGTATTTTTACATTGTATTTATTTATTTATTGCCTATTGTATTAATTGGATGCAAATCCTATGTTGTCATATTGTGGGAGTTGGAACAATGATGTGTCATCCTACATGGCATATGAACACATGTATTTTTGTCCTCACATGAGGAGATAGGCATCCCACTTAGTGGTAGGAATATTTTTCCATGTGTTAGCATCTTGAATGTTGTGTAAGGGAATATTGACTGTAATGGTCATGATAGATTCCTATGACGAAGTTATGACATGTAAGAGTCAAAAATAGGAGATTCTATGACAGGTGAAGACATGTGTTGAAGAGCATCTTTGAAAAATGCATCTTTGGGCACCCCAAGGTGGACTATGACATGTAAGAGAATATACTATTTATCACCTATGTATGACATATTCTTTTACAGCTTTAAGTTATGATAGCTATGACAGATTCTATCACAGTTGTAAGAGTCGTAAGAGCATCTGTCATAGCCCATTTTGGAAATATGTGACCTCCTTGGGATGGGGTGACTTGACAAGTGTTAGGAGCATCCTACAGTGTTGGAAAAGTGTCCATAGGCATGGGTTTTGGGCCATGAGGCCATGTTGGATGCCCATCTCAATGTGGAGCCATTTTTGCCTTGTATTTGTTATATAAATAGGTGCTTTTGAGAGGAGATGTATTACAAGTTTGATAGGTACTGTTATGCTACCAATTTGTCTCCAGATACGAGTGTCGAAGACCCCTGAGAGCTTGCATTGCAAGTGTATTGTAAACCATTTCATTTTTGATAATACATTGTGCAGGTTTTGGAGTGTGGGGTTTTTCACCCGATAAGGGTTTTCCCACATATATCTTGTGTCTCTCTTCTTCTGTCATACTTTCTTATTTATGTGTTTGCTGCAATATCTCTGTTAGTGGGTTTAACATTGCTATAATAGTAAGGATAAATTGAATTTGCACTCTCTTCCCCTCATTAGATTAGTGTAGGAAGCGATTTCTGCACACCTAGCTTCCTTTTAGTTGGTATCAGAGCTTGGCCAGTTTTGGTTCTAGCTACTGGGTAAAGATTTTTTGACCTAATCTTAAGTTGAGTGAGAGTGTTGTGCAGAGTATTTTGTATCTTGTTGCAGTAAGGAGATGGCAACCACATCCAGAAGGTTAGAGGTTGAGAAATTCAATGGCACTAATTTCAAGTTGTGGAAACTCAAGATGGAGGACCTACTTGTTGATTGTGACCTATGGGAAACTATATTCGATGTGAAACCTATAGCATGTCACAAGCTGATTGGGACCTCAAAGATCAGAAGGCTAAGGGTCTCATAAGACTCTATTTAGCTGACTTTGTCTTGTTGAATGTCCACGAGGAGAAGAGCACGAAAGATCTTTGGAAGAAGTTGGGTGATGTTTATCTGGCCAAGTCCTTGGTAAACAAAATTTTCCTGAAAAAGAAGTTGTTCACTTTGAAGATGGAAGATAGAGGATCTGTTGTGGATCACATGAATTCTCTTAACATGATTGTTGCACAGTTGATATCTATGGGTGTGAAATGAAGGAGGAGGATCGATGCATGACCCTACTTTGTTCTTTGCCAGATTCGTGGGATCATTTTGTCATGGCTATCGGAAGCACTACTACCACCTTCAAGATGGAAGATGTGGTGTCCTTGCTGTTATCTAAAGAAATGTAGAGGAAGTCTTCTGAGGCAGCCAAAGAGGCTCTTGCAGTTTGTGGAAGACCCAAAGAGAAAGGGAAGAAGAACTACAAGAAAGGTGATAAGGGCAGATCCAAATCTCCTAGAAAGTCCAAGGCTCTCTATTGGAACTGTGGTAAAACCAGGCATTTCTAAAAGGAATGCATAGAGGAGAAGAAAAAGAAGAAGAAATCTCCTGATTCAAATTCTAACAAGTCACAAGATGATGGTGATGCCTTCATCACATCCCTGGCCACCCATGCATCTGATGATGTGTGGTTGATTGATTCTGGTGCATCATTCCACATGACCTCACATCGAGACTGGTTCACGAAGTATGAAGAGTTTGATGGTGGAAGAGTGTACCTGGGTGACGATTCTCATCTAAAGATTGTTGGTCATGGAAGAGTCTCAATTTGATTCCATGATGGATGAGTGAAGGGGACCACTGGAGTTATGCACATTCCAGGCCTTGCACGGAACCTACTTTCTGTAAGTATGTTGAATGATGTAGGTGTGCAGGTTGTCTTTTTGAAGGATGGATGCAAGATGACTAGAGGATCTATGGTGCTTGCAAAGGGTACTCAGAGAGGTACTCTATTTTAGCTGGAGGCATGAACTTCACAGTGCAATAGTTCTTCTGATTCAAAGAAACAAGTTGCAGTCACTTCATCCCCACCATCTGAATGAGTAGTGAAGAAATCTATTGTAACTAATTCTGATGGTAGTGTACATGCTATGGAAGCTAAGATTCCTACTGAAAAGACTATGTTATGGCATTTGAGATATGGCCACATTGCTAAAAAGGGTCGGCATACCCTAAGAAATAAAAACCTCGTTGACGGGTTAAACGATTGTAATCTCGAGTTCAACTTTTGCAAACATTGCATTTATGGAAAGCAAAAATGTGTTCAGTTTTACTCTAGTTCTCAAAATTCTTCTGGTGTATTGGATCTTATTCATTCTAATGTGTTTGGTCTTGTTAATGTTCCTTCGATTTAAAAATATGTATATTTTGTATCTTTCATAGATGATTACAGTAGGACATGGGTTTATTTTATCAAAAGCTAGACTGAAGTCTTTAGTCAGTTTAAGGAGTTTAAAGCCTTTGTTGAAAATTAGACTAGTAAAAAGATTAAGTGTTTGAGAACTAACAACGGTGGTGAGTTTTGTTCAGTAGAGTTTGATAAGTTCTACAAAGAGCAAGGGATTGAAAGGCATAAGACAAATCCATATACCTCATAGCAAAATGGAGTTGTAGAGAGGATGAACAGGACACTGATGGAGAAGGCTAGGAGTATGCTTAATGGAGCAAGCCTTGAACAAAAGTTTTGGGCTGAAGCTATTGCAACTGCTTGCTATCTCGTAAACATATCTCCTACATTAGCTCTTGTTGGTAAGACACCCATGGAGTTGTGGTCTGGTAAGAAGCCTTTAGTTAGAGATCTTCGTGTTTTTGGTTGTAAGGCATATGCACATGTGCCTAGGGAGAAATGGTTTAAATTGGAGAACAAGGTCGTTAAATGTATTTTCATTGGCTATGGTGTCGGTGTGAAAGGATACAAGCTTTAGGACCCTGTGGTTGAAAAAGTGTTGTATAGCAGAAGTGTTATCTTCAGAGAGCTAACACCTTCTTCCATTGTTCTACATCCAGAATAGACAGAAAAGAAAGAGGATGCAGTTCAATTTCCTTCTACCCTTGAGAAGAATGAACATATAGACCCTGTGAGACCTGATGATGAGGACAGCTCTAGCAGCTCTGAAAGCTCTGAAGAAGAAGTAGAACCTCAGCCTCAGCCATTGAGGAGGTCTACACAAACAAGAAAGCAACCTAATAGGTTTGGTTATTTATTGCTTGATTCTAGTTGTGCTTTTGCTTTACTTACTAACACTGATGAGTCTAGAACTGTGAAAGAGGCTATGGGCATGAAAGATGCAGGTTCTTGGAAGGAGGCCATGGAAGATGAGATGGCTTCTTTGGAAAAGAACAAAACATAGGACTTGGTGCCTTTGCCTGATGGATAGAAACCCATTGGTTGTAAATGGGTGTTCAAGAAGAAATTTGGTGCAGATGGCAGTGTTGAAAAGTACAAGGCTAGATTGGTTGCAAAGGGGTATTTACAAGTGGAGGGAATTGATTATGGTGAAATTTTCTCTCCCATTGCAAAGATGACATCCATTCATTTTCTGTTATCTCTTCCAGCTGCTTATGACTTAGAGGTAGAACAGATGGATTTGAAAATAACTTTCCTTCATGGTGATTTGGAGGAAGAAATCTACATGTCATAGCCAGAGCATTACATAGAGAAAGGTAAAGAAAATTTGGTTTGCAAGTTAAAGAAGTCTTTGTATGGTTTGAAGCAATCTCCTAGGATGTGGTACTTGAAGTTTCATGCCTTTGTGTTGTCGATTAACTATCTAAGATCAAAATCTGATCATTGTGTGTATTACAATTTTGATAATGATCACATTCTCATTATTGCATTATATGTTGACAATATGTTGTTGATTTGGAATGGTAAGAATATGATTTCTAATTTAAAGTCTCAGTTGTTAGCACAGTTTGAGATGAAAAATCTTGGGGCAGTCAGGTACATTCTGGGAATGGAAATTAGAAGAGATAGAGCTAACATAAAACTTTGGTTAAGCTAGAGTAAGTATATGAAGACCATGTTGGATAGGTTCAGCATGACAGATTGTAGACCATTGTGTGTTCCTGTTTCAATGGGGACCAAGTTGTCTGTTAATGATTCTCCAAAATCTCCTAGTGAGGTGGAGGACATGAGTCGAGTACCTTATGCTAGTGTTGTTGGCAGTTTGATGTATGCTATGGTCTGCACAAGACCAAACATTGCCCAAGCAGTGGGAGTCCTTAGTCGATTTATGGCTAATCCTGGACGGGTACATTGGGATGCAGTTAAGCAAGTGTTTAGATACTTCAGGGTTGCTTCAGAGTATTCCATTTGCTATCATGACAATGTTACAGGACCTTCACATTCAGTTTGTATTTGTGGATTCTGACTGGGCAGGTGACATTGACAGTAGGAGATCCACCAGTGCCTATGTGTTCACTATGTTTGGTGGTGCAATTAGTTGGATGAGTAAGCGACAACCTGTGGTTGCTTTGTCCACTACAAAAGTTGAGTACATGGATGCAACTCATGCTTGTAAGGAAGCCATTTGGCTTAAGAGATTGTGTTCAGATATTGGTGTTGATGCAGGTCAAATTATGATCAGTTGTGACAGTTAGAGTGCGATTTGCCTTGCAAAGAGTCCAACTTTCCGTGGGCCAAAACAAAGCATATTGATGTATAGTTTCACTTCATACGAGACATGGTAGAGGATGGGAAGGTAAATTTAGAGAAGGTAGATACAAGGAAGAATGTTGCAGATGCATTGACAAAACTAGTGGGCACAAAGAAGTTCACATGGTGTTTGGAGTCTATGGGCCTCTTGGCCTATAGCAGTTAAATCTTGTTACTTCTATTGGCTCTTACAAGGTGTTCGACAAGTGGGAGAGTGTTGGGAATTAAGGTGTCTCAACCTTGGTAATTCCTTGTATTTTTACATTATTGTTATATTGTGGGAGTTGGCACGGTGATGTGTCATCCTACATGGCATATGACCACATGTATTTTTGTCCTCACATTAGGAGATAGACATCCCACTTAGTGGTAGGAATAGTTTTGCATGTGTCAGCATCTTGAATGTTGTGTAAGGGAATATTGATTGTAATGGTCATGATAGATTCCTATGACAAAGTTATAACATGTAAGAGTCAAAAATAGGAGATTCTATGACAGGTGAAGACATGTGTCGAAGAGCATCTTTGAAAAAGGCATCTTTGGGTGCCCCAAGGTGGACTATGACATGTTGTAAGAGAATATGTTATTTATAGCCTGTGTATGACAGATTCTATGACGATTGTAAGAGTCATAAGAGCATCTATCATAGCCCATTTTGGAAATAGGGAACCTCCTTGGGATGGGGTGACTTGACAAGTGTCAGGAGCATCTTACAGTGTTGGACAAGTGTCCATAAGTGTGGGTTTTGAGCCATGAGGCCATGTTGGACGCCCATCTCAATGTGGAGCCATTTTTGCCTTGTATTTGTTATATAAACAGATGCTTTTGAGAGGAGATGTATTACAGGTTTGACAGGTACTATTACACTGCCAGTTTGTCTCCAGATACAAGCGTCAAAGACTCGTAGGAGCTTGCATTGCAAGTGTATTGTAAACCATTTCAGTTTTGATAATACATTGTGCAGGTTTTGGAGTGTGGGGTTTTTCACCCAATAAGGGTTTTCCCCACGTATATCTTGTCTCTATTCTTCTGTCATACTTTCTTGTTTATGTCTTTGTTGCAATATCTCTGTTAGTGGGTTTAACATTATTGTAATAGTAAGGATAAATTGAATTTGCACTCTCCTCCCCTCATTAGATTAGTGTAGGAAGCGATTTTCGTACACCTAGCTTCCTTTCAGTTCCCACATTATAGTTGAGATTCCCATAATTGTATAAATGGCCTTTCTTGGTGTTGGTGTCAAATGAGTGTGGCATTCCATTTTGTATTTCTCATTTTGGCATGTATGTTAGCATGAACTAAGAGTATATTATCTTCATTTGATGTATTATCATGCTTTTGATTTTGTTGGAATTTTAATTAAAGGTCAGTGGGTGGATTCTATGGGATTGGTTTCCATGTTGGATGCCTTGTCCTTGTGAGGTTTCATGATCAAATCTCGCTTTTTTTCTTGTTAGCCATTTGTCGACATTGCTTGTCTAGTAGGCCACATGTCAATGTTGTTTGTTCTTCTCATGTAGATAAGGGTATGTCATTTGTTCCACCTTCTCTCTTGTTTCCTAATGTGGCACTTAGGTGGTTTTCCATGTGTGGGTGTGCAATTGTGTCTATAGACACCCAAATTTGTCCCAAAATTTTTCATGTCTATCAACACCTTGTCAAAAATAATTATTAAGACATCAAGTAACATTTTGTCCTAAATCCCACTCTTAATCCCATTTATTCATTAGCCAATTAATTAAATAAATTTTATTTATTTAATTAAATCCCCATCTTAATCCCATTCTAATCCCACTTAGCTAATTAATTAAATAAATTTTATTTATTTAATTAGTTTCACATGCATAATCACATTTATCCCATCCTATTCATCTTTCCAATTAATTAAATAAATTTTATTTATTTAATTAATTTCCACATCATATCCTAATCCCACTATCCAATTAATTAAATAAATCTTATTTATTTAATTAATTTCCAACTCATATCCCAATTAATTCAAATATTTTATTTGAATTAAGTCCTCACCTTTCACTACATTTCGACACTTGTCCATTTCTCCATTCAATCATGTGTTGTAGTACAACTTTCATTCAAATCCTTCACATGCACAACTAATGGGACCTAATTTTAGTATTTATCTACACAAGCACACCTAAGCCTTATCTTCCCGCCACTTGTCATCTACACATGCATCTATCTTTATCTTTTAATCTTAGCCATTCACATAGCCTTCGAATCTCCACTGTCGATTGATTTTGGTTGAGTTCTATATAAACACCCTCTCATTCCATATTACACCATCTAGCATTCATATAGTGTGTACATTATCATCTTGAGCATATTGAGCATTTGAGAATCCAATTGAGCTTTTATCATCCATCATGGCAGCTTTTATCTTCATAATTGTTTATTATTGAAGAAGCAGTCCACATCATAAACAAGGAATCACACGATCTAGGTGATGTTGTGCTTGAATTGCATTACTCTTTGATTTCATTTAGATTAGGTTCTTTGATGATGGTAGGGTTAGGTTTTCATGGCTATGCTTGATCTTATCAACCTGATTTTTTACCTATCACATTCTGGCATGCCCGGTGGGACTCACGTCCTTAATTAACTTTTCTATTTGAAGTTGTTTTTATGAAGATAAGATTTTTTAGGCGCTTACGACAAGTTTCAGTCACTTCTGAGCAAAACTCTGCCGCTTTCTACATATCCGCATCACTTCAGCACTGAAATCAGCCACTGGTATTATTTTTTGGATCACTTTATTCTATCAGTAATCGCTTTTAGACTATTTTGCACTGCTTTTATTTTAACAGTTCTTGCTTTTGCGTATACTTAGATCACTTTTTTTCGTCAATAATCACTTTTGGGAATGTTTTAATTGCTTTTATCTTAATAGTACTCACTTATGCATATACTTAGATCACTTTTATACTATTAGCAATTGCCTTTGGTCTGTTTTGCATCGCTTTTACCTTAACAGTCCCTGCTTTTGTGTATAAATGGATCGCTTTCATTCTGGCAGTGATCGCTTTTGACTGACCACATCAGCTTTCACAGAATAGGGTTTTCTGTTGTATATTTTCCATTTTGCAGATCCAAGTCGCTTATACGCTGAAAATAACTACTTCATGCTTTTCCACATCGCTTATAATCCTAAACAGTTCGCATCCGGTGTTTTCTGAATCGCTTTTGATCTGCAGGAGTTCGCCTGTGATAGAATAGTGATCACTTTTGACAAACAGTAAATCACCTCTGGTAAGTTGTGTCACTTTCAATCTGTATTATTTCTAGCTTGCTTTCTTGGCTACTAATTGGGTATTTGTGCAACATCTTATCGATTGGTCCAAGAAAAGGAGGTTATCAAACTACTAACATATTTGTTGTAGCTTCGATCGGTCTAAGACTTGTGGTTTATCACTAAATTAGGAACATTTGGGCTTGGTGCTTAAAATGAATCATTGCTTGCTCCGTGCTTAATTTATCTTTTTTGATTGCTTGCATGTGATTGATTGTAACCCAAATTTAATAACAAAAATATCCTCTCCCCTTGCCTATCAAATGGATCTTGGGTGTATGAGAACTTGTTATTATCTTTAGAGGGCCTGCCTTCCCGGTGTGAGAAGGGATATGACCCAAGCGGTAATGGGCTAAAGCCAAGTCCTTTCAAACCGCTATATAAGAAAAGTGTTTGTGTCGAAAGCCACAAACAATGCATGTTGTTGTGTTATACCGACAGCCAACCTCCCCCAAAACCCTCCAAGGCGTAACCCTTACAGGCTAGGAGACTCCATAACGGAGAGTAGCGCTACCACATGTATAGCCACCCGAACAAATGCCCTTATTAGCAACTTTGTGTAGTAGCCAAAAACCTTCTATTTGTTGATGCAAAAGGTGGGACCTTTGAAGCGGCCCCTATTCACATGGTTCTTAGAAGAGATAGCAGGGACAATCCTAAGGTTTGGTGGGGGGACAATCCTTATAGGAAACCCAGATCTTGGTATGCGTGAGAAGTGAGTGCCATGGAGGGGAGTCGGTGCTACCAAGATCCTAAAGCTATCCGCTTTGAATAAGCACGGCCAAGGGATTCAATAGATACAATCCTTTCCTAGCCTAGGTTGTACAAGTTTGTGATTGTTGTGAGTGTGAGTGACTGCAATTACTATTTTCTTGTCTAAAATCACAAATTAGACACCTTTCTAACAGACACAATCACTTTTAAACTTAAACTGCACGCATACAGACAACAAAAATCACTTTTGGACCGCAGTTAGCCACTTTTTGTCTGAAATGAATCACCTTTGAACAACAGTTGGTCGCTCTTTACATAAATAAGGTCACCTTTAAACAATAGTCAGTCGCTTGCTATTTGAATTAGGTCACCTTGAAACAACAGTCTGTCACCTTTAGAAAAACTTGAGTCACTTTCAATCAACAAGAAATGACTTTTTAGCCAACAGTTGTCAGCTATGAGCAATCCATCACTTCTGGTTAACACTATGACTTGCTGTTAGAATCTAAACTAGGCCACATTTGAGCTATTATTAGTTGCCTTTGACATCCTCTGAGTCGTATATGAGCTATCACCTGTCGCTTGTGGTTAAATACTTGCAAACCTTATTGCCTCAGCTGAATTAGCCATAGATCCAACTAGCTTAAGCTTCAACATTAGCTTTCAGACCTGTCTTTGATCAGTAGCAAATCCCTGGACTTTGCCTCCTATTTTGAGCTTACCAATCAATCACAATCCATGAGCTTTTCATCTTTTTGAGACCCCAACCAGCAAATCAAACATAAACCTAATCATTTCAATCAGCCAACATCATCCTTCAGCTTTAGCTTCAGCAAACATCAGCAGCTTAGCAACTTTTAGCAAACAATCTTTCCCTTGAGTGTTTGAGCTATCCTATAGGGAAAACTAACAACAACCGAACAACAACAAATCAACCAAAGCAAACCAACCAAGTGAATTAGCAAAACCAACAAACCGAAACAGCAACCAATCACCCAACCAGCAAATTATCATCTTTTGGGTCTCAAAACTTGACAAGCTCAACTTCATCATCAACATCATGTCTCAAACTAGGAGCCAATATAGAGCTGAAATGGAAGCCAAATTGCAAGCTGAGATGCAACAATTTAAATCAATGCCTCTTAAGGATGCAACTCAATTCACAACTGGTATGCCTCCTCATATGTTTACGCCTCAAGGATACACTATTGGGGAGTCATCTTCACAACAAATGCAACCTCCAACATCCTTGGAAACTTTCAAAGAACAATCTCAAGACGACTCATCAGAATTTCGAGATACCCATGTATGGGACCAAGTTGAGAAACTTATTATATCTAAGCCTAATCATTATTGTTTACAACTTGATTGCATGGGCACTAACATACCAAAAGACTTTGACATATCTGCTATTAAAGAGCAAGATCCAAACACTTCCGCTGTTGTTGTGAAGGGACCATCCACTATAGTCACATCATCTCCCATCATATCACAAGCTCCATCTTCCAATACATCATCCTCATCGCATATTGTTGCTTCATTTGATCTACCACGATCGGGGCATACTTTAGAACCATTGATAGTGCCAGCCAATGTGCTCCCTCTCATGTCACGAAATCTCAACATTCCACCTTTCCATGTTCCTCAACATATCTCTCCTCCTACCATGACCGTTTCCATGCCTCAAGTAACGCAAGCTGTCCATGTAACTCAAGTGCAAATTCTCCAAGCATCACAAGTTATTCCCATGTCTCAGAGTGTGCAAGCCTCTCAAACTATTCCAACAACACCTATTGCCCAAGATTCACGTCCATTTCAATCTACTATATCTCATATGAATACCATATCCCATATACCAACTGTTAATCCCTCCATGCTATCATATAATCCCAATGTTAGTCTCATTGACATGAGTGATCCTCCTACCGTTTCTCAAGCCAATCCCAGCAATACGATCTCTTATGTTGATCAACTTACATCCATGCCGTCGTATTCTTTCAATCCTTCACACACCATCAATCCATCTTATGCTACCTAAGGCTTACCTATTATCACCCAACATACAACACATACCAATCCTCATGTTGTCCAAAATACAAATCCAAATGTTCATCCTTCTTTCGTATCTACCAATCCCTCTATCACTTACCATGTCATAAATTCAACCTCAACTTCCCAACCATTCACTACTGTCAATCCATCATCCACTTCCCAGGTGATGCACACTCAACTACCGCTTGTGTCTCAAAGATAGCAATCCTCCAACACATATGTGTCACATACCAATCCTTTGACATATATTGTGAGTATGCAACCTCAATAGACAGTCATAACTCCATATATCCCACAACCGCAACCAAAATATATCTCATACCATACTTCACCCCCTTTGCAACAATAACAATTATCTTCAGCAGATGTTCAACAAATGATTAATCAAGCGGTAGGACAAGGCAAGAAACCTTTCTCTCTCGAAAACATATGCACTTATCCATTTGACAAGTCTCTTAATATGATACCTTTTCTGCCACATTTTGAAATCCCACAATTTGATAAGTACAAAGGAAAAGGAAATCCGGAAGACCATCTTCGAGCATTCTTTGTGGCATGTCTTGATGTCGCTTATGACGATACATATCTTTTGAGATTATTTCCTCGAAGCTTAGTGGGACAAGCTCTCGAATGGTTTTCTCATTTATCTCCAGGAATTAAGTCTTTTTCAGAATTGGCAAACAAGTTTCGATCACACTTTGCTTTCAACATTGAACATGAGGTAAACATGAATGACCTTGTCAACAATAAACAGCGCAACGACAAAGCCTTTTCTTCATTTACTCAACGATGGCATAATATGGCTAGCAAACTATCATGGGAAATACCTGAGAAACAACAGCTTAACATCTTTGTTCAAAATCTTCATCCCGAGCTGTCATTCCAATTACAATTGCAAAGTGCTAGCACCTTTGATGAACTTGTTTCCAAAGGAATCATCATTGAACGAGCTCTAATTGCTAAGGGAACTATCAATATCTTTCGTGATAACAAAGACTCTCCTCAAAATTCCAACGATAAGTCTCACTTTTGGAACAAGAATAAGAATGTTGTCAATGATGGTGTTATAGACACAAAGAACATTCAAACCATGAAAGCTCCCATCAACATTCAAGCAACTTCTACACCAACACAACCTTTTCAATGAAGGCGACAATGACAAACTTCTAATCCACAATGACAATTTACACCATTAGCGGAACCTATGGACATTTTTTGTCGAAAGCTTCTCCAAGCAGGTGATATTGTCTTACCAGATGCACCACCAAATGGTGAACTACTCTTCAAAGCCCCTTGGTACAAAGAAAATGAGTATTATGATTACCATCAAGTTAAAGGACACAAAGCAAATGGTTGTATGCGCTTAAAACATGTTATCCAAGACTGCATTGATCAATGTTTAATCAAGGTCACACCTTCAATGACTCAGCCTGCACAACAATCAACATCGAACTATGATCTAGAGATTTTCAAGAATCCACTTCCATCTCATGATCAGACAAATAACCCTCATGTTGGAAATGCTATTCAATATAACTATGAATCATCTACCATTAGCCGCATTGATCATGCTCACATTTCTACCATTACCATCCAAGGCAGAGCACCTGATTGTGCTGTAACCACGTGAAGAGATTGAGTTACCATCCAAGGAGCACCCGCTCATCCTCCTCGATTTCTCTCTGACTATAACCTCTTGGATCACCTTGGCAAAACACTCGCGCATATATCCATTCTTGAGTTGCTTCGAATATCCCCTGCTCATAAAGCTATCCTTGACAAAGCATTACAAGAGTCTTCGGTGCCTAATGATATTGATATCACACAATTCCAATCTATGGTCGCTAGCATTGTAGCTCCTTGTCATTTAACCTTTTCCGACAAAGATCTTCAGCCCTCCATCCATCCTGCACATAACAAAGCCCTCCATATTGAAGTCTTTGTTAAACAATGCCGCATCAAACGAATTTTGGTAGATGGTGGAGTTGGTCTTAATATATGTTCTTTTAAACTTATAAAATAATTTGGATATTCTGAGAAAGATGTTGACAGCTCCAAGGTTATTACTATAAGAGCGTATGATGATGCTGAAAGAGATACTGAAGGGATTATCTTATTGCCTATCCAAGTTGGGTTGGTTACTACAGAAACCCGCTGTCAAGTCCTTGATATTGATCTTCCTTATAACATCATCCTTGGTCACCCATGGATACATGCCCTTAAGGCAGTTCCTTCTACATACCATCAATGCCTTAAATTTCCACATAAAGGTGCTAAGGTTACTATTCAAGCTGATCCCAATCCATTTGAATTTTGTCGTGCCTTTCAAGATAAATATCAAAGTCTGAACCACATTCCTATCAACACTAAGGCATATCCATCTTCATCCTATATAGACTCATCCGACCTACTCAAGCCATCATCTAGCAAAGCCACCTCCAACCTCCATATTAAATATACCAAACATGACCCTGGTGAGTACAAATTGCAAGAATCCTATTGTGTTGGCACCCTTCCATTATCTCCTAAATCCCATGGTAAGCCTTCTACATCCAAGACAACTTCATCCTCCACTATCATCAAAGCCCCCCTACAGTATTCATTAAAGGTGGATTCTTAGATGATGAAGACATTGATGATATAAACTCTTGGATATTCTTTGATGAAAATGACCAAGTCCAACTTGAAGTAGAGCGATACAACAATGGGTTTCGTATCATAAAGAACATGGGCTATAAAGGACATGGTGGATTGGGATCATAGGAACAAGGACCTACTGAGCCCATTATTATGTCTAAGAAGTTTAATAAGCAAGGCCTTGGTTATCAGCCAGAGGTACCGTGACTCAAAGACATTAAGTGTATTTCTGACACTAACACTGGACCTTCTTCGGCAGGAGAGACTTCTAATTTGGATACTATAGAGGACTCCTCCCTTCACATCATTGACCTTTTTCAAGAACACTCCATCTTCATGTTTTCTGTAGCTTCCTCTAGCCGTAACAATTCCTCCATTAGTCTTTCACTCGTATATCCTAACCTCATCAATTGGGACCAACAGGGGGCACCGATATTAGATACATTTGAAAATGATGAAGCTATTGCAGAATTCATGGGTTTACGACAAGGTATTCCATTGGGTGATCATAAAGAAGTTTTCATGATGGATCTACCTAAACTAGCATAATTTAAGTATCAAATCCTTCAGTCACAAAAGTGAAATAAACAAAATCAAACAAAATATGTCACCAGGTGAAAACTGAAAGGCGCCTCTTGATCGTGAAAAAGTAAAAATAAAGGACATATCCAAAGGTGAAAACCTCTTTCAGGTGCCTGAGGATGAGGGATTTGATCTTCGTGTTGCCACTGATTATCATGAGAAATCAACTATGCTAGTTGAACAATCATAAGACATGAATTTGGGAACAGCATAGAATCCAAAGATCACTTTTTTGGCAACATCACTATCAGAGCAAGAAAGAAGAGACTTCACAACATTTTTTATGAGAAGAGCTATAAATTTTGCATGGACTTATGCCGACATGTCGGGTCTAGATCCATCACTTGTGGTACATCATCTAGTAGTATCTCCTAATGCAAAGCATGTCAAACAAAAATTGCGCAAAATGCATCCACAAGTAGCTTTATTGGTCAAAGCAGAAATTTAGAAACTATTAGAAGCAAAATTTATAAGGCCTATTGATTACCTAGAATGGGTTTCAAATTTGGTACCTGTAGCAAAACTAGATGGACGAGTTTGCTGCTACACAGACTTTAGAGATCTTAACAAAGCATGTCCTAAGGATGACTTTCCACTACCAAGCATAGACAACATTGTAGATCTTACAGTAGGACATGAAATGCTATCTTTGATGGATGGATTTTCAAGGTATAATCAAATCAGAATAGCAGAGGAAGATCAAAATAAAACATCTTTTATTTGTCCATGGGGCACATATTGCTGGGTTGTAATGCCTTTCGGTCTCAAAAATGCTGGAGCTACCTATCAACGAGCCATGACAGTTATTTTTCATGACCTTTTTCATACTATCATGGAAGACTATGTTGATGACATCCTAGGAAAATCTAAGACAAGAGAAGGACATCTACAGGTATTAGCATAAAATCTTTGATCGATTAGAAAAATACCAAGTCAAACTAAATCCAAAGAAATGTGTATTTGGTGTAACATCAGGAAAATTGTTGGGATATATTGTGTCTCAACGAGGGATAGAAGTGGACCCAGCTAAAGTAAAAGCTATCATAGAGATGCCTCCACCAACAAATCTCAAGCAACTCCGCAGTCTACAAGGTAGGCTACAATCTATCCATAGATTTATCTCACAACTAGCAGATAAATGTCATCCTTCCCAGCATCTCCTTCGTAAGGGTGACCCTTTTAAGTGGGATGAAAAGTGTCAATAGGCTTTTGATAAAATAAAGGAATATTTGGCAACACCTCCTGTGTTAGTACCTCTTATACTTGACCGTCCATTATTGCTCTATATATCATCAATAGCCATAGTATTGGGTGCCCTTCTTGCTCAACATGATGATTCAGGAAAAGAACAAGCCATCTACTACATCACCAAAACTCTTGTGGGATATGAACTCAATTATTCATTTATGGAAAAAGCTTGCTTAGCATTAGTGTTTGCTTCCCAAAAGTTGTGACACTATATGTTGAACCAAACAACAAAGCTCATCTCTAATGTGGATCCCCTCAAATATCTTCTTTCTAAAGCGATTCTCACAGGGAGATAGCAAAATGGGTTATGATCTTAAGTGAATTTGATATACAATATGTGAATCGCAAAGCTATCAAAGGACAAGTTATTGCTGATCAATTAGCTGTAGCACCTATCATAGATATTCATCCAATGTATCCAGAATTCCTTGATGAAGGATTGTTCAATTTAACTTCTCCAACACAATGGTAGCTATATTTCGATGGATCATACACACATGAATCTGGAGCAGGCATCTTGTTTGTTACCCTCCAAGGAGATTGTATACCTAAATCATACAGAATAACATTCCCATGTACCAATAACATAGCAGAGTATGAATCTTTAATCACAGGTTTGTGCATGGCAGTACAATGGGCTATCAAACAGTTACAAGTTTTTGGTGAATCTCAGCTGGTTATCAAATAGGGTTTAGATGAATATCAAACAAAAGATGAGAAGCTTCTTCCATACAAGCTAATGGTTGATGATTTCAAGAAATATTTTGACAATATTACTTTTGAGAAAATCCCAAGACTACAAAACAAAGTAGTAGATGCCATGGCTATGATTGGGTCTCTTCTTGACATGCCATCTAACACCGATAAATGTGAATTTTTGGTTGAACAACTTTTGATTCCAGCATTTGAAGTTCCACAGTTTGAGCTTATATGTGAAATTATTGGTCCCAATTCGCAGTGGTACAAGGATATATACGAGTATCTCCATAATCAAACCTTTCCATTTCAACTATCCAACACCCAACGTAAAACCTTTATCCATCGAGCCTCTCATTACACTATCTTGGGAGACACCCTTTATCGCCGGAGTCTTGATGGTTTCCTTCTTAGATGTCTCGATTCTGAGGAAGTGAAAGTGGCATTACATGAGGTACATGAAGGTGTTTGCAGCTTGCATTCCGCTAGCCCTGGCCTTGTTAAGAAACTTCTACGAGCAGGATACTATTGGCCAACTATGGAAAAAGATGCACATCAATTTACAAAGAGATGTCTACAGTGTTAGAAACATGGAGATCTAATACATGCACCATTACATGAGCTTCAGCCTATTGTCATTCCATGGACTTTTTCACAGTGGAGACTTGATCTCATAGGTAAAATCCATCCTACTTCATCCAATGGTCATAAGTTTATTATTACCACCACTGAATATTTCACAAAGTGGGTAGAAGCCATACCAATGACCTATATCACAGGTAAACAAATATCTAAGTTCATTCTACATTATATCATCTGCCGTTATGGAGTTCCTCAAGCTATTATCACAGATAATGGTCGCCCTTTCAAGAACCAAGAGGTTAGAGATCTTTGCAACAAGTTCCATATCCAACATTGATTCTCTACACCTTACTATCCTCAGAGCAATGGCCAAGATGAAGCTTCTAATAAAACAATCATCAAAATCCTCAAAAAGACAGTTAATAACGTTGGTCGGGATTAGCATTTACAACTCCATCCTGCATTGTGGGCATATAGAATGAGTATCAGAACTCCCACTGGAGCCACACCTTATGCTCTCGTGTATGGCACTGAAGCTATTTTACCTATCGAGGTTGAGATCCCCTCTTTGTGAATATCCCTACAACATACTATCTCAGATGAAGAATATCGAGTATCCAGACTCCATGATCTTGAACTTCTAGATGAACGGCATCTTACAGCACTAAACCATCTTCAAGTCTATCAAAACTGGCTACGCCGCAGCTACAACAAGAAGATCAGAGAATGTAGATTTCAAGTTGGTGACCTTGTCCTTAAACAAAATCAAAGGAATCAACAACATCGAGATAAACAGGGCAAGTTTGAACTGAATTGGCTTGGTCCTTCATTATCACAATAGTTTATGGATCAGGTGCATACACTCTTTCAACACCTGAAGGCATTCCCTTGGATGAACCAGTTAACAGCATTCATCTCAAGAAGTTTTAACCGTGAATCTCAGCTATCTAAAAAAAAAATCCATCCAATAGTGAAAACCACTTTGTGGCACTTTGGATAACAAAAAATAACATAAGATAAATAATCCGTCCTCTGGTAAAAACCTGGTAAACAGGTGCCTTGGATAAGTACCATAGAGAAAACCTGGCAAACAGGTGCTATGTGTAGTGACCAGCTTCCCTTATCTACTTGGTTTGTTTGATCATATTTCACCATCTCATCCTACATAGTCCATATCATAATCCACATAGCATCGCCATACATAGCCTTTCCATCTTCATCTTTGTCAATGCTAGCTATCATACTTGAGACATTGTCATGATACCTATATCTTTTGGCACCTTAGCATCTTGACCACATGCCTTCTGCATAATAAACCTCATCTCGCACTGGGGGCAATTGTCGAGTCTTATCTAGAAGTGGATACCGCTATCTCTAGCTCATAACACATCAAACAACTTAGCTTACAACACAACACACTTTTTCAACTTCAACCATAGCGATCATCCAATGACAAATGTGACCTAACAACTTGCAACCAGGATTCATATCTTTGCAATCTATTCACATTCATCCGACGACCAAAACAAACATCACCAGCTCAAGCATCCAAGCAATCAGTGTTATAAGTAAGAACTACATCCAGCTCTATCGTTAACGCCTTGATCCCGTGGATACAGGGTATGTAGGCAATCTGAGATGCGAAGGAAGCACTCTAATTCAGGCTAAGACGATAGCCCCTTTCATCATCTATCTTTCTTCTAATAATCCTTCAATCTTTCATCTCGCATTCTTCTATCTTTCATCGCTTACATCATCAATAAAAACCCAGAACTACATATTCATCATGTCTGATCTTCATCGTAAATGTGCTTTGATCCTATGGATACAAGGTATGTAAGCAGTCTAGAAAATGAAGGTAGTTTCCAGTACTCAAGCACAGATGATCCACCCCATCTTCTTCATCTTATTTCATCTTCCATCTTCTTCTCTTTGATTAGCTCAAGCAGGAAGCAAACCATGTGTATATTGAAAGCCCAAGCACTGTAACCAATCAAGAGTAAGCCAAAAGCTATTTGTCCACATGCCTTAAGCTAAACATTTGCTATAGCAGTTTATCAACATCTTTATCCTTCAACAGGATGCAACTTTCCTCTTAACAAGGCGCCAGCTTGATCCATCTAAGAGCACCTAAAATTTTGGCAAGAGAACGTGATGACAGTATCTTTTGTTTTATCTTTTGATTTATCATTTATCCCTTTTTTATGCCTAATCAAGACTGCCTTGATCTATCTATATCTTGGTATGTTGCGATGAAGTAAGGACTGGGGCATGGTCATATTGCTTTCGTATGCTGTGTTTGTGGGATGATCTTATTCTCTTCCTATGCATATTGGTATCTTGTACGTGTTGGGATTAGCATCTTACATATCAATATCTCTAGCATCTGAGAAGCTAAATAGTCTCTTATGCACTTGAGACTATTCTATGTTAAGACTAGCTCCATACATATAACCAGCAAGCTATCACTATGTGTAGTGGAGATAAGCTCAAACCATTGCTTGTAGCGTCAAAGTCCATCTCGAAACACTAGCTGTTATTCATATCTTGTGCATGTTGGTTCCACATCTTGACCTCATGTGTTCAGACAAGATTGTAGCATGCTATTTGTGCATTGGATATCTCGACACCTTGGTCTTCTATACCCTGATGCATAACATCCATATGCTATATCAAACATAAGGATTGCATTTCTTTTCATTTTGAGCAATTACTTAAAAAGCTGCCCATCATCTTATCTACTCATTCCATCTATTCATCATATATTGTACTTAGCCAAGATCAATCCTTTCCATCATCTTTTGTCCATATTCCCACTCCTATAAAACAAGTGTGTTAGACATACATAAGTCCATCATATATCCTTTCATTACCATCTATCTATATGCGTAAGCCTATACATATCATTACCATTTACATATTCACATTAACATACATTTTCCATTCATTACCATTTGCATAAACATCCATATATAATCCATAACAATATAAACACAACATGCATAGCCATCATAATATCAACACAATAGCCATTACAACATCATATAGATCACCAATCTTCCATCATATATATATATATCTACATGTGTGTCAAAATACAAGTGTCTACAACACAAGCTGAGCCCTAAAAGACTGAATGTACAAATCAGCTCTAGGCCTCATCATGATACAATGTAAACAAGGTAACCCTAGTGACTACTGGCAGCTCCCTCACCCTGACCATCACCACCACCACTAGGTCCTGCACCTGGTCCTCTATCTCTCGGTGGCCCCATCACTAAAGCTACTGATCGCGATCCACCTAACCTTCGAGAACCTGAAGCCCCTGACCTGCTCCTGAAGCTAGGCTGCCTCTGCTCTGCTAGCACAGCCCCATAATACAAGCCTCTGTAATACTCAGCCTCACCTTGCACTCTCCAAAGCTCTACCTGCACCTACGTCAACTATGTGGCCAAGTATATCGTAGCTCCATCAGTCCCCAATGTAGCCACTGCTCAGTCTCGCTCACTGGTCATCCCCTGTAGCTGCTGCACAACCCTATCTCTCTTTGCTCGTATACCATCTCTTTCAGCTCGTAGACCATCCCTCTCTACCCTCATAGCCTGTACCTGATGTATCACAGTATCTCGTTCTAGCCTCATCATCTGCTCACTCTGTCTTGCAACATCTCTCATCACTTCCTGATGCCTATCTATATCCACCCTCCTCAACCTCATCTGTGCTCGCTGCCTCCATCTCCTCTCCTCTCTAATCTATCTTTGCAGCTGCTGAATACCAACATCATCACCTACTAAAATCTGTCCCTAAGGCTGTGCTAGTATAGGAGGTTGTCCTGGCATCTACCCCTACATCTATATCTCTAGCGTTGCTGGCACAATAGCCTGCACTGGTGGAATCCGTTGTCGTCTCCTCCAAACCGGTCTCTCCATCCCATACTCTCCAATCTCTCCAACCCATGTCAACCGAGTCGGTCTAGCTGTCGCCCAGTATACATCATAATTTGGCAATGTACCAGGATCTGTAGGACCCTGTCCCCACTGCCATACCACTGGCTGTAATCCATCTCTCTCTACCAATGCTGTGTCAACCACAACCTCTGGACCCCAATCAAAAACCTCCTGTCTCGTCCTCCCAAAAATGGCATCACTAACTGGTATTGCCTGTGCTATCTCAAACTGTCTCAAAACTCTCTCTGGCAAATAGCGCTCTATAATATAAATGCCGCGTCCAAAAATGTATCTCTCCTGTCTAGCATAGACAAGCTCTGCATCATCCTCATCCCATCGCTCACACCCTAGCCATGGCCTCCATACAAACCTATCCACCTCATCTAATCTCCTCCACCAATATACCACCCCTCAACGCTGTTGGTATGTCAAAGCTCCTCTGTACATCCGCGCATATGGCTCTCCCGCTGCTCTCGCCACCCATCCCTCTGGTCTAGTAACTGGAATGTGCTCATAAGCCCATACATGCAACACTGTAACTCCTGCTGACATGCTAGCTCTGAACATATAAGCACAATCATGTAAGAAATGATAAAGTTGTCCCAACACACACTCTACCCATGCATACCTCGTACCATATGAGAACATCCCCTCCATAACTGTCCCCCATCCTATTAGAAAGCCTCTCACTCACCTATCTCCTACTAGCCATTTGATGATAGCCACTACAACTCGCTGTAATCTATCACATAGCTCCTCCATCCTCACCATCGGGATCTCTGAGCTCTCTACTCCAATGTCCGATGTCCCGAATAACCCCCTGAAAGCAGTTGGGCCCATATTAGGATCATAATCAACACAGTCCCCATCTATCAGAATCTGCAAAATCCAGAACACATCCTCCAATGTGATTGTGGCCTCTCCTGTCGGTAACAAGAAAGCACTGTGCTCGCTAATCCATCGCTCCACCATTGCCATCATTAGTCCCTGATGTACCTGTACTAGCTCCAATCGTGAAACATGCTCCAATCCAAGGATCTCTAGCACTAGTCACTCCTTCGCATCCATCAATCTAACTAATCGCAAATCCCTAGGATGTGGCTCCCATGATAACAAAGGCGGTAGTATATCCTGCATCATTCAATTCATCATTGTCAGTATATTCCGCTACTTTATTTCTATCAAAATCTGAACATTTATTGCTATCCTAACTTCTATTTTCCATAAGCGGTTCATTTTACCATATGCGTCTATTTTCTGCTCAATAGCGACTACTTTTACCACATGCGCTTCTATCTTGCCTACATGCGACTTCTTTTGCATATGCAACTACTGCTATACTATATGTGCGCTCTACTTCTACATGCGCTTCTTTTTGCCCTAGACGCGAGCTATCTACCATATGCGAGCACTCTGCATTTCTATGCGAGCTCTACTTCCTCATGTGCTCCTTTTTGCCCTAGACATGAGCTATTTACCCTATGCGAGCAGTTATCATTTATATGCGAGCTAAAATCCTATATGCGCCTACTGTTTGACCATAAGCGACTGATTCTAATTTATATGCACATTTCAGCCTATGTTTTCCTAGCCGACTGTATGCGACCGATTTTTCCAGAAGCGACCAAAACATGCCCATAAGAGACCTGAACTCTTGTAAGCGATCTATTTTCCTACATAAGCGACCTGATATCCCTATCCTCAAACCTAGTCGCTTTTGGTGAAGTGTGTGCATTAATGACGCTTCTAGGCTATTAAATTCACACTTTTAGGAAAAGTTTCGTAACATACCGGTACGCCTGATCCCTCTGGTCACCCATGTGTCCTCACTCGCTCCGCATGATGATCCCTACATGGAATAACCATCCTGACAGCTCTCCAACTCTCGTCGCACACTAACTCTTAGGAGCTCTGGATTTCTATAGTTTCTGAGCACAAATGAGACTATTTGCCATTGCAAAACCTACTTATAACACTATCCAAGCCCTAATTCTTCTATGCCATAGACTATTCTTTTGCAACACCCTATTTTATCCCACCCAACCCCCATTTTCTTCGTGTCAGCCTTCTTTTTAGCCTTTTCTTCTATTGCGAGCCAACCCAACCCTTCCTGGTTAGCCTAGCTTACCTCTCGAGGGGGCATCACCTACCAGTTACACTAGGGCATAACTTGTTTATTGAATGCATATCATATCTTCTTTGACACAACGCTCTATCGAACATTGTATCAAAGAGGGGCAAAATGTAGACACCCAAATTTGTCCCAAAATTGTTCATGTCTAGCAACACCTTGTCAAAAACAATTATTAAGACATCATGTAACATTTTGTCCTAAATCCCACTCTTAATACCATATATCCATTAGCCAATTAATTAAATAAATTTTATTTATTTAATTAATTTCACATGCATAATCACATTTATCCCATCCTATTCATCTTTCCAATTAATTAAATAAATTTTATTTATTTAATTAATTTTCACATCATATCCTAATCCCACTATCCAATTAATTAAATAAATCTTATTTATTTAATTAATTTCCAAATCATATCCCAATTAATTCAAATATTTTATTTGAATTAAGTCCTCACCTTTCACTACATTTCGACACTTGTCCATTTCTCCATTCAATCATGTGTTGTAGTACAACTTTCATTCAAATCCTTCACATGCACAACTAATGGGACCTAATTTTAGTATTTATCTACACAAGCACACCTAAGCCTTATCTTCCCGCCACTTGTTATCTACACATGCATCTATCTTTATCTTTTAATCTTAGCCATTCACATAGCCTCCGAATCTCCACCGTCGATTGATTTTGGTTGAGTTCTATATAAACACCCTCTCATTCCATATTACACCATCCAACATTCATATAGTGTCTACATTATCATCTTGAGCATATTGAGCATTTGAGAATCCAATTGAGCTTTTATCATCCATCATTGCAGCTTTTATCTTCATAATTATTCATTGTTGAAGAAGCAGTCCACATCATAAACAAGGAATCACACGATCTAGGTGATGTTGTGCTTGAATTGCATTACTCTTTGATTTCATTTAGATTAGATTCTTTGATGATGGTAGGGTTAGGTTTTCATGGCTATGCTTGATCTTATCAACCTGATTTTTTACCTATCACAATGTCATGCAAATGTACAATTACATCATGAAACAATTGTTTGTCTTGTGTTTGTCAGCTAATGTCCTAGTGTAAAAGATAGTGCATTACACCTATAGAAAATGCCAAGATGGGTCTAGTACTTTCACCCTATAGGTCTCATTGAGCAATTTTATGACTTCAATGGCTTCATCAGGCCACATTTATTAGATTGTAACTGAAAGGAAGCTAGGTGTGCGGAAAACACTTCCTACACTAATCTAATGAGGAGAGGGCTATGCAAATTCAAATTTACCTTAACTATTACAGCAATGTTAAACCATTAACATGAGATATTGCAGCAAAACACAAGAACCAGAAAGTAGACAGAAGAAGAGAGACAAAGATTTACAGTGGGGAAAACCCTTATCGAGTGAAAAACCCCACACTCAGAAACCTGCACAATGTATTAACAAATCTGAAAGTTGTTTACAATACACTTGCAATGCATGCTTCAATGGTCTTCGACACTCATGTCTAGAGTCAATCCGACAGCATAACAACACCTGTAAACTTGTGATACAAACTCCATCTCCAAGCACCTGTTTATATAGGAAATACAAGGCAATATTGGACCTTTCTTGGAATGGGTATCCAACATGGCTTCATGGACCAAAACCATGCCCAAGGACACTTGGTCAACATTGTAGAATGTGCCTGACACTTTTCCATAGCTCCCATCCCAAATAGGTTGCCTATTTCTAAAATGGGCTATGATAGATGCTCTTACGACACTTACGACCGTCATAGAATATGTCATAGCAGTTACAACTTACAGCTGTAAGAGAATCTGTCATACACATACTATAAATAGAATATTCTCTTACAACATGTCGTATTCCACCTTAGGGCACCCAAATATGCCTTATTCAAAGATGCTTCATGACACATGTCATCACCTGTCTTATAACCTTCTATTTCTAACTCTTACATGTCATAGATTCGTCATAGGAATCCATCATAACTATTTCTGTCAAGCATTCCCTTACACAACATGGAAGATGTCGACACATGGCAAAATGCTCCTACCACAAAGTGGGACGCCTATCTCCTCATGTGAGGACAAAATTACAAGTTGCCATATTCCATGTAGGATCGACACATCACCATGCCACATCCCACAATATGACAATATGGAATTTATAAATATTTAAAACATAGGCAATTAAATAATAAATGCAAACATTACAATTGTAAGGAATTACCAAGGTTCAAACACCTTAATTTTGAACATTCTCCCACTTGTCGAACACCTTGTAAGAGCCAATAGAAAAATAGGATTTAACTGCTATAGGCTGAGAGGCCCATAGACTCCAAACACCATTTAAACTTCTCTGTGCCCACTGGTTTTGTCAATGCATCTGCAACATTCCTCAAAGTATCTACCTTCCCCAAATTTACCTTTCTATCCTCAACCATGTCTCACACAAAGTGAAATTGAACATCAATGTGCTTTGTTCTAGCATGGAAAGTTGTATTCTTCGCAATGCAAATTGCACTCTGACTATCACAACTAATCGTGATTTGACCTGCATCAACACCAATATCTGAACACAAGCTCTTAAGCCAAATGGCTTCCTTACAAGCATTAGTTGCTGCCATATACTCAGCTTCTATCGTGGACAAAGCAATAATAGGTTGTCGCTTACTCATCCAACTAATAGCACCACCAAACAACATAAACACATAAGCACTGGTGGATCTCCTGCTGTCAATGTCACCTGCCCAATCTAAATCCACAAATCCATGAATATCAATAGAATACAGAGGTCCTGAAGCATTACCATGATAGAAAATGGAATACTCAGAAGCACCCCTCAAATATCTGAACACTTGCTTAACTACATCCCAATGAACCTGTCTAGGATTAGCCATAAATCAACTAAGGACTCTCACTACTTGGGCAATGTTTGGTCTTGTGCAGACCATAGCATACATCAAACTGCTAATAACACTAGCATAAGGTACTCTACTCATGTCCTCCACCTCACTAGGAGATTTTGGAAAATCCTCAACAGTCAACTTTGTCCCCAAAGAAATGGGAACACACAATGGTCTACAATTTGCCATGCTGAATTTGTCCAACATGGTCTTCACATACTTACTTTGGCTTAACCAAAGTTTTCTGTTGGTTTTGTCTCTTCTGATTTCCATTCCTAGAATGTACCTGGCTACCCCTAAATATTTCATTTCAAACTGTGCTGACAACTGAGATTTAAAATTAGAAATCATATTCTTACCCTTGCCAATGAGCAACATATCATCAACATACAGTGCAACAATGAGAATATGATCACCATCAAACTTAAAGTACACACAGTGATCAGATTTCAATCTCACAAATCTAATTGACAACACAAAGGCAACAAACTTCAATTACCATCTCCTAGGGGATTTCTTCAAACCATACAAAGACTTCTTAAGCTTGCAAAGCAAATTTTCTTTACCTTTCACCATGTAATGCTCTAGCTGTGACATGTAGATTTCTTCCTCCAAGTCACCATGAAGGAAAGTTGTCTTCACATCCATCTATTCTACCTCCAAGTCATAAGCTACTACGAGAGAAAACAAGAATCGAATGGATGTCATCTTTGCAACGAGAGAGAAGATCTCACCATAATCTATTCTCACCATAATCTATACCCTCCATTTGTGAATACCCCTTCGCAACCAATCTGGTCTTATACTTCTCAACACTGCTATCTGCACCAAATTTCTTCTTGAACACCCATTTGCATCCAACAGGTTTCCGTCCAGGAGGCAAAGGCACCAAGTCCCAAGTTTGACTCTTTTCCAAAGAAGCCATTTCATCCTCCATGGCCTCCTTCCAAGAACCTGCATCTTTCATGTCCATAGCCTCTGATACAATTCTAGGTTCATCACTATTAGTAGGCAAAGCAAAAACACAACTAGAATCAAGCAATGTAAAACTAAACCTTTCAAGTTGCTTTCTTATCCGTGTAGACCTCCTCAAGAGCTGAGGTTGAGGTTCAACTTCTTCATCTAAGCTTTCAGAGCTAATAGAGCTCCCTCATCATCAGGTCCAACATTGTCTTTATGTTCAGTCTTCTTAGGGGTGAGAGGAAACTGAACAACATCCTCTTTCTTTTCTTTTTCTTCTAGTTGCAAAATAGTGGAAGAAGGTGTAAGCTCTCTGAAGATGACACTTCTACTATACAACACTTTTTCAGCCACGGGGTCCCAAATCTTGTATCATTTCACACCAACACCATAGCCAATGAAGATACACTTAACAACTTTGTTCTCCAACTTTGACTACTTTTGCCTAGGCACATGTGCATATGCCTCACAACCAAAAACATGAAGATGCCTTATTGAAGGCTTTCTACTAGACCACACCTCCATGGGTGTCTTTCCAACAAGAGATGATGAAGGAGATCTGTACCAAATAGCAAGCAGTGGCAACAACTTCAACCCAAAACTTTTATTCTAGGCTAGCTCCACTAAGCATACTCCTAGCCTTCTCCATCAGTGTCCTGTTCATCCTCTCTGCAACTCCATTTTGCTGCGGGGTGTATGGAGTTGTCTTATGTCTTTCAATCCAAAGTTCCTTGCAATACTTATAGAATTTTGTAGAAAAGAACTCACCACCATTGTCAGTTCTCAAACATTTAATCTTTTTACCAGTCTGATTTTCAACAAAGGCCTTAAACTCCTTAAACTTGCTATAGACTTTAGATTTGCTTCTGAGAAAATAAATCCATGTCCTTCTACTGTAATCATCTATAAAAGATACAAAGTATACAGATTTTGATAATGAAGGAACATTAACATGACCAAACACATCAGAATGAATAAGGTCCAACACACCAGAAGACTTATGAGAACTCGAGTAAAATTGAACATGGTTTTGTTTTCCATAAATGCAATGTTCGCAAAAGTCAAACTCAAGATACAATCATCTAACCCCTCAATGAGGTTCTTATTTTTTAGGGTACGCAGACCCTTCTCACCAATGTGGTCAAATCTCTTATGCCATAACATTGTCCTTTCTGCAAGAAGTTTAACTTCCAATGCATGATTACAACCATCAAGACTAGAAACAACAGATTTATTCACTGCTCGTTCAGATGGTGGGGATGAAGTGACTTCTGCCCTCTTCCTTGAGTCAGAAGAACTATTGCATTGTGAAATGCATGCTTCTAGTTGAAAAAGAGTACCTCTCCAAGTACCCTTAGCAAGCACCATAGCTCCTCTAGTCATCTTGTATCCTTCTTTCAAAAATATATCATGCACACCTGCATCATTCAAACTACTTACAGAGAACAAGTTTTGTGCTAGGCTTGAGATGTGCATAAGCCCAGAGATTCCCTTCACTCAACCATCAGGGAATCAGATAGAGACTCTTCCATGACCAACGATCTTTAGATGAGATTCATCACCCAGATACACCTTTCCACCATCAAACTCCTCATACTTAGTGAACCATTTTCGATGTGAGGTCATGTGGAATGATGCACCAAATTCAATTAACCACACATCATCAGATGCATAGGTTGCCAGGGCTGCTATGAAAGCATCACCGTCATCTTGTGACTTGTCAGAATATGAATCAGGAGCTTTCTTCTTTTTCTTCTTCTTCTCCTTGCATTCCTTTCGGAAATGCCCAGTTTTGCCACAGTTCCAACAAAGAGCCTTGGACTTTTCAAGAGATTTGGATCTACCCTTCTTAGCTTTTTTGTCCTTCTTCTTCCCTTTCTCCTTGGGTCTTCCATGAACTACAAGGGCCTCTTTGGATGCATCAGAAGACTTTATCTGCATCTCTTCAGACAATAGTGAAGAAACCACTTCTTCCATTTTGAATGTGAATGTGGTGCTTCCGATTGCCATGAGAAGATGATCCCATGAGTCTAGTAGAGAGCAAAGCAGGGTCATACACCAATCCTCCTCCTCCATCTTTACACCAATAGATGTCAATTGTGCAACCAACATGTTGAAAGCATTCATATGTTCAGCAATGGATCCTCCGTCCTCCATTCGAAGAGAATACAACTTCTTTCTTAGAAAAAGTTTATTAACCAGAGATTTTGCTTGATACACATCTCCCAACTTCTTCCAAAGTAGTTTTGCAGTAGTCTCCTCATGGACATTTAACAACACAAAATCAGCAAGACTAAGTCTTATGAGACCCTTAGCCTTCCGATCCTTGAGATCCCAATTAGCTTGTGACATTATAGCTGGTTTAGTTACATTCACACTATCCCAAAGGTCTCGGTCAACAAGCATGTCTTCCATCTTTAGCTTCCACAGCTTGAAATTACTGCCATTGAACTTATCCACTTCAAACCTTCTTGATGTGCCTGCCA
This sequence comes from Cunninghamia lanceolata, assembly GCA_027924645.1. Taxonomy (NCBI): domain Eukaryota; kingdom Viridiplantae; phylum Streptophyta; class Pinopsida; order Cupressales; family Cupressaceae; genus Cunninghamia; species Cunninghamia lanceolata. The sequence continues at coordinate 15,285,743 of BSBN01001272.1, read as the reverse complement.
TATCCTTTCTGCAATAAGATATAGAATGCTCTACACAGACTCCCACTCAACCTAAGATTAGCTAAAAAAACCCCTACCCAACAACTAGGACCAAAGGTGATCAAGCTCTAATACCAACTGAAAGGAAGCTAGGTGTGCAGAAAACGCTTCCTACACTAATCTAATGAGGAGAGTGCTATGCAAATTCAAATTTACCCTAACTATTACAGCAATGTTAAACCATTAACATGAGATATTGCAGCAAAACACAAGAACCAGAAAGTAGATAGAAGAAGAGAGACAAAGATTTACGGTGGAGAAAACCCTTATCAGGTGAAAAACCCCACACTCAGAAACCTGTACAATGTATTAACAAATCTAAAAGTTGTTTACAATACACTTGCAATGCAAGCTTCAATGGTCTTCGACACTTGTGTCTAGAGTCAATCCGACAACATAACAGTACCTGTAAACCTATGATACAAACTCCATCTCCAAGCACCTGTTTATATAGGAAATACAAGGCAATATTGGACCTTTCTTGGATTAGGCGTCCAACATGGCTTCATGGACCAAAACCCACGCCTAAGGACACTTGGTCAACATTATAGAATGTGCCTGACACTTTTCCACAGCTCCCATCCCAAAGAGGTCACCTATTTCCAAAATGGGCTATGACATGCTCTTACGACACTTACGATCGTCATAGAATCTGTCATAGCGGTTACAACTTACAGTTGTAAGAGAATCTATCATACACATGCTATAAATAGAATATTCTCTTACAACATGTCATATTCCACCTCGGGGCACCCAAATATGCCTTATTTAAAGATGCTTCATGACTCATCACCTATATTATAACCTTCTATTTCTAACTCTTACATGTCATAGATTCGTCATAGGAATCCATCATAACCTTTTCAGTCAAACATTCCCTTACACAACATGAAAGATGTTGACACATGACAAAATGCTCCTACCACAAAGTGGGACGCCTATCTCCTCATGTGAGGACAAAATTACAAGTTGTCATTTTCCAAGTAGGATGGACACATCACCGTGCCACATCCCACAATATGACAATATGGAATTTACAAATATTTACAATATAGGCAATTAAATAATAAACACAAACATTACAAATGTAAGGAATTACCAAGGTTGAGACACCTTAATTCCCAATAGTAACCACATGATAGATAATAGTGGCAAACTTAAGCACTGCAAGTTCTAGCTAGTGGACAACATATTTGTGACGGAGTATAGAGAAACAAGTAGGGAGCTACATTGGTCCAATCCAATCAAGGTATGACTTACATTGTATGATGGTGATTTGGACCTGCCTAGAGGGAAACCTTCATTGCAATCATTTAAGAAATCAAAAGGGATGGAATTGAAAAAGGGACTAAAAGTATATATTATAGTATGAGGAAAAAATATTACCAATGGAGGTGAGTTATTTGAGATTCCATAGGTAATGTCTTGGAAGCTTTGGATACAATCTTTGTAAAAATTGTATTAATAAATTGGGACATTATTTTTGGCCAAAAATAAAGTAGGACATGAAATTCATTAATTATGCATTGGGAGCCCCACACTTACTCGAGGAGGATTACATTACTTAAAACATCCTAATAAATAAAGATATTTATGTGGAGCCATCTTGTCGTAAACCTAAAAAATAATTTAGTCCAAATGGGGATGTGTATGATGGAGAGTTCATTATAATATGACCAAGTTTTTAAAATTTCAATATGGATAGCTAGTGAATAAGGGGATGTCTACCATAAAATTGATGGTGATAATGAGTCACATTTGATAAATTTTTGGTAGTGATGGATAGTTAGGAAATCTAAAATAGAAAAAGATTTGTACCAATATTGCTTCAAGGATAATCAATGGTAGAAAGAATCAAATGAACAAATATCAAAAACTAATGTCAAAAGCATAGTATGGGCATGAAAACCTATTATAGGTTGGACTCAAGACTATATTAGAATACTTGAAAAATGACATGATGCCATTAAAGTATTCATTACACAACTTAAAGTTAGTAATGAGAGTAAAAGTGGGTGAGATTGTGTTTAATATAATAAACATTATATACATAGTTTCATCCTAGTCTAGGATGTGAATATAATGGATTTGTTGTTGCAAATCAAGCTCCAACAAGACCTTATTATTGTACTATTGTTTAGCATGAATACAATATTATTGTTTATTTCAACAATTAATATTGGTGATGTAAGATTCATGATTTCCTATGTACTTGGTTTATTTTCTATAATGTACTTCATTTATGTATTCATGTATAAATATTCTTTAAAGGTAATAAATAAATAATGTGATTTTTGGAATCCAATAACATCTAACTTAAAATCAAAAGCATAAGGTTGTTATGGAGGAGGAGGTCCATAAAGGACAAGAGAATCATGATACTAGACTAATGGCTTTGGACCAAGATATGGACAATATAAAAGAAAACATAAACAAGGTAATTAAGAATAGTGCTCTAGGGATTAAAAGCCTAAGTGATAAGCTAAAAAAGATGACTAAAGACATTGATCCCAACTTTACATCCAAATATGATAATGTCATCCCAAGCTCTAGAACAAGAGCGATCGGAAAAAAGAATTATGTGGGAGAAGAGAAACAGATTCAAGACTATCTAGACCACCATGAGACTTTCTACTTGAAAGAGTTAGAAGTTGTTGACACCTTGAAAAAAAGTAGTTTGTTGGTCTTTCCTTTTGTGTTGTGTTCTATTTTTTGCTACTTCTCCGTTGTATCTTTGGTTTTGGTTAGATATTAGTTCACTAATATTTTTCTTTTTGTAAAGGGTTTCAAGGCCCCTTCAAAACCTATTTTTACCCCCCTTTATTAAAAAACATCCAACTTAAAATCTAGTAACAACGGTATTGGATTCCAATATCATCCTTATTAAAAACTAGTATAGGCAATATTGGAATCCTATATATCACACAAGTTAAAAACTAAAAATAGTACTACTAAAATCTAATATTAACGTGTTAAATACCAATAATGTTATTAATGGAGACTATACTATCATTATTTAATCTAAATTTAATTACAATGTTGGTCACAACCTTATGTATTCCTACTATGCCACTGATGATGAGGAGACTGAGCTGGAATAGGATGAAGTGAAGCTTGTTGAGAAGACTGCCCTGGGCAGAAGGAGTGTGAGAATTGCAATCAGGTCAAGGGTGAGATGGTCGAGCTGAGAATGAGATTGGACAACCTCGAGGGGAAGCTAAAAGTCATGGCCACCTTGAGCTTGAAGGTTATGCATCGGGCTGCCACTACTCTGGCAGTTCTTCAAGATTTTGAGGTGAAGATACATGGCTTGGACCGAAAGACCTTTGTTATCTATGATGAAATGTATGGCTTCCTTAAGGATAATTGGATCCAACTTTTCTAGTAGCTTTTTCTTCTGTTCTGCTTCTTATTTTTTGTTATGGTTCTTTCTATATTGTATGGACTTTTATATGCTCGGTTATTGTTAGTGTGTTGCTCATCAATTGTTTGTGGCCTATTGGGCTTGTTTTGCTACCCACTAGGGTTTTTTGTTAAAGGGATTTGCACCCTTGTTTGCAACTTACCATAATAAAAAAACCTTATATATTGATGTGCACCTAGGATTTGACTAAATGACATCTAAAAATTTGTTTGGTGACAAATGGAAACAATTAGAGGAAAAATATTAGCTAGTGGTAAAAGTGAGGGATTCACATAGTAAACTAATGGTATAGCACATGCATTTATAGGGTACTAATAAACACAAGTTCTAATTTCAATTCTATCTAGATCAAATTTATGTTATTAATACCCTGTCTACCTACACTAGTATTATTAAAATACCATCCCTTTTTCACCAGGTATCTTATGTGTTGGTGTAAATTGGGACATTATCAAACTCGTTGGCTAATAACCCTTTCCTAGTTTGACCTATTCACACTAGTTTAAGTCCAAATTTGGGCTTCTTACCTTTTTTTCTCACTTCAAGTGGTTGAGACATGTGTACTCACCTTTATGAGACACCTGTTTTATTTTGACTTCCCACTTGCCCTCACACATGTCTTGTGAGTTAGAAAAGTGTTGCATACTTGTAGGGGTAGTCAATAGTTGATTCCTACCTTCCTACCTCCTCCTCCTTTTCTATTTATGTAAGGCTTCTCTTTGTAAATTTACACTCTCATTTGTATATGATAGATATGCTCTTGTGCTCCATTTTTCACTTGTGGAAGGTTATTCTATTTGTGCTTGTTGATCTTGACTGCTCCAACACTATGTACTTTTTTTTTTACATTTTTATATCCCCTTTATCTTGTAAACCTATCAACCAAGGGCACTACCCACACCTTTATCTAACTCAATTTACCTATTTTGATTGACATATCATATATTAAATCCTTGTTACAAAAAACTAGATGAGCTATGGAAACTATGTTATCTTACCAAATATTTGATTTAAAAGCACTTATACATCTCAAACCCCAAACCCTTACTACACCAACTCTAACATTGAATCTCCCTAGTAACAAATATCTCAAGTATAGTATACATATTAATCTAAATTACAATGGAAGGGTTTTAGAAATACCGAGTGATTCTTATAGGTATAGTCATCACATTACCAAAAAGGTGTCCAATAACTAATTTTAGGAAAATTGGTTAAGATTGTACTAAACCTACACGAGCTTGGTGTGATCACTATTTATTTTTCTAACTTCATTAGAGTTGGGATTAAGTAGACACCCCTGGGATTATGAAGCTCTTCTGTGCAACATGATACTATGTGGTATAGAGAAAAGATAGCTTCATGACCTTAACAAGACCAACATAGTGAATGGAATTCCCTCTTATTGACCTATGCAAAGTGATCTATATAGGATTTGGAATGTCACTTATAAACACCCCACCTCCTTTATGCATGCTTCTCAACCCTTAATACCTACCCACATAACATAATTAAATTATCCTATTTCCCCCTAATATTGAAGCAATATATTGGGTCACATTTTGGTTATTTAAAATACCCCTATATGCATGCACGTGATAAGATATTGCTTAGAGGTTAATCCCTTAAGGTGGTGAATCCGTTTAATGGTGTTACAAAGATTAATCATACAATAGGAAATATTCAAAATGGAACATAAGTTAACAATTAAGTATAATTAGATTGTGAAACTCATACAAAATTCAATATTTAAGTTGACATGCATTCTTGCACCATGTATTGTTTTTTCACAAACTTCTAATATTGTATTAAAAAAAGTACCCACCCATATGAGTCTCCCAAAGACAAAATATATCATTGTAATTCCTATGGTATAGTCTATCAAGTACTAAACATGAATCAATTGAGTGCAAATTTACAATGTGATAAATAAATGAAATGAATGATTTACATATTTCTCAAACCAAATAGAAAATTTTGTCTAGTTGTTCCTTGGGCCTCTACTTTGTGTATACAAATTCCAAGTATAAGTATAAATTAGCTATATTTATGAATATGTGATAAAAGAGAGATACTCTAAATAAGGAAGACCATATTTAAAAATATAGGGCGATTCCAACTAAACATTATACTTTAAGGTTTAGAATGAGACTAATTCCAATACAATTAAATTACCTATAATTTTTAGAGTGATTGCACCATCATTTTTTGTAAATTACTTATAACTATGAGGGAAATTTCATCCAATTGTGAAAAAAATCATGTGAAATGGAAAGCAATCACATCAAAAATTATATGTATTCTTGTATGTTGAACACACAGAAGTACTGAGAGGGGGGTGAATCAGTACTTATTCAAATTCTTTGCTTCCATCAGCATTCAAACTAACATAAGAATTTTAAAACATGAAAAGCACAAGAGCATAGAAGCACACATCCATAACACATATTTACGTGGAAAACCCTAGAAGGGAAAAACCACAGTGAGCAAGCTGCTTGGATCTACTGTCCAAATCCAGCCTCACAAATAAATAGAATTGCAATAATATTTATGGGCTACAACCCAAAGGAAGCTACAACTCCCTAAACAGTTACAATAGTTACAATCTTTACAACAAACTTATCTGATTCAATTGTTCTTCTCACAACTCTAATTGTTGATCACTTCAGCCTCTACACAATTACAATATCAACCTCCACCATAAAAAAACAACTTTAGAAACTCTTCTTCATCATCACATCACCAACTACTACCTCCACAACAAGATCACATAACATGAACTGATCCTTTCCACATTTCATCATAAAATTTGTTTCTGTAGTAAGTATATTCACACAATATCAAATGGTTTCATACAATGTACAACACACACCACTTGACACATCTGATCTTTCATTTATATCCTCCGCAAGCTCCAAAAACTTTCTTCTTGGTCGGCCAAGATGAAACATGTAATGACCATAACAATTGGCTCCCAAACATATGTAGTAAGTAAAATTCCAATGTGGTTCAAGTGCAAGACATAATTAGGTCCTATCTTACCTTTGCACACTCTTCCACACTAGTGCACACTCCAAAACATACAACATAACCATCAACATATATCAGGCCAGCGTAGTAAACACATATCCTTCCTTACATTCAGCTCCAAACCAAAAGTGGTACCGTAGGGGACAAATTATGTCTTGCTGACCACACAATGAACATTATATGTCTTGTAAGTTATTCCCGTATACTTCTTTTGTCATCTCAGGATATATCATGCTAGCACAATCACTTAATCTCTGATGTCAGTGTCCTTAACATCCTTTACTTACACAATCTTAAGATAAAGCAATGAAAACTGTACTTGCGGTGAACTTAATCGTTTGAAACTTGAACAGAGCATACAATCTAGCCTTATGAGCTTATCACTCAATCCGCAAGACCAATTACCATTGTGCAGTGAACTGTAGTAACCTTATCTATCTTCCTCTACATACTTTACTTAGCACTAAGGCATGTCTTCACACAACTGACTCCGGAGATGCAACTGCGGTCCATATAATTACTTGATACTTGAGAAATGCATATCTGACACTCATATTTACTTGTTCTCCAAACCACCAAGTCATATCTTCATATGCGGAGAAATGCAAAGCATTCTCATGTCTCTTTGTGACTATACTTACTCTATTTCATAACTGCCTTCACTCTTTTGACTCCAAAATATTTTGTAATTACTTTCATGCTCTGAAATTTGGAATATACATTATTTGCACCTGTTTCTACTTATCTTCCAATCCACAAGGAATAATCTTCAACAGTAGAGATATGCAGTACATTTATCCAAGCCTGTGACCCCTTTACTGACTAGAAATTTACCTAGGCAAATTTCCTTCAAACTTTCACAACTTTCTTTATCTGGTGGAAAACATTATGAGGTCATAATATCATCATACAATAGAAATCCAACTCTACTCATCATAGACTTCAAGGATGTGAACTTACACATGAACTTCAAATGATGTTGATCCATCTACTTCTATTCAGATGATACTGATCCATCTCCTTGTGCCTTCTTTCTTGATCTACTCCTCTAGCCGCAGAGCATATATTCATTCCTCTACTCTTTGCTTCACAATGCTTCTAATCAGTATATTACTTCAATCTCCCTTTAACATCATTTACATTCTTCCATACTGCAACACTCCATACCACTATTGACATCAATGACAACCATATGCAACAATATATGCCTTTGTCATTGATGGCAACACTTGACCTGATATGCATATATTTCTCCTCCTTGGACATTAATGGAAAAGGGCTAGTGGTCTTCTTCTATTCCAGCAAAAACAAGTAGGCTCCCCCTATCTGAATATTTCTTATCACTTTTTTATCAATCAACTTCCCCTAAGGAGTAGTCTCAATCTCTTTAGCAAAAATTGGTTCTTCATTTTTCTTAAGATATACATGGATGATATATGCAAAGTGCCTGCCCCTTATTATTCCTAACTTATTCTCCTCATATCTACAAAATCATCAAAATTTGTCGTTTCTTGACAAAATTTTCTATTTACTTGGAAGGTAGAACATTTTTATAGATCACCTTCAATTGGGCAAGTGTAGTGTCCCGATTCTTCTTTATAGAAGATAGGATGTGCAATTGACTTTTAAACTGAATGTATAAATCTTCTGCTTCCTCCTAAGTGGTTGGAACCTTCACCTTTTGTACAACATTTTTAGCTTCTGTCAGAGTGCTCGTCAAAACTACTAGTCTCATACTTACTACTTCTCTCAATTGTCCAATTTCATTCTTTACCTACTCCCTTTGATCCAAGAGCTTCTTTAACTGAGTATGGAAACTTTCTATTTGGGCCCTAATAGTTCCATCTTTAACTTTAAGAGGATCATATACTTTGGCTACTTGAATTAGTTGTGACTCAATAGAGTTAGCTTGATCTTTTATGCTTTTAGTAGTTGTAGGCCAATTAAAAAAAAATTGATATAAATTTTTGGCATCTTCTATGCATTTTTAAATATTTTCACATTTTCTTGCAACTTATTATGTGCCTTAGCACATCTAGCAAAGGCATCAGCTAGTCTTTTATTATTTATCTGCTCAGTTATCTTCAACTCAACTTGCTTCTCAAGATAAGATGAATGAGCCTTAAAAGACACCAGCATAAGCTTCATTTGCTGAGTAGGTGGCAAGGATGGATCTCTTTTTACCTCAGGCAATTCTTCCTGTATTATCTTGATTGCCTCTTCTAATACTTCAACTTCTTCCACTTGTTGTTGTAGAATATCTTGTCTTGCAGTGGACTGGAGCATGTCTCCCAGTTGTAGCTTATGAAGGGGAGATATTCTAGACAAGTTAACTTGTCGATCCAGCATAGGCAATTGCAATAGTTGTGGAGTAACCACCGATTGTATTTGCATCTGTTGGGCTAAGAACTCTTTAATTGATTCAACTGGAGAAGAGGAGGAGGAAGTGTCTTGTTCCTTTTCTGGGCCCTCTCCTATATCAGCATTAACCTACTCCTCATGTTGTTCAGGATTACTCTGGTGCTTAGTATTCTCTGGAGGAGGGTTATCATGCACATCATTATTTCCTTTACCTTGCTCTACTTGGGTTTTATCTTGTATTGATGGCAAGCTACTTTCTTGTTTTGAGCATCTTGTTGATGTGAGTCGTGGAGGAGACACTACACTATATGGTGGAGAATCTTATGACTATTCCACATTTTGAGTAGCTTTTATACCTTCAAGTATTGTATTTGTCACTTCTTTAGTTTCTTTTTGAATCTTATCTTGATCTTCTTTCTCCATGCTCATAAGGGCATCTACTCTTTGTTTTGTCCTCAACTCCTGAGCTTGCATATGTGCCATTTTATCATTTTCTTCTTGAGTCATGGAAGACCCAGCCTTATCAAGAGCTTGTTGCCTGAGTTCATCATTCATTTTAACAACCTTTTCTATCCTTTCTCTTAGAACATCAACTAATCTTTTCAGAACCTACTCAATAATATCATTCAAGGGGATATTAAACTTGAGTATATATTGTACAACAGATTTCTCAATGGTGCTCTAGTCTTCAGGTGACACCTCTGGATATAAGTCTGATGTATCCTTTAGGATACCATAATGTACAATAGTATTGAAAACTAGATCTAATGAAAGAGGTGCACGTTCAGGTGCTAGTGGAGTAGTTTTCTTAATTAGATTTCTTCTCTTTCTTATTTGGATGAGATGTGCCTTCATCTCATACTTATTCTTCCTCTTCACTCTCCTCGACCTCCTCAATCTTAACTTTCTTTCTTTTAGCTGGTTACTTTTTCCTTGGTTGTTTCTTTTCACCTATTTTCATCTGAGTCAGAATTTCAGATGCAGCTCTTCTTCTAGTAGAGGTGGTTTGAGTTGATCCAGAAGGATGTGGTACATTTACAGTAGTAGAAGTAGATCTGCTAGACCTTCTTGGTTCTTGTGTAGTTGGTGGAACAACAAGAGCATGTTGTGCTTCCTCTGCAGGGGCTTCTGATGTAGTTTCAGATGAAGTGCCCCACTTTTTATGTAGCTCACCCTTTTTCTTCTCAAGTTTCTCTTCGACATTTTTCTTATGTATTTTATTCATGATTTCATCATATGTACCAAACCTCTTAGTAGCAGGGTCTTTGGGTTTGCTCAACAAAATATGGGCAACCTTGGAATCCATACAGTCCTAGGTTCAACTACCTCCATATAAGTATAATCTTTATCCACTAGAAATGTGATATTTTCCTTATATTGTTGTGCTGACTTGAAAGGAATTCTATCTCTGGCATGCATGCTGGTTTGCTGATTTTTAAAGAAGCCCCGGTGCATTTGTTTGTAGTGATTGGGGTCACTGAAGCCTCTTATGTGACTTTTGATTTGTGCAGCAACAAGAACATTCTATTGCCAAACCTTTCCTCTAAAACCTAGTAACTCATTCATGAAATAGAATGCAAGACAAGTGATTAGAGTACCAAACCTGAAATGGTATCTAGTTTCCTTTATTCTTCTTAGATTTTCTAGGACCTGTTCTTTCATGACCTCACAAAGGTCAAAATGTTTACCCTCCTTGACCATCTAGTATGCAATGTGAATGGTAGTACCAGTAGCAGATCCCTCTCTATTAGTAAAATAGATTTTATATGCAATCCCCATAGATGCATATCTAAAACCTGGATTAGTTATGTCACTCATAGTTAAAGTTCTCTTGTCAAATTTTGCTCTAGTCAATTCAGTAACCTTCTCATTTTTAATTGATTTCATTACTGGTACAGGTATGGTGGAGCATAGCCAAGTCACTGCCCTGATTGCATCCTTAGTAATCCAGTCATTTTTATCTAGATATATGAATTCATCATGAATTCTACTCAATATGTATCTCACCCATTCATGCCCATCATAGAAATTAGGGTAATCCTTCCATATGTCTAGTCACTTGGTCCCTACATTTGCAAACTCTAGTTTGTAACTTGCATTATCATCTAAGAGTTGATCTGTGAGCTCTTCAAACTTCGTATGGTTGATTTCATCTATCTTAGAATGAATGTACACCTAACATCCTCAGTGTAAACCACATATAATGAGACATTTGAAAATGCCCCATCTTTATCAACTTCCATCGCTTTGAACGGATATTTATTTTATTTCGGTCTAGGTTTTTTAGAGACATCAAACTACTTGCAGAGTCACCATATCAAACTACTTTTAATTCAAATACTGGGGTTTTAGCAAATCTGATAAATACCTTTGTTTTGTTAGGGTTCCAACTTCAAGTGCTCAAAATCTGGAATTCTTCTTTAGCTCAATTCACCAAGTAATCTAGAGGTCTTCTTCTCTCCTTAGCTCTAAATGTAAAATATGTCTTCAAATAAGATTTGATCATTCAGAGGAGGCATAAGTACTTTCCAAAATTTTCCTAACATTCCTTATTAATGCACTTTTGTTCGGTTAGGTAAACCTACTGCCAGATTGCTCTGTGAACTCACAGAGACTTCTGAACCTTCTGCAATCCTCCACATCATAATATTTTGCTCTAGAAATTTGGGGAAAATAAATTGTTTTACCTTATCAACATCTTCACCAGCTGATTTTATTTCAATTCACCTATATGCTTAGCTTCCATTTGTAGAAGACAACAAATATTCATGGGGGGAAGATAGATATACATTGGTTAGCTCCCCTTGACCCTTATATCATATCTCAATCAACAATGAAGTCTTCTGCACTAGGCAGAAGCATAAAGTCTTCCTTCTTCTCATCATCTCGTTATGTTTTCCCTTCTCCATATCTTTGCAATCTCCTTCTTTTGCTAAGTCAAATTTCTCTGTCTTCTTATGTTGAGTAGATGATTTACAAAACCACTCCTCCAGAATCTCGCTTTATGCCCAAAGTTGTTGCACTTGTAGCAAGCAACATTATAATATGAGGACATACTATTTTCCTTACTTTAGTTCTACACTCAACAACGTTATAACCAAACTTATTGCATGCATAACAATAGCCATAGAAGGAGTAAGAGATCACAACATCATATTTTGTAGGCACAAATGAATTCTACCTCATGTTGTCATTTCTTCTAAGTTGGGTTCTACAATCCATAGCCCTATGTCCAAATTTATTGCAAGAAAAACAATAACCATATAAGGATTAAGAGAACCTAGGGTTAGCAGATTGTCTAGGAGGAGATCTCTTGAGATTTTTCTTCTTATTGCTAACCAGTATGAAGTCATCATCATCCATCTCCTACTCCTCATCTTTAGTCTCCTCTGGGTTTTCAAAGTAGGGTACTTCTAATTTCATTTGAAACATGCCTTCAGAATGTCTATTTTAGAACTCTAGCCTTTCTCAAATTCAATGCCACCTTTATTCTTCAGAGATCTTTGACTACTGATTATTTCATCAAGGATGTTGGTGATCTTCTTTAGTTTTATATCTTTGTCTATTTGATCCTTAGCTTTTTCCAATTCTTTCCTCAGAAAGACAATTTCTTCTTCAAGTTTGGAGCATTTAACTGATTTGTCATTGAGCTTAGTATTCAGACAATCTACAACCTTCTTACCTTCTTCAACTTGAACTTTCAGTTTGACAATTACTTCTTTTAATTCTTTGAGCTTAATCTTATAGAGCAAAAATGAGTTCTCCTTCAAAATCAGCTACACAATCTTTGAGATTAAAGGTTGTCATGTCTTCATCATCTTTCAGAGGATTCTTTCCATTAAATAGTATTTTAATTCCCATGTGTTCCACTCCAAGATCTACCTCAGCTGTTAGGCTGCATACAAGGAACTTGGATCTGATACTAATTGTTGAACACATAGAAGTACTTATTCAAATTATTTTCTTCCAATGGCATTCAAACTAACATAAGTATTTTAAAACATGAAAAGCACAAGAGCACAGAAGCACCATCCATAACACTAGATTTACGTGGAAAACCCTAGAAGGGAGAAATCACAGTGAGCAGGTTGCTTGGATCTACTATCCAAATCCAACCACACAAATAAATAGAATTACAATATTATTTACGGGCTACAACCCAAAGGAAGTTGCAACTCCCTGAACAATTATAGCACTTACAATCTTTACAACAAACTTATCTAATTCAATTGTTCTTCTCACAACACTGACTTCTGATCACTTCAGCCTCTGCACAACACTCACACTTCTGTACAATTACAATATCAACCTCCACCATAACAAAACAACTTTAGAAACTCTTCTTCATCATCACATCACCAAGTGCTACCTCTGTAATAGGATCACATAACGTGAACTGGTCCTTTCCACATTTCATCATAAAATCTACTTCCGTAGTAAGTATATTCGCACAATCTCAAATGGTTTCAGGCAATGTACAACACACACCACTTGACACCTTTGATCTTTTATTTATATCCTCCACAAGCTCCAAAAACTTTCTTCTTGGTCAGCCAAGATGAAATGTGTAGCATGAAATGTGTAATGGCCATAACAGTCAGCTCCCAAACATATGCGGTAAGTAAAATTGCAATGCGGTTCAAGTGCAATCCATAATTAGGTCCTATCTTACCTTGGCACACTCTTCCACACTAGCACACACTCCAGAACATATGGCATAACCATTAGCATATATCAAGTCAGCATAGTAAACACATATCCTTCCTTACATTTAGCTTTAGACCAAAAGTGGTACCGGAGGGGACAAATTATATCATGTGGACAACACATTGAAAATTATGTGTCTTGTAAGACACTCATGTATACTTCTTTTGTCATCTCAGGATATATCATGCTAGCACAATCACTTAATCTCTGATGTCGATGTCCTTAACAACCTCTGCTTACATAGTCTTAAGATAAAGCAATGAAAACCATACTTGTGGTGAACTTAATCATTTGAAACTTGAACAGAGCATGCCATCTAGCCTTATGAGCTTATCACTCAATCCGCAAGACCAATTACCATTGTGTGGTGAATTGTGGTAACCTCGGCTATCTTCCTCTACATTCTTTACTTAGCACTAAGGCATGTCTTCGCACAGTTGACTTTGGAGATGCAACTATGGTCCATATAATTACTTGAAACTTGAGAAATGCATACCTGACACTCATATTTACTTTTTCTCGAAACCGTTAAGTCATATCTTCATCTGTGGAGAAATGTGAAGAATTCTCCTATCTTTATGTGACTATACTTACTTTGTTTCATAGCTGCCTTCACTCTTCTGACTCCAAAATATTTTGTAGTGACTTTCATGCTCTGAAATTTGGAATATACATTCTTTGCACTTGTTTTTACTTATCTTCCAATCTGTAGGGTAAAATATTCAACGGAGATATGCGGTACATTTATCTAAGCCTGTGACCCCTTTACTAACTAGAACTTTACTTAGGCAAATTTCCTTCAAACTTTCACATCTTTCTTTATCCAGTGGCAACCATTATAAGTTCATATCATCATCATATAGCAGAAATCCAACTCTACTCATCATAGACTTCAAGGATGTGAACTTACACATGAACTTCAGATGATGCTGATCCATCTCCTTCTGTTCAGATGATACCGATCCATCTCCTTTTGCCTTCTTTCTTGATTTGCTCCTCTGGTTGTAGAGCATATATGCATTCCTCTACTCTTTACTTCACAATGCTTCTGATCACTATACTGTTGCAATCTCCCTTTGACATCATTTACATTCTTCCATACTGTAGCACTCCATAATACTATTGACATTGTCATGCCCGCATTTTCCATGCAATCACGACACACAAACACACGTGTCATGTCCACATTTGCCATGTGGTCATGACATGAACTACGAAAAACTTTTCTACCTATCCCTAGGAACCCCCTCGCACGCGTCAGCGTGCTCGGTGGCAATACGCCTAAGGCGTAAACATGTCAACATAATCGCTAAGGTGGAGGCCGTCTAGGAGGGTATGCGACACGTAGTGTGTCGTATCTAGGGTTAGACTGGTTTAATCTAAACCCTAAGTTTCCTAGGTGAAGATGATTTCAACATCGAACCCTAACTTAACTCAGATCGAAAAAGTGATAAGTAGAACAATGGAAAGATGACGTGTGATTCAAGTGGAATGATGGAATGGAATAAATAAAACATCGCATAAAATAAACCCTAGGAATCTAGCAAAATTCTGGCAGCATAACGCGTTTTCAATAAACGCAAAATAAAATTTAAAATAAATCACCATAAGGAATTAAATAAATCACCATAAGGAATTAAATAAAATTATAAAGAATAAAATTAATTTAAAACTTAAGAACAAATTTCAAGACGATTTAAAAATAGGATAAAATATCAAAGTAATATTCTGCCAAGGTCGAATAAATCGAACTAGCATAAAGGAATAAAATTTCAAAAATAAAATATAACAATAATAATAAATGATGAGACGCCCAATAATTTTCAAGTAGAGAATCGAGTTCATTATTAAATACAATTTTGACAATTATATTTAATGACTAACTCAAAAAAAAAAGTAAAAAAGGGAGGAGGAGAGTTTAATTAACTCTCCTCGTAGAGTAATAATAATAAAATAAAAAAATGAGATCGAAAGAACAATCCCGCTAAGGTAAAATAAACTCAAGGGGAAAATTCTCCCTAGTAACATAAAATAATTTTCCCCAAAAATTTAAATTCAAATCACGAGACCAAAATTCAAATAGAAAAAGATAACCCATTCAAGATTAGAATTTACTTTAAGAGATTTCAAAAGATAGATTAAAACATTAAAAAGAAAATGGAGGTATAAAATAAAGAATAAAATAAAAAAGACCTCACAAATAATTCCTCACAATAAAATATCCTCTCAAAGAAAACTCATTTGCTTCCTAAAAATAAAAATAACCCTAATCACATTTTATAATTGTAATCTAAAACAAGTTGCCCTAAGTCCTATTTTCTATTATTTTTCCTCTTACTAGTTTTGCCCTAAATTTATTTCTTCTCTCTTTGTTTTCTTTGTTTGCTCTCAATAATGTTGCAGGTTAGGGTTTTGGAATACAAGTGGAAGCCATGAATGGTTCTTCCTTTACCTCACATGGAGGTGAGCACAGTGGGTTTAAAATGTATACATTTATTTATTTATTATATATTTGTCATGACAGGGAGAGGGGTGTGTGTGTGTGTGTGTGTGTATATATATATATATATCATTACATATAAAATGTGTAACAAAAATGGTAGATGCTGCAAGGTAAAGGTTTATATGCAGGGTTGAATGACAAAGGAGGTCAAGCGGCAGCCGAAATGGGCGGAGCGGAGGAGAGCACCGCCGTCGGTACTTAGCAGGCTGGAGAGGAGAGGGTCGAAGGGGGATTCGAGGGCCGCAATGGCGGCATTGCTAGGGAGCGCTGTCAGAAGTTTTGGAGTGCCGGTAGTAAAGGGTTTGGGATACATCGTGGGGCCGACGCAGCCTTAGTTTGGGGTTTGGGAGTGTGTTGGGGTGTGGGTGGAGGCACCGCCTCCCTCACACCCCTTTTTTTTGATAATAGGGGACTGTGGGCGCTGCCCATAGTCCCTCCTTTATTATTTTTTTTTGTTCAAACATAAAAACCTTCAAACAACAGTCCGCCCATTTCATAGTTATAAATTCTGTTTACTATTTGCTCTCTTTTTTTTTTCTTTTTTTTTTGTTTATTAAAACAACAGTTTAAAAAAAAGGTATAACTCAGGGTTAGTATATATTTTAATATATAAATATATATAATATATATATATACTCAGTTCTAATTTTGACAGTAGCTAAAAATTTATAATTGTAAAATTACATTTCTCAACTAAGGCTTATTTTTATATCTATATATTATATATATATATATATATATATATATATATATATATATATATATATATATATGTACACTATATATATACCTCAAAATCTATTTCTGTATTTTCTATAGATCACAACATAAGCACAAACAAAACAGTAAGCTAGATATATATGTGCATATACTTTTTTTTGTGTTAGCAAAACAACCAAGTGCTCTAAATCAGAATGCTAACATAAACATAATTAACTCAATAGCTCATTCCTCTCTTTTTAAAGCATGATTATAAAAATAGAATATATACAATCTTTTTTTTTATGCAACAATAAAACAGAAAACTACAATTCTCTATAAATATTACTACAACTCTTTTCTTTTCTTTTCTGTGTCAAAATGAAAAGATATCTGAGTAATAACTCTTTTTTTCTTTTTTTTGCAATAACAAAGATATATTTTCTTGGAAATAATCCTATATGACAACATGAGCATACCATTTAACTTTTCCAACAGCCATTTATAAAATAAATTCTCAAGCAACCAAACAAAAAACTTAGTTTAAACTTTCTCATTCCTTCCTTTGCAAACTCAAGGATCTATCTAACTCACTCATACATATCCTTTTTGAAGATTAATGACTGAAATATAAATAACATATCTCATGCATTTCACAAATCTTAACTCAAAAAAATAGGAAGTAACCAGCATTTATAAAATAACAAAATGTTTACATTATTATCACAGCCAACTCCATGGCAAATAACTTAGCAGCTTCCTAAAACATTACTATACAATAAGGCAACAATGGCCATGGCTCCAACAGCCATTAAAACACTACAGAGCCACACAAAGAGGAGCTCTATTCCACTTCATTCCTTCACTCAAAACTTGTAAGTAAACACAACGAAAGAAGAACATTCCAACCACTATGAAAAGCTCTCCTCCTTACCATAGACTTGCAAGAGGGTCACCCTCGAGCTAGGGAGGTAGGGATTCACACAGGTGCAACACTCCACAACAAAAATCAGCACAACAACACAAAAAAATCAGCCCATAGGTTTAACACAAAACTCAACTCATGGAAATGAGTTTAATGAGGGTAGGGAATGGACCCTTCAACTTAAAAGGGCTCCCAAATGATAAAATATCAATCTCATGGCCTCAAGCCAAAATCTCCCAAACACCACTCTCCACAAAAATCACAAATAATCTCCATGGCACTCTTGCCATTCAATAATCTCCTCAACAAATAAAAGCCCTCAAGGCATAAATAAAAAATGTGGGAGTGATCTTAAGGAGGTTCCTTTCCCCTACCTAAATAAGTTGAGCATTACCTCCATTGGAGGTGCTCTCACCATACTCCCATCCCAACAAAAACAGTGCAAACAACAAAACCACCAAAAACTATAACACAATACATTAAATAAGCAAGGGTGAGAAAACAAGTTTAAGAGGCTTACCTTCAAAGCCCTATAATGGAAGCACGTTTGGTGAAGAGCTCCAAGCTTTCCCCAAACCTTCCAATCTCCAAGAAATCCCTCCAACTTTCCCCAAACTCCTCCAAAATAGAAAGAAACTTAAAATTGCCAGAACCCCACACTCCTCAACAAGAGGAGATAATATGGGCCATCAATTTGGCCTTGAGGAATGAGAAGGTGACACTTGTCACCTTCTCCTTCCTCCTCCAATGCCACTTGCAAGGGAGAGGAATTGTGAGGATGACAAGTGTCATCCTCCCATTCCATCTCAATCCTCACCTTATCCACTTGTGCTCTCACACATGTGTGAGAGGACAAGTGGTGAGGTGGTATTCCCACTCCCACCTTCAAGAGGATAAGGGATTCCATATGGCATCCTCTTATTCCCTCAAAGAGTCATCTCCCTCCAAGATGCTCTCACACGTGTGTGAGAGTCTTGGAGGAAGCTCCCACACACTTGGGAGTCTTGGAGACCTCCCAAGTCTTCCTTGGGAAAGGGTTCCCAAACTTTGGGAAGGGAGATGAGTCTTTCCCAAGGCATGACTCATCTCCCACCTTCCCTTATTTCAAATTTTCGTCACTTTGACTAAACCATAGTTTAGAGTGACCAAAAGTGAGTTAATTCTAGGGTTAGATAGTCCAAGTTGACCCTAGACTCATGGGTAACCACCTAGGGTAACTTTTGGGACACTAGGGTTCATAAAAGGGGTTAAAAATCCACTTTTAAATGGCCTCAACAAAATAAAATAAATACCAAGTGGTGTAAATCAAGTAAAATTTATACAACACTAATTATTAATTAATCTTAAACAAAGGGTACTAAGGCCAAAATAATAAAATTAAATCAAGCACTTAAATCAACATTCAAATTCAAACGTGATCCTTATCCCTCTTGGGAATGGATCGGTTTTACAGGGAATAACATAGTGTGAATTCTACCTCCAATTTCCCGTGGCTAGGGACTATAAAACCTGCACATCTCAATCAAGTGTCAATCATGTCATGAAAAATCATAGCCGAAGCAAATGGAATTAAATTCACGAAATCGAATACAACAATAATCATCAATACACAATACCAAATTAAACTGCATTTTTCAATCAATTGTCAAATAGTCCACATCACATAAATAACTAGAATCTCATCACAAGCATCATCAAATATGTATCTCGTATATCGAATCACATGTGTCCAATCAATGTCCTATCATAATCAGGAGATAAAATCAAGTTTGCATAATGAAACCATAGTCACTAAAAGTCTGATAATGTCATCAATTGAAATGCATAACAATCAAAATAAGGAAGGTAAAATAATCGGCCTCACAGACATCAATGACAACCCATATGTAACATTGTCATGATGGGGACATTCAACCCATGATTTTGAAAAATCAAAATCAAATGCAAGGAGATTGGACCCAAATTTAAATTTTTCCTAATCATATCAAAATGATTGGGCCTACATTGGATTAAGCATTGTGGCAATCAACGTCTATTCTAAATAATTAAAATATCTATGTTGGGGTGAGTTTATGCCAAAGATATTAAAAACCTATCAAATTTGGGTGGTCTATCATAAAATATGTATAATTTGCCAATTTCAAGGGGGTAAAATGTAAAAACGTAGTCAATTGATTATACAACACCACTAAAATAGTCCTTGCATATAGTTACTATATTTATGTTTAATGATTAATGTCTCTTTGAGTCATGCATATGCATGAAAGAGCTTAGTGATCAACATGACATTTGTTTAAGTGGAGACTTGTCTCTCTACATTAATAATCTACAGGTTAACTACAATGTATCAATAGTTTACTTTAGACACATATGTAGAAGCCACTTCTCTTATTTTAAAAAAAAAAAAAAACATTTAAAAAAAACAACACTAATCAATTGTTTCTCTAATAAATATAAGAAAAAATCTAGAAATTTAAATCAAACATTGTCCTGAGTGGGCTATTTTTAAACATTATCCAAAGTCAATTTTGGCCAATAAAAGTAGGACAAATATTTACGACTTTTTAATGTCCATGAGGTATAAAATTATTATTGACTTTTTAACTATTGAATGATGTTTAAATAGAATATCATAGATCACGTTTACAATTGTGATGACTATGATTTGATAGGACGAAACATTTGATCAAGTCAATAATACAAATTGTGTATGGAGGAAAAATTAACTACCGCATGGTTTGTATCGCCGAAAGCTCTTCAGTTGTGAGGTTTCAATTGTTCATAGTGTTTTTTAATACTTTGTTTTAACCGCTTTAAATCGGCTCCACCTACAAAAACGTATTGGATAAACAGTTTCCTTTCCTCTTCAATGAATTTGGAATGAAACTCGTCCTCATCAGGTGGAGAAAAAGCTATGAAAGAATTGTTCTAATTTGAGTTGTTGAGGAGTTAGTTTAACAATCGTTGGGAATTAAAAAAAAATCAGTTATAACAACCATCCCTTCCAATCTGATCGTGTTGTTCAAGTCACCTCTGCACATGTGGGAGAAGATTGTATATAACGTGCTGTGAATTAGCCAAAACTTCAAGAGGAGGAGAAGAAAAAGAATAAGAGCGTTTGAGAATAATGGGCAAACAAGAGATAGAATGGATTTTATGTGTGGTTCTAGCAAGCTTCTTGTTGCCTGCCTCGCATTCATTGTTTCTGTCTAATGATTATTATGAGAAAACATGCCCCTCAGCTCTTACCATTATAAGGTCAGAAATGAATATAGCAGTTGCCAAAGAAGCTCGCATGGCTGCCTCTATATTGCGTCTGCATTTTCATGACTGTTTCGTTCAGGTAATTTGTTTTCAGTTTTGATCGTAAGAAATTTATCATTCTGTTTGACCATTAAAATGGATAATGTTTAATCATTGAAATGGATGATGTTTGAATGTTATAACTGATGATTAGTGAGATGGGTGCATATATTTCAATGGTATGCAGGGATGCGATGCATCAGTCTTGTTGGATGACACTCCAACATTTACAGGCGAAAAGACAGCGAATGCAAATAAAAATTCTATTCGAGGATTCGAGGTGATTGATGGCATTAAAGAAAAGTTGGAGAGTGTATGTCCTGGAGTTGTTTCATGTGCAGACATAGTCACTGTTGCAGCTCGTGATGCTGTTTTACTGGTAAATAATATGCATAACAACTGTTTAAGATCAATTTAGTTTTTAATGAAAGTAAGGTTTTTGCAGTCCATCTGATTAACCAGTGTAAACAGTCCTGCCAGTTGTTCATGGCCTAAAGTAGTTTGTTATTTTGAAAGTTAAAGTACTATAAACACCTTTAATTTCATTTTTATCTTTTAAATTTATGTTTTGGATACTTTCTTTATATACTAATCTTTTAAATTTATGTTTTTGATATTTCCTTTATATATTAGTATAATTAAAATATCTCTTTATTTTTTTAGGAATTTTATATACTACTTTTTTGTTAATTTGTATATTTCTTTATTAATTCTATCTTTGGCAATCAATAGTATTGTCCTCGTTTATATTTGACTCAAAACTAGTTTTGATTGCTATCTCATGCATTAAAACTCCAGCACAATTAAGTTAGATGAGCTATGACAAATATTTCATGTAGAAAGCTTTAACTTAAAAGTATTTGTACATTTTAATCCCCAAACCCTTGTGGCACCAATTCTAATAGTGAATCATCTAACAACATATAGCTCAATTATAATATACATATTAATCTAAATTATAATGGAAAGGTTTTAGAGATACTTCCTAATTATTCTAGGTAGAGTATTGCATTACCAAAAGGTGTCTAATAATTAATTTTAGAAAACTTGGGTAGGATTGTACTTACATGACCTTGGTGTGACCAATGTTTCATTTGTTAACTACATTAGAGTTAAAATTGAGCACTTGCACCCTTGGGATTATGAGGCTATGATAGGATACAAGACTATGTGGTGTAGAAAAAAGATATCTTCATGACTCTCACAAGACTAGCCTAGTGAATGACATTTCCTCTAATTAACCTATGAAAAAAGATTTATATAGGATTTGGAATGTCACTTATAAATACCACCCCCTACTATGTATGCTTTCAACCCCAAACACCTACCCATATTATATTTATTAAATTATTCTCTTTCCCCCTAATATTGAAGTGATATATTGGCTCACATTTTGATTATTTAGAAAATCTCACTATGCATGCATGTGATAATGTATAGTTTTAGAGGTGAATCCCTTGGAAGTTTGACCTCTGAACTACCAATGAACTTACCAATTGTTTAAGCTCAATTTCATTTATGTGGAGTGCAATTAACTATATAAATAAGAGAACATTGATCATAGTGCACGCCTACTATTTAAGCATTTCTAGATATTAGTGTGGAGTGCTTTTTAAAAAATTATGTACTTATAATTTCACAATCAAGGTCTTGGATCACACTCCATGATTCACCATCAAACTGAAGAGGCAAAATCTTGATGATAGATCACGGACTATGATCTCAAATGTTGATGGTAAAATTGCAAGCATGCAATATTTTTAAGAAACTTTCCACACTAATTTAGTGTTTAGATTATTGCTGAAAATTTTAACTATATGATGTTGGCATTGGATCAGGATGGAGGACCATATTGGGATGTTCCTCTAGGAAGAAAAGATTCAAGGACTGCAAGCTTGGATGAAGCAAACAGTAATATCCCCACCCCAAATTCAACTCTGTTCACCCTCCTTGAGAAGTTTTTGTTGCAAGGTCTTTCCCCCACTGACATGGTTGCACTCTCTGGTAATGTTAAACACTACATAACTTTGAGATGTGTAAATTAAATTAAATCAATATTATTTCTTTATACATTATAAAACTATACAGCACATCTCCAACACTCTCATCCACTACATTCAGTACAACATAGAAAAGTTTTAGCTAATGATTTTTTGTTGCTCTCTTTTTCATTAATTTTTTCCTTCATGGCAGGTGCACACACAATTGGACAAGCTAGATGCACAAGTTTTAGGGATAGGATTTACGAGGGGAATGTATTAATTGATTCAGATAATACATATTTGTCTGTTTTGAAAGGCGTCTGTCCTCCAACCGGTGGTGACAATAACTTATCGCCCTTGGATTTTGTAAGCCCTGTATTCTTCGACAATAGTTATTACAGAAATATAATTAATGGGCAAGGGCTTCTCACCTCTGACCAAGAGCTGAGCATGTATGGAAGCATAACATCTAAAACTGTAAAGAGATATGCCGAGGACCCATTAGCATTTTGGCAGCAATTTTCAGATTCCATGGTGAAGATGGGAAATATTGTTAATCCTCTAACTTACATCAGTGGTGAAGTAAGAAAAAATTGTCGTTTTGTCAATGAATAACTTCACACCAAAGTGATTGTAGTCTTTGGTTTTATTAAATAAGTGAGGAATCATCAAATACTAAGTAGATCAAAATTTCTACTTTACTCTCATATTAGAGCTGAAGTAGACTTTTGACAAATTAATTTAAAGGCCATATTGTTTCTTATGATTGCTTTGTGCTTTGTATGAAAAAAGATTGGATATTTCAAAATAAAGATTGAATAAATTTTATATATTTATTAATTTATAGGTGTTTTTTCACACCTATAAGTTTATTTTGTCTCTTTTGTTTACAAGTTTGTTATGACCATAGATGTGTATCATCAATTTGAAAAGGATAAAAATAATTTAAAAATAATAATATAGCTATTCTTATTTTTTGTATACTTTCCTTGCACTGCCTGATGTGGAGGTGGGGGACCAATTATTAACGTTGAAAGGTCTGCATTCTTGTCATTAAGAATTTATCACCATTTTCCATCTTTAACACAGCCATTCCATTTCAATATAATATCACCTCCATACTAATGGTGACCATAGATTTTGAAAAGACCACCATAAACATTTCAATAATTATGGTTAAGAATGATGTTATTGTGATCTTAACTTAAAAGACCCTCAACTACGAGATGTAATAAACTGTATGCGATACATTATCTTTTACAAGGCTAAAGATAAACTATCAAAGGGCATTCATTTAACGAGGGAAGTGAATTGCAAACCCTAATTCCTCCATCTCTAGGTTGTTCACCATTTTTAACCATAATTCTATGGGAAAATTCTAATCTTAAGGCTTGATATGGGGGTTAGTCATCCATATGTAGATTTTACACTATTCCCCTAAATTTATTTTGGCCTAATCCTAGTTAGGGTTCATAAATGAAAGCTCACTATGAACAATACAAAGTTACATTTAGTGATTTTAATGTCAAATAATTATAACTAAATAATTTACTAGAGTATTACACAAATCTCTCCACACTTGTTTGTATCCATCCAATTTGTTATATAGCAAAGAGTATCACACACAAACACTCTTATTATGTTTCTATCACAATCATATTATGTTTAAATCACAAACCCTTAATTTTCTCAGGGAGATTATAGAATTTGAAATCATGGGCATATGGTGTCAAGAAAATTCAATGTTCTATACCACTTAAAAATCCCTTCTAAGAATTAGCTAATGGCTCTAAATTCATTTTTCTTGTGGGTTTATTATTACAAAATCCTACAAAAATGTCTACTTTACACATGAAGGGAGATTGAGACCAAGTTAAAGGCTCAATATAATTATTTGGACATGGGTACCACTTACTAGTTGCCTTGTTGCAAGCCTACTTACAAAGGACCCAAGTTTCAACTAATATCAAGAAAGGCTTTCTTATCGACTTAACCAACAAAAGAAAGGCACACACTATCTTTTTTTTTTCGAGGGGGGGGCATCTATGGTTAATCTAGAGATATTTTCTTTATATTTTTCCAACTTTTAAGGGATGAATTTATGGTTCCCATTGAAACTTAATATTTGATTGTTACTTGTGCATCCTCTCTAGTTACATTGACATAGTAGTGATTTGTGTATCCACCAATGGGATGATTTCCATCTCAAAAATTCCAACAACCTCCAATGCTTTTAATGGATTGATGAATTCCCTAGTCAAAAATATTCATTAGAAATGGACATGAAGTCTTCCAATAACCATTGAGTCATATGAATATCATATGATGATTTTCATAGGATAACTTAAAGTGTGCATCATATTCGCATACTCTTTTAGTTATCTCCTACCATATATGTCCAAGTTAATCATATGAAAATCCTTAATGAATTCATCCCTGAGCCTTCCATAATTAACAATTAGATGGTTCAGACCAAACTTTTGGTACCAAACATGTGCATGATAAAGCATAGTCATAGTAAACTAAGTTTTATTCCAATCAGTGGAAGTGATCCTCTTTCTACACCAAATAACCTTACACTTATGCACATTATCCATAGCTATTGAGGCAATCTTGCATCACCCAAAAATAGTTGTTTCTTGTTTTATTTTAGTTTATTTGTTTGTTTGCTAGTTTTTAGTTATCAGTTAGTTGTAGAAGAAGCCACCACATTTCACCGCAGTTTAATATCTAGTTTCATGGTTTTGGAATAATTTTTACTGTAATGGATGGTTGTTGTGTCTATATTTGAGGAGAATTGGATTGAAAAAAGAGTGATATATGATTTGTGAACATAAACTAGGTTGACAGTGCTGCATAGTTGTAACTTTTCCACTTATGCCAGATTATTTGGAGTTTGTACTAGTAGAGAAGTATATGATAAGGTTTATTGGAATGTTGTGGATGTATGTTGAGCACTACATGAAATTCTTCCATTCCTATCATTGTATGGGTTTAGAAGTTTGTTAGCACTAGCTAACGAAATGTTTCATGAGCCATAGAACTTTGTGCCACCTTGTAGCTGATGTAGATCATCTTAAAGGTTGTGAAATGCTATTTATACATGGTTTGGGAACTAATTAAGGTCAAGCAAAGAAGAAGTGAGATCAACAACAAAGAAAAGGAGAGAAGGAGTGAGGTTTGAGAGGAGTGTGAGTGGAAGAATGGGAATCTTATATGGAGTTTGATATTAAGGAAGTTGAAGGTGTAGCATGTATGAATGTAGTAAATTTAATCAATGTAATTTCATAGTCAGTAATTAAATGGCTACAACCTGGCATGTAAGGATCGTATTGTCGAAAATATAATCATCCAATGTTATCCAATCAATGAAGTTTGAGTTGTTTCTATAAATATCTATTATTTAGTTTTGTTTTGCTTGTTTGGCTACATGGTTGGACAATCCTTCATTGGATCCTCTAGTTGTGACTACATCAAATGGTATCAAAGAATAGTAGATTTTTGGGATGCATGTTGAAGAGTCAATGTTGATGTGTGTGAGCCTAATTGATGCAATCTTTTAGAATGAGTTTAAGAAAAGAGGGGGGGAGATCTAGTTAGGTAAATTAAGGTGTACCAAAGTAGAGGAAGCACATATCACATTTTTGTGTACTTTGAAGGAATTAAATAAGTTATCTTCTAGCAAGAGAGTGTTGGGTAGAAGGTCCCTATGAACTTATCAGTTGTAAGTAAATTGGAAAATTGAGGTAGTCCACAAGAAGCTTGTACACAAAGTGTAGATTGTGAGGTAGTTTGCAAGGGTGATTGTGGATGGATCATCGGCCTGAGGTAGTTTACATTAATTCAAGATGTTGCTGAAGAGAGGCCATGGTATTGTCAATGTTGTGGGGGGAATGGAAGAGACATCATATGAGATGTTGAAGTCTATGCAAAACTGAATGGATGCATTTGAGTAAGAGTATCGAAGGAACCCTAACCCTAGGGCTAAGGAGAGTGATGAAGAATAAGAAGTGGATCTTGTGGAACCAAGTGGAAGCAAAGAATACAAGAAAGGAGAATGTTGAGAGCCATAACCAACATTGGTAAGAGAACTAGAGTAGACATTCACAGTTATTCTATAAATTTGAATCCTAAAAAGTTGATAGATTAGATAACTAATATAGAGGAGCACTTTTGAGTATGAGGATTTTGTTGATCTGAATAGAGTGAAATCACAAAGACCAAGTTGAAGGGTCATGTTGCTATATGGTGGAAGGAAGTCCAGTTAGATAGGAATAGGAAGGGAATGCCTAGAATTGGAAAGTGGGACTGGATAGTGTAGAAGCTAAAATCCAAGTTCATTCCAACAAATTATCAGTTAGAGTTGTTGAAGGAGATGCATAATTTATGGCAGAGGAACATGACTATGAATGAATAAATTGAAGAGTAGTACACGATGCTAGTTCAGTTTGGACATTATGAGGAAGGAGTTGAGAAAGTGGTGAAATACATCAATGGTTTGAGGGAATCTAAGAGGAGTTGGGTATGTGGACTATCTAGACAATAGAAGAGGCCTACCACTTGGCACTCACCAAAAAAAGGAAATAAAATTGGAGGCTAGAAGAGAGGTAGAACTGGTAGAAGGAGGAGAGATGCAACAATAGATGAGCTTACCCAAGGGACTGAGGTATCATGTACCAGAATCAATAAAGGAGTTGAAATACCCACCACAAAGATGGAGAAGATAGTGAATCATACCATAATGAGCAAAGAGATGGTAGTAGTACCCATCGCAAAGCTAAAGATGCTGGTAAGAGTTACCACAAGGATGAAGAAGGTGATGATACACATCACAAGGATTCTCAACAGAAAAGAGGAGGATATAATGATGCATATTACAGGGATTCTTAGTATGGTAGAGGAGGATATGAGAGGAAAAAGCAAAAATCTTTTAGAGGAAACTATTTCAATTTTGGAGAAGGACATAGAGCATTTGAGTGCAGAGGAAGGAGAGTAGAAGGTAGGACAAGGACTAAATTTATGTATGAGAGGTCACCTAGCTTAAAGAGGGACCTAGAATATGGAGAATCACTTCTTTCAATGATAGCATTGAGATACGATGGTGGATGAGAACTAGCACAAAGAGAGATTTTATTCAAGACCAGAGCTAAGTTTTGTAATATTGTTATGGATAGAGATAGTACAAACAACTTAGTATCTAAGGAAATGGTTAACAAGTTGGGACTGAGAATATTGAATCATCCACATCCATATAGGATTGGTTGGTTACAACATGGAGATATAATATAGGTGGGGGAATGATGTCTAGTGAGGTTAAAGATAGCAGTGTACTATGATGAGGTAATGTGTGATATTGCACCAATGGATGTGTATCATTTGTTGTTGGGAAGACCTTGGAAGTTTGATAGAAGGGTTGTGTATGATGGAAGATATAACACATACATGATTTGGAAGGATGGCAAGAAACACTATTTGATACCATTGAATGAGGCTGATGAGTAGTTTTGTAATAGTGTCTAAGTTTGTATTACGAATGAGCATTATGCATTGATTCCAAGGATGTGTGGAACTACAAGCCTATCAAATAGTATCACAACTACAAAGAAGATACCACAAAAGATGGAATGTGGGAGCAGAGGTCACCAAAGGGAAGTCATCTAGAAGATAAGACAAATGAGGGAAAGGATGAGGAGTTGTACCGAGGAACATGGGGTATTGATGGGGAAAACAAAAGGGTATGTGGTAGCCAAGAAGGTGGATGACAAATGTGAGGGATTGCTTGATGAAGATAGAAAGGACAAGAGGATTGCAAATGATTGTAGGCCAAAGTAAAGTGTTGTAGAAGATGATTGGGGGAACAAAGTATCAAAACCATAAAAGAGGAATCTTGATGAGATGGTGTGTAATGAAGAGGAAGGAAGTACATATGATAGATCACGTAAGGCATACTTGAAGAGATGGAAAGAATATGCGTCACAGAAGTTGCAAGTTGGGATTCCTAGGTAGGAGCAGATTATCTTGGGAAATGAGGGACTCATTTTTAATTATCCATAGGTGTCTGATTCAGGAGCATCCTTGAGTGTCGAGGAAATCTTGCATCACCCAAAAATAGTTATTTCTTGGTTTGTTTCAGTTCATTTATTTGTTTGCTAGTTTTTGGTGATTAGTTAGTTGCAAAAGAAGCCACTGCATTTCATCACAGTTTGATATCTAGTTTCACAATTTTAGAATAATGCTTTATAGTAATGAATGGATGGTGTGTCCACATTTGAGTACACTTGGATTGACAAAAGAGTGATATTTGATTTGTGAATGTATGTCAAGTTGAAATTTTTGCATAATTGTAACTTTTCCATTTACATTGGACTATTTTGAGTTTGCACTAGTATAAGAGTATATGAGAAGGTTTATTGGACCAATTGTGGATGTATGTTGAGAACCACATGAAGATTTTCCACCATTGTCATTGTATGGGTTTAGAATTTTGTTAACATTGGTCGACGATATGTTTCATGAGGTATAGAATTTTGCACCACTTTGTAGCTAATGTAGATCATCTTAGAGGTTGGGGAATGTTATTTATACATGGTTTGTGAATTGATTAAGGTCAAGTAGAGAAGAAGTGAGATCGATAGAAAAGGAAAGGAGAGGAGTGAGGTTTGAGAGGAGTGAGAAAAAAATGGGAATCTAACATGGACTTTGATATTGAGGAAGTTGAAGGTGTAGCATTTAAGAATGTAGTAAATTTGATTAGTCTAATTACATAGTTAGTAATTAAATGGCTATGGCTTGACATGTAAGAGTCTCCAATGGACTCAAGAACCCAAGATCACCTACAAAACCAATATTATCCTTCCACAAGAGATTTGTAAGAGAATGATGTTTAATTAGGTGTAACAATGAATAATGATATTATTACACACTCTATTGCAAATGTACAAGAGAAACCTTTCTTATAAAGGTAAGGTTGAGAGGTAGGACATCATCTAATCATGACAAGTGTTCTAATCATATGACATGAGACACAAATATTAAATTACCTAAGTCAACTTAACATGTGAACATGAGTGAATAGGTCCTAACTAGGAACTGGTTAGATAAAGTACCTTGTTCACACTACAAAGGGGGAAACCGGATCATTAATACCCATATTCACACGAACACCCCCCTTAAGTGTAACTTAGGGACAAGTAGACAGATGCAAAGATGCAAGGATGGGTCTTGGCTACTAGGCCATGTTAGTTACACCCATGTATAAAAAATCTCTCACAAACAGAGTAAAGGAGAAAACCCAGTGGGACAAAACTCCTCCCCAAAAGAGAGAAAACATGAAAGTGAAAGAAGTGATGGAAGGACGACTTGACATGACCCCCCTAGGATTACTTCTATCACCAATTTACAAGAAATTACCCCCTATAAGAGAGATAGAATGAGGTGATAGATACCCCCACAAAGAAGTAGCTCACATGTGCCAATAAAATGTTCAAAGATAGAAAACAATCCAATGCCTACAAACAACATTTCTCCCCTTGGGAAGAAACTAGCCCAATGGTGGATGGAGAAGAAACTCCCACAATCTAAATAATTAAACTCATTATATGAGTGTTTGGATTTTTCGAATGTGGTTAAATCATATTGTAATTTCCTTGCATGAATAATTGCATTAATTTAATTAGCTAATTTTCCTATTATTTCAAAAAGTAATTTTTTGAAAAGTATTTGGGAATTAGAAAAGAAAATAAAGAACTTTTTGTATAAAGGAAAAATAGAGTTATTTTTACCTTCTTTGAAATTTTTTGTTCTCTCAAAATACCTCTTCTTGCTTGGTTCAAAAGAATTTTTATGTGGATTAGAAAAGGAAAATTCTCGTTTTCTTAGATTGAGGAATGGTTTGAAGATTCCTTGATGAAGGATTTGGATTATGTCAAATATTGTCTTCAACAAACTCCTCATTGTGCTTGTTTTCAAGAATGTTTGGAAAGGCAATTTTCTTCCAATTTCTTTGTTTTAATTTTCTTTGCTCTTCCTTTTCCATCTCACTATATGTGGTTTTCTCATGGCTTCATTTGGATAGGAATTGAGTTGTAGAAAATGGTAGTTGTTGTTGCTTATTTGTTAAGTTTTAAATTTTTGAAAAACTTGGAAAAATAAACAAAACTATGGAAAAATTTTATTGGAAACATCCATATCCAATTTTATTGCATGAATGAAGAGTTGTGCATATTTGGGATAATGGGTTGTCACTTGAATTTTGAAAAATCTTGTATTCTAGAAAATGAAAAAATGCAAGGTTGCAAAGAAACCATTAATGAAGGAATTGGGATTTTTATGGTTTTTATGCATTGTGGAAAATTGGATTTGCATTTTAGAACCAATTTGAATGAATTGAAATGTGGGATTAGTCTCCCTTATGAATTTAAATATTACATATTTTTACTTCATGTCGTAATTTTTATCGCATTATTTTCCGTGACATGCTCAATTTGTAAAATTAGTGAGATGGATGTGTAGGAAGAGGTATAGGATAAGAAAGGAGTGGCTCTCACTATGCACCATGATACAAAGGGAACATAGGAAATAGTGAGTGGCGATTTTAAATAAGACTAACCATAATCTCATTAGGTAAAATACAATGTAATAATAAGATCTATGCCAAATAGGGGTGCTTTCCTAGATCTGGTTTTAGTTATAAAGAGCATGTCATGACTCATTGAGTTGGTGAATGTTGGAGTAGACCCCATATTATTGGGTTTCCAGATACTCATATTTTATGAGGTTGTCGAGCCATCATAATGATACTCCTTGTCTTGATTGTTATGTATCTCTTCATTCTTTACCATCAGAGTTGTATTTGACATGTAATGTGACCCTACATTTGCTTATGCATTGGGATGCCTAATTTATGCATATATGTGTGCGTGATGATGTATGATTTATGTCTTGTTTGGTGTGCATTGAAGGTTTGATAATCTCCTTTATGCTTGAATGTCGTGATGTCATTATATTATGTTTGTTGGCTTGTGTGAGCCATTAATACTTCTACATATTTGATTGGCAGTTGTGCCACATGTTACATGTATGTATTTGATTGGCAATTGTGCCATATGTGTGTTGTGTACATTGATTGGAGTGCATACCATATGTTGTACCTTATATGATGGTTGTATTGTGAGTTTCCACATGTGTGTGATGTGCTTGTTTGGCTTGAGTGTTGCCATGTATACTTGGATTTGTGTGAGATGGCCTTGATAGCGGTGTTGCCATGATCTTCTTTTCCATCGATCAAGGGTTGCCTAGAGTGGCATAGGCATCTATTGTACTTGACGATGGTAATACAGTAGGGTGGTGGGTAAAGTTTTCCCATTGGTCCTATCATGAATATCTTTCAGGAGTTGGATGATTTCCTTGATCATTTTGGTAGGTTGCTCAAATTTTATACTATGCGTCGTGACCGAGTAGGGAAATGACATCAAGTCAATGAATTTTTCTCCAGCTGGCAGGAAGGAGTGAACATGGATTAGGGATGCCCTCTTGAGAGGTTGGGTGAATTTTTTTTGGGCGAACTCTCGAAAAGGAGGGAACAATGATGAAAAGGGGGTTCAGGACAGAAAATGGGGTTGATAGAAGAAAAAATAGAGGAAAAAAGTTAATATTTGTGGCATGGGGAGAAGAAATACTGAAATAGGGATGATATGGCACCGATAGATAGCAAAGATATGCCACATTTGCACACCTTTGCTAACTAGACTTGAGAGCCTTGTATAGAAGAGCGATAGTGATGGCACAACTGAGCTTCCCACGTCACGAGCACTGATTGGAGAGGATACAAGAGTTCTAGCGGATGGCAGAGGCTAGACCACGGGTATGTCATCTAACCCTACTTTGTGTTTCTTGGGATTCAGATTAGGTTTAGGATCAAGAAAGGGTAGGTTAGTTGGTTTAGCGCTATTGCACAGCCACATAGCACTATTGGGTCATTTAGCACCAAAGAGCCAGGGGTTAGAAAGGTAGTTTAGCGTCATATGTTAGCGGTTTAGCGCTATCAGGTGGTTTAGCACCAAGGATGTCAATAGGTTTGGCTGTTTAGTGCCAAATTCTAGGTTTAGTTCTATTGAATAGATTAGTGCAATTGGTAGTGTAATTAGCGCTATTGGCTGGTTTAGCACCAATTTTTAGGGCTTAAGGAAGATTAGCTCCTTTAGTTAGGGTTTTAGCGCTATCCATCAAATTAGTGCCATTGGGTTGGGATCAACGCAATTGGTAGGATTAGCATTATTGGTTAGAAAATTAGCACCATCGACTGGTTTAGTGCCTTTGGCATAGGGATTAGTGCTATTGGGTACTGGTTTAGCACCTACATGTTGTTTGGTAGAAAAAAAATTAACTTATGTTTATTGAATGCAAGTTGATTGGATTGAGCTTCAGTCATGGGAGTGATGAGTTACTTCCACCGTGGTGCTATGAGAGAGTTTGATGGATGTAGAGTGACTTCATTTGCACAGGCTTGGTTTACATCATATATCAAATATGCCCCAGCTGAGGGCACACAAGGCTATGATGACAACCCTAGTGGAGAGATGGAGGAGTGAGACGTGCACATTCCTCTTACTGATGGGTGAGATCATGATCACCCTAGAGGATGTCTAGAGGATCCTTAGGATTTGATAGTGGGGGAGCGGGTTATATATGATACCACGCTTGGTGTAGTAGCACTAGATCAGGATTTCACACTAGGGCGACCTGTATATACCTGGGATGAGCGAGAGATGCGATATACTATGACTCATGTGTGGGGAGTTAGTGACTATGTGTTATACCTATGTGGGCTGGTTGGGGGGATCCTGATGCCTGATTAGCGCTCGTAAGATTTTCCAGTTGGTTGGGAACAGGTGATTGAGGTCATGGTGACCCAAGAGACAATATATGCTTGGGGGCCCTACTTAATTGCATAGTTATGCCTTGAGATGCACCTCGTGGTATACATGGATGGAGAGAGTCTTGGTTCAGGTGTGACACTACTTCATGTATAGTCATGGGAGAACATTATTGTCATGAGGTCCATTTGTGCACATGTTAGGCCATAGTGGGAGCCATGGGTAATGGCGTATAGGGGGGTTCTCTAGCATCAGAAGCTAGGAAACATGAGGTTCTGGAGGAGATGGTTTGATGACATGGATACAGTGGTGTGGTAGCCATATCTAGGTTATGAGGCTTGGATTGATGACGATGTACACATGTCATTCACGAGACAACATTAGTACTTGATTGGGAGGATGAAGCATATCATTGACTAATATCTTCCTTCTTAGGTGTTGTGGTAGTTTGGTATATAGTATGACTTGCCTCAGGTCACAATGATTTTTGCATGGGTGAGGGCAGATGTGCTAGCATGGCCACCAATGATGGATGCACAACTAGCACTGGTGGATTGGGGAGCCTTACAACTAGTGATATGGGATTGGGGGAGCATGTTTGTGGATGTGGGGACTATCTTGGCATATGAACCATGGTGGGTACAAACTAGGCCTATGCAGTTGACACTTCTAGATGTAGATCCAGAGAAGGAGGAGGAGGAGATTATAGTGGAGAAGATAGAGGCAAAGGAGGGGGAGGGAGAAAGGAGAGATGGGGGAGGTGGTGGGGGAGGTGGCAAGGATGATAGAGGGGATGATAGTAGGGATGGGAGAGAAGAAGGGGATAATGGAGGAGATGGGATTCAGGTTTTGGCAGCAGTGGCGACAGGGCAAGTGGCGGCAGGTTAGGTGCTAGTGAGGTAGGTACCAGTAGGGAAGGTGGGCTCATCAGGCACATGCCCATCTAGTACAACTCCTGATCCAATTCCATCTACTCGATGGAGGACGCAGCAACGCAGGGGGGATGAGGAGGAGGACATAGATAAAGGGTTTAGGTTGCAAGTTTAGAGGACATGGTGGAGTAGCAGCGGTAAGAGCTAGCCTCGGTGACTGCTGAGAGGGATAGTGTATAGATAGAGCTGCAGAGATTGCAAGGTCTATTGAATGCAGTAGCTAGAGATGGACATCCACAGATACAAATATTACAAGCTTAGATTGGGCATCTGCAAAGCTAGTTTCAGGCTTAGATCACACAATTTACCGCAGAGTGGGATATGGAGAGAGTGCTTAGGTAGGGGGAAGAGATTAGGCTATAGAGAGAAAAGGCACAAGTCACCTAGTTGCAGTAGTAGGTGACTCAATTAAAGGGGGTTATTGATAGGAGCAATATGACACAAATGTGGTAGGATTATACTGCTTCTCAAAGAAAGCTGGGATAGGTGTAGAGAGAGTTATTAGATGTGAGAGCTCAAGCTGAGTACTATTGCGGAGCTTATCAGATGGTTGTTCCTGAGGGGTAGAGGGTTCCAATCTATAGCCAAAAGAGCCAATTGGGTGCTTCAATCTCTCATAGATCAAGCCGCTCTCAGAGATCCATCCAGCAACCATTGCCCCAACAGCATGTTCCCAGCAGCAGGTACCCATGGGACCACCTCCTCCTTGACCTATAGGCTCTAGTGCTCCACGTAGGTCTCCACCTGGTTCTCCTACTCCATATGTGCAAGAGAGTTCTGCTCATGGCTCGTGAGCTTATGTATGCCTTCAGGTTTTAATTGTATTTTGGCCCTATTGGCATTTTGTATCATGACCATTATGTGATGTATGATTTTGATCAATATATATATATGATTTTTGGTGATGACTATATGGATGTGTTCTAATATTTATGTTTATGATTTTTATGGATGCATTTGATATATGGATGTTATGATGATGCACTTGATCGATGTTATATGTTTTGTAATGATGTATGTATATGGATTGTTTATGGTTTTATGGTTTTATGGTTTATGATGTGGATTATGATGTGGATTGTGCACTGATGTTTTATGGATGATTATGGTAAATGGATATATATGCATGTGATATTATGAATGGATTAATGAAATGCAAATGGAATATATGCTCAGATTAATAAACATATATTATGTATGGATAAATGAAAATACAAATGGAAATATATGCTTAGATTAATAAACATATATTATGCAAATGGAAATGGAAATATATGCTTATGGATAATGTAATGATGCGATTAATGGTATGGTAATGATTATGATAGATTAGATGCAGGCTTAGTAGATGGTTAGATGGGATTGGAATAGATTAGGAAGGGTGTATCCTCGGTCACTTAAGCCACATTTAGAGAGGCATTTTTGGGTAGAAGTGGATAAGATAGGATTGGGTAGGGGATGGGATGAAGTTGATTAGGATTTGGTAGGGTAGGAGGAATTTGTTAGGATGGGGAGGAGATGGGGGGAATAGTTTTATCTTTTTCTTTAGAAATGCTAAGCCAAGGTGAAATAATTACATCATTTGGGGGATTAGGGATGATGGGTTGGGGTGATAATTGTATTGATATTTTGAGAGAAAACCTAGATTTATTATAGCACAAAGGATATTTTCACCAAGGTATGAAGGACCAAGGTGATGATGTATATCCATCCTTTGCATGGACAAAACCCACAAACAATAGAATGATCCCATGCATGCCCAAGATAGTACAATCTTGTCTAGATTGGGGAAGGAGACTCATAGCGTACATCTATAGTACACAAAAGGTATGATAAACCTTAGATGCAAAAGGAAATTGGGATGCTAGAACCCTACGTTTTACAAGATATGAATACGAAATTGGAGTAATGAGACCAACCCACAAGCACATCATACAAAAGAAATGCCCATGCCTCATTCTAGGTGTTTTTCATCACATACCATGATATAGTGAGATCAAGGTAGTTTTGAAATAATCCTTAGAATGAGACAAAATATAAAAATCAATAGTCAAAAAGACCAATTGACCAAACAAATAGCCATTGCATCTCTTGCCAAGATAGATGTAGATTTGATTGATTCTACCTATTGTAGGAATGATATATGCATTAAGGTAGGGATCAATTGGATGATAAGGATAATAGTCAAAAGATGGGCAAAACAAAATAGGCCATATGTCATGATTGAAGTTGGTTTGATGATTGATGATTTTTGTGTGAAGGATGATGCTTTTAGAAGTATGCTTAGCAAGTGTATTGCATTTGGATCAAGTGTAAGCTTAGGAAATAGGGACCATCAAAGCGGGTTGGATGGGTGCATCTTATGTACCTATGTACTGGATACTTACTTCATATTCCAGACTACCTACATACCCTATATCCATGGGATTAAGGCATATTAAGATACAGGTGATAATGATATGTAGTTCTGGTTTGTGGTGATGATGTAGGGATGGTTTGGGATGGGTTGGATGGGTTGGATGGGTTGGATGGGATGTTTTGATGATGATGTTGATTTTGGAATGGATAATTTTAGATTTTTGTATTTTCTAATGTTTTTGGAATTTTTGAGGATATTTTGATTTTTTTGGATTTTGGTGATTTTGTAATGTTTTTTTATTTTTTCTAGTTTTCTATTGTACAAGGAGGGCATACAAGGATCCAATTATTTAGGAATCTACCTCAGGTGGGTGATGAAGGGATGAGATAAGTGATGTTGAATGTTTTTTATTACAAGCCATGGGATGGAGATGGTATGGAGTGATATGGATGAAGGCGATGACTTATTAGATGGTAGAACCAACTAATACACATGGCACCTGAGATAGGTTTTCACCATGGTACTTATCCAAGGTGCCACCGAAGTGATTTTCACCATTGGATGGCTTTATTCCACTCAATTTTTCTTGATTTTTTTATTTTTTTAGATTTTTGCTTTTTTTTATTTTTTTGTTGAGATAGCCTAATGGGTTAAGCATAGAATTTCTTCATGTGCATGATATTCATTAGCTCATCTAGAGGCTACCCATCAATTGTTACAATCTGATGGGCTCCTGATCCATAGTTGGTGGTGATGACATAGGGTCCTAACTAATTAGGTTCGAACTTGCCCTTCTTCTGACACTCTTGTAAATTTTTCTAATTTTCCATAAGGACTAGATCACCTATCTCAAACTGGCAGGTCTTGATCTTCTTATTATAGATTCTACAGAGGAAATTCTAATAATCTTGTAGGTGGTTAAGATCATTGAGGTGCTTCTCATACAATAGTTCTAGCTCATTCAGTCGTGCAACCCTATACTCCTCCTCATTAATAAGATTCTGCAGTGAGATTTTGAGAGAGGGGAGCTCAACCTCGATGGGGAGGATGGCTTCAGAACCAAATACCAAGGAGTATGGTGTGGCTCCTATGGTGGTATATATGCTTGTACAATAGGCCCAAAGGGTGGGATTAAGTTGTAGGTGCCAGTCACAGCTAGCTTCGTTTACTATTTTCTTCAAAATTTAGAGGATGGTTTTATTCGAAGCTTCGACTTGACCATTACCTTGCTAGTCATATGGAGTAGAGAAATAATGTTGGATGTGGAATTTATGGCAAAGAGTGCAGACTTATTGGTTCTTAAATGGTTTCCTATTGTTGATGATGAGGGATGCCATAACAACATATGATGTAATGGTGGATGAATTTGGTGATTTGGATACCAGTGGTGAAAGTGAGTGGAATGGCTTCTACCCACTTAGTGAAGTATTCGATAGTCAAAATAATGAACTTATATCCATTAGATGATGGTGGGTGAAGTTTTCCAATGAGGTCGAGCCCCCACTATGAAAAGGGTCATGGAGTTGTGATAGGTTGCAATTCTTGTGATGGAGTGTGGATGAGATCTCCATGTTGTTGACAAAGAAGGCACTTCTTAACAAACTGGTTAGCATCATTTTCCATAGTCGGCCAGTAGTATCCTATTCTAAGAAATTTCTTCACAAGGGTAGGTCCACTAGAGTGTGCCCCAAAAATACCATCATGTACCTCTTATAAGGTCATTTCATCTTCTCAAGAATTGAGACACCTTAGAAGGGTACCTTTAAGACTCTTTCGGTATAGTACTGTTTCACCGATGAGGGTGAAATGAGAGGTTTGATGGATGAAGGATCAGCGTTGGTTGGATGATAGGTTCAGTTGGATGATGTTGTCATGGAGATATTGGTAAATATCTTGGTACCATGGGGATAAGGGACCAATAATGTCGCACACCAATTCAGATTGTGGCACATCATATGCGGGCACCTATAGCTCTTCAATAAGTAATTCACACTTGTGGCTATTCTTCTACATATCGACCAAAGATCCTATGTGTTGATCATGATGTTAGTCATAAACAAACATAGATAAAGCAATGCAAATCAAACCTTTATCATCTTGAAAGATATGATGAATTCAGAGAATTCATGATCCCAAGTCTTCGTGGATTAGTTCATAATCATTTGACATTACTCAATTGTTTGATGTGCGTTGTTGTTTTCCATTCAAGGGGCCTTACATTTCTGATTCCAAGAAATTCATGTCTAGATAATCTCAATTTCACCTGCTTTCTATAAACTTCTTAACAAACAAGGTAAAATCTTACTATGTTCAACCAAATGATGCAGATATTATGTAAGTTTGATCATTTCCTCTACATATCAACTCATATTAACTAAATTTTACCTCTGCATGGTAAATTTATTCAAATGATGTGCCTACAGGCATATATTTACATGATTAATGTCATTATTTATGTTCATTTGCATGATATTTGTCATTTCAACATGCTATTTGCTCAAATATGTTAAAGATATTCAGTTTCCTATGAGATATCAGCATATTTTCTTATATCTGCTTAAGATTTTCTATATATTTGCAATTGTGACGATGATCAAATGAAATTAAAGAAATTTAAATGAATGCTTTCTAAATTTACTAAAATGAGTGAATCTTTAGCTATTGATCCATATACATTATTGACACTATCATGAAGAGAAGGAAATCAAACCATATGTTCACCAGGTTGTTCCATAGCTAGATATGATTGATCTACTAACTTTGATGGAAAGGAATGAAAACAACATGTGTAGACTGGAAAGCGCTTCAAGGGATGCAACAAATCAAAGCACATATCCAGAATCCATTCACAGATTACTCAGAGTTTAGGATTGTATGTAATCAAGGTACTTCATCTTCATTAAGCATGCAAAAGAAATATACATTCGTAATTAGCCTTGAGAATTAGTCCTGATGTTTCAGCAATCTAATCTCAATTAAGTTTTGAATGAATTACAAAGTGCACTCCATCTCCTTTTATAGGACAAGGAGAGGAGGCGGTTACAACTGTGATGTCTGGTTGGTCAAGATCTTATTATATATCAGGACATTCACATCTATATGCTTCATCTCAGAGAGGGCAATCAAATGTTTCTCAACCTTTATTGACCTCTGTCCAACTTCTTTCTGCAACTTATCTACCTTACTCCTTAATGTGCTAAGCAAATTCCAATTGGCAAGTGATGTCTTTATTACCTTTTCTCCTTCAGTGATGAACTAGATAAACCACTTATCCATCACATGTGACAAATGTTTCATAACATCTAATCCAATCATTTCATCTTGAGATATTATGGTTAATGGGGTGGATGTGTTGATAGGGCTATTGGTAGGTGCTACCAATCCCTTTATAAATGCTTGCATTTGAGCAATGTGCTCTTTATGCACCTTATTCTTATTCTTCTCTTTCTCTATTGTTACCAACAATGTATCTATTATATCTTTGGCCTCCTGACCTTCTTGCTGCTCAGTGACAAAGCCCAAATGTAAAGTGGTTATTTGAAACTCACTGGCACTTATTTCCCCTTTGGCTTTGTCCACAACAAGTACAACCACTTGAGTTGTTCTTTTACCTGTAGCTTGATCTCTCTTTATTACAGAGGTGGCCCTAGCCCTCCTCTTTGGTTCGGCTATGTCAACCAAAAATAATCTAGTTATGTCAAAATTTGAAGAAACCCCCGGAGGATGTGGATTTACCTCATGTTGTAGCCAATATGGCACCTCAACTCTAGATCCTTCCTGGTTTGTATGTTCAATATGAACATTTGGTGATCCTATGTTCTACTCCAGCCTTTGTGGTGACTGCTCCTTCTCTTCCTCATTGCACGAACCTCCTCATGTGTGGAGTCCTTTTGTGTTGTCTTTATGCTCTTGTCATGCTCATCTTGTGATGATGGGTTCACATTAGGGTTCTGGTGGCCTCAATCTTGAGCATCTCGATGATCCTCTTTACTACCTTTGTCAACATTTTCCTCTTCCTTGTTATCATCACCAACTTGTGGACCTTGTTGCCCAGTATTTGGTATATCAGTATCATTAAGACATTGGTGTTTGATTGTCCTGGCTTCCTTTGTCCCCTTATCATGTAATTACTCACTATCTTGAGTATCAAGCTGATTAGGTACTCTTGCATATTCATCCATGGTTGTATTATCTTCCAATTCATCCTGCCCTGAAGTTGTATCCTTATCTTTATTTTCATCTTCATTACTCTGATATGCCAGGTCAATAGTTGTTAGGCTAGTGACTTGAGCAACTAGTCTTGCTAGGCCAATTTTCTATGTTGTAACCTCTGGACTATCTTCTTCCATTTCTTCCTCTTTTGTTTCCTTTTGCACAGTGGGAGTATTTTGGGGAGTCATCATTGTATTTTTCACTAATGCCTCCATAGGGCTGGTAGATACTTCCCTTACCACTTCATCCTCTGAAAGCTCTATTGTTTCATCTAAGGGGAGGGATTGGTCATCTCCTCTTTTCTTCATCTCTTTTCTTTTCTCTTCGATCAACTCAGTTTTAAACTGAATTATGGTGGGAATGGGTACATCATGCTATAGAATTCACCTAATTTCCTCACCTCCTTTTCCTTTCAACACAATACCAAGTCATACATCCACTGACCCCCTCATTGCTGGTGCTAGATTTTTATTTTGTGGCACCTCTTGAGTTTTCTTTCTTTTCCTCCTTATGAGGAGAACTTCTTCATCAATACTTTCCTCTAAGTCTTCACAAGTGATACTAGGCTTTGTGATGGGTTCATGTTGTTCTATAGGTGCTTGGGATGTTGTAGCAACAAAGGTTGAAGATGAATCCTTTTTAGGTGGGGGGGAACGGATGATTCTCACACCTACATTCTAATTTCCTTTCTTGGCCCCCTTTGTTGTATCTCCTTGCTTTCTTTCTACTTTGGACTCCCTCTTCTCTTTGAGGAAATCATCATATTCCTCATTTGTCAAGTCTTGTCTCTTCCTCTTTTTATCAATAGTAATGGCCACTCCTTTGGCCTTGAGTGCAATAACCTCTCTATCTACCCACTCTTTGGTCAATTGCATGACCCTTTGTGTTATTATTTCCAATGAAGTTTCCTCTGATTGACTTCAGTCGGGTGATGAGATTGTATCATTATATACTTTATAGTCCTCATATTCTTTTGACAGAATAACTCCATCATATTCATGTAATTGCATAGGAACTGGTATGTAATCCAATGTGCGAACTTGCTTTAAAGTGAATCTTTAGTAGCTTCTCTTTCACACTTCTACCTCATCTTCACAATCAGTCCAGTAATCTTCAAGGTGCACTTGGTGTACTTGCATTCTATTGTATGGGTCATATTGCCTAGATAAAAGAAAGGGATGTAGGCACATTAACTCTAACCCCCCTATTTCTTCTTTAGCAGTCTCCTTATCAGCACACATATACCATCCAATGATGAGTGGGAACAGGACATTGGGTATCTTTTTTTTCTAAACAAAATCTTCAAATGAAGGCAGTATCTGCTTGGCCATTTCCATCAGTATGACCTTGTCTGTCAGATATCTTGGAAACATAAGGAGTTGCCAAGTGAAACCTTCTATTCTTAATATATGTGAACGTGGGGAATTGGATAAACCAGGCCCCATGCTTGTATATTACTACCTGAGCTTCCATGCTCAGTCTTTTTGCTCTATCTTCCTCCATGGTCCTGACCAAATGCATAATAAAGGCATCATTTACTCTCTTGTAATGTTGGAGAGATGCTCTCATCTTCAATTGTGGGTAATGATACCATATATTCATATCCCTAGGGTTAGAACCAACCCTGCCAACCATCTGTAGACCATCAAATG
The DNA here is from genome assembly GCA_027924645.1 of Cunninghamia lanceolata. Taxonomy (NCBI): domain Eukaryota; kingdom Viridiplantae; phylum Streptophyta; class Pinopsida; order Cupressales; family Cupressaceae; genus Cunninghamia; species Cunninghamia lanceolata. The sequence continues at coordinate 15,242,741 of BSBN01001272.1, read as the reverse complement.
TCCCTCAGAATGCACATGCATATACCACATATGAGGTCATGTGAAACATATTACCTTCCCCCCAAGATTCCTCATGCCTTCAATGCTATCACTAATAATCTTTGCCCATTAGGGTTTTTCATTAGTAGTCTCTACCATTCTCATAAGACCATACATCCAGTCTTCAAAATGGCCTGCATTTGGCCTTCCCCTCATATGACTGAGCATAACCATTAAGTATTGATACTCAGGGGAAAATTCAAACTTGTATAGATGCACTGGAATTTTTGCAGAGGCTCTATATGTACTATTACTCGACCTCCATGAGAACATAATCCTTCTATAGTCTTTTTGACTACCGTTGTATTGTTTTTCTAGTGCTTCCAAATCTATCTTACATACGTTAGGCCCTAATGGAAAATTCAAAGCTGATTTGATGCCTGCGATTGAGAAATCAACATACACCCGACCATGTTTTTCTACCTTTCTATTGCGAACATTGTAATTACGAGCACATTAAACCACTAGCTCAGTGGCCTCTATTGCATAAGGAAATCCACCAACATGCCAAATGCCTGAATTGTATATGTTGATAAGTAGGGGCTTCCCATTGCCCTTTTCTGATTTCATTGTCCATACATCTAGATAAGTGTTTTCTGGATGTGTATCATTTATTTGACCATATTTGAATGATGCCCCCCATGTTATATACTCATGGGCTTCAAGAATTTAGTGTCTGATCTATTCCTATGGATATCCATTGTATCCTGCAACAAAAAACATAAGTATGCCTTACCCTAACATGCCTTATGCGCATTTAGATTTAGCAATTGCATGAATACCATGGTGTTTTGACTTTTAGAAAGCATAATTCATACATCCTCATATTAATTTACTTTGGTAAAAACTAACATTTGCCTGTTCATCTATCCATAAACAACAAAAGAGGGTTTCATCATTACATACCTAATATTTGCGCCCTTTTAAACTACTTGATCTATATCCAGATATGTGTGTTCACTTTGCAATTACTCTCCTCCATTTGCCATTTGAAGGTGCACTCCGTTCTATTACATTCACAGGTTACTGTAATGGCACCTTAATCGCACAGGAGCTTTGTAATCTCTTCTTGAATACGTGATAAGCTTAAAATGAACTCAAATTCACATTTTTAATCAGTAACACTAGCGAATTAGGGTGTAATTAATGTCAAGTTGTTCATATCCATAGATCTACACCCTAAGCTTTTGAGATTCTAACAGGTGGGACGATGTTATTTGAAATTTTGAATGTTCACCAACAATTAGAATAACATTTAATACAAGTTTTGCACATTCGCAAATGTCAAGGATACTAACTAAAATGCATGCTCTTTCTGAATATGCTGATGATGTAAGCATGACAATGGTCAACCATTAACCAACAATTGAAGGATTGGGTTACCTTAATTTTGTCTCATTATCATGATATTATGATATGTTGATATGGATCAGTCAGTGTGCCATGTGGCAACATCCTATTGGTTCGTAGAAATCTACGTGTTATATGTCCCAAGGGTGGATATGAGGATATTAAGAAATATTTGGATGTTCAATTATGTGGAATATCCCCCCCTTTTTTTAAGATGAGGGTGATGTCAGCACTTTTACTAATATTTAGAAATGGTGAGGAGGTGACGTCACTATCACATTAGTGAAAATTAGGGATCTAAGTTAATGTGTCGAATATTAAGATTTGCTTTCATATTGCATCGGGTCAGGATATTAGCAAATATCTGGGATATTGAGAAGGAGATGATCCTTTTAATGTCAGTGATCATGATGGCGTCATCATCATATCAGGTCCTCTTTAGAATAGATCAAGATGATGTCATCATCACATTAACAAATGTCTGGGATATTAAGTTAATGTGTAGGATATTGAAATTTATACCTATGTTTGATTTTGAGCATTCAGATGACGTCAGTATCATATCGGGTCTTTTTTATGCTAATATCGAATGACATCATCGAGATGTTAATTAATATGCATGATATTAAGAAATATGCCGACATTTGGTATTTACATTATATTTGAGGTAAGTCTGCACATTAGTGAATATCAGGGATATTCAGGCAAAAGTGCACCTTCAGGGAATGTGCACGAGTATTGACGGGTGGACACTTCTTGAGTTGAAATTTGACGTCTGCATATTAGCAAATATGCAGATGTTGGGATTTTCTTTGTTAAAACATGTGTCCAGGATATTAACGAATATCAGGATCCTTAGGGAATGTGATGACCCTCTCATGAGTGACTAGTTTGACCAACATTGACCAGACTTAACTTCTTATCCTTAAGGAATTTTGGGGTGATCCAAAAGGCAAACCTACTTAAAAATTTGCAATCTTTCATCTGATGAGGTTTGTGAAAGCAAAACTCAACTTTGGCATTTAACCCTTTTTATGAGGTCTTTGCATGTGCAGGGTGATATTTTGTCACTACATCTGATACACAACTTTTACCATATCGCCCAAGGCAAGGGAGAAAAAACAAGCCAAAAACGTTGGGTGCCTATTTTGCTGAGGCAAAATGGGGTATGTTGTGTAACCACACAACAACTTGCCACCAAAGAAAATAACAAAATTCAAATAATTCAAGAGGTAAGGACAAATTAAAACATAATGTTCCAACTCTTATTAAGCATAAGCATCTTAATCTTCCTGAATGATGTCAATTTTGATCAGTCTAACAATGCTAACAAGGGATCAGGTGTGTGCATGTGATTAATATCCCTCATCTTGAAAGTAAGTTTAAAACACTAGTGACTAGTGTTAAGCTACATAATTTGGTTCATCCCTCATAGCCAACTTAGATAGAGCCTTACTGCCAGCAGGCGTTCATAGCCCCGGTAAGGTTATCGTTGCAATTCCCTTAAGTAGAGCCCCGCTACCAGTGAGGCGTCTATATCCCCAGTAGAGTTACTTAGATGACCTAATTATCTCTTTTGGATATTTAATATATTTCCTTTATTTTTTCATAAGATATCATCATGTAAGCACATTTTGCAAGGTGTGATCACTTGCTATTTAGGTTGAGAATTGCAATGGTAGAAAGGGCAACCTTTTGATTTTTCACTTAACACCACACTAGTATGTTCAATAAGCCCAAGGCTATTAGGTGAGTCATGTGAGAATCTCCTTGTACAAGAAAAGGTATCACTGATGAATCGGATATCATAAACCTGATCAAGAATACTTCTTCTAACATGAGTTACAACCTATGTAAGAACTTGTACTCATCCCTTGAATTCTAACAATTTCAGTGTTTTCTGAAGTGAAAAGGTACAACATTTTGCCTAAACAAAACAAGGACTCAATGGCCCAAAGCAAACTATACAGAATGTACATTACATATATATGGTACATCATCATGATATGACCTGCCTAGGCCTAAAAATAATGTTTGAGGAATTCTCCATTGACTGGCAATGGGACATACTCACTTGTTAGGGTCTTAAGCTTGTAGGTGCTATCACCAAGGATTTCTGATATCTGAAAGGGACATATCCATAACTTGTCAAACTTCCCATGATCACCTTTCCTCTCATGTGCTTTGTCCTATGATAGAACTAAATCCGATATCCTAAAGGCCTTTACTTTAGCTCTCTTATCAAACCAATGTTTGGCGAATTGGTCAATCGCCCCATCTCTCTTTTCTTCTAGGTGCATGAGTTGAAGCAACCTGACCTCTTATTTTCTATCTATGTCTAAGTATTCCTGTGTGAATTCCAAGGTAGGAATTTTGAGATTAACAAGGAGGATGGGATCCACCCCATAAACTAGCTAGTAAGGGGAATTCCCTATGCATTTTTCATTCTAGTTTGATCCACCCACAAGGCATATTTAAGTAAGGTATTCCACTCCCTGGTGTTTTTTCTATCAATTTCTTTATGATGCTCAATAAATTCTTATTGGTTGACTCTACTAAGCCATTTCCTTAGGGATAATAGTATGAAGAGAATTTTAAAATGATCCCATAATCAAAAGCCCATCTAGATAATCTTAAAGATGCAAAAGTTGGTCCATTATCACACACTAGAGCATACATAACTCCATACTTGGTGATGATGTTCCTTTCTAAAAATTTGATTGCATCCTTTGCAATACAAGTCTTGTTGTTGACTGCTTCAGTCCACCTGGTACAATAATCAGTGATTGTCAATACATACATGTGGCCTAAAGATGATGGAGGATTGATAGGACTGATGAAATCCATGCCCCATTGAGCAAATGGGTGCATCTCCATAATTGGCTACAGGGGTTGGGCAACATATCTCTCTCTATTAGTAGTAGTTTGGTAGGTATGGAAACATTTGATATGTTCAGCGGTATCCTTAAAAGTTGTTGGCTAGTAGGATATTGCTATCACAATAGCATGAGTAGTAGCTAGGTGAGATCCATGTGCTGTCCCAAATTTATCATGTAATTCTGTGAGAATCTTATCAGCTTCTGTCTTGTCCAGACATCTAAGGTATATTCCTTCATAATTCTTCTTGAAGAGGATCCCTCCTTTGATCATGTATTTCTATGATCTGATCTTTAAGGCTCTCCTTTGAGAAGCCTGCATTTTTGGTGGGCACTTTCCGGTGATCAGGATATGTCTGATATCTGAATACCAATCTTTATTTTCCTTTGTGTTCACAACATATTGTTGACTCACTAAGTTGGGGTCAATTTAATAAATCATCTGTCTCAAGGTTTGCCCTCTAACATGTTCATAGGAGTTATGTCCATGTCATATTCTTGGAGCACTCTTATCCATTTCGCTCTCTTCTCTCCAGGCTCGTTCTGCATCAAGAGCATTTTGATTGTTGCATCAAGTACAACTATAATTATCTTGCTTCTCAAGATATATTGTCTAAATTTCTTTACTGCTCTAACCATAGAAAGGGCTTGTCTTTCAACATCCATGTATCTAAGCTCTGCATCTCTAAATGGAGAAATCATAAAGGTGATGGGTTTCTCCTCTTTTTCTTCATTTCTTTGCATAAGGACTGCTGCATAAGTATGCTCAGAAGAAAATGAATAAATGTAAAACTCTCTTATGTAATCTAGGTTGATCAGGATAGGTGCATCTGCTATGGCCTTCTTGATATCCTCACATGCAGCTTTTGCTTTAGGTGTCCATTCAATTTTGGCATCTTTCTTGAGCATTGCATTGAGTGGCCTAACAATCTCTACAAACCCTATGATGAACTTCCTCACAAAATTTATCTTACCAAAGTAAGATTTGAGTTCCTTTTTGCTCCCTAGGAGTTGTAGCTTCATTATGGATTCCACCCTACCAGGGTCAATGGTGATCCCATTTTCTGATATTACATGACCAAGAAGCTTACCTGTGGTCACCCCAAATATACCTTTCTTTGGGTTAAGAGAGATACCATATTGCTCAGACTTCTTTAGTACCTTTCTGAGGTCTTCTATATGGTCACCTCTCTTCTTTGAGAAAACAGTCAGGTCATCCATGTATATAACTATACATTTACCAACCAAACCTCTGAATGCTATGTCCATTGCACGCTGAAATGTGGCTCCAGCACTGATCAAGCCAAAATGCATGTGCCTATAAGCAAATATCCCCCACTTGGTGGTGAATGTTGTCTTTAATCTATTTATTTTGTATACCATCACCTGGTTGTGTCCTGAAAAGCCATCTAGGAAATACATCATTTGAGCTCCATTCACTATCTGTAAAACTTCATCTAATGAGGGAAGAGGGTAGTTGTCCTTTTCTGATGCTCTATTCAGATTTCTAAAGTCTACACAAAGGTGTATGTCTCCATTATTTTTCCTAACTGGGACTAGATTTGCCACCCAGGTTGAGTGCCTGACAGGAAATATGATCCTTGCATTCAGCAATTTTTTAATTTCATCAAAGATTATAGGTTCTGGTAATCCATTGACTAGCATCTATTTTTGCCTAAATGGTTTGGCATTCGGCCTTAGTGGGATAGTATGAGTGATGATTGATGTATCATATGTCTTCAGCTCATCATAATTCCAGGCAATAACGTGGATATAATCTTTCAATGCTTGGGTTGTCCCTATTTTTTCTTCTTTCAAACAGACTTTGCCAATCAAGACATTCCTGATGTCTTCATCATGCCCTATGTTGACTAGTGAATATTCCCCTCCATCTGTCTTTGGGAGATCTTTTTTCTTTATCATGTTGTCCAAATCAAAAGCTCTTTCAAGATCAATCATGCCTTTAGTGATTCTATTGCTTGGTAAGTCCATGATTTCTTCTTCTTCCCATACATGATCTTCTAGGTTCTTCTCATCTAGGATCTGTGCTTCGAATATATCCATATTTGCTATAAAATCTAGGATATGTTGATCATCATCAAACACTTGGAAGTTAGTCACATTATCAGGTATGGAGGGTACTGATACTAGCTCTACTGAGAATCTCTTCATCCCCGAGATGGATAGAGATTCCAATGTGCTGGTAGCCTGTGCCAGTGCATCATCTATGTGATTTTGTTCCCTAGGGACATGCATAATGTTGAATGCATCAAATTCTTCTATTAAGTCCCAAACTCTATGCCTGTAATTTGACCATTTTTTATAATTGCATGCATAGATACTCCTGACTTGCTTTATCACTAATTCTGAGTCTCCATAGACATGCAAAATTTTGACTTTCTTCTTAAGAGAAAACAACAATCCATGAATTAAGGCTTCATATTCAGCCACATTATTAATGCATGGGAACTGCAATCTATATGCTGCTAAAAAGGACTTCCCTGATGGATCAATGGTCAATGCCTACTCCAGCTCCCTATTTGGACTTAGAACCATTAAAACTTAGAATCCATGGCTTATCTTTTGTTAATGGCTTATCAAGGCCTTCTCTTTCCTTCTTGGCTCTTGCAGCCACACCACTTGATATCCATTTCAACTTTTGAGGTTCAGTCCCCATTGCTTCTAGTGATTTCTGTAGAGACTTTATATCCATCATTCTGATATTGTTTCCTTTATCTTCTAGATGTGTTGCAAGCCTACTCTCTTTGTCTTTAGGCATATCCCTAAAATTCTATAATTTACCCTTAGAGCACAACTACTCTTCTTTGTTTAACACATGTAAGCATAGGGCACATGCTAGTCCCTGTGGTGATAGCATTTTCCTTTTCATGAGGGTCCTCATCACATATCAGGATTTCTTATGAATGGTGTATGTATACATTATCCTGATGTGCATCTTCCTCATGTTCCCCTACATTGACTAAAGAAAACAATCAAGAATCAGTATCATCATCATCAGATATTTCACTTACCTTAGTTGAAGATGATCCTATTTCACTATAAATTCTTTCTAACTCAATCATGTCCAAACATGTTTCACAGTCTTTCTCTGAATGTGCTTCATCATGTAACATGCACAAGTCAAATATTAGGATATTATCAATAGATGTGCCTAATAACTAGCATCTCTACATTTCTCTGGATAAGTATTTTTCAAACTCTTTAAAGTGGTCTATTTCTTCATTATCAGTTGAACTATGATCAAAGACGCTGATCATCTTATCTTCTTGATCAATATTTCTATGCATATGCATGTTATACATCAAGACTTCCTCAATCCTGACCGTTTGAGGTCTTATGGCATAAACCCCTGGTTCAACATCTACATAGAGTATCTCATTAGTATTATTGTACTCAATGATCATATGTTTCATCCTAGGTTTAGCTTCTATCCTTATTTGGTTAGGGATTCCTTTCCAAGGTAACCACATATGGCTAAAGTCAGTGGCCATGTAACCATTAAGTGTTTTGGACCAATCCCTACTAAGCAACATTCCATAAGTATCAGGGATATCTACCACCTGGATGTCAATGTAATATTGCACCCTTGGGTTTGATGCAAGTTGCATGTGGATATGAGTTAACTCCCCTATCACACGCACTTCTATTTTATCAAGTTGTGTCACCTTCTTGAGGGATTTGGCTAGATGTAAGCGTAAAGCATTGCAAATGGATAGTTGTATCACATTTGTTGATGCACCTGAATCCACTAAATAGTTGTGTAAATTCTTTCCAAATATTCTTAGCGTGATTAAGAATGGAGGTGACTCAGACTTATCTCTGTATAGAGTCATGTGTGATGTTTTAGTAGCTTGAACGGTAGCCTGCACTTTATTCTTGATAGTATTTTCCTTAGGTGCAAGATCTCTAGTCAGGATGTGACTAGGATTATGACCATGATTGTCATCTTTTGATGTGGATTCATCTAAGGATTTAAAAAAGGCTTTCTTGATTACTGGAGTTTTGAGAAATTCTGACAAGGATAAGCTAATTTTGATCTTTTTCATCTCTTCTGCCAGATATGTGACTAATTTATCAGACTCAGGCAGTTGGCTGATGGCTTTTGTCACTATATTTTGGGGCATGAAATATTGAGTATTCACCTTGGGAGGACCAGGATTGTTATTGGCTTTAGGATCTAGTGGAGTGTTGAAATTATTGGGAGGAATGGATGTGGTCAAAGGACCAACTAGTATGTTTGGATTACTCCTTAGGTTATAATTATGCCTACCCTGATATTGTTGTTGGTAAGCATGAACCTCTTCAGGTTCTAGCTCTGGTTCATTTTTGTCCTCAAAGGGAAACACATAGTTTGACTCAAATACTAATGTAAACTCTTCACATGCTAATGTGTAATTCTCATGAGTTGAGATCAATTGATGATGTTGATGAATGATAGAACTTTCCAGGACAAGTGCAGACTCATACCCTAAGGGAACAATTTCATTTCCTTCAAGACAGGGAAGATCTCCTGCAGTATTGGACACTTCATCCTGGAAAATACTAGCTACTATCTTGAACTGGGGGTAGTCTAGTTTAGCATGCTTATTGGTATTGTGTATTTTGCACCAATTTGTCAGTGCAGTTTCTACTACATTCACCCTAGTTGTATGTTTAGGTTCATTAGGAAGCTGATTGTCCAATGGCGATGGCAATGAGTCATTGTTTGGCCTGGTATTCCAAGTTCTAGGTGGCCTAGGGGCAACATTGTTATTATCATTGTTATTAAAATTCCTATCATTATTGTACCCCTTGTCAGGATATCTAGATCTATCATTGTTATTTCCATATCCCTTATCAGGATATCCTCTGTTCTAATTTGGCTGGGAATAAAAGTTTTGACTCCTCATATGCATGATTTCAATAGTCAATTTCCTCAGTTGTGTAGATATTTCCTTAATGTTGAATTTTTCTCTTCTTGAGCCTTAGCTACTACATTATCCTTTTGAGGTTTAAAGAAAGAACTACCATTGCTACTGTTTTGCACTGCATCCTAGGATACTTGTCTAGTATGAGGTATCATCTGACCATTTCCATTTGGAGGAGGCATGATACTAAGTGGAGGTACCTACAGGGGACTAGGCATAATGGCTGGGGGTATCATAACTCCATTACCTTGTGGTTGTGCATGATATGCAGGATATCTAGAATTAGGTGTAAAGCCATGTGTTAACTTTTGATTGACTTTAATGGCTTCTTCAAAAGCACCTGCTAATGAAGTTATGGCTGGATGTGTTCTTCTTATGAACATAGATGTTAAGGGATCTAAGGATGAATAATATATGGATATAGCTACCTCATCACCTACGTTGTATGGATCAACTAACTTGGAGTGCATTTTCTGAAACCTAGAGTTGAAATTAGAGATCATTTCTCCCTCAGCTCTTTTGATTGTAGCAAACATGTGATAAGTGGTAGCTGGATCTACTGGTATTTTGAATCTTCCTAAGAAGGCTTTCTCTAGGGCATCCCAGGTAGGGATGGTTGACTGAGAAAGACCAATGTACTAGCTATAAGCCTCCTCTCCTAAAGAGTAAGGAAATAACCTACACACTACATCTTCATGTTCTATTCTTGCCCTAAAACAAGCTTCCTTGTAGGTTTTGATATGATCCTCTACATCCTGGTAAGGATGATACTTTGGATAGATTTTGTCCGGATTCTTAGGTAAAGCATGATATGCTGCAAACAAAAGTAGTGACTGAGTTGCAAAGAAAGACATTGTAGCCTGTACCTAAGGTATCTAAGACACAATTGGAGACACTGGAGGTGTTACCACAGGTATGGATGGAGATGATGAATTAGGGCCTGGATAGTGGTGAATATCAGTTGTGCAAGGTCTAAGTCCACAAATTGGAAATTCTTCAAAATGTCCAATGGATCTAGACCTGGTTTTAGGTCTGTGAGCTAGAGCTTCACAACTTATGGCAGAATATGGATATTTTGACTGTATCTTCACAAAGATCAAGGTATATGTTCTTTTAAGGTGGATATTTATGATCAAAAGTACAAAATAACCAGATATTTGCACAATATTTGTAGGAGATGCAAATATGGATATGAATTTTGAAAGTCTAGACTTATGACTGTAAATATTGGGTTAACTGACCACAAGGATGGGATATTGGTACAGAACTTGCAAGGATTGTAACTATTGACTCATATATGCGGATCCTAGAAAATTGACTGTAAAGATCGTGATATTTACGTGCAAGATTAGGATATTTATGATCAAATCCTTCAAATAACCTATGACAAGTAATAATTTTGCATAAACACTCAAAGTTTGAAAAGTATCACCTCATGTAAGCGTAGGAATGATATTCAGGCAACTGATCTGGGAACTAGAATAGTCTTAGGCCCTCCTTCTAGTTCCAATTTATGTTGATCATGATGTTAGTCATAAACAAACATAGATAGAGAAATGCAAATCAAACCTTATCATCTTAAAAGATACAATGATTTCATGATCCCAAGTCTCCGTGGATTACTTCATAATCATCTGACGTTACTCAGTTGTTTGATGTGCGTTGTTGTTTTCCATTCAAGGTGCCTTATGTTTCTGATTCCAAGAAATTCATGTCTAGATAATCTCAATTTCACCTGCTTTCTATAAACTTCTTAACAAACAAGGTTAAATCTTACTATATTCAACCAAATGATGTAGATATTATGTAAGTTTGATCAATTCTTTTGCATATCAACTCATATTAACTGAATTTTACCTCTGCATGGTAAATTTATTCAAATGATGTGCCTACAAGCATATATTTCCATGACTGCTATCATTATTTATGTTCATTTGCATGATATTTATCATTTCAACATGCTATTTGCTCAAATATGCTAAAGATATTCAGTTTCCTATGAGATATCAGTATATTTTCTTATATCTGCTTAAGATTTTCTATATATTTGCAATTGTGATGATGATCAAATGAAATTAAAGAAATTTAAATGAATTATTTCTAACTTTACTAAAATGAGTGAATCTTTAGCTATTGATCCATATACATTATTGACACTGTCATGAAGAGAAGGAAATCAAATCATATGTTCACTAGGTTGTTCCACAACTAGATATGACTAATGCTAACTTTGATGGAAAGGAATGAAAATAATATGTGCAAACTAAAAAGCGCTCCAAGGGACGCAACAAATTAAAGCACATATCCAAAATCCATTCACAGATTACTCAGAGTTTACGATTGTATGTAATCAAGGTACTTCATCTTCATTAAGCATACAAAAGAAATATACATTCACAATTAGCCTTGAGAATTAGTCCTGATGTTTCAACAATCTAATCTCAATTAAGTTTTGAATGAATTACAAAGTGCACTCCATCTCTTTTTATAGGACAAGGAGAGGAGGTGGTTACAAAGGATTATGTGGTCAGGATGCATTTCTTACAATCAATGGTCCATATTGCATTGACCAGGTCAAAAGACCAAAACAGGTGGCACAAGTTGTCGGTTGGCAACCATCTGGTGGTGTATAGTTGTCCTCCTTGATACATTCTACATATGACCCTTTTCCACACTATATCTTTACTTATTCATTTTCTTCTTTATCAATAGATGAGTCATCTTCTACATGTACACTGATAATCCCTCCTGATGGGTTCATATGCCTCCACAATGTTTTCTACTTCTCCTTCATCTTGTATTTTAGCCCTTGTAATTACATGCCCTTGTGATTGGAACTGGAATTGTAAGGAAGTCCACTTGGTCTTCCTACTATTCAGTAATTAATTGTATTTTTCCACTTTAAACCTCATCCTCATAGCTTTATCGATTATATCTTTAAATAAATGGTTAAGTGGGTCATCTGATGCAGGCTTGAAATTATCTTGAAAGGCCTTAATGGCAAAATCAACATCCTGATTCTCTATCTTCCCTTCAATCTTATCCTCAAGGGCTTCTAGAATATCTACCTCCTCGCACAAGAGCTCATGCAATTTGATATTGATATCGCTGAGCTTGGCATTACACTTCTTCAGGATATCTACTTCAAACTTGGTATCTTTATACCATATACCTAACAACTGTGATGTCTAGTTGGTCAGGATCTTATTATATATCAGGACATTCACATCTATATGCTTCATCTCAAAGAGGACAATTAAATGTTTCTCAACCTTTATTGACCTATGTCCAACTTCTTTCTGTAACTTATCTACCTTACTCCTCAATGTGCTGAGCAAATTCCAATTGGCAAGTGATGTTTTTATTACCTTTTCTCCTTCAGTGATGAATTGGATAAACCAATTATCCATCACATGTGACTTATGTTTCATGACATCTAATCCTATCATTTCATCTTCAGATATTATGGTTGGTGGGGTGGATGTGTTGATAGGGATATTGGTAAGGGCTACCAATCCATTTATAAATGCTTTAATTTGAGCAATGTGCTCTTTATGCACCTCATTCTTATTCTTCTCTTTCTTTATTGTTGCCAACAATGTATCTATCATATCTTTGGCCTCCTGCCCTTCTTGCTGCTCAGTGGCAAAGCCCAAATCTACAGTGGTTATTTGAAACTCACTGGCACTTATTTCCCCTTTTTCTTTGTCCACAATAGGTACAACCACTTGAGTTGTTCTTTTACCTATAGCCTGGTCTCTCTTTATTGCAGAGGTGGACCTAGTCCTACTCTTTGGTTTGGCTATGTCAGCTGAAAATAATGTAGTTATGTCAAAATTTGAAGAAACCCTCGGTGGATGTGGATTTACCTCGTGTTGTAGCCAATATGGCACCTTATCTCTAGATTCTTCCTGGTCTGTATGTTCAATATGAACATTTGGTGATCCTGTGTTCTACTCCACCCTTTGTGGCGACTATTCCTTTTCTTCCTCATTGTGAACCTCCTCATGTGTGGAGTCCTTTTGTGTTGTCTTTATGCTCTTGTCATGCTCATCTTGTGATGATGGGTTCACATTAGGGTTCTGGTGGCCTCGATCTTGAGAATCCCGATGATCCTCTTGACTACCTTTGTCAACATTTTCCTCTTCCTTGTTATCATCACCAACTTGTGGACCTTGTTGCCCAATATTTGGTATATCACTATCGTTAAGACATTGGGGTTTGATTGTCTTGGCTTCCTCTATCTCTTTATCATGTAATTACTCACTATCTTGAGCATCAAGTTGATCAACTACTCCCACATCTTCATCCATGGCTATATTATCTTCCAATTCAACCTTCCCTAGAGCTATATCCTCATCTTTATTTTCATCTTCATTACCCTGATATGCTCAGTCAATAGCTTCTGGGATGGTGACTTGAGCAACTAGTCCTGCTAGGCCAATTTTCTGTGCTACAACCTCTGGACTATCTTCTTCCATTTCTTCCTCTTCTATTTCCTTTTGTACAGTGGGAGTATTTTGGGGAGTCATCATTGTATTTTTCACTAATGCCTCCATAGGGTTGGTAGATACTTCCCTTACCACTTCATCATCTGAAAGCTCTACTATTTCATCTAAGGGGAGGGACTAATCATCTCCTCTTTTCTTCATCTCTTTTCTTTTCTCTTCGATCAACTCAGTATTAAACTGCACTATGGTGGGAATGGGTACATCATGTTGTAGATTTCTCCTAATTCCCTCACCTCCTTTGCCTTTCAGTATAATACCAAGTCGTATATCTAATGACCCCCTCATTACTGGTGCTAGATTTTTCTTTTGTGGCACCTCTTGAGTTTTCTTTCTTTTCCTGCTTATGAGGAGATCTTCTTCATCAATACTTTCCTCTAAGTCTTCACAGGTGATACCTGGCTTTGTGATGGGTTCATGTTGTTCTACAAGTGCTTGGGATGTTGTAGTAGCAGAGGTTGAAGCTGGATCCTTTTTAGGTGGGGGGAACAGATGATTCTCACACCTACATTTTGATTTCCTTTCTTGGCCCCCTTTGGTGTATCTCCTTGCTTTCTTTCTCCTTTGGACTCCCTCTTCTCTTTGAGGAAATCATCATATTCCTCATCTGTCAAGTCTTGTCTCTTCCTCTTTTTATTAATAGTAATGGACACTCCTTTGGCCTTGAGTGAAATAACCTCTCTATCTACCCACTCTTTGGTCAATTGCATGACCCTTTGTGTTATTATTTCCAATGAAGTTTCCTCTAGTTGACTCTAATCGGGTGATGAGATTGTATCATTATACACTTTCTTGTCCTCATATTCTTGTGACAGAATAACTCCATCATATTCATGTAATTGCATAGGAACTGGTATGCAATCCAATATGTGAACTTGCTTTAAAGTGAGTCTTTGTTAGATTCTCTTTGCACTTCTACCTAAGCATCACAATTAGTCCAGTAATCTTCAAGGTGCACTTGGTGTACTGGTTTCTTGTATAACCCTTGCATTCTATTGTAGGGGTCATATTGCCTAGATACAGGAAAGGGATGTATACACATTAACTTTAACCCCCCTATTGCTTCTTTAGTAGTCTCCTTATTAGCACACATATACCATCCAATGATGAGTGGGAATAGGACATTGGATATCTTTTTTTTCTGAACAAAAGCTTCAAATGAAGGTAGTATCTACCTGGCCATTTCCATCAGTATGACCTTGTCTATCAAGTATCTTGGCAACATGAGGGGTTGCCCAGTGAAACCTTCTATTCTTATATATGTGAACATGCAAAATTGGATAAACCAGGCCCCGTGCTTGTATATTACCACCTGAGATTCCATGCTCAGTCTTTTTGCTCTATCTTCCTCCATGGTCCTAACCAAATGCATAATAAAGGAATCATTTACTCTCCTGTAATGTTGGAGAGATGCTTTCATCTTCAATTGTGGGTAATGATCCCATATATTCACATCCCCAGGGTTAGAAGCAACCCTTCCAACCATCTATAGACCATCAAATGTCCCTCAGAATGCACATGCATATACCACATATGAGGTCATGTTAAACATATTTACCTTCCCCCCAAGATTCCTCATGCCTTCATCAAGGCTATCACTGATAATATTTGCCCATTGGCATTTTTCATTAGTAGTCTCTACCATTCTCATAAGACCATACATCCAATCTTCAAAATAGCCTATATTTGGCCTTCCCCTCATACGACTGAGCATAACCATTAAGTATTGATACTCAAGGGAAAAGTCAAACTTGTATAGATGCACTGGCAATTTTGCAGAGGCTCTGTATGTACTATTACTCGACCTCCATGAGAACATAATCTTTCTATAGTCTTTTTGATTGTCATTGTATTTTTTTTCTAATGCTTCCAAATATATCTTGCATATGTTAGGCCCTGATGGCAAATTCAAAGCTGATGTGATGCCTGCGATTGAGAAATCAACATACACCCAACTATGTTTTTCTACCTTTCTATTGCGAACATTGTAATTACGAGCACATTCAACCACTAGCTCAGTGGCCTCCATTGCATAAGGAAATCCCCCAGCATGCCACATGCCTGAATTGTATATATTGATAAGCAGGGCTTCCCATTGCCCTTTTCTGATTTCGTTATCCATACATCCAGATTAGTGTTTCTTGGATGTGTATCATTTATTTGACCATATTTGAATGATGCCCCCCAGGTTGTATACTCATGGGCTTCAAGAATTTAGTGTATGATCTGTTCTTATGGATATCGATTGTATCCTGCGATAAAAAACATATGTATGTCTTACCCTAATATGCCTTATGCGCATTCAGATTTAGCAATTACATGAATATCATGGAGTTTTGACTTTTAGAAAACATAATTCATACATCCTCATATTAATTTACTTTGGTAAAAACCAACATTTATCTGTTTATCTATCCATAAATGACAAAAGAGGCTTTCATCGTTACATACCTAATATTTGTGCCCTTTTAAACTACTTGATCTATATCTGGATATGCATAGTCACTTTGCAATTACTCTCCTCTATTTGTCATTTGAAGGTGCACTCTGTTCCATTGTGTTTGCAGGTTACTGTAATGGTACCTTAATCACACAAGAGCTCTGTAATCTCTTCTTGAATATGTGATAAGTTTAAAATGAACTCAAATTCACATTTTTAATCAATAACACTGGTGAATTAGGGTATAATTAATGTTAAGTTGTTCATATCCATAGATCTACACCCTAATCTTTTGAGATTCTAACAAGTGGCGCAATGTTATTTGAAATTTTGAATCTTCATCAACTGTTAGAATAACATTTAATACGGGGTCTACACATTCGCAAATGTCAGGGATACTAAGTAAAATGCATGCTCTTTTTGAATATGCCCATGACATAAGCATGATGATGGTCAACCGTTGACCAACAATCGAAGGATCAGGTCATCTTAATTTTGTTTCATTATCATGATATTATGATATGTTGATGTGGATCAGTCAGTGTGCCACGTGGCAATGTCCTATTGGTTGGTAGAAAGTTACGTGTTATATGCCCCAAGGGTGGATACAGGGATATTAAGAAATATCTAGATGTTTAATTATGTAGAATATCCCTCCCTTTTCTGAAGATGAGGGTGACGTTAGAAATTTTGCTAATATTCATAAATGGTGAGGAGGCGTCGTCACCATCACATTAGCGAAATTCAGGGATCTAAGTTAATGTTCCAGATATTAAGATTTGCTTTCATATTGCATCAAGTTAGGATATTAGCAAATATTCAAGATATTGAGAATGAGATGACCTTTTAATGTCAAGGATCGTGATGGCGTTAGCATCATATTCGGCCCTCTTTAGAATGGATCAAGATGATGTCATTGTCACATTAACAAATGTTCAGGATATTAAGTTAATATGCAGGATATTGAAATTTATACCTATGTTCAATTTTGAGCATTCAAATGACGTCAGTAGTATCAGGTCTTTTTTTGCTAATATCTAATGACATTATCAGGATGTTCGTTAATATGCATGATATTAAGAAATATGCCGACATTTGGTATTTACATTATATTTGAGGTAAGTCCGCACATTAGTGAATATCAACGATATTCAAGCAAAAGTGCACCTTTAGGGAATGTACGCAAGTATTGACGGGTGGACACTTCGCGAGTTAAAATTTGACGTCTGCATATTAGTGAATATGCAGATGTTGGGATTTTCTTTGGTAAAACCTATGTTTGGGATATTAACGAATATCAGGGTCCTTAGGGAATGTGATGACCCTCTCATGAATGATTGGTTTGACCAGACTTAACTTCTTATCCTTAAGGAATTTTGGGGTGATCCAAAAGGCAAACCTACTTAAAATTTTGCAATCTTTCATCTGATGATGTTTCTAAAAGAAAAACCTAACTTTGGCATTTAACCCTTTTTATGAGGTCTTTTCATGCGCGCAGGGTGATATCATGTCACTATGTATTTGATACACAACTTTTACCATATCCCCCAAGGCAAGGGAGCAAAAAGAAGACAAAAAAGTTGGGTCCCTATTTTGCTAAGGCAAAATGGGGCGTGTTGTGTAACCACACGACACTATGGTAGCCATAGCATCTATCACGTTTTTGTTTAACCTTGAGACCTGCTTAAAGTGGATTTCATGAAAAAACTCTTTGAAATCATCTACCATCCGCTTATACAGCAGAAGCTTATCATCTTTTGTCTTGTACTCATTGTTGATGTGTTTGATGACAAGTTGGGAATCACTGTAGACCATTAGCTTCTCAATTTTCCACTGGATGGTCATTCAGAGTCTTGTGATAAGAGCCTCATACTCTGTGATGTTGTTGGTGCATGGAAATGTTATTTTGTAGGAATTTGGTAGGCAATCTCCTTGAGGGGTCACGAAGAGGATTCCTACCCCTGAGTTTCGCTGTGTGTAGGATCCATAAAAATACATCTTCCAGTTTGTTGTAGGTGCTACTGCGAGGATTGACTCATTCAAAAACTCTGAAATGAGTAGATACTCTGTAGGGATTGGTGCATCGACTAACTGATCTGCAATGGCTTGTCCCTTAATGGCCTCCTATTCTGTATACTCTATATCAAACTCACTTAAGATCATGACCCACTTAGCCATTCGTCATGTAAGAGTTGTGCAGTACAACAAGTAAGTTAGTGGATCAATTTTTGCTATGAGCATCGTCTTTTGATTGAGCATGTAGTGTCTTAGTTTCTGATATGGGAAGGCAATTGCAAGGCATGCTTGTTCAATAGGGGTATAGTTGAGCTCATATGCCACTAAGGCATAGCTGATGTAGTAGATAGCTCTTTCTTTTCCATTCTCATCATGTTGTGCTAACAAAGACCCTATTGTTGTTTCTGTTCTAGATATGTAGAGTAGTAGGGGTTGTCCTTGCTTTGACGGAATGAAAACTGGAGGTGTAGTGAGATATTCTTTCAACTGTTCGAAGGCCTTTTGACAATTTTCATCCCATATGAGTGCTGTATTTTTACAGATATGTTGAAATGGTTGGCACTTATTGGCTAGTTGGGCTATAAAGCACCTTATTGATTAAATTTTTCCTTGTAGGCTACATAGTTGCTTGAGATTTTTAGGTGGAGGCATTTCAACTATTGCTTTCACTTTTGCAGAGTCCACTTCTATGCATCATCTTAATACAATATAGCTTAGGAGTTTTTTGGAGGTGACTCCGAAGACACATTTCTTGGGATTAAGCCTCACTTTGTACTATTCTAGTTGGTCAAATATCTTAGGTACCACTTGCAAATGTCCATCCCTTGTTTTATATTTTCCTAATAGGTCGTCAACATAATCTTCCATGATGCTATGAAAAAGGTCATGGAATACCATGGTCGTTACTCTTTGGTAGGTTGCTCCTACGTTCTTGAGACCAAAGGGCATTACAACCCAGCAGTATGTTCCCCATGGACATATGAAAGTTGTCTTATGTTGGTCTTCTTTGGCAATCCTAATTTGGTTATATCCAGAAAATCCGTCCATGAGTGATAGCATTTTGTGTCTTGTTGTGAGATCGACAATGATGTCGATGTCTGGGAGAGGAAAGTCATCTTTAGGGCATGCTTTGTTGAGGCCCTAAAGTCCATGCACACGTGGATGCCCCCAGTGACTTTGGCTATGGGTACAATGTTTGACACCCACTTAGGATAGTCAATAGGATGGATGAATCCCACATCTAGGAACTTCTTAAGTTCTGTTTTGATGAGGAGTACCACTTGTGGATTTATTTTCTTTAGTTTTGCTTTACTAGTTTCGCATCAGGATGTATGATAAGATGATGGATGACTAGTGCAGGGTCCAACCCCAGTATATCAACATAGGTCCATGAAAATTTATGCTTCCTTTGTTTGAAGAAGGCCAAAAATGCTTCTTGTTCTGTGGATGTAAGGGAAGCGACCCGAAAGGTGATCTTTGGTGTCTCCTCGGTGCCAAGGTTCATTTCTTGTGATTCCTCTACAAGGATTGGTGACCTTTCTTGATAGAGTTTAGGGACCTCAAGGAGATCCATTCTCTCATCTCCTAGCACCTCAGGGAGGTTTCCACTAGGGGATACATCCTTTATTTTGATGTTTTCTTCATCCGAAAGTGCCATAATGTGATTTTCACTAGGGGATGTTATTTTGTTTTTATATTTTGCGACTAAGAGATATGGAGGTCTCCCTAAAGTATGTGGATGTGTTTAGTTCCATGATGTAGCCAACTTTATGATCTCCAAGGGGTAAGTGGTCTCTAACCCCTATTAGTTCAGCTGTTGCTTCATCATTTTGTGGGACATCAAGGACTAGAGGTCCTTGTTGGTCCTAGTCAATGAGTTATGGATAGATGATAGGTAGGTCATTGGATGTTGATGGCATGGTGGATAGTCTATAGATGGTGCAGATGGAGGATTCAAATAATTTGGTGAAATCAGTGAAAGAGTCTTGATAATCCTCTTCACTAGTGTTTTCAATCATAAGAAAAACTCTTGCAACCTCACTTAAGATACATTCAATGTCTGTGGGGGTAGGCTCTTGTTTTCCATAACCCAAACCTTGAAGGTATGTATTTCTTTTTGTATGGATAGGTTCAATGATCCCTTGTTCATGAAGGCCCATACCACCTTGTCCTTTATAGCCCATGTGTTTGACAATTTTTAGACCCTTGCCATATTGTTCAATGGGTAGGGTAGGAGTTGTTGGTTCTTCATATTCATCTTTGTAAAGTCATGATAAAATATCTTCAAGGACATCTTGTTCCATCAAGTGTTTCCTTTTGAAGATGGGAGACAGATTACATTTGATGATCACCATGGAGAGTTCTTTAGTGCATCAAATGTTTTGGGGGTTGGTAGAAGTTTCCCTACACAAAAGGTGGTGTGTAGGTCATACTCTCCATACCCTAGATCACTTGCTTTTATCTTAATCTCGGGAATGGGTGATTGTGATGAATTGGATGCAATGTTTTAGGGGTCGATGTAATTGGTGGATGGTTTTTTTTGGGAAGTGGACGCTTTGGTGGCATTATTGTAGGGGCATAAAGTCTTATCATGCCCTTCCAAAAATGTTCAATATTGAAAAGGATGTGGGTCGGCATAGATTGTGACTTCTATGTTGTTGAATGGGAACTTAAGGAATTGATGGTATGTGGATGGAACAACCTACATGGCATGGATCCATGGGTGGCTGAGGAGGATATTGCATGGGAGATCAAGATCAAGCACTTGACATTTGGTCTCCAAAATTTTTTGTCCTACTTGGATAGGGAGCTTGATGGTTCCTTCAGATAGGCTCTCAGTGTCATCATAACCTTTGATGGTGATGATCTTGCTTGAGTCTACAACCACATCAAAATATCCCAATTGTTTTATTAATTTAAGAGTGCAAAGGTTTAGGCTGGAGCCACCATCTATTAAGACTCTTTTTATGGTATGTTTGTGGATGCATACTTCATTGTGGAGGTCTTCATTATGGGATGTGCTTGTTGTGGGAAGGTCTTTTTCAGAGAAGGTGAGATGATGTGGTGATGACATGTGTCCCACCATGGATTGGAATTGATCAACATTCAAGTCAGTAGGGACGTGGGTCTCCATCAAGGCTTTGTCAAGGACTTCCTTGTGGAGAGGGGATGTGTGAAGCAACTCTAGGATAGAGATTTGTGCGGGAGTCTTCCCAAGTTGCTTGAGAAGGTTATACTTGTTCATGGGTGGGTAGCTTGTAGGTGCAGATGTGGAAGGTTGATCATTGGTGGTTGGGGCTCCTCTAATAGAAATGCGGCCGCAATGGGTAGTGATGACACAATTAGGTGTTTTGGCTCTAATGGTGATGGTAGCTATGCGG
The DNA here is from genome assembly GCA_027924645.1 of Cunninghamia lanceolata. Lineage (NCBI taxonomy): Eukaryota > Viridiplantae > Streptophyta > Pinopsida > Cupressales > Cupressaceae > Cunninghamia > Cunninghamia lanceolata. Next base: position 15,221,204 of record BSBN01001272.1, on the reverse strand, counting down.
ATGGAGACTTCTTCTATATGACCTAGGACAAAATTGAAAGAAGAGGGAGGTGGGATGACATTATAGGCTTGATTTGATGAAGAGGCTTTTCCTTTGTTGTGATCAGGGAGTGGATCCTTGTATGCTCCTAAATTTGCATTGGGTAATTGTTTGGGTGGTTCATCGATGGTGATATTGCTGTGATCAACAATGCCTTGAATGCAATTCTTTAACCTCATACAATCGTATGTTTTGTGTCCCTTGACTCAGTGGTATTCATAATAAGTATTTTCATTAAACCGTGATGGTTTAAATTAGTTGTCATCGTATGGTCTAATGACAGGTAATTGAATGAGGTCATCCTTCAAAAGGTTTCTCAAGACGTTCTCTATAGGTTCACCCAAAGCTCTGAATCTATGTTTAGGCACATTTGATTGTCTTAGTAGTCCTTTTGGAATGCTAACATTATTGTTGCTTGTTGATGGGTTGGATGGTGTAGTGGTTTGTAAATTTTGAACATTCTTAGTGTCGGTGACATTGTCATTAAGGGTGTTTTTCCTCTTGCCCCAAAAGCGGGGTTTTTCATGTGATTGGTTGTTGTTGTTTGTGGAGGTGTTGTTGTTGTTATTGTTGTTGTTGCTATTGACCTTGTTGTTGGTGTTTTTGTTATCATTTTCACAGTAAATTTTGATAGATCCCTTGGCTATGAGAGCTCTTTCAATTGTGGTTCCTTTGTCAATGATCTCTTCAAAGGTGTATGTGGTGGAATCCCATCTCTTGATTAAGATTAGTCAGAAATATAGTGACCAATTGTTTTTCATGGATGGGCCATGGGAGATTGCTTGCTAAGCCTATCCACTATTGCAAGAAGGTGGCAAAGGATTCCCCATTCCATTGTTTGGTGTTGCAAAGGTCCATCATGGACACTTCATGTTCAAAGTTGTAAGATAAGTGATTGCCAAACTTCTCTGCAAGTTCGTGAAATGTTTTAATACCGGGGGGAAGGTGGGCAAACCATTCGGTGGCATGGCCTCCTAAGCTTCAAGGGAAGAGTCTCATTAGATATGTATCATCGTATGAGAATTATGAGCAAGCTATATAGAATTCTCAAACGTGTTCCCTAGGGTCCCCTTTCTCTTTGTATTTGTCAAATTTAGGTATTTCAAAATTCTTACAGAAGGGTGGCATGGGGATGGTTCGATCAAATGGGTATGGGCAAATGTCTTCAAATGCATATTGCTTTCTCTTGTGCCCATGTTGTATGTCCACCTTTTGGATTAACATTTGGACAATGCTTGATAGGTCTTGGGTAGGTGGTGGTTGTTGTATGTTTGATTGTTGTTGTGGGATTAAATGTTGGAGAAAGTTGTGGATTTGTTGTTGTTGAGGTGGGGTTTGGTTTTTTGATGTTGTTGATAGGTTATAAGTTGTTGTAGGATATGTGGTGGGATTTGTTGATTTTGATTTTATTGTAAGGTTTGCGTGGAAGATGATACAATGGGTGGTTGTGAAATGGGAGGTTGGGAAATGGGGGGTTGTGTGTATATATGAAACTGGATGTTTGTGAAGGATTATTGCATGGATTATTGTTAGGGATGTTGGACGTATTGTAAGGTGGTTGGGAGAATAATTATGTCATGAAGGCTATGGTGTTGGCGTCAAATTGAGGTACACCTGTGGAAGCACTTGTGTACATGGTATTGTTGGGGATATTAAGAGTGATTTGAGGGGTAGATGTAGTTATGGTTGATGTTGATATGGAAGTGGTGGTTTATGTGATGGTGTTAGATGATGAGGTTTGAGATGTATTAGGAACATTTTTGATGAGGATGGTTGTGAAGTGGTAGGTACCTTAGCACCATTTTGGATCAAGAATTCAAGATATTTATTAGGTTTTGATTTTAGAATGCGGTCTAATAAATCCATTTAATCGACATCTTGCATTAATTCTACTACATCTTGATTGACACTATTGGTGTTGGATGGTGGTTCTATGTTTTGGGCTCCCCAAGGGTTTATCATAGCATTGGAATCAAATGATGTTTGTTGTTGGACTATTGGGACATTATTTTGATCAGTAGGGCGCATTCCCTATGGCATATTTGGGTTCATTTCCTTGTTCTTCCTAGCTTGGGACCTTGTTTGTGGCATACAATAAAAGGGTATGGATTGGTTTGATTTGGTGATGTTAAAGTGGTTGAAGTTTATGACCTTAGAGATTAATTTTCAAAATGTTTTTGGACCAAAGGCAAATGGATGAATGGATGAGTGATTTTTGTGACCTTAGAGATTTATTCTCAAAAGATTTTTGGATGAGTGGATGAATAAGTGAGTGATTTGAGGATGATTTTTGGGTGGAGGTCAAAGGGTGCTTAGGGTAAATTTGGATGATGATTTTGGATGGGTGATTAGGGAATATTTGGGATGAATTTGGATGATAAATGACCAAGGATACTTTGGATACTTTAGATAATGATTTTGGATCAGTAATATGAGGGATACTTTCAATGATTTTGGATGTTGATTTGATAAGGATAACCAAATCAAAAGATGGCTAAAAATAAATCTAGATCTTATGGATTTCAAGGATATTCCCCTCTTTACTTAAGGTAGACTAAGACACTTAAGCAAAAAGGGAATGGGGATTATTTTACTTGGGGTAGACAAGACCTTCAAGCAAAATGGGGGAACCTTAGAATTCACTAACTTAGGAGTAATCTAGGCTCCTAAGCCAATTTATCCTAAGGTTGCTAAAGGCTAATTTATAAAATAACTTAAGATAGACAAATGCTTAAGCTATCTATAACTTAGAGGATGACAGATGAGATCTAGATTTAGGCTTCACAAATTTGATTTGATAAATGATTTTGGGTATGTTGATTTGATTTGGCTAAGGTTGATTTGGATTGATGTTGGATGATGATTAATTTGGTTGGGATAAGGTTTGAATAGCTAGTTGAAGGTTGGGATGATTTGGATTAGGATTGGTCTAAGGTTTGGATGATGTTGGACTTGGATGAAGGGTTTGGGTGACTATGTTGATTTGGATTAAAGTGGATACAATGAGGTCAAAGGTCCAAAAATCAAAATGTGTCTCTAAGGTCAAATAGATAGATGTGGGAGGATGGACTTGGACTAGGGTTTGGTCGATGAGGTGAAAAATCATTTGGGATTTTGATGGAATTGGAGTAAAAGGTTGGGGATAATATTTGATTTGGAATTGAGATGGATGAACTGAGGTCAAGGGTCCAATATCAAAATGATTTTCTCTAAGGTCAAAATGGGATGATGGAAATTGGACAAAGGATGGACTTAGGTGAATGATTTTGGGATGATCTTTGGAATGTTGCCACATCACAAGGATGTTTGAATTCTTCTAGGAAAACCAACTATAGGACACTTAGTGATTTTTAGTCAAGAAGAAAAATGACGCTAAAAGTTGGCCCAATGGTGCTAACAGCTGGCCCAATGGTGCTAATAGAATGAATGATAGTGCTAAAGGATGGACTAAAGGTGTTGAAACAAGGTATGATAGATGGCACTGATAGAGGTTCTGATAGCGCTAAACAAAGGACTGATAACACTAATGAACTATTCAAAGGTTGGACTTGATTGATTTTGATGACAAATTTGGATTTTTTTGGATTTCAAAGGTTCTTGGAAAGCATTAAATCAAGCAAGAAAACATAATGGCTTGAATCAAAGGCACCTGGACTTGGATAATTGGCTTATAGGGCTTCGACAAAGAAGACACGCCATTCACATGAACATCCTAGAAATTAGTCAAGTGGGAGTGTCATATCTTGTGGATCTCACAAAATGGTCGTGGGTCAACCTTAACTCAAAAATGAACCAAGCTTCCCACCCCCATTGATACCTTCGTACCATAGCTTGGATAGATAGGGAAACTAAGGTCATGGACCACCTTACTCCCTTACCTTGGAGACTTTCATCTTGCCCAAAGTAGACCATATCTCAAGTTTAGCGGTACGGTGAGGAATCTTCCCCTCGTACTGCAGCAGTGCACCACAAGATAAGACAATCGAAAGGTCTTAAGCTAGGATAGTACAAGATTCTAGGGAGTCCTCTTTATACACAACGTACGTGAGGCCCAAAACTATGAACACTAGTCCATTGAAGGGATGTGGCACCAAGCGGTTAAGCAAGCACCACTTCACCTTGTGTCTAGAATCACCTGGGGGCCCAAGGTTGTCCCAATGACAATGCAACTAGATTGGGGTACAAGTTTCCTTCTCCCCCCTTTGATATACCCTGCTAGTATGCGCGGTTGAGGTCATCCCTTGGGGTGATGAAATCCCCAAGTAGGCCTCCTAAGAATAAAATATCCCTTGCTTTTGATCACCCAAGATCACACTAGGTGTGAGGGGAGAGCATATGCAAAAAGGATAACCCCTTCGAGATAACACTAAAAAGCAATAAAAGTGTTTGCAAGTAGACTTTTGATCCCCAAGATCACCAGGTAAGGTGAAAGGGGAGAGCATACATTACAAGCAAACCAAACATAACAAACAATGGTTAATTCCCAACTAAGCTAATTCAGGTGCAACGAATCTAGTGATAAAAATATAACTTTGACAAGTGATCCTACACCAAATTAGTTAGTAGTTTGATGTAAATGCCTTGGAAAAACGTTCTTGATACCTGCACAAACCAATCAGACCCCTGCACAGACCTGCAACTTTTGTCAGAAAAATGGCACTAAAACAGAGACAAATAGCGCTAATAGTCAAATTGATAGCGCTAAATAGTCTAAAGATAGTGCTAAAACATAAAATAATAGCACTAAAACAGAACCTGATAGCACTAACAGAGCATCCAATAGCGGTAAAACAATAGAAAAAAAATATTAATACCTATGTTGTCTAGAAACTAATGGCGATATTATGGGTCTCGATAGAGCTAATCCGCATAATATGATGAACCTGCACAGAAACAAAGATCTATTTTTACACAAAATGCTAAAATGAAGTTTTAGAGGCCTGCAACGTCAGTCCAATGTGTTAAACAATAGGTTACTAATAAAAAATAGAGCTAGTGAGGTTAGGTATGCAAGCCAAAAATTAACCCTAAGTGCTTTCTTCAAAACATGTGAAACAAGATGACAATAAAGCACCCTAAGGCCTAGGGACGCTGTCAAAAAATAGAAATCTCCAACCTACAGAAAATGGTTAGTACAAAAAACTAGAGACAAAGTGTCAACAAGCCTAAAAGAAAATTGAAACTACTGCAAAAAATAGCACTGAACTAGGCATTGATAGCACTAATAAAGCATCTGATAGTGCTGAAATAGAGCCCGATAGCACTAACTACAAGCCAATAGAGTGACTGTGAGACCCAATAGCTCTAAACCAGGCTCGGACATCAAAAACCTTCACAAAAACATTAGCTTAGGACCAAGGGGTCCCACTGGGCGTGCCAAATGAAGATGAAAAAAACTAACAAAGGCATAAAAACATGAAAATGAAACTTGAAATAACAAGTTTATACCTTTGAAGATCTCCCTCACTCCTTGATAAGGTTGAGGAAGTGCACCCAAGCTTCCTAGCTTTACCCAAACAAGTTATTTGAATGTGGATTGCTCTCAAGAGTGGACACAATTTGACATTATCTAGCTATGGATAGATGAACTTAGAAATGACTTTGGAATAATGGGTTTGCTCTAAACTTGGATGTGAAAATGGCTTGTGGAGGCTTGTATTTATAGGCAAATTGGAGGGGATTTTCATCCAATGATGGAGATTCAAAGTTGAGATCAATGGTGGAGATGAGAGGATAAGATGAAGGGTTGGGATTTCACCAACAAGATTGGATGGATGAGATTAAAAGTGAATTCTAAATTCACATGGGGAAGAGCTTAGCAATTAATGAAGATTAAGACAAGTGAGGAATAAAAAATTATTTTGTGTGGGAAGAGGTGGAATTAAAAATTCCATTTTATGGGTGAGTGTGTGAGTCATGTGGCACATGTGTTTATTTGGCAAACACATGTGTGATCTCTTTGCATGGAGAAGAGCTCTAACATGAAAGAAGAAAGATGAGTTGGAAGGGTCATGTGACCCTTTGGAATAAAACTTAATCTTTTATTTGTGGGGTGTGAGAATGGGTGTTAAACATGCTTTGACCAAGTTAATCATGTGATTAACTTAATTAATGTGGCTAGAGAAAATTAGTGAGCGAGCTAATCAAGGGTTAAAATTAAATAAGGGTTTATTTAATTTATTTTGGTCTAGGGGTCATATAGGCTAGGGTAGATAATTAAATAATTAGTATTTATTTAATTAGACTAGGTTCAGACTATAAGATAGGGTAGATTAATTAAATGAGAATGATTTACTTAATTAATTAGGATTAGGAAAGTTGATAAATTAACTAAATAAATGTTAGAAATATTTATTTAATTATGAAGAGAACTTGTGTCTCAATTTCACTGCAGCGGTGGTCGGCGAGAGATCAACTGTCGGAACAATGGAAATCGCTTTGGCTGATGGCGAGTGTCACTCCGATGATAGGCTTCGGTGAGACAAGGGCCCGTCAGAGTAAGCATTGGGTTGTTCGCCGATAGTGGTTGTCACCCCGATGGAAGACTATGAAGCTTTAGCGTCGATGAGACAATGGTGGTCGGTGTAAGTGTTGTTTGCTTCACCGATAGTTGTGGTTACACCGATGGGCTGTTGACTATTATCGTCGGCAACAAAATTACCGACGATAGACTTATGGATCGATGGTGGTTATAAACTGAAATAGCTTTCGCAACGCGATGCATGTGGGACTATTGGTCTTACGGGAATATGAACAGTTATGACTATTACACATGCAGTGATGCTGGAAGAAGCTGATATGTTCAGTTAGGGCGACAATTGTGTAACCGTCCATGCTCTTGCAGACTGAAGTTAAAAACTAATCTTTTGACATCAGTGTTATGATGATGAAATTCTTTTGTACGGTTTAATTTTCTTGTAGAATGTGCAGATGAAATAAATGATCTAGTACATAGGAAAGAATTAAACAGCAGAACAGTTGAGCAGATATATTCATTTGGAATCTCTGTTTACTGAAATAAAGAGGGTTATTCTGTGGTGGTGGGTTTTTTACCCGTAAGGGTTTTCCCACGTAATACTATGTGTCTATGTAGTAAATATTGTCTATTTGGTTTCTCTGGTGTATTCATCTATGTATCTGATTATTTTTGAAAGGTACCTGTCTACACTATTCCCTGGGAATTAGCATTAGGGAAGTTGTATTCCGCACCTCTACTTTCCTTACAAGTGGTATCAGAGCCTGGCCCGTTGTGTTATCCTTGTTGGTAGGTTGGGTTTTTTCTGTTAATTCAGTGAGTGGGAGTTCTATAGAGGTCTATTCTGTTAAATAAGATGGCGAGTACATCAGGAAAGATAGACATTGAAAAGTTCAATGGTACAAACTTTGAGTTGTGGAAGATTAAGGCTGAGGATTTGCTGGTCGACAGAGATCTTTGGATTGCTGTGTCTGGGATTAAACCTGCAAGCATGAAGCAAGAAGATTGGGACCTAGCTGATAGAAAAGCCAGAGGACTGATAAGATTAAGTCTTGCAGATTTTGTTCTATTGAACATCCATGAAGAGAAGTCAGCCAAAGATCTGTGGAAGAAGTTGGGAGATATTTACCAGGACAAGTCCTTGGTGAATAAACTGTTCCTCATAAAGAAGTTGTATCCTCTGAAGATGGATGAAGGTGCATCTATAGTAGACTATCTGAACACATTTAATCTAATTGTTGCACAGTTGACGTCTGTAGGTGTAAAAATAGAAGAGGAAGATCGCTGTATGCTTCTATTGTGTTCCTTACCTGATTCATGGGATCAACTTGTGATGGCTATTGGAAGTACAACAACCACGTTTACCACTGAAGCGGTTGTTACCTCATTGTTATCTAAAGAGATGTGAAGGAAATCTTCTGAAACAGCCAAAGAGGCCCTATTTGCTCGAGGTAGATCAAAGGAAAGAGCCAAGAAGAAGGACAAGAAGTCTAAGTCCAAATCAGAGGGGAAATCAAAATCTCCTGGCACAAAGTCCAAGGTGAAGTGCTGGAATTGTGGGCAGAAAGGTCACATCAAAAGAGACTGTAAAGAGGAGAAAAAGAAGAAGAAGAACTCTTCTGACAACAATTCTTCTCAGAGTGATGCTGATGCCTTCATTGCTACTTTGGCAACGCCTGCATCTGAAGATGTGTGGCTGGTGGATTTAGGAGCATCTTTTCATATGACATCTCATAGAGAGTGGTTCACAAAGTATGAACCGTATGCTGGTGGGAAGGTGTTCCTGGTGAGTGATTCAACACTGGAAATTGTTGGCCGAGGACGAGTCAGAATCCAGTTCCCGGATGGAAAAATAAAGGGAATGAATGGAGTACTTCACATACCAGGTCTAGCTCAAAATTTACTTTCTGTTAGTAAGCTTAATGATGTTGGTGTGCAAGTTACTTTGGCTATAAGATGACTAGAGGTTCTATTGTACTGGCAAAGGGTGAATGCATTGGAACTCTGTATAGGTTAGATGCAAAACCAGTTTGCTGTAATAGTGTCTCTGTAAAATCTGGAAAAGCTACTATTGTAACACATGATGTAAATTCTATGGAAGTTAACTTCCTACAGAGAAAACAATGCTCTGGCATCATAGACTTGGTCACATAGGTGAAAAAGGTTTAAAAACCTTGAAAAACAAAACCCTGGTAGATGGACTGATTGATTGTAATCTGGAGTTTGATTTCTGTGAACATTATATATATGGAAAACAAAACCATGTTTCTTTTTACTCTAGTTCTCATAAATCTTCTGGTGTTCTGGACTATGTATATTTTGATGTTTTTGGTCCAGTTGATGTTCCGTCTTTATCTAAATCAAGATACTATGTATCGTTCATTGATGATTATTCAAGGAGGGCATTTGTATATTTTTTGAAAAATAAATCAGAAGTGTTCAGTCGGTTTAAAGAATTTAAAACTCTTGTGGAAAATCAGACTGGTAGAAAATTAAAATGCTTGAGAACAGATAACGGTGGTGAATATTGCAATGCGGATTTTTATAAGTATTATGTAGATCATGGTATAAAAAGACACAAAACTACACCTTATACTCCACAGCAAAATGGAGTTGCTGAGAGGTTAAATTGATCATTGATGGAGAAAGTAAGAAGTATGTTAAGTTATGCCAGTCTTGAACAAAGGTTCTGGGCTAAGGCAGTTGCTATAGCTTGTTACTTGTTGAATCGTTCTCCTTCTTCGGCATTGGTTGATAAGACACCAATGGAAGCGTGGTCCAGAAAGAAGCCCTCTCTAAGACATCTTCGTGTCTTCGGCTGTGAGGCATATGCTCATATTCCTGAGGTAAAAAGATCTAAGTCAGATAACAAGGCAGTCAAATGTATCTTTATTGGCTATGGAGTCGGTGTTAAGGGGTACAAGCTTTGGAATCCTGAAACTAAAAAAGTAATTTACAGCAGGAATGTAATTTTCAGAGAGCTGAAACCTTTGGTTAGTATTTCTCAACCAGAAAAGATAGAAGAGAAGAAAGAAAAGAGTGTTGTGAATATTCCTCTGACCCCTGTAAAAGAGGAACAACAACAAGCACCAAGTGTAGATGGTTTAGATGAGAGTTCAAGTAGCTCCGAAGATTCTGATCTAGAGCAAGAACCTAAACCTGCACCTCAACCTTTGAGGAGGTCTACACGTGAAAGGAGACAACCAGATAGGTATGGATTTTTAGTTCTTGATTCAAGTTGTACCTATGCTTTGCTTACTGATACTGATGAACCTAGGACTGTGAGAGAAGCTATTAATTTACCTGATTCAAATTCTTGGTTGGAAGCCATGGATAGTGAAATGACATCATTAGAGAAGAATGGAACCTAGGATCTGGTGCCCTTGCCTGAGGGAAGAAAACCTGTAGGCTATAAGTGGGTATTTAAGAAGAAATATGGTCCAGATGGTAGTGTTGATAAGTACAAGGCAAGACTGGTTGCTAAGGGGTATTCCCAAAAGGAAGGTATTGATTATGGAGAAATCTTTTCTTCTGTAGCTAAGCTGACATTCATTAGATTTCTGTTATCACTTGCAGCAGCATATGATTTGGAAATTGAGCAGATGGATGTGACAACAACATTTCTTCATGGGGACCTTGAAGAAGAAATTTATATGTCCCAGCCAAAGCATTTTGTGGAAAAAGGTAAAGAACATCTGGTATGTAAACTTAAGAAGTCTCTTTATGGTTTGAAGCAATCTCCCAGAATGTGGTATCAAAAATTTGATACGTATGTTTTATCCTTGGAGTATGTGAGATCTAAATCTAATCATTGTGTCTATTATAAAACTGAAGGTGATCGAATTCTTATAATTGCACTGTATGTGGATGATATGTTGTTCATTGGCAATGGTAAGGGGATGATCTCAGAATTAAAAACTCAGTTGTCCTTGAAATTTGAAATGAAGAATCTGGGGGCAGTGAAGTACATTCTGGGAATGGAAATCAAAAGGGACAGATCTAAGAGAAAGATTTGGCTCAGCCAGAGGAAGTATATTACCAATGTTCTTGATAAGTTTCATATGTCTGATTCTAAATAGTTAGTTGTTCTAGTTTTGCAAGGAACGAAATTATCTGTTGAAGATTGTCCAGAATCTTTGAATGAATCTGATGACATGAAAAGAGTGCCTTACGCAAGTGCTGTTGGTAGTTTAATGTATGCAATGGTCTGTACTAGACCAGACATTGCCCAAGCAGTGGGAGTTTTGAGCCGGTTTATGGCGAATCTAGGCAGACCACATTGGGATGCTGTGAAAAGAGTTATGAGGTATTTGAAGGGAACTTCTGACTATGCTATTTGTTATCATGGAAACTCAGTTGGATCACAGAGATCTATTAGCATTTAGGGATATGTGGATTCTGATTGAGTAGGGGATATTGACAGCAGAAGATCCACCAGTGGATATGTATTCACGTTAAATGGTGGTGCTATCAGTTGGATGAGCAAGCGGTAGGTTGTAGTCGCTTTGTCCACAACAGAGGCAGAGTACATGGCAGCTACTCGTGCATGCCAAGAAGCCGTTTGGTTGAAGAGGTTATGTTCTAATGTTGGTTTTAATGCAGGGCAGATACAAATTCACTGTGACAGTCAAAGTGCTATATGTTTGGCAAAAAATCCTACTTTCCATGCTAGGACAAAACATATTGATGTCCAATATCACTTTGTTCGTGATATGGTGGAAGACAGGAAGGTGAAGCTGAAGAAAGTTGACACTTTGGAAAATGTTGTGGATGCCTTAACTAAACCAGTGAGCACGGCCAAGTTCAAATGGTGTTCATATGAAATGGATCTACGGGCCCATAGTTCTCAATAATCTAAAGAGGACTAAGAGGTAGCAGTAATCTCTTCAACAAGTGGGAGATTGAAGAGAACTTGTGTCTCAATTTTACTGCAGCGATGGTCGGTGAGAGATCAACTGTCACAACAATGGAAATCACTTTGGCCGATGGCGATTGTCACTCTGATGATAGGCTTCGGTGAGACAAGGGCCTGTCAGAGTAAGCATTGGGTTGTTCACCGATAGTGGTTGTCACCCCGATGGAAGACTGTGAAGCTTTGGCATCAGTGAGACAATGGTGGTCAGTGTAAGTGTTGTTTGCTTCGCTGATAGTTGTGGTTACACCGATGGGCTGTTGACTGCTATCATCGGCAACAAAATTGCCGACAATAGACTTATGGATCGATGGTGGTTATAAACCGGAATAGCTTTCGCAACCCGATGCATGTGGGACTATTGGTCTTACGGGAATATGAACAGTTACAACTGTTACACATGCAGCGATGCTGGAAGAAGCTAATATGTTTAGTTAGGGTGACAGTTGTGTAACCGTCCATGCTCTTGCAGACTGAAGTTAAAAACTAATCTTTTGGCATCAGTGTTATGATGATGAAATTCTTTTGTACGGTTTAATTTTCTTGTAGAATGTGCAGATGAAATAAACGATCTAGTACATAGGAAAGAATTGAACAGCAGAACAGTTGAGTAGATATCTTCATTTGTAATCTCTGTTTACTGAAATAAAGAGGGTTATTCTGTGGTGGTGGGTTTTTTACCCGTAAGGGTTTTCCCATGTAATACTGTGTGTCTGTGTAGTAAATATTGTCTATTTGGTTTCTCTGGTGTATTCATCTATGTATCTGATTATTTTTGAAAGTTACCTGTCTACACTATCCCCTGGGAATTAGCATTAGGGAAGCTATATTCCGCACCTCTGCTTTCCTTACAAATTAATTGTGGATATGGTTGTAAGGTCTAGTGCTGAATAAATTAAATTAATTCATTACTAAGGGTAAATTAGGGATAAATGGTTAGGGATGACATAGGGTTAATTAATTAAATAATTATGATTTTTATTTAATTAATTGGTGAAAGGGTTAATTTGGTAATGCGAGGATGCAAGAAAATGGTTAACGAGGTTGAGACATTTTTAGGTGTCTACATTATGTGCCTATTATAGAACCTTGGAGGTGATTTATTATTGATATATATTTATGCCATGTGTACTTTAATTATTGAAGTGTGATCATTTCATGTTTGGGAAGTATCCTCCATCATATTATTATTTTATATGTGGTTGGAAAATGATCCTTGTTTTGTATGGAGTTTACCATGTTGTAGCATTGTTTCATGTGATGGATATGGTTAAATGAGGACATTGGAGCCCTCTATTTTATATGTTATGTTATTTCCATTTCATGTTTATTGATTGGGTTATATGGTGCCCACATTATGGTTGAGTTTCCTATAATTGTAACTTTGCCACTTACATTGGATTATTTTGAGTTTGCACTAGTAGAGGAGTATATGAGAAGGTTTATTAGACCATTGTAGATGTATGTTGAGAACCACATGAATATTTTCCACCATTTTCATTGTAAGGGTTTAGAATTTTGTTAACATTGGCCGATGACATGTTTCATGAGGTATAGAACTTTGCACCACTTTGTAGCTAATGCAGATCATCTTAGAGGTTTGGGAATGTTATTTATATATGGTTTGTGAATTGATTAAGGTCAAGTGAAGAAGAAGTGAGATCGATAGAAAAGGAAAGGAGAGGAGTGAGGTTTGAGAGGAGTGTGAGAAAAAAATGGGAATCTAACATGGACTTTGATATTGAGGAAGCTGAAGGTGTACACCATTTAGGAATGTAGTAAATTTGATTAGTCTAATTACATAGTTAGTAATTAAATGGCTATAGCCTGGCATGTAAGAGTTTCCAATGGACTCAAGAACCCAGGATCACCTACAAAACCAATATTATCCTTTCACAAGAGAGTTGTAAAAGAATAATGTTGAATTAGGTGCAACAATGAACAATGAAATTATTACACACTCCATTGCAAATGTACAAGAGAAACCTTGCTTATAAAGTTAAGGTTGAGAGATAGGACAACATGTGATCATGACAAGTGTTCTAATCCTATGACATGAGACACAAATATTAAATGTCCTAGGTCAACTTAAAATTTAAACATGTGTGAATAGGTCCTAAGTAGGAACTAGTTAGATAAAGTACCTTGTTCACACTACAAAGGGGGAAACCAGATCGGTAATACTCCTGTTCACACCAACACCCCCCCTTAAGTATAACTTAGGGAGAAGTAGACAAATGAAAAGATGCAAGAATGGGTCCTGGCTACTAGGTCATGTTAGGTACACCCATGTATAAACAATCTCTCACAAATAGAGTAAAGGAGAAAACCCAGTGGGACAAAACTCCTTCCCAAAAGAGAGAAAACATGAAAGTGAAAGAAGTGATGGAAGGAGGACTTGACATGACCCCCTATGAGTACTTCTATCACCAATATACAAGCAATTACCACCCACAAGAGAGATAGAATGAGGTGATAGATCCCCCCTACAACAAAGTAGCTCATGTGCCAATGAATGCTCAAAGATAGAAAACAATCCAATGCCTACAAACAACATTTCTCCCCTTGGGAAGAAACCAATCCAATGGTTGATGGAGAAGCAACTCCCACAATCTGAATAATTAAACTCGTTATATGAGTGTTTAGATTTTGGAATGCAGTTAAATCATATCACAATTTCCTTGTGGGAATAATTGCATTAATTTAATTAGCTAATTTTCCTATTATTTCAAAAAGAAATTTTTTGAAAAGTAATTGGGAATTAGAAAAGGAAATTAGGAACTTTTTGTATAAAGGAAAAATAGAGTTATTTTTGCCTTCTTTGGAATTTTTTTCTCTCTTAAAAACCCTCTTCTTGCTTGGTTCAAAAGAATTTTTATGTGGATTAGAAAAGAAAAATTCTTGTTTTATTGGATTGAGGAATGGTTTGAAGATTCCTTGATGAAGGATTTGGATTATGTGGCAAAAGAAACAAACTCTTTATTGTGCTTGTTTTCAAGAATGTTTGGAAAGGTAACTTTCTTCCAATTTCTTTGTTTTAATTTTCTGTGCTCTTCCTTTTCCATGCCACTATATGTGGTTTGATCATGGATTCATTTGGATAGGAATTGAGTTGTATAAAATGGTAGTTGTTGTTGTTTATTTGTTATGTTTTAAATTTTTGAAAAACTTGCAAAAACAAACAAAACTATGGAAAAAAATATTGGAAACATCCATCTTCAATTTTATTGCATGAATGGATTGTTGTGCATATTTGGGACAATGGGTTGTCACTAGATTTTTGAAAAATCTTGTATTCTAGAAAATGAAAAAATGCAAGGTTGCAAAGCAACCATTAATGGAGGAATTGGGATTTTTATGGTTTTTATGCATTGTGGAAAAATGGAAATTTTGCATTTTAGAACCAATTTGAATGAATTGAAATGTGTGATGAGTAGTCTCCCTTATGAAGTTAAATATTACATCTTTTTTACTTCATCTCGCAATTTTATCGCATTATTTTCTGTACCATTCCCAATTTGTAAAATTAGTGAGATGGATGTGTAGGAAGAGGTATAGGATAAGAAAGGAGTGGCTCTCACTATGCACCATGATACAAATGGATCATAGGAAATAGCAAGTGGGGATTTTAAATAAGATTAACCATAATCTCATTGGGTAAAATAAAATGTAATAATAAGATCTACACCAAATAGGGATGCTTTCCTAGAAATGGTTTAAGTCGTAAAGAGCATATTATGACTCGCTAAGTTGATGAATGTTGGAGTAGACCCCATATGATTGGGTTTCCAGATACTCATATTTTATGAGGCTGTCGAGCAATCATAATGACACTCCTTGTCTTGATTTCTATGTCTATCTTCATTCTTTATCATCAGAATTGTATTTGACATGTAATGTGACCATAGCATTTGCTTATGCATTGGGATGCTTGATTTATGCATATATGTGTGTGTGATGGTGTATGATTTATGTCTTGTTTGGTGTGCATTGAAGGTGTGAGAATCTCCCTTATGCTTGAATGTTGTGATATCATTCTATATTTTTGTTGGCTTGTGTGAGCCATTCATACTTGTATGTATTTATTTGGTATTTGTGCCACATGTTACCTGTATGTATTTGAATGGCAACTGTGCCACATGTGTATTGTGTGCATTGATTGGAGTGCATGCCATATGTTACCTTATATGATGGTCATGTTGTGAGTTTCCACATGTGTGTGGTGTGCCTGATTAGCTTGAGTGTTGCCATGTATACCTAGATTTGTGTGAGATGGGCTTGATAGTAGTGTTGCCATAATCTTCTTCTCCATAAATTGATGGTTTCCTATAGTGGCATATGCATCTATTGCACTTGACTATGGTAATACAGTAGGGTGGTGGGTAACATTTCCCCATTGGTCCTATCATGAATATCTTTCAAGAGTTGGATGGTTTCCTTGATCATTTTGGCAGGTTGCTCAAATGTTGTACTATGTGCCTATTGTAGAATCTTGGAGGTGATTTATTATTGATGTATATTTATGCCAAATGTGTACATTAATTATTGAAGTGTGATCCTTCCATGTTTGGGAAGCATCCTCCATCATATTATTATTTTATATGTGGTTGAAAAATGATCCTTGTTTTGGATGGAATTTACCATGTTGTAGCATTGTTTCATGTGATGGATATGGTTAAATGAAGACATTGGAGCCCTCTATTTTATATGTTATTTAATTTCCATGCCATGTTTATTGATTGGGTTATATGGTTCCCACATTATGGTTGAGTTTCCTATAATTGTATTTGGCCCGTCTCGGTGTTGGTGTCAAACAAGCAGGGCATTCCATTTGGTATCTCTCATTGTGGCATTGTATGTTAGCATGAATTGAGAGTATATTACCTTGATTTGATTTATTCTCATGCTTTTGACTTGTTATCATGTTGATTAAAGGTTAGTGAGTGGATTCTATGAGATTGGATTCCATGTTGGATGCCTTGTCCTTGCAAGGTTTCATGATTCAACCTCCATTTTTTCTTGTTAGCCATTTGTCGACATTGCTTGGATGTCAACATTGTTTGTTCTTATCATGTAGATAAGAGTGTGTCATTTGTTGCACCTTATCTCTTGTTCCTTAGTGTGGCACTTTGGTAGTTTTTCATGCATGGGTGTGCAATTGTCTCATGCAAATGTACAATTGCATCGCAAAAAAAATGTTTGTCTTTGGTTTGTCAGATAATGTCCTAGTGTAAAAGTTGGGACCTTACACGTATAGAATATGTCAAGATGGGTCTAATACATTCACCCTATAGATTTTATTGATAAATTTTATGAGTTCAAGGGCTTCATCAAACCACATTTATTATATGGTAACCACATGATAGATAATAGTAGCAAACTCGAGCACTTCAAGTTCTAGATAGTGGACAACATATTTGTGGAGTATAGAGAAAAAAGTAGGCAGCTACATTGGTCCAATCCAATCAAGATATGACTTACATTATCTCATGGTGATTTGGACTTGCCTAGAGGGCAACCTTCATTGACATCATTTAAGACACCAAAAGAGATGGAATTGAAAAAGGGAATAGAATTATATATTATAGTATGAGGAAAAAGTGTTACCAATGGAGGTGAGGTATTTGAGATTCTATAGGTAATGTGTTGGAATATTTGGATACAACCTTTGTACAAAATTGTATTAATAAATTGGGACATTATTTTTGGCCAAAAATAAAGTATGACATGAAATTCATTGATTATGCATTGGGAGCCCCACACTTACTTGGGGAGGATTACATTACTCAAAATATCATTTAGTCCAAAATGGCTATGTGTATGATGGAGAGTTCATTATAATATTACCAAGTTTTAAAAATTTCCAATTTGGATGGCTAGGGAATAAGGGGATGTCTACCATCAAATTGATGGTGATAATGAGTCACATTTGATGAAGTTTTGGTAGTGATGGTTAGTTAGGAACTATAAAATAGAAAAGGATTTGTACCATAACTATTTAATGGATATTCAATGACGAAAAGAATCAAATAAAGGAATTTCAAAAACTAATGTCAATACCATAGTATGAGCATGAAAACCTAATATAGGTTGGACTCAAGACTATATTAGGATACTTGAAAAAAGACATGATGCCATTAAGGTATTCATTGCACAACTTAAAGTTAGTAATGAGAGTAAAAGTGAGTGAGATTGTGTTTAATACAATAAACATTATATATATAATTTTATCCTAGTCTAGGATGTTAATATAATGAATTTGTTATTGAAAATCAAGCTCCAACAAGACCTTATTATTGTACTACTGTTTAGCATGAATGAAATATTATTGTTTATTTCAACAATTAATATTGTTGATGTAAGATTCATGATTTCCTATGTACTTAATTTATTTTTCTATAATGCATTTCATTTATGTATTCATGTTTAATATATGAAGGTAATAAACAAACAATGTGATTGTTGGAATCCAATAACATCTAACTTAAAATTAAAAGCATAAGGTTATTGTTATGGAGGAGGAGTTCTAAAAATGATAGGAGAATCATGATACTAGACTAATGGCTTTGGACCAGGATATGGGCAATATAAAAGAAAATATAAACAAGGTAATTAAGAGTAGTGCTCTATGGATTAAAATCCTAAGTGATAAGCTAAAAATCTGACTAAAGATATTGATCCCAAGATAACATCCAAAGATGATAATGTCATCCCCAGCTCTAGAACCAAGAGCACCAGAAAAAAAAATTATGTGGGAGAAGAGAAAGAGCTTCAAGAATGTCTAGACCTCCATGAGAGTTTCTACCTAGAAGAGTTAGAAGTTGATGACACCCTAAAAAAAAGTAGTTTGTTGGTCTTTCCTTCTATGTCGTCTTCTATTTTTTGCTACTTTTCATTTGTGTCTTTGTTTTGGTCATCTATTAGTTCACTAATATTTTTCTTTTTGTAAAGGGTTTCAAGGCCCCTTCAAAACATATTTTTACCACCTTTAATCAAAAACATCCATCTTAAAATCTAGTTTAACATAAGTATTGGATTCCAATATCATCCTTATTAAAAACTAGTACTGGCAATATTAGAATCCTATATATCACACAAGTTAAAAAACTAAAAATAGTACTACTAAAATCTAATATTAACATGTTAAATACCAATAATGTTATTATTGGAGTCTAGACTATCATTATTTAATATAAATTTAACTACAGTTTTGGTCACAACCTTATATATTGGTGTGCAACTAGGATTTGACTAAATGGCCTCTAAAGTTTGTTTTGGTGACAAATGGAAACAATTAGAGGAAAATATTATCTAGTTGTAAAAGTGAGATATTCACTTAGTAAATCAATGGTCTAACACATGCATTTGTAGGGTGCTAATAAACACAAGTTCTAATTTCAATTCTACCTAGATCAAATTTATGTTATTGATACCCACTCTACCTACACTAGTATTATTAAAATACCTTCCCTTTTTCACCCAAGTATCCTATATACTTTTTTTGTTACATTTTTATATCCCATTGATATTTTAACCTTATCAACCAAGGGAACTACCCACACCTTCATCTAACTCAATTTACCTATTTTGATTTCCATCTCATACATTAAATCCTTGGAACAAAAAAACTAGATGAGCTATGGAAACTATGATATCTTATAAAAAAGATTGATTTAAAAGCACTTATACATCTCAAACCCCAAACCCTTACCACACCAACTCTAACAGTGAATCTCTCTAATAAAAAATATCTCAAGTATAGTATACATATTAATCTAAATGACAATGGAAGGGTTTTAGAAATACCTAGTGATTCTTATAGGTAGATTCATTGCATTACCAAAAGTTGTCCAATAACTAATTTTAGGAAAATTGGTTAAGATTGTACTAAACCTACATGACCTTGGTGTGATCATTATTTCTTTTTCTAACTTCATTAGAGTTGGGACTAAGTAGACACCCCTGCAATTATGAGGCTCTTACACAACACAAGTCTATGTGGTAAATAGAGAAAAGATAGCTCTTCATGACCTTAACAAGATCAACATAGTGAATGAAATTCCCTCTTATTGACCTATGCAAAGTGGTTGGTATAGGATTTGGAATGTCACTTATAAACACCCAACCTCCTTCTATGAATGCTTCCCAACCCCTACTACCTACCCACATAACATAATTAAATTATCCTATTTCCCCCTAATATTAAAGCTTAATATATTGGGTCACATTTTGGTTATTTAAAAAACCCCAATATACATGCATGTGATAAGATATTGGTTAGAATTTATTCCCCTAAGTTGGTGAATTCATTTAATGGTGTTACAAAGATTAATCATACAATAGGCAATACTCAAAATAGAATGTAAGTTAACAATTAAGTATAATTAGATTGTGAAACTCATACTAAATTCAATATTTAAGTTGACATGCATTCTTGCACCATGTATTATTTTTTCACAAACTTCTAATATTGTATTCAACAAAGTACCCACCCATATGAGTCTCCCCGAGATAAAAATATATCATTGTAATTCCTACTATATAGTCTATCAAGTACTAAACATGAATCAATTGAGTGCAAATTTACAATGTGAGAAATAAATTAAATGAATGATTTATATATTTCTCAAACCAAATGGAAATCTTTGTGTAGTTGGTCCATGGGCCTCTACTTTGGATGGTTTCCTTGATCATTTTGGCAAGTTGCTCAAATGTTGTGCTAAGTGCCTATTCTAGAACCTTGGAGGTGATTTATTATTGATACATATATTTATGCCACGTGTACTTTAATTATTGAAGTGTGATCCTTTCATGTTTGGGAAGTATCCTACATCATATTATTATTTTATATGCATGGTTGGAAAATGATCCTTTTATTGGATGGAAGTTATCATGTTGTAGCATTGTTTCATGTGATGGATATGGTTAAATGAGGATATTGGAGCCCTATGTTTTATATGTTATTTTATTTCCATGCCATGTTCATTTATTGGGTTATATGGTGCCCACATTATGGTTGAGTTTCCTATAATTGTATTTAGCCCATGTTGGTGTTGGTGTCAAACAAGCGTGCCATTCCATTTGGTATATCTCATTTTGGCATTGTATGTTAGCATGAATTGAGAGTATATTATCTTGATTTGATTTATTCTCATGCTTTTGAGTTGTTTAGCATGTTGATTAAAGGTTAGTGACTAGATTCTATGTGATTGGATTCCATGTTGGATGACTTGTCCTTGTGAGGTTTCATGATTGAACCTCCCTTTTTTTCTTGTTAGCCATTTGTCGACATTGCCTTGATGTCAATGTTGTTTGTTCTTGTCATATAGATAAGAGTGTGTCATTTGTTGCACCTTATCTATTGTTCCTTAGTGTGGCACTTTGGTGGTTTCTCATGCATGGGTGTGCAATTGTGTCATGCAAAAGTACAATTGCATCGCAACAAAATTGTTTGTCTTGGGTTTGTCAACTAATGTCCTGGTGTAAAAGTTGGGGCATTAAACCTATAGAACATGTCAATATGGGTCTAGTACATTCACCCTATAGGTATTATTGAGAAAATTTATGAGTTCAAGGGCTTCATCAAGCCACATTTATTAGATGGTAACCACATGATAGATAATAGTAGCAAACTCAAGCACTTCAAGTTCTAGATAGTGGAAAACATATTTATGATGGAATATAGAGAAACATGTAGGGAGATAGATTGGTCCAATCCAATCAAGATATGACTTACATTGTTTGATGGTGATTTGGACTTGCCTAGAGGGCAACTTTCATTGGCATCATTTAAGACACCGAAAGAGATGGAATTGAAAAAGAGAATTAAAGTATATATTATAGTATGAGGGAAAAGTGTTACCAATGGAGGTGAGGTATTTGAGATTCCATAGGTAATGTGTTGGAAGATTTGGATACAACCTTTGTAAAAAATTGTATTAATAAATTAGGACATTATTTTTGGCCAAAAATAAAGTAGGACTTGAAATTCATTGATTATGCATTGGGAACCCCATACTTACTTGGGAAGGATTACATTACTCAAAATATCCCAATAAATAAAGATATTTATGTAGGGCCATCTTGTAGTAAACCTAGAAAAATAATTTAGTCCAACTGGGGATGTGTATGATGGAGAGTTCATTATAATATGACCAAGTTTTAAAAAATTCCAATTTGGATGGCTAGGGAATAAGGGGATGTCTATCGTCAAATTGATGATGATAATGAGTCACATTTGATGAAGTTTTGGTAGTGATGGTTAGTTAGGAAATCTAGAATAGAAAAGGATTTGTACCTGTAACATCAAAAAATGTTCCCTTGGGGGCTTTTCCCTCATAAGGTTTAGCTCCTGAGTCTTTAGTGTGCATTTAGGACATCTTACATCATATTTCAACATCCCGATGGAATGAACCCTAGGTATCATGTCAAATGGGACCTAGGGGGACCCCTTGAACCTAACCCTACCTAAAATAGGGGGAGGACTTGGGCGCCTGTGCCCTAGTCCTGCCCTATTTTGGGTTAGTCCCAAATTTTAGGTGTCAGCTTGTGACCGTTATTTGGGTCCTATGCTGACACGGTAAGTTTGAATTACGAAATTCTTGGCGAGAGTGTTTGTAGTTTCATATAAAAGCATGCTTATGCATTCATTTGTAAACTGGATTGTTATTATGAACTTTATGCATTCTAAAGGTGATTCAAGGCTTTCATTGTGTTACAAGAGTAGATTTGTGTTGTCTATGTGTTTGTATTTATAGATTTGAGCATCTATCTCCTCATGGCATGAAGAGCTTCTTCCTCCCATGAGATCTTCACTACAAGGTGACATCATTTGTGTTTTGAGCATTTATCATTTGATTTTTGTCTCTGCCTCACAAGGGCATGCACTCTCTATCTGACAATGGTGTTTAGAAGACTTGAATATCTCTCCAGGGCTTGATTGAGGCAAGCCTCTAAACACCACAACCCCCTCCCAAAGTTTTCATGATTGCAGGTTACAGGTTGAAGATACAGGAAAAGTGAAGTTGCAGGAGGGTATCTCAGAGTGTCAGAATTGTAGATCAGAGAAGAAAATAGCTCCTTGGACTAGGGCACCCGCTCATTAGTCCTTGAAGTTTCATGATGGGAAAACCTTTGGTATAGCAGGAACAGGTTGCAGATCTTTTTTGCAGATCCCAACAAAAAGTAGGGCATTATACTTGGGCGCCCACTCTTTAGTCCCTGACTATTCCGCTTTTGAACCCTGAAAATAGGTACATAGTTATCTATCATTTTACATCTTTCTGTAGTAGTATTTTTTGTCATTCGTCTGTTTGCTGTCGTATTTGCATAATTAGGGTTTTAAGGTATGATTGAGCATAAGAGAAGATAATTGGCAATTAAATCATAAAAATCCAAGTTTCCCTATATCTCAACCTGACCTAGGGTAGGAAAGTACATTGCAACTCAACCCTAGGTCCTTGAATGAAAGGGTGAAAGGAGGATGCATGCACAAAACTACCAAAAACTCAACTATCCAAATTTTACCCTTTACAGTACCAATACTATTTAAAGGATAATCAATGGTGAAAAGAATCAAATAAAGGAATTTCAAAAACTAATGTCAATACCATAGTATGGGCATGAAAACCTAATATAGGTTGGACTCAAGACTATATTAGGATACTTGAAAAAGGACATGATACCATTAAGGTATACATTGCACAACTTAAAGTTAGTAATGAGAGTAAAAGTGAGTGAGATTGTGTTTAATAATGTTGAATAGAAAAGAGAGACTAACTCAATAGATCAAACAAGGTCAAACCCTCTTCTATCCAACATTAGGACATAAGTGGAGCTTGGATTCTACCCAAGAAGGAGAGCCAAACTACAAGAGATTTGTCCCTTTGATGTATTAGAGGAGAATCAACCAAATCCAACTAATCAAACTACAGCCAAAACAAGAAACCCTAATTGAGTAAGATCAGAGCATAACAGATTGTCAGAAGCAGAAACCCAGAAACTAAAAGAATAGTAGAGATGAGGGATCAGATCATAACCTAGATCTAGGAGTAGAAACACTAAGGACTAGGGCACTTGGGTGCCCTAGGCCCTTTTTAGGGTTTGTGGAAACTGATGCCTTCATCAGGTCTGTACCTACAAGCTCTGTCTTCTTCCCGGAGATCACCTTTAGAAACCTATTTCTCTGAGCTTCACACAAGGAAAGAGGAAAGGGTTGGGTGCTATTTAGGAGCTTGCCTAAGTCAAGCTCTGTGAATGGTTTTTCCACCTCCACAATAGCAAAGATGATAGATAAAGAGCACATGCCCTAGGAGGGAAGAGGCAAATCTAAAGTAGAATGGAATGCTAGAAGAAAGCATGAAGGAAAGAAGTCACCATGAGCATGGAAACCCTAGCATACTTGATGCAACATCACAACTTGACTCAAGAAGTTGGTGTAGTCCAAAGAAGTAGAAAGATCTTCACAAGACCTGTAATAAGTTAGTGTCATAACAATCATCGACCATACAAAGATTTAAAGAAGAGTACAAAGCATGAGAGAGAAGAGAGAGTGAAAGAGTGCCTAGATAGCTTATATGTTCAAATGAATAAACTAACTTATTTTTATATGCACTCCCGTTGATTTATGGAGAATTAAACCAAATGAGGCCAAAATTAGGAGTCATTTAAGATGTCCTAAGCTGACAAGCCACCAACTTAGGTCAGGGTAAAGAAGGGACAAGGGCGCTTGGGTGCCCTGGTCCTTTAGCCACATAACCCCTGGGATAAGGCACTTCAAGTGTGCTTAGTCCTTCCTTATAGTTATTTTCAAGGTTTTGTTCATTGGGATCAAGAATTACACACTTAATACTCAAAAATGTGCTAAAATAGGTCCTAATTAACAAGTGTAAACATTTTAGGTCCACCTAGGTGCTAAACTAGGTGTAAAATGCTAGTGTACACATTTTACGACATAACATTTAGCCCCCACTTTAGCATGAGTACGAACTTACATTCGAACTCACACTAGAGGATGGAGAAGACAAATTTCAAACACAAAGCACATAGAAACCATAGAATGAGGCCAAAATTGAGGGGTGATCAAGCCCCCAATTTTAGGATTCTAGGAGTCTATGATGATTGGCATATACATAAGACACATGACATAATTCACTCATATATGAAGCACTTAGAAAACATGAGATAAGACAAGACATACATAAGGCATACACTTGAGAAATCACAATGTATACATGTAACACACAAAGCATAGACGTCATACACAAAGTATACACGCAATAGACAAAGTATACATGCCATACACAACATACATGCTTGGCACAAAGTATAGACATAAGGCATAAAGTATACATAGAATACACATGGAACACCCATTGAATACACACGAAGCATTTAAGGAGAATACATAAGGAACACATAGAGAGAATATATGCAAGGCATGTGTGAGGCGTGGAGAAGACATAGAGAATAAGAATGCATCATACATCAATCATAAGAAATACTTAAAATGAAAGACCTTGAGTCAGCATGACAAAGGAGGCCTCAATCTAAATATTGTCTCAATCACCATGTATCATTCCTCAAGATGCAATAAAGAAGAATGCTAAGGGGTTAGTTAGAAATGAGAAGCATAAGAGAAGTACAGACACATCATACACATAATCCACATTAAGAAAAGTGTTTCCACTCAAGGGAATACACAATCCACCTCCGGTAAGAGGAATTATACAAGGCCTTGCAAAATAAGAAGGTGAAGCAACCTTACTACCAAACTCTAGTTGGTGGCGCAACCCTTCTCCCAAATATGCAAGGAGCTTCAACTTTGGAGAACAAGATAGACTCAATATCTTGCTTCCAAGCTTTCCATAATCCTTTCCAAGAGAGTGTATTAATAAAGATCATCAACAAATGTTTAGATAGAAATATTAGAGTAAGGCTCATAGCACAATATATGCCCCCACCTTAAAGTGATTGCTCACTCCATCAGGGAGC
The DNA here is from genome assembly GCA_027924645.1 of Cunninghamia lanceolata. NCBI lineage: Eukaryota > Viridiplantae > Streptophyta > Pinopsida > Cupressales > Cupressaceae > Cunninghamia > Cunninghamia lanceolata. The sequence goes on along the minus strand of BSBN01001272.1, from coordinate 15,195,786 downwards.
AATTGCCTTTAAGGTAGAGTGAGGAAGAAATATGAAACAAGCACGAGAGCTTTCTAAAAGCACATGCCCAAATGATATGTGTTTTCAAAAGCTACATTGCAACAAGGGGTTGCCCCTAGGATGAGAAAACTAAGGCAATGCTTACAAGGCATGCTACACAATGGCTTGTGTAGTCATGGTATGATGCCGAGCATTGCTACAAGGTGCCACATAGACGGAAGGAAGATCACAAGAGAGTACACATAAATTGAATCATGAAAGGATGCTAAATCATCTAAATAAAATTAACAAAATTGTACATCACAACATATAGAAGAATGAAGATATATATAGAAGAATAAAGATTGTGAAGATCATACATAATGCAATATTTAAGTTGACATGCATTCTTGTACCATGTATTGTTTTTTCACAAACTTCTTATATTGTATTCAACAAAGTACCCACCCATATGAGTCTCCCCGAGATAAAAATATATCATTGTAATTCCTACGTATAATCTATCAAGTACTAAGCATGAATCAATTGAGTGCCAATAAATGAATAATATATATATTTCTCAAACCAAATAGAAAATTTTGTTTGGTTGGTCCTTGGGCCTCTACTTTGTGTATACAAATTCCAAGTATAAGCACGATGATTTTTAATAAATTAACGATATTATGAATATGTGATAAAATAGGGCTACTCTAAGTAAATAAGGAAGACCATATTTAAAAATATAGGATGATTCCAACTAAACTTTATACTTTAATCTTTAAAAGGAGACTAATTTCATTACAATTAAATTACCTATAATTTTTAGAGTGATTGCACCATCATTTTTCTAAATTACTTATCATTTGAAATGGAAAGCAATCACAACAAAAATTATATGCATTCTTGTCATGATGGGAGTAATCAGTTCCCATAAATTTGAAAAATAAAAATTGAATGCAAGGAGAATAAATTTGAAAAATAAAAATTGAATGCAAGGAGATTGGACCCAAATTTAAATTTTCCCTAATCATATCAGAACAATTAGGCCCACATTGGATTAAGCATTGTGGCAATCAACATCATTTTAAATAATTAAAATATCTATGTTGGGGTGACTTTATGCCAAAGATATTAAAAACCTATCAAATTTGGGTGGTCAATCATGTAACATGTATAATTTGCCAATTTGGAGAGGGTAAAATATAAAACTTGGTCAATTGATTATGCAACACCACTAAAACATTCCTTGCACATAGTTACTATATTTATGCTTAATTGATAATGTCTCTCAATATTATTGAGTCATGCAAATGCATGAAAGAGCTTAGTGATCAATGTGTCAATTGTTTAAGTGGAGACTTCGCTCTCTACATTAATTATGCCGAGAGGCGTTTACACTCACAGCAAGGGCTGGAAGATTCAAATTCCCGTAAACAATTAAGATTCATATTCCATGTAAACAAAATTCATAAAATGTGTAAATAAATAAATTCGTGGAAGCCAAATGGATAGAAAAATAGAAAAACTTGGGCAGTTATGGAGTGAAATCTTTATCACGTTAAACAAAAAATAAATAAATTCATGGAAGCCAAATAGATAGAAAAATAGAAAAATTTGGGTAGTTATGGAATGAAGTCTTTATTAAGTTTGAAGAATATGAAAAGTCTTCTTTATAAATGCCAACAAATTGGAAGATATTCTTACTGTAGATATATATTTTTAAATATAAATATACTAGTAACCTACAAGTTAACCACAATGTATCAACAGTTTACTTCAAACATGTATGTAGAAGCCACTTTTATTATTAGAAGAAAAAAACTTTTTTTAAAAAAATAATGGTTATCAATTGTTTTTCTAATAAATATTTTTTTAAAAAGGTTGTAGAAATTTAAATTAAATATGGTCATAGGTGGGTTAGTTTTAAACATCATCCATTCAATAATCAAAAAATAAATTTGACCAATAAAAATAGGATAAATATTTACCACTTTTTAATGTGAATGAGGTATAAAATTATTATTTGGGGTTTGACCATTAAACTAGATGATGTTTAAAAAAAATGTCATCAATGACGTTACAACTGTGATGACTATGACTATGATTTGATAGGACAGAAACATTTGATCAAGTCAACAATACAAAGTGTGTATGGTTTGTATCGCCGAAAGCTCTTCAGTTGTGAGGTTTCATAGTGTTTGACAATGAGAAGTTTTGACAAGCTGATGTTTTTTAATATCTTTGTTTTTAACCGCTCTACCTACAAAAACGCATTGGATGAACAGTTTCCTTTCCTCTTCAATGAATTTGGAATGAAATTCGTCCTCATCAGGTGGAAAAAAAGCTATGAAAGACTTGTTCTAATTTGAGTTGTTGAGGAGTTATAACAACAATCGTTGGGAATTAAAAAAATTTCCAGTTATAACAACCATCCCTTCCAATCTGATCGTGTTGCTCAAGGCACCTCTGGACTTGTGGGAGAAGATCGTATATAACGTGCTGTGAATTAGCCAAAACTTCAAGAGGAGGAGAAGAAAAAGAATAAGAGTGTTTGAGAATAATGGGCAAACAAGAGATAGAATGGATTTTATGTGTGGTTGTAGCAAGCTTCTTGTTGCCTGCCTCAAATTCATTGTTTCTGTCTAATGATTATTATGAGAAAACATGCCCCTCAGCTCTTACTATTATAAGATCTGAAATGGATATAGCAGTTGCCAAAGAAGCTCGCATGGCTGCCTCTATATTGCGTCTGCATTTTCATGACTGTTTCGTCCAGGTAATTAGTTTTCAGTTTTGATCGTGAGGAACTTATCTGTCTGTTTGACTATTGAAATAGATAATGTTTAATCAAAGAAGTAGATAATATTTAAGTAAAGTATTCTTGTTACGACTAATGATTAGTGAGGTGGGTGCATATATTTCAATGCTATACAGGGATGCGATGCATCAGTCTTGTTGGATGACACTCCAACATTTACAGGCGAAAAGACAGCCAATGCAAATAAAAATTCCATTCGAGGATTCGAGGTGATTGATGGCATTAAAGAAAAGTTAGAGAGTGTATGTCCTGGAGTTGTTTCATGTGCAGACATACTCACTGTTGCAGCTCGTGACGCTGTTTTACTGGTAAATAATATGCATAACAACTGTTTAAGATCAATTTAGTTTTTAATGAAAGTAAGGTTTTTGCAGTCCATCTGATTAGCACCAGTACAAACAGTCGTGCCAGTTGTTCATGGCCTAAAGTAGTTGTTATTAAAGAGGGGTGGTACTAATAAACACCTCTAATTTCATTTTGATTAGCATCAGTGTAAACAGTTGTGTTAGTTGTTCATGGTTTAAAGTAGTTTGTTATTTTGAAAGTTAAAGTACTAATAAACACCTTTAATTTCATTTTAATTTTTTTTATCCTTTATATTTATGTTTTTGATACTTCTTTTATATATAAAACCTTTAAATTTATGTTTTTGATATTTCCTTTACATATTAGTATAATTAAAATATTTTTTTACTTTTCTAGGGATTTTATATATTACTTTTTTGTTAATTTTTATATCTTTTATTATTTCTATCTTTGGTAACCAATAGTATTGCCGGCCTTTATATTTGACTCAAAACTAGTTTGGATTGTCATCTCATGCATTCCAGCACAATTAACTTAGATGAGCTATGAAAAATATTTCATCATGTAGAAAGTTTTAACTTAAAAGCATTTGTACATTTTAACCCCCAAACCCTTGCCACACTAATTGTAATAGTGAATCCTCTAACAACATATATCTCAATTATAATATACATATTAATTTCTAAATTGTAATGGGGAGGTTTTTGAGATACTTATTAATTATCGTGGTAGAGTGATTGCATTACCAAAAGGTGTCTAATAATTAATTTTAAAAAACATGGGTAGGATTGTACTTAAATGACCTTGGCATGACCAATGTTTCATTTGTTAACTACATTAGAATTAAAATTGAGCACTTGCACTCTTGGGATTATGAGGCTTTGACAGGATACAAGACTATGGTGTAGAGAAAAGATAGCTTAATGACTCTAGCAAGACTAGCATAGTGAATGACATTTCCTCTAATTGACCTATGCAAAAATATTTATATAGGATTTGGAATGTCACTTATAAACACCACCACCTACTATGTATGCTTTCAACCCCCAACACCTACCCATATTACATTAATTAAATTATTCTCTTTCACCCTGATATTAAAGTGATATATTGGGTCACATTTTGATTAGTTAGAAAATCTCACTATGCATGCATGTGATAATGTATAGTTCTAGAGGTGAATCCCTTGGAAGTTTGACCTCTAAAATAACAATGAACTTACCAATTGTTTAATCTCAATTTCATTTATGTGGAGTGCAATTCCCTACATAAATAAGAGTACATTGATCATAGCATACCTACTATTTAAGCCCCTCTAGATATTAGCATGGAATTCTTTTTTTTTAAATTATAAATTTATGATTTCACAATCAAGGTTTTGGATCACACTCCATGATTCACCATCAAAATGAAGAGGCAAAATCTTGATGATAGATCACAGACTATGTTCTCAAATGTTGATGGTAAAATCGCAAGCATACAATAGTTTTAAGAAACTTTTGACACTAATTTTGTTTAGATTATTGTTGAAGAAATTTAACTATATGGTGTTGGCATTGGATCAGGATGGAGGACCGTATTGGGATGTTCCTCTAGGAAGAAAAGATTCAAGGTCTGCAAGCTTAGATAAAGCAAACAGTAATATCCCTACCCCAAATTCAACTCTGTACACCCTCCTTGGGAAGTTTTTGTTGCAAGGTCTTTCCCCCACTGACATGGTTGCACTCTCTGGTAATGTTAAACACTACATAACTTTGAGATGTGTAAACTAAGTTAAATTGGTATTATTTTTTTATACATTATAAAACTATACAACACATCTCCAACACTCTCATCCACTACATTCAGTACACCATGTAGAAAAATTTTACTAATGATTTCATGTTGCTCTCTTTTTCATTAATTTTTTTCCTCCATGGTAGGTGCGCACACAATTGGACAAGCTAGATGCACAAGTTTCAAGGATAGGATTTACAAGGGGAATGTATTCATTGATTCAGATAATGCATATTTGTCTAAATTGAAAGGCATATGTCCTCCAACTGGTGGTGACAATAACTTATCGCCCTTGGATTTTGTAAGCCCTGTATTATTCGACAATAGTTATTATAGAAATATAGTTAATGGGCAAGGGCTTCTCACCTCCGACCAAGAGCTAAGCATGTATGGAAGCATAACATCTAAAACTGTAAAGAGATATGCCGAGGACCCATTAGCATTTTGGCAGCAATTTTCAGATTCCATGGTGAAGATGGGAAATATTGTTAATCCTCTGACTTTCATCACTGGTGAAGTAAGAAAAAATTGTCGCCTTGTCAATGAATAACTTCACACCAAAGTGATTCTAGTCTTTAGTTTTATAAAATAAGTGAGGAATCATAAAATACTAAGTAGATTGTATTTTTGATTTCTTTAAATTATTCTTCCCACTCTATCAAAATTTCTACTCTACTCTCATATTAGAGTTGAAGTAGACTTTTGACAACTCAATTTTAAGGCCCTGTTGTTTCTTATGATTTCTTTGTGCTTTGTATGGATAAAGATTGGATATTTCAAAATAAAGATTGAATAAATTTTATTTATTTATTAATTTATAGGTGTCTTTTCACACCTCACTATATAGTTATGTTTATTTTATCTCTTTTGTTTACAAGTTTGTTATGACCATAGATGTGTATCATCGATTTGAAAAGAATAAAAATAATTTTAAAACAAAAAATGGATATTCTTATTTTTTATATACTTTCCTTTCACTACCTGATGTGGAGGAGGGGGGCCAATTATTAGCGTTGAAAGGTCTGCCTTCGTGTCATTAAGAATTTGTCGTCATTTTCCATCTTTAACATAACCATTCCATTTCAAGATAATATCACCTCCATACTAATGGTGACCACAAATTTTGAAAATACCACCATAAGCATTTCAACAATTGTGGCTAAGAAACGTGTTATCTACGATCTTAACTTAAAAGACCCTCAACTATGAGTTGTAATAAACTATATGCGATACATTATCTTTTACATGACTAAAGATAAACTATCAAAGAACATTCATTTAAAGAGAGAAGTGGATTGCAAACCCTAATTCCTTCATCTTTATGTTTTTCACCATTTTAACCATAATTCTATGGGCAAATTCTAATCTTAAGGCTTGATATGGGGGTTAGTCACCCATATGTAGATTTTGCATTATTCCCCCTAAATCTATTTTGGTACAAATCCTAGTTAGGGTTCACAAATGAAAGCTCACTACGAACAATACAAAGTTACATTTAGTGATTTTAATGTCAAATGACTATAACTAAATAACTTACTAAAGTATTACACAAATATCTCCACACTTGTTTGTTTCCATCCAATTTTTTGTCTAGTGCAAAGAGTATCACACACAAACACTCATATTATGTTTATATCACAATCATATTATGTTTAAATCACAAACCCCTAATTTTCTTGAGGAGATTATAGAATTTGAAATCACGGGCATATGTCAAGAAAATTCAATATTCTATACCACTTAAAAATCCCTTCTAAGAATTAGCTAATGGCTCTGAATTCCTTTCTCTTATGGGTTTATTATTAAATAATCCTACAAAGATGTCTACTTTACATGAAGGGATATTGAGACCAAGTTAAAGGCTCAATATAAATATTTTGACATGGGTACCATTTGCTAGTTGCCTTGTTGTAAGCCTAATTACAAAGGACCCAAGTTTCAACTAATCTCAAGAAAGGCTTTCTTGTCTATTTAACCAACAAAACAAAGGCAAACACTTTCTTTTTCTTCTTTTTTGTTTGGGCGGTGGGGGCATCTATGGTTAATATATAGATGTTTTCTTTATTTTTTTCCAACTTTTAAGGGATGAATTTTTGGTTCCCATTGAAACTTAATATTTGATTTCTAAATGCATCCTCTCTAGTTACATTGACATAGTAGTGATTTGTGTATCCACTAATGGGATGATTTCCATCTCAAAAATTCCAACAACCTTCAATGCTTCTAATGGATTGATGAATTTCCTAGTCAAAATATTCATTATAAATGGACTTGAAGTTTTTCAATGACCATTGAGTGTGTTGGTCATATGAATATCATATGATGATTTTGATAGGTTATCTTAAAATGTGCATCGTATTCGCATACTCTTTAGGTTATCTCCTGGTAGTACCATATATGTCTAAGTTAATCATATGAAAGTCCTTAATGAATTCATCCCTAAGTCTTCCATAATTAACAATTAGATGGTTCAAACCAAACTTTTGGTACCAAATATGTGCATGATAAAGCATAGTTGTGGTAAACAAAGTTTCATTCCAATCAGTGGAACTGATCCCCTTTTTACACCAAATAATCTTACACTTGTGCACATTCATGATGCAGGAGCATCCATAGGTGTTGAGGCAATCTTGCATCACCCAAAAATAGTTGTTTCTTGGTTTATTTTAGTTTATTCGTTTGTTTGCTAGTTTTTAATTATCAGTTAGTTGTAGAAGAAGCCACCACATTTCACCGCAGTTTGATATCTAGTTTCGTGGTTTTGGAATAATTTCTATAGTAATGGATGGATGTTGTGTCTATATTTGAGGAGAACTGGATTGACAAAAGAGTGATATATGATTCGTGAACATATACCAGGTTGGTAGTGTTGCATAGTTGTAAATTTTCCACTTATGCCAGATTATTTCGAGTTTGTACCAGTAGAGGAGTATATGATAAGGTTTATTCAATTCTTGTGGATGTATGTTGAGCACCACATAAAAATTTTCTATTGCTATCATTGTATGGGTTTAGAAGTTTGTTAGTACTAGCCAATGACATGCTTCATGAGCCATAAAACTTTGTGCCACCTTGTAGCTGATCTAGATCATCTTAAAGGTTGTGAAATGCTATTTATACATGGTTTGTGAATTGATTAAGGTCAAGAAAAGAAGAAGTGAGATCAACAAAAAATAAAAGGAGAGAAGGAGTGAGGTCTGAGAGGAATGTGAGTAGAAGAATGGGAATCTAATATGGAGTTTGTTATTAATGAATTTGAAGGTGTAGCATGTAGGAATGTAGTAAATTTGATTAATGTAATTTCATAGTCAATAATTAAATAGCTATAGTCTAGCATGTAAGGATCCCATTGTAGCAAATATTATCATCCAATGTTATCTAATCAATGAAGTATGAGTTGTTTTTGTGAGGATTTGTTATTTTGTGTTATTTTTCTTGTTTGGCTACATGGTTGGACAATCCTTCATTGGATCCTATAGTTGTGACTACATCAAATGGTATCAAAGCATAGTAGATTTTTGGGATGCATGTTGAAGAGTCAATGTTGATGTGTGTGAGCCTAATCGATGCAATCTTTTAGAATGTGTTTAACAAAAGAGGGGGAGAGATCCAATTAGGTAAATTAAGGTGTACCAAAGTAGAGGAAGCACATATCAAATTTTTGTGTACTTTGAAGAAATTAAATAAGGTATCTTCTAGAAAGAGAGTGTTGGGTAGAAGGTCCCTATGAACTTATCAATTGTAAGAAAATTGGAGAATTGAGGTAGTCCACAAGAAGCTTGTACACAAAGTGCAGCTTGTGAGGTTATTTGTAGGGGTGATTGTGGATGGATCATCAGCCTAAGGTAGTTTACATAAATTCAAGATGTTTCTTTAAAGAGAGGCCATGATATTGTCAATGTTGTGGGGAGAATGGAAAAGACATCGTATGAGATGTTGAAGTCTATGCAAAACTGAATGGATGCATTTGAGTAAGACCATCGAAGGAACCCTAACCCTAGGGCTAAGGAGAGTGATGAAGAATAAGAAGCAGATCCTATGGAATGAAGTGGAAGAAAAGAAGAAAGGAAAAGAGAATGTTGAGAGCCATAACCAACATTGGTAAGAGTTCTAGAGTAGACATTCCTAATTATTCTAGAAATTTGAATCCCGAGGAGTTGATAGATTGGAGAACTAATTTAGAGGAGCACTTTGAGTATAAGGATATTGTTGATCCAGATAGAGTTAAATTGCAAAGACCAAGTTGAAGGGTCAAGTTTCTATATGGTGGAAGTAATTCTGGTTAGATAGGAATAGGAAGGGAAAGCCTGGCATTGGAAAGTGGGACTAGATAGTGGAGAAGCTAAAATCCAAGTTCATTCCAGCAAATTATCAGTTAGAGTTGTTGAAGGAGATGCATAATTTATGGTAGAGAAACATGACTATGAATGAATACATCGAAGAGTAGTACAAGATTCTAATTCAATTTGGACATTATGAGGAAGGAGTTGAGAAAGTGGTGAAATACATCAATGGTTTGAGGGAATCTATCCAAGAGGAGTTTGATATGTGGACTATCTAGACAATAGCAGAGGCCTACCAGCTAGAACTCACCAAGAAAAGGAAATTAAATTGGAGGCTAGAAGAGATGTAGAACTGGTAGAAGGAGGAGGGGAGATGCAACAATAGAGGAGCATACCCAAGGGGCTAAGTGAGAGGTATCATGTACCACAATCAATAAAGGAGCTGAAATACCCACCATAGAGATCGAGAAGATGGTGAATCATACCGTAATGACCAAAGAGATGGCAGTAGTACCCATCACAAAGCTAGAGATGTTCATAAGAGTTACCATGAAGAAGATGATGATACACATCACAAGGATTCTTAATAGGAAAGAGGAGGATATAATGATGCATATTGTAAAGATTCTTAGCATGGTAGAGGGGGATATGAGAGGAAAAAGAAACAATCTTTTAGAGGAACCTATTTCAATTGTGGAGAAGGACATAGAGCATTTGAGTACAAAGGAAGGAGAATAGAAGGTAGGACAAGGACTAAATTTACGTATGAGAGATCACCTAGCTTAGAGAGGGACCCAGAATATGGAGAATCACTTCTTTCAAAGATAGCATTAAGATGCGATGGTGGAAGAGAACTAGCAAAAAGAAAGATTTTATTCAAGACCAGAGTTAAGTTTTGTAATATTTTTATTGATAGCGATAGTACAGAAAACTTAGTATCTAAGGAAATGGTTGACAAGTTGGGACTAAGAATATTGAATCATCCACATCCATATAGGATTGGTTGGTTACAATAGGGAGATAAAATATAGGTGGACGAATGATGTCTAGTGAGGTTCAATATGGCAATGTACTATGTTGAGGTGATGTATGATATTGCACCAATGGATGCGTGTCATTCGTTGTTGGGAAGACCTTGGCAGTTTGATAAAAGGGTTGTGCATGATGGAAGAGCTAACACGTACATCATTTGGAAGAATGGAAAGAAACACTAGTTGATGCCATTGAATGAGTCTGATGAGTAGTTTTGTAACAGTGTCCAATTTTTCATTATGAATGAGCATTATGCATTGATTCCAAGAATGTGTGGCACTACAAGCCTATCAAATAGTATCACAACTACAAAGAATATACCATAGAAGATAGAATGTGGGAGCAGAGATCACCAAAGGGAAGTCATCTAGAAGATAAGACAAATGAGGGAAAGGATGAGGAGTTGTACTGAGGAACATGTGGTAGTGATGGGCATAACAAAATGGTATGTGGTAGCCAAGAAGGTGGATGATAAATGTGAGGGACTGGTTGATGAAGATAGAAAGGACAAGAGGATTGCAAATGGTTGGAGGCCAAAGTAAAGTGGTGAAGAAGATGATTGGGGGAACAGAGTATCACAACCATAAAAGAGGAAGCTTGATTAGATGGTGTGCAATGCAAAGGAAGAAATTACATAGGATAGATCACGTGAGGCATACTTGAAGAGGTAGAAATAATCTAGGTCAAAGAAGTTGCAAGTTGGGATTCTTAGGCCAGGGTAAACTATCTTGGAAAATGAGGGAATCATTTTTTTAATTAGCCCTAGGTGTCTGATGTAGGAGCATCCCTGAGTGCCGAGGAAATCTTGCATCACCCAAAAATAGTTGTTTCTTGGTTTGTTTCAGTTCATTTGTTTGTTTGCTAGTTTTTGGTTATCAGTTAGTTGCAAACAAAGTCACCACATTTCATCACAGTTTGATATCCGGTTTCATAGTTTTGGTATAATATTTTATAGTAATGAATGGATGGTGTTTCCACATTTGAGGAGACTTGGATTGACAAAAGAGTGTTATTTGATTTGTGAATGCATGTCAAGTTGAAAGTTTTTCATAGTTGTAACTTTTCCTCTTGCATTGGATTATTTTGAGTTTGCACTGTTAGAGGAGTATATGAGAAGGTTTATTGGACCATTGTGGATGTGTGTTGAGCACCACATGAAGATTTTCCACCATTGTCATTATATGGGTTTAGAAATTTGTTAACATTGTCTGATGATATGTTTCATGAGGTATAGAACTTTACACCACTTTGTAGCTAATGTAGATCATCTTAGAGGTTGGGGAACATTATTTATACATGGTTTGTCAATTGATTAAGGTCAAGTGAAGAATAAGTGAGATCGATAGAAAAGGAAAGGAAAGGAGTGAGGTTTGAGAGGAGTGAGAAAAAAATAGGAATCTAAAATGGACTTTGATATTGAGGAAGCTGAAGGTGTAGCATTTAGGAATGTAGTAAATTTGATTAGTCTAATTACATAGTTGGTAATTAAATGGCTATGGCCTAGCATGTAAGAGTCTCCAATGGACTCAAGAACCCAAGATCACCTACAAAACCAAGATTATCCTTCCATGAGAGAGTTGGAAGAGAATTATGTTGAATTAGGTGCAACAATGAACAATGATATTATTACATACTCCATTGCAAATGTACAAGAGAAACCTTGCTTATAAAGGTAAGGTTGAGAGGTAGAACATCATGTGATCATGAAAAGTGTTCTAATCCTATGACATGAGACACAAATATTAAATTCCCTAAGTCAACTTAACATGTGAACATGTGTGAATAGGTCCTAACTAGGAACTAGTTAGATAAAGTACCTTGTTCACACTACAAAGGGGAAACTAGATCAGTAATACCCCTATTCACACTAACACCCCCCCTTAAGTGTAACTTAGGGAGAAGTAGACAAATGCAAAGATGCAAGGATGGGTCCTGGCTACTAGGCCATGTTAGTTACACCCATGTATAAATAATCTCCCACAAACAGAGCAAAGGAGAAAACCCAGTGGGACAAAACTCCTTCCCAAAAGAGAGAAAACATGAAATTGAAAGAAGTGATGGAAGGAGGACTTGACATGACCCCCCAGGACTACTTATATCACCATTATACAATCAATTACCCCCCATAAGAGAGATAGAATTAGGTGATAGATCCTCCACAAAGAAGTAGCCCATGTGCCAATGAATGCTCGAAGACAGAAAACAATCTAATGCCTACAAACAACATTTCACCCCATGGGAAGAAACTAGTCCAATGGTGGATGGAGAAGCAACTCCCACAATATGAATAATTAAACTCATTATATGAGTGTTTAGATTTTTGGAATGTGTTAAATCATATTGCAATTTCCTTGTGGGAATAATTGCATTAATTTAATTAGCTAATTTTCCTATTATTTCAAAAAGTAATTTTTTGAAAAGTATTTAGGAATTAGAAAAGGAAATTAGGAACTTTTTTTATGAAGGAAAAATAGATTTATTTTTGCCTTCTTTAGAATTTTTGCTCTCTCAAAAACCCTCTTCTTTCTTTGTTCAAAAGAATTTTTATTTAGATTAGAAAAGGAAAATTCTTGTTTTATTGGATTGGGGAATGGTTTGAAGATTCCTTGATGAAGGATTTGGATTATGTGGCAAAAGATTGTCTTCAACAAAATCTTCATTGTGCTTGTTTTCAAGAATGTTTGGAAAGGTAACTTTCTTCCAATTTCTTTGTTTTAATTTCCTTTGATCTTCCTTTTCCATGCCAATAAATGTGGTTTGTGCATGGCTTCATTTGGATAGGAATTGAGTTGTGTAAAATGGTAGTTGTTGTTGTTTATTGGTTAAGTTTTAAATTTCTTAAAAACTTGCAAAAACAAACAAAACTATGGAAAAAAATAATTGGAAACATCCATCTTCAATTTTATTGCATGAATGGAGTTTTGTACATATTTGGGACAATGGTTTGTCACTTGACTTTTGAAAAATCTTGTACTCTAGAAAATGAAAAAATGCAAGGTTGCAAAGAAACCATTAATGGAGGAATTGGGATTTTTATTGTTTTATGCATTATGGAAAAATATAAATTTTACATTTTAGAACAAATTTGAATGAATTGAAATGTGGGATGAGTAGTCTCCCTTATGAATTTAAATATTACATATTTTTACTTCATGTCACAATTTTATCGCATTATTTTTCGTGCCATGCCCAATTTGTAAAATTAGTGAGATGGATGTGTAGGAAGAGGTATAGGATAAGAAAGGAGTGGCTATCGCTATGCACCATGATACAAATGGGTCATAGGAAATAGTGAGTGGGGATTTTAAATAAGATCAACCATAATCTCATTGGGTAAAATAAAATGTAATAATAAGATCTATGCCAAATAGGGATGTTTTCCTAGATCTCGCTTCATTCAGAAAGAGCATGCCATGACTCGCTGAGTTAGTGAATGTTGGAGTAGACCCCATATGATTGGGTTTCCAGATACTCATATTCTATGAGGTTGTCGAGCCATCATAATGACACTCCTTGTCTTGAATTCTATGTCTCTCTTCATTCTTTACTGTCAGAGTTGTATTTGACATTTAATGTGACCCTAGCATTTGCTTATGCATTAGGATGCCTAATTTATGTATATATATGTGAGTGATGGTGTATGATTTATGTCTTGTTTAGTGTGCATTGAAGGTGTGAGAATCTCCCTTATTATTGAATATCGTGATGTCATTTTATTATTTTTGTTGGCTTGTGTGAGCCATTCATACTTGTATGTATTTGAATGGTAATTACATGCCACATGTGTGTTGTGCATTGATTGGAGTGCATTCTATATGTTACCTTATATGATGGTTGTATTGTGAGTTTCCACATGTGTGTGGTGTGCTTGATTGGTTTGAGTGTTTCCATGTATACCTAGACTTGTGTGAGATGGCCTTGATAGCAGTGTTTCCATGATCTTCTCCATAGATCAAGGGTTGCCTAGAATTTCATATGCATCTATTGCACTTGACGATGGTAATACGTAGGGTTGTGGGTAGCATTTCCCCATTGGTCCTATCATGAATATCTTTCAGGAGTTGGATGGTTTCCTTGATCATTTTGGCAGGTTGCTCAAATGTTGTAGTGTGTGCCTATTATAGAACCTTGGAGGTGATTTATTATTTATGTATATTTATGCCATGTGTACTTTAATTATTGAAGTGTGATCCTTCCATGTTTGGGAAGTATCCTCTATCATATTATTATTTTATATGTGGTTGGAAAATGATCCTTGTTTTGGATGGAATTTACTATGTTGTAGCATTGTTTAATGTGATGGATATGGTTAAATGAGGACATTGGAGCCATGTTATTTTATTTACATGCCATGTTTATTGATTGGGTTATATGGTGCCCACATTATGGTTGAGTTTCCTTTAATTGTATTTGGCATGTCTCGGTGTTGGTGTCAAACAAGTGTGGCATTCCATTTCGTATCTCTCATTTTGGCATTGTATGTTAGCATGAATTCAGAGTATATTATCTTGATTTGGTTTATTCTCATGCTTTTGAGTTGTTTATTATGTTGATTAAAGGTTAGTGAGTAGATTCTATGTGATTGGATTCCATGTTGGATGCCTTGTCCTTGCAAGGTTTCATGATTGAACCTCCCTTTTTCTTATTAGCCATTTGTCAACATTGCTCGGATGTCAATTTTGTTTTTTCTTTTCATGTAGATAAGATTGTGCCATTTGTTGTACCTTATCTCTTGTTCCTTAGTGTGGAAATTTGGTGGTTTTTCATGCATGGGTGTGCAATTGTGTCATGCAAATGTACAATTTCATCGCAAAAAAATTGTTTGTCTTGGGTTTGTCAACTAATGTCTTGGTGTAAGAGATGGGGCATTACACCTATAGAACATGTCAGGATGGGTCTATTACATTTACTCTATAGGTCTTATTGAGAAATTTTATGAGTTCAAGGGCTTTATCAAGACACATTTATTAGATGCTAACCACATGATAGATAATAGTAGCAAACTCAAGCACTTCAAGTTCTAGATAGTGGACAACATATTTGTGATGGAGTTTAGAGAAACAAGTAGGGAGCTACATTGGTCCAATCCAATCAAGATATGACTTACATTGTCTGATGGTGATCTAGACTTGCTTAGAGGGCAACCTTCATTGGCATCATTTAAGACACCGAAAAAGATGGAATTGAAAAAGGGAATAAAAGTATATATTATAGTATGAGGAAAAAGTGTTACCAATGGAGGTGAGGTATTTGAGATTCCATAGGTAATGTGTTGGAAGCTTTGGATACAACCTTTGTAAAAATTTGTATTAATAAATTGGGACAATATTTTTAGCCAAAAATAAAGGACATGAAATTCATTGATTATGCATTGGGAGCCCCACACTTACTTGGGGAGGATTACATTACTCAAAATATCCCAATAAATAAAGATATTTATGTTGGGCCATCTTGTAGTAAACCTAAAAAATAATTTAGTCTAAATGGGGATGTGTATGATGGAGAGTTCATTATAATATGACCAAGTTTTAAAAAATTCCAATTTGGATGGCTAGGGAATAAGGGGATATCTACCATCAAATTGATGGTGATAATGAGTCACATTTGATGAAGTTTTGGTAGTGATGGCTAGTTAGGAAATAAAAAATAGAAAAGGATTTGTACCAATACTATTTAAAGGATAATCAATGGTGAAAAGAATCAAATAAAGAAATTTTAAAAACTAATGTCAATAGCATAGTATGGTCATGAAAATCTAATATAGGTTGGACTCAAGACTATATTAGGATACTTGAAAAAGGACATGATGCCATTAAGGTATTCATTGTACAACTTAAAGTTAGTAATGAGAGTAAAATTGAGTAAGATTGTGTTTAATACAATAAACATTATATATACAATTTCATCCTAGTCTAGGATGTTAATATAATGAATTTGTTGTTGAAAATCAAGCTCCAACAAGACTTGATTATTGTTCTATTTGTAATGTTGGAAAATGCCCCCTTAGGGGCTTTTCCCTCATAAGGTTTAGCTTTCGGGTCTTTAGAGTGCATTTAGGACATTTTAGTTCATATTTTAGCATCTCGATGGAATGAGACCTAAGTCCCATGGAAAATAGGACCTAAGAGGACCCCTTGAGCTGTACCCTACCTAAAATAGGGGGAGGACTTGGGCGCGCCCGCGCCCTAGTCCTGCCCCATTTTAGGGTAGCCCTAATTTTTAAAGGCCAGTTAGTGACCATTATTAGGTCCCTTTGCCGACACGATAGGTTTGAATTTCAAATATCTTGGTGGGAGCACTTGTAGATGCATATATAAGCATGTGTAGGTATTCATTTGTAAACTAGACTTCAATTAGAAGATTACTAGCAAGCTATTGTGTTCTCAAGGTGATTCAAGGCTTTCTATTGTGTTGCAAGAGCAGACTTGTATGTTTTGTGTGTTGATATTTGCAAATTTGAGCATCAATCTCCTCACGGCATGAAGAGCATCTTCCTCCATGAGAGCTTCACTACAAGGTGACATATCATTGTGCTTTTATCATTGATTTCTTTGGTTTTTGGCCTCTGCCTCACAAGGGCACACCCTCTTTATCTGACAACGGTGTTTAGAGACTTAAGTGTCTTCCAGGGTTTGACTGAGGAAAACCTCTAAACACCACAACCCCCAAACCAAGTCTTGTGATTGCAGGTTACAGGTGTCGCATCCAGAAAAAGTGGAGTTGCAAGAAGGCTTGGCAGACATCAGGGATTCAGGATCTGAAGAAAAGTTGAACAAAAGAGCACTTCCAGGACTTGGGTGCTCACTCCAGTGTCCTCCATAGATAGATTCTGGAAAATAGAAGTTACAGGGCTGATCAGTGTGTGAAGAAGGTCCAGATTCCCTGAAAAAGTAGGTACCTTGGACTTGGGCACCCGCTCTAGTGTCCCTGACTGTTTCACTTCGGAACCCCAAAAATAGGTATTCTGTAAATTGGCATTTTACTCCCGTCTGCAAGAGCTTTTTCCATAATTCATTAATTTGTTGTCGTATTTGCATAATTAGGGTTTTAATGGTCAATTAAGCATAGGAGAAGGAAAAATTGATAATTAATTCCCTAATCCAAGTTTCCCTACATTTGCAAGTGACCTAGGGTATGATAGTGCTCGTCACTTGACCCTAGATCCTTCAATGTATAGTGGAGAGGCGGACCTAAACATCTAAACCACAAAAGATTAACACGATCCAATTTTCCACTAAACATTTTGAAGAACCCGTGTCTTTGAACTTAAATTGCAACTTGCTGAGTATTTTTCTACAGATTTGGTGTGATTTCGTTCATTCATATAGACATTTAATTTATTGCATTGTTGGGCTTACTAAATTGTGTCAATTCTTTCTAAATTTTCCTAATTCATGATTTTTGCATCAAATCTGATATAAACTATAGAAAAATACAAAAATTCAAAATCTTGTTTTGCATTTTCATCATTTAATTGCTAGGGTTTGTGGAAATTTTGACAATTTTTAGATAACCTAGTAATTCCAAAATCTAGGGTTTGTAGGCAAAATCTTTTATTAGATTTTTCTACTGATTTTAGAGGCTCATTCAAATTTGCATTTGGCTATAGTCTTGTATTTTAGTGTGAATTTGCATTTAAATTTAAATTATTTGCATTTTTGCATTGAAAATTTCAACAAAAGCTAGCAATTTTGGTGCATTTTCATTAAATTTGCATGGGAATTTTGCATGATTAAGCTTGAAAATCATTTTTAGATCTGAGATTATATAATTTCCATCAAAAATCAGACTTCAAACCATTCTCATAGCATTTTGTTCCAAAATCTCAAACCTGGGGCTTCGAAAATAATGATTTTCATTAATTATGGCCTTATCGACTTCATAAATTTGTACCATATGTGTGTTGTGAAAGATATTTTTGCATTAATTTTCTGTTATCAGGATAATAATTTTCTGCCCCTCATAAAAAGCTTCACAACACCCTTTTAACGGGCTCTTGTAGTGAATATTTGGTGAAAAACTACACATTTCGGTTATTTTGGCCCTAGGGTTTGACCTACTTTGCACTCCAAGCGTGTTGTGATCAATTTTATGGATCAAGGTGATTGATATTATTGATATTATTTCTTTTACCTCCTAAAATTCCATACAACACCCCTTTTGCTAAGTCTTGGAGTTTAAAAAATCGTGAGAAATAGCTTATTTTTTGCTATATTTTCATTAGGGTTTGACCTTAAGTGGCGCTGAAAGCATGTTGTGTTGGATATTTTAGCACCAAGAGGATGTTATTGCTGATATTATTCACTTTCCATCAACATTTTCCTCACAACACCCTTTGTTATGCTCTTTTGCCATGAATTTTGGTGAAAAAAGTGCCTATTTTGACATATTTTCATTATATTTTGACTTGGCATTATCTTAGATTTGCATCAAGAGTGTGTTGAGAGTGATTATATTGCTATTTTGGACTGATATCAGATGTATAACTTTCTTCCCTTGACTGAAATCCTCATAGCATCCTTTATTTCATTCATTTACATTGAAAAGTATCAAAAAATCAAGTATTTTTGCATAAATTTTGCATTAATGGATTCTCCTAATGGTACATCTTTAGAAGACCTATATGAGTACATTGTGAATTATGAGAATTTTGCAAATTCACTAACAAATATCCTCAAGTCTTGCATCAAATAGCATACATCTATGGCATTGACATAACCAACACTGCTCCATGTGATATCCTTTGATTAATAGCTTACTTTGATAACTTTCGTGAGACTATAGATGTTTTCCCTTCAATCGTGAAGAATCTAAAAAAAATTATAGTTGAAAACCACCATACAGAAAGTAGTAATGATAACTTTACTCCCACTCTCCCTTTATTTCATGATGATATAATGCAAATCCTTTCTAAGACCTATGAAAAGGAAATAGCAATGGTTGAGCCATCAAACAAAGAGACTTGCCCCAACATAACCCCACTTGGTGAGGATTTATTGGCACAAGAAAAATATATCATCAATACATTTCTCCACACCTCTCTGCCATCCCTTCCCACTCTCCCTAATCAGGATGAAGCTCTGGATAATGCAAATTCTCTTTGTGACCATTTGCTCAATTTGCCACCAGATGTTCAAGAACTTCTCAATTACATGCTAAACCAAAAAATAGGTCATGAACCGTCACATACTTTGGAAAGAAATGAAATCCTACATGTTGTGGAAGCACAAGCTATCCCTCTGATTCAATCTGTTAGCACTTATTTTGACCTGGGGTTGATTTGTCATGATCAGGAGGTTTCTTCATCTGAAGCCTTCATCTTCTTGCCCATTTTTTCTAAGTGTTGGACCTCCTCAGCGTTTTTCAGCTGCAGCATCATATTTTTCTGAGGAGGAGGTCGTCATCATCATCTTGTCTTCGATGATGATCTTCATCAGCATGTTCTTCGTCGACTTGTTTTTCTCATCGTCATCATCATATTTCAACTGTCGGGTGATGTTTGCTTATTATCCTAATGATACTGGTGAGCTACAGTGCACCCTCAGTTGCTTGCGGGGGTGATTTTTCAAGTATCCGGTGATCTTCCGAATATCACCTTGTTCAAACATGATGACGATGTTGCCTCGATATCTTGAAGGGGTTATTCTCTAAGTTGTCGACCTGACTTGTTTTTTTCCTAAGGGTCGTCATCATTATGATATTTCCAGTTATCATCCTGCTGCTTGCGGAGGTCATCATATTTTCTGCCTTCATGATATTTCGCCGGGGTGATATTTTTATCATCGGGTGATCTTGGTTATGATCATCCTGATGATGATGTTGAAGAGTTCTAAGTGCGACCCGATATTCACTAGGGTCATCATATTTTGAACGTCAGGATGATCTTGGTCAATATCATCCTGATGATGTTGTATCACTTCTTGTTCGTTGTTTTGACATCCTGATGATGCTGACGTCATCCGTATATCAGGGTGATATTTTTCTTTCTGCCTATCTGCATCATGATATTCTCGAAGGAAGGGGTGATATTTTCATATCACCCGGATATATGTTTGTTCGAACATCATCATGATGTTGATATCATGGAGATATCCGCCTGCCGGCTTCGCGCATTATCTACTGGGGGTGATCTTTTCAAGCAGCATCATCATATTCAGTTATCGCCCCGATCTTATAGTGGAGCTACAGTGCAACCTGATATTTGAACATCAGGAGGATATTTCCAAATATCCGGTTGTCTTCCGAATATCATGATGATGTTAATATGATGATGACGTCATCAAGGTCCGCGGGGGTCATATTTCTAACAACTGATCATCTTGAAGAGACCTCCTGATATTTGCAAACATGATGATGACGTCATCCAGATATGAGGAGGTGCGCAGTAGGCAGATATGATGATGACGTCAGCAGGATATGATGATGACGTCATCAGGATGTTCATCGGCCAAACTTTTAGAATAAGCTCAGCAGGAGGATGTTCCTCCGATGGATCAGGTTGTGCCGATTATCATGAAGGGTATATTTCAAATATCATGATGACGTCAGGGTGATATTTCAAACAACGGGATATCATGCTGCTGGAGGATGATGATGATGAAGTCTATACTAGTGTTGTCAGGAGCAAAAGCACCGACATGATATATGCTCATGACCTAGTATATAAAGTGTTATTGAGGTCGTCGCGGGGTGCATGTGGGATATTGTTATCCTGCATTTTCAAACATCATGATGATGAGTCTCGGCGGGAAATGGTTGCGATTGCAGATTTGATGATCTTCCCAAGGCCGCGGGTTGGTGCGCCATCAATGGCGATTGTTGCAGAGGTATGGGCGATGGCGTGGACGGATCCTGTACCCGACTGAAGATGTACATCAGCGGATGGTGGCGCAGGGCTCGAGAAATCTTCCTGTCTCCTCCCCTACCTGCTGCATTCAAGTTTGGGCGCCAATCTGGTTGTGTTTGAGCGCCATGTTCCTGATACTGTGTATTTGGCGAAATTTTGGTCAACCATGTAATTAATTGCTGAGCACCTACCTGGCTGTTATAAGCAGGTGGTCTTGCTCATTTGAAAGGTTGTTGAAAGTTGATGATTTTGGCTCTGTAATGCATAACAAGCTGATCTAGTTGCTCTGTACAGCTTACCTGTGAGTTTATGTATCTCTTGTTGTTTGTTTTTGGCATGAACCCACTGATTTCATGATTAAACTCATATGAGAAATGCTGTTTAGCATGTGTTGTGTTAATTCTGTCTCCAGTATTGCATGTATTCTTCTTCTGAATCTGGATGTTTGGTAATGTTTAGATTCTAGAGCATAGAATTCCTATGTTGACTGTCTGATCTTTTAACTTCTACTCAAGGGGTAGATTAAACTGTTTTCAGGTTGAACATTGGGAAGAGTATACTGCAGTAGGGATACCATAAGTAGAGATAACCTAACACTTTGTATTGGGAGATGCCTGTAAGGCAGGTATCACACATATCCCCTTGAAATCCAGTTTTAGTTGTTCATGCTGATCATTCACAGATGTATGTCTACTGACTCCAGGCCCTGGATAGGCACCAATCATGCTTTGTTTTGTGTTATAACCATATCCAGCTTTGCATCCACACTTAAACTCCAAAGCAAAATCTAAAACCAACATTAGGACATTAGAGTTAGTTTTAGGAACCTCAGTCCTCTGTCTACAACTGCAAATAGGCCCAAAGCTAGCCCCTTTGCCCTTATCTTTCAGTTTTGGTCTACTTACAGGAGGACTCATCTGCTTTCTGTCAACATCCCAGCCTTGCATGCATATCCTCATGGATGTTGAGTAGGGAATACCCCCCTAGGTCTTGCAGAGCCTGAAGAAGAAGAGGAGATAAAATATAGAGTCTATCTCCTACACTGTTGACCCCCTGGCCCAGAGATCCTGTTGATCACTGATGGCTACCTTGTAGGGATATCTGGGAATAAGCATCCAGTCTGGGAAAAAGTCAACAGAAATTGGTGACTCCGCTGGGGAGTGAGAAGTAAAAGTGCTATCTAATCATCTCCAGTGATATATATGTGACCCATCTGAGTCAGCAACAGTAATCTACTCTGTTGGGGAACCTTGTGAAAGAACCCTGGTTTTCAGAAGAAAACAGTTCCTAGCAATAGGTGGCGACTCCGAAGTAATCTCCCAACCGGTCAAGGTAAATTTATATGCAAGGGAGAAGATCCCAACAAAATCCTCTATTTGAAGAGTTACCATTAACAAAAAGAATGATGTATAGAAGAAAGGGAACTGTCTCAGCTAGTCATGAGAGCTCCCCCAGAAAAAGTGATGAGGTACAAGATAACCCTAGGCCATCAGGACAGCATGCTCCTTATTTTTCAAATGCAGAAGCTGATATCCAAGGTGCATATGAGAGGCAACAGGGTGGTAGTATGAGAATGAGGTCAGAGGTGTTCCAAGAACGCCCTTTTCTAGACCCAAGTGAAAGGTTTGAAGAGGCAGAGTCTCTAAGGGATGATGAAGATGATGACCCAAATGGTATGAGACCATCTACCTCCAGACCTAAGGATGAACAGCTAGCTGAAGAAATCAAAAGTCTAAGAGCAGAACTAGAATACCTACAAGCCATGAAAATCAGAGATGATATACAGCAGAAAGTGCAAGCCTTGAGAACTGCCCAAAATAATTCAGTTCCTACCTTAGAAAATGCAAATATGCAAAGACATCAGCAAAGATATGAAATGCAACATCAGCATCATGATGACAGACAATATGTGAATGATGCTAGGATACCACTGAACCATGCAGGAAACCAGAATGCAAACAGAAATGTTAATGTTAATCAGCCAAACAGACAGCCCATGCAGCTAGATAGATTCAGGCAGCTGGTGTTTGATGGTATTCCTGGGTATCCTAACCCCATTGACAAGCATCTGAGGCTGCAAGTGCCGAAGTTTTCAGGAAACAACACAGTGTCAGGAGAAGATCATCTAAAGGCCTTCCAAAATGTCATGGATAATTTTGAGGTTGAGCATGAGGATGTTTTCATGAAGTCATTCATGCAATCCTTAATAGATGAGGCAAGAGAATGGTACAGGAATCTGCCTGACCGGAGCATATCATCATGGGATGATTTTAAGAGGATGTTCAAGGAGCAATATGGTGATAAAACTGACCCTAGCTTCTTTGTAAATGAGTTCACCAGTATCACAAAAGGGTCAAATGAGCAGGTTGCAGACTTTAATGCAAGATTTACTAAAGTGTTGAACAAATTGCCACATCATATGAGGCCAAATGAACCAATGTGCATAATTTTGTACATCAATGCCTTTGATGCAAAGACTGCATATGGACTGAGAGATAAAGGTCCTGCCACTCTCAGGGATGCTTTCAGAATTGCAGTAAATATTGAAAACAATAGGAAAGCATCAGGCAAGACAAATAGAAGGGATGATGTAAAAATTCTGCAGAATCCAAATAAGCCTCAGAACACTCAAGGTAGTACATCTGCTCCTGAAGATAAGATAGACAAACTGGCAAGTGTTGTTAAGGACCTGAGCTATAGATTAGCTAGAAGTGAAAAAGGGATGGGTCCTGATAGGCAAGTCTATCAAAGGCAGGAAAAGAGGCCATCATTACATGACATGCCTTATAACACCAATTGGCATGATGGTAAGCCTGTATATTCACGTAACAACACAAATCAGAGGGCTCAACATGCCAAGGAAACTCCTGATCCCCTGAAGAAAACTATAAATATTGCTGATGATGCTCCGTGGTGTATAATCTGTCAGATGCCACATTCACAGTCACAGTGCATGATTGCTCAATCCTTGTATGATAATGCTACATCCTGTAATGAATGCAATGAGCCACATCATGTGCAGGATGATGATGTTAACATGATGTCCATAGGTAATGGATACACTCTGTATGATGCTGATGAGAGTGCAGATCATCAGGTTCAGGCCTGCCAATAGTCCCCATATGATGAAGATAATGAAGATAATTATGTGTATGCTCAGAACTCACACAATTTTCTGAGTAACCTACAACGACCTTCTGATGAGGAAATCAGAGCCTTCACAGCTGCAGCAGTTGCTCAAGTCAAAAGCAACTACAATCTCAGGGGTAAAAGTCAAGTTGGCAGCCCACATCAGCCAGAAGATACTTCTGCAGGTCAGCTGGTGCATGGTCATAAAGGAACTGAACCACAAAAAAGGCAGTGGGTGAATAATAAACAGAACTTTAGGTACAGAGCAGGTCCTGAATCTCAAGGACCAGAAAACAAAACCCCTCAGGCTGAAGATCAAAGTAGAGGTTCCCAAGACAAGAATGATGATCAGGGAACTATGAAAATGAAAACTAAATCAGCTCAGGATAAAAGCAAGATTGTGGAGCAAGCTACAACTGTTGTACAAAACTGTGCTCCATTTGATATAGCCCAGATCCTCTCTCAGGTAAAGGTCTCTGTTCCACTTATGGAACTCATGAAAGTGGAAGAGATCAAGAATAGGACAATATCCCTAATCTCAGGGGTACCTTTTCAAGCTAAGCAAAATGATCAGACCCAGGGTGAGAAACAGGTCATGTGCAATGAAGAAGATGAGACTCCTGAAGTCTATTTAGGAATGACCATGACAAAGTGTCCTTCACAGGTGGAACCATTTTATGTTTCCCTGGTTATAAATGGTAAAATAATTAGAAATTGTATGCTTGACTCTGGAGCATCCACAAATGTCATGCCTTTGGCTATCATGCAACAAACTAGATTAAAAATTGACAAGGCATGTGGAAAATGTTATGCCATGGATGCCAGAGAGGTACCAGTTATTGGAATCATGAAGGATGTAGATTTCAAACTGGCAGCATTTCCTGAAAAAAGATACAAAATGAATATAACAGTGGTTGACATCAAGCCACAGTATGGTATGTTGCTGTCAAGAAGATGGGCAGCACTAATTGGTGGAAGTATGCAGCTGGACCTGTCATATGCCATGATTCCAATGAATGGCAGGGATGTCAAGTTAATCAGAGAGCAGAGATCATCAGAGACAGTGGAAGACCAAGAAGCAAATGAACAGGTATGCTTTGTAGATACTGACTGTGATAACTTCAAGGTTGTCTCAGATGATACAGAAGACAAAAAGAAAAATGTCTGCCCTGAAGAGCTGGATCAGCAAGGCTTATGGACCATGTTTTTTGATGGAGCTTGTGCAAAAGAAGGCTCTGGAGCTGGAGTTGTTTTCCTGTCTCCAACTGGTAAGCTCCTCAAATTCTCTTTCTTGCTGAGGTTTGATTGCACAAACAATATTGCAGAATATGAGGCTTTACTCTTAGGCCTGAATATTGCTCTCAAACATGGGATTAAGATGTTAAGAGTATTTGGGGATTCTGAGCTGATTGTATCCCAAATCAGGAATAAGTATGCTGCAAAAAATAAAAGGTTGAAACAATACAAGCATGCTGTTTGGGATACTATTGAGTTATTTGATGCATTTTCAATTGGCTGGGTAGAAAGGTCAAAAAATGTTATGGCTGATTTCTTAGCTAATATTGCAATAAGGCCAGATGACATCACTCTGTCAGGTGTCACAGATGTAGAAGTTAAAATTAGGCCTGCCATACCAGAAAATATATGCAGTTGGCAAGTATTTAATGATGATAGGGATTTGCTGAAATTTTTGCACTGCATAGATGATTATGAGAACCAACAGATTGATTTCCAAGCTTTTGTAGAAACTGTAGATGGAAAAGAGACTCTTGTGGGAAAGGAGATCATTCAGTTGAAGACTAACAAGATCCCTAGAGGGTTAGTGGCTTTGGAAAGAGCCTTTGACAGTAGAGACAAAATGGTCACAAGGACATCCCCCACAAATAGGGAGGATTTAGAAGAAATAAATTTGGGGACATCTCAGGCCCCTCAGAAGGTATATATTGGCAAACAGCTCAAGCCACACATAAGAAGTATGCTGATTGCATTACTAAAAAAGTATAAACATGTTTTTGCTTGGTCATATGAGGACCTAAAAGCTTATAGAGAAGACTTATTCCAGCATGAGATCCCACTGAAGCCTGAAGCTAAGCCATTCAGACAGAGGCAAAGGCCTATAAATCCTACCTTAGCTCCCAAGATGCAGGAAGAACTCAGAAGGCTCAGGGAAGCTGGAATAATTGTGCCCATCAGACATTCAACTTGGGTGTCTAACCTTGTCCCAGTCAGGAAAAAGAATGGTGATATTAGGCTGTGTGTTGATTTCAGGAACTTGAATGTATCCTCTTTGAAGGATAACTATCCATTGCCTAATATGGAAGCTATGTTGCAGAGAGTGACTGGTTGTGAACTCCTATCCATGATGGATGGATTTTCAGGATATAATCAGGTAAAGGTGAAGGAATCAGAACAGTATAAGACTGCCTTTACCACTCCATGGGGAACATATGTGTATGTTAGAATGCCATTTGGACTAACAAATGCAGGTGCTACATTTCAAAGAGCAATGGATGTTGCTTTTGCAGGGCTGATTGATTCAATCCTGGCTGTGTATCAGGATGACCTGACTGCTTACTCAAAGAAAGAGGAGCAGCATTGTATGCATCTGGAGCAGATCTTCATAAGAGCACTAGAATATGGTATTTCTTTAAACCCAAAGAAGTGTGCCTTTGGAGTAGTTGAAGGAAAGCTTCTGGGACACATTGTTTCCAAGGATGGAGTCAGGATAGATCCAGAGAGAGTGGCAGCTATTGACAGGATTCAAATGCCAAAAACTGTGAAAGGAGTTCAGTCCTTCTTTGGACAAATAAATTTTGTTAGAAGATTTGTTCCCAACTTTGCAGAAACTACAAGGAACATCTCCAAGATGATGAAGAAGGATGCAACTGTCAACTGGGAAAGGGAAGCAACAGAATCATTTCATAATATCAAAGAGGCAATTAAGATGGCCCCTGTTCTTAAATCTCCTGATTTTTCTAGGCCATTTCAAGTGTTTTCATTTGCTTCCTTTCATACTGTTGCTGCATGTTTATTACAGAAAAATGAAGATGGTTTTGAACAGCCCATCGCTTTCTTCAGTATGTCCCTGCAGGCCTCTGAGTTGAAATATGATATTATGGAAAAGCAGGCATATGCACTTGTTAGAGCCATCAAAAGTTTCAGACCATACTTGGTAGGGTCATATATAGTTGCATATGTACCTCATGTTGTAGTCAAAGACATATTCACTCAGCAGGAGGTGACTGGAAGAAGGTGCAGATGGATAAACAAACTGCAGGAATTCAACATAGACATACAAGTTACTAAGTTGATAAGAGGACAAGGGTTAGCCAAGATGATGGCACAATCAAACTTGGAAGCATGCCAAGTTAATTCAGTCCAAGATGAGAATGTAAGTGTATCAGGATCTGAATGGTACAAGGATATTGTCTATTATTTGCAAAATCTGAATTGTCCTTCCCATTTCAGTGACAATCAAAAGAGGACTCTGAAGCTACATGCAATCAGGTATGTTGTTGTTCAAGGTGAGCTGTACTGGAAAAATCCTGATGGTGTACTGCTGAGATGTGTGGATAAGAACATGGCTAGCAATATTTTGATTGACATGCATAAAGGATTGTGTGGTGGCCATTATACTGCCCAAACAACAGCTCATAAAATTCTCAGGGCAGGATATTGGTGGCCCACTCTCTTTTCAGATGCACAAAAGTTAGTAAGGAAGTGTGACCCTTGCCAGAGATTCTCAGGAAAGCTGAAATATAATGGTGCTTTGCCCCTCAGAACTGTACCTGTGGATGCTCCATTCCAGCAGTGGGGAATTGACTTTATAGGGGAAATTGCAGACAAATCAAGTGGGGGACACAGTTGGATTTTGGTGGCAACTGACTACTTTACCAAATGGATTGAGGCCATACCAACTAAAAGAGCTACAAGTAAGGTGGTGACAGACTTCATACTAGAGAACATCATCATCAGGTTTGGAGTACCATTTAAGATAATCACTGATAATGCTATGTGCTTCAGATCAGGTGAATTTGTTGATTTTTGCAACAGGTATGGGATAAATCTGTCATATACATCACCATATCACCCACAAGGAAATGGTCAAGCAGAGTCAAGCAATAAGAGCATCATGAAAATTGTCAAGAGGATACTGGACAAGAACAAGAGAGCTTGGGACTCAAAGTTGAACTTAGCAGTATGGGCTGACAGAGTGACTGTGAAAAGGGCTATTGGGAAGTCACCTTTTGAGCTAGTATATGGTGCATCAGCTAGACTGCCCATAAACAATCTCCTACCAGTTTACAGATTCATTCAGGAAAATGATGAGGACATTGAAGATCCCATGACAGAAAGAGTGAATCAGCTGGTTGCATTGGATGAAGACAGAAGGAGAGCCCACCAGATCAATCTCAAAAGACAACAGGATATGAAATATCAGTTTGACAGGAGAGCTACAAAAAGGAAGTTTGAAGTCAATGATCTGGTGCTTATTTGGAATGCTAAAGATCAGGAAAAGGGTAAACATGGTAAATTTCAGCCCTTATGGATGGGCCCATATCAGGTTTGCAATACTCATGGGGAGGATTCTTATTTCCTCCAGGCCCTAGATGGTGAAATTCTGGAATTGCCTGTGCATGGCCAATTCCTTAAGTTCTATTTTGCATGAATATCTAGTTGCTGTGCACATTTGTAAAATATGTATGTAGTGTAAATGCCTTGTACAGCTCGCGTTTTTTGCTTTTTATCAGGTCTGCCCGGAGATCTGGTTCTCGCTGCAGGTTTTCACCTGCACGTCCCCATTCGGAGCCACTGTTAGCACTTATTTTGACCTGGGGTTGATTTGTCATGATCAGGAGGTTTCTTCATCTGAAGCCTTCATCTTCTTGCCCATTTTTTCTAAGTGTTGGACCTCCTCAGCGTTTTTCAGCTGCAGCATCATATTTTTCTGAGGAGGAGGTCGTCATCATCATCTTGTCTTCGATGATGATCTTCATCAGCATGTTCTTCGTCGACTTGTTTTTCTCATCGTCATCATCATATTTCAACTGTCGGGTGATGTTTGCTTATTATCCTGATGATACTGGTGAGCTACAGTGCGCCCTCAGTTGCTTGCGGGGGTGATTTTTCAAGTATCCGGTGATCTTCCGAATATCACCTTGTTCAAACATGATGACGATGTTGCCTCGATATCTTGAAGGGGTTATTCTCTAAGTTGTCGACCTGACTTGTTTTTTTCCTAAGGGTCGTCATCATTATGATATTTCCAGTTATCATCCTGCTGCTTGCGGAGGTCATCATATTTTCTGCCTTCATGATATTTCGCCGGGGTGATATTTTTATCATCGGGTGATCTTGGTTATGATCATCCTGATGATGATGTTGAAGAGTTCTAAGTGCGACCCGATATTCACTAGGGTCATCATATTTTGAACGTCAGGATGATCTTGGTCAATATCATCCTGATGATGTTGTATCACTTCTTGTTCGTTGTTTTGACATCCTGATGATGCTGACGTCATCCGTATATCAGGGTGATATTTTTCTTTCTGCCTATCTGCATCATGATATTCTCGAAGGAAGGGGTGATATTTTCATATCACCCGGATATATGTTTGTTCGAACATCATCATGATGTTGATATCATGGAGATATCCGCCTGCCGGCTTCGCGCATTATCTACTGGGGGTGATCTTTTCAAGCAGCATCATCATATTCAGTTATCGCCCCGATCTTATAGTGGAGCTACAGTGCAACCTGATATTTGAACATCAGGAGGATATTTCTAAATATCCGGTTGTCTTCCGAATATCATGATGATGTTAATATGATGATGACGTCATCAAGGTCCGCGGGGGTCATATTTCTAACAACTGAGCATCTTGAAGAGACCTCCTGATATTTGCAAACATGATGATGACATCATCCAGATATGAGGAGGTGCGCAGTAGGCAGATATGATGATGAGGTCAGCAGGATATGATGATGACGTCATCAGGATGTTCATCGGCCAGACTTTTGGAATAAGCTCAGCAGGAGGATGTTCCTCCGATGGATCAGGTTGTGCCGATTATCATGAAGGGTATATTTCAAATATCATGATGACGTCAGGGTGATATTTCGAACAACGGGATATCATGCTGCTGGAGGATGATGATGATGAAGTCTATACTAGTGTTGTCAGGAGCAAAAGCACCGACATGATATATGCTCATGACCTAGTATATAAAGTGTTATTGAGGTCGTCGCGGGGTGCATGTGGGATATTGTTATCCTGCATTTTCAAACATCATGATGATGAGTCTCGGCGGGAAATGGTTGCGATTGCAGATTTGATGATCTTCCCAAGGCCGCGGGTTGGTGCGCCATCAATGGCGATTGTTGCAGAGGTATGGGCGATGGCGTGGACGGATCCTGTACCCGACTGAAGATGTACATCAGCGGATGGTGGCGCAGGGCTCTAGAAATCTTCCTGTCTCCTCCCCTACCTGCTGCATTCAAGTTTGGGCGCCAATCTGGTTGTGTTTGAGCGCCATTTTCCTGATACTGTGTATTTGGCGAAATTTTGGTCAACCATGTAATTAATTGCTGAGCACCTACCTGGCTGTTATAAGCAGGTGGTCTTGCTCATTTGAAAGGTTGTTGAAAGTTGATGATTTTGGCTCTGTAATGCATAACAAGCTGATCTGGTTGCTCTGTACAGCTTACCTGTGAGTTTATGTATCTCTTGTTGTTTGTTTTTGGCATGAACCCACTGATTTCATGATTAAACTCATATGAGAAATGCTGTTTAGCATGTGTTGTGTTAATTCTGTCTCCAGTATTGCATGTATTCTTCTTCTGAATCTGGATGTTTGGTAATGTTTAGATTCTAGAGCATAGAATTCCTATGTTGACTGTCTGATCTTTTAACTTCTACTCAAGGGGTAGATTAAACTGTTTTCAGGTTGAACATTGGGAAGAGTATACTGCAGTAGGGATACCATAAGTAGAGATAACCTAACACTTTGTATTGGGAGATGCCTGTAAGGCAGGTATCACACATATCCCCTTGAAATCTAGTTTTAGTTGTTCATGCTGATCATTCACAGATGTATGTCTACTGACTCCAGGCCCTGGATAGGCACCAATCATGCTTTGTTTTGTGTTATAACCATATCCAGCTTTGCATCCACACTTAAACTCCAAAGCAAAATCTAAAACCAACATTAGGACATTAGAGTTAGTTTTAGGAACCTCAGTCCTCTGTCTACAACTGCAAATAGGCCCAAAGCTAGCCCCTTTGCCCTTATCTTTCAGTTTTGGTCTACTTACAGGAGGACTCATCTGCTTTCTGTCAACATCCCAGCCTTGCATGCATATCCTCATGGATGTTGAGTAGGGAATACCCCCCTAGGTCTTGCAGAGCCTGAAGAAGAAGAGGAGATAAAATATAGAGTCTATCTCCTACACTGTTGACCCCCTGGCCCAGAGATCCTGTTGATCACTGATGGCTACCTTGTAGGGATATCTGGGAATAAGCATCCAGTCTGGGAAAAAGTCAACACAATCCATTCCAACACCTTATATAAGGACTAAAACGGGTATCTTTCGGATGCATTCACAAGCTCATTTAAATGGAATTTCAAATGCTCCTATAGCTAACATAGACAATGGCAACATTCCCTCTCAACCATCATTAAGAGAACCTTTCCTACATGATTACCCTCACAAACTCATGAACATATGGAAGAAAGAAGAAGTGATAACAACTTAACCATTAAAATAAAGATCAAGATCCGTGATACCCACTAGCCCGACAAGGGCCCTACAGGTAAGTATCTTTAACCCTTTATCTCTCTCATGATGTGCTTCCCCCGTGATGTGTTATGTGTTGTTTAGGCCTCCTGGAATGACCTCAGATTCTCCTGTAAGGTTTAGGATACCAGGAGACCACCTCTGTTGTGACCTATTTGTATCATCATTCTTGTATATTACCTCTCTCTTATTTCATGGTTGTGTGTTGTGTCTAATGGACATAGCGTCGTGGTTAGTGACTTGGGGGCACCCTCCTACGTGACTATCCCTAAGACGCTTGTTTCTTCTCTCTTATTTATTGTTTCCATTCCTCTAGTGTTTCCATCTAGCAAGCGGATGATGACAAACATTTATACTGATGCAGATCTAGTGTCCCTTTCGAGAGCAATAAAAAAATGGACTTAGTTCCTAATATGATGATGGGGTTGTATATCTTATCTGACGCTTGGCTAGTGGAAGCACTCGTGGTTTTCGCGTAGTGAATGTTATGATGTTTCTATCGTATTTACAAACCTTAACAATAATGTTGCTCTGTGCACCTTTGTTTGCCTTTGAATCTAGCCTTGGAGATACTCAATTCGGAGAACTTCATGATATAGCCCCTGGTTATCCTCAAACTTCGAATTTGTTGTATAGCCTTGGCTCTTTGTGTGGTTAATCATATGCATTGATTTTGTTGTTTATCATTATGTTGTATACACTAACATGTTTCTTGTAGGGATGTGTTTGTGGGAACATTTGGCGGTCGTAAAGTACATGTCACCTCTGGGGGGCATGGGCTTTGTGAAAGTCAGTGTTCCCTTATGTGTTTTCTTCCTACCTTAATGTGCTTGATATCCATAACTGATATCAACCACCTTAAGGTGGGGGCATATATAAGGTAAGTTGTTTGTTATAGATGTTAGCAATGTGTTTGACCTTAGATGCATAGACTTGCACCCTAGAGTAGTGCAGCATGCATCCTAAGTTTGTTTGCAATCAATCAATCAATCATGTAAGCCATCTGCAGAGGCGGGATATCAAGCATATCCTTTTTCTTAAGCCCTCTATGGAGGCAAGGATGGTGTATTTCTTAGAGTAGATTGCATCATCCTGTCATTTTCAAAAGTCCTTTGTGGAGGCGAGGAGCAGTTCTGTGACTAACTCAACCCTTAAGTGTGTCTTCGGTGATTGTTGTGGCATAGCCCAATCATCAGTGTGTGCCTATAATGTGCCTGAGATGGTGTTGGACCTAGAAATAGGTACACTCCATCGCTTGTCTACCGTGTTTTCTCCGTTTCTTCAAGTGTGTGTGTTTTGGTGTGCTTATTTTGTATGGCGTGTTTGTTGCCCCATATGCATAGACCAACGCCTTTGAGTAGTGCTTCATGCATTTTGGGAGATTTTGCATGTATTGCATGTGTGTTTCCCCATATGCAGAGACTGACGCCTTCGAGTAGTGTTTCCTTCATTTTGGGAGGTTTGTTTACTTTGCAGTACTTGCATTTGCATTTCATATATATGAGAAAAAGAAAAGATATCATTTCTATCTTCCATGCATTAATGTGTCTTCCATGAATTAACTGTCTACTCTGTGTTCTACGTGACTGTAACTGTCTTCTCCATGTTTTGCGTGCCTGTTACTGTCTTCTATGTGATTAGCGTGTCTTCTCCGTGTTTGGTGTGTTTGTTGTGTTTGTGACCTTACTTTAATGCATGTATTGGCCTTGCATTTATACATACATTAAGGTGGGGGCTAAATGTAACATTGAAAAATGTCCCCTTGGGGGCTTTTCCCTCATAAGGTTTAGCTCTTGGGTCTTTAGAGTGCATTTAGGACATTTTAGTTCATATTTTAGCATCCCGATGGAATGAGACCTAAGTACCATGGCAAATAGGACCTAGGAGGACCCCTTGAGTTGTACCCTACCTAAAATAGGGGGGAGGACTTGGGTGCCCGTGCCCTAGTCCTACCCTATTTTAGGGCAACCCTAATTTCTGGGTGTCAGTTAGTGACCGTTATTAGGTCCCTTTGCCGACACGGTAAGTTTGAGTTTCAAATATCTTGGCAGGAGTGCTTGTAGATGCATATATAAGCATGTGTAGGCATTCATTTGTAAACTAGATTTCAATTAGAAGATTACTAGCAAGCTATTGTGTTCTCAAGGTGATTCAAGGCTTTCTATTGTGTTGCAAGAGCAAACTTGTATGTTTTGTGTGTTGATATTTGCAGATTTGAGCATCAATCTCCTCATGGCATGAAGAGCATCTTCCTCTATGAGAGCTTCACTACAAGGTGACATTTCATTGTGTTTTTATCATTGATTCCTTTAATTTTTGTCCTCTACCTCACAAAGGCACGCCCTCTTTATCTAACAACAGTGTTCAGAGACTTAAGTGTCCTCCGGGGTTTGACTGAGGCAAACCTCTAAACACCACAACCCCCAAACCAAGTCTTGTGATTGCAGGTTACAGGTGTCGCATCTGAAAAAAGTGGAGTTGCAGGAAGGCTTGGCAGACATTAGGGATTCAAGATCTGAAGAAAAGTCAGACAAAAGAGTACTTCCAGGACTTAGACGCTCGCTCCAGTGTCCTCTGTAAATAGATTCTACAAGACAGAAGTTACAGGGCTGATCAGTGTCCAAAGAAGGTCCAGATTCCTTGAAAAAGCAAGTACCTTGGACTTGGGCACCCGCTCCAGTGTCCCCGACTATTCCGCTTCGGAACCCAGAAAACAAGTATTCTGTAATTTGGCATTTTAATCCCGTCTGCAAGAGCTTTTTTTGTAATTCATTAATTTGTTTTTGTATTTACATAATTAGGGTTTTAATGGTCAATTGAGCATAGGAGAAGGAAAATTTGATAATTAATTCCCTAATCCAAGTTTCCCTACATTTGCAAGTGACCTAGGATATGATAGTGCTCGCCACTCGACCCTAGATCCTTCAATATTAGGGTGAAAGGAGGATTTTAACATCTAAACCACAAAAGATTAACAAGATCCAATTTTACCCTAAACACTATTGTTTAGCATGAATGAAATATTATTATTTATTTCAACAATTAATATTGTTGATGTAAGATTCATGATTTCCTATGTACTTAATTTATTTTTCTATAATGCATTTCATTTATGTATTCATGTTTAAATATTTCTACGAACGTAATTAAAAAATAATGTGATTGTTGGAATATTCCAATTACATCTAACTTAAAATCAAAAGCATAAGGTTATTGTTATGGAGGAGTTCCAAAAAAGACAGGAGAATCATGATACTAGACTAATGGCTTTGGACCAAGATATGGGAAATATAAACTTGAAAATATAAACAAGGTAATTAAGAGTAGTGCAGCTTAGGGATTAAAAGTTTAAGTGACAAGCTAAGAAAGATGACTAAAGATATCGACCCCAAGATGACATCCAAAGATGATAATGTCATCCCGAGCTCTAGAACCAATAACACCAAAAAGAAGAATTATGTGGGAGAAGAGAAAGAGCTTCATGGCTATCTTGACATCCATGAGAGTTTCTACCTAGAAGAGTTAAAAGTTGATGACATCTTAAAAAGAAGTAGTTTGTTGGTCTTTTGTCACAAAAGTATGCACCCTTACTAAAGTTAGAACTTAGCTAACTTGTGAAACATGGGATCATCTTCAAGTTGTGGGTTACTTATAGTGAAGATGAACCTCCAGAGAGGGTGGTTCCCTTGGTACATCACCTAAACTACTCTATTCTATTGCTTCTTTCTAAGAAAAGGGAAGAGGGGATAACATAAACAAAACCTAAAACTTAAGGAGGTGATGCACCAAATTGCAAGGAACCTAATAGTACTGATACATGTACACAATACATTCAATAAATGAGCTTAGACTCACACAATTCAAAGTTCTAACATATTTCAGAGCATAAGTATTTCATGGAAAAAAGACTCTTGCTTGGACAATATTTTAGAAGGAAAGAATGATACTTTCACAACTAAATTATATCCTTACTCATCAAACAAACCATGACTTACACTTTCATATGACTTTTCTACCTCAAAGTATGCAAGGAATAGGACAAGATCTCAGGGATATCAATATGTCACCAGAAAACATCAACTATTCTACCATATACACAACAAGACAGTCATGAAAAGGTACTGAAAATAGTCTCTATAGATCTGAAAAACATGTAAAACAAATGTGATTGGGAAAATTTCCTCTATTATGAGTTACAATACAACTCTTGTTTCAGGAAGAGCCTATGTTTGGCTACAATACTTAAGCAAAGAATGAAAGAACCTGCTTTAAAGAATCCTTCATCCCTCTAAGTGCATTACGTCCTCTTTTTAAAGAGAACGAGTGCAGGAAAAGAGGTGTTTGCTTTATGCATGACTGCAGCACTCTGCATGGTCTTGATTTTTACGTTTTAAAGTTGCATGAGAAACAGGTAGCTGGAATCAAACTTATCTCCTTGTTTTATACCTTGCTATCTACTTTAACTGGTTGCATGATATTTCAACTCAATGCATGTTGAAATTGTTACATATATGTTACCTAAGGTTGCGATGTGGTTATCATTGATGTCAACACTCAGTTTGAACTGTCTGATATATTGTTGATGTTGGATGTGATGTGGTTGCTGAAGTTCATGGTTGAATGTCATGTGGTTGGGTTGTCACTATTATGATTGTAACACTCTTGTCAAAACTCAGTTTGGACTATCTAATATGTTGCCAATGTTGGATGTAATGTGGTTGTTGAAGTTCATGGTTGGATGTCATGCCTCGATCAATGCAAAGTTAAATATGAAGTTATATTAAGATGGGAATTAGAAGCATTAAGAAGATATATTAAGATGGGAATTGGAAGCATCAAGAAGATATATTAAGATGGGAATTAGAAGCATCAAGAAGAGATATTAAGATGGGAATTAAAAGCATTGGTTTTCAGAAGTTGATGAAGTTTTCTACTACAAGAAGTTGCCTGGGAGACTTCTTAGAAAAATGCTCTGCATTCTTCCGCATTTGAAGATATGGTCATGTGGTTCAGAATCCAAAGTTAGTATGTTGTGAAGGTGTTATAACCATGAGATAAAGTATGTATACTTTTAGTAATAAAATTTATGTGTGACAAAGTTCCAATCTATGTTTTGGCAAAATAAAATGGTGATGAAGACTTGTTGGATTGCTCCGCACTCTTCCAGATGTGAAGATTTGTCAATACAATTTTGGGAACATGTTCAAAGAGGCTTAATGCATACTTTTGTAAAGTATCTAGTGATTTGGTGTACCGCAAGTAATGTTTAATCTTCTATGTGTATCGCCAAGGTGAAATGACCATTGTGTTACAACCTTCATGTATTCTTACTTAAGGGTTACCTATTTCAAATAGGTGTGACATGTGGATGTTATTCTTCAAAGGATGATACTGTGAAGAATGTTTAGGAATAGTTTAAGCATGTTTTGAGGTCCACAAGGTGTGTTTCTTCTCCTAGTGTAGCGTGTAATTCATGTTAAGGCTTTACATGGTTCATGATGTGTGATCTTTGGCCAACTTGAAAAGTGTAATATTCTTGTTGTATTGGCTGACTCATAATGTAATCAATGTAATATCATGTATATATTGTGAACCTAGTTGATCTATATGATGTATGATTGCAAAAATAGGAATATGAGTGTGTAAAGAATAGAATATGAAAATTCATGATGTGCAACTGGAGGAGAAAGAGAAAAAACAATAAGGGTTGTCCTAATTCATATTGAAGGTATCTTTGCAATAGATTGAAAGTGAAGAGTGTGTCTAATTGATCCAATCATCAAAGGTGTGACCTTCAATGTTAGTTTTTAGGTAGTAGAAGGACTATCATACTATAATCATTTTTGTGTTTGTTCTCAGTTCAAGGAGTAGTTGCTTCCTTGGGAGTGACCCTAAAATAAAGTCTTCAGGGAGTACTATCTTCCTTGGGTTATAGCCCTAAAACAAAGTCAGCAGGGAGTAGTAGCTTCCTTGGGTTGTAGCCCTAAAACAAAGTTGTAATTTTAAGATTCATATATTTTAAGTTAATCATCACCGTGGTTTTTCCCTTCGTGGGTTTTCCACATATATCTGGTGTCATGTGTTGATGTGCATTGTGTTGATCTTTCATGTTTATGTTAATGTTGTAATACTTAAGTTTTAATCTGCTCTGAAGGACTTGAAGTTGTTTAGATACTAATTCACCCCCCTCTTAGTATCCTAGTGTGCTCAACAATTGGTATCAAAGCCAAGTTACTCAAAAGAAGCTCAACCACTTGAGGAAGGTCTGGGATGGCTCATAATAGTTCTCTCAAGGTACCTATGTTTGATTGAACAAATTATTCCTTTTGGAAGCTAAGAATGGAAAACTATCTATCTTCTTTTGGGTATGGCATTTGGCAATCAGTCAAGAAGGGTTACAATGCTCTTGGTAGTTATCCTATAGATGCAAATGAGATTAAGTTCTATGAGAACAATGCCATGGCAAAGAGTGCTATCATGAGTGGGTTAATTGATTCAAAACTTGTGAAGATAATAGGCTGCAAATCTACTAAGGAGGTCTAGGTATAACTTGAAAGCATTTATGAAGGAGATATTAAAGTGAAGCAAGCCAAGATGTAAATCTTCAAGAGAAAATTTGAGACCCTAAGGATGACACAAGATGAAGATAATGCTAGCTACATGCTTTGAGTGGATGAAATAGTCAATGGAATTAGAGGTCTTGATGGAGAAATGAAAGAAGATGAGATTGTGAAGAAGGTACTAAGAACTCTTCCTAAATCTTATAGTCATAAGGTATCTACCATTGAAGAGACCCAAGATTTGGATACATATATAGTAGATCAATTGTTTGGCTCTCTCACAGCTTTTGAAATGAGAGGATTTGACAAAGGTATACCAAAGAAGAAGACTGCATTCAAAGCAAGTAAGAAGACATGAGATGAAGCAGCTAATCAAGATGATGACCTTGATGAAGTAGAAGCAAACTTTGTAAGAACCTTAAAGAAAGGCACAGGAAAATACAAAGGTAAGTTACCTTTCAAATGTTTCAATTGTGAAAAGATTGGTCATTTCGCTTCTAAATGTCATTATAAAGAATCAAGGGGTGGTAATAAGAAAGACAAGTTTAGAAGAAGTCTGTATTCCATAGAGAGTAGTTGTTCTTCAAAAGATGAAGATCATGATGATTCAAATGATGAAACACTTTTCATGGCCTTGAATGTTGGTGATAAAAAGGATAATTTTGGAAAATATGAAAAGACTAATGCCTTGCAAGCTGACCAAAACAATGATAGATCAATGCTTGTATGGACTGCCTTTCATGCAAGAGAAGAAGCCAAGGCTTGGGTAATTGACAATGGTTGCTCTAATCATATGACTGGTGACAAGGAGAAGTTTATTATCCTAGAAAAGATGTGGAATGGTGGAGCTATCAAGTTTGGTGGTGATGAGTCAACACAAATCTATGGAAAGGGTGCTATAACTATTGATGGGAAGAACATGTGACTAAGGATGTCCTCTATGTCAAAGGGCTAAAGCATAATCTTCTCAATGTCAATCAGATGTGCAGTAAAGGATACAATCTTACCTTTCATGCCAAAGTTTGTGAAATCAGGATGGCAGGGTCCAGAAAACTAGTTGCAGAAGGTATCAAGTCATATGGTGATATCTATCATCTGAAGGAGGTAAATGTCATGTCTCGGACTTTTTGGATTGATTTCATTTACATTTAATGCATGAAAAACTATTGAATTCTACTTAATTCTTGATTTTAGATAAATATAATGATGATACACTATTGATCTTATGATTCGGTTATTTTATGTCGCTTCGGCTGTGTTTTTACAAAACTAACGTATTGATCGTGGAAAATGAGTGAGTGGTTGCAGGTATTATTAAAGGCAAGAACATGTTTCAGGTAGAGGGGACCTAGCAGTTTGTCAGCAATTGGATGGGTTTTATCTGGTGCCCTATCACACACTCACGTAGAATCATATTTCTTGCATTGATGACTATTTGTTTAATGTTCTTCATGGTATACATATTTATGTGACTGTGGTTTTTCTTGCAAATGTTTATATGCATGATTTTTTATGCCTAGATTGTTAATTTAAATAAGCTTGTCTTTGTTTATAAATATATAAATAGATAATAATAAATATTATTGCTAAATTAAATATGCTGAGATATTTCAATTTCTTATGATTGAAATTATTGTATTATACACTGCAAAACAGCATAGGAAAGTCAAAATTATGAGTTGAAACTGTAAAATGTGCTAGCAAAATATTGATCAAACATTTTGATAAAACTAAGTACATATGGAAACAAGGAGATGCTGATTTTATAACAAAAAGATTCCTTTCTATTGTTTAATGCATGAAGAATTGATTTATTATCATTATTTTAATGTTCTTACAAAGGAAATAGAAATACATATTTTTATTTATTATGCATTGTCTGTTTGGGGCAAGTTACCTTCTAGGACGAGTGTTGAATATGGGTAAAACAGAGAAGTAGATCTTCTTTTTAGGATCTACACACTGTTAAATGGTTTCATACTTTGGCCAAAGTTAAATTGTGACGTTGAAATAAATGAATGAACCATTGCAATAGATAGATTGTTATGCCTAGTTATTATTTTATTCTTTGCCATATCCTGTTAATGTTATGTTGCATTCAAGTTAGGGATGCATGTAGGTTAATAGGCACGCACCAAATTTCACCATGTCAATTATTGATAGGTTGCTAGGCCCTTCATGTAGGGTCAGGCATTCTTCAAGTCTGAAGAATATCAGGGAAGCGTAAGCTTTGTGGTTGGGTAGAAAAGTGCCTGAACCATGTTCTTGTCCTTTGATGTAGCAGATGACCAAATGGTTGATGCCAGTTAAGGATTGATCTATGTATTATGGATTCTACTTGTATATGCTGACATATGTATTACTCCATTGTATTGGAACAAATTGTAAGGCACTTAAGCCAATATTGAAACATGTACATATTATTTCAGGGAGCTCTGTAACTATACTTTTGAATGATGATTTGTAACATTATTGTATATCATATTAATGAATGAAATCTTGTGTTTGTCAATTATTAGCAAATCTCTCTTTTCCTTGATAGTGTAATTGCAGTTTACTTTTGCTTCAATTATGTATGTGATGGAATTTGGTACTTTACATTTGGTATCAGAGCACATTTTTCTACACTAGGTCTTTTTGGACTATTACGCTAAGTTGCAAATTTATTATAGATCGATCAACATGAATACTAGAAAACTCTGGACATAGGGGAGAAACCTTAGGATCTTGCAGTGAGCAAAATGTAGGGAACCAAAATGAAGGAAACAATGAAGGAGACAATGTAGGGAACAATGCCGGAAATAATGAAGGGAACTGAAATGAAACAAACAACAATAAAGGACAGAACAATGATGGACAGAATAACCAACTGGATCAAATCCTTGCTCTTTTAACTCAACAAGGGACCTGAATGAACAATCTTGAATAGGAAGTTCAGGGAATGAGAAGAAATCAGAATGAGAATGAGGAATCTATGCGGATCAAAGGGAAGAAGCATAAGGCCAAGAAGGTGAAGTGAATGTGAACAATTGGGACAAAATCATAGAGGAATTGGGAAAAGACCTTAAAAAGGTTGCCCCTCCTAAATTCAATGGTAAGACCATTGGTGACAGAGCTGAGGCATGGATAATAGAGATGGAAAAATATTATGATCTATGGAACTTGTCCAAGGAAATTAAAGTAATGTGGGGATCTTACCAGGTCACTGGGGAAGCAACAACCTGGTGGGACAATGAAAAAGTAGAAAAGAAACTATTACCTAGAGAAGTAACATGGGACCACTTCCTCCAACTCTTTAAGAAGAGGTGGTTACCACAGCTTTATTTTGATAAAAAGCTGACAGAATTTCAAAACCTGACTCAAGGAGGTATGACAGTGACCCAGTATTGGGAGAGATTCTTGCATCTACTCAAGTATGTTCCACAGTACCAGATGGACGAGAGGTTCAAGATCTGAAAGTTTATCTTAGGTTTAAGACCACAAATTAGGGTAGAGGTAGATATTCATAACCCCTTGACCATGGATGAAGTGTTTGAGAAAGCGATCAAGTAGAAGCAAAAATTGCAACAGATTGCCAATTATCATAAGAGTCAAGATACGAAATATAGAAATAAGAGGTTCCAGAATTACAGTCATAATCAAAGTAGCAACAACAATCAAGGAAACAACAAACGTCATATTCAAAATCTAAAAAGAGGCAACAATTTTTAGGAAAGGAACAATGGAAACCAAAGTGGAAATAATAACAAAGGTAACTTTGGTAACAATGGTAACAATAACAGAAGAGAGATTCCAACTAGACTTAGAGGACCCTACTATGGATGCTATACATGTGGAGGGGAGCACTATGCTAGCATGTGTCCTCAGTGATTAGCAAACTGAAGAGATGGGAATCAGCCAGGAGTTCCACAACATCAAATTCATGCAGCTGTAGACCATCATCAAGCGGATTTTGAAGTGACATCCATTTAGTTATCCGGTAAGCTCTTTGGCCTTCCAGTTTCTATTTTGATTCATACCAAAGATACAAAATGTTTTGTAGACCCTAAAATTGTAGAAAAGTTATCTGTAAAACCAGGACACATGGCAAACTCTTGGATGGTGCAATATGGTAATAGTGCAAAGAAGAGAGTAGACTCATGTCTAGTATGCAGTGAATTAGATCTCCCAACTTTCCAAATGCAAGTCAACCTTTATGTTGCACTTCTAGGATCGTATGATGTGATTCTAGGAATCAATTGGCTATCTGAGCACAAGTCCATAGTAAACTATGAAGAAAAGGTAGTGAAATTCCTTGATGACTTTAGGAATCAGGTAGAGATTCATGGTTCTAGGAAACCGCTTAAGCTAAGATAGATTTCAGCCATGTAATTAGAAAAAGCTAAAAGAAAGGGTTGTTCAATATATGCAATCAAAATAAGAGATCTTGATAACCAACAACCGTCCTTTGACAAGTATCCTATCCTAAGAGAGTTCTAGGATGTATTTCCTGATGAATTGACAAAGCTACCGCCAGAAAGGGAATTTGATTTCTCAATAGATCTTGTGCCTGGAACAGAACTACAATCCAAGGCACCCTACAGAATGACACCAACATAATTGTATGTGCTTAAGGCACAGTTGGAAGAATTGTTGAAGCAAGGGTTTATCAGACCTAGTGTGTCACCTTCAAGTGCACTGGTCATTTTTGTAAAGAAGAAAGATGGAACTTTGTGGTTATGCATTGACTATAGGATGCTCAACAAGGTGACCATAAAGAATAAGTATCCAGTTCCAAGGATAGATGATTTATTTGATCAGATGAAAGGTGCGAAGGTATTCTCTAAAATAGACCTTAGATCTGGTTACCATCAGTTGTGGATTAAGGATGAGGATATCTCTAAGACAACGTTCAGAACTCATTATGGTCACTACAAGTTCACAGTAGTACCATTCAGGTTAACTAACGCACCTGTAACATTTATGAACTTGATGAATAGTGTGTTTAGGGATTGTTTGGATGAATTTGTGTTAGTCTTCTTGGATGACATTCTGATTTATTCTAAGTTGGTAGAGGAGCATGACAGACACTTGAGAATAGTCTTGCAACGCTTGAGAGAGCATAATTTTTTTGGCAAACTATCTAAGTGTACATTCTACAAAAGTAAAGTGCACTACCTTGGCCACGTGATTTCAACAGATGGGATAGCGATAAATCTAGAAAAGATATAAGCGATAATGGATTGGCCCACACCACAAAATGTAATTAAGGTTAGAAGTTTTATGGGGCTGGCTGGATATTATAGGAAATTTGTGGAAGGATTTTCAACAATCGCATCACTAATAACCTCATTACAGAAGAAAGGTAAGAAGTTTGACTAGACAAACAAATGTGAGCAATCTTTCCAACTCCTAAAGGAAAACCTCATGAAAGCACCTATTCTGACCATACCTGATCCAAATGGTCATTTCCTAGTTATAACAGATGCTTCAGGTGAAGGT
Source organism: Cunninghamia lanceolata (assembly GCA_027924645.1). NCBI lineage: Eukaryota > Viridiplantae > Streptophyta > Pinopsida > Cupressales > Cupressaceae > Cunninghamia > Cunninghamia lanceolata. Next base: position 15,151,779 of record BSBN01001272.1, on the reverse strand, counting down.
GTGTGAGGAGTGTTGATGTAGAATGGACAGGTGGTGGCGTACGAATCCAGAAAGCTAAAACATCGTGAGTTAAACTATGCACCACATGATCTTGAGTTAGCCGCCATTGTTCACGCACTCTAGATGTGGAGGTACTACCTCTTGGGTAAGCCCTTTGAGTTAAAAATAGATCATTTAGGGCTCAAGTATATCTTCACCCAACCTAATCTCAATGCATGATAGAGAAGGTGGTTAGAATTCCTTAGTGCGTATGACTTTGGAATTGAGTACATAAAGGGAAAAGAGAATAGGGTCGTGGATGCTCTTAGTAGGAGAAGACATCTAGCTGCCATGGTGACTACCAGATCCAATCTGAGACAACAGGTGATCTAGAACTTGCAAGGAGATAAACATTATGACCAAGTTAAGCAAGCATTAGAAGAAGACCCCTCGGATCATCAATTTGATGGGTATGTGATTGAGTCAAATAGAATTTTGTGATACCAGGGAAGGATGTATAACCCATATTTGGGAGAGTGGAGGAAGCTAGCTCTTGAGGAGGTCCATAGTGTGCCATATTCAAGGCACCCGGGAGTGACCAAGATGATGGAAGGGTTGAGACCATGTACTTTTGGCCTAAACTTAAGAAGGACGTAACTGAGTTTGTCGCTCGATGTTTAGAGTGACAACACATCAAGGTTGAACATGTCCATCCTGCAGGGCTCCTATATCCACATAGTGTTCTAGAGTATAAGTGGCAAGTAATTAGCATGGATTTTATTTAAGGATTGTCCATGTCCAAGAACTGACATGATGTCATCTTGGTGGTGGTAGACAAATTGACAAAAGTAGCCCATTTCATTCTAGGAAATCTCTCAGATGGATTGTTGTCCTTATCTAAAAAGTTTGTCCAAGAGATCTTTCGATTACATGGAGTGCCAAAGATGATCATTTTAGATTACGACACTCGCATGACTTCCAGGATTTGGACCACGTTGAATGTAGCCTTGGGGACTAAGCTAAATTTTAGCATGACATATCATCCTCAAATAGATGGTCAGATGGGGAGAGTCAACCAGGTAGTGGAAGATCTTCTAAGGATGTATTGTATGGATCAAAAGTATAAATGGGAATAATATATGCCATTGGTAGAGTTCACATACAACAATTCATACCATGCATCTTTAGGGATGGCACTATTCGAGGCTCTTTATGGGTGTAAGTGTCGGACACCCATCAGTTGGGAAAAGGTTGAAGATAGAATAGTGATTGGACTTGACATGTTAAAGGAAATGGAAGATCAGATGAGGTTAATTAAAGATAAATTAAAGCAAGCCTTGGATCGCCAGAAAATTATGCAGACAGAAATAAAACTTTCAGTCAATTCTTAGTAGGCGACAATGTTTTTCTAAAAGTCAAGCCTCACAAGAGTTTGATTACATTTGGAAAGGCATCCAAACTCACTCCCAGAGTCATAGGACCTTTTGACATACTCGAAGTGATCAATCCAGTTGCATATAGACTTGCTCTAGCACCTGCGCTTACCAAAATCCATAATGTTTTTCATGTCTCTTTACTTAAACCTTATCATACTGATGCATTGCATATTCTTGATTGGCGTGCTCTACAGGTACAGGATCTAGGAGTGGTGCTAATGGAGCCCATTCAAGTCTTGGAGAAGCACAACATTAAGTTTCGTAATAGAGACATAGTGCAGTATAAGGTCCAATGGGACTAGTATTCGGTGGATAGTGCCACTTGGGAGGATGCTTCAAAGATTTATAGATCATTTGTGTATTTGAGGAATTAGCATAATTGCTTTTATTTCATGCATATTAGAGATACTATGATACTTGGATGATGATACATTTGATGCATTGATAGTGTTAGTATAATACATTATTGATTTTGTAGGATGTAATTATTAGAAATGAAGGTGCAAACCACAAAACAAAAATCTAATTCAAACCTTATTTATGCTCTCTAAACAATGTAGAATCAATGGAGATTGCAATAGAAATAAAACCCCCTACATAGAAATAACAAGCATTAAGAACAAAACACATAACACAGTATGTAATGTGGAGAAAATCCTTTCAGATAAAAAACTCCACCAAGGAAAGAGGCTCCAAGTTGTATTATCTTCAAATATATGAGATTACAATACATGCACTTCCTTTGTTTCTTCAGTCTTCAATCCAGTGCTGCCTGTTACTCTCAAATCTGATAAAAATGTAGTACAAATATCCTTGTAAAAGGATGTTGACTTCTAGGGCAAGATAACTGACAAAATATTAATTGTTAGATTTGTGACCTAATGATGAACGGTCACAGATGAATGAGCATCATGTACCAGATATAAACATATGGATGAAACAAGATTGCTGCTGGTGAAACCTTTCATCCCTTATGGGTGATTTACAAACAATATTAGGATTAATTAATTACATAGGATTTACAAGGCTGATGGCACCTTAATCCTAACATTCTCCCACTTGACATCATACATTGTAAATACCCATAGGAAAACCATAAAATAATTCGGCACTAGAAGCAAGGCTCATGGCCTCTCTACACCAAACAAATTTCTCTGTGCTCACAAGCTTGGTCAAAGCATCTTCAACATTTTCCTGAGTGTCTACCTTCTTTAGCTCAATCTATCCATTTGCAACCGTTTCTCAAACAAAGTGATACTATACATCAACTTGCTTAGTCTGAGCATGATACATAGGATTCTTGGACAAACATACAGCACTCTGGCTATCACAACCAATATAACTGATCATGTTATCAAATCCAATACATGTACATAGTCTCCTCAACCAAACTGGCTCCTTAGAGACATGAGTAGCAGCCATATACTCTGCTTCTATGGTGGACAAAGCAACTATGGGCTACCTCTTACTCATCCAACTCACTACTCCTCCAAACAGAGTAAACACATAGCCACTAGTGGACCTTCGACTATCCAAGTCACCTGCCCAATCTGCATCAACAAAACCCTATATGTCCAATGATTTATTAGCACTATCAGTACCAGAATAAACCAAATGATAATCAGGAGTACCTGCAAGATACTTAAGCACCCTCTTTGCATAATTCTAACATTGTCTACCTAGGTTAGACATAAATCTACTCAAAACTCCCACTGCTTGGGCAATATCTGGCCTAGTGCAAACCATTGCATACATTAAACTCCCTACAACACTAGCATATGGCACATTAGACATATCCTCAAAATCATCCTCATTCTTTGGACACATATCTAATGAAAGCTTAGTACCAATTGGTTAAGGAACTCTAACTGGGTTATAGTTCTACATACTGAATCTTTGTAAAATGGCATTCACATACTTTGTGACAACTAAAACTTTTTGTTACCTCTGCCCCTCTTGATCTCCATACCCAAAATATACCTAGCAGCTCCAAGATCCTTCATATCAAATGCACCTGAAAGTTGGACTTTAAGCTCACTGATCATACCCTTAATATTGTTGAAAAATAACATGTCATCAACATACAATGCAATGATCAGTATAGAATCATCAATATAGTGAATGTACGCACAATGATCCTCCTCGCACCTAACAAAACCTAATTTCAATACAAATGAATCAAACTTTTGATACCACATTTTGGGGGACTGTTTCAAACCATAGAGAGACCTCTTCAACCTACAAACCTAATGTTCTTTTCCTTTTACCTCAAAACCTATAGGCTATTGCATATAAATTTCTTCCCCAAGATCTCCATGCAAGAATGTAGTCTTAACATCCATTTGCTCAATCTCCCAATCATAAACTCCAACAATGGATAAAAGAAATCTAATAGAAGGATATTTAGCAATAGGAGAGAAAATTTCACCAAAATCAACTCCCTCTCTCTAGGAGTAGCCCTTGGCTACCAGTCTAGCCTTGTACTTCTCTAATGAATCGTCTACTCCAAACTTATTCTTGAAGACCCGCTTACAACCTATGGCTTTTCTTCCTTTGGGAAAATAAACAAGATCCCATGCGTTACAAGATTCTAAAGCCATCATCTCCTCCTGCATGGCTAACTGCCAAGACTCACTATCATCTGCAAGAATAGTTTCCCTGTAGGATCTAGGCTCATCGTCAGTACTCATTAAATCAAATATACAATGGAAATATGGTGGACTATACCTGTCAACTAGATTGCGTTGTCTTGTGGATCTCCTCAAGGTTGGAGTAAGATTCTCAACTTGTTCTTTTGCATGTTCATCTGCACCATCTTCTGTAACTATAGATTCATCTTCATCAAAACTACACGAATCCTCTTCTTCTTCTTCACCCCCCAATCCATCATTGTGTTCTTCCTGAGGTGCATCTTGGTACTCTAAATCAAAGTGCACTCTCTTTACCTTTTCTTCTTTTTCTATTAGCTATTCAAGTTCAAAAATAGCTCTAAGTTCCCTGTCCACACTTCATAAGGTGTCGAATCAAGAGCCTTACAAGGAGATCTATTTATCAAGTAGCAAGCAGTACACACAGCCTCTACCCAAAAGCATTTATCCAATTGTGTATCACTCAGCATACTTCTGGCTCTTCCCATGATTGTTTGGTTCATCCTTTCTACAACACCATTCTACTGTGGTGTATATGGATTTGTCTTTTGTCTGATAATACTTGCATGCTTGCAAAACTCATCAAATTCCTTAGAGAAATATTCCCCTCCATTGTCAAATCTTAATATTTTTATCTTCAATCCCAATTGGTTTTCAACTAAGACTTTAAAATTCTTAAACTTAGTGAAAACTTCATATTTGTGTTTCATAAAATAAATCCATGTAAATTTGGATACATCATCAATGAAGGTGACAAAATAATGAGATTTTCTGATAGAATCATTATCCATAGGTGCAAACACATCTATATGAATAATTTCTAACTTCTCTTTTGCACTATTGCTTCCTAAATGAAATGATTTTCTATTTTGTTTACCAAACACACAATGCTCACAGAAATCAAAGTGCTCATCAGAATAGGAGAAACCATCCAACAAATTTTTATTCTTGATAGTTTTAAAACATTATTACTAGTGTGGCCCAATCTACGATGCGACAACATACATGTATTTTCAGTGCTAGCCTCAGATACATAAGAGGCATTACAAACTGTAGTGGCTTTGAGCTTAAACAAGTTTCCCAATCTCTTCCCCTTCGTTACCACCAAGTTCCCTCTCACCAATCTGCAACCATGCTTGTCAAATGTTACATACATTCTGAAATCATTCAACTTCAAAACTGAAATTAGATTTCTAGCTAATCCAGGAACATGCAAAACACTAGGGAGGGTTTTAATCCTCCCTTCACTGAAACACAACAATACCTTATCTTTCCCAACTATTGGATATGTAAAGTTGTCCCCAAGGTATATATCACCTCCATCATACTCTTCATATATGGAAAACCATTCCTTATGTAGGGTCATATGAAACGAGCATCTTGAGTCAACCAACTAGTGATCATTAGAAATACCATTAGATGAAGAAAGTAAAACATCTTCAACTGCATTCGAGGACTTATCTGAAGCATTCTCCCACCATTTCTTTGGGTTTCTGCACTCCTTCTTCACATGTCCCCTTTTATCGCAGTTCTAACACTTAACTCTGTTCTTCTTCCCAGGAGTCTTAGATCGGCCCTTGGACTTGTCCTTAGCCCCTTTCTAATCTCCTTTTAGTCCTCTTTCCATAGACCTTCCCCTGACACTGAGAGCATCCACTGAACTATCTGAACTTTTCTTCCTCAATTCATGTGACAATAGAACTGAAACAAGAGCATCCAACTTTGGATCTATGAGGTTAGCAGTGATAGCCAAAACAACATTCTCCCATGACTTAGGCGAAGAATAGAGAAGCAAAATACATTTATCTTCCTCATTCACCTCAACATCTACATATGTTAGTTGACTCAATAGAAAATTAAATGAATTCAAATTCTCTGCAACCGATTCACCCTCTTTCATTTTCATGGAAAATAACTTACGCTTTAAATAAAGTTTATTTACCATACTCTTGGCTTGGTAGATCTCACCCAGACACTTCCACAAGCTATGTGCATACTTCTCACTCGCAACATTCAGTGGAACAGAATCTGCAAGGGACAACCGGATTGTACCTCATGCCTTTTTATCCAGTCTTTCCCACTCATCAAGAGTAGCATCATCTGGTTTTTTCTCTTTTATAACAGCCAGCCACTAGTTTCTTTCTTCTAGAAAATCCTCCATTTTCAACTTCCACAATTCATACCCCATGCCATTGAAATTTTCAATGTCCAACTGAGATGTAGAAGCAATAGTGGATGAAGCCATGATATCTACACAAGATCTACAAACAAACAATACCCAAATCTCCCACTGCAACTAAAAAACCTTCACACTACCACCCAAGAATCAAAATTGGCTAGGCTCTGATACCAAATGTTAGAAATGAAGGTGCAAACCACACAACAAAAATTTGATTCAAACCTTATTTATGCCCTCTAAACAATGTAGAATCAATGGAGATTGCAACAGAAATAAAACCCACTACACAGAAATAACAAGCATTAAGAATAGAACACATAACACAATATGTAACATGGAGAAAATCTTTTTGGGTAAAAAACTCCACCAAGAAAAGAGGCTTCAATTTGTATTATCTTCATATATATGAGATTACAATACATGCACTTCCTCTATTTCTTCAGTCTTCAATCCAGCACCGCTTGTTACTCTCAAATCTAATAAAATGTAGTAGAATTATCCTTATAAAAGGGGGTTGCCTTCTAGGGCAAGATAACTAACAAAATATCAATTGTCAAATCTGTGACCTAATGACAAACGGTCTAGATTCACAATGATAAAATATAAATGAAATGAGGTTTCGAGGGCGCTACCCCTAAACCCCCGCCGGGGTGCGTGGCCCCCCGGACCCCCACCGGGGGATGATCCCCCTGGACCCCTCACAGGGGGGAAACCCCCTGCAACACCCCATCGCAGACGAATGAGTGTCGTGTACCAGATATAAACATACGGCTGAAACAAGATCGCTACTGGTGAAACCTTTCATCCCTTATGGGTGATTTACAAACAATTTTAGGAGTAATTAATTACATAGGATTTACAAGGTTGATGGTACCTTAATCCTAATAGTAATAAGACATTGAGATGATGTCTCTTCCAAGTGGGGAAGGATGTCACGTCTCAAACTTTTTGGATTGATTTCATTTACGTTTAATGCATGGAAAACTATTGAATTCTACTTAATGCTTGATTTTAGATAAATATAATGATGATACACTATTGAGCTTATAATTTAGTTATTTTATGTCACTCCGGTTATGTTTTTATGGAAATAACCTATTGACCGTAGAAAATGAGTGGGAGTGGTTGCAAGTATTATTGAAGGCAAGAACATGTTTCAGGTAGAGGGGACCTAGCCGTTTGTCAACAATTGGATGTGTTTTATCTGGTGCCCTTTGACACACTCACATAGAATCATATTTCTTGCATTGATGACTATTTGTTTAGCGTTCTTCATGGTATGTATATGTATGTGACTATGGTTTTTCTTACAAATGTTTATATGCATGATTTTTGATGCCTAAATCGTTAAATTAAATAAGCATGTCTTTGTTTATATATATATATATATATATAAATAAATTTTGAAATTAAATGTGCAAATATTATTGCGAATTATAAAAAAAATCTTAGTTAATAAAACATATATATATATATATATCTGTGTGTGTGTATATAATAAAAGGGAAGGATGCATGGGTTTCAATTTGAAAAAGAGAATTTAAACTAAATTAAAGTTTGCATGAGGATGGGACGAAGAAATATAGTGAATTAAAAGAAAAAATATGAGAGTTGCCCTAAAAAAAAGGAGAGACAAGTATAGAGCAAAAGAAGAGATAAAAACAGGACACGAACAAGGAATACGGGAAGGAAAAACATAGTAGAGGTGAGGAGGAAAAAGCAATGAAAAAGAAGGATTCTCAAGGGCATCTCAGTTTAAACAGCTTCTCTGACTATTTCTAGGTTTTCTTCTCCATTCTTTGTGCAATTTAAATTCCATTCTTTTGCCTGTAGCAAAGATTGTGTGGTTTGTTTAATTTTTTGCGAAATCAATGTATGAAATCTAAAGTTTTTGGTTGATTTCATTAGTAGTTATTCCATAGAAATTGGTGTTTTGTTTAGAGGATGTGGAGCTGCCTTTGAAGGCAGGCCACAAGCCCTCTTGTGGAGGCCGTGGGAGGCCTATAGACCTTCCCATGTCCCCAGCAAGAGGACTAAGGGGGCAGCGTGGGAAGTTAACCTCTAAAATCTTCTATTAAAACCCAAAACTTGCTTTATTTGTTATCTCTCATTGTTGTCCTGGCATACTTTTCGTTGTGCTGACACACATTGTTGTTCTGGCTTGAATTTCAAATCAAATCTAAATTATTCTTCATATATACCATTGTTCTGGCATGAGAAACAAATCAAATATGAGTTTTACTGTTATATATATTGTTGTCCTGGCATGAATTTAGCAAACAACAAGCTATTTATGTGAAATTGATATAGAACTGTGAAATATTTTCATTACTACCTCTCTTTATAGATGAAATTTGTCATTATTGGTATATATATACCCATTGTTAGAAACACATGCTAAAATATTCTAATTCCTTATGACTAAAATTATTGTATTATACCCTACAAAACAGCGTAGGAAAGTTAAAATCATGAGCTGAAACCATAAAATGTGCTAGAAAAATATTGATCAAACATTCTGATAAAACTAAGTATATATGGAAACAAGGAGATACTAATTTTATAACAGAAAGATTCCTTTCTATTGTTTAATGCATGGAGAATTGATTTATAATCATTATTTTAATGTGCTTGCAAAGGCAATAGAAATACATATTTTTGTTTATTATGCATTATATGTTTGGGGAAAGTTACCTTCTAGGATGGGTGCTGAATATGGGTAAAATAGAGAAGTAGGTCTTCTTTTTCAGGATCTACACACTGTTAAACGGTTTCATACTTTGGCCAAAGTTAAATTGTGGCATTGAATAGACGAATGAACCATTGCAATAGATGGATTGTTATGCCTAGTTATTTATTTTATTCTCTGTCATATCCTATTAATGTGATGTTGCATTCAAGTTAGGGATGCATGTAGGTTAATAGGCACGTACCAGATTCCACCCTGCCAATTGTTTATAGGTTGCTAGGCCCTTCGTGCAGGGTTGGGCATTCTTCAAGTCTGAAGAATACTGGGGAAGCATAAGCTTCATGGTTGGGTGGAAAAGGGCCTGAACCATTTTCTTGTCCTTTGACATAGCAGATGACAAGATGGTCGATGGCGGTCAAGGATTGATCTATGTATTATGGATTCTACTTGTATATGCTAACATATGTATTACTCCATTGTATTGGAATGAATTGTAAGGAACTTAAGCCAATATTGAAACATGTACACATTATTTTAGGGAGTTCTATAACTATACTTCTAAATGATGATTTGTAACATTATTGTTTACCATATCAATGAATGAAATCTTGTGTTTGTCAATTATTAGTAAATCTCTCTTTTCCTTCAATTATGTATGTGATGGAATTCGGTACTTTACAGTAAATGAAAAAATATGCTTATTGGCTCAATCCAGTGAGTGTTGGTTGTGGCACAAGAGAATGGGACACACCAACTTTGACAATATGGTAAAGATCAACTCTATTCATGCGATGAGAGATATGCCTAAGATAACTAAACCTACAAACACATTATGGAAGGAATGCCAAATGGGAAAGCAGACAAAGACAAATTTCAAGAGAAAGGAGTATTCTTCTTCAATGTCATTGGAGTTGATTCACACTGACCTATGTTTCCCTACAAGAGTAAAGAGTCAACAAGGTGAAAGGTATTTCATGTTTCTCATTGATGATTATTCTAGAATGACTTGGGTTACTTTCTTAAGAGAAAAGTCAGATGCCCTGGATAAGTTTAAGGTTTTCAAAGCTATGGTTGAGAATGAAATGGATACTAAGATCAAATGTTTAAGGTCTGATAAAGGAGGTGAGTTTACTTCAAATGAATTTGAAAAGTTTTGTAAAGATCATGGTATAAGGAGACATATGTCAGCTCCTAGATCCCCTCAGCAAAATGGGGTAGTGGAAAGGAAAAATAGGATTGTGCAAGAGATGGCTACCTAGAAATGATGAAAGATGTAGATTTGTCTAATATATACTGGAAGGAAGCAGTTCACACTATTGTCTATCTAATTAACAGAGTGCAACTGAGTGTCAACAACACTAAGACCCCTTATGAGCTATGGTATGGAAGACATCCCACTTTCAGATACTTCTGAATCTTTGGCAACAAATGATATATCAAAAGAGATGAAGAAGAACTGGGAAAGTTTGATTCAAGAAGTGTTGAAGAGATCTTTCTTGGTTACTCAACCAAAAGCAAGGCCTATAGATGCTACAACAAGAGATTGGGAATGATTGAAAGCACAAATGTCAAACTAGATGAAGACTTGTATCAGATCTCACAAGAATAAGAGGACTCTGGATCTAATAGCTTTCCATGCATTGAAGATGAAGAATAAGATAAATAAAAGAAGGAACAAGAACTAGAGTAGATCCCTAAGACTCCAGCAAAGTATGTTCAGAGGAACCATTTTGCAGATCATATCATTGGAGATAAGAATGAAGGTGTGCAAACTAGGAGAAGGTTTGCAAAGGCAAATGAGCAAGTGAATTTGTGTTTATTATCAAAGGTAGAGCCCAAAATCTTTACTGAGGCTAGCAAAGATGATGGATGGATGAAGGCAATGGAAGACGAATCAAATCAGATAGAGAAGAATCAAACATGGGAATTGGTTCCCAAACCACCCAATGAGAATGTTACAGGAACAAAGTGGGTGTTCCGAAACAAACTGAATGAAGATGGTGAAGTTGTGAGAAATAAAGCAAGGTTGGTATGTAAATGTTATTCACAAGTTGAAGGCATTGGTTTTGAGGAGACCTATGCTCCGGCAGCTAGGATGGACACTATCAGGTGTTTTTTGGCTCTTGCTACTCACAAGAACATCAAAGTTTATCAGATGGATGTCAAGTCAAGATTTTTGAATGGTGATATAGAGGAAGAGGTCTACATTGAACAACCAGATGGGTTTCAGTTGTTAGAAGATTCAGACATGGTGTGCAGCCTCAAAAAGGCTTTATATGGTCTCAAGAAAGCACCTAGGGCTTGGTATGCTAGATTGGATAAGTACTTACTTTGACAAGGCTTCAAGAAAAGTACCACAAATAGTAATCTTTACTTTAAGGAAAAGGAAGATATGATTCTAATAGTTGTAGTAAATGTTGATGATATCATCTTTGGTGGAGATGATAGTATGTGTAAGTGGTTTTTAGAAGAGATGCAGAAAGAATTTGAAATGTCTATGATTGGTGAGATGTCTTTTTTCCTTAGGCTTCAAATTTTTCAACTAGATGTTGGTATCTTTATTTCTTAGGCTAAGTATGTCAAAGAGATGTTGAAGAAGTTTGGTATGGAGGATTCCAAACCAGTAAGTACTCCTATGGTTATTGGTTGTCACTTGAGCAATAATGATGAGTCTCTGGAGGTTGATCAGACTCTTTATAGATCTATGATTGGAGGATTATTGTATTTGACTACTTCTAGACCTGATATTATGCATGCAATATGTGTGGTCGCTAGATATCAAGCTAATCCTAAGAAAACACATGAGAAGGCAGTGAAAATAATATTTAGATACTTGAAGGGAACTCTGGATTATGGCTTATGGTATTCTAGAGGTAATGACTTTGATCTAAGTGCTTACACTGATGTTGATTGGGTTGGTTGTGTCGATGATAGAAGTACAAGTGGTGGTGCTTTCTTTCTAGGAAGCAAATTGGTCTCTTGGTAGAGTAAGAAGCAGGACTCAATGTCCTTATTCATAGCAGAATCTAAGTATATTGTTACAGCATCTTGTTGCACTCAAGTTTTTTAGATGAAGCAGACCTTGAAGGATATAAAGGTGATGTATGATGAGCCTATTCCTATTTTGTGTGACAATAATAGTGCTATCAATATTTGCAAGAATCTAGTGATGCATTCCAGAACCAAGCATATATCAATTAGGTTTCACTTTTTGAGAGAGAAGGTTGCAGACAAAGAAGTGGAGTTGGAATATATTCCAACAAAGGATCAGATTGCAAACATTTTCACAAAGGCTCTTTCAAAGGATACCTTTGAGTATCTCTGATAGAAGTTATGGGTAATTGCCCCTCCTTCTAACTAGATGCATGATTGGTACATTTAGCCAAGGGGAGTAATTCTTGCTATATCTTTTTCCTGGTCTAATGGTGGCTACCTCTCAGGGGGAGTAGGTAGTAGTTGTTACTGATAGGGAAAATTGAAAAGAAGAGTTTGTTACCCTTTGTCCCTGATGTCAAAGGGCGAGAATGTACAGGTATGTGTTTCTATCAATGCCAACTTAGGGGGAGATTGTTGCACATATGTTACCTAAGGTTGTGATGTGGTTGTCATTGATGTCAACACTCAGTTTGGACTATCTGATATATTGCTGATGTTGGATGTGATGTGGTTGTTGAAGTTCATGGTTGGATGTCATGTGGTTGGGTTGTCACTGTTGTGATTGTAACACTCTTGTCAACACTCTATTTGGAATGTCTGATATGTTGTTGATGTTGGATGTCATGCCTCAGTCAATGTAGAGTTGAGTATGAAGTTATATTAAGATGGGAATTAGAAGCATCAAGAAGATATATTAAAACTGGAATTAGAAGCATCAAGAAGATATATTAAAATTGGAATTAGAAGCATCAAGAAGATATATTAATATGGGAATTAGAAGTATCAAGAAGAGAGATTAAGATGGGAATTAAAAGCACTGGTCTCCAGAAGTTGATGAAGTTTTCTTCTACAGGAAGTTGCATGGGAGACTGCTTGGGAAAATGCTCTGCATTCCTCTGCATTTGAAGATATAGTCATGCGGTTCAGAATCCAAAGTCAGTATGTTGTATAAAGTCTGTATACCTTCAGTAATAGAAGTTATGTGTGACAAAGTTTCAATCTATGTTTTGGTGGAATAAAATGGTGATGAAGACTTGTTAGAATGCTCTGCACTCTTCCATATGTGAAGATTTATCAATACAATTTTGTGAACATGTTTAGAGAGGCTTAATGCATACTTTTGTAAAGTATCTAGTGATTTGGTGTACCGCAAGTAATGTTTAATCTTCTATGTGTACCGCCAAGGTGAAATGATCGTTGTGTTACAAGATTCATGTATTATTACTTAAGGGTGACCTATTTCAAATAGGTGTGACATGCAAATGTTATTCTTTGAAGGATGATACTACATGAAGAATGTTTAAGACTGGGTTAAGCACGTGGTGGGGTCCACAAGGCATGTTTCTTCTCCTAGTGTAGTGTGTAATTCATGTTAAGACTTGTCCTCTACATGGTTAATGATGTGTGATCTCTAGCCGACTTGAAAAGTGTAGTATTCTTGTGTTGGCCGACTCATAATGTAATCAATGTAATATCATGTATATATTGTGAACCTAGTTGATCTAGGTGATGTATGATTGTGGAAATAGGAATATGAGTGTGTAAAGAATAGAATATGAACATTTATGATGTGGGACTGAAGGAGAAAGAGAAGAAGCAATAAGGGATGTCCTGATTCATCTTGAAGATATCTTTATGATAGAATAAAAGTCAAGAGTGTTCCTAATTGATCCAATCATCAGAAGAAACAGAACTGCAATCATCAAAGGTGTGAGCTTCAATGTCAGTTTTCAGGTAGTAGAAGGACTTTCATACTGTAATCATTTCTCAGTTTGTTCTCAGTTTAGGGAGTAGTTGCTTCCTTAGGAGTGACCCTAAAACAAAGTCTTCAAGAGTAGTATCTTCCTTGGATTGTATCCCTAAAATAAAGTCAGCAGGGAGTAGTAGCTTCCTTGTAGCCCTAAAACAAAGTTGTAATTTTGAGCTTCATATATTGTGAGTTAATCCTCACCATGGTTTTTCCCTTCTTGGGTTTTCCACATATATCTAGTGTCATGTGTTGATGTGCATTGTGTTGATCTTTCATGTTTATGTTAATGTTGTAATACTTAAGTTTTAATATGCTTCGAAGGACTTGAAGTTGTTTAGATACTGATTCACCCCCCCTCAGAATCCTGGTGTGTTCAACAGAAACCAACTACTTTTCCAACTTGAATAGCTTCTTTGACATAACTTCATCTTTGTTTCCTTGCTATGCACCCATCTCCCCCTAAAAATTTGGTGAATAAGAAAATAATAGTGGCTAGGAAGGTCACCGAATATTTCAGCCACGTTCTAATAGTGGAAGGAGCAAGGAAAGAAAAACTATCGGGCCGTGATCAATTAGGCTTCCACTGATCGGGCTTCCTCTGAGCAATCGACACCTAAAACAGTGAAGAAGGAAACCCCAATCTCCAAAGTATGAAAAGAACAAAAGGAAACCATTGGGCTTCAAAGATCAAGCCTCCACCATTCATCCTACATTTTGAAAAGAGAACCGCTCGATCTCCAATCTCATAATCTAAAACTTGTCAGGGATTAGGATTCAAAGCTTCTGCTTGCTACCTTCTTGGAAGAAAAAAGGAAGAGAAACCTTCCAATCACCAACCCCTGCCACACTTAATAATTTATGAAGCTTCGGTGGACTTTCGGCTATCAAGCTTCCCGCTTGCCATCCTCAAAAAGGAAGGAAGAAAAAATACTCTCCGCTTACCACCACTCGAAAGACTTAAAAATACTGGAGCTTCATCAGAATTCCATCATTTGGGCTTTTTGCTTGCTACCTACTGCCTAGAAAAGCAGAAAAAGGAACCCCCGACCTCCAATGCCAATAACATAGAGAAACTTACGATCAACAGACTTCGGCGATCGAGCCTTCACCCTTCTGCCTACCTGGAAGAAGATGAAAGGCCACCACTCTGACCTCTAGCACCTAAAACACTTAGAAGGAAATGAAGCTCAACGGACTTTAATGATTGGGCCTTTTTCTTGCTACCTGCATGGAGAAAAGAAAGAAGATCAAACTCTTGATCCCTGACTTCCGAAAGACAAGCGAATTATAGACTACCAAGGCAGAGTTCAAAGCTAATAAGAATGTCATGATAGAAGATAAAAACCTAACACTTTGAAACTCCGAAAAAGGCAAAACACAAGTAAAACACTTAGAAGTTTTTTGGACTTGGCCATTTTGTGGGCTTCTTCCTTGCACTTAGAAAATTTTTGGGATTAGATTCCTTCCATTTAAGGTGTCTCATATCAGATTTTTTTGATGGAACGGATGTAGGCCTTAGGGGAAACTTTGGGCTATTTGGCCTAAAGGCAAAATATGGCAACAAGTCTTTCCTTCTATGTTGTCTTCTATTTTTGCTACTTCTTAGTTGTCTCTTTGTTTTTGGTCATCTATTAGTTCACTAATATTTTTCATTTTGTAAATGGTTTCAAGGCCCCTTCAAAACCTACTTTTACCACCTTTAATAAAAACCATCCAACTTAAAATCTAGTAACATAAACTTATTGGATTTCAATATCATTTGTATTAAAAACTAGTATTGGCAATATTAGAATCCTATATATCACACAAGTTAAAAAACTAAAAATAATACTACTAAAATCTAATATTAACATGTTAAATACCAATAATGTTATTATTGGAGTCTAGACTATCATTATTTAATCTAAATTTAATTATAGTGTTGGTCACAACCTTATATATCGTTGTGCAACTAGGATTTGACTAAATGGCATCTAAAGTTTTTTTTTGGTGACAAATGGAAACAATTAGAGGAAAATATTAGCTAGTGGTAAAAGTGAGGGATTCACTTAGTAAACCAATGGTATAGCACATGCATTTGTAGGGTGCTAATAAACACATATTCTAATTTCAATTCTACCTAGATCAAATTTATGTTATTGATACCCCCTCTACCTACATTAGTATTATTAAAATACCTTCCATTTTTCACCAGGTATCCTATGTACTTTTTTTGTTGCATTTTTATATCCCCTTCATATTTTAACCCTATCAACCAAGGGAACTACCCACACCTTCATCTAACTCAATTTACCTATTTTGATTGCCATCTCATACATTAAATCCTTGGAACAAAAAAACTAGATGATCTATGGAAACTATGATATCTTACAAAAAAGATTGATTTAAAAGCACTTATACATGTCTCAAACCCCAAACCCTTACCACACCAACTCTAATAGTGAATCTCTCTACTAACAAATATCTCAAGTATAGTATACATATTAATCTAAATTACAATGGAAGGGTTTTAGAAATACCTAGTGATTCTTATAGGTCATTTCATTACCAAAAGTTATCCAATAACTAATATTAGGAAAATTGGTTAATTGGTGTGATCGTTATTTCTTTTTCTAACTTCATTAGAGTTGGGATTAAGTAGACACCCCTGGGATTATGAGGCTCTTACACAACACAAGTCTATGTGGTCTAGAGAAAAGATAGCTTCATGACCTTAACAAGACCAACATAGTGAATGGAATTCCCTCTTATTGACCTATGCAAAGTGATCGGTATAGGATTTGGAATGTCACTTATAAACACCCAACCTCCTTCTATGCATGCTACCCAACCCCTAATACCTACCCACATAACATAATTAAATTATCCTATTTCCCCCTAATATTGAAGCAATATATTGGGTCACATTTTGGTTATTTAAAAAACCCCAATATGCATGCACATGATAAGATATTGCTTAGAAGTTAATCCCCTAAGGTGGTGAATTCGTTTAATGGTGTTACAAAGATTAATCATACAATAGGAAATATTCAAAATGGAATGTAAGTTAACAATTAAGTATAATTAGATTGTCAAACTCATACAAAATTCAATATTTAAGTTGGCATGCATTCTTGCACCATCTATTGTTTTTTCACAAAATTCTAATATTGTATTCAACAAAGTACCCACCCATATGAGTCTTCCCAAGATGAAAATATATCATTGTAATTCCTACAGTATAGTCTATCAAGTACTAAACATGAATCAATTGAGTGCAAATTTACAATGTGAGAAATAAATTAAATGAATGATTTATATATTCTCAAACCAAATAGAAAATTTTGTCTAGTTGGTCCTTGGGCCTCTACTTTGTGTATACAAATTCCAAGTATAAGCACGACGATTTTTAATAAATTAACTATATTATGAATATGTGATAAAATAGGGCTACTCTAAGTAAATAAAGAAGACCATATTTAAAAATATAGGGTGATTCCAACTAAACTTTATACTTTAATCTTTAAAATGAGACTAATTTCATTACAATTAAATTACCTATAATTTTTAGAGTGATTGCACCATCATTTTTCTAAATTACATATCATGTGAAATGGAAAGTGATCACAACAAAAATTATATGTATTCTTGTCATGATGGGAGTAATCAACCCATAAATTTGAGAAATAAAAAATCAAATGAAAGGAGATTGAACCCAAATTTAAATTTGCCCTAATAATATCAGAACAATTAGGCCCATGTTGGATTAAGCATTGTGGGAATCAACATCTATTCTAAATAATTAAAATATATATGTTGGGGTGACTTTATGCCAAAGATATTATAAACCTATCAAATTTGGGTGGTCAATCATGAAACATGTATAATTTGCCAATTTGGAGGGGGTAAAATATAAAATGTGGTCAATTGATTATGCAACACCACTAAAACATTCCTTGCACATAGTTAATATATTTATGCTTAATTGATAATGTCTCTCAATATTATTGAGTCATGCATATGCATGAAAGAGCTTAGCGATCAATGTGTCTGTTGATGCTTAAAATTGTGTTGTTTCTAACACCAACATGGGAAGTTTCAGGGATGTGGGACTTGCAACCTGAAACAACCTCCAGATTTTAAAGAAGCTGGCTCTTCTTTATCTCAAATGTGTTTTGGGAGAAAGAGATAGAATCTAAACAGAACCACAAATGCAATGAAAGGAAATTTAACTATGGCGATGCACCTGAATGTGATTTGTTCGTTAACACTAAGCACAGTGAAGCTATTTTTAGGATTCAGTTACATTAAAGAGCAAACAATGCATGATCAATGTAAAAGATGAAAACAAATAGAATCAAAGGCTCACAACTTAGAAGATTTTGCAATAACACAGAAAATATCAGCAAAGGCACAGAACTCAGTCTTCTTATTAATCTTTCAATCACATAAAAGGCTCTGATATATGCACAGTTATACAAACTTTTTGAATCAAGAAAATAGAACAAAGGCAAATGATGTTACTGGCCACAGCAAAAGATCTCCAAAAACTCGTAAATCTCTGATAATAATCTATATGCAGAAAAACTCTCTATCTTGTCCTCCTCGTGAAACTGCGATCTGAACCCATATTTATAGCACAGGACTGGCTCAAGATTGCCTGCATGATCAAATCCCAATGGCCTAACCAAACTGGAACTTAACTGAAAGTGTCTGACAGAAGATATCTTTCGGATCTAAAGCAGTCAGCCCCTCTACAATTTCATTGGCTGAAATGGATACATGTGGCACTTCCCACTGTGAAACAGGCAAGGACATCTGGCAGCTTCCGCAGGTCTTTGCGACTATAAACCCTTGAGACGGATGGCACACATACGTGCCCCTTACTTGAAACTCCTTCATCTTTCCAGAACAATAGGAAACTAGCACGTGGCAGCGTTCGCAACATTGAGAAACCAAACTTACAAGACAGGTGGCACCTTCCGCGTGCCTTACTTGAAAATTGTCTCATTCTTCAGGAGATGCCAGAAAATGACACTTGGCAGCGTCCGCGGTATTTATATGGGACACACGGTACTCTCTATGTCTTCATGTCTTTACCATGTCTTTGTATTAGGAATGCTCCGCCTCTGACATCTATCACAATCCGCTACATAGAAATTCTTATTACTTACTGAAAATGGGACCCACAACACTTCTGTCCCGAGCAACTTCAAAAAAGGAAAAGGGAATAGGTGGCGCCTTCCGCTGATCTTCACAAGTGATACGTGGCGGCTTCCACATTGCTCAAAGAAACTTACATACCTTTTGAGAGTCCCGCGGAAGATAACACATGGCGGTCTCTGCTTTACTTGAAACTTAATTAAAACTTAACAAAACCTCTGCGAACGTTGCCACTTGGCGCCTTCCGCGCTCACTTGAGAATCACTATAGAAATATTTAGGACCCACTTAGGTTCTCGCGGACAATGACACATGGTGCGTTCCGCTTATCTTTACAACTCCATAGGGGCCCACCACAGTCTTTACTGCAACATTGAGAAACAATAAGGAAGAAACGACGAATGTCAACACTTGGCGTGCTCCGCAGATACTTTATGAGACACGTGGCACTCTCCGCACAACTTAAAGAAACTAAGAGAAACCCTCCGCAGCTGCCACATGGTGCCTTCCGCACACACTATAAGAAACTTAAAATGGGGCCCACCAGACTCACTTTGAAACATAAAAGTGGCTAAATACTGCAACGCAGAAGACGACACTTGGCATGTTCCGTCTTAATGTAAAACAACACTTGGCTCCATCTGCGTTACTTAAAGAAACTTTATACTGTGTCCCGGCTGATGACACTTGGCGCGTTCTGCGTGACTCTGAGACTTAGGCAAAAACTCGTGCTCTGTGTCAAAACCCTCACTGCCAAACTGAAACGTACAGAGACAAAAATGGAACTCGCACAACTGAAACTGATAGCAAAATGTAGAGTATTTTACTCTACAGTTCTTGGCGACCCCGAGGACTTTTGAGCCTGCTCAAAAAAAGAATCCAAAAATGTGCATATATACAGCAAAAATTTACAGATTTTGTAAGGTCGTCTGATATACAGACCATTCAGCATCAGAGAGGCCCTGTTTATTTTGCAAATCCTGGAAGGCTAAATCTAGGTTAATGATGTCCTTGTGTGAAAAACTCTGTAAAACATGTACTGCAGCCTTCAATTGGAAATCAAGCTGGGCCATAGGGATCAAGACAGCTTCCACTTCTGAAACTGATGAGGCATTTGTTAAACCCTGGAAGACTGACTGATCATTTTGTCTGGCTAACAGCAAAGGCTTAATCTCATCAACCATCAGCACAGTGTTGCTATCAGGAAAAGGGGAGGGAAGACCCAATTGCACCAGATCTTCAATATGTTTCTTCATGTCTTTCACTCCCTCTTTGACCACATCCAGGAGCTCTTGGCAAGTAATTGTAGCAGAGTTGCAACTGAGAACTTCGTTCACCCCTTTTGCAATAATCATTCTGTCACTGATCCCTGCTACTGATAATGTTTCATCAGATGTGTCATACAGCTTATTCAGCAATAATTGAGAATCTGAAACTCTCAAGGAAACAGTAGACAAAGTGGCCTGAACAGAAGTCTCTAACTTCTCACACAATTTTTGTGCGTGTAGCAAGAAAGTTAAAGAAGGTTTGAGCTGAATAATCTCCTCAGAGATTCTTTTCCATACTGAGACATATAGCTCCTTAACCAGGTTCAACACTCCTGCATTCTTTGGCCTATTAGCCAACTCCAGTGTCAACTGTTTTGTTGTTTGTTGCTCGGCCTGAAGTTGGGCCTGCATGGCAGCAACATTATTTTGTTCCCTCAGTAACTGTTGTTGAAACTATGTGGCTTGTTGGGAGGAATCCTGATGTCTTTTCTGTAATGTGGCCTTTTCCTGCCTTAGGACAGTCACTGTAGACTTTACTTGTACTAGCTCTTCTTTCAAAGAAGCATTTTAGTTCTATGTAACCTGATGAATCTAACAAGAAACAGTATTTTGCAACTGTTTATTGAGATTCTCTATTTCATCATTTTTTGATTTAAGCTCTGCAGTCAGGGTACCAGAATGTGCCTTTTCCTGAGCTAAATCAGCCTCCACCTTCTGCAGCTTCCTTGATAGTTTCAAATAGTCAGTGGCTACAGCAGAAGTGGTTTCATTCAGCAGCTCAACCCTGTCCTGTGGTCTGAAAAGTGACATATCCATAGCCACTACACTCATTGTATAATACTGAGGCTGCATTTGCTCATTGGGTCTGATTACATTAGGTGAAAAATGAGTCACAGTTAGCTGCTGTTGGATTGGGTCAAAGAGTGACCTCATGTGTGGCACAACCTGAGCTTTATTATCCTTCTTCCTCTTTTTATCCATCCGGGCTTCCCTAGCCTTCTTAGTAGTGTCTGCTTGAGCTTGGAAGGTAGGGGGAGAAGCAATATACCCACCCACAAAAGGATGACCCTGTGGCAAGCCATAGGGAATAGCCAAATGTTGGCTAGGGGGAACCTGAGGAGGTATTCTCCTTGGAAAAGAGGGGGAAAAGGGAGGCAATGTTGTGGCCTGTGATGACATGGCCTGAGTAGTAACAGGTGGGGCAAATTGAGAAATTGGCACAACAGAGGTGGCAGGAGATAATATTTGGCCAGTTGGGATTGCCACCCCTATAGAAGGAAGAGACTGAGAAGGAGAAGGAGAAGGAGAAGGAGCACGTACCTAAGAAGCAACAGATGTACTCGGTGGTTGCTGTTGTGAAGGCTCTGCTTCCTCATCTAAATCAGGCTGAAGTTTCAGCCTCTTATGTTTCCTTGGCCTCTCTTCTTCTTGTTGTGCTTCTTTCTCTTCAACGTTTACCACTACTGCTAGTGGCAGTTGCACAAAACTGGAAACCCCAGTTACTAAAACTGATGGAGAAGCTCTGGGTGGTGATGATACCACACTCTTTTGTTTCTCTATGGCACTCAGGGATTGGGTCCAGACAGTTACCACGGCTGTAGATGAAGCTTGTGCTGGGGTCTGCACTGTGTGAGCAGACTCTGTTCTCCCTCTGACTCTCCACCCTACCTATGGATTCTGCTTGTATCAGGGCTAGAAACTGAAGAGGGATGCCATTCATCCCAAATAGACTCCCATTTCTCATCTGTATCAACCTTGCCGAAAGAGTGAGTTGTCTCAGATATTTCTTGCCTATATTTCCAATAGGCTTCAATTTTCTCTGGCTTCCATTCCCTGTCCCTTAATAAGTTTTTCTTCAACCCAGTGCCCATTCTGAGCTTAGGGTCAAAAACCCTTTTCTTAGTATAAAATATTTCCCATGGCCTGGGACCCTCAAAGGGCAAATCTGTCAATTCCACATATAAATCAGGGATATACTCCTTAGGGTTTCTTCTGTCTTCCCAAAAGGGACGACCCTCATGCACAACTTTGGCACTGACATTGTTGTCATTAACCCATAAGGTTATGAAACTGTTTGGGTCATATTTCCATTTATCTTCTATGAGAAGGAAACCCAGGACGGCTAGTTTCCTTAGCAACAAATGCTCAGCATCCTTGACCAATAGGGCCATGTTCTTTCTTACCCATGGGACGTCATACATTTTCTTTTTCTTCTTCCCAGTGCCATAATCATTATCAACCACAGACACTTGCTGGGCGACCTCTAGTAATGCTATCCTAGGAGTCAAAATCTTGGGTAGCAAGACTGGTTCTCCATTAAAACCATGGACCCTAATAATGGTGTGATGGGACCTAAAGAAATAGTCACAGGGAATAGAGCAATATGCCATGAGGCCTTGGATGCCTCGCATTAACCTATTTTCTATAGACTCAGGGCTTAGGTGGCGAAAAGCAGGGGCGACAAAAAGTTCTCAAAAATCATAGGGGTCAGATGTTTCGGATAAGACATGTGTCCATGCGGACACAGGAATGGTCCTATTGTGACCGAAACTTGGGTCATACATATTCAGATGCATATATTGCGAAAAGATGGCATGGTTTTGATATAACATGAGGTGAAACAAATAAGAGGAATACCTGAAAACCCCTGTTGAGTTGAAGTGGTTGAGTTGGTCTGCCATTGAATAGGCAATCTGCTCAGAGAAATCTAGCTAAAACTCCTGAGACTTGTCCACGGTCTTTAATCTAAACAAAATGGCAATCTGCCAGTCGTATACAGTAATGTCCTCCTTCATGCCAAAGATAAATGCCATCATGGACAATGCTTCCTGGCTAGCCTGAGCGAATTGTGCCCTTCCTGTTGGTAGCACTGGCATCTGGGTGTTTTCATCTCCCAACTGCATCTCTGAATTGAGAAACCTCAACTGATATTTGACGTTCGCCCATGTTTTCTGCATTTTGGCAATGGTGGGAAATGTGGCTGTATTGTCATGGTATAGGGCCAGCATGTCCCTGATAGCCTTTGGTGTAATTTGCACCATGAAGGGTCCCTTTTGAATGGTGCTTGAGGGTGCATGAAACAATTTTGCGCATATCTCAATCAGGTCGGGACATAAATGCACACTTGGGACAATGAATTTTGCCAATTGAGAGGTCCATATCCTCATTCCGAATGTTTCGAATTGCCCAGCCTTGGCTTTCTGGATACATCTTTGGTGTGCCCCTTCTCGCAGAGCTTTGCCAGGCTTTTGAAGTGTTGGGTCAGCGATACCATCTGCAAAATCTCTCACCTTAGCTGGGTCGACCGAATAACCCACCTCGGGGACCCTAGTCCTTGGATAGGTCCTTAAGGGTTGTGCAAGGGCTGAAGCATATGATTTGCTAGTGAGAAGTTTGTCAATGGATTCATAAATCCCCAGCCCCTGCTGTGAAGACTGTGCCTCTGCCATATCTGTGTCTATACTGGAAACTAGTGAACTTGTGTAACAAGTATGGAAGCTTTGCAACAGGGAAAACACGTCTGTGAAGCAGGTTTTGCTATGAATTGAAAATGCTGATAACAGGGATTTCTTAGTAGATGTAGGAACAAATGGGAAACAGTTAAGCTTTAACTCTGAATACTATGGTATTGGTAACACATTAAGTCTCATAAATGGCATTAAAACTGGAAAACTGTTAGTAAATCTTATGAAATATGCATGGGACAAAGTGTCGGACACGTCATAAAAGTGGCTATATACGGTGGTACCTTAGGGAATTTTGGGGATTGGAGAGAAACTTAGTAAATGCGAGAGTTTCAAAATTTGAAGAGACTTGAGCTGTGGCCACGTGTTCATAGAACACTTATTTAAAAGAAAGAGCGGGAAAACAAAGCGGGAAAATAGAGCAACAAGGAAAGGGAAACTATCTAACTATAATACATGAGACACTGCTTAATTGAAATGTTTCAGGTAGATCCCATTCACAGGAATATCTTCGGGTTCGCCCTTCATTGTCTCAAGCTCAAATGAATTTTGTTGTTTACATGAACAAATCTTGTAGGGGCCAGTCCACAATGACTCAAATTTACTGTGTCGACCTGGCTTGGCAGCTCTCTCATCCCACTTCAAAACAACTAATCCTACTTCAAAATGGGGATTTGATGTTTTCTTATCGAAATAGTCTTTGATTATTTTCTGACGTTTCATTAATGATTCATGTGTTGTATCCCTCTTTTCTTGAACTTCTAGGAGCTCAGCAAGTCTGACTTGCATGGGGCCATTCTCTTCAATCTCAATTTATTTTAATAGCTGGAGAGCAGGAATTTCCAAGCTCAGGGGCATCACAGCAGGCTTGCCATAGACTAATTCATATGAGGACATCTTTGTCACTTGTTTAGGCGTAATTCTATCAGCCCACAGTGCTATATTAAGCACTTTGTGCCACTCTTTGTGATGATCAGCCCCTATTCTCTTAATAAGTCTAATCAGATTCTTGTTAGTTGATTCTGTCAGACCATTACCCTGAGGGTAATAATTTGATGAAGTTTTCAAATAGATTCCATACTTTAATGCAAAGTCGGATATTTTTGCTCCTAAAAATGCCTTAGCATTATCTAAAATTATGGTACAAGGAGGCCTAAAGCGAGTAGTGATACCCTCCAGAAAGTCTAGGATCACCTTTTCTATTGCTTCTTTGAGTGGCACTGCCTCACTCCATCTGGTAAAATAATCTGTGGCAGTTAGAATCCATTTGTGTCCCATACTTGACACTAGATTGATCATTCCAATGAAGTCTAGACCCCATTAAGCAAAGGGTTCATCAATAATTATAGGACTAAGGGGCATTGCTGCATTCCTTCTTTTCCCCACATAATACTGACAAGATTGGCACTCTTTGACCAGTTGATAACAGTCTGTAAATAAAGTGGGCCAAAAGTAACCTGCCTGACTTATCTTTATAGCTATGGTTCTTGCAGAAAAATGTCCACCTGAGACTCCATGGTGCATTTCATGTAGGATTCTTCGAGCTTCATCTTTCTCTAAACATCTTAGGAGTATACCATCAATATTTCTTCTGAAAAGAACTTGGTCAATTAAAACAAAATGGACCCCTTGCTGCCTATAGTATCTCTTCTTGTCCTGAGAGAGCTCTTTTGGGAAAATCCCATGTTTCATAAACTGGATCCTATTTGTGACCCAAGAATTCTGATCAATCTCCTGAATTCTCAACACATTCTCATTTCCTGCTTCAGCAGTCACCATTCTTTCCATGTCTTGGGCCATGTACTGGCACAAACCCTTGCCTCTGACGAGTTTAGTTGGTCTGACCTCCACATCATATTCAAGAATCTTTGTTATCCAGTTTACTCTTTTCTTAGTGATCTCTCCTTCCATGATGTATTCTCTGACACTCGGATGAGCTACTAGTATCAGAATCTTATTACCTGTGACCATGTGTCTGAATTTCTTGAGGGCTTTTACTATAGCATATGCATGTTTCTCTACAAAGTTATACCTGGCTTCATACTCCCTAAGAGTCCTTGAGAAAAAGGCTATTGGATGCTCTCCCTCTTGTTGATCATCTTTCTTTGTTAGGACAGCAGCAACACTGAACTCTCCTCCATAGACATACATTATAAAAGACTTAGAGAAGTCTGGGTTCCTCAATACTGGGGTTGTTGAAATTGCTTTCTTGACCTCTTCAAAAGCCTGTCTTCCTTCTGTAGTCCATTTGAACACCAGGTCTTTCTTCAGTAGCAGTGTCATTGGTCTTATTAGGCCTACAAAGTCTGATATGAACCTACTGACAAAATTAACCTTTCCCAAAAAAGACTGTATGGCAGTGACTCTCTCTAGATCTATAGAGACTCCTTCTTTAGACACTATATGCCCTAATAGTTTACCTTGAGGTACTGCAAAAATGCATTTCTTAGGATTTAGGGATATTCCAAACTCTTGGCACTTCTTAAAAATAGCTTCTAGATGGTCAAAATGATCTACGGCACTTTTAGAGAAAATAGTGAGGTCATCTAGGTAAATTAGAATGATTTTATTGATAAGCTCTCCAAATGCTACATCCATTGCCCTCTGAAATGTAGCTCCAGCATTTGAAAGACCAAAAGGCATCTTTGCATAGGCAAATGTTCCCCATTTTGTGGTGAAAGCAGTCTTATGCTGATCTTCATCAGCCAACCAAATTTGATTGTATCCAGAGAAACCATCCAACAAGGAGAATCTCTCTGATCCAGCTACAGTCTGTAAAATTTGTTCCATAGAGGGCAAGGGATAGTGATCTTTCAGAGATGCTCTATTTAGGTCTCTGAAATCCACACAGAGCCTTATGTCCCCATTCTTTTTTCTGACTGGTGCTAGATTGGATACCCAAGTTGAGTGTTTAATTGGAAAAATGATCCTTGATTCTAATAGTTTCTGCAACTCATCCACCATCAGAGGTTCAATCCTAGGATTCACTAGCCTCTGCTTCTACCTGACCAGTTTAGATCCTTCAATCAGCTCTATAGTGTGTTGAATGATATTTCTATCATAACCATGGAGATCTTCATAGGTCCAGGCTATGACCCTATCATATTTCTCACATAAATCAATTAACATTTTTCTTTCCTGTTGAGTGGTAGAATTCCCAACCTTCAATTTTCTCCCCTCACTAACCTGAATCTCAGAGTAGTCCTCTTTGTTTGCTTGAAATCTCTTCTTTTCTAGCCTGGCATCTTCCAGGTCAAACAAGTTTTCCAGGGTAATTAGTCCTTTAGGGAGCTTGTTTGACTTTAGTTGAATAATTTGATCACCATATGCCTCTTCAATTTTGGGTTGTAACTGATCAGCAAATTCTCCTGACTGTTGCAAAAATGAAAGTACTTGAAAATCATTTTCAAAGACTTGCCAATTTTCATCATTGTCTGGGATAGTTGGCCTCACAATAACTTTGACTGACTCATTATTGAACATTAGATCAGTTATTGGATCAAACTATGAATCAATTTGTGCCATCCTGTCTACCTCAGAATTTTGGGCTCTAGGGACTACTTCTATATTGAAAGCTTCAAAACCATCTATTAAGTCCCAAATTTTGTGCCTATAAGATCTCATCCTTACATTCTTGGCCACTGCCTTCTCTCTTATTTGCTTCACTACTAGTTCAGAATCACCTTTCACTATTAGGCTCTTTACTCCTTTCTTTTTTGCCAATATGAGTCCATGCACTAAAGATTCATACTTAGCATCATTATTGGTACAGGAAAAATGAAAGCGAATGGCTCTTAAAATCTTTTCACCATTAGGGGCAGTAAGACAAATTCCTGCTCCAGCTCCATTTTTACTTCTAGCCCCATCAAAATTTAGGGTCTAGATTCCTGAATCATTCATGGATTCTTGGGTCTGAGAGGGCTCATTTCTTAAGACATTAGGGATCTCCCGGTCTTCTTCAAATATAACATAAGTGCCTAACCCTGTTGAGTCATAATTTCCAAAGGGATCACTCTGCATCATGGTTAACAACTGGTTATCTTCTTCTTGTTGATCATGTTCAGTCCAATCCCCTATATCTTCAACAAAAACTCTTTCCTCTTTACTTAGCATGGCATGAGCTGGTTCTAACTTTGGGGTTGGTTCATTTGTGATATGGTCCTTTGACAATGGTTCAGACAGTACCTTCATTTTAGTCCCATATTTGGTTCTCAAGATGAGGTGTGACCAATCAAGTGACATATATCCTCCTATCTTGGCTGTAAAATCTCTAGATAAACATAAGCCAAATACGAGGGGAATATCTATGACTACAACATCTTGATTTACAATTATATTGGGACAAGTATACAGCTGTAGTGGGAGTTGTTTAATTTTCCCTATTGTTTGCACAGACTTTCCATCTAACTGCATAACTCCTTTTGTAAGTGGCTCATATTTTATCTTCAAAGCATATGCTATTTGCTTTGGCATCACTATGTTACTAGCCCCAGAGTCTATCATTGCATTGTGTGACAGTTTCTTCCCAACTATTAAAGTTAAATAAAAGGGATATGGCTTAGATCTACCTACCTCAGGTGTGTTATTCAAAAGAGCTGTTGTCTGCAGAGGAACAGTGTCTTTGAGTTTTTCTTTATCAACAAGTCCTCCTTTGGTACCAGTATGTTTAGGCACTACTTGGCCCTGCAAAGCTTCTTACAATAATGTCTTTTGCTCAGGAATAGCTAACATGTCCCATATTGACACATGGGCTGGGGTCCTCTTTAGCTGATCCACCACATTCACAGGTCCTAGTGTTTGGGTTCTTGGATAATAAGGGTACCTTGCTTTTTCTTGAAATTGTCCAAAAACTACTTGGTTTTGAACTGGCTGAGATATTTCTTGTCTAGCAGCTGTATTTTGATGATCTTGAAATGGAGGAATCCCCATAATTTCATTATTTGTGACTCCAGGCTGCTCCATCATCCTTCTCTTGGCTCTAGTATAGTAATCTGATTGTACCAATGTCTTCTTGGAAGTAGAAGCTTCATTCAAGAATATTGACTCTTCATCTTCAATCCATGAAAACAAAGCATGCTCAGGGGCTATTTCTTCTTCTTGTTGTAAGGACATCCCTTGCATCTGAGCCACCAGGACTGAATTTTGCATACTAGGGGATTGGTAGGGTTGAGTGTCAGAAGTATTTGCAATTTGTCCATCTACTCTTCTTTGCTCTGCTATCTTTTGCTGTAGATTACCTCTGGGACAGTCTCTGGGCATATGAGCATTATTACAAGGGAAACACTAGGCATTGGTGCTATCTGCATAATTATTCTGCCCTGGGACAACCTCTCTGTTTGGATTAGGAGGAACAGTCTGCAAGGGTGTAGGAACTGCAACTAATTGGTTTGATGGCTGAGGGTTAGTTTGCCTTTGAGGACCCTGATACTGATTTGGCTGTGGTGGAGGTCTATTTCCTTGGTAGCCTTGATATTGGGGTCTAGGATAAGGGTTTTGCTATCTTTTTAGGTTAATTATCTCATTAGAAAATGTCCTTAAGATGTTCTTGACATCATCCATCTCTGAGGACTGGACAGGAACGACAGCTTTAGCAGGTTGTTGGGAGTATGTATACATAGACACAGGTGGGGCTATGGGATTAGGGGCTTCTTGAGGCAAAGGTAAGGTAATCTCTGGAAACATGGGCATGGGAGGTCTTGGGAGCAATTTTTCAGCATCTATTAAGTTATTTTCAGCTCTGACTGCATAGTCATAGGCTTCTGACAGAGTCTGACCTCCAAGTGACTGAATCATTACTGATAGTCCTGAATTTAGGGCTTTAAGATAAAATACTATAGCCATACCTGGTAATGGTCTTGCTGTAGCAGTAATTCTTTCCCAAGTCTTTTGAAATCTTGAATTGAAATCAGTCATTGCTTCTTGTGGTGCCCTTTTAATAGTAATCAATTCTTGCAACAAAGAAGATTTATCACCCTTTTCTTTAAATCTTGCAAAGAAAGCATCTCCAAGTTGATCCCATGTAGATATTGTATTTGGGGTCAAAGATCTATACCAGTCTAGAGCCTTCCCTTTAAAAGAAGCTGCTAACAATCTTATAGCCACATTCTGCTAAGTGATCACATGTATTGCACAGACATCAGACACATCCTGCAGATGCTCCCTTCCCCACTGAATTTGGGTAGAGCCTTCAGGGCATTTGCTGGAATAGGATCCCAAGTGGCTGGTGGTACTGGGAGGATCAGGGGACTACCAGTGTTCCAATTTGCATAATTCCTTGGGGCCATAGGTGCTCCCATGTTGGCTCTTGGCGGTGCTGTAAACTGATTGACCCTTCTTCTTGGATTAGTTACCAATGGTGGTAAAAGAATACCTGGGTTCACAACAAATTGAGCTCTTGTTACAGGTCCACAGCTCTGACTCCTTGTAGCTCTCAGGTTCATACAGTCTTGACAGAAACTTCAAGAATTGTCCCACCGGGTGTGCCAAAAACTGTTGATGCTTAAAATTGCGCTATTTCTAACACCAACATGGGAAGTTTCAGGGATGTGGGATTTGCAACCTGAAACAACCTCCAGATTTTAAAGAAGCTGGCTCTTCTTTATCTCAAATGTGTTTTGGGAGAAAGGGATAGAAACTAAACAGAACCACAAATGCAATGAAAGGAAATTTAACTATGGCGATGCGCCTGAATGTGATTTGTTCATTAACACTAAGCACAGTGAAGCTATTTTTAGGATTCAGTTACATTAAAGAGCAAACAACGCATGATCAATGTAAAAGATGAAAACAAATAGAATCAAAGGCTCACAACTTAGAAGATTTTGCAATAACACAGAAAATATCAGCAAAGGCACAGAACTCAGTCTTCTTATTAATCTTTTAGTCACATAAAAGGCACTGATATATGCACAGTTATACAAACTTTTTGAATCAAGAAAACAGAACAAAGGCAAATGATGTTACTGGCCACAGCAAAAGATCTCCAAAAACTCGTAAATCTCTGATAATAATCTATATGTAGAAAAACTCTCTATCTTGTCCTCCTCGCAAAACTGCGATCTGAACCCATATTTATAGCACAGGACTGGCTCAAGATTGCCCGCATGATCAAATCCCAACGGCCTAACCGAACCAGAACTTAACTGAAAGTGTCTGACAGAAGATATCTTTCAGATCTAAAACGGTTAGCCCCTCTACAATTTCATTGGCTGAAATGGATACATGTGGCACTTCCCACTGTGAAACAGGCGAGGACATCTGGCAGCTTCCGCAGGTCTTTGCGACTATAAACCCTTGAGACGGATGGCACACATACGCGCCCCTTACTTGAAACTCCTTCATCTTTCCGGAACAACAGGAAACTAGCACGTGGCAGCGTCTGCAACATTGAGAAACCAAACTTACGAGACAGGTGGCACCTTCCGCGTGCCTTACTTGAAAATTGTCTCATTCTTCAAGAGATGCCAGAAAATGACACTTGGCAGCATCCGCGCGTATTTATATGGGACACACAGCACTCTCTGTGTCTTCATGTCTTTACCATGTCTTTGTATTAGGAATGCTCCGCCTCTAACATCTGTCACAATCCGCTACATAGAAACTCTTATTACTTACTGCAAATGGGACCCACAACACTTCTGTCCCGAGCAACTTCAAAAAAGGAAAAGGGAATAGGTGGCGCCTTCCGCTGATCTTCACAAGTGATACGTGGCGGCTTCCGCGTTGCTCAAAGAAACTTACATACCTTTTGAGAGTCCCACGGAAGATAACACATGGCGGTCTCCGCTTTACTTGAAACTTAATTAAAACTTAACAAAACCTCTGCGAACATTGCCACTTGGCACCTTTCGCGCTCACTTGAGAATCACTATAGAAATATTCGGGACCCACTTAGGTTCTCGCGGACGATGACACATGGCGTGTTCCGCTTATCTTTACAACTCCATAGGGGCCCACCACAGTCTTTACTGCAACATTGAGAAACAATGTGGAAGAAACGACGGATGTCGACACGCGGCATGCTCCGCAGATACTTTATGAGACACGCGGCACTCTCCGCGCAACTTAAAGAAACTAAGAGAAACCCTCCGCAGCTGCCACCTGGCGCCTTGCACACACACTGTAAGAAACTTAAAATGGGGCCTGCCAGACTCACTTTGAAACATAAAAGTGGCTAAATACTGCAACGCGGAAGACGACACTTGGCATGTTCCATCTTAATGCAAAAAGACACTTGGCTCCATCTGCGTTACTTAAAGAAACTTTATACTGTGTCCCGGCTGATGACACTTGGCGTGTTCCGCGTGACTCTGAGACTTAGGCAAAAACTCACGCTCTGTGTCAAAACCCTCACTGCCAAAACTAAAACACGCAGAGACAAAAATGGAACTCGCACAACTGAAATTGATAGCAAAATGTAGAGTATTTTACTCTACAGTGTCAATTGTTGAAGTGGAGACTTCGCTCTCTAAATTAATAACCGACAAGTTAACCACAATGTATCACTAGTTTACTTAGACATGTATGTAGAAGCCACTTCTAAATTATTAGAAGAAAAAAACATTTAAAAAATAATAATGGTTATCAATTGCTTTTCTAATAAATATAAAAAAAAAAAGTTGTAGAAATTTAAACTAAATATGGTCATAGGTGGGTTAGTTTTAAACATCATCCATTCAACCACGGCCTAAATTTGATGGCCGTAAGGCTGTATTTAGGCATTTTTACCGTAAAATACAATCAAAATTATAAAAAGATTGTATCATATAAAAGGAGAGATTTTTGATGGACAGTCAAAATTTATGTAGAATTGTAATGATATATATATGACATACCTTAGTATAAATAAAATTATATATAAGCCAAATATATATATATATATATATATATATATATATATATATATATATATATATATTTGGCTTATATATAATTTTATTTATACTAAGGTATGTCATAGTATTTTAAAGGCACCTTTGAATGAATAACCATCATAAAAATAACTGCTCGACAGGCAGGGTTGACCGTCAAATTTAAGCCTTGCATTAAACAATCAAAAGTCAAATTTGGCCAGTAAAAATAGGATAAATATTTACCACTTTTTAATGTGGATGAGGTATAAAATTATTATTGACTGTTTGACCATTAAACTGAATGATGTTTAAATAAAATCTCATCAATGATGTTACAACTGATTTGATAGGACGAAACATTTGATCAAATCAATTTTTAAACATTATCCAAAAGTCAATTTTGGCCAATATAAGTAGGACAAATATTTACGACTTTTTAATGTGGATAAGGCATAAAATTGCTATTGACTAATTGACCATTAAACTAAATGATGTTTAAATATAATGTCATAGATTACGTTACAATTGTGATGACTATGATTTGATAGGACAAAACATTTGGTCAAGTCAATAATACACAGTGTGTATGGAGGAAAAATTAACTACCGCATGGTTTGTATCGCCGAAAGCTCTTCAGTTGTGAGGTTTCATAGTGTTTGACAATGAGAAGTTTTTTAATGACTTTGTTTTTAACCGCTTTAAATCGGCTCTAACTACAAAAACGCATTGGATGAACAGTTTCCTTTCCTCTTCAATGAATTTGGAATGAAATTCGTCCTCATCAGGTGGAGAAAAAGCTATGAAAGAAATTTTCTAATTTGAGTTGTTGAGGAGTTAAAAATCAGTTATAACAACCATCCCTTCCAATCTGATCGTGTTGCTCAAGGCACCTCTGGACTTGTGGGAGAAGATTGTATATAACATGCTGTGAATTAGCCAAAACTTCAAGAGAAGGAGAAGAAAAAGAATAAGAGAGTTTGAGAATAATGGGCAAACAAGAGATAGAATGGATTCTGTGTGGTTGTAGGAAGCTTCTTGTTGCCTGCCTCACATTCATTGTTTCTGTCTAATGATTATTATGAGAAAACATGCCCCTCAGCTCTTACCATTATAAGGTCAGAAATGAATATAGCAGTTGCCAAAGAAGCTCTCATGGGTCCCTCCATATTGCGTAATTAGTTTTTAGTTTTGATCATGAGGAACTTATCTTTCTGTTTGACCATTAAAGTGGATAATGTTTGAATGTTCTTGTTATAACTGATGATTAGTAAGGTGGGTGCATATAATTCAATGCTATACAGGATGCGATGCATCAGTCTTGTTGGGAGGATTCGAGGTGATTGATGGCATTAAAGAAAAGTTAGAGAGTGTATGTCCTGGAGTTGTTTCATGTGCAGACATACTCACTATTGCAGCTCGCGATGCTGTTTTACTGGTAAATAATATATATAACAATTGGTTAAGATCAATTTAGTTAAGATGTGATTGCTTCTGCATATTAATTGTGTAGTGGTTTTTACATCATAGTTAATATCTAGAATCAATCTCATCTTAATACTATGGATTGTGGAAATTTGATGTCTCTAATCAATTTAATTTTTTTTAAAGTAAGGTTTTTGTAGTCCATCTGATCATGGCCTAAGTAGTTTGTTATTTTGAAAGTTAAAGAGGGGTGGTATTAATAAACACCTCTAATTTCAATTTTCATTTTGATCCTTTAAATATATGTTTTTGACACTTTCTTTACATAGTAGTATAATTAAAATATTTCTTTACTTTTCTAGGGATTTTATATACATATTTTTCTGTTAATTTTTATATCCCTTGATTATTTTTATCTTATCAACTAATAGTATTATCCATGTTTACATTTAACTTAAACTAGTTTTGATTGTCATCTCATGCCTTAAAACTCCAACACAATTAACTTAGATGAGCTATGAAAAATATTTCATCCTGTAGAAAGTTCTAACTTAAAAGTATTTGTACATTTTAATCCCCAAATCCTTGCCACACCAATTCTAATAGTGAATCCTCTAACAGCATATAGATCAATTATAATATACATATTAATTTCTAAATTATAATGGGGATGTTTTAGAGATACTTAGTAATTATCCTTGGTAGAGTGATTGCATTACCAAAAGGTGTCTAATAATTAATTTTAGAAAACTTGGGTAGGATTGTATTACATGATCTTGGTGTGACCAATGTTTCATTTGTTAACTACATTAGAGTTAAAATTGAACAAGCACCCTTGGGATTGATGGTAAAATTGCAAGCACACAATATTTTAAAGAAACTTTCGACACTAATTTAGTGTGTAGAAATTATTGTTGATGAAATTTAACTATATGGTGTTGGTGTTGAATCGGGATGGAGAACCATATTGGGATGTTCCTCTAGGAAGGAAAGATTCAAGGACTACAAGCTTGGATGAAACAAACAGTAATATCCCCACCCCAAATTCAACTCTGTACACCCTCCTTTAGAAGTTTTTGTTGCAAGGTCTTTCCCCCACTGACATGGTTGCACTCTCTGATAATGTTAAACACTACATAACTTTGACATCTGTAAATTAAATTAAATTAGTATTATTTCTTTATACATTATAAAACTATACAACACATCTACAACACTCTCATTCACTACATTCAGTATGACAACATGTAGAAAAGTTTTAGCTCATGATTTCATGTTGCTCTCTTTTTCATTAATTTGTTTCCTCCATGGCAGGGGCACACACAATTGGACAAGCTAGATGCACAAGTTTCAGGGATAGGATTTACAAGGAGAATGTATTCATTGATTCAAATAATGCATATTTGTCTGTATTGAAAGGCATCTGTCCTTCAACCGGTGGTGACAATAACTTATCGCCCTTGGATTTAGTAAGCCATGTATTATTTGACAATAGTTATTACAGAAATATAGTTAATGGGCAAGGGTTTCTCACCTCCGACCAAGAGCTAAGCATGTATGGAAGCATAACATCCGAAACTGTAAAGAGATATGCCGAAGACCCATTAGCATTTTGGTAGCAATTTTCAGATTCCATGGTGAAGATGGGAAATATTGTTAATCCTCTAACTTTCATCACCGGTGAAGTAAGAAAAAATTGTCGCCTTGTCAAAGAATAACTTCACACCAAAGTGATTGTAGTCTTTAGTTTTATAAAATAAGTGAGGAATCATAAAATGCTGAGTAGATTTTATTTTTGATTTCCTTAAATTATTCTTCCCACTCTATCAAAATTTCTACTCTGCTCTCATATTAGAGCTGAAGTGGACTTTTGACAAATCAATTTTAAGGACCTATTGTTTCTTATGATTTCTTTGTGTTTTGTATGGATAAAGATTGAATAAATTAATTTTATTTATTTATTTATAGGTGTATTTTCACACCCCACTATATATTTATGTTTACTTTGTCTCTTTTATTTACAAGTTTGTTAAGACCATAGATGTGTATCATCGATTTGAAAAGGATAAAAATAATAATACGGTTATTCTTATTTTTTATATACTTTCCTTGCATTGCCTGATGTGGAGGTGGGGGCCAATTATTAGCATTGAAAGGTCTACCTTCTTGTCATTAAGAAATCATCATCATTTTCCATCTTTAACATAGCCATTCCATTTCAAGATAATATCACCTCCATACTAATGGTGACCAAATATTTTGAAAAGACCACCATAAACATTTCAATAATTATGGCTAAGAATGATGTTATATGTGATCTTAACTTAAAAGATCCTTAACTATGAGATGTAATAAATTGTATGCCATACATTATCTTTTACAAGGCTAAAGATAAACTATCAAAGGACGTTCATTTAAAGAGAGAAGTGGATTGCAAACACTAATTCGTCCATCTCTATGTTCACCATTTTTAACCATTATTCTATGGGAAAATTCTAATCTTAAGGCTTGATATGGGGGTTAGTCACCCATATGTAGATTTTACACTATTCCCCTAAATCTATTTTGGCACTAATCCTAGTTAGGGTTCATAAATGAAAGCTCACTATGAACAATACAAAGTTACATTTAGTGATTTTAATGTCAAATGACTATAACTAAATAATTTACTAGAGTATTACAGAAATCTCTCCACACTTGTTCATATCCATCCAATTTGTTATCTAGCAAAGAGTATCACACACAAACACTCTTATTATGTTTCTATCACAGTCATATTATGTTTAAATCACAAACCCCTAATTTTATAGGGGAGATTATAGAATTTGAAATCATGGGCATATGGTGTCAAGAAAATTCAATGTTGTATACCACTAAAAAATCCCTACCACTTGCTAGTTGCCTTGTTGTAATCCTACTTACAAAGGACCCATGTTTCAACTAATCTCAAGAAAGGCTTTCTTGTCTACTTAACCAACAAAAGAAAGGAACACACTTTCTTTCTTTCTTTCTTTCTTTTTCGGGGGGGGGGGTGGGGGGGGGGGGAGCATCTATGGTTAATCTAGAGACACGTTTCTTTATTTTTTTCCAACTTTTAAGGGGTGAATTTTTCGTTCCAATTGAAACTTAATATCTGATTGCTAAATGCATCCTCTCTAGTTACGTTGACATAGTAGTGATTTGTGTATCCACTAATGGGATGATTTCAACAACCTTCAATGCTTCTAATGGATTGATGAATTCCCTAATCAAAATATTCATTAGAAATGGACTTGAATCCTTTCAATGACCATTGAGTGTGTTGGTCATATGAATATCATATGATGATTTTGATAGGATAACTTAAAATGTGCATCATATTCACATACTCTTTTAGTTATATCCTACCATATATGTCCAAGTTAATCATATGAAAATCCTTAGTGAAATCATCCCTGAGTCTTCCATAATTAAAAATTAGATGGTTAAAACAAAACTTTTGGTACCAAATATGTGCATAATAAAGCATAGTTGTGGTAAACTAAGTTTCATTCCAATCAGTGGAAGTGATCCCCTTTTTACACCAAATAATCTTACACTTATGCACATTCATGGTGCAGGAGCATCCCTAAGTGTTGAGGCAATCTTGTATCACCCAAAAATAGTTGTTTCTTGGTTTATTTTAGTTTGTTTGTTTGTTTGCTAGTTTTCAGTTATCAATTAGTTGTAGAAGAAGCCACCACATTTCACTGCAGCTTGATATCTAGTTTCATGGTTTTGGAATGGTTTTTTACAATAATGGATGGATGTTGTGTCCATATTTGAGGAGAATTGGATTGATAAAAGAGTGATATATGATTTGTGAACATATACCAAGTTGAAAGTGTTGCACAGTTGTAACTTTTCCACTTACACAAGATTATTTGGAGTTTGTGCTAGTAGAGGAGTATATGATAAGGTTTATTGGACAGTTGTGGATGTATGTCAAGAGCACCACATGAAAATTTTCCATTGTTATCATTGTATGGGTTTAGAAGTTTATTAGCACTAGCCAATTACACGTTTCACATGAGCCATAGAAATTTGTGCCACCTTATAGTTGATGTAGATCATCTTAGAGGTTGTGAAATGCTATTTATACATGGTTTGTGAATTGATTAAAGTCAAGAAAAGAAGAAGTGAGATCAACAACAAAGGAAAGGATAGGAGTGAGGTCTGAGAGGAGTGTGAGCGGAAGAATGGGAATCTAATTTGGAGTTTGATATTAAGGAAGTTGAAGTTGTAGCATGTAGGAATGTAGTAAATTTGATCAGTGTAATTTCATAGTCAGTAACGAAATGGCTATAGCCTGGCATGTAAGGATCCCATTTTAGCAAATGTAATTATCCAATGTTATCCAATCAATGAAGCTTGAATTATTTCTATGAAGATCTGTTATTTTGTGTTATGTTGCTTGTTTGGCTACATGGTTGGATAATCCTTCATTGGATCCTCTAGTTGTGACTACAACAAATGGTATCAAAGAATAGTAGATTGTTGGGATGCATGTTGAAGAGTCAATGTTGATGTGAATGAGCCTAATCGATGCAATCTTTTAGAATGAGTTTAACAAAGAGGGGGAGAGATCTAGTTACGTAAATTAAGGTGTACCAAAGTAGAGGAAGTGTTGGCAAGAGACACTGTGTGACTTCATGATTGTTGTCATTGATGGCAACAAAGTTTATCCCACACATTTGCAGCACATAGTATGTCTCTACTGGAAGTCAGATTGAAGAATGTTTTGGTCCGGTGAACAAGAACAGAGCATGCAGCAAGGTCCGACAATTAGGTCCGGATCTCTCAGAGGATGTATCTCAGCAAAGTGCGGACTTGGGGAAGTCAAGAGGAGTACCATGACTGCTACATTCTAGAGATTGAGCCTCCGGTGATGAAAGAGTGAAAAGATATGAGCATCTAAGTGTTGGGTTCCTGATAGGCAGAGCGGACTGAGGAAGAACTGGCTGACAGAGCATCAGACTTTAATCCGGATGAGAAATTGATGGTGATCAAGCTTCTTAAGGGATCATTCATGGTTGGATGACATGATTGATGACTTCTATGTCTATATTTTTGATACTCATCACATATTAAGCATGGATTCAGCCGACAGACCAGTATTTAGTAAATTTCTTGAGTATTCTGGTTGCCGACTAGAAAGATGTTGAAATCCTTGGTGCAGATATATATACCAGATGGATTTCGGTATGAATAAGAAAACATGATATAATGTGTGACAAAAAGGTAGAGAGAAGTGTGAAAGCAACAATACAAGTTCGGTATGTGACAGAACAACAACACTAATATAGAGGAAGTATGAAGTACAGTAGATCAGTATATTGAGCCTAACCGGAACTAAACCTCAGTATATGTGGATGCCTCTCTTCAGTTCAAACATCTGGTTACCTTCTATATCCTTGTAGACAGTGAGTCTCTTATAGGCAGTGTACCTCTTGTGAGCAGTGTGCTCAGGCAGTGAGCCCTAATTGGCAAGTGCCATTTTGTACTTCTTATTCTTTTAACAGATAATACAATCTTGGGTTAGTCACCCCGTGGTTTTTCCCTTAACATGGTTTTCCATGTCAAAATCATTGTGTTATATGTTGATTTTATTTATGCTCTCATGGATATGTATGCTTATATATTTTGATGCTGCACTAATTGTTAAAGAAGAACAGAAAGTTAAAACATTTAAGATAACTGATTCACCCCCCCTCTCAGTTATCTACCTTATTTCCAACAGGAAGCACATATCACATTTTCTTGTACTTTGAAGGAATTAAATAAGGTACCTTCTAGAAAGAGAGTGTTGGGTAGAAGGTCCCTATGAACTTATCAATTGTAAGCAAATTAGAAAATTGAGGTAGTCCACAAGAAGCTTGTAGATAAAGTACAGATTGTGAAGTAGTTTACAAGGGTGATTGTGGATAGAATATCAGCTTGAGGTAGTTTACATCAATTCAAGATGTTGCTGAAGAGAGGGCATGGAATTGTCAATGTTGTGGGGAGAATGGAACAGACATTGTATGACATGTTGAAGTCTATGCAAAACCAAATGGATGCATTTGAGTAAGACCATTGAAGGAACACTAACCCTAGGGCTAAGGAGAGTGATGAAGAACAAGAAGAAAATCCTATGGAACAAAGCGAAAGAAAAGAAAAAAGGAAAAGAGAATTTTGAGAGCCATAACCAACATTGGTAAGAGGACTAGAGTATACATTCCTAGTTATTCTAGACATTTGAATCCTGAGGAGTTGATAGATTGGATAACTAATTTAGAGGAGCACTTTGAGTATGAGGATATTGCTGATTCAAATTGAGTGAAATTTTAAAGACCAAGTTCAACGGTCATGTTGCTATATGGTGGAAGGAAGTCTAGTTAGATAGGAATAGGAAGGGAAATCCTAGCATTGGAAAGTGGGACTAGATGGTGGAGAAGCTAAAATCCAAGTTCATTCCAACAAATTATTAGTTAGAGTTTTCAAGGAGATACATAATTTACGGTAGAGGAACATGACTATGAATGAATACATCAAAGAGTAGTACAAGATACCAATTCAGTTTGGACATTATGAGGAAGGAGCTGAGAAAGTGGTGAAATACATCAATAGTTTGAGGGAATCTATCCAAGAGGAGTTGGGTATGTGGACTATCTAGATAGTAGAAGAGGCCTACCACCTAGCACTCACCAAAAAAAGGAAATTAAATTAGAGGATAGAAGAGAGGTAGAACTGGCAAAAGGAGGAGGAGAGATGCAACAATAGAGGAGCATAACCAAGGGGCTAAGTGAGAGGTATCATGTACCAAAATCAATAAAGGAGTTGAAATATGTCCCACCACAGAGATGGAGAAGATGGTGAATAATACTGCAATGAGCAAAGAGATGGCAGTAGTACCCATCGCAAAGCTAGAGATGTTGGTCAGAGTTACCATAAGGATGAAGGAGGTGATGATACACATCACAGGGATTCTCAACAAGAAAGAGGAGGATATAGTGATGCATATTGCAAGGATTCTTAGCATGGTAGAGGGGGATATGAGAGGAAAAAGCAAAAATATTTAGAGAAACCTATTTCAATTATGGAGGACATAGAGCATTTGAGTGCAGAGGAAGGAGAGTAGAAGGTAGGACAAGGACTAAATTTGTTTCTGAGAGGTCACCTAGCTTAGAGAGGAACCCAAAATATGGAGAATCACTTCTTTCAAGGATAGCATTGAGATGTAATGGTGGAAGAGAATTAGCACAAAGAAATATTTTATTCAAGACCAGAGGTAAGTTTTGTAATATTTGTATGGATAGTGATAGTACAAACAACTTAGTATCTATAGAAATGGTTGACAAGTTGGGACTAAGAAGATTGAATCATCCACATCCATATAGGATTGGTTGATTACAATAAGAAGATGGAAAATAAGTGGATGAATGATGTCTAGTGAGGTTCCAGATAGGAGCATACTATGATGAGGTGATGTGTGATATTGCACCAATGGATGTGTGTCATTTGTTGTTGGTAAGACCTTGGTAGTTTGATAGAAGTGTTGTGTATGATGGAAGAGCTAACACGTACATGATTTGGAAGGATGACAAGAAACACTAGTTGATGTTGTTGAATGAGGCTGATGAGTAATTTTGTAACAATGTCCAAGTTTGCATTACAAATGAGCATTATGCATTAATTCCAAGGATGTGTGGCACTACAAGCCTATCAAATAGTATCACAACTACAAAGAAGATACCACAAAATATGCAATGTGGGAGCATAGGTTGAACCAAAGGGAAGTCATCTAGAGGATAGGACAAATGAGGGAAAGGATGAGGAGTTGTACCGAGGAACATGTGGTAGCAATGGGAATGACAAAAGGGTATGTGGTATCCACGAAGGTGGATGACAAATGTGAGGGACTCATTGATAAAGATAGAAAGGACAAGAGGATTGCAAATGATTGCAAGCCAAAGGAAAGTGGTGTAGAAGATGATTGGGGGAACAAACCATCACAACCATAAAAGAGGAATCTTGATGAGATGGTGTGCAATGCAAAGGAAGGATGTACACATGATAGATCACTTGAGGCATACTTGAAGAGGTGGAAAGAATAGGTCAAAGAAGTTGTAAGTTTGGATTCCTAGGCAAGGGTAGACTATCTTGGAAAACGAGGGACTCATTTTTAATTAACCCTAGTTGTCTGATGCAGGAGCATCCTTGAGTGTCGAGGAAATATTGAATCACCCAAAAATAGTTGTTTCTTGGTTTGTTTCAGTTCATTTGTTTGTTTTCTAGTTTTTGGTTATCAGTTAGTTGCAAAAGAAGCCACTGCATTTCATCACAATTTAATAGATAGTTTCACAGTTTTAGAATAATTTTTTATAGTAATGAATGGATGGTGTGTCCATGTTTGAGGAGAATTGGATTGACAAAAGAGTGATATTTTCTTTGTGAATGTATGTTAGGTTAAAATTTTTGCATAGTTGTAACTTTTCCACTTACATTGGATTATTTTGAGTTTACACTAGTAGAGGAGTATATGAGAAGGTTTATTGGACCATTGTGGATGCATATTGAGAACCATATGAATATTTTCTACCATTGTCATTGTATAGGTTTAGAACTTTTTTAACATTGGCCAATGACATGGTTCATGAGGTATAGAACTTTGCACCACTTTGTAGCTAATGTAGATCATCTTAGAGGTTGGGGAATGTTATTTATACATTGTTTGTAAATTGATTAAGGTCAAGCGAAGAAGAAGTGAGATCGATAGAAAAGGAAAGGAGAGGAGTGAGGTCTGAGAGGAGTGTGAGAAAAAAATGGGAGTCTAACATGGACTTTGATATTGAGGAAGCTAAAGGTGTAGCATGTAGGAATCTAGTAAATTTGATTGGTCTAATTACATAGTTAGTAATTAAATGGCTATGATCTGGCATGTAAAAGTCTCCAATGGACTCAAGAACCCAGGATAACCTACAAAACCAAGATTAGCCTTCCACGAGAGAGCTACAAGAGAATAATGTTGAATTAGGTGCAACAATGAACAATGATATTATTACACACTCCATTGCAAATGTACAAGAGAAACCTTGCTTATAAAGACAAGGTTGAGACGTAGGACATCATGTGATCATGACAAGTGTTCTAATCCTATGACATGAGACACAAATGTTAAATTCCCTAAGTCAACTTGACATGTGAACATGTGTGAATAGGTCCTCACTAAGAACTAGTTAGATAAAGTACCTTGTTCACACTACAAAGGGGGAAACCGAATCGGTAATACCCCTATTCACACCAACACCCCCCTTAAGTGCAACTTAGGGAGAAGTAGACAAATGCAAAGATGCAAGGATGGGTCATGGCTACTAGGCCATGTTAGGTACCCATGTATAAACAATCTCTCACAAATTTAGAGTAAAGGAGAAAACCCAGTGGGACAAAACTCCTCCCCAAAAGAGAGAAAACATGAAAGTGAAAGAAGCGATGGAAGGAGGACTCGACATGACCCCTGTAGGACTACTTCTATCACCAATATACAAGCAATTAACCTGCCATAAGAGATATAGAATGAGGTGATAGATCCCCCACAAAGAAGTAGCTCATGTGCCAATGAATGCTCAAAGACAAAAAATAATCCAATGCCTACAAACAACAT
This sequence comes from Cunninghamia lanceolata, assembly GCA_027924645.1. Taxonomy (NCBI): domain Eukaryota; kingdom Viridiplantae; phylum Streptophyta; class Pinopsida; order Cupressales; family Cupressaceae; genus Cunninghamia; species Cunninghamia lanceolata. Next base: position 15,108,134 of record BSBN01001272.1, on the reverse strand, counting down.
TTCTCCCCTTGGGAAGAAACTAGTCCAATGGTGGATGGAGAAGAAAATTCCACAATCTGAATGAAAAGGGAATCCAAATCCAAATGTGTGCCTCGGAATACAACTCAAGTGTCCTCATGCTGGAAAAAGATGTCTTCTCCAAATCAGGAATGAAATGTCCAATCAAAGAAGTACTACCAGGAAAGGAAGGATAGTGAACTACATCTAAAAACATTGAAGATGTGATGACATCATGACCATCAAAGAGGATAGATAACCCCTCAAATGTGTCCTCCAAATCTGAAATGTGAGACTCCATAAGCAAAGATGTAATGTTTGATAAATAGGAATCCCAATCAGGAAGACTGAAATGATCCTACTACAAAGAATAACTAAAAGCTCTCAAGAAAGTAACTCTAAACTTTGAAGTAGAAACAGGCGATGGTGGAGCAATGATCTCAATAGGAGGGAGAGAAGCAAGAGAAGAACAATCAAGACCTACTAGATATTTAAACTCCTCTTTTGTATCATCATCAAAGAGTATATTATTTGCATCATTAATGGGCATGAGGCAATCAATTGTAGGATCATCTAGGAATGGAGAGATACGAGGGTCTCCATAGGTCTCCCAAATCTTAGTCCAAAGTGTGCATGGACAATCAATGTATGAAATAGCCCACATAGTGTCATAATCAACACAAAGCAAATCAATCATACAATATGATCATTCCTATTTGACCATGAGAGTTCTTTTGAGGTGTATCTGGTTTAGGTATGAGTCCATAAAGATAAGGCAAAAGATTGATCCACCTACAATGTGTGAGGATGCCCTTTTTCCAAGACTCATAATTATCCTTTTTTAGATTTATCACAGAAGGATGAATAGAAAAACCCATGATATCTCCTCAAGTGATTGGAGACCAAAAACTCACAAAATTACCCACCAATTTTAGTCAATCATGAGAACCCCCAAGAAATATATGATCATGGCACTTTATACTTAGTGCAATTACAATTGCCACAAGCCAAAATAGCAAAGTGGTCTTTGATCTTGGTACAATGCAAATGCCAAAATAGGCCTTAAATTAAAAGTACAATTTTTGTGTAAAATTGGATCAAACTGATTATAGGTCTTAAAATTACTCTTATGCACTTTCAAAAAAAATTCCACCAAAAAATGTTACTGTATGAGCCCAAATGGAGCCCTAGAAGTTCGCAAAATGAGAACTGCTCAGCAACAGCGATGAAGATATGCTCTAAATTTGCTTCTAATCCATAGCCATTGTGCTCACATAGTGCATACATAGCACTCATAACTCTCCAAGATCTCTCAATTTTATCTTTCAAAGCTCTACTCATTTCAAATCAATTTCTCCCTTCATCCCTGTCGCCAAGAGGAAGACCCTGCTTTTGCAGAGGAGAAAGAGGTTGCCACATACAAGGATTTCTGAGGATAGTACGAAGCGCATACGCCAAATTTGAAAATAGGTTCTTTAAGGCTTTCGTAGTAATTAGCTAATCAAAATTGCTCTTGAGGAAAATAATAGTTTGTTGCTATACTCTTGATAGGTTATGCATTGTTATCTTGTAGTTTCCTTTCATTGCATTAAATTAATTATTATTTTCTTTCATAGATTAAATTTCTTTATTGCATTAGATTAGTTTGTTATTTGCTTTCTAAAATTGATCTCAAAAACAACAAAAACATAGTTAGATTTGCATTAAGAAAAGTCACCCTAGGTTTGCATTCATATTTCAATTCATAGTAATTAGATCATTTTATCAAATAATAAAAGAACCAAAAAAACATTGCTTTACATAAATTTAGCTTGCATACATCAAAAACCCAAAAAAACGTTAGAAAAGTGAATCAAAATTGAGTACATGAAACCCTTGATTTCATCACGAGGTCAACTTGAAATTGAAAACTCCTTGATATCATCACAAGGTCAAATAATCTAGCGAAGTCATTGAAAACATTTGGTCACATCACAAAGTCAAGACTAAACAAAAAGTCAAATCTAGTCAACTCTCTCATCCAAGCATACGAATGTGCCCAAGAGTTAGAGGTGAGTGGGTTAGAGCAATCCTTAAGGAAATAGAATCAATGCATCCTAAAAAACAAACACCTCAAATGGTAGAAGAGCACAAACACTCTCTCAAGATTATCCAAAATGTAAAAATCATATGCCAAATCATACAAGAACAAGACAACAACATAAAATGCCTAAGAATCATCAATGATCAAAATTGACACCCATCTAGGCATTGGAACTTAAGGAATCCAAACAAGAGATCAACAACTAGTGACCCTTCGGGTCATAGGGTTATCTCTACCATCACGGTCTTAGAAGAACAAGCATTGATGCATATTAGTCCCTAGGATAGGCCAACTACTCTCCATGACGTTCTGCTTCCACGTGAGTAGAACTGCCCCCGGGTTACGCCTCCACTTGACTAGATTTTGCCACGAGAGCAAGAGTGACTTGGAGATCATCGTCATCAACAAGGAGAGGGTTCATGTGGTGTATCAAGGCTAACTCATCTGCATTTGTGCCTAAGTCATGTTTCAAGTACAGCTTCCTCACAAATTGCATGATGAAATATTAAAATATTTTTTGTTGATTTTTCACCAACTATGCCCAAAAATTAACTAAATTTGCACATATGAAATGACTCTTCACTAAAATGCATGTAGCTGATTTATATTCACCAAAAGAGCAAAAAAATGCTAGTAAAAATTAGAAATTTACAGCAATGCATATGAAGTGGGATCTCAAAACAAACTATGAGTGTTTGAGCTACCTTCTATACAAATCTGTAAATAAAAACTACTAAAATGTAATCTAAAATCCAAACAATCTTGAAGTGCAAATACAACCTCTATATGAGATTGCCCTTAGGAAACCAGAGGGGTTTCATCCTCTAATCTCCAAGAATCCAAGGGGTTTTGTCCTTGATCTTGTAAATGAACACAAGTGCTCAAGCTATAATAGCAAAGTTTTGATAAATTGTCATGATGATGAAAACCGAAGAAGCAACTTGTTTAAATAGAAATTGAAGATCCCAAATATTAAATATTGTCCATATCTCCAAAATAAAATATTAAATATTTCTTCTTAAAGAAATATTAAATATTTTTCCTTTAAATAATTCACTTTGTCATGGATGCCAAATTGTAACTCCTCCTTAAATATCTCATCATAGAATTTGTCATAAAGATGGTGCCAAGTGTTTGTGGAGTTACTATTTCCACCTCATGGAATCCCATGTCTCATTTTGGTCAATTACAACAATTAATATTTAATTAGCTCAATTTTACCAAGTTTGAAAAAATTAACTTAAGTCCCACAATTAAATTTATATTTCTAGCACATTCCCATTACCCCAAGGGAAATATTTGAATGGGCTTTTGGTTTCAAAACTAATTTAATTAAAAGGGGACATTATATTTTCCCTAATTTAACCTAAAAGCAATTCCTAAATAACAAAAATTGTTAGGAAAGGTAAGTTTAGTGTTGAAGTTGTTGGATTTAGGGATAGTGTTATGATTGCATTAGGTGTTGATAGTTTTATAGGAGTTGCATCATATTATAATATATTTAAATAAGAATTAAAAAACATTACATATTACAGTATAAATTCCTAAAACTATAGCCTCCACCATAAGAGGTGGTCTTGTCATTAGGTTAAACAACTAATTCATGATAATATAAACTTGATTTGAACCTAAGGATAAGTTATAAAATAATATAAGGAGTGAAAATGGTAAAATCAAAAGAAAGGTGTGATATATTCAAGAGCTCTCTAACAATAATCAACAAAAGAATTAAGGGGAAAATTATTTTTTGTTAAAGGCTTTCTTATGTTTTATACCATGTGAATATGAGGCAAAATAACTAAGAAATGAAAACATTTTTCACTATTCTTGAACTTTGAGGCATCAACATTAAAATAGTAATGTAGGTACTACCCAATCTAAAAGAACATGTAAATATTTATCATTCCTATATGTGTGATTTTCCCTAGTTTGACTTAAAAAGAATTCCTAAAATAACAAAAATTGCTAGGAAAGATAAGTTTAGTGTTGAAATTGTTGGATTTGGAGATTGCATTAGGTGTTGATAGTTTTATAGGAGGTAATCATAGCATTGGTAAGATGGGCATAATCCTTATAAAGGAAATTGGTGTTAAGATGGGCATAATCCTTAGAAAGGAAATTGGTGTTAAGGGAGTAGTTGAAGCTTTGGACTCTAATGATACGGTGACTAGATATTCTATTGGTTTTTTTTGGAGTTGGTATATTGTTTTGTATTGTTGGGGGCATTCCTGCAGTGGGTTTTATAGGTGTTGCTGAGATTGCTAGCTAGAGAATTCAATGTCACATCCCCGTTGTAGGGGGGAAGAAAAGAAAATTAGGATTCAAAATCAAATCATAGATCTAGAGGCTGAGAAGTTCATAAATTTTAAATTGGCAGGAACATGGAGACAACAAATACAATTAAAGAGAATTAAAATGATGTGAAAGTAGTTTGCTTGAAGGAGATTTGGAACAAGGCATGGACATCTATTTTGAAAGAAGTTTGGTGGAATCTATTGATCTTTGTCGACAGTTTTTAAAGGAGGGATTTGTTTTGGTTTTATAATTGAAAGAGGAGGTTGTTGAATATCGGGGGTTGGTAGGATTCAGTGAACTGCACGCTGCTACTTGGCTTCTTTAGGTGAAGGAGTACTCAACTTTGAGCTCTGTCACCTGCCACCCTTGAATAATGCATATGACTGCACTCTCAGTAATTGGGATTATGTGTGTTCTTTGGGGCTATGCGAATGATAGATGAAGCCATATTTATCCCCATTGCCTTTTCTTTCTCACTGAAGACTGCATTTAATGTGAAGCTGGAGAGATTTGATAGAGTTGATTCCAATGCCTAAGTCAGAGATATCTTCAAGATCATCCCTAGAGCTGGGGTTCTCATGTGGTATCTACTACTGATTGAGGATAAAATTCGCTGTGGGAAGTTAATCTTGTGGCATGGTTTTGAAGCCTAGGACTCAGGTCTTAACTCTCAACTTCGAAGAATCTGGTATGTTGATTGATAACCTTATTGAGAATGACTCGTTATGGCTTGTATAATAGCTGTATGATCTTAGGGTTGATCTTTATATCTTGTTGCTATGAGGTTATAGGGATGAGCCATCTGTGGTCCACCTGTGGAATTCCTTATGAGATCTGTATGATATTTTAGTGGCTGACAGTCTATGCTTCCATTTTGGATGCTGCAATGGCGTTTTGATAACCTTATTGCTTACTGTAACTTAAATCCCATAAGTTGGTTATATGTAAAAGAAGGGTGGTTATATCTTATAATAGCATAGTCTGTTCTCTCGAGTTGGGAATGGCATAACTCAAACTAGGTAGTAAATGGAGCAATTGAAAATACTTGTTGGCTTTTGGCATTGTTTTGATTTTGAGTGCTCTGTGCATTAGTGTAGCTATATATTTGCATATCTTCAGCTTCAATGCTATTAGAGTTGATTTACAGGGAGTAAAGGCTTGCTATTTTGACATTTTGTCAAATAGTTCACATTTGATATGTGTGTTGTTGCTTTTCCTTGAGCAATTGTGTCAAACAATTTGTGTGCTTCATGTATGCTCTCACCTTTGCATATGTGTTTGGATGGAATATTATTGTATACTTTGACAACTATACTTAAGCTTAACATACTTCAAACATTGAGATGTGCATATGTAAACGACTATGTATAGGTAGTTTGCCTTAGTTGCCAATATGCCTCGCATTCGAAGGCTAAGGGAGATACTTGGGAATGATTTATATTTAATTATATCCCTGCCATTCTAACTTTTTAGAATATATAATATTTATAACTGTTGGACATTAGTATATAGCTGTAATAAGTACCTTCCTTATGGGTTGCCCCTGTAAACTAAAATGAAGTTAGTATGTATCACTTAGACATGATCTTTTGCAATAATGATGAGTAGAAAGGAATAATGTACCATCACATTATTTTATGTACTAATGTGTATGAATCTTAGGTTATGAATAAACTTGTTGACTATCATTATCTTTTGCAATACTGGTAAGTGATCTTGCTTCTGATCATATCATTGATATGATTAATATGCTAAAGGATCATTAATGTGATGAGGGTTAGGATTATGAAATTTAGTTGTATTTGAAAAAGATTGTGGCAAAAGTTATATCCTTTGATTGGACTCTATGTGGTCCTTGCCAAGATTGATCTTGTTGAATATCTTTATAGTTGGAAAAAGATTGATTATATCATTATTAGTCATTGCTAGGCTTGAGAGAGGTGTAGGAATCTCTGAGAGCTAAGCTATGAGATACAGGGGCTGATAGGGTGACTTGTAGATGTTAAAATTTGGGAAACCTTGTGATGGGTTTAACTCAGTGTGAATTATTTATTGATTTGAGGTTCGATGCCCTTATGATCTATATCCTTCTAAAATTCTTGAACTAAGAAATGTTCATACCATTATCAAGTGCTAAATTGTGAGGATTGTTCATTGAGTTTAAAGACCTTGCATCTATAATGTTGTTGTGTCTAGGTGCTTGTTGGTCACATGATGTTGGATATTGGATGATGTGTTGTTTGTGATGTTTCTACATCTTATGACCACTAAAGTTTAAGTATAAGGGTTGATTTGCAAACCTATTGCTATTATATGGAATCACTTACTGTTGACCATTAAGGTCATATTTAGCATAAATGGCAAGTACAAATATTATCTAGTAAGTGAATTGGACTATTATAAGAATATGGGGAATGTACCATTAGGTAAAGGAAACCAAAAGGTTAAGAATATTATTGAGTGTATATCTTCATATGATGAACTAATGGATATAGCGTTGCCAATTGTCTTAAGTATGACTCAAGAATTGATCATGCTTAAAGCAAGTTTATACTTCTTATGGTAAGTCTTTCAAAGTTTTAGATAGTTTTTATGTGGTCTTGTGGGAATTTGAATGGGGGATGTAGAGATCTAGTTTGACTCTATTTATCCTAATGTGTCTATGCGAAGAGTTGAACCGATGATTACTTCAATTTTGTAAGTATTGTGAGTTATATGATAATGGTCACAAAAATGTCTGTGTAGACAAAGAAAATTTCTTATTGATTAGTAATAGCCTAGCCTCTATGTTAATGAGATGAGCCTGTAAGGGATTCTGGGATGTTCATTTTGAATTATGAATAATAATGGAGTGAGGTTTAATTTGAGATCTTGATGCCCTTGGTTGGAAGTACTTGAGGACAAGTTTGCTAAATTGGGAACTTGGTTGGATTTTTTTGCACATTGTTAAGCATTATTAATTGTTGGGGATCATTTAAAGGAATCATGTTGGGGTATGAAATAGTAATCCATGAATTTGGAGTTTTGTTATTAATTAGTAAACTTTGTGAGCTGTGGAATGGGTATTGATAAATAGTGATTTGTTACATTGTTTGGTCTTAAACCCTTCTATGGTTTTGCTTTTATAGTATCATTTCTATTTCACTTCCTTGAGGAAAGTTACTTGAGTGGTTATGAAACTATCAGGATAGAACATATGTGTATGTTTCTTGAAAGATTAATGTAAGAAGAACTACATATGACTTCGATCCCATTTGGAAGCAGGTATGTAGGCAATCCTTGGGTGAAGGATGTCCATGTGACCCAAGTCAACAAAGGAGGTGTGTAGGGAATAGCTCCAAGGTTTGGAGTTGTTCCTAAACTTGTCCAACCCTCCCTCTTCAATAAGCTTCATGTTGAATCTGTAATTAGTATTAGATCACTATGAACTCACTTTCCAATTAATGTCCCTGCTAGATATATTTGATCTAATAAAAGGCAACCGATCATCATCAAGCTTATCTATTCTGAGGTTTGTTATGTTTGGATTTCCAAAAAGCTACTCCAATCTTGGATGAACTTTTAGAGTCATATTCATCATGGTATGTCTCTAATGTGAATGTATGAGAATGCCTTTAGACTTATCTGAACTAAAATAATCAGAGTTTTGTGTGTTGAATACTATGGCATAGTGTCTTGGCTCAATGATAAGTATGGGGAGATGTAGGTTAGCCTCCAGATACTAGTGAGGTTAATTCTTCCAATAAATAAGGGCATGATAAACTTGGCTATGGATGGCTATGAATGAGTTAAGAAAACTTACTAACTTAATATCTAATGATGATATTGAATTAAGCTAGTAAATGATATGATGGTGTCAACAACTCTTATCTTTATGGAGGACTACCTGCTCTAAATATGTGCCCAAATCTGTATTTGGTTTAGGATGGAGTTCCTCACTACTGCCTTTGCCAATTGTGGGCAATTAATACCAAATATGGTATAGTGCTTTGCCTTTATATATGTTTGGTGGATAATTATATTCTAAGTTTTATGATTGGTAATACACAAAATTTTCATGCCATAGAAGTAGAATATTGTTTAATAATACTATTGTGGGTTTAATTTTTATCTAATACATATTGTGTGTCTGAGTAACAATTGAATGAAGTGAATGACCTTTGAGATTACTTAATGGGATTATATACATTTATATATTTGTGACTAGATAGAAGCTATCTCATATGGGTTCAATGTGTTACTAGTGTGTTGGTAATTTTGACCACGAGACCTATAGGGCCATGTGTACAAGTTAATGGATCCCATGTACACATGGTCCTATAGGTGGTATTGTAACTAGATTAACTAGTCTAAGTTGTAAGCCCTTAGGACAATATGTTTTAGATTAATGTTCTTGTACCTTATAAATGTTAGAATGCTAAACCAAGATCAATACAAGAGCCTACTTCTTGGCATCACAACTAGAGTTGAGAAAGGGACTCTACAAGGGCATAAATAGAGGATAAATGTTCCCTTAGCATAGCTTGTCTCACTCATCTCAAGGTGATCACCAAAAATGTAAAACCTATGAGTTGCTTACAAATAAGCTTATTATTGCTCTAGCATGACAAGAGTCAAGGAGCATGCTCTACCAAAAGAAGTATTTAGCTGTATCATAGGGTTAGTCAGCTTTCAACAATAGCATGCAAGTGATAGATGTCAAGAGCTACCTGATTTCATAGGGTTAGCCAACTTTTACTAGTAGCATGCAAGTTATAGATGTCAAGAGCTACCCAATTTCATAGGGTTTAGACAAGCTTTCGCTAGTGGCATGCAACTAATGGATGCCAGGATTGGATAGGTTTTTGCTAGTGGCATATAGGTGATGGATGCCAAGTTCTACCCATCTTAAGAGTTTGGTATTGGCAGTGGTGTATCAAAAAGAATGTGTGTGCTTCCGATGTTATGTTTTCTTAAGGTATGGTTATCAAGGTTCTAGTTGTTAAATTAATCCACTTGATTGATAGCACATGCACTAGTCTTAGGTGAGGTAAAATCATAAGACATCTTGAGTATGTTTATCTAGTTATAAGGTAGCTCAGATGATTATTGGGCTATGGAAATCTTATTAATGATTGCATGTGTTGTGTGTTGTTACACTTATGCCCTTGTCGGTGATAAAACAAGTAATATAGGATGCTTGTCTCGTCATCATAGCTAGTAGTGAACCAAGAAAAAGAATGGGACCCACGGTGTAGTGTGGGAAGCATCGGCATTCCTCTTTCTTGATGGGATGTAATTAAGGGCTTATGTGTCAGTGAACCAGGTAAAGGGGAAGATGTCTGCAGTAAGGTTGTAGCTGCTCCCTTTTTGCCAACTAGTTATTGTGTGTACATGTGATGTTTAAGTTATTCATATTGTGTATATGTGTTGTATGTGTGAGCAAGTCAAATTGTGTATATGTGATGCATGCATGAGCTACTCATATTGTGTATATGTGATACATACATGGGCTAGTCACACCATGTATGTGTGATGCTTCCATGAGTTAGTCGCATTGTGTATATGAAATGTATGCATGAGTTAATCACATTGTGTATATGTGATGTGTGCATGAAGTAGTTACATTGTGTATATGTGATGTATGCATGAGTTAGTCACATTTTATATATAAGATGTATGAATGAGTTAATCATATTGTGTATATGTGATGCATGCATGAAGTGGTCACATTGTGTATATGTGATGTATGCATGAGTTAGTCACATTGTGCACATGTGTTATATCCTTGAGTTAATCATTATGTGTATACATGTGATGTATGTATGAGTTAGTCCGTATGTGGATTGTGTGGGTTCATACATTGATGTTGGCATGGAACTAACATTTGATTGGAAGGCATTGGCTATCATACTATTGCATGTGTATAGAATCAGAAGCATAAGCTCAATTAATGACTGAGGTTCAAAAACTCATCCCATTTGTGAGGATGAAATCTTTCTATTTCGATATGTGAACTACAACCCCTCTTATTCCCACAAAGGGACGCATAGGTAGGGCCATTTCAAATGAACCCTTTAATAGATCTAGGTCTAAGGATTGGTCATGATATGTGAGCTTTTTCTTTGCACTACAAGATTGTAAAATTATGTATGGAACTACCGCCCTTGCCATGGTTTGGTGAGGTTGTGCAACTAGCGCTTCAAATTTAAAAAGAAGTTTCTTCGTTGAATACAATGGTACAGAGGGAGCAATGAAATTAGTTTTTAAAATAAAAATTTGGTAGTAACCAAGGGTGGTTATTACATTCAATAAACATTGTTAAGGTTGCTAGCTTGAGAATTCAATTAGTGTTGAAGGATACAAGGGAATTGGTTACAAAGAATCTAAAAGTAGGCATCATGTGAAAAAATAAATAAAAAGAAGCATTAGTCTCACTACTTCAAGGACAAGTCCCATCTTCGTTGGTTTCTTTCTCTTAAGCTCTTGTCATGAAAGATTATGGTTGCAAAGCTTGAAGCCATTTTATTAGAAAACATTATCTCCTTCAAGAGAGGATAATACACTATTTTGGAAAATGCTTTAGGAAGCAGCACAAGTCATCTTCCTCAATATATTCCAATTTGGGTCCTATGTGCAAGAATAATGACGAAGATGATGAGGAAATTGCACTTATTTAACTCTAATTGTAGATGATGACCTAAAATAAAATGAATTATATAAAGGACCCTCTATTGTGCTCAAGATGAAGACTCTACTTAATCCATTTCTTACTCTAAATCTCATGGTCAATTATTGGTGTGCTCTAATATACATGATATGATTCTTAAAGTAGTTTTTTTAATGTTAGCAATTCATTACTCAAAGGATCAATTCAAAAGAAGCTAAGGCTAGAACTTATTTTTTTCATTGCAATATGTTGAGAGGGTGCCTAGACATTTTGTAATCCATTGCTACCACTTTAGCAAGAAAGGGCAAGTCTCTTTCACCCACTTCAAACCTACCCACCCTTCTCCTATTCCTTCATCTAAGATTTCACCCACTCGTTTGCCTTCTCCCTATCCACCTACGCCTAAACTTACATCATATTCATCTACTGCCTTGCAACCCACTATTTGTATTCTTGCTCCCCACACTATTCCACCTTCATTACACCTTCCCCTCCACACCCACCTAGATCCACCACTCTTCCTAGATGTGATCCCTCTTCAAATCCGTATATGGGAAAATTAGAAGAAACCTATTAGTAAGCTCCTAAGTGGTTAGTTAGAATGGTAAACAAAAAAGAAAAATAGTGCAAACAACGCTCTTGAATACTGCATTAATCTCTTCCTTGCTCAAGGGGTCTCCTACAAAGAAGACAACAAGTCAAACCATTTTAGGGAGGCATGATCAAGGACATATTACTGCTCAAAAATCCATACATCCACCTAATGCATGAATATCTTAGATGTGCAACCAAAAAATTACATGATAATTGAAACTCCCTTGGGAAAGAGCACTAGACAATCAGATCTTAATCTCCTAGATATAACAATAGCTTCGATGACAAAAAGAATACATGAGGACTGAAAGGACAATATTGAGTTGAAAGAACAAATCAAACAAGTGACAACTTATATTCAACACTTGGTCAATCACATTCGAAACACGTGTAGTCCCACCAAGTTTGAAAGCTTCCACAGGTCCATATCTTGATGAGATTGCATCATATGATAGGGCAATGGAATCTTGTATTGAAAATTTATTTCTATGAGGGATTAAACTAATTGATAACACAATGAAGTTGTGTGGTAGGTTTGGCATCCAAAAGGAGATAATTGAGCAAACAACTAGTGCTCACTTCACCATTAGAGTAACTAATACAATCATTCTAGTGATAGCTATTTTCAAAAAGTGTGTAGACTATTATCTTTAGATTGTCTAAAAATAAAATCAACTTCATTTAAAGCAAATTTACTTTTAAATACTTGCAGAATAATTTATTTTTTATTTCCAAAAAAACTTATTTTTAAAAGATAAGCTTTATCAAATGGATGAGCTTTATTCAAAACTATTTTTAATTTTCATGTGACTTTTATTTTTATAGAAAGTTTTTTAGAAGAGATGTAATTGTGCAATGTGATACTTTCAAACCTTATATATATGGGTATTGTATTTGAGAGAAACTAATGGTAAATTTTTCTATGCTTTATGCAAAAGTTTTTTGCGCAAGCTCTCTTTTTGTGTGTGATGAAATTGTTATAATCTATGCAATTTTGTCGTTTTCATTAAATATTGTCTTGTGTAAATAATTTCACTTATTGAATACAAATCATCAATATTTGCAAGTTTTGTATTGCAAGTTAATCAAGTATTTGTAGCTTTGTATGTAAATACTCAAATACTTTGATTTGTGAAGTCTTGTCTTGTGTGTGTAACCCAAATATTAAATTTAACATTTGTTTGCACATACTTTCTAGTGTCTACAATTTAGCTAGAATGTGTGTATTTTTGTCTTGTGATAACTCAACTATCTCATGGAATCATAAAAATACATCTCTTGTTCATGTGTGGATGAAGAATTAAGTCTTGTGCCTATACCTAAGAAACAAAAATAGATGTGGCATATTAGTTCATTTTCTATTCCATGTTAAAACCCTCAAAAGTAAATCTTGTACACGTGAAAATTGTAGGTTTCTCTATAAACTTGTCTTCTAAAGTTTTAGTTAAGAAATTATTTTACAGTTTCCCTTTTAATTTGAAGAAATGCCTTACCTTCACATTGTTTTCACTTCCCTTTATTTTCACTTCCCCTTCTAATTTGAAGAAAGGCTTTACCTTTCACGTCATTTTATTTTGTTTTGTTTTCACTCAAAACACTCACAATATGTATCCAACAAATTGTAAATAATTAAAGCTTCAATAATATAATATTAGTTAAATATTTAATTTTGTAAAAAAATTAGCTATCAGTTAATTGCTACTTGATGACTATTTTTCATGAATAAAAGTTTGTCTATAATATTTTTAACTCACTCACATCAATAAATAATCACAAGACAAGAAATAAAAAAAATCCAACAATATTATATATCTTTAATTTCTATGCTATCAAAAACAAGTTCCATCTTTCGCTAAATCATTGAATCAAAAACAAACACAAAACCCCTCTTTTATTGATTCAATGTTTCCGTATCAATATTTATATTATAAAAACAAGTTCTATTCAACGCACTATTCTTTCCTTTGAGAACACATACACTATTTTAATTAAACTCAAAATTTACACTGAAGTGATAAAAAAGGAGAAAAAGCCGTTCATCCAGTCAAGAAAAAACAAGAGAGGAAAAGAAAATGTTGTTTTTAATTTAAAGAGGGTATGTCGGAATGTTTTGGCAGTGACATTGGGGTCAAACATGGCTGTCCCCTCTCGTCCACTTTATTTGACATATACTTTGATAAGCTTGAAGATTGGTTAAACAATACCATTGGTGAGTATTCATTTGGCGGGTTTTGTGGTGAAGTTACTTTTGTATGCTGATGATCTTGTTCTGCTGGCCAAAACCGCACATGGTTTGAGAGAGCATCTGAAGGAGTTAGAGCTCTTATGTCAAGAAGTTGGGATGCAAGTGAACACTAGCAAGACCAAAGTCATGATTTTCTCATACCAAAGTTATGATTTTCTCATTGAAAAGGAAGCAACAGCAAGTTAACTTTATTTTTGAAGGAAGCTCTTTGGAAATAGTTGAAGAGTACAAGTACCTTGGTATTGTGTTCAACAACAGACTCAGTTGGGACACTTGTAGAACGAAAAGGATTCAAGGGGATTGGAGAGCTTCTTACCTGCTTCAGAATAGATGTAGAAAAGCGGAGCTATGGGATTGGAAAACCAAAAAGACTTTCTTTGGTTTGTTATAGTTTGTTAGTCACCCCGGTTGTCTTATATGGCTGCGAGATTTGGGGGAGTAACGTGTCTAATCACCAATGGAGGCAATTAGAGAGAATTCAAAAGAATCTTATCACTAGTAATCTTAAAGTCAAAGATACAATTCCGTATGAGATTCTTTTGGCCAAGGCGGGCTCCTTCCCATTGGAGGCATTTGCTATTATTCAGCTTCTTTGTTACCTAAAGAAAGTGGAAAACATGGAAAATCGGCGCTGACCTAAATTGGTGTTGGAGTAAGAGTTAATTCGCAGGGAAAAGACGTGGATGAACCAAAACAAGTGGTTGAACAAGTGGGATATCAATATACAAATTTGTCCTAATACCAAAGCTAAAATTAAACAGTTCGTGTCAAAGAAATTCAAATCTACCATATGGACTAAGCAGCTTGACCGAAAAAAACTACATTATGTCAGAGAGTTTAACCCCACATGAGAGCATGGGGAAAAAGCATACTTGCATGCCAATATTAAAGGTAGTCCTAGACTTTTAATTGCGTAGTTGAGGACCGGTTCTCATCATCTAAGGTGCAAAACTGCTAGATGGACAGTCCCCAAGGAAGTTTGGGATGATAGGTGATGCACTTTCTACAACCAAAGAGTGGTTGAAATTGAGTGGCACTTCATCTTTGATTGTGCTGCCTATAAAGATATCCACATTTAGTATGGGAACAACTTGAAAGGGGGAAGTTTAAGCAGACTATTTGAGGAAGCAAATCTCCACATAATGGTCGGCTTCTTGGTCACGATGCATAGTAGAAGAGTCGACATCGAGAAGATTTGAAAGTGTCTTAGGGTTGCAGCTCTTGGTCCCTTGGGTTGTTGGCCTCGTGGATGTCATTAAAATTCATTCATTCAATCAATGTTAATGATTGGCTACTCAAAAGGTTCAATTCAATAGAAGCTAAGGCTAGAAATTTTTGTAGGTTCGTTACAACATATTGAGAGAATAGCTATATACACTTTGTAATGAATTAACTCTAATATATTTCTGCAATGGTCATTCAATAATTATAATACATATACCCAACAAATTGTAAATAATAAGGGTTTCTTTTAAGTAGTATTATTTGAACATTAAATTTTCTGAATTTTTTTCATCTGTGCAAGTATATCGTACTGTACTTGTCATTGTGGTGACCATTTTTATTAATAAATGTTTTCAACTTTTTAACCATTTTTATTAATAAATGTTTGAAACATTTTTAACTCAGTATACATCAATGAATAATCGCAACACAAACGTCTCAAAAAAATCCATCTAAATCATACATCTTAATTTTTATACCCTGTATACACACTCCATCTCTTACTTAATCATTGAATCAAATTTTATATTATCAAACACAAGATATATCCTTTATTAATTCAATGTTTTCCAATGATTAATTATATTATCAAGACAAGTTGCTTCTGTAAATTCAATATTTCCACCTTCGTATCAATAGTAAAGCTTAAATGTTTCTAACTATATTATACGAGTTTAAAATTTTAAAAACAACTTTTTTAAAAAAAATTGAAAACACGTATGCTGTTAATTTAATAGTTTCATATGGGCAGGGGCGGCCCTGGCTCGATTAATTTAATAGTTTCATATGGGCAGGGGCCCTGGCTCGATTGGCTAAGTAATTCCGTTGCCGTAAAGATGGTCACAAGGACCAGTCTCCCCCCTGCCCACCTGATATTGTAGCCGGTTCATAGCTCCAGTCAAAAGCGTTTACCCATTAATAAAAAAAAAAAAATTAATAGTTTCATATACTCACTCAAAATTTACACTTACAAGAGTTTTTTTTTTTTTTTTTAAAGTGCAAGGAAATTTCCTTCAGCTTTGGAGTTCATCTATTTTAGGTTTCTTTTGCATAAACACTGACATGATAGTCACATGATTGACCACAATCAACCCTCTAAAAGAACAAGAAAACTGTTCATCCCGTCGAGACCAAAAAAACAAAAAAAAAAGGAAAAGATTTTAAGAATCCTCTGCGAATTCCAACGTTTTCAACACCATGATTTTGATGTATTAAAACAATAATTGTATAACAGCATTTTAAAATATTCTAATGATTACTGTATAACAGGTTAAAAATATTCAGCTAAGAGTAAATAGTTTAAGAAAAGATATTGCAAATCCAGGAATATAGTATTGAAACAAAAAGGAAAACATTAAAACATTCCTTCTAAGAAAGTCCAATGTTTTTCAGCACATTGATTTTAATGTATTCTAGTGATACTATATAACAGCATAGACATATTGGTGAAGTGTTAATCATTTGAGAACAGAGAGTAATTTCAAGAATGTAGGTGTTTCACAATTTATGTAGAAGATAATAGGCAAATATGAACACAGAAATACATGTTCTCCATAAAAGCTATTAACAAATTACTTGGTTGTAACGTGTGTGTTCTCATTAATCTTTATAGGTGTTCCTTTGATATAGGATTCTAAATTCATTTTATGCACTACCTAGGATTTAATGGCAGTGCATTATTAAAACAACATATCTTTGTTCGAATCTGAAATAAAGAACTGGAGAAAATTCCATCCACACACAATTCAACAAATATTGTTTGATATAGATTCACTCTAGACTTCAAATTACCTTCTAGAACCTCCATTTGGTGGCTGGAACTGTTGTGGAAAATTGAGAGAAGTTTACCATTTATCAGAACTGTTGTGTAAAGTTGAAAGAAGTTTCATGAAATGAGAGATGACATAAAATTCAAATTAACTATACAGAAGTAGCCAAAACAGAGTCAAAACAAGTTTCTAAAGATGACATAATATTCAAATTACCATGACTTAAACTCACCATGTATAAAGAGCATCATTATAAAGGATTAAGCATTCCAATAAAAACTAAAATAATTTGCAATCAATTATCATTCACCCAAATTTCCAAACCCAGAACAATACAGAGTATTTCTACCCACCTCAAGTACAACCTTGTTTGTACTTTTATTCCTAAACGAAGCTTGAACTTTATGGACCTCCATCAAAAGAAATAATAAACAGTGTCTAGGGTGCCTTAACACAAACCCAAATTGATTTCCTTTCAGTCACAAGAAGAATCATGGAAAGAATTGTTCATTTGAATGTTTCTGCAAGCATATTAAATGAAAGATGAGATAATTATTGCTAAATTTTCCACATTACAGATATGGAGTAAGTATACATCCATTAACTAGTCTGGGGATTTCAATAGTCAAAGAAATCATAACAAACCACAGATAAAGGAGATGTCGAAAATATGAGTAAAAAACCAATCATCAAAGAAGCACACAAAGCATAATTGTCCCAACATAAGTTTCATATATTAAACAGCTATTATCACTACAGTATGTTTCATGTCTAGAAAACTATTGATAGAAATAACATCAGATTTAGTACTTCATAATCCAGATGGTAGGTATGCCGCAGTTCTTAGTGGTTAAGTTTTAAGTTTTAACCATGCCTTGTTAAAATCACTAGAAATAAATTTGGTATTTCATATCACAAATGTATCTTTTAATTCAAACCATGAAAAGGCCAACTGACTTGTTGTAGTTGACATGTGACAGGTCGGAGTGGTTTCTCACTCCAGTATGACCTGATGATTAAGTCCATAGAAACCATGGATAAACAGCCAAGAATGAATTGCCGTAGAAAGCATCAGATGCAACCCTGAAGCACTGAGGACACTTTTAAAATGTCTTAATGCAACAAACTCTTCCATCCAGCTTTCACGAGAAGACTCCCAAATGCAGACAAAGCATGTGAGAGACTGTACAGAGATTCTTTTATCTCCAGTTTTTAGAGGATCGCAACAGACTTCTGTTGGGATCTATTTGATGTAAGGACCCCACCATCCTGACCCTCTCCATCATGACTTCCACTCATACGAGATTGGAAAGCAGACACATGGAAGCGTTGGCCCTGGTGGTGGTTGAGATACATTCCATGTTTGTGAGAGTATATGTAGCTTTTTCCATCAGTATGTGATTGTGCCATGCTTATGACTTCTGAGCTTGACATTCCTGAAGTTCTACCTTGAACATCCTGCGAAATGCTATTATTTCCATTTTCAGTCTGAAAGGGTTCAGATCCTGAAAAACTTCCAGTCTGTGCTAGAACTCCCTCTGTTCCCTTCCCATCATCAGTTTTTTCTTTTGATTCCTCAAGCTTTTTTGTGTTGAGAAAACGGCCTCCACATCCCCTTGCTCTTCTCATTGCATGAAGATGCCGAGATTCATGCAGGTATGGCTGTAAACAACATAGAATGAGAGAATTCAAGATATTTCAATAAGGACTCTAATAACCAATCGATGTCCCAATTCTTCTACCTAGACTTGATGTAATATGTAGACTTTGCATACACCAAAGAGGCAACAGATAGAACAAAGGGAATAAATTAGGAATCAAAACAAAATTAGTCAGTGGTAATCAGCATTCAGCCTGCATATGCTTGCAAAAAAATGTTTTGTGCCAAAACAGACCATGATTATGATTGATTTTGTTTCTGTTGTAATTACCTGCAAAAAAACCAGAAATTAGTGATAAAGATAACTTCTTTGTACCTTTCTCACTTTCACAACTTTATTTTCCAACTCTGCCTTGGCTCGTAATTGTCTGCGTCGTAAGATTCCATGATATTGTTTTGCATTGACGTATACAGGCTCTTCTTCTGTTTCAACTTGCAGGGGCATACGAGCCTGTTGCACTCCAACCATGTGAGGATGGATCTGTTACAAAATATTCAAAAAGTCAGTTACAGAGGAAATGTTTTACAGATCCTAATATCTGGGGAAAGAACAATCTACCAAGATTACTGTGTAGAAACATGCTATGTACTTAATCATCAATATTTTAATGAATTAAAATGTTAATATGGTTAAAGGTTCCATCATATACTTGGAAGCACCAATTGTTCTGTCCCCAAATTTTGCTCTTCCTTTTCTCATTTAATAACACATCCTTCTTACCATGTAATGGGATCCTGTATATATTATAACCTCTTAGGAGAATGTTTTGACTCACCCGCTTTTATACCCTCGTAAATGTGTTCAGACCTTCCTAGATAGCACTGTGGTTCAAAACTGTTGATGCTCCAATGACGAAACAATGCCCAAGGGTAAGTATCCTCCTCTTTAATTTATTGTTTTTCAGGTTTCTTTTTTATAATGTAAAGAGACAAACAACCACATAAATATACAAAGATCAAAAAAAGGTTAGCGTTACTTAAATTCTAATGTTGCTTCCAAAAATAAGAAAATATAGAGATAATGCAACCAATGTCAAAGCTACATGCAGTGACAGGTACCTCTAACATCCTTTAATTGCCCAACTTGGCTCTCAAAACCTTCCTCCTCAAGATTAATAAGAGCATCTTGAAAATTGAGATAAAATTAGTTAAGGATTTGTTCAGGAGACGCTGCTTAGTTTCAATCCAAATTTCTCTCAAGAACACCATAAGCATCTATTTATATCTCTTGGACACATCAAGAGCATTCACAGAAAAATATATGCCGCGGGTAGCACTCACATTGAGGATTGGAGGGCATGAAAAGAAACCCTATTATGTCTTTCATGGTTTTCAGTCATGTGTTGGATTCCATTGACCATAATAACTATATGGTATGTAGCCAGGATGACATTTCCAACTATCCTGGAAGCTGAAAGCATTGTTTCTCCTAGATTACTAAGGTGTTGTATCCTTTACTCAACCTCTTACCAACAATAAGGAACAATATATAAGAGATTTGCATAGAATATAAATCTTCGATAGATGTCTCGAGTTAAAACTTATGCTGATTGTCCTTTTTAATAAGGTTCACTGAGGGTGCATTTCTTTCATGTGTTTTCCAAGGCTGACTTGTAGGTCATGATCGCTACATAAAGAGGACATCCAATTCTCTTTAGAAATGTTCTGTTCCATGAAATAACAGAAAAAGGTATCATTCCATCTACATGGCAATGACACTACATGGAAAAAGGTGTAAATGGAATTCAATTACCCAGGTTTAAAACTAAGGAATCTAAAAAATCTTTAATATTTGTGAAACTAGAGGGAAAAAATGAATTTGTTATTTCATGTCAAAACATAGTGCATATAGATAAAAATAAACATAATGCCAATCACAAAAATATATCAGAGAATTAAACAAATGAACTATTTTACTACTACCTAGGAAGGTTCATCTGAAAAATGGATCCAAAGTGATTTGGACCTTTGGGGTCATGGCATTTTGTGTTCGTTGAGATTTGCAATGAAGGTAGATGATCATGATTCATTGAATTTCAGCATAATACAGAGCATGAGTGATGCAGGGGCATCGTGTCCCCGTCCAAAATTTTGTTTTCGATTAATTGCTGTTCTAAAATTTTGTTTTAGTTTAAGTTGTTATTAGCTGTATTGACTCTTAAAAGCAGTTTTGCTTTGGTTACAAGAGGAGGTTGAGGGACATTGGTTAGTTCCATCACCTGTCACCGAACTACCAAGAAAAGAAACTACCAAACCGGACAGGAGGAAGTTTGGAAATGGCCCGAGCGGAGAGGGGGAGAGCGTAAAAAGGAGAGACATGCAGGGAAAATGACAGAGCGCGACCTGCGAGGGAGACTCCACAGCAAAAGAAGATATTAAGGCAGAAAGGTCGAATTGGACTGGACAGAGATAAGAGAGATGGGACGAGGAAGGAAACATCTGAACCAAAGAAAATATTGAGGCAGGGGACGACCCCCGAGTAGGGAATGTTGGAATACGCCGGAAGATGGGGGCCGCGAGCCTGTGAAGAAGGTGTCATATAGCAGAAGAAGGTAATAAGAAAGAGGAGAACGAAAGGAAAATAGAAAAGCTCGAGTGTGACAGGAAGTGTGACGCATTGGGTGTTTGCAGCCCATGAGAGTCCGTATATTGTAAAGATTGTAAGTCTAAAGGTCGATCTATGTGTGTTTCACTGTGTTTTGGCCGATCTGGCTAAGTTGTTTTTGTTTGCTCTGATCTTGTAATTGAGTACTTGTCACTCCAATGTTGAATTGTTATCATCAATATTTTACATCTGTGTGTGAGTATTGTTTATGTCACTATTGAGTTCCTGTCACCATATGAAGTTCCAGTCTAGGTTTCTATCTGTGTTTCCTGACAAGTTGACATCAGTTTAGTATTAGAGAGTAGGTGTGTAGGAGAGTCTGTCATCAATGAGGGACTGTGCAGATGTCAGAGGAGTATCTAGGGTGGTATGGAACATCTCTGGGAGTCTTCGAAACAAGTTGCAGACCTCAGAATGACTCAAAGAAAATAAAATGGTGAATTTGCTGCTTCTCGTAGGTGGTGAGTTCGTAAACACCGTGGCAAGTTCCTAAATGCCCCAACAATTTTGTAAACACCTCCAGGCCAAAATGGCAAATTTGCCACTGTGCAAACAAAACATAGAACACAGAGTTTTCATAATTTGATCTTCCAATTTGTCAATTGTTTTCTCATTTCTCAAGAATGGGAGACTCATGGAAGGTCATTTATTGATTGTATACAAGTTGTAAAGGGGGTTCACTCATTCTATGGTGGTTTTAGTCCATCTTTTGACTGTTACAACTGTGTTGTTGATAGTCTTTGATGCAGGAGCATCTGGGTTCATAGGCAATCTTGTGTCACCAAAAACAGTAGCGATTTATATTTTTCAATTCTTTGCTTTAGTTTTGGGTGTTTATATATCTCAAGGAATGCTATAGGAAGAATGCATGCTCTTATTCATTTCAAACCATTTGCAGCAGTGTTAAAAAATAATTAACATGTTGCTATAGACCCAAACCAAGTTGCTACAAGATAGTCCTTGTACATGGACTACTACAGAAAAGGCAATAGAAGCTCTATGTGTAAACTACAAGGCTGTGTATCGTGCTACAGGAGTTGTGTCTCATACTTTAGGCCAAATGTGTGTGTTTTAGAATGCAATGCTTTGATAATAGTTGCAACAAGAATGTGATGTCTTAAGGGCTGCTTCAGATTTTAAATGCTGAGATAGACTTTTGGTTGAGAGAGGATTCGATGCTTCAGGGAAAGAAAAACAAGAAGGAAAAAAAGAATGCTGATAGAAGGAAAAAAAGAATACTTAGAAGGAAACAAAGTATGTGAATGAACAAGGACAGAGAAAACATAAGCATTGGATAGGTCTAAGTAATATAAAATGAATGTTATGTAGATGGGACTGAGTTGTATATGAAAGAATCGAGCTACAAAAACGTCCCTATAGTCCTTAAAGCACCATATAATTTCTTAAGCATGTTGTACTGAGCTACAAAAAGATAATAAAGTCATTGTCATTCTATGTTTTTGCTTCCATATTGCATGTGTATGAGTTGATTGAGTTTTTGGCTACTAGATTAGGCTATTTTTAATTAAATCCCCTGATCTAGGCCACATTATGTGGTATTAGAGCAAGGATTCTTGTTGGGTTGTGTCATGAAGAGGCTCCAGAAAATTTGTTTCGTGTCATGTCCCCTCTCCTATAGGCCGACGATCATCAAGAAATCAATGGAATGTTTAAATTAAAGATTTAAAAACAAAAGACAGTGAAGTCGCCTTGAACAGAGATAATTACGTATGTATTAATAATTAATACATATAAATAATATCATTTAAATAAACAATATTAAATAATAGAATATATAATATATTGTTCAATTATATTTACAATAAGTTCAATTTATAAAATATAATATGAAACATATATTAATATAATATATACATTGGTAAAGAAGATTAAGCTTAAATTATAATGTTTAAGATGGGCTGATCACATAAGACAAAGTTGTCTTCAAGCGGTGAAGATCATCGATTAAGACACATTTTAGATAGAACAAATTGTCTATACGGAGCTGCGATCCTTTGTTAATGCACAATGGTTTCAATTCTATCCATTGACTTTACAATATGAAGTTGTGTTGCAACTGGCAATGGCTTTTCTCCTATGTGGCGACTAGCAAGCTTGAGCACCTCGTCAACGCATAAAGGAAGTGTGTGCCATCTCTTATGGATCGGTGGCTAACAATTCTATCCATTGACTTTACAATATGAAGTTGTGTTGCAACTGGCAATGGCTTTTCTCCTATGTGGCGACTAGCAAGCTTGAGCACCTCGTCAACGCATAAAGGAAGTGTGTGCCATCTCTTATGGATCGGTAGCTAATGTAGGCATAGTGATGAGACTGCGGAGGGGCTCGATATGCCTTTGTGATTCTTAAATCTGCTCTCAATTCCCTTCCAAAGCAATCATGGCCGGTTTTCCTAACTTTTACGATGGTATGAGTCTTGAACAATAAATGATTTATTGAGGAGCCAATAATGTTAAGGCTGCAGCCAACGATGCACAAGGAGGTGCGATCATAGGCAGCGCTAAGACTCTTCAAAGGACATGATGCAAGGAATGGTCACCACCATTCCCAAAAAGGCACTCGATGAAGGCATATAATAAGCCAATCAATAGAAGGAAGAACAGGCAGCAAGAAAAACATCAGAGATATTAAGAACCATTCGACTGTGGAAGATAAAAGGCAAACTGTATCATTCATAAATCACAGACTCAAATCTGCAAGTACATTTACATTCAAGGCCATTATATTATTGTACATCATTTATAATATTATGTGACAGGTCAGATAGAATCCATATGAATATTTTATTGTTATCTTTATCAGCTCACCCATCATAAGGGGAATGACAAGCAGGCACTAGGCAAGGAATCCTACCATACCCCCCTAAGGCCTGTTTGGGGGCAAGTTTGATCTGCACCCCATCCATACCCCCCATAAGGGCCTGTATGGAAGCTTTGTATGACAGCTTGGATCCTACCAAACCCCCATTAGGGCTTGTATGCAGGGAACCTGTTAGCGTTTAATTTCGCACCTTTCGATGAGAAAGAAAAAAGAACGACGTGTAGGACTGTTCTTCAAATTTGGAGGGGAAGCTCCCTAAACAAAGAAATTAAAAAGATGATACAATATAACCTATCTTTTTGGTTTCTCAGAGCACGAGCACAAGGTAATTGAAGCTCTTCTGCAAGGCTATAAGATTTTTCTAAGTATTGCAGAAGAAAATAACTAACTTTATCAAAATACACGTCCAATTCCTTTAAGTAAATCCAGAGCATAAAGAAATTGAAGGGACAACTAGGAGATTTCAACACAAAGGAACAATGATAATCTGACAACAATCGTTCATGCACAAAGTCATGAACAATTCTCACAACCTTCGATAACAAGATTGCTCTCAGAAACCATGATGCATATTCTCATTAATCAAAGAGATAAAAACAAATAACACGGCTTGAACAATAAAATACGAGCAAAAATTAGTCTCAGCATTTACCATTAGAGAGTTTAAGTGTGTAGAATACACTTATTTATACCCTAAAAAGCAAAGATGCAAGGAAATAAAAGGAAGAGTTAACTAACACTCTTCACTCTAGATCTAATGTTGCATGGGAAGCATGCAAGCTTATTAGCAATTAAAAATAAAAATATCTTGTCATGCAATTTAGTTAACTGAACTTGCATGTTATTACACAATGAGTTCCACTCAAAGAAAATTTGCATAATTTCCAAAAGCAAAATCCAAAAATAGATTTAACTTAAGAAAGCAAAGTCAGTTCTCAAAATAGAAACTGCTTTGGAAACCTCACCCACTGCCAAAAATAGATTGCTCCTGCAGATAGTAAAAATTGGCTAAGTCTGAGAATTGAGATTTCTCTCAAATTCATCAACTCTGGCCTCATTGGGTATATTGATAGAATCAAGATGAACTGTCCTCATCTGCAAGGCAATGGCAGCATCCTCAATGATTTTCGCAAAATCTTCAAACTCTTTTTCAACCTTAGCGAACTTTGATGCAATTTCTACTAGGAGATACATCTTGTCTACGTGGGGATCACCACAAAACCTTCCGCGGATTAGCTGAATGAACTCCTCCTGCAAATTATGAACAAGGCAATTTACGCCTTCGTCGCTGAAATACCTGCAAGGAATGTTTTGGACAAAATCAATGGCATACTTCTCAATGCCAAGAAGTTTTTCTTTCCAAGTAGCCAACTCCATGGCTATACCCTTCGAGGTGTAAATCAAGGAGTACTGGTGAGTCCATGAGAAAACAATAGACTTTTCTTCCATCGTTATGGGCCTCATGCTGAGTGCTTGTAATCTCACCAACAGCCTATCATAAACAGGCTCCATCTCTGTCATGCACTCAATCATATTCTGAATTCCCAGGAGAATGTCCTTAGAATTAGACACCATTGCCGTCAACTTTGCTAGAAAGTTAACACTTTAAACTATGAAATGCTCCACCCAATCCTTGGTATGTTTGCCATATACCACCAATTGGCTTAACTGCCTCTGCTCATCAGTAGATTCCATCACCTATGGCAAAAAGAGTGAAGGCGGAGAAGGTGAATGTAGGAGTTGAGAAATATACTGACGTGTTGTGACCTCATCACACATCGCCCCATTGCAAATGGGGACCCCCCAATTTTTGCTTAAGTTTGGTTTGGTTTCTGAGTCTTAGCTAAGTCCTAGTTCAAACACGTGCAGGGAGGGACACTAGATAAGTCAAATGTGTCATACCTTAGAATGTCTCATAGGGCACTTTGAGTGATTGAGATCGGAGTAAACAAGGTACATCTCCTCAGTCAGAGTCTTCATGTGAAAGGGTTGATATTAAAGCTGGTAATGTTCTGACTCAAGATTGAAGGACTTCATGTTTGGCTCTGAGTTTAAGTGAGTTTGAAACTATAAGAGGCAAAATCCAAGGGTCATGTCTAAACCCGCCTTTCCTGGGCGGTTTCACAAGGTGGTCTTGGACAATTTTGCCTGCCACATGGATTTCTCCACACACAGCATCCAATCCCTCCCTAGGTGAAAGAGATCAAATTTACTAAATGTTTCAAAAGCCAAGCATTAGAAGGTGATGGTATGTCAATGTAAACTTGAAGGTATGAAGAGAACCAAATGAGTTTCAAGGTAAAATCCAAGAGGTACCTTCAAACCCGCCCTACCTGGGCGGCCTCAAGAGGTGGTCTTGGACAATATCACCTGTCACATGAAACTCTCCACCTGCTGCCTCCAGGACCGCTCAGGGGTGTAAATGATTCAATTTGGAAGTTTATTTGGTCAAGAATGAAGGAAGAGACATTCAGAGAGTGAGATTATCAAGATTGACATGAATGAAATGTTTCTAAGTATGAAAATCCAGAGGTCATGTCCAAACCCGCCCTTCCTGGGCGGTTTCACAGGGTTTTCATGGATGATGTCTCCTGCCATATGAAATTCTCCACACACTGGTCTCAAAACCGCCCTGCAAGGAAAATGGTGAAGTATTGAAGTTTTGCAAACATGGAGCACTGAGATGTGATGGTTTGTAGGCAAGGATTGAGTTCAAGTAACTTTCAAGTTCAAATCCCAAGGTCACTCTTGAACCCGCCCTATCTGGGCGGCTTTAGCATGATCACATGGACAGTGTCATCATCACCACATGATACTCTCCAGACAGTGTCTTCAATGCCGCCCTAAGTAAGAATGATCAATTTTTGAAGTGTTTTCAAGCATAAAACACTGGAAGGTGATGGAATTCAAGAAAAACATGAAGGTTTAGAGGATTAAGTAGGTTTCGAGTCAAAATCCAAGGGCTACCCTCAAACCCGCCCTACTTGGGCAGCCTCAAGAGGGTCCTATGGACAACTTTACCTCCTCTACATGAAACTCTCCAGATAGTGTCTCCAAACCCGCCCTGGGAGAAAGTTTAAGTTTGAAGTCTTTTAAACACAAAGCATTGGAAT
Source organism: Cunninghamia lanceolata (assembly GCA_027924645.1). Taxonomy (NCBI): domain Eukaryota; kingdom Viridiplantae; phylum Streptophyta; class Pinopsida; order Cupressales; family Cupressaceae; genus Cunninghamia; species Cunninghamia lanceolata. The sequence continues at coordinate 15,081,059 of BSBN01001272.1, read as the reverse complement.
ATCATGAAGTTTGAAGGGAAGACATGGAGGTTTGAATGCATCAAGTAAGTTTTAAGGTAAAATCCAAAGGACACCCTTAAACCCGCCCTACCTGGGCGGCCTCAGGGGGTCTTTGTGGACTATATCACCAAACACATGAAATCCTCCAAGCACTCTCTCCAAAACCGCTCAAGATGAAGGGTAGCACACATTGTTAAGTTTGTTTGATCTAAGGTATGCCAAGGAGAGGTAAGTTAGAGTCAAGCTCAAGGGTGAGAAGTTCTTAAGTGCCAAAATCCACACTACACACTCAAACCCGCCCTACCTGGGCGGCCTCAAGAGCCCCTTGTGGACTATGTCACCTGGAACATGAAATTCTCCAAACACTTACTCAAAACCCGCCCAAGATGAAGGACAATGCAATTTGCAAGGTTGTTAGATGAGAATGATCAAGATGATATCACAAGGGAAGGGCTAGTCAAGACCAAAGGCTAAGAAGTTTTTAAGTGTTGAAATACACGTCATGAGTGGACTTGAGCTCCAGGCTTAAACACCTTCACCACCTGCACATTACACTCTCCATGCAACTCAGTTGAATCCGCTCAAGGAAGAGACTTATCAAATTTTGAAATATTTTGAGTTCAAGTACAAAGGAGATCATATAGGTTGGATGAAAATGCAGAAGATTGAACGTTTTTGAGACATTTTGAAAGCAAATCCAAGGGGTATCTCCAAAGCCGCCCTACTGGAGCGGCCTCAAGGGGTGTCTGTGGATAGTGTCACCTTTCACATGAAAAAATCCATATACTACCTTCAAAGCCGCCCAGAGTGAAGACATTGCTATTGGTAAGAGGGATTAATGAATTGATAAGTTTTTGGAAGGTTTCAAATGCATTAAGTACTAAAAAATCCATACACATTCAAGAGACTATCATCCAATCCATACAACATCTTCAAGGCCACTCTTACTAGGTGGACCTCACCAAGACACATGGACATCACTATCCAACATCGAGGATGTGTCTTCAATTCATAAGCATCTCAAGTCTCACTAGGTGTTTAAATTGATAGAGAAGACTTATCAAATGGGAGGAATGAACAGCAAATGATCACTCTACCTTTCACTCCACCCACGCAAGGCAGCCTTGAGCCTTCTACAAGGACAACACCAAGTCCCTCACACACCTCTCCACACAACATGCTCAAACCCGCTTAGGAGACAAGACAATCAAAACTGCATGGAGAGATCAATGAACTGATGAAACAAAGCACTTTATTGATGAGGTTAGTGTCACATAAGTCTTAAGGGAAGTTCAAGATAAATGTCTTCATGAGGAGGTGGATGAGTTAAGGGAAGCACTTCTTTCACATGAAACACTCCACTCAACATGCTCAAAACGGCCCATACTCTTGAGAGTTTCACAAAGCAATAAAGGAGGTCGAACTATCAACAACAAGAAATCACTAAGTAAGAAAAAGTCCATGCACATCCTTGAATCCCGCCCTTCCTAGGCGGATTTAGACCCCACACATGGATAATATCACCTCATGTCTCCACATGAAATCCTCCATACATACCCTCCAAACCCGCCCTAGCAGGGCGCTCAGAGCATAAAGGCATGGAAAATGTCTTAAAAACATGGAATTTACCTCTTTCTAGGCCGACCTCATCACACTAGGCCGACCTACTGTAGGTAAAGGTGAAGTTTAGTATTTAAGAAGGTTTAAAACTGCATTTTAAATCAAAACAAATACAAAATTAATTCTGATTTTGCAGCAGAGCAGCAGAGCAGCAAGGAGTAGCAGCAGAGCAGCAAGAGGAAAAGTAAAAAAATTTCAAGAATCTTCAAAATCAAATTTGTCTAAATTTCTGATTTTTTCATAAAATCTGCTTTTTCTAAGGTATGTTATTTTGAAATTAATCATTTTTTTTATCCCACATGCACAAGGAGATAGGGAAAATAGTAAAAAATTCATATTTTAAGATGTCACATCAGCCTAATGACATATGTTGTCTTATCTTGTAGGAAGAGGTAGAGGATGAATGCGAAAGAAAGGCAAGCCTTGATTAAGAGCGACAAGCAAGGAGTCATGCCGAAGACGAAGATCATGTCCAAGTGGAGGAACGTGAGTGACACTAACTTGGGTCACATCGACATGGAGGAGATTAAGAGGGAGCTCTACAAGCCAACTCACTCCAAGGTCATCCATGAGATGCTTCGCAATGGGATTGTTCAAGCAGCTTGTTTTCCACCCGTCTTGCCAAGTGTCGAGCTTATGTGGGAATGTGCTGATCATTACAACCAAGAGACTAGATGCATTGAGACATCCAATGGAGAAGTCTTAGCTCACTTGAGAAGGGAGGCCATCGCCGAAACATTCAACATCCCAAAGCATAGGAAGGTCACCGTCTACACTCGAGAGCAAACTCAAAGGGTGTTTGAAGGAGCGATAAGTAATTGTAAGCAAGAGATAAACGTCAATTGGGTAAAGCAACCAAGAAGTCATCATAGCAAATTGCCGAAGAAACTTCATAAATCAGATTTCATCACGGAGTATGGCTACATGGTGATCTTCTTGAACAGAATCATGGGTTGTCAACAATCGTCAACATTCGATGCGTGGATGTTTGTATTCATGCAAGAGATCGTCAAGGGTGAAGTGATGATTGATTGGGCCGGCATCATAAGCAACAATATTCATGACCAGATGATCAAGCTAAAGGAGACTAAGTCCTTCTACATGAGCTCATATGTCATCTATATCCTCGCAATGTGTGGAAAGTATGATGGATTGAATTGCAGAGGTGACATAGGATATGGCCCTGGAAAATTCAGCGTGTATGATTGCTACCCGCAATTGCAGCTAAAGTCTATCGCCCATTACAAGCGTGTCAATGATGCATTCTTCATGTTCATCGTAAGGAAGCTTCAAGGAAATATGCATGAGAGGTTATCGAAGGATGCAAAGAGGTTGATTGGCAAATATGGACGATGGTACATCCAATTTCCGAAGTTCACCTACTTGAGGATCCAAGGATTTTCATCTTATCCTTACCGCTTGCCGAGGTATCCTACCAACAAGATGGTATTACTAGAAGTGACGAGGCAACTGTTGGCTTGGGACAAAATTCAGAAAGATAAGAAGAGAGCCGGAATCAGTTTTCCAATAGGAGTTGGAAAGTTGGAAACTTGCCCAACACTGCAAGCTGCACAACATTCAGAATATGAACTTCAAGCTTACAATCTTGTGCTTCATGACACGAATCGAGAGCACTTTGATCCATTTAACACGATTCAGAAGGCATTTGGGAAGAGGTTTAGACACCGAGAGCACCAAGAAGATCATTGGGCAGATGCGGACGATGATAACCATATCAGAGAGAAGAGGTGTTCGAGAATGGCTTGGGATTTGGTGAGATCTTGTAATATAATGCCTATTCCTGATCAGTTAGAGGAAACTGAAAAGTTTTTCGTGCAAAAGATGTTTGACAAGGAAGGACCTATCATTATCAATTGGGCTGAGAGAGAAGATAGTCATGATGACTGGATACAGCGAGTCATACAGATCACCAAGAAGTATGTAGATCGTCAAGTGAAGAAGCTCGAGAATGCAAACAAGAACTTGACATATGACTTGATGGGAGGGACCGACTCGCAGCAATCACAAGAGGTGGATGATAGTGAATCTAGCAGCGAACATCACAGTGAGTCTAGTGGATATAGTATAAGCTCCAGAGAAGAAGCTCAGCCTGGTAAAAGGAAGCGTCTGGATGACTCACATGGAGAAAGTAGTCGAAAGAAGACAAAGTTGAGTTCACAACATGAGGTTAGTACTTCTTCCAGGCAAGAAGGTGGTCTTTCTCAAGATATGAATGTAACATCAGTAGTGGAGAATGAAGAAAGAGAAAACCAAGGAGATCCAAAGGCATTAGATCAAGAACACATGCATGAGATTCTAGCAGAAGAAGTTCGATCAAGTCCCTCCAAAGATCAAGAAGCTGAAGTGGATATACACATTGAATCGTCTGATGAGGAAGCATCGTCACCGGAATTAGAAGTTGAAGCTCAAGAACAAGATGTTCAAGAAGATTTGTCTGCCTTGCCAGAATGGTTGAGGAAGAAAGTACAGGAAACTTCGATCGTGGAAGTAGCGCCAGAGGTCAATATACAAGAGCTGTTAAGCAGGACCAGGCGAGACAAAGGAAAGGAAAAGGCGACTAGATTCTCCAAGATTACAAGAGACAGTTTTGGATCCAGGAAAGTGCATATTGCAGCGCCGAGGGTAGAGAAAACAATTGATGACATTGCTCCTGAAGATTACGACGTGACTACTATGGATTTGGGACCAACAACAGAAGAGCAAGAGTTTGAAGAGTTGGAAGAATCAATTTCAGTGGTCAAAGAAAGATTGAGGCGTGAGAGGGAAAGAGGAGATCGATTGGAGAAAGAAAACCTTGCCTTCAAGCAGTATATCCAACAATTGATGAATCCAATTCGACAGCGTGAAGGGACGTCTACTCCACCTCCCATGCTTTCACAGGAATCTGTTGCTCAGTTAGAGGGTATTAAATCACAATCCCAAGAATTGAAAAGCTGGATAGGAAGAGTTAGAAATCAAATAGATACATTCATCGATGAACTCATCCAAAAGTATGAAACCGTTGCTCAGCTGTTGGAAAGACTTCAAGCAGTTTCAGCAGCATGTTCCCAATTCGATGCTGTCAAAAGAGAATATATGCCACACTTGGAAGATTTGATGAACACTCCACTGTCAGCATTGAGAGAGGAAGGAGTAGTTGAAGAAGGTTCATCATATGATTTCTCTACTTGGTACTTTACTATGGATATAAGAGATCAGCTTTTTGACAAGGTTAAAATGGATTGTGTTCGAGTGGATAGTGTGCTTCAGAGAGCTCATAATAAGATAGTTGGTGTAATGGATGATATGTGTGTACTCTCAGGAGAGATTGCGTTTCATGACGTAAAGAATTACCTACATTCTCATTACTTCAACTCTATTCACTTCATTTCTGGTGAACAGCTAAACAATATCTACTCCTTGATCTCATTAGTTGGTGGTAAGCAGGTTAGTCTAGCAGAGTGGGAGAGGACAATTGATGAGCATACACGAGATGTGAAGAAGGCAGAAGGAACCATTCGGAACACGCCAAGTGTACCAGTTGCTGACATGGCGAAGGTTGTTCCAAAGTTCGTGGCATTGGTCGAAAAGAATAAACATAAGAAATAAATGCCACGTGGGTAGTCCACATAGGCGCTAAGGTGTCACCTTGGAAAACATGCCTTTATTGCTTCTTGTATATCTCTAATAATAGAAAGTTGTTATAACCACCTTTGATGTGGCATGATCTGGGCCATCGAATCTAAATTGATCCTGGCCATTCATTGTATTTTGAAGGCTATATAAGCCTCATTCCTCTTCATTTTGTATAATGAGTTTTGAGCAAATTAGAGTTGTTGCTAAGATTTTGCTGAGATCAATACATGTTCATTGTTAAGCTATTCATGGTGATATTGTGTTCTCTTTGCAAGTTGCATGGTTGCTAAGTACTCACTCGCATTCAATGTTTTAACTTAGTTTATTTCTTTCAAAGTTTGCTCGCTTTAGTTTGTGGAAGTCATTGTCTTTCGATTACTTAGTGAAATCTCTATATGTTCATACCTTTTATGATTTGTCGCTGGCAAGTTGTGTAAGGTTAGTTTGAACATATCACAAGCGTCACTTCAATTGTTCATAGAGCAATTTGAAAACCTTTAGCTTATCCTTAGAAGATTGCATCACCTTTGTGGAGTTGTTGTCTCATGGCGAAGCAAAGCGTGGTTGAGATTTTCAAGAATTGATGATAATAGCTTGCACTTAGATTAGATATTCTTTCTAAACCCAGTCTTTTGCATTTTTTTGAAAAAACATTGTTAACAGTAGGACCAAGAGCTGAATTGCCATATCATAAGTTCATCATAGCGTGTAGCCTTGAAGCGATTGTTACAACCTGTGCGAGTGCAAACGGTATTTTCCTGCCGTTGAACACCAAAGTGTAAGTCCCTTTGTATGAAACAGCAAATCACATCTTTGCCAAACAAGCTATCCCAAATCAAGAATTGAAGATAAGGAACCTTGGAGTCTACTCAGTTGATCACAAAAGTTCAGCATCTGAGTGATTTTGTTCAAGAGAGGATAAAATACGCGAGTATTTTATGCTGCGTTGTCTGTGCAAGGAAAACACATCAACATGACGCAGTTGCTTATTTTCTAATTTGAGGGCAGCCTTGTCTTCTCCGTCTTTCAACACCCTATTCCTCATGGTATCAGTAACAGCCTCCAAAATGTTTACTGCTACCTATCGGGTACTATGACCAAAGCTAGTCTTGACAATGTGATAATCATCGGGCTCAACTTCTTCAATCGCTTTGTCTTGAGGAGGAATAGCAGTTTCTAGGATCAATTAGCCTTCACTAGACTTCAAAATCCTTGACTGCTTTTTGAGCTTCTTTATTGAAAGCTCTTTGAATGTCTTTGCCAAAGCACTGAAATCTAACTGATAAGATGGCCTTTTCTTTTTCTCACTAATTACTGTATGAAGCCAATTTGAAGTAGATCCCTAAAATATTGGCTCTGGCTGGTTTTCCTTCTCAACCTCCAGATCTGGCATGACTTCACCCTCAGGAGGTGCAAAATATGTATCTAACTCAGGATCAAACTCCAACACTATATTAGGCTCGAACCCCATATCCACTTCCATTACTGTATCCGTCTCAACTCCCTGCACGACCCCTGGTTCTCCTGCCTCGTTAACTCTTGATGAGTTAAGTGGTGCAGAATTGATTGGTATGGGAGACAGGTGAGATTCAGGTATCCTCTGTGATGCAAGTAAATTTCCCTCTTCTGAAAAAGAAGACGAAGAAGAAGTTGAAAAAGAAGTTGTCGGTGAACTTGGCTCGGCTGATGGCAAAGGGACTGCCCTTGGTTGCTACTGTACTGGGGCTTGAGACTGAGCTCTCTTCCTCTAGGTCACCCTCAAGGGTTCTTCCTCGGGGATGTTAGCTTCTTTGGTCTTCCCACTCACTACCTTGGATTTTAGGCATGGAGTCAAGTGCGTGGGTGAAGGTGGTGGCTCTGTTATAGAGGTCTGGTCCTTTGATGTTTTCGTCCTCTTATTCCTTGGACTGTTGATGATCATCCAACTTCGCTTCACTACCCCTTTGGTTCTTTAAGCGATAGAGGTTATCTCTTAGAGAGACCAATCCACTTGTGGCAAAGGTTGTGAATCAATTCTTTCCTTGATGAATTTGGGAGAGAGAATTGAATCATTCTCGCGCAAGTCTTTGGTGTTCTGATCAAGAAAAACTGGTATCTGCTCCAAAGTGAAGCCGCTGAAACTCTTTCGACGAGCCTCATATTCATCTTCACAATTGACCCAGAAATCCTCCATAGTAGGCACATGAGCGAACTTGCCGCTGAGTCTAGATTTCATCACCTCCTTAGGATCATAAGTACGTTTGTCCTTGAAGGTCTTTAGGCCGAATTTGAACATCTCTTCTCCACTTATTTTTGCATCGGAGGCACTTTTGCACTTAAGACACCAAGCTGGATAGGGAAATTCACTGCCATCTTATGTCTGCTGCGTAGGAAACTATGCACTTCTTCACTCTGATGTAGGAATTCCATGAAGACTACTTCATCAGGACACCTTGGTAGCATATATGGACATGATGTGAACCGGTAGACTCAAATGTAGGAGAAGGTAGGCAATTGAATATACCAGTCTGCCCATTCCGAGATCACTGCTCTAGCCTCCTCTGAAATTCTAACATGCATTTGGTTCTCCAAGTCACACACAGTAAACATTAGGAATGCGTCGTTGACTCGGCAGAAGTGCTTCTGAGACTCTGAAATCTCTAGCTGAGGATATAGCTTGGTGATTCTGGTATTTTGTAGACAGCCCACAAAATTCAATCCGGCAAAATGATGCTGCTTGGCCACCATGAATAACAAGTAGGATACCATCCTGAACTCGTGAGTTCGAGAAAACTCTATGATCTGCCGGTGAATACAATCGCTTATGAGGGTAGACCACTCATAGGTTGCACTTCCATTGGCTATCGTGTTGATGATGTAGAACATCCATGTTCTGAAATTTGTCCCCTCAGCTTGGCCTGTAATCCGGTTGAGCAATGTGATCATGATTGCATACTCGTCCTTGAACTAGCCTCTACCCACATTCCTAGGGAGTGTATTTCTTCTTTCCTTTAGCCATTTGCAGGCTATCTTTTGACACTTATCAGTAGTTGAGGTCCATACTCTGTCACTTTCTTCAAGATCAAGGACAAGTGATTCCTCAAGTGGTGAGATGCCGAGGGCATACTCAATATCATCGGCTTTCAGGCTGGCAATCAATCTTCCATCCTTTGATCCGATTTCTCGACTCGGGATTACAATGTTTGATGCATGAAAGTACAAATTCAAGACTATGAGCAGTTATGGGAAATGAACCGGCTTGAATGAGCCCTAAATTCTTCAAATTTCCCACTGCTATGTTGCCTGAGCTTACCAAGAGATACAGGTCAAAACCTTCAGGTGAAACCTGGCATAAGTCTGTTTCCTTGACCTTGGAATATTCATGTTTGAACAAGGATTTGGCCTCAGTGGTGACCGATGAATATTGCATGATGGATTTTTAGGCTTCAAGAAAGCCTTTCTTCTTCACTGTACTGCTTCAAAAAGATCAAACTAGGCCTTTGTATGCTCGCTGTTCGAGAAAATCAGGTTTCCTTCTCACTGTCCAAACTTTGAATTTTTTGTGAAAAAATATATTTTTGGGGTTTGGAAAGTGAAAATTTGTAGCTGCAACCCCAAAAATCCGCCGGATCTGAACTCTAGACAGTCAAGAATGGTGGAAAACACCTTTTCCCGAGGTGGGTATGCGATAGAAATGAGAAATTTTGGACATATAACGTAATGTCCCTTTCTAGTAAGCCCAAATTTTTCACAACCTTGCACAATTTCAACTTAGTAAAAGAGAACATTAGTATTTGATTCATCTTTTATTTCAATATAAATTTATTAAGACTATAACATATTAGATTATATTCACATTAAATTCATATATTTGTTTCGTCATCATGCATTAAAACGTTCTCAATTTATAAGCACATTCACATTATTCATTGTTATCATTGGTTCGTGATATGACTTGTGAGGGACTTATGGTAGACTCTTGCGTTAACCAGCTCTAGATCACCAAGTATGATTTCATTAAAGAAATAGTTCCATCTCTTACAGAGGCCCAAAGGTTTCACTCACACACGAAGTCCCTCACCATTTGGCTCGTGGGATTTCACTCACACACGGAGTACCTCATCCAGACGAGAGTCACCATCCGTAGAGCAAAATTAACTCTTACAAGTTCTTCTAGGCCCAAGGATTTCACCCACATGCGGGGTTCCTCATCACTTGGCTTGAGGGACCTACGTCCAGTCAAGAGATACCTAGGCTAAAATAAACTATTACAGCTACATCATACCTTAGAGGTGATAGAGGGTTAAAGGGAGAGTCTGAGTCAACTCCAAGCATACCACCAACTTATCTTTTTATTTGATTTAATAAATATCATAATTGTTCTTATTGACATTTAACACAAGATGCCTTATATTAATATTGATCATATATCATTACATTTATTCATTATATTAGTTTATGCACATTCATAGTTTTGTCTAAGTTAAGTGCATTTATTTATAGTTAACATCATAATTATATCAATTAACTTGACAGTCCATTTATATTCATATTATTCTTCTACAACATTTATATTGCCTAACCTATTAATAAGGAAAGTGCACGTACCTCTTTATGCTACTTGTCTTGTTGAATCTGCTCACTGGATTCTATTCTCCTTTGCCTATTCTTTAATATTTATATATTATAATATTTGTTATAATATTAATAATATCTCTATATTGTATTATTATATATGTTATTAATATAATTGTATATATATATATATATATATATATATATATATATATTTATTTATTTATTTATATATATATATTTACACACATGTATAGATATATTACATCTTAATAATTAAATATATTAAAATACTTACCTGCTGTTCAGACGATCTGCAGGTACCTTTTGGATGCGGTAGATATTTATTCTCCTCGTTCCTTTTTCTATTCCTTTCCCTTTTTGTTAGAGGGGCCGGTTAATATTTATAAGTTTGAAGGGATGCAATTTACCACCTATTGTGATGTAATCACACATCGCCCCATTGCAAATGGGGACCCCCTCTTTTTTTTTTTTTGCTTTCTCGCTTCGTTTTGCTCTAGGTTTAGTTTTCCTCTGAGCTTGTATGATTTTGATAGTGTTGTGTATGCAAGTCTCAACAGTTTCTTGCCAAGAGGTCTATATGCCTTCATCCTGATGCATGTCATTGAGACCCTGAAAATGACTGATATCCTGAAAATCCTGAAAAAATGATTTAAGTCTAAAATCTAGTGGATCCTCCAAAATCTAGAATCTGCATGCTAAATCCTATGGATCCAAGACCTATCTCAAACATCCTGGAAGTATATTGATAAATATTTAAAGTATAAGAAACTCAATATCTGACTTATACTTAAACATATTTTCAATATACTTCCATTCAGGAAATCCAAAATTTGACTAAGGCAAGAAATCCAAGGGTACTGTCCAACCCAGCCCAGACTGGGCGGCCTCACAAGGTCCTCTTGGACAATGTCTTCACCATCAGGAGAGCTTGTCCAGACAACACCTTTAAACCCGCCCAGGGAAAGTTAGGATGTTTTCACGAGTTTTTGCTGACTGAAGGAAGTTAGGGAGTGATGATGGAGTCTAAAACTAAGATTTTGATGAAACTTCCATGCCTCACTTCTAAACCCGCCCTACCTGGGCGGCCTTGGCATGAGCTCATGGATTTGATGTCCTGCACATGCATTTATCCAGACACCACCCTCAAATCCGCCCAAGGGAAAGTTGTCAAATTTACAAGGTTTTGAGGACAGAGATGATCAAATTCAAAGAAATTTCATAAGTCTGAGTGATTCTAAGGCTTCACACGACACTATCCAAGCACTCCTTCCTAGCCCGCCCAGCATGGGCGGCCTCATAAGGTCCTCTTGGACATTGTCTTCACCTCCAGGAGAGTCAGTCCAGACGACACCCACAAATCTGCCCAAGCAAAAATGGTTAAGTTTTCAAGGTTTGCTTGCACAAGACACTAGGATATTGTGAAATTCCAATGAAAGTTTGCAAGTTAGATAGAATCAAGGGCATTTCAAGCAAAGTTCCATGGGTCACCTCCAAACTCGCCCTTCCTAGGCGGCCTCAAGCTGCATTCAAGGACTGTGTCTTGTTCCAGGTGACACTCTCCAGACAACACTCTTAAACCCGCCCTAGGAATAAATTGCCAAGTTTGTAGTGTTTTGAGCTCCAAGTACTTAGAAGATGATGAAACTACAAGGAGAGTCCATTTGGAAGAGTTTGGGTGTATTTTAAAGGAGAATCCATGCATCACCTTCCAACCCGCCCAACCTGGGCGGCCTCATAAGGGAGTAATGGACAATGTCTTCACCAGGAGGATCTCTCGAGACACTGCCCTCAAAACCGCCCTAGAAGAAAAATGGTTATAAGTATTGAGGTTTTCATGCACAAAGCACTGAGATATGATGATTAGTAAGCAAGGTTTATGAGTTTGAGTGAAGTCAAGGTTCATTCCAAGTGTCACTCCTCAACCCGCCTTGCCTAGGCGGCTTTGGCATGAAGTCATGGATGATGTCCTTATCTCCACCAGGGGACACTCTCCATACAACACTCTCAGGACCGCTCAACGATGTAGGTGGCATAATTTGCAAGTTTACTTGATGAGAATGACGAAGATGACACCAAGCATTACTTAAACTCCTCCCAACAAGGATGAATCAATTGGAAAGAATGATAAAAGATCACTAAGCCCGATGTCCTGAAATCCTAAAAATTGGCTAAGTCTGAAATCTGGTGGATCCTCCAAAATCTAGAATTTGCATGTTAAATCCTATGGATCCAGGACCTATCTCAAACATCCTGGAAGTATATTGATAAATATTTAAAGTATAAGAAACTCAATATCTGACTTATACTTAAACATATTTTCAATATACTTCCATCCAGGACATTTCTGATATGGCGACAAGACTTGCATTCCAAGCACACCTTCTAAACCCGCCCTACCTAGGCGGCCTTGGCATGGGGTCTTGGATTCAAGGTTGTGATCACGCACTTTCTCCATACACTGCCTCCAAATCCGCCTTAGGGAGAGAATTTTCAAAGTTTAGAAGAGATTTTGAGTGAGTTCAAGACAAAATCCAAGGGCGGTATCCCAACCCGCCCAGCTTGGGCGGCCTCAAGGTGCATTCATGGACTTTGCCTTGTTTCAGGAGACTTTGTCCAGACAGTACTTCCAAACCCGCCCTAGGAGAGATTATGCAAATTTTGAAGTGTTTCAACACAAAACATAAAAGGTGATGAAGTTTGAGTGGAAAACTTGAAGGTTTGAAAACACCAAGTGACTTCTAAGATGAAATCCAAGGGTTACCCCTAAACCCGCCCTTCCTGGGCGACCTCAAGAGGTCCTTGTGGACTATGTCTCGTGACACATGAAGTAATCCAAACACTTGCTTCAAAACCGCCCAGGGTGAAGAACAATGCAATTTGCAAGGTTTGTTTGATTAGTATGATCAAGATGATATCACAAGGAAAGGAGATAGTCAAGTTTAAAGCATGAAAAGTTTCTAAGTGTTGAAAATCCACAACCTACTCTCAAATCCGCCCTACTTGGGCGGCCTAAAGAGGTTAGCTTGGAGTTTTGATGTCAAAGCAATGTAGCTACCCCATCTTGGCTCTCTAATCCATCATGATGCTTCACATCCTTGAGAGGATCATTCAAAAGAAGGAAAGTTTGAAAATTTGACTAAGTCTTAAGAAAGAAGGAGAGAGACATCTTCATGAGGATAGGAATCAACCTTAAGTGAAGAAATCCTTATACCTCTTCCAAACCCGCCTATGCTAAGCGGCCTTGAGCTCCATGCTTGGACAACTCCACCTCCTGCACATGACACTCTCCAAACACCATCATCAAACCCGCTCAAGGAGGAAGACCTATCAAGTTTGCAATATTTTGAGTTGAAGTGCAAAGAAATCATGAAGATTTGATGAAAGTTCATAAGTTGGAAGGTATTTTAAGGTAAAGTCCAAAGGTCACCTCTAATCCCGCCCTTCCTAGGCGGTTTTCACCATGACAAGTGGACATCATCACCCAACATCCAAGTTGTGTCTTTCAACTTCATGAGCATCTCAAGATTTCACACTAAGTGTTGGAGTTGATAGAAAAGCCTTATCAAATGAAGGGAATGAATCTCAAATAAGGTGAAAATCCTTACTAGCCTCCCAATCCCGCCCATGTTGGGCGGCCTTGAGCCCTTCATCTGGATGATGTCGCCTCTTCCACAACATACTCTCCATACACACCCTCCAAACCCGCCTTGTCAAGTGACTCCCACCATCATGCATGTCTTCCACACCATTCACTCCATGCACTCACTCTAAATCCGCCCATGCTTCAAGAATTACATAGCATTCAAAGGAGGATAAACTCTCGATGAAACAAGTGAAGAGCTCTTAAGTTGTCAAAACCAAGCTAAAAATGCTTAAGTGATGAAAATTCCTTACACCTCTTCCAATCCCGCCCATGCTAGGCGGTCTTGAGCACTTTACCTGGATAATGTCATGTCATTCACAAGACACTCTCTGGATGACACCCCTAAACCCGCCCAGCCTGGGCGGATTTCACACCTTGACATGGAATTCACATCAAATAATCCATACTGTCCCTCTAAACCCGCCTAGGCACTTAGGCATGGATTTCATGCGAAAGGATATGTTTTGAAATGTCATTTTTTAATCCCACATGCATAAGTTGAATGTAATTTGTTATTGAAAATCCTTCATATCAAGTCTTAATTTGATGTGTTTCTTCTTGTAGGTGATGGAGGATCCAAGGAGGTGAATAGCGATCCCACATGCATAAGTTGAATGTAATTTGTTATTGAAAATCCTTCATATCAAGTCTTAATTTGATGTGTTTCTTCTTGTAGGTGATGGAGGATCCAAGGAGGTGAATAGCGAGAGCTCATACATGAGAAGTTTGGAAGGTGGAGGAAACTTGCTCAAGTTTGTCATCATCACCACATGGAGGAGAGCTCCTACATCAAGTTCATCTTACTTTGAAGACTTCGTAGACATCAACGCCATGCATGAGGAGTCATTATCCAGAGTCGTCTACTTCATGTACATCCATCATATGCAAGTCTACTACAAGAACTCTCATCAGGCACTAGTCTACTCCATGAGTTCATGCAACTGTCCAGAGGCATGATCCTGCACAAGCACAACAACATCACAAGATGCGAGATGAGCATGATCATCAAAACGATCCATTAGTTACATCAAGACAACAACAAGAAAATATTCTAAGTAAAGTGAACATGAAGTGAATCACACTAGTTCATTCAAAGATGCTAAGGTGGCACATACACAGCATCAAGCCAATCGCATTCTGCCATGTAAGAGGGCCCACCATAGAGATGCTCCAAAGATGCTTATCACATTGGGAAACGTGCCTTCATTGCTTCTTTCATGTTCTAAAAATAGAAAATTTTGTAACAAACTGCCTTGTTGCCTCGATCTTGGCCTTTGATTGTCAAATCAATCCTGGCCCTTCATGTAATTTCTGGAGTCTATAAAAGGCTCATTCTTCTCATTTGTAAGGGATTAGGAAGATAGAGGAGGGGATTAGGAGTAGAGTTGCTATAGGAGAGTAGAATAGCAAGTAGAGTAGAGGAAACTCTTCGATGTCATTGAAGAGATATTGTGAAATTGTTGTAAAAACACTTCCTGGATCAATACAAGCTCATTGTTGATTTTTCATGGTGATTTGTGTGATTGTGGGATGTTGGCATGGTTTCAAATTCTCGCGGATGATTGAGAAATGTTTCCAAGTAGAGTTAGATTAGAAGTTCATTGATGTGACGCCAATATGTTAATATATTTGATGAATTCCTTAATGGTTCATACTTTTGGTGGATTGTCGATGGCAACTCACTTTGCAAAGTTAGCCTGAACCTTTGCATGCTTTAGTTCGGTTGTGAAGATTGTTCAAGCTGCGCCAGCTGTGGGTGTTTGGATGAATACTTCGCAATTTGAAAATCTTTGAGTTACCCTAGAAGATTGCACCGAACTTTGTGTAGTTGTTGGTCCTCATGGCGAAGCGGAGTTGGGTTATATGAGGAATTTGTCTATCTTGACATCATCCATCACTTCATTGTCCTTAGATTAGCTTTCTCAACCCTTGTCTTTTGCAAATCACATCACACCACCGAGGCTATCCGTTGCAAACCACGTACAAGGAACCTTGGAGCGTTCTTGTTTGATCACGTAGTTTAGCATTCGAGATGCTTTGTTCAAGAGAGGATAGAGCACTTAGTGTTTTATTCTAATGTTGTTGTTGTCAAGAAAACATCATCAACACCACCCGTCACCACTCTTAATAAATATATATCTACTATTATATATTATTATTATTATTATATTTATTTTTACTTGAATAATTCCTCCCTATATATATTTATGATATCTTTTCTAGTTATGACTCAAAAATATATATAAATATAATGCGGATCTAAATATATTTATTTATGGGATATTATTTATTTATTGCCCATCTTCTTTTCTTTATTTATTTCCCTTTCAAGGGATATTTATTATGCCTGGTGGTAAAAGACATACTTACCCTTTTATAATTTTTATTACTTTATGTTATTCCCTTCTATGCCCTGTGGTAACCATACGTAACTCCCTTAACATTGTTTATTTATATTATTTGTATTTATATTGTATCATTATAATAAATGATATATTATTTATATCATTTATATCATAATAAATGATATATGA
This sequence comes from Cunninghamia lanceolata, assembly GCA_027924645.1. Taxonomy (NCBI): domain Eukaryota; kingdom Viridiplantae; phylum Streptophyta; class Pinopsida; order Cupressales; family Cupressaceae; genus Cunninghamia; species Cunninghamia lanceolata. The sequence continues at coordinate 15,065,048 of BSBN01001272.1, read as the reverse complement.
TTTATATTCTATTATTTATATTTATATTACAATATAAGATAATAATAATAATATTTGTATTTATATTATTAAATATATTTATAATATATTATTTATTAATGTGATTGCTGGTGTCAACCAACTTAATCGCTGCACTTATAAATATCCTCCTTCCTCACATATTAAGGAGTGATTAATTTGAATAATATATATATTATATTATTTATATAATATATATAGTATAAATAAATACATTTATTATTAAGTACTGGGAGCTCTTTTATCTTGTTTTATTCACAAGCATATATCATGCGATAATATTTTTGTCTTAGTAGACTATTATCTTTATATGTTACTTTGCCTTATTCTAAATTATTTTACTTTCAAGTTTTAATGGATAAGACTCTTCATTAATAATATTTATTTTTATATATAATAATATATCTTATTCATTATTCATATAAATATTATATTAAAATATTTATATTTATAATATATATAGTTAATTTATATATTTTATAATATTTAAATATTTATATTTATAAGATATTTAATTATATTAAATTAATAATATTATTTAAATAATACATATTAATGATATATTTTAAATAAATATGTTATATATTCTATTTTAACTAAACAATTCAATTATAAATCATTATAGGGGCATGACATATAGGCCACAAAAACCACTTTTATTTTGGCTGTAGGTGGTGATTTTGGGCATGAACAGTCATAACCAGAGAAGAAAACACTTGACAATCCTTCAAAAGTGGCTCCTTAGACCTGGGCGCTGCCTTCAATGCATGAAGATGGACACTGGGATGATGGAGAATGAAGAAAATGCTGCCTTGAAACTACAAATCTGCCTCTTAGCGATATTGCTGACCCAAATTGCTTCAAATCTGCAAAAAGAAAAGCTTGAAACCCTCGTCAATGGCTGCCTCCAAGTTGAACGCTACCTCTATATCTTCAAATGGCCTTTGGAAATGATAATAACAATGAGGGGGATTCTCCTTTTATAGCTTGCCTTCAACCTCTAGGGTTTTAATGTGCTTTATTCCACAAATAGAGAGCTTTTATTTTTAGCTCCATGCACCAAAGAAGAATGAATTAGAAGTGAGGGATCAACCTCTAGTTATAACCTTGAAGCTTCTCTCTCCTAGGCGCTCCATCTTCTCTCTGTAGAACGTCCAACTCCTTCAAACTTGAGCGCCCAGAAAATGGAGTGCAAATGGGCCTAATTGAGCACCTTTCTCCAACATCAAAAAGGCGTGGGTTTATGCCAATAAGGGCACCTTTTGCTAAAGCAAAAAGGTGTGAGAAATGGGGAATTTAGGCATCTTTTATGTATGCCAAAAAGGTGTGGAAATTGGGTGATATAGGCGCCTTTTAGGAGGTTCAAAGAGGCATGCCATTTGGAGGTTTTTGGCGCCTTTTACAAGGACAAAAAAGGCGTGGCTTTTGGGCAAATAGAGCGCCATTTTGGGAGGCATCAAAAGGCGTGGGAAATGCTTGAAAAGGACGCCTTTTTTGGACATGAAGAAAGGCGTGCCTTTTGCTCAATATGAGTGCCTTTTGCATGGTACTTTGCCTTGTACAATTCTTCGTTCTTTGGCCTTTGAAAAACCTTTGATCTTTGCTTTGAGATTTCCACAAGAACCTCATGATTGATTTCACCACTTCCATGCTCTTCCATCATGACTCTTGACCTTGTGAGGCTTTGAAATTTGCCTTAGCTTCTTTGACGAAGACTGCTCGGATTACTACCATTTGCCTCTGCCTCTGGATCTTATTTTTGCCGTAACTTCTTCATCTGATGATGGAATGTCTTTAAGTTTGGAAATCAAGCTCATATGATCCGAAGCTCCCATTGAAGTCTCTATCTCCATGAAGTATGCTCCAAGGTGAAGCACACTCAGCCAAAAACGCTCGAAAAATGCCTTTAAAAATTTTTCAAAATTTTCAAAATTGAATTTTAATTTGCCAGGATGTATTTGCATTGCTTCCCTTGGTTCCTTTATGTCATTTTGGCCTTCGATCCGTCACTTTGACCTCTTTTTGATGTTCTTTCACTGCTCCAGACCTGATTGGCTTGCCAGAACCTCCCTCCATTTGAGCCTTGGATCGCTATCTTTTTATATGTCTTGTCCCTGCAGGGTTAGCGCAGTAATGACAAGGCTACATGGTGTTTGGGAGGTGTGTTTGGGCACATATACGAAAAATTTCGTATGGGTACAATAGAACCTAACATGTGACCTGCCATGCCCTCCGTAAGGGCCTGCATGGAGGTATCGTGTGCCCATGAATGTCTTGTCATCCCCACTATAATGGAGTTGAGTGAATGAATTTAATTACATAATAATTTCAAAACCCTAGCCCTAAACTTGTGGTATTTGAATTTTTAGGGTAAAATTAGTATTGTTCCATGAAGGGGACATTACATTTCGGGTGTGTGTGTTAAGTCTTGCAACTGCAAAGAGCTTGATAATGAGGCATGGCACATAGAGGAAGACCAAGAGCATCTAGGGTTTGCAGATATAGCAAAGATACTAAAAGGAATTACAACTAGATTGGATGCAATGAAGGTAGCACAGAGGAGTGCATGTGAAAGATGTAAGCGAAGTTAAGGAAGATACAGAAGACCAACAATTGGAAGTAGAAGACTTGGTGGATGAACGAAAAGGTAGATTTTTAAGGGCTTTGTCAAAGATAAATAATAATCCAACACTAGATACTCCCTACTACAATTGAAGTTTAAGCCCGGAAGAACTTATAAACTAGATTTCAGAGATGGAAAATTACTTTGATTATGAATCAATGAAGGATCCGAAGAAGGTAAAGTTTGCCTACACAAAGTTAGAAGATAATGCATCCCTGTAGCGGGGTCATATACAAACGGAGGACAAATTCTTATCGACGAATATAAATCGACGAATTATCAAAACTTAAGGACAAATTCTTATCGACGAATTATCAATCAAGTTTATTCAAAAAATTGCAGAATATAAAACAAAACAAGATGAATGTCAAGGATTACACAGAGGAATTCTAAAAGTTCAACATTCAGTTTGGCCCATAAAAGGATGATGAAGAAAAGATATCAAAGTATGTAAACGGACTGCGAAAGTGTCAATTCAAGATGAATTTAGCATTGTAAGAGTGAGCTTAGTAGAAGAGGCCTATTACTATGATTTAAAGGTGGAAGAGAAGCTAGCAAGTCAACAATAAAACAATTCTAGAGAAAGAGAAATATTTTCTAGAGGAAGAGGACAATCTAATAGTGATAGAGGACAACATATAAGTGAAGGAGAATCCAGCACTACTCAAAACGATAGTTATAGTCAAAACACAGGGGAAGAAGAAATTCCTCAAGAAGAAGACATCACTATAGAAGAGGAAGAGGTAGAGGATTTATTGGCACTCATTATAAATGTGGAGAGGCTAGTTACAAGGCATTTAAGTGTCCACAGGTTCAATATAATAGTGGGAGAGTAAATAAGAGAAGGAATCATGTTGCACAAGCAAATGAAAGAAGTATAGCATCACCTAAGTGTACAAAAAAACCTAAGCAAGGAGAGTCACTCATGATTAAAAAAGTATTGTTAAAACCTCATAAGGACGAGTGTGAGCCAATAGGAAGGAGAAATTTATTCAGAACAATGTGTAAATTAGGAGGAAAATGCTGCAAGGTCATAGCAAACAATGAATGTAATGTCCCCATATTCCGACTGATCACCTAGTGGAGTTGGCTAGCCTATCCTATTCTTGTAGGCTAAGCCAGAAGGCTAAGGGAATAGCCTAATTGATTAGATTTCATACTTAGTCAATTTTATTAGGGCAAATTTATGATATGAGATGACTTTGTGTATTTTTGTGGGCTTATTGGTGAAGTCAAAATAAATAAGGTAATTTTCCCTAGAGATGAGCGACCCAGGGGAGAGAGAAAAATGAAAATAAGGAAGAAAAAGAGGGAAAATAAGAATAAATTAAGATAATTTACCTTGGAGATGGACGACCTAATTTAAGGTCAAAAACATGATGTATGAGATGTCTAAGTGGTTCACCCCACTTGGAGAATGGAGAGATAAATAAGAAGAATAAAATACCTTGTCTAGGTCGGCCAAGAAGGAGAAAAGAAAATAAAATAAAATATTTTTTATTTGAGTTGGACACCAAGCATGAGGTCTCGGCCCTATGAGAGAAGGGCAAAAAGGAAATAAAATGAGCTCTAAGAAGAGGTCGGCCAGCTTGAGGAGGGAGAAAAATTGTGTATAAATACAAGGTCATTTGGAGGCATTTTCGACATCATTTCACATCATATTTTCTCATTGAGTTTATCTCATTTGGCTGCAACTTTGTTAGCCTTCATTCCAAGGACGAAAACCCTTGCGAATGTGGTAAGTTGGATGAAACCCTAGCTCATCCTTGTGGAGGATTCATCATGGAGTCCTAATTGTGCTTCATTGGCAACATTTGGAGGAAAAGAACTTCATTGCAAATGCAGAATTGAAGATCATTTTTGGAGCAGCACCTTGGTGGCATTTTGGAGCATATTGCATTAGGGTTTCACCCTACTTTGAGCGCCACACTTGGGCAGATTTGGAGCGCCCATCTTTGAGGGCAATTTCACTTGTTTGGAGGGCGATTTGGGGCAGCAAACCCTAGGCACTCCTCATGGAGAATTCGCCCAGCTAGGGTTGATCATTTGCCTACTATTTTGCATGTATTTGGTATGTACGAACATATTTTATAGGTCTGATTTGTAGTGCAGAAATCTGGGCATTGTTTGTCATGTTTGTGCCCTAGAAATCATTGTAAAAATCAGATCAGAATATTCAGTTTGTAGCAGCAGAGTTTCTACATAAAATCAGACTTGGTTGTTGCATTTGGATGCCCTACATTGTGTATTTCATGGTGTAATTCATGTTTGTTATGGATATGAACTTGTAGCTTCATTTGCCATGTTTATTTGTTATGTTTGGGCATATATAAGTTCATTGTGATAATTTGTTTAAGAGCAGAAAATAAAATCAGAATCTAGGGTTTTGAGCAGAAAACTAAAGTGCAGAAGTTTAGGGCAGAATTCAGAAATTTATTTTCAGAATTTTAGGGTAGATCCCATTGGGGATAATACAAAGTACAAACAACTTGGTGTCCCAGTAGATGCTAGAGAAGCTTAAGTTCAAAAAAAAAACACCCAAACCCGTACAAGATTTCGTGGCTACAAAATGGACATCAACTCTTGGTAGGTGAAAAACATCTAGTAAATTTTCAGATTGGTGCATATAAGGATTAAGTTATGTGTGATATTATGCCCATGGACAGTTGTCATGTCCTATTGGAAAGGCCATGGTAGTTTGATAGGAAGGCTATGCATTATGCTAGAATGAACACCCATACCATTATGAAAGATGGAAAAGAATTTACATTGAGTCCACTGAAGGACAAAGGGGAAGGGGATAGCAGTCCAAAAGTGTGTTTGATTTCTAGAAAACAGTTTTTAAAAGGAAATGAAGAAGGAGAAGGCTTGGTATGCTTTCATTCCTAAGTGTATGGAGGTTAGGACAGCAAATAAAATTGAAGTAGTTCCATTAGAAGTAAAGAAAATATTGGAGGGGTCTGCTGAAACACTTTAAAAAGAATCGACGAACGGGTTGCCACCAATGAGAAGCATTAGTGACCATATGGATTTAATTCCAGGAGCTAGTTTACCAAACAAGGCAACATATAGAATGACACCCATGAAAAATGAGGAAGCGAAGAAACAAGTCCAAGAGCTGTTAGACAAAGGTTTGATAAGGGAGAGTTTAAGTCCATGTGTTGTACCCATACTAACACCTAGAAAGGATATAGAATGGCATATGTGCATAGATTCAAGAATCATCAAGAAAATAAGAATAAAGTACAAGTTTCTATTACCCCAAATAGATGACTTAATGGGCTACTTAAGTGGAGCTAAATACTTCACAAAAATTGATTTGAAGAGTAGGTATCACCAAATTCGGATTAGAGAGGGGGATGAGTGGAAAACCGCACTTCAAGATAGAGAATGGGTTGTACGAATGGTTGGTTATGTTGTTTGGGCTAAACAATACACCAAGCACATTCATGAGATTAATAAACAAAATGTTGAAACCATATCTTGGTAAGTTTGTGATTGTCTATTTAAATGATATTTTGATTTCTAGTAGAACAAAGGAAGAGCATTTAATGTATTTGATATCAATTTTGCACAAATTGAAGGAAGAAAAGTTGCTGGTCAACTTGAAAAAGTGCAGTTTTATGAAAAAAAGAATTGATGTATTTGAATTTTGTCATTTCCCAAGAAGGTTTATGGATGGACCCAGAAGAGATAAGGGCTATTGTGAAGTGGCCATCGCCAATAAGCACATTTGAAGCAAGAAGTTTTCACAAATCAGCAAGTTTCTATAGAAAATTTATTAGAAATTTTAGTAGCATTTGTGCACCTATCACAAAAACAATGAAGAGTGGTAGGAAAGAGTTTCATCGGACAATTACTGTTGGTGTAATTAAATATTTAATTCCACTTTATTAAGTTTACTTAGGGCTAATTTTAGTCTTAGGTTATTCTTAAGTCGTATTAGGGTTTTTCTCTAACTTGCAAATTAAAAAGCAAGTTCTCTCATGTAATTCATTAATCCAATTCATTAATTGCATCTTTATTGTGCAAATTATTCCTCTTTGTTTTTTTCTCTTGTGGAAGGTAAATCTTACGTTTTACAGGGGATCCTGGTGGCTTGAGTCAATCAGTGACTCTCACATGGTATAAGAGCTCCAGATCTACAAGCCCCTTCTCAGCTCTGGGAAAATTTTGGGCAAGAGCTTTTGCAATATTCATTTTTTAGCAAAATGGACCTCACCATTGTGCTCAGAAGGCCCAAAAACCCCTATTTTCATATAAGACACTTTATATTTTGGTGACAAAAAATTTCTGGGTGCTTTTTTGGGTTTCAAAAAATTTAGGTCTGCAAAATCTGTACGACCTGTAAGGAATCCATACGGTCATGCGATGCCTTGATTTCTGTGCCGCCTCGATTTTCATGCCATTGTTATCTAAGCTGATTTTGATTTTGGAGCTGCCTCGGTTTGTGTGTCATCTAGATTTTTGTGTCGCCTTGATTTTCATGTCGTCTTGATTTGTGTGCACAAGTACAGCTGAGTTTTTAATTAATTTCTTAATATAAAAAGATTTTTTTATTTTTTGAGGGTTAGCCCCCAGGGTTTAACCCCTGGTCGCATGAGGGACTAGCCCCTAGCTTCCAGGCACCAACCCCCAGGCTCTTAGATCTTGGTCATATGAATGCCCAGTGCCCTAACCGCCAGCGCCCAGAGACTTAGCCCCTGGTCACATGGGCGTCCAGGAGCTTCAATAGTGCTTTTTTTGCCTCTTTGCCCTAAAGGAGCAATTTTGGTAAATCGGGCATATCTTGAGAATATGAAATCAGATTTTTGAAAACGAATAGGCGTCGAAAAGTTGGTTCCGAGAACAATCCATTGGTGTAGATATTTTTTCCAGATTTTGCTGATTGGTACAATTTATTGTTGTTTGAAGACCAGATACCCTTTTTGGCCTCCGAGCTCGTATCTTTTTGCCACGATATCCAATTTTTGCGATTCTTGCGGTATTGAAAAGGTCTTGAGGAGCTCTACACAGCCATCTTCTTCCAAATTCAGCCCCAAGTATTATTTATTCAGTTTCTCAGTTTTATGGCTTCTGTTTGATATTCTGGATATTTTTGCACCTGGAGAAGTTCTGTTTATTTTGTTGGGCTTCATTTATCAACATAAATACATATTTAGATTGTTGATCTTTGATTTAATTTATTTGAGGAGATATCATGGGTTTTGCTATTCACCCTTTTGTGATAACATTGGGTAAGGATAATTATGAGTCTTGGCTAAAGGGCATCTTGACACATCTCAAGTGGCTTAATCTTTTGTCTTATCTTTATAGACTCATACCTGAACCAGATACCCCTGAGAGGAAATTTGCATGGGGAAATTATATTGATCATATTACAGGATTGATTGGTTCTAGTGTTGATTATGACACTGTGTATTATCTCACATATTGAGTGCACATGCACTCTTTGGACTAGCATTTGGGAGATCTATGGAGACCCACATATCTCTCCATTCTCAGATGATCTTGCTATGGATTACCACATACCCCTTGATGATGCAGATTGCATACTTTTTGATGATGATACAATTGAGTAGCTTGCATATTTGACAAGTCTTGCTAGTTCAGATGACGCAGAGACTTCACTTGCTTCTCCTTATCCTCTTATCGAGATAACATCTGTATTACCTGTTGCTACATCATATTCTTTGCAGCAAGACATTACCAGTCTTCCAGAGATAGCTCATTGGGACACATATCTACCAGATATATCATTGTTGTTTGTAGAGTCCCATCTTGCAGATTTGGAGGACCGCATTGAGGACATTTGTCTTCTCTTTGATGACATCTTCGATGGAGTTGCATCACCATCATCTTCTTCAGAGATTGTTCTTCATCCTCCTATTCAGTCACAGTTTTGCAATGGATTGGAGACATTTGAGCAATTTTTAGGAGCATCATTATTGTCTTTGGATCATATGTAGAGTTCAGAGACATTTATCCTTCTTCCTGTATATTCCTATCCGGAATGGGAAGACATTATGTACACATCTACAGTTCTATTTCTTCCCAAGGGAAGGAATGTTGTTCGACGTTCATAGGTCTTCATCTTTATTCTATGTCGAACATCTTCCAGCACTGTGGCAGTCATCTTGAGGAGTGGCTGCATGGTCTCTCTTCTCATCTCTATTTTGGGAGGGAGCATTTCCTCGCATGGGGTTTCATCCTTCTCACTTTTGGGGGGGGTCCCCAGACCTTCTCTCTTCTTCCTCTCTTATTGGGGCATTCATGATTGTACTTTTGTGATGGATTCAATTCTTGGGGGTTCTTAGTATTAGTCCTTATTCCATCACATGTTCATGTACTTGTATTTTCTCTCTTTTGGAGAGGAGTTTTCTTCCACTGGGTTTTTCTCCTTTTTTCCTTTTCTCCACCTTATGAGAGATTCTTGTTGTTCATGGGTACCTAACATGGCCTTGTAGCCGGGACCCATTCTTGCATTAGTTGCATGTTTTTCATTTCTCCGTAAGTTGCACTTAAGGGGGGGTGTTGGTGTAATTAAATATTTAATTACACTTTATTAAGTTTACTTAGGACTAATTTTAGTCTTAGGTTATTCTTAAGTCATATTAGGATTTTTCTCTAACTTGCAAATATAAAAGCAAGTTTTCTCATGTAATTCATTAATTGCATTTTTATTGTGCAAATTATTCCTCTTTGCTTTTTTCTCTTGTGAAAGGTAAATCTTAGGTTTTGTAGGTGATCTTGGTGGCTTGGGTCAATCAGTGACTCTCACAGTTACAACAAAGAAGAGTTTTCAAATTAAATAAAAGTTTTCAAGTTTTGAAGGAAAAGGTCACAGAATTGTAATATCCTACCCCCTTATGGTTTTCTATGGTTTAGTTGTCCCCTGGTGCGTTTTATGTTTTTTGCATTTTTGACATAACACCATGCATGTGCATATATTCGAAAATAACAAGAAATGGAAATACCCAAATGCTTATTTATGTGGGAAATATATTAAACATCAACAATATCAAATACCCATATGAAGGAAAGGTAAGAACATTGAAAATCTCACATACCCATTAGCTGTGATAAGGAATACATGGCTGGAAATGACAGCACAGCAGTAGGAATCAATGGATATCCTCCAAAAACAATGCAAACTCAGTCATATCATATCAGCCTCTTTGTAAATACAGCAGATAGGCAAGAAGAACGCCTCTTTGAAGACCCCAAAAGATACCAAACAAATGCAAACTGCCCTGTATGTTGTCCCACGTCCCTGTTATGGCCGGTACGGCCTGATGGTAACACAAACAACCTTCCACATATCATAAAACTACCTTACATCACTGCTAAAAACCTGTTTATATCTGCAGTCCATCAATGCCTAGCTCGAAGGTGAAAATCACTCAAAACACCTCACAAAAACACCAGAATACTTGCTGATTGGTACGGCCCTGCCTGGGAGTTGTACGACCAGCTTGGGAGGATGAATCTAGCTCAAATGCTCCTCAAAATTCAGTCTATTACTTGCAATCTGATCTTCAATATCCCTCTACAATTATAGTGACAAAAAACTGATGATATCTCTTTGAAATCACTTCCGCGACAATGTTGGTTACTTCAATGAAACTCAATGGTAACCCCTGAAATGAGGCCACTCAAATAATACCTTGGGAGTGTCTTTCAACCCCGCAAATGATCTCAACTATAGAGGTTTTCGTCTCCAAAGTATCTGGTTCAAACCCTTGCTCACAAGAACAAAGCTCAGACTTAGAGAAAAATGCAATAGTGAATGAATGAAATGAAGTCACTTTCTTTTGTTATATTTCTCCTCTTCCTCCAACGCCCTTTTTGGGGATTCTAATATTTTAACTTTTTTATATTTCCTCATGCCTTTGGGCGCCTACATAAAGGTGACTTTATTAACTTAAAATATTTCATAAAGTCCCAATATAATATAAAGTCACTTTATTCAATAAATACATTAAGTTATATCTTTAATTTAACTTAAATATATCTATTAAATAAAATATATTTTGAACGGTCTCCACAAGCATTCCGTAATACCGCCGAGCTGGCCAATGGAATGACAACAAGATTCCGGACCATTGCACCGACTTGCTCTGAGCCCCGTGAGCCCCATTAAAAATAGTAAGTTTGGCCAAATGGCCCAAACTCAATCCAGAAAGTGCCAACTGGTAAGTCCTGCCAAGAGGAATCCATCTCATCACTCTGTAAATGTTGATTGAGCTTGGGTGAGCCACATCACCGTGGGTCCCCTAACCAACCTTACTAGTCTACGGGAACCCATGTAGTAGACTAGCCCAATGCACAAGTGTTGGCCTAGGAAGGGGACATTACAAGAACATTCAATTCTAACCTTGTTGGATTTTAGTAAAGTGTTTCAAGTAGATTGTGATGTGAGTGGGACAGCCATAGGAGTTTTGAGCCAAGAAGATAAACCCATTGCTTATTTCAGTGAGAAACTAAATGAAGCTAAAAGAAAGTATTCAGTCTATGACCAAGAATTTTATGCTACTGTTCAAGAACTAAAGAAATGGAGGCACTACTTGCTACCCAAGGAGTTTGTTCTATACACGAGTCATCATGCATTGCAATTTATTAATAGCCAAGGTAAGTTAAGTCAAAAGCACATGAAATGGGTTGAATTTTTTCAAAATTATTCATTTGTTTTAAGGCATAAGAGTTGTAGATCAAATAAGGTAGCTGATGCATAAAGTAGAAGGTGTCTTTTATTGAATGAGATGAGAGTAAATGTCGATGGGTTTGACTTCACGAAAGAGTTGTATAAAAAAATATTAAGATTTTAGAGAACCATGGGTAGTGTGTAAAAATCCTACTTAAAGGGATAGAACTCCATGGCTGGAATTTTTCATTCAAGAAGGTTTTTTGTTCAAGGGACAGCAATTGTGCATACCTCAAAGTTCAATGAGGGAAAATTTAATACGAGAAAAGCATAGTGGAGGTCTTTCCAGGCATTCTGGAGTGGATAAAACATTGGCACAGTTGTGTGAAGTTTATTAGTGGCCAAGGATGAGTGTGGATGTGAAGAACATAGTGCAAAGTTGTGGAGTTTGTTAGCTTGCCAAAGGGAAAAGTCAAAATACAGGTTTAAATCAGCCGTTGCCTATACCAGAGAGACCCTAGGAAGATGTGAGTATGGACTTCATTATTGGATTGCCGTGAGCTTAACAAGGTAATGACTATATTTTTGTTGTTGTAGATAGATTTTCAAAGATGGTGCACTTCATACCTTGTAAGAAGTCAAGTGATGCCACACATGTTCCTATGTTGTTCTTTAGCGAGGTAATTAGACTACATGGTTTGTCAAAGAGCATTGTCTCAGATAGAGATACAAAAGTTGTAGGCCATTTTTGGCATACTTTGTGGAGAAAGTTAGATACTAAGTTTCAATTCAGCCTATCATCCACAAACGGATGAGCAAATGGAAGATGTCAATAAAAACCTCGAAAATTTGTTGAGATGCTTGACCAGAAAGAAGCCAAATCAATGGGACTTGATATTGGCACAAGTTGAATTTGCTTATAACAACTCAATCAATATTAGTACAGCAAGACATCCTTTCAAATTATGTAACTACAGCCCAAGAGGGGTAGATAAACTAAGAGATGCTACAAATTTTGCAAGGTGGAGTGCTATGGCAAAAATTTGGTTGAATACATACAAGAGTTACATAATGAAGGAAAAATTTGGAGAAAAATAAAATGAAATACAAGTGACATGCTAATCTTAGAAAGAGAGCAAGAATTTCAATTTGGAGACTTAATTTTAGCCCATTTGCAAAAGGAGAGGTTTCCGCAAGGAACCTAAAAAGTCCCAAACTAGGTTTTTCACCAAAATGTAAGATCCCCGTCTTGTTCTAACTAGATTTTTTCACTCGCTGCTCTGAATTTTCTGATTTGGTTCTAGAGAGTTTTGTTTGGAGTTTTGAACTTTTGTTTGCATAAAGATGTTTGCAATGAAATAATGATTGTAAGGTTACAATATCATAGAAAAAAATTCACCAAATATGCAAACATATCACATCATACATGCCTCAAATTACAATCCAAACAAATAGAAACATGCCCGGATAGCAAAAGGGTCTTCTTGATTGCAAAGAATAATGATGATTACAAATGAATCTCACTGCTGTCATAAAGCAAACTATTCTGATTTGAAAATCAGACCATAAAATGTTTACAAATGTGCCAATATCATGCATGTAACCCTAGCCAACTTATTGAAGATGAAGCCTTGCAAGTGTTGAGGTTGAAACCCTATATTTGTTGGCTGTAGCAGCTCCTGCATGTGCTCAATAAAGTTTGATTATGACTGATACCACTGCTGATGTAGCTGATTATGACCCACATTTGAAGTATAGGGTTTCATGTCATGTTTTCATGGGCATATAATAATATTTGACATGTAGGTGCTCAATAAAGTTTGATTATGACTGATACCACTGCTCATGTAACTGATTATGACCCAGATTTGAAGTATATCATGAAACAATGCCAAATGATGACTCACAATGCTGATCGCTATGCCCTAGATGTCATATTATCATATGCCCATGAAAACATGACATGAAACCCTCTGCAAATGACTGATATGTAATCTGTATATGATTGATTTTACCAATAACAACCCAGATTTTGCAAAACTTGTTCCAAAGTGCCAAAAGATGCCAAAAGATGAAATCAGGGATGTCTAGGAGAGGCTTGATTTGACCCAACAAGCCTCTAGATGACAAATAATGTCAAAATATGAAAGTATAACTCTCTGAAATGCAATACCAGCAACCTGTCATAAAAATCACACCCTCAAATTTTGACGCCACTCCTCAAAAATGCCTTCAAATGATGGGTGATCCACTTGGAAGTGCTTGTTTGATGTCAATACATAAAAATATGATGAAAATATGTCCTGATCTGCCTTATTCTTCAAGAAACCTGCAAATAAATCCTTCAAACCCTAGCTGAAGATGAATTGCTCATAAAACCTTAGTTGTTTGAAGCCATTCTCCATTAAAATCCTTCGGTTAAGCTCAATGATGAACTCCATATGAATCCATCTCTCATGGTGGATTGGGGTTTGGTGCAGTCACGGTAGGAGAGTTCACAGAATGAACTGTCCAGACCGTGCAGCAAGAGTAAACACAATAGAAACAACTCAAAAACATGGAACAAATGCAGATTCAGTCATTCAGTATATCATAGAATTCAAATACAAATTGGCCAGCAACATGCGGGCTCACAATTAGGGCTCACAGCCCTGATTACAGAATATGCACAAGATATAGCTTTGAAGTTCCCTTGCGAAAGAGCTAAACTATCCACTATCTCTATATCATGAACTTGATAACTGCTTTCCTAGAGATCTAATATGTCAATATATATTATTTCCGGATCACAAGATTCCTCCGCGTCGGCAAAGGAAGATCACAAACTCCGATGAAGAGCTGTAACGTGTGTACACGGATAGTTCGGACCTAATCATGTAGAACACCTCCACAAATGCATGGAATGATGTGCGGATCTCGGGGAAGGTCGGCCACGAACCAAAAATCATTGAATGATGTGCCATTATGCTCCACAAGTTGAGGAATGCTCCGCAAGTCTTCTCCTTCAGCTGATTATCAGAGGTTGTCAGGATGCTCTGCTCTGAGAAAACAGTCAATCTTCTAATAGCGATAACTTTCCGGTACTTAATCCAAATGCTCTGAATTCTGAATATGATGTAGATGAATGAATCTAGATGCTAAGCCCAGCTCCGCAAGATGTGAAATGCAACTGCGACAGAATGCGGACCAAAATACAAAAACTGCTTCTGACTAAACTGAACTGGAAAATGAAAAGAAACAAACTGAACTGCAAACAAACTGAAATGCAAATGTTTTTGGTTGATGCAAGATTGCTCTTGAACCACAGATGCTCCTGCATCGAGGTTTCATCCAAACCACTTCAATTCAAGGGATCATCTCCTTGAACAAACTGAAAATCACTTTCAGCGAAGAGCAAATACTCAAAATGCAAAATATCAAAATAATCAAGATGTCAAAAATGATGCCAAAGACCTCCTTTTATACTTTTTCCCTTGGGCGACCCAATTAGACAAAATATAATCAATTTTCAAGTCCACCATTAATATCAAATCTTCAATTTAATATTTATTAAATATTTTTCATCTCTCCAACTTGGACGCCTCATCATAAAATAATAAAATAATATTATTTTATTATTATTGGCCTTTTTTCCCATAGGCACCGATTTTCTTGGCAAAATAATATTTTTTATTTTTTTATTATTTTTTCCTCTCCCTTGGGCGGTAGCGCTTAGGAAGGAAACATAATAGTATTTTGTTTTTTTCTTTTTTCTCCTTGGCATCAATTTCCCTTTGGGAAAAATAAATAAATAAAAAATATAATTAGAAATTACATTTTATTTATTTTCCCACTTTTCATTTTCCAAGCCCTTGATTTTTGCCTTGGCTAAAATAACATTATTTTTGGCTTTATAAAATATTGGTAGCCAAAAATACAAATAAAATAGAGTGTTGAGCCAACTTTCTAGTTTCCAATCCTCCAAGGTCCTAGCCTAACCACAAATCATCCCCTTACCATTAGAGTTAGCCTATGGGAATGGTGAATAGGCTAACCATCTCCTCCATAGGTGATCACTCCGGAAATGGGGATATGACACAAAATTTCTGATTTTCAAATTTCAAACATGAAACCCTAGGACAGGTTTATAATTTTTATTTCTACACTTCAATTTCTTTTTCAAACCCTAGATCTGATTTCTCTTTTCTGATTCAAACAATTATGGACAGCGAACACATATGCATACAAATTGCTCAAAATAACATAGCAATGATGAACCCTTATGATGATGACTTCAATCATGATCCCCTTTAACAATATATGACTTCAAGATGCAAATAGATAGATGGCACAAATATGATTTTCTGAATTACAATCTGCTGCTACAACATTGTAAATGTATGGATGACATTACATCAAACCCTTGGCCCAACATGGCCATCAAACTGCTGTTACAAATCAAGATTGAAAGATGGATTCAACATACCCATTGTGGTGACCAATGGCAAAGCAAATGAGGCGAACCTCTACAACTCAGAACTGTCCTCAAGGTATGATGGATGTGATGATGCAATTAGATGATACCAATGTCTTCAAGGCTGCTGCTCTTCTTCTATGCATATCACTGCTACTTGTGATGATGGAGGACAACCAATAAGCCTTCAAAATGATAATGTATGTTGCTAAAGTGCTGTCCTGATATTAGCAATCAGATCGGCCTCCTTATGTTGATGATGCAATGCCACAAGCCTCTAATGATGTTCGCAGCCTCCTATGATGCTGGCCGCTGCCTCTATGAAAGGCGTATATGGAATCTCCAATGATGACAATGCTGGTCGCACTCTATAGACTTCAGATCCAACGAAATTATGAAGTGTTCTCCCTCACAAATGGTGCTACAAGGCTATTATGCAGATCGGCCTTCCTCCAATGATAATAATTAATAGGTGACCTCAAGGTGGCGACGGCTAAGTCTATAGATGCAATGAAAATCTCTGATCTGATCTGCTCCAAACCTGATTTTAAGTATGAATATTTTCTTCAATAATGGCATTCCAACTTGCAAAGAAATCTCCCCAAATCCGGCGCTCCTTTGATGATGATAAGTCTTCAATGACTACAACAAGATGGCGTCACCAATCTGCAATAAAATGTGCATGAAATCTTCACAAAATGGCGATCCAATCTGCAAATGATCTTCAACAAATGTCTTCAATATATCGGCTGTGAAAGATGTATTTTGAAAGCTCATGAAACCTTCAACAACTCCCCTATGAAGTGCAATTAGACTTCCATCATGAAGCCCCCTCAAGATGAGCTAGGGTTTCATCCAACTCACCTAATATTCGCAAGGGTTTTCGTCCTTCGAATAGATGCAATGAAGTTGCAGATCCTCAAAGGAAAAATCAGAAAAACTAGATTCATAATAATCAAATGCTTTCCAAATGATTTATATTTATATTCTTCCCATAGCCGACCTCCTTTCCTAGATTTTGGGTGCCCAAAATTTAAATATTTGATTTAATATTAACCTCCAAAGCTAGCCAACCACAATTAGATATTGGCACCTAGAATAAACTTGGGTTTCTTTTATGTTTTCGTCAAGGGCCGACCCTTAAATGAAATTGGCGCTCAAGGAAATTTGAATTCCTTTTATTTTAATTCATTGGCCGACTTAGCATTCCTTAATATGACCGACCTAATTACTCTATACTTAGCTTGAGCTGACCTCAATATAAAGCACTTTTGGCACTCGAATCCTCTTGGCCGACTTTGCAAGGCAATGTTTGAATTTAATTTCTTCTACCTTCATTTTGGGCCAACTATCATCAAGGACTATTGACGCCGAAAATGAGATATATTGCTCTAAGCCAACCTAGGCATCTTCTAAACATAGATAATTTTGACGCCAATTTCAAATTCAAGATTTGAAATAGCTCTTCATTCTCCAAGCTCGAAAAAGGGACATTATAGAACCTACAACAAACTAAAATGAAAAAGATTGAACAATCTTACGAGACTGAACTTCCAAAAGGAGTGGGTGTTTCTTCAATTTTTTAATGTTGTTAATTTGTACCATTACCATGAAGGACAAACAAGTGAAGAAGAAGATAGTCTCAGATTTGCCAAGGAAAGAATGGATATAGCAATTACCAAGGAAAGAACAGGAAGAAGTTGAGGCAATGATAGATTCCCTAGTGATTAAGAAGACAAAGGAAAAAGAATACAAAGAATATTTCGTGAAATAAAAAATGAGAACGGATGAAGCAACTTGGATGAGTGCATCCAAGGTTGTTAAGCATGGAATCTCCATTTCAAATTTTGTAAAATGTTCTTGTCCTTCAAGCTCGCTGAGCAACTTGGATGAGTGCACCTCTAAAGTTGAATCATCTTCAAGCAAAAATCTTGTCCTTCATCTCATAGTGCTATTTCCTCAGCCTTGTCCAGTTCATGTTCTTCAAAGAATCCTTCAAATGCAAAAAAGAAATCATTCGATGCATCTTCATCCATGGAACAATTGTTGTCTTCTTGTTGAGTTGAAAAAGTTAGATCACCATTTTGCTTCGCAAATGCCTATGAGGCCTTGTCTTCCTCAAAAAATAGATGATAAACTTGTGCAATCCCTTCTATATGCAACACAAGGTTGTTCATCAGTCAACAGCCATGTAGCTGGTTCGCTCATAGCAAGCCCCATATCCAAGTCCAATTCAAACTCGGTTCAAATTCTAGGTTAATCCAACCTAGGATTTAGGCAAGGGTCGTCGATTTACCTATGGATTCATCCAGAATGAACCCATGCGAAGCTAGAACAAACCAAAGCAAACCCACTAAAAAAATGCCTTTTTTCAATTTTTTGAACTAAATGATGTTGTATATGACGCCATTCCATTCGCCTAGAAACATTTCATTCTCCCCTATCATTGGCATAGAACCACTATGTAGGACATCTTTCCTCAACTAAGAAAGAACTAATAAAAGCCCATTGTATGTCATTGTCTATAGTTGGATAGTTTTCCCCAAATTGATAATAAAAGCCATCGTCCACGTTTTTTCCATTGGGTTGTCGTCCACATATTTTATTTCAATATTTGTGTGGACAAAATATATTTCAACATTTGTTTGGATGGAATATAAGAAAAGCTTATGAAGGTTTAAAATTTAAATTGATAGGAATTTAATAAAGGGTTTATTCTATGACTATTATTTTTTATTTTTTTTAGTCGTTAAATTGTGGCCATGTGGGCCACTCCCTTCTATATTGATATCAAAAATAAAGTGAGCACATGTATACAACGCTAGAACAAGTTAGCTTTTTACTTACAAAAAAGGCCCCTTATGGGAAGTCAACAACTATGCCTAAGCCGAACTAAGTCAAAAAACAAAATGACTCAAAGGCACTAAAGGCATTTTAACTATTCGCAGGAGATTTGCAAAAACAAAAAGTTTAACACCACACCAAGCAACTTTTGTTGACCAATCCCTAGTCTTCTTACGTTGGGTTGGGTCACGAGCTAAACTCCAATCCACCTCTCTTGGAGCCAATACACTAGTGAATCCTTTGAGAAAACACAACTTTCCCTACATTCCTCCAATTTGTTTCATGCTTCTCCTTTCTAGTGTAGATGAAGGGGGTCCACGGTCCCATAATTGTGTTGTTTCCCACCAACCACAAAGAGACCTTTCCCCAGCACCACGTTGTTCAGAGTTGAATCAAGCCCCCCAAAAACTTCTTGTCTATTAGAGCTTCTACCATAACACGTACCTCTTCCTTTCGATGCCCAAATCCAATAAAGTCCCCACGAGCATTGATGAAATATTAGAGTTTACCCAATGCCTACAATCAAATAAGAGGAATTCTTCGCCCAACGTCCATTAAATGGAAAAGATGGTAATGGCCGCCTTGGGCTTGAGAATTTTCCTCAACGACTTCTCATTGACGGGCCCAAGGAAGGCTATCTATCTCTCCCTTGCAATTAAACACATGCTAGTATCCATTGTCCAAAGAGAAAATACTAGGTGTCGGTGATAGCATCACGACTTCTTTAAGATGAGTACCTTCGTTTGTGCCAAAAATTTAAGTCTCGTTATTGTAAGCACCAAAATTACGCATAGCCTCCACGAGGACCCCGATGATGACTCACATTCCTTGTCACGTACATCTAAGCGTGGAATAATGCCCTCTCAACAGCGATTCTCTTGGTAGCATGTGGTTTCTTCTTCCTCTTGTTGTTTCCCCTTTGTCATGCTAACCCTTTCCTCGCTTTTGACACTTTTCGACATTTGTTTGTTCTTGTTTCCTATGCTTGTGACTTCGTCCCTAAGCCTTGTATTTGTCCATTTGTTGTGATTTAACTTTTCCCTAGTGTTTTTCATCTATTCCCACCCCTAGGAACCCTCTAGAGGACCTCCCAGGACATTTCCAACTTTAGATTTTCAATTCCAACCAACCAGTCCAAATCTCCCCCGAGAGATCCGTCTTTTGCAAGTGGAGATTTGGTTTTTGACCCCCTTTTGACCAGTTTCCGAAGGCAATTCACCTCCTTTTCCCCTCCTTGTCAATCTCCAACCCTGACTTTCACCCTAGGACCCTCCCTCTGTGGGTCGCCCCCAAGCGACCCTGACTAGTGAAGGGGCGACCAGGGTGCGACCTTGTCATCTATTCTAGCCGCGAAAGAACTCGAGTTTTTGGCCAAAAAACAACTCCGTTTTCACTCGTTTTTGCTTCTGTTTGCATGGGATTTAGTCCCAAACTTAGAGTTAACTATTTCATGCATCCAAGCATGCATATTTAGCTCCTTTTTATCTTGAATTGTCAACCCATTCATTCTTCTAACTCCATTTCTTCTTCAGTGATAAGCTATATTGGCTTGTTCACTCCCTAATTAGCCTAGATCACTCGTGTCTTCTAAGTTAACTCTCCAATCAAGGGAGTTAACTCTCCATCCTCTCCACCTCTTTTAGCCTCTTCAAACCTATAAATACACCCCTCTCAAGCACAAAGGGAGGCAATTTCATTTGTGCATCCAGTCTTTTGCAAGTTTTTGCTCTCCAACTAGCATCCATATGCTCATACAGGACGTTCGAGCCTTTTGCTTTTATTGTTGTCTCATCAAGCTTCGCTAAAAGCTTCATATAGCATCGATACATTGCCCAAATCACAAGCCATAGTGCTCATTAGCTCACATTGAGCTCTCATTCAAAGCTTTCAAAAGCTTCTTTTTGCATCCCTTTTTCTATTGTTGCCAAGAGGATCTCCCCGCTGCTACAAGCGGATAAGAGGTTGCCCACGCAAGGATTTTTGAGAGTAATGGAGGCTCACGCGTCTTTTATTCTAGGTTCCTTCATGCTTTTATTTCATAGTAATTAGAAAATCTCAATTTGCTCTTGGAAATAGTAAATGCATGTTGCCATTTCCTTGATAGGCTAAGTAGATCCTGCATTGTTAGATTAGTTTGCTTTCAAAAGTTTATAGATTAGTACTATTTCAAAGCAATTTTATTTTCCTAGAGTAATTGTTCCAAATATTCACAAAAACAAAACAAATTCATAGATCAATTGCATTAGATAACTTCATCCTAGATTGCATCCATATTTTAATTCCTAGAATAGAAAAAAGCACTTTATTTCCATAAATACTCAAAAAAGCACAAAAATATTGTTTTTGCACTCATATAGGGTTGCATGTATCAAAAAATCACAAAGCATAAAAACATTAGCATCATAGAAAGTCCACAAACCCTTGTTTCCAACACATGGTCAACTTTGGTCAACATTAGTCAAAACCCTTGATTCCAACACAAGGTCAACGCAAAGTCAAACCTTAGGTCAAACAAACCCTAAGTCAAATCGAGGTTAACTTCAGCTATCTCTCTCTTCGTTTGGGCTCACGAATGTGCCCTGGGGTTAGAGGGGAGTGGGTGAGGGCAATCCTTGACGAGATAGAGATCCACCCTAGACCACAACAAGATCAACAAACAATTGAACAACACAGGTTGAGGATATTCCAAACACAGGGTATCATCCAATAGTTTGAACAACTCCAATACAACAGAAGTATCAACGAAAACAATCGTCAACCTACACAGCGTTGGAAGCTTAGCAATCCAAACAAAAGAACGGTGACTAATGACCCTTCAAGTCATATAGTTATTTTAACAGTCACAGAACATCAGATTAGAATCTACGCATAAGAAAGGCCCCAGGACCGGCCGACCACTCCGCGAAGTCCAGCTCTCAAGCAAGTCAGACCAGCCCTGTGTCTCACCTCCTCTCGATTGGCTACTTCCACGAGAGCGAGAGTGACGTGGAGGTTCGCCCCGTAGCAAGGAGAGGGGTCCATGTGCGCGCCAAAGCTGACTCAACTGCCCGAGGCTATCGAGTCATGTTTTTGAGTGTACATATTTTGGTGAACCTGACGTGAAAGGCAAAGCCTCTTGGTTATGCTTTTTGCATTCCCATTGCTTGGATCCCACTTTATTCATCGTTGTCACACCTGACGTCAAATTCACCACATATTTTGGTGAACCCGAAATGAAATTGCAAATCCTTCTAGGACAAGTGATTTTGTGTTTCAACTTCAAGGATTCAATCATTATCACTTTCGCTTCCGCGACCGTCTCCGTCGCTTCCGTCTTTGCCACTTTCACCATCACTCGTTCCATTTATTCTATGGTGTTTATGACACCCCCGAATATGACAGAACCAGACCTGAACTTAGGGAATATTCTCACAAGGGAACCAGAAACTCCCTCTTTTGACAGGTATGTGCCTCCTAATCCAAATGCACTAGTTTCAAACTACTACGACTATGAAGATTCGGATTACAAACAAGATAGGAGAGAACCTAGACGTTCTCTGTCATTCAACAATCCTACATGGGAGCATAATCTTGTCATGCCAAACACACCTCATAAAGCGATTACAAGTAAGGTCCGAAGTCCATCGCATGGACCAACCCTCAACAAGCATTTCAAGCACTCGTCTTGATGATGAGGTAAGAAGGCTTGAAAGGAATCTACAAGAGGCCAAGGATGCTCAAGAGGCCCTGAAAGTTGCTTTACGAGAAGAGCAACAGGAAAATGCTATACGAGAAGAGCAACAGGAAAATGCTATACGAGAAGAAATGCAAAATCATAACAACATTCGCAACGAAATCCCTAGAAACGAAGAAGTGCCTAGAGGTCCTACACCTACAAACCTCATTGCAACGCTAGTACAAAGAATCAGGACTCTGAAGGCAAGACAACATGTCCCAAAAAGAAGACAAAAATCCCATGAACACATTAGAATTGAACAGGACCAAGGGGCATCTCAGAATCCCCCTTACCTCAACTACTACTCACAAAATGGGGGTAACAACACATTCTCGAATGGGAATCCTCCTATTCAAAACACTCAAGCAATACAGGAAAATCAAGCGAATCAAACAATGGCATTGGGTTATCAAAGCCCACCTATGGGGTTAATGTTGTCAACACCACAATCACAAAATGCCTTTTTCGGCACATACTTGGAGTATTTAAAGGAGCCACTCGACATGGCTATAAGAAGTGTTCCGTTACCACAACCATTATCAGATCTCCCGAAGTTCAAAGGAGAAGGAGACTCCAATTCGCACATCAAGGCGTATACAACTGCAATAAGAGAACTCCTCCCTTGGGATGGGGTTGTCGCAAAAATCTTCTCAAAGACACTAGAAGGGATAGCCCTGGATTGGTATTATCGCCTGCCAGAGGCCTCGATACACTCATTCAGATAGTTAATAGGAGAGTTTTTCAAGGCTTTCGACATGAAAAAACTCGTGAAAACAGGGATCCGAGAATTCTTGACAATGAAACAAGAACCTAATGAATCAATGGCCCATTTCGTCACTCGGTGGAGACAAGTTCTCTACTCTTCAACAAGTGCTCCAAACATGGATCACTGCGAGTTGTGTGATCTCTTCTTGCATGACTTGAACAGGGATACAAGAGAAGAAGTCCAAAAATTGCCTTACAAGTCCTATGAAGAAGCTTTGGAAAGTGCCTTGCGGATTGACCAGCAACCATTGATAGTGGCAAAAGGATCTGTGGGTCGAATGGAAGGTTGATAGTTGAGGACACTGGAAAAAATGCACCTGTCATTAAGATCCTCAAGAATAATAGGAACGCAATGACAAACGGGGTAACAAATCAACTCCCAGTCAAGAAAGTGAGGGATGATTACAATGGAAGAGATTACTATCCTGCATATGTCAACGCGGTTGATCACCCTTGAAATAACGCATACTATCCACGGGATGACTATCAATCTTGGAATCGAAACGGAAATGGGAATGACGGAAGATCCGAAGGCCCCCCTACGAGTATAATTAGTTTTGTTCTTTCCACAGGACTAGGGGGCACAGCACGGAGTCTTGCAGGGAATATAATAGGTTCATAGCAAGGTTGCCAGAAGACCAACAACAGATGTTCATAGAGATGTTCCTAAATCTGCAAGAAGTCACGCCAAATAACAAAGGACCAAGGCAAACACAAGCGCCAATAGCCCCGCAAAATGTAGACATGAGAATTTATCAGGACCCATTTCCCACACACAAAGACACAGAAGCAACTAATCAAAACAATGTCGTCCAAGGTACTAACGCAAATATCCCTCCACAACTAGGGCAAAAAGGAGAAGCCAGAATGTTAGGACTGATAGAAACATTACATGATGAAGAAGGAGAACTCGACAAGGAGCAAAAAGTACATGAAAGCACAGTCTCGGTAGTGGAACCAATACCAGCTCCGATTGGACCTTATGAATTAATTGAAGACTTAAAGAAAACATATGTACACATCTCATTCATTGATCCCCTCAAGAACTCTTTGTTGTGACGTTTTCACACATTGCCCCATTGCAAATGGGGGACCCCCTCAATTTCTCGCTTTTTGTCTTAGTTTTTCTTTAGGATTTCAAGTTTTTTGAGTTTATAAGTTTGTAGTATAGCTTCACCCAAGTCTCGTCAACTTCTTGGCAAAGTTCATCTTGTCATGTGAGAATTCCTAAGTTGATCACTCTGACTATGTAAGTTCGAATATGAAATTGCCCAACACATAAGACTGAACATAGAACTTGTTATTAACAATGCCGGAATTGCAAAACCCATAAATGAGTTGCAAAATGATTTGAAGTGATAAGTGAATTCGTGCCAAGAAGTTTGTCCAAGCAATTTAGGAAATTCACACTTAGAACTGCTTCATTCACTAAAAGGATTGAAATTGTTCTTCACGCACTAAGTCAAGTGTCAGGGAATTGTGAAAGATTTATTGCAATTTGCACCTATTATTGAATGAATTCTTGCAATCCCCGACATTTCTTGTGAAAGACTTAACCTTGAATGACTTCTTGCAATATGCAACTCTCACTTGTCAAGGAACATCTCAAGATTGCAAGGAAAGTGCGACTTTTACACTGAATTAGTGAAAGACTCCCTCAAAGATGCCCTCAATATTGAAAGGAAATCGTGAAAGCTTGAAAGGAAATTGCACTGAATAAGTAAGTTTTGAAGAAAACAGGGAAAGTCCGATGGAAAATTTGAACAAGTTCTTGCAATATGCGCCAAGAATTCCCTGAACAACCTCACCAAAAGTGTGATTTTTTTGCAAGAAATCAGCGAATGACAAGCAATGACAATGCGACCAAGAAGTTTGTGAATGCCATTTAGGAAATTGCAAACAAGAAAATTGAACAACTTCATCAAAAGTGCGCTAATAAAATTGAATGAGTTCCTCAAAAGCGCGACTGGAGATATTGAAAGAGATGACGTCAACAATAAGAAATATTGAAAGAATTCATAAGAATTGCAAGAAAAATTGAAAGAAATCCTAAAAGTGCGATGAGGAAAAGATTGAAAGGACTCTCCAAAAGTGCGATTTGCACATTGAAAGACATCAAATTGAAAGAAATCATCAAATGCCCAACAAGAAGCTTGTGAAAGACTTCACGAAAAATGCGACTACGAAAATTGTGAAAGAATCAAAGGAAACTGTGCCTAGAAAAATTGAACGACTTCTTGCAATCAGCGACAGGAAATTTTGAAAGAAATTTGTGAAAAACCTTGTCAAAAGTGCAATTTTTCTAAATTGTGAAAGACCCTAGGAAAAATGCACCCTGCATTAACATATGGAAAGTCCAATATGAACTTTGTAAATGACCTCAATGAAATTGCGACACGAAGAATTGAAAGAGACTACCAAATTTGTGCTCAAGAAATTGTGAACAACACTATGGAAATTGCGCTTAAGATTTATGAATCATCCTCTAGAAAATGCGAAATTGCAAAAAGAAACATGTGAACTTCGTTGTCCTATCATTCAAGTCGGCCTGTGTAAATTTATTAATAAACATTGTTTAAAGCTTATAGTAAGGTCGGCCTAGTAAGTAGGAAATTCGCCCAGCACATGTATAAAAGGCAGTGCTCAAGTCATAATTCCTCCAAGCAAATGCAATCTGATTTAAAGGAAGAGCAGAAACCCTTTGAAGAAGTGTGAATTCATTTGAGAAGACGAATGAATTTTCTCTAAGGGAGGGCAATTTTGTGAAGAAATATTGTTTTTCAAGTATTATTATTATTCATTTCTTCTGAACTAGATTCTTGAATGTAATTCCTTGCAAAATTATTTATGCTTCATCTTGATATTTCGTTGCATGTAACGACTTTGATCACTGTGACTATTGAAAGTTTTCCTTTGTTTGTGCAGGAATTCAGGAGCAAGGATAACTTTCGTGAAGATGATACTCAAGGTGGATGCGAAAAACTTTCAACACCAAAGAAGGAAATTACTTCCAGTGACAAGGAGACTTCACAAAGTTCCAATGAAGATGAAGAAAGTTCAAGACATTTCAATGACATAAAGAATGTAAGCACCAAAGACAACAGGATAGACAAGAGTTCCAACATTAGGGATTCTAGTTCCAGACAAGAAGAACAATCCTTGGAAATCCAAGAACAAGAATCCAGTTCTTCATTCATCAAGAAAATCGAGTTCAATATCAGGAAATCAAGAATTGCACCAAGAAATCCAAGAATCCAAAGGAAGCACAACACAAGGAACATTCAAGGGATAATCATGATGAGGTGGCATCCAGTCATCGTCATTCGATCAAATTGTGCCACATCAACATGTCTAGATACATTGAACCTGGAAGTTCAAGATAGAAATAAAGACGGAGCTTTCTAGAAGATCATGTTGTTAATATCTCATTGGTCGATGGTGGTAGTAGTTGTAACTACCTTTCAATAGGCTTGTGTTGTCTTTAATCTTGGCCATTGATTTAGAGAATCAATCTGGGCCCTTTGTTGTATTCTTGAGCTCTATATAAAGGCTCATTCTCTTCATTTGTACAAGTTTCATCTCCTTAAGTTGTTAGAGTTCTTCTTTAGAGCGTAGATGTTCGAGTAGAAGCTTTTGAAGAGTTGAAGAGACATTGGCAAATTGTTGTTAAGATACTACCAAGACTAATACATTCTCATTGAAGATTGGTGATTATTGTGTTGTTTTGGCATGTTAGCATGGTTTCCAATTTCTTGAAGATTATTCAAAGCAAATTAGATAGATTTTAGTTACAATTCATTGATATGGTGAATGAATGTATAGATATTTGATGAATTCCTTGGTTCATACTTTTTATGGATTGCCGATGGTAATTTACAATACAAAGTTGCCTGAACCCCATTTTGCAATAGTTCGATTGTGGATATTTGTTCAAGTTGTGCCCGCTGTGGGTATTTGAATGCATATTTGCAATATGAAAATCCTTCATTTCCTTTGAAGATTGCACTAGTTTCGTGTAGTTGTTGCTCTCATGGCGAAGCAAAGCTCAATTTAAAGGAGTTTGTCTATCGAAGCATCATTCATTATCTCATTGTCCTTGGAGTACATTACATTTCTCTTAACCCTTCCCTTTTGATATTTCTTTTTAGTTTGTTTGAAGAAGTTTCCATCCATTCACAAATCCGAGGAGTAAAGAATTTCATCCATGTCCATGAAGGAGTGATTTAGCATAAGTCCCTTTGTGATTACCAACAAGATCACATCATTTCACTGAGTCTATCCATGTGCACGTCAAGACCTGACATTCAAGGAACCTTGGAGTACTCACTTGATCACATTGTTTAGCATTTGAGATACTTTGTTCAAGAGAGGATAGAGCACTTAGTGTTTTATTCTAATGTTGTTGCAGTCACAAAAAAACACATCAGCACTCTCCTTCACATCGCTAAACATTACTAAAAGCGATAGGGTTAAAGTACCTGCATCAAATCACGCCGCCAAATGAACAAATCAACCATGTGGATTTCGATGTAAACCCACCAAACTCCAAACTCAAGGACCCAAGGTTCTTCTTTGATTTAAAGCAAATGCCTTCTGAGGTGGAATTAACAAAGAAAAGAGATCCCGCACTATACTTGCAAGTGTGGATTTATGACACGTGCATCAAGAGAATACGAATCGACAACAGGGCAGCGGTGAACATAGTTCCATTTTCTCTCATAGAAAGAATGTGTTATGGGCACACCAACATCACCGCACCTAGAGACACATTAAGCAGATACGACAATTTGAAGACTGCCACGATAGGGAAGATCACACTTCCAGTGTCTTTGGTACCAAAAACTATCCCAACCACGTTCTATGTCATTGATAAAGACACAGGGTATAATTTGCTTTTTGGAAGACCCTGGATACACAGAATGAAAGCTATGCCATCTACGTTGTTCCAGGAAGTTTCATTCCTACATCTTGGGAGGGTCTATGTTGCAAAAGGGGATCCAAAGCCTTTCAGTATGATAAAATCTAATACAGTAAACAAGAAGATAGGCATTCCCATCGAGTATGAGCTTCCCATGAATAAGATTTTTGTCCCTAGTCCTACACCACAATCGATATGTATCAAGAGGACAAAAATTCCGGAAAAGACGGTAAATACAGAATTGAAAGCCTTA
The DNA here is from genome assembly GCA_027924645.1 of Cunninghamia lanceolata. Classification (NCBI taxonomy): domain Eukaryota; kingdom Viridiplantae; phylum Streptophyta; class Pinopsida; order Cupressales; family Cupressaceae; genus Cunninghamia; species Cunninghamia lanceolata. Next base: position 15,036,815 of record BSBN01001272.1, on the reverse strand, counting down.
GAAAGTAAGGCACCGTCAAAACAGAAAGAGATCATCCCCAAGGAAACAGCAACGTGAATCATGAAGTGGATAGAAAAGGATGGACCTCTTTAGTTTCCTTTGGAAATTCTTATGATCGATGTGCAATCGGCCTATAAACTCTTTCCTTGCATAGGAGAAAAACCCCATAGAATCGAAGGACCAGTGCTTGAAACAGCTACACTAGATCTAAGACATGCAGACCCTCACACCTTCTCAGATCCTGAGGAAGACTTAACCGAAAGTTACACTCCGTTGACACCACTAAGAGAGTCATGTATCCCCGAAACACCAGAAGAAAGTGACTCATATGAGCCACTCACACCGTTGAAAGATTTTATAGACCAATGACGCCAATGGAAGAAGCAAGTTTTGTAGACAACAAATCGACCAATGTGATAGGGATTCTCCCAAAAATGTTCATAGTCTCTCAACCTCACATGCAACCCACTACTTCTGCTTCAGTACAATCCAATGAGCTTGGCGAATGGGAAGCACCCTTAGTGCATATCGAGATGGTAGAGAGGCTCCCTGATGAAGAAAGCGAAGGAACATTTAACAAAGAATGGAAGATGCGAGTGACGGTCGGAACAGATGATCCTGTCATCTTTGAATTACCAGGGAGCTACATAGGATATACCATGGATTTAAGACCTAAGCCCAATGGAAGGACAAGTATAAGCTTTGTTCCTCCTGACGAGCAAAGGGAGCCTCAAACTCCTTTCGAGTTATTCCAATTCCTTCAAAATATTCAGGCTTGACAGGAAATAAAGATTTACATGCAGGATCAATTCAATACGCTTATGGAATTACTAAGATGCAACGAAGTCTTGTATTGGACTCCATCACATCAACAAGCTTTCCAGGATTTACTCTCTCTCACGTCACCAAGAGAGACCTTGGAGTTAGAAGGGTTTCAGCTAAATGATATCGCGAAACCTTACAAAATAGGAGAGCTCGTCTTAAGAAGAGGTAGCACGAAGAACAATAAAAGAAGATGAAAGAGAAAATTCACTAAGGACTGGAAAGGTCCCTACATGGTTAAAGAAGATGTCGGTAACGATGCCTATCTCTTGTGCATGATGGAAGGTGAGGAATTTGGCGAGACAGTCAATGCCTTTCACCTTAAGAAGCATTGTCTAAAAACCATTAAAATCGTAAAACATAAAAACACAAAAAAAAATCTAATATTCCAAAAATACAAAAAAATTGCAAAAACCAAAAATATCAAAAAAATATTTCATTGCATTTCAGCATCATTCTATCCATCTTGCATTTCAGTGAATGACTCCCCCTTATATTATTTTCATTTCAGTAAGGAGTCTAAGGTTGCCTAGGTGTAGGTGATCCTTTTAGGTTTTGAGATTCCCCTATTTTCACGATCGCCATTCTCCCCTTTCATTCCCAATGACTCTAATCAAAGCCTAGCTCCTAGCTTTACACTGATCCCAGTCTTAATGAGCCATGTTGTTAATTCTAAGCAAAGTCGGTATTCAAACCCACAGTGTTTAAAGGAAGCTTGCAAGTAGACCTTCCCCACTCTTCCCTAGTAGAAAGGAAGTCCGACTAGACTGTGAAAACTTTTGGTGGTGCTCAGCCCCTTATCTTTCCTGGCAAAAAATGTTAGGAGGATCATAACTCTGAAGGAAGCAATCTAAAATACGAGTGAATAAAAAAATAAGTGATCAAAAAATAAAGAGTGATGAGAAAAGTGAGAATTGCGAGATCATATTATTGTATATCCAAAGCTCAAAAGCATTCATTTTCATAAAAGTCAAAAATCCAAAAAAAAAAAAAAGGAGAAAATCAAATGAGGCATTCCACAAAATACAAGAAAAGAAAAAAAGCATAAAAAAAGAGTTAAAAAAAAAAGAGCGATAGAGAGAAGATTGTTGAATGTCCGTACCCTTGGGTGGAGATAAGTCTAAGCTCGAAGCCTCAAGGGTGACATTCTATCGGAGGAAATAAAAGAGAAAGGTACAAAGCACACACACGCACTAGCTGAGCAAAGCCAACAGTATAATAGTCTTAACGACCATTTTCTATATAGGGACCCTTTTTCTTTCCCATTTTTCCTTTACCCCGGGTCCATCTTGCTTGCCATCTATGATCTAAATCCAGCGAGCACCAATAAAATTTGTTATTTGTCCATCTTAAAAGCTTATCAAATTGTCTTATCTAGATAAAGATCAGTGTTTAGCCTTTAGCAAAGCCAAAAATTCAAAAGCACTTCATCTCCCTCCCGCTCCCCACTTGAGTTCTAAAAATCCCTATCTCACCGACTTGAATAGGTCTTCTACACCAGGATAACCCGCAATCCCTTGGATTGAAAATCATACTAAAGAGCAGTCATATTGTTTGTTCCATAATGCATTCATACCAAAATCAGAAAAAGAGAACTAAAGCAATAAAAGTTAATGTCATAACTCATGGCATTCCATAGAAGTAGAAGTTTTATTTCAGTATCGCTTGTGTTCTTGCATTTGCATATCGTCCCCTGCATTCATATATATTCAAAAAAAGAACTAAAAACATATCATCATTATCATGCTTGCATTCTTAGAGTTAAGGGTCTACATAATCAAAAAGTTCTGAAAACTTCCAAAGTACACCAGAGATAAGCATTTATACGATGGCAATAACCATAAGGAGATGGTTTTTTATAGATAAATCAAAGGTTCAAAGTTTTACAAGAGTACAAGAGCCAAGACAAAATGTTCTAAAGAAAGTAAGGCTCCCCATGCAAGGGGGCATGATGGTGAAACAAAAAAAAAAAAGCAAAAGCTTCAGGGATGGCCCCCTCCAACAGAACCATTAGGGCTCCTGCTCCTCTGCCTCTGAACGGCACTAGAATCTTCATGAGATCTATGAGCGCGAGGAACCCTACTCTAAGCTCTAGAATGAGCACTCGTGCTAGATTCAGGGAGCCGAATCCCAAGGTGAGCCATCTCACGAAGAACGGCATTCTCAACCCTAAGGATGAGAGTCTCTGATCTCAAGGAATCATTCTCCTTGCACCCATGGTAGGCAAGAGCAAAGATGTCAGTGTGTCGGCCAGCTCTAGTAGACACCCCGGGATCAACTAGAAGTCTCTCTCGTGATAAACTAGTGAAAGGACTAATCAAATCAATAGAAATCTTACGGACAAAAGTCCTCCACTCCTCGACACTACCTAAAAGACAGACAAAAGGAATAAAGATTCATAATTCTGAGTAAAGAAGGACAATGCAAAATTCGAAAACAAAAGCAGACTTACGAGGATCGTCGGCCTACCAAGAAGGATCAAAGCGCCACATCGCACATCAGAATGAGGAGGTCTAGGACCTGAAGAAGTCTCTGGAATCTCCCCCTCATCAGAGTCAACGTCCTGAGCATCTCCAACTGACCCATCGTCTGACTAATCATCTCCATCAAGCATGTAGTCCTCGTCAATAGAATCTGAATCCTCCACGATAACAAGTCCATGGGAAGGAGCTCCTCCCCCTCCCCTCTATCCACCTCTTGGGATCCTAGAGGTTTTGGTGATCAAAACCCCGGGAGTCAAAGGAGTCCAAACTACGGGTTTCTAGTCCGCCTTGCCCATCTCCTGTGGACAGATCGGTAACATGTAGGAACTGGGGGCAAGTCCTCAGGAAAGTCATCACCTAGCTACTCAAGGACTCGCTCAATACGGTGAGCCTCAATGAAACCATTACGATCAGAAAGCTCTAAAACGTTGTGACAGTGGTCTCAAATCTGCATATCATGAGACCATGTGCCCTCCATGTCAACATAGGGGTCGGCAATCATATCTGCATCTGTAAGAGTAGCCACAACGCACAACGAAGTATCAAAGTGGCCCACATGAGCCCATCTGGCGGCTCTCGGAAGTCTATGATCAGAAAGTGGAATCTCCTTCTGATATGGCCTCATATGCTCAAAGATCCGGGTCATGATCAGAGTGGAGTGGGCTAACACAAGAGCCCCACGGCGAGCAATACGATGGAAGGCTCGGTAAATCATCGCAAGAATATCAACACCCCATGCAAAAATGATACCCTGCTCAATGCACTAGATGGTGGGTGCCCAACACCATCGCAGACGGGCTGAGGCCTTGTCTCTAGACAGCTTCGATGCAATCAACCCAATTAGGAACTTCCTCAAAAGAGGAATGCGAAGCTGCAATACTGTCGTAAGACGAACACCGGTCTGGTCCTCGGGACGACTCACCCCCATAATCAGAGCCCAGGATGCCTTGTCCTCAGGGGACTCGCTGGTAGGTAGAACAAGTGGATGCCCTCTCACAAGACCTCCAAGAATGCGGTAAACATCATACAAGGTAATGGTCCATTCCCCTGAAACATGGGGAAACCTCAAAGTGTTCCTATCGGCATCCCAATAGGTCAAAATGTCACAGCAGATATGAGAGACAGGATGAACTAGAACATGGCAAATCCTAGCCAAACCTGTCCTCTTCAGGACAACAAGATCGTTAGGAGACAGTGAATCATACATCTCAGAGAGCCATAACTGCTCACGATTAGCATTCCAACGAATGCGCATATCTTGTCATCAGAAAAGAACTTTCGATTAGATCACATCAACTCAGAAAATCCCTAAAAATCATATAACTTGCGAAAATTTCACAAAAAAGCATATAAAACCTTCAAAATTGCAATAAATTGACGAATTCAATGTTCAAATTAGACCGAGACGAAGTGTAGTAAACATCAGAAAACATCAAATTTCAATCAGAAACAATCTCGCTAGGTCGCCCCTTTCATCAAACTAGATCTCCCCTGGGTGACCTGTTGATCATGATGTTAGTCACAATAACATAGATAAAGAATTCACAAAATGAACCTTCATCATCTTGAAAAGTATGATCAACTCAGGATGAATTGATAACTCCAAGTCTCCGTTCAGTCAAGTCTTGACCATCTGATAATCTCTCAGTTAGTTTGATGTGAATTGTTGTTTTCCATTCAAGGGCCTTATGTTACAGTTTGAAGTGATTTGCATCCAAATATGCTCTGTTTATCATGCTTTTTGTGAATTCTTAACGAACAAGGTTAAATTTCACTGTATTTATCCTGGTTATGCTTCTGCACCATGAATTTGTGTAAATATTGTGCCTACAAGCTGATATTTAAGTGTTCTTTGTCATTATTGGTGGTTCTGTGCATGATATTTTCAAATTGACATGCTATTTGCTCAAATATGCTAAAGATATTTAGTTACCTACGAGATGTCAGCATATTTCTCCGTATCTGCTTATTATATTTTGTGTGTTTGCAATTATGATGGTGATCGAATGAAATTAAAGAAATTTGAACTAAACTTTCTGATTCTACTGCAATTAATGAGTTTCAACCATTGTATATGTGCAATTCAATACTTCATGAAATAGAGATGAAAACCAAACCATGCTATGCCAGGGCATTCCACAACTTCACACAGTTGGTGCTAATCTTCAAAGGGATATGAAATCATCAACATGAACTAGTTGATATGCACTCCAAGGGATGCAGCACATCACAGTAACAAGTCAAGATGATATCCAAAAGATTACTCAAGGTTTACAATGTAGCTGTAATCTGTATCTCTATTGCATTCAATATTCAAAATGTGAACATATTTACAATTGGTCTTCAGAAAGTACCATGACATTCAACAGTCCTATCTCAATTAATCTCTTAATGAATCTTACAAATTGCAATCCACTTCCTCTTATAGAGTAAGGAAGGGATGCGGTTACAAAAGATCCTGTGGTTAGGATTCATCCATTACAATCAACAGTCTATATTACATTGACCAAGTCAACAGACCAAAACACTTTGCACAAGTTGCCACTTGGCAACCATCTAGTCAAGTACAGTTGTCCTTCTGGAATATTCTTCAAAATTATGTTGACTTGGCCAGCTTATCCATACGCCCTGCATCTTTGCTCATTCCTCATATGTAGATGGGTCATCTTCTATATGCACATTAATAGCCCCCCTGATAGGTTCATATGCTTGGACTACTCTTTCTATTTCCCCTCCATCCTATACCTTAGCATTTTTAAATGCATGTCCCTGGCTATTGAATTGAGTCGGCAAGGATATCCACTTATTCCTCCGGTTATTCAGTACCTCATTGTACTTCTCTATCTTGGCTCTCATTATCATAGCCTTGTCAATTATATCCTCAGAGAAATGGTTAAGAGGATCATCTGATGCAAACCTGAAGTTATCCTAGAAGGCTTTGGTGGGAAAGTCCATATCTTGGTTCTCTACCTTTCCTTCAATCTTGTCTTCAAGAGCCTCCAAAATTTCTATCTCTTCTGATAAGAGCCCATGCAATTTGACACTAATATCCCTGGACTTAGCATTACATTTCTTGAGAATGTCCACCTCAAATTTTGTGTCTTCATACCAAATATCCAATAGTTGTGAAGTTTGACCTGTCAGAATATTATTGCCAATTGGATATCAGGACATTCACATCTACTTTCTTCATCTCAGAAAGAGGAGTCAAATGTTTATCTGCTTTCATTGACCTCTGCGCAATCTCTTTCTACATTTTATCAACTTTGCTCTTTAAAGTGCTGAGCAAGTCCCAATTGGCAAGTGAGGTCTTTATCACCGGTTCTCCTTCAGATAGGAACCGAATGAACCATTTGTCTAGCACCTGTGATCAAAGCTTCATGACATCCAACCCCGTGATCTCATCTTGTGACACTATTGCTAGTGGGGTGGATGTTGAAATGGGAATATTAGTGGGTGCCACTAATCCCTTTATGAATGTCTGCATTTGAGCAATGTGCTCTTTATGCTCCTTATTCTTTGCCTTTTCCTTTTCTATCCTGGCCAATAAGGTATTGTTAGAAATTAATCTTTACTTAGTGAAGATTATTATTCTTTAAAGATAATTTATTACTTGTATTTTAATATTTTATTTGGTTTATTATCCCCACACATGTATGGATAATTCACCCTTTTATTCATCCTGCAGCAATAATCTATTTCTGTAGATTCCTCCTTAAGAGGAAACAAGTGGCACACACCTTATGAAAGATGGCATATGGGAGTTACGAATAACTCCCCTGCTCACCTCTATTTAAGAGGCGTCTCCTCCTCTCTTTCATGTATTCCTTATTCCTTATTCTTCATTCTTCATTCTTCTAATTCTTTTGTTCTTCCCATTACGCTCATTGAGAAGATTTCTCTCTCTGTAATCTTTATTAGGCTACATGCCATTTGCCTAACACGGGATTTTTCTTTGTTTTTCCCCCTTCACAATCTTGGTCTCCATTGGTGCATGTTGGTAAATTACTTTTATTATTTATTTATTTACTTCACATGTTTGATTAATAGTTTTTAGTTTTTTTGATCCTTTAATCTTCTTTACAGGTATCTATGATATCCTTGGCTTCTTGGCTTTCTTGTTGTTTAGTAGCAAAGCCCAGGTCCACAGTGGTTATTTGAAACTCTCCTGCACTTATTTCCCCTTTAGCCTTATCTACAACAGGTATAGCTATTTGAGTTGTCCTTTTGCTTATTGCAGGATCTCTCTTTATTGCAGAGGTAGCCCTGGCTCTCCTCTTTGGTTTGGTTGTTTCAGCCAAAAATAATGAAGATATATCAAAATTTGAAGAATCAAAGAATGTAGGTGGATTCACCTCATGTTGAAGCCAATATGGTACATCATCTTTGGTCCCTTCTTGGTCTGTATGCTCAATGTGAGCATCATGTAACTCTAAGTTTTTCTCTTCTAAATTATCATCATTTATTCTTTGTTCTTGTTCTTCTACTTCCCCAATGTGACTCCTGTCATCCACTTTCTGTTGTTTATCATGTATGGGGATTTCTTCTGGTATCTTCTCACTTTGATCAGGTATCATTTGTTCATCCTGAAGTGGTGGTGGATTCATATCAGGTCCCTGATGACCAGGATCCTGAATATCTTGATGATCTATTTGGTTATCTTTACACACCATTTCTTGTTCCTTATTATCATCTTCCTTCATTGGACCTTCCTGTCCGGATTCTGACATGTTTCCATCCTTATTATCTTGGGTCTCAGATATGACATTCGGACCTAACTGTCAAGATGCATCAGTTATCTTTTCTCCTTCAGCATGCCCTTGTTCAGTGTCTTGGGCATCTGGCTGACTAGGTATTTCCGTATGCACATCCATAGCTACATTGTCTTCTGCTTCACCATGCTCTAGGACTGCATCCTTATCTTTGTCTGCATCGTCATCGCCATGATATGCTAAATCAATTACTGTTGGGCTTGTGACTTGGCCAATTAATCCCTCCAAGACTATTTTATGTGCCAAGGCTTCTGGATTGTCTTCTTCTATATCCTCCTCCCTCTCTTGTTGTACTATGGGACTATTTTGAGGTATTACCATTGTATTCTTTACCAATGATTCCATGGGGCTAGCAGACACCTCATCTACTACCTCATCATTAGAAAGGTCTATTGTTTTATCTAGAGATAAAGGCTAATCACCCTCTCTTTTCTCATTCTCCTCCCTGACTTCCTCTGCTAATTCAGTCTTAAATTTAACAATGGTGGGGATAGCAGCATCATGCTATAAGCTTTGTTGAATCCCCTCACCTCCTTGGCCTTTAAGCACAATGTTTGGGCGTTTATCTACTGATCCCCTCATTGTGGGCACTTGAGCTTGGCCTTTTCTGGATGACCTCTCTTGAGTTTTCTTTCTTCTTTTTATTACCAAGGGCCCCTCATCATCATCACTTTCCTCCAAGTCCTCATAAGTGATGCCCTGTTCTACTGTATGCTCAGGTTGCTTCTCGGGCTTCTTGGATGTTGTAGCAGCAGAAGTTGAGGCTTGTGCTTTTTGAGGTGAAGGCTTTGGGGTGATCTTGACACCAATGTTCATCCCTCCCCTCTTGGTTGCCTTGGATGAACCTTCCTATATTCTCTTCTCCAAACATTGTCTCTTATCTTTAAGGAAGTCGTCATAATCTTCGTTTGCCAATTTCTTGTCTCTACCTTTTGTTATCAATGGTCACAGCCACCCCCTTGGTTTTGAGCACAGAAACCTCCTCTACCAAAGCTTTGGTCAATTGCATGACCCTCTAAGTAATTATTTCTACTGAGGTTTCCTCCGACTAGCTCCAATCAGGTGGGGAGATTGTCTCATTGTATATCTTCTTTTCTTCATACTCTTGAGACATTATCACTTCATCATCCTCATGTACTTGTGGGGGGGCTGGAATACAATCCAAGGTACGAATTTGTCTCAGTGTGAGCCTTTGGTAGCTCCTACTCCTGACTTCAACATCATCCGAGCAATCAGCCCAACAATCTTCTATGTTTTCCTGATGCACTGGATTCTTATATAATGCTTCCATCCTACGATAGGGATCATACTGCCTTGATAAGGGGAAAGGCTACAAACACATCAGTTGCAGTCCTCCTATGGCCTCTTTAGTTGTTTTTGCATCAGGGCACATATACCAGCCAATCATAAGTGGAAACATGACCTTGGGTATTTTATTCTTCTGGACAAATGCCTCATGTGAAGGCAATATTTGCCTAGCCATGTCCATCACTATGACCTTATCTGTTGGATATCTTGGCAACATCATGGGTTGCCCATCGAAACCTTCCATTCTTATGTATGTAAATGCAAGAAACTGGATGAACCAAGATCCATTCCTGCCTACTGCTGCTTGAGCTTCCATGCTCATTCTTTTTTCTCTATCCTCCTCCATTGTTCAGACCAGATGCATGATGAAGCAATCATTAACCCTCTTGTAATGTCGGAGGGATGCCCTTTTGCCTAGTTGTGGATAATGATACCAGATATTTACATCTCCAGGATTACGGCCGACCCTGCCAACAACTTGCAGACTATTAAAATGTGCCTTTGGCTGCACATGAATACACCACGTAGGAGGTCATATGGAACATGTTTGTCTTCCCTCCCAACTTCTTCATACTTTCGTCAATACTATCACTGATTAGCTTTGCCCATTGTGGTATCTAATCAGTGGACTCTATCATCCTCATGACACCATACATCCAATCCTCAAAATAACCTGCATTTGGTCTTCCCCTCATCCAACTGAGCATAACCATCATGTATTGGTACTTAGGGGCGAGGTCGAATTTGTACAGGTGTACAGGAAATTTGGTCAATGCCTTGTATGTGTTGTTACTGGCTCTCTAGGAGAACACGAATTTCCTGCACTCCTTTAAACTACCCTGATACTGTTTCTCTAGGGCTCCCAAATTAATCTTATACAGATTGGATCCTAATGGTAAATTGAATGTGGAAGTAATACCTGCAACTGAAAAATCTGCATATATTCAACCATGTTTCTCAACCCTTTTGGTGTGGACATTGTAATTATTAGCGCATTCTGCCAATAGCTCAATGGCCTCCGTCGCGTATGGGAACCAACCGGCATGCCACATGCCCGAACTATATATACTCATGAGCAAACGATTTCCATTGCCTTTCTTTGATTTGGCTGTCCATGCATCAAGATCAGTGTTTCCCCGGGTGTGTATCATCTATTTGTCCATATTTGAACGCTGACCGTCCGGGTTGTATACACATAGGTGTCAAGAACTCAGTATCTGACCTATTCCTACGAATATCCATTGTATCCTGTAATGACAAGTATACATGTATTAACCTAACATGCATTTTAGGGTTTCAAATCTAAATATTTTGTGTACATCAAGGCATTTTACTTTCACAAAGCATACTCAAATGTCATCATATGAATTTACCATAGTGAAAACCATTTACCTATTTACCTATTTAGAAACGACAAAATGAGGGTTTCATCGTTACATACCCGATTTTCGCGCTTTTAAATTTACATAATCAAGATGAGGATGTGCGTGTTCACTTTTCAATCACCCTCCTCCGTTCACCGTTCAAGGTGCACCCCGTTCCGTTGAGATCGCAGGTTACTGTAATGGCGGTCTTAATCACATAGGAGCTCTGTAATCTCTTGTTAAATCATTTGATAAATGTAAAATGAGCATAAATCCCCTATTTCAATCGTTAACATCGGAGAATTAGGGCGTAATTAATGGTATATTATTCGTGTCCATGGATACACATGCAATGTTCTTAAGATCACAACAGGTGGCGCCGTGTGATTTGAAATTTTGAATATCCACCTACTGTTAAACAATATTTATTACGGGGTCTGCATATTTGAAAATGTTCGGGTGCTTAAACAATGTGCACGCTCTTTTGGAATATGCACCTGACGTCATCATGATGTAGGTCAACGTTGACCGGATGTAAGAAGCGGGTCATGAAAAAAACGAATGTATTTCCTTTTGTTCAGATATCAGGGCATTATGATATGTCCATATGGACTGGTCAACGTGCCACGTGGCATCCTCTTATTGGTTCTTGGAAGTCTACGTGTTATGGATCCTAAGGGTAGATATGCAGCCATTAAGAAATATCCGGGTGCTTAGTTATGGGAAATATCCCCCCTCTTAATCTAAAGATGAGGATGACGTCGTGTCAAATGATGTTTCTGGACAAGTTATAATATGACGTCATCGCCATCTTAGCGAATGTCAAGGTGCTAAGTTAATGTCTGGATATTGAAATTTATCGTTATATTGCACTAGGTCAGGATATTAACTAATATCTGGGATCTTAAAGAATGTGATGTCCTTTCGATATCAGGTATACGGGTGACATTATCACTCCATCAGGGTTTCTTTTGAGTAGGTCGGGGTGATGTCACCGTCACATTAATGAATATCCACACACTAAATTAATGTGTCGGCGCTCACTGTTTATAGTTATGTTCAGTCTCGGGGAGTCTGGGTGACGTCATCATCAGATTGTTACTTTGTTACGATGATATTTAATGACGTCACCAGGATGTTCACTAATATGCAAGATATTAAGAAATATGCTGACCCTTAGTATTTTCCTTGCATTTGGGTAAGTCCGCATATTAGCGAATATCAAGGATACCACGATGAATATGCACCCTTGCAGGATGTACATGCATTTCGATAGTTTGACTCCTCTAGTCAAAATTTGACGTCTGCATATTAGCGAATGTGCATGTTGTGACCTAATCACACATCGCCCCATTGCAAATGGGGACCCCCTTTTTTTTGAGCTCATGTGCTTCACTTTAGTCTTGGATGATATCTTAGCACTTTTTCATGATGAAGTCAGTGGTGTTTGAGTCTATAGCTCTATGGTGTATACCATAGTCCTCTGATGTTCTGATATCCTAATGTTCTAAGATCCTAAAAATGACCAAGTCTGATATCCTGAAAATCATCAACACTGACTAAGTCTGAAATCTGGTGGATCCTCCAAATTCTAGATTTTGCATGTTAAATCCTATGGATCCGAGCCAAACTTATACTTAAATATATTTTTCAATATACCTGACCCCTGAGGTACTCTGTTTCTAGGCGCGAATTCGCTCTGTTGTTCCAGGCGCATTTCCTTGCCATTTCCGACCAAAGTTGCGCCCAGCTCAAGGCACAAGTTTTGACATTCTCAACCCAAATTGGTGCCTTAAGTGATGAGCGCCCATACATGATAAGATTACCTAAATTCCGCGCCTTGTGAGAGGATATGTTCCAGGCGCACTTTCATGACAAAATGACCTAAACTTGCCGCCTTGCTTAGGAAGTGTTTTTAGGCGCATGCTTTAATAAAATATTCTAAAATTGGCGCCCTATAAGAAGTGTGCCCAGCAAAGGACATCATTCTATGAGACCCCTAAATTGGCGCCTCCATAAAATCATCTCATTTCAACCGTATGAGCCTTGGCACCCTTGCTAAGCATCATTGTTTCATTATTCAAGTGAAGTGGACTTAGTGAATTTTGCAAGTGATCAATCCAACTCTAAGCGCCAGTTTCATATAGTTTCAACCTCAAAGTGCGCCCAAGGAAGGAGACAACTATTCATCAATGTTAGGCACATATTTCACTAGTTTTCACCAACATGAGCACCTACAATGGAGATAGCTTCCAGGTCACTTGGATGGGGGGCACTTTGGTAGAAATCAATGTATTGAACGTCAAGGTGATTTGAACATTGAGAATGTTAGGGGAAAGATGAAAGTGTCATCTAGATGCAACATATCATGTTCAACTTTGAGGGTGTAAATAAGGTATTCCTTCACGATCATGATAAGATGAAATTGAGGAGGTGATTGAAGTAGTTTGAATTTGAAGTTCTTAAAGAATGATGCTAAGAGTTTAAGGCGCAATTTTCCCTTTATTCCACCTCCAATGGCGCCTAAAGAGGAAATGAACAGCCAACACATTCAAGGCACAAATCCTGGGCAAAATTTCCAATTTTGGCGCCTTCAAGAGGAATCCTGGCCTTTTGATCATCAGATAGCAACTAGAATGCAACATTGATAAAGTTAACATGTTGAAGAAGGGAAAATTGCTTGAATCATCATCAAGTTGGAGAGAAGTGGAGATGAAAGAAAGAAGGTTACCAGCAAGGCGCATATGTTGTCAAAAGTCACTGATTTCAGCGCCTAGATTACAATCATATGCAGGGCACTGATTTCATCAAAAAAATTTAAATGTGGCGCCATGAGTAGACCTCTAAGTACATAAAAGCATCAAGATCTCACTCATCCACTTAGGCGCCAATTTGCAGCCTCCACAACCTTATAGATAATGAAAATCAAAGTTGAAGGAAGGATTTCTGGGTTAGGCGCACATTCTGGTCCAAATCTGAATCAGCACTCTTCAAGAAGAAACGACCCCCTCACTATAGGCGCTCCTCATGATAAAACCTTCTTATGTTGGAAATTTTAAGGGGAACTCACTTTAGGCGCATATTTTGTTAGAAATCTCCAAGTTTGGCGCCAAGCAAAGGGTAACTTTTGGCACATTTACAGGTTCACTTCAATCAGCGCCTCAAGAAGACCAGATTATATAGCATTTAAGGCGCCATTTCTTGATGAAAATTATCCAAATCAGCAAATTCAGGGCGCATATCATGAATAGAACTCACCAAAACAGCGCCTAGAACATAAGTGAGCTAATTTCTGATTTCAACATTTAAAAAGCATCAAATATTTAATGAGGTCAGCTAACATATTTCTTCATGTGAGCACCCAAATATCCTTCCTTTTGCAGCAGATTGCCTTTCAAATTCTGATTTTGTTTTAATGATTCTTAGTTGCTATAATTTATCAATGACTTAATGTATTTCTTGTTCATGTTGTAGGTGTATTATGAGTTGAAGAGGTCAAGGCTAGAAGAGGAGTCATCAAGCATCGTTTCAAAAGGAGATATCATCATTTCAAGTTCGACTTGCTAGTACACCACTTCAAGGTTCAAGTATCAAGTAGCTTCTTCATCAATCATCACTTCAGGGTCAACATGGCAAGTGTACTACTTCATCTTCATCATCATCAAACATTTCAAAGACATCCGTCAAGCTTCAAGTTCCTCCAGTACATTCAAGTCTCCTTGAGAAGTCATCTACTCCACATGTAAAGAAGGTGTTATCATCAACATCTACTCTCCAGGAAGTATCATCAAGGAAGATCATTCATATACCCTGCAAGAAGAAGAAATATCCTAGAGTTAGTCAAATGAAGCAACATGTATCATAGATATCCTACTTACAACAAACAAGGCAAGATCAACAAGGATACATCCCAAATGTTCAAGTTCAAAGCAATCACATTCGAAGACATCACTCAGATGATGCAATTTGGGAATATGCTGAGGTGGCACCTACATGGCAGGTTCACATCATCAAGCCAATCATAGTTCGCCACATCATTCAACAAGCAAGAAGACAGAGAGGACACCCATGTGGAAGATGCTCTAAAGATTCTATTTTATCCTTATCTTCTTGGAAAACGTGCCTTCATTGCCTCTCCTATGTACTAAAAATAGCAAGTTGTTGTAACTAATTGCTGAGATGGCATGATCGTGGCCCTTTACTACTTGAATTGATCTGGGGCATTCATTGTAATTTTGGACCTCTATATAAAGGCCTTGTTGCCTCATTTGTAAGAGGAATATAGTTAGGAGGCAATAGAGTAGAAGAGACTCTCAAAATTCTCTGAAAGTACTTTAAGTAGTTGTAAATATTTCTCAAGATTAATGCAAAGACATTGGAGTTCGCTTGGTGTTAAGTGTTGTCTTGTGAAATAACATGGTTTCTTGTATTTTGATGGAATGAAAGGATGTTTCTAAGTAGATTAAAAGTAGAGTAGTAGCTCATTGATGTAGTGTATGTATGTATTGAATATTTGATCAACTCCTAGCTCATGCTTTTGACATTCATCGTTGGTGAAGTGTTGTCTAAAACTAGTCTGAGCTTCATTATATTTGCTTAAGTTCGATTGTGGATACTTGTTTGAGCTGCGCCGTTTAATAGGTGCTTATATGAGCCTTTCATGATTTGTAAACTATTCGCTATCCTTAGGAGATTGCACCAACTCCATGTAGTTGTAGGCATTCTTGGCGAAGTGGAGTTAGGTTTATTAAGGAGTTTGTTTATTCTTGCATCATCATTGTTTCATTGACCTTAGATTAGTTTCTAAACCTTTATCTTTTTCATTTTCTTTATTATTGAAGCATTGTACATATATCATCCACATTGAAAGGAGAATCAAGCTGAATGAAGTAAGAAGAAGTCTGCATAAGTCCCTTTGTGATTATCAGCAAGATCACATCAAATCACTGAGTCTATCCAATGCATATCATAAATAAGGAACCTTGAAGTTACTTCATTGGATCACATAGTTTAGCCTTTGAAGAACTTTATTCAAGAGAGAGTGGGATACTTAGTGTTTTACTCTATTGTTGAGTTGTCTAAAAACAATCATCAACAGTGCGGACATTAAGTTTTACTTTGTTAAAACCGACACTCAGGATATTAGCGAATATTCGAGATATGAAGGACTGTGATAACCCCCCTTATCTTTTGTGACTGTTTGACCATACTTTGACCAGACATAACTTCTTACTCTTAGGGAATTTTGGGGTGATCCAAAAGGCAAACCTGCTTAAAATTTTGCATTCTTTCACTTGATGAGGTTTGTGATAACAAAATCTGACTTTGAAAATTAACCTTTCCTTTTGAGGTCTTGATATGCACAAGATGGCATCCTGACATGCATCTGATACTGACTCTTTCTTACCATACCGCCCAAAGCAAAGGGAATAGACAAGCACACAAAAAGTTGTGTCCCTGTTTTGCTAGGGCAAAATTGGACGTGTTGTGTAACCACACAACACGACCCAAATGTTCAACAAGATCTCCCCCAGGCGACCCTGTTGCACAGGCAGATCTCCACAGGGCGACTCTGTTGTTCACCCAGATCTCCCTCGGGTGCCCTAGACTGGCAAAAGGGGCCATCCTGTTTGCCTTCCCTCATGCTAAAAAACATTCTAAAAATCACAAATTTTGACCGATTTCAACAAACGAAAGATCAATCCTACTCTAAACGACGAGACAAACACAAAGCAACAAGGAAAATTGACAAAAACTGACATTTTCACAAGATTTTTCACAAAGACAAAACTAGGGTTTAGAGAAGGGTTTTTGACTGATTGTGCACCTAACTCTTAGCGGCAGAAGAAGTGGCCATCCTCGTGATCTACTCAACGATATCTCTCCAACGACAGCTTGCACGACCGATTCCATCAGTGTTTTGCTCCATTCACACTAATTTTTTCACTCTTCTCCTCGCTTAGTCTAGTTTGTTTTATGCATTTTTAGAGTAGTTCTTGCTTTTATGCATCTCTCGTGCTTTCGTTTTGTGTGCTTTCATCCCTACAGGACTCTTCGACAAGGCAAACAACTAGGCGAATTCACAAGATCTGTGGTATGTTTGTCATTTCAATTTTCGTTACTTGTTTTTGATATATTCAGATCTCGGACTAATACTAATTATTGCAGGTACTATTGCGGAAAAATCGACAACAGGTAAGGCCTAGTTCGAGAACAGTACCTACCTTTCATGTAGACTATTGTCCCTGACGGAGCAAATATGTAAGCACCAAAATCATGCACAGCCTCCACAAAGACCCCGATGATGACTCACAATCCTTGTCACGTACATGTAAGCTTGCAATAATGCCCTCTTAGCAACGATTCTCTTGGTAGCATGCGGTTTCTTCTTCCTCTTGTTGTTTTCCCTTTGTCATGCTAACTCTTTCCTCGCTTTCGACACTTGTCGATTCTTGTTTCCTATGCTTGCGACTTCGTCCCTAACCCTTGTATTCATTCATTTGTTGTGATTTAACCTTTCCCTAGTGTTTTTCATCCATTCCCACTCCTAGGAGCCCTCTAGAGGACCTCCCAAGCCAAACTTTCAGTTTTCAGTTTCGGTCAACCAATACAAATCTCCCCCTATTATTTCCAGATCTCCCCCGAGAGATTCATCTTTTGCAAGTGGAGATTTGGTTTTTTACCCCATTTTGACCAATTTCCAGAGGTAGTTCACCTCCTTTTCCCCTCCTTGTCAATCTCCAACCCTAACTTTCACCTTAGGACCCTCCCTCTGTTGGTCACACATGGGTCCCCTCCAAGTGACCTGTTGTGATGTAATCACACATCGCCCCATTGCAAATGGGGACCCCCTCTTTTTTTTGCTTTCTCGCTTCGTTTTGCTCTAGGTTTAGTTTTCCTCTGAGCTTGTATGATTTTGATAGTGTTGTGTATGCAAGTCTCAACAGTTTCTTGCTAAGAGGTCTATATGCCTTCATCCTAATGCATGTCACTGAGACCCTGAAAATGACTCTGATATCCTGAAAATCCTGAAAAAATGACTTAAGTCTGAAATCTGGTGGATCCTCCAAAATCTAGAATCTGCATGCTAAATCCTATGGATCCAGGACCTATCTCAAACATCCTGGAAGTATATTGATAAATATTTAAAGTAATATCTGACTTATACTCAAACATATTTTCAATATACTTCCATTCGAGAAATCCAAAATTTGACTAAGGCAAGAAATCCAAGGGTACTGTCCAAACCCGCCCAGACTGGGCGGCCTCATAAGGTCCTCTTGGATAGTGTCTTCACCATCAGGAGAGCTTGTCCAAACAACACCTTCAAACCCGCCCAGGGAAAGTTAGGATGTTTTCACGAGTTTTTGCTAACTAAAGGAAGTTAGGGAGTGATGATGGAGTCTAAAACTAAGATTTTGATGAAACTTCCATGCCTCAACTCCAAACCCGCCCAGACTGGGCGGCCTTGGCATGAGGTCATGGACTCAGCCTCCTGCACATGCATTTGTCCAAACAGAACCATCAAATCCGCCCTAGGAGAAAATGGTTAAGTTTAGAAGGTTTTCAAGCACAAGGCACTGAGAAATGATGAATTTCAAACAAGGTTTGCAAGTTGGAGGAAAGTTAAGTAGTTCACAAGCAACATTCCATGTATCATCTCCAAACCAAGCATTACTTAAACTCCTCACAACAAGGATGAAATAATTGGAAAGAATGATAAAAAATCACTAATCTTGATGTCCTGAAATCCTGAAAATTGGCTAAGTCTGAAATCTGGCGGATCCTCCAAAATCTAGAATTTGCATGTTAAATCCTATGGATCCTAGACCCATCTCAAATATTGATATATTGATAAATATTTGAAGTATAAGTGTTGAGGTTTTCATGTACAAAACACTGAGGTATGGTGATCTGTAAGTAAGATTTATGAGTTTGAGTGAAGTCAAGTGGATGATAAGCAATATTCCAAGTGTCACTCTCCAACCCGCCTTACTTGGGCGGCTTTAGCATGCAGACATGGATATCTTCAATACCTCATGACAATGTCCAGATACAGCCTTCAAACCCGCCCTAGGTAAGATTGTGCAAATTTTAAAGTGTTTTAACACAAAACATTAGAAGGTGATAAAGTTGGATGGAGATTTGAAGGTTTTTGAAGGCATTAAGTAAGTTTGGAATGAAAATCCAAAGGTCACCCTTAAACCCACCCTCCCTGGGCGGCCTCAAGAGGCCTTTGTGGACAATGTCTCCTGACACAAGAAATTCTCCAGACACTTGCTTCAAAACCGCCCAAGGAGAAGAATCATGCAATAAGCAAAGTTTGTTGGGCTTCAATGTTCAAGATGACATCACAAGGAAAGGTTAAAGTCAAGTTCAAGGAGTGAGAAGTCTCTAAGTGACAAAATCCAGGCACCTCTCCCAAACCCGCCCTTTCTGGGCGGCCTTCATCTCCATGCTTGGATAGTTTCACCTCCTGCACATCATACTCTCCAGACATCAACCTTAAACCCGCTCAAGGAGAAAACCTATCAAATTTGCAATGCTTTTAGTTTAAGTACAATGAGATCATGAAGATTTGATGGAAGATCATAGGTTTGAATGTTTTTTGAGGCATTTTGAGGAAAAATCCAAGGGTCACCTCTAAAGCCGCCCTACCTGAGCGGCCTCAAGAGGTCCTTGTGGATTATGTCACCTGACACAATGCATTCTCCAGACAACACCTCCAGAACCGCCTAGGTATGTAGATAATACAATTTACAAGTAAAATCAATGGAAATGATGAAGATGAACACCTAGGAGATGAGATGACCAGGTTGAGATGAGTGAAAAGTTTCTGAGTACTAAAATCCAAGCCTACCCTTGAAACCCGCCCTTCCTAGGCGGCTTTAGACCCTCCATTCAGACAATCTCATGTCTTCACATGACATCCTCCATGCACTAACCTCAAACCCGCCCAGGAGAAATGACATGAAAATTTGCAAGGAAGGCAATGGATAACACTGAGTTTTGAACAAACACATGCAAGTTTGGAACATACATGAAGGATAATAAGTAAAAATCCAAGCCTCACTTCCAAATCCGCCCTACTTGGGCGGCCTAAACATGAGAGCTTGGATTCTCTTGATCTTCACATGAACTACTCCAAACATCACTTTCAAACTCCACTCATCTAATATGCAAATCTCATGCAAGGAGTCTAAACCATCAAGGAAGCAAGTGAAGATGTCTTGAAATTGTCAAAACCAGGTTAGAAAGTGCCTAAGTGATAAAATCCACACACATCCCTTAAATCCGCCCATGCTAGGCGGCCTTGACTCCTTCATCCGGACAATGTCATCTCTTCACAACACACTCTCCACCTGTAGCCTCCAAACCCGCCCAAGGTCAGCCTAGACACTCGAGCATGGAATTTCATGTTCCATAGTCCAGACATGCCTTTCAAACCCACTTAGGCTGGTTGGCCAAGAAGAGAGGTGAATTGTCAAGTGAATTTAAAGTGTAGCTTTCAAAATTTGATTTTGACAAGTGATGGATGCTTTGGAATGTCATTGTTTTAATCCCACATACATAAGGTGAATGTAATTTGTCGTTGAAAATCCTTTATATTGAGTTTTAATTTGATGTGTTTCTTCTTGTAGGTGATGGAGGATCCAAGGAGGTGAATGGCGAGAACTCATACATGAGAAGTTTGGAAGGCTGAGGAACGTTGCTCAAACTTGTCATCATCATCACATGGAGGAGAGCTCCAACATCTAGTTCGAAGACTTGGTATGTCTGGATGAGGAAGACATCAACGCCATGCGGAGGGGAGCTAGTCTAACATGATCAAAGTTACAAGTGTAGTTCATCATCAAGAGCATCATCCATTCGAGGCGAGGATCAGTGGAAGGTTGTCACTTCATCATGCACATCTTGAAGGAGGTCATCATCCAAAAGCTCATAGATCATGTGCCAGACAAGAAGAACTCTCATCAGGCACTATTCTACTCCATGAGTCCATGCAACTGTCCCGAGGCATAGTCCGGCACAAGCACAACAACATCACGAGATGAGAGATGAGCATGATCATCAAAGCAATCCATGAGTTACATCAAGACAACAAGAAGAAAATATTCTAAGTAAAGTGAACATGAAGTGAATCACACTAGTTCATTCAAAAATGCTGAGGTGGCACGTACACATCATCAAGCCAATCGCATTATGCCATGTAAGAGGGCCCACCATAGAGATGCTCCAAAGATGCTTATCACATTGGGAAATGTGCCTTCATTGCCTCTTTCATGTTCTAAAAATAGCAAATTTTGTAAGAAACTGCCTTGTTGTTTCGATCTTGGCCCTTGATTGTCAAATCAATCCTGGCCCTTCATGTAATTTCTGGAGTCTATAAAAGGCTCATTCTTCTCATTTGTAAAGGACAATAGATATAGAGAGGAGATTAGGAGTAGAGTTGTTGTAGGAGAGTAGAATAGCAAGTAGAGTAGAGGAAACTCTTCGATGTCATTGAAGAGATATTGTGAAGTTGTTATAAAAACACTTCCTGGATCAATACAAGCTCATTGTTGATTTTTCATGGTGATTTGTGTGATTGTGGGATGTTGGTATGGTTTCAAATTCTTGCGGATGATTGAGAGATGTTTCCAAGTAGAGTTAGATTAGAAGTTCATTGATGTGATGCCCGTATGTTAAGATATTTGATGAATTCCTTAATGGTTCATACATTTTGTGACTTGTGGCTTGCAATTAACAGTGCAAAGTTAGTCTGAACCTTCATGTGCTTTAGTTCGATTGTGGATGTTCATTCAAGTTGCGCCAGCTGGGGGTATTTGGATGCATGTTTGCAATTTGAAAATCCTTCATTTCCCTTTGAAGATTGCACTAGCTTCGTGTAGTTGTTGCTCTCATGGCGAAGCGAGGCTTGGTTCAAGGAGTTTGTCTATTGAAGCATCATCCATCACTTCATTGTCCTTAGAGTAGCTTTCTCAAACCTTGTCTTTTGCATTTTCTTTTTGTACCCAGTCGGAAGAAGTTCCATTTCATAAGGAAGAAGTAACACATTTGAGTGGAGTAAGGAGCATATTCAGCGTAAGTCCCTTTGTGATTACCAGCAAATCACATCACACCATTGAGGCTATCCGTTGCAAATCACATACAAGGAACCTTGGAGCGTTCTTGTTTGATCACGTAGTTTAGCATTCAAGACGCTTTGTTCAAGAGAGTGACCCTGACTGGTGAAAGGGGCAACCAGGTGGTGACCTTGTTATCTTTTCCAGCCGCCAAAAAACTCGAATTTTTGGCCAAAAAAGCACCGTTTTCACTCGTTTTTGCTTTTGTTTGCATGGGATTTTGTCCTAAACTTAGAGTTAACTATTTCATGCATCCAAACATGCATATTTAGCTCCTTTTCATCAACCCATGCATTCTTCTAACTCCATTTCTCCTTCAGTAATAAGCTATATTGGCTTGTTCACTCCTTAATTAGCCTAGATCACTCTTGTGTCTTCTAGGTTAACTCTCCAATCAAGGGAGTTAACTCTCCATCATCTCCACCTCTTTTAGCCTCTTCAAACCTATAAATACCCCTTTCAAGCACAAAGGGAGGCAATTTCATTTGTGCATCCAGTATTTTGCATGTTTTTGCTCTCCAACTAACATCCATATGCTCATACAAGATTTTCGAGCCTTTTGCTTTTATTGTTGTCTCATAAAGCTTCACTAAAAGCTTCATATAGTGTCGATACGCTGCCCAAATCGCAAGCCAAAGTGCTCATTAGCTCACATTGAGCTCTCATTCAAAGCTTTCAAAAGCTTCTTTTTGCATCCTTTTTTCTATTGTTGCCAAGAGGATCTCCTCGCTGCTACAAGAGGATAAAAGGTTGCCCACACAAGGATTTCTGAGTGTAGTGGAGGCTTACACGTCTCTTATTCGAGGTTCCTTTATGCTTTTATTTCATAGTAATTAGAAAATCTCAATTTGCTCTGGGAAATAGTAAATGCATGTTGCCATTTCCTTGATAGGCTAAGTACATCTCGCATTGTTAGATTAGTTTGCTTTCAAAAGTTCATAGATTAGTTCTATTTCAAAGCAATTTCATTTTCCTAGAGTAATTGTTCCAAATATTTACAAAAACAAAACAAAAACATAGATCAATTGCATTAGATAACTTCACCCTAGATTGCATCCAAATTTTAATTCCTAAAATAGAAAAACACTTTATTTCCATAAATACTCAAAAAAGCACAAAAATATTGTTTTTGCACTCATATAGGCTTGCATGCATCCAAACATCGAAAAGCACAAAAACATTAGCATCATAGAAAGTCCACAAACCCTTGATTCCAACACAAGGTCAACACAAAGTCAAACCTTAGGTCAAACAAACCCTAAGTCAAAACCCTAGGTCAAATTAAGGTTAACTTCAACTATCTCTCTCGGTTTGGCCTCACGAATGTGCCCTGGGCTTAGAGGCGAGTGGGTGAAGGCAATCCTCAACGAGATAGAGGAGATCCACCCTAGACCACAACAAGATCAACAAACAATTCAACAACAACAACACAGGTTGAGGATATTCCAAACACAAGTTATCATCCAATAGTTCGAACAACAACTCCAATACAATAGAAGTATCAACAAAAACAATCGTCAACCTACACAATGTTGGAACCTTAGGAATCCAAACAGAAGAACAATGACTAGTGAGCCTTAGGGTCATATAGTTATTTTAACAACGGCCACAGAACATCAGAATAGAATCAACACACAACAAAAGGCCCCAAGACTGGCCGACCACTCTCCGCGAAGTCCAGCTCTCAAGCGAGCCAGACCGCCCCCGTGTCTCGCCTCCTCTCAACCGACTACTTCCACGAGAGCAAGCCAGACTACCCCCGTGGCAAGGAGAGGGGTCCATGTGCGCGCCAAAGCTGACTCAACCACCCCAAGCTACCAAGTCATATTTTTGAGTATACAGTTACCTACCTACTTTCTTTGTTCAATCTTGTGTTGGGGGGATTTGCTACCAATTTAGCAGCGCCGCCACCACAATGTTTAATGAATGCTCTTTCTAATTCCCATGAGTAGCTATGACTTCTCCAAAACTAGAAAGGGAGAGTATTTGGGTAATTATTAAAACCAGATCATGACATGGGGTGGCAATTAAATTCAAAAACATGAGTTTGGCCTTCTTAAGTTAAGTATTGAAGTGAGATCCAAAAGAGGCCCATGTATCTACTTTATTGTGTATGATGTGTTCCTCCTATTGATCAATTCCATGATTTGCAAGGAATTTTGCCTCCTTGTTCACTTCTCTATATACATGCTAGATAGAGTAGTCTACTAAGGAATCCAAGACTAGCCACACCTCTCTTAGGATGTTACCAATTTTCCAATTTGGGGATCCTTTCTACCTTATGGTGTTTATAATTATCATCAAATCACCTCTGATTTGGACCTTGTTACTTCCATATAACTTGCAAACCGTGTATGAGAGCATGTGCTTTCACTTCCTTATTTGTGCCACTTTTCAATTTCTTAGATGTTGTAGCAACTAGGTTCCCCGTATCATTCCGAATGATGCAGTCTACACTGGATATACCCATATTACCCTTTGCTGCTTCATCAAAATTTAATTTCGACCATCTAGCAAGGGGGGTGGGATTGCCAAATTATTCCTACGCATGGGTTAGTCTAAGAGTTAACTATATGAATCCCATGAATGGGGGGGTATTCTATGACTATTATTAAATTGATGATAAGGATTTATTTATGTATTAATTATTTATTTATTTATTAATAAAATACCATTTATGGTTTATTATTTTAATATAACACTTCAAGGATATAATGGGAAATGGGAATTTGGATTGAATAAAGGTGAAGTGTGTATATACATATGTTTTTTGTATGGACAAACCCAAAATAAACCCAACCCCAAGAAAATTTTTGCTAAACCCACATACCAAACCTACAAACTTGAACCCAAACCAACTACTTATGTCAATGTTCCTACCTCTTCTTTGTAGAATTTTAGCAAGGTTCGCAAGATAAATGAAAAATCTAACTCATCACCATGATTTACTACTACAAAGGCAAAGATAGGCTCTTCAGAATAAGACTTCGATGGTGGTTCCTTCGGTGGATTTCCTTCATGGTCTCTCCTCTTTTTGACCACATTCTCTTTCGCGGCTTTTTGACTCCATGAACACAATTATTTCGTGCATTTACTTGTTCAGCACAAATGGGTCCATATTAGAAATATGCTATCATAGAGTTGCCATTAGGTTCATCTCAAAGATGTTGAAGGTTACCTGAAACCTTTGATAACTTGACCTGAAAGAGGCCATGAGTTGCATCATGTGAAGCATCTCCAGACAATTTAAAGTGCAAGAACTTCAAGGATTTCCCCTATAAGTGCAAGTTAAATCACCATGAAGATTTCAACATCTTTCTGAAGTCACTATTTCAGTCATGTTCTATTTCCAGCAAAGGAGTGCCTATTTTTAAGCATTTTCATTTCTTTTAGTTGTTTAGATTTGATTTGCTTTAAAGTTTTTCTTTCCAACTTTTCAACAAAACCGTTTCACTTTTATGGTCAATTTTTGGAATTAAAAAATGACTATTCTAAAGTCCCAAAATTTGGACATTTGTAATATGTAAATAAGCGCTTTGAGCACATAAACTCTAAATGATGGTTGATGCTACACTTATGCTACTGAAGCTATTGTTGAACCCATGTTTGTGATTTCATGGATTACACCGAATATGAATACTAAGTGTCAAGCTTTGTATTGATGTCATTTTATTCACTTGGGTTGTAACTTTACGTGCAAACTAACTACTTAGTCTTTGGAATTATGTGTTGTTGCAATAGTTATTCCTTCGAATATTGCTTGCATTGAACATCTGGTCTCTATTTTAGCCAGCCGAAAGGTGTCATTATGTGTTTAGATTAGCAATTTCTTTCTTTCAAATATCCGAAAATCTCATTTGCAAGGCATGGCTATTAACAGGCTAGTGTTTATATCCGAGGCAAAAACATAGATAGTTATTTCCATTCAGCTAAGCCTCCCTCAATGAATCTTGTAAAGGGTGCATATCTACATATCTTGTCTTTAGTTTTTAGTCTAAGATCAGTTTAGCTTAGGTTTAAGTTTAGTTTAGATCTCAAGGAGCTTCCCCTCCTAATTTGAAGAAAGGTTTATCCGCACACACTATTCCGTTTTGTCTTGTCTTAAAAGACAAATTAAAACACTAACAAATACAAAAGGATTTTTTGGAGAATCAAGTAATGTGGTGATGATTAGTCTATCAAAAGATTGTTTTCCTTTGAGAAAATCTTTGAGTAGAGGACCATAGCATACTATATGTAACTATAAACTATTTTAATAGTAGAAACAACTTAATAAGCATATAATAAACCATTCACATTTTCAGAGAATATAATCATAATAGAACAAGGATACAGTCATGGCATTATTTTCATTATCATCAGTAATAATACAGTCTACAGAGATATTATCCAAACAAATAGACAACAATAAGACTCGAGGAGAATACAAGTGATCTCCTAAAGGCTACCTGCATCATTGTCCATCATTGTCAAAAGAGGGAGACATATGCAAGGCAACATCAAGAATGTTGATTGGGACAACCAACTAAACATTCCATATGTAACCACCCAATTTTAACCAAAATTTAAATAGTCACCTGTAGTATGTAAATCACATGAAACTCACTCTCCATCATAAACATTATCCCTATTCGATGCCAAACATTACAAATCTTATTATTATCTATTTCTATCATTTAGTGCTACAGGACTATGATTTGCTGTAGTATTGGTTGAATTTTATTTCCTATTATCATATTGTACTGTACACAATACTATACAGCAGCATCGGTTAACAACAATACATTTGCTTAGTATTATGTCCCATTATATTATTAATATTTAATACTTATTTCTATCATTTAGTGCAACAGGACAATGATTTGCTGTAGTAGTGGTTGAATTTTATTCCCTATTACCATATTGTATTGTACACAATATTAAACAGCAGCATCGGTAAACAAGAATAGAGTGCATCTGCGTTTTTATTTGTTTTACACAGTTTAGCTATAGTTTTCATTTAGCCATGATTGAAATGCTTTGAATTGAAGACAATGTTCAGGGCCAAGCAAAAGAAATATTAAATTGGCTTTAAAATGTTACTTTGTGAGCTAGCAAAATTTAATTTCTAATTTCTGACCTTTTCTTGTGAGCCATGTTTCTATGCAAACAATTAGTAGTTCAAATAGGTTGTTATCAGAAGGTAACAATAGGCATTCCTGTGTTTAAGCTAAACTTCTTTTGTTGGGCAACTTGTGGAACAATGGAAAGCAATCTTCGCACTGTTGGAGAGACTTGAACCAAACATACAGGTTGAGTTTCTTTAATAGATCAACCCACCAAGAATTTTGCAAAATATATTTGGCATTTTCCTTGTCAAGCTTCAAATTTAGGACTTGGGACCACACTAGGGAGATTTGAAATGGACTAATGGTAAGTCCTACAAGTATGACACTAACAAACTTTATAACAGAAATAGGCATCACATCCCCATAACTTTCTGCCTAAATAAAAACTAAGTGAGAGGAAAGATGACATTGAGATTTTAGAGTGTGGGGAAATGTTCAAGTTCTTCCAATTATAAAATTCAAGGGTAGAAGTTGCTCCACAAGGGGATGCAAACTAAAGAAAGAATATGTAAAAAGGGCATATTCGACCTGGTTTGCATTGAATTGATGAGTCAGGTTTTTTGGAGATGTCAAAATGACAAGAAATTCAAGACTTGGATTTAGTTTGGTTTTAGTACCATCTTTGTTGGCTGTCTTTCCTGGAACAAAGCTTTTCTAGGTGATGCATGGATGAGTGTTGTGAGGATCTATGGCACACAATAAGATTGGTGGCAATCACCTTACTCTGGAAAAGAAGGCATCAGATGGCTTTCCAAGGGTAGAATCCTTGTCTACAATTGTCTGTAAACTGACAGCGAACCACTCTCCTGATAAGGATAGGTCCTTTAGGCACTAAACCTCTTCTCCTTTTGGTTAAGCATCTAAGACACCCAGCTCCTGAAGTTGGCAGATGGTATAAATGATCTTACATGGACAAGTGCCTCTCTATTGATCTATCAAACAAGAGTATAATGCATTGTTGTTTCAGGCCATTGGTCGTGCCACCCAGCTACATATGTAAGAAGATTGACAAATGATGACTGGCTGTTTCACTTAATAATGGATGGATAGATAGATAGATAGATGAATGCATCCATGTATCTCAACTAACGAAAAAGGGCATTTATGAGAGAGAGAGAGAGAGAGAGAGAGAGAGGGCACTCGACCAACAAGAGAGGGTTGCCTTCTTTCCAAAAGGGATCTGGTTTTGCATATCAAAAACCAATGAATTTGTTCCTAGAGAATGTATATAATTTCTGCTGTACACCAAAGACTCAAGGTTAGCTTTCCTACACCTGGTTAGTGTTGACCCTTGTGGTTGTCATTTGTTTGATCATAAAATATAAGTTGCATTCAATTAAAAATGCAGAATTAATAATCAGAAAGCTTCACATCATGAAGAATAGTTACCATAGCCTGAGCTCCATAAGTCAGAATACCCCCAAAATAAGGATCTGCGTAGGGGTATGAAGCACGAGCCTGTTAAATGATAGAATAACATTGATATTCAGTAAATATAATATGTTTCCAACAGTCATTACTGGCTTCAGTATTGAATCCCTAACATATTTTTCTATGAAACTGCAATAATAAGTACAACTCCAAATCCACAAAAAAATTCACTCGCATGCCCTTACAATTGAATGACCAAGCTCCAATTGATGATGCGGAAAAATGTACTCTGATGGAGCAGAAGAAATGACTTTTGCTGCCAAATGCTGATTTTGTGTGCCACCTCCATTACTTTGATCATAACCTGAAACCACGTGTATAACAGCATAAGGCAAAAAACTGTGGTAAATTTAACAAGCCAAAAAAAAACTTCATCTCTAGAATATTTGATTCACATGTCTCAAGTAAACCCACATCAAGCATATAAATTTTAAAGCATAACTGTCACCGTCAACATCAGGAAAGGTAAATACTAAATATAAAGATACTGAGGTATTGTAATCTAGCAAGCTGGTTAATTATGTTGCCATCAAATTAGAAAATATGAGTTATAAGACATTTAAATATAAAATCCGTGCAAGCATAAGAAAAATAAATGTAATAAGCATCCATAAATATCTTATTAGAACCAAATTTATATTGTGATATGCAAGGCCATTTATCAGCCATTGAAGACTAGTTGATATCTGACTGAATTCAGCGAGATCAGAAGATTAAAACTTCTATAGTACAACAGAAATTTAACACTAGACTTGTTTAAATTCTGTAATTTCTATTCAGAGAATATCAAGGAATTATAGTCTCCACAAAGATGTTTTTGTTGGAAAAATGAATGCATGGAGCTTGAGAGAATTGGATGGTGCACATTTCAATGTGTGTATGCTTGTATTAATTATTGAATGGAGAAGTTATGCTGGTGACTGTAACTTACATTGTAAGTTGTTCTTAGACATAACTGATGTGGTATTACGTCATTAACATAAGAAATAAATGCATGTGTACAAATTGTAGTCTAACATAATGTCTAATATTATATTATATATGATACCCCCCTTTAATGACTAAAACCAGAGACAACTCCAAGTTCATCCCAAATTTTGACAAAAAGATTAGTACCAAGAGGTTCAGTTATTAGATCAACAGACTGCTCAAGATGTGCAGTAATGGAGAGAAATATCATAAATGTCAACCAATTACTGAACATAGTGATGATGAACCTCAATGTGCTTGGTGCAAGCATGACAAACTACATCCACTAACTTCAAGACACCTTGATTGTCACAAAAAAATGAAGCCAATGTAATAAGAGGAAGTTGCACATCACTCAAAACTTGGTGCAACCATACTAATTCACAATTGGCACTGACAGCGACTTTATACTTTGCTTAAGTGGAAGATAATGCTACAGTGTGTTGAAACAAACTTTGCCACGAAACAACTCAAGTCCAAAAAAAAACATAGCTAGGAATTGATCTCTGAGTATCAACTGAATTGGCCCAATCAGAGTTTGTATATCCTGTCAACCTAAAATCTTTCATCCTTTGATAGAGAATACCGAAGTCAAGAGAACCTTTGACATATCACAACACACGGGTTTTTGCTTGCTAATGAACAAGTTTCAATTGGGAAACTAGAAGGATAGCTAACAGCGAAACAAAGATCCAGTCACGTATATTAAATATGTCAAACTGCCCAGCAACTGTCTAAAGAATGACTCATCGACCAGTAATAAGTCATCATAGGCTAACAACTTCAGCCCAACCTCCATACATGTAGTGGAAAGATTAGAATCAACCATACAAAAGTAAAACCATTCCAAAAGATTTGCAACATATTAGACCTAAGCCATGAAAATGAAATGGTCATGCTTCCATAATTCTACACCTAAGCAATACTATAGGAGGCCTCGATCAGACATGTTAAAAGCAAAACAATGATCAGATTTCATGCACTGCAATGCAATTGCCCCACTAACTATGATAGCATGACCATCAACATGGACAACAAGAATCACAATATGTCATCATCATCATCATATTTCACATAGAGACTCAGATCAGATTAACTTCATCTAAATCATGAATCTCAAATATGTCGACAATTTTTATATACCAAGCTTGTGGCACTTGCTTAAGCTCATACAAAGACTTAAGAAGCCAACAAACCAGATGATCACTACCAAGTACTTGAAATCCTTCAGGATTCACCATGTAGACCTCCTTGTCCAAATCCTATTAAAGAAGACACTTTTGTTATCTATCTGATACACCTTCCAACCAAACTAAGCTGCTATGAAGAGAAGTAACTGAAACGTGTCCTAAATGCAAGTCTACTCGTAATCTATCCCCTTCTATTGCAAATAATTTTTTGCAAGAAGACGAGCCTTATACCTGTCCAAAGTATCATTGGCTTTACATTTGATCTTATACACACATTTGCATCCACTAGGCTTTTCACCTAGAGGCAATTCAATCAACTCCCAGGTATGATTTTTCATCAAGGCATGAAATTCAACCTACATAATAGCCTCCCATTCAACTTACCTTTCACTTCTACATACCATTGTGGTTCAAGCACCTTGAAAAGGTCTAAAGAGAGTAAAATGAACATGCTCATCTAATCCACCTACTTGTTTTCCCATTCACCAGGGTTGACAATCTAGTTGAGGAAGTTCATCCCCTCTCACATCTCGAAGAGTGGAATAATACCGCTTGGGTTTCTACTAGTATGTCATTCGAGACTCCTATGGTGAAGTAACAACTTGGGTCTCTAATCTACTAGTGGTGCAAAAGAAATAGCATTTAGAGGCTAAACCATTGGTAATTGTGATGGAGTACAAAAAGAACTAGAGCTTTCATCTTTCAAAGGAATGGTGGTACAAAAACACTAGTTCTAGAGTGATCACTTACAACCTACTAGTTAGGGTTACAATTAAAGAAAGGGTATGTTTCTTTTACATCAACATCTCAACTATGACTTTGTTAGTGGAAATATCAATGAGTCTATATCTTTGTTCATTATACCAAACAAAGAGATATTTGGAGCTCTTAGAATTTAATTTACTCTTTTTCTATTAGGATCCAAAACTTATGCAGTGAACCAAAGACATGAAAAATGTGTGACCATTATCCTTCAAATGTGACATCCTACGAGGCTTTGAAAAATCTTCTATCAGTAGATATACTACTGTGTTCACTACTTCACGCTAGTATCTAGATTCTATAAGACTGTAATGTCCCCATTTTCAGAATGGTCCCCATTGGAGAGCAGTGGGGTTGGCTTTCACCCTCCGGGATTTTGGAAGGAGAATTGAGGTTTGAAGATGACTTAACATATTTTTCTAATGGTCTTGATGTGTTCATTTTATGAAGCAAACCATTCTTGAGGAGAGTTGAGTATGGAGACTTGTCATATTGAAGGGTTTCGTATGTGATGACATTGTTAGCATGTTCTATGTGATGGTACCTTGATATTACTTTGGTTACATGAGGGTGCCTTATGGAGGGTCCATTCCTTGAAGACATCAAATTAATAATATTTCCTTTTATGTCTTTGGCGGCATTGGAGAAGAGCAAAACGAATAATGGCAAAATTCACATCTTCAATTTGAATTTTCTAGGCGCCAAGACAACTTGATGCTGGTCGGCCCTCTTGGAGGGAAAAGAGTTATTAAAATAAAAGGTAATTCTCTCTCTAGGTCGGCCTGATTTGAAGAAGATATAACATGTATTTATAGGAGGTCGAATTGTGGCATTTGGATCATCATTCAAGCATTCATTCACACATCATTTGGAGGTTATCTCTTGGAGAAGGACTTGAGACGAAAACCTTGCGTTCTTAGGAGGAGTTGGACGAAACCCTAGCTCTTTCTTTTGGAGGATTCTTGGACAGGAGTTCACTTGTGCATCATTGATATTTTCATTTTGTGGAGAAGAAGAGCAGAATTATAAATCAGATTGGAGATCATCATTGGAGGCACTTCCTTGGCTTGTATTGATCATCAATTGTGAGAAGATTGCCCTAGAGTGGAGCGCTACCCATTGGAGGAAGATTATTTGCATTTTTGGGAGTTGTGTTGCTGATTAGGGTTTGAAAAGAGCAGAAATCTATTGCAGCAGCAGAGCAGACTTGATTTGCCCATCTTTGGAGGAGATTTCATTGGTGGATTTGTGTCATCTTGCCTAGGGTTTAACCATATTTCTTGAGCGCCACCTTTGGAGAAGCGATTGTTGGAGTTGTTGGCTTCTTGTGACATCATTTGCATCACTATTTGGAGCAGCAAACATCTCAGACCTGAGTGCACCCTTTTGAAGCAGATTTCCTTTGCTTTGGAGAGTTGAAGACCTAGGGTTTGATGCCCTAATTGGAGCAGCATTCATTGGAGATCTTTTCCCTTTCATTTGAAGGTCATTTTGCTAATATTATCGGTATGTACAACTCTTAGGGTTAGGGCACAACATTGCTGGGCATGTTTGTTATGTTTGCCCTATTTTGTTGATGTATTTAAAGACTTGTAAAACTCAGATTTGGTAGCAGCAGACTTCTGATTTCATTTTCAGTCATTTGTGTCAGATAAGTGAAGTGGATTTGTTGTTCATTTGATGGTGAAATGCAAGTATATTATGGTTGATCATGTTTATGGTGGAATTATGATGTTTTGAGATGTTTTATGGGCTGCCCTAGATGTTTGTTAAAGTCTGATTTTTACTTCAGAAATTAGGGTTTGAGCAGAAAACTAATTTAGCTATTTTGGAAAGTCCGTAAATCCAAAATTGTCCAAAATATCCCATTTTGGGATATTACAACGACACACCTCTACCATGCATCATGTAACGAGCCATCTCCATGATAGTATTGTTTCTCCTCTCAACTATTCCATTCTACTAAGAAGTGTATGGAGCTATCCACTATCTTTGTATGCTTTCCTTCTTGCACTAGTCCTAAAACTACTTGAAGTGAACTTGCCCCCATAATCAAACATCAAGATCTTGATTTGCCCACTCTTTTGATTTTCAACCAGTGCTTTGAACTAAACAAAGGTTCCAAAGCAATCAAAAGTTTTTTTTTCAAGAAGCATACCCATATTTCCTTGAGAAATTATCAACTAGCAACATAAAGTACCTCACACTAAGAATTGTTGATGATTTTAGGATTCCTCACATAGATCTGCATAAATAAGATCTAAAGCCCACTTTCATTTTTGCTTACCAGCTAAACACCTTGCACATATATATTTTACTTATCCTAGATAGATGGCAAACTGTAAACCATATTGGTTCTGCTCAATTTGGCTAAATACCGAAGATTGAGATGTCCATATCTCTCGTGTCACAGAATGCTACTATTGTCTGCGACAACAAGGCATGTAAATTGACCACAATGGAATCAACTAGCCTATACAAACCACCTTACCCAATGCCTCAGACAACCATTCTGTCCTACTTGATGTCAATTACAATATACTTCTTTCCACAAAAATTCACCACGATGTTTGGATTTTATGTAAGTTGACTGATAGACAATAAATTTTTGTTCATATTTGGAACAAACATACATTCCTCACTATGAATTTTACTGCATCACTGAGAACAACCCGAACATTCCCTATCCCTTCTACATGTGTTCTACCATCATCTAAAGAAACAAAATTTGTAAATCTAGAATCGATAGTAAACTTGATTACATGTCTATGTGGCAGGTGAAATGTTGAGATGCATCAAAATCAAAGAACCAACAATTAGTTGCATCATTGTTATCCCAAAAAGATGCCATAATAGCATACTCTTCCTCCCTAGAGTCTTGCTCCACCTAAATTACCATATTAGTTTGAGCCTGTGATAGATCATATTGTCATTTTCAGTATTCTTTTTCTATATGCCCAGACTTTTGACAATAATAACATTTGATTTTGTGTTTGGATTGTGAATCAAAATTTGAAGTTTTCTTTACTTTGCCCTCATACTATGCAGCAAGTGCACTCTCCAATTGTCCAAAACTGGACTCAACCATTTACATTTGAATCCTTTTTGCTAACATATAGAAACTAACTTTTTCAAATGTGAGAGTCTGACTCTCGACCAATAGATGCAAAGATTACACAAAAGTTTCAAGCGATGGAGGCAAACTATTGATGACCTGAGCAACCATATTATCATCCACTAATTTGTTGGTGGTGGAGAGTTGATCTCTTAGTTCTTTCATCCTAAGTAGATACTCTGATAGTGACCCACCCTCACCCAACTTTGTAGAAAACAACAAATTTTTTTTTACAAGATTACTTTTTCTTAAAAATTGATGTTTTTTTTTTTCAAACTCCCCCTAAGATCACTAGCAGAAGTGGCATTCCAAACTTCGAGGATCAAGTCATAAAAAACAATTTTAACAACAAAGCTTATTTATAATGGTTATCAAATTTGCAAAATTTAAGCCAGTTTTGTTTTCTATTTTTAGGATTATTTCATCACAATTCCTATACTCAGCAATGTTGGGTATTTTGTGACTCTAGACATAAAGTTTGGCCTATCAATTTTTGGACTTCAAGAAAAACAAAATTTTGTATATTGGCCATTGCTAGGGTTTCAACTTACAGCAGATAAATTAAACTTTGACAAAAAAAAAAAGCAATTGCAGACGATTAAATACAGATTTTCACAAAAAAAATGCAAAATATTGGGCTTATTTTACAGATTTAAAAATTAGAAAAAGAATGCACTTGAATTTTCTGATATTTCATTCATACATCCTTGTTCATCCGTACAGTTTTCATTATTCATTTCGTACAGCCCACTATGTAATGTCCCTTATAGGAACAATACTAATTTTACCCTAAATTATCAATTTCCAAGCAAACAAGTGGGTTAGAAGATGTCCCGTAAAACAAATTAGAAAATACCTACAATAATATTTCTCAAAATCAAGTTAACATGATTAACAAACTCATAATGGCATTATTAATCCAACTAAACCTAACAATCTAAGAGACTCAACCATAAGAGAGTTGAGGAACGTGACTTCGATGGGGTGTCTCTGTAATATCCCACCCCTGATAGGATATTTAACTCTCTGGTTTTTTGTTTGTCTATTTAGTTTGTCTCTGGTTTCCTCTGACACTCGCAACAATATAATGCCAAAAACAAAATATTGCAATAATAATATTCAACTCAAAACTGAAAATCACATAAGGCATTCATGGTTGAAAATTCCAGATTTCTATATCTCCCAAATTACTCAGTATTTTGACAAATATCAAGTACCCAATTGAGAAAATATCCCCTATTATCTAAGCAAACAATACCCAAAAAAATATATTGCCAAAATATGAAGTATTCCACATACCCATTTTGCTGTCCTGGTAAAATAATGCTGCTACAGCTTTGATCAGCATACAACTGGAAATCATTACATGAATATGAGGACAAATCTCTGATATTTTGTTGCTAATTGATTTGAGACAGGAACAATGGATGAAGACTACAATATATATTGCCTAGACTCAAGTTCTATGTCTTCCACAAATACCCACGTGGCTGCCAATAGAGGTTGCTAACAGCAATTAATCGACTTCTAAAGATTGTGCCTCCAACAATCTGAAAATCGCTCTTCAAACCCCTTTGAATTTCTATAGATAAACTCTTCTTAAATGCTCTGTATAAACCCCACATGCCGAAATGAGAAGGCACAAACAACAATAATAAATAATCTTCAATGATAAACTTTAAACTTCTGATCTGCAAATAAATAATTCTTTGAAACCCTTGATATATTCTCCAATGAAGCACAATGTTGACTTCTGGGTGAAGCCAATCACACAGGCAATCTTCAGCTAGTATTTCACAACCTCAAAATGCAAGAACAATGAAGAAAACTTCGTTCTCCAATGCCAAGTATGCTAAAACCCTAGTTTCTTCCTCTCCAAGAGAAGAGCTCTCCAAAACATTAAACTCCAATTTGTAAAATGATCAAATGATGCTTTTCCAAATGCCTTTGGTGACTTATATACTCTCTCCAAAATAAGTCGACTTCTTCATGAGGCTTTTATAATCATTTAAATGATATTAAATGCTTTTTGATGTTGACTTTAATATAAAGCATTAATTAGGCGCCCACATAAAGTACATTTATTAATTGACTTTAAGTCATAAAGTGGCCCCATTAACATAAAGTTAAAATATAACTTTATAATGCACTTTATAATTAATTATTAATAAAGTATTACTTTATTAATAATTAAAATGACATAACTCCATAAATACTTATTATTTTTCCATTCTGTCTGAACCTGGGAGTTAACCATTGTATCCACTGTGCATCCAACTGCCTTACTAAAAATAGTAAGAGTCCCTCTCTAACATCCACTAACTTACTATAAATAGTAAGTCCCTCAAAACAGAACCAGAAACCTCTGAATATCAATGCCTCAAAACATATGAAGGATCTGGAGAGATAAACACTACAACTACCACCTAAAGAGCTCCATAACGCCCAATACTGGACCCTCTAATCCACCACACTAGCTTACGAGGGTCAACTAATAGGCTAATCCTCTAAACTCTAATGCTCACGAAAATGGGGACATTACAGTCTCGGACCCTCTACCCTAGGCCCGAGTGCGGATATACCATCCCCCTTGGCCTCATGTGGCCCATGCCATCCATATGAGGTGGTCTACCTAATGAAGTATTCGTTATCCTGTTCCCCCTCATCTTGTCATTTCCTTTCTCTATGATTGGTTCCTTTGAATTTGCATGTCTATGATAGGAGAATGAGATCACAAAAGGGTGCCGCGGAAGCCATATCTTCTAAGCCCAAGGGCAGTACCCTTTGTAACCCCCTTGGCCCCAATGGGATTATCCAATCCCCCCTTTAGGCGTGGCGTACCTAGAAGAGTGCCCCATCGCCGTACCCCTCTTGCCCCACATTCCTTCTATCATAGTAACCATAACACTCATGCAAGAATCCACATTAATGCATAATAAACTAATCAAACTCATAGTTGCAAACAATCATATCAACAATGCATAATTAATTATGAAGGTGACATATGAACTATTGATGATGATATGCATAAACTATTAATCAGATTTAGATAACATCCTATATAAACACTCTACCACAATAATATGAATTCACAATCCTCTTTTAGGTCTGCTCTCAAATATACTCCTTCTTGCTGTTATCTTTCTCAAGAAATATCAGAAATTGTAATATATATTTTATTCCATCAAATGTGTTCTTATTTCCTCTTCTCTCCCTATATATATATATATATATATATATATATGAGGAGAGCCATCCTTTTGGAAGAGTGATGACCCTCCAAGGAGTTATGACCCTTGATAAGGATCGCTGCCCTTCCCAGGCTGATCGCAGCTCTTTTATAATGTTAATCATAACTATTACCTTTGTCAAGTATAATTGCTGCTTTGTCAAATATATTATGAATCATTTTATATCTTTAAGATTGCTGTTTAATATGGATCGCTGGCAGCTGCATAGATTATCTAACATGAGCCCCTGCCTTATTATTGCCTTTGACAAAATCACTTATTAAAGTGATCGCTTCATCCTTATTAGCTGCCCTTCATAACCTTTGCTGCTGTTGAAATAATAGTTGGGCATTATACTAATCGCTGTATGGATACTGCTGCTTTAGTCCGCTGTCCCTTAATTTAATCGCTGCCCTGTCATAAGGATCGTTGCATGCTTAACTAATAGTCTTTCTTAGATCGTATGTTATATTTCTTATTAAATAAAACCTTAATTTACAATCGATGTCTTATATACTTATGCAGATCACTCAACAATAAGACTTTTGTCTTATTAAGATTTGTCTTATAAATTATAACTTATATTTATTTTCATATTATATATTAATAATATATGTTTATCTAAATATTAATACATACGCAATTCTCTCTATCATTCAATTTGACTAAACACCACATTTCACGAAAGCAACTTCACCATCTTTTATCATGATATTTAAATCTTTAAATTAAACAATGCCTTAATATCGGGATATAACACACTATTCGTCCGTATTGAATGGATTCCATACAGCCCTTTTTCCTGTTGTATTTGTCTGCCTGCACCCATACTGATCTTTGGTTTCTGCCTGCAATTATTCTGATGGCAGCAATTTGATTGTAAGTTTTCCTTTTTCCTTGGACAGTGATTGCAATCCCTCTCACAGCAACTCCTTCAACGAATTTTTCTCCTTCGTAATAGATTGGATCAGTGTACCCTCTCCTTGAGCTTCCTCACTCTGATTTAGTGTACAGACTTCAAGGGCTTCTTCACTTTAAATCAGCATACCCTTCCTAGGGCTTCCTTGCCATGATACCAAATGTTGGAAAAACGAATGCATGGAGCTTGAGAGGATTGGATGGCACACTTCAATGTGTGTATGCTTGTATTAATTATTGAATGGAGAAATTACATTGGTGGTTGTAACTTACAGTTTTCTGGTTTTCTGTCGATTATGTCTCCATATGACATGAAAAAGAATGGCAGAAATTATATTAATATCCATAAGTGACCAGAATAGGTCAATGGGACTCAAAAATACAGGTGGGGACAATAGCAAGAGAGAGCCAACAAGAAAAAGAATGGCAGAAATTATATTAATATCCATAAGTGACCAGAATAGGTCAATGGGACTCAAAAATACAGGTGGGGACAATAGCAAGAGAGAGCCAACAAGAAAAAGAATGGCAGAAATTATATTAATATCCATAAGTGACCAGAATAGGTCAATGGGACTCAAAAATACAGGTGGGGACAATAGCAAGAGAGAGCCAACAAGAAGCTCTAAAGAAGCTACAAGCTAAAAGATAACTAAAAGCAGAACAAAATATGCAAGGCATTCTAACATTTTGATGACAAAAGGAGGGGTCTGTTGTGCCTTGCACACACGCCCCATTTTGCTAAAATGTGTACCCAGTGTCCTTTGGTTAGAGTCTCAAGATTTGGCTCTATGAATTTGAGAGTGATGTTGGATTTAATGATAAGTGATGGGGTTAGGTTTTAGGCACTATTATGATCTACCGTCTAAAATTGGCTTAATGTTCCATTTCAAGGTAGGATAAGTGGCCTAAGGGAGATTCCTTGTTTCAAATCTCTATTTTTTGTGTTTGAATTGGTTCATGTCTCAATTGCGGAGGTTTGACCCCATCTACATATAAAGCTTCTAAGTACTTTGGAGATGGTTTTCACTTTGTTTCAAATGCAGAGGTTCCTTGGTCAAAAGGATAATGCGGAAGATTTTACCCTTGAGGGATATCAATGAGGTTTTAGGAGCATTTGGATATATCTTGTCTATGTTAAAAGTCCCACATCACATCACAACCTGCTAAGTGTGCTTCAAGTCTAAAAGAGGTTCAAAAGCAGAGGATCCTTGGACTAAAGGATGTTGTAGGGATCCGACACCCAGAGGGATAAATCCACCGGATAGTCATATTCCCCCCACCTTCACACTCCCGTAGAAATCCTGTAAGGCACCATTCTCTCGCAAGGCGTAAAATGATGTCTATGGTGCGCAATGCGGAGATCCGAAGGAGACATGCATATATCCGATTGACTCCAAATGTCCCGCATCCTCCATCTACCCGCTCTCAAGAATAGTGCTCTCTGCTCTGTCATCCTGACAAGCATTTATTGCAAACTTGGAGGGGTATATTAGATCGCGATAGGTTAAATCCTCACTTTTCACCATTGCAACTGTTGTGAGGAAATCAAAGGAGATAATTGCAAATTTCAAGTGTGTGAAGAGCAACAGCATCGTCGAGTTTGTGAAGCAGCGGATTCCATTTCGTGTGGAGTAGCAGGTGCCTTTTTCCTTCAAATTCATCTCAGCTAACAAGTAGGTCAGCCTTGCATTTTGTCCTCATTTACTTGCTATACCTATTAATTTGAAGTTTAGTAGTTCCATGATGAAATCTTATAGGGTCTGATAATGGTTTGCATTTTTGAAACTAGGGTTTTGGTATAGAGTCCATAAACGTCAAAAACTATCAAATCCATGAGTTACGCTTTGATTCTAGGGTCTAAGCTAACGTTGTCAAAATTGAACACAAGACAAAACCCTTTTAGTATTTGAGGTTACGAATTGAAACGAATCTTGAATTTGACCATGTGGAACAAGTCAGCAACATAAGTTTCATCCTCAAATCCATTTGAATAGTATTGCGGGAGAAATCAATGTGTAGGGATAAGTCCTAAGATAGTTTTAAATCCCACAAGCCACAAAGATCCGCTTCACCTTATCGTTTTCATATGAATATTTTGAAAAGGTTTTAAAGATAGGTTTTCGAAATTTGTGGGATTCCGACGGGGTCAGCATATATCCCGTCTAAGCTAGAAGGTCCACAAACCAATTTTCTCCACCAAGCCCTTTTATTCGACCATTAGAACTTCAGTTGCAGGGGTTTTGTCTGGATGTGGATACATCCTGATGACTTTTCAAAACCCACATATCCGGTTGATGCCCATTTCTCCACGTGATAAAACTTTGAGGCTATTGTGGGAATTCAACCGAGATGTGGATACATCCCATTGACATTAAACCCTCTACACATCCGGTCAACACCCAAATGCCCGCAAATCCCATAGAGAAAAGAACTCCCGTCTACCTTTACGAAGATGCTTATGCGAGAATTTGTTTGGCATATGAAAATATCTTGTAGAACCTAAATGTCTCGTAGAACCTTAAAATCCTACTATATCCGAATGATACCATTGATCCCGCTTACCCTATCAACGTTAAAACATCTGCATCCTCGGTAAGATGTCAAACCTTCGTACATCCGGTAAAGGCCTTTTCACCCGCATATCCTGAAAGACCTCAAAGTCCCGCAAAGTGAAGAAAAGATTTTTTGATGAGTTACTGATAGTATAAATGAAGGTTATAAGCTTGAATTTGGTGACATTATCTCATATTGATGCGTTAACTATGATTTTCGATGATTTAATCTTGTGAATGTAATAATTTAAGGGGTAATATCCATATGCATGTGAAATGTCTGCAATTCAATCAAAGACTATTTTTGTCCAATTAGGCACTAGGATATGATGACTTTACTTTTGAAATGCATAATTGGATTAGGATTTATGTGCTAACCTTGCAATGGGATTTGATTAAGTAAATGGTTATTTATTATAGTTATCATTGCAGGATAAATGTCTACCAAGCTTGCCAAGATGAAGTACAAATTTAAGGGAGTTACACCTGCTTCAAAGATCACCTCTAACTGGAATGAGGTATCTAATACAGATTTGGGACACATAGATATGGATGATTTCAAATAGAGGATGTATGGTCCCAATCCAACTGAATGGGCAAGGAAAATGGTACTCAATGGCATTGCACAGGGTGTTGGCTTCCCTACTTCGGTACAATATGCAGAATTGATCATGGCATGTAGGGAACATTATGATGTGTTGTCAAGAATAATCATAGCACTGGATGGTAGAGTCATAGTTGACCTTACTTAGGAAGCTATAGTAGAGGCATTTGACATCCCTGCCCATCTTAAAGTGTTGGACCTAACAAAGGATCGGGGACAGGATCTATACAACCAATCTCTTGAGCAATGTATGAAGGTGATTAATGATCGGTCGATGAAGAAGCCAAGACCTGCTCTAGCCAAATTGCCTGTGAACTTGTACAGAAGTGATTTCAAAACTAAAATCAATGACTTGGTAACCATATTGAGCAGGGTAATGGGACTTTCCACTGCTTCTTCTTTTGAAGGATGGATGTTTACATTTGTTGAGGAGATAATTAATGGAACTCGCAAGATCTACTGGTCAAAACTGATCAGTGACAATCTTCATGTGCAATTCATGGCTCTACCGAACACAAAGGTGTTTTACATGAGTTCTTATATAGTCTATAAGCTGGCACGAAATTTCCCCTATCCTGGATTGACCAAACTTGGAGAGGTAGGGAATGCAGCGTATGGATACAAGGTGTATGATTGCTATCCCCAATTGTAGAAGGAACACTCCTTGTCACACTACAAGAAGATGAATGATGCATTCACCATGTATATCACAAGGATGCTACAAGGTGATTTGAGCAGGAGGTTGTCCATTCAGGCTATGAATATGGTCGGGCAATATGGGTATTGATTCATCCAATTCCCTAAATTCACATATTTGAGGATTGAGGGCTTCACAGGTGTGCCCTATAGGCTGCCCAAGTACCCAACTGATAAAATGGTACTGTTGGAATTAACAGGACAAATCTACACAGCCCATAATTTGTTGAATGGGTTACACAAAGCTATAGTTCCATTTTGTCTCATTGTAGGGAGGGTCCTATTTACTTGTACTACTCCTATTGTTGCCAAGGCCTCAGATGTGGAGTTACAGGAATATCATCTCCTGTTCTATAAGGCAAGACCAAATTTTGATCCCTTGCATAAGTTGGAGAAGCATGTGAGCAAGAAGCATGCCCATGAAGAACAACTGGAAGATTTTTGGGCCAACTGTGATGATGATCATGAAGTGAAAAAGAAGAAATATTCTCGTCTTCCACTAGATTTCATTAAGAAATTCTAGATTGCTGCAATACCCGACCAGGTGGTGGATGATGGAGAACTAGTTCAATAGCCGGTATGGAGAATGGTTTTCGATCAACCTATCCCACCTCCAAATTGGGTTGAGGAAGAGGTCGGGTCATTAGATGAAATAATGAAATATAACATCAAATACAACAGAAATTGGATAAACGCCCAAGTTGCCCAGCTGGTAGCCCAAGGTGTGTC
This sequence comes from Cunninghamia lanceolata, assembly GCA_027924645.1. Taxonomy (NCBI): domain Eukaryota; kingdom Viridiplantae; phylum Streptophyta; class Pinopsida; order Cupressales; family Cupressaceae; genus Cunninghamia; species Cunninghamia lanceolata. Next base: position 14,993,633 of record BSBN01001272.1, on the reverse strand, counting down.
CTTGACATATACACGCTTGGAGCCTAAAACAAGAATGATCGAAGAATCCGTTGAAAGAGCATCCGGAGAAGAGCCTGAAGAGCCTATGGATCCAAAAGGGAAAGCTGTGGATATAGACAGCGAAGAAGCAGAAGATGAAATGCTAGCACTCAAGGCTAAGGGGAAAGGAAAAGAGAAAGTTGAGGAGAAAAAGAAAAGAATGAGAGGCAATGTGTCCCCTCCTACTGTTAGAACCAGGATTTATCGAAGAAAAGCAAATCAGGATGAGACGGCTGAGGGACCAAAGGTCAAGAAACCAAGGAAAAAGAAACATCCAACACCCCCGATTTCCACCACTATTGTACCATCCCTCTCCATTCCTTCTACTGCCATTGCCCCTACCGCATCCATTCCTCCTGTTACCACCTCATCCATCCATGTTCCCTCCACTATCATTGTTTCATCCCCTGCTATTGCCGCTGCCTCTTCCTTTCCATCTCCTCAACCTTCCATCTCACTTCCCATTTCTTCACCCATCTTCACCTCATCCATTGATGTAACTGTTGTCCACTCTTCCCTACCTACTTCTTCTCCCATTCTTACTTCCATTGACATTTCCACTATACCTTCCACTTCAGTATCTTCTACCATCCCTTTGTCTTCCATTACCTCTTCCATTCCAGTATTAACTTCATTGGTACTTCCTTCCACCTCCATTCCACCCATTTCATCCTTTGCCACTTCATTTCCATCTGCCTCTCTGCAACAGTTACACATACCAATTCCTATCATCATTCCCATCATATCTACTTTACCTTCCGTCCCATTGTCCATTTCATCCCCTCCTTTCTCTCGTTTGACCCAAGTTTGCGTACCTAAGGAGGCAGCCTTAACACTTTGTGACATCAATAAGACCTTGGCCCCTCGGCTTGATAATAGTTTGGATACTCCGTCCTCTCCCAAGGCTTCATCCTTTGAGGGTATAGAGAAAGTCTGCAAAGAATTGAAAATCTAGAGCAGTCATGATGAACCTACCCAGGCCATGCAAGCTGGTGCTACTAAAGGGGTAAAAGAAGTTGAAATAATTGAGCTTGACAAAGATGATAATGTCCTGATGGACCAACAAATAAATGAATCAGAGCAAGAAGAAAGCCAGGTTAATGATCAAAATGAAATCCCATTCAAACTTCAGCAAAATGAAGACAATGATCTTAAAGATCAATCTGAGGAAGAGAAAGAAATGAATAAAGAAATAGAATAGCCTGAGATTCCCGTTTGCTCTTCCCTTCAGCAACAATTCTTTGATTCTTTGAAAGATTCTTTAGCTCCTCAATGGTTACAATCTCAGTTGAAGGGAAAGCAGCCTGAGATAGAGGCTCCAATTGTGGATCTTGCTAGTTTTCTTAGTAGGTTAGACAAACCGAAAGAGAAGAAGAAAGCTAAAATCCAATCTTGTATCACCAGGGATGCAACAAGTTCCAAAATTGCAGAAATTGCAACTCCCGTGGTTGATAGGGACAATCAAGATATGGAGATAACTGACTTTCAAGTCACATCAGTCAACTTAGGACCAACCTCCAGGATCCAGGAGATCAAAGAGTTCAAAGATTCAGTTGCAACAATTGTGCAAAGGATGGATATGGATGAACTAACGAAAAGACAACTAAGAGAGCAGAATGAGGAATTGTGTGCTTGCGTCCGGCATTTGATAGGCCCTCTACAGAAGGATGATGGCACTATAGTTGTCCCTACCATCATCTCAAAGCAAGAAATTGATGATTTTGACAGGATGAAGCATATGGCTAAAAGGTTGCACAGGATTGGATAATGAGATCGACAAAGAAGGATGTGAAGTCATTGATGATGCAAGCCAGGTGCACAAAGAATTTTGTTCTCTAAAGGAAGATTGGGATGCCATAGCTAATGACTGTGAAGAATATGAACACTATTATTCCCATATATTTCCTTGAGTAGAAATGATGTGTAAGCTATCTCCTGAGGTCCTAGTAGAGGAAAATATTGTAACCAGAGATACTGTGAAGATGCCATTCTATTGGGCTGAGATGATAAAGTATCGAAAAGAGACATTTGATGAAGATTCAACTGCAATAAATCAGATTTTGAATGTCATCTATAGGTGCGTTGACTCAATACGAGATTTGAATGGTAAATATGTAGATGATAAAGAAGAAATGGATGCAGACTTGTACAAACAACGATGGAAGCAGCTATTGCAAGGGGATTTAATGGTTGAGCCTTGTGGTTTTGATACAACGAATATGGATAATGCCAGCAAATTCAAGGCTCAAACCAAGGAATTCAGAAAAAAGACAAGAGCTCGATCTATAACTTACAATACTCATGCAAGCTCTGGATACACTCAGATTCAGATTGAGTTTTGTACAAAATCCCCTTCCAGAGGCTATAAATCCAGTTTAGGAATCATACATGTCATATAGAAAGGAGCAGGCCAAAAATGAAGTTTATGTTGAAGATGATGCCCCTGCGCCTTAGAGATTAGCTTCTGAGCAGTTTTTTTTGTTATCCCGTCAGCATGGCAGCCTGCAAGATTTCCAATTGGAGCACTACTCCCCCAAAAAAACGTGCCATATATAGATTTTTGACTTATCAACTCATTGAAGAACAATTTGTCTCGTTGCAACTCATGTAAAAGTGTTATTTTGTCTTATCTAAATGAGTCTAAAAGCTGTAATTTTGTCTTTTTGCTAAAAGACAAAAGTATTTAAACGAGTTTGTAACAAACTTGCCACAAGAATTAAATGTTGATAAATCTTGGCCATTGGTGTTGGATGAATCCTCTCCATTCATTGTAAACTCAGTGCTCTTGCCTCCTCTAAATAATGGCAATCATTTTCCTTGTTTTAGGGGCTGTGAAAACTATAATTGTTGAAACTCTACCAAAATTCTGATTAATACAAACAAATTTCAAGTGTTGCTGCTTATTTGCATTGTGTTATTGATTGCAATTTGGTCTTCATGGTTCACTTTCACCTTCTATTAATCAAAGTTCAATTGTAGTATTGATGAATGCTTAAGACATTTGATGGATTCCATGTTCACACCATTGGTAATTTGCTGATTGTAAGTTGTTGTGTATAGTTAGTCCGAACAATTATTTATTTTTTGTTTGATTATAAGTATTTGACTAAGTTGCACCAGATGTTTAGGTGTTTTAATGAATTCTTATAATTTGAAAATCTCCAATTTCCTTTGAAGATTGCACTATTTTCTGCAGCACTGTGATTAGTCTAGTTAAGTGGAATGGTTTACTTTTGGAATCTGTCTGTCTGAATCACCATATCAATTCTGTGGTTGTCCCTCGGAATTTCTCAACCCTTTCCTTCCTCCCCGTCTTTTGAACTCTTTTTTAAATGAAATATTTAGTTTAGGAAAAGCATCACCGCATTGCTATGAAAAGCTTGTTTTCAGATTTCAAATCTGAAAACTATCAACTGTTTCTGCAATTTTCAAAATACATCATTCTAAAACCTTGAAATTTCTAGTTCCTGCGTAAGGCCCCTTGTAACAACAAAGTACATTCACTACTGAGTCATGTTGATAATTGTTTTTAGACAAGTCAACAATAGAGTAAAACACTAGAGTATCCCACTCTCTCTTGAATAAAGCTCTTCAAAGGCTGAACCATGTGATCCAGTGAAGTAACTTCAAGGTTCCTTTTTTATAACTTATGGTGGATAAACTCAGTGATTACATGTGATCTTGTTGATAATCACAAAGGGACTTACATTAGACTTCTTCATGCTTCCTTAGTTTATTCCTTTCAGTGTGGATGAAGTATTCACAAGGTCTCAATGATAAATAAAACAAAAAAGATAAGGGTTTAGAAACTAATCTAAGGTCAATGAAGGAATAATGATGCGTGAATAGACAAACTCCTGATAAACCTAACCGCACTTTGCCAAGGATGCCTACAACTACATGGAGTTGGTGCAATCTCCTAAGGTAAACGAATAGTTTTCAAATCATGAAGGCTTATGTAAACACCCATCGGATGGCGCAGCTCAAACAAGCATCCACAATCGAACTTAAGCAAATGATGAAGCTCAGACTAGCTTTACACAACACTTCACCAGCGATGAATGTTAAAAGCATGAGCTAGGAGTTGATCAAATATTCAGTATAACATACATTACATCAAAGAGCTTCTAATCTACTTCTAATCTAAATTGAAACATCTCTACACTTCATCGAGATACAAGAAACCATGTCATTTCACAAGATAACACTTAAACACCAAACAAGCTCCAATGTTTTTGCATTAATCTTGAGAAATATTTACAACAACTTCAAGTCCTCTCAGAAAATTTCGAGAGTGTCTTCTATTCTACTCTACTAATCTACCAACTGAACTACTCCTTACAAAACTATTGACTACTATCTCTAATCTATATCTATCTTTACAAATGACGCAACAAGGCCTTTATATAGAGGTCATGTTCTGACGTTTTCACACATCACTCCATTGCAAATGGGGACCCCCTTTTTTCTCGCTTTCGCCGTCGTTTTTGCTTTGATATTGCAGTTTCTTGCTCGAATCCATGAAGCTAGGAAAGAATGTCCAAGCAGTCAGCTCATAGGGAACATTAGGAATGCTTGAAATAGTGAATTTCTACTGAGGATGAATAATGCCCTACCTATCATTCCTCAATTAAATCTAGGTAGTCCATGGAAGGAATCCATCATTCCATAGAAGTCCAAATCCTTCGCTCTTAATATAAGACTCCGTGATGAATAAGGAATCCTATTTCAAGACTCCAGTCCAAAAGTTCCTGTTCCAAGACTCCAATCCAAAAGTTCCTATTCCAACACTCCAGTCCAAAAGATCCTGTTCCAGAAGTCCAATCCGGATTCAAGTCCAAAAGTTCGATCCAGGGTCCTGTCTGGAACTTCCTATCCCTAAATCCTGTTCCAAGGAATTCATTCCCAGACTTCTGTTCCAGGGTCTATCCGGATTCCTATCCCAACAAGGTCCTGAATCTGACAAACCCTGTCACTCCTTCGCATGATCATCTTTCCATCATGGAACTTAGTTCTCGGGTCGACAGCCCTACTCCTGCAGGACTAATCCAAAGGATATCCTCCTGATCCCAATCCGGGACTCGATCTCATATCATAACTCGGATGGTTTCCAAACCAATAGAATTTTTCAGGGACTTAGAGCAATTTCGAAAACGATGTATATTCAATCCCCCTCCTAATGGTTGTTGAAATGTGCCACAAGAATTTTCCTGGGCGCATAATCCAGTACCTACTGGATTATGTGCCCAGGGAAGGATTTTATCCCTGGTCGCATAATCCAATAGGTATTGGATTATGCGCCCAAGGATGGTTTTTATCCTGGTCGAATAATCCAGTACCAACTGGATTATGCGCCCCAAGATCAGGGTGTCCTGCTCCACTTCCTGTTCCAGTATGAACTTTGCAATTTGGCAGACAGACATTCCCGGACTTGTCCATGAGTACCTGCATGAAAATTTCACCGTCTGTTGGTCTGGAAGATTTCGCCATGAAAATCAGAGATTCCTTTAGAGGATGGAAGAAACGAAAACTCCGTGTTCCGAATCCCGTGTCGTCATTGAACCTCCGTAAAGCAGCTAGGGTTCACCTTCTACTAATTTCACCATGAAAATGGGAGATTCCTTTAAGGGATGGAAGAAACGAAAACTCTGTGTTCCGGATCCCGTGTCATCATTGAACCTCCGTAAAGCAGCTGGGGTTCACCTTCTGCAAATTTCACCATGAAAATGGGAGATTCCTTTAAGGGATGGAAGAAACGAAAACTCCGTGTTCCGGATCCCGTGTCGTTATTGAACCTCCGTAAAGCAGCTAGGGTTCACCTTCTGCAAATTTCACCATGAAAATGGGAGATTCCTTGAGCAGATGGAAGAAACGAAAACTCCGTGTTCCGGATCCCATGTTGTCATTGAACCTCCGTAAAGCAACTAGAATTCACCTTCTGCAAATTTCACCATGAAAATGGGAGATTCCTTGAGGGGATGGAAGAAACGAAAAACACCTCGCTTTGGATCCCATGTTAATGATTGAACCTCTGATGAAGCAAACTAAAGTTCACCCTTTGCCAAAAAATTGAAATAGGAGGACAAATCCTTAGTCAAAATCAGGCTCAAAAGTCCAAGTCGCATTATCCAGTTGAGGGTGGAATCTGCGCCCAGGAGAGCTTTTTGTCCAGGTCACAAAATCCACTTCCCCTTGGAATTTGCGCTCCTGGAGGTTTTTTGTCCAGGTCGCACATTCCTAACCCAGGTGGAATTTGCACTCCTGGACAATAGGATTCTAGTTCCCTTTGAAAAATACAAAATAAGATAATTCATGTCCAGAATGAAAGAAGCAACCTTCCATCTAAGTGAGATTCCACAGGAGAAAATTTCCAAGACTTAGCAAAATTTTGGCAAAGGAAACATGAAAGAATGAAGAAATCTGGACTCTGGACAAAAGTGTCCCTGGTCACAAAATCAATGACCAGGTGGATTATGTGCCCATGGAAGAAATTTGTCCTGAGTGCAAAATCCAGGACCAACTGGAATATGCGCTCCTGGACAAGTGGAATTCCAAGACTCCTTGGAATCCCCGACCTCAAGGAATCCCCAACCTCAAGGAATCCCCGACCAAGTGGAATATGCGCTTCAGGACAGGTGAAAATCCCCGACCACCTGGAAATTCCTCCCTGACCTGGAAATTCCCCCTGTCCATGCCTGGTAACCCTGGAATGAAGGAGAAGCCAGTGCAAGTGTGAAGGTTACCAAAAAGTGAAGAAAATCTGTTGTTTATTCAGGAATTCATAAGTTAATTTGATCAATTATGCAAGTTTAGTTCATGTTTTATCTTTTGATTGCATTGCATTTAAGGATCTTGTTTATCATGAGTACCCGAGGTTTCCCTTGTTTCACAAGAATCTAGGACGAGGATGGGCTTCCATGAAGATGGAGCTCAAGGATGACCGAGGACTATCTCAAGCATCATGGAGTTCCAATGCCAGAGAGGAGGACTACTTCCAACGCCAGACGAGGAGACTACATGTGAATTCCACAAGAAGAAAAGAGAAAATACAGTTCATGTCCAACATCAAGGACTTCAATTCCAGACAAGAGGATCAATCCTTGGACAACTAGGAGGATGCACTTCAAATTCACCATCCATCGAGAAGAACGAGAATCCACGTCAAGAGCAAGGATGCGTGCCGATGCGAAGGAAAATACAGCAGGGATGGAATTTCAATTCCAAAGTACATAGCACCAAGACAAAATTCCATGGATGACTCCAAGAATTCCATCAGGATTGACCTAATTTGCAGCCTGGAAGGAATTCCACAGCAAAAGTTCCTTGACCCCCTGGATTATGCGCCCAGGAAGAAAATCATTCCTAGTCGCAAAATCCTGTTCCAAGTGGAATTTGCGACGAGGACAAGTGGATTCCAAGACACCATGAAATTTGCGACCAAGGAGCAGGTCAAACAGACAATTGATTGGTCTCACCTACCTACCAAGCAACTTAGTCAGCCAGGACAAGTGGCAACTTTTCATCCAGGATAGGTGACGGCATCCCATGGAGCCTATGACATGTTCAGCCCTATCTCTTTAGGGTTTGCACAGATTTCGAGGAGATTTGATCTCCTCACCTCCTCTTTGTATTCTGCTTGCCTATATAAGGGCTGAGAGGCCTCATTTGAAAGGGTCTTATTTCTTCTCTCATTTTTCATGCTCTTAGAGCTAGTTAGTTAGCTGTTCATTTCTGTTGCACTCCATTTCTGGAGCAAGGAACTTTGAAGAATCAACAAGATTGTTGTAAGACATTCCCAATTCAATACATGGACATTGAAGATTGGAGTTCTTGATATTCTTTGGATTGAAGCATGGTTTTCTAACTTTTTAAAGCAAATCATAAGCTCCAAGATCTAAGTTGTTTCATTTCTATTTTCTTTCAAAGCTTTTCATTAGTTAGAATGATGGAGATTATTACTGTTGAATGGTTGAATCTATTTGTTCATACCTTTGGTGATCTGTGGCTTGCAAATCACCGTGCATGGTTAGCCTGAACTAATTCTAAGTCTAACTTCGACTATTCTGCATGTTTCAGTTCCATGTCCCTTGCAGGAGCAGTCTGAAAATCCTTACTCCCCCTCAGAAGATAGCACCATCCCTGCCTAGCTGTTGTCTCATGACGAAGCAGAGGATTGGTTCCAGTTTCCATCTTCAACAGCAGTCATTCCCATTGATTAGATTCCTGAACCCTTACCCCATCTTTTGCATTTTCTTTTAAATTTTCACTAGGATTAGTTTTCCAGAGCCTCATTGCCAAATCATCTGCCTCTTCAAGAGTGGAACCTAGGAATTCCAAGTTGTCCACTTGTGAAGGAATTCCATTCACCCACAAGTCCGAGTCCGAGCAGTAAGGAACTATTCCATGTCCATGAAGGAGCAATCTCACGTAAGTCCCCCTCGTGATTACTAGCAAATCACATCATTTTACTGAGTCTATCCCTATGCATGTCAAGCCCTGACATTCAAGGAACCTTGGAGCAGTCTCATTCAATCACGAAGTTCAGCGTCTGAGAAGCTTTGTTCAAGAGAGGATAGGATACTCAGTATTTTATTCTAATGTTTGTTGCAGTCACAAAACACGCATCAACAGGTCCATATAGCCAAGGGCTCAGATCATGCCACCTCAGTAAGTAATTACAACAAATTGCTATTTTTAGTGCATATGAGAGGTAATGAAGGCATGCTTTCCAAGAAGATAAGGATAAGATGGAATCTTTTAAATATCTTCCACATGGACGTCCTCTCTAACTTCTTGCTTGTTGAATGATGTGGCAACTTGTGATTGGCTTGATGATGATGTACATGCCACGTAGGTGCCATCTTAGCAACTCTTATGGATTCCAACTGTTGATTCAATTTGTTTTGTGGGCATATTCCCAAATTACATCATCTTGTGATGTCATCGATGTGATTGCTTTGAACTTGTATGCTTGAGGAATACATTGTTGATCTTCTTTGTTCATTGTCTTGTAAACTGGATGTATATGATGTACGTTGCTCATTTGTTTAACACTATGATTCTTCTTGCAGGACATGTGAATAATCTTCTATGATGAAACTTCTTGGAGAGTAGATATCGATGATAACATGAAGTAGAATAGATGATGATGATGTAAACATTGATAATGGAGTAAGAAACTTCTCAAAGACTTGAAGTTGTATGGAAGAACTTGAAGCTTGACGGATGAATGTCCTTGACATGATGCAGATGATGAAGTATGTTGAACTTGATGTAGATGATGAAATGCTCCAACTTGAAAGGGTCCTTTCTAGCGTACATATTGATGATAACACCTTCATTATATGTAGAGTAGATGACTTTTCAAGGAGACTAGAATGCACCGGAAGTACTTGAAACTTTATAGATGTCTTTGGGATACTTTATGTTTAAGTGTTCCAACTTGATGATCTTAACATGATGCCGTCAATGATGAAGACTTGGGTGATGATCTTGAAGAGACCTCCGGGAGCAGCTACCTTTTATCTTCACTTCACTCCTAGCATGAAGGTGGTTCAAGCTTTTACTTCTTAGATGACTCCTTAGCTCAACCCTCTCTCCTACAACACAAACAAAGAAGCAACATTAATCCTTTTGATAAACACTTGATTTTATAACACAAGGATCATTTCATGCATCTCTAACCTAAGCGCATTGGTTGGCAAATTAGTTGATTTCTTGAAAGCAATCATAAAATTTAAACCAAGCATCACACTAAGAGTGGCACATGGGATAGGATTTTAAATTTCCCTTGAAATTCTTGACTTCTTAACAAAACTCACTCCTCCTTCAATGATGGCACATTAGTTGATGAAATCTGGATCCTTGTCTTAAATTGGCGCAGTAGATTAAAAATTTGGATCTCCCTTTAAAATTCATCAAAAACTTAACTTCATTTTTTTTTTGTGTAGATGGCACAATGGTTGGAGATTTCAAATCTTCTTAATGTTAGCTGAATAGATGAGAATTTTGGAGTTGAGTCGAATTTGCTTTACTTAACAAGCTTCCTATCCTAAGTGCACTAGATGAAGCGCAACAGATAGGGCGCATTAGATAAGGAATTTAATCTTTGGTTGAAATTTGCTTTAAAACTTGAACTAAACTTCCTCTTAAGATGGCGCATTGGATGGAGTTTTTGATCTCTGGTTTGAAATCACACCTTTGGATATTCTAACAGCCCCCCCATCCTTTGGTGCAATGGTTCAGCATTTAGATCCTTGGTTGAAAGAGTCTTATGAAACTTGCAATCTAACTCCAACAAGCTGCGCATTAGATACATGTTTTAATCTCGGTTAAACTTTCAGTTTAAATGACCAACAAGACTTCCCTATCTTGGCGCATTGGATAAGATCCTGATTTCCACTTGAAATGTTGCATTTGAACCTCCAAAATAAACCTCTCCATCTGGGCGCATTGGTTTGACATTTAATGCTCCGGTTAAAACTTAGCCATTTCTCATATTTCAGTCATTTGATTCCAAGGTAGCACACTAGATCAAGGTTTTGGATCCTCTCTTAAATGTCTATGAAAATCAAAATGCAATTACTTCATGCTTTGGCGCACTAGATAGAGATTTTGGATCCTCTTGAAATGTCTCATAAAACTTAAGTTTAAGCCTCCTTCAAAGTGAGCGCATTGGTTAAGGAATTTGGTCTTCTCTAAAAAGTCTTCACAAAATTTCATTTAACTTCACTCCAAGGTGGTCGCATTAGATCAAGATTTCATCCTCTAGTTGAATAGCCTCTTGAATTTCGCAATTGAACACCCTCATCCCTTGGCGCACTAGATCATGATTTATGCTCCGCTTGAATGATGACTTTGACAATCAAAAGAAACTTTTTTATTTTGGGCGCATTGCTTAAGGATTTTAGACTCCGGTTTAAAAATGCATTTTGGTGATCAAACAAACCTTTCATCTTGGGCGCACTAGATGTGGCACATTGCTTCCATGTTTTGGATCTTCCTCAAATGACACCTAAATCTTCACTTTACCTTCTTCAAAATGGCGCAATGGTTAAGCCGCATTGCTTCTGGATTCTGAGCTCCGGTTGAAATCTCTTCTTTGATGATCAAAATCCTTTCATTTTGGCGCATTGCTTAAGGCGCATTGGTTGAGTCGCGTTGGTTCAAGATTTTGTTCTCCGGTTGAAAGTGGCACAATGAACCAAAATTTTGGGCTCTCATATTTTGTCGCACTGGATCAAGATTTTGCACCCCTCTTCAGTACTTAGCCATTTTTAGGGTCTCTCAGGGCAAGGTATATTGAAAAATATATTTAAGTATAAAATATTTTTCAATATACCTTTTAGGATGTTTGAGATAGGCCTCAAATCCACCGGATTTAACATGCAAAATCTAGAATTTGGAGGATCCACCAGATTTCAAACTTAGTCAATTTTTCAGGATTTTCAGGATACCAGACTTAGTCATTTTTAGGATCTCAAACATGCATCAAGATTGGTCTCGAAATGAAAGCAAATGACTCTTAAATAAAAACTAGACTGAGAACTTGAACAACCACTGACTTCATCATGTAATAAACCTAAGACATCATCAAAACTTCATGCAAAGCATTAGAGCTCAAAAAAAAGGGGGTCCCCATTTGCAATGGGGTGATGTGTGATTAGGTCACAACAAGTCGTTTCACATAGCTAAGACCTAGCTAGGAGAAACCTTGGGGTAGTCTTTTTCTAAGTCATTGGGATAAGATTTCTTTCAAGAGAGATAAAGAACTTAGTATTTTATCTAAGTTGTTGCGTGCAAAAACACACACCAACAGGTTCAAACAGAGTTGGGGACCCCCTCTGATTTTCCTTTGTGCTATCAACATGAAAATGTCAAATGTACTTTATCACATGATTAAACTGTCATGTCTAACATTGCGTGATAACTAGAAAAACTAATCTAATATAATATGAAATTTATATTGTCCAATATCTACTAGTCATAATTTCCTCCACTCTTTCAAGGAAATTGTCCAAAATTTCTGCTGCAAATAGGAGAATCACTGCTGGAACATACAAGAAAAAATTATCCCACTTTGAGGGAGAAATTCTTTGGTGACCAACTATGTAGTAGTTTGTGGCATCCTAGCAACCTATGTTATGGTATTCAAAAGCATAACTTAAAGACATAAAAGCTAAAAGTTTTGGATGGTATAATGTATATGAAAAACTTGTATCTGTTCCTCCTAAAAGGACAGCCAAAAATGCTCAAGTTTACTCATATTATAACACCATGAATCCCAAGCTGAACTGCCAAATCCATTCTGAATGCATTTTTTTGAATTGCCTATTTACTAGTGTAAGGACACATATTGGATAGGCTCAAGTTTATGATAATTCTTCTGTCGAAACTGATGCATATTAAAATACCACCACACTCTATTATCAGCCACTTGGAAGTGATAAGGGTTGTGATACAGATCATGCAAAGCTTTATAATTTGCAGGTGTCTTCAAAATCTCTTCTTGATCCCAGGTATAAATATTTTATCCAATCATCCACCAAGCCTACAGTTTTGTTTTTCTCTGTTTCCTGTGAAATTCAAGATGCAAGTCATATGATGCAATGGTGTGAAATATATATCAGACTTCAAACATAAAATATCCATTAGAATCATGGTAGGCTTATCATAATTATCTTGGATAATTTGCAAATACTCATTCCAAATGCTTTTTACCTTGATATAAAATACAAAGAGAATACACCAAGATTGTGCTGACCACTCTGTTTCTACACTCCTTTGAGGATGAAAAGGTTTACAGAACCAAAATTGGCAGCCTAACATTTGATATTGCTTGCCGAGAAAATGTTTAAGAACCTAGAAAATTCTACTAAAATTAATGTCAAATGAATGCCAAAATGAGTCCACATATGTAAGAAAAATATTGTATCATTTACATTAATGTTGATAAAGCTGTGCAGAAAAACACTTAGACCCAGGTGCTTTGTCAGCTACAAAGGAACAAACAACAGTATCATGTCCTTAGCAATCAACTTAAAATCAAGAAAGAACTGATGCAGGAGCCTCCCAGGAATAGAGCAATCAGCATCCACAAGAAGCCAAAAAAAAAAAAAAAAAACTTTTCTTTTAAAAAAAAAAATTAGAAGCATTCACAAAAAAGGACAAGAGAATGTTTAGGGGTGGAGATTTCAGAAGGTCATGGGTCAAGGAAAATCAATCAATTCATCGGTTATCTAATTACTGTTATAAAATGAACCAAAAACTCAGAGGGATTGGAAACACTCGTTTCAGATTTTGTATAGAAAGATCAAGACGATAATACAAGTTTTTGAAAGCTTGTTATAAATTTTCAAACATGTGTTGTTGCTCATGGTTCGTTTGTATTTCTAAATCTGAATTAAAACCATAGAATCTTGCCTTCATAGTTCATCAAGGATATATGTATTAAAACTGGCTTCTCTCTGCAAGCACAAAGCCGCCATTAATTCAGCTTCTTATCCTTGACAGCATCAAGTGGTATCAGAGCTCAATTTCAGGTTCAGTTGAGAGGGAATACCCACACCTATATGGGATTTTAATCAAAGATTCAGCAGGTTGTTTGTTATTTGTGTTAACATTCCTCCTAGAAGAGTGTGCTTGGCAGAGGTAGAAAGGTAGGGGATGCCAATGTGGCAAGGAGATTGGACGAAGTGGTAGACTTGCTGAGAGTTATGCAAGTGAGATTGGATACTGCTGATGAAGACCAGACAAGAAGTTTTTCACTAAAAGATGTGTGAATGACAAGGAATAAGTGACAATAGATGATACTGCAGCTATTTCAAGAATTGGAAGAAGAACAAAAATGAAAGTTCTCAGCTTCTCATGTAGTTTGAATCCCAAAGAGCTAATTGATTGGCTTGCGGAAATTGAAGAGTACTTTGAGTTTGATGAGGTAACTGACCCAAGAAGAGTAAAATTGGCTCAAACCAAGCTGAAGAGTCATGCAGTCCTATGGTGGAAGGGAAGTTCGATTTGAAAGAAACAAAAAGGGTTAAAAAAAAGATTACCCATTGAGATTAAATGGTTGCCCAAGTTGAAAGGAAAATTTTACCTGCTGATTATAAGTTGGAATTGTAGTTGGTAATTATTGTTAGTGGTAGTCGGTCGTAATTAGCCAAGTAAATAAAAATATGTTAGATAATGTTTGAGAATATTGTCCGTATTAATCCCGACGGTTACATAGTCGGTGCAACGGTTGATATCTCAACCACCTTGGCATAAGTTATATATTGGGTCGATACTTGTAATCAAAGGCAGCATTGTAACGTTGTAGTGTAATACTGACATATTCAATGAATGGAAACAATGCTTTATTCTGTGCAATACTGTTGTAATTTACTGTTCTATGTTATGCACTATACTGCTGCTTTATAATTCTGTTTACTCCGTGTCTGTGTAAAACACCACATTGCCAGTAAACATTTGGCGTCGTTGCCTGATAGAAATCGGGTCGAAGGGTGACAAGGAGTCCTTGACAATTTGAGTCGTCAGAGTCCATGACAATTTGAGTCGGTAGAGTCCATGACAATGAGTCGTCAGAGGCATTGAATATCCACGACAAGTGAATCATCGGGCATACTTGGTGACGAAGGGAAAACAATGATGATGGCTGCATAATGGGTCAATCGATCCAATCAAAGGAAGAAACATACACCAGATACCAAGTTGAAAGAATTGAAGAAGAACTGCAAAGAATATGAGAGGAAAGCGACAGTGACAACAAACGACAACCTAATCATCGGGAAGACGATCTGACACAAGATCTGGTCTTCCTGTGGGATTTGTCGGTGAGACAACACATCACGAACGAAGCCATCCGAAGAGACATTCCGAAAGAAATCATCCAAGAAAATCTAGAAGTCAATTCGAACGTGGACCGTCTTCTCGATTGTATTTCGAGGTTGTTGGCGAGGAATCTGTTGATTTTGCAAGACCTCTGAGAAGAAAGGGATAGAGAACAGGGGAGACAAGAAATTCTCCGGAGATATGAGGAACGAATGAAGCAAGAAGAGGAAAAGCGCAACACCGGCCGTCGTCGAGCGCCGCACAACCAATGATCATACCAGCAGTGACTCATGCCCATACAACTTAACAAGGATAAAAATAAAATACCAAGTGGGCAACAAACACCTGAAGAGATACTGAGAAGATCACTAAGGCTGAAAGAACAAGAAGAACGTAGAAAAAGACAAACAAATTGTGGAAAGAGGGAATGAACACCATGAAAAAATAAATCAAGACAGTGCTAAGTTCGAGGGTGTTGACGAACAAGATTTCAAAACACCAGTAATAAATAGAGAAAAATTAAAAGAAAATGGAAAGAAATTGATGGAAGAACTTGAAGATAGCATACGCCGCATTGTAGCATTATCTATTTCAGACGAAGGGCCAAGAGTTGGAAGATCCGAGCCTAAGACATCAGAGCAGAGGGAGTACCGGAACGAACCCGAGGAGACTCGAGGTGTAGAGGACACCAACAGAGGACGCGGGGAAGACTTGAACGTGGCCGAGAGTGCAAGTGACGCATCGGGACGTTACGAGAGAACCAGTCCAATCAGGTCCAACACACAAGGAGGGCATCGGGGAAGGATGGTGACTCCGCCAGCCGAGAGTCAGAAGCTGCCAAAATTTACGGTGAATGGGTCAAAAGATCCAGTACGGCACTGCAAGACGTGCGAGACGATTTGGATAGACAATGGGCAAGATGATGTGGACTATTGGCTGAAAGCATTTCCAATGACACTGAGAGATAGTGCCATTGACTAGTACATAGAGTTGGACCAAGTACACAGGGCATCATGGAGATTACTCAAGAAGGCATTCCAAGACGAATTCAAACTCCTAAGGGATGACAGTGAAATTGTAGCAGAGATCTACAGTACAAAGCAAGGGAAGCACGAGAACGTGTGAACCTACAATCGGAGACTGAAAGAATTGTTGGGAAAACTGGAGACTCAACCGGCCGACGGGCTGAAAAAGCGATGGTTCATCGAAGGGTTGCTCCCATCGCTAAGAAAGAAAATGAAAGTCGTGCCTCCGTCGTCGTACGATGAAGCGTACAATCAAGCAATGGATATAGAGAGTGAAAATAAAACATCCTTTCGAGGGAAAAGGAAGACGGACGACGAGGAGAGTACGGACGACAACAACGACAGTGAGTCCAAGACCATGCAAGCACTCAGGAAGGACATGATGAGAATGACGAAAGAATTGAAGGCCGACAAAGAGAGTACGAGGGAAGCCACAGAACTGTGGTGTACAGATTGCGAGGGGGAAGTTCACACAAAGGCAAACTGTCCGAAAAAATTGTTTTATGATATCTGCCAAGTGATGGGACATTCCATCAAGGAATGCCAATTTAACCTAAAAGCAAGGAGTACACAAGTACTCTTCACACAAGGAGAGCAGTCGACTACGCCAACCACACCACCGAAGCCCCAGTACAATAGCAATGCAGCCCTTAGCGGTTACAGAAGTAACAATAGCCCGAGAAACAGAATACAGTACGACAGCAAGGGAAGGCCTATGATACAGTGCAGGAAGTGTAATGAATGGCGTCACTTCGCCCGAGAATGTCAGAATGGCCAAAACCCCAAGGGAAGACTATGCAAGTGGTGCGGACCAGGCGACCATGAAGATAATGACTGCCCGGAGCAGAAAGGCATCAACATGCTGAATGTGGAAGAGCAGAATCAAGTACTAGCGGTCACTACCAGAGCACAAGAAAAGAAGGCCATCTACCCAGATCCACTTACAGAAAAACAAAGAATGAAAGAAGCAAAAGCAGAGGTGGAACGGGCGATGATGAAGGAAAACAAGGTTGCTTTGGATATCCCAAGTACCTCCCGTCGAGCACAGGCCATGAGGAACATCGTACGACAGATACTCCAAACCACCGTACCGATTAAGGTAATCGACCTTCTCTATACTATGCCACAAATCAGGATGGCAATCACAAACATAGTCAGTGACAACCAAAAACAGCAAGAGGATGGTCAAAGAAAGGTTATAACAGAACAAACACTGCAAGGAGAATAACCGTCGACCCTATGTTGTTGACGGTGAACATCGGGAAAAGTCTGGCGATCGTACAAATGGAGATCGGAGGGAAAGTTCTAGCCAACATGATCGTCGACGGAGGCTCGGCAGTCAACGTATTAACCGAAGACACATTGAGGAGTCTCGAAAAACCTACACTTTGGCCACCAACATTCCAGTTAGTAGGTGCAGATCAACATGGTATCAAGCCACTGGAGGCATTGATGGTACAGAAAGTAACTATCAACACACAACCATTCTTGCTGAATTTCGTAGTCATTCCTGTACAGAAAAAGGCGTACAATGCGTTGCTCAGGATGGCTAGTGGCAGCCAAAGCGGATCATAATTGGAAAAGAAACACTCTCCATAGAAAGCAATAGAAGAAAGTATGTGATTGATTTGATAAATCAAACAGTGAGCGAAGAATTGGCGTCATCAGATTCAGAAGGTAAGGAAGGATGCGGAATGGAGGGAGAAAGAGGAACCATAGAGCCAAACGAGGAAGGCATTCTCGACCTCCATGAATGCTCGGAGGATGAGACAAATTCACTGAATGGGTTATTTCATTGGCAAATGGAAGACTATGAATTCTTCCAACCGGAGTGTAACATGATTTCAATAAGAGGAAGTGGCGAATGCTCTCGGGTGATTAGTGAAACACTCAGCAACATTGGACCGAGTGAAACATTGTTGACGAATGAAGCACTTGATGGATTGACAAACACTCGACCACTTGGCAAGAGGGAACCAGTAACGAGTGACAAAAGGGAGGAAGGTAATAATTAGGAGGAAGTAAGTAACACTTTTCCAAAAGTATATGAAGAGTATAAGGAGAGGCTATAATAAACAGTACACCAAAGCAACTAGTGGCAGAGACAAGTCGACCAGAACAGACAAGTCGACCAGGAGAGGCACAGAAAAAATATAAAGAGGGTGAAGCCAAGATAGATGATACACTTGCACAGAAATTTGAACCAGACAAAGTGATCAGGTATGAGGAGCCATTGGCAAGCAAGGTGAAACGGGGTAATGGAACTAACGACGGGAACCCAGTATTGAAAGCACCGGCCAGAAAGAGACCATACAGAAGGAATAAGGATTATAGAGTATTTCTGTCGACTTACAATTTTTTGGCAATCAGTAAAAAGCAATAGAGAAAAAATGATGTTAAAAAGTCAAATAGTTTATTTTTGTAGAAGACAACAGTTTTGATTCCAATAAAAGCACCCGACCCTGCCGACGCCCCTGCCGACGATTACAAAATCAATAAATGTACATCTCCAAATACTGAAGTTAAAATATTTAAATTGGAGGATATGGCTACTTGTCGGACTGGCAAATCACCCCCATAGCAAAATTCCGAAAAAAGGGAAAATATCACAAGACAGATTACGTTGCAAGAAATTGTTATAGTTGGAGAGGTAGATAAAATGTGGACCCCGCCTGAGAGAAATAGAAAAATCCAATTCAGTTTGATATGGATGGAAAATTGGAAAAAACGGAAAAAATAGCAAAAATTGAAAAATGAACTTTTAAAAAAAAAAAAAAAAAAAGTGTGTACGACCGTACGACTTGGGTTGTACGACTTAGGTCCTATGCCCCCACTCCTCAATTAAAAGGTACGACCTCTCAAAAAAATGTCGTACGATTGCAATCAATCCTGCACACAGGGAAATTGGAGAAGGAAAGTAAGACCAAAGCCGTACGAATTCAACAAGAGGAGGACGTACGATCATCAGTGCTCAGTGGGGTGAAGCCGTACGAAACCATTCCCGTACACTGTACAGCGTATGAATTGTCTGAGTTTTGCTACCGTACATTCTGTCGTATGACTTCCTGGCCGTACGAGGAGATGGGGTCTGCTCAAGTCATACGAAGTGGATGAAGATTTCCAACTTGCCCAACTAACTTCATAGAAAACTCTTAGCCGTACGAAGTGCATTCTCTCTGTCGTACGAGTCCGTCAACACCGTACAAATCCAAATTCTGCCATCATCTATGTGGATCGTATGAATAAATTGGTTCACTGAGCTCGCCGTATGACTTCCTCTGTTGCCAACCGTACCAATTTTTGGACTGTAGATGAGTTGTCAAGAATCCAGAAAAATGATGTGACATGAAGGGGCGCTGACCCCAAACCCCCGCGAGGGGCACTGCCCCTCGACCCCGTTGGGGGCGTTGCCCCCAAACCCTCATCAAACCAGTACTATCTTGATTCAGTGAGCAATGGGGTGCAACATTCGCAGCATTCAGTGTGCTATCAGATTGGGTCCCTTGGTTGGTTGGTCTACTGGCAGGTGTTCCGAATGTGTTGGTTCTACTTTTACTTAGCTCCTACTTCCAACTTTTCCTCCAGGATCTTCAGCATTGTCGTCAGTTGGCAAAGCTTACCTAATGTCACTTGATACTTCATGTTTTTCCGTTGTCTAGAAGACGTCTAGTTTTGTGGGGGGATAATGTAGTCGGTAATTATTGTTAGTGGTAGTCGGTCGTAATTAGCCAAGTAAATAAAAATATGTTAGATAATGTTTGGGAATGTTGTCTGTATTAATCCCGACGGTTATGTAGTCGGTGCAATAGTTGATATCTCAACCACCTTGGCATAAGTCATATATTGAGTCGATACTTGTAATCGAAGACAGCACAGCATCGTAACGTTGTAGTGTAATACTAACATATTCAATGAATGGAAACAATGCTTTATTCTGTGCAATACTGTTGTAATTTCATGTTCTATGTTATGCACTATACTACTGCTTTATAATTCTATTTATTCCATGTTTGTGTAAAACACCACAGTGCCAGTAAATAGGAATTGTTGAAGAGATTGCAAAATTTGAGACAGAGAGCTGAGTGTAAAACATTATGCAAAAGAGTTATGTAAAATCACAATACGATTAGTTCACCATGAGGTAGACCATGAAAAAGTGGTAAGGTATATTAATGGGCTGAGAATGAATAATCAAGATAAATTGAACATAGTCAGATTTTTTTGGTACCCATATGAAGCTCAGCTTTCGTATTGCTTTTGATCAATTTGTTGTTATTAATCAAGTCATCTTTGTCATGTTGTCAATATCAACTGAGTTTCTCCTCGCCAAATTGCAAAGTTGTCTAGGTATGGTCTAGTTTTTCAATTAACAATTCTCACAAGTTACGCCAGGATGAACTATTCCAAGTGACAGATGAAAGTGTTTTTTGATTGATGGTGGCTCCGGCAGTGGAAAGAAAATATGAAGATCACAAAGTGGGGTCTGAAATCACCAAGCTTGGTGCTATTTGGCAATGGCCATGCCAAGGGAAAGTCTCACCTTGGATCAATAAGTGGCAATCAGCTTGACAATGTGTTCCTAAGGGAAAATTTGGCTGTCTTTTGTAAGTTCCACTTGACAGACTTAAGGGTGGCAAATACATCACAAATCCACACCTAGAAGGAAGAGTTTTGATTGTCAAAGTGTGTCACACAAACTAGGTGGTAGAGCCAGTGCAAAATGCCGCCTAAAATGGCAATGACATGATAAATCCACACCAAGTGGCAAACTCATTAGTGATTGGCGCTCAGCCCAATAAGTGGCCATAACCTTATATAAGTGTGCTCAACAAGAGATAAGACAACTTAAGTCCCAGAGTTTTATAGTGTCAAAGTCAATTCAGAATTCCAACAAAAAGGTGGCAACAAGGTGACAATTAAAAAAGACAAGTCCAAATTCTGCCCAACAAGGAAGGTTAAGTGAACACATCATGATAGGCGCCCTTTTACAGTGGTCAAACCAATGAAAAATGGCACTCAAATGATGGCAAAGCAGTTAGTGATCTACGCCCAAACAAAGAACATAAAGAAAACATTTCCAAGCATGCTTTTGTAGTGGCCAGGCCACCAAAAACTTACGCCCACACTTAATAAGATGGCAAACTTATGATGAAATCACACCAGCCACTTAAGTCAAACAAAGAACATAATGAGATGCACTTTTACCAACACCTAGCCACTTCACATTGCCAAGGCGCATTTTCAAAATGGCACAGCCAACTGGAAACAGCGCTTGAGTTTACGTTAAAGACAATAATCATAAGGTAGTGCACTTTTGACATAGCTAAACCACCTATAAGTAGCACCCACTTAGAATAGTCGTCCAAGTTCAGATTTAGTGCCCATGGAAGAGTGCTTTTCAGACTTTGTCAATTGCAGCTAAAACAAGGCTCTTTTACCTCCATTGTTGTGGGTATATTTGTCAGATCTGAGTTTTCATCCTCCTCCAAAATCCTAGTTATTGAGGGTTTTTATTCCATCAAGGAATCAGGAGATTTAACATCATGTTGGGCTAGAAAATTCATGGTGATCAGGGACGTTTCTGCTATAGTTTTCATCCAAACCCTAAGACATGTTTAGGTGCTTTTTGAAGTTATCAAGACGTGCAGATGGCATCCAACTTGGAAGAATTGCCAAGGTTTTTTCAGTTTCTGAGCGTTAGCATTAGCATAAGAGGAGTGTTTGTCAAGTCATGAGTTTTCAACAACTTTTCATTGGCTTCCAGAAAAGTTTGCCAAGTTTAGAGGATTCAGCCAAATTTGCAAATCAAAGTTATTTTAACAACTTAAGTGGCAAAAGTTGTTTTTTTTTTCCAGAGAAGATAGATTTGAGCCTATTAATAGGATTTTACTTAATCATTTGTTTTAGAATTGTAGTTAGCATAAAATAACTTTGTATGTTTTGTTAATATGGTTGTACTCAACTATGTATCATTTACTTATTGGTTTGTAGTTAGTTGTTAAGAGGCAGTTGTTCACGATTGTCAAAGGTTGTGTTCTGTTTGGCAACTGTCGAGTTCTTTAAATAGGTTTTCCGTAGTTAGAGAAAGTAGTATGATCTTTGGTTGATCATCCGTAGTCAACTTCTATGTAAGAACTTCACATGAATAAAGATATACTTTTGTTACTCTATCTGGTATGAATTGTTATTTATATTCTTTTATGCAAGCACTAGTTTCATCAAATCTAAGACTAAACATTGACATCATTGCCTTAAAGAAGTTGGTTCGACTTAAGACATTAATCCCCTTAGAGGGTCCAATTTAAGACATTAATGGCCTCATACCCAAACAAAGGTAGAAAGAGATCACATTGTTGTTAGGACCAAGAGATCAGACAATCTCTAACGCTGGTGGAGCAAAGAGAACGAAGAAGATGACTATGGGAAGTAGCAAAAGAGTCTAAATTAGTGCAAATTCAAAGTTGAAGCCCAACTCGAAGTAGAAGTAGAAGAAATAGTTGGAGTGTAAGTAAGAGCCGTAGTCAAGAGTGAAGACATCAAAACATTCAACCCACTAGGAACCAACATATGGAGAAAGAATGAGTGGAAATAGCTAGACATCTTCCCTAACCTTAAAAAGAGTGCATGTCTTGTAAATCAAGTTCAATTGAAGGAAATAACAGAATCCCCTCAGAGTGAAATAAAGTCAAAGGACTTTATGGCAAACACAAATCAAGAAGCATATGAAAGCAATCTTTAAGGCATCAAAGAATTGCTCCTTGAAGACAAACCTAAGCCTTAGACACCTAAATCGAAGTTTGGAGTGGGAAGAAGAGAGTTTGAAGGTGGAACTAGTGGTATCCAAACTACCAAGACCTCTAGAAGGGTTGAGGGTTTGGACGTGTCCAAAAGAGCTCAAGGATCAAAGGAGCGTCTTGACCAAAACTTTGTGCGGAGGAAGTTACAGGCACTACACTCACATCAAACAAGGGTGACGCCTCCAGCACGTCCTAGCATCGAGAGTCAAAAACTACCAAAATTTAGTGGATATGGATCCAAAGATCCTCTAAGACATTGCAGAACCTATATTACTATATGGACAGCAAATGGGCAAATGGACCAAAGATATTGGTTAAGGTGTTTTCCAACCACGTTCTAGGGAGTGGTGATAGACTAATATATAGACCTTCCTGATAATGAGAAAGTAACGTGGGAGAGACTAACTAAAGCATTTGAACAAGAGTTCAAATTATTAAAGGAATGATAACAAGATCCTCACAAAAATCTATAATACTTGACACAGTAAGCACGACAGCATTCAAGCCTTAAACAAGAGACTCGTGGAATTTCTCAATCAATTGGAAAGGGAAACAATAGATGGGCTAAAGAAACAATGGTTTATTGAAGCATTGACACCCTCACTTCGAAAGAAAATGAAGATAGTTCCTCCCTCATCATACAGGGAGACATACAACTAGTCCATGGCCATAGAAAGTGAAAGTAAGACATTCATCAGTTCAAAGAAAAATGAAGAGGTCTCTATTTCAAGTGAAAATGAATCTAGATTGCTACAAGTTCTTCGGAGAGACGTGCAAAGAATGTTGAAAGAACTAAAGGACACAAAAGAATAAGGTAAAGAACTTTGGTGTAGTGATTGTAAACTAGGTCACACCAAAACACATTGTCCTAAAAAGCTATTATATGATATAGGCTAAGTTGCAAGTCACTCAATTAAAGATTGTCCTTGTTGGGTCCCAAAACCGCATGTCCATGTGATGAGCACATGGTGATACTAAGAGGTGGGGGGGTGAAACAGTATCTAACAATCTTTTACTTTTCAAACTCAATCAAGTACATCAACTACACATATGCAAGATCTAGCAATTAAGTACACAATGAGAACACACGATTTACGTGGAAACTCTTGCGGGAGAAAACCACAACAAAATATTGCTTTTACATATATATATATATATATATTGATCTCTTCTTCTGTGATCCCCAACTCCCAAGATACACCAATCTCCACTTGACAGAATTATAGGCACCAACGTATTGGAGACTCCAACCCCCACACAAACTAGGCTCCAACCTCTATTTGATAGGCTCCAACCATTAATCCTTCAATGGCTGATATAGTATGCTTCTTCACAAGATCTTCCTCTCACACAACTGTTTACACCTTTCACAAATCTGATCACACACTTCGTTCTCTTACAAATCTGATCACAAATCACAAGTCTGATCCAATTTCAAATCTGATCCAAATCATGTACTATCTCCTTCCACAAATCTGATCCAAATCATGTACTTTTTCTTTTCACAAATCTAATCACTATCTCTGATTCTGAATGATATAACCCTTTCTCTTACAAATCAGTTTCACATACATATACTTCCCTCCCTTCACAAATTTCATTCAAATGATTCACACTCTTCTTCATATATTCAATATAAATCTGACTTACTCTTCATTTTTGCTGTTTTGGATCTGCTTCTTATTCACATAATATTCATTGAATGCTTGCCTAAATTTCAACCTATCATTCACCTTTTATATCCTCCCAAGAGAGGCATCTTCATCTTAGAGACACAACCAATCTCAAAGAATACAACACTTTTAATAAACCACACACCTCTTTATCAAATAGCACCTCTTTAAACAAATCGCAGCCCTTTGTTATTCTTCTTTAAATGCTTTTCTTCACAAAAAATAGTCGCTGCTCTTACAAAACAAATCGCTGCTCTTATGAAATGAATTGCATGCCTTTATTTTTTTGTAATCACACCTCTTCAAAGTCCTTTACTTATATAAAATAGGGCGCTCAAAATAAAGAAAGGTCGGCTTCTTTCTAGGAGTCGGCCACCTTATTGCATTTAAATCTCCAAACAAAACAAGGCGCTGATTTAGGAAGTCGGCCACCATATGATAATATGAAGTCGCCCATCTTTCATAACATGAGTCGGCCACTATTAATTTTAACCTTATCCAATATTTAATTACTGTTGTTTGGTAAAGGTAATCGCTGCCTTTGATCTCACACGTTATATTGATTGTCTTATGTATTTGATTGGTCTTCATTTTGCTCAACATGATCTTATTTTTAATTAAGACATTTTTGTCTTATGCTCCATATAAATCACATCACCTTATAAGACTTATATGCAGATTTCTTGACTTGTATTTGCTCTTATAAATAAGACTTTTCACACTTTCTCCATTATGTTTAAATCGTTAATTTAAACATCCATATATCTCTAAGTCGGCTTCCAAATTCGCAATCTCTCTAACGGGAATTTATAACGAGCAACATCAAATACTCTTTTAATGATTATGTGCCTTTGATATCAATGACAACATATTCCAACAATCTCCACAACAAACCCTTTATGACATCAATCTTGCCAACAGTCTCGGCCTTATGTCTTTGACATTAGTGACACCAATCTTGTTCATGCACCTTCTTGACATCAATGACGTGTTCTTATACTCTCATTTGTTCATGACTATCTTCTTAATCTCAATGACAACATGTGTATGCACCTTTGACATCAATGACAACATTTCCAACAGTCCAAAACACTAGAACATTTCTCCACCTTCCAGGCCAGGGGTGTCGTTAGGAGGGTGATAAAGAGGCCCATCCACAGGTGAAGGATGGTTAAGGACAACGAATGCGTGGATATGCTCTCCTGCACTTCAGGCTCAGTTAGAGCTATGAGGGATATTCCTCAAGGCATGAAATGGAACACAAATGCACCCACAGATGACAATGTTTATATCCTCATATGATGGATTCATCTTACATTCTTTACACAATGACAAGATGCAAACATACCTGAACATGATTCCCAATGATTAAAACAATTTTGTATTGCTTCAGATTTATCCCTAGTTATTATACTGAAAATGAGCAGCATGTAAACTAACCTAATCCTACTCCTACAACTACCCAGGACAGAGGATCGATTAAAAAGAGAGTGTTGGTCCTTCCCCAATATAGATCGATGCCTACTCCAATGGGCAATAGAGTCATGGACAGCAAAGAGGAAAAAGATATACCCAGCACCCATTAACAGAACTAGATAAATACTTGCATATAAATCAAAGATTGTATTTTATACAATGGACATACTTAATAATCTCAAGCTAAACTGCAATAACCCGTATATAACAAAGAGAAGACAAATAGAAAGCCTCTGTATCACATTAAAATGTTGTCATACATTCACCTAAACTCTGTTACATTCATGCCAGCAAATGTGGCAAAGGAAAACATGAAACTGCACTTTCAACATTCCCCTGAATCATTACAATCAACCATGGAGACATACCACTACATAAAATGTGCATTGAGGACCCCTCCTACGAACTATTGGATACATTCCTTCATTTGCAAACTAGACATTTTGTTTTGCTTGATGCCCTAAAATCACCATGAGCTTCTACACCTCCAAAAAATTGGCTTTAGTGACCAACCTGTTGGCTCAATGACCAACCTTTTCTGCATCTATCGAACATGTATATATAGAATTGTATTGCACTACTATAGTTTAGGCGAGAATCACCTAACCCACCTACCTCAGTAACATTAGCATTGAATTGCATCTAACACGCAATCGGGCTCCAACATGATCATTAATTGCAGCTGTGAGAATAGTCGGAGCGTCCCATCACATATTGATAAGCCAATGAACTGGGAAGGCAAATTTCTCGGGCCCTGACAAATCGAGCTTCCGCCAAGTATCCTTCATAATCAAGAGTAGAAGACTCCCCATAACACCAACAAATACATAGGGAGCACCAACTGCGAAGGCCATGCTATTAGGTTTTGACAATCAGGCCTTCATCAAACATCCATCTACGTTTGATCGGGGAAAATCGAGCACATCCTCAATTCCCAAAGTTCGAAGAAATAAAAGGGCAAAACAAACTTATCAAGCTTTGGCAAATCAGGCCAACACAGAATATCATGCTTCTATTTGAGCAGGAGAACAAGCACCTCCCAAAACTTCGAAGTCCAAAAACACTCCACAAGCAAAAATCCACCGTCACCACTTCAATACATTGGACCTAGCAACTCCTCAACAGATCTAAAACAAATATCATGTAATGTCCCCTTCTTAGCCCAAACAGACAGATAGAGTGATTAGCCTATTCCAGGGTTCCCATAGGCTAATGGAGTTGGTTAGGGAACCTAATTGGGCACTTTTTACTAGGACTTACTATTTATATTAAGTCAGGCAGGAGCATCACGGGTGGTGTTGGCCCGACTTTCCATTGTTAGCACTGCCAGTTGGAGCACCTAGCACTTAGTACTTGGTTTTCGAGATGGCCATAGAGTTATGTGTCAAAGTATAAGTTAAATTAAATATTTACCTTATAATAATTTAGAGGCTACAAAAAAAGAGACATTGCCATGAAGCTTGAAACTTGGCTTTCTTGCTGATCTAGGGTTCTGCTGAGACAAAAACCTCCGTAGAATCACTCGCTTCGTGTTTGGAAGACAACATCAGGCGGGTTGTGGGAAGTCTCATCTACTTCACATTGAGTTTAGTTTGATACATTTTGGTGAAGATTTGAGGGAATATTGTACACATCTTATGCAGATTTTTGTAGACAGTGGAGAACAAATGATATAGTTGTAGTTTTGAACCAACTTGAAGTGGTTTTGTGAGGTTGCAAGGAGGAAGACTTGCAGATTTGAACATATTGAGCATATTTGTATCAAACCCATTGTTGGTTCCTATACAGCGGATGTACAAAGTTGAAGAAATTGAAATGGGTATGTTACTATAATTGGTTTTCGACTATTTTATGATCTAGGTCATTGTTATTTTGTGCATATCTATTATAGTTTTTCTGGTTTTCAATGCATGCTCCATATTTCATTGTCAAACCGCAAATATCATATGCAAAAACAATATACAAAACCCTAAACACAAACAGCAGTGAGAAGCGGAAAAAATATTGGCATAAAACCCTACCAAGACAGTGGCTATTACATATCGGCGTTTGGAGATTTTCAAGCCTTTTGAAGAAAGTCATGTCTTCACTTGGAACCCCGACGGAAAGCAATTTCATCGGGCCCCGACAAATCGGGCTTCTAGCAAACTATCTTCCTTCTGATCAGGAGAATGAGACTCCCCCCAACACCGACAAAATGCAAAGGCAAGGCCATTCTGTCGAGCTTCAACAATCGGGCCCTCCCTAGATATATTTCCATTTTTGAACGAGTAAGAGACTCATCGAAGCCCGAACTCCAAAGAAATACCAAGTGCGCAATAACTGGAAGGCAAATTCATTGGGCCTCGATGAATTGGGTCGCCGCCAAACATCCTTCCATTTGATCATGAGAAACATGTACCTCCTGAGACCACGATCCTGAAAGACTTAAGAAAACATGAAATGTCGGGGATCGGGGCCATCACAAATCACATGCCCAGAAAGCAATGAAAACCAAGAAAGCCCGACGCCACGATCCCCAAAAACTTAGGCAAATATTGAAATATCAAGAATCGAGGATCGGGGCTACCATAAAGTATCTGCTCAAAACGCAAAGAGAACCAAGGAGGACCGATACCGCAATCCCGAAAGACTTAGCAGTTATGAAGAATTGAGGATCGGGGAAGTTCCTAAACTCAAGGCAAAAATATCGAGAATCAGGGATCGAGGCTACCACCAAGTATCTGCTCAAAACGCAAAGAAAATCGAGGACCGATATCACAATCCCGAAAGACTTAGCAATTGTGAAGAATCAGGGATTGGGGAAGTTCCTAAACTCATGCCAAAATGTCAAAGGGAAACGGAAACGCCCGACACCACAATCTCGAAAGTCAGACAAATAAGGAACCAAGGTAGAGTTCAAAGCCGATAAGGATGGCATGCTAGTAGGGTGACCCCGCAACTCTGGGAAGCGGACAAAGGCACAAAACAAAGGAAAAGGCCAGAATCATCCTAGACTTAGAAAGTTTTGTATTTTTACTTGCATTATGACATATGGGGGATCCATTTAGGATGTCTTAGATCGGTTATCAGCAATGAGTCAAAATAGGCCAAAGCAAATCAAAGGCACAAACATGGGATTCTTTAGGCATTCTAGGACCGAAAAATCTAGGTCTTAACAATCCCTACAGTTTTAAGAGTACACAAGTGCTCTTTACACAAGGAGAATAGTCCACTCCACCAAGCACTCCATTGAAGCCATAGAATAACAAGAGCATGTCTTCGGGTGGCTATCAAAATCAAAGAGGGGCAGGGTGGAGTTAGATACAATACAACTCCAAAGGTCATCCCATTATACAATGTCGACAATGTAGTGAATGGTGACACTTTGGAAGGGATTGCCATAGAAACTAGAACAAAACAAGACTACTTTGTAAATGGTGCAGACCCGAAGATAATGAGGATGTTGGTTATTTGAAACAAAAGGAGAGCATCAATATAATTGAAGTAAAGAGACATAACGAAGTATTCGCCATTACTCAAGCCCAAGCAAAGAAGACTATGTACCCAAACTCGCATACTGAAAAAGAGACTTCCCGAAGCAAGAGCCAAGGTAAAGCATGCTATGGATGGCGAACGTCGCCACTCAAATGCAAATGCAAGTACAGAAATAAATCAATTGCAATCCAATAAAATTATTGCAAGGCAAGTATTCAAACCACCGTACTAATTAAAGTAGTGAATTTATTACAAAGTATTCTCGAATTTAGAAATGCTATAACTCAAAGGGATGAGACAGTACATGCTACGACCCAATTAGAATTTGGAAATAACAAGACCCCATATCCAAACCTCCATTGTGGTGAGACCAAGTTGTCAATCCCATGTTACTAACAGTTAACATGGCAAAGAAACCAACGGTGATACACATAGAGAATCTTAGAAGGAATCTCACTAACACAATTATTGATGGTAGGTCTAGAATGAATGTACTTCTAGAAGACACCTGGTAAAATCTAGGTAAGCCGACTATTTGGCCACCAACTTTTCAACTAGTGGGCACAAACCAACAAGGAATCAAGGTGCTTGGAATTCAAATGTTCAAAAAGTACTTATAAGAACTCAAACATTTTAGTTAGATTTTGTGCTCATCTCCATACCTAAGAAAGCATAGATGCATTGTTGGGTCGAGGATGGCTGATAGCAACCAAAGCCAACCACAATTGGAAAAAGAATACTTTATTGAAAATAAGCACAAAAAGTATATAATTGATCTAAAGCTAAGTTACCGGTTCTAGTACTAGTTCGGGTTCGAGTTCGTGGGTTCGGTCAAAAAAAATTTGGGTGTGGGTTTGTTTTGGGTTCGTCCATACAAAAACATATAAAAATCAGAAATATATTCATATTTGCAGCAGTAATTAAGTTCAGAATACCATAGCATCATGAATATGATCATATAATAAACAAAACCACACTAGTATTAGAAATTAAAAACACTACAATGTCAATTAGTCAAACACGAATGTCAAATGTCATGATATATATAGTTATTACAATTCAAAAATCAAAATTATAATGCCAAATGTCAAACTCAACAATCACCCATCACTAATTAGGCATCACTATCATATGGGTCTTCAAAAATATCATCACCACAATCCATATTAGATGATGCAGGTATTGGTATATTAGTAGAACCACAAAAAGTGGCACTAGCACTCACACTAGCAGCGGCACTGGCACTGGCACTGGCACTAGCACTCTCATGCCCACTACCAAGCTCAACATCAACATCTACTTCAAGTGCAGCGAGGTGGGAAATGGTAGCATCCAGGTCAGTATGCTCTGGCTCAATATCCCACTTCCTTGAGTCCCCTTCCTTGTAGTCCTTGTCTTTGCGTGTAAGGAAGCGCAAGTTGGAATGCACATACACTAAGTCCTCCGCCTTTTTTGAGTGCAACCTGTTACGCTTTATTGAGTGGATGAAGCATTACGTGCTCCAATTCCTCTCAGATGCTAATGAACTAGCAACCTATTAAGACAAGACAACATTAGAGAGTTAGAGTTATAAATTAGAATTTAGAAATGAATCTTAAAAATCTAAAAGATAATAGAACTTACTTGCGCTAAATTTTTTATTGCAAGAGGTTGTAGGTGTGTGAATGATTGGCCATGGAAATACCACCACCTATGAGCATCAACCTTATATTTGTCATGAAGAGCATCAACACTCATGTCCCTGGAGCTCACAAAATCCATGAACTCAGCTCTAACTGCAATCTCATATGTTGGGATCAACAAAGAGTCTGCGAAATGCTACCTTGTACCCCCAACTAACTTCAACATCTCTATATGGGGCAACCCTTGTCACCACAGAAAGGAGCTCAGTACTATAATATTTGGTACTCAGTGCAAATGCAAGAAGATGCAATGGGGTGGTCATTTTGTCCCATCTCTCTTCAATAATTTGGTGTATTTGATTGAAGAAAGTTTCTCTACGATCTCGCTCATGTTCATTTATGATGGCTTTCATCTTCTCGATCATTGAGTTGATGCCATCATATACCTCTCCCAAACAAGGCCTATCCATGTCAGTATAACAAATCATACTCAATATGGGCTCGGTAAAACTGAGGAGATACTCAACACGATCCCACCAATGGACATCTAGGATCAATTGCTTAAATTTTGTTGCCCTTTCAGTGCTAGAATGCCTCCGTATGGACCAATTTTGGCCGATGACCATGCTAGAGTGTGCCTCTTTAACCCTCACAAGCCGTCTTAAGACAATTGTGTTGGAGGCAAAACGGGTCTCAGCAACCTATAAAAATCAGAATAAAAAAATAAATAAAAAATAAGGCTTCTTAAAAAATAAATTTACAAAACTCAAAACATAAACTTAAGAAAAAATAAAAATTGCTTCACTTACCTTTAGCATCTCCAATCTTGAGAATGATCTGAAAATGCCTTGTGACATATGGTGGTTGGTGACGAACATCTGGATGTCTTCTGCCTCACTATACACCTGTTTGATCCAATCAATTTTTTTGCCAATTTTTTGTAGCATAAGGTTGAGGGAGTGGACCGCACAAGGTGTCCAAAAGATGCAACGCTCCTCAACCAATAAACCAACTGCTCTACAATTTTTTGCATTGTCTGTTACCACTTGAAAAACGTTTCAAGGCCCAACTTCCTCAATGGCTTGACAAAGAATATTAGCAATAAATGGACCATCCTTCACCTACCCTTCACAATCGACTGCCTTCAAAAACATAGCCCCTTTAGGGCACACTGCAATAACATTGATCAATGGCCAATTTTTTGAATCTTTCCATCCGTCAAAAATGATGGATAAACCTATCTCAACCCAAGAATCCCTTATGGGCTTCAATGAAGCTTCTACAAACTTCACTTCCTTTTCCAATAAGGTGGTATGTACCTTCTCAAAACCTGGGCCCTTGTACCCTTTTGGAGCATCATTAATTGCTTTCACCATTTGTTTCCAATACGGTGAGCGAACAACATTGAAAGCTAAGCCATTCACATAGAGACATCTTGCAATATGTGGATCAGCAATCTCACGAGACTCATTGTGAAATGTCGTTTCCAATGGTCCCTTTGATCTCTTACGTGCTACAAGTTCTTCAACTGTGGGCAAAAATGGGTGGCTCTCTATAGGTTCAAGAATAGATGGTGATTCTGATTGAGGAGGCTTCATTCCTCGAGATCCTTTCTTTAGCAAAGGGTTATTTAATTTACGACCTAATGCTTCCTCTGCTTTGTCTTGCTCTTGAATATATGCAAGGACTTGAGCTTGTGGGATGGGTGCACCATTTTTTCCAGGGCAAGCTTTGATGCCCAACCCAGGAATGTTACGCAAATGGGCTTTCACCCGACTGTAAGAGCTTCTATACTAAACCCCACACCCATTGCACATCCATATATAACCTCCACCACCTGGAAGTGGTTCTAACATTTTAACATATTTCCAAAGGGGTGAATTTGGATCTGTTTTGAACTTTGATTTCTCCGACGAGGTTGAACCGCTTGCCATTGTAATCCCTATGCCAAAAAAAATCAATAAACAACACATTCCAAGAATCCAAAGTTCCAAACAAATGGGAAAAAAAAAAAATTATAGAACCTAGTTGAGTTTAAAAGCTTTACACATGTGCCATTGATTCATAGTAGATAGAAGAATTTAGAAAAAGACCACAAAAAATTCAAAACAAAACAAAAATGTAGAAAAAAAAAACCAAAAAAACCAACCTCTTTTGCAAAAATCTGCCTCTACAATCTCCTTTGCAGCAAACCAGCTATTGCACACCCGTAGGAATAGCAAAACAATCACTTTGGATCCTTCACCAATCAATCTTCAGCTCTATTTCTTTGATGGCAAGAAAAAATGAGAGTTCAGCTCAAAATGGAAGAGTTTTCTATTTTGCATTTGGAATGAGGTAAATAGAATGTTTTTGGTCTTTAAAATGACTCCAAATGATGCTTTTAGGGTTGGAGGGAGAGTCAAATCACAAAAAATAATTAAAAAATGTCAATTTTTTTTAAAAATAGTCATAAAAATCACTTAAGCGTCGTCCTCCAGCGGGTTCTGCCCAGGTTCTGTCCAGGTTCGCCCAGGTTCGGCTCAGACAGACCCACAATCAAAAACTCAAACCCTACTCGTATCCCTGCCCGACCAATCCAGGATCCGGACCCGAGCCAGATCGAACCGAGACCCAGGGGAATTACCTGCAGAACCGGTAACATAGAGAAAATGCATGGATGATTCCTCTACAAATGTTGTGATTATCAGGGGTAAGACAAAGGAAAAAACAGGTAACAAGAAGGGCAAGTCTCCTGCAAAGCCTAAGGTAAAGTGCTCGAATTGTGGCAAGAAAGATCACATTAAAGAGTGTAAATCCAAGAAGGATGATTCCTTTGATAGGTCCTCATAACTGAGTATGCTAAT
The DNA here is from genome assembly GCA_027924645.1 of Cunninghamia lanceolata. Classification (NCBI taxonomy): domain Eukaryota; kingdom Viridiplantae; phylum Streptophyta; class Pinopsida; order Cupressales; family Cupressaceae; genus Cunninghamia; species Cunninghamia lanceolata. Next base: position 14,959,849 of record BSBN01001272.1, on the reverse strand, counting down.
GATGCCTTTGTATTAGCTAAGATTGTCGGTGATGACTATTGCTTGATTGACTCGGGTGCATCATACCACATGACTCCTCATGAGGACTGGTACTTTGATTACAAGGAAAGTGATGGTGGACAAGTTTTCCTTGGTTATAACAACTTTATGGGGATAGTTAGTCGAGGAAATATGAAAGTGTCCTTCATGGATGGGAGAGTGAGAAAACTCTTCAAATGTTTTGCAATTTGCACATACCAAGTTAGGCTAGAAATTTATTTTTTCTCTCTGAGATGATTGACTGTAGTGTGCATGTCATTTTTGAGGAAAAAGGGTGCAAGTTGGTAAGAAGCAATTTGGTGCTAGCTAGAGGTGTGAAGAATGGTACTCTATTCAGGCTAGAAGAATCAACATTGTGCAATTCTGCCAATGTCACTGAACCTGAATCAAGATTGTTGTGGCATTACCGATTGGGTCATATTGGTAAACAAGGCCTGAAAACATTGGGGAGTAAAACTATGGAAGGTATTTCAAATTATTCTGTTGGTTTTGAATTTTGTCAACATTTTGTGTTTGGAAAGCAAAACAAGGTGAGATTTGCTTCAGGTAGTTCTAGAGTAGGGGATATGTTGAAAGTGATTCATAGTGATGTTTTGGTCCTATGGATGTACACTCTTTTGGTAAGTCTCAGTATTGTCCCCTTCACTAATAATTACTCTCTATATGCTTGGGTATATTTTTTTAGGAGAAAACCTAAGGTGTTTCTCAAGTTCAAATAATTTAAAGCACTTGTAGAAAATCAGACTAGTAAGAAGATAAAAGTGCTAAGATCAAAGAATGGTGGGGAGTTTTTCTCTAAGGAGTTTGAGGCATTTTGCAAACACAATGGAATTGTTAGGCAAAGGACAACACCCTATGCACTACAACAGAATGGAATTACTAAAAGGCTAAATAGAACCTTGTTGGATCGAGCCAAAAACCTGTTAAGCAATTCTGGTCTAAGACAGGAGTTTTGGGCTGAGGTAGTTACCACTGCTTGCTATTAGGACAGGTCTCCTACTTCTGTGCTTGAGGAGAAGACACCATATGAAATGTCAATAGGTAAGAAGCTTGTTGTGACACATTTAAGAGATTTAGTTGTGATGCTTTATACATGTTCCAAAGAAGAAATAGTCCAAGTTGGACTTCAAGGTTGAGAAGTGCATTTTCATTGGTTATGGTGACAATGTGAAGGACTACAAGTTTTGGAATCTGGTGACCCAAAAGATTCTCTACTCAAGGGATGTAATATTCAAGGAACTTGGAGTTTTGTCCAGAAAAGAGCAATCAAATGAAAAGCAAAGTGGCATGATGCATTTTAAACACAAAATAGAGCAACAATATGTATCTAGTGATGAATATTCAAGTGGACATGACAATTTTGGATGGAGAGGAAGGCATATTTGGTGCAATCTCTGGAGAAGAACAAGGTGTAGATGCAACAAGTTCTCCACTAGTAACAACTAAGAGAAGGTCGACACGACAATGGAAGTTACCTTACAGTACACCAGGCCTTTGGTGTGTTTTTGTTGTTACTTGCACTGATGATGAATTGAAGTCCGTATGAGAAGCTTCTAAGATAAACAATTCTTGGAAAGAAAGCCATGAAAGAGAAGATGTAACCCATTGGCTACAAGTAGGTGTTCAAGAAGAAACATTGGAAAGGTACAAGGTGCAGTTGGTGGCAAAGGGTTATTCACAAGTAGAGGAATTAGACTTTGGTAAAATCTTTTCTCCTGTAGCTAAGTTGAGTTCCATTAGGATGTTGTTATATTTAGCTGCAACTTTGGATTTTGAAGTGAAGCAGATGGATGTCAAGACAACATTTTTGCATGGAGATTTAGAGGAGATCTATATGGTTCAGCCTGAAGAATTTAAGGTAAAGAGTAAAGAACATCTGGTTTGTAAACTGAAAAGGTCTCGATATGGACTGTAGCAGTCACCGTGTATGTGGTATTAGAAATTTGATTCATATGTGCTGGAACTGGGTTTTGTAAGGATTCAAGTTGATCACTATGTGTATTATAAGCAAGTTGATGTTCAAGTTTTAATCATTGTTCTATATGTTGATATGTTAATTATTGGGAACAATAAAGCATTGATTAGGTAACTTGTAATAACCACCCTAGTTTTTTTTTTTTTTTGAAAATTTTCAACTGTAATCAAGATGCTAACATGCAATCTCCTCAACACCTTCTGATCACCCAAATCCCAAGATGGGAAAGGTGAGAGCATACAATGCGTTGGATTCACACAAACTATCCGATGCAGCTACACAAAGTATGCAATACAATGCTCACGCAACCACTAGGTGACCACACCATCCACAATTTGCGCTTGTTTAGAGGAGTGGTCAATGCAACACAAAATGATCGCACTAGGCGGCTAAGCCGACCACAGCTACACTTATTCAGTGGAGTGCGATATGCAACAGAATGAACACACGAGGCGACAGAGCCAACCTTATCAACGCTTATTCAACGGACATGTGTAATGCAGGTCGTTGGCAGAATGTCTAAAGCTTGATCGGATCAAAATGGTCAATTGCTTGCAAACTTGTTCATACCAAACGGGCTGAGATATGAAATGCTATAAATACTGGCGGTAAACCATCCAATTTACAGTATGACCATGCATGATATTATGACTCATGGCAGTACTACCATCCAGGGTTTATATTCATAAAGCCATTGCAACTATTGAATGATATAACAAACATTAGAAAGCTGCAATATGATTACTATATTCTGATTTCAGACTGATAAACTCTGTTGTAACATTATATCAAGATATTGAAGAGCTGGAATTCATTCAAAACCAAAACAAATCATACCCCACTGAAGTACTGCTGATGTAGATGGTGAATGAAGCCCGTTTTCAACTCTAAACTGATCAAACAACTCTGCAAATTCTGCTACACAGGTCTGATACAGAATTAGCAGCTAAGTATAAGACTGAAAATCACACAAAAAACCCAACCAAAAGCCCCAAACATAGCACAAACTGATTTTCACAATTCAAAACCTCTGCAAACTGCAACTACTATTCAAGGCACCTCCAAACAGGAATGAACATCAGGGAAAAGTGAGGTGTTTCCCTCCCAAAACTCACACGCCCCTCCCAACAGTGTATGGCCTGGTACCAAGAGGTATGGCCAGCAATAAACGTCCAATCTGCGGCTCTAATCTGCATTAAACTTCAGAAAAATATCACTTCAATCCTTGCACCTGGGTTACAAAGGGTTTTAGGCCAGCAAACAACATTATTTCATCATAGATTTCAGCGCCTAGCACAAGTACGACCTCCTAGAAATGCAGCACAAACTCCAAAAAAGATATCAGCACTAACAAACTGAAATACAACTCCAAAATTATCATAAAAGCTCACACCAAACTTCAAACGAACAAGTCAAAAAACATCAAACTCCATTGCAACTCCACTGCGATTCCTGTAGTGAAATCACCGAGTCTAGCTAGGGGGGTTTTTCGTCCCTGAAACTAGAAATCTCAAGAGGGTTTTTGTCCTCAAGAAATTTGAGAAGAACTCAGGTTCTCTCCATAAGCAAATGCAAATTCATATCATGGCTAACCTCCCAAATGAGCTCCAACTACCTTTTAATAACATTTTGTAGTGAATATAATACTTTTTTATTTCCCTCCAAAACTTGTTTTTTTAAACTATAATTCTTTTTCATGAGCAAAGTCCCCCATGTGCCTAGCGCCCTTGTTTGCACAACTAAAAAACCTTTCAAATGAATAGTTACACAAGTTGTATTTTTCAAATAATACTTTTTAAGACAACTTAAGTAATAACCATTTTATTCTTTAATTATCACCCCAAGTTGCGGAAAACATCTGAATAAACCCAATATGAATTTCTAATCATACCATAATGCTCCTGAGGGATAAGGATGATGACTCGAACCAACTTGGCGTCAATCTAAAAATAGTCTACTTCTCCAAGAAGTTTGGAGAGCTCCCAGAAAGGCGGAATTGCATTCTGAAAGAAACACTGAGGGATAAGGATGATGACTCGAACCAACTTGGCGTCAATCTAAAAATAGTCTACTTCTCCAAGAAGTTTGGAGAGCTCCCAGAAAGGCGGAATTGCATTCTGAAAGAAACATGGGACTCATCAAGATCTCCTGAACTCATTGCCACTGTCAAAAATCTACACTGACTAATCATGCGTTCTCCAAGAAGTGTAGAGTGCTCTCAAAGAGATGGAATCACACTCGAAAAGTGTCATTAAGCTCATGATGGCTTTCTGAACTCACTGCCATGAATAAAACTACTGCTAGAACAATCCTGTGCTCTCCAAGAAAGCTGGAGTTCTCCCTTACACCACCAATTAGCCTATGGGAAAACTTGGAAATAGGTTAATTGTTCACAAACAGGTTATGCACAAAATGGGTACATTACAGAACTCAAGACTCAATTAGCTAGTAGATTTGAGATGGAAGATCTAGGTGCTACAAGATACATTCTTCGTATGAAGATCCAGAGGCAAGGCTAATAGGAAGTTGTGGTTAAATCGGAAAAAATATCAAGACTATTCTGTAGTGGTTCAACATGCATGACAACAATCCTGTAAGTATGCCAAGTGTAGGAGGCAACCTTATATATGCAATGCTCTATACAAGGCTAGACATTGCCCAAGCAATGGGAGTTCTAAGTTCAAGTCAAATTCTAGCAAAGAGTATTGGACACAGGTAAAGAGAGTGTTCAAGTACTTAAAAAGAACTCTGGATTATTGTTTATGATATCATAGCACTAATGATGCAAGCAAGGTGTTGAACATACAGGTCTTTGTTGATTCTTTTGGGCTAGAGATCTTAATAACTAGAGATCAACAAGTGGTTATGTCTTTACTATGTTTGGAGCAACAATGAATTGGATGAGTAAGCAGCAATAGACAATTGCATTGTCCACTACTAAAGCACGGCTCATGGCGGCAACACATGCTTGCAAAGAAGTCATGCGGTTACAAAGACTAGATATAAATATTGGTTTTAACAATCATATAGTATTGAATTGTGACTCACAAAGTGCAATTTGTCTGGCAAAGAATCTTGTTTACCATGCTTGGACTAAACATCTGAATGTACAGTATCATTTTATTAGGGAGATGATTGAAAACAACGAAAGTACAAATGGAGAAAATTGACACTCGGGTAAATGTTGTTGATTGTTTGACAAAACATGCGAATACTACTAAGTTTTTGTTGTGCAAGGATGATATGGGTTTATCCCAGTCTCACACATGAAATTAACTTCTTGGGGTACTATAAGTTCTCCTACAATGGATATCAAGTGGGAGAATGTTTGGACTTTGGTGTGCTATTCATCTACAAAAAGTTCCTAGAATAGTTTTTGGTGGTGGAAGTTGATGAACTTTGCTCTAAGTTCATGTTGACAATTATCTAGCCATACACAGGTAAACAGTTGGGTTAAGCTATAGAAGTTTGCAGTGAGTTTCAAGTGTTGCAGTTTAGCATGGAGGCTTATCTTAGTTGAGTGTTGCTATGTTCCCAACCCCAAGTCATTTTGAGAACTCACAACCGCATAATTGAGGTATGTCACTGACAGTGTGTATGACAATGTAGGAGCATTTGTGGCACTATTGGAGTGCATGTAGTGATGCCTAGAGGCTAGAGGCATGGTGATGTTGTAGGGGATACACAGAGGTACTGCAAGAAATGAGGATCAATCAAGTGTTTCTCTGCTACTACAAGCCAAGGCTAGTGTTTGGTTGTAGTGTAGAAAGACGTGTGTAATTCAGCATATGCTAGTCAAAAGCCTTTGACCGATGGTAAGAAGCAATAGATCATTATGTGAAGTGGTCATTCATATGAAAAGGTCATGTTACATGTAATGTATGTCATGCTAATGTTATGGTACAATATGAGATGGTTGTGTGACTATTGGTATTCTATGAGGTGGTTAGATGGTTGGCATTCTAGTAAGCAGCCTATATCTATTTGCTCGTTTGAATGCACCAAGGTTGGGGAAAGTGATATCGTCTAATGTATTGTATCATAAAGGTGTGAAGTGTTAGTTGGAGGTTGTATAATGTTGCTCTACAAATTGAGACAATGTGAAAGCAACCTATTGTATTGGATGTATCCTTCCTAAATAATACAATTGTTAATGTCCTTTTGCTACTAGGTTTTCTCCTATAAGGGTTTCCCGCATAAATCATTGTCTCATGTGTACCAATGACTTGTGTATTCTTTCATGTGCTTACTTTAATGTTACTTAATTGAATTGTGTAACAAGCATAACTATATTTAATCATATAATCTTAAGGTGTTCCAATATCCTTGTGTATGGGTCAACTGTATCAAGGATTGAATTCCCAACACCCATGAAAGGCAAGAAAGAGTCCATGCAAAATGATGTGGCACTTTATATGTAGTGCAGGTAGAATTGCCACCAGCATGAAAAACTGAGTGGACTTGACTTCAATGCCTTTTACAAATTCTCAAATAATGAGTATATGTTGAAACTACAATTTTGGTACAATACCAGATAAAATGGATAGCACCACTACGAAGTACACGAAAAAACATGCACTTTCAAAAAAAGAATCGCCTCCACCAATATCATATGCAAAAGTTATGTAGCTTTGAAGTTCTCAAAATGAGAACTGCGTAGGGTCACCTGTGAGAATCTGCAAATTTTGGAAAATCTAGGCATCAAAATCAAAAAACATCTGCACTACTGCAGAGAGCACGAAAAAATAGTCCAAATAAAAAACAAATCGTTGAGAAAGGAGATCCTGAGTCCAAGTTATGAGCCTGAAAAGTTGGCCTTCAAAATGCAACCTGCCAACGGAGAGGGGGTAGAGAGCAAAAAATCTTTTGCTACTAGATTTGGCGGAACTGCCGCCAAACTTAGCAAAATCTCCAACTATAGAACCTGCTATCTAAATGTAGATCTTTGCCAAAAAAGGGTAGCCTCCAAATAAATATAGTTACTGCTATTTTAGCAGATCTGACAAATATAATAGAACGTATATTTTACATGCCAAAATTGGCAGATCTGGGCACACAGGCCGAGGAGGTTTTAATTTTTTATGGCAAAAAAGAATTTTTTGCAGGTCTGAAAAAAGTAGCGCTTAAAAAAAGCACATGGATTAAATATTTATAAAAAAAGCCTTTAAAAGGATAAAAAAGGCATAAATTGGGGGGGGGGGGGGCGCTTAGCCTCACCCCCACACCCCACGTGAAGGGGTATGCGGTCCCTTCAATGGGCCGTAGCATCTTCAAGTGGGCTGAGTGCCTGTGTAAGGGGCGCGGGCCAGCGTACCCTTAGCAGTCCTGTACCAGGGGCGCAGGTGTCAATACCTGCATACCCTAGTACTTTTTTCAAAAAAAATTGTTTGTTTTTTCTTTCTTTGTACAATGCGTTTTTTTTAAACTACGAATTTATTTTTTTGTTTATGACAATAGAAAAAAAAATTAGCAGAAAATAATAATTTATTTTCTTTTTTGAAAACCTCTGTCTCAATTTGCGTGTAGGAGTCGTACGGTGACCTGTTACAAAAAAAAATTTGCCTTTCTGAACAATTGCTCCAAAATTGATGATTTGACAGTTGATCTTAAGGTTTTTCGGCCTTTCGGACACAATGGCAAGGTCTGTTTGGCCTCAAAATGCTCCGAAAGATTAGTTACCCACCAGATCTGGCATGCACCTTCAAACTTCAAACCCTTGCATATCTGACTCCCGGTGTCCAAATCGAGCAAAACGAAAGGCAGATCTGACTATCTCAGCGGCTCTGGATGCAATGGTGAGCCCAGAATGTTCCAAGAAGCTTCGAATAAACCTACAACTGGCAAGTCAAGAAAAGAACCCCCCCAAAAACTGGTGTTTTCTCCACACTTTTCTGATTCTCCAGATCATCCAAGGATGCAAGAGAAGAGCATACTCATGTGCTTTGAAGAACAAACAGCTCTACACTCCCAGATCTAAAATATTGCTAATCCACAACTCACAATGGCTCTGATACCATGTAAGATTTGGTTGAAAAGCCACCCAAGAATGCAAATGAATGAAGGAAAGCAAATACAAAAATCAAATATGAGCCAAATAAACTATATTCAACTCAATAGAATGCAAAGCATACAATGAATAAGGGATGCTCATATGAGAGCGATGGGTGAGTTTATATATGATTTACCACCCAAGAAACTAAAAACACTACCAATGTGGGATAAATGTAAAAAGCCCCTAAGTAAACTTAACCTAGTGTGAAGAGAGCTAAGTGGAGAACTAGCTAGGAAATGAACTAGTTAGCAAATATGCCCTATTCACACTAACAAAGATTGTGCCCGGGCTGGCCTAGTTTGATGTTGTACAACAGCATAGGGGTATACCAAAACTCAAAAAAGTGCATGAATAATCACCAAACCCTCCTCCAAAGTCATCAACACTACATTCTAAATTCTAGGCGCCATCAATGATATGGCCCTCACACCAAAAACTCAAGCGATCAGCAAATGCAAGATATCACGCCTAGCTGCAACAGTACGGCCCTGTCAGAACTGTACGGCAGGCAAAAGCAAGGACAAAACTGCATTAAAATCCTTGAAACATGATCAGAAATGAGCGCTTCTATTTTGCAAATGATGACCAATCTTCATTCAAAACATTGCAAACATGATCTCTTCAGAAAATCAAACTCCCTCATGCATTTGTGCAGCCAGGATAGTACAGCCAGCCAAGGAAACTACAATCTTCAGACAAAACTTCACAAAACCAACTCAGATCACACCAAATTCCGTATCAATTGATATTAAGACACTTTGCAAGCCAAAAACTCTAGAAAACATCATATTCCATTATCAGCTCTGTGCAACTCCTAAAAATGAAGTCACCTCTTCAGCTAGGGTGAATATTTCACCACCGAAACTAAACTTCTTCGAGAGGGTTTTCAACCTCAAGAAGGGAAGATCTCACAGGTTCATTCCTGCAACATAACAGTATAAACTCAAGTATAAAAAGCAAAATGAGCTCTCAACTCTCTTATTTAGGCACTTTTGGAGTTACACACAAAAAGAATTATTTCTTGGGAAAAATAATATTTTTTCACTCCAACTCCAATATTTTACTCTTTTCCCAACTTAAGCGCTCACTTTAATGTGCCTATAAAACAAAATGTTTTTTCCCCATTCCAATGAGCTGTAACACAAATACACTTAATAATTATTTCCAACCTTATAGAACTAAGTGCGAAATAATTAACTAAGAGCTCATTAAATCACTCACTTTTACGAAAAATCCCAAACATCATCAAACTGCAAAATAAACTATACCATCACACTCCATGAAGTTTGGGAAGAAGATTGATGCCTTCTGGGTGACTTTCTAAAAATAGACGGCTTCTCCAAGAAGTCTGGAGAACAATCTGAGAAGCCGAAAAAACTTTCGAAAGTTGCACTGTTATCCTGAAACACAATCGAGCTCAATGCCAACATCAAAAACCCACAAAAACAATTGAACCAATGATCTTCACAAAAGAAGCCCCTTACCATACCACATAGCTTATCGAAAGTCCAAGAAATAGGCTATAAGCCCACAACTGACTAGGCTTGAGAAGGGGACATTACGGTCCTCCCTCCCCAAAATTGCTTGTCCCTAAGCAATTGCAAAACAAGATGCTGAAGAATGTGCTCACTTTCCCAAGTTGCATCCTCTACAGGTAGGTTCTTCCATTTGACCAAATATTCCTTGATGGTCTTTCTCCTCAAAGAGCGCACTCTATGATCAATGATAGCTTCAGGGATCAGCTCAAGTCTTCCTTCTTCATCTATTGGAGGCAACACTAAAGAGGGAACAACATTATGACCAAGTGCCTTTTTAAGGCGAGAGACATGGAAGACATTATGCACCGTGCTACCTTTAGGTAGCTCCAACTCATATGCCACTTCACCAATCTTCTTGGTTATCTTGAATGGACCAAAAAAACGGGGCTTTAACTTTTCAGCTCCACTTCTTTTGATAGATTTTTAGTGTACAATCATGTGTTCACTAAGAAAGCTGGAGTTCTCCCTTGCACCACCAATTAGCCTATAGGAAAACTCGGTAATAGGCTAATTGTTCACAAATAGGTTATGCGCAAAATGGGGACATTACAGAACTCAAGACTTGGTTAGCTAGTAGAGTTGAGATGAAAGATCTAGGTGCTACAAGATACATTCTTCGTATGAAGATCCAAAGGCAAGGCTAATAGAAAGTTGTGGTTAAACCAAAAAAAATATCAAGATTGTTCTGTAGTGGTTCAGCATGCATGACAACAATCTTGTAAGTATGCCAAGTGTAGAAGGAAACCTTATATATGTAATGGTCTATACAAGGCTAGACATTGCCCAAGTAATGGGAGTTCTAAGTTCAAGTCAAATTCTAGCAAAGAGTATTGGACACAGGTAAAGAGAGTGTTCAAGTATTTAAAAATAACTCTGGATTATTGTTTATGATATCATAGCACTAATGATGCGGGCAAGGTGTTGAACATACAGGTTTTTGTTGATTCTTTTGGGCTGGAGATCTTAATAACTAGAGATCAACAAGTGGTTATGTCTTTTCTATGCTTGAAGCAACAATGAATTGGATGAGTATAGGCAGCAATAGACAATTGCATTGTCCACTACTAAAGCAGAGCTCATGTTGGCAACACATGCTTGCAAAGAAGTCATGCGGTTACAAAGACTAGATAACAATATTGGTTTTAACAATCATATAGTATTGAATTGTGGCTCACAAAGTGCAATTTGTCTGGCAAAGAATCTTGTTTACCATGCTTGGACTAAACATGTGAATGTACAGTATCATTTTATTAGGGAGATGATTGAAAACAACGAAAGTACAGATGCAAAAAATTGACACTCAGGTAAATGTTGTTGATTATTTGACAAAACATGCGAATACTACTAAGTTTTTGTGGTGCAAGGATGAGATGGGTTTATCCCAGTCTCACACATGAAATTAACTTCTTGGGGTACTATAAGTTCCCCTACAATGGATATCAAGTGGGAGAATGTTTGGACTTTGGTGTGCTATTCATCTACAAAAAGTTCCTAGATAGTTTTTGGTGGTGGAAGTTTTTGAACTTTGCTCTAAGTTCATGTTGACAATTATCTGGTCATACACGGGTAAACAGTTGCATTAAGCTATAGAAGTTTGCAATGAGTTTCAAGTGTTGCAGTTTAGCATGGAGGCTTATCTTAGTTGAGTGTTGCTATGTTCCCAACCCCAAGTCATTTTGAGAACTCACAACCGCATAATTGAGGTTTGTCACTGACAATGTGTATGACAATGTAGGAGCATTTGTGGCACTATTGGAGTGCATGTAGTGATGCCTAGAGGCTAGAGGCATGGTGATGTTGTAGGGGATACACAGAGGTACTGCAAGAAATGAGGATCAATCAAGTGTTTCTCTGCTACTACAAGCCAAGGCTAGTGTTTGGTTGTAGTGTAGAAAGACGTGTGTAATTCAGCATATGCTAGTCAAAAGCCTTTGACCGATGGTAAGAAGCAATAGATCATTATGTGAAGTGGTCATTCATATGAAAAGGTCATGTTACATGTAATGTATGTCATGCTAATGTTATGGTACAATATGAGATGGTTGTGTGACTATTGGTATTCTATGAGGTGGTTAGATGGTTGGCATTCTAGTAAGCAGCCTATATCTATTTGCTCGTTTGAATGCACCAAGGTTGGGGAAAGTGATATCGTCTAATGTATTGTATCATAAAGGTGTGAAGTGTTAGTTGGAGGTTGTATAATGTTGCTCTACAAATTGAGACAATGTGAAAGCAACCTATTGTATTGGATGTATCCTTCCTAAATAATACAATTGTTAATGTCCTTTTGCTACTAGGTTTTCTCCTATAAGGGTTTCCCGCATAAATCATTGTCTCATGTGTACCAATGACTTGTGTATTCTTTCATGTGCTTACTTTAATGTTACTTAATTGAATTGTGTAACAAGCATAACTATATTTAATCATATAATCTTAAGGTGTTCCAATATCCTTGTGTATGGGTCAACTGTATCAAGGATTGAATTCCCAACACCCATGAAAGGCAAGAAAGAGTCCATGCAAAAGGGCAACGTATTTTTGTTGTCAAGAAAAGAGTTTCTCAAGGGGGTGGGAAGCTTATAAGACTACCATGCACTAGTAGTCAAGCCTACATAGCTTTGAGGAGCCAAAAGTCGTCACATTGCTTGAGGAGTTTGCAGATGTGACTGGAATAGAAATGTCAAATGGCTTGCCGCCAATGCATAGCATCTCCCACACCATGCATCTGATTCCGAGTTCCAATTTGTCGAACAAGTCAGCACACAAAATGGGTCCTAACATGAGTACAAAGTCTAACAAGCAAGTTGAAGAACTATTGGAACAAGGTTTAATTAGGGAAAGTCTAAATCCTTGCACAATGCCTACAATACTTGCACTGAACAAGGATGGAGAATGGAGGATGTGCATAAGCTCCCACGCAATCAACAAGATCACTGTCAAATATATGTTTCCACTGCCACACATGGATGACCTAATGAATTTCTTGAGTAGAGTGCGATACTTTTCCAAAATTGATTTCAAAAGCAAATATCATCATATTAGAATTAGAGAAGGAGATAAATGGAAAATTGTATTTAGAATGAAGGCTTGTACGAATGGATGGTGATGCCATTTTGGCTAACGAATACCCCAAGCACGTTCATGAGGTTGATGAACAAGGTTTTAAATCCATTTCTCAACAAGTCTGCGGTCATTTATTTCGATGACATATTGGTCTTCAACAAGACGAGGGAGAAGCATCTTGCACACCTGCAACGGGTGTTGGCACAACTGAGGAAAGAAGGCATGTGCCTCAACCAAAAGAAATGCAGCTTCATAAGGGAGGAGTTGACATTCTTGGGCTTCGTGATATCTAAAGATGGATTGCGTATCGATCCTAAGAAGTTCTACACAGTCGTTGAGTGGTTGGAACAAGGAAGCATGATAAGGCAAAAAATTTCCATGGGTTGGCGAGCTTCTACCGAAAGTTCATCAAGAACTTCAATGGCATTTGCACACCCTTGACACACTACATGCATAAAGGCAAGTTCAATTGGACGGTTGTTGCTACCAAGAGTTTCATGCTCTTGAAGAAGAAAGTGATAGAGAAGCCCATGTCAACACTCCTAAACTTTGGAAAGGTATTCCAAGTTAACTGCAATGCCAACAAAACGACAATCAATTGTATTTTAATGAGAAGTTGAATGAGTTCTATCTACGACGAGGAATTCTACACCATAATGAAAGCTTTGCGCAAGTGGAGGCATTACTTGTTGTCGAAAGAGTGTGTTATACACAAACCACCAAGCACTAAATTTCATCACCAATAAAGCAAAGCTCTACTAGAGGCATGTGCATGTTGGGATATAGTGTTGTACACCATTGCATAATTCGATATATTTTATAATGTTGTAATTAAATAATTATTTAGTTGTGATGCACCTAGGTGGTGTGGTTAATCACACTATGTAATTATTTGGGTCCACTTTATGTTGTATTGTAACATTGGGATATATTATTTGTATTATTTGATTTATTGGGAAAATGTAGTACCAATAGTCAAATGTGGGGTCAAGTGGTTTTGTGTAACCCATGGTTTTGGGGCACATGGTTTTCTCAATGTAATGTGTGAGCTTATATTATAAAAGCAAGCACAATGTTATTTTTTGAGGTTGGCTGGATATTTCATTGTAGGTGAATGGGGGTTTTGTGAGAGGTTGTCATTGGATTGAGCTCTCTCCTGTAAGTGCAAATTGTGAAGCATGGCAGGTGATGTGTGGATTCATGCTTGTACACATGGAGGTTGCATTGGAGGTGCTTGATGGATTCAGAGGTATTCATGGAGGCTCAGATATTGTATTGTAATGTTTCATTGCTGAATAATACATGTGAGCATGGATGCTTTTGGAGGCTGGGTTTTTCCCTGCAAAGGGTTTTCCCAGATATATCTTGTGTTTCCTTGTTGCTTGTTCATTGATCTTTTGCATTATGGTTGTTTCTGCATCTTGTTTCTCCTATTGGGTTATGTGGAATTGGTTTAATTAGACCTGCAAATTCCTAACAGTTGGTATCAGAGCCATGTTTATGGTTGAGGGAGGTGTGAGCTCCCTGGATGTGTATAACCCTTGTGTGTGTAGACCAGGAGCAAAATGGAAGCCATGGCAATTCATGGAAGGATTGAAGGCATTACTATGTTTTGTGCAGGTTGTATTGTAGATTGGGGGTTCTGGGTATTGGAGATTTGTTGTGCATGTTGCAGATCTGGTGATTGAAAAATCATGGCTGAAGAGGGTTTTTCTGGTTTGGCTTCATGAGGGTTTTGTGGAGGAATTTTCATAGATGACCTCCTGAGACAAAACAGACCTCGCCATTGAGTCCAGGAGGCCTGAGAAATGAAGATTCATATAAAATTTGCCCCAGTTTGGTTACAGGAGCAAAAGGCAAAAAAAAAATAGCCTCCACAGGTACAGTTGTACGGCCGTACAACTGCAGAGGTACGCATGTGCTTAAAAAATATTATTCCTGCACATTGTTAAACTTTTGCTATAGTTTTGAAGGAAAAAAAAATAAACTATAGTGATCAAATTAAAATCAAGGTATACGATTTTAAAGAAAACAAAAAAAAAAATTTAAGGGGGTGGGTACCCCCCCGTATCCCCCCTATGCAGAAGTTGCAGAGGGTACCGACGGGTACCACCGACGTACGCCGGTCGGCCCCGCCGGTCACCTCCCTTTTTCCCCGTCGGCCTTGCCCAAGGCAGCCCCTTTGTGGGCTTTTAAAACTTTAGAAAAAAAAAATTATTTAAAACCTTTAAAAAGGTATGGGTGGGGAGTTTAGCCCGTATGGGCTTAAAACAAAAAAAAAATCATTAAACCTTTTAAAAGGGTTGGACGGTGGGGAAAATATGACAGCAAAAAACTTTTGTTTTAAAGTTCTTTTTAATTTTGGATTAAAACATTTAAACCTCCTTTATTCATGTTTGGAGCCCGGTGGCAAATTAAACAAATTTAAAACTTCCTACAAATCTGCCAGTCAAAGACTTTATGTCGCATCAACACCTTTGCACAGTCAGCAGCGATGACATCAGCAATTGTCATATCCCTCGATGACCCTATTCCAATTAAAGATTGGAATAGTCACCCTGTGATGATTCGATGTTTTCCAATTGAAGATTGGAAAAGACTAGCATTCATAATCCATTTCTATCCAAAGACTCTCTCTACTTTCCCATACTAGACAAATTTGGAGCCAAGAGGAAAAGACAAAATAAGAATAAGGACAAAATAGGAATGAGACAAAAGATGACTTGGCACTAGAAGACAAATTATATACAAGATAAAAGAATAAACAAAAGTCAACTTATGTAGTGAGGAGCGCCGAATTCTTAAGGACCGAGCACAATTAACAATTAGTTAGTAATTATGAATAGACACAAGCTATGAAAAATGATGTCCGTTGGCAATAGACACCCAATTGCTACCTTTATAACGACGGGAAAAAAGGCAATCAGGAAGGATCAATCAGTTTTCATCTTCATACATAATCGAACAGGGATTGGAAGAAAACCTTCGAAGGAGTTTAGAGCAGCAAACACAATCATTCTTCATAGCATCAGCAATCAACCTTCATACATCGAAGGTAATACAAAGTAAAATAGGAATTACAAGCGCCATCTCCTCAGCAAGAAATCGTGGAAGATTTAAAATCCCATCACTCTATCAAACAACTATCGAATTACAGTCCTAGATCTCATCGAACCAGAATTAGAGAGCATTCTAATTATAACCACAAACAATCGTCATTTAAGCAGATCGGACAGGAAATCCTTGTCATCATAAAGGTATGAACATATCTCTTTCCCTCATTTCCTTAACTTAATGAATGTATATAAATATAATGGCTTCATAATAGAAAATTGCATCAGTCATATTATATAGCTGAAAGGTTACTTCAGTAGCATTGGAATTACAGAATGCATGTCATATGAATCGTAGGCTTAGATCAAAGCATAGAATAAGAATGTATTGCATAAGTTGTGAGTTGATAAATAGAGATCATAGAATGAGAAGATAATAAAAAGGTAATGCCTCTAATGAGATTACATATATGAATAACCATATGTAGTTCTTTGATATGTCATGATAGTCATATGAACTTTGGAAATGATTAGAAGCTTGTTGATTAAGTAAATAGAATACATGATGAATAATAATGCAAATTATCATAGCCTAAGATAATAAGGTATGGATTAAATGACTAGAATAAGTATTTAAGTTAATCATGATGAATAAGGAGGAGAAGTAGAGGTTCATGGCATATCAACCAAACCCATAGATCAAGATGAAGGGATATGGGTGAGCAATGAGATATAATCACGGTTGATGCCGTAGTTGGTCAAGAGTACCATCCGGCTAAAGACTGATATCATGGTTGATGCCGTAGTTGGTCAAGAGAACCATCCAGCTAAATACCGACATCATGGTTGATGCCTAAGTTGGTCAAGAGTACCATCCGACTAAAGACCGATACATTCCCATTATCTTGTGTTGGTCAAGAGAACCATCAAGTAATGGATAGGCTCCTGTCTCGTGTTGGTCTAGAGTACCTCTCCGGGACAAGGGATGGGCCTTTGATTTGGGTTGGTCTCCGGTCAAAGGAATAAAATATGGCCTCCTCGATTGCTCATTTATAAAACCTCTCTCGTTGGGCAAGTGGTTTGATGACCATGTATACCCAAGCATATCTCTCCCAAGTCGAATCATGAAACATGCATAATGGATATTGTGAAAGATAGAATACATTTAGATTATGATTGTAAGGCTTGATTTAATATATCCTTATGATTAATATGATTAGATAAGAAGAATTGAATACCAATGTTCTCTTTTGGTGAGTTGAAATGTTGTGCAAGGTTGTGAAAATTTTGGCTTGCTAGAAGGGGACATTACAGCAATGACATCATGCCACGTCATCATGGCACCAGGGCCCACCAGGGGTCCATTTTTAGCCCTAGGAGTGCCTTTTCTTCCAGGGGGCATAACTTTCACATACGGTATCGGTTTTTCGACTTCTTATAGGCGTTGGAAAGCTCTCTCCGAGCACTATGCAGTGGTATATGTTTGGTTATCAAATGTTTATGTCAGAATTTGGTGTCTGAAGCCCGCTTTGCTCCGATACAGTTTTATGCTCATAACTTTTGTATGCGGAGTCGGATTTTCGATTTCGGATAGGCGTTGGAGAGCTCTTGCAGTGTACTACAGTTTGGATCGTGTAGATTTTCAGTTTGGTGTGCAAAGAGAGTTTTGTGCTTGTTTGATCACTTGTAGGAGCCTGATATTCAAAGTGCGTTTACGAGTGCATTCGGATGGATTTTTTGGCACAGACTTGTGGGAGTACTTATTGCTATGAGACCATCAGCATGGTATAACAGGTTTTCAGATTTGGTGCTTCTTGATACATATTTATAGGTGTTTGTCAGAGTTACGACTCTGATGAGACAAGTACAGATTGTCTTCTGGTTTGAGGACATGGTTGATACTCGTGTGAGACTTGGAGTCTCGTTTCAGTGGGAGTTGAGTACAGGTACAACGATGACAATGATTATGGTGTAATGGATATGGAGCTACACTTTTGCATTGGCACGACATGATCATGTATGCGAGTGACAGGTATGGGATATGATGTTCGATTCATGATTACAGGTGGTGTTGTGGTGTTGTTTTAGGAGATTGTTCTTATCTCCTGGATGCTTGATTAGTTTCTTGACTATGGTTACTCGTTTGTGGACTTGTTGGCAAATCAAATCTAGAGTTGATTTGGTGTTTGAGTCTTGGAGTCTATAGGTTGTCTTCTTTGATATCTCAGTTTGCAGTTTACTAGTGTGATGATGAGTTTGCATGTGACATTTGTTTTGGATCTACGAGTTATGTAGTTTTGTAGGCTAATCACCTATTTAGCTACAGTGGGATAACTCGGATGTGGACTGTCTATATCCACCAAATTGATTCAATGTTTATGCAGACTTTGTTAGTTGGCCTTGTTTGTGGTCATTTGTGCATTGGTATGTTACATTGGGATAAGAGGATGGATGATTAGAGTACCTGGATAGTCGGTTGTTGGGACTTGCGGCATGTTTATCACGATGTCATGGAGAGCTTGGATACATGATTCTATGTTAGCTTTTGACAGTGATGGTTTTATCTTCTTGTTTGGAGATTTTGGTTCACTAGACCTTTTGGGAGCTGTTGATGTTACAGTGGGATTCCTTGATTGGTTTGGAGCCATGGATAATCTTCATTTAGGAGATGGTTACTTTGTTGTCATGGATAGCTCAGTATCACGGTTTAGTGGGAGCTTTGGCAGCATGTTGGATTCATCATACGTGATGGATGATCTTCTGCAGTGGATGTTGGTGTCATGGAGGAGCTCTTGGTTGTGAGAGTTCTTTGACATTTTCAATTCAGTTGTCAGGGGATGGTTATTTTCATATGATTGGAGATGTTGACATCTTGGTTTACCATGGTGGACTCCTTTGAGTCTTTGGTTGAGGTGTTGGTTTTATGATTTGTCAGTTTGACATGTTTATCCTTGATTTAGAGATGTTGATATTGTGTCTTGATTCTTGATGCCAGATTAGAGTTTTGGCATGATACAGGGTCTCTTGAGACAGGATGTATGCATCATTGTACGCTTTGTTGCATGTGATCTTCTTACGAGGAGATGGTTAGAGCATGATGTCATGATGGGCTTCTTGATTATGCAGATATGCAGTAGGAGCATTGGCAATGGTCTTGTTTGTTATCTTGGTATTGAGTACTTTGATCATTTGCTTGATTACTTCATGATGATGCTATGTTGCATTTGGAGTTTGGCATGTATTGGTCAGTTACAGGTGCTCATGGATACTTGGAGACTTAGGTGAGGCTGGAGTTCTCTTGTGATTAGAGACACTTGTTGGGACAGTTACTCTTTGGAGGTTTCAGCAGATAGACCGAGGAGCCTTACACCTGGATATAGACGTGAGTTCATTTATGGACCTAGAGGAGATTGTTCTTGGAGAGAATCTTTGTGGCTTGGTGTATCCTAGAGGAGCATTTTCATTCCCCACTCTTGGTCTACTCGGCGATTTATCATCTATGAGGTATTGCCCATCCTTTTAGATGTGTTTTACTTTATGTTTCATCTTCTCATAGATATGGATCTTGAGCTACAGTTATTGGTTCTGGAGAGTTCATTTGAGCGATGTTAGCATGGTTATCTCCTTGTTCGTATGGTTTGATTTATGATGTTCATTTTGAGGAGTTTAGGAGATGTGATTGGGCTTATTCCTGGTTATGGAATGTTTATGAGTTTGATCTACCTTGATTAGAGAGGATTACATCCATGTTGGTTACATGTTGCATATGTTCATTTGATATTATGAGATTGAGTGGTTGGGTGTTGTTGAGGCTTTTCATTTGGGGTTGTAGAGGAGATCATACTTGACACAGCTTAGCACTTTAAGGTGTTTGTAGAAGGACAATATGATTTATAGGTTTTCTCTCTTTGTCTTATGGCTACTTCCTGGAGGATCATGTTGATATGGTTGGACTTGGGAGAGTTATGGTGACATGTTGTGAAAGAGTATGCAGCGATTTATCATGCATGTGTGGATCATTGTGATTGTTCTTCGTATTACATTGGCTTGTTGATTAGCCACACCTTGGTTTGAGTGTTGATTGATAGACTTGGTATGCCTTGGATCTATTTTCAGATTTGACATTACCCATGCAGTGGGAGTTCCTAGATGTATGTGTTCTTCATTGACAGGTTTTATACATGGAGCTTGTTATTGCAGTATATGGGTTGGATATGTTGATGGCATGAGTTTGTTGATGTTGTTGATACCTATGAGGTATGGATGGTTGGATGTATTAGCATATGCTGTGGGTGCTATTTCCAGTCATGTGGGTTTTTTACCTTTGACAGCAACTTGGAGCCTTATGTTATCACTTGGATTTGATGCTTGTGTTCTTTGGATTGGTGCATCTTCACCTTGGCATGTTCCTTTTCTTCCATAGGTGGCATGTTGGAGGATGACAAGAATTCTTGCTTGAGATGGTGGTCACTTTGATTTTATTGCAAGTATTTTGATGGAGCACGAGAGCATGCTGGAGATTCATGTGATTTCATGTTTGCCTATGATGATGTATTTCATGTATTGACACTTATGCAATTTATACAAGTGGGAGAATGTTGGGATATAGTGTTGTACACCATTGCATAATTCGATATATTTTATAATGTTGTAATTAAATAATTATTTAGTTGTCATGCACCTAGGTGGTGTGGTTAATCACACTATGTAATTATTTGGGTCCACTTTATGTTGTATTGTAACATTGGGATATATTATTTGTATTATTTGATTTATTGGGAAAATGTAGTACCAATAGTCAAATGTGGGGTCAAGTGGTTTTGTGTAACCCATGGTTTTGGGGCACATGGTTTTCTCAATGTAATGTGTGAGCTTATATTATAAAAGCAAGCACAATGTTATTTTTTGAGGTTAGCTGGATATTTCATTGTAGGTGAACAAGGGTTTTGTGAGAGGCTGTCATTGGATTGAGCTCTCCTGTACATGCAGATTGTGAAGCATGGCAGGTGATGTGTGGATTCATGCTTGTACACATGGAGGTTGCATTGGAGGTGCTTGATGGATTCAGAGGTATTCATGGAGGCTCATATATTGTATTGTAATGTTTCATTGCTGAATAATACATGTGAGCATGGATACTTTTGGAGGCTGGGTTTTTCCTGACAAAGGGTTTTCCCAGGGTATATCTTGTGTTTCCTTGTTACTTGTTCATTGATCTTTTGCATTATGGTTGTTTCTGCATCTTGTTTCTCCTATTGGGTTATATGGAATTGGTTTAATTAGACCTGCAAATTCCTAACAGTGAGATGGGTAGAATATCTATAGGGTTACTCTTTCGTTTTGAAGCACTACACAGGTAAAACCAACAAATTTGCAAACACCTTAAGCAGGAGGCAGGGGTTATTGTCTAAAAGGATGGTTAAACTTGTGGGCATGGAGGTGATGATGGATTTGTATGCCACAAATCCATATTTTGCAAATGCATGGCACACATGCATAGAGCCTTGGACTCGAGATAGAAGCCCATACAAGTACATCATGTAGATCATGTAGGAGGGATACCTGTTCAAGAGGCAACAACTATGCATCCCGCAGAGTTCAATGAGGGTGAACCTTATTAGAGAGTTGCATGGAGGTGGACTTGAATGACACTTTGCTGTAGACAAGACCCAGGCCATGTTAGAGGAGAGGTATCACTAGTTGATTTTGCGCAAAGATGTACCTAGATTCATGGAAAGGTGCAGGATTTTCCGAAACAGCGAAGAGAGTGGCACAAAACACTGGGTTGTCAAGCCATTGCACATGCCAAATAAACCTTGGCAAGAACTATCCATGGATTTTGTCCTTGGATTACCACACACGCAAAAGGGTAATAATTCTATCTTCATAGTGGTGGGCAGATTTTCTAAAATGGTGCCCTTCATTCCTTGTGAGAAGTTGAATGACATGTCCAAGATAGTGGATTTGTTCTTCGAGGAGATAGTAAGGCTACATGGGTTGCCGCAAAGCATTACGTCGAACCAAGACACAATATTGCATAGCTATTTCTAGTACTCCCTGTGGAAGACATTGGGCACACAACTCAATTATAGCTCTGCATATTACCCGCAAATGGACATATAGACAAAGGTTGTCAATCAAGGTCTTGGCAATCTGCTTTGATGTCTAGTAGAAAAGAAGCCTGTGCAATGGGACTTTGCGTTGGTGAAAGTAAGTTTATGTACAACTTAGTGAATAGATCATCAGGGAAGATGCTATTTCAACTGGTGTATGGGACATCCCCACAAGGTGTCGTAGATCTATTGGGAGTGGAAGCAGAAGGTAGGCGCATAAGCGCAAAAGCTGACTTAGCGCAACACATGAAGGAGATTTATGCACAAGTCAAGAAACAACTAGAGGAGAGCAACACAAGGTATGCACAAATGAGCATTGGAGGGAGAAGACTTACTCTGAGGGGGAGTTAGTCAAGCACATTTGAGAAAAGAGTGGTTTCCCAAAGGAACCTACACCAAGCTAAAGCCCAAGAAGATTGGTTTGTGCCACATTGTGCTAAGATCTTTTGAGAACAGTTATGAGATCGATCTATTAGAAGGGTTGGATATCTTGCCAATACTCCATGTTTTTAATCTATAAAGGTTCTAAGGGGGCGTAACCAATGGAAGCACCTGATTGGAGAAAGTAGATACCATAAAGCAATGAGAAGGAATTGCCCAGATCTTAGACACATGCATAGGCAAGAATACCCAATGGAGTGATTAAAACGAATATCTTATTCACTGGAAGTGTAAAGGGCCTAGGGAAGACTTGTGGATTTTTGAAGTTGAAGCAAGCCAACTTGGGTTGTCGAATTAGTTGTTTGCACAGTCCTAATTGTGAGTACCTAGCTCACAATCTTTTTACCAAGGGTGTTTGATGCAAGGGCATCCTTGGATTGGCGCAATCTTACATCACCCAAAAATATTTGTTCGTAGTTCCCGCACACAAGCTTAACTTGTATGCACCCTTGTGTTGTGGTAGTTTGTTTACGAGCAACCTTAACTTGGGCACCCATGTTGTTTGTGTGTTGGGCGATTGTGGTGTCCTACACACGCCATGCTCGTTGGCGCAATTGTTTTTCTTCTACACATATCTACTTGTGTAAGACCCCGTGCTCCATGAACGTCCCCGCACAACCTATTTCTACTACACACCCTGGAGAGATCAACCAATATCAGATGTCTGTGTGGTGGTCATTTCATCAAAATGCTTCTAACAGACGGCAATGATTTGATTTTTTTATGGCTTGTCAGTTTTGGAAGGTCCAAAGAATGTTAGGTTCAAATTTATTAAGGAATGGTTGATTGTTCTTGTTGCAGACAACACCATGCAAACTGGATTTCCTCTTGAGTGCACATTTATGACAGCAACCTACTTCAATCCTACATAGCAGCACAAATTACTAGCGCTATATAAAGAAATGCCTTGGTCATTCAAAAGGTTGGAACCCCTGGTTTGATTTTCCCAATGGTTGGTGGATTGGGTTTTAGGAAGAGCTTAAACTGATTCAATTGTAAGTGCAGAGAGTCTCTATGCATATTTCTCAAAGGGGTTGAGCAGCATAGTGTTGTCGGGTTTCACAAATTGGTGGCATTTTGTATTTCTTTCATTTCACTATAATTTTATCATGTTTTTCTTGTCTGATCTCCATTGTTCTTCCTAGTTTAGCTTTTGTTGTGTGCTCTACATGTCCATTTGGTAGTTGTTCATTCAACCCACGTGTGGCTGCTGCACCAAAAACTCTGCAAGATATTGCAAATAATCTGCACTTGGCAGGTTTCGCAATCTGATTCTCTCCGTACTTGGGAACAAATCGTTAGGCACCAAAAATTAATCCCTATTTGACATGAAATTAAGAAACAGATTTTTTTCAATATTGTTATGAATTTTACAGCATTTTTTAATTTCCCAAATAATTGAAAAAATGTTTATCTTTTGGTTTGTCGAGTCAATCCCGAGAAAGATTGGTGCTGCTATAGTTAGGACCATAGGCCAGCCTTTATTGATAAAACAGCGAATCACACTAAAGGAGAGGAGAAATAATTTACAACAGCCAAAGCCCTTGTCTAGGTGGACTCAGTAAATTTGGTAATTCAGTTACAGCAGTGCATTGTCATTGTTTCCTGTAACAGAAATTAACATTAGAAGGAAAAATAGTATACACAAGATATTACATGTAACTTTATACGCTATGAGCAAAAAGCCACTCATAAATCAAAAATAGCATTCAAATATAGATATGAAGTTATGAACCCTTACAATCCCAGCAAAAACTATATGAAGGTAGCCGCTGTATATTCCTTTTCCCATACAACTGACATGGGAAACAAGCAATAGACAAGTCACAGGTTCATAATTGCCCAAATGGATGTGGTCTTGGTAGCACATGGCAAGTCTATCTTTAGCATTTGTCCCATCCAAGGTGCAGCCCCTCCCTTGTGAGCAAGAAAGGAGGGTATTAGGCCTTTGTTCTCTGAGGCTTGTACTTTCATTGAAGCACCTTTGTTTCAAGAGGGAGCCAATGAAGAGTTGTAGGATGGGCCCAAGGATTATATAGGAAAGACTTCCATCCTGTTGAGCTGTCTAAAAACAAAGATGTTGTGACCTAATCACACATCGCCCCATTGCAAATGGGGACCCCCTTTTTTTGAGCTCTGATGCTTTGCATTAGGTCTTTGATGATGTCTTAGGTTTATTGCATGATGAAGTTCTCAGTCTAGTTTTTATTCAAGAGTCATTTGCTTTCGTTCTGGGAATAATCCTGATGTATGTTTGAGATCCTGAAAATGACTAAGTCTGGTATCCTGATATCCTGAAAATCCTGAAAATTGACTAAGTCTGAAATCTGGTGGATCCTCCAAATTCTATAATCTACATGTTAAATCTGGTGGATTCGAGACCTATCTCAAACATCCTGAAAGGTATATTGAAAAATATTTAAAGTATAAGAAATTCAATCTTCCAACTTATACTTAAATATACTCTAAAGGATTCAAAATCTTGAACCAATGCGCCAAGACATAAGAGGGCGCAAAATCTTGATGAAATGCGCCACATTCAACCGGAGCATGAAATCATCAACCAATGCGACAAGACAAGACCAATGCGCCACTTTCAAGATAGGGGTGAAACACAAGATAAGATGGAATTTAAAGACTTTTCAAGAGGCATTCAACATGATAAACCAATGCGCCTCAACTGGAGTGCCATTTTGAAGGAGGTGAAGTGAAGTCTTAAATGTCATTTGAAGAGAAATCAAGATCCCTATCCAATGCGCAAATTTGGATGAGTTTTTTTGAAGTTTTTGACGAGTTTTAAGATGAGCACAAAATGTGGATCCAGTGCGCCTCAACCAATGCGCCCTTGATGAGGAAAGTGGAATGATGATCTCTTGCGCCTAAAGCAATGCGCCCTTGTTAGATGATGTCAATCTCAAGAAGCAACCAGAGGATCTAAACCCTTGATCCAAGGCGCCTAATTCAAGGAAAGACCAAGATCTTGATCTAATGTGACCAAGCAGGAAAGAGTTTGTTTTAAGGATTCAAAAGATCATAATCCAATGCGCCCTTGAGAAGGAGAGACAATGATGATTTTTAGAACATTTCAAGAAGGTTTCAAGTTCCTTAAGCAATGCACCATATACATAAAGGAGAAATGAAGGTTTCAATGAATGTCAAGAGGATTCAAAATACTCATCTAGAGCGCCATCAAAGAGACAAGGTTCAACTTTTGAGAGCATTCAATAGAGGATCTAAAACCTTAATCCAATGCACCAAGGGACAAGAATGTAGAATTTCAAGAGACTTTCCAAGAAGAAATCAAAACCTTCATCCAATGCGACCGAGGTGGAAAGGCCTGTTTTATGCAACTTCAAGACAAATTTTATGAGGATCCAAAATCCCTATCTGCTGCGCCATGATGAGGATCCATGTTGAGCAAAAGATATGAAGTTTTCCATGAATTGACCAAAAGGTTGATCTACTGTGCCATCATTGAAGGTGGTTTGAACTTGAAGTTTAAACATCATTCAACTAGAAATCAAGATTCACATCTGCTGCGACATAACTGATGCGCCATTACTAGGAGAGTCTAATTCAACTTTGTGGTGATCATTCAACAAGAGTCCAAAATGCTCAAGTGATGCGCCAAGGTGGAGAGAGTGTTTTAAGTATCAATATGCAAAGATTTCAAGGAAGGAACAAAATTCCCATTTGCTGCACCTATATGAAGAAGATACTAAAACTCTCAACTGCTGCGCCAGTTCTAAGGAGAGGACAGAATGCTGATCTGATGCGCTTGAAAGTAGAAAGTTTAATTACAAGTTTTTAATGTCATTTCAAGGGGGACTCAAAATATGGAACCAATGCGCCCTAAGTGATGCGCCTTGTCAAGGAGATAAGGATGATTTTAAGGATGGAACAATATTCATGCATCAAGATACTCATCCAATGCAATCAAGGTAATAGGCTAGTTTGATGGAGAAATTGTAAGTTGCAAGATAAAGACTCAAGATCATGATTCAATGCAACCTATCTAGTGCGCCTAGGATGAAGGTTTATTTCAAATGCATCATTCAAAATCAGAGAGAGATTGAAACGTTGAACCAATGCATCCACAAGGAGATCATTCATGAGGAGGATGAAAATGTGATCTGCTGTGCCAAGACCAAGAAGAAACCAGATTTAATGCATCATTCAAATGGACAGCAAAGTGGTCATCCAAAGCGCCAATACCTAGAGGATCCAAAACTGCCAACCATTGCGCCTAAGCTGGAGGAGTTAATTTTGGTTGTTAAAGTGCAAATTCTATGCGATGGAATGAAGTCATGATCTACTGCTCCATTCTTAGTGTGATGCTTGGTTTGAATTTTATGATTGCTTTCATATGAAGAACCAATTTTCCATCTGATGCACCTAAGTTAGAAATGCATGAAGTGATTCTTATGTGTTGTAAATTAAGTATTATTAAGGAATTAATGTTGCTTCTTTATTTGTGTTGCAGTAACTAGGATGGAGCTAAGGAATCACCTAAGAGGAGTTAACATCCGGAGTCACCTTCATTCAAGGAAGTCAACAAGTTGCCATGTTAGAGAGGACACATCAAGTCCAACATATCGACACTCTTCATCTTCATCTTTATCAATGGCATCATGTTAAGATCATCAAGTTGGAACACTTCATCATCAAACATTCCAAGGCATTCATCCCTTCAACTTCAAGTTCCTTCTCAATCTTCAAGGCTAAGAGATATCTCCTACTTCAAGTTATGAATGAAGCAGCGTCATCATCTACTCTCTATCAAGATGCATCCAAAGAAGATCAACCTATCTGGAAGAGAAGAAAGTACACAGTCAAACAAATGAAGCAACAAACATCATACACCTCCAGTTTACAAGAAGATGAACAAGGCAGGATCAACAAAGTATTCCCAAACAAGCAAGTTCAAAGCGATCACATCGAAGACATCACATGAGATGATACAATTTGGGAATATGCCCACAAAACAAATTGAATCAATAGTTGGAATCCATGAGAGTTGCTAAGATGGCACCCACGTGGCATGTACATCATCATCAAGCCAATCACAAGTCGCCACATCATTCGACAAGCAAGAAGACAAAGAGGACGTCCATGTGGAAGATGCTCCAAAGATTCCATCTTATCTTCTTGGAAAACATGCCTTCATTGCCTATCTTATGTACTAAAAATAGCAATTTGTTGTAACAAACTGCCTTGTTGGCACAATCTAGTCCATTGGCTTTGCCAATCAATCTAAGCCATTCATTGTAACTCTGGACTTCTATATAAAGGCCTTGTTGCCTCACTTGTAAATATATAGATCAGAGATAGTTCAGTTAGAAAGTTGGTGGGAGTAGAGTAGAATAGAAGAGACTCTCAAAATTTTCTGAGAGGATTTGAAGTTGTTGTACATACTTCTCAAGATTAATACAAAAACATTGGAGTTCATTATTTGGTGTTAAGTGTTATCTTGTGAAATGACATGGTTTCCTGTATCTTGATGAAGTGGAGACACGTTTCAAAATAGATTAGACGTAGATTAGAAGCTCTTTGATGTAATGTTTGTTGTATTGAATATTTGATCAACTCCTAGCTCATGCTTTTGACATTCATCGCTGGTGAAGTGTTGTGTAAAGCTAGTCTGAGCCTCATCATTTGCTTGAGTTCAATTGTGAATGCTTGTTTGAGCTGTGCCGTCCAATGCGTGCTTATATAAGTCTTCATGATTTGAAAACCTTTCGCTATCCTTAGGAGATCGCACCAACTTCATGTAGTTGTAGGCATCCTTGGCGAAGTGGAGTTAGGTTAATTCAGGTGTTTGTCTATTCATGCATCATCATTGCTTCATTGACCTTAGATTAGCTCCCTAAACCTTGTCTTTTTCCTTTTTTTTTATCATTGATGCATTGTATATACTTCATCCACACTCAAGGGAGAAATAAACTGAATGAAAGAATCCAACGTAAGTCCCTTTGTGATAATCAGCAAGATCACATGTAATCACTGAGTTTATCCAATATAAATCATAAATCAAGAACCTTGGGAGTTGTCTCGATTGATCACTTGGTTTAGCATTCAAGAGAGAGTTGGATACTCAATTTTTTACTCTATTGTTGACCTATCTAAAAACAATCATCAACACATCCCAAGCCACATTATGCTCTTCCTTCATCCTATATACTTCCATTTTTTAATTAAGAGATTCTTTAACCAACTAGCCATTAAGAATCTCAAGCATGACCACTTCTTTCTCTCCAACTTCTCAACCATAGAACTTGAACTTTCAACTGCCCCAAATTGATCTCTCTTCTTTAAAATTTCTAGTTTAAAATTCACATTCCTTAAATAAAAACCACGTTAATGTTTGTCTTCTGTGGTATACCTCTATTGCCCATTGCATGCTTAGGAACTTCTCATCTATTCGATCTACCCAGAAATCTGGTCATCAAGCTTTGCTTATTTCTAAGTTTATTATCCAATGCAATGGTGGATTTAGAACCAAGAATTCCATCAACACCACAACCTCTTGTCCATACATAAGTTGGAATGTAGTGTGTACTTTTTTTTTATATGGTTCAATACGACCATAGAACCATTGGTAATGTATCTTCCTAATCATTCGTTCTATCTTACATGACTTCTAGATGATCGAGACAACTATCTTATTGATCACCTCCACCTAACCATTGCACAAAAGGAATGGAGAATTATGAACTCCATTGTAAAATTTTGGAAGATCTTATCGAGAAAGTGCCCTCTCTAGTCACTTGTAGAGTACAAAGGAATCATGAACCTCGTAACAATCATCACATAGAACAACTTGGTTATGCCAACCACCACATTATCTATCAATGCTTACATTTCAACCCACTTTATCAACAACGCCATCATTATGACAATAAAACTATCATATTGGAATCTATTTGTATTCTTAAATGAACTCCAATCAAATTTTGGAAGATCTCATCAAGAAAGCACCCCCTCTAGTCACTCATAGAGTACAAAGGAATCATGAACCTCATAACAATCATCACATAGAACAACTTGGTTGTGCCAACCACCAAGTTATCTATCAATGCGTATGTTTCAGCCCACTTTGACAACAAGTCTGTCATTATGACAATAAAACTATCGTGTTGGAATCTACTTGTATTCTTAAATGAACTCCATTGTCAAATTTTGGAAGATCTCATTGAGAAAACACCCCCTCTAGTCACTTGTAGAGTACATAGGAATCATGAACCTCATAACAATCATCACATAGAACAACTTGGTTGTGCCAACAACCAAGTTATCTATCAATGCTTATGTTTCAAACCACTTTGTCGACATGTCCATCATTATGACAATAAAACTATCATGTTGGAATCTGCTTGTATTCTTAAATGAACCAATTAAGCCCAAATCTCACCTTTCAAAGAGGCCTCCTGGTTAAATCAAGTGCAACATGTAATCAAGTTTCAAGAATTGCTTGTCCTCTGACAAGTATCACATGTTATGGTCTATTCTTTTGCAACTTAGGATAGGGTGGGCAACAAAAGATCCACAAGAATATTTCTCGTTATTCCATTTGGCCCTATGTTCTCTCTACAAGGCCATCATGTGCTTCCCAAAGTATCCCTTAGATTTCATCACTTAGCATGCATGATCTTAATGCTTGGTTTGGACCCACTTTGTACAACCAACCCATTAATGAATTGAAACACCCTCAGCTTTGAGATTTTCTTCTTCTTTTTTGATTTACTCGTGTCTTTTGGAAAGGTATATTCATAGGGACTTTTCTATGCTCATACGATTGGAGCATGGCTATATGGAAAAGTTGCACATCCAAATTGAATTTCTTTCTTAACTTTATGCATGCCAATTGATCAATCATCATATGATGCATCCCAAGCCTTGAAATGATCGTCCCATTAAATGTGAACTCGTGGAACCAAAGAAACCATCTACCTACACATCCTTAGATCATTTGCTTGTCTATCAATTACATCAAAGCTTGATTGATCAATACAAATTACAAAACATTAAAGGGTTTTCCAGCAAAAAATGTTGAAACTTCTAGACATGTGCACAATCCCCTTCCCTTTTTATACTACTATGTCTAGCTAATTATTACCCTCCACCAATGAACATCCAATCACAAAGTTAGATGCATCAATGTGAATGTGGAGCTCCTTGCTCTACTATGGGTAGGAAGAGAACTCTATCCCACATCTAAATGTTAACTAGGTAACAAATTTGCATGAAATTCTTTTCAAATTTCCTACAATACCCCACATGTCCAAAAAACAACTAAATCTCTCATACATCCTACAAAAAACTTCATTCTCTCCACCACTCATATCTTCTTCAATCTTGCTTGGCACACAATTTTTCCACTAACAATTGTAACCATAAATGAACATTTCTTAAGATTCAAGACCAACTTGTTCTACCAATATATGCATTCATTCGTACTTACTTGAAAAGGTAACTCAGATTCCAAAAACTTATCTATCTCTATTCGTATCTTCTCTGCATACTTACAGATCATGAGATTTAGTCTTCTTCAGACTAGTTGCATTCTAAGAATCAATGGAATACAATGCATGCACAACTCCAACAGAGACCCTCTCAAGTATTTGTATGTCCACGCAAAGATGTCCTTTAAACAAGGAGTATTTGGAAGCAAGTGCCTTGAATACTATCTACCAATCATCTCCAATATGGATGACATGTGGAGTCTTCTAGATTCCAAGGTTCAGATCAATCTATGTAGGTTTGATATTCTTATTAGTCACTACCTAATAATACGTATGACAAAGTCTTACCTACCCTCGAACTTCCAAAGTTGAACTTTAATGAGTGTGGTGACTGCTCTTGCTTTTATGAGTATGGTGACAAAAGAACATACTCCAACAAACTAGTCTCCTCATTCTCCTCTTACCTCTACATGAAAACAAGCTCACAAGATAACTTCACAATCTCCAAATTGCCCAAGCAACAATCCATTGTTGAATTGTTCCTCATCCTTTGAGTAGAGACCAAGTTGAAGTACTTCATTCTTTGTGGAGTTTATATCTTCATCATTTGTTAATTCATCATAATTTGAGTTTGACAAGACAACCTCTTAACTAGAGCTTCGATTTTTAGGTCAATATTGCTATATCGATAGGATGTTCCTCTTCTCAAGTTCATCTTTGCCTTCCCCATCTATACTCACCCCATCAATGCATTGTATGTTAGAGTTCAAAAATTGAAATGATGATGAAATCTTCTTTTTACTGCCACCCCCTCCTCCCCTCGCTTCCCCATCCTCCCCGTCCCCCAAGCTCTACATGTCAAGCAACAAGGGTGCCTAGGGGTCCTATGCCAAACTAGTTTGCCATCACTAGTCTAAAGGTCAGTGGCCATAATATTGGCTTGTTCAACATTATCTATGTATCTTTTGCCATTAAATTTGCCCCAAACAGAGTACTAACTACAACCTCCTTTGATGTCTTGCTCAGTATACCCATAATACATATACAGCAAAATTAGGTCTACCGTCTTGATCATCAAAGCCATCAAGCTTGATAATAGGCTCTTCTTCCACCACCTCTAATTCCCGAACCTCTGACTCATGCAACTCGCCCAATATTGTCTATAGCCTTTGTATTGTTCTTATCAACTCCCGCATTGTCAGTGTATGGCATAATGTCCATCACCAGGGGGATGGGATTTGAATTGCTTCAGACTTCACTAGATTTCAAAACTTGCCATGTGTTCATGGGGATTTAGAGATCATATAATTCCTGATGTTCATAGCAAGCTAACTATCATTATTAATACTCACAACAATCTGGGATGATTCAAGTGTAGCAAAAGCATTAGAGAGCATGACATTGGTCTAATCATGGCTTTCTGTTTTAGCTTTCCAAGTGTTAGCTAAATTCACCTGCTCTTGGATAGGCCATCAATCATTTGGTTTGCTTTTAGAGCTCCTCCCTTGTCTATCATATATCCCCAATAGAGCTGTAACTTAGAGTGTGTTGGTGTATCTTCATTTGGATGTATTGTTGATAACTGGATTCTCCATGGAATATTTGGGGGCTGGAATATTTTTTGGCGACTAGGAGGTACAAACTCTAGCTAGACGACCATGTTAATGGCACAGTCTATACATGAATGGTATATTTTTGTAATCATTGGACTGTTCCCACTTGATGCCTCCAATTTCAAAGAAAATTCTATCAGAGAGAAGCTTCTCCAAGTGCACACTCACACAAGTTCAAGCATAATTCAAGATTCCAGTCAGTACTCACTTTGTAGTAGTCAAAATCTCAGCCAAACTGGTACCGTACAATGTAAATCATTAGTTGGCTACCAAGAATAGAGAGTTTTATGACCAAAATATGCACCCATTAACCAACATGTAACACCTTTCTCT
Source organism: Cunninghamia lanceolata (assembly GCA_027924645.1). NCBI lineage: Eukaryota > Viridiplantae > Streptophyta > Pinopsida > Cupressales > Cupressaceae > Cunninghamia > Cunninghamia lanceolata. The sequence goes on along the minus strand of BSBN01001272.1, from coordinate 14,927,167 downwards.
TTGAGAAGCTAGAGTCGTTGTACTAATTCTTCCAAGGCAGCATGTAGTTTACACCAAGTGCCTATCCTCAAATAACACCTTTCTAACATTCTTGAGGAAAATGTTGATCTAATGATAGTCTTCTAGGCACACTGATGTAGATACTTACGCAAGTCATCACGAGAAACTTGGCTTCTATACTGGGAGGCAGCTTCCTTGAAGGATTTGGGAGAGGGTCAAGGAGGAGGCCCAGCCTCTCCTCACGTAGTAATGGCTTTCTTGAGCACTCGGGCAGATTAGATTTAGCTCATCTGTAGGGAAGGGATTCAGATTGGAGTAAATTCAATGCCCTGGTCAAGGAGCCTAGGATAATTCAGAACCCAGAATCTACTTATCCTCATCTACTTATCTATCCATCTTAGAATATCTACTTGGTAATGTCACCTAACTTCTCAATTAATATTGTATTAAGTATAGCAAGTTAGCTCTGTAGCATATTCAAAATAGCAGAATAAAGCAAAACCTTACACAGCTATTTAAATAAGTTTCACATTCAATAATATACAATCAAATCTGCCCTAAAGTTAGGTCAAAGGTAGATCATGACCAGTCAAACACCCCACAAAAGATTGTTAAGTAATGATTTAACACAACAATAACTTCAACTCATTTAGATCTATGGTCATATCCATGTGGTAAAATAAATCCCCATCCAATAGCTAACTGCAAAGATTTTAATATTCGCAGATTTCAATTCAGCAATAATCAACACAAACTCCAAATGGTCCATTGAATTCCTAATTAGCAACATAGTGTCCCGTATAAGACCGAGCTGGGCCAAATCCAAATCTTCTATTTAATCAAGACAGATAATGATGGGGTAAAGCAAACAGATGAAATGTTTCCGACTGACTAACAGCTGATATAGTTTCCACTAACTAACAAATGAAAGAGTTTTTACTGAAGAAGAGATGAAAAAAGATGAAGTAAATCATAATTTCCACTGACAAAAAAAAGCCTATGCATTCTGTTCATTGTTGAATCTCAAACTAATTGAGATAGATTAAAGATTTGAGATTTCCACAGGTTTGTTAGGACTAGGGAACAAGGTGTGTTGTACACCTTGCAAGTCTAGGTCTAGTCTAATTATTTAATATTTGTAATATTGTGCCTACATGGAAAAGAGTGCCCCCACTTAGTGGAATCATGAAGATTCCATAGTTGGAACTCTCTGCCACATGTCATTAGTCATACGACAGTTGTAAGAATCATTGATTTGGGGGAGTTGCTTATGGACTTGGACTAACATCTTTGACCGGCTAATAATAACTGTGTATAAAAGTGTGTAATAGTAATTAGTGTCTCATGGGGGAGCGCTTGGGAGTTACTTATGACACCTCATGTCATAACGGTCAAAAACGGCTTGTAAGAATAGTTACATTCTATTTTCAAGGCCTCACACATGTGAGGGGGATTGGATTTTGACCGTGAGAACTTGGGCACCCATTTTGGGCCCATGGTTTTGGTTGATGGCTTGTGGGAAGCCATTGGTGGTTTCCTAGGTCTCCTTGGCCTATATATTGAGGGATTGGGACAGAGATCATATGTCATATTTTCTACATTGTTATGCTGCCAAGATTCCTCGAGTGTTGAGAGTGTTGATCTCCTGTGAAGCTCTGAGCTTGAGAGTGTATTGTAACTATTGTTGTTGTTGATAATACATTGGTTCAGTGCTTTGAAGGCTGGGTTTTTTCCTGGGATATATTTGTGTCTATCTCTCTTTTGTGGTCGTCTCATTCTTTCTTCTATTCTTCTTCATTTCTAAGCATTGTTTTATATACCAAAACTCTGCTGAAATTTGTGTAGATCAGATTACTTGTAACCCTCTCCTCGTAGGATTAAGTAAGAAGTTTTTGCATATTTCCTTTCAAGGTTAAGATTGCAACTATGTATCTGAATACAATTGTGTTAAACCAGTCTTCATGCAAGGGCAAACCAGTCCACATAAATTCTATCTAGTGACTAAGCTGGCCAGAGGCCCACATACAAGGTAGATACTACTAAACTAATAAGTTGAGCTAAATGCAGATGTCCATCCAACCAAAACGAACATCAAAGAATAAGAAGAAAATGTCAAGACATTCTCAGCATGACTTGCAAGGAGAGTGCAAGCAAATATGTGCTTTCTTTCCATTGCCAAACCTTAAACCTAATTGTACTAAGTATAAGTTAATATAGCAATGTCAAGATCAGTGTAAATCCCAACTGGTCTATGGCATACCTAGTTACCAGATAGATACCTACCAACCTGCATTGGAGGTGGATAATATTATGCAAACCTAAACTTCCATGCAACTAAGACAGGCCCCAGCAGAATGTCAAGGGCAAGTCAATAGCATATCTCCAAGTTACCTGTACAATGAGTGTGAAAACAAACCTAAGATTTTTTGTCTATTGAACAACATAATCTTGACAGGGTCATATGATAAATATAAAAGTTAACGATGGCACTGCAAGTATGAAATCCAACTGATCCAGTAAATCTGAGGTAGCAACTAAGATGCCCACTAATCTATATCAAAAGTGGATACTGCTCAACATCAAGCATTCCTCTCAGCCTAGAATATAAACAAGGAATCACAAATATGTAATTCTATTAACAATTTTTACCTTTCTTTATCAGTAGTTAATAACTTAATAGTAATATACTAATACCAAACCGAAATAACCAAAAGTAACAGATTTATATACAGTTAACCACATCCCAGCAGATTAACATTTAATTTTATCATGGAAAATATCAACATTACGCAGATATTAGGTATACTATTTTACATATACATATAGATTGAAAACAGCATTTTTGCAACTATGCTCGAGATTGGTGCTGATTATATTTCTAATCCTCTACTATCATAATTGTAATTCATATATTACTTAAATCCATAAAATATTAGCGAATAGAGTGAGGTAAAGGTTGCCCTGAAATGCTTACTTAAGTTAACAACACTTTGTGAGTCTAGAAAGCTAAAGATAAACTGCAGTAGCCACAGTGTCTAGAGAAAATGGTGGGCAAAAGAATTCACAATAATAGCCTTTAGATATTCCAATGATAGTTTTCAATGGCTTCTATTGATTTCTAAAGTCTAAGATTAGTAACCAGCTATTTACAACAATGTATGATGCAGAGGCTACATAGTCTGTTTGCACCAGCAATAGAGGAAGTTTTCTGCAAGTAGCCGCAAGTATATACAAGGATGAACAAAATCTTGTGTACAGTATCAAGTTTGGGCATTGACTACTCAAGATTACTACAAGGTTTAGAAGTGATCACCTGCAAAGTGATCTGTACAAGTGAATCCTTTGAAATTCAATGACCTTTATGTATATGTATATGCATCCTAATCCTTTAGGAAATACATTATGCACCCCTTTAGTTATTACATATTTACTTTTATCTCTCTTTCTATGGATTTAAGGAAGAAATTCTATCTGGTTATATCATATATAGTTGTAATGAGTGCTTTAGGATTACACTTTGTATTAGTTTAATCCTACATAAAGTTTAATCCTGAAGCACTCATTACAATATTATGGACTGTGGAAATTTGATGTCTATTATCATATATAGTTGTTATCCCTCTATGGGCCTCTTGTCATGCATCATAACTACTACATGAACTGAAAATGGTTGGACTCCATCTCTCTAGTGTGATGGTTGACCTAATTGCAGTTAGCAAAAGCAGTCAACAAGGATGGGACTTCTAAACTCTGGGATTCAAACAGGTTCATGCAACTACCCTATCACAAAAAAGTAAAAACTGTATTTTAAGTAGCACTAAAAAGTTGGAAACAAATTCTGTACCAGAATGAGTTGCCATAACTTGAACTCTTTTGCTTCCCAATTGTACCCCTTCTCCTTCTGAATGACTGTGGCCCATTCCTTGCATTGGTGACGACAGTGGCAGCTGGAGCCCAACTTGCTTCACAGCATCAAAAACATCCCCCCCAGAGCGGTCCACCTTAGCCAAGCTCGATCCATTTTGGAAACCATGGGATCTAATTCCACCCCACCAAACAACTCCAGGGGAAGCAGACTGTCCACCAACATGGGTCCCCTGACCTCCATAATCCGCATGCATAGTGATCATTAATACTTCACAAGCTCCCTTGCAGGGCCCTTCCTATGTTACGTTGCCATCAGAACCTACAGAAAATTCAAATTACATCCATCAACCCTCAAAAACTGGAAAAAACAAAAAAAAAAAAAAAGGAAAGACATTTCAAAACACCACAAACAAACACCAGACACAGACTAGAATCATAAAAACAAATACAACACACAATAAACCAATTAAGGGCTCCAGCGACTTCAATATTCAAAATGAACAAACAAAGACTACAATAATTCTTCTGAGCCTAAAACACCCCCCACAATAATTCTTCTGAGCCTAAAACATTTCAAAACACCACAAACAAACACCAGACACAGACTAGAATCATAAAAACAAATACAACACATAATAAACCAATTAGGGGCCCCAGCGACTTCAATCTTCAAAATGAACAAACAAACATTACAATACTTCTTCTGAGCCACACAGACTAGAATCGTTAAGAAACAAATACAACACATAATAAACCAATTAGGGGCTCCAGCGACTTCAATCTTCAAAATAAACAAACAAACATTACAATAATTCTTCTGAGCCTAATACACCCCCCACAATAATTCTTCTGAGCCTAATACCCCCCCTATCACTACGTCTCGGGTTCGAAACCCGCAGCAGTGAGGTCTCATCTCCCTACCTTCTCACCTTTCCACTCCTCTACACTAACCAAGGCAAAGCATCCTATGTCTTTAAAATCCCACAGAAACAGACCAAAACTAAAGACAACCACAAAACCTGTAACATGACATTACATTAAAAACATCTTTCTGCCATCACAAGCTCCCCAAACATTGAAAAACAAACAAGCCAGACGGAGCTTTCCATTTCTCATAAATCAAAATAAAACTTCACGAGCAAAACACATAAACAAAGCGGAGAATTTAAAGTAACATAATAGAACAAAATTTGCACAGAACAGAACAGCAGCACTGAACTGCACGAAGTGGTCCTCAAAGCCATAAATTTAAAATATTAACCAAGCCAAAAGCATAAATAAAAACAAACTAAGAATAATAAATATCTTCTCCAGACTGACCATTCCAGACTTACCTGTTCTAGTTAAACCCCGAGAAAAGCTTCTCCTGGCTTTGAGCAATTCTCTTTAAAAGCAGCAGCAGAAACAGAAAAAATTCGTCTGTTTGCAGAACGACAGCAACTCACGGTAAAACTGTAGCGTCCTTCTCATCCGAACAGAAGAAGAAGCGAAAGTAAAAATAAAAAACATCTGGTTCAACAAAACGCCTTTTTACCGCCCCTGGTTCTCTCCTTTACCCCCGTCGTAACTCGATTTACCCTGACAGTGACGTCAACATCAGAGTGCTTAGTTTTTTTTCACGCAGACGTTGACGAACAAGAGCGTGGGGAGTGAGTGGATGAAATGGGAAAAAGTTACGGACTGGTAAAGAAAAAAAGAAAAAAATATATTGTCGTGTTCAATGGAAGTGACGAGTAATGACGATGATAGCTGACATGCAGCCACAATCAGAACAAGTATGCTTTTATTCAATATTTTCTTTATTTCGTGCCAGGCCACGTGTCGGTCGACCTTAGGTCCACGTCAAACAAGCTTCCAATATATGCTTCAGATGCGTATCGCCCTTCCCCACTTGCAAACATCATCAAATATTATAAATCTTTTTGTTTAAAATTGTACAATCATTTTGAAAAGATGTTTCAGTACCTAACCTTTCCTAGTACTCTATTGCCTAGGTTTTATTCCCCACGCCTACCCCTTTCATTGAAAGGAAATAAATAGAAAAAAAATTCAATTAATTTAGCAATCAATATATAAGCTGAGATTAGATCAAGTAGCTTAGTCTAAAAAGGTCAATTGACAGGGATGGATACGGGTGTTTAGTGTTTAGTCTTTGGGGGATTATCTATGTCATCTAATTATGATGTGAGGTGTTTAGTTTTGGGATGATTATCTATTGTTGTAACTTGTGCTATGTCATCTAATTATGATGTATGATTGTGAAGTTCTAATAAATTGAGAAATGGGCTATTCTTCGTGAACTATTAAATTGAGAAATGAATTATTCTCTATTCCGATTTCAGTTTTTTTTATGCGGCTTTAACCTTGTTATTGCAGTTCTAAACATGATTGTGGCATTGATCTTTGCACTTTGGGTCTTAAGAATCGTAACCGCCTTTAATAGCGGAAACGGTGGTGCTTAGAAGCATTGTTAGAAGTTGTTATGCTAGGGAAGGGAGGAAGTCAACTAGCTTCGAGAAAGTGCATGTAATAAGAGACACACGTGTGCTATGTCATTTAATTATGATGTATGATTGTGAAGTTCTAATTAATTGAGAAATGAGCTATTCTTTGTGAACTTCTATTAAATTGAGAAATGAGTTATTCTTTATTCAAATTTGATATCGCACATGTGATTTTAGTTTTTATCTGCAGCTTCAACCTTGTAATTGCAGTTCTAAACATGATTTGTGGCCTTGATCTTTGCACTTTGGGTCTTCAAAATCGTGACTGCCTTTAATAGCGGAAAATGGTGGTGCTTAGATGCATTGTTAGAAGTTGTTATGCTAGGGAAGGGAGGAAGTCAACTAGCTTCGAGAAAGTGCATGTAATAAGAGACAAAGTGTGCTATGTCATTTAATTATGATGTATGATTGTGAAGTTCTAATAAATTGAGAAATGAGCTATTCTTTGTGAACTTCTAATAAATTGAGAAATGAGTTATATTCTCTATTCTAGTTTGATATCGCACTTGTGATTTTAGTTTTTATCTGTGGCTTCAACCTTGTAATTGCAGTTCTAAACATGATTTGTGGCCTTGATCTTTGCACTTTGGGTCTTCGGAATCGTGACTGCCTTTAATAGCAGAAAATGGTGGTGCTTAGAAGCATTGTTAGAAGTTGTTATGCTAGGGAAGGGAGGAAGTCAACTAGCTTCAAGAAAGTGTGTGTAATAAGAGACAACAAGGTGCCTCTAATAGTGAAGACATGATCGAGTGATGATGGCCAAAGTGTTAGATTTAAACATGTAAGCATAGATAAATGTTGTGTAAGATGTAAGCATGTGTCATATAAGATATGAAACTTAAGCATAAGATAAGCACATGGGTGTAATGATCATCAAAGAAGATAGATTAAGTAACATGAAGAGGATGCCCCACAAGTGGGAAAACATAGCAATCATCATAGACAAAAGCAACATGTGGAAGACATACAAGTCAAGATGTAACACATAAGATATTATATAAAAGGCAAAATGACAATGAAAACATAACATAACAAAGCATGACATTAATAATGACATAAGACAATAAAAGACATAAAAAAGAAAGAGCACAAGAAGCATGGCTAAATCAAAAAGCACAACACAAAACAAACAAGTTATATTTTTAGTCAACATGATGAGAGTGGTTGCAATACTTCATAACTTTGCATCATCTCAAATCCATAGGGAAAACACAAAAGAAAACACATCGAAGATAAAAGAAAGAAATGACATAAACCACATAACACATGTTCATAGTGACTTGTGTCAACATGCACCACTAAAGGTGTATTTGCATCATCCACATTCTAAATAACAACACAAAAGCAACATGAAATGTTAGTGTTATGTAGGAAAAAGGTGGCGATTAGGGTAAATAGTTAGATCCTCCTTTCACTACTAACATTCAAGGACATTTAAACGAGTTGAAACAAAACTTTTGCAAGAGGATTCACCTATAGGTTAGTTGTCACTTGTAATGATGTGGAAATTTAGAATTTGTTGATTATGTATTAAATTTAATGCTCAAGTATGCTCAAAACCCTAATTATGTAGAATCGTAAGCAAACAAATAAATTACGACAAATGCTCGCAGACCAAGACAGTAGACAGAGATTAGTTATTGACCATTTTTTAAAGTTTGAGAATCTGAACAATCAAGGGCTTTGTGACTAGTGCCCTAGCCCAACATAGTGTTTTCTTCAGGGGGTTCCGGACTCCTTCCGACACTAATGATCATTATTTTGTTTGTTTTTGGCTCTGTAGATGCGGAGGGCACTGTAACTAGCGCCCTAGCCCAAGGCAGGATGTTCTTTAGGGTGTTGAGACCTCTTCTGATGTTGATTATCACTGTCATAGAGATTTCTATACCTGCAACCTTCGAGGGCTTTATGACTAGCACCCTAGCCCCGATAGTACATCAAACTACTTCTTTCTGCCAAATCCAGAATACTTATCTTCTACAACCTTCCTCTGCAACTCCACTATGTGAAATTTGATACTTGTAACCTGCAATCACAAGGAGTGTGGTTGGGGGTTGTGGTGTTTAGGAGCTTGCCTCAGTCAAGCCCCAGAATGGCATTCAAGCCTTCCAACACCATTGTTTGATAACGATTGTGTATCCCTGCGAGATAGAGGCAAAAATAAATTGATAAATGATTGATTCAACATAAATATATATCACCTCAGAGGTGTAGTTCGCATGTAGATGAATATCCTTCAACACATGAGAAGATGAAGCCAAATCTATAATCACAAACACAACAACAATATTCTGCTCTACAACAATGAATATCTCGAATGTTCTAAAATCATAAGTTCGTCAAAAGTCCATAATCATCTTCTAGTTTGCAAATGAATCCCTAAATATGCTTATATATGCATTCCCGCTTTAATTTCATAATTCAAACTTAAGAAGTCGGCATGGGACACATTTAATGGTCACATAACCGATATTCAAATTTGGGACCTGCCCAAAATAGGGCAGGGCTAGGGCACAAGTGCCCAAGCCCTTAGTACCTATTTTAAGTCAGGTCTAATCTCAACAATGTCCCTCAAGCCCCATTTGACATGGGTTTCAGATCATTTTGTCTAGGGAGTTAAAATGAACATGCAAGATGCAAAACAAGGGACTCGAGAGCTAAAGTTAGGAGTAAAAGTCCTAGGGGGACATTTTACGACATAACATTTAGCCCCCACTTTAATGTATGTATGAACTTACAACCCATACATGCATTAAAGTACGGTCAAAGCCCAACAAACATGCCAAGCACTTAAAGCTAATGTATACACGAAGACTGAGGAACTATTTCTAGCCCACAGTCTTAGGTAGACATTAGAGAAAACACATCGCAGACACGCCAAACACAATGAAGAAAGTAACAAGCACGCAAAACATGGAGAAGATAGTAATAGACACACAAGACATGAAGAAGATAGTATTGAAGACATGCAAAACACGATGAATATAGTGAATGCAATGATTATTTCTTTTTAATTTTCATATATATAAATGAATGCAGATACATGGAAAGTAAAAATGTAACACACAACCCCAAAGGAAAAACATGCCAAACAAACCTCGAGTGTAGGTGGAGCCCGTCTCTACACACACATAAGAGGGGAAAACATGCCATACAAAGCCCAAGTGGGGGTTAACCGCACAAGGGGGAAAACACACGGAAAACATTAGCGTCGTATAGCATGCCAAAGACATACTATATGTCTAAAACATGGCAAACAAGGTGATGGAAGGAACTTATTTCTAAGCCCCCACCACCTCAAGCATGCTACAGGCACACTTGATGGTTGAGCTTATGCCACAATAACTGCCAAAGACACGCTTAAGGGAGGATAGTCTCATATCCAACCCCGCCTACTCGGACGACTTTTGAAATAAAAGGATGTGCACTAGCTCAAGAGATACACCAACTCGCCTCGCACAGAGGGCTTTTGAATAAAAGGATATGCACGATATCCCGCCTCCGTAGAGGGCTTAACAATGGCAATATATATTAAAGATGTGCACTCGCGCCAAAGATACAACATCTCACCTTCATAGAGAGCTTACAAACACACTTCGTTAGTACCAAAATCATCAGACAACTTACCTTTATATGCCCCCACCTTAGGGTGGTTGATATCATGTACCAATATCAAGCACTTTAAGGTATAGTGTAAGGACCCGCTTGGTCCAAACTTGAATTTTCAAAAAAATTTACTCAATTAACAAGTTCTTATGAGATATATCAAGACTTTGATTGAGTACTCAGGAAAAACTTCGGCCAAATCGGGCCATATGTTCAAAACAGAACATTCTTAAGCCACCCGGGCTCTTCTATCCTTTGGGCAAATAGGTTCATACAGAACCAGGTCAAACGGACCTTATCGCTACCTGATTCGGGTAGAACAAACAATGGCCAAAAGGCCTAATGGTCTAACGGACCAATACTCTATCCAATCCGGGATACATAAACATAACAGCCTAACGGGCTAAGGAGGACAGGAATCATTATGCTCTGGCCAGAGACTTCTGACTCCCTCGGGACCAATATAGGTTCATGAGTCACTTCCTGGGGACCACAGTCTGCCCAGACACTGTACTGAGGATTTCGACCAGGGAACACATATCATCTACTTGTACGCACCTTAGTTTACGGCAAAGTCGGGTACAAGTAATCCACCCCGGGGATTCTTCTGAGTACTAGGAGAGTTCTTAAGTTACCTAGATAACCTTTAAACTAGGGATCAAGATTATGAACTTGATTATGAGAAGTATACTATATCTGAGGGACCTGAGTACTAGGGGCATCCTTCGCCGTCCAGACTGCCTACATACCCTGTATCCACGGGATCAAGGCCCTCTTCGGATGCGATCTACACGACGAATGCGAGCATGTAGTTCTGTCTTGCACTATGTTAATGTAGCTGTGAGTGGGTACATAGTTCTTCGCCGATTGCCACCCACTCAAGTGATACAATGGACAGAATTCCTAAGGAACTATTTTGCAAACACACCTCCCGGGAGTGTTTGGTGTTTAAGTTTTCAAGTATGAATAATTTACCTAACACGCATATTTCCCCGATGAGGTCTTCCCGTTGATCGTCCTCCAACAATTTTTCAATAGATTCTCCTTTTCTTTTCTTTTAATTAATCTTTTTAGTGAGGTATCCGAGGAGATTTTCCCTTCGTGCGGATTTAACTTTGACATGTTCCTTATTACTCCCCGACGGTTTAGAGGGACAATGCCCAGACGTCGTTGTTACAGCTATGTTAGGCACGAGATACTTGGTTCAATGAGACGGCATTACCCGTAAATGTGACCCAGAGGTACCGTAAATACCGAACACTGCGATTTGTTTGAGTTTGGACGTTTCTTTACAAAGTTTACCTATCTAGTAGCAAAGTAAAAACTTGTAAAATAATAGCTGATAAAGGAAAATACTTCCTTAATTTCAAAATGCAGATAAACGATGCTTGCTCATAATGAACAGAACTGGAAAATAAACTTAATTAATTTCAAAAACTTATGACTATAAAAATACTTATGTCAACTCATAAATAGAAAAGATCTTTGTAAACTTTAATCTAGGTCAAATTAAAAATAATCTTTGATTACTAGTTCAACTACAAATTCAATAATTCCTTTATCACAATTCCAAGCATTCTCCATCCATTCATAAACCAATAATACCCATGTTTGATCATTAAAGAATTCACATAATCTAAGATAATGAATTCACCATATACTTGATTCATGCACTTTTGATAAGACTCACCATATAAAAGATATACATGTCTATCTACCATACCATATATGTGTGAAAACGTATATATACGTCATGTCAATTTGAGATACAATTTCTTGATACTTAGAGATTATAAATAGTTATTCTAATTTTCCAACCAATCTAAAATCTTTTTGATTACATTCATAATTTATGTTCATCTAACTTTAATACACTTGTCCTTGCTCAAGAAAACATGATGGTTCATTTACCCCATTATCATTCATTTTCCCCAACAACTTTAATGTTGGTTTAAGTTGTTTTAGTGTACTTTTACCTAACGAAACCTAAGTATTAATTTAAGATGACATTTTTAATTGTATTCAATTTTCCTAACATTTGGAAACTTAATAACATGGATACTCAATCATAGAGGTTCTTTGTTAAATAGGACATTCCGCTTGCATCTATATGGTCAAAAAGTTAATTTTCAAGTTCATAGATGGTTGTATTTATAAAGTTGTGGATAATTTTGTATTATTGTTTGATTAGTGAGTTGTGTATGAAATCGGTGAGTGTCTAGTTAGGTTTGTGTTAACACAGTTCACATGATTCCAAGGAAGGATCCTTGACATAAATCATCCATGTAACAATTGTATTAAGAAACTCAACGAAAGTTTTCAAATATAATTCAATTGTCAAAATATAGTAGTTATTACTTACACAAATTCCAATATCTAAATTAATAATTATTTTTGAAATGTACATGCTATTATTGGTTTTATAAATAATATTATTTAAATATAAGTTCATGACCCACTAAACAATTATGCAAGATTGATGAATTACCTTCTAAGTCCAAATAAAACCTCAAGAAGCGATAAATCCTTTCATGAAAAATTACATATGATCTTAATAAGATCAATAATATAGTTATTTGTAAAGGAAATTTATTATTTAGTTTATAAATATTAAGACTTAATATTTTAATATTACATACATATTTATATTTACATATACTATAAATTTTATATTTGACAAGTAAATGCATTTATTTATTCAATCCTATTATGGTTTGGTGTACTCCATTATTGCATCTGCATTATTTTTCTTGATCTTTTGTATCCACATTTTGTAATATTTGCTTTTTTTTTCATTTTTTTAACATCACATACACTTCAGTTTATTAAATATGTGCATTTGATGCAAGCTACAACTGGGACAGAAAATTTTATGTGACATATGCTATGTAGAACAAATCCATTGCCACTTGTCAAAGTTTATATACATATTACCAACCCTTTATGTTACCTTCAAACATAATATTTCAAATTGATGCCCATGACATAAAAATTGACAATTTTTATTTGGAAAGGACAATGATTATGTGTTATCTTTGCTAGAAAAAAAAAATTAGTTATCAAAATCCTAAAGGTGTGGATAATAATATATAATGCCTCAAAGAAATGTTGTGTTATTAAATACAATGATTGCAGGAGACACACAAAATCAATATATATAAAAAAAAACTTCAAGCAAAAACAATTGGCAGGTATAAAACCAGAACCGCAACTTTTCAAACATCCTGCTAGCCTGAGCAAAAATGGGAGCTTGGGAACATGGCATGAACATTCAGCAAACAGAATGGAGGGGAGATTTTTTATCAGAAATTATTGTGCAAAATATGAAAGCACAAGCCAGGCACGTGAACTGTTTGACAAAATCCCTCAAGGAAATGTTGTCTCAAGTGCTGCAACAATTGCAGATCGCACAAAATGGAATTGTTAAAAAGGCTTTAGAAACTTTCAAGCAAATGAAATTGGCAGGCATGAAGCCAGAGTCACAACTTTTGCCAACGTCCTCCCTGCCTGGGTAGACATGCGAGCCAAAACATGGAAACACAGACTAGGCACATGACTGTTTGACAAAATCCATTGAAGGAATGCTGTCTCATGAGCTGCAACGGCTGCAGGACTTGCACAAGATGGATTGATGAAAAAGGTTTTAAAAACTTTCAAATAAAAGCAATAGCAAATGTAAAGCCAGGCTCCTCAACCTTTACCAAAATCCTTTGTAGCTCATACATGGAGACAGTGAATGGACGTCTATTACCCATGGACGGAGTGGATGCACAGCAGCCCAACCAAGACGTCAGTTTAGAAATTTTTAAATAAATGAAATTGACAAGTATAAAGCCAAATTCCATACTATAACTAATGCCCTCCCTGCATGTGCTTGCGGGGGCCCAAGAATAGGGTATGGAACAAGGAATGGATTACAGAAGGCTGAGGGCTGTGGCAGAGAGGAGAGGCAGACGGGTTAGAGGGAGGTCTAGATCAACCATACTACAAAACTTTTTAAAAAACTACCATACAGATATTAAATTTGCAACATATCAAAATGAATTTGCAACTAAAATCAATTTGCAAAGTGCAAGAAATGGAATAAAAAGAAGAGAAGAATTCTTACAGATTCTCCAGCATTCTTCAACCAGAGATGGGGTGCTTTTCTTCCTCAAAAATCTAGGCAATTTATAGAAAATTACCACCTTTAGGGAGGAAGTTCTAAGTCTTCAGTCAAGTCTCCATCATAAATGCACCTCTCCATTTTCCAAATTGCCATTCAATGCTTGTGGAAATGGACTTGCAAATGGAGAAAATGGCCATCATCTCATAAATTCTGGTCTTGACTTGAGGATGGGAGAGAAGGGAAATATTTCTCTCATTTGATTTTCTTTCAAATTTAAAATTCAAAATATTGAGTTGTGACATATAGAGAAAACACACAAGGGAACTAAAGCTTTCACAAAGCCCATGCCCCCAAAAGTGCATGTGCTTCACGATCGCGGAATGTTTTAACAAACACACAATTTACTGCAAGAAGAGAGGTTAGAAATCTTTTTCTAAGATAATAACCACATCACATGATAAAACCAATGCATGAAAATAATCATATCAAGAGCCAAGGTCATACTATGGATTCGAAAACTGAGTATAACAGTGGGACTATACTACAGAGATCTCAAAACCGAGTGTAACTAGGGCGAAGATAAACAAAGTGCACGGAGTAGCTATATTGTTATGGTTTGTTAGCAAATAGAAGACAACACCAAAATATCACACAGAGTGATTCTACTAGCCAAGCATCGGATAACATATATCAACCCAATCATCATGTATGGACTAGGTCCATTTTTGTTTACTTGCTGAAGAGACGCGCAATCCGTATCAATATATGTTTTTTTTTGTCATCCGCCGACTAGATAGAACCACTAAAAGAAGGTAAATAATAAATCAAGAGAGGAGACCAAGTGCCTTAGGGTCGTCACGTAGGAAGGTGCCCCCAAGTCACCAACTGCAACGCTATGCCCCTAAGACACAACACAACAATAAAAATAGAGGAGAAACAAGATAGAAGAATGATGAAACAAATAAAAGAATGGTCACAACAAAGGCGGTCTCCTGGTATCCACGACCTTACCAGAGTATTGAGGGTCATCCAAGGAGGCCTAAACAACACATAACACATCATGGGAGATCACAACATAGAGAGAAAGGGTTAGAAACACTTTACCTAATATAACACAATGCTAACAACATATATATCTAGGAGGAGGCCACCCTTGAGAGCAACTATAATAATTGCTACAACGAGTGTGGCTTAAAGAGGGAGGAATACTTACCTAATTTAATGGGATATTTCCTGGCGGACAATTCTTGTCTATCAGCCCAAGATATCTCGTATGTCATTTCGATCTTGTTGATATTGTATTAACATTGAGTTTAGGACAACGAGAGGCTTTGGTGGGCTTCAAAGAGCGGTATCCAATACCGGTTGTAAAATTAATTCTAGCGACTTGAAAAGGTACTCTAATTCCTTGTTGATTTACACCACATTCATTACATGTATAGTCCCAATTTTTGTATAGAATCTGAAATCCACGACCATATAGAGAGTCCATTTCCTTAGAAGATGGTGAAGCCTCATAGGTATCAAACTCTGTAGTGTAAGTAAGAGTATTGTCTTTGTTTTCTACCAAGGAGGCTTTGGTTTTCTTAGGTGTTTCAAAAGATTGCTTGGATGAGATCGATTCAACTTTTGATGTGTCAGGGTTATTAAGTTTAAATTCCCCTGGTCCAGAAGGAGTAAAATCTAATGAACCCCAATCATCACCAAAAAGTGCATTTCATGGTTTAGAGTCTTGCACAACATTATCTATGGCAAGAGGTGTTGATGAATCCACTTGTAAGTTGTTTAGACTTCTCTGATTGTTAACTTGTTTTTGTGCTTCAATATGTAAACAATTATTCGGTTCAGCTTCAACTTCAACGGTATAGAGCTTGTTTTGATAAATAAAATTTATTGATCTATGAAGGGTAGATGGAACTGCCCCCATGGCATGGATCCACAGTCTACCAAGAATCATATTATATGAAAGTGATCCAAGCATGACATGAAAAATGATAGATAATGTCACGGGTCCAACTGTTATAGGTAAAGTTATAGTACCCACAGATCTTCTACCAACATTATCAAAGCCACGAATGTTAATTATATCCGGTTTGATTAAAGATGTGTCAATGTTGATTTTGTATAGTATGTCAATGCCACAAACATTAAGAGTTGATCCATTGTTAATCATAACTCGCTTTATCAACTTTTTATCTATCATGGCAAATATTATAAGTGGATCATACTCGTATTTACTTGTCGATATTTCATGTGGTTGAAATAGAATATCAGTTTTTGTCACATGCATACAATCTAATAGAGATGCTCATTCATTCGGCTTAATAGCAGGTGGTACAATCACCTTTTGTAAAGCTTCTTGAAGCATTACATGGTATGTAGGTGATGTTTGTATTAAATCCCAAAGAAAGATCATAGCCAGAGTAGCACGAAGCTACTCAACAAGATCATATTCTTGACCACTTTTAGGAGTAAGACAAGGTGGTGGAGGGAGCATAGGTTGAGAACATGGAAGAGAGACGGGCACATGAGGTGCTTCTTTACTTTGTTTGTTATTACGAGTGTTATATGTGTGAGTAATCACATTGTCATGTGGTTGTTGCAACACATTTTGAACACCTTAATTTCTTTGAGTGATTTGTCTTGTATAGTTTAGAATGTAACTCGGGGATCTAGGTTGTTTTTCGATCACCTTGAACCGTAATCACTGGTTTGAAGCAAGAAGATGCATTAGGTGCTCCCTATTGGTGTTTCAATTCGCACCTTTGGAATGCGAGTTGGAAACGGATAGCTATGCACAGATAAACTGCTCTTCTATTATAAAGGGAAGTTCCCTTTGTGCTGATGTTTGCTTAAAAGATAAATTAATTAATTTTTGCCTATCCTTTTGCTTCTCAGCTACGAGCACAAGGTTATAAAACTCTATCACTGCAGCAGAGGCTTTTCTTTTTAACTTCTAACTACAACTAGGCCTAAACTAAATGACACTTTTGATCACCTAAGTAAATTCAGAGCATAGGAATCAAAAGTTAAAAGAGAATGATTTGTTTTAACATTAAAGCTCAAATAAACTTCTTCCAGATCACATTAGAAGACTCATTGTACTTTCAGATGAAAACTAAAAGTAAGATTACACAAGCCACACATCTGATGATGAAATTAGATGATCATGTGACAGAGAATCAAAGCAAATGGCAGGCATGAGATTTCTATTCTCAATATCATAAAGTTATTACAACTCCAGGACATCGATATTGTAGCAAAAGGCAGGCATACAATATGCAATCAAACACTAGATAACAAATAACACAGAGTGAACAAACACTTGAAATAATAATTTCTGCAGACTAGAATAGGCACAACAAATTTTGCTATCACAATTACCATTACTTACAATGGGCAAGGATGCCCTTATTTATACTAAATCAAAAGGAGTAGGGAACCCTAAAATCTCCTTGATTTTATCTAACTTGCCAACTCTCAAGTTTTATTTCTATTCTAAGACAAAGATTACAACTAACAACTACTCTAAAACAATTTGCTTTAAAGCAAAGAAAGCTCCAACTATTACAAAGTGATTTTTTATTATTTTAAGGATGGATAAGCTTTGGATGAAAGCAAATGCTTTAAAAACAAAAAGCATTTGAGTTAAAGTTGCTTTCTTTAGAGTCACATCCTCATCTACATTCTTGCTTTATTGGTGATGTCATCCATTGATATTTTGAGAAATAATATCTTCTAAAAAGCTAGTGATCGCATCTTTACCATGAACACTGATACTCTCTAAGATGATATTTTGATTTTTGAACATTTCTTCACCATTTGCAACCATCTAAAAGAATTCACGAACTTCACCTGCAGCTTTGTCAAACTTTACTATCATGGCAACAAAATGATCCATCTTGCCGGTACTGAGATCACCATTCAAATTATTGCGAACGAGAGTCTGGAACTCTGTCTATACCTCCCTGAGATCATATAGGGTACCATCTTCCTTCTCATATGAACACGGGATCTGAGAAACAAAAGATCTCACGAACTTGAGAACATTTACCATTTTTTCTTTCCATTCCGTTAACTCTGAGATTATATTGTCATAGGTTTTTACTGTGAAAAGATACTATGCTTTCCAAGTAGAAACAATCTTCTTATCTTATGTTGAATCAATGGAACTATATGCTATCTTCAAGTCGGAGATTATGATCTCAAACACTAGTCTATTTTCAGCCATAGTTTGTTGCAACCCCTGAATGCCTTGACGCAAATCATGAGCGTTGTACTTTAATTGATAGATCTACGAAAGTACAACTCTACCTTTAGTTACAAATTCTTCCACCCAATCCTTCATGTGCCTCCCATAAATGACCAACTGGCTCAGCTGCTATTGATTGGCTGGTGATTCTAGAATCTAAGGAAGCAGTAAGTTGCCCTATGATGTGCCTTGAAAAAGGTTGGAAATATACTGCCGCAACTGCCTATTTTTAGCCTTGAGGGCTACTTTATGTTCTCTGTCTTTCAACACTCTCTCCCTCAGATTATCTGCTGCAACCTCAAAGAGATTCACATTTGTATGCCAGGTACTCCTACCAAGATTAGCTTTGACAACCTTGAAGTCATCAACCTCGATTTCATTAACATTTTTATCTTTTGGTGGTGTTGCAGTTTCAAGGATAATTTCTCCATCAACATTCTTTTCAATGTGAACTTGCTTCTTATGTTTCCTATCTGTTTTGTCTTGGTAGACACTATTAAGCGCTGTCAAGTTCAATTGATATGAAGGCTTTCTCCTCTTCCTTCCCAAAATGTTCTCAAGCCAAGATGGGTCAACCTCTCTAGGAAGCTCAATTCTAACTTCATCAACTCCTGATGAACTAATATGTGTCTCAGTGTTATGAACCGGCAAGTCTGACTCTAAATCTATATGAATGGAAGAAGAGCTCGGTGATAAAGGTGGAGAAACATGAATTGAAGGCAATGTTTCAACATGTGGTGTTGGTTCGGCGGGAACTTTTGATGCAACTGCTGGCTATTCCTACTGACCATGGACCGAAGACTCAACCTTTTTCCTCTTTAACTTGGCCATCTTTCTTCCTTCTAGAAGGACGCTCATAGCCTTAACCCTTGGTTTTGGTTTGGAAGTGGAAGGTACTGATGGTTGAACTACTAGCAGCCCTGCAACTGGAATGGCTTCTTTCTGCTTCTTCTTATTATTCAAGAATATCATGCTATTTTTGATAACTTGGCTCGTCCTTTCCTCAATTGAGGTGTTCTCTTTGGTGGACCAATTAACTGGTGATAATGGTTGTTGCTCGACCTGATCTCTAAAATATGTGGGAAGTAGAACCTCACCATCATCACCTGACAAGCCCTCTACATCTTATGACAGGATATCAACCAAATGTTGAAGGGTAAACCTGTTGTACCTATGTTTCCGCACTTCAAATTCATCTGCACAGTTAGCCCAGAAATCTTCAACTGCAGGTGCATGTACACAATTTTGACCAAGGTGTGATGCAAAAACACCACACAGATCATATGAAGTCCTCATGTTGAAAAACTTAAGGCCATACTTAGATGATTCACTACCAATTACTTTGGCATCTGCTCCAGATTTGCATCTGTAAATACCCATCCCAATCGAAAAACTGAAAGTCACCTTGTGCCTGCTACGCAAAAATGTATGAACTTCATAGACTTGCCTTAGAAATTCCATGAACGCTACCTCATCCATAGGATATCTCGGTAGCATGGATGGCTCTCCTGAGAAGCCATATACTCTGATGTAGGAGAAAGTAAGAAACTGGATAAACCAATTAGCCCATTCTACCATTGACAATCTGGCGTCCGCTTAAAATCGTATATGCAACTCATTATCCAGATCTCACACCACATGCATAAGGAATGCATCATTTACTCGCTTAAACTCTAATTGTAGGAAATGGTGATATACATGTTGAATGCCTGAAGTTTCGATAATATTCAAACCCCTAAACTGACCCTAAAAAGCCATTAAATAGGTATTACATCATGTGGAATTCATGGGCCCTTTGAAAATCAATTATCCGATGGTGGAGATTATCACTGATTAGTGTTGCCCAATCATAGTATTTTGTTCTGTCAACAATCTGGGACATGATGTAAAACATCCAAGGCTGAAATTTGTTAGCTTCTGTTTGACCTGTGATTTGGCTGAGCAGAATAATCATTATTGCATGTTCTTCCTTGAACTCTCCACGTCCAACGTTCTTTGAGAAAACATTCTGCTTTTCTTTCAACCACTTTTAAGCAATCTTTTTCTGATACTTTTCTTTATCATTGTGCCACACCCTCTTGCATTCTTCAATTGAAATGACTAAGTTCTCCTTCCATATTGGTATTGAAAACCACTTCTCAATATCATTTGGCCTGAGGCTGCAGAGCACAGGTCCATATGCTGATAAGATTTCTCTTGTAATTGAATTGTAATGCTTTGTGCAAGCAATCACGAATTCAATGCTTTGCACTGTGATGGGGAATGAAGTTGCTGCAAGCAACCCGGAGTGACTCAAATTCCTCATAGCGATGTTTCCCGCATCTTCCAAAGCATGTAAATTGAACACTGGAAGCACCTTATGCAAATCTATCTCGAAAGTTCTCAGGTAATCATGAACCAACGTCGTTTTAGGCTTTATCTCTATTGGAGAGTACTACATACTGAAAAACTTGAAGAATGACTATGAACATGCCTATGTCTGAAATATTTTAGGCAAAAGGCTGAAAATTGTTTGCTGATTTCTTCTAAAAAGCATGTTCCCAGCAAAAAAGCTGGCACATGGGTTTTGTAGACAATCCCGTTCTGAAGCAACCCGGATCGTCAGATTTTTAAAAAACAAAGGATTTCTCGAAAAAGCAGCAAAAAAGCAAATTTTTGAAAACATAAAAATTCCCAATCTTCAAGAGGATGAAATTCCAAGTGGACCCATTTCGATGAAAACTGAAAAAGCTCTCAAAAATGATGCCCTAGAAAAAAGGACCTTGAAAAAGCATGCCTCTGTGCTTCCCAATCCCGAAACTATGAAGAATGCTGAAAAAGCACTCCGTTTGGGGCTCTCAAATCTTCGTGAGAAGAAAAATATGTCTTTCTTCCTCTGGATACAACCTACAAAAGTAATGAATAAGGAAGCCAAAAGCTTGTTTTATAGAACTTTAGGGTGAAAAGGCAGTGTTCTTTGTGAAAGCATAGAGCTTGAAAGTTATCCACGAAGAAAACATCTTTTAAAGCACAAATCCAAGTTGATATACTCGAATAGGAAGAATCCTTATTTTATAGCTGCCTATGGCTTCACGTGTAAGATGATGAAAAATATCTTCTTTGATGATGCCATCAAACACGCGAGGTTGCAAACGTGTTAGCCAAATTTTCCTTTGTTTTGAAACTCTTGCACTCGTTTTGACTCCAACATGGCCTGCCCCTGACTTCAACAAGATGGAAAATTGTCACCATTTGACTGAAAAAGCTTACTGATCACGGCATTTTGAAGCTTTATCAACTATAATTTCATCCCCAGCCTCGAACTGACGATTTGACGATGTTTGATTGCAAATCTGACTTCTGGAAACCGTCGCCATAGGAAAATCAGGAAGCGGCTAATAGATGACATCAGCAGAGCATGGAAAAAAACTAACTATGGAGATCCTAGGCGCCCCCAGCCTCCAGGGGCGCTTGGGTTTCAATGCCTTAGCCAAAATTATGATATTTTCAACTTTTTCAATTTTTGTGTTTTTCGCGCATTCTGGTGATTATGGGACCCAGTTAGCGGAAAATCAGAAAGCAGATGATAGATGACATTAGCGAAGCATGGAAAAAAACTAACTCTGGAGATCCCAGGCGCCCCTAACCTCTAGGGGCGCTTGGGTTTCAATGCCTTAGCCAAAATTATGATATTTTCAACTTTTTCAATTTTTGTGTTTTCCGCGCATTCCGGTGACTGTGGGACCCAGTTAGGCAATCAAAATTCACCTGCCGGAGCAAAACTGAGACTAATGATCAATCAAGTAGGCAAGCTTGATGAAACTGTGTCGATTATACCTTCTACCTACCTCGAAAACTGAGCCAAACTAGTTTTCTTCGAATCTGACCTGGCTGACGGAGGAAGATTGTCATTTTCTAAAAAACATGGAAAATATTCTAAGTCTGGTGCTCATGGGCACCCATAGCCTCCAAGGGCACTTTTGATTCCATGCCTTAGAAAAATATATGGCTTTTTCATCTTTGATTTCATATCTTCATTTTTGTGTCGGCAGCTCCCATTTGATCTTCATTTTCGGTCGTCCAATTGACTGCTGAAGCAGGATGGGAGGTGATCTAAGTAGCCTGAACATACCTGATATGAATTTCTAGCTTTTACGAGCATTTTGACTGATTTTGACCACCTGAAAGCAGGCTGATGGAGACTTTTTGACATTTCTTGAAAAACGTGAAAATAAAATCTAACACTGGGATTGATAGGTGCCCTCTTCGTCCAAGGGCGCTTGGGAAACTGTGCCTTAGAAAAATTTATGGTTGTCAACTTTTGTTTGCAGTTTGCCTCATTTCCCATGCCGGTAGCTGCTTTCTATCTCTGATTTTGATGATTTGTCAGACAACTGCCACTAGTTGAAGTATGGACCGGATAGCCTGGGTATATCTGATGTGATTCCCAACTTTTCAGGTCCTGTTGACCAGAATGACTGATTTTCTCCACCCTAAAACTGACTGACGGAGGCATTTTTTAACATTTTCTGAAAAACATGAAAAAAAAAACTAAGTTTGCTAAGGTTGGGCGCCCCCAACCTCTAGGGGCACCTAAGATTTCTAGACTTAACCATTTTGAGGATTTTTTAAACTTTTCTTCACTTCCGGATTCATCATTCTTCGTTCTCCATCCTTCATCAATCGTCAACTGTTCAACAATTCTACGTTATCTAAACAACCCTGAAAACTTGAAACTAACCCCTGGCAGATGAACCTCCTCCATTAATGGCTTCAGAGCTCATGCTTCGCCAAAAAAAAAAGAGCAGAATTGACCCAGTAGGGAAAACATGACCTTTTGCAGATTCTGTCTGGACCACCTTGATCGTGAAGCAAAATCAGCCAATTAGAATCAGACACGACACCTGAATCAGAGATTCTATTTTTAGAAACTTTCTATATTTATAAAATTTTGCCAACATCTGTATCTCAAGAAACCCAGAAAACCTAATTTGACGTCTATTTTTAGAAATTTTGACTTTTTGACTTTTTTGACGAAAAATTTCCTAGACTTTCACAAAATGCCTTAATGAAGCAAATTTTTTGATTTGGTTACAACAATTGGCTCTATTTGGGGACCATGTCAGATACTTACGGCATAGGAGAACCAAGAATCTCTAGACTTTTAGCTTAGACCAATGCCTTATCCATTGGGCAGTAGAGTCAGGTCATTTTCCTAATCACCTAGAACAAGACTTTTCCCTAAAAATCACCTAAGACCGGACTTCCTAAAATCACCTAAGAGTTGGAACTTCTCAAAACACAAAGAACACAATTGTCACATTACAAAAAGGGGAAAAACATTACGACATAACGATCACATCATGGAAAGGGGAAACACATTACGAGAATAGAAAGTTCACAAAAACGCTATTTTTCGAGCGAGGATGAAAGGAACAAAGACTGTCACACAAAACCATCAACTGATTCGGAAAAATAAGAGCCATCTCTCTTGAGCTGTGAGATTTGTCTTGACAACACATAACTTTTCTTCCTTTGCAACACCCTCTCAAAGAGCCACGGTTCAGGTGGGTATTCACGTTCAAGCCATGAGAAGTTCATGAGGAACTGGTTGATACGCCAGAGATCAAGTGGAGCATCTTCCTCTAAAGTAAGCAACCTCTGTAACAGATGAAGGTACAAAACCTCTTTTTGAAGATATGGAGCAAGGTCTTGTGGCCAAAGTATGCTTGCAGGAATGGTAGTTACCACATATAGAACTTGACTTTCATTTATGTCTTGAACATACGCAATCTTGAACTCGATCAATGTATCACCCTCTCGAAAAGGTCTAAGCTGCTCATACACAATCCTCATTACTGATTCTTGGCTTACCGAATCCACAACTGTTGTCACCCATTTTTTGAGTGTTTCAGGTACTTCTTCTTCACAATTGGTCATGTTTTCGTCCATCCAATCCTCAGAATCTGATAAATCATCAAGGTTCGAATGCTCGAGTGCCCGATCATTATCGAAGTATACTTGATGGATAACATCTTCACTTGGCAACTCACTTTGGCTTTTATTATTTTGAATTTCGTCATCCTCCATAGAGTAATCTTCTTCAATGCAGAAATCTAGTAACGTCTCATTTTCAACAATCATGTACCCTTCTTCTGATAGGCAAGCAGGATCAAAAACAAATTCTTCTGAGCTATATGTTTCTTCTTCATCCTCTTGATTGATTTCACATATGGCATATCTTACAAAATATTTGTCGAGAATTTCTGACTTTTCAATATGATCCTCTTTAGTGACCAAGACTGAATATTCCATGAAATTTTCATCTCCACAGGCCTCTTAATATGTTGTATTTTGTATTGGTTGTATAGTATCAATGAAGTCTCTTTCTTGTACAGGTTCATAGATGGATTTGGCATCGTCTTCTTCACTTGTGTGTATGAAAGCTTCTTGAGATAGAGGTGAAGACGGGCTACCCTGTAAAGGAAAATCTACAATATCTTGTATTGAAGAATCACTTTCTAAGTGATGTAGAAAACAATTGAGATCTGATAATGAATCTTCCATATGATCTCCGGTTTTGAAAAATTCCTCGAGTGACAGATCATCTTCAAAATGAGGAAGATCATGTTCTTGCTCCAATTGCAATACTTCTTTGGTCTCTTCTCCTTTGAATGTATCTGACACGGTTTCTTCAAACCAACCTTCAAAAGATGAGAAGAACAAATTAGATTCATTATTATTCTATGTAGTATATTTGATCTCTTCTTCGTAATTATGCTCTTGAGAAGATTGTTGCACTTCCTCTTCCTTAGATAAAGTATCTAAGTCATGCATTTCTTCAGGTTCTTCTTTTGATTCGCTAACCGCGCATACGACCTCCTGATTCTCTTCGGTTATTTCTGACAACATAACATATGTACTAGGACCCATTTCTTGATATAGCACTTGTGCTTGAGAATCCTTAGATTTCACCACCATGAACCGAGACTTGGTTTTTGGTTCCAACTTGAAATTGCCTTTCTTTAAAGGAATGGTCGCAGATGACCAATCCAATTGTATTTCTCCGCCAAGATCTTTGTAGAAGCTTCTACTTAGTAGCATCCCGTAACTGGCTGGAATGTCGTCTACCAAGATAGTCATCATAATTTTCTTCTCAAGACAAGCCGCCAACCGTACTTGAGCATCCTTCAATTGTCCAACTAACGACACTGACTTAGACATAAGGGAATAACACTTGTCATGCGTCTTGGTGCATGAGAGTCCCAATGCATTCATCACCTATAAAGGCATGACATTGTCTGAGGCCCCTAAATCAATGATACAATTGCTCAATTTATAGCCTCCTATATACAGAGAGATATAGAAAGGCTTGGGATTCTGCTGGAATGAAGGATTCAAGCAATGTAAGTTGAATGACAGTCTCCTTCTTGACATACTTAACAATTCTA
This sequence comes from Cunninghamia lanceolata, assembly GCA_027924645.1. NCBI lineage: Eukaryota > Viridiplantae > Streptophyta > Pinopsida > Cupressales > Cupressaceae > Cunninghamia > Cunninghamia lanceolata. Next base: position 14,901,400 of record BSBN01001272.1, on the reverse strand, counting down.
TCCAGCTGATCTGGATGGTCTTGAAGATATTCCAGCTAAGAAATCTGCACCTTTGTCTTCATCATAGAATCTACTATATCAAAATTTGTCGAAGATGGATCTTGAGTAGCCTTGACATTTTCATGTGGAGACTTCACATTAGAAGTGGAAGACACTTCCTTCCCCTTTTCTTTTGATCTTAGTTTATCCTCTTCTTCTTTTTGTGCCTTGAAATGTTGAGCACGTGTAAACACAGGTGTCGAAAGATTTTCATGATTCACCGCAAGAGAATATTGACGAAGATCCTCTTGTTCTTCCTTAATTAAAACGAGTTCTTTCTGGAAGTATCCCGTAGTAGACTCACCATCGAAGTTGTCCGTCTGTCGTAAGACAATGTTCGTACTTGGGGAAGGGACAATGTTTGAAATGGGTGCAGCATCAACGTATCCCATAATCTAATTCATTCCTAAATTTTTAGGACACGAGGCACCAATATGTGCATTGGTTCATGAAAGGAGCAAAACACTGCATTTTGAGCAACATCAACTGCTTGTCTTGGGGGAGGTACCGGCAACCTGGGCTTGTAGTTATTGAAAGGCTGGAAATTGTTCCTCTTAGGTTGATATGCTTGCTGTGGTTGATACTGTTGCTGCGGTTGGTATTGTTGTTGTGGTGACTGAAATGGCTGTTGTGCTGGTTGCCCCTGAGTAGGCAATTACCTCTTCATAATAGTCACTTCATTTGCTACCTTCTGTAGTAGTTGATCCGCAGAACTCTAAACAAGAGGCCTAATTGAATCTATCTTCATCTTGCCAAAGGTAATCATGTTATCCTCTAACTTGATGGCATTTTCTTGTGCACTGGATAATTCTATTTCATCAGCCGATCTCAAGAAAAAGGCTATCTCAGAAGGAAGAGCATTAATGAAATTGCTCAACAAAATTTGTGGAGATGGATTGAGAGTATGAGAAAGGTGCGAAACTAGGTGTTTAAACCTTGCTACGAACTCCCTCATTGGTTCATTGTTTTCCATCTTTGAATTTGAGAGTTGGGCGAACAATTTATGTCCGTCTTCGGCAGGTTTGAACCTTGCCAAGAATTTCTTGCTCATAGTTGCCCAATTTGTGATGATGCTTGGCTCCAGATGATTGAACCAGTCGATAGAGTTTCCCAAAAGAGTCTCAACGAAGAGACGCACAGCAACATCTTCATGTGATACATGCAAAACGGTGCAAGCTGTTGTGAATGCAGAGATGTGTTCGTCAGGATGTTTTTCCTATCGCCATGGAACCGGGGAAAGTGCTTCCTTGACCCATTTGGTAATCATGATGTGCTTACAGGGCCAAAGGTCCAATGTTATCACCCCAAGGCAATAGGGTTGGACGCCTATGATTCAGATTATCGTGATTGTTAGGTTGGATTACTGGTTCCTCTTGAGGTTCTTCCTGCTTGACTTCAGGAACTAACTAGACTTCAGGAACTATGTTGGATGCTTCTCCAACTTCTATAGGAACAAGATTTTGGAAGAAAGGATCTGTAGTACTGCCTTTTCCCCTTCTTGTATAAATCCTGTGAGCCAGGATTATCTACTGCCACGCGGGAGGTGGTAATACTGGTCTTCTGGCTGCAAGATCTGCCTTGTGTTCTTCTTCGTCAAGAATAGTAGCCATGTTTCTCCACTAAATAGGACTTTCCCTTTACACAAATATGAAAGTCCTCGGGCTACTAATGATGTCTGTTTTCTCTCCTTTCACACGTTCAAGATTTGGTTGAATAGTAGGTGGTGTAAGATTTGATTGTTGAACAGAAGTAGTTGGACACCAAATAGTCATTCCCGTGATATAAGCTTAAGCTTGCTTGAAGTTTTATGCCTCGTGCCCCATGATGGACACCAGAAACTGTTGGCGTTTCAATTCGCACCTCTGGAATGCGAGTTGGAAACGGACAACTATGCACAGATAAACTACTCTTCTGTTATGAGGGGAAGTTCCCTTTGTGCTGATGTTTGCTTAAAACAATAAATAAATTAAATTTTGCCTATCTTTTTGCTTCTCAGCTGCGAGCACAAGGTTATAAAACTCTATTGTTGCAACAAAGGTTTTTCTTTTTAACTTCTAACTACAGCTAGGCCTAAACTAAATGATGCTTTTGATCACCTAAGTAAATTCAGAGCATATGAATCAAAAGTTAACAGAGAATGATTTGTTTTAACATAAAACCTCAAATAAACTTCTTCCAGATCACATCAGAAGACTCATTGTACTTTAAGATGAAAATTGAAAGTAAAATTACGCAACCCACACATATGACGACCAAACTAGATGATCGTGAGACAGAGAATCAAAGCAAATGGTAGGCATGCGATTTCTATTCTCAATATCATAAAGTTATTACAACTCCAGGACAGTGGTATTATAGCAAAAGGTAGGCATATAATACGTGATCAAACACTGGATAACAACTAACACAAAGTGAACAAGCACTTGAAATAACAATTTCTGCAGGCTAGAATAGGCACAACAAATTTTGGTATCACAATTACCATTACTTAAAATGGGCAAGGTTGCCCTTGTTTATACTAAATCAAAGGAGTAGGAAACCCTAAAATCTCCTTGATTTTATCTAACTAACTTGCCAACTTGCAAGCTTTATTTCTATTCTAAGACAAAGATTACAACTAACAACTGCTTTAAAGCAAAGACAACTCCAACTATTATAAAGTGATTTTTTATTATTTTAAGGATGGATAAGCTTTGGATGAAAGCAAATGCTTTAAAAACAAAAAGCATTTGAGTTAAAGTTGCTTTCTTTAGAGTCACATCCTCATCTACATTCTTGCTTTATTGGTGATGTCATCCATTGATATTTTGGGAAATAATATCTTCTAAAAAGCTAGTGACTGCATCTTTACCAGGAGCACTGATACTCTCTAAGATGATATTTTGATTTTCCAACATTTCTTCACCATTTACAACCATCTGAAGGAATTCACAAACTTTGCCCACAACTTTGTCAAACTTTACTGTCATGGCAACAAAATGATCCATCTTGCCGGCACTGAGATCACCATTAAAATTATTGCGGACAAGAGTCTAGAACTCTGTCTGCACCTCCCTGAGATCATACAGGGTACCATCTTCCTTCTCATATGAACACGGGATCTGAGAAACAAAAGATCTCACGAACTTGAGAACATTTACCACTTTTTCTTTCCATTCTGTTAACTCTGAGATTATACTATCATAGGTTTTTATTGTGAAGAGATATCATGCTTTCCAAGTAGAAACAATCTTCTTACATTCTGTTGAATCAATGGAATTACATGCTATCTTCAAGTCAAAGATTATGGTCTCAAACACTGGTCTGTTTTCAGCCATAGTCTGTTGCAACCCTTGAATGCTTTGACACAGATCATGAGCATTGTACTTTAATTGATAGATTTTAGAAAGTACAACTCTACCTTTAGTTACAAATTCTTCCACCCAATCCTTCATGTGCCTCCCATAAATGACCAGCTGGCTCAGCTGCTACTGATCGGCTGGTGATTCAAGAATCTGAGGAAGCAGTAAGTTGGCCTGTAATGTGCCATGAAAAAGGTTGGAAATATACTGCTGCAGCTGCCTATTTTCAACCTTGAGGGCTACTTTATCTTCTGTCTTTCAACACTCTCTCCTTCAGATTATCTACCGCAACCTCAAAGAGATTCACATCTGTATGCCAGGTTCTCCTACCAAGATTAGCTTTAACAACCTTAAAGTCATCAACCTCGATCTCATTAACATTCTTATCTTCTGGTGGTGTTGTAGTTTCAAGGATAATTTCTCCATCAACATTATTTTCAATGTGAACTTGCTTCTTAAGTTTCCTATCTATTTTGTCTTGGTAGATGCTATTAAGCTCTGTCAAGTTCAACTGATAAGAAGGCTTTCTCCTCTTCCCAAAATGTTCTCAAGCCAAGATGGGTCGACCTCTCTAGGAAGCTCAGTTCTAACTTCATCAACTCTTGATGAACCAATATGTGTCTCAGTGTTATGAACTAGCAAGTCTGACTCTAAATCTATATGAATGGGAGAAGAGCTTGGTGATAAAGGTGGAGAAACATGAACTGAAGGCAATGTTCAACATGCGGTGTTGGTTCAACGGGAACTTCTGATGCAACTGCTGGTTGTTCCTGCTGATTATGGACCAGAGACTCAACATTTTTCCTCTTTAACTTGGCCATCTTTGTTCCTTCTGGAAGGATGCTCATAGCCTTAACCCTTGGTTTTGGTTTGGAAGTGGAAGGTATTGATGGTTGAACTACTGGTGGCTCTGCAACCAGAATGGCTTCTTTCCGCTTCTTATTATTCAAGAATATCATGCTATTTTTGATAACCCGGCTCGTCCTTTCCTCAATTGACGTGTTCCCTTTGGTGGACCAATTAACTGGTGACAATGGTTGTTGCTCGACCTAATCTCTAATATGTGGGAAGTAGAACCTCACCATCATCATCTAACAAGCCCTCTACATCTTCTGATAGGATATCAACCAAATGCTGAAGGGTAAACCTGTCGTAACTACGTTTCTGCACTTCAAATTCATCTGCATAATTAGCCCATAAATCTTCAATTGCAGGTGCATGTACACAATTTTGACCAAGGTGTGATGTAAAAACACCACGCGGATCATATGGAGTCCTCCTGTCGAAAAACTTAAGGCCATACTTGGACGATTCACTACCAATTACTTTGGCATCTGCTCTAGATCTGCATCTATAAATACCTATCCCAATCAGAAAACTTAAAGTCGCCTTGTGTTTGCTACATAAAAATGTATGAACTTCATAGACTTGCCTCAAAAATTCCATGAACGCTACCTCATCCATAGGATATCTTGGTAGCATGGCTAGCTCTCCTAAGAAGCCATATACTCTAATGTAGGAGAAAGTAGGAAAGTGGATAAACCAATCAGCCCATTCTACCATTGCCAATCTGGCGTCAGCTGAAAATCATATATGCAACTCATTATCCAGATCTCGCACCGCATGCATTAGGAATGCATCATTTACTCGCTTGTAATGTCATTTAGCCTAAGAAAACTCTAACTGCGGGAAATGGTGATATACATATTGAATGCCCAGAGTTCTGATAGTATTCAAACCCCTAAACTGACCTTGAAAAACCATTAAATATACAAGGTATGACATCATGTGGAATTCATGGGCCCTTTGAAAATCAATTATCTATGGTGGAGACTATCACTGATTAGTGTTGCCCAATCGTAGTATTCTATTATGTCGATAATCTGTGACATGATGTAAAACATCCAAGGCTGAATTTTTTTAACATCTGCTTGACCTGTGATTTGACTGAGCAGAGTAATCATTATTGCATGTTCTTTCTTGAACTCTCCACGTCCAACATTCTTTGGCAAAACGTTATGCTTTTCTTTCAACCACTTTTGAACAATCTTTTTCTAATACTTTTCTTTATCATTGTGCCACACCCTCTTGCATTCTTCAATTGAAATGACTAAGTTCTCCTTCCATATTGGTATTTAAAAACACTTCTCAATATCATTTGGCCTGAGGCTGCAGAGCACACGTCCATCTGTTGATTGGATTTATCTTGTAATTGAATTGTAATGCTTAGTGCAAGCAATCACGAATTCAATGCTTTGCACTGTGATGGGGAATGAAGCTACTTCAAGCAACCCGGAGTGACTCAGATTCCTTCATAGTGATGTTTCCTGCATCTTCAAAAGCATGCAAATTGAACACTAGAAGCACCTTATGCAAATCAGTCTCGAAAGTTCTCAGGTAATCATGAGCCAATGTCGTTTCAGGCTTGATCTCTATTGGAGAGTATTAGATACTGAAAAACTTGAAGAATGACTGTGAACACGCCTATGTCTGAAATATTTCGGGCAAAAGGCTGACAATTGTTTGCTGATTTCTTCTAAAAAGCAGGTTCCCAGCGAAAATGCTGGCACATGGGTTTTGTAGACAATCCCGTTCTGAAGCAACCCGGATCATCAGATTTTGAAAAAGCAGAGGATTTCCTGAAAAAGTAGAGGATTTCCTGAAAAAGCAATTTTTTGAAAAGATAAAAATTTCCAATCTTCAAGAGGATGAAATTCTAGGTGGACCCATTTCGATGAAAACTAAAAAAGCTTTGGCCCTGTTTTTGAAAAATGATGCCCTAGAAAAAAGGACCTTGAAAAAGCGTGCCTCTATGCTTCCCAATCCTGAAACTATGAAAAACGCTAAAAAAACACTCTGTTTGGGCTCTCAAATCTTCGTGAGAAGAAAAATATGTCTTTCTTCCTCTGGATGCAACCTGCAAAAGTAATGAATAAGGAAGCCAAAAGCTTGTTTTATAGAACTTTAGGGCCAAAAAGCAGCTTTCTTTGTGAAAGCACAAAGTTTGAAACTTATCCATGAAGAAAGCATCTTTTAATGCACAAATCCAAGTAGATATACTCGAATAGGACGAATCCCTATTTTATAGCTGCCTATGGATTCACGTGTAAGATGATGAAAAATATCTTCTTTGATGATGTCATCAAACATGTGAGGTTGCAAAAGTGTTAGCCAAATTTTCCTTTGTTTTGAAACTTTTGCACTCGTTCTGACTCCAGCCTGGCCTGCCCCTGACTTCAACAAGATGGCAAATTGTCACCGTTTGACTAAAAAAGTTGACTAATCACGGCATTTTGAAGCTTTATCAACTCTGATTTCATCCCCAGCCTCGAACTGATGATGTGACGACATTTGACTGCAAATCTAACTTCTAGAAACCATCGCCAGAGAAAAATTAGGAAGTGGCTGATAGATGACATCAGCGGAGCATGGAAAAAAATAACTCTGGAGATCCCAGGCACCCCCAACGTCTAGTGGCGCTTGGGTTTCAATGCCTTAGCCAAAATTATGATATTTTTGACTTTTTCAATTTTTTTGTTTTCCACGCGTTCCAGTGACTGTGGGACCCAGTTAGGCTGTCGAATTTCACCTGCCAGAGCAAAATTAAGACTGATGATCAGTCAAGTAGGCAAGCCTGATGAAACTGTGTCGATTATACCTTCTACCTGCCTCAAAAACTGAGCCAAACTAGTTTTCTGCAAATATGACCGGGCTGACGGAGGAAGATTGTCGTTTTCCAGAAAAAACATGGAAAATATTCTAAGTCTGGTGCTCATGGGCGCCCCCAGCCTCCAGGGGCGCTTTTGATTCCATGACTTAGAAAAATTTATAACTTTTTCATCTTTAATTTCATTTCTTCGTTTTTCGTGTCGGTAGCTCTCGTTTGATCTTCGTTTTCGGTCGTCCGATTGACTGCTGAAGCAGGATGGGAGGTGATTTGAGTAGCCTGAACATACCTGAGATGAATTTCTAGCTTTTATGAGCATTTTGACTATTTTGACTGATTTTGAACACCTGAAAGTGGGTTGACAGAGACTTTTTGATGTTTCTCAGAAAATGTGAATTTTTTTTTCTAACACTGGTAGTGATAGGTACCCTCTTCCTCCAGGGGCACTTGGGAAATTGTGCCTTAGAAAAATTTATGGTTTTCAACTTTTGTTTGCAGTTTGCCTCATTTCCCGTGCTGGCAGCTGCTTTTTGTCTTTGATTTCGATGATTTGTTAGACAATTGCCACTGGTTGAAGGATGGATCAGATAGCCTGGGTATATCTGATGTGATTCCTAGCTTTTCAAGGCCTGTTGACCAGAATGACTAATTTTCTCCACCCCGAAACTGGCTAACGGAGGCATGTTTTTAACATTTTTAAAAAAACACAGAAAAAAAAACTAAGTCTACCAAGGTTGGGCGCCCCCAGTCTCCAGGGGTGCCTAATATTTCTAGACTTAACCATTTTGAGGATTTTTTAACTTTTCTTCACTTCTAAATTCATCATTCTTCGTTCTCCATCCTTCGTCAATTGTTGATTGTTCGACAGTTTTGCGTTGTCTAAACAACCCTAAAAACTTGAAACTGACCCTTGGCAGATGAACCTCCTCCATTAATGGCTTCGGACCTCGTGCTTCACCAAAAAAAAAGGAGAATTAACCCAGTAGGGAAAACACGACCTTTTGCAGATTATGTTTGGACCACCTTGATTGTGAAGCAAAATTAGCTAATCAAAATTAGGCACGACATCTGAATCAGAGATTCTATTTTTAGAAACTTTCTATATTTAAAATTTTTTGCCAACATCTGTATCTCAAGAAAGCAAAACCTAATTTTACGTCTATTTTTAGAAACTTTCTAAAAATAGAAAATTTCTATTTTTAGAAATTTTGACTTTTTGATTTTTTTTTACGAAAAATTTCCTAGACTTTCACAAAATGCCTTAATGAAGCAAATTTTTTGATTTGGGCACAACACTCCCCACACAACCATCTTAGGAATATTGCTACATTTATCAAGTAACCCTTTAGTGGGTGGAATAAATCTATTAGTGACAATTGAATTAACATGGTTTTCCTTTCGACTATACCCAACATCTATCCCTAAAGGATTTAATGTCAGAGACCTTTCCTCATCCACTAATGCTTCATCTTGGCTAGGGAGAGCATTGGAATGAAATAAAGGTAAGGTGTTGTTAGGAAGGTTAGGTGTTGTAACATTAGTGATGTCTAAGGGACTTGAATTTACAACCAAAGTAGAGCTATCCATGGTATTCTCATCCAAGGTTCTTGAACATTCAACCATAGGAGGAATAGGATAACCTATGGAATCATCATCATCATCATATACTTTAGCTGTTAATTCCAAGGCATTAACAGGAGAAGAATTTTCACACTCATCTTTCACATGAGGATTCCTAGAGATGAATTTGGTTAAATATTTTAATATCAAAGGATATGCTCCTATGAGTGTTGTGAAGCTATCAAAATTGTGTAAATAACAAAGTAATTTAAGCTCGTGTGTAGAACATTTAGAAACATCAATATCATATATGCATGCTATGTGTTCGAGAACATGAGGGTTCTCATTAGTGAAATTAGTGAAATATTCAAAATCCAAGATATACTCATGTAAAGATTTCCATGAAGATGCCATCTTGAAATTTGTTGTAACATTAATGTCTAGTGCATGTTTTGACACTCTAGTCAAAATACCATAATTTGTTTATCAAACTCTAAGGTCCTTGTGTTAGATTTATTTCTTAGAATTGATTTCCAAGGTTATATATATATATATATATATATATATATATACTCTAGTCGAAATATCATATTAAGTTTATCAAACTCTAAGGTCCTTGTGTTAGACTAATGGAAATCAATTATAAGAAATCCATCTAGCACAAGGACCTTAGATTTTGATAAACACAATATGATATTTTGACTAGAGTGTCAAGACATAATACGGTGCATAGAGATATGGTTAGTTGTTATTACTATTATGTTGATGGATGGCATAATCCCTTTTTATTATATAATAACGAAATGGGATTATGCCATCCATCAACATACTAGTGATAACTACTAACTACATCTCTATTCACCATGGACTGTGGAATTACTCCACTTGCCAGATTTAGGGTTCCATATCTTTAAAAAGGTATGAGATTGTTTTGTTAACTCTATGATTTATAGGCCCACATCTATTGATGCCTTTACTATACACATAGTATCAGGGTGTATCATGATGTTACATTAATCATCTTGATGATGCACATACACACGTGTGTATACATATATACATGTATTTGTATATATGTTATATGTGTGTGTATATACATACATATGTGTGTATATATGTGTGTAATGATTATATATGACATTTTTAGGCTCATTATTTCCCATTTAATGATTGGATATGATGTTTTTTTTTAATTCATAAGAGAGGTATAGTATTATATTTAAATTCAAAAAAGTATTACATTTTAGTCTTTTTGCTTGAAAGGCAGCACTGAATCCTAGCTGTATCTGACATCTTCTATTAACAACCATATTTCTCTGAACCTTAAATAGCTATTAAACTATGTAAACAAACCACGTAGGGTCGAAACATTCCTTCAAAAAGACCTCGCAGGGCCGAGACATTATTGCATCTTTTCTGTAAAGTACCATATCTATCTATTTACCATTTTTAGGCCCTAGCCCTAATAAACTAGTCATTGTAGATAATTTCATACAAAAACTGATACCTGCTTAACACATTTTACTCTTTAAATCATACATAACCCTGTTCCTAGAGATAATTGTTGAATTCAGCAACCCACAAAAAATCTTCCATAGAAACCAATTGTAACATCTTCTTTAAGAAATTGATGCCGATCAGAGCCTTCTCCCGGTTCTTTAGTAAATCCCCACCCCTAAGATCTAATAGAAAGGGGTAATACTTCACGATTTCACCTGGTATATTTAGCCGCTCCATGTCGCGATGATAAGGAACTCCTGCTCCTAATGTCGTGGCCGCCAATACTTCCTCAAGACTGCCCAACAAATATGCTTTAAACATTCTTCGGAATGATATTCACTTCTGCCTTGGAAATATTTAGGTCTAACAAAGATGCCAGAAACCTTGATGTAATGTCTGTGTCGACTCTGTAACGCTCCCCTTCCTCCATAAAAGCCCTGCCTAATATCAAATTTGTGGCACCTATCATCAGAGAGTCATTTTCCAACAAAACCCTCCTTAAACACTGCTCGGTTACCCTTCCCAAAAACACCATCTGTCTCATCTTACTGGTTAATCAAATTGGGGTGTCCATTCCTTCGTATACTATGCTCTCCACCGACATATACAGGACAAACTATGAGGTTTCTGTCATTTTAATCTGCTATAGCAAATATATAATCTTGGTTTGATTTATCCCAGTCTTTTTCGAGTACTTATTGAGTGGCCATCGATGACTTCTAATTAGTATCTTCATCCCACATCCTGTTTCATATCTTTTCATTCTTTATCAATACTAACACATACTTATTGTTCCACCATCATATGTATTTTTGCCTTGTTTGCATATTTGATAAATGATTACCATAGCCTTATTAACTACTCCCACATAGCTTGCCAGGAATGTTAATCATTACAAGGAATGTTTTCATTAGCTCTTCAATGTTTCTTAACTGCAAGCTTGCAAGGATTTCCAATCAATTACTTACATTTAATCATTGATTATAGAGTTACATTGGCTCGAGTTGATATAGTTTTCCACATAGAAGTTGTGGAAAAACTAATAGAGAATAGAGATAAGAGATTAATTTTCAAAAGAACTTCACCAGGGAGAATGGCTCTAGCGTGGCAGTAATTGATTGGAAATCCTTGCAAGCTTGAGGTTAAGAAACATTGAAGAGCTAACGAAAACATATAAAGATGTAGTTTTTCTAGAGCATCGAAGCATAACAATTACCCGTTCCCCCTATTTAATTCCTTTATTCATCTATTTTTGCTTGACTCGGAAGGCTCATACTCTTTCATATTTGTTCCATCAGCTCCCAAATTTGCCAATGAATCTACTTCCTTGTTCCCTTCTCGATAAGTATGGTTGATCATAAAAATTTTGAAACCTTCCAACTGTTTAGTGATCACCTCCAGTATGCTCTTTAATCTCCAATTCTGTATTTGACCTTCCCTGACTGCATTTATTACAAGTGAAGAATCTCCTTCTAATATTACTTAATCCAGATTCAACTCTTGGCAGAAATAGATTCCTTGCAATAATGCCTGGAATTTTGTTGCATTGTTAGTCCCTATAGGAAGTGACTTAGCCAATTTTCCTATCACTTTCCCATTCCAATCCCTGGTAATACAACCAACTCCTGATGGACTCAGATTTCCACTGGCAACACCATCGAAATTTAAAACTTAAACCACCCAACCTCTGGAGCTTTCCATTCCATGTTCTTCCTTGCATCCCTTGCCTTATTCCCTCCTTCACCTAAGAAGGAAGGGACTTTTATCCATGCCATTCTTTCCTCATCATAGCATCCCATTTTGTGAAATTTGTATTTTTCTAATTTTGACCACTTGTCCTACTATTCACCACTTCCACAATGGCAGCTTCTACCTTATTCAGAAGTGAAGAGATTAGTATTTCTTTGTCTTGAAATATCCTCCTGTTCCTTTCTTTCCATACCTCCCAAATTAATAAAGATGGACTTACTATCCACAAATTGGAGAACAAAGCCAAACTGTTTAACACTGGCCAAGCTTGAAACAAGCCAAGGATATCTTTTGGCAAAGCACTTTTCCATGGTAACTTGGCACAGAGCCATTGCCAACATTCTTGTGTAAAAAGGAACCTAAGGAAAAGATAGTTACCTAATTCTTCTACTTTTTTACACAATATGCATCTGGATGGACCAGCAAATCTCATCTTTCTGAACATATATGCTGTCAAAATCCTTTTTCTAGACTCTTAGGAATTAATGATATAATTTCAATGAAAGCTTTATTGTAAATGTTCAAGTACCTGACAGTAGCTTCTTCCAAAATTCTCTTGTCAACATCACTGTATTCATCATAGAACTCTGTTACTGGCTGTAGGTTCCCATCCACAGTAACTACCTTGATGATGTCATCAATGGAAAGAGTGGGCTTTTCAACAAACTCCTCTGCCTTTTCTTCCTCATTTTTACTAGCAGAGAATTTCCCGGATGTTTTCTTCTTCCTCTTCATTTTCTTGATTTCCTCATCAGATTCTATTTCTTCATCATCTTTAAGGCTTGTATATGACCTTGTGGCTTTGGTCTTCATCCTCTTTTCTCCTTTTCTGTATGTCTTAACTTTTGGTTTGGTAGCCTTTAAGCTTTTAGGAGTGGCAGGTGTAGAGCTCTTGGAAGATCTAGTCCTGGAGGAGGCTTGTACTGGAATGTCTCCTTTCTTTGCTTCTTGTTTCTCTTTCTCAGCCTTCTCCATTTTCTCTCTATTTGCATCCACAACCTCCTTTGATAGGCCAAATTTTTTGGCAATTTCTTCAACTTCCCTTCTTACTTTCCTCTTTATCTTCAGTTGTCTTAACTCAACATGTATTTTTACACTTAGCTCTTGAAAGGTTCAAAACCTTTCTGCTTTAGTGTCCTTAGGTTGGCTCAACATGTGTTGAATATGTAGCTCCAAGATTTTTTCATCGACCTCGTATCCCAGAGGCATTATCCACACAGTTCTTTGCTCAACTGCCTCCATTAGGCATTGATCAATGTCAACCATGAAGCACACTGTGTCCTTGTATTTCTCAACTATGGATTGAGGTATTCTCTCTCTAGCTTGCATCATGCTTTGGAAGTTCTTAAAGTAACCCCAAAGGGCTATGTTTTGGGCTTGAGCATCACCAAGTCCACACATGTAATCTCTGATCTGGATTGCAACCGGTTTATCATTTTTCCAAACCCAACCACTTGATCCAGGTAGCTCATTCATATAATAGAAGAATAGACACAGTATTAGACAACCATATTTAAAGGAATTCTTCTTATTCTTTTTGATCTTCTGCAGGTTTTCTAACAGTTGATTTAGGGAGAAGTTCACATAGGTCATAATCTGCATCTTCCCTCAGCATCTGATATGCTGCATAGATTGCAGTGCCAGACACAGAATTCTCCCTGCTCGAATGATAGATCTTGTACCCGATTATCATTGAGGCAAACTTGACATCCAGATCTGTGATGTCATCTATGGTCATTGTTCTTTTGTCAAATTTAGATCCAGTGGCTTCAGTTACTGTTTGGTTCTTCATGGATTTAAGTGTAGGTAACCCGCCAGATGCATGCAGTCCGGTCACTGCCCTAATGACATCTTTAGTTATCTTGAAGGGCCTCATTAGCCATATGAAATTATCATGCATCCTGTTTAGAACATACCGGATCCAATCATCTTCTGCAAAACATGGAAAATGTATGCAATGTCTGAAGTGTTTATCCCGGAGGGCCTTGAATTCAGGTTTGAGTTCAAAATTCTCATCTATTAGCTGTTTGTGATAGATGTCCATCAATTTTGAGTCTCCAAATTCCTCAATGTTGGCATGGATATAGACCCTAACATCTTCTACATGCAATACCCCATGCAGAATGCTAGAAAATACGCCTGAAGGATCAACTTCTAGAGATTTATAAGGGTGTTTCTTGAATTTAGGACGCGGCCTATTAGTGATCTTGACAACCATTGGAGTAGCCATTTTGCAAGAGATTCAGAGAGAGATTTTCAGAATGGAAGTACCTTTTCACGCTTTAGGGTTTGAAATAGGAGCCAGAACAAATCGCTAGTTGAATTTGATTTTCCAGTTGATCTTAAGTGAATTGTAGAAACTTTATTGCAGAGCTCTTCTTTTCTTCTTCGTGAGTGCAAGTGTACAAATAATGAGTGAAAGAACCCTTTTATCCTTGCTCAAACCCTAATTTCTTTTTGTAATAAATGCACAACTTAAGCTATCTGGTTGCCATGTTTTGAGAGAGATCTTCTTGAATCACTGCGCCAAAGTTAGAATCATTGTCAGTGAGGATTGACAGTGTATCTTCTTTTCTTCAATCGTGCCATGGGTCCGCAGACCAAAGCATTTCAATATTGAATCATACCAGATCTGTGTGTGAAATTCTGCTTATCTAGATAGCTGTCGGAACCGGATTAACTCGAGTGGTTAGAATTCTTGCAAAACTTCATGCAGATCTTTCACATTTTGACTGAAGGTTATCTAGATGTTTTTTTTGAGAACCCTTTAATTCACAGCGACAGATGTTTACTCAATGTGCCGAATTTAGGCACTAGCTGACTGGCTGGGGGAAATTGTTTTTCTCTGTGACTCCCCCTGAGCCAGAGCTCACCCTTTTTAGTTTCTAGAAGGAATATCAGCACCGGATTCTGGTGCGGATCCATCTCCAATATTTTCTATACTCTTCTTTACCCAAATCTTGCTCATCTCCTTTTGAACTTCATCCGCATTTACTTTACCTTTACCCTTATCTTATTTTTGATTATGTTCCACCGGACCTTTTCTATTTTGATTTCTGCTTCTGCAGAATCTAGCAATATGACCGGATCTATTGCAATTGTAACATACAACATTTCTTTGCTTATTTGATTGATATCCTCTTGATCTGCATTGATTAGCCATATGTCGCATTCTATTGCATGCAAATCATCTACCATTGAATGAATTGTTTATTTGCATATTTCTGCATTCATGAGATTTGTGACCATACCTTTTACAATTGACACATTGTCTAGAGAAGGATGGATTATTCTGATTCATTCTCCTCCTGCACTGAGTTGACCAAAATTGTTGCAATTAAAGCAGTATCCATTGAAGGATGGATATCTTTGGGCATTCGGTTGCCTTACCGGAGGTCTTCTAGGTCTGTTCCTTTGATTTCCTGATCCAAAGTTCTTTTGATCAGATCCAGAGCTTTCACCTTTCTCATATCCCAAGCCACGCTTATCATCTACCCTCTTTTGGCTTTCAAGAAGAACTTCAAGTTGGGCTGAGCTTATCTTGAATTTATCTTTGTATTTATTTGTTGTTTGAAGATCTTGTTTAAGAGTGTCTATTTGATTCTCGAGTTGTTCTTCATTGTCTCTAGCTTCTTCAAGATCAGATTCAAGATGCCTGATTATTCTGTCCATTTTGTGGCAGTCCTCTGTTTTCTCCTTGAGGGATTGTTTTAGATTATCTTCAATCTTTCTTTTTTCTTCAATTTCTTGAGTGAACCTCATAACCCCTAATTCCATTTCATGCCTCACCATAATGACTTCTTTTGACAACTTTTCACATAGCTTATTTTTCTCATCCAGATCTTTATTAGTATCATTGACTTCACTCTGATTGGCTAATTTTTGAAGTAGTTCCTTTCTCTTTTTCACATAAATGCTAAGTTTTTCTTTTAGCTCATTTATGAATTCATCAACTTGTTTGAGTCTTTCTCTCAAATTATTGACTTCAGAGTGGGATTGTTCAAGATCATCTAGAGTAGACTGAAGTTGTTCCTTCATACCATATCCATCCATTGAGATTCTCAGATCTTCCTCAAGCTGTTAAGCTTTGTTCAGAGGAACCTTGCTCTGATACCAATTGTTGGAAACAAGGCAGATAACTGAGGGGGGGTGAATCAATTATCTTAAAATTTCCTTAACTTTCTTCTCTTTTGTTATCTTAATATTCAGTGTTGCATCAAAACATGAAAGCATATGTAATCATAAGAACAAAAATAAAATCAACACACATAACACAAGGATTTTTACGTGGAAACTCTGTCAAGGGAAAAACCACGGGGTGACTAACCCAAGATTGTATTCTCTGTTAAAAGAATAAAGGAGTACAAAATGGCACTTGCCAATTAGGGCTCACTGCCCGAGCACACTGCTCACAAGAGGCACACTGCCTACAAGAGACTCACTGTCTATAGAACTTACAGAACATAATCAAGTGTTTGAACTGTTGAGAAGCATCTACAAATGCAAGAGTTCAGTTCCGGTTAGGCACAATATACTGATCTGATGCACTTCATTCTTCCTCTATTTAATGTTGCTATTTAGTCACATACTGGACTTGAATTGTTGTTCCCACACTTATCTCTGCTTTTCTTCGCACCTTATTACTTACACCAACACAACACACTCCTACATACTAGAATCCATCTGGTATATATATCTGCATCAAGGATTTTAATCAACTTTCTAGTCGGTAACAAGAACACTGCAAGTAATTAATTTATCAGCTGAATCCATGCTTGATTTGTGACGCGTATCAAAAACATAGGCATAGAAGTGATTAATCATGTCGGTCAACAATGTATAATCCCACAAATTGCTTGATCAACACCTTTTACTCATCTGAATTGAAGTCTGATACTTTGCTAGTTAGTTCTTCCTCTGTCTGCTCTGCTTGATTGGAACCCAACACTCAGATGCTCATATCTTTTTCATGCTTTATCACCGGAGGCTAAATCTCTGGAATACAGTAGTCATGATACCCCTCTTGACTTGTCCAAGTCTGCAACTTACTGTGTTGCACCATCTGAGAGATCCGAACTTGATTGTCGAACCTTGTTACATACTCTGTTCTTGTTCACCAGACCAAAACATTCTTCAATCTGACTTCCGGTATAGGCATACTATGTACTGCGGATGTGTGGGATAGACTTTGTTGCCATCAATGACAACACTTATGAAGCCACATAGTGTCTCTTGCCAATAGTGTTATGTATTGTTTAGGCCTCCTGGAATGACCTCAGATTCTTTCGTAAGGTTTGGGATACCAGGAGACTGCCTCTATTGTGACCTTCTTCTATTTGTATCATCATTCTTCTAAATTGCCTCTCTCTGATTTTATTGTTGTGTGTTGTGTCTTATGGACATAGCGTTGCGGTTGGTGTCTTGGGGCCACCCTCCTACATGACTGTCCCTAAGACACTTGTTTCTCCTCTTTGATTTATTGTTTCCCTTCCTCTAGTGTTTCTATCTAGCAGGTGGATAACGACAAACATCTATAATGATGCGAACCTAGCATCCCTTTCGAGAGCAATCAAAAAAATGGACTTTGTTCCTAATATGACGATGGGATTGTATATTTTATCCAATGCTTAGCTACTAGAGGCACTCGTGCTTTCTGCATAGTGAATTTGATGATGTTTTAACTCATTTACAAACCTTAACAATACTGTTGCTCTGTGCACCTTTGTTTGTCTTTGAATCTAGCCTTGGCGGTACTCGATTCAGAGAGCTTCGTGATATAGACCCATGGTTATCCTCGAACTCCAAATTTGTAGTATAACCTTGGCTCTTTGTGTAGTTAATCATATGCATTGATGTTGTTTATCATGATTTTGTAGACACTAACATGTTTCTTGCAGGGATGTGTTTGTGGGAACATTTGGTGATCGTGAAGTACATGTCACCTCCGAGGGGCATGGGCTTTGCGAGAGCTTGTGTTCCCTTGTGTGTTTTCTTCCTACCTTAACGTGATTGATATCGATGCATGACATCAACCACCTTAAGGTGGGGGCATATAAGGTAAGCTGTCTATTGTAGATGTTAACAATGTGCTTGTCCTCAGATGTAGTTTAAAGACTAGCGCGATGAGTGCTTCCTGCATCCTGAGTTTGTTTGTAATCAATCAATCAATCATGTAAGCCCTTTACGGAGGTGGGATATCGCTTATATCCTTTTAATCTTAAGCCCTTTGCGGAGGTGAGGATGGTGTATTTCTCAGAGCAGATTGCATCATCCTGTCATTTTCAAAAGTCCTCTACGGAGGTGAGGAGTGGTTTTGTGAGTAACTTAACCCTTAAGCGTGTCTTCGACGATTGTTGTGGTGAAGCTCAATTGTCAATGTGTGTCTGTAATGTGCCTAAGATGGTGTTGGACCTAGAAATAGGTACACTCCATCGCTTGTCTGTCATGTTTTCTCCGTGTCTTCAAGTGTGTGTGCTTGGCGTGCTTGCTTTGTTTGGCGTGTTTGTTGCCCCATATGCAGTCTAAAGACTAGCGCGATGAGTGCTTCTTGCATTTTGGGAGGTTTTGCATGCCTTGTGTGTGTGTTTCCCCATATATGTAGTATAAAGACCAGCGCGATGAGTGCTTCCTGCATTATGGGAGGTTTGTTTACTTTCCAGAACTTGCATTTGCATTTCATATATATGAGAAAAAGAAAAGAAAAGATATCATTTCTGTCTTCCATGCATTAATGTGTCTTCTATGCATTGACTGTCTTCTTCGTGTTTTGCGTGACTGTAACTATCTTCTCCATGTTTTACGTGCATGTTACTGTCTTCTATGTGATAGGCGTGTCTTCTCCGTGCTTGGTGTGTTTGCTGTGTTTGTGACTGTACTTTAATGCATGTATTTGGCCTCGCGTTTATACATACATTAAAGTGGGGGCTAAATGTAACGTCAAAAAATGTCCCCTTGGGGGCTTTCCCCTCATAAGGTTTAGCTCCTGGGTCTTTTGCATGCATTTAGGACATCTTACTTCATAATTTGGCATCCTGATCGCATGAGCCCTAGGTAACATGACAAATGGGACCTAGGAGGACCCCTTGAGCTTGACCCTACCCAAAATAGGGAGGAGGACTTGGGCGCCCATGCCCTAGTCCTGCCCTATTTTGGGGTAGTCCCTACTTTTGGGTGTCGGCATGTGACTGTTATGTGGGTCCTATGCCGAAACGGTAAGTTTGAATTTATGAAATCTTGGCGGCAGTGTTTGTAGTTGCATATATAACCATGTTTAGGCATTCATTTGTAAACTAGATGATTACTAGCAAGCTATTGTGTTCTCAAGGTGATTCAAGGCTTTTATTGTGTTGCAAGAGCAGATTTGAGCATCCATTTCATCATGGAATGAAGAGCATCTTCCTCCCATGATATCTTCACTACAAGGTGACATTATATTATGTTTTCATCATCATTTCCTTTGGTTTTTGCCTCTGCCTCACAAGGGCACGCACTCTCTATCTGACAACGGTGTTCGAAGACTAAGTGTCCTCCGGGGCTTGACTGAGGCAAGCCTCTAAACACCACAACCCCCTCCCAAAGTTTTCATGGTTGCAGGTTACAGGTTGAGGAGCTAGACAAAGTGAAGTTGCAGGAAGGCATCTTGAAGTGTCAGAATTGCAAAACATAAGGAAAAACAACACCCTGGACTTGGGCGCCTACTCATTAGTCCTCCAACTTCCATGACGGGAAAATCTCTAGAACAACAGGGAAGAGGTGCAGACTGAGTTTCTAGATCTCGACAAAAACTAGGGCCTTGGACTTGGGCACCCGCTCCTATGTCCCCGACTTTTCTGCCTCGGAGCCCCAAAAATAGGTACTCTATGATTTGACTTCCCTCTGTAAGAGCTTTTTCTGTTATTCTTTTGTTTACAGTCGTATTTGTGAAATTAGGGTTTTAATGGTTAATTGAGCATAGGAGAAGGAAAATTGATAATTAAACACCCTAATCCAAGCTTCCCTACATCTCACAGCGACCTAGCGTATGATAGTGCATTGCCACTCGACCCTAGGTCCTTGAATGTTAAGGGTGAAAGGAGGATTTAAACATCTAAACACTTAAACATTAACAAATCCCAAATTTTGCTCTAAACAAATGCAGGAGTAGATGTTCAAAAAATATGATAGATCCAGTTGGAATCATGCCTAAGTAAGGAGTGCATCTTGTTAAGGAGCCAAATGGGTACCTACAGTTCAAATTTGGTGAAGATCTAATGAATTTTGGCTAAGTTATGCTCATCGCTCCAACTAAACATTTTTTAACTAGACATCTGAATCTTGTTGCCTTGTCATTGTTCACATCTGGTCGTATTTCATGTTTGGATCTAGTTGTACTTCTTTGTATTTCTAACCAGACATCTGATTGTATTTCATGTCTAGATTTGGTTGCACTTATCATATGTTAATGTGGAGTATGTCAGGTTGGAGTATGACATCACGACTCATCCAAATGCTATTAGATGTTCAACTCTAATTGGATGCGGAACACGGGATGAGTCAAATGTCCATTGTGCAAGATTGAGTTTGAGTTAGTGTATCTGGATCCAGTTATATTTCATGTCTGGATAGATGATTGCATCACCGTTTACTTTTCATCCAGACCTTTCTTAACTAGAAATCCTGTTGATTTGTTATATCTGAATCTGATTACGATGTTTTATCATCCATCTAGATATCTCATCTGGATATGATGTTACACATCTGGTTACACTACTTTTCTTCAATCAGACATATACATGCTACATGAATGTTGGTTATGGGGATGATTGCATGAGTTTGATCAGGAGGTTATGTGTGATGGTATCAAGAACACTTATACTATTGTGAAGGATGGAAGGAATCTCAACCTAAGTCCATTGAAAGAAAAGGGAGAAGAACCATAGAATAGTCCTACAGTGTGTTTGAGAATAGAAAGATAGTTTTTAAAATCAACAAAGGAGGTTGGGAGAGTGGGTGAAATTCCACCAAAAGAGTACATTTTGTTGCAAGACAAACATGTTGAAATTCCTTGAAGGAGAAATCAAATGGATATATCCCGAAAGGAATGGATGAAAAGACAAGTACAAGTGATTTGGAAAGGAGTGTTGGGTATATGCATGAATTGTATAAAGAGGTGAAAGATGATTTTAGAAAGAGCACCATCAATCCCAAGTAGCATGTTGATTAGAAATTTAAAGTTAGGGAGTTGCTCTTTACACATGGATGGAAAGAGAGATTCCCAAACGGAACCTATGCCAAATTAAAATGGAAAAAGATAGGACCATGTAGGTGTTTGGGAAAGTTTATAGCAAATGTATATGAGATAAGGTTCCCAAAAAGAGTGGACATCTTCCCAATTTTCAATATTGTAGATTTGTATCATTATTATGAGGGTCAAACAAGTGCAAGAGTAAGTGTGGGTTTAAGTTTATAAAAGGAAGGTTGAGTGCAATTGTTTCCTAAAAGGGTGAAGAATGAGACCAAGTAGTGAATGGGAAGGCAAGAGAAAAAGAATGTAGCAAATGTTTGGTGAAGAGGAGGAATAAGGTAGATGAATAAACAAGTTGAATAAGAAACAAACAAGGAATCTTAGTCCCAAGTTTCACAAAATGTTCTTGAGCTAGAAGGTCATGGTACATTTCATTTACTCGATATGTTTGATGTAGGATCATTTGGGTTCACAAGCAATCTTGCATCAACCAAAAACAAAATAAAGTAGGTTGAATTAAAATTTTAGTTTTGTATCTATGTTCTTGGTGATATGGCATGTTTATGGCAAATTAGAGGGTCAAAGAATTGTTCTAGCTATTTTTAGTAGCTAGATCTGCCTATGGCTCCACAACATTTCCTAGTTGTTATGGAACCACTATTAGTTGCTACACAATTATTTTATAGTTGATTTGTAACTATGGTTGCATATAACATTTCCTAGTTTTTGTGCAACCATTCTTAGTTGTTATGTGACTATTTTCTAGTTGTTACATGACTAATCTAGTTGTTGCACAACTACTATTGGTTGCAATTATGTATTTGACTTTTTATCAAAATTTTGGCATGTGAAGTACTCAAGCCATTTCTATTACAATAAAGTAGATGGATTTTAGGGTTCTATCAAAGATGATGTGGCAAGTTTCATTTGGAACCAAATATAGCTATATGGGATTTTTTAGTTAATCAAATCTTGTACAAAAAGGACCAACATACAGACAAATCCACTTGGAAGATGAATGGATAGGGTGTAATGATTAAGGATTGCTTCTCCAGTCATCATGAGGATGTGTAGAGTTAAGCAGATGAAGTAAAATTGGTTGCAAGAAATAAAAGTGCAAATACAGAGATGTGGGCACATCATTTTGGATCCCTCCTCCATAAAACATCTTAAAAAATGTACTGTAATTTATGGCAAGGGAAAATGATGGAAAGAATAGAAAACAAAAAATACCTAATAGGGGTACAAATAGGGGAAGGAAGATTGTCTAGAGTAGGACATTGTGGAAATAATTAAGAGAGAGACCGGAGATTACCCTAAAGAAAAACGTTATCTAGAATTTCATCCATCCTAGGTATAGACCAAACATATGACATTTTTTGTATTGAGTTGTAGTTTAAGGATTTCTTAGTGTTGAAATACACGGTAAATGACACAATGTAAATAATGAACAATATAGAGTTTAATCCAATTACAATGTGATTAATCCAGTCAACTTATATTAATGGAATAATGGAGAAGCAATATAACAAATCAAAAATCTCATAAAATGCAAACCATTACACTGGATATACATGGAGACACCCTTGTGAAAAAAAATCTTCTCCACAGAGACCCAAGCTTATATTATTCTTAAAAGATGAAGTACAATAATACAATCCACTTATCCTTCTAACAGTAGACAAACTGCTTAAGAGTACCTACAAAGAACCCTATAGTGCACTATCTCGTGCCTCCAATATATAGGAAAATTAAAAACAACAAACCATCAAGTGGTATCCAAAACCATGATCCATGGTAAGAATCCAATGCCCTTATGGTCATGGTCAAGCATCTCATAATAGTATGTAAATCCTCTTACACGTCTTACACACTCCATGCACATCTTAGATGTCATAGATTTGGTCATAACAGTCAAATTGACCAAGATCTTAATCGTAGGTACTCCATGAGGGCATTGATTGACTTGTCATAGAAACAAATATGGGAGATTCTTAATTGATTATTTGTAACCTCCCTATTAAATACATTTTTACACAATTTCCAAGTATCCTAGAGAATAAATAAATAATAAATAAATTCCCTCCTTGACATGGGAATCAACTTGTTATGTGTGAAAAAGATGAATGATGACAACTAGCATGCACACTAGATCAAACCCTCTTTCACAATATCATTCAAGGACAAGACCGAGCCAAATCACTATTAAATGGATGTGGACTTAGCTACAAATCTTGTACTCAGGAGTGCTATAGAAATATCAGATTTAATCAAGCCTTTTATGAAACCCTAAGTCAATTATGCACAAAACCCTAGTTCTATGATGATCTGATTATAACAAAAGGTGTACAACAAATCTCCAGAAACTAATTGTACAGGGAGGATCAGGAAGATGATAGAACCTGTCTCGAAAGTAGAGATGTCAAAGGACTATTTCAAAAGCGCCCAAGTCCTAAAAGGTGGAATCTTTAGAAACTGTAAACTAGAGAAATACTGTAGAGACTACCCTGATGCCAGATCTGGAACCTGCAGGGGCAGAAAGACTACGGTGCCAACGCCTAAGTCTTGCACAGAGGAATATTCTTGAATTATTGTTGGATCCCAAAACCTTGACCCTTGGTTAGTCTTCCTATACCTTCATATTTCCCGAATCTAACACCTGTAACCTACACACTAGAAGAAGAGAAGGGGTTTGGGGGTTATGGTGTTTAGGGACTTGCCTCAATCAAATCCCGAGATAACATTCAAGCTTCCCAACACCGTTGATAGATAAAGAGAGCATGCCCTTGCAGGGCAGAGGCTAAACACAAAATCAATATGATGAATCAAATGATGATGAACAAAAATGATATCACCTATGTGATGAACACCCTTAGGAGGATGAAAACTCTTCAACTCATAAGGAGAGATAGATGATAACTTCAAACCTGCAACAACACACAATGATAATACAAATCTACTCTAGAATCACAATGAATGCTTTGAATGTTCTTTACTCCAACGCTTTAAGTTGGCTATCCCCATCTAGGTTCATAATGAATTCAAAAACACACTTATATATGCTTTCCAGCTAACATTCGTCAAATTAAACTAAAAGAGTTGACAAGGAGAAACCTTTTTAAAGGTCCTAAGCCAACATGCAATTAAATTTGCCTCGACCAATCAAGAAAGACTTGGGTGCTGGCACCCAACTCTTGAGGCTCCTTTTTGGTTTGGGGTAAGATAAGATATGGACCCCTTGTTCCCAATTTACATTGGCTTCGGGCAATTTTGCATCGGGATGAATAATTAGAATGTATAATGTAATCATGGGGACCTAGGAGCTAAACAAGGAGATAAAAAGACATGTGGCTACTTTTTACTTCAGAACACAACTTAGCTCGATTCCATGATGTTTGGAGACTAGACATTATTTATCATCTACATAATTAAACTACAATTACAAGACCTGGGTCTTGCAAGGTGAATGGTACACCTAGTCCTAACATTCTCCCACTTGACATTTACATTACAAGACTTAACAAGAAACTAAAAAGTAAAACAATCTCTAAAAGAGTCAAGGCCCATGGCCTCCCTGCACCAATTAAACTTCTCTATAATTACTAGCTTAGTGAGAGAATTTTCAATGTTAACCAAAGAATCAACCTTTTGTATCATAACTATACCACCCTCAACCATCTCATAGACAAAGTGATATTGAACATCAATATGCTTCATATGAGCATGGTACATTAGGTTCTTCGCTAAATAAATAGCACTCTAATTATCACATCTAATTCTAGCTTGTTTACACTCAAAGCCAATACATAAACACAATCTCTATAACCACTCTACCTCTTTACAAGCATGTGTCACAATTGTGCACTTTGCTTTTATTGTGGACAATACAATTGTGAAAGAAAGTAGAGGTGCATAATACACTTCCTACACTAATCTATTAGAGGAGGTATGTGTAAAAATTAAACTAATCATATAGTTACAAGAAAACAAACATAAAAGTGATATACCACAACACAATGATTTACATGGGGAAAACCCAATTTAGAAGAAAAACCACACTCCAAAGCAACTTAATTTATTATTCAGTAATCAAAGGTTACAATGCATTTGCAAAGTCTAAGATTTTATAGGAGTATCAACAGCAAGAGATCTAGAATAATTTTGGTAGCATAAGAGTACCTATAGAACTCACTATCAAAACCTCCATCTTGAGCACCCAATAAATAGGAGAAGCAATATATGAAACCATCAAATGGTAATTAGGAAACCATGTGCTAAAACCACCCAAAATGTAGCACCTCAATTTCTAATTAAAAATCCAATGTCCAAATCCCAAGATGAGTCTAAAAGCTAAAAATAACATATTCCTTCTACTTGCCATAGGCTCATCATAATCCACCCACCAACTTGGGTGCTCCATTTTGGCTCCATTATCTTCATTCAAAGATGCCTTATGACATATTATAACATGTCTCATAAGTTGGCCAACAACTGTAACTCCCTCTTACAACTCTCGTATGTGTCATAGATGTTCTTACATTTTCAATGTGGAAGGCTCAACTTCTAGAGGCCATAACTTTTGATCTAAGAAGTCGATTGAGCCCATTTAAAAAAAATATGTAGAGCTTAAAGAGGTCCATGTCATTGTGACCAACTTGCTCTAGTTAAGGCCTATTTTGACATTTTTTTGAAGCCAAAAACAACCTCTAGAGCCCTAAAATTGCATTTTTGTGTTCTATAGCCTAAAAATTATTATTTTTTGTTCGTAACATTAGGATGCAAGGTTGAGACACCTTTCCTAACAATTAATACCTTGAAACTGGAAAAATATTATTTGATGTTCTTGTTTAGTTATGTGCTTGCAAAACTAATATCTGCCTTTGTGGATCTAGACCATATAGGTAGATTTGAACTAAGTGGAAATTGATGTTAGATATCTACTTGTCTTGGTGCCTAGAATCTATAATTGAAAGGGGTAGTGTTGGTAGACATTGTCGAGGAGCTTTCTATACCACGATTACTCTCCTTTGGTCAAACCTATATTCACCAATTTAATAGTTGGTACAATAATTGAAAAAAAACATGCAATCATGCAATTTACTTAGAATATTGTGCTTTTATGGTGATGCATTATATACCATAGTGTCATGCTTACTCTAGATGACACTTAACAATTCCTAAATGATAATATTTAATTAGAGTTGGTCCGTTTTTTATAATTGGTGATTGACACTGAGTACTAGAATGAAATGAGGAACATACACATACAAGATACGTTGGGATGCTTGCTTCATTAAAAACGGCGAGCTGAATTTTAAATTTAAAATCAACTCATTCTTCCGAGTCCCAAGCTAGGAACACATTCCTAGGCTACTTTCCTATTATTAAGGTAGCAAACCAAAAAAATGCCCTAACATTAGTCATGCTCTAATTGGGTGACACGTATTGTGAAATGATTTTTCTTTACCAACGAATATTATTACTTTTTTTTTTTGTTGCCGTGTGTAAAAAATCGAAAATAGTAAGTGAAGGGGAAAGATACGCGCGAGATATGCCTTGGACGGTTAAGGAGTTTATAAATAATTTTAAAATTTAAAATTCCAACAATCTGGGGCTCAGCTACGGACACGTGTCCGAAGGCACAAAGCAACCAAAAGCTGTTCCATCAGTCATTCATGATTGGGTGGACAATTTGAAACAATATTTCGTTCCCTCGTAGATTGTACCAAAATCTAAACCCTCACCATTTAGCAAAATAAATGACAAAATAAATGACAAGACAACTTGTTTTGAGAATGTCACATCCGTACATAGGTGTTTTCCTTTGAGTAGCACCTAAAGCCGTATAGAATGCCCCCATTCAATGAAATGAGAAATGATAGATTAGAGGGAGTGACAAATGAAATGATCCTCATGTCACTTCTACTCCTATCAAGAGGCAAAAGGAGGCACTATACAACTTTTTGGATTTTTTAAGTGGAGAGGGGAAGATGAGAATTCTAGCAATCACTTATTCAAAGGGTGAAAAGTGTATCCTTTAAAAAATGTTGGCTTTTGTTTTATGTTATCTTGTGTGGATATTTTATGTGCATTGTCTTAGCACATGATTTTGATTTATTTGGTGTTTCTGTTGTTTTAGACTTAGTTTTATATTCAGTAATATTATAATTTCTCTATTCAAAATATTCCTAGATCTCATAACAACATTTTCTACACCAAGTTCAAGACCACGAGTGTGACCTTGACCCAATTCAAGGCTATAGGTACAACCTTGATCTACTTTGTCCAATTTCAAAATTGACTATGGCCCTAGGCTAGCTCAACTCAACATTATCATTACTTTCTGACTCTTGTGCCAAAAAGTTTAAATTGTATTCCTAAGACATTGTATAAACATGCATCAACCCTAGGTCATTTCATCATCTACCATTAGGACAAGTCCTCTATGCCCACCATAACAAAGGATCACTCAACAATCACCACTCAATCTTTTGCATAGTTATCTCAATTCTATTAATGCATGTCAAAACCCTAGTTCTTGCAAAATGTCACTTCAACATCCATAATACCTCATTGGATCAAGTCTTAAGCATTTTGCATCATAGTACCACATCGTTGTCAATCATTTATGCATATGTTGCATACACTGCTTGGTGTATCTTCAAGCTTTATGCAAAATTATTGAATCAATCAACAAGGTTTGACTAAGGTGTAATGTTAGTGCAATATATTATCCTATACATTAATTTATTATCCTAAGTTTATTATACATATTAGTATAAGCATGTTTAGGTAGGCTTCTACTTAGGTAGGTAACACCTTAGAGAGGTAACTTGCAAGTGGTTATTTCCAATGACTCCTCACTAGAAAATGGTTGTTTCTAGTTAGGACTCCTTACTTAAAATGGTTGTTTCCAATTAGGACTCTTTTTGGAAGCGGTTATTGTGTGTTAGGACTCCTCAGCCAGTAGTATTTCTTATAACTATTACCCTTGCTCACACTTGAACAAGATGTGATATTGTATTCCTATAATCTTGTAGAATCTTGCTATCTTGTTATTATGCTATTTTGTATTGCATTCTTGTTTCAACTAGCTAATATATTGCATTCCACAATCTCTATTGCCTTTTTTCTTTCATCTATTTTGACTTGTTTCTCTCACCTAGATCTTAGGATTGTGTGCTCATGTATTTGCAATCTTGGAAAATCTTACAAGGCATCAAAGCTATCTCTATATCATTCCATAATCTTACATGGTATCAAATCCATAGGTGATCTGGAGCTTATTCATGTTCATTGAGGAACAAGGATTTCAATGTGTGGCTTATGTCAAAAAGGCCAATCTAGGTGCTTCATGGCTTAAAATGGACAATGCCATTACATGTGGAGCACATCAAACCCTTGGTAAAATTGTTTGTTCATTAAATTTCATCAACGTGAGAAAAAGAAAAACTTGTTTTGGCCCTAGTACTACATAATTTTTGTGCCATCATAATACAAGCTATACAATTTTATTTAATACATTAATTTTTTTGTGTAGATTTAAAATTTATGGAAAGGTGTGGTGCAAGAGTACACTATCTAAGGTACCTTAGACCATCAACCTGAATAGTTAACTTTTGTACTTTCACAACATCATACAAACTATCTAAGGTACATGTAAGTTGGATGAGTCTTTGATACTTGCAACTTGGGTGAGTCTTTGATACCTACAACCCCTTAAACAAGGCCTATAGCCTTATTATAAGAACATATTAGTCATGTATTATCAACAACCTTTATAAATACTAGCATCCCCCAATATTCTACTTGCAAGCACAAAGACACTTAGTTGTGATCCTTGATTGGCCCTTGATGACCATTAAAAGAGCATAAATTTCTAGTCGTGTAAGGTGTGAACTCATTCTTGAGCTTGGAGTGGTGTACCAAGTGACTTGTTCATTATCCTATGGTGACGCTTCCCTACATGACTCCAAATTCTCTCAATGGTATTCTATCTAGCAACTCCAATAAAATTATTGGTAATTTTCAACCATCAAACTATGATTTTTCATTCGACAACTCCTCCATAGTTTACATTTGTTACACCCCATTTTTTGTATTCATTGAAATGTATTAATATATGGATTTAATATTATTATTCCATTTTGTAATTGCACTATATTGGGACAAATGATACTTTGTTATCTTGATAGAATAATTCATGATATGGAAATAGATTTTTATGCAGTTGATATTTACTCAAATCGTGATTATGATTTATTTGTTTAATAGACTAACTACTTGTTGCAAGTATGGGCCTAACCGGTGTTGTCATTGATGTCAACATATTCCTGTTGCATTAATGATAAGGTTTGGATGAGCCGCGAGTTGAGGATATTGAGAAAATTAGTCTCAATCAGGAACAATGAAGAACAATGATGACTGTAAGACAAAAGTCCAAGATAGGATGATGATCAGAGGATGCAGATTAAAGGGTCTGTAGATATGTGTCTGTAGGTGATCCAATAGAGATTTCAAAGGTCCGCATGAAGATATGAAGAAGTTGTGGCCGCTCAAGTAAAATTGGTTCCGGTAGGTGTTCAGAGGTGATAGTGTGTAACAAGAAAGGTCCGGTGAGATCCAGAAATGAAGTTTCCTATTCTACAGATTTAAGGGAGTGCTGAGAAGTCTTTGTGGTGTATCAACTCTATTGGTGCATTGTTTGAAGGTCCGCAAGCATCTATTCCTTTGTGACAGTTATGACAGACTATGTTCGTAAGGTTCCGGATGAAGGAGAGAAGGATTTCAGTAAGCAGAAGAAGTGTGGATGTTCTTGGTGATTCAGGCAAGCTTGTGGAGGTCTTTGGATCGTGTCCAGTTCATGTTGGTGGTCCGCATTGAAGTTGGAGCTCACAATTGAAGAGTAACTTCTGTATGATGGTGTTCTTCTTGAGATAGGTCGACCGGATGAGTTATGCATCTGTCAGATGATCTTATGAATGTTTGCCGACTTAGATGATCATTCCTAAGTTGATGCCTTGTATAAATAAGGAATTGCAAAGTCAGTTTGAACTTGCCTTTTTGTGTGGAGATGAGAGTGTGGTAGCGAAGAGGAGAGCGAAAGGCAAAGCAGAAGTATTGAGCTTAATGGAACTGATTCAAGCATGGTGAAGATGCTATTCTCCAGTTCATGTATGTGATACTTATTTCTTTGTAGATAGTGTGTCTCTTGTAAGCAGTGAGCCTCTTGTGAGTAGTGTGCTCGGGTAGTGAGCCCTAATTGGCATGTGCCATTTTATTCTTTCTATTCTTCTAATAGAGAATACATTCTTGGGTTAATCACCCCGTGGTTTTTCTCTTAACCGAGTTTTCCACGTCAAAATCTTGGTGTCTTATGTGTTGATGAGTTTCTACTTTTGATTTGAATGCATTATGTTTCATGTTTAATATACTGCTAATCACCAAGAAGATTTAAGTGTGTAAATTGGAGAAAGTTTTGCACAACTGATTCACCCCCCCTCTCAGCTGTGTGCCCTAAGTCTAACAATTGGTATTAGAGCTAAGTTCCTCTAAAAGGAACTTAACTGCTTGAGGAGATCCAAGATGTCGTCTTACAAGAAGGATAGTCCGAAGTTTGATGGAACCAACTTTGCTCTTTGGAAAGGTCGCATGAAATGTCACTTGCAGTGTATGGGAATGGCGTACTGGTCCATGGTTACAAAATTGTATGTACCTCCACAGGGTGGTTCGATAACCCTAAATGAAATCACAGATGCTAAAAACAATCTGCGGACCAAAGAGGCTCTTCTAAGCGCATTATTTGACTTAGAGCTCTCAAATGTTATTGACCTACCAACTGCCTTTGAGATTTGGAATAAACTAGAATTTTTGCATGAGGGAGACCAGTATGTTAAATGTGCAAGGTTACAGAGTCTAAAAGGGAAATTTGAAAAACTAAAAATGAGAGATGATGAAAATATTACCACTTTTATGCCAAGAGTGAATAAGCTAGTTTGTGGAATTAGAAATGCTGGTGGAGTCTTGGATGAAAATGAGATTGTTGGTAAAATTCTCAGATCCCTTCCTGCTTCTTACAAAATCAAGGCTACTGCCATTGAAGAATTCAGAGCCCATACAACTGTCACAAGAGATCAATTGGCTGGGAAATTGGCTGCATTTGAAATGACAGAGTTTGGAGACGACCCCCTCAAGACTGAATCTGCATTCAAAGCCAGTGCCTCTGTTAAAGGTAAACAAAGGTTTGATTCGGGAGAGAATTCTTCGAGGAAATTGTCATGGTATGAAAAAGCAAGAAAAGATCTGGAAGAAGAAGTAGAAACTGCTCAACTTGAAGCCCTTATTGCAAAGAGGCTGCCAAGAGGATCCGGTAAGTATGAAGGAAAATTACCTTTTAAGTGTTTTAACTGCAATAGATTGGTCATTTTGCCTCAAGGTGTCCGGAAAGATTTTCAAGGCAAAATCCTAACAAGCCAAGGTTCCAAAAGAACTGTTACTATGTACATGAAGATGATGATAATGAAGGAGTAACAGATGATGAATCAAAGATAAGAAACAAATCTGGAAATGAATAGGTGTTCATTGCCATCAAGGAAGAAGATCCAATGTCCTCTGTATCTGTCAATCTTAAGACTGTGGAAAGAGCTCTGGCTACCCAAATTGAAGAGAAGGATGATTGGGTCATTGACAATGGATGCTCTCACCATATGACAGGTGACAAATATAAGTTTGTAGATTTGGAGAGGTATGAAGGAGGAGTGGTAAAGTTTGGTGACAATTCTGCTGGTAGAATCAGAGGAAGAGGAACTATTTCTTTTGATGGAAGAAACAAAACTGGTAATGTACTGTATGTTGAAGGTTTGAAGCACAATCTTCTTAGTGTTGAACAGTTGGTGGACAAAGGCTATGATCTCCGATTCAAGGATGGAAAATGCAAAATCTTTGAAAGTTCTAGAACAGAGATTGCATCTAGTACTCAAACTAAAGGTAATATCTTCCATTTGGTTGGTACTGGTAAAAGCTGCTTATTTGTTCAAGTTGATCAAAGTTGGTTATGGCATAGAAGGATGTGTCATGTGAATTTTGATAATATCATCAAGATAAGCAATACTCAGGCTGTAAGAGATCTTCCAAAATTGGTGAAACCTACTA
Source organism: Cunninghamia lanceolata (assembly GCA_027924645.1). Lineage (NCBI taxonomy): Eukaryota > Viridiplantae > Streptophyta > Pinopsida > Cupressales > Cupressaceae > Cunninghamia > Cunninghamia lanceolata. Next base: position 14,869,170 of record BSBN01001272.1, on the reverse strand, counting down.
ACATCTTGTGCAAGGAATGTCAGTTGGGTAAGCTGAGCAAAGTCACATTCAAAAGCAAGGAACTGTCTTCTACCAGATTATTGGACTTAGTTCACACTGATCTTTGTGGTCCGGCAAGAACCAGGAGTATTCAAGGTGATAGATACTTCATGCTGCTAATTGATGACTATTCCCAGATGATGTGGGTAACCTTTCTAAAGGAGAAATCATAAGCTCTTGAGAAATTCAAAATATTCAAGGCTATGGTAGAGAATGAAACATGATTAAAGTTGAAATGTCTGAGGTCTGATAGAGGTGGAGAATTCACATCCGGTGAGTTCATAGAGTTCTGTGAGAAACATGGAATTAAGAGACAACTGTTTGCTCCTAGGACTCCACAGCAGAATGGAGTAGTGAAGAGAAAGAACCGGACCATCTAGGAAGCATCTAGGACCATGATGATGGAAGCAAATGTTCCTCAGATCTATTGGAGAGAAGTTGTCAGCACTGCAGTCTATACTCTCAATCGAGTTCAAATCAGAAGCAATACTGGTAAGACCCCTTATGAACTCTGGTTTGGCATTACTCCTACTGTAAGATATTTTAGATTCTTTGGTAGCAAATGTTAAATCAAAAGAGATGAAGATCTAGGCAAGTTTGATGCTAGAAGTGATGAAGGAATATTCTTGGGTTACTCTACTCAAAGCAAAGCATACCGGTGTTATAACAAGAGACTAAGAAAGATGATAGAAAATACAAATGTGAAGGTTGATGAGGGAATAGAGAAACCCTCAAGGTTTTATGAATATGATGAAGATGATCAGAATGGTGTTCTGGTTCAAGGATTTCAATCCTCTTTTGAAAGTTAGATTCAAACTGATCCGGTAAATCAGGAAGAAGAGATAGGTCTGAATGAGCTTGATCAAGAAGCAGAAGTGCAAGAAACTCCCAAAGTTCCAAGGTATGTAAGACTGAACCACTCTGAAGATCAGATCATAGGTGACAAAAGCAAAGGTGTGCAAACTAGAAGGAAAATTGCTCAAAATTCAGATGAATATTGTCTGATTTCAAAGATTGAACCTAAGACAATAAATGAAGCCTGCAATGATGAAAACTGGACCAAAGCAATGGAGGAAGAGTTGATGCAAATCGAGAAAAATCACACTTGGGATCTTGTTCCCAGACCTAGAAACAAGAATGTGATTGGAACCAAATGGGTCTTTCGGAACAAACTAAATGAAGTTGGTGAAGTAATCAGAAATAAAGCCAGATTGGTTTGCAAGGGCTACTCTCAAATAGAAGGAATTGATTTTGAAGAAACTTTTGTTCCGGTGGCAAGAATTGAAGCAGTTAGATTATTTCTTGCCTTTGCTGCCTTCAAGGATTTCAAGGTATATCAGATGGATGTCAAGTCTGCCTTTCTAAATGGTGACTTGGAAGAAGAAGTGTATATAGAGCAATCGGATGGATTCCAGTTGTCTGATCATGGTGATATGGTCTGTAAGTTGAAAAAGGCACTGTATGGATTAAAGCAAGCCCTAAGAGCTTGGTATGAAAGATTGGATAAGCATCTTTTTAAGATTGGTTTCAACAAAGGTACTGCTGACAGTAACTTATATTTTCAAAATTAATCATGAAAACTTCTTGATTGTTGAACTATTTGTTGATGACATCATCTTTGGAGGAAGAGATAGTATGTGTAAAGCTTTTGCAAATCAAATGAAAAGTGAGTTTGAGATGTCTATGCTTGGTGAAATGAATTTCTTCTTGGGTCTGCAAATTACTCAAACAAAGAAAGGAATCTTCATTTCTCAGACCAAATATGTGAAAGAATTGTTGAAAAAAATTGGGATGGAAGATTCAAAGCCAATGAATACTCCCATGGCAACCGGATGTAAGTTGAGCAAAGATGATGACTCTCCTAAGGTAGACCAGACAAAGTACAGATCAATGATTGGAGGATTGTTGTATCTCACTCAAACTAGACTAGATATTATGCAAGTTGTTGGTCTTGTTGCTAGATTCCAAGCTGATCCTAGAGAATCCCATGTCATGGCAATCAAGAGGATTTTTAGATATCTAAAAGGGACGGTTGAGTATGGTCTGTGGTATCCTAGAGATCATGATTTCTCTCTTCATGCATATACAGATGCTCATTGGGCAGGAGATGTGGATGACCGGAAGAGTACCAGTGGTGGAGCATTCTTTTTGGGGAAAAGATTGGTTTCTTGGCTAAGCAAGAAACAAGAGGCAATATCTCTGTCTACAACTGAAGCAGAATATATTGCAGCAGTAGGTAGTTGCACTCAAGTTTTGTGGATGAAGCAGATGTTAAGAGATATCAAAGTAGAGTATGAGGAACCTATCACAATCTTCTGTGATAATTCAAGTGCTATAAGTATATCTAAGAATCCGGTGTTGCATTCAAAGACTAAACACATATCCATCAAGTTTCACTTTTTGAGAGAGCAAGTGAACAAGAATGAAGTCAGATTAGAGTTTGTACCCTCCAAGGATCAGATTGCAGACATCTTTACTAAACCTCTACCTAAGGACTCTTTTGAGTATCTCAGGGAGAAGTTAGGGGTTATTGCCCCTTCGGTGATGAACTAAGGTGCACTGAGGTGCATTAGTCCGGTGGATATCACAGTCATATCTTGTGATCCAGATTGATGGGAGCTGCTACTTAGGGGGAGCAACAGGTATGATTCTAAAGTGGTGAAATTGCAAGTATGTGCCCTTTGCCATTGATGTCAAAGGGGGAGAGAAGACATGTGAAAAACAAGTGGTTGCTGATCAAAGGGGGAGTAGTAAAGGGAGAGAAGACATGTGAATGGTTGCTGTTGATAGGGGGAGTTGTGACAGTAAGGAGGAGTTCTTGTCTTTATGGTTTTTCACATCATATGTTGCCATCAATGATAAAGGGGGAGATTGTTGCAAGTATGGGCCTAACCGGTGTAGTCATTGATGTCAACATACTCCTATTGCATTAATGATAAGGTTTGGATGAGCCGTGAGCTGAGGATATTGAGAAAATTAGTCTCAATCAGTAACAGTGAAGAACAGTGATGACTGTAAGACAAAAGTCCAAGATAGGATGATGATCAGAGGATGCAGATTAAAGGGTCTATAGATATGTGTCTATAGGTGATCCAGTAGAGATTTCAGAGGTCCGCATGAAGATATGAAGAAGTTGTGGCCACTCAAGTAAAATTGGTTTTGGTAGGTGTTCAGAGGTGACAGTGTGTAACAAGAAAGGTTCGGTGAGATCCGGAAATGAAGTTCCTATTCTGCAGATTTAAAGGAGTGCTGAGGAAGTCTTTGTGGTGTATCAAATCTATTGGTGCATGGTTTGAAGGTCCACAAGCATCTATTCCTTTGTGACAGTTATGACAGACTGTGTTCTTAAGGTTCCGGATCAAGGAGAGAAGGATTTCAGTAAGCAGAAGAAGTGTGGATGTTCTTGGTGATTCAGGCAAGCTTGTGGAGGTCTTTGGATCGTGTCTAGTTCGTGTTGGTGGTCCGCATTGAAGTTGGAGGTCGCAATTGAAGAGTAACTTCTTTATGATGGTGTTCTTCTTGAGACAGGCCGACCGGATGAGTTATGCATCTGTCGGATGATCTTATGAATGTTTGCCAACTTAGATGATCATTCCTAAGTTGATGCCTTGTATAAATAAGGATTGCGAAGTCAGTTTGAACTTGCCTTTTTGTGTGAGATGAGAGTGTGGTAGCGAAGAGGAGAGCGAAAGGCAGAGCAGAAGTATTGAGCTTAATGGAACTGATTCAAGCATGGTGAAGATGCTATTCTCCAGTTCATGTATGTGATACTTATTTCTTTGTAGATAGTGTGTCTCTTGTAGGCAGTGAGCCTCTTGTGAGCAGTGTGCTCGGGCAGTGAGCCCTAATTGGCATGTGCCATTTTGTTCTTTCTATTCTTCTAACAGAGAATACATTCTTGGGTTAATCACCCCGTGGTTTTTCCCTTAACCGGGTTTTCCACGTCAAAATCTTGGTGTCTTATGTGTTGATGAGTTTCTGCTTTTGATTTGAATGCATTATGTTTCATGTTTAATATACTTCTAATCACCAAGAAGATTTAAGTGTGTAAATTGGAGAAAGTTTTGCACAATTGATTCACCCCCCCTCTTAGTTGTGTTCCCTAAGTCTAACACTACTGTGCAAATGAATACAAGGTGGATGCAAGATAACTCTTTCCCCACCCACACAGCGAGGGAGAGGATCATTTCATGAGAGATGATGATAGATGGTGACAAGTTGACAGTGGAACCAAAATATCTAAGAACAACACAAACACTCACGTGAGTCAGTAATATGACTATATGTGATGCTTGATAATCATTTGGAAGCATGATAGGAATTCTTGAAAAGAGTCGTAATGGTTTACCCTATTAGTCAATTTAATATTTAAAGGGTCGATTATTATTAATATTATTTCAATAGCAAAATATAGCTATGTTTTTTTGGTGTAGACGCTCATAAGTGTAGTATTTATATGGTTGATTAGATTATAAATATAATATCATCTTTTGAGCAAGATCTTATTTCAAAATTATGTCTGTTAATGACAAGCCCATGATATTATTATTCTTGTTATTCTATTCTAACCTCCCCTACATGGGGTAATAACTATTGAAAGAGATCATGGGCCATTATAGCACATATAGGATAGTGGAGGCTAAAAATAACAAACGTAGTGGAGAGAAATAAGTTTGAGAGTGTGGCATTTAAGCATGCATTCTCTTCCTTCTTAGGTGCATGGTCTTTAGTTTTTAATAGAGAAAAACTCTAAGAATAGCATAGCATTTTGTGTAACTTTAGGGGCTTGTGAAGTAGAAGTGTGGATTTTTGTTAAAGTCATGTAGCTGGGAGGAGATTGAGGGCAGTGAGAGGAGCCAACATCTCGTAGGAAAGAACCCACAGGTTTGAACACTTATTTGCTCGTCCCTGTAGTAATACATTTTCATTATAACTTATTAGACAATAGTCATATGCCTGATTATATTACCTTTGTTAATGGATTTTGTATTTGACTATATAAATGATAAAATCTAAGTCTTGTTACCTATGGTGTATAGATGTTATTGTCTCTGTAGAATGTTATTGCCTTTGTAAAGGCTACAGCCTATAGCTTATGCTTATGGTATTATCTTCAATAATTTAACCATGTATTTTGCATTAGAGTCAATATACCATAAAATGGTATAGTCATAGGGCCGCAAAGCTCATGGTGATTCATATGTTTATGTTTGGAATCTAATGGTAGGGCTTAGAAGTTGTGGATAGGATCTTGTCATCATGTCATCCATGCTGCTGTGTAAATATGATGTGATATGTCAAATATCGATTATGACATAAAGGCCGCAAAGGACCAAGTGGTTCTCAGCCCATAAGGGATGTTTAATGTTATCTCTATATCTTAAGTATTGTCATAGCTATTGTGATCTTCATTGTGTCCACGGTGACTATAGTGTGTATATTATAAAGAGATGTTAAACTAAGGGACTATCACTATGTGGGTATTAGTCTAGTATGTCATATGTGTTGTTTTATATCTTAGACCACAACTAGGGGTCATAAAATGGTTAGGAATACATGTGTCTAAATGTATCGATTCTGTTTGGTGTCAAATACCTCTATTGCTTTGTAAAGTTGAATGCATATTATCTATATACATGTGGTTATAGGTATAGTCCAAACATTTAACTGATCATACGAGTTCAATTGGGATAGAATTATCCCAATTTAGCTAAGTTGCGAGTTGTATTAAGTTAACCATTAATATTAAGGATTGTATATGAACCTCTTAGCAGTTCTCTTATTCTGTTAGTAAAGACTAGTCGACCCGATGGTATGGGGGTTTACCCTGATTAATATAATATGTAATACTACCTTATTGTAAGGATATGGAAAGGCTTAGTGATCATTGATATGCCATTGATAATGAATTTATCATCGAGGGTTATGAGGAATGTGATAATGGCATGTATGTTTCCTATAAATTGCTTATGCCCAAGTTGGCATTTATTTGTGAGTATTTATGTATCATTGTTAGTGTTGACATTATTATGCAAGTATAGTTCCTTGGTTATAAATTAGAGTTATTCTTGCATTATTATAACCTTCCTAAGGGTAGTGGTATGCCAAGGGAAAGGAAATTATATTTATCATTATTGTAGTTATTAAAAAATCTTAGGGTAAGAGTATACTAGGAGAATGGAACCTAGCTATTCATATGCTTACATTATTGTATTATTTAAATTGTCTCAAGTTTAGGATAAAGTAGGAGATCAAAAAATAGTAAACATGATGTCATCGATCAACTTATCAAATCCTATATTTTTAGACAGTCTTAGGGTAAGAGTACAATGGGAGATTGGAACTCAACTATCATATACTAATCTAAGACCATCTTTTATAGAAAAAAGCTAGTAGGACCATCTCAAGGTAGGGAATAATAGGAGATTGATGCCCAAAAAATATTATACACCCTATACTTGCATTTTGTTAGTCATTAGTCATTAGAGAGTTAAGCAAAAGATATTAGTGCATTAATAGATGACCTACATTTATGTGATAGAATATTGAAAGCTTTGGCCAAAGTGATGAAAAGCTCTAAGCATTGTCAATTCACTATATCTGTAGATTTATGTTAGTCAAAAAATATTGTGGCTAAAGGGTATCTAGGGATTGTGTAATTGACTTCATGTGACGAGTATTCACATTTGCACTTAGTTCTCAGATTTGGTTTTGTTGTAGATTGTAAGGAAGCTAAGGTAGAGGAACAACTTCCTACACTAATCTTGAGAGAAGGATTATGCAAAAATTTTCATATCTTTAAAAATTTTATTGAAATTATATAGAAATAAACATAATTACTAGTCATACCACAACATAGTGATTGACATGGGGAAAACCCTTTTGAGAGAAAAACCCCACACTCCAAAAGTAGCCCAATATATTATTCAAAATTTTTAACAAGATTATAATATACTTGCAGAGAAAGCCTTCATAGGAGTTTCACGAACTAGAGATCTAGAGGCAACTTAACAATATCTAGAAGAATCTCACACACAACCTCCATCTCAAGCACCTAATATATAGGAGATGCAATATATGAAATTGTTAAATGGTAACTAGAAAACCATGAGCCAAAATCACCCAAAAGTGGCACCCAAATCCTTAAGGTTCCATTATCTCTAGTCAAAGATGCCTTATGATGTGTCATAACATGCATCATGAGTTGATAAACATGTGTAACTCCCCTTATAGATGTTTTCCATGACCAACACATTTTTACATTTTCCAATGTGGGACGCCCAACTTTCAGAGGCCATAACTGTTGATCCAGGACGCTGATTAAGCCCTTTTTTTTAATTGTAGAGCTTGAAGAGATCTATGCACCGGGCACACCTAGAAGTGGTGTCGAGCAACCTATAATAGTTATTTTGGCCAAAAACTAACTCTATAGCCTAGAAATTAGGTTTATTCATTTTTATAACCCAAAAAATTACACTTTTTGTAATCACAATGTTGAGACACTTTCCCAACATTCTCGCATTTGTTGAACACCTTGCAAGAGAAAAAAGGGAGTATCAACACCATTATCTAATTGTTAGGGGCCGAAAGGCCCATAGACTCCGAACACCATCTATACTTCTTTGTGCTCATGGGCTTAGTCAATGAATTTGTAACATTCATCAAAGTCTCTACCTTAACTAGCTTCACCCTGCCATCCTTGACCATATATCTCACAAAATGATACTATACATCAATACGCTTGGTCCTGACATGAAAAATTAGGTTCTTAGCTAGGTAGATTTCACTAACTGTCACAATAAACTATCACTATACCTTATTCTATTCAATATTCGAACACAATCTTTTAAGCCAAATGGCTACTTTACGAGTGTGAGTAGCTTCCATATACTTAGCCTCAATAGTGGACAAAGAAACCATATCATGTCATTTACTCATCCAACTAATTACACCGCCAAATAAAGTAAACACATAAACACTGGTGGATCTTCTACTATCAACATCACCTACCCAGTTTGAATCCACATAACCACAAATATCAAGGGAATGACCATCTCTTATCAAATTACCATGATGACACAAGGAATACTCTGAGGTACCCCAAAAATATCTGAAAGCTCTTAACTGCATCCCAATGAACTCTACTAGGATTAGACATATATCTAGAAAGAACTCTCATTACTTGGGTAATGTCTAGTCTAGTACATATCATAACTTCTTAGTGCACTCTGGTAAGGAACTTTGCTCATGTCTTCCAACTCTAATGGGGATGTTGGACATTGTGAAGTAGATAACTTTGTTCCAATTGTAAGAGGAACACACAATGGTCTACAATCCTACATGTTAAACCTCTATAAAATTAAATTGACATACTTACTCTGGCCAAGCCATAGTTTTTTGTTTACTCTATCTCTTCTGATTTCCATCTCAGGGATGTTGGACATTGTGAAGTAGATAACTTTGTTCCAATTGTAAGAGGAACACACAGTGGTCTACAATCCTACATGTTAAACCTCTATAAAATTAAATTGACATAATTACTCTGGCCAAGCCATAGTTTTCTGTTCACTCTATCTCTTCTGATTTCCATCTCAGGAATGTGTTTAGCTGAACCAAGATCTTTCATTTTAAATTTAGCTATAAGTTGAGACTTTGGTTCTAAAATCATTCATTTCCCTTTACCAATAAATAGCATATCATCAACATATAATGCAATAAAAAAGAAATGATCACCATCAAATTTATAATAAACATAGTGATTTGATTTAGAATGATAATATCCCAAACTCAACACGTATATATCAAATTTTTTGTACCACATCATAGGACTCTGTTTCAGGACATACATAGATTTATTTAATTTATAAACCAAATTACTTTTACCTTTCACCATGTAGTGCTCTGGTTGTGTCATAAATATCCTCCTCCAAATCACCATGAAGGAATGTCATTTTCACATCCATTTGATCAACCTCTAGATCATCAGCTACAACAATAGAAAGTAAGAATCTAATGGATGTCATTTAGGTTACAACATGAGAAAATATCTCACCATAATCAACACCCTCAACCTAAGAGTAACCTTTTGCAACCAATCATGCTTTGTACTTCTCAATACCTCCATCTGAACTAATCTTTTCCTTAAACACCCATTTGCAACCAACATTTTTTCATCTTTCAGGCAATGGTACTAGGTCACATGTATTATTATTTTCTAAATCTACCATTTCTTTATCCATGGAAATCTTCTAGGACTATGCATCATTCATACGTAATGCCTCTTCTACAGATCTCAATTCATCCATGTTAGTATTCGAAGAAAAAATACATCTTCAGTCATTAGGTGAATACCTTTTAGGTGGTTGATTATGCCTTGTAGACCTTTTAACATGGTAGGTGGAGGTTCTTCCTCCTCTTCTGAAGATTTAGAGCTAGATGAGCTCTCCTCAACTACTTGTCTATCTAGGGGCCTCAATTCATCTTTCTCAAGTATAGAAGGAAGTTGAATCACACCTTTCTATTCACTTTGTTTTGATTGTAATATAACATAAGAAGGCTTAGTTTCTCTAAAACTCACAATTCTACTATTTATTACCTTATGTGCAATGGGATCCTGAATCTTGTATCCTTTCACACCATAACTATAATTGAAGAAGATACATTTCATAGCCTTGTTCTCCAACTTTGTTTGCTTATCCTTTGGCACATGTGCATATGCCTCACAACTAAAAACTCTAAGATGTCTCAATGAAGGCTTTTGACCCAAACACACCTCAATAGGTGTTTTATCAACAATAGTTGATGTAGGAGACTTATTAAGCAAGTAGCAAGTAGTGGCAATAGCTTCAGCCCAAAACTTTTGTTCTAGACTAGCACCACTAAGCATACTCCTAGCCTTCTCCATCAATGTACTATTCATTCTTTCTGCAACTCCATTCTACTATGGAGAATACAGAGTTGTCTTCTGTCTCTTAATGCCACAATCTTTATAGAATCTATGAAAATCAGTAAAGCAAAAATCTCCATTGTTAGTCCTTAAACATTTTATTTTATTTCTAGTCTGCAACCCAACCATTGCTTTAGATTCTTTAAATCAACTAAAAACCTTAGATTTACTCTTGTAGACACTTAAAAATGTCCTCCTATCGCAAATGTTTCAGGACAATTTTCTCCTGCAAATGCCATAATTCAACTATTAATTAAATAATTTTAATCATTTAATTAATTCAATTTCATCCTTTCTAATCAATTTTCCATATTTCTTCTATAATTAAGTAATTAATCTTAACTAATTATTTAATTATTCCTATCCTAATGTCCTCTTTCATTAATTTAAACAAATAAAACATTTGTTTAAATAAGCCTTTCGCATGTCCACTTCAAATTGATTAAATAAACTAACCAAGTTTATTTAATTTAAACATTTTCCACCTCATCATATTTGTGAATTTTAAATTCACTTTTGTCCTCTAGTGATGGGAGAAATCCTAATCAACCTCAACCATTGATCTTGCCTCTAAGTCAACAATGAATCCTAGCCCTCCATTCAAAATTCCTCTTCTATAAAACACCTCATTCAGCCCCATTTTGACCCCTTAAGCTCTCTTATGCTCTTAGAATTCTCTCTTAGCTGTAAACCCTCCAAAATCTTGCTTAACACACACAAGAGCTTCTCATGATGGTTGCATAAACCTGCAAATCTGAGAACATACTATGCAAGATAGAGGAGGACAATAGAAATAAGACAATGTTAGCTTGGATTTTAGTTGTTTTGCATTCTTGTTTGATAGATTTCTAGGCTAGATTTCTCTCTATTGCAGTTAGGGTTTGTTGTAGTTTCATTTCTGCATGTTTGAAATCGTAAACCCTAGCACACATTGGTCAGATGGGTGACCAGAGGCCAATTGGAGCCTAACTGCCCAACATAACTGCCAGGCGACCATACAGGCCATGTGACCAAAACCTTTTTAACCACTAACAGTTATTGCGAACAGTTAGCATGTGCCCTAGTGTCTTCCATATGCCCTAATAGGGCCTTTTTTCTTTTTTTCATAACTTTTGTGTACAATAATGAAATTTTGCAAATTTGGTGGCGTTGGAAAGAGGACTCTATAAGATTCGCAGTGGTACCAGTTTTGATAGGTAATGGTATAGTTTTATTAGGTAAATTTCTGGTCAAAATTAGACCTCATTTTAAACTTTGACTGAGCATAACTTGAGCAGATTTTATTAGATTTTGATGCATTTTTTAAAAAGTGCTTAGAATTTTCTAAATTTTCTGATTATGCCATCAATTTTTCTGTCACTGATCAAAATTTTTAGATTGACCCTTTTGACTTCGAGGCTTGCAAAAAGGGGTTTTTACTTGGAATTTCATGTTTTTTGCAATAGCATGGAGTTTTTCTGCTACTAATGTCTGGTTTGCAGCATGTGGCATTTGCTGGTCAAAGACATTCAAATTGAAACTACTAACACATTTGATGTAGGGATTGGATTTCTTTCATGTTCGTGTGCTTGGTTATCATAAGAACACTTCAATTTGGGCAATAAAATGAACATGTCTTGCTATTTTCACACTTGTCTTTTGGGGGCTTAAAATAAATCACTGCTTGCTTTGTTTGGTGACTTTGCTTGTGTTTTTGAAGTGTGTATGCTCTTCCCTCACGCTCTAAGCGATCTTGGGAATCAAAAACACCTCATGAACACTTGCATTTGTCACACCTCACATGTATTTTCTGAAGGTCAATGAATATGTGTGAGTGTGAGTAAGTGCATGTGTATGCTCTCTCCTTGCATCTTAGTACGATCCTGGAGATCAAAAACATGTACTTGTCTTGCTTTTGTGTTACCCTTTAGAGTGGGCCTACTCTTGAGACACATACACAAGGAGAACTCATTTGCGACCCCAAGCGATACTTTCATCCGGTCTGCTATATAAATTGAGGATAAGGCGAAAGCCAAGTCTAACCAGTATTAGTGCTCACCATACAATGCTAGCTTGAAAGGAGGTGTACCTTTGTGTATATTAAACTCCTAGTAGGGTTAGTTAGAGCCTTTAGTGGCTTGCTGGATGCTTGTGAGGTTCCGGTCCCTTGGATATACACTAGAACCTCTTATTTAGTGGCCAAAAACCCTCTACTTGTTGATACAGGAGGTAAAAAAATCAAACTCTGATAGCCGTCCCACATTTTTGTGGCTTATGGCAGAGATAGCAAAGTATCTTAAGATCTGCACATCTTAAGGACTTGGAACTTGGTGTGCCTGAGAAGTGAGTGCACTGTAAGGGGAGCCCATGCCCCAAGTTCCAGGAGCTATACACCATAAGTAGGCGCAGCTGGGTAAAACCAAGTGGGAACTCAACAAGTATAGTCCTCGCCTAGCCATAGGATCATGCTTGTTTTCTAAGTGTTTTCAAAGGATCTTGTCACCAAAAATCATCAAACAAACAAGAGACAACCACAAGACTGGTTGTTGAGTGTTTTCATCATTGATGTGCCTTTTGATTTGTCACAAAATCATCAAACAGACCTAGGAAAAAACTAATTTTAGAGCTTGCTGAAACTGCAAAACGCATGTGCTCAACAGTGAAACACATAAGCTTAACAGTGCAATGCATAAGATTGAGTAAAATGCATCTGCTACACAGTAAAATGCCTCTACAGAATAGTAAAATGCCTCTTCTAAATAGTGAAATGCATAAGCTCAACGGTACAACGCATAGGCTATAGTGAAACGCACTCGCCTGATCCTGAAACGCATAAGAAGAACAGTACAATGCATGAGCAGAATAGTGTTACGCATCTACTTGAGAACAATTTTTGAGCCTTAGGGGAACCTATAAAATCTTTTTCTCCCAATTAGATTCAATTGCAACCGTACCAAGCACATTTCAGACCTGTAGGATTTCATTGCTTGGGATTCACTTGCATACCATCCTTCATTTTCTTAAGATTTAGGCCACAACATTTAGGAAACATTAGAAACCTTAAAAATCTCAACACCTCCACCTTAGACATCAATAGAGATAGAGGTTCAACATATTAATTTGCCTAAGTCAAAACATAAGGAGAAACCATCGAAGTGTGATAAAAATCCAAGGTCTCGACAAACCCGATTTGTACTTTGAGAGTCATTAGTAGACAATAGTATCCTATTGGAGCTAGGTTTTGCAAAGATTAAAATAATTAACCTCTACTAGTCTTGGGCATAACTCCCTTAGATCATTGCATCAACATAGTTGCATCCTCACATAGTTGCATCCTCGCAAAACATCCCAAGAAAATACCAAAACATATCCCTATTCCCACCTTACATAAACCATTTAGACCACATCCATACACTCATTTTTAACCTTAGAGCACTTAGGTCGTATCCATTAACATATCTTTGCATCTCCATTCTTTAGGACCCCTTAGAATTGCACTCACAACTTACATTTTCATTTTATCCAAAACTTAGCATTGTCATTTTCACCTTGCATAAACTACCTAGGTCTTTTATGGTTGAAACACGGTTGCAAAAGAAAAGAAAGGGAGAAGAAGACTTAGAATATCCCCAAGACTCTCACGTTGAAACTATGAGATTTGGCACCACTCCCAACGAACAACCTAGTCGAAACATGGGGAACCCCTTTGACAATCTCTTCTTGCAAGATGACGAACCCGGGGTCACACCTGAAGTCCTTGAAGCCATAGGACAAGACCCTAGAGTATTGAGGATCCTAGATGAAATGATTGTCGTGGACCCACAAAGCTATCTTTTGCACCTCATACAAAATGGAACTAAACTTCCTGAAGGTGTTGATATAAACACCCTCATAGTAAGGCCCTCTAACACTACCATGACAAGCCAAAGCTATGCCTCATCCTCTAATCATCATGTAAATCACACCCAAGAACATGTCAAGATACCTCTAAGGAAAACCTCACATGAATCCATTGCGGTAAACATACCTCCCCCTTTCGAGGAAAACAACACAAACGTCATGACTCACACATCAAATCCTTTCATTTTATCGACAAATCTGTAGGGATAAGCTAAGAGGACATGAAGAATACACATTGTGACTTCACAAAACTGAACCCAAGGAGTTAATGCCACAACAAACACAAACACAAATATGGGATCTAGCAGCAATACCAACACGGGCAATCTCAACACCAACCCCCTCAACCAACATAACAATGCAACTAGCCAAGGCTTGGGTATATCCTATGTCAACTCAAACCCCATAGATCCTCTTGGAACCAACAACAACAATGCGACTAATGCCTCATATATCAATCCCAACCAACAAGTAAATCCTAACGTTTCATTTCAAAACCTCAACACCACAAGCATGCCATACCATTATCGATACATCAACCCTAACATATCCTTTGCAATCCAACAACCAAAATCAAAACACGATACCATTACACACTCATTACAACATAAACACCCACATCATCCCAGTTGTTGGCAACATGGGAACTTATAACATGACGAACCCCTACTTAGACACGGTTGCAAACACCACCAACACACCCATCGAAGCCCTCACTCAAGAGTTGGATAAACTAAAGCAACAATTCTCGAGCCTACAAATTGTAGGGACAAAAATCATATTCTATGGAGGACTTATGCCCGTATCCATTTGACAAAAGCATTTACATGCCTCCTTTTCCCCCAAATTTCACCGCACCAAACTTTAACAAATATAGGGGAAAGGGGTGCCCCGTTGAACATATACACGAGTTCCACACTGCTTGTCTCGAACTCGCCCATGATCATACATACTTAATGAGACTCTTCCCAAGGAGCCTCGCATGCCAAGCTCTTGAGTGGTTCGCACACCTCCCCATGGGGATATGAACATGGACCGAACTCACAGACAAGTTCATATCACACTTTTCCTATAACATAGAGACAAACGTAAACATCGCCACCTTGTGCCAAACAAGACAAGAAGATGGAGAGACCTTTATCTCTTTCTTCCAAAGGTGGAGGAGCCTAGCAAGTAAATGCCCTTTTCACATTCCTGAGAATCAGCTTATGCCCATCTTCGTAGAAAACCTCAACAAAGAGCTTATGCATCAATTACAAATCCATTGCTGCACCTCCTTCGGAGAAGTGGTCGAGAAGGGGACAACCATTGAAAAAGCTCTTATCGCCAAAAGCACAATAAAGATCTTTAATAAGAACCAAAACACACAAAACATGCCCTACAACAAAAACAAGACATGGGCTCAAAATAAGAACGTCACCAATGATGGGGTAGTGGATGCCAAGGCATTTAGGGCCAGTCCCGTCATCACACTCCAACCACCCCCGTGATAAATAACCAACCACATGTGCAACAACAACAACAACATCAACCTCAACTACAACATCAAACAACAAACACAATTCAAAATAATCAAAGGAGGCTGCCTCCTAGGAATAACACACCCCGACGCAATTATATGCCTTTGACTGAGCCAATCGAAATAGTCTTACAAAATTTATTTCAAAACAACCTTATCCAATTACCAAAAAATTGACAATATGACCCAGCTTTTAAACCTCCATCATGGAATGACAATGACTTCTATGATTGCCATAGGATCAAAGGTCATAAGACGTCAAATTGTTACAAATTGAAAAACATCATTCATGACTTCATCGACAGGGGTATTGTAAGCATAGATAATTCAACCGGTTCCTCCAACACTGATCATACCATCTTTACTAAACCTTTGCAAAATCATGGATTAGGAAAGGCCTCTACGTCTAGAACCAAACCACATGAGAGCATTAACTATAATAATGTTTCTTATGACTATACCATTAACAACATCCACGCATACAATAGCAACATTTCCATGATCACCATTAAAGCTCATCCAGAATGCGCTGTGACCACCCGAAAAGCTAAGATAACGTTACAAAGTGCTCCTGCCAACCCTACCAATACATCCATTCCACAACCCAAAAGTCAATATAGCCTTTTGGACCATCCAAAGAAGACCCCTGCTCAAATATCAATCTTCGAATTGCTCCGCCTTTCTCCTGAACATAAGGCCATCCTGGACAAAGCACTCCTAGAATCTTTCATTCCCATTGATCTAAATGTTAATCAATTCTAGGCAATAGTGGGACATTTAGCTGCTATGAACAACGTGTCCTTCATAGAACACGACATACCTTCACATCACCAAAATCACACCGACCCTCTTCACCTAGAGGTCTTTATCAACAAACATAAAATCCGACGTCCTGGTAGACGGTGGAGTGGGATTGAACATTTGTACTTTAAAATTGGTAATAACACTAGGCTACTCTGAGGCTTGTGTCAATCTGACCAAAAGAATCATCATCAAGACATATGACAATGCTGAGCGCTCTTCCAAGGGAGTCATCATCCTTCTCATAAGAGTGGGCCCTGCCACACAAGACACTATATTCCATACCTTGGATACTGAGTTACCTTACAACCTCATCCTTGGCCAAACATGGATCCACTCCATGAAGGTTGTTCCTTATACCTACCATCAATGCATTAAATTCCCCTATAGCGGCATGGAAATCACCATCCCTAGTGATCCTGATGCCTTCCAATACTGTAGCCACCTGAGAGAGGTACCCCAACATTAGGTGCCTGTAAATAGGGGAATTTTGCCATTCACTTCATCCAATTATGTCGATCCATCCACACTATCCAAATCCACCGCTCCCTTCACCCCCACCAACCAATCAGAAAGTCCAAATCAAAGACAAAAGATGTGGTGAATACAAGATGGAATGGTCATTCTACATTGGAAAATTGCCTGCATCACCCAAGTCTCAGGGAAAGCCTAGCCCTATTCCGCCAAAGAAAGCTCTCTCAGCTGGTCCTACCACATTTACAAAGTGGGGTGAACTTAATAAAGAAGATGTCAACGAAGACATATCCACATGGCTCTATAATGAAGAAGAAGAAGAGGTCGAGCATATCAAACTACCCATAGAATAGTATGGTAAAGGGTACGAATTTGTCAAAAAATAAGGATATGATGGGCATAGTGGACTTGGACCCAATGGAAATGGACACATTGAGCCTCTTCAGCCAACAATGCGGCCACGCAACAAAGGGTTGGGATATACCTCACAAAGAGATGGGACTCCATGTACCAAGTTACTTCTGAGAGGGGAAACAAGTACTTCCAGAGAAGTCAAGACATCAAGGGACCCGCCTGAACCTGAACCCGAACCATCCACACTGAATCTGCCCACATCGTCCACTGTCGACGCACCTGAATCATCCACACCTGATCTCCTTGAGGGTGCTACCTGGATCAGTATCGTTTGGGATCCTAATAAGACATCCATTTGCACCTTGACACCCATGACCATAAGTTATCTAAACACTGATGATGGCTTACCCTTAGTCCATCCTGAGCTAATCGACTGGGATCAACAAGATCCACCTAGCCTAGATTTATTTGAGAACGACGAAGAAATAGCCAAGTTCATGGGACTTCGTGAAGGCCTACCTCTTGGGGATCATAAAGCTGGTTACATCATGGACTTAGATAGCTCTGCATACTTTGGACAATCCACTCTGCCCTCTAGTCACAAAAGTGAAAATAAAAAAGAAAAAAATAGGTCTCAAGGTGAAAACTAAAAGGCACCCTTAGATCATTCAAAAGCAAAAATAAAGGATGTATCCGAGGGTGAAAACCTCCCTGAGGTCCCCAAGGATGGAGGGATGGAAGTGTTGCCTATTACACAGGAAAAATCCCCCTTGTTAGTAGAAGCAACTGTGGAAACCAACCTTGGCACTAAAGAAGTGCCCATGATTATTCACTTTGCTGAGTCACTCATAGAATAGGAACAACCTGAATTCAAAGATTTCTTCCAGGCACGAAAAGTCAACTTCGCTTGGTCATATGCTGATATGCCTGGGCTTGACCCACAATTTGTCCTACATCACTTGCCACTACTGTCTAACGCCAAACCCATCAAGTAAAAGCTATGAAAGATGCATCCACAGATCGCATTACTAGTGAAGGCAGAACTGAAAAAGCTCCTTGATGTCAGCTTCATCAGGCCAATTGATTATCCAGAGTGGGTATCCAACCTTGTACTAGTCATGAAACCTAATGGCCAGATCAGAATATGTGAGGACTTCCATTATTTGAAGAAGGCATGTCCGAAAGATGATTTCCCATTGCCAAACATAGACATCATAATCGACTTGACAGTCAGATTTGAAATGCTCTCCTTAATGGACAACTTTTTTGGATATAATCAGATACAAATAGCACTGGAAGATCAGCATAAAACAACTTTCACATGTCCTTGGGGCACATACTGCTGGATTGTCATGCCCTTCGGTCTTAAAAATGCAGATGCTACATACCAGAGGGCAATGCCAACTATATTTCATGACTATATGCATACATGTATGGAAGATTATGTTGACCACCTGCTAGCCAAATCAATCACCAGAAGCTCCCATCTCTATGTGTTAGATAAAATATTCAAATGCTTGGAAGAATACAAACTTTGATTAAATCCTAAGAAATGTGTGTTTGGTGTTACATCAGGCAAATTGTTGGGCTACATTGTTTCACACCGAGGAATAGAAGTTGACCCCGCCAAGGTGAAAGCAATAATGGAAATGCCTCCACCCACTACCCTCAAATAGTTACGCAGCCTACAGGGAAAGTTACAATCCGTCAGGAGATTTATTGCACAACTCGTCAACAAATGTCACCCTTTCCAACACTTACTCCACAAAGGAGTACCATTTGTGTGGATAGAACAGTGCCAAGAGGCTTTTCAAAAGATCAAAGACTATCTGCTATCACCACCAGTCCTTAGACCACCGATCCCAGGTTAGCCCCTTTTATTGTACATATCAACAACCAATTCAACATTGGGGGCATTGTTAGCACAAAATGATGAAGAAGGAAAGGAAAGGGAAATCTATTACATCAGTCAAACCCTGGTGGGATATGAACTAAACTACAGTCCTATCAAATGTGCTTGCCTCATCATAGTTTTTGCTACCCAAAAGCTGCGACATTACATGTTGAATCATAAGACAAAGTTGGTTGCTAAGATTGACCCGCTAAAGTACTTACTTAACAAAGCAGCTCTGACAGGTTGACTGGTCAAATGGGTTATGGTATTGAATGAATTTGATATAAGAATATGTTGACAGAAAGGCAATCAAAGGACAAGTGATCACAAACCAGCCTGACGAAGCACCTACACCAGCAGATCATTTGATGGTCGTTGACTTCCTTGATGAATCAATATTCATAGTAGATGGACCCAAAATTTAGACACTATTCTTTGATGGCTCATGTACAAATCATGAGTTAGGTGCCGGTATTCTATTTATTACTCCTCAAGGTGATACTATCCCCAAGGCATTCCAAATTGCCTTCCCTTGCACAAATAACATAGCGGAGTACGAAGCATTGCTCACAGGACTTCGAATGGCTGTCAACTGGAAAATCAAAACATTGCAAGTGTTTGGTGATTCCCAGTTGGTCATCAAACAAGTCAACAATGAGTATGACACCAAGGATGAAAGGCTCATACCTTATAAAAGAATGGTGGATAGTTTCATGCTATAGTTTGACACGGTGCTCTTTGACCAGATTCCCAAAGTTCAAAATCGAGCAGTAGACGCAATGGCAACCATTGGATCTCTCCTAGACATCCCAAGTAATCTCACTTAGTTCAAGTTCTTGGTGGAACAACTGTTGGTCCCTACCTTTAATATCCTAGAATCACCTTATAAAAGAATGGTGGATAGTTTCATGCTATAGTTTGACACGGTGCTCTTTGACCAGATTCCCAGAGTTCAAAACCGAGTAGTAGACGCAATGGCAACCATTGGATCTCTCCTAGACATCCCAAGTAATCTCACTTAGTTTGAGTTCTTGGTGGAACAACTGTTGGTCCCTGCCTTCGATATCCCAGAATCTAAGTTAGTCTGTGAAATTGTTGGTCCCACGTCACCTTGGTACCATGACATTTACACCTACTTACATGACCAAACCCTACCCGCCGACCTGTCATCAAACCAACGCAAATCCTTCATACGCCAAGCTGCCAGATATGTCATCATCAGTGACACCCTATACTACCGTGGATTTGATAATACCCTTCTAAGATGTCTCGATTCTAAAGAAGCACAAACAACCCTACAAGAGGTACACGAGTGTATATGTGGAGCCCACTCGAGTGGTCCTACCCTTGCTAAGAAAATCATTAGAGCAGGTTATTATTGGCCAACATTGGAAAAAGATGCATACCATTTCACAAAAAAGTGTAGATAGTGCCAGATACATGGGGATCTTGTGCACGCACTAGCTCAAGACCTGCAACCACTTACATCTCCATGGCCATTTTCTCAATGGGGGCTTGACCTCGTGGGTAAAATCTACCCCACCTCTACAAACGGACATAAATTCATCCTCACCGCCACTGAATATTTCATAAAATGGATTGAAGCCATTCCCATGACATACATTACTGGTAAACAAATCACCAAGTTTATCCTCAACTATATCATATGCTGGTATGGTGTCCCACAATCCATCGTAATGGATAATGGCCGTCCATTCAAGAATCAAGATGTCCGTGAACTTTGTGAAAAATTCCACATCCAACACCACTTCGCCACTCCATACTATCCACAAGGGAACGACCAAGCTGAGGCGTCTAATAAAACCATCATAAAGATTCTAAAAATGACTGTCAATGACACTGGCCATGACTAGCATATCCAGCTAAACCCCTCCCTCTGGGCCTACGACACTAGCATCCGCATGCCCACCAGAGCCACTCCTTATTCCCTGGTCTATGGCTCCAAAGCTATCCTGCCCATAGAGATCAAGTTGCCCTCCTTGAGAGTGTCATTGCAGCAGTTGGTCGATGATGAATAATACAGGACATCCCGGCTATAGGAACTTGAGCTATTAGACAAAAGAAGACAAAATACACTAACTCATTTACAGGCTTATCAGAATCATCTCTGCCGCAGCTATAACAAAAGGGTCCGAGTCTGACATTTCAACATTGGAGACCTGGTTTTAAAAGAAATCCAAAAAATCAGATGGAATGAGAGAAGCCAGGAAAATTTTAACCAAATTGGCTAGGGTCCTATGTTATCACTGCAACCTATGGGTCTAGCACGTATCAATTAGCCACCCCTGAAGGTGAGCCCTTATTAGAACCCATTAACAGTCTGCACCTTCGGCGGTATTATACATAAAAAAATTGTTCAAAAGTGAAAACTACTTCGGTGGCACTTTAGATAAGTACCATGGTGAAAACTTGGCAAATAGGTGCCATGTGTAGTTGATCTCTGCTCCATTATCTACCATCACTCGCGTCCACGATCCCTATTCCGCAATAATCCCTTCCCACTCTGTCACATATCATAATGTCCCTCCCATGGCCTGGAAACACATTAACATTTCATTGTCTTCACATTTCTTCTGCCTCGCCTTCCTAATCCTAAGGTCAATGTTGGAGGACACCAATATCAACAAAACCTAATAAAATCAAAATATCCCCAAAACCCCAAAAAATTAAAATATCCTCAAAACCCAAAAAATAAAAATATCAACAAAATCCAAGAACATCCAAATATTCCCAAAAAACACAAAAACATCAAATAGTCACCAAAAATACCCAAAAATAGTCACACAACATTAAACCAATAAACTGAACTACGTCGCCTCTGAGCTTTCACGTAGGCAAGGCCATCTTCGATGCGCCCCTGAGGCATTAGGTCGGTCCCTTAGGGCTCATCCTGTCAACCATCATAATAAGTCGTCCTTTCATGAAATGGACACTTTGATCAGATAATCAATCTTTTACACTTCAAACCAATCCCAAAATCAACAAGACAAACTATTCAAATCAGTCAAATCAATCAATCACCTCGTGATAATCATATGTCACTATCAAGCCATCAATATCAACTATCACATATCTCATACAGAATGGGGCATCGTCAAAACTAGGATTTTGTTCCTTATACTACATGCGCTATTTATCAAACATTATCAATCAAACCCTGGTGTTGCTCGTATGACCAACAACACTAGTGTCATTCAATCAATCACTTGCCTTATATAGGATGTTGCATTGTCAAAACCAGACTAGGCATCTTATACGGCATGTTTCATTTCCTGAAACCAGACCTCCATCATTCAACGTATCATAATCAATCAAGCACATATCACCTGGCAAAAGGTCCAACTGGCTGTTGGTCTAGTCTGTCTTATTTTACTGGATTGTTTTGCAGTCTCGTTCTTATGCTTCTCGAGGCAGTCCCTAAGTGATGAAGAGAAGCGATGATAGAGCGAGACCTTTTTCTTTGATTGTTGTTTGCAGTTTCTCTTGGCAAAATGACTAGGGCAACTTGGTGTCTTACGTGTGATCAGGATTCCATTGGGTGTGAATCAAAGACATCCTATGCATTGGAAAGAATAATTGCTTCCTTGCATAAGGACTTCCACACCTCACAGTTATCTCATCGCATGTTCCAACAAGGTATCATTGTTACTAGTCTGAGTTAGGCATTACTTATGTATCACGTGCCTGTTTCGCAAGGGACTACACTTTACACTTTGGCCTTTGACATGCCATGGTGATTGTCGTCCTTTGACATAATAAGTTCTATGATGATAAGTAGAAAAATTGCAAGTGAGAAGCTCAAAAATCTATCAAAGCAAGATCTCATTTCCATTCTTCTAGCCAAATCTTTCATTCCTCCACCACCTCTCTCTCGCATCTTCATTCCTCCACCTTCATGGCAGCCTACCATACCTTCCATTTCCCTATCTTTCTTCCTTGACCAATCCCTTTCATTTTGAGAGTCTACTCGTGTCTGTCCAACCTGCCTATCCTCTTGAGGGGGCATCATCACCCTATCTTTCTTTCATCATTTCCTTAAATTCATTGAAATGATGTTGCTCGACATAATTCTCATCATCTCGAACATCATCTCAAAGAGAGGCAAAATGTAGACACTTAAAAATGTCCTCCTGTCGCAAATTTGTCAGGACAATTTTCTCCTGTAAATGCCATAATTCAACTATTAATTAAATAATTTTAATCATTTAATTAATTCAATTTCATCCTTTCTAAGTTTTCCATATTTCTTCTATAATTAAATAATTAATCTTAACTGATTATTTAATTATTCCTATCCTAATGTCCCCTTTCATTAATTTAAACAAATAAAACATTTGTTTAAATAACCCGTTCACATGTCCACTTCAAATGGATTAAATAAACTAACCAAGTTTATTTAATTTAAACATCTTCCACCTCATCATATTTGTGAATTTTAAATTCACTTTTGTCCTTTAGTGATGGGAGAAACCCTAATCAACCTCAACCATTGATCTTGCCTCTAAGTCAACAATGAATCCTAGCCCTCCATTCAAAATCCCTCTTCTATAAAACACCTCATTTAGCCCCATTTTGACCCCTTAAGCTCTCTTATGCTCTTAGAATTCTCTATCAACTGTAAACCCTCCAAAATCTCGCTTAACACACACAAGAGCTTCTCATGATGGTTGTATAAACCTGCAAATCTGAGAACATACTATGCAAGATAGAGGAGGACAAAAGAGATAAGACAATGTTATCTTGGATTTTAGTTGTTTTGTATGCTTGTTTGATAGATTTCTAGGCTAGATTGCTCTCTATTGCAGTTAGGGTTTGTTGTAGTTTCATTTCTGCATGTTTGAAATCCTAAACCCTAGCACACAACTCTTTAGAAAATATACCCATCTCCTTATGATATAATAATCAATAAATGAAACATAATATGTGGATTTTTCAATGGAATGAACATCTACATCACCAAACACATCATAATGAATAAGATCCAATGCACCACAAGATTTATGAGAACTAGTGTGAAACCAAACACGGTTTTGTTTACCATACATATAATGCTCACATAAATCAAAATCAAGATTACAATAAGTCAACCCTTCAACAAGGTTTTATTTTTTGAGGTCCTTAGACCCTTCTCTCCAATGTGGTAAGTCTCTAGTGTCATAACATAGTCTTCTCTATAGGTAGTTTTGATTAAGAAGAAAGAGCACCTTTAGGTACTCAAAAGCCATGACCATCTGCTGAGGAGGAAACTATCTCATTTTCTAGCGAAGCAGTCACATACTTGCTTTTCACAGAAGTACTATTGCACTCAGCAGTGTCTGCATCAAGGTTATACAATGTGCCAAATCTAACACCTCTAGAAATCACCATAGAACCTCTAACCATCTTACATCCTACATTAGAAAAGACTACCTGCACACCCACATCTATTAGTTTTCTCACAGATAATAAATTTCATGCTAACACAGAGATACGCAACACACATTAATCTATTTTACTCTACCACCAGGAAATCTAATTTTAACTTTACCACAACCAACAATATTTTAACAAGAATCATCACCCAAGTACACCTTACCTCCATAAAATTCTTCATATTCAAAAAACTAATCTCTAGTATATGGCCTCATATCATTCTTATGTGAAGCATCCTTGCCCTTCTTGAAATAATGTTTTGGTGGGAACCTATAAGGGTAGGATGATTGTGATAGAGAATGTGAAGACACATACCTAAGTGCATTTTATTATCATAATTTCAATTCAATATTCCTCAAATGTCATGCCACATTTTTAATTAAATTAATTCTTTGGATAATATGCATGTTCCAATATTTCCCATGGGTTAAGGTAAGGAGTAATAGAGGCAATTTATTTAATATTTAATTTTGGGGCCCATGAAGATTTATATTTTCCAAATGATATGGGTAAATTAGATATTAAAATGTTATTAAGTTACAACTCTAATTGAGGTGTGGGATTATTTGAGGAGGTTTGTGTAACTTCCAAGAGCTTAAAATAGAAGATTCTATGACAAGTGGAGTTATGACATGACAGGTCAATAAATGAGGAGTTACAATCCAAGAATATGCTAAAAATGATCAAGTGGGGAGTCATTGTTGGCATTTAAGGATATTTTATGCTCCCAAAAAGGCTATGTTTGGATTGGACACACAACTTGGGCCTCAAGCATTGATTTATATGTTGAATATTTCACATGTTTTATCATCCTTTTGTATTTTGACTTTTTTGTAAACTTGGTTTGGACACTTGTGTTCAATCTTTCATCTATGGATGAAAATCCATAGGTGTTGAGATCAGTGGGCAAAGACCCATTGATTTATTGAATTAGAGGATGGAAACCCTTTGGTTCAAGAGGAAAATCTCATACAAAGGTTGTACTTTGGCTACAAAAAATTTCATAAGTTTCATGTTTTGCCAGTGTGTGTATTTGCATATTTTTTATGGAAGAAGGAGCATCTAGGTTTCAAAGTTTGATTTCAGATTTATTATTATTTTAATGTTGCTGCTGTAATTTATATTATTGTATACATTTTATCCATCCAAAATATCTATAGGAGTTTTGGGAAATCATTCTATGTTTTGGTGTAAAAATTGTTAATTTTTTTTGTGTTGAAAAGGTTTAATTTCTAGATTTTTGTATTTGCATGTATTTCTTTTCGATTTATGTTATTTATATAATTTTTCTATTCATATGAAGTTTATAAAATATCCACATGCATTTGGGTGAAGAAATATTTCCTATGTGCAAATTTGAGTGAACTTCATGACATAGTTTGTGTAAAATCAACATTGTATGTCCCAAATTTTGTCATACAAACTTGATGATGATTATTTCAACATATTTTATGTTGCATCTGCTGATTATATTTCATATTTGATTATTTCTATAAAAAATTGGTTAGGGACATTACATCAAATTTGTACTTATGTCCATAAATGATATATAACTATTCAAGTACACTTTTTCTTAAATGGTAGGAAGAAAGCTCTTGATGAACAACATTTGAATCTCATCATTTGAAATTAAGTAGTACTTAGTGAATAAAGATTGAAATCAAATGACATAATCATTAATTATCACATTAGAAGCTTGTATACACTCCACTAAATAAGAGATAGTCACCTTAAGGCCAATGTTGACGTTAAAAAGGTTGCACAAAAGCATTAGCTAATTTGACATATGGTGTATGGAACCATGAGGCAATGAATACAACCACTCAAGTGCATAATCTTTCAATGTTCTTGGAAAAAGTTTGACAAGTCACTTATCCTCATGCATGTAATCCAAGAAAGTGGTGTTAAAGGAGTGTAAGTGAGTCATGAGATCCCATTAACCATTATACATTTCAAACCTAGGGGCCACAAAATCCATTGAAAAATGATATGCTAATATGTCATAAGAGAGTATTTCACTTAATTTCACTAGTGATATCCTTCTTTTTACTTGGAGGTAAGTTACTCTCTCTAATTTCCATTTCATCAGACTTATTAATAATGGTGTTGACAGTGGATGGATGTATGGTGGAGGTAGAGGTGGGAATGTGAGTTAAACTGGAATCATCTAAGATGGATGTTTGAGTGTAAAATGATTGGACAATGCTGGAATAAGGTGGGATGATGGTATGGGTGGTGAGGGAGTGAATAATTGGGTTAGGTTGAATGTGAGAAGTGGGAAATAAGAGTGGATTGGTTGTGGTGGAAACTATAGAGGATGGAAGAAAAGGGAATATGGGGGAGGTAGCATGAGGAATGGAAAATGTAGGAGATGAAATGTGAGGGGTACAATGAAGGATGAGGCTTGGGAATGTGGGGGGATACATACATTATTAAGGGATCTTGATGAACTAATCCTTTGACCTATACTTTAAAGCATTTTGATTCCATATGATTTTGTCATTAACATGCTATGAAGGGCATCTAGTGGATAGGAAGGATTGACATTACTATTAATGTTAGCAAATTCCTCTCTAAGCATATGAGTTGTATAAGCATTATGTCTCTTCTGTCCATTGTGGAAACATGTGAGTTATGATCAAATGATTTATCCTCATTAAGATAATATTAATATTTAGATCTTCAACAAAATGCTTACTAACTTGATTCATTGTCATGGTAGGGTTTAGCCTAGGGCTCCTTCTAAGTGGAATGTGTGAGATTGGTCAAGACCATGACATAAAATCAAAAGGTCAAGAAAGACCAAGTAATGGAAATAAAATGATATTCATATCTAATATGAAAATAAGAAAATTAGAATTATCAATTATGAAAAAAATTATAAAAGGAGACAAAATCGTGAGGGAACTAGAGTGTTTCAATATGTCTAGTTCACCAAATGAAGTGGAAGAAAATACAAAACTCTTTGAATTTTATATTAATCTAAGGAAGTAAAGATTAATAAACACTCAAATTAGATCTTACTCTTTGAATTAAAATGAGAGGTTAGAGATACCTTAGCTCTTTTGATGGGGGTAGAGTGTTGATGTCATGTGATCTAGCTAATGGTTTACTCCTAGACTACATCCTAGCTATAAATTTTAGCTTTGAGATTTTTCCTTTGAAATAGATGTGTTTTTTATTACATCATAGTAGATGGATGAAATCACAAGTGAGATCTTGAACTCTTTATCTGTGATTCTATCCACTTTTCATGATCTGGTGCCTTATAGTTGCCTACTATTGAATTATACTCCTCTATTGTAATACCTAAGATGAAGTGAAGATGGTGTTAATGAACATCTTTTAGGTCTTGCTATACAAGGATTGATGTTTGACACTTCCTTGTGCCTAGGTTAAGCCCCATGCCATTCTTGTCTACACAGTATATGAAAAGAAGTTAGATGCCAAAATTGAGGATGCATGATAATAACTGCTACTTGTTAGAATGTAGGGTTGTTTTGTTATAAAAATGCTCATATGATGCTCCATGACCAATGTGAATGGATTAATTTAGGATCCTTATCAAATTCCATAGGAGTTGTCTTTAAATATGTGATCCTAAGTTTTAATTTAGAAGATTCATGTGCAAGCTTATGGGGAATGACCAAAATTTCAAATTGTATTGGCTCAAGGAAAGTGAAATTAAACATTAGACAAGGTAGAAAATATTGTGCATGCTTTTCTATCCAAAGACATGATCATATATGTGATTTTGAGTAGGACGAGGAAAAGGTAGGATTTGGGTTAGGCTTAAACCACAAGGGTTGAATTGGCTAAAAGACTTGTATAAAGTTGGGTTTAGTCAACTTGTGCACTATAGTCTCTCAATTTAAGCACTATGATGACATATTTAATGGTGGGGCTAAAGTGGATGTATAATAAGAGGGGAAAAGTGCGAAGTATGAACTTTTCTACCCTACACTATTGTTGACAAGTAGGAACTAGAAATAGAATAGACTTAATTACAGTCAATCTGAGGCATTGTGGTAGTATTTGAAGGATGAAAAGGTACAAAGACACACATAAGGACATGTCCTTATAGATATAGGAGGCTATATGTGTACTTGGCGTCATTGTAAGTAAAGGAGAAACACATAGACAAAACACACAAAAGACAAGAAATAGCAAAGAATAGGGAAAGAGCAAAATAAATGTACATGATAAACCAGAGAATAATGAATGTTATGCAAAGCGAGTTACTACCCACGCATATATGATGTTTATATGTATGTTTATGATGTAGAATACACATTGTATAAAGGATATATCATATGAATATATGAGCAAATTAATTTTATGGTGCATGTGAATGTATTTAAAATTTTGGTTTTCTTCATATGATGCATATATTAGTTACTACACCATTTTTATTTCCTTCTTATTGCATCGCTCTAGGGTTAATTTCTATTACATAAGTAATCTAGACCTTGAGCTTGCATTTTATTGTCAATATTTGCTTCCATTGCTAGGACCCCTATTTTTGAGTGTATAAGAAAATAAATTATAGAAATAAAGGAAAAGAGATGCAATTAAGAATACCAGGAACAATAATAACAGTTATATTAGAATTGAGATGTGTGGTGGCACACACTAGGTACTAACCCTTGGTGAGGGGGTCAAGAACCTAGGGTATGACACATGGAAAGGGAGATCCTAAAAGGATGCGACCACTAAGGATGGTCTAGAGTGAGCCATTAGGGATGGATAAAAGGATTAGTGTAATTCCAAATCAAAAATACCCATGGCAAAAGGAGATATCGAGAGATTGAGAGAAATTTTTGAAGAGATTAAGATGACAATGCAAATGAACATGGAAAAAAGGAGATTGAAACAATCCCAAAAGATAGGAAAGACATTGCAAGAGAATGGAAAAGGATAGGGAAGCCTCAATAGAGAGCACTAGGAGGGATACTACTGAGAGTGATGAAAATCCAATAGCAAAGGGGTAATTAGTATCGTGTCACTTAAAAACAAAGAAACATCATAGCAATCATTCACTCATATTAGAAGAGTAGAAGATAATTTGAACAAATTGACATAGCAGATGAAAGAATATGAAAAATTTAAGGGACCTCAATAGAGGGAGTGCTTAGCTAAGGCATAGAAGTAGGGATGCTCTGCTAGTTAAATTTTTGACTCAACTACCATAATCTAGACTTGAATTGTCAATTATTAGGGTCACCATTAATGATGGGTTTGAGGGTTTATTAACAGAAGGAATATACAGATAATTTGGTGAGTAGAAATGTGTATATGCAAAAGTAAAAGATGATGAAAAATTTAGAATTTCAAGGAAGAGAGAAGAAGGAAGGAAGTGACAACACAAGGGAAATGTTCAATGATTTATCCATCAATACAATTGAAGCACTTGGAGAAGGTTGGGATAGTCCTACATTAGCTAGTGAGATGTCACTAACTAACAATAAATTACCAAGATACATCTCCCAAAATGAAACAACACCTTGAAGAGGTGAATCCCCCAACCCAAGAGTCATCCCCTATGCCAAATAAAACAAGAAGAAATCCAAAGAAGTGATAAGTAGTGAATCCTTTCTTAGGTTAGAGGAAGCAAGAGAAATAGGAGATTGTGTGAAGAATTTTGAGGAGATATTGGGTAGTGATTATTTTGAGATTCAGTTTCCTAGATATAAGGGTAGAGAAGGGAAGTTAATTAACCAAAATAAGGGTAGAACTAGGATAAAATGACTTGAAGAAATGAAAGAGAGAAAACCAAGAGTAGAAGATAAACTTGGAGGAAGGATAAGCCCTAAACCACAAAAAGACAAATCAAAAACACATTTTAGTCATGCAAAATAGCCACAAATAGGACTAAGATTCCTATGTTTGGTAAGGATATTAAGGATGCAAGTGAGCATCTATTCATCTTGGAATCTTAGTAGAATAGGGATAACATTGATGATGACCAGACTTGGTTATATGAATTCATAGAAACACTCAAAGATGAATCTTTAAGATGGTATATCAAGGCATGTCCAAAACATGATAAGTGAGAAGAAATAAGTGAGATGTTCTTGACAAATTTCTATTCTCCAGATGCCCCAACAAAGAGTATGAGAAAAATGAGAAAAATGATGAAAGTAAAGAATGAATCAGTAAAAGAATATGAACGACATTTTAGAAGTGTGGTTATAAATATGGAGGAACCAAAATAGAAAAGTAAAGGATTGAATGGTTTGTGTTGGGATTAAGACCAAATATTAGATTTGCAATAGATGGGAGAGTGTTCACCACATAAAAGTAAGTGGTAGATCTAGCTACTAGAATGGAATCCCAATCATGGAGAAGGGAAAATGACTCTTGTGGAAGTGAGGAAATAGAGAAATTAAAATTAGAATTATAAAAGTTGAAATTAAAACAAGAAATTTTGGCAAAGGGTGAGAAGAGTGAGACTTCTCCTTTAGCCAAAAGGACCAATATTTGGTGTACTTACTGTAGTAGAAAGGAACACCTGAGAAATGAATGTTTGATGATAGAAGGTACAAAAAGAGTTGTGTTGCAAGTATGTGCCTAATCGGTGTTGTCATTGATGTCAACATATCTGTGTTGTCATTGGTGTCAAATGTATCCTTATCTTTTGATTGATTAGAAGCCTTGTATGTTGAGGACATTGAGAAAATTAGCCCCTCCAGAAGAATCATAAAGGAAACAGTGAATCACAGTGAAGACAATGAGTTGCATACTAAAGAACAGTCCAGAAGATTGCTTCAAATTTCTTTTAGATTAAAGATCTTGGTCTGCAGATTAAAATTTATTTAGAGGCATGTCTGAAGATGCTAAATCCTGAGTTTGAGCCTCCGATATGAAGAATTGAGTGAGTTACATTCACCAGAGTAAAACCTACTTTTTCTGATTATTCATTAGTGACAAGGAGAAAATATTTTGCTCCGCATTGAAGTATTTTGCTCTGCAGTTCTAAAGGGAAGTCTAGGTTAATGATAAGTGTCTACATTTACAATGGTTCATGATTTGGCAGTCCGCAAGCTATTTTTCTTTCATGACAGTTGAAGACAGTGAAGTTCATGTGCTCCGGTGTGAAGAATTTCATGGATAAAGTGGTTAGAGTTTGTGCGGTTGCTCTTGGTGATTACAACGTGCTTGTGGATGTCTCCTGATCATGTTCCTGCCTTTACATTGGTTTGTGTTAAGGAATTGATATCGTGTTTGAAGATTATTCCCAGATAACGTAGCATGTAACCAGTCTTAGCCAACTTGGTTAATTCCAGTGCTTGTGGATATCTATTGAAGATTGTAGAAGTGCGTCGTGGTGTGGAAGATCATGTTTGAGTCCCAGCTAAGGTGTGGCATGATCTGCATACATTCTTACATCTTTTCCTTAGCTAAGTTTGTATTAGGTCCAAACCTATTTCTATGAATGTTTGTAATGCCGACCTTGGAGATTGTTCCAATGGTTGATGATTGTAATGCCGACCTTGATGATCATTCCAAGGTTGATGTAGTGTATAAATACTTGTAATTGACTTGTGAAAATGATATTAAGAGTGCGAAAATGCGAAGAAAAAGTGAAGTAAGGTAGCAGAGCAGAGTAGAGGTGTTTGTGCTTCAACATAAGTGAACCTTGGCATGGAGTAGATGTTGTTATCTCAGTTCAACCTTTTGGCAGTGAGCCTTCTTTTGATAGTGAGCCACCCTTTGGCAGTGAGCCACCTTTAGGTAGTGAGCCTTTCTTTGCAGTGAGCACTTTGGGCAGTAAGCCCTGTAGGTAGTGAGCCTCTGATTTTTGGTATTGATATAACTTATATATTTCTGTGGGCTAACACCCACCGTGGTTTTTCCCTTTTAGGGTTTTCCATGTAAAAATATGGTGTCTTATGTGTTGATTATGCTTTTGTGTTGAAGATTCTCATTCTATGCTTTCATGGTTATATCTGAATATAAGTGATTGATAAGTTAAGGATTGAAATTTATTAAAAGTTTTAGGACAACTGATTCACCCCCCCTCTCAGTTGTTTGTTGTAGTTCAACAATTGGTATCAGAGCCAAGTTCCTCTAAAGAAAGCATAACAGCTTGAGGAAGATCCAGGATGTCCTATAAGAAGGAAGCTCTGCATTTTAATGGGACAAATTATGCTCTTTGGAAGGTACGAATGAAAAGCCATCTTCTTTGTCTTGGTTATAAAGTATGGAAAGCTACAGAAGAAAAATATACCTTGCCTCCAAATGGTTTGATGACTAAAGATGCAATCAAAGAATATGAGGTGGATGTCAAAGCAAAGGATGCTCTGTTAAGTTCCTTAAGTGACTTAGTGCTGACAAAAGTTGTGGACCTTGAAACTACAAATGAGGTATGGGAGAAGCTAAAAAATCTGTATGAAGGAGATGATTCTGTGAAGGAAACCAAGATACAAAGTCTGAAAGTGAAATATGAGGGTTTGAAGATGAATGAAGATGAAAATATAACAGCCTTTATGCAAAGAGTTGATGAACTTGTCACTGGAATAAAGGGTATGGGAGGAACTCTCGGTGATAAGGAATTTGTGATGAAAATTCTCAGATCACTACCAAAGTCATATAGTCACAAGGTAGCTGCAATTGAAGAATTTATGACTGTAAAAATTATTGACAAAGATCAGTTACTTGGTAAGCTTACAGCCTTTGAGATGAGAGAATTTGGTGATGCCCCACCTAAAGTTGAATCAGCTTTTAAAGCCAGTAGTTCAGCAGAGATCTCCAGAACTGAGAAATATAGAGTGGATGATGAATTTGAAGATCTTGAAGCTAACTTTGTTAACATGCTACAAAGAGGGTCCGGTAAGTTCAAAGGTAAATTACCTTTCAAATGTTTCTCTTGTGGTAAAGTAGATCATTATGCTTCTAGATGCCCTGAAAGAATTGAAAGGAATAAGAAGATATATGAGAGCAAGCCTAGAGTTCCAAAGAAGTGCTATTATGTCAGCGACTTTGATGATGAAGGGGTGACTGATGATGAATCTGGTGATGCTAATATTGGTGCAAATGAATGCCTGTTTATTTCTATTAAAGAAGATCCTGTGTCTACTAATTCTGCTAGTTGTGTGAAGGATGGAAAACTAGTAGAAGAAAGTGCTTTGGCTGTTCAGGTTGAGAAAGACAAGGATGAATGGATTATTGATAGTGGATGCTCACATCACATGACTGGTGACAAAAGTAAGTTTGTAAGTTTGGAAAAGTATGATGGTGGACTGGTTAGGTTTGGGGATAATACAGCTGGTAAGATTTGTGGAAAAGGATCCATTTCATTTGATGGAAAGCATAATACTGACAATGTTCTATATGTGAAGGGTTTGAAGCATAATCTTTTGAGTGTTGGCCATATGTGTGTCAAAGGATATGATATGAGATTCAAAGATAATGGGTGCAAGATCATGGAAAGTTTCAAAACTATGATTGCTACCGGTAAGAAGACAAAAGGTAACATCTATCAATTGAGAGGAACTAATGATTATTGTTTATTGGCTCAGGTAGATGAAAGTTGGTTGTGGCATAGAAGGTTGTGTCATATAAACTTTGATAGTCTGGTAAAGATAAGCTCAAGTCAGGCTGCGAGAGACTTACCAAAAGTTGTGAAACCCTCCAACTCAATTTGTAAGGAATGTCAATTGGGAAAGCAGATAAGGACAAGTTTCAAGAGCAAAGAACAATTTTCTATAGGTTTGCTAGATCTAGTGCATACAAATCTCTATGGTCCTACAAGGGTGAGAAGTCTATAAGGTGACATGTACTTCATGTTGCTTATTGATGATTATTCTAGAATGACTTGGGTTACTTTTCTAAGAGATAAATCATAAGCCCTAGAAAAGTTTAAATCTTTCAAGGCAATGGTTGAGAATGAAATAGACTTGAAGATCAAATGCTTGAGATCTGATAGAGGAGGTGAGTTTACATAATGAATTCAACATTTTCTGTGAAGAGCATGGGATAAAGAGACAACTGTCTGCACCTAGGACTCCTCAGCAGAATGGAGTTGTGGAAAGGAAGAATAAGACAATTCAGGAAGCTGCTAGGTCAATGATGAAGGAAGAGGGTTTGCCGGAAGTCTTTTGGAAAGAAGCTATTCACATTGCTGTCTACATTCAAAACATAGTTCAAGTGAAAGGTAATGGTACTAAAACTCCCTATGAATTATGGTATGGAAGAATTCCCACAGCAAAATATTTCAAGGTCTTTGGAAGCAAATGCTATATTAGGAGAGATGAAGATCTGGGAAAGTTTGATGCAAGATGTGATGAAGGAATCTTCCTTGGATACTCTACCAAGAGTAAGGCTTACCGGTGCTACAACAAAAGGCTCAAAAAGATTGCTGAGAGTGCAAATGTGAAGGTAGATGAAGGCAAAGGAAGAATATCAGACCTAAGTTGTTATGAACTAGATGAACCTGTGACTATAGAAATTGAAGAAAAAGATGAGCAAGCAGACAGTCAGGATGAAGAAGAGGCTCCGGAAAGTACTGTCAAGACTCCTAGGTATGTAAGGATCAATCATTCTGAAGATTAGATTATAGGTGACAAGAATAAAGGTGTGCTAACAAGAAGAAGAGCTACAGAAGAACAAGTTAATTACTGTTTGCTTTCAAAGATTAAACCAAAAAATGTGAACAAAGCATGCAATGATGAAAATTGGGTAAAGGCAATGGAGGAAGAACTGTTGCAGATAAAGAAGAATGAAACTTGGGAATTAGTTCTAGACCTGCTGACAAAAATGTTATTGGAACTAAATGGGTCTTCAGGAACAAGCTGAATGAAAATGGAGAAATTGTAAGGAATAAAGTAAGACTTGTATGCAAAGGATATTCTCAAATTGAGGGAATAGATTTTGAAGAAACCTTTGCCCCAGTAGCTCGGATTGAAGCAATCAGAATGTTTCTGGCATTTGCAGCTCACAAAGATTTTAAGGTATATCAGATGGATGCGAAATCTTCCTTTCTGAATGGTGAACTAGAAGAAGTATACATTGAGCAATCAGATGGATTCCAATTGTCAAATCAAGGAAATATGGTATGCAGGCTGAAGAAAGCTTTATATGGACTCAAACAAGCTCCTAGAGCCTGATATACAAGGTTAGACAGGTATTTATTACAATTGGGATTTAGTGAAGGTACTATAGATAGCAATCTATACTTCAAAATCAATGATGATCAAATCTTAATTGTTGAAGTCTTTGTTGATGACATTATCTTTGGAGGAAATGAAGGTATGTGCATAAGGTTTGCTAGTGAGATGAAAAATGAATTTGAAATGTCCATGTTTAATGAAATGAACTTCTTCTTAGGTCTGCAAATCAATCAATCAGATAAAGGAATCTTCATTTCTCAGTCTAAGTATTTGAAAGAGTTATTGAGAAAGTTTGGGATGGAGGACTCCAAAACAGTAAGAACTCCTATGGTGACCAGTTGCAAACTAAGAAAAAGTGATGTTCACCTATGGTAGATTAGAAAAAGTACAGATCCATGATTGGAGGATTGCTTTATTTGACTCAAACCAGACCTGACATAATGCATGCAGTTTGTCTTGTGGCAAGATTTCAAGCAGAG
Organism: Cunninghamia lanceolata; assembly: GCA_027924645.1. Classification (NCBI taxonomy): domain Eukaryota; kingdom Viridiplantae; phylum Streptophyta; class Pinopsida; order Cupressales; family Cupressaceae; genus Cunninghamia; species Cunninghamia lanceolata. The sequence continues at coordinate 14,833,241 of BSBN01001272.1, read as the reverse complement.
CCTAAGGAATCACATGTGATGGCAGTCAAGAGGATATTGAGATATTTGAAGGGCACACCAGAGCATGGCTTATGGTATCCAAAGGATAATGATTTCACCCTCAGAGCATACACAGATGCTGATTGGGCTGGAGATATGGATGACATGAAAAGTACTAGTGGAGGTGCATTCTTCTTGGGAAGTAGATTAGTTTCATGGTTGAGCAAGAAGAAAGACTCAATCTCCTTGTCCACTGCAGAAGTAGAGTAAATTGCAGCAGCATGTAGTTGCACTCAAGTGTTATGGATGAAGAAAACATTAAAAGACATCAGAGTTGTGTATGAAGATCCAATTGCAATCGTTTGTGACAATACAAGTGCCATAAACATATCCAAGAATCTGGTGATTCACTCAAGGACAAAACACATATCCATAAGATATCATTTCTTGAGGGAAAAGGTGACAGTAAGTGAAGTCAGGTTGGAGTATGTATCCACAAAAGATTAGATTGCAGACATCTTTACTAAGCCTCTGCCTAAGGATACTTTTGAGTATCTCAGAGAAAAGTAGGGGTCATCACCCCTCCTGCTCTGAACTAAGGTGCACAGAAGTGCATCAATTCGGTGGTGCTTGCAGATTCATTCTTTAAACCAGATTGATGATTTGGTAGCTACATCTCAGGGGGAGTAGCTAATGAGATCAGTAAGTATTGTTGATAGGGGGAGTAATAAAGAAAAGTAAAGTCAGAAAAATATTTGGTTCTATTAGAGCAGCAAAATGCAAGTATGTGCCCTTTGCCATTGATGTCAAAGGGGGAGAGAATTCATGTGAAAAACTTAGGTAGGAAAGAATGCATATGTGTGAAGAGTAAGGGGGAGAATCTTGTCTTGATGGTAGTTATAGTTTTTCACATCATATGTTTCTATCAATGACAAAGGGGGAGATTGTTGCAAGTATGTGCCTAATCAGTGTTGTCATTGATGTCAACATATCTGTGTTGTCATTGGTGTCAATTGTATCCTTATATTTTGATTGATTAGAAGCCTTGTATGTTGAGGACATTAAGAAAATTAGCCCCTCCGGAAGAATCAGAAAGGAAACGGTGAATCACATTGAAGACAGTGAGTTGCATACTAAAGAACAGTCTAGAAGATTGCTCCGCATTTCTTTCAGATTAAAGATCTTGGTTTGCGGATTAAAAGTTATTTATATGCATGTCTAAAGATGCTAAATCCTAAGTTTGAGCCTCCGGTATAAATAATTGAGTGAGTTACATTCACCAAAGTAAAACTTATTTTTTATGATTATTCACTGGTGACAGGGAGAAAGTATTTTTCTCTGCATTCCTCCGCATTGAAGTATTTTGCTCTGCGGTTCTAGAGGGAAGTCTGGGATAATGATAAGTGTCTATAACTAGAATGGTTCATGATTTGGCAGTCTGTAAGCTATTTTTGTTTCATGACAATTGAAGACAGTGAAGTTCATGTGCTCTGGTGTGAAGAATCTCATGGATAAAGTGGTTAGAGTTTGTGCAGTTGCTCCTAGTGATTACAACGTGCTTGTAGATGTCCCCTGATCATGTTCCTACCTTTACATTGGTCCACGTTAAGGAATTGAGATCGTGTTTGAAGATTATTCCTAAATAACGTAGCGTGTAACTAGTCTTAGTCAACTTGGTTAACTCCAGTGATTGCAGAGATCTATTGAAGATTGTAGAAGCGTGTTGTGGCATGGAAGATTGTGTTTGAGTCCCAGCTAAGGTGTGGAGTGATCTGCATACATTCTTACATCTTTTCCTTAGCTAAGTTTGTATTAGGTCCAGACCTATTTCTATGAATGTTTATAATGTCGACCTTGGAGATTGTTCCAACGGTTGATGATTGTAATGCCGACCTTGATGATCATTCCAACGTTGATGTAGTGTATAAATACTTGTAATTGAGTCATGAAAAAGATATTAAGAGTGTGAAAATGCAAAGAAAAAGTGAAGTAGGGTAGCAGAGCAGAGTAGAGGTGTTTGTGCTTCAATGGAACTGAACCTTGGCATGGAGTAGATGCTTTTATCTCAGTTCAACCTTTTGGCAGTGAGCCACCTTTAGGCAATGAGACTTTCTTTGTAGTGAGCACTTTGGGCAGTGAGCCTCTGATTTTCAATATTGATATAACTTATATATTTCTGTGGGATAACACCCACCGTGGTTTTTCCCCTTTAGGGTTTTCCACATAAAAATTTGGTGTCTTATGTGTTGATTATACTTTTGTGTTGAAGCTTCTCATTGTATGCTTTCATGGTTATATTTGAATATAAGAGATTGATAAGTTAAGGATTGAAATTGATTAAAAGTTTTAGGACAACTGATTCACCCCCCCCTCTCAGTTGGCCGGTGCAATTCAACAAGTTGTAGCATTGACAATGGAATTCAAAAAGGACCCAAGAAGAACAATAAGATTTTATTGTGGTATATGCTGATAGTGGGACAAACATGTAATGGATGATTGTCCCATATGATTAGAAGAAGGATATGAACCATTAGTTTGAGCAATAAATAAAGAGGAGTCCTCTATAGATAGAGGCATGGATAGGGCATAAGGATTGACTGCAACATCACTAAATTTTGTTATCCAACCCATGGTTATTGAGAACCACAATGGAGATGAAACTAAAGATAAGTCAATAATATAAATTAGGCGGTACCCAAAATATAAAATGAGGAGCCTTCTACTAGATATAACAATGATTATTCTCAAGGATATGGCAGAGGAGGCTATTGCAATGATAATAGAGGTGGTCATAGAAGAGGAAGAAGTCAAATACCAACATGTTACTACTATGGTAAACTAGGACTTTATGCAAATGAATGTAGGAGTAGGAAGAAAGAAAGTCAAGTTGTGGATTTTATGGTGATGCTACACAATGTTTTTAGTTGCCTTGATGCTGCATATTTTTACAAGAATGGACCGGTACAAGGAACACAAAATGAAGAATTGTCGAGTCTTGATACATTATGCAGTGCCAAGGTGTTAATGAAATATCAAAGAAAGGATAGAATATTAGAAGATGCAAGAAAGTTAATATAGAATCTAAATATGAAGCAGGAGAACCTTCTATAATAAAAGAAGAATCATTGGAAATACAATATAAAGAAAGGACGGAACAACTTAGGAAGATATTGAGAAATTTAGGAAGAAAGAGAATAGGGTTGTAGTAGTTACCCATGAAGGGGCATATACAAATAAAATAAATAGATAAAGGTCAAACACTTGCTATCTTAGCTAAAGAACTCAAAAGATTTTTCAAATTTAAAGATGTTGATATGTGGAAGGTTGTCTTCAAGACAAGACAATGAATTAGGTCCTTGGAGGATGTTGACATGTAGGAACCAAAAATAGAACAAACATAATTACATTCATTGTAAGACTACTACGGTAAAATCTAAGACATTGTGGTACTTGTTGAAGGATGAACAGGTACAAAAACACATAGGACACATCCCTACATGACTAGGAGGCTATATGAGTACTTGTCCTCACCACAAGTAAATTAAAGGAGAGACACATAGAAAGAACACATGCAGAAGAGGATAAATAATAGAGAATAGGGAAAGAGCAGAACAAGAGTACAAGATAAACTAGAGAATAATGAATGTAATGTAAAGAGAATTACTACCCAAGCATATGTGATGTTTATATCTATGCTTGTGGTACATAATGCACATTGTATAAAAAGAATATATAATTCAAAAATATGAGCAGATCGATTATATGGTGCATGTGAATGTATAAATTTTGGTTTTGTTCATATGATGCATATATTAGTTGCCGCACTATTATGATTTCCTTCTTATTGCATCACCCTGTAGTTAATTTCTCTGCCATAAATAATCTTAGACCTTGGGCCTATATTTTATTGTCAACAACTATTAAGTAAGAAGTACCACCTATTTCTTAGTGGATGAATGAGTAACATAAATGACCTAGAAAGATGACCTTTGAATAACAAGTAAACATTGTATTAAACTTACATAAAAAATATATTATATGTTATAAGAATGCATTGGTTGAGATAAAAGTGTTCCTAATTCATACTACTCCTTACGTACTAGCGCTCATACAAAAATAACCTCTCCTAAAAATACTAATGTTAGTTAATTGAAAAAAAAAAAATTCAAAAATTAGCCTATATAAATGAGTTGATTCTTGAAACACATATTTGATCAAATTTGAAATAAAATAAAATTAAAAAAAAAAGTACCTTGAAGCCAAAGAGGAGACTAGTTTGATTGTGATAGAGGATTGGTACTTGTAATTTGAGATTGGATCTAGAATGAATATATCAAGATGACTATATTTACTAAAATATAGAATTGTGCATTAACTTGGATCAAGAAAAAAAGGATGCAATACAAAATAGTAGAATAACAAGATAGCAAGATTCTACAAGATTGCAAGAATACAATATCACATCTTGTTCAAGTGTGAGCAAGGGTAATATTTATAGGAAATACTACTAGCTAAGGAGTCCTAACACACAATAACCACTTCCAAAAAGAGTCGTAATTGGAAATAACCACTTGCAAGTTACCTCCCTAGGGCGTTACCTGCCTGCGTAGAAGCCTACCTAAGCATGCTTATACTAACATGTATAATAAACCTAGGATAATAAATTAATGTATAAGATAATATATTGCACTAACATTATGTCTTAGTTAAATCTTGTTGATTGATTCAACGCTTTTTATAAAGCTTGAAGACATACCAAGTAGTGTATGCAACATATGTATAAATAATTGACAATGATGTGGTACTATGATGTGGAATGCTTAAGACTTGATGCAATGAGGTATTATGGATGTTGAAGTGACCTTGTGCAAGAACTAGGGTTTTGACATGCATTAATGTAATTGAGATAACTAATGCAAAAGATTGAGTGGTGATTGTTGAGTGATCCTTTGTGATGGTGGGCATAGAGGACTTGTTCTAATGATAGATGGTGAAATGACCTAGGGTTGATACATGTTTATACAATGTCCTAGGCATACAATTTAAACTTTTTGGCACGAGAGTTAGTAAGTAATGATAATATTGAGTTGAGTCAGCGTAGGGCCATAATCAATTTTGAAATTGGACAAAGTAGATCAAGGTTGTACCTATAGCCTTGAATTGGGTCAAGGTCACCCCTGTGGTCTTGAACTTGCTATAGGAAATGTTGTTATGAGATCTAGGAATATTTTGAATAGAGAAAAGATGATATTTCTGAATATAAGACTAAGTCTAAATCAATAGAAACATCAAATAAATCGAAATCATGTGCTAAAGCAATGCATATAAAACATCCACACAAAATAATATAATGCAAAAACGATTTTTTTAAAGAATACACTTTTCACCCTTGAGGGGTAAGTGATTGCTAGAATTCTCATCTTCCCCTCCCCCTATAAAAAACCAAAAGGTTGAATAGTGCCTCCTTTTGCCTCTTGATAGGAGTCGAAGTGAAATGAGGATGATTTCATTTGCCACTTCCTCTAACCTATCATTTCTCATTTGATTGAATAGGGACATTTTATATAGCTTTAGATGCTACTTAAAGGTAAACACCTATGTACGGATGTAACGTTCTCAAGCAAGTTGTCTTTATCATTTATTTTGCTAGAAATGGTGAGGGTTTAGATTTTGGTACAATCTACGAGGGAACGAAATCTTGTTTCAAATTGTCCACCCAATAATGAGTGACTAATAGAATAGCTTTTGGTTGCTTTGTGCCTTTGGACACGTGTCCATGGCTGAGCCATTGTTAGAATTTTATAACTTAAAATTATTTATAAACTCTTCAACCAAAAAAAAGAATAATATCTTTTGCGTATCTTTCCCCCTTCACTTACTATTTTCGATTTTTTAAACACGGCAACCAAAAAAAACAAAATTATTCGTAGGACATTTTGGTAAAGAAAAATCATTTCACAATACGTGTCAGCCAATTAGAGCATGACTAATGTTAGGGCCTCTTTTTTGGTTTGATACCTTAAATAATAGAAAACTAGCCTAGGAATGTGTTCCTACCCTGGGACTCGGAAGAATGAGTTATAAATTTAAAATTCAGGCTGGCCATTTTTCCTTGAAAGCATCCCAAAATATCTTGCATGTGTACGTTCCTCATCTCATTCTAGTATTGATCACTCTCAATCACTCTAGATGGTGGTGTTCAAAAGAAATGAGTATATAATGGAACATTCCTTTTCACCATTATGTAAGTGTATTTGGGAAAATTGCATTACTTATATGCATTGCATTTTCCTCCTGTGATTTGGACTTACTTTGGTTAATTTGTTTGATTAGTATTCAATCATTATAGAATTGGTGGTGTTCAAAAGAAATGAGTATTTAATGGAACGTTCTTTTTCACTATTATGTATGTGTGTACTGGTGAAAGTTGCATTACCTATATGCATTTTCCTCCTGAGTTTTGGACTTACGTTAGCTAATTTGTTTGATTAGTATTCAATCATTGTAGAATTGGTGGTGTTCAAAAGAAACGAGTATTTAATGGAACTTTCCTTTTCAACATTACGTATGTGTGTACTGGTGAAAATTGCTTTACATATATGCACTTTCCTCCTGGGTTTTGGATTTACTTTGGCTAATTGTTTGATTAGTATAGAAAATGATGTATATTTATATAAATGTTGATTATATCTGCCATAGTTGAGTTAGATAGTTTTTTTTAAATATTGAACAAAGCAAATAATACAATAGAAAAAAATAGTCTTCAAAGGAGAGACTTCGAAGGAAAACCTGTAGCACACCAAAACATGAGCCAGCCACAGATAGAAAACAATAATAACCAAATACAACAATCAAAGCTACAACATGAGCAAGAACAAAGTCGAGGAAACCTCTAGCCCAAGTACCATCCATGGATATAATTCTAGTTAAAAATTAGATTAGAAGAGTGCCCCACATGTTAGTTGTTCTAAGCATGATTTTAAGGTTGATTGGGTAAATAATTTGATCTTAACTTAATTTTAATATCACACATATTAAGGATTTGGATATGATTTGTTTTTTTTTAACCACAAAGGAATCAGTAGCCCAACAATCCATAGGTCGAGCCCCCTATAACCTCTGGGTTGTACATGTTGCGCCTAATGTATACAATGGATATATGATTTGTTATTATAATTGCTTATTAATCTAGGTTACTTTTATCATATGAAAATGAACTTGGTTCATTTTTGTGGTGTGGATTTGACCCTTGAACTTTCAAATTTAAAATTAGGCTCATGCTCCTTCTCCCTTTCCAACTACTTGTTATGTGTTGACTAAAGTACAAAAATATTTTAATTGCAATCTAGGGAACCTGTTGTATAAAATGACAAACCTGAATTATTTATTATCATTTAGAAATTGTTAAGTGTTATCCGATAGCAAGCATGAGAGCTCTGTTACACATTGCATCATCATAAGAGCACAACCACATTATAGACATACTGTATGATTACATATTTTCTTCAATTATGTACCAAACCATTAAATTGGTAATATAGGTTTGGCCAAAGGAGAGCAATCCTAGCATAGAAAGCTCCTCAACAATGTCTACCAACACCACCCCTTTCAGTTATAGCTTCTAGGCATCAAGACAAGTAGATCTCTAACATCAATTTCAACGTAATTCAAATCTACACATAGGGTCTAGTTCCATAGAGGCAGAGATTAGTTTTGCAAGTGCAGAAGTGAACTAGAACACCAAACAATAATTTTCCTAGTTTCAAGGTAGTCATTGTTAGGAAAGGTGTCTCAACCTTGCATCTTAATGCTAAGAACCACAAAAAGCAATTTTTAGGGCTCTAGAGGTCATTTTAAGCCTAAAAAATGTCAAAATGGACCTTAATTGGAGCAAGTTGGTTATAATGGCATGTAGTTCTTTGAGCTCTATAGTTTTTTTAAATGGGCTCAATTAACTTCCTGGATCAAAAGTTATGATCTTCAAAAGTTGGGCCTCCCACATTGAAAATGTAAGAGCATCTATGACACATAATAGAGTTGTAAGAGGGAGTTACACTTGTTGACCAACTTATGATGCATCCTATGACACATCATAAGGCATCTTTGAATGAAGATAATGGATCCAAAATGGAGCACCCAAGTTGGTGAGTGGATTATGACAAGCTTATGGCAGGTGAGAGGAATATGTTATTTTAGACTATGGACTCATCTTGGGATTTGGGTGGATTTTTAACTAGGGATTTGGGCACCACATTTTGGGTGGTTTTAGCTCATAGTTGTAGGAGTCAAGGACAACACTGAGAGGGGGGGTGAATCAGTGTTGTATGAATTTTAACTTTTTGCAAACTTTATATTACAAGATAGATAGAAAGGAGGACATTAAAGATTTGTTGAGTTTATATGCACAAGACTTATAATAACATATGTAAACAAAACATGATCAAACCATTAATATGCACACACAGAAGAAATCAATGAGAAGCATGACACAAGCTTTTTACCGAGTGGAAAACCCTCAGGGGTAGAAAAACCAATCATGAAGTGCCTCACTGGCTTAACTTTAAAAACTTCTTACAAAGTCTCATTGGCTAAATATTATGTCTCACTGACAATTGAGAGGTCTTATTGACCTACAAGCCTCACTGGCATACTGTGCCTCACTGGCAACAATGTTTAGAAGCACCAGCTTCAAGGAGCACCAACCCCTAATACAGAACAAACTGAAAACAAGAATTTAGAGGGTTTCGCTGTTTCAATACAAAACATTTCTTCTTTCTCATGTGTCTGTCAAATGGCCATTCTTTTCATCAACCCAAATCATATACAAACTCAGAGATTCAAAATCAATCCTATATCCTGATCCACTCAACAACACTGCATATTTTGTATGTTTCATCTCTGTCTATTTATAAAGTTACATAAGTGCACCTGAAGAATTATTGTAAATGAAAAGACTCTTGATGTTCCTCTTCTCTGCAAAATCAATTTCACCTTTTATGACCTTTCATATTAAAAAATAAATAGCTTCTTCTTTATTTTTGTGTCAGTTTCACCTTCTGACCCTTGACATCTGCATAAACAATTCATCTAAAAAATAATAGTAAGGTCATACAGAAATCTTCAATAATATCAATCAGTGCCCTGTAGGAGAAAAATAAAAACTCTTCTTGTATCCTCTTTTTATCCTGCAAGAAATCCTGAATAAACAAATTACATCTTAGCAAGAACTATTTTTCTGCAAGAATATAAATCTGTGCATAATTACTTCAAAGACTTTTCAATCTTTTCATCTTCTCTCTGACAAAATCTTTTTCATCTTCTTCAAATCCTCTCTTCTTCATATTCTTTTCTTTCTGCAAAATAAAACTTCAAGAATAATTGAATAAAAAATCTCCACCAATTTGTCTTCTTATTTTACAAATAAACTTCAAACTAAAAAATCTTCTAATAATAGCCTTTTTGTCATGAAAAAATCTCCACAAGGAAATTGCCTTATTTAAAAGCACTAAAAAAATCTCCTTACCCTCCAAGAAATAAAAAGTTTCTAACTTCATCACCATCCACTTAATATGATGCTTTTCTCCATTTAAATATATATGCATATTCCCATTTAAACATGAAACTATCTCTCCATTTTCATAGAGCATTTTTAATGTTTTTAAAATTTCTCCATTTAACATAAATCGTGCTCCATACTATTTTGCTCCCCCTTAAAATAAGCAACAAGTTCTTCATAAACGAAATAAATCGAGCCCCCAAAAGTAAACTCTTAATTAAAAAACTTTCAAATGAACTCCCCTTCGAATATGCTTATATTCGATGCTTTCATTCAAATCTTTGAGTTCACCTCTCCAAGGCATTGGTCTATATACCATTTGAAATGCTTTTTAGCTCTTTCAAAACATTTAAACAAAAACCGATCAATATTCATTTCCCGCTAGGCATCCTCCTTACATAATATGCATCCACTTTATAGCCTTTTTGTTCGCTCGAAACCTTTAAAAGGTGACTGGTGTAAAAGGTAAGACAAGGTAGAGAGGCCGGTCAAGCCACGTTGATTATCCCTTTGGCAGGTAAGCTTAAGTTAAATTGACTTGCTATAATAAGTCATTTAACAATTACAATATAAAGTGCCCTTTTTGTATGACTGTTAGAACTATAACAAATGTGACAAAGTTTAAGGTTTGGAATATGTAGGATTTAAGTCTTTGTAACTTGAATAAACTTTTCTGGTCCAGAAAGAAAAACAACACCTGATGTAAAGCATAAAGACATCACCCTCAAACACAATAAATCTCCCGAACCTGATGTAAAGCATAAAGATCAACTACACGATGAAAAGCATAAAGACCAACTGCACTGAATGCATGAAGATCAACTCACTAAATATGCAATGTAGTACCAATCAACATGAAAATCTAAGGACACATATAAATTACTTCTCAACCATATGAATTGTATCTTGATTAACCTTTTTGACATCAATAACAACCTGTTTCCAACCTTGGGACAATGAAGACTAGTATACCATTGAAGACTATGCCACTATGTTTCACTGAGATCAAATGAAGACCATTCCGTGTTATTTGTATCAAGCCATTGTCACTTGTAACCAACATGATGTCACTGTATACAAGCAAGATCCCACTGTCCAAAATGATTGTGAAGACAATCTTTGTAAACTAAGTAAACCATGAATCAAGATCACATCTCATATCTTGTCTTGAGCACAACCTGACAACCTTGTCTTGAGCATTACACCAAACCAACTCCACATCTCTGTGAACTAACAAAACAATAAACAACTATCTCCTCCTGATGTCCTGCAACAACTATGGCAACTTTGCAACATCAACTGAACACACTTTTGACATCAATGACAACTTGTCACCATCAATCTCCCCCTTTGTCATTGATGGCAAAACCACCTGATGCAATTTTTCTTTCTCCCCCTTTTTGACATCTGATGACAAAGACTATTATCACCCCCTGAGAAAATAACTCCACTGAAACATGTTAAATCTTGATCATAACATTTACAAACACATTACATTATGAGGGCTTTGAAGACATAAACTCCTGTTATCTTGTTAACCAAAAAATTAGAACCACTTACCAAAATCTTGATACCACTTGTCTTTCAAAGTATTGAAGGCATTGAATGCAAATTTTCTAAACTTTTCCTGAACATCAACAATTCGAACTTGAGAGCAAAAAGATACCATGAAACTTGCACAAAACCACTCTGAAGATGAAGACTAACACACTCCTGATGACCTCACATGTGATTGAAGGTTAAACTTTCAAAACAACAATCCTTCTTCAATCAACAACACTTTTTGACCCATATGACAAATCTCCAATGAATCTATTTGCTTCCCATGTGATAAAGTTCACAAACAAATCACTGCTCATAAATATCACTGATACTGACAAGAATAACCAATATAACTCAACTCAACTCAGCACTGATCCACTTCCTGACTTAGCCCTGAAGCAACATATCAACCTGAAGTATACCACCCAATTATTGACATCAAACTATCCATACAGTACTCTTTGATGAACAATTTTGCAAGCAAAAATCATGAAGACTCCTCATCACTCAGCTCTCAACACAAGATGCCAAGATGACCATTTTTGATAAGACCTTTATTTGCCTCTGATTTGGTGAAATACAAGATTCACCATCAATGTCATAAGAAACTCTAGATTGTCATAAGTTGAAGCTCATACCTTTTGCAATCACAATGTCAAATCACATCTGAAATAAACTACAATCAACAAGAATTTCTGTCTCTTGACTTTATCATTCAAATCAGTAAATCAACACTTTTAAAAATACTTTGGATTGCAATACCATAACAATTCAACCTTTGTAATCATTAACATGATCAGGATCATTTGTTAAACAATTTGTGCATTTGAACTCCTGAAACACCTTTTCAATATCTTGAAAGCATAATAGGCCAAAGAACACCTGAAACACTGTCACATACTAAACATCAACATTGTTAGCAACATCATTATCAACTATTTCAAAGCATGGCAAGAATGATAGACAGACAAGATCATCATATCAAATGATCTCCTTCTTGAAACTTCTTGGGCTTAACTGATAGAACATTTGATACCTCCCCCTTACATCATGCTATGTTATGCAACAGATGAAATGACTTGTGCAAGATGCACAAGCTTAGATTCTGACTTCTCTTTACTTTCTTTCTGCTTCCAAATTTTCACAGGTGCTTTCTTCCTCCAAACCTTTTCTTCCTCTTTCCATTTCAACTTTTTCAAATGAGGTGAAGCTCTCCTGCAACTGTGTGCTTTATGACCAAGAGAGTTGCACTTATAACAAATTATGTTGTAATCAAAATCAATTGACTGATAATACCTTTGAGTACTCATATTAAACTTCCATGTAAGATCATACCTTTTATATACTTTACAATTTCTTTGAATATGTCCAATATTATTGCACTTGTAACAAACAATCTTAGTATTCCTTTTGCAATTAACTGATTTGTGTCCAAATTGATTACAAGTATAACAATAACCATTAAATGAATAGTTATACCTATACATGTATGCTTCTCTAACAGGAGCACTTTTTCTGAAATTTCTTCTTCTTTGATTATGTATTTTGTTTTCAGTGGCAACATTCAAATCAATCTTCTGTCTGGGAGTCTCTCTAGCTTTTGAACATTCTCCTTCTTCAAAACTAAGTCCAGTAGTGTCTCCATATAGTTTTTGTTTACCAAACATCTTATGTAGCTTTCTTGTGCTTTTCAAACTCCTTATACTTCTTAGATAAAGCTTTGAGACCATCATACTCTTTTCTTAGATTGATAATATCACTCTCTAGTTTTAGATTCTCAATCCTTGCAACTTCAAGGTTAGATATTGAGACATCAGCTATCCTCTTAGCTTCTTCAATTTCTGATTTCAAACTGACAATCAATTTGTCTGATTCACTTGCTTGATTCTTCAAGTCTACAATCAGGTTTCTAGCATCTTCAAGATCTGTAAGAGCTTTGTCTTTTAAAACTCTTTCTTGTTGCAACTGCAACATTAATTTATGGTTCTCCTTCTTATAATTCTAGAGCTCACTCAGAGCATATATAAGCTCTCCTTCCAGATCAATCTCACAATCTTGTTCATCATATCCCTGATCATCATCACTTGTGATGGTAGCTTCTTCTGAATCTGATTGGGTTTGAACTTCAACTCCTTCATTTGAAAGTCTCCTTTCATTGCCACTTTCTTCACACACCAGAGTGTCCTCTTTATCATTACCTTGATAAATTCTTATCAGTTCTTTCCAGATATCCCGAGCTGTTTCACACTGCACAACCTTACAAGAAATATCATTAGATAAACTAGATAAAATAACCTTCTTGGCTATATGATTGCATTTAAGAGCCTCTTTGTTATTTGCAGAATTACCATTCTCAATTGACATTAAAACATCATATCCTAAGAAGGATAAATACACTTGCATTCTAACATACCAAACTAAAAAATTTGAACCATCAAACTGAGGAGCATCTGAAACCTTTTCTTCTAAGACAATATCAGACTCAACATGGAGAACATCTTTATCAACTGACTTTATATCAACATCTTGATTTTATATGAATGATGTCTTTTGTGTCTTTTGACCAGAATGAATCTTAACATTTCTCATGTTCTTATTTCTCCTGCACTTACCCATTGAACTCCACACACATGACCTACCCAAGATGATTAAGCTGCAAAAGGGAACCTTGCTCTGATACAAATTGTAGGAGTCAAGGACAACACTGAGAGGGGGGTGAATCAGTGTTGTATGAATTTTAACTTTTTGCAAACTTTATATTACAAGACAGATAGAAAGGAGGACATTAAAGATTTGTTGAGTTTATATGCACAAGACTTATAATAACAGATGTAAACAAAACATGATCAAACCATTAATATGCACACACCGAAGAAATCAATGAGAAGCATGACACAAGCTTTTTACTGAGTGGAAAACCCTCAGGGGTAGAAAAACCAATCATGAAGTGCCTCACTGGCTGAATATTATGTCTCACTGACAATTGAGAGGTCTTACTGACCTACAAGCCTCACTGGCAACAATGTTTAGAAGCACCAGCTTCAAGGAGCACCAACCCCTAATACAGAACAAACTGAAAACAAGAATTCAGAGGGTTTCTCTGTTTCAATACAAAACATTTCTTCTCTCTCATGTGTCTGTCAAATGGCCATTCTTTTCATCAACCCAAATCATATACAAACTCAGATATTCAAAATCAATCTTGTATCCTGATTCACTCAACAACACTGCATATTTTGTATGTTTCATCTCTGTCTATTTATAAAGTTACATCAGTGCACCTGAAGAATTATTGTAAATGAAAAGACTCTTGATGTTCCTCTTCTCTGCAAAATCAATTTCACCTTTTATGACCTTTCATATTAAAAAATAAATAGCTTCTTCTTTATTTTTGTGTCAATTTCACCTTCTGACCCTTGACATCTGCATAAACAATTCATCTAAAAAATAATAGTAAGGTCATACATAAATCTTCAATAATATCAATCAGTGCCCTGTAGGAGAAAAATAAAAACTCTTCTTGTATCCTCTTTTTATCCTGCAAGAAATCCTGAATCAACAAATTACATCTCAACAAGAACTATTTTTCTGCAAGAATATAAATCTGTGCATAATTACTTCAAAGACTTTTCAATCTTTTCATCTTCTCTCTGACAAAATCTTTTTCATCTTCTTCAAATCCTCTCTTCTTCATATTCTCTTCTTTTTGCAAAATAAAACTTCAAGAATAATTGAATAAAAAATCTCCACCAATTTGTCTTCTTATTTTATAAATAAACTTCAAACTAAAAAATCTTCTAATAATAGCCTTTTTGTCATGAAAAAATCTCCACAAGGAAATTGCCTTATTTAAAAGCACTAAAAAAATCTCCTTACCCTCCAAGAAATAAAAAGTTTCTAACTTCATCACCATCCACTTAATATGATGCTTTTCTCCATTTAAATATATATGCATATTCCCATTTAAACGTGAAACTATCTCTCCATTTTCATAGAGCATTTTTAATGTTTTTAAAATTTCTCCATTTAACATAAATTGTGCTCCATACTATTTTGCTCCCCCTTAAAATAAGCAACAAGTTCTTCATAAATGAAATAAATCAAGCCCCCATAAGTAAACTCTTAATTAAAAAAACTTTCAAATGAACTCCCCTTCGAATATGCTTATATTCGATGCTTTCATTCAAATCTTTGAGTTCACCTCTCCAAGGCATCGGTCTATATACCATTTGAAATGCTTTTTGGCTCTTTCAAAACATTTAAACAAAAACCGATCAATATTCATTTCCCGCTAGGCATCCTCCTTACATAATATGCATCCACTTTATAGCCTTTTTGTCCACTCGAAACCTTTAAAAGGTGACCGGTGTAAAAGGTAAGACAAGGTAGAGAGGCCGGTCAGGCCACGTTGATTATCCCTTTGGCAGGTAAGCTTAAGTTAAATTGACTTGCTATAATAAGTCATTTAACAATTACAATATAAAGTGCCCTTTTTGTATGACTGTTAGAACTATAACAAATGTGACAAAGTTTAAGGTTTGGAATATGTAGGATTTAAGTCTTTGTAACTTGAATAAACTTTTCTGGTCCAAAAAGAAAAACAACACCTGATGTAAAGCATAAATACGTCACCCTCAAACACAATAAATCTCCCGAACCTGATGTAAAGCATAAAGACCAACTGCACTGAATGCATGAAGATCAACTCGCTGAATATGCAATGTAGTACCAATCAGCATGAAAATCTGAGGACACATAAATTACTTCTCAACCATATGAATTGTATCTTGATTAACCTTTTTGACATCAATAACAACCTGTTTCCAACCTTGGGACAATGAAGACTAGTATACCATTGAAGACTATACCACTGTGTTTCACTGAGATCAAATGAAGACCATTCCGTGTTATTTGTATCAAGCCATTGTCACTTGTAACCAACATGATGTCACTGTATACAAGCAAGATCCCACTGTCCAAAATGATTGTGAAGACAATCTTTGTAAACTAAGTAAACCATGAATCAAGATCACATCTCATATCTTGTCTTGAGCACAACCTGACAACCTTGTCTTGAGCATTACACCAAACCAACTCCACATCTCTGTGAACTAACAAAGCAATAAACAACTATCTCCTCCTAATGTCCTGCAACAACTATGGCAACTTTGCAACATCAACTGAACACACTTTTGACATCAATGACAACTTGTCACCATCAATAGTTTCCTAATTACTATTTGATGGTTTCATGTATTGTTTCTCTTATTTATTGGGTGCTTGAGATGGAGGTTTCATAGTGAGTTTTGTAGGTATTGTTATGATGTCAGAATTGTTCTAGATCTCTTGTTGGTGATACTCTTGTAAAGGCTTCGACTTTGCAAGTGTATTGTAACCACTAATTGTTGAATAATACATTGAGTTACTTTGGAGTGTGGGATTTTTCTCCTAAAAGGGTTTTCTCCATGTAAATCACTATGTTATTGTATATTGCTTTTCCATTCATTTCCCTATAATTGTATGATTATTTTAAGTTTTACACATCCTCCTCTCATATATTAGTGTAGGAAGTGTATTCCACACCTCTACTTCCTTTTGGTACCAGAGTCTAATCACCTCAAAGTCTAGATGTTTTGGACAAAGTTTTTTGTATTAACCTTGGATTGAGTAAGTGCTTGCATAGAAGATCTTGTGACAAGAAAATGGCAAGCACATTGAGAATAGAAATGGAGAGATTTACATGCACTAACTTTGAGATGTGGAAGCTCAAAATGGAGGATATGCTCATGGATAGAGATCTATGGGTTGTTGTATTTGGATCCAAACCCACTACAATGTCACAAGATAACTAGGATCTATTGGACAAAAGGTGAAGGGTCTTATTAGGCTCTTCTTGGTAGATTTTGTTTTGTTGAATGTACATGAAGAAGCCATAACATAAGCTCTTTGGAAGAAATTGGAGACTTGTACCAAGCTAACTCCTTAGTTAACAAACTTTTCTTGAGAAAGAAGTTGTACACCTTGAGAATGGTTGATGGTGGTTCTATCGCTAAGCATTTGAATGCATTCAATATGATTATGACCTAGTTGCACTTTGTTGGAGTGAAAATGGAGGAGGAGGATTGTTGCATGACACTTATGATTTCTTTACCAAACTGGTAGGATCACTTGGTGATGGAAATCAAGAACATTACCTCAAAACTCAAAATGTATGAGATAGTGGTTATGTTACTCTCAGAGGAGATGTGGTGGAAATCTTTTGAATCTGCCAAAGAGGCCTTAACTATTCATGGAAACTGAAGGAGAAAGACAAGAAGAAGGACAAAAAGAAAGAACAATCTAGATTCAAATCTCTTATAAAGTCCAAGGTAAAGTGTTGGAATTGTGGCAAGACCAGACACTTTTTTGGAGACTAAAAAGAGGAGAAAAAGAAAAAGAAGAGTGATTTAAATGATGAGTCTAAAAAGTCTTCTCAAGATGATGCAAATACCTTTGTCGTGGCTTTGGAAACTCATGCATCAAAAGTCGCATGGTTGATGGAAGGAAGGTGTACCTCAATGATGACTCTCACCTGAACATAGTTGGCCATGATAGAGTCTAGATTTGATTTCCTGATGGATAAACTTGAAGGGGAGTAATTGTGTGTTGAACATCCTTGGTTTGACACAGAACCTATTATCAACTAGCAATGTTAATGATGCAATAGTTTAGGTTATTTTTTCTATTGGTAGGTGTAAGATGGTGCAAGGAGTTGTGGTTCTCGCTAAGGGTGATCATTTGATCACTCCATTTCAACTAAATGAAAGCACTATCTAGTGTGATAGTTCTTCTATTCCTATGGTGAAGAGATATGTAGAATTTACACCTTTACCATCATAACTATTAGCAAAGAGGAGTGTTGTGTCTACTTTTGATGCTTACTCTTTTTGGGTACCTAAGAAAGCTCTTCCTTTTGAGGGAAAAATACTATTAGAGAAAATGATTCAATGGCACCAAAGGTTGGGTCACATAGGCAAGAAGAGTCTAAGAACCCTAAAAAATAAAAATCTTGTTGAGGGGTTGAATGACTATGCTCTTGAATTTGAATTTCATGAACATTGTATCTATAGTAAACAAAATTGTGTTTAGTTTTATTTTAGTTCTCATAAATCTTCTAGGTTGTTGGACGTAATTCATTCAAATGTATTTGGTTCTATTGATGTTCCTTAGATTTCTAAGTCTTTGTATTATGTATCTTTATAGTTGATTATTCTAGGACATGGTGTATTTCCTTTGGAGTAAAGATGAAGTCTTCAATTAGTTTAAGGAGTTTAAAGATCTTTTGGAAAATTAGAGTGGTAAGAAGATTAAGGTTTTGAGGATTGACAATGGTTATGAGTTGTGTTTCATTGATTTTGAGAGATTCTATAAAGATCATAAGATTGAGAGACATAAGACAACTCCATATACCCATCAATAGAATGGAGTTGCAGATAGAATGAATAGGATGTTTATGGAGAGGGCTAGAAGTATGCTTAGTAGAGCTAGCTTGGAACATAATTTCTAAGCACAAGTAGTTGCTACAACTTGTTACATGATTAACAAGTCTCCTACATTAGAGCTTGTTGATAAGACTCCTATGGAGACATGGATGGGAAAAAAACTCTCAATACAACATCTTAGAGGTTTTGGTTGTGAGGCATATGCACATGTGCCTCTAGGAAGAAGTGGTCAATGTTGGAGAACAAGGCAATGAAATGTATCTTCATTAGCTATGGTGTCATTGTGAAAGGGTACAAGCCTTGGAACCCTCTGCTGAGAGAGTTCTATATAGTAGAAGTTTTATTCTTAGAGAGATTAAGTCTTCTTCCATAATGTTGTAGCCAGAAGAGGATGGGAAGAAATATGTGGTTCAACTAAACCCAAATACCAAGAAGTTGAACTAGAAGCTTATGAAGGACTTGAAGAGGAGGAGAACTCAAATAGTCCCATAGTTCAAATGAGTATGCAAAACCTCCACTTTAGCTCTTGAGGAGGTCCACTCAACAGAGACAACAACCAGATAGGTATACTCCTTTTGATTGGAGATGTATTTTTTCTTTGATTACTAATACTAATGAGCCTAGAATTATGAAGGAGGTGATGGATATGGGATTTTATGAGTCTGAGAGAGTAGCTATGGACGAGGAGATGTCCGCATTGAAGAAGAATGACACATGGGACTTGGTACTCTTGATGGAAAGAAGAAAGCCTATTGGATGTAAATGGGTGTTCAAGAAGAAGATCAATTCAGATGGCAGTGTTGAAAAGTATAAGACAAGATTAGTTGCAAAAGGATATTCCCAAGTTGAGGGGATAGATAGTGAGATTTTTGCCCAATTGCCAAGTTGACATCTATTAGGTTCTTGCTATCTATAGCAACAAATTTTGATTTAGAGATAAAATAGATGGATGTGAAGACATCATTCCTACATGGTGACATGGAGGAAGAGATTTACATGACACAAATAGTACACTATGTTTTTAAAGAAAGGAGTCATTAGTTTGTACATTGAAAAAAACTTTGTATGGTCTCAAATAATCTCCTAGAATGTGATACCATAAATTTGATTCATTTGTGTTGGGCTTGGGATTTCTGAGGTCCAAATTGGATCACTGTAGTTTTTGTAAAATGGACAGTGATCAATTCCTTGTTATCACATTGTATGTAGATGATATGTTGTTTTTTGGTAACAATAATGAGGTGGTTTGTGATTTGAAGTCTCAACTTTCAGCACAACTTGACATGAGAGACTTGGGGGCTACCAAGTATATCTTGGGTATGGAGATTAGAAGAGATAAAACAAACAAAAATCTTTGGTTGGGATAGAGTAAGTATGTGAACTCTATAATGTAGCATTTCAACAAAGGATATTGCATACCTTTGAGTGTTCCTATTTTTGTGGGAACTAAGCTTTTAGTGGGGTAGTGTCCTAGGACACCCATAGATGGAAGATATGGCTTGTCTTCCTTATACTAGTGTGGTTGGGAGTTTGATTTATGCTGTGGTTTGTACTAGACTAGACATTACCCAAGTAGTGGGAGTCTTTATCCACTTTATGGCTAATCCTAGACAAGATCATTGGGATGCAATTAAGAGGGTCTTTAGATGTTTGTTGGGTACCTCTGAGAACTTTATTTATTTATCATGGTGATTCTATAGGGGCCAACACTCAGTGATATTCATGGACTTAGATAATGTAGGATTCAGATCCACCTAGGTAGATTCCTGATGGTAAGGAGTCTTCTTCCTCCACTTCAGATGTTCAGAGTGGGATGATGAGGATTCACCTCCTTCCACTCTTTGTTATAATTCAAATCTTGATGATTCTTCTCATGATACTTGGACTTCAGGTCCACCTTGGGCATGGTAGACACTACAAACTACAAGAGATTGGGTTGGGGATAAAATTAGACACTAGGTAGACATGTTCATAGATTTTGGAGACTTCCACGTGTTTACATTGCTTTTGCCTCTGATCCACAATATTTTTGGGAGGTATCTGATATTCCTAGGTGGGATGCTACCATGCAGGAGGAGTATAGTTCCTGTTGGTCTCTTACAATGACATAACAACTGAGCTCTTAAAACTGTAACTCAGAGATTGGACATCTGAACTGAGTAGCTATCTTAATCACTATGGAGATGCATTTCACTTGTCAACCCAGGGACGTGAACTTGAAATGGGTCAGCATAGTATGTGCACTAAGAACTTCAAAGTAGCCATGTTCATTCTATAGCTAGAAAAGACACAATGCTGAAGATAAACTGCTAAAAAGGAAGTAACAAGAATGCTGAATATTAACCAACAACTATTCTGGAATCAACTATATAACACAAAGTAACAATCTGGGCAAACAAACAGGAAACTACTCTATCTGCTTTGGCTGCAGGAATAGACACAGAATAGAATTCTAGTGGCTGCAGGAACATTCAATGCCAGCTTTTCTAAACACTTAACATAAAATGCAATTAAACTAAACGGTAGAATTCTCACCAAGTGGGCCCCCTTGGATGAGTATTCCCTAAAACAAATGTAAACTCAGAATTGTGAACTCACAACTTTATTTTATTCATTCAAAAGGACGAGTACAACTGAACATGATAACTGTATTACTAAAAACTGGATAGTGCAAGTACAATCTTCAAATAATCAACAACACAACCCCTCAAAAGGAGTATCTGAGTCTTATTTATAGAAGAAAGACTACTAACTAACTAGCAGGGTGGTTAACTCCAACACAATAGGAGGACGCCACATTATGGAAAACATAGAAAGTGGAAGGAAGTTACGCATACAAGGGAATCTGGTCAAGCGAGTTGCTTCAACGTAGATTTAGCATAACTATAACTCCTAAATTTGCTCAACAGATATTTAAGACCAGTTACAAAATGGTTGCTTTCCCTCCATTTGATATTTCAATGGCCACCACCTTTGACTTTTATGGTAAATGACCATCCAGCATAATCTTCCTCACTTTATGGATGCCAATTATATCTGCAAAATAATGTTAGTACACACAAATAATTGCTCATTCGAAACCACCTTGGAGTAATATTCATTAACCATATTTAACATTAACATAGACAGTTCAAATAGCATGTCTTTGCCATAGAAGGATATAAGAAATGACCTATGCTCAACAAGTTATAGTTTTGGGGGTAATGACATAGAAAGACCAAGAGTAAAGCATCAAAGTCCAAGATAGTTACAGCAAATAGACAATAAAGTTTATCAAAATATGAGTCATAAACTAGACTCATTAGTTCCTTAGTTAGGAACCACACTTAGTATCTTGTCCTCCTTCCTAGGGGAAGGAAACTTGTTCGATGGAAGTGGATTTATAAGACAAAATTCAGAGTATATGGGTAAGTGGATAAGTATAATGCATAGTTGGTTTTAAAGGGGTTTTCCCAAGTTCCTAGTGTTGATTACTTTGAGACATTTGCACCCATTGCAAAGATGAATTCCATTATACTCACCCTTGCTATCGTTGCAACACATCATTGGAAGGTTCACTAGATGGACATGAAGAGTGCATTTCTTCATGGAGACCTTAAAGAGGAGCTATACATGGAGAAGCTATAGGGTATTCTATAGGATTCTTCCTTGGTTTGTAAATAGGAAATCTATAGCCTAAAGTAGGCTCCTTAGGCTTGGTATGCCATGATGGATTCCTTCCTTCTCATGGTTGGGTTTTTTGTTGCCATTTAGATCCAAATGTCTACATTTTGTGGTAAGATGATTCTCTCCTCTTTCTAGTTCTCTAAGTTGATGACCAATTAATCATAGGGAGTTCTTCATCCATTGCAATAGTGAAAACTACCCTTCATGATAGGTTTTTGATGATTGACTTGGGCTTGTTGCATTATTTTCTCAATATTGATATATCTTAGTTTGCTTCCGAGATCACCATTACACAATCCAAGTATGCTCTAGATTTTCTCTCATGGAACCTCACATGGTTAATTGCAAACCTGAGCTCTGACTCCCTTTCTTTCTAGAGTCAAACTTGAGGCTTGGTGTTCTTCACATTTGGTCGATGGTACCTTGTATTAACAGTTTGTTGGGAGCCTCATTTATTTGAATTATATGAAGCCTGATGCTTCATATGCTATGGGCATGATCTCTTAGTTTATGTAGTCCAGCCCCATGAGTTGCACTAGAAGGAAGCCAAACATATTCTCCATTACATTCAAGGTACTCATAGTTTTGGGATTCACTATACAATGGGCATTGGTATTAACTTGGTGGGCTATATAGATTTAGACTGGGTAGGTGATTCTCAAAATCACAATTCTACTTCAGGGTACAACTTCTATCTTGATTTAGGTCCTAATTGTTTGTTGAGAAAAAAAAATCTGGTATTGATCTATCTTCCATTGAGGCTAAGTATTAGGGGTTGTTAATGCCACCACTAAGGCAATTTGGCTTTAGCACATTCTCATTGAGTTTGGTATCTAGTTCAGATGACCATCTATCATATTTTGTGATAACCAGAGTGCCATATAGATTTCATGAAACTTAGTCCATCATCAGTGGACCAAGCACATAGAGGTTCACATGCACTACATTAAGAAGCTTATCCATGGATATGTCATTGATCTCCATTACTGCCCAAATATTGAGTAGATTGTTGATATTTTCACCAAATCCTTTACAGATTGCAAGTATCTTTATCTATGAGATTTGTTGGAGGTGGGCTGTGGGAGGCTTCATCTTGGGGGGGGGGGGGGGGCTACTTAGTCCTTTCTTTCTCTTTCTACTATGAGGGGGATCTTTTCTCTATTTTGGGGGGCTATTCTCTCTTTTCATGGGGGCTTCTTCTCTTTGGGGGATTTCTATGTATAAACATGTACCTCATCATATTTCATTTGTTGGGACCTATTTTTTCACCCACCCAAGTCACTCTCAAGGGGGGTGTTAGTGTAGTTTTTTTATTTTTCCTTAGTTGGATATTATGTATTTTTTCTACACATTTAGTTTAGCTTGCCTAAGTTAATAAAGTGGGTAATAATGTGAGTGGAGTGAGTTGTCAGCATCTTCCATAGCAGTTACTTTTTCCTATATTGGATATTATGGAGTTACACTTCCTATTAGTCGTATTTTCCACCTCCTCCCTTTCACATAGTCTATATACACACACTCACCTAGCATTTATTTGCATATTGGTTAATGCATTGTGAGCTTTCCTTATGCTATTTTTCTTGTGTCTCTCGAGAATTTACATTTGTTTCATATTATTAGAAACTAACTCGGTGATGCTATTTTGAGATTTGATCATTTGTATTTATAGTTTTATAGTATCTAATCTTTACACTAGGTTTTGGGTAGCTTCTTGCTTGTTTGTAAAATCTAACATTATTTGCATATGGTTGTTGATGTCCTAGGTGAACTCAATAAGTTGAACAAAACCTTTAAATAAGAAAATGCAAACATTACAATTCTTAGGTTGGCCCTTGATGAAACCATAAACAATTTCTATATATGTTTTTTTACAAAAAGAAACATTTACAAAAGGTACAACTTACCTTTCCAAAATTTTAGTTGATTCTCAATATGGATACATTGTGATTAAGGAGGAAGACATGGTCGTAGAGGGATATGATTTACAATTAATAATTTTTCTAGATAAGGTATTTGATTATAGCAATGGAAGGAAGCAAAGCATGAAGTGTTGAAGACACACAAAATAGTTGTCAGCAACTCACATAAGGTTATATTTAGTGTCTGATAGATTGTTTAAATGAAAGATTTCCAAATCTTCTACTTTTTAATACAACAAAACTTTTTGATATTTCTTATTATCTATTAGTTGTCAAAGTCAAGATAATGTTTCAAATCATTAGATTGATAAGCTCGTTTAACATTTGCACCATACCATTTTAGACAAAGTTGACTTTATACCCTTATGTGATGTTAATGGTTGTAAATCATAGTTGCATTCTTTTCTTGATTAATTACATTTAGCTTGTGAGGGTTTTAGGCTGAAAGACACATGGAAGGTCTTTTATAACACAAAGCATTGACACAAAATTTAACCTAACATGATGAAGTTGCAGCAAGCTACTTTTACCATTCTTGCAAGTACAATGAATTTTGAAAGGGGATTTTCTAAGTAGAACATTCAAAGCTAGAGTTGAATATATTAGATGCACTAATGAGAATATCTCTCAATAATCTCGATGCAATATACATGGAGAGAGACAAAGTCAAGAAGAATTCTTGACTTCTGATATTTATTGTTACAAGCTAAATAATTTTATTTAAGTAGCAAATGATAGCTTAATAAACACGTTATTTGTTTATCACATACCATCCTTGCAAGTACAATAAATTGTGAAAGGGGATTTTCAAAGTAGAACATTCAAAACTAGAGTTGAATATATTAGATGACTAATGAGAATATCTCTCAATAATCCCGATGCAATATACATGGAGAGAGACAAAGTCAAGAAGAATTCTTGACTTTTGATATTTATTATTAAAAGCTAAATAAGTTTATTTAAGTAGCAAATGATAGCTTAATAAACACGTTATTTGTTTATCACAAGGTTTATAAATTTTTTAAAGACGTGGTTGAGCTAAATTTATTTCTATAAAAATATTCTTAACATTTATTTTTGTATTGATGTTATTGTACAACTTGAAAATATTTATCTTTTTATTTATTTATTTAATGTTTTTTATTTATATATTTAAATAAATGAATCGTTCATATTATTTGAGCCTGTCTAGGGAATCTCTTCGTATTATGGCTTTTCGTACAATTCACAGGGGAAAAAATCCTCTGATAAATTTTCGCCTAATGAAATACATAAGTAGCTTTCAGATTATATTTAACTCTGACCACATCTGCATATTTATATTTCTTCTTCGCTGTCATGTTGTTCAAAGACAGGGAAAAAGTTGTTTGTAAAGTCAAGCTTGTACAGTACTGCTTGTCTTATTACATATAAAATCATAAAACAGGGTAATATCTGATTGTAAGTACATTAGGTAATACGGAGTTTGCCTCTCCATAGGATACCACTATTATATGGATGCAGTAACACCATGATCATCGTCCATGTTGAGGACAACATGCCTAGGATTGGGAAACATACATTTACAAGTATTTCAACAGTCTTCATCACTCAACATAAGAATGTTGTTGAAGATTTGATTTTTTAATAGAAATAATGAGATTATATAGACCTATGTATCTTTGCTATTTAAGGGGATTATAATATGATAGGTAAGTATACATCTAAATTAGAAGTTGTGGGATCGGATTTATTCGTACTTTTGGGAGTTTGAATCTTGATGGGTGAGGTTATCAAGGAGCATACCATCATCCTCACCAATTTATCTATAATCCTTCAATTGTTATCTAAGATTTTGAAATCTATATCTACAAGTGAAATGCCTCATGAGTTCTAATTACCGCTCAATTGTAAATAATTTTTTTAATAAATTAAATTGTATGTTAAAAATCAATGTTAAAAAAGGACAGCTACTCTTAAAATTAACAAACAACATGAAATCATGCTTCAAAACCAAACCAATAAAACTTGATCGATTGTAGCTATGAGAGCCCTTTATATCTATCTCAACATCAGTTTGAAGCCTAGACACTAGCCCACAATTCTTTGGGCATATTTAATCCTATCATAGACAAGATTGACTCTCATAGGCCTCAATGGTACACTTGAAGCAACTATTGTGGAGGCTTCCTTAGAAAAATGAGTCGATTGGACATGTTTTACTTATCCCCCAACTTGCAAATTCTATCACCCCCCTTTTGACCAATTGGTTCATCTTGATATGACAACTACTCTCTTATAACACCTCCCTATCTTCACCACCCTATCCTTCTCCAAGCCCTCTACTCTTCCCAACAAATTTCCCTTTAAGCCAAATGTTACCCCTCTTCAAATTTAGGGTTACATTAATAGCCTTTTAGCTACCTAGAATGTTGAACCTAAACCCCAACATGATAGGTGGATCAACTAGTGGGAGAGAACCATCACTTGTACTCTATTCCTTCATGATTATGGGAGAAGAGTTGTAGCTAAACGTCAAAGACTTGAGAAGTCACTTAAAGGGTAGCTTGAGCACTACATAATGCTCTTTGACAACACTCCCCTTAACATCCCCCTCTAGTAGTTAGTTGCTCACATGGAACATTTTCTTCAAAAATTGCTTGTTTATAAGGGTAAAGATGCACAAATGCATGCTCACTTACAATAGATCAAAGGTGGGGACAAGGGATTTAAACTCTTCTTCCAATTTCTACAACACAAACATTAAACATAACATATTTCAATCATCAAAATTATTGATGGTTCTTCTCAAACCAGCCATGAAATGACCATGAAAACTTTCTATACTATTATAAGTAGTTGTTCACCAATGACTCAACTAACGACACTCTGCCATTCTTGAAAAAAACATTGTGGGTTGCATACCCTACAAAATTGACCCAAGTACAACACTTATATTGATCAATATCTTTCCATGGAAGAGATTCAAGATCCATGTATTCCTTGGCTCTAGAAAAAAACCTCAAGATGGATGACCTCCCACTTGAATTTTATAGGGCCATTTGGCCACAAATTTGGGAAGATTTTAACAATGTTTACCTTGAAAGCATTAAAATTGGGTCATTGGGAGTTGTTATCAACCAACGTTTGATTACATTTCTACCAAATGGAAAACAAGAGGACATGGTGAGGCCCAAACAAACTAGTTTCTTGGGTGGCCAACTTATAATAGACAATTTAGTGTTGGCCTTGGAGATAACTAAATGGGCTCAAAAAACTTCTCAAGATGCTCTTGTCATCAAGCTTAATTTTGACAAGGCTTATAACCACATTCATTGGCCTTTCATTCTCAAGATGTGACATTCGTTTGGATTCGACCCAAAATATGTCCTCATGTTAAAATGCTATTTATGGATGCAAATGCTAGATTGGCGATCAACGGTTCTCTCTCCCCTCAATTTCCTCTCCAAAAGTCCATTTGCTAAGTTTTCCCCCTTGCTTTGTTCCTCTATGTTCTTATAGTTGATGCCCTTAAATACCTCTTCCAACATGCTCAAGCTAATAACCTTATTTGAGACATCTCCCTTCCCAATAACACAAAGGTCTTCAACTCACACTTTGTTGATGACAACATGATCTTCATTCAAAATTCAACTGAAGAGATGAATAATACTTTGGATACCCTAGATTTTTTGTGTAGGCTTGGTCTTCCAACTAGTAATGCATAAAATTGATTTTTTGATGACTTGTCCTAATCCCCACCCACCATGGATCCCTAAGGAATGGAAAATATTGAAGCATCTAATTTGGTATTGGTGTCTCTCTTAAAGATATGTGGAGTTGGAATTTAAGAAAAGTCAAAAGAAAACTATTGTCATGGACCAATTGGTTCTTATCCATGGCTAGATGCACTTAGGTGGCAAATAAAATCCTCTTGGCAATCCAGGTCTATATCTCCTCTTGCTGGTTACCCTCTAAAACTTGCTATAATTAGTTAACACAACTTATCAGAAGTTTCTTATGGGCTAAATGTGGTAACTAGAGGGACATACCTACTACCTCTTGGCTACATTGCATTCTTTCAAAAGAAAAATGGCTTGGGTATCATAGATCCTTTTACATAGGGTATCTTCTTGATGGGCAAATAGATTGTGAAGGGTCTTGAGGGGAATGCTCCTTGGAAACACTTGGTTTGCTTCCAAATACAATCTACAACTATAGATAACCCATGTGGCACATTGCATTGGACACATGATTCTTCTAGCTCTATTCTTCAAGACCAATTGTTTAACCCCATTTAATAACATTTTGAAGGCTTGGAAGATGATTTCAACCAAGCTACCTCGATTTGATTAGTCTCTCAGTCATGGTCTCAACTTTTGCACCTTCTCTATCTAGTGGAATCAACTAATCTAGCTAAATGACAAACCATTCAATGTAATTCCTATACTCAAAGGTAAATGCATGTTCAATAAAGGTAACTATCCAAGTGTTTTAAGACTTGTGGGATGTTACAAGCTTCAATTATAAATCATGACACAACCTCAAGCTTTACTTCAATCTCTCATACAAAGACAAACTACTAGTTCTCAAACTCTATAAGCTTGTCCCTCTTAATCTTTCAATCTTACTTTCCACTTGTTGTCATTCCAATTTCCTCAAATGTTAGAGATGACCTAATGGACACAACATTATATCCTTCCCTCTCAAAGTAATTTACAAGAAAATCTTGCCTTGTTTACCTCTCACACTCTGTCTCAGCACCATTTTGAAATGTAAATTTAATCAAACTAAGTGCAACAAACTCAACCTCCAAATTTAGCAGTCCAAATCTAATTGACAATCCTAATACACAATGTGGAAGCTTCTCCATGCCAAACGTCCTATTCATAACTCCTTGAATTCATTTATCTACCCCTATTGCCCCTTCTATGCCAAGGCTAAGTCCATCCTTGATTGCTTTTGGTTCTATCCACATGCTCATATGCTTTGGTTTTTCCTTATGAACTCACTATCCACCCTTTTTCAATTTACCTAGTCATGGAAAGTAGATCTTTTTGGCTCATTTGTTGTGCACAATGTAATGAGGCAAAATCTAGCTCCATCATATTTTTTCCAAACTACCCCTTCTTTCCCCTTTTCTGCTTAGTATTCATGCTAATTATGTTTGATTGAGAAATTATTTATTATTAAGAGTAGAAACGGATTGCATATGTATGGTTTATTTATTACAAATTAATCAAGATGAAGCACTTAGACTATATGCAAAAGATCTATTTTTGCTCCAATAGGATGCCTTGGTCACTTTTTGAAGAAACAAGAGTAACATCAAAAATTGCATACCTGGTGCAGTCATGGTTAGGAGGGTCCACAAGGTGAACTGTCCAGGCTTTGTAGCTAGAGTAAACACAATGGAAACAACTCAAGATCTAAAGAAAATGCAGATTTAGTCATTCAGTATATCATAGAATTCAAATACAAATTGGCCGGCAACATGCGGGCTTACAATTAGGGCTCATAGGCGTAATTTCACAGTTACAAAAGATGCACAAGATATAGCTTTGAAGTTCCTTCATGAGAAATTCAAACTATCGAACTTAGAACTATCAAGCACTACTTTCCTAGGCATCTATTACATCAATATATATCATCTTCGAAATATAAGATTCCTCCGTGTCAGCCAAGGAAGATCACAAACTCCAATGAAGAGCTGTAACGTTTGTACATGAATAGGTCAGACCTAATCATGTAGAACTCCTTAGCAAATGAATGGAATGATGTGCGGATCTCAGGGAAGGTTGGCCATGAACCAAACAACATTGAATGATGTGTCATTTAGCTCTGCAAGTCATGAAATGCTCCGCAAACCTTCTCCTTTAGCTGATTGTCTGAGACTATCAGGATGCTCTGTTTTGAGAAAATAGTCAATTTTCTGATAGCGATATCTTACTAGTACCTGATCCAAATGGTCTGAGATTTGGATATGATGTGCATGAATGTGTCTAGATGTTAAGTCCAACTTCGCAAGGTCTAAAATGCAATTGCGAACCAAAATACAAAAACTGCTACTGATTGAACTAAAATGGAAAATGAAAAGAAATAAACTGAAATACAAATGTTTTTGGTTGATGCAAGATTGCTCTTGAACTAGGGATGCTCCTGCATCAGACATTTGGGGTTATTAAAAAAAGTGAGTCCCTCAATTTGTTAGGGCTAGAGGAAAACCAAGATGGTCCACCTCATCCTGAGAAATCCATGATGAATCTTCTTTCAGTATGTCTTTCCACTTCACAAGATATTCTTTGTATTGTCTTTGTTTGGTGTTGCGTCCAATTCTACAATCCAAGATGTCTTCAATTTGCTCTGATGTGTGTTGTGGCAACTGCTTCTTCAAGTCTTCTTCAATCTTGTCACTGAACTCTGCTTCATGATACTAATATAGATCTGCAATGTTGAAAATAGGTGATATACCCAATGTCTCCGGTAACTCCACTTTATATGCATTCCCTGAATCAAACTTTCTGAGTATCCTACATGGTCCAAACTTTTTCATCTTCAACTTGTTATATGTCCCAACTAGAAATCTTTCTTTTCTCATATATACCATTACTTCATCTCCCACTTTAAATTCTTCATGTCTCCTCTTCTCATCTGCTTGCTCCTTATACTTATTGTTCATCTCTTCCAAATGCTTCTTAACTTGATTATGCACTATCTCCATGTGTCCTACAAATTCTTCTACTTCTGCACTCCTTTTCTCTTCCATACTGATGTCTCTCAATTCTGCTACTCCTCTAGGGTTAGTTCATGTCACAATCTCAAATGGTGTTCTTCCAGTACTCCTATTCACTGAATTATTATATGCAAACTCTGCTTGTGATAGAATTAAATCCCAATTTCTTGCCTTCTTTCCAACCAAACATCTCAACAAGTTTCCCAAACTCCTATTCACTACCTCTGTTTGTCCATCAGTCTGTGGGTGAAATGCTGAACTGAACTTCAAATCTATCTTCATCTTCTTACAGAGTGTTGTCCAAAAATATCCAAGAAATCTTGTATCTTTGACAATAGAAAAAAATAGTCTTCAAAGGAGAGATTTTGAAGGAAAACCTGTAGCACACCAAAACATGAGCTGCCCATAGGAAGAGAACAATAATAACCAAATACAACAATCAAAGCTACAACACGAGCAAGAACAAAGTTGAGGAAACCACTAGCCCAAGTACCATCCATGGAGATAGTTCTAGTTAAAAATTAGAGTAGAAGAGTGCTCCACTTGTCAATTGTTCTAAGCATGATTTCAAGGTTGGTTGGGTAAATAATTTGATCTTAACTTAATTTTAATATCACACATATTAAGGATTTGGGTATGATTTGTTTTTTTTACCACAAAGGAATTAGTAGCCCAACGACCCACAGGTCAAGCCCCCTATAACCTCTGGGTTGTACATGCTGCCCCTAACATATACAATGGAGATGTGATTTGCTATTATAGTTGCTCATTACTCTATGTTACTTTTATCATATGAAAATGAACTTGGTTTATTTTTGTGGTATGGATTTGACCCTTGAACTTTCAAATTTAAAATGAGGCTCATGCTCCTTCTCCCTTTCCAATTACTTGTTATGTGTTGACTAAAGTGCAAAAATATTTTAATTGCAGGCTAGGGAGCCTATTGTATAAAAGGACAAACCCTAATTAATTATTATCATTTAGAACTCGTTAACTGTTATTGGATAGAAAACATGAGAGCTCTATTACACATTGTATCATCATAAGAGTACAACCACATTATAGACATATTGCATGATTACATATTTTCTTCAATTATTGTACCAAACCATTAAAGTGGTAATATAGGTTTGGCCAAAGGAGATCAATCCTAGCATATAAATCTCCTCAATGTGTCTACCAACACCATCCCTTTCAGTTATAGCTTCGAGGCATCAAGACAAGTAGATCTCTAACATCAATTTCAATGTAATTCAAATCTACATACAGGGTCTAGATCCATAGAGGCATAGATTAGTTTTGCAAGTGCATAAGTGAACTAGAACATCAAACAATAATATTCTCAGTTTCAAGGTAGTCATTGTTAGGAAATGTGTCTCAACCTTGCATCTTAATGTTAATAACCAAAAAAAGCAATTTTTAGGGCTCTAGAGGTCATTTTTTAGCCTAAAAAATGTCAAGATGGGCCTTAATTGGAGCAAGTTGGTTAGAATGGCATAGAGTTCTTTGACCTCTATAGTTATTTAAATGGACTCAATCAACTTCCTAGATCAAAAGTTTTGATCTTTAGAAGTTGAGCCTTCCACATTGAAAATGTAAGAACATCTATGACACATAATAGAGTTGTAAGAGGGAGTTACACTTGTTGACCACCTTATGATGCATTCTATGACACATCATAAAGCATCTTTGAATGAAGTTAATGGATCCAAAATGGAGCACCCAATTTGGTGAGTGGATTATGACAAGCTTATGGCAGGTGAGAGGAATATGCTATTTTTAGACTATGGACTCATCTTGGGACTTGGGTGGATTTTTAACTAGGGATTTGGGCACCACATTTTGGGTGGTTTTAATTCATAGTTTCTTAATTACCATTTGATGGTTTCATGTATTGTTTCTCCTATTTATTGGGTGCTCGAGATGGAGGTTTCAGAGTGAGTTTTGTAGGTACTGTTATGCTGTCAGAATTGTTCTAGATCTCTTGTTGGTGATACTCTTGTAAAGGCTTAGACTTTGCAAGTGTATTGTAACCATTAATTGTTGAATAATACATTGAGTTCCTTTGGAGTGTGAGGTTTTTCTCCTGAAAGGGTTTTCTCCATGTAAATCACTATGTTTATTGTATATTGCTTTTCTATTCATTTCCCTATAATTGTATGATTAATTTAAGTTTTGCATATCCTCCTCTCTTATATTAGTGTAGGAAGTGTATTCCATACCTCTACATCCTTTTGGTATCATAGTTTGAGCACCTCAAAGTCTAGGTGTTTTGGACAAAGTTTTTTGTATCAACCTTGGATTGAGTGAGTGCTTGCGTAGAAGATCTTGTCGCAAGAAAATGGAAAGCACATTGAGAATAGAGATGGAGAGATTTTCATGCACTAACTTTGAGATGTGGAAGGTCAAAATGGAGGATATGCTCATGGATAGAGATCTATGGGCTGTTGTATTCAGATCCAAACCCACTACAATGTCAGAAGCTAATTAGGATCTATTGGACAAAAAGATGAAGGGTCTTATTATGCTCTTCTTGGTAGATTTTTTTTTGAATGTACACAAAGAAGCCATCACACAAGCTCTTTGGAAGAAATTGGAGACTTGTACCAAGCTAATCCTTAGTTAACAAACTTTTCCTGAGAAAGAAGTTGTACGCCTTGAGAATGGTTGATAGTGGTTCTATCGCTAAGCATTTGAATGCATTCAATATGATTCTGACCTAGTTGCACTTTGTTGGAGTGAAAATGGAGGAGGATTGTTGCATGACACTTATGTGTTCTTTACCAAACCGGTGGGATCACTTGGTGATGGAAATCAAGAGCATTGCCTCAAAACTCAAAATGGATGAGATAGTGGTTATGTTACTCTCAGAGGAGATGTGGTGAAAATATTTTAAATTTGCCAAAGAGGCCTTAACTATTCATGGAAATTGAAGGAGAAAGGCAAGAAGAAGGACACGAAGAAGGAAAAGTCTAGATCCAAATCTCCTATAAAGTCGAAGGTAAAGTGTTGGAATTATGGCAAGACTAGACACTTTTGTAGAGACTATAAAGAGGAGAAAAAGAAAAAGAAGAGTGATTCAAATGATGAGTCTGAAAAGTCTTCTCAAGATGATGCAGATGCCTTTGTCGTGGCTTTGGAAACTCATGCATCAAAAGATGCATGGTTGATGGAGGGAAGGTGTACCTCAATGACGACTCTCACTTGAACATAGTTGGACATGATAGAGTCTAGATTTGACTTCCTGATGGATAAACTTGAAGGGGATTAATGGTGTGTTGCGCATCCTTGGTTTGACACCAAACTTTTTATTAGCTAGCAATCTCAATGATGCAATTGTGTAGGTTATTTTCTCTATTGGTAGGTGTAAGATGGTGTAAGGAGTTATGGTGCTCGGTAAGGGTGATCATTTGTTCACTCCATTTCAACTAAATGAAGTGTGATAGTTCTTTTGTTCCTATACTGAAGAGATATGTAGAATCTACACCTTTACCATGAGAACTATTAGCAAAGAGGAGTGTTGTGTCTACTTTTGATGGTTGTTCTTTTTGGTTACCTAAGCAAGCTCTTACTTTTGAGGGAAAATTACTATTAGACAAACTAATTCTATGGCACCAAAGGTTGCGCCACATAGGCAAGAAGAGTCTAAGGACCCTGAAAAATAAAAATCATGTTGAGGGATTGAATGACTATGCTCTTGAATTTAAATTTCATGAACATTGTATATATGGTAAACAAAATTGTGTTTAGTTTTATTTTAGTTCTCACAAATCTTCTAGGTTGTTGGACTTAGTTCATTCAAATGTATTTGGTTCTATTAATGTTCCTTCGATTTTTAAGTCTTTGCATTATGTATCTTTATAAACGATTATTCTAGGACATGGCGTATTTCCTTAGGAGTAAAGCTGAAGTCTTTAATTAGTTTAGGGAGCTTAAAGACATTTTGGAAAATTAGACTGGTAGGAAGATTAAGGTTTTGAGCATTGACAATTGTGATGAGTTGTGTTTCATTGATTTTGACAGATTCTATAAAGAGCATAAGATTGAGAGACATAAGACAACTCCATATACCCCTTAATAGAATGGCATTACAGAGAGAATGAATAGGATGTTTATGGAGAGGGCTAGGAGTATGCTTAGTGGAGCTATCTTGGAACATAAGTTCTAGGCACAAGTAGTTGCTACAATGTGTTACATGATTAAAAGTCTCCTACATTATATCTTGATGATAAGACTCCTATGAAGGCACGGATGGGAAAAATACTCTCATTACAACATCTTAGAGTTTTTGGTTGTGAGGCATATGAACATGTGCCTAGGAAGAAGTGGTGAATGTGGGAGAACAAGGCAGTGAAATGTATCTTCATCGGCTATGGTGTTAGTGTGAAAGGGTACAAGCCTTGGAACCCTCTAGCTGAGAGTGTTCTATATAGTAGAAGTGTTATTCATAGAGAGACTAACTCTTCTTCCATAATGTTGTAGCCAGAAGAGGATGGGAAGAAAGATGTGGTTCAACTAAAGTTAAATAGCAAGAAGTTGAACTAGAAGCTTATGAAGGATTTGAAGAGGAGGAGAGCTCAAATAGTTCCTATAGCTCAAAAGAGTATGCAAAACCTCCACTTTAGCTCTTGAGGAGGTCCACTCAACAGAGACAACAACCTGGAAGGTATAATCCTTTTGATTGGAGATGTATTTTTTCTTTGATTATGAATACTAATGAGCCTAGAATTATGAATGAGGTGATGGATATGGGCTTTTATGAGTCATAGAGAGTAGCTATGGATGAGGAGATGTTTGCATTGAAGAAGAATGACACATGGGACTTGGTTGTCTTGCTGGAAAGAAGAAATCCTATTGGATGTAAATGGGTGTTCAAGAAGAAGATCAATTCAAATGGCAACGTTGAAAAGTATAAGACAATATTAGTTGCAAAAGGATATTCCCAAGTTGAGGGGATAGATGGTGAGATTTTTGCCGAATTGCGAAGTTGACATCTATTAGGTTCTTTCTATCTATAGCAATAAATTTTGATTTAGAGATGGAATAGATGGATGTGAAGACATCATTCCTACATGGTGACTTGGAGGAAGAGATTTACATGACACAACTAGTACACTATGTTTGTAAAGGAAAGGAGTCATTAGTTTGTAGATTGAAAAAAACATTGTATGGTCTCAAATAATCTCCTAGAATGTGGTACCATAAATTTGATTCATTTGTGTTGGGCTTGGGATTTCTGAGATCCAAATTGGATCATTGTATTTATTATAAAATGGATAGTGATCAATTCCTTGTTATCAAATTGTATGTAGATGATATGTTGTTTTTTGGTAACAATAATGATGTGGTTTGTGATATGAAGTCTCAAATTTTAGCATAACTTGACATGAGAGACTTGGGGGCTACCAAGTATATCTTGGGTATGGAGATTAGAAGAGATAAAGTAAACAAATATCTTTGGTTGGGCTAGATTAAGTATGTGAACTCTATACTGTAGCATTTCAACATAACATATTGCATACCTTTGAGTGTTCCTATTTTTGTGGGAACTAAGCTTTTAGTGGGGTAGTGTCCTATGACACCCATATATGGAAGATATGGCTTGTCTTCCTTATACTAGTGTGGTTGGGAATTTGATGTATGTTATGGTCTATACTAGACTAGACATTACCCAAGTAGTGGGAGTCTTTATCCACTTTATGTCTAATCCTAGACAAGATCATTTGGATGCAATTAAGAAGGTCTTTAGATGTTTGTTGGGTGTTGGTCTCTTACAATGATTTAACAAGTGAGCTCTTAAAATTGTAACTCAGAGATTGGACATCTAACCTGAGTAACTGTCTTAATCACTATGGAGATGCATTTCACTTGTTAACCCAGGGACATGAACTTGAAATGGGTCAGCACAATATGTGCACTAAGAACTTCCAAAGTAGCCATGTTCATTCTATAGCTAAGAAAGACATAATGCTGAAGATAAACTGCTAGAAAGGAAATAACAGGAATGCTGAACATTAACCAACAGTTATTCTAGAATCAAGTACATGGTAGAAAGTAAAAGTCTGGGCAAACAAACAGGAAACTACTCTGTCTGCTTTGGCTGCAGGAACAGACACATAATATAATTCTAGTGGCTACAGGAACATTCAATGTCAGATTTAACTAAATACTTAACAGAAAATGCAACTAAACTAGAGGGTGGAATTCTCACCAAGTGGGCCCCCTTGGATGAGTATTCCCTAAGACAAATGTAAACTCAGAAATGCGGAATTACAACTTCATTTTATTCATTCCAAAAGATGAGTACAACTAAACGTTATAACTGTATTACCGAAAACTAGATAATGCAAGTACAATATCTGAATAATCAACAACCCCTCAGAAGGAGTATCCTAGTCTTATTTATAGAAGAAAGACTACAAAACTAAGTAATAGCAGGGCGGTCAACTCCAACAGAATAGGACGCCACATTATGGAAAACATAGAAAGTGGAAAGAAGGTTACACATGCAGGGGAATCTGGTCAAGCGAGTTGCTTTAACACAGATTTAGCATAACAATAACTCCTAAATTTGCTCAACAGGTATTTAAGATTAGTTACAAAGTGGTCGCCTTCCCTCCATTTGACATTTGAACGATCACCATGTTTGAGTTTTATGGTAAGCGACCAACCAGTAGAATCTTCCTCACTTTATGGATGCCGAGTATGTTTTCATAACAATGTTAGTACACACAATAATTGCACATCTGTAACTACCTAGGAGTAACATTCATTAACCATATGTAAAATTAACATAGATAGTTCAAATAGCATGTCTTTTCCATAAAAGGATATAAGAAATGACCTATGCTCAACAAGTTATAACTTTGGGGTAATGACATAAAAAGATCAGGATTAAAGTACTAAAGTCCAAGATAACTACAACAAATGGATAATAAAGTTTAACAAAATTGAGTCATAAACTAGACTCATCACTCTCCCCAACCTAAGACTTTGTTGGTCCTCCAGCAGAGGAAGGGTTGTTGTTTTGTTTGGTTAATGCTTTGATGTTAGTAACTGCCAATTGTCCAATATCAGTCTCTCTAGTGCGTGAGGTAGGATCCCTATAGAACCCTTGCTGCCTATCCAACCTACTCCATCTTTGTCTCTCTTCAGCAATATCATATTAGTAAAATCTGTAATTTGGCACTGGCCACAATAGGATAGGTGGTTGAAAGATTACGGGAAGTCAGAATTGTCCCTTTGTCCTCCCAATCTGAATATATCTGTCCACTCTTTTACATGCTGGAGCATAATTCTGCAAAGAGTGAGGCTCTACTTTTTTTAGCTCACCAGATAAACCATTCCACCTTTGTGTCAAATGTCCTTTCACAGAGTGTCCAACAGTGTGTGCCATCTTCTCATATTCTTTGTAAGCTGCTTCTCTTTCAGGCAGGATTTTGTTACC
This sequence comes from Cunninghamia lanceolata, assembly GCA_027924645.1. NCBI lineage: Eukaryota > Viridiplantae > Streptophyta > Pinopsida > Cupressales > Cupressaceae > Cunninghamia > Cunninghamia lanceolata. Next base: position 14,794,939 of record BSBN01001272.1, on the reverse strand, counting down.
ATAACTTGGCCTATAAAGCATTCTATGCCAATCATTGAAAATGCTTCCTGGATTTCCAGATTCAGCTCTAACAGGCAATGGAGTGTTGAATTCTAATTGCTTATAAGCCCTGAACTATTGTCCCCAACTAATTTCATTTTGCATCCAAGACATAAATGCCCTCAACTGAACATCCCCAACATACAACAAGGGGTTCCACTCATGGTCTTGGGACATAGCAAAATTATGTAAATAAAATTCACACAACAAATTCTTTATTTCTGGAGGAGCAATCCTATAAGCATTGAAAAATTCAAGAGGAGATTCAATGGAAGGGTTTAAACCAGAAACAATCCTTGCTAACTTAAAAGAGAGGTACCTTTCTTTTAAATGCAGAGCATAGACTCTCGGGGGAGTCCTGCATTCTAATACCTGAGGCACCAAAGCTACCATACTATCTACTCTCTCTTTTAGAGTTTCAATTTCTGCATTCTTGTCTTTAATCTCTTCATCCTTCTTTTGAATTTCATCCTTCAATCTATGTTTTTCCATCTTCCATTCCTTTTCTCTCCTCTGCATTTCATTCCATAGATTCATGGCTACCATGTGCATTGAAAAATCAGGAGGTTTGTGTATGCCTACCAAAGGCTTTCCTGGCACAGATGGTAGATCTTCATGTAGCATAGGCTGCAGGGTTTTTGATTGCTCAACCAATTTTGGCTACAGGATGTCTTGTTGTAGGAACTCCTATTTATCTTCATGTTCCTGTCTCTCAATATGCTCAGCAGCGGCGGCAAGGTCTGCTAGAGTTACATTTGCTGCTTCTTCAATTATGCCTTTTTCTACATCATTCACATGCCCCATTGGGGCCTCTGTATCTTCAGCTGTCATTTCATCAACCCTAGGGCTTGTTTGCGTAGATGCACCGGAGGCAGGCTCAGCAAGTCTTGATTTACTAGAAGGGCTTTCATGTTGCTCTTCGGTTGTAGGAAGAATAGTGTTAGCTTTTCGTTTCCTAGAGTGCAGCACCTTCCTTTCTACAGTTTTCTTTTTGGTTTTGCCCTTCTTTATTTCTACCCTTCTCCTCTGTGCAGTAGTCTGAATTAAATTGCTAAGAGGAATATCCTCATTGTCAGAATCTAAAGAATTTTCTTTGTCTGCATGCTCTGCTTCAGAAGAGCTAATCTCAATAGCTTGTTTTGCTGCAGGAGGGTTTGCATTGGAAGTTGAAGTTCCCGGAGTAGCTTCAACAGAACATACCCTTCTCCTAGTTCTATGATGTTGCGACACAACCACAGGTCGCAAATGACTAGGTCTTATTTGATCAATATTCAAAAATTCCTCCCAAATCATATCAGATACATCATGCAAAGACTTCTCAACAAGCAATTTGATTAAACAGTGGTGAGAGACAGAATTAGGCATACCTTTTTGGGTTTCAGCAGCCATAATCGAGAGAAGGTGGTAAAGCACATTTGACACGTTCATTCTTCTTCCATGTCTCATATGATTCAACAATTTGAAATGCATAGAGTGAAGGTTCGACTACTGACCTTCGTAAGTAATGTACTTCACCACATGGACAGCTACCTATTTCCATGGTTCAGGCAGAGAGGTCCTTTTGGCTCCCTGCTTGTCTATAGTCAATGGTGGATCACTAGGTTCTGTAAACTCAGCCCTAGCTAACCTGGCATCTCTGGCAACAGGGTATTCTTCGCCATCAATAGGCAGACTTGTAACTTATGCAATTCTCTCCTCAGTGGCCAACACCTCCAATCCTCTTACCATGGCTTTACCATCAGACAATGTTTGATCAAATTCTAGTGCAACATTTTCATCAAAACCATTTAACTTCAAGAAATAGTCCATCCATCCACAGTTTCTAAATTCAGCCTGGCTAAGTGCATCCTGCAATAATACATCATGAACTCTAGGTTCATTCCGAACTAATCCTCCTCCCATGACTTAGCTGCTTGAAAACAATCACACTTTAAAATTTTTTCTCTACAAAAAGTTTGAAAACTAGCTTCTCCTTCCTGCAATCCTGTTAAATTTTCAATAACTCATGCTATCTGCATTTTCCTTTATGACTTCTTTTCTTGGGAATGCAAGACAAGGGTGGTATAGGCATTAATGAATGATCGATGAAGGTTGTCATCTCACACTTGCGAGCCATCACCTCACTCAGGATTCAAATCATTCAATTTCAAAACTTTACTGACATTCAGGCATAAAACATATGGATGGACGGACACGTGGACATCATATTAACACTCCCCCCAACCTAAATTTAGGCATGTGTCCACACATGCGGATTTGATGCGTGACAGGACAAGGAAGGGAATAATGACATGCTACGAGAAATATCGATATTAATGTACAATAATTAAATGAATGAACCACAGGATAATTAAGAGAGAATTATGAAAGTGTGCGTACCTTTATTTGTGGAAGATTGGTTGCAAAAATCATGGAGAAAGTAACGGGTAATGCTTAAGAATTTATTGAGCAATGAATGAAGGTGGAGTGGGTTGAAGCGAGATGGGACGAAGTGTAATCAATACACGTGATGGAAGAGAGAAGAATGGCTATGGGTGGGTAGATGGGTGAAGAAATGAAAGAGTGGACTCCCACAAATGTGGAAATCTTTATTATGACAAGTTCCGTACCTTGGTTAGCTAGGAGGGATACTAGGTCCACTACCTCTAGTTGCAGGAAGTTCTGGAGTTGCATGTTGAGTGAATTGCTGCAGGAAGTCTTCTTTGGAGGCTGGCTTGTGATATAACCTGAGTTGATGACCATTGACTAATAGTTTAAATTTGACAGGGTTAATAGTAGTAAGCTGAACAACACCATTGGAAAACACTTCAGTAACCTCATATGGTCCTAACCACCTTGTCTATAATTTTCCTGCATTCTCTTGATACCTTGAGTCATAAAGCAAAGCCCAATCACCAGGCTGGAACTTCTTATCTTTGATGTATTTATCATGCCACCTGATTCTCTGATTCTGCACCACTTCTGTATGATGTAAAGTTGCTTTTCTCATCTCATCTAAAGCATTGAGCTGCATGATTCGTTCTATTTGTACCTTAGATAGATCCATCCCCAAGTCAAGTGCAGTCCGAAGAGTTCTATGTTCAAATTTAGTAGGCATCATGGCTGTTTTGCCATATAGTAACTCAAAAGTAGTAAAACCAATAGTTGTTTTCTAGGTTGTCCTATAGGCCCAGACAGCTTCTGGAAACCTATTTGCCCAATCCTTCCTATGGATAGCCACAATTTTGGTCAAGATGGCTTTTATTTCTCTATTAGTCACTTCAACTTGACCATTAGCCTAGGGGTGATAAGGAGTAGACTTCTTGTGCCTTATGTTGTATTCCTGAACTAGTGATGCAATTAGAGTTGAGGTGAACTGAGCTCCTTGATCAGTCACTAATTCTCTGGGAACTCCATATTGTGTAAAGATTTCCTCATAGAGAAATTCTGCAACCTTACTGTCTCTTGCATGCTTCATGGATTTAACTTCTACCCACTTAGTTACATAGTCAATGCATACTAAGATATAGGATTTACCATTAGATGGAGGATCAATAGGTCCTACAAAATCTAATCCCCATTTATCAAATGGAGTAATCACAAGCTGAGGATAAAGGGGCATCTCATCAGACTTTGTTGGCTGTCCCATCCTTTGACAACTATCACATTTCTTGGTATATCTTGCTGCATCCTTGTATAGTGTAGGCCAGTAATAACCTGCATTCAAAATCTTCATTGCAGTTCACTTTGCTACAAAATGTCCTCCACAAGGTTCATTGTGACATGCATGCAAAATGTCATATGTTTCATCTTCTCTCACACATCTCCTCATGACATTGTTTGGTCCAGTGTAGAATAAACATCCATCAATCCATGAAAAATGAAAAGATTTTTCAATGAGTACCCTTCTTTCCTTAGGAGAGAAGTGATGAGGGAGTCTTCTTGTGACTAGGTAATTGGCAGTGTCAGCATACCAAGGTGTTTGCACAGTGAGTGAAAACAAATGTTCATCAGGAAAAGAGTCATCAATGACCTGGTTATCTTCTGATGTAGTCATTCTTGAAAGAAAGTTTGCAATCACATTGGCCTTTCCTGGCTTATCCACAATAGTGATGTCAAATTCCTGCATTAACAACACCCATCTTGCTAATCGACCATATATGAGAGGTTTGTTCATGAGATACCTAATGGTGCATGATCTGTGTGCACAAAGATTTGATAACCAGTTATGTAGTGCCTAAATTTATTAAGTGCATAGATGACTACTAACATTTCCTTCTCTGTCACTGTATAGTTGAATTCAGCACCCTGTAAGTTTTTGCTAACAAAATAAATAGCATGCTCAATGACTCCTTTCTGGCCTAAAACTGCTCCTATGGCATAGTCTGATGCATCAGTATGAATATGGAAAGGAAGTTCCCAATTGGGACCTTTAAGTACAAGAGCATGGGTTAAGGCTACCTTTAAATCAAAAAAATGCTTTGTCACAGTCTTCATTCCACTGAAATTCAGCATCCTTTGTAAGAAGAGTATATAATGGGGATGCCATTTTGCTGAAATCTTTGATGAAATGTCTATAATACCCTGCATGACCCAAGAAACTTCTGACATCCTTTTGCTTTGCAGGAATGGGCAGATTGATGATTACTTCAATCTTTGTTGGGTCTACCTGTATTCCTTTTGGAGAAATGTAGTGACCAAGTACTACACCTTCCTGCATCATCATGAAGCACTTTGCACTGTTTAATGATAGGCTGTGGTCTTCACATCTTTCCAACACCTTTCCTAAGTTTGCTAATGCCTCTTCAAAAGTAGCACCATAAGTAGTGAAATCATCCATATAGATTTCCATACAATCATGTGAGATATTAGAAAATATGCTAATGACTGCTCTTTGGAAAGTTGTAGGTGCATTGCATAAGCCAAATGGAAGCACTGAGTAGGCATATGTCCCCCAAGGACAGGTAAATATTGTTTTCTCTTGATCTTCAAGTGCAATCTAAATCTAATTGTAACTGCTGAGTCCATCCAAAAAGGAAAAGTACTGCTTTCCTGCAAGTGAGTCCAATACTTGGTCTATGAAAGGAAGGGGAAAATGATCCTTTTTGGTGTTAGAATTTAATTCTCTATAATCAATACATACTCTCCATTTTCTTCCCTTCTTGGGCACAAGAACCAGAGGGGACACCCATTGGCTATCTGAGATAGGGTAGATAAATCCTGCATCCAATAGCTTCTGCAATTCCTCTTTGACAATTTCTCTTAGTGCAGGGTTGATTCTCCTTTGTGGTAGTCTTACTGGTGTACAATCTTCTTTTATGTAAATCCTGGAGTGCATAATGTAGGATCCAATCCTTTCATGTCATGATATTCCCATGCAAAAGTATTTTTATGTTTCTTTAACAAATTTGCCAAGGACAACTGTTGTGCTTGAGTCAAGTTACTATTAATATTGAGATATCTGTCTTTTGAAATTTCCACTTGAGTTGTGAAGTCAACCATAGTTACTTCATTAATGCTAGGTATCTTAATTTCTTGTGGAAGCAATGTATGGAACATACCTGATGCTGCAGGAAAAATTGGAACAAGCATCCTTTCGGGATCAGTAGAATGAGAGGATGATGCTTCCTCTACTTCGTAAAGATTTTGAATTATATTAGACAACACCTCCTCCTCTTCTTGAAGCTGTAAGAAAGAAGTTCTGTCTATCATCATAAGTTGCTCCACAGAATTAGCTTCCTCTACCTCTTCACCAACATGAGGCCAAACAGGATTATCCATATCATGAGATGGCTGTGCAGATGGGTAAAGAACAAGTGTTTTAGTGCTTCTCCCATCAGAGATGGTCATGTCTCCTGACCGACACCCAATATAAGCATCTGCTGTGGCTAACCACGGCCTTCCCAAAATGATGGGGTATCCTCCCAATGTAGCTTTAGGAGAAAGTATCATGAAATTAGCTAGATATTCCCATGAATCTAGGGATACCACAAGATCCTCAACTATCCCATCAGGTTTAACAGTAGAGCTATCAGCAAGCTGTAGGACAGTAGGGGTTGGTTGCATAGTTGCAACATTCAGTTGCTGCAGGATATCCTTTGTCATTACATTTATGGCTGCTCCAAGATCAATCAGAGCATTTCTAATTTGGATTTCATTTATAACAACTCCTACCATAGGACTTCCTGGATCATTATATTTGGGAACAATTACTTTTCCAAGCATGATGTCAACCAACTGTCCCACCACATGAACCTTAGTGGGGTCTTTCCTTCTTCTGCCTGGCTTCTTAAGGCATGCTTCTTTGATTGCTTTGCCATATATAGGAACATCTTTTATGGCTTGAAATAGAGGAATCTTGACACATACATGTTTCAACTGCTCTAGAATATCAAAGGTGGGTTCCTCTTCTACTACCTTTTGTTACATAGTTTCTAACCTTTGTGGAAATGGTGGTTCTTGGGGAGTCTGTTTGACTGCCATTGGTTTAGGATTTTTAGGTACATCTGATTGAATGGGAGTTTTGCTAGGTTCCACTTCTTCCTCAGAAAGCTTAGTAATGATAGGTCTTGAAGGAGCTGCCAAGGTAGTTCTTGAATGCAGATGTATATCACTTACATTCACATCATATGCAGGGAATTGATTTGGATCAGCAGAATATATTGGTTGTTGCTGTGGTCTATTATTTGGGGTAGGTGAGGGTTGAGCTGGTATTTGAGTAGGTTTAGGTGTATTTGAATTAGAGCTAGTAGGTGGAGGCATTATAGCAGGCTGTTGGGGCTAAGGAGGTGACTGCATGTAATTAGTGGTCTGATTTGGCCATTGTTGACCTCCTCTCCATTGAGATGTTTGCTGCTAATTTCCTGGAGGTGACTACCAATTCTTGGGAGGCTGCTACCACTTAGGTGCAGGGTTTTGGTAATTTATCCAAGCATTTTGAGGGTTGTTCCAAGGCTGAGGTGGATATTCTCCATAACTAGATGGAAATGGCTGTTGCCATTGGTTACTAGATGCATAAGTATTAAAATGTGGACCAACATATGATAATGGATCTGGTGATATACCTTGTCTTGGAGCCCATGGCCTCCTTTGTGCAACATAGAAGACTTGATCCTCTTCAACTTGTATTGGCTTGAACTCAGGTGGAATCTGCTTGCTATCAATGTTAGATACTAGCTTGCAGCTGTAGTCCCTCTTCTTTTGTTTACAATGAGGACAATATTCTGCCACCATTGCCTCAGCCTCTTCATGCTTCTTCTCTGCTTGGAGTGTGTCCAACTGGGTGGCCATATTATTTATAATATCTTGCTTAAAATCATATAGCAAGTGGCTTATCTCCATCCTTGAAATTCCATTGTTAGAGGTTTTGCCCGTAAGGGGATGGTAACCTCTTCCTTTCTTCATGGCTGCACTAGAATAATTCTGGCACAATTTCTTAATATCATTCCAAGACACTTGGGTAATATCTCCTCCTCCCATTAAATCCAAGGCATCTATGCAATGCTCATTTATTCCCCTGAGGAAGAGTAGTTTATGAGAATCCTCAGTGAGTGCATGAAGGGGAGACTTTTGTAAACAAAACAGGAACCTTGAGATGTAATCCTCCAAACTTTCATCTTCTTTCTCCCGCATTCTGAAAACATCATTTCCTCTCATATCCCCACTCCTACAATAGTCTTTATATTTCTCAAGAAATTTATCTTTCATTTCTTCCCAGGTATTGACAACATTACTACCTAGACTCATGAACCACCTTAATGCAACCTCCTTCATGGTAGTAGGAAACAAGTTAAGTTTATGAGCATCAGCAGTGTAGTCATAGCTTCTGCAGAGGATATCAAATTCAAACAAGAAGGTGTCTGGGTCCTCTATTGCAAGTCCATAGAACTTGGGGAGAGCTGAAGCAGGTATGTTCTTGAGATTATCTACTTGATTTTGGAGAGCAATCGGAAATGGAAATGTTGATTGATTAGGTACATTTTGGGTAGCCATGACTGCTTGACCTACTATCAAGGTGAATGGATTTTCAACTAGATTTGGGGTATCTTGTTCTTCAGAGGAGATTTCAGAACTATTCAAATCAGCAAATGCATCAAGGAAAGGATTCACTTCTGCTTCTTCTGCTGGGTGAGTTAAATCATTAGGAAGGAATCTCCCTAAAGCATCTCTTCTCCTACCTCTATGCATGCAATATACTCAGTATCAACCACTTCTCACACAAAAAATATTGATGGATTGTAGATGGTTTCTTCCTAAGTAAAAACACATTTTAAGGAAAAACTGCAAGGAATAATACTAAAGATGACTCCAAGGATCTTCTTAGTTTGACACCATCCCCAGCAACGGTGCCAAAAATGTTGGTCTCTTACAATGATTTAACAACTGAGCTCTTAAAACTGTAACTTAGAGATTGGACATCTAACCTGAGTAGCTGTCTTAATCACTATGGAGATGCATTTCACTTGTCAACCCAGGGATGTGAACTTGAAATGGGTCAGCACAATATGTGCACTAAGAACTTCCAAAGTAGCCATGTTCATTCTATAGCTAAGAAAGACATAATGTTGAAGATAAATTGCTAGAAAGGAAATAACAAGAATGCTAAACATTAACCAACAATTATTCTAGAATCAAGTACATGACAAAAAGTAAAAGTCTGGGCAAACAAACAGGAAACTACTCTATCTGCTTTGGCTGTAGGAACAGAGACAGAATAGAATTCTAGTGGCTACAGGAACATTCAATGCCAGATTTAACTAAATACTTAACATAAAATGCAACTAAACTAGAGGGTGGAATTCTCACCAAGTGGGCCCCCTTGGATGAGTATTCCCTAAGACAAATGTAAACTCAGAAATGCAGAATTACAACTTCATTTTATTCAATCCAAAAGATGAGTACAACTAAACATTATAACTATATTACCAAAAACTAGATAATGCAAGTACAATATCTGAATAATCAACAACCCCTTAGAAGGAGTATCCGAGTCTTATTTATAGAAGAAAGACTACAAAACTAACTAACTAGCAGGGCGGTCAACTCCAACATAATAGGAGGACGCCACATTATGGAAAACATAGAAAGTGGAAAGGAGGTTACACATGCAGGGGGATATGGTCAAGCGAGTTGCTTTAACGCAGATTTAGCATAACAATAACTCCTAAATTCGCTCAACATGTATTTAAGATTAGTTACAAAGTGGTTTCCTTCCCTCCATTTGACATTTGAATGATCACCATGTTTGACTTTTATGGTAAGCGACCAACAGCAGAATCTTCCTCACTTTATGGATGCCGAGTATGTCTACATAACAATGTTAGTACACACGATAATTGCACATCTGTAACTACGTAGGAGTAACATTCATTAACCATATGTAAAATTAACATAGATAGTTCAAATAGCATGTCTTTTCCATAAAAGGATATAAGAAATGACCTATGCTCAACAAGTTATAGCTTTGGGGTAATGACATAAAAAGATCAGGATTAAAGTACCAAAGTCCAAGATAACTACAACAAATGGACAATAAAGTTTAACAAAATTGAGTCATAAACTAGACTCATCATTGGGTACCTCTAAGAACTTTATTTATCATGGTGATTCTATAGGGGCCAACACTCAGTGATATTCATGGATTTAGATTATGTAGGATTCAGATCCACCTAGGTAGATTCCTTATGGTAAGGAGTCTTCTTCCTCCAATTCAGAAGTTGAGTCCGATGATGAGGATTCACCTCCTTCCTCTCTTAGTTATCATTCAAAGCTTGATGATTCTCCTCATGATACTCTGACTTTAGGTCCACCTTGGGCATTGTAGACACTACAAACTACAAGTGATTGGGCTGGGGATAAAATTAGACACAAGGTAGACATGTTCATAGACTTTGGAGACTTCCACATGTTTACATTGCTTTTGACTCTGATCCACAATATTTTTGGGAGGTATCTGATATTCCTAGGTGGGATGCTACCATGCAGGAGGAGTATAGTTCCTTAGTTAGGAACCTCACTTGGGATCTTATCCCCCTTCCTAGGGGAAGGAAACTTGTTTGATGGAAGTGGATCTATAAGACACAATTTAGGGTAGATGGGTAAGTGGATAAGTATAATGCATAGTTGGTTTCAAAGGGTCTTTCCCAAGTTCCTAGTGTTGATTACTCTGAGACATTTGCACCCATTGCAAAGATGAATTCTATTATACTCACACTTGCTATCGCTGCAACACATCATTGGAAGGTTCACTAGATGGACATGAAGAGTGAATTTCTTCATGAAGACCTTAAGGAGCTATACATGGAGAAGCCATAGGGTTTTCTATAGGTTTCTTCCTTGGTTTATAGATAGGAAATCTATAGCCTAAAGTAGGCTCCTTATGCTTGGTATGCCATGATGAATTCCTTCCTTCTCATAGTTGGGTTTTCTTGTTGCCATTTAGATCCAAATGTCTAGATTTTGTAGTAAGATGATTCTCTCCTCTTTCTAGTTCTCTAAGTTAATGACCAATTAATCATAGGGAGTTCTTCATCCATTGCAATAGTGAAAACTACCCTTCATGATAGGTTTTTGATGATTGACTTGGGCTTGTTTTATTATTTTCTCACTATTGATATATCTCAGTTAGCTTCTGAAATCACCATTACACAATCCAAGTATGCTCTAGATTTGCTCTTATGCAACTTCACATGGCTAATTGCAAGCCTAATTTGACTCCCTTTCTTTCTAGAGTCAAACTTGAGGCTTGGTGTTCTTCACATTTGGTTGATGGTACCTTGTATCGACAGTTTGTTGGGAGCCTCATTTATTTGAATTATATGAAGCCTGATGATTCATATGCTATGGGCATGATCTCTTAATTTATGTAGGAGCCCCATGAGTTGCACTAGAAGGAAGCCAAACATATTCTCCATTACATTCAAGGTACACATAGTTTTGGGATTCACTATGCAATCGGCATTGGTATTAACTTGGTGGACTATATAGATTTACATTAGGTAGGTGATTCTCAAAATCACAAGTCCACTTTAGGTTACATCTTCTACCTTGATTTAGGTCCTATTTGTTGGTTGAGAAAAAAACAATCTTCTATTGATCTATCTTCCATTGAGGCTAAGTATTAGGGGTTGTTAATGCCACCACTAAGACAATTTGGCTTTAGCACATTCTCATTGAGCTCAAGGTATCATATTTTGTGATAACCAGAGTATCATATAGATTTCATGAAGCTCACTCCATCATCAGTGGACCAAACACATAGAGGTTCACATGCACTACATTAAGAAGCTTATCCATGGATATGTCATTGATCTCCATTATTGCCCAAATATTGAGTAGATTGTTGATATTTTCACCAAATCCTTTACAAATCACAAGTATCTTTATCTATGAGATTTTTTGTGTTGCAAGTATGAAAGGTAAGTGTTTTCATTGATGTCAACACATAAGGAAGTTATTTGACAAGTATCTAAGGAATTAGTACAAGTGTAGAATTGCTTTATCTCAAGAACAGTGCAGTGTTTTGCTCGGCATATCATGTAGATTGAATATCTTTGCCTACGGATTGGAAGTAATGTTAAGGAATGTCTGTAGATGCTATGTTTCAATTTTAAGCCTCTAATGTGAAGATTTGAGCAAGTTGTGTTCACCAAAGTAAAAACTATTTTTCTGTGTATTTAATGGTGACAAGGAAGAATGTATTCTACTCTGCATTTATCCGCATTTAAGTTCCACAGTATGCGGTTCTGGAATTAAGTTTGTGATGATGTTATATGCCTTTAGCTCAAATGGTTCATGATTTGGTGCTCCGCAAGTGATCTTTCATTTATGACAGTGGTCGACAGTAATGTTCAAGTTCTCCAGTTTGAAGAATCTTATGGATAAAGTGTTTAGAGGTTGTGTAGATGTTTTTGGTGATTATAACGTGTTTGTGGGAGTATCTAGATCGTGTTCATGTCTTTGGATTGGTCTACAAAGTATAATCTGGATCGTGCATGACGTGTGTTCGTAAAAGCCTTAGTGTTAACTCCAGTCTTGGCCGACTTGGTTGTTCTCACTACTTGTGGTTATGATTTGAAGATTGTGGAAGCGTGTTGCTGCGTGGAAGTTTGCAATTGAGTCCCAGCTAAGCCTTGGCATGATTCACATTCATTCTTTTCTCTCCTAATTTTGTTTAGGTCCAAACCTATCTTAATGTATCTATGTTTGCCGACCTTGGAGATTGTTCCAAAGGTTGATGATTGTAATGCCGACCTTGATGTAAATTCCAAGGTTGATGAATTGTATAAAAACATGAAATGAAGTCGTGAATTTGAATGAGGATGTGAAAATGAAAAGATAATTGTGAAGTGTAAAAGCAGAGCAGAGTAGAGGATACTTATTGTGCTTCAATGGAAATGAACCTTGGCACAGTGTAGATGCTATTATCTCAGTTCACCAACTTTGGCAGTGAGCCACCCCATTGGTAGTGAGCCTCTTCTTGCAGTGAGCCTCTGATTTTTAGTGTTGTTATAACATATTATATTGTGAGCTAACACTCACTGTGGTTTTTCCCCTATGGGGTTTTCCACGTAAAAAATTGGTGTCTCCTGTATTGAATGTGTGAATGTATTCAAGTTTTTGTTTCATGCTTTTATGGTTAAAATACAAACACAATGTTGATTTATTAATGTGTTAATGGTGTTGAAATATTGGTTACAACTGATTCACCCCCCTCTAAGTTGTGTTGCACTTTTCAATAATTGGTATCAGAGCGATGGTTCCTCGATAAAGAGTCTAACAGCTTAAGGTAGATCCGAGTTGGCACACAGGAGGAAGTCACTGCAATTCAATGGAATGAATTATGCCCTTTGGAAGGTACAGATGAAAAGTTATCTTATCTCTTTTGGTTATAATGTCTGGAAGATAACAGAGAAAAAGTATACTATTCCTGAAAATGGTCCATCAGATGATGATGAAATCAAACAATATGAAATTAATGGAAAAGCTAGAGATGCTCTGTTAAATGCCTTATCTAACAATGAGTTGGTGAAAGTTATGGATTTGGAGACTGCTCATGAGATCTGGGATAAGTTGAAAAGTTTATTTGAAGGAGATGATTCTGTAAAGCGCGCCAAACTACAAAACCTGAAGGCGAAGTATGAAGCCCTGAAGATGAGTGAAGATGAAAACATAACTATCTACATGCAAAGAGTTGATGAAATTGTCAATGGAATCAAAGGTCTCAGAGGTACTATAAATGAGGAAGAGGTTGTGATGAAGATTCTTAGGTCATTGCCTAAATCCTATAGTCACAAGGTGGCAGAAATTGAAGAACTTATGATTGTACAAAAGGTTTCAAAGGATCAGTTGCTCGAGAAACTTATAGCTTTTGAAATGAGAGAATTTGGTGATGCTCTACCAAAGATTGAGACTGCTTTCAAACCTAGCACTTCAGAAAAGACTTCAAGAGCTCAGAAATATGCTGTGGAATCTGATGATGACCTAGATGAGTTTGAAGCCAACTTTGTGGATAGAATGCAAAGAGGTTCCAGTAAGTTCAAAGTCAAATTACCATTCAAATGCTTTTCTTGTGGTAAGATTGGTCACTATGCATCCAGATGTCCGGAGAGAATTAAAAGAAGTAAGAAGAAATTAGAAAGCAGACCTAGAATTGTCAAGAAATGCTATTATGTTAGAGATCTTGATGATGATGGTGTAACAGATGATGAGTCTAATGATAATAGTACTAGTGCAATGAATGCTTGTTTATTGCTATTAAGGAAGAACCTGTGTCTACTAATCCTACTAGCTGTGTGAAGGAAGAAAAACCAGTGGAAGAAAGTGCTCTGTCTGTCCAGGTTGAGAAGGATAAGGATGAATGGATGATTGACATTGGATGTTCAAATGACATGACCGATGACAAAAGTAAGTTTGTAAGTTTGGAAAAGTTTGATGGTGGATTGGTTAGGTTTGGAGATAATACAGTTGGGAAGATCTGTGGAAGAGGATCTATTTCTTTTGATGGAAAGCATAATACAAATGATGTTCTTTATGTGAAAGGTCTAAAGCATAATCTTTTAAGTGTTGGTCAGATGTGTGATAAAGAGTATGATTTGATATTCAGAGACAGTGCGTGCAAGATCATGGAAAGCTTCGGAATAGTGATTGCAACTGGTAAGAAAACTAGAGGTAATATTTATCACTTGAGGGGAACTAATAATTGTTGTTTGTTGACTCAGACAGATGAGAGTTGGCTGTGGCATAAAAGGATGTGTCAAATCAATTTTGATAACTTGGTGAAGAAAAGCTTAATACAAGCTATGAGAGATTTGCCTAAACTGGTGAAGCATGCCAATACTATTTGCAAGGAATGTCAACTAGGAAAATAGACAAAGACAAGTTTCAAGAGCAAAGAACAATTTTCTGTTGGATTGCTTGAGCTGGTGCATACAAATCTATGTGGTCCTACAAGAACAAGAAGTCTGTAAGGAGATAGGTACTTTATGTTTCTTATTGATGATTATTCTAGAATGACATGGGTCAGTTTTCTAAAAGAGAAATCAGAAGCACTAGACAAGTTCAAAGCTTTTAAGGCAATGGTTGAGAATGAGTTAGAATTGAGATAGAGGAGGTGAGTTTACATCAAATGAATTTAACATTTTCTATGAAGAGCATGGGATAAAGAGACAATTGTGTGCTCCTAGGGCTCCTGAGAAAAATGGAGTTGTTGAAAGAAAGAACATGATAGTTCAAGAGGCTGCTAGGTCAATGATGATGAAGGCTAACCTACTGGAAGTGTATTGGAGAGAAGCTATACACACTGTTGTCTACATTCAAAATAGTGTCCAAGTCAAAGGTAATGGCACTAAAACTCCTTATGAATTATGGTATGGAAGAGTTCCCACAGTGAAATATTTCAAAGTTTTTGGAAGCAAATGTTATATCAAAAGAGTTAGGCAAGTTTGATGCTAGGTGTGATGAAGGAATTTTTCTTGGATACTCCACTAAGAGTAAGGCCTACCAGTGCTACAACAAGAGATTGAGAAAGATGATTGAGAGTGCTAATGTGAAGGTTGATGAAGATAGGGAGATAAAATCAGACCTAAGTGGCTATGAATTAGATGAACCTGTTATTACAATCAATGAAGAAAAGGTGGAACAAAAGGACAATTGAGTTGAAGAAGAAAGGTCTCCTAAAAGTGCTGCTACGACTCCCAGGAGTGTAAGGATTAATCATTTTGAAGATTAAATTATTGGTGACAAAAGTAAATGAGTATTGACAAGGAAAAGAGCTGTAGAGGAACAAGTGAACTACTGTTTGCTTTCACAGATTGAACCTAAAACTGTAAATGAAGCCTGCAAAGATGAAAGTTGGGTAAAACCCATGGAAGAAGAGTTGATGCAGATAGAGAAAAATCAAACTTGGGAATTGGTTCCTAGACCTGCTGATAAAAATGTGATTGGAACAAAATGGGTTTTCAGAAACAAAATGAATGAAAGTGGTGAAGTGGTAAGAAACAAAGCAAGACTAGTATGCAAAGGATATTCTCAGGTTGAGGGCATAGATTTTGAAGAGACTTTTTCTCCTGTGGCAAGGATTGAAGCTATAAGATTGTTTTTGGCTTTTGCTGCTCACAAAGATTTCAAGGTGTACCAGATGAATGTGAATTCTGCCTTCTTGAATGGAGAGCTAGAAGAAGAAGTTTACATTGAACAACTGGAAGGATTTCAGTTATCAAACCAAGGTAATATGGTGTGTAGATTGAAGAAAGCCCTGTATGGACTCAAGCAAGCTCCTAGAGCTTGGTATGCAAGGTTGGACAAGTATTTGATGTAATTAGGGTTCAATAAAGGTATTGCAGACAATAATCTCTACTTCAAAATCAATGGTGATCAAATTCTAATTGTTGTAGTCTTTGTTGATGATATTATCTTTGGAGGCAATGAAGGTATGTGTAAGAAATTTGCAGAAGAAATGCAAAAGGAATTTGAGATGTCTACGTTTGGTGAAATGGATTTCTTTTTCGGACTGTAAATTACTCAATCAGAAAAATGATTTTTCATTTCTCATTCCAAGTATGTGAAATAATTGTTGAAAAAGTTTGGAATGGAGGATTCTAAGCCAGTATGTACTCCTATGGTAATTGGCTGCAAGCTGAGAAAGAATCATGAATCACCTAAGACTGATAAGAAAAAATATAGGTCTATGATTGGAGGACTGCTCTATCTAACCCATACCATACCAAACATACACGGGATACTTAAAAGGCACTTTAGACTATGGTTTGTGGTATCCCAAAGATACTGATTTCACTCTTAGTGCTTATACATATGCAGATTGGGTTGGAGATGCAGATGACATAAAAAGTACAAGTGGAGGTGTTTTCCTCTTGGGTAACAGATTGGTTTCATGGTTGAGCAAGAAGCAAGAATTAGTTTTATTGTCTAATGTAGAAGTAGAATATATTGTTCTAGCATGTTGTTGCACTCAAGTGGTTTGGATGAAGCAGACATTGAAGGACATAAGAGCTGTATATGAAGAACCAATTTCAATCTTTTGTGACAACATAAGTGCTATAAACATTTCAAATAATACAGTGATGCACTCAAGGACAAAGCATATATCAATAAGGTAACACTTTCTGAGAGAAAAGGTAACAGAGAATGAAGTAAAGTTGGAGTATGTGTCTACAAAGGATCAGATTGCAGATATTTTCACTAAGCCTCTGCTTAAGGATACTTTTGAGTATCTTAGGGAGAAGTTAGGGTTTATTACCCCTCCTGCTCTAAACTAAGATGCATAAGGAATGCATCAGTCCAATGGTGTCTAAAGTTTCATCTTTTGATCTAGATTGATGTTTTGAAGGCTACTCCTCAGGGGGAGTAGGTAGAAGTTTTTGATCAAGAGTAGTAAGTGTTGCAGTGTTGTTGACAGGGGGAGTTGTGCAGTAAAAAGAAAGAAAAGGTCTAGCACCCTTTGATGTTAAAGGGGGAGAGAAGTTCATGTGAAAAACCTAAGAAGAAGATTGCAGATAGAGAAAGCATCAAGTGAGGGGGAGCAAAGAAGCAAAACAAGATTATATGTCTTGATGGTTTTTCACATTATGTGTTGCCATCAATGACATAGGGGGAGATTGTTGCAAGTATGAGCAGTAAGTGTTGTCATTGATGTCAACACATAAGGAAGTTATTTGACAAGTATCTGAGGAATTAGTACAAGTGCATAATTGCTTTATCTCTCAAGAGTAGTGCAGTGTTTTGCACCGCATATCTTGTAGATTGAATATCTTTGCTTGCGGATTGGAAGTAATGTTAATGGATGTCTGTAGATGCTATGTTTCAAGTTTAAGCCTCCAATGCGAATATTTGAGCGAGTTGTGTTCACTAGAGTAAAAACTATTTTTCTGTCTATTTAATTGTGACAGGGAAGAATGTATTCTGCTCTGCATTTCTCTGCATTTAAGTTTTACAGTCTGTGGTTCTGGAATTAAGTTTGTGATGATGTTATGTGCCTTCAGCTCAAATAGTTTGTGAATTGGTGCTCCGCAATCGATCTTTCCTTTATGACAATGGTTGACAGTAATGTTCAAGTGCTCTGGTTTGAAGAATCTAATGGATAAGGTGTTTAGAGGTTGTGCAGATGTTTTTGGAGATTGTAATGTGCTCGTGGGAGTATCTAGATCGTGTTCCTATCTTTGGATTGGTCTGTAAAGTATAATCCAGATCGTGCATGAAGTGTGTTCCTAAAATGGTGTAGGAGCACCTAGAAAATCATGTTTTGTGTTGTAATAAGGTCTATTTGACCAATGCATTTTCATTTCTGTTTGTAAGTTCCAAGTGACTTAGGTCACATTTGTCAAATTGTTAATCTCAAGATGGTTGGTCTCCCAACTACTTGGAATCGGTTGGTTTTTCTCCCAGCTGCTTGGAATCGGTTGGTTTCGTTCAAGGTGAGTTTATAGACTCAGAGGAATGAACCAAATGAGGAGATATATTGTAATTAGATCGAAGAAGAGGTTGAATGTGATTGTGTAGGAGAAATAAAATGATTATGTTCCATCAATTTGTTTTCTGTTTCCTATAACTGCAAATTATTTAACTGTAGATTTCCATTCTTTCTGTGCTTTTCGTTGCTGCAAAATGTCGATGTGAAGCATTCCACTGATAAGATTTCTGTCTAAATGAGTGGAATGGCTTCATTGTATGAATATCTGGTTTTGTTTTCTATTCAGTTTTATTGTTCGGCGGTGTAGAGGATCCAGACAGTGCAAGTTGCATAGTAGGTTGACCTAGCATCTCCATGTGCTAGGGTTTGGGAGAAGGTAAATTATGCATCAGTGTAGCAAACCCTAAGGTGGTTGAAAGTAATTATCACACTGACGCGTGAAGGTCTGAAGTGACATTAGAGTGATTGGCTTATCAGCAGCTTCAGAGAAAGTCTGACCGATAGTGAAAGTTCCACCGAAGGTAAATGCCATCGGGAAGAGGTGCGACATCGGCAGATGAGTTAAAAGTTTCACCAACGAGAAGAGTCTCACCAATAAGGTCACAACTAACTAGTGTGGAAGCCGTCACGGTTGAGGTGTGGGGGAATTTAACCGTCATCGGTGCATCGGCAGAAGGATGAAAGACTCGGCCGATAGAAGAAGTCTCGCCGATAGTAAGGAGTTGAATGACTCAGTGTGAGTCATGTGATTTCTCATCGAAGAGAAAGTAAAGATAGCTATCGGTGTAAGTTTGATCAACAATAAGACTTAGAAAAGTCTTTCCAACGACGGTTGTCTGGCTGATCGAAATGTATCGGTGGTTCATTTGTCAAGTCTTGCCGACTGTAAGGAATTAGGGCCCGTTCTGCGTTTCCTGCTGTGCGCTCCCCATCATAAAAGCCTTAGTGTTAACTCTAGTCTTAGCTGACTTGACCCAGTTGTTCTCACTACTTGTGGTTATGATTTGAAGATTGTCGAAGTGTGTTGTTGCGTGGAAGATTGCAATTGAGTCCTAGCTAAGCCTTGGCGTGATTCACATTCATTATTTTCTCTCCTAATTCTTTTTAGGTCCAGACCTGTCTTAATGTATGTATGTTTTCTGACCTTGGAGATTGTTCCAAAGGTTGATGAATGTAATGTCGACCTTGATGTAAATTCCAAGGTTGATGAATTGTATAAAAACATGAAAAGAAGTCGTGAATTTGAATGAGGATGCGAAAATGAAAAGATAATTGTGAAGTGTAAAAGCAGAGCAGAGCAGAGGATACTTATTGTTCTTTAATGGAACTGAACCTTGGCATAGTGTACATGTTATTATATCAGTTCACCAACTTTGGCAGTGAGCCACCCACTGACAGTGAGCCACCCCATTGGCAGTGAGCCTCTTCTTGCAGTGAGCAATTTTGGCAGTGAGTCTTAAGGTAGTGATCCTCTGATTTTTGGTATTTTTATAACATATTATTTTTTGAGCTAACACTCACAGTGGTTTTTCCCCTATGGGGTTTTCCACGTAAAAAATTGGTGTCTCCTGTGTTAAATGTGTGAATGTATTCAAGTTTCTATTTCATGCTTTTATGGTTAAAATACAAACACAGCATTGATTGATTAATGTGTTAATGATGTTGAAATATTGGTTACAATTGATTCACCGCCCCTCTTAGTTGTATTGCGCTTTCCAACATGTTGGAGGTGGGTTGTGGGAGGCTTCATCTTGGGGGAGGGCTACTTAGTCCTTTCTCTCTCTCTCTCTCTCTACTATGAGGGGGATCTTTTCTCTATTTATTCTCTTTTTTTCATGGGGGCTTCTTCTCTTTGGGGGATTTCTATGTATACATGGGTAGCTCATCATATTTCATTTGTTGGGACCTATTTTTTCACCCACCTAAGTTACTCTTAAGGGGGGTGTTAGTGTAGTTTTTTATTTTTCCTTAGTTGGATATTATGTATTTTTCTACACATTTAGTTTAGCTTGCCTAAGTTAATAAAGTGGGTAATATTGTGATTGGAGCAAGTTGTCAACATCTTCCATAGGAGTTACTTTTTCCTATATTGGATATTATGGAGTTATACTTCCTATTAGTCGTAGTTGCCACTACCTCCCTTTCACATAGTCTATGTATACACACTCACCTAGCATTTATTTGCATATTGGTTAATGTATTGTGAGCTTTCCTTATGCTATTTTTCTTGTGTCTCTCAAGAATTTATATTTGTTTCATATTAGTAGAAAGTAACTCTGTGATGCTATTTTGATCTTTGATCATTTGTATTTATAGTTTTAAAGTATCTAATCTTTACACTAGGTTTTGGGTAGCTTCTTGCTTGTTTCTAAAATCTAACATTATTTGCATATGGTTGTTGACATCCTAGGTGAACTCAATAAGTTGAACAAAACCTTTAAATAAGAAAATGCAAACATTACAATTCTTAGGTTGGCCCTTGATGAAACCATAAACACTTTTTATAGATGTTTTTTTACAAAAGGAAACAATTACAAAAGGTACAACTTATCCTTCCAAAATTTTAGTTGATTCTCAATATGGATACATTGTGATTAAAGAGGAATACATGGTCGTAGAGGGACATGATTTACAATTAATACCTATTCTATATGAGGGATTTGCTTATAGCAATGGAAGGAAGCAAAGCATGAAGTGTTGAAAACACACAAAATAGTTGTCAGCAACTCACATAAGGTTATATTTAGTCTGTGATAGATTGTTTGGATGAAATATTTCCAAATCTTTTGCTTTTTAATGCAACAATTTTTTTTGGCATTTCCTATTATCTATTAGTTGTCAAACTCAAGATAATCTTTCAAATCATTAGATTGATAAGCTTCTTTAACATTTGCACCATACTATTTTAGACAAAGTTGACTTTATACCCTTATGTGATGTTAATGGTTGTAAATAATAGTTGCACTCTTTTCTTGATTGATTACATTTGGCTTGTGAGGGTTTTAGGTTGAAAGACACATGGAAGGTCTTTTATAACACAAAGCATTGACACAAAATTTACCCTAATATGATGAAGTTGCCGCAAGCTACTTTTACCATCCTTGCAAGTACAATGAATTGTGAAAGGGGAATTTCTAAATAGAACATTCAAAGCTAGAGTTGAATATATTAGATGCACTAATGAGAATATCTCTCAATAATCCCGATGCAATATACATGGAGAGAGATAAAGTCAAGAAGAATTCTTGACTTTTGATATTTATTATTAAAAGCTAAATAATTTTATTTAAGTAGCAAATGATAGCTTAATAAATATGTTATTTGTTTATCACATACCATCCTTGCAAGTACAATGAATTGTGAAAGGGGATTTTCTAAGTAGAACATTCAAAGCTAGAGTTGAATATATTAGATGTGTTGCAAGTATGGGCCTAACCAGTGTTGTCATTGATGTCAACATATTCCCATTGCATTAATGATAAGGTTTGGATGAGCTGTGAGATGAGGATATTGAGAAAATTAGTCTCAATCAGGAACAGTGAAGAATAGTAATGACTGTAAGACAAAAGTCCAAGATAGGATGATGATCAGAGGATGCAGATTAAAGGGTTTGTAGATATGTGTCTGCAGGTGATCCAGTAGAGATTTCAGAGGTCAGCATGAAGATATGAAGAAGTTGTGGCTGCTCAAGTAAAACCGGTTCTAGTAGGTGTTCAGAGGTGACAGTGTGTAACAAGAAAGGTCTGGTGAGATCTAGAAATGAAGTTTCCTATTCTGTGGATTTAATGGAGTGCTAAGGAAGTCTTTGTGGTGTATCAATTCTATTGGTGCGTGGTTTGAAGGTCCGCAAGGATCTATTCCTTTGTGACAGTTATGACAGACTGTGTTCTTAAGGTTCCAGATGAAGGAGAGAAGGATTTTAGTAAGAAGAAGAAGTGTGGATGTTTTTGGTGATTCAAGCAAGCTTGTGCAGGTCTTTGGATCATGTCCAGTTCATGTTGGTGGTCCGCATTGAAGTTGGAGCTCGCAATTGAAGAGTAACTTCTGTATGATGGTGTTCTTCTTGAGATAGGCCGACCGGATGAGTTATGCATCTGTCAGATGATCTTATGAATGTTTGCCGACTTAGATGATCATTCCTAAGTTGATGCCTTGTATAAATAAGGGATTGCAAAGTCAGTTTGAACTTGCCTTTTTGTGTGGAGATAAGAGTGTGGTAGCGAAGAGGAGAGCGAAAGGCAGAGCAGAAGTATTGAGCTTATGGAACTGATTCAAGCATGGTGAAGATGCTATTCTCTAGTTCATGTATGTGATACTTATTTCTTTGTAGACAGTGTGTCTCTTGTAGGCAGTGAGCCTCTTGTGAGCAGTGTGCTCGGGCAGTGAGCCCTAATTGGCATGTGCCATTTTGTTCTTTCTATTCTTCTAATAGAGAATACATTCTTGGGTTAATCACCCCGTGGTTTTTCCCTTAACCAGGTTTTCCACGTCAAAATCTTGGTGTCTTATGTGTTGATGAGTTTCTGCTTTTGATTTGAATGCATTATGTTTCATGTTTAATATACTGCTAATCACCAAGAAGATTTAAGTGTGTAAATTGGAGAAAGTTTTGCACAATTGATTCACCCCCCCTCTCAGTTGTGTGCCCTAAGTCTAACAAGATGCACTAATGAGAATATCTCTCAATAATCTTGATGCAATATATACGGAGAGAGACAAGTCAAGAAGAATTCTTGACTTCTGATATTTATTATTAAAAGCTAAATAATTTTATTTAAGTAGCAAATGATAGCTTAATAAACACGTTATTTGGTTATCACAAATGTTAAGTATATTTTTATAGAAATAAATTTAGCTCAAACACCTCTTTAAAAAACTCATAAACTTTGTGATAACTTTCTCCAGGTGAACTGCATAATCGACATTGCTGAATGCCACTAGTTCTGGTTTGTCTCCCAATGCCTGGCATATTTGAGCAAAGTTAATGGGATCAATGAAAAATATCAAAACAAATAACTAGTGGAAATATCTGATCATGTTCACCCTAGAACAATGTTTCCTATAAGAGAAGTGAGGAAATTCATTTTATTTCTGAAAGTGAAATTGAAAGCAACAGAATACTTCGTTCTTTGCCTTATCAACATTAAGTCAAGAATGCAGAACAAGAAAACAAAGTATGTGTATTCAGAACTTTAGTGGAAATATCTGATCATGTTCACTCACATCAATAATGTTTCCTGTAGGGAAGAAATTCATTTTTTGTATGAAAGTAAAATATAAAATAACTATGTCAAGAATGCAGAACAAGAAAATAGAATATGGGTATTGACAATGTTTCTGTGATTTATAACATGCTTGAATCAAATTCCATCTATCTGTAGCAATACTTCTAAGTTTTTATGATTTTATCAATATAGAACCAATTTTCTGAAAACAAATGCTTGGATGCAAAATGTGTACAAGTTGCTATGGATAAAAAAGGATGAGATGCCTAAAACTCTTTAGTAACTACTAAAGACTAAATACAAAAAACCACAAATACAAAAAAACCACAAGTTTTGGAGATTAGCCGCCTTCAAAGATGAGAATGAGCTTTCAAAAATGAAAGATGAGATCAATTTGTCTCATGAAAGAAAAAAAGATTTAGGATCAGAAAAGATCAAAACTTCTAGCTTGTACTTCGGTAATCTGGAATAGGGTATTTTACTTAATTTTGAAAATTTCAAAACTTCTCACTTGTACTTTGCCAATCTGGAAGAGAGTGTTTTACTCAAATATGAAAACTAAAGAGATAATATTTTCAAATCTTAATATGGAAGGGATTAAAAACCACCAAACAGATAATGGCACAAAATCCATATAATAATGTACTAAAGATAGCTTCCTTATGTGGCATATGAAGATGTACCTTACCCTTATACAATAAGGTTTGGGGTATAATGAATGGAAAAGAAGTAAAACCACCACAACTAGATCCTAATAGGCAACAAATGTGGAGATCCAAGGATCATAAGTTTTTGTCCACTACTGGTTTGTATTATCAAGTAAGGGGTGTTTTTCATAGCGTGGTAAGTGGACCATTCACGCTCTCAAGATGAACCATTACTCATGAAATATAGGTCAATGAGTTTGACTCAAAAACCATTCACTCTGAAGAAATGGGTTCTCATGAACCACTACTCATGAAATATGGGTCAATGAGTTGACTCAAAAACCACGCATATGAATCCTGATAAAAAATCACATTACTGGTGTGCATTTATTAGTTGTCTTGCTGCAACATGTTTGATTAAACCAAGCATCCAATAATATTTGGATTATATTTACAACAATAACTGGTCATGAAAAGAAATTCAGGGCTACAATCCATCCGAAGTCTCTTCATGTGTGCTGGTTCATCTATAGGGATTTATCCTCAGCATGCAAGATTTACAGTGCAAAATTTACATCATTATAGGCCTATTCCTATTTACACAAGAAAATGTGAGGTGGATCCTAGTATGTCTCGGAATTAATGTAATGGAAAGATTGTGGGAGCTCATCATTTTGCATCTGCTACAATTTTAGCAGGGACATTCAACCCTTCTATTGATTTGACTTTGTCTCTAAATGGAATGGGAACGGAAGGTATGATAACAAATTACATGATTATGTAAAAGTTTGTGATATATAGAATAACTTGGAAGGATTCATATTTTATAATATACCTACCTAATATAGTTGCCAAGAGCTATCAACTAAAATTGACATTGACCTACTTCATAAAACTTAAAAATCCAATGTGTATTACAAAAATTACATACATAATGTGTTTCCTAAAATCTCTGCTATATCTATACCATCTGAATTTCTCAAGTGTTGTCAAGCTCCACAAAAAAACCAAACAAAAAGACCAAAGAAAAACTTGAAAAGTTAAGTGCGAAAGTCTTATCTAAGATACGATAACAGTTTAATCTGCACCTTATGCGACCTAAGCGAAGCCATCAAAACAAACATTTAATTCATTTTAAACACTCTTTTGACAGAAAATGGAATCTGTGATACGTGGCATCAAGAACAGTGTATGCGAGTCTAAAGCCGGTATAGTCATCCACGCACCTTTGAAAGTTCAAATATTTTTCCTCAAAGCTCTTAGGTTTCAGCTGTTGCTCATTGGATTCTATGCCCACCAGTAGCACTAGGATAAGATCAGTAGGTCGGACTCAGGGCTACTAAGACAAACTTATATAGCATTAAGGCTTTCAACTAGTCATTGCAGAGAGCCCCACAAATCTTCGAAGTCTAGTGTTCTTTTTGTTCTTGGAATAGACTCTTAAAAGAGTTTATTTTTGGGGCAGTGTAGATTTATGGATGTGTTAATGCAGGCTTGGAGAGGGTGGCTTTTGTTCAACTTAATAGGTGGGCTACCTTGGTTGGTTTATGTGGTCAATATATCTAATTTGAATTGATTGTCTTCTCAGGGAGAAGGTAATAGTGCCTACAACTAAGCCCTACATTACATTTCAGAGGGGTAGGAAAATAATTCACGGTGATTGAATGGCACAACAAAACCTCTTATCTTGACCCAACTGGGCAGCAGCTGGGTACATATCATAGCCATGGCCAAATATTTTACTTTCAAGAACATTAGCTTCAAAGTTAAGCTACCATAGAGATTACTCGCCTATTTCAATTTCATTTGATGCAATAAATTTTACTATGTAGGACCTGTCAATTTGTATAGTTAAAAATTAATGACATTTAGAATATAATTCAATCATAAGTCCCTAAAATCATCTGGGTTTTAGAAATGAGGCAATAACCCAAGCAAGCTTTCATTGTGCGAATACTCAGTAAGATGTTTCAACTGGAGTATATAATTTATTTTAAAAGAAACTTATATTACTTCAAAATAAAAGGACGAACAGGAGGGATATAAAATGAATAGTTGACAAGGGATAAAATTTGGTTAAGTTTTGCAACTGAGATAGGAAAGAAGAAAGCTTGTTTACAGGGAAAGCTTTATGGTTAGAGCTTTTGTGTAAGTAGTGACTTTTTTTAAACATCAAACAGTAGGGATACAACTAGGGTTACTGTTGTATAATGGTTTATTTTGGTGGTTTTACTAAGGCAGGTTCAACTATGTAAGAACTGCATAATGCAAAGATAGAAAAATCAAAGTGGGTGTTGGTTTAAACACAACATTGTTTATAGAGGATTGAAGAAAAAACACATTGCACTGCAAACGCTGAGGAATCTAGATTTTAATCTCAGTTGTCCCATTTGTCTAGTACAAAAACCATATGAACAAACAAAATATGTCATGCCCACATTGTACACATGTTCACAACACAGAAACACGCATGTTATGTCCACACATGACATGTGTCATGATATGAAATATCAAAATTTTTTCCCTATATACTCCGAAAGCCTCCCTCGCACGTACAAGCGTGCTCGGTGCGTAAGTTTAAGTTGTAAAAGATAAGTGTCTTCAGAAAAATCTGCACATGAGAATGTTCATTTGCTAAAAGGGAGTTCACCACGTGAAATATTTAGTTGACCTTAATAGGTTTCCTCTGTCTGTTTATAATTACCTTGCAAACTTTGTCTACTTCTCTATTGATTTATTCTTATAGCTCGGTGCGTAAGTTTAAGTTGTAAAAGATAAGTGTCTTTGGGAAAATCTGCACACGAGAATGTTCATTTGCTAAAAGGGAGTTCACCACGTGAAATATTTAGTTGACATTAATAGGTTTCCTCTGTCTGTTTATAATGACCTTGCAAACTTTGTTTACTTCTCTATTGATTTATTCTTATAGTATTTTGGTTTGCTTGTTCCACACTTTTCTCTATTTCCTTTTGATATATATGTATTTAAATTAAAACGTTATATTCATTTCATTACTCTGGTGATACACTCAGAAAATCTAATTTCCATAGTCACATTAACCTTATAAATGAAAAAGTTTAATAATTGTGACCTGCAATTTCCCTATTAATAAGGTTCCATTTTCATATATAGAATTTACTAAAAAA
Organism: Cunninghamia lanceolata; assembly: GCA_027924645.1. Classification (NCBI taxonomy): domain Eukaryota; kingdom Viridiplantae; phylum Streptophyta; class Pinopsida; order Cupressales; family Cupressaceae; genus Cunninghamia; species Cunninghamia lanceolata. The sequence goes on along the minus strand of BSBN01001272.1, from coordinate 14,767,977 downwards.
TTATTTTCCAAATTAAAGAAGTGAATGTTTATTATTTATATATCTATATATATATATATATTCATTTATTCATTATAAGCAATATCTTTTTTAATCTCTCTTGTTTATTCATAAATAAAATATACACTTAACATTGTGTATATCATCATACTTATTGGGGTATCCACCCAAGTTTATATGTATAATTAACTATACTTATAAATATGGATTCAATATTATGAAGCTATGAAAGTGGTATACCCACATATCATTTAAATCTTTTATTAAATATTAATTTATTTTTATATCATTTTGTTAGATAGTGGGAACTCCATTCTCCAAGCTAAGATATACAAATGAACATAATCACAATGTCCAAGTATGTGTATTTTAATCTGATTTTATATTTTATAATTAACTTGAATTTCTCTATTGTAAATGATGATTCCTCACTAAATTTCTCCTAGTATTCTAACCCTATAAGTATATTTATTATAATAGATATATTTAGATGTATAACACTTGTTTAAAATTTCCTTGTGAGTGGAAAACTCATGTTCTAATACAATAATAGTGTATATAAAAAACATAGAGTTATATATATATATATATATATATATATATATAAACTAAATTTCTTCTTACATAAGTGGGATTCACCACATACCTATATACCTCAATTTGAAAATATACTTCAACTTAATTTTATATTTAACTACACATGTCCATAGTTAATTGTATGATTTTATATGTATAAATATGTTTTTGCAAGCCCTTATAAGCAATATCTTTTTTAAAATCCCAACTCATATTATTGAGGGTTTTTAAACCCTAACAATCTTTTAGTTTTTTCTTTGTGTTGTGGTTTTAGGTATGGGCGGCGGAGGTCTCGGCTTCTCATAGGGCAGAGAAGAGGAGATGGGCACGGTGTATGGCAGAGGTCGAGGGTACCGCGCAGGGTTTGGGATGACGGCGTGATCAGCGGAGAGGAGGGAATGACGAGGCTGGGGAGATCCGCATGGCAGTGTGCGAAGAGGGGCCGCGGAGGGCCTGTAATGGTCTGCAGGGGAGGCGGACATAGTCCGTAGGCTAGGCAGTAGCGATGGACAGGGTGTGGGGGGCTCCGCCCTTCCCACACCCTCACTTTGTCAAGCATCGGTGGGGGTTAATAACCCCCACCACTATTACATCTTTTTTTTTTTTTTGGTCCTTTTAAAATTTCTTTTACTATTAATTTCGAAATATCAATAACAACTAATTTAAAATAACTATTTTAAGTACAACAATTTCTCAATTACAAATAATTTAAAATCTATTTTAGATATAACATTTTCTCAATTACAACTAATTTAAACAAAACTATTTCCAATTTATATATATATATATACATCTTCAAGGGTAAAATTAATTTCATTTTTACAATCACATTTTAAATGGACTATTAAGTTTATAATTTTCACAATAATGTTAAAAAGAATGTAAATATACATGAATCGTATTTTCTCAACTAAATTACAAGTAAAAAGATACTCATAAATCTATACATAAATTTATATAACGAGAACTCAAGGTCATATTCATTTCACTATTTCTCTTCTTTTAATTGGCAATATATTATTACTCAAGTGAAAAAGAATACTAACCATTTAAATCTATATATATTAATTGTAATTTCTCAAGTAAATTTTCTTTTCATATCAATCACTTTTAAGGGTTAGAAGGAGCTCTCTCTACACCCCAAACAAAACCCATAAACAAACAGAAAAGCTCAAGAAGACATTGCAAGACTCTTTCAACAACCAAGATACAAACATGCATATCAACATTAGATCACACAAGAGATTAGATTAGTACACCAATCTTCTAGAGCCAAATATGGAAGAAAACTGATGATGAGCTCCTTTCTCCTTTCATCTCAAAAACTCCCTTTCCTTCCCCAAAATCTCCTTCCTTTTTCCTCCAAGATTCAACCCACCTTCCTCTCCTCCTCCTCTTCCTTTTCAAACTAATTTCTCTATTTTCCTAATTTCCCAAGTGGGAATAAACAACTCAACCCCCCCCACTTCCTCCATTAACCTAGTGGTCATAAAACAATGTAATCCCACTCAATAGGTTCCCCATTAACAACCTACTTGTAGAATAAAATACAAATGAGAAAACTTACAATAACATAGAGTGGGTGACACAACACCCTCATAAAAGGGAACCCCACCAAAAGGAGGCACATGGAGACAAGCACTCCATTAATAGGGGGATCATGGAGTGCTCCATGACTTGGAAGTGGGCATGAGTGGAGATTCCACTCATCCCATGTCTCCCAAGCTTCCAATTTTCGTCACTTTACCTCACCCCAAAGTTGAGGTGACCCTAATGAAGTTAACCCAAGGTTAACCTAGTCAAAAAGGTCCCTAAACCCAAGGGGTACAACCTAGGGTTGTTTTTAAACCTAGTTAAGACTCCCAGAGTCAAATAAAACACATGAAAAAGGTCAAAAAGAATTAAAGTTAAAACAAGATTCAAAACATCAACTTATAACACTTATCATAATAAAAGTAATTCAGATAAAAACCCTTATTCCCTTAACCTCATGCAAAAATAACACATTACAACATTACCACATTTTTTCAAAACAAGAGGTTGATCTCAGTTTCTCATGGAACTAGATTGGCTCACAAGGGAAACAACTTAGGATATGGGAATGGTCTCTTGTATATGTGGTTTCATTAGTAATACCTGCACACTCAAACTCGAAGTCAATAACTCATAGAGATATCATAGCCGAAGCAATTCAAATACATGCATAACTAAACATGCTACCTTATAACATACTGAAATCATAATATAGTTCCATATCCATTCATCATTTTCTTTCAAACAACATCTAATATCATTGCACAATTATTTTCTTAAAATCACATAGGTTCAATAATCCAGAATTCAGAAATCAATAGTCTCTCAACATAAAATAATAACAAAAGCACTGCAAATAGTCTCATGAATAGTAGTGTAAAAAGTAGGCCTCACATCCTCTCCCCCTAAAGAGGTGAGGGTAAAGCATCTTCAGTCTCGTAGCATCTTCCCATGTTGCAATGACTTCATCGTACATATCCCATTGGACCCTAACCTGGTCCAGCTCTCGACCTCAAAGGCCCAGCGTTCGACGAGCCAATATGTGTATTGGTTCCAAGGCCAGTTGTCCGTCTGCCTCTACCTGAAGAGCACTCCAATCCAACACGTGAGACAAATTAGACATATAACGTCGTAAAACTGAAACATGAAAGACATCATGGATACGAGACAGGCTAGGTGGCAAGGCTAAATGGTAGGCCACAGGTCTTATCCTCTCTAGGATCTCAAAAGGTCCTACAAACTGGGGTGCGAGCTTAGAGCCTTTTCCGTAACAGATTGGACTCTTATGCGGTCGCACTCTCAAGAATACTCTGTCACCTACTAAGAAGCTTCGATCTGTCCTCTTTGCATCTGCATACTTTTTCTGTCTATCCTGAGCTTCCTGCAGTCTCTGTTTGATCAAAGTAACCTGCTATTCCATATCCTGGATTAATTCAGGACCAATGGCAACTCGGTCCTCTAACCAATTCCAACTCAAAGGTGTTCTGCAAAGTCTGCCATATAAAGCTTGGTAAGGAGGCATACCCAACGAGCTGTGATGCCCATTATTGTAGGCGAACTCAACCAGATATAGGTACTCCTCCCATTTCGACTGATGATCCATAACATACATACACAGCATATCCTCTAACACCTGATTAACTCTTTCTGTCTGGCCATCGGTCTCAAGATAGTAAGCAGAACTGAAGTTGAGCTGTGTGCCCAACGCCTGATGTAAAGCTCTCCAAAATGAAGATGTGAAAACGGAGTCTCTATTAGAAATAATACGGCGAGGTACTCCATGTAGTCTGACAATCTAATCTAGAAACACCCTCGCCACTGATGGTGCATTATACGTTGTGCGTACCGGTGCGAAATGCGCCACCTTGGTCAACTTGTCAGCTGTCACCATGATGGCATCATGGCATTGTGATGACATAGGTAGACCAACAATGAAGTCCATGGAGATGGTGTCCCATTTCCATTCAGGTATCTCATGTGGGTATAAGAGTCCTGCTGGATGCTGATGCTCGACCTTGACCCTCTGACACTCAAGGCATCGAGCAACAAACTCTGCAATATCACGTCTCATCCCAGCCCAATGGTATAACTATCTCAAGTCCGCATGCATCTTCTTCACCCCTAGATGCGCTGCATAGGGTGCTCTATGAGCCTTCGAGAGTATCACTGCACGTAGATCACCCGCATGGGGTACATAGATGCGCTGCTTAAGTCTAAGTAATCCATCTGACTCCAAGGAATATCCTTCAAATTTTCCCTTCAGGACCCTCTGATTCTAAATCTCCTGCTGCACTTCAAGAAACCACTCATCTTCAGGCAGATGCTGTAGAATACGTTCTCTCAAATCTACTTTCAAAGTCAGAGTCAAGATCTCGTGGCACCTTCGACTCAAGGCGTCGGCGACCATGTTCTCTTTCCCCTTGATGTAGTGGACATCAAAGTCATACTCACATAAGAACTCCATCCAACGCCGTTGGCAGGCATTCAAATTCGGCTGAGTGAAGATATACTGCAAGCTATGATGATCCGAATGAAGTTCAAAATGTCGGCCTAAGAGAAAATGTCTCCATCGAACCAGAGCATGAATGACAGCTGCTAGCTCTAGATCGTGGGTAGGGTAGTTTAGCTTATGTGTTTTAAGTTTTCATGATTCATAAGCAATCGCTTGACCTCCCTGCATAAGTACAGCTCCCAATCCCTCTAATGATGCATCCGTGCAAACAACAAAATCTTCTGCCGGATCAGGAACAGCTAATATGGGAGCACTGGTAAGACATTCCTTAAGGATCCCAAAGGCCTTCTCACACTGCTCAATCCAAGTGAATCCTTTCCCTTTGCGCTGAAGGGAAGTAATAGGATGAGCTATCCTGGAGAAACCTTCGACAAACCTATGGTAGTAACCAGCTAGTCCCATAAAGCTCCTTACTTCTGTCACATTGGTGGGTACTGGCCAATCCTGAATTGATTTGATCTTAGATGGATCTACTGAGATCCTATTGCCTGATAAAATGTGCCCCAAATACTGCACTTCTGTCCTGAAGAAGTCACACTTGGCCAGGTTGCCGTAAAGCTGCTGCTCACGTAAACACTGCAACACCTGACGCAAATGGCCCACATGTTCCTCCTCAATCTATGAATAGATCAAAATGTCATCTAGAAAAATGATCATGAACCGATCTAGGTAAGTGCGGAACACTCCGTTCATAAGACTCATGAACACTGCAGGGGCGTTCGTTAACCCAAAAGGTACCACTATAAATTCATAGTGACCGTATCTGGTTCGGAAAGCAATTTTGTGAATATCTACCTCTATAATTCTCAATTGGTGATACCCAGATTTAAGATCAATCTTTGAAAACACTCTGGCTCCTTGCATTTGGTCAAAGAGATCGTCAATCCTTAGCAAAGGATATCGGTTCCTCACCGTCACTTTGTTCAACTGCCTGTAGTCCATGCATAGCCGAAGAGATCCATCCTTCTTCTTAACGAAGATAACCGGTGTGCCCCATGGTGAAATGCTAGGTCGGATGTGTCCCTTCTCTAATAACTCTTCTAACTATAGTTTAAGCTCTGTAAGCTCATGTGTAGTCATCCTATATGGTGCACGAGATATTGGTTCTGCCCCTGGTACTAAATCAATGTGGAAATCAACTTCTCTCTATGGAGGCATACCAGGTAACTCTGGTGGAAAGACATCTGCAAATTCTCTCAAGATGGGGTGTTCATCTAATGTAGTCTCAGGCTCATCTTCTGATCTATCATTGACTGTGATAGCAAACAACTGACAACCCTTCTGCATGCAACGCTTAAGTTGTTGAGCGGATATCGTTCTAGCATTTGTGGGCTTTAGTATGCCCACTATTTCGACCGGTATGCCATGATCGTCTAAGCAACTAATTGTCTTTTGACGACAATCTAGCTTGGCTCTATGAGCTGCAAGCCAATCCATACCAAGAACTACGTCATAGGTTCCTAATGGCATCACCCTAAGGTCACATGTCATAATGAAAGGACCCAAGGAAATCTCACATTCCCTAACCACGGTATCAACTGACATCCTGGCCCCAGAGGCCAATTCGACCTCCCACCTAATGTCTTGCCTAGAAGCCACCAGCCTGCAACATTCCACTAACGATGTAGATATAAAGGAGTCTGTAGCTCCGGAGTCAAAAAGGATAGAGATGGGAGATTCTGCAATCATACCTGCTGTCTCAATAACTAAAGCCTGATAATCGGCCTGGCGGTCGTCAACCGCTGCAAACATACGGTGGGATTTACCCACGTCACCCACAGTCTGCTCGAAACCTCCTGCATGATGCTATCCCCCAGCTGTATAACCCTGTGGGCACTCTCTAGCTATATGTCCTGCTTCACCACAAGTATAACAAGGCCCTCTAACCTGTACCTGTACAGTCTGAGTACGACTCGACTGCTGCTGTCCTGTTTTGCCAGTAGACCCCTGTGAACCCCTATAAGACTGCTGTGACCTCGCGGGTCTCGCAGGTGGTCCTTGCTGTCTCTGATCTCTGCACTAGCCCTGCTGCTGCCAACCTCTATTATTTCCCCCATATGATTTTTGTTGTGTTTTAGCTTTCTGTTGCTGCTGTGACTGCTGTTGTTGTGGAGGTTTAGGAGGTAATGGTGCTGAACTGTATCCTCCTCTATTATGTTGCTATGTTGGCCTGCGATAATTCTGTTGATGTTGCTGTTGACCTCGATCTTGGACCTGAGGGCGAGAATTCTGCCCCCATCGCTGAATCTCCTCAGCAATGTAAGCCTTCTCGGCAGTGTGCGAAGAGGGGCCGCGAAGGGCCTGTAATGGTCTGCGGGGGAGGCGGACATAGCCAGCAGGCTAGGCAGTAGCGGTGGACGGGGTGTGGGAGGGCTTGGCCCTTCCCACACCCTCACTTTGTCAAGTATCGGTGGGGGTTATTAACCCCCACCACTATTACATCTTTTTTTAGTTTTTTTTTTTGTCCTTTTAAAATTTCTTTTACTATTAATTTCGAAATATCAATAACAACTAATTTAAAATAATTATTTTAAATATAACAATTTCTCAATTACAAATAATTTAAAATCTATTTTAGATATAACATTTTCTCAATTACAACTAATTTAAACAAAACTATTTCCAATTTATATAAAATATATATAAATAAATAAATAAATAAATATATATATATATATATATATATATATATATATATATATATATATATATATATATATATATATATATATATATATATATATATATATATACATCTTCAAGGGTAAAATTAATTTCATTTTTACAATCACATTTTAAATGGACTATTAAGTTTATAATTTTCACAATAATGTTAAAAAGAATGTAAATATACATGAATCGTATTTTCTCAACTAAATTACAAGTAAAAAGATACTCATAAATCTATACATAAATTTATATAACGAGAACTCAAGGTCATATTCATTTCACTATTTCTCTTCTTTTAATTGGAAATATATTATTACTCAAGTGAAAAAGAATACTAACCATTTAAATCTATATATATTAATTGTAATTTCTCTAGTAAATTTTCTTTTCATATCAATCACTTTTAAGGGTTAGAAGGAATTACATGAACTAAGGAATCGTTTATTTCAATAACATACAAAAGTCAAGTAAAATCCGGTTTAGTTTGTTTCTCATTGCTTATAACTCCAAGATAAGTCAAGACAAAATGCTACTTTCATAATATGGTAATATTAACTTCTTCACCAAATATAACAAAAGATAATTTACAACAATTAATACAAATCAACGACATTCACATCACCGAACATTTGTTTAAACCAAAATATGACCAACAACTGTAAAAGTTCCACAACTCTAATACACTCTAAGGGAGGTAAGATCTTTTCTCTCCCAACATACAAATGAGGTTTTGTAACAACCCACTAAAAGTCACAACTATTAACAAAATCAGGGAGGCTATTTCCTTCACTCCCAAGGTAACAATATTTACAACAAGATCAAGAGAGGTGTTCTCTTTTCAACTCTTACATGAAGAACTATGATGATCTAGCTCTCATTACAATAGGAGATAAAGCATTTTCTTCATAAGTAGAACTTCTCCAATTCTTTTACATGCTCCAACAATAACCTGTAAAATAACAAGGGAAAACAACAACCACCATCTAGCTCTCCTCCCTACCTTTGACCCGCAAGAGGGTCACCCTCGAGCTAGGGAGACCATCTTCATATCCAGGGTAAGATAGACTAACCACATCACAAACATAGAGCAACAAACAAGCAACAATCCACACACCCGCAAGGTTGACACACATAACAAAGTCTCAGCTTAGGTGAGTACATGGAGGGTAGGGGAGTAGACAATCTCTACCTCTAGGTGCCATCCTTTCACAGTTAATCACAAGGCCTCAAGCCAATAAAATCACAAGGCCTCAAGCCAACAGTATAATTTTTCACAAGGCCTTAAGCCTTCCAATGAATCAAGTAACCAAGGATATCCAAACAGGCTCTCAAAGCCAATAAGCCCTCAAGGCTAAAACAGTACCAAATTTGCCCTCAAGGCATATCATGTAACCAGAACCAGGATGACACCCGAGGAGGGTCACACCTCCCCTCCCTAAACACGATGAGCATTGCCTTCCAATTGGAAGGAGCTCTCTCTACACCCCAAACAAAACCCATAAACAAACAGAAAAGCTCAAGAAGACATTGCAAGACTCTTTCAACAACCAAGATACAAACATGCATATCAACATTAGATCACACAAGAGATTAGATTAGTACACCAATCTTCTAGAGCCAAATATGGAAGAAAACTGATGATGAGCTCCTTTCTCCTTTCTTCTCAAAAACTCCCTTTCCTTCCCCAAAATCTCCTTCCTTTTTCCTCCAAGATTCAACCCACTTTCCTCTCCTCCTCCTCTTCCTTTTCAAACTAATTTCTCTATTTTCCTAATTTCCCAAGTGGGAATAAACAACTCAACCCCCCCACTTCCTCCATTAACCTAGTGGTCATAAAACAATGTAATCCCACTCAATAGGTTCCCCATTAACAACCTACTTGTAGAATAAAATACAAATGAGAAAACTTAAAATAACATAGAGTGGGTGACACAACACCCTCATAAAAGGGAACCCCACCAAAAGGAGGCACATGGAGAAAAGCATTCCATGAATAGGGGGATCATGGAGTGCTCCATGACTTGGAAGTGGGCATGAGTGGAGATTCCACTCATCCCATGTCCCCCAAGCTTCCAATTTTCGTCACTTTACCTCACCCCAAAGTTGAGGTGACCCTAATGAAGTTAACCCAAGGTTAACCTAGTCAAAAAGGTCCCTAAACCCAAGGGGTACAACCTAGGGTTGTTTTTAAACCTAGTTAAGACTCCCAGAGTCAAATAAAACACATGAAAAAGGTCAAAAAGAATTAAAGTTAAAACAAGATTCAAAACATCAACTTATAACACTTATCATAATAAAAGTAATTCAGATAAAAGCCCTTATTCCCTTAACCTCATGCAAAAAGAACACATTACAACATTACCACATTTTTCCAAAACAAGAGGTTGATCTCAGTTTTTCATGGAACTAGATCGGCTCACAAGGGAAACAACTTAGGATATGGGAATGGTCTCCTGTATATGTGGTTTCATTAGTAATACCTGCACACTCAAACTCAAAGTCAATAACTCATAGAGATATCATAGCCGAAGCAATTCAAATACATGCATAACTAAACATGCTACCTTATAACATACTGAAATCATAATTCAGTTCCATATCCATTCATCATTTTCTTTCAAACAACATCTAATATCATTGCACAATTATTTTCTTAAAATCACATAGGTTCAATAATCTAGAATTCATAAATCAATAGTCTCTCAACATAAAATAATAATAAAAGCACTGCAAATAGTCTCATGAATAGTAGTGTAAAAAGTAGGCCTCACAAAATAGCTACAGCGTCCTAGTACCTTGGTTCATTGTGGAGCTGGTTCGATTATTTTGGCTTCTAGTCCCCACCCCATTTGCTACTTTGACAGTGCTAGATAAAACATGATAATTGAGACTTACATTTTTTTATTCCATATAAAAAGAACACTAGTATCTTTTCTTTTATTTCATGCAAATAGAACCTTGAACAAAACAGAAAAAACATTGGGGGTTACGCCTTCTCTTGCCTGGGGAATCGAATTAACAAAAGCTTTCAACCTGCACACTGAAAGTCAGTGAATCACAGGCCACCACATTTGTCACAGCATAAACAATGAGCTTGTTAACATTACAAACTTTAGCAAATGATAGTAATTGCAAAAATTCTAAAACCTTATTGGCATGAAATAGCAAGCATTAATCATGAGTTAAAATCTCGGTGGCCGCTATAGTTCCATTGGCAGGAACTACTAATAAATAGTTCATATTATTTGAGCATATCTAGGGAATATCATCGTATTATGGCTTTTCATACAATTCACGAGAGAGAAAAATTCTCTGCTAAATTTTCATGTAATGAAAACATAAGTAGCTTTTAGATTCTATTAACTCTGACCACGTCTGCATATTTATATTTCTTCTTCGCTGTCATGTTGTTCAAAGACAGGGAAAAAGTTGTTTGTAAAGTCAAGCTTGTACAATACTTCTTGTCTTATTATATATAAAATCATATAACAGGGTAATATCTGATTGTAAGTACATTAGGTAATATGGAGTTTGCCTTTACATAGGATGCCACTGTAATATGGATGCAGTAACACCATCATCATCCTCTGTGTTGAGGACAACATGCCTAGGATTGGGAAACATACATTTACAAGTATTTCAACAATCTTCATCAGTCAATATAAGAATGTTGTTTAAGATTTGATTTTTTAATAGAAACAATGAGATTATATAGATATTTGTATTTTTTACTATTTAAGTGAATTATAATATGATAGGTAAGTATACACCTAAATTAGAAGTTGTGGGATCAGATTTATTTTTACTTTTCGGAGTTTGAATCTTGATGGGTGACGTAATCAAGGAACATACCATCATCCTCACCAATTTATCTACAATCCTTCAATTGTTATCTAAGATTTTGAAATCTATATCTACAAGTGAAATGTCTCGTGAGTACTAATTACCATTCAATTGTAAATATTTTTTTTAATAAATTAAATCGTATATGAAAATCAATGTTAAAAAAGTACAACTACTCTTAAAAATAACAAACAATATGAAATCATGCCTCAAAACCAAACCAATAAAATTTGATCGATTGTAGCTATGAGAGCCCTTTCTATCTATCTCAACATGAGTTTGAAGCCTAGACACTAGCCCACAATTCTTTGGGTGTATTTGATCCTATCATAGACAAAATGGACTCTCACAGGCCTCAATGGTATACTTGGAGCAACTGTTGTGGATGCTTCTTTAGAAAAATGAGTCGATTGGACATGTTTTACTTATCCCCAACTTGTAAATTCTACCACCCCCCTTTTGACCACTTGGTTCATCTTGATATGACAACTACTCTCTTAGACCATCTCCCTATCTTCACCACCCTATTCTTCTGCAAGCAGTCTACTCTTCCCAACAAATTTCCCTTTAAGCCAAATGTTACCCCTCTTCAAATTCAGGGTTACATTAATGGCCTTTTAGCTACCTAGAATGTTGAACCTAAACCCCAACATGATAGGTGGATCAACTAGTGGGAGAGAACCATCACTTGTACTCTATTCCTTCATGATTATGGGAGAAGAGTTGTAGCTAAACGTCAAAGACTTGAGAAGTCACTTAAAGGGTAGCTTGAGCACTACATAATGCTCTTTGACAACACTCCCCTTAACATCCCCCTCTAGTAGTTAGTTGCTCACATGGAACATTTTCTTCAAAAATTGCTTGTTTATAAGGGTAAAGATGCACAAATGCATGCTCAATTACAATAGATCAAAGGTGGGGACAAGGGATTTAAATTCTTCTTCTAATTTCTACAACACAAACATTAAAAATAACATATTTCAATCATCAAAATTATTGATGGTTCTTCTCAAACCATCCATGAAATGATCATGAAAACTTTCTATACTGTTATAACTAGTTGTTCACCAATGACTCAACCAACGACGCTCTCCCATTCTTGAAAAAAACATTGTGGGCTGCATACCCTACAAAATTGACCCAAGTACAACACTTACATTGATCAATATCTTTCCATGGAAGAGATACAAGATCCATGTATTCCTTTGCTCTAGAAAAAAACCTCAAGATGGATGGCCTCCCACTTGAATTTTATAGGGCCCTTTGGCCACAAATTTAGGAAGATTTTAACAATGTTTATCTTGAAATCATTAAAATTGGGTCATTAGGAGTTGTTATCAACCAACATTTGATTACATTTCTACCAAATGGAAAACAAGAGGACATGGTGAGGCCCAAACAAACTAGCTTCTTGGGTGGCTAACTTATAATAGACAATTTAGTGTTGGCCTTGGAGATAACTGAATGGGCCCAAAAAACTTCCCAAGGTGCTCTTGTCATCAAGCTTAATTTTGACAAGGCTTATAACCACATTCATTGGCCTTTCATTCTCAAGATGTGACATTGGTTGGGATTCAACCCAAAATATGTCCTTATGTTAAAATGCTATTTATGGATGCAAATGCTAGATTGGTGATCAATGGTTCTCTCTCCCCTCAATTTCCTCTCCAAAAGTCCATTTGACAAGGTTTCCCCCTTGCTCTGTTCCTGTATGTTCTTATAGTTGATGCCCTTAAATACCTCTTCCAACATGCTCAAGCTAATAACCTTATTTGAGACATCTCCCTTCCCAATAACACAAAGGTCTTCAACTCACACTTTGTTGATGACAACATGATCTTCATTCAAAATTCAACTAAAGAGGTGAATAATACTTTGGATACCCTAGATTTTTTGTGCAGGCTTGGTCTTCCAACTAGTAATGCATAAAATTGGTTTTTTGATGACTTTTCCTAATCCCCATCCACCATGGATCCCTAAGGAATGGAAAAAGTTGAAGCATCTCATTTGGTATTGGTGTCTCTCTTAAAGATATGTGGAGTTGGAATTTAGGAAAAGTCAGAAGAAAACTATTGTCATGGACCAATTGGTTCTTATCCATGGCTAGATGCACTTAGGTGGCAAATAAAATCCTCTTGGTAATCCATGTCTATATCTCCTCTTGCTGGTTACCCTCTTAAACTTGCTATAATTAGTTAACACAACTTATCAGAAGTTTCTTATGGGCTAAATGTGATAACTAGAAGGACATACCTACTACTTCCTGGCTACATTGCATTCTTTCAAAAGACAAATGGCTTGGGTATCATAGATCCTTTTACATAGGGTATTTTCTTGATGGCCAAATGGATTGTGAAGGGTCTTGAGGGGAATGATCCTTGGAAACACTTTGTCTGCTTCTAAATACAATCTACAACTATAGATAACCCATGGGACACATTACATTGGACACATGATTCTTCTAGCTCTATTCTTCAAGACTAATTGGTCAACCCCATTTAATAACATTTTGAAGGCTTGGAAGATGATTTCACCCAAGCGACCTCGATTTGATTAGTCTCTCAGTCATGGTCTCAACTTTTCCACCTTCTCTATCCAGTGGAATCAACTAATCTAGCTAAATGAGAAACCATTCAGTGTAATTCCTAGACTCAAAGGTAAATGCATGTTCAATAAAGGTAACTATCCAAGTGTTTTAAGACTTGTGGGATGTTACAAGCTTCAATTAGAAATCATGTCACTAACTCAAGCTTTGCTTCAATCTCTCATACAAAGACAAACTACTAGTTCTCAAACTCTATAAGCATGTCCCTCTTAATATTTCAATCTTACTTTCCACTTGATGTCATTCCAATTTCCTCAAAGGTTAGAGATAACCTAATGGACACAACATTATATCCTTCCCTCTCAATATAATTTACAAGAAACTCTTGCCTTGTTTACCTCTCACACTCTATCTCAACACCATTTTGAAATGTAAATTTAATCAAACCAAGTGCAACAAACTTAACCTCCAAATTTAGCAGTCCAAAGCTAATTGACAATCCTAATGTGAAATGTAGAAGCTTCTCCATGCCAAATGTCCTATTCATAACTCCTTGAATTCATTTATCTACCCCCTATTGCCCCTTCTGTGCCAAGGCTAAGTCCATCCTTGATTGCTTTTGGTTATGCCCACATGTTCATATGCTTTGGTTTTTCCTTATGAACTCACTACCCACCCTTTTTTAATTTACCTAGTCATGGAATGTAGATCTTCATAGCTCATTTGTTGTTCACAATGTGATAAGGCAAAATCTAGCTCCATCATATTTTTCCAAACTACCCCTTCTTTCCCCTTTTCTGCTTATTATTCATGCTAATTATATGTTTGATTGAGAAATTATTTATTATTAAGAGTAGAAACAAATTGCATATGTATGATTTATTTATTACAAATTAATCAAGATGAAGCACTTAGACTATGTGTAAAAGATCTATTTTTGCTCCAATAGGTTGCCTTGGCCACTTTTTGAAGAAACAGGTGTAACGTCAAAAATTACATACTTGGTGCATGCATGGTTAGGAGGGTCCACAAGGTGAATTGTCCAGGCCGTGCAGCTAGAGCAAACAGAACGGAAACAAATCAAGATCTAAAGTAAATGCAGATTCAGTCACTCAGTATATCATAGAATTCAAATACAAATTGGCCAGCAACATGTGGGCTTACAATGAGGGCTTAGAGGCCCAATTTCACAGTTACAGAATATGCACAAGATATAGCTTTGAAGTTCCTTCATGTGAAATTCAAACTATCAAACTTAGAACTATCAAGAACTACTTTCCTAGGCATCTATTACATCAATATATATCATCTCTAGAACATAAGATTCCTCTGCGTTGGCCAAGGAAGATCACAAACTCCAATGAAGAGTTGTAATGTGTGTACACAGATAGGTGGGACCTAATCATGTAGAACTCCTTCGCGAATGAATGGAATGATGTGCAAATCTCAAGGAAGGTCAGCTATGAACCAAACAACATTAAATGATGTGCCATTTAGCTCTGCAAGTTGTGAAATTCTCCGCAAGCCTTCTCCTTTAGCTGATTGTTTGAGACTGTCAGGATACTCTGTTCTAAGAAAATAATCGATCTTCTGATAGCGATATCTTACCGGTACCTAATCCAAATGGTCTGAGATTTGGATATGGTGTGCATGAATGTGTCTAGATGTTAAGTCCAGCTCCGTAAGGTCCAAAATGCAATTGTGGTAGAATGCAGACCAAAATACAGAAATTGCTACTAACTAAACTAACTGAAGTGAACTGGAAAATAAAAAGAAACAAACTGAAATGCAAATGTTTTTGGTTGATGCAAGATTGCTCTTGAACCAGGGATGCTCCTGCATCAGACATCCAGGGTTATTAAAAAAAGTGAGTCCCTCACTTTGTTGGGGCTAGAGAAAAACCAAGACAGTCCACCTCAGCCTGAGAAATCCATGATGAATCTTCTTCCGGTTTGCCTTTCCATTTCACAAGATATTCTTTGTATTATCTTCCTTTGGTGCTGCATCCAATTATGTTGTCTAAGATGTCTTCATCTTCTCTGGTGCTTGTTGTGGCAATTGCTTCTTCAAGTCTTCTTCAATTCTATCACTAAACTTTGCTTCATGATACTGATATAGGTTTGCATTGTTGAAAATAGATGATATACCCAATGTCTCCGGTAACTCCACTTTATATGCATTCCCTGAATCAAACTTTTTGAGTATCCTACATGGTCCAAACTTCTTCATCTTCAACTTGTTATATGTCCCAACTAGAAATATTTCTTTTCTCAGATATACGATTACTTCATCTCCCACTTCAAATTCTTTGTGCCTCCTCTTCTCATCTGCTTTCTCCTTATACTTATTGTTCATCTCTTCCAAATGCTTCTTAACTTGATTATGCACTGTCTCCATGTGTCTTGCAAATTCTTCTGCTTCTGCACTCCTTTTCTCTTCCATATTGATGTCTCTCAATTCTACTACTCCTCTAGGGTTAGTTCCTGTCACAATCTCAAATGGTTTTCTTCTTGTACTCCTATTCATTGAATTATTATATGCAAACTCTGCTTGTGATAGAATCAAATCCCAATTTCCTTCCTTCTCTCCAACCAAACATCTCAACAAGTTTACCAAACTCCTATTCACTACCTCTGTCTGTTCATCAGTTTGTGGGTGAAATGTTGAACTGAACTTCAAATCTATCTTCATCTTCTTCCAGAGTGTCTTCCAAAAGTATCCAAGAAATCTTGTATCTCTATCTAAAATTATGCTCTTAGGGAATCCATGCAATCTCACAATCTCCTTGAAAAATAAGTCAGCTACATGTACTACATCAGTTTTCTTCTTATAAGGTATGAAATGTGCCATCTTTGAAAATTTGTCCACCACTAAAAATTTTGAATCATGTCCTCTGTGTCTTTGGTAATCTCATTATGAAATCCATACTTATGTCTTCCCAAGGTCTCTCCGGTATTGTCAAAGGTTTATACAATCCAGTATTCTGACTACTCCCTTTTGCAACTTGACAAACTCTACAACTCTGCACAAATTTCCTAACATCCTTATGTATCTGAGGCCAAACGTAATTTTCACTTACCATAGCCACTATCTTATCAGTGCCAAAATGTCCTGCCAATCCACCACTGTGTTTCTCCTTGATCAAATTGTCTCTCATTGAACTGCTATGTATAAATAACTGGTTTCCTTTGAACAACATATCTTCCTGAATGAAATAATCCAACCACTTACTCCTATCTGTCACAACAGGTTCCTTACATGCTCTCCAATGTTCTACAAAATTGAGATCTTCTTCATACATGTTCTTCGACTCCTCTTGAAACCTAACACTTCAACTCTCATCTTTGTCAGCAAGTTCCTTCTCCTACTCAATGCATCTGCAACTTTGTTTTATTTTCCACTCCTATGCTTCAACATAAAAGTATAACTCTGCATGAACTCTACCCATCTCATATTTCTCTAATTCAACTTTCCTTAACTATTCAAATATTGCAAAGCTTGATGATCTGTGTACAACACAAACTCCTTAGGCAACAAGTAATGTCTCCACTTCTTCAAGGCTTGAATTATGACATAGAACTCCTGATCATAAACTGAATATCTTCTCCTTGCATCATTCAACTTCTCACTGAAATATGCTACAAGTCTACCTTCTTGACTTACCACTGCTCCTATTGCATTTCCACTTGCATCACAATCTACTTGAAATACCTTATTGAAATCCGATAATGCCAAAATAAGTTGCTCTGTCACTTTCTACTTCAACAATTGAAAACTTTTATTTTCTCCTAATGTCCACTTGAAATCTTTTCTATCACCTCTCATTGTCTCTGCCATAGGGTTACAAACTAAATTGAAATTTTTGATGAACTTCTGGTAGAAACTAGTTAATCCATGAAATGATCTAACTTCTCCAATACTCTTAGGTGTAGGCCATTCAACAATTGCTCTTACTTTCTTGGGATCCATCTTCAATCCTTCTGCAGAAATCACAAATCCCAAATATACCAACTCTTCCTTCATGAAACTACACTTCTTGATGTTTATCAACAATTTCTCTTCTCTCAATCTCTGCAATACTTGTCTTAGGTGCCACAAATGTTCTTTTTCCTTACTGAAAATCAAAATATCATCCAAATATACAATAACAAATGTACCCAAGAATTTCTTCAAGACTTCATTCATCAATCTCATGAAAGTACTCGGTGCATTTGTCAATCCAAAAGGCATCACTAACCACTCATACAATCCTTCATTTGTCTTAAAAGCAATCTTCTATTCATCTCCTTCTCTGATTCTGATATGATGGTATCCACTCTTCAAGTCTATCTTTGTGAGTATTTTTCTCCACTCAAACAATCCATAATATCATCCATCCTAGGTAAAGGAAATCTATACTCAACTATCATCTTGTTGATTGCTCTAGAGTTTGTACACATTCTCCATTTTCCATCCTTCTTTGTTGCTAACACTGTAGGTACTGCACAAAGACTCAAACTTTCTCTAATCAAACCTTTCCTCAACAACTCCTGTATCTATCTATTCAATTCTTCATTCTCTGTCAGTGTCATTCTGTGTGCTACTTTGTTAGGTAAACTAGCTCCGGGTATAAGATCCATGTGATGAATGATACCCCTGATTGGTGGAAATCCTTTAGGTCCATTATCTGATATGATGTCTTCATACTATGTCAGCAACTCAGTTATCTCCTCCGGTTGTGATTCTTTAGTCTCTAGGTTTTTAGGCTTCTTAGGAATCAAAGCATAACACATATTCTCATATCTCAAACCATCCAGAAATTATCTTCCATCTACCAAACAAATTCTAGCATTCCCGCATACTTCACTCTTAGGATCATCTTCCAAGGGAATCAAAGTAATTCTCTTTTCATTTGATGTTATAATGTATGTATTCTTTCTTCCATCATGTATAGTTTTCCTATCATACTGTCATGGTCTACCCAAAAAAATATGACATACATCCATAGGCATAATATCACATAATACTTCATCATGATAATATCCAATATGAAATTTCACCAAACATTGTTCACTCACTAGTACCTTATGATCATCCTGAATCCATGCTATCTGATAGGGCTTAGGGTGTTTCAATCTTTCCAACTTCAGCTTAGTCACCATCTCCTCTAAAACTAAATTATTAGAACTGCCACTATCAATTACAACTTTACAACATTTACCTCTTGATTTACATCTAGTTTTGAACAAACTTTTCCTCTGTGGTGGTTCCTCATTTGTCTCTACTTGAAATAGTGCTCTCCTCATGACAAGTGATTCTCCTTTCTCAGGTTTGCCAACTAAACTAGGCGATCCAACAGGTTGTTCTTCCACATACACTGCTCTTCCACCATTCTTTGTTCTCTTGCTTGTACTCCCTTGATTACATTCAAATGCTCTATGTCCTTCACCTCCACATTTAAAACAGGTTCCTCTAAATGTTCTCCTATTAGGTCCTCTTCCTTCTCTTTTGTATCCTTCACTCTGGTATGAATTAGGGTTTCCTCTATGGTAGAAAGTTCTGTCATCTCTTTGGTATGTATTGTTATCTCTATCCTCCCTTTTGAATTTGTTCTCTTGTCTGCTCTACTCTGCATATCATCTCTCTCCTGCAGAAAATGTTCTACCTTTTTGAAATTTACCTCCTCTACCTCTCTGTCTTTGATCATACCTCTTGTTCAACTTCGCTTCAACTTTCAGGGCAAACTGATATGCTTCTTCTAATGTTGTCATCCTCACCAAACTCACTTCTTCTGAAATGTTCAATCTCAGTTCATTAATGTATCTAGCCACTTTCTCCTTGCTTGCTTCACTATGTCCTATCTTTATGATCATCTTATGAAATTCTTCAGTATACTCCTTAACAGATTTCTCCTTTTGTCTCAGGTTCTGCAATCTTTTCAACAGTTCCAACTCATAGTCAACAGGTATAAACTGATTCTTCAATTTTGTCACCATTCTATCCCACTTTTTAATCTTTTCTTTTCCTCTTCTATTTCTATCCAACTGAACTTCTTTCCACCATATAGCTGTTGGCAAGAGACACTATATGGATTCATGAATGTTGTCATTGATGGCAATAAAGTTCATCCCACACATCTGCAGGACATGGTATGTCTCTACCGGAAGTCAGAGTGAAGAATGTTGTGGTCTGGTAAACAAGAACAGAGCATGTGGCGAGGTCTGACAGACAGGTCCGGATCTCTCAGAGGAAGTATCATGGTGAAGTGTGGATTTGGGGAAGTCAAGAGGAGTGTCTTGACTGATAGATTCCAAGGTTTGAGCCTCCGGTGTGAAAAGGATAAAGAGATATGAATGTTTGAGTGTTGGGTTCTCATGTGATAGTGTGAATAGAGCAAGAACTGACTGGCAGAACATCAGACATTATTCTGGATGTGTTACTAATGTTGGTGAAGGTTATGAAGGCATGAATTATGTTTAGCTGACATGATTAATGATTTCCACAAGTATATCATTGATCCGCATTACCTGGTGTGCAAGGATTCAGCCGACAGATCAAAGTTTGTGAAAAGATTGACTATTCTGGGTGTCGACTAGAAAGGTGATGAAATCACTTGTGCGGATATATATACATGATGGATTTAGTTGTGAAAGGTGTCATGGTTGTTATTGATGTGCGAATAAAAGCAGAGCAGAGCAGAAGCAGTAAGGAAGGTCCGGTATGTGAAAGGAAAGCAACATAAGAGAAGAGGAAAGATGAAGTGCAGCAGATCAGTGTACTGAGCCTAACCGGAACTAAACTCCAGCATATGTGGATGCTACCAATCAGTTCAAGTATTGTACAACACTCTTTTGTAGAAAGTGTGTCTTTTGTAGGCAGTGTGCCTCCTTGTGAGCAGTGTGCTCAGGTAGTAAGCCCTAATTGGCAAGTGCCATTTTGTATTTCCATTCTTCTAACAGAGAATACAATCTTGGGTTAATCACCCCGTGGTTTTCTCCCTTAACAGGGTTTCCACATCAAAAATATTGTGTCATGTGTATTTCCATTTCATAGTTATGTTTGCTTATTTGGATTAATGCCACATTGATTATTAAGAAAGTCAAGAAAGAAGAAAATAGTAGGATAACTGATTCACCCCCCCTCTCAGCTATCAATAATTGGTATCAGAGCCAAGTTCCTCCTAACAGAGCCTAACAGCTTGAGGAAGATCTAGGAATTCAAATGGATGCATATGGTTTAAGGGAGCAACTCAAGATTGCCCTTGATGATCTTGAACAGTCAAACTCTAAAGTCAATGAATTAAAGGAAAGACTCAAACAGGCTAATGATTTCATGAGAGAACTAAAAGACAAATTAAGTCTCTCTATGAAAAAGAGAAAGGAGCTGCTTCAGCAATTGGCAAGACAAGGTGAAGCAAATGATGCAAATAAAGAGTTGAAGGAAAAAACAGAGTTGTGTGAAAAGTTATCAAAAGAAATCATTATGGTAAGACATGAAATGGAATCAGGAGTCATGAAGTTTACCCAAGAAGTTGAAGAGAAAAGAAAAACTGAAGATAATCTAAGACAATCTCTCAAGGAGAAATCAGAAGATTGTCACTAGATGGATAGAATTATCAGACATCTTGAATCCGATCTTGAAGATGCTAAAGATAATGAAGAAAAACTTGAGGATCAAATTGTCTCTCTCAAAAGGGATCTTCAAACAGCAAATGAATATAAAGAGAAATTCAAGATAAGTTCTGCTCAACTTGAAGTTCTTCTTGGAAGTCAAAAGAAGGTAGATGACAAGTGTGGTTTGGGATATGAGAAAGGAGAAAGCTCCGGATCTAGTCAGAAGAATTTTGGATCAGAAAATCCAAGGAACAGGCCTAGAAGACCTTCGGTAAGATAGCCTAATTCTCAAAGATATCCATCCTTCAATGGATACTGCCACAACTACAACAACTTTGGTCATAAAGCCAATCAGTGCAGAAAGAGAATGAATCAGACTAATTCATCCTTCTCCGGACAGTGTTTCAACTACAAAAGGTATGGTCACAAATCTCATGAATGCAGAAATATGCAAATGAACAGAACATTCAATTGTAGATGCTTTGCATGCAATAGAATAGGTCATATGGCTAATCAATGCAGATTAAGAGGATATCAGTCAAATATGCAAAGAAATGTTGTTTGCCAAATCTACAATAGATCCGGTCATAGTGCAAAGTTCTGTAGAAGCAAGAATCAGGACAAAAGAGGTCGGGTATACCATAATCAGAATTAAGATAAGAGGAAACAAAAAGTGAATGCGGATGAGGTTAAAAGTGAGATGAACAAGATTTGGGTAAAGAAAAGTACAGAGAATGGAGAGGTTGGATCTGCACCAGACTCTGGTGCTAATATTCCTTCCAAAAATTAAAAAGTGAGCTCTGGCTCAGGGGGAGACACAAAGAAAACCTTGTTCCCCCAGCCAGTCAATTGGTGTCGAAACTGGCACAAGAAGAGTTGCAGATTGAAGGGTTCATAAGGAAAACATCCAAACAAACCATGGTTAAGATTTGGAAGATCCACATGATGTTTAAAGATCAGGACTGATCCGGTTCTTCAAGTCATCCGAATAAGGCCAACTGGACCAACTTAGGTTGAGCATTTATTGCAACCTGACAATAGGGTTTGCGGAGCAATATAAGGGTTTTCTCATTAATCACTTGTTCATTCTGCTTTCAAGAAGAAGAGAGAAAAAGGAGCTCTGCAACTACTTCTCCCAAAGATCAAGATGATTCTTCATACAGCTCGATCCAGATTTCATCGTGTGTGCCCTAAACAGCGTAAAAGGTATTCTTTATTCTTGATATCTCTCAGTAAGATTCCTTAATGATGGGTACTCCAAATATAGTAAAGATTTCTGATAGACCTCACCCCACATTTAAGAAACATCCATACAAGTGCTTGGAGGTAGATCCCCTAGGAGCCTTTTCCAGTGTTCCACATGGCGCATTGCATACAGAAGAAATTAGGGTTTACATACATGCAAATATTGAAGAATTTGGTGAATCAAAGTTAGTAGATATCTATCACAAACAGTTGATAGATAATTCTTTTGAGATTAAACCTTAGTATAAAGCCATCCAGGATAAGCATTTTGCATAGTGCATTCATTTCTCCTGCTTTGAAGAAGATGAATGGGTCCGGTATGTGTTGAGTAGAGTGCATGACAATTTCCTATGGTTGAATCAACCATTTAAGATTACCAAAGATGCAATTAGGGCAGTAACTGGTCTGCACTCATCCGGTGGAATACCTATTCTCAGGTCTGTCAAGAATCAGATAGTAAGTGATGCAACCGGATCTAAATTTGACAAAAGTGTTGGATTTAAGGCATACAACTGAGAGGGGGGGGTGAATCAGTTGTATAAAACTTCTTGTTCTTTCAAACACTTGATTCTTCATTGTTAGTTAACAGCATATCAATTAATCATCCATGAAAGCATAATACATAAACACAAGAGCAGATAAACATCAACACATTGAACACCAAGATTTTGACGTGGAAAACCCGGTTAAGGGAAAAACCACGGGGTGATTAACCCAAGGATTATTCTCTGTTAGAAGAATAAGAAAAAGAATGGCACTTGCCAATTAGGGCTCACTGCCCGAGCACACTGCTCACAAAGAGGCCCACTGCCTACAAGGAGACACACTGTCTACAAAGTGATAAGAATCACAATCTTGAACTAGAGAATGACATCTCTACCATGTCCGGATCAGTTCTATTTAAGCCCAAAAACCTCTGCTCTACCTTTCGCACTTCTCTTCGCTATGCCACACTCATCCACACAATCCACACTATGAAATGAACTCACAAACCGTTATTTATACAAGACATCGACTTAGGAACAAACATCTAAGTCGGCAAACAACCATAAGAGTATCCGCAAGATGAATAACACATCCGGTCGGCCACCACAAGAACATTCGCAGGATGAACAACTCATCCGGTCGGCTAAACAGAGCAAGAACTTCATCCGGAAGAATAACTTCAATTCCGGGCTCTACTATCAATGCGGACCAACAACACAACCTCAACATGATCCAAGAACCTTCACAAGCCTGCCTGAATGACCAGGTACATCCGCACTTTCTTTACTTACTGGAGTCTCTTCTCTTCCTTATCCAGAACTTCAAGAACACTGTCTGTCGCCACTGTCATAATGCAAGAGGTACTTCCGGACCTCCAAATCATACACAACTTGAGATGGCACATCACAAGCACATCCCAAAGACTCCTTCCAATCCACAGATTGGGATTATATAGTTCCGGACCTCACCGGACCTTTTTGTGATCCTCTGTCACCTCTGAATACTTGCCGGAACCGGTTCTACACCGACAGCCACAACTCCTTCAGATCTTCATGCGGACCTCTGAAATATTAACTGAAGCATCTCAAGACTCATATCTACAAACCCTTTAATCCGCATCCTCCGGTTCTCAACCTATACAATACATTTGCCTTCTTCTCATCACGGTTCTTCACTGTTCCTGACTGAGGCTAATTTTCTCAATATCCTCAGCACACAGCTCATCCAATCCTTCTTGTCAATGCAATATGAGTATGTTAACATCAATGACAACACTGGCTCACCTCATACTTGCAACAATCTCCCCCTTTGTCATTGATGGCAACATATGATGTGAAAAACCATCAAGACAAGAACTTCTCCTTTCTGTCACAGCTCCCCCTATCAACAACAACTTTTCACATGTCTTCTCTTCCTTTACTGCTCCCCTTTGATCATCAACCACTTGTTTTTCACATGTCTTCTCTCCCCCTTTGACATCAATGGCAAAGGGCTCATACTTGCAATTCTCATACATCAGAATCATACCAGCTGCTCCCCCTTAGTTGCAGCTCCCCATCATCAATCCGGATCACAAGATATGACTGTGATATCCACCGGACTGATGCACATCAGTGCATCCTAGTTCATCACCGGAGGGGCCATGACCCCTAACTTCTCTCGGAGATATTCAAAAGATTCCTTGGGAAGAGGTTTAGTAAAGATATCTGCAATCTGATCCTTTGAGGGAATATACTCCAATCTGACTTCTTCCTTGTTCACTTGTTCTCTCAAAAAGTGAAACTTGATAGATATGTGCTTAGTCTTAGAATGCAATACCGGATTCTTAGAAATATTAATTGCACTTGAATTATCACAGAAAATTGTGATAGGCTCCTCATATTCAACTTTAATGTCTCTTAGCATCTGCTTCATCCATAAGATTTGAGTGCAACTACCTGCTACTGCAATGTATTCTGCTTCAGTTGTAGACAGAGATATTGCATCTTGTTTCTTGCTTAGCCAAGAAACCAATCTCTTCCCCAAAAAGAATGCTCCACCACTAGTGCTCTTCCGGTCATCCACATCTCCTACCCAATCTGCATCTGTGTAAGCATGAAGAGAGAAATCCGGATCTCTAGGGTACCATAGACCATACTCAACTATTCCTTTCAGGTACCTAAAAATTCTTTTGATTGCCATAACATGAGATTCTCTAGGATCAGCCTGAAATCTTGCCACAAGACCAACAGCCTGCATTATATCTGGTCTAGTCTGAGTGAGATACAACAATCCACCAATCATTGATCTATACTTTGTCTGATCTATCTTTGGGGAGTCATCATCTTTGCTCAACTTACATCCGGTTGCCATGGGAGTGTTCATTGGTTTTGAATCTTCCATACCATATTTCCTTAACAATTCTTTCACATATTTGGTCTGAGAAATGAAGATTCCTTTCTTTGTTTGAGTAATTTGCAGACCCAAGAAGAAATTCATTTCACCAAGCATAGACATTTCAAACTCACTTTTCATCTGATTTGCAAAAGTTTTGCACATACTATCTCTTCCTCCAAAAATGATATCATCCACAAACACTTCAACAATCAAAATATTTTCATGAACGATTTTGAAATATAAGTTACTGTCAGCAGTACCTTTGTTGAATCCAATCTGCACAAGATGCTTATCCAACCTTTCATACCATGCTCTTGGGGCTTGCTTTAGTCCATACAATGCTTTCTTCAACTTGCAGACCATATCATCATTATCAGACAATTGAAATCCATCCGGTTGTTCAATGTAAACTTCTTCTTCTAGATCACCATTTAGGAAAGTAGACTTGACATCCATCTGATATACCTTGAAGTCTTTGAAGGCAGCAAATGCAAGAAATAATCTGACTGCTTCAATTCTTGCCACCGGAGCAAAGGTCTCTTCAAAGTCAATTCCTTCTATTTGAGAGTAGCCTTTGCAGACTAATCTAGCTTTGTTTCTGATAACTTCACCAGCTTCATTCAGTTTGTTCCGGAAGACCCATTTGGTTCCAATCACATTCCTGTCTCTAGGTCTGGGAACAAGATCCCAAGTATGATTTTTCTCAATTTGCATTAATTCATCTTTCATTGCTTTAGTCCAGTTTTCATCATTGCAGGCTTCATTTACTGTTTTAGGTTCAATCTTTGAAATCAGACAACATTCATCCTGATTTTGAGCAACATTCCTTCTAGTTTGCACACCTTTGCTTCTGTCATCTATGATCTGATCTTCAGAGTGGTTTAGTCTTACATACCTTGGAATTTTGGGAATATCCTGCATTGTTGCTCCTTGATCAGGTTCATTCTGACCTATTTCTTCTTCCTGATTTACTGGATCAAGTTGATTCTGACTTACCGGAGGGGATTGAGTCCCTTGAACCTGAACACCATCTTGATCATCTTCATCAAACTCATAAAATCTTGAAGGCTTCTCAATTTCTTCATCAACTTTCACATTGGTGCTTTCTATCATCTTCCTCAATCTCTTATTGTAACACCGGTATGCTTTGCTTTGAGTGGAGTAGCCCAAGAAAATTCTTTCATCACTTCTAGCATCAAACTTTCCTAGATCTTCATCTCTTTTAATATAACACTTGCTACCAAATACTCTAAAATATTTCACAGTAGGAGTGATGCCAAACCAGAGTTCATAGGGGGTCTTACCGGTGTTGTTTCTGATTTGAACTCGATTGAGAGTGTAGACTGCAGTGCTGATAGCTTCTTTCCAAAACATCTGAGGAACATTTTCTTCCAACATCATTGTCCTGTCAGCTTCCTGGATGGTCCGGTTCTTTCTTTCAACTACTCCATTCTGCTGTGGAGTCCTAGGAGCAGACAATTGTCTCCTTATACCCTGCTTCTCACAAAAGTCAATGAACTCACCAGATGTAAATTCACCACCTCTATCAGACCTTAGACACTTTAGTTTCAATCCGGTTTGATTCTCTACCATAGCTTTGAAGATTTTGAACTTCTCAAATGCTTCTGATTTTTCTTTTAGAAAGGTAACCCCCATCATCCGGGAATGATCATCAATTAACAACATGAAATATCTATCACCTTGCAGACTCTTGATTCTTGTCGGACCACAGAGAATAGTATGTACTAATTCCAACAATCCGGTAGAAGACTGATCTTTGCTTTTGAAAGAGACTCTGCTCTGTTTACCTAGCTGACATTCTTTGCACAAACTATTTGTAGGTTTCACCAATTTTGGAAGGTCTCTTACAGCCTGAATATTGCTTATCTTGATGAGGTTATCAAAATTCACATGACACATTCTTCTATGCCATAACGAACTCTGATCAACTTGAGCAAACAGACAACTTTTGTTTAAACCAACCAGATGAAAGATATTACCTTTTGTTTGAGCACCGGATGCAATTTCAGTTCTGGAGCTTGTAAAGATTCTACATTTTCCATTCTTGAACCGGAGATCATAGCCTTTGTCCACTAACTGACCAACACTGAGAAGATTGTGCTTCAATCCTTCAACATATAGTACATTACCTGTTTTGCTTTTTCCATCAAATGAAATAGTTCCCCTACCTCTGATTCTGCCAGCAGAATTGTCACCAAACTTTACCATTCCTCTTTCATACCTTTCCAAATCTAAGAACTTATTCTTGTCACCAGTCATATGGTGAGAACATCCACTATCAATAACCCAATCATCCTTTTCTTCCACTTGAGCAGCCAAAGCTCTTTCCACAACCTTGTGATTGACAGATTCAGAGGATATTGAATCTTCTTCCTTGATGGCAATAAACACCCATTCATTTCTGGATTTGCTTTCTAGTTCTGATTCATCATCTGTTACTCCTTCATTGTCATCTTCTTCATGAACATAATAGCAGTTCTTTTGAAACCTTTGTCTATTAGTATTAGACCTTGCAGATCTTTCCGGACATCTTGAAGCAAAATGACCAATCTTATTGCAGTTGAAACACTTAAAGGGTAGTTTTCCTTCATACTTACCGGATCCTCTTGGCAGTCTCTTTGCAATGAGGGCTTCAAGTTGAGCTGTTTCTGCTTCTTCTTCTTCCATGTCTCTTCTTGCTTGATCATACCATGACATCTTCCTTGATGAGTTTTCTCCCGGATCAAATCTCTGTTTGCCTTTCACATAGGCACTGGCTTTGAAAGCAAATTCAGTCTTGGGAGGATCATCTCCAAACTCGGTCATTTCAAATGCAGCTAGTTTGCCAGCCAGTTGTTCTCTTGTGACAGTTGTGTGGGCTCTGAATTCATCAATGGCAGCAACCTTGATTTTGTAGGCAGCAGGAAGGGATCTTAGGATTTTGCAGACAATCTCATTTTCATCTAGAGTTCCACCAGCATTTCTAATTCCACATACCAGCTCATTCACTCTTGGCATAAAGGTAGTGATGTTTTCATCATCTCTCATCTTCAATCTTTCAAATTTCCCTTTCAGACTTTGCAACCTTGCACTTTTGACAAACTCATCTCCTTCATACAGAAGTTCCAGTTTAGTCAGGATCTCATATGCAGTTGGTAGGTCAATAACATTTGAGAGATCTGAATCATTCAATGCGCTTAGTAGGGCTTCCTTGGTCTGTAGATTATTTTCAGCATCTGTGATTTCATTCAGAGTTGTCGGACCACCTTGTGGAGGTACATATGGTTTTGAGACCATAGCCAAGTATGCTTTTCCCATACATTCCAAGTGACACTTCATGCGACCTTTCCAGAGAGTGAAGTTGGTTCCATCGAACTTCGGACTATCCTTCTTGTATGACGACATCCTGGATCTCCTCAAGCGGTTAAGCTCCTTTCAGAGGAACGTGGTCTGATACCAATTGTTGGATTTAAGGCATACAACTGAGAGGGGGGGTGAATCAGTTGTATAAAACTTCTTGTTCTTTCAAACACTTGATTCTTCGTTGTTAGTTAACAACATATCAATTAATCATCCATGAAAGCATAATACATAAACACAAGAGCAGATAAACATCAACACATTGAACACCAAGATTTTGACGTGGAAAAACCGGTTAAGGGAAAAACCACGGGGTGATTAACCCAAGGATTATTCTCTGTTAGAAGAATAAGAAAAAGAATGGCACTTGCCAATTAGGGCTCACTGCCCGAGCACACTGCTCACAAAGAGGCCCACTGCCTACAAGGAGACACACTGTCTACAAAGTGATAAGAATCACAATCTTGAACTAGAGAATGACATCTCTACCATGTCCGGATCAGTTCCATTTAAGCCCAAAAACCTCTGCTCTGCCTTTCGCACTTCTCTTCGCTATGCCACACTCATCCACACAATCCACACTATGAAATGAACTCACAAACTGTTATTTATACAAGACATCGACTTAGGAACAAACATCTAAGTCGGCAAACAACCATAAGAGTATCCGCAAGATGAATAACACATCCGGTCGGCCACCACAAGAACATTCGCAGGATGAACAACTCATCCGGTCGGCTAAACAGAGCAAGAACTTCATCCAGAAGAATAACTTCAATTTCGGGCTCTACTATCAATGCGGACCAACAACACAACCTCAACATGATCCAAGAACCTTCACAAGCCTGCCTGAATGACCAGGTACATCCGCACTTTCTTTACTTACTGGAGTCTCTTCTCTTCCTTATCCGGAACTTCAAGAACACTGTCTGTCGCCACTGTCATAATGCAAGAGGTACTTCCGGACCTCCAAATCATACACAACTTGAGATGGCACATCACAAGGACATCCCAAAGACTCCTTCCAATCCGTAGATTGGGATTATACAGTTCCGGACCTCACCGGACCTTTTTGTGATCCTCTGTCACCTCTGAATACTTGCCGGAACCGGTTCTACACCGACAGCCACAACTCCTTCAGATCTTCATGCGGACCTCTGAAATCTTAACTGAAGCATCTCAAGACTCATATCTACAAACCCTTTAATCTGCATCCTCCGGTTCTCAACCTATACAATACATTTGCCTTCTTCTCATCACGGTTCTTCACTGTTCCTGACTGAGGCTAATTTTCTCAATATCCTCAGCACACAGCTCATCCAATCCTTCTTGTCAATGCAATATGAGTATGTTGACATCAATGACAAAACTAGATCACCTCATACTTGCAACAAAAAGAGCTATGACAATTAAAGACATCACTGAACCGAATGTCAAATTTACATGCATGATAATTGGTTACAAGATTTATCACTCCAGTAGGGAAAATTCAGTACCAGGAACTACAGTTTACATAGCCTATCAAATGCTGAAAGAAAATGTTGACTATGATTTGTGTGAGCTTCTTCTCAGCCAACTATTGGAAAATCTGCAAAAGATTAAGAAGGATAAGAAGAACTCCTTCAAGTATGGTGGTCTGATACTCTGCTTATTCTTCTATTACATGAATGAGCTTCCCGGATCCAATGGATAGGTATGGCAGAATGACAGACCAGTTGCCATCCAAATTAGAGACTATTTGCATGGGCTTGCAGATGCTAAAGCAAGAAATACAACCCTGTGGGGATACTTCAATAATTTTTAGAACATGATGCAAGCAAGAGAAAGAATTCCCCAGTCTCTTGTTGAGAAGTACAAAGACATAGTATGCTTTATGGTTGAAACTGATCAGTCCCTAATGGAGGCAGTAGAACCAAGAACTATGTGGATCATGCCTATGGGGTATGAAGTCGATGGACAAATTGTAGAGCTGCATGTTCAACACATGCTCAGTCAGCCAAAGGACCCAAAAGCAGAAAGATTTGGAACCTTTGAAGAACTAAGTGTAAAAATTCATACTGAGCTAAGACAGCTAGAGATCAAAAGGAAAGTAAGAAAAGAGGTAGAAGATGTTGCCAAAGGCTTTGGCATCTCAAAGGAGGCACTTGATGCCAACAGGGAAAAGAGGCAAAGGGCTGAGGAAGAGAAGAAAGAGGCAGAAAAGAAAAGTAAGGAAAGTGCTCCGGTAGAATCTTCCACCTGGACAAGATCATCAAAGAGATCAGCACCTGTACCTGCTAAAAGCTCAAAACTGGAAGTCCAGGCATCCGGAAAAGGAGAAGAGAGAACAAAGAAAAAGGCAACAAGGTCCTATGTTAGCCTAAAGGATGATAAGGAAACTGAATCAGATGAGGAGATAAGGAAACTGAAGAAGAAGAAGAAATCATCTAGTACCGGTCAAGGAGAAGAAGAGAAGGAAGAGGATTTTATTGAAAAACCCACTCTATCCTTAGATGTTGTAGTGAAAGCAGTCACTGTGGATGGAAACCTGCAACCCTTAATAGAATTCTATGATGATTATAATGAAGCAGACAAACAGATTCTGGAGGAAGCCATAGTTCAGTTTTTGAACACTTACAACAAAGCCTTTATTGAAATTATCTCTCTAATTCCAAAAAGCTTAGAGAAAAGGCTTGAAATGAGGAAGAATAATGCTCAAGCAAAAGAGCTCGAGATCCGGGAACAGATAGCAATTCAACTATTTCCTTCAGTCGATCCCAAGACAATGAATATGGTATTCAAAGATTGCAAGGATGAGTTCCGGAGCAAAGTCAGGATGAATTAACTCATGCTTGGTGAAACTGACAAAGTGGCAAAAGAGACTGAAGAGATCCTCTGAAATACTCTTAAAAGTTCAACATTCCCATCACAGAGGACTCTGGTAAAGACAAGGGCTCAGAATCCTCTATTTCGGAAGAGGTGGCTCATGAACAAACAAATATCTCTCCTCCGGTTTCCCCTACAGCTTCCAGATCTAAAGGAGAAGACAGAATACAAGAGAAAGAAGCAGGAGTGAAGGAAAAAGAAGTTGACAGTACCAAGGTTGCAGAGGGAGAGAAGACCCCAACAGAGAAAACCACAACTGCTAGTGGAGAGAAAGCTCCAAGGGACAGCCCTAAGAATGTAGAAGAGAAGAAACATCTGTCTCTAGCAAGAGACACTGCAAAAACTGTCCAAGAATTCCTGAACAAAGAAACAATGGAGATTGATAAACCGGAGCTTCTACAAGGACCATTTAATTTTGATTCACTTTCTCCGATACAGACAATTAAGATTGCTTCATTTGCTAATGCCAAGGCTAAAGAAAAACTCCTAAAGTCTCACATGGAAGACTGTGAGTTGATAGAAGCTGCTTCTGGAGTGCTAGAAAAGATTATGCCATCATTTCAGAAGGATCCCACAACCTCCTTGTCCGGTAATCTCAAAACTCTAGTCAATAGGGTTAGCACACATTTTGATTCACTAGAGAAGTCAGCAGAAGATAAGGTTTGGAAGGAATTTCTTGCAAAAAGATTATCAGAGGTACAAGGGTTGATAAGTAATGATAGGAGAAATATGAGTATAGGGATAAAGAGCTTAGAAAATGCTCTTAAAGATGGCAGAGAAATGTACAAATTTTGTTTATCATGGTCCAAAACAACAGTGGAGATTGAGAAGAAAATGAAAGAATAAGAGGATAAATTGACAAATCTTTCTGAAAATTTTGATCCACTTACTGCTTCCATAATAAATCAAGAATGTCAAATGGTTGTAGTCTTGAATGAGATTAAGAAGCTTGAAAAAGAGAAGAAAAATAGAATCAGTAGGTTGAGTAAGCTTAGAGGGATAATTGTCCCTAAGTTAGAGGCCATGCATGAGGCCATAAAAGAAGCTCAAATCACAGCCCAAACAAATGATCCAACAGATCTCAAAAGGGCAGATGCGTTTGCATTTCTATTGAGCGGTCATATGTCAATTTTGGACAGAATGAAGCAAAGTTGGGCTACAGAATTCATTCAACTGAAAACAACTTTTGCAGACATACTGCAGTATATGTAAGTATTCCATATGTATATACTTATACGGCTAAGTATAGTAAAATTTTTGAAAATTTTGGAATGCGGAACCTACCCTTTGCCATTGATGTCAAATGGAGAGTGAAGAGCAGTGAAAAATGAGGAATCCAACTAAGGGGGAGCTCCGGAAAATGTATATAAAAGTAGAGCATCAGCCAAGGGGGAGCATAGTATAAACACTTAGTCATTTTTCACTATGTGTTGCCATCAATGCCAAAGGGGGAGATTGTTGGCAAGAGACACTATATGGGTTCATGAATGTTGTCATTGATGGCAACAAAGTTCATCCCACACATCTGCAGGACATGGTATGTCTCTACCAGAAGTCAGAGTGAAGAATGTTGTGGTCTGGTAAACAAGAATAGAGCATGTGGTGAGGTTCGACAGACAGGTTCGGATCTCTCAGAGGAAGTATCATGGTGAAGTGCGGATTTGGGAAAGTCAAGAGGAGTATCTTGACTGATAGATTTCAAGGTTTGAGCCTCCGGTGTGAAAAGGATAAAGAGATATGAATGTTTGAGTGTCGGGTTCTCATGTGACAGTGTGAACAGAGCAAGAACTGACTGGCAGAACATCAGACATTATTCTGGATGTGTTACTGATGTTGGTGAAGGTTATGAAGGCATGAATTATGTTTAGCCGACATGATTAATGATTTCCACAAGTATATCATTGATCCGCATTACCTGGTGTGCAAGGATTCAACCGACAGATCAAAGTTTGTGAAAAGATTGACTATTCTGGGTGCCGACTAGAAAGGTGATGAAATCACTTGTGCGGATATATATACATGATGGATTTAGTTGTGAAAGGTGTTGTGGTTGTTATTGATGTGTGAATAAAAGTAGAGCACAACAGAAGCAGTAAGGAAGGTCCGGTATGTGAAAGGAAAGTAGCATAAGAGAAGAGGAAAGATGAAGTGCAGCAGATCAGTGTACTGAGCCTAACCGGAACTGAACTCCAACATATGTGGATGCTACCAATCAGTTCAAGTATTGTACAACACTCTTTTGTAGACAGTGTGTCTTTTGTAGGCAGTGTGCCTCCTTGTGAGCAGTGTGCTCGGGCAGTAAGCCCTAATTGGCAAGTGCCATTTTGTATTTCCATTCTTCTAACAGAGAATACAATCTTGGGTTAATCACCCCGTGGTTTTCTCCCTTAATAGGGTTTCCATGTCAAAAATATTGTGTCATGTGTATTTCCATTTCATAGTTATGTTTGCTTATTTGGATTAATGCTGCATTGATTATTAAGAAAGTCAAGAAACAAGAAAATAGTAGGATAACTGATTCACCCCCCTTCTTAGTTATCAACAATAGCAACATGTCCTTTCAACTTTGTGTTTGCAAATTTCACCTTCTTCGGATCTTCAATTTCTTCATACTCAAAGTATTCTTCCATGCCATTTATCCAGTCAATCAATTCTTTAGTATTCAAATTGCAAGTATAGTTTGGTACATCAACTCTGGGTATTTTCCCAATCTTTGAAATACTTCACAACATCTTGACTTGATCTAATTCTTCTTCTTCATGACCTAGGGTTACTTCATTTTGATCAACATATTGAAATTCTTCATCATCATCACTTTCAACATTAGGTCAAGGTGTAAGTCCTCTTCTCTGATCCTCTTCAACAACATCTAGGTGAACTTGTATTGTTTTCATCATTTCCATAATCTCATCAATTCTTCCAGCCATTCTACCAACAACAAGGATTCTCCTTGGCGACATTCTTCCTCAGATCAAGTGTAACTGCCTCAAATTTGACGATCGGGCTACAAGGTGACACCTGCCTCACAATCTACGATCAGTTCCAACACAAGTAACCTACCTCTGATTTGGTGATCTATTCACATCAAGATCTTACAGAATTCCTTTGCCAACTTCACTCAATTCTCTCCCAAAGATTCAAACTTTCACTCTGATACCACTTGGTGCAGTCACGGTTAGGAGGGTCCACAAGGTGAACTATCCAGGCCGTGTAGCTAGAGTAAACACAATAGAAAAAACTCAAGATATAAAACAAATGCAGATTCAGTCATCCAGTATATCATAGAATTCAAATACAAATTAGTCGGCAACATGTAGGCTTACAATTAGGGCTCACAGGCCTGATTTCATAGTTACAGAATATGCACAAGATATAGGTTTGAAGTTCCTTTGCGAGAAATTCAAACTATTAAACTTACAACTATCAAGCACTACTTTCTTAGGCATCTATTACATCAATATATGTCATCTCTGGAACATAAGATTCCTCTGCATCAACCAAGGAAGATCACAAACTCCAATGAAGAGATGTAACGTGTGTACATGGATAGGTCAAACCTAATCATGTAGAACTCCTCCGCAAATGAATGGAATGATGTGCAGATCTCAAGGAAGGTCGGCCATGAACCAAATAACATTGAATGAGGTGTCATTTAGCTCCACAAGTCGTGAAATGCTTCGCAAGCCTTCTCCTTTAGTTGATTGGCTGAGACTATTTGGATGCTCTGTTTTGAGAAAACAATCGATCTTCTGATAGCGATATCTTATTGATACTTTATCCAAATGGTCTAAGATTTGGATATGATGTGTATGAATGTGTCTAGATGTTAAGTCCAGCTCTGCAAGGTCTGAAATGCAACTATGGTAGAATGTAGACCAAAATACAAAAACTGCTACTGACTGAACTGAATTGGAAAATGAAAAGAAACAAATTGAAATGCAAATGTTTTTGGTTGATTCAAGATTTCTTTTGAACCAGGGATGCTCTTGCATCAATACCCTTGTAATTTCATGCTATGTTTTGTGACTACTTTGGTGCTTGCATCTACTTTTTGTATTTTAGGCTCATGTTTGCTTCATTGTAGCCTCTTTCTCTTAATTTCATAAAATTATGTTTTAGTGTTTAGTGACTCTCCTAGTTCAGAGATGATTCACAAGATTCCAAGGTAGATTCACTCAGTTGCTAATGATTAGCGTAGACATCCATGCATTACGCTGGCATCCCAAGAGCATGCAATGGTTAGTGAAGCTATTTTTAGACACACTGAATAAATCCTATGATTGGTGAGATTCTTTTAACACCTCACTTCAAGAAACTCTTTGCTCTTGCATGTGGTTTCATTCTTCCCTCTCATTCAAGGATAATCTAACTTTTTGAATAATCTCTCTCTCTCTCTCTCTTGGCTTTCTTCTCTGCAACTTTGGTGAAATCTGTCTCTACAATAGCTATCTAGATTTTCCATGCCCTCTTGAGTTGTGGTGTTATCTCTACTAGATCTTGGAGACTTTTGCTTGTATTTTGTTCATTGATAAGGGTCTCTCTCTCTCTCTCTCTCTCTCTCTCTCTCTCTCTCTTGCTGGGGTCTTGAAGTTGTGTAAGTACTAGACAACAACCCTTGAGGAATTGCAACCTATTCAAGCTGGTAACATTGTTATATTATTTAATTTAATATTTCTCATTTGAATCTATTTATACATAGTTTAGTTATTTGCTTTTAAAGCTTCATGGTGTAGACCACCATTTGTGTGCTATTAGGTATTCTTCCTCGTAGACCAGGGAAGCTACCTTAGCTTTATTTTTATTTTCCATTGCTCTTAATTCCTAGACACACGTAGGATAGGAGAACACACTCTTTATTTCTATATTCTTCATCATTCGCTGCTCATGGAGGTAGAAATACCAAAACTAAGGCTTGAATGAGGCAAGCTCCTTAAAAACACAACATTTTCCCTTTGTTCTTTGTAGGTGCTCTTTAGTGAATGCATTTCAAATGTACAGAGGTTTTGTTACTCCTTTCTTTCATTTACATTTTATTTTATTTTATTTTCAATAGCTTCTTGTGCTTTATTTTGAAATCTGTGTCACCTGGAGATTGCTAGGTATTTGCTTTGTTAATTGTTTTGTTGTGCAGGTGTCTAAGGATTTTTATTTTTGTGTCTTTGAGGATGCCAACACTTAGCACAAATGCCCTCGCATCGCACTATCATCCAGGGTGGTGAGGTCCTCCTTCTGGTGACAAGTTCCATTTTTGTTTTTATTCCAACTTTTGTACTTCATTTTTCATAATTCTATTTACAATAGTCTATTTTCTCACATTTCCTTAGTTCCTTTCTTTCATATAAGCATCTAGTTTGGTTACTTTTATCCTATTGGCATATAAAGTGGTTCTGTAGACCTAGAGTAGGCCTAAAAAAATTAGCAGAGTTAGGTGGCCTGCAAAAGACAACCACCAAATACAATAACTTACCTTCCTTTTGAATCTATTGATGATTTTCCTCCACTGACCCCTTTTAGGATTAGCAAGAGATAAAGGAATGTCAAGATAATCAAATAGAAGTTGTCCTATGTTGAAATGAAGAATATGAACTATTCTCTACTAGATAATGAGGGGGGTATTAAAGAAGAAGATGTTGGACTTGTCCTCATTAATCTATTGGCTTGAGGAAACCAAATAGATGTCCAAGGATTTCCTAAAATTAACCACTTCCTGAATCTTAGAAAAACCCATCAAAGCTATACTTAATTGAAGGTGACTTTGTGAGTTCATACCCTGAGGAATAGATAAACCATGAATGCAACTGATAGTTTTCTATTTTTTAAAACTATACCCAAGCCTTTAGCCACAGGGATGAAGAGGTAAGAAGAGATGAGATTTACTTGTCTAAGCCCCTAGAGGTAGAGAAGAGGGGGTAAGGAATACCATTAATAGAGATAGAGAAGGGGGGAGATCCCACATTGCTCATCACCCATTCAATCTATTCTAGGAAAAAACCAAAGGCTACAAGAGTTTTCTTGGGGAATGAACATCTGACCCTATCATATGTCTTGGACATATCTAGCATGATAAACACATCCTTCTCCTTAGAGTGGGATAGAGAGTGAACAACCTTAGTAGTTATAACAGTAGCATCAAGGATCTAGTGTGGCTTCACAAAACCACCCTACTTAGAAGAGATTAGGGAATCCATAACCTGCTCTAGGAAATTAGTAAGGAGCTTAGTAATGATCTTATAGAAGATATTATAGAGAGTAATACTTGAAAAATTTGATCAAAAGAATTATCACCCTCCTTTTTAGGAATCAAGGTCAAAAAGGTGATATTGAGTGTTTTAAGCATCCTTTTATTAGCATGGGACTCCCAAAAAACCTCTAATCAACCTTTAGGATATCTTAAAATTCTTGAAAGAACTCAATGGGAAAACCATCTAGGCTAGGAGCCTTCCATTTCTTTATTTGAAACACTACATGTTCAAGCTCCTCAAGAGTAATGAGCCTCATAAGCATGTTCATGTTTGTAGAGACAAGAGGATAAATGCACTCCAAAATGACCCATTTTTCCTCCATGGCTAAAGGGCCCCTCTCATGGAAGAGGGAAGCAAACTGTTGAACTACTTCCCCACTTATATCATGGAATAAGGATAGACAGTTTTCTTGACAAGAGATGAGAGTAGAAAGAAATTTCCCATTTCTCCTATCATTGACCGAGTTATGGAAAAAGAATGTATTCTTATCCCCCTCGTGTAACCAATCAATTCTTGACTTTTATTTCCATAAGATCTCCACCTATAAGAGTCATTCTTTTATTTTCTTGGAGAGGGAGGATTCCCTATGAAGGTGTTCCTTGGTCATACCCCCTCCTTAATTTGAAAAGTGATGTCCAACTTCTCTTGCACTTGTTTCTTTTTTCCATAAATGTTACCAAAATGGAATTTATCCTATTTATTAAGCTTAAACTTCACAAATTGAAGTTGTTTTGAAAATGAATACATAACCATGTCAAATGAAGGTTTCCCTTCCAACCACTAGGCAACAATACATTAATAAATCATTTGATCTTTAAGCCATATTAGTTGAAACTTGAAAGTTGGATTTTTCACATGGGAGAAGAGGGAGGAAGAAAACTTAACATGCCAGTGATACGAGTCCTTCCAATGAAGATTATGAAAGATGAAACTAGAGATTCACCAAACCAACATTCAAAAACCATGGATCTATCAAGACACTCTAAAATAGACTCCTTCTCACATCTTCTTTAACTCCAAGTAAAAATACTAGATCTAGGTTTGACATCGACAAGATTAAGGAAATACAAATTCTCTCATAACAAAGAGGAAGAAGGATCTAACTAATTAGATCCTCCTAGATTTTCATCTAGGCTGATAATGATATTGATGTCTCTAGCCGTGATCCAATGAGAAGAAGTAAATAAAGAACAAACAAATCTAATATGAGACTAAAGGAGATTCTTACCTTGAAAATCTATATGTGCATAGACATTGGTTAGGGGTATGGATCTATTAGATTCAAAAGTAGAAGTCGAGCAAGGAGATAGAATGTTTTCCAACTAGCCAAAAGGAAGGAGTAAGATGGTGTGGATCCCATAAGAATGCTATGCCACTTGAGGGATCTTGGGCAGTGATGCATTGGCACTGTCAACTTTTCCAAAGTTTAGAGGATACAAAGGCCATTACCTCTACATAGAGTTTTGTTTCTTGAATAAAAATCATGTCAAGATTATGCTCACAAATTGGGTCCTGGATAACTTTTTGATGAGGGGACTACCTGAACGCATAATATTCCATAAAATATCAATCATTTGTGGAGAATCGAGAAGTGAGCATCAAGTGTGTGAATGACACCAGATTCTACTAGAGATTCCCCAACCATCTTCACCTTTTCATGATCTCTCTCTCCCAACCTTCAAATTTTTATCTGAGGTACTATTTTAAATATTCTTTTGTTTAAGGACTAAAGGAAGATGCGTTCTTTTCTTATAATCATTTGTTGAACCGTGGACCTTAGATCCCTTTGAAAATAAAAAATAAGAGATGTCCTTCAGAAAATCAAGTGTGGTTTTAGGAGATGCAATAGTCATGTGAATGTCCATTTTCTTAGCTTCATTTATCAAGGTACATTCCTAAAAATGGATAGGTGAAGTAAGGAGACTTTTATTCAAGGCCCCTTCAAATTAGAATTATTATGAATTTCAACCAAGTGGGAAGAAACAATAGGATCACCTAGATTTGCTCCTTGGATCACTGGGG
Organism: Cunninghamia lanceolata; assembly: GCA_027924645.1. Lineage (NCBI taxonomy): Eukaryota > Viridiplantae > Streptophyta > Pinopsida > Cupressales > Cupressaceae > Cunninghamia > Cunninghamia lanceolata. The sequence goes on along the minus strand of BSBN01001272.1, from coordinate 14,728,110 downwards.
GTTAGTTAGCCATGGATGACTCCAGTTCCTTAAAACTTTCTAGAACCTCAAATCTACTATTAGACTTTCCTCTTGTAGAATCCCTCTTGAGAAATTTAGAATCCTTCCTCTATTGCGGGTCTTCATAGGAATGAAGCCATTTGGATCCAATTCCTTTACATGAGTTAGGGATTTTCCTTTTGCTGGAGCTTTTGTTGTAGATTTTTTTAGAGATAGATGGGAGGGAGTTGTAACCCTTTATGGGAAATCTCTTTGTAAATGATCATAAACATGACAAACATGACAAAAAAAAGGAAGGGCTTCATAATCTATTTGTTGGATCCTATTGGAAATGTTCCTGAAATTTTTTTCTTTCATCCTTGAGGGTTTGTGCATGTACTGTGCTAGGGTTTATTCCCAATTATGTCCAAAACCCTAAATGTTTTGAAGCTTTATGGTTCTACTGGAGAATTTTTAGTTTTCATTGATGACTTGCCTAGCTGACTGTGCTCACTTAAGTTGTTCCCTAAAGTCATTATTATGGGTTTACCAACCCCACCAATTGGAACACTTTTTGTTGCCCGTTGCCTCATGTTTTATTTCCCCAACCTTTTTTATTCAAAAAAATCCTTTGATGGGTCAAAATCATCATACACGTGTTAGCATGTTATTCCATCACAAAGCTTTAATGCAGCGCATACTCGTTTAGTCTATTCCTTTTAAGTTTACAAGCTTATTCTATTGTAACACGGTAAAAGTGGTCTCCGCTAGGTTTGAGTGATTCATTCTGAGGCAGCCCCTACCATATGGTGTCATCTCATTGCAGCACCCAGTCTCTTCACAATGTAAACTCAAGAAGTGGGCTTGTTTACAAGTTTGTGATGTTCGATGCTCTACCATGAAGCTATTACTTTCTAAGTGAAAGGAAAAAAGGTATGTGGAAACACTTCCTAAATTGATCTACTAAGGAAAGACTTATGCAAATTTTTACTTTTATAGTTACATATTAAGATGCACATTAACATAAAGATAATAACAACTTCCAAATGCAAACACAAAACTCACAACACAAGATATACGTGGGGAAAATCCTTTTAGGTAAAAAACCCCACACTCCAAAGTCGCCCAATATAGTATTCAGGAATCACGAAGATTACAATATACTTACAGAGCAAGCTTTTATAGGAGTATATCCAACCAGAGATCTAGGAGGTAATTCGACATCTATAAAATTCTTACATACAACCTCCATCTCAAGCTCCTGATATATAGGAGATACAATATAGTACATCGCCAATGGTAATTACAAAACCATGAGCTAAAAATACCCAAAAGTGGCGCCCAAATTATCTACAATCAAAGATGCCTTGTGATGTGCCAAACCACACACCAACACATGTAATTCTTCCCTTTACAACTCTTTTATGTGTCTAACACATTTTTACATTTCCCAAAAATAGAAGGTCCAACTTCTGGAGGCCATAACTTTTGATCCGGGTGTCCGATTGACGAACCGTTTAATGTGTCAGAAATCTTGTGAAGAGATCTATCACCTTAAAACCCTCTACGCTAGTTATGATAATTTTTAGGATGTTTAGAGAAGTTTTGATTCCAGTAATTGAGTTTAAAGACTTTTTCTGGTAGTTTCAAAAAATAGAAACTTTAATATCTTGCAATCTTGATATGATCTTGAGACGAAACTCATCTGAGATGTTCACTTATCTATTCCGCACCTTCTGGGAAAAATTTCAAGTCAATCCGAGCTCAATTGAAGGACTTACTAAAAATAGTAAGTCTCACTATTTTTAGCTCATTTGGAAACTTTTGGAAACTTTGAAGGTTCGAGACCATTCTCCAAGATAAAGGGTATTCAAAAAGACCAAAATTGGGAAGAATAGTAATCTTTCGAAGTTGCAAGGTTGAGACACTTTTCTTAACATTCTCCCACTTGTCAAACACCTTGCAAGAGCAAAGGGAGTATCAACACCATGATTTAATTTCTAGGAGCCGTGAGGCCCATAGACTCTAAACACCATCTGAACTTCTCTGTGCTCATAGGTTTTGTCAAGGAATCTACAGCATTCATCAAAGTATCAACTTTCTCCAAGTTTACCTTCCCATTCTCTACCATGTCACAAACAAAATGGTACTGGACATCAATATGCTTAGTCCTCGCATGGAAAGTAGGATTCTTTGCCAAACATATGGCACTCTGACTGTCACAACAAATAGTAATCTTCCCTACATCAAACCCAACATCAGAACACAATCTCTTAAGCTAAATGGATTCTTTATAAGCATGAGTTGCTTCCATGTACTGAGCTTCAGTAGTGGACAAAGCGACCATAGGTTGCCGCTTACTCATCCAACTAATAGCACCACCAAACATAGTGAACACATAAGCACTGGTGGATCTCCTACTGTCAATGTCACATGCCCAATCTAAATCCACAAATCCACGAATATAAAGTGAATGCCAAGGTTGTGTAGGATAACCATGATAACATAAGGAATACTCAAAAGTACCCCATAAATATCTGAACACTCTCTTCACTGCATTCCAATGTACCCATCCAGGATTAGCCATAAATCGACTAAGGACTCCCACTACTTCGGCAATGTCTGGTCTTGTGCAGACCATTGCATACATCAAACTACCAACTGCACTAGCATAAGGAAATCTGCTCATATCCTCTATCTTAGAAGGAGACTTTGGACAATCTTCAACAGATAACTTTTTCCCCTTTGTAACAGGAACATTCAAAGGTCTGCAATCCATCATGTCGAATCTCTCGAACACAGTGTTAACATTCTTACTCTGGCCTAACCAATGTTTTCTGTTTACTCTCTCTTCTGATTTCCACTCCCAGAATGCACCAAGTTGCCCCTAGATTTTTCATCTCGAACTGTGCTGACAACTGAGACTTCAAATCAGAAATCAAACTTTTATCATTCCCAATGAGTAACATATCATTGACATACAATGCAATAATGAGAATGTGACCATTGTCAAACTTGTAGTAAACACAATGATCTTATTTCGATCTCTAAAATCTAATACTCAACACAAAGGCATCAAACTTCTGGTACCACATCCTAGGAGACTGCTTCAAACTATACAAAGACTTTTTCAACTTGTAAACTAGATTTTCTTTACCTTTCACCACATAGTGCTCTGGCTGTGACATATAGATTTCCTCCTTCAAGTCACCATGAAGGAATGCTGTCTTCACATCCATCTATTCCACTTCTAGATAATACACTGCTGCAAGAGATAATAGGAACCGAATAGATGTTAGCTTTGCAATGAGAGAGAAAATCTCACCATAGTCAATTCCCTCCACCTGAGAATACCCCTTCGCAACCAATCTAGCCTTATATTTCTCAACACTACCATCTACACCGAATTTCTTTTTGAACATCCATTTGTATCCAATAGGTTTTCATCCTTCAGACAAAGGCACCAAGTCCCAAGTATTATTCTTTTCCAAAGAAGCCATCTCCCTTCCATGGCCTCCTTCCAGGAACCTACATCTTTCATACCCATAGCCTCTTTCAAAATTCTAGGCTCATCAATGTTAGCAATCAAAGCAAAAATACAACTGGAATCATGCAATGAGTAACCAAATCTATCAGGTTGCTACCTTATCCGCATGGACCTCCTCAAAGGTTGAGGTTGAGGTTCTTCATCTTCTTCTAAACTTTTAGAGCTACTAGAGCTCTCCTCATTATCAAGTCCAATAGATGTTTTTGGTTCAACTTTCTCAGGGGTGGAAGGAAACTGAACCACATCATCTTTCTTCTCTTCTTTCTCAGGCTACAAGACAATAGAAGAAGGATTGAGCTCTCTAAAGATCATGCTTCTACTATACAGAAATCTCTCAGCTACTGGATCCCAAAGCTTGTACCCTTTCACACCGATGTCATAACCGATGAAGATACACTTTATAGCCTTGTTCTCAAATTTAGACCTCTTCTCCTTAGGCACATGTGCATATGCCTCACAACCAAATGTACTCGAATGTGTCTTAATGAAGGTTTTTTACTAGACCATACCTCTATAGGTGTCTTATCAACGAGCGTTGATGTAGGAGACCTGTTCACTAGGTAACAAGCAGTAACAACAGCTTTAGTCCAGAACTTTTGTTCAAGACTAGCTCCACTTAGCATACTCCTTTCCCTCTCCATAAACGTTCTATTCATCCTCTCTGCAACTCCATTCTGCTGAGGGTATACAGAGTTGTCTTGTGCCTCCCAATCCCCTGTTCTTTATAGAACTTGTCAAAATCCCCTAAACAAAACTCCCCACCATTGTTAGTCCTCAAACACTTAATCTTTCTATCCTTCTGATTCTCTACAAGAGCTTTGAACTCTTTGAATCTATTAAAGATTTCAGATTTACTTCTAAGGAAATACACCCATGTCCTTCTACTGTAGTCATCAATGAATGAGACAAAGTAAATAGATTTTGAAATCAAAGGAACATTAACAAGACCAAACACATTAGAATGAATCATGTCCAACACCTCAGAAGATTTGTGAGAACTGGAATAAAACTAAACATGGTTTTGTTTTCCATAATTGCAATGTTCACAGCAATCAAACTCAAGATTACAGTCATTCATACCCTCAACAAGATTTTTATTTTTCAGGGTCCTCAAACCCTTTTCACCAATGTGACCAAGCCTTTGGTGCCATAACATTGTCTTCTCAGCTGGAAGTTTCATCTCCATAGAATGAGCACCTTTAGGTACCCAGAAAGCATGACCATTGGAAGTAGATGCAATAGTCTTTTTCGCTTCTGGTTCCAATGGTGAGAATGAAGACTCTGAAGCTCTCTTCATCGAGACAGAGGTACTATTGCACTGAACTACGCATGCATCAATCTGAAACATAGTGCCAATCTGAACACCCTTAGCCAACACCATAAATCCTCTAGTCATCTTGCGTCCTCCATTCCAGAAAACAACCTGCACACCCACATCATTCAATTTACTTACAGAAAGAAGGTTCTATGTCAAACTAGGGATATGCAGAACACCATTGATTCCCTTTACTCATCCATCAGGGAATTGAATCAAGACTCTTCCACAGCCAACAATATCCAGGTGAGAATCATCACCCAAGTACACCTTTCCAGCATCGTATTCTTCATACTTCAAAAACTAGCCCCGATGCGAGGTAATGTGAAAAGATGCCCCAGAGTCAATAAGCTACACATCCTCAGATGCATGTGTTGCCAAGGCAGTGACAAATGCTTCTCCTTCATCCTGAGAGGACTTGTCAGAATCTGAATCATAATTCTTCTTCTTTTTCTTTTTCTTCTCCTTGCACTCCTTGCAGAAGTGACCAGGTTTGCCATAGTTCCAACACAAGGCCTTGGACTTTCTAGGAGACTTAGATCTCCCATGGGATTTGGATCTTCCTTTTTCTTCCTTCTTCTTATCCTTTTTCTTTCCCTTCTCTTTAGATCTACCGCAAATCGCAAGAGCCTCCTTAGCCGATTCAGAAGACTTTCTACGCATCTCTTTAGACAACAACGAAGAAACCAATTCATCCATCTTGAAGGTGGTAGTGGTACTCCCAATAGCCATAACAAGGTGGTCCCATGAATTTGGTAAGGAACACAGTAATGTCATACATTGATCCTCCTCCTCCATCTTCACACCAATAGAAGTCAACTGGGCAACAAGCATATTAAATGTATTCAGGTGATCAGCGACAGATCCTCCATCTTCCATCCTTAGAGGATATAATTTCTTTCGCAGGAATAACTTTTTCACAGGGATTTAGCTTGATAAACATCTCCAAGCTTCTTCCAAAGTTCCTTTGCAGTCTTCTCTTCATGGATATTCAGGAGCATTGAATCAACCTTGAAACAGAATCTTATCAAACCCTTAGCTTTTCGATCTTTGAGATCCCAGTCTTCTTGAAACATTGCTGTTGGTTTTGTACCAGATACGGCTTCCCATAAATCTTGATCTACAAGCATGTCCTCCATTTTGAGTTTCCACAACTCAAAATTACTGTCATTAAACTTCTCTATCTCAAACCTCCTAGATGTGCTCTCCATCTATTACTTGTAACAAAGATATCAAAATCCTTTGCACAAGCTCCCACTCAAACAAAGATCAGCTCAAAAAACCCTCTACCCAACAACTAGAACCAAAGGTGATCAGGCTCTAATACCAACTAAAAGGAAGCAACGTATGTGGAAGTGCTTCCTACACTGATCTACTAAGGAAAGACTTATGCAAATTTTTACTTTTATAGTTACAGATTAAGATGCACATTAACAGAAAGATAATAACAACTTCCAAATGCAAACAAAAAACTCACAACACAAGATATACGTGGGGAAAAACCATTTCAGGTAAAAAACCCCACACTCCAAAGTTGCCCAATATATTATTCAGGAATCACGAAGATTACAATATACTTGCAGAGCAAGCTTTTACAGGAGTATATCCAACCAGAGATTTAGGAGGTAATTTGACATCTATAAGATTCTTACATACAACCTCCTTCTCAAGCTCCTGATATATAGGAGATACAATACAGTACACCGCCAATGGTAATTACAAAACCATGAGCTAAAACCACCCAAAAGTGGTGCCCAAATTATCTACAATGAAAGATGCCTTTTGATGTACCAAACCACACACCAACATGTGTAACTCTCCCCTTTATAGCTCTTTTACGTGTCCAACACATTTTTACATTTCCCAAAAATAGAAGGTCCAACTTCCGGAGGCCATAACTTTTGATCCGGGTGTCCGATTGACAAACCGTTTAATGCGTCAGAAAGCTTGTGAAGCGATCTATCAACTTATAACTTGCTACATAGGTTATGACAATTTTTAGGACATTTAGAGAAGTTTTGATTCCGGTAATTGAGTTCAAAGACTTTTTCTGGCAGTTTCAAAAAATACAAACTTTAATATATTATAATCCTGATATGATCTTGAGACGAAACTCACCCGAGATGTTCACTTAGTTGTTCCGCACCTTTTGGGAAAGTTTTTAGGTCAATCCAAGCTCAATCAAAGGACTTACTAAAAATAGTAAGTCTCACTATTTTTATCTTGTTTGGAAACTTTGAAGGTTCAAGACCATTCTCCAAGATAAAGGGTATTCAAGAGACCAAAACTAGGAAGAATAGTAATCTTTCAAAGTTGCAAGGTTGAGACACTTTTCTTAACACTAAGTTATTGTCCACATGGATTATTTCTATTGTAGCACACATGACTACTCGCGTCACAAACTCAAAGTGTTCCCAAGTTTGTGATGTGTGATATCTTGCCGTGTGGTGTTTCTGTATCCAACTGGGAGTACACAGGGCCCATTTTTATTACATCACAGTAGTTGTAGTAAATCACGTGTTCACAAATTTCTCTTTTGATACAAATGCGATGTGTGGTGGATACTTTTACAAGAATGATGACCCATGGGTGGCCTTGTTGTCAAGATCTAATTGGGCCACATGTGAGTTGTCAGACCAGGTGGACTAACGTGTCTCTATCGGAAGTAAAATTTGACATTTGTTAAATATCTTTTCAAGTGACTCAGAGCTCCATGTGTGCCATTGATCTAAAATGCAAATCAATGGCCAAAATTTAAAAATTATGCTAAGGGACATCAATTGTGCCACCTGAGATACAAGACACGAACAAGCAATTAATTCAGAGGGTGCGTGGTGTTTCTTGAGAAGAGACTTGATTTTCCAAAAAGTATTTCTAACACAATTGTCCTAGCTGCTGAATGAAAATTATGTAAGTATCTAGTGTTGACATTTGATGCCCAGTTGTGAATCTCTCAAAGAATGGAAGGAATTGGCACTTCCTAAGCATGCTGACAGGTACATGCTCCATCACTTTCTGGTTTTCTTCTTCATAAAAAATATAGGGGCTATTTTTTTAGGTTGATTATAGTTGGGTAGGGTTTTAATTGTAAAAGGAATCCTTGAGGAACTAGTTGATAAATCTCTGTACCCTAGAACAATTGTAATTGTCACTATGACAAGGATCAACCCTGTCTAGTAGAGCAAAGAGAAGTTTAAACTAAGATGTCATTGCATTACTTCTTGGTTCTTCAAAGAAAGGAAAGTAATCCCATGGTTCTGGCATCCTCACCCAGAGGATGACATATATAATGGAGTATATCAGAGACCCAAGTATCCCTAAAATTGGTTGGGAATTGGTGGAGCATTGCCACAAATGTGATTTTAAAAAAGAACAAGTTTCAAACATATGGCGCTTTGATGTGGGAAAATTGGTTGTTCCCAACATGTTTGTAAGCATAGACTTGATATATGCTATCAATAGAGTGTATGACTCAGATACCAAACAACTAAAAATGCTTGGGGGAAAGTTAGTACTTACAATTGACCAAAGTTTAATTGAGGAGGTTTTCGATTTAAACCCTCGGGCATATGTCAAGGTTGATTTTGAGGAGTTGCATTGTGAATACTAGGCAAATAGGAGAAAATATAGGATGAAGTGGCTACCGCAACATAAAATTGGTGAGAGGTACGAGGACCAAAAAGTATACCTCAGTGAAAGTGAACCATTAGACATGGACACTTTTAAGGATTATTTCAAGTTCACTATATGGAACTATGTCAAGCTTTTAAGGATTATTTCAAGTTCACCTATATGGAACTATGTCAAGCATTAGGAGAGGATCACAAGTTGTATATACTTGTTGAAATGATGGTGTTAGTTGTAGATATTCAACATTTGCATAAACATAGGCTATTTGATTTTGCTTCCTTTATTGCATATGAGATCTATAAACAACTTGTGTCCCTTAAAACAAAAAATAGAACCCCATACTTTAAATGGTATTCTATCTTGTGATATATTTTGTTGTACAAGGGAAATGACATCTAGCACTTAGATTTAGGGATGGAGCTTACAAGGTCATGTTGGTTTCCAAAATAAATACAACATAAAACCCTAAAAAATTTCACAATCACCTAGGCCAGGGGTGTTGTCAAGGTGATTGAAAGAGGTTTATCAATAGGTCAAGGGTGATTTTGGCTAACTGACAGGAGTGGGTATACTCCTGTGTACTTTAGGCTCAGCTAGACCTAGGAGGGATATTCCTAGAGGCATGAAATAGAACACAAACAAAAAAACACGGCCATACCCAATGTACACTTGACCCCTAAAGATAACACTAGGTCAAGACAAACTAGCTACAGAGGCCTATATATTAAGTTGATTACTGCACTATGCATTTGCACCCAAATATAACTACATCACATTCCTTAAGATGACTCCACTTAACTTTACATACACAAATACACAGTGCATGCATACATGTACATGATTCACCAGTGATTAAAATAGTTTTGCATCACTTCAGATCTATCCTTGGTTATTACACTAAATCATGAACAACATGAGAAACCCTAAACCAAACCTACTCCTACTCCTACAGTTAACTGGATGAGGGTTTGATTAAAATAGTGATTGTTCCATCCCCAATATGGATTGGTGCCTACTCCATTGGGTGACTGAGTCATAAGCAATAAAGAGAAAGGAAATGGATTGAACCAACATCAACAAAAAACTAAAATGCATTCACATACATTTCTCAGATTACATTTCATACACTGGGCATACTTATTAATCCCAAGAAAATTACAATGATTTACTTGCAACAAAAGAAATGACCCAACACAAATCTTGTATTGATTTAAATGTTGTCATACATTATCAAATCCCTATTACAACATACCAGAAAGTGTGGTACGAGAAAATACATAACTGGGTTCATATATTCCCCTAAATCATCACAATCTACCATAGAGACATAGCACTGCATGAAGATGTGAATTACAATCCTTTCCTAAGCTGTATTAGATGCATCCCTCCATTCACTACCCATACTGGCATGATTTGAAGCCCCAAAATCTGTTGAATACAAGGAATACTGAGAGGGGGGGTGGGGATGAATCAGTATTCCACAAAACTAATTCTTAACATATTCATTAATCCAATTACCAAAATTAATAATATGAAATCAGAATAAACATGAGAATAGCAACCATAAAGACATAACACATAGACACCAAGATTTTTACGTGGAAAACCCAAAAGGGAAAAACCACAGTGAGTGTTAGCTCACAATATATTATGATAACAATATCGGATTACATAAGGCTCACTGTCCAAAGAAATGCTCACTACAGGTGGACTCACTATCCACAAATAAAGAAAAATAGAAGAGAGATAAGAGAATGGCTCACTGCCAGTTACGAACTGCTATAAATGCATCTACAACATGCTGGAGTATAGTTCCATTGATCACTTAATATACAGACTCAAAACTCTTCATTTTTACTGCCCTACTTTTCTACTCTGCTACATATACTCTGTTTTCTACCCCTATTGTTCTTTTCTACTCTACAAACTGCCTTAAATCATACACACATTGAATTCACATTCTATCCACACTTCTCTATTTCTCCAACACCAAAATCCATTGAGTATATATGTCTGCAATAGGATTTATCTCATGATTAGGTCAGTAAGCCAAACATGAAATGTGTATACAAATGTTATACCTTGTCATATTGATCTTGTGGGCAAGCAGTAATGTGGACCCAAACAAACATACAATAGTCTTCATATACATTAGGACTAATCATTCAACCACTTAGATTGATTGTTCAAACAATATATCTTCACCGCATATAGATCTAACATGTCTGTCAGCTTATCCCTTAAGTACACACTTGACCAGTTCAATTGTCACATCATAACTTCCAATGCGGACCATATGAGACTCTAAAATTCATATCCAATATACATTATAGCTCTCTTGTCATACCTTTAGAACCATAGAACATAGTATTCAACTACAGATAAATGTGGATCTCTGAACTGTCACTCAGTCACTGTGAAGTATTGTCAGATTGTAAGCCGATAGAGAACAACTTGTAGAAAGTGATCAAAGGAACTTTAGAAGCTATAACTCTGGATTTAGGTAGTCATAATAAGTATCTTTGTTGCCTCAGAACTGCAAGACAAAATATGTAACAACAGAGGAATGCGGACCCTATTACTTTGGTACTGTGCACTATTCCTGTCTTAACTTTGTTCACTTGAACTTAGACATTTCACCATATGACTTCCGGAGGAAGTCAAAACTTGAACATTGGAACATGTGACCACCAAATAGCTATGAACAACATACCTGAACCGCATATAATGATCTTCAACTGTGGAGGCATATTGACCCAATCTTTGTCACACTGTAGCTTGCCCATACTTAGCCATTTTGACTAAGTTAGCCTTCCGGTCCTTGGTACCATAATTGAAAATCCCTTTACTATGCTTTGTTGTCATCAATGACAACATACAAGTTTCCATCAGAGCATTGCCTCTTGACTATGTTGCCAACAATCTCCCCCTTTGGCATTGATGGCAACACTTAGTGAAAAATGCTTATCTACTCCCACTTTCTATATACACTCTATTTTTCTTCTCCCCCTTAGGTGTTTGCCCATTTTTCTCTGGTTTTCTTCTCCCCCTTTGACATCAATGGCAAAAGAGTATGTACAAGAATCAAAATTATGTCAAGACAACAAAATTTGCAAAAACTATTATATTCTGTCGCATATGTACAAGTACAATCTTCAACTTAATTTGTTGTGGGTTGTAGGATGTCATTGAAAATGATCTTGATTTGAGCTAGTTCTCCATCCTAACACTTCTTTGCATTTTCCAAAATTTGAATATGGCCATTTATTAGGAAGACTAATTTATCTGTCTTTTGTATATTAGAGGGTGTGTCAATTAGTGCATTTACCTGTAGTGCTTCTGCTGCAAAATTTGACATTGAGTCTAGCTTAGGACTTATTAGTTGTCTCAATTGACACATTCTATTTTTCATTTGATCCCTCTTATTCATTAGATTACTTCAGTCATTATGAATATTGATAACTTGTATCTCTTTGCTACAAGTTTCAGATCCTTGATCTTTTCTTCTAACTCCTTTGTGGCTTTCGGCCATGATAAACAAAATTTGTACAAATCACAAGCTTCTTTAATAGCACTATGTATACCTTTTATTCCATCATCTAATAAAGTTTTATCATTGATTAACATGGTCTTCAACTTGGTTAATCTCTTCTCATCAAACTCTTTCCTTACTTTTGTTTCTGCAAAATTTTCAAAGGATTCAAAATGCATACTGTTGGGTGAATATTTTGTCGTTTAGCTAACTAATGACAAAATGGTTATATCGCCACAGCTATGATGAGACTGAGTCTCTCCTCTCAGCAAGGGGAGGTTTCCTCTAGATAATGAGCTCTGTCTAACAAACAACTTTCAATACTTAAATAAACTAAAACTATTCTTGGGGTGTTTCCATAGCATCCTATTCTCTTTTTTCAGAATAGATGTTTCTCTCATACAAAATAACAACTTCACAATAGATGATATTTGATAATTCTTGAACCGAGACAAACCATAGGAATGCAAAGTTTTCTATCATTTGGCTTATTTCTCACAAACAAACTTAATTGAATTCAAATGCAGCCCAAAGTCTCCACTTTCACCCAATATGAGATAACTAACTTGAACACAACAGTTTACAACACAAAGTCTCTAAACAATTCTGTTCCCACAAATAAACACAAACTCCCATAATGAGAAAAATAGCGCAAAGTCTATTCAACCAAAACAAGAACACTCCTCTCAAATTTCAACAAACCCTACGATTCCAATAATGATTCAATATAATATAACACCAATGACATAAGAACACTGATATCATACAACAATATGATTCAACTCAAAGTTTGATACTCAAATTGCCTGCTCATATTGATATTCACTTGAAAAAATATGATAAACATAAAATCTCAAAGTCTTGAAATGCTTTCCAATTTGGTAAAGTTTCTTTGCAATAGAAAAAAGATAATATTTACAATGAGGGTCCTCTTTATTTATAAGAGAAACCGAGAGCAAAAATAGAAAAATCCTAACTACTTTGATTTATTCAAACAGAAGAGTCCTATTTGACTTAGGACTTCCTTTGCCTCACATGTAATTACATTTTAGAAAATTACATATGAGTATGTCCATAACAAAATTCAAATTACATATACAAAAATAAAATAAAGTAATGTATTAACTTCCTCCATCATTCTTCTTTAGAAAATTCTGGTACATGGCCTGTATAGCTACCATTTCACATGCATCTAGTTTAGCTATATTTTCTGAGATAGTGTGGGCCCAAAGAATTGCATCTTTTACTGCCTTTATTGCCTTCTCATGTTTGTCGAGGTTATCCTTCAAGTTCTCAAAAGTTGAATGCTGATCATAGAGGCTGTCCATGGAAAGTACTAAGGGTACTTCATCTTTGAATTTCTATTGAACCATCTTCTCGAAGGAGCTTATCATTTCATCTGCTGGAAGGAACTTATGGTCTTCACCTGTGAGGATGCATGGGAGTTCTTCCAGTCTATGCAGAAGCGTGACATCATTGTCTTCACCGGTTTCATGAGCTTGACATAAGTCCCCAAGAAAGCCTTTTATTATATGGATGCGATGAACCGGAGACTCCTTAGTCTTAAGATATGATTCCCTATTTGCGATGACCTCGATGGTGATCAAATTCTTTATCTTAATCTTTTTCATCTTTATCCATTCCTCCAAGCTTTCTTCCTGATCCTGCAGTTCTTAAGGGAGTAAGTCAACCATGTTATCAAGCTTGGCTTTGGCTTTATCCATCTTTTCTTTCCTTTCTACAATGGTCTTTAGTAGAATTCACCCTTGAGCTAGCAAACGTTCCACAATATCTTCAACCACCCTTCCTCTGGCCTGAGCTTTTTCAACCTTCTGGATCAGAGGATCTTCCACAGTCACTGTCATGGGTTCCACAATTTCAGATGACTTTACTATTTTTTGAAGAACATCAGCAAGTTGTTCCACCTTAGCTTTATACTGTTCTTTCTCTTTTTCAACTTCATCATATTTTTTGAGCAAGGTGCTGATAGTAGTTTGAAAATTTGCTTTTGTGCCTTCATGAGTTAGTTTACATAACTCAACCCTTGAAATGACATAATCATTCATGTCAAAATTGTCAACAGTAGCATCTTCTAGTGGCTCAGCAATCTCTGCATATCTGATTCCTTTCTCATTGATAAGCCTAGAAATAGTCTTAGGCTTTTTCTTCAGAGTCTTTGATTTCAAAGGCAACAGCTTCTCTATATCAATTTCACCTGGCGAAATAGCTTGCTTCTTTCTCTTGGGAGTATATGCAGACAACCATGGGGGAGCACAGAAGCACTAATAATCAGAGATTAGTCCACTACTTGTTTCGCCGGATCCATATTTACACCTGTTATGGTCACAATAGGACTGGTGTTGGTAAAAACTACACCTGTATCAATAACCTTTTTTGAACCATCCAAAAGATTTTCTAACACAAATTGCTCACCAATATCAAAAGATAGAGAAGATAAACTTAGGATAGAACTGGAGGAATCAAACACAGTCCCAAAGCTAGTTCTTACAGAAGTAGGGGTATTATCAGAAGAAACAATGAAAATAGGTGAAAGAGGAACACTTGAAACTACTAGAAAACTACCAGAAATAGGAGCATGAGGAAGGGGTGTAGAAACTTGTGATTCGGTGGGAAGATCTTTCTTAGGGGACTGATGTGGATCACCAAGTTGTTCCTTTTCTACATTCTCATCCTTGCCTTGTTCAGTTTCATCTTCCTCGTCAGATTTATCAGACACTTCTGTTTGTTGGGCATGCTTAGATTTTTGAATATTTTGCTTTTTAGTCTCAACATCTTCAACCTCCATTTTCTCAACATTTGTATCTTCAGCACTTGATTTAGTGAAATTAGAGGTTTCTACAACTTCTTTCTTCTTCCCTCCCTTGGATACAAACTTAATTTTTGGTTTTCATATTTTGGAAGAAGAAGGGGTGTCACTCTTATTCTTGGTCTTGTTTTCTACTTTCTTGCCTGTTTGCTCCTGTGGTTCAGTCTCTGACCCTGTGAGAAATTCCTTCAATTTGATCTCTTTGCTTTCCAACCATATATTTGTGTTAGCCAGGATCGGTTGAAATCTTTTCCTTATGGAAGTTTCCTCTTTAACTAACCATTTCACCTCTGGAAGAGGTGAGACTTCAACATTCTTAGTGTTATATTTGGGATCTAGAACATCCCCATCATCCTCCATTCCATCTAGAATATCAGCAAGGCCCAACTCTTCTATTTGACTCAAATGAAGTCTATAGTAGTCTAACTTCCTGATCTCATTTTGGGTCCTGAGATCAGCCCAAATATCTTCCACCATAGGCACATGGAAAGTTGACTTCCTTTTGATTTTGTCTTTTACTCTCCTGAAGTCAAAATGGTCCCTTTTCTTGAAAGTTTTCATGGTGACCAACTACAATTCAGAGTCAACTATTTTTGCCTTGTTAGCTGACTGAACTGAATACCTTCCAATTTCCACAGGAAACTTTATCCCTGACTTCTTCAGCTCCATTTATTTATTATGTACCATAATCAACTGCCTACATAATTCCATGAGAACAATTCAGTCACTAGGATATCGTGGAAGAATATAAGGGTAGCTAGGATAATACCCTACTCTAAGATATGTAAAAGTGGGGAATTGTAAGAACAAGTAGCCAAAAGAATTCACAACTTCCCAGGCTTCATCTGAAACCCTGTTCTGAACAAGTTCATTGTCCCATAAGCACATGAATACTGAAAAGAAAGCATCATTAACCCTCTGAAAATGATGGATAGATCCCTTCAGAGTAATTTAGGGATAAAAATCATACACAGGAACCAATCTCCTATCACCAACCTGAGTCAGACTAGGAAAGCTCCTCATGCTAGCAGTAGCATATACAAGATATGAGGTCATATAGAATTTTAATGTTGTGTTGACCCTCACCAATTGTTCATGTAATACATTACTAATCTATTCTCCCCAGAATATTCTCTGTGTGCCTTGAAGAATCACCTTGATGTATGTGTACATCCATTCTTGAAACTTGGAGGAAGAAGGGAGTCCTCTGATACGACTCAAAAGAGTGATCAAATCACAAACTTCCTCTACAAAGTCACTTCTAGGGAGATCCTTCAGCCATCTGGTCAGATTACTTTGAGGAATTTTCAACCATTTATTATTTATGTACCTTCTTGCTACTTCCACATCTGTATCATAGTCTTTTTGCCCTTGAGCAAAATCAATCTGTCCAATGTTTACAATAGGTGGACTCATGAAGATTTTATCAAGAAATTATGCATCCAACCTCATGATCACGTTCCCTTGGGAATCTGTCACAACCCTAGTGTCCCTGTTGTAATGGCTAGCCACCTGAAGAACGAACTCGGGGTTATGGGAAGAAACTAGAAAAGAGGCAACCAAGTGAATGTTGTTGTCAATGATCTTTTGCATATGTTTGGAAGGATTTGTTTGTTTTGTTCTATCCACAAATTCTGCCATATCCACATGTCCTATTTCTGTATCTTTGATTTCATCAATATTTGATTGTACTGAAGTCACCAGAAAGACACCTTGGTACTTGTACTTCATGATTTTGGCTTTGGATGGAGACGGCTCCAACATCAGCTCTGGAGAGAACTCTGGAAGAGATATCTACCACAGATGCTAGTTGAGAACTGTAAAAGGCCATGATCTCGCAGTTAGGGAAAAAATGGATAAGCTGGGAGATTGCGTGTTGATGATCATGATCACAAGGATGAGCTTGAAAGGGCTAAAGCATGTGCAAGTTGAAAAATTGGGCTAAAGCGGGCTAAAGGCATCATTTGCAGGAATTTCCTAGTGTTAGGAACTCCTGTTGAGTCAGAATCGACTTTACTATTGTATCAGGCACTAAAACAATAGTATGCGAATTCAAAATATAGAACCAGAAATGCTTTACCGCCTTGACCATGTCATAAGCATGTTTCTCCATATTTGAATATTTCAAGTCATGAGCCTTTAGAGGACAACTCATAAATGAAATGGGAGATTCCACACCTTCTTCATTCTATTGAACAAGAATGGCCTAAAGTGTATGTTCAGAAGCGTAGCTGTATACTACAAAATCCTTGGTATAATTAGGACAAACAAGAACCAGAGCGTGAGCTATAGCCCTCTTGATATCCTCAAATGCCACTTTGCCTTCCGCACTCCAATGGAAAGTAGCTTTACCCTTCATCATGTTGACAATGTGACAGGTTTTCTCTGTGAATTCTAGAATGAACCTCTGCAGAAAATTTACCTTTCTAAAGAAAGAGTGAACTGCAGTCTTACTAGTAGGAAAAGTAAGACTTTGGATGGACTTGACTCTTTCTGAGTCAATTTTAGTGCCTTCTTAGGATACAATGTGACCAAGAAGTTTACCTTCTGTAACCCTGAAAACTGATTTCTTAGGGTTGAGAGAGATACCATTTTGTCGACAACTTTCTAGCACATGTCGCAAATGATATGCATGATTATGACGTTATTTGGAGAAAATAGTCAAGTCATCAAGATATACCACAATGAACTTCCCCATCTCATCTCTGAAGGCAAGGTCCATTGCTCTTTGGAACGTGGCACCAACATTGATCAAACCAAAAGGCATCTTGCAATATGTAAACATACCCCAAGGTGTTGTGAAAGTAGTCTTGTACTGATCTGCTTCGTTGACCTCTACCTGATTATATCCTGAAAAACCATCCAGCATAGACAACATTTCTGAACCACTTACAATTTGCAACACTTGGTCCATGATGGGTAGGGGGTAGTTATCCTTTAGAGAAGATTGGTTGAGATTCCTGAAATCAACACAAATATAGATTTCTCTGTTCTTCTTTCTTACAGGAACAATATTCTCGATCTAAGTGGAATGATGAATAGGGAAGATTATTCTCACATTCAACATTTTATGAATCTTAGAAAGGATAGTACCTGATATTTTGGGATTGTATTGCCTTTGTTTCTGCTTGTGAGGCAATGACCCAACTTTGAGAGGAATTTCATGCTAAATCTCCTTAGGTCTGAAGGACTTCAGATCATCATAAGAATATGCCAAGACATTAATGTAATGGCAAAGGAGTGTAATGGATTTGAATTTCTCATCGGCAGTGCAACACTTCCCAATGTTGACCATTTTGGGATCTACCTCAGAACTCAAATTTACTTGCTCAAATTCCATAGAGGAACTTGAATCAAGTTATTGCTGTTGTTTAATATATCTGTCATGCTTATCAAATAGCTTTTCCAGGGAAACCAAACCTTTTAGAATCTTATTCCCTTATAGTTGAAGAAACTCTTCACTAGTTTGTGAATCTATTTCAGAAACGTATTCCCATGGTGGAGATTCACTACCTTCAAAATAGAGCTCATCAAAGCTATCTGTCTTCTCCAAGAAAGCTATGATTTGGTTATCACCATTGAACACCTACCAATGGTCAGCATTATCTGGTACACTTGGTCGGAAGACCAGCTCAATTGTGTACTTTTTACCTTTGAAGTCTTTATGAGGAACCATGAGGGTGGCAGAGACAGCTAATGAATCTGCATGATCATTAAACTCTCTAGGCACCGCAGAGATATTAAAAGCGTCAAAACTTTCTATGCAATCCCATGCACGATTGTGATAGTGTCTCAACCTTTCATTTTTGGTCTGATACAAATTTCTCACTTGGCAAACAACTAACTCGGCATCTCCTTGAGCATGAAGATTTTTAACACCTTTAGCATGAGCGGCCTCAAATCCGAGCAACAATGACTCGTATTTAGCAGTGTTATTGGTATTATCGAATTGTAGCTTGTATGAGAAAGGAAAGATATCACCTTGTGGAGATATCAAGACAACTCTGGCTCCAGAACTGGTAGAGGAACAACTGCCATCAAATTCTAAAACCCAAATCTCATTAGAAATTGATTTTTTGGAATTTCTTTGACCAGAAGATTCTTCTTCATCAGTGAGGGAAGAATCTGGCATTACTATACCTTCATCTGCACTTTCATCTGAATACTCTTTTGATTCTTCATCTGAATTGTCTGAGCTCTCATCTGATGAACTAGAAGTATCTTTAGTAGACAAGAAATAATTATCCATTCCCGAGGACTCAAACAAAATTTGGGCTTTGAGATTTGCTGTTTGGGTAACAATATATTTTGCTTCTTTCTCAGGAAGCAACTTTTGCATGACACCTTTAATAGGTATGCTTTCTTTGGATAGGTCCATATTCAATTCCCCACCCACATCTTTACAAAAATTATGCCCGAGCAAGATGCCATAAGAGGCTGGAACATCAACCACTAGGATGGTCATCTTAATCCTCTTGTTTGGAAAGGCTGCAAATGCAAATTGGGCATCTTTGATTTGGCCCAACAATGACACTTGCTTATTTTCCATGGAGAAACATCTCCCAAAGGTCTTGGTTAGAGTGAGACCAAGGGCGTCTACCACTTTGGCAGGCATAACATTATCAGAGGCCCCAGAATCTATTATGCAATTGCTCAACTTATGACCATTTACCAATAGGGAAACATAGAAAGGTTCTATTTTTCTGGAGGCAACAAGGGGAGTAGTGACAAGATTATTTTGGGTGCATTTGTTCTTTGAGGAATCATGGGCAACTTTTGGAAAATCTTGTCTTGTAGGGATAGTCTTGTTTTTGATGTATTTAGCCAACCTATCAAACTATTGGGGATTAGCTTGTAAATACTCAACCTCAGACATTTGGATTTTGGTCTTCCTAACATGATCTATTATATCAAAGAGCTGAAATGAACTAAAGATAGAGGAAGGAAATCCATCATTCTTAGTTTTATTAGGGGTAGTATTGGTCTGAGGGATAGAAGTAGAAGATATAGGATTGTTAGATGTACTTACTTGCTTATTAGCAACATGGTCCTTTGATTGAAAAGGCAATGGAGTTCCCCATTTGGCAATTGAGATCACTGGCTGAGGTTCTTCTCTTACCTTTCCCTTATCAACTTGCTGATTTGGCTAATTTTGGGACCTAGTAAAAACAACATATGCTCCATCATACACTTCCCCTTCTCTTTCCGCTTCATCTTGGTAATTCAGAAAACTAATGGTAGAGTCGCCAGCTAATTCTTCTTCTCCTTCTGTAAAAAGATTAGCGTCATTCTCCTAGTCCAACTCAGGTTGGAAAGAATGATCATGCTCTACTTCATAATAGCCAACTACTGAGTTGACCGGTGCTGCTTCAATGGTGAGCTTCCCTTGGGTAGGAGGAAGACGATTTGGTTGCCCTTGGTTTCTGGCAACGTTGCTTTGGTATGAATGACTAGGAAATGTTCTCCTTGGTATATCCCTATAGGAAGGAGCGGACATACCTTGAGACATTTATTTCTTTAGAGCTAGCAATTCATTCGTTAGCTTTTGCACCATAGGATCCATGGTGCTCATGGAAGAATTATCAGTAGAAGAAGGACCTTTGTTTCTGTTAGAATCTCTTCTGATCTTACCTGCAAGGATAAGATCATCTTCCACTTCCGTAGCCAAAATTTGGGCTGCGGGAAGATTGGCAAGACCAGCTTGTCTTAGCAGAAAGCTTACCTTACGAAGCTGAGTATTAATGAAAAAGCATTTGAGATTCTCTGCCGTTGGTTGAGTGGTTGTAGGAAACCTGTTTCTCAGCTTATTGAACTTAGCGATGAAGTCTCGCATGGGTCTGTGAGGTTCTTTCTTCATTTGTGTGAGCTGAGCCAATAAGGCATGTGCATCTTCTGTAGGTTTGAACTTAGCCTTAAACTTGGTCTTGAGGGAGTTCCAATTGGTTATAGTCTGAGCTTGAAGATGGTAAAACCAATCTACAATAGCACCTTGAAGTGTTTCCACAAAAAGTCTTACCGCTACATCTTCATGCTCGACACCTCTTACACCACAAGCTATGCAGAAAGCTGCAATGTGTTCATCTGAGTGGACTTTCCCATCACCATAGAACTTAGGAAAATTTTTCCTCAAACTACGAGGTAGTTCATGCAATGGTGGAGTTAAATTCAAAGGACCAAAAGTGTTACCCCAAGGGCCTTGAGCTACCATGGTGCATTGATTAAAGGGTGCGATAACAAACCTATATGGAGTATGAATAGAAAAAACTGTGCTAGTACTAGAACTAGAAGCTTCACCTGGTATTGGAGACTTGGCATTGATAGGAGGAAAACTCCTAGTTCGCTGAAGTTGAGGTCGTGGAGACAAAAGACCAAAATTATTTTGCTGCATCAACTCAAATACAGGATCAATAATACCTTGAGCTCTCTTGCTTCTTGTATACCATGAATCTGCCAGAATGTAGTGTACTCAACAAAATTTTGAAATTTTTTGAAACAATGGAAAAGAATTGCAATGCTTCAACTCAGAGCGTGAGGCTTCAAGTTGCGCGTTCGATCCCCAATAGAGTCGCCAAAACATACTTACAAAGTTTATGAGTCCCTTGAGTTGATCAGTGAGAGACATTGATGTATCCTTTTGATATGATGACATCATCTTTTCCAAAATGCTTGATGCATCACCAATCAGCTCACTGTCTTGAATATGTGACCTTAGCATTTCTTCCTGTGCCTTTACATGAAAAATTGTCCCGAGTTTAATCTTTTGTAGTGGGGACATAGAAGCTAGGTTAATTGGACCTTGTAAAAAATTCGCAGATTCCAAAAATTAATTTTCTTGCTGCTTTTCCAAAAATTCCTTTACCATTTCTACTAGACCCTTAATGATGGATGGTTCTATAGTATCACTTGATGCATCAGACATTCTCTTCTCTTCTCCCTTCTCCTTATTAGTGTGATCTGTTTGCTATTCTGGAGGAGGATTCATACTGGTTTTCTTGTTTTTAGTTTTATCCTGACCATCTATGATATTGACTTGATCAGGTGCAGGGGCTTGATCTTCTTTCTCCTTTCTCTCTTCATCATTTTTGTTTGACCCTTGGTCCATTCTGTCATCTGGAGCAGATGTGTCATCTCTATCACTTGTTTCTTCATTATCATATATGGTTGGAAGATGAAATTCTTTCAACACTCTTAGAGTGATCTCCTTAGTTTCTTTGACCACTTTCTCAATGTCATCTACCGTTAGAGTGTTCATTCTCTTATTTGTTCTGAATTCTTTGTGAAGAACTTTGAAGACTTTTGTCTTTTCTTCTGGGGTGATTTTAGGACATAGCTTTATTAATATGTGTTCTCTAAGCTTAATGTCCTTGGCCATAATGGCTTCTTTCCTTACAAAAATTATACTTCCCAAGCTATCTGGGAGAGCAGTAATTATTTCAATGAGAGCTTTATTGGATATGTCCAAGTATTGGATGACAGCAGCCTCAGTGACTTTTTATTTGCATTGTCAAAGTCATCAGACAATTGGGAAATAGGTTTTAGATTTCCATCAACTGTAATGGCCTTCAATACTTCCTCCAGACTCATTGTAGTCTGGTCTTCAATTGGTGCTTCAGTCTTAGCCTTCTTTCTCCCTTTATCCTTACTAGAGGTCTTCATTTTTGTGGCACCGGAGGGTTTGCCTTGCTGAGAACTAGAGGGTGGTGCACTTCGTGCTTTCATCTTCTTCACCTCTTCATCGGTCTCATTTTCCTCATCATCAACTACATCAACATTGACATACACTCTCTGACCTTTGGTCTTCTTCCTCTTGCCTGTTTGTGCTTCTGCAATTGTTGAGGAGGGAATACTAGAGGATTTAGATGCTGTTCCAGATGAACTTGCACCTCTTTTTTTTTGGTTCAGTAGGTGCCTCTTGTTGCTCCTCTTGAACTTTCAGAGCTTTATTAGCTTCCTTTTCTTGCTCCTTCTCATTTTCTTTAGCTGCACTTTCTGCTTCAGCTCTAGCTCTTGTGGATGATATTTTTTCTTTGGTGAATCCTTTGCTTTGTGCATATTAGTCTACCATTTTCTTAGCCTTTTTTTGGATTTTAGGCATTCTCTGTTCAATATGAACTTTTGTTGATAGCTCTTCATAGGTTCCAAATCTTTCTTCTTTGGGGCCTTGGGTTTACTCAACATGTGTTGGGCATAATTGTCCAGTATTTTTCCATCTACTTCATACCCCATTGGCATAATCCAAACTGTTCTAGGCTCAACATCCTCCATCATACATTGGTCTTTTGTGACAATGAAGCATATGTCATTTTTGTAATTGTCCACAATTCCCTTAGGAATCCTTTCCATAGATTGCATAACTCTTTGAAAATTCTTGAAATAGCCCCATAGGGCTGTGGTTTGTTCCTCATGACTTCCTATGCTGATTAGATGATCTCTAATTTGTACTGCAACTGATTGACTGTTTAACCATAACAAATTCTTCATACTTGGTAATTCATGCATGAAATAGAAGAATAAGCAGATGATTAACTTACCAAACTTGAAGGGGTATTTGTTATCCTTTGTCTTCTTTAGGTTTTCCATTAATTGTTGTTGTAGCAATTCACAAAGGTCATAGTCTGCATTCTCCTTGATCATCTGATAAGCATTGTATATAGCAATACCAGAGACATAGTTCTCCCGGTTGGTGAAATAGATCTTATATCCAATTACCATTGATACAAACCTCACTACATGATCTGCAATATCATTAATTCTTAATGCCCTCTTGTCAAATTTGGCTTCAGTTTCTTCTGTCATAGTGTTATTCTTCACAACTTTTAATAGGGGCACCTTACTGTAAGCACAAAAATCACGCACAGCCTCCGTAAGGACCCCTATGGTGATTCAAATGCTTGTCATGTATAGGTAAGCATGAAATAATGTCCTTTAAGTAGAAAACCTCTTGATGACGTGTCTTCTTTCTTTTCTTGTGTTTATTCCTCTTTGTTGATTCTTCTCTCTTGTTGCTTGCGACACTTTTTGACACTTTTTGCGACACTTGTTGTTTTACATTTTCTGAGCTTTTGACCTTGCTCCTAAGCCTTGTAAGTGTCTTGTAGGTGAGTTTTCACCTTTCCCTTGTGTTTTTCATTCTCTGCATTCCCTAGAAGCCTTCTAGAGGTTCCTCCTATCCATCTCCCACTTTCAGTTTTCAGTTCTGCTTAACCAATCCAAATCTCCCCCTATTATTTTCAAATCTCCCCCGAGAGATCCTATAGATGCAAGTGGAGATTTGGATTCTTGCACATGACTGACTTGTTCCTAGAGGCATAACCCCTCCTTTTCTTCTTTTCTTTCATTTCCCTTACAGTTCTTCAGAAAACCCTGTCCAGCCTGGATCGTCCTTGGGTGACCCTACTGGCAAAATGGGTGACCTTGTCATATTTCTAGCCATGGAAAAACTCAAGTTTCTCACTTGTTTTAGCTCCATTTTCGCCCATTTTTTCTTCCAGTTCGCATGATTTTTTATGCCTAATATGGAGTTGACTATTTCATGCACCCACACATGCATAATTAACTCCATTTGATCTAAAATTAACTCCTCAATTAATCTCATGCATTCTTCCATCTCCATTTCCTCTTCAATGATAAGCTATTATTGATTTATCACTCCATAGTTAGTTGAGTTCACTGGGTAATCAACCTTGTTAACTCCCCAATCATCCTTGTTAACTCATCAATCAAATGAGTTAACTTCTCAATCAATCCCATTCCTCAAACCTATAAATACACCCCTCCCTCAAGCACAAAGGGAAGCAAATTCATTGTACACACAGCTCTTGCTAGTTTTTCCTCTCCAACTTAGCATTCAAATGCTCTTACAAGATGAAGGTGCCTTTTACTCATTGTTCAACCAAGCATCATTACGCTGCTTCATTCTACGCCATTGTGCTCAACCAAATCTCTCATTTAGCTCTTTCAAGATTCAACAAGCTTCTTTTTGCTTCTTTATGTCGTTTTGTCGTCAAGAGGATCTCCCACTACTTCAAAAGGACTCGAGGTTGCTAGTATCAAGGATTTCTAAGGGTAGTGGAGTCACACAAATCTTCATTTCTTTCAGGTTCCTTCATTGTTTTATTCAATTCATAGTAATTAGAAAACCAAATTTTCTCTTGGGAATAGTAAATCTTTGCTTTTTCCTTGATAGTTAGATATTGCATGTTAGAATAATTGCTTTCATATTCCTAGATCTAGATTATTTGAAGAAGCATTTTCCTTTTTTAGATTAGATTACTTCAAAACAATTGAAAACCCAAAAACATAGATTAAATATTGCATTAGGAAAAGTCATATTAGCTTGCATTTGTATTTCTCTTTCATAGATTAAAAAACACTTTTCATTTCCAAAACACTAAAAAAGCACAAAAAAATGTTTGCATATCATTTAGCTTTGCATGCATATAGAAACCCTAGAATAGACAAATTTGCAAACCCTCGATACCATCATGAGGTAAACCACGGTTAAATAATTCAATCAAACCCTTGATCACATCACAAGGTAAAAACAGATCAAAGCATAGCCAAACCCTAGGTCGATTAAACCCTAGGTCAAAACCCTAAGTCTAGTTATAGATTGGTCATCACACATTTACATCTATCTTGGCTCACAAATGTGCCTAGGAGTGAGAGGAGAGTGGGTCAGGGCTGTCTGTGACTAGATTGAGGAAATCAATGTACGACAACAACAAGAGACATTTACTCTACCACAATAGGACCCATTTGTCCTCTTATTGATAGAAGAAGAAAGGCAATTGCAAATACAATAAGAAATCATTCAATGCATTGGGAGACAAGGGGACATAAACAAAAGAAACTGCTTACCCACACAAAAGGTGTAATAGAAGAAACCCCAACAGAAGAAGAGAAACTAGTGACCCTTTGGGTCATAGGGTTATCTCAACAACAACTAAAATTGAATGAAACATTCAACCTAGCACACAAAAACAAATGCCACAGAACTTGCCGACCCCTCTCCACGAAGTCCAGCTCTCCAACAAGCCATACCCCCACCATGTCTCACCTCCTCTCGACTGGATACTTCCACGAGAGCAAGTATGATGTGGCAGATCACCCCATGGAAAGGAGGGAAGGGTCCATGTGCGTGCCGAAATTTGACTCGACAGCCCCAGGCAACTGGAGTCACGATTTTGAGCGTACATATTTTGGTGAACCCAGTGTTGACACTCATTTTGACCAGGGGTTGATTTGTCATGATCAGGAGGTTTCTTCATTTGAAGCCTTTATCTTCTTGCCCATTTTTTCTAAGTGTTGGACCTCCTCAGCATTTTTCAACTGTAGCATCATGTTTTCCTGAGGAGGAGGTCATCATCATCATCTTGTCTTCGATGATGATCTGCATCATCATGTTCTTCGTCGACTTGTTTTTCAACGTCATCATCATATTTCAACTGTCGGGTGATGTTTGGTTTTTATCATGATGATGCTGCCGAGCTACAGTGCGCCCTGATCTGCTTGCGAGGGTGATGTTTCAAAGTCTCCGGTGATCTTCCATTTATCACCTTGCGCGAGCATGATGATGATGTTGCTTATTCTTTGAATTACTCGACCTAACTTGTTTTTTCCTAAGGGTCGTGTTCATCATCATCATATTTCCAGTTATCATCCTGCTGCTTGCGGAGGTCATCATATTTTCTGCCTTCATGATTTTTCGCCGGGGTGATATTTTTATCATCGGGTGATCTTGGTTAACATCATCCTGATGATGTTGTTGAAGAGTTGTAATTGCGACCCGATATTCACTAGGGTCATCATATTTTGGAACGTCAGGATGATTTTAGTCAATATCATCCTGATGAGGTTGTATCACTTCTTGTTCTTTGTTTCTCATCCTGATGATGCTGACGTCATCCGTATATCAGGGTGATATTTTTCTTTCTGCCTATCTGCATCATGATATTCGCGAAGGAGGGGGTGATATTTTCATATCACCCGGATGTTTGTTTGTTCGAACATCATGATGATGTTGATATCAAGGAGATATCCGCCTGCTGGTTTCGCGTGTTATCTATTGAGGGTGATCTTTTCAAGCAGCATCATCATATTCAGTTATCGCCCCGATCTTATAGAGGAGCTACAGTGCAACCTGATATTTGAACATCAGGAGGATATTTCCAAATATCCGGTTGTCTTACGAATATCATGATGATGTTAATATGATGATGACGTCATCAAGGTCCGTGGGGGTCATATTTCTAACACTGATCATCTTGAAGAGACCTCCTGATATTTACAAACATGATGATGATGTCATCCGGATATGAGGAGGTGCGCAGTAGGTAGATATGATGATGACGTCAGCAGGATATGATGATGACGTCATCAGGATGTTCATCGGCCAGACTTTTGTTATAAGCTCAGCAGGAGGATGTTCCTCCGAAGGATCAGGTTGTGCCGATTATCATGAAGGTTATATTTCAAATATCATGATGACGTCAGGGTGATTTTTCGAACAACAGGATATCATGCTGCTGGAAGATGATGATGATGAAGTCTATACTAGTGTCGTCAGGAGCAAAAGCACCGACATGATATATGCTCATGACCTAGTATATAAGGTGTTATTGAGGTCATCGCGGGGTGCATGTGGGATATTGTTATCCTGCATTTTCAAATATCATGATGATGAATCTCGGCGGGAAATGCTCGCGATAGTCTGTATGATGTTCTTCCCGAGGCCGCGGGTTGGTGCGCCATTAATGGCGAAGGTTGCAGAGGTATGGGCGATGGCGTGGGTCGATCTGGTACCCGACTGAAGGTGTCAATCAGCGGATGATGGCGCAGGGCTCGAGAAATCTTCTTGTCTCCTCCCCTACCTGCTGCATTCAAGTTTGGGCGCCAATCCGGTTGTGTTTGAGCGCCATTTTCATGATACTGTGTATCTGGCAAAATTTTGGTCAACATTGTAATTAATTGCTGAGCACCTACCTGGCTGTTATAAGCAGGTTGTGTTGTTCATTTGTGGTTGTTGAAAGTTGATGATTTTGGCTCTGTAATGCATGACAAGCTGATCTGGTTGCTCTGTACAGCTTACCTGTGAGTTTATGTATCTCTTGTTGTTTGTTTTTGGCATGAACCCACTGATTTCATGATTAAACTTATATGAGAAATGCTGTTTGGCATGTGTTGTGTTAATTCTGTCTCCAGTATTGCATGTATCCTTCTTCTGAATCTGGATGTTTGGTAATGTTTAGATTCTAGAGCATAGAATTCCTGTGTTGAATGTCTGATCTTTTAACTTCTATTCAAGGGGTAGATTAAACTGTTTTCAGGTTGAACATTGGGAGGGATATATTGCAGTAGGGATACCATAAGTAGAGATAACCTAACACTTTGTATTGGGAGATGCCTGTAAGGCAGGTATCACATAGATCCCCTTGAAATCCAGTTTTAGTTGTTTATGCTGATCATTCACAGGTGTATGTCTATTGACTCCAGGCCCTGGATAGGCACCAATCATGCTTTGTTTTGTGTTATAACCATATCCAGCTTTGCATCCACACTTAAACTCCAAAGCAAAATCTAAAACCAACATTAGGACATTAGAGTTAGTTTAGGATCCTCAGTCCTCTGTCTACAACTGCAAATAGGCCCAAAGCTAGCCCCTTTGCCCTTATCTTTCAGTTTTGGTCTACATACAGGAGGACTAATCTGCTTTCTGTCAACATCCTAGCCTTGTATGCATATCCTTATGGATGTTGAGTAGGGAATACCCCCCTAGGTCTTGCAGAGCCTGAAGAAGAAGAGGAGATAAAATATAGAGTCTATCTCCTATACTGTTGACCCCCTGGCCCAGAGCTCCTGTTGATCACTGATGGCTACCTTGTAGGGATATCTGGGAATAAGCATCCAGTCTGGGAAAAAGTCAACAGAAATTGGCGACTCAGCTGGGGAATGAGAAGTAAAAGTGCTATCTAATCATCTCCAGTGATATATATGTGACCCATCTGAGTCAGCAATAGTAATCTGCTCCACTGGGGAACCTTGTGAAAGAACCCTGGTTTTCAGAAGAAAACGGTTCCTAGAAATAGGTGGCGACTCCGAAGTAATCTCCCAACCGGTCAAAGTAAATTTATATGCAGGGGAGAAGATCCCAACAAAATCCTCTATTTGAAGAGTTACCATTAACAAAAAGAATGATGTATAGAAGAAAGGGAACTGTCTCAGCTAGTCATGAGAGCTCCCCCAGAAAAAGTGATGATGTACAAGATAACCCTAGGCCATCAGGACAGCATGCTCCTTATTTTTCAAGTGCAGAAGCTGATATCCAAGGTGCATATGAGAGGCAACAGGGTGGTAGTATGAGAATGAGGTCAGAGGTGTTCCAAGAACGCCCTTTTCTAGACCCAAGTGAGAGGTTTGAAGAGGCAGAGTCCCTAAGGGATGATGAAGATGATGACCCAAATGGTATGAGACCATCTACCTCCAGACCTAAGGATGAACAATTGGCAGAAGAAATCAAAAGCCTAAGAGCAGAACTAGAATACCTACAAGCCATGAAAATCAGAGATGATATACAGCAGAAAGTGCAAGCCTTGAGAACTGCCCAAAATAATTCAGTTCCTACCTTAGAAAATGCAAATGTGCAAAGACATCAGCAAAGATATGAAGTGCATCATCAGCATCATGATGACAGACAAAATGTGAATGATGCTAGGATACCACTAAACAATGCAGGAAACCAAAATGCAAATAGAAATGTTAATGTTAATCAGCCAAACAGACAGCCTATGCAGCTAGATAGATTCAGGCAGCTGGTGTTTGATGGTATTCCTGGGTATCCTAACCCTATTGATAAGCATCTGAGGCTGCAAGTGCCTAAGTTTTCAGGAAACAATACAGTGTCAGGAGAAGATCATCTAAAGGCCTTCCAAAATGTCATGGACAATTTTGAGGTTGAGCATGAGGATGTTTTCATGAAGTCATTCATGCAATCCTTAATAGATGAGGCAAGAGAATGGTACAGGAATCTGCCTGACCGGAGCATATCATCATGGGATGATTTTAAGAGGATGTTCAAGGAGCAATATGGTGATAAAACTGACCCTAGCTTCTTTGTAAATGAGTTCACCAGTATCACCAAAGGGTCAAATGAACAGGTTGCAGACTTTAATGCAAGATTTACTAAAGTGTTGAACAAATTGCCACATCATATGAGGCCAAATGAACCAATGTGCATAATTTTGTACATCAATGCCTTTGATGCAAAGACTGCATATGGACTGAGAGATAAAGGTCCTGCCACCCTCAGGGATGCTTTCAGGATTGCAGTAAATATTGAAAACAATAGGAAAGCATCAGGCAAGACAAATAGAAGGGATGATGTAAAAATTCTGCAGAATCCAAATAAGCCTCAGAACACTCAAGGTAGTACATCTGCTCCTGAAGATAAAATAGACAAACTGGCAAATGTTGTTAAGGACCTGAGCTATAGATTAGCTAGAAGTGAAAAAGGGATGGGTCCGGATAGGCAAGTCTATCAAAGACAGGAAAAGAGGCCATCATTACATGATATGCCTTATAACACCAATTGGCATGATGGTAAGCCTGTATTTTCACGTAACAACACAAATCAGAGGGCTCAACATGCCAAGGAAACTCCTGATCCCCTGAAGAAAACTATAAATATTGCTGATGATGCTCCGTGGTGTATAATCTGTCAGATGCCACATTCACAGTCACAGTGCATGATTGCCCAATCTTTGTATGATAATGCTACATCTTGTAATGAGTGCAATGAGCCACATCATGTACAGGATGATGATGTTAACATGATGTCCATAGGTAATTGATATACTCTATATGGTGCTGATGAGAAGACAGATGATCAGGTTCAGGCTTGCCAACAGTCCCCATATGATGAAGATCATGAGGATAATTATGTGTATGCTCAGAACTCACACAATTTTCTGAGTAGCTTACACCGACCTTCTGATGAGGAAATCAGAGCCTTCACAGCTGCAGCAGTTGCTCAGGTCAAGAGCAACTACAATCTCAGAGGTAAAAATCAGGTTGGCAGCCCACATCAGCTAGAAGATATTTCTGCAGGTCAGCAGATGCATGGTCATAAAGGAATTGAACCACAAAAAAGGCAGTGGGTAAATAACAAGCAGAACTTTAGATACAGAACAGGTCATGATTTCCAAGGACCAGAAAACAAAACCCCTCAGGCTGAAGATCAAAGTAGAGGTTCCCAAGACAGGAATGATGATCAGGGAACTATGAGAATGAAAGCTAAGTCAGCTCAGGATAAAAGCAAGATTGTGGAGCAAGCTACAACTGCTGTACAAAACTGTGCTCCATTTGATATAGCCCAGATCCTCACTCAGGTAAAGGTCTCTGTTCCACTTATGGAACTCATGAAAGTGGAAGAGATCAAGAATAGAACAATATCCCTAATCTCAGGGGTACCTTTTCAAGTTAAGCAAAATGATCAGACCCAGGGTGAGAAACAGGTCATGTGCAATGAAGAAGATGAGACTCCTGAAGTCTATTTAGGAATGACCATGACAAAGTGTCCTTCACAGGTGGAACCATTTTATGTTTCCCTGGTTATAAATGGTAAAATAATTAGAAATTGTATGCTTGACTCTGGAGCATCTACAAATGTCATGCCTTTGGCTATCATGCAACAAACAGGATTAAAAATTGACAAGGCATGTGGAAAATGCTATGCAATGGATGCCAGAGAGGTACCAGTTATTGGAATCATGAAGGATGTAGATTTCAAGCTGGCAGCATTTCCTGAAAAAAGATACAAAATGAATATAACAGTGGTTGACATCAAGCCACAGTATGGTATGCTGCTGTCAAGAAGATGGGCAGCACTAATTGGTGGAAGTATGCAGCTGGACCTATCATATGCCATGATTCCAATGAATGGCAGGGATGTCAAGTTAATCAGAGAGCAAAGATCATCAGAGACAGTGGAAGACCAAGAAGCAAATGAACAGGTGTGCTTTGTAGACACTGACTGTGATAACTTCAAGGTTGTCTCAGATGATGCAGAAGACAAAAAGAAAAATGCCTGTGTTGGAGAGCTAGATCAGCAAGGGTTATGGACCATGTTTTTTGATGGAGCTTGTGCAAAAGAAGGCTCTGGAGCTGGAGTTGTTTTCCTGTCTCCAACTGGTAAGCTCCTCAAATCCTCTTTCTTGCTGAGGTTTGATTGCACAAACAATATTGCAGAATATGAGGCTTTACTTTTAGGCCTGAATATTGCTCTCAAACATGGAATTAAAATGTTAAGAGTATTTGGAGACTCTGAGCTGATTGTATCCCAAATCAGAAATAAGTATGCTGCAAAGAATAAAAGACTGAAGCAATACAAGCATGCTGTTTGGGATACTATTGAACTTTTTGATGCATTTTCAATTAGCTGGGTAGAAAGGTCAAAAAATGTTATGGCTGATTTCTTAGCTAATATTGCAATAAGGCCAGATGACATCACTCTGTCAGGTGTCACAGATATAGAAGTTAAAATTAGGCCTGCCATACCAGAAAACATATGCAGTTGGCAAGTTTTTAATGATGATAGGGATTTGCTGAAATTTTTGCACTGCATAGATGAGTATGAGAATCAACAGATTGATTTCCAAGCTTTTGTAGAAACTGTAGATGGAAAAGAGACCCTTGTGGGAAAAGAGATCATCCAGTTGAAGACTAACAAGATCCCTAGAGGGTTAGTGGCTTTGGAAAGAGCCTTTGACAGTAGAGACAAAATGGTCACAAGGACATCCCCCACAAATAAGGAGGATTTAGAAGAAATAAATTTGGGGACATCTCAGGCCCCTCAGAAGGTATATATTGGCAAACAACTCAAACCACACATAAGAAGTATGCTGATTGCATTGCTAAAAAGGTATAAACATGTTTTTGCTTGGTCAT
Source organism: Cunninghamia lanceolata (assembly GCA_027924645.1). NCBI lineage: Eukaryota > Viridiplantae > Streptophyta > Pinopsida > Cupressales > Cupressaceae > Cunninghamia > Cunninghamia lanceolata. The sequence continues at coordinate 14,695,337 of BSBN01001272.1, read as the reverse complement.
ATGAGGACCTAAAAGCTTATAGAGAAGACTTATTCCAGCATGAGATCCCACTGAAGCTTGAAGCTAAGCCATTTAGACAGAGGCAAAGGCCTATAAATCCTACCTTAGCTCCCAAGATGCAGGAAGAACTCAAAAGGCTCAGGGATGCTAGAATAATTGTGCCCATCAGACATTCAACTTGGGTGTCTAACCTTGTCCCAGTCAGGAAAAAGAATGGTGATATTAGGCTTTGTGTGGATTTTAGGAACTTGAATGTATCCTCTTTGAAGGATAACTATCCATTGCCTAATATGGAGGCTATGTTGCAGAGAGTGACTGGTTGTGAACTCCTATCCATGATGGATGGATTTTCAGGATATAACCAGGTGAAGGTAAAAGAATCAGAACAGTATAAGACTGCCTTTACCACTCCATGGGGAACGTATGTGTATGTTAGAATGCCATTTGGACTAACAAATGCAGGTGCTACATTTCAAAGAGCAATGGATGTTGCTTTTGCAGGGCTGATTGATTCAATCCTGGCAATATATCAGGATGACCTGACTGCCTACTCAAAGAAAGAGGAGCAGCATTGTATGCATCTGGAGCAGATCTTCATAAGAGCACTAGAATATGGTATTTCTTTAAACCCAAAGAAGTGTGCCTTTGGAGTAGTTGAAGGAAAGCTTCTGGGACACATTGTTTCCAAGGATGGAGTCAGGATAGATCCAGAGAGAGTGGCAGCCATTGACAGGATTCAAATGCCAAAAACTGTGAAAGGAGTTCAGTCCTTCTTTGGACAGGTAAACTTTGTCAGAAGATTTGTTCCCAACTTTGCAGAGATCACAAGGAACATTTCCAAGATGATGAAGAAGGATGCAACTGTCAACTGGGAAAGGGAAGCAACAGAATCATTTCAGAATATCAAAGAGGCAATAAAGATGGCCCCTGTTCTTAAATCTCCTAATTTTTCTAGGCCATTCCAGGTGTTCTCATTTGCTTCCTTTCATACTGTAGCTGCATGTTTGTTACAGAAAAATGAAGATGGTTTTGAACAGCCCATCGCCTTCTTCAGTATGTCCCTGCAGGCCTCTGAATTGAAGTATGATATTATGGAAAAGCAGGCATATGCACTTGTTAGAGCCATTAAAAGTTTCAGACCATACTTGGTAGGGTCACATATAATTGCATATGTTGTTGATAACTGAGAGGGGGGGGGGGTGAATCAGTTATCCTAATTATTTCCCTTATTGAACTTTCCTTTTAATTGAAGCAGCATAAAATCAAACACAAAACATTAACCATGAAGTAAGAAACACATGACACAGTATTTTTGACGTGGAAACCCTGTTAAGGGAGAAAACCACGGGGTGATTAACCCAAGAATTATTCTCTGTTAGAAGAATAGGAAATTACAAAAATGGCACTTGCCAATTAGGGCTCACTGCCCGAGCACACTGCTCACAAGAGGCCCACTGCCTACAAGAAGACACACTGTCTACAAAGTGATGATAATCACAGTTTTGAACTGATTGGAAGCATCTGCATATGCTGGAGTTCAGTTCCGGTTAGGCTCAGTACACTGATCTGCTGCACTTCATCTTTCCTCTGTTCTTTGTTCTGCTATCTTTCACATACCGGATCCTTTTTGCTACCTCTGCACTTTCTCTGGACTTATTCGCATATCTCTCCACATCCACACAACACTTCACAACTAAATCCATCCTCTATATATATCCGCACAAGTAGTTTCATCACCTTTCTGGTCGGCATCCGGAACAGTCTTAGTTTCTTACAAACTCTCATTCTGTCGGCTGAATCCTTCCTCACCAAGCAATGCGGATCAAGCATATACTTGTAGATATCATTAATCATGTCGGCCAAACATGATTCATGCCTTCACAACCTCTGTCATCAACAGTAACCCATCCGGAAAGTAGTCTGATACTCTGCCAGTCAGTTCTTCCTCTGTTTTCACTGTCTCTCAGGAATCCGGTACTCAACCATTCATATCTTTTTCTTTGTCCATCACCGGAGGCTAAATCCTTGGAATATACCACTCAAGGTAGTCCTCTTGACTTCCCCAAATCCGCACTGCACCAAGACACTTCCTCTGAGAGGTCCGGACCAATCTGTCGGACCTTGCCACATGCTCTGTTCTTCTTTACCGGACCACAACTTTCTTTATTCTGACTTCCGGTAGAGACACATCATGACTTGCGGATGTGTGGGATGACCTTTGTTGCCATCAATGACAACAACCATGAATCCATATAGTGTCTCTTGCCAACAATCTCCCCCTTTGGCATTGATGGCAACACTTAGTGAAAAATGACTAAGTGTTTTCACTATGCTCCCCCTTTGCTGATGCTCTGTCTTTATATACAATTTCCGGAACTCCCCCTTAGTTGGATTCCTCATTTTTCACTGCTCCTCACTCCCCCTTTGACATCAATGGCAAAGGGTAGGGTCCGCATATCAAAATTTTCAAAAATTTCTTATACTTAGCCGCATATTTACATACTCACATATATTGAAGAATGTCTGCAAAGGATGTCTGTAATTGAATCATTTCGGTAGCCCAACTTTGCTTCATTCTGTCCAAAATTGAAATGTGACCACTTAACAAAAATGCAAACGCTTCTGCCCGCTTGAGATCTGTCGGATCTTTTGTTTGGGCGGTGGTCCTAGCATCACTGATGGCCTCATGCATGGTTTCCAACTTAGGGATTATAATCCTTCTAAGTTCTCCCATCCGGTTGGTGATGTTCTTCCTTTCCTTCTCAAGATTCTTTATTTTGTTCAAGACTGCAATAGTCTGACATTCTTGATTTATTATGGAGGAAGAGAGAGGATCAAAACTTTGAGATAAGCTTTGTAGCTTATCCTGTTCCTCTTTTATTTTCTTGTCAAATGCTGCTGTTGCCTTTGACCAGGATATACAAAATTTATAGATATCACCACCATCCTTAAGAGCATTCTCTAAGCTCTTTATTCCAATGCTTACAATCTTTTTGTCTTTAGAGATTAATTCTAATATCTCTGAAAATCTCTTATCCAAAAATTCCTTCCGGACCTTTTCTTCAGCTGATTTTTCTAAAGAATCAAAATGTGTATCAACACTGCTGACTAAGGTTTTTAGATTACCGGAAGTGGAGGCTGTCGGATCTATCTGGATTGATGGCATGATCTTTACAAGTATTCCGGAAGCAGCCTCTATCAACTCACAGTCTTCCATATGAGACTTCAGGAGCTTTTCATTTGCCTTGGCATTTGCAAATGAAGCTATCTTCATTGTTTGTACCGGAGAGAGAGAGTCAAAATCAAATGGACCTTTGAGAAGCTCCGGTTCATCAATCTCTAGAGTTTCTTTACTCAAAAATTGTTGAACAGTTTGTGCAGTGTCTCTTGCCAGAGATAGATGTTTCTTTTCTTCTGCAGTCTTAGAACTGTCAACCTCTTTGTCTTTCACCACTGCTTCCTTCTCCTGTAGTTGCTCTTCTTCTTTGGATTCGGAGACTGTAGGGGAAACCGGAGGAGAGATGCTAACTTGTTCATGGGCCACTTCTTCTTGAGCAGAGGGTCCCAAGTCCTCATTTGTCTGTTCAAGGCTCACTTCTTCCGGAACAGAAGATTCCAAATCAGCAGCTGTTTCTGCACCTAAGTCCTCTACAACAGGAAGATTGAACCTTTTGAAGGCCTTCCGGAGGATCTCTTCTGTTTCTTGGGCCACTTTGTCAGTCTCACCAAGCATGAGTTGATTCATCCTGGCTTTGCTTCTGAACTCATCTTTACAGTCCTTGAAGATAATGTTCATTGTCTTGGGATCAATTTGAGGATATAGCTGAATAGCTATCTGCTCCCGGATCTCAAGATCTTTAGCATGAGCATTATTTTTTCTCACTTCCATTTCCTTTTCTAGGCTTTTAGGAATAAGAGATATTATTTCAATGAAAGCCTTATTATATATGTTAAGATATTTCACTGTGGCCTCCTGCAGAGTCTTTTGGTCGGCCTCACTGAAGTCATCATATGATTCAGTCATTGGTTGAAGGTTTCCATCCACCGTGACCGACTTGATTATGCTCTCTAGTGACAGAGTGGGCTTTTCAACAGTTACCTCTGCCATTTCCTCCTTGTCTTGGCCTGTGGAGGGCTTACCGGATCCTTTCTTTTTCTGTTTCTTTACTTCTCTTACTCCTTCATCTGATTTTGTCTCCTCTTCATCCTTTTGGCTTCCATAAGCCCTTGTGGCTTTTGCCTTTGATCTCTTACCGGATGCCTGGACTTCCGGTTTTGAACTTTTGGTTGAGGGAGGTGCAGATCTCTTTGTTGATCTGGTCCGGGTGGGAGCTCCAACCGGAGCACTTTCTTTGCTTTTCTCTTCTTCCTCGGCCTTCCTCCTCTTTTCCTGGCCGGCATCAAGTGCCTCCTTCGAGATACCTAGGCCTTGAGCAATGTGCTCTACTTCTTTTCTTACCTTTCTTTTGATCTCAGGTTCCCTGAGTTCTACATGTAATTTTATACTCAGCTCCTCAAAGGTTCCAAACCTTTCTGCCTTAGGATCTTTGGGCTGACTTAGCATGTGTTGAACATGCAGCTCCACTATCTGTTCATCAACTTCATACCCCATGGGCATGATCCAGACAGTCCTTGGCTCCACTGCCTCCATCAGGCACTGATCAGTGTCAACCATAAAGCACACTGAGTCCTTGTATTTCTCAATGAGAGACTGGGGAATTCTCTCTCTTGCTTGCATCATGCTCTGAAAGTTTTTGAAGTATCCCCATAGAGCTGAATTTCTCGCTTTTGCATCCCCAAGTCCATGCAAGTAGTCTCTTATCTGGACTGCAACAGGTTTGTCATTCTGCCATACCCATCCACTTGTTCCGGGTAGCTCATTCATGAAGTAGAAGAATAGACATACAATAAGAGTACCATACTTGAAGGAATTCTTCTTATCCTTCTTGATTTTCTGTATATTTTCCATTAATTGGCTTAGCAGTAGTTCGCAGAGGTCATATTCTGCATTTTTCCTTAGCATTTCAAAAGCAGTGTATACTGCAGTTCCGGATACAGAATTCTCCCTGCTGGAGTGATAGATCTTGTATCCTATTATCATTGATGCATATTTGATATCCGGATCCAAAATATCTTCAATGGTCATTGCCCTCTTGTCAAATTTTGATCCGGTGGCCTCAGTTACAATGTTGTTCTTGACAGATTTGAGGATAGGTACTCCTCCGGAAGAGTATAGGCCAGTTACTGCTCTAATTGCCTCTTTTGTGATTTTGCAGGGTCTATCTAGCCATAGAAAGTTGTCATGCATCCTGCTCAGTACATACCGGACCCATTCATCCTCTTCAAAACAGGGGAAATGAATAAATTGCTCAAATTGTTTCTTCTGAATATCCTTATACTCTGGTTTAAGCTCAAAGGCATTGTCAATCAGCTGCTTGTGATAGAGGTCTCTTAATTTGAATTCCCCAAATTCCTCAATGTTTGCATGTATGTAAACCCTAATGTCTTCGGTGTGTAAAACTCCGTGAGGAACACTAGAGAAGGCTCCTAGTGGGTCTACCTCCAATGATTTGTAGGGATGTTTCTTGAATGAGGGGCGAGGTCTATCAGAGATCTTAACTATGTTTGGAGTAGCCATTCTTCAAAGATTTGCAGTGAGGTAATGAAAAACGGAGAATACCTTATGCGCCTTCGGTTTGCACGGAGTGGTTGGATTGATTTCTTTATCCAATAGCTTCGGCGGGAGATCCTTGGTGTGCTTGAAGAACCTTGTTGCAGAGCTCCACTTTTCGCTTCTTCTCGAGTGCAGAATGAGCAAATGACCTTTGAGAAATCCCTTAAATTGCTCCGCGAACCCTAATACTTGTCTGCAATAAATGCTTCACCTACATCATTCCGGTTTGCCTTGTCTGGATAGCTTGGAGTATCCCGGATTAGTCCTGATCTGTGGATATCATCCGGATCTTTCAATCATGAGTAAATCGAGGTGGCATATTACAAGATCATCTCAAACACTCTGTCCAATCCGCAGAACAAGATAGTGCATTTCCGGATCTTTCCGGACCTTTTTGTAATCCTTTATCATACCGGAGCATTTCCCTGAACAGGTCTTATTTGATCGATCATAGCTTCTTCATAACTCCATGCGGACCTCTGAAAACTTGACTGAAGTATCTCAAGACTCATATCTACAAACCCTTTGATCCGCATCTTGTGCCACATCCGGCACCACTTGTTTGGCTGGGGGAACAAGATTTTCTTTGAGTCTCCCCCTGAGCCAGAGCTCACTTTTAATTTCTGGAAGAAATATCAGCACCAGAGTCTGGTGCGGATCCAACCTCTACATTCTCTGAACTTTTCTTCACCCAAATCTTGCTCATCTGATTCCTAACCTCATCCGCATTCATCTTTTGTTTACCCTTGTCTTGATTCTGATTATACACCGGACCTCTTTTGTCCTGATTCTTGTTTCTGCAGATTTTAGCATTATGACCGGACCTATTGCAGATTTGGCAAATAACATTTCTTTGCATATTTGACTGATATCCTCTTGATCTGCATTGATTTGCCATATGACCTATTCTATTGCATGTGAAGCATCTACCTTTGAATGATTTGTTTACTTGCATAATTCTGCATTCATGGGATTTGTGTCCATACCTTTTGCAGTTGAAGCACTGTCCGGAGAAGGATGAATTATTCTGATTCATTCTCATTCTGCACTGATTAGCTTTGTGACCAAAGTGGTTGCAGTTGTGGCAGTATCCATTGAAGGATGGATATCTTTGAGCATTTGGCTGTCTTACCGGAGGTCTTCTAGGCCTGCTCCTTGGATTTTCTGATCCAAGATTCTCTTGACCAGATCCGGAGCTTTCTCCTTTCTCATATCCCAAGCCATACTTGTCATCTGTCCTCTTTTGACTTCCAAGAAGAACTTCAAGTTGAGCAGAACTTATCTTGAATTTCTCTTTATATTCATTTGCTGTTTGAAGGTCTCTTTTGAGAGAGGCAATTTGATCCTCAAGTTTTCCTTCATTATCTTTGGCATCTTCAAGATCAGATTCAAGGTGTCTGATAATCCTGTCCATCTGGTGGCATTCTTCTGATTTTTCTTTAAGAGATTGTCTTAGATTGTCTTCAGCCTTTCTTTTTTCTTCAATCTCTTGAGTAAACTTTATAGTTCCTGATTCCATTTCATGTCTTAACATAATGACTTCTTTTGATAACTTTTCACATAACTTGGTTTGCTCAGTCAATTCCTCATTTGTATTGCTTTCTTCACTTTGTCTTGCCAACTGTTGAAGCAGCTCCTTTCTCTTTTTCATAGAGAGACTTAATTTGTCTTTTAATTCTCTCATGAATTCATCAGCCTGTTTGAGTCTTTCCTTTAATTCACTGACTTCAGAATTTGACTGTTCAAGATCCTCAAGGGCAGTCTTGAGTTGCTCCCTTAAACCATATGCATCCATTTGAAATCCCAGATCTTCCTCAAGCTGTTAGGCTCTATTAGGAGGAACTTAGCTCTGATACCAATTGTTGATAACTGAGAGGGGGGGGGGGGTGAATCAGTTATCCTAATTATTTCCCTTATTGAACTTTCCTTTTAATTGAAGCAGCATAAAATCAAACACAAAACATTAACCATGAAGTAAGAAACACATGACACAGTATTTTTGACGTGGAAACCCTGTTAAGGGAGAAAACCACGGGGTGATTAACCCAAGAATTATTCTCTGTTAGAAGAATAGGAAATTACAAAAATGGCACTTGCCAATTAGGGCTCACTGCCTGAGCACACTGCTCACAAGAGGCCCACTGCCTACAAGAAGACACACTGTCTACAAAGTGATGATAATCACAGTTTTGAACTGATTGGAAGCATCTGCATATGCTGGAGTTCAGTTCCGGTTAGGCTCAGTACACTGATCTGCTGCACTTCATCTTTCCTCTGTTCTTTGTTCTGCTATCTTTCACATACCGGATCCTTTTTGCTACCTCTGCACTTTCTCTGGACTTATTCGCATATCTCTCCACATCCACACAATACTTCACAACTAAATCCATCCTCTATATATATCCGCACAAGTAGTTTCATCACCTTTCTGGTCGGCATCCGGAACAGTCTTAGTTTCTTACAAACTCTCATTCTGTCGGCTGAATCCTTCCTCACCAAGCAATGCGGATCAAGCATATACTTGTAGATATCATTAATCATGTCGGCCAAACATGATTCATGCCTTCACAACCTCTGTCATCAACAGTAACCCATCCGGAAAGTAGTCTGATACTCTGCCAGTCAGTTCTTCCTCTGTTTTCACTGTCTCTCAGGAATCCGGTACTCAACCATTCATATCTTTTTCTTTGTCCATCACCGGAGGCTAAATCCTTGGAATATACCACTCAAGGTAGTCCTCTTGACTTCCCCAAATCCGCACTGCACCAAGACACTTCCTCTGAGAGGTCCGGACCAATCTGTCGGACCTTGCCACATGCTCTGTTCTTCTTTACCGGACCACAACTTTCTTTATTCTGACTTCCGGTAGAGACACATCATGACTTGCGGATGTGTGGGATGACCTTTGTTGCCATCAATGACAACAACCATGAATCCATATAGTGTCTCTTGCCAACATATGTACCTCATGCTGCAGTCAAAGACATATTCACTCAGCAGGAGGTGACTGGAAGAAGGTGCAGATGGATAAACAAACTGCAGGAATTCAACATAGACATACAGGTTACTAAGTTGATAAGAGGACAAGGACTAGCCAAGATGATGGCACAGTCAAACTTGGAAGCATGCCAAGTTAATGCAGTCCAAGATGAGAATGTAAGTGCATCAGGATCTGAATGGTACAAGGATATTGTCTATTATTTGCAAAATCTGAATTGTCCTTCCCATTTCAGTGACAATCAAAAGAGGACTCTGAAGCTACATGCAATCAGGTATGTTGTTGTTCAAGGTGAGCTGTACTGGAAAAATCCTGATGGTGTGCTGCTGAGATGTGTGGATAAGAATATGGCTAACAATATTTTGATTGACATGCATAAAGGATTGTGTGGTGGCCATTATACTGCCCAAACAACAGCTCATAAAATTCTCAGGGCAGGATATTGGTGGCCCACTCTCTTTTCAGATGCACAGAGGTTAGTAAGGAAGTGTGACCCTTGCCAGAGATTCTCAGGAAAGCTGAAATATCATGGTGCTTTACCCCTCAGAACTGCACCTGTGGATGCTCCATTCCAGCAATGGGGAATTGATTTTATAGGGGAAATTGCAGACAAATCAAGTGGGGGACACAGTTGGATTTTGGTGGCAACTGACTACTTTACCAAATGGATTGAGGCCATTCCAACTAAAAGAGCTACAAGTAAGGTGGTGACAGACTTCATACTAGAGAACATCATCATCAGGTTTGGAGTACCATCTAAAATAATCACTGATAATGCTATGTGCTTCAGATCAGGTGAGTTTGTTGATTTTTGCAACAGGTATGGGATAAGCCTGTCATATACATCACCATATCACCCACAAGGAAATGGTCAAGCAGAATCAAGCAATAGGAGCATCATGAAAATTGTCAAGAGGATACTGGACAAGAACAAGAGAGCTTGGGACTCAAAGTTGAATTTAGCAGTATGGGCTGACAGAGTGACTGTGAAAAGGGCTATTGGGAAGTCACCTTTTGAGCTAGTATATGGTGCATCAGCTAGACTGCCCATAAACAATCTCCTACCAGTTTACAGGTTCATCCAGGAAAATAATGAGGACATTGAAGATCCCATGACAGAAAGGGTGAATCAGCTGGTTGCATTGGATGAAGACAGGAGGAGAGCCCACCAGATCAATCTCAAAAGACAACAGGATATGAAATATCAGTTTGACAGGAGAGCTACAAAAAGGAAGTTTCAAGTAAATGATCTGGTGCTTATTTGGAATGCTAAAGATCAGGAAAAGGGTAAACATGGCAAATTTCAGCCCTTATGGATGGGCCCATATCAGGTTTGCAATACTCATGGGGAGGATTCTTATTTCCTCCAGGCCCTAGATGGTGAAATTCTGGAATTGCCTGTGCATGGCCAATTCCTTAAGTTCTATTTTACATGAATATCTGGTTGCTGTGCACATTTGTAAAATATGTATGTAGTGTAAATGCCTTGTATAGCTCGCGTTTTTTTGGCTTTTTGTCAGGTCTGCCCGGAGATCTGGTTCTCGCTGCAGGTTTTCACCTGCACGTCCCCATTCGGAGCCACTGTTGACACTCATTTTGACCAGGGGTTGATTTGTCATGATCAGGAGGTTTCTTCATTTGAAGCCTTTATCTTCTTGCCCATTTTTTCTAAGTGTTGGACCTCCTCAGCATTTTTCAACTGCAGCATCATGTTTTCTTGAGGAGGAGGTCATCATCATCATCTTGTCTTCGATGATGATCTGCATCATCATGTTCTTCGTCGACTTGTTTTTCAACGTCATCATCATATTTCAACTGTCGGGTGATGTTTGGTTTTTATCATGATGATGCTGCCGAGCTACAGTGCGCCCTGATCTGCTTGCGAGGGTGATGTTTCAAAGTCTCCGGTGATCTTCCATTTATCACCTTGCGCGAGCATGATGATGATGTTGCTTATTCTTTGAATTACTCGACCTAACTTGTTTTTTCCTAAGGGTCGTGTTCATCATCATCATATTTCCAGTTATCATCCTGCTGCTTGCGGAGGTCATCATATTTTCTGCCTTCATGATTTTTCGCCGGGGTGATATTTTTATCATCGGGTGATCTTGGTTAACATCATCCTGATGATGTTGTTGAAGAGTTGTAATTGCGACCCGATATTCACTAGGGTCATCATATTTTGGAACGTCAGGATGATTTTAGTCAATATCATCCTGATGAGGTTGTATCACTTCTTGTTCTTTGTTTCTCATCCTGATGATGCTGACGTCATCCGTATATCAGGGTGATATTTTTCTTTCTGCCTATCTGCATCATGATATTCGCGAAGGAGGGGGTGATATTTTCATATCACCCGGATGTTTGTTTGTTCGAACATCATGATGATGTTGATATCAAGGAGATATTCGCCTGCTGGTTTCGCGTGTTATCTATTGAGGGTGATCTTTTCAAGCAGCATCATCATATTCAGTTATCGCCCCGATCTTATAGAGGAGCTACAGTGCAACCTGATATTTGAACATCAGGAGGATATTTCCAAATATCCGGTTGTCTTACGAATATCATGATGATGTTAATATGATGATGACGTCATCAAGGTCCGCGGGGGTCATATTTCTAACACTGATCATCTTGAAGAGACCTCCTGATATTTACAAACATGATGATGACGTCATCCGGATATGAGGAGGTGCGCAGTAGGCAGATATGATGATGACGTCAGCAGGATATGATGATGACGTCATCAGGATGTTCATCGGCCAGACTTTTGTTATAAGCTCAGCAGGAGGATGTTCCTCCGAAGGATCAGGTTGTGCCGATTATCATGAAGGTTATATTTCAAATATCATGATGACGTCAGGGTGATTTTTCGAACAACAGGATATCATGCTGCTGGAAGATGATGATGATGAAGTCTATACTAGTGTCGTCAGGAGCAAAAGCACCGACATGATATATGCTCATGACCTAGTATATAAGGTGTTATTGAGGTCATCGCGGGGTGCATGTGGGATATTGTTATCCTGCATTTTCAAATATCATGATGATGAATCTCGGCGGGAAATGCTCGCGATAGTCTGTATGATGTTCTTCCCGAGGCCGCGGGTTGGTGCGCCATTAATGGCGAAGGTTGCAGAGGTATGGGCGATGGCGTGGGTCGATCTGGTACCCGACTGAAGGTGTCAATCAGCGGATGATGGCGCAGGGCTCGAGAAATCTTCTTGTCTCCTCCCCTACCTGCTGCATTCAAGTTTGGGCGCCAATCCGGTTGTGTTTGAGCGCCATTTTCATGATACTGTGTATCTGGCAAAATTTTGGTCAACATTGTAATTAATTGCTGAGCACCTACCTGGCTGTTATAAGCAGGTTGTGTTGTTCATTTGTGGTTGTTGAAAGTTGATGATTTTGGCTCTGTAATGCATGACAAGCTGATCTGGTTGCTCTGTACAGCTTACCTGTGAGTTTATGTATCTCTTGTTGTTTGTTTTTGGCATGAACCCACTGATTTCATGATTAAACTTATATGAGAAATGCTGTTTGGCATGTGTTGTGTTAATTCTGTCTCCAGTATTGCATGTATCCTTCTTCTGAATCTGGATGTTTGGTAATGTTTAGATTCTAGAGCATAGAATTCCTGTGTTGAATGTCTGATCTTTTAACTTCTATTCAAGGGGTAGATTAAACTGTTTTCAGGTTGAACATTGGGAGGGATATATTGCAGTAGGGATACCATAAGTAGAGATAACCTAACACTTTGTATTGGGAGATGCCTGTAAGGCAGGTATCACATAGATCCCCTTGAAATCCAGTTTTAGTTGTTTATGCTGATCATTCACAGGTGTATGTCTATTGACTCTAGGCCCTGGATAGGCACCAATCATGCTTTGTTTTGTGTTATAACCATATCCAGCTTTGCATCCACACTTAAACTCCAAAGCAAAATCTAAAACCAACATTAGGACATTAGAGTTAGTTTAGGATCCTCAGTCCTCTGTCTACAACTGCAAATAGGCCCAAAGCTAGCCCCTTTGCCCTTATCTTTCAGTTTTGGTCTACATACAGGAGGACTAATCTGCTTTCTGTCAACATCCCAGCCTTGTATGCATATCCTTATGGATGTTGAGTAGGGAATACCCCCCTAGGTCTTGCAGAGCCTGAAGAAGAAGAGGAGATAAAATATAGAGTCTATCTCCTATACTGTTGACCCCCTGGCCCAGAGCTCCTGTTGATCACTGATGGCTACCTTGTAGGGATATCTGGGAATAAGCATCCAGTCTGGGAAAAAGTCAACACCCAGCGTGAATTAAAGAATCTTTTGGTTTTGTAGTTTGCATTTAAAATGCTTCAAAAACTTTAGCAAAAGATTCAAAACATTTTCACACCATTCTTCATAGCCTCTTTAACCACTTTGGCTTTGATTGCCTATGCCATCATCCGTTCCATCTGTTTTGTGGTGTCTATGGCACCTCTGAATATGACAGAGTTTGACTTAAACCAAGGGAATATTCCCTCAAGAGACCCAGAAACTTCTTCATTTGATAGATATGTGCTGCCGCACCCTGATGCACTAATCACCAACTGTTATGACTATGAAGATTCTGATTATGAACCAAATCAAAGAGAATCTAAGCATTCTCTATCTTTCAACAACCTAGCTTGGGAAAACAATCCGGCCATACCAAATGTGCCACATAAAGCAAGAAGGATAAGATCGGAGATACATCGACTCAATCAACCTTCCATAAGCACATTGAGTACTCATCTTGATAAGGAGGTTAAACGATTAGAAAAACATCTACAAGAAGACAAAGGCGCTCAAGAGGCATTTAGGATTGCCTTGCAAGAAGAGCAAAGAGAAAACTTTGCACGTGAAGAAGCATATCATCATGAAAATACTAGACAAGAAAATCTTAGAAATGAAGAAACACTTATAGCTGCTACTCCTGCAGATTTAATCGCAACCATAGTACAAAGAATTAGAATCTTAGAAGCAAAGCAAGCTGCTCTAGAAAGAAGGCAAAAATCTCATGAACAGGACCAAGGTGCATCACAAAATCCCCCCTACCTCAACTACTATTCACGAAACGCTAGCAACGACACATGTCTGAATGGGAATCCTCCTGTTCAGAACAATCAAACAAATCTAACAATGGGTTATCAAAACCCACCTATAGGGTTATTACTATCAACCCCGCAATCTCAAAGTGCCTTTCTAGGAACATATTTTAAGTATTTGAAGGAACCTTTGGACCAAAACATAAGAAACGTGCAACTACCTCGACCATTACTAGATCTCCCAAATTTCAAAGGAGAAGGAGATCCAAACTCCTACATTAAAGCCTACACCACGGCCATAAGAGAACTCCTCCCTTGGGATGGGGTTGTAGAAAAAAAAATTCCAAAAACTCTTGAAGGCATCTCTCTGGGTTGGTATTATAGCTTACCAGAAGCTTCATTTCATTCGTTTAGACAACTCATCAGAGAGTTTGTCATGGCATTTGACATGAACAAACTCGTTAAAATAGGGATTAGAGAGTTCCTCATAATGAAACAAGAGCCAAACGAATCTGTAGCCCACTTTATCACTTGATGGAGGCAAGTCCTTTATTTTTTGACTAGTGCTTCGAACATGGATCAGTAAGAAATGTGCAACCTCTTTTTACATGCCATTAATAAGGACATGAGAGAAGATGTTAAAAAATTGCCATACAAATCCTGTGAAGAGGCATTAGAAAGTGCATTGAGGATTGATCAAGCCACCATAGACAGTCGTAGAAAGGTCTATAGGTCAAACATAAAGTTGACAAAAGAAGACATTGGAAACAATGCCTCTGTCATTAAAATCCTTAAAAACACTAGGAGGGCAGCCACAGACAGGGTGACAGATCAACCCCCGATCAAGAAAGTAAGAGATGATTACAATGGGAGAAATTACTTTCCTCCTAACGTAAATACCATAGACCGACCTAGGAACAAATGGTACTACCCTCGAGACAATTATAAAGTTGGAACCGCAACGGAAATGGGAATGGAAACGATGGACGATATGAAAGACCCCCATACAAGTTCAATCAATTTTGTTCTTTTCATAGGACAAGAAGGTACACCACAGAATCTTGTAGAGAATATAACATATTCATAGAAAGGTTGTCGGAAGACCAACAATGTTTGTTCATAGAGATGTTTTTAAACCCACAAGAAGTCACGTCAGATAACAAAGATACAAGACAAAATCAAGTGCCAATAGCACCACAAAATGCAAACATGAGAATTTATCAGGACCCATTCCCCACACATAAAGACATAGAAATGACAAACCAAAACAAGACAGCTCAGAGTAGTAACCCCTAAATCCCATCGCAACTGCGACAAAAAGGAGAAGCTAGGATGATGGGATTAGTTGAGATTATGCACAATGAAGAAGAAGAGGAGGGCCATGAGGATGAAAATGAGCAAATACAAGCATATGAAGGTATCATCTCAGTAGTAGAATCAATACCAGCTCCAATTAGACCTTATGATCTCATAGAATATTTAAAGAAGACATATGCTTACATTTCATTCATCGACTTACTCAGGAACTCCCCTTCACATCGCTCAACATTGCTAAAAGCAATAGGTTTAAAATACCTCGACCAAATTACGCCACCACCTATTGAGCAAATAAATCATGTAGACTACGACATCAGTCCACCAAACTTAGAACTCAAAGATCCAAGGTTCTTCTTTGACTTACAACAGATGCCTTCTGAGGTAGAGTTAACCAAAAAAGGAGACCTTGCACTGTATCTTCATGTATGGATCTAAAATATGTACATCAAGTGGACCTTAATTGATGATGGGGCCATAGTAAACATAGTTCCTTACTCCCTATTGGAGAGGATGGGCTATGGGCATACAAATATCACTGCTTCACGGGATACTCTGAGCGGGTATGACAATCTGAAGGCTGCTACCATAGGCAAGATTACCCTTCCAGTGACTTTGGGACCTAAAACTATTCCTACCACATTCTACATCATAGACAAAGACACATGATATAACTTGATCTTAGAAGGCCATGGGTACACAAAATGAAAGCTGTGCATCCACATTATTTCAAGAAGCTCTATTCTTGCACTAGGGAAAGTAGATGTCACAAAGGGAGACCAAGAACCTTTTAGCATGTTAAAATCAAACACACTAAACAAACAAATAGGTATCCCCATAGACTACAAACTCCCTACCAACAACTTAACCATCCCTAATTCTACACCTTAGTTGATATGCATCAAATGAATGGAAATCCTGGAAAAGACCATAAACGCTATAGAGATCAAAACTCTAGAGAATGAGGCGTTACCAAAATAGAAGGAAATGGTTCCCAAAGAAAAGACAATTGAGATCATGGAATTGATTGAATGGGATGGACCACTCCAATTCCTCCTAGAGGTAGGTACTCATGATTGATTTCCAAGAGGCCTATAAACTCTTCCCTTGCATAGGGGAGAAGCCTCATAGAACTGAGGGACTGGTGTTTCAAACCACTACATTAGATTTGAGAAATGCAGACCCACACGCTTTCTCAGACGCTGAGGAAGACATGCCAGAAAGTTACACTCCACTGGCACCGCTAAGTGAATCATGTGTCCCTGAGACACCAAAAGAGATAGAATCTTATAAACCTCTCACATCATTAGAAGATTCATATCAACCATTGACACCCATGGAAGAAGCGCATTCCATTGATAATGAATCAACTAATGCCATAGGAATGCTGCCTAGAATGTTCATGGTATCACAACTGGAAGAGAAACCAACCACCTCTACCTTGGTTCAATAAAATGAACTTGAAGAGTGGAAAGCACATCTAGTACAAATCAAAATGGTTGAAAGACTTCCCGATGAAGATGAAGAAAGCGAAGGTAATTTTCACAGAGAATGGAAGATGAGAGTGACAGTTGGTGTTGACGACCCTGTCATTTTTAACTACCAAAGAGTTACCTCAGGTATGCCATGGACTTAAGACCAGAACCAAACGGGAGGATAAGTATAAGCTTTGTCCCTCTTGATGAGCAAAGGGAGCCGCAAAATCCCCTCAAATTATTCCAAGTTTTGCAAAGAATCCAAGAAAGACCAGATGTGAAAATCTACATGTAAGAATAGTTTGACCTATTAGCAGAGCTATTAAATTATGATGGAGTCCTGTATTGGACTCCTTCTCATCAACAAGCCTTTCAAGACTTACTTCATCTCACAATGCTAAGAGAAACCACCAAGTTGGTACAAATAGAGTCAAATGACAAACCTTACAGAATAGGATAACTTGTCCTAAGGTAGCACGAAGAATAAGAAAAGAAGACAAAAAAGAGCTTTTTCGGAAGACTGGAAAGGTCCTTACTTGGTCAAACAAGACATCAAAAACAATGCCTATATCTTGTGCACAATGGAGGGAGAGGAATTTGGCAAGATGGTCAATACCTTTTACCTCAAGAAATACTATGTCTAAAACACCAAAAAAATCATAAAACATAAAAAATCAAAAAAATTAAAAAAAATCAAAATGCAAAAAAAAAACAATTTGTTTCTTGCATTTCTGCATCATTCTGTTCACCTTGCATTACAGTTAGTGACTTCCTCTTATACTATTTTCTCTTTAGTAGGGAGTCTAATGTTGCCTAGATATATGTCATCCTTTCAGGACCTAGAGAATCCCCATTTTCACAATCGCCATTATCCCATTCATTCCCAGTGATTCTAATCAAAGCCTAGCTCTTAGCTTTACATTGATCCCAGTCTTAATGAGACAAGATGTTAGGTTTAAACAAAGTCAGTATTCAAACATACCATGTTCAAAGGAAGATTGCAAGTAGAACTTCCCAACTCTTCCCTAGTAGAGAAGTCCAAATAGATTACAAAAACATTAGGTGGTGCTCAGACCCTTATCTTTCCTATCCAAAAATGTTAGGAAGATCAAAACTCTGAAGGAAGCAATCTAAGATTCGAGTGAATAAAAAAATGAGTGATCAAAATAAGAGTGTTAAAAAATGAGAATTGAGAGATCAAGCTTGCATATCAAAAAGTTCCAAAAGCATTCATTTCATAAAAATCAAAAATACAAAAAAATGAGAAAAATCAAGTGAGGAAAATACAAAAAAAGTGAAAAAATCAAAAAAATAAAGAGATACAAAAAAAGAGTGAAAGAGAGAAGATTGCTGAATGTCTGTACTCTTGGGTGGAGATCAGTCTAAGCACAAAGTCTCAAGGGTGACATTCTAACAGAGAAAGAAAGGTACAAAGCACACACACACACACACTAGATGAGCAAAACCAAAGAGTCTAGTAGTCTTTAGGATCATCTTCTACCTAGGAACCCTTGTTCTTTCCTATTTTATCCTTTACCCTAGGTCTACCTTGCTTGCCATCTATGATCTAAGTCTAGCGAACACCAATAAAATTTGCTACTTGTCTAAGTTGAAAGGTTGTCAGCTTGTCTAATCTAGATAAGGATCAGTGTTTAGCCTTTAGCAAAGCCAAAGTTTAGAAACACTCCATTTTCATTCCCGTTCGCCACTGGAGTTATCCAATCCTATCTCACATCCTTGAATAGGTCTCTTATATCAGGACAACTCGCAATGCTCTGAATCAAAAATTGTATTTAAGAGTGGTCACATTATTTCTTCCACATTGCGTTCATGCCAAAATAAAAAAAAAGAGTCTCAAAGCAATAAAGTCAAATGTCATATCTCATGACATTTAGTAGAAGTAATGTTTTATTTTAGCATTTCTTGTGTTCCTGCATTATCATATCCTGAACTGCATCTCATATATATATGACAAAAAATTACAAAATATGTCATCGTTATCATGCTTGCATCGTTAAAAGAGTTGAAAAGGTCAAACAGATAATCAAAAAGTTCCCAAACCTCCAAACATGCACAAGAGATGAGTACCAATCCGATAGGTGAAAAAACATAAAAGATAAACTTTCATAGATACATCCAAAGTTTACATATACCAAGAGTATCAAAGAGCTAGGAAAAAATGCTCTCAAAAGAAGTAAAGGCTTCCCATGCAAGGGGGCACAATTTCAAGAAAGGAAGTCAAGGTTGGTTCCCTCCAACGGAACCCTCAGAAATTTGGCTCCTCTGCTTACAAATACCACTCGTCACTCCATGAGACCTATGAGAGTGAGGTGCTCTACTGTGAGCATGTGACTGTGAAGGTCCAACCATAATAGCATCATGTCATCTAAAGCTAAGATGAGTCATCTCTCAGAGTACCTAATTCTCACCCTTAAGGGTGTCAACCTAGGTCTTCAAGTCAATATTCACCTGACATCCATGATAGACAGGAAAAAAATGTCAGTGAGTCGTCCATCAGCAGGGGGCACACTAGGATCATCTAAAAGATGGTCACGAGTCATCCTAGTGAAGGGAGAAGCCAATCCAACATTAATTTTGCAAACAAAGTCCCTCGACTCTTTGACATTACCTAAAGGAGCAAATCAAAAGAGAAACAAGTCAGTTCCCCTTGAAAAGAGAAAGGACAAGAGTACAAAAAGTAAGTAGACAAAACTTACGTGGATCACCAGGCTACCAATCAGTGTCAAATTGTTGCATCACCTCATATGAGTGAGGAGGTCGAGGAACAATAGGAGGACCCTCAGGAATATCAAGACCATCATCTGAATCATCAGTATCATCAAAAACCTCATCCTGCACATCCTCAGGAAAGACCTTGTCTGACGAGTCACCATCATCAAGAACATAGTCCTCGTTAGTAGACTCTAAATCCACAGTCACAATCAGAGATCAAGGAGTCCCTCTCCCTCCCCTCTGTCCTCATCTTGAAACTCTAGTAATGGAGACTCTAGGAGTCAAGGGAGTCCAAACTACGGTCCTCTGTCCAATCTCACCCATCTCTAGAACAATCGTGTAGCATGTGGACATTGGGGGCAAGTCCTTAGGGATGTTCTTGCCAAACTACTATGAAACATGATCAACCCAATGGGCCTCAACTCTACCATTATAGTCTAAAATGTCAGATACTCCATGACAGTACTCCCTAACCTCACCATCACAGGCCCAGGATTCCTCTGTCACGATAAGGATCAAAGATCATGTCCTCATCTGTAAGAGTAGAAACAGTGGGTAAAGAAACATCAAAGTGACCAACATGCATCCACCTCGCTGCTCTCAATAAATGTCTAGATGGAATCAGAATGAGTTTCTGATAGGGCCTCATGTTCTCAAATATCCATGTCATGATCAAAGAAGAGTGGCTAAAAGCTAGAGCCCCTCACTGTGAGATACGATAGAAGTCTCTATAAACCATGGCCAAGATGTCCAGTCCTCAAGCATAAATTGTGCCCTCCTCAATACCATGAATGATGGGTGCCCAACACCATCTTAGACGAGTCGAGGCCTTGTCTCTCGACAGTCTCGAAGCAATCAAACCAATCAAGAATCTTCTCAAAAGTGGGATGCGAAGGTGTGGCATAGAAGTGAGCTGGACTCCTGTCTAATCTCTGGGGTGACTAACCCCCATGAACTCGGCCCAAGATGCCTTTTCCTCGAAGGAATCACTAGCTGGAAGGACTAAAGGATGTCCTCTCATAGGCACCCCAAGTATATGATACACATCATACAGAGTGATGGTCCACTCTCCAGAGATCTGCGGGAACCTAAATGTGTTTTTGTCTGCATCCTAGTAGGTCAGAATGTCACAGCATATACGAGACATGGGGTGAATAATAGGCACATGACAAACTCTAGCCAGACCAGCCCTCCTCAAAATATCATGATCCTCATTGCCCAACAAGGAAAATATCCCTGAGAGCCATCCTTGCTCTCAGCAGGCATTCCATCGGATAGGCATGCCCTACAAATTCAAAAGAGAACTTTAGATTAGATCTCGTAAACTTGTAAAAATTCCTAAAAATTGTAGAAAAACTTTACACAAAAAAAGCATATAAACCTTCAAAATTGCAATAAACAAGAAAATACAGTAGCCAAAACATGTTAGATCGAAGTAAAATGAGCGTCAAACAAAGTGAAATTTTAGTCAAAATCAGCCCAACAGGGTCACCCCTGGGCAACCCAGGTGTTTTGCAAGATCTCCCCTGGGTGACCCTGCTGTCAGACATGATCTCCCCCAGGCAACCTACTTGACAAAAGGGGTGACCCTAGAGGGAGGTCCCTTGATCAAAAATTGCTCTAAAAACTTCATTGTTCGGTCGATTTCAGAAAATGAAAAACCTATCTTGCTCTAAATGATGAGACAAATACAATGTAACAGAGAAAATCATCAAAAATAGATAATTTCAAGAGATTTTTCTCAAAATTCAAACTAGGGTTTAGAGAAGAGTTTTTCACTATTTGCATACCCGATTCTCTGCGGCTGAAGAAAAGGCAGCCATCTTTGCGATCTCTTTGGCGATACCTTTCCAATGACTGCTCACATGATCGATTTCGTTGCCGTTTCACTTCGATCTCATAATTTGACTTGATTTGCTTGCCCTTAACTTAGTTTCATGTGCATTTTAGATTAGCTCTTTGCTTTTATACATCCTTTTCATGCATCCTTTTGCGTGCTTTCATCCCTACAGGTCCAAATCGACCAAGGCAAGCAACTAGTCGAACTTGAATGATCCATGGTAAGTTCATCATTTCAGTTTTCATTATTTATTTTGATATATTTAAATGCCAGACTAATACTAGTTATTGCAAGTACAATTGTAGAAAATTGACAACAGGTAAGGCGTAGTTCGAGAATGGTACCTACCTTTCATGTAGACTACCATCCCCGATGGGACAAATATGTAAGCACAAAAATCACGCACAGCCTCCACAAGGACCCCTATGATGATTCAAATCCTTGTCATCTACATGTAAGCATGAAATAATGTCCTTAAGCAGAAAACCTCTTGATGATGTGTCTTCTTTCTTGTCTTGTGTTGATTCCTCTTTGTCGATTCTTCTGTCTCGTCGCTTGCGACGCTTTTTGACACTTTTTGCAACACTTGTCAATTTGCATTTTCTGATCTTTTAACCTTGCTCCTAAGCCTTGTAAATGTCTTGTAGGTGAGTTTTCACCTTTCCCTTGTGTTTTTCATCCTCTCCATCCCCTAGAAGCCTTCTAGAGGTTCCCCCTATCCATCTCCTGCTTTTGGTTTTCAGTTCTGCTCAACCAATCCAAATCTCCCCCTATTATTTTCAGATCTCCCCTGGGAGATCATGTAGATGCAAGTGGACATTTGGATTCTTGCACATGACTGACCCGTTTCTGGAGGCAGAACCCCTCCTTTTCTTCTCTTCTTTCATTTCCCCCTACAATTCTTTAGAAAACCTTGCCCAGCTCGGATCGCCCCCGAGTGACCTAGGGTCACCCCCACTGGCAAAAGGGGTGACCTTGTCATATTTCTAGCCATGGAAAAACTTGATGCCTTGTGCATCATTTTAGCTCTGTTTTCGCCCGTTTTTCTTCCAGTTTGCATGATTTTTGATGCCTAATATGGAGTTGACTATTTCATGCACCCACACATGGATAATTAACCCCATTTGATCTAAAATTAACTCCTCAATCAATCTCATGCATTCTTCCATCTCCATTTCCTCTTCAGTGATAAGTTATTATTGATTTATCACTCCATAGTTAGCTGAGTTCACTGGGTAATCAACCTTGTTAACTCCCCAATCATCCTTGTTAACTCATCAATCAAATGAGTTAACTTCTCAATCAATCCCATTCCTCAAACCTATAAATACACCCCTCCCTCAAGCACAAAGGGAGGAAAATTCATTGTGCACACAGCTCTTGCCAGTTTTTTCTCTCCAAATTAGCATTAAAATGCTCTTACAGGACGAAGGTGCCTTTTACTTTATTCATTGTTTAACCAAACATCGTTATGCTGAATCATTCTATGCCATTGTGCTCAACCAAAGCTCTCATTGATCTCTTTCAAGCTTTACCAAGCTTCTTTGTGTCATTTTGTCATCAAGAGGATCTCCCGCTATTTCAAAAGGACTCAAGGTTGCCAATATCAAGGATTTCTAAGGGTAGTGGAGTCACACAAATCTTCATTTCTTTCAGGTTCCTTCATTGTTATATTCAATTCATAGTAATTAGAAAACCAAATTTGCTAATGGGAACAATAAATCTTTTCTTTTTCCTTGATAGTTAGATCTTGCATGTTAGAATAATTGCTTTTATATTCCTAGATCTAGATTATTTGAAGAAGCATTTTCCCTTTTTAGATTAGATTACTTCAAAACAATCAAAAACCCAAAAAAATAGATTAAAGATTGCATTAGGAAAAGTCATATTAGCTTGCATTCATATTTCTCTTTCATAGATTAAAAAGCACTTTTCATTTCCAAAACACTAAAAAAGCACAAAAATACGTTTGTAGATCATTTAGCTTTACATGCATATAGAAACCCTAGAATAGACAAATTTGTAAACCCTCAATACCATCACGAGGTAAACCATGGTTAAACAATTCAATCAAACCCTTGATCACATCACAAGGTAAAAATAGATCAAAGCATAGCCAAACCCTAGGTCAACTAAACCCTAGGTCAAAACCCTAAGTCTAGTTACAGATTGGTCACATACATTTACCTCTATCTTGGCTCACGAATTGCCTAGGAGTGAGAGGAGAGTGGGTGAGGGCTGTCTGTGACCAGATTGAGGAAATCAATCCGTGACAACAATAAGAGACCTTTACTCTACCACAATAGGACCCATTTGTCCTCTTATTGATAGAAGAAAAAAGACAACTGCAAATACAACAAGAAATCATTCAACGCATTGAGAGACAAGAGGACATAAATGAAAGAAACCACTTACCCACACAAAGATGGAATAGAAGAAACCCCAACAGAAGAAGAGAAACTAGTGACCCTTCGGGTCATAGGGTTATCTTAACAACAACTACAATCAAATGAAACATTCAACTTAGCACACAACAACAAAGGCCAAAGAAGTTGCCGATCCCTCTCCACGAAGTCCATCTTTCCAATGAGCTAGACCCTCACTGTGTCTCACCTCCTCTTGATTGGCTACTTCCACAAGAGTGAGAGTGATGTGGCAGATTGTCCTGTGGCAAGGAGGGAAGGGTCTGTGTGCATACTGAAATCCAACCCGACAACCCCAGGCAACCGGAGTCACGATTTTTAGCATACAGTTACCGGTAGAGTTTAAACTTGTCACAACCCTAATCACATCCTTGATGATCTTAAAGGGATTTTTGAGCCACATGAACTCATCGTGGATCCTGCTCAACACTTACCAGACCCATTGATCCTTCGCAAATGTAGGGAAGTCTTTGTACTGAATGGATTTCTTCACTTCAAAAGCCTTATATTCTTCCTTCAACTCAAATTGGTCACCACTTAAATATTTTAGATATAAATATGTGAATTTAGTGTCACCATGTTCTTCTAGGGCAACATGAATGTAAGTCCTAACATCCTTCGCATGCATTACTCTGTATGGTATACCCAAAAATGCACCCATTTGATCGACTTCTGCTTATTTGAAGGGATCTTTCTTGAATTTTACCTAAGCTCACTTAGTGATATAAATAACTTGTGGGGTTTCCATTTTTCCAGAGATTCAAATTCACAATAGGGTTTCAACTAAAAATACCGTTTTCTATCAAGCTAGGGTTTTCTTCGCTTGAGATCAATTTGGCTTGCTTTGAATCACTTTGGAAATCGCTGTAGTTGCTTGGAATTTCACTTGAGTTCTTCTTAGACACTTGATAGTTTGAATGTAAAGTGATTAACCTTTTGAATCCGAGCCTTTTAACCTTTGATTGCCTTAACCTAATCATCATAAATGCAGTCCTTCAAAAAGCTGTCAAACACTTCTCTGTTAAGCCCAGTCAATCAAGATTGCTCTACAATGCTTCACATTTGATCCTTTTCTACCATAATTTATTTCAAAAGATCTTTCATATAAAGGTTTTCATCATATCTTCGTGCCAGAGTCTAGCACTGACTATTTGGCTAGGGGATTAGGATTTTCAATACAACTCCCCCTGAGCTAGAGCTCGCAATTTACTTCGTGGAGGAAGTATCTGTACCAAAAGCTGGTGCGGATCCATCCCCAACCTCATTTACATCATTCTTAATCTAGACTTTGCTCATTTCCTTCTTTATTTCCACTGGATCAATCTTGTTTTTACCCTTATCTTCTCTTTGCTATGTTTTCCTCTTCTCTGTAGGATAGTCTTTTTTCTCATTCTTAGTTCTACAGAATCTTGCAATATGTCCAAACTTGTTGCAATTGTAGCATACCACATTTCTCTATCCCTGATTCCTTCTATTGATTGGATCCATTTTTATTATGCATTGGTTAGCCATATGCCCAAATCTATTCAATGCAAAACACTTTCCATTGAAGGATTGAGTATTCCTTGCATTGTTAAAACCATTCTTTACTAGACTTCTACATGCATTTGATCTATGACCAGTGTTCTTGTAATTGAAGCATTGACCAGAGAGTGATGGAACATTTTGATTCATTCTACTCCTACACTAAGTAGCCTTATGACCAAATTTATTGCAATTAAAACAATAATCATTGAAAGATGGGTACCTTTGAGCATTTGGCTGCTTGACCAGAGGTCTTTTGGGTCTTCTTCTTTGATTCCAGAACTGGTTGCCTTTGTTTTTTTTCATCTCAGTGTTTTGTTGACCTAATTTAGAACTTTCTCCTTTTTCAAATCCCAATTAAACCTTTCTTGTCATCTGGACTCTTCTGACTTTCAATCAATTCCTCAAGCTTTGCAAAGCTTATTTTGAATTTTTCTTTATAGCTATTACCTGCTTCCAGATCATATTTCAGAAGCAAAACATCTTTAGCCAATTCTTGACATTCCTCAGACTTATCCTTTACAACTTGATTCAGATGCTTTTCAATCTCCTCTTTCTCTTCAATTTCCAATGTTAAATTGTTTAGGGTTTCATTTGCTTCATTAAATTGTTCACTTAGCTCCTTGCCCTTTTATTTGAACTTCTTGACTTGCTCCCTTAGCTTCAGAATGCATTCATCTACTTCTTGGACATTAGCCTTTAGATCCCTAACTTCTACTTCAGACTTTTCAAGATCTTAAAGAGTTGTTTTTAATTCTTGACCAATTGTGACACTGCCTAGAGCAGGATACCTTCTGGCTGCCATGAGTATTATTTTCCGGATCTTCCTCAAGCTGTTAAACTTCTTCCAAGGAACCTTGATTTGATACCAATTGTTGAATACAAGGAATACTAAGAGGGGGGGTGAATCAATATTCCACAAAACCAATTCTTAACATATTCATTAATCAAATTACCAAAATTAATAATATGAAAGTAGAATAAACATGAGAACAACAACCATAAAGACATAACACATAGACACCAATATTTTTACATGGAAAACCCAAAAAGAGAAAAACCACAGTGAGTGTTAGCTCACAATATATTATGATAACAATACCAAATTACATAAGGCTCACTGCCCAAAGAAATGCTCACTACAGGTGGATTCACTGTCCAAATGGACTCACTATCCACAAAGAAAGAAAGATAGAAGAGAGATAGGAGAATGGATCACTACTAGTTATGAACTATTGTAAATGGATCTACAATATGCTGGAGTATAGTTCCATTGGTCGCTCAATATATAGACTCAAAACTCTTCATTGTTACTGCCCTACTTTTCTGCTCTACTACATATACTGTGTTTTCTGCCCCTATTGTTCTTTTTTGCTCTGCAAACTACCTTAAATCATGCACACATTGAATTCACACTCCATCCATACTTCTCCATTTCTCCAACACTGAAATCATTCGAGTATATATATCTGTAACAGGATTTATCTCATGATTAGGTTGGCAAGCCAAACATGAAATGTGTATACAAATGTTATACCTTGTCGACTTGATCTTGTGCACAAGCAACAATGTGGACTCAAACAAAAATACAATAGTCTTCATATAGGTCAGGACCAATCGTTCAACCACTTAGATTGATTGTTCAAACAATATCTTCACCGTATATAGATATAATATGTCTGTCAGCTTATCCCTTAAGTACACACTTGACTAGTTCAACTGTCACATCATAACTTCCAATGCAGACCATATGAGACTCTAAAAATCATATCCAATATCCATTATAGATCTCTTATCATACCTTTAGAACCATAAAACATAGTATTCAACTACAGACAAATGTAGATCTCTGAACTGTCACTCAGTCACTGTGAAGCATTGTCAGACTGTAAGATGATAGAGAACAACTTGTAGAAAGTGATTAAAGGAACTTTAGAAGCTATAAATCTAGATTTAGTTAGTCATAATAAGTATCTTTGTTGCCTCAGAACTGCAAGATAAAATAAATAACACTAGAGGAATGCTGACCCTTTTACTTTGGTACTGTGCACTGTTCCTGTGTTAACTTTGTTCACCTGAACTTAGACATTTCACGATATGACTTTTGGAGGAAGTCAGATCTTGAACACTGGAACATGTGACCACCAAATATCTATAAACAACATACCTGAACCACATATAATGATCTTCAATTGCAGAGGCATACTGACCCAATCTCTGCCACTCTGTAGCTTGCCCATACTTAGCCATTTTGACTAAGTTAGTCTTTTGGTCCTTGGTGCCATAAATGAAAACCCCTTTACTATGATTTGTTGCCATCAATGACAACGTACAAATTTTTATCAAAGCAGTGTCTCTTGACTATGTTGCCAACAAAATCAACCTGAGGCACTTGCAGACTAAACATTTGGTTCAACAAAATGGGTAGGTAAACCTCTAAAAACCCCACCAACTATAATAAAAACATTAATTTCAACTACCCATTTCGTATTAATGGTGATCCTGGAGGTTGTTGGCATGTTTTTAGATGATGGAAGGAACAAGGAAGGCAAATCGGTTGGGCCCTGATCAATCATGCTTCCTCCAAGCAATTAGCCTTTGAAAAGGTGAAGAAGGAAGCCTTGATCTCCAAAGTCTGAAATGAACAAAGAGAAACCACTGAGCTTTAGAGATCGGGCCATCACCATACATTGTTTATTTTGGAAGAGAAGAATGGAACCACCCGATCCTGAAACACTTAGAAAAAATTTGAATCTCGCTGGACTTCGATGATTTGAGCTTCCACCTTTCATCTTTGAAAAGAAAAGAGGAAGAGAAAACCCCCGGTTGCCTACGCCTGCAACACTTAGAAATTCTTTTGAAACCTTGTCAGACCTTCCACCAACAGTCTACAAAATGGAAGGAACAAAATAAACCTCCCGCATGTCACCACTTGAAAGACTTAGAAGAAATGAAGCTTCATTAGACTGCAAAGATTAGGGCCTCACCCTACTGCATGCCCCGAAGAAGAAAGAAGACCGTTGCCCTAACCTTTAACATCTACAACACTTAGAAAATTTTGGAGCCTTGGCACACTTCGACAATTGGGCCTTCCCGCTAATGCATGCTTGGAAGAAGACGAAAGGCCAACACTCTAACCTTTGATTCTTGAAACACCTAGGTGATATATGAATTATCAAGGTAGAGTTTGGAGCCCGAAAGGAATGGCACGAAGGGAGAGCAAACTTTGAAACTCCAAAGAACTGAAAAAGGTAAAAAACACAAGGAAAAAGCTAGGAATCTCTTGGACTTAGCTAATTTTTAGGGTTTTCTTCCTTGCACTTCAAAAAGGAAAACACTTAGAAACTTTTCAAAGGGAACCCATTCAAAATAGTCTTAGATTGGATATAAATGATGGGTTCAACAACAAAGGCACAAAGTAGGATCTTGATGGATTTGGCAAGATTATGCAAGTTGGGAAATGGTTTTTTCAGGTACTAACACTGGCTCTGGTTGGGGATGTGTGCCAAGCAGTGGCACAACGAGAACCAACTATCTCCAGGTAGACCAAAAAGGCAAAAAATGAATAGGGGAAACAACAAAAGTTGTATTTACAAGGAAAACAATCACAAGCATGAGGGCACTACTTGTAGTCACTTGTAGAACAAAATTGTACAAAATGACCAAGACTACTTGCCTTTGTCAAAAACAAGCTACATGAAGGAGTTGATATCCCTCAAACCAAATCTGCACTTTTCCCTTGGCTAGAACAACTGAAGTCTTTCATCTGCATGCTCCAATCTGCAATCATTGTACATGAGATGAAGATGAAATTCACCATTGAAAACACTGCTATAGGGAAGCCACACGTAATAGGTGCTCAACCTATTCCATACATCATGTTTATTCCTAGAAGCAAGGCGTGAAGAATATAGAACCAGGTCAACACTAAAAGAGACAGCTGGAAGGAAGCAACCATCATCAACTGCCATATTATCATACTTGCTGACCTCAATATGTGAATCTAGACAAAATGAAAATGTCTCCAATTCACAAGACAAATGAAATTGTGCCTGAATGGACTGTTGATCCATAAAAGAAGACACTTCATCTTGCAAAGCAAACTGGAAAAACTCCATCTCAGATATACCTTCAAGTTGAGTTGCCATCTGTTGAAGTTCAGGCATACACATGCCTTTCTATTCATTCACATCAATGTCACATATGAAGGACTCAACCTCTATTGCAGCACCAACACATTCAAGAACTAATGAACACTCCACATCAAAATGGAAAGAATCATATTCATTTGCATTTCCACCAAGCTCTTGAACACAAATTTCACATGTGCTACTATAACTTTTAATTTCTGAATCATAAGCATGACTCAAACTACAATCCAAATCATCAACACACAAATCAATACCATGAGACACCTCATGTGAAAAACCATGTTCTTCAAATTGTCTCCCTATTTCAAGTCCACTCTAGCAATCTGCTGTGTCATACTCACTGCTACAAATAGACTACTAACACAAATCTTCTTCCTTCATTTCTATTTCATCTCCATGTGGCTTATTATGAAGCACACTTTGCATGAGGAAGACAACATACCTTGCACCAAAGAAACAAGTTCTCATATGCATGCACATGATCACCATCTTCACACTCTAGGGAAAGATCTTCACATTGAAACTCCATGGCTACACCAACATCTGTCTCTGATCGGTTGTCATCATGTGCAACCACCTCTACATCTACCCCATGCAAGCAAATACTAACTGCTTCCTCATCACAAATGGGAACAAAGGAGGGTAATACAACAAACAAGAAACAAGTTCCTTGCTCACAATCTAATTCATTTACCTGTGTACACTCAACATGATCAACCTTACAAGCTGATCCCACTGGCTGTTCATCCCTATACACAACATCCTCATTGTTCATTGAGCCACATACCTTAGAATTAAGTTGGAAGTCACCATTGTTTCTATCATTATCATTTTCACTTGATGAACTATCCAACAGAAGGCTGGTGCGTACACTACTTTCATCATTTGCATCACTATTATATAATGCACCACCTTCACTTTCTACCCCTATGACTACACAATCATCATCATCTCAATTTGCATTCACTTGATTGCTTGTATCCACATTACTGCTATTCAAATTAGCATGTTGATTACCAACAATACATGCACTTGTGGATAACAAACCCTTTATGTAGTCATCTCTTATCTTCTCCATGGAGTATAGGGAAAAATATGCCTATTGCATACTTGTTATTGTGAAATCTTCATGCACATAACTTAGTCCAATTTCATATGCTTCAAAAAACATATCAATGCAAGCGAGAATGTTAGGTCTAAAACCTTTAGGAATATGGGAAAGAGAAACAACAAACCTATGAACAAAATCCTTGCTTGACTCTCCCTCTTGTCTTTTAATTTTTTCTAGCTCTATGACAAGATTAGCAGGATCAAGACCTTTGACAAATTCATTTTCAAATGCTGCCACAAGTTCATTCCACAAGGCAAAGGATTGACCTGGCAAATTCTAAAACCATTATCTTTCCTTTCCATGCAAGGACCTAAAAAAAATCTCATGTACATATCCTCATCTTGAAATTGATGTTCTTCCATGAATTTTGAGAATACATCAACATGTGTGTACCCTTCCCAAATATTGTACCCATCAAAGTTGGGCAACTGATTGTAGACCTTGGTTGGCATATTCATCATTTGTAATCAACCCATGAGAGGTATAATTGGTTATAAATTGGATCCAAGGGAATAGTAAGGGACTGAGCATTCTTATTTTTAAGGGCAGGAGAGCAAGCATTGGATTGCACCTAGACTCTAGCAGCTTAACATCATTTTCAATTTCTTTGTCCTACTGCCATAAGGACTCTAATGGTTGTTTAGTTTTATCAATTTCATATTGAAACCTAGCAAGGTCATTTGGATTTTGCATGGATGCATATGGGTTTAGGTTTGTATAACATGCAGGGCCATGACTAGAATATGCATTGCCATAATGGTCATGATAATCCACTCCAATATAGTTCCTAGGGTCTACAATATAGGAAGATGCAAAGGAAGGGGTACCCCTAGCGTATCCATGTTCATACCAATTGGCCATGACTAAAGCATTCTACAATGTAGGGCATAAAAGAGAGGCATACAAGTTTGTTCCTTCAACATGATAGGAACAACAAGTTGCAAAGGTAGGAAGAAAATAAACCATGTACCTATAATTTCACCATATGCTGCACATTTGAAGTGGGACCCTTGATTCACCAACAATAAGCAAGGGGCAGTGATAGCAAACTTTCTTTTTTTGACAATAGAGTCACCACCTCTACCAAAGAAGAATTCCTTGAAGTGTGATTGATCTTCAAGGCAAAAACCAATTCTGGGTTCAACTCACCAGCAGAGTCTTCAATTTCTTTGAACCCTTAAATTCTCCTTGGCAATGACGCCAAAATGTTGGTGTAAGTTGACAGGCTACCAACTTCAACACACAAAAATCTGCACCAAGCAATAGTTGCAAACTTCTTTAGTGATAGCGTTGCAAAGGTATTTCAAGATTTGATCCAAGATATTACATCCCTGACAATGATGCCAAAATGTTGATTCCCAAAATAACTACAACACAAAACCCTGAAACATTCAACAATCACCGAGGCCAGGGGTGTCATCAAGGTGATTGAAAGAGGTTTATTGATAGGTCAAGGGCGATTTTGGCCAACTGATAGGAGTGGGTATGCTTCTCTGCACTTCAGTGTTAGCTAGACCTAGGAGGGATATTCCTAGGGGCATGAAATAGAACATAAACAAACAAACACAACCATACCCAATGTACACTTGACCCCTAAAGCTATCACTAGGTGAAGACAAAATGGTTGCACATCCCTCTATATTAAGTTGATTACGACACTATACATTTGCACCCAAATATAACTACATCACATTTCTTAAGATGACTCTGCTTAAATTTACATACACAAGATACACAGTACAACATACATGCACATGATTCACCAATGATTAAAACAATTTTGCATCACTTAAGATCTATCCTTGGTTATTACACTAAATCATGGACATCATGAGAAACCCTAAACTAAACCTACTCTTACTCTTACAACTAACAGGATGAGGGTTTGATAAAAATAGTGATTGTTCCATCCCCAATATGGACCGGTGCCTACTCCATTGGGCAGCTGAGTCATAAGCAATAAAGAGGAAGGAAATGGATTGAACCAGCATCAACAAAAAACTAAAATGCATTCACATACATTTCTCAAGTTACATTTCATACACTGGGAATACTTATTAATCCTGAGCAAATTACAATGATCCACTTGCAATAAAAGAAATGACCTAGCACAAATCTTACATTGATTTAAATGATGTCATACATTATCAAATCCCTGTTACAACATACTAGCAAGTGTGGTACGAGAAAAAACATAATTAGGTTCATATATTCACCTGAATCATCACAATCTACCATGGAGACACACCATTGCAAGAAGATGTGAATTAAAATCTTTTCCTAAAATGTACTAGATGCATCGCTCCATTCACCGCCCAGAATGGCATGATTTGAAGCTGTAAAATCAACCTAAGGCATTTGTAGATGAGATAATTGGTTCAGAAACCAACCCTTTAGATGAGTTTCAATCTTCCTTTTATAGCTGTCACAACTTGGATCTAAGGATCAAATGGGTGGGAAAACCCCCAACAACCCCACCAACTACAATAAAAACATTAATTTCAACTACCCATTTTGCATTAATGGCGATCCTGGAGGTTGTTGGCATGTTTTTGGACGATGGAAGGAGTAGGGAAGGCAAAACAGTCAGGCCCCGACCAATCGGGCTTCCTCTAGGAAATCGGCCTTTGAAAAGGTGAAGAAGGAATCTTCGATCTCCAAAGTCTGAAAGAAAAAAAGAGAAGCCACCAGGCTTTGGAGATCAAGCCTTCACCATACATTATTCATTTTGAAAGAGAAGAAAGGAATCGCTCGATCCTGAAACACTTAGAAAAAATTTGAAGCTCGCTAGACTTCGATGATTGGACCTTCCACCTTTTGTCTTTGAAAAGAAAAGAGGAAGAGAAACCCCATGGTCGCTGACGCCGCAATACTTAGAAACTCTTTTGAAATATTGTCAGACCTCGGTGACCGGGCCTTTCGCCAATAGCCTACAAAAGGGGAGGAAGAAAAGAAACCTCTCGCATGTCACTGCCTGAAAGACTTTGAAGAAAGGAAGCTTTGTCAAACTTCAATGATCGGGGCCTCACCCTACTACATGCCTGAAAGAAGGAAGACTGCCACCCTAACCTCTGATATTAGCAACACTTAGAAAAAATTTGGATCCTTGGTGCACTTCCGCGATCTGGCTTCCCACTAATGCATGCTTGGAAGAAGATGAAAGGCCGACACTCTGGCCTTTGATGCCCGAAACACTTAGGTGATTTATGAATTATCAAGGTGGAGGTTGGAGTCAAAAGAAATGGCACGACAGAAGAGAGAACCCTAAAACTCTGAAGCTCTGAAAAAGGCAAAAAAACAAGGAAAAATCCAGGAATCTCTTGGACTTAGCTAATTTTTTAGGGTTTTCTTCCTTGCACTTCAGAAAGGAAAACACTTAGAAACTTTTTTGGAGGGAACCCATTCAAAATAGTCTCAGATCGAATATAAATGATGGGTTCAACAACAAAGGCAAAAAGTAAAATATTGAAGGATTTGGCAAGATTATGAAAGTTGGGAACTATTTTTTAGGTACCAACAGGTCAAATGGTTCACCTATGCCAGTCCAATTTAGGACATGTATATGGGATTTTCACTACCAATCAACAAATTACTATGTTTTTTTGTAATGCTTTGTGCAACATGTACTATCCTTGTTGGGATACTACATGGATAAGTTGTCACTTAAATTAAAAATGTTCCTAAGGCCACTGTAGTGTGATGTGAGAGGGAATTGGGATCACGATTTTGGGGACTGGTTCTTTTACAGTGTTTACACTATGATTGGAATTTATGGAGATGAAGTAGAGCCACACATTCTCCCTATTGTCATTCCAAGAAGAGTAGATTTCTTGGAAGCATTGTGGCAACTAAATGAATTTGACAAGTTGCATCTTAGAAATCAGAAAAAAGGGATCTTTTCTCCCTGCCACCCTTATGTTTTCTAACTTCACTATCACCGCCAAAGAGGGCATTGACCTCCTAAGAACTAAATTGATGTATTATAGGATGGAAACTGATGATGTAAGGTAGTATGACCTGAGCATTTTATTGATCAGACAAGGAATTCAAGAGGAAGATCAAGGTATGATCACCATTTCAATATTGTAGAGGATTTGATCTAAAATTACTAGACCAGAGATGAAATTATCTCTAAAAGAGAACGTTGGGCAAGAATTAGCACTTGTGAGGATGTGATGAGAAGGTGGAGCCTGCTTCCAAAGGGGAACTCAATGCCATTAAGGACCCTATCATTAGAGTAGAAGAGATGTTAAAGCATTTTGATCTCTTAGGGACCATGCCTCCTAGCATTGCTAAAAGTGTGGCACCAGAAGAAGGAACAAGAGAAATTAGGCCTACATTTTCCCATGCCCCAACTGCAAGTGTTGTGCTAGTATGAAGGGATAGACCCTATTGAGGTTGAACAACAGGAAAAGGTCTAGCCCCTGGTAGATTATAATATGATAGAATGGACCTGAGAAAACCAGAGTGAATATGAAAAGGTATTGAGAGATGTTACTTCTCCTCAGAGGGTTGTTACAAATGTTATCCCTTTTGACAAGTCATTGTTAAACTTATCAGAAGGGGATAAAGCTGTTTAGAATGTTAGAATTCTAGCCTGCGAACATTTTCTCTCTAATGACAAGTTTATCAAAACTGAAGAGTTCAAGATGCTGTTGTTCAAAGAAAAGACAAATGCAAACATGCAAATGAAGAGGGAGGCTGCCCAACAAGAAGAAGAAGATAACAAAGGGAAAGCTATCCAAAGCATCCAAAAGCAACATAACACCAAAGGAAGGGAGGAGAATTGTTAGGGAAAATGGATGCCTATTGCTACTTAGATGGGATATAGCCTTTGCTAGAGCCGTTGATACCATTAAAAGGCAAAATGCTGATGAGGATGCTACAGATGAAGAACAGGTAGAGAGGTTTTATTTTGGGGCTGGTGTAGATGCCAAGCATGAGACTCTTGTTGTTTGGGCCCTGGCGCTAGAGTGTGACAAGCCCCAAATCATCAAGGTTATCAATAAGGTGAAAGGAAACTTGATTGTTAAAAGGTTAAAAGACACAACGGATCCACAGGCTACCTCCTTGGTAGTCAACACTGTCTTATTTAGTGAAGTTGCAACCAAAAAGCTACAGGTTGATTACAATAATTTGAAGGCTAAAAACACAAGGTTGATGTAGTAGTACAACATGATGAAGTCACTGGTTGATCTACCTAAGATCTTTATGACTAAATATGTGTCATCACCTATTTCTTCTAGCACTACATCTCAACAAGATAGGAGTACTCTCAATCTTAGAATTGAAGACTTGAAGGTAGAATTGAAAAGGAGTAAGAAAGCAAAAGCTGATGCAAAAGCTAAAGGGGTGCAAGACATTCATGAATTGGTGACTAGCCTTTTAGATCATAAGATATCCCAAATTTTGGGAAAGGTTGATGATGCATGGCTATGTTTTGGTAGATTGTTAGAAGCAAGAAATGTCTCAATCAGGTAGGAGCTTGCCTTAAGGCAAATTATAAGTATGT
Organism: Cunninghamia lanceolata; assembly: GCA_027924645.1. Lineage (NCBI taxonomy): Eukaryota > Viridiplantae > Streptophyta > Pinopsida > Cupressales > Cupressaceae > Cunninghamia > Cunninghamia lanceolata. Next base: position 14,659,524 of record BSBN01001272.1, on the reverse strand, counting down.
GGATCCCAAGGATATCCACTATAAGTGTCATCCAAAGCATGGTAAAGTTTAGTCCAAGAGTCCCTTAGGAAATATTAGATGCATATGAGGTGGCGAATCTCTTGGGTGAAGTCTCTTCAACCCAAGGAAAGTACAATGTGATGATTAGGGAAAGATTTGAGAGTTTCAAAACCTTAGAGGAGTGTCAGCTACCGTCGATTCTAGAAATTGAGGGGGGTATAAATCACTAGATATATGGAAAGCAGAGTTCTAGATCATTACCCTAGTTTTGGTCACATCAATAACTCAGGGTGATAAAATAAGTCCCATTCTATGTAATGTCAGATTGGATAATTTGGTAAAAATAGAATCTAGACTTGATACTTTTGTGAAGGGAGCTAAGATATTTTTAGGTGTGAGGTATTAGGCCCATATGAATAAATTGAAAAATATTTTGAAGCACTCCCGGCCATCTGATGAAGTGTTCAAGAATAGGGTACTCAAGTATTCTTCAGTCATGATGTGAAGTAATTTTTTTGCATCTAGGGAGCAGATTAAGACGTGTCATATTTATCTCCTTGACTTTTATAGAGTTGACAATATGGTTTGGCAAATGGATAATAGATTTTGAATTTTGATAAGCCAAATTAGAGCATTATGAAGGAATTAATCGTCAGTGTTCTTGGCTATAAAGGGATGAGGAAAGTTGCATTTGATGGTTAGTTTTGCTATTAGCCATTTTTTTTAATTTTTAGTTATAGTGCAGTCTTGGTTATTGGAGAAGGTCGTTGAGATGGAAAAATAGTTAGGTTGTTATAAGTACCTAGAAGGATCAAGTATTTACAAAATTAGAAACAAGGCTCCCATTGCCGAAGGGCATGGGGGGTTGTGGTAAAATAATGACCGGTTGCTTGATGTAGATGCATGGGTAGAAGTTGTCTCTTTCATGTTGAAAGAGACACAAGAACCTCATCTGTAGAAGGGTTCTCCAATAAGAGGGCTCTACTTCCTTTATTTGAGATATCTAGGAGGTGAAGAATAGTGTCTTTAGACATTATTCTTCTTTCACCATAGTTTAAATATCTTCCTCCAAGGCTAACACAATAGGTTGTCTAGACTTGTTCTTGTATCTCTCTAGCAGCAAGATAGATTCTCATGAATCTATCTTGTAGATTAGAGGTGGTTGCCTCTCCCTATCTATTCATTTCTCCTTCCTTTGGGCCCACTGCACATCTTCATCAAATCACACATTCGTTAATCTCTATGTTAGAGGCAGAGAGAGGAAATGGTTCCCATAACAGCTGGAAAACTCACCTAGGGGGTGGTTGAAAGGTGTGTCATCTTCATGCCACCCACTCCGACAACTCAAGGGATGACAAGCAATGCTTAGGGTAAATCCTTGAGTAAAAGGTGGTTGATAAAGGTTGTTGTAAAGTGATATATGTTACTCATCTAGGAAGGCTTTGCTTATAACCTTTTCTATAAAGGGGTATATCATTGTAATTGTAAAAGGTGATAGTACGAGGAAAAACTCTCTAAGAATTGTCTTTAATTAGAAATATTTTGTTTGTTCTATATTGAGTCTATACTCTATAATCCTTTTCTTGAAATGAAATATATGAGAGAAAGATGTTTGATTCACATTGTCTCCATTTGAGTATCTTTTATTTCTTTGAATAGAATAGCTAAGGGTTGTTTTATTCTTTGAATATATTTTCTATTTCAAACCGTTATCTCTGTTAGTTGTTGTTCAAGGAATGGTATGAATCTTTCACTGATAATTGTGTGAAATTTAAGATAAAAAAGGGATAACTAAGTAGAATATCAAATCATGGGGTCACTTGTGTTGCTTATGTTGTTGTAAGGTAGTAATAATCTAAATAACCATCAGGAAATATTGTTGTTGCAAAAATATAGGAAAATACACAATGACTTAATAAACCCATTAAGGCACCAATCCTTGAGTGAAAATCCTCCCTATTCCACAAAAATCAAAACAAGAATATCCAAATACAAAAATAAATTATCTCTGTAAGTTATAATTCCCCTATTCACAAGGAATTCAAAGGATCTGAGGAATATAATCATAAGACTTGCAATCTCATACATCCTCATTGCACCTTGTGAAGTTTTTCATTTGCTCCATACTATCAATGAATACTTACTTTATCTTAAGCCAGTATATCATACTGGGAAACCCACCTTGGCCTTGTAGAGTCTAAAGTGTAAGGGAGATCAATTTTACATCTCCCATTCGTTGGCCAACCAACCTGCATTCTCAATCATAGGAACTCACAACTCCTTAGAGACTGCAACCTATTGGTTAGAGAACCAATAGGATCCATTACATGCTACCTAGTATGATCTTAAGAGAATTCAGGAGAGGTATGTTAAGATTAATTTCAACACAAATACAAGCATAATTAGTTTCCTTCCTTTCCAAAGTGAGATACAAGGAACTCATGAGTTTTTGAAGTACTACAACAATGGATTGTAGAATGTTTGATCTCTAGAACTCTATGGGAAATTTAAAAAGAATGAATCCAAATAGGAATTCAAGAAGGGAGCTCTTCCACAAGATCAAATCCCACATGCCAAGGTTTTATAAATAAACATTCTTGATTGCAAAAGTCAGGGCCTCCTTTGAAGGCCATGTTCCAATCTTCCATTCTAGAGAAAACCACAAGAAAATATCCATTAAAAGCTAAAATAACCTCCATGTCCCCCTCTAGCTACCAAGTTTGACAATTCTAGTTCTCTAGGTCCAATGGAAAAGAGACTTTGATAACCATAAATTTTGAAATTAATGCATGCTTAGACATATAGAACACATCATCTATAATTAAATATAGATTAAATACCTTTTCAAATTAATATATGCTTCGACAAATAGAACACCTAATCTGTAATTAAATTTGGATTAATGATGAAATAGGTCAATCTTCACTCTTTGGTAAACAATCATTTTATCAAGGGAACACATCACTCCTTTGGTTTTATTTAAAATCACTTGTGTCCTACAACAAAAATTGATGGTATTTACATTATTAGAGGTCATGGGATCATAATCCCAAGCAACATCCTTGAAAGAGAAGGTAAGGGGGTCGGCCCCCTCCAGGCGTATTCATGGGCACCCAAAACCCTAGGCAACAACTTATAAACTCAAATGCAACAAGAAGAAACAATAGAGCTTGAGGAGAGAGAAAGTGTAGTGCCCATGAGGGAGGGATGGTATCCCCAAGGGAGATACATTGCTACAACAATGGCTAAGGCCACCAAATCCCTAGCTGCAATTGATTTGCATGCAACGATGGCTCAACCAAGTTAGTAGTACTTTTTAATTTTTTTATTATGAAATTATATATTAAAATTGAGATTAAAAATATAGTTATTCTTAAAAAATAACATGAAATCACACCCTAAAACTAAACCAATAAAAATAGAAAATAAAGATATATATAATTTTGAAACCATATATATATTTTAAGATTTTGAAACCTACATAGGTGAAAGTGTAGTTTGATGAAGGGATAGTCATATGGTGCAAGTGTAGTTTGATCAAGGGATAATCATATATATAATTCATTAAATATATTAATGTTAGAACACTGATATACTAAGAGGGGGGTGAATCAATATATACCAATTTTTACTTCAATTCTACTACAACAACAAGATCTTTACTGCATCAATCAAATTATGTAAGAACTATGCAAACATGAACATATCCACACATCCACACAAGGGAACACAAGGTTTACATGGAAACCCAAAAGGGAAAAACCACAGTGAGAAAAGATGCTTGGGTCTACTACCCAAATCCAGCTTCACAAAATAAATCAATGAATTACAATATTTTGTAGGCACCAACCCACATGAATTTCAACCTGAGAAGGAAACCAATCCTTTTACATATTTGTAGGCACCAACCTACATAAGAATCCAATCCCCTTATCAAACTGAGCATCAACTCTATCTTTGAGTACCAACCCAGAGTATGAAGCACCAACTTCAAGAAGTAGACAACCGAATCCATATCAGTCCACATCGAGCACCAACTTTAACTAACTGAATTAGGATCAAGTTCTTTCCACATAGAACATCAGCCCTGCCATAGTACTAACACAAACTATGGGAACTCTAGATCATGTTCTAATCATGCCCTTTGCACATTACTTACACAATGTATTGTTTACCTTTTATCGCTCATAACACTTTAACTTCTTGTCACATTGTTACATTGTCTTCACACTGATACTTCCAAATACCTTTGCGCTAACTCAAATCACTTGAAACTTGGACCAAACAAACATAATGGTCAACTAAACCTATCTTCCAAACCGCAAGACCATACACCTAAATGCAGTAGTCTTCACTGACACTCCTGTTAACTAGTTTCACTATCTTGACTCAAACGCTTGTAGATATCTTTGTGGTGATTCATAACTTCTGTAATTAAGATATAACATGAGTTCTTCTTTTCTCTTCATAACCTCCAAACCACAAGGCCAAACAATAAACTACGGTAGAATGTGGTACCAAGGAACATGACAGTCTAACACTACTTCTGAGCAACAGAGCTTAGAAAACTGCCGCAACATCTCCAAACTTCCTCAACAACAATAGTCTTTTAGAAATAGTTGATTCTAGTAGGAATCCTTTATCTTCTGTTGCTTATGCACCAAATGATGGCATTAATTTGACCTAAATAAAAGTATTTTTCTAAATACTTTTGGGGAAATATGTGTATTATAGTGAAGTTTGATAAGAATATTTTTTATAATTTTTTTCCAAATATTTTTTTTATTAGCTTTTTATTGTCCCTAATTGACGTTTTGAAATTCCCTCGTGTATGACCAACATAATTTGAGATAAACTAGTCATGAAATGATTTTTTTTTCATTGTGTAAATAATTGTGTAGATTGATGACATAAATTTTTTCTAAAAAAAATTTAAAAATTAAAATTTATGAAAAAAATATAAAAAACTTTCATTTCAAGTTTATGGACTAGTTTGCTCATAAATTAATTAATAAATAGAAAACAAGTCTAATTAAAAAAAAAACATATTTAAAAACTACACATCGTCATCTATAATGGGTTTTAATTTTGTAAAAAAATTCAGAAAAAAACATCGTCAGCCATATTGGTAAAGTTAGTCTTTTCTCTTGCTTTGAACATGGAATTCTACTTGTAGGTCCAAGGCTAGGGGTCAACTTACCATGCCTTTCCCAAGCCTAAACACAAACCAAAAACACAGGTGTGGAATTCAAATTTTAAAAAATGGGTATCCGTTCTAAAAACATTAAAAAACAAAACTGGGTACCCATTCTAAAAACAATAAAAAACAAAACAGGTACCCATTCTAAAAAAGAAAATGAGTAGCCGTTCTAAAACACAATAAACAATAAAATGGGTACCCATTTTGGAATAGGTATTCGTTCTAGGCTCGAGCACCCGTTCCTGTCAAGATTTTTTTTAGCCGACACTTCCCCTATATGTGGACCCAACTTCTTACTTTTACCCATAATAAAGATACCCAACTTCTTGCTTTTACCCATAATAAAGATACCCAACTTCTAGACTTTTTCAACATCTCCTTGACATACTTAGCTTGTGAAATAAAGATACCCTTGTCTGATTGAACAATTTGAAGTCTAAGAAAGAATGAAAGTTCACCTATCATAGACATCTCAAACTCTTGCATCTCTTCTGTAAACTTCTTTTACATCCCATCATTGCCACCAAAGATAATATCATCAACATATACAACTACTATTAACATGTGCTCACCTTCTGCATTGATGTAGAGATTACTATTTGTAATGCCTTTCTTGAAGCCTTGTTGATGTAAGTACTTGCCCAACCTTGCATACCATGCCCTAGGGGCTTGTTTTAGACAATATAAAGCCTTTCTAAGTCTACATACCAAATTTTGATCTTCTGATAGCCAAAATCCTTCAGGTTGCTCTATTTAAACTTCTTATAGATCACCATTCAAGAAGGTAGATTTGACATCCATTTGATACACCTTGAAGTGATGCAAGAGCATCCTAGGTTGCAAAGCAATCTTGCATCAACCAAAAAATATTTGTATTCTTTTCTTTTCTTTCATTTCAGTTGTAGTTTAGTAATTTATAGTTCAACATTTTCTACTGCATTTTACCGCATCTTCATATCAAAGCTCGTGAAGCAGGATTTAGCTTCTATGCCATGTTAGATGCATCATACTTAGATTTTAGGAGATTTGGATTTGTCTACCTAAAGTTATCACTATCAGAAGATCATCAGCTTTCACAGAGCAGAGCATTCATGCAGTCAGTTAAGAGAAGAAGGTTTGTGGAGAACTTTCATGAGTTGTAGAGCCTAATGGAACATCATACACAGAAAAGATAGACCTTCCTTGATGTCCACACCAAGTTTCATTCATTTGGGGAGCAATACCGTGTGTTTTAGACTGACCTACATGTTTCTATACATTTCATCATTCAATGGAGTTTGAAACCTCTTAAGGCTGATGCAGAGGATTCTATGAGCTTGAAGATGATATATATACATCTCTTAGGTGCATTAGTAAGTTAGTTGTTATGATAATTTAGATCAAAAATTTTATTTCGGGAGACACTTCAATGCCATGTATGTTGTAACCTGGAAAGCAAGCCTATGATCCCTTTTATTGTAGCCCACATGTTGCCAGCATATAAGCATTTTGATTGTCTAATATATTGAGCATTTGAATCTTCCATTGCATTATATTTTTGTGTCATTTCTAATGTGTTGACTCTTGCTGCATGGTTGGATAGTCCCTGTAGGAGTTTGGACAACACTAAGAGGGGGGGTGAATCAGTGTTGTGTAGATTTTTGCAACTTATTATAACTTTTGATTTACAAGACTCAGAAAGAGAAAGTCATCAATAAACTAAGTACAAGTTTGATAGTGAAAATTATGAGCAGGACCACATAGAGATAAATCTTAACATAGAAGCAAAAACACACATAGAAGCATATCATTAACACAAGAATTACTAGAGTGGAAAACCCTCTCTGGGTAGAAAAACCACTTATGAAGTGCCTCACTGGCTTAACTTTGAAAACATCTTACAAAGCCTCACTGGCTGAAAATTATGTCTCACTGACTATTGAGGTCTCACTGACCTACAAGCCTCACTGGCATACTGTTTAGAAGCACCAGCTTCAAGGAGCACCAACCCCTATTACAGAACAAACTGAAAACACAAATTCAGAGGGTTTCTCTATTTCAATACATAACATTTATTCTCTCTCATATGTTTGTCAAATGACCATTCTATTCAAAAATCAATCCTTCATCCAGATATGCTCAACAACACTACTTTTCTCTGTATGTTTCATCTCTGCCTTACCAATCATACAATCAATGCACCTAATTATCATTGCAATTGCATATTGTCTTTCTGATCACCTTGTCAATCTCTGTATCTGTATTTGATCCCTGTCAGTTCATCATTGATCTGCACAACATCACTCACACACCCCTGTCAATGTACTTGTTAAAACATTATATACAAATTCTGAATATCTTTTCATATTCCTTTCCTCTGAAAAAAAAATCTTTTCATATTTCTCTGTGCATTTTCAATTCTTCAATAACCCCTTCAAATTCAATCTATAAAATTAACTTATCACCAAATTGTCAATCTACAAAGAATAAATCAAACTTCTCTGCAATAAAAAAATTGCACTTAAAGAGAATAAAATCTCTTTCAAACATTATCTTTATCTGCAAGGACAATTTCATCTTCAGATGTAAAAATAAAATTAATCTCTTGAAATAAAACTTTTCACCCTCTCTTTAATAAAATTCTCACATAAAATAACTCCAGATCTTCTTCTCAAAAAATCTCTTGATCTTCTCTTTCAATGCCCTGTATATAAAAAGTCTTCCATCTCTTTCTTTCAATCTAAAAAAAAAACAATAACCTTTCATATTCCTCAGGACTCTTTAATCTGCAAACATAAGAGTTAGAAATCATATTCATTTTTGTACCAATCTGCCCTGAAAATATTTTCTCTTGATATTCCTACAAGAAAATTTAATCATCAAACTCTTTATCTTCTCTTCAATCCATAAAATTTTGTCTTCAAAAAGTTTGTATCAAATCTGCCTTATTCTCAAATAAAAATTCTTAAACTTCATCAAAAATATCTTCAAAAGATAATCTCCTGCAAAAAAAATCTTTTCAACTTCTTTTCTTCTCTTTAAGAAAAATCTTCTCCTTCACAATATTCTATATCAAATCTGCCTTCTAAAGAAAAAGCATCTTATTTGTTTCCAAATAAATCTTTCATCTCAAAAAAAAAATATTTCTAAAACCTTCCAAAAACTCCTTGAAACATTCTTTCTATTTGGGCTTCAAAAAAAATTTCTATAAACTGCCAAAAAGCATTGAACTGCAGTTAACATTATGTTTTGACGTTCATATGCACGTCAATGTGCATGGTCATACTTTGGAGGCAACATTTAAACATTAACCACCGATTGTGGCTTTCACGCCCTTGGAGTTTTTAAACACAACCATTGATATTACTTTACCGCCCGTGCACTCAAGGTTAAGATTGGTTCAACTGGTATTAAGGAGAGGAGGGGCCGGTGACATAACGTTGTTCACCCCTTCGTAAGTTATAACTTAAGACCCGACAACCGCTTCTCCCGGTCAACAGCCAAAAAGAACATAAAGGGATGACGGGTAGACAAGGGCTATGAAGGGATAACATAGGATTAAGTTTATAAAAGAGAAAGTATTGAGTCTTAGGAACTTTCAATGATCCTAACATAATTTGATATTCATAAAATAGAACTTCATACTTAATCACCTCTGTCTTTTCTGTCATGGCACAAATATCAAATGTTCAAACAACATGAACATAATTCTAAACACCAATGCCAATGACAATAAATATCATAAATGAGAATGCCACAAACCATCACCATATGATCCTGATCCTCAACACTGGACTAGTCAAGTTTTCACTTGATCATGACTGTACCAAGACATCTGATTTGATGCATTAGACAATTCAACTTATGACACCTTCATTTTTCCACATAATGATGTGTTGATCCACCTTGAGAGAACCTTGAAGTTAACCAGATTGAAGTTTGAACCAAACTCAAAAAACTTATCATGTATACCTTTTGGTATAGATTTCATTTATTGACAACTGATCATATCACATACTGAAGTCATTTTGGAGTGAACCTTGACTATGTTTTATAACTGATCTGCAATTATTCTACAACATGAAAACCACATGATTCCTTACTATCAAGCTCAAGATGATGCCTTTGACTTATACAAGAAGATAAAGCACCAAATTCCTAAACAACTGCCACATACAATGTGATTAGTAATCAACTGCTAATCTCACAACAACCTTGATGATCATCATTACCATGATATGAAATCTTTGAGTCTTCTCTGCCTTGCATCATCAACCTCCTGATATGAACACACTTTTGACATCAATGACAACCTATCACCACCAGTCCCTTCTTAGGACCCTCCATCCATGACTGCACCAAGTGGTATCAGAGTGAGTTTGCGAATCCTATGGAAGTGAAGGCATTCCATAAGATCTTGTGGTGAACCGATCTCCGACATGAGGTAGTTTACTTGTGTTTGTCAACAGAGCACCGATTGTGAGGCAGTTGCATGGATGCCGCTAAGGAGGATGCCTGCTATGGCCAATATTGCTGGAAGAATGGAAGAGATGATAAGAACAATGCAGGTTAGATTAGATTATGTAGAAGAAGATAGAAGAAGAGGACTAAACCCTAGACATGAAGATGAAAGAGATGATGATGGATTTCAAGCTAGTGACCAAAATGAAGAAGCTCTAGAAGAAGAAGAATCAGATCAGGCAAAGATGTCAAAAGCTATTTCTAAGATGGGTAAGAGACCTAGAATGGAAGTATCAAACTATAGCAAAAATTTGAATCTTGAGGAATTGATTGACTGGATAAATGACTTGGAGGAATACTTTGAATATGAAGAAGTTGAAGATCCAGAGAGAGTGAGATTTGCAAAATCTAAGTTGAAAGGACATGTTTCTATCTAGTGGAGAGAAGTTCAATTGGATAGAAATAGTAGAGGAAAAGAGAAGATCATAAAATGGGATAAGATGGTGACCAAGTTGAAGAATCAGTTCATACTTGCTGACTATGAGTTGAATTGTTGAAGAGATTGCAAAACCTAAGACTGAAGAATTTCATAAGATGATCATAAGGACTAGACATAGTGAAGCAAGCAAGGAGAAAGTGGAAAGGTACATAAATGGATTGAGAATGAACATTCAAGAAGAATTAAGTTTGGTGAGGATGACAACAGTAGAAGAAGCATATCAGTTTGCATTGAAAGTTGAATACAAGTTGAATAAGAAGCATGAGCAGAGGTAGAGAGGTAGAGGATGTAAATTTCAAAGAGGCATAACATATTCTAGAGGAGAAAGACCTTATGCGAAGCAAAACAAGGAAATCAGTCCATACAAGAAGGAAGATAGAGATGATAGGAGTTTCTACCGCAACAACAGAGGGAATCATAATTATTACCGTAATGAAGGATATAGGAGAGATGAAAGAGGATTTGACAAAATATCATTCAGAAGAACTTGTTCTAAGTGTGGAGGTGAAGGACACAGAGCATTTGAATGTCACCAAGGAAGTACGAGTAAGAGGACAGAGAACAGTGCAAGAGAAACATATGTGAAGGAAGAACCTGTTGGATCACCTAGTTTAGTGGAAAAGCCAAAGAAAGGAGAATAATCGGTCATGAGGAGAGATTTATTTCAAGCAGAGACAACTGAGGAACCACCGCAAAGGAAAAGTTTGTTCTGAATAAGATGCAAATCAGGAGGTAAATGTTGTAGGGTTATCATTGATAGTGGTAGTACAAATAATCTAGTTTTAGAGAAGATGGTGATGAAGCCAAATCTAAAAAGATTGAAAAACCCTAAGCCCTAAAAGATAGCATGGATTCAAGATGAACACAAGATACTGATGAGTGAACAATGTCTGGTGAAATTTCATATAGGATCTCATGTTGATGAGGTATTGTGTGATATTATGTCAATGGATGTATGCCATATATTGTTAGGAAGACCATGATATAATGATATAAAGGATATACATGATGGAAGGAAAAATACATATACTATAACATCAAATGGGAAGAAACATATCTTGATACCTTTGGAAGATGAACCTAAGAGTGAAGTATGTGGGAATGCTAGAATTTGTTTGGTTGATGGAAGGAAATTTTTAGATGGATTAAGACATGAGAATATGTGTTATGCTTTGATTCCAAAGAAGTGCGGAACCCTAAGTACAAGAAACACCACAACAATAGAAGGACCACCACTAGAGGAAATAACTGTATTATTGACAGAGTACCAAGATATCATATCAGATAATGTGCCTGAAGGATTGCCACCAATTTGGAGTATGTCATCATATGGACCTTATACCTGCAGCAAGTTTTCCTAACAAAGTGGCACATTGGATGACACCAGTAGAAAATGTAGAGTTGAATAGACAAATACAAGAGCTATTGAGGAAAGGATTGATTAGAGAAAGTTTAATCCCATGTGCGGTATCCAGAGTACTAGCACTGAAGAAATATGGAGAATGGAGGATGTGTATAGACTCTAGAGCAATCAACAAGATCACTATAAAGTATAGATCTCCATTGCCAAGGATGGATGACATCATGGACTGTTTGAGTGGAGCAAAGTATTTTACAAAGATAGACTTGAAGAGTGGATACCATCAAATTAGAATCAGAGAAGGAGATGAGTGGAAGACTGCATTCAAGACAAATGAGGGATTGTATGAATGGTTAGTGATGCCTTTTGGATTAACTAATGCACTAAGTACTTTCATGAGGTTGATGAATGAGGTTTTGAAGAAATTCTTAGGGAAGTTTGTTATTATATACTTGGATGATATTCTAATTTTTAGTAAGACAAAAGAAGAACATTTGTAGCATATTAGACAAGTATTGCAGAGGTTGAGAGAAGAAAAATTATTGATAAACATCAAGAAATGTAGTTTCATGAAGGAAGAATTGGTTTATTTGGGATTTGTGATTTCTGTGGAAGGATTGAAGATGGACCCTGAGAAAGATCAATTGTTGAGTGGCCAACACCTATGAACATTGGAGAGGTAAGATCATTTCATGGACTAGCAAGTTTCTATCAAAAGTTCATTAGAAATTTTAGTACAGTATGCACACTTATGGTAGAGACAATGAGAGGGGATAGGAAGGAATTTAAGTGGACATCAAAAGCAGATTAGAGTTTGAATTATTGAAGTAAAAGGTGACAGAGCAACCAGTGTTAGCATTACCAAATTTTAACAAAGTATTTCAAGTTGATTGTGATTCCAGTGGGAATGTAATAGGATCAATGTTAAGTCAAGAAGGGAGACCAGTAGCATATTTCAGTGAGAAGTTGAATGATACAAGGAGAAGATATTTAGTTTATAATCAAGAGTTCTATGCTATAATTCAAGCTTTGAAGAAGTGGAGACATTACTTGTTGCCTAAGGAATTTGTGTTGTACACTGATCATCAAGATTTGCAGTATATGAATAGTCAAGGAAAGTTGAATCAGAGACATATGAGATGGGTAGAGTTCATGTAGAGTTACACATTTGTATTGAAGCACTAGAGTGAAAGTCAAATAAAGTTGCAAATGCATTGAGTAGAAGAAGGAATTTGCTGACAGAGATGAGGGTAGAAGTATTAGGTTTTGAAGAAATGAAGCATATGTATGAAGAGGATCTTGATTTTGTAGAAGCATGGAAAGCATGTAAGGATCCTGTATGATAGACATAAGTAAGTTGTTGGATTGTTTCATTCAAGATGATATGTCATTCAAAGGAAATTAGTGGCACATACCTAGGAGTTCAATGAGATAATTTGATCAAGGAGAAGCATAGTGGTGGATTGACAGGACATTTTGGGATTGACAAGATATTATCTTTAGTAAGTGAACATTATTTTTGGCATCAGATATAAGGATGTAAGGAATTTTGTTCAAAGTTGTAGAGTTTGTCAAGTTGCAAAAGGGAGTAGTTAGAATACTGCTTTGTACAAATCTTTGACAGTATTGGAGAGACCTTGGGAAGATATAAGCATGAGTTTCATATTAGGTTTGCGAAGAACACAAAGGGGATATGATTCTATATTTGTTGTAGTGGATATATTTTCAAAGATGACACATTTCATTCCTTGTAAGAAGACAAATGATGCAGTGCATGTAGCTGACTATTTTTCAAGGAGATTGTGAGATTGCATGGATTACCTAAGAGTATAGTTTCAGATAGGGATAAAAGATTCATTGGATATTTTTGGAGGACATTGTGGAAGAAGATGAAAACATACCTAAAGTTCAGTTCAACATTTCACCCACAGACAGATGGACAAATAGAAATGGTAAATCAGAGCTTGGGTAACTTGTTGAGATGTTTAGGAGACAAAGCAAGGAATTGGGATCTAATTCTACCATAAGCAGAGTTTGCATACAATAATTCAGTGAATAGAAGTATAGGGAAGACACCATTTGAAGTTGTGATAGGAGTGAAACCTACAAGAGTAGCAGAGCTGAGAAACACCAGTATGGAGAAGAAGAGAAGTGCAAAGGCAGAAGAATTCGTAGGATACATGGAGACATTGCATAATTAGGTTAGAAAACATTTGGAAGAGATGGATAATAAGTATAAGGAGCAAGCATATGAGAAGAGGAGACATAAAGATTTTTTAGTTGGAGATAAATTTGTGGTATATCTAAGAAAGGAGAGATTTCCAATAGGAACATATAACAAGCTGAAGATGAAGAAGGTTGGACCATGTAAGATTCTTAAGAAGTTTGATTCAGGAAATGCATATGAAGTGGAGCTGCCATAGACATTTGGTATATCACCTATATTCAACATTGTAGACCTATATCAGTATCATGGGGGAGAGTCAAGTGACAACATTGAAGATGGATTGAAGAATCAGTTACCATAGCAACAACCAGAGCAGATAGAGCCAATTTTGGATAGTAGAATTGGATGTAGCACTAGAGGCAATTAGTATAAAGAGTATTTGGTTAAGTAGAAAGGAAGACTGGAAGAAGATTCATCATGGATTTCTTAGGCTGAGGTAGATTGCCTTGGTTTTCCTCTAGCCCTAGAAAAGTGAGGGACTCACTTTTTCAACAACCCCGGGTGTCTGATGTAGGAGCATCCCAAGTTGCAGAGAAATCTTACATCAACCAAAAAATATTTGCATTTTTTTTCTTTCATTTTAGTTGCAGTTCAGTAATTTACAGTTCATTTTACTGCATTTTACCGCATCTTCATAGTAGAGCTCACAGTGCAGGATTTCACTTCTATGCCATGTCAAACACATCATACTCAAATTTTAGAAGATTTGGATTTGTCTACTGAAATTTATCACTATCAGAAGATCATCAACTTTCACAAAGTAGAGCATTCATGCAGTCAGTTAAGACCAGAAGGCTTGCAGAGCACTTCCGTGACTTATGGAGCCTAATGGAACATCATACACAACAACCAAGGACTGAATAGACCTTCCTTGAGGTCCACACCAAGTTTCATTCATTTGCAGAGTAATACCATGTGTTGTAGGCCAACCTACATGTTTCTATACATTTCATCATTGATTGGAGTTTGAAACCTCTTAAGGCTGATGTGGAGGATTCTATGAGCTTGAAGATGATATATATACATCTCTTAAATGCATTAGGAAATTAGTTGTTAAGATAGTTTAGATCAAGAATTTTGTTCCAAGAGGCACTTCAATGCCATAAATGTTTTTGTTATGTCATAAAATGTCCCGTTGGGGGATTTTCCCTCTTAAGGTTTAGCTCCCAGGTCTTTAGAATGCATTTAGAGCATCTTGCATGATAATTTTGACTCCCGATGAGAAAACCCCGAAGTCTTATGGCAAATAGGACATAGGGGGTGCTATTTTGATTATCCTTGAACAAAAATAAGGGGGTGGACTTGGACACTAGCACCATAGTCTTGCCCTATTTTGGGTCTACCTTAAATTTAAATGTCAATTTTATGATTGTTATTTAGGTCCTATGCTGACATCTGAAAATTGAATTACAAAATTCTTAGCATGAATCTTTGTAGTTGCATATATAAGCATGTTTAGGACTTCATTTGCAAACTAGATGGAAATTAGAGGAGCATTGTGATTTTATGATTTTGATTCAAGGCATTCATTGTGTTACAGAGTAGTACTTTGTTGTTATTGTGTTTGTATTTGCAGATTTGACTCCATCTCCTCATGGCATGAAGAGCACCTTCCTTCCATGAGATCTACACTTCAATGTGATATCTATTGTGTTTTCAATCATTTATCATTTGGATTTTTGCCTCTATTGCACAGGGATACACACTCTTATCTGACAATGGTGTTCAGAAGACTTGAATGTCTCTTCGGGGCTTGACTGAGGCAAGCCTATAAACACCACAACCCCCTCCCACACTCCTTTGTGATTACAGGTTATAGGTACCAAGTTTCACAGAGTGGAGTTGCAGAAAGGAGGTTACAGACAACAAGGATTCGAGATCCAAAAGAAAGAGGACAGTGTGCAACATTTTGGGACAAGGGTGCTAGTCCTTGTGTCCTCCACTTTTCCTGGGGTAGAAATGGAAGGTATAGTGTAGATCAATGTCGGAAGAAGATTCATATTTTGTGATGAAAACTATACCTTGGACTAGGGCGCTAGTCCAAGTGTCCTTGACTGTTCCGCTTTCTGAACTTCAAAAAATAGTGAGTTAATAATCTCTGTCCTTCACCTTAGTTTGAAAGGATTTGTTGCAATTCATTAATTTGCTTACTATTTTACATATTTAGGGGTTTAAGAGTAATTAAGCATTAAATTGAGATATTGTTTGATACATTTGAACTTCAACATTGTTCCAAGTGGTAGCCCAACTTGATAGGTGATTGCTCTCGCTTAGTGGAGATTCAACTCGGTTGATATGCCCTTGAATGTTTGTGGTGAAGAGAGGGTTTACCTTTGAAACAAACAAAACAAAGCCCTCTTTTTACCACTAAACATTTTGGTGAACTCATGATTTTTGCACCTTGCTGAGTCTTGTGTGATAGATTTGCATTCATTAATTTTATTGTATTAAAAGAATTACAAAAAAATTGAAAATTTTTGAAAATTTTCAAAATTTGCATTCTAGGGTTTGAATTGTCACATAATTGGCATTGATTTAGTTGCATTTTATTTAATTTCTGATTTTTGCATTAAAATCTGAAATTTATTTTTCATCATATTGCATTTGAAAATTACAAAAAAAAAAATAGAAAATTTGAAAAATTGAAAATTTTGAAAAAACTAGCATTTTAGAATTGCATTTTGAAATAATTTGAATTAATTTTCATTTAATTTTTGATTTTTGCATTAGATCTGAAAATCATATTCATTTCATTCATAATTTTCTTATTGCATTGGAAAAATTACAAAAAAATTAAAAATTTAAAAAAATTGGCATTTTAGCTTTGCATTTTGACATAATTTTAATTAATTTTCATTTAATTTCTTATTTTTAATTTAGATTTGACCTAAACTACAAAAATTCATTTTTTTTATTTATCATTTTCATATTGCATTTACAAATTTACAAAAAAATTACAAAATTTGAAAAATTTGAAAATTTTGGCATTTTAGACTTGCATTTTGAAATAATTTGAATTAATTTGCATATCATTTCATTTAATTTCTGATATTTTCTTTAGACCTGATTTAAATTGGAGAAATTTCATGCATTGCCTTTTTCATATTAAAATTGCTAGGGTTTGTTTGAAATTTCAAATTTTTCTTGTAACCTAGTAATTCCTAAAGCTAGGGTTTGTAGTTAACATCTTGTTTCAGATTTTACTACTCATCTTAGACACTCATTCAAATCTGATTTTGCATGTATTGTTGCATATTAGTGTGTTTTTGCATTCATATTTCAAAAATTTGTATTTACACATATTTAATTTCAACAAAAACTAGCAATTTTTCATTGATTTTCACTAGATTTTGACTTGTCATCTCTAGAGAATTGCATTAAAGGCATGTTGTGAAGGATATTGTTACATTAGTGGACTGAAATTGACCTTATTACTCACTGCCCCTCATCAATTTCCTTACAACACCTCTTCTTTCACTCATTTGCATTGAGAAATTGTAGAAAAAGTTGAAAAAAGTGAACATTTTAAGTGCACAAACAAGCATATTTTGTGTTGTTTCATTGCATACAATCTCAATACATAAACTGATCATTCGGACCTTGTTGTGTTGAAATCTTTTCCTCATATCCCTTGTGTTGTTGTGTCCTTTTAGCCCTTTCCCTCAAACAAGTGTTTAGGAGTGAAATGGTCACACATCTAGGGTGCCTTAATCATCATAAAACTTTACATGTCTTATCTTATTAGAGTTTATTGGACATTGATGTTACAAGACATTTCATCATGGCATCTTCATCTCATTGCTCTTTGGTATCTTTACATGCATGTATCAAAAAATTTGAGAATTTCTACAAATTTCTTAATATGAATCCTCATGTTTGCACTTATATACAAGCTATGTATCACAAGGATATATTAAAATCTCTTCATTTGAAATCCTTGACTATGTATCTGATTATGACAACTTCATATCTCTCATGAATACATACCCTTTGGTAGTAGAAGATTTAACAAAACACATTGAGAGTAATGAGTGTGAAACTCCCCTTAATGCTTTGGAATTAATAGCTAAAACATATGGTGATGATGATAATGATGATTCCATAAGTTATCCCACTTCTCCTATTGTTGAATGTCCAAGAACCTTAGATGAGAAAACTATGAATAACTCTATTAATGTTACAACACCTAACCTTCCTAACAACACTGCACCTTCCTCTCATTCCAATGCTCTCCTACCCAAGATGTAGCATTAGTGGATGAGAAAACGTCTCTCACATTAAATCCTTTAGGGATAGATGTTGGGTGCAATCAAGGGGGAAACAATGTTAATTCAATCTTCACTAATAGACTTTGTAGCAATATTCTAAGATGATTGTGCGAGGGGCACTAGTACACTCTCTTGCTTAAAACTAGTGATCACGGTTTAAGGAGATCAAAAACCACCTAGACACTCCGATTTCATTTTCAACTATGCACAACAAATTAGTGTGCCGCAACATCCCATAATTTCTCACACGTACAACACTCGTAATAACAAGCAAAGTAAACAAGAACCTCATGTGCCTGTATCTCTTCCATGTTCTCAACCTATACTTCCTCCATCACCTCATCTTACTCCTAAAAGAGGTCAATAATATGATCTTGTCAAGTAGCTTCACACTACTCCGGCTAAGATCTCTCTTTGGGATTTCATACAAACATCACCTACATACCATGGAATGCTCTAAGAAGCTTTACAAAAGGTGATTGTACCACCTGCTGCTAAGCCTATGATGTAGCAGCTCTATTAGATTGTATGTATGGGACAGAAAAGGATATTTTCTTTCAACCACATGAATTACCATCAATCAAAGTTCAAAACCAATATGATTCTCTTATAATATTTGTCAGAGTAAAAACAAACTAATCAAGCATGTTATGATTGATACTGGATCAGCTCTAAATGTTTGTTTCATGGACTTACTACACAAAATAAAGGCCGACACATTAAAAATCAAACCGGATAAACTTAGTATTTGTGGCTTTGATAATCATAGTAGCCAATCAGTAGGTACTATAACCCTACCTGTAAAGGTAGGTCCTGTGACTTTACTTGCTCTTTTTTCATGTCATACCTGGCGCGCTTTCATATAATATGATTCTCAGTAGACTCTAGATTCATTGCATGGGGGAAGTTTTGTCTGCTCTTCATAGATCAATAAAGTTTATTTATCAAGACAAGCTTTGCACCATACACGCTGATCCTGAACCAGATAATTGTTCACATACTTAAATGCAAAAACAAGTTTACAATCATATGAGCTTAAACAATTTACGAGCTGATTCATCAATGCCTCTTGCCATGGATAATGTTGTGTAAGACTCTGCACCATGAAATTCACTTTTTGGTGATGATTGGGCTCATTAGAATTTAATCCTTGCATTGTAGGGGAATATAAACTTAATAATATTAACACATCAAAAGTCGCATCAATCTCATCTAAGCAAACTTTGGAAACACCTAAGAAAACCAAAGCCTCCTTGATAGAAAACAAAGATAATATTCCTACTTATACTACAAATTTTGAGACCTATGAGGCTTCACCATCCTCTAAAGAAATGACATCCCTCTATGGTCAAGAATTCAAAATCCTTTATAACAACTGTGACTATGTAGGTAATGGATGTGGTGTAAATCAACAAGGGATTCAAGTACCTATAGAATCTACCTCAATACATTACTCAAGTAGTATTAGATATAATCCTTTTAAAGAAAAGAAAGCCTCTCGTCATCCTAAACTCAATGTTAATGCAATTTCAACAAGACCAAATCAACATGTGAGGTATCCTGAGTCGATAAGCCACACTCGTTGTAGCACATATTATAGTTGCTCTCAAGGGTCGCCTCTTCCTAGATATGTATGTTCTTAACATTGGGATGAAATAGGTAAGTATTTCTAACCCTTTACCTCCATGTGTTTCCCCCGTGAAGTATTATGTGTTGTTTAGGCCTCCTAGGATGACCCTTGATTCTCTTGTAAGGTCAAGGATATCGGGAGACCACCTCTATTGTGACCCTTCTTCTATTTGTGTCATCATGCTTCTATATTGCTTGTCCTGTATTTTCATTATTGTGTGTTGTGTCTTATGGACATAGTGTTGCGGTTGGTGACTTAGGGGCACCCTCCTATGTGACTGTCCCTAAGGCACTTGTTTCTCCTCTCTTGATTTATTGTTTACCTTCTTCTAGTGGTTCTATCTAGTTGGTGGATGACGAAAAACATATTATACTGATATGGACCTAGTGTCCCTTTGGTGAGAAATAAAAAAATGGACTTAGTCCATACATGATGATGGGGTTGATATATATTATCTGACGCTTGGCTAGTAGAATCACTCCATGTGATATCTTGATGTTGTCTTATCAAACTTACAAACCATGACAATACTGTTGTTCCATGCACTTTATCTATCTTGAATCTTTTTTTCCTTGGATCTTTATGTGAATGATTACATGCATTGTTGATTATATGGATGCTAACACCTTTTCTTGCAGGGAATTATGTGTTTGTGGGAACATGTCGCGATCATAAAGTACATGTCACCTCTGGGGGGCATGGGCTTTGTGAGAGCTTGTGTTCCCTTGTGTGTTTTCTTCCTACCTTAACGTGCTTGATATCGATACATGATATCAACCACCTTAAGGTGGGGGCATATGTAAGGTAAGTTGTCTAATGATTTTGGTACTAACGAAGTGTGTTTGAAGCCCTCTATGGAGGTGGGATGTTGTATCTCTGAGTGAGTGCACATCTTTCTTTCTTTTATATTGAAATCACTTAATCCCTCTACGGAGGCGGGGATGATGTATTTCTCGAGGAGATTGCACATCTTGTCATTTTCAAAAAGTCCTCCAAGGAGGTGGGGCAGATCTGAGACTATCCTAGCCCTTAAGCATGTCTTCGGTGATTGTTGTGGCTTAGCCCAATCATCGGTGTGTGCCTGAGATGGTGAGGGCTTAGCAATAAGTTCCATATATTGCCTTGTTTGTCGTGTTTTCTCCGTGTCTTCCATGTGTTTTCCCCCTTGTGTGGCTAACCCCCACTTGGGCTTTGTATGGCATTCTTTCCCCTCTCATGTATGTGTAGCGACGTGCTCCACTTACACTTGAGGTTTTGTATGGCATGTTTTTCCTTTGGGTTTGTATGTTGCATTGTTACTTTCCATGTATTTTCATTCATATATATATGAGAAAATGAAAAATAAATAATCGTTGCATTCACTATATTTGTTGCATCTTCAATGTTGTCTTCTCCATGTTTTGCGTGATTGTAACTATCTCCTCCATGTTTTGTGTTCTTGTTACTGTCTTCAATGTGTTTGGTGTGTCTTCACCATGCTTGGTGTGTTTTCTATGTTTGTTGACCTTACTTTAATGCATGTATTGGCCTTGCGTTTATACATACATTAAATTGGGGGCTAAATGTTATGTCAGAAAATGTCCCTTTGGGGGCTTTTCCCTCTTAAGGTTTAGCTCCCGGGTCTTTAGAATGCATTTAGAGCATCTTGCATGCTAATTTTGACTCCCGATAAGAAAACCCTGAAGTCTTATGGTAAATAGGACCTAGGGGGTGCTATTTTGATGATCCTTGAACAAAAATAAGGGGGTGGACTTGGGTGCTAGCACCCTAGTCCTACCCTATTTTGGGTCTACCCTAAATTTAAATGTCAGTTTTATGACCGTTATTTAGGTCCTATGCCGACATCTCAAGTTTGAATTAAAAAATTCTTAGTGAGAATCTTTGTAGTTGCATATATAAGCATGTTTAGGACTTCATTTGCAAACTAGATGGAAATTAGAGGAGCATTGTGATTTTATGATTTTGATTCAAGGCATTCATTGTGTTACAGAGCAGTACTTTGTTTTTATTGTGTTTGTATTTGCAGATTTGACTTCATCTCCTCATGGCATGAAGAGCATCTTCCTTCCATGAGATCTACACTTCAAGGTGATATCTATTGTGTTTTCAATCATTTATCATTTAGATTTTTGCCTCTATCCTACAGGGATACGCACTCTTATTTGACAATGGTGTTTGAAAGACTTGAATGTCTCTTCAGGGCTTGACCAAGGCAAGCCTTTAAACACCACAACCCCCTCCCACACTCCTTTGTGATTGCAAGTTAGAGGTACCAAGTTTCATGGAGTGGAGTTGTAGAAAGGAGGTCCAGACAACAAGGATTCAGGATCCGAAAGAAAGAGGACAGTGTGCAACATTTTGGGACAAGGGTGCTAGTCACTGTGTCCTCCACTTTTCCCAGGGAAGAAATGGAAGATACAGTACACATCAGTGTCGGAAGAAGATTCAGAATCTATGATCAAAACTATACCTTAGACTAGGGCGCTAGTCCCAGTGTCCCCAACTGTTCCACTTTCCAAACTTTGAAAAATAGTGAGTTAATAATCTCTATCCTTCACCATAGTCTAAAAGGATTTGTCGCAATTCATTAATTTGCTTACTGTTTTACATATTTAGGGTTTTAAGAGTAATTGATCATTAAATTGAGATATTGTTTGATACATATGAACTTTCGCATCATTCCAAGTGGCAGCCCAACTTGATAGGTGATTACTCTCACTTAGTGGAGATTCAAATCAGTTGATATGCCCTTGAATGTTTGTGGTGAAGGGAGGATTTACGTTTGAAACCTAAACAAAACAAAGCCCTCTTTTTACCACTAAACAGTTGTAACTTGGAAAGAAGGCCTATGAGCCCATTGATTGTAGCTCGCAATGTTGCTGCCATATAAGCATTTTGATTGTCTGATATATTGAGCATTTGAATCTTCCATTGCATTCTGTTAATGTGTTTTTTCCATTGTGTCGACTCTTGTTGCATGGGTGGACAGTCCCTTCTTAGGACCCTCCATCCATGATTGCACCTTGACGTCTTTGTGGACTACAAATGCAAGAAACATTTTGATTGCTTCCAATCTTGCCACATGAGAAAAAGTTTTTTCAAAGTCAATACCTTCTACCTAAGCATATCCTTTGCAGAATAATCTTTCCTTGTTTCTAATCACTTGTCCATCCTCATTTAGTTTGTTCCTGAATACCCATTTTGTGCTAATGACATTCTTATCTTTAGGTCTTGGGACAAGTTCCCATGTTTCATTCTTCTCAATCTGATTTAGCTCTTCTTACATAGCATTAATCTCTAATTCTCATCTTTACTAGCTTCAATGAAATTCTTAGGCTCTACTTTGGATATCAAAGGGAAGTTTACCTATTCTCTTAGTTTACTCCTAGTTACAACTCCATCATCCTTATTGCCAATAATCTGATCCTCTGAGTGGTTTCTCTGAACATACTTTGTAGGTGTCTTGGTAGTCTCCTTCCTTGTTTCTTCTTCTTCAACTTCATCTTCTTTTGTACAGGTAGATTCATCTGAGCAACAGTCTTCTTGATTATGTGTGGATGGATGTAACTCTTCATCAACCCTAGCATTTGCACTCTCAACTATCTTCTATAGTCTTTTATTGTAGCATCTATATGACTTGCTTCTAGTTGAGTAGCCAAGAAAATTTCCTTCATCATATCTTGAGTCAAACTTGCCCAAGTTGTCTTCATATCTTATGATATAACATCTACTTCCACTGAAATACTTGATAGATGTTGGTCTACCCTTGGACAATTCATATGGAGTCTTTTTGTTATTTATTCTTATCTGTCCTCTGTTAAGAATGTAGACAATAGTTGGACTACTTCTTTCCAATACACATCAGGCAGCTTGGCTTCATTCAACGTTGTTCTTGTCATCTCGTAAACTATTCTATTCTTCCTTTCAACTACTCCATTTTGTTGAGGAGTCCTTACAATAGAGTATTGTCTCCTTGTTCCATGTTTTTCACATAATTCTTCAAATTCATTTGATGTGAACTCACCACCTCTATTTGATCTTAAGAACTTGATTCTAGAATTCATTTCATTCTCAACCATAGACTTGATGATCTTTAAATCTATTAAAATCTTATGATTTATCTTTCAAAATCGTAACCCATGTCATTATGGAATAATCATCAATGAGCAACATAAAGTACCTTTCACCTTGAAGACTCCTTATTTTGGTAGGACCACACAAATTTGTATGAATGAGTTCTAATGGCTTTGTGGAAGAGTACTCCTTGGTCTTGAACCTTGTCCTTGTTTTCTTCCAAATCTAACATTCCTTACAAAAGGTAATAGCATGCTTAGCAATCTATGGCATATCCCTCATTGCATGTTTAGAGCCAATCTTCACAAGACTACCAAAATTGATGTGATCCATCCTCTTGTGCCACAACCAACTCTCATTTGTCTATCCTATAGGGCAATTCCTTCCTTTGAGTTCAATAAGATTATACAAGTTATTCTTTGTCTACTTTCTTTTGCCACAAGTTTTCCAGCACTTGCTCTTCTGATTTCACATCCTTGTGCATGGAAGATGAGGTTGTATCCTTTGTTTCACATCTAACTTACACTGAGAAGATTGTGCTTGAGACCTTCTACATATAAGACATCTTCTATCCTCGTCTTTCCATCAATACTTATTGTACCTTTACCACATATTCTTCTAGTGGTGTTGTCTCCAAACTTGACTGATACACCATTTCATTTTACAAGGATAACAAACTTGCTCTTATCTCCTGTCATGTGACTTGAGAATCCACTGTTTATAACCCAAGGATTTGCTTTCCCTTGTGCATGAAATGTAGTTTGGACAATCATTGAATTTTCACCTTCATGATTGTTCTTCTTGACTTTCCATTCCTTCTTGTAATCTATCTTTTGGTTTTCAAGAATGTCTATCCTTATGTCTTGGTTATCAAGATCATTCATCTGAGATTTGGACTTTGCCAAGCTACTTTTGCAAAACTATGCTATGTGCCCAAAATTGTTGCAAACATGACATATTATGTTTAAATGAGTCAAATGGGCAAAATAATTTGTACTTACATAATCACTTCTCATTCTAGATCTGCATTCAATGGCTCTGTGACCATACTGATTGCAAATGAAACAATAACCATAGAAAGCATAATTAAACTTGTTCATGAATGTTTGTCTTGCAGGAGTTGATCTTCTAAATTTTCGTCTTTGAGAGATGATAGAGATGAAATCGACTTCTTCAATTTTCTTACTCTCTTTCTTCATTGGGATTTCTTCATTTGGCACTATCTTCTTTGAGTTAGTCTTCTTTGCAGGAGCAGAAGATTGTGTGACTTCTTCATCATAGACCAAACTTGACTTTATGAATGGAAGTCTTTGAATGTTTATTATATCATTCAAAATTTGAGAGTTCTTCCCAAACTTGATATTCTTATTCAACTGAGCATGTACCTTTTCAACTTCTTTTCTCAAGGAAACAATTTCTTCTTCAATTTTTAAACACTCATTTAATTTGGCTTTGAGATTAGTGTTCATGAAGTCTACAATCCTTTTTCTTTATTCAATTTGAATCTTCAAGCTAACAATCATTTCCCCTAACTCTTTAAGCTTTGCCTTTTGTTCTTTATTTTCTTTTCTCATTAATCTCAAGTCCTCAAGAGCAGAAATAAGTTCACCTTTAAGATCAAGTTAACATTCTTCTTCATCAATATATGTCATGTCTTCTTCTCCAGGATCTAGTATTTCTTCACCATCTTCTATAGGGTTGTCTTCATTTCTTAAAACAACACTCCTTGTTTCTATTGCCATGAGCTAAGTTTCTTCTTTGTCACTGTCTGAGACACTTTCATCACTCTCATTAGATGAGTTGCTTTCCTCTTTGGAATAGAGGATTTTCTTATGTTTGTGAAAGCTCCTCTTTTCATGTTTGCCTTGTTTGTGACTCTTTTTATGTTGATAATGTTTGCCATCTTTATTTATGTTATTCTCTTCTTCCTCATCGCTACTTTCACTTTTGGCTTGAGGACAATTAGCAACAAAATGACCAATCTTACCACAATTAAAGCATTTGAAAGGTAACTTACCTTTGTACTGGCCAAAACCCTTCTTCAAATTTCTCACAAAGTTAGCTTTGTCATTATCAGACCCATCACTTGGCTCAAATGCATCATTCTTTTCTTTCTTAGATGCTTTGAAATCAACTTCCTTCTTAGATGTCTCCTTACTAACATTTCTTCATTTCATAAGCAGTAAGAGATCCATACAAATCATCCATTGTGAAATTATTTAGATCTCTATCTCCTTCAATAGTAGAAACTTTTGAATCATACCTTTGGGGAAGGGATCTTAGAACCTTCTTCACAATTACAGATTCTTTCATTTCTTCACCAAGTCCTCTGATAGCATTGACAATTTCATCCACTTAGAGTAGATAGTCAACAATATTTTCTTCTTTATTCATCTTCAGACTTTCAGACTTGCCTCTATAGGTCAGTATCTTAGCTTTTTTCACCTTATCATCACATTCATAAATGTCATGAAGCTTTTTCCAAATATCCTTAGTTGTCTTGCACTGCATTACTTTGACAAACTCTGTATTGGTCAGACCACACAAGATAGCATTATTTTCCTTAGCATTGTTCTCACATTCTTTCTTGCCAGCCTGGTCTATTGGAGGAGTTGCAAGTTCAATGTAACTATCAATCACAGATCTCCAAACATCATACCCTAGAGAGGTAAAACAGGCTTCCATCCTTATACTCCAAAAGGCATAGTTAGATCCATCAAAAAGAGGTGCTCTGTTAAAAGAGGATCCTTCTTGTCTTGCCATATGTTCTAATCCAACATCTACCTTTATCTATTAGGTTGCACCAAGGAACTTGTCTCTGATACCAATTGTTAGAACACACAAATATACTGAGAGGGGGGTGAATCAGTTATACCAATTTTTACTTTAATTCTACTACAACAATAGGATATTTACTGCATCAACCAAATTATGTAAAAACTAAGCAAACATAAACATAACCACATATCCACACAAGGGAACACAAGATTTACGTGGAAATCTAGAAGGAAAAAACCATGGTGAGAAAAGATGCTTGGGTCTACTACCCAAATCCAACCTCACAAAATGAATAAATGAACTACAATATTTTGTAGGCACCAACCCACAGGAATTTCAACCTAAGAAGGACATCAATCCATTTACAAATTTGTAGGCACCAACCTATAGGAGACTCCAATCCCCTTATCAAACTAAGGACCAACTCTGTCTCTGAGCACCAACCTAGAGTATGAAGCACTAACTTCAAGAAGTAGACAACCAGATCTAGATCAGTCCAACTGAGCACCAACTTCAACTGATTGAATTAGGATCAAGTTCTTTCTACATAGAGCATCAAACCTGCCATAGTACTAACACAAACTATGTGAACTCCAGATCATCTTCTATTCATGCCCTTCACACATTACTTACACAATGTACTATTTACCTTTTACCGCTCATAACACTGATACTTCCAGATACCTTTGTGGTAACTCAAATCACCTATAACTTGAACCAAACATAATGGCCAACTAAACCCATCTTCCAAACTACAAGACCATACACCTAAATGTGGTAGTCTTCACTAACACTCCTATTAACCAATTTCACTGTCTTGACTCAGACGCTTGTAGATATCTTTGTGGTGATTCATAACTTTTTAAATTAAGATATAACATGAATTCTTCTTTTCTCTTCATAACCTCCAAAGCACAAGGCCAAACAATCAACTATGGTAGAATGTAGTACCAAGGAACATGATAGTCTAACACTGCTTCTAAACAACAGGCCTCAGAAAAATACCATAAACATCTCTAGACTTCTACAATAGTAGTAGTCTTTCAGAAACAACTGATTCTGGTAGGAATCCTTTCTCTTCTATTGCTTATGTACCAAATGATGTCATTAACATTATGCAACAATGCATAAACTTGCAACACACTCTCTCAAACAATTTATCATTTTATCTTGACATGGACACTTCAACTTGACATCAATGACAACATATCCTACAATCTCCTTGACATCAATGACAACTTTTTAACAATTAAGTCATGGCTCTCATGGATAGTATTTGTTAATTGAGTTCTGGCATGGCTATTATGTTCATTCATTGTCTAATGGAATGCAATGTAAGAGGATTTGAAATCTTACTACCACCAAATTATGTGTGCTAAATATTATTGATTCTCATTTGAATTATATGGGGCATTATTCTCATTCTTGCTTGAAACTTATTGTTATGATTTCCAACAAGGACCATGCATGCATCTCATGCTTAATCAAGTAAATGCCAACTTAGCAGACAAGACCAAATGAAAAATGACTAAACATATTATGATTATTTGCCTAAGTCTTATTCACACATTTATATAATGTGTGTAATATAGTTTTGATGAGGTTCACTCTCTAGTATTGGAGTTGGTCTTTATTGTTTTGGTTCATAGATCTAACACCAAATATATGTATAATTAGACTATGTAAGAATGCTTGTTGTAAATAATTAGTATGTTGTGTCAATGTGTTTTCACATAAGTAGTTAGGAGACTAAGCATAACAAGCTAGTTGTTTAAGTTTGACCATTTAAGAATTAGCACTATCATTACATGTTATATATAGCTTTGTATCTTTTTTATGAGTGTGCTTGTTGACTACATTTGTCTCTAGCACTCAACTTATCATTCACAAGAAACAATACAAATACTTGATACTCATAAGATATTATAATTGATAGTAGGATAGTTTATTGAAGTAATGGAGTTGATGCATTTCTATTAGGAATCACAAGATGGCATTGTAATAGTTAAAATATTATTATAGTAGTGATTTGTGTGTGTCACAAGTTGAAGAGTTATGTAAACTCATGAAGAAATGTAATGAAATGCCAACATCACAATAGGCACATTTTCTTATTTCATCACGTAATCGTGAAATTTGTATACCCATGCCAATACCCATCTTAAGACAATGGCTCAATACACTTATATATCAACAAATGGTGTAATCTTGTTGAAAGTTGGGCTCATTATCCCATGTCATTACTTTTCCCCATTTACACATTCTTCCACACTTGGTTCCACCTTATCCATATCTGAACACATTTCCACATATTTGACATTTATTATGCCTATCATTAACCCCCATATCTAGGCATTCATTCACCGCCTAAATCTTATTACCAATTTGTATTACATTTTGAATGATATATTATTTGATTAATATATATAACTATATTTCTCATGTAGACATGCATATTTCTCATGTGTTTATAATGATATAAATGTTATCATTGCATAGACCTGCACATTTATTTATTGTGTATTTCTCATGTGTTATATTGATATAAAATGTTATCATTGATTCATTGCATATACATGTGTAGTTTTTTCCATTATTCTATATTTTTTACATAGACTATATCAATGTTCATGCGGTATGGGTTGAGTAAAATCCCTATTGTATTTACTTCCAAATAAATTCATCTAGGAGACTACTATAGGAATTAGATAGACTACTACAGGCTTATCTTTTATTCTACTATTTCATCCTTGACATTTAGAGTCTAGACTATACATTTGTGCTTGTTGTTTGTCTCCATGTTCATGTTTTTGCTTCAGTTCTAGTACGTTTCAACTAATAACTAATATTATGGAGTGAGTCCCTCTTTGCAAGTCCCAACCTATCTAGTTTATCCTCATCTTTATGTAGCCCATAAAAATGATATATTAATACTTAAACTTTTGAAAAAGTGCTCCATTGTAATAATTCACCATTGAGTTGCAACTAGAAGTTACCATGCCATTTAAGTTGTTCTTTGGTGCTTTTTCACAGATGGCAACCAATTCTATAGATGGGGTCTTTCCTTGTCATTAATGGCTTTACTGGTCACCAAACTTAAGCCTACATCCCTCAAAGATTTATGTCATTATTGTGATACACTAGCATTCATGTGGCTATTATTCATTAATGGATAAGCTATATTATAAATGAAAAAATATCAATATGACTCATCTATATTCTAAAGACCCAACAAAATAATGACACATAAACATTTAATGTTACTATAGGAATGCAACAAGTTTCCTGTAGACCATAGATGTATCTATAGCTTTACTAGAGCTTATGATGGATCAACTACAAGATATTATAGGTGTATGGGTAGTTGCTACAACTATAACAAAGTAAAGGTTACTAGTGATCATCTATCCTCCCCTTTCTACAACTCACAAAATATTGTATTAATACTTAATCTTTGAAAAAGTGCTTTATTATTATAATTCATTGTTGACTTGCAAACAACAGTTACCATGCCATATAAGTTATTCTTTGTTTCTTTTAGACAACCGACAACTAGTTTTGCAAATTAGGTCTTTGTTTTTAGTTAACAAATTTGTTGGTCACCTTAAACTTATAGTTTGAAAAACCTATAGCATCAACTTTATATGTCATTAATATGATGTGTTGGAATTCACATAACTATTATTTATTATTTTGAGTTCTTAAGTGGATGCCCACAATAATTCATGTATGCTAACCAAGTTGTTTCAAGATAATTAATTACATGTCAGCTCAACTATTATGTTACAATTTATGTAATCCATTATTATAATTATTTATGGGTAGGATCCTTCTTTACAACCATAAATACTTATGGAGATGTTGTTTCTCCCCTAAAAGAGATGAGGTGTTGTTTAAAAAGTGAATTAAAATGCAACCATTAATCTATTTCAACTATTGAAATTGTTTAGAATTATTGTCACATCATATTGCATTCAATGAAACTCTTTTAGCCACCATTAAGAAGCCCTTGCAAATTTCAAGCTCCTTACTCAAAGAAAAATCACTTTCATGGTTGTGAATTATGGAGCCTTTCACCACATAAACATGATCTACTATATTTACTACCATTGTCAAGCCAAGGATGAGGATTTATAGAATGTAACCAACACAACTTCTTGGGTATGTAATTTGTTTCCCTTGTTGTCATGAATTGTGAATTGCTAAATTGTTGTCAAGTGGGTTTTTTAGTTTTCACAATCCATAAGAGTTAGGGACCAAGGTTTTACATGTTGGCCTAGTAAAATTGAATAGTAGAGCATATCTAAACTAGGTTTTAATTTTTCCGTAAGTTACAGTTTTGTGTGTATAACTTGTGCCATATTCTTACTAAAGCCCTATATAAACCACAACCTTTCGAAACAACCATAAGACCACTAAGATGTTACCAAAATGGGCTTCTATCTAGGATCTATAGAGCTCATTGCTTGGGCCATGAATAAAAGAAAGAAGTCAATTGGTAATGGGATAATTGATGGTCAATTTGAAGATGCCAAGGAAGAAATTAGAGATGCTAAAACCTTGAGACCTACTAGATCATTGTTCATAACAACGTGTTAGAAAGGATTTCATTTCAAGCCATTAAGAAATGCCTAGAATCTAGACCAAGCCAAGTTGGTTGTCCCAAATCATTTCCCACGCCAAAAATTATGGAATGGATTACTAAAAGGTATGATTAGAAGTCTGGGACAATTAAATACACTGAGGGGACTGTTATCTTCACTATTAATGGAGATCATTTCTAGCGGGTGTTTATATTAAATCCACAAGTCAAAACTACCATTAACTTGAGGCTACCAACTAGTAAATATACAAAGGATTGATAGAGATATAGAGAAAAATGGATTCCTCTTCACTAAATTATGATAGTGGCTCACCAATTTGAGCCAATCCCTAAGGAGGAGATAGAGCCTATGAACATGGATATGTTTGAGGGATATTCTAGGACACATATTAGGCTATTTGTCAATTCCTAGGAATAGATGTAGATCCCTAAATGTCAAAGGGGGCATTGGTATTTGTAAATGACATTTAAAGTGATTTTGTAAATAAATTATTTGATTATGGAGAATACTTGGCTTTCCACTTTGACTAAGACATTATGAATTTCAAGAAGTAGGATCACAAAAGGCCTTTAGGAGATATTCAATGTTGTGATGCATGATTATTGGGATGATGGATTTGGAATTAAGTATACATTCCTAAGGCTTCCTAGTGACCAAACCAGATCAATACACATGGTATGTTCACATGGATAGGCATCATCATTGTTATTAATACAATGTGTTTGAGATTTTTTTGTGAATCCTTTACTAGAAAAATTAGGATACAATAGGCCAAGATTATAACCAGAGGTTAAGGAATTTATCAAACCCAAAGCAATTAAGATAGATGGAACCATAAACCATGATTGGGGAGATTAGTTTATCTACATTATTTAAGGTCCCATACAAATTTCCTCCTACATTACCTAATAGAGTTTCATTCTTGGAGGCCATGTAGAAAATCCATTCAACAAATAAGTATCACTTGAAAGACCATTAGAAGAAGGGTATCCTTATAGGGAAAATTTAGATTGGTGATTTCACCATATGTGGAATGAAGAGATTCTATAAGGTAGTTGAGTATGTCCATCTCTTAGAAATGGGCGTTGATGTGCATAGGGATTTTGACCCTAAAATATTCATCCACAATGTGATGAAAGAGTAGAAGAGGTATGGTCATTTCCATGAACATAATGAAGTGTAAGATTTGATAATAAATTGTGTGAATGATATTGAGAAATAAATTAGAAGAGATAGGTAGGAAAATATAGTAAAATCTGAGAGAAAAAGAAGGGAACAAGACCCATCCCATCTAAGAGCCTTGCCTAATATAACTAATAAATTTGAAAGAATGAAAATTTTAATGGAAATATTGAAGTAGTTGTTAGGGTGCCTAGAGAATTGGTGCCTTTACAAAAGGAAGATGCATTAACGTGGTATATGAAGGAATGTACCCAACATGAAAACATGATGGGATGACTTGAATGTCTTGTTCTTGACAAACATTAATTCCATTGATGGTCCACCAAAAAGTGTAAAAAAAATCTAAGGGATGCTATAGGGTAAAAGTGAGTCAGTGAAAGATTATGATCAATGTTTCAAAAGCATGGTAAAAATGTGGAAGAGTAAGAATCAATTTGTTCATCTCAAGATCGACCCCTTTCATTAGGGTGGAAATAGATGGGAAAGTGTTACCAACTTACAAAGATGTAGTGGAGATGGCTAAATATATATAGTCTTGGTCTTGGAAATGGGAGAATGAATCGTTAGGAAAGGATGAAATTGAAAAGCTAAAGTTGGAGTTGGAGAAGCTAAAGCTAAAGTAGGAGATCCTAGTGAAAGAAGAGAAGAGGGAGGCTTCCCCTTAGCTAGAAGAAATAAAATATGTTAACCCATTATTGCAATGAGAGACACCTAAGGAATGAGTTTTTGATTCTAGAAGGCACCAAATGAGTTGCTAAACTAAGAGTGGATTTTGGAGAGGTACCTAAAAGAACAAAACTATATATTGTGGTATGTGCTATGAGTGGGATAAGCACATGACTGATGACCACCCAATGTTGATTTTAGAGGGAGAAATGAAAATAAACCATGGTGTAGTAAGAAGCTCTAGGATGATTTTTTTTTGATAGAGGTATTGCTAGAGTGTAAGGACTAGTAGAGAGAGGTTTTCATGGTCTAGATCAAAGTTATTGGGTACTAAAATATAATTCAAATTTTAGGCAAGTTAACTATATAAATAATGTGATACCTCAAATTTAAGATGCAAGCCCCTCCATGAGCTATCATGATGATGATTATACACAAGGAGGTGGTAGAGGAGGCTACCACAACAATAATAGAAATAGAGGATGCCAAGGAAGAGGAGGAAACTAGAGGCTAAAATATGTGAACTGTTACAATTGTGGGAAGTAGGGACATTGCTAATGAATGCCAAGTAGAGAAAGATAAAAATTAAATTGTAGATTATGTGGTGATATTTCTAATTATGATTTAGTTGTCTTAAAACTATAAAGTTTTATAGGAATGGGCATGCACTAGGAACAAATAGAATTATCTAGATTGAATTCCAATCATGATGAAAAAGATCTTATGAAAATTCTAATGGAGTGAATGCTATAAGATACCAAATGGTAGAAGAAGTGAAGCTAGATATTGGGGAACCCTCTTTAATAGAGGAAGACAGTTGGAAAGGTAATACAATGAAATTAAAGAGAGGTTTTGGGAGTAGGCTATTCAAGGCTTGAAAAAAAAGAAGAATAGATCCATGATAGTCACTCGAGAAGGGTTAGATACTAGAAAAGGAAAATAGATACATGCTATATGTAATGAGAGAGGAAGAATAAATCTACCTAGACAAAAGGAAGCATGATCAGGTAGTTGCTAAGTCAAAAGAATTAATTGAGGATGAGCATAAGGAAGAAGAAAACAAGAGAGACTCTTTCTTAGAAAAAGAGGTACAAAGGTTAAAAGAACTAGTAAACCTTGTAGAAGAAGAGGACTTACTAGAGAAACTAAAATAATGCTATAGGAGCATCCAATGGTGTAAGGGCAATCTTGCATCACTCAAAAATAAGTTAATTCAAAATCATTGTATTTGTTTTCATTTCTTTCCATAATTAGTGTTTTTGGTTCCATAATATCTAGAATAATGATGTAGGACTTTCAGTTTTTCCAAAACTACTAAAAATAGCAACCTGCCTATTTTGGAAAGTCTACCTGCCATTTTAGGAAAGTTTGCATTTGGGCACGGATTGAAGGCAAAACTTACAGAAAGTTACATAACGGAAATATAAGATCTTTGGCAAAGGAATCAAGAAAAGATCATTTGTGAGCTTAAAGATGTTAAAGTTTTTGTTTTCCCAAAAGCCCCTGAAAATTTCTAAAATGAGATATAAGGCACTAAAACATCCCATAACGTCCTAAAAAGTTGATAGAAATCTATTAACAAATTTCCAGCATGATAGTTCACATCGTGAGCTTTCCAATTCTTAAAACGGTTCATCAATCTGACACTCGGATCAAAAGTTATGCTTCCCAGAAGTTGACCTACTTTTGGAGGGAGTTGAAAATTTTGAAATTTAGCTGGAGGCCGCCAAAAAGTGCTATTTATGACTATTTTGGGAACCCTGGGCAGTAGTAGAGTTAAAGGGGGGCAAGTGTAGAGTCAAGAATAGGTGGTAAAATAGGAAACCCTAGCTGATTTGGCGTTACAGAAGACTGAAGATTCTAGAGTCTTGAGGTTGGGAAAGCTGTAATGTGTTGTAGCCAGTACAGGATTCATCCTTTGATTGTAATTGAGCTTCTATAATGTAATGAGTTGCCTAGATCAATAAAAGAAAGTTCTATTTTCTATGTTCAATTTCTATTGTTGTGTGTTTTGTGATTTAACCCCCTTCATCAAGTGGTATAAGAGCAAGGGTTCCTGAGTGTGTAGACAGATCGCCAACCATGAGGCAGTTTGCACCAGGACCTGAGATTGTGGGTTTACTATGGAGATCAAGATGCCTCCACGAAGAAACTGTATTAGGAGGAATGCTTTGATGGAAGAGGGTTTTAGAGCCCTGCAAAGGCAAATTAATGCATTGCAAGAGGAACTGCGAAGAGGGTTTGAGTTGAGAACAAGAGAAGAAAGTGAAGATGAAGCTGAAGAAGAGCTATCTAAGGAAGAACAAGAAGCTGTAGGAGATCCTACAGAAGTTAGGTTGTTGAGGGTCATTTCAAAGATTGGAAAGAGGCCCAGGATCAAAGTTTCTACATATTCTGGAGATTTGAATCCGGAACAACTTATTGATTGGATCAATGACATGGAGGAATATTTCGAGTATGAAGATGTACAAGACCCAGATCGGGTCAAGTTTGCAAAAACAAAATTGAAGGGCCATGCCAATATTTGGTGGAAGGAGGTCTAGTTAGAGAGGAATATAAGAGGAAAAGGAAAGATCACTAGATGGGATCAGATGGTGGAGAAATTGAAGAAGCAGTTCATTCCTATGGACTATGAAATGGAGTTGCTGAAGAAGCTGCAAGGACTAAAGCAAGGTAACAAGTCTGTTAAGGAGTATATAGAACAATTTTAAAAAATTACTATCAGGACAGGCCATGCAGAGCCCAACAAGGAGAAGGTAGCCTATTACATTAATGGGTTGAGGCCAAGTATTCAAGAGGAGTTGAGTTTGGTCAGAATGACCACCATAGAAGATGCATACTAGTTTTCCTTGAAGGTGGAAGAGAAGCTGAATAAAAGATTTGACAGCAAGCAAAGGGGAAGAGGTCAAGGTGGAAGGACTGGTGGAAGACCCTATGGGGGCCGAAATGAAGATTCAAAGAAAAGTGAAGAAGCTAGCACCAGTTAAAATCAGAGAGGAGGTAATACCTACCGCCCTCATGACTAGAACAATGGTGAACAAAGAGGAAGAGGAAGAGGCAGACCTGGGCAAGGACCCGGAAGAGGAGGTTTCAGAGGAACCTGTTTCCAATGTGGAGAAGAAGGGCATCGAGCATACGAGTGTCCACAACATCAAGGAAGGACAAATAGAAGACCTGAAGGTAATGCACATGTTACACATGTAGATGAAGATGTACATTCTGAGCATTCTGAAGATGCTGAAAGGGGAGAAACCCTAGTTGTCAGAAGAACCTTGCTGAATGAGGAGAAAGAACCAAATCAGAGGAAGAGTTTATTCTGCACAAGGTGCAAATGTGAAGGTAAGTGTTGTGATATTATTATTGACAATGGAAGCACTGACAATCTTGTTTCAGAGGAGATGGTTGACAAGAAGAAAGCATCCACATCCATATCGTATTGCATGGTTGCAGAAGGACCATAGAGCTTTGGTCAATGAGTAGTGTTTAGTGAAGTTCAAGATTGGTGACTACCATGATGAGGTGCTGTGTGATATCATACCGATGGATGCATGTCATATGCTGTTGGGGAGGCCGTGGCAGTATGATAGGAGCACTGTCTATGATGGCCGTGCAAACACATATTCCCTAACAAAGGATGGAGTTCGTCATAAGTTGAAGCCCTTGAAGGAGGTGGAAGAAAAGGTATGTAGTACTGTCAGAATTTGCCTGGTAGATGGTAGGAAATTTTTGGAAGGTATGAAGCATGAGAGTCATTACTTTGCATTGATTCCTAAGATCAGTCAAGAGAAATGTGAAGATGTACCAGCATAAGTCTCAGATATGTTGGAAGAATTTCAGGACATTATCTCTGATAATGTACCAGAAGGTTTACCACTAGTAAGGAAGATAAGTCATCAAATGGATTTGATACCAGGAGCTAGTTTGCCAAACAAGGCAGCCCATAGAATGACTCCAACACAAAGTGAAGAGTTGAATAGACAAGTTCAGGAGTTGTTGAGGAAGGGAAGAGAAAGCCTAAGTCCATGTGTGGTACCTATAGTACCAGCACCAAACAAAGATAGAGAGTGGAGAATGTGTATAGACTCTTGAGCCATCAATAAGATCACAATCAAGTACAGATTTCCATTGCCCATAATAGATGACATAATGGACTGTTTGAGTGGAGCCAAGTACTTCACGAAGTTTGACTTGAAGAGTGGGTATCACCAGATCCGTATAAGAGAAGGAGATGAGTGGAAGACAGCCTTCAAAACCAAAGAAGGTTTGTATGAGTGGTTAGTCATGCCATTTGGGCTAACCAATGCATTGAACACATTCATGCGGCTCATGAACGAGGTACTGAAAGAATTTTTGGGAAGTTTTGTTATTGTTTATTTGGATGATATTTTGATTTTCAGTAAGACTTGGGATGAGCATCTGATGCATATCAGAAGAGTTTTAGAGAAGTTGAGGGAGGAGAAGTTGCTGATTAATCTGAAGAAATGTAGTTTTGCAAAGAAGGAGTTGGTAGACCTGGGATTTGTTGTCTCAGAGGAAGGTCTTAAGATGGACCCCAAAAAAGTAAGGGCTATCATTGAATGGCCTACGCCAAGGAGTGCAACAGAGGTAAGATCTTTTCATGGTTTGGCAAGTTTTTATAGAAAGTGTATCAGGAATTTTAGTGGCATTTGTGCACCCCTAACTAAGACAATGAGAGGGGATAGAAAAGAGTTTAGATGGACTAAAGGAGCAGACAAGAGCTTTGATACACTGAAGCAGAAAGTTGTAGAACAACCTGTTTTGGCACTTCTAGATTTCAATAAGGTATTTCAGGTAGATTGTGATGCTAGTGGTAGTGATATAGGAGCCATTTTGAGTCAGGAAGGTAAGCCCATTGCCTATTTTAGTGAGAAGCTTAATGATGCCAAGAAAAAGTATTATGTTTATGATCAAGAGTTTTATGCAATAGTTTAGGCTTTGAAGAAATTGAGACATTATTTGTTGCCGAAGGAGTTTGTTTTATATACTGATCATTAGGCTTTGCAGTATCTTAATTTTTAAGGAAAGTTGAATCAAAGGCACTTAAAATGGGTTGAGTTTTTGCAGAGCTATACTTTTATTTTGAAGCACAGGAGTGGGAAGTCCAACAGAGTTGTAGATGCCTTGAGTAGAAGGCAAAATTTTTTGACATAAATGAGGATAGAGGTTGTTGGCTTCGAAGAGCTCAAAAGTTTGTATCCTAAAGATCCATATTTTGCAGAGGCTTGGAAAGCTTGTTTGGAACCTATTACTTTGGACAGGACAAAATGGTTGAATTTCATAATCCAAGATGGCATGTTGTTTAGAGGAAGCCAGTTGTGCATTCCAAGGAGTTCCATGAGAGAGAACTTGGTTAAGGAGAAGCATAGTGGATGATTGGCTAGACACTTTGGTCGAGATAAGACCATTACTATTGTTCGTGAAAATTATTATTGGCCACAGTTGCAGTAGGATGTGAGGAAATTTGTGCAGAGTTGCAGAGTATGTCAGATGGTGAAAGGAGCAAGTCAGAATACAGGTCTATATCAGCCACTACCTGTACCAAAGAAGCTATGGGATGATATTAGTATGGATTTTGTTCTTCGTTTACCAAGGACATAGAGAGGACATGATTCCATTTTTGTGGTGGTGGATAGATTCTCGAAGATGGTACATTTCATTCCTTGTAAGAAGACTAATGATGCTGTTCATATTGCTGAATTATTTTTCATGGAGGTGGTGAGATTACACGGTCTACCAAAGAGCATCATTTCAGATCGAGATACCAAGTTTGTTGGTTATTTCTGGAGGACATTGTGGAAGAAGTTGAAGACAGATTTGAAGTTTAGTTCTACACACCATCCATAGACTGATGGACAAACTGAAGTGGTGAATAGGAGTTTGGGTAACCTGCTATGATGCTTAGTAGGAGATAAGCGCAAGGGATGGGATTTGATTTTACCACAGGCAGAATTTGCTTACAACAATTCTGTCAATAGGAGTACTGGTAAATCACCATTCCAAATTGTTTATGGGAATAGTCCAAGAAATGCTTCAGAGTTAAGAAATCTAGACAAAGGAGAAAAGACAAGTGCCGAGGCTGAAGACTTTGCAAAACACATGAAGAATTTGCATGAAGAGGTGAAAAAGCACATTAATAAGATGAATATTCAGTACAAGGCTAAGGCAGATCATAAGAGGAGATATAAGGAGTTCTAGGTAGGAGATGAAGTCATGGTTCACTTGAGAAAAGAAAGGTTCCCAATTGGAACATACAATAAGTTAAAAATGAAGAAATTTGGACCATGCAGAATCCTGAAGAAGCATGATTCAAGAAATGCATATGAGGTAGAGATGCTGAGTGGGATCAATATTTCCCCTATTTTCAACATTGCTGATTTATTAGAATATCATGAAGGTGGAACAGAGGATGGACCAATAGAAGCACAATGGAGTATTCCGGCATCTACTTCAATGGAGGAGATAGAAGAGATCTTG
The DNA here is from genome assembly GCA_027924645.1 of Cunninghamia lanceolata. Lineage (NCBI taxonomy): Eukaryota > Viridiplantae > Streptophyta > Pinopsida > Cupressales > Cupressaceae > Cunninghamia > Cunninghamia lanceolata. The sequence goes on along the minus strand of BSBN01001272.1, from coordinate 14,620,101 downwards.
GATAGCTGTGTGGGAAGAAGTACTCGGAACAAGCAATATGAAGAATATCTGGTAAAATGGAAAGGAAGGCCTATTGAAGATTCTTCTTGGTTGTCTAAGGCAGAGGTTGACCGTTTGGGTTTTCCTCACACAAATATCTGAGATGTGACAGGGTCACTTCTCAAATTACCCTGGGTGTTTGATGTAAGAGCATTTAGTGGTGTAAGGGCAATCTTGCATCACCCAAAAAGAAGTTAATTCAAAATCATTGTAGTTGTTTTCATTTCTTTCCATAATTAGTGTTTTTGGTTCCATAATATCTAGAATAATGATGTAGGACTTTTAGTTTTTCCAAAACTGCTAAAAATAGCAACTTGCCTATTTTGGAAACTGTACCTGCCATTTTAGGAAAGTTTGCATTTGGGCACAGATTGAAGCGAAAACTTACATAAAGTTACATAATGGAAATATAAGACCTTTGGTGAGGAAATTAGGAAAAGATCATTTGTGAGCTTAAAGATATTAATTTTTTTGTTTTCTGAAAAGCCCTTGAAAATTTCTAAAATGAGATATGAGGCACTAAAACATCCCATAACATCCCAAAAAGTTGACAGAAATCCATTTGCGGATTTTCAGGGTGATAGTTCACATCGTGAGCTTTTCGACGCTTAAAATGGTTCGTCAATCGAACACTCAGATCAAAAGTAATGCTTCCCGGAAGTTGACCTACTTTTGGAGGGAGTTGCAAATTTTGAAATTTAGCTAGAGGCCGCCAAAAAGTGCTATTTATGACTATTTTGGGAACCCTGGATAGTAGTAGAGTTAAAGGGGGGCAAGTGTAGAGTCAAGAAAAGGTGGGAAAATAGAAACCCTAGCTGATTTGGGGTTACAAAAGGCTGAAGATTCTAGAGTCTTGAGGTTGGGAAAGCTGTAATGTGTTGCAGCCAGTAGAGGATTCATCCTCTGATTGTAATTGAGATTCTATAATGTAATGAGTTGCTCAGATCAATAAAAGAAAGTTCTATTTTCTGTGTTCAATTTCTGTTGTTGTGTGTTTTGTGATTTAACCCCCCTCATCAAATAATTCTCCAAATATTATAATAAATAGAAATTGGAACAAAAAAGAAGGTTGTAGGTTAGCAATATAGTAAAAATAATGAAAAAATTAGAAAATAGTTGGCAGTATTAGATGTCAAAATTAATGGGAGGTTGGTAAAGGATGAATTACTAGACCTAAGAGCAAATGTTAATATAATTGTAAGAAGAATCTAGGAAGAATTAGGAGAGCTTGAACTAAATGAAAAACCATATGATATCTGTTAGAAACATGGTGTTGTCATTGATGTCAACTCCCAACAGATGGTTCACTTGGCTTTCAAGTGCTTTTGAGAAAATTTGATAAAAAGATGTGAAGTATGACAAAGGTACCCTCAGCATTATGCACTGCATTTCTTCCTAATTGAAGATATGCTTATGTAGTTTGGAAGTGTTGATCATAGGTGTTTAGAGGTATTGTATCTCAAGTTTCAGGTCTTGGATCATGCGGAAGTAGATGTGTTTGATAGAGTAATTGACTATGAAGAAGAATATCTGGGAGAAATGAGATTGCTCTGTATTTCTCCACATTGAGATTTTGTGACCTATGGATCTGGGAATGTGCTTATACAGTCTACATCAATCTTCCGTTGAATTTTCTAGTGATGGGTTACTCCACAAGTTCAGTTCTTGTGTTAGTAGTTAGTGGTAGTGCATCCTGATGTGCATAATGAAGATATTCTTGGTTTTAGGTGGTTGTGGCAGTGTGGCACAGAATTGTGATGATGTTGAATGTTCTGGGAAGGTGTGTGAGTGTTTTGGAGTGTCTCTGTCTGCTCTGCATAATGTTTTTGGACTTCGATATGCGTGGATGTGATTGTTAGCTCAGGCTTGGCTGATCTATCGTGCTAATGCTATTTGTGGAGGTACCTCGTAGATTGTGGATGTGATAAGCAGCTTGATGATACAAATTTAAGTCCTTGTTATCCCTTGATATGGTCCACTTTCACTTCTTTCCATCGTGGGAGTGTTTAGTGTTGACCTAAGTAATGTTGCATGTGTGTAATGCACATGCTTCATTAGGACCAACCTAATTGAGATAGGTCTTGGCTATAGATGCTATAAGTGCAAGATGAAGTTGAATGGAGCAATGTAGAGAAGATGATGCGAATGTGAATCAAGGGTAGTGAATTGTGTGCGAGCTTAAAAGACTATGACTCTAAAATGTAGTGAGCAGAAGGTGTCTACATCTTAGTGTTGCAAACATTGCTGGAGGTAGTGAGCCAAAGGTTGCGGATGGCAAAGGGTGTCAGTGGTGGATTTCTCCTATTGCTTTGAGGTAGTGAATCTCTCTGTAACATACTTCTTCTTTCTTCTCTCTTCTGGGCAGTATGCCTTTCTCTAGTAGTGAGCCTTTCTTTTGGGCAATGTGCCCCTGGCAGTGAGCCTATTAATTTTTAGTGTTGTTATTCATATATATTGTGAGCTAATCCTCACCGTGGTTTTTCCCTTATTGGGTTTTCCATGTAAATCTATTGTTCTTATGTGTTTGGATGTGTTTGCATTGATGCTTCATATGTTTACATTCTGCTAATGCATTATAAGTGGTTGATATTTTGAGGGTTTAAAGTTATAACATACAACTGATTCACCCCCCTCTCAGTTGTCCTATGCATTCCAAAAATTGGTATCAGATCCAAGTTCCCTGAAGAATCTTAACTGCTTGGGGTAGATCTAGATGGCGCACAAGAAAGGTATGGAGGTCCTAGTGTTTGATGGAACAAATTATGCTATTTGGAAAACCAGAATGGAAAGATTTCGCTCCCACTAGGATATGGCATATGGAAGATAGTTGACAAAAAGTATACTATACCTAAAGATGGTCTAAAGGATGAAGATGAGATTTAAGAATATGAGAACAATGGCAAGGCAAGGAGTACTCTTCTGAGCAGTCTCTCTAATTCTGAATTAGTGAAGGTGATGAGTTACAAAACTACTCATGAGATATGGAAGAAGTTGGAAAGCACCTATAAAGGAGATGACAAGGTCAAGCAAGCAAAGTTGCAAATTCTAAAATCCAAGTTTGAAGTGCTAAGGATGTCAGAGGATGAAAATATTGCAAGCTACATGCAAAGAGTGGATGAAATTATCAATTCCATCAATGGTCTTGGTGGAGAGATGGAGGAAAAAGAAGTGGTAAAGAAGATACTAAGAACTCTTCCTAAATCTTATAGTGCTAAAGTTTCTGCTATTGAAGAAACTCAAGATCTAGATTATTATACTAGGAATAAAATGTTTGGTACTCTAACTATTTTTGAGATAAGAGAATTTGGTCAAGAAGATTCAAGACTGGAAACTGCTTTAAAGGCTAGTAAGACAGAAAAGAAGGTTGAATCAGATCAAGATGATTTTGATGAAGTGGAAGAAAAATTTATGAGTAGATTGAAAAGGGCTCTGGAAAATACAGAGGTAAGTTACCTTTCAAATGTTTCATCTATGGAAAGATAGGTCATTATGCTTCAAAATGTCCAATCAAAATTTCTAATGACAAATACAAAGAGAACAAAGGTAAATCATTCAAGAAAAGTTATTATGTTAATGAAGATGGCAGCATATCTGATGATGAGTTTGATTATCCAGATGATGATGATTATAATGAATACTTGTTCATGGCTTTGAATCTTGGTACTAATTCTACTAATCCTAGAAGATGTATGAAGGATATTTCTTCAGAAAAAGGGCACCACATTGAAGGAGCATTGGTTACTGCTTTCCATGCAAGAGAAGAGGAAGATCTTTGGTTAATTGATAGTGGGTGTTCAAATCATATGACAGGTGATAAGAATAAGTTTGTGAAGCTTGAGAAATTTGATGGAGGTTTTGTTAAGTTTGGAGATGATGCATTTGCTAAGATTTGTGGAAGAGGTTCAATCAGTTTTGATGTCAAGCACAATACAAATGATGTCCTTTATGTCAAAGGTCTTCAGCACAATCTTGTAAGTGTAGGACAAATGTGTAGCAGAGGATATAATCTTGTGTTTTAGGATGGTGGCTATGAAAAAAAAAAAAGAAGACCCCAAAACTCTAATTGCTATAGGAACAAGGACAAAAGGAAATATATATCAGCTCAAAGGTGCTGAAGGTGTGTGCCTTATGACTCAAATTAATGAAAGTTGGCTATGGCATAGAAGAATGTGTCACATCAATTTTGACAACCTAGTAAAGATCAACTCTACTCAAGCTGTAAGGGATTTGCCAAGGATTACAAAGCCTACCAATGCAACCTGCAAGGAATGTCAGATTGGGAAGCAAACAAGGAAGAATTTCAAAATCAAATAATATTCTACCACCGAACCTCTAGAGTTGGTGCATACAAATCTATACAGACCTACAAAAGTAGGAAGCTTTCAAGGTGACAAGTATTTCATGTTGTTGATTGATGATTTCTCTAGAATGACTTAGGTAACTTTTCTCAAAGAAAAATCAAAAGCTCTAGATAAGTTTAAATACTTTAAGGCTATTGTTGAAAATGAAATTGATTTGAAAGTCAAGTGTTTGAGGTCTTACAGAGGTGGTGAGTTCACCTCCAATGAGTTTAATTGCTTTTGTGAAGATCATGGAATAAAGAGGCATTTGTCAGCACCTAGGAATCCTCAGCAAAATGGAGTTGTGGAAAGGAAGAATATGAATGTTTAGGAAGTAGCAAGGACAATGATGAAAGAAGTAAATCTACAGGATATCTATTGGAGAGAAGCCATCCACACTGCAATCTACATACAAAACAAAGTGCATGCCAAGGTCAACAGTTCAAAGACTCCATATGAACTATGGTATGGAAGAACTCCTACTGTAAAATAATTTAGAGTGTTTGGAAGTAAATGCTACATTAGGAGAGATGAAGAGAACTTGGGAAAGTTTGATACAAGATCGGATCAATGAATCTTCCTTAGATACTCTACAAACAGTAAGGCATATAGGTGCTACAACAAGAGACTGAAGAGATTAGTAAAAAGTGTAAATGTCAAGGTGGATGAAGAACCATACCAGAGTTCAATGCTATTAGAAGGATATGAATCAGATGAGAACCATTGCAAAGAAGGAGAAAGAGAGGAATAAAAAGAAAAGGAGAAGCAAGTTGATGAAGAAGATGCTTAGGAGAAGATTCCCAAGACTCCCAAGTATGTGTAGAAGAACCATTCTAAAGATCAGATCATTGGAGATAAGAACAAAGATGTTTTAACAAGGAGAAGTATTGCTATGATAGATGAATAGGTAAACTTGTGCTTATTGTCTCAAATAGAACCCAAAACTATGACTGAAGCATGCATAAATGAGCACTGGATCAAGGCTATGGAAGAAGAATTGATGCAGATTGAGAAGAATCAAACTTGGGAAATTTTCCCAAGACCAGTAGATAAGAATGTGATAGGAACTAAATGGGTCTTCCGGAACAAATTGAATGAAAATGGGGAAGTAGTCAGAAATAAGGCCAGGTTGGTGTGTAAAGGCTATTCACAAGTGGAAGGAATTGATTATGAGGAAAAATTTTCTCTAGTGGAAATATTAGAGGCCATCTGATTGTTCTTGGCCTTTGCAGCTCATAAGGACTTCAAAGTTTATCAAATGGATGTGAAATCTGCATTCCTGAATGGAGAGTTGGAAGAGGAAGTATATATTGAGCAACTGGAAGGCTTTTAGTTATTAGATGATCCAAATATGGTCTACAGATTGAAGAAGGAATTGTATGGACTCAAACAGTCTTCTAGAGCTTGGTATGCAAGGTTGGATAGGTACCTGCTACAACAAGGATTCAAAAAGGGCACTGTAGATAACAATCTATACTTCAAAGCTGAAGAAGATCAAATCTTGATTGTGGAAGTGTATGTAGATGATATAATCTTTAGAAGAAATGAAGGTATGTGAAAGAGATTTTTAGAAGAAATGCAAAAGCAATTTGAAATGTCAATGTGTGGGGAAATGTACTTCTTCCTTAAATTATAAATCAGTCAATCAAAAAATGGCAATTTTCATTTCATAGTCAAAGTATGCTAGGAAAAGGTTGAAGAAGTTTGGAATGGAAGACTCAAAACCAGTATGTACTCCCATGACTACTAGTTGTAAGTTAAGCAAAGATGATGAATCTCCTAAGGCTGATCAGAGAAAGTACAAATCAATGATTGGTGGATTATTATACTTGACTGCTACTAGACCTAATATCATGCATGCACTCTGTCTTGTGGCTAGATTTCAAGCTGATCCTAGAGAGTCACATGTTTTAGCAGTAAAGAGGATATTTAGATACCTGAAAGGCACTATGGAGTTCGACCTATGGTATCCCAAGGATATTTATTTCTCCTTGAGTGCATATACAGATGTAGATTTGGTAGGATGCACATATGACAAAAGAAGTACAAGTGGTGGTGCTTTCTTTTGAGGAAGCATACTTGTCTCTTGGTTAAGTAAGAAGTAGGACTAAGTGTCATTATCTACTACAGGGGTAGAATATATTGTAGTAGCATACTGTTGCACATAGGTGTTATGGATGAAGCATACATTGAAGGATATCAAAGTGTCATATGATGAACCTATCCCTTCTTTAGAGAAAAGGTTGCAAAGAATGAGGTGAAGTTAGAGTATGTGCCTACCAAGGATCAAGTTGTAGACATTTTTACAAAGGCTCTCCCTAAGGATACTTTTGAGTATCTCTCAAATATGTTAGGTGTTATTGCCCCTCCTTCTCTTAACTAGATGCATAAGTATGTGTATCTATCCAGGAAGCATTTCAAGATACATTTTTATGAACTTGGACTGATGTTGAAGGTTACCTATCTAGGGGAGTAGGTAGAGATACTATTAGTTGGTATAATCAGATGAAGCACATCTTATGATCTTAAGGGGGAGAGTGCAAAAAGGTGAGAGCAGTAGAGATGAAGCAAATACTTGTTGGTGTTGTTTCCCTTTTCCATTGATGTCAAAGGGGGAAAGAGAGTCGAAGTGATTGAAAAACCATTGTGTAGAGAAGTGTGTGAAGAGTAAGAGTTGTTTTTGTCAGGGGGATTAAGAGCTGCTTTAGGTCTTGATGGTTTTTCAAAGAGTTAGTGTTGCCATCAATGACAAAGGGGGAGATTGTTAGAAACATTCTGGTGTTGTCATTAATGTCAACTCCCAGTAGATGGTTCACTTGGTTTCCAAGTACTTTTGAGAAAATTTGATAAAAAAGGTGTGTAGTATGATAGAGGTACCCTCAATATTATTCTTCACATTTCTTCCTAATTAAAGATATGCTTATGCGGTTTGGAAGTGTTGATTAGAGGTGTTTAGAGGTATTGTATCTCGAGTTTCAAGTCTTGGATCATGTGGAAGTAGAAGATGTGTTTGACAGAGTAATTAACTATGAAGAAGACTGTCTGGGAGGAATGAGATTGCTCCGCATTTCTTCGCATTGAGATTTCGTGACTTGTAGATCTAGGAATGTGCTTATATAGTCTACATCAATCTTCCCTTGAATTTTCTAGTGATGGGTTGCTTTGCAAGTTCAGTTCTTGTGTTAGTAGTCAGTGGTAGTCCATCTTGATGTGCATAATGAAGACATTCTTTGTTTTAGGTGGTTGTGGCAGTGTGGAAAAGAATTTTGATGATGTTGAATGTTCTAGGAATGTGTGTGAGTGTTGTGGAGTGTCTCTCTCTAGTGCGCATAACTTTTTTGGACTTAGAGAAGCATGGATGTGATCATTAGCTCAGGCTTGGCCGACTTGGAATGCTAACGCTATTTGTGGAGGTACCTCGTGGATTGTTGATGTGATAAGCAGCTTGGTGATACAACTTTGAGTCATGGTTATCCCTTGATATGGTCCACTTTCACTTCTTTCCACAATGGAAGTGTTTAGAGCTGACCTAAGTAATGTTGCATATGTGTAATGCACACGCTTCATTAGGACCGACCTGATTAAGATAGGTCTTGGTTATAGATGGTATAAATGCAAGATGAAGTTGAATGGATCAATGTAGAGAAGATGATGTGAATGTGAATCAAGGGCAGTGAATTGTGTGCGAGCTTAAAAGCTTATGACTTCAGAATGCAGTGAGTAGGTGTCTACATTTCAGTGTGCTAGAAGTTGCTAGAGGCAATGCGCCAAAGGTTGTAGATGGAAAAGGTTGGCAGTGGTGGATTTCTCCTGGTTCTTTGAGATAGTGAATCTCTCTATAATAGAATTCTTCTCTCTTCTTTCTTCTAGGCAGTGAGCCTTTCTTTGGCAGTGAGCCTTTCTTTAGTAGTGAGCCTTTCTTCTGGGCAATGAGCCTATTGATTTTTGGTGTTGTTATTCATATATATTGTGAGCTAATCCTCATTGTGGTTTTTTCCTCATTAGGTTTTCCATGTAAATCTAGTGTTCTTATGTGTTTGGATTTGTTTGCATTGATGCTTCATATGTTTACATTATGCTAATGCATTATAAGTGGTTGATGTTTTAATGGTTTAAAGTTTTGACATACAACTGATTCACCTCCCTCTCAATTGTCCTGTGCATTCCAACAATATCACTATAAACAATGGCACTCCCAAATGTCCCCTCAACACATGGAGGAATGTGAAGGTGAATTTAATGGGTATAAAAATAAAAGTAGGGTTTGAGGTGATAGAAATGTACGAAGACACTCAATTTCCATTCATCATTCTTTTGGATTTAGGATGGTTTATAGATAATATGGAAGATTTGATGTAGAGGCAGAGGATCTCATAATACAAGAAAATAGTAGAGTAGTGTATAGGCCTGTAATTTTAATATGAAAGGAGTATTTGTGGAAGGAAAACATATTGTAGATGAAGATGAAAGAGTTAGAAGAATCTATATGATCAAAAGAATCTCAAGACTTGAATTAGATGGTGAACCCATATCAGAGGGTGAAATATTTATAGATAGCAGTAAATCATCAACTAACACCAAATATGAGGTAGAAGCATGGGAGTGGAATGAGCCAGAGAAGAGAAAGAGAAAGACATTAGGGGTAAGAAAGCTATTTAGTATCAGAAGGATACCTAAGAAGGTACCCAAGGGTAATTCAAAAAGAGAAACCCTATTGCAAAGAAAAAGAGGGTACCACATCAAGAAACAAATATCTCATGTCAAGCTATTGCATTATTCCAGAGTGGCTACACTTCTAAGATACATTTAAACCATGAAACATACATTCAAGCAGGAGGACCTACAAATAGAATCCCTAGATGATACATTGAGACTAAGTGTGAAAAGATGGTGGAATATCCATATCCCAACATAGAAATCACTAACAATTCTAATAAAAGAATAGATATTTGGAAGATGAATGAAACATGGATGTGGTGGAAGAATATAATGGAACCATAAACTCTCAATGTCATCTTTTAGAATTTGAATAAATTTGGATCTGATAGGACAAATCGATGAGAGATTGAGAATACACTTATTCTATTATAACATATACCCTATTTCAAAGACATGGTATATACATCAAGAACAAAGGGTATAGACTAGGAGTTGAGATATGATAAGAATGGATTTTTGTAACTTCTAATTTCTAGGACCCAAGCCAAAACCTCAAAAAGGTATTGCAAAAAAATTAAAAAGGTGGTAACTTTATTCGGAGAGGAGACAAGAATAAAATTTAGTGAAAAGGAAGCATTGGTGGTGGTATAGAAGGAATAAAGCATATGGAAGATGATTTAGTGGATGAGCCAAGTACTAGGTGACATAAAAAAAGCCTACTTTTCAATAAAATGGGGGAGAAAGATCCCCTAGAGGAAGAAGAGAACCTAAAACTTGGATGTATTGAAAATGGAGGATGAAAGAGAAGTGGTAGATGGAAATGAAGATACAATCCAATACTTCTACCAATTGTTGAAAATAAGAGAGGAGAACAAAGCTAAATATGACACATCAAAGGCAGCTAAGATTGTGGAATATTGGTGTGATGAAGGTAGCAAAAATATTTAAGGAATATGAAGAATTGTTTCCAAAAATTTTATAGAACTTAAAGACCTATAAAGGATGAAGCTAAAGTAATGAGGATCTAGTTGAAAGAAGATGTTAAACCATAGAAGAGATCTTATCAATTGAATCCTAATGCAAAAGTTAAGGTGAGACAAGAACTAGACAAAATGATCACCAGAGGGATCATTAGACTAGTTGAGCATGTGGAATGGATCAATCCTATGGTGGTACAAAATAAGAAAATTAGAGAAGGATGTGTGTAGATTTCTAGGAACTAAACAAAGCTTGCATCAATGATCCATTTCAAACTCCTTTTATAGAAGAAGTATTAGAAGTAGTCACTAACAAAGAGGTATGCTCATTCATTGATAGGTTTTCTAGTTACCATCAAGTAAAAATAAAAGAGGAGGATCCACCTAAAAATACGTTTGCTATCAAGTGGGGATTATTTATGTATATGGTAATGTTATTCAAGTTGAAGAATGCACCTATACTGTTCAACAAGATTATGGTAAATACATTTAGAGATTCTACTAAGAATTTTAAAGGTATATTTAAAAGACTAGATACTGTACATGTTGTTTAAAGATTATACACAAGTATTGAGGTTAATGTTCAACATGTGTCCTAGCTTGAGATTGCATTGAATTTAAAGAAGTGCATACTTGCCACTCTATTTGGTACATTGTTAGTGTTGACAGTCTTTATATGCTCAAGGATTTGCACCTTGCATGTAAATTACTCATAACTATCAACAATGGAAAGAAGAGCTAAAGTGGGAGAATCACCCTAGCTAGTTAATCTATGAATAAGGGTTGGTTCCCTAACTTTGAGGCTTATGACTATTTATTGAGGAAAAGAGAAAGAAAAAGAACAATGAAAAACTAAAGCATTGAATTGTAGCTTTAATTCCTTGTATTTTTACATTGTATTTATTTATTAATTGCCTATTGTATTAATTGGATGCAAATCCTATGTTGTCATATTGTGGGAGTTGGCACGGTGATGTGTCATCCTACATGGCATATGACCACATGTAATTTTGTCCTCACATGAGAAGATAGGCATCCCACTTAGTGGTAGGAATATTTTGCCATGTGTTGGCATCTTGGATGTTGTGTAAGGGAATATTGACCAAAATGGTCATGACAGATTCCTATGACAAAGTTATGACATGTAAGAGTCAGAAATAGGAGATTCTATGATAGGTGAAGACATGTGTTGAAGCACATCTTTGAAAAAGGCATCTTTGGGCACACCAAGGTGGACTATGACATGTTGTAAGAGAATATGCTATTTATAGCCTATGTATGATAGGTTCTCTTACAGTTGTAAGTTATGATAGCTATGATAGATTCTATGACGGTTGTAAGAGTCATAAGAACATCTGTCATAGCCCATTTTGGAAATAGGCGACCTCCTTGGGATGGGGTGACTTGACAAGTTTCAGGAGCATTCTACAGTGTTGGACAAGTGTCCATAGGCATGGGTTTTGGGCTATGAGGCCATGTTGGACACCCATCCCAATGTGGAGCCATTTTTGCCTTGTATTTGTTATATAAACAAGTACTTTTGAGAGGAGAAGTACTATAGGTTTGACAGGTACTGTTATGCTGCCAGAACATCTCCAGATATGAGTGTCGAAGACTCCTGCAGGAGCATTGGCTCTGTGTTGTATTGTAACCTTCATTGTTTACGGAATACATTTGAGCTATGTTTTGGAGTGTGGGGTTTTCCCCACGTATATCTTGTGTCTCTCTTCTTCTGTCTTACTTTCTTGTGTATGTGTTTACTGCAATATCTCTGTTAGTGGGTTAACATAGCTATAATTGTAAAAATAAAATTGAATTTGCACCCTCCTCCCCTCATTAGATTAGTGTAGGAAGCATTTTTCGTACAGCTAGCTTCCTTTTAGTTGGTATCAGAGCCTGACTAGGTTTGGTTTTAGCTGTTGGGTAGGGGTTTTTTGAGCTAATCTTAGGTTGAGTGGGAGTGTTGTGTAGAGCATTCTGTATCTTATTGCAGCAAGGAGATGGCAACCACATCCGGAATATTAGAAGTGGAGAAATTCAATAACACTAATTTTGAGTTGTGGAAACACAAGATGGAGGACCTACTTGTTGACCGTGACCTATGGGAAACCGTATCTGGTGTAAAACCTACAACAATGTCACAAGTTGATTGGGACCTCAAAGATCAGAAGGCTAAGGGTCTCATAAGACTCTGTTTAGCTAACTCTGTCCTATTGAATGTCCATGAGGAGAAGAGAACGAAAGATCTTTGGAAGAAGCTGGGTGATGTTTATCAGGCCAAGTCCCTGGTGAACAAGCTTTTTCTGAAAAAGAAGTTGTTCGCTCTGAAGATGGAAGATGGAGGATCTGTTGCAGACCACATGAATGCTTTCAACATGATTGTTGCACAGTTAACATCTGTGGGTGTGAAAATGGAGGAGGATCATTGCATTACCCTACTTTGTTCTCTGCCACATTCATGGGATCATCTTGTCATGGCTATTAGAAGCACCACTACCACCTTCAAGATGGAAGATGTGGTGTCCTCGCTGTTATTTGAAGAAATACGGAGGAAGACATCTGAATCAGCCAAAGAGGCTCTTGTGGTTCGTGGAAGACCCAAAGAGAAGGGGAAGAAGGACAAGAAAGCTGAGAAGGGCAGATCTAAATCCTGTCGGAGATCCAAATCTCCTGGAAAGTCCAAGGCTCTTTCTTGGAACTGTGGGAAGATGGGGCATTTCTGAAAGGAATGCAAAGAATAAAAGAAAAAGAAAAAGAAAAAGAAAACAACCTCTGATTCAGATTCTAACAAGTCACAAGATGATGGTGATGCCTTCATCGTAGCCCTAACCACCATGCATCTGATGATGTGTGGTTGATTGATTCTGGTGCATCATTCCACATGACCTTGCATCAAAGTTGGTTCATGAAGTATGAAGAGTTCAACGGTGGAAGAGTGTACCTGGGTGACGACTCTCATCTAAAGATTGTTGGTCGTGGAAGAGTCTCAATCTGATTCCCTAATGGATGAGTGAAGGGAATCACTAGAGTTATGCACATTCCAGGCCTTGCACGGAACGTGCTTTCTATAAGTATGTTGAATGATGTAGGTGTGCAGGTTGTCTTTTTAAAGGATGGATGCAAGATGACTAGACAATCTATGGTGCTTGCAAAGGGTACTCAGAGAGGTACTCTATTTCAAATGGAGGCATGCACTTCATAGTGCAATAGTTATTTTGACTCAAAGAAATGAGCTACAGTCACTTCATCCCCATCTAAACGAGCAGTGAAGAAATCTATTATAACTAGTTCTGATGGTAGTACACATGCTACAAAAGCTAAGCTTCCTACTGAAAAGACTATGTTATGGCATTTGAGATATGGCCACATTGGTGAGAAGGGTCTGCAAACCCTAAAAAATAAAAACCTCGTTGAGGGGTTAAATGATTGTAATCTTGAGTTCGACTTTTGTGAACATTGTCTATATGGAAAACAAAACCATGTTCAGTTTTACTCTAGTTCTCACAAGTCTTCTAGTCTATTGGATCTTATTCATTTTGATGTGTTTGGTCCAGTTAATGTTCCTTCGATTTCCAAATCTGTATATTTTGTATCTTTCATAGATTATTACAGTAGAAGGACATGGGTTTATTTTATCAGAAGCAAGACTGAAGTTTTAGTCAATTTAAGGAGTTTAAAGTCTTTGCTGAAAATTAGACTAGTAAAAAGATTAAGTGTTTGAGAACTGACAACAGTGGTGAGTTTTGTTCGGTAGAGTTCGATAAGTTCTGTAAAGAGCAACGGATTCAAAGACATAAGACAACTCCATACACCCCATAACAAAATAGAGTTACAGAGAGGATGAACATGACACTAATGGAGAAGGCTAGGAGTATGCTTAGTGGAACAAGCCTTGAACAAAAGTTTTGGGCTGAAGCTGTAGCCGTTGCTTACTATTTAGTAAACAGATCTACTACATCAGCTCTTTTTTTTAAGACACCCATGGAGGTGTGGTCTAGTAAGAAGCCTTTAGTTAGACATTTTCATGTTTTTGGTTCTGAGACATATGCACATGTGCCTAGGGAGAAATGGTCTAAATTGGAGAACAAGGCTGTTAAATGTATTTTCATTGGCTATGGTATCTGTGTGAAGGATATAAGCTTTGGGATCCCATGGCTGAAAAAGTGTTGTATAGAAGAAGTGTTATCTTCAAAGAGCTAACACCTTCTTCTATTGTTCTATAGCCAGAACAGACAGAAAAGAAAGAATATGCGGTTCAATTTCCTTCTACTCCCGAGAAGACTGAATAGATAGACCCTATGAGACCTGATGATGAGGAGAGATCTAGCAGCTCTGAAAGCACATAAGAAGAAGCAAAACCTCAACCTCGGTCTTTGAGGAGGTCTACACGAACAAGAAAGCGACCTGATAGGTTTGGTTATTCATTACTTGATTCTAGTTGTGCTTTTTCTTTACTTACTAACACTAATGAGCCTAGAACTATGAAAGAGGCTATGGTCATGAAAGATGCAGGTTCTTGGATGGAGGCCATGGAGGATGAGATGGCTTCTTTGGAAAAGAATAAAACATGGGACTTGGTGCCTTTGCTTGATGGATGTAAACCCATTGGATGCAAATGGGTGTTCAAGAAGAAATTCGGTGCAGATGGCAGTGTTGAAAAGTACAAGGCTAGATTGGTTGCGAAGGGGTATTCACAAGTGGAGGGAATTGATTATGGTGAAATTTTCTCTCCCGTTGCAAAGCTAACATCCATTCAATTTTTGTTATCTCTTGCAGCTGCTTATGACTTAGAGGTAGAACAAATGGATGTGAAGACAACTTTCCTTCATGGTGATTTGGAGGAAGAAATTTACATGTCATAGCTAGAGCATTACATAGAGAAAGGTAAAGAAAATTTGGTTTGCAAGTTAAAGATGTCTTTGTATTGTTTGAAGTAGTCTCCTAGGATGTGGTACTTGAAGTTTGATGCCTTTGTGTTGTCGATTGGATATCTGAGATTGAAATCTGATCATTATGTGTATTACAAATTTGACAATGATCGCATTCTCATTATTGCATTGTATGTTGATGATATGTTGTTGATTGGGAATGGTAAGAATATGATTTCTGATTTGAAGTCTCAGTTGTCAGGACAGTTTGAGATGAAAAATCTTAGGGCAACTAGGTACATTATGGGAATGGAAATCAGAAGAGATGGAGCTAACAAAAAACTTTGGTTAAGCTAGAGTAAGTATGTGAAGACCGTGTTGGACAGGTTCAGCATGGTAGATTGTAGACCATTGTGTGTTCCTGTTTCATTGGGGGACAAAGTTGTCTGTTAATGGTTGTCCAAAATCTCCTAGTGAGGTGGAGGACATGAGTAGAGTACCTTATGCTAGTGTTGTTGGTAGTTTGATGTATGCCATGGTCTGCACAAGACCAAACATTGCCCAAGTAGTGGGAGTTCTTAGTCGATTTATGGCTAATCTTGGATGGGTACATTGGGATTCAGTTAAGCAAGTGTTTTGATATTTGAGGGGTACTTCTGAGTATTCCATATGCTATCATGGTAATGCTACATGACCTCCGTATTCAATTTTTATTCAAGGATTTGTGGATTCTGATTGGGCAGGTGACATTAACAACAGGAGATCCACCAGTGCCTATGTCTTCACTATGTTTGGTGGTGCAATTAGTTGGATTTCTAAGTGACAACCTGTGGTTGCTTTGTCCACTACAGAAGCTGAGTACATGGAAGCAACTCATGCTTGCAAGGAAGCTATTTGGCTTAAGAGATTGTGTTTAGACATTGGTGTTGATGCAAGTCAGATTACAATTAGTTGTGACAATCAGAGTGCGATTTGCCTTGCGAAGAATCTAACTTTCCATGCCAGAACAAAGCATATTGATGTACAGTTTCACTTCATGTGAGACATGACAGAGGATGGGAAGGTAAATTTGGAGAAGGTAGATACTTTGAAGAATGTTGTAGATGCATTGACGAAGCCAGTGGGCACAGAGAAGTTCAGATGGTGTTCGGAGTCTATTAGCCTCTCAGCCTATAGTAGTTAAATCCTGTTAATTCTATTGGCTCTTACAAGGTGTTCAACAAGGGGGAGAATGTTGGGAATTAAGGTGTCTCAACCTTGGTAATTCCTTGTATTTTACATTGTATTTATTTATTTATTGCCTATTGTATTAATTGGATGCAAATCCTATGTTGTCATATTGTGGGAGTTGGCACAGTGATGTGTCATCCTACATGGCATATGATCACATGTAATTTTGTCCTCACATGAGGAGATAGGCGTCCCACTTAGTGGTAGGAATATTTTTCCATGTGTCAGCATATTGGATGTTGTGTAAGGGAAAATTGACTGAAACAGTCATGACAGATTCCTATGACAAAGTTATGACATGTAAGAGTCAGAAATAGGAGATTCTATGAGAGGTGAAGACATGTCTCGAAGATCATATTTGAAAAAGGCATCTTTAGGTGCCCCAAGGTGGACTATGACATGTTGTAAGAGAATATGCTATTTATAGCCTGTGTATGATAGATTCTCTTATAGCTATAAGTCATGACAGCTATGACAGATTCTATGACAGTTGTAAGAGTCGTAAGAGCATCTGTCATAGCCCATTTTGGAAATAGGCGACCTCCTTGGGATGGGGTGACTTGACAAGTGTCAGGAGCATTCTACAGTGTTGGACAAGTGTCCATAGGCATGGGTTTTGGGCCTTGAGGCCATGTTGGACGCCCATCCCAATGTGGAGCCATTTTTGCCTTATATTTATTATATAAATAGGTGCTTCTGAGAGGAGAAATACTACAGATTTGATAGGTACTATTATGCTGCCGGAACATCTCCAGATACGAGTGTTGAAGACTCCTGTAAGAGCGTTGGCTCTATGTTGTATTGTAACCTTCATTGTTTACGGAATACATTTGAGCTGTGTTTTGGAGTGTGGGGTTTTTCACCCGTAAGGGTTTTCCCCACGTATATCTTGTGTCTCTCTTCTTCTGTCTTACTTTCTTGTGTATGTGTTTGCTGCAATATCTTTGTTAATGGGTTAACATAGTAGTAATTGTAAAGATAAAATTGAATTTGCACTCTCCTCCTCTCATTAGATTAGTGTAGGAAGCATTTTCCGCACACCTAGCTTCCTTTCAATATTATGTTTCCATTAATTCCCTTATGAGAATGATTTTTCAGAGATCTGGGGCACCATGAGAGTGGCCCATCAATGGGAAGTGATGGCCATAAGTTTAGTAGGTAAGATGGTTAATTTACTTGATTTAAATATTAGCACTAACTGATATTGTAATATCTCTTCTATAACCAAGGAGCCTCCTATTTACTTTTAGCTTAGAAGTGGGGCCTTCCTTTTCATTAGTTCTAGTGGGTCGGTGGATGAGGTAGGTGATTTGACAAATCAGAGGAATGATGGGAGTTTTGAAAGTCAATTTCCAAATCCCCCTTCACGAACACCTGTAATGATGCCACATAGCCCATGCATTTTGTTGTTGTCGCATAGGTCCCACCTCAGAAATCCTTTCCTTTTTATGATGATGCTAGCTATTCCAACACCAAGTTGGACTAATGGTGTGATCTTGATAGTTCTTTTTTATTCTTTGTGAACCACTAGACCTGCAAATCGTAGGATGATCTTTTAAGTTGGTTGATCGAAGGACATGGGAATATAATGAGTGTGTAGTCAATCACTTTGATGCTACCCCTTAAAACAAAGATCTTGGCACATGAGAAAAGAACCAAAAGAATATACAAGAGGGAAAAGAGGGAGAAAATACATAAGAGATTGGAAACCTATAGCATTTTTCTAAAAATCAAAGAAAGGTTGAAAAACATTTTTAGATGTCCATTACAGTTAGATTATATAATTTGTAAGGATTGATGGTGGACCCTCTTAATGTTGCTATAATTTGGAACTTATCCCCTCCAAAGAATGTATTAAAGGCTAAAACATTTTTAGGGTATAATTGTTACAACTGTAAGCTCACTAGAAATTATGTAGCCATCTCCTACCCAATTGAGGAACTTTTAAAGAAGAAGAATAATAGGAAATTTGAATGGATAGAAAATGTCAACAATATTTTGATGCGTTGAAGAATAACATAATATAGTCTCCAATTTTAATCTTTTTAGATTGAAATTATTGTTCCATGTGCATGTGGATGCAACTTATAAAATAACGGGTGCTATACTTGCACAACCAAGAGGAAAAAAGACCAACCTATTGTATTTTCTAGTAGAGAGATTGTGGCAACTAAAAAATAAGTATACAATGATAGAAAGGGAATCTTTAGCAATGACATAATTTTATTTTCAAAAATTTAGACACTATCTTTTGACAACTCCATTCTTTTTCTATATCAACCATAAAGTGCTAAAGTATTTAATGAATAGACTAGTCATACATGGTCGTGCATGTGTAGATGGTTATGTTATTCTAAGAGTTCAATTTTAAAATAATGGTTAAGATAGAAAAGGAAAATCAAGGACCAAATTATTTATATAGGATTCCAAGTGGAGAAAAGGTATGCTCTATTGAGGATGATTTTCCTAGTGCACATCTATTTAGTAGAATGTGGTACTAGATGAGTTGAAAAATATTGCTGAATTGTTATCTACTAGTGGATTTTTGTAGGATTGTAGTAGATAGGAAAGTAGGAGGCTTACCTCACAATCCTTGACATTTACAATAATTGTTGGAGAATTATACATTATTTGTAGAGATGATATTCTGAGACAGGTGGTTTTAGACCATGAGAGGTAGGATATCCTAATAGAGGCTCATGAAGCTATTTCTAGAGGTCACAATTTTGATAATGGAATAGGAAAAAAAGTATTACTATCAAGAATTTGGTAGCTCACATTGTTTAAGGATGCCAATAAATATGATAGAAAATCTGATGTTTGTTAGAGAGTTGGAAAACTAACCACAAGGGATGAAATGTCATTGTAGTTAGTGTTGTCTCTTACTCCATTTGAAAAATGGGTCATTGATTTCATTGTCCAAATCAATCCTATTGCATGTAAGTTCCACACATGTTTAATCATAACTAACATTGAGTATCTAACTAGGTGGGGAAAGGAATAACCTATTAGGATTGCACAACATGGATCACCACAAAATTTGTATATGAGAACATCATCACATGGTTTAGAAGTCCACTAAGCATTACAAGCGACCAAGGGAAATATCTTGTAAATGAAACAGTTTGGGAACTTTTTGAAAATTTATTACTATCCATGTAATAAGAGTACAACTTACCACTTGCAAGTAAACAATCCAAGTGAAGAATTTAATAAAATTTTAGAAAATGTACTAACAAAAGTATGTGATGGTAACAAAATAGATTGGGATCAAAATATACCCACAATGTTATGGGCATGCCAAATAACATATAAAAGGTTAACATAATTTTGTCCATTCTAGTTGGTATATGGCTTAGATATGACATTAGCAATACAATATATGGTCCCTAATTTGTGGCTTGCAATCTCCACTAGGCTAAATGAAGAATAATATATCAAATAAAGATTGATAGATCCACTTGAAGTTAGGTGAGATTTCGCTGATAGCAACTTATAATCAAACATAATAAAATAGAAAACAAAAATCTTGCCATGATAAAAATACAAAGACCAAGTAGTTTGAGCCAAGTGATATGGTACTATTATATGATAGTAAGTTTAGAAAACCAAGAAAATTGAAAATGTACAATGGTTGGAAAAATACTACATCAATCATATTTTGACATATAATGCTATAAGATTGAGAACACTGAATAATGGGCTATGAAATTGATATGTAAATGAACCCTAGTTAAAACCTTACAATGCTAGAAAATGATGAGAATAGCTCAATGGAGATGTAGGTGTAGTGAGAGCACCTTATATAATATGTATTATGTGTATTATAGTAGTTTATTCTGGTTACAATAAAGGGTGCCCACAACATAAAGAGAAAACAAGGTCTGTCAAGATTAAATGAAAAACGTAATGAGCTCAATGGTGAAGTCAACATAATGAGGGAAAAGTTTGAAAAGGCCTTTGAGTGAGAATGTAAAGTCACTAAAAAATTAAAGTGAGACAAGTGAAGTCAAGTAGTGTGAGAGCTAAGCATCTAAGGTTGAAATGTGGAGTTACGAGCTAGGGTTTGAGTGGAAGAGTAATGAAGTGTAGTTGAATGGTGGAAATTGAGAGAATTGATGAGAGAAATCCCAAAGCCAAAGCTAGTAGAGGTGAAGGACATAACTCAACTAGTGTACAGACCATTCCCATTGAAAGCCATGGCAAACAATTCAAAAGGGGTATTTTCAAATATCCCCATAGGAGTGATGTGCGTAGAGGTTATAAGTAAATATATGCATGCAAAGATCACAAAAATGGATCACTCTAGGTTCTTTCTAGGAACTCAAACCCTAAAGGAACCCAACACTAGTGACTATCTGGCCTAGGATGCAAACATTGGAAGATTGAAGATTGATGTGCAAGAAAATTTCCCAAATTCAAAGATGAGCATATATGGATCCATATCATAATGAGAAAAATTCATGGGGATTTCATATATTTGGATCATCCTTACCACATAATACTAAAAACACAACCAAAACAATAACTAGCCTATGAGATAAATGAGAATTATTGAAGGTGGAGAACAAGTACGTAGTTCATCACTAATAAGGGCAACACACAATGATAGATTCCTATCCATAAGTAAAATCCATTACAAGATTTACTAGAAAATAGAGATGACTTTGCTACTGCCACATGTGAGATGATAACTAATGGAAAGGAATATGATCTCTGTGAATCCCTAAGAGAGAAACTCCTAGACAACCTAAACAAAACAAAGAAGAATCATCATGAATTTAGGTATAGATCCTTGATAATTTACCTAGCTCTATATTTTATGAGTGAATTTCCTAGCATCAAGAAATGCATATGGGGGTCATATAGACTTGTAGGGAGCCAAATCCTAGAAAACATCAATAGTTTCCCTGACAAGACTGAGGAGAGGCATTTATGTTCCATTTATTCCATATTTAAGTCATTTTCCTATATTGTAATTTTCATCTTTATGCTCCATTTCCATATCATATCCTAGCCTTTCAAATATTTCCACTGCATATGGCTAACTACAAATAAGTGATATTTAATATGGTTTTTAGGTAAAATAAGATAAAATAAATACTAGATTGTGTTTACTAATATATATTGTCATTATGTTGAGAAAATAGAGTTCTTGCAGCATATCAAAATAGATGGAAAATGAAGACAAAGAATTCCTATCGCCCATGGGTGCAATTGCCAACAATATAATTCCAGCTCATAAATAATTTTCTACTTCATTTATATTGTAATATGCTGTTGTAGTGGCCATGAGCCAAAAATAAAAATCCATATTATTTTATTGTAATGAATTAATATGTTTGTTATGCTATTTGGTAACAAGCCAAATCAACTCCTCTATTTTAGGTTGATTGGTTATTAGCAAATAAAACAACTCCCTATATTTCATATCTCTCTAATTCATGAGATTTCAAACCACAAAAGAGAGAGGAGAGCCGTGAATGGAGGGACAACTATGCATATTTGTTAAATAAGTTACGTGCCTTATTCATTATATAAAGATGATGTAATAGGCGTGAGAATATGCTAGAATAGCACAGAAATAATGTAGCAGCATGGAGAACAATGTAGGAAATGATAGCATAGAAATATTGCAGAATAGAGTAGTGCATGAGATAGCATGAAAATGTAATAGCGTGGGAAATAAAGCAATGTATATTTTTTGGAGTAGATTATAATATATAGATCTTATGATTCAACAAGTATTCTATAGCAGTATTTTAATCACCCTATGGAAGGAGGGGAGGGCCCACTCTCAGGAAACGATGGTGAATTTTTTCACATTTTTATTTATTTCATTTTAGTTTCAATTTCATATTCATTTATAAACTATAGCTTGTTAAATCAGTTTCATTTAGGATTTAAATATAATGGTTTGTAATAATTTATAGTTTATTGTTTTGATTCTAATAATGTTTAGTTGTTTAACATCATATTTTCACCTATAGTTCTTGTAGTAGTTTTAAATGAGTATTTTTGCTTTCTAGTTGCATTTCATCCACACTCACCTCACTACGTGCAACCCTTATGCATATAGCCATGACATCTTTCACAAGTTTATGCCCTTGAATTGACACATAGACGAAACTAAAATTTTATTATTGAAAATTGAATCTATTTTATTATCTACCCCAGTTTTGTCCAATCAAAGACCATATGTCAATTTCCCTATGACTCAATTTTCAAATAATTTCAAGAAATAATGTAGGAGAAGAGAAGCTAAGCCATAAAATTGTAATAAAATTAGAAAATGAGATAGTATTTGTATTTTACATAGATTATATCCATATTGAGGTCATAGAACCTAAAACATTTTGGTTCTCATAACCATACGAAGCCTTTGATGAAGATCAATGGCCTAGGAGACCAAGAAGATTGGATTCTTCAAGTGGGGCTACTCCACCAAAACAAAAGAAAACTAAAGAATAAAAAACAAGGAAAGCATAGAGAACATATGAAGCAAAGGAAAATGCCTTGCAATAGGTATAAAGAGAAAAAAAAGAGAAAAGAACTTAAGAAATAAACCATGGGAATAGAAAGGTCACCATCACCACAAGAAATTTAGATAGAAGAAACAACCGAAATCCTCTTATATAGATGAGTTCAAAAAAAGGAGAAAAAATAGTTGGTTAAGGCAAAAAGAATACTAGTGAAATATTGTTGGAATGCACAACACAACTAAGAGGGGGGGGGGGGTGAATCAATTGTCTCTAAAACTTTAATCACTTATCAATACATCAAATGCTCAATTACCATTCTTAAGATTTAACCATGAAAACTTGAAACAAGAAGCTCAACACAATAACACATTCAACACATGAGACACCATATTTTTTACGTGGAAAACCCTATAAAGGAAAAACCATGGGTGGTGTTAGCCCACAGATATAAATATGTTATAGTAATACCAAAAAATAGAGGCTCACTACCCAAAATGCTCACTGCAAATGTTAGGGCTCACTGCCAAGAGGTGGCTCATTGCCAAGGGGTGGCTCACTGCTAAGGGTTGGTGAACTAATTTGATAGCATCTACTACATGCATGAGTTCAGTTCCATTGACTCACAATATAACTCCTCTGCTCTGCTCTTATTACACCTTCGCACTTATCTTTTCATTTTCCCATAAGGACATTTTTTTGCAACTTCATTACATGTTTTTGTACACTTCATCAACCTTGGAATGCACATCAAGGTCGGCATTACATTCATCAACCATTGGAACAATCTCCAAGGTCAGCATTACAAACATACATAGAAATAGCTCTGGACCTAAACAAAATTAGCTAAGGGAAATATGTATGTGGATCATGTTATGCCTTAGCTAGGACTCAAATGCAATCTTCCACGCCACGACATGCTTTCACAATCTTCAATGTATCTCCGCAAGTGGTGAAATCAACCAAGTCAGCCAAGACTGGTGTTTAACATTAAGTATTCTAAGAACAATCTTCATCCATGATCCAAATTTCTCTTTGCAGACCAATCCAAAGGTAGGAACACAATCAAGAGACATCCACAAGCACATTGTAATCACCAAGAACAACTGCACAATCTCTAACCACTCTTTCAAGAAGATTCTTCAAATCGGAGCACATAAACAACATTGTCAGCTACTGTCATAAAGAAAAGATCACTTTCGGACCACCAAATCATGAACCATTGGATTTGAAGGCACTTATCATCATTACAAACTTGATTCCAGAACCATAGACTGAAATACTTAACTACAGAGGAATGCAGAGCATAATACATTCTCCCTGTCACCACCAAATACACAGAAAAAGTAGTTTTTACTCTGGTGAACATAACTCACTCAAAACTTCATACCGGAGGCTAAAACTTGGAGCATAGCATCTTCAGACATGCATCTAAATAATTTCCAATCCACAGACAAGGATATTCATTCTACAAGAAATGTGGAGCAAACTACTGAACTGTTCTGCTGTAAACAAGAGTACAGTTGACACCAATGACAACACTGATATGTTGACATCAATGACAACACCGGTTAGACACATTATTGCAACAATCTCCCTCTTTGTCATTGATGGCAACATATGATGTGAAAAATTGTAAAGACCATCAAGACAAGATACTCCCCCTTTCTTTTTATACATCTGCACTCTTTCTCCCCCTAAGTTTTTCACATGATTTCTCTCCCCCTTTGACATCAATGGCAAAGGGCACATACTTGCACTCTGTTGCTCTGATCAAACTAAAATTTCTATGTTATCAATACGTACTTCTTATTATTAGGAACTTATGTTGGTAACATTTAGCTACTTCCCCTAAGAGGTAGCTCCCAAAACATCAATCTAGACTAATGACTAAGGCTCTAGGCACCACTGGATTGATGCATTCCTATGCATCTTAGTTCATAGAAAGAGGGGTAATAACCCCTAACTTTTCTTTGAGATACTCAAAGGTATCCTTATGCAAAGGCTTAGTGAAAATATCTGCAATCTGATCCTTTGTGGACACATATTCCATTTTTACTTCATTCTCTGTCACCTTTTCTCTGAAAAAGTGATACCTTATTGATATATGCTTTGTTCTTGAGTGCATCACTGGATTCTTTGAAATGTTTATGGAACTTTTATTATCACAAAAGATTGCAATTGGATCTCCATACACAAATCTTATGTCTTTCAAAGTCTATTTCATCCACAACACTTGAGTGTAACAACATGTTTCTTCAATATACTCTGCTTCTACAGTAGACAAGGAGATTGAATCTTGCTTCTTGCTCAGCCATGAAACCAATCTATTTCCCAAGAAGAAAGCACCTCCACTTGTACTTTTTTTGTCATCAATAGCTCTGGCCCAATCTGCATATGTATAAGCACTGAGAGTGAAATCATTATCTTTTGGATACCATAAGCCATGTTCTGATGTGCCTTTCAAATACCATAAGATTCTCTTGACTGCCATCACATGTGACTCTCTAGGATCTTCTTGAAATCTTGCCACAACACATATTGCATGCATTATATCAGGTTTGGTTTGAGTTAGATAAATAATCCTCCAATCATAGATCTATACCTTTTCTTATCAGTCTTAGGTGATTCATCAGTTTTGCTCAACTTGCAGCCAGTCACCATGGGAGTGCATACTGGTTTGGAGTCTTCCATCCCAAACTTCTTCAATGACTCTTTTACATACTTAGACTAAGAAATGAAGATTCCTTTATCTGATTGAGTAATTTGCAGACCTAGAACGAAATTCATCTCTCCAAACATAGACATCTCAAATTCATTTTGCATTTCTCCTGCAAACTTCATGTACATACCTTCATTTCCTCCAAAGATAATGTCATCAACAAAAACTACAACAATAAGGATTTGATTATCGTTGATTTTGAAATAGAGATTGTTGTCAATAGTGCCTTTACTGAACCCTAATTGTAGAAAATACTTGTCTAACCTTGCATACTAGGCTCTAGGAGATTGCTTCAGTCCATACAATGCCTTCTTAAATTTGCACACCATGTCACCTTGTTTTGATAATTGAAACCATTCTGGTTGCTCAATGTAAACTTCCTCTTCTAACTCACCATTCAAAAATGCAGACTTCACATCCATTTGATACACTTCAAAATCTCTGTGAGTTGCAAATACCAAAAATATTCTGATTGCTTCAATCCTAGTCACTGGAACAAAAGTCTCTTCAAAATCTATTCCTTCAATTTGAGAATATCCTTTGCACACAAGCCTTGCTTTATTTCTTACAACTTCTCCATTTTCATTCAGCTTATTCTTGAAAACCCATTTAGTTCTAATGACATTCTTATTAGCAAGTCTAGGAACCAATTCCCAAGTTTGATTCTTCTCTATCTGCATCAGTTCTTCTTCCATGGCTTTTATCCAATTTTAATCATTACAAGCTTCATTCACAATTTTTGGTTCAACCTTAGAAAGCAAACAATAATTCACTTGTTCTTCTGCAACTCTTTTCCTTGGCAACATTGCTTTGTTTTTGTCACCTATAATCTGATCTTCAAAATGATTAATCCTTACATACTTGGGACTCTTAACAACACTTTTCAGAGCCTCTTCTTCATCTTGACTGTCTTCCTGCTCAACTTTTTCTTCATTTTACTATAGCCATAGGTTCATCTAGCTCATAGTAACTTTGATATAATATTCTTTCCTTGTCTTCATCCACCTTCACACTAGCACTCTCATTTTCAGTCTCTTATTGTAGCACCAGTAGGCCTTACTCTTGGTAAAGTAACCAAGAAAGATTCCTTCATTACATGTAGCATCAAACTTGCCTAGTTCTTCTTCTCTTCTGATATAACATTTGCTACCAAAAACTTTGAAATACTTCAATGTAGGAGCCATTCCATACCATAATTCAAAAGGAGTTTTAGAGCTATTGCCTTTGACTTGAACTCTGTTTAGGATGTACTCAATAGTATGTATGGATTCTCTCCAGTATACTTCCAGTAGGTTAGCTTCCTTTAACATAGTCCTGGCAGCTTCTTGAACTGTCTTGTTCTTTCTTTCAACAACTCCATTTTGCTGAGGAGTCCTAGATGCAAACAACTATCTCTTTATCCCTTATTCTTCATAGAAAATATTGAATTCATTTGATGTGAACTCACCTCCTCTATCAGACCTTATACATTTGATCCTCAATTCTAACTCATTCTCAACCATTGCCTTGAAAACTTTGAACTTGTCTAGGGCTTCAGATTTTTCTTTTAGAAAGGTGAACCAAGTCATTCTAGAATAATCATCAATAAGCAACATAAAATACCTATCACCTTGCAGACTTCTTGTTCTTTTGGGACCACATAAATCTGTATGTACTAGCTCCAGCAATCCAGCAGAGAATTGTTCTTTGCTCTTGAAACTTGTTCTTGTTTGCTTCCCAAATTGACACTCCTTGCACATGGTGTTGGCAGGCTTTACAAGTTTAGCCAAATCTCTTATAGCTTGCACAGAACGTATCTTCACCAAATTTTTAAAATTGATATGACACATCCTTCTCATCTGTTTGAGCTAATAAACAATAATTATTAGTTCATCTTAATTGGTAAATGTTGCCTTTAGTCTTCTTACCGGTAGCAATCACTGTTCCGGAGCTTTCCATGATCTTGCACCCATTATCTTTGAATCTCAGATCATAACCTTTGTCACACATCTGACCAACACTTAAACTATTATGCTTTAAACCCTTCACATATAGGACATTATCAGTGTTGTGCTTTCCATCAAAATAAATAGATCCTTTTCCACAAATCTTACTAGTTGCATTATCTCTAAACCTAACCTATCCTCCATCATACTTTTCCAAACTCACAAACTTACTTTTGTCACCGATCATGTGATGTGAGCATCCAATATCAATAATCCATTCATCCTTATCTTTCTCAACCTGAACAACCAAAGCACTTTCTTCCACTGGTTTTTCTTCCTTCACATAGCTAGCATGATTAGTAGACACAAATTCTTCTTTAATTGTAATAAACAAGCATTCATTTGCACTAGTACTAGCATCATCAGATTCATCATCTGTCACACCTTCATCATCAAGATCTGTAACATAGTAGCATTTCTTTGGAACCCTAGGTCTACTCTCAAATCTTTTTCTATTCCTTTCAATTCTCTCAGGACATTTAGAAGCATAGTGACCAACCTTACCACATGTAAAACACTTGAAAGGTAATTTGCCTTTAAATTGACCAGAACCTCTTTGAAGTCTGTCAAGAAAGTTGGCTTCAATTTCATCAAACTCATTATCAGGTTCCACCTTGTACTTTTCAACTCTGGAGATCTTCTTTGAAGTATTGGCTTTGAAAGTAGTCTCAACCTTTGGCAAAGTATCACCAAATTCTCTCATCTCAAAGGCTGTAAGCTTTCCAAGTAACTAATCCTTATCAACTTCTTTTACAGTCATTACTTCTTCAATTGTAGCTACCTTGTGACCGTAGGACTTAGGTAATGACCTAAGAATTTTCATCACAACTTCCTTCTCATCAATAGTTCCTCCCATACCTTTTATTCCATTGACAAGTTCATCAACCTTTTGCATGTAGGATGTTATGTTTTCATCTTCGCTCATCTTTAAACCTTCATATTTCACTTTCAGGCCCTGCAATTTGGCTCTTTTTACAGATTCATCTCCTTCATATAGATTTTTTAGCTTTTCCCAGACTTTATTTGCAGAATCTAGATCCATGACCTTTACCATCTCAATGTCAGACAAGGCACCTAACAAAGCATTTCTATCTTTTATGTTCAACTCATATTTTTTGATTTCATCTTTAGTTGTTAAACCATTCTGAGGCATGATATATTTCATCTCTGTCAATTTCCATACTCTATAACCAAGACAAAGAAGATGGCTTTTCATTTGTACCTTCCATAAATCATAATTTGTCCCATCAAACTGTGGATCTTCCTTCTTAAAAGACATCTTGGATCGACCTCAAGTTGTTAGGCTTACTTTCGAGGAACCTGCTCTAATACCAATTGTTGGAATGCACAAGACAACTGAGAGGGGGGTGAATCAGTTGTCTCTAAGACTTCAATCACTTATCAACACATCAAATGCTTAATTATTGTTCTTAAGATTTAACCATGAAAACATGAAACAAGAAGCTCAACACAATAACACACGAGACACATGAGACACTAGATTTTTTATGTGGAAAACCCTATAAGGGGAAAACCATGGTGGGTGTTGGCCCACAGATATAAATATGTTATAGCAATACTAAAATATAGAGGCTCACTACCTTAGGGCTCACTGCAAATGTTAGGGCTCACTGCCAAGATTGACTCACTGCCAAGGGTTGGTGAACTGATTTGATAGCACCTACTCCATGTCTAAGTTTAGTTCCATTGAAGCACAATATAACTCCTCTGCTCTGCTCTTCTTACACCTTCACACTTATCTTTTCATTTTCCCACAAGGACATCTTTTTTGCAACTTCATTACATGTTTTTATACACTTCATCAACCTTGAAATGTACATCAAGGTCAGCATTACATTCATCAACAATTGGAACAATCTCCAAGGTCGGCATTACAAACATACATAGAAATAGCTCTAGACCTAAACAAAATTAACTAAGGGAAATATGTATGCAGGTCATGTTATGCCTTAGCTGGGACTCAAATGCAATCTTTTGTGCCATGACACGCTTTCACAATCTTCGATGTATCTCCATAAGTAGTGAAATCAACCAAGTCAGCCAAGACTGGTGTTTAACATTAAGTCTTCTAAGAACAGTCTTCATCCATGATCCAAATTTCTCTTTGTGGACCAATCCAAAGGTAGGAACATGATTAGGAGACATCCACAAGCACATTGTAATCACCAGGAACAACCGCACAATCTATAACCACTCTGTCAAGAAGATTCTTCAAACCGGAGCACATAAACAACACTGTAATCTACTGTCGTAAAGAAAAGATCACTTGTGTACCACCAAATCATGAACCATTGGAGTTAAAGGTACTTATCATCATTACAAACTTGATTCTAAAATTGTAAATTTAAATACTTAACTTTGGAGGAATGCAGAGCATAATACATTCTCCCTGTCACCACCAAATACACAGAAAAAGCAATTTTCGCTTTGGTGAACATAACTCACTCAAATCTTCATATCGGAGGCTCAAACTCAGAGCATTGAATCTTTAGAAATGCATCTAAATAACTTCCAATCCACATACAAGGATATTCATTTTACAAGAAATGTAGATCAAACTGCTAGATTGTTCTGTTGTAAACAAGAGCACAGTTGACACCAATGACAACATTGATATGTTGACATCAATGACAACACCGGTTAGACACATACTTGCAACAAATATAATGAATCTTTAGATGATGAAGAATAAAAAGGTGAGTAGGAAGATCTAAAAAAAGGGAAGGAAGAGAAACCTAAGGCTCAAGCAACAAGAAGTAAGACCAATGGAGAAAAATAAACAGAGGAAGCAATACTAGATGTAAATGCATTATATAAATCAATTTTCATTGTAGAAAGGCCCTTGGAAGTATAAAAAACATAAAAAACCACCACAAAAAATAATAAAAGAATCATTTTGAAGGTCATATTGTCATCAATTTCAAAAATTCCATACATATATAGAAGAACTAGTACAAAACATTCTCGAGGAGCTAGTGAAATAGATTAGAACAAAGCATACTGAGAGGGAGGAAGTGCTTCAAATAGAAAAACAATTATAGAAAAATCCCTTGAAGAAGTGGTAGAAGAGTAAAAGGTGTCACCAGATAGAAAATTGGAGCCACAAACCCTATATGATAAGGATCTAAGAATAAAACAAAGGGTGAATGCCTTGATTAGCCAAAAGAAGCACCCAAGGATAGTACAACACTTACAAGTTAAGGTAGTTAAAGAAAAAAAGTGAGCTTATAGAAATTTAATGGAGAGAAAGAAAGCTAAAGCAACGAAGTCACCATTTGGGATAGAGAGAAGTCCAACATCTTCACTATAAGAAGAAACATTAGAAGTTGAGAAACCAGAGGAAGAAAAAGTTAAAGGTGAATAAGTGAGACAATATGACCAACAAATTTAAATGGAGGATGTTAGAGAATATAGAAGTGTTTAGTAGAATAGACAAACTTACCCTAACAAGGTTAACTAGGTCAAACCCTCTTCTATTAAAATTGGAACACAAATCGAGCTTGGATTCTACCCAAGAAGGAGAGCCAAACTACAAGGGTTTTGTCCCTTTGTTGTATAGAGGAGTGTCAACCAAAATACAACCAAATCTAACCAAGCAAACTAGGGCAAAATATCAAACCCTAGTTGACAAAGATTTACTCATAACAGACTGTCAGAAACAGATATCATAAATCTAACACCACAATGAGGATTAGAGGGCAGAGTAGAACCTAGATCTAGATTTGGGAGCCCAAAGGACCAGGGCGCTTGGGTGCCCTAGA
The DNA here is from genome assembly GCA_027924645.1 of Cunninghamia lanceolata. NCBI lineage: Eukaryota > Viridiplantae > Streptophyta > Pinopsida > Cupressales > Cupressaceae > Cunninghamia > Cunninghamia lanceolata. The sequence continues at coordinate 14,589,020 of BSBN01001272.1, read as the reverse complement.
TCCTAATTAGGGTTTTGCAGAATGTGGAGTTTCCTATGTCTTTGCCCTTTTGTGTTCTTGCTTCTTGTAACTTGTTTTCTGCAAATTCTTTCGGATCCTACCTACACACACACAAGAAGGAAAATGGTTGGGTGCTATTTAGGAGCTTTCCTAATTCAAGCTCCGTGAATGGTGTTTCTACCTCCACAATAGCAATGATGAGATCTCAAAGAGTGTGTGCCCTAGGAGGACAAAGGCAAATCTGAAGTAGAATGGAATGCTGTAAGAAAGCATAAAGGAGAGGAGTCACCATGAGCATGGAAACCCTAGCTTTCTTGAAGAGGTGTCACAAATTGACTCAATAAGTTGGTGTAGCCCATAGAAGTAGAGAGATCTTCACAAGACCTGCAATAAGTTAGTTCCACAATAATAATCCCCCATAGAGAGCTTTAGAGAAGAGTAGAGAGCACGAGAGAGAAGAAAGAGTGCAAGAGTGCCTAGATTACTTAGATATTCAAATGAATAACTTAACTTTCTTATATATTCATTCCCATTGTCTTTTGGAGAATTAAACCAAATGAGGTCGACATGAGAAACCATTTGAGATGCTTAAAGCTGACATGCCATCAATTTAGGTCTAGGCTAAAGGAGGGCTCAGGGTGCTTGGGCGCCCTGGTCCTTTAGCACCACAACTTCTGAGATAAGACACATTAGGTGTGTTTAGCCCATAATTATAGTTATTTTCTAGGTTTTGTGCATCTGGATCAAGAATTACATGTTTTAGGTCCACCCAGGTGCTAAACTAGGTGTAAAATGCTAGTGTACACATTTTAATCCATAACATTTAGCCCCCACTTTAGCGTGGGTACAAGATTACATTCAAACTCATACTAAAGTATGTAGAAGACAGATTTCAAACATAATAAACATAGAAATCATAGAATCTCACCAAATTTGAGGGGTGATCAAGCCCCCAAGTTTAGGATTTTAGGAGCCTATGATGATTGGCATACACATAAGATACATGACATAATTCACTCATATATGATGCACTTAGAAAACATGAGATAGGACAAGACATACACAAGGCATATACTTGAGAAATCATAATGCATACACACAATACACAAAGTATATATGTCATACACAAAGTATACACAAAATACACAAGGTATACACACCATATATGAAGTATACACGCTTGACATAAAGTATACATGGAATGCACATGGAAAACACACATAGAACTCAAGAGACATTCATAAGGAACACATAGAGAGAATACATGCGAGGAATGTGCAAGGTGTGGAGAACATATAGAGAATAAGAATATATGAGGAGAATACACACATCATACATTAATCACAAAAAGCACATAACGGAAGACCTTGAGTCAGCATGACAAAAGAGACCTCAATCTAAAACGTTGTCTCAATCACCATGCATCATTCCCCAAGATGCAATAAGAAGAATGCTAGGGGTTAGTTAGCAATGAGAAGCATAAGATGATACAAACACATTATACACATAATGTATCTAAAGAGAAGTGTTTTGATAGAAAAATGTGAGTAAGGCTCATATCATGACATATGGCCCCACCTTAAAGTGATTTCTAACTCCCTTAGGGAGCAATTTCCTTTAAGGTAGAGTGAGGAAGAAAAATAAAACAATCACGAGAGATTTCAAAAAGCTGATGCCCAAATAATATGTGTTTTCAAAAGCTACATTGTGACAAGGGGTTTCACCCAGGATGAGAAAACCAAGGTGATGCTTACAGGAATGATACACAATGGATTGTGTAGTTATCATGGTATGATGCTGAGCATTGCAAAAAGGTGTCACATAGATATGAAGATGACTAAAGAAAGATCACATGAGAGTACACATAAATTGAATCATGAAAGGATGCTAAATCATCCAAGAAAAATAACAAAATTGTACATCACAACTTATAGAAGAATGAAGATACATATAGAGGAATGACATACTGCATTCCTTCTACTTGTATCTTTGTGCTAACAAGGGTACCAAGGGAGAACCACAACATCACAATACGGGGATAACAATACATACACGTATGACACAAATAAGAGGGAGGGACCACACTTTCAAGTCATCCTATAACAAATCATCCTCCTCCAACTTGCTTATTATAAAATAGACGGAGGACAAGATGCTCTAGGGACTACATCAAGCATGGTGAGAAGTGCTAGAGCCAAACATTTTTTGAAGTTGTTAAAATTTGTCAGCCAGGACTCGACATTCCTTAGTGAAATGGCTAAGTGCTTGCTAATATGAATAATAATGAGGCGTTGAATGATTATTTTATTGAATCTTTTTGTGTTGGAGGAGGAAGAGTGATTAAGCGGTCCTTGAGTATTCTCGGCAACATAAACTCTTGTTGAGATAGAAGAGAAGATTTAGGTGGAGTAGGAAGCAACCCTTATTGTTGCAAAAAATGTAGAGAGAACATAGGAGAAGGTTGGAAACCTAAACATACTTTAGACAAGTGTGGGGTTGGTTCCATAGGTTCCTTAATTCCTTGTTCTTTTCATCCTAACCAATTTCCATTGTATCCTTGTTTAGAAAGAATTTTGAATCCAGGCCCATAACATATCTCCAAATCTGAATGAAGAGGAGAGGTCATATGACTATCTTTGTTGAAAGAAAAAGTAGAAGGATCATACATTTGATCATGGTGAGGAGGGTCAATCTTTGTTTCAAAAATCCCATGAGGGTTGAAATCTAAAGAGACCTTATCATTACCAAGAAATGTATTAGAATTAGATGATACTTTATCACAAATGGCTGCCATTTCTATAGAATAAGGTAGATCTTCATCAATTTTAAAGGTTCCATCATCACTAATCTCAAGTTTAAGCTTTGTAGGAGTAGAAAATTGTGTTAAAGGAATTTCATTTACCTTCAAGATTTTTGGTTGTGAGGGTGATACTTTATATCTATCTGTAAAGGAGGGTGTAAAATCTAATGAACCCCAATCATCACCAAAAAATGCATTTGAAGGACCAACACTATCCTGGCCAATACTATTGTTAGCAGCAGAGGGTAGTGTTAAAGAAGGGATCAAACTACTTAAAGGATTTTGATGTCTCACTTCCATTTGTAAGCAATTTTCCTGAGCTGAATCAACTTTAATTGTATAAGGTTTGTTTTCAAAAATGAACTTTATTGAACAATGAAGGGTAGATGGGACCGCCCCCATGGCATGAATCCACGGTCTACCAAGAAGAAGATTCTATGAAAGATAATTAGGCATGACATGTGTAACATCAGAAAATGTCCCCTTGGGGGCTTTTCCCTCTTTAGGTTTAGCTCCTGGGTCTTTTGTGTGCATTTAAGACATTTTACATCATATTTCAACATTCTGATGAGAAAACCCTTAAGTGTCTTGACAAATAGGACCTAGGGGGACTACTTGATGTAACCCCTACCTAGAATAGGGGGGGAGGACTTGGGCACTTGCGCCCTAGTCCTGCCCTATTTTGGCATAGTCCCAATTTTTGGGTGTCGGTTTGTGACCATTATTTGGGTCCTATGCTGACATGGTAAGTTTGAATTATGAAAATATTGGCGAGAGTGTTTGTAGTTGCATATAAAACCATGTTTAGGCATCTATTTGTAAACTAGATTTTCAACAAGATTATGTTCATGTGATTTTGGCATCCTAAAAGTGATTCAAGGCTTTCATTGTGTTGTAAGAGCATATTTGTGTGGTCTATGTGTTTGTGTTTGTAGATTTAAGCATCCATTTCCTCATGGAATGAAGAGCATCTTCCTCCCATGAGATCTTCACTACAAGGTGACATTTATTGTGTTTGTGATCATTATTCATTTAGTTTTTGCCTCTACCTCCCTAGGCACACACTCTCTATTTGACAAAGGTGTTTGGAAGACTTAAGTGTCCTTTTGGGGCTTGACTGAGGCAAGCTCCTAAACACCACGACCCCCTCCCAAGGTTTTATGATTGCAAGTTACAAGTTGGTGATGTAGACAAAGTGAATTTGTAGGAGGGCATGTTGGAGTGTCAAAATTGTAGAACAACAGGAAAAAGGACACCCTAGACTTGGGCGTCCCCTCATTAGTCCTCAAAGTTTCATGTAGGAAAAACCTTCGGTGCAATAGGAACAAGTTGCAGATCTTGTTTGCAGATCCCAACAAAAAGTAGGGCATTAGACTTGGGCACCCGCTCTTTTGTCCCTAACTTTTCCACCGTAGAACCCTGAAAATAGGTGCACAGTCATTTGTAATTTTATAGCTTTCTATAGAGGCATTTCCCGTTGTTCATCTATTTACTTCTGTATTTGCATAATTAGGGTTTTGATGGATAATTGAGCATAAGAGAAGGACAATTGATAATCAAATACCCTAATCCAATTTCCCCTACATTTTTAAGTGACCAAGGACCTAATAGTATTTTGCCACTAGATCCGAAGGTCCTTGAATGTAAAAGGTGAAAGGAGGATTTAAACACTAAACTAAACAAATCCAATTTTACCTTAAACATTTTGGTGAACATGTGTTTTTGGAGTTAATTGCAATTGTTGACTATTTGTCTTTAGATTTGGGTTTATTTTATTCATTCATATAGTCATTCATCTTATTACATTGAGAAAATTACAAAAAAAATTGAAAAATTTGAAAAAAATTGCATTTTAGGGTTACTAATTTGCATCAATTCACTCTAATTTTTCATAATTTATGATTTTTGTATCAGATTTGATATAAACTATAGAAAATTATAAAAATTCAATAATTTGCATTGCATTTTCATCATATAATTGCTAGGGTTTTGTAGAAATTTTGACAATTTTCATATAACCTAGTAATTCCAAAATCTAGGGTTAGTACGAAAATATTCTTTCTACTGATTTTAGAGACCATTCAAACTTGAATTTGGCTATAGTCTTTCATTTTAGTGTAAATTTGCATTTAGATTTTAAATATTTGCATTTTTGCATAGAAAATTTCAACAAAAAAACTAGCAATTTTCATGCATTTTCATTAAATTTACACTTGCATTTTGCATCTTAGAGCTTGGAATTCATTTTCAGATCTGAGTACACTTCATTCTCATCATAAATCAGACTTAAAATCATTCATATAGCATTTTATGTCAAGATCTCAAACCTAGGGCTTGAAAAACATCGATTTTCACTAAAATTGGCCTTATTAACACTCTAAATTTGCACCATAGGCGTGTTGTGGAAGGTATTTTTTCATTAATTGGTTGTTATCAGGGTAATTATTTTCTTTCCCTCCTAAAAAGTTTCACAACACCCTTTTATCGCGCTCATGTATTGAAAATTTGGTGAAAAATTGCCTTTTTTTTGCTATTTTTGCCCTAGGGTTTGGCCTAGTTTGCACTCCAAGTGTGTTGTGAAAAAAATTATGGATTGAGGTGAATAATATAATTTATTTTATTTTCTTCACCTCCTAAAATTCATTACAACACCCCTTTTGCTAGGTCTTGGAGTTGAAAAATCATGAAAAATAGCTTATTTTTGCTATATTTTCACTAGGTTTTGACCTTAAGTGGCACTAAAAGCATGTTGTGACAAATATTTTGACATTAAGTGGCTGTTATCACTGATATATTTTTTTTCCCATCATCATTTTCCTCACAACACCATTTTTCATGCTCCTTTGTATCGAGATTTGGTGAAAAAATTGCATATTTTGACATATTTTCACTATATTTTGACTTATCATCATCTTAGATTTGCATCAAGAGTGTATTGTGAAGGATATTATTTCTGTTTTGGACTGATATCAGACATATAATTTTCTTCCCCTAATCAAAACCCTTACAACACCCTTTGTTTCATCCATTTACATTGAAAAAGTATAAAAAATCAAGCATTTTAGGCCATTTTTGCATATAGTTTTGCACTTGCCTTTTGCACCAATTTTGAAAAGCTTTCAAAATCTGATTTTGCATTGATTAGAGCATATAAACATGGCCTATCAGTTCTCTTTGGAAGATCCTTACATGAATATAATTCAAAATTTGAAAATCTTTACAAATTCATTAGTACACATCCTTATGTCATTCCCTACATACAAGCCATGTATCACAAGGATATATTGGTGTCATCTTCCTTTGAGATCCTTGATTATGTATCTGATCTTAACAACTTTATATCTATCATCAATACATACCCTTGGGTAGTATAAGAACTAATAAAACACACTTTGAATGAAGAGCATGACACCTCTCATAATGGTTTGGAATTAATAGCTCAAACATATGGCAATGATATTGACAATGACTATGAGAGTGATAATGAATTCACAAGCTACCCTACTGATCCTACAACTGTACATTTAGATAACTTAGATGAAAAGACTAGGGTTAGTTTTAGTAATTCAAACAACCCTCCTAACCAAAATGTAGCATTAAGGGATGACATTCTGACAACGCAACATTGTTTTGATTATCTTGAACTATTTGGTGTGATTGAGGTGGATAAGGAACAGTCACATAGACTACCAAATCCACTAAGAGATGATAATTATGTTGAGGTCCATCCTTTGTTATCCCTTCAGGGATTGGGAAGTGATCAAAATACATTAGAAAGACAAATGGAACAACTTACACCTCTTTCTAGCATTCGGATTTGGGAGGATGATGACCTCCTTAATGATGAAACTTAGCACGAAGACCCTATAGGTAAGTATCTCTAACCCTTTATCTCTCCCATGATGTGTATGTGTTGTTTAGGCCTCCTAAGATGACCCTTGATTCTCTTGTAAGGTCCAGGATACCAGTAGACTGCCTCTGTTGTGACCTTCTTCTATTTGTATAATCATTCTTCTATATTTCCTCTCTCTCTGATTTCATCATTGTGTGTTGTGTCTTGCAGACTTAGCATTGTGGTTGGTGACTTGGGGGGACCCTCCTATGTGGCTATCCCTAAGACACTTGTTTCTCCTCTCTTCTTTATTGTTTGTCTTCCTCTAGTGTTTCTATCTAGTGGGCAGATGACAAAAAACATTTATACTGATGCAGACCTAGTGTCCCTTTTGAGAGCAATCAAAAAATGGACTTAGTTCCTAATATGATGATGGGGTTGTATATTTTATTTGATGCTTGGCTAGTGGAAGCACTCGTGCTTTCCACGTAGTAATTATGATGATGTTTTTATCTCATTTACAAACCTTAACAATACTGCTGCTCTGTGCACCTTTGTTTGTCTTTGAATCTAGCCTTGGTGGTACTCGATTTGGAGAGCTTTGTGATATATCCCCATAGTTATCCTTGAACTCCGGATTCATTGTATAACCTTAGCTCTTTGTGTGGTTAATCATATGCATTGATGTTGTTGTTTATCATGATTTTATAGACACTAACATGTTTCTTGCAGGGATGTGTTTGTGGGAGCATTTGACGATCATGAAGTACATGTCACCTCTGGGGGGAATGGGCTTTGCGAGAGCTTGTGTTCCCTTGTGTATTTTCTTCCTACCTTAACATGCTTGATATTGATACCTGATATTAACCACCTTAAGGTGGGGCATATATAAGGTAAGCTATCTATTGTAGATGTTAGCTATGTGCTTGTCCTTAGATGCAGTTTAAAGACCAGTGTGATGAGTGCTTCCTGCATCCTAAGTTTGTTTGCAATCAATCAATCATGTAAGCCCTCTATGGAGGTGGGATATCATGTATATCCTTTTTATCTTAAGCCTTCTACAGAGGTAGTGATGGTGTATTTCTCAGAGCAGATTGCATCATCCTATCATTTTTAAAAGTCCTATGCTGAAGCAGGGAGAGGTTCTGTGACTAACTCAACCCCTAAGTGTGTCTTTGGTGATTGTTGTGGCAAAGTACAATCATTGGTGTGTGCCTGTAATGTGCCTGAGATGGTGCTGAGCCTAGAAATAGGAACACTCCATCTCTTGTCTGCCATGTTTTCTTCGTGTCTTCAAGTGTGTGTGTTTGGCGTGATTGCTTTGTTTGGCATGTTTGTTGCCCCATATGCATTCTAAAGACTAGCACGATGAGTGCTTCCTACATCTTGGGAGGTTTTGCGTGTCTTGTGTGTGTGTTGCCCCATAGATGTATTTTAAAGACCAACACGATGAGTGCTTCTTGCATTATGGGAGGTTTGTTTACTTTCTAGTACTTGCATCTGCATTTCATATATATGAGAAAAAGAAAAGAAAAGAAATCATGCCTATCTTCCATGCATTAATGTGTCTTCTATGCATTCGCTGTCTTCTCCATGTTTTGTGTGACTGTAATTGTCTTCTCCATGTTTTGCGTGTCTGTTACTGTCTTCTATGTGATTGGTGTGTCTTCTTCGTGCTTAGTGTGTTTGCTATGTTTGTGACTGTACTTTAATGCATGTATTGGCCTTGTGTTTATACATACATTAAAGTGGGGGCTAAATGTAACATCAAAAAAGTCCCCTTGGGGGCTTTTCCCTCTTTAGGTTTAACTCCTGGGTCTTTTGTGTACATTTAGGACATTTTACATCATATTTCAACATCCTGATGAGAAAACCCCTAAGTGTCTTGACAAATAGGACCTAGGGGGACTACTTGACATAACCCCTGCCCAAAATAGGGGAGAGGACTTGGGCGCTTGCGCCCTAGTCCTGCCCTATTTTGGGGTGGTCCCAATTTTTCGGTGTCAGCTTGTGACCATTATTTGGGTCCTATGCCGACACGGAAAGTTTGAATTACGAAAATCTTGGCAGGAGTCTTTGTAGTTGCATATAAAAGCATGTTTAGGCATCCATTTGTAAACTAGATTTTCAACTAGATTATGTTCATGTGATTTTTACATCCTAAAGGTGATTCAAGGCCTTCATTGTGTTGCAAGAGTAGATTTGTGTGGTCTATGTGTTTGTGTTTGCAGATTTGAGCATCTTCCTCCCATGAGATCTTCACTACAAGGTGACATTTATTGTGTTTGTGATATTTATTCATTTGGTTTTTTCCTCTACCTCCCTAGGCATGCACTCTCTATTTGACAAAGGTGTTTGGAAGACTTAAGTGTCCTTCTGGGGCTCGACTGAGGCAAGCTCCTAAACACCATAACCCCCTCCCAAAGTTTTATGATTGCAGGGTACAGGTTAATGATGCAAGCAAAGTGAATTTGCAGGAGGGCATGTTGGAGTGTTGGAATTACAAAACAACAGGAAAAAGGACACCCTGGACTTGTGAGCCCGCTCATTAGTCCTCAAAGTTTCATGACGGAAAAACCTTCAGTGTAGCAGGAACAGGTTGTAGATGTTGTTCGCAGATCTTGACAAAAAGCAGGGCATTAGACTTGGGCACCTACTCTTTTGTCCCTGACTTTTCCACCTCGAAACCCCAAAAATAGGTGCACAATCATTTGTAATTTTACAACTTTCTATAGAGGCATTTCCCGTTATTCATCTATTTACTACCGTATTTGCATAATTAGGGTTTTGATGGATAATTGAGCATAAGAGAAGAAAAATTGATAATCAAATACTCTAATCCAAGTTTCCTTACATTTGTAAGTGACTAAGGACCTGATAGTGCTCTGCCACTCGATCCGAAGGTCCTTCAATGTAAAAGGTTAAAAGAGGATTTAAATACTAAACTAAAAAAATCCAATTTTACCTTAAACATTTTGGTGAGCCTATGTTTTTGGACTTAATTGCAACTTTCTGAGTGTTTGTCTTCATATTTGGGTTGATTTCATTCATTCATATAGTCATGCATCTTATTGCATTGAGAAAATTACAAAAAAAATTGAAAAATTTGAAAAAATTTGCATTTTAGGGTTACTAATTTGCATCAATTCACTCTAATTTTTCATAATTTATGATTTTTGCATCAGATCTGATATAAAATATAGAAAATTACAAAAATTCAATAATTTGCATTGTATTTTCATCATATAATTGCTAGGGTTTTGTAGAAATTTTGACAATTTTCATATAACCTAGTAATTCCAAAATCTAGGGTTAGTAGGCAAAATATTCTTTCTACTGATTTTAGAGACTCATTCAAACTTGCATTTGGCTGTAGTCTTGCATTTTAGTGTAAAATTGTATTTAGATTTCAAATATTTGCATTTTTGCATAGAAAATGTCAACAAAAAACTAGCAATTTTCATGCATTTTTATTAAATTTACACTTGCATTTTGTGTCTTAGAGCTTGGAATTAATTTTCATATTTGAGTACACTTCATTCTCATCATAAATCAGACTTCAAAGTATTAATATAGCATTTTGTGTCAAGATCTCAAACCCAGGGCTTGAAAAACACGATTTTAACTAAAATTGGCATTATCAACACTCTAAATTTGCACCATAGGTGTGTTGTGAAAGGTATTTTTGCATTAATTGGTTGTTATCAGGGTAATTATTTTCTTCCCCTCCTAAAAAGTTTCACAACACCCTTTTATCAGGCTCTTGTATTGAAAATTTGGTGAAAAATTGCTTATTTTTTTGCTATTTTTGCCTTAGGGTTTGGCCTAGTTTGCACTCCAAGTGTGTTGTGACAAATTTTGTGGATTGAGGTGACTGATATCATTGCTTTTATTTTTTTCACCTCCTAAAATTCATTTCAACACCGTTTTGCTAGGTCTTAGAGTTGAAAAATCATGAAAAATAACCTATTTTTGCTATATTTTCACTAGGGATTGACCTTAAGTGGCACTAAAAGCATGTTGTGATAGATATTTTGACATTATGTGGCTGTTATCACTGATATATTTTTCTTTCCATCATCATTTTCCTCATGACACCCTTTGTCATGCTCCATTGTATCAAGATTTGGTGAAAAAATTGCATATTTTGACATATTTTCACTATATTTTGACTTATCGTCATCTTAGATTTGCATCAAGATTGTGTTGTGAAAGATATTATTTCTGTTTTGGACTGATATCAAACATATAATTTTCTTCCTCTGATCAAAACCCTTACAACACCCTTTGTTTCATCAATTTAGATTGAAAAAGTACAAAAAATCAAGCATTTTAACCCATTTTTGCATATAGTTTTGCACTTGACTTTTGCACCAATTTTGAAAAGATTTCAAAATCTGATTTTGCATTGATTAGAGCATATAAACATGGCCTCTCAGTGCTCTTGGGAAGATCCTTACATGAATATATTTCAAAATTTGAAAATCTTTACAAAGTCATTAGTACACATCCTTATGTCATTCCCTACATACAAGCCATTTATCACAAGGATATATTGGTGTCATCTTCCTTTGAGATCCTTGATTATGTATTTGATCTTAACAACTTCATATCTCTCATCAATACATACCCTTGGGTAGTAGAAGAACTAATAAAACACACTTTGAATGAAGAGCATGACACCTCTCATAATGGTTTGGAATTAATAGCTCAAACATATGGCAATGATATTGACAATGACTATGAGAGTGATAATGAATTCACAAGCTACCCAACTGATCCTACAACTGAACATTTAGATAACTCAAATGAATAGTCTAGGGTTAGCTCTAGTAATTCGAACAACATTCCTAACCAAAATGTAGCATTAAGGGATGACATTTTGATAATGCAACATTGTTTTGATTATCTTGAACTATTTGGTGTGATTGAGGTGGATAAGGAACAGTCTCATAAACCACTGAATCCACTAAGAGATGATATTTATGTTGAGTTCCATCCTTCATTATCCCTTCAGTGATCAGGAAATGATCAAAATACATTAGATAAACAAATGGAACAACCTGTACCTCTTTCTAGAATTCGGATTTGGGAGGATGATGACCTCCTTAATGATGAAACTTAGCATGAAGACCCTACAGGTAAGTATCTCTAACCCTTTATCTCTCCCATGATGTGCTTCCCCTGTGATGTGTTATGTGTTGTTTATGCCTCCTGGGATGACCCCTGATTCTCTTGTAAGGTCCGGGATACTTGGAGACCGCCTCTGTTATGACCTTCTTCTATTTGTTTCATCATTCTTCTATATTGCCTCTCTCTGATTTCATCGTTGTGTGTTGTGTCTTGCGGGCATAGCATTATGGTTGGGTACTTGGGGGTACGCTCCTATGTGATTGTCCCTAAGACATTTGTTTCTCCTCTCTTCTTTATTGTTTTCCTTCCTCTAGTGTTTCTATCTAGCGGGCGGATGACAAAAAACATTTATACTGATGCGGACCTAGTGTCCCTTTCGAGAGAAATCAAAAAATGGACTTAGTTCCTAATATGATGATGGGGTTGTATATTTTATTTGACGCTTGGCTAGTGGAAGCACTCCTGCTTTCTGCGTAGTGATTATGATGATGTTTTTTATCTCATTTACAAACCTTAACAATAATGCTGCTCTGTGCACCTTTGTTTGTCTTTGAATCTAGCCTTGGTGGTATTCGATTTAGAGAGCTTCGTGAAATAGCCCCATGGTTATCCTCAAACTCTGGATACATTGTATAACCTTGGCTCTTTGTGTGGTTAATCATATGCATTGATGTTGTTGTTTATCATGATTTTATAGACACTAACATGTTTCTTGCAAGGATGTGTTTGTGGGAGCATTTGGCAATCATGAAGTACATGTCACCTCTGGGGGGCATGGGCTTTACGAGAGCTTGTGTTCCCTTGTGTGTTTTCTTCCTAACTTAACATGCTTGATATCAATACCTGATATCAACCACCTTAAGGTGGGGGCATATATAAGGTAAGCTATATGTTGTAGATGTTAGCTATGTGCTTATCCTCAGATGTAGTTTGAAGACCAACAAGATGAGTGCTTCCTACATCCTGAGTTTATTTGCAATCAATCAATCAATTATGTAAGCCCTCTATGGAGGTAGGATATTCCATATATCCTTTTTATCTTAAGCCCTCTGTGGAGGTGGGGATGGTGTATTTCTCGGAGCATATTGCATCATCCTGTCATTTTCAAAATTCCTCTACGGAAGCGGGGAGCAGTTCTGTGACTAACTCAACCCTTAAGCATGTCTTCGATGAATGTTGTGGCGAAGCACAATCATCGGTGTGTGCCTGTAATGTGCGTAAGATGGTGTTGAGCCTAGAAATAGGAACACTCCATCGCTTGTCTACCATGTTTTCTCCGTGTCTTCAAGTGTGTGTGTGTTTGGCCTGCTTGCTTTGTTTGGCATGTTTGTTGCCCCATATGCAGCCTAAAGACTAGCGCGATGAGTGCTTCTTAGATTTTGGGAGGTTTTGCATGTCTTGCGTGTGTGTTGCCCTATATATGCACTTTAAAGACCATCATGATGAGTGCTTCCTACATTATGGGAGGTTTGTTTACTTTCTAGTAGTTGCGTCTGCATTTCATATATATGAGAAAAAGAAAAGAAAAGAAATCATGCTTGTCTTCCATGAATTACTATGTCTTCTATGCATTTGTTGTCTTTTCCATGTTCTGCGTGACTGTAACTATCTTCTTCGTGTTTTGTGTGCATGTTACTGTCTTCTATGTGATTGGTGTGTCTTCTCCGTGCTTGGTGTGTTTGCTGTGTTTTCGACCATACTTTAATGCATGTATTGGCCTCACATTTATACATACATTAAAGTGGGGGCTAAATGTAACGTCAGAAAATGTTCCCTTGGGGGCTTTTCCCTCTTTAGGTTTAGCTCCCAGGTCTTTTGTGTGCATTTAGGACATTTTACATCACATTTCAACATCCTGATGAGAAAACCCCTAAGTGTCTTGACAAATAGGACCTAGGGGGACTACTTGAGATAACCCCTGCCCAAAATAGGGGGGAGGACTTGGGCGCCTGCGCCCTAGTCCTACCCTATTTTGGGGCAGTCCCAATTTTTGGGTGTTGGTTTGTGACCATTATTTGGGTCCTATGCCGACACGGTAAGTTTGAATTATGAAAATCTTGGTGGGAGTGTTTGTAGTTGCATATAAAAGCATGTTTAGGCATCCATTTGTAAACTAGATTTTCAACTAGATTATGTTCATGTGATTTTGGCATCCTAAAGTTGATTCAAGGCTTTCATTGTGTTGCAAAAGCATATTTGTGTGGTCTATGTGTTTGTGTTTGCATATTTGAGCATCCATTTCCTCATGGAATGAAGAGCATCTTCCTCCCATGAGATCTTCACTACAAGGTGACATTTATTGTGTTTGTGATCATTATTCATTTGGTTTTTTCCTTTGCCTCCCTCGGCACACACTCTCTATCTAACAAAGGTGTTTGGAAAACTTAAGTGTCCTTCCGAGACTTGACTGAGGCAAGTTCCTAAACACCACAACCCCCTCCCAAAGTTTTATGATTGTAGGTTACAGGTTGATGATGAAGACAAAGTGAAGTTGCAGGAGGGCATGTTGGAGTGTCAAAAATGCAGAACAATAGGAAAATGGACACCCTGGACTTAGGTGCCCGCTCATTAGTCCTCAAAGTTTCATGACAAAAAAACCTTTGGTGTAGCAGGAATAGGTTGCAGATCTTGTTCGCAGATCCTGACAAAAAGCAGGGCATTGGACTTGGGCGCCCGCTCTTTTGTCCCTGACTTTTCCTCCTCGAAACCCCGAAAACAGGTGCATAGTCATTTGTAATTTTACAGCTTTCTATAGAGGCATTTCCCGTTATTCACCTGTTTACTACCGTATTTGCATAATTAGGGTTTTGATGGATAATTGAGCATAAGAGAAGGAAAATTGATAATCAAATACCCTAATCCAAGTTTCCCTACATTTCTAAGTGACCAAGGACCTGATAGTGCTCTACCACTCGATCCGAAGGTCCTTGAATGTAAAAGGTGAAAAGAGGATTTAAACACTAAACTAAACAATCCAAATTTTACCCTAAACAACATGGATAAGGGTAGGCAATGTCATAGGTCTAACCTTAACATCTAAGGTGATTGTACCTAGTGATTGTTTACCAACATTATTAAATCCATGAATGTTGAGTTTATCTGGTTTGATGAGAGATGTATTAGTATTGAGTTTATGTAACAAGTCTATGCCACAAACATTAAGACCTGATCCACCATCAATCATAGTGCGTCTCACCCTCATTTTATTAATGACGATGAATATCATAAGAGGTTCATATTGATCTTCTACATCTATGGGAGGTAATTCATGTTGTTGAAATTAAATATTAGATGTTGTCACATGCGTACAACTAAATAGAGATGCTACATCATTCAGTCTAATAGAAGGTGGAATAACTACCTTTTGTAGAGCTTCTTGGAGCATCCCATGGTATGTCATTGATGTTTCTATTAAATCCCATAGTGAGATCTTAGCTGGAGTAGCGCAGAGCTACTCAACAAGATCATATTCTTTACCAATATGCGAAGGAAGGCGTGATGCTTGAGGTAGGATAGGTTGAGAAGGTGGAAGAGAAATGGGCACACTTGGTGCTTGCTTACTTTGCTTGTTATTGTGGGTGTTGTACGTGTGAGCAACCACATTATTATGAGGTTGTTGCAACACATTTTGAACACCTTGATTTCTTTGAGTAATTTACTTTTCATAGTTGAGAAAGTAACCCATGGGTCGAAGTGGTGTTGGATCACCTTGAACTGTAATCACCAGTTTAGAGAAAAGAGGCAAATTGCACTTATTCACTATCCCTTTAGTGGCAGGATAAGTCTATTAATGATGACTGAATTGACATTATTTTTCTTTTGAGTAAGCTCAACATCCATCCTCGAGGGATTTAATGTGAGAGACCACTCTTCATCCACTAATGCTTCATCTTTTGAAGGAAGAGCATTGGAATTAAGGGAGGGTAAAGTTTTGTTAAGAAAATTGTTGATGATGGTATCTTTAGTGACGTCCAAGGTACTTGAACATTTAATCAAAGAAGGAAGATCAAGGGTCTTCACGTCCTTAGTGATATCCATGATACTTGAACATTCAACCAAAGACAAAAGATCCATAGGATGAGCCATAGAAACCTCATGTATTATGGTAGAAATATAAGTAGTATGCTCAATATCATCTAATGCTGCATCTCTAAAAGAGAGATTAAAATGAAGAGAAGGTAAAGTAATGTTAAGGAATGTGTCAATGATCTCCTCCTCTTGAGCCAAAATGTCTTCATTTTTACGAGAGGGATCCAAAGCATAGTGTGAAGTAGGCAAAGCTAAGTCAACATCATATATCATCATATGCTTAAATAATCTATCCACTTGAATCTAACAAAGATTTACAAAACTTTTCTTTGATGAAGATGCACTAAATGCAAGACTAGCTAGGGTTTATTACCAAACATCCTAGATCTTAAATGCTAACTTCCTAAACCACAAAATGTTTGATGCAAGAATTATTTTTGAACACAAATGATATTTATGAAATGCTACAGTAATGGAAAATCAAATTTTAAATGTAGATGACAACACCAAAATCTGAAACAAGATATTAATTACAAACCCTAGATTTTGAATTTAACTAGGTTTTCCAAAAATGCAACTTTTTTGACAAAACCCTTGCAAACAAGAGGTTTAAATGCAAGATGTATCACTATGAAATGATTAAATGTTGTTATACCAATCAAATATGATGCAAAAATCAGAATTTTAATTTATGCTATGATGATCTGACCTTATGAAATGCAAACAAGGTGATGAATATGCTTATTTCCCAAATCTAGATCAAATGCTAGTTTTTCAAATTTCTAATGTAAATATGCAAGAATGTTCTAATCACCACAAATGATAAGGTACAACAAATGAAATCACTTTAATCAACCTAACAATGCAACAAGATCTGTAATAACACACTAATCTACAAACCCTAGGTTGAAGATTATCTAGATTTCCTAGAAATGCTAGGTTTTTGTAGACCCTAACAATGAAATAATACAAAATTAAGCTATATAACTATGTAAAATGATGAATGTGTAAAGGGTAGAATTTGGATAATTGGTTTTTGATAGTTTATGTGTATATCCTCCTTTCACCCTTTTACATTCAAGGACTTTGGGTCAAGTGGCAATGCACTATCAGACCCTTGGTCAGTTAGGAATGCAGGGAAACTTGGATTTGTGTGAGTATATTGTCAATTCTGCTCAATTATGCTCAATTATACATCAAAACCCTAATTATGCAAATATGGAGCAAACGAACGAATATCAAAAAATGTTGCTACAGAAAGATGTAAAATGACAGATAAATGTGCACCTGTTTTTGATGTTTGGATGTGGAATAGTTGGGGACTAATGAGTGGGAGCCCTAGTTGATGCAGAGTGGCACAAAGGAAGCAACAATGGTTCACTCTTCTCTGCCCACTCACCCACTTCACCACTTCATCCAACCAAGGTTATACTCAAGGGTAAATTAAGGATTTGTTATCTAGGCTATCATTCACTCCTCAAGGCTCCTTCCACACCTTAAGACAGGCCTACAAACACCTTTCCCATAGTTGGTTTGATCCCTAACTTCTCACAACTCTCCAACCCTTACTTGGCCTAGTGAGGCTACTAGCCCTCCTAATCCAGTTTTCACTGTACAACTTGACAAAACCCTTAAGAGTCAGGAAAACAAATGGTGGATTCAAATACCCTTTATGGAAATCCAACAGACCTCCAAGCCTCTAGTTCCAACTCTTTTCCAGCAACTCAACACACCCACTAGGTCTCTAGGCCTAATTGATCAAGTTAGGTCTAGGTTACAAAGCAAGTGGTCTAATTTGGGTTCATAAAACTGGGACAGGAACTTGGATTACTTCCACAACACCCAAACATCTCAAAACCACCATCCATTCACCCACCCTATCAGAATTTTGTCATTTACATCACCAAATTGCACAATCTTGGTCAAATACATAGGGATATTTGACCTAGGGCATCACTCCAAAAGTTGAGGATTGTTCTTCCCAACAAAATGCTTTTGGAATCCTATAATATACATCCCTAGCCTACATTTCACAGAGTGGCATGAATTTTCATTGGTTAGAATGCATTCTAGGGCTAGATTTATATGACAAACCCTAGGAATGAGGGTTTCATACTAGTTTGAATTCAAACTCCAATATCTTCGTACTGTGATCACTTCAAAACCTCAAACTTGATACATTAGAATCTTGATTCAACCTAGTTTCAGAAAAACCACATCGATCCACTTGGCCAATCCGTACAGGCCATACACCAATAGGAATTCTTGGAAAAATAGTCAGTTTTATTGGTTTTTGTGCCCAAATCTCTGTACAAAATCTTCTCACCCCTACTAGAGTAAGATGACAACAATATCAACCAATCCAAATCAGTAGGCAACTTCTGAAAATAGTTTCAACTATCAAAAGTGAGTTGCAAGTTTCATGACACCTTAACAACATTGGACAACTATGGCGATTTACATTAACACAAGGATTCCGATTGGTTTAGCTTGTCCAATGGAATCCAAACAACTACCATACTCTCTAAAACATGCCAAAACATCAAAACTATCAAATAGACTCAAAAAACCATCCATAGACCTACTAGGCCTAAGTGACATAACTAGGGTCCAAATGGACTAAGAATGATTTGAGGTTTATATGATTACCCCAAACCTCTTGACCATACAAAATGGACCTTACAACCATGGCTAGAAAGCCTTATTACAAAACATACTGAACAAGAACCTCAACTTATTAAACTGCTCTTAGGAATCAAAATGCTCCTAGGTGCCCTGCACCATACACCCCCTGTCAAACAGAACTCAAGTCTCTTGAGTTGGGAATGCTTGCAAATGTAAATCCTGCCTTCACAATGGCTTCTCTGCTAATCCAAGTGGCATCTTCTTGAGGCTTATTGAGCCACTTCACCAAATACTGATAATAGGTATGCCTCCTAGTCTGTTTAGCAATCCGTTGATCCAAAATACATTCAATCTAATCAGGAGATGAAGGAATCAAGTCCTGAAGTGTCTGATCAGTGTGTTCCTCTGTAATAGCTATCTGAGGATCAGATCCCTTATAGGGATAGAGGTCTGATACATTGAAGATTGGTGATAAAGCAATACCATCCGGTAGCTTGATTTTGTAGGCATTTTCGCCACATTTCCTTAGCACTTCACAAGGCCCAATCTTCTTCATAAGTAACTTAGTGTATTTACCTGTAGGGAGTCTCTCCCTTTTAAGATGTACTATGACCAAATCCCCTTCTATGAACTAAAGATCCCTTCTCTTTCTGTCAGCAGTCTATTTGTACTTTTGAGAGGTAGATTGTAATTTCTCCTTTACTTGCTCATGGATATCTCTCATCACTTGGACAAAATCTTCAGCGAATGCACTACTCTTCTCTAGTCCTCTAACCTCTCTGAGTTCCAAAATACCCCTTGGGTGAGTGCCATAAACTATTTGAAAAGGTGACAGGCCGGTACTCCTGTTCACAGTGTCATTGTAGGAGTATTCTGCCTGAGCCAAAATTAAATCCCAACTAGTACCCTACTCCTTAGTTAGGCATCTTAGAAGGTTGCCAAGTGACCTATTAATCACCTCAATCTGACCATCAGACTGAGGATGATAGGCTGATGATAATGACAAATTTGTACCTAGTCTTTTCCAAAGTGTCCTCCAGAAGTGTCCTATAAACTTGAGGTCTCTATCAGAGATTATTGACAAAGGCAAACCATGTAATCTGACTATTTATTTGAAGAAAAGACCAACAATATGTGAGGCATCATGTGTGGTTTTACATGGGATGAAATGAGCCATTTTAGAGAACCTATCAACAACCACAAAGATGCTATCATGTCCATTCTTGGTCCTAGGCAAACCAAGTACAAAATCCATGCTTATGGAATCCCAAGGCTTTGAAGGGATAGGGAGTGGAGTGTCTAGACCTGCATTTGATGTATGCCCCTTGGCTCTTTGGCAAATTTGACAAGTTTCTACAAACTTTCTTACATCAATTAGTAACTTTGGCCAATAGTAGTTTTTTCTAACCAAGTCTAGGGTCTTATCAATGCCAAAGTGGCCTGCCATGCTGCCACAATGCTTCTCCTTAATGATGTTCTCTCTAACAGACCCTCTTGGGATACATAACAAACTGCCCTTGAAAAGAAATCCATCTTGTATCAGAAAATCAAAAAAATCAGTATTATACTTGCCTGTCATGGCTTTGCAAGCTTGGTAAGGTTCCTTGAAGTCTTCATCTTCTTCATACTGATCTTTAATGGCATGTATACTTGTACTCTCCAACTGAATGGTTTGAACAACAAGATTCCTCCGGCTTAAGGCATCAGCTACCTTATTGGCCACTCCCTTCTTGTGCTTAATTGAGAAAGTATATGCTTGGATGTACTCTATCCACTTGATATGCCTGTGGTTTAACTTCTCCTGCCTATTCAAGAAGCTCAAAGCCTAGTTATCAGTAAAAACAATAAACTCCTTGGGTAATAAATAGTGTCTCCACTTCCTCAATGATTGGACCATTGCATATAACTCTAGATCATAGGTAGAATAGTTTTGTTTTGCTTCATTTAACTTCTCACTAAAGAAGGCTACAGGCCTCCCATCTTGACTTAGGACTCCCCCAATAGCCCTCTTACTTGCATAACACTCAACAACAAAGACCTTATCAAAATCAGGCAGTACAAGTACCGGTTGTTCTGATATTTTCTTCTTTAACAGTTCAAAGGCTTGATTGGCCTCATTTGTCCACACAAATACACATTTCCTGCCCCCTTTTATAGTGTCAACAAGTGGGGCACAAATAGGACTAAACCCTCTAATGAACTTCCTATAAAAACTATATAAACCATGGAAACTTCTTACCTCAAAGGCTGTAGTAGGTGTGGGCCAATTAAGAATGGCTTCCACCTTGCTGGGATCCATCTTGAGGCTGCCCTTAGAGATGACAAACCCCAAGAATGTCAATTCTTCTTGTAGGAAGACACATTTGTCAATGTTAATTCTCAACTTCTCCTCTTGAAGCTTCCTAAGTACTTGATGGATATGTCTTATGTGATCTTCCTTGCTGTCACTAAAAACCAATATATCATCCAAATATACAACAATGAACTTATTAAGGAAAGGTTTTAGCACCTCATTCATCAACCTCATGAAGGTGCTTGGTGCATTTGATAAGCCAAAAGGCATCACAACCCATTCAAATAGCCCTTCATTGGTTTTGAAGGCAGTTTTCCACTCATCCCCCTCCCTTATCCTAATTTGGTGATAACCACTTTTTAGATCCATCTTGGTAAAATACTTAGCCCTACCCAAGCAATCCATTAAATCTTCTATCCTAGGCATTGGAAATCTATACCTGATAGTAATCTTGTCGATGGCCCTGGAATCAGTGCATAGTCTCCATGTGCCTTCCTTCTTTGGTGCAAGTACTGCAGGTACTGTAATGGGCTAATACTCCTCCTTATAAGCCCTTTATCCAACAAGTCTTGGATTTGTCTTGCCACTTCTGCATTTTTCTCTGGGGTCAGCTTATAGGCTGCTTGGTTTGGTAGGGTGGATCCAGGGATGAGATCAATGCAATGACTAATCTCCCTCTTTGGTGGAAGGGCATCCTTACTTTCATCTGCTATCACATCATGGAACTTCTCCAATAGTTCCTCCACTTCTTTTGGTCCAATCCCTCTAAGAGGCTGCTGTACTTTGATCTTCTTAGGATTTGCATCCTTGGGCTTGATGACCATTGCAAAACATGGCACCTTCTCCTCCCTGAGGTTAGCCAAAAACTCTTTTTCACCTACCAACATAACTGAACTAGGAATGATCTTTTCCTTGCAGTCATCAATCAAAGGAGTCATTGTGAAATTTTCACCATTTTTAGGCAAATGAATCACATTTTGCTTACCATCATGTTGGGCACTTGTATCATGTTGCCAAGGCCTTCCAAGAAGAAGGTGGCATGCATCCATATCTACTATCTCACAAAGGATCCTATCACAATATTCACCTATCTTAAATTCAACCCAACATTGTTCTTTCACCACAATTTGTTGGTCCTTGGTTAACCAAAAGACCCTATAGGGGTTAGGATGAGGTATCCTTTGCAATCCCAATTTATTCACCATGTCATTAGAAGCTAAATTCTCAGAAGAACCTGAATCAACAATTACCTTGCAGACTTTCCCTTTCACCTTGCAAGTGGTTCTAAATAGATGGTTCCTTTGGGGTTGCTCCTTGGTGGCAGGCATGATGAGAGACCGGTTGAACATGATGCATTCTTCACTCTCTGTTGCTGTAGGCTTGGAAGAGGCAATTTGATAGGAGGTGGTGCTTTGATAGTCATCCTCTTGAAGGAGCTGCACCCTCCTATCTTTCTAATTTGTAGAATTATTCCCCATCTTCTTTGGGCATCTAAAGGACTGATGTCCTATTTGATTGTAGGAAAAGCACCTTCCTGTGAACACATTGGAACCCCTACCTCCACTTCTTCCTCTACCATTATCTCTCCCTCTAAACTAGCCCTTATCAACACTGTCTCTGTCAGCCGTCACTTGACTGCCTTCTTGTGATCTGCCATTTTGGGGCCTAGAAAAGTTGTCCTTGTTTTGAAACCTACCTCTGCCTCTGAAATTCATATTGCCTCTACCCCTACTATTTGAATCACCTTTCCTTCTTTGTTTGTCCTCAATCCTCAATGCCATTTGAAAACATTTATGCACTGTCTCAGGGTTAAAGAGACTTAGTTCATCTTGAATGGAGAACTTAAGACCATTTAGATACCTTGCAAGCTTTTGCTTTTCATTCTCAAGCATTTTGGCTTTTAAGGACATCTTGTGAAACTCCTCGGTGTATGTGCTCACATCCATGTCCTTTTGTCTCAAGTTTTGCAACTTTTTATGCAAGTTGACTTCATAATCTTCAGGAACAAATTGTTTCTTTATTTCAAACACCATCTTCCTCCAAGTAGTGATAGGGTTCCTATCATCCTCTATCCTCTCATTTTGAATGAAATTCCACCAACTCAAGGCTGGCCCTTTCATTCTAGATTTGGCAATCTTCACCTTCTAATTTTCTACCACTTCCTCACACTCAAAATAGTTCTCGATTGCCTCTATCCAATCAAGGCACTCCTCTAGGTTCATCTTGCCAAGAAACATAGGTAAATCCACCTTACTGTCCTTCCTACTCAACTTTCCAAGTGCATCTAGGAATTATTTTTTTGACATGCCTCCTTGTGGCTCTTCCATGGGCACTCCTTTTTCTTCATCTTGATCCTCTTCATCTGAATCTAAGATGACCTCTGGTTTCTTATCCTTATCCTTCTTCAACTTCTCTATCTTAGCCTCCATCCTTTTGTTCTTGGCTGCTTGTTCTCTGACTATCTTTGTGAATTCGGCATTAGTCACCTTTTGAGGATTTTCCTCTTCTTCTCTATCTCCCATCTCTTTGATGGCTCTGATACCACCTGATGTAGAGTGGCACAAAGGAAGCAACAATGGTTCACTCTTCTCTGCCCACTCACCCACTTCACCACTTCATCTAACCAAGGTCATACTCAAGGGTAAATTAAGGATTTGTTATCTAGGCTATCATTCACTCCTCAAGGCTCCTTCCACACCTTAAGACTAGCCTACAAACACCTTTCCCACAGTTGGTTTGATCCCCAACTTCTCACAACTCTCCAACCCTTACTTGGCCTAGTGAGGCTACTAGCCCTCCTAATCTGGTTTTCACTATACAACTTGACAAAACCCTTAAGAGTCAGGTAAAAAAATGGTGGATTCAAATACCCTTTATGGAACTCCAACAGAGCTCTAAGCCTCCAGTTCCAACTCTTTTCCAGCTACTCAACATACCCACTAGTTCTCTAGGCCTAATTGATCAAGTTAGGTCTAAGTTACAAAGCAAGTGGTCTAATTTGAGTTCATAAAACTGGGACAGGAACTTGGATTACTTCCACAACATCCAAACATCTCAAAACCACCATCCATTCACCCACCCTATCAGAATTTTGTCATTTACATCACCAAATTGCATAATTTTGGTCAAATACATAGGGATATTTGGCCTAGGGCATCACTCCAAAAGTTGAGGACTGTTCTTCCCAACAAAATGCTTTTGGAATCCTATAATATACATCCCTAGCCTACATTTCACCAAGTGGCATGAATTTTCATCGGTTAGAATGCATTCTAGGGATAGATTTGTATGACAAACCCTAGGAATGAGGGTTTCAGACTAGTTTGAATTCAAACTCCAATATCTTCGTACTGTGATCACTTCAAAACCTCAAACTTGATACATTAGAATCCTGATTCAACCTAGTTTCAGAAAAACCACATCGATCCACTTGGCCAATCTGTACAGGCTGTACACCAATAGGAATTCTTGGAAAATAGTCAATTTTATTGGTTTTTGTGCCCAAATCTCTGTACAAAATCTTCTCACCCCTACTAGAGTAAGATGACAACAATATCAACTGATCCAAGTTGGTAGGCAACTTCCAAAAATAGTTTCAACTGTCAAAAGTGAGTTGCAAGTGTCATGACACCTTAACAACATTGGACAACTATGGCATTTTACATTAACACAAGGATCCCGATTGGTTTAGCTTGTCCAATGGAATCTAAACAACTACCATACTCTCTAAAACATGCCAAAACATCAGAACTATCAAATAGACTCAAAAAACCATCCATAGATCTACTAGGCCTAAGTGACATAACTAGGGTCCAAATGGACTAAGAATGATTTGAGGTTTATATGATTACCCCAAACCTCTTGACCATACAAAATGGACCTTACAACCATGGCTAGAAAGCCTTATTACAAAACATACTGAACAAGAACCTCAACTTATCAAACTACTGTTAGGAATCAAAATGCTCCTA
Source organism: Cunninghamia lanceolata (assembly GCA_027924645.1). Taxonomy (NCBI): domain Eukaryota; kingdom Viridiplantae; phylum Streptophyta; class Pinopsida; order Cupressales; family Cupressaceae; genus Cunninghamia; species Cunninghamia lanceolata. The sequence goes on along the minus strand of BSBN01001272.1, from coordinate 14,564,337 downwards.
GGTGCCCTGCACCACTAGTCCAGTGCCCTGATTTTTGTCGGGATTTGGGAACTTGATCTGTAACCTGTTCCTACTTTCTGAGAGATTTCTCCGTTGCAGAATCCAGAGGACTAATGAGCAGGCACCTGAGTCTAGGGCCCTATTTTCAACTTTGATCTGCAAATCTGACACTTTGCAACACTCTCCTATAACTCCACTTTTCTTGGTTCTTCAACCTGTAACCTACAATCATGGAAAAATGGGGAGGGGGTTGTGGTGTTTAGAGGAGTCAAGCTCCAGAGAGACATTCAAGTCTTCCAAACACTGTTGTCAGATAGAGAGTGCATGCCCTTGTGAAGTAGAGGCAAAAACCAAATGATAAATGTTCAAAAACATAAATGATGTCACCTTGTAGTGAAGATCTCATGGAAGGAAGAAGCTCTTCATGCCATGAGGAGATGGATGCTCAAATTTGCAAATACAAACACATAAACAAACAATATCTGCTCTTGCCACACAATAAATGCCTTGAATCACTTTCAGAATGCCAATGCTCATGAAGTTTCCATCTACTTGTTCTCTAGTTTACAAATGAATGCATAAACATGCTTATATACGCAACTATAAACACTCCCGCCAAGAATTTCGCAATTCAAACTTATCGTGTCAGCATAGGACCCAAATAACGGTCACAAGCCAACACTTAAAATTTGGGACTGACCCAAAATAAGGCAGGACTAGGGCGCGGGCACCCAAGTCCTCCCTCCCTAGTTTGGTTAGGGTTAGGTTCAAGGGATCCTCCTAGGTCACATTTGTCATGAAACTTAGGGTTCATTTCATTAGGATGTCAAAATATGATGCAAGATGTCCTAAATGCAGCTAAAAGACCTGGGAGCTAAAACTTATGAGGGAAAAGCCCCAAAGGGGACATTTTTTGACATTACATTTAGCCCCCACTTTAATGTATGTATAAACATGAGGCCAATACATGCATTAAAGTATGGTAAAAAAACATAGCAAACACACCAAGAATGGAGAAGACACGTCAAACACATTAAAGACAATGACAGGCACGCAAAACATAGAGAAGACAGTTACAGTCATGCAAAACATGGAGAATACAACAGATGTAGAAGACAGTTAATGCATGGAAGACATGAGTGATTTCTTTTCTTTTTCTTTTCTTATATATATGAAATGTAGATGCAAGTACAAGGAAAGTAAGCACACCTCCCATAATGTAGGAAGCACTCATCGCGCTAGTCTTTAGACTGCATAGATGGGGCAACACACATGCAAGACACACCAAACCTCCTAAAATGTAGGAAGCACTCATCGCGCTGGTCTTTAGACTATATATGGGGCAACAAACATGCCAAACAAAGCAAGCACAACAAACACACACCCTTTGAAGACATAGAGAAAACATGGTAGACAAGTGATGGAGTGTTCCTATTTCTATGCTCATCACCATCTCAGGCACATTACAGGGAGACACTGACAATTGGGCTTCGCCACAACAATCATCGAAGGCACGCTTAAGGGTTGAGTTAGTCACAGAACCACTCCCCCCCTCCGCAGAGGACTTTTTGAAAATGACAGGATGGGCACTCTCCGCAAGAGATACACCACCCCCGCCTCCGCAGAGGGATTAAGATGATTGATTGATTGCAAACAAACTCAAAGTGCAGGAGGGAATCGTCACCACCAATCTTTAAACTGCACCTGAGCACAAGCACATTGCTAACATCTACAATAGACAGCTGACCTTATATATGCCCCCACCTTATGGTGGTTGATATCACACATTGATATCAGGCACATTAAGGTAGGAAGAAAACACACAAGGGAACACTGACTTTCGCAAAGCACATGCCCCCCGGAGGTGACATGTACTTTACGATTGCCAAATGTTCCCACAAACACATCTCTACAAGAAACATGTTAGTGTCCAAATAATCACGATAAACAACAACTTTAATGCATATGATCAATCACACAAAGATCCAAGGTTATACTACGAATTTGAAGATCGAGGATAACCATGGGGCTATATCATGAAAATCTCATAATCGAGTGTCACCAAGGCGAGATTCAAAGACAAAAAAAGTGTACGGAGCAGCAGTATTGTTAAGGTTTGTAAGTGAGATAAAAACATCATCAAAATTACTATGCATAAAGCATAGAGTGCTTCTATTAACCAAGCGCGAATAAGATATACAACCCCATCGTTATATTAGGAACTAAGTCCAATTTTTTATTTCTCACTAAAGATACGCTAGGTCCACGTCAGTATAAATGTTTTTTCATCATCCGCCCACTAGATAGAAACACTAGAGGAAGGTAAACAATAAATTAAAGAGGAGAAACAAGTGTCTTAGGGATAGTCACATAGGAGGGTGCCCCCAAGTCACCAACCACAATGCTATGTCCGTAAGACACAACACACAATGATGAGATCAGAGAGAGAGGCAATATAGAAGAATGATGATACAAATAGAAGGAGGTCACAATAGAGGTGGTCTCCTGGTATCCCAAACCTTACAAGAGAATCAGGGGTCATCCCAGGAGGCCTAAACAACACATAACACATCACGAGAGATAAAGGGTTAGAAATACTTACCTGGTAGGACCTTTGAACTAAGTCTTGTCATCAAGCAAATCATCGCCATCCTTCTCATTCTTAGGATCATCTTTGTTTGGTTCAATTTTTGGATCAATATTTTCTTTTTGAGATGCAAGGTGTATGGCATAAGCTTGTCTTCTTCTCCTTCTTTCTCTTTCTCTTACCACTTATCTCTTGTAAGATAGGGCTTGTTCTTTCATGGGTTTTTTCATTTTAGAAGAGGAAGCACTGGGATCAAATCTCATTTGTCTATGTGGAATGCTTTGTTGTTGACAATTACCTTCCGATCCTTGTAAGGATGGCAGGGGAGGAACCTCAGCATAGGGACCTTGTCCTTTCGGTCTAGGGTTCTCTTCAAATGCGGGTTGATTGTCTTTTGTTATTTCATGCATAGAAGGACAGTCCATTGAATGTAATAGTTTTGCTTTGTAATTTCTATAGCTCAAGAAGTTGAAGTCTATTCATGGCTTTGGTTCCTTTTCAGATTTGTCCCAAAAGTAATTCGGTGTACAATGTTTTCTTGTAACCAAAGGTTTATACTTGTTGCGAGGTATAGTAAGCACTTGTCCATTCAAAGGAAATTTTAGGCAATTGTGAATTGTTGAAGGAACAACTTTCATAGCTTTTAACCATGGATGTCCAAGTTTTATGTGAAAGAGATCAGAAATAGGGACAAAATCAAACCATTGTTCTACATGTTTCTCAAATACAGTGACCAATAAAGATATCTTCCTAGAAGTGTTTACAAAGGTTCCCTTATGTGTCTCAATCATCATATCCGAAGGGTCATAAGATCCTTACATTAATTGATGTGAAAAGAGGAACTCTTTAGTAGCTACACTGGAAATGCAATTAGGATCAATAAGGGCTCCATCCATAGGGTTTCCCTCTATTTTCACAATGATGTAAAGAGGTCCTTTAGTATCTCTGATTGTTCTATCATGAGGTATAAACACAATTTCAGGTTCAGGGACGTTTCTCTTCATGTAAGGTCTAGGAGTGAACCTATTGTTGTTGTTAAGATTAGAGGCCATGTGTATATGCTCAAATTAATGCAAGATCAGATTTTAAAAGTTTTCCAAAAGTATGCAAAAGACAGGTGCAAAACTATATGCAAAAATGACCTAAAATGCTTGATTTTTTATACTTTTTCAATGCAATATATGAAAAAAAAGGTGTTGTAAAGATTTTGATCAGGAGAAGAAAATAATATGTCTGATATCAGTCCAATACAGAAATAATATCCATCACAACACACTCTTGATTCAAATTTAAGATGATGACTAGTCAAAACCTAGTGAAAATACACGAGAATATGTGATTTTTTCACCAAATCTCAATGCAAAACAGCATGACAAAGGGTCTTGTGAGGAAAATGATGATGGAAAGAAAATTATAATAGTAATAACAGCCAACTAATGCCAAATAATCCATCACAACACGCTTATAGTGCCACCCAAGGTCAAACCCTAGTGAAAATATAGCAAAAATATGTAATTTTTCGCAATTTTTCAATCCCAAGACCTAATGAAAGGGGTGTTGTAAAGAATTTTAGGAGGTGAAGAAAATAATAGAAATGATATCAGTCACATACAATCATAAAATCTTTTACAACATGCTTCGAGTGCAACCTAGGTCAAACCCTAGGGCAAATGTAGCAAAAATGTGCAATTTTTCACCAAATTTTCAATACAAGAGCTCAATAACAAGGTGTTGTGAAGATTTTTAGGAAGGTTAGAATATAATAACCATGAAAATAGGCAATTAGTTCAATAATATTCTTCACAACATGCCTATGGTGCAAATTTCGGGAGTCGATAAGGCTAAATCTAGTGAAAATCAAGGTTTTTCAAGCCCTAGGTTTTAGATCTTGATGCAAAATGCTATATGAATGTATTGTAGTCTATTTTATGATGAAAATTAGTTCTACTCAGAATGAAAATGATTTTCAAACCCTACCATGCAAAATGCAAGTGCAAACCTAATGAAAAATCAATGAAAATGCTAGTTTTTGTTGAAATTCTGTATGTAAAAATGCAAATTTTTAAAATCTAAATGCAAATTTACACTAACATGCAACACTACAGCCAAATGCAAATTTGAATGAGTGCCTAAGATTAGTAGAAATATCTAAAACAAGATTTTACCTACAAACCCTAGTTTTTGGAATTACAAGGTATATGAAAAATGCAAAATTTCCAACAAAACCCTAGCAATTTTATGATGAAAATGCAATGCAAGCTATTGAATTTTTGTAATTTTCTGCAATTTATCTCAGATATAATGCAAAAATTAGAAATTTTATAAAATTAAAATTAATTAATGCAACATGCAAACTAGGGTTTGCAATTGTTTTTCAAAATTTTCCAAATTTTCAATTTTTTTTGTAATTTTTTCCAATGCAATAAGATGAATGATAATATGCATGAATTAAATCAATGCAAATATGAAGAAAAACAATCAGCAAGGTGCAAACAAGTCCAACAACATGGGTTCACCAAAATGTAAAGGGTGGAATTTGGATAATTGGTTTTTGATAGTTTATGTGTATATCCTCCTTTCACCCTTTTACATTCAAGGACTTTGGTCGAGTGGCAATATACTATCAGACCCTTGGTCACTTAGAAATGTAGGGAAACTTAGATTTGTGTGATTAGATTGTCAATTATGCTTAATTATATATCAAAACCCTAATTATGCAAATACGGAAGCAAACAAATGAATATCAAAATATTCTGCTACCGAAAGATGTAAAATGATAGAGAAATGTGCACCTATTTTTGAAGTTCAGAGGTGGAATAGTCAGGGAATAATGAGCAGATGGCTTAGTCCAGTGCCCTAATTTTTTTTGGGATCTAGGAACTTGATCTGCAACCTATTCCTGTTGTCTCAGAGATTTCTCCGTTGTGGAATCCGGAGGACTAATGAGTGGGCGCCCGAGTCCAAGGCCCTATTTTCAACTCTGATATGTGAATCTGACACTTTGCAACACTCTCCTACAACTCCACTTTTCCTACTTCTTCAACCTGTAACCTGCAATCACGAAAAAATGGGTAGGGGTTGCCGTGTTTAGAGGCTTGCCTTTGTCAAGCCCCGGAGAGACATTCAAGTCTTCCGAACACCGTTGTCAGTTAGAGAGTGCATGCTCTTGTGATGTAGAGGAAAAACCAAATGATAAATGCTCAAAAACACAAATGATGTCACCTTGTAGTGAAGATCTCATGTAAGGAAGAAGCTCTTCATGCCATGAGGAGATGGATGCTCAAATCTGCAAATACAAACACATAAACAACATAATATTTGCTCTTGCCACACAATGAATGGCTTGAATCACTTTCAAAATGCCAATGCTCATGAAGTTTGCATCTAGTTGTTCTCTAGTTTATAAATGAATGCCTAAACATTCTTATATACGCAACTACAAACATTCTTGCCAAGAATTTTTTAATTCAAACTTATCGTGTCGGCATAGGACCCAAATAATGGTCACAAGCTGACACTTAAAATTTGGGACTGACCCAAAATAGGGCAGAACTAGGGTGTGGGTGGCCAAGTCCTCCCTCCCTATTTTGGTTAGGGTTAGGTTCAAGGGATCCCACTAGGTCCCATTTGTCATGGAACTTAGGGTTCATTTCATCGGGATGTTAAAATATGATGCAAGATGTCCTAAATGCAGCTAAAAGACCCAGGAGCTAAACCTTATGAGGGAAAATCCCCTAAGGGAACATTTTTTGATGTTACATAATGAATGTAACCTAATTAGATCTAGGGCAGAAAATGACTTATATCTAAAGCAAGAAGGATGCCAAAGTGCAAGAAGAGTCAGGTTCACCAAAATGTTTAGTAGAAAAGAGAAACTTAGCCTGACAAGATTAACAAGGTCAAACCTTCTTCTATTAACATTAGAATACAAAACAAGCTTGGATTCTACCCAAGAAGAAGAGACAAACTACAAGGGTTTTGTCCCTTTGTTGTATAGAGTAGTGTCAACCAAATCCAACCAAATCTAAGCAAGCAAACTAGGGCAAAATATCAAACCCTAGTTGACAAAGATTTACTCATAACAGATTGTCATAAATGGATATCATAAATATAACACCATAGCGAGGTCAGAGGGAAAAGTAGAACTTGGATCCAGATTCAAGAGCCCAAAGGACTAGGGTGCTTGGGCGTCCTGATTAGGGTTTTACAGAATGTGGAGTTTCCCATGTCTTCACCCTTCTATGTTCCTGCTTCCTGTAACTTGTTTTCTACAAATTCTTCTAGATGCTACTTGTACAAACACAAGAAGGAAAATGGTTGGGTGCTATTTAGGAGCTTTCCTAAGTCAAGCTCTGTGAATGGTGTTTCCACCCCCACAATAGCAATGATGAGATCTCAAAAGAGTATGTGCCCTAGGAGAGTAGAGGTAAATCTGAAGTAGAATGGAATGTTGTAAGAAAGCATAAAGGAGAGGAGTTACCATGAGCATGGAAACCCTAGCTTTCTTTAAGAGGTGTCACAAATTGACTCAATAAGTTGGTGTAGCCCATAGAAGTAGAGAGATCTTCACAAGACCCACAATAAATTAGTTTCATAGCAATAATCCACCATAGAGAGCTTTAGAGAAGAGTAGAGTGCATAAGAGAGAAGAAGAAAGAGTGCAAGAGTGCCTAGATTGCTTAGATATTCAAATGAATAAATTAACTTGCTTATATATGCATTCCCATTGGTTTTCAAAGAATTAAACCAACTAAGGCCAACATGAGATACCATTTGAGATGCTTAAATCCGACATGCCATCAATTTAGGTTCAGGCTAAAGGAGGGCCCATGACACTTGGGTGCCCTAGTCCTTTAGCCCCACAACTTTTGAGATAAGCCACTTTAGGTGTTTTTAGACCTGAATTATATTTATTTTCTAGGTTTTGTGCATCAAGATCAAGAATTACATGTTTTAGGTCCACCTGGGTGCCAAACTAGGTGTAAAATGCTAGTGTACACAGTTTACTCCATAACAAGTAGTGCATATATGCTTTAAAAAACATTGGAAGGGAAACAAATAGAGAAAGAGAACCAATTAGAAGTAGATACCAATGATTATGCTCAACCAAAAAGGGGAGAGGAAGATTAGGAGAAGCACGTAGAGGAGAGTGACAAACAAGTATTAATGACCCCAAAAAGTTAATAGGCTAGTGACCCAATTAATAAAATAAGCAAATTTATGGCAACACAGAAAACAAAAAACACTAATGGTCACTTTGGGGTCCAACATCATTATAAATGCTCCTACAAGACCATAGGTTGATTTGACATAGATGTCACCCATGTAAAAATATAGATAATTTAAATATTTGGTAGTAGTGCTTGACATGACTTTATGCAAAAGTGTTTATCAAACAAAAGACTATGGAAGAAGTGATTAAATTGAACCCTTTGCAAAAATTACAAAGAAACTAGAAGGAGCAATCCAAGGCCTACTAGCAAAAATGGGGAATTGGGAATAGGAAAAGAGGAAAATGAAAGATCAAATAGTTCATGAATATGAGGTAGAAAAAGTAGGAAGAATACAAAAAAAATGGAGAAATAGATAGAATGAGTTAAGAAATAGATATAGGTCTCAGAAACTACATGCAATAATGTGTCCACACTATATGAATATTATGTGAGCTAGCCACAAACTACCAAAGCCTAGGAGTTATAGGTGGATAACTTATAAAATTAGATTCTCTAAGCCTTAGTAAATTATAATGTAATGACTAACATGGATGTGTCATAGAGACAACAACTAGAAAACCTTCAATCTTAGTTTCACCAAATGAATGAGTAGTGGATGGCGATACTTGATCAAATGAAGGAGTTTAGTTTAGTAGCACATATGTATTTATCTCAATTGTCAAGTATTCTCTTGGAGGTTAAACAAATGACCCATTCTCTTGATAAACCTTTCACTTTAACTGTCATAGAAAGATCCTATATTGACATCATGTTATATGTGTGGTGTCTTGTGTAGACACCCAAATTTGTCCTAAGTACAACCTTATTCTAAATTAACTAAATTACCAAATTAGTTAATTTACCCCACCTAATGTATCCTACTTACTAATTAAATAATAAACTTATTGTAGTATCATGTTTCTGGATTAACTGTGTATGATTATTTATCATCAACGTTTTAGATCACACTCTATGATCCATCATCAGGATGAAGAGAGCTATAGGATAGAATGATGAATTGTAGGCCAAGACCAAGTAAATAGGAAAGGGATAAGAGCTTGTGATTATTTCTCCACACAAGCTCTTACCCCTTTCCTATTTACTTGGTCTTGGCCTGCAATTCATCATTCTATCCTACAGCTCTCTTCATCCTGATGATGGATCATGGAGTGTGATCCGAAACATTGATGATGAATAATCATACATAGTCAAATCTAGAAACATGATACTACAATATTATGGACTATGGAAATCTGATGTCTTTAATAAACTTATTATTTAATTAACCATTTCCCTCTCACACATAATTAAATAATTTTATTATCTAATTATCATCATGTCTATCAGAGCCCTGAGACCCTTGGTTTGCCAAGATTTGTGAGGTGATGAGACCAAGAGAGACCCTCCTAGTTTCATGCATGTAGACATGCCCTTAGTTCATAGACTTGAGTCTCATAGTACCTTGAATATATTGAGGACACCCATAGAAGCTCGTAAAGCCTAGATTAAGACTTTTCAGCCATCCTTCTTCATGGTGCATCAGAATTGAAAAGGCCTGAGAAGTTACACACATGCGTACAAGTTGTTGAAATGGAGCTCACTGTGGGCAAGGCTTTGGCCTCCATGGTAAGGGGTGCATAGGTGGTACATGACCTTGCATTCCCTAGCTATCCTTCACTTGGTAGATAGCATTATTGGTGGGCTCACAGAAATTGAAACTCCTTTCATGATTAATTCTAGGTTTATTGTTGTTTCTTTTTGAGTGGGTGTTGTGAATACCAAGTGCTTGTTTGTAAACCTTTCATACCTAGTCAAGTTGTTGAAAGACTTTGTTGCTTGTTTGAAAACACTATCCAATTGGTATCCTTGAAACAAAATTGAAGCCAAGGTTAGAGCAATCATAACCCATAGTCCAACCTCCATCTAAAAATCATTGCCTTAGCCCAAATCCTAAATCCACTTGTCCATTACACAACCAAGTCTGTTCCTATTTTAATCCATAATCCATAGTACATAGCTGCTACCTTTTTAACCATTAGCTTATTATTTAAACTTTCATCCTTTGATTCATTCACGTCCATATTCCATAACACCCATCCATTACTCTTCCAATTTTAGCCCTCATCCAAACATCCTCACATTAATCTAAACCACACTTCTATCCTAATTACTCTATGCATTTTACACCTTATTCCATCCCTTGTTCCATTCAAACCAATCCCTCATCTACACACCTTATCCATAACAACTATTGTCATCCAAACCCATTATATATCCTAGTAATCCTCAGATAACTTCAATCTCACTTTTGGATCCTTATTTAATCAAAGTCATCCCATCCATCATTTGGGACCCTTAATCATCTTAGGGCTTAAAATCTAATCCTTGGGACCCTTAACTATCCTAATGCCCATAATCCATCCTTTGGAATTCTACAACTATCTGTGGATTCCAAAAATCTTAATCAAATCCAAAACATCCTTAGGATCTAAAGTAGTGTGATACACACTTAATCCAAGTCTAGCAAGCCAATCCTTTTTATCCACATAATTCATCGAAATCCCTTATTCCCATGTTTGGGAATCATTCTATCCATCAAAGATCATCCATAAAAAATATTCATCCTAAATCCAAATTATCCAAGTCAAATTCAAAGCCGTTCAAAATACAAATCACCTAAAATCTCAATCATCCCAACAATCCAAATCCTAGGACCTAGCCACAATGATGAACCCATATCCCACACAAACAAAGCCAAAAATCACAATCAAAGGAAGGCCCAAGATCAAAATCAATGGTAAAGAAAACACCACAAACCCCTTAGATCAAATCCTCTTCCTAAATCAAGCCAAGCCCAATGAATATAATAGCCTTGTTGAACAACCAGAATATGAGCCCTTTGAACATGATGATGATGATGTCAACAAACCCAAATATGACCCCTATGATGATAATGATACTATTGACCAAAACATCATTGATGAGATAGTCATGAGAAATCTTCCCATAGATCCTCCATGCTTAACCATAAACACTCATATCCTCCAAAATCTAGGACACCCTAGTGACAACTACTCCATAAACCAAAATCAAATGTCTGAGAGTCATCCTTATCCATTCGCTAGAAAGGGAAACACCCTCCTAGAGTCATGTACATCATCTCCTACATCCCATTCATTTGAATCCTCCTAATCATTATCACCAAAGTTCTTCAACTTCTCCATCTCCACTAAATCTTCTAAATCATTTGCATTCGCCTCCTCCCAATCAAATTGTCACTCAAATGTTTTGAATCTTTAAGATCCTTTAAATATGACAATTCATCCACATCTTCCATGTCATGCACATCCTCATCCAAATTCTCTAGTCCATCCTATCCAAAATCCACCCATCCTTGGAAAATTGATTGGTCTCATCCATCTACTAAAGACTTTTTCCAACCACTAATCACATGGGATAAACAACAAACCAAAAAATCCAAGAAATCCATGTTCACTCCACCATCATGCACTCCACCACGTATCAAGAGCACCCAAGAGACTCCTAAATATATCATTCCTACAAGTATACTGTTGCAAGTATGTGCAATCGGTGTTGTCATTGATGTCAACAAGCTTGTGTTGTCATTGGTGTCAACTGTATGAGTAAGAGATGTTGCAAGATTATGAGCAGTTGGTGTCAAGTAGATGCTATCTCTAATGATGAGGAAGTACTAAATATGGTGATAATATGTTTCTGGTGCTTGGTTTTCATGTGCTTTTGAGAAATTTTGAATAAAACAAGTAAACAGTGTGTGGCAGTGATATTCTAGTTTTGATCCACATTTCTTTGTTATTGAAGATCTGCTTGTGTTGTTTGGCTATGTTGTTTAGAGGTACTTAGAGATGCTACATTTAGAGTTTGGTGTGTTGGATCAATGTGTAAAGGAAGATGTGTTCACCAGTGTATGAACTTTGTTGTATAGAGGTGTATGGGAGAAATGTCTTTGCTCCACATTTCTCTGCAAAGTGGTTTTAGGTCTTGCAATTTTGGAAGTGTGCTATAAGGTTAATATCTATCATCGAATTTGTTCATGGATTGGTGCCTTAGAAGATGATTTCTTGAGTTGCAGAGCATGACAGAGACATTTGAGTATGCTGGGTAAACAGGATAAGGTTGTGCGCTAGGTGAAAGTTGTTGCAGAGGAATTTGTTGGTTTTCAGGATGTTTGTGGGATATTCCAGATTGTGCTCAAGCATGGCATGTGGTTTGCAAGTTCTCTTTGGGTTTGAGGAAGTGTGTACATAATTGTTTATGGTGTTAACACTGGTTCAGTTGACCTTAGGTGTTTACACTAATTGCAGAGTTGCTTCGATGGTTGTGGAAGCATGGTGTAACATGTATGAATGGATTTAGGACCAAGCTAAGGTGTGTTGTGGTTCACCTTCATTCCTCTCCACCGCGGGAATGTTTTGGTTCCAACCTAATTTGAATTTGCATGATCAAGGTGCCTTGCCGACATTGGAGAATGTTCTTAAGATTGAAGTCGGTATAAATAAGTGTCAAGATGTTGAAGGATGTTAAGATAGAAGAGTATAATGTATGTGATGAGAATTATAGAGTTATAGAGTGTGAATTTGTGTAGCACAGTGTGATGTTTCATGTGTTAGATTACTAGATACAGTGAGCAAAAGGTGTCTACAATTCCTTAGTGAGACTATGGAGGTGATGATGGTGTTGTGGTGGACTTCTCTGTTGCATTGAGATAGTTTTCTCCTTGTAACAATCTTATCTATCTTCTTCTCTATTCTGGCAGTGAGCCTTTCTTTCTTTGGCATAGTGAGCTATTATTTTTTGGTGTTGGTAATACTTTATTTTGTGAGCTAATACTCACTGTGGTTTTTCCCTTCTTGGGTTTTCTGTGTAAATCTAGTGTTCTCTTGTGTTTGATGTTGATTTGATTAAATTTTTGTTATTTTCTTTCATGCTTAATCATCATAACAATTTAAGGGTTAATTGAATTGATGTGGATCTAAATGTGTTTGAGGGTTTTGGAATTATAAGTTACAACTGATTCACCCCTCTCTCAGTTGTCTTGTGCATTCAACAATTGGTATTAGAGCTAAGTTCCTTGGAAGAAAGCTTAATCACTTGAGGTAGCTCTGGGATGGTGCACAAGAAGGATGTTCCATGTTTGATGGAACATATTATGCATTTTGGAAAATAAGGATGGAAGGTTATCTAATTTATCTTGGATATGAGATCTAGAAGTCTGTTGAGATTGAATACACTATATTAGAAAATGGTCCAAGCACTGCAAATGAGATCAAGGCCTATGAAACCAATGGTAAAGCAAGGTATGCTCTTTTATGTGGTCTTACTAATTCTGAATTGGTGAAAGTTATGAATTTGAAAACTGCTAATGAAATCTAGAAAAAGTTAAAAAGTATTCATGAAGGAGATGATAAGGTCAAGCAAGCTAAAATGTAGAATCTGAAGATCATGTTTGAGACCATGTGAATGTCATAAGATGAAAACATCACAAGCTACTTGCAAAAGGTGGATGAAGTTGTCAATAACATCAGAGGTCTTGGTGGAGAACTAGAAGAAAAAGAAGTGGTAATGAAGGTACTTAGAACTCTTCGCAAATATTACATTCATAAAGTTTCTGCTATTGAAGAATTACAAAATTTGGATCAATTTACCAGAGATCAATTGTATGGTACTTTGACTGCTTTTGAAATGAGAGGATTTGGTACAAGTAGTGCAAAAGTTGAGACTTCCTTTATGGTTGGTAAATCAGAGAAGATTGTGGATTCACATCAGAAGGATTCTAATGATATGGAAGCTAACTTTGTGAGAAAATTGAAATTGGGTACTACTAAGTACAGTGGTAAGTTGCCTTTCAAATGTTTCAGCTGTGGCAAGATAGGTCATTATGCTTCAACATGTCCAGAAATAATTTTGAGAAGCAAAAACAGAGGAAAAAAAGTAAAGTGTTTAAGAAAAGCTATTAGGTTAGAGAAGATGCAAGTATATTTGATGATGAATCTAATTATGAAAATGATGAGGATTATGAATGTTTGTTCATAGCTCTAAAATATGATATTGTTGCTACTAACCCTGAGGAATGTGTGAAGGAAAGAAATCCAAAAGTAAGTATTAATGTTGAAGGCACTTTGATGTTTGCTTTTCATACCAGACAGGAAAAGAACTACTGGGTTATTGATAGTGGATGCTCAAATCATGTGATTGGTGATAAGAGTAAGTTTGTTAAACTTGAAAAATATGATGGAGGACTAGTTAGATTTGGTGATGATACATCTGCTAAGATATGTGGAAGAGGTTCAATCAGTTTTGATGGAAAGCATAATACTGATGATATTCTTTATGTTAAGGATTTAAAACATAACCTCTTGAGTGTTGGACAAATTTGTAGCAAAGGATATAATCTTGTGTTTCAAGATGGTGGCTGTGAGATCAAAAAAGATTCTGGAACTGTGATAGTTTTTGGAAAGAGGACAAATGGAAATGTTTATCAGCTCAAAGGTGTTGATGGTTATTGTTTCATGACTCAGATTAGTGAGAGTTGGCTATAGTATAGAAGATTGTGTCACATCAATTTTCATAGCATAGTAAGAATAAGTTTAGTTTAAGATGTGAGAGATCTGCCAAAGATTACAAATCCTATCAATGCTATCTGTACGGAATGTCAATTTGGAAAGAAAGCAAGAAGAAGTTTCAAAGTCAAGGATCAATCTTCTACCAGACTGTTGGAATTGGTGCATACAGATCTTTTTGGTCCTACCAAGGTAAGGAGTTTTCAAGGTGATAGGTATTTCATACTACTGATTGATGATTATTCTAGAATGACATGGGTTACTTTTGTCAAAGAAAAATTAGAAGCCCTATATAAGTTCAAAGTATTCAAAGTCATGGTTGAGAATGAAATGGATATGAGAATAAAATGTTTGAGGTTTGACAGAGGTGAAGAGTTTGCCTCCAATGAGTTTAACATGTTTTGTGAGAATAATGGAATAAAGAGGCACTTATCTGCTCCTAGGACTCGTAACATAATGGAATGGTTGAAAGAAAGAATAGGACTATTCAAGAAGCTGCAAGGAAAATGATAAAATAAACAAATCTACTAGAAGTCTACTAGAGAGAAGCAATTCATACTGCTTTTTATATACTAAACAGAGTCCAAGCAAGAGCAAACAGTACAAAGACTTCTTATGAGTTATGGTATGGAAGGATTCCTACTACCAAATACTTTAGAGTGTTTGGAAGCAAATGTTATATCAGAAGGGATGAAGAAAACCTATTGATGAAGGTATCTTCCTTGGGTACTCCACTAAAATCAAAGCTTACCAGTGCTACAACAAAAGGCTAAGATTGTTGACAGTGCAAATGTCAAAGTTGATGAAGATCGCTTTTGGTAAATTGTAACCTGTTATCATTTATCCACTCCAAAATTCCATTCTAAGCATGTCAAGCTGAGTCATCCTAATCATCCTCTTTTTAATCCAATCAATGTCATCCTAATCATATCTTATCTATTCTAATGCATTCCATATCATCATCATAAGTCCTAGTCAAGCACTTACCAAAAGGGTCTTAATCCTTAAACATATGTGTAACATCATGCCATCATTAGAAGACCTAGTACCCCAATTCCAAGACCTCCTCCAAGAACTCTACCAAGAACCACAACCCCTAGACCAATGAATCATTCAATGACTACATGTCTTCATCCAACAAATTAAACCAAGCCAATCACCTCAAATACAACATCTCCTAGCCCAAGCCCAACATTTCATAACTACTTGTCAAATCCAAACAACACATCATCATCTATCCATTCACTATCAACCAATACCACCTCAACCTTACATGTCAACTTATCCCACTTCATACCAATCTAATCCATCCACATGTCAAATCAATTCCACGTCAATGTATCCAACATCTTTCCATGTCAATGCCACATCAACATGTCAACCCACGTCACAACAAGAACATATGAGCCCAAGTCCACCTTGGCAACAAGATCAAATGCCCTCAACTTCATACCAAGCCCAAGATCCTTTGTCTACCTATCCCACCATTTCACCTAACCACCAAGACTATCAATGGCCTTCACAACAAGAACATGCAAGCCTAAGTTACCCTATGCATCAAGACCTAATATCCTTTGACAAGGGAGATACCAATCTAGATTTTGTATCCTATGAGTACCCTCCATCACCATTCACTCAAATGCCAATCCATGAGCCTACTAGTCCTATCTCGACACCACCATGTGATCCCATTCCTAGTCCATTGATCCACCAACCTTCTAATCCATCAAGCCATCCATTACCTTCATCACCATGTTACTCTAATCCTCCACCAAAAGATAATGTTGAGATGATTTTACAATGGATGCTTGAAGCAAAACTCATTGAACTTCCTGAAATCAAACCATGTGAGGAAAGTACATCTAGTTCCCTTGGGTATAATGAATATGACTATTGCTCATACCATAGGACCAAAGGTCATAATACAAATGAATTCACCATATTTATGCCACTCCTCTATTGAAAGTATAGGCCTAACCGGTGTTGTCATTGATGTCAACATAATCCTGTTGTATTGATGATAAGGATTGGATGAGCTATGTGCTGAGGATATTGATAAAATTAGTCCTAATCAGGAATAAAGAGGAACAATGGAGATAGTAAGGTAAAGATCCCAACTAAGATGAAGATCAGAGGATGCACTTCAAAGGGTTTGAAGATATGTGTCTTAAGATGATCCAGTAAAGATTTCAGAGGTCTACATGAAGATCTAAAGAAGTTATGACTACTTAAGTAAAACTGGCTCTAGCAGATGTGCAGAGGTGATAGAGTGACACAGATAGGTCTGGTAAGATCCAAAAGTGCAATATATTGTTCTGTGGATTTTGTGGAGTGTTTAGGAAGTCAATTTGAATTGACAACCCAATTGGTTCATGGTCTGGAGGTCCGCAAGCATCTATTCCAATATGATAGTAATGACAGACTGTGTTCTTGAGGTTTCAGATGAAGGAGAGAATGATCTCAGTGAACAAAAGTAGTGTGGATGTTCTTGGTGATTCAGGCAAGCTTGTGGAGGTCTTTGGACTGTGTTCAGTTCATGTTGGTGGTTCACATTGAAGATTGAGCTCATAATTGAAGAATTACTTTCAGATGATTGTGTTCTTCCTAAGTCTGGCCGACCAGATGAGTTATACATCCTGCGGATGATCTTGAAGATGTTTTGTGAAGAATGGCATGTTCCTAAAAGAAATATCAAAGTCTCAGATCTATGTGGCTGATAGTGTGTTGATCCGCATGAAGTCTTTTTGTAATTAGTCATATTGTATTTAAGTATTTGCTTTGTAATGTTTTTCGACTTGGATGATTATCCCTAAGTCGATGTCTTTTATAAATAAGGAGTTGTAAAGTCATTTCAAAGGTGTCTTGTGGAGATGAGAGTGTGGTAGAGAGGAGGAGAGAGAAAAGGAAGAGCAGAAGTATTGAGCTTAAATGGAACTGACTCAAGCATGGTGAAGATGCTATTCTTCAGTTCAAGTATGTAATACTTATTATTCTATAGACAATGTGTCTCCTGTAGGCAGTGTGCCTCTTGTGAGCAGTGTGCTCAGGCAGTGAGCCCTAATTGGCATGTACCATTTTGTTCTTTCTATTCTTTTAATAGAGAATACAATCTTGGGTTAGTCACCCCGTGGTTTTTCCCTTAACCGATTTTTCCACGTCAAAAATCTTGATGTCTTATGTGTTAATGTGTTTCTACTCTTTAATTATTGCATTATGCTTCCATGATTGATTTATCATTATGCTGCTGAATTAAGTAAAGGATTTAAGTGTTTAATTGAAGAAAGTTTTGGACAATTGATTCACCCCCCCCTCAGTTGTCTGTTCTAAGTCCAACAATTGGTATCAGAGCCAAGTTCCTCTAAAAGGAGCTTAACCGCTTGAGGAGATCCAGGATGTCATCCTACAAGAAGGATAGTCCAAGGTTTGATGGAACCAATTTCACTCTTTGGAAAAGTCGCATGGAATGCCACTTGCAATGTATGGGAATGCAGTATTGGATCATGGCTTCAAAGAAATATGATCCTCCACAGAATGGTCCGCGTACTGTAGATGAAATCAGAGACGCTGAAAATAATCTGCAGACTAAAGAAGCTCTTCTAAGTGCCTTATTTGATTTAGAGCTGACAAATGTTATTGATCTAAAAATGGCATATGAGATTTGGCAAAAATTGGAACTTCTGCATGGAGACAAGTATGATAAATGTGCAAAGCTACAAAGTCTGAAAGGAAAATTTGAAAACCTAAAGATGAAAGAAGATGAAAATATCATTCATTTATGCCAAGAGTAAATGAGCTTGTTTGTGGCATTAGATGTGCTGGTGGAATCTTGGACAAAGATGAGATTGTTGGCAAAGTTCTCAGATCTCTTCCTGATTCTTACAAATATAAGGTTGCTGCCATTGAAGAATTCAGATCCTTCTCAGGTATCATGAGAGATCAATCGGTTGGTAAATTGGCTTCATTTGAACTGATTGAGTTTGGAGATGCACCCCCTAAGACTAAAGCAGCATTCAAAGCTAGTGCCTCTGTAAAAGGAAAACAAAAGTTTGATCCAGGAGAGAACTCTTCAAGGAAACTATCATGGTATGAAAAAGCAAGAAAAGACCTCGAAGAAGATCAAGCAAAAGCTGCTCAACTTGAAGCCCTTATTGCAAAAAGACTGCCAAGAGGATCTGGTAAGTATGAGGGGAAGTTGTCTTTTAAGTGTTTTAATTGCAATAAGATTGGTCATTTTGCCTCAAGGTGTCTGGAAAGATTTTCAAGGCCAAATCCTAATAGATCAAGGTTCTAGAAGAATTGTTACTATGTTCATGAAGATGATGATAATGAAGGAGTAACAAATGATGAATCAAAGACAGGAAGCAAATCCGGAAGTGACTGGGTGTTTATTGCCATCAAGGAAGAAGATCCAATACCCTCTAAATCTGTCAATCATAAAATTGTAAAAAGAGCTTTGGCTGCCCAAGTTGAAGAAAAGGATGATTGGGCCATTGATAGTGGATGCTCTCACCATATGATAAGTGAAAAAAATAAGTTCATAGATTTGGAAAGGTATGGAGGAGGAGTGGTAAAGTGGTGATAATTCTATTGGCAGAATCAGAGGTAGAGGAACCATTTCTTTTGATGGAAAGAACAAAAGTAGTAATGTACTGTATGTTGAAGGTCTGAAGCACAATCTTCTCAGTGTTGGAAAGTTAGTGGACAAAGGCTATGATCTCCGATTCAAGAATGGAAAATGCAAGATCTTTGAAAGTTCTGGAACAGAGATTGCATCTGATACTCAAACAAAAGGTAATATCTTCCACTTGATTTGTACTGGTAAAAGTTGTTTATTTGTTCAAATTGATCAGAGCTGGTTATGGCATAGGAGAATGTGTCATGTGAATTTTGATAATATCATTAAGATAAACAACACTCAGGCTGTAAGAGATCTTCTAAGATTGGTAAAACCTACCAATAGTTTGTGCAAAGAATGTCAATTGGGTAAACAAAGAAGAATCTCATTCAAAAGCAAGGAACAATCTTCTACTGGATTATTGGACTTAGTTCATACTGATCTATGTGGTCCAGCAAGAATCAGGAGTGTGCAAGGTGATAGATACTTCATGTTATTAATTGATGACCATTCCCGGATGATGTGGGTGACTTTTCTGAAAGAGAAATCAGAAGCTCTTGAGAAATTCTAAATATTCAAGGCTAGGTAGAGAGTGAAACCGGATTAAAATTAAAATGTCTGAGGTCTGCTAGAGGTGGAGAATTCACATCCGGTGATTTCATAGAATTTTGTGAGAAACATGGAATAAAAAGGCAATTGTCTGCTCCTAGGACTCCATAGCAGAATGGAGTAGTGGAGAGAAAGAACCAGACCATCCAGGAAGCATCTAGAACCATGATGATGGAAGCAAATATTCCTAAAATCTATTGGAGAGAAGCTGTAAGTACTGCAGTCTATACTCTCAACCAAGTACAAATCAGAAGCAATACCGGTAAGACTCCTTATGAACTTTGGTTTGGCATCACTCCCACTATGAGGTATTTCAGAGTCTTTGGTAGCAAATGTTACATTAAAAGAGATAAAGATCTAGGAAAGTTTGATTCTAGAAGTGATGAAGGAATATTCTTGGGTTACTCTACTCAAAGCAAAGCATATCGGTGTTATAACAAGAGATTAAGGAAGATTGTAGAAAGTACAAATGTGAAGGTTGATGAAGGTATTGAAAAACCCTCAAGGTTTTATGAATATGATGAAGATGATCAAAATGATGGTTTTGTTCAGGAAGTCCAAGCTCCCTCTAAAATTTAGATTTAGACTAATCCGGTAAATCAGGAAGAAGAGATAAGTTTGAATGAATCTGTTCAAGAATCAGAAGTGTAAGAAACTCCTAGAGTTCCCAGGTATGTAAGATTGAATCACTCTAAAGATCAGATCATAGGTGATAAAAGAAAAGGTGTACAAACAAGAAGAAGGATTGCTTAAGATTTAGAAGAGTATTGTCTAATTTCAAAGATTGAACCTAAGACAGTGAATGAAGCTTACAATGATGAAAACTAGACTAAAGCAATGGAGGAAGAGCTACTATAAATTGAGAAAAATCACACTTGGGATCTTGTTCCCAGACCTAAAAACAAGAATGTGATTGGAACCAAATGGGTCTTTTGGAATAAACTAAATGAAGATGGTGGAGTAGTCAGAAACAAAGCCAGATTGGTCTACAAGGGTTACTCCCAAGTAGAAGGAGTTGATTTTGAAGAAACTTTTGCTCCAGTGGCAAGAATTGAAGCAGTCAGATTATTTCTTGCTTTTGCTGCCATCAAGGATTTCAAAGTATATCAGATGGATGTCAAATCTGCCTTCCTGAATGGTGACTTGGAAGAAGAAGTTTACATTAAGAAACTAGATGGATTTCACTTGTCTGATCATGGTGATATGGTCTGCAAGTTGAAGAAAGCACTGTATGGACTCAAGCAAGCTCCAAGAGCCTAGTATGAAAGATTGGATTAGCATCTTTTGAAGATTGGTTTCAACAAAGGTACTACTGACAGTAATTTGTATTTCAAAATTGATCATGAAAATATCTTGATTGTTGAAGTGTTATTTGATGATATCATTTTTGGAGGAAGAGATAGTATGTGCAAAACCTTTGTAAATCAAATGAAAAGTGAATTTGAGATGTCCATGTTTGGAGAAATGAATTTCTTCTTGGGTTTGCAAATCACTCAAACAAAGAAAGGAATCTTCATTTCTCAGACCAAATATGTAAAAGAATTGTTGAAGAAATTTGGGATGGAAGACTCAAAACCAATGAATACTCCCATGGCAACTAGCTATAAATTGAGCAAAGATGATGACTCTCCTAAGGCTGATAAGAAAAAGTACAGGTCAATGATTGGAGGACTATTGTATCTCACTCAAACTAGACCTGACATTATGAATGTTGTTGGTCTTGTTGCTAGATTCCAAGCTGATCCTAGAGAATCTCATGTTATGGCAATCAAGAGGATTTTTAGATATCTAAAAGGGACAGTTGAGTATGGATTGTGGTATCCCAAAGATCATGATTTTTCTCTTCATGCATATACAGATGCGGATTGGGCAGGAGATGTGGATGACCAGAAGAGTACCAGTGGTGGAGCATTCTTTTTAGGGAAGACATTGGTTTCTTGGTTGAGCAAGAAACAAGAGGCAATATCTCTGTCCACTGCAGAAGCAGAATATATTGCAGCACTAGGTAGTTGCACTCAAGTATTGTGGATGAAGCAAATGCTAAGAGATATCAGAATGGAGTATGAAGAACCTATCACCATCTTCTGTGATAATTCAAGTGCAATTAACATATCAAAAAATCCAGTGTTGCATTCAAAGACTAAACATATATCCATCAAGTTTCACTTTTTGAGAGAGCAAGTGAACAAGAATGAAGTCAGATTGGAGTTTGTGCCTTCCAAGGATCAGATTGCAGATATTTTTACTAAACATCTACCTAAGGACTCTTTTGAGTATCTCAGGGAGAAGTTAGGGGTTATTGCCCCTCTGGTTCTGAATTAAGGTTCACTGATATGAATCAATCCGGTGGATCTCATAGTCACATCTTGTGGTCTAGATTGATGATGGGAAGCTGCTACTCAGGGGGAGGAGCTGGTATAATTTTGAAGTGATGCAAGTATGTGCCCTTTGCTATTGATGTCAAAGGGGGAGAGAAGACATGTGAAAAACAAGTAGTTTCTCATCAAAGGGGGAGCAGTAAAGGAAGAAAAGACATGTGAATGGTTGTTGTTGATAGGGGGAGTTATGTCAGTAAGGAGAAGTTCTTGTCCTTATGGTTAAAATAGTTTTTCACATCATATGTTGCCATCAATGACAAAGGGGGAGATTGTTGCAAGTATGGGCCTAACCGGTGTTATTGATGTCAACATACTCCTGTTGCATTGATGATAAAGATTGGATGAGCTATGTGCTGAGGATATTGAGAAAATTAGTACTAATCAGGAACAGAGAGGAACAGTGGAGACAGTAAGGTAAAAATCCCAGCTAAGATTAAGATCAGAGGATGCGCTTCAAAGGGTTTGAAGATATATGTCTTAAGATGATCCAGTAAAGATTTCAGAGGTCCGCATGAAGATCTGAAGAAGTTATGGCCACTTAAGTAAAATTGGCTCTAGTAGATGTTCAGAGGTGATAGAATGACACAGATAGGTTTGGTAAGATCTGGAAGTGCAATATCTTATTTTGCGGATTTTGTGGAGTGTTTAGGAAGTTAATTTGAATTGACAACCCAATTGGTTCATGGTCTAGAGGTCCGCAAACATCTATTCCAATATGATAGTAATGATAGACTGTGTTCTTGAGGTTCTGGATGAAGGAGAGAATGATCTCAGTGAACAGAAGTAGTGTGGATGTTCTTGGTGATTCAGGAAAGCTTGTGGAGGTCTTTGGATTGTGTCCAGTTTGTGTTGGTGGTCCGCATTGAAGATTGAGCTCGTAATCGAAGAATTACTTTCAGATGATTATGTTCTTCCTTAGTCTGGCTGATCGGATGAGTTATACATCCTGGGGATGATCTTGAAGATGTTCTGTGAAGAATGGTGTGTTCCTTAAAGAAATCTTGAAGTCTCAAATATGTGTGGCCAACAGTGTGTTGATCCGTGTGAAGTCTTTTAGTAATTAGTCATATTGTATTTAAGTATTTGCTCTGTAATGTTTGCTGACTTGGATGATTATCCCTTAGTCGATGTCTTGTATAAATTAGGAGTTGTAAAGTCATTTCAAAGGTGTCTTGTGGAGATGAGAGTGTGGTAGAGAGGAGGAGAGAAAATAAAGAGCAGAAGTATTAAGGTTAAATGGAACTGACTCAAGCATGGTGAAGATGCTATTCTTCAGTTCAAGTATGTAATGCTTATTATTCTATAGACAGTGTGTCTCCTGTAGGCAGTGGGCCTCTTGTGAGCAGTGTGCTCGGGCAGTGAGCCCTAACTGACATGTAGGATTTTGTTCTTTCTATTCTTTTAATAGAGAATAGAATCTTGGGTTAGTCACCCCGTGGTTTTTCCCTTAACTGGGTTTTCCATGTCAAAAATCTTGATGTCTTATTGTTGGGTGAATATTTTGTCTTCAACTAACTGAAGGCAAAATGGTTATATCAACCACAGTGTAATGAGATAAATCTCTCCTCTCAGCAAGGGGAGGTTCCCTATTAACTATTACAAACTAATTTAAACTAAATACTAATTCAAGGGTGAGACCATATCATCCATTTCTCTTTTTTCAGAAATGATGTTTACAAAATGAAAGAGCATTTCTTGATACAAATTGAATAACCAAGAAACCCACGAGAGCACAAGGTCTATTGTTGCTTCTTTTACTAATTTATAACTTAGAACCAAGTAGAATGAGGTGTAGCCCAAAGTCTTCACCAAAAACTACGACAAAATATATGATCACAAAAGATAGTAGTAGTTCAAAGCCTTTCCAATATCTTTCACTTCAAAACATAAAATCACAAACTAAAGATAATTGTTGCAGCACAAAGTCTCCACAATCAACTTTAGAACATCTCCCAGATTATCCACACTCACACTACAATTTGATCAAACAGATAAGATAGTATTAGGAAAAGGACATAAGAACAATTTCCAATATGCCACAAGTTATTCCAACAGAAAGATTGAATGATCACTTGCTTTCTTATTCACTTGATAAAATTTTGATTTATAATTTGAACACAAAGTCTCAAAATGCTCTTCAATTTGGTAGAGATTCGCTTCAATAACTAAAAGATAAATTTACAATAGAGGCTCTCTTTATTTATAGGGAGGAGCTTGGAGCAAAAATAGGAAATTTACAACTACTTTGACTTATTCAACAAAATAGTCCTATTTGACTTGGGACTTCCTTTGTCTCACATGTAATTACATTTTAGAAAATTACATATGGATATGTCCACAACAAAATTCAAATGACATGTACAAGAAAAATAAACTAAGGCACTAGCTTCCTACGTCATTCTTCTTTAGAAAATCCTGGTACATGGCCTGTATGGCTGCCATCTCGCATGCATCTTGTTTAGCTATATTTTCTTAGTGCGGGCCTGAAGAATTACGTCTTTTACTACCTTTATTGTCTTTTCATGTTTGTCCAGATTGTCCTTCAAGTTTTCTAAAGTTGAATGTTGATTATATAGATTATCCATGGAAAGTACTAAGGGCACCTCCTCTTCGAATTTCCTTTGAACCATCTTTTCGAAGGAACTTATCATTTCCTCTGCTGAGAGGAACCTATGGTCTTCACCTCTGAGGGTACATGGAAGTTCTTCCAGCCTGTGGAGAAGCGTGACATCACTATCTTCACTGGCTTCTGGAGCTTGACATAGGTCTTCAAGTAAACCTTTTATTATGTGGATACGATGAACCAGATTCTCCTTGGTTTTAAGATATGATTCCCTATTTGCAATGACCCCGATGGTGATCAGATTCTTTATCTTAATCTTTTTCATCCCTATACACTCCTCCAAGCTCTCTTCTTGATCCTGCAGCTCTTGTGAAAGTAAGTCAACCAGGTTGTCCAGCTCAAAATATCTCCTACCACCCTTCCTTTGGCTTGTGCTTTTTCAACCATCTGGATCAGGGGATCTTCTACAATCACTACCATGGGTTCTACAATTTCAGATGACTTTACTATCTTTTAAAGAACCACAACAAGTTGTTCTGCTTTGGCATTATACTGTTCTTTCTCTTTTTTGATTTCGTCATATTTTTTGAGCAAAGTACTGGCAGTAGTTTGAAAATCTACTTTTATACCCTCATGAGTTAGCTTACCTAACTCAACCCTTGAAATGACATAATCATTCATGTCAAAATTTTCAACAGTGGCATCTTCTGGTGGTTTAGCAATCTCTGCGTATCTGATTCCTTTCTCATTGATAAGCCTAGAAACAATCTTAGGCTTCTTCTTTAGAGTCTTTGCTTTTATAGGTAACAACTTTTCAATATCAATCTCATCAGGCGAAATAGCTTGCTTCTTCCTCTTTGGAGTATATGTAGACAACCATGGGGGGAGCACAAAAGCACCAACAACTGGAGATGAGTCTACTAATTATTTTTCCGGATCCATATTTATACCTGTTATAGTCACAATAGGACTGGTGTTGGTAAAAACCACACCTATATCAACAACCTTTTCTGAAGCATCTAGACGATTTTCTAAGACAAATTGTTCACCAATGTCAAAAGATGGAGAAGATAAACTTGGGATGGAACTAGAAGAATCAAAAACAATCCCAAAACTAGTTTATATAGAAGTAGGGGTATTATCAAAAGAAACAACAAAGATAGGTGAAAGAGGAACAATTGAAATCACTGGGAAACTACCAGAAACCAAAGTATGAGGAAGAGGTGTAGAAACTTGTGTTCTAGTGGGAAGATCTTTCTCAGGGGATTGAGGTGGATCACCAAGTTGTTCCTTTTCTGCATCCTCATCTTTGCCTTGTTCAATTTCATCTTCTTCATCAGATTTATCAGATACTTTTGTTTATTGGGCATCCTTAGGCTTCTGAATATTTTGTTCTTCAACCTCAACATCTTTAGTCTCCATTTGATCAACATTAATATCTTCAACACCTGATTCAGTGACATTGGAAGTTTCTGCAACTTTCTTCTTCCCTCCTTTGGATACAAACTTAATTTTTGGTTTTTGTAGTTTAGATGAAGAAGGGGCATCACTCTTATTTTTGGTTCTATTCTCTACCTTCTTACCCGTCTATTCCTATGCTTCAGTCTCTGACCCTGTGAGAAATTCTTTCAATTTAATCCCTTTACTTTCCAACCACACATTTGTGTTGGCCAGGATTGGTTGAAATCTTTTCCTTATGGATTTTTCTTCTTTAATTGACCATTTCACCTCTGGAAGAGGTGAGACTTCAACATTCTCAATGTTATATCTGGGATCTAGACCATCCCCATCATCCTCCATTCCATCTGGAATATCAACAAGGCCGAGCTCTTCTATCTGACTTAGGTGAAGTCTGTAGTAGTCTAGTTTCCTGATCTCGTTCTGTGTCCTGAGATCAGCCCAAATATCTTCAACCATTGGTACATGGAAGGTTGACTTTCTTTTGATCTTATCTTGCACTCTTCTAAAGTCAAAATGGTCTCTTTTCTTGTAAGTTCTCATAGTGACTAGCTGTAATTCAGAATCAACTATTTTTGCTTTATTAGTTGATTGAACTGAATACCTTCCAATTTCAACGGGGAACTTTATCCCCAACTTCTTCAACTCCATTTGTTTATTGTGCACTACAATCAGCTGTCTGCATAGCTCCATGAGAACAATACAGTCATTGGAATACCGTTGAAGAATATAAGGGTAACCAGAATAATACCCTACCCTGAGATATGTGAAAGTGGGGAATTGTAAGAACAAGCAACCAAAAGAATTCACAACCTCCCAAGCTTCATCTGAGACCCTTTTCTGAACAAGTTCATTGTCCCATAAGCACATGAATACTGAAAGAAGGCCTCATTGACCCTTCAGAAATGATGAATTGATCTCTTCAAAGTAATTTGAGGGTAATACTCATATACAGGGACCAATCTCCTATCACCAACCTGAGTCAAACCTGGAAAGCTTCTCATGCTAGCAGCATCATAGATAAGATACGAGGTCATATAGAATTTGAATGTTGTGTTGACCTTCACCAGTTGTTCATGCAATGCATTACTGATCTGCTCTCCCCAGAATATTCTCTGTGTACCCTGAAGAATCACCTTGATGTAAGTGTACATCCATTCTTGGAACTTGGAGGAAGAGGGGAGTCCTCTGATGCGACTCAAAAGAGTGATCAAATCACAAACTTCCTCTACAAAGTCACTCCTAGGAAGATCCTTTGGCCATCTGGTCAAGTTACTTCTAGGAATTTTCAACCATTTGTTGTTTATGTATCTTCTTGCAGCTTCCACATCTGTGTCATAATCCTTTTGCCCCTGAGCAAAGTCAATCTATCCAATGTTTACAATGGGTGGACACATGAAGATTTTGTCTAGAAATTCTACATCCAACCTCATGATCACATTGCCTTGAGAATTTGTCACAACCCTAGTGTTCCTATTGTAATGGCTAGCCACCTGAAGAACGAACTCAGGATTATGTGCAAAAACTGGAAATGAAGCAATCAAGTGAATATTGTTGTCGATGATCTTTTGCATATGTCTGAAAGGATTTGTCTATTTTGTTCTATCCACAAATTCTGCCATGACTACATGTCCAATTTCTGTATCTCTAATTTCATCAATATTCAACTACACTGCCATCACCGGAAAGACACCTTGGTACTTGTACTTCATGATTTTGGCTTTGGACAGAGATGGCTCCGATATTAGCTCTGGAGAGAACTCTGAGATGAATATCTACCACGAACATTTGTTGAGAACTGCAAAAGGCCATGATCTTGTAGTTAGGGAAAAAATGGATAAACTGGGATAACCGCGATTCGATGATCATGGACAGGAAAGCATGCATTGAAGGGCTTGAGTGTGTACAAATTTAGGTAAGGGTGAAAGTGGGTTAACAGGCGTTGAAAGGAGAATTTTCCCAGTGTTAAGAAAAATTCAGGAAAATGTGCACGAGCGGTCAAAATGACTGCTCCTGCATGAGGAATTACTTGCACATGTGTAAAGTTAGATGTTTTGACTGTTGTTGCATGTGTTTAAGAAGAGTCTCATTCTTGTGCAAAGTCAGTGAAAAATACTGACATTGCATGTGTTCTTTTTTGGAAAAATGTTTTACATGTAGGGGCGGTCAAAATGACCGCCCGTAGATCAGGGTATTTTTGCAACTCGAGGCAAATGCAAGGTTGGCTGAATGGACCGCTTTTACAAGTTGGAAAGTGCATGGGTTAAGTTTCTTCATGTAAGGGCGGCAAATTTTGCCGCCCATACACATTGCATCAGAATTTCACTAAAATGCACAAGCGGCAATTTTCGCCGCCTCAACATATCTCAAAGTTAATTTGTTTTGAAGTTTAGGTCTCCCTATTACAATTTATCACATAGGAATGGAAAAAATTGCCGTTCTTACGTGATAAGAAGGTTTTGACAAGGTAAGGTTAAAACATAGGAAATTTATACATACAACACAGTTTATCCAACACAAACCCTACACTTAGAATCAAAACCAAGCGATTCTTCAAACAATTAAAACACAAACAAACCTCAAAAGAAAAACACGAACATGAGGGCAAAAAACTTACCTTTGACGAGAAACGTGAAACCGTAGGTGTTAAAATCTCTACAATTTACTGGCAAGGAATCAACACATCCGCTAAGGTAAGTGAAAACAAGTGAGATGAAAGGATGAATGAAAATAAAATGGTTTTAAAACATATTTAAAAATTAAAACAAAACCTAAAAACAAAAATCAATCGCCACACAAGCTAATTGAAGTAGCATTTAATACATGCTCTATCGGTAGAATTCATCGACTTCGCATGTAGTAAATCAGACAGCATGTAATGACGGCAATTTCAGCTTCTTTTACATATATCAAGAGAAAAAGGTTTAACATATGTGCAGGCGGTGGAAAAGACCGACCTTGCATGCTAAGAGTTAAAAGGGTCATGCATGAGCGAAGGTTCAGACCGCTATTGCATGTCAAAACAAAAACCTAGTAAGATATGCGAAAGCAGCCAAAAGAGCTGACTATGCATATAAAAGAACCAAAATACATGTAAGAGTGGTTGTTTGGGCTGCCATTGCATGTAGTAACAAAAACTTTTCTAACACCCCAAAATGTCCAATAATTGATATTTTGGCGAGTTTATGATCACAACAAGCTTTGTGATTTTTGAGAAATCATGGAGAGGGAAAGTCGTAAACTCTTCTAGGTTGTCAGATGACTTCGCTCGAGATCAAGAGTACTTGTCTTGTTTTGCAAACTTAGAGTGTAGGCTACGAAACAGACAAGTTTCGTAGGGGTTGTCTACAAAAACGAGCGTAGCTGATTTTGAGAACAACAGCTGGCTCTAACTGGGGAACTTCCATCGATCAAACTTTAAAATGATCGAAGGGAGGAGAATCTAGTCTCTAAGTGCCTTCATCCGTGCCATTGGGCTTGTAGAGTCAAGCTACCAAAAAGAAAAAGACACAAAAAACTAAACAAAAACACAAAAATAAAAACACAAAACTATACAAATGTACAAATGAACTTATCTGATACTTCAAGGATTGAAGTGTTTTAGATGCTGCCCACTGTGAGGCAGCAAGAATGGTGTTCCATCCAGATACTCCAACAAGAAGCTATTTTCACGATAGAATTGATGAATGGTGAACGGACCTCTCCATAGGGAATCAAACTTCCCGTGCATTCCTTTTGGTTCTCTCCGCTTGTCCCATAACAAGACTTGATCTCCAATTTGAAACTCACGAGCCCTTGCTTTCCTATCAAAGAGTTTCTTTACCTGACTTTGATGCTCAGTGATATGATCCACTACCATAGTTCCCTGCTCCTCAAGTTCAGTTAGGTACATGATCCTTTTGTCAATATAACTTTCAAAAGTTCTATCTTCCACTGCCTTTGCCAACCTCAGTGCTAGAAACTCCAAGGTAATAGGTATCTCTACATTTAGTCCATATAGAAGCTGAAATAGTGACATACCTATGACCCTTTTGGGGGTAATCTTGTCTACCCATAAAGCATCAAACAACGCTTTATGCCAAGTTCTTTGATTATCTTCCACCAGTTTCTTGATAATAGTAACCAGATTTTTGTTACGTGATTCCGCCTGACCATTCCCTTGCGGATAATAATCTAAAGAGTGGGAAAGAATAATCCCATGCTCGTAGCAAAAGCCAGTAATCTCGTGGGAAGAGAAACAAGTAGCATTATCTGCTACAATCTTGTTTGGAACTCCAAACCGGGAAATAATGTTTTCCTTAAGGAAATTACATCACTTTAGAAGTAGCATGCTTAACTGGGATGGCTTCCACTCACTTGGTAAAATAATCTGTCACGGTGAGAACATAGTTGTGTCCCACACTTGATGGTGGGTTCACAGCGCCAATGAAGTCAATGCCCCATTGTTGAAAAGGTTCTTCAATCACCACCGGCTTGAGAGGTAATGCAACCAACTTAGGTTTCCCAACAAACTGTTGACACAACTCACACCTACGTACCCAATTGTATGCATCTTGAAAAAGTGTGGGCCAATAGTATCTGGCCCGTAGAATCTTATGAGCTATCACAGGTGCAGAAAAATGTCCTCCACATGCCAAATTGTGGAAAGATTCCAGAAGTCTACTTTGTTGCACTTTATCCACGCAACGGAGAAATACTCCATCAAGGCTTCTTTTGTATAAACCATTGTCCCATAGGACATAGTTAGCAGCCTTCAAATTAACCGTTCTTTTGTCCTTATAAGACAGATGGGAAGGACACTCACCATAAGTAAGAAAATGAGTAATATTTGAATACCACTCATCACTAGTAGTGACAAAAAGAACAGTTGGCATATCCTCAACTTCTTCTTCATCCCTTGTCTCTTTTGGTATGTTATCAGCAATCAATTGACACAAACCTCTACCACGCACAAGCTTGGTAGGTTTGATATCAAGATCAAACTCTTGGATGTTAGTAATCCAATTGCCTCTTTTGGTTCCAAACTCCAGTTGAGTTAGAATCAACTTTACTATTGTATCAGGCACTAAAACAATAGTATGTGAATTCAAAATATAGAACCGGAAATGCTTTACCTCCTTGACCATGACATAAGCATGTTTCTCCATATTTGAATATTTCAATTCATGAGCTTTCAGAGGACAACTCATAAATGATATGGGGGATTCCACACCTTCTTCATTCTACTGAACAAGAATGGCTGAAAGTGTATGTTCAGAAGCGTAGCTGTAAACTACGAAATCTTTGATATAGTTAGGACAAACAAGGACTAGAGCATGAGCAATAGCCCTCTTGATATCCTCAAATGCTGCTTTGCCTTCTGCACTCCAACAAAAAGTAGCCTTACCCTTCATCATGTTGACGATGTGACGAGTTTTCTCTACAAATTCAAGAATGAACCTTCCCAGAAAATTCACCTTTCTGAAGAAAGAATAAACTGCAGTCTTACTAGTAGGCAACGTTAGACTTTGAATGGATTTGACTCTTTCTGAGTCAATTTTGGTGCCTTCTCAGGATATAATGTGACCGAGAAGTTTACCTTCTGTAACCCCTAAAAATGACTTCTTAGGGTTGAGAGAGATACCATTTTGCCGACATCGTTCTAGCACTTGTCGTAAATGGTATGCATGATCATGATGGTGTTTGGAGAAAATAGTCAAGTCATCAAGATACACCACGATGAACTTCCCCATCTCATCTCTGAAGGCAAGGTCCATTGCTCTTTGAAATGTGGCGCCAGTATTAATCAAACCAAAAGGCATCTTGAGATATGCAAACGTGCGCCAAGGTGTTGTGAAAGTAGTCTTGTGTTGATCTGCTTCATTGACCTCCACTTGGTTATACCCTGAAAAACTGTCTAACATAGATAGCATTTCTGAACTAGTTACTATTTGCAACACTTGGTCCATGATGGGTAGGGGGTAGTTATCCTTTAGAGAAGATTGGTTGAGAATCCTGAAATCAACGCAGATATAGATTTCTCTGTTCTTCTTCCTTATAGGAACTATGTTCATGATCCAGGTGGAATGATGAATTGGAAAGATTATCCTTGCATTCAACATCTTCTGAATCTCAGAAAGGATAGTACCTAATATTTTAAGGTTGTATTGCCTTTGTTTCTGCTTGTGAGGCAATGACCCAGCTTTGAGGGGAATTTCATGCTGAATTTCCTTAGGCCTGAAGGACTTTAGATCATCATAAGAATATGCCAAAACATCAATGTAATGATGAAGGAGTGTAATGAATTTGAACTTCTCATCGGCAGTGCAACACTTCCCAATGTTGACCATTTTGGGATCTGCCTCAGAACTCAAATTTACTTGCTCAAATTCCATAGAAGAACTTGAATCAAGTTGTTGCTGCTGTTTAATATATCTGTCATGCTTATCAAATAGCTTTTCAAGGGAAACCAAACCTTTTGGAATCTTATTCCCTTTTAGTTGAAGAAACTCTTCACCGATTTGTGAATCTATTTCAAAAATGTATTCCTATGGTGGAGATTCACTACCTTCAAAATAGAGCTCATCAAAGCTATCCATCTTTTCTAAGAAAGCTATGATTTGGTTATCACCATTGAACACCTGCCAATGGTCAGCATTATCAGGTACACTTGGTCGAAAGACCAGCTCAATCGTGTACTTGTTTCCTTTGAAATCTTTGAGGAACCATGAGAGTGGCAAAGACAGCTAATGAATCTGCACGATCATTAAACTCTCTAGGCACTGTAGAAATATTGAAAGCATCAAAAGCTTCAATGCAATCCCATACACGATTGTGATAATGTCTCTGTTGGTTTTTTCCCAGACTGGATGCTTATTCCCAGATTTCCCTACAAGGTAGCCATCGATGATCAACAGGATCTCTGGGCCAGGGGCCAATAGTGTAGGAGATAGACTCTATATTTTATCTCCTCTTCTTCTTTAGGCTCTGCAAAACCTAGGGGGTATTCCCTACTCAACATCTGTGAGGATATGCATATAAAGGCTGGGATGCTGACAGAAAGCAGATAAGTCCTCCTGTAAGTAGACCAAAACTGTAAGATAAGAGCAAAGGGGCTAGCTTTGGGCCTATTTGCAGTTGTAGATAGAGGACTTGGATCCTAAAACTAATTCTACTGTCCTAACGGTTGTTTTGGAGTTTTGATTTTGATTTTATATTTGGATGCAAAGCTGGACATGGTATATAACACTAACACAAAGCAAGATTGGTGCCTATCTAGGGCCTGGAGTCAGTAGACATACACCTGTGAATGATATGCATGAACAACTAAAACTGGATTTCAGGGGGATACATATGATACCTGCCTTACAGATATCTCCCAATACAAAGTGTTAAGCTATCTATACTTATGGAATCCCTATTGCAGTATATCCTTCCCAATATTCAATCTGAGAACAATTTAATCTACCCTTTGAGCAGAAGTTAAGAGATCAAACATTCAACACAGGAATTCTATGTTCTAGAATCTTAGATATTCCTTAAATATCTGGACTCAGAAGAAAGATACATGTAACACTGGAGATAGAATTAGCACAACACATGCAAACATAGCATTACTCATATAGGATAAACCATGAAATCGGTGGATTCATGCAAAAACATACCACAGGAGATACATAAACTCACAAGTTTTGTGCACAGAGCAACCAAATCAACTGTATTGCATTACAGAGCCAAAATGTTCAACTTTCAACAACCCAAAAAATGAGTAACACTTCCTGCTTATAATAGCCAAAGAAGCGTACTCAGCATTAATTACATGGTTTTGACAAAAATCTGCTAGATATAGTCCTTAGAAGGAATGGCGCTCAGAAGTTATTTCTGCAATAGACAAGATAGTAGACAAGGGTGGCCTCGAGCCCTGTGCCACCATCCGGGAGTCTTCATGCCAAAAATTAGGTACATGACTGTTCAACAACTCGCCCATGCCCTAGCACAGTCGCCATTGATGGCTCAACCACTCGCGGCCACCAAGACTGTCGCTGTGTTCAAAAAAGAACTTCCCGCCAAAACGCGTTTTTCACTGAAGGTTCAAATTATGCAGGGAGATTAATCCCACATGCTCGGTGCGGAGACCCCTTTAGTATTTTAAAAACATGGCCATATGCATAATAGGTGTCGAGTGCTTTTGCCATGCTCGACGCACGCTCCTTCTCTAAAAGTCCATCGGCCAAACCTCTACCATCGACCTACCCCACAAATCTCCTGCCGATCTCAACGGTCTCGCCGATGCCTACTACACTCCCCACCTCTGTCGGCATGACCCACACCATCGGAGCATCCAAAAATCCTCTGGCCGACCTTAATAGTCTCTCCAACAACACCTTCACCATTAGCCAGACCAACACCGTCGGCCTAGCATGAAACTCCTTCGCTGACATAACAACTCCTGCTGATAACACATTGGCTTCCCACCTCCGTCGGTGTGACTTACACCGTCGGAACAACATCTCAAACCTATGCTGATACCACATTGTTATGCCGATGCCTACCTCCGCATTCCTCTATCGGTGAGACCAACACTATCGGCCAAACCAAAAGCTCCCCAGCCAATAGACCAAATTCTCACAGATGACCACTCCATACTCGCCTGTCGCCAAGACATAGAACATCGTCACCCCGACATGCCGAACATCAACTTCACTGTCGGCTAGACCACCAACCATCGGATCAACAAGAAACCCCTCTGCCGATGATGCCAATCACTCCGATAAGACCAAAATCATAAAGCTTTGAACCATTGAACCATAAATCGTTGAACCGGTTCAACCCGATGGTTCAACGTCGAGGTTCAAACATCAAAATAATACTCCATCGGCAAGACTCCTGACTGAGACCAAAATCACAAAGCATCGAACCATTGAACCGTTGAGAAAAGGGTTCAAGCGGGAGGTTCAGCGATACAATACTTACGCAAGGCAAATGCATAATATGACCCGTTAGAAGAAAAATGAACCCTGAACCGTTGAACCATTGAACTTTGAGAAAAAGGGTTCAAGTTCAAACTGAAAGTTCGAAGACACAACCGGAGCACTTCAAAAACAAACTTTCGCTGATGGCGAAAACATGAAGACCACCTCCTCAAGAACTATGATGCAGATGCTGAAAAATACTGAGGGGCCCCAAAACTTAAAACTTTTTGGACTTTTTGGGAAGGTGCCTGCATGAAAAATTGCTAAATGAACTGACAGTCAATTCAGGCACCAATAGTGGCTCTGTTTGAGGATGCATGCCTCTTGCAGGCATGGCAAGAACCACAGAATTCTGGGATGCAGACTAGTCCCATGTCCATTTGGTACGCAGTCGATCATTGCACCAACCTGCTCAAAAATTATATTTTTTAATCATCACTTGGGTGGCCCTGGGCAACCAAAAATGAAGAACCAAAACTTTATCCTGCCAATTGCCTGATTCATAACTGAAAGATCACAATCCCAACTCAAAAGATGGGCATAGTTTGCCCATAAGGTCATCTGCTCAATTAGATATTCAACCATTTCTGACAACTTGCCATTTGTAGTACTACCTATGTCACTCTGCATTTCAAAATCAAACATGCAGCCATACATGCTAAAAAATCCTTCAGCATTAAGCAACATATGCATGTTATACTCTTCAGATGGTATATTCTCCTCATCCACCAGGCTGTTACATATCACCAAGCATTCATCTAGTTGATCCAAAAGCTGAAGACATTCAGAAAATATGAGACCCCTAATATTTATTGATATTGAAAATAAATCCTGATCCACACACCTAATGTTGCACATGTCTGGATCAAGTGATGATGAACATATATTATCGACAGTTTGCAAATCCATACTATCTTCACAAGAACTGAAGATATCTGATTCATATGCCCCCCCCTCACAAATTGATGTATCACCTAGGTCAACTGTCTCCTTATATTCATCATCATCCTCAAAAAGAGGATTAATCCTGCACCACTGAAAGTCTGGACTCACAGCATCAAAGGCATCTGCAGACTCATCATAAAGGGGATTTATATTCACTGCAAAGTTCTCTGCTTCTTTTTCATGATAGTCCAATTCTTCTTCATTACTATCAGATCCAGAGTCATAAGGAGAACAAACCTGGTCCATGAATTGATCATGGATATCATTTTTATCATCTGATTGCCCCATATACAAGATTTCTGCTGTTTCAATGTACTCTAAAGTTGAACTATTTGTATCATTTTCCAGCCCTCTAATACTTCCTGATGAAATTGATACTGACTGTTGATCCACATGATCATAAATTTGTACAACTAGATCATTTAAACATGAATATTCTTTGATAGGAGCTGGCATGTAAATACTACTTAAAAAACCATTGTTTTTAACTTCATTTGCTGGGCAAATCAGGACATCCTCCTCTATAACAGTAACATCATCAACTTGGAATGATGCAAAAACTGGGATAGCAGGGGTGTGATTACTTTGACATTCATTGTCAACATCTGAATTAAAACTTTCATTAACATTGGGGGTTGCAGGACAGCAAAATTTTTTAGAAAAATAACCCTTTTGTATTCCATACCTCCAATTGTTTTCAATATCTATTGCAAACTGATGTGCCTGATGCAATGTGGTGGGCTCCTTGTCTCTCAATCTATAACTCATTTTTTTATCAAAGGCTCCCAAATAGACAACTAAGCACAGTGCATCATTAGGTCTCATGCATTCTAGAATTCTATTCAATGCGCTCATAAATCTGAGGTTAAAGGTTGGGATCAACTCATCTTCTTCAATATGGATGTACATGAAGTCACTAATAACTGCATATTCAGAAATTCTTTCACCATATTGTACTAGAAATGCAGATTTAAAATCATGCCAAGAGCTGACAGAGTGAGCTGGAAGGTAGGAAAACCAGTCCCTTGCATCTTGATTTAGAGATTGAACAAATAATCTCATAACCACATCCTCATGGTCAATCTCAAAGTCATCTATCACATTTATAAACTGCTACAAGTGTCTCTCAGCTGATTCATCCTTTGCACCACTAAATTTGGGCAAAAAATTTCTGATTTTAGGTGGAAGAGCATTTGGATAGCCACAAATGCCACTGAAATTTATGGGCTTATATCTATCTATGTTGAAGCCTCTTTTATTACATGATTGGGACTGACTATTATATGTTTCTGCACTTGACACTTCACAAGGGTGCATGGGCTGACAATACATCTTTTTATGCTTTTGCAACCCTCTTCTCTACTCAGATTTTCAATCACAATATGACCTTAGGCCCTTAAAATACAAACTACTATTTCAACCTGCCTAAAGTCCTCTATATGACTCTTTTAAACAACATTGCATGCCCTTTTGAAATACAAAGTAGGTTCTAACAAAAGCATGCAAGCTTTGTTTTCACCAATGTTTCCCTTTTAACCAATGCTATTTCACCAAATAGGAAACTTTTCAAAAACTTGAAATACCTGGATATGTTGCAGTAGTTGATAGATTCATTCAACAGAGTCGCCACCTCCTTGGCAGAGGAATGAGCTTCAAACAGGCTGAAGCTGAAAATTGATTTCTTTCTTTCTGGGTCATCCACCAATAGAGCCATAGATAAAACTTTTTCTTTTGCTACAACAAGGCACCTCCAGGTCTGATTCTTCAATTTCTTAGACGAATATGACATTGTCTCCCCAGCGGAGTCGCCAATTTCTGTTGCGACTCGGATGGGTGACAAATATTTCACCAGGGAGGACAAAAAATAACAATTTTCAAATCACTCCCCAGCGGAGTCACCAATTTCTATTGGTGACTCAGATGGGCCACAGAGGTATTGCTTCTCTTTTTTCTTTTCTAATTCTTCCCCAGCAGAGTTGCCAATTTCTGTTGGTGACTCAGATGGGCCACAGAGGTACTGCTTCTCTTTTGTCTTTTCTAATTCTTCCCCAGTAGAGTCACCAATTTCTGTTGGTTTTTTCCTAGACTGGATGCTTATTCCCAGATTTCCCTACAAGGTAGCC
Organism: Cunninghamia lanceolata; assembly: GCA_027924645.1. NCBI lineage: Eukaryota > Viridiplantae > Streptophyta > Pinopsida > Cupressales > Cupressaceae > Cunninghamia > Cunninghamia lanceolata. The sequence goes on along the minus strand of BSBN01001272.1, from coordinate 14,526,296 downwards.
ATCGATGATCAACAGGATCTCTGGGCCAGGGGCCAACAGTGTAGGAGATAGACTCTATATTTTATCTCCTCTTCTTCTTCAGGCTCTGCAAAACCTAGGGGGGTATTCCCTACTCAACATCCGTGAGCATATGCATATAAAGGCTGGGATGCTGGCAGAAAGCAGATAAGTCTTCCTGTAAGTAGACCAAAACTGTAAGATAAGAGCAAAGGGGCTAGCTTTGGGCCTATTTGCAGTTGTAGATAGAGGACTTGGATCCTAAAACTAATTCTACTGTCCTAACGGTTGTTTTGGAGTTTTGATTTTGATTTTATATTTGGATGCAAAGCTGGACATGGTATATAACACTAACACAAAGCAAGGTTGGTGCCTATCCAGGGCCTAGAGTCAGTAGACATAAACCTGTGAATGATATGCATGAACAACTAAAACTAGATTTCAGGGGGATACATATGATACTTGCCTTACAGATATCTCCCAATACAAAGTGTTAAGCTATCTATACTTATGGCATCCCTATTGCAGTATATCCTTCCCAATATTCAATCTGAGAACAATTTAATCTACCCCTTGAGCAGAAGTTAAGAGATCAAACATTCAACACAGGAATTCTATATTCTAGAATCTTAGATATTCCTTAAATATCTGGACTCAGAAGAAAGATACATGCAACACTGGAGACAAAATTAGCACAACACATGCAAACATAGCATTACTCATATAGGATAAACCATGAAATCAGTGGATTCATGCAAAAACATACCACAGGAGATACATAAACTCACAAGTTTTGCTGCACAGAGCAACCAAATCAGCTGTATTGCATTACAAAGCCAAAATGTTCAACTTTCAACAACCCCAAAAATGAGTAACACTTCCTACTTAAAGCAGCCAAAGAAGCATACTCAGCATTAATTACATGGTTTTGACAAAAATCTACCAGATACAGTCCTTAGAAGGAATGGCGCTCAGAAGTTATTGCTGCAACAGACAAGATAGTAGACAAGGGTGGCCTCGAGCCCTGTGCCACCATCCAGGAGTCTTCATGCCAAAAATCAGGTACATGACTATTCAACAACTCACCCACGCCCCAACATAGTCGCCATTGATGGCTCAACCACCCACGGCCACCGAGACTGTCGCTGCGTTCAAAAAAGAACTTCCCGCCAAAACGCGTTTTTCACTGAAGGTTCAAATTATGCAGGGAGATTAATCCCACATGCTCGGTGCGGAGACCCCTTCAGTATTTTAAAAACATGGCCATATGCATAATAGGTGTCGAGCGCTTTTTCCATGCTCGACGCATGCTCCTTCTCCAAAAGTCCGTCGGCCAAACCTCTACCATCGGCCCACCCCACAAATCTCCTGCCGATCTCAACGGTCTCGCCGATGCCTACTACACTCCCCACCTCCGTCGGCATGACCCACACCATCGGAGCATCCAAAAATCCTCTGGCTGACCTCAATAGTCTCTTCAACAACACCTTCGCCATCGGCCAGACCAACACCGTCGGCCTAGCATGAAACTCCTTCGCCAACATAACAACTCCTGCCGATAACACATCGGCTTCCCACCTCTGTTGGTGTGACTTACATCGTCGGAACAACATCTCAAACCTATGCCGATACCACATTGTCATGCCGATGCCTACCTCTGCATTCCTCTATTGGTGAGACCAACACTATCGGCCAAACCAAAAGCTCCCCAGCTGATAGACCAAATTCTCACCGATGACCACTCCATACTCGCCTGTCGCCAAGACATGGAACATTGTCACCCCGACATGCTGAACATCAACTTCACTATCGGCTAGACCACCAACCATCGGATCAACAAGAAACCCCTCTGCCGATGATGTCGATCACTCCGATAAGACCAAAATCATAAAGCTTTGAACCATTGAACCATGAACCGTTGAACCGGTTCAACCCGATGGTTCAACATCGAGGTTCAAACATCAAAACAATACTCCATCAGCAAGACTGCTGACTGAGACCAAAATCACAAAGCATCAAACCATTGAACCGTTGAGAAAAGGGTTCAAGCAGGAGGTTCAATGATACAATACTTACGCAAGGCAAGTGCATAATATGACCCGTTAGAAGAAAAATGAACCCTGAACCGTTGAACCATTGAACTTTGAGAAAAAGGGTTCAAGTTCAAACCGAAAGTTTGAAGACACAACCGGAGCACTTCAAAAACAAACTTTCACCGATGGAGAAAACATGAAGACCACCTCCTCAAGAACTATGATGCAGATGCTGAAAAATACTAAGGGGCCCCAAAACTTAAAACTTTTTGGACTTTTTGGGAAGGTGCCTGCATGAAAAATTGCTAAATTAACTGACAATCAATTTAGGCACTAGCAGTCTCAATCATTCTTTTTTAGTCTGATACAAATTTCTCACTTGGCAAACCACTAATTCGGCATCTCCTTGAGTGTGAAGATTTTTAACACCTCTAGCACGAGCAACCTCTAATCTGAGCATCAATGACTCATATTCAGTGGTGTTGTTGGTATTGTCGAATTGCAACTTGTATGAGAAAGGGAAGATATCACCTTGTGGAGATATCAAAACAACCCCAGCTCCAGAACTGGTAGAGGAACAATTGCCATCAAATTCTAAAACCCATACCTCATTAGAATTTGATTTTTTGGAATTTCTTTGACTAGAAGATTCTTCTTCATTAGTGAGGGAAGAATCTGGCATTACTATACCTTCACCTACGCTTTCATCTAAATACTCTTTTGATTCTCCATCTGAATTATCCGAGCTCTCACCTGATGAGCTCTCATCTGATGAACTAGGAATATCTTCAATAGATAGGAAATAATTACCCATTCCCGAGGACTCAAACAAAATTTGGGCTTTGGGATTTGCCATTTGGGTAACAATGTATTTTGCCTCTTTCTCAGGAAGCAACTTTTGCATGACGCCTTTAACAAGTATCCTTGCTTTAGATAAATCCATATTCAATTCCCCACCCACATCTTTACAAAAATTACGCCCAAGTAGAATGCCATAAGACGCTGGAACATTAGCTACTAGGATGGTCATCTTAATCCTTTTGTCTGGAAAGGTTGCAAATGCAATTTGGGCATCTTTGATTTGACCCAACAATGGTACTTGTTTATTTTCCATGGAGAAACATCTCCCAAAGGTCTTAGTTAAGGTGAGGTCAAGGGCATTTGCTACTTTAGCGGGCATAACATTATCAGAGGCTCCAAAATCTATTATGCAATTGCTCAACTTCTGACCATTTACCAATAGGGAAACATAGAAAGGTTCTTTTTTTCCAGAGGAAACAAGGAGAGTAGTGACAAGATTATTTTGGGTGGATTTTCTCTTTGAAGAGTCATGGGTAACTTTTGGAAAATCTTGTCCTATAGGGACAGTCTTGTTTTTGACATATTTAGCTAACCTATCAAACTGTTCAGGATTAGCTTGTAAATACTCAACTTTAGACATTTGGATCTTGGTCTTCCTAGCATGATCTACTATATCAAATAACTGAAATGAACTAGAAATAGAGGAAGGAAATCCATCATTCTAAGTTTTATTATGGGTAGTATTCATTTGTGAAACTAGAGATTCTGGGTTCGATCCCCAATAGAGTCACCAAAAATTGTTGGGTGAATATTTTGTCTTCAACTAACTGAAGGCAAAATAGTTATATTGACCACAGTGTAATGAGATAAATCTCTCCTCTCAGCAAGGGGAGGTTCCCTATTAACTACTACAAACTAATTTAAACTAAATACTAATTCAGGGGTGAGACCATATCATCCATTTCTCTTTTTTTAGAAATGATGTTTACAAAATGAAAGAGCATTTTCTTGATACAAATTGAATAACCAAGAAACACACAAGAGCACAAAGTCTATCGTTGCTTCTTTTACTGATTTATAACTTAGAACCAAGTAGAATGAGGTGCAGCCCAAAGTATTCACCAAAAACTACGATAAAATATATGATCACAAAAGATAGTGGTAGTTCAAATCCTTTCCAATAACTTTCACTTCAAAACATAAAATCACAAACTAAAGATAATTGTTGCAGCACAAAGTCTCCACAATCAACTTCAGAACATCTCCCAGATTATCCACACTCACACTACAATTTGATCAAACAGATAAGATAGTATTAGGAAAAGGACATAAGAACAATTTCCAATATGCCACAAGTTATTCCAACAGAAAGATTGAATGATCACTTGCTTTCTTATTCACTTGATAAAATTTTGATTTACAATTTGAGCACAAAGTCTCAAAATGCTCTTCAATTTGGCAGAGTTTCGCTTCAATAACTAAAAGATAAATTTACAATAGAGGCCCTCTTTATTTATAGGGAGGAGCCTAGAGCAAAAATAGGAAATTTACAACTACTTTGACTTATCCAACAAAAGAGTCCTATTTTACTTGGGACTTCCTTTGTCTCACGTGTAATTACATTTTAGAAAATTACATATGGTATCTCCACAACAAAATTCAAATGACATGTACAAGAAAAATAAACTAAGGCACTAGCTTCCTCCGTCATTCTTCTTTAGAAAATCTTGGTACATGGCCTGTATGGCTGCCATCTCGCATGCATTTAGTTTAGCTGTATTTTCAGAGATAGTGCAGGCCCGAAGAATTGCGTCTTTTACTGCCTTTATTGCCTTTTCATGTTTGTCCAGATTGTCCTTCAAGTTTTCTAAAGTTGAATGTTGATCATATAGATTATCCATGGAAAGTACTAAGGGCACCTCCTCTTCGAATTTCCTTTGAACCATCTTTTCGAAGGAACTTATCATTTCCCCTGCTGAGAGGAACCTATGGTCTTCACCTGTGAGGGTACATGGAAGTTCTTCTAGCCTGTGGAAAAGCGTGACATCACTATCTTCACTAGCTTCTCGAGCTTGACATAGATCTTCAAGTAAACCTTTTATTATGTGGATACGATGAACCAGAGTTTCTTTGGTTTTAAGATATGATTCCCTATTTGCGATGACCCCGATGGTGATCAGATTCTTTATCTTAATCTTTTTCATCCCTATCCACTCCTCCAAGCTCTCTTCTTGATCCTACAGCTCTTGTGAAAGTAAGTCAACCGGGTTGTCCAGCTTAGCTTTAGCTTTATCCATCTTCTCTTTTCTTTCTACAGTGGTTTTTAGCAGAATTCGCCCCTGAGCTAACAAACGTTCCACAATATCTCCTACCACCCTTCCTCTGGTTTGTGCTTTTTCAACCTTTTGGATCAGGGGATCTTCTATAGTCACTGCCATGGGTTCTACAATTTCAGATGAATTTAATATCTTTTGAGGAATCGCAGCAAGTTGTTTTGCTTTGGCCTTATACTATTCTTTCTCTTTTTTTACTTCATCATATTTTTTGAGCAAAGTACTAGAAGTAGTTTGAAAATCTACTTTTATACCCTCATGAGTTAGCTTACCTAACTCAACCCTTGAAATGACATAATCATTCATGTCAAAATTGTCAACAGTGGCATCTTCTGGTGGTTTAGCAATCTCTATGTATCTGATTCCTTTCTCATTGATAAGCCTAGAAACAGTCTTAGGCTTCTTCTTTAGAGTCTTTGCTTTTATAGGTAACAGCTTTTCAATATCAATCTATCTTATAAAATCTTCTGCATGCTTTAGAAAAGATTTTCTAAGACAGATTGTTCACCAATGTCAAAAGATGGAGAAGATAAACTTGGGATGGAATCGGAAGAATCAAAAACTGTCCCAAAACTGGTTTTTACAGAAGTAGGGGTATTATCAGAAGAAACAACAAAGATAGGTGAAAGAGGAACATTTGAAATCACTGCGAAACTACCAGAAACTAGAGTATGAGGAAGAGGTGTAAAAACTTGTGTTCTAGTGGGAAGATCTTTCTCAGGGGATTGAGGTGGATCACCAAGTTGTTGCTTTTCTGCATCCTTGTCTTTGCCTTGTTCAGTTTCATCTTTATCAGATTTATCAGATACTTTTATTTGTTGGGCATCCTTAGGCTTCTGAATATTTTGTTCTTCAACCTCAACATCTTCAATCTCCATTTGATCAACCTTAGTATCTTCAACACCTGATTCAGTGACATTGGAAGTTTTTGCAACTTCCTTCTTCTTCCCTCCTTTGGATACAAACTTAATTTTTGGTTTCGTATTTTAGATGAAGAAGGGGCGTCACTCTTATTTTTGGTTATGTTCTCTACCTTCTTACCCGTTTGTTCCTGTGCTTCAGTCTCTAACCCTGTGAGAAATTCTTTCAATTTAATCCCTTTACTTTCCAGCCACACATTTGTGTTGGCCAGGATTGGTTGAAATCTTTTCCTTATGGATGTTCCTTCTTTAACTGACCATTTCACCTCTGGAAGAGGTGAGACTTCAACATTCTTAGTGTTATGTCTAGGATCTAGAACATCCCCATCATCCTCCTTTCCGTCTGGAATATCAGCGAGGCCGAGCTCTTCTATCTAACTCAGGTGAAGTCTGCAGTAGTCTAGTTTCCTGATCTCGTTCTGTGTCCTGAGATCAGCCCAAATATCTTCAACCATTGGTACATGGAAGGTTGACTTTCTTTTGATCTTATCTTGCACTCTTCTGAAGTCAAAATGGTCTCTTTTCTTGTAAGTTCTCATAGTGACCAGCTGTAATTTAGAATCAACTATTTTTGCTTTATTAGCTGATTCAACTGAATACCTTCCAATTTCAACGGGGAACTTTATCCCTGACTTCTTCAGCTGCATTTGTTTATTGTGCACTACAATCAGCTGTCTGCATAGCTCCATGAGAACAATACGGTCACTGGGATACTGTGGAAGAATATAAGGGTAACCGGGATAATACCCTACCCTGAGATATGTGAAAGTGGGGAATTGTAAAAACAAGCAACCAAAAGAATTCACAACCTCCCAAGCTTCATCTGAGACCCTTTTTTGAACAAGTTCATTGTCCCATAAGCACATGAATACTAAAAAGAAGGCATCATTGACCCTTCAGAAATGATGAATTGATCCCTTCAGAGTAATTTGAGGGTAATACTCATATACAGGGACCAATCTGCTGTCACCAACCTAAGTCAAACCTGGAAGGCTTCTCGAGCTAGCAGCAGCATATACAAGATATGAGGTCATATAGAATTTGAATGTTGTGTTGACCTTCACCAATTGTTCATGCAATGCATTACTGATATGCTCTCCCCAGAATATTCTCTGTGTACCTCGAAGAATCACTTTGATGTAAGTGTACATCCATTCTTGGAACTTGGAGGAAGAGGGGAGTCCTCTGATGCGACTCAAAAGAGTGATCAAATCACAAACTTCCTCTACAAAGTCACTCCTAGGAAGATCCTTTGGTCATCTGGTCAAGTTACTTCCAGGAATTTTCAACCATTTGTTGTTTATGTATCTTCTTGCAGCTTCCACATCTATGTCATAATCCTTTTGCCCCTAAGCAAAGTCAATCTATCCAATGTTTACAATGGGTGGACACATGGAGATTTTGTCTAGAAATTATGTATCAAACCTCATGATCACATTCCCTTGAGAATCTGTCACAACCCTAGTGTCCCTATTCTAATGGCTAGCCACCTGAAGAACGAACTCAGGATTATGTGCAGAAACTGTAAATAAAGCAACCAAGTGAATATTGTTGTCGATGATCTTTTGCATATGTCTGGAAGGATTTGTCTGTTTTGTTCTATCCACAAGTTCTACCATGTCTACATGTCCAATTTCTGTATCTCTAATTTCATCAATATTCGACTGCACTTCCATCATCAGAAAGACACCTTGGTACTTGTACTTCATGATTTTGGCTTTGGACAGAGATGGCTCTGACATTAGCTCTGGAGAGAACTCTGAGATGAATATCTACCACGAACGCTTGTTGAGAACTGCAAAAGGCCATGATCTCATAGTTAGGGGAAAAATGGATAAACTAGGATAACTGCGGTTCGATGATCATGGACAGGAAAGCATGTGTTGAAGGGCTTGAGTGTGCGTAAATCGAGGTAAGGGCAAAAGTGGGTGAACAAGCCTTGAAAGGTGAATTTTCCCAGTGTTAAGAAAAATTCAAGAAAATATGCACGAGTGGTCAAAATGACTGCTCCTGCATGAGGAATTACTTGCACACGTGTACAATAGATGTTTTGATCGCTCTTGCATGTGTTTAAGAAGAGTCTCATTCTTGTGCAAAGTCAGTGAAAAATACCGACATTGCATGTGTTCTTTTTTGGAAAAATGTTTTACATGTAGGGGCGGTCAAAATGACCGCCCATACATTAGGGTATTTTTTCAACTTGAGGCAAGTGCAAGGTTGGATGAATGGACCACTTTTACATGTTGGAAAGTGCATGGGTTATGTTTCTTCGTGTAAGGGTGGCAAATTTTGCCGCCCATACACATTGCATTGGAATTTCACTAAAATGCACAAGTGGTAATTTTTGCCACCTCAACATATCGCAAAGTTAATTTGTTTTGAAGTTTAGGTCTCCCCATTACAATTTATCGCATAGGAATGGCAAAAATTGTCGTTCTTACATGATAAGAAGGTTTTGACATGGTAAGGTTAAAACATAGGAAATTTATACATACAACACAGTTTATCCAACACAAACCCTACACTTAGAATCAAAACCAAGTGATTCTTCAAACAATTAAAACACAAACAAACCTCAAAAGAAAAACAAGAACATGAGGGCAAAAAACTTACCTTGGACGAGAAACGTGAAACCCTAGGTGTTAAAATCTCCACAATTTACTGGCAAGGAGTCAACACATCGGCTGAGGTAAGTGAAAACAAGTGAGATGAAAGGATGAATGAAAATAAAACAGTTTTAAAACATATTTAAAAGTTAAAAGAAAACCTAAAAACAAAAATCAATCACCACACGAGCTAACTGAAGTAGCATTTAATACATGCTTTGTCGGCAGAATTCACCGACTTCGCATGTAGTAAATCAGATAGCATGTAATGATGGCAATTTCAGCCGCTTTTACATATCTCAAGAGAAAAAGGTTTAACATATGTGTAGGCGATGGAAAAGACTAGCCTTGCGTGCTAAGAGTTAAAAGGGTCATGCATGAGTGGAGGTTCAGACCGCTATTGCATGTCAAAACAAAACCCTAGTAAGATATGCGAAAGCGGCGGAAAGAGCTGACTATGCACATAAAAGAACCAAAATACATGTAAGAGTGGTTGTTTGGGCTGCCATTGCCTGTAGTAACAAAAACTTTTCTAACACCCCAAAATGTCCAATAATTGATATTTTAGCGAGTTTACGATCACAACAAGCTTCACAATTTTTGAGAAATCATGGCAAGGGAAAGTCGCAAACTCTTCTACGATGTTAGATGACTTCGCTTGAGATCAAGAGTACTTGTCTCATTTTGTGAACTTAGAGTGTAGGCTACGAAACAGACAAGTTTCGTAGGGGTTGTCTACAAAAACAAATGTAGCTAATTTTGAGAACAACACTTATGTGTTAAGCTCTTGAATTATTGCATTATGCTTCCATGATTGATTTATCATTATGTTGCTGAATTAAGTAAAGGATTTAAGTGTTTAATTGAAGAAAGTTTTGGACAACTGATTCACCCCCCTCTCAGTTGTCTATCCTAAATCCAACATCTTCTATAAGATGTACAAACATAGCATCCTTGAGAATGCTAAATCATCCCAATCCCATGTGTTACCCTCATCTAGTCCTAATCTATCCAAACACATTATCCCTCCATCCAATCCAAATATTATTATGTCCAATCCCATTATCCCTCCATCTAATCAAAATCCTAATCCTAATCCTACACCACCATCTGCCATTATTACCCATCCATTATATTTTGCATTCACCCATACACTTGCAAAGGATGTGATCCAATCGCTATTAGCAAGGAATAAACCATCTCCATGTTACCAAACACCTATCCTTGAGTCAATCAAAGAATCTTCAAACAACATATCTAGTCCTCCAAATACCTCATGTAGTCCACAACCCCTCAAGTCTATTGAAGATTCTCCCACCTATTGGAATTAGACCAGACAACTGAGAGGGGGGATTGAAATAGTTGTCACACAAAATAAACTTTTTCTACTTTAAACCTTCTTTATTAACTTACTATCAGATTAATGATGTAAACATTAAAGCATAGATCAACAACATATGAGTAGAAACATAATCAACACACTTGACACCAAGATTTTGACGTAGAAACTTGGTTAAGGGAAAAACCACGGTGGGGATTAACCAACAAAGATTTGTACCCTGTTAAAAGTACTTTAGTAAAAAAGAAGGCACATGCCTTCGGGTGCATTGCCTAGAGCTCACTGCTCAAAAGAGGCTCACTGCCTACAGAATTTATTTAGAACAGAAAGAATTAACTGAGAAATAGCATCTACTTCATGCCTGGTTTAGTTTCAATGAATGCTCACAAAACTTCTGCTTTGCTCCAAATTCTTCTTCACTAACTTTTCACTCTACATTGCTCTCGCTCCTTTTATTCTCTACTTTGCTTCTGATCCTTTATTCAAATTTAATCTGTTTTGCTCAAGGATGATTTTTAACAACTCTTCAACAAGTATTTATACACTTCATCAACCTTGGAATGATCAACAAGGTCGGCCAAACTTAACGTGGATCTTTACACTGTCAGCCAAACATAGCTGAGACTTGAATCTTCCTCTACTAACATGACATGCTTCATAAAATGATCTTTAGATCATCCACAACATGCTAGGAACATCCAGTCGGCCAATAATGGGAAGAACATCAACTTCAAAGAGGAAATCTTCAATAACAAGCTCAAACTCCAATGTGAACCTCCAACATAGTAGCCACACGAACCTCCACAAGCACATTGAATTCACCAATAACATCCACTCTAAACCAGATTACCAGAATCATTTGTATCTTCCTCCGGAAGCTCAAGAACACTGTTTGTCATGACTATCAAACTAGAAGGATTGCTTGTGGACCTCCAAACCATGAACCACTGGAGTTGATGATACACACTAACTTCCCAAACATGCCTTCAGATCCGCAGACCATAATATTTCACTGTGGAGCAATCCGGACCAAATTACTATCACTCTGTCTCTTCTGAATACTGTAACATCTGTTTCTACTCAGATGGCCACAACTTCTTCAAATCTTCATGCGGACTTCTTAATACTTAACTAGAACAACCTCTAACATACATAAGGTCCACGAACATTGAGTCTTCATTAATTTTCTCAATACCCTCAACATTCCAGTCTCTTGAATAGGCAACAAAATAAGGCACAGTTGACACTAATGACAACAAGAATATGTTGACATCAATGACAACACTGCTTAGGCACATATTTGCAACAATCTCCCCCTTTGTCATTGATGGCAACATATGTTATGAAAAACTGATTCAACCATCATGACAAGAACTTCTCCCCCCAACTTCTGCAACCACTTTCTTTATTTCCTCCACTATCATCAGCAATTAGTTTTTCAAATGTCTTCTCTCCCCCTTTGACATCAATGGCAAAGGGTACATATTTGCAATCTTTACTCCCCCTTTTTATTTTAGACTGATCTCCAACATTTGCATGCTGACTACTCCTTAGAGTAGTATTTTCTCAACATCAATCTAGATCTCAAGATATTACTAAGACTTCCACCAGACTGATGCACCTTAGTGCATCTTAGTTCTGATTCGGAGGGGTCATAAACCCTAACTTCTCTCTGAGATACTCAAAGGTATCCTTGGGAAGAGGCTTAGTGAAGATATCTACAATTTGATCTTTGGAAGACACAAACTCCAACTTGACTTCATTCTCATTTACCTTCTCTCTCAAGAAATGAAACTTGATAGATATATGCTTTGTCTTTGAATGCAACACTAGATTCTTTGAGATGCTTATTGCACTAGAATTATCACAAAAGATTGTGACTGGCTCCTCAAACACAATTCTGATGTCCTTCAACATTTGCTTCATCCACAGAACCTGAGTACAATTATTTGCTGCTGCTATATATTCTACTTCTGCAGTAGAGAGATATTGCCTCTTGCTTTTTGCTCATCCAAGAGACCAATCTTCTTCCCAAGAAAAATGCACTACCACTAGTACTTTTTCTGTCATCCACATCTCCTGCCCAATCAGCATCTGTATATGCATGAAGAGTGAAAACATTGTCCTTTGGATACCACAATCCATAATTAATTGTCCCCTTGAGATATCTAAAAATTCTTTTGACTGCCACAATGTGGGATTCTTTTGGAACAACTTGAAATCTAGCAACAAGTCCAACAACATTCATGATGTCAGGTCTATTCTGAGTCAGATAGAGCAATCCTCTAATCATTGATCTATAACTTTTCTAATTTGCCTTGGGGGAGTCATCATCTTTACTTAACTTGCATCCGGTTACCATAGGTGTACCTACTGGCTTTGAATCTTCCATTCTGAACTTCTTTAGCAATTCTTTCACATACTTGGACTAAGATATAAAGATACCTTTATCTGACTGAACAATTTGCAGACCTAAGAAGAAATTCATTTCTCCAAACATTGACATCTCAAATTCACTTTTCATCTGATCAACAAATACATTCATTTCCACCAAAAATGATATCATCAACAAAGACCTCAATAATCAGGATGTCCTCATGATTAATCTTGAAGTAAAGATTATTATCAGCAGTACCTTTGCTAAAACCTATCTTAAGCAAATATTTATCCAATCTTGCATATCAAGCTCTTGGAGCTTGCTTGAGTCCATACAAGGCTTTTCTCAGTCTACAAACCATATCTCTCTAATTAGACAACTGAAATCCTTCTGGTTGCTCAATGTAGACTTCTTCCTCCAAATCTCCATTCAGGAATGCTAATTTGACATCCATCTGATACACTTTAAAATCTCTAAAAGCAGCAAATGCAAGAAACAATCTAACTGCCTCTATTCTTGCCACCAGAGAAAAAGTTTCTTCAAAATTAATTCCTTCTACTTGAGAATAGCCTTTGCATACCAACCTTGCTTTATTTCTTACGACTTCACCATCTTCATTTAGTTTATTCCAGAAGACCCATTTGGTTCCAATCACATTTTTGTCCTTAGGTCTAGGAACAAGATCCCAAGTGTGGTTCTTTTCAATTTGCATCAATTCTTCTTCCATTGCTTTTGCCCAGTTTTCATCATTGCAAGCTTCACTTACTAATTTAGTTTCAATCTTTGAAATCAAACAAATCTCTTCTTGATCTTCAACAACTCTTCTCCTAGTTTGAACACCTTTATTTCTATCTCCTATGATTTGATCTTCAGGATGATTCATTCTTACATACCTGGGGGTTTTGGGAATTGCTTGAACTTCTATTTCTTGAGCTTGTTCCTCAACATCTGTACTATTTTCTTGAGTTTATGGAGTTTCTAGATCAATCTAAATCTGATTCAGAGTTTGAACTAACCTTCCTTGACTTTGACTTTCATCTTGATCATCTGAATCATATTCGCAGAACCTGGAATGTCCTTCCTTGCTCTCATCAACTCTAACATTAGCACTTTCAACAATCTTTTTCAACCTCTTGTTAAAGCACCGGTAAGCCTTACTTTGAGTAGAGTACCCCAAAAATATTCCCTCATCACTTCTTGTATCAAACTTGCCTAAATCCTCATCTCTTTTGATATAGCATTTACTACCAAAAAATCTGAAATATCTCACAGTAGGAGGATGAACAAACCATAGTTCTTAAGGGGTCTTACCAGAATTGCTTTTGATCTGTACCTGGTTAAGAGTGTAGACAGTAGTACTTACAGCTTCTCTCCAATAAACTTGAGGAACATTTGTTTCCATCATCATGGTCCTGGCAACTTCTTGAATGGTCTGGTTTTTTCTTTCCACAACTCCATTTTGTTGGGGAGTCCTAAGAGCAGATAACTATCTTTTTATGCCATGCTTTTCACATAAAGCATCAAACTCACGGGAAGTAAATTCTCTACCTTTTTCAGATCTCAGAGATTTCAATTTTTCACCAATCTCATTTTCCACCATCACTTTGAACACCTTAAATTTGTCAAGAGCTTCTGATTTTTCTTTTAGGAAAGTTACCCACATCATCCTGGAGTAATCATCAATTAGCAACATGAAATATCTATATCCTTGCACACTCCTAATTCTAGTAGGACCACAGAGATCAGTGTGTACCAGTTCCAATTGTCCACTTGAAGCTTGTTCCTTACTTTTGAATGAAGTTTTGCTCTGTTTCCCCAATTGACATTCTTTACACATGCTATTAAGTTTCACAAGTTTTGGAAGATCTCTTATAGCCTGAGTGGTACTTATTTTGACAATGTTATAAAAAATCACATGACACATCCTCCTATGCCATAACCAACTTTGATCTATCTGAGCAATCAAACAACTTTTGCCAGAATTACTTAAATAAAAAATGTTACCTCTAGTTTGAGTACCGGATGCAATTTCAGTTCCAGAGCTCTCCAAGATTCTACATTTTTCATCCTTGAATCGAAGATCATAACCTTTGTCAACCAACTGTCCAACACTGAGAAGATTATGTTTCAGTCCTTCCACATACAGAACATCATTGGTGCTACTCTTACCATCAAAAGAGATGGATCCTCTGCCACAGATTCTACCAGCTGAGTTATCTCCAAATTTCACAAGCCCACCTTCATAATTTTCAAAATTCACAAACTTACTCTTATCTCCAGTCATATGATGAGAACATCCACTATCAATCACCCATTCATCTTTCTCAATAACCTGAGAAGCCAAGGCACTTTCCATATTTATATAGCTAGCAAATTTAGTAGACACCGGATCTTCTTCTTTGATGGAAATGAACACCTAATCATTTTTAGAGGAACCTCCATGATCAGATTCATCATCTGTGACTCCTTCTTCTCCAACTTCTTGGACATAGTAACATTTGTTTTGATTTTTGTATCTATTAGGGTTTGGTTTTGAAAACCTCTTTGGACATCTTGAGGTAAAATGACCAATCTTATTACAAGCAAAACATTTGAGTGGCAATTTTCCTTCATACTTACTGGATCCTCTTCACAATGTTTTGGCGAGAAGATCTGCAGTTTCAATTTCAACATCTTCAAGATCCTTCCTTGTCTTCACGAATCTATTTGATCTTCCAGAAGAGATTTCACCCAGATCATATCTTTGTTTTCCATATACACTGGCCTTAAATGTAGATTTAGACGTGGGAAGAGAATAACCAAACTCACTTAATTCAAAAGCTGAAATTTTGCCAACTAGTTGATCTCTTATAACTTCTGAGACAGTCTTGATCTCCTCTATATTTGTAACCTTATGTTTGTATGAATCAGGTAAAGATCTAAGCACTTTTGATACAATCTCTGATTCTTCCAAAGTTTTGCCAGCACACCTGATACCACACACAAGTTCATTTATCTTTTGCATGTAGATTGTGATGTTTTCATCTTCACTCATCCTCAGAGTTTCAAATTTTCCTCTTAGACTTTGCATCTTGGCACATTTGACAAATTTATCACCTTCATATAGATTCTCCAACTTTTTCTAGATTTCATGAGCAGTTTTTAGACCAAAGACATTTGTCATTTCTGAATTAGTCAGGGCACTCAACAAGGTTTCTTTAGCTCGAAGGTTATTTTTAGCATCTTTGATTTGATCTAGAGTTGAAGGACCTTTCTCTGGAGGTTTATACTCAACACTGGTTATCACCCAATAGGCATTGCCCATGCATTGCAAATGGCACTCCATGCGATTCTTCCAAACAGAATAATTTGTTCCATCAAATCTTAGACTATCCTTCTTGTAGGTCGACATCCTGGATCTCCTCAAGTGGTCAAGCTTTTATAAGAGGGTCTGGCTCTGATACCAATTGTTGGAATTAGACCAGATAACTGAGAAGGGGGGTGAATCAGTTGTCACACAAAATAAACTTTTTCTGCTTTTAACCTTCTTTATTAACTTACTATCAAATTAATGATGTAAACATTAAAGCATAGATCAAAAACATATGAACATAAACATAGTCAACACACTTGACACCAAGATTTTGACATGGAAACCTGGTTAAGGGAAAAACCATGGTGGGGGTTAACCCACAAAGATTTGTACCCTGTTAAAAGTACTTTAGAAAAATAGAAGACACATGCCTTCGGGTGCAATGCCTAGAGCTTACTGCTCAAAAGAGAGGCTCACTGCCTACATAATTTATTTAGAATAGAAATAATTAACTGAGAAATAGCATCTACTTCATGCTTGGTTCAGTTTCAATGAATGCTCACAAAACTTTTGTTTTGCCACAAATTCTTCTTCACTAACTTTTCACTCTACACTACTCTCGCTCCTTTTCTTCTCTGCTCTGCTTCTGATCCTTTATTCAAATTTAATCTATTTTTCTCAAGGATGATTTTTAACAACTCTTCAACAAGTATTTATACACTTCATCAACCTTGGAATGATCAACAAGGTCATCCAAACTTAACGTGGATCTTTACATTGTCGACCAAACATAGTTGAGACTTGAATCTTCCTCTACTAACATGCCATGCTTCATAAAATGATCTTTAGATCATCTACAACACGCTAGGAACATCTGGTTAGCCAAGACTGGGAAGAACATCAACTTCAAAGAGGAAATCTTTAATAACAAGCTCAAACTCCAATGCAGACCTCCAACATAGTAGCCACATGAACCTCCACAAGCACATTGAATTCACCAATAACATCCATTCTAAACCAAATTACCAGAATCATTTGTATCTTCCTCTGGAACCTCAAGAACACTGTCTGGAATGACTGTCAAACTAGAAGGATTGCTTACGGACCTCCAAACCACAAACCACTAGAGTTGATGATACACATTGACTTCCCAAACATGCCTTCAGATTCATAGACCATAATATTTCACTGTGTAGCAATCTAGACCAACTTACTATCACTCTGTCTCTTATGAATACTGCAACATCCGGTTCTACTCAGGTGATCATAACTTCTTCAAATCTTCATGTGAACTTCTTAATTCTTATCTAGAACAACCTCTGACAATCCTCTACAAAGTCATAAGGCCTGCAAACATTGAGTCTTCATTAATTTTCTCAATACCCTGAACATGCAACAAAATAAGGCATAGCTGACACCAATGACAACAAGAATATGTTGACATCAATGACAACACCGCTTAGGCACATATTTGCAACACCACCATGAGTCCAAGTCAAGAGCCATTGTACCCTCATGTTGGTGATTGTCAAGAGTCTATCAAGCCTATCCAAGAGTCTCCCACTTCCACTTCCATCCAAAATCAAGAGCTATGTCAAGAGCATCTAATCATGTGGAAATATCAAGCCCTTATTCTAATCAAGATCAAATCACTTCCATTCAACCCATCCATAACATTTATATTTTCTATGATCAAGATATTACCTATGAAGAAGCTATTCATGAGCAAGCAATCCAAATCCAACCTATCCATAATGTATATATTTTCTATGATCAAGATGATATCTATGATGAAGAAGCTATCCATGATCACCTTGATCTTATTCATAATCCTATACCTATCCATGAGCAAGATATCTAAATTACTCCAATCCATCCTCCATCTATCCCCATCCATAATATACAAACATCCACTTCTCATGATGAGACACATGGCTCCCAAGAAAACATAGATGATCAAACCAATAGCTTGGGTATTAATGAGCATAATGATACTCAAGTTCCTAATGATCCTTCCACATCCACTATCAACCCCATTTCAAAGCCATCATATCATATTGATCTTACTATCCTCATCCATGAATGTTCTTCCTTAGAACAACAACCATTAGCCACTTCACCTTCTCCATCCAATAATAAGCTCAAGTCTAGTTCCCAAACCACACCAAGTCCCATTGTCCATCACATACTCCAAAACATGAACTACCAAGGTAAAGGCTTAGGCCTTCATGAACAAGGTATTTTGGAGCCAATCCATTTCAAGGCCTCTCCATGCTCATATGGCCTTAGATACAAATCCCAAGGTAAACAATTTAAAGATGTTGGTAATTCCTCCATGCATCCTAAGTCCACCTCTTTACATCACAAACCACATCATATACCTAAAACATATGTGACCATACACCTTCCACCATCCACTTTACCTCCACTCCTTCCAACTCCTACTATCCCTCCATCCACTTTGTCTCCACTTCTACCAACACCTAATTATCCACTTATCCATAATTCCCCTGAAAATCCTAATCATGACCAACAAATGCACATATTGTCTAAACATGAAGCTTCAACTCATTTCACCAAACCCATGGGATTCAAAAGTAAAAATTTGGATGCCTCCCTTCATAATACCAAAAATCCTAAAGGTCCTAATGTCTTAGGACATCAATGCAAAAAATCAAAGCAAAATCTATCCAAACAGATATATAATCCCATACATTCAAAGGAAAAAGACAAAACTAAAATGGTTTGGGTCCCTAAGAAAAAATCAATCAAGTCAAATGAGGCATCCACCTCCAAAAAATCCCAACCATCCTCTTCCATCCAAAAATGCCATTCCCTTCAAAAATTCCAAAAATTCTACAAGAAAAACAAAAATCATAAAAATACTAAGTCTATGTGGGTTCCTAAATCACTACATCAATCATCTCTTAAGCAAATATCTCCATTGCTTTCTACACCTCCTCCACATCAAAAGCTTCAATGTTGATCGTAGTGTGTGCAACCATTGGTCATGGTTCCCTTCCATTCTACAACATTCCCACAAACTTCCATCTCCCCATCATTCAACTATTATCCTACATATCTCCCCCATCATCCTATCCATATGGTCCATGCTTTTTCATAAGCCTTTCATCTATCCTTTTGCATAAACCATACATAATCCACCTCATAATCCACTATCCTACCATACATAATCCACCTCATAATCCACTATCTTTCATACATAATCCACATCATAATCCACTATCCCCCATATTTTCATAATCCATTATTCTTTGATTCATAATCCACTATCTACCTAATCCATCTCCATCTTCCTCTCATGCAATCCCCTACCAACATCTATGAGCATAATGACATTTGACATGGTCCATGCGGTTACACACTCTCTAATGGGACTATCACTTTTCATGGAACTAGATGCTTGAGTCCCTCTTATCCATATCCACCTATCCCATCCAAATATCCCATAAATAAAAAAAAAATTAAAATAGTAAAGATAAATCCCTTTGTCCAATGGTCAAAACCACCCTTGGTGGCACCTTGGATAAATACCACGATGAAAACATGGCAAACATGCGTCATGTGTAGGTTGATCTTCTATGTCACTTACACTGGGGGCATGTTGTCTCATCCAAACTATCTATCCCATCATACCATTTCATATCCCATCCTACCATCCTTAGCCATTACACCCATTTACCTATCCTATTGAGTCCATTCATCCTCCTTTCCTCCTTTTGATCTTGATAAAGACATGGGGGAAAAGTGTTGACAAATATTTGGATATCTCTTGACATACCTCATTCTTTCCAAACCAATCTCATCATCATCCTTTTTCCATAAGTTTTTTCATGAAAAATCCTAAGTATTACACCAAGAATGGGGCATGTTATTCCTATGTGACATAGTCTTTGGAGATCACATCCTAGCTTCATTATGAGACATACATCCATCCACTATAGCTTATCCTTGTATCTATCCATTTATCATGAGCTTTCTGTTCCATGGCCTATCCTCTTATCTACCCATCTATCATGAGCCTTCCATCCTATTTACTATCACCCATCCTTTTATCCATCCATCCTACCTACCTCCTTGCACCTAGACTTGGTCTTCCCTTTTCATTGGTATCTAGCACAAAGGCTACCCGAATTGCAATCCATTTGCATTTTCCAAAATATTTCAAAAATCCAAAATAATCAAAACATTTCAATTCATCACATCATTCAATTCCTCTAATCAATTCTTCAAATCAAATCAATCAAATCATTCAATTCATCACATCATTCAAATCAATTCATCTAAATCCATCAACCAATTCTTCTTCAAATCATCATCATCAATCATTCAAATCAATTTATCAATTCAATCCAAATCATTCATCAACTCAATCCAAATCAAATCAATCCAAGCAATGATCCAAATGCAAGTCATCATTAATCCATACCAATCAAGTCAATCAATCTAGCCAAATTATCCAATCACATCCTTGGTCTTGATCCTAATCTTGTCGTAAACCAAATCATCAATGGGATATATCATTTCTGCATCCTTGTGTTGATCTAGGGATATATTGTTCCCCGCAATGACAACACTATCATCATTATCATCATCAATCTATCAATCAATTAATCACTAGTTTACAGCTTGACAGGGGCAATACCTTGTTTGTTTTGTATCATATGTGTAGGCTTGCTTTCTTGTGTGTGTTATCATTTTATCTTGCATTTGAATCACATCTCTGACATCCCATCAACAACATCATATATTATCAATCAAACATCTAACCAATCCCATCAATCCATAATCTGATCAATCCATCTACCTTCATCATCACCATCAATAAAACATTATAAGAACTACATCTCATCTCTATCGTTAAGTGCCTTGATCCCGTGGATATAGGGTATGTAGGTAGTCTGGAATACGAAGGAAGTACCCAGACTCAGGCATAGGTGATACACCTCTTTCATCTTTCATCTTTCGTCCAAATCTTCACCAATCATCATTTTCACCCCTCATATTCTTCTATCATATATCTCCCACATCATTAATAAACACCTAGAACTACATATCATCATGTCTCATCATCACCGTACTATGGTTTGATCCCATGGATACAGGGTATGTAGGTAGTCTGGAATACAAAGGAAGTATCTAGTATACAAGCAAAGATGATTCATTCTTCCATCTTCTTCTCTTTGACTAACTCAAGAAGAAGAAAAAACACCGCATGTCTCAATAGCTCAAGCACTTAACAAATCAGAGGTAAACAAAGACATTTGTCTGCATGCCTTTAGCCAACATTTGCTATATCAATCCATCATCTTAGCCTTCAATAGGATATATATTCCCTCGCAACAAGGAGCTATCCAATATATCCAAAAGCATCCTCTTTTGGTAAGAGAACATGATGGCTGTGTCATTTTCTTTTGATTTATCTTTTGTCCATTTCTAATACCTAGCCAGACTACCTTGATCCATTAATATCTTGTGTATGTTGGATCAATATCTTGACCTCATACAATAGACAAAATTGTATTATGTTGTATGCATTGGATACATTGACACCTTGGTCTTCTATACCCTAGTGCATAATATCCATAGGCTTTATCAAACATAAGGATTGCAATCTCTAAATTTGTGTGCAACCATTGCCAAGAAGCTACATCTATCTTCCACCATTCATCCATTCATCCCGCAATAAAATTCATAGTTCTCACAAGGATTGATCAATTCAATTTCACCTACATTCTTTTGTTCATCACCATCTCTGTCTTCATTATCTTCATCTTGCAAAACAAGTGTGTTAGACATACATCATTACATACATCATCTATATACATCATCATTATATCCATAACATAGATCACTGTACATTTCATTACCATAAGCATGTATTCTCATAGGCATTGCATCATCAAGTCATAATCATATCCATTCATCATCTATATATCTACCATATACATGGCATAACCATAAAGACATAAAACAATATATGCCATCATCATACATCCATAATCAGAACACCATATATCACCATCAAAATCCATCATATATATATAAGCATCTGGGTCAATATACAAGTGTCTCATCATGTACAAAATGAATCGATATATACAAATCATCTATCTAAGAGCCATCAAAATACATATATCGACTCGTAGGCCTCAAAATGATACAACATGATAATTCAATACAATATATACAAGCATGCTATCCTTGGTGTCTCGAGTGGGTGGCACTCACTGAGGAAGCCTCTCCATGATCTCCACCCTGAGACCCTCCTGCCCCTGCCTGTAGGGGTGGCCCCACAACTGATGGGTTGGATCTCCCTATCCTCCTCGAACTTGAAGCCCTGGATCTAGTCCAAAAGCTAGGCTGTCTCTGATCTGTAGGCACTACTCCAAAGTATAAACCTCTATAGTACTCTGCTTCTACCTGTGACGTACCAAGCTCACCTTGTACTCAAGTAAGCTCTCTAGCCAAATATAACCCTATCTGATCAGTACCTAATGTACCTATAGTAGCATCTCACTCTGCTATCGTCCTTTGTGTTGTTTGTGCTATTGCATCCCTCTTCATAGTAAGTCTCGCCACAACTCCATCATCTGGTACTGGCTATGCCTATGCATGTGCTTAGTAAGCTTGCACCTATGCCCGAGCCTGTCTCATAGAGACTATGGCTCTATCCCTATCTATCCCTAGTCGGTGCTGAGCCTCTAGCCTCATCCTCCTAGCTATCTCATTCTGTAGCTGACACCACAGATGAGTCTCTGTATCTCCCTGATCTCCTCCTCCTCGTTCGTCCACCTCTAACCACAACCTATTGCTACTGTTGTGGTGGCTAAACCTGAACCTATCTCAGTCATTTTTGCTATCCCTGTCCCTCTGGAGCCTATCCCTATGCAATCACTTGTATCCTCAGGGGTCGTCTATGTCCCCTCTCCCTCACTCGAACCGGTTGATGTATCGCCACCTCTCCTATCTCCCTCAAAATGGTCAACCGAGTAGGCCTGTGTAGTAGCTAATAAGCATCATACTTTGGAGTAGTGCCAGGATCAGCTGGACCTAGAATACAATCCCATACCACTAGCTGTAAACCCTCAAAATCTACCAATGTTGTCTCCACCACAATCTCAGGTCCCTAATATGGAATCTCCCACCGTGTCCTCCCGTAGATAGCATCTCCTACTGGTATGGTCTAGGGAAATCTAAAATGTCAAAGTACCCTCTCTGGAAGGTATCACTCTATAACATATATGCTCTGCCCAAAGAGATACCTAGGCTGTCGTGCATATAACAACTGCTCAGTGTCATCATCCCAACTCTCACAATCTCACCATGGTCTCCAAATGAACACATCTAACTCATCCAGTGTATGTCTCCAGTATACAGGCACATTAAGCTACCTATATGTAGTAGCCCCTCCATCTATGTGAACATAAGGCTCTCCTTCCGCCCTCTATCATAAACCAACTGGCCTCATCACAATAATGTGCTCATAAGCCCATACATGCAGAAGAGTGACTCTATCTGATATGCTCGAACCAAACAAGTACACACAATCATGAAGATAGTAGTAGAGCTGTCCTAATAAACATGGTCCTCATGCATATCTGACTCCATACTCAAACAAGCCCTCCATAACAGTCCCCCATCCTATAGGGAATCCTCGAGTCCGTCTATCCGGCACAAGGAACTGGATGATCACCACCACTGACCTCTGCAGTCTATCACAATGTCCCCTCATTGTCCATATAGGTATCTCGTGGTCCTCAACCCCTATGTCAGGAGTCCCGAACAATCGTTGCAATGCATCAGGACCTCACTCTGGATCACAATCTATCCACTCACCATCAATCAGAATCTGTAATATACACCACACATCCTCTAATGTGATGGTAGCCTCTTTAGTCAAAAACAAGAAAGAACTATGCTCACTATACCAACGCTCTACTAATGTTGTCATTAAAGCAAGATAAGCCTGTACAGGGGTGATTTGTGTTGCATGCCATAAGCAGACAATCTCTAACAACAAGTGCTCCTCCATGTCTAAATGCCTCGCTAAAACCAAATCTGTTGGATGCACCTCCCTCGACAGTAATGTTGGTAATACATTATGCAAACATTAACTGATTAGATGTTATTTAAGAATGTGAGCATATTTTGCAAAAATCCCTTAGTTTGCCTATGTTTAACCAAAAGTGACCTTTACCATAGATGACTTATTTTCATCCATATGCAATTTGTATTAACATATGCAACTCTCTATCGCTCATCTACAACCTAAAGCGTCAAAGGTGACTCGCTGCTCATCAAATGCGAGTTTTTCAACCATATGTGCATTATATCTTACAAACCCTAGCAAAACAACCACATGCGACCTTTTTCTCCAAACGTGATCAAACCATGCTCAAATGTGATTCAAACTACCAAATGCAACTTAATGTCTCTCATAACCGTATGCACTACCCTAGTATGCCTTTGGTCGCATGCATGAACTAATGATGCTTTTGACCCTATTAATGACGCATACTAAGCAAGTTTTTGATACATACCGGTGTGGGAGCTCCTTCTAGTTGTCTATAAGTCCTCACCCTTTCTGCTCAATGATCTATATGTGGAATCACCATCCTGAAGCTCTCAAACGTCCTGATGCACTCTAAACATACAGAACTCTAGAATTCTCAAACCAAAGGAAGCAAATGAGTTGAATTGAGCCCTTGAAACCTATTTATAGAGTCAAACCCTAATTTTTCTTCTAAGCCAAAAACCTAATTCCTCTTTTCCATCCATAGTTTATCCCACCCAAACCCTGATTCTTCATGTCATCCTAGTTTATCCTTGTCATCCCAGTCTTTTCCTAGTAGCCTAGTTTTCCTCTCGCGGGGGCATCACCCGCTAGTTTCACTGGTGCATAGCTTGTTATTTCACATATCAGTTTTATCTTCTTTGAAACAATGTCCCAACAAACATTGTCTCAAAGAGGGGAAAAATGTAGACATCTAAAATTGACCCTTCGATCATTTATTGATTTGTTGCATTATTCACCATTGCATTTGTCAATTTTGTCTAATACACTTGTATCAATTATCTATTTTCTTCTAAACAATTTTTTTTATCATTAATTAAATAAATTATATTTAATTAATTAATTTAATCTATTTTCTTCTATTTTCTATCTATAATTAAATAGTCTTTAATTATTTAATTATTCTATTATTCTTCTAAATAAATAAAATTAATATTTTATTTATTTATCTTCTCATCATGCATATAAATTAAATAATTTATTTATTTAATTTATATCTTTTCTTCCAATTTTCTAAATTTAGCTTTTCCTCTTTGATTTAAAAATAAATTAAATGAATTTATTTGTTTAATTTATTTTTTATCTTATCATTTCCCTATCTTATCACTTTCTTCTATGTGTACAAGTTGGCCTTGTCCATAGTTTGTTAAAAATAAAATACAAAAAATGATTTAATTGGTTCTAAAATCAATCATCCACATCATCCAACCCTTAAAATAGAAAAGCATCCTATTTTAAGAAAATCAATCCTACCATTACCGACAAACCAACTACAATCATTTAATAAAAGATATTCTTATGGACACATGTCTTGTACGCATTCATCCAAGTCTCTTGAATCATCACAACCATTCACATAGCCACCTTTTCTCTACCGTTGATCAATCTTAGTTGAGAGATATATATACACCCTCTCACCTCATTTCATTCATATCCCACTACTCTATAGCGTCCATATTATCATCTTATGCATATTGAATCCATTGAGCACTTTGAGCATATCGTTTATCATCATGGAAGCTTTGACAACTATGGTTGTTCATTACTGAGAAACAATCCACATTACAACCAAGGAATCATACAATCTAGGTGACATTGTTCTTTGATTTGCTTTTATTTGTGTCATTAAGATGGATTCTTTGAAGGTGGCAGGATTGGGTTTTGATTGTAATGCTTGATCTTACTAACCCAGTTTTTCCTCACACACAATTGCCCCTCCTTCTTTGAACTAGATGCATAAGGAGATGCATCAGTCTAGTGGATTTCAAGATTTGATGTTGGAGGCTACCTCTCAGGGGGAGTAGGTAGTGATCATGTTGGTTGTTGCAATCAGGGGGAGTATGAAGAGCAGTAAAAGAAAATATGTTACAAAGTAGTGGTGAACAGGTACAAGTATGAGAATGAGAGAGAGAAATGTGTAGCCCTTTTCCATTGATGTCAAAGGGGGAGAGAGCAATGTGAAAAAGGAAATAGTCAGTTGTCAGGAAGAGAGTAGTAAGCTGAGTGGGAGAGAAAGAGAAAGGAATAGATTTGGTATGAAGCATAGTATTGAGGATGCTGTTGTGTTGATGGTTTTTCACATTATGTGTTGCCATCAATAACAAAGGGGGAGATTGTTGCAAGTATGTGCAGTTAGTGTTTTCATTTATGTCAACAAGCTTATATTGTCATCGGTGTCAACTGTATGAGTAAGAGAAGTTGCAAGATTATGAGTAGTTGGTGTCGAGTGGATGCTATCTTTGATGATGAGGAAGTGCTAAAGATGGTGGTAAAATATTTTTGGTGCTTGGTTTCCAAGTGCTTTTGAGAAAATTTGAATAAAACAAGTAAATAGTGTGTGGTAGTGGTATTCTGGATTGCAAATAAGTGTTCTGGTTTTGATCCACATTTCTTTTTTATTGAAGATCTACTTGTGCGATTTGGATATGTTGTTTAGAGGTGCTTAGAGATGCTACATTCAAAATTTGGCATGTTGGATCGATGTACAGAGGAAGATGTTTTCACCAGTGTATGAATTGTGTTGTACAGAGGTGTCTAGGAGAAATGTCTTTGCTTCGCATTTCTCCTCAAACTGGTTTAAGGTCTTGTGGTTAGGGAAGTGTGCTTATAAGGTTAATATCTATCTTTAGCCAAATTTGTTCATGGATTGGTGCTTTGAAAGATGATTTCTTTAGTTGTAGAGCATGACAGAGACATTTGAGTATGCTGGGTAAATAGGATAAGGTTGTGCGGTATGTGAAAGTTGTTGCAGAGGAATTTGTTGGTTTTCAGGATGTTTGTGGGATATTCTAGATTATTCTCAAGCATGGCATGTGGTCCATGAGTCATCTTTGGGTTTGAAGAAGCATGTACATAATTGTTTATGGTGTTAACACCAGTTTAGCTGACCTTGGGTGTTTACACTAATTACGAAGTTGCTTCGATGGTTGTGGAAGAATGGTGTAATGTGTATGAATAGATTTAGGTCCAAGATAAGGTGTGTTGTGGTCTGCCTTCATTCCTCTCCACCACGGGAATGTTTTGGTTCCGGCCTAATTTGAATTTGCATGATCAAGGTGCCTTGCCTACATTGGAGAATGTTCTTAAGATTGAAGATGATATAAATAAGTGTCAAGTTGTTGAAGGATGTTAGGATAGAAGAGTATGATGTATGTGATGTGAATTACAAAGTTATAGATTGTGAGTTTGTGTAGCGCAATGGGATCTTTCATGTGTTAGATTACTAGATGCAGTGAGAAGAAGATGTCTACAATTCCTTAATGAGACTATGGAGGTGATGATGGAGTTGTGGTGGACTTCTCTATTGCATTGAGATAGTTTTCTCCTTGTAACAATCTTATCTATCTTCTTCTCTATTCTGGTAGTGAGCCTTTCTTTCTTTTGGGTAGTGAGCCCTTTGGCAGTGAGCCTATTATTTTTCGATGTTGATATTACTTTATATTGTGAGCTAATCCTCACCATGGTTTTTCCCTTCTTTGGTTTTCCACATAAATCTGGTGTTGTCTTGTGTTTGATGTTGATTTGATTCAATTTCTGTTATTTTCTTTCATGCTTAATCATCATAATAGTTTAAGGTTATTTGAATTGATGTGGATCTAAATATGTTTGAGGATTTTGGAATTATACGTTACAATTGATTCACCCCCCTCCTAGTTGTCTTGTGCATTCAACATATACTTATATGAGAAAACAAATGTTTCTCATTTCAAAAATCTCACATCCATCAAATCCCAAATCCATAAGCATAAAAAATCCCTCACCCATTCATGTGCCCAACTAAAAGAGTCTATCCTCACATTAATTTCTAATGGTGATGTCAAAGAAAAACAACACTCCTCCATTGTGTAATCCAAGAAAATCAAGATATGTCAAGAACTTGTTCCCAAGCATGCTCAACCATGTTCCCATCCAAATCAAGACCAAAACATCCCAACTCATACTATTCATAATTAATATCAAACTATCCACGTTAATCCTCTCTAAGATCAAGATCTTATCCATGATCAATAGAACCAACTTGATCCCCTCATCCAGATTTATCCTATCCATTATCCAACAACATCCACTTCCCATGATGAGATACGTGTTCCCCATGAACACATGGATAATCAAGTAAAAGAGATTGATCATATCAAACATATCAATGAGTAAGTTATGATTGAGCATTCCAATGATCAAGGTACATCAAGCAAAAATAATGATCATGGCACAAAAAGTGTACACAATGAGATAGAACAATCATCCTATCAACTAGGATCTGCCACCTTCATCCAGTTAGGATTTCTTGCGAATGGAATAATTACAAGTTCTAATGGTTCTTGAAAATACACTAATTGGATAGGATCATGATTTCAATGCAATAAGTATCCCATTGAAAATCAAATGTGTCAAATCATGGGTTACAATGACAAAGGCTTGGACCTTCATGAGCAAGGAATTTTAGAACCTGTACAAGTATATACCAACCATGGACATCAAGGCATTGGGTACAAGCAATCTAATGATTTTAGTAATCCTTTGATCATTGTTGGGGCAACTTCATCCAATGCAAACATCAAAATAGAGTCCATTCATAGTCCCTCTAATAATATTGCTACCACTAATTCTTTTATCCCCACCTCCAACCATCCCATCAACCTTCACCTCCCACATCCTAAACCCATTGATTTGGACCAACATGCTTATATATTGGATCAAGAAAAGATTCACATCGAAGCAAAGGATCAACATCAAGAACTAAATAAGAAACAAGTAGAAAATAAAAAGTAAGCAAAAGACCCAAATGAATCTAAAAGCCAATTTGAATTCACAAATCAAAAGAGAAGCCAAAAAGTGATATGGACCCCAAAGAAAAGTGCAGCGCTCAATATGATTAAAGAAAAATTTCACAAGGAAGCAATCAATCAAAGTTTGTGCATTTCATATAATAGGTGTCCACTACCTTCCAACTTGTACAAGAATGTTGGTCCTAATCATCATCCTAATCCAAAATCCACACTCCCTAATCCACCATCCTAAATATGGTGAGTGAACAGTCCTCTAACCCAATCTAAATTGCCAACCTATCCACCTAAATCCCACAAATCTGAATCACCTACTTCCACATCCAACATCCCCCATCCAAATCCAGAATCACGCCTCACATCCAAGAACTCGAAACCCTGAATCTGTCGTATCTTGGTAGTGACACTTTACCATAAGGGTTATGATGGCACCCTATTTAGATATGCACATTTGGATAAAGCCAACCTAGGTATCCAAGAGCATCACAACACTTGTCGATTATACAATAGTGGAATGATCCTAACAAAACAATTATGCCAGGCAGGGTAGTATTGGCACATCATGATAGAAGCATACAAGATGGCTAGATCAAATTGACAAGGTATTGATACCTAAATCAAAAAATTCAAAAAAATCCAAAAAAATCAGAAAGTTACCAAAAATACAAAAAAAAATAGTAAAGAGAAATAAATTCGTCCAATGGTAAAAACCACTTTTGTGGTGCCTTGGGAAAGTACCATGATGAAAACCCATTCATGGGCATCATGTGTAAAACCCATCTATGTATACCACTACACTTGGGGGCAAGTTGTCTCATCCATTCCACCATACCTATCTCTCCCATTAAATTCATCCATCATATTGATATGATCCATTTACCCTATCCAATCCATCCTCTCATTGACCTTGATAAGGATTGGGGGAAAAACCTAAAACTTGATTGGGCACACTCTTGACATGGCCATCCTTTAGCTACATGCCATCTACTATTATGACATCACCTACATAACATTATCCAACCCCGTATCTTGGTTAAAACATGTTATCCCATTATGATATAGTCCTTGGCAATCTCCCCCTACATCCTTCCATCAATCCATTCCTCCTCCATCTCATGCTAGCTCATATCACTCCATCATTTCATCTGATCCACTTCCATGATCCATGTCTCTAGGCTTTGATTTTCCCTTGCCACTAGTTCCACCATTAAAAAATTAACCATAAGAAAATGCTTACCCAAGCATAATCCCAATTTGATGCATGTTCCATAAAAACATCTCATCCATGTACAAGCTCTCCCACTCTCAGTAAGTCTTGTACAACACCCTTCACCCATCCAACACATCCATAGGCTTTGTTCCCTATCTCATTTCAAGTTGTC
Source organism: Cunninghamia lanceolata (assembly GCA_027924645.1). Lineage (NCBI taxonomy): Eukaryota > Viridiplantae > Streptophyta > Pinopsida > Cupressales > Cupressaceae > Cunninghamia > Cunninghamia lanceolata. Next base: position 14,496,115 of record BSBN01001272.1, on the reverse strand, counting down.
TTTAGTCCTAACAAACAATCCAATTATCATCATAGGGATATATCATTCCTCATCCCCGTGTTGTTCTCATCATTAACAACACTATCCTCTAATTGTTCTTATCATTAACAATGCCATCCACATCACCAATAGATCAATTCACATCTCATAGCTCAAATTGGCATGTCATGACATAAGCATCCAAGATGGCTAGATCAAATTGACAAGGTCTTGATACTTGAATTAGAAAATTCAAACAAATCCAAAAAAATTAGAAAGTTACCAAAAATAAAAAAAAAATATAGTAAAGAGAAATAAATTCATCCAATGGTAAAAACCACTTTTGTGGTGCCTTGGGCAAGTACCATGGTGAAAACCCATTCATGGGCATCATGTGTAAAATCCATCTATGTGTACCAATGCACTTGGGGGCAAGTTGTCTCATCCATTCCACCATACCTATCTCTCCCATTAAATTCTTCCATCATATTGATATGATCCATTTACCCTATCCAATCCATCCTCTCATTGACCTTGATAAGGATTGGGGGGAAAACATAAAACTTGATTGGGCACACTCTTGACATGGCCATATTTTGGCTACACGCCATCTACTATTATGCCATCACCTACATAACATTATTCAACCCCATATCTTGGTTAAAACATGTTATCCCATTACGATATAGTCCTTGGCAATCTCCGCCTATATCCTTCCATCAATCCATTCCTCCTCCATCTCATGCTAGCTCATATCACTCCATCATTTCATTTGATCCACTTCCATGATCTATGTCTCTAGGCTTTGATTTTCCCTTGCCACTGGTTCCACCATTAAGAAAGTAACCATAAGAAAATGCTTACCCAAGCATAATCCCAATCTAATGCATGTTCCATAAAAACATCTCATCCATGTGCAAGCCCTCCCACTCTCAGTAAGTCTTCTACAACACCCATCATCCATCCAACACATCCATAGGCTTTGTTCCCTATCTCGTTACAAGTTGTCTTTAGTCCTAACAAACAATCCAATTATCATCATATGGATATATCGTTCCTAATCCCCGTGTTGTTCTCATCGTTAACAACACTATCCTCCAATTGTTCTTATCATTAACAATGACATCCACATCAACAATAGATCAATTCATGTCTCATAGCTCAAATTGGCATATCATGAAAGAAGCATCCAAGATGGCTAGATTAAATTGACAAGGTCTTGATACCTGAATCAGAAAATTCAAAAAAATCCAAAAAAATCAGAAAGTTACCAAAAATGCAAAAAAAAAAAGTAAAGAGAAATAAATTTGTCCAATGGTAAAAACCACTTTTGTGGTGCCTTGGGAAAGTACCATGGTGAAAACCCATTCATGGGCATCATGTGTAAAATCCATCTATGTGTACCACTGCACTTGGGGGCAAGTTGTCTCATCCATTCCACCATACCTATCTCTCACATTAAATTCATCCATCATATTGATATGATCCATTTACCCTATCTAATCCATCCTCTCATTGACTTTGATAAGGACTGGGGGAAAAACCTAAAACTTGATTGGGCACACTCTTGACATGGCCATCCTTTGGCTACATGTCATCTACTATTATGCCATCACCTACATAACATTATCCAACCCCCATATCTTGGATAAAACATGTTATTCCATTACGATATAGTCCTTGGCAATCTCCCCCTACATCCTTCCATCAATCCATTCCTCCTCCATATCATGCTAGCTCATATCACTCCATCATTTCATCTGATCCACTTCCATGATCTATGTCTCTAGGCTTTGATTTTCCCTTGCCATTGGTTCCACCATTAAGAAAGTAACCATAATAAAATGCTTACCCAAGCATAATCCCATAAAAACATCTCATCCATGTGCAAGCCCTCCCACTCTCAGTAAGTCTTGTACAACACCCTTCACCCATCCAACACATCCATAGGCTTTGTTCCCTATCTCACTACAAGTTGTCTTTAGTCCTAACAAACAATCCAATTATCATCATAGGGATATATCATTCCTAATCCCCATGTTGTTCTCATAGTTAACAACACTATCCTCTAATTGTTCTTATCATTAGCAATGCCATCCACATCACCAACAGATCAATTCACACCTCATAGCTCAACCAGGGGAAAAATCTAACCCTACCCCATCCTTTTATCCTTGTTCATGGACCAAACATCTACTCGACTTCCATCTCTCCATCCCATCCCCCCATCCACTACCTTGGCTTCAACATATTACTGGATACCACCTAAAGTGTTTTCTTGTATGATCTTTGATTGATTGTTTGCATCTATTTATGTCTGTGTTTACAAAATTTATTTGTTTGAGTGTCTATATATCTCTTGTATCTATTTCTATTTATGTTCCTGTTTCTTAATTGTATGTTTGAGTGTGTGTATATATATTATTTTCTCATTTGTATCTATTTCTATTTAGTTGTTACTTAAAAGTTCTAGTGCTCCATACAATACATTGCCATGGTCACCATAATCATTATATTATGGTGTGCTACAACAACGTACCCTTTGGATCACTATGCTATTTGTGACTTGTTTATTTTCATGTTCACCTTTTTGCATATGGTGCATCGTCATCATGGTCCATTATATGATGATGCATAATGCTAGTGCTACAACAAATAATAGGTTGCTCTTTACAAATGATGTTACCTTGATAACATTGATCATTCACCAATTTTCCACTATACATAATTCATCTATTTTCTTGAATCATCTTTTCTTTCATTAATTTTTACTATCCACAAATCTTATGCCATCATACCTGCACTAAATCCTTGCGAGACATCATCATTAGTCATGTAGACCCATGACATCTAGAATCATCTAATCCTTTAATCCAAGTGACATCAATCCACATGTCCAATCCTTTTCCATCATCTAATCTATAACCATGGAATGTACATCACCACTATATGATTTCTCTCAAGTAACTCTTTCCTCCACAATGACACATCTTCTTATCTTTTCAAGAGACCCCTCGGGCCCTATTGCACCCAAAGGCTTTCTTGAGGGGGCATCACCTTCATCACTATCCATATTCTTCTAAGCAACTGGGGCAACTTGCCACCAAAGCTCCATTTCATCTTAGTTTGTATTCTTCTTTAACAAAATTGCCACTTAGTCATGACACTTATCAAAGAGGGGAAAAATGTAGACACCTAAATTTGTCCTAAGTACAAGCTTATTCTAAATTAACTAAATGAGAAAATTAGTTAATTTACCCCACCTAATGTATCCTACTTACTAATTAAATAATAAACTTATTATTTAATTAACCATTTTCTCTCTCACACATAATTAAATAATTTTATTGTTTAATTATCTCGTTTTCCACCTCACATAACACAGCTATTTTCTCTCCAACATGTTCCCACCTTTTTCTAAACTAAAAGCCACATGTTATATAGTCATGACACATGGCTATTTTCTCTCCACTGCATCTCTACCTTTTCCTAAATCAAAGGGGACACATGTTGCATGACTACAACAAACCCTCCTCAATCCTAGGAAAATCCTCTCATGCATCCTCCATCGTTGATCTTCTCATGCATCATCCATCATTGATCTTCTTCCCTAAAAGCCTATAAATAAGAGCTTCAAGCTCTAATTTGACAATCTACCTTTATGCTATCCATATGTTGTTATATTTTCATTTGTGCTAATTATATGTTGTTGGAATAGTGACTATCTTCGCAAAGAGCATCCACATCTCTTCATCATTTTAGAGCAAATTTACCTTGACAAGATGGAGTTTGTGGTAATGAAATTTATTGTTCATTTGCCGGTTTAATCTTCATTTTCGGTTTAATCTTCATTTTTGTTGCTCTATCTCAAGGTTTTCATACTGATTTTTAGAATTAGTTTATGATCTTGTTGAATATTCATTACTAATGATGTTTATGAGTTTTGCATGATCACACCTCCAATAAGCCATCTCTTAATGAGATACATCCTATGGCTATATTAAGAGTGTTTATAAACATATTCTACCTGCATGATTTCCTCTAATAAGTATGTTGCAATTTTGCAAATTTTAGTCATTGGGTAGATAGTGCTTAGGCTTTTAGAGAAAGCAAGTATCAAAGGATAGAGCCTCGATAGGTTGGACTTATGGAAGTTGAAGCTATATTCAATTTTAACTTTTTTTCTTAAAACAAGGACATGTTTTGAAAACAAGACATAGTTTAAGCTAGGGAATGTTGTTGGTAGGAAACAAAGCCCACATGTGACTTGATATATTTAGTTGAAAACCCATAAAGGAAGCTAGATCTATCCCCATTAGGTTGAAAACTTGAGAGGGTGACCTACTGGAGGTTGATGGTGAAAACCCACCAGGGTGCCAGAAGTTAAATCTAATAGATTTACCCTCCCACAAAATATGATGATCAAGATGTTATTATAGGTACCAGAAAGCATGTTGTGGTGGTATTAGACACCTTACAGTACATCTTGATGGTTGAAGATGTATGGGGATGAGATTAGGGGCATATCCCTACAAATAGATAAGCTATACTAGTAATATCATGTAATATAGATATGAAAATGGATAGATAGAGAATATTTAAGAACAAGAGAATAAGAGTGACAGAGCATGTGTATGTAGAACAAGAGATAATAAAGGAAGAGCTAAGTGTAAAAGATTTGTTAGAGATATTTGTCCACTACTCTAGAGGATAGGCAAAGAGATATATACAACCAAACATATGTATAGGATAGAGGATTGAAGGAGATCGCATAAGAGTGAATCACCCAAGCATATGCGATGTGCATATCTATGCTTTTAGTATAAATGTAACATGTATTTGACATGAATAATAAATGAAAGGTTGAAGTTGAATCTCACATGGTGTTGCATGAATGAATTAGTGTCATACCTTTATAACTTTGTTATGTATTCACCATCATACTTGTCAAATAATTTACCTTCTCTTCATTGATCTTATCAAACTTGGGTTGTTTCAAAAGAAACCTTTTATCTTCCACGAGCTCTTGGAAGTACAATGGAAGGTCATTGTAACAAAAAGAACTAACACAAAATTTACTCTCATATAATGAAGTTGTGGTAAGTCATTTTTACCATCCTTGCATTTGAAGGTGAAAGGGATTTTTTAAAGTAGAACATTCAAAGTTAGGATTGGATACATTAGATGCAATAATGAGAATATTTTTCACTAATCAGAATGCAAGTGATGTATATTGGAATACAATCTATATGAAGAGAGAAAGTCAAGAAGAATTCTTGACCTTTGATATTTTTATGTTTATTATTAAAACTAAATACATTTTATTTAAGTAGTAAATAATAACTTAATAAACTAGTTATTTAATTATTACAAAGTTTATGAATCTTTTAAAAAGGTGACTCTAAGTAAATTTATTTCCATAAAAATATTCTTAGTGTTTTTACATTAATGTTATTGTACAACTTGAAAATATTTATTTAATTTTTTATTTATTTAATATTTTATATATTTAAATAAATAATAAAATTAGTTCATATTATTTTGATAATTTAAATTTAAATTTATCTACATGTATGACTATAATATAATATTGTATTATATTTAATGATATCTGATATAAATTAACAGCCTGTATAGCTGATATAACATACGAATTAATTGATATCTGATATAACATACGAATTAAATTATTTTTTTAATTATATAAGTAGCTGTATAGCTTTCACATTGCCACGGCCTGCATATTATATTTCTTCTTCACTGTGGGAAATTTAAAAAAACATCTCAAACGATTTTTCTATAAAAGCAATGTCTTAGTCATGTTGTTCAAAGACAGGGAAAAAGTTGTGTGTAAAGTCAAGCTTGTACAGTACTGCTTGTCTTTTTCTATATAAAATCATAAAAGAGGGTAATATCTGATTGTAAGTACATTAGGTAATACGAATTTTGCCTCTCCATAGGATGCCACTGTTATATGGATGCAGTAACACCATGAACATCCTCTATGTTGGAGGACAGCCTGCCTAAGATTGGGAAACATATATAAATACAAGTATTTCAACAGTCTTCATCACTCAACCATAAGTATGCTGTTTAAGATTTTTTCGAAATAATGAGATTATATAGATATTTGTATATTTGTTATTTAAGCGGATTATAATATGATAGGCAAGTATGTATCTAAATTAGAAGTTGTGGGATCCAACCTGACTCAACCATCCTTTGACAATTTGAATGTTGTTAGGTGACCCAATCAAGGAACATACAATCATTCTCATCAATTAATTTACAATCCTTCAATTGTTGCTTAAGATTTTGTAATCTATATCTACAAATGAAGTGACTCATGAATTCTAGTTACCACTCAATTATAAATTACTTTATAATTTTTTTATAAATTAAATATATATATTAAAATCAAGATTAAAAAATACAGTTACTCTTCTAAATTCTAATTATCACTCAATTATAAATTACTTTTTATTTTTTTTACAAAATAAATTATATATTAAAATGAAGATTAAAAAATGCAGTTACTCTTAAAAATAACAACATGAAATCACATCCTCTCTCTCTCTCTCTCTCTCTCTCTCTCTCTCTCTCTCTCTCTCTCTCTCTCTCTCTCTCTCTCTCTCTCTCTCTCTCTCTCTCTCTCTCTCTCTCTCTCTCTCTCTCTCTCTCTCTCTAATTTTGAAACCTACACTTGTAAGTGTAGTTTGATCAAGGGATAGTCACATATACAATTCACAAAAGATATCGAGTTAGGGCTCTAATGGACAATATTTGTTAATTGAGTTCTAACATGAATGTTGTAGCCATTCATCATCTCATGGCATGCGACATAAGAGGATTCAAAAGCCTACTAATGCCAAACAATGTGTGCTAAATATTATTGACTCTCCTTTGAATTGTGTAGGAAATTATTATCATTTTTGCTTGAAACTCAATGTTATGAGTTCCAACAAGGACCATACATGCATCTCATGTTTAAGCAAGCAAATGACAAGTTAGCATACAAGACCAAATGAAAAATGACTAAACAGAATGTAAGATTGCTTTTGGATTCATCTGTGTGTATTTTCATACAAAAATACACATAGTTGAATCCAGAAGCAATCTTATATTATTGTCATAGTCCGTGGAAAACTCATGCCTACTAATGAGTAAACATATTATGATTATTTTCCTAAGTCTTCTACACACATTTATATAATGTATGCAATGAGTTGTTTGATGAGGTTCACTCTCTAGTATGTATATGTAATATATGTATTTATGTATGCATATGTATATATACATGTATGCATATGTATCTATACATGTATACACATGTATATGTATACATATGTATGCATATATACATACATACATCATGTATATATACATACATACATACCTATATATATGTATACACACACATGCATGTGCACGTGCGCACACACACACACACACTCCTATATATAGACTATTTAAGAATGCTTATCGTAAATAATGTATGTTGTTGGGTTTAATGTGTTTTCACATAAATAGTTAGCATATTGAGCATAACATCAGATATATAGACTATTTAAGAATGCTTATCATAAATAATTGGTATGTTGTTGTGTTTAATGTGTTTTCACATAAATAGTTAAAGCATATTAAGAATAATGTGCTAGTTGATTAAGTTCAACCATTTAAGAATTAACACTATCATTACATCTTATATATAGCTTCACAACTTTCTTAACAAGTGTTCTTGTTGGCTCTATTTGTCCTTTGATTCAACTTATTGTTCACAAGCAACAATATAAACTATTGATGCTCATAAGATATCATAATTGATAATAGGACAATTTAGTGAAGTATTGGAGTTGATGTATTATTATTAGGAATGCCATGATGACATTTAATGGTTAAAAGATTGTCATTTTAGTGACTTGTGTGTGTCAAAAGTTGAAGAGTATGTAAACTCATGAAGAAATGTAATGAAATGCCAACGTCTCAAAGGGCACATTTTTTATATCATTGTAATGCTGAAATTTGTATACCCATGCCAATTCCTATTTTATTTTGGGCCCATTTAAATAGAATGACTTAATACACTTATAATAAAAAAATGATGTACTCTTGTTGAAAGGTGGGCTCATTTTCCCATGTCATTACTAATCCCCAATCACACATTCTTCCACACTTTGTTACACCTAATTCATATCTGAACAAATTTTCACATATTTGAAACTTATTGTGCCTATCATTGACCCCCATATCTAGACATTCATTTATTGCCTAAATCTTACAATTTCCATGTCCCATTTTAAAATTTGAAATATTAAAAATTTTGAAATTTAAATTCAAATTTTAGCCAACTATCATCCATTCCTTTCTCACCCTAAGTCAACTTGGTACACAATTGACATGATTTATTGCTATGTACTTATATTCTTTAAAGTCAACTCACACAACATTGTTCATGTTGATTAGATGATTCAATATGTTTACTATTGCTCACGTGGTAAGAGTTGGTCTAATGATGGTGAGTGAGGTAGACTATCCTCTTCATGTGGAGGATGTTTTTGATATTAGTAAGCTACAAACCCAGGTGCAGGTCCCGATAACAAAAGCCAAAAAGGTAGTAGAATAGGCCCAAAGCCTCAAACAGTCAACCAACAATAGATTAATAGCATATCAAAAAACCAGAGTACGAGTTTTTAAACATAACCAAAAGAAACAAATAAGAAGATCTTTCTAATCATCAGTGATCAAATTAAATAATTTATCCTTATCCTCAAGTAGAGAATCCATGCCATTGTTCTGGTCCACCTGCAAAATAGAGAAGGTAGTAGCAGCCCTGTGAAAGGACTTCAGAACTAGCTTGATCAGTGCCTTGACTTTGCCCTTCATGGTTGAAAGATGGGTCTTGACCTCCACGAACTCCATCTCAAGTTTCTTGTTATCTATCTCCCTTCTGGTGCTCGTCACTTCCTTATTTGGAGTCTCCTAAATTTTAGTGTCCTCATTGTTCATGTCATAGAATGAGTTATTCATGGATGTGAAATGGCTAGCACCCTTCTAATCCTGCACAAGGGTGGTTTTCACTTCCTTTATTTCAATATCCTTCTTAATGTCCTCCTGATCTGAGGCAGAGGAGTAGTCGATAATCTTCAGCACTTGGGGCTTTTCCCCAGCCAACCTGGAAGATCTCCTGATGCTCGGTCTTCTAACAAAGCTAAATTTTCCCATAGCTCTCTCTTTAACAACCACCACCTCCTCTTTCAACTATTTCTCTTATTTTTCTATCTTTTCCTGGCTTGTTGTTCATCATTCCCCTTCCCCTCAACACTTCTACTACAACTTTTCTTACCACTTTTTCTCAGAATAGGTTTCCCTCCTTTACGTTTTTTATTGCCCTATATAGGCGTGTTGTTCTTAAGATTACAGAGACCCTCTACCGCTTCCTCATGGGAATAACCATGTGAACCATCTAGATTAACAGGAACAAGGACCTTCAGAGTACGATTGCCAAATTGAGTCTTCGAAATGGAAGTGGCCTTAGACACAGGAGGGCTAGAAAAAGGGACCGAAGGACCACTCACAGGAGGCTTAGAAGGAATGTGGAGGATGTTGTTAATGTTAGACTATTGTGTATTTTCTTCATGGATGATGTCATTACAGGGAATGCCATTGAAAGTCCCTTCTTATCAAAGAAGCAACAAGTGAATTATGTGAGGATGAGGCTCTCCTAGTGGAGGCCTAGCAATTCATGGGAAAATAATCAATGTTATGCGAGGACCGTTTAGGATAATGTTTTCTTCAAGAATGACCTAGGTTATTATTTGATTTTTATAAATGTCTAAGCACATAATTGTCCAGTCTATGGCTTCAATAAGATTTGTCAAAATAAGCATTTTCTTGCTATATTTATTCAAATATAGCCACTAGTTCTTGGACAATAACATCTGGTAGAATGGGCAAGATTTCCTTTAGTTCTCTCAAGGTTTCTTCTAGTAAATTTGGCCTCAAACTAGGACTCATAAGCATGATATGATAAATCTAGCCTATGAAGAGGGGACAAAAATTTTGTGTCCTCTTGATGTGTTCAGTTTAATGTTTTGATATGTGCTTTATTGTATTTGATTGTCCAAGTTGATTTTTTTAATTTAGTGAAAAGCATTGATTTCTTGCAAATGTTTTGATTGTGTTTGAAGGTAATGTTTTTGAAATTTTTGACTATTTCAAATCTTTTATAGTTCTATGTTTTATGAGTGCAAGCTAAAAAGAAATTAAACTAAAGCAGTTTTTAAATGCAAAAATGAATCTAGATGAATTCATTTTTGGGATTTTTTCTTTTTAATGAACTACACTAATTAATCTAGAATTAATTAATATCAATCAAATAGTTAATAAACTAAGCTAAAATATCACTCTTTTAACTTGACTAAATCTACCAATCAATTAAAATTAATTAATAAATGCAACACTGATTTAATCTAAGGGGAAGAAAACTTTTTGTATTTTGTCTTTTTGAATGCAACTATCTATTAATTGTTTTAAATGTATATTTGAAAATATTTTTAAAAATGAATCTAACTAAAAGAAAAGAAAATTATGGATAAATAAGTGTTACTTCTTTCTTAAACATGTATGTCAAAATAGTGGAAATTAATGCTTTAAATCAAACTAATAGCCCACTTTACAACTAATCAAACTACACTAGAACTAGAAATGGTCTCAAGACTAGAGACAACACCTAGAAATAGGAAATAAGAAGTGGAAACAAGATTGACTAAGAGGATAAAAATAGAAAAATAGAAAACATAGATGCACCTAGAAGAAAACAACCTAGAATGTAGTAGAGAGAAGTAGGTCCAAATTTGGAAGTGATTAGAGACAAGGACATCTACTCCCCCACTGATTCTAAAAGTGGTACTAGTACTAGAAGAAGTGTCTAGTGATTAGAAAGGATTCAAATTCTAGGACAACTTTGTTTTGATGCCTATAATCTTTCTATGGCCTTTAACTTGTGATAAATCATAATAGAGAAGGAGATATGAAGGAAAAGCCTTTTCTACAAACCTATGCAAAAGAATAAAGACAATTGACTAATTGGAACATGATCACTTGAAAAATTCTGATTGTGAATCTTAAAATAGGCTATAGAAGGTATTGGTGAAATTTGAGATTGATCTGATGCAAGGTCAAATGTACCAAATAGTGAGAAAGGTGTTAGTACTAGTAGGATTGACCAAGGGGCACTGGTGGCAAGATAGTCCTTATCTTAGAATTCAACTTGAAATTTTTAGGGGAGATTTTTCTTGACCTCTTGGTCACTCTTGTCTTTTTCTCCAACTATCAGAAATGGACAAAAATTTCTATAATTGACTTGCAAACAAATTTTGTAAAGAAAACTTATAAAATGGAAATTTTAATGGGGAACCTACTTCAGTCAACCCACTTGTGGGCATTCCAACAAAATCCACATGCATAGAAAATATGGAAAATGTATAATTAGATCTATGGTAAAGGGGCATGGGAAAAATGATAGCTAAAATGCAAAAACCCTAGGATGTACAAAAGGACAACAAGAGGAAATAGGGAGGAGGAAAGAAACACAATGAGAATAAAAATGTGGATCACAAGGGAATAAAAGGGGAATTCCAATATTTTAGACAAGAAGAGGGATGTAGGGACAAGGTGTATGTGGAAAATACACAAGGAAATGAAGAAAACCTAATGGATATGGAAGAAGCAAAATAGATAGCATGAAAGAGGGGAGAGAGAAATGAAGCCACAAAAAGGCTAGGATAAAGGTCCAAAGTAATCCTAATAAAAAGTCTAACAAAACTCCATAGCTCCAAAACTCCAAAAGAAAGCAAAAAAATAGAAAGCTAATAGATACTAGAAAGACGATTAATAGCTCGTGATAATGAAATAAGGGAAAGGAGGGGATATCTATAGACTTTTAGGATAAATTCAAGCAAGGGAAGGGTAGAAATGTAGTAGGTATTCATTAATGAGCCTCACATTAAATTTTGGTGGCAAAATAAGCAAAAGATGCTAGAGCTAGACAATTTCAAGGTGGAGGCACATGTAACGACACTAATGTCATTTTATTTGAGGAAGATCAAATTTATAAGGAAGGTTAATGGGATCAAGAAGAAGTACATGGTGGTGATTTCATGTCTTTGTGATCCATGAGGAGTGAGATTATATTGGAACAATGGGAATGGTTCACTACACATGGAAGGGGACATGCAAACATAAAAAGTAGGTGGGAAAAAGTAAAAAGCACTTGGGAAAGGTAAACAAGCCTTATATAAGGGGTAAGAAAACATCGGAAAGGGTAAACACAAGAACATAGGGAAAACAGGGATAGAAGACTAAACTAAGAGTGGACAAGGGATAAAAAAGGGGTAAAACAAAAGCTAAAGGGATCACCTAAAATGAGTATAAAACATAGTAAAAGTAGTTTCATGCAAGAAACTTCTGTTATTACATTTTCCCCCCACTTTAGTGAGATGTTAAGAATCATAAAAGAGAAGGAAGTATGAAGGAAAATCCTTTATAATAAATCTATACAAAAGAGGAAATACAATTGACTAATTGGAACACTATTACTTGATAAATTTTGATTGTGAAGGTTGAAATAGGATGTAAAATGTTGACGTAAGGCACTATTGAAATATGGGAATTATATGATGCAAGGTCAAGTGTCCTAGATAGTGAGAAAGGCATTGGGACTAGTAGAATTAATCATGGGGCATTGGCACTGGTAGGATAGTTCTCAAATTAGAATGAATAAAAAATCTTAGACCTCTTGATCACTTGTCTTCTACTCTAGCTATAAAGAAAAACATTAAATCTTTTGTATTTGACTTGCAAGCAAACTTTTATGATGAAAACCTTGAAAAATAGAAATGTTAATATGGAGACAAACTCTATTAGTCCTCTTGTGGGTATTGCAATAAAATCCACATGAATACAAGATATGGAAAATGTATAATTAGATATATGACAAAATGACATGGTAACAATGGTGGTTGAAATGACAAAATCCTAGGAGGTGCAAACAGATAGTGAAGAGGAAACAAGGAGACAAGAAGAAGGAAAATGTGGATTACAAGGGAACAAAAGAGGAACAAAAATGGTTTGGACAAGGAGAGGGGTGCATGGACAAGGTGTATGCAAAAAATGGGCAAGGGAGTGAAGAAAACCTAATAGTTGTAGAATAAGGAAAATGTACAACATGATGGCAAGAGGGAAGGGAGAAATAAAGCTAAAACAAGGCTAGGACAAAGCTCTAAAGCTCTAAAGAAAAACTCTAACAAGACTTCAAAGCTCCATAAGAATTCAAGAAAATAGAAACAAGAAAATAGATAGTAGTAATGTGATTGATAGCTTGTGATGATAAAACGAGGGAAAGGAGGTGTTATTTATAGATTTACTAAGGGAATTTGAGAAAGGAAAGGATATAAACTATTAGGAATTTAATCTCTATTATAGTATAATTGATAATCTAGGATATTGCAACACCTTAAGATCATATGATACAAATACAATTATATTTGTAACAATTCAATTTAGAAACATGAATGAAAGAACAAGAAATCCTACACAAAACACATAAAAATGAGACAAAAAGATTTACATGTGGGAAACCCTTTTGGGAAAAAACCCACTAGAAAAAGGATAGTCACAATTGTATTATTTAGGAAACAAATTCCAATAAAATTATTCTCTTTTATGTTTGGGATTTTAACCCCTATTGTAGTTGACCAATTGGTTGGGATGAAAGAAACTTAAGATTATTTATTTAGAAAATAGTCAACAACATTTGCAAAATCCATTTGACATGTGTAGAAGTAAATGCAATAGTATGCATCCACAATATTACAGAAGACTCAAAATTTATGTGGGAAACCATTTCAGGAGAAAAAACCACCATCAAAAGATGTTTATAGTTATATTATTTAGAATTAGTAAAGCTTCAATATAACAAAGTCTTATCAGAGTCTCAATCTACAACATACTTCTACAATTGCTCTAAAGTTACACACCAGAAATGTGCAATCCTATGTGATCCTTTTAGCTTGTACAACCTTCTAACCTTGGTGCATTCATAGGAAGTGATACATATATATGTGTACATGGGAATACCAACCATCTAACTATCCAACCAACCCGTGTAGTGCCAAGAGTCATGAATTATAATTTGACCATACATGAAATTATATTATCATAAATATCACCAAGTATGATGTCTCCACATGGATAGCCACCTTGTCTACTTATTCGCTATTGCACACTATGAATCAATACACACTTAACATTATTAATATACATACACATTTCCAATCTAACCACCACTACTACTTCCTCACTTGGAGTAGAATATACAAAAATAAATCACTTCTGACTACTTGAGATACCTTGCACCATCTTCCAAAACATTATCCTACTCTCAAATTGTGCTACATGAACTCCAGTGCTACTGCAAGTGCTCCTACATCAATGTTTATGCTTCTAGCAAACACTAACTTATATGTAGTTTGAGTTCTTCATTTAGATGACTTACAATTTCTTTCGTAGCACAAGAACATGTATGAAAACCATATATACTACACCAAAACTCATTGCCATAGCATCACCACATGTTATTCAATGTAAATACTATACTACAATACCTAAAACTCATCACATTTCACCACAACATATTTTATAGACAAACTCTTCCTACAAGGACTCTCTACAAGTGAATATCACCCAAGTTCCAACATTCTCCCACTTGATATTTACTATAGGAGAGAGTGCAATATTAAAACCCAAGAGATTAATCTCATGCTTAGTAATGGGATAAGCCCATTTCATCCCTACACCACATGAACTTGGTAGTACTTACATGTGTTTGGTCAAAGAATTTGTAGTGTTTACTTGAGTATCGATTTTCTCCATCTAGACTTTCTTTCTCTCAACCATCTCTCTGACAAAATGATATTGCACAACAATATGCTTGGTTCTAGCATGGTAAACATGATTCTTAGTTAGACAAGTTAAACTCTTTGAATCATACTTCACACTATATGACTAAAAACCAATATTGTTACTCAACCTCTTCAACCACACTACTTCCTTACAAGCATATGACACAACCATATATTTTACTTCAATAGTGGATAGGGAAACTACATGCTATCTCTTGCTCGTCCAAATCACTACTACACCAAACAAAATAAACACATAACCACTTGTTGACCTTTGCTTATCAATATCTCTATCCCAATATGAATATACAAATCCCTATATACTCAACACTCTACCCACATCATTATTACCATGATAAGTTAAGTAATAATCTAGAGTTCCCTTCAAGCACTTGGACACTCTATTCACATGTGTCCAATATTCTTTACTTGGCTTTTCCATGAACTAAATTCCCATCACACTTGCATAAGGAACATTTTTCATGTCCTCCAAATCCTTTTCATACTTAGGACATTGTTTCATACTCAACTTTGTACCAACTGGTAGGGGTGTACTTACTAGTTTATTGTCCTACATTACAACCCTTTGTAGAATAGTTTTAAGATACTTTCTTCAGTTTAGCCATAGTTTCCTATTGGTCCTATCCTTGCATATCTCCATAGCAAGTATGTATTTGGAAGCTCCTAAGAATTTCATGTCAAACTAACTAGACAACTAAGTTTTATGTTCCTAAATTAATGCTTTATTGTCTCCAATGATAAACATATCATCAACATATAAATAATAATCAAAATGTGACTACTTAACTATTTGAAATACACACAATGGTCAACATCACTTCCAAAACCTAATTATAGCACATGTGTATCAAAATTTTGGTTCCACATCCATGGGGACTACCTTAATCCATATAGAGACATGTTTAGCTTACAAACTAGTTTCTCTTTACCTTTCACCTTGAATCCTTCAAGTTATTCTATGCATATTTCCTCCTCTAAATCTCCATGCAAGAATGTTGTCTTAAAATCCATTTACTTAATCTCAAAATCAAGTGCCACAAAAATAGATAATAATATCATAATAAAACTTAACTTATCAATAGGAGAAAATATCTCATCGAAGTCTTACATTACTTCAATGCCATCATCTCCTCATTCATGGAATTCTTCCAAGAATTTTTATCTTTAGAAGTGAGAGTTGTTGGCAACTTGGCAAACATCACTAAGAGAGAGACACTATTGGTATGATGGTGAATGATCATGCATGATGTTTGAAAATGTTGTCATTGATGGCAACAAGGAAAGGAATAATATTGAGACAAAGTTTTTGGTCTGGTGAAAAAGACTTAGTCATGTTGGTAGTATACAGGAGATAGCAGCAGAGTAGTAGTATAATGGATGGCATTGGTTCATAGTTGAAAATTAGATAATACAGTTCTAGTATGGTGTTTGCATTTATTTTGTGATCCTATATCAAATTTTTTAGCTCCTGATAAATACCGGAAGCATACACTCAAGCAGACTAAGTCCGGAAGAACAAAATACATCGTGTTTCAGAGAAAAATGTTCAATTGATTTGGTTCACATTCCTCTGTTGTTAAATATTTTTTTATGTGGTTTTGAGGTGTTGTAAACACATGTATGAAGTATCCAAATCTAGAGTTGCAAGTTTTGAGTTCCACCAAATAGATAGTTATGGTTGCCTAAGTATTGCTACTTGGTCTGACAGAACTTGACTATGACAGAGTATGTGTTCTTGTGGTCTGCATTCTACCACAAAAGAATATTTTTCTTTGTGGTTCTAGAGGTATGATCTATGATATGTGAAGAGTCTCTAATATGGATTTGAGCAAGTCTTGTGGTCCATAGTGGAAGATGTACAGTCTGATAGTTGAACTAAACCGGTGACAGTCTGTGGTTAAGGCTGACATGACAGTATGATGTGTGTGCGGTAAGTTTTGTTGTTTGGAATCTCATCCTAAGTGATTAGATGGATGGAGCCGACATATGTGACTACGATTCAAGTATTTTTTTAATTTGCTATATATTTTGATAAATGATTTTGGCTGACAAGTTATGACTACATGCTACATCTTAGTATGCCGACCTAATGTGTTACAAAATTTTAAATATTGCGGATATATATGTGATCAAATTCAGTGTTTGGAGGGAGAAGTGTGTGAATATGATGGTGAATTTGATGAGTGAAGAATTTTAAGGGTGACAAGGGTAGAAGAAGAGAGATCTTGTTTGATGTAGAAGCAGATTAACGAAATAGGGTAGTCAAAGATGAAGAATTTTGAGACAGTATTTCTAAGCTTCATTGGAATTGTAACCATGCATGTGTAGATGCAATCAGAGAAATTCAAATTGGCAGTGAGACACCCTTCTTCTTTCTTTCTCTAGGAAGTGAGCACTTCTTTTGGGCAGTGAGCCTCTATTGTAGTTTGGTATTGTTCCTACATAATATATTGTGAGCTAACATTCACTGTGGTTTTTCCTAATTTTGGGTTTTCCACGTAAAAATCCTAGTGTTCATGTGTGATGGATTGTGGTTGTTTCATCTATGTTTAATTTGCTTTGTTATTGCATGCACTAAATGGATTACTCTTTTAATAAGTAAGAGGTTTAATAAAGTACTGATTCACCCCCCCCCCTCTCAGTACTTTGGGTGTTCAACAATTGGTATCAGAGCTTGGTTCCTTGGAAGAAGCCTAACAGCTTGAGGAAGATCTTGGAAACTAAACACATGGTAGGTAAAAAAACATCCTACTCCTAAAGAAATTGATGCAACTAAAGCTGAAGAAGAATGCACACTTGTCAATGAAGAAGAATGCACACTTGTCAATGAAGAAGAAATCGAGCTTGTGCTTGCAGATCTTGAAAAGGTTGAAATAGAAAACAGGGATCTGAAAGATAATGTTAAGGAAGCAGATGAGTGTATCAAAAAATTGAGGGAGCAAGTCAAGAAGTTAAAAGAAAAATATAAGGAGGTTAGTGAACAATTGATATTTGCAAATGACACCTTGAGTAATCTAAAAGTGGAAGTTGTAAAAAGAGCAAAAGCAGAAGAAGACCTAAATCAGTTGGTGAAAAGCAAAACTGAAGAATGCACAAAGCTTGAACAACAAGTTGTGAATTTGAAATAGGCATTGATTCAAGAAGATAAATTCAGAGTGAGTGCTACCCAACTTGATAGAATACTTGCTAGTCAGAAGAGTCCTGATGATAAAGAAGGCTTGGGATTTGAGAAAGGTGAAAGTTCTAAAACTGATCAAGAAAAGAATGTTGAGATCAAGAAGGACAAAGGCAAACAGATCTAGAATCAAAGGAATAGGCCTAGAAGACCACCTGTCAGACAACCAAATGCTCAAAGGTGCCCTTATTTCAATAGTTATTGTAATGCATGCAATAAATTTGGACATAAGGCTACTCAATGTAGGAGCAGAGTGAATCAAAATTTTCCAACATTCTCTGGTCAGTGTTTCACTTGCAATAAAGTAGGTCACAAGGCTAATGATTGTAGAAGTTAGATAAGGAATGGTTATAACAATAGAAGGAATGCTCAGAACTTTAAAGGTAACTACCTTATATGTAAGAGGTTTGGTCACAAAGCTAGTGAATGCAGAAGTCAGATAAGGAAGAACTATAACAATGGAAGGAATGATCAATCTTTCAATGGGAATTATTTTGCATGCAATAGATTTGGAAACAAGGCTAACCAATGAAGATCAAGGATGAATGAAAGAAACAATGGATAGAGAAATGTTGTATGCCTCAATTGCAACAAGCCTAGACATATTGCAAGATTATTCAAAAGAAAAAATATGAAGAAGGCTAATCAGGTAGAAATGAAAAAACTAGTACAAAAGACAGAACTAGTAGATATCAAGAAGGAGATGAATCAAATTTGGGTTAAGAAGGAAGTGTAGGAAGTCAAGGATGAGTCTGCACCAGACTCTGGTGTTGGTACTTCCTCCGGGAAGTAAATTGAGAGCTCTAGCTCAGGGGGAGCTTAATGCAAAATCCTGTTTCCCTAGCCAAAAATGTGGTATTGATATCCAGCACAAGGGTATAAGCTAGAAAACAAGAAAACAAAGCTTTTGGAGAAGATTCTAGCAGAAAAGAATCTAATGTGGTGTATTATGGAGCAATCTTGGTTGACTGTGAGTTGTAGAGAAAAAGTTTGATAGCTTTTTAAGATGAGCATTTATGACAATTAGGTCTTGATCAAAAGAAAATATAAGGAATTCAATTGAATGGCAAATCACTTTGCATCCAAACCCTCAAGCAATTGAAGAGATTTGAAGAGTGAGCATTTGGTGAAGAAACCCTAATGAAAACAAAAGGTACTTATTGTTTTCTCTGTTAAAAAGCTTTCTATTTTGAGCAAGCAAGCATGTCAACTCCACAAGTAGTTGAGATCTCTGAGAGACCCCGTCCAAAGTTCAAAAAGCACCCATATAAATCACTTGAAATTTATTTGAAAGGTGCATTCTCTAAGGTTCCTTATGGTGTCGTGCATATAGAGGATATTAGGGCTTATATCCATGCAAACCTAAAAGAGTTTGATACCACAAAACTAGGGCAATTCTTCATGGAGAAACTGACTAATAATAAGTATGAGATGAAGGAAGAATTTAGTGTGTTGCATGAGAAGAAGCTGGATGTTTGGATCGACTTTCCTATGTTTTCTGAAGATGCTAATTCATGATGAATTTATGTGGTTGGACATGACGCACATGATCACAAAAGATGCCATCAAAGTTGTAACCGGTATGAGCTGCACCAAAAGGGTTCCTGCCTTGAAATCAATGAACAACAATACAATAATGCAATTAACTGGTGCACAATTTGATAAGAGGGCATTAACAGTGAATGACACTAGGGATCCAGTAGTCAGATTTACCTCAATGGTCATTGGTTACAAGGTCTACTTCTCCAATAGGGAGAACTCTGTATCCTTAACAATAATATACACAGCATATGACATGGTCAAGAACAATACTGATTATGACCTATGTGAGTTGCTCTGGCAATAGTTGATGGAGAACCTGAAGAGGACAAAAGACACCAAATATCCTTTCAAGTATGTAACTTTGATCATATGCTTGCTCTTCTACTTCTTGAAGGAATTACTAGATATGAGTAACATTGCATGGATGAGTAATTCCCCTGTAGTTGTACAAATTAGAAACCATCTAAGCAGTCTTGGGGATATAGGTAAACAAAATTCTACCTTATGGGGTTACTTTAAGATCTTTCAAAAGAATATGCAGAACAGGGTCAGAATCCCTAGGAGTGTGGTGGAGAAATATGATAAGGATATTCTGTTTATGGTGGATAAAGATAAATGCCTCATGGAGGCTGTAGAACCAAGAATAGTTTGGGTGCCAGCATTGGGATATGAGGTCATAGAGGACATCTTAATAGGTTTGGCAGACCTGATGTTGAGCAAGTCTAAAGATCCAAGTGAAGAAAGATTTGGAACCTATGAAGAAAAATCAATGAAAGTGTACCTAGAACAGAGACAACCAGAGACCTAAAGAAAGGTCAAAAAGTATGTAGAGGAATTTTTCGAGAGCTATGGGTTCACAGATGAAGAAATAAGTAAAGAAAGAGCAAAGGCAAAGACACTCAAGGCTGCAAGTGCTCTGGAAAGGCAAACTTCAAAAGCTTCAGAGAAGGAAAAAAAGGAGAAATTTGAGAAAGAGAAGCATGCATCTAGCCCTGCAAAAAGAGCAAGAGCCTCCACCTCTACAGCTACTTCCAAGAGTTTCAAACCTTCTATTGAAAAGACAAAGGCTCCAAGTGCTGAGAAAGAGATGCCTGAGTAAAGGGCTAAGAAAGAAAAGACAAAGCCTGAAAAATAAGTACCGGTAGAGAAATCTGTAGAGAAGAAGACAATAAATAAAGAAAAGGCAACCAAAAGAGTGTATGTGAGCCTGGGTGAAAGAGAAGAAGAAGAGAAAACAAAGAGAGGTGAGGGGATTGAAGAAAAATGGGCAAGAACAGAGGAAACCACTTCCGATAAAAAGGAGAAACCCTTAGGAAAGACCAAGAAGAAGAAGGAAGATGAGAAGATTGAAAGTGAAGCAACACTTTTAATGGAAACCTTAGTCAGTGCATTTACTTAACATGGAAATTTGAAACCCATAGGTGAAATGTATGATGAAAGATCTAATCCAAACAAGAAAATTATTGAAACAACAGTTGTCAAATATTTGGATATGTTTGTAAGAGTTAGCTAGATAGGAGCCACTTAAGATCTAGGACTTCATGAAAGCACAAGAGAGATAATATGAAAGAATAATAATCTATTCTATCAATGAATACAAAATTGTGTATGTTACAATGCTTCAAGAGAGCCTTGCTTATAAAGACAAGGATGAGAGCCAAGAAAGGTGGAGAGTGTCCTACAACATGTGACAATTAGAGGATACCAACTAATTACACATGTGGAGGATAAGACACCTCACTCCAACTATCAACAACTCAACACTCAACTAGACTCCTAGAAAACTCACTAAGTCAACTTAACATGTGAATGTGTGAGAATATTATTTAACTAATAAATAGTTAAATAATATGAATTATCCTCACACAAAGGGAAATTAACTAGGAGATATCCCTATTCACACTAACACCCCCCCTTAAGTGCAACTTAGGGAGAAGCTGACTAATGCAAAGATAAATGGGTCCCGACTACTAGGCCATGTTAGGTACCCATGTACAAAAAAGTCTCAAGTGAAGTAAAGGAGAAAATCTCATGGGAAAAAACTCCTCTCCAAAAGTGTTATTGCATACAAAACATGTACAAGTGATGGAATGATGGAAGAATCAAGACCCACCAAATACAACACCCATCACATATATACAATAAATAGCCCCCCCATAAGAGGAAGAGCATGAGACAAGATGTCCCCCCCATAATGAAGAAGCTCCTACACCAATGGTGAATGCTAGAAGAAGATGACCAAAGATGATCCAAAACCTGCAGCCACCCAAGATCTAGGACTTCATGAAAGCACAAGAGAGACAATATGAAAGAATAATAATCTATTCTATGAATGAATGCAAAATTGTGTATGTTACAATGCTTCAAGAAAGCCTTTCTTATAAAGACAAGGATGAGAGCTAAGAAAGGTGGAGTGAAAGGTGGAGAGTGTCCTACAACATGTGACAATTAGAGGATACCAACTAATTACAGATGTGGAGGATAAGACACCTCACTCCAACTATCAACAACTCAACACTCAACTAGACTCCTAGAAAACTCACTAAGTCAACTTAACATGTGAATGTGTGAGAATATTATTTAACTAATAAATAGTTAAATAATATGAATTATCCTCACACAAAGGGAAATTAACTAGGAGCTATCCCTATTCACACTAACACCCCCCCTTAAGTGCAACTTAGGGAGAAGCTAACTAATGCAAAGATGAATGGGTCCTAGCTACTAGGCCATGTTAGGAACCCATGTACAAATAAGTCTCAAGTGGAGTAAAGGAGAAAACCTCATGGGAAAAAACTCCTCTCCAAAAGTGAGAATGCATACAAAACATGTACACGTGATGGAATGTGTAAAGTCTGAAAATATTACTTACTAAAAATATCATTTGAAAATAAACTCAATCCAAAATGGAAAGTGATGCAGAGGTAAAATGCAACGGGAGCTTACAAATGGGAAGGAGGAGTCATTAACACAAACAGCATGTTAAAATCCTATCGGCTTATCATCATCATCATATTACTTGCTAACACAGACAGCATCATCATATTTCGAACGAGCATGAAATATCCTCCTGCTAACTACTGTTCACTTCCTTATCGCCTTTTGCCTGTCAGCAGCGTCATCATATTCGGCAAGCGCAAACATCCTCCTGATGTTCACTGTTCATCTTACCGCCAAACTCTATCTTCATCATCATGATGTTCAGCATCATCTTCATCAGCAGGATATAAAATATCCGGTTCCCTCCAAATATCCTGATGACGACAACTTCAAGCACCTTTCCTTCGATGCTTACGTCACCCCGATATCCGACTACTCAAACAACAGCATCAGGATATGACTTTTCCGGTCATATTGAAACATCCTGATGATGTTACCCAAACTTTATGCCGATGACTTACGCCGATGCCAAAACACTTAGCGACAGCAGGATAAACTTACATAGGGTGATATTCGCAATATCCTGATGACGATGACGTCACATGCACCTGATGATGATGTCAATGCACCTGATGATGATGTCATCCGGATATAAGATCCTTATATCCTCCGCAGCATGATAATGAAATATTGGGTGATCTTTTCAATATCCTGATGATGACCTTTCCGGTCCTTAGCCAAAAAAATGATTTTTCCTCCTGCATGCGATAGCGATATGCAGATGATGGGCACACACGAAAGATGATCCTGACGACGATATACACACTGAGTATATATCCAACCTATATCATCTTGATGCACTTGAAACATACAATCTTCATCAGCTTCATAACCTGATCCGGATAGCGATATACTCACAGATGACGATGCGATTCACTCCATCTGGAAAAGCACATGCAGACCCCTGTATATCCGTCAGCTGCATGCAAACTCACAAAACCGCACAATTTCACAAAGAAAACATGATGATCGGGCCGGATCACCTTCAGATCAAAACTTAACAGTTTATCTTCCTAAACCCTAGCACATGAGGATGCTAGGTTGATTCATAGCATGCTACCGATCGATCTCCCACACAATGAAATGCATAAATAGAAAACTAAAATGCAAACTAAACTATCATACATGACCATTCCACCGATTCACAGAATCAACCGGTGGAAGGGTTGAAAGAATCCATCAACTTGTAATCAAAACGGAAATCAAAACATAAAGAACTGATAAACCAGATAATGCAATTGATGAGATCTTATTCAGATGAAACACAAATGTCCTGTTTCTACAACAATGTTTCACAATGTCTGGACTGATCTATGGATCTCACTCAATCACCAATACAACATAACACAACTACTACTCTCCTGATTGCTATGATATTCTCTATCTGATCTCCAACCCTAACTGATCTGAGTTATTTATAGCAATATCCTACGAGTACTACCAACTCGATTCCAAGCGGCTGGGAGCTTCCAAGCGGCTGGGAGAGGATAGCTCAGACTACCTGATCACGAACTCTAACTGCCTGCACACTCTCCTAGGCTGATCTAATACATATGCTTTGGTCTAATGGACCTTATTACATTATGAAATCAAACATGCTAAAAATAGACTAATGTCCTGTCATGCGGACAATATCCTATATCCTGTCTTGTAGGGGTGCTCCTGCACCAGAAAGGAAATCAATTCATTAATGTAATATCCATAAATGTTTACATTTAGCGAGTTTCCATAATAAGCAAAGATCATCTTTTATAATTTTTCCCAATACATTGGTGATACATAATAAGAAGTACAATTTATAGAATAATTAATAATCACCTTCAGATTGTCTAGTTATCTACACCATTCATATAATGCTTGTCTTCGTAATAGTAACTGCACAACTAGATATAAACATTAGTCCCACAAAATCAATGAACCACATATTAGATATCAATGCACAAGATGACGAACCTACAGGCCCTAAGGGGCTAACCTAATGTCTCGGGGGCTCAATATGGCCTTGCCTACGTACACGCAGTGTAGAGACTTCATAGTTTAGGGTAACTAGTCTTGCAACCATAAGGTTGACTTAGATACTTTAACTCATAAGGGATCTAGTTCATCACATAATATTTTCTAGAATCAATAAATCAATTAATATACACATCCATATTGTTCTTAAGATTAAATACACCATATGCTAATTTAATCATTCAAGTTCTAAAAAAAAGTGCATGCAACAATTCTCTACAGGTAAAATAGGGAAGTTATAGCAACAAAAATATTCCAACCATTCTTGGATATTGATATGAAACACACTTTCTTTTATATTTCTCTCATCCTCATCTATACTATAATTTAAAGTTTTAGCCTCATTCCTAAATTCTAATCTACATTTATATTATCCAAACAAAAGTAAAATATAGCTTAAGGTAATTCATGAAGAGCCTACTAAATTTTCCATTCAATAAGAAAACCTCCAATTCCTATGTCATTAGAACAATGCACAAGTATCTCAAGAGTTCTATTCTCTCATACATGGCTAGTTACACATTAAAGATTCTAAGAAAGTAATTCACTCTACTTACTTAAATGAGATTTTTATTTTTAATTATTGATCTATATAAATCAATTTCAATTGTTGACAAAACATTCTAGATGATTGGAAAAATGAATTAATTGAATAAAAATAGCCTTAACATATGAAACCACCTAGTGGTAAATCTATTATAACTTTCTTATTTCTTAGTGAAATTCTAAAATTCAAGATGTTTTGGAAATGTAAGAATAAGGGAAATAAAACCATAAAACAATTAGAAAATTTCTATAAGATGAGGAGGTAGTACTTACTGCAATCATCCCTTCCCTCAAATCTTGATTTACCCCAAACTTGATTATAAATCGAGAATGAATTGATTACTCAAAAGTATTCCCTATATTATAATAAATGATAGAAATACTAAAAGATTAAAGATCTTTTATTTGCTTTAATTTTGACATTTCAAATAACTATGCAATAGATATATGTATGATCTAACAATTGTTTTTATAAACCAATCAACATAAGGATTTAATTTGACATTCTTGCACTACAAGAATATTCTTGATTCAATCTAATTTTTGGATACAACTAAATATATGAAAGATTATCTAATCATACCCATTCCAAGAAATAAAATATGAGAATTCATCTAACACACTTATGTAATGAAAATAATTCATTTACTAACAAAACCCTAGATTTTCAATATTTTCTATAGCAGTGGTAAAAATGTGATAGCTTTCAAAATACTTAATGAAATTGAAAACTCTAAAATGATTTGGAAAGATGAAAACATGGTTCTCAAAACCCAGAAACCTTTTTATAAACTAATTCATATGATAAGATTAATTTCATGAGACAACAACAAGTTTTCTTAAAAGAATTTTCAGAATAACTTTAACATAAATAATAGTAAGTTTTCAAGGAAATACCTCAAGGATTTAATTAATGAAAAATACCTCCAAACACATTTGAAGAAAGACTCCAAGATTCATTAATGTGAGGGCTTCCATATTATTTAGTTAAGTGCTTCCTTTCTTCTACCTAGGATTCTATTGCCCTCCTCATGAAATTCAGAAATTTTTCATCTAACAAGTCACCGTGGATTAATGTTTTCTTTGCCTCATCGAAATGGTTGTAATTTCCTTCAAGAATTTTTCAACATTAGCTATGAAATTCCTCTTGATGACCTGCAAAAATTAGAAATAAAGTTGGGCTCTTCTCTTGATTTCCTCCCCTTGAAGCCAAACTTCCATCTCCTTATAATATCTCATTTTGCCAAGTTTCATATTCTTCTTTTGGGCTCCAATGACTCCTTGTATTCCTCTTCTTGCTTGTGGCATTCGTTTCTTTTTTAAGAAATGTGATTCTTGGATTTCCTTTTATTTCTTTTCATGACTTGAATGCTCTAAAACTCTTCGAGAGAAGAAGATTCTACAACTTCCAATTTCGTCACCCATTTTCTTGTGCACTAAAAATGCATTAAAACAACTCTAAAACATATTTTTATGAATAAACAAGTACCCTACCCATAGGTGATTGACCTATGGTCTTAATTTTACCAAAAATAATGATAAAAGAACTCTTATTCCCCACAAGACACAAGAATAATTAATTTAAATCAATTAACTAAACCATATCAAGACCTTACTGCTAAATTATATTCTCTTTATAACTTATATCATAATTTCATTAAAAAAATCTAAAATTAGCTCCACTAACTTGAAACTGTAAATAAATATTAATTATTCTCAATAAAATATCATAATTAATAATAAGTTTCAAGTATGTTCTGATATCTCTCCATTGAGAGTGTATTCATGTCACGCACATGAGTCAAAATTAGTCAACGATCGTTAAAATAGTAATATTAAATTGAAATTTAATTTTTAAAAAATAGGGGTTGTGACATCCTTTCCCCCTTAAGAGAATCATCATCCCGATGATCAATTAAACTTAACTCATGAAAAATTTTCATACCTCTTTTAATCCTGTTTTACCTCAATGTCACAATCTTCCCACGTGAAAATATTTCCGTCAAGGTACCTATTTGTTCATAACAGCAAAAATTCCTCTGTCTAACATTCATTCACTTGCACAGATCATTAGCATGTAATTGTTCATCAAATTAACTTCGTTTCTATACTTTCAGACAAGTAAGAGCATGCAAGATAATTCATTTCTTTCATACAATCTTCTATCAAGTCTTTTCATAAAATATTTACATATAGATAGAAAACAATTATGTTTATTTTGTCAACATGCCTACTCGCATGAGACATCCAAACAATTGCCTTTATGATGAAAAAAAAGCATCCCATACTACTTGTTATCATCATTGGTAATTCCAAATACTAACAAAGAACAAGTGTCAACAAACAAAAAATTACAACAAGGTCTTCATCTTGATCATCATAAAAGATAAGCAGATCAACAAGTTTTCAACATACAAAAGATCATCAACATGATTAAAAAGATCATAGATAATAAGATCATCATGATCTCAATACTGATACAATCATGAACGCTAATTTTAACAATGAAAAGTAAATCTCAATCTATGAGAAACTTTCTATTAATAGAGATATCTAGAATGTATAATCTTTACAATTTCTCAAGTGCAACCTTAGTTCATACAGAGAGAATTTCAATTACATACCTTGTCATCAAAGGTTCAATACATGATAAAATGCATTTTTTTAATTACATAAAGAGATTCAAATGTACCATGGTTAAGGTGCTTTTTCCACCTAACCATGAAGCATAACACTTCCCCAGGATTCTTCCTAACTCGAAGAATATTCGGCCCTGCACAAGGAGCCTAGCAACTTGGAACGGTGTAAGTAGGAGGGAAACTCTCGATGCATGCCTATTGCCTGTATGCATCCTAAGACTAGAATGACATAAACTCTTGCAAACAAGATGTGGCAGAGACTATAAAGTTCTAGGCTTTTAAACAAATCCATCTGTTTCAATGGTACAGTAGCTTGGCCAAGCATTTAAAATAAACTGTAGTTTTACAAAAAAGTAAAACTATCATCTTTGGGAGCCCACATTCAGCATCCTGTCCCTGAAGGTAAGCTTTACCACATACATTCAACAAGAATAATCTATTTCAAATTGCATTAAATATAGACCAGATAAATATGATAGTGCATAACTCGCACTAGTGCACATAAAATAAATAATAAGAAAGCATGAATCCTTTGGTGCATCACTCACACAGGATACAAATACATAATTTACTTGCAGTGCCTCTCTCACACAAAATATGGTAAATGCATCGCACACAATGAGCATTTCTCACTCAATTTTTTGTTCAATTAAATATGGTAAGTGCATCGCTCACACAAAATATGAAATATGCATAAATTGCAGTAATATAATTATAGTGATCATTACTTGATCCAAAACACAATGAGTATAAAAGGTGTATCTCACACACAAATTATGAATGTAATCATTACTCACATGCTTTATCCGCACAAAGGAATCAATAACTCATTCTAGTGCATCACTCGCACAAGGACAACAATAATATGACATATGCATCACTCACATTAGGATAAGTATAGTGAACATTTCTCATTCAAGTATAAATATAATAAATATGATAAGTGCATAAAGGAAACAATTTCATACAGATGCATCATTTGCACAAAGTATTAGAGGTGTATTACTGCACAATGTGTTACTTGCACTAGAAAAGTATCATTCTCATATAGTACATAAGTACTCTCACTAATAACAATCAAGCATGCATGATTCACCACATCAAACATTCTAACCTTGGCTATCCATATACCTTCCTCTATTGATCCAGCAACTTGCAGCAATCATAGTTCACACTAAGCAATCATAGCTGACATAGAGCAACTATAACTCACGCAGAGCAATCATAACAATGTTTATACAAAAATTTGTTCATTACTTGTCATAGAAGCATCAATATAAATTATTGATAATCAAATTCATTGCAAAATATCACAAATATTAGTTTCATTCATTATATATACTTTTAATGAGATTGAAATGATTAGTGCCAGATATAATCATAATGACATAAATTAGACCTTACACAATTTTACAATATACATTCCCCAAGGTGTCTCTCCCCTATACAACCTGTCAGGACAATCTACACAATTCACATTACTTCACTCAAGCTAGCAACAATAAAGCCTCAAAATATAGAAGTTCCAATGAGTAAAGATTTCAAATGAAAATAAAAAATCAATAAATAAAACTTCATATAAAAACAAATTAATTAACAGAAATGCAACAGTTCAAATCAAAACCAAAATCCTTAATAGAATAGTCCTTGAGGCAAAAAGGACAATAAACAACCAAATATCTTAATAAATCTTCAAACTGTTGGCTCGCTAAAACAAATAAGAAAATAAAAATGTCAAATCTTCTCACAAAACTAAATATCTCAATTACTACGTGACTTCAAACAAGCCACCTAAGGGGAGGAGGGGAATGTGGTGGTCTCAAATCACATGGAGCTCCAACATATACCAAAAAAGAAATAGACCATGAAATTTATGCAGTTATAACATAATTCAACAGTTATGAGTAATCAAAGTTTAGAAAACTCCCTTTTTTCACAATGTAGCTCCCTTATCACCATTCAATAGCTCACACAGAGCACAATATCTCTCAATAGCTCACACAGAGCAAATAATGTTAGTATCATAATAAATCATTGAATTCCATTATTAATATGAGAAAAACAACAAAATAGACAACAAACTTCTTACCTCTTTTCTTAATCTTTCCAAGAATCTATTTCAGAATTTTTTAATACTTCCCTCTTTTCTCCAGCCTGTCCTATAACTCTTTTGATATCTTTGCAACTTACACAATTTCTTTAATAAACTTTTTCTAAACAAGATTTGTTTTCAAAGGCATTAGCAATATCCAAAAATACAAATCTTTTCAAAACTTATTTTCTATAGGATATGGTATCCTTGTAAAATATACAAATAAAATATTTTCTTGCTCAATAACAATAAAGAATTTACAATCATTAAACAAACATTTTTTTTCATAGTCTTCCAGTAAGAAAATAAGAGAAAGAGATTCTCTTATGGGAGTTTAAGATTTAAGTAACTCCAATATCATATCAACAAACTCCCTGGAAAGAAAAACTTCAGTAATTCCCAAAATTCATAATATCAATCCCCTATTTCTCCCACACCCATTCATCTATATGACCATCATTATCATTCGCAATATTATCACTAAAATTTATTCAAGTAACCAAAGAGACTAACACAATTCTTTTCCTCAATCAAATTATTACCCATTTATACAACAGATCTTTCATTAATGATCATGTTGTAACAGAAATATTATCATACCTTGATTGTTCATACCTGGTCAGCACATTAACCTTTTAGCCTTCCACTCTTCAAACAATCTAGTAAACTCACAGCAACCTCAACTCTAGAAGATTTCAGTTAGAGAAAATGACAATTCTTTCTTTTATGAAAAATAACTCACTTTTCCCTTTTTATTAAAACTCTTTGCATTTCTTTTCATAAAACAAATAATTGATCCACTCTTCCTACAATACATCTTAATAAAACATTAGTGCTTTTAAAATATCTTATAATCAAAATCATCTTAATCATTTCTACAATGTAAATCATCCATGTTTCACACTAGTACTTTTAACCCAAAAATCCCAAGTGTTGCAACTTGGTGCTCTAATACCAAATGTAAAGTCCAAAAATATTACTTACTAAAAATATCATTTGAAGAGCAACTCAATCCAAAATGGAAAGGAAATCAATTCATTAATGTAATATCCATAAATGTTTACATTTAGTGAGTTTTCATAACAAGTAAAGATCATCTTTTATAATTGTTCCTAATACATTGGTGATACATAATGAGAAGTACAATTTACAGAATAATTAATAATCACCTTCAGATTGTCTAGTTACCTACACCATTCATATAATGCTTATCTTCGTAATAGTAACTGCACAAATCTTTCAGCATGAATCTGCACAACTAGATATAAACATTAGTCCCGCAAAATCAATGAACAACATATTAGATATCAATGCACAAGATGACGAACCTCCAGGCCCTAAGGGGCTGACCTAATGTCTCAAGGGCTCAAGATGGCCTTGCCTACATACGTGCAATGCAGAGACTCCGTAGTTTGGGGTAACTAGTCTTGCAACCATAAGGTTGACTTAGATACTTTAACTCACAAGGGATCTAGTTCATCACATAATATTTTCTAGAATCAATAAATCAATTAATATACACATCCATATTGTTCTTAAGATTAAATACACCATATGTTGATTTAATCATTCAAGTTCTAAAAAAAAGTGCATGCAACAATTAAATTTATAAATATTCCCTACAGGTAAAATAGGGAAGTTATAGAAACAAAAATATTCCAACCATTCTTGGATATTGATATGAAACACACTTTCTTTTATATTTCTCTCATCCTCATCTATACTATAATTTAAAGTTTTAGCCTCATTCCTAAATTCTAATCTACATTTATATTATCCAAACAAAAGTAAAATATAGCTTAAGGTAATTCATGAAGAGCCTACTAAATTTTCCATTCAATAAGAAAACCACCAATTCCTATGTCATTAGAGCAATGCACAAGTATCTCAAGAGTTCTATTCTCTCATACATGGCTAGTTACACATTAAAGATTCTAAGAAAGTAATTCATTCTACTTACTTAAATGAGATTATTATTTTCAATTATTGATATATATAAATCAATTTCAATTGTCGACAAAACATTCTAGATGATTAGAAAAATGAATTAATTGAATAGAAATAGTCTTAACATGAAAAACCACCCAGTAGTAAATCTATCATAACTTTCTTATTTCTTAGTGAAATTCTAAAATTCAAGATATTTTGGAAAGGTAAGAATAAGGGAAATAAACCCTAGAAAACAATTAGAAAATTTATGTAAGATGAGGAGGTAGTGCTTACTGAAATCATCCCCTTCCCTTAAATCTTGATTTACCCCAAACTTGATTATAAATCGAGAATGAATGGATTACTCAAAAGTATTCCTTATATTATAATAAATGATAGAAATACTAAAAGATTAAAGATATTTTATTTGCTTTAATTTTGACATTTCAAATAACTATGCAATAGATATATGTATGATCTAACAATTGTTTTTATAGACTAATCAACATAAGGATTTAATTTGACCTTCTTGCACTACAAGAATATTCTTGATTCAATCTAATTTTTGGATACAACTAAATATATGAAAGATTATCTAATCATACCCATTCCAAGAAATAAAATATGAGAATTCATCTAACACACTTATGTAATGAGAATAATTCATTTACCAACAAAACCCTAGATTTTCAATCTTTTCTACAGCAGTGGTAAAAATGCGATAACTTTCAAAATACTTAATGAAATTGAAAAACGTAAATTTTTTGGAAAGCTGAAAACATGGTTCTCAAAACCCAGAAACCATTTTATAAACTAATTCGTATGATAAGATTAATTTCATGAAACAACAAGTTTTCTTAAAAGAATTTTTAGAATAACTTTAACATAAATAATGGTAAGTTTTCAAGGAAATACCTTAAGGATTTAATTAATAAAGAATACCTCCAAACGTATTTGAAGAAAGACTCCAAGATTCCTTAATGTGAGAGCTTCCATATTATTCAGTTGAGCACTTCCTTTCTTCTACCTAGGCTTCTATTGCCCTCCTCATGAAATTCAAAAAAATTTCATCTAACAAGTCACCGTGGATGTATGTTTTCTTTGCCTCATCAAAATGGTTGTAATTTCCTTCAAGAATTCTTCAACATCAGATATGAACATCCTCTTGATGACCTATAAAAATTAGAAATAAAGCTGGGCTCTTCTCTTGATTTCCTCCCCTTGAAGCCAAACTTCCATCTCCTTATAATATCTCCTTTTGCCAAGTTTTATATTCTTCTTTTGGGCTCCAATGACTCCTTGTATTCCTCTTCTTGCTTGTGGCGTTCGTTTATTTTTTAAGAAATGTGATTCTTAGATTTCCTTTTATTTATTTTCTTCATGACTTGAATGCTCTAAAACTATTTGAGAGAAGAAGATTCTACAACTTCCAATTTCGTCTCCCATTTTCTTGTGCACTAAAAATGCATTAAAACAACTCTAAAACATAATTTTTATGAATAAACAAGTACCCTACCCATAGGTGATTGACCTATTGTATTAATTTTACCAAAAATAATGATAAAAGAGATCTTATTCCCCACAAGACACAAGAATAATTAATTTAAATCAATTAACTAAACCATATCAAGACCTTACTGCTGAATTCTATTCTCTTTATAACTTATAATTTCATTAAAAAAAATCTAAAATTAGCTCCACTAACTTGAAACTATAAATAAATATAATTATTCTCAATAAAATATCATAATTAATAATAAGTTTCAAGTATGTTCTAATACCTCTCCATTGAGAGTGTATTCCTGTCACACACATGAGTCAAAATTAGTCAACGATCGTTAAAATAGTAATATTAAATTGAAATTTAATTTTTGAAAAATAGTGGTTGTGACAGAACGATGGAAGAATCAAGACCCACCAAATACAACACCCATCACATATATACAATAAATAGCCCCCCATAAGAGGAAGAGCAAGAGACAAGATGTCCCCCCCATAATGAAGAAGCTCCTGTGCCAATGGTGAATGCTAGAAGAAGAAGACCAAAGATGATCCAGAACCTATAGCCACCTAAGATCTAGGACTTCATGAAAGCACAAGAGAGACAATGTGAAAGAATAATTATCTATTCTATCAATGAATGCAAAATTATGTATGTTATAATGCTTCAAGAGAACCTTGCTTATAAAGACAAGGATGAGAGCCAAGAAAGGTGGAGTGAAAGGTGGAGAATGTCCTACAACATGTGAAAATTAGAGGATACCAACTAATTACACATGTGGAGGATAAGACACCTCACTCCAACTATCAACAACTCAACACTCAACTAGACTCCTAGAAAACTCACTAAGTCAACTTAACATGTGAATGTGTGAGAATATTATTTAACTAATAAATAGTTAAATAATATGAATTATCCTCACACAAAGGGAAATTAACTAGGAGATATCCCTATTCATACTAACACCCCCCCTTAAGTGCAACTTAGAGAGAAGCTGACTAATGCAAAGATGAATGGGTCCCAGCTACTAGGCCATGTTAGGTACCCATGTACAAACAAGTCTCAAATGGAGTAAAGGAGAAAACCTCATGGGAAAAAACTCCTCTCCAAAAGTGAGAATGCATACAAAACATGTACAAGTGATGGAATGATGGACGAATCAAGACCCACCAAATACAACACCCATCACATATATACAATAAATAGCCCCCCCATAAGAGGAAGAGCATGAGACAAGATGTCCCCCCCATAATGAAGAAGCTCCTGCACCAATGGTGAATGCTAGAAGAAGACCAAAGATGATCCAAAACCTGCAAACAACATGTCTTCCCTTGGGAAGAAACCAATCCACTGGTACATGAAGAAATGCCAACTCCAAACCAAGAGATGAGGAAGGAAGTCTCATGAAATATGATGTCTCTAAAAAATGATCATGTGTCTCCATGTGAATGCTGAATGATACCACAATCAAATTAGGAGTCTCAAGCCTCACTAATGAAATTGATAATCTAGGATCAAGTAGAAATTGAAAATCATCAACCTCCAAAGACAAAGATGGGTTGACAATAGTTGTGCTATGACTGTCATCAAAGAGGAGAGTTAACCCCTCAAATATGTCCTCCAAATCTGCAAGATGAGACTTACAAAACAAGTCTGCAATACCTGTCAAATACTCATCCCATAAAGCTGTGTCTAAAAGACAAGAAGCATCCTGCTGAATTGAAGCACTGAACTTTGAAGAAGCAAGAGGTGGAAAAGAAGGAAGTGTAGCACAAGTCTCGAGAACCGATGAAGAGGCAAGAATACCAAGGTTCAAGTGACCAAACTTCTACTCAGAAATATGATTCACACTAGGAGTGTGAATGTTAGCCAACGAATCTTAATCATCATCAGGAGAGAAACCATAAAAGGTGTATAGACGAGATGTATGATCAACCACCCCAGTAGCAATTATCTCTGCACTTTCCAAGTCTCTGATAATAACCAAATTAGGTGTGAACTCCACTATCTTCCCTGTACCACTGTGAGTAATTTGATAAATGGAAAGAAGATTATTGGTCAAAGAAGGCACACAAAGTACATCATTGAATGTACCTTCACCAATATAAATGGTTCCCTTCCCAATTACATTCATATATGTATTATTACCCATCAAGATAGGTGGCATATCACATGGCTCAAATGAAGAAAACAATCCTTTGAATAAGCCATATGATGAGAAGCGCCTGAATCAAGAAGCCATTTACCTGATGTAGAACTTGTACTTGCACAAAGTACTTTACCTTTATGTTTAGGTTCCTTAGCTTTCCTTGCATGAGATTTAGAAAGTACTAGCTGTGTAGATGATGAAGAAGGAGTAGAAGAAGAATCAGGTGAGGACATTTTGTTCTTTTGAACAAGTTGCATCAACATGTCAATTTGTTTCTTATAACAAGTATGTTCATCATGCCTTGATTTCTACAATAACCACATGTAGGCTTCTCCTTCTTAGGTGGATTTTGTGCTTGATCTTTTTGTGGATTTTTCTTAGCTTTCTTTTATTTCTTGTCAGAAGAACTTGATGCTTTCTGTTCCTTAGGCTGTAAAACCACCAAAGCATGATTTCATGATGGCTTAATGATACCCATAGAAATAAGCTTTTGTTGCTCATGCACCAACATCTCAGAAAAGGATGCAAATGAAGGCATAGTGAAAGCAGATCCCATAGTCAACCTGTGAGTGTGAAAGCTAGAAACAAAAGTTGCATATCCAGGACTGAGCTTATTCAACACATTGTAGATCAACTGGATGTCTTTTTTCTCAATACCACATGCTTTACATTGTGCTCTTAGATCATTAACCTTAGTTATGTAATCATGGATGTTGCTAAAGTTCTTAGGATCAAGGCTCATCAATTCATTATCAATTTGATAGCCTTTTACTTCATCTTGTGTACCATACAATTTTTCCCAAGCATCATGTGGATTTGTACATGCATCAATCTGAAACAAGAGATCTAGGGAAATGAAACTATGAAGACATCCAAGAGATTTAGTATGCTTTATCATCCATTTTAACTTTTCCTTATCATCTGTGGGTTCAAGTATCTTGTTTTCAACATATAAAGAATGTCCAAGATCTATTAGAGCATTCCATGCATGTTGACTCCAAGTTGCATAGTTATATGGTGTTAACAATGGAACCCTTGATTTATCCATGATATAGAGGAAAATAAGAGCACAATTAGCTATATCAAAACACAAATTGAATCAATGTTGTAATTGAAGCCCCCCAAAACCAAAACAACCACCAATTTCAACCTTTTTCCAACCAATTAGTGATAAGTACCCAAAGTGCCTCAAACTAAAAATCTATTGTCTAAAGAAAAATCTAGAAAAATGGCATGGATAGAACTGTAGAGCACAGAATTACCTTTTGAACGCCTATAAGAAGTTGAAATTTTGATGAAGTGGGTGAAATTTGTGAGTTCGGGAGTGAAAAATGCAAGATCTGGCTTCAAACAGTTGTATCAGTCACCTATAGAAAAATATCAAAAAAATATCCACACCACTACGAAGTGCTCAGAATCAACTTTCTGATGATATCTTGTTTTCTTATTTTTGATACTGTGGCAAAAAGTTATGGCTCCTGGAAAAAAATTGCTCTCTTAGGGCTAGAAAGGGGCCAAAGGGGACCCCTACTAATGTCAGCGACAGAATATTCTGTCCAGTTGCCAGAATATTCCCCTACTGCTGGAAAAGAAAAAAAATAGTAGTTTTAGGCCAAAACCACCTATGGTTTTCAAAAACCACCCTCGTGCAAGGTAAAACTGCCTGTGGTTTTCAAAACCGCCTTGACAGGCGCAATACCACTTTCTGGGTGCAAAAACTGATGTCTGTGTTTATCAAAACAACCTGAAAACAGGCCTTCTTTAGGTGCAAAACCACCATGTAGAGGAGAAACACCACTGGTCAGAGGTATGAAATGACTTTCGTTATGGCGGAAACTACCTTTGACACGGCTGAAACCACTATGGGCGAAACCACGGTTTTAAAGGCTGAAAACACCTTCCACTGCGGAAAACCATCCGTCTCGTACCAAAACCGCCTATAAGTGGTGAGAACCACCCTGTGTAGTCATGGAACCATTATGGATTTTGAAAAAAACTGCAGGCGGTTAATAAACCCACTAGAAAACTGTCGTGGGTTATTGTCTACTGGTTATTGACCGCCAGACGGTGAAAGTGGGTGCCGAAAATTCTGCGGATCTTTTAAATCTATGATGTGTAAAAACTTGTAGAATTTGTTGTTGAAGGTTGAAGCCTTTATGACCACTGAACAAATTCCTTAACCGCCAATGTTATGGTGATGACCGCCATCGAGGGAAGAGATCTGTGGGTTTGGGGTTTTAAACGCCGCCAAGATTTATGCCTAGGATTTAAATGATGCTCGTCGGAGTGATGAAGACTACTAGAACATAGATTTGACCGCTAATGTTGAAGCCACAGTGGTGAGAGGCTAGGACCCTCACCTTTTTGGCGCCCAACCAATGAGTAGTGGGAAAAGTACCAATAGCGTACCAAGCCCGATAAGGCCTGTGCCTATCGAGTACTATGTACCCTGTAAAAAAAATGTCCGCATAAATTTTTAATGAAAACATAGAAAATTAACCAGTATAAGAAAAAATTACCCGATAGAATTTTTGAGATTTGACATACAATGTCGGAGGTGCAATACGACGAAGATTCTCTGTGCAGAGATGACGCCTATGGAATATTCTGCGGAATATTCTGTACAGCCGATCTGCAAAAAAATTTGCCTTTCAGTTCAACTACTCTGATTTTGACAAATTTATAGTCGATCTGTAGGTTTTGATGTCTTCTGGATGCAATGGCAAGGTTGATTTTTGCCCAAACTACTCCAAAATTGCAAATGCCTCCTGGATCAAGTATCCATTCCCCGAATTGAAAACCTCATAGATTTGGCATATGATGTCTGATTTGGATGAAATAAAAACCAATCTCTACTATCTCAAACCTCCTAAACACAATGGTGTGCTCAGATTTGTAGCAACATGCTCTGATTTGAACCTACAATACAAGGCATAAAGAGGAAACCCTCACAAATCTTGCTTTTCCATCAAGTCTTTCTGATTCTCCAGGTCATCATTCGATGCAAGAGAAGAGCATACTCAACTATCAAGATCCACCATGAATTTACATTCAATCTCTCAACAATTTGGCTAACAAGAAGAGATTCCACCTAGAGAGCTCTGATACCATGTAAGAGTTGGCTAGATAGGAGCCACCCAAGATTTAGGACTTCATGAAAGCTCAAGAGAGACAATATGAAAGAATAATAACTATTATATCAATGAATGCAAAATTGTGTATGTTACAATGCTTCAAGAGAGCCTTGCTTATAAAAACAAGAATGAGAGCCAAGAAAGGTGGAGTGAAAGGTGGAGTGAAGGGTGGAGAGTGTCCTACAACATGTGACAATTAGAGGATACCAACTAATTACACATGTGGAGGATAAGACACCTCACTCCAATTATCAACAAGTCAACACTCAACTAGACTCCTAGAAAACTCACTAATTCAACTTAACATGTGAATGTGTGAGAATATTATTTAACTAATAAATAGTTAAATAATATGAATTACCCTCACACAAAGGGAAATTAACTAAGAGATATCCCTATTCACACTAACAATGTTTAGCAAGGCTTTAATTGAAATCTTAGATCAATTACCGGATAGCCTAGCTAGTATCATGATGGCAAGGAAGGAAGGGGCTATGGCCACAGATGATGAGATAAGAGAATATGTCCTGTTGAGTCTTTGCCCAGATATAACAAAAGAAGAAAGAGCCAAAGTCACAAAGACACTCAATGACAAATTTAGGACAAAGAGAAGAGTTAATACTCTTATGGCCAGTGACACTGAGTTACTAGTAAAAGAAACAAAGGAGATAACCTTGAGTGCATTGCATGAATTGCAAATCACAACTATTGTAGACACTGACAGGGAAAAGCAAGTTAACAATGTTAACACTTCTAATGTTTCTCTAGAAGTGAATGTTGAGCAGAGCATGGACCAAGGCACAATCACTCCTCTTGAGAGTTTAGGAAAAGATGAAGAAATGAAAGATTTTGAGAAAAAGAAGGGCTCGGAGAAGCAAGGACAACCCCAAAATAGAATATCCTTGAGAGACAAGAAGAGCATAGGGAGGAAACAAATGAATAAGTAATAGATAATCCTATTATGGAACCTAAAGGAAATGAACAAGAAAACATTCAAGATCCCCCTCCAGAGAGTCAAGATACTGAAATGTCTCAAGTAGAAATAAAAAGAGACATTGTTGATTCATTAAGGGAATTTTTGTTAAAATAAAAGGAAGCACAAATTGCAAATACATCTAGACTACTGCAAGGTCAAATAAACTTGGCAACCATATCTCCCCTGCAAAAATTGAAGTTGGGTACAATGTTCCAAGCAATTGCTCAAGAAGAAATATTAAAGTCTCACATGGAAAACAGTGAGCTACTTAGTGAAGCAATAAACATTTTTGAGAAGATCATGCCTAGAGTTCAGAGAGATAGAACACTCACTCCCATAGGACAAATGAAAAATCTTATGGAGTTTATGAATTCCCATTTTGAATCCTTTGAGCAAGCTACTGATAAAAAGGTAAGAGCTGAAATAGACAATAAGAGATTAGTTGAGATAAAAGATAAAGCTTCTCAAGATAAAATTTTGTTACATAAAAGTGTAGAGTATGCACAGTTAGCCCTTAAAGAAGCCAATGAACTATATCAATTTTGTCTTACATGGCCGGACAAGACTAAGGAGATAAAATATAAAATAGATAGATGGGAAGCTCAAATAATGAAGATATCCAGAATTTATGACCCGACAAAAGATGCTATTGGCAATCAGAGGGCACAAGTTGAAACTATTCATTCTAATATACATAAGTTGCAGACCCAAAGGGATATCATAAAGAATAGAATGAGTTAGCTCCGGGAGGTGGTAAGTTTCAAAATTGCATCCCTAACCAAGTTAATAGCAGCGACAGACAAGACAAGGCAATTCACTAAAGCCCCTGATACAGTGAAGAAAGTAGAAGATTTGGTGTCCCAGATTAATGGGCACATACTAGTTTTGAGCGATGCAAAGACCACTTGGGATGAAGAAATGGTACAACTAAAAATAATCTATAAAGATGTTCTCCCAGAACAAAAATAAGCCTTTTTAATTTCACTTGTATTAATGCGGAAAGTAGAAAAATAGTTTTGAAATTTTGGCAACTTGTATATAACTTTGTATCATACACCTTTGCCATTAATGTCAAAGGGGGAGAAGAAATGAAGCATGTGAAAAACATTTAAAAAATAATAAAAGAAGAATGAAGACAGGGGGAGCAGTGTATAAAGAGAAAGGGGGAGTTGTAACAATTTTTCACATCAAGTGTTGCCATCAATACCAAAGGGGGAGATTGTTGGCAACTTGGCAAACATCACTAAGGGAGAGACACTGCTGGTATGATGGTGATTGGTGAATTATTGTGCATGATGTTTGAATATTTTTTCATTGATGGCAACAAGGAAAGGAATAAGATTGAGACAAAGCCTTTGGTCCGGTGAAAAAGACTTAGTCATTTTTGACTAAGTGTTGGCAGTATATAGGAGATAACAATAGAGTAGTAGTATAATAGATGGCATTGTTCTATAGTTGAAGATTAGATAATGCAGTTCTGGTATGTTGTTTGCATTCATTTGATGATCCTATATCCAATTTTTTAACTATTGATAAATACCAGAAGCATACACTCAAGAAAACTAAGTCCAGAAGAACAGAATACACCGTGTTTCAGAGTAGAACACTCAATTGATTTGGTCTGCATTCCTCTGTTGTTGTATATTTTGTTATGCGGTTTTGAGGTGTTGTAAACACATGTATGAAGTATCCAAATCCAAAGTTGCAAGTTCTACGTTCCACTAGAAAGATAGTTATGGGTGCCTAAGTATCGCTACTTGGTTTGACAGAACTTGACTATGACAAAGCATGTGTTCTTGTGGTCTGCATTATATCGCTTTGAAATAATATTTTTCTTTGTGGTTCTAGAGGTATGATCTATGATATACGAAGAGTCTCTAAAACAAATTTGAGCAAGTCTTGTGGTCTACAGTGCAAGATGTAGTCTGACAGTTGAACTGAACCGGTGACAGTCTGTGGTTAACGCTAACAAGACAGGATGATGTGTGTATGGTAAGTTTTGTTGTTTGGAATCTTATCCTAAGTGATTATATGGATGGAGCCAACATATGTGACTATGATTCAAGTATTGTTTTGATCCACTATGTATTTTGGTAAATGATTTTGGCTGACAAGTTATGACTACACGCTACATCTTAGTATGCTGACCTAATGTGTAAAATTTCAAATATTGGGAATATATGTGTGATCAAATTTGGTGTTTGGAGGAAGAAGTGTGCGAATATGATGGTGAATTCAATGAGTGAAGAATTATAAGGGTGACAAGAGCAGAAGAAGAGAGATCTTGTTTGATGTAGAAGCATAACAACAAAACAAGGAAGTCAAAGATGAAGAATTTTGAGATAGTATTTATGAGCTTCATTGAAACTATAACCATAGATGTGTAGATGCAATCAGAGCAGTTCAAATTGGTAGTGAGCCACCCTTCTTATTTCTTTGTCTAGGTAGTGAGCCTTCTTGCAGTGAGCACTTCTTTTGGGTAGTGAGCCTCTATTGTAATTTGGTATTGTTCCTACATAATATATTGTGAGCTAACACTCACCGTGGTTTATCCCAATTTTGGGTTTTCCACGTAAAAATCCTAGTGTTCATGTGTGATGGATTGTGGTTGTTTCTTCTATGTTTTATTTGCTTTGTTATTGTATGCGGTAAATGGATTAGTAGTTTAATAAGTAAGAGGTTAAATAAAGTACTGATTCACCCCCCTCCTCTCAGTACTTTGGGTGTTCAACAAGAGCCTCTTGCACAAAAATTAGTTCACTATAAGTACAAGTAAGAGTAAAAGCACAACAAAAATATTATGGACTATACCTATAAGGAGATATCTATTGTCTTGTAGACTCTCTCATAGCTACTAGTGAAGAATTTCCTATTGTATTTACACCCTATTCTTCCCCAAAGTTTGTGCCAAATGTGCTTGCCCCTTTTTCTCCTAAAATTTCATGTGCACTTTGCTACTCCAACTTTGTTTCAAAATGCATATTTTCCTTCTCACCCTCCTTTGATAGTTATTCCTTGGATAGGACTCTAAGTTCCCTGAATGTAACATCCTTTGAGTAGAGAACCTTCAAGGTTTTTATAATCCATAACTTGTGGCCTTTAATATTCTCACCATAATTGATGAAAATGCACCTTTTTCCCTTGAAATCCAACTTAGACCACCTCTCCTTTAGCACCTAAACAAATTCCTCACAACCAAAGACTCTCAAATGCATCACAAATAGTTTTTGGCTAGTCCACATTTCATATGGAATCTTTTTTATAGTAGAAAAGTAGGAGACCTATTCTTAAAGTAGCATGCAACTCTAACCGCCTCAACCTAGAAGTCTTATCCTAGACTAGCACTACTCAACATACTTTTGGCTGAATCCAACTAGATTCTATTCAACTTCTCAACCACTCTATTCTATTATTGTGTGTATGGCATTTTTCTTTGCTTCACATTTCTAGAATGCTTACAGAATATGTCAAACTCCTTAGAGAAGAATTCACTACTATTATTTATCCTTAATACCTTGATTTTCTTATCAATTTGATTCTTAACAAGAGACCTAAACTCCTTGAACTTGAGAAATACCTCATATTTCTTCCTAAGAAAATATACCCAATAGTACCTAGAATAATCATCAATGAATGATACATAGTATAGAGACTTACCAATGGATTAGATATCCACATGACCAAACACATCATTGTCTACTCTACTCTAGTGCTTCAAGAGTTGAATTGCACTCTATTTTATTTTCCTAGCACACAATGCTCACAAAATTCACTACAAATAGAAAAATCAACAAGACCTTCTACTATACATATACTAACCAAGGTTTTTAGACCTTTTTCACTTAGGTGACCCAACCTAAGATGCCACAACAACCTTGATTCAGATGTAGCTATACATCAACACACCTAGATAATGTTGATGCATCTAGCCTATAAAGAGTACCGTATGGCACTCTCTTAGCAAGCACCAAATTATCTCTTGCTCATCTATAACATTTACCATCAAATGTGACATGAATTCCTAAGGAAGACATTTTGGACATAGACATAAGATTTCTATCCAACCCTAGAATATGTACTACATCTGAGAGTGTCCTTACTCTACCATCCATGAAGCAAACCCTTACTTTTCCTCAACTGACTATATTCATGGAGATGCTATCATCAAGGAAGACCCATCCTTCATTACACTTGGTGCAATTCAAGTTCCACTTTGTATGAGGTGTCATATGAAAAGAAGCACTCGAGTTAATCAACTAGGAATCATCACCAACAATGTTAGTAGACATAAATGAATCACTAATATATTCAACATTGTCAGAGG
Source organism: Cunninghamia lanceolata (assembly GCA_027924645.1). Lineage (NCBI taxonomy): Eukaryota > Viridiplantae > Streptophyta > Pinopsida > Cupressales > Cupressaceae > Cunninghamia > Cunninghamia lanceolata. The sequence goes on along the minus strand of BSBN01001272.1, from coordinate 14,452,195 downwards.
ACTTATTAAAGAGTCATCCTTCTTCTTAGACTTGCAATCCTTCTTCATGTAACCTTTCTTGCCACAATTCTAGAATTTTACTTTAAACTTACCTAAATATTTAGACATGTCCTTACCCTTAGTCTCGTTATCTCTTGTCTTCATACCTTTCTTCTCTTTAGATATACTTCTAACCACAAGGGCATCAAAAAGAATTATTTGTTAGGATTAAGGTGTCATCAACCTTGTAAATCCTATGTAATGAAGTACTCCTAATGTTGTTTGTAAATTTCCATAAGGAAAGATGTATTCACGCAATCTTGTTTCAACTGCATTTGGATCCCAGTACCTGATGCGGGTGTGGAGGAGGCTTGCTCTCCACTACTATTGCCAGGGGGTCTAGAATTTTTTAGAAAATTGCCTTGTAAAATATTATAATTTCATAGTCAATATGGACTATTCATCATTAGGTCACATATCTTATGGTAGAAGTTATGTTAGGGTTTTTTTTCCCTAGAAGGCAACACTGTCTTAATGAGGGCATTGTTTTACAACTATGTTGTTGTAGAGAGTTGAGACTAGAGAAATAGGTGATGCTGGATTCAAGACTGAAGAGGAGGTTGTTGGTGATGTATTGTAAACTCTATTGAAGTTAATATAGATTGGTGAATCTCTTTTTATGTGGAATTTTTTCCTGAAAAGGTTTGTCCACGTAAACAATGTGTTGTGTTCAATTTTTCAATTTTGTTATTTATGTGTATTGCTGATTTGATTCCCTATCATCTCTATTTGGTTCTACACTGGATTAATAGTTATAACAATTTAAATCAATTTTCCATTCTATAGTTGTTCACCTTCATTTCTAACATTTGGTATCAAAGCCTGGCCAATTTTGTGTCTTGGGTGGAAGTGTGTAGGTTTTTTGAGTTGTAGTGGGTGTTAGAGTGAATACTTTATCAATTCACTATAGCTTATGTGTACTTAGGTTGATGAGGTTAGATAACATCTTGTCTAACTGAATGTGCAAACTTTTAGACCTTAAGTTGTTTGTTAAACCTCATGTACATAGGTTTTGAGGTTGGAAGACTTTCTATCTCACATCAAAAGGAACTTTTCTAGTCACCCAACACTTGCCATCAAGGTTGATGACTTGGTCTAAAGGTTGTTGGTTTGTACATTCCAAGTGATCCAAAGGTTGACACCTATAGGACACTTGTCTACATGCATGTGCCACATCATGGGGCACTTGTCAATCCACATGAAAGGTGGATTGTCTCATTCATGCCTATCTAATAAGGCATTTCTATGTAAATTATAAAGTGAGATTAATATATGTTTATGCTCAAATTAGATTCATCAATATCATTGATTTCTTATCTCTTTTTGTCAATTTCCATATTGTGAGATTGAATATCAAGTGTTGCAGAGTATCCTTGGCTATTCCTACAGTGGGAATTTTGGTTGAAACTTATTTTGCCGATTTGTGTAGAAGCCATGGCTGCATCCTCATCCTGATTGGACATTAAAAAATTCAATGGAAGATGTTATGAGCTGTGGAAATTGAAAATGGATGATCTACTTGAAGAAAGAGATCAATGGTTGGCTATGACAAAAGAAAAGAAACCCAATGCAATCAGTCAAGATGAGTGGGAAAAGATGGACAAAAAGGCATGGGGTACAATCTGGTTGTGTCTTGTAGATTTTGTCCTACTAAATGTCTGTAAAGAAAATATTGTATTTTCATTATGGAAATAGTTGTGTGAGATCTACCAAGCTAAAAGTCTGGTAAAATAAATTTATCTGAAAAGAAAGTTATTTTCACTTAAAATGAAGGAGGGTAATTGATAGCAGAGCATTTGAATAAATTTAATTTAATTTTGATTTAGTTAGTTTTTGTTGATGTTAAGATAGATGAAGAAGATAAATGTATCATGTTACTTTGTTATTTGCCTAAGTCATGGGAAAATTTTATCCTTTCTATTAGTTCTAATCTCGAAGATCCAAAACTGGATGCTCTTGTTACAACTATGTTGGCACAGGAAATGAGAAAGGATATGGATAGTTCAAAGGATGCACTCCATGTTAGGGGAAGGTCCAAGGAAAGAGGACAAAAGGGGGACTAGTAGGGACCCAAGGATAGTTCTAAGAACATATCTAAGACTTCCAGGAAGAAGAATAGAGTGAATTATTAAAACTGTAGAAAGAGGGAACATGTGAAGAAGGAATGCTGGAATAAAAATAAGTAGTTTGATTCCTCCATAGAGAAGTCCTCAAATTTAGGTGATTATGTTTTGATTTCTTCTTGTAGTGTTATGTCTAATGAACAGTGGTTGATTGACTCAAGTTGCTCCTATTATATGACTCCTCATAGAGAATGGTTTCCCACATATGAGAAGTACGATGGAGGTGAAGTATACCTTGGTGACAAGAGTTCATATCCTATCATTGTTTGGGTCAAAGTACAATTGTGTTTCAGTGATGGGAGGATGAAAAACCTCCTTGGTATTTTGCATATTCAAGATTTAGCTAGGATTTTTATTTCAGTTTCTAAGTTGAATGATGTTGGAATGCATGTAACATTTGACAAGCATGGTTACAGGTTGGTGAGAGAGAGTTTGGTGATAGTGAGAGGGACAAGGAAAGGGACTTTGTTTAATCCAGAAGCCACTAGTTGTTTATAACTATACTAATGTAACTGAAAAATGTCATGTCTCAAATTTTGATACTATCCGTGGTTGCATTATGTGGAAATAATCTATGGACAATTAAGTGGGTTAGATAGTTAATTTATTATTTTGAATGATTAATCTAATATAGATGAAAATGAAATAAATATTATATCATGGTAGTAATGCTTCAGCTATTTGTTACTAACCTATTAATGGAAAATTTGAGTTTAATTTTGATAGGTTGTCGAAGACAAGAGAGTGGTTGAGGGAAATGAGATTAGCATCCTGGCAGGGTTAAGATGGAGGGATATCATACACACACTTCACGTAGTGTCATATAGCTGCATATATTGCATATTGAATAATTTAATAGTTTAAGTTGCATTTTTATCTTATTACATATTTAGTTAATAATGATTTAATTAGATTATTTAACTCTTTGTTATTAATTATTTTGAGTGTTTTAAAAATAGAATAGTTAATTTGTTTAAGTAATAGATATATTGATTTATAATGTCAAATTTGTAAACTATTTTAATAATATTTTAGAACAAGTTTTGTAGTAATTCAAAACTAGTTTTAGAAAACAAAAACTTAATTAGGAAAAAGAAAAGTTCTGGAAGATGAAACATTGAGGAAAAGGAAACAATAAAAGAAGAAGTTTCAAATTCTTTTCTTAAGCACCAAAAACTTCGATTTAAACTCTCTCATTCTCAAAAAGGGGGGATCATCATTTTTTTTTTCTGTAATTGCATTCAAATCAGATTGGGGAGAAAACATTCTGGGCACAAAAGGAAAAATAAATTAGATCAAGGAAGCTTTTGTAGGAATCCAACATTCAATTGCATTAAGGAACGAATTTCCAGGTTCTTATTAAATCTTGGTTTTGTCTATGGTTATTATGTGATGAATCTTTTCTTATTTATACATGAACTCTTGTCTGAATCTGTTATAATTTTAGGCTATTGGTTGTAGTTTGGTGAAAGAAATGTTTTGTATCAATATATATATATATATATATATATACATTTGAATATTAAATCAATTCATAATAGATTATATGGATCAAATTTTTAGTGTTGATTCAATTTTTAATTTTACTTATCAATTGTATTGTTTTATTTATGATCAATTGTAAAATACTATGAAAGTTTCTAGCAAAAAATGTTATTTTATGAAGTTATCTATATTATAGATTGAATTGCAATTGGTCGTGAGGATTTTTAATAAGGAAGTGGCGTCCCTAAATGGAGCCGCAGTCCCTTAGGACTGCAACCCCATTTAGGATAGTCGTCCACTATTAGCAGTGCATTGTTTTCTTCTAAATTGTTTGGTATTCGCTATAAACTCTTTTGAAATCATTAGAATCTTTAAACTATTAAAACATACCTATGTGCGATTAGATAGTCTACTCTGTAATGCCCTGCCATGGAACCCTAGAGATAAGTTTAACCCAGCAAAAAAAAGAGTGATTTTTTTTTTTAATAGAAGAAACGATAAAGATACATAATCTAAACTAATAGTAACATAGTTAAACTATCATCCCTAGGGATTACATAGCTGCATTATTGCAATTTAACAACTATCAACAACATACATAGCTCATTCAAATAATCAAATGAATCAAAATTAGCATCTTTTATCATGACATCAGATAAATACATCAAAATTTGCATTAAATATTACAAGAACAATAAAGTTTACTTTACAAGAGGATATACACAATTACTTTGTTACAAATGCTCTTTTTTTGAATACATCACATTACATAATATATTCCACTGATACATAGATTTGAATGCAAGTGGCACAAATATTTGTCTTTATAAACAGGTATAAATTCTGGAATCCGCTATGAGAGATAAACTCCTTACACATGAACTACGGCACTAGAAGACCAATGGAAGAATGCACAACCACCTGACCATGTGGAGCCTTGAGGCCCATCTCCTGTGCTAGGACATAACAATGAGGTCCCATGACATAACATGCATGATACAATGGACTGACTGATGCAAGTCTATCCATAAGTCAACACAACACAGTCATAATGAACATCAAAATTAATACATCCAGAGGCAAATATAAAAAAAAAAGGACACCAGGAGGAAAAGATAGACTGTAGTAAGACGAAGTGTCATTGCATGGTCCTACATGGGTTACCTTGACAGTCTCTCACTAGACACTAGCCCCCATCTATGGTTACCTTGACAGTCTCTCTCTAGACACCGGCCCCATAGGGTGACACATGCGGAATCAACCTTCCTTTCATGAAGACAAGGAAGTTGATCTTTCCAACCAGGCCTTCTCATCCCATTCTTAGTCTAAACTAGCACTATAGGCATGGGTGAGGAATCCAATTATCTTGTTTACTATGAATGACTACCCACCTCCTAGATTTATTATTAGGTTATCACTTTTCAACCACTTCCAATGGGTTACCCTGATAGCCACTTTGGGTGCCGGCCCCACATTGGAAGCCACTCCCCTAACTGCATCTAGAAGACCCTAACCATCTAACAAGAAAATTTAACATTAATGACAAGTATAAATAGACAATGCAAGGTATCTTTCTTATTGCATATAAATATAACCACAAAATCAACTTCATATTTCATCACCAAAGTCCTCTTACAAAAGTCAAGAGCATCATACACTCATCATAACTCATCAACCTAGGCCTCTAGAGCTAAACGACTCAGATCAAAGGAAAACCCAAGACTTAACTGATTTATTGTTTGCAAATAAACAACTCATTTCTAAGTTGGCCCTTCACATAACCATAGGAAAAATATGAACTTACTAGGAAAGATTAACTATATATATTGCATGTAATGAAACTCAAGTTCTGACGATCTAGTTATAGCACTTAACTAGGAACATTATAAAACAATGCTATATCTTAATTCAACAACATAATAAACAAACAATGACAAATGACATTAAATAAGCAAATAAGTCTTGAAAACCTTATTATTCCTTGTCCTATATATATATATATATATATATATATATATATATATATATATATATATATATATATATATATATAACAAATAAATAAATAAATAAAATAAAACTACTAATTCTTTCGAATATCTTCCTGCGAGGTTTAATTTAGATTTGAATTGTTAAATATTCAATTGCAATATACAAATAAGTAGATATATTCTAATAAATAAAATTATTTGTAATTAATGAAGTAATTAATAAATATAGTAGTTTCTATTAATCATAACCAATCAATCAAATATATTCTAATACATAAGATTGAGTATATTCTAATGAAGTAAATAATAAATATATTAGCTTCTAACAATCATAACTAAAAATCATTCAAATATATTCTAATAATTAGAGATTTGTAATACTTCCTAAAATTTGTAAGGAAACTTTTTATTAGCAATCCTAATCAACAAAACTTTTAAACAAATTGCTATACAAGGGACTCATAACCAATTTTCTTGCAAAATTTAATAATTGAAGACATGCTCTGAGAAAATAGACTCATATAAACCTAATAATTTCCAAACGAATGCACCATTACAAAAAGGTGAAATTGTTGAAAAGGCATAAGAATTTGATTAGGCATGTGGCTTGAGAATTGTCTTGCCTTGATGGAGTATGATGATTGCAGGAAATAAAATGGATTTGTTGGTTGGGCATTAGAATGTGCTTCACACAGTTATCAGAGATCTCAATGATGAAGGCCTAGGTGGATTCAATGGTGACAACGCAATAGGAGGATTGCTCACAAAATCTACATTAGATGGTTGCCAAAATACTATGAGGTAAATGCCTACTCATAAATGCTTAAACAAGATTTACATATTTATAAATGAATACTATATGGATGAATGAATACTTGCCAGTAATTCACTTCAACACAAAAATGGATTGCTTATGCCTAATTGTTTCTCATTTATTATGAATGCAATACTTGCAAGTAATGCACCAAGCATTATAGATTTGTTGGAGTGTTTTCAAGAGAACAGTTAAAAGTTTCCAACACATCAATATAAATCCTACGCCAAGCACCTAAAATGATGGGTGCCCCCATTGATGTCGACCCCAATGAAATGCAATGTTGTAGATTGAGAACAAAAGGATTTGCTTCTAGAAAAGACATCCTCAAGGGAAATACGATTGCAGATTAAACATGTATTGTTGAAAAAGATTTAGATTCTTCCAGATAGGAACCTAATTGCAGGCTATCTTGCCACTCGGATGAGTCACTCCAGGGGAAAAAAGAGGATACAATTAAGTTTTGTTTAAAACTCTGATTACTCCCAGCACTTCACTTTCAATATCTAAATGGATTTGGTTCAATGACACGAGGATGATTTAGCAGTCCAATGACACCAAAAGGGAGAGATCGTTATTCTTAGCAACACCCAGATGATGTGTTGATTTGGTAGATTTGATGCAGAAACAAGATTAATAGATATTTTCATGATAAAGACCACGGTGTCCTCAGTAAGACCCAATCGGCCATGAGATCCACCATACACATAGAATGATTAAATGAATATGAAATGTAGTGAAAATTTCCAAAGGATCTGATCGAAAAACTCAATGGTTTTGATAAAAGGCATTAGAAACTTTCAGGCAATAAGATAGGTAGAAATAAAAGATTGCAGAGTCTCATTTGAATTCACCTCTCAATAAAGACGACCCTAATGTGATCTATTGCAGGTTACAGAAATGAAATTGGTACTCAAGCATTGAATGGCAAGAAGCTGTTGATAGAATGAAAGTGATTATAGAGTAAAATTAAGTTCGTTCCTCTAGAAAGGTGTCTTAATGACGCAGGAGCATCTAGTGGTGTAAGGGCAATCTTGCATCACCCAAAAAGAAGTTAATTCAAAATCATTGTATTTGTTTTCATTTCTTTCCATAATTAGTGTTTCTGGTTCCATAATATCTAGAATAATGATGTAGGACTTTCAATTTTTCCAAAACTGCTAAAAATAGCAACCTGCATGTTTTGGAAAGTGTACCTACCATTTTAGGAAAGTTTGCATTTGGGCACGGATTGAAGCAAAAACTTACAGAAAGTTACATAACGGAAATATAAGACCTTTGGCAAAGGAATCAGGCAAAGTTCATTTGTGAACTGAAAGATATTAAAGTTTTTGTTTTCTGAAAAGCCCCTAAAATTTTTTGAAACGAGATATGAGGCACTCAAACATCCCATAACATCCCAAAAAGTTGATATAAATCCATTTATGAATTTCTAATGTGATAGTTCACATCGCGAGCTTTCCGGCGCTTAAAACATTTCGTCAATCGGACACCCAGATCAAAAGTTATGCTTCCCGGAAGTTGACCTACTTTTGGAGGGAGTTGCAAATTTTGAATTAGATGGAGGCCACCAAAAAGTGCTATTTATGACTATTTTGGGAACCCTGGGTGATAGTAGAGTTAAGGGGGCAAGTGTGGAATCAAGAATAGGCGGGAAAATAGAAACCCTAGCTGATTTGGGGGTTACCGAAGGCAAAAGATTCCAGAGCCTAGTGATGTGTAGTTGTAGTGTGTTGTAGCTTGTGGAGGATTGATTCCTTTGATTGTAATTGAGCTTCTGTAATGTAATGAGTTGCCCAGATCAATAAAAGAAATTTCTATTTTCTGTGTTCAATTTATGTTGTTGTGTTTTGCGATTTACCCCCTTCATCACTTAATAGGTGGAAAGCTTGTAGACTATAATATATTGTTGAAAAGGCTTTAGTATTATAATAAAAGCTGATCATTTCCAGATTGCTTCACTTAGCATAATCAAAGTTTCCTATAGGTAAGGGTCATTTATTAAAAAGAGGAAAGCGGTTCATATCTCTCACAACAATTTATCTTACAACAAAGTTCTTGCATGCAGGCTATTTGAGGCCACTCTAGAATTTGTTATTAAGATACCCATTGCACCTGTGATGATGGTGTAAATATGTTTTCTTGGTGCCCGGAGGTCACATATGAGTTCTCTGTTTCCTCACAATGTTTATGCAGAATTAGACATATATGGTGAGGTTTACAATGGTCAAAAGAATGACACAGATTAAAGATTACAAGGATCTCTCAAATACAATTGGCGACAGGAGGATATGTACATTTAATAGGTCATGATAATGGCAAATTGAAGAAATGCTCAAGCTAACATGCATCCACATATGGGTTTCAGACAAGCAAAACAACAGAATAGATAGAGAGATTCATACACAGAGACTCAAACTATCTCAAACAACATTTATTCCATTATTCAAATAAACATACCTAAATTTTATCCTCGAGCCTCAGAATCCTCCTCCCGTTGATTTTTTTTCTCCCTCCAATTCTTCGTCTCTAAAACTCTTACCCAAAATCTAGAGAGCCCCCTTCAAATATCCACCCCATCACAAAAATAGCCAATTACAATAAATTCCCATTCCATCATTTTCCCGTTACTGTCAACCCACTCTCCAAAAATTAGTTCCATTCAATACCCAGCTCCAGGCAGATTCCCCAAATCTGATTATTTATTATTCACTCACGACAACTCACTTTTAATTATAATATTAATCTATAAATACAATATAAAATAATGCCTTATGTATCCACACAAATTCACTTAATAAGATATTAAATATTCATAATTTATTTATTATTATTATTACTATTATTATTAAAATTATTAATTTAATTCCTATTTGAAAACAATTATTTAATATACCTCAAAATTAGAATTATTTATTTACAAAATAGATTAATAATTTCTATTAAATGAAACAATTAGACCAACAGTAAACAACTCAAAAACTACATACCAAACATTTCTGATGACAACACTCTACTGAACAATAGAGACTCACAAACCGGTTCCAAACTAACTTTACTGACGGAACCCAAAACTGAGAACTCGTCCTCATTAAAAATGATGACAAACTGAGGGACCTCATGTTATCTCCATTCCACAACTTCCATTGGTATTAAGGCACACTCAGACCTGTCAATTTAGGTGGAGTCGATGCCCGGTACCTGCAACCTGTAGCAAACAAAAGGGTTGAATGAATACATACATACATATACATATATATATATATATATAATCATCCAATCAGACACACTATGACAGGGAATCGCAGTGTAGCAGGGTACTCAACATGAGTAATGCAACACTATCCCTATCAAAAAAACACATCACAAGTATCCACATCAAGAAAGTTCATCAATAACTAAACAACCAGATAACACATCATCAGATAGTCGCATAAATCACATAGTAAAATTTATCCACATAATTAATTAAACCCATAACTAATCACAACATAAGCATAATATACCAATCATAAAGCATCAATAGTGTCATCATAGTAAATATCAATGAGTGTCATCAACTACATCACAATAGTAAATCCATCATCAATAATATGTCATAATGTCTAGATATAAAGGAATAACTAACAGTCTATTAGAAAACCAAAATGAGGGGCACTACACGCTCAGTATATCTACTAGAAATCGATAAGTTCATTATATCATTTTGTAACATGAAAATTATTGTCTAAAAACAAATGTCTGTATTCAATATATATATATATATATATATATATATATATATATATATATATATATATATATATATATATATGATGCAGGAGCATCTAGTGGTGTAAGGGCAATCTTGTATCACCCAAAAAGAAGATAATTCAAAATCATTTTAGTTGTTTTCATTTCTTTCCATAACTAGTGTTTTTGGTTCCATAATATCCAGAATAATGATGTAGGACTTTCAGTTTTTTCAAAACTGCTAAAAATAGCAACCTGCCTGTTTTGGAAAGTGTACCTGCTATTTTAGGAAAGTTTGCATTTGGGTACAGATTGAAGCGAAAACTTACAGAAAGTTACATAACGGAAATATAAGACCTTTGCCGAAAGAATCAGGCAAAGATCATTTGTGAGCTGAAAGATACTAAAGTTTTTGTTTTCTAAAAAGCCCCTGAAAATTTCTGAAACGAGATATGAGGCACTAAAACATCCCATAACATCCTAAAAAGTTGATGGAAATCTATTTATGAATTTTTAGCATGATATTTCACATCACAAGCTTTCCGATGCTTAAAACAGTTTGCCAATCAGACACTCGGATCAAAAGTTATGCTTCCCGAAAGTTGACCTACTTTTGGAGGGAGTTGCAAATTTCAAAATTTAGCTGGAGGCCACCAAATAGTGCTATTTATGACTATTTTAGGAACTCTGGGCAGTAGTAGAGTTAAGGGGGCAAGTTTAGAGTCAAGAATAGGTGGGAAAATAGAAACCCTAGCTGATTTGGGGTTACAGAAGGCTGAAGATTCTAGAGTCTTGAGGTTGGGAAAGCTGTAATGTGTTGTAGCCAGTAGAGGACTCATCCTCTAATTGTAATTGAGCTTCTGTAATGTAATGAGTTGCCCAGATCAATAAAGAAAGTTCTATTTTCTGTGTTCAATTTCTATTGTGTGTGTTTTGTGATTTACCCCCTTCATCAATATATATATTTGTATTTAAGTATACGAGTACATGTTTGATGTTTTAGCAAAATGAGGGAATAAATCTTCAATTTTGTTTGAGTATTATTGCCTTATTGAATTTTGTGTGTGTGTGTGTGTTTATGTATAAAATCAGAAAATTGAATTCATTATTTCAGCAGAAAAAGAATTTATTCTTTTCTCATACTTTTGCTTTTTTAAGAAAAAGTTGTAGAAATTTTCTAATCATTGAGTTCTTTTCAAAGTTATTTTTATTTTTACAACTAGTATTATATCAAAATTCTTGATTTTTCTTTAGAAATGTATTGTGTATAACTGGTAATTCTTTCCATAGAGAAAAATAGTAAATCTTTCAATAAGTAAACTTGTGAAATAATTGGATCAATGGAAATAATTTTTGAGATTATGGGAAAATCAAACAAAGAAAACTGTAGTGTTAAATTGCATTGTATGAATCTTGGTAAAGTACGAACTTTCAGGATAGGATGTCGAATGTGGATCTACAGAGATGATAGTTTTACTTTTTCTAAAACTATCATTTTATTTATTTTCTTGGCCAAGCAACTGTACCATTGAAATAGATGGATTTGTTTTAAAAGCCTAGACTTTGTAGTTTCTGCCACATCCTATTGCTAGAGTTTATGTCATTATAGGATTAGGATGCATACAGGCAACAGACTTGCATTGAGTGTTTCCCTCCTGCTTACACTGTTCCAGGTTGCTAGGCTCCTTGTGCAGGGTAGGTGTTTTCTTCAAGCTATGAAGAAACCTGGGGAAGTTCAGTACTTCGTGGTTGGGTGGAAAAAGTACCTCAACCACTCTCTTGGTTTTGGTTTGCAGATGATCGAAGGATCAAGGCAACCAAGCTATTATTGATATGATATTTGTTTATATATTCTTTGTATGGCTTCATTGCCAAAATATTGAAATATGTATCATGACTCATGGATATCTTGATGGTAATCTTTCCTTGTGTAACATTGAAATAGATGTATTGAAACACCCAGTTGGGGTGTATGTAAACTATTTTGTAATCCATTCAGGTATATGGATCATTATTTTATTCATAAAATTCTTGCCATAATATGAATTATGGATATTTGAAAACCATTATTGGTTGCTTATCTTACTTATGCAATATGTTTTCTTTTCAAATATTTTTAAATTTTTCACACCTTACATTTGGTATCAGAGCACTAGGTTCAATGCTTGGACCTATGCCTAATGACGCTTGAATGAATGTTTTCCAAAGTAACCAAATGGATACTAGATTCACTTACTAGCATGGTAGTGGATCTTGAGGTGATCCGTTTGAGAGACTAGATTAGATTGTTGCCATGTTGAATCGGTAAGAAGCTAGAATGGATGGGATAGATCAAGAAATGCAAGCGGGACAACAGAAGAAGAATATAGAGGAGACTAGGGAGGAGGTTCATATTACTGAGGCCAAAAGGAACTCTAATGAACAAGAGAAAGTGGCTGAAGAATTGGGGAAGGACATAAAGAAGGTTACCCCACCAAAATTTGATGGAAAAACTATTGGAGATGGATCAAAATCCTAGATAATCGAGATGGAGAAGTACTTCTCTTTGAGAAATTTGTCTAGTGAAACGAAAGCTATTTGGGGAACCTATGAACTCACTGGTGAGGCTACCACTTGGTGGGATAACGAAAAGGAGGAGAAGAAGTTGTTACCTGGTGAAGTGACATGGGAGTAGTTCTTGAAGATCTTTAGAAAAAGGTGGCTACCACAATTATATTTTGATAAGAAAATGATAGAATTTCAGAATCTCACACAAGGTGGTATGTCGGTCACACAATATTGGGAGAAATTTTATCATTTTCTAAAATATGTGCCTCAGTATCAACAAGATGAAAGATTTCAAATCCATAAGTTCATCATGGGGCTTAGACCTCAAATTGGATTTGATGTGGATATACATAATGCATCAACGATGGATGAAGTTTTTGAGAAGGCTATTAAGAAAGAACATAAATTGCAGCAGGTAGCTAACTATAGGAGAAGTAGAGATGCAAAGTTTGGTAATAAGAAACCTCAAGGCAATAATCAAAATCAAAATAATCAAGGAGGTAACAACAACAGACAAATTAGGAATCTTAAGAGAGGAAATAATTTTTAGGATCATCAAAATAGCAATAAGAGGACCAATTACAATAACAATAATGGAAGAGAAGGAGTTGATAGACCTAAAGCACCTCGAGGCATTTGCTTCACTTGTGGTAAGAAACATTATGCTAGTGTATGTCCTCAAAGACATCAGAAGAATAGAAATCAGCACCACATCCATGCAACAGTAGATAACCGACAGGTGGATTTTCAGGTGACTCCTATTCAATTATCGGGTAAAATTTTTGGATGCCCTATTTCAATTTTGATAGATACCGGTGCTACTAATTGTTTTGTTGATCCAAGTGTTTTATCTAAGTTGCCAATTAGACCTAGATTGATGGAAATTACAATATGGAAACCAAGTAGAGAGAACCGTAGAGTAATGTCTGGCATGCAACGAACTTGAACTTCCAAGTTTTGAGACTCGGGTCAATTTGTATGTTGCACCTTTAGGATCATATGATGTAATTTTGGGTATGAACTGGCTTTTTGAGCATAAATCTATAGTAGATTGTGAAGAGAAAATAGTAAAATGTTTAGATGATCTTGGTAATTGGGTTGAGATTCATAGATTCAAAAGACCCTTGCAGTTAAGGTAGATATCAGCCATGCAGCTGAAGAAGGGCAATAGAAAAGGGTGTGCTATTTATGCAGTTAAGGTCAGGGACTTGGATGGCTCCAAATCATCAGCTTATGACCATCCTCTCTTGAAGGAGTTCAAGGATGTCTTCCCTAATGAATTGACTAAGATACCTCCAAAGCAAGAATTTGATTTTTTGATTGAATTGTTACTTGGTACTAAGCCAATATCTAAGGCACCTTACATAATAAACACAACTGAATTATATGAGCTAAAGGTGCAATTGCAAGAATTGCTTAAGCAAGGTTTCATAAGACCAAGTGTGTCTCCATGGGGAGCACCTGTCATTTTTGTTAAGAAGAAGGATGGTACTTTGAGATTATGCATCGATTATAGAATGTTGAATAAGGCTACCATCAAGAATTAGTATCCACTTCCTAGAATTGATGAGTTGTTTGATCAAATGAAAGGGGCAAAGGCATTTTCAAAAATAGATTTGAGGTCAGGATATCATCAGCTTAGAATAAAGGATGAACATATTTCAAAGACGGCTTTTAGAACTAGATATGGACATTATGAGTTCACAGTGTTACCATTTGGGTTAACTAATGCCCCTGCAGCTTTCATGAATTTGATGAATAGTGTTTAGATGATTTTGTACTTGTCTTTCTTGATGATATTCTAATATACTCTAAGTAAGTGGAAGAGCATGATCAACATTTGAGGATTGTATTGCAGCGGTTGTGGAATCATAAACTCTTTGAAAAAATGTCAAAATGTGCCTTCTATCAAACTAGGATTCACTATTTGGGCCATGTTATTTCAGCTGAGGGGATAGCAATGAACCCTGAAAAGATAAAAGCAATTTTGGAGTGGCCAGCACCACAAAATGTGTTAGAAGTCTAGAGTTTTATGGGGCTTGCAAGCTATTATCAAAAATTTGTAAAGGGATTTTCTACGATTGCAGCACCCATTACAACACTTCAAAGGAAAGGAAAGAAGTTTGAATGGACTGATAGATGTAAACAAGCATTTCAGTTATTAAAAGAGAAACTTACCACTGCACCCATTCTGATTGTACCAGATCCAAATGGGCACTTTACAATTATTACAGATGCATCAAGAGAAGGTGTAGGATCAATTCTTATGCAAGAAGGTCAAGTAGTGGCTTATGAGTCTCAGAGATTGAAGCAGTATGAACTTAATTATGCTCCTCACGATTTGGAGTTGGCTGCTATAGTGCATGCACTTCAAATGTGGAGGCACTATTTGTTGGGAAAGCCTTTCGACCTTAAAATAGATCACTTGGGATTGCAGTATATATTTACTCAACCCAACTTAAATGCTCAGTAGAGAAGATGGTTGGAGTTCTTGAGTGAATATGATTTTGGTATTGAATATATAAAAGGAAAAGAAAATAGAGTAGCTAATGCTCTAAGTAGAAGGAGACATATAGCAGCCATGATAACAGTCAGATCGACCTTCAGACAATAAGTGATGCAAGTTTTGGCAAGTGATGAGTTTTATGTTAAGGCAAAACAAGCCCTAGATCAGGATCCTTCAGATCATAGATATGGTGGATATGAATTCGAGTCAGATGGACTCTTGAGATTTCAAGGACGTATGTATGTTCCAAATGTAGCTGGGCTAAGGGAATTGGTATTAGAAGAGTTTCATAATGCACCTTATTCTGGGCACCCTAGTGTAACAAATATGTTAGAAGGTCTAAAACCATTATATTTCTGGCCTGGACTTAGGAGAGATGTTATTTCTTTTGTAGCCCAATGCTTAGAATGCTAGCGAGTTAAGACTGAGCATGTACATCCGGCAGGACTTCTTTACCCTCATAGGGTGCTAGAGTACAAATGGTAGGTTATCACTATGGATTTCATTCAGGGATTGCCTAGGATGAAGACTCGACATGATGTCATCTTGGTAGTAGTTGATAAATTGACAAAGGTTGCCCATTTCATTCCTGGAAACCTTAAGGATGGTTCTTTCGTGTTGGAAAATAAATTTGTGCAGGAGATTTTCCATTTGCATGGTGTACCTGAAACGATCATTTCTAATCATGATACTCAGATGACCTCTAGATTTTGGACCACTTTGTATACTTCTTTGGGAACAAAACTAAACTTTAGTTCTGCTTATCATCCCCAGACTGACAGTCAAACTAAGAGGGTGAACCAGGTAGTAGAGGATCTCCTCAGAATGTACTATATGGACCAGCAACATAAGTGGGAAGAGTATTTGCCTCTAGTTGAATTTGTTTATAATAATTCTTTTCATGCCTCTTTGGGTATGACACCTTTTGAATCTTTGTATGGTCGCAAGTGTCGGACACCTATCATCTAGGATAGAGTGGAAGACAGGATTGTGATAGGACTAGAAATGCTAAAGAAAATGGAAGATCAGATGAAGCTCATTAAAGAAAAGTTGAAGCAAGCTTCAGATCGACAGAAAAGTTTTACTGATAGAAACAAGACCTTTAGCCAGTTCTTAGTTGGAGATAAGGTATTTTTAAGGGTTTGTCCTTAGAAAAGCTCTATATCTTTTGGAAAGGGGTCAAATCTTGCCCCTAGATATGTTGTACCATTTGATGTCTTGAAGGTTATTAATCTAGTTGCTTACAGGCTTGCTCTATCACCCACTCTTTCCCGGATACATAATGTCTTCCATGTTTCAATACTTAAGCCATATCACCCAGATGCATCTCATATTCTTGATTGGCATGTATTATAGGTTCAGGATCTAGGGGTGGTGCTAGTGGAGCCCACCAAGATTCTAGAAATGTGCAACATTAAGTTGCAGAACTGCAATGTGATAAAGTATAGGGTCCAGTGGGATTAGTATTTGGTAGATGATGCCACTTGGGAAAATGAAGAGGACATTGACAGATCTTTTCCTCATTTGAGATTCTAGTTTATTTGCATTATGCACATGATGACATTTACTTTATTATTGATACTTGATATAGATGTTTTTCTATAATACATCGAGACAATGTCTCTTCCAAGTGGGGAAGGATGTCACATCTCAAATTTTGATACTATATGTGGTTACATTATGTGGAAATAATCTATGTATAATTAAGTGGGTTAGATAGTTAATTTATTATTTTGAATGATTAATTTAATATAGATGAAAATGAAATAAATATTATATCATGTTAGTAATGCGTCGGCTATGCTTCGTCTATTTGTAACTAACCTATTAATAGAAATTTTGAGTTTAATTTTGACAGGTTGAAGAAGACAAGAGAGTAGTTGAGGGAAAGGAGATTAGCATCTTGGCAGGGTTAAGATGGAGGGATATCATACACACACTTCACATAGTGTCATATAGTTGCATATATTGCATATTGAATAATTTAATAGTTTAAGTTGCATTTTTATCTTATTGCATAGTTAGTTAATAATGATTTAATTAGATTATTTAACTCTTTTTATTAATTATTTTGAGTGTTTTAAAAATAGAATAGTTAATTTGTTTAAGTAATAGATATATTGATTTATAATGTCAAATTTGTAAACTATTTTAATAATATTTTAGAACAAGTTTTGTAGTAATTCAAAACTAGTTTTAGAAAACAAAAACTTAATTAGGAAAAAGAAAAGTTTTGGAAGATGAAACATTGAGGAAGAGGAAACAATAAAAGAAGAAGTTTCAAATTCTTTTCTTAAGCACCAAAAACTTCTATTTAAACTCTCTCATTCTCAAAAAGGGCGGATCATCATTTTTTTTCTGTAATTGCATTCAAATCAGATTGGGGAAAAAATATTCTGGGCACAAAAGGAAAAATAAATCAGATCAAGGAAGCTTCTGTAGGAATTCGGCATTCAATTGCATTAAGGAATGAATTTCTAGGTTCTTATTAAATCTTGGTTTCATCTATGGTTATTGTGTGACGAATCTTTTCTTATTTATAAATGAACTCCTATTTGAATCTGTTATAATTTTAGGCTATTGGTTGTAGTTTGGTGAAAGAAATGTTCTGTATCAATATATATATATATATAATCAATTCATAATAGATTATATGGATCAAATTTTCAATGTTGATTCAATTTGTAATTTTACTTATCAATTGTATTATTTTATTTCTGATCAATTGTAAAATACTATGAAAGTTTTTTGCAACGAATGTTATTTTATGAAGTTATCTACATTATAGATTGAATTGCAATAGGTCGTGAGGATTTTTAATAAGGAAGTGGCATCCCTAAATGGAGCCACAGTCCCTTAGGACTGCGACCCCATTTAGGACAATCATCCACTATTAGCAGTGCGTTGTTTTCTTCTAAATTACTTGGTATTCGCTATAAATTCTTTCAAAATCCTTAGAATCTTTAAAATATTAAAACATACCTCTGTGCAATTAGACATACTGGAAATTGATAAGTTCATTATATCATTTTGTAACATGAAAATTATTGTCTGAAAACAAATGTCTATATTCAAATATATATATGAGGGAATAAATCTTTAATTCTGTTTGAGTATTATTGCCTTATTGAATTTTATATCTAAAAATATAAATATAAATATGTGTGTGTGTGTGTGTGTGTGTGTGTGTGTTTATGTATAAAATCAGAAAATTGAATTCATTATTTCAGCAGAAAAAGAATTTATTAGATTTTCTCATACTTTTTCTTTCATAAGAAAAAGTTGTAGAAATTTTCTAATCATTGAGTTCTTGTCAAAGTTATTTTTATTTTTACAACTAGTATTATATCAAAATTCTTAATTTTTCTTTAGAAATGTATTGTGTATAACTGGTAATTCTTTCCATAGAGAAAAATAGTAAATCTTTCAATAAGTAAACTTGTGAAATAATTGGATCAATGGAAATATTTTTTGAGATTATGGGAAAATCAAACAAAGAAAACTGTAGTGTTAAATTGCATTGTATGAATCTTGGTAAAGTACGAACTTTCGGGACAGGATGTCGAATGTGGATCTATAGAGAGGATAGTTTTACTTTTTCTAAAACTATCACTTTATTTATTTGCTTGGCCAAGCAATTGTACCATTGAAATAGATGGATTTGTTTTAAAAGCCTAGAACTTTGTAGTCTCTATCACATCTTGTTGCAAGAGTTTATGTCATTCTAGGATTAGAATGCATATAGGTAACAAGCTTGCATCGAGTGTTTCCCTCCTACTTACACTGTTCCAGGTTGCTAGGCTCCTTGTGCAAGGTCAGTGTTTTCTTTGAGCTATGAAGAACCCTGAGGAAGTTCAGTACTTTGTGGTTGGGTGGAAAAATCACCTCAACCATTCTCTTGGTTTTGGTTTGCAGATGATTGAAGGATCGAGGCAACTGAGCTATTATTGATATGATATTTGTTTATATATTCTTTGTATGGCTTCATTGCCAAAATATTGAAATATGTATCATGACTCATGGATATCTTGATGGTAGTTTTTCCTTGTGTAACATTGAAATAGATGTATTGAAACACCCAGTTGGGGTGTATGTAAACTATTTTGTAATCCATTCAGGTATATGGATCATTATTTTATTTATAAAATGCTTGCCATAATATGAATTATAGATATTTGAAAACCATTATTGGTTGCTTATCTTACTTATGCAATATGTTTTTCTTTTCAAATATTTTTAAATTTTTCGTACCTTACAAAAAATCTAAAAATACTTGTATGTTGTGGCATCTTATATTGGGCCACATAAGTGAAACTGGTTTAAAAACTATTGTGAATAAAAAATTGTTTGACAATTTATCTTATTCTGATGAGAGTTTTGATTTCTGTGAATATTGTGTGTTTGGAAAACAGAACATAAATGCATTTCCTTTAGGTAGTTATAAATCTAAAAATAAATTGAAACTTATTCATTCAAGTGTATTTGGTCCCGTGTATGTTGAATCAATTGGAAAATCTAGATATTTTGTTTCCTTAATTGATGATGTCTCGAGATTTACTTGGATTTACTTTACGTGACATAAATCTGAAGTATTCGCAAAGTTTAAGGAATTTAAAGCCTTGGTTGAAAAGAAATCAGATTGTAAATAAAGGTTTTGAGATCTGCCAATGGAGGGGAATATTGTTTTGAGGACTTTGATGAATTCTGTAAGAATAGAGGAATTGTTAGATAGAAGACTACTCCTTATATTCCAAAGTAGAATGGAGTGGTAGAAAGGATGAATCAGACAATCATGGAAAGATCCAAAAGTATGCAAAGTGGTTCATAGTTGAATAGATTCTTTTAGGTAGAAGTTGTGAGTACTACTTGTTACTTGTTGAATTATCTCCTTGCAAGGCTCTTGAAAGAACTTCTTATGAAGTGTGGATATGTAAGAAACCTTCTATTTCACATTTAAGGGTATTTGGATGTGAGGCTTATGTTCATGTGCCTAAAGAAAAATGATCTAAGTTGGACCCAAAAGTTGAAAAGTGCATTTTCATTGGATGCGGTAATAATGTTAAAGGTTATAAGCTTTGGAATCCACTAACCAATAAGATTATATATTCTAGAGATGTCGTTTTCAGGGAACTTAGAGTTATTTTAGATTCTAAATAGCCAAGAGAAAAAGATAAGGAAAGGAGAGTGCACTTTGAGATTAAGTAGGAATATACACCTCCAAAAGAAAATAGAGATGGATTTGAGGATGAGGAGGATGAAGATGAAGAAGAAGAGGGTTCAAGTGAGGTTACTAAGAAAACTGAAGAGGTTGGGGAAGATAACCAAGAAGAAGTGGAGAAAGATCAAGAGCAAGCAACACCCCTTACTCCTATTCCCAAAAGATCCAAAAGACAATGAAATCCAATTGAAAGATATAGCCCACCAGATTTCTATTGTATATTTTCTTTGTTAAGTACTGACAATGAACCTAGATCTTACAAGGATGCTATAGATTCAATTGATAGTGAGTCTTGGAAATAGGCCATGTTGGAGGAGATGATGGCATTAAACTCATGCGACACGTGGGATCTTGTACATTTGCCCAAAGGTAGAAAGGCAATCGGATGTAAGTGGGTCATCAAGTAGAAGTTTGGAGAAGACGGTTCATTGGAGAAGTACAAGGCTAGACTAGTGGCCAAGGGCTATTCCCAGAGAGAGGGAGTTGATTTTGGTGAAATATTCTCTCTCGTTGATAAATTATCCTCAATTAGATTTGTGTTATCTATTGTTGTTGCTAATGACTTTGAGATTGAGCAAATGGATGTTAAAACAACTTTTATGCATGGAGACTTGGAAGAGGAAATTTACATGCAACAACCTATAGGGTTTGAGGTAAAAGGGAAAGAACATTGGGTATGTAAATTAAAATGGTCCCTTTATGGTTTAAAACAATCTCCCCGCATGTGGTATTAGAAGTTTGAGTCTTTTGTTTTTAAATTGGGTTTGTTAGAAGTGAATATAATCATTGTATTTACATTCAATGTATTGATGGTCATATATTGATTATTTCCTTGTATGTGGATGATAAGTTATTTTTTAGTAACACTAAGGGTATGATCAGTGAGTTGAAATCCTAACTTTTAGGTGCATTTGAGATGAAGGATTTGGGAGTAGTGAGGTATATTCTAGGGATGGAGATCAAAACAGATCAGGAAAATAGAAAACTTTGATTATCATAGAGTATGTTGATACTATTCTGAACAAATGTAGTATGCAAGATTACAATCTAGTTAGAATTCCTTTGTCAGTTGGTACTAAGATTTCATTAGATATGTGTCCTAATAATGAAGATGATTTAGAGGATATGTCTAAGGTGACATATGCTAGCATTGTAGGAAGTCTGATGTATGCAATGTTTTGCACTAGACCAGATATCACCCAAGTAGTGGGATTTTTGAGTAGGTTTATGTCTAACCTTGGTATACAACATTAGAATTATGCAAAGATGGTGTTTAGATATTTGGCTGGTACTTTTGATTATTGTTTGGTTTATTTTGGTACTAATAGTATGTACAAGACATTGGACATATATGGTTATGTTGATGCAGACTGGGAAGGTGACTTAGACAGTCGAAGGTCCACAAGTGGGTATGTATTTACTTTTTTTGGAGAAGCAGTAAGTTGGATGAGTAAGAGGCAACATATAGTTGCATTGTCAACCATTGAAGTAGAGTACATGGTAGCTACCCATGTCTCTAGGGAGATAGTTTGGTTATAGAGACTACGTGTAGGTATTGGTTTTGATTGCAGGACTATTTAGATTGCCTGTGATAGCCAAAGTGTGATATGTTTGGCCAAGAATCCTATGTATCATACATGGACAAAGCATGTGGATGTTCAGTACCACTTTGTTCGTGAATTGATTGCCAATGGATAGATTGAGCTGAAGCAGATTGACACTCAGGAGAATTTTATAGTTTCATTTACTAAACCTGTGAGCATAGAGAAGCTTATGTGGTACAGGGAGGCCATAGGCCTTGTTCCTAGTGCTTAATTATTTTATGTTTTCCTATGGATGAATTTACAATGTATGATGTCAAGTGGGAGAATGTTAGGATTAAGTTGCCATCAACCTTGTATTCACCAAGAAATGGACTTGTTGATAGCTTTTCGTTAGACCTAGCACTTTAGTTGAAAATTTATCAGTTCTGTCAACCAAGTTGTGTCCAAGGCTGTATGAAATAAGAGAGGAGATTCAGACATTCTAGTTTAGCAACATTTTTTTTGGTTTTTATTCTTTAAGAAAAGACTTTATAAAGCAAATTCTAACTAAAAATCATGGAAATCTAAGCTTAAGGATGTTGAAAAGCACAATACAACTGAGAGGGGGGGTGAATCAGTTGTAATCAATATTTCAAAACCATTAACACATCAACCAATTAACACTGAATTTGTATCTTAACCATGAAAGCATGAAAATAGAAACTTAAACACATTCACATAGGAGACACAGGAGACACTAGATTTTTACGTGGAAAACCCCATAGGGAAAAACCACGGTGAGTGTTAGCTCACAATATAATATGTTATAACAATACCAAAAATCAGAGGCTCACTACTAAAAATGCTCACTACAAATGAAGAGGCTCACTGTCAATGGGGTGGCTCACTACCAAATTGGTGAACTGAGGTAGTAGCATCTACACTATGCCAAGGTTCAGTTCCATTGAAGCACAATAAGTATCCTCTGCTCTGCTTTTCTTTTACACTTCACACTTATCTTTTCATTTTCTCATCCTCACTCAAATTTATGACTTCATTTCATGTTTTTATACAATTCATCAACCTTGGAATTTACATCAAGGTCGGCATTACAATCATCAACCATTGGAACAATCTCCAAGGTCAGAAAACATACATGCATACATTAAGATGGATCTGGACCTAAATCAATTAGGGAGAAGAGAAATGAATGCGAATCATGCAAATCCTCAGGTGGGACTCAAATGCAATCCTCCATGTAACAACACGCTTCCACAATCTTCAAATCATAACTGTAAGTTGTGAAAACAACCAAGTCGGCCAAGACTGGAGTTAACACTAAAAGGTTCAAGAAAATACTTCATGCACGATCCATATTATATTTTGCAAACCAATCAAAAGGTAGGAACATGATCTAGATACTCCCACAAGCACGTTACACTCACCAAGAACATCTGTACAACCTCTAAACACTTTATCCATAAGATTCTTCAAACCGAAGCACTTGAACATTACGGTCGACCACTATCATAAAGGAAAGATCACTTGCAGAGCACCAAATCACAAACCATTTGAAGTAAAGGCACATACCATCATCAACAACTTAATTCCAGAACTGCAGACTGTGAAACTTAAATGCAGAGAAATGCAGAGTAGAATACATTCTCCCTGTCACCATTAAATACATAGAAAAATAGTTTTTACTCTGGTGACCAGAACTCGCTCAAATCTTCACACCGTAGGCTCAAACTTGAAACATAGCATCTACAGACATCCCTTAACATTACTTCCAATCTGCAAGAAAAGATATTCAATCTACAGGATATGCAAAGCAAAACACTGTACTGCTCTGGTAGATAAAGCACTTCTGCACTTTGTTCTAATTCCTCAAATACTTGTTCGGACTTATTCAAATGACTTTCTTAGGTGTTCACATCAATGACAACACTTACTAATCCCCCTTTTTCATTGATGGCAACACATGATGTGAAAAACCATCAAGACATATAATCTGGCTTTGCTTCTTTGCTCCCCCTCACTTGATGCTTTCTCTATCTACAACTTTCTTCTTAGGTTTTCACATGAACTTCTCTCCCCCTTTGACATCAATGGAAAAGGGTGCCAAACCTTTTCTTTCTCTTTATTGGACAACTCCTCCTATCATCAACATTGCAAAACTTACTACTCTTTATCAGGAACTTATATCAGTAACTTCTACCTGCTCCCCCTTAGGGGTAGCCTTCAAAACATCAATCCACATCAAAAGAATGAGACTTTGAACACAATTGGACTGATGCATTTCCTATGCATCTTAGTTAAGAACAGGAGGAGTAATAACCCCTAACTTCTTCCTAAGATACTCAAAAGTATCCTTAGGCAAAGGCTTAGTGAAAATATCTGCAATTTGATCCTTTGTAGACACATACTCCATCTTTACTTCATTCTCTGTTACCTTTTCTCTTAAAAAGTGATACCTTATTGATATGTGCTTTGTCCTTGAGTGCATTACTAGATTCTTTGAGATGTTTATAGCACTTCTATTGTCACAAAAGATTGAAATTGGTTCTTCATACACAACACTTTTGTCCTTCAATGTTTGCTTCATCGAAAGCACTTGAGTGCAACAACATGCTACAACAATATATTCTTCTTTCGTAGTAGATAAAGAAAATGATTCTTGCTTCTTTCTTAGACATGAAACTAATCTATTACCCAAAAGGAAAGCACCTCCACTTGTACTTTTTCTGTCATCAACATCTCCAGCCCAATCTGCATCTGTATAAGCACTGAGAGTTAAATCAGTAGCTTTGGGATACCACAATCCATAATCTAAAGTTCCTTTTAAATATCTCATGATCCTTTTGATTGCCATTACATATGACTCTTTGGGATCTTCTTGAAATCTTGCCACAAGATAGACTGCATGCATTATGTCTGGTCTGGTATGGTTAGATAAAGCAGTCCTCCAATCATGGACCTATACTTTTTCTTATCAATCTTAGGTGATTCAGCATTCTTGCTTAGCTTGTAGCCAGTTACCATGGGAGTACATACTGGTTTAGAATCCTCCATTCCAAACTTCTTCAACAATTCTTTCACATACTTGGACTGAGAAATGAAAATTCTCTTTTATGATTGAGTAATTGGCAGTCCAAAGAAGAAATTCATTTCACCAAACATAGACATCTCAAATTCCTTTTGCATTTCCTCTACAAATTTCTTATATATACCTTCATTTCCTTCAAAGATAATATCATCAACAAAGACTACAATCAAAATTTGATCATTAAATTTTGAAATAGAGATTATTGTCTACAGTACCTTTTCTGAACCCTAATTGCATCAAATACTTGTCCAACCTTGCATACCAAGCTCTAGGAGCTTTCTTGAGTCCATACAGGGCTTCCTTCAGTTTGTACACCATGTCACCTTTGTCTGATAACTGGAATCCTTCGGGTTGTTCAATGTAAACTTCTTCTTCTAGTTCTCCATTTTTGAAGGCAGATTTCACATCCATCTGGTACACCTTGAAACTTTTGTGAGCATTAAAAGCCAAAAACATTCTTATAGCTTCAATCCTTTCCAAATAAGCAAAAGTATCTTCAAAATCTATGCCCTCAACCTAAGAATATCCTTTGCATACCAGTCTTGCTTTGTTTCTTACCACTTCACCACTTTCATTCATTTTGTTTTTGAAAACCCATTTTGTTCCAATCACATTTTTATTAGATGGTCTAGGAACCAATTCCCAAGTTTGATTTTTCTCTATTTGCATCAGCTCTTCTTCCATGGCTTTTACCCAACTTTCATCTTTGCAGGCTTCACTTACAGTATTAGGTTCAATATGTGAAAGCAAACATTAGTTCACTTGTTCCTCTACATCTCTTTTCCTTGTCAATACCCCTTTTATTTTGTCACCAATGATTTGATCTTCAAAATGATTAATCCTTACATACCTGGGAGTCTTAGCATTACTTTCTTAAACCTTTTCTTCTACACAGTTTCTTCTTCAGCTTGACTGTCCTTTTGTTCTTGTTCCACCTTTTCTTTAATGATTGTGACAATAGGTTCATCTGATTCATAACCTCTCAGATCTGATGTTATTTCTTTGTCTTCATCAACCTTCACATTAGCACTTTCAATGACCTTTGTCAATCTCTTATTGTAGCACTAGTAGGCCTTACTCTTAGCAAAGTATCCAAGGAAAATACCTTCATCACATCTAGCATCAAACTTTCCTAATTCTTCATCTCTTTTGATATAACATTTGCTTCCAAAAACTTTGAAATATTTCACTCTGGGAACTCTTACATACCATAATTCATAAGGAGTTTTAGTACCATTACCTTTGACTTGGACTCTATTTTGAATGTAGATAGCAGTGTGTATAGCTTCTCTCCAATACACTTCTGGTAGGTTAGCCTCCATCATCATTGACCTAGCAGCCTCATGAACTGTCATGTTCTTTATTTCAACAATTCCATTTTTCTCAGGAGTCCTAGGAACAAACAACTATCTCTTTATCCCATGCTCTTCATAGAAAATGTTAAATTCATTTGATGTAAACTCACCTCCACTATCAAACCTTAAGCATTTGATCCTCAATTCTAACTCATTCCCAACCATTGCCTTAAAAGCTTTGAACTTGTCTAGTGCTTCTAATTTCTCTTTAGAAAAGTGACCCATGTCATTATAGAATAATCATCAATAAGCAACATAAAGTACCTGTCTCCTTGCAGACTTCTCGTTCTTGTAGCACCACATAGATCTATATGCACTAGCTCAATCAATCCAATGGAAAATTGTTCTTTTCTCTTGAAACTTGTCTTTGTTTATTTTCCTAGTTGACATTCCTTGCAAATAGTATTGGCAGGCTTCACCAGTTTAGGCAAATCTCTCACAACTTGTACTGATCTTATCTTCACCAAGTTATCAAAATTGATATGACACATCCTTGTATGCCACAACCAACTTTCTTATGTCTGAGCCAACAAACAACAATTATCAGTTCCCCTCAAGTGATAAATATTACCTCTAGTTTTCTTACCAGTTGCAATCACTGTTCCAGAGCTTTCCATGATCTTGCATGCATTGTCCTTGAATCTCAAATCATACCCTTTATCACACATCTGACTAACACTTAAAAGATTATGCTTTAGACCTTTCACATAGAGAACATCATCTGTATTATGCTTGCCATCAAAAGAAATAGATCCTCTTCCATAGATCTTACCAGTTACATTATCTCCAAACCTAACCAATCCACCATCGTACTTTTCTGAACTTACAAACTTTTATCACCGGTCATGTGATGTGAACATCCACTATCAATGATCCATTCATCCTTATCCTTTTCAACCTGAACAGATAGAGCACTTTCTTCCACTGGTTTTTCTTCCTTCACACAACTAGTAGGATTAGTAGACACATGTTCTTCCTTAATAGCAATAAATAAACATTCATTTGCACTAGTGCTATTATCATCAGACTCATCATCTGTTACACCATCATCATCAAGATCTCTAACATAATAGCATTTCTTGACAATTCTAGGTCTACTTTCAAATTTATTCTTATCTCTTTCAATTCTCTGTGGACATCTGGATGCATAGTGACCAATCTTGCCACAAGAAAAGAATTTGAATGGTAATTTGCCTTTGAACTTACCGGAACCTCTTTGCAATCTATCCACAAAGTTGGATTCAACCTCATCTAGGCCATCATCAGATTCCACGGCATATTTCTAAGCTCTTGAAGTCTTTTATGAAGTGTTGGCTTTGAAAGTAGTCTCAATCTTTGGTAGAGCATCACCAAACTCCCTCATTTCAAAAGCTGTAAGATTCCCAAGCAACTGATCCTTTGAAATCTTTTTCACAGTCATAACCTCTTCAATTGCTACCACCTTGTGACTATATGATTTAGGAAAGGACCTAAGAATCTTTAGCACAACCTCATCTTTGTCGATAGTTCCTCCAAGACCTTTGATTCCATTGACAATTTTATCAACCTTTTGCATGTAGATTGTTATGTTCTCATCATCACTCATTTTTAGGCCTTCATACTTCACCTTTAGATTTTACAATTTTGCACTCTTCACAGAATCATCTCCTTCATACAAAATTTTCAACTTTTCCCAGATCTCATGAGCAGTTTCTAGATCCATAACTCTCACTAACTCAGTGTTGGATAAAGCGCTTAACAGAGCATCTCTATCCTTTCCATTAAACTCATATTATTTGACTTCATCTTCATCTATTGGTCCATTTTGAAGAATAGTATACTTTTTCTCTGCCATTTTCCAAACATTATAACCAAGTGAAATGAGATAACTTTTAAGTCATACCTTCCATAGAGCATAATCCATTCCATCAAATTGCAGTGACTCCTTTCTGTGTGCCATCTTAGATCTACCTCAAGCAGTTAGACTCTTTACCAAGGAACCCCCGCTTTGATACCAATTGTTGAAAAGAAAAATACAACTAAGAGGGGGGGTGAATCAATTGTAACCAATATTTCAAAACCATTAACACATCAACCAATTAACACTGAATTTGTATCTTAACCATGAAAGCATGAAAATAAAAACTTAAAAACATTCACACATTCAACACAGGAGACACCAGATTTTTACGTGGAAAACCCCATAGGGGAAAAACCATGGTGAGTGTTAGCTCGCACTATAATATGTTATAACAATACTAAAAATCAAAGGCTCACTACCTTAGGGCTCACTACCAAAAATGCTCACTGCAAATGAAGAGGCTCACTACCAATGGGGTGGCTCACTTTCGATGGGTGGCTCACTGCCAAATTGGTGAACTAAGATAGTAGCATCTACACTGTGCCAAAGTTTAGTTCCATTGAAGCACAATAAGTATCATCTACTCTGCTATGCTTTTACACTTCACACTTATCTTTTCATTTTCGTATCCTCACTCAAATTTATGACTTCATTTCATGTTTTTATACAATTCATCAACCTTGGAATTTACATCAAGATCGGCCTTGCAATCATCAACCATTGGAACAATCTCCAAGGTCGGCAAACATACATGCATACATTAAGATAGGTCTAGACCTAAATCAATTAGGGAGAAGAGAAATGATGCAAATCATGCCAAGCCTTAGCTGGGACTCAAATGTAATCCTCCATGCAACAACACACTTCCAAAATCTTCAAATCATAACCACAAGTAGTGAAAACAACCAAGTCGGCCAAGACTGGAGTTAACACTAAAACTTTCAGGAACATGCTTCATGCATGATCTGGATTATATTTTATGAACCAATCAAAAGGTAGGAACATGATCTAGATACTCCCACAAGCACGTTACACTCACTAAGAACATCCACACAACCTCTAAACATTTTATCCATAAGATTCTTCAAACCGGAGCACTTGAACATTACTATTAGCTACTGTCATAAAGGGAAGATCGCTTGCAAAGCACCAAATCACAAACCATATGAATTAAAGGCACATAACATCATCAAAAACTTAATTCCAAAACCATAGACTGTGAAACTTAAATGCAGAGAAATGTGGAGCAGAATACATTCTCCCTGTCACCATTAAATACATAGAAAAATAGTTTTTACTCTGGTGACTAGAACTCACTCAAATCTTCACACCAAAGGCTCAAAATTGAAACATAGTATGTACAGACATCCCTTAAGACATTCAATCTACAGGATATGCGGAGAAAAACACTGTACTGCTCTGGTAGATAAAGCACTTCTGCACTTTGTTCTAATTCCTCAAATACTTGTTCAGACTTATTCAAATGACTTTCTTAGGTGTTGACATCAATGAAAACACTTATTGCTCATACTTGTAACAAAGGAAAATCTTTGAATGCAATTGAAATTGATTAATCAACTCAGATTAATCTATGAACTCAAAAGAAACACTTAATCTACGAAAGCATGAGAACACCAAAATCTAGAATATGCTACCAACTTTTACAAAACTACGGAAATTTGAATTATGCAAGAACTCTAGTACTTCTCTACTACATAACATAGAAGGAGAAAGCTCTGGAACTCTAAAATATCTAAGTTGACAACACATAGAACTGTTGACCTACAACTTGAATTTGTACTCTAAGACAATAATCACAACACAAGCCTTGCAGGTTAACATAGTTTTACCACAATACTTTAGAATAAAACAAAATAGAACAGAATAGAAATGATAATAAAGACAACACACATTCACATAATAAACAAAATACTTATCTATCTAATTCCTTCCAATGAGTGGCCGGATCTCCAGAATATCTCTACTAACTTAGATCACATTAAATAGTAACAGATTATAATCCAATTCCACATAAGCACACATACAGAAACTTATCTTGTCTCAGAGCAACTTATATTCATTTCATTCATAGTATATTTCTATTTGAAAAACATCATGTTTTTATCACTTCCAAAATCCCTAAATCTAGGGTGGCCCATTATTGGCACTTTAAGTCTTATAAAAACATAATAGAATTGCCTGAACAAGTTTGTCTTTCAGTCATAGAGAGGGACTCGAGTGGAAACTTAAATGCTTCAAGTGTCTTTTGAATAATAGAAAAATAAATGAAAATGCCAAATGGACAGAAGAGTAGCAGATGATTGAAGTCTTCAGTTATCAATTTCATTAATTTTTGATGCTCCTAGACCTCTGGCGCTGTTGACTTCAATCTTCATTAATATCCACTTCCTCCACTCCATCGCATTCAAAACCTATTTATGACATAACAGGTCTTTTCATAAAACCTTGTCAACATTAGTGGTAAAAATCAATCAATTTAGGAGCGAAGATTTATACACTATTCTTTCAAAAATAGACAATATTTATCATAAGATTAATAAATTGGTATAAATTTGAGTTAGCTTATCAACACAAAGGGGTAACTGGGTCAATGTTGAGATGAGGTTATTTATACCTCATCATCTCCTCCCCACCTAAGGATGAGCAAGTCCTCCTACTCTTTGTTGTTATTGTCCCCTCCGATTCATCTACCTTTATGTTTCTCTTTTTCTATTGAGTTCCTCAAATAATGCACTGGTGTCATATATTGCATTTGATTCAGGATCTTGGTGTTCAGGGTACTTGATGAATGCTTTATATAATTTCAATTTCACTCTCCAAATTTGAAGTTCCCCAGGGGGTTTTTCTGTGGTTACCAGGACTATAGGTGGAGGCTGGAGAAGTAAAGGAGGCCTATACCTCATACCTATCCTCTTGGTTTTCAACTGTTGTAGTATTTCTGCTACCGCCTTTGCTCTTTTGTATGACCACTTCAAATTGGTGGGAGAAATCATTTCCCTTATTTTCAAATACATGGGAAGAGGAGTGTACCTATCCTCGCATGTTGCCCATTTTTTGTCTATTAATTTAGGTCCATTTATCTTAAAATCTTCAAAATAGATTATAAGGCTCTCATTGTATTTCTCCTTGATAGCATCATATTTCTTTATCCTTATGAATTATGCTTTGAATGCATAAGGCTTATGATGTTGATGCTTCATAAGGAGGCCAATAGTCTTTTCTACTTGTAGGTATTCAATAGTTCTCTCTTGCCAATTGATCTAGTTTTGCATATTAGAGAGAAAGGACCTTAACTGTACTCCCACAAAAAGATTAATGAAAAAGTCAATGTGCCTCTCTAGTAGTAAATTATGGAGTAAACATTCACAAAGTAAATTCGAAGGTGAAGTCTTGAATACTTATAAAAATTATTTGTCATCTAAGTCATGAGGAAGGTTGCAAGAGATTCTCAAGAGTTTCCACCTCAGCACTTGCTCATTTAGAAACATAGAGTATATCCTTGAAGGTTTCCTGCAAGCTAACAATAGTTCTCCAATCTTGCAAGCCTCTATTTTTGCCTCATGTAATCTGTCAAAAGATTCTTTTAACAACACCAGTTCCTTCTTTAATCTAGCATTTTCTATCCTAGCCTGCCTCAATAAGTAACATCTCCCTATCCATTTTCTCAGTAGAGGAGGGATATGAACTTGGAACCATTCCATCTTCGTGGGCTCATTTTGGATTTCTTTATCTTCCATAGGTGGCTTAACTTTTAACTCTTGCAGTTCCTCTTCCAATTCTATTATTTGACTTATGGCAGCATTCAATTCTTGCTTATGTTTTTCTTAGTTTTCTTGGAAGGCTTGAAGGAAATCTGTTAAGTTATCAGTTAACCTCTTAATTTTTCTATCCTTATCAAATAAGGCCTTTTGCAATGCTAGATTCCCCTGATCCTTCTCTTCAAACTGTTTAAGTCAGTATTGCAAGTTTTCAATGTTCTACAGTTGCAAACTTATGACTTCTGTTTCTTTTTGTTTTGCTGTTTCCTCAAGTTGAAGTTGCAAGTTTGCAATGAGTTTATCTTTTTGATGTAATTTAGTTTCTAAGTCCCTAACCTTCTGTTCCAAGGAGCTACTCATTTGTTGTATAACCATCTCATTCTAGTCAATATTTTGTTTTTGCACTATAACTAGTTCATCACTTTGCTATAATTTACTCTGCAACTATACAATTTCCCCCTTTAATCTATCTAACTCCTATTTTAGTTGATTCTATCCTACAATGTATTTATCTACTATGTGTGAAAGTGGTGGTTCAAAATTTTCTATGTTTTGATTGTCATGTCCCTCTTCATTCACTTCTCCAATTGGGATTTGTTTCTTTGTTTCACCCACTTCTCCAGTTGGGAGTTGTTGCTTTGTTTCCACAAGATTTGTTACCTTTGTTGTTGGTGTATCAATTTTACTTTGTTCCCATGGTTCTTCTTTTTCTTGTTTAGTTGGACTAGGTTCTTTTAGAGTTTCCTCTCTGTCATTTTCCTTTAGGGTTTCACTAACACCTGACTATCTAACTTGCCTTTTCTAGTTTGAGACAGGTATGTGTTCAAATGGAGTGGAAAAACACATATCTGTAGCTAGATGTTAACTTCTCCTTAAAGGAGGGGGTCTTTGAAGCCTCTTTTTAGAGCATTGCTTTCTCACCCTAGGTGGACTAGTCTCTTATTCTCCCTCGAAGTCGATAAATTCCACATTTTCTTTATTTTTCGGAGTCTCTTCTAGAGGCTCTAGAACTTTAGGTACCCTAGGAGAATTGTTAGGTTCCATAGGGTTTGGGGAATTCCCTGGTGCTTCTTCCTTCAGAATTCCTTGTGATTGGTGAGGTTTTGAAGAATGTTCTCTAGGAATTTATGTGGATACCCTAGATGATTCCCCTATTTCAAATTGCTCCATGGGTGTTGGGGTTTCAAATTTTTGAACAAATTTTTGTCATTTCTTATTTGTCTTCTCTTCAAAATTTGATGCTTGCAAATCATGGTGATTAGGCCATGATGTTTCAGAGGAGCAAACCCAATTTTGTACCTGTTGGGACTGAAATCCCAAGCTACTTTTTGGCAAATATTAAGTTAAATCATCCAAAGATTTCAATATGTGAGCATATCAAATTATGAACCAATGAACTTGTTGAACATTGGCAAGACAACACATTATCGGCAAGCCTAAAAACCCATTAGCGAATAGGCTGATGCCAGCATGCAACTTAGAATTCTTGCCTGTTGACTCCCATCGGCCAGAAAATATCATCGACCTTTCCTGAATGGGTCACCCCGACATTATGACTCATGCCGATGAGAAACTACCTAAAATAACTATCAGTGTGAGACCATGCATCAGAGTAAATATTTAAAGGTCCACTGATGAAGGGGATGACACCGATAATCTTTCGTCGGACAGACAAACACCCAGTTATACCAATCAGTTTAAAATGACTTGATCGGGGTATGTTTTACATATCTCCCCGACTATGTAGGTCACACCGATAGTGGAAGTCATGAAGGATTTTAGACAAGAACAAAGGTAATTTATCGATGGGATCATTGTTGTCAGCAAAGATAATTTAAATTACACCGATCTCACATCTCTCACCAACAGAGCTTCAACAAATATGCAAAAGGAAATGAGCATCGACGAGCACCTTATATCTCCTCATGATATACTGATGTGCCAAACCATTTTATATACAAGATATGACTTGTTATCACTGGTTCTATTTACTGTTTCTACTGGTCACCCATTGCATTTGACAGAAGATACATTCCCAAGATACATTCTCGATATGCTTTTGGGATATACAAAGGTATATGCATATCGCGGAATCAAAAGGATTATGAAATGCAATATAATTGTTGTATATTTCACGTATTGTATGTTTCGAGTTATACAAAGTTAATATACATATCGTGGATTCAAAACAATTATGAATTAACATTAAGACCTTGTATGTTTTGCTCTTTGTATGTATGTTGCGGTATACATACATTGCGATATGCATAGCGTGGAATTAAAAGATTATGAAATATGGTAAAATCATTGTATATTTCGCATATTGTATGTTTCAAGACTTGTATGTATGTTTCAGATACATACATTGCAGTACATACAAGCCGGAACTCAAAAGAAGTTAAAATGTGGTTAAACCAATGCATCAGGACTTAAAGTATATCAGAGGATGCATATGCAAGTCGGAATTGAAAGCGGCTACATAATGCGATTTATAAATCTGCCAGGAAGATACAATTGAATTTGTATGTTTCAGGCTTTGTATAAGATGGTTGGATACAAGTAGTGGGTCCCGCTGCTTGCACATTTGGCTTGTATAATATCAATGTATATTTTTGATGTACAAGCCAATATACAAACAAAGATACATTCTAAAGATGCAAGCCGTGGAACCCAAGATTTATTAAAGTTGAAACATTCGTTGTATATGTCTAACATACATTGCTGATATACAATACATTACATACAAGTGGAAGAACTGAAAGATTATTTAAAAGAGTTAAATGCTTGTATATTCTGCACTTTGTATGCATGTTTCGAACATACATTGCATTTGATACATACAAGCCAGAATTCAGAGAAATTTAAATCTAGTATATACAATGTATCACACCGGGACTTTATGTATATACAAGTCTATATAAGCCCAGATTTGAATGACATATCAAATATTATGAATTCTAACTTGGGCCCACGCTTGTATATGAAAGAAATGTATCCGATAAAGAACAAGAGAAATATATTGAGGAAACAACTACTATCGGGTCACTTGAAATATGTTATCCTGATGCTATATTTTATTCCAACGGTTCTCACCGATAGTTATATCGGTGACACTCAAAAGATCAAGAAAGACTGATTTTCTCACAGCGATGTAAAGTGTCTTGCCGATACAAAACATACAAACCCTAACATGACATCAAAATGATTAAGAGATTTTCTGACATTTGAAATATGGGTTTTTGCAGGATATACACAGCGGGGATCAAACTATAAAACACCCATGAAAGGATCTTGAGGAACTGAATAAAACATCGATAAGGGAAGTAATTACTTGAGTAAATACATATGTTTAAATAAATGGGTTTTGATCATTTGATCAGAGATTAATTTGTGTTTTATCTGGTCTTTTTAGGAAACCCTTGAAGGATATTAAGCAGAATTACAGTTGAAGATCCTTGTTTGATCCTGAAATGGTTGTCCATTTGCTGATTAGTGGTGAGAATTAAATTTCTTAAATTTGTTTATTAAGACAAATATTGTTGTTCGGTTATCAACCGTCACAACTATTGTAACTAGTTTGAAGCTTGTATGCCACTCTTTATAAGAGACGACCAAGACCAGAAAGAGGGAGAATATTAGATTATAGGGAGAATTTACAGAATAGAACAAGGGATACTATAGATTAGATTTGAATAGCAATATTAGTTCACTTTTAATATATTTTATTTCTGGTAGACCATGTGCAAGCATTCTCTGATGAAGTCAAGTCTGTAAGCATGAAGCAGTGACTGGAAATTTCGGTATCAACTATCTGTTAAATTTATTCAATTATATGACTGTCTCCTTTCAAAGTTTTCTTTGTTATTCAATTTGAGTTATCAAGTATATCTTCAAGTTGTCTATACACATTTGCTGTTATAGTGTGATAAGATTAACTAGTTTCTACTTTCAGAATTAAATCCTTTAAATCTATCATAGTAACTGTGAAGGCATTGTCATGGATCTATAAGAAGAGTCATATAGTTAGGGTTTGTATTCTGTCTCCAATTTTTGATAAATCTTTTACAATTGTAGTATTATTCTGATAGGTTCCTTCAAAGAGGGATTAAATCCTTTAAGATTAATGCAGGTAATTTGATTTTGTCAATTGGATATATAAGTATGGAATATTAACTACTTCCTTGCAGGGTTGTACAAGTTACATACCTATTCTTTCATGCTAGGTAGTTCAAGTTTTTACCAAATAAACAGTCATTTATTTCATGATCATACTGACTCTATATTCAATAAGGCATTGGTCTAATATTTTCATTATCACTTATACAAATTCATTTTAGATTTACTTAGTTAGATTGCATTATTGTTTTAGCTTTTCAATTTAGATTATTTTTAGAATTAACTTGTCTTTTTATCTGTTTTATAATTTGTGCCATTATCAATAGTTAGATTAATTCTGATTAAAGTAGTGATCATCTCTTTATCTGCGTTATTAATTAGAGGTTTACCCATCTAGGTTTGGCAAAGCCTGAAGTGAAGGGGGTTTAACCATATCTACCCCGTGTCAATTAGCCAAAAATGTCAAGAGAGCCTGGCACCCTCTTAGGGTTAACGACCTGCATTTTTGAGACCTAACAGTACCTTTCAACCATATTAACCAAAGAGTTGGACAAAAAGGCAGGAATGTTGATCTTAAGTTCAGGGCTTATTGTGTCGTGACGTAGGTGAGTGAGAAAACAGAAGGGTGGTCCTACAATTGTAGCACATTGGCCATCATAGGTAAATTATTTGATTATCTAGGTGACTATAGTTTTACATGGTTTTGCTATTGATTTTATTTGAATTCCTTTGTTTTGACCTCTAGGACCTATTACTAACTGAGATTGGGGTTCCCATCCCGTATGAAAAGCTCAATCATCTTTTGATAAGAGATATTTGTCTCTTCAACTAAATTTATTCCCTCATTTACAATGCCAAAAATTTTAGAGATGGTTTGGGTGCTTACCTTAAATTTCCTTCCCCGCACCACTAAGTGACCCTCTATGAAGTTTTCCACAAATTCTTTGACTAGTTCCAGATGATACCCTTCAAACTTCTTGAGGAAGTCCAACCACCCTGCTGCCTAAAAAAGCTCTATGATGTTCTGAATTGCCAGTAGCTTTTCTACTAAGGCTGGTTCTAATTTCCTTTTCGCTCCCATTCTTGTCACAATTGGAATTATTCAATAAACTTGTATTGCTTGTTGAGACAATAAAATACTTGGCTTATAATCAGTTGCAATTGTTGTGCGTGATAAACAATGAAGTGAGTTTAGGGAAGGTTATATATGGTGTAGGAGCACCAAGATATCTGGGACTTGGTTGATTTTCAAGTTATTTTGTTTGGTTTAGTAAGGTCCCAGAGACCATTAAATGTTGTAATAAGGCTTGTAGAGCCATGCATGTAAATGGACTATGTCCAAATAGCTAGAATCTACTATTGTCATGTTGTAAGTCCTAAGAAGGACAGTCATTTTTGTAAAGGTAGTCATCTATTTCTCTAAGTTTGTAGTCCTCCTAGGGTATGTGGGAGGCTATCTTATAGGTTGTTACCATGTAAAGGGTTAGAAGAGGTGTTAAAACCTTGTCCAAGGTTAAGTAAAGGTTAAACCACATGTTAAAAAGGTTCTAAACATAAAACAGTCGGTAAAAGACAGTTACTATTTGTTGCAGTTAAGAAACAAGAAGAACTCGATGGTTTGGGCAGTTTTTGGACCCCAAATGACTTCATGCATTATGTGAGGCTTATTTGAAGCCAAGGAGGATTGTTTTGTAAGAAAAGATTCAGAAGAATTGAAGGAAATAACAAAGAACAACTATTTTCCTACCTTTTCTGAGTTTTTTCTATTTTTTCTGAGTTTTTCTGCTTTTTCTTGTCCATACCTGATTTTGTACGGAATAGTCATGGAGCCTTGAATGTTTGGAAGTAAAGATTGATGAGTTAGTTGTCCATTAGAATAGGTTTGGGCTCTTGACATTGAGTGAAAAGCATACTATGACTGCATAACTTCTTTCTACCTTTTGAAATTGTTGTCTCCATTAATAATTCGATGTTTTCCTGAGGAAACCGTACCTATACGACTTTGTCATAGCACATGAGTACATTGGGTTGTTAGTAGATTGGAATAGATTTGATTTAAATCTATTTTGAGGTCTTGACATTAGTGGAGGTGTGAGAGGATCATTGTTTTGTGTGAGACTATCTCAAAACCTAAACTAGGGCTTCTTCTGAATACCCGATGGATTTTTGCCCATTCCATTGACCTTTGTCTATCCTACTCAATGGAATGGGTTGTATATTAGTTGGTTCAAGGCCTTGTAAAGGATTTGGAGGCAGGTGGACGGTTGGTGTTGAGGATTCCATGTAAAGGACTCTGCAAATGTCATGTGTTGAGACTTGGTGAAGGACAGCAGCAGCTTGGTAATCATTCTTGACTGCATTCAGTGGTCAACCAGAGAATGCCATGCATTGAGAACAATACAAGGGCTCCTGATCTAGCATTGGCCCTGTGACAAGAAGGAGTAGGGAGGGATCTCTCTAAGATAACAGTCTTTTCGTACCTTTGCTATCTCTAACAGTCCTCTTGGAGATAGTCATTACTGAGAAGGTGGTAAGTATTGTTTGTCATTGTTTTGCCAATGAAGGCATTAGGGTGAAAGCATGTTATAGGTTTGGTAGGTTGCAATGAGACTGAGTTTGTGTAGAAGGGGATCATCCCAAGGTGGATGTTGTGACTATCTTAGAAAGGCAGAATGAAGACTACTGTCCTACAGGTCTGTGTAGAGGAGTTGAAGGAATGTAAGATGGAGTTAGGCATCTTGGGATAGGTGTCCTGGAGTCCTCCCTCATTTTGTATGTCAAGAACAAGTTGTTATGGTGTTGAAACCCTTCTTTGTAAGAAGGCCGATCTTAGTTAGAGACAGTGAACTTGGTGAGTTATGATATTGGAGGTTTGAACTATCCTTCATCAGAGATAGGTTGTTGGTATCTTATTAAGTTGTCTGCAGTCCTAGATGCTCTACATCATATTGGTATCAGAGCCACTAGTAGGTCCTTGAGGGGTAGAAGGATATTGTGAAACAATAAGAGTTTTTGAGAGGTGTAAGGATGCCTCCAAAGAATCAAATGGCTAGAGAGAACAATGAGTTGAGAGAAGCCTTAGAGGCTAGAGAAAAAGAGTTGAGGGACAGAAGAGAATAGGATGCTACAAGGGACAAAGAGTTGAGGCAAGTGAGAAGGGAGAATGCATCAATCTTAGCAAGATTGGAAGCATTGGAGAAGAATCCTAGAAGGGATGAGCAAGATGATCATGAAGGAGATGAGGATGCAAATGAGAATCCTCCTGAGGATGAGTTGGATGCTGAAGAGAAGAAGTTTGTGAGATTGCTAAAGGCAGTCCAAGGAAGTGGAACAAAGGCAAACATAGAGTTACCTATCTATCAAGGGAAGATGGATAGTGAAGAGGTGTTAGGGTGGATAGATGCCCTTGAAAAAAAATTTGAGTATGAGGAGATGAGTGATTAGAAGAAGATCAAATTTGCAAAAACAAAACTAAGAGGAACAACACTTACATGGTGGAGTAGTATGCAAATAGAAAGAATGGCTAGAGGTGCATTAAGAATCACTTCTTGGGGTAGGATGAAGGATATGATGAAGGATCAATTCCTTCCATCTGATTACTCCATTCAAACAAATAGGATGAGGCAAAATCTGAAGCAGAAGGACATGGATGTTATGTCCTATATTGAGCAATTCCATAAGCTTAGTATTGGAGGAGGATAGGAAGATGAAGAAGAGAAAGTAGCAAGGTACCTTAATGGGCTTAGGTATAACTTGCAGGATGAAATTGGTTTGGCAGTACCAAAGGGTGAAGAGGAAGCAAGAAAGACAAGGTAGTGGAAGAGGAAACATAGGTAGGGGCAGACCTACTAATGAAGTTTAGAATAGCAAGGAGAAAGGTAAGGAGTCTTCTGCAGATCAGAGAGGTGGATA
This sequence comes from Cunninghamia lanceolata, assembly GCA_027924645.1. NCBI lineage: Eukaryota > Viridiplantae > Streptophyta > Pinopsida > Cupressales > Cupressaceae > Cunninghamia > Cunninghamia lanceolata. Next base: position 14,412,109 of record BSBN01001272.1, on the reverse strand, counting down.
TAGAGGTGGAGGTAGATTTGGATCAAGTAGAGGAGTGTTCACAGGAAGATGTTATCACTGCAATGAGGTGGGACACACATCTTTCAAATGTCCTAAGAAGGATGATGCTGATAAAAGCAAAGATAGAAGAGTTCACTTGGCACAAGAAGAGGAGAAGCCAGAAGAACCAGAAATCTCATCAGCCTCTCCAATGATGGTTGGAGAAATGCTTATGGTGGAGAAAGGTAAAATGCAACAACCACCACAGGTATCTATTTTTAGAACTAATTGTTTAAGCCATGGAAAGATATGCAAGTTGATTGTAGATTCAGGTTCTCATGATAATCTAGTTTCTTGGGAAATGGTGCACAAGTTGGGATTGAAAACTTTTGATCATCCTAGTCCTTACAATGTCACTTGGGTGAGTCAAGAGCAGCAAGTAAGGGTTAGTAAGAAGGCATATGTTGATTTTACAATTGGTCCATATCAGGATTTATGTTTTGTGTGATGTCATTCCAATGACATGTGGGCATATAATTTTGGGTCGACCATGGCAGCATTTGAGAAGGACAATTCATGATGGTTATACTAATAACTATGTGGTGCATAAAGATGGTAAGAAGTTCAAACTGATACCTTTACCTTGTGAAGAGAAGAAGGAACATGTCACTATTTGTTTTGGAGAGAAACTACAATTGAGTATGCAGGTTAAGGATGATGGGAAGCAGCAGGAATAGTTGTAGCAGAAGAAGGTAGATGACAGTCTTAAAGAGCAGCAGGTTTGGGACTCGAGTTATGTCAAGGTTGGAGACATTGAGTGCCCTATAAAGAGGCAGAAGAAGGAAGGCAAATAACAAATAGTACAAGGAGGAATCAATCAGAATCTCAAGTTGGGAAGAACAGTAGCATTGCAGTAGCAAGGTGCTAGACAAGGACACCAAAACAAGTTTTATGGTTCTAACACTATTTACAGGAGCCATGCAGGTTGGAGAAGGAGGAAGATTACTCTTGGAGAGTTCATGTTTCCTAGTCAGAGGAACATCTCAACAAGATTGAAGAATGGTTGGAGCAGATCCCCTAAATCTGGGACAAGAGTTTTCATCATGCCGGGGAGTATGGTGTAGGAGCACCAAGATATCCAGGACTTGGTTGATTTTCAAGTTATTTTGTTTGGTTAAGTAAGGTCCTAGAGACCATTAAATGTTGTAATAAGGCTTGTAGAGCCATGCATGTAAATGGACTATGTCCAAATAGCTAGAATCTACTATTGTCATGTTGTAAGTCCTAAGAAGGACAGTCATTTTTGTAAAGGTAGTCATCTATTTCTCTAAGTTTGTAGTCCTCCTAGGGTATGTGGGAGGCTATCTTATAGGTTGTTACCATGTAAAGGGTTAGAAGAGGTGTTAAAACCTTGTCCAAGGTTAAGTAAAGGTTAAACCACATGTTAAAAAGCTTCTAAACATAAAACAGTTGGTAAAAGACAGTTACTATTTGCTGCAGTTAAGAAACAAGAACTTGATGGTTTGGGCAGTTTTTGGACCCCAAACGACTTCATGCATTGTGTGAGGCTTATTTGAAGCCAAGGAGGATTGTTCTGTAAGCAGAGATTTAGAAGAATTGAAGGAAATAACAAAGAACAACTATTTTCTTGCCTTTTCTGAGTTTTTTCTATTTTTTCTGAGTTTTTCTGCTTTTTCTTGTCTGTATCTGATTTTGTACAGAATAGTCATGGAGCCTTGAATGTTTGGAAGTAAATATTGATGAGTTAGTTGTCCATTAGAATAGGTTTGGGCTCTTGACATTGAGTGAAAAACATAATATGACTGTAGAACTTCTTCCTGCCTTTTGAAATTGCTGTCTCCATTAATAATTCGTTGTTTTCCTGAGGAAACCGCACCTGTACGAATTTGTCATAGCACATGAGTACATTGGGTTGTTAGTAGATTGGAATAGTTTTGATTTAAATCTATTTTGAGGTCTTGACATTAGTGGATGTGTGAGAGGATCATTGTTTTGTGTGAGACTGTCTCAAAACCTAAACTAGGGCTTCTTCTGAATACCCAATGGATTTTTGCCCATTCCATTGACCTTTGTCTGTCCTACTCAATGGAATGGGTTGTATATTAGTTGGTTCAAGGCCTTGTAAAGGATTTGGAGGCAGGAGGATGGTTGGTGTTGAGGATTCCATGTAAAGGACTCTGCAAATGTCATGTGTTGAGACTTGGTGAAGGACAACAGCAACTTGGTAATCATTCTTGACTGCATTCAGTGGTCAACCAGAGAATGCCATGCATTGAGAACAATACAAGGGCTCCTGATCTAGCATTGGCCCTGTGACAAGAATGAGTAGGGAGGGATCTCTCTAAAATAACAGTCTTTTCTTACCTTTGCTGTTTCTGACAGTCCTCTTGGAGACAGTCATTACTGAGAAGGTGGTAAGTATTGTTTGTCATTATTTTGCCAATGAAGGCATTAGGGTGAAAGCATGTTATAGGTTTGGTAGGTTGCAATGAGACTGAGTTTGTGTAGAAGGGGATCATCCCAAGGTGGATGTTGTGACTGTCTTAGAAAGGTAGAATGAAGACTGTTGTCTTGCAGGTCTATGTAGAGGAGTTGAAGGAATGTTAAATGGAGTTAGGCATCTTGGGATAGGTGTCCTAGAGTCCTCCCTCATTTTGTATGTCAAGAACAAGTTGTTATGGTGTTGAAACCCTTCTTTGTAAGAAGGCTGATCTCAGTTAGAGACAGTAAACTTGGTGAGTTATGATATTGGAGGTTTGAACTGTCCTTCATCAGAGATAGGTTGTTGGTATCTTATTAAGTTGTCTGTAGTCCTAGATGCTCTGCATCAATATAACATGATGTCTCTTCATACACCATCAATGTTCCAATCTGTACCCTTGTCCCATCATTATTCCTTATGCATGTGGAGTTATGGCATCACCATTTCCTCCACTTGAAGTGAAGTCATCACAGAATTCCATTTTTAGGAAAAGAGGAACAATATGCCAATTTATTATATCTTAATAATAATTATTGCCTAATTAAGAAAGAGATGTACGTACCTTACATTCATAAGTTAATGTCAATTCATCCCACTTTGCTAATGAATATACACATTTATGATTTTATGAATCATTCATGTGGAGTTGTGAATGGGTTGGTTTAATGATGGTATGGGCAAATTTATTAATGGAGGTGATGACATAGGCAGACAAGATTCTTATGATTTTTGGAAAAGGTGGCATTGCTTCTTTCCTTTAAAATGATCATAATAATAATTTCTTTTTATAATATTGAGTGATTGTCTCAAGGAGTTTATTTTAATGAATCCTAGAGTACAGAGGTGTTAGATGGTGGGGAATGCTATGAGCTATGAATTTCAAAGTATTGGTGAAAGGCTATCCTTGGAAGTACATGGCTAGAAAGTTCTGGAGCATCTAAAATGAGCAGGAACAAAGTTTCAGAGCACCATTGTAGGGATGCATCCGAAATGAACAAAAACAAAGTTCCAGAGCATCATTGTAGGGATGTGATTGAAACAAACAAGAATAAAGTTTCAGAGCATTGTTGTAGGGATGTGACTGAAACGAACAGGAACAAAGTTTTGAAGCATCATTGTAGGGATGTGACCGAAATGAACAGGAACAAAGTTATGAAAAATCATTGTAGGGATGCCCATGCAACCAAAATAAATAGGAACAAAGTTCTGGAGCATCGTTGTAGGGATGCGACTGAAACAAATAGGAACAAAGTTCTGGAGCATCGTTGTAGGGATGCGACTGAAATAAATAGGAATAAAGTTCTGGAGCATCATTGTAGGGATGCGACCAAAACAAACAGGAATAAAGTTTCAGAGCATCATTGTAGGGATGTGACCAAAACGAATAGAAACAAAGTTTTGAAGCATCGTTGTAGGGATGCGAGCAAAACAAGCAAGGATAAAGTTTCAGAGCATCATTGTAGGGATGCGACTGAAAGAAATAGGAACAAAGTTTTAGAGCATCGTTGTAGGGATGCAACCGAAACGAACAGGAACAAAGTTACAGAGAATTGTTGTAGGGATGTGATCAAAACAATAAGGAACAAAGTTTTGGAGCATCATTGTAGGGATGTGACCAAAACAAACAGGAACAAAGTTCTGAAGCATCATTGTAGGGATGCAACCAAAACAAACAAGAACAATTTTTCGGAGCATCATTGTAGGGATGTGAGCATTCAACAAGCAGGAACAAAGTTCCAAAGCATCGTCGTAGGGATGCAACTAAAACAAGAAGGAATAAAGTTCCAGAGCATCGTTGTAGGGATACGATCGAAATGAATAGGAACAAAGTTTCAAAGCATTGATCGTTGTAGGGATGCGACCGAAATAAGTAGGAACAAAGTTCTGGAGCATCATTGTAGGGATGTGATTGAAATGAACAAGAACAAAGTTCCAGAGCATTGTTGTAGGGATACAACCGAAAAAAGTAGGAACAAAGTTTCAGAGCATCATTGTAGGGATGCATCTGAATGAATAAGATCCTGGGGGGTACTTCTATAAAAATAAAAGAAGCCCAACTACAATTTAGATAAATAATTCAAGAATTTACACACATTTTTTATCCAGAAACTTATTTATGTATCTCCTACCAAAACATGTTGGATACATTGGACCATGCCTTATGTTTCTACCATCTTCACAAATTCCTCTCTGTTTATAATTTTTGATATAGATGTAGTCTATGACCATTTACTAAGAGCATTCGTGTTTCTCCATCAATGGGCTTGAGTTGCACAACTCCATTTTGGAATACTTCAGAAATTTTGTAAGGTCCTAACCAGTGAGTCTGAAGCTTTCCTTTTTTATCCTTGTAATTAGAATTGAATAGTAGTGTCCAATCACCATTGTGAAATTTCATTTCTTTTATATGTTTGTCATGCCATTCTTTTCTTTGTTGTTGTATAGCTTAGTTTGTTGGATGGCTTCTAGGCGGAGTTCATCAAGTTCACTAAGTTATAGCACTCGTTCTATCTAGGCTTGGTCAGGGTTTAAACCTACTTCCATTGCCATTATTAGAGTTTGTAATTCGAATTCAATAGGCAGGATAGGTTTCTTCTCAAAAACCAATTCGTAGAGTGTAAAATCGGTGGTTGATTTCCATGTAGTATTGTAGGCCCAAACTGCCTCGTGCAGTTTTCTAGCCCAGTCCTTCCTTCTTGATGAAACTGTTTTAGTCAAGATATTTTCAAGTTCTCTATTTGTTACTTCCACTTGATCATTTTCTTGAGGGTAATAAGGAGATGACTTCTTATGGCTCACCTGGAAATGATCAATAAAAGTTAAGAGAACTTTAGACATAAATTGTTGTCCCTGATCTATGACAATAGATCTAGGGGCTTTGAATTTAAGGAAGATTTTATTATAAAGGAAATCTGCTACCTGTTCTTCTCTAGAAACATTGAGTGATTGAACTTCTACCCATTTATTCAAGTAATCAGTACAAACTAAGATATATTCTTTACCTTGAGAGGGTGGATCTATGGGCCTGATAAATTCTAGTCCCCATTTTTCAAATGGATCCAAAACTATTTGTGGTTGAAGGGGCATTTCACTAGATGTAGTAGGTTTGCCCACTCTTTGGCATTCATCGCAATGGAAGACATAGTTTTTGATATCTTTGTGCATGGAGGGCCAGTAGTATCCTACACCTAAGATTTTATGAGAGGTTCACTTTGCTGAATAATGACATCCTGAGGGTTCATCATGGCATGCCCTCAATATGCTATATGTTTCGTCCAACCTGACACACCATCGTAATACCAGATTATGTCCGCTTAAATTGAACACTTTCTCTGATTAAACATTTATTTTTCTTGGATGTAAAGTCTAGTGGAAATTCTAAAGCGACTAAATAATTAGCTATGTCTACAAACCAAGGTGTTTTAATGGAGATGGCAAATAAGTTTTCACCTAGAATTCATCTTGAACATGGTCACATTCTCCATCCTCTTGTTGTATTCTGGATAAAATTGTTTATCCACTTAAATTGAACACTTTCTCTAATTAAACATTTATTTTTCTTGGATGTAAAGTCTAGTGGAAATTCTAAAGTGACTAAATAATTAGCTATGTCTACAAACCAAGGTGTTTTAATGGAGATGGCAAATAAGTTTTCATCTAGAAATTCATCTTGAACAAGGTCACATTCTCCATCCTCTTGTTGTATCCTAGATAAAAAATTTGCTACTACATTAAATTTTCTAGGTTTGCCAATGATGGTTACATTGAATTATTGGAGAAGTAGTAACCATCTAATTATTCTTCCATTCACCGCAAGTTTGATCATGAGGTATTTAATTGTTGAATGGTTTGTGAACACAGTCACTTTGTACCCAATTATGAAGTGCCAAAATTTATTGATTGCATGAACTACAACTAAAAATTCCTTTTCCGTACTGGTGTAGTTTCTTTCGATGGGAGTCAAATTCTTGCTTATGAAATATATAGCATATTTTTCTCCATTCTCATATTCTTAGCCTAGAACTACTCCAATTGAATCATTAGAAGCATCTGCATAGATATGAAATGGTAGGTTCCAGTTGGGTCCCCATAATACTAGAGTGGTAGTATGTTTTCCTTAATGATGTTGAATGACTTTTTACATTCCATAGTCCAGGCAAATTCTACGTCATTCTGAAGAAGAGAGAACATTGGGGCTACAATTTTACTAAAGCTTTCTATGAATCTTTGGTAATATCCAGCATGTCCCAAGAAACTCTTGATATCTGTTTGATTTTTTGGGGTTTCTAGTTTTTGTATCACTTGATTTTTTAGGATCCACTTTTATCCCTTCTGCTAAGATGTGATGACACAACACTATCCCTTGCTCGACCATTATTAAACATTTTTCATGACTTAGGGATAGTTGATGTTCTTCACATCATTGCAGGACTTTTTCGAGATTTCTAAGTAAAAGTAGACCCATATACTGTGAAATCATTCATGTATACTTCCACACAGTCATTGACAAGTTCAGCGAAGATTGCCAATACGACTCTTTAGAATGTTTCAGGAGCATTACATAATCCAAAGGGAAGGACATGGTATGAAAATGTTCCCCAGGGACAAGTGAAAGTCATTTTGTCTTGATCTTCAACTACCACTTATATTTGATTATATCTGTTGAACCCATCCAAAAATGAGAAATATTTCCTTCCCGCTAGGTTATCCAGGACTTGATCTATGAAAGGTAATGGAAAGTAATCCCTATAGGTTGCTTTCTTAGGTTCTTTGTAATCTACATAGACTCTCCATTTTCCATTCTTCTTTGGAACAACCACTAGAGGTGAGACCCACTTGCTGTCAGAGATGGGGTAAATGAATCCTACTTGTAGGAACTTTTCTATTTCTATTTTGACTATATCTTTGAGTGCAAGGTTAAGTATACATTGTGGTTGGTGAATTGGTCAAACATCTTCAGTACAGATACGGTGAGTATAGACACTAGGATGTATCCCTCGCATATCAGTATAGTCCCAAGAAAAATCTTTGGATCTATTTACCAATACATCGAATAATTTAAGTTCATCTATTTCTATTAACCAACTATTAATATTAAGGGTCCTTCCTAGAAATAACATTATGGTTTTAGTTCCTGGATGGTTGGAGGTGACAGTAAAGACTTTGCTCATCAACGTATTGAGCAGACAACTATGTGGTTGGATCCTATGGAATTTAGTTATGTCCTCAAAGAAGTGATCTATTCTGGGAATTATATTAGTTAATGGACATTGAAATGTGATGAGGGAGTTATGGTCTCCATCGTAAATGTATTCTATATCAGTGGTTTGGATCAAGTTTTCCAATTTCTCCTCCATTTCAAAGACTTCCTCATCACTTGAATTTATAGTGATACTTCTCATGTCATTTTCCAATTCGTTTCCTATTTCTTCACCATGCTATTTGATAACTACCATTGCTAGTGAAGCCAAATTTTCTTATTTGCCAAATGATGGGGTTCATCTATTCAAACTTGATCATGTTTATTTATAGCAGGTTGAGCAGGGGGGTATAGGGATAGGTGTTTTCTATTAAGGCCATTTGAAATTTTCATTCCTCCTTCTCTACAGTTGATTTTAGTTGTGCACAATAGTTGCCAACCAAGGTCTTCCTAATATCAATAGATAGCTATCTTTAGGGGTGTGCAATTGAATCACCTAGAAGTCAACTAGATATTCCCAATTTTCAACTTTAACATGAATATTCTCCAGAACTCCTTTGGGAAAAGTTATAGATTAATCTTCCATTTGTTAAATGGTTGTTGTGGGATGCAATTTTGTAAGCCCCAATTTTTCCATAACATCTATGGTCATGACGTTAATTGTTGCCCCTAAGTCGACTAGTGCATTAGGAATTTCCAACCCATTGGCTGTTACTATTATAATAGGTCTACCTAGATCACCGTATTTCAGGGGAAAATTTTCCTTGGAAAGAAGATTAGCCAAATATCCATTAATCTGCATCGTGTTAGTTTTCTTCTTTTTCCTCCCTGGAGTTTTTATGCATAGTTGTTTAACCAACTGGTTCAATTCAAGAATTTTCTTTATTGCCTATAATAATGATATTTCAATGTGGAGCCATCTAATCTCTTGCATCAAAGTAGTTTCAATTGGTATGGTCATTTCCAGAGGATTCTTCGAAGATACTTCCTTAAGTCACTTTGGAAAATGTGCTTGGGTTCTCACTTTCATGTTGGAGTCATTCTCCAGAAAATATGGTAAATGTTTTTCTTTTGTTTTCTCTGGACGTAATTCTGGAGATTTGTTGAGGAGTTTTTCCAGAGGTCCCTCAGACGATGAAGCAGGCATTTCATAGGAAATTACTGGAGTTCCAGTGGACATTTCTTGGTTATTCTCTATGATTTTCTTTGTAGATGTAGGAATCATTTTTGTTGCTTCAGTGGACATCTCATTTTTGTTATCCATAATTTCAACAATGGTAGGTTATTGAAGTGTCTTCCATGACCTTAACTATAGGTTTCCACAATAAATAGCATTAACCCCAACCATGTTTTCTTTCTCAGTGGAGTATACTAGTGTAGTCTGACAGTTATTTTTTGGGTTAGCGACAGGTTGTGCCAGCAGTTGGGGTTGATTTACTTGCTCAGCTTGTTGATTGTTCTAAGGAGCTAACTAATGACAAAATGGTTATATCACCATAGCTATGATGAGACTGAGTCTCTCCTCTCAGCAAGGGGAGGTTCCCTCTAGATAATGAGCTCTTTCTAACAAACAACTTTTAATACTTAAATAAACTAAAACTATTCTTGGGGTGTTTCCATAGCATCCTATTCTCTTTTTTTTAGAATAGATGTTTCTCTCCTATAAAATAACAACTTCAGTATAGATAATATTTGATAATTCTTGAACCGAGACAAACCATAGAAACGCAAAGTTTTCTAATGTTTGGCTTATTTCTCACAAACAAACTTAATTGAATTCAAATGTAGCCCAAAGTCTCCACTTGCACCCAATGTAACATAGCTAACTTGAACACAACAGTTTACAGCACAAAGTCTCTAAACAATTCCGTTCTCACAAATAAACACAAACTCCCGCAATGAGAAAAATAGCACAAAGTCTATTCAACCAAAACAAGAACACTCCTCTCAACTTTCAATAAACTCCACAATTCCAACAATGATTCAATATGATATAACACCAATGACATAAGAACACTGATATCATACAACAATATGATTCAACCCAAAGTTTGATACTCAAATTGCCTACTTATATTGATATTCACTTTGAAAAATATGATAAACATAAAATCTCAAAGTCTTAAAATGCTTTCCAATTTAGTAGAGTTTCTTTGCAATAGAAAAAAGATGATATTTACAATGGGGGTCCTCTTTATTTATAAGAGAAACTGAGAGAAAAAGTAGGAAAATCCTAACTACTTTGACTTATTCAAACAAAAGAGTCCTATTTGACTTAGGACTTCCTTTGCCTCACATGTAATTACATTTTGGAAAATTACATATGAATATGTCCATAACAAAATTCAAATTACATATAAAAGAATAAAATAAACTAAGGTATCAGCTTCCTCCATCATTCTTCTTTAGGAAATTTTGGTACATGGCCTGTATAGCTGCCATTTCACATGCATCTAGTTTAGCCATATTTTCTGAGATAGTGCGGGCCCAAAGAATTGCATCTTTTACTGCCTTTATTGCCTTCTCATGTTTGTCAAGATTGTCCTTTAGGGTCTAAAAAGTCAAATGCTGATCATAAAGATTATCCATGGAAAGTACTGAGGGCACTTCATCTTCGAATTTCCTTTAAACCATCTTTTCCAAGGAACTTATCATCTCATCTTCTAAAAGGAACTTATGGTCTTCACCTGTGAGGGTGCATGGGAGTTCTTCTAGCCTATGTAGAAGTGTGACATCACTGTCTTCACTAGCTTCACGAGCTTGACATAGATCTTCAAGTAAACCTTTTATTATGTGGATACGATGAACCAGAGACTCCTTAGTTTTAAGATATGATTCCCTATTTGCAATGACCCCGATGGTGATCAGATTCTTTATCTTAATCTTTTTCATCTCTATCCATTCCTCCAAGCTCTCTTCCTAATCTTGTAGTTCCTAGGAAAGTAAGTCAACCATGTTATCAAGCTCAGCTTTGGCTTTATCCATCTTTTCTTTCCTTTCTACAGCGGTCTTCAGTAGAATTTTCCCTTGAGCTAGAAAATGTTCCACAATATCTCCTACCACCCTTCCTCTGGCCTGAGCTTTTTCAACCTTCTGGATCAGGGGATCTTCTACAGTCACTGCCATGGGTTCCACAATTTTAGATGACTTAACTATTTTTTCAAGAACAACAGCAAATTGTTCTGCTTTAGCTTTATACTACTCTTTTTCTTTTTTGACTTCATCATATTTTCCAAGCAAGGTGCTAGCAATAGTTTAAAAATCTACTTTTATGCCTTCATGAGTTAGCTTGCCTAACTCAACCCTTGAGATGACATAATCATTCATGTCAAAATTGTCAACAGTAGCCTCTTCTAGTGGCTTAGTAATCTCTACATATTTGATCCCTTTTTCATTGATAAGCCTAGAAATAGTCTTAGGCTTCTTCTTCAGAGTCTTTGATTTCACAGGTAACAACTTCTCAATATCAATCTCATCTGGTGAAATAGCTTGCTTCTTCCTCTTTGGAGTATATGCAGACAAGCATGGGGGAAGCACATAAGCACTAATGATTGGAGATGAGTCCACTACTTGTTTCACTAGATCCATATTTACACCTGTTATAGTCACAATAGGACTGGTGTTGGTAAAAACTGCACCTGTGTCAACAACCTTTTCTGAACCATCCAGAAGATTTTCTAAAATAGATTGTTCACCAATATCAAAAGATGGAGAAGATAAACTTGGGATAGAACCGGAAGAATCAAACACAGTCCCAAAACTGGTTCTTATAGAAGTAGGGGTATTATCAGAAGAAACAATGAAAATAGCTGAAAGAGGAACACTTGAAACTACTAGAAAACTACCAAAAACAAGAGCATGAGGAAGGGGTGTAGAAGCTTGTGATTCAGTGGGAAGATCTTTCTTAGGAGACTGATGTGGATCACCAAGTTGTTCCTTTTCTACATTCTCATCCTTGCCTTGTTTAGTTTCATCTTCCTCGTCAGATTTATCAGACACTTCTGTTTGTTGGGCATCCTTAGACTTCTAAATATTTCACTCTTCAGTCTCAACATCTTCAACCTCCATTTGCTCAACATTTGTATCTTTAGCACCTGATTCAGTGACATTGGAGGTTTTTGCAACTTGTTTCTTCTTCCCTCCCTTGGATACAAACTTAATTTTTGGTTTTCATATTTTGGAGGAAGAAGGGGTGTCACTCTTATTCTTGGTCTTGTTTGTTCCTGTGCTTCAATCTCTGACCCTGTGAGAAATTCCTTCAATTTGATCCCTTTGCTTTCCAGCCATATATTTGTGTTAGCTAAGATCAGTTGAAATCTTTTCCTTATGGATGTTTCCTCTTTAACTGACCATTTCACCTCTGGAAGAGGTGAGACTTCAACATTCTCAGTGTTATATTTGGGATCTAGAACATCCCCATCATCCTCCATTCCATCTGGAATATCAGCAAGGCCTAGCTCTTCTATCTGACTCAAATGAAGTCTGCAGTAGTCTAACTTCCTGATCTCATTTTGTGTCCTGAGATCAGCCCAAATATCTTCCACCATAGGCACATGAAAAGTTGACTTTCTTTTGATCTTATCTTGCACTCTCCTGAAGTCAAAATGGTCCCTTTGCTTGAAAGTTTTCATAGTGACTAGCTATAATTTAGAATCAACTATTTTTTCCTTGCTAGCTAATTGAACCGAGTACCTTCCAATTTCAATGGGAAACTTTATCCCTAACTTTTTCAGCTCCATCTATTTATTGTGTACTACAATCAGCTGTCTACATAATTCCATGAGGACAATACGGTCACTGGGATACCATGGAAGAATATAAGGGTAGCCAGGATAATACCCTACTCTGAGATATGTGAAAGTGGGGAATTGTAAGAACAAGCAACCAAAAGAATTCACAACTTCCCAGGCTTCATCTGAAACCCTCTTCTGAACAAGTTTGTTGTCCCATAAGCACATGAATATTGAAAAGAAAGCATCATTCACCCTTCAGAAATGATGTATTGATCCCTTCAGAGTAATTTGAGAATAATACTCATACACAAGAACCAATCTGCTGTCACCAACATGAGTCAAACTAGGAAAGCTCCTCATGCTAGCAGCAACATATACAAGATATGAGGTCATATAGAATTTGAATGTTGTGTTGAACTTCACCAATTGTTCATGCAATGCATTACTGATTTGCTCTCCCCAGAATATTCTTTGTGTGCCCTAAAGAATTACCTTGATGTATGTGTACATCCATTCTTGAAACTTGGAGGAAGAAGGGAGTCCTCTGATACGACTCAAAAGTGTGATCAAATCACAAACTTGCTCAACAAAGTCACTCCTAGGGAGATCCTTCGGCCATCTGGTCAGATTACTTTAAGGAATTTTCAACCATTTGTTGTTTATGTACCTTCTTGCAACTTCCACATCTGTATCATAGTCCTTTTGCCCTTGAGCAAAATCAATTTGTCCAATGTTTACAATAGGTGGACACATGAAGATTTTATCAAGAAATTATGCATCCAACCTCATGATCACATTCCCTTGGGAATCTGTCACAACCCTAGTGTCCCTGTTGTAATGGCTAGCCACCTGAAGAACAAACTTGGGATTATGGGTAGAAACTGGAATAGTAGCAACCAAGTGAATGTTGTTGTCAATGTTCTTTTGCATGTGTCTGGAAGGGTTTGTCTGTTTAGTTCTGTCCACAAATTCTTCCATATCCACATGTCCTATTTCTGCATCTCTGTTTCATCAATATTTGATTGTACTGAAGTCCTAGGGAAGACCTCTTGGTATTTGTACTTCATGATTTTGGCTTTGGATGGAGACGGCTCTGACATCAGCTCTAAAGAGAACTCTGGAAGAGATATCTACCACGGACGCTTGTTGAGAACTGCAAAAGGCCATGATCTCGTAGTTAGGGGAAAAATGGATAAATTGGGATAACCATGATTCGATGATCATGAACAAGAAAGCATGTGTTTAATGGCTTGAGTGCACGCAAATTGAGGTAAAGGGTGAAAGCGGGTTAACAGGTCTTGAAAGGCAAATTTTCCCAGTGTTAGGAAAAATTTAGGAAAATGTGCACGAGTGGTCAAAATGACCGCTCCTACATGAGGGACCATTCACATATGTAAAGTTGGTCATTTTGACCGCTATTACATGTTAATAGGAAGTGTTTATAACTCTCGTGCAAAGTCGGTGAAAAATACTGCCTTTACATGTATTTGGAAAAATATGTTTTAGATGTAGGGGTGGTCAAAATGACCGCCCTTACATCAGGGTAACATTTGAGTCTTTGCAACACATACGAAGTTGGCGGAATGGACCGCCCATGCATGTTGACTAAAGAAGGTTTGATGTATGGTTGGCGAAATGGACCGCCACTGCATCTGTTTTGGAAACTCTAAGTTATGGGTACAGAAGCGGGAGTTTTGACCGCTATCGCACATTGGAAGGTTTGCGTAAGGATCATGTAAGGGCAGTGGTTCTAACCCCCCTTACATATGGGAAAGACTTAACACATATGTAAGGATGTGACGACGGGGGAAAACTCTGCTAATACATGTGAAGGTTTAACATGTTAGGTTCATGTGAGAGTAGTAGGAAATACTGCCAGTGCATGAAGGAAACTCCAACCGAAGTTAAACAAGACGGTGAAGTAGGGTATGACGACTCTGCTGCTACTCAAATAAAGAAATGACAAGAACACAAGCATTCAATGTAGGGTTTCAAGACACATTCAAACGTATGCTTTTGATGACCCAAAGCAAAACAAAACATTTACATAAATCTCAAAATGAAAAATGTTTAAATAAAACCCTAAAATAAAGAAAAGCAAGAAAAAAAATGAAATGAAGACTTACCTTCAAACAAGAAACCAAGACCTAAACGTGAGCAGAAGAAGTGAAGTCCGCGATAAATCAAAATCCATGATTTTTCGTGGGAGGAGAGATCTCAGGGAGGTTTCAACAGCTTGTTTAAGGTTTCAACAATGGAAAATAACTAATCAAAATGACTAAAACATGTTTAAAAAGGTTAAAACATGAAGCCATTAATGCCAACACAAGTAGCATTAATGTCACCATAGTTCCAAGATTTGGCAAGATCTATCAAGGCGGTGAAAAATCCCACTCATACATGTGAAGGTTTGATGTGCATAAGCGGTAAGAACAACCACCTTTATAGGTTGAACTTTGTCAGGGAACGTGCATGGGTGGCGGTTAGGACCACTTATACAGGTTAAAAAGAAACTTTAATAAAATATGTAAAAGTAGCCAAAAGAGTCGTCATTACATATAAAACAACAAAACACATGTAATAGCGGTTATTTGGATCGCTTTTACATATGAATACAAAAACTTTTCTAACACCCCAAAATATTCAATAATTGCTATTTTGGCAAGCTTACAACCAAAACAAGCTTCACGATTTTCAAGGAATCGTCATAAGGAAATGTCGCAAACTCTTCTAGGATGTCAGATGACTTCGCATGAGATCAAGAGTACTTGTCTCATTTTGTGAACTTAGAGTGTAGGCTACGAGACGGACAAGTTTCGTAGGGGTTGTCTACAAAAACGAGCATAGCTGATTTTGAGAACAACAGGATTCGACATTAGTCATGGTCCATGATATAATTGTTTTGGAGGTTGATTCCATTGTGGTGTAGGGTTTTGAGGATACCATTGTTGTTGTGCTTGATTTTCCCATTGAGGATTCGTCTAAGATTGGTTTGAACACTCTGGGTGTCCCCAAGAATGAGGTTCCTAGTTAGGCAGTGCTGGTGGCCAGGGTGCCACCCATTGATTATTATTCCAATTATTTTGGGGTTGCTAGGATGAATTCGAGTTTTGGCCATAAGAGAAATTCCCTCCTGGTCTTTGTCCCATATAATTGATTTCCTCTTCTACTTAAGACGTCTTTTTCTTGGAATTTTTAATCAGATTGAGTATTTCACATTGGTCAGTGGAATGGTTTTTTTCACAAATCTGGCAACTGTCAATTTTATCAAATGGACACTCCCTTAGTAAATTCTTATTCCTATACCTGGGATAGTAGATGGATAAGGTATCAAAATTATGTGTTTTAGCCTGTATTCTATCCAAGGTGGTGTTTAACTGAACAAGAAGGTCAGTCTTCAAGTTTGTGATTTCCTCTCTCAATTGGCCAGTTTCATTTGATCCTCTCATTAGGATAGACTTTCAGAATCCCCCTCGATTTCTAGAAAAGTTTCTGCATAACTCTGAGATTTCCAAGAGGTTGAGTTTGGCTACATCTCCCTTTCCCATCAAATCTAGACTTCTTCGAGCATCCTCATCAAGACCTTTGAGGAATATGGTTTTGAGGATTTCTTGGTTCATTGTTTCCTCTCCAAATTGTTTTACCAAAAAGATGAACCTATCTAAAAAGTCTTCTAGGCTCTCATCCTCTTTTTGTCTTAGTCTAAATAATTCTTCATTTCTATCATTGACCCTGCAATAGTTTTGATATTTGTCCAAAAAGATAGTTTCCATCTCATCCCGAGAGGTGATTGATCTTGAGACCAAACCCATGAACCATCTCATCACAAAGTCTCATAGGGTAGAGGGGAACAACTTCAGCTTCTGATTGTTATTTTTGTAATCATATGTATGACATAGGACCTTAAATTTGAAGAGAAATTGATCTTGATCTTTAGAAGACAAACCTCTAAAGGTTGGTAGGATAGAAGGTGAAATGTTTTTTATTGGTGAATCTTCATCTGGATTGAGAGCAATAGGATAGGTAAATGTTCAAGCTGCTCTCCTACCATTTAGGTTATTGTCTTGATTGTTTCCAAGTCTCCTTCCATTTTGGTTGTTGAAAGGGTCGTTATTGTTATTAGCCATTATGTTGGAAAGAATATCTTCTTCCCTTGGTTGTTGTTGCAATAACTAAGTTTTTGAGGTGTTTTGAGAAGTCTCAGGTTGATCCTTGTCGACCAACTCGTATTGAAAAAGTTCTTCGACTCAAACTACTACCTCATTTGATTCAGTTAGAACTACTACTTGGGGGTTTTTGGTATGAATCTTTTGTGTGGACCTCTTTTCCTGATCATGTAAAAAAAGGAGTTTGACAAAGTGTTTTTTTTTGTTTTTACTAAACAAGAGGTATCTTAATGTTCTCCTAATAACACAATGAAGGGGTCCCCAGAAACGGTGCCAAAAAGTGATAGATTGTCACTAGACCAGGCACATTAGTTAAAAATTTATCAATTTTATCGACCGGGTTGTGTCTAAGACTGTATGCAATAGGAGAGGAGATTCTTTAATAAAAGACTTTATAAAGCAAATTCTAACTAAAAAGCATGGAAATCTAAGCTTAAGGAAAATCTTTCAATGCAACTAAAATTCATTAACCAACTCAGATTAATCTATGAACTTGAAAGAAACACTTAATCTAAGAAAGCATGAGAACACCAAAATCTGGACTACGCTACCAACTTTTACTAAACTATGGAAATTTGAATTATGCAAGAACTCTGGAACTTCTCTACTATATAACATAAAACGACAAAGCTCTGGAACTCTAAAATATCTAAGTTGATAACATACAGAACTGTTGAACTACAATTTGAATTTGTATTCTAAGACAATAATCACAACACAAGCCCTGTAGGTTAACATAGTTTTACCACAATACTTCATAACAGAACAAAATAGAATAGAACAAAAATGATAATAAAGACAACACACATTCATATAATAAACAAAATACTTATCTAATTCCTTTAGTGGCCAACTCTCTGGAATATCTCTACTAACTCAGATCACATTCAACAGTAACAAATTCAATCCAATTTTGCATAAGCACACATACAAAAACTTATCTTGTCTCAGAGCAACTTTTATTCATTTCATTCATAGTATATTTCTATTTGAAAAACATTAATTTTTTATCACTTCCAAAATCTGTAAATCTCAGGTGGCCCATTATTGCCACTTTAAGTCTTATAGGAACATAACAGAATTGCTTAAATAAGTTTGTCTTTCAGTCATAAAGAGGGATCTGAGTAGAACCTTAAATGCTTCAAGTCTCTTTTGAATAATAGAAAAATAAATGAAAATGCCAAATGGACAGAAGAGTAGCCGACGAATGAAGTCTTTAGTTATTAGTTTCCTTAATTTCTGACACTCCCAGACCTCCGGCGTTGTTGACTTCAATCTTCATTAATATCCACTTCCTCTGCTCCATCGCATTCAAAACCTGCTTATGACATAACAAATCTTTTCATAAAACCTTGTCAACATTAGTAGTAAAAATCAATCAATTTAGAAATGAAGATTATTCACTATTCTTTCAAAAATAGACAATATTTATCATAAGATTAATAAATTGGCATAATTTTGAGTTAGCTTATTAGTACAAAGGGGTAATTGGGTCAATGCTTATATGAGGTTTTTTGTAACTCATCACTTGTTTCAACCACATTTGGATCCTAGTACCTGATCGAGGGTGTGGAGGGGCTTCCCCCCCATTACTGTTGCTAGGGGGTCTAGGGGGCAGTGACAGATTTTGGATCCACCCTTGGCGAGGGTTTAGGGGTAGTGCCCCTTAAGAGAATTTTTTAGAAAATTGCCTTGTAAAATATTGTAATTTCGTAGTCAATATGGATCGTTCATCATTAGGTCACATATCTAACAGCAGAAATTATGTTAGGGCTTTTATACCTAGAAGGCAACACTCTTTTACTGAGGGCGTTATTTTATGACTATGTTGTTGTAGAGAGCTGAGATTATAAAAACAGGTGTTGATGGATTGAAGACTGAAGAGGAGGTTGTTGGTGATGTATTGTAAACTCTATTGAAGTTAATATAGACTAGTACATCTCTTCTTGTGTGGAGTTTTTTCCTTAAAGGGTTTCTCCACGTAAACAATGTGTTATGTGTTCAATTTTTTTGTTTTGTTATTTCTTTGTATTGTTGATTTGATTTCCTATAATCTCCATTTGGTTCTTTATTGGATAATTGTTATAACAGTTTAAATCAATTTTCCATTCTATAGCTTTTCACCTTCATTTATAACATTATCCATGGAATTTTTCCTAATTTCTTCCCTTAACAAAATGCCAATTATATTTTTATAGTTTTAGTGACACAACATTACTACTGATAAACAGTATTAGGTTTTCCCATGAATTCAGTAAGGAATATAGTAATACAATTTATTTGTCTTCTTTATCCATCTTGGCTCCTATTGATGCAAGTTGACATAAAATCATATAAAATATATTTAAGTGATTAGTTATTAAGTCTCCCTCCATCATTTTCAAGGAATATAACTTCTTTTTCAATACAAGTTTCTTAACCAAATTATTAGATTGATATAACTACCTATCTTCTTCCATAATGGAATTTGATAAACGTAACTGATTAGTACTTCTTTCTTTCTTATTTAGTTTTACCCAATCTTCATCAAACATACCTGATTATTTGGTTGAAGAAGATAGCATAGCCCACTAATCTCTTTCCACCGGAAGATCCTCCATCTTCAACTTCCATAATTCAATTTTTTTCCTATTAAATCTCTTGATTTCAAACCTCAATGTGATAGCCACATATTTAATGTTGTTATGACTTCTCACATAATCCTTCAAAGTCTTCCTTTTTGATTATTTATACATGAATTTCAATGCACCAATTGTTGTAGGGTTTACCACCACACATGCTAGGGTTTGGATTCCCAACAAAGTAGTAACCACCCAAACAACCACCTTGCACTCTAATACCAAATTTTGGGGATTTTATCCCCTATTATCATTGAACAATAGACTAGGATGAAGGAAATTTAAGATTATGTATTTATAAAATAGTCAACAACACTTGCAAAATATATCTAACAACATCTACATAAGTAAATGGAATAGTATGCATCCATAAGATTACACAGGAAAAATACACCTCTAAAAGATGTTCATAGTTATATTATTTAGAATCAGTAAAGATTCAATACAATAAAGTCTTCCTAGAGTCCTAGTCTACAACATACTTCTACAATTTCTCTAAAGTTACAAACCAACAATGTACAATCCAATGCTATCCTTTTATCTTGTAAAATCTTCTAACCTTTTAACCTTGGCACATTCACATGAAGTGATATATAGATGTGCACATGGGAATTGTTGTAAGTATGTGCTAATCGGTGTTGTCATTCATGTCAACATGTTTGTGTTGTCATTGGTGTCAACTATGTCTTCTAATGTTGTTGTTGTTTGATTAAGTTGTTGTGTTAAAGTGATTTGAATGCCTTGTAGAGGTGTTGATGATGTTAGTGTTGCAAGTATGTGCCTAATCGGTGTTGTCATTGATGTCAACAAATCTTTGTTGTCATTGGTGTCAAATGTATCCATATCTCGTTACTTGCTTATGCTTTGAATACACTCATGTAATTGACTCTCATGTTGAGGATATTGAGAAAATTAGTCCTCCAATAGAAACAGTGAGGTGCAGTGGAAACAGTGTGTTGAATACAGAAGAACAGTCCAAAAGCTTGCTCTGCATTTCCTACAGGATGAATATCTTTACCTACGGATTGGAAGTTATTTAGAAGCTTGTTTGAAGATGCTATATTCTGAGTTTGAGCCTCCAATATGAAGATTTGAGGAAGTTGTGTTCACCAGAGTAAAACCTACTTTTTTTGTTCATGCACTGGTGTCTAAGAGAAAGTATTTTGCTCCGCATTCCTCCGCATTAAAGTATTTTGCTCTGTAGTTTTAGAGGGAAGTCTGGGATAATGACAATTGCCTACAACTCCAATGGTTTGTGATTTGGTGGTCCACAAGCTATCTTTCTTTTATGACAGTTGAAGACAGTGAAGTTCATGTGCTTCGGTGTGAAGAATCTCATGGATAAAGTGGTTAGATTTTGTGCGGTTGCTCCTGGTGATTACAACGTGCTTGTGGAGGCCTCCTGATCATGTTCCTACCTTTGCATTGGTCTGCAAGGAGTATTTGGGATCGAAATTGAAGATTGTTCCTAGATAGCGCAACGTGCAACCAGTCTTAGCCAACTTGGTTAATTCCAGTGATTGTGGAGATCTCTTGAAGATTGCAGAAGTGTGTTGTGGCATGGAAGATCATGTTTAAGTCCATGCTAAGGTGTGATGTGATCTACTTATAATTTTGTGTCTTCTCCTTAGTATAATTTGTATTAGGTCCAAACCTATTTTGATGTAATGTATGTTTGCCAACCTTGGAGCTTGCTCCAACAGTTGATGATTGTAATGCTAACTTTGATGATTATTCCAAGGTTGATGTAGTGTATAAATATTTCTAATTGAGTCATGAAAATTCGTTAAAGTGTTGAAGATGCGAAGATAAGCTGGAAGTAAAGTAAAGAGCAAAGCAGAGGTGTTTGTGCTTCAATAGAACTAAACCTTGGCATGGAGTAGATGTTGTTCTCTTAGTTCAACCCTTTGGCAGTGAGGATCCTAGGCAGTGAGCCTCTAATTTTTGGTATTGATATAACATATATATTTATGTGGGCTAACACCCACCGTGGTTTTTCCATGTTAGGGTTTTCCACGTAAAATCAAGCATTTTATGTGTTGATTATGTCTTTGTGTTATGCTTCTCATTCTATGTTTTCATGGTTATATCTGAATATAAGTGATTGATAAGTTAAGGATTGAAATAGGTTAAAAGTTTTAGGACAACTAATTCACCCCGCCTCTCAGTTGTCCAGTGTAGTTCAACAATTGGTATCAGAGCCACATTCCTCAAGAGAAGGCTAACAGCTTGAGGAAGATCTAGGATGTCTTATAAGAAGGAAGATCTGCATTTTGATGGGACAAATTACACTCTTTGGAAGGCGCGAATGAAGAGCCATCTTCTCTGTCTTGGTTATAAAGTATGGATAGCTACACTATCAAAATTTGACATGCCAGAAGGTGGATTGACAACTAAGGATGATATTAAAGAATATGAGCTAGATGTCAAAGCTGAGTATGCTTTGTTAAGTTCCTTAAGTGACTCGGTGCTGGCAAAAGTTGTGGATCTTGAAACTGCAAATGAGGTATGGGAGAAGCTAAAGAATTTGTATGAAGGAGATGATTTTGTCAGAGAAGCCAAGCTATAGAGCCTGAAAGTGAGATATGAAAGTTTGAAGATGAATGAAGATTAAAACATAACAGCCTTTATGCAGAGAGTTGATGAACTTGTCATGGGAATAAAAGGTATGGGAGGAACTCTCACTAATAAGGAAGTTGTGATGAAAATTCTCATATCACTACCAAAATCCTATACTCACAAGATGGCTACTATTGAAGAATTCATGTCTGTGAAAACTATTGACAGAGATCAGTTACCTGGAAAACTTACAGCCTTTGAGATGAGAGAATTTGGTGATGCCCTTCCAAAAGTTGAATCAGCGTTCAAAGCCAGTACTTCAGAAAAGAGTTCCAGAGATGAGAAATATAAAGTGGATGATGACTTTGATAAAATTGAAGCTAACTTTATTGATAGGATGCAAAGAGGTTCCGGTAAGTTCAAAGGTAAATTACCCTTCAAGTGTTTCTCCTATGGTAAAGTAGGTCATTATGATTCCATATGTCCTAAAAGAAATAGAAAGAAATATGAAAGCAAGCCTGAAATTCCAAAGAAATGCTACTATGTCAGAGATTTTGATGATGAAGGGGTGACTGATAATGAATCTGATGATGCCAATACCAGTGCAAATGAATGCTTGTTTATTGCTATCAAAGAAGATCTTGTGTCTACTAAGTCTACTAATTGTGTGAAGGACGAAAAACCAGTGGAAGAAAGTACTTTGGCTGTTCAGGTTGTGAAAGATAAGGATGAATGGATTATTGATAGTGGGTTCTCACATCACATGACCGGTGACAAAAGTAAGTTTGTAAGTTTGGAAAAGTATGATGGAGTACTAGTTAGGTTTGGAGATAATGCAGCTGATAAGATTTATGGAAAAGGATCTATTTCATTTGATGGAAAGCATAATACTGACAATGTCCTATATGTGAAAAGTTTGAAGCATAATCTTTTGAGTGTTGGTCAGATGTGTGATAAAGGATATGATCTAAGATTCAAAGACAATGGGTGCAAGATCATGGAAAGCTCCAGAACTGTGATAGCTACCGGTAAGAAGATAAAAGGTAACATCTATCAATTGAAAGGAACTAATGAATATTGTTTATTATCCTATGTAGATGAAAGTTGGTTGTGGCATAGAAGGATGTGTCATATGAACTTTGATAATCTGGTAAAGATAAGTTCAGGTCAGATTGTGAGAGATTTACCAAAACTTGTGAAACCCTCAAACACAATGTGTAAGGAATGTCAAATGGGAAAGCAGACAAGAACAAGTTTCAAGAGCAAAGAACAATTTTCTGCCAGATTGTTGGATCTAGTGCATATAGATCTTTGTGATCCTACAAGAGTGAGAAGTCTACAAGGTGATAGGTATTTCATGCTGCTTATTGATGATTATTCTAGAATGACTTGGGTTACTGTTCTAAGAGACAAATCAGAAGCCTTAGAGAAGTTCAAATCTTTCAAGGTAATGGTTGAAAATGAAATAGACTTGAAGATCAAATGCTTGAGGTCTGATAAAGGAGGTGAATTCACATCAAATGAATTCAACATGTTTTGTGATGAGCATGGGATAAAGAGACAGTTGTCTGCACCCAGAAATCCTTAGCAAAATGAAGTTGTGGAAAGGAAAAATAGGATAGTTCAAGAGGCTTCTAGGACAATGATAAAGGAAGAAGACCTACCGGAAGTGTTTTGGAAAGAGGCCATTCATACTATTGTCTACATCCAAAATAGAGTTCAAATGAAAGGTAATAGTACTCAAACTCCTTATGAATTATGGTATGGAAAAATTCCTACAATAAAATACTTCAAAGTTTTTGAAAGCAAATGTTATATCAAGAGAGATGAAGATCTAAGAAAGTTTAATGCAAGATGTGATGAAGGAATCCTCCTTGGATACTCTACCAAGAGTAAGGCTTACTAGTGTTACAACAAAAGACTCAAAAAGATTGTTGAGAGTGCAAATGTGAAGGTGGTTGAAGGCAAGGAAAGAATATCATACCCAAGTTGTTATGAATTAGATGAACCTTTGACTATAGTAAACAAAGAGAAAGACAAACAAGATGACAATCAGGATGAAGAAGAGGCTCCGAAAAGTATTGTCAAAACTCCCAGGTATGTAAAGATCAACCATTATGAAGATCAAATTATAGGTGATAAGCACAAAGGTGTGCTAACAAGAAGAAGAGCTATAGAAGAACAAGTAAATTACTATTTTATTTTAAAGATTAGACCAAAAACTGTGAATGAAGCTTGCAATGATGAAAATTGGGTGAAGGCAATGGAGGAAGAACTACTACAGATTGAGAAAAATGAAACTTGGGAACTAGTTCCTAGACCTGCTGACAAAAATGTTATTGGAACTAAATGGGTCTTCAAGAACAAGCTGAATAAAAATGGAGAAGTTGTAAGGAATAAGGAAAGACTTGTATGCAAAGGATACTCTTAGATTGAAGGAATAGATTTTGAAGAAACTTTTTCTCCTGTAGCCCAGATTGAAGCAATCAGAATGTTCTTGGCATTTGCAACCCACAAAGATTTCAAAGTGTATCATATGGATGTAAAATTTGTATTCCTGAATGGTGATTTGGAAGAGGAAGTCTACATTGAGCAACTGGGAGGATTCACATTATCAGACCAAGGAGATGTTGTGTGCAGATTAAAGAAAGCCTTGTATGGACTCAAGCAAGCCCCTAGAGCATGGTATGCAAGGTTGGATAAGTACTTACTGCAGTTATGATTCAATAAAGGTACTACTGACAGTAATCTCTATTACAAGATTAATGAAGATCAAATATTGATTGTTGAAGTCTTTGTTGATGACAATATCTTTGGAGGAAATGAAGGTATGTGCATAAGCTTTGCCAGTGAAATGAAAAGTGAATTTGAAATGTCTATGTTTGGTGAAATGAATTTCTTTTTGGGTCTGCAAATTAATCAATCAGATAAAGTAATCTTCATATCTCAGTCTAAGTATGTGTGTAGTTAGGGTAAAATTGCAAATCAGGGCAAATGAATAAACAACAATGATAAAAACCCTAGCAATACACAATGAAGCACAAGACAACATGAAAATCCAAATAACAAATGTAAATACAAACCGATCTCCACGCTATGCTTGATTTATCTCCATTACTCTTCTCCATCTCGCATGAGCATGCAATATTTTGAAGGATTATTGTTGGAGGAATGTTGGGTGCTCATTTCTGCAGCATAACATTAAGATGAAGATGATAGAATGAATGATAGATGAAGGATGCAAAGGCTCTAATGATATTTCAACAGCATGTGGATACTTGAGGATCAATGCATTTTAGAAAATTTGGCAGAATAAGGGTATTTGAAGCTCAATGCATGCTAATGGCTTGTGAGGGGTTTGATTTATAGAATTGGCTTGGTTCAAATGGATGGCTAAGATCAATTGGGGCTTTAGATGAAATGGATGGATAGGATTAAATTAGGTTTCCTTGCACATCAAGAAATTGTAGTCATGTGACATGTGGCAAGGGAAGATAAGGCTTAGGTGTGCTTGTGTCGATAAATACTAAAATTAGGTCCCATTAGTTGTGCATGTGAAAGATTTGAATGAAAGTTGTAATACATGATTGAATGGACAAGTGTTGGAATGTGGTGAAAGGAGAGGATTTAATTCAAATAAAATATTTGAATTAGTTGTGATATAGTTGGAAATTAATTAAATAAATAAAATTTATTTAATTAATTGGGTAAATGAATAGGATGGGATAAGATATGATGTGGAAATTAATTAATTAAATAAAATTTATTTAATTAATTGGAATGAGGATAAGATAAATGAGATTATGCATGTGAAATTAATTAAATAAATAAAATTTATTTAATTAATTAAGTGGGATAAGGATGGGATTGAATAGGATTTTAATTAAATAAATAAAATTTATTTAATTAATTGGCTAATGGATAAATGGGATTAAGAGTGGGATTTAGGATAAAAATGGCTTATGATGTTTAGGATAATATTTTAACAAGGTGTTGTAAGACATACACAAATTTGGGACAAATTTGGGTGTCTACATTTTGCCCCTCTTTGAGATGATGTTCGAGATGATAAGCTTTATGTCGAGTAACATCATTTCAAAGAAGCTAAGGTATGAATAGAGGAAAAGGACAGGGTGATGGAAAGATATGATGATGATGCCCCCTCGAGAGGATAGGTGGGTTGGACAAACACGGGTATGCCCTCAAAAAGAAATGGCTTGGCTGCAAAAGAAAGATAAGGGAATGGATAGAAGAAATGATGATGTGTTATGCTGCAATGGAAGGTGAGCAACCATGATGTTTGATATAGCACTAGACGTTATGCACCAAGGTATAAGGATCCAGGGTGACGTTGTGTCTCTTGCCCCAGCATAATACAACCTTGTCTAACATATGAGGAAGTAAACTTAGAGCATTGAAGTCCTAATGCATAAAAAGTATGATATGACCTTAGATGCAAAGGATAGTGCAAAAAGCTATTCCAACATACACAAGATATGAATATTAGTTGGAAAGTTACAGATGTGATTCAAATGCAAGATAAAAAGATAACACACACAAGCAAGCAAGCAAGCATGCACAAATGATTTAAAAAAAAATAAGGTATTGCCCCTGTCAAGCTGTAAACCAATGATTAATTGCTGATTGTTTTGATAGTTGAGAGTGTTGTCATTGCGGGGAAAGCTATATCCCTAGATCAACACAGGGTTGTTTGCTGAGTTGGTTGGCTAATTGGCTAATTGATTTGGCTTACAACAAGGCTAGGATCAAGACCATTGATTGTGTTTGGATAACTTGGCTTGATTGATTAACTTGATTGGTATGGATTAAGGATGGGGTTGCATTTGGATCTTTGTTTGGAATGGTTTGAAGATGATGAAATGATGAATGAAGATTGATTTGATGAAATGTTGATGATGGGATGATATGTGGTGGATTAAGATTCTTTTGATTTGTTGAAGTGATTGGATTTGTTTTAATTGGAGTTGATGTGATTTGGTTTTGATGTTTGTGATTGATAGGATTTGTTTTGATGGTTGGCTTGATGTGCTTTGATTGTGATGTTTGCTACTGCTGGGTTGATTGTTTTGATGATTGGATTGTTTTGAATGATGATAGTGATGGTGTGATGATGAGAGTGTCCACTCAATCTAAGCTTAAGCAAGTGTTCTCAGTGTGCTCAAAGGATGTAAAATAAACAAGGTATTGCCCTTGTCAAGTCATAAACCAATAATTGATTGTTTGATTGATGATGATAGTGTTGTCATTGCGGGGAAAACTATATCCCTAGATCAACACAAGGATGTGGGAACACTATATCCCATTGATGATGATTGATGATGATTGATCTGGCTCATGACAAGATTAGGAGCAAAAACTTGTTGATTTGATTGGATAATGTTCCTTGATTGATTAGCTTGCTTCATATGGATTAATGTGACTTGGATTTAAGATCATTGCTTAGATTGATTTGATTGATATGATTGAAAGAAGTGATTGATTGAAATGAATGAATGAATGTTATTGATAAGAAGAATTGATGATGATGATAATTTGATTTTGATTGAATGTTGATGGAGTGGATTGTGATGTGATTGGTTTTATTACTTGGATTTTTCGTTGGGTAGTTGATTTTTTTGTGTTTTCAGAATATTTTGATTTTTTTAGATTTTTGAGAATATTTGATTTTTTTTGTTTTTTTGGAAAATACCAATGGATTTACAATTTGGGTAGACTTTGTGCTAGATACCAATGACAAGGGAGAAAACCAAGTCTAGGTGCAAAGGATGGATGAAAGGATGGATGATAGTGAATGAGATGAAAGGCTCATGAGAGTTAGATGGATAGATAAGAGGATAGGCCATATAAGGGATGGATGCTTGCCTCATGATAAATGGATAGGTAGGCTATAGTGGAAAGCTCATGATAAACAGATGGGGATAAGCTATAAGATGGAAAGCTCGTGATAAGGATATGCCATAGTGGATGGATCATAAGGGAGCTAGGATGTGATCTCCAAAGGCTATGTCACATAGGAAGAACTTGCCCCATTCTAGGTGGTAATGCTTAGGATTTTTACATGACAAAGTTCATGACTAAGGGATGACATGATTGATTGGATTTGGATGGGATGGATAAATTATCAATGGATAGGACTTGGTTTGGAAAAAAAGGTATGTCAAGAAATATCCAAACATGTTTCAACATTTTGCCCCTATGTCTTCATTAAGATCAAAAGGAGGAGGGGAGGATGAATAGGCTCAATAGGATAGGCATGTTTATGTAATGGCTAAGGATGGCAAGATGGTATGGTAATGGTAGGATGGATAGGATGGAAAGTGATAGGTTGGATATGATAAGATGGATGGTTTAGATGAGACAAGGTGTCCCCAAGTGTAAGTGACATAGAAGATCAACCTACACATGATGCCTGTTTGTCAGGTTTTCATCATGGTACTTATCCAAGGTGCCTGTTTGCCAGGTTTTCACCATTGGACAAAGGGATTTCTCTTTACTTTTTTGATTTTTTTTTGTTTTCTTTCTTTTTTTTTTCTTTTTTGCTTTTAGATGGGTTGACAATTACACATGGCGCTTGTTTGCTAGGTTTTCACCATGGTAATGGATAGGAGGGACTCAAATGTCTAGTTAGATGGATGTTGGTAGTCCCGTTAGAGATGGATGATATCTTCGCATGGACCATGTCATGATGCTCATAGATGTTGATAAGGGTTTGCATGGATGGGAGATGGAGTAGGTAGATAGTGGATGATAAAATGGATTATGAAAGGTTTATGCAAGGATAGATGGATGGGGATAGTGGACTATGATGTGGATTATGTAGGGCTTATGCAAAAGCATGGACCATAGGAAGGTGATTGAGGAGATATGTAGGATAATGGATGAAGGATGGGGAGATGGAGGCATGTGGGAATGTTTTGGAATGGAAGGGAATCATGACCAATGGTTGCACACACCGTGATAAACATTGAAGCTTTTGGTTGGATGACGGTGTAGGAAGCAATGGGGTTGTTTGCTTGGAAGATGGTTGATGAAGTGATTTAGGAACCCACATAGATTTAGTATTTTTAGTGCTTTTGCTTTTCTTGTGAGATTTTTTAAGGGAATGAAAGTTTTGGATGGAAGTAGGCTTTTGGATGGATATAGGTGATTGGGATTCTTGAGATGTAGAGGAGGATGCCTCATTCAACTTGCTAGATATTTGCTTAGGAACCCAAATCATTTTGCTTTTGGGCTTTGTATTTGGAGGTAAGGGTTTAGATGGCTGCCTAGATGAACTTTGCTTTGATTTTGATTCTTTATGTCCTAAGGTATGAAGACCTTTAGGATTTTTGGTAGGATTTTTAGCTTTATAGGTAGAGGCATCAAAATTTTTGCTTTTAAATCCCATGGGGTGGGTGGAGTGGATGGAATGATTGGAAGCTTTATGCTTAGGCGATGTGTGCTTTTGTTGGCCATGATTAGGGATGTAAGGATACTTATGAATGATATGTATGTTAGGTGTTGGAAGCAATGGTGGCAAGGTGTATGGAAGGATATTTGGAGTTGGTAAAAGTGGAGGCAAAGTGGATGGTGGAAGGTGTATGGTCACATGCTTTTGACTTTTATAGGGTGATGGCGCTGGAATGGCAACATATGTTTTGGGTAGATGATGGGGTTTGTGATGGAAAGTGGTAGGTTTAGGATGCACGAAGGGATTACCAACATCTTTAGATTGTTTACCTTGAGGTGTGTATCTAAGGCCATATGAACATGGAGGAATCTTGACATGGTTTGGCTCCAAAATACCTTGTTCATAAAGACCTAGGCCTTTACCTTTGTAGTTCATGTTTTGGAGGATGCGATTGACTATGGGACTAGGTGTGCTTTGAACACTAGACTTGAGCTCAGTATTGGATGTAGAAGGTGAAGTGGATAGAGGTTGTTTTTGTCCTAAGGAAGAACACTCATGTATAAGGGTGGTAAGACCAATCAGACATGATGGCGGATTTGAAGTGGAGTTAATGGTGGATGTGGAAGGAGGATCATTAGGATCTTGATTAGCATTGTGTCCACTAAGATCCAAGTTATTTGTTTGATCTTTTATGCTTACTTGGGGGACAAGTGTCTCATCATGACAAGTGGATGTTTGCTCATTATGGATAGGGCTAGATGGTGGATGACTTGGAGCAATTTGGATATCTTTCTCATAGATAGATATAAGATTATGGATAGGATCAAGGTGCTCATGGATAGCTTCTTCATAGGTATCATCTTGATCATAAAGAAGGTAAATGTTATGGATAGGTTGCATGAAAGTGTTTTGATCTTGAGTTGGACTACGGCTTAATGTTTCCACATGTTTAAGATTAAACCTTTGACATAACTCTTGGGTTGCTTGAATGGAGGTAGATGACTCTTGGATAGGCTCTTGGTCAACAACATGAGAACATGATGACTCTTGACTTGGATTAATGATAGGAGACTCTTGAATAGGCTTGATGGCTTGTATGTCACATGATGGGCTTGAAGGATTAGGCATGTTAATTGAGGGCTCTTGGATAGGCTCAAGGATATGTGAACCACATGATGGGATTATATAATTGGACATGACCTTTGGAAGCTCTTTGGTAGGCTCATGAATGGGTGTTTGACATGGAGATAGTTTATTCCTTGCTAGTAGCCAATGGATCACATCCTTTGCAAGTGTATGGGTGGATGGACAATATAATGGATGGATGATAATAGCGGATGATGCTGTAGGCTTAGGATGAGGATTAGGCTAAGGGCTAATTGGATTGGGTGGATTAGGATTTGGACTAGATGGGGGTGACACATGGGATTGGGATGATGTGACATGATTTCTTATGGTATGTTGATACACCTTGTAAACAATTGGGAAAAACATGGGGCATGTATTTGTATCATGGCCTTTGGTCTTATGGTATGCACAATAATCATGTTCATCATATGGACTTTCTTCACATGGTTTGACTTCAGGAAGTTCAATGAGTTTTGCTTCAAGCATTCTTTGTAAAACTCTCTCAGCCGCATCCTTTGGTGAACGATTAAAATGACATGGTGATGAAGGTAATGGAGGGCTTGGTGATTTGGAGGGTTGATGGACCAATGGACTAGGAATAGGCTCACATGGTGGTGTTGGGATAGGATTAGCTGGCTCATGTGTTGGTGTGTGATTAGATGATGAAGGCCACTCTAGATCGGTATCTCCCTTATCAAAGGTAATTAAGTCTTGTTGCCTTAGGCTTGCATGGTTTATGTACAAAGGGCCATTTGGAGCTGCATGTGCTTCTTGTTGCAAAGGTGGATTTAGGCTCACTTGTGTTTGTTGGGGAGGCCATTGATAGTCTTGGTAGCTAGGTGTAATGGTAGGATATGTGGACAAAAGATCTTGAGGTGGACTCAAAGTTGAGGGCATTTGATCTTGTTGCCAAGGTTGACTTGTGCTCACTTGTTGTATGAAAGTGGGTGGATATGTTGATGTGGCATAGGTTGATATGGAATTGTCATGATAGGTGGATGGATTGGGTTTTGGACTTGTCTCATCCTCATCAATAAAGATATATCCTCCTTGAAGTATAAACTTGGTCTTAGGAGGAGAGGCTCCTTTAATTGTGATCTTGGACTTTGGTTTGCTTTCATGATTTGGATTAGGAGGATAGCCACCTTTAATTATGACCTTGGGTCTTGGTTTATCCTCATGATTTGGATTAGGAAGAGGGGCTCCTCTAATTGTGATTGGTTTCTTCTCATGATTTAGATTGGGAAGATAGCCACCTTTAATTGTGATTGGTTTCTTCTCATGATTTGGATTAGGAAGAGGGGCTCCTCTAATTGTGATCTTGGGCTTTGGTTTTATTTCATTGTTTGAATTAGAGGGGTAGCCTCCTTGAATTGTGATTATAGGCTTAGGTCTTGTCTCATGATTATAAGGATAACCCCCTTGAATTGTCACCTTAGGCTTGGGATTTGTCTCATGATTAGAGGGATAGCCCCCTTGAATTGTCACCTTAGGCTTGTGATTTGTCTCATGATTAGAGGGATAACCCCCTTGAATGATTATGACCATCTTGACAAGTGTTGACTAGGAATAGGTTGATGATGATGTAGAGATGATTTGGAATGAGTATGGATGTGACTAGGATATGTTTAGAATGAAATTGATTTGGGTATGATTAGGATATGTTTGGGATGAAAGTGATTGAATTTAGATGTTATTGGAAGAATGTGTAGGATGACTTGTCTTTATGTGTTTGGATGTTTAGAGCTTGATTTGGAAATGTTCAAACAAATGATTATGCATATACACACATGAATCACTCACGCAAGACACATAAGCAAGTTTTTAACTTTAAAAATGAAATGTGATGATTAAGCAAGCACTTGAAAACACATCACAAGCCTAATGTCTAGTCAAGTGGGTATGGCCAATTAGGTCTTAGGCTAGATTGCACAAGGTTGACTATGGAATTAAAAGTGAAATCCTGCCACACAGCCGGGAGAAAGGGGTAACCCACCCTTCACCTTCACTTCCCAAAGGTATAAAGTTTTTTGGGGCTTAGCTAAGAGTGATAAGATTTCAACTCCCAATGAGGGTGTCTTTCGATTTAGCCTCGATTGAGGTCGTCCCTTGGAGTGGTGTGTCTCCAAGCAGGCCTCCTAGATAGGGTTTACAAAAGCAAACCAAGTGAGCTATCACTTGATTCACACTCGCACTTGTTAATTGACCCTTAGAAAATGAAATGTGTGGAAGACAATTCAAGCACTTGTTTGTTTTAAACCCAAATCTAAATGTGATGGAAAACAATGATTCGTTTTAAGCCCAATTTCTTGATGATGTGATAGCAAGCAAGTTGTTCGTTTTATGCCCAAAGTCCAAATGTGTGATCAAATAATGATTAGAGATGAGAGATTAGAATGAGTGCACCTCATAAAAATTGCTTTCCAAGTTGCTATTATGATTGATCCAAATGTTGCTCCAGCTCCTTTGATTCACCTACAAGTCACTGCAAAAAATAAAATGTGATTTGGTTCGCTAGATTGGAAGATATGATTTTTTTTTCTAAAAGTCGTGCATTAAAATGTTTTAAAAAATTAGAATCGCAGGGTCAACTTCAAATCGCCATAACTCTTTGAATACTGAGCCAAATCTTTAATGTAACCACTTTTCGGAAAGCTCTCGAAGTCCTCTTTCCAACGAATCTAAGATCTCTTTTTTCCAGGACCTGTGTAAAACAAAAAACCTTCTACAACAGATCTGGTCATAAATTAAAAAAAAATCAGCAAAAAGTCGCGCGTCAAAAATTTCTGAAAAATTAGAATCACAGGGTCAACTTCAAATCGTCATAACTCTTCGAATACTGAGCCAAATCTTTAATGTAACCACTTTTCGGAAAGCTCTCGAAGTCATCTTTCCAACGAATCTAAGATCTCTTTTTTCTAGGACCTGTGTAAAACAAAAAACCCTCTGCAACAGATCTGGTCGTAAATTAAAAAAATAGCAAAAAATTGCGCATCAAAAATTTCTGAAAAAATAGAATCGCAGGGTCAACTTCAAATCGTCATAACTCTTTGAATACTAAGCCAAATCTTTAATGTAACCACTTTTCGGAAAGCTCTCAAAGTCCTCTTTCCAACGAATCTAAGATCTCTTTTTTCCAGGACCTGTGTAAAACAAAAAACTCTCTGCAACAGATCTGATAAAAAAAATCAGCAATATAAAATATCTTCAACCTACAAATCAAATCGCATAAACCTGCAAAATAAGGGTTAGTCCCACCAGGCGTGCCAAATGTAGTTAGGGTAAAATTGCAAATCAGGGCAAATGAATAAACAGCAATGATAAAAACCCTAGCAATGCACAATGAAGCACAAGACAACATGAAAATCTAAATAACAAATGTAAATGCAAACCGATCTCCACGCTATGCTTGATTTATCTCCATTGCTCTTCTCCACCTCGCATGAGCATGCAAGATTTTGAAGGATTATTGTTGGAGGAATGTTGGGTGCTCATTTCTGCAGCATAACATTAAGATGAAGATGATAGAATGAATGATAGATGAAGGATGCAAAGGCTCTAATGATATTTCAACAGCATGTGGATACTTGAGGATCAATGCATTTTAAAAAATTTGGCAGAATAAGGGTACTGAAGCTCAATGCATGCTAATGGCTTGTGAAGGGTTTGATTTATAGAATTGGTTTGGTTCAAATGGATGGCTAAGATCAATTGGGGCTTTAGATGAAATGGATGGATAGGATTAAATTAGGTTTCCTTACACATCAAGAAATTGTAGTCATGTGACTTGTGGCAAGGGAAGATAAGGCTTAGGTGTGCTTGTGTAGATAAATACTAAAATTAGGTCCCATTAGTTGTGCATGTGAAAGATTTGAATGAAAGTTGTAATACATGATTGAATGGATAAGTGTTGGAATGTGGTGAAAGGAGAGAATTTAATTCAAATAAAATATTTGAATTAGTTGTGATATAGTTGGAAATTAATTAAATAAATAAAATTTATTTAATTAATTGGGTAAATGAATAGGATGGGATAAGATATGATGTGGAAATTAATTAAATAAATAAAATTTATTTAATTAATTGGAAAGAGGATAAGATAAATGGGATTATGCCTGTGAAATTAATTAAATAAATAAAATTTATTTAATTAATTAGCTAAGTGGGATAAGGATGGGATTGAATAGGATTTTAATTAAATAAATAAAATTTATTTAATTAATTGGCTAATGGATAAATGGGATTAAGAGTGGGATTTAGGATAAAAATGGCTTATGATGTTTAGGATAATGTTTTAACAAGATGTTGTAAGACATACACAAATTTAGGACAAATTTGGGTGTCTACAATGTGAAAGAGTTGTTAAAGAAGTTTTGGATGGAGGACTCTAAATTGGTGTGTACTCCCATGGTGACTGGTTGCAAGTTGAGCAAAACTGGTGAATCACCTAAGGTTGATCAAAAGAAATACAGATCCATGATTGGAGGATTGCTTTATCTAACTCAAACCATACCAGATATTATGCATGTAGTTTGTCTTATTGCAAGATTTCAAGCTGATCCAAGAGAATCATATGTTATGGCAGTCAAGAGAATCTTGAGATATTTGAAAGGTACTCCAGATTATGGCTTATGGTATCCAAAGGACAATGATTTCACTCTCAGTGCTTATACAGATGCAAATTGGGCCAGAGATGTTGATGACAGAAAGAGTACAAATGGAGGTGCCTTCTTCTTAGGTAGCAGACTAGTTTCATGGCTAAGAAAGAAACAAGACTTAATCTCTTTGTCAACTGTAGAAGTGGAATATATTGTAGCAGCATGTTGTTGCACCCAAGTGCTATGGATGAAGTAGACATTGAAGGACATCAGATTTGTGTATGAAGATCCAAATGTAATCTTTTGTGACAATACAAGTGCTATAAACATTTCAAAGAATCCAGTGATGCATTCAAGAATAAAGCACATATCAATAAGGTATCACTTTTTGAGAGAGAAGGTGATAGAGAATGAAGTAAATTTGGAATATGTATCCACAAAGGATCAAATTGTAGACATCTTCACCAAGCCTCTTCCTAAAGATACCTTTGAGTATCTCAGAGAAAAGTTAGGGGTCATTACCCCTCCTACCTTGAACTAATATGCATAGGAATGCATCAATCCATTGGAGCTCAAAGTGTCATTCTTTGATTTGGATTGATGCTTTGAGAGTTACTTCTCAGGGGGAGTAGCTAAATGATGTCAAAAGAGTTGGGTGCAGAAGTTCAACTTGATCAAAGCAGTAGTGTGCAACTATGTTCCCTTTGCCATTGATGTCAAAGGGGGAGAGAAATCATGTGAAAAACTCAGAGAGAAAGAGTGTAGATGTGTAAAGAGATATGGCGAGAATCTTGTCTTGATGGTTGTAGTTTTTCACATCATATGTTGCCATCAATGACAAAAGGGGAGATTGTTGCAAGTATGTGCCTAATCAATGTTGTCATTGATGTCAAAATATTTTTGTTGTCATTGGTGTCAACTATATCCATATCTTGTTACTTTCTTATGCTTTGAATACACTCATGTAATTGACTCTCATGTTGAGGATATTGAGAAAATTAGTCCTCTGGTAGAAACAGTGAGGTGCAGTGGAAACAGTGTGCTGAATACAGAAGAACAATCCAAAAGATTGCTCTGCATTTCCTATAGGATGAATATCTTTACCTACGGATTGGAAGTTATTTAGAAGCCTGTCTAAAGATACTATATTCTGAGTTTGAGCCTCCAGTATGAAGATTTGAGGAAGTTGTGTTCACCAGAGTAAAACCTATTTTTTCTATTCATTCACTGGTGTCTGGGAGAAAGTATTTTACTCTGTATTCCTCCACATTTAAGTATTTAGCTCTGTGGTTTTAGAGGGAAGTCTGGGATGATGACAAGTACCTACAACTCCAATGGTTTGTGATTTGGTGGTCCGCAAGCTATGTTTCTTTTATGACAGTTGAAGATAGTGAATTTCATGTGCTCCAGTGTGAAGAATCTCATGGATAAAGTGGTTAGAGTTTGTGCGGTTGCTCTTGGTGATTACAATGTGCTTGTGGAGGCATCTTGATCATGTTCCTACCTTTGCATTGGTCCACGAGGAGTATTTCAGATCAAAATTGAAGATTGTTCCCAAATAGCATAACGTACAACTAGTCTTAGTTGACTTGGTTAATTCCATTGATTGTAGAGATCTCTTGAAGATTGCAGAAGCATGTTGTGGTGTGGAAGATCATATTTGAGTTTGTGCTAAGGCGTGATGTGATCCGCACATAATGTTGTGTCTTCTCCTTAGCATAATCTATATTAGGTACAGACCTATTTTGATGTAACGTATGTTTGCTGACCTTGGAGCTTGCTCTAATGGTTGATGATTGTAATGCTAACCTTGATGATTATTCCAAGGTTGATTTAGTGTACAAATATTTGTAATTGAGTTGTGAAAATTTGTTAAAGTGCCGAAGATGCAAAGATAAGCTAGAAGTAAAGTAAAGAGTAGAGCAAAGGTGTTTGTGCTTCAATGGAACTAAACCTTGGCATGGAGTAGATGATGTTATCTCAGTTCAACCCTTTGGCGGTGAGCCTTCTTCTTGCAGTGAGCATTCTGGGTAGTGAGCCCTGCAAGCAGTGAGCCTCCTTTTGTAGTGAGCAATTTGGGCAGTGAGCCCTATAGGTAGTGAGCCTCTGATTTTTGGTATTGATATAACATATATATTTCTGTGGGATAACACCCACCGTGGTTTTTCCCTGTTAGGGTTTTCCACGTAAAATCTGGTGTATTTTGTGTTGATTGTGCCTTTGTGTTATGCTTCTCATTCTATGCTTTCATGGTTATATCTGAATATAAGTGATTGATAAGTTAAGGATTGAAATTGGTTAAATGTTTTAGGACAACTGTTTCACTCCCCCTCTCAATTGTCCACTGTAGTTCAACAGTTAGTAGATTATTCCTATTGCTGATTTTCCAAGTGCTTTTGAGAAAATTTTATTAATACTAGAAACAGTGTGTTGAAGAGTCTTTTGGCTTACAGAATAATGTTTGAGTTTTTTCTCTGCATTTCTTTTATGTTGGAGATCTGAGTGTGTAGTTTGGATATGTTGTCAAGAAGTGTTTGAAGATGCTAAATCCAAAATTTGGTGCTCCAAAATACTGTGCAGTGAAAGTTACATTCACCAGTTTGAGAACAATATTTGACAGTGTTTCTGAGTTGTGCAGAGGTGTCTGGGAGAAAGTAGTTTTCTCCGCATTCCTCTGTAGAAAGGTTTCAGGTACTATGGTTCTAGATATGTGGTCATAAGGATCTTACCTATCTTCCATCCAAAAGGTTTTTGATTTGGTGCTTCGAAAAGTAGTTTATTGTGTGGCAGAGTTCGACAGTGTTGTTGTGTTCAGGTGAAAGCTATTGTGTTCAGGTGAAAGTTGTTGTGGCTGAATTTGTTAATTTCTAGGTGACTTCAAGATGTTCGTGGATGCTTCTAGATTATTTTAAAGCCCTGTGTATGGTCTACAAGTTATGGTTGTGATCGTGGAAACATGTGATTAAGTATTCCTTATGTTTACACTATTTGGTCGACCTTAAATGTTTGCGCCAGTTGAGGAGTTGATTTGGTGATTATGTGAGTGTTGTGTAGTGTTCTTGGGTAGATTTGGGTCTGAGCTAAGGCATAGAGTGGTTTTCCTTCATTCCCTTTTGTCATGGAATGATTAGGTCCAGACCTAATTCAAATATTGTGTGTTTGCCAACCTTGGTGATTGTGTTGTCGACATTGAAGATTGTTTCAAAGGTAATGATGGTATGAATAAGTGTTAAGGATTCATGGATGCATGTGTGTGAATGGGGATATGATGTTGTGATGCAAATTTGATTAGGGTAGCAAGGGCTACCAGATGTAGTGAGCAGAAGGTGTCTACAATTTTCAGTGATGCTATGAAGGTGTTGTGTATGTTGTGGTGTATAATGAGCTTCATTAGAACTGAACTCCATGCATAGGTTAGATGCAACTATATCAGTTCAAAGTGTGGCAGTGAGCCATTCTTTTCTTCCTTCTTTCTTTTTTAGTGGGCAGTGAGTCCACTTGGATAGTGAGTCCCCTATAGTGAGCATTCTTTCTTATGGCAGTGAGCCTCTACTAATTTGGTATTGCTACTACATTATATTGTGAGCTAATCCTCACCGTGGTTTTCTCATTTTAGGGTTTTCCACATAAAAATTTGGTGTCCTCTTGTGCATGGTGTTGATGTGTTTAAGTTTCTATTATCTGCTTTTCATGTTTAATCTTCATAACAAATTAAGGGTTTAAGTGAACTATTTTGGATGATTATGTTTATGAGGGTTTAAAGTTTTTGATACAACTGATTCACCCCCCACCCCTCTCAGTTGTCTTGTGCCTTCAACAATTGGTATTAGAGCAAGGTTCCTTAGAAGAAAGCTTAACATCTTGAGGTAGATCTGGGATGGCACACAAGAAGAATGTTCTCCTATTTGATGGATCTTCAGAAGATGAATGCATGTCTGTTAGTAGTGAAGAACCCAAGTTTGCTCTTGAAGACCTAGAGAGGAATGAAGATGAAATCAAATATTTGAAGGAGAATGTTAAAGAAGTAGATGAATGTATCAAAAAATTAAGTGAGCAAGTCAAGAAGTTCAAACAAAGGCATAAGGAGGTTAGTGAACAATTGAGGTTAGCAAATGAATCCATGATTTGTCTAAAAATGCAAGTTGAAGAAAAGGTAAGAACTAAGGAATGTCTAAACTCAATGGTAAAAGGCAAATCTGAAGAATGTAAAAGGTTGGAGCAAGAAGTTGTGAAACTGAAGTTAGATCTGGAAAAGACAAAGAATTATGAAGAAAAATTCAAGATAAGTTCTGTAAAGCTTGATGAGATGATTGCAAGTCAGAAAAGTCTCAATGATAAAGAGGGTTTAGGATTTGAAAAAGGTGAAAGTTCCAAAGTAGATTAGACTTCAAATCAGAGGAACAATGGAGAGCAGATCCAGAATGAAAAGAATAAAGCTAGAAGAGCTCTAGTCAGACAACCAAATGCTCAGAGGTACCCATCTTTCAATGGTTTTTATCATTTTTGCAATAAGTATGGACACAAAGAAATAGAATGTAGAAGTAGAAGGAATCAAAATGTTCCATCCTTCTCTGGTCAATGCTTCACATGCAATAAAGTTGGTCATAGAGCTACTGTATGCAGAGTAAAGTGAGTCAGAACTCTACTAGATGTTTTGCATGCAATAAGTTGGGACATAGAGCTAATGAGTGCAGAAGTCAATTAAGAAATGACTATGGCAAGGATAAAATAGTTAAATATTTCAGTGGCTAATGTTATACATGCAATAAATTTGGGCATAAAGTTAATCAATGCAGATCCAGGATGAATGGAAGAAATACTAGTTAGAAGCATGTTGTGTGCTACAATTGCAATAGATCTAGACATACCTCTAAGTTTTACAGAAGTAGAAGCATGAAGAAGGATAATCTGGTAGAGAAGAATAAACTAATACGAAAGGTTGATCCAGTAGAGACTAAGAAGGAGATGAGTAAGATCTGAATAAAGAAGGATGTAACAGAGGTTAAGGATGAGCCTGTATAGACATCTAGTGCAGATGTTCCTTCCAAGAAGTAAGATTAGAGCTTTGGCTCAGGGGGAGCCTTATTAAAAATCTTTTCTCCCCTGTCAAAGGAATGGTGTTGATGCCTCAGCATGAAGAGATAAGGTTAATGATTAGCAACAAAGGTTTAAATCTAGAGTTGTGTAGATTAGCTTAGTTGATAATTTTGCAAGAGGATCTTATCTTCCACAAGAAGTTTTCTAAAAATTTGATCAGGTAAGAAGACATGTTATAAATTTTGGCTAAGTATCTGTCTGGTAAAATCAAGCTACAGTGTTCTAATAATTTGGTTCGCATTGATCCATTATTAAAGATATTACTCTACGGTTCTGGCATATGATTATTGATCATTGGATACATCTACATCCAGAATTTTGTCTGATTTTGATGATTAGCTTGAAAGTAATGAGTAACAGAAGTTTGGTTTGACAAAACATAGTTGTTTCTAGTATAGAGTAGTTTTCATGTTCATTGGAGGTGTTTGAGGATCTACAGATGAACTTAGAGGTGAATGGAGATGAATCAAATGAGTCTTCAAGCAATGGAGAAGAAAAAGATAAAGAAAAGAAAGTGCAGGTTGAAGAAACTTTGGAAAAGATTCCTAAGACCCCTAGGTTTGTGTAGAGACATCACACTGAAGACCAAATCATTGGTGATAAGAGCAAAGGTGTATTGACAAGAAGCAGAGCTATTGAAGAATAGGTAAATCTATGTTTACTTTCCAAAGTTGAACCCAAAACACTGATTGAGGCATGTAAGGGGTACTCACAAGTGGAAGAAATAGACTATGAGGAAACTTTTGCTCCAGTGGCAAGAATGGAGGCTATTAGGCTATTTCTGGCTTATGCAACACATAAGGATTTCAAGGTATATTAAATAGATGTGAAGTCTACTTTTCTAAATGGTGAGTTGGAAGAGGAAGTATACATACGGCATTTGGATGTATTTCAGTTGTCAGACAAACCAAATATCGTATGCAGATTGAAGAAGGCATTGTATGGACTGAAGGAATCTCCCAGAGCTTGGTATGCAAAGGTTAGACAGGTATTTGTTGTAGCATGGATTCAATAAAGGGTCTGCAGACAATAATTTGTACATCAAGGTAAGAAAAAATCAAATACTGATTGTTGAGGTCTATGTGGATGACATAATCTTTGGTGGAAATGAAGGTATGTGTAAGAACTTTGTAGATGAAATGCAAAAAGAATTTGAGATGTCAATGTGTGGAGAGATGAACTTCTTCCTTGGGCTACAAATCAATCAAACAGATAAGGGCATTTTCATTTTACAATCAAAGTATGTTAAGGAACTATTGAAGAAGTTTGGAATGGAAGATTCTAAACTAGTTTGTACCCCAATGACAACTAGTTGCAAGTTGAGCAAGACTGATGAATCCCCTAAGGCTAATCAGAGCAAATATAGATTCATGATTAGAGAACTACTATACCTAACAGCTACCAGACCAGATATCATGCATGCAGTCTATCTTGTGGAAAAATTTCAGGAAGATCCTAGAGAGTCATATGTGGCATTGAAGAGGATATTTAGGTATTTGAAGGGCACTCCTGATCATGGTTTGTGGTATCCTAAGAACAATGACTTTACCCTAAGTGCCTACACAGGTGCAGATTGGGCCAGATGTGTAGATGATAAGAAAAGTGCAAGTGGTGGTGCATTCTTTCTTGGAGATAGAGTTGTATCATGGCTAATCAAGAAGTAGGATTTAGTGTCTTTATCTACTGCAGAGGTAGAGTACATTGCAACTACATCCTGTTGTACATAGGTTGTATGGATGAGACAAACCTTGAAGGATATCAAAGTTGAGTATGATGATCTAATTCCTATCTTCTTTGATAATACCAGTGCTATTAACATTTCAAAAAATTTGGTGATGCATTCAAGGACAAAGTATATTTTAATTAGTTATCACTTTCTGAGAGAAAAGGTTGCAGAGAATGAAGTGAAGCTAGAGTATGTACCTACAAAGGATTAGGTTGCTAACATATTCACTAAGGATCTTCCTAAGGATACATTTGAGTATCTCTAGGAGAAGTTAGGGGTTATTGCCCCTCCTTTAAACTAGATGCATAAGGAAATGCATCAGTCTAGTGGATTTCAAGATTCATTCTTTTCTGGACTGATGATAGAGGCTACCTCTCAGGGGGGCAGGTAGTGGTATTGATGATTATTGCAATTAGGGGGAGTAAGAGTTGGTACAAGTTGGTGTGTACTTCTAAGGGGGGTATTCAAAGTAGTTGAGAATAGTCCAAGTATGTGTAGTATCATAATCAGGGGGAGAAAGCTTGAGAAAAATGTGTTACCCTTTGCCATTGATGTCAAAGGGGAAGAGAGTTCATGTGAAAAATAAAGGGAGAGAAAGAGAGTAAGATGTATAAAAGAAAGGGGGAGAGGTGCAGAGTTATGTCATGATGGTTTTTCACATCATATGATACCATCAATGACAAAGGGGGAGATTGTTGCAAGTATGTGCTAATCGGTGTTGTCATTGATATCAACATGTTTGTGTTGTCATTGGTGTCAATTATCTCTTCTAATATTGTTGTTGTTGTTTGATTAAGTTGTTGTGTTAAAGTGATCTGAATGCCTTATACAGGTGTTGATGATGTTAGTAGATTGTTCCTATTGCTGAGTTTCCAAGTGCTTTTTAGAAAAATTGATTAATACTGGAAACAATGTGTTGAAGAGTCTTCTCGCTTACAGAATATTGTTCAAGTTTTTGCTCCACATTTCTTCTGTGTTGGAGATTTGAGTGTGTGGTTTGGATATGTTGTCGAGAATTGTTTGAAGATGCAAAATCCATAATTTGGTGCTCTAGATTACTGTGCAGTGAAAGTTATGTTCACTAGTTTGAGAACAGTATTTGACAGTGTTTTTGAGTTATGTAGAGGTGTCTGGGAGAAAGTAGTTTGCTCCGCATTCCTCCACAGAAAGGTTTTAGCTGCTGTGGTTCTAGATATGTGTTCATAAGGATCTTACCTATCTTCCATCCAAAAGGTTTGTGATTTGGTACTCTGAAAAGTAGTTTATTGTGTGGCAGAGTTCGATAGTGTTGTTGTGTTCAGGTGAAAGTTGTTGTGGCTGAATTTGTTGGTTTCTAGGTGACTTCATGATGTTTGTGGATGCTTCTAGATTGTGTTAAAGCCCTATGTATGGTTCGTAAGTTATGGTTGTGATTGTGGAAGCATGTGATCAAGAATTCCTTATGTTTACATTGTTTGGCAGACCTTGAATGTTTGTGCCGGTTGAGGAGTTGATTTGGTGATTATGTGAGTGTTGTGTAGCATGTCTAGGTAGATTTGGGTCTAAACTAAGGCATAGAGTAGTTTTCCTTCATTCCCTTGTGTCGTGGAATGTTTAGGTCCAGGCCTAATTCAAATATTGTGTGTTTGTCAACCTTGGAGATTGTGTTGCCGATCTTGAAGATTGTTTCAAAGGTAATGATGGTATAAATAAGTGTTAAGGATTCATGGATGCGTGTGTGTGAATTGGGGATATGATGTTGTGATGAGAATTTAATTATGGAAGCAAGGGCTTTCATGTGTTAGACTATCGGTTGTAGTGAGAAAAAGGTGTATATAATTTTCAATGATGCTGCGAAGGTGTTGTGTATTTTGTGATGTATAATGAGCTTCATTGGAACTGAACTCCATGCATAGGTTAGATGCAACTATATCAATTCAAAGTCTAGTAGTGAGCCATTCTTTTCTTCCTTCTTTCTTTTTCAGTGGGCAGTGAGTCCACTTGGATAGTGAGTACCCTACAATGAGAATTCTTTCTTATGGCAGTGAGCCTCTTATAATTCGGTATTGTTACTACATTATATTGTGAGCTAATCCTTGCCATGGTTTTTCCCTTTTAGGGTTTTCTGTGTAAAGTTATGGTGTCTTCTTGTGTATGGTGTTGATGTGTTTATGTTTCTATTATCTTCTTTTCATGTTTAATCTGCATAACAGATTAAGGGTTTAAGTGAACTATTGTGCATGTGATTATGTTTATGATGGTTTGAAGTTTTTGATACAACTGATACACGCCCCCTCTCAGTTGTCTTGTGCCTTCAACGGGAATACCAACCACTTAACTGTCCAACCAACCCTTGGAATACCAAGAGTCACACAACTATAATTTTACCGCACATAATATCAGGTTACCACAAATATCAAGTATGATGTCTCCATGTGGATAGTCATCTTGTATACTTAGTTGATGACGCACACTATGAATCAATAGTTACATACATAACGTTGTTGGTATAAATACATATTTCTAGTATAGCCACCACTACCATCTCCTCAATTATGGTAGCATATTCAAACATAACTTCACTTTTGACTTCTTGTAGTACCTTGCACCATCTTCTAGAACATTATCCTACTCGTAGATTGTGTCATGAACTCTAGTGTTGTTGTAAGTGCTTCTACAGTACTATTCATGCTTCTAGAAAACACTAACTTATATGCAACTATGAGTTCTGTTAGCAAGACGGTTGTCGTTGCACCAAAAGATCAACCTTTTAATGTCTTATACAACTGCCAGAGTTAATGAATCCATGGGAGGCGGTTAAGCCTTGTCACCAACCCAAGCGTTGTGTTGC
The DNA here is from genome assembly GCA_027924645.1 of Cunninghamia lanceolata. Lineage (NCBI taxonomy): Eukaryota > Viridiplantae > Streptophyta > Pinopsida > Cupressales > Cupressaceae > Cunninghamia > Cunninghamia lanceolata. The sequence continues at coordinate 14,367,561 of BSBN01001272.1, read as the reverse complement.
ACAACACAAGGAGACCAAGGGTACACACCTTACAACAATCCCCCCAGCGCAAGCGAGGTGTTCAAACCTGTGACCCAGGCTCTAATACCAATTGTTAGCAAGATAGTTTTGGTTTTACCAAAAGATCAACCTTTTAATGTTTGATACAATCGCCAGAGTTAATGAATCCATGGGAGGTGGTTAAGCCTTGTCACGAACCCAAGCATTGTGTTGCATAGCACAAGGAGACCAAGGGCGCACACCTTGCGACAAGTTCTTCATCTAGATGACTTACAGTTTCTATCATAACACCACCACATGTAGGCAAACCACCTATATTACACTACAACTCACTACCACAACATCACCACATGTTAGTCAAAATAAATGTTATACCACAGTAGCTGAAACTCATCACATCTCACAACAATATATTATGTAGACAAACTCTTTCTAAAAGGCCTCTCTATAGGTGAATATCACCCAAGTCCCAATATTTCACAAGGTGTCTTAATGTGTAGATGATAGTATACAACCTCACAAACAAGTCTCACAATATCACCATATCATCATATAATGATGCATCAACCTATTTCATTCATACAAACAATTAGATATAGCCTTGAACCATCCTCATAGAATTCCATCACAACTATCTAAATGTCATGTAGAATACTAGTAGATTGACAACCAAAACATGACTATACCATGATCCCACTACTCGTAAGAAGTCCAAGCCCTCATGGTCATTGAGAAGCATGTGTGTATGGCATTGAGAATAGGGCTAGGAGCATGATGAGTGTTGTTATAAAGAATAAGATGTTCTTGAAAAATAGCCAAGTGTCTACATTATGTTTTGTCTCACGGTCTCCTATATTAAGGGTGGCCTCATTATCGAAGCCCTCCTACACACCCTGAAAATCATCATGTGGAGAGGAAGTTAAAGGAGGGAGATTTGTAGGAGGCCACTCATATAAATAGGTAGAAAGGTTGATGGAAGAAGTGGTAGGAGCCAAAGAAGACATGTTAATACATAAGTTTCTTCACATCGGTTGAGAAGGAAAAAGAGATTGGCTAGTAAAACTCATAAAAGAAAAAGAATAAAGAGTCTTAGCACACACTAGAGGAAAAGATCAGGTTATAAAGAAAGAGGTGAACACAATCAACTAGATGAAAATATAAAATTATAAGTAAAAGTGCATTGGATTCACCAAAATGTAAGATGAAAAAGTTATTTTTTGATTTCCTAAGTGTGTTTAAGGTTTCAACTAATCTACCTACACTACTGTTTTATGACAAAAGATAGCAATGTGTTTAGCCTTATCTAAAATATGCTTCTACCTAATTAAACTATGTTTGTTGAAGGAAAACACAAATTTGGGAAATAGAAAACTAGTGAATCTAGACATGGAGAAGCAAATAATAAAAATAAGTTATAGAAATGAGAACATGGATCTACAAAGGACCTAGAGGATTGTCACGACCCTATCTGTTTACAATTTCAAAATGTTAATATTGATAAATAATTATATCTAATTAATATTAATTATTTTGAATCGATATAAATTATGATTCTCAATTCAATAGATTAAAATATATATTTAAGTAAATTATATAGACCAATAGAATAAATAAATAATGATTTCTATAATGATACAATAGAGATATTTTAAGTTGAAAATATATCTTTTTAGAAAAAAAATCTTATTGACATTGTGAATATTTGATTTTGTTATTTTTCTAATTTAGCCACAAGAAGAAGTGCGAGTTCTATGTCATAATGATAATTAATTGTCTTTTAAAGGAATATTTTTTGTGTCAATTTAATTTAGAAATTGAGAAAGTGGGGAAGGTGGAGTAAAGGCAATTTAATTGATTTTATTCTTATTCTATTTTTGAAAAGAAGATTCTGAAAGAAGAATAAGAGGCTATTTTAACCTGGAATAGGAAGCAACACTCTTTAGGAGGGACATGGATACCAAAAATATTTTAGAACTTCATTATATAGGTTTCTTTATTCTAAAATATGGATTTTCTGAAGAAGAAGAAAAAAGTAATAAGAGGCTATTTTAACCTGGAATAGGAAGCAACACTCTTAGGAGGGACATGGATACCAGAAATATTTTAAAACTTCATTATATAGGTTTCTTTATTCTGAAATATGGATTTTTTGAAGAAGAAAAAAAAGTAGTTGGAAATGGTGAAGGGAGTTCTTCTTTGATGTACAAAATTAATTTGTATGCACAGCTAAGGATTTCATCTCTCATTGGAAGAGAGGTATTGAGTGAAGAATCTTTTATGGGATAACCTTGATTATTATTTTTATTTAAATATTTATTCTCTACATTTGAAATGGCTGAAATAATATTTATTTGTGAAATTATAACTATTTCATCTTTCTGTATGTTATTATTGGGAACAATGATTTTTGCAAATTTTGATGAGGGGATTTAATCCTTTTGTCTTCTTTTCTTTAATTGATTTTTCCCGAGTCTCAAACTTGCAAAAATTAGTATGGACTCATATATTCATTTTCTTTTTCTATGGCACTAATCTAGACTATTCTGAAATCAATATATTAGATAGTTTACAATAAAAACAACTTTTTAATGGTCATGAATCTATCTAATTCATTTATGAGTTTTATTCTCCTATGTCTTAACTTTCACAAACAATTTGAATTTTTAAATTTTGTTTAGAAATGAGAAAGTTATAACCATTTTATGACTGCTGGGTAGTTCTATTTTATCAGCAAAGATTTGTAATCTATCTAATTCATTTCTGAGTTTTATTCTCCTATGTCTTAGCTTTCACAAATAATTTGAATTTTTAAATTTTGTTTAGAAATGAGAGAGTTATAAATTTTCTTGTCAGGCAAATTTGAATTAAATTTAAACTTTTCATATGTGAACATGAGAAAATTTTAACAAAAAAATTGGAGAAATTATTTATCTCTATTGTGATTGGCTCAAAAAATGAACTCTTCTCGGCGGATTGTTGGAGATACTATTTTTAGTGCAACAAACACCTAAAATTGAGGAGGTAATTCTAGTTAGAAGGGAGGAGGTGGCAATGGTAACATTTTTTTTTGAGTGAAACAAACACCTAAAAATGAGGAGACAAATCTGGTTACAAGGGAGAAGGTGGCAATGGAAATTATTATTATTATTATTATTATTATCCAAATAATTTTTTAAATATTTTTATGAGTGAGTCAATATTTGCAAGAATTTGGTTATGAAACAATTCATTTTTGCTTATTGGTTATTAAAATGTTATATGATTATTATCATTATTATAATTATAAAATATTGTAATATTTATATTATTATAATATATAATGATTTAATGTATTTGTAGTTTTCTATAGTTTTTTTATTGTTTTGGGTATAAAAATATTAAAAATAACTAACAAATTAATTTTTTTAATTAATATTAATATTATTATTTTATTCTCTTATGTTTGCTAAATATTAAAAATTAGTAACAAATTAATATATTATATTATTGTAATATTTATATTATAATTTATAATGATATAATATTAATATTATTATTATAATATTGTCTAATATTATATTGTTATTTTCATATTAATATGATAGTTTTATTTGTATTGAATAAAACAATATAATTCTTAATAATAATAATAAAAATAATAATGATATAATAATAATAATAATAATAATAATTTCATAGTAATATGATAGTTTAATTTGTATTCAATAAAACAATATAATTTCTAATAATAATAATAATAATAATATTCCGATGGGATTATTGATTTTACATATGAATGGAATTATAATTTTTGTACTAACAAATTAATATATTTGATTAAATAATAAGTGACTAAATTAAAATATTGTTGTGATATAAATGTTTATATATTATTATTATGAGTGAGTAAAATTTATGGTACAAGTAAAAAATAATCTTAAAATTATTAACTATTTATTATTTTAAAATTAAGAAGGAAACAATTTATAGTTCGTTATTTTTTTGGCAACTGTTTTAAGGAGTAGTTATTTGCTTGGAGTTGGATTATTCAAAGCAATAAATGTATGAATGTTATTCTGAACAAAGAAATAAGAGGTCTGTAATGTTTTTCTTATTACATTATTTTTGTTTTTTATTTCAACTGATAACAAGTTAATAATATTTGTGTTATTATTTTTATTTTGATTTCCTGTGATTTTGTTTTAATTGTAAGTGCAGCAGGCAGCAGACATTATTTTGGGTGGATTTCTTCATCTAAACAACGTCAGGAGAGGACAAGGATCACCAATTGATTAAGCTGCAGTGGTTGCCATACCTATTACATTGGCTTTTCTTTAAATTATTCATGTTGGATAGGGGTTTGTGTTGCACTAAAAGACTCTTATGAATGGTTTCCTATGTCTTGGCAGAAGATTAGTGCATCTCCTTATGGATATGAGAAACCTAGTTTAGCTACTAGAAAATTTATCACATGTACTCTCTTCATCTTCAATTTTCTAGCATTTTGTGTAATAGTTGTCTTTATCATTGTGATCTTGGCAATACAAAGTAAATAGTGAGAATTTGTTAACCACATGTTGCTCTTTAAAGGGCTCATTTGCATGATTTAGTCATATCTTATTATCATATTTTTCTCATGAATTCTTGAATAATTTTTTCTTAGAGGCTACTTTTTGGTAGTGCATCTCCTTATGGATATGAGAAACTTAGTTTAGCTACTAGAAAATTTATCACATGTACTCTCTTCATCTTCAGTTTTCTAACATTTTGTGTAATAATTGTCTTTACCATTGTGATCTCGGCAATACAAAGTAAATAATGAGAATTTGTTAACCACATGTTGCTCTTTAAAGGGCTCATTTGCATGATTTAGTCATATCTTATTATCGTATTCTTCTCATGAATTCTTGAATAATTTTTTCGTACAGGCTACTTTTTGGTTTTACTTTGTCCATAGTTGTATTTGAAAACCATATTCTAAAAGGCAATGCTTTAAATTAAATTAATAAGTGTTTATACAACCCTTGATTGATACCAAAGATGGAAAATTTTAGAAGAAAATAGAGATATTCTATTTAATTTTAATTATAATATTATTATAAATTTATTATAATTATTATATTACTATAATATTATGTTTTAATTATAATTATAATATTATATTATATTTATATTATTATTACAATATTAAATATAATAATATTATATTTGTATAATTGCATTATTATAATATTATATATTATTATATTATATTTATGTTTATGTTTTTTTTAATAAAAGAGGGTAAAAATTTTATTAATCAAAGAGAGCAGTACAAAGCATAAAAGCAGCAAGAGGCCCAAACGGGCCCAAAGACAACAAACAAGAAATTAAGAAGTGGTCATGCAACATCTCACATCCTCCGTGACCAAATCCACCAAATCCTGAGCAAAATCCCTAGGTAAATTGTCCCAATCATCCACCAGCCAAGTCCCATTCTTCTTAGAAGCCCATTTGGCCAACCCATCAGCCACCTTATTCAATTCCTGAGGGATATGAGAGAAGGTGATAGAATCAAATAATTCTCCAAGACTGGTGATTTGCTTAGCCACCACCACAAGCTGTCAACTAACATCATCAAATTACCTTCTATTTATCAAGTCTATCACCACCTAAGAATCTGACTCGCAGATAATCTTATTCCTGCCAATGGCATATGCCTTCTTCAAAGATAAAAGAATAGCCAAGGCCTCCATAAGATTATTAGAGTGTAGCCCCCTATATTTTGAGAAGAAAAACACAACCACCCCAGAACTGTCTCTGCCCACCCCACCAATGCCAGTGTGCCCAGGGTTACCCCTTGCAGACCCATCAATATTAATTTTCAAGACTCCAATGGGAGGGGCTAGCCAATGCCCTTCCCTAGAAATCTTCCTTCTAGAACACCTGCTCCACTCAATCTTGGGCCTTCCAAGACCCCCAACAAGAATCCCTAGATTACGAATCACTCTAGTATCACTAGGATCTACCAAGGCTGACAGATCACATTTAGCATACAAGGTCCCCTGCAAAGCCCTAAGAATGTGAGACCAGACTTGACCCACCAGCAACTTCTTATCCAAAAAGACCCTGGAGTTGTGCTCCAACCAGATGTGCCATATAATTAGACTAGGACCAATTGGCCAAGCTATGTGTAGAAATGAAGTCCTCACCAGGATGGGCCCAAAGTTCTGCCAAAACTCCTCTAGAGAAGAAGGGTGCCTACACTGCAAACTCCAGGCCCCCCACCAAAAATGCTAAATAGTCCTAGCAAAAGGGCACTGGAAGAAAAGATGTGAAACAGTCTCAACATATTTTAGGCATAAGAAACATAATGAAGGACTTTGGAAGCCACACTTACAGAGGTTATCCCAAGTCAAACACCTGCCATAAACCACCAGCCAAGAAAAGAAATTGCATTTTGGCCAAGAGAATTTATTCCAAATATTTTTCCACCAAGGAACCTCAGCACTACCCTAGGCCTGTCTATCCAAAACATGACACCCTAAAGCAACAGTGAACTTCCCTTTTGGATCTGGACCCCAAGCCAGCACATCCCGCTCTGGAAGAGAAAAATAGACTCTATCAGCCAAAATGGAGGACAACTCCCTCTTATCCTTCAAAGATCCACCCATGGGCCATTCCTGCATATCCTTCCACTACTAAACAATTGTCTGCCCCAAAGCCTAAGGAACTTTGAAATCCATCACTCTACTCCAACCAGCCTGAACAAAAATCCTACATAAATCCCCCAAATGAGGGTGTGAGGAGAGGATGGGTGGGAAGCCATCCCAGGAGTCATGCCAAAAAGGAGCATCAAAGCCTCTATTGTAGATCCAAAACAAGCCTTGTTTAACCAGTGTAGCCCCCCTCTTGAGAGTATCCCAAATCATAGAACCTCTCCCCGAAAGACTAAAACAAGGCACCTCAGCACCCTCCACCTTCCCAAGGTACTTGAAGGTAAGGATCCTGGCCCAATACGCATGTTGATATGAACACCATCTCTAGTATAGCTTAGCAGCCAAAGCCTATCCATTCCAATCTGTCCTACGCAAACCAGACCACCATCCTACTTTGGCTGGTAAACAACTTCCCACAAAAGAAACTACTGACAGAGGCCCTCAAAATCTTTGATGAAACTTGAGGGAGAAGTCAACACAAAGCATCTATATAAAGGAAGGGCCTGCACCATGGACTTCAACAGAGTAACTCTTCCAGCCATAGATAACCATCTATTGGTCCAGTGACAAACTAGCCCACGAAATTTATCCATCACATCCTGCCAAAAACACCTGGGAAGTGGGCGAACATCCAGAGGGATGCCAAGGTATATAAAGGGAAGTTTCCCCACCTGAAACCTTAAGATCCTGGCAATACGCTGTTGAATAAGCCTGGGGATATTAAAGAAATAAATGCATGACTTACTTTCATTAATGCTTTGACCTGAGGCAGCAAGGTAACAATCCAAAATATGACACAAAGCAACCGCTTCAGCCACCTTAGCAACACCTATCAAAGTTGTATCATCGACAAACTGAAGATGAGTTTGAGGAGGAAGAGAATTACTCCATTTCCATCCCTAAAAGAGTCCATCCATAACACTGGACTTAATTAATCACCCCAAGCCTTCATCCATCAAGATGAACAAATATGGGGATAAGGGGTCCCCCTATCGAAGACCTTTAGAAGCACCAAACAGATTTGAAGACTCCCCATTTATGAGAATAGAAAATGAGAAAGTCCTCACATAGCTCATGACCCAATCAATCCACTCACAACTAAACCCGAAGGCTCTGAGAATTTTGATCAAAAAGCCCCAGTTAACTCTTTCATAAGCTTTAGCCATGTCCAACTTTATAAACATATCCTTTTCCTTAGAAGAGGCCATAGAGTGAATAGTCTCAGTCGTAATAACTGCTCTGTTGAAAATCTGTCTACCCACAACAAAGCCCCCTTGTTCCTCCAAGATCAACTTATCTAAACATGGCTTCAAACATTCAGCAATTAGCTTTGTAATGATTTTATACACCACATTGCACAAGGCAATTGGTCGAAAAAGGTCCAGAGAATTAGCACCCTCGCATTTTGGAATAAGAGCAAGAAATGTGGCATTCATGGCTCGCAACATTTGCTTATTCCTAAAAGACTCCTACACCACCTCCAATAGATCAAGGTTGATGACTTCCCAAAATTCTTGAAAGAACTCAGTCGGGAACCCATCAGGACCAGGAGCCTTCCCTTTTTTCAACTGAAACACCACATCCTCCAACTCCTTCAAAGAAATAGGTTTAAGAAGAGAAGCATTCATATCTGTAGTCACTAGAGAGGGAATACAAGCTAGGATAGAAGCTTCCTCCTCACTAGCAAGCGGGGTATCTTTAGAAAAGAGAGCAAAGAAAAAATGAACCACCTCACTAGAGATCCCTAAAGAGGAAGAAAGAACATAACCCTTAGGAGAGCGGAGAGAAGAGATAAAGTTACCTTGTCTTTGAGCCTTCACCGATTTATGAAAGAAGGAAGTATTCATGTCCCCTTCCTGAAGCCAATGAACACGAGCCTTCTATTTCCAAAAAAATTCCTCATGAAGCTCCCATTCCTCAAGGTCTTTAATTGCACTAACCTCAAGCCTGCTTAAATTCGCATCCAGACCCTGATCCCAAATCTACCTGGTAATAGAATCCAAGCACTCCTGGGCAACCCTTTTCCACTGAAACGCATTGCCAAACTGATACGTATTCCAATGTTTCAATTTATACTTCACATATTGAAGCCTCTTCACAAATGAGTACATAGTTGTACCAAAAGCAGGTCGTCCTTCAGTCCACCATCTAGAAACCAAGTCAAGAAGACTCTCCTCCTAGAGCCACATAAGCTGAAATCTAAAAGTTTGTTTCTTAGGACCACCAGCCAAATGAGTAGAGAACTTGATCAGCCAATGGTTTGATCCTTGCCAATCTAAAATTTTAGAACTTGACAGCCACTTGTCACCCACCCAAAAATAAGAAACAAGAAACCTGTCTAATTGTTCAGAAATAGCATCATCCTCAAGCTTCCTATTATTCCAAGTAAACATGCCATTCAAAGGTTTGATATCCACAAGCTGGAGCCGAGCCAAAATATCCCTTAGAAGATCAGAAGAGGGGTCCAAACAAGGCACACCCCCCCTTTTCTCCTCGAGGGAGGCAATTGCATTGAAGTCACCTACCATAATCTAGGGGAGGAAAGGATCCAACCACAGGAGAGTCTTACTAGGGACATCCATCGGAGCATAAATGTTAGAAAGAAGAATTCTTTCCCCCGTCTCCAAACTAATTGCAACCAGAGAAATGGAAAATCTACTAGAGATCCACCAAATAGGAGAAATTTTTTGAGGATCCCAAAGGCAAGCAAGACCCCCTGAGCTACCTTGCGTACCCATGCACTGGCAAAACCCTCTATTCCAAATCTTAGAAACACACTGCATCATACCATCCATAGATAACTTCATCTCCTGGAGGAAAACCACATCCGAAGAATGAGCACTAACCAAGTCTCGAATAGCCTTTTGTCTAGGGATGCTATTCATACCCCTTACATTCCATGATAACACAATCATCGCGAAGGGTGAGAGAAGTGAGTATCCAATGTTTTCACCAACCCAGATTCCACCAATGTCTCTCTAGCCATCTTAACTTTCTCTTGATCCTTCTTCCTCCCCACCATCTAGGGCTTATTAGGAGCACACTTTTTTAGGGATTTTTGTTGTAGACCCAGAGTAGGAGAAGAAGAGAGGGATTTTTTCTTACCAGAGTCTTCCAAACCTGGTCCACTAGCTAAACTCACCCTTTCATCCGAAGAGGCCAGGGCGATTTCCACCAAACCACAAGAGTCCCCAAACCCAACATCAAGAGGAGTAACTAAATCCATCACCACCTCGGAAGCCCCCACAGGAACTAGGATTGAGGTAGTCACAGGCAAAGACTCAAAATTATGATCAACTAAAGGAGAAGCTTCAACATGCATGTCAAAAGAAACGCCCTCCTCATGGACTAATTCATCCAAAGCCTCAAACTTTTTAAAAGTCTCCTCCTGTTAACGATCCTGAAGAGTCCTCTTCTGACCCCGATTCTTGTTTCGTGCCTTAACTAGCACAAAGCCATCTTTATCCGGTACCATCCCCTACATGGGTGCTTTACCCTTTTCCACCTTTGGATTAGACAGAGCCTTCACATTATCTGAACCACCAGCACCCGAGGCACAAGGGCACCTCTTTTGAAGATGGCCATACTCATGGCACAACCGACACCTGAAAGGTAAAGTCTCATAGTCTAACTATTGAGTCCAGGAGCTAGACCCAATAGTCAGATCAATAGAATCTTGCAAAGGCTAGCTCAGATCAATCTCCACACAGACCCAGGCATAGGAAAAAATTCACTTCTCCAGAGTTTACTGAGACGGGCCAATAGGCTTCCCTAGCAGCAATGCAATTGATTGCAGAATACCATGTCTCCAACATTCCAACAGCAACCAAGGAAAATGAACCCACACCGGCACCTTCAAGGGCAGCTCCTCCACCGAGTTAAAGTTGCATGCCAAGGCTTCATGAAAAGGCCAACTTGATAATAAAAGTAGGGCCCTCCCTCAAAAACCTTGTTATGATTGGAGATACACGAAAAAACCACCAGAAAGAAGTTATTCACAACTAGCAAGATTTCAGAATCACCTTCCGGATTCCATGACTTGTGAATCCAGGGTTCCAGAAAAGGCATCGAAACCCTCAATCCCATAAATTTGCAAATTAAAACATGTTTTCTATAATACTCCAGGTCCTCAACTACCGCCTTTGTTTGAATCACCAGCTTTGAACAAACTTGAGCTCTTTCCAAGCATTTGTTTATCTTGTGCAATTTCAAAGCACCAATACTAAAAACCCCAACATCAGGCGGGGATGGATGAGGAAACCCATCACCAACCTTTGCCATAACAGCATCCCCCGACGTCTCACCCAAAGGCATAGACCCTGCCATTAGAAAATCCCCTCAAGCCCCCACACCCCACACCTGCACCAAACAATGCACACACTCAAGAAAAAACCCCCCTTGAAAGCTAGAAACCCCCACCCCTTGCGGAAAACAACCCCACAGAGCCCGATCTGCAAAGAAAAAATGCATGCAATAGAGAACAAACACATGCAGACTGCAACCTGCTACAGGTTGCGAGACTGCACAGAGCTCCCACATACATGCTCCATCCCAGGACTTTTATTCTCATTTATGTTTATGTTTATTATTATATTATTATATAATATTATTATAATACTATAATATCAATTAATATAATATATCAAGTGTTATAATAAATATTAATAATATAATTAATATTATTATTAATATTATAACTATAAATAACAATTTTGTTGGTTTGACAAAAAGTAAATTTGAAGTTTACCTAATGAATTAAAAAATTAAAATTAAAACACAACTATAATTACAACTAAAACACATACTATAATTACAACACTAGGTACTCGCCACTACATGGCACTTGTTTATTTTTATTTTTATTTGGGTATTTTAATCAAAGATCTATAGTATTATAGGAGATGGAGTTCTTGGCCTTATTTCACTATATTCCAATTAGATTTATGTACATTCAATCTTTTAGTCAAAATCTTAGCATTATTTATATTAGCCTCTTTCTAATTTGATATTATGCATATGAAATAGAAATTTTAGCTTAACTTTAGTTTGGAATGAATTATAATTAAGAAAATAGAATTGATCTCTCAATTAGAAAGTAATTATAATGAAAGAATCTTTCTATCTTCATAATAAATAATATTATATATGTTTTTATGTTTTTTTTATGAATTGAATACTTAGACCATATTATTAATTATAATGAAATAAATCTTTATATCTTCATAGTTAATATTGAATATGTTTTGTGAGTTGAATATTTAGACTATATTATGCTTGGATTAGATTCTAATTAAAGAATGTAGAATTTATCTAGTTTTAATTAGCTCTAATCAGTTAGTTAATATATGTCAGTTTCTTATTAAAAATAGTTGTTAGAATATGGGATTTAATTAGATACTATTAACTTAGTTTTAATTAATTAGTTATTCATTAGTGGATCATCACATTGATTTTTAGTAATTTAATTTTATTCAATTAGCTAGTATTATCAAATTTAAATATTGTTTATTAATTAGAGTTTTTATTGAATCTAATTAGTGGTTAATTGATTTGTCATTAAAAAATAATTATTTGATCTAATATTACGAAATAAGAATTTATGTTTAGAAAAATTAATTATACAAGGATTAATATTCTTTTTCATTATTTAAAATTCTTGATTATTTTATTGCAATATTGATATAATTATTATAATATTTAGAATTAAATACCATTCTTACTTTGAATTAGTCAAAATATAAATCATTTCATTTTGTTAGATTGGTTTTAAATAGTTTTGCATTAAGTTGGTTCTAATTTATCTAAGCTCACTGAAGTATTACTCATGTAAGTTTCTTTGGATTTATGTATAATTTATTCTTGTGGAAATTAGTTATATTTCTTTAAAATGTATTTAATCGTAAATTTGTGATTTCCTTATGAGTAACCATGTAGATGGAATTCACGTGAGGGATATCATATGCTCTCACCTTGTATTTGAAAACTTGATATCAAATCTGGTTTCAAAATTAGTGTTGAACAATCATTTGAGAAACAACCCTGGAAGGACTATTACTTTTATCCTCGCTTATAAAATTGTTCTATTATTTCTTTTGTGGTAAATACTATCTTGATGATTAGTGGTATGGGACACCAAATAAGAATTTAACAACCTTCCCAAGTTCTTCAACTCCCTTACTCCTTGTAGATTGTTCTTTGTACTCTTATTATTATTATTATTAAATCAAGTAGGATACTTTGTTTAGGATAATCTAGACCTGGGTTGGTGTCACATCTCAATTTTTGCTTGCTATATATTTGATAAGACTATTAGACATTTCATTATGATTATTTTATTATTAGATGATGACATGTGTGTAAGGGTGAACTGTCATTATTTTGATAAATAGCATAAATTTGAAAGTCGATAAAATAATGGATTAATATGTTTCTGATTATGGATTTATGATTTCTCGTGTTTCGGCTATGATTTTATGGACTGACCTATTGATGAGAATTTGAGTGTGGCTAAGTGTAGGAACATGTCAAAGGTAAGAACATGGTTGAGGTAGAAGTGTCCTAGCCGCTAGAAAGAGTTGGCATGACGAAAACCCGTTGCACACACACACTCACATAGTTTCATACATATTGCATTATTACATACTACATTAATGAATGGCTTCTTTATGCATTCACGTAACATGGATATGTAGTCTTGATTATGCATTTTACTTTGAATATTGTGTGTGGTTATGACATTTAACAATTACTTATCTATATGCAATTTCACTTACTATGTACATTCTTTTCAAATGCATGGTTTCACCATGTAATCATTTTCTCTTTTCTTCTTTTGATTAAATAGATTTGAAGTGACTGTAAGCACAAAAATCACGCATAGCCTCCACAAGGACCCCTATGATGATATATGATCCTTTTCACGTACATGTAAGCATGACATAATGTCCACTAAGAAGCAAACCTCTTGGTGACGTGTCTTCTCTTTCGTCTTGTGCTGTTTCCTCTTTGTCATTTTTCCTCTCTCTCTGTTGTTGACATTTTTCGACACTTGTCAATTTGCATTTTTCTGAGCTTTCGACCCTATTCCTAAGCCTTGTATGTGTCTTGTAGGTGAGTTTTCACCTTTCCCCTATGTTTTTCATCTTCTCCACCCCCTACAAGCCTTCTAGAGGTCCCCCCTAGCCATCTCCAACTTTTGGTTTTTAGTTTCACTCAACCAATCCAAATCTCCCCCTATTATTTCTAGATCTCCCACCGGGAGATCATACCTTGCAAGTGGAAATTTGGATTCTTGCACATGACTAACCTATTTCCAGAGGCAGATCCCCTCCTTTTCATCTCCTCTACCATCACCCATCATGAATTTTTACCCAGACCCCTTTCTTTCCGGATCTCCCCCCAGGCGACCCTACTGGTGAAAGGGGCGACCCTATCACGTTTCCAACTATGGAAAAGCTCAAGTTTCTAACTCAAAATAGCTCTGTTTTCGCCTATTTTTCTTCCAGATTGCATGTTTTTTTATGCCTAATTTGGAGTTGACTATTTCATGCACTCACACATGCATAATTAGCTCCATCAAAACATTTGAAGACCCCAAAAACATAGAATAATTGCATTAGGTAAAATTCATTATAGTTGCATTCATATTTCCTTTCTTAGATTAAAAAGCATCTTTTATTTCCAAAAATACCAAAAAAAAGCACAAAAACAAGTTTTGCATGTCATACATTTGCATTCATAAAAATATAGAAAATAACAAAAACATTAGACACTTAGATAAATTGCAAACCCTTGATACCATCACAAGGTCAACCACGATCAACTATTTGGTCAAACCCTTGATATCGTCACAAGGTCAACAAAAGTCAATGCACAATTAAACCTTAAGTCAACTCAAAACCCTAAGTCAAAACCCAAAGTCTAGTTAAGATTAGTCCACATACACATATCTCTTGTCTCGGCTCACGAATGTGCCCAGGATTAAGAGGTGAGTGGGTGAGGACAGTTCTCGGTGAGATTGAGGAGATCCATCTAAGACAACAACAAGATCCATTTGTCTTACAACAACTAGAAGCATTTAGACAACTTAAAATACAACAAGCAATCATCCAATGAATTGAAAGACAACAAGCCATCAATGAAAGTAATAGCTTACCCACACAGAGGTGGAATAGTAGAAACCCTAACAGAAGAAGAGTAACTGGTGACTCTTTGGGTCATACGGTTATCTCCACAACAATAGTCATTGAATGAAACATCTACATTAGCACACAACAACAAATGCCCCAAGACGTGCCGACCCCTCTCCATGAAGTCCAGCTCTCCAACAAGTCAGACCATCCTCGTGTCTCGCCTCCTCTCGACTGGCTACTTCCATGAGAGCAAGAGTGACATGGCAGTTCACCCCGTGGCAAGGAGGGAAGGGTCCGTGTGCATGCCAAAATCTGACTTGACAACCCCAGGAAACCAAGGTCACAATTTTGAGTGTACATATTGTGGTGAACCCGACATGAAATTATAGAACCTCCTGGTTATGTGGTTTGTGTTCCCATCATTTGGATCTCAAAACTTAAACATTCAAAACAAAAATTGACAAGCATTTTCACTTTATTCTTCATAGTCACTTCCACCACTTCAGTTTCTGTTGCCTTCGCCATCATCCATTCCATTTATTCTGTGGTGTCTATAGCACCCTTGAATACGATGGAACTCGATTTAAACCAAGGGAATATTCCCTCATGAGAACTAGAAACTCTTTTCAATAGGTATGTGCCGCCACACCCAAATGTACCTATCACAAACTATTATGACTATGAAGACTTAGATTATGAACAAGATCAAAGAGACCAAAGAGAATCCAGGCATTCTCTATCTTTCAAAAATCCATCTTGGGAACACAATCTGGCCATACCAAATGTGCCACATAAAGCTAGGAGGGTAAGGTTAGAAATACATTGACCTGATCAACCTTCCACTAGCACATCAAGTACTCATCTCGCTAAGGAAGTGAAATGATTACAAAAACACTTGCAAGAGGCAAGAGACACTCAGGAGGCACTAAGAGTTGCCTTGCGAGAAGAACAAAGAGAAAACATTGCACAAGAAGAAACATACCACTACAAAAATACTCAAAGAGAAAATCCTAGAAACAAGGAACCACCTAGAGCTTCCACTCATGCTGACTTAATCGCAACTCTAGTGCAAAGGATTAGAACCTTGGAAGCAGAACAAACTACTCCTGAAAGAAGGTAGAAATCCCATCTCAACTTTTGAAATGAACAAGACCAGGGGGCATTTCGTAATCCCCCTATTTCAACTATTATTCATGAAATGCAAGAAACGATACATGTCTGAATGGGAATCCTCCTATTCAAAACAATCCTACAGTATTAGGAAATCAAACAAATCAGACAATGGGTTATCAATGTTGAAATGTGCAAGACAACTGAGAGGGGGGTGAATCAGTTGTAACCAAAACTTTAAACCCATCAACACATCAATTATTTAATCACTAATATTGTAATTTAACCATGAAAGCATGAAATCATAAACTTAAACACATCCACACATTCAACACATAAGACACCAGATTTTTATGTGGAAAACCCAATAAGGGAAAAACCATGGTGAGTGTTACCTCACGATATAAATGATATATCAAGGCTCACTACGTTAGGGCTCACTACCCATAATGCTCACTACAAAAGAAGCGGCTCACTACCAAGAGAAGGGGCTCACTGCCAGAAGTTGGTGAATTGAGATAGTAGCATCTACATTATGCCAAGGTTCAGTTCCATTGAAGAGCAATAAAACTCCTCTGCTCTACTCTACTTTTTTCACTTCACACTTATCTTCGCATCTTCATACCCACACTCATCATTCATGACTTTATTACATGTATTTATACAATTCATCAACCTTGGAATGAACATCAAGGTTGGCATTACAATCATCAACCATTGGAACAATCTCCAAGGTCGGCATGCATACATATTTAGCCAATATTCAAATTGGGTCTAGACCTAAATGGATTATGGGAGAGGAGAAATGAATGTGGACTAGGCCAAGCTTTATCTGGGACTCAAATGCAATCTTCAATGCAACAACGTGCTTTACAAACTTCGAAGAATAACCGCAAGTAGTGAAAACAACCAAGTCAGTTACAACTAGTGTTAACACTAAGACCTTTAGGAACACACTTCATGCATAATCTGGATTGCACTTTGTGGACCAATCAAAAGGAAGGAACATGATCTAGAGACTTCCACAAGCACATTATAATCACCAAGAACATATGCACAACCTCTAAACACTTTATCCATAAGATTC
Organism: Cunninghamia lanceolata; assembly: GCA_027924645.1. Taxonomy (NCBI): domain Eukaryota; kingdom Viridiplantae; phylum Streptophyta; class Pinopsida; order Cupressales; family Cupressaceae; genus Cunninghamia; species Cunninghamia lanceolata. Next base: position 14,350,555 of record BSBN01001272.1, on the reverse strand, counting down.
TTCAAACCGGAGAACTTGAACATTACTGTCGGCCACTATCATAAAGGAAAAATTGCTTGCGGAGCAGCAAATCATGAACCATTTGTACTGAAGGCACATAACATCATTCCAGATTTAATTCTAGAACTGTAGACTGTAAAACTTAAATGCAGAGAAATGTGGAGCAGAATACATTCTCCCTATCACCATTAAATACACAGAAAAAATAGTTTTTACTATGGTGAACAGAACCCACTCAAATCTTCACACCAGAGGCTCAAACTTGAAACATAGCAACTACAGACATCCCTTAACATAACTTCCAAACTGCAAACTAAGATATTCAATCTACAGGATATGCGGAGCAAAACACTATACTGTTCTTCTCAGACTCATTCAAAAAAATTCCTTAGATGTTGACCTTAGGTGTTGACATCAATGACAACACTTACTGCTCATACTTGCAACAGTCTCCCCCTTTGTCATTAATGGCAACACATGATGTGAAAAACCATCAAGACATACAATCTTACTTTTCTTCTTTGCTTCCCCTTACTTGATGCTTTCTCTGATTGCAACTTTCTTCTTAGGTTTTTCACATGAACTTCTCTCCCCCTTTGACATCAATGGCAAAGGGTGCCAGACCTTTTCTTTCTCTTTACTACACACCTGCCCCTATCATCAACACTATAACACTTACTTCTCTTAATCAGAAACTCATATCAGCAACATCTACCAACTCCTCTTGAGAGGTAGCCTACAAAACATCAATCTAGATCAAAGAATGAGACTTTGAGCACCACTGGACTGATGCATTTCCTATGCATCTTAGTTTAGAGGAGGAGAGGTGATAACCCCTAACTTCTCCCTAAGATACTCAAAAGTATCCTTAGGCAGAGGCTTAGTGAAAATATCTGCAATCTGATCCTTTATAGACACATACTCTATCTTTACTTCATTCTCTGTTACTTTTTCTCTTAGAAAGTGATACCTTATAGATATATGCTTTGTTCTTGAATGCATCACTGGATTCTTTAAAATGTTTATAGCACTTATATTGTTACTGTTACCCATTTTTCACTTACAACTCAATTGGGTAGAGCTGAAGTGGTTGACTACATTTAAAAGTGAAAGGTATTCCAACAAATTTCTGCTATGCTTAACCATCGCAAAGAGAAAAGGAAAAGAATGCTCAAATGTCCCACACAAGCCGTGGGAGTAGCTAAACTAACACAACATAGGGATATACTATACATCTGAAGATAAAAAGTAGTAGAAAAACACATGAAAGGAAGTATATCCATCATTGCATGTTGCGGTCTTGTGTTGGTCTGTTGTTCCCAACTCCTCCTTGCTCTTGAACTTCACATGAACCTGCAGATGATTGAAAGAATTGGTTAGAGCTCCGGATATATATCTCATCATATGTCATGTCAATAGAAATATAGCATATGTTTATGAAGCATTAAATCAATTGAGCAAGTATTAGATGTATGCAAGAGAGCGTGAAAAATCAAACATCATAGGAGCATCGAGCTTCACTATTTTTTTTTCTAACATGTTTGTTCACTGTGCAGGTCTAGGTGAAATTTTCATTGCTAGATTGTTTTTGTCATAGCATGTAGAGAAAAAATGGGCTCCCACAAGCGTTGAGCCCAGCATGCTACCCTCTACGTCTCAAGAGGAGAATGAGATAAGGAAAAGACATTCACAATCATCCAAATAAAAGTATTTTCAGTTTGAGGAATAATTCACAAAGTGACTGTAGGAACCATTAGCACATTGTCCATTCATGACAACCAAATCAAAGGTACAATGAAGCAGACCTCCACTTTGAAATGGGAGTCACAAATGAGCAATGAGCTCATTTAAGATGCTTACGTAATCTACAGAACAAAATAAAAGTACACCTTTTCCTCATTAAGGAGTTATGTTTGCATACAAATGTTTTATGTTATCATTGTTTATCTTTGTTGAATGGTGTTACCATCATGATATTGTACCTTTTATTGCTATCATACATCATGTTTTCTACTGTCTATATTGTTTGGAGTACATACCTTGAAGCTACAGCCATCAAGAATCAAGAGGTGATGGCAAACAATGCTCACATAGAAGGGACAATAGAGAGTGTACTATTCATGGAGTACCAATATGAAATAGTCATCATATGCATATTCATCAAGGTACCTTGCACAAGCTATCATCAAGGGAGCAACAGACTTAAATGCAAAGTACAGTCATTGAGCATTGTGGGACAACTCATTAATAAAGGGTATAGTATTAAATGTTCTGCAGTCACTATTAACATGGAGTGCCATCAAAAGAATGCAAACATTGATATTAGATAGTTACCAGAGCCAAGAAAGAGTTCATCAAATCTTGGAGCAGCCAATACAAATGTGAAATTTCAAGATAGTAGATAGTTGCATATGAAACGAGCAACTCCCAAGCTCTGGTAACTGTCTAATGTCAAAATAATGTCTTAAAATGACAAGGTCCCCTGGCATTTTTATAGAGCATGATCACAACAATCACGGTATGTAAATGCAAATGATAAGCATTTTATGCTTACAGAACAGTCAAAACTACATCATGACAGTGATAGAATATAGTCACATCAAAGGATAGAGCAATCATCATATTGTCATCACATCTCTCTGCAACATGAGGACTCAATCAGCATTTAAGACAACCAACTAGTACCAGCACTGTATAATTTATGGCAGTCACCTTGTCTTAACTAATGAGAACACAAAGCCATGGATGAGATCAATTGATAGTCTCTGACATGAGGGACATTCATAATCATATTATCATAGGGCAGAGGTCTTATATGTTTTAAGCCTTGAGGTTTGCATACAAAGATACAAAAGTTGTGAGTAATGTGATAGTAGTGGAAAAGCTCCATACAGAGTCATGAGAGTTAGAGAACTGATACAAGTAAGCTCTGGCAAAGGCCTACACAAGGAGATAGAGTTGAAGCAAAAAGAGAGGCTATGTCAAGATACCCCCTGAACCTTCCTCTTTTTCCTTAACATGCTTTACACTATCTTATTGTTTCTTTGAATATGCATTGAATAGCAGTAAAGCATTGTTACCATGTCAATAATCTTACAAATCTAATCATGGCAGTCACTGCTGAATATATAAGAAGATCTACATGCACTTGAAAGACAAATGGTGTTAAGGCATGACATTGACATGAGATACTAAACAAGACAGAGATCTACAAATTTATGAAGGCAGAGACCTTGTAGCAGGTTGTGAAGGTAGAAATTGTGAGCAAGATGACAGTCAGTTAAGAGTTTACAAAGTTTTAGGGCCATAGAGGTTCATGTGGAACATACAAGGAGCATATTGTCTTAAGACTGTCATAATCATGTCAAAAGAGAAGTTACAATACAACACACAGTCAAGAGAAGAGTTTCAAGTATTTCAACCCTAGAGGAAGAGCAATAGACAAGATTTGAGATGTAGTGCTTGACATTGCTCAAGAAAGATTGGGAAAAATAAGGTCTACAAGTCTTCTGCCAAGATCCAAAGATGTCTAGGAATCATACTTATGTGAAGAAGGGGAGTGGCAATGTTTAATATTTGTAATAGAACTGATTGTCAAGCTTTGATAAACCTATCTTGTAAATCTACAAAAGTTTTCTTTTACTAAAGACTGTGTAGGGTCATTCATTCAAGGCAAAGAACCTTGCACACAATAGTCATATAGTGACATATAGGTGCATCAGTTTAAAGAGTAGTCTCAAAGACAGACAAGAATGAAAGTCATAGTATGCAAGTCAAAGAAAGGTACGGTGTTTGTAGGAGTCATGCAAGAGGTCATCTTAGTTGCACTCCTAGTAGAGGATGAAGACAGTCCTCAAAGGGACTAATACAAAAGTGCTGAGATTAACATGAAGGCAGTAGTCATTCAAGAGTAGCCTGTTGGCAAGAGACACTATATGGATTCATGGTTGTTGTCATTGATGGCAACAAAGGTCATCCCACATATCCGCAATTCATAATGTGTCTCTACCGGAAGTCAGAATAAAGATTGTTGTGGTCCGGTGAACAAGAACAGAGCATGTGGCAAGGTCCGACAGATTGATCCGGATCTCTCAGAGGAAGTGTCTTGGTGCAGTGCAGATTTGGGGAAGACAAGAGGACTACCTTGAGTGGTATATTCCAAGGATTTAGTCTCCGGTGATGGACAAGGAAAAAGATATGAATAGTTGAGTACCGGATTCCTGAGACACAGTCAAAACAGAGGAAGAACTGACTGACAGAGTATCAGACTACTTTCCGGATGTGTTACTGTTGATGATAAAAGTTGTGAAGGCATGAATCATGTTTGGCCGACATAATTAATGATATCTACTAGTATATGCTTGATCCGCATTGCTTGGTGAGCAAGGATTCAGCCGACAGAACAAAGTTTGTAAGAAACTAGACTGTTCCGGATGCTGACTAGAAAGGTGATGAAATTACTTGTGCGAATATATATAAAGGATGGATTTAGTTGTGAAGAGTGTGAAGAAATTAATACATATACGAATAAGTCTAGAACAGAGCAGAAGTAGCAAAAAGGATCCGGTATGTGAAAGATAGCAGAATAAAGAACAGAGGAAAGATGAAGTGCAGCAGATCAGTATACTGAGCCTAACCGGAACTGAACTCCAGCATATGCAGATGCGTCCAATCAGTTCAAGACTGTGATTCTTATCACTTTGTAGACAGTGTGTCTTCTTGTAGGCAGTGGGCCTCTTGTGAGCAGTGTGCTCGGGCAGTGAGCCCTAATTGGCAAGTGCCATTTTGTAAATTCCTATTCTTCTAACAGAGAATAATTTTTGGGTTAATCACCCCGTGGTTTTCTCCCTTAACAGGGTTTCCACGTCAAAAATTACTGTGTCATGTGTTTCTTATTTCATGGTAATGTTTTTGTGTTTGATTCAATGCTGCATTAATTAATAAGAAAGTTCAAAAAGGGAAACAATTAGGATAACTGATTCACCCCCCCCCCTCTCAGTTATCAACAATTGGTATCAGAGCTAAGTTCCTCCTAATAGAGCCTAACAGCTTGAGGAAGATCTGGGAACTCAAATGGATGCATATGGTTTAAGGGAGCAACTCAAGACTGCCCTTAAGGATCTTGAATAGTCAAATTCTGAAGTCAATGAATTAAAAGAAAGACTCAAACAGGCTGATGAATTCATGAGAGAATTAAAAGACAAATTAAGTCTCTCTATGAAAAAGAGAAAGGAGCTGCTCCAACAGTTGGCAAGACAAAGTGAAGAAAGCAATACAAATGAAGAATTGACTGAGCAAACCAAGTTATGTGAAAAGTTATCAAAAGAAGTCCTTATGTTAAGACATGAAATGGAATCAGGAACTATAAAGTTTACTCAAGAGATTGAAGAAAAAAGAAAGGCTGAAGACAATCTAAGACAATCTCTTAAAGAAAAATCAGAAGAATGCCACCAGATGGACAGGATTATCAGACATCTTGAATCTGATCTTGAAGATGCCAAAGATAATGAAGAAAAACTTGAGGATCAAATTGCCTCTCTCAAAAGAGACCTTCAAACAGCAAATGAATATAAAGAGAAATTCAAGATAAGTTCTGCTCAACTTGAAGTTCTTCTTGGAAGTCAAAAGAGGACAGATAACAAGTATGGTTTGGGATATGAGAAAGGAGAAAGCTCTGGAGCCGGTCAGAAGAATCTTGGATCAGAAAATCCAAGGAGCAGGCCTAGAAGACCTCTGGTAAGACAGCCAAATGCTCAAAGATATCCATCCTTCAATGGATACTGCCATAGCTGCAACCACTTTGGTCACAAAGCTAATCAGTGCAGAATGAGAATGAATCAGATTAATTCATCCTTCTCCGGACAGTGCTTCAACTGCAAAAGGTATGGACACAAATCCCATGAATGCAGAATTATGCAAGTAAACAAATCATTCAAAGGTAGATGCTTTACATGCAATAGAGTAGGTCATATGGCTAATCAATGCAGATCAAGAGGATATCAGTCAAATATGCAAAGAAATGTTATTTGCCAAATCTGCAATAGGTCCTGTCATAATGCTAAAGTCTGCAGAAACAAGAATCAGGACAAAAGAGGTCCGGTGTACAATCAAAATCAAGACAAGGGTAAACAAAAGATGAATGCGGATGAAGTTAGAAATCAGATGAGCAAGATTTGGGTGAAGAAAAGTTCAGAGAATGTAGAGGTTGGATCCGCACTAGACTCTGGTGCTGATATTTCTTCCGGAAATTAAAAAGTGAGCTCAGGCTCAGGGGGAGACTCAAAGAAAATCCTGTTCCCCCAGCCAAACAAGAGGTGCCGAATGTGGCACAAGATGCGGATTAAAGGGTTTGCAGATATGAGTCTTGAGATGCTTCAATCAAGTTTTCAGAGGTCCGCATGGAGTCATGAAGAAGCTGTGATCGATCAAATAAGACCTGTTCAGGGAGATGCTCCGGTATGACAAAGGATTACAAAAAGGTTCGGAGAGATCCGGAAGTGCACTATCTTGTTCTACGGATTGGACAGAGTGTTTGGGATGTTCTTGTAATATGTTACTTCGATTTATTCATGATTAAAAGATCCGGATGTTATTCACAGATCAGGACTAATCTGGGATACTCCAAGCTATCCAGACAAGGCAAACCGGAATAATGTAGGTGAAGCATTTATTGCAGACAGATATTAGGGTTCGCAGAGCAATATAAGGGATTTCTCAAAAGTCATTTGCTCATTCTGCACTCAAGAAGAAGCGAATAGTGGAGCTCTGCAACAAGATTCATCAAGCACACCAAGGATCTCCTGCCGAAGTCATTGCAGAAAGAAATCAATCCAATCACTCCGTGCAAATCGAAGGCGCATAAGGTATTCTCCGTTTTTCATTACCTCACTGCAAATCTTTGAAGAATGGCTACTCCAAATATAGTTAAGATCTCTGATAGACCTCGCCCCTCATTCAAGAAACATCCTTATAAATCATTGGAGGTAGATCCACTAGGAGCCTTCTCTAGTGTTCCTCATGGTGTATTGCATATGGAAGATATTAGGGTTTACATCCATGCGAATCTTGAAGACTTTGGAGAATCAAAACTGATGGATATCTATCACAAACAATTGATAGATGACTCCTTTGAGATCAAACCTCAGTATAAAGCCATCCAGGACAAACACTTTGCACAGTGCATTCATTTCCCCTGTTTTGAAGAAGATGAATGGGTCTGGTATGTACTAAGTAGAGTACATGACAACTTCCTATGGTTGAACAAGCCCTTCAAGATCACCAAGGACGCAATTAGGGCTGTAACCGGTCTGCACTCATCCGGTGGATTACCTGTTCTCAAATCTGTCAAAAATTAGACAGTCAGTGATGCAACCGGATCCAAGTTTGACAAGAGAGCTATGACAGTTGATGATATCATTGAACCGGATGTCAAATTTGTAGCTATAATAATTGGTTACAAAATCTATCACTCCAGTAGGGAAAATTCAGTACCGGGAACTGCAATCTACACAGCCTATCAGATGTTAAAGGAGAATGCAGACTATGACTTGTGCGAGCTTCTAGTAAACCAACTCTTTGAAAATCTACAGAAGATTAAGAAGGACAAGAAAAACTCCTTCAAATATGGCAATCTGATCCTTTGTCTCTTCTTTTACTACATGAATGAGCTTCCCGGATCCAGTGGATGGATATGGCAGAATGACAGACCGGTTGCCATTCAAATCAGAGACTATTTGCATGGACTTGGGGATGCAAAAGCAAGAAATACAGCTCTATGGGGTTACTTCAAGAACTTCCAAAGCATGATGCATGCAAGAGAAAGAATACCCCAATCCCTTGTTGAAAAATACAAAGACACAGTATGCTTCATGGTAGAAACAGATCAGTGTCTGATGGAGGCAGTGGATCCAAGGACTGTCTGGATCATGCCTATGGGGTATGAAGTGGATGAACAGATAGTAGAGCTGCATGTTCGACACATGCTAAGCCAGCCCAAAGATCCTAAGGCAGAAAGGTTTGGAACCTTTGAGGAACTGAGTGTAAAGTTACATGTAGAACTCAGGGAATCGGAGATAAAGAGGAAGGTAAGAAAAGAAGTTGAGCATATTGCTCAAGGCCTAGGCATCTCAAAAGAGGCACTTGATGCCAGCCGGGAAAAGAGGAGGAAGGCTGAGGAAGAAGAGAAAAGTAAAGAAAGTGTTCCGGTTGAAACTCCCACCCGGACCAGATCATCAAAAAGATCTGCACCTCCCTCAACCAAAAGTTCAAAACCGGAAGTCCAGGCATCTGGTAAAAGATCCAAGACAAAAGCCACAAGGGCTTATAAAAGCCAAAAGGATGAAGAGGAAACAGAGTCAGATGAGGGAGTAAAAGAAATAAAGAAGCAGAAGAAGAAAGGATCCGGTAAACCCTCCTCAGGACAAGACAAGGATGAAATGGCAGAGGTATCTGTTGAAAAGCCCACTCTGTCTCTAGAGAATGTAATTAAGTCGGTCACGGTGGATGGAAACCTTCAACCAATGACTGAATCTTATGATGACTTCAGTGAGGCTGACCAAAAGACTCTGCAGGAAGCCACAGTCAAATATCTGAACATATATAATAAGGCTTTCATTGAGATCATATCTCTTATTCCTAAAAGCCTAGAAAAGGAATTGGAAGTAAGAAAGAACAATGCTCATGCAAAAGATCTTGAGATCCGGGAGCAGATAGCTATTCAGCTATATCCTCAAATTGATCCCAAGACAATGAACATAATCTTCAAGGACTGCAAAGATGAGTTCAGAAGTAAAGCCAGGATGAATCAACTCATGCTTGGTGAGACTGACAAAGTGGCCCAAGAGACAGAAGAGATCCTCCGGAAGGCCTTCAAAAGGTTCAATCTTCCTGTTGTAGAGGACTTAGGTGCAGAAACAGCTGCGGATTTGGAATCATCTATTCCGGAAGAAGTGGGCCCTGAACATACAAGCATCTCTCCTCCGGTTTCCCCTACAGTCTCCGGATCCAAAGAAGAAGAGCAATTACAGGAGAAGGAAGCAGGGGTGAAAGATAAAGAGGTTGACAGTTCCCAGACTGCAGAAGAAAAGAAACATCTGTCTCTGGCAAGAGACACTGCACAAACTGTTCAACAATTTTTGAGCAAAGCCACTATAGAAATTGATGAACCGGACCTACTCAAAGGACCATTAGATTTTGACTCTTTGTCACCGGTGCAAACAATGAAAATAGCCTCATTTGCAAATGAGAAAGTCAAAGAGAAGCTGCTGAAATCTCACATGGAAGACTGTGAGCTTATGGAGGTAGCATCTGGAGTGCTAGAAAAGATCATGCCATCCTTTCAAAAGGATCCCACAGCCTCCTCTTCCGGTAATCTCAAAACCTTAGTCAGCAGTGTTAGTACACATTTTGAATCTCTAGAAAAATCTGCTAAAGAAAAGGTCCGGAAGGAATTTTTGGATAAGAGATTTTCAGAAATATTAGAATTAATCTCTAAAGATAGGAAGATTGTGAGTATTGGAATAAAGAGCTTAGAGAATGCTCTTAAGGATGGCGGTGACATTTACAAATTTTGTATATCCTGGCCAAAGGCAACAGCAGCAATTAATAAGAAAATAAAAGAAGAACAGGACAAGCTACAAAGCTTATCTCAAAGTTTTGATCCTCTCTCTTCCTCCATAATAAATCAAGAATGTCAGACTATTGCAGTCTTGAATGAAATAAAGAATCTTTAGAAGGAAAGGAAGAATATCACTAACCGGATGGGAGAACTTAGAAGGATTATAATCCCTAAGTTGGAAACTATGCATGAGGCCATCAGTGATGCTCAGACCACCGCCCAAACAAAAGATCCGACAGATCTCAAGCAGGCAGAAGCTTTTGCATTTTTGTTGAGTGGTCACATTTCAATTTTGGATAGAATGAAGCAAAGTTGGGCTACAGAAATGATCCAATTGCAGACATCCTTTGCAGACATTCTTCAGTATATGTGAGTATGTAAATATGCGGCTATGTATAGAAAATTTTTGAAAATTTTGGTGTGCGGACCCTACCCTTTGCCATTGATGTCAAAGGGGGAGTGAGGAGCAGTGAAAAATGAGGAATCCAACTAAGGGGGAGTTCCGGAAATTGTATATAAAGACAGAGCATCAGCAAAGGGGGAGCATAGTGAAAACACTTAGTCATTTTTCACTAAGTGTTGCCATCAATGCCAAAGGGGGAGATTGTTGGCAAGAGACACTATATGGATTCATGGTTGTTGTCATTGATGGCAACAAAGGTCATCCCACATATCCGCAAGTCATAATGTGTCTCTACCGGAAGTCAGAATAAAGATTGTTGTGGTCCGGTGAACAAGAACAGAGCATGTGGCAAGGTCCGACAGATTGATCCGAATCTCTCAGAGGAAGTGTCTTGGTGCAGTGCGGATTTGGGGAAGACAAGAGGACTACCTTGAGTGGTATATTCCAAGGATTTAGTCTCCGGTGATGGACAAGGAAAAAGATATGAATAGTTGAGTACCGGATTCCTGAGACACAGTCAAAACAGAGGAAGAACTGACTGACAGAGTATCAGACTACTTTCCGGATGTGTTACTGTTGATGATAAAAGTTGTGAAGGCATGAATCATGTTTGGCCGACATAATTAATGATATCTACTAGTATATGCTTGATCCGCATTGCTTGGTGAGCAAGGATTCAGCCGACAGAACAAAGTTTGTAAGAAACTAGACTGTTCCGGATGCCGACTAGAAAGGTGATGAAATTACTTGTGCGAATATATATAAAGGATGGATTTAGTTGTGAAGAGTGTGAAGAAATTAATACATATACGAATAAGTCCAGAACAGAGCAGAAGTAGCAAAAAGGATCCGGTATGTGAAAGATAGCAGAATAAAGAACAGAGGAAAGATGAAGTGCAGCAGATCAGTATACTGAGCCTAACCGGAACTGAACTCCAGCATATGCAGATGCGTCCAATCAGTTCAAGACTGTGATTCTTATCACTTTGTAGACAGTGTGTCTTCTTGTAGGCAGTGGGCCTCTTGTGAGCAGTGTGCTCGGGCAGTGAGCCCTAATTGGCAAGTGCCATTTTGTAAATTCCTATTCTTCTAACAGAGAATAATTTTTGGGTTAATCACCCCGTGGTTTTCTCCCTTAACAGGGTTTCCACGTCAAAAATTACTGTGTCATGTGTTTCTTATTTCATGGTAATGTTTTTGTGTTTGATTCAATGCTGCATTAATTAATAAGAAAGTTCAAAAAGGGAAACAATTAGGATAATTGATTCACCCCCCCCCTCTCAGTTATCAACATAGCCATCCTGGACTGATAGTTAGGAAGAAGCAGCAACAAGACAATGACTGTCAACAAGGTCTGGAATAATGAAATGGGGTTTCAAAGGCTTTAGAGGACATTGAATATGTTTTGAAGTTTTCATGTTATCAGTATGCAAGGCAGCTTGCAAGTTATGCACATGGGTTTTCACCATTAAATTTGTAAAGTGCAGTCAGGGGCAGTCACTTTTATCTCTGTTTTGATATCATAATGAATGTGGTTCTGGTTAAGATGATTGTATTTTTAGTCATTCCAATAGCTGTGTTCTTACCATATAACGTGTTTTGAGAGATTGAAGACTTCATGAAGGTTATATAGGCGGGTATCATTGTTGTTTGATGTCAATAGTGAACCATGAAAGGGGTCTGCAATAGAGAACCCTAAAATGTTGACAGGACCATGAGATATACAGTGAGTAGATGTCAATGAAAGTAAGGCATAGTGACCTTTGTCACTGTAAAGGAGCAAAAACACTGTCTAATGAGCATATTCAGAGAGCAAATCATAGCTATCAAAAGTAATAACAGTTAGCAAGAAGGCAATCACATGCACAACTATGATAGGGACAGTCATCATATAGCAAATACTCTGATGAGAACCCTGTAGAAGCAGTAAGCATAACCTTTTAAAAGAAGTATGAATGTCATAGAGCCTACTGACCTAAGTCTGTAATAAGTATGCAAGGGACTGTGAAGAGCATCTTGACAGTATTGTAGGAGACCAGTTAAAGATCTCTAACCAAAATGATGGGATTTACATCTTATGACAAGAAGATGGCAAAGGTAAAGGCACATGCATTTTTGTGAGTGATCAAAAGGCATAAGTCACGATCTCAACTACAGCCAATAATGACTAGCATAGAGATGAAAATGGAGATACAGAGCTAAACATGAAGACAAATGTACAAAATACAAAAAGTATTCATCTTTTTTGCATAGGAGAGCTCGAAATGGGTATTCTTTTGATAGAAAATGAAAAGAGAAGTAGATCTTGCAATGACAGAGAGCTTACCCAAGCCTGTCCTATTTATTTCTCATAAAAAAATGTAGGTTTCACCATAAAAATTCCAGTTGCCCAACCTTGAGAGCTCAAGTAAACCCTAGCAGCATGTCGATGGGTTGCAGAGAGGCCAAAATCCAAAAGTCATGAATGCAAAGTGAGAAGTGAAGGTCGCAGGTCTCCTTTTGCTTTAGGGTTTTCTTTTTCCCATGTCAGCCTTGTGGATTTTTTTCCACATTATTTTATTTTATCTCTTGCTTCACTAATACCTTTCATGGTATTATTTTGACCTTCACACATTATGGCTTATCTAGGCATTATTTGCCTTAGCTTTTTTTAATTTTTGTAGAAAATCAAATGTTCTAATCTCCTCACATACTTTGCAAAAAATGGAGTCAAAACCACCTATTCCTTGTTTTATTTTTGCAAACATTGTAAGACATTATTAAAGCAATGTTTTATAAATTGCTTTATTAACTATCAATCAAATGCAGTAAATGAAAGCAAGTGCAAAGTCTTCATTATAGAAGTTTCTAGTTTTCTTTTCATTTTTGTTTGAGTTCCAATTGTGCAAATTGGAAAAAATCAGTGAACTGGAACTTCTATTTCTGTTTTTCAGTTAGTTCTAAGTGTTTTTAGTGTCCATTTGGGTAGGTCCACTTGGTAAGGAAACTTGCCACCTATTTTCACTTAGTTTGGGTCAATTCTAGGCCCTCTTTTTGTGGCTTTTTCCCTTTGCTCGAAAATGTGACTTGAGTTGTATTTTGGATTGCATTTAACTGCAATTTTCTTTCCTTGACTCATGGAGACTGATTTTGATGTATATTGGAGAAAAACTTAGTTTTTTTTTCTCAGTTCAAATTTGCTTCTTCCTCTTTTGATCACTTGCAGAGAGTTTTGTAAGCTTTATTTTGTAACTCAAATTTTCATAGTGATTATGTAGCTCCTTTCAGATCAATAAAAGTAGCAGTGCATTCCTATCTCATAGTTTTGTCTAATTTTGCAGTAATGATTTGATGTTTCATTGTGATTCTAAGTGTTGAATCCTTTTTATGTCTCATTATTGCAAATCTATGTGCAGAAGTTTCATGTGATGCAGGTTGTGTGTTGTGTTTAATTTCAGGCCTTCTTACAAATCACTTTTGTGTTGCATGTTTCATATGAGATTGTGAGAGTTAGTGTTTTGAGAGCTGATTGTGAGTTGAGTTAGTGAATAAGTTAAAGTTCTGGTGCATCACCCTTTAGGTTTTAGGATTTTTATTTCAAGTATCATTTTATCCCTTTTCTTAGAAAAATCATTAGTTTTAGGTGATCTACCTGGGGAACCAGCCCTCTCTAGAGATTCATCCTCCTTATAAGTCACCCACAGCTTGAGGATGTTTCCATGTTACATAGGATAGTTGAGTCTAACTCAACTAGGGTGCAATCCTTGTTGATAACAGTTTTTGGCATGCCCAGTGGGACTCTGAAACTCATTTTAGAGGAAGAATTCAAGTTTTAACCTGTTGTTCTAGTATATGCAGTAGTGTTTTGGGCCTTTTGAGGTTATAATTTCTACCTAGCGACTCCATTATCTAGTTTTGCATGCAGATTTAGTGTAACCAGCTCATGCGAAGAGTCCAAACTAGAGCAAGTGCTTCTCCATTTGAGTATCTATAGTTATCTCCACCAAAAAGAAAGAGTAGGATAGCAGAAAAGGGTCTTATCCCACCAAGAAGGTCAAGATCTACAGCTCCAAACCTCAGCCCTGCAAATCCAATGCAGAGAAGTCCAGTACCAGTAGTACAAGCACCAGTGATGGCAAGGCAATTTGCATTTGCACCTTTTAACGGGGGCAGCCCATTAGACATTGCACAACATAATGACATTCTTGTTGCAGCCCTCAAAGGTTTGTCATACTTCACCAAAGAAGATCAGACCACTCCTATTGAGCACATTCGACATGTGTCAACGTTGTGCTCGGTTCATAATATCACTAAAGGGAATGTGGCACTTAGACTACTGGTTACCTCACTAAAGGGAAAATCTTTGCAATGGTTTAGAGGTCTTCTAGTGAATTCAATAAGAACATGGGATCAGCTGGGTGATGGTTTGCATAGATAGTTTGAGGACAAATCTGATCATTTGTCTTTGTTGAAGCAATTAAGTACTATTAAGAGGGCTCCACATGAGCACATGTCTGATTTTAATTACCGCTTCTAGAAGACTTGGGATAGGATTCCAATGATGGTAAAACTTTCACCTCAACATGCATTTCTAGTTTTCCTTAAGGCTTTAAATAGTGAGATATCTGTGATGATTCACTCTATGGGTGGACTCACACTACCTAACACTTATGACATAGCTATTGGAGCAAAAAATTAGCTCATACAAGCTGGTAGAATAGCCCCAAGCCCTCCTATGCCAATTTTTCCCGAGGTATAGCCACATATACATATGTCATTACTCCCTATAGCTATTGTTCCACCTTTTCCTGTCATAGGATATCAAGCTACAACCCAAGATCCTGTTGTTCCAGCTCATTCTCAAGAGCTTCAATAGATTAGAAATATGCTAAAAACTGTTGGGAATGATTTAGTAAGTATGAAGACACAAGTTGGCCAAGATCCTAGGCCCTACCAGGACCCATATCAGTCTAATCAGTCAAATAGGCCACCTTTTCAAGCTGATTTTCAAGGTCAAAGAAGAAATTTCAATACTAGACCCTTTCAGCCTTATAATCCTAATGCTGCCAGCTCTTCAAGGAGTCTTGTGCCTATCCAAAACAATATGGCACAGGAGTGTGATTGGTGTTATCCATGTAACTAGCCTCAAAACCAAGCTACATGCATGAATGGGATGATGAATCAAGCTTTAATGGTTCAAGTTAGTTATGCTGGTTCAGAAAGTGTGTTAAAAGAAGATCCAGAGTAGCAAGGTTCACAAGTTCAGCAAGGTCATCCTGAAGTTGCCTTGATGAATTGGCAAGGCACTGATTTTTGTGGGGTAAATCATCCCCAAGGTCAAAATCAGTCAAATTCACCTATTGCAGCCAATACTAGATTAAAAAAGAGGGTCATTGACTTGGAATAGCAAGTTGGAAAAGTCCAACAACAACCAGATAAAGATAAATTTCAAGCTTCTACAACTCAAGTTGCCCCCAGGACTTTTCAAAAGGTTCAAATTTTGCAAAAGAGGACAAGTTGTACCTCATAAAGATCAGCCTAAAATTCAATCACAGTCATTACAAGTTCAGAATGAAACTATTGTTTCTAGGGAACGGCAAAAGGTTAGTGCTCCTTCATTCAATATTGTTGATCACATGAAGAAGGCTACTTTTAATTTGTCTATGTTGGACGCATTGCACATTCCTAGGCAAAAAGAGTTGTTGCATGAAGCTTTGGCTAAGATTTCAATTTCTGAGGTATCTAGCAAAGAGCAGCCCAAAGTTGTGCTTGCAATCAACCCTGAAATTTAGAATGAACAGCAATCCCAAGAGGTAAAACCACCTCCATTTTATGTGAGTTTGATTATTGGTGACAAATTAGTGCACAATTGCATGATTGATTCAGGTGCAAGTAGTTATGTAATGCCTAAGAGTCTAGCCGATAAGCTTGGATTAGAGTATGAGCCTCTTTCAAAGGGGGTGATTCAACTAGATGATTCTGCTATTAGTACTGCTGGGGTGGTTAAAAATTTAGCTCTTACCTTACATGCATGCCCAAATTTTTCAATCCCTCAAGATATCTATGTCATTGACCTAGCATCTTATTTTGCCATATGTCTTTCTAGGGATTTTACTGCCAAGTTGGGTGGGTTTCTATCTTTTGATCAGTCACACTTGTTTTTTAGAACAAGGTATGGTACAAAGTTGACCATAAAATCAAAACCACAAGCCAAGGATCATATTGAACCATATGTCCCTATCCCTATAAATGCTAACCTCTACATCACCCATGAGCTAAAGGATCAATCCATGACCCTAGACCCCAACACACCTATTGAGGATGTAAATCTAGATGAGTGGGCAGCCGAGAATCATGAAGTTGACCCTTTCAGTCACACCGATGTGGTAGGATTAGGCATTTACATGATTCATGAACCTGATGCAGTGATTCCAAATTTGGTCAAGGATCAAAATTAGCCTAAAGAGCAAGATAATCAGCTTTGGAAGTTGTATTTTGATGGCTCAAGAAGCAAAATAGGTGCTGGTGGAGGAGCCATGTTGGTTTCACCTGATGGAGATAAGTATTATTCAGCATTGAGGTTTACTTTTAGCTATACAAATAATACAGTAGAATATGAAGCACTTATTCATGGCCTAGAATGGGCCAGAAAGAGAGGTATAAAGTGTTTGCAAGTTTTTGGTGACTCTAAACTGGTAGTAAATCAGGTTAGAAATTTGAATCTTACAAAAATGATTTGCTTAAGCAGTATAGGCATAGAGTTTGGGACTTAATTGAAGATTTTGATGCTTTCAATCTACTATCCATTCCTAGAAGTCAGAATAAGCATGCAGATAAACTTGCTGCCATAGGATCTCAGTTTGACATTCCAACTGATATTCATAATGTAGAGGTACAACAATATGTAAAAGTGGTTGTGAGACCATCTGTACCAGATAACAACGTAAGTTGGCAAGTTTTTGAGAGTGATGAGCAGATTGTAAGTTTTCTAATTGAAGAAGTTGAGTTTGCAGCCAAAATTAGCAAAAATGATAGTAATAATATGACAATCAGATCATGCAATTGAAGTCAAATAAGATGCCCAAAGGTTTGGTGACCTTGGAATCAGTTTTCAATTCAGATGATCAAGTTAGAAAGGATAAAAACAACATGAAAGTTAAGTAGGAGCATTATGAACCCATTGAGATATTCAGAGATAAGCTCCTCAAGCTTGGTATGTCAAGAGTTTTGTGATATTTTTGCTTGGGAATATGGATATTTAAAAGGTTTTAACCCTAAGCTAGCTCAACATACCATTGAGTTAGAGCCCAAAGTAAAACCAGTGAGGCAAAAGCAAAGGCCTCTTAATCTCAACACTAGTAGAAAAATAGAAATAAATGACTAAATAAACTACCAAAAATTGGCAATGTGATCAGTAGTTTGGTCACGTGACCATTGGTAGTTTATGTCATTTATCTCGTGACCAAATTTATGACCAAACAAATTTTAGTCATTAATTTGGTAGTATATTTAGCCATAAATTTGGTAGTATATTTATACATAAATTTGTTAGTATATTTAGTCATAAATTTGGTAGCATATTGTCATAAATTTGGTAGTATATTTAGTCATAAATTTGGTAGTATATTTGGTAATTTGGTAGTATATTTAGTCATCAATTTGGTAGTATATTTAGTCACATGACCATTGGTAGTTTATTGCCGGTCATTTATCTCGTGACCAAATTTATTTAGTCATTGTAATCATTAATTGCCATCAATTGGTAGTATATTTAGTCATTTATTTAGTCACTGATTTCCATCCATTGGTAGTATATTTGGTCATTTTAATCATTATTTTTCCATCAACTGGTCATAGATAAACAACTAGTACATGATAAACATCAACTATGCCATTTTTTGTTGATAAACTTCAACAAATCTAGTCAAAGGATTGAAACAACAATGCTAAAAAATAATTCACTGTATATTCAAACTGTATATAAAATATGTTACAAAGAACTCGTTTATCAACAAATCTACTCAAAGGATTGAAACAACAATGCTGGAAAATAATTCACTATATATTCAAACTGTATATAAAATATGTTACAAAAAACTCTATATATAGAGTTTTCAAGACATAATCTTTCTGTAGTATACAAATTGCTGATTTATTATGCTTTTAAAATTGAAAAAAACTAAAACTAAAGCTAAAAAGCCATCAGTGTGAATGCATGTCTTCAGTGATGCCATTGTTGGACATGGGGTGGACTATAAATGCATCTAGAAGGCACTGGTTTTGCATTTTCTCCTTGCTTTGTACTTGTCCACAATAAAAAAAAACTCAAAATTTGTTAATATTTTTAAAAGATTTATGAAACTTTGAAATATGAAAAACAAAGTGGGATGATAAGGAATTTTACAGCAAAATAGGCATATATTATGAAAGTATTCAAGAAGAAATACTTGTAACCATGTATCATCACCCATCATGATCACACGTTTTCCATTCTTAATTAGCTGCAAATCAATGAAAATTGTTGTTTCTACAATCAGTATTCCACCTATATTTTGAGAGAGAACTGTGGATCAGCTCAACAAAAATAATAGAACAAGTTTGTAAATTGCAAAAATGGCCCATAGACATTTTGTCAAACAGTTAGCAGGTTATGTAGATTAATCAATATTTCTGAATATTAAAATTAGAACAATTGTTGCTCACTTCTAGATCTTATACATTTAACAAACACTTGCTATGTAGATGAAAACATATGGACATTTAATATTATGTACATTTCTTTAAGAATACATAAAACTGCAATCATGACATTTAAGAAAATAGTTCACAACATATGTATAATCACATGTATTTAACTTATACATATGGACAAAATGGATTTTTTTAAAAGGCTTTAGAGACTTTCAAGCAAATGCAATTGGCGGGTCTAAAGCCAAATTCCACAACCTTTGCCAGCATCCTCCCTGCCTGTACAAAAATGGGAGCTTTGGAACAGGGTATGGACATCCATCAAAGCATAATGGAAGGGGGATTTTTGTCAAAAATTATAGTTGGAAATGCTTTGGTAGACATGTATGCAAAATGCGGAAGTATAGACAAGGCACGTGACCTGTTTGACAAAATGCCTCAAGAAATGTGGTCTCATGGAATGCCATGATTGCAGGATATGCACAAAATGGATTTTGCAAGGATGCTCTCAAAATCTTTGAATTAATAAAGCACTCTAGAGCATGTCCTAACATTATAAGCTTTGCTTGTGTTCTATGTGCATGCAGCTATTTAGGTTTATTGGATGAGGGTTGTACATACTTCAATCACATGAGTAACCCTTATTGCATTACTCCTATAGTCGATCATTATGTGTGCATGGTTGACCTTCTTGCCCGTGCTGGCTATCTTGGGGACAACCTAAACTTTATCATTAAGATGCTAGTTAAACCTGTGGTGGTTGTGTGGATGTGTTTTCTTGGTGCCTGTAAATCACATATGAATATAGGCTTAGGAGTATTTACAGCAATGTTGCTTTTTGATTTGGATCCTAAAAATGCTGTGACTTATGTTCTTCTCTCAAACATATATGTAGAAGTGGGCAGCTGGGGTGAGGTTCAAATGGTAAGGAGATTGATGAAAGATAGAGGAATTAAAAAGATTACTAGATGTAGTTGGGATGAAGTTTTCACTCTCCTTAATTTCTCGATGGACTCTTCATTAGAGTGACCTTTGTGTTTGGCAAGACTGTAGTCAGCATCCCCGTGATGGCCCAATGCTGTGTATTATCGGCGGAACCCTATGACTTCGGCAAGACTCTGATTATGGTCTCTTTGATAGCTCAATGGCAAGTGTGTGTATAGGGTAAAGGCGGGAAAGTCCATATCAGTGGGACCCTATGACTCTGCCAAGACTCTGATTATGGTCTCTTCGATAGCCCAATGGCAAGTGTGTGCACAGAGTAAAGGCGGGAAAGTCCATATTGGCGGGAGTTGTCTATTCGGTGGGACTCACTTTATAGTCTCTTCAAAACACTGATAAGGAAGAAAAATACATATCGGTGGGAGTCATCTATTCGGTGGGACTCACTTGATGGTCTCTTTGAAATGCCGATGTTGGCAGGACCTTGAGGAGAAAAACGGGATTGGCTACACGATTGATGTTTGACATGTTAAGGCATTAAAAACTTTTAAGCAAATGCAATTGAATATACATATACAGAGAGAGATGTATGTGGAAGCATAGACAAGGCATGTCAACTATTTGACAAAATCCCTGAAAGAAATGTGGTCTAATAGACTACAATGATTGCATGATATGCACAAAATGGATTTGTTGAAAAGGCTTTAGAAACTTTAATGCAAATGAAATTGGCAGGTGTAAAGCTAGATTCCACAACCTTTGCCAGCATCCTCTCTTCCTATATCAAAATGGTAAGCTTTGGAACAGGGTATGGACATCCATCAAGGCATAATAGAAGGCAGATTTTTGTCAGATATTAAAGTTGCAAATGCTCTGGAGACATATATGAAAAATGTGGAAACACAAACAAGGCACACAAACTGTTTGATAGGATGCCTCACAGAGATGTCATCTCATGGAATGCAATGATTGCAGGATTGCACAAAATGGATTAAACATATGCAATTGACAATTGTAAATCCAAATTCTGCAACCTTTGCCAGCATCCTCCCTGCCTGTGCCCAAATGGGAGCTTTGGAACAGGGTATGGACATCCTTCAAAGCATAATAGGATACATCAACATTGGGTTCTGTTGGTGTCTCATTCTTTGTAGTACCCACCTGACTGTTTGAGCTTCCTGAACAATGTCTTTCTATGCTACAGTACCAAGGGCCTGGGGTAAAAGGTAGTTTAGTCATTGAAGGAGGCAACATTTGATTTTGGAGGACTATCTTAGTTCAAGTTCCTTCATAGGATTGTCATAAATACTCTAACAACCATGAGGGCATGGGCGCTATTTGGAATATTTCTGACAATGCTTGAAGTGGAGTGACAAGAAGTAGACCCTATCACAAACCTAGAAGGTCCAATACTATGACAACAATCTCAAGAAAGTTCTAATGCAAAGATGAAAATCAGCCCCCGATAAACAATAGTCCTAAAATTTCCACCCCAAGTGTAATCAATAGTGAGACAACAACATGATTTAGTCAAGCATATGTAATCACCACTAGTGTGGGGGTAGTCATAAAACTCCATGGACACTATTGTCATGGACTATCATATTAAAATAGGCATCAAATCTTGTGATAGTCACATTTGTATGCAGCCAAAGTACCTCCATAACAATCATATATGAATGATTGTTGCACTTATAAGATCATGAGATCCCCACAAAGAAGCAAAGTGCTAGTGGAGACACCCACTCATCACCCTGAGATGCAAAACATAGTTAAATAGTAACTATAGTCATCACTGTCATTTCATTTTCCTTATGTCTCTCTCCTATCTTCATGATCTTCCAAATCATGGTTATTATCCAAGGAGGTTGGTCTAAAACTTGATATCAATGATGTTGAGATTTTTGCCATTAGAAGATTACTTCAGAGCTATGAATGTTCCATTTAGGCACTTCAAGATGAGGGCGGATGTCTCAAAGGCTATCACACATTGATCAGACCACAAGGAGGTTTAACACCTAGAACTTAAGATTTAAAAGGCATTTCCTATCAACATAGTGTACAATAATTGACTGTGAAAGTTAGAGATTGCATATGGAAGAAGGACACCTCTATAATCTAATGTGGGTAGGATGGAAGAGAACAAAAATAAGACTATCATGATAGTCAAAAGATCACTAAAAGCTCTTTTTAGAGACTGTCATCTTGTTGTGGGCCTTTCCTCTATATATTCTGGAAAGAAACAATAATGATAAGGATGTCCTAGTGCTGGTGCTAAGCCTAAATATCTTGCAAAGTGTGCAAAGCCTACTACTCAAGGTTCTATGGTGATTATTGGCATGAATGAAAGCTAAACCCCTAAAAGGACATTGAATAGAAGCAAACTGTTTGACAAAATCCTTGAAAGAAGTGTGGTCTCATGGACTGCAATGATCACAAGATATGCACAAAATGGATTTGTTGTCTTTAGAAAATTTCAAGCAGATGCAATTGGCAGTTGTAAAGTCAAATTCCACAACCTTTTCCAGTGTCCCCCCTGCCTGTACCAAAATGGGAGCTTTTGAACAGGGTATGGACATGCATCAAAGCATAATGGTAAGGGGATCTTTGTCAGATATTACGGTTGGAAATGCTCTGGTAGACATGTATGCAAAATGTGGAATCATAGACAAAGCATGTGAACTGTTTGACAGAATGCCTCAAAGAGATGTCATCTAATGGAATACAATGATTGTAGGATATGCACAAAATGAATTTTGCAGAAGCACTCCAGAACACATCCAAACATTGTAAGCTTTTCTTGTGTTCTAGGTGCATGCAACCATGCAAGTTTACTAATATATGCTTGTAGAAGAAAATAAAATTTTCCTATGTGCAATCTAGCCTAATCAATTAAATGCTAGGTCCCCAGTTTGGGGACAAGTACAAGTACGGGTAATTCTTTCTCAAATAGACAACTAGGTGCCTCAATGGCACCATTCAAGCAATCTCCTCTAGTACGTTGACATTGAAGTTAGAAATATTGTTCTCCAACAAAAACTTACTTTAACTAGCCAAATGCATGACCCATGTATTGTGAGATTAATTACAATGGAAAAGGGTGACTCTACCAAAAACAAGCTCATCAGAGAATGTGAATGAAAAGAATACCAAGACCCAAAGGAGTTATAGATTCCTCAAAAGGAATTGAGAGAATTTGAGAGAAGGAATAGATAAATCTTTGAATTTTTTGAATTATGGTCGAGTATTGACAATCCATGCTCTGATATTAACAACATTTACTTTATTTTCCCCTACACTAGCATTAACCATATTTAACAAACCTTAGGAAACACATTCATTCTTTGACCACTGTCTTTGTTTTATCAAATTAAATTGAAGCAGTAAATGCCATCTAGAGCTACTAATCTTTGGAAAACAAGCATTTGTTACACAAATAAAATAATAGAAAAAGATTATTCCACACACTTTGAATAGCTTAGCCTCTGTGCTCTTTCCCCCAATAAAGGAAATAAAGTGCAAAAATTATAAATTGTAGTAAAAGCTTGAGCAATGACCCAAGATCTCAAATAGTTGCTACGTATTTCATATTCCTAACATGCAATAGTTGTGCAAACTTATATCTGTAACATATAGTAGTTTCCCACACAAAGCACTTATTAATGATGTATTTTAAACTAAGAAGTCATGTGTTTAAATGGGGATTTGAGAAATGTCACAAATATATGGATTAAAGTGGTTGACTCACAAACCTTTCTCGAAGGAGCTGGCAAATATCAAATCAACTAAAGTGAGCAAAAGTGATGCCAAATCTGACCATCTACCTTCCACCATGAAGGTTTGGGCCTCATCACAATAACGCATCACCTGAGGTTCTGCAACCTGCTCAAACAAATTACAAATAGAGTAGGCATTAAAGGGATCAATATCTCCAATAACGTGCAAATATCTGTACAAGTAATGTATCCACATTGCCTGATCTAAAACAAAAGTATAGTTGGTTGGCAATTGTTGTGCACTAATCACCATCCAATATAGTAGTTCACATAAAAGGTGGATTAAATAACTCCTAGCCATAAATCATTGAAAATGAAAGAAATGTCCAAACCAACAGAACTACAAGAACTACTGCCGAGAATATAGGAATCTGATTATTTCTCATAGAGAGCACTTCCACGAGCCTTAAGCAGAGAAAATTTTATAAAACAAAAATAATAATCATAAATCTAGCACAATTAACAAATCTTTCCGCTTTACAAACAAGAAATATGACTATTGATTACAACATGCACTAAATACACAGCAATGAAAAGAACTAGTTTTCTTACATATTGCAATAAAAACCTTCAGTACCTACTCCATCTGGTCTCTCTTTAAATAGTTACTTTGGCCTCAAGAGGGCCTCATTTGAAATAAGTATTATATTGGTCTCAGGTCAACTTCGAGGCAAAAACATAGAACTCCCTTTTACTAATTATAAACTTTGAGAAATGTTAAAGATATTAGTCATTTGTCTAAGTTGTGGTGTAATGGTAATGGGAATACTCATAAACATGTGAACTGTGTTCAAGTTCAAATCCCTTCTGCCATAACAAAGCAATGAATAACTCCAATAAAAAGATGGTCAGATTGTGGTGTAACAGTTATTGGGTATGTTCAAATAACAAAAAAATCACTAGCTTGTTGGCCCAAAAAGACCCAAAGTTCACCAACGACAATACTCCACATCATACATTTAAAAAAAAGTCACACCAGAGTTGTAATAAAGGGCCTAGGAATAAATACTAATCACAATGGGCCAATAGCACCCTAGAATGCAAATGGTAGGTCCTAGGTTGATAGTGGCTAGGGGCCCCAACCACCATCCAAGAAAGGATATGGAAGAACATGGTAGAGCACCAAGCGTATAAATTTGAGGTTCTAGGTTTGAGTGCTATCTGGTACATGCCAAGCAAACATGGCATCAGAGCTAGACACGACACCTTCTTACTAAATCTTGGTAAAAATTTTACACTTAGGTCACATTCAAATACACCCTATTGAATGTGGGACACGATCAAATGTATACCATATTCCCTACACCATAACCTTGCTCATGACACCCTTGCTAGGGTTATGGGCCAACTTATTACAATTAAGTTAACCTTCTCTCAAGAGTATAACTCTTATGATTAAACTACTCACGACCCCTTGGTTGAAATTAACCTGTATCCCTTGATCTAAACTTCTCTTAAATGAAAAACCAAACACACAATAACTAGCTTCAAAACATGGAAAGACCTTAATGATTTCATCTACTAGGTTTCCAGTGCAAAGGTTGAATGCTTACTTCAGGTCCTGCATCAACCCACACCATTTATACAGTGAAACAAGTCATGGCAAGAGTAGCATCATCCTCCGAAGTCTCCACTACCGCCGTCATTTTACACAACACTCAGCCTAGATAAGTCAAATCAATAATCAACATCAAATGAGTTCCTAACATGAGCTAATTTTACCAAACCAAAACAAAAAACCTAAAAACAATAACCAGGCATAACATAGCATCTTCTGGGATGAAAATATAAGGGCTTAGCTACCAAATCCCTTAGATGTGAAGTATTTTGCATAACCCAAAGCTATAAACATATAAATAACTTTTTCTTTAAAACGCATATTTTGGTTTGCATTACTTACAGTTTGGATTACAAGGGGCAGAGAATGAAACACAGGAAACTGTGATTCTGAGAACAAGTAGAGCGAATACAGAATGCAAAATCTTAAAAACCAGAACCCTCAAAAGCTGAACAAGGTTATCGGTTTGCCCCAAAAAGACAATTGAAATGAAATAAGGGAGAGGGGCCAATTGCCACCCACACCCCAATAACCGCTATGTTTTTGTGCACTTGACCCCCCAATTAAAATTTTAAAAAGAACCAATACATGTAAAATACCAACCTAATAAATTAACACAAATGCACCAATACATGTTCACAACATTTGTACATGTTCACAAATGCACCAATACATGTTCATAGCTCCAATAAATTAACCAATGAAATTAAGACAAGTGCACAAATGTGACGGTGAGCGGTTACTGGCACATTGTTGCGCATGTATGGGGCGACATGTTGAAATGACACTTTTTCAACCCTTGTGCACATAACACGTCCTACAAGGAAATGTATAAGTGCCCAGAAGCTGAAAGAATAGCTTTAATCTCTTCAGCCGCATACGGAGAAACCCAAAAAAAATTGTCAAAATCTGATATGTCTAGCTATGAGCTTGACGTGCATGAAGTTAGGGTGGGCGGCTACTGGTCCCTCTCCCTTATTATGAAATTGAATGAAATATTATGAATCTTAAGTGGTTTCGGGGAGACATAGGGATATCGGGCTGACAAAAGAGAGTGTCTCACCGATACAATGATGAAACTACCAAAGACAAAAGACATCGGCAGAAGTGCTGAATATCGGTGGGACATAAATATGAGTCCCAGCAATACCCCAAAAGAAAGCAATGACATAAAGAAAGCATGGACCCAAGATATAATAAATTATTTCTAGGAACATATATATGCAAGTAGTAGACAGACATCTACACATCTACTCTAGTGTTAGCATATGAATCCATCTAGTAGCTAGGGATCAACATATAATGTTGATAATGAATTAAGCAATTGTGATCACAAAATAAATGGGCCTTACAATGAGGTTGGGCATTACAACTACTAATTGATTGAATTTTAGTTGACAAATCCAATATATCTCATATTTTGATAAGAAAACCAAACAAATTTCTTCATAAGTATGCACAATGTACTAGATCATATTGAAGAATATATTTGGTTTTAATATAGTTTACTTATACTAAGATTTGCAATAGTATTATGATCAAATTGGAAAGAAAAAAGAATAGAGGAGTAATAGTCATTTATTTAGTCATTTTTATTTGTCTGACAAATTATTTAGTTGTGTTTTTTGCCCAATGACAAATTAGTCATTTGTTTAGTCATTTATTTGGTCATTTATTTAATCATTTCAACCGACGACCAAATTAGTCATTTATTTGGTCATTTCAACCGATGACCAAATTAGTCATTTATAGCTGTGTTGCAAAAACTTTTGGTCACGTGACTAAATGTTTTAGTCACCTGGTCATTTATTTGCCATATTTCTACTAGTGCAAGCTTGAGCATCTTATGAAGGCAGAATTGAATAAGTTAATTGAAAGTAATATCATCTTTCCAATTAAGCATACACCATGGGTTTCTAACTTGGTTCCTGTTAGAAAAAGAATGGTGAGATTAGGCTATGTGTTGATTTTTGTGATTTGAATAGAGCCTCTCTCAAGGACCATTATCCATTGCCTTCAATGGAGAAGATTTTACAAGTTGTTTCTGGTTCAGATAGATTTTCTTTGTTGGATGGATATTTAGGATATAACCAAATTTTAGTGAAAGAGGACGTGTTGGTGCCTGAATTGACTGTCAGTTCTTGAGCAATTTTTATGCAGGCACCATCCCAAAAAATCCAAAAAAAATTTCAGTTTTGGCACCCCTTCAGTGTTTTGTAACATCCACATCATCTTTCTTGAAGGAGGTGGTCTTCTTGTTTTCTCCATCGGCATGAGTTTGCATGTGTCTTGGCGATCTTTTTGGTACCAATGGCGTGTTATCTTCTATCGCTGAGACTTTACCTATCGGTGAAGGTGTTTTGTGGCTTGCCGACGGACTGGGTCTCGCTGACGAGGGTTTTGGGGTGCTATCGCCAAGACTTTGGCTATCGGGTGAACGGGCAGATTGTTGGCCGATGGCGCAGGTCTGGCCGATGGAGTTGCCATCGGCGAGTGTGGAGAGTTGGGCCGACAGGGGTACTCTGGCCGATGGAGCTGTATCGGCGTAACATGTGATGTCGGCGAGGGAGTTTTTGATTGAGCCGATGGCATGGGTCTGGCTGATAGGCGGTAATTAGCCTATGGGCGTCGGCGTGACTTTTGGAGTCGACGTAGGTTTGAGGTGTTGCTCCGATGATGTAAGTCACACCGACGGAGGTGGGAGGCCTGGGTGTTATCGGTAAGACTCTTGAGGTCGGCAAAGAAGTGTTCAGTTGCTCCGATAGTGTTGATCTCGCCGATGGGAGCGAGGAGTCTGGCCGACAGGGGATTACGATAGGCATCGGCGAGACCGCTATTGTCGGTGGGAGATTTTTGAGGTAAGCCGATGGCTTAGGTCTGAGTGATGGGTTTTTGACGAAGGCATGTGTGTCGAGCGCAGCAAAAGCGCTCGACACTTAGTTTGCATGCGGCTATGTTTATAAAGCGCTAGTGTGTTCTCCTCACCATGCATGTGGGACTATTCTTTTTCCACAATTTGAACATGCGATGTGTTTTGGCAGGAAACTTCTGTTCGACTGTTGCGACGATTTTCAAGCGGCCGCGGGTGGTTGAGACCCTTAATGGCGACAGTGCAGGGATGTGGACAATGGTACACATGGTCAGGTCGCCCAAATTTTGAATGAAGACCCCAGATAGTGGCGCATGGCTCGAGGCCCCCCTTTGCCTGCTGCATTAACACTTCTGAGCGCCATTCTTCCTGTGTGATCTGTATCTGGCAGATTTTTGAAAGCCTTGTAATTAATTGCTGTGGTACACTTTCTGGCTGTTATAAGCAGACTATGTTACCATTTTTCAAGTTGTTGAAAGTTGAAGATTTTTGGCTCTGTAATTCAAAACAAGCTGATCTGGTTGCTCTGTACAGCTAAACCTGTGAGTCTATGTATCTCTTGTTGTATGTTTTGGCATGAACCACTGATTTCATGATTAATCTTATATGAGAAATGCTATGTTAGCATGTGTTTTGTTAATTCTGTCTCCAGTATTGCATGTATCTTTCTTCTGAGTCTGGGTATTTAAGGAATGTTGAGACTCTAGAACATAGAATTCCTGTGTTGAATGTCTGATCTTTTAACTTCTGCTCAAAGGTAGATTAAACTGTTTTCAGATTAAACATTAGGAAGGGTATATTGCAGTA
Source organism: Cunninghamia lanceolata (assembly GCA_027924645.1). NCBI lineage: Eukaryota > Viridiplantae > Streptophyta > Pinopsida > Cupressales > Cupressaceae > Cunninghamia > Cunninghamia lanceolata. Next base: position 14,321,917 of record BSBN01001272.1, on the reverse strand, counting down.
GGGATGTCATAAGTAGAGATAACACTCTGTATTGGGAGATATCTGTATGGTAGGTATCATGTATATCCCCCTGAAATCCAGTTTTAGCTGTTCATGCTGATCATTCACAGGTGTATGTCTACTAACTCCAGGCCCTGGATAGGCACCAATCTTGCTTTGTGTTTGTGTTACAACCATGTCCAACTTTGCATCCAAACTTAAAATCAAAATTGAAATCTAAAACAACCATTAGGACATTAGAATTAGTTTTAGGATCCTCAGTCCTCTGTCTACAACTGCAAATAGGCCCAAAGCTAGCCCCTTTGCTCTTATCTTTCAGTTTTGGTCTACTTACAGGAGGACTCATCTGCTTTCTGTCAGCATCCCAGCCTTAGTATGCACATTATCATGGGTGTTGAGTAGGGAATACCCCCCTAGGTTTTGCAGAGCCTGAAGAAGAAGAGGAGATAAAATATAGAGTCTATCTCCTACACTGTTGGCCCCTGGCCCAGAGATCCTGTTGATCACTGATGGCTACCTTGTAGGGAAATCTGGGAATAAGCATCTAGTCTGGGAAAAAACCAACAAAATGGCGACTCTACTGGGGATGTTGATGTAAAGTGATATCCTGCAGTCTCTGGTGAAGTTTTGCTCTGCTGGTGGAATGAACTCAGAAACATATTTGATGAGCTTTCAGCTGCTGTAAATTTTGTCCTCTTTGGAGAGGTGGCGACTCTGCAAAAAATTAAAGTGCACATGAAAAGTTGATGTGTGTGTTGTGACAGAAAATGTGCTGTTTAGACTTCAGCATCTATATAAGAAAGGTACCTTGTTCCTTCCCCTTTATATTTTCTATTTTGCTGCATAGGTTAGATGCCAGGGGAGGTTACAGGTCTTAGGAATGCAAGGGATGTCTGAAAATAGAAATTTCATGAATCCAAGTATGAATTATCCCATACTCAGCGGTGAAATGTTGGATAAAAGAATAGAAGAGATAAGAAATAGGTTGATATTCTTAGAGGCTGAGCAGGCCCAGTTAAAAAGCAGTAACCCTGTTGTGTCTGCCAGTCAGAAGGCTAAACCTCTTCTCAGCCCTTTTGATCCTTTGTATGACCAACTGGATTTGTCATGGGTGGATTATAAAGTAGAAACTATGCCTGCTAGGATATACTGTCAGATGCCTAGATTTAGTGGTCACAATGTATGTGATGGGAATGCACATATCCAAAATTTTCACAGTTTTATGGGAAAACATTCATTCAGAGATGAGGATATGTGGATGAGGTTTTTTGTTAGGTCCTTTGATGCAAAAGCAAAAGACTGGTATTTGAGCCTTCCAAAGAGATTTTTTGCCTGTTGGGATGAGCTTGCTGACTGTTTCAAAGAAGAATTTGCAAGAGAACCTGCTGATCTTGTTGCAGAATTGATGAACATTAGAAAACAAGATGAAGAGCCATGTGTTGATTTCAGTCATAGGTTTGCAGTAGCCCTTTCACAGATCCCAGAAGTCTTCAGACCTGATATTTCAGCCTGTGTTGGCATATTCTTTGAGGCTTTTGAGGAGGGCTCTAGTGCAATACTGAGGGATTTCAAGGTAACAGGTATGCAGATGGCATACAAATTTGCTGAAAATATAGAAAATTTTAGAAATGGGCGCCTGTTGATATCCCTGTCCCCAGGCCTTGGTGTGAGAATGGGTTGTGAAGCTGCAAATGACCAAATGATTATGGCATCATGTGCAGATAAAAATGAAAATGAAAGCATAGAGGTTGAGACTGCTGTATTTGAACATAATGCTAACAATACTGCTCAACTGGATTGTTCACCAGTTGAGGATGCCAGTGAAAGGACTAGTGAGGATTCCCATTGCAATGATGAGGCATATGACCATGAAAACAATAACGAGGTTGTGGACAGCAATGAGCAATTTTTGGAATGGACCTGTGGAGACAGTTGTGAGTATTGTACTCAAGACAGAGAAGATATAAGCAAACAGAGAAGCAGTCCTATGTGTGACCCATTGCCTACCTTTCAAACACATGGAGATCATGAAGAGCAGTCAGGGATTGAAACAAGTGCTAGTTCAGAGCATGATTGTTTTTCATTTGATGGTTGTTTTGCTTATGACACACAGGTTGATACTCCTCCACAGAGTGAATCCATTGGTGATGAAGATGTGTGCTCTGCTGCCCATGAACAAATGGCATATTATGATCAAGCTTATGTACCTGGGTCACCCATCTTTGACACATATGGTGATGAGGATCTATTTGAGTATGGTGAGGATCTAGACATTGTTTTTGGTTTGGATTCTGTTTCTCATCCTGATGAAAGAGGAAACAACATACATCAGGTAATTGACTATGAAAATGTGCCTGATTTGAAAGAGGTGCTAGAGCCTGATCTTTTCCAGTTTGAGGCTGTTGTTGGTTGTGTGCATAATGTATACAATTGTGAATTTGAAAGCTTTTCTTTTGAGAGGCCAGCATATGAGATGAGCTCTGATCTTCCTAGCTGCATGGTGGACTTTGAGTGTTTTCAGTTTTTAGTCCAGCTAGGAGATCATTTTGCAATGCATAATGCTGATACAAATGATAACCTGTGTTCTATGCCATGTGAGTATACATTGCCTGATACATTCTGCATCCACTTGTTGCCGGATGCTAAAGGTTATCTGCACAGGGATGACAGTGACAAGCTAAATCAGAAGGTTGAATGTGCAGATGACCAGGTTTGTTTATGGTCAGATCATGGTAGCACTCTCAGGCTTGACCCAGTGTATGCAGATGAGAATAAGGTGTTTGCTAAGGGGAAATATTGGTTCTCCTTTTCTTGGTGGCCTTAGGCCATCAAGTTTGATTGGTGATGCAGATCATTGTAACTTCATGACTTTGTGCCCAATGGATAAGGCACTGGTCTGCATCCCAGAGATCTAGGGTTCTCGCTACAGTCTTGTACCTGCACGTCCTGTTGATCATGATGTTCTCATTCACAAACATAGAATAAAAGTTACACAACAACCTTTACTCATCTTGAAAGATACGATGAATTCAGAGAATTCATGATCCCAAGTCTCCGTTGATTAGGTCTTAATCTACTGACGTTACTCAGTGGTTGATGTGTGTTGATGTTTTCCATTCAGGGGCCTTACGTGTTTCTGCAAAGTTCATCATTATTTCTTCAAATATCCTGCTCTATATGCCTGCTCTGCATAAATCTCTAACAATTCTACCTCTGCACTGTGAATTTAGTCAAATAATGTGCCTATAGGCTGATATTTGCATGATTTCTACCATTATTTGCAATTCTTTGCATGATATTTTCAATACTACATGCATTTAACTCAAATATGCTAATGATTTTTAGTTACCTACAGGATTTCAGCATATTTCTCTGTTTTGCTTGTTATTTATCATGATTTGCAGTTATGGTGATGAATTTATGAAATTTAAAAAAGGAAAAGGGGTAAAGAATGAGTTCCCAAAACTACTTGACTTAGATCACTGATCCACATACAAGCTCCCATACATGCAATGAAAAGAAGGAAACTAGAATCATACTTCACCAGGACATTCCACAAATCCGCATGATCTAGTGCAAATCTTCAAAGGAAAAGTTGACAACAACATGTAATGAAATAAAAGCGCTTCTAGTTGAACACAGCATTCACCAGTACATATCCAGAAATCAACAAGAAGATTACGTAAAATTTACAATCAGGATGTAATCTGAAACTTCATATCCATTCAGTATGCTCAAGAACAGGTACATTTACAGTGATCTGAAGAAAGAACCTTGACATTTCAACAATTCAGTCTTCATTAGTCTCAGTAATCCGATCTCCTAATTGATTTTACAGTAATTGGCCTTAATGCGCCAGATGCGTCTGTGTATTGATATCTTAATGTCTCAGGCTCTGGCCTTTATATAGAGCAAATGCCAGAAAACAGTTACAATCATCCAAGGATCAGGATCCTCTCATAATAATCAACGGTCCAGATGACAAGCACATGCTTCGCCAATTGGCAAATGTACAGCTGGCATAGAATATTCCGGCATCTTTGATTTGATTCGGTCTCCAGCTGGCGAACAGCATATTTGACAATATCCTCCTCATTTCTGGTTCATGTTGCCTCCATGTGCAACTTTGTAATTATCAGCTTCAGCAGCAGCTCTAACAGCATCATGACTTCCTGCAAGTAAACAGACAAACATTAAGTTCATCATCATGTGGATAAACAACAGGAATTTAAACATTTTATTAAACAAGCCTCCAAAATGTGCAGCTACAGGCAATCAAGCTTCAAATCAGTGGAAAATTATGCACTAAATGCATAAACATCTTTAAAACACTCGGGTCAACCATTGTTGACTGGAAATCAGCAATCGGGTCTTCAAATTTCCATCGCTTCATTTTCCCGCCCATTTTCTTGTATATCGGGCTCCAAATATGATCATGTATCTCAAAATATACAAGGAAATAACCGCTTTTAACAAATTATTTCAAATCCGGCTTTGCATGCTCTGTTTGTATGTTTCGGGTCATCATCATATTCGCATCGGTGTGACCACATATGATCGGGGTGACAAAATTAGACTTGGCCGATGGCAACAGTTATACCGACGCCAAAAATCATGATGATGCCCAACTCTGTCTTCTATCTAGCTGCAGGATATCATGAAATATGATGCTCCTCCCTTCCGAATGCTCTGATGAAAAGCACATCAGGATGTTTCGCTTCTGCATATTGGGGAAAGAAAGACATCATCGTCATCATCATGTCGAAGGAAAATAGGAGGATTTGGAATATGATCCTGCTGCTGAGGAAAGGAATATGATGGTGACGTCATCGTCATATTCGGGCTTCATTAAAATGCACAAGATGACGTCACCGTCATGTTTCGTTAAGATCAGGGGATAAATGTAATATCGGGTCACCTAAGGAAGATGATCGGGTGGTGCATGTAATATGACCCCTTTGCGGCCAAGGTAACCCTCTCAAAAGATCAGGATGATGATGATCATCAGGATATCCGGGGCCTTTGTTGAACTTAGAACATGACGTCATCGTCATATTCGCAAACCGGATCATGTTTTGGAAAATATCCTGCCGAAGGAGAAATGTGATGGTGATGTCATCCTGATATTTGCTTCTTCGTTTATCAGGTCGGGATGACGTCATCAGGATATTTACAAAAGGTTATATTTCTCGGCAGGAGGACATTACGAAATATCGGGTAGACAAACAAGATCATGATGATCTTGACAACATGACTTAGGAATGGAATATCACCCTCCCTTTGAAAGATAGGGTGATCATCATGATTGTGCAAAAGGAGATCAGGAGGATATGAAATATGATCCTACCTTGAAAGATCAGGATGATGATGATCACCAGGACTTTGACGTGCGCATGCAAATTATGCAGATGGTGGATTTTCTAAGTAGGGTGATATTATAATATCAGCATGATATTATAATATCGGGTGATGTTAAAATATCATGATGCTCGCAATGTGCCCAAGGTCATTTGACGGGTAAAACACACTATCACTTAAGATTGACGTCCGGATATTGGGACTGCATGATTTTTATCGGGTGATAGACCAAGATCATGATGATGACCTTTCGCGATACAAAAGACCGCTCGACGGGGAAAACTTACTATGACTTAAAGTTGATGTCCGGATATTTTGACCTCAGGATATTATCGGGGGGCGTTTCAAATATGATGATGATGTTCTTCATACAGCAAAACTGAGTTTATAAAATATGACCCTCTTCTTGCGAATATCAGGTTTGACCAAAACTTTGACTGTGCATAACTCCCTCATATGGACGAATTTTCAAGTGATGTAAAAGGCAAACCTGCATGGAATTTCAAGCTCTTTCTAAATATGAGGTCATAGAAACAAAATATGAACTTTGACAAACTAACCTCATGATGATGACCAACCTCATCGAATATCATGATGATGATGCACCTGACCTATTTTTACCAAACCGCCAGAAAACAGACAACACAAGCCAAGCCAAAAAGTTGGGTCCCTGTTTTGCCAAGTTAAAATGGGGCGTGTTGTGTAACCACACAACACGTCCCCAATCAGAGCCACTGTTGGTGCCTAAATTGACTGTCAGTTCTTGAGCAATTTTTATGCAGGCACCATCCCAAAAAATCCAAAAAATTTTCCAGTTTTGGCACCCCTTCAGTGTTTTGTAACATCCACATCATCTTTCTTGAAGGAGGTGGTCTTCTTGTTTTCTCCATCGACATGAGTTTGCATGTGTCTTGGCGATCTTTTTGGTACCAATGGCGTGTTATCTTCTATCGCTGAGACTTTACCTATCGGCGAAGGTGTTTTGTGGCTTGCCGACGGACTGGGTCTCGCCGACGAGGGTTTTGGGGTGTTATCGCCAAGACTTTGGCTATCCGGTGAACGGGCAGATTGTTGGCCGATGGCGTAGGTCTGGCCGATGGAGTTGCCATCGGCGAGTGTGGAGAGTTGGGCCGACAGGGGTACTCTGGCCGATGGAGCTGTATCGGCGTAACATGTGATGTCGGCGAGGGAGTTTTTGATTGAGCCGATGGCATGGGTCTGGCTGATAGGCGGTAATTAGCCTATGGGCGTCGGCGTGACTTTTGGAGTCGGCGTAGGTTTGAGGTGTTGCTCCGACGGTGTAAGTCACACCGACGGAGGTGGGAGGCCTGGGTGTTATCGGTAAGACTCTTGAGGTCGGCAAAGAAGTGTTCAGTTGCTCTGATAGTGTTGATCTCGCTGATGGGAGCGAGGAGTCTGGCCGACAGGGGATTATGATAGGCATCGGCGAGACCGCTATTGTCGGTGGGAGATTTTTGATGTAAGCCGATGGCTTAGGTCTGAGCGATGGGTTTTTGACGAAGGCATGTGTGTCGAGCGCAGCAAAAGCGCTCGACACTTAGTTTGCATGCGGCTATGTTTATAAAGCGCTAGTGTGTTCTCCTCACCATGCATGTGGGACTATTCTTTTTCCACAATTTGAACATGCGATGTATTTTGGCAGGAAACTTCTGTTCGACTGTTGCGACGATTTTCAAGCGGCCGCGGGTGGTTGAGACCCTTAATGGCGACAGTGCAGGGATGTGGACAATGGTACACATGGTCAGGTCGCCCAAATTTTGAATGAAGACCCCAGATAGTGGCGCATGGCTCGAGGCCCCCCTTTGCCTACTGCATTAGCACTTCTGAGCGCCATTCTTCCTGTGTGATCTGTATCTGGCAGATTTTTGACTTCTAGCCATGTAATTAATTGCTGAATGTACACGGTTCTGTATAAATGGTCTAGCTGTGTTACATTTTAGAGGTTGGATGTTTTTGGGCTTTCTGCTCTGACTCTGAACATAAGGTGTTCACATTTTGAAAGGCATTTTTTGCTACAGACTCGGTCCTTAGTCTGGTGTACTAATCTATCTTGGCTTGTAAATGATGATTTTCTCTGTGATGGCCTTCTATGCAGATTGATTTTAAATGAAAAACACTTGTGTGTGTATTGTTTCTGATTGTCTCCTGTATGTCATTTGTTTTCCTTTCAAACAAGGTTGTCAAGGGCTTCCAAGTTTTTCAGTATATGCATACTGTGTGTTTGATTTATTGCATCTGCTCAAGGAGTGGTTAAATAGGCTTTTGATCAGATACAAAGGGAAATAGATTGCATCATAGGATCTATCAAGTATGATCATTAATGATACTCTTTCTTGGACATGTTGCTATTAGGCAGTAGCATTATTCTTAGGTCCTCTGGATATGAATTTATGTTGTCATGGGGAGACATTTACAGTCTTAGATATGACTCTGCTGCCCAGATAAGGCACTGGTTTGGGAATCTGTCTGTTCAATGGGTCTAGGAAAGTCCCATAACTCCAAACACCATTTCAAACCATCTCATCCTTCCATCTGTTAGTTGTAGGATTAGGATTAGGAACCTCTGCATGCTCTCATACCCAACCAGACATCATGTCCAAGAATGTTGCCAACCTTGTGATCTGTTACACAAATCTTGGTCCATACCTGAGAGTATTCTGCCTATTGATGTCAAGTTAAATCCTTCTATCATTGAGCTAGTCAGGGTTATACTTTTATCAAATAGGGACACCCCCCTTGGTGCGGCAGAACCAGAAGTGAAGGGGAGGAGCTCACGCAACCTCCTATATTCAGTTGGCTGAATCTGCCTGTGCATTAGAACTGGCAAACCCTAATGCTGATTCAAAAGAAAAACCAACAGGACGATCAATACAAGACTGCCTTTACCACCAAATGGGGTACCATGGCTTATAGCAAGATGCCCTTTGGTTTGTCCAATGCAGGGGTAACCTTTCAAAGAGCAATGGATATGGCCTTCCATGGCCTCATGAACAAGATTTTTCTGGATTATTTAGATGATATTATAGTTTTTTTCAAACAATGCTAGTGAACATTTTGGTCATTTGAGGCAGATTTTTTAGAGATGTAGAGAGTATGGGGTTTCTCTTAACCCAAAGAAGTGTATTTTTTCTATTCATGAGGGTAAGCTCCTTGGACATGTTGTGTCTAAACATGGTATTTCTATTGATCTAGAAAGAATTTCTACCATTCTAGCTTTACCCCTACCAGCACATAAGAAAGGCTTGCAAAGATTTCTTGGTAGGATCAACTTTGTGAGAAGATTCATCCCTAACATTGTAGCACTATTGTAGCCTCTTACAGCTATGCTTAAAAAGAACATGACTTTTAGTTGGACTAAAGAGGGTAAGAGAAGCTTTGAGCAGATCAAGGAGGCCCTTGTAGCAACTCCAATACTCATTAATCCAAGTTTTGATAAGGATTTTATTTTGTATGCATTTGGAGGTGTTGACACTATTTTAGCAATTCTATATCAGCAGAATGAAGAAGGACTTGAGTAGCCTGTGGCATTTTTCAGCCAAGTGTTGCATGATTATGAGGTAAAATATTCATTTGTTGAAAAGAATGTGTTAGGTGTGGTTAGAAGCCTCAAAAAAATTAGGCATATGCTTTCTAACAGTAAAATTCAGTTGTTGGTTGCCCATTCAACAGTCAAGGATTTCTTGCTTAACAAGGATATTAATGATAAAAGAGCGGGCTGGATAACTAAGGTAATGGAATATGATGTCAAAATTAAGGTTACCAAGCTCATTAGAGGCAAGGGTTTATGTGAACAACTTGTTGGAAATGGAGAAAGCAGCCAAGAAAATGATGAGCATGTTGCAATAGTACTCAACAATGAAGAGCAAGTTGTTGTTCCAACTTTTTGTACAAGCTAGGTGCAGCAAATGATCCATTATTTTCAAACTGGTGAATGTCCTAAAGGTTTGGATAGAGAAAAAAGGAGGTATTATAGGCTTCAAGCCATCCCTTATGTTGTTATTAATGGTGTTTTATATAGAAGGGATTTTCATGGCATTTTACTGAGGTGCATTGAACCAGATCAAATAGACAAACTGCTGGAAGAGTTTCATGATGGGCCTACAAGAGGCCATTTTGCTCCAAGGACTACAACTTTGAAAATTATGAGAGCTGGGTACTATTGGCTAGATCTATTTAAAGAAGCACATGCTTGGGTTAGGAAATGTAATAAATGTTCATTATTTGCAAGAAAGCAAAGGCTTGCAGCCTTACCTCTACACCCCATTCAAGTAGAGCAACCTTTTACCAACTGGGGTCTTGATTTCATTGGCCCTATTAACCCACCATCAAGTGCAAGTCATATATGGATATTAACAGCAACAGATTATTTTACGAAGTGGACTGAGGTTGTTGCTTTGAAGGATGCAAATGAAACTTCTGTTTTAAATTTTTATCAAGATTTGGTACCCCTAATTCTATTATATTGAACAATGCATTAGCTTTTATTAGTTTAAGGATTTCTGATTGATCTGTAAAGAACAACATTTTTTTGAATACCGTGGCTAATTATTAACCTCAAGGTAATGGACAGGTTGAATCCACCAATAAAAATCCGATTAAGATCATTAAAAAGACCATTGAGGATAATCAGAGGACATGGCATGACAAGTTGAAGTTAGCCCTTTGGGCTGATAGAATAACTCCTAAGAGAGCTACATGTTACTCTCCTTATGCCCTCACTTATGGTAAGGAAGCTAAGTTACCAATTTCTATTGAATTACCTACTTTGAGTTTCAACAAAGAGCTTGAACTGTTAGAGGAGTAGCCTATGGAAGTCAGGCTTACACAGCTGATGGAACTAGAGGAAACAAGAAAAGATGCATTGAGGAAGCTTGAGATTCATCAAGCTCAGATGAAGAGGTCTTTTGATAAGAGAGTAGTACCAAGGGACTTTAGTATAGGTGATCTTGTTTTTAAATGGGATGAGTTAAAAAGAAAACCTAGTAAACATACCAAGTTTGATGCAATGTGGGATGGACCCTATGTGATCACTAAGTGCAAGCAACATAATGCTTTCCAACTTTCAAAACTAAATGGAGAGGTGTTGCCTATCCCAGTCAATGGGATCAACCTCAAGCATTGTCTCTGAGAATAAGTTTTGTAGTTGTACTATAGTAGGTTAGTGTTTTCTGCTAATAAGTGTTGTGCACATTTCTTTCAGTCCTGTTTTCTTTTCCCTAAGTGTTGTTGCACAGTTTGCTGGCCCCTTGGGCCTTGGTTGTTGCTTTCTTTTTGTCTTGCTGTTGTTTGGAGCTTTTACAGCTAAGTTACAATGGTTTTTTGAGTTTGGAGGGGCAGAATTTGACTCCATGCCCAATGGACTGTTTAAGACTACTGGTCTACATGCTTAGTAGGCAAGCATTTAGCATAAATTGCCAGAAATGTTACCCATTTTCCACTTACAGATCAATTGGGTAGAGCTAAAGCGATTGATTACATTTAAAAGTGAAAGGTATTCCAACACATTTCTACTATGCTTAACCATTGCAAAGAGAAAAGGAAAAGAATGCTCAAATGTCCCACACAAGCCATGGGAGTAGCTGAACTAACAAAACATAAGGATATACTATACATCTGAAGATAAAAATTAGTAGAAAAACACAAGAAAGCAAGTAAATCCGTCATTGCCTATTGCGGTCTTGTGTTGGTCTTCATTGTTCCCAATTCCTCCTTGCTCCTAAACTTCACATGAACCTACAGATGATTGAAAGAATTGGTTAGAGCTCCGGATATAAATCTCATTATATGTCATGTCAACATAAATATAGCATGTGTTTATGATGCATTAAATCAGTTGAGTGAGTATCAGATGTATGCAAGAGAGCCTGAAAAATCAAACATCATAGGAGCATCGAGCTTCACTATTTTTTTATCTAACATGTTTGTTCACTGTGCAGGTATAGGTGAAATTTTCATTGCTGGATTGTTTTCGTCATAGCATGTGGAGAAAAAATGGGCTCCCACAATGGTTGAGCCCAGCATGCTACCCTCTAAGTCTCAAGAGGGGAATAAGATAAGGAAAAGACATTCACATTGATCCAAATAAAAGCATTTTTATTTTGAGGAATAATTCACAAAGTGACTATAGGAACGACTAGCACATTGTCCATTCATGATAACTAAATCAAAGGTACAATGAGGTAGCCCTCCACTTTGAAATGGGAGTCACAAATGAGAAATGAGCTCATTTAAGATGCTTAGGTAATCTACAGAATAGAATAAAAGTGCACCTTTTCCTCATTAAGGAGTTATGTTTGCATACAAATGTTTTATGTTGTCATTGTTTAGCTTTGTTGAATGGTGTTACCATCATGATATTGTACCTTTTTATTGCTGTCATACATCATGTTTTATGTTTTCTATATTGTTTGGAGTACATACCTTGAAGGTACAACCATCAAGAATCAAGAGGAGATGACAAACAATGCTCACATAGAGCAGAGAGTGTACTATTCATGGAGTGCCAATATGAAAAAGTCATCAAGGTACCTTGCACAAGCTATCATCAAGGGAGCAACACACTTAAATGTAAACTATAGTCATTGAGCACTGTGGGACAGCTCATTAATAAAGGGTACAGTATTAAATTTTCTGCAGTCACTATTAACATGGAGTGTCATCAAAAGAATACAAACATTGATATTAGATAGTTACTAGAGCCAAGAAAGAGTTCATCAAATCCAAGAGCAGCCAATACAGATGTGAAATTTCAAGATAGTAGATAGTTTCATATGAAATGAGCAATTCCCAAGCTCTGGTAACTGTCTAATGTCAAAATAATGCCTTAAAATGACAAGGTCCTCTGGCAATTTTATAGAGAATGATCACAACAGTCAAGGTATGTAAATGCAATTGATGTGCATTTTATGCTTACAGAACAGTCAAAACTGCATCATGACAGTGATAGCATACAGTCACATCAAAGGATAGAGCAATCATCATATTGTCATCACATCTCTTTGCAACATGAGGACTCAATAAGCATTTAAGACAATCAACTAGTACCAGCACTGTATAATTTATGACAGTCACCTTGCCTTAACTAATGAGAACACAAATCCATGGAACGGATCAATTGATAGTTTCTGACATGAGGGACAGTCATAATCATATTATCATAGGGCAGAGGTCTTATATGTTTTAAGCCTTGAGGTTTGCATACAAAGATTCAGAAGGTGTGAGTAATGTGATAGTTGTGGAAAAGCTCCATACAGAGTCATGAGAGTTAGAGAACTGATACAAATAAGCTCTAGGAAAGGCCTGCACAAGGAGGCAGAGTTGAAGCAAAGAGAGAGGCTATGTCAAGATACCCCATAAACCTTCCTCTTTTTCCTTAACATGCTTTACACTATCTTATTGTTTCTTTGAATATGCATTGAATAACAATAAAGCATTGTTACCATGTCAATAAGAGACAAATCTAATCATGGCAGTCACTATTGAATATACAAGAAGATCTAAATGCACTTGAAAGGCAAATGGTGTTAAGGCATGACATTGACATGAGATACTAAATAGAACAGCAATCTACAAATTTATGGAGGTAGAGACCCTGTAGCAAGTTGTGAAGGTAGAAACTATGAGCAAGATGACAGTCAATTAAGAGTTTACAAAGTTTTAGGGCCATAGAGGTTCATGTGGAGCATACAAGGAGCATATTGTCTTAATAATGTCATAACCATGTCAAAAGAGAAGTTACAATACAACACACAGTCAAGAGAAGAGTTTCAGGTATTTCAACCCTAGAGGAAGAGCAATAGACAAGATTTGAGATTTAGTGCTTGACATTACTCAAGAAAGATTGGGAAAAATAACGTCTACAAGCCTTCTACCATGATACATAGATGTCTAGGCATCATACTTATGTGAAGAAGGGGAGTGGCAATGTTTAATATTTGCAAGAGAACTGACTGTCAAGCTTTGAGAAACCTATCTTGTAAATCTACAAAAGTTTTCTTTTACTAAAGACTGTGTAGGGTCATTCATTCAAGGTAGGGAACCTTGAACAAAATAGTCATACAGTGACATACAGGTGTAGCAATTTAAAGAGTAGTCTCAAAGACAGACAAGACTGAAAGTCACAACATGCAGGTCAAAGAAAGGTAGAGTGTTTATAGGAGTCATGCAAGAGGTCATCTTAGTTGCACTCCTAGCAGAGGATGAAGACAGTCCTCAAAGGTACTAATACAAAAGTGCTAAGATTAACATGAAGGCACTAGTCATTCAAGAGCAGCCATCCTTGATTGGTAGATAGGAAGAAGCAGCAACAAGACAATGACTATCAACAAGGTCTGGAATAATGAAATGGTGTTTCAAAGGCTTTAGAGGACATTGAATATGTTTTGAAGTTTTCATGTTATCAGTATGCAAGGCAGCTTGCAAGTTGTGCACATGGGTTTTCACCATTAAATTTGTAAAGTGTAGTCAGGGACAATCACTTTTATCTCTGTTTTGATATCATAATGAATGTGGTTCTGGTTAAGATGATTGTATTTTTAGTCATTCCAATAGTTGTGTTCTTACCATATAATGTGTTTTGAGAGATTGAAGACTTTGTGAAGGTTATATAGGTGGGTATCATTGTTGTTTGATGTCAGTAGTGAACTGTGAAATGGGTCTGCAATAGAGAACCCTAAAATGTTGATAGGGCCATGAGATATACAGTGAGTAGCTGTCAATGAAATCAAGGCATAGTGACCTTTGTCACTATAAAGGAGCAAAAACACTGTCCAATGAGCATATTCGGAGAGCAAATCAGAGCTATCAAAAGTAATAACAATCAGCAAGAAGGCAATCACATGCACAACCATGATAGGAACATGCATCATATAGTAAATACCCTGATGAGAACCCTATAGTAGTAGTAAGCATAACCTTTTAAAAGAAGTATGAATGTCATAGAGCCTACTGACCTAAGTCTGTAATAAGTATGCAAGGGACTGTGAAGAGCACCTTGATAGTATTGTAGGAGAATAGTTAAAGATCTCTAACCAAAATGATGGGATTTACATCTTATGACAAGAAGATGGCAAAGGTAAAGGAACATGCATTTTTGTGAGTGATCAAAAGGCATAAGTCACAGTCTCAGCTATAGCTAATAATGACTAGCATAGAGATGAAAATGTAGATACAAAGCTAAACATGAAGACAAATGTACAAAATACAAAATATATTCATCTTTTTTGCAGAGGAGAGCTTGAAATGGGCATTCTTTTGATAGAAAATGAAAAGAGAAGTAGATCTTGCAATGACAGAGAGCTTACCCAAGCCCGTCCTATTTATTTCTCATAAAAAATGTAGGTTTCACCATCGAAATTCTAGTTGCCCAACCTTGAGAGCTTGAGCAAACCCTAGTAGTATGTCAGCGGGTTGCAGAGAAGTTAAAATCCAAAAGTCATGAATGCAAAGTGAGAAGTGAAGGTCGCAGGCCTCCTTTTGCTTTAGGGTTTTCTTTTTCCCATGTCAGCCTTGTGGATTTTTTTCTACATTGTTTTATTTTATCTCTTGCTTGACTAATACCTTTCATGGTATTATTTTGACCTTCACACATTATGGCATATCTAGGCATTATTTGCCTTAGCTTTTTTTTTGTAGAAAATCAAATGTTCTAATCTCCTCACATACTTTGCAAAAAATGGAGTCAAAACCACCTATGCCTTGTTTTATTTTTGCAAACATTGTAAGACATTATTAAAGAAATGTTTTATAAATTGCTTTATTAACTATCAATCAAATGTAGTAAATGAAAGCAAGTGCAGAGTCTTCATTATAGAAGTTTCTAGTTTACCTTTTATTTCTGTTTGAGTTCCAATTGTGCAAATTGGAAAAAATCAGTGAACTGAAACTTTTATTTCTATTTTTCAGTCAATTCTGAGTGTTTTTAGTGTCCATTTGGGTAGGTCCACTTGGTAGGGAAACTTGCCACCTATTTTCACTTAGTTTGGGTCAACTCTAGGCCCTCTTTTTGTGGCTTTTTCTCTTTTCTCAAAAATGTGACTTGAGTTGCTATTTTGGATTGCAGTTAACTACAATTTTCCTTCCTTGATTCATGGAGACTAATTTTGATGTATATTGGAGAAAAACTTAGTTTTTTTTTCTCATTTCATATTTTCATCTTCCTCTCTTGATCAATTGCAAAGAGTTTTGTAAGCTTTATTTTGTAACTCAGATTTTCATAGTGATTATGTAGCTCCTTTCATATCAATAAAAGCAGCAGAGCATTCCTATCTCATAGTTTATCTCATTTTGCAGTAATGATTTGATGTTTCATTGTGATTCTATGTGTTGAATCCTTTTTATGTCTCTTTATTGCAAATTTGTGTGCAATAGTTTCATGTGATGCAGGTTATGTGTTGTGTTTAATTTTAGGCCTTCATACAAATCACTTTTGTGTTGCATTTTCATATGAGATTGTGAGAGTTAGTGTTTTGAGAGTTGATTGTGAGTTGAATTAGTGAATAAGTTAAAGTTGTGGTGCATCACCCTTTAGGTTTTAGGATTTTAATTTCAAGTATCCTTCTATCCCTTTTCTCAGAAAAATCATTAATTTTAGGTGATCTACCTGGGGAACTAGTCCTCTCTAGAGATTCATCCTTGTTATAAATCACCCACAACTTGAGGATGTTTCAATGTTACACATGATAGTTGATTCTAACCCAACTAGGGTGAAATCCTTGTTGATAACAGTCACAAAAGATTGAAATTGGTTCTTCATACACAACTCTTATATCCTTCAATGTTTGCTTCATCCATAGCACTTGAGTGCAACAACATGTAGCAATATATTCTGCTTCTGCAATAGACAAAGAAATTGATTCTTGCTTCTTGCTTAACCATGAAACCAATCTGTTACCTAAGAGGAAAGTACCTCCACTTGTCCTTTTTCTATCATCAGCATCTCCAACCCAATCTACATCTGTATAAGCACTAAGAGTGAAATCAGTATCTTTGGGATACCACAATCCATAGTCTGAAGTGCCTTTTAAATACCTCATGATCTTCTTGACTACCATCACATGTGACTCTCTAGGATCTTCTTGAAATCATGCCACAAGACAAACTGCATACATTATATATAGTCTTGTATGGGTTAGATAAAGTAGTCCTCCAATCATAGACCTATACTTTTTTTTATCAGTCTTAGGTGATTCATCATTCTTGTTCAACTTGCAACTAGTTACCATAGGGGTACATACTAGCTTAGAATCCTCCATTCCAAACTTTTTCAACAATTCTTTCACATATTTGGACTGAGAAATGAAAATTCCTTTTTCTGATTGAGGAAAGAAATTCATTTCACCAATCATAGACATCTCAAACTCCTTTTGCATTTCCTCTACAAATTTCTTACACATACCTTCATTGCCTCAAAAGATAATATTATCAACAAAGACTACGACAATCTGAATTTGATCATCATTGATTTTGAAATGGAGATTGTTGTCTACAGTACCTTTACTAAACCCTAACTACAAGAAATACTTGTCCAACCTTGCATACCAGGCTCTAGGAGCTTGCTTAAGTCCATACAAGGCTTTCTTCAATCTACACACCATATCACCTTGGTCTGATGACTAATATCCTTCCAGTTATTCAATTTAAACTTCTTCTTCTAGCTCTCCATTCAAGAATGCATACTTCACATCTATTTGGTACACCTTGAAATCTTTGTGTGTTGCAAATGCCAAAAACATTCTTATTGCTTCAATCCTTGCCATAGGAGCATAAGTCCCCTCAAAATCTATGCCTTCAACCTGAGAATATCCTTTACATACTAGTCTTGCTTTGTTTCTTACCACTTCTCCACTTTCATTCATCTTGTTTCTAAACACCCATTTAGTTCCAATCACATTCTTAACGGTAGGTCTAGGTACCAATTCCCAAGTTTGATTCTTTTCTATTTGTATTAGTTCTTCTTCCATAGCCTTTACCCAATTCTCATGTTTGCAGGATTCACATATAGTTTTAGGTTCAATCTTTGAAAGTAAACAGTAGTTCACCTATTCTTCTGCATCTCTTTTCCTTGTCAATACCCCTTTGCTTTTGTCACCAATAATCTGATCTTTAGAATGATTAATCCTTACATATCTGGGAGTCTTAACAGCACTTTTTGGATCTTTTTCTTCTTTAACTTGATAGTCTTTTTGTTCAACTTTTTTTGCATTTATTGTAGCAGCAGGTTCATCTAAGTAATAGCCACTCAGATCTGATATTCTTTCCATGTCTTCATCAACTTTCACATCAGCACTCTCAATGATCTTTCTCAATCTCTTATTGTAGTACCGGTAGGCCTTACTCTTAGTAGAGTATTCAAGGAAAATTCCTTCACCACACCTAGCATCAAACTTGCCCAACTCTTCATCTCTTTTGATATAACATTTGCTTCCAAAAACTTTGAAATATTTCACTGTGGAAACTCTTCCATACTACAATTCATAAGGAGTTTTGGTACCATTACCTTTGACTTGGACTCTATTTTGAATGTAGATAGCAGTATGTATAGCTTCTCTCCAATACACTTCCGATAGGTTAGCCTCCATCATCATTGACCTAGCAGCCTCTTGAATTGTCTTGTTCTTTCTTTCAACAATTCCATTCTACTCAAGAGTCCTAGGAGCAGACAATTGTCTCTTTATCCCATGATCTTCATAGAAAATGTTAAATTCATTTGATGTAAACTCACCTCCTCTATCAGACCTTAAGCATTTGATCCTTAATTCTATCTCATTCTCAACCATCACCTTGAAAGCTTTGAATTTGTCTAGGGCTTCTGATTTATCTTTTAAAAAAGGGACCCAAGTCATTCTAGAATAATCATCAACAAGCAACATAAAGTACATGTCTCCTTGCAAACCTCTTGTTCTTGTAGGACCACACAAATCTGTATGCACCAGCTCAAGCAATCCAGCAAAAAATTGTTCTTTACTCTTGAAACTTGTCCTTGTTTGTTTCCCCAATTGACAATCCTTGCAAATAGTATTACCAGGCTTCACAAGCCTGGGAAAATCTCGCATATCTTGTACTAAACTTATCTTCACCAAGTTGTCAAAATTGATATGATAAATCCTTCTATGCCACAGCCAACTCTCATATGTCTGAGCCAACAAACAACAATCATTAGTTCCTTTCAAATGATAAACATTACCTCTAGTCTTCTTACAAGTAGTAATCACTATTTTGGAGCATTCCATGATCTTGCATCCATTATCCTTGAATCTCAAATCATACCCTTTGTCACACATCTGACCAACACTTAAAAGATTATGCTTCAACCCATGCTTTCCATCAAAAGAAATAGATCTTCTTCCACATATCTTACCAGTTGCATCATCTCCAAACCTAACCAGTCCTTCATCATACTTTTCCAAACTTACAAACTTACTTTTATCACCGGTCATATGATGTGAACATCCACTGTCAATAATCCATTCATCCTTATCCTTCTCAACCTGGAAGATAGACAAAGCACTCTCTTCCACTAGTTTTTCTTCCTTCACACAGCTAGCAAGATTAGTAGACACGGGTTCTTCCTTAATTGCAATAAACAAGCATTCATTTGCACTAGTATCATTAGACTCATTATCCATTACACCATCATCATCAAGATCTCTAACATAATAGCATTTCTTTATGATTCTAGGTCTACTTTCAAATTTCTTCTTACCTCTCTCAATTCTCTCTGGACACCTGGAGGCATAGTGACCAATCTTACCACAAGAAAAGCATTTGAATGGTAATTTGCCTTTGAACTTACCGCTACCTCTTTGCATTCTATCCACGAAATTGGCTTCAACCTCATCAAGGTCATCATCTATTTCCACAGTGTACTTCTTTGATCTTGAAGTCTTCCCTGAAGTGCTTGCTTTGAAAGTAGTCTTAGTCTTCAACAGAGCATTACCAAATGCTCTCATCTCAAAAGCAGTAAACTTTCCAAGCAACTGATTCTTTGTAACCTTTTGCACAGCCATAAGTTCTTCAATTACAGACACCTTGTGACCATAGGATTTAGGTAATGACCGAAGGATCTTCAGGACAACCTCATCCTTACTAATAGTTCCTCCAAGACCTTTGATTCCATTGACAATTTAATCAACTTTTTGCATGTAGATTGTTATGTTCTCATCTTAAGAGCTTCATACCTCGCCTTCAGGTTTTGTAATTTGGCACTCTTTATAGAATCATCTCCTTCATATAAATTTTTCAACTTAGTCCAGATCTCATAAGAAGTCTCCAAATCCATAACTTTCACTAACTTAGTGTTAGATAAGGCATTTAATAAAGCATCTCTAGGTTTCCCATTTAACTCATAGTATTTGACTTCATCTTCATCTGATGGACCATTTAGAGGAATAGTATACTTTGTATCTGCCATCTTCCAAACACCATAACCAAGATAAATGAGATGACTTTTCATTCGTACCTTCCAGAGAGCATATTGTGTTCCATCAAACTGCGGAGACTTCTTATGTGCCATCCTAGATCTACCTTGAGCTGTTAGGCCTTTTTCTAAGGAGTCCTCACTCTGATACCAATTATTGAAATGTGCAAGACAACTGATAGGGGGGGTGAATCAGTTGTAACCAAAACTTTAAAACCATCAACACCTCAATCACTTAATCACTGATATTGTAATTTAAGCATGAAATCTGAAACTTAAACACATCCACACTTTCAATACATAAGACACCAGATTTTTACGTGGAAAATCCAATAAGGGAAAAACCATGGTGAGTGTTAGCTCACAATATAAATGATATATCAAAATTTACAACAAGGTTCACTATCAGAGGCTCACTACCAAGAATGCTCACTGCAAAAGAAGAAGCTCACTACCAAGAGAAGGGGCTCACTATCAAAAGGGCTCACTGCCAGAAGTTGGTGAACTGAGATAGTAGCATCTACATTATGCCAAGGTTCAGTTCCATTGAAGTGCAATAAAACTCCTCTGCTCTACTCTACTTTTTTCACTTCGCACTTATCTTCACATCTTTGTACCCACACTCATCATTCATGACTTTATTACATGTATTTATATGTAATTCATCAACCTTGGAATGAACATCAAGGTCAGCATTACAATCATCAACCATTGGAACAATCTCCAAGGTCGGCATACATACATATTTAGCCAATATTCAAA
Organism: Cunninghamia lanceolata; assembly: GCA_027924645.1. NCBI lineage: Eukaryota > Viridiplantae > Streptophyta > Pinopsida > Cupressales > Cupressaceae > Cunninghamia > Cunninghamia lanceolata. The sequence goes on along the minus strand of BSBN01001272.1, from coordinate 14,301,360 downwards.
TTAGGTCTAGACCTAAATGGATTATGGGAGAGGAGAAATGAATCTAGACCACGCCAAGCCTTAGCTGGGACTCAAATGCAATCTTCCATGCAACAACACACTTTACAAACTTCAAAGCATAACCGCAAGTAGTGAAAACAACCAAGCTGGCTAAAACTGGTGTTAACACTAAGACCTTTAGGAACATGCTTCATGCATGATCTGGATTGCACTTTGCAAACCAATCAAAAGGAAGGAACATGATCTAGAGACTTCCACAAGCACATTACAATCACCAAGAACATCCACACAACCTCTAAACACTTTATCCATAAGATTCTTCAAACTGGAGCACTTGAACATTACTATTGGCCACTGTCATAAAGGAAAGATCACTTGTGGAGCACCAAATCACAAACCATTTTAACTGAAGGCACATAACATCATCCTAGATTTAATTCTAGAACCATAGACTGTACAACTTAAATGCAGAGAAATGTGGAGCATAATACATTCTCCCTATCACCATTAAATACACAGGAAAAATAGTTTTTACTCTGGTGAACAGAACTCACTCAAATCTTCACAATGGAGGCTCAAACTTAAAACATAGCAACTATAGACATCCCTTAACATAACTTCCAAACTGCAGACTAAGATATTCAATCTACAGGATATGCAGAACAAAACACTATACTATTCTTCTTAGATACTTGCTTAGACTCATTCAAATAATTTCCTTAGATGTTGACCTTAGGTGTTGACATCAATGACAACATTTACTGCTCATACTTACAACTCAAAACCCTCCTACAGGGTTATTTCTATCGACCCCTCAATCGCAAAGTGCCTTCCTAGGGACATATCTCAAGTACTTGAAAGAACCTCTTGATCTAAACATAAGGAATGTGCAGTTACCTCGGCCACTACCAGATCTCCCGAAGTTCAAAGGAGAAGGAAATCCAAACTCACATATCAAAGCTTATACCATAGTAATAAGAGAACTCCTCCCTTGGGATGGGGTTGTTGCCAAGATATTTCTGAAAACTCTCGAAGGAATAGCTCTAAATTGGTACTATCATTTGCAAAAGGCTTCAATTCACTCGTTTAGACAACTAATCAGAGAGTTTGTTATGGCATTTGACATGAACAAACTCGTCAAAATAGGGATCAGAGAATTCCTCACCATGAAGCAATAACTGAATGAATCTGTATCTCACTTTGTGACCAGGTGGAGGCAAGTCCTCTATTCCTCAACTGGCGCCCCAAACATGGACCACCATGAAATATGCAACCTTTTCTTACATGCCTTAAACAAGGATATGAGAGAGGATGTTCAAAAAATACCATACATATCCTATGAAGAAGTATTAGAAAGTGCTTTGAGGATAGATCAAGTTGCCATTGACAGTGGTAGAAAGGTCTATGGGTCAAATAGAAAGTTAACAAGGGAATACACAGGGAATAATGCTCCTGTCATTAAGATTCTTAAGAACAATAGAAATTCAACCACAGATGGGGTGATAGATCAACCCCCAATCAAGAAGGTAAGAGATGATTACAATGAGAGAGGCTATTATCCTCCTAACGTCAATGTGATTGACCAGCCTAGAAACAATGGGTACTAACCTAGAGACAACTATCAGAGTTGGAATCATAACAGAAATGGAAATGACAGAAGGTACAAAAGGCCTCCATATGAGTACAACCAATTTTGTTCTTTCATAGAACAAGGGGGCATAGCACAGAATCCTATAGAGAGTATAATAGATTCATAACAAGATTACCAGAAGACCAACAGTGGTTGTTCATAGAAATGTTCTTGAACCCGAAGGAAGTCATGCCGAATAACTAGGGCACAAGACAAATACAAGCCCTAATAGCTCCATAGAATGCCAACATGAGAATTTATCAAGATCCATTTCTCGCACATAAGGATATAGAAACATCAAACCAAACTAAAGTAGCCCAAGATAACAACACTGGTATCCCACCACAACTAGGGCAGAAAGGTGAAGCTAGGATGATGGGATTGGTTGAAATAATCCATAATGAAGAAGAGGAAGACCTTGAGAGTGAACTGAAGGAAGTATATGAGGGTGTCGGTTCGGTATTGGAACCAATACCAACTATGATCAGACCTTATGAACTTATCGAAGACTTAAAAAAGACATATGCTCACATATCATTCATTGACTTACTCAAGAATTCCCCTTCACATCGCTCAACACTACTAAAGGCAATAGGGCTGAAATATCTTGATCAAATTACTCCTCCACCTAGTGAGCAGATCAACCATGTGGACTATGACATCAGCCCACCAAACTCAGAACTCAAGGATCCAGGGTTCTTTTTTGACTCAAAGTAAATGCCTTCCGAGGCTGAGCTAACCAAGAAAGGAGACCTTGCGTTGTACTTACAAGTTTGGATCTATCACACTTGCATCAAACGAACCTTAATTGATGATGGAGCCGTAGTGAACATAGTTCCATTCTCCCTTTTAGAGAGGATGGGTCATGGGCACATGAATATCACCGCTTCACGAGAAACTCTAAGTGGGTACGATAATCTAAAGGCCTCTATGATAGGGAAGATCACACTTCCCGTGACTCTAGGGCCCAAGACTGTCCCAACCACATTATACATCATCGACAAGGATACAAGATATAATTCAAGCTCCTTAGAAGACCATGGATCCATAGAATGAAAGTCATGCCATCAACATTATTTCAAGAAGCTTGATTTCTACATCTGGGAAGGTATATGTAGCGAAAGGGGATCTAGAACCTTTCAACATGTTGAAATCAAACACATCAAACAAGCGTATAGGCATTCCCATAGATTATGAACTTCCCACCAACAAACTAATTGTCCCTAGTCCTATGCCTCAATCAATATGCATCAAGCAAATAGAAACTCCAGAGAAGACCATAAACACTGTGGAGATGAAAACTTTAGAAAATGAGATACCATTGAAACAAAAAAAAATTGTTCCCAAGGAAAAGATAGTTAAGATCATGGAATGGATAGAGCAGGATGGACCTCTCTAATTCCCTCTAGAAGTGCTCATGATCAATATTCAACCTGCTTACAAGCTCTTCCCTTGCATAGGGGAGAAACCTCATAGAATTGAAGGTCCAGTATTTGAAACCACTATGTTAGACTTGAGGAATGCATACCCACATGCTTTCTCAGATCCTGAGGAAGACATGACAAAGATTTACACTCCTTTGCCACCCTTAAGTGAAGCATGTGTCCCCAAGACACCAAAAGAAATAGAATCTTATGAGCCTCTCACACCAATAGAGGATTCATATAGACCATTGACACCCATGGAGGAGGTGCACTCTATTGACAATGAGTCAATCAACGCAATAGGAATGTTACCTAGGATGTTTATGGTGTCTCAACCACAAGAGAAACCAACCACTTCGGCCTCGGTGCAATCAAACAAACTTGGCAAGTGGGAAGTACCTTTAGTACAAATTGAAATGGTTGAAATACTTCCAGGTAAAAACAAAGAAAGCAAGGGAATGTTTCGCAAAGAATGGAAAATGAGAGTGTCAATTGGCATTGATGATCCTATTATTTTTGAGTTACTAGGAAGTTACATCAGGTATTCCATGGACTTAAGGCTAGAACCAAATGGGAGGACAAGTATAGGCTTTGTCCCTCCTAATGAGCAAAGGGAGCTGCAAACTCCCCTTGAATTGTTTCAATTCTTGAAAAATATTCAAGATAGACAAGACGTGAAAATCTACATGCAGGAGTAGTTCGACCTGTTAGAAGAGTTATTAAGATGCGATGGAGTCCTGTATTGGACCCCTTTCCATCAACAAGCCTTTCAAAACTTACTTCATCTCATGCTTCCAAGGGAAACCACTGAGTTGGAAACAATAGAATCAAATGACAAACCCTATAGAATAGAACTTGTCCTAAGAAGAGGTAGCATAAAAAATAAGAAAAGAAGATGGAAAAGAACATTCACAAAGGACTGGAAAGGTCCTTACATGGTTAGAGAAGATGTTGGAAACAATGCCTATCTCTTGTGCACAATGGAGGGAGAGGAATTTGGTGAAATAGTCAATGCCTTTCACCACAAGAAATACTATATCTAAAAAACCAAAAAAAATCATAAAACATAAAAATACAAAAAAATTATAAAAATTAAAAAAAGTCAAAAAAAATATTTTATTTCTTGCATTTCAGTATCATCCTATTCATCTTGCATTATAGTGAATGACTTGCTCTTATATTATTTTTACTACAGTAAGGAGTCTAAGGTTGCCTAGGTATACGTGATCCTTTTAGAACCTATAGATTCCCCATTTTCACAATCACCATATCCCTTTTCATTCCCAGTGATTCTAATCAAAGCCTAATTCTTAGCTTTACACTGATTTCAGTCTTAATGAGCCAAGATGTTAGGTCTCAACAAAGTCAATAGTCAAACCTACAATGTTCAAAGGAAGCTTGCAAGTAGACCTTCCCCAATTCTTCCCTAGTAGAAGAGAAGTCCGATTGGATTACAAAACTTTAGGTGGCGCTCAACCCCTTATCTTCCCTAGCCAAAAACGTCAGGAGGATCAAAACTCTGAAGGAAGCAATCTAAAATCTGAGTGAATAAAAAAAATGAGTGATCAAAATAAGAGTGTTGAGAAAAGTAAGTATTGAGAGATCAAGTTACTGCATATCTAAAGTTCCAAAAGCATTCATTTTCATAAAAATCAAAAATCTAAAAAAAATGAGAAAATCAAGTGAGGAAATACAAAAAAAGTGAAAAAGCAAAAAAAGAGAGATACAAAAAAAGAGTGAAAGAGAGAAGATTGTTGAATATCCGTACTCTTGGGTGGAGATTAGTCTAAGCTCAAAGCCTCAAGGGTGACATTCTAACAGAGAAAATAAAAAGAAAGGTACAAAGCACACACGCACACTAACTAACCAAAGCTAAGAGTCTAGTAATCTTTAAGATTATCTTCTATCTAGGGACCCTAGTTCTTTCCCATTTACCCTTTACCCCGGGTCTATCTTGCTTGCTATCTATGATCTAAGTCTAGCGAACATCAATAAACTTTGTTACTTGTCTAAGTTGAAAACTTGTCAAATTGTCTTATCTAGATAAGGATCAGTGTTTAGCCTTTAGCAAAGCCCAAATTCAAAAGCACTCCATTTTCATTCATGCTCCCCTCTTGAGTTTTAAAATCCTATCTCACAGCCTTGAATAGGTCGCTTATATCAGGACAACCTGCAATCCCCTGGATTGAAAATCATATTAAAGAGCAGTCATATTGTTTGTTCCACATTGCATTCATATCAAAATTAGAAAAAGAGTCTCAAAGCAATAAAGTCCAATGTCATAACTCATGACATTCTATAGAAGTAAATGTTTCATTTCAAGCATCACTTGTGTTCTTGCATCTGTATATTGTAAACTGCCTCTCATATATATGCCAAAAAAATACAAAAACATGTCATTGTCATCATACTTGCATGGTTAGAGTTGAAGGTCAAAAACATAATCAAAGAGTTCTTAAACTTCCAAAATGCATAGGAGATGAGTACCTATTCGATAGACTAAAACCATAAAAGACAAACTTTCATTAATATATCCGAAGTTTACATGTACGAGAGTACCAAAGAGCTAAGACAAAATGCTCTCAAGGGAAGTAAAGGCTCCCCATGCAAGGGGGCACGATTTCAAAGGAAAGGCAAAATAAAATCAAGGACGATTCCCTCCGACGAAACCCTCAGGACTCTTGCTCCTTTGCCTATGTACACTACTAGTCGTTCCATGAGATCTATGGGAGTGAGGCACCCTACTATGAGCATGTGATTGTGAAGGCCCTGCTACACTAGCATCTCACCATCCAAATCCAAGATGAGCCATCTCACAAAGTACCTGATTCTCACCCTTAAGGATGAGATTCTCAGCCTTCAAATCTGCACTCGCCTGACATCCATGATAGGCAAGAGCAAAAATATCAGTGTGTCACCCAGCAACAAGGGGCACACTAGGATCAACCAAAAGACTCTGTCGAGACAACCTAGTGAAGGGAGAAGCCAAGCCAACATTAATCTTGCAAATGAAAGCCCTCCACTCTTTAACATTACTTGTGAATTGAACCAAGAAAAGTGAGAAGTGTGTTAGTTCTTCATGAAAAGAAAGGAAAGAGAAAGGACAAAAGCGTGAAAGCAAAAAGCAAACATAGACCTATGTGGTTCACCAGGCTTCTAGTCAGGGTCAAGTTGCCACATCGCCTCATCATAGTGAGGAGGCCTAGGAACTACGGACAGACCCTCTAGGACATCATGAGCATCATCTGCATTATTAGCATCATCAAAACCATCATCCTATGCATCCTCAGGTGGGCCCTTGTTTGTCAAATCATCCCCATCAGGAACATAGTCCTCATCAGTAGAATCTAAGTCCTCAACCACAATGAGTGCTCAGGAAGGAATCCCTCTCCCTCCTCTCTATCCTCCTCTCAAAGATCTAGGAACTCTGGTAATGAAGACTCCGGGAGTCAAAGGAGTCCAAGTAATTATCCTCTGATTAACCTAACCCATCTCCTAAACAGATCTATAGAAAGTAGGCACTGGGGGAAAATCCTCAAGAAAATCCTCACCAAAATGTTGCAAGACATGCTCAACATGATGAGCCTCGACCAGACCATTACAGTTTGAAATCTCTAATACCCCACGACAGTACTCTCTGATCTCACCATCATGTGACCATGATCCCTCCAAATCCACATAAGGATCAAAAATCATGTCATCATCTGTAAGAGTAGCTATAGCCCACAGAGAAGCATCAAATTGACCCACCTAAATCCATCTAGCTGCTCTCGAAAGTCACCTATTAGGAATCAGAACTAGCTTATGATAAGGCCTAATGTGCTCAAAGATCCAAGTCATAACTAGAGAAGAGTGGCTAAAAGCAAGAGCCCCTCATCATGTGATGCGGTAGAAATCTCTGTATACCATGGCCAAAATGTCAGGCCCCCAAGAGTAGACTTTGCCCTGCTCAAGACCCTGTATAATTGGTGGCCAACACCATCTCAAGTGAGCTAAGGCCTTGTCTCCAAATAGCCTTGATGCAATCAAGCTGATCAAGAACTTCCTCATGCGAGGAATGCGAAGTCGTGGCATAGAAGTAAGTTGAACTCATGTCTGATCCTCAGGGTGACTAACCCCCATAAACTATGCCTAAGACACCTTGTCCTCGAAGGACTCGTTAGCAAGTAGGACGATAAGATGTCCTCTCACAGGAACTCCAAGAATACAATAAACATCGAATAGAGTGATAGTCCACTCTCCAAAAACCTGTGAAAACCTAAAGGTGTTCCTATCTACATCCCTATATGTCAATATATCACAGCAAATGTGTGTCACATGATGAATAACCGGCACATGACAAACTCTGGCTAAGCCCACTCTCCTCAGAACAACACGATCATCATCACTCAATGAAGCAAACATCTCTGAGAGCCACAACTTCTCTCTGCAAGCATTCCATTAAATGTGCATGTCCTACAAATTAGAAAAGAACTTTAGATTAGATTTTGTCAACTCGCAAAAATCCTAAAAATCATAAAACTTGCAGAAAATCTCACAAAAAAGTGTATAAACCATCAAAATTGCAATAAACAGGTAGATACAGTAGCCAAACTAGGCCAAAACAGAGTGAAACGAACATTAGAAAACATCAAATTTCAGACAGAATTCACCCACCAGGGTCGCCCCCTGGGCAACCCAGATGTCAATAGGATCTCCCCCCGATCGACCATGTTGTTAGCAGGATCTCCCCTCGGGCAACCCTATTGTCAGCTAGATCTCCCCCCAGGTGACCTACCTAACAAAAGGGGTGACCCTATGTAGAGATCCCCCAAATGGAAAGTGCTCTAAAATCCTCATTTTTAAGCCAATTTCAATAAACGAAAAATCAAACCTACTCTAAATGACAAAATAGAGACAATGCAACAAGAAGAATCACCAAAAACAAATAATTTTAAGAGATTTTTCACAAGATTCAACCTAGGGTTTAGAGAGGGGTTTTTCACTATTTGTGTACCTAAGTCTCAGTGGTTGAAGAAGAGGCGACCATCTTCATGATCTCCCCGACGATATCTACTCAACAACTGATCACACGATCAATTCTGTCAATGATTCACTCAAATCCCACTAATTTGCTTGCTTTGTTTGCCCTTAGCTTAGTTTCTTTTCTACATTCTTAGATTAGTTTTTTTCTTTTATGCATCTTCTGTGCGTCATTTTGTGTGCATTCATTCCTACAAATTTCACCGACAAAGGAAAACAACTAGTCAAACTCTCACGATCTATGGTAAGTTCGTCATTTCAGTTTTCATTATTCATTTTGACATATTCAAATGCTGGGCTAAAACTAGTTATTGCAGGTAAAATTATGAGAAAATCAACAACAGGTAATGCCTAGTTCGATAACGGTACCGACCTTTCATGTAGACTACCGTCCCCAAGGGGGCAAATATGTAAGCACAAAAATCACGCACAGCCTCCACGAGGACCCCTATGATGATATATGATCCTTGTCACGTACATGTAACTATGAAATAATGTCCTTTAAGCATCAAACCTCTTGGTGACGTGTCTTGTCTTTTGTCTTGTGTTGTTTCCTCTTTGTTGTTTTCCCTCTCTTTGTTGTCGACGATTTTCGACACTTTTTGACACTTGTCGATTTACATTTTTCTGAGCTTTCGACCCTATTCCTTAGCCTTATATGCATCTTGTAGGTGAGTTTTCACCTTTCCCCTATGTTTTTCATCTTCTCCACCCCCTACAAGCCTTCTAGAGGCCCTAGTCATCTCCAACTTTCAATTTTTAGTTTCACTCAACCAATCCAAATCTCCCCCTATTATTTCTAGATCTCCTGCCGAGAGATCCTACTTTGCAAGTGGAGATTTGGATTCTTGCACATGACTGACCTATTTCTAGAGGCAGATCTCCCATCATGCATTTTTACCCAGACCCATTTCTTTCTGGATCTCCCGTCGGATGACCCTCATAAATCAGGATCTCCCCCTGGGCAACCCATGGGTGACTTTGTCACATTTCCAGCCGTAAAAAAACTCAAGTTTCTAACTTGAAATAGCTCTGTTTTCACCCATTTTTCTTCCAATTTGCATGATTTTTGATGCCTAATTTGGAGTTGACTATTTCATGCACCCACACATGCATAATTAGCTCCATTTTATCTAAAATTAACTACTCATTCTCTCCCATGCATTCTTCTAACTCCATTTCTTCTTTAGTGATAAGCTATTATTGCATTATCACTCCCTAATTAACTGAGTCCACTGGGTAATCAATCTCATTCACTCCCCAATCAATCCTTGTTAACTCTTCAATCAATTGAGTTAACTTCTCAATTAATTCCACCTCTCATCCCTTCTAACATATAAATACCCCCTCCCTCAAGCACAAAGGGAGGCAAATTCATTGTGCACACAACTCTTGCTAAGTTTTTTCTCTCCAATCAGCTCACACAAGACGAAGGTGTCTTTTGTTTGTCCATTTGTTCATCAAGATTTCACATAAATCTCTTCAGGCATCCTTATGCTGCTTCAATCAAGCCATCGTGCTCATCAACAGCTCTCATTGAGCTCATTTAGGAAATCTTCTTTTGTTTCTTTGTGTTGTCTTGTCACCAAGAGGTCTTCCCGCTACTTCAAGAGGATATGAGGTTGCCATCAAGGATTTCTGAGGGTAGTGGAGGCTCACAAGTCTTCTTTATTTCAGGTTCCTCTACACTTTTTGTCAATTGGTAGTAATTAGAAAATTAAAATTGCTCTTGGCATTAGTAATTTATTGCTTTTTCCTTGATAGAAAAGTTAGATCTAGCATTCTAGAAGTAATTTACATTCATAGTTTAATTCATTTACTTGCAATTTCCTTTTCTAGATTAAATCATATCAAAACATTTGAAAACCCCAAAAACATAGAATAATTACATTAGGTAAAATTTGTATACGCCTAAAAATGACACGATTCAGTCTAAATAAATATTCTTAATATTTATTTCATTCTAATTCTTCTATCAATAAATAAATAACCAAATTTATTCATTTGATTCACAGTCCCCTAAATTAATTAAATATCAAAATATTTAATTATCTCTTCTAAAGTCAAAATTAAATAAAATCCTTTATTTAATTAAATTCTTCCAAACAATTAAATAATTCTTAATTATTTAATTAAGTCAAAATCATTCTTCCAAATTTAAATAAATCAAATCAAATTTATTTAAATCCTCTCAATCTCCAAAAATAAAATATAATCAAATATTTTATTTATTCTTCCAAATCATGCACATCAATTAAATAAATTTATTTATTTAATTTGCTTTCTTATCTTCTAATTCTTCAAATATCTTCCAAATCTTCTAAAAATAAGTCTTCTTCCTCATGCACACAAAATTAAATAATTTATTATTTAATTTCTCTCAAATCATGCAAAATCAAATCTCAAGTTGAGTTAACTGACTCAATCAACCTTATTTTTATCAATATCTCTTAAATTAGAAAAAAGCTTTCTAATTTATGAAAAGCATGTCTTATCTTTAGAAAAGAAGGTGGTTAACTCAAATAAAATAGCTTTTGTGTGACACTTGTCTTCTTATTCGCGCACGTTCCTCAACTATTCTATACCATTGATCCTTTTTCTCTCGATTCTATAAATTAAACCTTATTCCTCCATTTCATTCATCCAAGCTTTAAGTATCATTACTCTGTAGGAATTATAGCGCGCCTTTGGCACCAATTCCTTCATTGCTTGTGATCACACCCGTTACCATACTATTACCATTTGTTGTGAAGCTCATCTTCATGGCAAAATTATCATAGCCATTCTCCATTGACAATCTTGGAATAGCAAGGAAGTGCACCTTCTGAGGGCCTTATTCATATGTGCAAGATTGATTGAGATAGGCAACCAACGGAAGCTATGAAGCTTTGAGGTTTGCAAAAGTTTTTTAAGTTCTTTCGTTTGATTGATCTCTTTGTTTCTATATTTCGTTGAGTTTTAGGTATTTTGATATTGATATATTGATTATTCATGTTTACTCCAATTTTCCCGTAACAAAATTCATTCTAGTTGCATTCATATTTCCTTTCTTAGATTAAAATGTATCTTTTATTTCCAAAAATACCAAAAAAAAGCACAAAAACAAGTTTTACATGTCATATAGTTGCATTCATAAAAATATAGAAAAGAACAAAATTATTAGACACTTAGATAAATTGCAAACCCTTAATACCATCACAAGGTCAACCATGGTCAACTATTTGGTCAAACCCTTGATATCGTCACAAGGTCAACAAAAGTTAATGCACAACTAAACCTTAGGTCAACTCAAAACCTAAAGTCTAGTCAAGATTAGTCCACATACACCTATATCTTGTCTCATCTCATGAATGTGCCCAGGATTAAGAGGTGAGTTGGTGAGGGCAATTCTTAGTGAGATTGAGGAGATCCATCCCAGACTACAACAAGATCTATTTTTCTTACAACAACTCGAAGCATTTAGACAACTTCAAATACAACAAGCAATCATCCACCGAATTGAAAGACAACAAGCCATCAAGGAAAGTAATAGCTTACCCACACAGAGGTGTAATAGTAGAAACCCTAACAGAAGAAGAGTAACTAGTGACCCTTTGGGTCATACAGTTATCTCCATAATAATAGTCACTGAATGAAACATCTACATTAGCACACAAGAACAAAGGCCCCAAGATGTGCCAACCCCTCTCCACGAAGTCCAGCTCTCCAACGAGCCAGACCACCCCTGTGTCTCGCCTCCTCTCGATTGGCTACTTCCACGAAAGCGAGAGTGACATGGCAGTTCACCTCATGGAAAGGAGGGAAGGGTCCATGTGCGTGCTGAAATCTGACTCGACAAACCCAGGCAACCGAGGTCACAATTTTGAGCATACAGTGACTGATTTCTTATAGATTTATTATTAATTATATATATGTCTATGTATTGTAACATCCCTCATTTCTAGTTTCTTTGTGAGCCTATGATATTTTAATTCTATGGTTAAATTGGATAAGCTCTATTGAATTATGTTGAGTGTAAAGTGTTGATCTAATGCATTGTATGCATAATGTGTGATTTCATTACCATAGTTAATTGTATAAAGGTGACTATATAACTATATTATTTCCTAACAATGCTACTAAGGTGTGTGTGGCAAGATTATGTTGTGTGACAGATACATGTATCGGGGAAGGTGAACTACGTCGTGGTGTTGAAGTGTCCTGAAATGATCCAATGGTGTGAGAAATTAAATAATGATTAAATTAAGATAAGTAACTAATTAGAAATAAATTAATTAGTAGTTTGATTAATTTATTTGAGTGCATAGAAGTAAATCTATTTATTTATTTGATAATTAACTCTTAAGATTAATTAGAAAATAAAATAAATAGATAAAGCTAATTATTTATTTGATGCTTACATTTTATTTTAAATTAATTATCTAGTTAGATAATTATAGTTTCTAATATTTTTGAAATAAAAATTAATGCAATTTATATTTAAATTATTTAATTATTAGAATTGAAATAGATTTAAATTATGTGCATGCTTTTATTTTAGAATTTAGAAATAAATAACAATATTTATTTCAATTTGAGAAAAAAGATTGATTAATAGAAGAAGAATTATTTTAATTTAAAATAAATAAATAAATAGTATTTGGTTAATTATGTGAGTATTATAGTGGGTGGTTGGGCAGGCACCCTATTCACTCATCACTAGTGAAAGGGTCATTAGGGATGGCAGATGTCTTAACATCCTAGTCATCTCCTTATATCTCCTTTGAGCAAGAAATAATTTCTAGCAAGGGTGGCAGAGGTATTGATAGGACAGTTATTTTATCAAAGCTTACATTTCCCTATCTCCTACGAAGCATGTCGTGAGATCATTACTTTGAAACTACTTTGAGACTCTTCACTAAGCTAGAGTTTTCAAGACCCTTCCTTGGTACCATCTAAATCCTTTCTTCGATATCCCTCTTTTTCATTTCTCTTGCAAAGAGCTCTGGAAATTGTCTACAAATTCAATGGAGGGCAATTCAGGGTTTATAACCCACATAGCACTAGAAGGTCTGGTTAATCTAGGAATTGTCACTCCTATCTAGCTAGAAAGTCCTGTGACACAAATGGCTTTCAAGGGAGAAGTAACGGACCAAAGATTGAAGAGAGTCCTACGACTCCATGATGACCTCATCTTGGTAGCCGTAAAGATCATCCTTGGCAGTGGCTTCATGGAAGTAGGGGAGGGCTACAGGGTCGACACCAGTATTTCTTCATGATTTCTCACCTCCCTTTTGGATGCAGGGGTTTCTAAGGCAGATGTAAAGTCATTAATCTCCAAGCTTTTTAAAACTGGGATTCTTAGCGGATTGGAGAAGACGCTTGGAGCAGTGTTTACAGGTATAGGGATCCCAGGCCCAAGAGACATTCCTTTGCCTCTGGACCAGGGAGAGGTGATCAAAGTTTTCCCCTTTATCCTTGACTTGAAAGGATTGCCGCTGATTGAGCACAGGGAGAAAGTGGAGAAGTCGGTAACGTTTCTCAAAAATCTTCTTCAAATGGAGTCTGCGAATGGCCAATTCGATTGGGTGCAGCACTTCCAGGACATGGCGCAGGAGATGAACCTTATGTAATTCGATGGTAAACTTTGGTTTTTTGTCCCACTTTCTGTATAGTTATGTTCTCGGTTAGAAGGTGGATAGTCAAGCAACTAGTTAGTAGCCATAAGGGCATTTTTTATTATCTCTATGGCCCTGCGTGGCCTTGCTCTCATTTTGCAGTGACCCTGCGTGGTCCGATAGAAGTAGTTTGCAATTATAGGGAATGGGTGGAGAATATAAGACTAAATCTCAGGCTATAATAGTCATTTTGTATTTTCCAAAACTTATATATATACAAATCATCTTTTACGCAGTAAAAAAAAAATTATGTGAGCATTATATTATTTCTTTTATTTATTTATTTTGATAATTAATTTCTTTTGGAAAAAGAAATAAGTTGAATTATTTTAATTTGTTAATTTATTTAATTATTGAATGTGTATGTCTATTTTAAAGATTTAGAGAATCAATTATTAAATTTATCATATTTGTGAATTAGAAAATTATATTTCATAATATTTGTTTTAAGTAGGATGTGCATGAATATGAATAAAATCATTTTAATATTATTTTTCTTTTATTATGAATATAATATTATATGTTGCTTTGAAGTTTTGAAAAAATAGGAAGAGTTATTAAAAGAGGAGAATTAGCTTTTTTTCATTCTTTTATTTTTTTGTTATCAATTTTATTATGCAAATGAGAAGAAAAGAAAAATAGGTTATTGAAGCTTAAGGATTTGGAAGTGTTTTTGTGAAGAATTGAAGGATTGTTGTTGTTTTTGAATTGATTGGTTCATCTACATTGTTTTTACCAAATTGTTACAAGGATTGAGGTAGGATTCTTGTCACGAAAGACTTTAGGAAAGATTTACTTTGGTTAATAATTGAATATAGGATTGTGTGAAGAAATTGTGATTTGTATGCTTCTTGTGCAAAAACAAAGATTTAGACAAATTATAGTTTCATTGATTTTGAAGATTAGAAAAGATTTTTTGTTGAATTGGATTTGTTGGGAATTCTTAAAAGTTAGTAGGAAGATTGGATATGTTATTTGATCTAAATATGATTTTTAGAATATGGAAATATTAATTTATTGTATAAGAAAAAAACATAATAGAAAACTTGGGAAGAGACTGAAAAGAAAAATAGTAACCTATCTTAGTTTAAACATATCTCTTAAACCATGATCTGGGTATTTCTAATTTCTAGATATATGGTTTTAAATTAGGGGATAAACTTTATCTTCAATTTTTATAATTTCATCTTTTATATTTAGTTATTAAAACAAGTAGATTATTTTTTTGTAAACTTGTAAATCTGTCATGAGAAAAAAAAATAGTCTTTTACATCATTAATAACTTTATTTTCATGAACTGGGTTTCTCTGAAATGTTTATGGAAGGTGCGTAACTCAGTTTTTTAAATCATATAAAAAAATCAGCCTTACCCAATTTGTCAATTCTAAGATATGTATTAATTAGTGACTGTCTATCTCTGCTGCTATTTTTAGCATGATGTTTATATGTGATTATATTGTATTTATAAAATTATATTAAAGATAGTTATTATGAAAATATTTATTGGGTTCTGTAGATCTCTGTATTATCTCTTTATCCCTGTCGAAAAACAACAAGAATTGGTTAGGAAAAACATGAGTATAGATAGTATTTGCAATTGAAATAAATACCACAGGGAGTTCATTGTTAGAAGTATAATATGCATAAATCATCATAGATCTCGTACTTGCTAGAAAAGTATAATTTTCAATTCACGTTAATTTTTGCAACAAAGCAATAGTAACTGTTTGTTTAGCAAATGCATGTGCTACCATGGATTGTTTTTATAATGGCATTAGTTTATTTTGCTATGTGTGTTTTGGGCTTACCTTCCGGGATAGGGCGCTAAATGTGGACTAACAAAGAAGGTTGATCTTCTTTTTAGGATCTGCCAATGTGTATAAGTGCTTTGGCCAAAGTTGTGTGTTCATTGAAATAGATGAAAATTGTCTAGCAAATTATATTGATATGTTTCTCTGCCACATCTTGTTTGTGAGATAATGCACATTGTAGATAGAAATACATGTAGACATCAAGTTGCACCAAGTTTTCTCTCCTGATTATTGTTTCCAAGTTGCTAGGCACTTCATGCAGAGTCAAGTATCCTTCATGTTAGAAAGGATTCCAGGGAAGTGTAATGCTTCATGGTTGGGCAGAAAAGTGTCTGAACCATGTTCTTGTCTCTCGGCTTGCAGATGACCATGTGGGTTAGTGGCAGCTAGTGACAGTGACTTTATTCATTTATCATACTTGAATAATTCTTCTATATTTACATTATCATTGTAAGGAGTTACTATTTGGCATGAGAGCCAAGGTTGTATCATTGTATATTATATTTCTTGTGCTAACACCTAGACTTGGCACGTGTATTTGTAAGATGTAAGTTGATATTTTTACATATATAGAAGATTTATCTTTTCCATTTTCTATTAATGTGAATGTAATGATTTATTGAATTCTGTGATATAGTTATGGGTAGCATACTTTACAGTTCGATCTTTGAGCACAAAATCTTAAGGTTGAAGGTAATCTTATCATTGAGAACTAAGATACTGCATTGGTATGGTATATTGGTAAAATATAACGAAATTTTTAAGGTGATCTGTATTATATGTGTAAAATTGAATTGGTTCATATTGTTTGTTAGCTACGATAAATTTTATGCAACCAAACTTAGAATTCGATCTGGTGACATAGTAAGTGTGGATTAGCATTTGAATCCATGGGTTGAGAAGAGTATATAGTTTATGTAACCCTGATCTTTATTAACATTTGGAAGATATAAGTAAACTAAATCTAAAGGTTTGGGCCTTAAGTTTGTTGTTATTATCATGTGACTATCATTTTTATGCTTGCCAGTTATTTGTTACTAGTGACTATTGTTACCAAGACTTACTGATGTTGATAGTAACTTTACTTTGACTTACTATGGTAATGAGAGATAGTAGTAGGTTGTGACTTAGTAGTCAACTTAACTATTAAGATGGTTGGATTCAATCCATGAGAATTTATATAGATTGGTTATCCTTACAATGTTGGAAATAGTGTTAGAAAACATTATAGTTTGATTATTGCTCTTATATTGTTGGAAGGAATGAGGATGTAGCATTAATGGCAATTAGTTCCACAAAAGTATGTCGCAATATTAGATTCTTGACATGAACATTATCTATTTCCCTATGCATATTTTTGACAACAATATTATCATGTTTTCTCAAGTATGTATTAAGATAAAATGTTTTGCTTGAGTTAAATAGATATTGTGTATTTATACTAAGTTAAAATGATTTTAAGTCTTGAGTGAACTACATAAGTTATTATTGTTCTTGTAAACCTCGTTAATCGTTATAATTTACCTAGTGTATTCTTTATATGATCTTCGCACATTGAATTGGTTAGATATTGATCCACTCACTATATTTTGTGCTCTTATGACACTATTTTCATTGCCTTGGGGTAGTTTATAGACATCACATAATCGTCTTATGATTAGTAGGTTCCCTTTTATGCATATGTGATGCTCTTGAATATTATTTATGATTGAATCTATTAATGTTTTGAAAAGTTAATACTAAATATTTAAGAATGTGATTACATAGTTGACCTTTATAATATTTGATGGTATGATTTAGATATTGCTAAATAGATTTAAACCTCATATTATTTATGATACAAAGTTAATCTTAGTAATGTTCTCTCTCTTATGAATTTTGTTGATGAGGTTGAGGTCATTGAGAATGAACGTTATGGAAGGTATGTACATGAATTAAATTGGAATTCTTAAAGACATCTCTAATGACTATTTTACTAATGGATTCCATCATTCATAAGATGCTTATAATGCCTAATCATGTTTCCAAGTGTTTCTTGATAGTTAGTGAATCTATAAGTGTATACGCGATAGATTTATTTAAGAATTATTCATATGTTAATCTTGAGACTAATGATGTTTACTATATTGAGATATAGAGTAATAGTACCTAATATTTTGGTTCTATTCTAACATAGTTAAGATTGATTATAGAAGGAATTTATGACTGTTCATTATTCTTGGTAGTATTTATAAACTTTGGAAGCTATAGTATGAAGACTAGAAGTGTTTTAGAATAGAATATGAGAACCTTCTTGGATCGATTATGTTGGGATGGGATAATCTACTTCTTGTATGATTTTTATGCATGATTATGGTTAATAGACTAAAATTTCATGTCAAACACCCCTTCTAGGTGTTTGCTTATAGTTGTTTCTTTAGGTTTTCGTCCCTCTTTCACCTAAGTGGGTGGTAGCCAATGAAGAACTGTCTAGGGAAACTAGACCCTAGAAAGGGATGTGTACCCACTCATACAGTTACATAAACATAGTTTAAACAAGAACTACATACTCTATGAGATGATTCCTTTTGTACCTTGATCCTGTGGATACAGGGTATGTAGGCAGCCTGGGAAATGAAGAATGTTTCTAGTACTCAGGTACAAAGGATTGGTGGGGTATTTGGTTCTTTCTTTGAGCCTGGTACACTTTCAATTGTATTCTTGTTGTACTTGACATTTGATCATGATGAGAATTGTAGTATCAAACCTTATATACCTTGACTTTGTAATAATGTTGGAATACGTTCATATCACTCAAGTTATTTATGGTATGTATCTACTGCTATACTTATTAAGTAGAAGGTATGTAATGTCAGGATTTTTATTATGGAACTAATTATTGTTCTAGTTTGGATCAAATGTGAGTATGTTGGGTCTTTCAAGTCAAGTTGGTGAACTACGGTGCCTCTGATCACATTATGTAGGCAAGGCCATCTAGGATAAGCCCCTGAGGCCTAGGTCTGGTCCTCTAGATCCTTTCTTCTATAGTATTGAGATGCTAATTTGTTTGTTCAATTTTTTGCAGACCCACGTTATGTAAGATTATCTAGTTAGTTTGGTATAGGTGGTAAGAACACATGTTGTTGGAGCAAAAGCAAGTTGATTGAGATGAATGCAACGTATATATCAAATGACCTAAGGTATGTTTTGTTCATTTATCCATATAATCTATTTTATCTAATGCATTTTCTCACTTCACCAAGATAAGATTGGTGAGCTTATATGACCTTGATGATTTGATTTCCAAACTAAGTTATCTAGCTTCTGTAACTTTTATTATTGATCAAGTTTAAATTTTATAGTAATATTTTTATGCATCTTCATTTCTTGCATCTATTAGTGTAGGTTTTTTATTCCTTTTTATAAGGTTTTTCCTACACATTTATTTAAGCTTGCTTAGGTTAATAAAGCATGTTTTATTAGGTGAGAGGATTATGAGGTGTCACCTTCCTACATGTGAGCATCCATTAGCTATCTTGGGAAGATACTTTGCAGTCTGATAGATGGTTGCTCCTCATTGGTCGGTGTTGTCACCTCCTCCCTCTCCCTTGTCTATATAAGCATACTCCCTAGCTTGTATTTTCACCCATGTTGAATGCATAGTATCGGCTATTCTCTTGTGTTGAGCTCTTATTGCATTTGCATCCCATCGACTTTTGCATGTCTCTCAGAATCGCTGGTTTTCTTTCATTTGCATTTCAGTTTATGTAGCTTAGATCTCTCTTTCAGATTCTAGTTTTCAATCGTATTCAATATTTCTAACATGGTATCAAAGCTTTAGTTTGAGAGTTTTGAGTTCATTTTATTCTTGATTGAGAGATTGAGTTCTATAAGATCTTGTCAATCTCATATGCTCTTCTCTTGCATTTAATAACAATCTGGAGAATCAGAAAGGATATAACAAGACCCATTAACCCTTTTATTTTGCATGCAATTTTTTGTAAGATCTAGGTGATTGCAGCATTTCTAATTACATTGGCAGCATTTTTGGTTGTTCCAAAGTCAGAAATGGCTTTCACTTCATTTGATTTGGAGATCATGTGAAAAAGTTACAAATGGGGGTTTGAAGCTCATATTTTGTGAAGCATCTTTCAAACGGGATATTTTCAGGCCAAAAGAGCATTACCATTATTTTTGGAAGGCCCAAAAACCCTCATTTTCATATAAGGTTCATGCAGATCGAACACTGGAAGCTCTACATGTCATTTTTTCCTTGTTGAAGACATTTTTTTACACTGAGGCCACATCCTCTGCAAGTGATAAAGAAAAATGCCTTCTAGGTTTTGTTCGTCGCATCAAAAAGCTATTTGGATATCAATTAGTTTTTTCATTCAGTCAATAAATCATGTGGAAATCACATCATAAAGCTTCAGTTGGACCCCTCACCATTGCAGTTTTCATTTTTACCACTGATCTTCAAACGGCTTGTTCTCAGCCATACAGAGGTATTTTTCAGTGAAACTTTTTTGAAAATGGTTAGAATTTCATGCTCTTTGCAGTGGTAAAATCATTTTTCTCAAATGATCCCATTTTTCTAGAATTTAAGTTCTCTCATCAGATTTGAAGGACAATCCTCATTTTTTGAACTTCAAACTGCTATAACTTTCTCATATGATCTCGTATCAAGGTCATTCTTTTTTTGAAAGTAGATTATTTTCCAAGCACTACACATTTATGTAGGTTTGAAGTTGTCATTCAAAGATTTGTTTTTACCTTCAGTATTTGGGTTCATTTTTGGACATTTGCATAACTCTGGAAAAAAACTCTAACATTGTAAATGCACTGATCTATAAAGTGCCAAAACATATTTTCTGGGGGGGGCTCTATTGATTGAGTGAAAAATGGGGGGTGTCTTGAGTGTGTTCTTTCTTCATTGCCTTTGATCTCTCTCTTTCCTACACAACAACAATCTTTACTTCTGCATTAAAATGGATCAATTAACAATGCCTATACTCACACCCTATAACTACTATGAGTGGAAGTATAAAATGACAATCTATCTTAAGAATCTAGGGTTGTTTAGAGTAATTATGGGTTTAGAAGTTGAACCATATCTAATTGCAGAAAAGCCTAAATGGTTTAACAAACTTGATGAAGCTTTTGGAACCTTATGTATGTCTGTATCTCCGGATTTACTTTTTCATATTGAGTTTGCTACAACACCACAAGATGTATGGACTACCTTGGAAAACCTCTTTGGTACACAAGATGAACTTAGAGGACATTTTCTGGAGAATGAGCTGATAGGGTTAAATCCATGTAATTTTGATACAATTCAGGATTTCTTCACAAAACTAAAGGCTTTAAGATTGCAGTTGAAGCAATGTGGGATAGAGAAGAAAGATAGTCAATTAATTCTTAGCACTCTTTCTAAACTTGGTTCCAACTACTCTGTGTTTTTTCTACATTCTATGCCACTAAAAGTGCCTTAGGAACCACATATAAGATGCCTTCTTTAGATGATTTTACAAATGAACTCACTAAAGAGAAAGACAAGTTGCTTCAAATGGGCACAATTAAGCCCTCTAAATCTCATGCCTTGGCTGCAAATCAGGGCACTAAAGATCAAAAAGGATCTGGTAAGCAAGATAAGAAACAAAAAAACCAAGGAGAAAAGAAGCAAGAATAGAAACAAGTTGCTCCAAACACAACTAATAATGCCTCTTCTTCAAAAGGCGACAAGCCCAAGAAGGAGAAAACTCAGTGTTCCTATTGTAAGAAACTTGGTCACGATGAGCATAAGTGTCTAAAGAAGTAGATTGATCACTTGACTCATCTTCGAGAAAAGAACAACATCAAGGTGGCTGATTTTGTCAAGCAGTGTTCATCTCAAGAATCGCCCTAGTTGTTGCTTCTCAACCAGATTCTTGGATCATTGACTCGGGTACTTCGCACCATATGGCTTCATCACAAGGCAATTTTGTCTCCTTGGATTCATGTTCTTTGCCATCTATTTTACTGGGTGATGATACTTATGCAGAGGTAAAAGGGAGAGGGTATGTTGATGTGGGGGATGGCACATTTCATGATGTTCTATGTGTGCCCTTATTATTAAATAATCTCCTATCTGTCTATCAGATCACTCACACCGGCATTGGCAAACAGGTTGAGTTTACTCCAGACACAATGGTTATTAGTGAGATGCACAATGGGTCTACAATTGTTGTGGGCAAGGTTGATCATCAGTCCCGACTGTATCACTTTTCTCACTTTGTTCCTGATTCTCCTTCACTTGCTTTGCTTACTCACTTAGATGAGGTGAGCAGCCTGTGGCATCAGCGGGTTGGCCACTTGAACTACTATTACTTACAACAGCTCAATCAACAAGACATGGTTTCAGGGTTGCCTTCTATTCGGTATTCTGATGGAGTTTTCCAAGGATGTATTCTTGGTAAGCATCCTGAAGAAAAATTTGATAAAGGCAAAGCATGGAGGGCCACACAACTCTTGGAGTTAGTACATAGTGACCTTATGGGTCCGTTCCCACATCCTTCTTTCAGCAGGGCTCGATATGTCTTGACATTCATTGATGATCTTTCCAGATATACATGGGTATACTTTCTCAAACACAAGTCTGAGGTCTTTGAGTCATTTCGGGACTTCAAAGCTTTTGCAGAGAAACAATCTCGGAAGGCCATCAAGATTCTATGTACGGACAATGGGGGGGGAATATGTCAACCAAAGGTTTGAGCAGTTTTGTGCCTCAGAGGGCATTGATCTTCAGTATACAATTACTTATAGTCCACAGTAGATGATGTCGCAGAGAGAAAGAATAGGTCATTGAAAGAGATGGCTACATGTATGATTCATTCCAGGTTGATGACACCTCAGTATTAGGCGGAGGCCATCAACTATGCTTGCTATATCCAGAATTAGGTTCCTCATCGAGCTGTAAAGGGGGTCACTCCTTTCCAAGCTTGGACCGGTCGAAATCTGATAATGAAGCACTTTCAAATGTTTGGATCTCCTGCATGGGCCCACATTCCAGCAGAGAAATGCAAGGCTTTGATCTACAAAGCAAGCCTTGCATATTTGTTGGGTACCCTGATGGTGTCAAGGGTTACAGGCTTCTCCACCCTACCACACATGAGCTTTTCATTGAGAGGAGTGTTTGGTTTGAGAAGGATGCTTCCACATCTTCCAACACTTCTTCTTCTTCTATCACTTTGGAGACACGGCGACATGATGATAGTTCTTCCAAGGATCTTAATCTCTTCTCCCTCCACTTCAGATGGCGAAGATGATGCTAAGGTTATTTCCTCCTCCTCTTCGAGTCATCATTTAGAGGATGATGATTCTCCTCCAGGTTCTCCAGCTATTGGGCCTCTTTGGGCTTGTCAGACTTTGGAGTCAGCAGGTGATTGGGTTGGTGATCCTTCAGATGCGATAAGAACAAGGTCACGGTTCGAGCAGGCTCCTCATCTCTTCTTTGCTTCATCTTCTGATCCACAATCCTTCAGAGAAGCTTCTGGTCTCCTCGAGTGGGATGTTACTATATAGGAAGAGTTCAATTCCTTGGAGAGGAACCACACTTGGGATTTAGTCCCTCTTCCTAAGGGAAGAATATTTGTTTGATGTAAGAAGATCTATCAAACAAAATTTGCTACAGATGGGTCAGTCGATAAACATAAGGCTCACCCAGTAGCAAAAGGATTATCCCAGGTTCTTAAGATTGACTACTCTGATACATTTGCGCTGGTTGCCAAAATGAATTCAATCCAACTTGTCCTTGCCATTGTTGCAGCCCATCGCTGGGAAGTTCATTAGATGGATGTGAAGAGTGCTTTTCTTCACGGTGACCTTCAAGAGATATATATGGAACAGCCACAGGGGTTCATCCAGGATCCTTCACTTGTCTATCAACTTTAGAAATCTCTCTATGGCCTTAAGTAGGCCCCTCGAGCTTGGTATGCCAAGATGGACTCCTTCCTTCTATCAGTTGGGTTCACTCGGTGCCATTCTGATCTGAACATCTACATTTTGTACCAGGATGATACTCTCACTTTCCTTGTTCTCTATGTTGATGACTTGTTGATTACGGGGAGTTCCTCATCCACCATCAAGATAGTGAAAACTGCCCTTCATGATCAGTTTTTGATGTCTGACTTAGGTGTTCTTCATTACTTCTTAGGCATTGAGATTACATAGTCTTTGGTTGGTATCTTTCTTTCTCAGCCCAAGTATACTCTTGATATGCTTTCCAAATTTCGCATGGCTGACTATAAGCCTGAGCCGACTCCATTTCTGTTAGGGGTCAAACTTCAGGCTTCTTGTTCTTCATCTTTGGTAGATGCTACCTTGTATCATCAATTAGTTGGGAGTCTCATATACTTGACTCACACGAAGCCTGATATTTCATATGTCATGGGCCTGGTCTCCAGTTTCATGCAGGAGCCACATGAGCTGCATTGGAAAGTAGCTAAGTGGATTCTTCACTATGTACAGGGCACTCACAGTTATGGGATTCATTATGCAGCGGGCGTGGATATTGACTTGGTGGGATATACAGATTCAGATTGGGCAGGCGATTCTCAAGATCGCAAGTCTACTTCAGGGTATTGCTTCTCTCTTAGTTCTGGTCTGATTTCTTGGTCGAATAAGAAGCAATCTGCTATTGCTCTTTCATCTACAGAGGCTAAGTATCGATGAGCATTTAATGCTCTACTAAGGCCATTTGGCTTCAACACATTCTCACTAAGTTTGGCATTTCCTTCAGGAATCCTACAGTCATCTTTTGTGACAACCAGACTGCTATTCAGATCTCTCGCAATCTGGTCCATCATCAGCGGACCAAACACATTGAGATTCACATGCACTACATTCGGGAGCTTATTCATGAGCAGGTTCTTGATCTTCAGTATTGTCTAACATCATATTAGATTGCAAACATCTTCACCAAACCCTTCACTGAGTGCAAGTTCATTCATTTGTGAGCTTTGCTTGGGGTGCAGCAGGTGTCCTCCATGGCAGAGGCTTCTTAGCTCCTTCTTTCCTTCTCTCTCTATTCTGGGGGGGGCTACTCTCTTTTGTGGGGGGGCTACTTCTCTTTTGGGGGGAATTCATTGTACATGGGTACCTCATCAGGCTTCATTTTTCAAGACCCATCTCTTTACCCACCTAAGCTACGCTTAAGGAGGGGTGTTAGTGTAGGTTTTTTATTCCTTTTTATAAGGTATTTCCTACACATTTATTTAAGCTTGCTTAGGTTAATAAATCATGTTTTATTAGGTGAGAGGATTATGAGGTGTTACCTTCCTACATGTGAGCATCCATTAGCTATCTTGGGAAGATACTTTTCTATCTTTAGTCCAATAGATGGTTTCTCCTCATTGGTCAGCGTTGCCACTTCCTCCCTCTCTCTGGTCTATATAAGTATGCTCCCTAGCTTGTATTTTTAGCCATGTTGAATGCATAGTATTGTTACTCTGCTATTCTCTTGTGTTGATCTCTTATTGCATTTGCATCCCGTCGACTTTTGCATGTCTCTTGGAATCACTAGTTTTCTTTCATTTGCATTTCAGTTTATGTAGCTTAGATCTCTCTTTCAGATTCTGGTTTTCAATCTTATTCAAGATTTCTAACAGCATCTAATGAACAAAAAATTTTGCATTTGAATTAAATTAGTATAATTTTTTTGGGTTTCAAGGAGTTGGGTCCTTACGTGTGGTATCTGTTAGAAATGAAGGTGCAAACCACACAATAGAAATCTGATTCAAACCTTATTTATGTTTTCTAACCAATGTAGAATCAATGGAGTTGCAACAGAAATAAAACCCATTACACAAAAATAACATGCATTAAGAACTAAACACATAAGACAGTATGTAACGTGGAGAAAACCCTTTCAGGTAAAAAAAATCCACCAAGAAAAGAGGCTCCAACTTGTATTATCTTCAAATATGAGATTACAATACATGCACTTCCTCTGTTTCTTCAGTCTTCAATCCAGCGGCACCTGTTACTCTCAACTCTGATAAAAATGTAGTACAAATATCCTTATAAAAGGGGGTTGCCTTCTAGGGCAAGAAAACTGACCTAATATCAACCATCAAATCTGTGACCTAATGACCCCCTTGCGACCCCCCGTCACGGACAAATTAGCATTGAGGACCAGATATAAACATGTAGCTGAAACAAGACCACTGTTGGTGAAACCTTTCATCCCTTATGGGTGATTTACAAATAATATTAGGAGTAATTAATTACATAGGATTTACAAGGTTGATGGCACCTTAATCCTAACATTCTCCCACTTGACATGATACATTGTAAATACCCATAGGAAAACCATAAAATAATCAGGCACTAGAAGCAAGGCCCATGGCCTATTTGCACCAAACAAATTTCTCTATGCTCATAGGCTTGGTCAAAGCATCTGCAACATTCTCCTGAGTGTCTACCTTCTTCAGCTCAATCTGTCCATTTGCAACCATTTCTTGAACAAAGTGATATTGTACATCAACATGCTTAGTCCGAGCATGATACATAGGATTCGTGGCCAAACAAATAGGACTCTGGCTATCACAACCAATCTAAATGATCCTGCAATCAAAACCAATACCTATACACAATCTCCTCAACCAAACTACCTCCTTAGAGACATGGGTAGCAGCCATATACTCTGCTTCAGTGGTAGACAAAGCAACTGTGGGCTACCTTTTGCTCATCCAACTCACTGCTCTACCAAACAAAGTAAACACATAGCCATTAGTGGACCTTCGACTATCCAAGTCAACTACTCAATCTGTGTCAACAAATCCCTGTATGTCTAAAGTTTTGCCAGCACTGTCAATACCAGAATAAACCAAAATATAATCAAGAGTGCATGCTAGATATCTAAACACCCTCTTCACATAATTCCAATGTTGTCTACTAGGGTTAGACATAAATCTGCTCAAAACTCCCATTGCTTGGGCAATATCCGGTCTAGTGCAAACTATTGCATACATCAAACTCCCTACAGCACTAGTATATGGCACATTAGACATATCCTCTAAATCATACTCATTCTTTGGACACATATCTAATGAAATCTTAGTACCAATGGGCAAAGGAACTCTAACTGGGTTACAGTCCTACATACTAAATCTCTACAAAATGGTGTTCACATACTTACTTTGAGATAACATAAGGATTCATTTACCTCTATCCCTTTTGATCTCCATCCCCAAAATATACCTGGCATCTCCAAGATCCTTCATTTCGAATGCACCTGAAAGTTGGGCTTTCAATTCACTGATCATACCCTTAGTATTGCTGAAAAATAACATGTCATAAACATACAATGTAATGATCAGAATAGAATCATCAATACAATGAATGTACACACAGTGATCCTCCTCACTTCTAACAAAACCCAATTTCAACACAAATGAGTCAAACTTTTGGTACCACATTCTGGGGGACTATTTTAGACCATAAAGAGACCAATTCAATCTGCAAACCCAATGGTCTTTCCCTTTTTACCTCAAAACCTGTAGGTTGTTGCATGTAAATTTCTTCCTCAAGATCTCCATGCAAAAATGCATTCTTAACATCCATTTGCTCTATTTCCCAATCAAGAGTTACAGCAATGGATAAGAGAAATCTGATAGAAGTTAATTTAGCAACAGGAGAGAATATTTCACTAAAATTGACTCCCTCTCTCTAGGAGTAGCCCTTGGCTACCAGTCTAGCCTTGTACTTCTCCAATGAACCATCTACTCCAAACTTCTTCTTGAACACCCACTTACAACCTATGGCCTTTCTTCCTTTGGGCAAATGAACAAGATCCTAGGTGTTGCAATAGCCTTAAGACATCATCTCCTCTTGCATGGCTAATTGGCAAGACTCGCTATCATCTACATGAATAGCTTCCCTGTAGGATCTAGGCTCATTGTCAGTACTCAATAAAGCAAATACACAACAGAAATCTAGTGGGCTATACCTATCAACTAGGTTATATTGTCTTGTGGATCTTCTCAGAGGTGTAGTAATAGACTCTTCAGGTTCTTCTACATGCTCATCTGTACCAACTTCTTCTATCACAATAGATTCTTCCTCATTAGAATTTTCACTTGAGTCTTCTTCTACTTCTTCACCCCTAATCCATCATTATGTTCTTCTTGAGGTGCATCTTCATGCTCTAATTCAAAATGCACTCTCTTTACCTTTTCTTCTTTTTCCTTCGGTTGTTTAGGTTCTGAAATAACACTAAGTTCCCTGAAAATAACATCTCTAGAATAGATAATCTTTCAAGTTAGAGGATTCCAAAGCTTATAACCTTTTACATTATCACCATATCCAATGAAAGTACACTTTTCATCTTTTGGATCCAACTTAGTTCATTTTTCTTTAGGCACATGAACATAAGCCTCACAACCAAATACCCTTAAATGTGAAACAGAAGGTTTCTTACCTATCCACATTTCACAAGGAGTTGAAACAAGAGCCTTTCACGGAGATCTATTAATCAAGTAGTTTGCAGTATACACAGCTTCTGCCCAAAAATATTTATTCAACTGTGATTCACTCAACATACTTCTGGCTCTTTCCATTATTGTCTAATTCATCCTTTCTGCCACTCCATTCTATTATGGAGTATACGAAGTAGTTTTATGTCTAACAATACCTGCATGCTTACAAAATTCATCAAATTCCTTAGAATAGTATTCCCCTCCATTGTCATATCTCAAAACCTTTATCTTATAATCTGATTGCTTTTCAACTAAAGCTTCAAATTCCTTAAACTTAGTGAAAACTTCATAATTGGGACACATAAAATAAATCCACGTAAACCTTGAGACATTATCAATGAAGGAAACAAAATATCTAGATTTTCCAATTGATTCGACATCCACTAGACCAAAAACATCCAAATGAATAAGTTTGGACAATTTATCATTATATTTATTACCACCTGAAGGAAATGGAGATCTATTCTATTTTTCAAACACACATTGTTCACAAAATTTAAAACTCTCATCAAAATAGGATAAACCATCTAACAATTTTTTATTTAAGATAGTCTTTAAACCAGACTGACTTATGTGGCCCAATCTATGGTGCCACAGCATACATGTATTTTCAGTATTAGCCTCAGATGCATAAGAGGCAGTACAAACAGTAGTGGCTTCTAGCTTAAATAGAGTTCCCAATCTTTTCCCCTTCGCTACCACCAAGTTTCCTCTTACCAATCTACAGTCATGCTTATCAAATGTCACATGCATTTCCAAATCATTCAACTTTGAAACAGAAATCAAATTTCTAGCCAATCCAAGAACATGCAAAACACCAAGGAGATTTTTAATTCTCCCATCATTAAAACACAACATTACCTTCCCTCATCCAACAATAGGATATGTAGAGTTGTCCCCAAGGTACACATTTCCTCCATCATACTCTTCGTATGTGGAAAACCATTCTTTATGTGGAGTCATGTGGTATGAGCATCCTGAGTCAACCAACCTGTAAAGCATGAAAATCTCACATACTAAAAATAGTATACCAAAATGCTTAGCTCATTCCAAATAAGGAAAGTGAATCAATTTATAATCAGAATATCCATAGAAGTACAATTATGGAAAGTTTCCAATAAAGTAGTTCAATTACATGCACTAAAAGAGTGTTACATTACATTTGTTTCAATGTTACAAGATATTGCATCAATTACATCAATGAAATTATTTATACAATTTACATATTGGTTATGCAAGCCATACAAAGAATAATACAATGGAATATACATCATGAATCATATAACATAAGAAACTATGTCCTCAACCGCCATGACCCCACTGGTCTTCCGCAAGCCGAGGCCAAGAGTGTGGTTAAGACGCTTTTTCCACCCAACCACGAAGTACTAAACTTCCCCGGGTTTCTTCCTAACTCGAAGAAAGCATCGACCCTGCACGAGGAGCCTAGTAACCTAGAACGGTAAAGGCAGGACGGAACTCTTGATGCAAGCCTGATGCCTATATGCATTTCTAATAACTAGAATGACATATTTCTTGCATGCAGGATGTGGCAGAGACATATAACATAAAATCTAGGCTTTTCAAATCCATCTATTTCAATGGTACATTTCGCTTTGGCCAAAGCATTACATAACAAAAGTGACAATTTAGAAAAAGTAAATTACCGTCTCTAGGAGCCCACATTCAGCGTCCTGTCCTCGAAATAATTACATAGAAAAATTATACCATTTCACATAATTCCAAGAATAGTTGTTTCAGATTTAAAGCATTCACTAATATTGTGTACTTTTCAGAAAGATAGAGTTTACTCAAAATTTACATTATCCTGGTTTGCATGTTTTGTCTAAGTTTACAGATTCAAAGATATGTAATAATCTATAAAAGATATATAAGTTGCTTTCTAGTTTGTGATTTAAAATATCTGTTTCATCCATAAATCAATCTACTAGTTTTGATCAATGTTGGTTTATTTTCATTTTCATATTTTTTGGTGTATTTTGCAGAAAAAGAATTGGTTTGTTATGATAGAAATACATCTTTTCTCCTTCTTTAATGGGTTTATATATTTAAATCTAGAGTAAATCTGAAATTTATACAAGCTTTCAACAAGAATTCACTCTCAAAAGATTTAAAGGATATCTGAGGAGAAATGTAGATCTGGGTGTTGATTTCACAGTGGAGGTAGATAGTCACTAATTAATACATATCTCCAAATTGGTGAACTGGGTATGGCTAATTTTTTAATATGATTTACATAATCAAGTGGCACACCTTATATAAAAATTTTAGAAAAACCCAGTTCATAAATATAGAGTTATGGCTGTCTCAATAGATTGTTTTAACAGAAAAAAATGGGTAGAGAGAGACGGTCACTAAAAATTACATATCTCAAAAATGATAAACTTGGTAGGGCTGATTTTTGGATATGATTTGCATAACTAGGTTTCGCACCTTATATAAAAATTACAGAAAAAACCCAGTTCGTAAAAATAAAGTTATGGCTGACGCAATAGACTACTACAGATACAGTATAAAACTATATGAACAGCATATATATAGCGTATATATAAAAATATCAATCTAACAACCCCTGAATGTATTTAAATTAGTTATACAGTGATTAGATTTACTAATATGAACAGTAGACATACAAAACTTATGATCAACAATATCATATTGACAATAACAACAGTATAATATAGCCATATTATGATTTTACAGACATAGCAAACAACCATACAATCTTTTTGTTTCACATATTGGAAAAATAACACTATGGAATGGAATAAAAACATGTTAAATATGCTGGTCAGTGATCAAATCTTCCTGGTTCTCCTCTCCTTTGTCTAATCTTCCTCAGCTTCCTTTGCCAAATCTCCCAATCCTCTTGTCTCTGTGTCTTGACTTTTCAGAATGAATCTCCTGTGTGAGAATGAGAGGGTTTTCTTCTTTTTAATAGCTTTCTTTTCTTTTTTCCCCCTCTTTCTTTCTATCTTTTTATTTTTTTGTTTTTGTGTTTTTTTCTAAATTTAAGTCTATTTTTCTATTGTTTTATTGTTTCCATCTTTTTGTTTTGTTTTCTAAATTAGTTTTCTTTTTCTAAGTTTTATTTCTAATTTATCTAATAAAACACATATTTCTATATTCAAAAACTCATATTTAATAACTAATTTAATTTTATTGACTAAATTTTGCAACACAATTATTTCTAAAATGATAAATAATAATAATTCTTATTTCAAACAAAAATCAATGAATAAATTAAAACTACTTTTTATTTTACTATTAGCATTTCTAATATTAACTAACAATTAATTAAATAATCAACTATAACATAACAATGATTTTCCTTTCTAATAAAATAAGAAGCAATTTATCATTATGATTAGTTAATGCAATAATAATGCAACTATATGACATCAAAGTGTATGTGTGTGTGAGAGAGAGTCCACTCCATCCTAACCTTGCTAGGTAGCTAACCCCCTCTACCTTAACCATACCCTTGTCCTCGACAACCTGCAACTCATGAAACTCAAATTTTCTATTAATAGGTCAGCGTCCAATAGCCAAAGCATTGCATTTCATCATTTCAAAATAAAGTAATATTCACTATATTATTTCAATATAAAATATTATTCACTTATCTTATCTTTCAAACTAAAATAATATCTATTTAATCCATGCACAATTATCCATAAATAGTTCCAATTATAGTAAGTTCAGAATGCATCAAAGTTTGAGATGTGACACAACCAATGATCATGAGAAACAACATTACATGTAGAAATTAAAACCTCATCACCTGCATTTGAAGACTTATCAGTAGCGGAATCCCATTGTTTCTTCAGGTTTCTACATTCCTTTTTCACATGTCCTCTCTTTCCCTAGTTCCAACACTTAACTCTGTTCTTCTTTCTAGGAGTCTTAGAACGACCCTTAGACTTGTCTTTAAACCCCTTTTGATCTCCTTTTGGTCCTCTTTCTATAGACCTTCCCCTGACACTAAGAGCATCCCCTAAACTATCTGAACTTTTCTTCCTTAATTATTGTGACAGCAAAACTAAAACAAGAGCATCCAACTTCGAATCTGTGAGGTTAGCAGTGATAGCCGAATCTGTGAGGTTAGCAGTGATAGCCGAATCTATGAGGTTAGCAGTGATAGCCAAAATAACATTCTCTCGTGACTCAGGTAAAGAACAGAGAAGCAATATACATTCATCTTCCTCATTCACCTCAACATCTACAGATGCTAGTTGACTCAATAACAAATTAAACAAATTCAAATGCTCTACAACCGATTCACCCTCTTTCATTTTCATGGAAAATAACTTATGCTTTAAATAAAGCTTATTTATCATACTCTTGGCTTGGTAGATCTCACCCAGACACTTCCACAAGCTATGTACAAACTTCTCACTTGCAACATTCAGTAGAACATAATCTAGAAGACACTGTCAGATTGTACCTCGTGCCTTTTTATCCAGTCTTTCCCACTCATTAGGAGCAACATCATCAGGTTTCTTCTCTTTCGTAACAACCAACCACTGGTTTCTTTCTTCTAGAAAATCCTCTATTTTTAGCTTCCACAATTCGTACCCTGTGCTATTGAACTTTTCAATGTCCAATCAAGAGGTAGAAGCAACAGTGGATGAAGCCATGATATCTACACAAGATTTGTAAACAAACAACAACCAAATCTCCCACTGCATCTAAAAAAACCTTCACACTACCACCCAAGAATCAAAATTGGCCAGGCTCTGATACCAAATGTTAGAAATGAAGGTGCAAACCACACAACAGAAATCTTATTCAAAACTTATTTATGTTCTCTAAACAATGTAAAATTAATGGAGATTGCAATAGAAATAAAACCCATTACACAAAAATAACATGCATTAAGAACTGAACACATAACACAGTATGTAAGGTGGAGAAAACCCTTTCAGGTAAAAAACTCCACCAAGAAAAGAAGCTCCAAGTTGTATTATCTTTGAATATGAGATTACAATACATGTACTTCCTCTGTTTCTTCAGTCTTCAATCCAGCGGCCCCTGTTACTCTCAACTCTAATAAAAATGTAGTACAAATATCCTTATAAAAGCGGGTTGCCTTCTAAGGCAATAAAACTGACATAATATCAACCATTATATTTGTGACCTAATGACCCCCCTGCGACCCCCCGTTGTGGATAAATTAGCGTCAAGGATCAGATATAAACATGTAGCTAAAATAAGACTGTTGCTGGTGAAACCTCTCATCCCTTATGGGTGATTTACAAACAA
Organism: Cunninghamia lanceolata; assembly: GCA_027924645.1. Taxonomy (NCBI): domain Eukaryota; kingdom Viridiplantae; phylum Streptophyta; class Pinopsida; order Cupressales; family Cupressaceae; genus Cunninghamia; species Cunninghamia lanceolata. Next base: position 14,268,039 of record BSBN01001272.1, on the reverse strand, counting down.
TATTAGGAGTAATTAATTACATAGGATTTACAAGGCTGATGGCACCTTAATCCTAATAGTATCAGAGCTCTAAGTTCAGCACTCGGGCCTAAAGTCTTCTACGTCTATGTTGCATTTGTTTGGTATAAAATTTTTAGAATTCATGATAATGCATGTACTTTTAAAAAAACCTACCATTGGGTCGAATGTTATTCTTGGATGAGTTGTTTTCTTGTCCTTCCTTTTGTCTTGTGAGTAGGGCAGTAAGTATTGATGATTGAAATAATTAGCATATATGATTATGATTAGCAACGTTTTATATGATTTTGATTTTACTCATCTTGTACTTTTTACAATTGACGCATCTTGTGTGATGATTTTCACATGAATTAGTTTGAGTAAAAAAAATTCTAAGGATTATGCCTTCAAATTGGATTTTGTTTAAGCAACTTGAGCTTTTGATGTCATATGATTTTGGGGTCGAATGCTTATGCACTTAATCTACGATTTACTTGTGCACTTTAGTATTGATATTCTTATCCTTTAATGTTGATCTTTAATGTTGGTTGTAAATGATTTAGTGTTGAAAATCATGTTGTTCTTGAATGATTTACTGTTAAAATCATGTTGATGATTTAGTATTGGAATCGTGTTTCCTATCTTTTACTGTTGAGCTTTGGTGATCTAGTGTTGTAATCATATTGATTTTCTCTTATTTAATGTTGAGTACCTTATAAGCTTCAATGTTTTCCTTATGATTTAATGTTGATGACTCTCTTGATGATCTTACTATGATTTATTGTTGAAGATAATTTTTGTTACTTAGCATTGATATTCTCCTTGGGTTTGATGTTGAAATTTTTTCTATTTCTAGAATTTAGTGCGGAAGTGCCCATTTGGCATCTCTGAAAAGAAGTTGTTTAGGTCTCACATGTGAGTAGGCATGCATGACAAAAAGAATTGTTATCTTTTATATGAGTGTCAATATATGTGCTTAGGCACATAATCCTCTGAGTACAATGTTTATATGATATTTATATGTTATTTGTGGAATGACTTAGACAATGATAAATTTAATAATGAAAGTAACTGATACTCAAGAGAACCCCTATAGTGGATTACTTGTTCGTGATAATTAGCTGAAACTGAGGTGTGTACAAGTCTTTGATATTTATTCCCTATTTGACATCCTCTGCACAGTATTTTATTTTGGGTGAATTGTGGTCTACAAGAAATGACTCTTGGACCCGTATTGGTCCCAAAAAGGTCAAAAGTCTCTGGCTAGAGCACCCTTTATATTTCTTGTCCTTAAGCCCGTATGGCTAAATATGATCCCTATCCTATGAGGATAGAAGAGCTTGTATGGCTAAATGTGATCCCTATCCTATTAGGATAGAAGAGCCCATTTGGATGGAGGTAAAAGATGTCCCATATGGACAAGAAAGCCCACAGAATAGAAGAGCCCAAATTGGTTGTCCCAAATTGGATGAATGGTATGTATTGGCTAATTCCTGAGTGTTTAGATTGACTAAAATAATATCGTTCTTCTAACTTAGAGTGGTGTATCTTTTCTCTTTGATTTTAACATAGGTTAGAGTAAACTTTTAACATGACTAAAAATACTGGATAATGCATTTAAGTACTCTGATGAACAAGTTGTAAGGATGTGTTTAAACAAGTATGAGAATCTCACATTTGCTCAATCTTTTGTAATTTTGCATCGGGATGATGCAAAGTTTAGGGGGTAAGTATGTCATGACCCTATCTGTTTACAATTTCAAAATGCTAATATTGATAAATAATAATATATAATTAATATTAATTATTTTGAATGTAGATATTAATTATGATTCTTAATTTAATAGATTAAAATAAATATTTTAGTAAATATATATAGACTAATAGAATAAATAAATAATGATTTCTATAATGATACAATAGAGGTATTTTAAGTTAAAGTATATCTTTTTAGAAAAAGATTGTTATTGACATTTATGAATATTTGATTTTATTATTTTTCTAATTTAGCCACAAGAAGAAGTGAGAGTTCTATGTCATAATGATAATTAATTGTCTTTTGAAGGAATATTTTGTGTCAGTTTTATTTAGAAATTGAGGATAAAGTGAGCAAGGTGGAGTAAAGGAAATTTAATTGCTTTTATTACGCCGATAAGGCATTCTATAGTGGCAGGAGGGGGGTGAGAGCCCGTAAACAAAATTCATGTAATTAAAATTCCAACAAAAAAAAATAAAAAAAGAAAATTGTCGCACGCCGGAAAAGTTTTCACCGTTGCCATTTCTTCTTCACCATTCATAAAATATGATGTGGAAATGTTGGCATTCATTTCGAGCCATTGTTTGAAGATGAGGCGGAAGACGGGAGTGAAGAGTAGTGTGTTATCTGCCTCTCTAATTACGAGGAAGGCAAGCGGCTGGCGTTATCGCTGCCATTAGTCGACATAATTTCCCTGTAGAGTGTATAGAGAGGTGGTTGCAGAGCCACAGCAGATGTCCATTTCCTCCATATAAATAATCAATTATAAATAATTAATTTTATTTAGTAAAAAATTACTTAGTTTTATAGTGACTGAGTTCGAACGCTTATTAGGTGAACATAGTCAAATCATCTTTTTTCTCTTTGTAAATTCATATATATTGCTTAAATTGCAGGAAAAGTTTCTTGAGATGGAATTTAAGGTTACCTATAGCAAGCATGTCTGAAATAGGGCCTAACAGGCGAGCAGATGATGTCTATTCATGGCACAAATATGGGAAAAGGATATTCTATTGTCCCAGTATCCTTGGTATTACTACTCTTCTCATCTTCTCTAGACAAGCTACTTATAGTTCAATATAATCCTCTGAGGCTTATGTCTAAATTGGTTTAAAATTGGCACTGAATTGCAGAAGCTATTACAGATGCACCCATAAAACTGATATGGGTTGCCGAGCTTAAAAAAACAAGTGCAGCAGGCAAATGATGATCCTTCATTCTTTGAAGTAACATATGTAGGTGGTCACTGCTGCCATATCAATCCCCAAGTTCGTAGAAATTTCAATTATTTTAACAGTTTTCTAATAACTATTATAAAATAAATTGAAAATTTAAAAAGAGGTGTAAAGTACGCCGATAGAGAGGTTAGGGTTTTTTTTTCTTTTTTTAACAAAAACTTTACTGATAGATTAAAATCTCTAAAATAATAATATGATATCACGTCTTCAGGACAAACTAATTTAGTTAAAAATAATAATAATAACCAAAAAAATACCAAACAAAAGAATTAGTTATAATACATATAGAAAATTAACTTAAAAAATTTTAACAATATATTAATACATGTAATCAATTTTTAATATTATTAATAATAGTGCAAAAATACCAATACTTGTAATCAATTCTCATGCAAACATTTGATCGAATTATATAGAGAACTATTTAAATTTAATATCTATATGTTAACTAGGTATAAATAAATCTATAGAAAGATATTAAGAAAATATTATATGTGATGGACAGTAGAACCACATTAAGAAAATGGTCTTTTTTTAAAAATGTCTATACAGAATGTACATCTTTTTTTTTAAATAATGGTACATAATTATTAGTGACATATTATTTATCTTAAAATTTATCATATTTTTATTAAAAAACTATTTGCCACATAAATTCAATAAGCTTAGATATTATAAGAGATATATTTACAAATAAATTAGATTAAATACCCTAATATTATATCATAATATATGCAATGATAGGTCCATATGTTCATATACAAATTTGGCATAGAGATCCGCCACTAACATCATATGAATATGTTATATTTATTATTAGTGCCTGCCTTCAACTGGTACTATTGCAACGAGTTCACACTTATCTAGTTAGTAATCTATTGATTGTAAACCAATCAAAAGATAGGATTACTTTTCTTGTGGGGTCAATTAATTTAAATTTGTACTTTTCCTATGTCAACATGATAAATTTTTAACAAAAAAATATTAAAAAATGATTTATTTGTATTGTCATTGGCTGAAAAAAATGACCTCTTCTCTACGGATTGTCAGAGAGTGCAACAAAAAGCTATATGTAGTGCCCCTCACCTTGTCTTTTGCCGGACTAATAGTATCCTAGTAGGACTGATCACTATGACATTCTGGTCGATGATGAATTCTCTGTTATTATCCTAGTTGTTCATCGACATGTTGTTATGATGACATCTGTTGAAGTTTTAACTATTGGTATTTTATGTTTTCACAGTTGTATGGACATATTAGATGTGGTGGATTAATTTAATTCAGAGCTTTATGTTTTATCTAATTTTTGTGATGATGTTACTAATGATAACTGCTTGTATAAGATCATATGTAACTGATTTTCCCATCTTGATTGTTCAGTAGATAGTTGTTATGTATAACGTAGTGATTTGTCAATGTGCTTATGTGAATGGAATAGTGTCGCATTACTCATGTTTGAGTACCCTGCCACACTGCGACTTCCATTCACTGTATGATGATATATATATATTTTCATTGTTGACTGTGTGGTTTGCTACAGGATGCAGGTACCGAGCATCGACTCCACCTGAACTAGTAGGTCTGAGCATGCCCTAGCCAATGGAATTGTTGATCGGATTTAACCTAAGGTCCCCTGCTCAGTCAACATCCTCGAAGAGGATGAGTTCGTAGTATTGCATCCTGTCGTCATCGTCTGTTGAACTATTTGTTCCTGCGTCTTGGTCATGTCTTGTGGTCTTGTATGAAGGTCAGGTGTCATCTTGTAGGTTGTGTTTACCTAATTCATAATGCTTGATTTAAGTCTGGTGAGTGTTTCATTAAAATAAAGATTAATTTCGAGTTAAAATAAATTTATCCTTGCCGCTTAATCTCTTTGCGAGTTATTTATTGTTGGGTGAATGCCAATGCTTTAAGAATTTAATTAAATCGAATGTGTGTTCCTTGAATGTCAAACCTCCTTTGTAATCGTATCTATGCATACCAAATTTCTTCCCATGAAAGTTTATTAAGGCTCAACTATATGGACAAGAGTAGAGATAAACCATTTTCAACTTGAGTGTTGTATAAGTAAATTATATAAAACCATATATATATATATATATATATATATATTATATGACGATTTATACATTTTAACCCTTTAAAGACTATGTATTCAGGTTAGCCTTTTTAAATCCCTGTGACAACTCCCGTCTCATCATTGGGCAGATGGTGGAGTATATATTTTATTTCATTTTAATGAATTACTTATACCAAGGTGCGTCATAGTATTAGAAGCGCATCATAGTATCTGAAGTGCACCACTTTGTTTTAGTCATAATATTTTATTTTCTTTTTATATGATTTACTGATGCTAAGGCAAATGAGAGTATAGGAAGGGCACCGTTGAATAGATTCAAGGGGGAATTTTAATAAGAATAGTTTCGGGGCTGGAACCAAACCTCAGCAAAGGGAAAAGAAAACTCCTCATGTCCAACGTTGGCAGCGCGTGCTCTGAACCCTCTGCCTTCCACAAATCCCCAGTACTTCTATTTTCCCTCCCCCACGCAACAGACCAACAAAAAAAAAATCATTTCCATGTTTTAAAAGATCAATGCATGCTCTTCGTGGCGGGCTGAAAATAGTGGAGGAAGACTCTGGAAGGGGGAGAGGAATTTCTCTCTAAAAGGGAATGGACGCGAAGAGAAAGTGGGAGGTAGATGGGGCTGCAAGTGGGGAGGAGAGATTGGAGCTCTGGTTTGCAGCTGTAGGAGGAAATTCTGGCATCAAGCCTTCAGGCCAGTCAAGTATTCGGTCCAGGTGCCAATATTTCCTAAATTTCTGTCTCTGTCCCTTAGACACAAATGTTTTGAAATTGATTGAGTCTCTACCTGTTTGTATTTCCTAAGAATGTCAGAAGTATTTGCATCATATACAATTTCTTTACATTTGTTTTATATCTGCAAATCACACACTTGCCAGAAAGTTTCTTTAAGCCATTTCGATAATGCCATTTTTGTTTGTATCATACAATCATTGCATACCATGAACAAAATTTCTTGAGGATTCCATCAAATAGCTCGCAGCCATCGATATTGAATATGTGAGCATGATAATGCCTGGGAATTGTTCACATTTTGCCTCTGCTTCCACTTTTTGCAAGCATGACTGTCAGAGTTTCAAACCATAAGAGTGATGACCATACCTGGTTCTAACTCTCATTTTCCCTCATAAGTATCATTAGAAACTAATGACTTCTACATCCGGCTAGGGTTTAGCCACAGGAAACCAGTAATTTCCACTCAGTCCCTATCCATAAGTCAACAATTAAGGGAGTTTTATCCTGGCAATCGATTAAGGATTTTACTCTTATCCAATATCTTGGTTATAGGTTTCTTCTGCACCATGTTTGCACCGTCAATTCTGGCATCAACTTTACCATATGCATTCCAAGAAAATAGTCATTTTCTGCTAGGAAACTTGCTAAATAGCTCAGTTGTTGTCTTTTATCTAATAATAGTGACTGCTAGAAGTCTCTTAAACATTATTCCCAGTTTCCCCTTAATACTCACCTTCCATGAGATAACATCAGAGATAGGGTTCATACAGAAGTTGCAATTTGATTTTTAAGCGCTACCTCCTGTCAATTACTTTTGTTTAAAAGTTTTTTTTTAGACTTATTTGACGCTTAATGTGCATGTTAAACCTCACACGCCTGCCCACTCCTGCATTGATGTTGAAGAACATGGATTTCATAACATTTTTAGGATCCTAACCAAAAGGAAATCCAGCGTCGTATTCATATGTGGACCAAGATAATACATCAACACAACTAGCAAAGATTTAGCTGGTATCTCAGTGACAAAGTTCAGGGTGCCTTCTGGATTGCAGCATAAGCAAGAAGGTCTACCATACACATATAATGATCACGGTAGGTGTAAGGCAATCAGGGTTACAAATGTGATTGTAGCAGTTACAATCCTACTGTCTATGTGAGAATATAGCAAAATACACCCTTATCTTATATTTCTAAAAGACCAAATATCGTAGGCATAAATTTATATATATACCGTGGATTGGGAGTCATTGATCTTCCTAGTTTCCCAAGCTACTAAAAAAGGCCAAAAAGAAGACAAGCTTAACTTTGAGATATCAATGTGTGGCACAATTTATATCCAGTAGAAAAGATCCGTCAATGGCTCCAGAAATAAAAGTTCAAATCTTGAGGGAAAAATCATTTTGTGGTCTTCTAATGGCGGCTAAACTACTTTTGTTTTAACACAAGGCGATTGCCAAAGATTGTACAGTCTAGCCTCATGGTATGTCGAATATCTAAAAGTGTAAGAATTCTTTCAAGGATTCAGCAAAAAGAGTTATGCATTCAGTGCTAAATTGAAAAGTTTGGATGTCATTACTCAGTCATGAATAGAGATTTTGTAGAGACTGGGTTTTAAACAGCCAATTGCTCATGCTGTAGAAGTTGTCATAGTCGCTCTCACCCGTAGCTCTTTATCTGATATTTGTTTGAACTACCATAACATTGCAAGCCTCAACATAGAAGTATCATAAGCTATTTTAACAATTTTATTTGAGAACTCATCAAACTGCCTTCCTTATAATCTGCTTGTTCGATGAACAATTACATGTACAATTTAAAAAGATTGAATTAAGTATGGCACGCCAGTTGAATGGGTGTTGGTAAGGATGCGATCCAGTTTTGTGTTATACCTGCCAATTATATCTGCTTCATTGTTTCTAAAGCCTCTTCAATAAATCCATTTTGCACATATTCTGTAATCATTGCGATGATGTCCCTCTGAAGTGTCTATCAGGAAGTCCGTGAGCCTTGCCTGTGCATGTCTAATGTTCTTCTAGTGATGTGGCATGGACCAATCTTTAGGTGCCGCATGCCCAAATTATTTTCATCAGCGAAGTAGGCCCATTGTTCACATTGAAAGTACTCAAGACTTACATAGTTACTTATATGGACTCTAGTGTTGATTGTGATCCACCACATGTTGGTATTAGTATTGGTAAGAATGATATTTTAATGAGGCATTTATGATTGATTTCATTGACATATCAATATAGGGTCATACAGCATCTATTTGGAAATATGAGGGGCCCACTTTATTTGTTTGATAGCTTATGATAGAATAATGGCAATCCTTCTCCAATTCGCATTCACGATATGGCATGATCTTACTTGATAGTGAAAAATTTCAAAACTATAGCAAATCTCTTTAGCCATGTAACGTTAAGTGCATAACATGTGCATGATGGGGATCCTCTCCAACTTTGAAGGCTTTAATCTCCACATCAATGATTCTAAAGTCTTTACTTAACATTTTATTTCGGGTTTTACTCCCTACGAGAGAGGATGATAACTATTAAAAAGGTGGTGGCCTTTGTCCACTCTTGGTGATAAATTATGATAATTTTGGTCCCTATGCTTATTATGGGATGAACAATATTTGCTATTCAATAATCTATGGTATTTATATTATTATTATTATTTCAAGATGAAAGAGATGTTTAGTTAAATGCCCAATTAAATTAGAATTTTGGAATAATGTTATTATTCATTGTTATTCATAATTATACATCGTTATTTGATTATTGATTTTAAATAAACATTATTGTTAGAATCATAATTGTTGCAAGTTATCTTTGGATTTGTTAATGTTAATTTATTTAAATGACATTATTAATTGTACTCTTATATAGTCAATTAGTGTTTGAAATAAACATAAATTATTTATTGCTAGTTTCAAGTTGATTTTTAGTTTAAAAGGTATTTGAAATGATTTCAATTAGAAGACATTATAGTCTTTAGGAGATCAAGGTGGGTATCATATCTTTGAATGTTTATAAAGAAAATATGGGTAGATAATTTGCCTATGGAATAAGACTATTGTTGTGAGCTATTTAAATTTGTCTATCGAATTAAATGAATGACCTTATTGTTGGCTTCAAGATTTAACCTTGGATGATGTGTGAACAATTGCTTTTATATCTGTAAGATATTGTTTATGGATGTGAAACCACTGTGTTCAGTGGTGTCTAGTTTCTGCATCATCAAGAAAGTTATTCCAGAGGCCAAGAAGGGTAGCCATGTATATGACTTTTGTGAATATGTGATTTTGTAATGGTTGTATATGTGTTGGCTTTATGTGATGTTGACTCCTTTACATTTATGGTTCTTATTCATGTTGAAAGGTTCATGTGCAAGATGGATTATCCCTTGTTCAGAGCACCTAATTCGTGTGGTTATGGTGTTATCATGTCGTTATAAGATTGTTTAGTCCATCTTGAAAGTTGTAATAATTACTGTATTATTTTAAGTAAAAGATTGAACTTGTTTGGTTTTATGTAATGTTTACCTTTCTCTATCTTTGGTTCTTGTGGATGTGACGATCAAGCAAGAGGACCCATGCCTTGCTCTGGATTACACCTTGTCTTCTGTCGGACTAATAGTATCCTAGTAGGACTGGTCACTATGACATTCTGGTCGATGATGGATTCTCTATTATTATCCTAGTTGTTCATGGACATGTTGTTATGATGACATCTGTTGAAGTTTTAACTATTGGTATTTTTATGTTTTCACAGTTGTATGGACATATTAGATGTGGTGGATTAATTTAATTCAGAGCTTTATGTTTTATCTAATCTTTGTGATGATGTTACTAATGATAACTACTTGTATAAGATCATATGTAACTAATTTTCCCATCTTGATTGTTCAGTAGATAGTTGTTATGTATAACATAGTGATTTGTCAATGTGCTTATGTGAATGGAACAGTGTCGCATTACTCATGTTTGAGTACCCTGCCACACTGCAACTTCCATTCACTGTATGATGATATATATATTTTCATGGTTGACTGTGTGGTTTGTTGCAGGATGCAGGTACCGGGCATCGACTCCACCTGAACTAGCAGGTCTGAGCATGCCCTAGCCAATGGAATTGTTGATCGGAGTTAACCTAAGGTCCCCTACTCAGTCAACATCCTCAAAGAGGATGAGTTCGTAGTATTGCATCCTGTCATCATCGTCTATTGAACTATTTGTTCCTGCGTCTTGGTCATGTCTTGTGGTCTTGTATTAAGGTCAGGTGTCATCTTGTAGGTTGTGTTTACCGAATTCATAATGCTTGATTTAAGTCTGGTGAGTGTTTCATTAAAATAAAGATTAATTTCAAGTTAAAATAAATTTGTCCTTGCCGCTTAATCTCTTTGCGAGTTATTTATTGTTGGGTGAATGCCAATGCTTTAAGAATTTAATTGAATCAAATGTGTGTTCCTTGAATGTCAAACCTCCTTTGTAATTGTATCTATGCATACCAAATTTCTTCCCATGAAAGTTTATTAAGGCTCAACTATATGGACAAGAGTAGAGATAAACCATTTTCAACTTGAGTGTTGTATAAGTAAATTATATAAAACCAGATATATATATATTATATGACGATTTATACATTTTAACCCTTTAAAGACTATGTATTCAGGTTAGCCTTTTTAAATCCCTGTGACAACTCCCGTCTCATCATTGGGCAGATGGTGGAGTATATATATTATTTCATTTTAATGAATTACTTATACCAAGGCGCGTCATAGTATTAGAAGCGCATCATAATATCTGAAATGCACCACTTTGTTTTAGTCATAATATTTTATTTTCTTTTTATATGATTTACTGATGCTAAGGCACATGAGAGTATAGGAAGGGCACCGTTGAATAGATTCAGGGGGAATTTTAATAAGAATAGTTTCGGGGCTGGAACCAGACCTCGGCAAAGGTAAAAGAAAACTCCTCATGTCCAACATTGGTAGCGCATGCTCCAAGCCCTCTGCCTTCCACAAATCCCCAGTACTTCTATTTTCCCTCCCCCACGCAACAGACCAACAAAAAAAAAAAATCATTTCCATGTTTTAAAAGATCGATGCATGCTCTTTGTGGCGGGCTGAAAACAGTGGAGGAAGACTCTGGAAGGGGGAGAGGAATTTCTCTCTAAAAGGGAATGGACTCGAAGAGAAAGTGGGAGGTAGATGGGGCTGCAAGCGGGGAGGAGAGATTGGAGCTCTGGTTTGTAGCTGTAGGAGGAAATTCTGGCATCAAGCCTTCAGGCCAGTCAAGTATTCGGTCCAGGTGCCAATATTTCCTAAATTTATGTCTCTGTCCCTTAGACACAAATGTTTTAAAATTGATTGAGTCTCTACCTGTTTGTATTTCCTAAGAATGTTAGAAGTATTTGCTTCATATACAATTTCTTTACATTTGTTTTATATCTGCAAATCACACACTTGCCGAAAAGTTTCTTTAAGCCATTTCAATAACACCATTTTTGTTTGTATCATACAATCATTGCATACCATGAACAAAAATTCTTGAGGATTCCATCAAATAGCTCGCAGCCATCGATATTGAATATGTGAGCATGATAATGCCTGGGAATTGTTCACATTTTGCCTCTGCTTCCACTTTTTGCAAGCATGACTGTCAGAGTTTCAAACCATAAGAGTGATGACCATACCTGGTTCTAAACTCTCATTTTCCCTCATAAGTATCACTGGAAACTAATGACTTCTACATCCGAGTAGGGTTTAGCCATAGGAAACCAATAATTTGCACTCAGTCCCTATCCATAAGTCAATAATTAAGGGAGTTTTATCCTGGCAATCGATTAAGGATTTTACTCTTATCCAATGTCTTGGTTATAGGTTTCTTCTGCACCATGTTTGCACCGTCAATTCTGGCATCAACTTTACCATATGCATTCCAAGAAAATAGTTATTTTCTGCTAGGAAACTTGCTAAATAGCTCAGTTGTTGTCTTTTATCTAATAATAGTGACTGCTAGAAGTCTCTTAAACATTATTCCCAGTTTCCCCTTGATACTCACCTTCCATGAGATAACGTCAGAGATAGGGTTCATACAGAAGTTGCAATTTGATTTTTGAGCGCTGCCTCCTGTCAATTACTTTTGTTTAAAAGTTTTTTTTAGACTTATTTGACGCTTAATGTGCATGTTAAACCTCACGTGCCTGCCCACTCCTACATTGATGTTGAAGAACATGGATTTCATAACATTTTTAGGATCCTAACCAAAATGAAATCCAGCGTTGTGTTCGTATGTGAACCACAGTCACCAAGATAATACATCAACACAACTAGCAAAGATTTAGCTGGTATCTCAGTGACAAAGTTTAGGGTGCCTTCTGGATTGTAGCATAAGCAAGAAGGTCTACCATACACATATAATGATCATGGTAGGTGTAAGGCAATCAGGGTTACAAATGTGATTGTAGCAATTACAATCCTACTGTCTGTGTGAGAATATAGCAGAATACACCCTTATCTTATATTTCTAAAAGACCAAATATCGCAGGCATAAATTTATATATATACTGTGGATTGGGAGTCATTGATCTTCCCAGTTTCCCAAGCTACTAAACAAGGCCAAAAAGAAGACAAGCTTAACTTTGAGATATCAATGTGTGGCGCAATTTATATCCAGTAGAAAAGATTCGTCAATGGCTCCAAAAATAACAGTTCAAATCTTGAGGGAAAAATCATTTTGTGGTCTTCTAATGGCGGCTAAACTACTTTTGTTTTAACACAAGGCGATTGCCAGAGATTGTATAGTCTAGCCTCATGGTATGTCAAATCTCTAAAAGTGTAAGAATTCTTTCAAGGATTCGACAAAAAGAGTTATGCATTCGGTGCTAAATTGAAAAGTTTGGATGTCATTACTCAGTCGTGAATAGAGATTTTGTAGAGACTGGGTTTTAAACAGCCAATTGCTCATGCTGTAGAAGTTGTCAGAGTCGCTCTCATCCGTAGCTCTTTATCTAATATTTGTTTGAACTACCATAACATTGCAAGCCTCAACGTAGAAGTATCATAAGCTATTTTAACAATTTTATTTGAGAACTCATCAAACTGCCTTCCTTATAATCTGCTTGTTTGATGGACAATTACATGTACAATTTAAAAAGATTGAATTAAGTATGGCATGCCAGCTGAATGGGTGCTAGTAAGGATGCGATCCAGTTTTGTGTTATACCTGCCAATTATATCTGCTTCATTGTTTCTAAAGCCTCTTCAATAAATCCATTTTGCACATATTCTGTAATCATTGCGATGATGTCCCTCTGAAGTGTCTATCAGGAAGTCCGTGAGCCTTTCCTGTGCATGTCTAATGTTCTTCTAGTGATGTGGCATGGACCAATCTTTAGGTGCCGCATGCCCAAATTATTTTCATCAGCGAAGTAGGCCCATTGTTCACATTGAAAGTACTCAAGACTTGCATAGTTACTTATATGGACTCTAGTGTTGATTGTGATCCACCACATGTTGGTATTAGTATTGGTAAGAATGATCCTTTAATGAGGCATTTATGATTGATTTCATTGACATATCAATATAGGGTCATACAGCATCTATTTGGAAATATGAGGGGCCCACTTTATTTGCTTGATAGCTTATGATAGAATAATGGCAATCCTTCTCCAATTCGCATTCACGATATGGCATGATCTTACTTGATAGTGAAAAATTTCAAAACTATAGCAAATCTCTTTAGCCATGTAACGTTAAGTGCATAACATGTGCATGATGGGGATCCTCTCCAACTTTGAAGGCTTTAATCTCCACATCAATGATTCTAAAATCTTTACTTAACATTTTATTTCGGATTTTACTCCCTACGAGAGAGGATGGTAACTATTAAAAAGGTGGTGGCCTTTGTCTACTCTTGGTGATAAATTATGATAATTTTGGTCCCTATGCTTATTATGGGATGAACAATATTTGCTATTCAATAATCTATGGTATTTATATTATTATTATTATTATTATTATTATTATTATTTCAAGATGAAAGAGATGTTTAGTTACATGCCCAATTAAATTAGAATTTTGGAATAATGTTATTATTCATTGTTATTCATAATTATACATCGTTATTTGATTATTGATTTTAAATAAACATTATTGTTAGAATCATAATTGTTGCAAGTTATCTTTGGATTTGTTAATGTTAATTTATTTAAATGACATTATTAATTGTACTCTTATATAGTCAATTAGTGTTTAAAATAAACATAAATTATTTATTGCTAGTTTCAAGTTGATTTTTAGTTTAAAAGGTATTTGAAATGATTTCAAGTAGAGGACATTATAGTCTTTAGGAGATCAAGGTGGGTATCATATCTTTGAATGTTTATAAAGAAAATATGGGTAGATAATTTGCCTATGGAATAAGACTATTGTTGTGAGCTATTTAAATTTGTCTATCGAATTAAATGAATGACCTTATTGTTGGCTTCAAGATTTAACCTTGGATGATGTGTGAACAATTGCTTTTATATCTGTAAGATATTGTTTATGGATGTGAAACCACTGTGTTCAGTGGTGTCTAGTTTCTGTGTCATCAAGAAAGTTATTCCAGAGGCCAAGAATGGTAGCCATGTATATGACTTTTGTGAATATGTGATTTTGTAATGGTTGTATGTGTGTTGGCTTTATGTGATGTTGACTCCTTTACATTTATGGTTCTTATTCATGTTGAAAGGTTCATGTGCAAGATGGATTATCCCTCATTCAGAGCACCTAATTCATGTGGTTATGATGTTATCATGTCGTTATAAGATTGTTTAGTCCATCTTGAAAGTTGTAATAATTACTGTATTGGTTTAAGTAGAAGATTGAACTTGTTTGGTTTTATGTAATGTTTACCTTTCTCTATCTTTGGTTCTTGTGGATGTGACGATCGAGCAAGAGGACCCATGCCTTGCTCTGGATTACACCTTGCTTATGATTGAAAACTTTGGAGCAAGAGGACCCATGCCTTGCTCTGGATTACACCTTGCTTATGATTGAAAACTTTGGAGCAAGAGGACCCATGCCTTGCTCTGGATTCCACCTTGCTTATGATTGAAAACTTTGGAGTAAGAGGACCCATGTCTTGCTCTGGATTACACCTTGCTTATGATTGAAAACTTTGGAGCAAGAGGACCCATGCCTTGCTCTGTTGATCTCTTATGTTGAGACTTGTATGCAAGAAGGTAAATGCCTTGCATGGTGTATGGATACTTATTGTGATTCTTGATGATAGGGTCTTCTAGATGCAGGTAGAGGAGTGGCTTTCAATGCGGGGCCGGCGCCCAAAGTGGCTGCCAGGGTAACCCATTGGTAGTTGTTAATCCAGTGATAACTTAATAATAAATTTAGAGGGTTGGGTAGATTTCACATTAATCAAGATAATTGGATGCCTCACTCATGATTGTAGTGCTCGTTCAGGCTAAGGATGAGATGAGAAGGCCGTGGTTGGCAAAATCAACTTCCTTGTCCTCATGAAAGGAATGTTGATTCCGCATGTGTCACCCTATGGGGCCGGCGTCTAGTGAGAGACTGTCAGGGTAACCATAGATGGGGGCCGGCGCCTAGCGAGAGACTGTCAGGGTAACCCATGGATGGGGGCCGGTGTCTAGCTAGAGACTGTCAGGGTAACCCATGCTAGGACCATGCGATGACACTCTCCCTACTACAGCCTAGCATTCCCTAGTTATACTCTCCCCATTTGTCGTGTGTTGCCTCTAGAAGTGATGTTGAGTTGTTTGTGATATAATTGACTTGTGTTGTTGGAGTCATGTGTTGTCTTTGTTCTTATAGTCTACTATCTACCTGACTGTATACTGTAGTGGCACCTTATGTTAACTCCTAGCTCAGGGGGTGGATCTCAGGGTTTCACAGGGTTGGGTGGAAGAGCTTTATCCATTGGTTTTTTCCCTTGTCGTTGTTCGTGAACGAGGAGGATATATCTTGTGTATCAGACATCAGATCTTGTACTTGTTTATGAAGACAGTTATTATGCTCATGTACTAGCCTGCGTATCAGTTGATTTATAATGTATGTATTTAGATGTATTCAAAATGTGATAATGTAACAATGTAATGATGTACTCATGTGTATAGACTTTTTAATATGAACATGTAATCTTGATCAAGTTGATTATCTAACTGAAGTCATGAAATGGAGATGTATATGTATAATCATTAGTGCAGTAAATTTAGAATGATCTGCTGATGTTAGTTAATAATGTATGTTAAATTATGTTGATTAATTTGTCAAGTTATGCAACCATGGAACCTTAGAAGATAAGTTGTTAGTTTAATGATGTGTATTGATTTGTTAAACATTACTTTGTTATCTTATACAAAAAGAAAAAAATTATTCTGCATTGCATAGCATTGATGTGTTGTTCTCTAAGGTGTTCATGGCGGGGCGTTACATTATAAATGCAGAGAGAATTTTGGTTTGAGGGGAGGATGTGGCGAGTAAACAAATTATGAACACAATTTTTGTCTCCCACTAGTTAAGTCATGCCTAAATGAATGGCGATAATTATGAGAGGGAAGAATCATTAGTTTTTATGAATTTAATTTTTTGCTTCATTAGCTAAACGTAAAAATTATTTTTTTGTCAAAGACACAAACTTATAATATTAATAATACTATTAAAAATATAGGGTTCTACACATTTTATTTTATGAAATTAGATTATTTTTAGGATTTCAATTTTATTTACTCAAGACTTAAAAATCTAGTATTTCAATTTTATTTACTAAAAAGTTAAAAATCTACAGTATCATGAAAAATATTTTGCCATGTTATTACATTTTTTATTTTTATTCTTCAAACATACAATATTTTAATGCATTTTAAATTATCATAGTATTAATATTATTACACTTTAATATCTTAAGCAGACATTTCAAATCTCTATACACTCAACTAGGACCAGGGCTCTCCACATAATACAAGTAAAGTTTAGTTTTATAGTTAAGGAAATATTTGTGTTATTTAATAGGCTTTATAAAGTTTAGTTTTATAGCTAAGTAAATATTTTAGTGCTATTTTATTTTTACCAAATTAAATTATTTTTGAGATTTCTATAATGTCCCTCCATTCTCATCTTGGATGTGCAGATGGTCTGGTTAAGGAGCATGAAGATGAAGGTAAAATAATAGGAATATTTAGGGTATGTTAAACAGTTTATGTTGTACATTATATGATGTTGTTAGATGCTACATTCATGTTGATGACATTCCTGATTATGCTCATGTGTGGTTTCAAATGACAGTTGGTATGTTTTATCGATAATCTTTGTTGCAACACTAATAATTTATATGCTCTGACATTGTTTTACATTCAAGTGATTATGATATTGATCTTACTATGATTGTCATATGTTAGAATTGATTTTTATGCGACTGATTCTGTATCATAGGATGTTATGTTGTGATGTTTTGTGTGGATTAATCTTATTATGTGTATCATGCAATTATCTGATGGTGGTTCTTATTTATTCGTTCAGTAACTAATTGCTATGTGTGTTGTGATTACATGTTTGATGTGATGGTGAAAGGGATAGTGTCACATTACTCATGTGTGAGTACCCTATTATGCTATGATTCCCTTTCATAGTGTATTTGACTATATGATTATATATATGTCTATTTGTTCGACTGTTTGGTTGCTACAAGATGCAGGTACCAAGCATCAACTCCACCTGAATTGACAGGTCTAAGCATGCCTTAAACCCAATGGAAACTGTTGAATAGAGATAACATGTGGTCCCCTAGTTAGCCATCATCCTTGAAAAGGATGAGTATCCAATTTTGCACCCAGTTAGTGTTGTCTGTACGGGCGTAATGGTCAATCATTATTATTGTGGTCATGCTTTCGATCATGCATTGTGTCAGGTATTGTTTGGCAGTTGAGTTATTTTGTTTGGAATTGTTTGATTAATGCTTTGATTAATTGCTTCATTAAAATAAAATTATTAAGTCAAGAGGGCACTTTGATAAATAAATATAGATGCTTTTATGTAACTTATAGTTGTGTGGAAATATGTATTATTATGTCTGAAAAAGATTCTCTTTCTTTATTATTATTGCCTTGAGTAATTATTTTCTATTTTGGCCACTTGGAAGAAGTGGCAGTTATGCACTTCAAGAGGGAATCTTAGAAATAATTGTTTCTTTTGTGTAAGAGACGAATTTTAGAAAAATAGAAAGAAACTATTTTTGTTTGGTTGTAAATGAAATAAATGGCAAATTCTACAATAAATAAAATCAGAGAGAAATTATTGTTTGGTTAAAAATAGCAAATTGTAAGAAAGTAATAAAGGAGAATCTTCTGGAAGAAATTATGGGGATGGTTATGCATGCTCAACTTTATTTTGAAATCTCAAGACATAATTTGGGGAGAGCGTGCATTTCAAATGGAGAATATGTTTTATGTTTTGGGGATCTCTCTCTCTCTCTTAGTTTTCATTTTTCTTTTCGCACCATAAACCATAGTTTCCAGAACAAAATACTTGGGAAAAAATTGATGTGAGCTGGGAAATTTGTGAAGATGTGATTGAAGCAATATTCCAGGTATGGACTGAGATATGAAACTGATTTATTGTTGCATTAGATTTAGTGAAATGTTCTGTGAATTCTCTTCTACATTTTTCTGAACCCAGTCTATTGCGTTAGCCATAACTTTATTTTTACGAATTGGGTTTCTCTAATTTTTTTATATATGTGCATGACATAGATAACTAAACCATATCCAAAAATTAGCCATACCCAGTTTGTCATTTTTGAGATATGAATATTTTGTGATTGTCTACCTCTCACCCATTTCATCTCTATTTTAGCAGTCAGTTGCGTTAGCCATAACTTTATTTTTACAAACTGGGTTTCTCTAATTTTTTTATATTTGGTGCACAACCTAGATCTCTAAATCATATCCAAAAATTAGTCATACTCATTTTGTCATTTTTGAGATATTAATATTTTGTGACTATCTACCTCTCACCCATTTCATCTCTGTTTTAGCAGTTTGTTGTGTTAGCCATAACTTTATTTTTACAAACTGGGTTTCTCTAATTGTTTTATATATAGTTCATGGCTTGAATGTCTAAATCATATCTAAAAATAAGTCATACCTAGTTTGTCATTTTTTGAGATATTAATATTGTGTGACTGTCTACCTCTCACCCATTTCGTCTCTGTTTTAGTAGTCTGTTGCGTTATCCATAACTTTATTTTTACGAACTAGGTTTCTCTAATTTTTTTATATATGGTGCATGGTCAGGATATCTAAATCATATACAAAAATCAGCTATACCTAGTTGTCATTTTGAGATATGAATATTTTGTGAATGTTTACTTCTGACTCATTTCATCTCTATGAAAACAATTAGTTGCGTTACCAATAACTCTATATTTTTGAACTAGGTTTCTCTAAGATTTTTCAACAAATTCATTTTGTGCATATCCTACGATCATTGCTTTCCATCGTATGACTCTCTTTGAGGCATTCTACCAATCAGTCTGCATGTCTTGTCTATGCTTTCACATTTTGCATTATTGGTAGCTTCTAAAGCCTTCTCAACAAATTCATTTTGTGTTGATCCTATCATATGCATGTGGTTAAAAGTGTGGTAGATTTGATAAAGATGTTAGATCTATAGGAATGTTTTGTTGTTCTGTATTCCTTTCCTCTCAAGATAACCTTAGAACAAGGTTCTTTCATTGTAGCTTCAGGTTTTGTATCTTGTGATTCTAACTAGTGTAAGATATTTATAGCATTCTAATATTATAGGCTTTTAGCCTTGCTTATACAGTTATATTTAATAGTATTTACAAAATTGTCTAGATTATTAATGAAATCTACATCAGTGTAAATAGTGTAAAAAATTGTTGTGTTTAATTTGTATGCCTTAGGGTTATTTGCATGTTGTTTGCAATCATTTTAATTAAATGAAATTAAAATAAGTCTTGAGAATTATTAGTTAAAATATTGTTACTCGTGGACACTTATATCTTATGATCATATTGTAACTGCTACTGGTGAATAGGAAGTTACAATTCTGTATTATTGAGATAGATTCACTTTATAACTGTTAGATGATTGATCATGCTTGGATTAATGTTACATTCGTTAAAAATATTGTTGCAGGGTATTAGTTTATGATGTGCTTTGAAAGTGAATGTGATGTGAAACCATTGTGTTTTTAATGGTGTCAAGTGTTGTGTCATTTGGGGAAGTTGTTTCCAGAGGCCTAGGAGGGTGTGATTGTATGGGGGTTGGCTATGTGTGCATCATGTGAATTGAATGAAATGCATTCTTAAAATATTGTCTCCTATTAATGTTAGTATAATACATGTGCAAGATGGATAATGCCTTGCTCAGTGTACCTATTCATGTGGTTATGATGACTATGCAAGATGGATAATGCCTTGCTCAGTGTACCTATTCATGTGGTTATGATTACTATGCAAGATGGATAATGCCATGCTCAGTGTACCTATTCATGTGGTTATGATGACTATGCAAGATAGATAATGCCTTGCTCTGTGTGATGTGAAATAATGTGTATTGTGTTGTAAATAAATCATGATGAGAATGTGGTAGATCATGCTTGGTTTATGTTTTGGGACAAGAATTGGTCCTTGTGATTATGATTTGTATGCAAGAAGGTAAATGCCTTGCATTGTATATGTTACTTGTCATTGTGATGGTAATTGTCTTACTTGATGGATAGGGTCTTCTAGATGCAGGTAGGGGAGTGGCTTTCAATGTGGGG
The DNA here is from genome assembly GCA_027924645.1 of Cunninghamia lanceolata. Classification (NCBI taxonomy): domain Eukaryota; kingdom Viridiplantae; phylum Streptophyta; class Pinopsida; order Cupressales; family Cupressaceae; genus Cunninghamia; species Cunninghamia lanceolata. The sequence goes on along the minus strand of BSBN01001272.1, from coordinate 14,247,419 downwards.
TCGGTGCCCAAAGTGGCTGCCAGGATAACCCATTGGAAGTTTTTAATCCATTGATAACTTAATAATAAATTTAAAGGGTTGGGTAGTTTCCACACTAAATAAGATAATTGGATATCTCACCCATGCCTGTAGTGCTCATTCAGGCTAAAGATGGGATGAAAAGGCCATGGTTGGCAAGATCAACTTCCTTGTCCTCACAAAAGGAATGTTGGTTCCACATGTGTTACCCTATGGGGCTGGTGTCTAGTGAGAGACTGCTAGGATAACCATAGATGGGGGCTGGCATCTGGACTGTTAGGATAACCCATAAATGGGGGCTGACATTTGGTGGCAGACTACTAGGATAACCCATGTTAGGACCATGCGATGACACTCTTCCCTACTACAGCCTAGCACTCCCTAATGTGTGTTTTTCCCTTTCATTGTGTGATTGCCTCTAAAAGTGTTGTTTGATTTACTTGTGATGTTCTTATTGACCCGTGTTGTATTGAAGTCTTGTGTAGTCCTTGCACCTGTTAGTCTACTGTCTTTCTTGATTGTTTTCTTAGTGGGACCTTATTGTTATCTCCTAGCATAGGGGGTGGACCTTAGGGTTCCACATGGTTGGGTGGTTGTGCTTTTATCTCCATTGGTTCCCCTTGCTATTGTTCGTGTGCGAGAAGGATGTACCTTATGTGGTAGATTTCAGATCTTGTTATAGCTTGAGGAGATAGAAACTTATGATCATGTTCCAATTTTGTATATCAGTAGAATCATGTACTGTTATCTTGATGTATGTACTCTAATGTAATCAGGAAAATGATATTGTAAGCAATGTAATGGTGTACCCTCATGTAAAAGGAATTGTATATGTATTTGTAATCCTTTATACATGACCTTAATGATTACTTATCTGATGTTATAATATGAAAATGTATGTGTTTATTCATTTGATGCAAATATATTTAGAATGAACTTTGGTTGTTAGTTAATCATAATGTTGGTTAGATCTTGTTTTAGTTCGTTAGTAATGCAACCATGGAACCCTAGAGGATAAAGTTTAATTAGATGTTTGAATAAATATGATTTGCATTTCTTTGTTATTTCTTTCTTTAAAAAAAATTATTTGTCCTTTTTGTAGCTTAGTTGTTCCTTAGTGGGGCATTACAATTTCAATTTTATTTACCCAAGACATTTCAAAATGAGTTCACATAAATTTTTTCTTAAAATTTTAATTTTGAAAATATAATAATTACAAATTTGAAATGATAAACAATTCTTTATCTTTAGAAAAAAAAAATTACTAAACAACAATATTAGATTAATTAAAATAATTAAAATTGTGTTATCTAAAAGTACTTACTATTATTACTTAAACAAAAAATTAAGTGACTAAGATAAAATACTGTAGTGATCTAAATATGAATATGTTATTGTTATTATATTGTGTAATTATTCTTCAAACTTACAATATTTTAATGCATTTTAAATTGTAATAGTATTCAATATTATTACATTTTAATATCTTAGGCAGACATTTCAAATCTCTCCACACCCAACTAGGTTAGGGTTCTACACATTTTATTTTATGAAATTAGACTATTTTTGGGATTTCAATTTTATTTACTCAAGACATTTCAACACTCTTCAAAAATTAATTTTTTAATTATTGGAATGTAATTTGTCTATACAACCAATACCTAATCAACAAAAAAATGACAACTAAACAAATACTATATACAACCAATAGCTAATCAACAAAAAAAATTACAATTAAACAAATACTATAATAACAACACTACAAGGCGGGTACTGGTCACTACGTGGCACTTGTTGTATATTATATTATTATTTAAATTATAATATAATAATAATATGCATCTTATTATATATTGTTATATTATATTTGTATTTTATAATTTATATAATTGTTTAAAATAATTATATTTACTATTATAGTATAGATTTTATATATAGAATAAATATATAATTGAATTTTAAAATATTTAAATATACAATTATATCCTTATATAATTATTGAATTCTATATCCTTATATATAGAATAAATATTGAATTTTAAAGTGAGAGAGAGAGAGAGATAAGGGAGAGAGGGAGGAAGAGATAAAAGTGGGAGATAGAGGGGTGAATAGAGAGAGAATTAGAGACTAATTGAAAATAGACATGAGAGTGAGATTATTTAGGAGAAACCTTGTGTGCGCATTAACATTTTCATTATACAAATAATCCCCATAACAATGCTGGAATGTTTCATTAGTTTGTTATTGGCGTTCCTTGTACTTTTCAAGGAACAATTAACATCTTAAAAATTAAAGAAAATAACCATCTTCATAGTAGAAGATCTATACAAAATTTCTCTACAACTATTTGTAGAGGTGAGAATAAGGAATCGTAGACTACATGTTTTTTTAAATAATGAGGTAATATATTAATTTTGAAAATTAGATAAATTTACTCATAGTCTTATTTAAAAATATTGTAACTTTTATCTAATCCATTTATTTACTCATAGTCTAATCCATTTATTTACTATAAAATATATTTCTCATTGTAAGTTTTATCTAATTCTTATGAATTGTATTAATTAATATTAGTTGATTATTTTTAGGGTTTGGATATTACTTTAAAAAATCATTTAAAAAGTTTATATAAATTATATTATTATGCTTTATAGGTTTAAATGTTATTATTATATCAATTATGTTATTATGCTTCATATGTTATATTGTTATTATGCTTCATAGGTTATATTATATTAATTATTATAAATAAGTCTCAGAACAATTCTATATAACCTATATAGCATTCCCTCAAATAGTCAAATATTATTAATTCTTTATGAGAAATGCATATTATTTGTACGTGGATAAGCATAATTATAAATTTACTTAATATAATAAATATATAATTGTTTATTTATTATATAAAATATAATAATAAATATAATTAAATATAGATAGATATATAATTAAATAACAAATATATATAATATATTTAATATAAACATACAAATTTATGATTTAATATAAACATAAAAATTTATATATTTAATATAAACATAAAAATTTATTTGGTATTTGAATATCTCAATAATTTTTTAAGTTGCAAATCTTTAAAAAATTGTGAGGGAGAATGAAATCTTTTTACATACCTAAATTAATATATTTAATATAAACATAAAAATTTATGATTTAACAATTAGAGTTAGATATATAATTAAATAACAAATATATTTAATATAAACATAAAAAATTATGATTTAGTAATTATAGATAGATATATAATTAAATAACAAATATATTTAATATATTTAATATAAACATACAAATTTATGATTTAATATAAACATAAAAATTTATATATTTAATATAAACATAAAAATTTATTGGTATTTGAATATCTCAATAATTTTTTAAGTTGCAAATCTTTAAAAAATTGTGAGGGAGAATGAAATCTTTTTACATACCTAAATCAAAGGTTAATAAATAAAGGTTATTTTATTTTTTTGATTGGTAGAAGGCCAAGGCCATTTAATATATAAAGTCAGTAATAAAATACAATAAAATACAGCTCTATTCAGTGCGGGCACCGGTAGGAAAGAACAGAGCAAAGAAAACCTCCAGTCTAGCCCGGGACTTTTGCAGTCCAGTACATACTGTTTATTTAAAGATCTTATACGGGGTCAAGCCCATCAAGAACTCCTCCTATCTTATACAAATTCTGGGGTACAAGTACAAACATTGCCCTATACCAGGGCCTTTCTTTTGATATTCTCTTACTGTATGGCTAATTGGTTCTCCAGCTCCTGGGATGTCCTCGATGACATATAGTATTGGATCAGCTGTCTATTATCAAGTGAGGGGCTTCTTCTGTCTAGCTCCTACCAGATTACATGTCTTACCTGAAACCATAGGGAAAACTTCCAACTCTTTTCACATGTTAGCTAAAAAAAATAAGGATAAACATAAACTTCTCTTCCTGCAAACACCTGTTAGTTCTCTGAATCCTTTGCCTGAGAGGAAAAATTAAAATACTTTCTCTTGCCAATCTTATCAAAAATATTCAAACACACTTACTTCGAAGTTAACTTAAATTCCATACTAGTTGACTGATCCCTTATAAATGCCAACATCTAAATGTCTATACATGTAAAAATGCAAATATATATACCTAAGTGTGGGAATAAGTGATTGATCTAGTCCCTGATAATGTTGGTGAACCATCTAAACTTTAACCCATCAAAGAAAATGTTATTACCTGTCAAATCTATAATATCTCTCAAATGAGCTGGAATGGCAACCAAGCTCAACTCGAAACCTCATTATCACCAATCAAATTTCCTACCAAAGCTCGACTTGAAACATGCCAGTAGTGATTCAAGTTTCAATCAAAGTGTTGGGACAGGAAAATTTAAAATTTTCTTGTATTCTTGCTCATCCATACCCGACCAAGCCAAAAATATTTTGCCCAGAATCAGAATAAAACAACTGATATAATCCATACAATCCTATGACTTTTATCACGAATAATGTAAAGGGCCTCAATTTCTTACATCGGAAAGACCTCATGTTAGTTACACCGATCCATGGGAAACTTGTAAAAAAGGCTATCGGCATGAGAAAAAGGGTCGGGAAGAAGATTTCAAAAGTCACCGATGGAGAAAATGAGACTGAAGACCTTTCGTCAGAGAGAAAGCTACTAGTCACGCCAATCGGTATAACTAAAGACTATCGGCGAATACTCAACAAGACCTCTCGACGATGTAGATCATACCGATAAGAAATTTTGATAAGACTCTCATCGATCATCCAATAGAACGGAGGAGACTAGCAGTCATTGGCAGGAGACAAGCATCAGAAAGAAAGATTAAAGACTCTCCGATACTCTAATGTCTCACTGATTGAAGAAAAGTGCTTCGGTGTAACTTACACCGATAAGTGTGAAGAATAAGAACCATCGGCAAGAACAAGTGAATCAGAACAAGGCTTACAAGTCTGACCGACAAAGATATCGGTGACATGTTATGAAAGTCTTTCCGATCCAGGATATAAAAGGCTATCAGGAAGAGGGCTACAATCAGGTAACCCTAAATATGTTATCCTGGTGACATAGATTACCCCAATGACAATGATAGTCACATTCATCAACGAGACTCTCACCGATAGCCATATCAGTGACACTTGAGAGATCAGGGAAGAATATTAATCACACTGTGAAGAAGAAAGACATGCGGAAGGTGAAGTCGGTAGAACTCTCACCGAGCACCCAGTGGAACCGAAAAGATTTTGAAATGAGGTTTCATTGTTGTATGTTTCGTGCATTGTATGTATGTTTTATACATTTCAATATACATACAATGCGGAACTCAAGAAAGGTTGAAATTTGGTTAAAATGATGCATCATGACTTAAAGTATTTCGAAAGATGTATTGCACTTTTTATACATCGTGGATATACCAAGATGCTATGTATATTTAAATGTATAACATAACAATGTATATTGAAATGTAGAACTGTACATTTTCGATATACAAGCCGATATACAAGATGCTTTGTATATTGAAATGTATAACATGATAATGTACATCTTCGATATACCAGCCGATATATAGGAAGCTTGTATAAAAACAATGTATATCTTCGATATACAAGCCGATATACATATAACATATGTATAAATAACAATGTATATCTTCGATATACAAGCCGATATACAAGATGCTTTGTATATTTCAATATACAAGCCGAAATACATGTATAAAGAGAGGGTTTGTATAAGAAGCTTTGTATGTATTTTGAGTTTGTATGTTTGGCCAAGGGAGACATACAAGACGATCTACAAGCCTATATGCATGTCACAGAATCGAAAAGATTATGAAAAGAGGTTTTATTGTTGTATGTTTCGTGCATTATATGTATGTTTCAGGTTATACATTTCAATATACATACAATGCATATCGGGCTTGTATAAATAACATTGTAAAGCTTTGATATACAAGCCGATATACAAGAAGCTTTGTATATTGAAATGTATAACATAACAATGTAAATCTTCGATATACATGCCGATATACAAGAAGCTTGTATAAATAACAATGTATATCTTCAATATACAAGCCGATATAACATAAGATGCTTGTATAAATAACAATGTATATCTTTGATATACAAGCCGATATACAAGATGCTTTGTGTATTTCAATATACAAGCCGATATATCAGGCTTGTATAAATAACAATGTGGGCTCCACCGTTTGCATATCAGACTTGAATAAATAACAATGTATATCTTCGATATACAAGCCGGTATACAAGATGCTTTGTATATTGAAGTGTATAACATAACAATGTATATCTTTGATATACATACCGATATACAAGATGCTTGTATAAATAACAATGTATATCTCTGATATACAAGCTGATATAACATAAAATGCTTGTAAAAATAATCAATGTATACCTTCGGTATACAAGCCAAAATAACATAAGATGCTTGTATAAATAACAATATATATCTTCGATATACAAGCCGATATACAAGATGCTTTGTATATTTCAATATACAAGCCGATATACAAGATGCTTTGTATATTTCAATATACAAGCCGATGAACATGTATAAAGAGAGGGTTTGTATAAGATGCTTTGTGTGTATTTTGAGTTTGTATGTTTGGCAAAGGGAACCATACAAGACGATATACAAAGCTATATGCATGTCGCAGAACCGAAAAGATTATGAAATGAGGTTTTATTGTTGTATGTTTCATGCATTGTACGTATGTTTCAAGTACATACAATGCAAAACTCAAGAAAGGCTAAAATTTGGTTAAAATGATGCATCATGACTTCTAATTATAATTTTTAGTTAATTTTGTATGGACTAGAAATCATTACCAAACTTCAAATCTTTAATATCAAGTGATCTGCACCTGATAAATAAGAATCTGATATCATCTCAGTTGTTCTTACCTTCTCCAATGCTTGTCCTAAAACTAGGACTCTATGGAGACTCAGTATTAGTTCAAAAATGTGATTGAACTAGTGGAGATCTTATTGGCTACATAAAGGTAGACACGACTTATGAGACTGTAAGCAGTTCTAAATAGAAAAGTGAGCATCCCTCCTTCAGATTTTCAGAAGGAGTTTAAAATTCCTTCTTTAGGGTTGACCTTTAGTAGAAAGGCATATGTCATCAACTCCTTTATTAGCCAAGGAGTCAACAATACTATTACCTTCCCTGTAGATATGGTTAAATGTGCACCTTCTAAAAGAAGCAGTGAAGTCTAGGGCAATAGTCAGAAGGGAGTTTAGTCTCCAATTAGGCATACTCCCTTTACATAAGGCGTTAATGATGATTGCGGAGTCTCCTTCGGCCTCAACTTTTTCAATTTTCAAGTCTTTGCAGATTTTCAGACCTTCAATCAGAGTTGTCAGTTCTGCTATATTGTTTGTTGCTTCTCCTAGTGGTTTGGCTAAGGTTGTGATTACTCTCTCTTCAGAATCATGAATTATACAGCCTATACCTGCTGCTTCCAGGTTGCCCCTAATCGTCCTGTCGAAATTAAGCTTGAACCAACCTTCTTTAGGAGGTTGCCACTTACATTCCTATCTCTTATTGGTGGAGTTATGGCTACCTGTCCCACAAAGGAGGGCAATTTTAATCCTACCCATTTCCCGCGCATCTTATCATCCCAGTGAGACATTGAGGTATCTTTTTTAGGGTTACTAAGCACCCTGCTATTGACAATTTCTATGATAATGGCTTCAATCTTACTGATTAGCTGTTCAAAAGTCAATTTTCTGTCTTTAAATAATCTTCTATTCCTTTCTTTCCAAATTTCCCATATCATAATTGAAGGGGTAATTGTCCATAACATATGGTAAATGCTTTGTTTGTGCATATCAGGCCAACACTGGAATAGGTTTAGTATGTTATTAGGAAGGGTTGTAATCCATCCCAGCTTATTGCTTAGCTAGTTCCAGCATTTATTAGAAAATTGACAATCGAGAAGAATATGATCTGTTGTTTCTTGCTCATTTTCACATAGGGGGCATCTGCTAGGCCCTTCATAACCCATCTTCGTGTACCTATCCACTGTTAATATTTTCTTCTATAGGGCCAACCATGCAAACATACCAGCTTTTGGAAAACAGTTCTTATCCCAACAGAGTCTCAGTGGGATCTCTGATTTTGGTCTGAGCTGTTGTTTGATTAAAATTTTATAACCATCCTTAGTTTTATAGTTTCCTGATTTGGCCCCATCCCAAACTAATCTATCTGAGCCTCCTTTGAGGGATACCTTCCTGTTATTAAGGATGTCAATCAATTTCTTTTTTTCATTATTCGGGAGGTTCATATTTTCCAGGGATTTCCAATTCCAACCCTGACTCTCCGCATTATTGGAGAAATCTATGTAATCTTTTACTTGCTTTCCCCATCGAGATTATAGGATTCTTTTGGCATTTTCTAAGTTACCCAAGCTACTTAACGTCTCGAACCCTCCCAAGAGTCATCCCAAAAAACTGCTTGATTTCTATCACCAAGACTCCAAGTCAGTTTGTCCATAATGATCTTTCTGCAATCCATCATGAAATTCCAAAGGTGAGAGCCTTTAGGGGGATTGGCCATTCTGAATAGGAAGGTCGGTTCCTCACCTCTAAGATATTTGTATCTAAGGATTTTAACCCACTTTAAATTAGGCTGCTGATACTTTTTTCATACGAGTTTAGCACCTAAGGCCTTGCTCTGCTCCTTGAAGTTTTTCAAACCCAAGCCACCTTCCTCTTTTGGTCTACAGATTTTATCCCAGGTAAAAAGTGTCATTTTCTTTTTATCCTCCGAGCCCTGCCATAGGAAAGTTCTTAGAGTTTTGTTGATTTCTTCACGTTTTTCTGCTGGCAAATGCATACAAGATAATTGGTATACTAGGATAGCTGAGAGAACCAGATTTAGCATTGTAAATTTGCTTGCTGATAATAGCCACTTGCCTTTCCATGATTCCACTTTTTTCCTGATCTTAGAGGTGATATGGTCCCAGAGAGCATTAGTCTTGTTGCTTTTACCCAAAGGTATACCTAAATATTTACAAGGCATCTCTCCTCTTTTAAAGGATAAAATTCCACAGATTTCCTTTTCAATTTCCGGCTCTGTATTGAAAAAATAAATTGTTGATTTATTAGCATTAACCTCTTGTCCAGAGGCCCTACAGTATGAGTCCAAGATTTCTTTGAACGCCTTAGCTTCTTTGATGCATCCCATACCAAAAAGCATAGTATCATCAACAAACTGTTGATGAGTTTTAGGATCTACACCTAAAGTGATTTTGATTCCTTGAACCTTTCCTTCTACCCTTGCCTTGGTGATCATTCTCCCTAGAACTTCTGTCATTATAATAAAGAGAAAAGGGGAGATAGGTTCCCCTTGTCTCAATCCTCTTGATATACTAAAAAAACCATCAGGGGTCCCATTGACTAAAACTGAAAACTTGGGGTTAGAAATGCATGCATAAATGAGGTTTATCCATTGTTTAGAAAATCCAAAGGCTTCTAAAGTTTTGCAAAGGAAACGCCAGTCAACCTTGTCGTAGGCTTTACTAATATCTAATTTAATTAGCATGCTAGGCTTTTTATTTTACTGTATGGAGTGAATGGCTTCTTGGGCTATAATAATTCTGTCAAATATGGATCGTCCTGGGACAAACCCTGTTTGCTCATCACTTATGATGTTTGGTAGAACTGTCTGATTTCTGTTCGCTAAGGTTTTAGTGAGGATCTTATATATAGTATTACAAATAGAAATAGGCCGCATATCCCCCAGATTTTCTGGCTTCTCTTTTTTTGGTATGAGAGAGAGAAAAGTATTATTTACTTCTTTTAGAAGGCTACCCGAATTTCTTACCCCTTCTAAAGATAGACTATTTCATCTCCTATGAAGTGCCAGCATTTCTGAAAGAAAAATAATGGGAAGCCATCTGGTCCCAGACCTTTGTCCAACTGCATTAGAGAGATTGCCAGTTCAACCTCAATTTTAGTAAATTTACCATTGAGGTCTTTGTTTTGATCCTCTGAGATAATCCTTGGAATATCTTTCAGTATGGCTTGTTGGTGCAACCAGTTAGATCCTTCCTGATTGTTAAGAATATCCTCAAAGTACCTAACCATTTCATATGCAATTTGTTGAGGATCTTCGATCCAGACATTATTCGCATCTTTAATTTTAAAGATCCTGTTTACATTTCTACGTGCTCTCGTGTTGTTGGGGAAGAACTTGATATTCTTATCACCTACTTCCAGCGATGTCTCTCTGGACTTTTATCGCCAAAAAAATTTCCTCTTTGGCTAGGATATCTTCATATTCTATTTTCAGTTGTTTTTCTTTTGCATATGATTATGCATCCATTCATTTAGTTATCACACTTCTATTGAGGTTTTCAAGTTCCTCTTCTAACTTAGTTTTGATTTTGAAGATATTACCAAAGTTAGTCTTATTCCAACTAAGAAGCTTACATTTGATAGTTTTTAATTTGGATACTAAACAGAAAAGCTTAGATCCAGAAACTCTAGTTTCTTTCCACCATTGCTCAATTAAGATTAAAAGGTTATTATCTTTGACCCACATTTGTTCAAATTTGAAGGGGCACCGTTTGGGTTGGTAGTCTTCTGATATACTTAGCTGGACTAGGTAATGGTTGGAGCCTGAGTATGGTAGGATCTCAGCCTTCAGAATAGAAGAGAGATGTGCCCAGTTGCCCCTGACCAGGAATCTATCCAATTTTTCTACAATATTGCTAAAGCCCTTCCTTCTGTTGTTCCATGTAAAACCTTCTTGTGTAGTTTTGATTTCCATTAAATTGTTCTTATGAACCCAGTCCTTAAAGTCAATTACTGCTATGGATAACCTCACAGATCCTCCCATCTTTTCTTTAGGGTCTAAGATTGCATTGAAATCTCTGCCCAGAATACAAACTTGATCTTGTAAGGTTCCCAAGAATTGTTCTATTTCTATCCAGACTAATCTCTTGTCCTAGTTCTGGGAAGGACCATAGATGGTAATAAGAAGGAAGTGTAGATTGCTTCTGATGCTTCTGACGCTCCCCACCATCCAGTTCTTTTTACAACTTGTTACTAAAAATGAAACCATTCTAGGATCCCAGATTACCCCAAGGCCCTTGAGGCACCGTCTGCTGGGACTCCTACTAGTTCCCATATTCCTAGCTTCTTATTTAGAGTGTCTATCTCATCTTTATTTAGTTTGGTTTCTTGGAGCATTAGTACGTCTGGCTTTGTGTTAGTTATACAGTGTTTTATGATTCGCTATTTGTTAGGGGCGTTGAGACCCCTAACATTCCAAGTGTGTACTCTCATGGCGCCGTGGGAAGGTCCTTCCCCTTCCCTGCATTAAACAGTGTGGTAATCTTAGTCTGATCTATTGCCTCACCTGCTTTCTCTCTTAGTACCAGTAATGATTTCCTGCCCCTTTTTTTATTACTTTTGGCATAGTCTGGGGTTACTTTACTAAAATTAGTTACGGTGATTCCCAACCGTGGGTCTGCTTCCTCCAACTCTCTATCTCCCTGCTCTTTTAGGTCTTCTTTACTATTCTCCTGCCTTTTCTCCAGTTCTTCCATTTCCAAGATCTTGGTGATAAGTTTTTCCTTCTCTTTGTTTGCTTCTTCGATTACTACTTCCTCTATTGCCTTGTCGAGGATCTCATTATAGATCTCCTCTAAGTCCCTATGGCTGACCTTATCTGTGGGTTTCTTATGATTCCCATTCTCCTTATGTTTTTCCTCTGTTTCATAAGTGTTTGGGACCCATTCTGGTGTTTCTAAAACCTCTGGATCTGAGCTTCCTCCCCCTACTTGGGGGTTAATATTACTAGTTTCTTCTACAGGAACTTCCCCCTCCTCAAGCTCCATCCTAACCTTGCCTATTTGAAGTTCATAACTCTTCTTTGTAGTCTCAGCTGCTACCAGTGTTCCTTTATCTGATATTTCCTGTGTGGGGTTCATATTCTATATAGTAAGTTCATGACTCTGCCTCTGTGTATTCCTTTTGGAATTCTGAGATGGATTAGGGCATTTTCTGGGCTGAGCTGTTACCATACTCGAAAATTATACCAGCTGGGGGAAGAATATTAATCACACCGTGATGAAGAAAGACATGCCGAAGGTGAAGTCGGTAGAACTCTCACCAAGCATCCAGTGGAACCGAAAAGATTATGAAATGAGGTTTTATTGTTGTATGTTTCGTGCATTGTATGTATGTTTTATACATTTCAATATACATACAGTGCGAAACTCAAGAAAGGTTGAAATTTGGTTAAAATGATGCACCATGACTTAAAGTATTTCGGAAGATGCATTGCACTTTTTATACATCGTGGATATACCAAGATGCTATGTATATTGAAATGTATAACATAACAATGTATATTGAATAGTATAACATAATAATGTACATTTTTGATATACAAGCCGATATACAAGATGCTTTGTATATTGAAATGTATAACATGACAATGTACATCTTTGATATACCAGCGGATATACAGGAAGCTTGTATAAAAACAATGTATATCTTCGATATACAAGCCGATGTACATATAACATATGTATAAATAACAATGTATATCTTCGATATACAAGCCAATGTACATATAACATATGTATAAATAACAATGCATATCTTCGATATACAAGCCGATATACAAGATGCTTTGTATATTTCAATATACAAGCCGAAAAACATGTATAAAGAGAGGGTTTGTATAAGATGCTTTGTATGTATTTTGAGTTTGTATGTTTGGCCAAGGGAGACATACAAGACAATCTACAAGCCTATATGCATGTCACGGAACCGAAAAGATTATGAAAAGAGGTTTAATTGTTGTATGTTTCAGGTTATACATTTCAATATACATACAATGCATATCGGACTTGTATAAATAACACTGTATATCTTTGATATACAAGCCGATATACAAGAAGCTTTGTATATTGAAATGTATAACATAACAATGTAAATCTTCGATATACGTGCCGATATACAAGAATCTTGTATAAATAACAATGTATATCTTTGATATACAAGCCGATAAAACATAAGATGCTTGTATAAATAACAATGTATATCTTTGATATACAAGCCGATATACAAGATGCTTCGTGTATTTCAATATACAAGCCGATATATCTGGCTTGTATAAATAACAGTGTGGGCTCCACCGTTTGCATATCGGACTTGTATAAATAACAATGTATATCTTCGATATACAAGCCGATATACAAGATGCTTTGTTTATTGAAATGTATAACATAACAATATATATCTTTGATATACATACTGATATACAAGATGCTTGTATAAATAAGCCGATATAACATAAGATGCTTGTAAAAATAATCAATGTATACCTTTAGTATACAAGCCGAAATAACATAAGATTCTTGTATTAATAACAATGTATATCTTCGATATACAAGCCGATAAACAAGATGCTTTGTATATTTCAATATACAAGCCGATGAACATGTATAAAGAGAGGGTTTGTATAAGATGCTTTGTGTGTATTTTGAGTTTGTATGTTTGGCAAAGGGAACCATACAAGATGATATAAAAAGCTATATGCATGTCGCAGAACCAAAAAGATTATGAAATGAGGTTTTATTGTTGTATGTTTCAAGTACATACAATGCAGAACTCAAGAAAGGCTAAAATTTGGTTAAAATGATGCATCATGACTTTTGATTATAATTTTTAGTTAATTTTGTATGAAGGACTAGAAATCATTACCAAACTTCAAATCTTTAATATGAAGTGATCTGTACCTGATAAATAAGAATCTGATATCATCTCAGTTGTTCTTACCTTCTCCAATGCTTGTCCTAAAACTAGGACTCTATGGAGACTCAATATTAGTTCAAATATGTGACTGACCTAGTGGAGATCTTATTGGCTACATAAAGGTAGATGCGACTTATGAGACTGTAAGCAGTTCTAAATAGAAAAGTGAGCATCCCTCCTTCAGATTTTTAGAAAGAGTTTAAAATTCCTTCTTTAGGGTTGACCTTTAGTAGAAAGGCATATGCCATCAGCTCCTTTATTAGCCAAGGAGTCAGCTTTACTATTACCTTCCCTGTAGATATGGTTAAATGTGCACCTTCTAAAAGAAGCAGTGAAGTCTAGGGCAATAGTTAGAAGGGAGTTTAGTCTCCAATTAGGCATACTCCCTTTACGTAAGGCGTTAATGATGATTGCGGAGTCTCCTTCGACCTCAACTATTTCAATTTTTGAGTCTTTGCAGATTTTCAGAACTTCAATCAGAGCTGTTAGTTCTGCTATATTGTTTGTTGCTTCTTCTAGTGGTTTGGCTAAGGTTGTGATTACTCTCTTCAGAATCATGAATTATACAGCCTACACCTGCTACCCCCGGGTTGCCCCTAGCCGCCCCGTCGAAATTAAGCTTGAACCAACCTTCTTTAGGAGGTTGCCACTTACATTCCTGTCTCTCATTGGTGGTGTTATGGATGCCTGGTCCCACAAAGGAGGGCAATTTTAATCCTACCCATTTCCCTCACATCTTATCATCCCAGTGAGATATTGAGGTATCTTTTTTAGGGTTACTAAGCACCCTGCTATTGACAATATCTATGATAACGGCTTCAATCTTACTGATTAGCTGTTCAAAAGTCAATTTTTTGTCTTTAAATATTCTTCTATTCCTTTCTTTCCAAATTTGCCATATCATAATCAAAGGGGTAATTGTCCATAACATATGGTAAATGCTTTGTTTGTGTGTATCAGGCCAACACTGGAATAGGTTTAGTATGTTATTAGGAAGGGCTGTAATCCATCCCATCTTATTGCTTAGCCAGTTCCAGCATTTATTAGAAAATTAACAATCGAGAAGAATATGATCTGTTGTTTCTTGCTCATTTTCACATAGGGGGCATCTGCTAGGCCCTTCATAACCCATCTTCGTGAACCTATCCCCTATTAATATTTTCTTCTGAAGGGCCAACAATGCAAACATCCCAGCTTTTGGAAGACAGTTCTTATCCCAACAGAGTCTCAGTGGGATCTCTGATTTTGGTCCGAGCTGTTGTTTGATTAAAATTTTATAACCATCCTTAGTTTTATAGTTTCCTGATTTGGCCCCATCCCAAACTAATCTATCTGAGCCTCCTTTGAGGGATACCTTCCTGTTATTAAGGATGTCAATCAATTTCTTTTTTTCATTATTCGGGAGGTTCATATTTTTCAAGGATTTCCAATTCCAACCCTGACTCTCCCCATTACTGGGGAAATCTATGTAATCTTTTACTTGCTTTCCCCATCAGGATTCTAGGATTCGTTTGGCATTTTCTAAGTTACCCAAGCTACTTAACGTCTCGAACCCCCCCAAGAGTCATCCCAAAAAAGTGCTTGATTTCCATCACCAAGACTCCAAGTCAGTTTGTCCATAATGAGCTTTCTGCAATCCATCATGAAATTCCAAAGGCGAGAGCCTTTAGGGGGATTGGCCATTCTGAATAGGAAGGTCGGCTCCTCACCTCTACGATATTTGTATCTAAGGATTTTAACCCACTTTAAATTAGGCTGCTGATACATTTTCCATACGAGTTTAGCACCTAATGCCTTGCTCTGCTCCTTGAAGTTTTTCAAACCCAAGCCACCTTCCTCTTTTGGTCTACAGATTTTATCCCAGGCAACAAGTGCCATTTTCTTTTTATCTCTGAGCCCTGCCACAACAAAGTTTTTAGAGTTTTGTTGATTTCTTCATGTTTTTCTACTGGCAAATGCATACAGGATAATTGGTATACTGGGATGGCTGAGAGAACCAAATTTAGCATTATAACTTTGCCTACTGATGATAGCCACTTGCCTTTCCATGATTCTGCTTTTTTCCTGATCTTAGAGGTGGGTTCCAGAAAGCATTAGTCTTGTTGCTTTTACCCAAAGGTATACCTAAATATTTACAAGGCATCTCTCCTCTTTTAAAGGATAAAATTCTACAAATTTCCCTTTCAATTTCTGGTTCTGTATTGAAAAAATAAATTGCTGATTTATTAGCATTAACCTCTTGTCCAGAGGCCCTATAGTATGAATCCAAGATTTCTTTGAACGCCTTAGCTTCTTCGATGCATCCCATACCAAAGAGCATAGTATCATCAACAAACTGTTAATGAGTTGTAGGATCTACACCCGAAGTGATTTTGATTCCTTGAACCTTTCCTTCTACCCTTGCCTTGGTGATCATTCTCCCTAGAACTTCTGCCATTATAATAAAGAGAAAAGGGGAGATAGGGTCCCCTTGTCTCAATCTTCTTGATATACTAAAAAAACCTTCAGGGGTCACATTGACTAAAATTGAAAACTTGGGGTTAGAAATGCATCATAAATGAGGTTTATCCATTGTTTAGAAAATCCAAAGGCTTCTAAAGTTTTGCAAAGGAAACACCAGTCAACCTTGTCATAGGCTTTACTGATATCTAATTTAATTAACATACTAGGCTTTTTATTTTGCTGTATGGAGTGAATGGCTTCTTGGGCTATAATAATTCCGTCAAATATGGATCTTCCTGGGACAAACCCTGTTTTCTCATCACTTATGATGTCTGGTAGAACTGTTTGAATTCTGTTTGCTAAGGTTTTAGTGAGGATCTTATATATAGTATTACAAAGAGAAATAGGCCGTAGATCCCCCAGATTTTCTGGCTTCTCTTTTTTTGGTATGAGAGAGAGAAAAGTATTATTTACTTCTTTTAGAAGGCTGCCCGAATTTCTTACCCCTTCTAAAGCATCAACTATTTCATCTCCTATGAAGTGCCAGCATTTCTGAAAGAAAAATGCTGGGAAGCCATCTGGTGCCGGAGCTTTGTCCGGCTGCATTAGAGAGATCGCTAGTTCAACCTCAGTTTTAGTAAATTTACCATTGAGGTCTTTGTTTTGATCCTCTGAGATAATCCTTGGAATATCTTTCGGTATGGCTTGTTGGTGCAACCAATTAGATCCTTCCTGATTGTTAAGAATATCCTCAAAGTACCTAACCGTTTCATATGCAATTTGTTGAGGATCTTCAATCCAGACGTTATTCGCATCTTTAATTTTAAAGATCCTGTTTACATTTCTACGTGCTCTCGTGTTGTTGTGGAAGAACTTAGTATTCTTATCACCTGCTTCCAGCCATGTCTCTCTGGACTTTTGTCACCAAAAGATTTCCTCTTTGGCTAGGATATCTTCATATTCCATTTTTTAGCTATTTTTCTTTTGCATATGATTCTGCGTCCATGCCTTTAGTTATCACACTTCTATTGAGGTTTTCAAGTTCCTCTTCTAACTTAGTTTTGATTTTGAAGATATTACCAAAGTTAGTCTTATTCCAACTAAGAAGCTTACATTTGATAGTTTTTAATTTGGATACTAAACAGAAAAGCTTAGATCCAGAAACTCTAGTTTCTTTCCATCATTGCTCAATTAAGATTAAAAGGTTATTATCTTTTACCCACATTTGTTCAAATTTGAAGGGGCACCATTTGGGTTGGCAGTCTTCTGATATACTTAGCTGGACTGGGTAATGATCGGAGCCTGAGTATGGTAGGATCTCAGCCTTCAGAATAGAAGAAAGTTGTGCCCAGTTGCCCCTTACCAGGAATCTATCCAATTTTTCTACAATATTGCTAAAGCCCTTCCTTCTGTTGTTCCATGTAAAACCTTCTTGTGCAGTTTTGATTTCCATTAAATTGTTCTTATGAAGCCAGTCCTTAAAGTTAATTGCTGATGTGGATAACCTCATAGATCCTCCCAGCTTTTCTTTAGGGTCTAAGATCGCATTGAAATCTCCGCCCAGAATACAAACCTGATCTTGTAAGGTTCCCAAGAATTGTCCTATTTCTGTCTAGACTAATCTCTTGTCCTAGTTCTAAGAAGGACCATAGATGTTAATAAGAAGGAAGTGTAGATTGCTTCTAATGCTTCTGACGTTCCCCACCATCCAGTTCTTTTTACAACTTGTTACTGAAAATGAAACCATTCTAGGATCCCATTACCCCAAGGCCCCCCGAGGCACCCTCTACTGGAACTCCTACCAGTTCCCATATTCCTAGCTTCTTATTTAGAGTGTCTATCTCATCTTTATTTAGTTTGGTTTCTTGGAGCATTAGTATGTCTAGTTTTGTGTTGGTTATACAGCGTTTTATGATTCGCTATTTGTTAGGGGCATTGAGACCCCTAACATTCCAAGTGTGTACTCTCATGGTGTCGTGGGAAGGTCCTTCCCCTTCCCTGCATTAAACAGTGTGGTAATCTTAGTCTGATCTATTGCCTCGCCTGCTTTCTCTCTTAGTACCAGTAATGATTTCCTGCCCCTTTTTTTATTACTTTTGGCACAGTTTGGGGTTACTTTACTAAAATCAATTATAGTGATTCCCAACTGTGGGTCTACTTCCTCCAGCTCTCTATCTCCCTGCTCTTTTAGGTCCTCTTTACCATTCTCCTGCCTTTTCTCCAGTTCTTCCAGTTCCAAGATCTTGGTGATAAAGTTTTTCCTTCTCTTTGTTTGCTTCTTCGATTACTACTTCCTCTATTTCCTTGTCAAGGATCTCATTACAGATCTCCTCTAAGTCCCCATGGCTGACCTTATCTATGGGTTTCTTATGATTCCCATTCTCCTTATGTTTTTCCTTTGTTTCATAAGTGTTTGGGACCCATTCTGGTGTTTCTAAAACCTCTGGATCTGAGCTTCCTCCCCCTACTTGGGGGTTAATATTACTAGTTTCTTCTACAGGAACTTCCCCCTCCTCAAGCTCCATCCTAACCTTGCCTATTTGAAGTTCATAACTCTTCTTTGTAGTCTCAGCCACTACCAGTGTTCCTTTATCTGATATTTCCTATGTGGGGTTCATATTCTGTATAGTAAGTTCATGACTCTGCCTCTGTGTATTCCTTTTGGAATTCTGAGATGGTTTAGGGCATTTTCTGGGCTGAGCTGTTACCATACTCGGGTTCTGATCTTGTCCAATTAACTCTCTTCTACCACAATGGTGCATTTTAAGGGAAGAAAGGCTAGTCCTTTGGTAATCCACTATAAATCTGCCTTTGTTATCATTGAATCTAATGTTTACCTCCTCTGACTGGGGTTTGGGATTCTTATTAGTATGTGTTTTTGGTGTTCTGTTGATAAAATTACTGTGGGGAGTGCCCTTTTGAAATACTGGCTTAATACAGTAATTGGCCCAGTTAGTTTTAATTTCAAGAGGTTCGAGAGTTACCATACTTATATCCAATTTTACTAACAAGAGAACATCATAGTTGGATAAGAAATCCTTTTCTATTCCTATGAATTCTCCCAGGTGATTACCTATCCCCCTTAAGATTTCGCTATGGATGAGCTCAACCAGGAGGTTTGGTAATTTGACCCATCTGGCTGATTTGAGTTTTATTTTACTGGGGTCAAAATTTGGTTGCCAATCTATATATTCAAAATTATGTCCTTTGTAGACCATAATTCTACTATTTAAAATTTCTTTTTTGAGATCTGAACTTTTGCAATCAACATATATGAAATCTTCAGAGGTGATAGTGATACTTACCCTATTTTTGAGGAGAACTTGAACCCAATCCACGATTACCTTCACAGGTTGCCCTATCCCACACCATCAGATAAAAAAATTGTGGGTTCTGCAATGATTCCCCAGACCATCTGAGTAAATGTTGCTAAAGTTTATTGGCTCTTTCTTCCCCACGGCCTCTGTTTTTTGATAATGTCTTGATCTCTCTTGTTGGTTTGACCATGGGGGTATGGGCTTTGCCTGTCCTTGAATTACTACCTGATTGTTGCCCCTCCCACGCATGTTAGACGTTGTGTATCCGAATTTAGGGTTTTGAGAGACTAGTCGATGGTGGGGTGCTCTGGGATTTACCGTATTGCTTATCAAGGGCTTTTCCTACGAATGAATGATCCTGGGGGCCGGTTTTGAAAAACCCTCTACAGTTCTTTGCCTAGGAAGGGAAGGGCGGGAGACTGCAGGGGGTAGTTGAGCAATGTGGCTTCTTTCTCTACCCATTGAAGTGCTGTTAGCTCCAGTTGCGAATGCTGGGGTTGCTAAGGTAATTGGGATAGCCCAGAGTTTGGAAGCCCTGGCTTGGGTATTTTCTCCACCAGCATTTGCCCTAACTCCCCTCTGTGATTTCCTACTCCTAACAATCTGCCAGCCCTATTCCTCATATTGTTGCAGAGGGGGAGCCCAGCCCCCCTGAGAAGCCTTCTCTTTCCAGTGCGATTCGCATCGAGGGTATTCTGCCCTAGTTTCATTCTGGGCAGAATTGTTAATGCAGCTTTGTTGTTGGCACTCTACTTTTTTTCACATTTTCACTTTTGACTAAATGTGTATATACAACATGCAATTATAACAACCTATTAGATAAAGGTTATTTTATTTACTTAAGAGTTATTTTATTTTTACTTTAGAGCTATTTAAGGATTATTTTATTTCTATTATATTATAAAATTCAAAAAAAATTTAAAAAACATGTAAATAAAATTCAATTAATATTATAATTAAGTTATTTTATCACTCTTAGGTTATTTTATTTACTTAAGAGTTATTTTATTTTTACTTTGGACCTATTTAAGGATTATTTTATTTTATTTATATTATAGGCACCTCGACAAGGATATCTCTCATATTTTTTCTTTAAAATATAAATATACTAGTTTTTATTCCATTTTTTAAAATAAGATTTTGGAAGAAGAATAAGAGGCTATTTTAACTAAACACGATCAACACTTTTCCAGGGGGACATGGATGCCAGAAATATTTTAGACCTTCATTATATTTTTGTAGGTTTCTTTATTTTGAAATATGCATTTTCTGAAAGAGGAAAAAAAAAAGAGTAGCTGGTAATGGTGAAGGGAGTTCTTTTTGGATGTAAAAAATTAATTTGTATGCACAGCTAAGGATTTTATATCTAGAAGAGAGGTATTGAGTGAAGAATCTTCTGTGGGATACTCATTTGCAGTAAATCTTGATTTTTTTTAATTTAAATCTTTATTCTCTATGTCTAAAATGGCTAAAATAATATTTATTTGTCAAATTGGAACTATTTCATCTTTCTATATGTTATTATTGGGAAAAGTGATTTTTGTATATCAGCATAAAATCTAGGTTAGCATATGTGCACGAGATGAATTCATTTTGTGCAAATTTTGATGAGGGATTTAATCCTTTTATCTTATTTTATTTAATCAATTTTTACCAAGTCTCAAACTTGCAAAAATTAGTATGGAGTCATATATATTCATTTTCTTTCACCTCGACAAGGATATCTCTCATATATTTTTTCTTTAAAATATAAATATACTAGTTTTTATTCCATTTTTTAAAATAAGATTCTGGAAGAAGAATAAGAGGCTATTTTAACTAAACACGAAGCAATGCTTTTCCAGGGGGACATGGATGCCAGAAATATTTTAGACCTTCATTATATTTTTGTAGGTTTCTTTATTTTGAAATATGCATTTTCTCAAAGAGAAAAAGAAAAAGAGTAGCTAGTAATGGTGAAGGGAGTTCTTTTTGGATGTAAAAATTTAATTTGTATGCACAGCTAAGGATTTTATATCTCTCATTGGAAGAGAGGTATTGAGTGAAGAATCTTCTGTGGGATACTCATTTGCAGTAAATCTTGATTTTTTTTTTATTTAAATCTTTATTCTCTATGTCTAAAATGGCTGAAATAATATTTATTTGTCAAATTGGAACTATTTCATCTTTCTATATGTTATTATTAGGAACAGTGATTTTTGCATATCAACATAAAATCTAGGTTAGCATATGTGCACGAGATGAATTCATTTTGTGCAAATTTTGATGAGGGGATTTAATCCTTTTATCTTATTTTATTTAATCAATTTTTACCAAGTCTCAAACTTGCAAAAATTAGTATGGAGTCATATATATTCATTTTCTTTTACTATGGTACTAAACTATTCTAAAATCAATATATTAGATAGTTTATAATAAGAACAACTTTTTAATGGTCATGAATCTATCTAATTCATTTCTGAGTTGTATTCCCCCTTTCCAAAACAATTTGAATTTTTAAATTTTGTTTAGAAATGAGAGAGTTATAACCATTTTATCTACAAAGATTTGTTTATTTATTTATTTTTATTTTTATTTGGGTTTTAATCAAAGATCTATAATAGTATAGGAGATGACATTCTTGCTCTTAAATTTCTCTATATTCTAGTTAGATTTAGTCACTAAGTCTTTTAGTCAAAATCTTAGTATTATCCATATTAACCTCTTTCTAATTTGATATTATGCATATGAATTGGAAATTTTAGCTTAACTTTAGTTTGGAATGAATTCTAATTAAGAAAATAGAATTGATCTCTTAATTAGAAAGTAATTATAATGAAAGAATCTTTCTATGTTCATAATAAATAATATTATATATGTTTTTGTGCTTTTTTTATGAATTGAATGCTTAGAACATATTATTAATTATAATGAAAGAAATCTTTCTATTATCATAGTTAATATTAAATATGTTTGTGAATTGAATATTTAGACTATATTATGCTTGGATTAGATTCTAATTAAAGAATATAGAATTTATATAGTTTTAGTTAACTCTAATCAATTAGTTAATATGTGGCAGTGTCTTATTAAAATGTTTGTTAGAATATGGGATTTAATTAGATACTATTAAATTAATTTTAATCAATTAGTTATTCATTGGTTGGTCATCACATTGATTTTTAGTAAATAAATTTTATTCAATTAGCTAGTATTATTGAATTTAAGTATTCTTTATTAATTAGAGTTTTTATTGACTCTAATTAGTGGTTAATTGATTTGTCTTTAAATAATTATTATTTGATCTAATATTACAAAATAAGAATTTATGTTTAGAACAATTAATTCTACAAGGATTAATATTATTTTTCATTATTTAAAATTCTTTATTATTTTATTGCGATATTGATATAATTATTATAATATTTAGAATTAAATACCATTATTACTTTGAATCAATTAAAATAGAAATCATTTCATTTTGTTGGATTGGTTTTAAATAGTTTTACGTTAAGTTGGTTCCAATTTATTTAAGCTCGCTTGAAGTACTACTGATGAAGTTTCTTTGGATTTATGTATAATTTATTCTTGTCGAAATTAGTTATATTTCTTTAAAATGCACTTAATCATAAATTTGTGATTTCCTAATGAGTAACCACATGTAGATGGAATTCACGTGAGGGATAGACAATACATCATATGCTCTCACCTTGCCTTTGAAAACCTGATATCAAATCTAGTTTCAAACTTAGTGTTGAACAATCATTTTAGAAACAACCCTGGAAGGACTATTACTTTTCTCCTCGCTTATAAAATTGTTCTATTATTTCTTTTGTGCTAAATACTATCTTGATGATTGGTGGTATTGGACACCAAATAAGAATTTGACAATCTTCCTAAGTTCTTCAACTCCCTTCCTCCTTCTAGATTGTTCTTTGTACTCTTATTATTATGAAATCGAGTAGGATAATTTATTTAGTATAATCTAGACCTAGGTTGGATCTTTGAGCACAAAATTATATCCACAAGGTTGAAGGTAATCTTATCATTAACAACTAAGATACTGCATTGGTAGGGTATATTGGTAAAATATAACAGAATTTTTAGGGTGATCTATATTATATATACAAAATTGCATTGGCTCATATTGTTTGTTAGCTATGATAATTTTTATACAACCAAACTTAGAATTCGACCTAGTGACATAGTAATTGTGGATTAGCATTTGAATCCATGGGTTGAGAAGAGTAGATAGTTTATGTAAACATGATCTATATTAACATTTGGAAGATATAAGTAAACTAAATCTAAAGGTTTGGACCTTAAGTTTGTTGTTATTATCATGTGACTATCATTTTTATGCTTGCCAGTTATTTGTTACTAGTGACTATTATTATCAAGACTTACTGATGTTGATAGTAACTTTACTTTGACTTACTATGGTAATGAGAGATAGTAGTGGGTTGCAACTTAGTAGTCGACTTAACTATTAAGATGGTTGGATTCAATCCATGAGAAATTATATAGATTCCAGTTGTCCTTACAATGTTGGAAATAGTGTTAGAAAACATTATAGTTTGATTATTGCTCTTATATTGTTGGAAGGAAATGAAGATATAGCATTAATGGAAATTAGTTCCAAAAAGTATGTCGTAATATTAGATTCAACATGAACATTATCTATTTCCCTATGCATATTATCAACAACAATATTATCATGTTTTCTCAAGTATGTTTTAAGATAAAATGTTTTGCTTGAGTTAAATAGATGTTGTGTATTTATACTAAGTTAAAATGATTTTAAGTCTTGAGTGAATTATAGTTATTATTGTTCTTGTAAACCGTGTTAATAGTTATAATTTACCTAGTGTATTCTTTATATTCTATTCGCACATTGAATTGGTTAGATAGTGATCCACTCACTAGGTTTTGTGCTCTTATGACATTGTGTTCATTACCTTGGGGTAGTTTATAGATATCACATAATCATCTTATGATTAGTATGTTCCTTTATATGCATATGTGATGCTCTTGAATATTATTTATGATTGAATCTATTAATGTTTTGAAAAGTTAATACTAAATATTTAAGAATGTGATTACTTAGTTGACCTTTAAAATATTTGATGGTATGATTTAGATATTGCTAAAGAGATTTAAACCTTATATGATTTATGATGCAAAGTTAATCTTAGTAATGTTCTCTCTCTTATGAATTTTGTTGATGAGGTCGAGGTCATTGAGAATGAATGTTATGGAAGGTATGTACATGACTTAAATTGGAATTCTTAGAGACATCTCTAATGGATGTTTTACTAATCAATTACATCATTCATAAGATGCTTATAATGCATAATCATGTTTCCAAGTGTTTCTTGATAGTTAGTCAATCTATGAGTGTATATGCAATAGATTTATTTGAGAATTATTCATATGTTAATCTTGAGACTAATGATGTTTACTATATTGAGATATAGAGTAATAGTACCTAATATTTTGGTTATATTCTAACATAGTTAAGATTGATTATAGAAGGAATTTATGACTGTTCATTATTCTTGGTAGTATTTATAATCTTTGGAAACTATAGTATGAAGACTAGAAGTGTTTTAGAATAGAATCTGAAAACCACCTTGAATCGATTATGTTGGGATGGGATAATCTACTTCTTGTATGATTTTATGCATGATTATGGTTAATAGACTAAAATTTCACATCAAACACCCCTTCTAGGTGTTTGTTTATAGTTGTTTCTTTAGGTTTATGTCCCTATTTCACCTGAGTGGGTGGTAGTTGATGAAGAAATGTCTGGGGAAATTAGACCCTAGAAAGGGTTGTGTACCCACTCATACAGTTATATAAACATAGTTTAAACTAGAACTACATATTTTGTGATACAAATTCTTTTCTACCTTGATCTCGTCGATACAAGGTATGTAGGAAGTCTGAGAAATGAAGAATGTTTCCAGTACTTAGGTACAAAAGATTGGTGAGGTATTTGGTTCTTTCTTTGATCCTGGTACACTTTTGATTTTATTCTTGTTGTACTTAGCATTTGATCATGATGAGAATTGTAGTATCAAACCATGTATACCTTGATTTTGTAATAATGTTGGAAGACGTTCATATCACTCAAGTTATTTATGGGATGTATCTACTGCTATACTTATTGAGTAGAAGGTATGTAATGTTAGGATTTTTTGTGGAACTAAGTATTATTCCAGTTTGGATCAAATGTGAGTATGTTGGGTCTTTCAAGTCAAGTTGTCAAACTATGGTACCTCTGATCACGTTATGTAGGCAAGGCCATCTGGCATAGGTTTGGCCCTTAGGTCCTGGTCCTCTATCCTTTCTTCTATAGTATTGAGATGCTAATTTGTTTGTTCAATTTTTTATAGACTCGCGTTATCGTATGATTATCTAGTTAGTTTGGTATAGGTGGTAAGAATACAAGTTGTTGGAACAAAAGCAAGTTGATTGAGATGAATACAAGGTATATATCAAATGACCTAAGGTATGTTTTGTTCATTTATCCATATAATCTATTTTATCTAATGCATTTTCTCACTTCACCAAGATAATATTGGTGAGCTTATATGACCTTGATGATTTTATTTCCAAACTAAGTTATCTAGCTTTTGTAACATTTATTATTGATCAATTTTGAATTTTATAGTAATGTTTTTATGCATCTTCATTTCTTGCATCTAATGAACAAACTTTTTCACATTTGAATTAAATTAGTATAAGTTTTTTTGGTTTTCAAGGAGTTGGGTCCTTACAAGGATGAATTTGGAGATGATTTACTGAAGACACTAGCATGACCGCATTGTCATATGGAAGTTGCATTGTAGTCTGGATTTTGTGTTGTCATCTAAAAATACTAGAAAATGAAGCTATCCATACAAAACTTGTAATGTTTGCACATAGGGAGATAAAAACACATAGCAAAAAATACTAGAAATGTACAAAGGATTAATAATAATAAACTAGTCTAATCAACCTAATTCAAATGAAATGATGAAGTGGCAAGAGGAGGGAAAAGGATATGTAAACATCCATGCAATTTCAAGTACCTATTTCTAGGACAAAGAAGAAGGTTGTGATTATTTGGGATATTTCCAAGGTGGTCAAGACCCTACTTTTAGTCTTCCAACCTCAATGGGTAGTCAAATGGAATGAGGAAATAAAATTTATGTGTGCTCCTACACCTAAGTGCATCTAGAAAGTAAGAGAAAAAAAATGAAATGATCTGTAAGTGTTATAATCTCAATTCTACAAAGATTTAACACCCTCGTGTGTTTGTGGAAAGGAAATGGGAAATGGAGTCCCTTAAGGAAACAAAAAGAAATAATATCAAGAATAACAACAAAATTAAAGTCTACCAATTCCTCTCAAGAATAAAGATAGAGAATGGGAACCAAGACAAAGAAGAATTCTATTGAGGAATCAAAAGAAGTTATAGATTGTCAAAGCCCTTTTAGAAATGAAATCCATGAGAAGATTCTCAAAGAAAGAAAACATGAATGTTAACTTTCCCTAAGAGGTTATCAAGAAGTTGCCTCACTTTGAAATGAAAGATACTACTCTTGTGATTTTTTTGAGACTATCCTCTAATGTAGAAGACTTCCAATAGAAAGAAAAGAAGTTGTTATGAAAATGGAGGAAGGAAGAGATGTCACTTAATGCCAACAATCCCAAGAACCAAAAGGAGCTTGTACAATGATGTAGAATTCTATTGCCAAGATTGAGAATGTTGTTCATAGGATTTTCCAAGGAATCCAGAAGGATGATGTAAGTTGCTCAAGAGTTCAAAAATTTTGCATGCAAGAATGATAGCTCGATGTATGTTGGAGGGAAGTTCAAGGGGCATTCAAAGACCAGTATGACTATTTGAATTTTGTCCAACAATTTAAATAATGTAGAAAATCATGGAAGTTGGTAAGTTGCCAATTTGGTAGGAAACAACTATTATACGACTATATTGTTGAAGGATAGCAACATGCCCACACTAGCATCCAAGTACAACATGGCCAAAAACTTTACAAAATAGAAACATGATATCACAGGAACACAAGGAACATGTACAAACACCTAGAAAAGACTTAGACCATAAAAATGCACAACAAAGATGGCACCAAGGATAAGGTAAAGGCCAATTTTGGGATAAATATGTCCTAAAAATATGCTAAGGGGAGTGGATACTAAAATGAGGTCAACTTGTAATGTCAAATTGAAGGGTATGTGATTTTTTACCTTACAAAAAGTAGTTCCAAATCGTCAGATTTATCCCTATGTAATGTCAACAAAATATTTTAATTATAAGGCAATTAATAGTTTGTTACACATTATTCTTGATCCTACACACATTGTTTCAATCCATATCAAACTTATTGTAATTTTTTGTTACTAAGCTAAGTACCATTTTTTATTTGCATTGCAAAATATTAAGAATACCAGTAACATCACATAATTAATTAAACTCTAGGTTAAATGTGCTTATGTGTACACATTTTATTGGATTAGCCTAGACTAATATTAAGGAAATGTTATTTTTCTTTACAAATATCTACAAGCAAAAACAAAGTTACAATAGCCTTGTCATTACAGATGGATGAGGTTCTCATAACAATTCCATCTTGTGATCAAGTACAAGTGTGTTATAACAAATAAGGTAGCATTTATGCCCTCTAGACCACCTCGTATTCTAATGGTAAGCACACATTCTATATTGCATCCCGTTGTGAATGAAGTATACATTGAGGATTATGATCAAGACACTAATTTTAGCAAGGTATATCAATTATCAAAAAGGGGTATGGCAACTAGTTTTGAGATTAGTTAGACTACTACCTGAAAGATGGAGCTTTTTAATAAAGTGGGTAAGCTTTGTGTGCTAAAAGAGAGGAGATTTTTTCTTATGAGAGAGGCTCATACATCACATGTTGCAAGACATTTTTGGGTGAGTAAGATGTTGCCAGTCTTTAGCAGTATGTATATTGGCCTTATATCTAATTAGATGTTGCTTTAAATTTGCTAGGTATTGCAAATTATGTATTGTCGATAAGCCAAGCAACAATAAGCTTGGGCATTACCAATTATTTTTGATTAATTCAACTAGAAAAGAGGGTCCAGAACCTTTTATAGAATAGCCCTGAGGGCAAAGCAAAAGCCTCTCACAGGCTAGAAACACCACATTAACAACGGACTGATAGCAAAGCCCAAAGAGGCAAAGCAAAAACAAGGCAGCAAGGCTGCAAGGAATAGCAGACTAAACAATTTCATAACCTGACCTAGCAGGTCGTACACCCTTGGCCCGAGTACAGGTCTAAGAAACCTACTTTGGAAGGCCTCTCTTCTTTCTTTGGACAATAGACTAGAAGACATAATTATCTCCATCCATAGAAATAGGAGATGAAGGAGGTGAAGTTCTCACCAAATCCTTAGAAGGGGGCAAAGCTTGGGGAGAGGGAGAAACTGTCATAGCAACACCAGCCCCAGTAGCATACGGCGCACCTGCAACAACAATCCCAGTCATAGAAGGCACATCAACAATAGTCTGAGCAACAACAACAGTAGGGGAGGTCCCTGCAGTAGTTCCAACAACAGCAACAACAGTAGGAAAGGTCCCTACAGTAGTCCCAGCAGCAGAAGAAGCATACAAATCTAATGGCACTACCATAGCAGTAGCTGTAACAGTCCCAGCAACAGCAATAGCAGGGGAGGTCCCTACAACAGCCTCAGAAGCAACAGTAATAGTAGGGGAGGTCCCTGCAGCAGTCCCAGCAACAGAAGAACCATGCAATGGGGGAAGGGGCTCCTTCTCGACATTAGCAGAAGGCTCAGAAGCTTCTGAGATAGAATCATCATTATCAACATCCACTGTAAGGTGTTCTTGTAGAGCATTCTTCCACCAAGATGAAGAACGTGAGACCTTGAAGCAAGGGCATTCGGATGCTAAATGACTCGTATTAAAGCACCTCCAACAACAGAATGGGATACCTTCATAATCCAAGGACTGACCCCAAGAGCGATCAGCAACTTGTAAAACAACCTCTGCCGGGAGAGGCATAGACAAATCTAATTCCACTAAAATACGAGCATATGTGGTGTGAGAGAAAAAAGCAGTGGCTTGATCCACCGTGATAAAATGACCCACCGAATTACCAATGCCTTCAAAACAAGATTCACACCAAAAATGAAGTGGCAGATTTGGTAGACGAATCCAAACTAGAAGCTGATTGAAAGATTCCGTGAGAAGGTTAAAGGTAGAAACCCAAGGCTTTAGTAGCAATGCATGCTATCCCCAAAACCAAGAGCGATCAAAAAAAATAGCATTTCGATTTGAGACTGAAGCAAATGTGACTACAAAGAACTCTTTGGCACATGGGTAAATTTCAATTTTCCCCTTTGTGAGGGGGTGCCACTTCTCAGAAATCCAATTGTTTAGATCCTGGAATTGTGGCCAAAATCTATCAAATCTACATATTAAACCTTGCTGAGAAAAAAACTCCTCATTTTCTAACACTTCATCCCCTAAAATCACAATAGGGGGGTAGAGCAGAAGGTTTCACCTTACTAGAAGGGGTAGCCTTCTTCCAAGGAGATGAGACTCCAGCGCAAACCACGTTAGCAAAAGAGTCTGGGACAATAACAACAGTAGAGCCAGGTAACCTAGCAATAGAAAAACCTTCTATCTCAGCAAAGCAACAGCCCCAGACACAGGCGGCACACCAGCAGCAGCAACAACCCTAGCAACAGGCAATGTCCCAGCAACAGGAGAACCCTACAAACCCCCAAACATCACACCAGTAGTAGCAAAACCCTCTGACGCAGACGATGCACTAACAGCAACACCAGACAGCACGCTAGCAGCAGTAGAAATCCCTGCAACAATCTCAGCAGTAGTCGATCCCTACAAACTTGGCTCATGGGCGGGAAGAGAAGCAGGTGAGGCCATTTCAAAAATGTAATGTTGTTGGTAAATTGCGTGTGGCATTACCAATTGTTGTCTATGTTGGTGTAAAATTATATTTACACATTAGCATAAGTTAATTAGGGAGTTTATTAAGAAATTATTTTCCTTTATTATTTATCAATCTTATCGCATAAGATAAGATTGTTTTATTTGCTTTACGGCTTTGTCTATTTTTGACAAATGCAAATGTATAACTATGTATTATTCCTTTGTCAATAATTTAATGCACATGCAAGTATTGATTGCATATTGATCTCTCATTTTTGGCTTCTACTTTTTGAATCAATCCTCTTTGTAGAAGAAATACTATAGATGATTTTTAGCCATGAGGTCTTGATGAGTTCTTCCTGATGTGAAATGGACCTCGTAAATGAGTATGGAGGGCATCAAAACTTAAGGATTGTCTGTCCAAATGTTGAAATCAAAGTCAAGAAAATTTTAGGATTTTGTGGGTTGTGATTTTCATTTGTTAAAAATTCTATACAAGTGTATGGGATCCTACATCATATGGATCTATGCCCTATTGCACTACATTTGTCCAGTCTCTATATCATCTAATCTTCTTGGCTCCTTGCATAGTTTTTAATCCAACGGGCAGTCTTGTTAATCCGGCAAGTATTTTGGTTTACCAACAACTTTGGGAGGTGATTCCATTTTAAACTATGGTTTTCTTTATTGTTTGATAGTTTTTAAACATGGGTAGGCACTGATATCTGGTGGTCTACATATTTGGGTGGGAGTTATGAACTTAGTTCTCATGGTCATGTCAATCCCAGGCAAGTGGTTTCTCCTAGCCACAAGGGGGGCTTAACCTGCAAGCAGTTACCACCCTAGCTTTGCCTTTGGACCACTACCACCATGCCAGCCACCCTACTACCACCATCCTTCCTCTCATAGACCACTATAGGGCCACCAACCCTCCCTTTTATTATGTAAGGAGGGGATTTTTTCTTTTGGCCATATCTTGATCATATGGTATCAATTTTTTGAAAATAATTAGGCATCAAAAATTTGCTTCCATGCTCTATCCAATGGTGTTGGTATTTTTTCCAGATTATTTTGCTGGTAATTTATATTGCAGGTTGAAGTCTAGGCAACTTTTTTGGCTTTCGAGCTCATATCTTCCACCTAGAATCTCTGATTTTCAAGATCAAATAGGCATTGGAAAGATATTGAGGAGATATACATAAAAACCCATATAATATGTCTAGATTCAATGCCAAGTTTTGTCTATTTAGTTTGTCATTTTTATGCTTCCTGATTAATAACTTGGACATACTAGCACCTGGAGAAGTTTTTTTTGGGGGGTAGGCTTCATATTTGCTTCTTATTTTCTGTATTTAATCATGTTGGTGTAATCATGTCTCCATGTGATTATTGTGGAAAATAAGGCACACTATAGATAAATGCATGCTAAAAAAACATGATTAATTAAAACAACTCTATGATCTTCATCAATTAAGACAGTTGTGCATTGCCAATGGCATCAATTTTCCAAAATCTTCTAACCCAATAGTTGCAAAAACATCTTCATCACCTATTGCTAATATAGATTTCAATGTTGCTTCACCAAAGGGTTCAAGTGATTCTATGCAACAGGACAATTTCAATCTTCCAGATCCATCTCATTGGGATTCCTATCTACTAGACATCTCATTATTGTTTATCGAGTCTCACATTCTTAATGTGAAGGATACATTGGAAGATATTCATTTCATCTTTGATGACATTGATTTCATCAATTCATCTTATGGCTTTCTAGATGTAGTTCACATTTTATCCTCTCCTAGTTCTACTTCTCTGACTAGACATTCAATTCCTGTTTTGGAGGAGATATCTTTTTCTAGCATGAACACACTAGAGTTGCATTCAAAGGCATAGGAATACATTTGGATTTGGATTCCCGATTCATCAAGGATGTGGAAATGACTTCTACAATCACCAATGGATCTTTTTCTTCTGAAGGGGACAAATGTTGTTTGCAGGCAATGGATTGGATTATGTTTTCAAGCATTCATCATTGGTACAGGAGCTACTTCGTTATGGAGGGGACATATCTCATTCTCTCTCTCTTATGGGGGAGTAATAATGATGTATTTGAGATTGACTTTGTTTTGAGTTCACATCACTTATACATACCTATTATTTTTTCTCTTTTGGAGAGGAGTTTTCTCCCACTGGGTTTTTCTCCTTTTCTCTAGTTATGAGAGATCTTTGTTTATAACTGGGTACCTAATCAAGCCTTGTTGTCAAGATCCATCCTCATCTTCTTCTTTCTTTTTAGCTTGTGTGTAATCTCCCTAAGTTGCACTTATAGGGGGTTTTGGTGTTAAATAATATTTACACATTAGCATAAGTTAATTAGGGAGTTTATTAGGAAAGCATTTTCCTTTATTAGTTGTCAATCTTATCACATAAGATAAGATTGTTTTATCTGCTTTATTGCTTTGTCTATTTTTGACAAATGTGAATGTATAACTATGTATTATTCCTTTGTGAATAATTTAATGCACATGCAAGTATTAATTGTATATTGATCTCTCATTTTTGGCTTCTACTTTTTGAAGCAATCCTATTTGTAGAAGAAATACTATAGATGATTTTGGGAATCTAACAGTCTATGCCTACTAAAAGGAAGCAAGGTAAATATAAATGATTCCTACACTAAACTAATGAGGAGAGTGTTGTGTGAATTTCTATCTTTTAACAATTAAAAAAAGTAGAAACACAAACATAAAATAAACAAGATACCATAACACAAGTGTACATGGGGAAAACACTTTCAAGAGAAAAAAAAACCCGCACACCAAAGTAGCCCAGTGTATTATTCAATAAAAAACATAGTTATAATACACTTTCAGAGCAAGCCTTCACAAGAGTATCACCAACCAGAGATTAGGAGGAATTCTAACAACATAACAATACCTGCAAAACTCACTACCAAACCTCCATCTCAAGCACCCAATAAATAGGAGATACAATACATGAAACCATCAAATGATAATTATAAACCATGAGCTAAAACCATACAAAATAGTTGAGCCCAAATCCTTAGTTAGAATTCCAACACCCAAATTCCAAGATGAGTCCATAGTAAAAAATAGCATATTCCTTCCACTTATCATAACCTCATTATAATTCACTCACCAAATTGGGCGTTCTATTTTGGCTTCATTATCCCCATCCAAATATGTCCTATGATGTGTCACAACGTGCATCATAATTTGGTCAACAAGTGTAACTCCCCTTTACAATTCTTTTATGTGTCCTAGATATTTTTACATTTTCAATGCAGGAGACCATAACTTTTGATCTAGGAGAATGATTAGGCCCATTTTTTTAATTGTAGAGATTGAAGAGGTCCACATGACAAGCACTAGGAAATCAATGCCAAATAACCTAAAACTTTTATTTTGGCCAAAAACCAACTCTATAGCCTAGAAATTAAGTTTTTCTATTTTTATCCTAAAAATTGTGTTGTTTGTAATCTTGACATTAGGTGCAAGGTTAAGACACCTTTCTTAACATTCTCCCACTTGTTGAACACCTTGCAAGAGAAAAGGGGAAAATTACCAACACAAAAATCTAACTATTAAGGGCCGAGAGGCCCATAGACTCACTGCACATCACCTAAACTTGTATGTGCTCGGGGCTTTGTCAACAAATCTGCAAAAGTATCAACCTTCTCCAGCATCACCCTTCCATCCTCTACCATATCAAAAACAAAATGGTACTACACATCAATGTGATTTGTCCTTACATGAAAGGTTAGGTTTTTTTCCAGACATATGACACTCTAACTATCACAATAAACCATAATGCCTCCTATGTCTATCCCAACATCTGAACACAATCCCTTAAGCCAAATGGATTCCTTACAAGCATGAGTAGCTCCCATGTACTCTTCTTTTGTAGTGGACAAAGTGACCATAGCCTGTCACTTACTCATCTAACTAATTGCACCACCAAACATAGTGAAAACATATCCACTAGTGGATCTCCTACTATTAACATCTCTAGCCCAATTTGAATCCACAAATCCATGAATACAAATTGAACACCAATCCCCTATAGGATAACTAAGATAGCATTACGAATACTCAAAAGTACCCTGAAAATACCTAAAGACCCTCTTCATTACATCCCAATGTACCCATCTAAGATTATCCATAAATTATCTAAGTACTCCCACTACTTAGGTAATGTCTAGTCTTATGCAGACTATAACATACATCAAACTCCCAACTAAACTATCATAAGGTACTATGCTCATATCCTCCATCTCACTGGGAGTAGTTGGACACTGCTCAACAGATAACTTTGTCCCCATTGTAGTGGTAACACATAGTGGCTTGCAAGTTGACATGTTAAACCTCTCCAACACTGAGTTCACATACTTGCTCTATCCCAGCCAAAGTTTTATGTTTGCACTATCTCTCCTGATCTCCATTCCCAAGATGTACCTGATTTCCCCTAAGTACTTCATCTCAAACTATACTAAAAGATGAGACTTTAGTTCACAAATAAAACCCTTCCGATTACCAAAAAATATCATATCATCAACATATAATGCAATTATGAGAATACAATCACTATCCATCTTATAGTAGATGCAATTATCTAATTTGGATCTCAGAAATCCCAAACCTAACATAAAAGAATCTTGAATTTTTGGTACCACATCCTAGAAGATTGCTTAAGACCATACAAAGATCTCTTCAACTTACAAACCAAATGTTTTTTACCTTTCTCAATGTAGTGCTTTTTCTGTGTCATATGAATGTCTTCCTCCAAATCACCATGAAGGAATGTTGTCTTCACATCCATTTGCTCAACCTAAGATCATATGTTGTAGCAATAGACAGTATAAACCGAATGGATGTCAACTTTTCTACTAGGGAGAAAATCTCACCATAATTTATTCCCTCCACCTAGGAATAACCCTTCACAACCAATCTCACCTTTTACTTTTCAACACTACCATCTAAACCTATTTTTCTTTTGAACACACATTTGCATCCAATAGGTTTCCTTCATCAAGAAAAGGTACTAGGTACCATGTGTCATTTTTCTTCAAAGAAAACATCTCTTAATCCATGGCCAACTTATAGAACTTTGCATCGTTCATATCCATAGCCTCTTTTATAGTCCTATGCTCATCAAGGTTAGTGATCAAAGAAAAAATACATCTCCAATCAGGAGTATACCTATCTAGTTGTTGGTTTTGCTGAGTGGACCTCATGAATGAATAAGGTGGAGGTTATGTCTCTTCTTTGGAACTATCTAAGCTCTCTTCCTCTTCAAGTCCTTCATGGGCTTTTGGTTCAACCTTCTCAGTCTTTGGGGTTAGTTGAATCACATCTTTCTTTCCATCCTTTTGTAGTTGAAATATTATGGAAGAAGGCTTGACTTCTCTAAAAATAACACTCCTAATATACAAAACTCTCTCAACCAAAGGATCCCAAATCTTGTACCCTTCCACACAAACACCATAGTGGATGAAGATACATTTTACAGCCTTATTCCCTAACTTTGACCAATTTCCCCTAGGCACATGTGCATATGCCTTGCAACCAAAGAATCAAAGATGTCTCAATGAGGGATTTTTGTCCAACCACACCTCCATAGGTATCTTATCAATAAAAGTTGATGTAGGAGACATATTAACCAGGTAACAAGATATGGCAATTACTTCTACCCAAAACTTTTGTTCTAGGCTAGCCCCACTAAGCATAATCCTAGCCCTCTCCATCAACGTCATGTTCATTCTTTCTACAACTTCATTCTACTAAGGGGTATAGGGATTTGTCTTATGTATTTCTATTTCATGATCTTTACATAACTTATTGAAATCTACAAAACAAAACTCACCACCATTGTAAGTCCTCAAAAGCTTAATCTTTTTACTAGTCTAATTTTCTACAAGGGATTTAAACTCCTTAAACTAACTAAAGACTTCATATTTACTCCTAAAGAAATATACCCATGTCCTTCTACTATAATCATCAATGAAAGATACATAATATACAAATTTTAAAATAGAAGGAACAATTATAGAACCAAAAACATTAGAATGTATCAAGTCCAATAACCCAGAAGATTTATGAGAACTAGAATAACATTGAACATGGTTTTGTTTTCCATAAGCATAATGTGCACAAAAATCAAACTCAAGGTTACAATCATTCAACCTCTCATCAAGATTTTTATGTTTCAAGGTTTGTAGACCCTTCTCACCTATATGACCCATTCATTGGTGCCATAACATTATTTTCTCTGCTAGAAGTTTTGTCTCCAAAGAATGAGCACCCTTAGTTAGCCAGAAAGCATGACCATCAAAAGTACATGTAACACACGTCTTTGTTGCTAGTTCCAATACACACCCACATCATTAAATTTACTTACAGAAAGTGGGTTTCATGCCAAACTAGAGATATGTAGTAGACCATAAATCCCCTTCACTCATCCATCAAGGATTTGAATTAGGACTCTTCCATGGCAAACAATCTTTAGATGAGAATCATCTCCAAAGTACACCTTCTCACCATCATATTATTCATATTTTGTAAATTAGTGCTGATGTGAGGTCATGTGGAAAGAGGCACTAGAGTCTACCAACCATGCACCTTTCGATGCATGAGTAACCAAGGTAACAATGAAAGAATCACCATCATTCTAATAGGATTTCTCAGACTCATCAGCAAAGGCCACCTTTTTCTTCTTCTTCTCTTTGCAATCTCTTCTAACGTGTCTAGCTTTGCCACAATTCCAGCATTTCACCTTGAACTTACTAGAATATTTGGATCTCCCATGAGATTTGGATCTAGACTTTTCTTGCCTCTTGTCCTTCTTACATTTTTCTTTGGATCTGCCATGAACCTCTAGGGCCTCCTTGGTCAACTTAGAAGGCTTCCTTCTCATTTCTTCAAAAAGCAAAGATACAACCACTTTGTCTGTCTTGAACTTGGTGGTAGTGCTTCCAATGGCCATAGATAGGTGGTCCTATGAATCTGAAAAAGATAATAGAAAAGTCACACAACAATCATCCTCCTCCATCTTCACTCCCACAGAGGGAAACTAGGTAACTAACATATTTAAAACATTTAGATGTTCAGCCATAGACCCACCATCCTCCATCATGAGGGTATACAACTTCTTTCTTAGAAAATTCTTACTCACCAGGGATTTTTCCTCCAAGATCCTTCCAAAGATTCATTGTGGTAGTCTCTTCATGCACATTCAGCAGCTTTGAATCAAACAATAATGAGACCCTTTGCTTTTCTATCCATCTTGTCCCAATCTTCTTGTGATGTAGCTGTAGGTTTAGATATGGATACTACAAACCATAGATCTTGGTCTATGAACACATCCTCCATATTGAGCTTCCACAACTCAAATTTTGTGCCTAATAACTTCTCCATCTCTATCCTTGATGTGTTTTCCATTTCTTCCTACAATAAGATCAAAACCCTCTTTGTGTGAACTCTCACTCAAACAAAGATTAGTACAAAAACCTTCTACCCAACACCTAGAATTTGATATGATCAAGTTCTAATACTAAACAAAAGGAAGAAAAGTACACAAAAACACTTCCTACACTAAACTTCTAAGGAGAATGTTGTGTAAATTTCTATCTTTTAACAATTACAAAAAGAAAAAACACATATAAACATAAAATAAACAAGATACCATGGGGAAAACCCTTTTGGGAGAAAAAACCCACACTCTAAAGCAACCCAATGTATTATTTAGTAAAAAACACATTTGCAATACACTTGCAGAGCAAGCCTTCACAAGAGTATCACCAACCAAAGATCGAGAGGAATTTTGACAACATAACAATACCGACAAAACTCTCTATCAAACCTCCATCTAAAGCACCCAATAAATAGGAGATATAATACATGAAACCATCAAATGGTAATTAGAAAACCATGAGCTAAAACCACTCAAAATAGTAAAACCCAAATCCTTAGTTAGAAGTCCAACACTCAAATTCCAAGATGAGTCCACAAGCTAAAAATAGCTTATTCCTTCCACCAATCATAACCTCGTTATAATCCACTCACCAAATTTGGCATTTTATTTTGGCTCCATTATCCCCATCCAAAGATGCCTTATGACGTGTCAAAACACACATCATAAGTTGGTCAATAAGTGTAACTCCCCTTTACAACTCTTTTATGTGTCCTATATGTTTTTACATTTCCAATGTAGGAGGCCAATTTTTGAAGGCCATAACTTTTGATTTGGGAGACTGATTGGGCATTTTTTAAAATTGTAGAATTCGAAGAGGTCCACATGATAGGCATCAAGGAATCAATGTCAAACAACCTGAAATTTTTATTTTGACCAATAACCAACTCTATGGCCCAGAAATTG
Organism: Cunninghamia lanceolata; assembly: GCA_027924645.1. NCBI lineage: Eukaryota > Viridiplantae > Streptophyta > Pinopsida > Cupressales > Cupressaceae > Cunninghamia > Cunninghamia lanceolata. The sequence goes on along the minus strand of BSBN01001272.1, from coordinate 14,208,476 downwards.
AGTTTTTCTATTTTTTAACCTAAAAATCACATTGTTTATAATCTTAATAGTAGATGCAAGGTTGAGACACCTTTCCTAATGAGGCCATGGAAGAGAATCATCATGGGCTTAGTAGGTTTCCTTCCAAGGACAAAACAAGTGCATGATGTTGTTATAGATTGTTTTAGCGAGATGTGCATCTTGATGGCATGTGAGAAGACAATAACCGGAAGTGGTGCAACTAAGCTCTTTTCCAAGAATGTAAGGATACATTTCAATATTTTGGTGAGCATCATCTCATATAGGAATGCTTGATTATTAAGTAAGTTTGGTGCACTCTTTGGGAAAGAATGGATATGGAATTAAGAAGGCCTATTACTTTCCATCTCCAAACAAATAGTCAAACAAAGATGGTGAATAGAATAGTGGTGCAATTGCTTTGTGGGTATAATTAGAGGTTCCCAAAAGGTTGGGATGAACATTTAATTTACATTCAACACTCCTATAATAATATAGTCCACTCTTCAACCAATTTATCTCCATTTGAAGTGTGTTTTGGCTACTTGCCACCTAGTCCATTTGATGTTTGTTTGGGACAAAAAAGAAATGGAGCTAGCAAACAATGGTATGGAGGTGTAAAATGCTAATAAGTTCAAAAAAAAGGTGAGGCATATCCACCTCAATGTGCAAGAGAAACTTAGGGAGTCTCAAGCTAGGTACAAATGTTGGTATAATCAACATAGTGTGGAGCATAAGATCCATGTTGCTGATAAGGTGTGGATGTATCTAGGTAAAGAGAGACTTCAAGGACCTTTGAGGAAGTTAAACACATCAAATATGGACCTTTTTAAATCATAGAGAATGTGGGAGAGAATGCATGTAGGTTAGGCTTACCCGCCTACATAAAGATCTACTCAGTCGTAAATGTGGAAAAGTTGTGCTCATCTAAAGCTTTGATGTTGGGTGAAGAATTAGAAGTCCCACTTTCAGTGAATAGATTATCTCTTGATGAATAGTAAGAGTTGGGAGATAACATCATTTTGGACAAGAAAGTGGGGAAGACAAGGCATGGAAAGATCAAAACATGGCTGATTGAGCTAAAAGGACTTCCAAGTAAGGCAAAATAGGTTTCAAAGGAAGATGTTGTGAAGAGATTCCCACATTTGGTTAGTCCCTAAGATTTCAAGGACCAAAAGCCTCTTAATGGGGAAGGTATGATCCAAAAATCAAGTATTATGAAGTTGTACCAGTGGGGTCATGGAGAAACTTTTCAATCAAGAAGGTGACTAGGGCTTGGAAACATGGGATTGTCACAAAAGAGATGAGTACTAGTGCATGAAATTCTATGGTAATGTTTGGAGGGTGATTGAGGTGGTCTAAAACATCTCATAAAGTCTCTAACAAAGTTGCAAATTAGATAGAAATGCAAGCCTCTAAAAATGGTTGTGAAGGCCTTCAATGTATTTCATCAATACCTTTTCATTTTACACATCTTTCTCCATTTGGACAATCACTCTATAAAATTCACGAGTGCACTTTTACTTTGTCTATCTTTTTGTTTCAAAAATTGTCACTCCATACATTTTTCCTCTTTATGACAAATTGGATAAATCTATGTCTTAATCAATTTCTTGAATCGATATCAGGAACTAATTGGAGCTTGTTTTCTTTAAGTCGTAGAATACAAGAGACTTTCAAACCAAGTTAAAGCTTGTTTTGCTAATCTTAATCTAGCAAAGAAAATATTGTGTTCCAAAAGTAAGAGAATACATGCTAAAGTATACCTCCAGTTGAGCCAACCAATGGTTAAGCTTTTATGCATCGCCATCTTTGAATAGAAGAATCTAAATCCTTGCCTCAACCTTGAATTGAGCCACCCTTGGTAAACTTGATTCACCATGTGAAGACTCTTCTTCTTCATTGGAGTGAACTTTCCCCTTGCTCTTGGCACCTTCTAAAGTTCATCTTCTCCATGAGAGCCTCCATGATTCTCTTCATTGTCTCCAATGACTAAGAAATACTTGTAACATTGGCTTCTAACTTGAAGAACCTTGCTTCACCTTTAAGATCTTGTGCATCTCTCCATGCTTCCTAGTTTTCTCTTCCACCTACAAGATTCAATGTCTCTTTGCAAAGGTTGTAAATCTCTTCTACTTGATCTTGTTGTGGGCATTAACCTACAAAATCACTCATAACTTCTACAAAAGAAAGAATTGCTCTGGGACCACTTGATACATAAACTACAATGGAGATTCCATTTATTAGTTCATTAGTAACAAATTAAATTAAGAACATGAAGGACTAGTATTCACTAAGAAATTAATAAAACTGAAATTGTAGGGAAATGAGAGTAAGCAATCACACAATTGAAGGCAAAGGATTTACCTTGGAGAACCTATGTGTAGGAGAAAGCTCCAACAAAATGTGAGTCAATTACCCACTTAAATCCACAAACTTCAAGACAATTACAATCCTAGGCCACATAGGCACACAACCAACCTAAATCACTATGAATTCAGTCTTTAAGATCACTTGGTAACTCCCTAATACCTTATTGTTCTTGAAATTGCCTATAATCTTTTTGGAACTATGAACTCTCTTGAATCCACTCCTAGTTCCAATTACATGCCTCCTAATTGCCTTTACAACTTTTTTTTTAAAATGTGAATAGAACTTGAAAAGTCAAGGGAAGTTAAAACAGTTGAGGAAATTGGAAAGCCACAAACCATTTTCTATCGGCTATTCTTAAATACCATCCACTTCAACAGTTAAAAGTTAATTTTGGCCAACAAAAACAATACAAATATTGACCACTTTTTGTTGTGAATGAGACGTAAAATTACTATTGACTGTTTGACCATTAAAGCAAGGTCATTGTAATTTACGAAACCACTGCTGACAAAACCGTCACTTCTCTGTATACAAAGCTGTTGCTTATCTCGATGAAACCATCCCAGTGGTTACAAACCGCCACCTGTTAGGAATTTCATTCACATGCCAGAAACACTATTTTTTCTCGATTTTCTCGTCTGCAAAAGCCTGTTGGAAACCGACAGTTTTGTCCACAAGCCAAAAACACTAGTTTTTCTCAATTTTGTCAGCTAACAAGGCATACTCTCAGATGTCTCATACCATCCTGAACATTCTCCAGCATTCATGTTCCAGTCCTTGACTCTATTCTGTAACCTCTTCTTCCTTCACCGAGAGTGTTTTTCTCCAATTGCACCTTATTAACATGAAGTCAAACAGACTCTTTTACAAATCAAGTTGGGAAGCAAAATACAAAGAAATAAAGTTATAATCACAGTTGATGGTGTTTTTAAGGATTTGGCATAAGATTTGCACACTTTTTTAGTTGGAATTGCAGTGAGAAAGCAGTCTTCGGACTTGGTTTTCACAGTTTGGACTCATGATTTTTCATGTTTTTATCTTCTATTATGGTGCATTGAGTAATTAATGGGCAGCAATTTGCAGGAAAAGGTGCCCTGTTGGCATTTTTGTTTTCGCCATTTGGGCATGGAAGTTAATTGGGTTGGGGCATTTGAGAGGAAGCTTAATGGGCGTGCTCTGATTGAGATACTTGTGTTCATTTTGGCTGGGAAGTTGATTGATTTATGTTTGGAGACCAGTAACATAATTTGCACGTTAAAGAGCTCTCAAAATTTGTCAACATTAAATTACAGTAAAAGTTTAACGATGGATAAAAATCCATATATAAGGTATTATGGTGCATATGAGTAATGGCATATTACCCTTTTAAAATGTGTTTTATATAACACATATGAAACTCCATAAAATCACTCTCTTAAAAGGGTTATTAAGCTTTCAAGGATAGGTCAAACAGTCAAATTGTTGGAAAACAGGGATGATGGTTGTTGGTTCAAGTCCCTGGATTTACCCCTACATGGATGGAGGGCAGCTCATATAGACGGAGATTATAGTGGTGCGTGTTAGTATCGTTTCCACAAAACAACTGGTGTGGTAGTGTATAAGAGCCCTTATTTAGACAACAGAGCTCAATCTTGTTTCAGTAAAAGCTGACTGAAATCAGGGAAAAGTATAACTAACGTTAGCCATGTAACCCACATTAATTCTGTACATACTGTAATATGCATTGGAGCTTTCAACAAAGACCAAATTCATTTTTTTTTTGTAATTGAAGGCCTGTGGACAAATCCCACCAGCTCTCCCTCTTGTGCAATTTTTTGTAGCTAAGAAGCTTTAAGGGTAGGTGTTGTAATTAAATCTTTTGGATTTTAGCAGGTAAATATTTTCTTGTTTTTATCTGGATTCAATGTGTTTCCATTTTTATTACCAATGATCCGAGGCCCACTTGGTAGTCTTGAACATGGCTACCATCCACAGAAGGGCGTTTGGGAGTGCACATTGGATTGACCATGCATACTTTGTACCATCTCGAAATTTTTTTGAGAAATGCCTTTCAAGATCTGTTTTGATAGCACTTACCACAAATAACATTAAAAACATCTGCTAGCTATAGTGTTACCCTCTTCAAGCAGTATGGTGTCGATCTTAATTGCATCAAACTCCCTTGCTCAGATTGTGTCCTCTTCAAGTAGTATGGTTTCAAACGGCTGTTCTTAAATATCATCCACTTCAAAGGTCAATTTTGATCATTTTTTATTGTGAATGAAGTGTAAAATTAATATTACTATTTGACCATTGAAATGGATAATATTTAAATAGAATGGTTTCTAACCTACTTGCATCAAACATTCCTCTGATTGTGAGTGTAGATTATCATTTATTGAATGACTATGTTAGTCTCTTCAAACTGATACCAACAACATCAGTGCTCAAAAGGGAATCTTTACACTGAATAGTTAATTAATTTTACATTATATGCATACTTCCAATGCTTGCCTTGAACTACTCAGCAGTTTAAATAGTAGTCTTCGGACGTGGGCCAATCCTTAAACGATCAGATTAAAAATTAACCATTCTAAACAATTGCATAAGAGTTTAATTGAAGTTGTTTACACAAGCTGTGGATTGTTCAAGAAACATCATTGTGTTCCTACCGTCTTTCATAAACCAGATTCAAAAAATTGCTTTGCGCAGCATTTACAGAAGAGTTTTAATTATAATCGTTTACACAAACTGAGAAATATTGAAGAAGTCTCATTGTGTTTTTATTATCTTTCAATACTTGTACATCTGCGAACAGGGTGTTTCCTTCAGTTAATCATTGTCTAGGACTCACAATGCGAGCTTAATTTGGTTACATCCAGTTGGGCCTCTCATACCCTTGGTCATAATAACAATAATGCTATTCAGGACTTTGGATTTTTCTCAAACCCCAAGAAGGTGGGACTGATTCAACAGAGCATTATATCTAACCACGTTTGAAGGTCTCCTTGGAAGCATCAAACACCTCTATGTAAACTTGATATGTTACATTAATGTACTATGTTGTTTGGCTTCCACGGCCTCTAAAGTAAGAAACCATGTACTATTATTTTGAAATGGAAATTTTGTACCACATGAAATCAATCAAGAAGAAAATGAGCAGATCAGAAAGTGTCAACAAGCGATGGATCTGCATAATGGCATGCTCCAAAGCTTGGATAGTACATCATGCATAGTCTACCATACGTAGTAAGTCCTTCCACCTTTTTCCCTAAGAGAGTACCTCTGTTAGGTTGTAATGAAATAACTTGCACATGAGAAGAATATAATAGGAATGATGTTGCATATACTTGATAATAATAGAGATAACAAGCCACTTTGAAGGGGCAAACCTCCAAATATCTCCAATGAGAACACAATTCACAATATAATGATAATAAACTTACCACTGGTTCTTATATATACCTAATTATGACATCGCTGGCACCAAGGCAACTTAGATGCTTAATCATAACCCCTATGATGACTTAACTAACTATATATGACTATAATAATGATTATATAACTTGATTAGGAGTTAAAGTAACCACAAGTCGACTGCTCATAACCCTAAGCACATATAATTAAGAGCATAGCATGCCCCCCGATCCTCATTTTCCCACATAGCTTCTTCGAGTGGAGAGTTCTTCCATTTTATCAAATACTCTATGATTTCCCTTGTCCGCAACCTCTCGGTGCATGTTTGAAGAATTCCCTCAAGATCCAAAACTATTCTTCCCTCCTCATCAAGCACTGATAACTCAGTCTGTAATTTCAATTTATATGCTACACTGTCAATCTTCTACAACACCTTATAAGGACCATAGTACTTGGGTGCAAGCTTGTTATCTTTATGTTGTTGTTTTAGAGACGTGCGTATATGGTTGTAATTGCACAAAGACCCAATCTCTCATTTAAAAAGTCCTTTCACTACGATGTTGATCAGTCTGTTGTTTCATTATATTTTGTCTCATTGTCAAGTTCTCTCGGAGACTAGCAAGTACCTCTTGTTGATGTTGAATGTGTTCTTAAATTGTTCAAACCTTTGGTTGTGCCCTCAATGTAGAGGTGATTGATGGTGGTTGGTACCCATATAGTGTCAAAAATGGAGACATCTTGGAAGAAGTATGGAAGGAAGTGTTATACCACCATTCTGCTAGTGGTAGCCATTACACCCATATCTCTTGTTTATCTGAAGCAAAACATCGGAGATACACTTCAATCACCTCTCTTCTTCCAAAAGAGCCTAGCCATAGAATAATTCCAGAAAATGTGGCAGAACAAATGTTGCTCTGCCACATTTTCCACTCTTAAAGATAAAGTCCAGGATTGATGAATATAACCTTTGATCATACCTGTTTGCCTTAATTTGATAATCTAGCTAAAGTAGCTATCCATAAGATTGTCACCGTAATGAGTAGTAAGTTCCTCTTAGAAAACATCCCCCTGTTTTCTTTTCTTCGCATAGCCAACGATACCAAATAAATTGGTTAGGTTCCAAGTATAAAGAAGCCATTGCCACCTTTTGTTGACAAGGAACATGATGAATGTCAAAGAATCGCTCCATTTAGCAGAGCCAATTTGTAGGATCTATGCCATCAAACTTCCGCATATCCAACTTTAGTGTGAAGTGCCTAGCCATAAAATTATTTAGGTGATAATCCATCTTCAAGTCTAATTCAAACCCTAAAGCACCCTTCCCCTTAGGAGACTCCTCTTCCTCCCAGTCTAGGTTGTGTGACTCCCTATGTTTGGGATCTCTAGGATGTTGGCCATAAACAAATCTCTCCATCATTTTCTCGATCTTAGCCACCCCTTGCATTCGCTCTAACACAATTAACAAGATTTCATCCTTCATCTTGTTGGTTTCTTTCTAAATGTGTTCAATTATAGATTCATTTTTTTATGAACAATCTCCTCATTTTTCACATCCTTATTGCCTGGAGATTTTCCAGGTGTGACAACATTCCTTTTGCCTCTTGTTGCAGGCCCCACCATGATGGAAAAAAAAATATTGTAATAAATTACACAAAACAAGTCCACCTAATCTAAAATTTTTGCTATAACTTACCAGGACCTAGATCTCACTTCCCAAAAAAAATCTCCAAGAAATTAGTTGATTTGTAGCTTTTAGAGCAAATTTGGTGGAAACCCTAATTAAACAATAACTTCCTCTGATCTACTTCAAATCAAGACTAAATATATCAAGTGTCCTTGTTTAACCCTCCAAAAATTAGGAAAAATTCACTAAATTGCAGCCCTAGGAGCGAAAATGGTGGAAACCTTAATTCTGCAATAAATCTTTTAATTCTGCTTCAATTGCCCTAAAATCTGGACTGTATGAGCTTCAATATATCCTTTAAAAACTCTCCAAGAGCCTTGAAAAGATTCACCAAAATGAGAGTTTAAAAAATCACCTTTTTTTTGCTTTCACGGTTTCAAGATCATGCTTTGATACCACTTGTAATGAAATAACTTGTACAAGAAAAATAATATAATAGGAAATATGTTGCAAATACTTGATAATAATTGAGAATAACAAACCACTTTGATGTGAAGAAGACTCTTGTTGCTTCAAGCCAGGGTATGAGAAAAGGGTTTTTACTTCCACCCACTCCTGCATGTGAGGATGGTGTGAAAGAGGGTGTGTTTGAGCCAGAGGTGAGTGGAGATCCTTAGAATTTGGTGGGGACTTACGGTGAGCCTGTAATGGCTTCCTGAGGCAATTTGTCTCCAACAATTTTGGATGCAGTTGAATCATGTGAGACCACCACTGTATGTTCTTCTATAGGGGCAATATTCTCTTCTACTAGAGACAGAGTACCATGGCTCTTCATCTACTATGGAGAAAGGAAAAGTGGTGTCCCTACATGTCCAGAGGGTTGCGCTAGGGGTTTTTCCCTAGCCCCTATTGTCTCAGGCTGATGCGTTCAAGGGGGCTTCTTCCTACCCTACTTTATATTCAATCCCCATGGTTTATTCAGTGATTGGCTCCCTCACTAAGTTAACCCTAAGTCTAGGTAATGCCTCTTACGACTTAGAAAAATTATGCAGTTTTGAAGGTTCCCGATGCTGTGGTGAATAGGTCTTCTACCTACCTAGGGAATGCCCTCATCGAGAGATTCTTAGGCTTTAGGCCCTATAGATGTTCGACAATGGGTGCTGAGGAGATGGAGAGTGGTTGGTCAAACTCAGGTTGTTGCCATGATCAATGGCTTTTTCTTATTCTCTTTCCAAACCTTTGAGTATAGGAATAGGGTCCTTCTAGGCGGTCCTTGGTTCCTTGGTAAAACTAGTCTTTTTTTGAAAAAATGGTCCACATGTTTTGATGTTGCCAAGGAAAACTTCAACAATGTCTTTGTTTGGGTTAGGCTCCTAAGCCTTCCTTTAGAATACCGGGATGAAGAGATAATGCATGGCATTGCCAACTCCTTTAGTCAGTTATTATTGACTGACAAAGTCACAAAATCCATGAAATGCTTGGTTTTTGTCAGATTTTGTATGAACGTTGATATTGGCAAAGTACTACCAAGTACGATTAAATTGTGTTCCAAGCTTGGAGAATGGGACCAAAGAATTGAGTATGACCCTCATTGGTTTGCTTTCATTACCATAAAGTTGGGCACTTCTCCCATTCATGCCAAGACATCAAGAAGAAGCACCACTTCCAAACAAGTATCATACCATCTCCCAATCATGGGAAAGAGGGTCAGAACATTGGGAGATTTAGAGTTAAAAGAGTGCTCTACAAAGAAGACTAAAGTGGTTTGTAAGGAGGTGGTCACTAAGGTTATGTATCTCATAGGTAATATGCAGGAATCTGATCCAATAGGTAATATGCGGGAGTTTGACATTAATGACAAGCAGAAACCTGATTCACTTGAGCCTATGAATTGTTCATTGGTGGACCCTAGATCTTCTTCCAAAAAAGGTAGGATTGCTCCACATATGGGCCAGGCTTTTGTCCCAATTTAGAGTTCTTTGAAGAGGCTTGGATTCAAACCTCCTTGATGGTATTTGTTCTTGCCTTGCTTGATCGGGATATAGAGTTGTCTAGGTCTCATTGTTCTCTGTGTTGTTTCGCAACTACCATCTTAGTGTTGTTTGTTGTTTTGCAGCTGGACTATCGTCTCAAGGTTGTTTGTTGTTTCGCAACTAGGCTGCTATCTTTGTGATGTTAGTGATTTCAAACCACCCTAACGTTGGGTTGGTTGTTTGTTGGGGTTTTTTGCCTCTTTGTTAGTTTTTTTTGTTGTTGTGCAGTTGTTATGTTTATGGTTTCTCGTGTTCACTTTTTGCAATTCATTGGGCTTCAATGCTTTATCATTTCTCTTGTACAAGGGTCTGGACCCTTTCAAAATCCTTGCTTACCCTCATCAAAAGCAAACCACTTTGAGAGGACAAACCTCCAAATATCTCCAATGAGAACACAATTCACAATATGATGATAATAAACTTACCACTAGCTCCTATATATACCTAATTATGCCATGGCTGTCACCCAGGCCGACTTAGATAATTATAACCCCTAAGTTGACCTTGTTGAAACTAAGGAATACTGAGGGGGGGGGGATCAATATTCCACAAAACCACTTGTTAACTTGTTTATTAATCTAATTTCTCAAAATTAATTACATAAAAGCAGAACAAGCATAAGAGCAACAATCATAAAGACATGACACATTGACACCAGGATTTTTACATGGAAAACCCAAAGAGGGAAAAACCACGATGAGCGTTAGTTCACATATATTATGATAGCTCAATACCGGATTACAAGAAGGCTCACTGTCCTATGAAGAAGTGCTCACTGCACAAAGGCTCACTGCCAAGAGAAAAGAGAAAAGAAGGAATGGCTCACTGCCAGAAGATGAACTGTTGTAAATGCATCTACCACACGTTGGATCACAGTTCCATTGAAGGTTCAATATACAGATTCAAAGGTCTTCATTAGTTATGCCGCTACTTCTCAACTTGACTACATATAATCTGTTTTCTGACCTTGTTCAACTTTTCCTGCTCTGCACTCTGCTTATAATCCTACACACTTCGAATTCGCACAACATATACTTTCACACCACAACCTATCATCGAATTCCATCGAGTATATATATTCGCTACCAGATTTATCTAATAATCAGGTCGGCAAGCAAAACACAAACCGTGTACACAAATACTACATCTTGTCGGCTTGAACTTGTGTACAATCTGCAATGCGAACCAAGCCAAACATATAATGATCTTCCTATAGGTCGGCACAAATCATACAACCACTTAGATTTATTCCTTAGACAATATATCTTCTCCGCATATGAATTTTTCATCCCTGTCGACCTATCTCTTAAGAGCACACTTAACCAATTCAACTGTCACTTCACAACTTTCACTGCGGATCATATACGACTCTAAGAATCACATCCAACACTCATCTTTGACCTCTTAACATCTCTTCAGAACCGCAAGACAAAGTATGCAACTGTAGAGGAATGCGGACCCTTTTTCTCAGGCATTGTGCACTGTTCCTGACTTAATTGTGTTCACCTGGACTTAGCTAAATCACGGTATGTCTTCCGGAGATCTTCAGAACTTGCAACCTTGGATATTTCGCCTTCAAGCAGCTGTGAACAACATCCCTGAACCGCATATACTGATCTTTTACTGCGAAGGCATACCATCCCAAACATTGTTACTTACTCTGTATAATGTATATTGTTCATACTTAGTCATTTCTGCTTCTGGAGTAAAGTCTATTTGTCATAACAGTGGAGTCTCTTTCCTTTGTTGCCATCAATGACAACATTCAATTATCAGAACAATGTCTCTTGCCAACAGATCTAACTACCTATATATGATTATAATAATGATTATGTAACATAATTAAGAGTTAGTAGCCACAAGCCAACTACTCATAATCCTAAGCACATATAAGATTAAGGGCGTAGCATAGGTTCATCCATTGCAACCCATGCTTTAATCGAGCCCCTTGTGCTTCTCCAATTTCCAAACCACCAAGAGTAGCCCAACAACTTTACACCTTGTAATCTGATTTGATCTTTTGTTCATCAATAACCATAACATGGCATATGGACTTCTGTATTTGTACAGAATGCAGATAATGTTTATAATGCTTTAACCAAGCCCCCCCTAATTTTGCAATTTCTAAACCACCAAGAGTAACCCTTACAACTTGCCTCCTTTTAAGCTATTTTGATTTTTTGTTCACCAATAACCATAACTTGGCATATGGACTTTTCTATATTTGTACAAATTACAGACAATGTTCATAATAAACACAATATGACCATTATTCACAACATATTTATAGTATGTATAACAATATACGGAATATGAGTGTTATTCTTGGCACCTTTATATAAAGGCTTGAGAATCTAAGACTCAAATGCATTTGTTTGTGCACATTGCACATGTATAAATGAAAGTGTTGCAATCCATTACTTACATGTAAGTACGGTAAACATTTTCCATTAGCTGATGTCCTTGAGTTGTTTAGTTCTGGATTCAAAGGTATTAAATGCTCAAAAAAGTGTTTTCACACAAGCCATGGATGCGATAGAAATCTTGACTTAAGACGAACTCATAATAGCATCCACCAATTTAGTGTGTTGCTAATTGTAGTGCCTCAGATGTTATCAAAAAACTAAATAAGAAATTAATAAATAAATATTTATTAATATTTACCGTGCATCCCCCCCCCCCCCCCCCCCCGTTAATGGGGGTGGTGATGTTGATATCCAATCAAGAAGGAAGGAAACAAAGTGGAATCCTCCGGCTAAGGGATGGGTAAAATTGAATTTTGACGGAGCCTCGAAAGGCAATCCTAGTATTTCAAGAGCTGGTCGTTTAGTCAAAGATGAAGATGGTAAAATTTTGGGGAAGGCGGCAAAGAAGTTTGCCTTTGGAACAAACAATGAAGCAGAATTTCAGGGTTTAATTCTTGGGCTAAACCTATGTCACCGTCTTGGAGTTAGAAAATTGGAGGTGAAATATGATTCCATATAGGTCAAACGCTTTGAGAACCAAGAACTTGTCTAATTGGAAGTTAAAACGAATGATCGCCGAAGCACTAGGCCTATTGGAGAATTTTGAAAATAAAGTTTCCAACCACATTCTAAGGAAAGGAAACTTAGAGGCCGACGGGTTGGCAAATGATGCAATCATTGCGCAGAGCACCTTGCTATGGGAAATACACATTAATGATGATGCCAACATAATACAATGTCAGGCCAGCTAAGACTCGACGAGCGAAACGTGCGGAAGGCATTATTTGGCGCAAGAGCATGAAGATAGCAAGGCATTTGAACGGTGGCTTGAGTGAGTTAGCGCTTAACAGCGACGTAAACCCCCATCCACCTAACATGCAACGAGTGCTAGATGTCCTTTCTTGGACAAATAATAGATAAGCGGCTTGGGGTGGTTTTTAAACCCAAGAGTGGGATTGTTCTGTTTGCAATAGAGTGGGTTTTGGGCAAAGAATTCATGCGGAACTGCAATTGGTATAGGGTCAACACTGACCTATCATCCATGTTTTTGGTGGTTCTCCTTGATCTCAACGAAGATGCGGTCACAATAAAGAAGCTAATGGAAGATTTTGTGGAGCCTAGTTTTCGTGGTGGATGGATGGAAGTGGTCAGGGTTGCAAGGTATGGGATTGGCATTCCCCTATCAGACGACTTTCACAAAATTAACCATGTTGGGGACGCGGCGCTGTGGTGGAGGCAGGCGACAACAAAGTTGCAGCCAAGCGACACAAGGCAGCAAAAGGCATTGCTTTCCTGAAGAAATTGGCGGGCTTTGAAGTCGAATATGACTGGATGCGAGAGTTGCTCGATCTCTACCATGCGGAGGATGAAGATGCCTAAGCAGGGTGATGGTCACTATGTTTTCTCCTGTTGCTTTAACAGTAGTTTTTAAAGCTTTTCATGATAATCTCTATATAGGGTGGTATGTAGTGGGTAGAAATCTAAATCACTGTACATCTTAGGGTGGTAGAGTTTGCTTATGCATGGTCAAGGCATTTTGTTTTAAGCCCTTTTATGTTAAGACTTTCCAGCTGGAATGTTGTAACTCTGTTCATATTTTGGTTGAATATAAATACAAAGGGAGCTGACCCCAAGTCAGCAGTTTACCAAGCAAAAAAAAAAAGTTTACCGTGCATCATATAAGGCATATTAACTGCAAAAGTTCTCATAAATTAATAACATGATATAATAATAAATACTAGGTGAGACAAGGATGGCCTTGTCGAGCAAAATCATTCTTTGTCCCCATATTGATATATTATCTTCATCTAATTTTCTGCGTAGAGATCATTTCTCCCATAGTTTTTCAAGGGTTAAGTGATAAATTCCATGCATGGCATCCAAACATCTTGACATAAATGCTTGAGACCCTTCATGACAAATCCTTTATACACTTGAGAGAGCATATATAGATACTTTTGACAGATCTTATATAACAATATCCTCCAAACTGATCTTAAATTGAACCTTCATATGATGAAAAATGCTTATATTATACTTATTTCTCTTTTGCAATATGCACATGCATTCAACATGTCCACTACACAAAAAAAAACAATTATTTCCAAAATAAATTGCATTAAATCCTATAAACATCCAAAACTCGGCCATTTTGCTCTTCACTACAGTTTTATAGCTGAAAAAGAACTTCCACACGATGTTCAAAATGCATAAGAAAAAGTTTTAAGAATAGTATAACAACTTGTTTGGTGATTACTTCAAAACTCTCCTATTATAAATGTGTTCTGATCTCCTGTAACAGGAAAATGCAGCTGCCACATTTTGTTGTTTGCAGCTGCAAAGCAGACTATGTCAGCGTATGCTGACAAATGACTTGAAAATCCTATATAGCAAATAATCTACCCAAAAGTAGCCAACAGGAAGGAAGAAAAACTGCTTGTACATGTCCCCAACTCACAACAAAAAATCACACCCAAAATAGCTAACCAGAAGGCAGGACACTAAACTGCTCGTACATACCCCCAACTCCAACAAAAGGTCATGTTGGTCATGGTTAATTATTCACAACGAGCCAAAATCACATCTTGCATCTTGAGGTTTCTCAAATTGGCTAAGGCATGAAATCAACATTTTCAAGGGAAAATACAGTTTTTGTGAGCTTCTAACATTTCTGTTCATCCTGTAGCATATAAAGGGGGAATGTGCCAACCTATTGAGATACTTGTATTAAACTCAGATCACAAACCTCACTCAGGGTACGACAGGCCAAAGGCCCAAAAATGAAAACACACTAATCATATAAAAAAAGAATCACTGCTTTGTATCATTGTCTTAAACCTCATCTTCTCTAGTATAGTTTTCATAATATCCGCTGCGAGCTCATTTGCATCCATGCTTCAAGCTTCTGCCAGATTTGCCACAGCTTCATATGTTTCCTTCTGCAGGAACTTTGGTAATACCTTCCCACTTATTCACTATATTTTGGAGTTTGTCAAAGCCCTATACATGCCAACAGATCAAATGAAGGCTCAATTATTTTTGTAGGCCAGAACATTACAAGACAATAAAAACGCAGCTTTGATTAAAAATTTCCAAATCATGGTTTGCATGAATAATAACAACTTAAAAATATTAACTCCTAATGATCCCAGTACTGCTAGAAAATCATATTTCTTCTCTTGCAAGTACAACTTAATTTTCTTTAACACAAACATAAAGAAAAGGAGACAGACCATTCGTTCTGTAAAGTCGCCAAAAGATTCTCCTTGTTCACGATCACTCTTCCATGAATAAAAGAGCGGCTCAAGAACCTTTTCCAGTTCTTGCACTTTGACCCTGTTCATGAAGGTTCTTGCCAGCCGTGTTTGGTTAGATGCACCTCCAAGCCAAACCTGTCCCAAAAAAGAATTCCAAGTTGTCATTCTAAGACCTGTCAAAAGCATCACTCTGCTGCTATGGCCATCAAAAAATAAATTACTCATCTTCATAGAAAAAAACCTCAGGCGCAAATCACTGCCTGAATAAATAAAGATATTAAAATAAAAGCAATGGTAGTTTTAGTGTTTACTGCCAATTTAATCATGTTTGAAATTAAAAGGCTAAAGGTGCACATCATGCAATAAGTGATGAAGGGAAAAATGCAGAGATCACATTCCAATAAACTAGTGAACTCAACAGAAGATTAACTTTCCATAAAGGCATTCATATAAGAATATTCTTGGAAATGGATAATGATTAACTCTGGAAATTTTCCTTTTACAGATTCATATCATGTTTCTAACGATCAATTCTACACTTCTACCAAATAACTTATCCTCCCAGTTCAGCGCAAAAAGAAATAGAGGATGCAATATGTATATGCAAAGAAGTCCATGAAAATAGTTTATATGGGGTAAATAAGTTTACATCCTTGAAAACTTTTTCAAGAAAACTCATTTCAGTGTTCACACCAGCCTTCCCATTGTGCTTCCAAAAAGACCTAAACATAACTTTCAAAAGCACATTTAGGTAGCTTTCAAGCCCGACAGCAAGCTCACATCTTGTCTTGGACCAACTAGTGGATAAGATATAATATTGGACTTTTTACATTAAAACTGTTTGTACGTGAATTTTTTGAATCTCTGTGCTGGTTCTTGACACTTGGCAGATACATCAACCGTATCAAAGCAAATCAATTTGGATCATTTAAACTTTAAACTTAATGCTTCTTTTGAGGGAACATGAACTGTCCACAATGAATCACACTAAATAAAATGCATGTGGTCGAGAATGGTCTCGTGCGTTGAACTCTAAAACATAGTAGGTTTGATCATTGTATAATATTTTCAACCTCCTTCAATGTCTCAACTCTTGATTATATTGGATATGGCTGATACACAACTTAAGCATAGGTACATGTTTGTTTCTAAATTCATTCATCAATAGCTATGCAGAAGGGCCTTTAGGCTCTTGATCTTTAGGCTGCGAAGGCCGAGGTGTACCTCAGTGAACCACTTGTTCAACGTCAGGAGTTGAGAGCACTTGACTGACTTCAAAGTTCGACTGGGGGGAGAGTGCCAAACAAATGGCAGCGAGTGCCCAGTTGAGTGAGTGTTTGTTCTATTGCTTAAAGTACATGGTGGAAAGAGAAGTACCGTGACACAGGTCTCTTATGAATGTGAAATGAAAAGGACAGAACAACTGGGGTGTCATTCTAGGCTCTCAGTACACCTTCAAAATTGTCTGAGATACCTGTTCATTATCTCTCCCTAAACTTTAAAAAGGATATAAACATAAAATTGTCTTGATCATGACTGTACTGATCGATATGTTCATTTTCTTATATTTCTATTGATTATGCATTCATATCTCACACTGGATGTGTGAATTTCAAAATAGACCTACTACTGATTTCAGCATGCACACTCCATCCCATACCTCAAATGCAAACACATAATTTATGTAATTGTGGGAAAGCATATTAAGTTATAGAGCACATATTAGAATACCTGATAGCTATTCGGCCCATCTCCCACAAACCCCAGCTCAGCCATGTATGGCCTCGCACAACCATTAGGACATCCAGTGAACCTTATCACAACTGAATCTTCGTACTTCAGTCCAACCTGTTAAGAGTCACTGCATAAGGTTCTTTGGGCAATGATGTGATAGCTAGCTCACATTAGCATAAAGATTGTGTCTATGCTTTACAGCAATAAAAATGAAGAGGAGAAGACAGTACACATAGATGAACTTTGAAAAGCAATTCATTTTGCATTTTCCTCTGACATGCAGGTTAAAGAAAATCAGAATACAAAGCACATTAACTTATCTCAATATATAACGTGGCTAAATAGTATTCAGGACAGAAACAACATAATACGAGCAATATAGGAATGCTGATCTACCTTTTCAAATACAGCGCGTATCCTTTTAAGAATATCAGGACTTCCACGCTCTGCCTCTGTTATAGCAAGAGAACACAGAGGCAGAGCAGGGCACGCCATGGACGTCATATTGAGTGGATCAAGGTAATCGGGATGCTACAAACATAATAATCAACGTGTTAAAACAAAATAATGGATAAGAAGCCATGGTGTAGCATCTCATCGAAGCATTAAATGAATGCATGCACCTACAAAGAGCAAATTTTGAAATTAGCCAGAGCCCAGAAGTAATCAATATTAGGAGTAATTTTAGTAGATTAATAAATTTAATTTAAAACAGAGCTGATATTCCATTAATTCTATGATACCAAAACACATACACACCATACAGTTATCTATATAAATCATTTCAACAGCACAATGCTCACTAAGTTGTTTAATGCTGCAAAAAATATGTTATGCACCTAACACAAACTCGGATACCAAGCATCACATTATCGAGAGGACTTATTGTATTCAGAGTAGCAGAAAACACACAGAAAACAACCAAGACTAGTCGACTCATTTCTGATTAAAAATTCGTAAATTTCAATTTCCTGTCATAAAAGAACCACTATATCTGTCAAAAATCTCTACAGTTGAAGGTTATCGCTACTTAGATACTTGATTTGATATTTGATACAGTTGAAGGTTATAAGTGAGAGGACTTATTGTATTCTTAGTAGCAGAAAACACATAGAAAACAACCAAGAGTGGTCGATTCATTTCTGATTAAAAATTTGTAAAATTCAATTTCCTGTCATAAAAGAACCACTATATCTGTAAAAAATATCTACAGTTGAAGGTTATCACTACTTAGATACTTGATTTGGTATTTGTGTGCATGGCCCATTTTGCTTCCTTTTGTCTTCTCAAACATCACAATCTTTTCTTTATCATGACTTATCACAGCAGTGAAAAGCATATCACTTTTCCCAAAATTTGTCTAGAGTAATCATGTTTCTCAAGGCAGGAAAGGTTCAACTTAAGTTGCACAAACATGGATTCAAATACATATACATGTATCATATCCAATATATATGCCAAATATTCTGGAAACCTTGGAGACACAATGGATAGGTTATGGCATGCATATAAATAGACATTAAAATTTTAAAAAAATTGAAAAAAGAAAAAACATAAAGCATAATCATTCAGAATACCGTTCATTAATTTGAAGGTAAACTTAAAAGTGAGCATTTCTATTATTATCAGTCACCTGGAGATGTGGGGTTAGGCTAAGTGGTATGGGGACCAGGATGCTATTCAAATCAAAATACATAACTAAATAATTAAGGAAACGGCTTTATCTCCTGATAACAGGACAGTTCATTAAGCAGGTTATCATTAGATGGCACGTCTCGCGATCTTTCTCGTGCGGAAGTGACTGTTGGCAGGCTGGCTTTCATTTCCAGTCTGTTGGCGTGAGGCTCTGTATTTGAGTCTTAAATGGTTTTGATGACGGGTGATGTCTCAGTTGTATCATTCTTTTTCCTCCTTCGTTGGCTATTGGTCTCATTATGGCTGCATCTGGAGAGGGTAGTGGTTTGGCGGAGGTGGCTGCTGGTGGTGGCCCGGGAAGCAAGGACAAAGGTAAGAAGGTGGTGGGAATGCCGCCCAGGAGGCAATTAGCATGGAAGATTGGTAGTAAGTCTGTGGGAGGTATGATGAAACGGAAGTATACGGCGAGAAATTGCTTGAAGAAGCTATCTGCTGATAAGGCAATGGCTGGTTTTGTCAAGGACATCGAAGGGGAAATCAAGAATCCCATTTTAAGGGAATGGCTGTGTAGGTTGCTGAAAATGGCTAAAGAGGTTGACAGTAAGGAGGGGGCTAATGTTTGGGAGGCTATGGCGCATCTGCTGTTAGATCCTAGTACGTCGAGGGGAAGAGGGAATGTGTTTGGGGCTGCTCAATCCTTAACGGTGGCTACAATGTTGTCTATTGCTGTGGCTCCGGTTCTCACCCACGAGGATTTGATTGAGGCTTCTAATCAGACTGCTGAGAACTAGGAGGTGGTGCTCGGGCATATGCATGACATTCTGCTAGGGGTGGTGGAAACCAGGAAGACAGTGGAGGATATAGCGGCGAAGCTTGATGTTCCTGTTCAGGCTCGTGCACGGCCTACATATTCCCGCGCCTGTGATGAAGAATGTGACATTGTGGAGCTGTTCGGAAAGAAAGCTAAGTAGATGTTAGGTTTCTGTTAGTTTTTGGCTGTTATGTCTTGTTTTGTCTAGACTGTGGAGAGTGGGCCGCTGTAATTTGCCCCTCTCCTTATGGGTTATGGTTTTTTCTGGTTCTGGATGTTTCTGTTTGTGGTCGGATGTTAAAGACAGTCGGGCTTGGCCCTCTTTTTGTTGGGTCCCTGGTCCCTTAACCAGGGTTTTATTATCAAAAAAAAGGAAACGGCTTTATCATATATAAATATAGTCACCAAAAGATGTGAATGTAGGAATAGGGACATGGTCTGCTTCCCGATGCTGGAGTTTTATGGGGACTGATTATTATTAATACATGAAGAAAAAAACTAGCAGCCCACGTGGGGGGTAGGATAAGTGGTACAGAGACGACGATGCTATACAAAACAAGATATATAACTAAATGAATAAGGGTACTTTATTCTATAATAGTCACCAGAAGATGTGATAGGGATACAGTGTGCTTCCCCATACCTGAGTTTTCTGGGGATGGCGATTATTATTAATACCTGAAGGAACAAACTAGCAACCCATATATACTAGCTAAGAAAAGAGAATTTCCACATCCACTAATCAGCTCACAAACCCTATGAACTGTTAAAAAAATACACTTAGACCCAAAACTGTTACAAATACTCTAAATGTGTTCAAAAGTCATTGAGTGGATGTTTGAATAGAGGTGTTTTGCCTCTCTTTATAAGGGTGGGTGCTGTTTCTGTTCATTATTGTTTTTTTCCTACGTTATTTCTTTTATGTTTTTGAATTTTTTAGAGTAAAGTAAATGGATGGGATATTATACCGGCCACATCCAATACTTCTTCTACCTTTACATAAGTCATATATGGACGAGGAACTGCTCAAGTGCCATCTAAGCCATATCTAGATGAGTATAAGGCTCATGTCCAGCCATATCTGGGCCATGCCCAATCCAGATACAGGGAAAATCGTATCTGATTAAAGCAGGAAAAGTATCAAGTAACACACATATAGCTTCTCATTTAAGATATTCCAATTGCATTGGGTCAGCTAAACAAAAACATTATTTAATGTTACACTTATAAATGCTTTTCCAACCTGGATACATATCAGATAGGCCAAAATTCACAGTTTCCTTAAAGGCTAAAAACATGGAATTGAGCAACAAAGAAACTCAAAGATAAAATTAATAACATTTAAGGGGAAAAATCAAATCCTCATGTTTAAGCGCTAAAAAAATTACAAGAAATGAAATCTTCTCTTCAAGACCTAAACAAATTATTATTCATTTGAGATTATAATATTCATCTGAGCTTCACATAGAGAATGTCAAAATATCAAACACATAACAACAGCAAAATCAATGAGATGTACCTATACCTCAAAAACTGAAATTTTCTATATGCAATATATGAGGAGACATGAAGCCCATGACAAAAATTGCAAATTTGAACCACCTGAATTATGACCGTCATGATATATGAATAGCTTTCTCACAGTCAAACTTAATTCTCTCTCTGCCCACCCTTCAACCCCACCCCGCTCATCCCTCCCCACAGGAAAGATACACACACACAAACGCACCCATGCTAGCATGAATATACACAAATACAAAAGTAAACATACCAGTAGGCCTGCCTGAGCAAGAACAACATCAATATGTCTTCTCCAAGCAGGGTGAATATCACACAAGATGATATTCTGGTTTGGGGTGAGACGAACATTTAAATTGTATTTCTCAATTATTTCTCGCAGTGCTTTTTTGGTAGCACCTTTGATCCGGCCATTATCAACATGCACTCCATAAAAAATTTTGCCATCCCCCTGCCATGAACCGAAGATGTTTACAATTACCCAAATGTGCAAAGAATCTACAAATCCAAACAATGACTAAAGCCAATATCTGATGTGCACCTGCTCATGCCAACCTAGATAGCTCTTGAACTCCCACTCTGGAAGCTCCTTGAAAGGCTCAAATGTTTTTCCATAGTACTGCTCTACAACAGACCGGAACTTCTCAATTCCCCATTCATTTATCAAGTATTTCATGCGACTGTACTTTCTATCATCTCGCCTTCCATAATCTCTTTGTGTGGCAACAATGGCTTTCACTGCATATAGGATATCTTCTTTAGGCACATAACCAAGAGGTTCTCCCAATCGTGGGAATGTGGCCTCCACCCGATGAGTTCTTCCCATACCCCCTCCCACCTGTAATGCCAATATACCAATAACAAAGGACTAAGCTCTTTATACATTTGTAGAAAATATTTCTGTTATTATTAATTAATGTGTGTATAAACCATATATGCTGTTGATACACACATTCAACAGACTAATAAATTCTCTATATATTTCTGTTATTTCTGTGTATAAACTATATATGCTGTTGATCAGAGCCATTCTCTTTCATTTGTTATTGGCAGAAGGAAGATGGGTAACAACAAAGACCCAATGCAGTCCATGCTTAATTCTGCAAAAAGCATGTACATGTGCATAGAAATGCAAAGTTTACAATGCATGACTACATAGAATGCAATAAAATAACTAGCTCAAAGGATTACAAGGACTCACAAATATGTCAAAGCCTTGAGGCTCCCCATGTTCATTTGAAATAACCACAAGCCCAACGTCATTGGTAAGAATGTCAACAGAGTTATCAGTGGGTACAGTAACTGCGACCTTGAACTTTCGAGGCAGAAACTGAATACCATAAATTGGCTCAGGTGAATTCTCAAAATTTGTTCCATGGGAATTATCATTGCGGGCCTCTACAACGTCGGGAGGATCTGCCGACATTATTTTCTCTCCATCTACCCATAAATCATAATAGGATCCTGACTGAGGAGCCAAAAGAGCAGCAACTTTATCTGCAGTTTCTTGAGCAAATAAATAATCTTTTCTGGCCAGATATGGTGCTGCGGGGGCCAAAACATTTCTGTTCAAGTCACCACATGCTCCAAGTGTGGAACCCATGCTTCTAATGATGGTGCTCAAAACTGTCTTCAAATTCTTCTTAAGCACACCATGGAGTTGAAATGTTTGCCTTGTGGTGAGGCGAAGTGTGCCAATCCCAAACTCATCCGCAAGGTCATCCATTACCAAATACAGTTTATTTGAAACTTTTCCTGCTGGATTTTTTGTTCTAAGCATGAACTGATAAGATTTTCCTCCGCCTTTAAAACGCTCATCTCGGTTGTCTTGCTGATAGCTTCCATGGAACTTTATGAGCTGTGTTGCATCCTCACTGACATTTGGAGCTTCTGTCTGCAAGTCTTCATTCAAAGGATATCGTAAATAATTACTATTTTCCTTGATGATCTCAACCTTGCTGCGCTTGGTCTGAGGTGTTGCAGGTGGCTTGACTGGCTACATAACAATATGATATTTGAAAAGTTAACAGAGAAAACACCGAACAAAAATTTGGAAAAAGATCCATTTTTCAGTATCTAATAATTTGCATGCACTCTATGCAAGCCTTTATAAAACCAATATAACAAACATATTAAAAAACACATAAAACTCCCTTAAATGCTTAGATTTGACCTTAAACCTGATGAGTGAATAAATATAAAAATGTTTGCTTCCACAAATGAGCACAGTATTCCAATATTTGCCTCTCCTCTATCGTGTCCATAAAGAAAGGATCGTGCCTAAAAGGCTACACACACAAAGCTTTGATTCACGTAACTGATTCCCTATTTTGGAATATATCTAATCATGCAAAAGTAAATTATGTACATGATAACAATGTAATTGATGCACCTACCATAGACCCATTAAGCCCCAGTGTCATAAATTTTGCAAGCAGATTTGACTTCCAATGCCTTTGCTGCAAACATTTGATTCACATAACTGATTCCCTAATTTTGGAATATATATAATCATGCAAAAGTAAATTATGTACATGACAACAATGTAATTGATGCAGCTACCATAGACCCATGTAAGCCCCAGCATGATAAA
Organism: Cunninghamia lanceolata; assembly: GCA_027924645.1. Taxonomy (NCBI): domain Eukaryota; kingdom Viridiplantae; phylum Streptophyta; class Pinopsida; order Cupressales; family Cupressaceae; genus Cunninghamia; species Cunninghamia lanceolata. The sequence continues at coordinate 14,185,040 of BSBN01001272.1, read as the reverse complement.
TTTTGCAAGCATATTTGACTTCCAATGCCTTTGCTGCTAGGTTGGTGGTCTATATGGTTTCAGGACTTCCCTTAATACCACTCAATCCCCACTGGGGCCCTTCAATCTTTTTATGTTTGAGCACCTTTCTACAGCCCTTCTGGCCATTCTCCCTTTCCCAGGGCTCTTCAGACCAACTTTCATTTAAAGATGCCATATTTGTCACATTTATTGATCAAATCCCACTACCCGGATGTAAATTTGTCTATCCACGAAAATGACAATCAAGATGAATTTCTAACAAATTTTGAGCATGTCTACAAATAAAAATCAGTGCATACTTGCAAAGAATGTATCATATAAGAATTTCAAAGAAAAAGATCACCAGTCTTGTGTGTTGTTTCCAGATGACATGGGATTTACACACAAATAGGCCATGCCAATCTGTTATTTCAAGAACTGAAATGTTACATAGAAATGAGCATTAAGAACATGTATCTCTATGGTTGTGGGAACTCATGCTAAACGATTCAAAACAATGTGACCTTCTTAACCAGAAGTTCAAAGCAAGCATTCAAAAGCTCAGCTGCCATAAGCCTTACCTCAACCTATTGCTCATCTATGATATACTTTAAACATAATAAGCATGACACTATAACATTATTACTCCACACTTTCATTTAAAACAGAATATATTCAAGTCTTGCAACTAATATTTTGAAGCTTTCTCTCATGACCATAATGGAGCAAATTACCCAGCATGTAGCAGTTTGCATGCTAGATAGAGGGCAATGGCCCCAGTATGTTGGGCATATTATTTATTTTTGGATATGCATATAGCTTACATTGATGGATTGGATCTAACCAATCCAAATAAGAGTGCACTCTCGGGCACAAACTATTCACTGTTCAGTGTCAACTATATCAGAAATGTTAACTGAGAGCTAGCATAGCAAGAAAGGGTTAACAATAATCATAATAACAGAATGTCAGCATACACAGTTCCATGGATACCACTTCACCAAACTAGATAGAAGGCAAAGACGATGGCCTTACATTATATGGCCAAGAATGGGTAATGGGACTGAAAAAAGTGTACATATCCAGAGAGTATATAACAATGTTAGTGTCTAAAGCATCTCCAGTAGACTGATATTAAACTGAAATAGAAACGAAAAAAAATTAATAGCAGAGAATAGCTCTAAAGAAACAAAAACATAAAGCAACATATCTCAAAGTGGCAATGCTAAGTCAAGCTGCCACTCTCCTGACATTCGAAGTCTGAGATGTTCATGGTGGATTTCAATTTGGTATTTCTTTTTTGGCCATTGACACCTACACTGTCTGACCAATCTTGAACATGCCATTAGGTCACATGGTTTCCTGCAGATCAAACTACCCATTCTTTCAAACTACCAATAAGGGATGTTCTCAAACTGAGTATTTTATGTCTAAGCTGAAACCACCTAATAGATAAACATATTAAACAAAGACAGATACCTCTAATCCTCATATTGAATGCAGGTCATCTTCAAGAACCAATAAGAGCCTCTAAATAGGCACTGATATCTGACTTTGATCTCATAGTAGGCAGGACATCTTAAATGAAATGTTCCTTACATTCAAACTTTAGAAGACAAAAGTTAAAGCAGGCACTAATTTCATGGAAGATCATGATGTGACTCCATCTAAGTTGATGGCAGAGAAGTGAGAATCAAAACTTGTGCTAAAGGCGCTATTGAGCAGCAAGGTAGCATCTTCTTCAAGTACTGAACCTAGACTCAAAAATCTTGTAGAAAGACCAAAAAAAATAGATGTAGCGGAGAATCTTTGGTGTCAAAGAGTCTCTTGGATCTATCTATGTTGCATTCAAGTATGTTTTGTAAATTATTAGTGTGGCCATGACCGTCTAATTTCTAGTATACAGGAGATCTTAAAACGAAATGTTCATCAAACTCAAGCTCTAGAAGACAAAGTTTAAGCATACACTAATCTCATTGGAGCTCATGATATGACTCTATCTTGATGGCAGAGAACCACTATTTCTGCTACGGGCGCTCTTGGGCAGCAAGGTAGCATCTTTTTCAAGTATTGAACCTAGATTCAACAATCTTGTAAACAGACCCAAAAGAATTGACGTAGAGGAGAAGCTATGGTGTCAAAGGGTCTCTTGGATCTATCTATGTTGCCTTCAAGTATGCTTTGTAAATTAGTGCAGCCATGACTAGCTAGATCATATTAGGCAGCACATCTTAAGATGAAATGTTCCTCACACTCAAGCTCCAGAAGACAAAGTTTAAGCATACACTAATCTCACGGGACATCATGATATGGTTCCATCTGAGCTGATGGCAGAGAACCCAAATTTGTGCTAAAGGCACTCTTGAGTCTTGAGCAGCAAGGTAGCATCTTCTTCAAGTGCTGAACCTGGATTCAACAATCTTGCGAATAGACCTAGAGGAGAAACTGTGGTGTCAAACGTTCTCTTGGATCTATCTATGTTTCCTTCAAGTATGTTTTGTAAATTCGTGCAGCCATGACTGTACTGTCTAGATAATAGAAGGCAGGACATCTTAAAATCCTTGCACTCAAGCTCTAGAAGATAAAGCTTAAGCGTACACTAATCTCATGACTCCGTCTAAACTGATGGCAGAGAACCCAAATTTGTGCTAAAGGCACTCCTGGGCAGCAAAGTTACATTTTCTTCAAGTACTGAACCTCGATTCAACAATCTTGTAAACAGCATTTTAAAAAAATAAAAGGCATAGAGGAGAAAGCTTTGGTGTCAAAGGGCCTCTTGGATCTATTTATGTTGCTTTCAACTATGTTTTGAAAATTAGTGCAGACATGACTGTCTAAAATTCTAAATGATAGTAGGTATGACATTTTAAAATGAAATGTTCCTCGCACTCAAGCTCTAGAAGACAAATTTTAGGGATACACCAATCTCATGGAAGATCATGATATGCTAAAGGCACCATTGGGCAGCAAGGTTGCATCTTCTTCAAGAACGGAACCTAGATTCAACAACCTTGTAAACCGACTTAAAAAAATAGGCATAGAGGAGAAGCTTTGGTGTCAAAGGGTCTCTTGGATCTATCCATGTTGCCTTCAAGTATGTTTTGTAAACTAGTGCAGCGATTACCGTCTAGAACATAGTAGGCGGGACATCTTAAAATGAAATGTTCCTCGCGCTCAAGCTCTAGAAGACAAAATTTAAGCCTATTGCTAATCTCACTGGAGATCAGCATATGACTCCATCTGAGTTAGATGACAGAGAACCGAAATTTGTGCTAAAGGCATTCTTGGGCAGCAAGGTAACACCTTCTTCAAGTACTGAACCTAGATTCAGCAATCTTGTAAACAGACCATAAAAAAAAGAGGTAGAGTAGAGACTTCAGTGTCAAAGGGTTTCTTGGATCTACCTATGTTGCATTCAAGTATGTTCGTAAATTAGCGTGGCCATGACCGTCTAGAGGAATAGCCTACAATAAATGTGCTGGAATTGGACTATATATACTTCTATAAAAGTCATATGAATCTAATCATATACGCTTTCTATACAGGTTGAAACTGAAAGGCATTTCATCATTGAGTGTGCTGTGTATGCGGATATTCGAAGCCAGTATGTGAACAGTTGGAGTGTGGACAGCCTTAGTGAGGTAATCGAGGAGGCAAGGATTCACAATACGGCTGGTTTATTGATCAAGATTCATAGCAGAAGATCCGACCTCGAAAAGAGTTTGAAAATTCCTTGAGGCGTTGTTTTCTGGGTCCATTGAACTGCCTGGTCTCATGGACGTTATTATTTTAATTTCATTATATTTTAGCAGACTAATATTGGAGATGTGTCATAAAAGCTATATACAGCTACTGTCTAGTGCATGTATTGCAGCTTAGCCATAAAATTTGTATTCAGCTGCCGTCTACTGCATGTATTGTATCTTAGCCACAGGTTAGCTATTGCCAATAAAAGCACCCAAGCTTATGGTAATTGTAAAAACCTAAGACCCAATGCCAATCCTTTTTGATAACTAAATCAATAAACAACCTCCCATTAAAAGCCCGACCCAAACAATGTGGTATATCCCTCGCCAAGGATATCCTTCCACTATATATCTATCTAATATCTAACATTATATGCTGTTAATAGCAAGAAATAATAATGATATTCCGCTGCCAGCCCCCAATATGCATTAAAACCCAATCAGCAACTAAAGGCTAATCATCCTCTACATGGCTCTGAAAAAAATGAATCTTTTTTTTTTTTAAATTGATTATAGATTACTAATAGAAATATTTGGAGTACAATATAAGTTCCTGCATTAAATCCTTATTTATTCATAATTGAGGGGGAAAATAAACAGGCAAATGGGAATTTCTAATAGAAAATCCCGCTACTTCCTTACAGTTAATTTTTTTTTTTTTTTTTTAAATAACTGAAAACAATCCAAGCAAATGGGGACTTAGGAAATTACTGTTACACTCAAAATCTAACAAAACATGTTAACATTAGCTTCTTAAGCGAACTTACAGAAGTAACAGCCCTGACGACCAGATTTCTGTAAGAAATCTTGCTTCCATGGAACAGACCGGTAAGAGTAGCTCTCGGCCCTTGGGACATAAGGAAACGAATTTCAGAACACCTGTTCTGCGTCACTGGCACAGTACTAGTACTACCCATGGCTGCAACCTCCATTTTATGTTCTGTTTCTCTGCAATCCTGGCCACTAATTGCTGAATGTTTGATATGAGGTGGGCACCAGGGAAAAGGATTTATGGAGGTGAGAATGACGGTTTGGAGACTCTAGAGAATTTACCAGGATGAATATGGCGGCTCAGTGGGTGTGTGAATGGCGGGTCATGTAGAAAGGTTCATCGAATGTGGTCCTAATTTTTTCTCCTCGGCCTTTTCAAGGGTCAAAGCTATAATATTCCTTCACTGCCCTGCCCCTCTTATTATAAAATTGGTGAAAATTGCAGAGCCGTGTCCTTTTCTCTTTAATATCTTAAATATATTTATCTAAAAGTTAAATATATTTAGGATCACAAGATGAAGAGTCACCAGATATCTAAATTGGAAGTGTCACTAAACATCCACAAGTAGGATCCCATTGTCAAAGTCAAAGTCACAATAGGGGATCACAAGATGAAGAGTAAGCATAAGTCTAAACTCGAAGTGTCACTAAACATCCACAAGCACGATCCCATTGTCAAAGTCAAAGTCACTCAAGCATCACGTCTATTTCTTATTATAAAATTGGTGAAAATTGCACCCCCGTGTCCTTTTCCCTTGTGTTTTCTCCTTAATATCTTATATATCTAAATTGGAAGTATCACTAAACATCCACAAGCATTTGTCAAAGTCAAAGTCACAATAGGGGATCACAAGATGAAGAGTAAGCATACATCTAAACTGGTAGTGTCACTAAACATCCACAAGCACGATCCCATTGTCAAAGTCACCCAAGCATCCCGTCTATCAAAGTCAAAGTCTCCCAAGAGTTGAACCTACTCTGATCGTACCTCAAAGGTTTAAACCTTGGTAGATGGCATTATCAACACATACAATTGTGGTCAACCAATTGTGTTCAACCCTTGGCTATCCCTATATTTTAGATAGATATATTTAAAATTATTTTAATTTTCTATATGAATATTAAATATTAATATATATTTAAACTACTCCAAATAAATAAATATGCTTAAGAGTTATTTTATTTTACTTTAGAACTATTTTATTTTAACTTAAGAGTTTTTATTATACTTTAGAACTATTTTAACACATAAATTTTAATTTTTATTTAAGAATTATTTTATCTTATCAATATTGTTTACTTTATTTTTATTTTATTGGAAGAGTTTTTTTTAATTTTATTTTATTCTAAGTGCTATTTTTTGGTAGTACATTATTTTATTTTTGTATGTAACTTTCAATTTTACTTTTGGAAAAACCACCATTCATTATTATAGTGATTCTTTTATTTTTACTTTGAAAAGTGTAGTAAATCTTATATACTTATATGTTACTTTTTAATAGTTTCTTTTGTGGATATTAATATATATTTTAAAATTTTAATGTGTTTATATTTAAAAAATAAATGTCAGCTCTAAATAGTTTTTCTTTCACAATCACAACATCATATTCTTCTCCCTTACTACCACTATAGGTTATGCTCCTCAATATAATAACAAGTCTATAATTAGTATATTTTTATCTAAATTTATCTTATGATATCATTATATCTAGATTTCATCATCACTGGTTTTAGATATTGGTCTCAATCTCTAGATCCTCCACTTATCACCATTTGCAAGTGCAGAGTTAACCCAAGTCATTTTTAGAGCCTCGACCTCGAATTTGAACCTTGAACTTTTAAAATTCAAAATTCAAATTTACACCATTTCAACCTCTTCACTAACTCCAACCTAGCACGCATTTGTATTAATTTGTGTGTTATGTTGTTAAATTTAAAGATATTTATTTATTCATTTGAAATCATGCTAGAATGTGAAGGAATGCCAAAGGTAAAGTGCTAAAAGAGGAATTAATTATGTATTATCTGCTTGTGACTATTGAAATCAACACAACAAAGAAGAGCCCAAGGCTCCAACACACCAAGATCAATCAATCTCTCATCTTTGACACACAAACGATTACATCATATGGCTTTATAAAGCCATTCAACTTACTAACTACCCAAACCACTAACTATCAACTAACACATGATTAATAACTAACTAAAGAACTAACATCTAATAAATTAGCATTATGTTAATTTATTATTTATTACATTATTCTATGTCATGCACTATTTAATTCCTAACACCCTTCTTTAGTGCTAACATGGGGACTTTCTTACATGGTGTTGCATCAACAATCAACTTTGGTCAATCATCGCCTCTAATCTTTCAAGTTGCCACTAAGATTCCCCTGTCTCATATTAGATCTACCTTTCTCGGCTTGTATGATGTATTTGCACTCCAAGGTTGTTGGTATGAATTTGCCATTGATGTTATCATTGTAGATTGTAGTCTCAATATCTCCTTACATACACACATGCATTTTTAATCAATTGCTAAAATGGTGTATACTCCAAGTTGTTCATTGTGAACAACAATTTTATACTATTACAAGGGTTTGCTAACTCTATCCATTCCCACCATCCTTTGGTCAAACATACCAGTTGTTCCTACTATAAAGATGGTCATAGTTTGACCTCAATATTTTCTGTGTTGGTGTTTGTCCCACTTTTATTTTAAAACCATTGAGGTAAGTCATGAACTTCATTGCTAGAGAGAGAATAATTGAGGAAGAGCCAAAATTATTTAAACATACACCAAAAAACTATTGAGGTGAGTTGATTTCCATTCTAAAATGGAGAGATAAAGAGTATTTGTGCCCCATGTATTTTCAATTGCCACCAATAGAGATCCCCGCTATATTCCCAAAACAATAGAGATCCACACTAATCATGACCATATATCTTATTCCAGCGAAGTGTTTAAAGGATTCTACTTGTTGGGAGAAGTTTTTTGCCATGTTAATGTGGGATCTCATAAGTTCATCTAACAAGACAGGGTCGACAATAGCTACAAGAGAATGAGTTGGTTTGAATGCTGTTTAGCCCTAATACAAGGATCAACTTGTGAAGGGATCTGTAAGTTGATTATCAAAGCAAAAATGTTTTTTTGCCAATGATGCAAGAGGAGTTGGGCTATGTAGAGGTCATGAGAGCCCTCACATAATGCAACCCTTCATGCAGATGCGTAGATCTATAGAAGACTAAAATGCAATTCCATTTTGCAAATCTTTTGACCTCAAAACAAATCTTCAAATCCTCATGCACTACAAAAAACTGTTAGTGGGAAAAAGTTCTTTATCTATCTAGTTAGCTTTTAGCTTGTCTAGGTGAGTCCTATTCACACTTAGCTTAAGTTGACTTAGGCTATTTTAGACTGTGTCTCATCTCATGTGGTGAAGACATGTGTTCTCATCTTTGTGAGACACCTATTGCATGCAAACTTACCACTTGCTCAAACATGTGTCACTTGAGCTAGACAAGTGTTGCACCTTTGGAGGGTTGCTCAGTCATTGTGTCCGACCATCTCACCTCCTGATCCTTGTCTATTTAAGAAAGGCTTCTATGTACATTCTATTCATCTTTTGGAAATATTATTTAGCTTATTATGTGTGCAAATAGCTTGTGGTTGTGTCCTTGCTTGTTGATCTTGGCTAATCCCAACATGGTATTAGAGCCATGCTAGCAAAATCTTCCCCTTTATAGTGAATCCCGCACCTAACCTAGTCAAGAGTTCCTTGTAGAGCCAAATAGACATCGTCATTGAGTTCAGAAGCCCTGAGATAGTCAAAATTGCTTGTAGTTTCATCAAAATTGACATAGGCAAAATTTTGCAAAAAAAATTGAACCTCCCTACCCTTGTATCGTAAGGCAGTACAGCCGTACGGAATTGTACCCAAAAAAATTGTTGAAAATGCCAAAAAAAAAAATTGCAAAACCAATATTTTGCAGGTTAACTAGCAAATTTGCGTGAGATTCTAAGCAGAATTTGAGATTTGTGGCCTAATTGGCCTGTTTTTTGGCTCCATTGAAGTCATTCCTGGTTTGACGGCACATTTTTTCACCTGGTTTTTGGGCTCTTCCTGTGTTTGTGTGTTCTTTGGCAGATTCCAAGGGTTTCAACCTGCTCGCTGGTTGTTTCAACAGTCAGAGGATGACATTTTGTTCTTTGCAAATCTCAATTCCTTGGGTCGCGACCACATTTGGTCCAAGAAGGTCAAGGTTTTGTAAATCTGTCGGTCTTACCCATCAAGATCTATGGCTTCAACAAATGAGATGCAATTATTTAGAGAGTTTGTTGTTAAAAGTCTCAGTGCTATTCGATTTCAAAGGTTCCAAGCTCAACTCTTTTCACATTTGCTAGTGGTTTCAACGGCCCTAAAATCTATCGTGGTTGCTGGTTCCGGTTTCCAAAAGCCATCTAGGTTTTTGACTCCTTGCAGTTGCCATTTTCTCCTCCAGATCGAAGTTGTCTCAGCGTAGGGTCATTTGTTTTTGGCCATTATCAAAAATCCTTCACCAGGTCTCCATTTACCAGTCTGCAGCTCCACATCTTGTTCAAGGTCGACACTTGTCATCATCCATTCAAGGTTGAGGTTTGTCTTTCTCTGCAAGTTGTGGTGTCCATTGGATCGTGGGTTTTAATCTGCTGGAGTTCTAAAGATTTAGTGCCACCATAATCTGCTAAGGTCGTGGTTTATCTAACTTTTTTAATCACATAAAACCCTATATTTTTTTCTTGTGGCATCAATATTAACTGTTAATTTCATATTGTAGTTTATGTCACATTTTGTTTTATCATTTTTGTTATGGTTAGCCTCTTTTCTAACCACAACTATATTTGTAATAGTTACTATTGCATTTTTGTAACTTTAACATTTTGTTTAATATTTACTATGATTGTAACAGTTAACCATTTAAGTTATACCACCAACATTTAAGCAAATCGGCAGAGCTGTATAGTGCTCATAAAGGAGGACATTTTTTTCATTTTGCCATAACTTTCGCCCACATAGGCAAAATTTGACGTTCTTATAGTCGATGAGATGCTTGTTCCGACGCTAACAAAGCAGCATCGAGACGATTTAGAAATTACATTGTTTTCACACATTTTTCCCCTTTCTTTGTAAAACAAGATAGGTAACTACTAAAATTATTGTATCTTTTGATTGGCAACTCAAAATCGAGTGTCATTGTTTTAGAAAGTGAATAATTTTTCAAGCCTGATCTATTGGAAATGATTTTGCACTATCATTATAAAGTGTCTTTTTTCATTCCAATTAGACTTGCTTATGCATTGTAGTTATAAAGTGCCAAAATTCAAGGAGATAAAAATATTGAGTTATAGGGGGATGTCTTGAGTCATGTCTTGTGAGCACTTCCATTGCTCCTTGTTATGGTGAAAAGTGGGAAGATGGTGGATAGTGTCAAAGTCTATCAAATCAAACCCTCCTTTCACAATAACATTCAAGGACAAAAACTGAGCCAAGTCACTACAGATGAATAAGGACTCATCTACAGGTTTGTATACTCAGGAATGATATGGAAAGATAGATTAGATTGAGAGATTTGTCAAACCCTAGATCGAATGAGCCTCAAACCCTAATTATAATGAAATCAAGTACAGACGGATAGAATGCTATAGAAAATGGACAAGAAGGCACTCAAGAAGGATCATAAACATACCAGAAGTTGGATTTCCATAATTAAAAACTTTGCGGACTACGGGGCAGGTGCCCAAGTCTGATAGGGAAATATTTCTGTAGATCCAAGGCAATGAGATGTGTTGGATGATATCCTAATCCTGATTTCAGGATGAATCCTGTTGGGAGGACTACAGGGCTGGCGCCCTAGTCCTATAGGTCTGAATATCAGTAACTTTCTTCCAGATCCTGAATCTCTATCCTTTGAATTGCTTCTTTGTACCTGCACTTTTCCAGATACCGCAGATGTAACCTGCAATCACAAAGAGAGGGGTTTGGGGCTTGTGGTGTTTAGGATCTTACCTCAGTCAAGCCCTAGAATGGCATTCAAGTCTTCCAACACTATTGTTAGATAGAGTGTGTGCCCAAGGAGGGAAGAGACCAAATTTAATAATGAAATAAAATGATTGAAACACAAATTGATGTCACCTTAGAGGCGAAGCCCTCACAGAGATGAAGATCCTTCAAATCATGAGGAGATGGATTGATGAAGCCAAATCTGAAACAAACAAACACAATAACAACACAATTCTGCTCTACAACACAATGAATGCCTTGAAATCCCTTAGCTCAATATCACAAGTTCACATTATCCATCTAGGTGTAAAATGAAGTCATAAACTCACTTATATATGCATTCCCGCTAACTTTCAGAAATTAAATTGAAAAGGCCGACAGAGGGAAACCTTTTGAAAGGGCCTAAGCTAACACATTTAAATTTTGATCCTAACAAATTAGGTTGGACTTGGGAGCAGGTGCCCAAGTCCGAAGGCCCTAATTTGGTTTTGATTAAGGTTTAGAGTGGGCTCCTAAGTCCCATTTGACATGGGTTTTAGGAGAAATTGCTCCGGGATAAGCATTAAGCTTGCAAAGTGTAAACACGGGGACCTAGGAGGTAAAAAGGCATAGGAATACTTTTTACTTCATAACATTTAGCCCCCACTTTAATGTATGTATGATCTTACAATTCCATACATACATTAAAGTACAGTCGTAGCACATCAAACACGCCAGACACATAGAGCTTAAGGCATACCCAAAGGTTGGAGGACTATTTCTAGCCCCCAATCTCAAGTAAGCACTAGAAAACACATGGAAGACATGTAAGACACAAGGAAGATAATAAGAAGCACGCAAAACATGGAGAATATAGTGGAAGCACACAATACACAAAGAAGACATGAGTAGTCACACAATACACAAAGAATACATTGATTTAACAACTAAAATAAATCCTAAACTAGGGGGCAGAGGGAGCTCATCACTACGCGTCTTTAGACTGCCAAAAACACGCAAAACAAAACCCAAAATCTGGAGGGAGCTCATTGCTACGCACCTTTAGACCACACCAGGGGGAAGACACGTCAAACAAAGACCCAAATGTGGAGGGAGCTCATCGCTACGCACCTTTAAACCACACTTGAGGGAAGACACAAAAAACATGCAAGGAAGACACGCGGAATACACGAGTGCCACATAGTATGCCATAGACACACTATACGTCTTATACACGGCAAACACGAATGATGGGAAGGAGCTTATTGCTAATTCCCACTATCTAAAACATGCCAAACACACCTAACAGTTGAGCTACGCTACCACAACTGCCAAAGACATGCTTAAGGGTGGATGACTCAAGATCCAGCCTTGCCTCCACAGAGGACTTTGTATAAAAGGATGTGCACTATCTCAAGAGATACACCATCCCGCCTTTCGCAGAAGGGCTTTGTATTAAAGGATACGCACTAGCTCAAGAGATATGTCATCTTGCCTCATGATGAGGGATTTTTGCTTTTAAAAAGGATGTGCACTAGCTCAAGAGATACACCATCCCTCCTCGCGATGAGGGATTTCAAACACACTTTGTCAGTGTAAAAGATAATCAGACAAATACTATTATATATGCCCCCACCTTAAGGTGGTTGATCCCGCTTGTCGGTATCAAGCACATTAAGGTAGAGTGAAAACACGTGAGGGAACAAGAGCTTTCACAAAGCCAATGCCCCCAAAGGTGACGTGCCATGATCACCGAATGTTCCCACACACACATTGATATCATATGCTAAGATAATCAACAAGATATAAGCTTCGGTTTAGAAAATCTTACTCTAAGATAATAACCAAATCAATTCATGAAATCATATATTAGATCATATCAAGGACCAAGGCTACACTTGCAGGTTCGGAACCGAGTATAGTCGTTGGGCTTTACTGAAGGTATCTTAAGACCGAATGTAGCAACAAGGTGAGATACAAAACCATCTAAAGTGCATAGAGCAGCTTAGTATTGCAAAGGATTTGTTACAAAATTCTTCACAACATATAACACAAAGTGATTCTACTAGTCAAGTGTCAAAATTATATCAACCACATCTTCATATATGGACCAAGTCCATTTTTGCTTACTTGCTGAAGGGACATATGGTCCTTATCAGTATTTATGCTTTATCCTCATCCGCTAACTAGTAGGGCCATGGAAGAAGGGAAACAATAAAAATGAGAGAGGAGACAAAGTGCCTTAGGAACACCATGTAGGAGGATGCCCCCAAAATACCCTCTGCAACTCTATGCCCCCAAGGCACAACACACAACAATAAAAAAAAGGAGAGAGGAGTATAGAAGAATTGAGAAACAAATCAAGGGTCATCCAAGGGGACCTAAACAAATATTTAACACAACACGGGGGAACACAACATGACATATCAATATATATATTTAGGAGAGGGCCACCCTTGAGAGCAACTAGAATAGGTGCTACATCGAGTGTGGATAAAGGAGGGAGAAATACTTATCTAATTCAATAGGATATTTCCTAGTAGACAATCCATGTCTATCAGCTCAGGATATATTGTATTTGTTGATATTTTATTAACATTAAGAGTAGGACGACGATAGGCTTTGGTGGGCTTCAGAGAACGTGTTGGCTAAAAGATTTGTCCTAATCTAAAAATGTTTTATTCTGACTCTATACCCTTTTTCTTTCAAGAACAAATGGGTTAAACAACAAATGGGTGAACTATCAAGAATAGTTCCCCTCTGAATTATGGTACAGCTCCCTCTAGGATCTTCAATGAATTCAAATTATCCTAATTCTTTAGATACACTTTTAACCAGAAAGTGCTTAAAGGCAACTAACATCCATACATCATCATGCTATGAATGCGATATCTTTTTCTACAACATCATTTAGTAATAGAATACATAGATTCTATTTTTAATAATAATTAGATATATGAACAAGTGTATAGCTGAACCAACAAAAGATAAAACACATATAATGAGTTATCCAATGAAAGAATAATTACCATATAAAAGAAGATTTCGCACAGAAAACCCGATTTCAAATACTCAAATACACAGATCTAAGCATGCAGTAATTATTTCTCCTTTTTATTCACAGATGAAAAATGTTTCAGATAAACATCACATATATTGAAAAACAGCAAAGGTTCAGCTCCAAAAAAAAATTTGTGTCTTCTCCTTAACTTCTGTGTCAGTTTTAACAACTAAAAACATATATATAGTTGCCCTAATTATCCAATCATGTAAACCAAACCCAGAGTTAAAGTAACTCTGACCCATGCGGGATTTAGTTTTTACAAACTCATTTAAAGATCAAGTTTTGAAAATAACTTTAACTGAAAAACTGAATAAAGAAACTGTGTAAGAAAGATTATGGCTGAGGTGACGGATTTGAATCTCTGGATTTGTTGTGTGCATTTGGGGAGGCACGTTGGGCTTTCCACTCCTGAAATGTTGTAACGAACTCCTGGATTTTCAGGAAATTGGGAATACCGATGTGTTTTACTCCTGTTTTCCAGACGTCTTTCTCCCTCTGAATTTTCCCCACCTTCTCCGTGTGTTCCGGGAGTGCGTCGACGCAGAGATAAAGAAGTGACTCCACCTTTGAAATCTGAGAGAAATGTTCGGTTAATAAGTTGTCACTTTCTTTAACGAAGCTGATCTTCTCCCTAAAGGATTAAATCATAGTATTGATGTCCTTTTCTGGTTCTCCATCAGCCTTTATATATTTTACATCAATACATTGTAGATCATGCTGTAATGATTAGGTGAATTCAGTTATTTATTTGATCATTTTTGTGAGTTCAATCTGCCCTTGTCGGGATACTGAATTCCTCCATTCAATGTTTTTCTTACTTACATATAGTGCATCCTCATCTAGACCTGTTAAATTCTTTTCTGACAGAAATTTTGCTATCCCATATTTTTGTGCTTCGTCAATTTGATTCATCACGTTCACCCATTTGCCTTCATCTTTTATCCAGGAAGCATTCTGTGTCTTCAAGTCATCAATGGTGACTGTGGTTTGATCATATATATTTTTCAGTTCATGAATATATTCTGTACCTTTCTGCATAATACAGTCCAACCAATCATCAAATACCTTAGTTACCATTCTGTTCTTGTTTACCTGGTCCAACATTTTTTGGTTAGCTAGAGATTTAGGATCAAAAGACAAAGAAAGTTGTGAAACTGGTTGTGGATTTGGGTTATGAATGGCATCGATGTATTCTGCCATCGAGCGCAAGGTCTGTTTCAATTCCCTTTTATCTTTCTCATCTTTCCAGGCTCGGTTGACTATCTTTGTGGTGGATGCCTCTAGATGATGCACATCCGCGGCTCTTGAAGTAGTTCTAAGATCTATTTTTTCAATTGTGAAGTCTTGAACCGTAGGGTCTTGAACCTCCTCATTAGTTGTTGGCCGAGCTATTTCAGCACTCCAGTTCCCATTATTAGGGTCAATATCTACCCTAGATGTTGTTTTTAGTTTCTTGGATTTGGGATTTTTTCCCAAACACTTACTCACCATGTCCTCCAACAACAAAGAAAATGGGACTATTTTCCTTTTGTCGCTGATCGAGCTTTCTAGCCATTTGGGTGCAGAGGCCGAGACTTCTTTACCAGGATTTACTTGATTAGAGGGCACATTTGAAATCATCATTAGGTCAACGGAGTCAGAAGCAATCTTTGTCTGTTGTTTTGCACTAACTTCCTCTGCCATCGGTGAATCAGGCTCTTTATCACCTATTGCTTCTCCCGAATCCTCTTCAAAATTTAAATCCACAACTATTCTTTCAGAAGTTTGTCTCTTTCTCTTGCTTTTAGTCCTTGATCTGGTAGCACGGGGAGGCAGAATAGTTGTAAGGGCCTTTTTGGATTCTTTGATGATAGGACCCCTTCCAGTTATTGACTTGGAAGTACCTGCACCACAGATAGCAATAAGCTGGTTAGAGGAGCTTATTGGGGATGGTGATTCAACCATTGATGTACATTGCTGGGAAACTTTATTTTGAACTTTCTCTAGTTTTTGTTCCCTCAACCATTTCTCGGTTCTCCTTATCACCGGGAGGGTCTTAACCTCAATCCTATCTTCTTCATCTTTAACCTAGTCAACTTCTGGAATAGGTGATTGTTTTATCTGTTCAAATTGTGGATCAATCACCTGTTCTTCATCATCAAAAATTCCAAAAATGTCCATATTTAAATTAAGGGTAATTATTTGTCCCAAGGAGAACCTGCACCACAGTCTTCTTCTGACCTCGAATTCATCTGAACAATCCTCCAATTGAGGAATATGTGAAAACCCTGTTCCAAAATCCAAGTTATCCCTGACAAAGCCTTTGCTGTCAAATTGGGATTTGGCAGAGAAGTACTGAAAATTGATTTTTTTAAGATCCGCTTCTAAATTCAAAGCATCAGACACTGACTGGCATGAATAATGTCCAAGCTCAATGGGAAAGGAGATACCAAGTTCCTTCTTCATTGGGAACTTCTTACTCACATGGGCTAGCTGTCTACAGACCTTTATCAATACAAAACGATCAAAAACATACTGAGGTAACTTCAAAGGTTCACTGTCAAAACCCCCAACTCTGATATAAGTGAACTTGGGAAACTGAATAAAGAAGCTACCATAAATGTTGATCAGCTGCATAGCTTCATCAGACATCCTCTTATTGATGTTGTTTGCTAATTCGTAAGTCATTCTCCCGGTAAAAACATCATTAAGCCTAAGAGACATCAGATGCTTGATCTTCTTTCCAATAGTGGTAGCTACAAAGTCCTGGCTCATAACCCGGTCTCCAAAATTTGGAAAAAAGTTAGGTCTGCCATTTCCCTCTCATCCTTCGACGTTGCCACAAAAAAATGTCTCCTTCCCTCCAAAGAATCCACCCCCCGCATCTATGGGGTCCCAAAAATCCACAAGGCCAACATCCCTCTTCGTCCCATTGTGGACACCATCGGTTCACCCACGTACAAGCTTGCTACCCACCTAGCCAAGCTTATATCTCCTCTTGTGGGTAAGTCAAGTTCCTTCATTAAGAATTCCACCCATTTCGTAGAATTCATCAGGGACAAAAAATTAGAAAGTGGTGACCTCCTAGTT
Organism: Cunninghamia lanceolata; assembly: GCA_027924645.1. Taxonomy (NCBI): domain Eukaryota; kingdom Viridiplantae; phylum Streptophyta; class Pinopsida; order Cupressales; family Cupressaceae; genus Cunninghamia; species Cunninghamia lanceolata. Next base: position 14,168,367 of record BSBN01001272.1, on the reverse strand, counting down.
AGTTTTGATGTGGTCTCCCTTTTCACCAAGGTCCCCATCCATGATTCCATTGAATTAATCAAACAAAAGACCAATGATGAGATTGCCTCCTTAGTTGAGCTTTGCCTCAGATCAACCTTTTTCTCATTCCAAGGAGTTGTTTATGAACAGTTGGACGGTGTTGCCATGGGTTCCCCTCTCTTCCCGATCGTCGCCAACCTTTACATGGAGTTCTTTGAAGAATCTGCACTTAACTCCTTTCCCCTCAAACCAAAATGGTGGAAACGCTATGTTGACGATACCAACATCTGTTGGCCTCATGGCCCTGAAAAGATGGAAGAATTCCACTCCCATCTCAACCACATAGCCAAGTGCATCTCTTTCACCAAAGAGCTTGAAACTAATAACGAGCTCCCTTTCCTTGACATTCTCCTCCTCAAAAAACCTGATGGATCCCTAGGCCATCGGGTGTTTCACAAATCTAGCCACACCGACCTTTACCTCCACTCTTCCTCCCATCACCACCCGGCTCAAAAAATGGGAGTCCTTAAAACCTTAGCCTCTAGAGCCTTTCGTATCTGTGACAATGAGAACCTTGACCTTGAACTTTCTCACCTCACCAAAGTTTTTGAATTGAATGGTTACAAAAGGAAACACATCTTGCGAGCGTTCAATCAAGCCAGGTCTCGCCTTAGCTCCAAGCCTAAGGACTCCAAACCTTCTGACCTCCCGATTGCCACCCTTCCCTACATAGAAGGCCTCTCTAACAAAATTTCTAAGATTCTTCTCAAAAAGGGCCTCCTATGCACCTTCAAACCTATCACCACTCTTAGAAATATGATTCCTTCTCCTAAAGACCCCAGGGACCTCCTTCTCAACTCTGGTGTCTACAAGATTGTCTGTTCTTGTGGCACCCCCTACATTGGGGAGACAGGGTGCTCCTTCAGCACTAGGATTAAAGAGCATAGCGCAGACATCAGGCATGAGCATACCTAGAAATCCGCCCTTGCTGAGCACTCTTCCCTAACCAAACACCACATCTGCCTTAAAGACACTCAAATCTTAGTTAGTGAAGATAACTTTTTCAAGAGAAAACTCAAAGAGGCCATTGAGATTAGTAACCACCCTTCCAATCTCAATCGCGACGATGGTTGGAGCTTAAGCTTCTCGTGGAACCCCTTGCTTGCCCACATTCGACACAGCTCTCGTCCTCCTGCCTGAGTTCTCTCTCTTCTTCCCCTTGGGTCTCTTTGCCTCTGGACCCGCTCTTGTCCCCCCTCCCCTCTTTCCGTCCCACCCCGCGCCTTACCTGGCGTTCCGCCTCCTCCCCATCCTTTGTAGTCCTTCTCTCTTTCATGCCTTCCTTCTTGTCTTCTTTCCCCCCTGCACCTAGCCCATTGACCTCTCTCCCTCCCCCTTCTATGCCTTCATTTGGATTCTATCCCTTTGGGTCATCCCCCTTCTCCCTTGATCAGGTTCTTCCTTGCTTCGGGTCCTCCTAGCTGGGTGTTCGTCCTTTCGTGTCGTGTCCTCTTTTTCTTTTGGTTGTCCTTGGTTGTTGTTGTTCAGTTGTTTGACCTCTCTCTCTCTCTCTCTCTCTCTCTCTCTCTCTCTCTCTCTCTCTCTCTCTCTCTCTCTCTCTCTCTCTCTCTCTCTATACTTATATAGAAGTGCTCTCCTTTTTGATGTTGTTACATGACTCTTCCTACTCTTCTTTTTCCTCCTTTCTCTCTTCCTTCTTGTTTTTGATCTTTCTTCTTTGTCTTTGAGAGTATCTCGTCTGGTGCTCTCCCTCGTGTTCTTGCTTGCTCGTTGGTTGCTTGCCCCTTTCTCCTATTCATTCGTTCCATTTACTTTCTTTTATCAATCTTTCATTCATTTTCTAATTTATTTCACTTCGTTATTATTCTTCTTGGTCTTTTCTTATTTTTATATTTCATGGTTGTTGGTTTTGTTTGTTTGTAATAAGCAATTACAAACATTTGACCCTTTTCTTGGTTTTTTGTAGTTGTCTATTCGTAATATATTTTTTACTTCTTCATATATTTGGCTTGTTGCCCTCTTAATTTTCTTCTATTTTTTGCTTGGTTCTTATTTTTATACAATTGCACACACATATATTTATATATATTCTATTGTTAGCATTTATTCGCTGTCGGGTTTTTATTTGTCTCTCATATAGATATGTATATTCGCACATATATTCTTATATGTTTGCCTTGTTTTATTATATATATACTAATCTTCGTGCTCTCTCGTGTTATTTTATTTTACCTCCTCTAGTCTTTTCCTCCTTGTAATTGTTAGATATACACAAACTATATTTATTGGGCATATTATTATTCATTTCCTCTATTATTTTGTAGGTTTTTTAATCTCCTTTTATGTTTTAATTGTGTTGGGTTTTTGTCTTAATGTGCTTTGTTGTTTGTTTTCTTTATTCTTGATTGTTCTTTGGGTTTCCGCGCACCTCCATCCTATTTAGAGTCTCAGTCTGCAAATTACCTTTCTATCTCTCTTCTCTTGCTATTTCTTCTGATGATGGATCATAGAGTGTGATCCGAAACGTTGAGGTTTAAAACTCACACACAATTAATTCCTGAAATATGTAATTGCAATCATTAACCCTCCTATAATTCTCATAGCAGTTATGCATCTGTAATTGTGAATAATAGTCATAAATTTTGCTGTGCTCAACCAAGGGCGCATGAGGTAGCCCTATCCATTGTCTTGTAGACGTCAGGCAATAGAAGAGGTACGAAGACATATAGAAATCTTTATTCCCTAAACAATTACTTAAACCCAGATGCAAACATTCGGCTATAATTTCAGCCCAGTCCAAATACTGTTCCCCTTGGAGGATCACCTGGATGAAGAAATACATCCAATCTTCCTAATGATATGCCATCAAACTACCCTTTAGTCTATACAACAATACCACAATATCCTTTACCTCTTGAATCATGTGGTCTCTTGTCAGTGGTCTAGGCAGTCTTGAACCCCCTTTCTGGAATTTCAGTAACCAGTTTCTTGCTATCACGCTCCTGTAGTTTGCTTTCTTTAGTGAGAAATGCCCATAAGAAGAAGTAATATTGAGGTTAGAATATGTTTCCTTGGGCGGTATTCTCATCACAAACATTAGGGTTTGTCTATTGACATGAAACAACACGCTACCATATGTATTTCTGATGCACCTGTTTCGGAGTTCATACCTATTCATGCACTCCAGGACTAATTCGGGGCACTGTACAGCCATGGGGAAGGCCACAGCTTCAACCAAACCACTTTCTACTATCTTCTTCATCATAGGAGTTGGCACAGGATTTTTAGCCCTCTCCCTAAATTCTTCTTCAATGTATCTGAAATTACTGCGAAATTTGGGCAACAAGAATCTTATACCTCCTGCGCTATTCTCCTTTGCATCACACAGTATGTTCATTTGCTAAATTTGGCTTGTTCTCTCTTGATAAAGGCATTAACCAAGTCAAATAATTATCACCCGAAACAATTCGTGCTAAAAATGCTTGGAAAGACATGAATTCTGACATCTACATTAATGGCAAGCATTCTTCACGCACGACCATGATGTATAATAATTATCCACAACCTTCCGAAAATTAGAACTTTCTGTTTCATAATGAGTTTCGGATATATTTTCCTCCAAATTTCCCCCTAAATTTTGACTTAGAGAGCCTTGGGGAGAAATGAGATTATAGTCACTGAACCCTTGAACCATTGAACCATTGAACTTTTGGGAAGTGGTTCAATGCGAAGGTTCAAATATACAAATTGAATTACATGAAGGGGCAAACAGTTCACTTTTAAGGAACGTTGAACTTCAGACTCTTGAACTATTGAACCTTTGAACCGTTGGAATATGGTTCAACTCGAAGGTTCAATGATACGAGATGGACTACACAAATTGGCCAACAGTCACATGACTTTGCAAGAAACTTTGAACTTTGAAATAGTGAACCGTTGAACCATTGAACTCTGCTATAAGGTTCAAGTGGAAGGTTCAACGATATATTAAATTACACAAGGGAACTGAGTGAACACGACTCTTTATGAAGCATTGAGCATTGAACTCTCGAACCGTTGAAAAAGGGTTCAAGTTCAACCGGAAGGTTCAAAGACATATTTGAGTTAAACAAAAAGGGTCGACAGTTCACTTTGAGAAACATTGAAGTATTGAACCCGTTGAACCATTGAACTCTTGAACTTTAAGAATGGTTCAAGTTCAAAGGTTCAATCCTTTAGTAATTTCATATACAAAAGACAATAGGCGGGTGAACTTTAAGAATAAAGAGCCGACTTAAGAAACAAAGATATGACCAAAAAGGGAAAATGGTAAGTCAACTCTTGCTTAGGGAAACCTCACGAAGATTAAATAATGGCGACTCAAAAGGCAACATTAGCTCTGACTGGGGACTGCATTTTATGACAAAATGCAGAGAACTCAGAACTCTGGTTACGCAAAAATTGAAACACGGTTGCTGAAGGAAAAGAAACAAGGCAAACCAAAACCAGGGAAGGAAAATAACAGCACACGGCAACAAAGGAAAGACTATGTACAAAATAGGGGATACCTGCTTTACAGGCGATACAATTTAAGATCCTGTCCATTATAGGACAGGGGTAAAATAGCTCCATCCAGATATTCCAACTTGAAAGAATTAGGACCCAGTACCTGATGAATTTTGAAAGGTCCTTTCCAAAGTGAGTCAAATTTGCTATGTGCTCCTTTAGGTTCTCTTCTTCTGTCCCACAACAGCACTTCATCTCCCTCTATGAATTTTCTGAGCCTTGTTTTTCGATCAAAAATCTTCTTGACCCTGGCCTGATGAGCAGTAATCCAATCAACCAATTCATTCCTTTCCTCTTCAATCTTGGTCAAGTACATAACTCTTTTCTCCAAGGAATCTTGAAAGTATTGATCTTCAATTACACTTTGCAATTTAGCTGCAGATAACTCCAAAGGTAATGATAACTGAGCTCCTATTCCATAAACCAACTCAAAAGGCGTCATTCCTATTGCCCTTTTAGGAGTTACCCTATCAGCCCAGAGTGCTTCGTACAATCTCTTATGCTAATCTTTGGGATTCTCGCTCACCAATTTGCTCATGATGGTTACCAAATTTTTATTACTGGACTCAGCTTGTTCGTTCCCTTGAGGGTAGTAATCTGATGAGTGAGAAAGAGATATACTATGCTCATAGCATAAAGAAGTAAGTTCAATTGAGGAAAAACTGGTGGCGTTATCTGCTACAAGTTTCTGAGGGACACCAAAACACACCAGTATATTTTCTTTGAGAAAATTACATACCACTTCTGAAGTGGTTCTCTTCACAGGGACTGCTTCAGCCCATTTTGTAAAATAGTCTATTGTTGTTAAAATGTGAGTATGTCTGACACTTGAAGGAGGTGAAAGAGGCCCAATAAAGTCCAAACCCCATTGCTTAAAAGGTTCTTCTATAACAACAGGCCTGAGAGGCAATGCTGCAAGTTGTGGCCTTCCTGAAAACATTTTGCATTTTTCACAGTTAGCTACCCATCTGTATGCATCCTTAAACATACCTAGCCAATAATAACAATTTCTCAGGATTTTGAAGGCTGTGACTGAAGAAGAGAAGTGTCCACCGCAAGCTTCATTATGAAAAGCTTCCAAAAGCTTGTGCTGCTGTTCCTTATCTAAACATCTCAAAAAGGTTCCATCTAGTCCCTTTTTGTATAAGACATCACCCCAAATGACATATTTTGCTGCTTTTAACTTCAAATTTCTTTTCTCCTTTGGGGACAAGTGACTGGGACAGTCTCCACAAGTAAGATAGTGTGCTACATCTAGGAACCATGGGTCCTGTAAACTCACCAACAGGACTGTGGGAAGTTCTTCTTCTTCCTCTTCCTTACTCTCAGCAATCAATTTACACAGACCTTGACCTCTGACCAATTTGGTTGGCCTAACTTCCAAGTCATATTCTTGAATTTTAGCAACCCATGTTGCTCTTTTATTCATCCCAACATCCTGTTGAGTAAGAATGCTTTTCACAGCCAAACTAGGCACAAACACAACTGAATGAGAGTGAAGTATGTAATATCTGAACTGTTTAACAACCTTTACTATAGCGAAAGCTTGTTTCTCAGCTAAAGAATATTTAAGTTCATGCTTCTTGAGAGGAACACTCATAAAGGCAATTGGGGCTTCTTCATTCAATCCATTTTTTTGCAGTAAGATACCAGACATGGTATGTTCTGAAGCATAATAATAAATAATAAAATCTTTTTGGAAATCAGGGTTTACCAAAGTAGGTGTTTGTGCAATTGCCTCTTTAATATCTTCAAATGCTTTCTTAGCAGCCTCGTTCCATCTGAATACTTGTTTCTCACTCATCATTCCCACAATATGTTTCGTAATTTCAGCAAAATCAGGAATGAATCTTTTGAGAAAATTGATCTGGCTAAAGAAATACTTAACTCCAGTCCTATTAGAAGGAAGACTTAGTTGTTGTATTTCCCTAACCCTCTCTGGATCAATCTTGATTCCATCCTTTGAAACTAAATGTCCCAACAACTTACCCTCTGTCACATGAAGACTAACTTCTTAGGATTAAGAGATATGCCATGACTCTGACACCTTTGTAAAACAGCCTCCAAATCCTTTAGATGATCCTCCCTTTTTCTTGAGAAAACAGTCAAATCATCAAGATAAATGGCAATAATTCTATCTTTCAAATCTCTGAAGGATGAATCCATCGCCTGTTGGAAAGTTGCACCAATATTAATCAAACCAAAGGGCATACAGTTATAAGCAAATGTTCCCCGGGGTGTAGTGAAAGCAGTTTTATGTTGATCAGATGCAACCACACTTATTTGATTATAACCTGAGAATCCATCTAACATGGACATCATCTCAGATCCAGCAACCGTTTGTAAAATGTGATCCATCACAGGTAAGGGATAGTTATCCTTCAAACTAGTCTGGTTCAGATTCCTAAAATCAACACAAATCCTTATTTCTCCATTCTTTTTGCGTACTGGGACAATGTTTGCCACCCAAGTGGAGTGATGGATCGGATAAATAATCCTAGCCTTCAACATTTTATCAATCTCCTTAAAAATGGCCTCAGTAACCTTTGGGTTATAGTTCATCAACTGCTATCTGAATGGAGCTGCATTTGCTTTCAAAGGAATATGATGCTGAAACTGCCCACGCCTAAAATCCTTAAGGTTATCATAGCACCAAGCAAAGACATCCTTATATCTAATCAACAACTTAATCAATTTGTTTTTCTCCTCAGGTGAACAACACCTACCAATAGAAATCCATTTTGGATCAGTTTCACTCCCAGTGTTTATTTTCTCATAATCCTCCTGTTTATCAGGATTCTAAACAAATTTGCCTTTGGTATATTCATCTTGTCTAGTGAACAAATGCTCTAGAGAGACCAACCCTTTGGGGATTTTGTTTCCCTTCAACTGGATTACATCATCCTTTGAATTAATCCCTGGATCAGGACTGAATTCTTTACATTTTGCTTCAGAGCCTTCAAAATAAGTTCCCAAGAACATCTCAATATTCTCCAAGAATCTTCTGATCTGCCTATCATTCTCAAAAACTTGCCAATTTTCAACATTATCCGGGACATTAGGACGATAGACTAGTTCAATTCTATATGAATCTTTTTTGAAATCAGGGTGTGGCAGAAGAAGAGAAGCTGACACTGCTAGAGAATCTGCCCAAGTGTTCAGATCCCTGGGAATTGCCTCAATAGAAAAGGCATCAAAGTATTCTATCTCATCCCAAACCTTGTTTCTGTAATGTCTCAACCTTTCATTTTTTACTGAGAAAATGCCCCTTACCTGCTTGACAATTAGTTCAGCATCACCCTTTGCTCTGAGTATCTTTACACCTTTTCCTTTGGCTTCATTTAACCCAAGCAATAGAGCCTCATACTCTGCAGTGTTATTAGTGTTTTTAAATTCCAACTTGAAAGAGTAAGGAAAATTTTCATCTTCAGGTGAAATCAACACAACCCCAGCTCCTGAACCAGCGATAGCACAACTATCGTCAAATTCCATGGTCCATAGATCATCTGAATGAACAGAATTTGGGACAGATTCTTCCTTCATGTTCTCAGAAGAGAGAAAGTAATTACCAAATTCACATTCTTCAAATAGAATTTGAGACTTAGGATCATCAGAAGGGTATATAGTAAACTTGCATTTAGGTTCAGGTTCTAGCTTAACTTTCTGCTTTCCCACTAGAATTGTAGCTTCTGACCAATCCAATTTAATTTGCCCACCCAAATCTTTGCAAAAAGTCCTACTCAACAACATCCCATAACTAGCAGGAATATCTGCTACCAAGATAGTCAACTTCACTCTTTTATCAGGATAGGCTGCAAGAGCAACCCTTGCATCTTTTATTTGTCCAAGCAAAGAAATTTGTTTGCCATCCATGGAGTAACATCTACCAAAAGTCTTTGTGAGGGAAAGACCTAGGGCTTTGGCTACAGAAGAAGGCATAATATTATCAGAAGCACCTGAGTTTATGGTACAATTACTGAGTTTATGGCCATTTATGAATAAAGAAACATAAAAAGGGTTGGGCTTCATATCAGTAATATAAGAGGTATCATTAGATGAATTGGGAGTCATTTTGGGAGTATGCATGGGTGACTTAGGTGGAGAAGCAAACAATTGGGCAATGGGAGACTCAGCATTAACATTTAGTTGACTTTCAGTTTCAGTTTGTGTAGGACCACCTTTAACATATTTAACCAATCTATCAAGTTCTTTGGGCTTTAACTTGAGATATTCAGCAGGGGATATTTGAATCTTTGCAGACTTACAAAATTCTAGACTATCAAAAGAAGTTTCACGATAATTTCTATGTAACAATTTAATCTCTCGGGCTTTCCAATTAGCATCAAAGGTCTTAGTAAGAGGTTCCTTACCTTTAACAGGTACTTCTTGAGTATCAGAAAACCTCTGATTCTTTGGACTTCTAGTAAGCATAGCACATGAAGGATCTTCAAGAGTAACCAATATTTCACCTCCTCTTTCTGAATCTGATTCATACTCTAGGAAGTGTATTTTAGAGTCGCCAGGTTCCTCAAAGTTCCTTTCTTCCATGGTCATCTCCCCCAATACATCTTGAGTAGCAGCCATTTGAGCATATCTAAGCATCTCAGGACAAGAATTTCCGTCATGATCAGTAGTCAAATGAAAAGCACACATATTCCCTCTTTCAGGAGCAGCTTCAATAGTTAACCTTGGTTGTGCTGATATAAGTGGCACTGTCCTACCAGTATTTGCCTGTTGATTAAAATTCCTCCTGCCAATATCTTGATATGGTTGCTGGAATGAGGTACCAACCTTAGGTATTTGTCTTTTTAAGGCAATCATATCATTGACTAGTCTTTGAACCACAGGATCAGTAGAGGATGAGGGGTGAGCATTAGGAATTTGGACTTCTTTCTTCCATTTTCCAGCCATAATAAGATCATCCTCTAACCCAACTGCCAAGGTTTGTGTAGCTGCTAAATCAACAATTGCACCTCTTCTGAGATGGAAACTAATATCAGGAGGCATAGAATTAATAAAGAAACATTTCTGATTCTCAGGAGTTGGCCTTTTTGCAGTAGGGATTTTGTGCACTATTCTATAGAATTTGGCTATGAATTCCCTCATAGGCTCATGTATCTCTTTCTTAAGCTGAGTCAATTGAGCAAGAAGGGAATGTTCATCTTCTGCACTCTTAAACCTATTTTCAAATGCAGTTTTCATATCATTCCAATTTGTGATTGAAGAGTTAGCTAGATGATAGAACCATTGTGCTGCAGTATCAGTTAAAGTTTGCACAAAAAGCCTAATGGCTACATCTTGATGTTGCACGCCTAATATGCCACATGCTACGGCAAAGGCACTCAGATGTTCCTCTGGTGATTGTCTTCCATCTCCATTAAATTTGGGCAAGTTTTCCCTTGCATTTTTAGGTAGAGGATTCAAGTTGGCCCCTAAATTTAGAGGCCCTATGGCTGCTCCCCAAGGTTGGGCCATTGGTAGAAAGATTATAGCAGAGGGAATGGCAGTACCAGAAAGAGTTAAAGCTTGATAGACAGAGGATGCAGAGGGTTTAGGAGGGCTAGGAGGTCTACTTCTAGCTCTTCTAGTACGGGCAAGAATATATGGAAAATTTAAACTTTGCAGTGTTTGAAAAGTAGGATCCTCAATTCCCTCTCTTCTTAAAGACCTTGTATACCTTCTGGAATCCAGTTTATGATATTGTAATTGAATAGGTAGCTATTGATTTCTATGCAGTTCTTGATCTCTTCGCACTTCAGGGGCTTGATTCCTTGTTGCGTTTTCTGCCTGTCTCCTTCTTTTCCTAAGCAACAGCAATCTCAAATTATCGGCCAATTCTTCTTCTTTTTCTAATACTCTGCTTGCTCTCCTATAATCATCAATATTCCGACGAGTGCGCCAAGCAAGGGTATTCAACTGACTAATTATATATTCCTGCTCGTCTTGAAAACCAAGGTTAGGCTGCAGAATAGGAATTATGTTTAAATGTGGAAGCACCATTGTTGCTTCATATTAAGGCGACTAATCTTTCAATAAACGACTTCAATCCCCAGTAGAGTTGCCAAAAACTGTTGGCTAACAGATTTGTCCTGATCTTAAAATGTTTTATTCTGACTCTATACCCTTTTTCTTTCAAGAACAAATGGGTTAAACAACAAATGGGTGAACTATCAAGAATAGTTCCCCTCTGAATTAAGGTACAACTCCCTCTAGGATCTTCAATGAATTCAAATTATCCTAATTCTTCAGATACACTTTTAACCAGAAAGTGCTTAAAGGCAAACTAACATCCATACATCATCATGCTATGAATGCGATATCTTTTTCTACAACATCATTTAGTAATAGAATACACAGATTCTATTTTTAATAATAATCAAATATATGAACAACTGTATTGCTGAACCAACAAAAGATAAAACACATATAATGAGTTATCCAATGAAAGAATAATTACCATATGAAAGAAGATTTCGCACAGAAAACCTGATTTCAAATACTCAAATACACAGATCTAAGCATGCAGTAATTATTTCTCCTTTTCATTCATAGATGAAAAACGTTTTAGATAAACATCACATATATTGAAAAACAACAAAGGTTCAACTCCAAAAAAATTTTGTCTCTTCTCCTTAACTTCTGTGTCAGTTTTAACAACTAAAAACATATATATAGTTGCCCTAATTATCCAATCATGTAAACCAAACCCAGAGTTAAAGTAACTCTAACCAATGCGAGATTTAGTTTTTACAAACTCATTTAAAGATCAAGTTTTGAAAATAACTTTAACTAAAAAACTGAATAAAGAAACTGTGTAAGAAAGATTATGGCTGAGGTGACGGATTTGAATCTCCAGATTTGTTGTGTTCATTTGGGGAGGCACGTTGAGCTTTCCACTCCTGAAATGCTGTAACAAACTCCTAGATTTTCAAGAAATTGGGAATACCGATGTGTTTTACTCTTGCCTTCCAGACGTCTTTCTCCCTCTGAATTTTCCCCACCTTCTCCGTGTGTTCCGGGAGTGCGTCGATGCAGAGATAAAGAAGTGACTCCACCTTTGAAATCTGAGAGAAATCTTCGGTTAATAAGTTGTCACTTTCTTTAACGAAGCTGATCTTCTCCCTGAAGGATTGAATCACAGTATTGATGTCCTTTTCTGGTTCTCCATCAGCCTTTATATATTTTACATCAATACACTGTAGATCATGCTGTAATGATTTGGTGAATTTAGTTATTTCTTTGATCATTTTTGTGAGTTCAATCTGCCCTTGTCGGGATATTGAATTCCTCCATTCAATGTTTTTCTTACTTACATACAGTACATCCTCATCCAGACCTATTAAATTCTTTTCTGACAGAAATTTTGCTATCCCATATTTTTGTACTTCGTCAATTTGATTCATCACGTTCACCCATTTGCCTTCATCTTTTATCCAGGAAGCATTCTGTGTCTTCAAGTCATCAATGGTGACTGTGGTTTGATCATATATATTTTTCAGTTCATGAATATATTCTGTACCTTTCTGCATAATACAATCCAACCAATCATCAAATACCTTAGTTACCATTTTGTTCCTGTTTACTTGGTCCAACATTTTTTGGTTAGCTGGAGATTTAGGATCAAAAGACAAAGAAAGTTGTGAAACTAGTTGTGGATTTGGGTTATGAATTGCATCAATGTATTTTGCCATCGAGCACAAGGTCTGTTTCAATTCCCTTTTATCTTTCTCATCTTTCCAGGCTCGGCTAACTATCTTTTTGGTGGATGCCTCTAGATGATGCACATCCGTGGCTCTTGAAGCAGTTCCAAGATCTATTTTTTCAATTGTGAAGTCTTGAACTGTAGGGTCTTGAACCTCCTCATTAGTTGTCGACCGAGCTATTTCAACGCTCCAATTCCCAGTATTAGGGTCAATATCTACCCTAGATGTTGGTTTTAGTTTCTTGGATTTGGGAGTTTTTCCCAAACACTTACTCACCATGTCCTCCAACAACAAAGAAAATGGGACTATTTTTCTTTTGTCGCTGATCGGGCTTTCTAGCCATTTGGGTGCAGAGGCCGAGACTTCTTTACTAGGATTTGCTTGATCAGAGGGCACATTTGAAATCATCATTAGGTCAACGGAGTTAGAAGCAATCTCTGTCTGTTATTTTGCACTAACGTCCTCTGCCATCGGTGAATCAGGCTCTTTATCACCTATTGCTTCTCCCGAATCCTCTTCAGAATTTAAATCCACAACTATTCTTTCAGAAGTCTATCTCTTTCTCCTACTTTTAGTCCTTGATCTGGTAGTACGGGGAGGCAAAATAGTTGTAAGGGCCTTTTTGGATTCTTTGATGACAGGACCCCTTCCAGTTTTTGACTTGGAAGTACCTGCACCACAGATAGCAATAAGCTAGTTAGAGGAGCTTATTGGGGATGGTGATTCAACCATTGATGTACATTGCTAGGAAACTTTATTTTGAACTTTCTCCAGTTTTTGTTCCCTCAACCATTTCTCAGTTCTCCTTATCACCGGGAGGGTCTTAACCTCAATCCTATCTTCTTCATCTTTATCCTAGTCAACTTCTGGAATAGGTGATTGTTTTATCTGTTCAAATTGCGGATCAATCACCTGTTCTTCATCATCAAAAATTCCAGAAATGTCCATATTTAAATTAAGGGTAATTATTTGTCCCAGGGAGAACCTGCACCACAGTCTTCTTCTGACCTCGAATTCATCTGAACAATCCTCCCAATAATCCTCCAATTGAGGAATATGTGAAAACCCTATTCCAAAATCCAAGTTATTCTTGACAAAGCCTTTGCTGTCAAATTGGGATCTGGCAGAGAAGTATTGAAAATTGAATTTTTTAAGATCCACTTCTAAATTCAAAGCATCAGACACTGACTGGCATGAATAATGTCCAAGCTCAATGGGAAAGGAGATACCAAGTTCCTTCTTCATTGGGAACTTCTTGCTCACATGGGCTAGCTGTCTACAGACCTCTATCAATACAAAACGATCAAAAACATACCGGGGTAACTTCAAAGGTTCACCGTCAAAACCCCCAACTCTGATATAAGTGAACTTGGGAAACTAAATAAAGAAGCTACCATAAATGTTGATCAGCTGCATAGCTTCATCAGACATCCTCTTATTGATGTTGTTTGCTAATTCGTAAGTCATTCTCCCGATAAAAACATCATTAACCCTCCTGTAATTCTCATAGCAATTATGCATCTGTAATTGTGAATAATAGTCATAAATTTTGCTGTACTCAACCAAGGGCGTGTGAGGTAGCCCTATTCATTGTCTTGTAGACGCCAGGCAATAGAAGAGGTACGAAAACATATAGAAATCTTTATTCCCTAAACAATTACTTAAACCCAGATGCAAACATTCGGCTCTAATTTCAGTCCAGTCCAAATACTGTTCCCCTTGGAGGATCACCTAGATGAAGAAATACATCCAATCTTCCCAATGATATGCCATCGAACTACCCTTCAGTCTATGCAGCAATACCACAATATCCTTTACCTCTTGAATCATGTGGTCTCTTGTCAGTGGTCTAGGCAGTCTTGAACCCCCTTTTTGGAATTTCAATAACCAGTTTCTTGCTATCACGCTCCTATAGTTTGCTTTCTTTAGTGAGAAATGCCCATAAGAAGAAGTAATATTGAGGTTAGAATATGTTTCCTTGGGCGGTATTCGCATCACAGACATTAGGGTTTGTGTATCGACATGAAAAAACACGCTACCATATGTATTTCTAATGCACCTGTTTTGGGGTTCATACCTATTCATGCACTCCAGGACTAATTCGGGGCACTGTACGGCCATGGGGAAGGCCGCAGCTTCAACCAAACCACTTTCTACTATCTTCTTCATCATAGGAGTTGGCACAGGATTTTTAGCCCTTTCCCTAAATTCTTCTTCAATGTATCTAAAATTACTGCGAAATTTGGGCAACAAGAATCTTATACCTCCTGCGCTATTCTCCTTTGCATCACACAGTATGTTCATTTGCTAAATTTGGCTTGTTCTCTCTTGATAAAGGCATTAATCAGGTCAAATAATTATTACCCAAAACAATTTGTGCTAAAAATGCTTGGAAAGACATGAATTCTGACATCTACATTAATGGCAAGCATTCTTCACGCACGACCATGATGTATAATAATTATCCACACCCTTCCAAAAATTAGAACTTTCTATTTCATAATGAGTTTCAGATATATTTTCCTCCAAATTTCCCGCTAAATTTTGACTTAGAGAGCCTCGGGGAGAAATGAGATTATAGTCACTGAACCCTTGAACCATTGAACCATTGAACTTTTGGGAAGTGGTTAAATGCAAAGGTTCAAATATACAAATTGAATTACATGAAGGGGCAAATAGTTCACTTTTAAGGAACGTTGAACTTCAGACTTTTAAACTATTGAACCTTTGAACCGTTGGAATATGGTTCAACTCGAAGGTTCAATGATACGATATGGACTACACAAACCGCCCAACAGTCACGTGACTTTGCAAGAAACTTTGAACTTTGAAATAGTGAACCGTTGAACCATTGAACTCCGCTATAAGGTTCAAGCGGAAGGTTCAACGATATATTAAATTACACAAGGGAACTGAGTGAACACGACTCTTTATGAAGCATTTAGCATTGAACTCTTGAACCATTGAACCTTTGAACTGTTGAAAAAGGGTTCAAGTTCAACCGGAAGGTTCAAAGACATATTTGAGTTAAACAAAAAGGGCTGACAGTTCACTTTGAGAAACATTGAAGTATTGAACCCGTTGAACCATTGAACTCTTGAACTTTAAGAATGGTTCAAGTTCAAAGGTTCAATCCCTTAGTAATTTCACATACAAAAGACAATAGGCGGGTGAACTTTAAGAATAAAGAGCCAACTTAAGAAACAAAGATATGACCAAAAAGGGAAAATGGTAAGTCGACTCTTCCTTAGGGAAACCTCACGAAGATTAAATAATGGCGACTCAAAAGGCAACAGAACGGTATCCAATACCGATCGTGTAATTAATTCCAACAACTTGTAAAGGTACTCTGATTCCTTGTTGATTTACACTACAACCATTACCTACATAGTCACAATTTTTATAAAGGATTGTAAATGCTCGACCATAGAGGGATGTCATCTTTTTAGAAGATGGTGTTGCCTCATAGGTTTCATAATCTATAGTATAAGTAAGGGTATTGTCTTTGTTTTCTACTAAAGAAACTTTGGGTTTCTCAGGTGTTTCCAAAGATTGCTTGGATGAGATCAATGCGAATTTTGATGTGTCAGGATTAGAGTTATTAAGTTTATATTCCCCCACAAAGGAAGAAGTAAAATCTAATGAACCCCAATCATCACCAAAAAGTGCATTTGATAGTTTAGAGTCTTGCACAACATTATCTGTGGTAAGAGGTATTGATGAATCAACTCGTAAATTATTTAGACTCTTATGATTGTTAACTTGTTTTTGCACTTCAATATGTAAACAACTATTCCTTTTAGGATCAGCTTTGATGGTGTGAAGTTTATTTTCGTAAATAAATTTTATTGATCGGTGAAGGGTAGACGAAATTACCCCATGTCATGGATCCACGATCTACCAAGAATCATATTATATGGAAGCGAACCAGGCATGACATGAAAAAGGGTAGATAATATCACGAGTCCAATTTTTACATGTAAATTTATGGTAGCCTAGGATTGTCTACCAACATTATCAAAGCCACAAATGTTAAGCTTGTCTGATTTGATTAAAGATGTGTCAATCTTGATTCTGTGTAGCAATTCAATGCCACAAACATTAAGAGCCGACCCATTGTAAATCATAACTCACTTTATCAACTTTTTATCTATTATGACAAATATTATAAGTGGATCATTTTCATTTTGAACTTTAATTGATGGTACTTCATGTTGTTCAAACAAAATATTTGTTTTTGTCACATGCATACAATCTAACAGACAACAGGTCGTACAATCACCTTTTGTAAAGCTTCTTGGAGCATTCCGTGGTATGTGTTGTCAATGAGATTTGCACCTTGTTAAACATAATGTTTAACAATCTATTGAAACATGGGAAGACCTCTAAAGATGTGGGTAACTTTAAAAGTAGAGGTCAACCTCCGGAGAAGGCTGACTTCCTATAGTTATCACCTAAACTACTGTTTTGACAAGGAAAAGGGTGAAGAAGAAATTGTATAAAAATGAAATCTATGACTAAGGTGATGCACCAAAACTAACTAGGACCTGCAAACATAGCTCATATACACTTGGTTTGATCAGCAAAGTAACTTGACATACACAGCCCAAAATGATATGCTTCTACATAAATATTTCATACAAAGTTTATATGCCTTACTCCTAGCAGGAAAAATATATCTTCACAACTAAAATGTTTGCATTTTCAACACAACCTATGACCTGTAAATTGCATATTCTTCTACAAAAGATGCTAAAACTGAGACAGAACTACAAGGAAATAGATAATCTCACAAATAATTGCATCAATCAATTCGAATGCACACAATGAAGCAGAAAATTGAGAAGGCAAAATAAAATATATTTATTAGTTTCCAAGGTAATCACTGGTATACATATCCAAAAGCAAATGAATTACAAACTCACAAAACTCTGAGCAAGGATAAAAATCACAACTCTCTGAAATCTGCATGTAAGAACTAAGTACAAAAGAGTCACATAAGTGACTATATCCACCACTATCCAAGTGGTTCCACAATACAAGGAGTCTGAAACAAACTGAGGTCAGATGCCCACAAAAAGCCTAAAATCTAGGGCCTATATCTCCTCCACATGAGCCCACAATGAAGGAAAAAGTCTATGATAACCTAGTCAACCATAATGAGTCATGAAAACAAGTCTAAAAGGACTCTAAGAGCAATAAAACACTCCTAGATACCCTCTAACAATCAACTCAACTACTAATTGTCATCAAGACTTACTTAATCTCCCTCCACTCTAAGGCAAAACAAAGAACTACACTTCTGGTATGTGTCTGCCACATCTTCACAACTCAATCTATATTCCCTCACAAGTCACTAAAGCCCTCCATACACACCCCTCTACTCTCCTTTGCAATAAAAGGTAACAATAACACTTAAATTACTCATAATGTCATCACTTAAGTTATTGTTTTACATTAAATATCCTATGCAAGGAAAAAAAACAAATACAAAGGAAAATGGCACCGAGGTGCTCATCCTAGTACACAAGAAGAAAAAGACTTAACAAAGTCTTCACATATATCATGGCCACCTTGTGGCACTATCTAGGCATTGCATGTTATGTTATGGACCACGGGTTATTTCAAATGCTATGCAAAGGATATAATAATGCAAAAAGAAAAGAAATGACCCATCGGGTCTTTAGGGTTATGAAACCCTAAGACACAAAAGCAACCTTTTGAAGTTCATTTTGCACTTTGCAATATTGAAATCTTGCTCTCTGCTATTTCCTCGCCACCATAAGGGTTTCATGTATGAGGTTCCTATAGATGATTCTGAGAACATTCTCACTAGCTTTTTGACATTTATGCTACAAAGGCTGAAGGTAAGTCTAATGAAGTCATTGCTTAGAAGCATACTGCAATTTTTACCATTTCTTGCTGCTCTTTTAACACTATATCTGTTGTATATCTCTATATTTTGCACGGCCATGATTAGAAAGGTTGAAAATTCATGTAGACATGACTGTATTTCAAGAATGAAGCTACAGAAAATAATGAAATTTGTCATTTCTGTTCCTTATCTTCTCTCTGTATATGATGTTTTCTATATATGGATTTTTTTATTCTCTCTAAAATGAAAAAGACATAGTGGGCTTTGCTTATTCTGATCACTGGAAAAAAGAAGCTAGGGTTTACACAGAAAAACAAAACCCTCATTCTTTCTTGAACAACTATGAAGTAATATCATTTAGTCTGGTTTTCTGTTCATGAAGAATGAAGATTTTTTAGTGATATCTTCTAGGGTTTGATATGCAAAACCCTAAGTTCCTCTTTTCTATTCATTATCATCATTTATAGCATTCTGAAAGGTTTATGTAACTATCTCATGTTATTTCTGGCATATTCTCTGGTATATGCTTCTGTAGATAGTTGAAAATGGACAAAACTGTATAGATTCTAGGCATTTTTTATTTCTGAACATATTTTCTGTACCTGTCAGTTCTTCATGAACATTTTACCTCCTCTGTCATTCATGAGCACCCAGAACAACTGTAACTATATATTGCATTTATGTGTCTACAATTTTCTTAGAAGATATTCTGAAAAACAAAGTGTTCTGGCTTGAAAGAATAGCTACCTAGATCTGGAAATGTGGTAAGAGGTCTGTAGCTATATATTGCATATGAATCTATATATTTTTGCCTATTTTGCATATATTCTCTAGTTTATCTCTAGAATAGACAAAACTATAAGGATTCTGAACATTGATTGGTAACAACTCTTGATGATAGTCATTAATGGCTGTCTTTTCCCATTGCACACATTCATTGTGACTATATTTTTAGGTCACGGGCTGACTGTCCTTAATATCTCTGTTGTCTCCATCTTCATACATGCTGCTCCTTGTTTGTGTATGGATCTTATCTTCTTAGCTGTGCATGGATCTGTCTCACTCCTTTTGATGGTGAGGAACTAGGATAGGTTGAAGGTTTCAATGTTTAACAATGTTTGACACTCAAAACTCAAATTCAAAGGTCATCATAGAAAAGTGGGAACAATAGTAGGTTTTCTTGGGATCATCATGCTGAGGCTTATTTGACATCCCCTAAGATAGATTCCAATCATTGGCTAAGGTTAGGCAGGCTTCAAGACGAGACTTCCTTCTTTAGACCATTCAACTCCTTGTAGCCCTTGAAACAAGAACAGTCAGTTATAAATCTTGACACAAGTTTGCAAGATCAAATCTTAGACAATCCTAAGATACCCATTTAGACTCCCTAGAACATATCCCAAATTGGGTATTGGTTGTTTTGGATGGTATAGCCTAACCTATAACCCCTCCTAGTAGCTTAGAGCCCCAATTAGCCCTATTTTGTGAAGCAACTACCCTTGGATGGAATGTTAGAACTTTCAGGACTACTTGAACATGTCAAGGACCTGCCAAAACCATAGAATCTAGGATTTACTTGCTTCTAAAGTTGAATATAATCAAATTCCATACTGTTGTTATGTCTTGCAAGAACCTAGCACATGGTTTTGCTAGGGTTCTTCACATAAACTACATCAAATCTCCTACTCTGCCCAAAATTCTTACAACATGCTTTGAAACAGACTCAAGGCAGTCCATTCCACTGATCTAAATGGTTTCACATCAGTGGAATGGAGGAAAAAACATACAATTTACAGTCAAAACCTTAAGGTAGGTTATCAACCGGTTTTTAGAAGAATGTGAATATCTATGCAGTATGAAAGGTTCAAGAACTCAAACAAGATGCATTTGAAAGGTCACTTACAGTACTTTCAATCAATCACAACATGAGGTCACCACTCGCCTGTACAGGAATAGAGTATGGCTCAGAACAACAAGTTACCCAGAAAAAATGGACAGAATAGGGATTTTCATGTTTATTTCTCCTCAAACTTTCTTCTCTCATGCTCCTCCATGTATGCAAGGTCTTATACAACATCTACTCGACCACATAACTGAATGGGAAGGTAGTTTGGATCGATGGGAAGTTTTACAATTGTTCTTCAAGCATCGCTGCCTATTTTGTTTAGCATTTGACATGGTTTGTATTGTGATTACAAATGTATTATCCCTATTTGGGATGTGTAGACTATTTTTCCAAGAATGACAAGCCTTTGATAGGGCATGGAACTCATGACTACCTCTTACATGCCTTAGAAAGGCTTACAAATACGACTGCCTCCTACATTGTAGTAACATGAAGAAATTTGGACATAGTCCTTAGTACAAACAAGTGAATGGTCTTCCAAGACCTTATTGAAGCAACAAGACAACATGAACAACATGAAGACAAACATGAAGACAAGACATAAATCATATGGTCTCCTTGGTGCTCCTGCACCATACTCCCCAGGTGGGAAAAAACTCAAGTCTCTTGAGGAATCAGATCAGCAACTATGACACCATGCTTCAAGATGTCTTCCTTACTCATCCAAGTGGCATCTTCAGTGGGTAAGCCACTCCATTTGACAAGGAACTGCTTGTAGGTCTTCTTTCTAGTCCTTTTGATGACCTTGGTATCAAGAATGCATTCCAACTTCAATGGTTGGCTAGGAGGTAGATCTTTTATCCAATCTTCATCTTGCATCAAGACCTGCAACATTATCACCCTTGTATGGAAACAAGTTAGCAACATTGAAGATGGGAGAAATTGCCAAGCCTTGAGGAAGCTCAATCTCATAGGCATTGGACCCAAACTTGTGTATAATCCGGCATGGACCTATCTTCTTCATGAGGAGTTTGGTTGGCTGCCCTTTTGGAAGTCTCTCCTTCTTCAAATGTGCCATGACCAAATCCCCAACCTTGTATTGCACATCCCTCCTTCTCTCATTGGCTTTGTCCATGTACTTTTCATTGTTCCTTTGAAGAGTTTCTCTTACATTATCATGGATGTCCTTCATGGCCAATGCAAAGTCTTCACCTTGAGCACTCTTCCTTTCCAATCCATGGCGATCTCTCAATTCAAGAATACCTCTTGGGCAAACACTATAAACAATCTCAAATGGACTCCTTCCTGTGCTTCTATTGGTGGAGTCATTGTAAGCAAACTCAGCTTGAGGGATGATCATATCCCATGCCTCTCCATGCTGCTTTGTAAGACATCTAAGGAGATTTCCCAAAGACCTATTCACTACCTTAGTTTGGCTATCAGTCTGAGGGTGATAGGCTAAAGTGAATGACAACTGAGTGCCCAACTTCTTCCACAAAGTAAGCCCAAAGTGGCCTACAAACTTTGGATCCCTGTCAGTCACAATGTTAAGAGGCAAACCATGGATTCTAACAATTTCTTTGAAGAACAAACTAGCAATGTGGGAAGCATCATTAGTGCATTTACATGGCAAGAAATGAGCCATCTTACTGAATCTATCCACCACAACAAATATGCTATCAAAGCCTCTTTGAGTCCTAGGAAGACCCAAGACAAAATCCATGCTAATACTTTCCCATGGCCTATGAGGAACAAGAAGTGGCCGATATAGACCAGCATTAGATGAAGTACCCTTTGCCCTTTGACATATACTACAACATTCAGCAAATTTTAGTCCAAAAATAAAACCTCTTCACCTGATCCAATGTTTTGTCCAACCCAAAGTGACCTCCTAGTCCACCACAATGTTTTTCCTTTATGATGTTCTCCCTTGTGGAACACCTAGGAACACATAATTGTCTGCCTTTGAACAACAACCCCTGCTGCAGCAAAAACTTAGAAAAATTAGAATGATAGGAGTCTGAAAACTGTGAACAAACTTCATAGACCTCCTTGAAATCTTCATCATCCTGATACATATGTTTGAGAGCATCAACCCCTACACTTTGCAACTAAATCTCTTGAACCATACACACCCTTCTACTTAATGCATCTGCCACTTTGTTGGCCTGCCCCTTGTTGTGTTTGATTGAAAAAGTATATGCTTGGAGTTGTTTAACCCATTTCATATGCCTGTGATTGAGTTTCTCCTATGAATTCAGAAAACTAAGTGCATGATTGTTAGTATAAACAATAAACTCTTCAGGCAAAAGATAGTGCCTCCATTTTTTCAAAGCTTGCACCATTGCATACAATTCCAAGTCATAAGTAGAGTACTTTCTCTTAGCATCATTCAATTTTTCACTAAAGAAAGCAATTGGCCTGCCTTCTTGACTTAGGACAGCCCCTATAGCAAGGTTACTAGCATCACATTCCACCACAAACAACTTGTTAAAGTTGGGTAAAACAAGAATGGGCTGTTGTGCTACCTTTTGTTTTAGAATTTCAAAAGAATCATTGGCTGCCTTTGTCCAAGAAAACTTACATTTCTTCCCCCCTTTGATGGTATCCAAAATTGGTGCACAAATATGACTAAAACCCTTTATGAACTTCCTATAAAATGTTGCCAAACCATGAAAACATTTTACATCACCTGCTGTTTTAGGAGTTGGCCATGACAAAATGGCCTCTACCTTTGTTGGATCCATCTTCAAATTGCCTTGGGAGATGACAAAACCAAGATAGGTGAGTTCTTCCTTCATGAAGACACTCTTTTCCATGTTAATCATCAATTGTTCATCATGTAACTTCTTCAAAACCTGATCCAAATGTTGCAAATGCTCTTACTTAGTCCTGCTGAAAACAAGAATGTCATCAAGGTACACCACAACAAATTTGCCAATGAAATCCTTCAACACTTCATTCATGAGACGCATAAAAGTACTTGGGGCATTAGATAGACCAAATGGCATCACCAACCACTCATAAAGACCCTCATTTGTTTTGAATGATGTCTTCCATTCATCCCCTTGCTTTATCCTAATTTGATGATACCCACTCTTAAGATCAATCTTAGAAAAGTATCTAGCCCCTCTCAAATAGTCCATTAGGTCCTCAATCTTTGGCATAGGGAACCTATATCTTATAGTAATCTTATTAATGGCTCTAGAATCCATACACAACCTCCATTTACAATCCTTTTTAGGGGCTAGGACTGTTGGGACAGCACATGGGCTAAGGCTCTTTCTTACCAATCCCTTATCCAACAATTCTTGCACTTGCTTGGCAATCTCTTCATTTTGAGAAGGTGTCATCTTGTAGGCTACTTTGTTTGGCAAAGTAGATCCTGGTATGAAGTCAATTTGATGGCTTATGTCCCTAATAGGTGGCAACTCATTAGGCATCTCCTCTACCATGATCCTCTTATACTTCTCTAACAATTGCTGCACCTCCTTAGGAACCTCTTCCTCACTAGGATCATGCAAATTAGGATTGTTTTTAGGCTTCAAAATCAGAGCATACCCTTGGGTTCCTTCCTCCTTAAGGGCATCTAGAAACTCTTTACCACTCACAATCATGACACTTGACCCAAAACCCTTCTCTACATTCTCATCAGGCAATGGATCCATTCTATACTTCCTACCATTCTTGGTTATGATGAAAGAGTTAGATTTACCATCATGTTGGGATTGAACATCACATTGCCATGGACATCCTAACAGTAAATGACAAGCATCCATGGGAATTATATCACACAAAATCTTGTCCTTATATTCTCCTATCTCAAATTCTACCCAAGATTGTTCATCTACCAAAACTTGTTGCCCCTTATTCAACCATGATACTTTATAAGGACTAACATGAGGAAGTCTTTTCAATGGAAACCAAATTTTCAGTTGAACTTGAATCAACAATTACCTTGCAAATCTTACCATAGGCCTTGCATGTTGTCCTGAACAATGTCTTCCTTTGAGGGGGTTCTTGTGTTTGAGGCACCTTTAGCATGGTTCTCCTCATCATCAAACTCTCTCCTTCATGGACTGGGGCTGCACTTCCAATTGGAGAGTTAACACTTTGGCAATCTTTCTCTTGGATCAATTGGTTCCTTCTCTCTCCTCCATGAGAGATTGAGGCTTGCTTTTCAGGACATTTGAAGACTGGATGTCCCACTTGGTTGCAATTGTAGCACCTTCCTGTGAAGACATTAGGACCTCTCCCTAGTCCACCAAATCTACCCCTTCCATTGTGTCTCCTTCCTCTAAAGCCTCGTCTAGAACCTAATTCTCCACTTTGTTCTTGGGAACTAGATTCCCCTTGACTTCTTTGGGACTGATTTCTACCTCCAAAACTGCCCCTACCTCTGAAATTTCTGCCACCTCTTCCTCTATTTTGTTGCTTACCTTTCCTCTTCAACTTCTCTTCAGCCCTCAATGCCACTTGAAAGCATTTATCCATGGTTTCAGGGGCTAGTAGACTGATTTCATCTTGGATATTAAACCTCAAACCATTTAGATACCTTGCCACTTTACCTTTTTCATCCTCCATGTATCCACAACGAAGAGAGAACTTGTGAAACTCCTCGGTGTAGGTGGCCACATCCAAATCTGTTTGCTTGAGATTTTGCATCTTCTTGTAGATCTGCACCTCATAGTTTGATGGAAGGAATTGGGACTTGATCCTCTCCAACATTCTGCTCCATGAAGAGATCACGCTCTTCCCATTCTTTACCCTCTCACCTTGGGTGAAATTCCACCATGTAAGGGCAACACTTTTGAGTTTAGTTTTTGAAAACTTCACCCTCTTGTTCTCAGGAACTTCTTTGTATTCAAAGTAGTTGTTTAGGGCCTCAATCCACTCCATGACTTCATCAACATTCATCTTGCCACTAAACATGGGAATCTCCATTCGAGCCTCTGAAGAATCTTTGCCAATTGTCCTGATGGCTTCAAGGAAATATTTTTGATCTGCAAGTACCTCTACCTCTTCTTGATCTTCTTCTTCCTCTTTTTCTTCTTCTTCATCAGAACCTTCATCTATCCTCTTCCCTATCCTCAATGCCTTCAACTCTGCTTGGAGTGCTTCCTTGACTCCACTTTTGATCTTTTCTTCCATCTCCTTAAACTTTTTAACCACTTTAGTGGTCATCCCTTTTGGAGGCATGTTGCTAGCCTCTCCTTCACTCTCCTCTGCTAGCATATACCAGGTCTTACACAACCAACAACAGAACCTTTTATGGCTCTGATACCACTATGATGGAGAGGAACTAGGATAGGTTGAAGGTTTCAATGTTTAACAATGTTTCCTTTGCAAACTCAAAACCCAAATTCAAAGGTCATCATACAAAAGTGGGAACAATAGTAGGTTTTCTTGGGATCATCATGCTGAAGCTTATTTGACATCCCCTAAGATAGATTCCAATCATTGGCTAAGGTTAGGCAGGCTTCAAGACGAGACTTCCTTCTTTAGACTACTCAACTCCTTGTAGCCCTTGAAACAAGAACAGTCAGTTATAACTCTTTACACAGGTCTGCAAGATCAAATCTTAGACAATCCTAAGATACCCATTTAGACTCCCTACAACATATCCCAAATTGGGTATTGGTTGTTTTGGACGGTATAGCCTAACCTATAACCCCTCCTAGTAGCTTAGAGCCCCAATTAGCCCTATTTTGTGAAGCAACTACCCTTGGATGGAATGTTAGAACTTTCAGGACTACTTGAACATGTCAAGGACCTGCCAAAACCATAGAATATAGGATTTACTTGCTTCTAAAGTTGACTATAATCAAATTCCATACTGTTGTTATGTCTTGCAAGAACCTAGCACATGGTTTTGCTAGGGTTCTTCACATAAACTACATCAAATCTCCTACTCTGCCCAAAAATCTTACACCATGCTTTGAAACAGACTCAAGGCAGTCCATTCCACTGATCTAGATGGTTTCACATCAATGGAATGGAGGAAAAAACATACAATTTACAGTCAAAACCTTAAGGTAGGTTATCAACCAGTTTTTAGAAGAATGTGAATATCTATGCAGTATGAAAGGTTCAAGAACTCAAACAAGATGCATTTGAAAGGTCACTTACAGTACTTTCAATCAATCACAACATGAGGTCACTACTCGCCTGTATAGGAATAGAGTATGGCTCAGAACAACAAGTTACCCAGAAAAAATGGATAGAATAGGGATTTTCATGTTTATTTCTCCTCAAACTTTCTTCTCTCATGCTCCTCCATGTATGCAAGGTCTTATACAACATCTGCTTGACCACATAACTGAATGGGAAGGCAGTTTGGATCGATGGGAAGTTTTACAACTGTTCTTCAAGCATCGCTGCCTATTTTGTTTAGCATTTGACATGGTTTGTATTGTGATTACAATGTATTATCCCTGTTTGGGATGTGTAGACTATTTTTCCAAGAATGACAAGTCTTTGACAAGGCATGGAACTCATGACTACCTCTTACATGCCTTAGAAAGGCTTACAAATATGACTGCCTCCTACATGACAGTAACATGAAGAAATTTGGACATGGTCCTTATTACAAACAAGTGAATGGTCTTCCAAGACCTTATTGAAGCAACAAGACAACATGAACAACATGAAGACAAACATGAAGACAAGACATAAATCATATGGTCTCCTTGGTGCTCCTGCACCACCTTTGATAGTCCTTTCATCCACTATTTGAGAGACCTCTGTTACAATTGTTAGAGATGTGTTGTCCTCAAAATTAGCTACGCTCATTTTATAGGATGACCCCTACGAAACTTGTCCGTTTCGTAGCCTACACTCTAAGTTCGCTCCAGACAAGTACTCTTAGCCTCGTGTGAAGTCATTCGATACCTTATAATAGCTTGTAACATTCCCTTAGGTCGATTTCTTGAAGTTCGTGAAAATGGACCAGGTTACAAGTTGGTCAAAATATCAATTTTTGACCGTTTTTGGGGCGTTAGAATTTTTTCAGGTTTATATGCATTGGCGGTGAAATCCACTGCTCTTGCATGTTTAATGTTGTTTTGATATGCATAGTCGGTTGATTTCGTTGTTTATACATCTGCTTGTGTTTTAGGTTGTAGTTCCCTACGTGTAACAGTGATAGTATTCACCGCTTGCACATGTTTTAAGTTGTTTTACGTCATATGCTCGAGCGGCCTTGTCACCCGCCCATGCATGTTGATCACCCGGTGTGGAGACGATGAAATCCACCACTCAAGCAAAATCTTGGCGAATCCATGGACTTAAAGTTGCATTAATGGCACTCGTGCCATGTTTAATGCAAACTTTAAAACCTATTTAATCATTTTTGATTCATTTTGTTTTGTTTATTTTTATTACCAAACCTTCTAATCAATTGGTAAACCCTTTTTGAGATCATTTGATCGTGTTGACTGCGGAGTCAAGTGGATTTTGCCTTCTGAATTCGTGACTAGGGTTTTAGGTCGACCTTTTTAGGTAAGCTTTTGTTTTCCATTTTTTCTTTTGTTTTCCTGCTTGAAAATAAAAGGTATGTTAGTATTGTTGTTGTTTATTTTCATTCCATTGAAGATTTTTGTCAAAAATTCATAAATCTGGTTTCTTTGTGTGTGAATGGATCTTTTATCGCCATGTTAGACTTAGGTTTTTCTAATAAGTTTCTTAACATGTATGAGCAGCCTTTTTCACCTTCGATACACGTTCCTACCATGTTTCAACTTTTTGGTATGTAGTAGCGAGGTTTTCCCCTGCCTTTGCATCCTTTACATGTTTGGTCTTTCCCATATGTAAGGGTGGTTAAAACCG
This sequence comes from Cunninghamia lanceolata, assembly GCA_027924645.1. NCBI lineage: Eukaryota > Viridiplantae > Streptophyta > Pinopsida > Cupressales > Cupressaceae > Cunninghamia > Cunninghamia lanceolata. The sequence continues at coordinate 14,140,550 of BSBN01001272.1, read as the reverse complement.
CTACCCTTACATAATCTTTATGTATCATCCAACATGTAGGGGTGGCTGAAACTTCCGCTTTTACACATGTGACTTGGAGTTTTCAAAAACGCCTACAGAATCGGTCAATTTAACTAACTATACATCAAATCCTTTCATTCAACATGCACAGGCAGTCCATTTCACCGACTTTGCATGTAACTCAAGACTTGCATTTTTCCCACATGTAAGGGCAGTCATTTCGACCGCCCATACATGAAAACCTCATTTTGATCCTAACATGCAGGAGTGGGCCTTTTCACCATCCTAACATGAGGTGCAACTTTCTCACATGCAGGAGCGGTCATTTTATCCGCCCATGCATGAATTTCTGTAAAATTTCCTAACACTGGGAAATTACTGCAAATGATGCCTTTAGCCCGCTTTCGCTCAATTTTTTGACTTGCGCATGCTTTAGCCCTTTCAAGCTCATCCTTGTGATCATGATCATCGACATGCAGTTTCCCAGTTTATCCATTTTTCCCCTAACTGCGAGATCATGGCCTTTTGCAATTTTCAACAAGCGTTTGTGGTAGATATCTCTTCCAGAATTCTCTCCAGAGCTGATGTCGGAGCCGTCTCCATCCAAAGCCAAAATCATGAAGTACAAGTACTAAGGGGTCTTTCCTGTCACTTCAGTACAGTCAAATGTTGATGAAATCAGAGATACAGAAATAGGGCATGTGGATATGGCAGAATTTGTGGATAGAACTAAATAGACAAACCCTTCTAGACACATGCAAAAGATTATTGACAACAACATTCACTTGGTTGCCTCTTTTCCAGTTTCTGCCCATAACCTCGAGTTCGTTCTTCAGGTGGCTAGCCATTACAATAGGGATACTAGGGTTGTGACAGATTCCCAAGGGAATGTGATCATGAGGTTGGATGCAGAATTTTTTGATAAAATCTTCATGTGTTCACCTATTGAAAACATTGGACAAATTGATTTTGCTTAAGGGCAAAAAGACTATGATACAGATGTGGAAGCTGCAAGAAGGTACATAAACAATAAATGGTTTAAAATTCCTCGAATTAATCTGGCCAGATGGCTGAAGGATCTCCCTAGGAGTGACTTTGTAGAGGAAGTTTGTGATTTGATCACACTTTTGAGTCGTATCAGAGGACTCCCTTCTTCCTCCAAGTTTCAAGAATGGATGTACACCTACATCAAGGTGATTCTTCGGGGCACACAAAAAATATTCTGGGGAGAGCAGATCAGTAATGCATTGCATGAACAATTGATGAGGGTTAACACAACATTCAAATTCTATATGACCTCATATCTTGTATATGCCGCTGCAAGCATGAGAAGTTTCCCTGGTCTTACTTAGGTTGGTGACAGGAGGTTGGTTCCCGTGTATGAGTATTATCCTCAAATCACTCTGAAGGGTTAATGATGCTTTCTTTTCAGTGTTTATGTGCTTATGGGACAATGAACTTGTTCAGAAGAGGGTTTCAAATGAAGCCTGGGAAGTTGTGAATTCTTTTGGCTACTTGTTCTTACAATTTCCTACTTTCACATACCTCAGAGTAGGGTATTATCCCGACTACCCTTATATTCTTCCACGATATCCCAGTGACTGAATTGTTCTCATGGAATATGTAGGCAACTGATTGTGGTACATAATAAACAAATGGAGTTGAAGAAGTCAGGGATAAAGTTTCTGGTAGAAATTGGAAGGTACTCAGTTCAGTCAGCTAACAAAGCAAAAATAGTTAATTCTGAATTGCAGTTGGCCACCATGAAAACTTTCAAGAAAAGGGACGGTTTTGACTTCCGGAGGGTACAAGATAAGATCAAAAGAAAGTCAGATAGAAGAGTTGGTGGAAGATATTTGGGCTGATCTCAGGACACAAAATGAGATTAGGAAGTTAGACTATTGTAGACTTCATTTGAGTCAGATAGAAGAGTTGGGCCTTGCTAATATTCCAGATGGAATGAAAGATGATGGGGATGTTCTAGACCCCAAATATAACACCGAGAATGTTGAAGTCTCACCTCTTCCAGAGGTGAAATGGTTAGTTAAAGAGGAAACTTCCATAAGGAAAAGATTTCAACTGATCTTGGCTAACACAAATATATGGTTGGAAAGCAAAGGGATCAAATTGAAAGAATTTCTCACAGGGTCAGAAACTGAAACTCAAGAGCAAACAGGCAAGAAAGTAGAAAACAAAACCAAGAATAAGAGTGACACCCCTTCTTCCTCCAAAATACAAAAGCTAAAAATTAAGTTTGTATCCAAGGGAGGGAAGAAGAAAGAAGTTGTAGAAACCTCCAATGTCACTGAATCAAGTGCTGAAGATACAAATGTTGAGCAAATGGAGGTTGAAGATGTTGAAACTGAAAAGCAAAATATTGAGAAATCTAAGGATGCCCATCAAACAGAAGTGTCTGATAAATCTGATGAGGAAGATGAAACTAAACAAGGCAAGGATGAGAATGTAGAAAAGGAACAACTTGGGGATCCACATCAGTTCCCTAAGAAAGATCTTCCCACTAAATCACAAGTTTCTACACCCCTTCCTCATGCTCCTATTTCTGATAGTTTTCTAGTAGTTTCAAGTGTTCCTATTTCACCTATTTTCATTGTTTCTTCTGATAATACCCCTACTTCTGTAAGAACCAGTTTTGGGACCGTGTTTGATTCCTCTGGTTCTATCCCAAGTTTATCTTCTCCGTCTTTTGATATTGGTGAACAATCTGTTTTGGAAAATCTTCTAGATGGTTCAGAAAAAGTTGTTGACACAGGTGTAGTTTTTACCAACACCAGTCCTATTGTTACCATAATAGGTGTAAATATGGATCCGGTGAAACAAGTAGTGGATTCATCTCCGACTATTAGTGCTTCTGTGCTCCCTCCATGGTTGTCTGCATATACTCCCAAGAGAAAGAAGTAAGTTATTTTGCCAGATGAAATTGATATTGAGAAGTTGTTACCTGTGAAATCAAAGACTCTAAAGAAGAAGCCTAGGACTGTTTCTAGGCTTATCAATGAAAAAGGGATCAGATATGCAGAGATTGCTAAGCCACCAGAGGATGCTATTGTTGACAATTTTGACATGAATGATTATGTCGTCTCAAGGGTTGTGTTAGGTAAGCTAACTCATGAAGGCATAAAAGTAGATTTTCAAACTACTACCAGCACCTTGCTCAAAAAATATGATGAAGTCAAAAAGGAAAAAGAACAGTATAAAGCTAAAGCAGAACAACTTGCTGTCGTTCTTCAAAAAATAGTAAAGTCATCTGAAATTGTGAAACCCATGGCAGTGACTGTAGAAGATCCTCTAATCCAGAATGTTGAAAAAGCCCAGGCCAAAGGAAGAGTGGTAGGAGATATTGTGGAACATTTGCTAGCTCAAGGGTGAGTTCTACTAAAGACCACTGTAGAAAGGAAAGAAAAGATGGATAAAGCCAAAGCCGAGCTTGATAACATGGTTGACTTACTTTCCCAAGAACTGCAGGATCAGGAAGAGAGCTTGGAGGAGTGGATAGAGTTGAAAAAGATTAAGATAAAGAATCTAATCACCATCGGGGTCATTGTAAATAGGGAATCATATCTTAAAACTAAGGAGTCTCTGGTTCATCGTATCCATATAATAAAAGGTTTACTTGAGGATTTATGTCAAGCTCGTGAAACCAGTGAAGATAGCGATGTCACGCTTCTACACAGGCTAGAAGAACTCCCATGCACCCTCACAGGTGAAGATCATAAGTTCCTTTCAGCAGATGAAATGATAAGCTCCTTCGAAAAGATGGTTCAAAGTAAATTCAAAGATGAAGTGCCCTCAGTACTTTCCATGGACAATCTTTATGATCAGCATTCAACTTTTGAGAACTTGAAGGACAATCTTGACAAACATGAGAAGACAATAAAGGCAGTAAAAGATGCAATACTTCGGGCCCGCACTATCTCAGAAAATACAGCTAAGCTGAATGCATGTGAAATGGCAGCTATACAGACCATGTACTAGAATTTTCTAAAGAAGAATGATGGAGGAAGCTGATACCTTGGTTTATTTTTATTCTTGTATATGTAATTTGAATTTTGTTGTGGACATACTCATATGTAATTTTCTAAAATGTAATTACATGTGAGGCAAAGGAAGTCCTAAGTCAAATATGACTCTTCTATTTGAATAAGTCAAAGTAGTTAGGATTTTCTTATTTTTGCTCTCGATTTCTCTTATAAATAAAGAGGACCCCCATTGTAAATAGCATCTTTTATCTATTGCAAAGGAACTCTGCCAAATTGGAAAACATTTCAAGACTTTGAGCTTTTTATGTTTATCATATCTTTCAAGTGAATATCAATATAAGTAGGCAATTTGAGTATCAAACTTTGAGTTGAATCATATTGTTTTATGGTATTAGTGTTCTTATGTCATTGGTGTTATATTATATTGAATCATTGTTGGAATCGTGGAGTTTATTGAAATTTGAGAGGAGTGTTCTTGTTTTGGTTGAATAGACTTTGTGCTATTTTTCCCATTGCAAGAGTTTGTGTTTATTTGTGAGAACGGAATGGTTTAGAGACTTTGTGCTATAAACTATTGTGTTCAAATTAGTTATATCATATTGAGTGAAAGTGGAGACTTTGGGCTGCATTTGAATTCAATTAAGTTTGTTTGTGAGAAATAAGCCAAACGATAGAAAACTTTGCATTTCTATGGTTTGTCTCGGTTCAAGAATTATCAAATATCATCTATTGTGAAGTTGTTATTTTGTAAGAGAAACATCTATTCTGAAAAAAAGAGAATAGGATGCGATGGAAACACCCTAAGAATAGTTTTAGTTTATTTAAGTATTAAAAGTTGTTTGTTAGAAAGAGTTCATTATCTAGAGGGAACCTCCCCTTGCTGAGAGGAGAGACTCAGTCTCATCATAGTTGTGGTGATATAACCATTTTGTCATTAGTTAGCTAAACGATAAAATATTCACCCAACAAGATGATATTCTCCATTTGCTTCTAACTCCAAGAGCACTATCTTCTATCTATTCTTATTTATCTACATGTTATTGTTTGATCACAGTCCTCACTTCAAACAAAATTGTTTTCCTTGACTATTTTTTAACTTTTTGTGACTGCTTTCATAATAGAAAGTGACTGTTGCTGAAAAATTACTGTTTGCTAATAGCATGCTTTGCTATTCCTATCACACTCTACCTTTTGCCATGGTTGTCCCAGCCTTCTTTTCTATTATAAGACTGTCATTAGCCCTTATTATTGTCACCGTTGGACTGTTATGCCTTCTCTAACTATCCCATATATGTTGCTGTGACTGTGCTTCATCTGATGGACTGTTCTATCTTTTATCATAGTCATAAGACTATTGTTGGTGATGTCAATCTTCTCCGTAGGTCTTTCCACTGTTCTCTACTGATCTGTATTTAGACAATCTTCCTTCAAAAAGACAGTGCAGATCTGTATCATAATCTTTAACTATCTCCATTTCCTCTTCGTGTTGTTATTAACTCTCTTGACCATGATCTTTGACAAGGGCATCTATTTATTGTCTCCTGTATGTGTGGCATTTACAATAACTTGAAGCATTACCCTTGACTGCCCTTGACTATCAACATTGTTCTTCAAAAAACTTTGTCTCTAAACAATGAATGCATATTTCTCTCTATTCTATCTCAAACCCTCATGCATAAGCATCTTACTGTGTTTTGGTGACTGTAGCTAATAGTAAAACTTTATTTGAAAACCCCAAACTCGTGTTTTAATCCTTTTGCTTGCCTTGACAGACCTCCTTAGACCATGTCTCTTGACATCAATACTCCTGCCATGCATCTCACATACAAGAAACTTGACCAACTAAAACAACCTTTGCTCACTGTGCACTTCATGCGTTATCTAAAACTCTTACCATTGACTGTCCTTATACTCACCAAGAGTTCTTCATGTGTCTACTGCCTCTAGGACTGCTCTTCTTATGATAGTCATCCCATTTTCCATTTTGGAAGTGGCAGACCTTTATAGTTCCTACTCTTCTCTGCTGGCTATGAAAGCTTCTTTAGGACTGTCATCATACAATCCCTCATGACTATTTTTGTTAAGGGAAAATTGGAGTAAACATGAATAATCAATATATCAATATCAAAATACCCAAAACTCAACGAAATACAGAAGCAAAGAGATCAATCAAACAAAAGAACTTCAAAAACCTTTGCAAACCTCAAAGCTTCATAGCTTCCGTTGGTTGCCTATCTCAATCAATCTTGCATGTATGAATAAGGCCCTCAAAGAGTGCACTTCCTTGCTATTCCAAGATTGTCAATGGAGAATGGCTATGATAATGCTTTGTAATGAAGAGGAGCTTCACAACAATGATAGTAGTGTGGTAGTAATGAGTGTGATCACAAGCAATGAAGGAATTGGTGCCAAAGGTGCGCTGTAATTCCTACAGAGTAACAATACTTAAAGCTTGGATAAATTAAATGGAGGAACATGGTTCAATTTATAGACTTGAGAGAGAGAAGATCAACGGTATAGAAAGAATGAGAAGATCAACGATATAGAATGGTTGAGGGATGTGCGCGAATAGGAAGAAGATAAGTGTCACCCAAAAGCTATTTTATTTGAGTTAACTACTTTTTTTTCTAAAGATAAGACATGCTTTTCATAAATTAGAATTTTTTTTCTAATTTAAGAGATATTGATAAAAACAAGGTTGATTGAGTTAGTTAACTCAACTTGAGATTTGCTTTTGCATGATTTGAGAGAAATTAAATAATAAATTATTTAATTTTGTGTAAATGAAGAGGAAGACTTATTTTTAGAAGATTTGGAAGATTTTTGAAGAATTAGAAGATAAGAAAGTAAATTAAATAAATAAATTTATTTAATTGTTGTGCATGATTTGGAAGAATAAATAAAATATTTGATTGTATTTTATTTTAGGAGATTCTGAGGATTTAAATAAATTTGATTTAATTTATTTAAATTTGGAGGAATTATTTTGACTTAATTAAATAATTAAGAATTATTTAATTGTTTGAAAGAATTTAATTAAATAAAAGATTTTATTTAATTTTGACTTTAGAAGAGGTAATTAAATATTTTGATATTTAATTAACTTAAAGGAATATGAATCAAATAAATAAATTTGTTTATTTATTTATTGATAGAAGAATTAGAAGCGAATAAATATTAAGAATATTTATTTAGACCGAGTCGTGTCATTTTTAGGCGTATACATTTTGCCCCTCTTTGATGCAATGTAGTTTACGGCGTTGCTTCAAATAATAAATAGTCTGACAATGATACATGCCCCAGTTTGCCCCTGGTACAGGTTATGACGTTAGGATGCCCCCTCGGGAGATTAGAAGTGAAGAAGGCAGAAGGCGTGAGACAGACAATCTCACGAAGAAGAAGGAGAAAACATGTTAGGTTTGAAGAGAATGGATGAATAAAGAGCCGAATGATACGCGATGCAAGATAAAATGATAACACACACAAGCAAGTAAGCAAGTATGTACAAATGATATAAGAACAAACAAGGTACTGCCCCTGTCTAACTCTAAACCAATGATATACTGATAATGATATACGACAGTGTTGTCATGGCGGGGAGCGATATATCCCTAGACCAACACGGCAGGCGTGTTGTCATGGTGGGGAACGATGGATCCCTAGAGCAACATGAAGGATAGTGTCTGGTTTCAGGAAATGAAACATGTTGTGTAAGACGCGTGTGTTAGTTTGATTTCGACAATGTTACATCTTGTATAAGACAATTGATTGATTAACTGATCGAGTTGGTTTACGACCAAACAAGGATCAAGACCACTGATTGTGATTGGATCATTTGACAAGATTGACTTTGACTTGATTGGTATGGATTAAGGATGGACCTTGCATCTGGATCACTGCTCAGATTGACTGGATTGAGAAGAATGGATCACAACGATAGATAGAATTTTGATCGATAGAAGAATGACTGGACAGAAGAACTCACAAGCTTTATTTTGCATTGTTGCTCTGCATTGTTTGGATCTTTTATTGCATGAGATATGGATGTATGATGGATACTTTGCTTTTGACATCTTGACGGTGCAAGTATTTTGAAGTGCTTATTTCATCATTGGGCGATTTTTTTGGTACTTTTTCTGAATGTTGTAAGTTAATACAAGCATCTAGGTATAATTGAACCAAGATGACCTGAGTATTTCTTACGTATCAACAGACAAGGATTGCCCCATTTCATGTTAGACTTTTGATGTCCTCGATGATCTTTTGCCGATCATGTCGTTAGACAAGGCTTCCCATTACTAAAGATTAATCCACAAACAACAAACAAAGAAAATAATCAGGCCCCCATCATAGCATCTCTAGCTTTTGGCATCCTCGAGTAGCATAGAAAGACATGATAACATAAATCAAGACACTGTAACTTAACCATGATTCCAACCACAAAACATGTTTGCATTTAGATGTGTTTATTTCTTGCCATAATTTAGGTAAAATCATTCATAATGCCTTTGGTACTTGTTTGCTTTGCTTTGGATAGGTTAATGCCTTGTGTCAAAATTTTTGCTTGAAAGCAGGTTTTGCTTACGCTTGCTTGCCTGGTGAAAGATTCCACAATCCCTATTGACGAGACGGACCCTAAGGGACTGACCTAGTGCCTCGGGGGCTCATTGCTAAATAGCCTTGCCTACGTGACGACGCAGAGGCAACGTAGTTCGGGGTGAACCCTAACAGACCTAACACCTAGGCGATAGAAAGTGGCGTGGACTTAGATAGATAGGAGGACTATACATGTGATGGATGGGACAGTGGAGCCTAGGGGGCGCATTGAATAATGGCCTTGCCTATGTGACGACGTAGAGGCAACGTAGTTCATGGACTTGAACCATGGATGGACTAGAGGATAGACGACAAGATATGGGATGGATAGGGAAGCCTCGGGGGTGCATTGAATAATGGCCTTGCCTACGTGACGACGCAGAGGCAACATAGTTCATGGACCTGGACCATGGGGATACTAACGACAGATGCTAAGCTAGGCTGACACTGTGGATAGGATATGGGATAAAACCTTGGTTGACAAGGGAACAAAGAGATAGAGTATCAAGTCATGATAGGTTATCGTTTAGATCTTATTATGGAACAGATATGGATTGAATGGGACACGAGTGAAGAAAGAATGGACACAAGGTGATTGGTTTCCCAAATATGGAGGAAGTGGTTTATCACAAGTAACCCCTGTTTACCAGGTTTTCACCACTTGCTTTTATTTGCATGAAAGCTAGAAAGTATGCATGACGCCTGTTTGCCAGGTTTTCATCATGATACCTATCCAAGGCGCCTATTTGCCAGGTTTTCACCAAAGGACAATTTTTTTGTACTCTTCTGATTTTTTATATTTTTTATTTTTTTGTATTTAATGCCCCCTTTACATTGGGGTTCTCTTAGGTATAGAACCGACGAAGATGCATGCTGTTGATTGGGTCATCGAATAGCTCACCCTCTGATGTTGCTAACTAATATGCCCCCAATCCATAAGTAGCTACGATCACATAAGGCCCAAGCCAGTTGGGCTCAAACTTGCCTTTCTTTTCCCGAACCTATTGATTGCGGGGGTTCTCCTTAAGTACTAGATCTCCCACTTTAAAGACTCTTGGGTGGACTTTGTGGTTTTAGCTTCGTGACATCATCTGTTGATATGCTTTGAGATGATCAAAGGCTTTCTATCTCCTTTCCTCTAGCAACTCTAGGTCTTGCAATCTGGAAACTCTGTACTCTTCATCTGTTATGAGACCTTTTAACGACACCCTGAGATATGGTAACTTGACCTCAATGGGGAGGATAGCTTCTGAGCCATAGACAAGGGTGTAAGGGGTAGCACCTGTTGGAGTGCGTACACTGGTTCTATAGGCACAGAGTGGGATTGAGTTGGATGTGCCAATCATGACCAACATCGTTGACTATCTTCTTGAGGAGTTTCAAGATGGTCTTGTTGGATGCTTTTGTTTGGCCGTTGCCTTAGGGGTAATAGGGTGTAGAGAAACGGTGTTGGATTTTGAATCGGTCATAGAGTTGTTGGACATCTTGGTTTTTGAAGGGCCTTCCGTTAGCCATGATAATGGATGCGAGAATTTCGTATCTACAGATGAGGCAATTGAGGATGAATGAGGAGATTTGTTTACCTGTGACGGTGGTGAGGGGGATGACTTCAATCCACTTGGTAAAGTACTCAGTGGCAGTTATTATGAATTTATGGCCGTTGGATGAGGGTGGATGGGTTTTACCCACAAGGTCAAGTCCCCATTGACAAAAGGGCCAAGGTGTCGTTAAAGGTCTCAACTCTTGAGCTGGTGCATGTATCAGGTTCCCGTGTATCTGGCACTGCTTGCACTTCTTCACAAACGGATATGAATCTGTTTCCATGTTCGGTCAATAATAACCCAAACGCATGAGTTTCTTAACTAAGGAAGGACCGCTAGAGTGTGTTCCGCAGATCCCTTCGTGTACGTCTTGTAAGGTAGTTTGGGATTCTTCTCGTTCTAAACAACAGAGTAAAGTACCATCTAGACCACGTCGGTATAGGGTGTCAGTAATAATGGTATAACGAGAGATTTGGCATATAAAGGTTCGTCGTTGGTTTGAAGATAAGTCAGGTGGGAGGGTGTTGTCCTTGAGGTAAGTGTAAACCTTACCATACCAAGGTGAATCAGATCCAACTAATAGGCATATGGAATGGGTTTCAGGAAGATCATAAGCTGGTTGCTGAATTGATTCCACTAAGAACTCATACTGTGATTTAGTCTCTGGGATTTCGAGAAGAGATGCAATGGTAGTCATGGCATCTGCTGCTTTGTTTTCAATGCGAGGTATCTGCTCAAAAGAGATGATCATAAAATATTCCTTAAAGTCCTCAACCATCCATTTGTATGGGACAAGCTTCTCATCTTTGGTTTGGTAATCGTCATTGACCTAATTGATCACTAGTTGAGAATCACCATAGACATGTAGCTCTTTGACTTTCCACTCTATTGCCATTTTGAGGCCAATGACCAAGGCTTCATATTTTGCTATGTTGTTGGTACATGGAAATAATAGATGGTAAGACTTCGGTATGGTGTCTCCATGAGGAGTTACAAACAAGATTCCTACCCCCAATCCATGGTTTGTGTAGGACCCATCAAAGTAAAGCTTCCAGGAATGTGTTGATATATTGAATAAGGATTCATCTGGAAACTTGAATTGCATTGGTGTGGTGTCCTGTAGTGGTGCATTTGCTAACTGATCAGCAATGAATTGCCCTTTGATAGCTTTTATGTCTACATACTTAATGTTGTATTCACTTAGGAGCATTACCCATTTGGCTAGGCGACCTGTTAGAGCTGCTTTGCTTAGTAGGTACTTCAGTGGATCTATTTTTGCAATAAGTTTGACTGGATGTGCTAGCATATAATGTCAGAGTTTTTGGGAAGCAAAAACTACCGCAAGACATGATCTTTCTATCTGAGAGTATTGCAACTCATAGCCCACCAATGTGCGACTGATGTAGTAGATGGCTCTTTCTTTACCTTCATAATCTTGTTGTGCTAGAAGGGCCCCAAGAGCTGTTGGTGTAGCATATATGTATAGTAACAATGGTTTCCTTTGGATAGGAGGCATTAGAATAGTTGGTTTCATAAGATACTCTTTCAGTTTGTCGAATGCCTCTTCGCATTTCTCATCCCATCTGAATGGAATGTTCTTATATAGGAGATGATTGAAGGGTTGACACTTGTCTGCCAGTTGTGATATGAACCTACGGATTGCTTGTAGCTTGCCCTATAGAGATCTTAGTTGAGTAATATTCTTGGGTGGTGGCATGTCCATAATAGCCTTGACTTGGTGGGGTCCACCTCTATTCCATTTGCCAACACAATAAAACCTAAGAGCTTGCCTGAGGTGACTCCAAACACACATTTGTTTGGGTTCAACCTAACTTTGAATTATTCCAGTCTTTGAAAGACTTTCTCTAACACATCTAGGTGTGATTCTCTTGTGAGTGACTTTGCGAGGATATCATCTACATAGTCTTCCATGGTGATGTGCATCATATCATGGAATATATTGGTCATAACACATTGATATGTGGCTCCTGCGTTCTTTAGCCCAAATGGCATGACATTCCAGCAGAAAGTACCCCATGGACAAGTAAAAGTTGTCTTATGCTGGTCTTCCGGTGCTATCCTGATATGATTATATCCTGAGAAGCCATCCATGAGAGATAACATAGTATGCCCTGTTGTTAAGTCGACTATGATATCTATATTTGGCAACGGAAAATCATCCTTGCGGCAAGCTTTGTTTAGATCTCTAAAATCATTACTTAGTCTGACTCGGCCATCGGGTTTGGACACTGGTACTATGTTGGAGACCCATTCTGAATAGTCTATAGCTCTGATGAACCCTACATCCAGTAGTTTCTTGAGTTCTTCTTTTACAAGCAGTACAATGTGTGGATGCATTTTTCTAAGCTTCTGTTTCACTGGTTTCACTCCTGGATCTAGTGGAAGATGATGTAGAATCAAATCTGGATCTAACCCCAGCATATCTGCATATGACCAAGAAAAATTGACTTGCTTTCTCTTGAAGAATGGTACAAACTTAGTCTTTTCTGGTGGGGTTAGAGACTTAGCAAAGTGAATGATCTTAGGCTATTCCTTTGTTCCAATGTTAACAGGCTCCGTGGGTTCCACAACAATCTGAGACTTCTCCTGGTGCATGTCGTCGGAGAGAGTGTCAAGCTTTCCATTGTTAGGTGCCATAGTTAGGTTTTCACCATCATATGCGTCCTTTCTTTTTACTATTTTGGGATCTAACACTATCGCAGAGCAATTTTCACCGTCAGATCTAGTTTTTATTTTGATATTTTTGCGACTGAAAGGCTTGGCACCCTCTCTAAAATAAGCCACAATATTAAGTTCAATGGCGAAACCAGCTTTATGATCTCCTTTAGGTAGGTGGTCCCTAAGTTCCATATAGTCAATATAGACATCATCATTTTGGAACATATCTAGTTGTGGGGTTCCTTGTAGATCCTAGTCAATAAGCTCAGGATGCACAAGGGGAAGGGAGTCAGAGGATAGATCTGAGTTGTTGATAGTTTGAATGGATATGCTAGGAGTATTGGTAGGGAGAGTGTTTGGGATGGTACTTTCCTCCAAATTGTTTATTGCGATAGAACGTGAACCTTCCTCGAAAGTCGTATTCTCAGGGATAGGCAAATCACACTCTAATGGCCTATGTGGTAGTTTTTGTCCCTCACGGTAGGGGCTATAAGTTTGAATGGTATCAACCTCTTTGTCATCATAGGAATGCTCTGTCAGCTCATCCCACTCATATTCATTAGAATCTGTGTCACTGTCCTCTTAAAGGGTATGAATCATTTCCACAAGACAAGCATTTGCTTTAGCTTTTCCCTTATCTTTATATCCTAGACCTTTTGTAGTTCTAGCCAATGAGGATGAAGAAGGTTGAATGGATTATATAACTCCTTCTTTTCTTAGGCCGATGGGGCCTTGTCCTTCATAACCCATTATGTGTAGGATAGATTCACCTCACCCATAGATTTCCGTTGGGATCTTAGGTGGTTCATATTGTGTGCTCTCTTCTTCTTCTGTGTAGAGCCATTGTAAGATATCTCTTTCCTCTGTTTCATCTGATAGGGTCCCTCATTTTGCAAAGGGAGCTGTGGGAGGTGTAGGAGGAGCAGATGGCTTTGGAAAATGCTTGGGTCACCCGAAGGATCTAGGAGATACAGGTAATTTGGCTAGATTGAGGCTATGCTCAATGGAGTATTCCCCTACTCATGTTTCTTTGATGGTAATTTTCTGCTCTTTGGGCTTGGATGAGGAAGCTTTAGAGGTAGAATCATGCTGTGGAGTAGGGGATGTAGATGCTCTATTGTTGGGTATGATGCAATCAGGTTTTGAAAGAACAGAGTTGCAATGCTGAAAGGGGTCAGGGTCACCTTGGATGGCGACTTGCTTGCCATTATGAGGGAATTTTATGCATTGGTGATAGGTAGAAGGCACAACTTTCATGGCATGAATCCATGGTCTACCTAGAAGAATATTATAGGCTAGCTCCCTATCTAGGACTTGGCACACAATGTCTTTTATCACTGGTCCCACTTGTATGGGTAATACCACTATTCCTTTGGTAGTTCTCTCCTCTTCATCATAGGCTTTGATAGTAATCTTCTTCCTTGGATCAACTGCATTTTCAGAGAACCCCAATGTAAGGACCAGCTTAAGTGTGCAAATATTTAAACCGGCTCCCCCATCAATGAGAACCCTCTTGATGTGGTGCTTATGAATGAAGGCGGCAATGTGTAAAGGGGTGTTATGAGGTTGAGACACTGAGATGTCATCTTGTTTGGTAAATGATATGGTACTTGAGGAGGTCAAATTACCTACCATGGCTTGAAACTTCTCTTGGGCCAAGTTCGTGGGCACAATGGTTTCCACTAAGGCTTTATCGAGAATCTCCTTGTGGGAAGGAGATAGATGCAACAACTCTAAGATAGAAATGTGGGTAGGAGTTTTTAATATTTGTTCTATGACACTATACTAATGGAAGTTGGACTGAGAAGGTGATGAACTTGGAGGAATGGTATTTAACGTGACCTTGCCACTGCGGGTGATGATACTACAATCAGTTCTGTTGGGTTCTGATTGTTGGTTAGGCATGACCATATTGATTTGTGGTATGTGCTCTATTATGCAATTGATGGTATAATCGAATGGCACACTTGCATAATTGGCATTACTATTCCCATTATTCTAATTTTGCCTGCTGCGGTGGTTGTTGTTGTTGCCGTTATTATTGTTTCCATTATTGTTGTTGTTGTACGACCTGTCATGATTGAGAAGTGGGTCTTTGTAAGCCACATGCATCTCATTAGAAGTATGTTGTTGGGCTCCTCCTTGATTGTGATCAAGTATGTCTTGAATAACATGTTTGAGATGGATACAATTGATGGTTGTATGTCCTCTTCCTCTATGATACTCACAAAAGTCGGTGTCTTTCCAATAGTGAGGTTTTATTTGAGGTTCATAATCGCTTATTGGCGATAGAGAGATTTCATTGTTGGCCAATAGCTTCCTTAATGCGGATTCTTGGGACTCACCCAGCCGTGTGAACTTTTGCCTTGGATTTGAGTTGAACCATGGTCTTGGCTCCCAAGAGAATGTTTTGTTGGGCGTAACATTGCTTGCCTCTCCTTTGAGAGTGAATATTGGTTGTTGTTTGGGAGCCGCCACCTTGGCATCAACTACTCCATCATTGACGACATTTTCATTTTTAGTCCAAAACTTTGATTTGTCAGTCGTGCAGTTGGAGGTAAGTGTGTCCTTGTATAACTTGATTTGCCCCTTGGCGATCATATCTTTCTCGATGAACAATCCCATTTCAATGACCTTCGAAAATGAGGTAGGGCATTGAATTTGTATTTGATAGCTTAGATCAGAGTTGAGGTTGTGGACAAACATCTCCATTAATTACTTCTTTGGTACATCATATGAGCATTTGCTTGCTAGTTGTCTCCACCTTTGTAGGAAGGAGGCGAATGATTCACCACTCTTTTGCTTGGTGTTGCATAGGTCAAGCATGGAGACTTCGTGTTCAATATTGTACGAGAAGTGCGTGATGAATTTGTTGACTAACTCATCAAAAGTTTTGATGTCCGATGGAAGTCTTGAGAACCACTCCGTGGCTTGATTACCTAGAGATCTAGGGAATAGTCTCATTAAGAAAGTCTCATTGTGAGCTACTTCCATGCATGCAACATTGAATTCCCTAATGTGATCTCTAGGGTCCCCTTTCCCTTTGTACTTGTCAAACTTAAGAACTTCGAATCGAAAGGGAAATGGTATCATGTTCAAACTTTTATCAAAGGGGTACGATGCAATATCTTCCAAGGAGTATGTTTTAGTGTTTGTACCTGTCTTGAGATCCGTCATTTGTTGTGTTAGACCCTCGATTTGTTTTCTCATTTCTTCCATAGGTGTGTTTGGGTCTATGACTTTCTTTCCTTTGTCCTCACCATTGTGGTGTTCATGATTATCCTCTACGGTCTCTTTGAGTTTGCTTAGATCGAAATCAGCGGGGAGTTTAATTCTAAGATTTGCAAGATGATAAAAATACTTGTGAGGGTCCTCATGGAGCACTTTCTCTAGCAAGCGTTGGAATTTTTGATCTTGGAGGTGTCCTTGATAATCTTCGTGAGAGATTTCCTCATCACTATCATGAGGGGTGACAATACAGTCAGATGATTCGGTCATTTCAAGTTGCTTTTGGTATTGAGATCTAGTAAGAGCCATGCAAGGTGACGTGGGATGAAACTAGAGATTTTGGCAAGATGTCGATGGAGACTGCTGAGAATAAGATACTTATGACAAGATTTGGACAAGGGACTTTCTCGATAAATGATTCCAAGTAAGACGACCGATACCAGATAATAGCCACTAGTAAGGGTACTCAATACCTGTCTTACTGTGTAGGGACTAGTCATGCACCAAGACCACTAGTGAAGTTCTGTGACTTACTATGGTTACTTGAATCCAAAATTATCTGAAAAAGGGGCCTATGCTAATCTGATATGGGATACTTTGACTTTGGACTAGGGAGACTTGATAGAAAGTGAATGAGATGACCAAGGAAAGAGAGACTTTGACACAAAATGGATGGAAAAGTGACTGCAAGGTAAGATCTGATCTCAAAACCTAGAACTAGGCTGAAATGGGTACCTAAAAATGGTAAAGTTTTTCTCTCAAAGACTGTGGAAGTGCTCACTGTCACGCATGCGCCGGAATAGATGTGCCGCACAATCTGGCAAATGCGCAAAAAGTCGGTATATATGTGCAACACTGGTAAATTTCAAATGCGTCGTAACAGGTTGCAGAAGCACTGTAAGTCATTACAGATGCGCCGCAAATCGGCACAAATGCACAACAAAAGAGGACGAATGCACTGCTCTAGTTTTTCAGTGATTTTTGCAAGTTTTTGGTAATTTTTTTATGTTTTTGGTATATTTGGCTATAAGAAGGTCTTCTTGATCTGATTTTCTGAAATTATGGCAAGAAGACACAGCAAACACAAAGAATGTTTTTATGGTTTTTTATTTTTTTGTTATTTTTTGACTCTTTTTGGACTAAAAGAAAGCAAGTACAATCCTAGGTTTCAAAGGATAGTATAAAACCGACATCTCACTATCTCTAGTGAATCATCTTCCAGAGGTGATAATCGCCCTTCCCTGCACCAGATTATAGGGGTTTTTGGCCACTAAGACAAAAGGTATTTAATAAAGGCAACCGTTCGAGTGGTTATACATGCGGCATCACT
The DNA here is from genome assembly GCA_027924645.1 of Cunninghamia lanceolata. Taxonomy (NCBI): domain Eukaryota; kingdom Viridiplantae; phylum Streptophyta; class Pinopsida; order Cupressales; family Cupressaceae; genus Cunninghamia; species Cunninghamia lanceolata. Next base: position 14,123,178 of record BSBN01001272.1, on the reverse strand, counting down.
ACTCTCTATTCTGGAGTCTCCCAGCCTGCAAAGGTTGTGCCTTAGAGGGTTTTGGGGGAGGTTAGCTATCGGTATAACATAATTGCACTCATTGTTTGAAGCTTTCGCTCCAAACACAATTTATTTATAGTGGATTGGTAGGGCTTGGCGTCTAGCCTGTTACCACTTAGGGTTGTTCCTACTTGGATGAACGGTATCCAAGAGCAGGCCTCTCTAAAGGAAAAACACATGCGAAAATGATATGTCTGGCATTTTGGTCACCCAAGATAGGGGAGAGAATAGGCCTGGTATCATTCCCAAAACACAGAAGATAGTAGTTCTTTTTCCCCTAGTTAAAATGAGAAAAACTAAATGAGCTATCTACTTGGGCAAGCACAAAAATTTGTTAACTTTGAAGTGATAACAAGATAGCAATGGTTTAATTTTTACCCAGATAGCAATGATGTGTTCAATTTTACCTAGATACTAATGAGTTGTTAACTTTGAAGTGATAACAAGATAGCAATGGTTTAATTTTATCCAAATAGCAATGAGTTGTGAACTTTGAAGGATAGCAATATACAATGATTCAATTACTACTTTCCTAGTTAAAACTATGTGAGATTTGCATGAGCATCTATTTACTTTCTCGTTAGAAATTGAAGTGTGAGTTAACAAGTGCAACTATATGATTCTAAACTAGTACCTAGCCTGCAAAACAAATCAAGAGTGTTCCTGCAAAAAGACGTCAGCATTAGCGAAAACTTCAAAGAAACCCTAAAAATCACTGCCTAGATCAGATGCGCAGCTTTAGAGATTGAATGCGCAGAAATAGAGAAGTGTCTCTGTACATATGTGCTAAGACATGGGTCAAAAGCGTAGTAAAATAGTATATATGCGCCAAACTGACCGATGCATCGTATCAGAGGATATTGCACTGGAACAGAGTCTGTTTGCACCGAAAGGATGTATGCACTGGAACAGACAGCAAGTGCGTTGGATCGAAGACTGTATGCACCGGAACAGACAGTAGATGCATGTTAGGATGTGTCAAATGCATAGTTTCCTCCTGTGTATGACTTTCTAAAACACAAAAACTCAGTTTTTGGGTTAAATTTGGAGCTAGGCCCCACGGTGGGTGCTAAAAATGTTAAGGGAAAATTGGAATAAACATGAATAATCAATATATCAATATCAAAATACCTAAAACTCAATGAAATATAGAAACAAAGAGATCAATAAAAAAAAAGAACTTCAAAAACCTTTGCAAACCTCAAAGCTTCATAGCTTCAGTTGGTTGCCTATCTCAATCGATCTTGCATGTATGAATAAGGCCCTCAGAGAGTGCACTTCCTTGCTATTCCAAGATTGTCAATGGAGAATGGCTATGGTAATGCTTTGTAATGAAAAGGAGCTTCACAACAATGATAGTAGTGTGGTAGTAACGAGTGTGATTACAAGCAATGAAAGAATTGGTGCCAAAGGTGCACTGTAATTCCTGCAGAGTAACAATACTTAAAGCTTGGATGAATGAAATGGAGGAACATAGTTCAATTTATAGACTTGAGAGAGAGAGAAGATCAACGGTATAGAAAGAATGAGAAGATCAATGATATAGAATGGTTGAGGGATGTGCATGAATAGGAAGAAGACAAGTGTCACCCAAAAGCTATTTTATTTGAGTTAACTACTTTCTTTTCTAAAGATAAGACATGTTTTTCATAAATTAGAAAGCTTTTTTCTAATTTAAGAGATATTGATAAAAATAAGGTTGATTGAGTCAGTTAACTCAACTTGAGATTTGCTTTTGCATGATTTGACAGAAATTAAATAATAAATTATTTAATTTTGTGTGCATGAAGAGGAAGACTTATTTTTAGAAGATTTGGAAGATATTTGAAGAATTAGAAGATAAAAAAGTAAATTAAATAAATAAATTTATTTAATTGTTGTGCATGATTTGGAAGAATAAATAAAATATTTGATTGTATTTTATTTTAGGAGATTGAGAGGATTTAAATAAATTTGATTTGATTTATTTAAATTTGGAGGAATGATTTTGACTTAATTAAATAATTAAGAATTATTTAATTGTTTGGAAGAATTTAATTAAATAAAGGATTTTATTTAATTTTGACTTTAGAAGAGGTAATTAAATATTTTGATATTTAATTAACTTAGAGGAATATGAATCAAATAAATAAATTTGTTTATTTATTTATTGATAGAAGAATTAGAAGGGAATAAATATTAAGAATATTTATTTAGACCGAGTCGTGTCATTTTTAGGCGTATACAGTTTTCATACCTTTTCTTGACAATGACTGCTCCTTCTATTTGCATTTGTCCTTTTGAGATTGTAAAATATTCCTAAGCATACCATCCTTGTTGTACTTGATGAATATACATGAAATCTTCTATAATGGCTATGAGCTAGGCTGAACCCTTGTGGGAGCCACATTTTCCTCCACTCATAATGTAATCTGATGAATTAAATAGAAACATAATTACACCTGTATCTGCACATGAAGCAAACTTTTTAGAAAGTAAATGCATATTTTGGATGTGTTTGATGACTTAATTGTTCTCTAGGACATCCAAGGTATGCATTTCTTATTTAATGCATTTAAGGATCAGTTTGTACATGTATAGGTACTTGTTCATGTCAGGTTTGGGACCATTCATTGCTTAGAGTATTACTCTAACATCACTCTTTTGCCAGATGCAAGAACTAGGAGCAACATGAAACTAGGAAGGACAAAGACAACTCAGGGCAACAGGACAAGATGACAAATCTAGAACCGGTCATTCTCAGGCAATAACTGGCCTCTAACCCTACATGCACATTTATTTATATTTACTTATTCATGTATAGATTTTTCTTCAATTCCGTTGAATAAGAAAAGTTATTCTCACGGCTTGTGTGAGACAATGTACATTTTACATTCAATAAAGATTATTTCTTTGTTTAGAAAAGATTTGCATAAATCTTTCTTATGTTACATGCACTTGAATAAATGCAGTAATTTGATAATCATAATCTTTTTAAATTATTTCATTTATGCACTTGAATGTAATGTAATAAGGATTAGATAAAATGTACCTTTTAAACTTTGAAATAAAGCTCTACCTGATTGAGCTGTTAGCAAAAATAGGTAACATTTTTGGCGACATCTGCTATATGTTTGCCTGCTAAACATTAGACTAGTTCCCTGAAGCATATCCATTGGGCATGGGGTCACTCAGAGGCTTCCAAAACTCTTGGATAAATAGATTTTTTGACCTCTGCAACTTAGCAAAACAATGCATGACCTTAAAAGACCTATTTTAATCAACAAAACCATAACCAACTAACTATCTATGTAGAAGCTGTACTTGGAGGAAAAGAAAAAAATGCACCTACTCTACCCTAACCAAGAAAGACACTAACTCAAACAAAACCATTTACTGTTTGGGTGAAGTAGCTGCCTTTTCTATAGAATATATAATGTTTTCCATGCTTGAGGACAGCTATAAAGAGAGGAAATATGAACATAAATTCAACAAAGAGCTGCAAAACCTCTTGAAGAACATACACAAGTTCACTAACCTTTTCACATGGAATGTAAAAATTCTTGTCTTGAGGTAGAAAAGTGACTTGAATCTGCTCTTTCCTAGCTGTATCTTCATGCTTGGGTGCAAGGAAAATATCAATATTCTTGTTGGCCTCCATTCTGACTAGATGCTTAATTAGGCATCCTCTAGAAAGAGTGAATTTAGAACTCTCCATGTTGGTTCCCTGTTGTTCCAAATCATGTTGCTGTTCCTCTTCTTGTTTTTTATCTTCTGCTCAAATGGTGTTGGCTCAATATCCAAAGCTGGGCAAAAAGAGGCTTCCTCCTGAGTCAAAACAGACTTTAGATCATCCCAAAATGAAACTACCTCATGAGCCAAAGCTTCATTCTCATATTGACTTTCATGAACCAACAACTCATTACACTATTCAACATCTTGTAGTTGTCCCAAGTCTTGTGTTATCACAGTCATATCTTCTTCATTTTGTTCAATAACTGAAGGTAGCCTATCATACCAAAACATATCAGCTTCTTTTTCCCCAAGTTCTTCATGTTCATTTATCTCTTCTACAGGTTGTTCTTACTCTTGTTCAAACTTGTGAACCTACTGTCCTGATTTAGCATGATTTGCAACTTCCTCCAATAGGTTTAATCCTTTGTCATCCAGTTTAGAGACAAAAACTTCAAAGTCATCCCAAAATAAATCTTCCATACTCTCTTCATGAAATTCTGATGGAAGAGGGATGTTTTCTACTTCATAAAAGCTCTTAGCCAGCTGTGTAGGTTTCAAGACAGGTTTACTTTCACACCCTTTTACTTGATCCGAGACCCTATTATCAAACTGAATGCTTTCCTCATCCCGTTCAACAAAAGTAGGTAATTGATAAAAAAAAGACCAATTCTTCCTCTTCATGTGGTGCCTTCTCCAATGACACTTGGGCATCCTGTCTTTGCAACTGAAGACCTTTCCCTTGCAACCTCTATACACTGCTTTCATTCATTTTATAAACAACATTAGAAAACTCTTCAAATGAATGAGAATGTAAGGGATTCAGTGACAAGTCTAATCCTACATCCTCTTCACATGTGTCATGCTCATATTTAGCTAGGGACATGGTACAAACAACAGCAACCGACTGCTCCTCTTGCCATAGAGTTTCATGTTCAGATTTACCTCCTGGTAAGCAATTTGATTCTTCATCTTCTTGATCTTGGACAGGTATGGAAGGGATAGCCTTAGCAAGATTTGGCATTTTATAATTAGGATACCTAGTCCAAGAAGGCTGCCATGTTTTTTCAGTATTTTGATGGCTTGGTTCAAGATCTTTATATGACTGAAACTAAGGATTAATGGACCGATTTGACTGCTTTTGTTCATTCATGGGCTCTTGCTGTAAAGAATATTCTTGCTGCCTCTTTATGTCATTCAACTGCTTGTTCCAGTCAAACCATATGTTCTCGATATTTGCAATCTCCAGTCTATCATCATTTTGGAGCTAGTTGGGAAAGTAGTATTGTTGGTTGGGCAAAAAATGAATTCCTGAGTCTGGTCATGGGCATACACCAGCTGCCATGGAGTTTGTGCATGGGTGGGAGGGTGGTAAGCATGCTAGACTTGTTGGTTTGGACTAAAACCAGCTACTTGACCACTGTGATATGGCTCATAAAATGGTGTATGAATAGGATTTTCATGAAATGGTGGAAAGCAGGAAATATTTTTTTGAAATGAAGACATATTGTAGCATTTATATGTGCTAAAAACTCATTGAAAATTTCACAATAAAAATCAAGTCTAATTTTTAATTAAAAAAGTACATACCAGCACTTGTCTTCTTGAAACCAGTAGATATTTCTTTCTAGAGTCGCTAGGTGTGTGTTTTCCTTGCCTCCTAAGGCAGGTTTTGCTGACATACACACCAATATCAATAATGCATAAATTGTTCTACACTAGTTTTCACTAAACCAAAGCTTCGGAGTCACCAGGTATGTGTTTAAAACACCTCAAAAGGTAGAAATCAGTTGCTGTACACACCAAACAATAGTGAAAAGTATAAAATGGACTGAGAATCAGTTCACAATCCCACCAGGCATGCCAAAAATTGTTGTCAATGAGATTTGCACACTGTTAAATGTAAGGTTTAACAATCTATTGAAACATGGGAAGACCTCTAAAGCTGTGGGTAACTTTAAAAGCAAAGGTTAACCTCCAGAGAAGGCCATCTTCCTATGGTTATCACCTAAACTACTGCTTTGACAAGGAAAAGGGTGAAGAAGAAATTGTATAAAAAATGAAATCTATGACTAAGGTGATGCACCAAAACTAACTAGGACCTGCAAACACAAATCGTATACACCTGGTTTGATCAACAAAGTAACTTGACATACACAGTCCAAAATGATATGCTTCTACATAAATATTTCATAAGAAGGTTATATACCTTACTCCTAGCAGGAAAAATATATCTTCACAACTAAAATGTTTGCATTTTCAACACAACCTATGACCTGTAAATTGCATATTCTTCTGCAAAAGATGTTAAAACTGAGACAGAACTACAAGGAAATAGATAATCTCACAAGTAATTGCATCAATCAATTTGAATGCACACAATGAAGTAGAAAATTGAGAAGGTAAAATAACTTATCTTTATTAGTTTCCAAGGCAATCACTGGTATACATATCCAAAAACAAATGAATTACAAACTCACAAAACTCTGAGCAAGGATAAAAATCACAAGTATCTGAAACCTGCATGTAAGAACTGAGTACAAAAGAGTCACATAAGTGACTATATCCACCACTATCCAAGTGGTTCCACAATACAAGGAGTCTGAAACAAACTAGGGTTAGATGCCCACAAAAAGCCTAAAATTTAGGGCCTATATCTCCTCCACATGAGCCCACAATGAAGGAAAAAGTCTATGATAACCTAGTCAACCATAATGAGTCATGAAAACAAGTCTATAAGGACTCTAAGAGCAATAAAACACTCCTAGATACCCTCTAACAATCAACTCAACTACTAATTGTCATCAAGACTTAGTCAATCTCTCTCCACTCTAAGGCAAAACAAAGAACTACACTCCTGGCATGTGTCTGCCACATCTTCACAACTTAAGCTATATTCCCTCACAAGTGACTAAAGCCCTCCATACACACCCCTCTAATCTCCTTTGCAATAAAAGGTAACAATAACACTTAAATGACTCATAATGTGATCACTTAAGTTATTGTTTCACATTAAATATCCTATGCAAGGAAAAAAAAAAAAATACAAAGGAAAATGGCACCGAGGTGCTCATCTTAGTACAAAGGAAGAAAAAGACTTAACAAAGTCTTCACATATATCATGGCCACCTCGTGGCACTATCTAGGCATTGCATGTTATGTTATGGACCACGGGTTATTTCAAATGCTATGCAAAGGATATAATAATGCAAAAAGAAAAGAAATGACCCATCAGGTCTTTAGGGTTATGAAACCCTAAGACACAAAAGCAACCTTTTGAAGTTCATTTTGCACTTTGCAATATTGAAATCTTGCTCTTTGCTATTTCCTCACCGTCATAAGGGTTTCATGTATGAGGTTCCTGTAGATGATTCTTAGAACATTCTCACTGGCTTTTTGACATTTCTGCTACAAAGGCCGAAGGTAGGTCTAATGAAGTCATTTCTTAGAAGCATACTGCAATTTTTACCATCTCTTGCTTCTCTTTTAACACTGTATCTACTGTATATCTCTATATTTTGCACGACCATGATTAGAAAGGTTGAAAATTCATGTAGACATGACTGTATTTCAAGAATGAAGCTACATAAAATAATGAAATTTGTCATTTATGTTCCTAATCTTCTCTTTGTTTATGATGTTTTCTGTATATGGCTTTGTTTATTCTCTCTAAAATGAAAAAGACACAGTGGGCTTTGCTTATTCTGATCACTAGAAAAAAGAAGCTAGGGTTTACATAGAAAAACAAAACCCTCATTCTTTCTTGAATGGCTATGAAGTAATATCATTTACTCTGGTTTTCTGTTCATGAAGAATGAAGATTTTTTAGTGATAGCTTCTAGGGTTTGATATGCAAAACCCTAAGTTCCTCTTTTCTGTTCATTATCAACATTTATATCATTCTGAAAGGTTTCTGTAACTATCTCATGTTATTTCTGGCATATTCTCTAGTATATGCTTCTGTAGATAGTTGAAAATGGACAAATCTGTATAGATTCTGGGCATTTTAATTTCTAAACATATTTTCTATACCTGTCAGTTCTTCATGAATATTTTACCTCCTTTGTCATTCATGAGCACCCATAACAACTGTAACTATATATTGCATTTATGTGTCTGCAATTTTCTTAGAAGATATTATGAAAAACAAAGTGTTTTGGCTTGAAAGAAGAGCTACCTAGATCTGAAAATGTGGTAAGAGGTCTGTAGCTATATATTGCATATGAATCTATATATTTTTGCCTTTTTTGCATATATTCTCCAGTTTATCTCTAAAATAGACAAAACTATAAGGATTCTGAACATTGATTGGTAATAACTCTTGATGATAGTCATTAATGGTTGTCTTTTCCCATTGCACACATTCATTGTGACTATCTTTTTAGGTCATGGGCTGACTGTCCTTAATATCTTTGTTGTCTCCATCTTCATACATGTTGCTCCTTGTTTGTGTATGGATCTTATCTTCTTAGCTGTGCATGGATCTGTCTCACTCCTTTGACAGTCCTTTCATCCACTATCTAAGAGACCTCTGTTACAGTTGTTAGAGATGATATTCTCCATTTGATTCTAACTCCAAGAGCACTATCTTCTGTCTATTCTTATTTATTTGCATGTTGTTTTTTGATCACAGTCCTCACTTCAAACAAAATTGTTTTCCTTGACTATTTTTTAACTTTTTGTGACTGCTTTCATAATAGAAAGTGACTGTTACTGAAAAATTAGTATTTGCTGACAACATGCTTTGCTATTCCTATCACACTCTACCTTTTGCCATGGTTTTCCTAGCCTTCTTTGCTATTATAAGACTATCATCAACCCTTATTATTGTCACTGTTGGATTGTTATGCCTTCTCTGACTATCCCATTTATGTTGCTGTGACTGTGTTGCATCTAATGGACTATTCTATCTTTTATCATAGTCATAAGATTGTTGTTGGTGCTGTCAATCTTCTCCGTAGGTCTTTCCACTGTTCTCTATTGATCTGTATTTAGACATTCTTCCTTCAAAAAGACAGTGTAGATCTGTATGATCATAAACTTTAACTATCTCTATTTCCTCTTCGTGTTGTTATTAACTCTCTTGATATTCCATGATATTTGACAAGGGCATCTATTTACTGTCTCTTATATGTGTGGCATTTACAATAACTTGAAGCATTACCCTTGACTGCCCTTGAATATCAACATTGTTCTTCAGAAAACTTTGTCTCTAAACAATGAATGCAGATTGCTCTCTATTCTATCTCAGACCATCAGGCATACACATCTTACTATGTTTTGGTATTGTAGCTAATAGCAAAACTTTCTTTGAAAACCCAAAATTCATGTTTCAATCCTTTTGCTTGCCTTGACAGACCTCCTTAGACCATGTCTCTTGACATCAATACTCCTACCATGCATCTCACAGACAAGAAACTTGACCAACTAAAATAACCTCTGCTCACTGTACACTTCATGCACTGTCTAAAACTCTTACCATTGATTGTCCCTATACTTACCAAGAGTTTTTCATGTGTCTGCTGCCTCTAGGACTGCTCTTCTTATGACAGTCATCCCATTTGCCATTTTGGAAGTGGCAGACCTTTATAGTTCCTACTCTTCTCTACTGGCTGTGAAAGACTCTTTAGGACTGTCATCATATAATCCCTCATGACTGTTTTCATACCTTTTCTTTACAATGACTGCTCCTTCTATTTGCATTTGTCCTTTTGAGATTGCAAATTGTTGCTAAGCAAACTATTCTTGTTGTACTTGATGAATATACTTGAAATCTTCTATAATGGTTATGAGCTGGGCTCAACCCTTGTGGGAGCCACATTTTCCTCCACTCATAATGTAATATGATGAATCAAACAGAAACATAATTACACCTATATCTGCACATGAAGCAAACTTGTTAGAAAGTAAATGCATATTTTGGATGTGTTTGATGACTTAATTGTTCTCTAAGACATCCAAGGTATGCATTTCTTATTTAATGCATTTAAGGATCAGTTTGTACATGCATAGGTACTTTTTCATGTCAGCTTTGGGACCATTCATTGCTTAGAGTATTACTTTAACATCATTCTTTTGCCAGATGTAGGAACTAGGAAGGAGAAAGACAGCTCAGGGCAACAGGACAAGACGACAAATCCAGAACTAGTCATTCTCAGGCAATGACTAGCCTCTAACCCTACATGCACATTTATTTATATTTACTTATTCATGTATATATTTTTCTTCAATTCCATTGAATAAGAAAAGTTATTCTCACGCCTTGTGTGAGACAATGTACATTTTACATTCAATAAAGATATTTTTCTTTGTTCAGAAAAGATTTGTATAAATCTGTCTTATGTTACATGCACTTGGATAAATGCAGTAATTTGATAATCATAATCTTTTTAAATTATTTCATTTATGCACTTGAATGTAATGTAATAAGGATTAGACAAAATGTACCTTTTAAACTTTGAAACAAAGCTCTACCTGATTGAGCTGTTAACGAAAAGAGGTAACCGTATGTAGGCGATGTTTGTATCAAATCCTAAAGAGAGAACTTAGACGGAGTAGCACGAAGCTGTTCCACAAGATCATATTCTTGACCACCTTTATGAGTAAGGTGAGGTGGTTGAGGAAGCATAGGTTGACAAGATGGAAGAGAGACAAGTATGTGTGGTGCTTGCTTACTTTGCTTGTTATTATAGGTGTTGTATGTGTGAGCAATCATGTGATATTGTGACACATTTTGAACACCTTGATTTCTTTGAGTGATTTGTCTTGCATAATTTAGAATGTAATCTAAGGGTCGAGGTGGTTTTGGATCACCTTGAACCGTAATTAGTAGTTTTGAGCAAGAAGGTGCATTAGGTGCCCCTTGCACAATCATCTTAGGGATATTAATGCACTTTTCTACTATCCCCTTAGCGGGTGGAAGCAAGCTATTGAAGATAATTGAATTAACATTGCTTTGATTTTGATTAAGCTCGACATTCATCCCTAAAGAATTTAATGTGAGGGACCTTTCTTCATCCACCAATGCTTTGTCTTTTAAAGGGAGAGCATTGGGACAAAGGGAAGGAGAAGTATTGTTGAAGGAGTTGTTGATGGTTTTATCTTTACTAATGTCCAAAGGATTTGAACATGCAACCAAAGGGGAGCTATCCAAGGTCTTCACATCCTTAGAGATATCCAAGGTTCTTGAACATTCAACTAAAGGAGGAATGGGATAACTCATGGAATCATTATCATCATCATATATTTTAGATATTAGCTCCAAGGCATTAATGGTTCAAGAACTTTCACACTCATCTTTCTCAAGAGTATTCATGGAGATGTATTTGATTAGACCTTCTAATACTGAAGGGTATATGTTCATGAGAGCTATGAAGTTGTCAAAATCAGATACATAATCAAGGATTTCAAATGAAAAGCATTTAAATATATCCTTATGATACATGGATTGTATATGAGTGAGAACATAAGGATTCATATTAAGGAATTTTTTAGAAATTCTCAAAGTTATTGATATATGCATGTAAAGATACCAAAGAGCAATGAGATGAAGATGCCATAATAAAATGTCTTAGAATAGAAACGCACCATAAGATGTTTTCATTTATCAAATATAACCAATATGAGAGACTTTTGTACACCACAATACTAGTTTGAGGAAATTGGGTTTTTGAAGCTTGTTACCAAGAACAAAAACACACTAGTGTCCTTAAAATGGAGTGATTAAGATGTAAAGAGTGCTAAACAAAAGGTAATATGGACCAATTTTAAGATTTCTTGCAAAGAAATGTTAGAGAGAGGTTAAATTGCTTATGTTGAAATACACATTGTGTAATTACAAACATGTGAAATTTTCTAAGTATGAAATGATGCAAAATTTTCAAATGAGCAATGAAAATATGTTTTAAATCATTGCTAGAGATAAATTTAAAGATGTTTGTGACAACAACAAAATCTCAAATAAGATTTTGACTACAAACCCTAGCTTTTGGAATTACTAGGTTATATGAAAAATGTAACTTTTTAACCAAAACCCTAGAAAATAAGTTGATCAAATGCAAGATATGATATGATGAAATGATGCTTTACTGTAATAAGGATCAGATCTAATGAAAATGTTAGAAAATTAAGTCATTTTATCACATGCAATGTAAATCATGTAAAACTATGCCTTCATGTAAACCTATAATGCTTGTTTTTTCAAAACTTTTCAAGTGTATGCAAGATTTTCCAATGAAAGATGGTAAATATGACATGAATGAATGCAAGGACTGATTAAAACACTCAGCAAAATGTAAGTTCAGTAAAACACACGGGTTCACCAAAATGTTATGGTGAAAAGTGGGAAGATGGTGGATAGTGTCAAAGTCTATCAAATCAAACCCTCCTTTCACAATAACATTCGAGCACAAAAACTGAGCCAAGTCACTATAGATGAATGAGGACTCAGCTACAAGTTTATGTACTTAGGAATAATATGGAAAGATATATTAGATTAAGAGATTTGTCAAACCCTAGATCAAATGAGCCTCAAACCCTAATTATAATGAAATCGAGTAAAGACAAACATAATGCTACAGAAAACTGGACAGGAAGGCACTCAAGAAGGATCAGAAACATACCAAAAGTTAGCTTTCCATAATTAAAAACTTTGCGGACTACAAGGTGGGTGCCCAAGTCTAATAGGGCAATACTTTTGCAGATCTGCGGCAGTGAGATGTGTCATATGATATCCTAATCCTAATTTTGGGATGAATCCTGTTGGGAGGACTATGGGGCAGGCGCCCTAGTCCAGTAGGTGTGAATATCAGTAACTTTCTTCCAAATCCTGAATCTCTATCCTTTGAATTACTTCTTTGTACCTGCACTTTTCCAGATCCTGCACCTATAACCTGCAATCACAAAGAGAGGGGTTTGGGGGTTGTGGTGTTTAGGAGCTTACCTTGATCAAGCCCCAGAATCACATTCAAGTCTTCCAACACCATTGTTAGATAGAGTGCATGCCGAAAGAGGGCAGATGCTAAATCTAATGATGGAATATAATGATTGAAACACAAATTGATGTCACCTTAGAGGTGAAGCCCTCACAGAGATGGAGATCCTTCAAATCATGAGGATATGGATTGATGAAACCAAATCTGCAATAGACAAACACAATAACAACACAATTTTGATCTACAACACAATGAATGCCTTAAAATCTCTTAGCTCAATATCACAAGTTTGCATTATCCATCTAGGTGTAAAATGAAGTCATAAACTCACTTATATATGCTTTCCCACTAACTTTCATAAATTAAATTGAAAAGGCCGATAGAGGGAAACCTTTTGAAAGGGCCCAAGCTGACACATTTAAATTTTGATCCCAACAAATTAGGTTGGACTTGGGAGCAGGCACCCAAGTCCTAAGGCCTTGATGTTGTCTTGATTAAGGTTTAGAGTGGGCCTCTAAGTCCCATTTGGCATGGGTTTTAGGGGAAATTGCTCTGGGATAAATATTAAGCTTGCAAAGTGTAAACACGGGGACCTAGGAGCTAAACTAGGAGGTAAAAAGGCATAGGGATACTTTTTACTCCATAACACTCCCTAGATATTTTCTTTCCATATATCTAAAAAATATGCAAACAATCTAAGTAAAGCATGGAGCAAAATAGTTCTATCAAACCTCTAACACCCTTTAACTATCATGAGTGGAAACTCAATATTCAACTTATGCTAAAGCATAATGGGTTGTATAGATTGACTATGGGCACAGAAAAAGAGCCAAATGCCATCAAAGACAAAGAAAAATGGTTTAATAAGTGTGATCAAGCCTTTGGGTTCTTATGTCTAAATCTATCTCCCAAGCTTATGTTTCATGTTGAAGCCTTGAAAACACCCAATGAGGTATGTCAAGCCTTAGAAAAACTCTTTAAGAAGGTTGATAAATTAAAAAGTCATGAGTTAGAAAATGAGCTCATTAGTTTGAGCCCTAGAGATTTTGATACCTTAGAAGATTATTTGAAAAAATTCAAATCATTGAGATTGTAGTTAAAGGAATGTGGGATTGAAAAATAAGAGGATCAACTCATACTTTCTATGCTTTCCAAAATAGGTCCTAAATATTCTTACTTGTATCTTATTTTTATACCACCAAAAGGGCTTTTGGTGCAACATGAAAAATGCCTACTTTGGATGAATTCATTGTTGACTTAACAAGAGAACATGATAAATTGATACAATTGTGCACCATGAATAATTATAAATCTCATGCTCTTGTTGGTAGAAATGGGAAAAATAACAAAGGAGAAAAATAAAAGGAAAAAGAAATCAAGAAAGATAAGAAAGATGAATCCTCAAAATCAAACTGTAAACGAGAAATTTGGACAAAATCAAAAGATAAAACAATAACATGCAATACCTTTTTACCCAAACCTTCCGAATACCTTGATACCTTGAAAGATCATTGCATGCATTGTTGAAATGCATCGGACAACTGAGAGGGGTGGGGTGAATCAGTTGTCCCAAAAACTCAAACACTTATGTACTTAAACATTAATCACTTATCCGCACTTATTATGATTAAACAAAGAATGCATGAAATAAAAAGCTTAAACATAGATGCAACATTAAACACAAGAGACACTAGATTTTTACGTGAAAAACCCCAAGGTGGAGAAAAACCGCAGAGAGGATTAGATCTCAAAATATATTGCAATCTTTGAAAAATGATGTTCAGGCTTTGTCACTCCACGGGCCCAGAACATACTGGCTCATTGCCATGAAGTATAGCTAGGTCTAGCAAGCTCACTGCCTCAACCCTAAACCTAGAAAGATTATAATAAGGGCTGTTAAACCCTATTGGTGGCTCACTGCCAAAATCACCATCTTCTTCATGTTTGAGATTAATACATTGAAGTATAATAGTTCCTCTGCTCTGCTCTGCCCTGCTATGCCTTATCTCCTCACCCTTTTCCTTATTTTCCCATTTTCACACAAGGACACCTTTTCCATGACTCAATTACAAGTATTTATACACTTCATCAACCTTGGAATGATCATCAAGGTCGGCATTACAATCATCAACCATTGGAACAATCTCCAAGGTTGGCATTATAAATATTTACAAAATAGGTCTTGACCTAATACAAAAATATGCTAAGGAATTGTAGTATAGATGTATGCGGATCACACCATGCCTTAGCTGGGACTCAAACACGATCTTCCATGCCACAACATGCTTCCACAATCTTCAAGGGATCTTTGCAATTACTGGAATTAACCAAGTTGACTAAGACTGGTTGCACACTATGTTTTCTAGGAATAATCTTCAAACATGATCTCATTTTCTTAATGTGGACCAATGTAAAGGTAGGAACATGATTAGGAGGAATCCACAAGCACATTGAAATCATTAGGAGTAACCGCACAAACACAAACCACTTTATTCATGAGATTCTTCACACATGAGCACATGAACTTCCCTCTCTTCAACTGTCATACAAGAAAGATAGCTTGTGGACCACCAAAACACAAACCATTGCAATTGTAGGCACTTATCATCATCCCAGACTTCTCTTTAAAACCACAGAGCAAAACACTTTAATGGGGAGGAATGTGGACCAAAATACTTTCTCCCTGTCACCAGAGAATATTCAGAGAAAACAGGTTTAACTCTGGTGAATGCAACTCTCTCAATTCTTCACACCAGAGGCTCAAACTTAGGATTTAGCATCTTCATACATCCCTTTAAATAACTTCCAATCTGTAGACCAAGATATTCAAGCAACAAGAAATGCAGAGTAATCTACCAGACTGTTCTTTAGCATACAACTCACTGACTATACTTCATTTCACTATAACTTACTTGTTTCTTCTGGAGAGGCCAATTTTCTCAATATCCTCAACACACAAAGCTTCTAAACAAGTAATAGAATAGGACATAGTTGACACCAATTACAACAAATATATGTTGACATCAATGACAACACCGATTAGGCACATACTTGCAATAATCTCTCCCTTTGTCATTGATGGCAACATATGATGTGAAACACTGCAACAACGATCAAGACATGATTCTCCCCTATCTCTTTACACATCTGCACTCTTTCTTTCAGAGTTTTTTCATGTGAATTATCTCCCCTTTGACATCAATGGCAAAGGGCACATACTTGCACTCTTCTACTCTAATTTAATTTCTCTTATGAACTCTCTGACTACTCCCCCTGAGAAGTAACCCTAAAAGCATCAATCTGGATCTGAAGAAGCACCATCTGACTGATGCACTCTTGTGCATCTTAGTTTAGAGCGGGAGGGGTAATAACCCCTAACTTTTCTCTAAGATACTCAAAAGTATCCTTAGGCAGAGGTTTGGTGAAAATGTCTACAATCTGGTCTTTTGTAGATACATACTCCAACTTGACTTCATTCGCTGTCACTTTTTCCCTCAGAAAGTGATATGGATATGTGCTTTGTCCTTGAATACATTACTGGATTCTTTGATATGTTTATGGCACTTGTATTGTCACAAAAGATTGCAATTGGATCTTCATACACAACTCTGATGTCCTTCAATGTCTATTTCATCCACAACACTTGAGTACAACTACACGCTGCTGCAATATATTCTGCTTCTGCAATGGATAGAGCTATTGAGTCTTATTTTCTGCTTATCCAAGATAGCAGCCTTTTTCCCAAAAAGAATGCACCTCCACTTGTATTTTTTCTGTCATCTACATCTTTGGCCCAATCTACATCAGTGTATGCATTGAGAGTGAAATCATTGTCCCTTTGATACCACAAACCATAATCCATTGTGCCTTTCAAATATCTTAGAATTCTCTTGACAACCATCACATGTGACTCCTTGGGCTCTGCTTGAAATCTTGCCACAAGACAAACTGCATGCATTATGTTAGGTCTAGTTTGAGTCAGATAAAGTAATCCTCCAATCATAGATTTGTACCTTTTCTGATCTGCTGTAGGTGAATCATCATTTTTGCTCAACTTACAACCGGTTATCATGAGAGTATTTACTACTTTAGAGTCTTCCATCCCAAACTTCTTTAGCAACTATTTCACATACTTAGACTGAGAAATGAAGATACCTTTATCTGATTGATTTATTTGCAAACCTAAAAAGAAATTCATCTCACCAAACATGGACATTTCAAATTCACTTTGCATTTCTCTGGCAAAAATTGTGCACATACCTTCATTGCCTCCAAAGATAATGTCATCAACAATTAGGATTTGTTCGTTATTGATCTTGAAATAGAGATTGTTGTCAGTGGTACCCTTGGTGAATCCTAACTATATCAGATACTTATCCAACCTAGCATGCCAGGCTTTGGGGGCTTGTTTTACCCATACAATGCCTTCTTCAATCTACATACCATGTCACCCTGATGTGATGACTGGAATCCTTCCGGTTGTTCAATATAGACTTCTTCCAACTCTCCATTCAAGAATATAGACTTTACATCCATCTGATATACCTTAAAATCGTTGTAGGTTGCAAATGCCAGAAACATTCTTATAGCTTCAATCCTTTCCATTGGTGCAAATGTTTCCTCAAAATCTATTCCTTCAACTTGAGAGTATCCTTTGCATACCAACCTTGCTTTGTCTCTTACTACTTCACCATTCTCATTCATCTTGTTTCTAAAAACCCACTTGGTACCAATTACATTTTTATCTGCTAGTCTGGGAACACGATCCCAGGTTTGATTCTTCTCTATCTGCATCAATTCTTCTTTCATAGCCTTTACCCAATTCTCATCATTGCAGGCTTCATTCATAGTCTTAGGTTCAATCTTGGAAATCAGACAAAAATTTACTTGTTCTTCTGCAGCTCTTCTTCTGGTCAGGATTCCTTTACTCTTATCTCCTATGATTTGCTCTTCAAAATGATTAAGTTTTACATACCTCGGTGTCTTGGCAGCACTTTCAGGAGCTTGATCCTCTTCATCTGAACTGTCTTCATCCTGCACTACTTCTGAAACATCTGGTTTATCTGATTCATATCCACTTGATTCTGGAAACCCTTCCTTGCTTTCATCAACTTTGACATTTGCACTCTCAATGATCTTATTTAGCCTCTTATTATAACACTGGTAGGCCTTGCTCTTGGTTGAGTAACCAAGGAAGATTCCTTCATCACACCTAGCATCAAACTTGTCTAGATCTTCTTCTCTTTTGATATAACATTTACTACCAAAAACTTTGAGATATTTCACAGTAGGAACTTTACCATACCACAATTCATAAGGAGTCTTAGAATTGTTACCTTTGACTTGGACTCTATTTAGGATATATTCAATAGTGTGAATTGCCTCTCTCCAATATACTTCTAGAAGATCATCTTCTTTCATCATGGTTCTAGTAGCTACTTGAACTATTCTGTTCTTTCTTTCAATGATTCCATTTTGTTGTGTAGTTCTAGGTGCAGATAACTGTCTCTTTATCCCATGTTCTTCACAAAAGAAATTGAATTCATTTGATGTGAACTCTTCTCCTCTATCAGACCTTAAACATTTGATCTTCAAACCCATCTAATTTTCAACCATTGCCTTAAATGCCTTGAACTTATCCAGAGCTTCTAATTTTCTTTCAAAAAGGTAACCCAAGTCATTCTAGAATAATCATCAAAAAGCAGTATTGTTAAGGTTTGTAAATGCAACAGAAACATCATTAATATTCACTACGTGGAAAGCACGAGTGCTTCCACTAGCCAAGTGTCAGATAAAATATACAACCCCATCGTCATATTAGGAACTATAGTCCATTTTTTGATTGCTCTCGAAAGGGACATTAGGTCCGCATCAGTATAAATTTTTGTCGTCATCCATCTGCTAGGTGGAAACACTAGAGGAAGGGAAATAATAAATAAGAGAGGAGAAACAAGTGTCTTAGGGACAGTCACGTAGGAGGGTGCCCCCAAGTCACCAACCACGACGCTATGTCCGTAAGACAACACATAGCAATGAAATCAGAGAGAGAGGCAATTTGGAAGAATGATGATATAAATAGAAGAAGGTCACAACAGAGGCGGTGTCCTGGTATCCTGAACCTTACAAGAGAATCTGAGGTCATCCCAGGAGCCCTAAACAACATATAACACATCACGAGGGAAGCACATCACAAGAGAGATAAAAGGGTTAGAGATACTTACTTGTAGGGTCTTCATGCTAAGTCTTATCATCAAGTAAATCATCGTCATCCTCCCACTCCCTAATGTTAGAGTAAGGTGGGATAGAAGGTATCATAGCCATATTCATATCTTGCTCATAATGTTGTTCATCATTAGGATCATTATTGTTTGGTTGAATGTTGGGATTGATGTTTTCTTGTTGAGATCTAAGGTAAGCCCATCACCTTACCTTCCTCCTTTTTGCAAGTTGGCGTTGATGTATTTTACGACTCAATTTTTGTAACATAGGGCTTTGGTTTGTTATGGATTTTTGTGTTGTAGAGGAGGAAGCACCAAGATCAAAGGTCCTTTGTCTAGGTGTAATGTTCTCTTATTGAAGCTTACTATCGTACTTATTCTCTATCCTCTTAGTGATGTCCAAATGACTTGAATATTCAAACAAAGGAGGGACATTAAAGGTCTTCTCTTCCTTAGTGAAATCTAAGGTGTGTGAACAATCTACTAAAGGAAGAAGATTGGTGGGATGATCCATAGAGGTAGGAATTTGATTATTGTTAAATGAATGCTTATTTTCTACCCTTGGAATATGCTTTGTTAAAGGGAGCTCTTCATTCACTATTGCTTCATCTTAGCCAAGGAGAGTAGTGAATTACTAAAGCTATCCCTAGTCTTCTCATTTGAGTATTCAGTTATAGGGGAAGTAGGATAACTTATGGGATCATCATCATCTTTTTCCTTGCTACTCATGGAGAAGAACTCAGTTAAGCTTTCTAAAATCGTAGGATGTTCACTCATGAGAGTTAAAAATTGGTCAAAATCAAGGTTTTTGATAAATGCATGCAAAGATACAGTTGAAAAATGACATGGAGGTGCCATTTCAATGTAATATCAGATTTTTAGAAGCTTTTCAAATTGATGCAAAAGACAAGTGCAAAACTATATGTAAAAATAGCCTTAAATGCTTGATTTTTTGTACTTTTTTTAATGCAAATGAATGGAACAAGGAATGTTGTAAGGATTTTGATTGAGGGAGGTGAGGTATATGTCTGATATCTATCCAAAACAGCAATAATATCACTCTCAAAACACTCTTGATTCAAATCCAAGATAATGCCAAGTCAAAATATAGTGAAAATATGTCAAAATAGGCACTTTTTTCACCAAAATTCAATGCAAAAGAATATAGAAAAGGGTGTTGTGAGTAAAATGATGATGGAAATAAAATAATATCAGTAATAACAACCACTTTATGCCAAAATACCCAACACAACACGTTTTTAGTGCCACTTAAGGTCAAACCCTAGTGAAAATATAGCAAAATATGCAATTTTTTCACGGTTTTTCAACTCCAAGACCTAACAAAAGGGGTGTTGTAAGGAATTTTAGGAGGTAAAGTGAATAATATAAGTCACCTCAATCCATAAAATTGATCACAACACGCTTGGAGTGCAAACTAGGCCAAACCCTAGGGCAAAAATAGCCAAAATGTGTAGTTTTTCACCGAATTTTCACTACAAGAGCCCATTAAAAGGGTGTTGTGAAGATTTTTATGAGGGGAAGAAAATTATTACCTTGATAACAGAAAATTAATGCAAAAATATCTATCACAACACACCTACAGTGCAAGTTTGGAGAGTTGATAAGGCCGATTTTAGCGAATATTGTTGTTTTCGAAGCCCTAGGTTTGAGATTTTGGAACAAAATGCTATGTGAATTGTTTGAATTCTAATTTTTAATGGAAATTAAATACTCTCAGATCTGAAAATGATTTTCAAGATTAATCATGCAAAATTCCCATGCAAATTTAATGAAAATGCACCAAAATTGCTAGTTTTTGTTGAAATTGTTAATGCAAAAATGCAAATAATTTAAATTTAAATGAAAATTCACACTAAAATGCAAGAATAAATCTAAATACAAATTTGAATGATCCCTCTAAAATTAGTAGAAAAATCTGATAAAAGATTTTGCCTACTAACCCTAGATTTTGGAATTACTAGGTTATATAAATTTGTCAAAATTTCCACAAAACCCTAGCAATTAAATGATGAAAATGCAAAGCAAGATTTTGAATTTTTGTATTTTTCTGTAGTTTATATCAGATCTGATGAAAAAATCATGAATTAGGAAAAATTAGAAAGAATTGACACAATTTAGTAAGCCCAACAATGCAATTTTTTTTATATTTTTCCAATTTTAAATTTTTTTTCAATGCAATAAATTAAATGCCTATATGAATGAGTGAAATCACACCAAATCTGTAGACAAACACTCAACAATTTGCAATTTAAGTTCAAAAACATGGGTTCACCAAAATGTTTAGGGTAAAATTGGATTTCGTTAATCTTTGTTGTTTAGATGTTAAAATCCTCCTTTCACCCTAACATTGAAGGATCTAGGGTCAAGTGGCGAGCACTATCATATCCTAGGTCACTTGTGTCATGTTTGCATCTCCCGTGCAGACACGACACACAAACATGCATGTCATGACCACATCTGCCATGTGGTCACGACATGAACTACGAAAATTTTCCTGACTATCCCTAGGAACCCCCTCGCATGCGTCTGCTTGCTCGGTGGCTATACGAAACGGTGTAGACATATCTATGTAATCATGATGGTGAAGGCCTCCTATGGGGTATGCGACATGAAGTGTGTCGCTCTTAGGGTTAGACTGTTTAAATCTGAACCCTAGTTTCCTAGGTGAAATGATTTCAAAATTCAACCCTATCTTGTCTCAGATCGATAAATGATTAATTATGATTACAAGATGGCGCGTGATTAAGTTGGGATGGTAGATTAAAATTAAATATCACAATGCATAAATAAACCCTAAAATCTAGTGAAATTCTGGCAGCATAACGCGTTTTCGTTAAACGCATAAATAAAAATTTTAAAAAAATGATTCACTAACAAGAAAATAGATTTTAAAGTAAAATTAAATGAAACCTAAGGACAAAATTTTAAATAAATCACCATAAGGAAAAACAATAAAATAAACGGATAAATGATTATTAAGATTAACTTAGAATGATATCAATGATATAAATTAAAAATAATTTATTTATTCAAAAAGAACGTCAAGTCATCGATTAAATTAAATCGAGAAAACGAGTTCGTTATTAAATATAATTTGGTATTATATTTAATATCTCACTCGAGAATTTATTGGGTGAGGGAGGAGGGTTTAAATAACCCTGCCCGTAAAATTAATATGAATAAATTTGATATATTTAACAACGTAAAAATTAAGGATAATTAGCTCAAAAAAAAATTTAAATCAACGGCAAGGGAGGAATTTCTCACAAAACGGATAAAATAATCCCCCCCCCTCAAATAATTTCAAACACAAAATAACAAATTCAGTAGTAACATTTAATCCCATGCAAGCATTGGAATTAGCATTAATAATAAATAAATAAAGTTCCCCCAAGTGATAATTTTAAAACAAGAGGAATAGAGATTTTATTTTAAAAATAAAATTTTAAACCCACTTTCCCACATGTTCCTCCCAAGATAAAGTATTTTTAAAAAAACAAAAAAAACAAAAGTCCTAATCACAATTTATAATAGTATTTTATCATCAAATAGTTGCCCTAATAAACATTATGATGTTATTTCTCTTTCAGAGTTGCCCTAATATTTTATTCTTGTAAGTGTGTTTGTTTGCAGGCTAGGGTTTCTGTATTCCCATGGAGGTAAGCTTTCGAGCTCAGAGAGTTCCATTACCTGCATTCGATTTGAGGGTATCCACACTATTCTTTAAGAACTGGTGTTAATGCTAAGAATGATGGGTATTGAGGTAATTGTGCAGGGTTGGATAACCGACGGCTGTGGGAAGAGGAGACTAGTGGCGGCGGGGTCGCGGACACCAGCGGGGGCGGCGTAACGGGGAGATGAGAGTTGGATGCAGAGAAGAGCCACAGAGTGGAGGGGATGGGAACTGCGACTATGGCAGGTTAGTTGGCGGTAGTGACTGGGTCGAGGGATGTGGGAGGTGCGGAGTCCGGTGGTGGTGGTTTGCGGTCTGCGGGGACTGTTATGTGTGGGGCTGCGGAGTATCCAACGGGGAGCGGGGTGTATGAAGGTAGAGACACCGCGGATGTTGTGGGTGGAAAGTGTAAGGGTTTTGGGGGGGTGTGGGTGGAGGCTTCGCCTCCCCCACACCCCTCTATTGTATGCCACGGGGACTGTGGGCGCTGCCCACAGTCCAATTTTTTTTTATATATATATTTTCTTTTATATGTTAAACCCTAACAAAATACCCTTTCAAACATACAGACTGCCATTATAACATTCGAACTCTCCGCCTTCGTTTCAAAACTATTTTCTGATCTATATAAGAAAAAGAACACACACACACACACATATATATATTTTATACATACATACGTGATGTGTAGGTATATTTATATAAGTTTATATTTAAATATATACATTTTCTGATAGATTTTTAATAGTTTACATGAATACTCAGTATATGCATTTTGACATGTATGGCAAATGATTATTTGAGCAAGCACAGCTGTATATACACATGTACATTTTTCTATGTATGTGTATAAGCTTATATTTATACTTATTACAAACAATTTTCATTGTATTCTGGCCGTATGTATTTTCCTTTTGCAGTGTAAATACACAGAAAAATAGATAAAAGGGTGAACTGAGTCTACATTTTTTTGACTTTTAACTCATTAATCTAACGAATGCCTTACATAATCTTTTCTTGCAAACTTTATGAACATAAGATATCTATTTTGAACCTTTAGGCCCCAACAAAAAATTAAATTAAACCTCTTTTTTTATGCAATGAGATAAACCTATTTCAGCAACATTCACACCAAGTTATTAACAACAACTAATTTTCTAGTTTAGAAATTTATGCTTCAACTAGATATTTAACTTCAAATCCCTCTTTCTCTTATGCAACTAACCTTTAAACTACCAGTCATGTAAATTTTTTTTCTTTTTTTTTCTTGCCCTTTTTTTTACAACAATAAGATAGAAATCTGTGATCTCAACTAAATTTCAAATAACTCCTTTCATGTCCACAACAACAATTAAAAATTAACTGACCATGTAATAACAGAATTTAATTCAATCTTCTCCTCCTTTCTAGTATGCAATAACTTTCATTCCACTTCTTTTGAGTAATTTGCTCCTTGAATAAAAATGAATACAGAAAACTACATCAACTCATGTCTTACTCCACTCAAACCAACTTCACAATAAAAGCAATAATCATTCTAAATGGGTTGACCAAAATATTTACTCTCCACTATCCTTTCACAACCAACTCCAAGGGCATCAGACCTTTCACAATAATTACAATAAGGTCATAATGACCATGTCTCCAACAGCCAACTCAAGGAGAATATTTGATCACCAACAAGGGCTCCTACACATCACATCTCTTCACTTTATAACCTGCAGCTAAACACAACAACAAGACAACAGACAACAAGAAGACCAGCCACTATGAAAGGAAAGCTCTCCTCCCTACCGTAGACCCGCAAATGGGTCACCCCCGAGCTAGGGAGGTAGTGGATTTCACACAGGTGCATCAATCCACAACAGAATCAAACACATCCACTCAAAACAACCCAAAGGCTTAACACAATACTCAACTCACAAAAATGAGTTTGGGGAGGGTAGGGAATAGACCTCTCAACTTAAAAGGGCTCCCAAAGAAAATAAAATCTCAACTCCTGGCCTGAAGCCAAAATCCCAAAACACCACAATCCATAAGAATCACAAACCAATTTGCATGGCACTCTTGCCATTCATGTATCTCCTCCTCAAATGAAAATAAGCCCTCAAGGCATAAACACATATTGTGGGAGAGCCCCTAAGGATTGTTCCTCTCCCCTACCCATACAGGTTGAGCATTCCCTCCATTGGAGGTGCTCTCACCATAACTCCCATCCCAACATCAAATGCAACATCACAAATGCAAATAGCTTACAACAAAAATCCAAACATGGAACATCAAATAAGCAAAGCAAGAAGCAAGTTAAGAGGCCTACCTTCAAGGCCTTGACAATGGAAGTAGAAATTGGTGAAGAGCTCCAAGCCTTCCCACTTTTAGAATTTCTCCAACCTTCTCTAACTCCTCCAAACTAGAAAGGAAAATTAAATTTGCAAGAAGTCTCCAATTGCCAAGAAAAAGACTAGAAAGGAAGAACCCCCACTCCTCTACAAGAGGAGCTATTATAGGCCATCCACTTGGCCTTGAGGGAATGGGAAGGTGACATTTGTCACCATCCCCTCCCTCCTCCAAAAGCCACTTGTAAGAGTGATAAGGTAAGAGGATGACAAATGTCCTCCTCTCCCTCCACCTCCATCTCCACCTCATCCACTTGTGCTTCCACACAAGTGGGAAGGGGACAAATGGTGAGTTGGATTCCCACTCACACCTCAAAGGACAAGAATCTTGAGTGGTGCTCCCACTCACTTGGGAGTTTGGGAGGACTCTTGGAGACCTCCCAAGTCCTCTTTGGGAATGATTCCCAAAACATAGGGATGGGAGATGAGTTCTTCCCAAGGCAAGGCCCATCCCTCATCTTCCCTCTTTCCAAATTCGTCACTTTTACTCAACCATGGTTTAGGGTGACCTAAGGTGAGTCAAAACTAGGGTTAGGTGGTCCAAGTTGACCCTAGACTTATGGTTGACCACCTAGGGTAACTTTTGGGACCCTAGGTTTCATGAAAAGGGTTAAAAATTCACATTTAAATGGCCCAAAAAAAAAAAAAACCAAGTGGCATAAATCAAATAAACTTTACAACACTTAATATTAATCAAGAATAAGAACAAGGAAGGGTACTAAGGCTAAAATAATTAAAATAAAACCAAGCACAATAAATCATCATTCAATTACACACGTGATCCTTATCCCTCTTGGGAATGGATCGGCTTAACAGGGAATAACATGGTGTGAATCCTACTTCCGATTTCCTGTGGCTAAGGAAAGTAAAACTTGCACATCTCGATCAAGTGTCAGTCCTGTCATGATAAATCATAGCCAAAGCAATTGAAATTAACTCCACACACTCGAAATAAACATCATTACATAACTACAAATTAAACTGCATTTTCCATCACATGTCAAATAGTTCACATCACATAAATAACTAGAATCTCATAAAAAAATAACAACTAATATAAATCCCATATATCGAACTACAACATATCCTCCAATATGATCGAATCAAACCATATGTATCAAATCAGTGAGATAAAACATCAAGTCTACATAATGAAACATAGTCTCTAAAGTCTGATAGTCTCATCTACTAAATAGCACAATGATCAAAATATGGGAGGTAAAATAGTCAGCCTCACATCCTCCCCCCTAAGATTGAACTTCCTCCTGGAAGTCGTAAAAAATGTGAGGATAGAGTGCCCTCAAATTGGCTGCATCCTCCCAAGTTGCCGTGACCTCGTCATATCGATTCCACTAAACCCTAACTTGGTCTAGCTCTCGACCTCGAAGGCCCAGCGTCCGACGAGCCAATATGCGAATTGGCTCCAAGGCCAATTGCCCGTTTGCCTCTACTTGCAAAGCACTCCAGTCCAGTATGTGAGATACATCAGATATATATCGTCTCAAAACAAAAACATGAAAGACATCGTGGATACGTGACAGGCTAGGTGGCAATGCTAGACAATAGGCAACTGGTCCTATCTGCTCCAAAATCTCAAAGGGTCCTACAAACCGTGGTGCGAGATTAGAGCCCTTTCCATAACGGATTGGACTCTTGTGTGGCCGCACTCTAAGGAATACCCTGTCACCCACTGAGAAGCTCTGATCTATCCTCTTAGCATCAGCATACTTCTTCTGCCTATCCTGTGCCTCCTGCAACCTCTATTTAATCAGTGTGACCTGCCGCTCCATATCCTGAACTAGCTCTGGACCAATGGCGACTCTGTCCTCAATCTGATCCCAACTCAATGGTGTCCTACATGGTCTGCTATATAAAGCCTGAAAGGGAGGCATACCTAATGAGCTGTGATGCCCATTATTGTAGGCAAACTCAACTAGATAAAGATACTCCTCCCATCTAGACTGATGGTCTATAACATACATCTGAAGCATGTCCTCCAATACCTGATTCACCTGCTCTGTCTGTCCATCTGTCTCGAGATGATAAGCGGAGCTAAAGTTGAGCTGTGTGCCCAATGCCTACTGTAAGGCTCTCTAGAATGCTGAAGTGAACACTGGATCTCTGTCAGAGATGATGCGGCGAGGTACCCCATGTAGTCGCACAATATCATCCAAGAGTACCTTCACCACAGCTGGCGCATTGTACGTCGTGCGTACAGGAGAGAAGTGAGCCACCTTGGTCAACTTGTCGACTGTCACCCTGATGGCATCATGGTGACGTGAAGACATGGGAAGACCAACAATAAATCCACTCAGGTATATCATGTGGGTATAGGAGACCTGCTGGATGCTGATGCTCGGCCTTGACCCTCTGGTACTCAAGGCAACGAGCAACAAACTCTGCTATATCTCATCTCATACCCGCCCAATAGTATAGCTGTCAAAGATTGGCATGCATCTTCTTCACCTCCAGATGTGCCGCATATGGTGCTCTATGAGCCTCTGATAGCACTACAGTACGTAGGTCACCTGCGTGGGGTACATAGATGCGCTATCGATGATGAAGTAAACCATATGTGTCAAGTGTATACCCTGCAAACTTGCCCACAAGGGCCCTCTGTAAACTGATCTCCTGCTGCACCTCTAGATACCATTCATCCTCTGGTAAATGCTAAATAATGCGATCCCTCAAGTCCACACTCAGAGTCAAGGTCAAGAGTTCGTGGTGCCTCCGACTCAATGCGTCAGCAACCACATTCTCCTTCCCTTTGATGTAGTGGACATCAAAGTCATACTCGCAGAGGAACTCCATCCAACGCCACTGACAGGTGTTCAAATTCGGCTGTGTAAAGATTTATTGAAGGCTATGATGATCAGAATGGAGCTCAAAGTGATGGCCCAACAAGAAATGTCTCTAATGGACTAGAGCATGAACCATTTCTGCTAACTCCAAGCCATGCGTGGGGTAGTTCAGCTCATGAGTCTTGAGCTTTCGCGACTCATACGCGATCACTCTACCACCCTGCATAAGTACAGCTCCCAATCCCTCAAGTGATGCATCCGTGCAAACCCTGAAATCTGCTGCAAGATCAGTAACTGCTAAAATAGGAGCGCTGGTGAGATGCTCCTTGAGGACCCCGAAGGCCCTCTCACACTGCTCAGTCCAAAGAAAGTTCTTCCCTTTCCGCTAAAGGGAAGTGATGGGGTGCGCTATCCGAGAAAAGCCCTCAACAAAACGTCGGTAATAACCAGCTAACCCCATGAAACTCTTGACCTCTGTCACACTAGTGGGTGCTAGCCAATCCCTGATAGCCCTGATCTTCGATGGATCTACTAAGATTCCATCATCGGAAAGGATATGCCCCAGATACTGAACTTCTGTCCTGAAAAATGCACACTTCGCCAAATTCCCATAAAGCTTGTGCTCTCGCAAACACTGTAGGACCTGACGAAGGTGCCCCTCATGCTCCTCCTCGGTCCGTGAGTAGATCAAAATGTCATCAAGGAAAATGATCACGAACCGATCTAGATAGGTACGGAACACCTCGTTCATGAGGCTCATGAACACTGCAGGGGCGTTCGTCAAGCCGAAGGGAACCACTGTGAACTCATAGTGTCCATAACGAGTCTGGAAGGTGGTCTTATGAATATCTGCCTCTACGATGCGTAACTGATGATATCCGGACTTCAGGTCTATCTTAGAGAACACCCTGGCTCCCTGCATCTGGTCAAAAAAATCATCAATCCTGGGCAGAGGATAACGGTTCTTCACCGTCACCTTGTTCAACTGCCTGTAGTCGATACACAAATGAAGAGACCCATCCTTCTTCTTTACGAAGATGACAGGAGCACCCCAAGGTGAAACACTCGGTCAGATGTGCCCCTTTTCGAGCAAGTCCTCCAACTGTAGCTTGAGCTCAGTGAGCTCATGTGTGGTCATCCTGTAGGGTGCACAAGACACTGGCTCAGCACCCGGCACTAAGTCTATGCAAAAGTCTACCTCACATTGGGGAGGCAACCCCAGTAACTCTGCTGCGAAAACATCGACAAACTCTCTAAGGATGGGATGATCATCCAAAGATGCCTCTGGCTTGTCATCTGATCTGTCACTCACTGTGATGGCGAACATTTGACATCCCTTCCGCATGCAGCGCTTAAGCTGCTAAGTAGATATCATACGCACTACGGTGGGCTTCTGCATGCCCACAATCTCAACTGATGTGCCGTGATCATCTAAACAGCTGATCGCCTTTCGGCGACAATCTAGCTTGGCTCGATGAGCTGCAAGCCAATCCATACCCAACACCACATCATAGGATCCTAATGTCATGACTCTAAGGTCGCATACTGTAGTGAAGGGTCCCAAAGCAATCTCACAGTCATGGACTAAGGCATCTACTGTCAGTTTGGCTCCTGAAGCCAACTCAACTACCCACCTATCACCCTGCCTAGAGGCCACCAGCCTGCAACGCTCCACTAACGATGGAGATATAAACGAATCAGTAGCACCAGAGTAAAAAGGAATAGAAATGGGGTTACCCCCAATCATACCTAACGTCTCAATCACTGACACCTAAAAATCTACCTAGCGGTTATCAACCGCTGCAAACATACGGTGGGATCTACCCACATCACCCACTGTCTGCTCAGAACCTCCTATACGAGGCTGTCCCCCTGTGGACACTCTCTAGCTAGGTGTCTAGCTCTACCACAAACATAACAAGGGCCCCTAACCTGTACCTGTATAGTATGAGTCCTACCCAACTGCTGCTGTCCTGATCTGCCAGTAGACCCTTGAGAACCCCTATAAGACTGCTACGACCTCGCGGGTCCCATAGGTGGTCCCTGCTGTCTCTGATCTCTGCATGGGCCCTGCTGCTGCCAACCTCTATTATGTCCCCCCTGTGACCTCTAATGTGTCCTAACTCTCTGCTGCTGCTGTGAGGGCCTAGGAGGTAATGATGCTGAACTGAATCCTCCTCTATGAGGTGGCTGTGATGGTCTAAGGAAACTCTGCTGATGCTGCTGCTGTCCCTGATCTTGAAACTGAGGGTGAGAACTCTGCCCTCGTCCCTGAATCTCCTCAGTGATATATGCCTTCTCGGTAGCATCACTCAAGGTCTGGGGGTCGGCCATCCAAACAGGCCCTACTATACTATGGTTAAGCCCCCTGATAAACTTATGCACCAGGAGTTTCTCGTCATGGAGATACTTTGCATACCTGGATAACTCTATAAACCTAGCCTCATATTGAGCCACTGTAAGTCCTCTCTGCTGGAGGTCATGGAACTCATCTAGACGACGCTGCCTGTAGTGGTTTGATAAATAGTGCGCATTGAAGCGCTCAATGAAGGTCTCCCATGAGAGAGTGTCTAAAGAAAGGTGGCGCTTGCACTCCTCAATGCACCACCAGGTAGCTGCTGCGTCTCGCAACAAGTGAACTACCTCATGGGCCTTCGTGTTGCCCTCATGAGGAGGCAACGTGAAGCACCTATCTAAACTGATAAGCCAGGCCTCTGCCTCAGCTCCCTCTGTGGTCCTGATGAATGTAGGAGGGTTCAACCTCAGTATGTCCCTAATGGGATCTCCTCTATCTCTGTGCCCCTTGATAGGCTCATCTGCATGATACTCATAAGGCCTATGTCCCAAGTGCTCTACACGCACTGTCTCGTCCTGCCTAGCCTGATGTGGGGGCTCCTGCTACGGGCCCTGTTGGCCGAACCAACCTCCTCTGTCTCTGGCAACTCAATGTAAGGCTCCACACGTGGTTCCCCTCGTGGCTCTACGCGGGGCTCCACACGTGGCTCGATATGAGACTTAGCTTGTGGCTCCATGCGTGGCTCCTCTCGTGGATCCTCATGGGGCTCGACACGTGGCTCTACATGCGGCTCAACTACAGCTGGTGGAAGCCTATCCAAGATTGCCTATAAGGCCTGTAATATCTGTGGACCAATATCTAGTGGGGCTGGTGGTGCCTATGGTACCTGAGGAATTGGCTGTGGTTGTAGGAGTGGCCATACCTGTGGATCTGGCTGACCCGGTCCCACAGCTGATGAATCAATGCATACCTCTGGGGGTGGAGTGTGGCGAGTCTGCACTCGCCGAACTCGCCTGGGAGGCATCCTACAAAACGAGGTAACCACAAATCAGTATGGTTGTGGAAGTGAAATGTGCCTAAGCGAGCCTAGTGTTTTAGATAACCTAGCTCTGATACCAAATGTCATGCCTGCATCTCCTGTGCAGACACGACACACGAACACGCGTGTCATGACCACATCTGCCATGTGGTCACAACACGAATTGCAAAAAATTTTCCTGACTATCCCTAGGAACCCCCTCGCACGCGTCTGCGTGCTCGGTGGCTATAAAAAATGGTGTAGACATGTCTACATAATCGTGATGGTGAAGGCCGCCTATGGGGTATGCAACACGAAGTGTGTCGCTCTTAGGGTTAGACCGTTTAAATCTGAACCCTAGTTTCCTAGGTGAAATGATTTCAAAATTCAACCCTAGCTTGTCTCAGATCGATAAATGATTAATTATGATGACAAGATGGTGCGTGATTAAGTTGGGATGGTAGATTAAAATTAAATATCACAACGCATAAATAAACCCTAAAATCTAGTGAAATTTTGGCAGCATAACACATTTTCGTTAAACGCAGAAATAAAAATTTTAAAAAAATGATTCACTAACAAGAAAATAGATTTTAAAGTAAAATTAAATGAAACCTAAGGACAAAATTTTAAATAAATCACCATAAGGAAAAACAATAAAATAAACGGATAAATGATTATTAAGATTAACTTAGAACGATATCAATGATATAAATTAAAAATAATTTATTTATTCAAAAAGAATGTCAAGTCGTCGATTAAATTAAATCAAGAAAACGAGTTCGTTATTAAATATAATTTGGTATTATATTTAATATCTCACTCAAGAATTTATTGGGTGAGGGAGGAGGGTTTAAATAACCCTCCCTGTAAAATTAATATGAATAAATTTGATATATTTAACAACGTAAAAATTAAGGATAATTAGCTCAAAAAATTTAAATCGACGGCAAGGGAGGAATTTCTCACAAAACGGATAAAATAATCCCCCCCCCCTCAAATAATTTCAAACACAAAATAACAAATTCAGTAGTAACATTTAATCCCATGCAAGCATTGGAATTAGCATTAATAATAAATAAATATAAATAAATAAAGTTCCCCCAAGGGATAATTTTAAAACAAGAGGAATAGAGATTTTATTTTAAAAATAAAATTTTAAACCCACTTTCCCACATGTTCCTCCCAATATAAAGTATTTAAAAAAAAAAAAAAAACTAAAGCCCTAATCACAATTTATAATAGTATTCTATCATCAAATAGTTGCCTTAATAAACATTATGATGTTATTTCTCTTTTAGAGTTGCCCTAATCTTTTATTCTTGTAAGTGTGTTTATTTGCAGGCTAGAGTTTCTGTATTCCCATGGAGGTAAGCTTTCGAGCTCAGAGAGTTCCATTACCTGCATTTGATCTGAGGGTATCCACACTATTCTTTAAGAACTGGTGTTAATGCTAAGAATGATGGGTATTGAGGTAATTGTGCAGGGTCGAATAGCCGACGGCGGTGGGAAGAGGAGACTAGTGGTGGCGGGGTTGCGGACACCAGCAGGGGCAGCGTAACGGGGAGATGAGAGTTGGACGCAGAGAGGAGCCACAAAGCGGAGGGGACGGGAACTGTGACTGTGGTAGGTTAGCTGGCGGCGGTGACTGGGTCGAGGGATGTGGGAGGTGCGGAGTCCAGTGGCGGTGGTCTGCGGTCTGCGGGGACTATTACATGTGGGGCTGCGGAGTATCCAATGGGGAGCAGGGGTGTATGAAGGTAGAGACACTGCGGATGTTGGGGATGGAAAGTGTAAGGGTTTTGGGGGAGTGTGAGGGAGGTGGAGCCTCCACCCACACCCGTGTATGAAGGTAGAGACACTGCGGATGTTGGGGATGGAAAGTGTAAGGGTTTTGGGGGAGTGTGGGGGAGGTGGAGGCTCCGCCTCCCCTACACCCCTCTATTGTATGCCATGAGGACTGTGGGTGCTGCCCACAGTCCATTTTTTTTATATATTTTTTTTTCTTTTATATGTTAAACCCTAACAAAATACCCTTTCAAACATACAGACTGCCATTATAAGATTCGAACTCTCCACCTTTGTTTCAAAACTATTTTCTGATCTATATAAAAAAAAGAACATATATATATATTTTATACATACATACGTGATGTGTAGGTATATTTATATAAGTGTAGATTTAAATATATACATTTTCTGATAGATTTTTAATAGTTTACATGAATACTCAGTATATACATTTTGACATGTATGGCAGATGATTATTTGAGCAAGCACAGCTGTATATACACATGTACATTTTTCTATGTATGTGTATAAGCTTATATTTATACTTATTACAAACAATTTTCATTGTATTCTGGCCATATGTATTTTCCTTTTGCAGTATAAATACACAGAAAAATAGATAAAAGGGTGAACTGAGCCTACATTTTTTTGACTTTTAACTCATTAATCAAACGAATGCCTTACATAATCTTTTCTTGCAAACTTTATGAATAGAAGATATCTATTTTGAACCTTTAGGCCTCAACAGAAAATTAAATTAAACCTCTTTTTTTATGCAATGAGATAAACCTATTTCAGCAACATTCACACCAAGTTATTAACAGCAACTAATTTTCCAATTTAGAAATTTATGCTTCAACTAGATATTTAACTTCAAATCCCTCTTTCTCTTATGCAACTAACCTTTAAACTACCAGTGATGTAATTTTTTTTTCTTTCCCCTTTTTTTTACAACAATAAGATAGAAATCTGTGATCTCAACTAAATTTCAAATAACTCCTTTCATGTCCACAGCAACAATTAAAAATTAACTGACCATGTAATAACATAATTTAATTCAATCTTCTCCTCCTTTCTAGTATGCAATAACTTTCATTCCACTTCATTTGAGTAATTTGCTCCTTGAATAAAAATGAATACAAAAAACTACATCAACTCATGTCTTACTCCACTCAAACCAACTTCACAATAAAAGCAATAATCATTCTAAATGGGTTGACCAAAATATTTACTCTCCACTATCCTTTCACAACCAACTCCAAGGGCATCAGACTTGTCACAATAATTACAATAAGGTCATAATGATCATGGCTCCAACAACCAACTCAAGGAGACTATTTGAACACCAACAAGGGCTCCTACACATCACATCTCTTCACTTTATAACCTACAGCTAAACACAACAACAAAACAACAGACAACAAGAAGACCAGTCACTATGAATGGAAAGCTCTCCTCCCTACCGTAGACCCGCAAGTGGGTCACCCCCAAGCTAGGGAGGTAGGGGATTTCACATAGGTGCATCAATCCACAACAGAATCAAACACATCCACTCAAAACAACCCAAAGGCTTAACACAATACTCAACTCACAAAAATGAGTTTGGTGAGGGTAGGGAATAGACCTCTCAACTTAAAAGGGCTCCCAAAGAAAAGAAAATCTCAACTCCTGGCCTGAAGCCAAAATCCCAGAACACCACAATCCACAAGAATCACAAACCAATTTGCATGGCACTCTTGCCATTCATGTATCTCCTCCTCAACTGAAAATAAGCCCTCAAGGCATAAACACATATTGTGGGAGAGCCCCCAAGGATTCGTCCTCTCCCCTACCCATACAGGTTGAGCATTCCCTCCATTGGAGGTGCTCTCACCATAACTCCCATCCCAACATCAAATGCAACATCACAAATGCAAACAACTTACAACAAAAATCCAAACATGGAACATCAAATAAGCAAAGCAAGAAGCAAGTTAAGAGGCCTACCTTCAAGGCCTTGACAATGGAAGTAGAAATTGGTGAAGAGCTCCAAGCCTTCCTAAGCCTTCCCACTTTCAGAATTTCTCCAACCTTCTCTAACTCCTTCAAACTAGAAAGGAAAATTAAATTTGCAAGAATTCTCCAATTACCAGGAAAAAGACTAGAAAGGAAGAACCCCCACTCCTCTACAAGAGGAGCTATTATAGGCCATCCACTTGGCCTTGAGGGAATGGGAAGGTGACATTTGTCACCATCCCCTCCCTCCTCCAAAGGCCACTTGTAAGAGTGAGAAGGTAAGAGGATGACAAATGTCCTCCTCTCCCTCCACCTCATCTCCACCTCATCCACTTGTGCTTCCACACAAGTGGGAGGGGGACAAATGGTGAGTTGGATTCCCACTCACACCTCAAAGGACAAGAATCTTGAGTGGTGCTCCCACTCACTTGGGAGTTTGGGAGGACTCTTGGAGACCTCCCAAGTCCTCTTTGGGAATGATTCCCAAAACATAGGGATGGGAGATGAGTTCTTCCCAAGGCAAGGCCCATCCCTCATCTTCCCTATTTCCAAATTCGTCACTTTTACTCAACCATGGTTTAGGGTGACCTAAGGTGAGTCAAAACTAGGGTTAGGTGGTCCAAGTTGACCCTAGACTTATGGTTGACCACCTAGGGTAACTTTTGGGACCCTAGGTTTCATGAAAAGGGTTAAAAATTCACATTTAAATGGCCCAAAAAAAAAAAATACCAAGTGGCATAAATCAAATAAACTTTACAACACTTAATATTAATCAAGAATAAGAACAAGGAAGGGTACTAAGGCTAAAATAATTAAAATAAAACCAAACACAATAAATCATCATTCAATTACACATGTGATCCTTATCCCTCTTGGGAACGGATCGGCTTAACAGGGAATAACATGGTGTGAATCCTACCTCCGATTTCCTGTGGCTAGGGAAAGTAAAACCTGCACATCTCGATCAAGTGTCAGTCCTGTCATGATAAATCATAGCCGAAGCAACTAAAATTAACTCCACGCACTCGAAATAAACATCATTACATAACTACAAATTAAACTGCATTTTCCATCACATGTCAAATAGTTCACATCACATAAATAACTAGAATCTCATAACAAAATAACAACTAATATAAATCCCATATATCGAACTACAACATATCCTCCAATATGACCGAATCAAATCACATGTATCAAATCAGTGAGATAAAACGTCAAGTCTGCATAATGAAACATAGTCTCTAAAGTCTGATAGTGTCATCTACTGAATAGCACAATGATCAAAATATGGGAGATAAAATAGTCGGCCTCACAACTTGCAAATGAGGGGAAGCTTGGATTAGGGAATTAATTATCAAATTTTCCTTCTCCTATGCTCAATTGACCATTAAAACCCTAATTACGCAAATACAACAACAAATTAATGAATTACGAAAAAAGCTCTTGCAGACGGGAGTAAAATGCCAAATTACAGAATACCTATTTTCAGCGTTCCAAAGCAGAACAGTCGGGGACACTGGAGCGGGCACCCAAGTCCAAGGTACCTACTTTTTCAGGGAATCTGGACCTCCTTCGGACATTGATCAACCTTGTAGCTTCTATTTTCTACAATCTGTCTGCGGAGGACACTAGAGTGAGCACCCTAGTCCCAGAAGTGCTCCTTTGTCTGACTTTTCTTCAGATCCTAAATCCCTGATGTCTTTCCAGCCTTCCTACAACTCTACTTTTCTTGGATACGACACCTGTAACTTGCAATCACAAGACTTGGTTTGGGGGTTGTGGTGCTTAGAGGTTTGCCTCAGTCAAACCCCGGAGGACACTTAAGTCTCCGAACACCGTTGTTAGATAAAGAGGGCGTGCCCTTGTGAGGCAGAGGTCAAAAAATCAAAGGAATCAATGATAAAAACACAATGATATGTCACCTTGTAGTGAAGCTTTCATGGAGGAAGATGCTCTTCATGCCATGAAGGAATTGATGTTCAAATCTGCAAATATCAACACACAAAACACATAAGTCTGCTCTTACAACACAATAGAAAGCCTTGAATCACCTTGAGAATGCCTATAGTTCACAATAACAATCTAATTGAAATCTAGTTTACAAATGAATGCCTAAACATGCTTATATATGCACCTACAAGCATTTCCACCAAGCTATTAAAAATCAAACTTTACCGTGTCGGCAAAATAACCTCCTAACGGTCATAAACCGACACCCAAAAATTGGGGCTACCTCAAAATAGGGTAGGACTAGGGCGCAGGCGCCCAAGTCCTCCCCCTATTTTGGGTAGGGTATAGCTCAAGGGGTCCACCTAGGTCCTATTTGTCATGCAACCTAGGTCTCATTCCATCAGGATGCTAAAATATGAACTACAATGTCCTAAATGCACTCTAAAGACCCAGGAGCTAAACCTTATGAGGGAAAAGCCCCTAAGGGGACATTTTCTAATGTTACATCCATATTCTCCTTCACACAAGCCATTGAGGTGTTAACAATCTAAACTAAAATTATGGCAACATGAATAACTTGCCGAGGTAGTTAACAATAATAACAAGTACCAAAGTTGCAACATGTTTTTTGACAAGAAAGATTCAAAAAATATAAACAACAAAATCTAAAATGAAATCATGTTAACATTTCAAATTTAGTAACACAAGTCATGAATACACTTGCATGTCCATAATATTGTAAAATTGTAAATATCTTTTTTACTACTTATCCACTATAAAGTTATCAAAATAATAGGAAGGATGGAGTGTCTGCAAATTCATCTCCATTTAAAAATTTGCTAATGATATTCAACATGAAATTATAGCAAAGGAAGTCCATGGATGGCAAAGCAGAAAGGACAACTTTCTGAGATATGACCAGAGTTACTGGATACTTTGCCTCCCCTGCCAATAAACTCATCCACGTATTGAATACCAGATGTCAATAACTATCAAAATTCAAGCCCATATCTGTGTCATATCTGATACATCTAGATACTGTATCATGCTGTTAAGATCTTAATCTAGTTTAGAGTTATAAAAAAAATTCAAAAACTACAAAAAAATGTAACATTTTGATTTAAAAGTGATGATTTTGTTCTCTAGGGGAGAGGACCCAGTAGTGGTGCACCCTAACTTCACACTTCTCAAAATCATACGTGGCAATTTTGAATCACTCCAAATTTTTTACAGTAGCTTACTTGGCAACACCCCTGCGTATAACTAAGGTTTTAGGGCCACATCATCAAATATGATGCCACATCAGCATACTTTTTGTTGAGGTGTCAAATAGTTCCCCCCAAAAAAGGGTGGACCAATAGGTGTGCATTAAGTCATGTTTTGTTGGTGGGCTAATGTGGCATCACATGATTGGTTGCTTTTTAAATTTGAGGGCACATTTCATTCAATTATTAGTACTTATAGTAACACTAACAACCTTAAAGTCACAACTACTAGTACTAAAATTAAAAAATATTGGGCCTTAAATGCACATATACTATCTCAGCCATTGGAACTATCTCATCTATTGGGTCTTTTCCCCTATATATATCACAAAAACTACAAATAACATTTAAAAATAATCTATAAAAAACAACAAAAACTTTTAAGTTTTTACATTATGTTCTATGCCTTTTGATGTATAATATATTTGTGTGTGTGTATAAATTTGTATCTAGCGCCGATTGTTTTCTCTTACATTCTACTAGTTTGTTTTATCGGAGAAAAGTTCATTCTTATTTTGAGGCAAGCACACAAATTTTTTCTAAACTAAGGGAGTTCGGTTGAGAAACAAGCATATACATTGTTTGCGAAAAAGACATTTCCTCATCAATTTTTTACTTTTGTCCTAGTACTACCACATTGGGTATGGTCCTCTTAGCAGAAGAAGTGCAAGGCCAACTGTAGTTGGTAGGCATGGTTCTCATTTGGGTTCTGGAGAGCTGGATTAGGAGGCAAGAATTGCTCGTTATCCTACTAGATTTGGAGGTAGTATCAGGGTACCAGCTGTCAAATCTAGTGGCATCGAAGATAAGGAATAGGGGCATGCACACCCTTCAAGCAGTAAACCATTATCCCAAAACACAAGGAATTCCAAGGTCACCGCATACATGTCTACCGCAAGGTGCTTGTTGGGCCTTCGCGGTGATGCAGGGTTCCCCACATCACCACGAAGGCCTAACAAGCACCTTGCGGTAGACATGTATGCAAAATGTGGAAGCATTGTCTACTGCAAGGTGCTTGTTGGGCCTTCGCGGTGATGCGGGGTTCCCTGCATCACCAAGAAGGCCCAACAAGCAACTTGCGGTAGACATGTATACAAAATGTGGAAGCATTGACAACGCATGTGAACTATTTGGCAGAATGCCTCAAAGAGATGTCATCTCATGGAATGCAATGGTTGCGGGATATGTACAAAATGGATTTGTTGAAAAAGCTTTAGAAACTTTCAAGCAAATGTAATTAATAGGTGTAAAGCCAAATTCGACAACCTTTGGCAACATACTCCCTGCCTGTGCCAAAATGGGAGCTTTGGAATAGGGTATGGACATCCATCAAAGCATGAAGGGTAGAGGAATTTTGTCATTTGTTGTAGTTGCAACTTCCCTGGTAGACATGTATGCAAAATATGGAAGCAAAAATGCCTCAGAGAAAGAAGTTGGAGGACAAGGAATTGAAGGTCAATATTTGTGCCAAAGAGCTCAGCTGTTCAACTTTTTTCTCTCTTGTTAAAATTTTGTTTGATTGACATGTAATAGGTATCAGACATGCAAGAGAAACTAGAAATTGCAATAGCAATAACTCCACTGAACCAAGAGGCCATTTTAGGTAATCTCCCTTTCTTTCTTTTTTTCATTCCACCAATTCTTTTGTTAAGGTCGGCAGGTAAACAACTGGTGAGCACTTCCTAGAAAATGATTGTGTAGGATGGGAAAGATTGCAAGTGGAGGCAGAGATGGAGAGAATGCGAGATGAAAATGCCCTCCTTTTTGCATCTCTACAAGATGTGAGTGAATCCAACTGTAGGGCGTAGCTTGAATTACACGCCATGCACAACAAGTTGCAGACCTCCAACAAGGATAAGTCTCATTTACAATATGAACTCCATTTGCTCAACAAATAGAACTGTTTGGCAGAATGCCTTCAAAGAGATGTCATCTCACGGAATGCAATGGCTGCGAGATATGCACAAAATGGATTTGTTGAAAAATATTAAAGGATAGAGGAAATTCATCAAATGTTGTAGTAGTATTGCTTTGGTAGACATCTGTGCAAGATGAAGAAACAAGACATGACTTATGAACTACATGGCAGAAAGCCCCAAAGATATGCTCTATCATGGAATGCAAGATTGCCCGATATGCACAAAAATGGTTTTATGAAAAGGTCATCTAAACTTTCAAGTAAATGTGACAGGTGTAAAACCAAATGCCACTATCTTTGCTAGCATCCTTCCAACCTACACGTGGCTTGGACAAGTTTCAAATTAAAGGAAACAATGGTTGTAGGTCATACACATAATGGATGGATAAATCAACAAATGCAAAATATTGACTACATGATATGCACAAAATGGCATTGTTAAAAGAGTCATTAGAAACTTTTGCATAATTTCTTTGGTGAGCATAATCCAAAATTGTTACCATTCAAACCATGTCATAAGAGGAGATCAAACTTTATAGCAATTAACAAGGATATTTAGCATGCTTTTGATAAAAATGACATCATTTTCTAACTATGCATGAATACAAGACAACCTAAAGATTCACTTTCAAGCAAATGCAATTAGCAGTTGTAAAGCCAAATTCGACAACCTTTGCCAGCATTCTCCCTGCTTATGCCAAAATGGGAGCTTTGGAATAGGGTATGGACATCCATCAAAGCATAATGGAAGGTGGATTTTTGTTAGAAATTATAGTTAGAAATGCTCTGGTAGACATGTATACAAAATGTGGAAGTATAGACAAGGCATGTGACCTCTTTGATGAAATGCCTCAAATAAATGTGGTCTCATGGAATGCCATGATTGCAAGATATGCACAAAATGGATTTTGCAAGGATGCTCTCAAGATCTTTGAATTAATGAAGCACTTTGGAGCATATCCTAACATTGTTTAAGCTTTGCTTGTGTTCTATGTGCATGTAGCTATTCAGGTTTAGTGGACGAGCGTTGTACATACTTCAATCACTTGAGTAACCCTTATTGCATTACTCCTACAATTGATCATTGTGTGTGCATGGTTGACCTTCTTGCTCGTGCTGGCTATCTTGAGGATAGCCTAAAATTTATCATTAATATGCTAGTTAAACCTGTGGTGATTGTGTGGATGTGTTTTCTTGGTGCTTGTAAATCACATATGAATATAGGCTTAGGAGTATTTACAGCAAGGCTTGTTTTGACTGGGTGACTTCTCTTATGTCCTCAACCTATGAACTATATCTCTTCAAACTAATTCACTCTCTCATATCTTCATTCTCCAATGCAATTAAATCTTTGTATAATGTCCTCAAAACCTTCAAATGCTCTAGACACATATTTAAGACTGTGAGATGGCCATCTTATGTAGTTCTTCATCCTTCAACACCCTGCAGTCTTCACATATCTTTGAATAGTTTCTCAACTATTATCAGGTTCATTCTCTACATATCATCAAGAGAATGAAAATGTAGGTCCTACGAAGCATGCACAAACCTCCCTATTCACTATCTCCTATAGGTGTCTTAGGTCTTTGTGCACTTATGAGATCACTGCACTCATTACACTGTTGATTGTCCCTTCATCCTTAGTCATTATCACTCAAAAAATACTCCTATTAGGATCTCATAAGGTTATTCATCACAAGTTTTTGATGTTTGTAGTCCTTGTAGCACTGATAAATCCTTTTTATGAGATCATGTTGAATAGAACTACCTCATTATAGTTGGTTATACAAGTTGTTATATCATAGTCACAAGATTCTAGAGTTTTGAGAGGCCTACAAAGCAAGTGTTTATACTATATTTTCCGTAGGCCTATCAAAAGGTTCATACCATATATCCTTGAATCATAACACTAATACTTTTGTGCAAGGTCTTAGAATCATATGACACATCTCTTGTCATTCACTTGGTTACAACATCCTTACCATTGATTGTACCCCTATAAATAGAACATGTTCTAAACCCCTCTTGATAGACCTAAAATCACTAACAAATCATAATTAATTTATTTGATAGTGCTTTTAGTAGGTCTAAGATCACTGTGGCTTCATGCTATGCCTCATTCTTAACAGCTTTGCCCCTGCATTAACTGTCCACCACCTTTAGTAAAAGTCAAGGGTCTCTTACCAACCTTCACTATTTCTTTATTTAACAAACATTGTATCTCTTTTGACAAACATTAGATCTCATTCTATCGTGCTAAGGTTATATCAGACCAAAAAGCGAGGCTATCTCTTAGATCAACATTACAATGTCTTTACCACATTAAAATATGACTATTGTCTCTAATGACTCCTAGGTTTTCTCAAGATACTAAGTCATTTGATGATTGTTCCCTATGCAGTCTAACCTCCATAATCAAAATGAAACTCAATTGCATCTTAACCTTCCAATTTAGACCTTGTGAATGGAGTTTCCAAAAAGTTATTACTGTATAACAATCAAGTTAGGAGATTAAAAGACAAATGAGCAGTATTTACAATATGCTTAAAATCAATGAAATAATTTAATGAACATATCACAACAGAGACTTGAGTCCACAATATAAAATTTTTAAAGCTAGGGCATTTAAACACAAAAAATGTCTTTCTATGACCTGATTAATCTTGCCATCTATAAAACCAAAAGAAGGCAAAAGAAACATGATAAAATAATGCAGTATAACTTTCCTGCACTAGTGAAGATTTATGCCACAGTTTTAATCTTGGAAAAGGATGAGTAGAAGAAGGTGACATCTAGACAAGTATGGAAATGTATTCATTCAGATTGTGCAAGCAGCTAAGCATCACAAGTCGTGAGCAAATTTTAAGTTCATATAGATAGTCTCAAAATATTTATTCTAAGATGAACAAAATAGACAACTACTGGATGTGATAATTGAGATGACAATGAGAGGAATTAAATGATTATG
This sequence comes from Cunninghamia lanceolata, assembly GCA_027924645.1. Classification (NCBI taxonomy): domain Eukaryota; kingdom Viridiplantae; phylum Streptophyta; class Pinopsida; order Cupressales; family Cupressaceae; genus Cunninghamia; species Cunninghamia lanceolata. The sequence goes on along the minus strand of BSBN01001272.1, from coordinate 14,080,170 downwards.
GAAATTTACCTCATAAGGTTCTTCCTCATTTTGGTCAGTGGCTGGGGGCTTGACACATTGTCTTCTTCGCGGCCTGAAATCAACATCATCATCTGTGTCTAAACTACCCCACAAAAAATAAGGGTGTTAATCCTAACTTGATTATAAGAGACATCATTGTGTTACAAGAATTCACTGAAGAATAGTTTACAAGAATCTTTGAAGTATTTTTTTTATAAAATAAACTCTGTAGTTATCAGAACACCAAGAATCCATGAGATATCAAAATATGTCCTTTCTTGGACACCCTCTAAAATTAATAGCCCAATCTTTAATAAAGAATAGCAAAAAAGTGAATTTGAAATACCACAAGATTGATAATTGCAATAATACCACACATGCATGAAAAATATTTATAAGGGAATTGTACACACTATTTTATTCCAATATTGGGAGATTATGAGATTGGACAATTTACCACATCTCATGGCACCACATTCCTTTTACACCATTCAAAAGTTTTGGTTTCACCAACAATTTGTAGAGCAATAACTGCCATTGATATAGATCTAACAATATGACTTGATCTATGAACTCTATATCAAACTGATCATAGCTCTACATCAATACATTAACTAAACATTTTGAAAATATTAAGCTCTGTGAAACACATTAATCAATATTTTAATAATGATTAGAGTTAACACACATTACAAGCATTGGTAAACCTAATCTCTTTGTCAAGGATTAACTTGTAAGCTTTTTACTCAAACGACAAGTCCAACATGAAGCCCCAAAACATCGGTAATCAGAAATAATACACAGGCAGATCTAGAAGCTCTTAGCAAGATATTTATTTCTTCTAGTTATATTAATGGAATCACGTTTTTCTAGTTTGTTTCCAACTAGAAGAAACCTATGTAAGACAATGACAAGTCTTTATTCTTGTGCAAAAAAACTACATTCCTAAGAACATGAAGATAATATTTTCTACCAATTGTCAATGCCAAGAAAATACAAGAAAATTAAATGCATATTGGAAAAATCAAAAAATTCTTCTTCTAGTAACATTAGTAACTTACTAGTAATAATGATCGTGTGGAATGAATAGCATCCAAAGATTGTAAAAGACTTTTTAACAACCCTATATTGTATAGAAATGAACTTTTTAATCTGGCGATAGAATGTTCACTCCAACAGGTGCCCTTATAATCATTGAGGACCTATTTCAAAATTTCATTGAAGAATAGTTTACAAGAATTGGCAGGTGTAAAGCCAGATTCCACAACCTTTGCCAGCATCCTCTCTGCCTGTATCAAAATGGTAAGCTTTGGAACAGGGTATGGACATCCATCAAGGCATAATAGAAGGCATATTTTTGTCAGATGTTATAGTTGGAAATGCTTTGATACATATATGAAAAATGTGGAAGCACAAGCAAGGCACACAAACTGTTTGACAGAATGCCTCAAAGAGATGTCATCTCATGGAATGCAATGATTGTAGGATTGCACAAAATGGATTTGTTGAACAGGATTTTGAAACTTCCAAGCAAATTCAATTAATAGCTGTAAATCCAAATTCTGCAACCTTTGCCAGCATCCTCCCTGCCTGTGGCCAAATGGGAGATTTGGAACAGGGTATGGACATCTTTCAAAGAATAATGGTAGGGGGATTCTTGTGAGATATTATAGTTTAAAATTATCTCATAGACATGTATGCAAAATATGGAATTATAGACAAAAACGTGAACTGTTTGACAAAATTCCTTAAAGAGATGTCATCTCATGGAATGTAATGATTACAGGATATGCACAAAATGGATTTGTTAAAAAGGCTTTAGAAATTTTAAAGCAAATGCAATTGGCTGGTGTAAAGCCAAATTCCAAATAAAAGCAATAATTATTTAGCAAATTACACAGGAAAGGCCAATGGCACAAGTAAACTCACTCTTACAGACCCTAACCATATTTTCATTTGAACTAAATACCACAAATGCTAATCATATTTCCATTTAAAATAAATACTACAAACTCTAATTATATCTCCATTTAAAATGAATACTACAAACTCTAGCCATATTTTCATTTCCAAATATGTAAGGTAACTCCTTGCCATATTACCAGAATAAAAAAGTGCCAGGGGCACACGATAAAAAGAATATTACAAACCCCATATATTCTGCTTATAATAGCATTTACAAAGTTTCTCTATGTATAGTAAAAAAACCCAACCCCTACCCCATGTCAGAGTAAGAAAAGAAACAAAGAAATCTTAGTAACCACACCACATATCAACCCAAACCCTAAGATTAAAATCATATATCAACATCACACCTTTTAGGGCGAGACAAGTGGCCAGAAGAGCCACTCAAGTCAATTGTGATATCGCAGAAAACCTCCATGGTATAATGCCTAGTAGTCCAATCGCTGACCTTGAATCGAATCCACGCTTTCAATTTTATAGTCATGTCAAAGCTCTTCTTGGGCGGAGGACGAGCCAAGTGATGAGAATAGCTATGCCTGCCAAGACTGCCTGACGATCTGGTCTCCAAAATGAGAAGCGCCAAAATGAAATGAAAATGAAAATTGGTGCCCATGTTATTAAATATAATATAATATTATAGTATTATATAATATTAAATATATTATAATATTAATAATATAATATTATTATATAATATTATATAATATATATATTATAATATTATATAATATTATTATATAATATTATATAATATATATATTATAATATCTATATTATATAATATTATATTATTGTATAATATATATTATTATTAGTCGATATGCTTTTATATATGAGTATTATAGTGCTCAGAATTGTCTCACGCCGTAAAAAAATTCACGCCGGGAAATTTTATATAATAATAATATATTATATTACAATACAATACAATATAATATATTATAATATAATATATATTATATTATAATATATTATATTGTATTGTATTGTAATATAATATATTATTATTATATTATATTATAATACAACCCACTCCCTCAATTCGAAATATTTTTTTCGTTATCCACTTTAGTTGTGTTTTTTGCCCGATGACCAAATTAGTCATTTATTTAGTCATTTATTTGGTCATTTATTTAGTCATTTCAACCAATGACCAAATTAGTCAGTTATTTAGTCATTTATAGTTGTGTTACAAAAAGTTTTAGTGACTTGGTCATTTATTTGCCATATTTCTACTAGTGATGCTCTAGAATTTTTGTTCATATCCTCCATATCTATTCCTTTGATATCTTCCTCCACCATTGTAAACTTGTGATTTCCGTTGGTGAAAATGTTCCTACTATCTTCAAGCACACCATTATCACCCTGAAATCCACCACGAAAGCCATCATGAGTTTGTCATTCTCGACCATAATAAATAAGTGTTATTATGACAACTTGTCATCATAACAAATTTGGCCACCCCATTATCATATCATAATAAATTCATTCCGTCCAAACCACTTAGTATCGCCACCTAGGATGCTATTACGTCAGCAAAAATAAGATACTTTCAAATCAATAATGGAACAGAAGGTAAGTACATCGTTCATTTTAAATAGATCATTTATTGTGAATAAAAGTAGATAAATTGGCACGAACCCTTTTTTTTCCAAATTTGGCAAATGTGTGAACTGTTTCTTCACTAGAGAAGGTGGCGGCTCATTCACTCTATCCCATGCAATGTCATAATTAACTACTGCAAAGCCAAGTACCCTGAATCAACAACCTCATTTGATATAAACAACCTCATTTCTCTGATGGAACAAATAACCCTTTTTGCATTTCCCAATTCCCTAGCTTTGCTAATTTATTTATTTTTATAAGCAATATTTATCTATTTTTAATGAAATGTTGTATAAACCTTTATTTCCTAAATTGATTGAAATTAGCTTTTAAATGTTGATCATATAATGGCATGTAGAGTTGGGTAATTGTGTAGGGTAATGCATTGCCTACAAGAGAAGTGGACTTCATGCAACTAAGGTTGAATGCACCAGAAGTTGAGGGCATCAGAAATTTTAGGCATGCCTTAATTGAAGGCTCTATTTTAAGTTCTGTTATTTTTGTTGGTGGCCCAAAGACATTATGACTCCACTCGGAGCCCTCTTTATGTTTTAAAAGACATCAATAGTTAAGATTCTATTTTTTTGTTATAAGACTTCTTCAAATAGCATTTTCCCACCATCTGAAATTCAGGAGTTCGAATGTAGTTCAATTTTAATCTGTTGCTCAAAACATGGATATAAATATCATACTATGGATGGATGAAAATCAATCCCTTAGTTTTTGAAATAATCAGAGATGTGTACTGCAATTTTCTCCATGAATGCAAATAGTGTTCTAAGTAATTTCTTTTGAAATATAAAGATCTAAATAGAGTTACCATGTTGCTGTGGAAATGATTGAATGTGACCTGAGTTAAAGACAAATTTCTCCCAAGAGTTGGCCACTTGCAGGACTGTAGAATAGATAAGTACTTTCATTTCTGTGGATGTTTCATTTAGCTGAAGTTATTTTATGTTTAGTTTTTTGTCGTGAACCTGCAGGGTGTGTTGTTTAAAAGTTTTTGGAGCATCTTCTTCAGTTAAACTGTTGTATACTACTGTTTTAGAACTCTCTATGTTGTTTAAATGTTTCCAGTACATTTGCCTTAGTTAAATTGTTGTTTACTGATAGTTGGAAGTTAGAATGTTTGCGGTATAGAATTTCTCATTGTTCAAAATCAGAGTAAAGTTGCATTTGTGAATTTTTTAATGTAAAGTTTATATTCTTTCTAGTGTAGAGTTTACATGCTTTCTAGTATAGAGTTTTCATACTTTTTAGTATAAAATCTAAATGCTTTCTATAGAAGGATATAACTGTTGTTTCATTTCATATGCTATTTCAATCTTTTAAAGGAACTAGAAAATTGTTTCTCAATGAGATATCCAAACTCCCTATTGCATATAGCCTCAGACACTACCCCGGTCGATAAACTGATAATTTTCAACTAAAGTGTTAGGACCCCACGACAGCCTATCAGGCTTCGTAATAGATTTTCAAATTATTCTCTCCTATTGATCTGCTATTACACTCTAGATATCCTTCCTAGTACGAATTTCCCCTTATATAGAAAAAAGTACAAAAAGTATGTCGGCTTACCCCCTAAATAACTATTTTTAGAAAATTTGACATTACATCAAAATTACAATTTAGGAGCTTGTGCCCATTACAATATTTGATTTTATAATGTAGCTTGTGCCCAACGAAATCCTCCAATGTTGATGCTTGATCCATTTGCATAGGACAAAAATGTAGTACTACTTGAGAATTGCCAAAACCAGATCATATTTTGCAAAATTTGACTTCTTACAAACTGATGATTGATTGAAAAATCAATAGCATCAATCACCTTCATACTTTTCCTCCCAAAGTCCATACTCCTTATCTTCTGACCATTGGAACTCTAAAAAATTGACAATATTCTCATTATGACCAACATATTGGGCATCCAAGATTGATTTTAATTCCTTGCCAATACTATCACAGGGCTTCTCCAATGAAATGAGCTCATCCAAAACTGAATCAGGGACCCTGTATGCAGTTCTCCATCCACACATACCAAAGCAATCACCTTAGATCCCACAACATTGAATTATGCCTTCCACTGATCCATGGTCTTTGCTTGATTTTGATCATCCTTGAAGTTGGGCAATGTTTTCATCTTCATTTGATTAATGGATGTCACCTTCTCCCTCAACTGCTTGTCCAACTTCATCATATAGGAAGCAACCTAATGCAAAATTCCCATGGTTTCTTATATACCTTGCAATCTAGGGGGCTTATTTGGATCAAACCTAGCTGTCTTAACCATTTGCTTTATGGTAGCATTCCTTGGCATCCACTTATTCATAATCTCTTGCAAATTAGCTAAATTTTTCTCATGTTTGACCAAAGCCTAGTTTAGGTATATAATTCTTGTATATGCATCATCTACCTATCCATTAATTTTTGTTATCTGCTAGTTAACTATATTAGAGATAATTTTGTTGTATGCTTGCATCCTATCTCCTTTTAGAGACTCAACTGTACCTATAGACACCTAAAATTGTCCATGTCTTACAACATCACCTTGTCAATAAATTACTAGAGACATCATATGACATTTTGTTCTAATCCCACTCCTAATCCCATTTATTCCACTAGCCAATTATATAAATAAATCTTATTTATTTAATTAATTTCCCTCTCCCACTTTCCAATTAATTCAAATAAAATATTTGAATTAGTCCTCACCTTTCATCGCATTGCAACACATGTCACATACTACATTTTCCATTTAATACACTTCACATGTCCCACTAATTTAAATAAAACATTATTTAAATTAGGCTTGCCCTACACTTGTCACATGACTACAACTCCTTGTGGAGTGGAAAAACCTATTCAATCTCAACCATCCACATCATTCAAATCAACTTTCAATCATAGCCCTTCATTCAAATAACTCCTTTCCTATAAATCAACCCTCACCCAAGCCATTTGGGAGATCCATTCTGCAAGTAGCCTCATGCTGTCGAATTTCCTCTAGAATCATTCTTCATTCATCTTAATTCTAATGTTATGCTACTGAAATAGTGAGCAACCAACATTCATCCTTTGATTTCTTGCATTCCTATGCAAGATCGAGAAGAGCAATGGAGGCGAACCAAGTTTGACATAGGAGTTTAGACATTGTTTTTTATGCTTTAATTTCTATGTTCACTTTGTACTCCATTGTGCTATTAGGGTTTTATGCTTCATGTTTATGTTTTAGCCCTGATTTTTCCCCTAACTACATTTGGTCAACTCAACATGAATCTAACATTTTTTGTTGATTTTGGGAACTTGACTTTTGCAGGTGATCTCTTGGCCTGAAATGGACCTCACCGTTGTGTCCAAGAGGCCTTATAGGCGTAAAATGACATAAAACACTCTATGTTTCACTCATTGCAATTTTTTTGAAAAAATTTGAAATTTTTTTAGTAGCAGTCTATACAGTATGGATCCGTATCGTTTTATGTTTGGTCTTGCTCTTGCAGGTTTTGGTCACCGCTCACCTTATTCCTTCACCACTGATTCGACCATCGACTGCCTAAAAAACCCTTATAACTCCCATTATCGCCGCCCTGCTATCTCCTTGTCGACACTTGGTTCGTTGGCTTCATCGCCGACTTCCTCCACCGCCGCTTGGTCTTTTACCCTAGCTATTCTTGAAAACCCTACCACTTCATTCCCCCACTTGGCCGATCTCCAAAGATTTCGCCACCATTGTTTCTCCACCTCTTCGCTTAAACCCCTATCTGTCACCGCCCGTCGACACTCCTGACACCACATTGCCACCATTTGCCTCCCGCTAAGCCCTCAAACCTCCGCTCAGCCTCTGCTCCTTATCACTACTTCATCACCATCCCTGTTCATTTGCATCACCATTGCCTCCTACGGTTCAATCATCAGTTTCATAGCCCTAGCCATTAGCCAGCTTTAGGCTCCCCTTAGCCCTTGTCTTTGGCCTGTGGTCACATAGGTGACTAGGCCGACATCCCCCTTCATTTTTATTTTTTATTTTCCTTAGCCCCTGGGCACATGGGTGACTAGGGGCCTTAACCCAAAACCACCAGCATAAACTGTTACAATTAACCACCGCCCATGTGACCAAGTTATCCCCTAACTGCTAGTAGTTAACCACTAATAGCCAGGACTGTCTATGGCCTCCTCAAGCCCTAGAAGGGATCCTTTTTTCTTTTCTTCATAACTTGGTCAAAACAAGTCAAATTTTAATGAAACAAGCAGTGTTGGGAAGCTGACTCACCCAGCTACGTTGTGGCAAAGAAATTTTCAGGTGACTATCATTTTCATCAGCTTTTTTCTAGTCAAAGTCAACCTTCCTTTTGAACTTCAAATGCACATAACTCTTGCAAATTTGATCTGATTTTCACGATTTTTTTAAAAAACTGTATAGAATCTCATAAATTTTCTAATTATGCTATTCATTCCATTGTAGCTAATCATTTTTATTAGATTTTAATCAGATTTCTCATTTTCATCATAACACACTTATTTGCAAGTTTTCTTGTTTTCTCTTCATCTTGGTGGCTTTCAGGTGATCTTCAGGAGCTGTAGCAACATTTGAATAAGTCACAATAGCAGATTGGAAAGCAAATTTTTTTAGGTGCACTCATTTTATTCTTTCATCTTTTATTTCATCAAATTAACTCGCTTGCATTCACACTTCAATTTGGGCATTAAAAATAACATTTGTTTTCCTTCACATTTGGATTTGGGCTCTAAAATGAACTCTTGTTTGCATTCACACATTGACATTGGGCTTAAAACAAACTAGTATCTTCCATCACACATTTTGGATTTGGATTAAAAAGAACAAGTGCTTTCATTGTTTGGTGAACTTGAGTGATATTAAAGGTGTGTATGCTCTTCTCATGTACTTTGTGTGATCTTGAGAATTAGAAACACCTCTCATCCATTCAATTTCACACCACACATTTCATTTTCTAAGGGTAATTTACCATGCGAGTGTGGATCTAGTGTGCGTGTGTATGCTCTCTCCTCGTACCACAAGGTGATCTTGGAGATCAAAAGCATCCACTAGATTTGCTTTTGTCACCCTTTCTAGGAGGCCTTCTTGGAGACACACCACTCCAAGGGACAACCTCAAGTCTAGCATTCTGGTGGAGTCTAAATAGTTAGGTGTGAATTGAAAGACACCCTCTTAGAAGTCAAAATCTTATCATTCAGGCTAAGCCCCCAAGAACTGTATACCTTGGGGAAGTGAAGATGAAGGGTGGGTTACCCCTTTCTCCTAGTTGTGTGACATTATTTCACTTTCATTTCATAGAATTGGGCCCCCCATACCTTGAGTATATTGGGAACATCCTTAGTTAAACTTGTGCAACCTAGCTTAAGACCCATTTGGCCATACCTACTTGACTAATCTTAGGATTGTTGATGTGTCTTCAAGTGATTGCTTAATCACATTCAAATTTCAAAGTCAAACTTGATTATGTGTCCTGTGTGTGTGATCCATGTGTGTACATGTGAAATCATTTGTTTGCAAATTGCCACATCAAGCTATCAACACAAACACATCATCTTAAACATTCTTACCAACACATTCATTCTAAGTCACTTTCATCCTAATCAAAACCCTAATCATCCTTGTCACTTCATCCTAATTGAAACCCTAATCATCCTTGATATGTCATCCTAATCATATCCTAATCACTCCACATCATCATCCTAGTCCTAGTCAAACACTTGCCAAAATGGTCTTGATCCTTAGCAATCCAATCCAAGGCCCAAAATTATACTCTGAGGAGCATCCCCTCCTAATCCCAATGATGAGAACAATGCAAGACCCAATCTCATACTTAAAGGAGGCCCTTCCTCTAGTTCTAATGATGAATCCAATCCAAGACCTAAACTTATACTTCAATGGCCACCCCTCCTAGTTCCAATAATGACAAGAATCATGTGGCATACCTTGAGGAACAAGACAAAATGCAAAGAATTAAACACATGTGTGACACCATGCAAACACTAGAGAACAAAATCCTAGCGCCCCACCTACTAAAAATCATCCAAACACTTCACCAAATGCCACAACCCCTAGACCAAAAAACCATACAACAACTAAAAGACATCATCTAACCACTCCAACAAAATAAATCACCTCTAATACAACAACTCCTAGCCTAAATCCAACAACTCATAGCCACCCACCAATCCCAAACCCAACAAATACAACCTCAACATTGACAAAGTCTACACCAATCCTACGTGTCACCTCCATCATCATACCAACCTAATTCATCCACTTATCATGTCAATGCCACATCAACCTATCCCACTTATTTCCATGTCAACCAAAATTCATATCAAGTCACATCCCAACAAGAACATGTCATCCTAAGTCACCCCTTGAAACAAGATCAAGTGTCTTCAAGCCCTCATGCTACCTTTGACAAGGAGAACGCCATTCTAGCTTGTGGGACCTATAAGTATATTATACCACCATCCAATTGAATGCCTATCCTCAAACCACCATGTTATCCAGTCTTAATCCATTGGTCCTTCCACCTTCTAACCCATGAAACCCTTCATTACCCCCACCATCATCTAATCCTCCATCAACTTCACACCCTAAATTCAAACATTTCAAAATTAAACCTATGGTGTTACCCAAATCCACCCATACACCTACAAAGGATGTGATCCAAGGGCTACTAGAAATGAGTCAACCATGCCACCAAATTCCTATCCTTGAGCCTACAAAAGAGTCTTCCAACACCATGTCTATTTCTACAACCCCATCATATAGTCCACAACCCCTTGAGCCTATTGAAAAGTCTCCTCCCATGAGTCAAAGTCAACCTCCATCATGCCCTCTTACAATTGACCATCAAGAGAATATCAAGCCTCCCCAAGAGCTTTCTACTTCCATTCAAGAAAGTCAAGAGTTATTTTAAGGGTATAATCCTAATCATGTGGAAACATCAAGCCTTCATTCTAATCAAGATCAAATGACTTTCATTCAACCTATTCATAACATATATCTTTTCCATGATCAAGATATTATTAATGATGAAGAACCTATCCATGAGAAACTTGATCTTATTCATACCCCCACAACCATTCACGAGAAAGCTACCCACAACCTACATACTCAATCTAATGAAAGTCTTGTTGACTTACTTGAGCATTCACCCCATTTCATGTCCTTTCTTTAAAGCAAAGAAACTTCTTCTCCATCTAGCCCTACCCATGATCCACAAATATCCACTTGCCTTGATGAGGCACTTGGCTCCCATGCACACATAGAAGATAAAACCAATAGCTTGGATCTAAATGAACATAATCAATATACTAATGATCCTTCCTCATCCTCCATCAACCATATTTCAAATCCGCCAACATAACCTATTGGTCTTTCCACTTTCCTTCATGAATGTTCTTTCTTAGGACAATAACAACCATTATCCACTACCTCACCTTCTCCATCAAATAATGAGCTCAAGTCTAGTTCCCAAAACATACACAGTCCCAATGTCCATCGCATACTCAAAAACATGAACTATCAAGGTAAAGGCCTAGGCCTTTATGAATAAAGAATTTTGGAGCCTATCCATGTCAAGGTCCCTCCACAATCATATGGACTTGGATATACACTCCAAGGTAAACAATCTCAAGATGTTGGTAGTTCCTCCATACTTCCTAAATCCACTTCCTTTCATACCAAATCCCATGCATCCTATCATACCCCCAAAATATATGTTACCATTCCACCTCCATCATCCTACAAGTGCCAAAAGCATGTGACCATACACCTTCCACCATCCACTCTATCTCCACTAATTCCAACTCCTAATATCCATCCATCCACTTTACCACCACTTCTCCCAACCCCTAATATCCCTATCATTCAATCGCCTTATCCATTTATCCATAAGTCCTCTAACATTCCTAATCATGACTGGAACAAATGTACATATCGTCTAATCAGGAAGCTTCCACCATCTCCATGGGATTCAAAAATAAAAATTTAGATGCCTCCTTTTATAAAGCCAAAAATCCAAAGGATCCTCATACCTTAGGACATCAATTCAAAAATTCCAATCAAAATCCATCTAAAAGGCTATCCAAGCCCATACCTCCAAAAGTAAAGTCAAAAAGTAAAATGGTTTGGGTTCCTAAGAAAAAAGAAAGCAAGTCAAATGAAGCATCCACATCTCAAAAATCCTCTTCCATCCAAAAATCCCATTCATACAAAGTTTCAAATTCCTTCATCCCACAAGAAACATAAAAATCATAAAAATACTAAGTCTATGTGGGTACCTAAATGCCTAAATCAACCATCCACCAAGCAAACATCTCCATTGCTTCCTACACCACCTTCAAATCAAAAGCTTCAATGTTTATCATGGTGTGTGCAACCATTGGTCATGATTCCTTTACATACCTACATCTCCCCATATTTCATCCATTATCCTACATATTTCACCCATCACCTCTCTATGCTCCATGCTTTTGGATAAGCCTTTCATCTATCCTTTGGCATAAGTCCCCAACCTCGTCTAAAATTGGTCCCATGAGCCTTAAGTTATAACCTTTTGTCTTTGTCCTATCCTTTTCTTCATCATATGAACTAGGAAATGAAGGACCCTTCTTAATCCTCTCATTCTCTCCCTTGACAATCCTTTTGAATTTTTCAATTTTGTCTTCTACCTCATCATATGTCAGGGAGTTTTTGATAACATTTTCAACAAAATTCATTTCATGAGAGAAGGAAAACTTCTTTACACTCAGTCTGACTGCATTGATGAATCCCTTAGGATTAAAAGTAGCTCTAGCATTAGCATATTACAACCTATAATTATTCAACAGGAGGTATAACTAATCTAAACCCTCTTTGTTCACCACTTGGAAGTCTGACCATTCCAAAGTAGTAGGGAAAAATGAACCCTTCTTTTGACCGCTGAGATGGATCTTATCCACTTCATTCAATTATGAAATAATCTCCATGTAGGAAATCTTTTTGGCACATACAAAAGAAACAAATAAGGTATCATGGGAAACCCATAGACTCTAAAATATGTGGAGTATTGATTTAGGAACCAATCTCCCCAATTATGCTTCACTCCTAACCCTGGAGTTCTCTCATATGGCCCAAGGAAATCTTATATTTCCTTTGGTATTCTTTCCCTATGTTCACCTAAATATGCCATCATCTTTCTAACAAAGAATTCTTGAAACATGATATAGTCTAAAGTATCATAGTCCTTATCCCATAAATAAGTTCAACATTGAACTGGTAGGGGATTCTTGTTGTCATGAAACCTTCTTACTCCCAGAGTCTTCCCCCACACTTCTCTACCAGTATATAAAAACATATGGCACATGAGTGAGTACCATTAAACTCCACCCTTTGAGGATTAGCCTTCAAGGCTATCATCTACTTATGCATCTTGTCAGCCAGGAAAGAGGAAAAATCAAACTCCACATTCACTATTTCATCTTGGATGTCAATTGCCACATGAACATAAAATGCACTGATATCTTCTCTTTTACATCCTCACCAGTTATTTGACACATTGAATAGTATGTTTTTATGAAATATTCCTCAAAAGGCTTTATGTTGAGTGGCTCCTTCTCAAAGATTCCCATTCCTCTGCTACCGGAAATTTTCACTCTGTGACTAGGAACTTTGACAAACCTATACATAGTCTTGTGTGTCTCATATATACATTTGAATTTGTCAAAGTCTATGGCTTTATGTGTTTCTTTGTTTAAACTGAACACCTCAACAATGTAGGATTTGGTGAATGCAATGACAAAAGTATGATTTTCTGATAACACCCACCTTGCGTTGGCATCATATCTGCTTGGCAACAACCTAGCAAAGTCTGTATCTACAAAGACATTAGGTACTACAACTTTTCCCATGTCAAGGAACCATCCATTCCTCAACGGGGACCTTGTCATTCTTTTTTTGTACCATCACTCAAATAGTGACCATCCTGATAGAGGAACAACTGCATCTCGAATTCCACTAAGACTATGTACAAATTTTTAATCTTTACCCTTCCCAGCAAGGCTCATAACTTTCTTTGATGAAACAAGGTACTGGACAAACAAATCCTACTCGAAACCCCTCTTTGTGTTAGATGTACCTTCCATGTTTGTGTATTCAAGGTTTGAATGCAGGCTAGGGCTTCTTGAAAATCAAACTGATTCAACAATTGATCTCAATTTCTTTATGAATTCTAGTTCTACGATCAATTTCAAGCAGTCTTGTGAAAATTTGAAGGCAAATTGACTGAGAAATCAAAAGTTTTACACTTACTTTCCCTTCGTAGTTGGAAACCCTAGTTCTTCAACTTCTATCACAATGTGCTTGATTCTCACAAGAAGTAGGATCACAATGAATTGCATTCATCACAACAGTAATTTTGATGTATTTATCTCAAAGAATGGGCAATATTTGGGCTGATTTCCATCCCATTGCCATTACTGCAACACGAGTCAACCATTAAACCAAAAAATAGCCATTCTTCATATTTGAATCTCCACTGTTGATATGATCAAATCATGGGAGAATTGATAACTTGGATTTGAAAATAGCATCTATAAAAAGAAGCTTACATGCCTAGAATGATGTGGACCAATTAAAATTCACTAGGCCAGCAGAGACTTTCTATTTCGGATCCATGTGTCAGCTCATCGTAGCAGCGCAGACTCAGAAGGGACCCACACCACCACCCCTATGCTCATGCATTAAGCTTTAGCCTTATCTTACTTGGATAGAATAGGACCCACCTCTCCACGTGTCACACTGTTGCAGTAATGCAAGGAATATTCTTTGGCATCTTTTTGTAGTGAGCTCCTGTGATCCAATGAGGAGAGAGCATGTTGTGAAAGATTTGGTTGATAAGACTTCAGACCCACCATCTCAAGATTGATGGTCAGCGCATCAACGCAGCTCTGGTAGATCTAATAGATCTAGAGCCTGCAATGTAGCGACAACCATTGATTTAACTTAAAAGGATTTACACTCAGACTTAGGAAATATTAAAGACACTAGTGGAGTCGGTTAATAGGCTCAAGGGACCATTTTTAGATGAGGCCAAAGACAAAAGGTTATAACTTAAGGCATAGACGATCACCTATAACAAGTCAACTCGAGATTATAATGTAGGCTTAAGATAAAAGGCCAAGGGTTTAGAGTTTTAGACACTTAGTCATAGACAACCTTTTGTAGGGTTTAAGGACCAGAGAACAAGAAAATTATGGGGGAGGTTCCACTAGTGGCTCTAGTTGGGGATGCATGGTTGACTTAGTCATGGTGAGGATCATAGAACTCTAAAGAGCATACCAGACCCAACAAAACCCTAAAACTAAAATAGAAAGCAAAACAGAGCACAGGAAAGGAAAATGACCTAACTACCTATGTATAATGTGCATGGAAAAGACCCTTCTTCAAGAAAAGAAGGATTTCAAAAATTTTCTATGCACTGATAATTCCTAAAACTCACCATCAAGACCCTAGAGAAAATATGAATCTTCTCCATCTGTGTTGCTAATTAGATAGGGACCTATCCAAAGAGGATCAAATTTCCCATGTTTGCTTTTGTCTTAACATCTAGCATTCCACATGAGGACTAAGTCATCAATCTGAAACTTTCTCTGAAGCCTTCTTGTCAAATAGATACTTTATTTTTTGATGCTTCTTCAAATTGGTATTTTGTGCTTCTCTTCTGGTGTCATCTAGTGCAACCAACTTATTGATACTTTCTGTCATTGCATCTTCTATATCATCATCATTTTCCTATATGAACCTGTATACTAGTAAGAATTATTCACATGCATCTTTACTTCCACTCGATATACTAGTTGGAAAGGAGACTTCCCTGTTGCTTTTTTGATTGTCACTCTATCAGTCCACACTACCAGTTTGAGCTTAGAATCCCATGCCTTTTTATTCATTCCAATGATCCTTTTAATTATCTTCATTAAAATTTTGTTACTAGATTTTTCTTGGCCATTGCCCCGAGGGTGATATGGTGAAGAATATGAAAAATTGATACCATAATCATTGCAAAAGTCTACAAATTCACCAGATCTGAAGCACATTGCATTATCTATCACCAATTTTGCAGGTACTCCAAATTTGATTATTATACGTCCAGAACAAAATCTACAACAACTTTACTTGTAGCTTTTCTAGTTGGAATTGCTTATATCCATTTAGTAAAATAGTTAGTGGCAACCAATATCCAACTGTGTCCACCACTTTATTTCTCTATAATTTCACCAATAAAATCAATCCCCCATTGTTGAAATGGAGCTTCAACTGTTATAGTTCTGAGTGGCAATGCACCTGCATACTTCAACTTTCCTAGAAACCTTTGGAAAGCCTCACACTTCCTCACCATCTTTTGTACATCAGAAAATAATGTGGGCCACCAATTACCTAACCTTAAGATCTTATGTGCAGTAGCTTTGGCCATATAATGTCCTCCACACAATCCACTATGCATTTAAGTCAAAATCTTAGTTGCGTGATCTTGATCCACGTATCTGAGTAAGACACCATCATGATTCTTCAAATACAATTCTCCTTGCATAATGACATATCTTATTGCTTGCAATTTCAATGTCCTTTTCTAATTGTCATTTAGATGAACTAGACATGTCATATCTTGCAGGTATTGAACAATATCTCTATACCACTTTGAATTTTGCACACTACATGTTTTTTCTGGTACATCATTTTCAACCACATTCACCTGACAAGCCTCAAGATTTGATTCAGTCATCAACATTTCCAAGACCTATCCTCTCACTAATTTGGTAATCTGAATATTAATATTGAATTCCTATATCTTATTTATCCATCTACACCACCTTCTTGTCACTTCTTTCTATGTAAAGATATCCTTTACTGTAGAATGAGGAACATAAGCTATAATCTAAGCACCAACCAAATAAGGCCTGAAATTCTTCACTACTCTAACCAAGGCATAAGCTTGTTTCTCCATTATATCATACTTTAGTTCTGCAGCTTGCAAGGACTTACTGAAAAATGCAGTTGGTTGTTCATATCCTTCATTGTTCTTCTATATTAGAACTGCAGTATTAGTATGAAAAGAGACAAAAGAAAATAACTGAAAGGGGTTAAAAAATGAGGAGACTTCAAAACAAGAGCTATCTTAATATCTTCCTTTATATTCTAAAATGCTTGAATTGATTTATCTCCCCATGTAACTGATTCACCTTTCCTCATCATTTTGGATATTGCCTTGGTGGTTTCTGCAAAGTTAGTGACAAATATCCTTACAAAATCAATCTGCCCAAAAAATGATTGAATACCTCTAACTATTTTAGGCATTGGAATCCTGTCAATGGTTGCAACTCTATCAGGATCAATTCTTACTCCTTCCTTAGACATAATATACCCCAACAACTTACCTTCAGTCACTCCAAAAGTACACTTCTTAGGATTAAGTGATATGCCATACTCCAATGCTCTGACAAAAATATTCTCTAAATGCATGCAGTGATCTTCCTTCTTGGAATAAGCAGTTAAATCATCTTGATACATTGCCAATAGAGAGTCTATAAGGCCTACAAATGTAATGTCCATTGCTCTTTGAAATGTTTCTCCTTCAATTGTCAGTCCAAAAGGCATTCTTACATACACATATGTACCCCAAGGTGTAGTTGAAGTAGTTTTATATTGTTCAGATTCCCTCACTTTTACTTGATTATAACCTAAGAATCCATCCATCATGGATAAAAGTTCACATCCTGTAACTTTCTACATCATAGCTTCCATATTAAGCAATGAGTAGTTATCCTTTAGGGATGACACATTCAAGTTCCTAAAATCAACACTTAATCTAATGTCTCCATTCTTTTTTTTGAATGGAACTAAATTTGAAACCCAAGTAGAGTGCCTAATAGGTTTAATAATTCCTCTATCCCTAAGATTCATTAGTTATTCTTGCATTTTAGGGGCTAGAGTTGGATTAATTGGACTTTGTTTCTACCTAAATGGCTTGGCTCCTAGCTTTAGTGGGATCTCATGTTGGAATAGGTCTTCCCTGTAGGCTTTCAAATCATTATACGACCAATAAAAATACATGCTTGTACTTTTTGAGCAAGGCAATTAGCCTTGTTCTTCTATGTGGGGTAAGTTGTTTGCCAACATAAACCTTATCTGTACCCAAATCTACTTCTTCTAGATCCTGCTTATTTGTTGATGTAGATTTGGCAACAAACTAATCACTATTATCAAATGCCCTTTCCAAAGTGACTAACCCTTTGGAAAACTTATTTGTCTTGAGTTGTATTATCTGATTACCAAATAATGTTTCTTTCCCATTAACAATTTCCACAAAGTTTTGAAAATCTATCTCTTGATTTTTGTATTGATCAATGTATTGCAGAAATCTAATCAAATCATTATCATCATCAAATACCTACCAACTACAAATATTATCAGGGACTGTAGGCCTTGCCTTTACCTCCACTTGTGCAATGTCAACTAAAGTAATGTCATTAGGTCTAATTATAACATTTGCCAAGAAATTTTCCATGGCATTCCTGGACCTTTCAACCCAATTAATAGAGAATGCATCAAATAATTCTATAACATCCCATATTGCATGTTTATACTGTTTTAACCTCTTATTTTTTGATGTATACTTCCCTCTGACTTGTGAAAAAATAAGCTCTAAATCACCTGATACTTTGAGTGCTTTAATTCCATGCTTCATAGCTATATTCAAAAGAGTGCTTCATATTTTGCAATGTTGTTAGTGCACCCAAACTTCAAAAGAACTAAAAACTTGAAAGTTTTACCACTAGGAGAAACAAAAACTACACCACCACCTAAACCTTCCTTTGAACAAGCACCATCAAAGTACATAGACCACATTTCAATTTGATTTATTGATCTCTCTATTTCATAATCAATTGGTCTTTTCTTTTCAGTGTCAGAATTGTTAGGGTTAGCCGACAGAAGATATCAATTAAATGCAAATAAAGATTAAACAGAGAAATGGAAATACACAGAATTAATAATAGCGAGAGACAAGATTTAATGTGGTTCACCCAAACTCGGGCTACATCCACCAAACAGAGAGTCCAATATTATTATCCAGTAAATCAAACCGATTACAATCAGCAATCCCTGCAACTCAATACCGCTGCAAATGCTACAATACAATACTCAAACCCTAACCCTTGGCCGCTTTTTATCAAGCCTTTTTGTCGGTTACAAAAATTAGGGTTTTCTTATGTCGGTCATAAAAAATAGGATTTTTTAAGTCGGCCCTAGGATTTTTTAAGTCGGCCCTAAAAAAATTTAGAAGCTAGTGTACAGTACTTTCTTGATCAGTCGAACCCCGGCGAGGATACATGGCTAGTGTATAGTACTTTCCTGATCAGTCGCCACCTACCAACAATCTCCCACTTGGAGACTGATCAGGCTCCACACCAAAACAATCTCCCACTTGGAGACTGATCCTGGACGACACCACTGCGCATGCAGCTCCCACTGGAAATAAGCACCCTGGACTCTACTGTTCAATTTTTATTGCGTTTAGTCTAGAAGACCAATCGAAGCTAAAGAGGAGCTCAGCTTCTCCCTTGTCACTGCCTTTGTAAACATATCCGCTGGATTTTCATCTGTATGTATCTTTTCCAGCCTTAACTATCCATTATCCAACACCGACCGAATAAAGTGATACCTCAACTGTATGTGTTTGGTCTTTGAATGCAAGGCAGAATTCTTTGCAAGATGTATGGCACTCTGACTGTCTGTATACAAAGAACTGTTAGCCTGTTGTTTACCCAATTCTTCCATGAAAGATTGTAGCCATATCATCTCCTTGCTTGCCTCTGTTGCAGCGACATATTCTGCCTCTGTGGTGGATAAAGCAACCACCTTTTGCAACCTAGAAATTCAACTCACTAATGTTCCACCTACAGTAAAGACATAACCTGTAGTACTCTGCCTGGTATCAATATCCCCTGCCAAATCTGAGTCTACATAACCTGCTAAATCAGTGTTAGAGCCCCCAAAACATAAGTGTTTATTAGATGTACCTCTCAAATATCTGAGAATCCATTTGACCGCATTCCAATGCTCAAATCCGG
This sequence comes from Cunninghamia lanceolata, assembly GCA_027924645.1. Taxonomy (NCBI): domain Eukaryota; kingdom Viridiplantae; phylum Streptophyta; class Pinopsida; order Cupressales; family Cupressaceae; genus Cunninghamia; species Cunninghamia lanceolata. Next base: position 14,060,466 of record BSBN01001272.1, on the reverse strand, counting down.
GATGACTCATATACCTACTAACGACTCTGATAGCATGTGCAATATCCAGTCTTGTGCATACCATGGCATACATTAAACTTCCTACAGCTGAAGCATAGGGTATCTTGGACATTTTCGCTTCCTCCTCTTGTGTCTTTGGACACATCTCCTTAGTCAATTTCAAATGACTAGGCAAAGGTGTACTGACAGCTTTGGCATTCTCCATATGGAATCTCTGCAACACCTTTTCAACATAAGCAGCCTGAGATAGAGTCAATTTTCTGTTCTTCCTATCTTTGCAAATTTTCATACCAAGGATTTGTTTTGCTGCCTCCAAATCCTTCATATCAAATGACTGTGATAACTGATGTTTTAACTCTCTGATGTGATCCATGTTAGACCCAACTACAAGCATGTCATCAACATATAAACATAAAATGATGTAGCTGTCATTATCCAACCCCTTAAAATAAACACAATGGTCAGAATTATACCTACTGTAGCCTTGCTCAGCCATAAAACTATCAAATTTCAAATACCATTGCCGAGGTGCTTGTTTCAGGCCATACAAGCTTTTCTTCAATCTACACACTTGTTTCTCCTTACCTTTGACCTCAAATCCCTGTGGTTGTGCCATGTATATCTCCTCCTCCAAATCACCATGGAGAAAGGCAATTTTCACATCTAGCTGTTCCAAATGCAAATCTTCAGCAGCCACAATACTTAAAACAGTACGAATAGAAGTCATCTTGACAACCAGAGAAAATATCTCATCAAAATCAATGCCCTGTTTCTGTGCAAATCCTTTTACAACTAACCTAGCCTTAAATCGTTTCTTACCTCCATCTTCCTCTTTCAGCCTGTAAACCCATTTGTTTGGTAAAGCCTTTTTACCTACAGGTAACTTACATAATTCCCAAGTCTGATTTTTCAGCAAGGAGTCCATTTCTTCTTGCATGGCAAGCTCCCACTGAACTTGTGTATTCACCTGCATAGCTTCATCATACCCTTCTGGTTCACCAGCATCTGTTAACAAAATAGAATACAAAGAGGGAGAAAACCTTTCAGGAGGTCTACTTATCCTTGTTGACCGTCTAACATTCACTGAAGTTTGTGGTATTTCTGGTTGCTGTTGCGGAGCATGAGGAGCCACTGGAACATCACTATTTGGAGTATCATCCAGCACCACATAATCCTTTTCTTTCTTCTCATGCTGCTGCAACTGATCTTTGTACAACACCTTCTCATTAAATATAACATCCCTGCTTCTCACAATTTTCTGATTTTCAAAATCCCAAAGCCTATAACCAAATTCATCAATGCCATATCCAACGAAGGTACATTTTTTTGATTTCGCATCCAGCTTGGTTCTATTTTCAGAATCTATATGTGCAAATGCTTCACAGCCAAAGGTTTTCAGAAAAGAATAACTCACCTTCTTGCCAGTCCATGCTTCCTCTGGAATACCACAGCCCCCAAAGGAACTGAAGGACCTCTGTTAATTAAATATACAGCAGTGTTGACAGCCTCTGCCCACATGTTTAAAGGCAGTCCAACATGCAATCTCATGGTCCTTGCATGCTCCATTATTGTCCTATTCATGCGTTCAGCCACTCCATTTTCCTGTGGAGTCCCTGGAACCGTTTTCTGCCTACGAATTCCATTAAAGGAACAATAGTCTTCAAATTCTTTGCTGCAATACTCACCGCCATTATCAGATCTAATACATTTTAATCTTTTACCTGTCTCATTTTCAACCAAGCTTTTCCATTTCTTAAATGTTTCAAATACATCAGATTTCTGTCTAAGGAAATAAATCCAGACCTTCCTAGTTGCATCATCTATGAATGTAACATAATACCGAGAGCCACCAAAAGAAGATACCTGAGCTGGTCCCCATACATTTGTATGCACAAGCTCCAACTTTTCATTTTTCTTTTGCTTCCCATCTCTGAGAAAACTGACTCTCTTTTGTTTTCCATACACACAAATTTCACAAAAATCCATATTAATACATTTTAGACCTGGTAAAACTTTCTTAGAATGAAGTACCTTCATACCTTTTTCACTCATATGCCCAAGTTTGTTATGCCACAGTGTTGTTTCAGAACCTGCAGCAACTGTTCCTAAACCTGTTTATTTTTCCTCTATAAAATCTAAAGTAGAAGGAACAGTATGACCTGTACAAAGATATAAGGTGCCTACTTTTACACCTTTTGCTACTACTAAGGCACCTTTTGAAACCTTCCAATTTTTATCAGTAAATGTAACAGTGCAACCTTGTTCAGTTAGCTGCCCTGCTGAAATTAAATTCCTACTGAGCCTTGGAACATGCCTCACCTCTTGTAGTAGCCAATGATTCCCATTCTGCAACTTAATCTTGATTCTTCCCTTTCCAACAATCTGACAGGGTTCGTTATCTCCCAAATAAACCAGCCCAAAATCCCCTTGGACATAATCAAGGAAATAACTTCTATGGGGCGTAGCATGAAATGAGGCCCCTGAATCTAAAACCCATGAATCATTAGCATTATCTAGGGAAAGAATCAAAGCATCATCTTCAGACTTATTGCTTACCACATTTGCTTCCTTATTGCCTTCTTGTTTGTCTCCTTCTTTATTTTTCTGAGACCAACAATCTTTCTTTAGATGACCTAGTTTTCCACAGTACCAGCAATCCTTCTGTCCTCTGGTTTGGGATCTTTTGTCCTTTGATTTTCCTTGTGACTTCCCATGACCTCCAGAACCTTTTCCTCTCTCCTTTGATCTACCCCTGCTTTCTGCATTCAAAACACTGCCTGATTTGGATCCACCTGAGCTTTTCTTACGAATTTCCTCACTCAGAATAACACCAACAACATCATCAAATTTTAGGGTATTTGAACCAGAAACAGAGTTACTAACTGCCATTACCAAACTATCCCATCTTTCAGGCAATGAACATAATATCAAGAGAGCTCTAACTTCTTCATCAAATTTTACATTTACAGAAGTCAATTGACTGACAATCGTATTAAATTCATTTAAATGACCTATCACAGATCCACCTTCAACCATTTTCAAATTAAACAACTGCTTCATGAGAAATACCTTATTTGAGGCTGAGGGTTTTTCATACAATTTAGCCAAAGCTTTCATCAGACCATCTGTTGTCTTCGCTTCCGTTATATTGAATGCCACCGACGGTGCCAGGCACAACCGAATGGTTCCCAGTGCCTTTCTGTCAAGAAGATTCCAATCCTCATCAGACATTGTTGCCGGTTTCTTGGCTACTCCTTCCAACAGCCTCCATAAATCCTTTTGATAGAGGTAATCTTCCATCTGCATCTTCCATAACTGATAGTTTTGCCCATTGAATTTATCAACCTTCATTTTACCCTCGTCCGCCATTGCTCCCACTCAACCGTGAGACTTTCCTGCAGACGATAATCGAACACAACCCGCTCTGATACCACTTGTTAGGGTTAGCCAGCAGAAGATATCAATTAAATGCAAATAAAGATTGAATAGAGAAATGGAAATACACAGAATTAATAATAGCGAGAGACAAGATTTAACGTGGTTCACCCAAACTTGGGCTACATCCACCAAACAGAGAGTCCAATATTATTATCCAGTAAATCAAACCGATTACAATCAGCAATCCCTGCAACTTAATACCGCTGCAAATGCTACAATACAATACTCAAACCCTAACCCTTGGCCGCTTTTTATCAAGCCTTTTTGTCAGTTACAAAAATTAGGGTTTTCTTATGTCGGTCATAAAAAATAGGATTTTTTAAGTCGGCCCTAGGATTTTTTAAGTTGGCCCTAAAAAAATTTAGAAGCTAGTGTACAGTACTTTCCTGATCAGTTGAACCCCAGTGAGGATACATGGCTAGTGTACGGTACTTTCCTGATCAGTCGCCACCTAATCAGCAATCCCTGCAACTCAATACCACTGCAAATGCTACAATACAATACTCAAACCCTAACCCTTGGCTGCTTTTTATCAAGCCTTTTTGTCGGTTACAAAAATTAGGGTTTTCTTATGTCGGTCATAAAAAAATTTAGAAGCTAGTGTACAGTACTTTCCTGATCAGTCGAACCCTGGCGAGGATACATGGCTAGTGTACAGTACTTTCCTGATCAGTCGCCACCTACCAACAAGAATTAGATGATACTACCTGAAAGTTGTCACAATCAACATCAACAAAGCATACCTAATCAACAAGTTCATCTTCTTCAACCAAGTTCAGTGCTCTCTCTTCTCTTTCCAATTTGACATCTGTATCATTTATGGGGATCATGGCATAAGATAGATCTAACTGCATACTTCCTCCAATCAGTTTTGACCATCTCCTGGACAACAACATCCCATATTGAGGCTCAATATCCACCACAATGATATTCATAATATACTTCTTCTCAAGGTAGGCTACAAGCATGAAATCAAAATTCTTCATAACTCCAATAATAGGCACCTCCCTTGCATCCATGGACAAACATTTACCACATGCCTTATCTATTTTCATTCCTATCTTTTCCATAATAGCTAAAGGCATGATATTAGTAGATGCACCTGAATCAAGCATAAAGTTCCTTACATTTGTACCATTTATAATAAAAAAGACATAAAAAGGCTCTATCTAAGAGATGCATTTAATGAGAGTAGTTCCCAAATACAGTTCTGGAATCTACTCTTCCCAACATCATTTAAATGGTCCTTTTTCCTAATGTTTGTCATCTTGATCTGTCTGATTAGCAATCCCATAAATTAAAGCCAATGCCTTATTCCTGTGTTCTTCAATTTTCATCACCTCAAACAATGGGGTAGAAACCTTCATTTGTGACAATGCTTGAGTCATATCAAATGGAATAAAATTTTGCACCTGAGTAGTATCTTGCCTCATACCTGGTGTATTGTAACTCTTACTTTTGTCATCAGTCTGAGCAGTTTTAGTATTCTTGGATTCTTAGTGCTGGTACTTGGTTTATCTTTGGACTCCTTGTTACCATTACTCTGCTTCTTTTGAGTCTCTACTTCTGGACCTTTAGCATTATTTTGAAAATACTTCATAAATAAGCTTCCTAGTTTCCCAGAGTCACCGGTCTAAACCTTACTCCTGAGATTGTAATTACTCTTAACTTGAGCAAATGCAACCGTTGTGAGAGCCCTAATTTCTTCATCAGAAGGTCTCCTCAATCCAATAGTAGGAACACATGAGTCAAGTACATATATATGCTAATATTCATTTTCATCATCTAAGAAAACCTGCTCTTTCTGATATCTTCTTTCAGTCACTTCTATTTCAGCATCATGTTCATTTAAAGAAGAGTAATCTCCAGTAGTAAACAACATGTTAATATTATCATCTTCATTATAATGTGGCTCATTATACTCATCATAGACATTACCATCATTTTGAAAAGACTGAGAAACCATACACTGCAATGATGAATGAGGCATTTGACAACCATACACCAAGGAGTGTCTTCCACCACATTGATGTTTTTCTTTAGTGGATCAGGTGTATCTCTACTATGTTGACCTTTTTGGTTATTGTTACCATTCAGAATAGGTTTTCCATTATGCCAGTTTGTATTGTATGGCATGCCATGCAACTATGGTCTTCTTTCTAGTTTCTGATAAATCTATTTATCAGCTCCTAGTCCTTTTTCTACCCTAGACACTTTGTAGCTAAGATATTTCAAAGAATTCAATATTTTATCCAACTTATCTTTAGATGTGGAAACTATATTCTATTGGATTTTATTGTTTGGTTTTTGTAGAATTTTCACTTCATCTCTTTTACCCCAATTTCCAGATGCTTTCTTATTATTTTCAATATTAGTTACAATCCTAAAAACATCTCTCAAACTTGCTGGGCTTTTATCCCTCAATTCATATCCCATCTTAGCATCAAAAGCATTTGTGTAGAAAACCATACACATTGGTTCATTTGGTCTCATATGAGGTGTTGAAATGCTCAGGACAACTGAGAGGGGGGGGGGGTGAATCAGTTGTCTCTAAAACTTTAATTACTTATCAACACATTAAATGCTCAATAACTGTTATTAAGATTTAACCATGAAAACATGAAACAAGAAGCTTAACATAATAACACATGAGACACATGAGACACCATATTTTTATGTGGAAAACTCTATAAGGGAAAAACCATGGTGGATTTTATCCCATAGATATAAATATGTTATAGCAATGCTGAAAAAATAGAGGCTCACTACCTTAGGCTCACTACCCAAAATGCTCACTGCCAAGGGGTGGCTCACTGCCAAGGGTTGGTGAACTAATTTGATAGCATCTAATCCATGCTGGGGTTCAGTTCTATTAAAGCACAGTATAACTCCTCTGTTCTTCTCTTCTCTCTCCTTCACACTTTTTATTTTATTTTTGCACTAGGACATCTTTTTTGCAACTTCATTACATGTTTTTATACACTTCATCAACCTTGGGATGTACATCAAGGTCAGCATTACATTCATAAACCATTGGAACAATCTCCAAGGTTGGCTTTACAAACATACATAGAAATAGGTCTTGACCTAAACAAAATTAGCTAAGGGAAATATGTATGCAGATCATGTTATGCCTTAGCTAGGACTCAAATGCAATCTTCCATGCCACGATACGCTTTCACAATCTTCGATGTATCTCCGCAAGTAGTGAAATCAACCAAGTCGGCCAAGACTGGTGTTTAACTTTAAGTCTTCTAAGAACTATTTTCATCCACGATCCAAATTTCTCTTTGTGGACCAATCCAAAGGTAGGAACATGTTTAGGAGACATCCACAAGCACATTGTAATCACCAGGAACAACTACATAATTTCTAACTACTCTGTCAAGAAGATTCTTCAAACCAGAGCACATAAACAACACTGACAGCTACTGTCATAAAGAAAAGATCACTTGTGGACCACCAAATCATGAACCATTGGAGTTGAAGGCACTTATCATCATTACAAACTTGATTCCAGAATGATAGACTAAACTACTTAACTGTGGAGGAATGCAGAGCACAATACATTCTCCTTGTCACCACCAAATACACAGAAAAAATAGTTTTCACTCTGGTGAACATAACTCACTCAGATCTTCATACCAGAGGCTCAAACTTAGAGCATAGCATCTTCAGACATGCATCTAAATAAATTCCAATCCACAGACAAGGATATTCATTCTACAAGAAATGCGGAGCAAACTGCTAGACTGTTCTGTTGTAAACCAGAGCATAGTTGACACCAATGACAACACCGATTAGGAACATACTTGTAACAATCTCCCCCTTTGTCATTGATGGCAACATATGATGTGAAAAATTTTAAAGACCATCAAGACAAGATACTCCCCCTTTCTTTTTATACATCTGCACTCTTTCTCCTCCTGAGTTTTTCACATGATTTCTCTCCCCCTTTGGCATCAATGGCAAAGGGCACATACTTGCACTCTACTGCTCTGATCAAACTAAAATTTCTCTGTTATCAATACTTACTGCTTATTATCAGGAACTTATGTTGGTAACATTTAGCTACTCCCCCTGAGAGGTAGCTCCCAAAACATCAATCCAGACTAATTGTAACATGCCACTTGTTCTACCAGGATTTTCTAAGTTTACTCTAAGGTAATACGATCAATATACAAATAACTAAAGTAATAAATTTTTTCCTTAAATTCATTCGATAAGATGCACATTTAAAAACATATTTCATACTTCCAATTGCATAATCCATAATACATTTCACAGTAAAATAATTTGAATATTCATCTTTACAACTTTTTCATAATATACATACAAGCTTCAAGAGCTTAACTAAACAATAGTAACACATGATTGTATACTTGTCTGTCTTCAATATTCCCAGCTACCAACTGCATGCTAACTGCATGAGGGGAAGCATCACTCAAGCACTTTACCTCCTACCATGGACTAACTGCGGTACCCCGCACATTTACCAAACTAGTAAACGATCCTACCCTTCGATGAAGGAATTGGTTTGGTAACCCCAAATAAATTAAGCCTAATTTGAGCAAGGTGTCATGTCCTACATTAACTAGCACTATCATACTATGGCAACAACCATCAAAATATGACATCCTTACTAAGTAATGCAATCCTGGATCACAGTGAAACTAGACAGTGTAAACATTGGCAATTTACACTACTTTGGCCAAAGTTTTTGTCACATATTCACCCGCCCTTCTTCGTAATTGGGAAAGACAAAAATCTCTATACTAGGTTATGAACCTCTTCAATGGATCACCTATCCCAAGGCTAACCCCTTACATGTGTTACTAGGCACATATGTCTAAGTAATACCATTTGCCATTTATTGTTACTATCTTTCCCCTTATACAATTATCTAACTAAACACCAATCAATAATTATTCACAAAATCCATCTAGGTATAAATCCCAAATTTAGAGACTAATCACAATTAACTTGCTAGATATATGTGTATATATATTCTATTACAAAATCAAGTAGACAAACATAACGATAAACAAACAATGCATTCCACTATAACAATCCACACAAAAATGTCATAAAAATGAAGAATCATAATGGAAGAGAAATTCCCGTGCCTGTGATTTTAGGTCCAATAAGTCAACGAAACCCCTTGCTAAAGTTCCTTCCAACACACTAGAACACTCCTCCAAGTAGAAAAACTCTCCAAAAACCAAATGATAAAACTCTCAAAACTAGCTCAAAAACTCCATAGCAAGAATAAGAAGGCTCTTGGCTGCAACTTGTGTGTATTGGAATGAGGGAGAGCACCTCTTTATATACAAAAACTCATACAGAGATCAAGCTACAAACTAGCTAGGGATAATGCCACCATTCCACTTAATTTGTAATCAATTTAGAGGTGTCAAAAGAATAATAAGAGTAAAAGACACATAAGAGGACACATAATCAACCAATACTAAAATTAGACTTCTAAAACATACTACCCTCTGTTAGACTTAGGGCACACAACTGAGAGGGGGGGTGAATCAGTTGTGTGAAACTTTCTCAAATTAAACACTTGAATCTTCTTTAGTGATTAGCAGAATATTAATCATGAACCATAATGCATTCAAATCAAAAGCAGAAACATATCAACACATAAGACACCAAGATTTTGACGTGGAAAACTCGGTTAAGGGAAAGACCATGGGGTGATTAACCCAAGAATGTATTCTTTGTTAGAAGAATAGAAAAGAACGAATGGCACATGCCAATTAGGGCTCATTGCCCGAGCACACTGCTCACAAGAGGCTCACTGCCTACAAGAGACACACTGTCTACAAAGAAATAAGTATCACCTTTATGAACTGGAAAATAGCATTTTCACCATGCTTGAATCAGTTCCATTAAAGCCCAAAAACTTCTACTCTGCCTTTCGCACTTCTCCTCGCTACCACACACTCATCACCACAAGACACACTTCAAAATGACTTCACAATTACAAGGCATCGACTTAGGAACAATCATCTAAGTTGGCAAACACCTACAAGAACATTCGCAAGATGTGTAATATATCCAGTCGGCCAGTCTCAAGAAGAACACCACTATCCGGTGGTTATTCTTCAAATGCAAACTCTAACTTTAATGCGGACCACCAACATGAACTAGACATGATCCAACAATCATCATAACCTTCCCTGAATCACCAAGAACATCCGCACTTCATCATTCTACTAGAATTCTTCTCTCCTTCATCTGAAGCTTCAAGAACACAGTCTGTCATCACTGTCACAAATGAATAGGCTCTTCCAGACCTTCAAACCACAAACCAATATGTTTGATACTTCATAGAGATGTCCTCAACACTCCCTCAGATCCGTAGAACAGGATAATGCATTACCAGACCTCACCGGACCTATCTACGTCACTCTGTCACCTCTGGACACCTGTCAGAGCCAGTTCTACTTGAACGATCATAACTTCTTCAGATCTTCATGCGGACCTCTAAAAACTTTACTGGAGCATCTCAAGACTTATATCTACAAACCCTTTAAACTGCATCCTCTGATCCTCAACCTATCTTGGACTTTTACCTTGTTGTCATCACTGTTCTTCACTGTTCCTGATTGAGACTAATTTTCTCAATATCCTCAGCACACAGCTCATCCAATCCTTCTTATTAATGCAACATGAGTATGTTGACATCAATGACAACACCGGTTAAACCCATACTTGCGACACCCTCTCCATAAAATTGCCACCTAAAAGCCACATTCCTAAATAAATAGTAAAAATGGTTTCCTTAGAAATAGTCAAAATCACGTTTGAAAATAATGCAAAACTTAAATAATCAAATAACTAATTTTTCCAACTCCCTCAAGCACTCAAGGAAAAAGTCAAAGTTGCCAAAAGAATTTGTTTACAAACTCACTAAGTGATACATATATTATATTTAACTATGCGCTTACATGAGCACTTTGATAGGCATAAGGTAAGGCTTTTATTCCTTACTTATCTAACCTCCCAACGATTATACCCACGTGCTATAAGGTGAGCGCTAAGTTTACTCCTCCTTGTCTAGGCCATGTGCCATATACATGGGCGCTTACATGCCTTTTAAACTATAACACACACACACACACACACATATATATATATATATTCAAATATATCAAATGGATAATATTAGAAATACAATCTCATTTTTCCAAAAACATTATAATTACTTATTTTTAAAAACATAAGAATATAATAATATTATATTATATTATATACATATACATATACATATACATGTACATGTATATACTGTTGCAAGTATGGGCTGAACTGGTATTGTCATTGATGTCAACATACTTCTATTGCATTAATGATAAGGATTGGATGAACTATTTGCTGAGGATATTGAGAAAATTTGTCATAATAGGAACAGTGAAGAACAATGAAGACAATAAGGTAAAAGTCCAAGATAAGATGAGGATCAGAGGATGCGGTTTAAAGGGTTTGTAGATATGTGTATTAAGGTGATCCAGTAGGGATTTCAAAGGTCTGCATGAAGATCTGAAGAAGTTATGGCCACTCAAGTAAAACCGGTTCCAGCAGGTGTTCAGAGGTGACAGAGTGATACAGATAGGTCTGGTGAGATCTGGAAATGCATTATCCTGTTCTGTGGATTTGGTGAAGTGTTTAAGAAGTCCTTTTGAAGTGTCAACTCGATTGGTTTGTGGTTTGGAGGTCCACAAGCATCTATTCCTTTTTGACAGTGATGACAGACTGTGTTCTTGAGGTTCCAAATGAAGGAGAGAAGGATTTCAGTAAGCAGATGAAGTGTGGATGTTCTTGGTGATTCAGGAAAGCTTGTGGAGGTCTTTGGATTGCGTCCAGTTTGTGTTGATGGTCCACATTGGAGTTTGAGCTTGCAATTAAAGAATTACTTCCAGATGATGGTGTTCTTTCTAAGACAAGCCGATCGGATGAGTTACAAATCCTGCAGATGTTCTTATAGATGTTTGCCGACTTAGATGACTATTCCTAAGTTGATGTCTTGTATAAATAAGGGATTGTAAAGTCATTTCAAGAAGATGTAGTGAAGATGAGAGTGTGGTAGCAAGGAGGAAAGCAAAAGGTAGAGCAGAAGTATTGAGCTTAATGGAACTAATTCAAGCATGGTGAAGATGCTATTCTCCAGTTCATGTATATGATACTTATTATTTTGTAGACAGTGTGTCTCTTGTAGGCAGTGAGCCTCTTGTGAACAGTGTGCTCAGGCAGTGATTCCCAATTGGCATGTGCCATTTGGTTCTTTCTATTCTTCTAACAGAGAATACAACCTTGGGTTAATCACCCCGTGGTTTTTCCCTTAACCAGGTTTTCCACATCAAAATCTTGGTGTCCTGTATGTTAATATGTTTCTGCTCTTGGTTTAATGCATTATGTTTCCATGATTGATTTATCATTATACTGCTAAATTATAAAGTGGATTTAAGTGCTTAAAAGAAGAAAGTTTTGGACAACTGATTCACCCCCCCTCTCAGTTGTCTGCCCTAAATCTATCAATTGGTATTAGAGCTAAGTTCCTCTAAAAGAGCTTAACCACTTGAGGAGATCCAGGATGTCGTCCTACAAGAAGGATAGTCTGAAGTTTGATGGAACCAATTTTAATCTTTGGAAAAGTCACATGAAATGTCACTTGCAATGTATGGGAATGCAATACTGGACCATGGCTTCAATGGAGTATACTCCTCCACAGGGTGGCCTGAAAGCCCCAAATGAAATCACAGATGCTGAAAACAATCTGCGGACTATAGAAGCTCTTCTAAGCACATTATCTGATTTAGAGCTCTCAAATGTTGTTGATCTACCAACTACTTTTGAGATTTGGGAAAAATTGGAACTTCTGCATAAAAGAGACAAGTATGTTAAATGTGCAAGGCTATAGAGTCTGAAAGGGAAATTTGAAAATTTGAAGATTAGAGAAGATGAAAATATCACTACTTTTATGCCAAGAGTAAATGAGCTTGTTTGTGGAATTAGATGTACTTGTGGAGTCTTGGATGAAGATGAGATTGTTGCCAAAATTCTTAGATCCCTTCCTGCTTCTTACAAAATCAAGGTTGCTACCATTGAAGAATTCAGAGCCCATACAGCTGTCACAAGAGATCAATTGGCTGGTAAATTGGCCGCATTTGAAATGACCGAGTTTGGAGATGCCCCTCCCAAGACTGAATCTACATTCAAAGCTAGTGCCTCTGTAAAAGGTAAACAAAGGTTTGATCCGAGAGAGAACTCTTTAAGGAAACTATCATGGTATGCAAAAGCAAGAAAAGACCTGGAAGAAGAAGAAGCAGAAACTGCTCAACTTGAAGCCCTTATTACAAAAAGACTGCCAAAAGATTCGGTAAGTATGAAGGAAAATTGCCTTTTAAGTGTTTTAACTGCAATAAGATTGGTCATTTTGCCTCAAGATGTCCGGAAAGATTTTCAAAGCCAAATCCTAACAGATCAAGGTTCCAAAAGAATTGTTACGATGTTCATGAAGAAGATGATAATGAAGGAGTAACAGATGATGAATCAGAGACAGGAAACAAATTTGAAAGTGATTGGGTGTTTATTGCCATCAAGGAAGAAGATCCTATGACCTCTGAATCTGTCAATCATAAAGTTGTAGAAAGAGCTTTGGCTGCCCAAGTTGAAGAAAAGGATGATTGGATCATTGACAGTGGATGCTCTCACCATATGACAGGTGACAAAAATAAGTTCATAGATTTGGAAAGGTATGAAGGAGTGGTAAAGTTTGGTGATAATTCTGCTAGTAGAATCAGAGGTAGAGGAACTATTTCCATTGATGGAAGGAACAAAACCGGTAATGTACTGTATGTTGAAGGATTGAAGCACAATCTTCTCAGTGTTGGACAATTGGTGGACAAAGGCTATGATCTCTAATTCAAGAATGGAAAATGCAAGATCTTTGAAAGTTTTGGAACAGAGATTGCATCTAGTACTCAAACAAAAGGTAATATCTTCCATTTAGTTGGTACTGGTAAAAGTTGTCTATTTGTGCAAATTGATCAGAGTTGGTTATGGCATAGGAGGATGTGTCATATGAATTTTGATAATATCATCAAGATAAGCAATACTCAGGCTATAAGAGATCTTCCAAAATTAGTGAAACCTACAAATAGTTTGTGGAAAGAATGTCAGTTGGGGAAACAAAGCAGAGTCTCATTCAAAAGAAAGGATCAATCTTCTACCAGATTATTGGACTTAGTTCATACTGATTTATGTGGTCCAACAAGAATTAGGAGTGTGCAAGGTGATAGATACTTCATGTTACTAATTGATGACTATTCCTAGATGATGTGGGTAACTTTTCTAAAAGAGAAATCTTAAGCTCTTGAGAAATTCAAAATATTCAAGTCTATGGTAGAGAATGAAACTGGATTAAAATTGAAATGTTTAAGGTCTGATAGAGGTGGAGAATTCACATCCGGTGAATTCATAGAATTCTGTGAGAAACATGGAATAAAGAGACAGTTGTCTACTCCTAGGACCCCACAACAGAATGGAGTAGTGGAGAGAAAGAACCGGACCATCCAAGAAGCATCTAGGACCATGATGATGGAAGAAAATGTTCCTCAAATCTATTGGAGAGAAGCTGTCAGCACTGTAGTCTATACTCTCAATCGAGTACAAATCAGAAACAATATTGGTAAGACTCCTTATGAACTTTGGTTTGGCATCACTCCTACTATGAAGTATTTCAGAGTCTTTGGTAGCAAATGTTACATCAAAAGAGATGAAGATCTAGGCAAGTTTGATGCTAGAAGTGATGAAGGAATATTCTTGGGTTACTCTACTCAAAGCAAAGCATACCGGTGTTATAACAAGAGACTGAGAAAGATTATAGAAAGTACAAATGTGAAGGTTGATGAAGGAATTGAAAAACCCTCAAGGTTTTATGAATATGATGAAGATGATTAGAATGGTGTTCTGATTCAAGGAGCCCAAGCCCCTTCAGAAATTCAGATTTAAACTGATCCGGTAAATCAAGAAGAAGAGATGAGTTTTAATGAGCCTGATCAAGAATCACAAGTGCAAGAAACTCCCAAAGTTCCCAGGTATGTAAGACTGAACTACTCTGAAGATCAGATCATAGGTGAAGATCAGATCATAGGTGATAAAAACAAAGGTGTACAAACAAGGAGAATTGCTAAAGATTCAGATGAGTATTGTCTAATTTCAAAGATTGAACCTAAGACAGTGAATGAAGATTACAATGATGAAAACTGGACTAAAGCAATGGAGGCAGGGCTGATGCAAATTGAGAAAAATCACACTTGGGATCTTGTTCCCAGACCTAGAAACAAGAATGTGATTGGAACAAAATGGGTCTTCCAGAACAAACTGAATGAAGTTGGTGAAGTAATCAGAAATAAAGCCAGACTGGTCTGTAAGGGTTACTCTCAAATAGGAGTTGATTTTGAAGAAACTTTTGCTCCGGTGGCAAGAATTGAAGTAGTCAGATTATTTCTTGCTTTTGCTGCCTTCAAGGACTTCAAAATATATCAGATGGATGTCAAGTCTGCCTTCCTGAATGGTGACTTGGAAGAAGAAGTATACATTGAGCAACCGGATGGATTTCAATTGTCTGATCATGGTGATATGGTCTGCAAGCTAAAGAAAGCACTGTATGGACTAAAGCAAGCCCCAAGAGCATGGTATGAAAGATTGGATAAGCATCTTTTGAAGATTGGTTTCAACAAAGGTACTGCTGGCAGTAATTTGTATTTCAAAACTGATCATGAAAACATCTTGATTGTTGAAGTGTTTGTTGATGATATCATTTTTGGAGGAAGAGATAGTATGTGTAAAACTTTTGCAAATCAAATGAAAAGTGAATTTGAGATGTCCATGCTTGGGGGAATTGAATTTCTTCTTGGGTCTACAAATCACTCGAACAAAGAAAGGAATCTTCATTTCTCAGACCAAATATGTGAAAGAATTGTTGAAAAAATTTGGGATGGAAGACTCAAAACCCATGAATACTCCCATGGCAACTGGATGTAAATTGGGCAAAGATGATGACTCTCCTAAGGCTGATCAGAAAAAGTATAGGTCAATGATTGGAGGATTGTTGTATCTCACTCAAACTAGACCTGACATTATGAATGCTGTGGGTCTTGTTGCTAGATTTCAATCTGATCTGAGAGAATCTCATGTCATGGAAATTAAGAGGATTTTTTAGATATCTAAAAGGGATAGTTGAGTATGGATTGTGGTATCTCAGAGATCATGATTTTTCTCTTCATGCATATATAGATGCGGATTGGGCAGGAGATGTGAATGACCAGAAGAGTACCAGTGGTGGAGCATTCTTTTTAGGGAAGAGATTGGTTTCTTGGTTGAGCAAGAAATAAGAGGCAATATCTTTGTCCACTGCAGAAGTAGAATATATTGTAGTAGTAGGTAGTTGTACTCAAGTTTTGTGGATGAAGCAAATTCTAAGAGACATAAGAGTGAGTATGAGGAGCCTATCACAATCTTTTGTGATAATTCAAGTGCAATAAATATTTCTAAGAATCCGGTGTTGCATTCAAAGACCAAACATATATCCATCAAGTTTCACTTTTTGAGAGAGCAAGTGAACAAGAATGAAGTCAGATTGGAGTTTGTGCCTTCCAAGGATTAGATTGTAGATATCTTTACTAAACCTCTTCCTAAGGACTCTTTTGAGTATCTTAGGGAGAAGTTAGGGGTTATTGCCCCTCCGGTGATGAACTAAGATGCACTGATGTGCATCAGTCTGGTGGATATCACAGTCATATCTTGTGATCCAGATTGATGGAGAGCTGCTACTCAGGGGAGCAGCTGGCATGATTCTGAAGTGTTGGAGTTGCAAGTATGTGCCTTTTGCCATTTATGTCAAAGGGGGAGAGAAGACATGTGAAAAACAAGTGGTTACTGATCAAAGGGGGAGCAGGAAAGGAAGAGAAGACATGTGAATGGTTGTTGCTGATAGGGGGAGCTGTGACAGTGAGGAGAAGTTTTTGTCTTGATAGTTACAAATAGTTTTTCACATCATATGTTTCCATCAATGACAAAGGGGGAGATTGTTACAAGTATGGGCCTAACCAGTATTGTCATTGATGTCAACATACTCCTGTTGCATTAATGATAAGGATTGGATGAACTGTTTGCTGAGGATATTGAGAAAATCTGTCCTAACAAGAATAGTGAAGACAGTAAGGTAAAAGTATAAGATAAGATGAGGATCATAGGATATAGTTTAAAGGGTTTGTAGATATTGTCTTAAGGTGATCCGGTAGAGATTTTAGAGGTCTGCATGAAGATCTAAAGAAGTTGTGGCTGCTCAAGTAAAACTGGTTTCGGCAGGTGTTCAGAGGTGACAGATTGATACAGATAGGTTCGGTGAGATCCAAAAAAGCATTATCCTATTTTGTGGATTTGGTGAAGTGTTTAGAAAGTCCTTGTGAAGTGTCAACTCAATTGGTTCATGGTCTGGAGGTCCGCAAGCATCTATTCCTTTGTGACAGTGATGACAGACTGTGTTCTTGAGGTTCCGGATGAAGAAGAGAAGGATTTCAGTAAGCAGATGAAGTGTGGATGTTCTTGGTGATTCAGGAAAGCTTGTGGAGGTCTTTGGATCATGTCTAATTCGTGTTGATGGTCCACATTGGAGTTTGAGCTCGCAATTGAAGAATTACTTTCGGATGATGGTGTTCTTCCTGAGACAGGCCGACTGGATGAGTTACACATCCTGTGGATGTTCTTATAGATGTTTGCCAACTTAGATGACTATTCCTAAGTTGATGTCTTGTATAAATAAGGGATTGTAAAGTCATTTCAAGAAGATGTAGTGAAGATGAGAGTGTGGTAGCGAGGAGGAAAGCGAAAGGCAGAGCAGAAGTATTGAGCTTAATGGAACTAATTCAAGCATGGTGAAGATGCTATTCTCTAATTCATGTATATGATACTTATTATTTTGTAGATAGTGTGTCTCTTGTAGGCAGTGAGCCTCTTATGACTAGTGTGCTTAGGCAGTGAGCCCCAATTGACATGTGCCATTTGGTTCTTTCTATTCTTCTAATAGAGAATACAATCTTGGGTTAATCACCTTGTGGTTTTTCCCTTAACTGGGTTTTCCATGTCAAAATCTTGGTGTCCTGTGTGTTAATATGTTTCTTCTCTTGGTTTAATGCATTATGTTTCCATGATTGATTTATCACTATACTGCTAAATTATAAAGTGGATTTAAGTGCTTAACAGAAGAAAGTTTTGGACAACTGATTCACCCCCCTCTTAGTTGTCTACCCTAAATCTATCATATACATATACATACACACACACACACACATATATATATATCATCAATCACAAAAATCACTTATAACATATTATTCATAAATTCATTTATTGCCATAAAATCTTCATTGACAAAATATCATAAAATGCATATACAACATAGAGATGATAATTCTCACATAGTCCAATCGATATTTCCATATCTATGAGTAATACGCTCATGAATGTATGTAGGTACATCTACCTATGTATATTTATGCTCATATCAACTCATATATAAGAACATATCATGGATTCGCACGAGCTATATTATCACAATAAAACCTTACTCAAACAACCAAACACTTAACAACATGCAGGTTCGAATCAACCAAATCAAGAATCAAGACTCACAACTTACATCACTTACCGCTACCCAAACTAACTCGACACAACTTAGATCAAAATAGGATGGTGTGTGTGTGCTTGCTCAATCTAGGTTTCTCTAGGGTTACCAAACCAAGTCCTTCTCCTGAGTAATACTTCCCCTCCCTTTCAGAGGAGCAACCTATTCTTGCATCCACTTAGATCATCACCACAGTAGTTAGCTAATCAAAATACAACCATTTATTTTATATAATTTTAAACAATAATCAAATATAATACAAGACATTACATTATTCCATTTTCAACATATTTCAAATCAAGATTCACAATACATATAAATGCAAGAATTTCATAATCACCCATTATTCAAACAATTTAACAAACCTAGGTAAATAGTAAATGGATAGAAACACACGGGGTGTAATACTAATGACTAAGGCTCTAGGCACCACTGGATTGATGCATTCCTATGCATCTTAGTTCAGAGAAGGAGGGGTAATAACCCCTAACTTTTCTTTGAGATACTCAAAGGTATCCTTAGGTAGAGGCTTAGTGAAAATATCTGCAATTTGATTCTTTGTAGACACATATTCCATCTTTACTTCATTCTATGTCACCTTTTCTCTCAAAAAGTTATACTTTATTGATATATGCTTTGTTCTTAAGTGCATCACTAGATTCTTTGAAATGTTTATGGAACTTGTATTATCACAAAAGATTGCAATTGGATCTCCATACACAACTCTTATGTCTTTCAAAGTCTACTTCATCCACAACACTTGAGTGCAACAACATGTTACTGCAATATACTCTGCTTCTGTAGTAGACAAGTAGATTGAATCTTGCTTCTTGCTCAACCATGAAACCAATCTATTTCCCAAGAAGAAAGTACCTCCACTTGTACTTTTTCTGTCATCAACATCTCCGGCCCAATCTACATCTGTATAAGCACTAAGAGTGAAATCATTATCTTTTGAATACCATAAGCCATGTTTTGATGTGCCTTTAAAAAACCTCAAGATTCTCTTGACTTCCATCACATGTGACTTTCTAGGATCTTCTTGAAATCTTGCCACAAGACATACTGCATGCATTATATTAGGTCTGGTTTGAGTTAGATAAAGTAATCCTCCAATCATAGATCTACACATTTTTTGATTAGTCTTAGGTGATTCATCAATTTTGCTCAGCTTGCAGTTAGTCACCATGGGAGTGCATACTGGTTTGGAGTCTTCCATTTGAAACTTCTTCAACAACTCTTTTACATACTTAGACTAAGAAATGAAGATTCCTTTATCTGATTGAGTAATTTCTAGACCTAGAAAGAAATTCATCTCACCAAACATAGACATCTCAAATTCATTTTGCATTTCTCCTACAAACTTCATGCACATACCTTCATTTCCTCCAAAGATAATGTCATCAACAAAAACTACAACAATTAGGATTTGATTATTATTGATTTTGAAATAGAGATTGCTGTCAGCAGTGCCTGTACTAAACCCTAATTACAGTAAATACTTGTCTAACCTTGCATACTAGGCTTTGGGAGCTTGCTTCAGTCCATACAGGGCTTTCTTCAATCTGCATACCATATCACCTTGTTTTGAAAATTGAAACCCTTCCGGTTGCTCATTGTAAACTTCTTCTTCCAATTCACCATTCAAGAATGTAGACTTCACATCCTTTTGATACACTTTAAAATCTTTGTGAGCTGCAAATGACAGAAATATTTTGATTGCTTCAATCCTAGCCACTGGAGCAAAAGTCTCTTCAAAATCTATTCCTTCAAATTGAGAATATCCTTTGCACACAAGCCTTGCTTCGTTTCTTACAACTTTTCCATTTTCATTCATCTTGTTTTTGAAAACCCATTTAGTTCCAATGACATTCTTATCAGCAGGTCTAGGAACCAATTCCCAAGTTTGATCCTTCTCTATCTGCATCAGTTCTTCTTCCATGGCTTTTACCCAATTTTTATCATTGCAAGCTTCATTCACAATTTTTGGTTCAACATTAGAAAGCAAACAGTAATTCACTTATTCTTTTGCAACACTTTTCCTTATCAATACTCTTTTGTTTTTGTCACCTATAATCTGATCTTCAAAATGATTTATCTTTACATACCTGGAGTCTTGACAACACTTTCCAGAGCCTCTTCTTCATCTTGACTGTCTTCTTGCTCAACTTTTTTCTTCATTCACTATAGCTATAGGTTCACTTGGTTCATAGCAACTCATGTCTAATATTATTTCCTTGTCTTCATCCACCTTCACATTAGCACTCTCAACAATCTTTTTTAGTCTCTTATTGTAGCACCGACAGGCCTTACTCTTGGTAGAGTAACCAAGAAAAATTCTTTCATCACATCTAGCATCAAACTTGCCTAGTTCTTCTTCTCTTATGATATAACATTTGCTACCAAAAACTTTGAAATACTTCATTGTAGGAGGCCTTCCATACCATAATTCAAAAGGAGTTTTAGAGTTGTTATACTTGACTTGAACTATGTTTAGGATGTACACAAAAGTATGTATGGTTTCTCTCCAGTATACTTCCGGTAGGTCACCTTAATTTAACATAGTCCTAGCAGCCTCTTGAATTGTCATGTTGTTTCTTTCAACAACTCCATTCTACTGAGGAGTCCTAGGTACAGACAACTATCTATCTATCCCTTGTTCTTCATAGAAAATATTAAATTCATTTGATGTGAACTCACCTCCTCTATCAGACCTTAAGCATTTAATCCTCAATTGTAACTCGTTCTCAACCATTGCCTTGAAAACTTATAACTTGTCTAGGGCTTCAGATTTTTCTTTTAGAAAGGTGACCCAAGTCATTCTAGAATAATCATCAATAAGCAACATAAAATACATGTCACCTTACAGACTTCTTGTTCTTGTGGTACCACATAAATCTATATGAACTAGCTCCAGCAAACCAGTAGAGAATTATTTTTTGCTCTTGAAACTTGTTCTTGTTTGTTTCCCAAATTGACACTCCATGCACATGATGTTGGCAGGATTTACAAGTTTAGGCAGATCTCTTACATCTTGTGTAGAACTTATCTTCACCAAGTTGTCAAAATTGATATGACACATCCTTCTATGCCACAACCAACTCTCATATATCTGAGCCAATAAACAATAATCATTAGTTCCTCTTAATTGGTAAATGTTACCTCTAGTCTTCTTACCAATAGCAATTACTATTCTGGAGCTTTCCATGATCTTACACCCATTATCTTTGAATCTTAGATCATAACCTTTGTCACACATCTGACCAACACTTAACAAATTAAGCTTTAAACCCTTCACATATAAGACATTATCAATGTTGTGAATTCCATCAAACGAAATAGATCCTTTTCCACAAATCTTACTAGCTATATTATCTCCAAACCTAACCAGTCCTCCATCATACTTTTCCAAACTCACAAACTTACTTTTGCCACCAGTCATGTGATGTGATCATCCACTATCAATAATCCATTCATTCTTTTCTTTCTCAACCTGAACAACCAAAGCACTTTCTTCCACTGATTTTTCTTCCTTCACACAACTAGCAGGATTAGTAGACACAGGTTCTTTAATTGAAATAAAAAGCATTCATTTGCACTAGTACTAGCATCATCAGATTCATCATCTATCACACCTTCATCATCAAGATCTCTAACATAGTAGCATTTCTTTGGAACCCTAGGTCTACTCTCAAATCTTTTTCTATTCCTTTCAATTCTCTTAGGACATCTATAAGCATAGTGACCAACCTTACCACATGTAAAACACTTGAAAGGTAATTTGCCTTTAAACTTACTGAAACCTCTTTGCAGTCTGTCAACAAAGTTAGCTTCAATTTCATCAAGTTCATCATCAAGTTCCACTTTGTACTTTTCATCTCTGGAGATCTTCTCTGAAGTACTAGCTTTGAAAGCAGTCTCAACCTTCGGCAGAGCATCACCAAACTCTTTAATTTCAAAGGTTGTAAGATTTCCAAGTAACTGATCCTTATCAACTTCTTTTACAT
This sequence comes from Cunninghamia lanceolata, assembly GCA_027924645.1. NCBI lineage: Eukaryota > Viridiplantae > Streptophyta > Pinopsida > Cupressales > Cupressaceae > Cunninghamia > Cunninghamia lanceolata. Next base: position 14,038,323 of record BSBN01001272.1, on the reverse strand, counting down.
TCATTACTTCTTCAATTGCAGCTACCTTGTGACTATAGGACTTAGGTAATGACCTAAGAATTTTCATCACAACTTCCTTCTCATCAATAGTTCCTCCCATACCTTTTATTCCATTGACAAGTTCATCAACCTTTTGCATGTAGGCTGTTATGTTTTCATCTTCACTCATCTTTAAACCTTCATATTTTGCTTTCAAGCCCTACAATTTATCTCTTTTTACAGATTCATCTCCTTCATACAAAATTTTCATCTTTTTTGAGACTTAATTTGCAGAATCTAGATCCATGACCTTTACCAGCTTAGTGTTAGACAAGGCACTTAACAGAGCATCTCTAGCTTTTATATTCAACTCATATTCTTTGATTTCATATTTAGTTGTTAAACCATTCTGAGGCATGGTATACTTCATTTCTATCGATTTCCATACTCTATAACCAAGACAAAGGAGATGGATTTTCATTCGTACCTTCCATAAAGCATAATTTGTCCCATCAAACTGTGGAGCTTTCTTCTTAAAAGACATCATGGATCGACCTCAAGCTGTTAGACTTACTTTCGAGGAACCAACTCTGATACCAATTGTTGAAATGCTTAGGACAAATGAGAGGGGGGTAAATCAGTTGTCTCTAAAACTTTAATTACTTATCAACACATCAAATGCTCAATAAATGTTATTAAGATATAACCATTAAAACATGAAACAAGAAGCTCAACACAATAACACATTCAACACATGAGACACCAGATTTTTACATGGAAAACCCTATAAGGGAAAAACCACGGTGGGTGTTAGTCCACAGATATAAATATGTTATAGCAATACTAAAAAATAGAGGCTCACTTCCTTAGGGCTCACTACCCAAAATGCTCACTGCAAATGTTAGGGCTCACTACCAAGGGTTGGTGAACTGATTTGATAGAATCTACTCCATGCTTGGGTTTAGTTCCATTGAAGCATAGTATAACTCCTTTTCTCTATTCTTCTCTCACTTTCACACTTATCTTTTCATTTTCGCACTAGGACATCTTTTTTGCAAATTCATTACATGTTTTTATACACTTCATCAACCTTGGAATGTACATCAAGGTTGACATTACAAACAAATATAGAAATAGGTCTAGACCTAAACAAAATTAGCTAAGGGAAATATGTATGTGGATCATGTTATGCCTTTGTTGGGACTCAAATGCAATCTTCCACACCATGATATGCTTTCACAATCTTCGATGTATCTCTGCAAGTAGTGAAATCAACCAAGTCGGCCAAGACTAGTGTTTAACATTAAGTCTTCTAAGAACAGTCTTCATCCACGATCCAAATTTCTCTTTGTGGACCAATCCAAAGGTAGGAACACAATCAGAAGACATCCACAAGCACAGTGTAATCACCAAGAACAACCACACAATTTCTAACCACTCTGTCAAGAAGATTCTTCAAACCGGAGCACATAAACAACATTGTCAGCTACTATCATAAAGGAAAGATTGCTTGTAGACCACCAAATCAGGAACCATTGGAGTTGAAGGTACTTATCATCATTACAAACTTGATTCTAGAACCGCAAACTAAAATACTTAATTGCGAAGGAATGAGAAGCATAATACATTCTCCATGTCACCACTAAATACATAGAAAAAATAGTTTTTACTCTGGTGAACATAACTCACTTAAATCTTCATACCGGAGGCTCAAACTTGGAGCATAGCATCTTCAGACATGCATCTAAATAAATTCCAATTCACAGACAAGGATATTCATTCTACAAGAAATGCAAAGCAAACTATTGGACTGTTCTGCTATAAACAAGAGCACAGTTGACACCAATGACAACACTGATATGTTGACATCAATGACAACACCAGTTAGGCACATACTTGCAACATGAGGTGGGACCTTATTCAAAATTTTGGTAAATCTAGTATTGAAATTAGTAATTGCTTCATTTGATCCTTTAGTTATCCTAGTGAATTCATTTATGATAAACCTAGGATCAATTTTATCTCCATACTTTTATCTAAACCCTTTTGAATTCATCTCATGATCCAATACTTTGATCATGCAAATTTTTATACCATTCCCTAGCTTCATCAATCAAAGATTGCATAAACAAGTTCATAACATCTTTATGTTCAACCTCAAAATTATCCATTATATTTAGAAATGCTTTCAAATGTTCTTCACCAAACACTACATTGTTAGCTAAGAACTTTGTTAATGCAATCCTAATATCATTGTCAATTGGATTAGGATAACTAGGGATACCAGTGAAATCTAACTGTCTGTACTTGTCTAATTGCATAGATCTTCTACCCAATACATTCTGATTTACATTACCTTGAACATTCACATTTTGATTTCCTGGAGGGTTCTTATTTGCCTAGTTTTGGTTCACATTCTATTGTTGATTGACATGCAAATTTTGATTGGCATTTTGATTAACCCCTCCCTATGGGTTACCCATTACATTCTGATTATTTAGATTGGGTAAATTTTGATTATTCTAGTTATTTTGAATAATAGGAATTGCATTTTGATAAGCAATTCTTAATGCCTCAACGCTTAATCTCATTTCATCTCTTATCTTGATTTCTTCTAAGTATTCAATTTTAACTCTGAGACTCTTAACTTCATCCAACAATTTATTCTCACTAGGCATTGATGAAGATGGTCTATTTGTGTCCTGATCATTTGTATTCTTATGAGATTCTACATTTATAGGATTGTCAAATGGATTTCTACTTGATCTTCTCTAAGAAATTTCAAATCTCACTCTCTATCTTTCTACTTCTTTCCTTTCATAGGCTTCATGAATGTTGGCTTCTACATTGGTGAAATGTTTCTCAGGAAACCTAGCTTCATGGAATGGGCTACCAACTTAACTGTTACTATTATTATGGGATGAAAGATGATCATTCTAATTATTAGGAGACCTACTTTGGCCCTTCTCTCTCCAATTTTTTCCTGGTTGCTCTTGAGCTAAGGGGTTATTTAAGGACCTTTTTCCGTCCATTGAGATAGTGATTCACCGGTTAGGAGCTAAACTTAGAGTCAACACCCACTAAAATGAGATTCAATCTGATACTATAGGATAAAGTCTGAGTTCTTTTGTTGACAACTCCCCATAGATTCACCCATTTGTTGGTGTTCCCAACTGATTGTCTAATTATCTCTATAAGGTAGCTATCCTTGATGCTCAAGACTCTTAGATCGATGACCAACAAACAAGAGATAGTTGCATGTTCTCCTCTGCACTTTAGGCTCTGCTAGACCTAGAGGATATTCCCTTATTGCAATATCTAGAATATCTAGTATGAGTACACTGAGATATTTTTTTAAGTATAATGTTCTCACTTTTCTATTGAGATCTGAAAAGATCCTATCTCAAATTAGCTAAATCCTCAACATATATCTTATTTAGTACTCTAAGAACATGGAACAACTTGAACAAATTATATAAAAAATAGAAAAAAAGGCCTTGTCTTTTTGATTTTAGAGTTTTTAGATTCTTGGACTTGAAATATATCCTTAGATCGGTGCCTATTCAGGGTAACAGAGTCAAACCCTACATACAATAGCTTTTCCCATGACAACAAAATTTCATACTCAGAGGGTTAACAAAATCACTACAACCTTACAACAATGAGCCCAAGAAAATGTACTATCTATGATTCTTCTTCACTAATCCCTCAATATAACACACTTCCCCTTATATCCGATCTAAAGCAATTTTAATCCATTCCTTGAACAGATGCAACAAATCAGAGATACAGTATGGTAAATGTATATTGATGAGTTTAGAAACCCTTAGCAACTTCATTCAAAAGGAAAACATTCATATTCAAGGAGACAATAAAAAATAACACACACATCAAGTGTTTCTCATATAATGCAATCTAAATAGAAATTTGCCATGCAAAAACACATAATCTCACATTGAAAAATATGACCTGCAACTCTGAAATATCTCTTTCTTATTGGAATCTATCAAAATCACAAGGCTTTGCAATAGATTTTCAAAGTATTCTCTCCTATTGATCTGCTATTACACTCAAGATATCCTTCCTAGTACAAATTTCCTCTTCTATTGGAAAAGTACAAAAAGTATGTCAGCTTACCCCCCAAATAACTATTTTTAGAAAATTTGACATTACATCACATGATATCCGAAAAAATCCTCCAATGTTGATGCTTGATCCATTTGCATAGGCCAAAAATGTAGTACTACTTGAGAATTGCCAAAACCAGATCATCTTTTGCAAAATTTGACTTCTTACAGATTGATGATCGATTGAAAAACCAATAGCATCAATCATCTTAATACTTCTCCTCCCAAAGTCCATACTCTTTATCTTCTAGCCATTGGAACTCTAAAACTTTGACAATCTTCTCATTATGACTGACATATTGGGCATCCAAGATTGCTTTTGATTCCTTGCCAATACTATCACAGGGCTTCTCCAATGAAATGAGCTCGTCCAAAACTAAATTTAGGGACCCTATATGTATTTTTCCATCCACACATAAGAAAGCAATCACCTTAGAGATCACATCATTGAATTTTGCCTTCCATTGATCCAGGGTCTTGGCCTGATTCTGATTATCTTTGAAGTTGGGCAGTATTTTCATCTTCATCTGATCAATGGATGTCACCTTCTCCCTCAATTGCTTGTCCAACTTCATCATATAGGAAGCAACCTCATGCAAAATTCCCATGGTTTCTGATACACCTTGCAATCCAAGGGGCTTATTTGGATCAAACCTGGTTGTCTTAACCATTTGCTTTATGGTGGCATTCCTTGGCATCCACATATTCATAATCTCTTGTAGACTAGCTAAAATCTACTCATGTTTGACCAAAGCATGTTTTAGGTTTGCAATTCCTTTATATGCATCATCTACCTTTCCATTGATTTTAGTTAACTGGTGGTTAACTATATCAGAGATAATTTTTCTATATACTTGCATCCTATCTCCTTTCAGATCTACTCAACTGTACCTTTAAATTCTATAATCTTTGCAAGTAGGGCATCTTTATCTAATGGAAAAGATTTACTTGATGGACTTGAAATAATGGGCATAGGGGTGCATGAGGATGCTATATCCTTTTCCTCCAGAGCTCTCAGTTTCACCAAGTTGTCAGCATATCTCTTCTACATATCATTGTAGTCACATTACATCTTGGGGACTGTGGCTTGACTGTATCAACTACCAATGTTGCTGCATCTAGAGTTAGTGTGTCTGCAACCCTCTTCACAATGAGATTTCCACTTAATTGATAAATGCTCTCCACTACATCTGTCTTGCTTATATTAGGATCCAATGTCCAAATAGCTAGTGTTTTGAAAGATGGATTGAAACCAGACCCAAATACCTCTTCAACCTACTCCTCGGTAGAGAAAACTACCTCATTTTATTTCCTTATTGTCTCAAAACACAAAGCATTTTCCAAACTCTAATTTGGAAATAACAACATTCCACTCTCCATCACCATCTATCTCCCCTCTTCTGGAGTGATATTGTCAAGTTTCAAATCAAACTCTGACAAAACTTTTGTGTCTAAGTTCTTCTCTTCTAATGGATCAACTCTTCTTTTTTCTTCTTCAAGCCTAGTTTGATACACTGGTTGTTTTCTTCTCAATACAAAATCCTTCAATTCTTGAGTTTTCACAAACTTATCATCTAACAATTTTTTTTGGCAAGATAGTGCCCTTATGTCTCTAGTTTCATCATTTGTAACCTTCAAATAATCATAACTTCTGTTATGAGGCACTGGTGGCACAATTATACCAATTTGTTCAAGAGTTACCTCAGTAGCTCCCACTTCTTCTAGAGTATCTTTAACATCAGTGATCTCCATTGGGGCTTTGCCTTTGTCCTGGGAGGGTATTTTGCCCTCAGAGGTCTTCTACCTCTTACTCTATTGACTATCTACCTCCTCCACATCTTGAGATGCTCCCTCCTCAATATCTTCACTCCTTGGTCTGGCATAAGGATTTACCCTTACATTAGGATTCTTTGTGTACTTTGGGAGGTCTCTACTCCTCAAGAATCATTAATTTGTCTGCATTCTCCAACATCTTCCTGATTCTAACAAGCCTATCCCTTTCTTCATCATATGAACTAGGAAATGAAGGACCCTTCTTAATCCTCTCTTTCTCTCCCTTGACAATCCTTTTCCATTTTTCAATTTTGTCTTCTACCTGATCATATGTTAGTAAGTTTCTGATAACATCTTCAACAAAATTCATTTCATGAGAGAAGGCAGACTTCTTTACCCTCTATTTGACTGCATTGATGAATCCCCTAGGATCAAAAGTATCTCTAGCATCAACATATTACAACCTATAATTATTCAACTGGGGGTATAACTGATCCAAACCCTCTTTGTTCACCACTTGGAAGTCTAACCATTCCAAAGCAATAGGGAAAAATGAACCCTTCTTCTAACCCCTGAGATGGATCTTATCCACTTACATTCAATTGCCAAATAATCTCCATGTAGGCAAGTCTTTTTGTCACATACACAGGCAACAAATGAGGTCTCATGGGAAACCCATAGACTTTTAAATATGTGGAGTATTGATTTAGGAACCAATCTCTCCAATTATGGTTCACTCCCAACCCTGGAGTTCTCTCATACGGCTTGAGGAAATCTTGTATTTCCTTTGGTAATATTCTTTCCATATGTTCACCTAAATATGCCATCATCTTTCTGACAAAGAATTCTTAAAAAATGATATAGTCCGAAGCATTGAACTGGCAAGGGATTCTTGTTGTCATGAAACCTTCTTATTTCCAGAGTCTTCTCCCACACTTCTCTACTAGCATATAAAAACATATGGCACATGAGTGAGTACAATTTGAACTCCACATGTTGAGGATTAGCCTTCAAGGCTATCATCTACTTATGCATCTTTTCAGCCAGGAAAGAGGCAAAATCAAACTCAACATTCACTATTTCATCTTAGATGTCAATTGCCATGAACATCATATGCACTAGGATCTTCTCTTTTGCATCCTCACCAGTTATCTGACATAGTGAATAGTTTGCTTTAATGAAATATTCCTCAAAAGGTTTTATGTTGAGTGGATCCTTCTCAAAGACTCCCATTCCTCTGCCACTAGAAATTTTCACTCTGTGACTAGGAACTTTGATAGACCTATATGTTGAACACATAGAAGTACCAAGAGGGGGGTGAATAAGTACTTAATCAAATTATTTTCTTCCAAATGCATTTATTCAAATGTAAGCATTTAAACCATGAGAAATAAGAGAAAACACAAGAACATAACCATAACACCAGATTTACATGGAAAACCCTAGAAGGGAAAAATTGCTGTGAGCAAGCTGCTTGGATCTAATGTCTAAATCTAGCCTCACAAATGAAAACAATTTTACAATAAGTTTTATGGGATACAACACAAAGGAAGCTAAAACTCCCTAATATACAGTTTTATGGCTTTAGTTCCAAAGGAAGTTACAACTACCTAAAGCACTTACAACTTTTACAAAAGGAGGCTTCAACCTCTATACCAAAATTACTTGTCTGATTTAGATACTTCTTTCACAAAAACAAACTGCTTCAACCTTCTGCTGACCTCTCCAAACTCTACACTACTATCTTACCTCTGCACATTCACTACACCAAGTTTCGCAACATCAAAATACCTTCAAATACCTCTTCTCTGTCATGACAACTTCCTCAATTATCTCCACAACAACACTTTACATAAATTGATCCTTCCCACATTTCATCATCAAATTACTTCTAAAGTTATTTTATTCACACATTATCATTGCTAACACACACCACTCTCATATATATATTCTTTGAACAAACTTGATCTTACATTTATATCCTCCGCAAGCTTTCAAAACTTCTCCTTTGTCAGCCAAGATGAAACGTGTAATAGGAAACATGCAATGGCCTTGTTTGTCGACTTCCAAGTCATCTGCGGTGATGTAGGAATCATATTCCATTATGCAGTTTAAACCAAGTGATAACCAAGACCTATTTTACCTTAGCACACATCTCCCTGCTGGCACACACTTCCAAGCACATGGCACAACCATCAAAACACACCATGTCGGCACAAAAAAACACTTACCCTTCCATGCATTAGCTCTAAACCTAAAGCGATACTAGAGAAACAAAAATAACATCATGTAGATTTGTTAAATAGGAAAAAGAGGGGATGATATGCATGCCAGCTAGTTTGTACACTAGATCAAACCCTCTTTCACTACAACATTCAAGGAAAAAACTGAGCTAAGGCACTACAAGATGAAAGAGGACTCAACTACTGATTTTGTGCTCTTGTTTGCTATGGAAAGATGTGATTTAACTGATATTTTAATCAAATCCTAGGTTAAGCATGAGTAAAACCCTAGTTATGACATAATCATCTTGTAACAGACAAACAACAACAAAAAGCTACGATCTAAAAGTACCAAGATGATTGGTGAGATGTCATAACCTATGTCACAAAAGCTGAAATGTCAGAGGACTCTAGGGCGAGTGCCCAAGTCCTGAAAATCAAGATCTCTGGAAACTTAGAACTAGAGAAATGTTACTGAGAGTGTCTAGATGCATGTTCTAGTATCTGTTTCAGCATGAGGACATCGGGGCAAGCACTTAAGTCTTCCACAGAGGAATTTCTGTAATCTATTTTTAGATCTTGAAACCCTTTCCCTTAAACAACCTCCCTATACCTTCACTTCTTCAGTCCTCACACCTGTAACCTACATACAAGAAGAAAAGGGGTTTGGGGGTTGTGGTGTTTAGGGATTTGCCTTAGTCAAACCCTGAGATAGCATTCAAGCTTTCCAAAACCATTGTTAGAGAGAGTGTGTCTCCTTATAGGATAGAGGCTAAAGATAATCCAAATGATAAAATGATTCAAACAATAATGATGTCACCTTGGAGTTAAAGTCCTTAGGAGAATGAAGATCCTTCAACTCATAAGGATGTTGATGATGATTCCAAATCTACAACAAACACACACAATACAAACACAAATCTGCAACAATAACACAATGAATGCTTTGGATGATCTTTTCTCCAATATCATAAGTTCACTATCATCAACTTGTACTAAAATAAATTCAAACACTCACTTATATATGCTTTCTCACTAACATTTGTAAATTTAATTGAAAGAGCCAACAAGGAGAGACCCATTTAAAGGTCCTATGCAGACATAAATTAAATTCTACCCCGACCAATTAGGAAGGACTTGGGCATGGGCGCCCAAGTGCCGAGGAGCCTTTTTGGTCTGGGGTTGGGCATTAAATGGGCCCCTAGTTCCCATTTGACATGGGTTCCAGGGGATTTCTCATCGGGATGAATATTTAGCTTGCATAATGTTAACACGGGGACCTAGGAGCTAAACTAGGAGGTAAAAAGACATGTGTCCACTTTTTACTCCATAACATTTAGCCCCCACTTTAATGTGTGTGCGATCTTATGATTCAAGACATGCATTAAAGTATGGTCGAAGCATATCAAAACACATCAAACACAAGAATGAAGACACACCCTAAGCTCAAAGGCTATTTCTAGTCCCCAGACTTAGGCAAACATAAGAAAACACTCAATAGTCACATAAGACACAGAGAATATAGTAAGGAAGCACACAATACATGAAGAAGATAGTGGAAGCATGCAATACATGGAGAAGACATGAATACAGTCACACAAGACACAAAGAATATAGGAAGAGAAGAGATGATTTAAATAATTATGCATATTTATATAATTCTAACTATAAACACACAGTGTGGGGGTAGCTCATCACTCCACATCTTTAGACCATGCAAAAACATGTAAAACACACATAGCGTGGGGGGAGCTCATCATTACACATCTTTAGACCATGCCACAAGCACGCAAGACATGCAAGGAAGACACATAAAACACATGAAAGACACATGGAATACATGAGCATCGTATAGTATGTCGTCAACACACTATATGTCTTAAACACAAAACATGGGTGATAGGGAGGAGCTCATCACTACACTTCGCCATCTAAAACATGCCAAACACACCTAACAGTTGAGCTACGCTACCACAACTGCCAAAGACATGCTTAAGGGTGAATGAATCAAGATCCAACCCCACCTTGGGATGAGGACTTTGTTAAAAGGATGTGCAACTAGATCAAGAGTTACACCATCCCACCTTTCGAAGAAGGGCATTTAAAATGCAACCCCACCCACATCGATAGATGCCTTATAGTGAAAAGGAAGTATGTGGTCAAAGTATACAACCCCACCCACATCACAGAGACACCTTACAGTGAAAAGAGGTATACACAATAGATCAAAATACACAACCCCACCCACATCACGGAAATGCCTTACAGTGAAAATGAAGTGCACGTAAGTTACATGCTTTATTAATATCTAAAATAATCAAGTAGTTACCATGATATATGCCCCCATATTAAAGTGTTTGATCCCACTTGCCAGTATCAAGCACATTTAAGGTAAAGTGAAAACACACAAGGGAACAAGAGCTTTTTCAAAGCCCAGCCCCAAAGTGACATGAGCCACGATTGCCGAATGTTCCCACAAACACGCCATTATCATTTTCTAACATAATCAACAACATATAAGCTTTGGTTAGAAAATCTTACTCTAAGATAACAACAAAATCAATTCAAGAAAGTTATACAAAAATCATTTAACATAATAGACCAAGGCTACACTTGCGGATTTGGGACTGAGTATAATAGTGAGGTTATACTTTAGGTATCTCAGAACCGAGTGTAGTGATGAGGTGAGATACAAAACAATCCAAAGTGCATTGAAGAAGATTTAGACTATTGCAAAGGTTTGTCACAACAAATATCATAATGCAAATCACAACACAGAGTGATTCTACTAGTCAAGCGTTAGTAATATATATCAACCCCATCTTCATATATGGACTAGGTCTATTTTTGCTTTCTTTCTAAAGAGGCACATGATCCTTATCAGTATTTGTTTGTCTTTGTCATCTGCCGACTAGTAGAGCCACTGAAGAATGGAAACAATAAAATGAGAGAGGAAACAAAGTGACTTGGGTTTACAACATGGGAAGATGCACCCAAGGCACAACAAACAATAATAAAATAGAAGAGAAGAGTATTAGAAGAATAGAGAGACAAATAGAAGAATGGTCATGACAGAGGTGGTCTCCTTGTATCCTTAACCTTACAAGAGTATCAAGGGTCATCCAAAGAGACCTAAACAACATTTAGCACAACACGGGGATCACAATACAACATAATGAAATATAAATAGATCTAATTTAAGAGGAGGCCAAACTTACAAGCATCTTAGAGAGGTGCTCCATCAAGTGTGGTAAAATGTGTGAGGAACTCATACCTAATTGATGTTTATTTCCAAGATGGCCAGATGGTGCATGTCTCTCCAAATTTTGTATGTTTGAAATCTTTTGTTGCTTGTAGGGAGGGGAATCGTCGCCTTTTTCCACCGATGATTCATGCCTTGTTCTCTTTCTTTCTTTTGCTTTGTTATTATGCTTTGCATGATTAATGAGCCTTTTGCAATGAAATGCTTCTGCTCTATTTGTGGATCTTGTGCATTTTGGTTATCTCTCGATCCATATAGGGATAACAAAGGAGGAACCTTAGTGTAGATACCTTTTCCTCATGGGCGAGGTAAATCTTCACTTGTTACCTTATCCACTTCTATCATACTAACTATGCCATCATAGTCAAGATAGTCATCTTTAATTTCCATTGCATTTTGTTCCACCATATTATTGTCGCTATGCTTAGGAAATGCATCAATGAAGTTTGATTCGGCGGGGATATTGACTTATTTCCATTATTATTCACACCAGTAACTTGCATCAAATTAGAATTGACTGGGTCTTGAATTTCATGTTTCAAATGCATACTTCTTTCAATATCATGTCCCAGTGAGTGGTGATAGTGACAGTAAGCATTAGCTTTAAATGAAGGTCCTTGTGGCTTACTACCATCTAAAGGACAAGCGGGAGGAAGATTCAAAAGATTGTTCTTCACCGCTTGAGTCATTATCGAATGGAGAGAATCTGATAATGGAGTAAATTGTCTCTATTCCTTTTTGAATTGAAATGGTTTCTGAGTAGGCCTTGTAATAGCAGACACTTGTGATTGGAAATTATTCAAATGTTTCCCATTGATCTTGATGAAATTTTTATTATTCTTCTTAAATGAATTTTGAGATGATCTAGCTATGGATTGACCAATAGAAGCCGATGAGGTATGATTTGTTAGACACACTAGGATACTGAGAGGGGGGTGAATCAGTATCTAAACAATTCTTCAAATTTAACAACTTCAACTTATCTAGAGTAGATCAAAACTTAAGCATCACAACATTAACACGAACATGAAAGATTAACACAATGCCCAACAACACATAAAACTAGATATATGTGGAAAACCCTAGAAGGGAAAAACCATAGTGAGGACTAACTCACAATATATGAAGCTCAAATAATAACTTTGTTTTAGGGGATTTAACCCAAGGAAGTTGCTACTCCCTAAGTAACTTATATTTAGGGTCACTCCCAAGGAAGCTTCTACTCCCTGATGACTTCAAGTTTTAGGGGTTTTAACCCAAGGAAGCAACTACTCCCTAATATGATAACAAACTCAAAGATGATTATAGTATGACAATCTTTCAACTGTCTGAAAACTACCTTTGAAACTCACACATGATGATTGCACTTCTATCTCTTCACACATTCTCTTTTGAAGATTTGATCAGTCAGACACACTCTATACGTGATCACTGTCTCTTGAATAAGTCTTCAAGATGAATCTGGACAACATCAACATCATCTGCTCTTTCTCCCATAGTCACACACAAGAATGTATTATTCTACTTTTATTTGCTTGCGAACCTTGTTCATCTACTTGCAATCATACCTTTTGCATTCAAGTTGATCTACTATTTATACATGATATTACATTGATTACATAGATTTTTAGCCATATTAAACATGAAAAATACATTTACAAGTCGGCCATACAATACACAATATGAAACGTATAGAAGATAGGTCTAATTAGGACAACACGTTACACCAAAAAAAGACTCAAGCCTTGTAGACTCCAACACTTGCTTAACTAGGTCCAAAACATCCTTCACATCTTCAAACACCAAGTAATTACTTCCACACACTCCTCTCATTTGAAAATAGGATAGCTTTAAGGTAAGCTCATGAAAACTTGAAGAGTAATGGCCATATCAACTAGAAAACCTTGTGCAGTATTGGAAACAAGAAAGATCCTCATGAAACTCTTCTAGATGAGTCCACATGACTCATACAACATTCCCAAACACTTCTTTTCCATCATACATCAAAGAATTGTGCCACACACCTTCAATCATTAACTTTGAGAGCACATTGTTATTTGGAACACACTGCAACATGTTGTCAATTGAAAAATTGGGTTGCCGACCACCAAGAACCCTAAAATAGGAAAGAAAAATGAAATGCACATTCAAGAACATGTTCACAAAACCACATGGTCAATCATTTAGTTCTAGAGTAATGTGAAGCATTTTAGTGAGTCTTCAATACTACTCCATTCTACCAGAGCACATACGGGTACTTTATCAATCATAACTTTCATTGCAGAGGGAATGATGGTCTGGAACTTTGGAAAAAACACATTTACCATCCTCTGAGCCCATTTCCAAAACCACATAGCCATATCTACAAATGTGGAGGCATGTAGAGCATTCCATTCACCTTTCAACATCACATTACATTGTCAGAGCCTGAACCGGAACCCAGTCATTTATATCTTTCACTGCGAAAGAGAAAACACTCTGAAACTTAGGATTTAGCATATTTACATCATACTCAACTTAAATCTTGAATTGTAAAACTATAGCTTCAAAATTATAGGAATGTGGAGCATTCCATTGTCATGCTCGAAACATCTTCACAGAACCCACACTGTCTTCAACCTGCTTCTGGAGGCCAAGTCTTCTTTGCATCACCATATACAACTCAGGATTAGTAGGGATGATCATACAACATGTTTCAAAATAGGAACACATCCTCAGCATCATCAACACAACTTGATTCTTCTAATTCATATTGATCAGGCTTCAAACTCAACTCTGCTTTGATTAGGAATGTAACTTTTAGGATCTCCAATGATGAGATTTCTCTTTCTTAGAAGCATGACATCCAACCATGACTAGTATCTTACTCTTATGATAGTGTTGACATCAGTGTATGATATGTTGGCATCAATGTATACCGCTATGTTGACATCAATGATAACACATATGGCCAACAATCTCCCCCTTTGTCATTGATAGAAACATATGCTCCCCCTTAGACTCTCTCCCCATTTGAAATCAAGGACAAAGGGATCCAATACCTACTCATTCTCTCCCTTTCATCAATAATCATATATCTATAAACTTTTTCTTGTAATCTCCCCCTATCATTAGTCACCACTACCTACTCCCACTGAGAAGTAGCCATCATCAGTCCAGGATAAAGATATAGCATGAACCCCCCCTAGACAGATGCACCATTTTGAATCTTAGCAAGAAGGAGGAGGGGCAATTACCCCTAACCTCTACAAGAGATTATCAAAAGTGTCCTTTGCAAGAGCCTTTGTGAAAATATCTTCAACCTGATCCTTACTTGGGACATATTCCAACCTTACTTCCTTATCTACAACCTTCTCTCTCAAAAAGTGATACTTGATTGCTATGTGCTTGGTTCTGGAATGCATCACTAGATCTTTGGAGATATTGATAGCACTTGTATGATCACACAAAATAGGAATAGGCTCATCATGCAATACCTTGATATCCTTCAAAGTTTTCTTCATCCATAAAACCTGTGTACAGTAGGAGGCTACTGCAATATCTCTGACTCTATAGTAGATAGGGACACTGAATCTTGCTTCTTTCTCTTCCATGAAACCAATCTGCTTCCTAGAAAGAAAGCACCACCACTTGTACTTCTTCTATCATCAACACAACCAACCCAGTCAGCATTAGTGTATGCACTCAAATCAAATTCATTACCTTTTGGATACCATAGACCATAGTCAAGAGTTCCTTTCAAGTATCTAAATATCCTTTTCACTACCTTTTCATGTGTTTTCTTAGGATTGGCTTGATATCTGGCAATTGCACATATTGCATGCATAATGACATGTTTGGAAGCAGTTAAGTACAATAGTGCTCCAATCATAGACATATAGACAATATGATCTATCTCTGGAGACTCATCATCTTTTCTCAAGTGACATCCAGTGACCATGGGAGTACTCACTAGCTTTGAATCCTCCATACCAAACTTCTTCAACAATTCTTTAACATACTTAGCTTGAGAAATAAAGATACCACCATCTAGCTGGGAAATTTAAAGACCAAGGAAGTATGACATTTCACCAATCATGGACATTTCAAATTCTTTTTGCATCTCCTCTGCAAACCTCTTACACATATCATCATTTCCTCCAAAAATAATATCATCAACATAAATTGCAACTATCAAGATCATGTCTCCTTCTTCCTTTATGTAAAGATTGATATGGTGTGGAGTCTGATCAGTCTCCAAGTGGAAGATTGTTGTATATGGAGCCTACTCAGATTTGGAGGTTAAATTTACCCCACTTTTATCGACGTAGTTTCCCCCCAAATTATTTAATGGGGTTAAGGGGCAGCACCCCCAAGACGGGGTCAAGGGGTAGCACCCCTTGTGGGGTCTAAGGGCAACATTATTTTATAAAGGCATCGGGAGTTATTTTTTCTTTTGGCCGACATAAAAAAAACTCTATTTTGTAACCGACATAAGGCTTGATAAAATCAGCTAAGGGTTAGGGTTTTCATTGATGTATTGTAGTATTTTGCAGCGGTATTGAGTTGCAAGGATTGCTGGTTGTAATCAGTTTGATTTACTGGATAATAATATTAGACTCTCTATTGGTGGATGTAGCCCAGGTTTGGGTGAACCACATTAAAACTTGTCTCTCGTTGTTATTATTTCTGTGTATTTTCATTCCTCTATTTAATCTTTATTTGCATTTAATTGATATCTTCTGCATGCACTTCCTAACAAGTGGTATGATAGCGGGTTGTGTTCGATTATCATCTTCAGGAAGGTCTCACAGTTGACTAGGAGTCTCACGATTGAGTGGGAGTAATGGCAGAAGAGGGTAAATTGAAGGTAGATAAATTCAATGGGCAGAACTATCAGTTATGGAAGATGCAGATGGAGGATTATCTCTATCAGAAAGATTTATGGAGGCCTTTGGAATGTTGAAATTAGGGCAAACAACTAAGAGTGGGGGTGAATCAGTTGTCTCAAAACTTTATCTTTTTCTGTATTTAATCTTGTTTACAACTTGTTAACAGATTAATGATATAACTATGAAAGCATGAATCAACAACACATGAGCAGAAACATAATCAACACACATAACACTAGGATTTTTATGTGGAAAACCGGTTAAGGGAAAAACCATGGTGGGGTTTAACCCACAAGATTTTATACTCTGTTAAAAGTCTTACAAATTGGGAAGGCGCATGCCTTTGGGCACACTGCCTAGAGCTCACTGCTCAGAGGAGGCTCACTACCTACAAGATCAATTACAAGAGTTCACTGAAGTATTTGAACTGAAGAATAGCATCTAACAATGCAAGATTACAGTTCTAGTTAGGTTTAATATACCGACTTCACACACTTCATCTCTCACTACCCTGTTTCATTGTTCTGCCATAATCTAAGGATCAGATCTCTGCTTTGCACTTGATTCTACCACCCTTCGCATTTCTTACCTCATATTCACACTCCTATCGCACAAAATGCTCACACCCATCGATTATATATATCTGCAACATGTAATTACATCAAATGTAGCTGGCCTCAATAAAACTTAGAAACTTTTCCAAGATCACTGTTCTATCGGCTGAATCTATTCACAAACATCAATGCGGACAAAAACTTATGTATTCAAGTCACCACTCACGTCAGCCAATACCACTGGATCTCATAAATTGCTCAGCCAACCACTTCTCTTAGTCCGCACAAGGATCAAACACCAGGTCGACCTATTTTTCACCGGAGTGAACTATCTAACCAAAACCTGATACTCAGATGCTTGTAACTATCAATACCTTCATCACCATAGGCTAAATCTTTAGATTTGGGTAGCCCTGACATCCCTTAACATTCCCTCAGATCCACAACACAACATGATTACCTATGGAGATATGTGGACCAAAATGTTGAACACTGTCATATGCTCTATTCCTGCCTATCCGAGCTTAGACAAATTTGCAATTTGACTTCTGGTATGATCAAATGATGCTATGTAGATGTCTAAGATAGATTTAGTTGCCATCAATGACAACACTTGACATGCCTAGCAGTGTCTCTTGCCAACAATCTTCCCCTTTGGCATTGATGGCAACACTCAGTGAAAAATGACTAAGTGTTAGAACAACTCCCCCTTACTATGTGCACTTGTGATTTCCAATGCTCCCCCTTAGATGAATTCCTCATTTTTCACCGCTTTTGACTCCCCCTTTGACATCAATGGCAAAGGCTAGGATCCACATATCAAAATTCATTAAAAAATTTTATGTACATACTTCTACATATGAACACATAGTCCTTAAGCCTTGTTCATCAGCAAAAAGATATCACCAAAAATGTTTTTCAACCATGTCAATTCACTATCCCAATTTTTCTTTATACTACCCAAAATGGATATATGCCCACTGAACAAAAATCCTTGTGATTCTGCCTTTTGAAGATCAGTAGGATCACAAGTAGTAGTAATAACTTGGGATTCTGCCAATAGATCATACATAGTTTCTAACTTAGGGGAAATTAGTCCCTGAAGCTCATCCAATCTGCCCAAAACTTTAACCTTTTCCTTCTCCAAATCACTCAATTCATTTCACAAACCCACTATTTGACATTCTTTAGTAGTTACAAACTCAGTTAAAGGACTATAGGACTGAGAGATGTTAGACAATTTAAGCTCTAAGTCCTTAATCTTCTTCTAAATATCTTCGACAACTTTAGACTTATTTAGGTAAAACTTATAAATTTTTGCACCTTCAAAGAGGGCATTTTGAATACTCTTTACACTAGTGTCAAGCACTAATCTATCATAGCTAATTATTTTCCTTATTTCAGTAAATCTCTTCTCATTATATTCATTTCTAACTTTAACTTCTGCTGACTTCTCAAAAGTTTCAAAATGAGTACTTACAGAGTTAATCAGACTCTTCAACTAACCGGAAGGGGATGCTGATGAGTCCTTCTGAAATGTAGGCATGATTTTCTTCAAAATCTTGGATGCAAGACCAAGCAACTCACTATCTTCAATATGGGATTTCAAGATTTCCTCTCTGGCCTTAGCTTGTGCAATAGAGGCCAACTTCATCTTCTGTACCAGTGACAGAGTATCAAAATTGATTGGTCCTTGTATTATCCTGATCTTTTGCAACATGTTTATCTCTCTCCAAAATTTCTTTCACTGCTTCTGTAGTGTCTTTTGCCCAAAATGATGTTTCAAGGCCTCCATCTTCTCTCTTTTCAGAGTCAATCACATTGTCTTGCTCATCATTTTCATTCTTTTTCTCTGCTTCTACCTTCTCTACATCATCATTAGAGGCATCCTTGCTTTTATCTATATCAGAAATGTCTTCTGCATTCTTTTCCAGAGGATTTTGTGTATCCTTAGTAGTAGTATTATCAAATTCCTCAACATCCAGAATGGAGGAATTAATTCCATCATTAGTTTCCTTTTCTTGATCTTCCTTCATCATCTCTTCATCTTCTTTATTCAATATTTCATTTTCTGGAATAGAGACATCATCTACTTCAGTTTGTTGCTCATTTTTCTGCAACTCTTCATCATTCATAATTGATGTATCATCAGTGTCAACTAGTTCTTCTATAACCACATAGAACTTAGTCTTGTCCAGTGCTTTCTTTAGAATTTGTTCTGTTTCCTTGACAACTTCATCAATGTCTCCAATCATCAGCTTATTCATTCTTTTCTTGCTTCTGAATTCATTCTTGACTTCTTTAAAAAATTTATCTGCTTCTTTTCTAGAGATCACTGGACACAAACTGGACAATACATGTTCCCTTAGTTCCAAATCCTTTGCTTTAGTAGCTTCTTTTATTATTTCCAGAATGTCTCTTAAACTCTTAAGGATTTCAGCCAAAATTTCCACTAGTGCTCTATTGAATACATTCAAGTACTTAACAGTAGCATCCTCCAAAACTCTCTTGTTAGCATCACTGTAATGATTATAAAATTTAGTCATTGGCTTTAGGTTTCTATCTACAGTGATTGATTTAATGATTCTTCCATAGAAGGAGTAGGCTTCTCAACATAAGCCTCTGACTTATGCATTTTACTTGACCTTTTGCTTTCGGAGGGCTTCTCCTTAGACACTTTAGTAGCTTTAGTACTTGAGGCCTTCAACTCTTTAACTTCACTATTTGAGTTAGTTTCTTCTTCATCCTCTTTCTCCACATTGACATATGTTCTTTTTCCCTTTACCTTTTTCCTTTGTCCTTCCTTACCGGTAGGTTTTTCTTTGAATTTATCTACAATAGGAGAAGGTGATGCATCGAAGGTTGAACTAGAACTCCTAGTAGTCCTTGACTTAGAAGGAGATTTTTTTGGAACACTTTCCTATTCCGTGTTCTGCTTCTCCTTCTCATCTTTCTCTGTCCTTTCCTAGAATTGTCTCATAGCTTCTTTGGTAAGGCCTAGATTCTCAACCAATTACTCAACTTCTTTCCTCACAGTCGTTTTGATTTCAGGAGCCTTGAATTCAAGATGTAGTTTTAGTGAAATCTCTTCATATGTTCCAAATCTCTCCTTAGCTGGATCCCTACGCTGGCTCAATAGATGTTGTGCATATAGATTCAATACATATCCACCCACTTCATACCCCATGGGCATGATCCACACAACTCTAGACTCCATTGCTTCTATTTTGCACTGATCAATAGTAACCATAAAACAAATGGTGTCTTTGTATTTTTCAACCACAGCCCTAGGTATTCTATCCCTAGCCTGCATTATACTCTAGAAGTTTTTGAAGAATCCCCAAAGTACAATTTTTTGTGCATCATAATTACCCAAATAACTCAAATGATTTCTAATCTGAATTGCTATCGGTTTGTCATTAGACCAATATATTTGCTATTCCCAGGGAGCTCACTCAAGAAATATAAGAAGAGACACATAATTAGCATACCAAATTTGAATGAGTACTTCTTGTCCTTCTTTATCTTGCTTAAATTCTCCATAAGCTAGTTCAGCAACAGTTCACAGAGATCATAGTCTGCATCTTCTTTTACCATCTGATATACAATATAGATGGTTGTTCCGGACATTAAATTTTCTCTACTGGAGAAGTATATCTTGTATCCTATCACCATTGATGCAAATCTGACCCCATGATCCTCTATATCATTTATAGTCATAGCTCTCTTGTCAAATTTTGATCCGGTTGTCTCTGTGACTTCCTGGTTCTTCACATCCTTCAACTGAGGTAGAGTACCGGTTGAATTCAACCCTGTAACTACCCTTATTGCATCTTTTGTGATCTTAAATGGATGATTCATCCATAAAAATTCATCATGGATACGGCTCAAGACATAACATACCCACTCGTCCTCTGTGAAATTAAAAAACTCAACAAATTGTATGAACTTCTTGTCTTTCAGGGCTTTGTACTCTGGTTTGAGCTCAAAATCTTCATCTTTTAAGTGATTCACGAATAGATCATCAAACCTTGAGTCGCTATACTCCTCCAGAGGCGTGTGAATGTAATCCCTAATATCCTCTGTGTGAAGAACTCCATATGGAACACTAGAAAATGCTCCCATCGGATCGACTTTAGTGGACTTGAAAGGATACTTCTTAAACTTTGGCCTAGGTCGCTCAGTGATATTCACAACCAGAGGTGTAGCCATTTCAAAAATATCATAGGTTCAATGCTTCGTAGAAAAATACCTTTTTCTCCACGGGATTAGGGTTAGCTGACTAATTTGCTTGTTGCACTCCAAATCTTTGAAATCTCAACTCAGGCGCTCTTCTGCTTGCTCTCTTTGAATACAAAGTGATTTAAATGTTGAGTAAATGACCTTTTATGCTCTGCAAAACCTAGTTTGCCATTGTAATAAATGCTTTTCTCTAATTCCTCCAGTTACACTATTTCTGAATACAGTCAATCTTCAATTACTCAACAATCCATCGCATTAGCTTCTTTTCTTCTAGAATTTTCTTCAATAGATCTGCAATAGGCTTCTTTATCATCATTCATCATGCCAGATTCAGGCACCCACTTACTAGTAGGGGGAATTAGATTTTCAATGCAGCTCCCCCTGAGCTAGAGCTCCTGTTTTAATTCTCAGAGGAATTATCAGCACCAGATTCTGGTACAGACCCATTGTCAACATTCATTTCACCTTTCTTCACCCATGTTTTGTTCATTTCATTCTAGATCTTATTGATATCAAATTTATCCTTGCCTTTGTCTTGTCTCTGCATGTTTTGGTTTCTATTTACCAGACCTTTTCTATCATCATTCTTGCTTCTGCAGAATCTTGCAATATGACTAGATCTATTGCAATTAAAGCACACAACATTTCTTTGCTCATTTACTTGATTTCCTCTTGATCTGCACTGGTTAGCCATGTGTCCAAATCTATTGCATGCAAAACAGTTGCCATTGAAAGAATTGACATTTCTTTTGTTATTAGAGTAGTTTATCTTCATACTTCTGCATTCATTAGATCTATGACCATACCTTTTACAGTTAAAGCATTGACCAGAGAAAGATGGACCACTTTGATTCACTCTACTTCTGCACTGAGTAGCTCTATGACCAAATTTATTGCAATTGAAACAATTTCCATTGAAAGATGGATATCTTTGAGCATTAGGTTATCTTACCAGAGGCCTTCTAGGATTTCTTCTTTGTTTTCTTGCTTCAGGATTTCTTTGACCGGATCCTGAGCTTTCACCTTTCTCATATCCCAGACCATGTTTATCATCTACCTTCTTCTGACTCTCAAGTAGCACCTCAAGTTTGGCTGAGCTTATCTTGAACTTTTCTTTGTACTCATTTGTAGCTTCTAGGTCATGTTTGAGAATGACAATTTGCCTTTCAAGTTCTTCCTCATTATCTTTGGTTTCTTGTAGATCAGACTCTCGATGACCAATTATTCTATCCATTCTTCAACACTCTTCTATTCTTTCTTTCAGAGATTGATTTAGGTTTTCTTCATTCTTCTTCCTTTCCTTTATTTCCTTGGTTAGTCTCATCACTGCAAATTCCATTTCATGTTTTAATACAACTTCTTTTGCCAGCTTCTCACATTCCTTTTATTTTTCCTTCAGAGCCTCATCCATGCCATTGTCTTCATTATGATTTGCTAACCGCTGAAGTAGCTCCCTCCTTTTTTCCATGGATTTGCTTAGTTGCCCTTTTAAAGTTTGAATGAAATCCTCAATATCTTTAAGATTCTCTTTCAGTTCTTTGACTTCTGCTCTAGATTAATCTAGATCTTCTAAAACAACTTGAAGTTGTTCATTGATGCCATTAGAATACCTGGATGAACCCATTGAAATACCGTCCTAGATCTTCCTCAACCTGTTAAGCTTCTTCCAAGGAACTTGGCTCTAATACCAATTGTTGAAATTAGGGCAAACAACTATGAGGAGGGGTGAATCAGTTGTCTCAAAACTTTATCTTTTTCTGTATTTAATCTTCTTTACAACTTGTTAACAGATTAATGATATAACTATGAAAGCATGAATCAATAACACATGAGCAGAAACATAATCAACACACATAAAACCAGGATATTTATGTGGAAACCTGGTTAAGGGAAAAACTACGGTGGGGGTTAACCGACAAGATTTTATACTCTGTTAAAAGTATTACAAATTGGGAAGGCACTTGCCTTCAGGTGCACTGCCCAGAGCTCATTGTTCAGAGGAGGCTCACTGCCTAAAAGATCAATTATAGGAGTTCATTGAAGTATTTGAACTAAAGAATAGCATCTAACAATGCAAGATTATAGTTCCGGTTAGGTTCAATATACTGACTTCACACACTTCATCTCTCATTGTCCTGTTTCACTGTTCTGCCATAATCTAAGGATTAGATCTCTGCTTCACACTTGATTCTACCACCCTTCACACTTCTCACCTCATATTCACACTAATATCACACAAAATGCTCACACCCATCGATTATATATATCCACAACATGTAATTACATCAACTGTAGTCGGCCTCAATAAAACTTAGAAAATTTTCCAAGATCACTGTTCTGTCAGCTAAATCTATTCACAAACATCAATGCGGACCAAAAATTATGTATTCAAGTCACCACTCATGTTGGCCAATACCACTAGATCTCATAAATTACTCAACCAACCACTTCCCTTAATCTGCACAAGGATCAAACACCAGGTCAGCTTGTTCTTCGTCGGACTGAACTGTCTAACCAAAACCTGATACTCAGATGCTTGTAACCATCAATCCCTTCATCACCAGAGGGTAAATATTTAGATTTGGGTAGCCCTAACATCCCTTAACATTCCCTTAGATCTGTAGCACAACATGATTACCTATGGAGATATGTAGACCAAAATGCTGAACCCTGTCATATGCTCTATTCTTGTCTATCTAGATTTAGACAAATCTACAATCTGACTTTTGATATGATCAAATGATGTTATGTGAATGTGTAAGATAGATTTATTTTCCATAAATGACAACACTTGACATGCCTAGCAGTGTCTCTTTCCAACATGGAAGGAATAACCAAGAAACCAGCAACAATGATTGATGAGGATTGGAATCTTCTGGATAGAAAGGCACTAGGAACCATTTCGTTGTGCCTAGCACCATCGGTGGCATTCAATATAATGGAAGTGAAGACAATAGATGGTCTGATGAAATCTATGGCTAAATTGTATGAAAAACCCTCAGCCTCATATAAGGTATTTCTCATGAAGTGTTTGTTTAATCTGAAAATGATTGAAGGTGGACCTGTGACAAATCATTTAAATGAGTTTAATATGATTATCAGTTAGTTAACTTCTGTAAAAGTAAGTTTTGATGAAGAGGCGAGGGCTCTCTTGATATTATGTTCTTTGCTAGAAAGATGGAATATCTTGGTAATGGTTGTAACTCTATCTCTGGTTCAAATACTTTGAAATTTGATGATGTTGTTAGTGTTATCCTTAGCGAGGAAATGTGACAGAAATCTTTGGTGGAGCCACATCAAGTAATGTTTTGAATGCAAAAAGCAAGGGCAGATCAAAGGAAAGAGGAAAAGGTTCTAGAGGTCATGGGAAGTCACGAGGAGAATCAAAGGACAAGAGGTACCAATCTAAAGGATAGAAGGATTGCTGGTACTATGGGAAACCAGGTCATCTGAAGAAAGATTGCTGGTCTTGAAAAAATAAGGAAGGAGACAAACAAGAAGGCAAATGTAGTAAGTAATAAATTTAAAGATGATGCTTTGATTCTTTCCCTAGATAATGTTGATGATTCATGGGTTTTAGATTCATCGGCCTCATTTCATTCTACGCCGCCCCATAGAAGTTATTTTCTTGATTATGTCCAAGGGGATTTTGGGCTGGTTTATTTGGGAGATAACAAACCCTGTCAGATTGTTGGAAATGGAAGAATCAAGATTAAGTTGCAGAATAGGAATCATTGGCTACTACAAGAGGTAAGGCATGTTCCAAGGCTGAGTAGGAACTTAATTTTAGTAGGGTAGCTAGTTGATGAAGGTTGCATTGTTACATTTACTGATAAAAATTGGAAGGTTTCAAGAGGTGCCTTAATAGTAGCAAAAGGTGTGAAAGTAGGCAACTTATATCTTTGTATAGATCATACTATTCCTTCTACTTTAGCTGTTGTAGAGAAAAAATAAATAGGTTTAGGAACAGTTGCTGTAGGTTCGCAGGAAGAGATTGAAATAGTTGCCGTAGGTTTTGAGACAACACTGTGGCATGACAGACTTGGGCATATGAGTGAAAAAGGTATGAAGGTACTTCATTCTAAGAAAGTTTTACCAGGTCTGAAATGTATTAATATAGATTTATGTGAAAGTTGTGTGTATGGCAAACAAAAGAGAGTCAGTTTTCTCAAGGATGGGAAGTAAAAGAAAGATGAAAAGTCAGAGCTTGTGCATATAGATGTATGGGGACTAGCTCAGGTATCTTCTCTTGGTGGCTCTCAATATTATGTTACATTCATAGATGATGCAACTAGGAAGGTTTGGATTTATTTCCTTAGGTAGAAATCTGATGTATTTGAAACATTTAAGAAATGGAGAAGCTTGGTTGAGAATGAGACGGGTAAAAGATTAAAATGTCTCAGATCTGATAATGGTGGTGAGTATTGCAACAAATAATTTGAGGATTATTGTTCCTTTAATCGAATTCATAGGTAGAAAATGGTTCTAGGGACTCCACAGGAGAATGGAGTGGTTGAACACATGAATAGGACAATAATGGAGTGTGCAAGGACCATGAGATTGCATGTTGGGATGGCTTTAAACATGTGGGCAAAGGCTATCAACACTACTCTATATTTAATTAATAGAGGTCCTTCACTTCCTTTGGGCTGTGGTATCCTAGAGGAAGCATGGATAGGTAAGAAGGTGAGTTATTCTTTTCTCAAAACCTTTGGATGTGAAGTATTTGCACATGTAGATTCTAAAAATAGAACCAAGCTGGATGCAAAATAAAAAGTGTACCTTCGTTGGATATGACATTGATGAATTTAGTTATTGGCTTTGGGATTTTGAAAATTAGAAAATTGTGAGAAGCAGGGATGTTGTATTCAATGAGAAGGTGTTGTACAAAGATCAGTTGCAGTAGTATGAGAAGAAAGAAAAGGATTATGTGGTGCTGGATGATACTCCAGATAATCATGTTCTAGTGGTTCCTCATGCTCTGCAACAACAACAAGAAATACCACAAACTCCAGTGAATGTTAGATGGTCAACAAGGCTAAGTAGACCTCCTGAAAGGTTTTCTCCCTCTTTGTATTCTATTTTGTTAACAGATGCTAGTGAACCGGAAGGGTATGATGAAGCTATGCAGGTGGATACAAAGGTTTAGTGGGAGCTGGCAATGAAAGAAGAAATGGACTCCTTGCTAAAAAATCAGACTTGGGAATTATGTAAGTTGCCTGTAGGTAAAAAGGCTTTACCAAACAAATGGGTTTACAGGCAGAAAGAGGAAGATGGAGGTAAGAAAATATTTAAAGCTAGGTTAGTTGTAAAAGGATTTGCACAAAAAAAAAGTATTGATTTTTATGAGATATTTTCTCTGGTTGTCAAGATGACTTCTATTCATACTATTTTAAGTATTGTGGTTGTTGAAGATTTGCATTTAGAACAACTAGATGTGAAAACTGCCTTTGTCCATGGTGATTTGGAGGAGGAGATTTATATGGAACAACCATAGGGATTTGAGGTCAAAGGTAAGGAGAAACTGATGAAGAGTTTATATGGCTTGAAACAAGCACATCGGCAATGGTATTTGAAATTTGATAGTTTTATGGCTAAGCAAGGCTACAGTTGGTGTAATTTTGACCATTGTGTTTATTTTAAGAGGTTGGATAATGACAACTACATTATTTTATGTTTATATGTTGATGACATGCTTGTAGCAGGGTCTAACATGGATCACATAAGAGAGTTAAAACAACAGTTAGCACAATTATTTGCTATGAAGGATTTGGGGGCAGTAAAACAAATCCTTGGTATGAAAATTTACAGAGATAGAAAGAATAGAAAATTGACTCTATCTCAGGCTGATTATGTTGAAAAGGTGTTGCAGACATTCTACATGGAGAATGCAAAAGTTGTCAGCACACCTTTGCCTAGTCATTTGAAATTGACAAAGAGATGTGTCCAAAGACACAAGAGGAGGAAGACAAAATGTCCAAGGTACCATATGCTTCAGCTATAGGAAATTTAATGTACACCATGGTATGCATGAGACCAGATATTGCACATGCTGTAAGAGTCATAAGCAGGATTATGAGTCATCCCGGATTAGAGCATTGGAATGTGGTAAAATAGATTCTTAGATCTTTGAGAGGTATATCCAATAAACACTTATGTTTTTGGGGCTCTAATACTAATTTAGTAGGTTATGTAGACTTAGATTTAGCAGGGGATATTGATACTAGGTGGAGTACTACAGGTTATGTCTTTATTGTAGGTGGGACAACAGTGAGTTAGATCTCACGGTTGCAAAAGGTGGTTGCTTTATCCACCATAGAGGTAGAGTATGTAGCTGCAACAGAGGCAAGCAAGGAGATGATATGGCTGCAATATTTCATGGAGCAATTGGGCAAACAACAAGCTAACAATTATTTGTTTATGAATAGCTAGAGTGCTATACATCTTGCAAAGAATTCTACCTTGCATTCAAAGACCAAACACATATAGTTAAGGTATCACTTCATTCGATCGATGTTGGATGATAGACAATTACGGCTGGAAAAGATACATATAGATGAAAATCTAGTGGATATGTTTACAAAGATAGTAACAAGGGAGAAGATGAGCTCCTCTTCAGCTTCGGTTGGTCTTCAAGACTGAAAACAAAAAGATCAGAACAACATAGTCCAGGGTGCTTATTTCCAGTGGGAGCTGTAGGGTCAACGGTGTTATGATCAATTTCCAAGTGAGAGATGATATGGTGTGGAGTCTGATCAGTCTCCAAGTGGGAGATTATTGTTATATGGAGCCTAATCAGACTCAGAGGTTAAATTTACCCCACTTTTATTGGCATGGTTTCCCCCCAAATTATTTAGCAGGGTCAAGGGGCAGCGCCCCTTGCAGGGGTTTGGGGGTAGCACCCCCAAGACGGGGTCAAGGGACAACATAAAAAATGAATTTTATTTTTTTATAAAGGCATCAGGATTTATTTATTTTATTGGTCAACATAAAAAAACCCTATTTTGTAACTGGCATAAGGCTTGATAAAAGAGGATAAGGGTTAGGGTTTTTATTGATGTATTGTAGCATTTTGCAGTAGTATTGAGTTGCAAGGATTGCTGGTTGTAATCGGTTTGATTTACTGGATAATAATATTGGACTCTCTGTTGGTGGATGTAGCCCAGGTTTGGGTGAACCACGTTAAAACTTGTCTCTCATTGTTATTATTTCTGTGTATTTTCATTCCTCTATTTAATCTTTATTTGCATTTAATTGATATCTTCTACATGCAATTCCTAACAAAGATTCCTATCTATAGTACCTTTCTTGAAGCCTTGCTGAAGTAAGTACTTTTCTAAACTTGCATACCAAGCCCTAGGTGCTTGCTTGATCCCATACAAAGCCTTCTTGAGTTTCCATACCATGTCCAGATCTTCTGATATCTGGAAACCATCTGGTTGCTCAATGTACACCTCCTCCTCTAGATCATCATTCAAAAATACTGACTTGACATCCATCTGATACACCTTGAAGTTCTTGTGAGTAGCAAGAGCAAAGAATATTTTGATTGCCTCCATCCTAGCTACTGGAGAAAAAGTCTCCTCAAAATCAATGCCTTCTACTTGAGTATATCCTTTGCATACTAATCTTGCTTTATTCCTCACAACATCACCTTCTTCATTTAGCTTGTTCTAGAACACCCACTTTGTTCCTATAACATTCTTATTGGTTGGTCTGGGAACCAATTTTCCATGTCTGATTCTTTTCAATCCGATTCAGTTCTTCTTCTATTTATTTTATCCATCCATCATCTTTGTTGGCTTTAGAAAAGGTCTTAGGTTCCACTTTTGATAATAAACACAAGTTTGCTTGCTCATGTGTCTTGGAAAACCTTCTCCTTGTCTGCACACCTTCATTTTTGTCTCCAATTATCTGTTCTGCTGAGCGGTTCTTCTGAACATTCTTTTTTGGAGTCTTAAATATCTATTATGGTTCTTGTTCCTTTACTTCTTCCTCTTCATCTTTAATGGTCTGGTCTACTGAATGATTCTTTGTTGGAGTCTTGGGTAACTGCTCTGGTTCTTGTTCATTTTCTTCTTTCACTTCTTCTTCATCTTTAATGCAAGGGAAGATATCGGATCTAGTGTATTCTGAATCTTGTGAGAACTGATACAAGTCTTCATCTACTTTGACATTTGTGCTTTCAATAATCTTTCCCAACCTTTTGTTGTAGCATCTATAGGCCTTGCTTTTGGTTTAGTAACCAAGAAAGATTCCTTCATCACAACTTGAATCAAACTTTCCTAGGTTTTCTTCATTTCTTCTGATATAGCATTTGCTACCAAAGATCCTAAAGTATTTGACAGAGGGAGGTCTTCCATACCACAACTCATAAGGGGTCTTAGAGCTATTGACCCTTAACCACACTCTATTAGTTAGATAGACAACAGTGTAAATTTCTTCCTTCTAGTATACATCAGGAAGATCTGCATCTTTCAACATTGCCCTAGACATTTCTTGCATAGTCCTATTCTTCCTTTCCACTACCCCATTTTGCTGAGGGGTTCTAGGAGTAGAGAAGTGCCTCCTAATATGTCCATGATCTTCACAAAACTTTTCAAATTCATTTGAAGTAAACTCACTGTATACACCTAAAAATGACATGACTCTACTTAAATAAATATTTTAAATATTTATTTCACCTTCATATTCCTCTATCAATAAATAAATAAATAAATTTATTTATTTGATTCACTTCCTCCCATTTAATTAAATAAATTATGTTTATTTAATTAATTCCTTCAATATCAACTTCATTCTTCTAAATAATTAAATAATTTTAATTATTTAATTAAATCTTTCATTCTTCTAAATTTAAATAAAATGCAAATTTATTTAAATTAAATCTCCAAAAATAAAATATAATTAAATATTTTATTTATTCTTCCAAAATCATGTACAAGTAATTAAATAAATTTATTTATTTAATTATGCTTTCTTATCTTCTAAAAAATCTTCAAATCTTCTAAAAATAAATTCTTCTTGTCACACAAAAGCAAAAGCTGAGTTAACTGATTTAAAGATATCAACAAAGCTCTTAAATTAGAAAAATATATTCTAATTTAAGAAATAAAAACTCATCCTCATCAAGAAAGCAGTTAACTCAACAAAGCTTCTTTTTGAATGACACGTCCTTCTTCTATTCATGCACGTTCTCTCGAACATTCTCCTCCATTGATCTTCTTATTTCTTCTCAACCATTGATCTTCTCCTTCTCAAGTCTATAAATACAACCCTCTTCTTCTATCTCACATATCCATCTTTCGAGTAAGCTTATGTTGTAGGAACCATAGCTCGCCATTGGCACCCCCATTTCCATACCATCTATCATCCATTGCATATTGTGTTGAAGCTCATCTTTAACACAACAAATATCCTAGCCATTTCTCCTTGTCATCTTGAGGAATCGAAGTGAGGAAGCAAGCTTCCTGAGGGCCATCTTCATCACCAAAATATTAAGAAAGATTAGGCAAACAATGGAAATCACAAGGTAAAAAGGTTGTGAGTATCTCTCTCTCTCTTATTTTAAATCTTCCTTATTTGCATACACATTCCATTGGTGTTTTGGGTTATTATAATTTAGTTTTATTCATCCCATTTTACCCATCACACTCACCTCCTCTATCTGAACTTAAACATTTGATCTTAGCATCCATTTCATTTTTAGCCAAAGCTTTGAAAACTGTAAACTTA
The DNA here is from genome assembly GCA_027924645.1 of Cunninghamia lanceolata. Classification (NCBI taxonomy): domain Eukaryota; kingdom Viridiplantae; phylum Streptophyta; class Pinopsida; order Cupressales; family Cupressaceae; genus Cunninghamia; species Cunninghamia lanceolata. The sequence continues at coordinate 14,007,558 of BSBN01001272.1, read as the reverse complement.
TCAAGAGCATCAGATTTTTCTCTTAAGAAAGTAACCCAAGTCATTCTAGAATAATAATCAATGAGCAACATGAAATACCTTTCACCTTGTTGACTCTTTTCTCTTGTAGGTCCACATAGGTATGTGTGAATCAGCTCCAATGGCTTTGAAGAGGAGTATTCCTTGCTTTTAAAACTTGTCTTTTTCTGCTTTCCCATTTGACATTCCTTACATATAGTGTTTGCAGTTTTGATTATCTTAGGCATATCTCTCTCTACATCACTGAGCTAATTCTTACCATATCATGAAAGTTGTTGTGTCCCATTCTTTTGTGCCATAGCTAATAGTCACTAAATTGAGTCAATAGACATGTTCTTCCATTTGCCTCTTTTAGGTGATAAATATCACCACAAGTCTTGATACCTTCTACAACAAGCTTTCCAGATCCTACCTTCCTAATTTCACAACCATTGGCATGAAAAGTAAGATTGCAACCTTTTCTACACATATGGATGACACTGAGAAGATTGTGTTGTAAACCTTTGACATAAAGAACATCCCCAGTCCTCTTCTTTCCATCAATAGATATGACACCTTTTCCACAAATTTGAGCTGACTCATCTCTTCCAAATTTAACAGCTCCACCATCCCACTTTTTAAGGTTGATAAAATTCTCTTTGTCACTAGTCATATGATTTGAACAACCATTTTCAATAACCCAAGCTTTAGTTTCTTCTTTTGCATGGAAGGTAGTCCATACAACCATTGATTTTTCATTGTTTTAAACTGTTTGCAAGGTATCCATTTTTCTAACTTCATTCTTTTTGTCACCAACACTCATCTCCAAGAAAAGTGTTTCATTATTTGAATCATCATTATCCTCATCTTTTGAAGAACAACTATCCTCTATAGAAAACATACTTCTTTTGAATTTACTATTTTTGTTACTTCTCCTAGTTTCTTTGAGAGGACATTTGGAAGCAAAATGACCAACCTTTCCATAATTGGAACATTTGAATGGTAACTTACCTTTGTATTTGCCATATCCTTTCTTCAAATTTCTTACAAAAATTTCTTTAGTATCATTAGGACTTTCATCTTCATCTATTGTCTCATCCTTTGTCTTTTTACTGACTTTGAAAGCAACTTCTTTCTTTGGAACATCATTGTCAAATTCTCTCATTTCAAATGTAGTGAGAGTCCCAAACATTTGGTCTAAGGAGTATCTATCTAGGTTAGTAGCCTCCTCAATAGTAGATACTTTGGAACTATAAGATTTGGGAAGAGATCTAAGAACCTTTTTCACAATCTCATCTTATTTTAATTCTCCACCAAGACCTTTGATACCATTGACTACTTCATTCACCCGAAGCATGAAACCTGCAATATTTTCATCTTCTGACATCTTTAGGGATTCAAATCTACTCTTGAGTATTTACATCTTGGCTTTCTTCACTTTCTTATCTCCTTCATAAATAGTTTCAAGTTTATTCCAAACTTCTTGAGCTAAGCTACAACTTATCACCTTTGAAAGCTCTGAATCAGTTAATCCACTCATGATAGAAAACTTGCCCTTGGCATTATTATCATACTTCTTGACTTCATCCACATATGTTGGAACATCTTTAGGAATAGTGTATCCTTTCTTGACAGAGTCCCAAACTCTACACCCTAGTGAATTGATGTAGCCTTCCATTCTTACCTTCTAAAAAGCATAATTTGTTCCATCATACCTAGGAATCTTGTTGGATCCTCCTGATTCCATCCCAGACCTTCCTCAAGCGGTTAAGCTTCCTTCAGAGGAACTTGGATCTGATACCAATTGGTAGACACACCAGGATACTAAGAGGGGGTTGAATCAGTATCTAAACAATTCTTCAAATTTAACAACTTTAACTTATTTAGAGCATATCAGAACTTAAGCATCACAACATTAACATGAACATGAAAGATTAACACAATGCACAACAACACATAAAACCAGATATATGTGGAAATCCCTAGAAGGGAAAAACTATAGTGAGGATTAACTCACAATATATGAAACTCAAATAATAACTTTGTTTTAGGGGCTTCAACCCAAGGAAGTTGATACTTCCTAAGTAACTTTGATATTGGGTCACTCCCAAGGAAGCTTCTACTCCTTGATGACTTCAAGTTTTAGGGGCTTTAACCCAAGGAAGCAACTACTCCCTAATCTGAGAACAAACTCAGAGATGATTACAATATGACAATCTTTCAACTATCTGAAAACTGCCTTTAAAACTCACACATGATGATTGCACTTCTATCTCTTCACACACTCTCTTCTGAAGATTTGATCAGTTAGACACACTCTACACTTGATCACTATCTCAAATAAGTCTTCAAGATGAATCTGGACAACATCAACATCATCTGCTCTTTCTCCCACAGTCGCACACAAGAATGTATTATTATGCTTTTATTTGTTTGCGAACCTTGTTCATCTACTTGCAATCATACATTCTGCATTCAAGTTAATCTACTATTTATACATGATATTACATTAATTACATAGCTTCTCGACTAGATTAAACATGAAAAATACATTTACAGGCTGGCCATAGAATACACAATATGAAACATATAGAAGATAGGTCTAATTAGGACAACATATTACACCAACAGAAGACTCAAGCCTTGTAGACCCCAACACTTGCTTAACCAGGTCCAAAACATTCTTCATAGCTTCAAACATCAAGGAATTACTTCCACACACTCTGCTCATTTGAAATAGGATAGATTTAAGGTAAGCTCATGAAAACTTGAAGAGTAACGGCCATATCAACTAGAAAACCTTGTGCGGTACTGGAAACAAAAAATATCTTGATGAAACTCTTCCAAATGAGTCCACATGAATCATACAACATCCCCAAACACTTATTTACCACCATACATCAAAGAACTATGTCGTACACCTTCAATCATTAACTCTGAGAGCACACTATTATCCGGAACACACTGCAATATGTTGTCAATTGAAAAATTGAGTTGCAGACCACCAAGAACATTGAAACAAGAAAGAAACATGAAATGCACATTCAAGAACATGTTCACAAAAACACAAGGTTAATCATTTATTTCCAGAGGAATGCAGAGCATTTTAGCGAGTCTTCAATACTACTCCATTTTGCCAGAGCACATACTTGTACTTTATAAATCATAACTTTCACTACGGAGGGAATGACGGTCTAGAACTTTGAAAACAACACATTTACCATCCTCTAAGAACATGTCCAGAACCACATAGCAATATCTACAAAAGTGTAGGAATGTGGAGCATTCCATTCACCTTTCAGCATTACATTACATTGTCAGAGCTTGAACCTGAACTTAGTCATTTATATCTTTCATTGGGGAAGAGAAAACACTCTAAAACTTAGGATTTAGCATATTTACATCATACTCAACTTAACTCTTGAACTGCAAATCTATAGCTTCAAAATTATAGTAATGTGGAGCATTCCATTTTCATGCTAGAAACATCTTCACAGAACCCACACTATCTTCAACCTACTTCTGAAGGCCAAGTCTTCTTTGCATCACCACATATAGCTCAGGATCAGTAGGGATGATCATACAACATGCTTCAAAATAGGAACACATCCTCAGCATTGTTGTTATATGGAGCCTAATCAGACTCGGAGGTTATATTTACCCCACTTTTATCAGCGCGGTTTCCCCCCAAATTCCTACGGGGTCAAGGGGCAGCGCCCCTTGCGGGGGTTTGGGGGCAGCGCCCCCAAGACGGGGTCAAGGGGCAGCGCCCCTTGCGGGGGTTTGGGGGCAGCGCCCCCAAGACGGGGTCAAGGGGAAGTGCCCCTTGCGGGGTCCAGGGGCAGTGCCCCTGGCGCGTTCCCTGTCGCGATACAGGGCGGGGTCAAGGGGCAGTGCCCCTGTGGGGGCTTGGGGGCAACGCCCCTGAAACCTCACACGATTTTTTATTATTTTATAATGCACCGGAAGTTAATTTTTTCATTGACCGACATAAGAAAACCCTATTTTGTAACCGACAAAAAGCTTGATAAAAAGTGGCTAAGGGTTAGGGTTTTAATATATTGTATTGTAGCATTTTGCAACGGTATTGAGTTGCAGGGATTGCTGATTGTAATCGGTTTGATTTACTGGATAATAATATTGGACTCTCTGTTTGGTGGATGTAGCCCGAGTTTGGGTGAACCATGTTAAAACTTGTCTCTCGCTATTATTATTTCTATGTATTTCCATTTCTCTGTTTAATCTTTATTTGCATTTAATTGATATCTTCTGCCGGCTAACCCTAACAAGTGGTATCAGAGCGGGTTGTGTTCGATTATCGTCTGCAGGAAAGTCTCACGGTTGAGTGGGAGCAATGGCGGACGAGGGTAAAATGAAGGTTGATAAATTCAATGGGCAGAACTATCAGTTATGGAAGATGCAGATGGAGGATTACCTCTATCAAAAGGATTTATGGAGGCCATTGGAAGGAGTAGCCAAGAAACCGGCAACAATGTCTGATGAGGATTAGAATCTTCTTGACAGAAAGGCACTCGGAACCATTCGGTTGTGCCTGGCACCGTCGGTGGCATTCAATATAACAGAAGCGAAGACAACAGATGGTCTGATGAAAGCTTTGGCAAAATTGTATGAAAAACCCTCAGCCTCAAATAAGGTATTTATCATGAAGCAGTTGTTTAATTTGAAAATGGTTGAAGGTGGATCTGTGACAGGTCATTTAAATGAATTTAATACGATTGTCAGTCAATTGACTTCTGTAAATGTAAAATTTGATGAAGAAGTTAGAGCTCTCTTGATATTATGTTCATTGCCTGAAAGCTAGGATAGTTTGGTAATGGCAGTTAGTAACTCTGTTTCTGGTTCAAATACCCTAAAATTTGATGATGTTGTTGGTGTTATTCTGAGTGAGGAAATTCGTAAGAAAAGCTCAAGTGGATCCAAATCAGGCAGTGTTTTGAATGCAGAAAGCAGGGGCAGATCAAAGGAGAGAGGAAAAGGTTCTGGAGGTCATGGGAAGTCACGAGGAAAATCAAAGGACAAAAGATCCCAAACCAGAGGACAGAAGGATTGCTGGTACTGTGGAAAACCAGGTCATCTGAAGAAAGATTGCTGGTCTCGGAAGAACAAAGGAGACAAACAAGAAGGCAATAAGGAAGCAAATGTGGTAAGTAATAAATCCGAAGATGACGCTTTGATTCTTTCCCTAGATAATGCTGATGATTCATGGGTTTTAGATTCAGGGGCCTCATTTCATGCTACGCCCCATAGAAGTTATTTTCTTGATTATGTCCAAGGGCATTTTGGGCTGGTTTATTTGGGAGATAACGAACCCTGTCAGATTGTTGGAAAGGGAAGAATCAAGATTAAGTTGCAGAATGGGAATCATTGGGTACTACAAGAGGTAAGGCATGTTCCAAGGCTTAGTAGGAATTTAATTTCAGCAAGGCAGCTAACTGAACAAGGTTGCACTGTTACATTTACTGATAAAAATTGGAAGGTTTCAAAAGGTGCCTTAGTAGTAGCAAAAGGTGTGAAAGTAGGCACCTTATATCTTTGTACAGGTCATACTGTTCCTTCTACTTTAGCTGTTACAGAGAAAAAACAAACAGGTTTAGGAACAGTTCCTGCAGGTTTGCAGGAAGAGATTGGAAAAGTTGCTGTAGGTTTTGAGACAACACTGTGGCATAACAGACTTGGGCATATGAGTGAAAAAGGTATGAAGGTACTTCATTCTAAGAAAGTTTTACCAGGTCTGAAATGTATTAATATGGATTTCTATGAAAGTTGTGTGTATGGAAAACAAAAGAGAGTCAGTTTTCTCAAGGATGGGAAGCAAAAGAAAAATGAAAAGTTGGAGCTTGTGCATACAGATGTATGGGGACCAGCTCAGGTATCTTCTCTTGGTGGCTCTTGGTATTATGTTACATTCATAGATGATGCAACTAGGAAGGTCTGGATTTATTTCCTTAGACAGAAATCTGATGTATTTGAAACATTTAAGAAATGGAGAAGCTTGGTTGAGAATGAGACGGGTAAAAGATTAAAATGTCTCAGATCTGATAATGGCGGTGAGTATTGCAGCAAAGAATTTGAAGATTATTGTTCCTTTAATGGAATTCGTAGGCAGAAAACGGTTCCAGGGACTCCACAGGAAAATGGAGTGGCTGAATGCATGAATAGGATAATAATGGAGCGTGCAAGGACCATGAGATTGCATGCTGGGCTGCCTTTAAACATGTGGGCAGAGGCTGTCAACACTGCTGTATATTTAATTAACAGAGGTCCTTCAGTTCCTTTGGGCTGTGGTATTCTAGAGGAAGCATGGACAGGCAAGAAGGTGAGTTATTCTTTTCTGAAAACCTTCAGCTGTGAAGCATTTGCACATATAGATTCTGAAAATAGAACCAAGCTGGATGCGAAATCAAAAAAATGTACCTTCGTTGGATATGGCATTGATGAATTTGGTTATAGGCTATGGGATTTTGAAAATCAGAAAATTGTGAGAAGCAGGGATGTTATATTCAATGAGAAGGTGTTGTACAAAGATCAGTTGCAGCAGCATGAGAAGAAAGAAAAGGATTATGTAGTGCTGGATGATACTCCAAATAGTGATGTTCCAGTGGTTCCTCATGCTCCGCAACAACAACCAGAAATGCCACAAACTCCAGTGAATGTTAGACGGTCAACAAGGATAAGTAGACCTCCTAAAAGGTTTTCTCCCTCTTTGTATTCTATTTTGTTAACAGATGCTGGTGAACCAGAAGGGTATGATGAAGCTATGCAGGTGGATACACAGGTTCAGTGGGAGCTTGCAATGAAAGAAGAAATGGACTCCTTGCTGAAAAATCAGACTTGGGAATTATGTAAGTTACCTGCAGGTAAAAAGGCTTTACCAAATAAATGGGTTTATAGGCTGAAAGAGGAAGATGGAGGTAAGAAAAGATTTAAGGCCAGGTTAGTTGTAAAAGGATTTGCACAGAAAAAGGGCATTGATTTTGATGAGATATTTTCTCCGGTTGTCAAGATGACTTCTATTCGTACTATTTTAAGTATTGTGGCTGCTGAAGATTTACATTTGGAACAGCTCAATGTTAAAACTGCCTTTCTCCATGGTGATTTGGAGGAGGAGATCTATATGGAACAGCCCTAAGGATTTGAGGTCAAAGGTAAGGCGAAACTAGTGTGCAGATTGAAGAAGAGTTTGTATGGCCTGAAACAAGCACCTCGACAATGGTATTTGAAATTTGACAGTTTTATGGCTGAGCAAGGCTACAGCAGGTGTAATTCTGACCATTGTGTTTATTTTAAGAGGTTAGATAATGACAGCTACATTATTTTATGTTTATATGTTGATGACATGCTTGTAGCTAGGTCTAACATGGATCACATAAGAGAGTTAAAACAGCAGTTGGCACAGTCATTTGATATGAAGGATTTGGGGGCAGCAAAACAAATCCTTGGTATGAAAATTTGTAGAGATAGGAAGAACAAAAAATTGACTCTATCTCAGGCTACTTATGTTGAAAAGGTGTTGCAGAGATTTCACATGGAGAATGCCAAAGCTGTCAGCACACCTTTGCCTAGTCATTTGAAATTGACTAAGAACATGTGTCCTAAGACACAAGAGGAGGAAGAGAAAATGTCCAAGGTACCATATGCTTCAGTTGTAGGCAGTTTAATGTATGCCATGGTATGCACGAGACTGGATATTACACATGCTGTAGGAGTCGTTAGCAGGTATATGAGTCATCCCAGATTAGAGCATTGGAATGCGGTAAAATGGATTCTCAGGTATTTGAGAGGTACATCCAATAAACACTTATGTTTTGGGGGCTCTAATACTGTTTTAGCAGGCTATGTAGACTCAGATTTGGCAGGAGATATTGATACCAGGCGGAGTACTACAGGTTATGTCTTTACTGTAGGCGGAACAGCGGTGAGTTGGATTTCCAGGTTACAAAAGGTGGTTGCTTTATCCACCACCGAGGCAGAATATGTAGCTGCAACAGAGGCCAGCAAGGAGATGATATGGCTGCAATCTTTCATGAATGAATTGGGCACACAACAGGTTAACAGTTATTTGTTTACAGATAGCCAGAGTGCCATACATCTTGCCAAGAATTCTGCCTTGCATTCAAAGACCAAACACATACAGTTGAGGTATCACTTCATTCGGTCGGTGTTGGATAATGGATAGTTACAGCTAACAAAGATACATACAGATGATATTCCAGCAGATATGTTTACAAAGGCAGTGACAAGGGAGAAGCTGAGCTCCTCTTCAGCTTCGGTTGGTCTTCTAGACTGAACACAACAAAAATAGAACAGCAGAGTCCAGGGTGCTTATTTCCAGTGGGAGCTACAGGGTCCGTGGTGTTATGATCAGTCTCCAAGTGGGAGATGATATGGTGTGGAGTCTGATCAGTCTCCAAGTGGGAGATTGTTGTTATATGGAGCCTAATTAGACTCGGAGGTTATATTTACCCCACTTTTATCAGCGCGGTTTCCCACCAAATTCCTACGGGGTCAAGGGGCAGCGCCCCTTGCGGGGGTTTGGGGGCAGCGCGCCCAAGATGGGGTCAAGGGGCAGCGCCCCTTGCGGGGTCCAGGGGCAGCACCCCTGGCGCGTTCCCTGTCGTGATACAGGGCAGGGTCGAGGGGCAGCGTCCCCGTGGGGGCTCGGGGGCAACGCCCCCGAAACCTCACACGGTTTTTTATTATTTTATAATGCACCGGAAGTTAATTTTTTCATTGACCGACATAAGAAAACCCTATTTTGTAACCGACAAAAAGCTTGATAAAAAGTGGCTAAGGGTTAGGGTTTTGATATATTGTATTGTAGCATTTTGCAATGGTATTGAGTTGCAGGGATTGCTGATTGTAATCGGTTTGATTTATTGGATAATAATATTGGACTCTCTGTTTGGTGGATGTAGCCCGAGTTTGGGTGAACCATGTTAAAACTTGTCTCTCGCTATTATTATTTCTGTGTATTTCCATTTCTCTGTTTAATCTTTATTTGCATTTAATTGATATCTTCTGCCGGCTAACCCTAACAAGCATTAGTAACACAACTTGATTCTTCTAATTCATATTGATCAGGCTTCAAACTCAACTTTGCTTTGATTCTCTGCTTTGATTAGGAATGTAACTTTTAGGATCTCCAATGGTGAGCTTTCTCTTTCTAAGGAGCATGACATCCAATCATGACTAGTCTCTTACTCTTATGATAGTGTTGACATCAGTGTATGCTATGTTGACACCAATGTATGTCGTTATGTTGACATCAATGACAACACATATGGCCAACATGATTCTCATAGTGACTAGCCAAAAGTTGGTAATCTCAGAGAGCTGTACATAGGTGTTGAAAAGAAGTATACTTCATCAACAATATTTTGTCGCGTATGTTCAGTTGTAGATTCGTAATGAATACCTTTTGAAGATCCTCATCTTTATTTGGATATTTTATTTGCACAATGAGAGCTTGATAGTGACAGATGAATTCTGTTAATTTTTGTTTTGGACCTTGTTTATAATGAATCAAATCAATCAATGAGACAATAGGTCTAATGTTTGCTTGGAAGTGTTGTAAGAATTGATCAACTAGCTGTGAGAAGGAGTTTACTAAATTAGGAGGTAGAGAGAAAAACTATTCCAAAGCGGTGTCTTTAAGAGATCGAGGAATGAGTTTTGCTAACAATGCCTCATCAAAGAAGAAATCACTACACATTGTTGTGAATGTTGCCACATGAGTATTAGGATCACCTTTACCACCGTACTTTTCAAAGTCAGGAGTCTCAAAATTTTTAGGCATTTGAGCTCTTAGAGTTGAATAAGATAAAGGACTACGAGCATGATATGTTGGTAAAGTAGGTTGAGAGGAAGCATTAGTCAAGTTTGTCACTTTTTGCTGCAAGGATGACATACTCTGAAAAAGCTAGTTTAGGAGAACATCATTAGGTGAAGAGGTGGTGTGTGGATTTGAGAAAGGTGCATTTGATGCTACAGTCGTGAAATTAAGAGGTGGTCGGTAATAAGTGGAGGTGACGGGTGGTTGAGAGTAAGATTGCATGGGTATAGAGACATGAGGTGCAGATACTAGTAGAAAAACAAAAATAAATGACTAAAAAACTACCAAAAATTGGTCATGTGATCAGTAGTTTGGTCACGTGACCATTGGTAGTTTATTGCCGGTCATTTATCTCGCGACCAAATTTATGACCAAACAAATTTTAGTGATTAATTTGGTAGTATGTTTAGTCATTAATTTGGTAGTATATTTAGTCATAAATTTGGTAGTATATTTAGTCATTAATTTGGTAGTGTATTTAGTCATAAATTTTGTAGTATATTTAGTCATCAATTTGGTAGTATATTTGGTAATTTGGTAGTATATTTAGTCACGAATTTGGTAATATATTTAGTCACGTGACCATTGGTAGTTTATTGCTGGTCATTTATCTTGCGACCAAATTTATGACTAAACAAATTTTAGTCATTAATTTGGTAGTATATTTAGTCAACAATTTGGTAGTATATTTGGTAATTTGGTAGTATATTTAGTCATCAATTTGGTAGTATATTTAGTCATTGATTGTTGTTAACTGGTCATTTATTTAGTCATGGTAGTCATTTTTATTTACTGGTTTCCATTAATTGGTAGTAAAGTTAGTCATGATATGAATAATTTATTAAATACCATAAATTTTATAATGCAGAAAAAACATATTATTAAATTTGAATTAAAACATAAAAGCAAATAAATTTGGAAAACTATCTATTTTATGATGTTGTCAAGTAAAGATTGATAAATTTGAGCCAACACTTTCTATTTGAGAATTGACCAATAAGAAAATGAAACAAGACAAAGCACAGTGGCAATAAATATTTTTTTTTGTATTAGAACAATGCAGGAAAATAATTACAAATAATTTAAAAGCAACATAAGGCTGTCATAAGAAAAAACCAGTTCAGCTCTGTCATGTACAAAAAACTACAAGGACTAGCTAAAGAAAAAACCAGTTCAACAACCACATTAGGTACAATAGCAAAACAATGGAAAGGTAGGTCAGACCGATGAAGCCCTTCACATTTTTTAACACTTAGAAAAGAGATGTTGCCACTGAGCATTCCATGAGACATCATTTCTTTTGGCATTCTGTTAACCAGTTCAGGTGCTTTGATTGTAGCCTTGGTGCATTCCATATTCTCCTTCACACAAGCCATTGAGGTGTTAACAATCTAAACTAAAATTATAACATAAGGCTGTCATAAGGAAAAACCAGTTCAGCTCTGTCATGTACAAAAAACTACAAGGACTAGCTAAAGAAAAAACCAGTTCAGCAACCACATTAGGTACAGAAGCAAAACAATGGAAAGGTAGGTCAGACCGATGAAGCCCTTCACATTTTTTGACACTTAGAAAAGAGATGTTGCCACTGAGCATTCCATGAGACATCATTTCTTTTGGCATTCTGTTAACCAGTTCAAGTGCTTTGATTGTAGCCTTGGTGCATTCCATATTCTCCTTCACACAAGCCATTGAGGTGTTAACAATCTAAACTAAAATTACGGCAATAGGAATATCTTGCCGAGGTAGTTAACAATAATAACAAGTACCAAAATTGCAACATGTTTTTGACAAGCAAAATTCAAAAAATATAAACAACAAAATCTAAAATGAAATCATGTTAACATTTCAAATTCAAGAATTGAATTCTTAATATATTACCAAGTGTTGAAAGATTTTCACAAAACTTACGGAAGAGCCCAAATAGTTTTAGATGTAATGCAATTCTCTTTCAGCTCACAAGTTTGTAGAAAAGAATCACTTGTCATGGAGGCAAGCAAGAACGGTGTAACCTCAAACTGCAAAAAAAAACACATATTAAAGTATTAGCTAATCTCAAAATTTTAATGACATAAATTTCTTGAAGAGCATTGAAAAACTTTTAGTTGGTTTAGGTCATGCAAAAGTTGTCTATATCATAGGGTTAAGAGTATATCAAAATCTTAACTACTGTAATTTATTCATTTATATATTCAATATTTAGGCAACATTGCATATTTGTGTGTTGTCTTCAATCTTGTTCCATACCATTGACCATGTAATATAGGTTTGATCGAGGGAGAATCACCTAGCCTAGTAAGTTCCTTGATGGTGTTTATAGACACTGCCCCTTTTAGATGCATGTTGAAGACATTGACGTGATAATTTTTTTGATTAATATATCAATGTAAATTACATCCATTCACACAAATTCAAATCCACATGAAGGTTGAGATCTACACTTGTGGAAATCAATTCCACAATGATACAAGTGAACTAGAATATCAAATATAGAATTGACAAATTCAAAAATATTTATCTAACATCACAAAAAACTTTTATAAAGTAACCAAGTAATTTCTAATACTTAACACAATATAGTCTTCATCAAATTTTAAACTAAATACTATTATTTAATTTTCTACATTTATTCTACTTTGATTATCAATCTCAACTCATTAATAAATTTAAAATTTAATACCTATATTACATTAATTATATATTTATCCTAAATTTTTATTTATTAAGATTCTAAAGGTTTAGATTATTTATTTTCCTTTTCACTAAGTATATTAGATTTTAAAAACATTGCCTCCTCATTTCTAAATAGATTAGGCATTATTTAGACTTCAATCATGTAATCATATCCTCGTGCTATAAACTTAGCCCACACATATCTATAACATTGCATTTTTCCTACAAATGAAAGAGTTGGTGGTCTCATATTTTTTGTTTTCATTTAAGCGTGCAACGGACAACTAGAATGGAGTCCAAAGTGACACCTTCGATGCTAAGGTGCACTTGAAACATTTTTTATTTTTTTCCCCACCTCATCCCCATTTCTCAATTGTTTGGACTTTAGGCGATTATCTTTTTCTTTTCAATGGAAATACATGATTTGTTGGAATCTGCGTTTCCCTGCCTTTTTAGGTAGACTTGTTGTTTGGACCAATCTTATTTTTTTTGGGGAATTCCTAATTTAATTCTGATAGGTATTTGTTTTTAAATTTGAACAATCAAGACACGAAACTAGAACATCCCATTAGCAAGCTGTGATGCTTTGCCACATGCCTGAAGCATTTGTAATAAGAGAATGTGAATTGATTCATGTAATTTGCATGGAAATCCCAATGTGGGGTTTCTCCATGGGGTCTCATAGACAGAATTAGAGTTCAACTTGGCCACATAAAAGGCCCTATTTTTAAAATTCTATTTTTTGCCTCTTATATTAAAAGACACAGCAGAATTGGAACCCTTGTGGGATGCATCAAAACATAACTCCTTTTTCTTTTGTAAATTGTTCTCATTTTACTTCTCATTAGTTGGTTTTGAGGAAAACATGGCCTTCCACAACCTTTGCCAGCATCCTCCCCACCTGTGCAAAAATGGGAGCTTTGTAACAGGGTATGAACATCCATCAAAGCATAAAGGAAGCATTGAGGTTGAAAGAAGTTGCTATGAAAGCAGTGATGCCAGGGTTGGTGCTGCAACACCACAAGGTGGTTGTTGGGTCTTCATGGTGATGCAGGGAGTTCCTCACATCACTGCGAAGGCCCAACAACCACCTTGTGGTAGACATGTATGCAAAATGTGGAAGCATTGACAAGGCATGTGAACTGTTTGGCAGAATGCCTCAAAGAGATGTCATCTCATGGAATGCAATGTTTGCGGGATATGCACAAAATGGATTTGTTGAAAAGGCTTTAGAAACTTTTAAGTAAATACAATTAGCAGGTGTAAAGCCAAATTCAACAACCTTTGCCAGCATACTCCTTGTCTGTGCCAAAATGGGGGCTTTGGAATAGGGTATGGACATCCATGAAAGCATGAAAGATAGAGGAATTTTGTCATTTGTTGTAGTTACAACTACCTTGGTAGACATGTATGCAAAATGTGGAAGCAGAGAGAAGGCACGTGAATTGTTTGAAAAAATGCCTAAAAGAAATGTGGTCTCGTGGAATGCCATGATTGCAAGATATGGACAAAATGGATTTTTTGAAAAGGCTTTAGAAGCTTTCAAGCAAATGCAATTGGCAGGTCTAAAGCCAAATTCCACAACCTTTGCCAGTATCCTCCCTACCTGTGCTAAAATGGGAGCTTTGGAATAGGGTATGGACATCCATCAAAGCACAATGGAAGGGAAATTTTTGTTAGAAATTATAGTTGGAAATGCGCTGATAGACATGTATGCAAAATGTGGAAGTATAGACAAGGCACGTGACCTGTTTGGGAAAATGCCTCAAAGAAATGTGGTCTCATGGAATGCCATGATTACAGGATATGCACAAAATGGATTTTGCAAGGATGCTCTCAAAATCTTTGAATTAATGAAGCACTCTGGAGCATATCCTAACATTGTAAGATTTGCTTGTGTTCTATGTGCATGCATCTATTCAGGTTTAGTGGATGAGGGTTGTACATACTTCAATCACATGAGTAACCCTTATTGCATTACTCCTACAATCGATCATTATGTGTGCATGGTTGACCTTCTTGCCCATGCTGGCTATCTTGAGGACAACCTAAACTTTATCATTAAGATGCCAGTTAAACTTGTGGTGGTTGTGTGGATGTGTTTTATTGATGCTTGTAAATCACACATGAATATAGGCTTAGGAGTATTTACAGTAATGCTGCTTTTTGATTTGGATCCTAAAAATGTTATGACTTATGTTCTTCTCTCAAACATATATGCAGAAGTGGGCAACTAGGTGAGGTTCAAATGGTAAGGAGATTGATGAAAGATAGAAGAATTAAAAGGATCCCTAGATGTAGTTGGATTTAAGGCCATAAAATGGTACATGCTTTTTCTGTAGGAGATAGATCACATCCACAGACACAACATATCTATGCAAAGTTGGAGCAATTGGCTTGGGAGATGAAGGCAAAATGGTATTTTCTAGATGCAAGACATTTACTTAATGAAGGGTACACAAAAATAAATGGGATACAAAATAGGAAGATGGGATACACCACCCTCCACCTATGCATTGTAGAGAAATATGAACAATTCAGAAGTGTGTGGATTAAAAGTTCATAGAAAACAAGTCAAACCAAAAGGCCATATGATGCACACTCCTTTGTTATTAGTTCAAGATACACTAAATTCATGAATGTAAAATGGAGTTTCCAGAAAGTTATTACTGTATAACAATCAAGTTAGAAGATTAAAAGGCAAATGAGCAATATTGACAATATGCTTAAAATCAATGGAATAATTTAATGCACATATCACAACAGATACTTGAGTCCGTAGTATAAAATTTTTAAATCTAGGGCATTTAAACACATAAAATGTCTTTCTATGACCTGATTAATCTTTCCATCTATAAAACCAAAAGAAGACCAAAGAAACATGATAAAATAATGAAGTATAGCTTGCCTGCACGAGTGAAGATTTATGCTGGAGTTTCAATCTTGGAAAAGCATGAGTAGAAGAAGGTGACATCTAGACAAGTATGGAAATGTATTCATTCAGATTGTCCAAGTAGCCAAGCATCACAAGTTGTGAGCAAATTTTAAGTTCATATAGATAGAGTCTCAAAATATTTATTCTGAGATGAACAAAATAGACAACTACTAGATGTGATAATTGAGATGACAATGAGAAGAATTAAATGATAATGGAAATTTACCTCACAAGGCTCTTCCTTAGTTTGGTCAGTGGCTGAAGGCTCAACATGATGTCTTCTTCGTGGCCTAAAATCAACATCATCATCTATGTCTAAACTACCCCACAAAAAATAAGGGTGTTAATCCTAACTTGATTATAAGAGATATCATTGTGTTACAAGAATTCACTGAAGAACAGTTTACAAGAATGTTTGAAGTAGTTTTCTTATAAAATCAACTCTGCAGTTATCAGAACACCAAGAATCCATGAGATATCAAAATATGTCCTTTCTTGGACACCCTCTAAAATTAATAGCCCAATCTTTAATAAAGAATAGAAAAAAAATGAATTTGAAATACCACAAGATTGATAATTGCAATAATACCACACATGCATGAAAAATATTTACAAGGGAATTTTGCACACACTATTTTATTCCAATATTGGGAGATTCTGAGACTAGACAAGTTACCACATCTCATGGCACCACATTCCTTTTACACCATTCAAAAGTTTTGGTTTCAATGACAGTTTGTAGAGCAATAATTGCCATTGATATAGATCTAATAGTATGACTTGATCTATGAACTCTATATCAAATTGATCATAGCTCTACATCAATACATTAACTAAACATTTTGAAAATATTAAGCTCTGTGAAACATATTAATCAATAATTTTTTAATAATGATTAGAGTTAACACACATTACAAGCATTGGTAAACCTAATCTCTTTGTCAAGGATTAACTTGTAAGCTTTTCACTCAAACGACAAGTCTAACAGGAAGCCCCAAAACATTGGTAATTAGAAATAATACACAGGTAGATCCAAAAGGTCTTAACAAGATATTTATTTCTTCTAGTTATATTAATGGAATCATATTTTTCTAGTTTGTTTCCAACTAGAAGAAACCTATGTAAGACAATGACAAGTCTTTAATTTTGTGCAAAAAACTACATTCCTAAGCACATGAAGATAATATTTTCTGCCATTTGTCAATGCCAAGAATGGACCTAATACAAGAAAATTGAATGCATATTAGAAAAAACAAAAAATTCTTCTTCTGGTAACATTAGTAACTTACTAGTAACAATGATCGTGTGGAATGAATAGCATCCAAAGGTTGTAAAATACTTTTTAACAACTGTATATTGTATAGAAATGAACTTTTTAATCTGGCAATTGAATGTTCACTCCAACAGGTGCCCTTCTAATCATTGAGGACCTATTTCAAATTTTCACTGAACAACAGTTTACAAGAATTGGCAGGTGTAAAGCCAGATTCCACAACCTTTACCAACATCCTCTCTACCTATATCAAAATGGTAAGCTTTTGAATAGGGTATGGACATCCATCAAGGCATAATAGAAGGTAGATTTTTGTCAGATATTATAGTTGGAAATACTCTGATAGACATATATGAAAAATGTGGAAGCACAAAAAAGGCACACAAATTGTTTGACATAATGCATCAAAGAGATGTCATCTCATGGAATGTAATGATTGTATGATTGCACAAAATGGATTTGTTGAACTGGCTTTAGAAACTTCCAAGCAAATCCAATTGACAGTTGTAAATCCAAATTCTGCAACCTTTGCTAGCATCCTCCCTGCCTATGCCCAAATGGGAGCTTTGGAACAGGATATGGACATCCTTCAAAGCATAATAGTAGGGAGATTCTTGTGAGATATTATAGTTGAAATGCTCTCATAGACATGTATGCAAAATATGGAATTATAGACAAAAAACATGAACTGTTTGACATAATTCCTCAAAGAGATGTCATCTCATGGAATGCAGTGATTGTAGGATATGCACAAAATGGATTTTGCAAGGACGCTCTCAAAATATTTGAATTAATTAAGCACTTTGGAACATATCCTAACATTGTAATCTTTTCTTGTATTCTAGGTGCATGCAACCATGCAGGTTTAGTGGATGAAAGTTGTACATACTTCAATCACATTTGTAACCCTTATTGAATTACACCACAGTTGATCATTATGTGTGCATGGTTGACCTCCTTGCCCGTGCTGACTATCTTGAAGACACCCTAAACTTTATCATTGAGATACCTATTAAATCTGTGTTGGTTGTATGGATTTGTTTTCTTGGTGCTTGTAGATCACATATGAATATAGGCTTAGGAGTATTTACAGCAATACTGCTTTTTGATTTGGATCCTAAAAATGTTGCACAACTTATGTTCTTCTCTCAAACATCTATCCAGAAGAGGGTAGATGTGGTGAGGTAAGGAGATTGATGAAAGATAGAGGAATTAAAAAAATCTGTGGATGCAGTTGGATTGAAGGACATAAAATGGTACATGCTTTTTGTGTAGGAGACAAATCACATCCATAGACAAAGGAGACCTATGCAAAGTTGGAGAAATTAGATTGGAAGATGAAGGCGGCAAGGTATTTTCCAAATTCAAGAATTTACTTAATGATGTGGAAGGATGGGAAAAAGGATTACTTCTCTGCCACCATGGTGAAAAGTTGGCAATTGCATTTGGTTTGTTAAACATGCCCCATGGAACAACTATTAGAGTTGTTAAGAACCTTCGAGTATGTGTTGATTGCCACACTACAACAAAATTTATCTCCAAGATTGTCACAAGAGAAATGATACTAACCTCATTAAACAACTTAGAATCGTCCATAGCATGTAGATCCAAGAGCCCTGCTCCAAAATCTCCCCTTTTTTACATAACAAAGCAAATTAGTTATGAAACAATTCCCCTGACTGTGAAAGAAATATAGTGTGAGAATACCAAAAGCCATCTTGAGCATTAAAATACATACCCAAAGGCCAAGGGGATTTCTGGATACCATTTGTAAAAGAAGTTTAGCATGTCACCAACGGTCACGCCATCTGAACAACACACATATTGACCTGCTGCAGATGGGTGCTCCATAAAAAAAATGTGGGCACTACATACATCTTCCATGTGGACCAATGGCACTGATCCTAACAAAAATTGACTGGAAATTATGACTCCATAATGTACTTTGTTTGCTGAGAAATTTTGGGGTTTATCAGGTCAAATATCTTTGAAGAGAAGAAACCATAATTGCAAATCGATAAACACTAGACTAATGTTTCTGTGTTTTAAGTGAAGTGGGTAAATTACCTGTGAGTGAGGCTATGTAATACCCCGCCATGCAACCCTAGAGATAAGTTCAACTAAAGCAATAAAAGGGCAGATTTAAAAAAAAATAAAATAGAAGTAACTAAAACATAACATAATCTATCAACAACCAGTTAAACTAACATCTCTAGGGATTACACAACTGCATTATTGAAATTAAACAATAATCAACAACATACATAGTTTATTCAAATAACTCAAACTAACAACTTGATTACCTCATCAGATACATACATCAACATCTTTGCAATAATGTTTACAAATGCAGAATAGTTTATCTTACAAGAGGAATTACATAATTTCTATGATACAAAAGCACTTCCTTTCTTATTACATCAAATTACATAATGAGTTCCACTGATACACAGATCTAGATGAGAATAGTATAAATATCTATCTTCAAATACATGTACAAATCTGGAAACATGAGATACAACTTCTTTACACATGAGCCACAGTGCCAGAAAACTAATGGAAGAATGCACAACCACCTGACCATGTGGAACCCTGAGGTCCAGCCCCCATGCTAGGAGATAACAATAAGGTCCCGCAACATGAATAGTCAGAAAAACAATAACTATGGTGAAAAAGAACTACACATGACCACAACACAGGGCAATACACAAACATCACTTCCAGAGGCAACCACACAACGAATGGGAAGAGTACAACTAGGGAATACTAGACTGCAATGGGGAAGAGTGTCATCGCATGGTCCTAGCATGGGTTATCCAGGCTAGATCCCTCTCTAGAAATTGGCTCCCATCTATGGTTATCCTAGCAGCCTCTCTCTAGGCACCGGCCCCATAGGGTGACACATGCAGAACTAACATTACTTTCATGAGGACAAGGAAGTTGATCTTGTCAACAACGGCTTTCTCATCTCATCTCAAGCCTAAACGAGCACTTGAGCCATGAGTGAGGCATACTTTATCTTGATTAATGTGAAAGCCGCCCCAGCCCTCCAAATTTATTATTAAGTTATCACTAGATTAACAACTTCCAATGGGTTATCTTGGTAGCCACTTTGGGCACCGGCCCCACATTGGAAGCCACTTTCCCACATGCATCTAGAAGACCCTATTCATCAAGCAAGACATAACGATAAGTATCCATATACCATGCAAGATATTTACCTTCTTGCATACAAATCTCAACAAAATGTATCCAGAGCAAGGCATGAGTCCTATTGCTCTAAAAATTTCAATCGATTACATAAACCAACACAATACTTTATTCCATGCTCCAAACAATAATGAACCCCAACATTCAAGAAGAACTCTACCACCACATCTCGACAAAGACATCAACATGAGTTCAAGGAAAAACCACAAGAATAGGTACACTAAGCAAGGCACAAAACCATCTTGCACATGCATCATTCCAACATGAATAAGAAACCATATTTCAAGAATACATTTCATTCAACTCACACGATGCACATATAGCCAACCCCCACACAATCACACCCTCCTAGGCCTCTAGAGACCACTTTCCCCAAATAACACAACGCATGACACCATTAAAACGCAATGGTCACACATCACAATCACTTCCAAAACACATCATAAACCAAAATTCCTCATCAATACTTCAAAAACAAAACCACAGATGCAACACATGATCTGATGCACTAATAATGGGTCTTGAAGAATGTAACATTAATTCTAATCATGGTCAATCATCCAACAAACATAAAGTGAATCTATCCCAACAATGCAGAACAATATTATTCTAACTACTAGTAACAGTTACTAATATGATCAAATGATATAAGTGCCCTAAGTAACAATATTCAATCCATTCCTATGCTATTGGCAATAGATAATATTAAGAGTCTTACTTAGACTAATTGCAAGGTTAACATTTAGTAGTTGAAATTCATGGACTATTATCAACAACTCATCATTAAATGATTTCTAATTAAAACCCAAAATTGATAGTTCTACCTTAAATTACAACTAGGTTGATTCTATTCCCTTCAAACACAATAAGTCTCAAAATTATCATCCAATTTAATTCATTTTCCTTCTACCATTATCTAATTTTTAGATAAAAGATATAACTTGATAAATGTTATGTTATTTCTAATGCATTTAAGAGAATATAGTTCAATTCCAACATAAATATTTTCATAATCACTACCCCATGTATGATTTTCAAAATCTTTTAAGTTATGTTTCTATTATTAAATCCAGATTAAACTATATTGTTAATTTCAAATCCTAAGAAAAGAATCTTAAAAACAAGAATCAGTCCTCAGATAACCAAATATCATGTTCAAAAGCACTAAAATAAACCACTAAGAAAGAAACATACTAATATGATCGATTAAGATATGCAAGAACAAATACTATATCAGAAAGAATATAGATATAGAATGTTTTGATAATGATAAGAGACTTCGAAAAGGAAATGCTCTAGTAGACATATATGCAAAAGTGAGAGCACAGACAAAGTGCATTAATTGTTCAGCAAATTGCCTCAAAGAGATATCAAATTATGGAATGCAATGATTAAAGGATATGCATAGAATGGATTTGTAGATTTAATAACAACAATCAAAATAACATAGGAATGTCTGTCATTAATTGATACATATCTCTGAATTGACAAACTGGGTAATGCTAACTCTTTTGGATATAGTTTTCATAGGTAAGAGTTGAATCTTATAAAAAAAATTCAGAGAAACCCAATTTGAAAATATAGAGTTATTGGTGACACAACTAACTATTTTAACAGAGATGAAACGGGTGAAAGATAGACAATCACAAAATATTCATATCTCCAAATGACAAGTTGGGTATGGAAAATTTTTGGATATGATTTAGGAAACTAGGTCATGCACCATTTATCAAAAACTTAGAGGAACCCAGTTCATAAAACTAAAGTTATGGCTAATACAACAGACTACTAAAATAGAGATGAAATGGCTAAGAGGTAGACAATCACAAAACATTCATATCTCCAAAATGACAAACTAGGTATAAACAATTTCTGGATATGATTTAGGTAACTAGGTCGTGCACCATATATCAAAAATTTAGAGGAACCCAGTTCGTAAAACTAAAGTTATGGCTAACACAACAGACTGCTAAAACAAAGACTAAATGACTGAGAGGTAGACAGCCACAAAACATTCATATCTCCAAAAAGACAAACTGAGTATGGACTATTTTTGGATATGATTTAGGTAACTAGGTCATGCACCATATATCATAAATTTAAAGGAACCTAGTTCGTAAAACTAAAGTTATGGCTAACAAAACAGACTGTTAAAATAGAGACGAAATGGCTGAGAGGTAGACAGTCACAAAACATTCATATCTCCAAAACAACAAACCTAGTATGGATGATTTTTGGATATGATTTAGGTAACTAGGTCATGCACCATATATAAAACATTTAGAGGAACCCAGTTCGTAAAACAAAAATTATGGCTAACGCAATATACTGCTAAAAAAAGATGAAATGAGCGAGAGATAGACAATCACATCAATCGGTGATTCTCAGAAATGCAATGATACAGACATGCACAATTGGATCTGATAACAAGACTTCTAACCTCTCAAGAAAATTACCATCAACAGGAAAAATTATAAATCAAACATTTTCTTCAACAGAAAAATGAGACAAAAATTAGAACCAAAGGAACCTGATTTCACTTGCTTGACTGGGCTAAAGATTCAATGGTGGGTTCAACTGCTGTAGCCACAAACCAATCTCCCCCCAAAATTTCCATCTGTTAAAGATTATTATGAGAGAGAAATCTCCCCACTAAATACAGCCCAAAAACTCCCTATTTTTAGTGAAAGAAATTCCCTAAAATCTTCCAGAAGATTCCCCCCCACAAGAGGCAATAACTCTTGCATGAACAATATCTTACATTTTGCTATTTTAAACATTTTACAACCAGACCAAGATAAATATATTTTATGGTAACACATAAATATTATTTGTTCATTTATCTCTAGTTGTAATTACATTTAGTACTATTATTATTATTATTTATTAACTTAACTTCTAGAATAATATATTTTTCATAAACTAAATTTACATAAGGACATTTATATATTTATTTATTTAACAAAAATGCTTCATAACTTATTATTTTATTTTAAGGCAACAATAACGAAAACAATACCAACAAAATAACCCAACTGTCAAACCATACCTGACTACTATGCAAGATCGAAAAACAAGACCACCACAATAATGACTGACTGTCATGACCAAACCGACAACACTGACAGGGTACACAACTGGATACTCATCGTCTTCAAGGATGATGGCTAGGCTAGGGGACCATATGTTATCTCCATTCAACAACTTCCATTGGTATGAAGGCATGCTCAGACCTACCAATTCAGGTGGCATCGATGCCTGGTACTTGCAACCTGCAGCAAACAAAAGTGTCAAATACATACATATAATCATCCAAGCAGGCACATAGTGACAGGGAATCGTAGCGTAGTAGGGTACTCATTATGAGTAATACTACACTATCCCTTCACAAAACACATCACAAGTATCCACATTAAACAAATTCATTAGTAAATAAACAACTAGATAACACAGACAAATAATCGCATTAATCACGTAGTAAAACTAATCTACATAATTAATTAACCTATAGCTGATCACAACATAAGCACAATGTACTAATCATAAAGTATCAACAGTGTCATCATAATAAACATCAATGAGTGTCATCAACTACATCATAACAATAAGCCTACCATCATCATGTCTATCATACCCTAAGTATTATGAGTATTTTACCTTCTTCTTCATGCTCCTTAGCTCGACCACCTTCTCATCCAAAGTGAGAATGGAGGGGCACTATAGGCTAGCATTGTTGAATCGCTTCCAAAAAATGTGGGAGTTAGAGAATGACCTTCCACCATCCCTACCAACACTGTTACCACTTCAATTTGTTCCTCCGCCTCATACCACAGAGCTACTTGTTCCACCAAAGTCTTCAATGTTGAATACATCTGAACATAACATCTATTACAAGATGGGGCCATTAATTTTAATAATTATTATTAAAGAAAGACTTCAACACTTACTCCAAAAATGGTGTCTTTGCCTCTGATATAATCAACAGTAGTCTAGCAGGATTCATCAATGACCTCCTTAAGTTGTTCGTCTTCATGTCGAGGGCAAGCTGCGACGATGGAAGAAGTATGGATTACCCACTTCACAGTTTTTTTCTTTCTTGCAAGCTCTTAGAATGTCCACCATCCTGTCAATGGTAGGCTAGACAATATCAGTCTGATACCTCGGATCCCCACCTAAATTCATGTTTTTGAGCATCCATCGTTTGCCCACCATATCCCTGCTCAAAATAGTTGCAGACATAAAACAAAATAGTCTTTCTTGAGTTAGGGCTTACCTTGGTTTAGAGATGGGTGCCAAAATTTTAATTAAATTTTAACCATTTTACTTTTGGCACCCATCGTTAACATTTTGTAGGTTAAAAATGAAAAGCCTCCATATTATTAAATATATTATAATTTTCTATTATAAATATTATATTATATTATTATATAATATAAATATTATGTAATATTATAATATAAATATTATATTATATTATAATATAATATTATATAATATATATTATATAATCGTTTGATAAAGGGCTAGATCTTTAGGCAGACATGAGAGGTCACATGGAGGGGGTAGAGATAGCCCCTAGACATTTTATGCGGGTTGGCTCTATTTTTGGACAGTTGGAAAGTGCGATTGAAGGCCTCGGTAGATGTTGGCAAGGTGGCAAGTAATGATGTTTTTAGCAGGTTGGGGCTGGACAGTCACTTTCCTGAGGCCTGCAGATCATTAATGGGCATGTTGTGTCGTGTTTAGTGTACTGAGATAGATTTAAGAGCCAAGATAATCCAGTTCTGCTCATGGGAAACGCCCAAGCTTTCTCTCCCTTTATTCCTTTGGTCTAAGCAGACATTTATTGCTTTGCCTTGTATTGTCTTTGAATTCATGGATTATGACCAAATTGGAAAGAAAAAAGAATAGAGGAGTAATAGTCATTTATTTAGTCATTTTTATTTGTCTGACCAATTATTTAGTTGTGTTTTTTGCCCGATGACCAAATTAGTCATTTATTTAGTCATTTATTTGGTCATTTATTTAGTCATTTCAATTGATGACCAAATTAGTCATTTATAGCTGTGTTGCAAAATTTTTTGGTCAAGTGACTAAAAGTTTTAGTCACCTGGTCATTTATTTGCCATATTTCTACTAGTGAGAGTTTTGATAATTGAATGCATGTTCAACTTTGTAATTGTTTCTAGTAGATGGTCCCATAGTGGTGGTAGCATTACTACAAGCTTGTGGATTGGTGGTGAGAATTGATGATGTAAAGGTGGATATGCCAGTAGTCGGTATGGGTACTGATATATACTTGTGAGTTTATATTTGCCGATGATGACACATTTTCAATAATATTCATGTGGCTATCCGCTGGCATAATGTTATGTTCCACTATGTGAACTAATCCATGGAGCATGTCAATACCTTCTTGTCCTTCTTGTAACAATCCTCTTATACCTTCAACAATAGGTGCCACTTCTTGAGCTAGATGTGCATGTTCTACAATTTATTGAAATTCAGCTAGTTGTGTGTCTAATTTCTTAATTTGTTCATCAGGCACATGTGAGACTACACCAATCACATCCTCAACATCATGAAATGTGTGTTCCTCTGTCATGGTGGTATTTATGATATCTTGCAAAGAAGGTGATTCACCCTGTGTAAAGTAAGCGTGCAATGGGTTTTCTGATGTTTGCATATCGTCGCTATTGAAAGCACTAGAACCCATTAATCTATAACTTCTCATTATAAATACGTTCCTAGTAGGGTAGAGGGTTATACAACTCATGCAAATTCCTATAACACTCAATGCACTAACCAATAGTATGATTAATAAGATTAAGGTAATTATACTTGTTGAAATACACAATGTGTAATAACATACATTGAATTTTTGAAAGCAAGGATGTTAAATGATACAAAACTACAATGAAAAATCAGATTTGAATGAATGTTTATGATAGCAGAAAAATTTGAAGTAAGATTTTGACTACAAACCCTAGCTTTGCAAATAACTAGGTTATATGAGAAGATGCAAGTTTTCAACAAAACCCTAGCAAATGAGATCTTCAAATGCAAGATGTGATATCATGAAATGATTAATTACTATGATATGACTCAGATCTAATGTAAAAATTAGAAAATCAATGTTTCCAATGATATGCAATGGAAATAATGCTAAACTATGCCTTTATGCAAGCCTAAAATGCTTTTTTTTCACTTTTTTTCAAAAGTAAGCAAGATTTTACAATGAATAATGATAAGTATGATATGAATTAATGCAAGATCTGAATTCAAGACTCAGTAAGATGCAAATGCTTGATGCTATGGGTTCACCAAAATATTAAATAGGAAAAATGGGGGATGATATGCAAGCCAGCTAGTTTGTACACTAGATCAAACCCTCTTTCACTACAACATTCAAGGACAAAACTGAACTAAGTCACTACAAGATGAAAGAGGACTCAACTACTAATTTTGTGCTCTTGTTTGCTATGGAAAGATGTGATTTAACAAATCTTTTTATCAAACCCTAGGTTAATCATGAGTAAAACCCTAGTTATGATATAATCAACTTTTAACAGACAAATGACAATAGAAAGCCAAGATCTGAAAGTACCAAGATGATTAGTGAGATGTCATAACCTATGTCATGGAAGCTAAAATATTAGAGGACTCTGGGGCAGGCACCCAAGTCCTGAAAGTCAGGATCTCCAGAAACTTAGAACTAGAGAAATGTTACTGAGAGTGTCTAGATGTCTGTTCCAATGTCTTTTTCAACAAGAGGATGTTGGGGTGGATGCCCAAGTCTCTGTGGAGGAATTTCCATAATCTATTTTTGGATCTTGAAACCCTTTCCCTTGAACAACCTCCCTGTAACTTCACTTCTTTATTCCTCACACCTATAACATACACACAATAAGAAAGGGGTTTGGGGGTTATGGTGTTTAGGGATTTGCCTCAGTCAAACCCTAGGATAGCATTCAAGCTTCCCAACACCATTGTTAGAGAGAGAGCATATCCTTGCAGGACATAGGCTAAAGATAATCCAAATGATGAAATGATTCAAACAATAATGATTTCACCTTGGAGGTAAAGTCCTTAGGAGAATGAAGATCCTTCATGATGATTCCAAATCTGTAACAAACACACACAATACAAATGCAAATCTGCAACAATAACACAATGAATGCTTTGAATGCTCTTTGTTCTAATATCATAAGTTCTCTATCATCAACTTGTACTAAAATGAATTCAAACACTCACTTATATATGCTTCCTCACTAACATTCATAAATTTAATTGAAAGAGCCGACAAGGAGATACCCATTTAAAGGTCCTATGCCGACATAAATTAAATTTTGCCCTGACTAATTAGGGAGGACCCATGCCCAAGTCCTAAGGAGCCTTTTTGGTCCAGGGTTAGGCATTAAATGGGCCCCTAGTTCCCATTTGACATGGGTTTCAGGGGATTTCTCATCGGGATGAATATTTACCTTGCATAATGTTAACACGGGGACCTAGGAGCTAAACTAGGAGGTAAAAAGGCATGTGTCCACTTTTTACTCCATAACATTTAGTGGTGTAGTGCACCTAGGATGTTTTATGTCAATTTTTTTGAAATTTTGTTTGTTTGAGACCAAATGGGATTTTGAAATAATGTATTGAAGCCCACTAGAGGCGTTTTCTTAGAGTGGAGGTCATATAGGTGTAGGAACTTTAATATTTTCCTATTTTTATGACTATCTAAGTTGAGCATTTTTTTGTGGATAGTCAGTCTAATTTTAGACAGTTAGCTTTTATGGAAAAAAAGTCAGTTTTCTACCTTTATGGTGGCTTTTCCCATGATGGGGGTGGGAGTAATCCTGGAGTTTTATTGCAAACATGCATATATACCTCTCTCATGTTGATTAAGAGGATTATGATGAAGATTTGAAGATAAATAATAGTGAATTATTAGTTTTTCTACATTTTTTTACTTTTTTTTCATTGTTTTATGCCTGGCACGTGCCCGTATAGTGCAGTCAAGAGCTAAAATGCATAGAATTGTGAAGTATCCAGGAGAATCTCTCATTTTAATCAGTTTAGAGGATTTGACATTGGATTTGAAGCACTCTTGTACTCGTTTTGCTGAAACTATTCTTTAATCCTAGTTTTAAGGTTTTTTTAACAAATCGATGGATTTGGCTTGTTTCATCAACATCAGAACTTCTAGATAGATGGAATGGATCTTTTTAGACTATATTTTGCATTGAATATTCATTACTGGAGCATGGAAAAGTCATTTGTGGTGTTTGAAGTGTTGTTCTAGAGGAATCCCTATGGTTTTTGCTTAGTTTGAATAGGTTAGAGGCTAGGGTTTGTGTAAAAGTCTGAAGCATTGGTCATCTGATGATGGAATGGGTTTTTATAGATGTATTTGAATGTGTTTGAACCAATAGCCAAGATGGTGGAGGCCTGGAATAGGGATTTTCAATAAACCCATGAGTTTTGGCCAAAAAATGAGGGTTTAGTGGTTTGGGGGTCTTGTGATAGTTTTCCTTGAGGAAGATTGTGGATTTGGTGGTTTTTGAACTAGTTGAAATACTTTCCATAGGAGTTTTGAGTTGGGAGTAATTTTAGAGGACACTTCCTTTGTAAAAGTGGGCTAATTGCCCTCTAGGACAACATAAATAGTCCATTTTTAGGCTTGTGTTCCAAAAGACCACACCCTGCATGTCTGGTATGTTGTGTAATGCCATAATGGGTATCTAGAAACCTAGTTTGTTCATGGGTTTGTTAGGTTTTATGCAAGTTATGCCCCAAAAACACTTCAGATAGGGCTACAAGCAAGTTGGTCTACTTACAAAGGAAAGACAAGAAGGGTCTGTAGTTAGGAATCCTAATGAGTTTCATTAGTTTAAATGCATCATTTTAGTGAGATCTCAGTTGTCTTGGAGGATAGGCATGAGTTCCATGCATATAAGCCATGTTGGGTTACCTTTCCCATTCATTGAAGCCATGCATTGTAGAAGGAACAACCCACTTTCTTGCATGATCAGTCAAAGCTACATTGGAGTTGATTTGAAGTTGTCCCTTGCTCTACATCATTTATCCCCCACTTTAATGTGTGTGCGATCTTACGATTCAAGACATGCATTAAAGTACGGTCGAAGCATATCAAAACACATCAAACACAAGAATGAAGACACACCCTAAGCGCAAAGGCTATTTCTAGTCCCCAGACTTAGGCAAACATAAGAAAACACTCAACAGTCACATAAGACACAGAGAATATAGTAAGGAAGCACACAATACATGGAGAAGATAGTGGAAGCATGCAATACACGAAGAAGACATGAATACAGTCACACAAGACACAAAGAAGACATGAAGATAAGACATGATTTAAATAATTATGCATATTTATATAATTCTAACTATCGAGATGAATATTTAGCTTGCATAATGTTAACATGGGGACCTAGGAGCTAAACTAGGAGGTAAAAAGGCATGTGTCCACTTTTTAATCCATAACAAGATCATGTCATGAACATTATATGGCTTGCAAAACATTACTATACACTCCTTTTGCCATTACATGCTACTTCATGTTGGCACTGTAGACACCTAAAATTGACCACTTTATCCCAATCTAGTCTTGATTCCCTAAATTGATCATTTATCTCCAAATCGACTATTTATCCTCTAAATTTGATCAATTGTTCCCTGGTTTCCCTAAACCATCCTAAATTATCCTAATCATGGTCAATTATTCCACGATTTATCATATTTTCCTAATTGGCCCAATTATCGAGGCCTGAGCCTATCATTATCCCTCATTAGTCCTATTTATCCCTAATCCTAATCATTTTCCCTAAGTCCTAAACCCATTTCCTAGCTTTACTTATTCATGTCCTTTTTACCACATGATTTAATTAATTTTTATTAATTAAATCCCACCTTTTCCCTCTCATAAATCAAATAAAAGAAATAAATTCTTTTATTTTCAACCTAACTACTTCATAACTATCTCCCACAAATATTAAAACTCAAATAATAATCCCTTTTATTCTCCACCATTGATTTCATAACTTTCTAACCAACTCAATCTAAACCGTTGATCTCTCATCAAATTCTCATCGTTGATTTTCTTCTTCGAAGGTCTATAAATTGACCCATTCAGAGTTCATTTCCAATGAATCAACAATCTATCCTACAATGTCATGCTGACTGATTGAGAAACCACAATCAACATCTGATCAAATCTGCCATTTTGGTGCAACGAAGTTAAAACATGGGTAACTTTGTTGTGTTTATGCATTTTTTGTTTTAATTTTATGCTTAATTGAAGGCATATTTAATATAGATTTGGGGTTTTTCTATGTAGTGTGTAAAATCTTTTGTTTGATCTATATTGCATGCGTACATTTGGTGAACCTGACGTGAATTCATTCTTCTTAATCCGTTGTTTTGCATGAATCTTTGTTGAGTTTGTGCAGGTTTTCAATGAGTCTTGGAGGTCAACTTTCGCAAGAGTCCTCATGGTTTAAATCCGACTCCACTCCTGATTCTAGAGCATTTCACAGGTGAAGAAAAACATATTATATCATGGGTTTTAGAGAAGTTGTAATTTTTTTTTTAAAAAAGTTTTTGACCTTTTGACCCTTTGCATGGTTATATTCGACTGTATGGTATCCTGCATAATGCTATTATCTAATGTGTAATGTAGTTATTGGCTGATTGATAACTTCATTTTCAAGGTAGTTGTTATATTCTCTGATTGAGCATTGTTTCTACATACAAGGTATTCATGTCATTCATTGATTTATCACATATAATGTTTACTGGATATTATTTCTCATGTACTTCTTGGTTGCAAGCTTATTGCATATCGAACAGAGAGTTTTTGTCCTGGTGTTTGTCATTACAGAGTTAATTTCCTCAATTATGCCTTGAAATCCATTGATGTCCTCATAAATCTTTACAATATGGCCATTTAATTGATCTCTTGAAAGTCTCTCTGGTCTCCTCGCCCTTGAAACTAGAAAAGGTTTTCTCTGATCTTGCTCACCCTTAACTAGCTTGGTTCTATCCATGGCAGAACCCAAAACAACCATATTATTGAAGTAAGTACCATAAACTTCTTATCAGTTGTGCATATACTTCATCTTTTGGTCTGTAGCATTATTGTTTGCAGGATCGGCCTCTGAGCTAGTGGTTAATAGTTTTTTGTCTAGGCATTGATTGTTGTTTTCTACTTGGACAAAACACATTTTGCATGTAACCTGTAGACAGTTATAATAAGTGTTGTTTATTAAAGTTTTGATAAAACTAGCACTTGCACCCATTGGAGGTTCAATGAATAGGTCGATAGGAACAACTGACGAGCTTAGAAAATTTTCCAACGTAAATATTTTTTATTGCATGAGACATTTTCTGAATACTATAATGCTCACATGTAAAAGCCTATTGCTAGTTCTAAAATGACATGATCACCTGATAGCAAGCATCATCAATTTTTTATTGATAAGCAAGCATCGTTGATTTTATTGATAATCCTTATTGAGGTTGTTCACTAGTGGTATTTGTTGATTCGTAACTGATTTCCATAGGCTTGCTGTACATAGATTTCTATAGGCTTGCTATACAACAGATATTGTCTATCAATCTCTAGGGTAACTGTGACCTAACATTTTTTCACTTGTGATTAGGTTATTGATTTTTGTTTGTGATTTTCTATGAAGTTTAGTCATTAACCATTAATAGCTGTCAGAAAAACCTTCAGCGAAAAACATAACCACTGGTGCAAGTATATTATTGAGGTTCTCTTCTTTGGCCTAGTTGCCCGCCTGGTGTTTTTGCTAGCCGTTTCTTTTAAAGATTGTTCTTTTATTAATGGTTTCATTGCTAGGTGTTAATTTATTTGATTATTGATAAGAATAGTTGTTTATTGTGATGCAAGTGGATATCCATCATGTTTAAAGTGTTCAAGGTGCCAATCAGGGTCATGATTTATAGTTACTGTAATGCCCCATCCCGGAACCCTAGAGAAGAGCTTAACTAAGCATTAAAAAAAAGGCAACATAATTTTTTTTTTTTAAAGCAATAATAACACAATGCAAACAATAAAATCAACCATGCCAGTTAACTTTTATTCTCTAGGGTACCCAGGACTGCATCACTACAACTAACATAACTAAAATAACATCCATGACTCAAATTGAAACCAAGAGCATTAGAGAGACAACACATAACTACCTCCATCAATAAGACATCAGATTACGACAACAAGATTAAGGATACACGATTACAAAAAGGTTACCATTTCATTACAATAAAATACATCTTTCAATGATTACACTACTGAATCCGGATTACATTTGAAGATATACATCAATAAAATAATACAAGGTTCAACAGATAAACAAGACTGAAATAGAACATAACTATCTGTCTCCTCAAACGAGACAAGAACAATGATCTTCCGCAAGATAAGTTCTCCACGCACATGAACAACAGAAAGATGACCAATGGAAAGAGCACATCCACCCGACCATGTGGAACTCTGAGGCCCACCCCCCATGCCAGGAGATAACGATAAGATCCCATGACCTAAAAAGTCAGGTGGACAAAACTGGAGAAAAGAGGACTACACAAGACTACAACAACATGAATCAAAAACGACACCACAAGCAACTTAACAAGACATCCAGAGGCAACCACAGAACGGAAGGAAAAGTACAACTTGGGAATGTCAGACTGCAGAAGGGAGAAGTGTCATCACACAGCTTGTCATGAGTTGTCCTGGC
The DNA here is from genome assembly GCA_027924645.1 of Cunninghamia lanceolata. Lineage (NCBI taxonomy): Eukaryota > Viridiplantae > Streptophyta > Pinopsida > Cupressales > Cupressaceae > Cunninghamia > Cunninghamia lanceolata. Next base: position 13,974,838 of record BSBN01001272.1, on the reverse strand, counting down.
AAGTCTTCCTAGGCTCTAGCCCCCATCCTGGTTTTTCCTGGTAGCCTCTCCCGACTTCCGGCCCCCATGCAAGCTCATGTGGAATCAACCATACCTTTCGTGGGGACAAGGTCGTTGATTTTTCCATTCCAGGCCTTCCTATCTCATCTCAAGTCTAACTGAGCACTTGAGCCATGAGTGAGTATTCACTTATCTTAATTAAAATGAACTAACTACCCAAAGCCCTTGATTTAAAAATATAGGTTATCACTTACTTAAGGTACTCTCGCATGGGTTGTCCTAGATACCACTTTGGGCTCCGGCCCCCATCAAGAGCCACTCCCCTAGCTGCATCTTAGCAAACCCCACTCACAACATACAGAGAGATCAATCAACCAAGGACCAAGATAGCATTAAACTCTCTTGCAACACCAATTACTCATAAAAAACACTTTCACAAAACATAACCATAGCTCCCATCACAATACCATTACAAAACCAATACCATGACTTGTTGCCTCACCAAAACATAATGAACCCAAGGCAACCAAGTAAAGTCTTAAAATTCTGCTCATATCACAAAACCCACACAACATAGGTAAGAGGACACAATGATCAAGAAGGACTCAAATATCACAACACGGTCCTTTACGATATATCAATCAACACGAGGTCACACCCTTACAAGCTATGCCTCTGGAAGAACTTCTAGACAACATGACTCAAGGACACGACTTCCTCAAGTCTTACCCAATGAAAAGTAAAACAACATTAAAAAGCAAATTCAATTAAGGAAATTCGATTTGAATAAAAGTACTAATTATATTAAAATACTAAGGTTCCAAGACAAGGTAATGAGATCAATTTTATACGAATGCAACTTGACTTCAACACCTTAATGTCACAAACCACAATAACCATAACCGACTCATAACAACATTTACTCCCATCTTTAGACAGCATCAAAACACTATCAAACTTTAATAGATAACCTCTACCCTTAATGAGGTCACTAGTTCACCTAAATGCAAGCCTTGCTCCTAAAGCCCAAGGCATAGATGATTTCCAACACAAAAGTTTCTTAAGAAGGAATACTATTAGAGTTTAAAATTACACTACACTACTAAGTAATCGAGTGAAATCCTGTCCAACATAACCCAACTCAATATTATATGATAATTCCCATATCATTGTAACAAGAAAAAAAGAAAAAACTAAAATAGATTTAAATTTCCCCATGATTAATTTTAAAACTATAATCCTAAAACAAAAGTAAACATATATCTAAAATTACAGTCTACCATGTTAATTACACTTATTCAAATTTCAATAAAATATAGCATTATGATCCTAATATTAAATTCATTAATATTTCAATACAATAAAACACTCTATTCTTTCGTAAGACATAAAGCAATTACACCGTTTGACATCTATTTAAGAACGAAAAATACTTATAATATAAGTAGTAATATTAAGGATGTTTATATTGCTTAAATGATAATTACTATCGTAATAATAATTATCTAACTATACTATAGAGACAAGGTTGATTTTCATAAACTTGCTTTCAAAAAGGTTGACTTCCTGCGGCAAGTTTGACACTAAAGGAAACATCAGTTCAAAAATGACTTTAAGTGCTCAAGGATGCCACTCATCGCTGGCAGGCTTAAGCGACGATGGCTCCAAAAAGATTCTATTCAAACTCTAAAAGGTAACTTTCTAACTTGCAGATCATCACACCTACTACATTATGATGCTGGTCAAAGCAAGAAAAACCAGTGGGAAAACGACCAAAACTAAAACTTTGACTAAACTGACAATTACATTGGTAACTATGGAATACCATACCCTACCACGTCATTACAACTGGCGACTACCACCATCCTAGGGGCAGAAATAGCAAGGATGCAGGCGCAACAAACATGTCAGAGAAATGACATGGCAACAACGACGATAGGGAAATGAACAACAGTAGAAGAGAGAGATTTGGATGGCAAGCAATTTAGGTCCTTATCAAGATGATACTAGATGAGACTTTCCATTGATTGCTCTCAAAAGTATAAGTAAGTGCTCTGGTAGAAGTGCAGGCCGAAACAAGGAGCTACAGAAGAAGGAAAGAAAAATGGTGTATCATCATATGGTGGTTTTCTTACTTATGCTCATTTTGGAACAGAGGTATAATACTACTAAAATATGAGTATCTTGGTGTGGTAAGGAACTTAGGACGGGTGCCTTGGGAGTGTTTCTATGCATTGAGTTTATGCATTTTGGTCTCATGGCATGGTTTATCCTTCTTGATGTACTTGAATGCGTATGAACGTTTATTGTTGGAGCGCCATGCTATGTGGCCTTGGTTGACCTAGAATAAATCTTTGGGTATACAAGTGTTCTCTTTAAAGTATGTTGAGAAATTTATTTCCATGCATTTGTATGCCTTGAATCTATGCTCTAATGTGTATACTTATGGGATAAAAAAAAATGAACTAAGCCATCTAATCAATAGTGTTATAATGTAACACCCTTTTGGATTAAGGACATATACTTCATTGCCTTGACTGATGGTTGGGGAGAAAGGGGACTTCCTCCAATGGTAGGTTCGGACCTTCCCCCTTTGTCAACATAAGCTTGGAGGGATAAACTTGTATATTTGAGCTTGGTTTCTTCAGAGATATTTATGATGTTAATGGTATAAGACCACTTTGCATATGTAGCATTTGGCTATTAGCAGAGCCAAGAGTTGCAACTAGAAACAAGAGCAGAGCAAGCATGCAGAAACCATAATTGCTCAAGGGAGCTTTGAAGGGATCTATAGTGTCGACCCAAAAAACTAGATTGATAAGGGTACAAAACAAAACATAAGATTCAAGGTAGATGTTGTGAAGAGGCACACATCAAAGAGTATTAGGATTCAACATTGCATAAGTTTACAGAAATAGCATGCAAACAATTCAGGGAACTTCTCGGAAGGTTAATAATGATATTGCAAATAGAACCAAATTAGTTTTCTAATCAAGACAACCATATCCTCATGCATTATCAATAACTGAGCTATTAAATCACAAAGGACTGTAACAAACACGTACCTGTGATTAATTTTTTTTTCTTCTCTTCCTGGTGTTGTCTTCCTCCTAGAAACATAAACTCTTTCCCCAAAAACCCCTCTAGAAAAAGTCCGCAGAGCCAAAGACCATCCTCTCCTCTCAAAAACACCTTCCGACAGAAGTAGATTCTCCTCATAAATTCCCACTCCCCCAAACATAAATGCAGTAGATCTCCATTTACAGGAGATTTTCTCAAATTAGAGAAAATCAATATCATTATTATCCATGACAACTTACTACCAATAAAACATAAATGACATATGTTCTAGAAAATCTATTTATTCACCAAGATATCAGCTATGATATTAATATCCTCCAACAACATCCCTCAACCAATACATGATCATAATTATTTGTCAACAAGGAAAAATAACAATTTTACTATACACAAAGCAATTACTCCCAACAATGATCACCCCACAATAACATAAGAATCCACATATTGACTCAAACTAACATCCAAACACGACCATACTTATAGAAACATGCAATCATCCAACTTGACCAAAACGACAGGAATCTAGACATGATACATATCCTTTACAAGGATGGTGACAAAATAGATGGGGGCCTTTCGTTATCTCCATACAACCATTTCCATTGGTTAAGGCACGCTCAGACCTACTTAATCAGGTGGAGTCGATCCTTGGTACCTGCAACTTGCACAAACCAGATGTCAAACAAATATGCATATATCATGATCAAAACACACACTATGACAGGGAATCGCAGTATAGCAGGGTGCTCTTCAAAAGTAATGCTACACCGTCCCCTTCACAAACAAAACATAACGCATTATCTATTTTGCCAATTAAATCCATAGAAGACATAAGCTTTAAACATTAGTTCCTACCACATCATCATCAAAGCAATATTTGAATGTCAGATGATCTCATGAAACATAGTACTATCAAATTAACTAGACACATAATTAATCAAAATGCAAGCATTTTGTACTAACATAAGCATCAGAATGTCAGCATAGAAAACATAAATGAATGTCATCATCAGTCATCAAAATAAAACCATCAGAATATACCATCAAGTCTAACCATAAGGCTCTAACTAATAGTAAATCGGAAAGCCAAAATGAGGGGCACTACAGTTACTATGCTCAAATCAAGATTTAAATCAGATCGACCAAAGCATCCAAAAGCAATATCTTCCACCTATTAAGACTACTCATCTAATCCAACATTTGCATCTTCTAACTCATATTTAAATTGCAAGTTGTTTCCTTTGTTAGCTACTGCAGCCTTTTATCTAGATCTACTTGTGAAGTAAATGCAACAAAGATATGGATTTGTTTTATACATGTATGTCAACTTAAATGCTAATAGTGATTTTCATAAACAAGTGTTTATAATTGTTTAACAAATGCAATAATGATTTAAATGACACAGGATCTAATAAAAACATGCACATGTATGCTTAATTAGGTTTGAATAAAATGTACACACATGATGAAATAATTTAGTTGTGATCTCATGAAATAATGTTCTAATATTGTTAGATTAGATTCAACAATGATCATTGACCATGATGCACATTTACTAATTTGTATGCTAATAACTTAAGTAATTCTCTAATGTAAGAAAACTACTCTAAAGAATCAAGACAAACTACATAATTTGTCAAGACTTTAGCAAATGATGAAATAGGAAGTTTAAATTTACTATCTACCAAACATTTTCTTTTATGAATAAAATGATAACATACAAATGGAGAACTAAATTTAAGCATAACATCTATGCAAATGATTAGCATTGATAGGTTCTTTAAGAGGCATACCTTGTTCATCGACTAGTCTATACACATCTGATCCGAAGGATTCAATGATGATGTAAGGTCCCATCTAGTTCGGGCTAAACTTCCCTTTTTCGCCAAGAGGTACATTAACATTGTGTTGATTTTCATAGAGTACCAAATCTCCAATTTTGAATGAACAATGAATAACATGTTCATTGTACCATAATTGCATAGACTGTTAATGAGCTTGAAGATGTTCAAGAGCATTTATATGTTGTTCATCAAGCATCTCAAGTTGTTGATACCGTAATTCCCTTTGAGTATTTTCATCGAGGATGCCCTTGAGAGAAATCTGTAATGAAGGAATTTCTAGCTGCAAAGGCATAATCGCATCAACACCATACACAAGGTTGTACGAGGTAGCACACGTAGACGTACAAACACTTATTTGATAAGCCCATAATGCATATAATAATTGAGTATGCCAATCTCTTTGATGTTTGTTAACAATTTTTTGAAGAATTTGTCCAATTATTTTATTAGAAGCTTCTGCTTGTCCGTTTGATTGAGGATAATACAACGTAGAGAAGTGGTGTTGAATATGATATCTCTTGAGGAATTTCTTCACATCTTTTCTCTTAAATGAAGCACCATTATCAGAAACCATAGTGGAAGGAATACCAAATTGAGAGATTATGTTAACTTGAACGAAATGACAGATTATTTCAGTCGTCGTAGATCAAAGAGGAAATGCTTCAACCCACTTCGTAAAGTAATTAGTAGATGTGATGATAAAAGTAGGTCCTTGAGAGGAAGGAGGATAAATTCTTCCAATAAGATCCAAGCCCCACATAGAAAATGCCCAAGGTGAAACCTAAGCACGAAGTTCCTAGGTAAGAGCTCGAAATAGATTATTATGTTGTTGACATTGCAGGCACTTTTTAACAAAGGCAAAGGCATCTCGTTCCATGTCTTTCCAATAGTAACCCCTATAAAGAAATTTTGGTACAAGAGATCTTCCACCGAAGTGTCCTCCATAGGCACTTAAATGTGCCTCCTCTAGGGCGATCGGGATCTCAGAGCTATTAAGGAAATGAAGGAGGGGTCCTTCGTAGCTTCATTGATATAGAATGTTTGATAAAATTATGTAGCACACCACAAGTTTACATATGCAAACCTAAGCACTTCTGGATGCTAGATTAGGGAGGGTACCATCACACAAATATTGGAATATATGGGAGTACCATTTTCTTGAATCTATATTATCACAAAAGGAAACATCAATGATTTTAGATATTGAAGGTTCTTTGATATTATAGATGATGAGTTGATAATTCCCAATAGAATCTTCAAGGGACATAAAGATGAGAACTTCAATAAAGATAAGGCCAAGTCTTGATGCTAAGATAACTTATCTTTCTTTGCTTGATAAGATCTAGTGACTTGTCTTATGATCAATTGAGAATCACAAAATATTGAAATATGTTTGATGTTAAGAGACAAAGTAGCACGCGAGCCAATAATAAGGGATTCATACTCTGCAATGTTGTTGGTACATAGAAAATTGAGACGGTAAGATAGAGGAATTAGCTTACCTGAAGGAGGTACTAGTATAATACCAGCATCGGAGATAGTTCAACATCTAGAACCATCAAAGAATAATTTCCACTTAGCCTCAACATCCACTAAAAGGATTTGATCATCGGGAAAAGATTCTTGATTTGAAATAGTGAATGGTGAAGGAGGTTCCGCTAAGTGGTCAGTCAACACTTGTCCTTTAATTACCTTTTAAGAGATGAATTTGAGGTCAAATTCCATTAATAACATAACCCACTTTGCTAAGCATCCTGAAAGCTCTATTGTAGCAAACATATGCTTCAAAGGATTGAATTTTACAATTACATTTATTTCATCATTTAAGAGATAATGTCTAAATTTTTGTGTTGTAAAATGAGAGCTAGGCATTTCCTTTCTATCGCAGTGTATCACATTTCATATTCGAGCAAAGTTTGGCTGATGTAATACACAACACATTCTTTTCCATTGTCATCATGTTGTGCTAACAAAGTTATGAGAGCATTAGGGGATGCCGATGTATAAAGAATGAATGGTCATCCAGAGATAGTTGGTTGTAATATAGGTGGATTGGCAAGATATCTTTTGAGATCATCAAAAGATTTCTAACAATCACTATCCCATTTAAAGGTAGATTCTTTCTTGAGTAGTTGTGTGAAAGGAAGAGTCTGATCTGTGAGCTGTGAAACAAATTGATGAATAGATTGAATCTTCCCTTGCAAACTATAGAGTTGTGAAATAGTTTTGGGAGATGGCATGTTAACAATGGCATCAATCTTCTTTGTGTCTCTTTCAATACCACGATGCAAAACAATGAATCCCAATAGCTTGCCACTATTAATGCCAAAGATGCATTTTCAAGGATTCAAGTGCATGTTATATCTACGTATACACTCAAAGATTTGATGAAGAATTTTTACGTGATCCTGGTGTAAAATAGATTTGGCCAGAATATCATTGACATAATCCTCTAAGATGTTATGCATTCAATCATGAAAGATAAGTGTCATAGCCCATTGATAAGTTGCACCAGCATTCTTTAATCCAAATGACATGACAATCCAACAAAATGTTCCCCAAGGAGTTATAAAAGCTATTTTATATTGATCATGAGGATTGATGAATATTTGATTATAACGAGAGAAACCATCAATGAAGGAAAGTAACACATGGCCAGTGGTAGAATCGATAATCATATCAATATTAGGAAGAGGAAAATCATCCTTGAAAGATTCTTTATTCAAATCTTGAAAGCCATTACACATTTGAATATGGTTGTCAGATTTAGCGAGAACCACAATATTCAAGATCCAAGGTGAGTAGTCAATAGGGTGGATAAAGCCTGCTTGCAAAAGCTTCTCTATCTCAACTTTGACCAACAATACAACCTTAGGATTTCTCTTGCGTATCTTTTGTTTAACCGGCTTAGCATTAGGGTGAATAACAATATTATGTGTTACGACTTGAGGATCGATGTCAGCATATCAGAGTATGTCCAAGCAAAGAGATCAGGATATTCATGTAAAAGAGATGTGATTTCTTGTTTTTCTTCTGTATCTAGGTAATTTCCAATAGGGATGACTTTTTCAGGGTCATCCTTATCCATCAAAACATTGACAATCTTCCCATTAGTGAGAGTACTACAGTCTTGAATGTCAAGAGGATGAAGGGATTCTATAGGTGACTCATGAGGTGCCAAGGTATCATCAAATAAACATGCATCCTTCCCAAAGTATGCTTATGCATTTAAACAATAAGAAAGTCCACGATCATGATGGTAACATGGTAAGTGATCATAAGCTCCTAAGAATTCAGTCAAAGCTTCATCTGCTGAAAAAGTATCCAAAGGAATATCTTGAAAATCAAAATCTGTATCAATCAATTCTAGATATACCCATTTAAGTGTTGATGATGAGATTGTGTTGACATTTAGATTAGGATGACAAGTGGATTTGGTGGGCCCTAAAGGATGATATCCAAGTCCAAATGAAGAGTAATGTGGATTAGCCTCCAAAAGGACTTTAATACCTTTCTCCCTTATACCACAACCATTACTGTTATATCCACTTTGAGAGAGGATTTTAAAACCCTGAACATAAATAAATGCCATTTCTGAAGAGGAAGGGGGCAAACTATAGGTCTCATATTCAGTAGTATAAGAATAAGTGTTATCACCATTATTTTGTAAGGGAATTTTAGGTGTTGGAGTAGAAATTGAAGCCACCTTAGAATTTTTCATCTTTGATGGTGAGACTTTATACTCCCCTACAAAGGTAGGTGTAAATTCTAATGAATCCCAATCATCTCCAAAGAGTGTATTCGAAGGAGAATCAGAGTCTTCTACAATGACCTCCTTAGGAGAGGGAGAAGAATTGATTTTAGAAAGAGGATAATTGAGAGAAAATGGCTTAAAATATTGGTTATTTTTAGCCTCAGTTTGTAAACAACATTCCAAAGTCAGATCAGCTTCAATTGTATGGATCTATAAACAAACTTTATTGATCAATGAAGAGTAGATGGAACTTCCCCCATGGCATGAATCCAAGGTCTACCAAGAAGAATATTATATGAAAGAGAATTAGGCATGACATGAATAAGGGTAGCAATGTCATGGGAGCAACCCTAAGAGGTAAGGTGATAGTACTCAATGATTGTCTACCAACATTATCAAAGCCACAGATGTTGAGTTTACCTAGTTTAATGAGAGAGGTATCATCATTGATTTTATGTAACAAGTCTATTCTATAGAAAATTAAGACCTAATCCACCATCAATCATGGTACGTCTAACTCTCATATTATGAACGAAGACAAATATCATAAGAGATTCATTTTTTTTTAAAAATTCTACAGGAGGTAATTCATGTGGTTGAAATATATCCAATTTAGTCACATGTGCATACAATCTAATAGATTTGCTACATCATTTGGTTGAATAGTAGGTGGAACAATCAACTTTTTAAAAGCTTCTTGGAGCATTCTGTGGTATGTAGGTGATGTTTTTATCGACTCCCATAGAGAGATCTTTGTTCTAGTAGCTTGGAGTTGCTCAACAAGATCATAATATCTACCATTATGAATAGGAAGACGAGGTGCTTGAGGAATAATAGGTTGAGAAGGTGGAAGAGAAGCAGGAACAAATTGCATTTTTTCCATTGTCTAGTGTTATATGTGTGAGCAACTGCATTGTGAATGAGTTGTTGCGCCACATTTTGATTAAAAGGACTATTTCCAGTGGTTTGTTTTGCATAATTGAAGATATAACCAGGAGGTCTGGGTGTTTTCAGAGAACCTCCTATTGTGATAGATGATTGAGGAGTATCATTTCGAAGATGCACAACAATTTTAGGTTTCTCAAGTTCTTTTGGAGAATCGGAAACATAAATTGTATTGATGATTCTTTAAAACAGAGATGATTTAGGAGCCATAGAGGATGATTTCGTAGAGATGAATTCATCCAAGGCTTCATCTAACATATCAAAATCATCACTACTAAATAGCTCATCAAATGCATTAAAATCTTGAATAAAGCAATTCGACATCACTGCATATCCTACTTTTCCAAACTTTATAGTGATAAAGTAAAGAACAAGGAGATGAAATGAAATATATTTATGCACAATATGAAATGTATCAAACTATGAACATCAATGCTTTTACTCTATTTTCCCATAAATAGCTAAAACATACTCAACATCACTTTTCAAGCTAGAACTACCATAAAATGAAATTTTAGGTAACCCTAATAAATATATATGAATAAATGCAAGATGTAGGAGTAAAAATGTGTAAAAAAAATTAGTTGTAATCAGATCTAAACATCAGATCAGAAATTTAAATTGCATTACAATGGTCTAATTTCATGAAGTGTAAATAATATTAAAAGCATAGGCTATTTTCATAAAAAACACATGCTAATCTTTCCAATTTCAATTGTCACATATGAAAAGCATGTACTAAAGATAAAGTATGGTTAGGAACAACAAATGAATTTATTTTTAAACAATACTAACAAGATCTGAAACAACACACTAGTCTTCAAACCCTAGGTTCAAGACTAGCTAGGTTTTTATGAAATGCAAGGATTTTGTAACCCTAATGATGAATTTGAATGTAAAATGTACTATATGCAATCAAAGAAATGATGAATGCACCTAATTTAAATCAGATCTATAATAGAAAACAATCTTTTTTAGCAATGAAGAAGGATGCAAGCATGTAAGAAGAGTTAGATTCACCAAAATGTTATGTAGAAAAGAATGATCTAGCCTTAGGAGTTAAACTAGGTCGAAACCCTCTTCTACAAAAATTGAGACGCAAACCCAACTTAGATTCTACCCTTGAGGGAGAGCCAAACTATAGGGGTTCTGCCTCTTTATTGTATATACAAGTGTTACACCAAATTCAACCAATCTAGCTGGGGCACAAGATCAAACCCTAGTAGAGAAAGATTAAGCTAAAAAAGACTGTCAAAAGCAAGATCTGAGAAACTAACTGAAAAATAGAGGCAAAGAGATAATTCAAAACCTAGATCTGGGGATAGAAAGACACAGGTTCAGGGTGCTTGGGTGCCCTATATCTCTTTTAGGGTTTATAGAAACTATCACTTTCATCAAGTCTACACCTATAAGATCTTCTGTCTTCTAGACTGGTATCCTCTGAAACCTATTTGCCTACTCTGTACACAAGAAAGAAGAGGAAATGTTTGTGGCTATATAGGAGCTTGCCTTAGGCAAACCCCCATTTTGGTATTTCTACCTCACAGATAGCCAAGATTAAATCCATATGTCATGTGTGCTCAGAAATCCTAAGTGTGAGTAGTAACATGCAAGATCTAATCAAATAATATCAAACCCTAGTCCTGTATGATTCAAGAAAATAGGAAGGAATGATGTAAAGGATGATTCACTCAAGGAAGCTTACAACTTCACCTCAAGGACAAAGATTCATGGAAGGTTTACAGAATAAGAAGGTGATGAAACCATACCCTTGGCAAGTACGCAAGCCAAATGTAAGTTGGTGGTTTCAACCCTTCTCCCAATCATGCAAAGTGCTTCAACCTAGGAGCCAATGAGATAGACTCAAGATCTCATCTCCTAGCCTTCATATAAATCTTTCCAAGAGAAAAGTAGAACTCCACTTGATTGAAAACCTACAATAATACAATAGAATAAATAGCAAATAGCAATAGAGAACTTTTCCACATTTGAAATCAAGCTTGTCATCTAGCATGCATTTAGTTTTAAATGAAACAAGTCACTTGCCCTTATACAAGAATCATAGAAAAAGAGTAATTAGGATTAAAATGCCAATATAACACACCAAAAAGTAACTTTGAATTTAGGTTTGGCCTAAGCAATATCAAAGCTAAGTTTGTCACCTTAAATTGCATCTTGAAACACGAGAGGGACCAGGGCACTTGGGCACCTTGGGTCCTGAGCAATTTCAAGGCTTAAGTCTGCTCTTAATGTGGGGATAACTCCAAATCTTAATTTATTTCTCGGGGTCATGATACAACTTCAATCAGAATCATGACATTCTCTATAAATGGGGCCAAAAGAAGGTTTTAAGGTGGACCTAAAAATGGACTAGGCTTGGGATAACTAAATGGAGGAGCTGTAACATGTCAATCCATAAAGCTTTAAAATTAACATAAACACTTATCTTAATCAAGTGATTAGTTAACAACAAGATTTTCCAAATCAAAGTTAACAATAATAAATCATTATCATTTCATCAACTAAGCACGTCATTCTAAACAGAATATAACAAAGCTTACATTTTCAATAATCAATTACATATCCAAGTGAATAACTTTCACTATGTATGTACAAGTTATGCTCAAGGCATCATATATCAAATTATAAATTACAATTGACTATTAAGTCATAAAATGAAAAACGTTGTATCTGGAACATAAGACATATATTTTCATAAGCCTTGATCTGTCTCATGCTTGGGAAGGAGAGCATCATCCTGGTGCTTTTCCACCAACCACAGACCTACGGTCCCCCACTCAACGTCCTAACTGGAAGTGGCCCTACCCTTCATGGAAAGGTTAGATATTATGAACCATTAGGTTAGCCATCTAAGTATTTGGTATTGTGTCCTTCATAATGCCTCTCGGTCACACAACTATAGATCCACTCTAACTATGTATGACACTACTGTAGACACTATGCCATTTGGAGCATTGTGGAATGGATGCATTACTCTGGCCAAAGATTTACATACATAAATGTTATGCATTGAACATTGTCATTTGTCCACCACCTCGACTCAACTTATAAGCTGTCATGTCCTACAGTTACATAGTTCAACCCTTCTCAGTCTAGAACAATTAAGTTCAAAAATCATCTTAGTCCATTCCTTGGACATTTGACTTGGTCATGATAACCCATCTTGGGGTACTAGATGTTCGAGCAACTGGGAACTAGTGACTCCACGTCACTTTGTCCCTCACTTGGTTGCAAAAATAAAAGATTCTATCATGTTCTCCATATCTACCTTACTGGCTAGGAGTTTACTTTATTTTCTTAGTCCATAATCTACATTCAATTCATAAAGTCAATGCTTTGAACTTATAGTGACTCATAGAATCAATACCCTTTACAAAGTTCAATCTTGGAAGAGCTTCTTGAATGTGACTCGTAAAGAAATAACTCAACCCTTTTGAAAATAAGGCATGCATGTACTATTATGTAGTCAAACATAAAGATACAAGGTTCTTTTCTCAAGAGACCTTCTTGACTCAAAATTGTTAAAGAAGCAAACTTAGCCATTCATAACGAAGGCTTGTATGTACTATAACATAGTATAATATATCGATATGACTCAACCCATAGGATTCCAAGATAATAACATGATCATATGAGACCTTTCATTTCCAAGAGAAATGTTATAGAATCAAGTACATTACATGCACAAAGGCTCATTACATACAGTTGATGTTTTGCATCTTTCAATTCGAGGGAAATTGTGTTATTATTAATAAAAATGGTTTAAAAAAGAGTTCTTTATCAAAATTGAAAGTCATTATCATAATAGGATTCGTACTTTACCTGCTATCATAAGCAAGTTCTAGCTATAGAGAGTATGATTCTAAGCTCCTGGCTATTATATCCATTTAGAATGCAATTGCCCTTTTAGGCTTTATAGTTTAAACAAAGACTTTGGGCCCTCGTGGCTACTATCCAAGCATTTTGAAATATCATAAGAAGTTCAAGGTTTGAAATATGTTCAACAACAATGATAACCCTATCAAGTTTAAACATAGGTGAATAAAGATAGCATTTTACCCATTGACACCACCATCATACGATGACATAATGGTGCAGGAGCACCTACCTGACAGCTGGCCTTCATGAGGCAGTTAGTAGTTATAGGTCTTGTTTGTGTTTCCAAGAAGGTTTGTTAGACCAATTGTATGTAATAAGGTCATGCTGATCATGATAAGATCATGCTGACCAGGCTTTTGCTATTTTTAGTTAGTTTGTTAAGACAGTTGTCATGATGCGTGTTCGGTGGGATCTCCCAGCCGCTTGGAGAGTTCCCAGCCGCTTGGAGTCGGGTCAGTAGTACTCGTAGGAAAATCTTTATAAGCATGAGGATCGTTTGATATTGGACAGACAGAGAGATATCATCGATCAGCAGTATAGTCTTGCATTAAGCAGAGGAGTTCGAGTGTGCTGTGTGAGCAGCAGTATATTGTATTTACATCTTTTGAAATCGAATAAAGAGATCCTGTTATTGTTCATCCTCTGGTGAATTCCCTTTCTTGATCGATTCGCTGGTTTGGTGGCCATATGGATTTGCTGATCCATTCCACCGGTTGATCCGTCTGATCGGTGGAATGGCAATGTACAGTAGGTTAGTAGTTAGTTTGTTTTCCGTTTGCATGCAGGTGTGCAGGATCGCGGTCGAAAGATGTTGAGAAGCCTAGCATCCTCATGTGCTAGGTTGAGCTGATTGAGTTGGAAGATCACCCTGAGAGTGGATCGGGTCATCCCTGGAGGATCGGCGAAGTGAAATTTCACTAAGTGAAGAAGTTCGGTAAAGACGGCATCATCAGGATATTTCTGCAAATATCCTGCAGTCGGGTTAGGCATCATCATTCGGATAAGTGAAGATGAACATGATGCAGTTGAGCGCATGAAGTGCGAGTTCGTCGGGGTGATCATCATCTGGAGGAGCCGAGGAGGAGTGCATCGGCATCAGGTAGAAGATCGGGTCATGAAACTGTTGGAGTTTTCATGTTGCGAGTGCATCAGGATGTTTTAGGCCGGACATAGACTAAGTGCATGTATCGGCATCAGGATCATCATATCGGGAGTGCCAAACATCCGCGTATCGCGAGTAGATGCGGGAGTGAAAGTTTGTTTTTTTGACTAAGTGTTGAAGAGGTCATCAGGATATTGGGTGACGTCATCGTCATCAGGATATGACATCATCGTCATCAGGATATTGAGATATCCCCCCTGTGCGAGTTTATCCTGCCGTTGTTAAATGGTTAAGTATCGGCATCGGCAGAAAGTGTGAAGCATCATCAGGAGGTTTCGAAGAGAACCGGATGAATTATATCATGATGCTGTTGCTTGTATCGTCGGGTAGCGGAGCATCGAAGGGAAGGTGCTGAAGGTGATCATCATCAGGATATTTGGAGCAACCGGATATTTGGATATCCTGCTGACGAAGGTAGTGTCAGAGATCGTGATGATAACGCTAGTGTTTGGAGCCCGATGAACAGTGCAACCGGAGGATGTTTTCGCCCGCTGAACATCATGATGATGATGTTAGGAGGAAAGCGGAGAAGGTGAATAGTAGTCGGCAGGAGGACAATTGCGATCGTCCGAAACATGATGATGCTGACTGTGTAACGCGAAATATGATGATGCTGTTGGTAGTTTTAGGGAATATGATGATGATGGCGAAGGTGATGATGATGAGATTGGTCTGCAGACATTCATGCTATATGCGAAGGTTATAGTGTGGATGCCTCTGCATCACATAACAAGTAAAAGATTTAAGCAGAGTTTAGTTCTCTATCTAACAGTGCACCATGAGCTTATTGATTGCATTCCGCATATGATAATCATTTAGGTGACCAAGGTTTATACGTATACACAGTAGTATACTTTTGACCATAGCAATGATAAAAGAATAATTGTTCACCTTTCTTAAATAAACAACAAACAAAAAGAGTTCAAAACGACTTGTAAGTCATAGAAAAACATTACATTCTTGAGCATGTTGACACCGTCGACTTTGTCTTTCATATCCACGATAGATAACTTATAATAATAAGTAAAGGTATTAGTTATAGAATACTGAGCTTCAGTTTCTACCTGATTTGGTAATTGTTTGAATGTATCGACTAAGTCAAGGTTTACATAGAGCTTAGCTCAGTTTTCTCAAGCTTCTCCTATAATCATTGAATCCTTGCACAAAGAAAATTGTCTATATCTCTCTTTCGAGAGTCATTTCTCCAGCCCCATGCATACACTCCAGACAACTTACTTCTCCAAAAAAGTAATACTTTTTCCACCACACACCCAAAAAGAGATAAGACTCTTTCTTTCCAATCGGTCATAACCGATTCCTTTAGCATGCATGCAAGAACATGTTTAACTTTCCTATGATTAGGCTCGCCACCTCTCCATAATTTGATCGGTTGGCAAGAATAAAGGCATGAAAATAGTGTTAACTTGGCCACCACCCTTCTTCCCACTCTTTGTGGGTGATGACTGGCCGAGTGCCCCCACCAACTAATAACAATATAAGATAAAATGATAATATGATTATCATTCATATTTGATCTCAAAAAAAAATTCAACCAAATGAATTATATATATAATTATACTTACACACCCTTATCTAAGGGTTTAGGGATATACATAAACATTAGTAATATCAACTCCAACAATTAAAATCACATACGTTCGATGTGACTACCGGGTCGAGCATTGCTCCCGTAGAAAGCATCATTCACCCCAAAACAATAGATAATCAAATAAACATAGACACTAAACAAAATGAGGAAAAAGAGCATGGAACCAAAGGGTCCACGGAAAGTCTATCGAAATCGACAAACAATTCAACATGACAACCTTGTGACCAACATCTTTTGCCAACATCTTAAAAAAATAAAGATGTTGAGTAATGTTTGATTGACCAGTCGAGATAGAGAACGTAGCTCACCCTAATAGCGAGAGTTTAATGGACAAAGTATGATACTCAGATGACTAATTAACCCCTTTTCTTGACATCTAACTCTTCCTCCAGGATGATACTCTCCTTCCTTCTTCGAAGGGCATTGTGTTTTCTTGTTCACACTCAGGACCATAAAACCATGATCACTGCATCATCATCTTATTTTACAATTCAAACTAATTAAATATTCATATGAACAAATAATTTCATAACTAACTATCATGAATAATTAACCTCATAATCAAATATTAAATCAAATATTTCCACAATATCAAATTAGTTAACTATGATTAATCCTCCTGATTACCATGCATGGTTAAGATTAGGTCTATTTGTAATTTGGGGATGTAACATATCTCCCCCCATGAGAATAATCATTCCTGATGATTAATTGTCTTAAAAGTTAATCAACATAATAAGAAAATGTTTCAAGAGCATAATAAATAAGTTTTTTCAGAAAAGATGAGGAAATCTAGCATGAAAGTCATCATAGTTTTCCTAGGTGGCATTTTCCTCTACATATTGATCCCATTGGATGTTGCGCTGTATTAACTCTTTGTTACGTAAGCGTTGTTACCGCCTGTATGTGCAGTCTAGTTTCAATTGAAAAATACAAAAAATCAGTCATATGCATGTGTCTTTGTATATACAAAGGTGTTTGTATATACATACAGGTCAAAATGTGCATTAGCGGGCTTGTGAAATCTCTGTTGGCTTCCAGAAATGTTGAAAATTTGAGTTATATGCATGTTTTAATGTATATCAGGTTGCATATACATTAGTGGAATCTTTCGCAAGACTCCCAGGAATATTCTGCACTTGTATGCATCTTCAATTGCATATCGGGTTCAAGGTGGAAGATACATTGAGGGAATATCCTGTAGAAGATCCTGTGTTTGTATGTGCAGGAATGAATGTATGTCAATATACATCAGGTCTTATGCAATGAAAAATATACAAGAGGCCCGATATACATCTGCTACAGTATAAAGGTTCATCGTCAGCACATACAATGAAAAATATACAAGGGTGAATGTGTCTCTAACATACAAGTCAACATGCAGGCGTTGAAAGATACAAGGAAAGTATGCATTCATCGAATATTCCGTCATAGATTTTGTAGTTGTATAAAGGGGTTTGTATATTTGTGTTTGTATAGTTGACATACAAACAAATATACATTTGCTACAGTGCGGCGGAGGTGATGCATGTGGTAGGGCCCGCGAGTATATACAAAAAGGTTTGTATATTCGGCATACAGGAGAGGTAGATACAAGGTTGAATGTATGTTTGACATACATTGGCGACATCCAAGAAGGAATCTATATCGCATATCCTAAAAGATTCCTTGCTTGTATGTTAGGGGATTTGTATGTTTGCATATATAGGCCGATATACAAAAGGAGGACATACATTCTAGACGCGATGGAGGAATAAGGTGTAGTGAATGAAATTTGAGGTCTGACTTGTATATAAGGTAGTTGTATATGCATTTGTTTGTGCATATACAAGGGAAAAAATGGCAAAATGAAGAAAGGAAAAGTCAGCGATAGGAGCATGAAGTGCCTACGTGGCATGTTTTCATTGGTTCGCGACTTTTCAAAGGTGTTTTGGGGCCACAGATCTCAGCGATGGGGAGGTGATCAACGGCTGTGTTTTGATTTTGCTGGAGCGATGGTTTTCTTTGTCTACGGCCCATTTTTGAGCGGGAAAATCTTCAAATGCATCTGCTATTGCATCCCGTGGGTAGATGAAGCATTTATGGTAGGATTGCGGATAGGCATGGGCCGGTGGTTGAATGGTCAAGTACTTGATTTGTGACGGGGAGTCTTTCAGTGATGGCATAGGGCTTGAGCTCAACCATTTCTTGCCCTTCTCTTGCTTCTTCCCATTTTGTCCCCTGCTGCATTTATTATTTTGAGCGCCATTTCTAGTGCTGTGTATCTGACGGGAAATTTTGACCTCGCCTTGTAATTAATTTTTGTGAAGTACACTTTCTTGCTATTTTAAGCAGATAGTGTTACTCAGTTTGTTGTTGTTGAAAACTTGGGCAAATTTTGGGGGGAAAGATAACGAAATACAAAGCATTTTCTTGTTGTTCTATCTCATTTTGGAGTTTATGTATTGCATCTGTGATGTATCTTGCACATATGTTCAGTTTCAGTGTCAATTTTATATGAAAAATGCTTGTTGCATGTATTTATCTATTTGTCTCCATTTGTTGCATGTAATTTCTTCTTTTGAATCTGGTTGCTAAGGGTTTCATAGATTCAGGGATACAAGTTTCTGTATCACGTGCTTCATCTCTAACTTCCATTCAAGGAGTGGATTAAATTGTTTTAGGTCAAGCATGGAGAAGGTTATGTGTCAGCAGGGATATCTGTAAGTAGAGGCAGCTAAATACCCATCCTTGGGTGATGTTTGTAAGGCAAGCATCAATCCATCCCCTTGAAACTCAAATGCCAGTTGCAAGCCGTCCTCATGTATATGTCTATTTGACTCCTTGCCCTGAGATAGGCACTAGTTTGTTCTTGTGAAGTAGTTATGATCCAAAGCCCCTGTCTTGCATCCAAACCATCAAATTTCAAACCCTTCCATAATTTCAACCTGGTAGTTGTAGGAGTAGGATTAGGAACCCCTGCATACTCTCATACCTGACCAGACAAATATGTCCCAGAAAGTTGCCAAACTTGTGATCTATTATTTAGATCTTGGTCCTAAAATGAGAGTATTTTGCCTGTTATCACAAAGCTAAATCATTTTGTCATTGGGCTAGTCAATGTTATATCTTTAGCTATAGGGATACCCCCCTTGGTGCGGCAGAACCAGAAGTGAAGGGGAGGCAGCTCACGCAACCTCCCGTAATCTGTTGGCTGAAACTGCCCATGCATTGGAACTGGCAAACCCTCTGCCGATTCAGGAACCAACAAGCGTAGCTTACACATTTCAAGCACCTTTATGGGCTCGATCACCACCACCCCTGGGTCCTTCACTTGTAGAGCATTCCAATCGAGCATAGGAATTCGATTATCAATAGAGTTAAAATTTTTCAAATATGAAATATGAAACACATTATGCATCATGACAAGAGCTAGTAGTAGAGCAATTCTGTATGCTACTGGGTTAACTTTTTCTAGAACCTCGAAATGACCCATGTATCTTAGTGCTAGTTTGGACATCTTTCCAAATTTAATGGAACTCGTCTGAGGTTTTACCCTTAGGAGAAATTTCTCTCCCAATGTTAAATGCCTTTCGATGCACTTAGCATATGCATAACTCTTTTGTCTATCATTGGCTTTTGCTAGCCTTCTCTTTATCAGATGGACTTGCTCTTCCATCTTTGATAGGGTTTATGGACCAAGGCTAACCCTATCTTCTAGCTTGTCCCAACTTATAGGGGTTCGACACTTCCGTCCATATAATGCCTCAAATGGAGCCATCTTAATAGCTAAGTGATAGGAATTATTGTAGGCAAATTCCACCAGAGGAAGATAATCCTCCCACTTGTATTGTTGATCCATGAAATACATCCTCAATAAATCCTCCAGCACTTGGTTCACCCTTTTAGTTTGTCCATCCGTTTTAGGATGATAAGAAGAATTTATATTCAACTGGGTTCTAAGTGACGAGAATAAGGTTTGCCAAAACCTCAAAGCCATTCATGCATCCCTATCTGAGATGATTTTCTTAGAAATGCCATGCAGTCTAAAAATCTCTTGAACAAATTTTTGAGCAATGATGGGTGCCCCATCCGTCAAGTTCCCAGGTATAAAATGAGCGGCTTTGGTGAGTCTATCCACCACAACCAAGATAGCATTGTGCCTATTCCTTGACATAGGAAGCCCTTGTACAAAGCCCATGCTTATAATTTGTCATTTCCACTCAGGAATTTCATGAGGGTATAAGAGTCCTGCCGAGTGATGGTGTTTTGCCTTCACCCTCTGGAATTCCATACACTTAGCTACAAAATTTATAGCATCCTTCTTCATTCCCTTCTAGAAATATAAGGGTTTCACATCAACAAGTAACTTTGTTACTCCAGGATGTCCAGAATGTGACGCAAAATGAACCTCTTTCCATACCTATTCCTTAACTCTACTGAGTCAGGTACATACATCCTTCCTTTAAACCTTCATAACCCATTTGGTTCAAGGTTGAATCCTTCATACCTCAGATTCTGGGTGTTTTCTTCAAGGGCTTGTTTTACCTACTCATAAAACTCATCTCCCTTGGATTTTTGTAACACCTGATTCCTAAAATTAGAATGTATAGAGATCATGGAGGAGACATGTCTTCTCCTGCTCAAAGCATCTGCCACTTGATTTTCTTTTCCTTGAGTATATTTAATCTCGAAATCATAATCTGAGATAAATTCCAACCATCTTCTTTGTCGAGCATTAAGATGTGGTTGAGTGAACAGATATTTAAGTCCTTGGTGATCTATTTTCAGCTTGAAAGGTTTCCCAAGTAAATAGTGTCTCCACATTTGAAGTGCATGAATGAGTGATGCAAGTTCCAAATCATGTGGGGCATAATTTTGTTCATAGTTTTTCAGTTTACGTGATTCATACGCAATGACATGTCCATCCTAGACTAGTACACCACCTAAGCCTTCCCCTGAGGCATCGATAATGACTACAAACTGATCCTCTGGGTTAGGTACTTTCAAAATTGGTGCTGAAGTCAATTTTTCCTTCAGTAGGTCAAAGGCCTCCTAGCACTTATCTGACCACTCAAATTTCTTGCCCTTTCTCTGAAAGGAAGTTATAGGATATGCAATTTTAGAGAAATTTTTCATGAACTTCCTGTAATAACCAGCAAGGCCCATGAAACTTTAGACCTTGTGAAAATTTCTTGGTATCGACCATTCTAAAATTGCCTTAATCTTAGCTAGGCCCATAGCTATCCCCTTAGCTGAAATTGTGGCCCAAGTATTGTACCTCCTTTTGAAAGAAAGTACATTTGGAGAGCTTGCCATAAAGTTTACACTCTCTCAACCTCTAAAGAACAATTCTTAAATGTTACAGATGCTCTTCCTCATTTTTAGAATAGATTAGAATGTCATCAAGAAACACTAAGACAAACTTATTCATAAATGCTACCCTGAACACACTGTTCATAAGATTCATAAATGTTGCTGGTGCATTCGTCAATCCAAAAGTAGGACAATAAATTCATAATGTCCATATCTAGTTCTAAAGGCTATCTTATGGATGTCCTCATCCTTTAACCTCAATTGGTGATATCCAGACCGAAGATCGATCTTGGAAAATGTTGGGTTTTTTCCAACTGATAGTTCCTAAGTCTCCCTACAATGTAGCCATCACTTATCAATAGGACACTTAGGTCAGATGCCAACAGTACAGGAGATAGACTCTAAATGTCTTCTCTCTTTCTTCAGGCTCTGCAAAACCTAGGGGGTATTCCCTAATCAATACCCACAGGTTAAAATTCTGAGTTTTCTAGGATATTGATACAAAGTAGATAAATCCTCTTTTATTCAGGCCAAAGCTGTAAGATATATGCAAAGGGGCTATCTTTGGTCTATATTTTAGGTGTGGACCAGAGGATTTGAAACCTAGAACTACTCATAAAATCCTAAAGGTTTGTAAATACTATTTGATTTTGTTTTATGTTTGGCTGCAAGATTAGGGTTTTGATTCATAAATTCAACACAAGGTCAGACCGGTGCTTATCTCAGGGCATGGAGTCTAATAGACATATATATATGTGAATGATTCCCATAAAATTAAACCAATAATCAAAATTTAAGGGGTTTTGCTAGCATTTACCTTGCAAACACTACCCAAGATACAGTATTTAGTTAACTCTACTTACAGACATCCCTATTGTAATATATTCTTCCCCATACTTAACCCAAAATGTTTAATCTAGGGTCATCCCACAATAGTGGGTTACACTTTTGTGGATGAAGAAAAATTGAAGGTACTAAAAAATCTTTAGCAGGTGCCTTTGTTCAAAGGTCAAATCTTCGAACAAAGGCCTTGTCAGCCAATTCAAAAAGCAAAACAGCAGAGCCTTCATTTGAAGGAGGTCTACGAATGAAGGCTATTGAGCACCAAATAAAAAATAATAATTTAATGCCTTCGATCGAAGACTTTCTTCGATTGAAGGCATTAAATTATTATTTTTTTTATAAAATAGGTAAGACTCTCAAATGATAGTTTTTTTGTCATTTGAGAGTGCAACAGTTGAAGGGAGCTGTGGACGAAGGCGACAACACTGCAGATGAAGGCGACATGGAATGAGATGAAGGTGACAGGGTCGAAGGTGACAGGTGGGAGCTCTGCGACAGGTAAAGACCCCACATCAGCATCCATGTCGAGCTCCCACAGGTGCATAAATTTGCCGTGCCATTTCTATACATATATGCACAATACTTGCCATGAACTTGAATATATATATGCTTGCCAACATTTCATTCTTGCCCCTAGATATGCTTGCCAACAGGGGCTTCCATGGCTTCCATTACAGTCAATTAAATATAGAAAATTTGCTACTATGAAACCCTAGTTTGGCAATAGGGTTTGTCATTAGAGTTAATGAAATATAGAAAAATTTAATTAAACGCAGGAACTTTGATGAATTCAGTTAAAGAACTAGATCAAACCAAACTAGGGTTTGTTAAACCCTAGTTTGGTAAACTAGGGTTTGTCATTACAATTAATAAATTAGAGAAAAATTTCATAAAAAACAAAAAAAATTCTTGATACAATGAAAGAACTATCAAACCCTAGAGTTTCAAAAGAAATTAGGGTTTGTCAAATTAGGGTGAAAAGATGAATTTAGTTTCACCCTAATTTGACAAACCCTAGTTTGGCAAACTAGGACCATTTATCTTTTGATCCTTGTTCTCCTACTTCCCATATGGCTTATACATATACTAAACCTACTAAATTCATCACACATGGATATTCTAAGCATAGAGGCATTGCATTGATACGTAAAGTTCAAGAAATTATAGACAAATGGAAGATAAACATTACACATAGTCATAGGCACAAAAATCCCTCACTTGATAAGATGAATCATGGAAAAACAAGTCACATGAATGTCAATATCCTAGTCATGTTCACCATAACCCGTGCACTATATTGAGGTTACATGACATAAAATATAAACCACCCAATATGAGCAGGTACATTGACATATCACATTTTTAGAATTACCACATTACATCAAGGGCATATAATGCCTTCCCCCCAACATATTGTACTCTTATTGTCACATCATTTACAGTAGGGGCATCATGTTTTCCCTCCTTCCACATCTTACATGTCTTTATTGAGCTATATATTTATATTGATGGACATCTTATCTCCCCACTTTGTGAAGCTCTATTGTGCTATTTTTCCCATCAGGGGCTATTTAGCTATACATGTGATTTGATAATCACACCATTACACACCAATTTTTTTGTGCCTTCATGCTTATCTATGACCATTATTAGACATTGATTATGAGTGTATAGTGACACATCTTTCAACTTATATTGAGGGTGACCACACTAAATCAATTTTAACATAATACCAATTTTGGGGAGGCATGTTAAAATATAGTTCTAGTCAATATAGGATACATAGTGAGTGGACTACTTCATTTTTGACATGGGTTTCATTGTTAAAGATTTAATATTTATGTTTATCGTAAGGGTCAATGCAAGAGAGTTTGATTAGAGAAAATCCTATTGGAGGGATGGATAGAGGCATTAGAGTGGACAAGACATTGACACTTTTGAGGAAGAAATTAGTGGTCATAAATTAGAGCTAAAATACAAAGGACTACATATAGAAATTATGTCAAATTTATTGGTTTGGTAAAGGGGAATTCAAGATTATGGATTGTCTAGTATACCAAGAAGCATTATTTGGATAGTGACACAAATTTTGTAGTTTACATGTGTAAATTTATGTATATAAATTTATGTATTTTTGTGATGTTTCTTGTACTAGATATGCTATAAATCATATTGAGTTACCATGTAAATATATGAATGTATAATTTCATCATTTTTCTATTCTAAACATAAGTATGACAAAAATAGACAACTAAATAAACAAAAAAAGGGTCTAGGAAGGAGGGTTATGGCAATATGTCTTTACAAATGATGTAGATAAGATACAAAAATTTGCACTAGAGGTATTAGTCTTTAATTTTCTATCACATACACAAGCCAATTTAGAATCCTTAGTAGTATCTTTCTTCTTTTGTGGCATCTGCCCATATATAGATGGATCCATGTATAAGGTAGATTATGAAAATCATGATCATTTATCTTATACTCTCCCATAAAGGAAGATGCAAAATCTAAAGAACCCAAAGCATCTCCATAATTAACATTAATACCATCTTGTGGGGAATCTTCCTATTTATTTTCCTCTTTCTATTGTTTTGTATGACTATGTTTTTTATTTTTAGGCATTTCTTGTGTTGACTTCTTCTATGTAAACAATTTTTTCTTCCTCAACCATCTAACAATGAATAAATGATGTTCATTTGCATATTTAGTATAAAACTTATTCCCATACTTAAATTTTAGCTTTTGATTTACATTAGATGGAATTTAATTCATTGCATGAATCCATGGATGCCCCAATCAAAAAATTATGTTAAATGCCTTGGAATCACATGAAATAGTGCACCAATGGTACAAACAATCCCACACGATAATAAGAAGAGTAATAGTTCACACATAAGTTGTTGACCAATATTATCAAACACTTTGATTATAACTTGAACCATTTTTTCCAATTTTAGCATATCTACTTGAAGGGTTTATATAAACAAGAGACACATTGTGTCATGTTCTTGCCAAATTTTTAAAACTTGCACTTGCGGTTCTAATATGTGCATCTACAGTTTTTACCATTTTGCTTAAATTTTGAGCCTTAAATATGGCCTTGATCTTTGTGCTTCTGATATTCAACATGGGGATGAGAAGTCAAATTACTTCCCCCTTGTACCTTAGTCAAACTCTTGGATTGTTATAACAATTTTTGGAACAAGTTTGAAGACATGCCAAGTAGAAATGTAAATGCCTATGTCCATCCTTATGATTAAATGATAATGCAATGCTCCTAGATGTTCAAATGATACAATGATATGATACTCTAATTGATCATGTGGATGTCTAAAATTAACTAGGGCTTCAACCTCTAATACAACAACCTAGTGCACAAATTTGAATATTTTGTGTTGCAATCAGTGGGTAACAACTAGTTGGAGGCAAGTTAGCTTGGGCCCATAATTAAATTTAATTTTAGAAAATGGGGAAATACCGCACATGTGGTTTTGAACCAAGTTCAAAATCATAACTACAATTTTAAACTACAACAAGAAACAAAATATATTCAAAGGGTTAGGTTTGGACCACTAGAGAACAAGGACATATATTCAAATAAGGTATAAATTGGATGTCAATTCTCTACACAAAATATGCCATTTAGACATTAGTTCTGACATCAAGAACAATAGGTCAAAATAAATCCAAAATGAATGGAGAAAAGTATTAGCGATGGACTTTTCACCATTACATGAGTTTAAAAAATCAAAAATAAAATATCTACACTAAAATCATTTGAGACTCATACTAAATTTCCTAAATGTTCCCATTAAATTGTTGGAATTATTACATCTTTAGTATATAGTTAATAAATAAATATATTAGAAATAAAGTCACCTTAGTGACTTGTTAGTAAATTTAAATAATTAAATGTTAGTTTAGGGAGTTACTTTCCCATAAGTAGTTTTGGTAGTTAGTAAGGGAAAGAAAAGAATTTTAAGACAATTTATTATATTGTAAAAATTATCAAGTTGAGTGCATGATAGTGGCGGCCATTATAGAGCCGAATCTATTTAAAATTAATTGGCATTGGTAGCATTTTGGTAACATAATGGCAGTAGCTTTGCTACATTTATTTTATTTTGTTTTATTGATAAATGGAGGGACAACCATTAAAAAGAATTACACTACAACTAAGAGGGCCACACCTACCTTAGATAGGCCATGCTCCCTCACAAGAAGTTGAACCTCCTTGAGATCTATTGTTGCAAATGTCCGAGTAGCCATGTATGCAAAATTTGGAAATATAATGTTGTGTAGAGGAGAGGAGAGGACAAAATGGTGAGAGAATCAAGGATCTATGCCAAGGTAGTTGTGATGGATGCACATCACCACATGTTTGGATGCCTCGTCTCCATTCTAGCCAAGGAGCTCCTCAATGGCCAATGAGTGGTGGTTGTATATTGTGAAGAGATTTGTTTGTTAGGTGGACTTGTTCATCAGAAAATGAAGTACCTCCATTTTTTAAGAAAGAGAATGAATATGAAGCCATCTCATGGCCCCATTCATTTTAGGGCACCTTCCAGAATTCTTTGGAGGACAATTAGAGTCCTATAAGATGAATTGAACTATGTGACTTGTTTGCTCTACAACCGACTGAAAAGATTGAGATAAATTTTGTAAATCATTTGTTTAATTAGCTCAGCCTAATGGGACTTGGTAAATTTATGATTTCAATGTAGTTGAGTATCATGTGAATTATCTATCTTAACTATCTAAAGATTTTTTCCAGTAGTAGTATTTGAACACATAATAGATGCTATTTTAATTTCATAAGATGAACTTTATATTTAACCAGCTTCCTTCAATGATTTTGGAATACTTAGAACTTTATGCTATTTTCTACAAAACTAGCAGTGGTGGGGATGTGCCAACTAGATATAGTAGGTGGGAGTCATGTTTTCTATACTTAACTATATGCTTTCTATACTTAGCACCTAAAATATTCATTAAAAAGTTCTTAACTGCCTGTGCCAAGTAGATGTAGTAACTTGCCTACTAGAAGGAACTAATAATCCTCACTACATATATTCAATCTATATCCATTATCAACCAAGAGATGATTTACATTCAAACTTCAATGAACCATTATGATACACATAGGTAAATTCTCTTGAATAACACTATCATGTGGAATTTCCTTAGACTCAAAGAAAATGTCATGAATATTTCCATTACCAATCGACCCTAATATAGAATCAACTATTTGAGGTGAATCATTTGAATTACATTTACTATTTTCCAAAGCATTTTGTAAAATATCGAGCTATATGTCATGTTGATGTGTCCAATAAATGCCAAAGAGAAATCTTAATTTGAGTATTCTGAAGTTGATAAATTAAATCTCTTTGTGTGTCTTTGTTGTTAACTTAGGTGGAGGAGGAAAATAAAGATTTATAGGTTGTAAATTTGGATGATTTGATAAAATACATAATAATTATATGAAGTAGATGTTGCATGAAGTACTATAGGATTATTTTTAGGTGTATCAGTTAGTGCATGCAACACATGAGGTTTAAAGGTTGGTGACAAGGAAAGAACAAAACTTCTTAGGTGTGGTAGTGTGAAAGACTAATGGCTTCATAGGAGTGAAAGTATAAGTTGTATTAGCATTAGGTGAAGGAGATGGACAAGTATCTAAAGATGTAGAAAGAAAATATAGACAAATTCATAGCATCCTTAATCACTCAAGGTCAAGAAAAATACTTTAATAAAAACATGTCTAATTTAGTGAGTGTACTATAAGTAATACAAGATTAATCAAACCAAATTATATAATGCCTAATCAATTAAAGTGATTTTTAATGCCTAATCAATTAAAGTAATGTAATAGTCATATATTTCGATGGTAACTGGATATGTATAGTCATTGGTTGTATCCATGTTCTTAGTGTGTAATGTTCATTATTTTATGTCTTTAATTGCTGAACCTATGTGTTATAATGATTTCAAAAGAAATCTCTTTATCTCTCTCTCTCCCTTGGTAAGTGTGTGAACACAAAGAAAGAAAGTGTACATGGAGTAGGAATGACTTAAATGTTTTATTGCACACATGGTATTCATTTTTATGACACTGATAGATGTTCAACATTACATGTATGTGTAGATTTGGAAAAGTTAAAATCTCTCTCTCTCTGCAAGTTGAAAAGGAAAAGAATCATCCATGTATTTTAGAAATGAAATCTTCCCTCTTGTTCAACTATTTATTTAATGTGTTGGATTTGCATTAGGATCCAACCATGTTTAACCAATTCTCTACAAGATGACTGATATGCCTCACCAACACTAGTGATAACTAGTGTCTAAGTTTGGAAGTTGTGGAACAATGTATCAAATGTACACACTTGTACATTAGAGAATAATTGTATGTTGATACAGGCGAGTGCAACACAACATCCCTATCTACTCTGATGTAGGATGTGTATGTTGATACATTTGTTCCACAGTCCCAAGTAGACACTATCATGTTATGTTATTGGTGTGACATATTAGTCATACTTGTAGAGAATTGGTTAAACATGGTCATCCTAATGCACACATGTATGTATTGGAATAAGCAATTTATTTTTACATGCACAAAATTTAGGTCGATATATATATCATGGCACATGCGTCACCACTTCCTGGACCTTCTATATTTACACGTACATATATTAAGATTCAGAGATTGACATCTCTTCTTTCTGACCCCAACACAACAAGGGTTTATAGGGACACATGTCAATCAATTTTAACTAGCTTGCAATGCATTAGACAGAGTCGAGGAGATACCCATTCTTATTTGGGTGATACTTTTGTTGCTATTCTTGCCCAGATGTGGCAAGAGGTTATTGGTGATTTTTCTCTTTCTTCTGTCTAGCTTAGTGTCTCGAAAGAGACTATCAAATCCCAATGTTTCCCATCTTATGTTAGTAAGCCTAATGTGAGGGGCTACCAAGTGACTAGATGTGTAGACCCTCTTATGGCCCCATTGATATATCCACGTTTTCTTTCTGCTCATGGTCATTATCCCAATAATGACCAAATTCCTTTATATTTTGCACAACAGTTATATGCAGAGGTTCATATGGGCCTTAAGGTCAACTACTTGGATTTGCCAGAATATTTTGGTTAGGGGAGGGGTAGAGTTGCTGATAGAGATGCCTATCATCGACCAGATTGATAGGCTCAATTTTATAGGGCCTTGGTTGGGGAGAGGATGCCTGCTATCTCCCCAACCCTGGCCCTTGTTGCTGATCAGGTTGTCATTACTTCCCAAAGGGAAGCAATCGACAGTGTAGGTGATATTGCAGCTGCCACATCTATTATATCTTATGATCATGTGGGAAGATATTTGATGAGTCATCCTGGACTATCTAGACCATTGGATCATGCTACTGATCCTTATTCTATCATGGGTGTCCCATCACCTGTAGACATAGATGGTCTGACAGGAGACCATATGCTTTGGCCTACAATTAGTTATCTTTCCGAGGACCCATTGGAGTCATATGCTTTTATTACATCAGAGCTTGGTATCCCTTTACATGAGGTTAGAGGACACGTACGTAGCACTTGTCATTCACAGAATGCATCACAATCCAGTCAGGCTGCAAGACCTTCTCATCAGGTGCCTGGGAGTAGTCCACATCCTGATCCACCCACAGATCATTTGGCTACTGCAGAGGTAGATACACCTATCAGGCCTTGTGTTGAGCATCAGACATCCCAGCCCTTCCTAGATTCACTTGAGGAGGTGTAGTTGTAGAGGGAATCAATGTCAGGTTTTGTGGATATGCTTCTTCATTCAGGCTCTTTGTTGCCAAGTCACTTGGTTAGTCCACTTCAGACTTCATTACTTGAGCTAGCCAAGGAGGCACCGGATACAATCATTGCAGTGGATCATCCTACAACACCTGATACATAAGTATGCACATGTGTATGTGCATGTACATGTATGATTTAAACTTGAACTTAAATTAAATTAAGTTAAATTACTTTGCTAGATAGAGTCCTAATGTTGTATATATATATATATATATATATATATTGTAGGGGTTAGCTCATGTTACACCTAGTCTAGGGATGGACCATGCACGTAGGTGTGATTTAGCTAATGGTAGTAATGTTAGTGGACATGTGAGTTTTAAATTTTTAAATCATTACAACTTACATACATGTAAATGCATATAATTTGTACATGTGCATGTACACATATATATATTTAACATTATTCTATTTAAATTTTAACATAATTTCTACACTTTTATACATACATGTGTTGTACTATCTTCAGGGCTCAGCGCATCCATCAGAGCAGGATGCTCAGTCAGACTCGGGTCATTCAACTTGCAGCCGACATGATGACCAGGCTATTGGTAGCACTTTGTAGACATGTTTCTCCAGATATTTCTCTAGATATATTTGTTTGAATAGACATTTATATAGATGTACATGTTTATGTATGGACATTTCTGTCTAGATACATTTGCACATGTGTGTTTGTGGACATTTATGAGGACATTTATATCTACATGTGTTTTCAGACATTTCTATAGATCTACATGTTATTATTAAACCATTCTTTTGTGCTTTATTTTATGCTATCACTATCTAACAATGGTGTATACAAATATAATTATCACATTGAATAGAACCTAATATATGGTCTGGATTTGTTAAAAAGAAATTATCATGATTATTTATGATTATTATGATTGTTTTTGTCATGAGAAGTTATTATATGTGAAATTAAAACTATAGTGATGATCTATAAATAAGTTGAACAAAATTTCAAATGCATAACTATGTTTCTAAGGATATGCTTTTGTTTATAAAATTGCTAGTTGTCAATTTACTTTTGATCCTATTATGTTATATCTTGGTTCATACTTCATTTAAGTGGAAATTATGTTATTCTAAGGATAGTTCATTGATGGCATAGTCACTAAGTGGAATGCAATGTTATTACCTTTAATGAGAAGTGAAAGTATGATATCACCCTAATATCATCTCCTAACTTAGTGATTATGTGGTGATATTTGATTTATATCATAGAAAAATTATGATATGTGTAAAGATTATAAATCTTGTGTTAGCTAATATTGTAGCTTATGGATTGATACAAATTCTTTTGGTTAAGTTAGTTGTTATGAGTAGTTGGTTGAGGTAAAAGCATGTTAAATACAATGACATTGGTAAAATTAATTCCTTGACATGTAAGGTTGAATTTGTTGGATAAATGATAGACTTCCTTGTGTTCTAGACATATTGACATTGGTGAATTATGCCTACTAATTAACAACAAATTAAAATTTACCAATTAAGTTCATTTGATTTATCACTCATTGAACATTACATTTGTCATATTCACATACTTGTTCCTATGCTAACAAACAATGATAGAGACTTTCAACCAAAGGAATTTAACAATTTAGAGATAGAGCACTAGTTTAGATTAATACAAATTCTAATCTAATCTTAATTCTAACTAATTTTAATGAAAAAGAATAAAGGGAAGAGAGAAAAATGCATTCACTCTTGCTTGAGTAGTATTCACATTGTTAGGACCACACAATGGTGAAATCTCATAGGGATTGACCAACTATGAAGATAAGTGTAGATAATCACCATATTCCCTACATAGATTGAACATACAAACCATCAAAGCCTTATTGTAAAATATATTTCACAAAGTACTTGATTGGAAAGCTCAAGTTGAATATAAAACCTCACCACCAACAAGACTAAATATATGCTATGAAGCACTCAATTGGATTCACCAAATGCTTAAGTGAAGTGTTGATAAGATTTCAAAACAACATAACTTAGATTGGAAAGCCACAAAATGTAAGTAAAGATAGATGAAAAAATTAATAGTATTTCAATAATAAAATGTGAATGAATGGTTTCCAACCCCCTTATAATATTAATTCACTAGGTTTATATACATTTCTAGCTAGAGAAAAAATATGAAGTTTCCTCAAGTTGGCATAATTTCATTACAAAATTATTAAATTTGAATTTGAATTTTCAAGGCCAATGTCTCCTAATTTCAAAGTGATAAGTACTAATCCAATTTCAAGTGATAATAGGAGCATTGAGATCATCAAGCTAGTCCCAATTTGGCAATTTTTTTGCAACAACTTCCTTTAGAGAGGTCCCATTTTAAATATAGCTCCTTAATCAATGTTCCAAATAGGTCTTCATTGAATTCTTAGCGATGTGTTTCAGTTTGAATGGTCTTGTTAGTTAATGTCCACACGTATTATTCCAATGCAATCAGGCAAATCCTTCTTCTGCAATGAGAAAGCCTTAACTTATAACTAGTGGAAATGGGCCTATTAAGATAAATTTTCCTCTACATTTATGAGGGAAGCTCCTTTGTGCACTTTTAACCTAAAAGTATGAAAGGAAAAAAAAATGGGAAAAATATTTAAAGGAAAATGAGGATTCCTAAATAAGTTTGCACAAGAAACTATGTTACAAGATTCCTCAAACTAAATGTAGAAAAAGGAAAAGAAATATTAAATGCTAAGTAATTAACATAGACACATAGTTCTTTGTTTATGCATGTAACATCAGTGGTAAAGGGAGTATTTGACAATTTATCTTTTAACACAAGAAAATATGAGGAATTAATTCCATATTGAACATAAAAACATTACATGTAACAACAGGTGAATAAACAAAAAACATTTCAAAATTATTCTTCTCATTCCTTATAACAATCTAAGCATAAAGTCTTAATTCCATTTATGTATAGCCAAATGGGCAACAAAATTCATGAAGAAAATATTACACTTGTTAATGTATACAAAAAACACATGTAACTAGTGAAGGTATAAATAACAGGTTAAGTTTAGAAATATTCTTCAATTTGTCTTGTGATTTCAAAGCACAAAATCCTTTTTATGTAGTTTTTAGTTTTTGCTATGTGTTGAGAAGAAAAGCACCCAAAAAAGAACTAGCATACAATTGAGATAACCTTACATATATATAGCTTTCCTTCTCCTAACTAAATCATGACCACTATTTGAAATAGTAAATTTATTTTATACCTTAAAGTTTACTTTTTAAGTCATAGATCTAGTTACTCTGATGGTAATCGAATAAATTACTTCCATTGCCATGTGCTTCACTAAGACAACTTTTGATCCTCCTCATGGTTAGAGGCAACTCTACCCTCTTGTATGGCCATCATGGTGAGGTCATCACATGACAGATTGATACTTTCACTTGTGTAGTGATGATTTGTGCATTGATGTTGAAAACTTTGATTTTAATTTAATTTATATTGTGACATCTCTAGTACATATACATGTACATGTAAATTGTAGCACAGTTCAAAGAGCATATATAGCATTAAATAAAAGCATTCAAAATTATCATATTGTGCATGCTTGAATAAGAATCTAGGGCATTCTCTACATGACTTCTAATAGATAGATCATTTGTACATTAAGAACCGCATGTTGAAATTTAAAATTTTTTCAACAAAAGAACTATTAATTTAACTTGCATAAATTGTAAAATAATTAATACATGAACATACATCTAAATAGTGAATTTAGGTCTTCAAAACATTAAAAATTGTAAGTTCTTCATCCATATTTTTCATACCACATCAAGTGGTTCAGCTCGCTCTTCAATGACATCTAATATTCTCTGATGATCTTCACTATGTAGTCTCCACTTACGACGTCCACATGTGATTGAAACTATATGAAGAGTTAGGCCGATAGAAATTACTAGGTGGCTATACTGATATACCTTATTATTAGGTTGATAATCAATAAAGTGAATCCCATGTTGAACAATCTTGACTTGTTTGAGATATGTCCCTTGCACTACAACTGAACCTGTGGGAAACAACATTCCAAGGTAAGACAACATTTTCAAGGTAAATGTAACCTACATGTATCTCTGAACATGTATAGCATTATCATTGCTTGGTAAGACATAACATAAATTATAATATAAAAATTGAACACATTTTAAATCACTCTTGAGGTACTTGACATGTACATATGTAACAAATTGAATATTATTTAAAAATATATTAAAATAAAGTTAAACCAATGGGAAACACCATTCCATCACTTGTTTCTAGATTTATTAGCTTTTGCCTCTCTTCTGTGTGACACAATAAATAATAACTAACTTGTTCTATATTTCCAACCTCTGCTATGATTGCAAAAACATCTCCTACACCAAATTTACATGTCCAAAATGTGTAACTTAAAAAATTTAGAGATACCTTATATAATATATATATATATATATATGTACACACATACCTTTTTTAATCAATCCTGAAATATGATTATAATTAGTTGAAATCAAAGGAATGTCTTCAAATCTTTCATCCTCATCTTCATTGTATGTGTTGGTAACAACTAGTGGCACATTTTCCCATTCACTGACATATCCACATTGTTAGTTCTTACAATTCTCAAAATCTCCCAACATGCAGTACTCATAACAAAAACAAGAGTAATCCCTAGTGCGCAATGTCCATGTAGGGATATCTGTACTCATGACACAATGCAAAGATCTTTTTTTCTCTACCCTCTTGCATCCATACATTGATCTTCTATCCACACCTACAAATTTATTATATATCAAATACATTATGAATATAATATATCTAAATAATTAAATTCAAACTAAAATCAACAAACTTGTGTGTACATATGTATCATATACATGAATATATATTTAAAGTACATCTACATTAAATAAATTCAAACAATACATATCTGATGTAATGCCCCGCCATGCAACCCTAAAGAAAAGTTTAACTAAGCAATAAAAAGGGCAAATTTTTTTTTTCTAAAGAAGTGGTAATAACAAAACATAACATAGTCTAATAGAAACAAGTAAAACTAACATCTCTAGGGAAACATAACTGCATCAGATAACCATAATTTATAACAACACAAGTAATAAATCTCATGATACAAAAGAAGAAGATTACATTACCCATTTACAAATATGAATAGTTACAAAGGTTCAAAAACAAGATTACATGATTTCAAGATTCATGACCAATTACATCAGTTTACAATATACAACAAGATTATATAATTCTAAAATTATAATAAAGCTCTGAGGATGCAAGTACAAGTCTGGAACCAGTAACACTTCTGCAGTGATCACGAACTAGGTCGACCAAGAAATCTAATGGATTAAGCTCTTCCACCCAACTATGTGGAACCTTGAGGTCCACCCCCCAAGCTAGGAGATAACAATGAGGTTCCACCAAGTCAAAGGATACAAGCAAGTGGATACAAACTTGACATATACAACTCAGATCATCAAGACTACACAAATCATCAAGACAAGTAAATCATCAAGACAAGGCAATACTCCAGAGGAAACAACACAAGATAAAGAGGAAGTAACCAGAATGCAGCAGGGAGAGTGTCATCGCATGGTCCTAGCATAGGTTACCTAGGCTATCTCTCACTAGAAATTGGCCCCCATCTATGGTTACCCTGGCAACCTCTCTCTAGGTGAAAGGAAGCTAGGTGTGAGGAAACGCTTCCTACACTAATCTATTAAGGAGAGGGCTATGTAAATTCAACTTTATCCTAACTATTACAGCAATGCTAAACCATTAACATGAGATATAGTAGCAAAACACAAGAGCCAGAAAGAAGACAGAAGAAGAGAGACAGAGATTTACAGTGGAGAAAACCCTTATCGAGTGAAAAACCCCACACTTAGGAAATCTGCATAATGTATTAACAAATTTGAAAGAATGTTTACAACACACTTGCAATGCAAGCTTCAATGGTCTTCGACACTCATGTCTGGAGTCAATCCAGTAGCATAACAGTACCTATAAACCTGTGATACAAACTCCATCTCCAAGCACCTGTTTAAATAGAACATACAAGGCAATTTTTGGACCTTTCTTGGAATGGGCATCCAATATGGCATCTTGAACCAAAACCCACGCCTAGGGACACTTGGTCAACATTGTAGAATGTGTCTGACACTTGTCCATAGTTCCCATTCCAAAGAGGTCACCTATTTCCAAAATGGGCTATGACAGATGCTCTTACGATACTTACGACCATCATAGAATCTATCATAGCAGTTACAACTTACATCTGTAAGAGAATCTGTCATACACATGCTCTAAATAGCATATTCTCTTACAACACATCATATTTCACCTTGGGGCACCCAAATATGCCTCATTCAAAGATGCTTCATGACACATATCATTACCTATCTTACAACCTTCTATTCTCGACTCTTACATGTCATAGATTCGTCATAGGAATCTGTCATAACCGTTTCGGTCAAACATTCCTTACACAACATAGAAGATGCCGACACATGGCAGAATATTCCTACCACTAAGTGGGATGCCTATCTCCTCATGTGAAGACAAAATAACAAGTTGTCATAATCCATGTAGGATTGACACATCACCATGCCACATCCCACAATATGACAAAGTGGAATTTCCAATTATTTACAACATAGGCAATTGAATAATAAATACAAACATTACAAATGCAGAGAATTACCAAGGTTGAGACACCTTAATTCCCAACATTCTCCCACTTGTCAAACACCTTGTAAGAGCCAATAGAAAAATAGGATTTAACTGCTATAGGTCGAGAGACCCATAGACTCCGAACACCATCTGAACTTCTCTGTGCCCACTGGTTTCGTCAACACATCTACAACATTCTTCAAAGTATCTACCTTCTCCAAATTTACCTTTCCATCCTTAACCATGTCCCTCACGAAGTGAAACTAAACATCAATGTGCTTGGTTCTAGCATGAAAAGTTGGATTCTTTGCAAGGCAAATTGCACTCTGACTATCACAACTGATCGTGATTTGACCCACATCAACACCAATATTAGAACACAATCTCTTAAGCCAAATGGCTTCCTTACAAGCATGAGTTGTTACCATATACTCAGCTTCTGTCGTGGACAAAGCAACAACTGGTTGTCGCTTACTCATCCAACTAATAGCACCACCAAACAGTGTAAAAACATAAGCACTGGTGGATCTCTTGCTGTCAATGTCACCTGCCCAATTTGAATCCACAAATCCATGAATATCAATAGAATGCAGAGGTCCTGAAACATTACCATGATAGCAAATGGAATACTCAAAA
Source organism: Cunninghamia lanceolata (assembly GCA_027924645.1). Lineage (NCBI taxonomy): Eukaryota > Viridiplantae > Streptophyta > Pinopsida > Cupressales > Cupressaceae > Cunninghamia > Cunninghamia lanceolata. The sequence continues at coordinate 13,937,230 of BSBN01001272.1, read as the reverse complement.
GTACCCCTCAAATATCTGAACACTCGCTTAACTGCATCCCAATGAACCCGTCTAGGATTAGCCATAAATCGACTAAGGTCTCCCATTGCTTGGGCAATGTCTGGTCTTGTGCAGACCATAGCATACATCAAACTACCAACAACACTAGCATAAGGTACTCTTCTCATGTCCTCCACCTCACTAGGAGATTTTGGACAATCCTCAATAGACAACTTTGTCCCCAAGGAAATGGGAACACACAATGGTCTACAATCTCCCATGCTGAATCTGTCCAACACAGTCTTAACATACTTACTCTGACTTAACCAAAGTTTTCTGTTGGTTCTATCTCTTTTGATTTCCATTCCTAGAATGTACCTAGCTGCCCCTAAATCTTTCATTTCAAACTAAGCTGACAACTGAGATTTAAAATTAGAAATCATATTCTTACCCTTCCCAATGAGCAACATATCATCAACATACAATACAACAATGAGAATACGATCACCATCAAACTTATAATAAACACAGTGATCCAATTTCGACCTCACAAATCTAATTGACAATACAAAGGCATCAAACTTCAAGTACCATCTCCTAGGGATTGCTTCAAACCATACAAAGATTTCTTAAGTTTGCAAACCAAATTTTCTTTACCTTTTACCATGTAATGCTCTGGCTATGACATGTAGATTTCCTCCTCCAAGTCATCATGAAGGAAAGCTGTCTTCACATCCATTTGTTCTACCTCCAAGTCATAAGCTGTTGTGAGAGACAACAAGAATCGAATGGATGTCATCTTTCCAACGGGAGAGAAGATCTCACCATAATCTATACCCTCCACTTGTGAATACCCCTTCGCAACCAATGTGGCCTTATACTTTTCAATACTACCATCTGCACTAGTCTTCTTCTTGAACACCCATTTGCATCCAACGGGTTTCCATCCAGGAGGCAAAGGCACCAAGTCCCAAGTTTGATTCTTTTCCAAAGAAGCTATTTCTTCCTCCATGGCCTCCTCCCAGGAACCTACATCCTTCATATCCAAAGCCTTTGATACAGTTCTAGGTTCATCACTGTTAGTGAGCAAAGCATAAGCACAACTAGAATCAAGCAATGTAAAACCAAACCTTTCAGGTTGCTTCCTTATCCGTGTAGACCTCCTCAAGAGCTGAGGTTGAGGTTCATCTTCTTCTTCTGAGCTTTCAGAGCTGCTAGAGCTCTCCTCATCATCAGGTCCAACATTGTCTTTCTGTTCAGTCTTCTCAGGGGTGAGAGGAAACTGAACAACATCCTCTTTCTTTTCTTTTTCTTTTGGCTGAAAAAACAATGGAAGAAGGTGGGTAAAAGTACAATGTTGTGTCACACTTTTATAAAGGAAACAGCCAATGCTGATCCAACTTTTAAATTTGAATCACTAAAAAGTGACATATATGTTTTAAATTTTGAAATGATGTAAATTAATAAAATATTTATTTTTTAGTATATTTTATGTTTTTATTTTTTTGAAAAAATTAAAAAATTATTTGAATATAGTTTTTAATAAAATGACACTATAATTTAGTTGCTGATAAAATGCTGAAAAATGAAGTTACATGAAACGTCAATCTTTATACAGTAAATTTTATTTGTTTTTCTTCAATTTTTTTGTTTGTATTTATAACTTGAATCTTTAGGGCATGGATATATTTTTTTTCAATTTTGATAAACATATATTTTTAAACAAATATTAAAATGTGAGTGTATTAAAACATAATTGTTTCCAGTCGACATCAACTTTCATATTAACTATTTATCTAAAATAGAAAAAAATTATACCATCTTGATATAGATTCTTTTATCTAGGGCATCATATTCTTTTCAATTTTTTTAAATCAGTTTTACTATTTTTCCTTGACGTGGTAATTGACTTAATGTTTTGTGTTGATAACCTACTTTTAGTAAAAATAAAAAGTAAAATATAAATAATAATTAAACTATTAAAATATATATATTTTTGAAAACTAAACTTATAGATCTACAAAAGGGTATTTTTATATTTTTTAAAAAAAATTATTTACACGAGTAGAAGTTGTTGAAATATCAAGTTTTTCAAATAATTTTATTTTTTTGGTAAATTGGCCTCATCATGGTGCTACATATGCATTTAGCCAACAATTTTAGTTCTGAAAGTTGTGCACATATCTAACTTAGCTAGAATGAATCTTACAAGATCATATGTTTGACCAAAAATATTTTTTAGTTAGAAATACTTAAATTCGCTTGTGCTGATAAGTCAGCTGAAAGTGTGACACAGCTTTGTAGACCTCCTCAAGAGTTGAGGTTGAGGTTCATTTTCTTCTTCTGAGCTTTCAGAGCTGCTAGAGCTCTCCTCATCATCAGGTCCAACATTGTCTTTCTGTTCAGTCTTCTCAGTGGTGAGAGGAAACTGAACAACATCCTCTTTCTTTTCTTTTTCTTTTGGCTGCAAACTACTGGAAGAAGGTGTAAGCTCTCTGAAGATGACACTTTTGCTATACAACACTTTTTCAGCCACGGGGTCCCAAAGCTTGTATCCTTTCACACCAACACCATAGCTGATGAAGATACACTTAATAGCTTTGCTCTCCAACTTTGACCGCTTCTCCCTAGGCACATATGCATATGCCTCACAACCAAAGACACAAAGATGACTTACTGAAGGCTTTCTACCAGACCACACCTCCATGGGTGTCTTTCCAACAAGAGCTGATGTAGGATATCTGTTCACCAGATAGTAAGCAGTGGCAACAACTTTAGCCCAAAACTTTTGTTCTAGATTAGCTCCACTAAGCATACTCCTAGCCTTCTTCATCAGTGTCATGTTCATCCTCTCTGCAACTCCATTTTTCTGCTGAGTGTATGGAGTTGTCTTGTGTCTTTCAATCCCGAGTTCCTTGCAATAGTTATAGAATTCTGTAGAACAGAACTCGCCACCATTGTTAGTTCTCAAACATTTAATCTTTTTACCAGTCTGATTTTCAGCAAAGGCTTTAAACTCCTTAAACTTGCTATAGACTTCAGATTTGCTTCTGAGAAAATAAATCCATGTCCTTCTACTGTAATTATCTATAAAAGATACAAAGTATATAGATTTTGATAACGAAGGAACATTAACAGGACCAAACACATCAGAATGAATGAGGTCCAACACACCAGAAGACTTGAGAACTCGAGTAAAACTAAACACAGTTTTGTTTTCCGTAAATGCAATGTTCGTAAAAGTCAAACTCAAGATTACAAGCATCTAACCCCTCAACGATGTTCTTATTTTTCAGGGTAGACAGACCCTTCTCACCAATGTGGCCAAATCTCTTATGCCATAACATTATTTTTTCTGCAGGAAGTTTAACTTCCAATGCACGATTACAACCATCAAGACTAGAAACAACAGATTTCTTCATTGCTCATTTAGATGGTGGGGATGAAGTGACTGCTGCCCTCTTCCTTGAGTCAGAAGAACTATTGCATTGTGAAATGCATGCGTCTAGCTGAAACAGAGTACCTCTCTGAGTACCCTTAGCAAGCACCATAGATCCTCTAGTCATCTTGCATCCTTCTTTCGAAAAGACAACCTGCACACCTGCATCACTCAAACTACTTATAGAATGCAGGTTCCATGCTAAGCCTGGGATGTGCATAACCCCAGAGATCCCCTTCACTCAACCATCAGGGAATCAGATAGAGACTCTTCCACGACTAACGATCTTCAGATGAGAGTCGTCACCCAGATACACCTTTCCACCATCGAACTCCTCATACTTACTGAACCAGTCTTGATGCAAGGTCATGTGGAATGATGCACTAGAGTCGATTAGCCACACATCATCAGATGTATGGGTTGCTAGGGCTGTGATGAAGGCATCACCGTCATCTTGTGATTTGTCAGAATCTGAATTAGGAGCTTTCTTCTTTTTCTTCTTCTCCTCTTTGCATTCCTTTCAGAAATGCCCGGTCTTGCCATAATTCCAACAAAGAGCCTTGGACTTTCTAGGAGATTTGGATCTCCCACAGGATTTGGATCTACCCTTCTCAGCTTTCTTGTCCTTCTTCCCTTTCTCCTTGGGTCTTCCCTGAACTGGAAGGGCTTCTTTGGCTGCCTCAGAAGACTTTCTCCACATCTCTTCAGATAACAGCAAAGAAACCACCTCTTCCATTTTGAATGTGGATGTGGTCCTTCCGATTGCCATGACAAGATGATCCCATGAGTCTGGCAGAGAACAAAGCAGGGTCATACATCGATCCTCCTCCTCCATCTTTACATTGATAGATGTCAATTGTGTGACCAGCATGTTCAAGGCATTCATATGCTAAGCCACGGATCCTCCATCCTCCATTAAAAGAGGATACAACTTATTTCTTAGGAAAAGTTTATTGACAAGAGATTTGGCTTGATACACATCCCCCAACTTCTTCCAAAGAAGTTTTGCAGTAGCCTCCTCATGGACATTTAACAACACAGAATCGACAAGACTAAGTCTTATGAGACCCTTAGCCTTCTGATCTTTGAGATCCCACTCATCTTGAGTCATTGTAGCTGGTTTAGTTCTATTCACACTTTCCCAAAGGTCTCGGTCAACTAACATGTCTTCCATCTTGAGCTTCCACAGCTCAAAATTACTGCCGTTGAACTTCTCTACTTCAAACCTTCCTGATGTGCTTGCCATCTCCTTGCTACAATAAGATATAGAATGCTCTGCACAGACTCACACTCAACCTAAGATTATCTCAAAAAACCCCTACCCAACAACTAGGACCAAAGGTGATCAAGCTCTGATACCAACTGAAAGGAAGCTAGGTGTGTGGAAATGCTTCCTACACTAATCTATTGAGGAGAGGGCTATGCAAATTCAACTTTATCCTAACTATTACAACAATGTTAAACCATTAACATGAGATATAGAAGCAAAACACAAGACCCAGAAAGAAGACAAAAGAAGAGAGACAGAGATTTACGGTGGGGAAAATCCTTATTAGGTGAAAAATCACACACTCAGAAACCTGCACAATGTATTAACAAATATGAAAGAATGTTTACAACACACTTACAATGCAAGCTTCAATGGTCTTCGACACTCGTGTCTAGAGTCAATCCAGCAGCATAACAGTACCTGTAAACCTGTGATACAGACTCCATCTCCAAGCACCTATTTAAATAGAACATACAAGGCAATTTTTGGACCTTTCTTGGAATAGGTGTCCAATATGGCATTTTGGACCAAAACCCACGCCTAGGGATAGTTGGTCAACATTGTAGAATGTGTCTGACACTTGTCCACAACTCCCATTCCAAAGAGGTCGCCTATTTCCAAAATGGGCTATGATAGATGCTCTTACGACACGACCGTCATAGAATCTGTCATAGTGGTTACAACTTACAGCTGTAAGAGAATCTGTCATACACATGCTATAAATAGTATATTCTCTTACAACACATCATATTTCACCTTGGGGTACCCAAATATGCCTCATTCAAAGATGCTTCATGACACATGTCATTACCTGTCTTACAACCTTCTATTCTTGACTCTTACATGTCATAGATTCGTCATAGGAATCTGTCATAACCGTTTTGGTCAAACATTCCTTACACAACATAGAAGATGCTGACACATGGCAGAATATTCCTACCACTAAGTGGGATGCCTATCTCCTCATCTGAAGACAAAATAACAAGTTGTCATAATCCATGTAGGATTGACACATCACCGTGCCACATCCCACAATATGACAAAGTGGAATTTCCAATTATTTACAACATAGGCAATTGAATAATAAATACAAACATTACAAATGTAGAGAATTACCAAGGTTGAGACACCTTAATTCCCAACACTAGGCACCGGCCCCATAGGGTGACACATGCGGAGCTGACACATCCTCTCATGGAGACAAGGAGGTTGACCTTGCCAACTAGGCCTTCTCATCCCATCCTTAGCCTGTGAGAGCATTCAAGGCATGGGTGAGGCATCATACTTATCTTGTTATGGGAATTACTACCCAACCCACCTAAATAAATTATTAAGTTATCACTTGATTACAACTTCCATGGGGTTACCCAGGCAGCCACTTTGGGCACCGGCCCCACCATAAAAGCCACTCTCCTACATGCAACTAGCAACCCCTGACCAACATCCAGAAATGAAATCAATATCATGCATGGACAAGGGACTTTTAGGCACCCATCTTTTGCAAACCAATACATAGACAAATTTAATTCCAACCTCTCAACCACAAAACTTTCCCCTTTCCACTGCATAATCTCAAATAAAAAACACATTTAAATAACATGACACAATGTTTAACTGGAACCCAATTAGCCTAACCTCTGGAGTTGGTAAATTGAACACAATACCACTATACATAAGAACATCCATTTCCTACTATGGAAATGAATAATTAAATGACTTGACATTTATTAATTACGACAGTCTATTAGGACACTAAGACTCAAAATCAAAGGAAAATACAATAAACCAATTACATCATTACTACTTGATGCTAATAACTAACAATGGAATTTCAAGCAAAACCATATTTAAAAATTAACTCAACATATCCCTATTGAACAATTTAAAACTGGAAAGCACTAAAATAAACCACTAAGAAAGAAACATACTAATATGATCGATTAAAATATGCAAGAACAGATACTATATCAAAAAGAATATAGATATAGAATGTTTTGATAATAATAAGAGACTTCGAAAAGGAAATGATCTAGTAGACATGTATGCAGAAGTGAGAGCACAGACAAAGTGCATTAACTATTCAGCAAATTGCCTCAAAGAGATGTCAAATTATGGAATGCAATGATTAAAGGATATGCATAGAATGGATTTGTAGATTTAATAACAATCTAGATGGCATAGGAATGTCTCACTAATTGATACATATATCTAAATTGACAAACTAGGTAATGCTAACTCTTTTGGATATAGTTTTCATAGGTAAGAGTTGAATCTTATATAAAAAATTTCAGAGAAACCCAATTTGAAAATATAGAGTTATTGGTGATGCAACTAACTGTTTTAACAGAGATGAAACATGTGAAAGGTAGACAGTCACAAAATATTCATATATCCAAAATGACAAACTAAGTATGGACAATTTTTGGATATGAGTTAGGCAACTAGGTCGTGCACCATATATCAAAAACTTAAAGGAACCCAGTTCATAAAATGAAAGTTATGGCTAATGCAATAGACTGTAAAAAAAGAGACGAAATGGCTGAGAGGTAGACAGTCACAAAACATTCATATCTCCATAAATACAAACTGGGTATGAAATAGTTGTGGATATGTTTTAGGAAACTAGGACTTGCACCATATATCAAAAACGTATAGGAACCCAGTTCATAAAACGAAAGTTATGGCTAACACAATAGACTATAAAAATAGAGACGAAATGACTAAGAGGTAGATAGTCACAAAACATTCATATCTCCAAAGTGACAAGTTGGGTATGGACGATTTTTAGATATGTTTTAGGAAACTAGGTCTTACACCGTATATACAAAAATTAAAGGAACCCGGTTCATAAAATGAAAATTATGGCTAACATAATAGACTGTAAAAATAGAGATGAAATGGCTGAGAGGTAGACAGTCACATCAATCGGTGATTCCCAGAAATGCAATGATACAAACATGCACAATTGGATCTAATAACAAGGCTTCTAACCTCTCAAGCAAATTACCATCAACAGGAAAAATTATAAATCAAACATTTTCTTCAATAGAAAAATGAGACAGAAATTAGAACCAAAGGAACCTGATTTCGCTTGCTTGACTAGGCTAAAAATTTGATGCCGGGTTCAACTACTGCAGTCACAAACTAGTCTCCCTCCAAAAGTTCCATCTGCTGAATATCATTATGAGAGAGAAATCTCCCCCCTAAATACAGCCCAAAACTCCCTATTTTTAGCGAAAGAAATCCCCTAAAATCTTCCAGAAGATTCCCCCCACAAGAGGCAATAACTCTTGCATGAACAATATCTTACAGTTTGCTATTTTAAACATTTCACAACCAGACCAAGATAAATATATTTTATGGTTACACATAAATATTATTTATTTATCTCTAGTTGTAATTACATTTATTACTATTATTATTATTTATTAACTTAACTTCTAGAATAATATAGTTTCATAAACTAAATTTACATAAGGACATTTATATATTTATTTATTTAACAAAAATGCTTCATAACTAATTATTTTATTTTAAGGCAACAATAACCAAAACAATACCAACAAAATAACTCAACTGTCAAACCATACCTGACTACTATGCAAGATCAGAAAACAAAACCACCACAACAATGACTGACTATCATGACCAAACTGACAACACTGATAGGGTACACAACCGGATACTCATCCTCTTCAAGGATGATGGCTAGGCTAGGGGACCATATGTTATCTCCATTCAACAGTTCCATTGGTTAAGGCACGTTTAGACCTGCTAATTCAAGTGGATTCGATGCCTGGTACCTATAGCCTACAACAAACAACATGGTCAAACATGTATACATATGCAATCATGTAGTCATACACACAATGAAAGGAAGTTGCAGTGTAGCAGGGTACTCATGCATGAGTAATGTGACACTGTTCCTTTCACCCACACATCAAACATGTAATCACAACACACATATCAATCAGTTACTGAACGACTAAGTAAGAACCATCATCAGATAGTCGCATGATACTCGTAATACGATTGAGCCACACAAAACATCATAACCTCCTATGATACATAATCAGTCGCATAAAACTCAATTCTAACATATGACAATCATAGTAAAATCAACATCATAATCACCTTAATGCAAGGCAATATCAGAGCATGTGAATTATCAATATTGCAACAAGGTTCATTGATAAAATATACTAACCTAAGTATTTCGATTATTTACATTCATCTTCATGCTCTTTAGTCTAACCACCTGTACATCCAAGGTGAAACTAGAGGGGCACTACATTTGATATCTCCCAAAACACTTTGTGGAATGTATCTGTTTGTTCTTGAAGATGTACCAGCCTCATTTGGTGCAAAGTGTAATTTACACAATTCAACAATAGCATGTGCATCATTTATACAGTCTCCATCATAATTCATTTGATGTTTCCTTAGAACACATTTGATGCAAGCTCCTACGCCATCATGTTCACCCTTTCCATGCCCACTCTCAAAGAAACTCCAAACATGTGGTATATTGTCATTTCGATGATATCTACATAGTGCATAAAATGGCCTTGATGATTTGAATTGTGACGCACATCCATCTGATCATACAAAATACCTTTCAAAATTTACACCCCTGCTTGCCAAATATCCAAAAAATTTCTTAAAGCAATGTTGTACAAAAAGTGTGTCATGCTCTTTATCATCACTAATATAACAATGATATTCTTTCTTGATGACTCGTGCTTGAAATGTACTTTCAACATTATCCAAATCCAATTGTGCATGTCGATAACACACATGCACCATAATAGTGATCTGCTCTGAAAAGTAATATTGTGATTGAATCTCTTTTTGATGTACAAAAGAATAATTTTTTGCAAAGTCGACCACTGATAAAATTATTCCAAGTGGGAAAGTATCTCTTAATGTTTGAAACTGTTGTGCTTGCCACTTAACAAAATAAGCATGATGTATGTATGGTTGAATCAATTTACAAAAAATTTCCATAAATGTTCCAATAGGTATCTCCTCTTCTACATAATCTAACCTTATGGATTCTTTCCCATTTTTTGTTTGAAACTTTATGTACTTGTACCTCTTGCAATTTACCAGCTTCATTGGGTTGATATCTTCATTTCTCAAAGGCATTTTAGCCAAATTTCCACATGTTTCACAAAGACCTTTTATGCAGTTTATTTGACCATTTCCATTATCATCATCTGATTTATCACATAAGATGGATGCTATGAACTGACTTGCCCGTTTAGGAGGTGCATTTAGAAAACCATCACTGTCTTCACAAATCTTTTGAAACCCCTGATAGTAGAGATCAAATTCAATATGATAATGACAACAACAAGTTTCAAAAACCTTGTTTGTCTTCACATAATATGGCCTTAACCTTTCAATCATTGTTTGCCCAATATTTATATTTGGATTTGAATTACAAAAGTTTACATACATCTCATGTTGTGTTATGTCTAGCCAATGTTTGTTATGTAGTTCATAACTATTGGGCCCAATTATGTGTTTAATAACATCTCTACTATTTGATGAAGCACGAGTATTATCATTTCAAAAGGTTGAAATCAAGTTGCTAACAACATCATGAATCTTGTCAGATTGAGGAGCTCTACACATAATTGCCCAATTGCCTTCCGAGGTACTATCATCCAATAATTTTCTCCTTTTCACATATTTTGTTACTGTCTTTCTACTGAAACCAAGCTCAGATGAAATTGAAGACAATTGTCTTTTTTTGGAATTTCTTTCACTTACAATACCTGTTAACATCACTCTTTTTGTAATGGATTTATCCACAGATCGAGATTGTTTCCTGATGGAAGCCAAACCTTCTTTAACATTTTCAACAATATCTCTTTCTAGGTGTGAACCTTTCCCCTTTTTCAATGACAAATCGACACCCAACAATTGTAATGGCTCATGTAGCTCCTTGCTAAGAAGTACAATTGATAACAATTGGGTTGGGCCAAGTGTATCAAGATTCTTGAAATGAGAAATTATTTCCTTTGCAATTTTATTCATTGACCTCCTATTAGTACGTCTAGGTTGTCCAACATAATGTTTCACTTTGTCAATATCCATTTTAAGAAAATGATCTAAATTTCTATAAGAAAATTTTCTCTTCTTCAGCTAGATAAATATGCTCATCCATATCAGTCAAAGGAAGTGATCCTGACCTCTCTCCAACATCCATTGTTTGCACTTGGGCCTCCTCTTGGCTAACATCAACTATGTGTTTTTCAACAACATTTGCTCCACTTTTTGTATCACAAATGAAGGAAATACATATTAAAATAAAAATAAAAATAAAATTATTTATTTTATAAAATAAAACTTTCTAAATAATAAACATTCTTTTTATTTTTTAATTTTTACTCTTAAGTTCTATTGTAGAAATTATTATATTTTCTAAAAAATACTTTCATTCTTTAGGAAAAAGAAAATCTAAAAAGCATTGTAAAAATATTTCAACAAATCTTTTCTTAAAATTTTTCTTTTATTCCTTAATTTAGCATTAAAAATCATAAAAACACAAAAATAAAAAAGCTAAAAAACATTCATGATCTAAAAATTTATTGGATAAAAAAGCTAACAATTATTATAAATATATTTTAGAGAAAGAAAACAAAAACATCTATAAGAGTTTGGTTTAAAATTAGAAGTGTGGCTTTTTAAATATAACTTTTAGATAAAAGAATTTTTTAATAAAAATAAATAATCAAGAAAAGAAATAATTTAAAATGAAAAGTGAGCTTGATTTTTTTAATAAATTATAATAGAAATATATGTTACCAGTTTAGAAAAAATAATGAAGTTGAGTTGGAGATAGGGAGAGGGATATGGAGAGTTAGAGAGGGAGAGAGATAGCTAGGAAGGCCCCAGTGAGGGAGAGGTAGAGGTAAAGAGAGTGAGCAACTTGAGAGAGAGAGAGAGAGAGAGAGAGAGAGAGAGAGAGAGAGAGAGAGAGAGAGAGAGAGAGAGAGAGAGGTGGGGATTATAGCCAAGAATGAGGAATGACTAAAACTAAATGACATCGGAGCTACATGAAATCAATGCGTATATATTTAAGTATAAATCAAGTGACCTAGATTAAATGACATCCTGCTACATGATTCATCAATACATGTATATGTTTAAGCATAAATAAAATGACCTAGATTAAAAATAGAAAAGAAAATATATGCATACCTTGTTTTTGTTTATGATATGTTTCCAATCTTTCTTCATTCAATCTTTCTATAGTTTCTGTAGAATACTTTCGTGTAGTCTTATTTTGTCTTTTTTTTTTGTTTCCCATCTCCCTCTTTGTAAAATATGACTTGAAAATTCTTCTCTCAAAGATTTCTTGGACTCCCTTGCAAAAGAAAAATGTGAATTTATCCTATTTGTAATTGATTTATAATAAAAAAAGAAATCCTATTTATATGCAATACGAATAATTAAAACATAAAAAAAAACATGGCGGCCTGCCTTCGAATGAAGGTCGACTGTTAAAGAAAAAAATATTTTTTTAAATGCACGGTACCTTCGAATGAAGGTGGTCGTTACGTGGATTAAGATGCCATGTCTAGACCTTTGTTCAAAGGAGGGATGACTTCGAATGAACGACGTCACTCACCTTCGTTTGCAGGGGTCTTCGAGTGAAGACCCCCACTAGACACCTTCCTACCTTCCCTTCCCCTTTCTTTTGCAAAATTTTGGCTTCTGAAGACCAATTGAAGGTCCAAATGGATTCACCTTTGCCAAACCAAATTGGAGGATCGCAGTCCTCGAAACAAGCTTTCCAATGAGTATCGTTTTGATATATTTTAATTTTATTATGATTTTTTTAGATTTACTAAACATAGGTTTTTCAATGAACATCAAGTTCTCTGTTCTACATACATGGAAAAATAGTAAATTGGTGAAATTTTTTTTGAAAAATATGTATGCCCTAGGTATTGATGTCCTTGCTTCAGCAAAAAACAAATTGAATTTCAATACATACAGAAAAAATTATGTTCTATGGAATACGCGTATGTCTAAATTATAATTGGTTTGACTTCAAAACTAAATAAAAAAAAAATTCAACAAAACATTATGAAACCAAATGCATGCCCTAGATATCAATGTTACCAATCTAAATTTGAAAGAATCGGAATTTTATCCTTTGTAGAAAAAAGTTATGCGTTATGGAATACACATCACTTTAAAAAAATGTTGTTTACTATTAAAAACTAGTTATCAAAGGAGATGCAAAAAAATTTACAATTTAACTCCAATTTTTTTAAAAAAAATATTTTTAGAATCTACAGACAAAATCTCACAAATCACTAGTTCACATCATCTTCAAATTCCTAACGGTTTAGCGGCTATAGGTGTCAAAAAGTAAAGATTTAGTTCAAAGTGTTGATTTCAATGTCAAGTTTGGCAAAAAAGTGTAACCCACTATTGTGGTATGACCCTCTATTCCTTGAATAGAAGTAGAAGATTAAGCATGCAACATAGTAAATCTATATTCCAGAATCTTAAACAACCCTTAGTTATTTTGATTCAGAAGAAGAATACACACAACTTGGAGATAGATAACAGAATACATGCATAAAGCATTAGTCATTTAAATCAGCATGAAACTGATAAATTTAATCTATGCAAAAATACATTCAACATATAACTCATAAACTTACAAGACAAGAGATAAAGCAGAACAAAAGAACTTGTATCTTATTTACTCCTCAAAATTCCAAAATCATCAACAACAACAAAAATGAGTAACACAGTTCTTTTATAGACTAAGAATGTGTACTCAGCATTAATTACAACATCCCTTTCGAGAGTTCCATGATACAATGCACCGGTCATATGGCGTTGAGAAATTAATACATTGGAGAGAAGAAGAAGAGGAGGCGGATAAACTTGGAAGACATGCAGCCACTTAGAGAAGACCTGCTACATAAATCCTGGGTAGGTGGTAGTTGGACTTTCCTTTCAATCATGTGACCCATACCTATCTGTCCATTCACTATATGTCCCTTCAGATGGCCAAGGGAATGAGATAATCTCTGCAATCTTTCCATTATGACTAACGTACCTGGCATCTAGTATAGTCTTCACCTCTGATGGAACCGTATAAATTTTTTCATGTTTCTGGTAATTTTGTTCCCAGCTTTGTGTCACTTGATCATAAGATTTCCAAAATTAGGGTTTCTCTGCTAGAAAAAATGCTCTAAATAAGCCAAATTTGTTAAAACCCTGAACCCTCATAGTATGAAGTCATGCAAATGGCCACATATGATATTATTCTTCAGTGACTGCTTATTTCCTGTTACCATCCTTTAGAGTTTTCCTTCATGCCTTCCCGCAACGTTGTTTACTAGCCCCTCGCAAAGCAGTTACCATTTGTAGCCCGCACCTAGAACAACTTCATTTTAAAAAAGAGAGAGTTGGTCCAATTGGCCATCCTTCTCCTAAAGTGGTAGAAGTATTACACGTGTCAAGGTCTAGTCCTACTAACCAGTTTTGGCAAGTGGCGCTAGCAGATTTGTTTCCGCCAATCCGCCCATGAAGAGATACAAAAGAAGCTGGCCTAGGCAGAAACATGGAAAGGGTGACAACTAGTCAAGGACCGTCCAGGATGGCAAGGAGGTAGGTCCCAGGCATTACAAAACCATTTCTCTATGATTTTGATGTTCCTCCATACTCCACCAAAGGATTTTCTGAGCGACCAAGGAATGACAGAATCTGGACGCATGGCTTTCTGAGTGATGGGATTGTTACATTAATGGAAAGGATCTGACATGGCATGAAACGTGACCACTTTTTCAAGAAGTGTTCCATTCAAGTACAGGAGATCCAACAGTTATCTGCTATTCTACTGAGATCATATCTCTGACCATATCCTTCATACGTGGAATGGCGGATGTTGTCTTAACTGCACTGCAAGAGGGACATCTTCTCAGGATCACGACTGGAAAAGGCTGTCCAGATGGTAGGATACTATTGAAAGAAGCAAGTAGTGAGGTCCAATCTAGAATAAGATCAAATTAGCAATGTCAAGTTGTTCCAACTGAGATCGAGATCAATGGCCTAGATTCAAAGTTATAACAAAAGGATTTGTTGGCACTGAATCTGACTAGGCTTCATTACAAAGCATTAACTACTCAGGCGTGTGCAGGGTCTCCATCACCGCCGCTCCTGAGGAATTTGATAACAGAATAATTTGGCTTATGCAAGCTCAACCTTTGGAAATCTATGCCTCTACCATGATTGACATTTCACCTGCTATGTGATGAAATTTGATATGATGACAGTTCTTAATTGGGGGAACCAAGACACCTGATCTAGCAAAATTCCATGCAAGAAGTGATATTTGCAGTTATGCGGAATTATGAAATCCAATCTTTCTATTCACTTATGGTAATCTTTAAGAGATTTCCATTTATAGAAGGAATGTTTTGAAGTGACTAGAAAATTAATACACCATAGATGTGCGGATGTATGTTTACATCTTGGAATTTCTATAAAAAGGCAAGTGCTGATGTTACTATTCATACTGTTTAAACATTCTGACAGTATGGCTTTCCCCTATTCCTGTGTGTTATGTTTTCTCCCCTATTCTATAGGATTTTCTTCCTTGTTCTCATGGCTATCAATCTGTCCTTACAGAATTAGAAAGACTTAGAATTATCTCCTCTGGAATCGGTGGTACAAGATTAGGGGGTAGCAGCAACACTGTGCAAAACTCTGTGAGCATTATTTCTTCATCTGGATTGGGATCACAGATTTTAATCTCCATACTACAACCATCCCTTATGACTATGATTTGGCAGATTAGTATTAGGTTTGGAGGAAACTCATTTTTCCTTCTGCCTTCATCCCTCTTCTCCTCTTTGGATGTGGCATATAAGGATAGAGTACTCCTATTTTGTCATTGATGTTGCTACTCTCACTGGGTGGACGGTATGTCCATGTCCAGTTTCTGTCTAGTTGAGCTAGTTGGTGACTACTCAATTATGAAAGAGGAATCACATCCCTGCAAGGGACAACGGGCATAAAGCGAAGAACTCTAGTTAATGGGGTTTTCTTCAGATATTGATGCTTGCAGTCATTCTCAATTAAGTAGGATAAATTGGGCAGTGAATGCTCTTATTTAACAAATAAGTGGCATAAGATGGGTATGAGATCTTCCACAACATCAAGAAAACGAATTCCCATTGACATCACTACCTATTTCTTGCTTAAATTGAGAGGACACATTTTTGGAAAATGCGTACTTCAACATGTAACATAGAAATAGAACATATAGTTGTAAAGCGGTTACACTAGCCTTTTCTTGCAACTGCGTCTGTTGGTTACCAAAAAATTGTAACTTCTTTTGTCAGAAGCCTAAATCTTGTTTCTCCCTTATCTCTATAAAAGGGAATTTAGGGCTTATGAAAAAGCATTGGTTCAAGGTCATATCTCCAGACTTAGTCTAAATATGGATCAATCTAGTCAGGGAGGAGTTGTAAATAAGTTTGTTTTTTGTTAATAGAATTAGTTGTCTATTTTCAAGTTTCCATTTTGAGTTTCTTTTAATTTCTTGATAGAACTATTGAAAGCTATGATGCAAGTTACTAAACAATTTATTTTACAAAACTTGTTGAATCTTGGAGTATACTATCTCCTACTTCATGTATACAGTTTCACATTATGAATATATATTTGGTTATGGATAATCTTTATTCATCACCATAGTCTTTCCTATGCCGGCATATTTCTCTTATGGCTTTTACTCAAGTAGTAATATAAAACTGCTATTGGAAAAAATCAAATGTGATTCAGGTGTATAGGGATAACTAAGTATGGTTGACTCCAAAACTAGTAGAGTATCTGCAATGTAAGGCATTGTTATATCTTTACAGTAAACTGAGGTTTGTTACATCATAACTTGTTTAGTTTTTATCAATTTAATCTTTTTGACTCTTTGGCCCTTGGATAGGCACTGATCTGTTCATGAATACTATATTGAACTTACGCCCCTTTGATTATCCTCAAAATATTTTAAAATCAATCCAAATATTTTCCTTTCCAACAATAGGCTTTTAGGGTATTTATTTTGATTAAGTTAAGTTTTGCATGTTCCTTTGCAAAGAATAAGATAAGAGCTTAAAGAATCAAGCCCATCCTTTTACTTTATCATACATTCTTTCAAGCAATTTATGAGAAACATATCTGTGATAGGAATCTAGTGTTGACAAGCTAATATCTCAGGAAAACCCCATCCATTTGAGTAGAACACTGTTTTCCCAAGAAAAAGAGAAATAGCCAGAGAATTAGAAATAAATCCATTTACAAAGGAACACCCTCCTTAGTTTCACAGAGCCTAAAGCGTAGAGGAAGAAAAGGGGGATTGAGAAAGCCTTCTCTCCCTAATCTCCTATTTGTTGGCCAACCCCTCAAGGCAGATCAATCATTAATAAGTGGCTATTTTATAGATTTGCTATGAGAATCAGGTTGGGAATTTAAAACAACCAACAGATTGGTGACTCTACTGGGGAACTCTTGTATAAAAGTTCTAAATACTAAGTGTAGTAGATTGTCATGGGTTTTTTAGAGTTTGCATAAAGTTTGTGTTCATTATTTTCCCCCAAAAGGGGTGGCAACTCTACCATATTTTGAGATAGATGTAGGACTGTTACATGAAGTTTTATGCATCAAGATGTTCCATATAACCCTACTGTGAAACAAGATTCAAGGGTTGATTCTGAAGAAAAAACAATATATTCCTCTATGAAGCAGAGGTGGCAACTCTATAAGGAGGGATCTGGTGATGCAGCCTAGTGTTATTGATTTTGCTTGAAAATCAAAGCATAATTTGTACCAGAAGCAAAAAATTATTTTCAGGTATTTTATCAAACATCAAAAAATTTCCTAAAAGGTTTAGAGATGTATAAACAACAACCACACTTCTTTTATCAAAGTGGATTTGTCATGGAAAGATATAGGGCTATTAACTTCAATAGTATTTGTGGGTTTCCAAATCATATGCCCGATGAAGTTAGAAGTCAGATAACCAAGTTCAATAAAGATAGATCCAAAATAGCTAGTAGCCATTTACAAGAATTTTGTGACTTAATGGGAGATTATGAAATAGATCATGAAGATGTAGTCATAGAGTTATTTGTTGAAAATTTTAGGGGAGAAGTTAGAGATTGGTTTGCATATCTACCCAATCAGTCTATCTTTTCTTGGCAAGATTTAAGATCTACTTTCATGGAATAGTTTGGGGAAAGAATAGATGTAGGTTCTTTAATTAGAGAACTCATGTAGATTGAAAAGGAAGATAAGGAATCAATCCCAACTTTCAATTTAAGATTTTCCAGAACAGTTTAGGGACATTCCTAAAAATATCAGGCCTAATGAGGCTATGTGTTTGATCATATATTTAGGTGCATTCAATAAAAAAGACAGTTATCGACTGAGAGATAAGAACCCTACTACTATGAGGCAAGCATATTCCTTAGCCATAAATATAGAAAATAATTTGAAGCATACAAAGATAAAAGGTTGTGAATTTATAGAAAATGGGTATCAGAGGAATAATGGATCCATTTGTTCCCCCATTTACCAAAGGGAAGATAAAATGGGCTATTCTAACAAACCCTTGTCAAAACAATCAATGTATGGCACTCAGTATACTGAAGGGGGTAGGGACTATGATCAAAATAGAAGAGTTCTAAGTTTCTGTAATCCTGCTGCTCATTTTTCCCCTCAATATCAGAATAAAAAGAAAATCCCCAGAGCCTTACAAAGCAACTTATGAGATAATGGACACCACAATATATAAAGATATATCAGTTAAAGAAGTTCCTTTGACTTATAAAAGAATGACAACTTGTGAAGATATTTCCCTTGTTTGTGAGGAAATCTATTCTACATCAAAATCTCCTAGGGAAGTAGCTTGCTTTAAGTCTGAATATCAGGAGGGATTGATCCTTGTTAATCATATAAAAATAGTGAGCAGTTATCAGAATGCTCACGTAAACATAGTAGGAGTTCTGAATCAGATAATGATGCATGCTATCAGAGCAATGATATTGGAGATTGTGTAAATGAAATGCATATAAGAGACAACCCACTATATGAGGAACCTATAGATTTATCAGTAAGAGAAGATCTGGAGCTCTATAAATGCATAGAAAATCCACTATTTGAAAAAGATCATGAGGGAAATAATGAAGCAATATTGGTTCAACACATAGAGGAATGTAGGGGGATAAGTATTGAGTTAATAGATCAGGACCTAAATTTTTAGCCTGATAATATTTCCCATTCCTATATTCAACATCAAGATGAGAAGCCAGTTCAGAAGGTAGTAAATAAAAGTAGAGAGTCAGATTTCAAAAGGGAAGTAGAATATGACTGTTTCAGATTTGACATTGATCTATGAGAATTTAAGAACTCCCCTACTACCAATTATAAAATGGATTATGATTGCTTTTATTTTTCATATTTATGCAAAAGGTAGAAATTAGGAGATGATAATATTTTCACATGGTTAGAAACAATTGAACCAAGTGCTGAGTCTCTTTTTGATGGCAATATATATCATTTATCCTTGGTTCAGTACAGTGGGGGAAATCATGGAGAAAATAAAAATAACTGTCCAACAAGCTATCCAAATGTCTTTGTCAAGAACAAGTTGGATTTCAATGAAGTTTTTCAAAGCAGTTTAACAGAGTCATTGGAAAATAGAATGTTTGATAGAGGCAGGCTGGGTTTTTTCTCTACATAATGACCTGAGGTCATTATGTGTGTGGTCCGCTCCTCTAGAGTTCTTCTGTGATCTCACTCTGTTCATAGCAGAACATGTGTTCCCAACTAGAGCCACCGATGGAACCATATAAATTTTTTCATGTTTCTGGTAATTTTGTTCCTAGCTCTGTGTCACTTGATCATAAGATTTCTAAAATTAGGGTTTCTCTGCTAGAAAAAATGCTCTGAGTAAGCCAAATTTGCTAAAAACCTAAACCCTCATAGTATGCAGTCATGCAAATGGCCACATATGATATAATTCTTCAGTGACTGCTTATTTCTTGTCACTATCCTTTAAAGTTTTCCTTCATGCATTCCCACAATGTTATTTACTGACCCCTCGCAAAGTAGTTACTGTCTAGAGCCCACACCTAGAATGACTTTATTTTAAAAAAGAGAGAGTCAGTCCAATTGGCCATCCTTTTCCTAAAGCAGCAGAAGTATTACACGTGTCAAGGTCCAGTCCTACTAACTAGTTTTGGCAGGTGGCGCTAGCAGATTTTTTTCTGCCAATCCGCCCATGAAGAGATACAAAAGAAGCTGGCCTCGACAGAAATGTAGAAAGGGTGACAATTGGTCAAGGACCATTCAGGATGGCAAGGAGGTGGGTCCCGAGCGTTACAAAACCATTTCTCTATGATTCTGACATTCCGCCATACTCCACCAAAGGATTTTCTGAGTGACCGCGGAATGACAGAATCTAGATGCATGGCTTTCTAAGTGATGGGATTGTTACATTATTGGCAAGGATCTGACGTGACATGAAACATGACTACTTTTTCAAGAAGTGTTCCATTCGAGTATAGGAGATCCAACGGTTATCAGCTATTCCACTGAGATCATATCTCTAACCATACCCTTCATATGTGGAATGGCGGATGCCATCTTAACTGCATTGCAAGAGGGACATCTTCTTGGGATCACGGCTAGAAAAGGCTGTACAGATGGAAGGATACTATTGAAAGAAGCAAGCAGTGAGGTCCAACCTAGAATAAGATCAAATTAGCACTATCAAGTTGCGCCAGCTGAGATCAAGATCAACGGCCTAGATTCAAAGTTATAATAGAAGGATTTGTTGGTGCCAAATCTAACTAGACTTCATTACAAAGCATTAACTGCTCAGGCGTGTGCAGGGTCTCCATCGTCACCGCTTCTGAGGAATTTGATAACAGAACAATTTGGCTTATGCAAGCTCGACCTTTGGAAATATGTACCTCTACCATGATTGACATTTCATCTGCTGTGTGATGAAATTTGATGTGATGACAGTGCTTAATTGGGGGAACCAAGACACCTAATCTAGCAAAATTCAATGCAAGAAGTGATATTTGTAGTTATGTGGAATTATGAAATCCAATCTTTCTGTTCACTTATGGTAATCTTTAAGAGATTTCCATTTATGGCAGGAATGTTTCAAAGTGATTAGAAAATTAATACACCACAGATGTGCTGATGTATGCTTACATCTAGAATTTCTATAAAAAGGCAAGTGCTAATGTTACCATTCGTACTATTTAAAACATTCTAATAGTATGGCTTCCCCTTGTTCCTGTGTGTTATGTTTGCTCCCTGTAGGATTTTTTTCCTTGTTCTCATGGCTATCAATCTGTCCTTATAGAATTAGAAAGACTTGGAATTATCTCCTCTGGAATCGGTGGTACAGGAAAGATTAGGGGGTAGCAGCAACACTGTGCAAAACTCTATGGGCATTTCTTCTTCCTATTTCTTTATCTAGATTGGGATCACAGATTTTAATCTCCATACTCCAGCCATCTCTTATGACAGTGATTTAGTAGATTAGTATCAGGTGTGGGGGAAACTCATTTTTCCTTTTTCCATCATCCCTCTTCTACTTTTCATAACAAAGCATCATCTCTAGTTGTAGGGATGCTTCCTCTCTGGATGTAGCATGTAAGGATAGAGTGCTCCTATTTTGTCATTGTTGTTGCTGCTCTCACCGGGTGGACGGTATGTCCATATCCGGTTTGATGTGATTTTATTTGGTTTCTGTTTGGTTGAGATGGTTGGTGACCACTCAATTATGAAAGAGGAATCACATCCCTACAAGGTACAATGAGCATAAAGTGAAGAACTCCAGTTAATGGGGTTTTCTTTTGATATTGACGCTTGTATTTGTTCTCAATTAAGGAGGATAAGATGGTTAGTGAATGCTCTTATTTAACAAATAAGTGGCATAGGATGGGTATAAGAGGTTCCACAACATCAAACAAATGAATTCACATTGTCACCACTGCTTGTTTCCGACTTAAATTGAGAGGACACATTTGTGGAAAGCACGTACTTCAGCATGTAACATAGAAACCAAACATACATTTGTAAAGTGGTTACACTAGCCTTTTCTTGTAGCTGAGTCTATTGGTTACCAAATAATTGTAACTTCTTTTGTCATATGACTGAAGCTTGTTGCTCCCTTATCTCTATAAAAGGGAATTCATGGCTTATGAAAAAGCATTGGTTCGAGGTCATATCTCCAGACTTAGTCTAAATATGGATCAATCTAGTCAGGGAGGAGTTGTAAATAAGTTTGTTTTCTGCTAATAGAATTAGTTGTCTATTTTCAGGTTTCCATTTTGAGTTTCTTTTGATTTCTTGATAGAACTATCAAAAGCTATGATGCAAGTTACTAAACAGTTTATTTTACAAAACTTGTTGAGTCTTGGAGTATATTGTCTCCTACTTCATGTATACAGTTTCACATTATGAATATATATTTGGTTATGGATCATCTTTATTCATCACCATAGTCTTTCCTGTGCTAGCATATTTCTCTTATGGCTTTTACTCAAGTAGTAATATAAAACTGCTATTGGAAAATATCAAATGTGATTCAGGTGTACATGGATAACTAAGTATGGTTGACTCCAAAACTAGTAGAGTATCTACAATGTAAGGCATTGTTATACCTTTATAGTAAATTGAGGTTTGTTACATCACAACCTATTTAGTTTTTATCAATTTAATCTTTTTGACTCTTTGGCCCTTAGATAGGCACTGATTTGTTCATGAATACTATACTGAACGTACACCCCTTTGATTATCCTCAAAATATTTTAAAATCAATCCAAATATTTTCCTTTCCAATAATAGTCTTTTAGGGTATTTATTTTGATTAAGTTAAGTTTTGCATGTTCCTTTGCAAAGAATAAGATAAGAGCTTAAAGAATCTAGCCCATCCTTTTACTTTATCATACAATCTTTCAAGCAATTTATGAGGAACATATCTATGATAGGAACAATGTTGACAAGCTAATATCTCAGGAAAACTCCATCCATTTGAGTAGAACACTATTTTCCCAAGAAAAGGAGAAATAGCCAGAGAATTAGAAATAAATCCATTTACAAAGGAACACCCTCCTTGGTTTCAGAGAGCCTAAAGTGTAGAGGAAGAAAAGCGGGATTGAGAAAGCCTTCTCTCCCTAATTTCCTATTCGTTGGCCAATCCCTCAAGGTAGATCAATCATTAATAAGTGGCCATTTTATAGATTTGCTACGAGAATCAGGTTGGGAATTTAAAACAACCAACAACCTCTTTACAAAATATTTCAAAATTGATTTCAACAATACGTAGCTTGTCAAGTACTAGGCTCAAAATCTTCATAGTAGGGTTAGCCTTAGTACATCAAGTGGGAATTAATCTATTGGTATTATTTTCAATGTCTACCTTCCACTTGTCAAAGTTTTTTATTTGTCCATCACCCTTTAAAATATTTGGCAGCCACCTTGTATCCATTATTTCTATTGCCTGTGTGTTCTCTACCAAAACCTTATCTAATCTTTACTAAAAGTTGGCAACATCTTCAAAATGTTTTAGCATATCTGCCACCAGTTTCAGCTCAGGAGGAGCATTTGCATCAAATCTAGAACACCTAAGAAGATCTCTGACTTCTGCAGTTCTTGGAAACCATCTACCCTGAATAACTGAGAGCCTTTCCTTGTCTGATTGATGCTTTTCATAGGCCATCTTCAATTGTGAGTAGGACCTCCATGTCTCTTCTACTCTTGCCAAGACCTTGGCCACCCTATGATGTACCAAATTTGTGACCATCTCTTTCACTATGTTCTCCTTTTCCTCTTTCAATTTTTGTTATCCTCCTTTAATTCTCTAATTTCTGAAAGGAGAGGCTTTGTATCAACTGGGAAAGATTTTGTTGTTAGAATCACTAGTGGGGGAGCTGAAGAACTAGCCCCTAAAGACAATCACTACCTCAATCTATTTATTTCTGCAATTGCCTGGGCATAATTGAGTTGTAGTTCATTGTGATCCTTTTGTAATTTATTTGTCGCTGCTTCTACAAACTGTACAGTCTGGACATTTAATCTTGCATCTTGGGGGGCAGTGGTGTCAAATACCTTCTTTATTATCACATCTCCTACCAATGACCCCAATTCAACCCTAGGCTTGTTATTACTTGGGGCTAGAGCCCATATAGCCAATGTTTCAAACCTAGGGTTAAAGGTAGCACCAGAGAGAACCTTTTCTATCTACTCACCTGTTATGCCTGAGTCTTCTCTGGTAATTGTGTCGATTGCAATGACATCTGATAAGTTCTAGTGAGGAAGAAGTAAAATATTACTCTTTGCAACCAATGACCTTCCCTCCTCCAGAATCATTGCACTAATGGATTGATTCACTTCTTTTAAGACCCTTTGAGTAATGGCATCATATTCAATACCCGGTCTGCTCCAGCTTTAGCATCTTCAATCTTCTTTTGAAACTCTTCACTTCTTACCTTCAAAAGATAACTCCTAAATTTAGAAGTATTGACAAATTCATCATCCTCTAAAAATTTGTTTGCAAGCCATTATCCTAACATATTCAATGTTTACATTTGGGCTCCTCATTGTTCTTATTGCCCTATTTTCAGGGGATGAGTAGGACCTCATTCTATCAGGTGAATTCACCAAAGGGGCAGTTTCTTGTACATGTTCTTCTCCCCCTTCTAAATCTACTACTTCAATCTCCTCAGTGTTTTCTAAATCAATAATTTTTGCCTTTTTAGTAGGGGAGGGGCCAATTGATTCCCTTTTGCCAGCATATCCTCTACTAGAGCTGCTAGGCTCATATGTGGGTACTTCCTCTCCTATAGGGGTAGAACCAATTAGTTTCTCCACATTGTCCAGCATCTTCTCAATTCTCTAAATTGGGTCTTGCGTTTATGCAAATGCACCCTGATAGGCAGGATTTATGTTTTTATTCATCTTCTCACTTGTCATAATAGTGTCCCACTTAGTCCTTAAGTCATGGACATCATCCATTGTAAAATAATTCCTAGAAATATCATCACTCTACTGAACCTGGTGAGAATATCTGGGCCTTCCTTTTTGACCCTCACATTGTTGATGAAGCCCTCTGGGTCAAAATGCCTTGGATGTTCCAAATACATCCCAAAACATTGCATAACTGAATAAATTTGATCAAGACCACTTTTATTAGCTATTAAAAAATCACTAAATCTAAGGGAAGAAGGAAAGAATGAGCCCTTCTTATGCCTCCTCAAGTGCTCCTTGTCAGAATCATTCAATTGCCTAATGATTTCTAAAAATGCCACTCTTTTAGGCACATATTTTGGCAAGATATGAGGTGGGGTCTTACATCCATAGACCCTAATGCAACTAGTGTTCTAATAGAAGAACCAATCACCCCAATTATGATCAATTCCTAAGTGAGAAGTCCTTTCTAAAGGCCTTAAAAAATCTAGCACATCAGGTTGCAACCTTTCACCTTCTGGTTGCAAAAATCCAAGGACTCTCCTCACAAAATACTCTTCAAAAATGACATAATCTAATGTAATACAATGCATGTCAATCATGCAAGTCCATAGTTGTACTCGCATCATGTTCCCTTGGGCATCCACCATCTTAACATGTAAATTTTGGTGCCACATCCTAGATAAAGCAAATAAAAGCATGTGGCATAGCATGGAGTACCATGTGAATTCAACATGGACTTCCAGCTTAGACAGTTTGCTCTTGATCTCTCACATCTACTTGTGCATCCTATCAGCAATATAAGTTGCATAATCATATGGCTCTTTGACCTTTTGATTCTGAATGTTGACTGTCATCATCATTAAAGAAATGGGCATTCTGTCTGAAGCATCCTTGCCTAATACTTGGCATAAACTATGATAGGTCCTAACAAAGTAGTCCATGAACATGTTTCAATGAAAGGACTCCTACTCGCTGGCTGAAATCTTCACCAGTTTACAATCCACACCTCTTGGTCTGTGCTTGGCAAGGTTGTAATCCCTATAAGCACATTTCACAGTCTAATATTTCCTCTTCAAAGTAGAAAGGTCAATTGGCTTGTTAGTTGTAGGGTCTAAGTTGAATACAGTAGCAATGAATCCTTTGGTGAGCTTGATGATTTTTGAACCATTTCCAGCTACGACCGTCTTTGTAGCAAAATCATACCTCAATGTTATTTCCCTAACTATGTTAGGGTTAGGGAAGACATTGAAATAGATAAGCATGGCCTGGTCAAATTTCTAGGAATGACAAATAGGGGCCTTATAATCCATTCTCCTATGCCAGTGCTCAAACAGGATCCAACTAGGAACCGACAGTATGGCATCACAACAATTGTAACAATAATCAAGGAATTTGTCCTCAGGTCTGCCTGGACCATGTAGTTTCAAGGCTCCTCTAGCAGAACCAGGAAGCTGGACCATGAGGTCCTCATCTAAGCTACACTTAGAAGTGGATGGCTGACTAGCTTGACTCATTTTGTAGACTGATCTTAGCAAGATAGGGTTTCTTTCACAAGCAACTATTTTTCTCCTTAATTAAGCAGTTAGATAAAAATATACCAGACACAAGAATACAGAGTGAACTTACTGTTAACACTTCACAAGAATCTCAATTATGTTCTTTTCTTGTTTGAGAGCTCTTCGTGCGCCTGAAAATTATTTGTGCTTGAAGAAATGATGTACACACCCCTAACTTTCTTCCTCATAAGAATAGTATCCTAGCTTATTATGCATTAATGGAGGTAGCCTTGACTTTACTCCTCATTCGTTCTACAATGCGCTTCCAACATTCATTGTAAAAATTTAAACCTATGTCGTTGATTAGAATTCCTTACTGCAAGATCCACGGCTATCATTTACCTGTGAGATTTGAAAATCTCGGTCATCATGTTTGAAAAGTCTTTGACCAAATAGAATAGGCCATATCAGTTGTACTCTCTCTGTAGATCACATCACCTTTTGTTTGGACTGGACACATGGCACCATCTCACGGCCTCGCAGCCAAAGATGGCCCACCACTTACCTACCATGCGTAGGTGCGATTAAGCCCCCACACACCCACCTTTCATTTTCTTTTTACTTCTTTAATAAGAGAAGGCCACGTGTCGCCATCTCACGATTGTGCAATGAAGATTCCCTCCTGTGAGATACCCTTGCGATGGAGCATAGCCGTTGGATTGAAGTTCTCCTGCAGACCACATTTATTCTAACATCTGGCAACAAACGGTTGGCTAGTTCAAGATTCCTAGTGGAATAGGACATAAGCATAGATTCTTAGATAGGTGTCATCCTATCATGGTAATGCAGCGGGATGGTGACATCATTGATGATGTGTTGTGATGTTGTGATATTCACTTTACTAAAATTTAAGGCTTATGGGAATACTTAGGACATCTGATTTAATTTTCATGGGCCACATAAGGTAATTTCTAGAACACGGGGCCAGTCACTTTACGGGTGGAGAGACTTAAGGTTATAACTTAAGGGACCGAAAACTTACTGCAAACGGTCAACACAGATTTAGAAAATAAAGCACATGACCTAAGGGGTTAAAGTGAAAAGGATTTTATAAAGGTAAACACTTATATCATTATCAACCTACAACCCTAAACCCTAAGGGGTACCACCAGAAAACATGGTTGCACCCCTCATTTGATTGAAAAGATCATCGATGCAAGGTAATGGGTATTTATTCTTAATGGTTTCTTTATTCAACATGCGGTAATCTATGCACAACCACAAAGTTCCATCTCTCTTTTTCACAAATATGACTGGAGCTCCCCATGGTGACACACTGGGTCTAATCAACCCTTTATCTAACAACTCATGTAATTGATCTTTTAGCTCCATTAGTTCTATACTAGTCATTATGTAGGGGCTTTAGAAATAGGTTCCGATCCAGGAATTATATCAATGGCAAAGTCAAAAGATCTTTTAGGAGGTAATCCTAGTAGCTTATCCAGAAATACATCTTCAAAGTCTCTAAGGAAAGGATACCTGTCCATATATGATCTTTCATGACTAATGGACTCTTTCTTCTCAACCTCATTATGTTTCTAATATTCATAAAACATTAAGTCATCTTGAAAATAAGTTTCCTCAGTCTCATTTAGTTTTTCCATTTTAACAGCAAAAAGTTGGCATGCTTTTCTTTGAGCTCTTTCCATTTGCAGAGCAAAAATTTGTCTTAGTTTGACTTCCCAGGTTTCCCTTGTAGAAAGACTTTGTTTCCTAAATCATCCAGACACTCTACTATTTTGACATAAAAATCTACTTTGGCTCGATGTCTCCATAGTAAATTTATCCCTAGGATAACATCATACAAGCCTAGTGGGGCTACATAAAGATTTACTTCTGTGGAAAAGTTCAGAAGTTCAACCCTAGCCTCAAATAGGCATTGCTCTACCTAAGCCTTGGTGTGAGTTGCATACTCTAGACCATGAGTTTGCCATGAATCCAGCCTTTCTAGGAATTTTACTAGCAATTTTAGGGGAAACAAAACATTTGGTAGAATCAGTATCAATGAAAACTAAAATCAAAAGTCCAAATAAAATACATGTTGTCTTAATGGGAGTTATTTGGTATTTGGCTTGCATGTTGTCCAAGACTACATGAATGCATTTCTAGAATGCTACTTGTTGAGAGGGTAGAGGGTTTCCTCCTGGTGGTGCTCCATGTACCTTGCTAGGACACTGATTGGTGTAATGATCCTTGCCACAAGTGTAGCACCCTCCCACTGGTCCTCACCTATCCTGAGGTTTTCTAGAATTGTCCCCATTCTTCTTGGAGTGGTTATTCCCCTTTTTCTCTCCCTTGGACTTAGTTTGCTTATGCTTGGTCCCTTTATCATTTTTCTCATAATAATCTTGTTTCCTCCCCTTTTTCTTAGAGGATTGAGAGGATTAAGACCAATTATATCGCTTTCAGATCCTTTCTCTATAAGCTGATATAACTTTCATTTTTTGTTCCTGTTTGATGGCCTTTTCATAGACTTGGTCCATTGTAGTAGGAACATGAACATCAACCTCACCCCCAATTTGGGAGTTCAACCCCATTATGAAATTTTGAATGCAAAATTTCTCATCCTGTCGGTACTGCGACACATACTTTAGCAGTCGGGTGAATTTTTCCCAATATTCATTTACAGACATAGAAGCCTATTTCAGATTCTGGAAGTCTATAAGTTTTTGATCATAGAACAGTTGAGGCAACCATCTTTGCCTAAAAAGTTCTATGAACTTGTCCCATGTAAGGCTTGTAGGCCTCAAGCCTAGTTCCATCTTTTTGTTCATCCACCATGTGGATGCTTCACCTGCTAGCTGGAATGCTCCCCACATAGCTTTAGAGACCTCATTATAGGATTTCAAAATATTTTTCCATCTCCATAAGCCATGCCTCTGCATCATCTTTGCTTACGGATCCATCAAATTTAGGAGGCATGGCCTTCTTCATGTCTCGGGATAGTTCCAAAGCCATATGGCTCCTCCTATCCTCTTCTTTCCTAGCCTCAGAGTTATTCTCTCTATGCTCACTCTGGTTGGTGTCATTATGATGTTCCTCATCATCACCCCCATCATAGGCATCTCGCCTAGTCCTTGTTAACCCCTGACCTCCTGTTCAAGAGTTTCTACCCTTGTTCTTGTTTCTTTCAACAAAGTTAGGATCTGGTCAAGCTTAGATTCAGAGTGCCCTGAAGGATGTCCTTCTTCCTGGTTCTAATCTAAACCTTTGCTGCAATCTACTTCTTCCTAATGTTTGCAGATTAATCACGGATTAGTTTTTCCATGTCAATTAATTCATTCATATTACAAATCTATTCTCATTCATGTAATCTTTAAAAAGAAAGGAAATATTGTCAAAATTTTGCCATTGCATTGTAGTTTTCTTTGGATTAAACATATAATCCACCAAAATTACAAAATTTTTGTTTACACCTTGTTACTGCAAGTCATTTACAATTTGGGATAACTTCCCATATTCATTTCTCAATTTTGAGATTTATCATTTTAGTTTTAGGAGATAAGGGTACATGCAGGTACTCCTTCACAATCTCCTTAGGTACATCATAATCCCTAGGATTATTTTCCATAGCTGGTGCTTTAGGTGCAGAGGGTTCTGCTGATGCATCAGTAGAGTTAGGGGCAGCCATCCTTTCTGCTTTCCTTAACTCCTGCTTGATGCATTTCAAGGCATCAACAAAAGTTTCCTCATTAGTTAACCAAGCTCCTACTAGGCAGCCAGTCTATTCAAGTTTTCTCATCTTTGAGGCTCTTGCTTTTTCCTTCCAGAACTGAAGGTAATGCCCCTTATCCATTACCTTCTTTTGGGGTATTGTTCTAGTTCTTACCATTCTAGCATAAAACATCCGAACATTAGCATTCTTAATGTTGGGTAAAGTAATCATCAAGTAGTGAGCTCATACATCCATGTATTGAATCTGGTTGCTCTGACACCATATGTAACATCTCAATCCATAAAGCTTTAAAATTAACATAAACATTTATCTTAATCAAGTGATTAGTTAACAACAAGATTTTCCAAATAAAAGTTAACAATAATAATTCATTATCATTTCATCAACTAAGCACGTCATTCTAAATAGAATATATCAAAGCTTACATTTTCAATAATCAATTACATATCCAAGTGAATAGCTTTCACTATGTATGTACAAGTTATGCTCAAGGCATCATATATCAAATTATACATTACAATTGACTATTAAGTAATAAAATGAAAAAAAACTATATTTGGAACATAACACATCTGTCTTTATAATCCTTAGCCCGTCTCATGCTTGGGAAGGAGGGCGTCATCCTGGTGCTTTTCCACCAACCACGGACCTGCAGTCCTCCGCTTAACTTCCTAACTAGAAGTGGCCTTACCCTTCACGGAAAGGTTAGATATTAGGAACCATTACATTAGCCATATGAGTATCTAAAAGTTGTGTCCTTCATAATGCCTCTCAGTCACACAACTATAGAAACACTCTAACTATGTATGACACTACTGGAGACACTATGCCATCTAGAGCACTGTGGACCGACAATGCATGCTAAGACGGATGCATTACTTTGGCCAAAGATTTACATACATAAACGTTATGCATTGAACGTTGTCATTTGTCCACCACCTCAACTCAACTTATAATCTTTCCTGTCCTATAGTTACATAGTTCAACCCTTCTCGGTCTAGAACAATTAAGTTCAAAAATCATCTTAGTCCATTCCTTGGACATCCGACTTGGTCATGATAACCCATCTTGGGGTACTAGATGTTCGAGAAACTAGGAACTAGTGACTCCACGTCACTTTGTCCCTCACTTGGTTGCAAAAATAAAAGATTCTATCGTGTTCCCCATATCTACCTTACTGGCTAGGAGTTTACTTTATTTTCTTATTCCACAATCTACATTTAGTTCATAAAGTCAATGCTTTGAACTTATAGTGACTCATAGAATCAATACCCTTTACAAAGTTCAATCTTGGAAGAGCTTCTTGAATATGACTCATAAATAAATAACTCAACCCATTTGAAAATAAGGCATGCATGTACTATTATGCAATCAAACATAAAGAGACAAGGTTCTTTTCTCAAGAGACCTTCTTGACTCCAAATTCTTAAAGAAGAAAACTTAGCCATTCATAAAGAAGGCTTGTATGTACTATAACATAGTATAATATATCAATATGAATCAACCCATAGAGTTCAAGATAATAACATGACCATATGAGACCTTTCATTTCCAATATAAACATTATAGAATCAAGTACATTACATGCACAAAGGCTCATTACATGCAGTCGATGTTTTGTATCTTTCACTTCAAGGGAAATAGTGTTATCATTAATAACAATGGTTTCAAAAAGATTTCTTTACTAAAACTGAAATAGTCATTATCATAATAGGATTCGTACTTTACCTACTATCATAAGCAAGTTCTAGCTACCAATAGCATGATTCTAAGCTCTCAGCTATTATAGCCATTTAGAATGCAGTTGCCCTTTCAAGATTTATAGTTTAAACAAAGGCTTTGGGGCCTCGTGGCTACTATCCAAGCATTTTGAAATATCATAAGATGTTTAGGGTTTGAAAGTCATTCAACAACAATGATAACCCTATCAGGTTTAAACACATGTGAATAAAGATAACATTTTACCCATTGACACTGCCATCATACGATGACATAACAAGTAAAAGATTTGAGCAAAGTTTAGTTCTCTATCTAATGGCACATCGTGAGACTATCGATTGCATTCCGCATATGATAATCATTCAGGTGACCGAGGTTTATACATATACACAACAGTATAGTTTCAACCATAGAAATGATAAATGAACATTGTTCACCTTTCTTAAATACATGACAAACAAAAAGAGTTTGAAATGGCTTGTAAGTCACAGAAAAACATTACATTCCTGAGCATGCCGACACCATTGATTTTTCCTTTCATATGCACGATAGATAACTTATAATAATAATTAAAGGTATTAGATATAGAATACTGAGCTTTAAATTCTACCTGAGTTGGTAATTGTTTGAATGTATTGACTAAGTCAAGATTTACACAGAGCTTAGCTCAACTTTCTCGAGCTTCTCCTGTAATCAGCGAATCCTTTCACAAAGAAAACTATCTATATCTCTCTTTTGAGAGTCGTTTCTCCAGCCCCACGCATACACCCCAGACAACTTACTTCCTAAAAAAATAATGCTTTTTCTAGCACACACCCAAAAAGAGATAAGACTCTTTCTTTCCAATCAGTCATAACCGATTCCTTTAGCATGCATACAAGAACAATTTTAACTTTCCTATGCTTAGGCTCGCCACCTCTCCATCATTCAATCAGTTGGCAAGAATAAAGGCATGAAAATAGTGTTAACTTGACCACCACCCTCCTTCCCACTCTTCGTGGGTGATGACTAGCTGAGTGCCCCCACCAACTAATAATAATATAAGATAAAATGATAATATGATTATCATTCATATTCGATCTCAAAAGCAAATTCAACCAAATGAATTATATATATAATTATACTTACACACCCTTATCTACGAGTTTAGGGATATACATAAATGTTAGTAATATCAACTCCATCAGTTAAGATCGCATACGTTGAACGCGACTACGGGGTCAAGCATTGTTCACCCCAAAACAATAGATAATAAAGGGTCCCCGGAAACTCTACCAAAATTGACAAACAACTCAACATGAGAGCCTTGTGACCAACATCTTTTGCTAACATCTTAAAAAAAATAAAGATGTCGAGTAATGTCTAATTGACCAGTCAAGATAGAGAACGTAACTCACCCTAATAGAAAAAGTTCAATGGACAAAGTCTGATACTCAGATGACTAATTAACCCCTTTTCCCGACATCTAACTCTTCCTCCAAGATGATACTCTCCTTCCTTCTTCGAAGGGTGTTGTGTTTTCCTGTTCACACTCAAGACCATAAAACCATGATTAGTGCATCATCATCTTATTTCACAATTCAAACTAATTAAATATTCATATGAAAAATAATTTCATAATTAACTATCATCAATCATTAACCTCATAATCAAAGATTAAATCATATATTTCCACAATATCAAATCAATTAACTGTGATTAATCCTCCTGATTATCATGCCAGGTTAAGATTAGGTCTATTTGTAAGTTGGGGATGTAACAAGAGCTAAACATAGTGAAATTGTGCCTACACACAAGTGTACACAATTTACAACACAACAAAAGAAAAAAGAGTGTCATGTTTAACAAAAGAAAGTTATAAGTAAAAATTTTATGCATATGCATATAAAAATATGAATGTAAGTCTCCCTTATATTAAATGTCTTTGAGATGTTTATTTTTCAAAATAACTTAGTGAATGAAAATATTCTTCTTCTATCATTATGAATGTAAGTCTCCCTTTTATTAAATGTCTTTGAGATGTTTCATTTTCAAAATAACTTAGTGAATGAAAATATTCTTCTTCTATCATTATGTAAATTTCATTCTTGAGAGTTTATATGAAAATATATATACACATATTATAAAATATATGTATATACATTTATAAATAATATATTTATTTGACATTTC
Organism: Cunninghamia lanceolata; assembly: GCA_027924645.1. Taxonomy (NCBI): domain Eukaryota; kingdom Viridiplantae; phylum Streptophyta; class Pinopsida; order Cupressales; family Cupressaceae; genus Cunninghamia; species Cunninghamia lanceolata. Next base: position 13,903,388 of record BSBN01001272.1, on the reverse strand, counting down.
TTTACTTGCATATTTCATAATTTTAGAAATGGGTTATATATATTGTAGACACCTAAAAATGACCATCGCATTATTCACCTTGCATACATCAAATTCTTCTAACTCACCTTCATTCAAAATTAATTAAATAACTTAATTATTTAATTAATCTCATCAATTTCTTCTAATTCACCTTAATCCAACATTAATTGAATAAATCTTATTTATTTAATTAATTTCATCATCTCACCACATTATTCTTCTATTTCCACATTAATTAAATAAATCAATTATTTAATTAATTTAACACTTTAATTCCTCTTACCCACAACAATTAAATATTTAATTGGCTAATTATTCTTCTAAAATTAAATAAATTTTTCAAATTTATTTAAGTTGACTTTTTGAATATCTTCTAAATAAATAAAATCAATATTTTATTTATATCTTATTTATTCTTCCATCATGCACAATAAATTAAATAAATTTATTTATTTAATTTCTAGTTATCTTCTCAAATCTTCCAAAAATATATTTTTCTTCCATCCACACAAATTAAATAATTTATTATTTAATTTTATTCATAGCATCTCAAAAAGCAAAACAAAATTTGAGTTAATTGGCTTTAAATCATTATTTTTATTAATCAATTCATAAAATAGAAAAAGTATTCCATTTTTATGAAAATCAATCCTATCTTTAGTTAACAAAGCAATTCTCAATAAAACATCTTTTTACATGAACACTTGTCATGTGCACGTTCCTTCATGTCTTCTCAATTTAACTCATCCATCAATTTTATTGAATTTCCTTCACCGTTGATCAATCTTCTATAAGAGCTATAAATATGCCCCTTCACCTCTTCACAAACCCTTCATGATTTTTTAGCATTGGCATCCATATCTTCCAACACTTCGAGCATTCATTGAAGCAACCTCACATCATTTGATCTATCATCCATCCACTTGCAATCATGGTTATGCTACATTTAGAGCAATCCACATATCAATACATCAAGGAATAAATGTCGTAGTGTGGTAACTTGCATTATTGTTTTCTTTGGATTTTCATATTGTTATTGTGATTATTTCTTGAGTTATGTAGACTTGGAATTTTGGTTCTTTTGTTCTTGTTTGCATTCCAATTTCTAGCGTACACATTCTAGCACGCCTGGTGGGACCCACTCCCTTATCTAACATTTATTTGATTGAGAAAAAAATATATTTTTTAAGCTACAAGTTCTCTTACGGTAGATAGAATTTCACCTTTGGTCAGTGAAACTACACTTTTGGTCGATAGAAATTCGCCTCTGGTATATCTTTCTATGCTTCTGCTTAAGTTTATTTCACTTTCGGTTAACAAAAGTTTTCCTTTGGTCAATATAATTGTGCTTTTGGTTCACAAAAGTGCACTTTTGGTTATTGTCTCTGCACTTTTGATTATGATTATTGCTTTATATCTAACAAGTGGTTTTCTTGGAAACTAATATCATTTTTGAAGCCTATTATTGCTTGATAAAGAAGCAAAAGTAAAACTACTAATGAGTTTGGTGCAAGACACTTGACAAAGGATTCATTTTTATCACTAATCTAGTAGCAAACCTCATTTTCTTAAGGCAATTTACAATCTTGTATGCTATGTCTTGAATATATATGTGCATATGCTCTCTCCTCACACCAAAAGGTGATCTTGGAGATCAGAAATATTAGATCATTCACTTTATTTCTTTATTTTCTTTATTCTTGGGGACTCGAGAGTAATACATGTGCTCTTCTCTCACGATGTCCTCTTTAGAAGGCATGTTAAGGGATTTCATCACCATTAAGGATGACCTTAACTGTGTGTTCTGACACGGGATATAAATGTTATGAGAATCAAAAGAGTCGTTTCAAAGGAAGGACCCACTCTTGCTTAGCAAAAACCTTGAGACCCTTGGTCTGTCGAGACTTGATTTGGTTGGTGCTTGGTTAGATGATTGGGACACCCCCATTCATAGACTCTAACCCCACCATACCTCTTGTATATTTTGGGGCTCCCTAGACACCTTGTTTTCCTAGATAAGACCTTCAGTTGTCATATCCTTCAGTGCATTGTAGCCACATGGAGGAGAAGAGCTCACACTATTATCTTCATTGTTTGAGATAGAATACACTTTGGGCAAGACTTTAGTCTCCAAAGTAAAGGATGTAAGGTGGTACATGACCTTGCATTCCTTATCTATTCAAGCAATGATAAATGATATCAAGGGGATGGAAACTACCATTATCTAATAGTGGGGGTTGAAGTCGCACTTGAGTGAGTCCGTGGGATATGCCACTCCTACTTGAATAATTTTAGGCTTGTGCAAGAGTGTTTGGTGTGTTTTCTTGTTATCTTCCAGTATTCACCATTTGTTATCCACGAAGGTTAATAGCCTTGCGCACCCAATTCCAAAGAGTCAACAACCATTGTGTCTTATTTGTTTGATTTTCTTGCCAAAGAACTCAAAACCATCTTCCAAACAAACAACAGTCATAGAATCTTTCTTTTGAGCTACATAATTACACTTTTGAGCATTTTACCTACGTTGCTGGCACACAGACCTGTGCCTCTGGAACACAAAAGTTCACCTCTAATCAATAGAGTTGTGCCTTTAGCACACAAAATTGCACCTTTGGTCCTGTCACTTTTTCCACTAGTTTTTACAAAGTTGCACTTTTGCACTATCCTAATACCACTTCTAGCATACAGTATTGCACCTTTGGTTAATAGTGTTGCACTTTTGGTTCACATAACTATGCCTCTGGGTTATCCTGCTACCTCTTTTGATCTATCCTAGTACCGATTTTGGCAGACAGTCCTACACTTCTGGTTAAACATAGTCATCAGTCATATTTTCACCCAGAATCAGAGACCATTCACTTTTAGTCAATTTTTTCATCAGACCTGAGATCATTCAGACTATTCACCTTCAGTATTTTAGTCATCAAGTTAGGTTCACCCATCCTCACATCATTATTTGGACTTTTTGAGATTTTTATCCTCTTGAGACTATAGGATTTTTATCATCATCTATCAAACAGTCTAGACATTATCCAACTTTTAGCTTCAATTTGGCTTTCATCCTAGAATCTAGATCACATCTTCTAGTTTATCTTTGATTTAAGAAGTTGCCTCTCTTAGATCCATAGATAAGTTAGCATCCTTTTAAACTAGTGACTTAGCTAGCTTAGGAGAGTGGCTTCTCTTGAGTTGGTCAAACTCACTACCTCTATATGTTTCTTCTTGAGTTCATCAGTCTATCTTTTGGAGGATAATCAAAATCCCAATCATATCAACAATTGATCTAGATTTTATCTTTTACCCAAAACAATCAATCAACACAATCATCCTAAGAGTCTCAACTTTGTCACAAAAGTCTAAACAAAACTCCATCCATCACCCATCTTGAATCGTATCAAGTCTAAAACATCATATGCCTCTTACAAGGTCTCAATATAAAAAATCCATGGAAACCAACCAAAACAATCCTCAAGATAACCCCACTTCACTCATTGATGTGACACAATTTGCCATAGGTATGAACCCTCATGATTTTCTTCCATAGGGATACACAATATGTCCTTCCTCATCTAATCAATTTGGACAACAAACACATGAAGAGTCTCAAGACTATACTAAACAATTACAAAACCTAGATGTCCTAGACACTATAGATAGGCTCTTAGCTTTGGATCGTAATGGATTCTTTCTTTTTCTTGCTAAGGAAGGAGCTAAGTTGCCTAGTGATTTTGATACATCAACAATCAAAGAGAAAAACCGCATCAATGATGTTATTTCTTCTATGGGAAGACCACACCTTACTCCTATTCAAACCATATCTACCATAGCACCCACAATTCTAACTACACCTACACATAATATCCCTCTATCACCATTCACCAATCAATTTGTCAATCCACTATACCAACCCCCCACATCACTTGGGCCACTTCTTTCTAGTATGTCAGCATCTATTCATATAATCACCCCATCCATGTCATCCACGACTCAATCTAATCTCTTCATCACCTCATATGCACCTCAAACATCCCATAAACAAACATACATGACATCACAACCCCAATCATCTATTCCTAACATCTCATATGTCAATCCACCACAAACATCGCAACCTCAAAACTCTTACATGATACCTTACAATCCATCCCATGTCTACTCATACATATCCAACACAAATCCCCCTCAAACACAACAATCACCTTTATCATCCATCAATCCAGGTCTTTCTCCACAACAACCCACATCTGAATTCAATCTTTAAATTTCACATCTTCAAAAACAAATTTTAGATATTAACCTAGGACATACTAAAAAAACTCTCTTTAGAGGAAGTTTGTCCTTATCTCTTTGATAGGTCACTCCCTATCATCCCTTTTCCTCTAAACTTTGAAATACCAAAATTTGACAAATACAAACAAAAAGGTGATCCCAAAGAACATCTTAGGGAATTTTATATTGCTTTCTTAGAGGATGTCCACAATGATACATATCTCATATGCATATTCCCTCATAGTCTTGGAGGGAAAGCAATAAAATGGTTTTCTCATCTACCCACAGGTATTAATACTTTTAATGAATTGGATGAAAAGTTTGTCACACACTTTTCCTTCAATATCGAACATGAGATCTCCATGACAGACCTATGTAATAACAAACAATGCAATGGGGAAACTTTTATCTCATTCCTACAAAGATGGAAAAACATGGCTAGCAAATTTCCTTGGCCTATCCCTGAAAAGCAACTAGTTAGCATATTTGTCCAAAACCTTAATCCTAAACTTGGATTTCATTTACAAATCCAATGTGCTAACTCTTTTGAAGAAATTATTTCTAAGGAGACAAACATTGAAAAAGCTCTTATTGCAAAAGGACTAGTCAATATATTCAAAGAAACAAAAGACAACCCCCAAACATCTAATGTAAAACCTCGATTTTGGTCCAAAAACAAAAATGTTGTCAATGATGGTGTTGTGGACACTAAACATATTCAAACTCTCCAAACAACAATTAATCTTCAAACACCCACAAAGACTATCCCATCTACTCCTAGAGAGCAACCCAAAAAAGACTTTACACCTAGACACAAATTCACTCCATTGGGAGAACCTATAGAGTCAATTCTAAAGAAACTTGTCCAAAATGGTCTCATCACACTACCATAAGGTCGAGCCAATATGATGAACATGTATTCAAACCCTCTTGGTATAAAGGAAACGATTATTGTGAGTATCATATAGTCAAAGGACATAAGACCCCAGGATGTATGAAATTGAAAAATCTTATCCAAAATCTCATCGATCGAGGAGAAGTCACTATTGACGATCCTCCTAAATAGACATCAAACAAAGATAACGACATGTACAAGGATCCATTCCCACCACATGGTAAAGAAAATAATGCAGACAAAAGTAAAAATGTCAACAACGCTTCCACTTCATATAATTCCATTGTCAGTCGGCTTGAAGAAAGTAGTGTGTCTACTCTTTCCATCAAAGGAATAGTTCCTAATTGTGTTGTTACAACTCATCATGGTCATGTTACCATTCATGGGGTAACACCTGATATCCTTATACACTCTGAGTATAATATTCTTGACCATCTAGGGAAAACTCTAGCTTAGATATCCATCCTAGATCTTCTTCGCACATCACCTGTCCATAAAGAAGTACTGAAGAAATCCCTCCAAGAGTCATCTATCCTGAATAAAATTGCTGTTACTAAATTCCAAGCCATGATAGGTCATATTGCTTCACCATACCACGTGGTTTTCACTGAAAGGGGCCTTCCATCACAAAACCCTTGCCATAATGACGCTCTACATATTGAAGTCATCATCCATCAACGCAAGGTCAAACATATTCTTATAGATGGTGGTGTTGGCTTGAACATTTGTTCTCTAAAGCTACTAATAGAATTGGGATACTCTAAGGATGTTATTGATTCTAAACAATATATAACCATAAAATCTTATGATGATGCAAAATGACAATTAGAAGGTGTTATCCATCTACAAATTCAAGTTGGTCCTTTTATGTTAGAGACTCACTATCAAGTACTGGACCTTGATCTTCCTTACAACATCATCCTAGATTGCCCATGGATCCATATCATGCAAGTCGTACCTTCCACATACCATCAGTGCCTAAAGTTTCCTTTCAATGGTACATAAATTACTATCCTTGGAGACCCCAATCCTTTTGAACTTTTTCGCACCATGTAAGGGCGATACCAGAACACCAATCAAATCCCTAACAACATTGCAGCCCAACCATCTCCTTCATATATTGATCCACCCACATTGATTAAAGCCTCGGTTGATACATTAGTTATATATGAAAAAGAGAATGAAGAAGACTAGCATGAACACTAGATTAAACCCTCTTCCACAATAACATTCAAAGACAAGACTGAGTCAAATCACTACCAAATGGAAGAGGACTCAACTACAGATCTTGTACCCTTGTTTTCTATGGAAAGATCTGATTTAATCAAGCCTTTTATCAAACCCTAGGTCAAGTATGCACAAAACCCTAGTTGATAAATATCAGAGCATAACTTACAAACGGAGATAGATACAGACAATCTGAAAGAAGCATTGAGATCAGTGAACAGAGGAGAACTTGATTCTAGAAGCAAAGGTGTCAAAAGGATGAAATAGGAACTACATAATTCCTGGAAGTGAGAATCTACCAAAATTTAGAACTGAGAAAGTGTTCCAGAGATTGCTTTGAAGCCAGATCTGGAGCTACAAAGGTCAAAAGACTAGGGAGCCAACCACACAAGTCTTTTTAGGGGAATATTCCTAAACTTCTTTTGGATCTCAAAACCTTGATCCCTACTTAGTCCTCCTATATCTTCACATTTCCTGATTCTTGCACCTATAACCTACACACAAGAAGAAGAGAAGGGGTTTGGGGGTTATGGTGTTTAGGGACTTGCCTCAGTCAAATCCTAGGATAGCATTCAAGCTTCTCAACACCATTGATAGATAAAGAGAGTGTGCCCTTGTAGGGCAGAGGCTAAACATAAATCAATGATATGAAATCAAATGATGATTAACAACAATGATATCACCTATGTGATGAAACCCTTAGGAGGATGAATGCTCTTCAACTCATAAGGAGAGATAGATGATAACTTCAAACCTATAACAACACACATAATGACAATACAAATATTCTCTAGAATCACAATGAATGCTTTGAATTCTCTTTACTCTAATGCTTCAAGTTGGCTATCACTATCTAGGTTCATAATGAATTCAAAAACACACTTATATATGCTTTCCTGCTAACATTCATGAAATTAAATCACAAGTGCCGACAAAGAGGAACCTTTATAAAGGTCCTATGCCAACATAACATTAATTGGCCCCGACCAATCAGAGAGGACTTGGACAGCTGGTACCCAAGTCTAGGAGCCCCTTTTTAGTCCAGGATGAGATTAAGGAAGGGCCCAAGGTCCCAAATTCAGATGGGTGTCAAGAAATTTTCGTCGAGATGATCAATTATAATGCATAATGAGATAAATGGGACCTAGGAGATAAACAAGGAGGTAAAAAGGCAAGTGTCCACTCTTTACTCCATAACATTTATCCCCCACTTTAATGTGTGTACGATCTTACGATCAATACATGCATTAAAGTATGCTTAAAACACATCAAACAGGCCAAGCACTAGAGCCAAAGGCACACCCTAAGTTTGAAGGACCATTTCTAGCCCCCAAGCTTAGGTAAACATAAGAAAACACTTGACAATCACGCAAAACATGGTGAATACAGTAAGGAAGCACACAATACATGAAGAAGACTGTAAAAGACATGCAATATATGGAGTTGATATGAATGCAGTCAAGGTATACACGAAGAGAAGACATGATTACATAATTTTGCAACTCTAACTAGGCGATGGGGAAGCTCATCTCTACGCACCACCATCAAAACATGCAAAACACACATAAAACACGTAAGACATGCTAGACATGTAGGGAAAAGACATGGAAGACACATGGAATACACGAGCATCATAGAGTGATTCATCAACACACTATACATCTTATACACAGCAAGCACGAGTGATGGGGAGGAGCTCATCACTTCATTCCACCATCTAAGACACACCAAACACACCTGACAGTTGAGCTACACTACCACAACCACTAAAGACATGCTTAAGGGTGAATAAATCAAGATCCAGCCCTGCCTCCATAAAGGACTTTTAAAAAGGATTTGCAACTGCTCAAGGGAAGACACAATCCTACCTTCCACATAAGGGCTTTCAAAATGCAACCCCACCCACATTCGTAGATACCTTACAGTGAAAAGGAAACATGCACAAAGTATACAACCCCACATGCATCCGCAAATGCCTTACAGTGAAAAGGAGGTATACGCAAGGCAAAACAAAGTACACAACCCCACCTACATCCGTAGATTCCTTATGGAAAAAAGGAAGCATATGTAAACATGCTTTATCACAATATCTAAGATAATCAAGCATAATACCACAATATATGCCCCCACCTTCAAGTGGTTGATCCTTCTTGCCAGTATCAAACACATTTAATGGAAGAAGAGCTTTTGCAAAGCCCATGCCCCAAAGTAACATCTGCTGAATAATCGCCAAATGTTCCCAGCAATCACACACTTTAGTATCAAATTCTAATCATCAACAACATTCATGCATAGAAAAAAGGTAACATACCACATAAGTATACCAAGGCTATACTTACAGGTTCGAAACTATGTATAGTCATTAGGTTATACTTCAGGTATCTCAGAACCGAGTGTAGCTACAAGGTGAGATACAAAACGTTTCAAAGTGCCTAGAAGCGGATTGAGAGCATTGCAAAGGATTGTTACAAGAACTTTCACAACACAACACATGACCACATCACAACATGAGATGATTCTACTAGTCAAGCGTTAGTAACATATTAACTCCATCTTCATATATGGACTAGGTCCATTTATTTTCTTGTTGTAGGGATGCACGGTCCTTATTAGTATTTATTTGTTTTTGTCATCCGTTAACTAGTAGAGCCACAGAAGAATGGAAACATGAAAAATGAGAGAGAAGAAAAAAGTGACTTAGGAACACAACATGGGAAGATGCCCCCAAGATGTCCTACACAATGTTATGCCCCCAAGGCACCACACATAACAATTATAATAAGAGAGAGGAGAGTAGAAGAATAAAGAAACAAATAGAAGAAGTATTAAAATAGAGGTGATCTCCTTGTATCCTTGACCTTACAAGAGTATCAAGGGTCATCCAAGGAGACCTAAAAAACATTTAACACAATACAAGGGAACACAATACCATATTATCAACATATATGTCTAGGAGAAGAACACCCTTGAGAGCAACTGGCTAGGTGTTACATCGAGTGTGGTGAAATGAAGGAGAAATACTTACCCGTTTCAACGGGATATTTCCTAGTGGAAAATCCATGTCTATCATCTTAGGATATATCATATTGAGTGTTGGATTTGTTGATATTGTATTAACATTATGTTTAGGACGACGATAGGCATTTGTGGGCTTCAAAGAATGATATCCAATACAATCGAGTAGTTAATTGCAGCAACTTATAAGGGTACTTTGATTCCTTGTTGGTTTACACCACAACCATTGCCTATATAGTCATAATTTTTGTCAAGGATTTGAAATCCATGACCATAGAGAGACTCCATAAGTTTAGGAGAAGGAAGGGCCTCATAAGTCTCATATCATGTAGTATAAGTAAGAGTATTGTCTTTGTTTTCTACTAAAGAAACCTTAGGTTTCTTAGGTATTTCCAAAGATTGCTTGGATGGGATCAAGGCAACTTTTGATGCTTCAGGATCAGGGTTATTAAGTTTATACAGCCCTCTAAAGGTAGGAGTAAAATCTAGTGAGCCCCAATCATCACCAAGAAGTGCATTCAATAATGATGTTGAATCTTGCACAACATTATCTACAGTAAGAGGTATTGATGAATGATTTTTTAAGTTATTTAAAGTCATATGATTGATAACTTGTTTTTGTGTTTCAATTTGTAAACAAATTTTTGGGTCTGGATCAGTTTTGATGGTGTGAAGTTTATTTTCGTAAATAAACTTTATTAATTGATGAAGGGTAGACAGAACTGCCCACATGGCATGAATCCACGATCTACCCAGAATGATGTTATATGAAAGTGCACCACTCATGACATGGAAAAGGGTAGATAATGTCACGGGTCCAACCTTTACAGGTAAAGTTATGGTACCCAGGGATTGTCTACCAACATTATCAAAGCCATGGATGTTAAGTTTATCTAGTTTAATTAAATTTGTATTAATGTTGATTTTATGTAGCAAATTGATACCGCAAACATTAAGATTCAATCCATTGTCAACCATAACTTACTTTATCAACTTTTTGTTTATTATGATAAATATTATAAGAGGATCATGTTGATTTTGAACTTCAAGTGATGGTAATTCATGTTATTGAAACAAAATATCCATTTTTGTCACATACGTACAATCTAACAGAGCTGATACATCATTAGGCTTAACAGCGGGTCATACAATCACCTTTTCTAAAGCTTCCTGGAGCATTATGTAGTATGTAGGTGATGTTTGTATGAGTTCCAGATCCCAAAGAGAGATCTTAGAAGGAGTAGCACGAGTCTTTTCAATAAGATCATAATCTTCACGAACTTTATGAGTAAGATGAGGTGGTTGAGGAAGCATAGGTTGATAAGTTGATAAAGTGATCAGAATGCTTGATTGTTGTTTACTTTGTTTATTATTTGCATATTGTATGTGTGAGCAACCATATTGTAATAGGGTTGTTGCAACATATTTTGATACACTTGATTTCCTTGAGTAATTTGTTTTACAAAATTGAGAATGTAACCCAGGGGTTTAGGTGGTGTTAGAGCACCTTGAACCATAATCACCTGTTTGAAGTGAGGAGTCACATTATGTGCCCCATTCACAATGTGTTTAGGAACATTATTACACTTATCCACTATTCCCTTAGTGGGTGGTATAAGTCTATTAGTGATGATTGAATTAGCATTGTTTTTGCTTTGATTAAGCTCAACATCCATCCCTAAAGGATTTAATGTGAGAGACCTTTCTTCATCCACCAATGCTTCTTCTTTTAAAGGGAGAGTATTGGAACAAAGGGAAGGTACAGTGTTGTTATGAGAATTGTTGATGATTTTATCTTTAGTGATGTCCAAGGGGTTTGAACATGCAACCAAAGTACTTAAACATTTAGCCAAAGGAGGAAGATCAAGGGTCTTCACTTCCTTAGTGATATCCAAGGTGTTTAAACATTCAACTAAAGATATTATATCCAAGGCATTATCATTATTTATAGTAGTAATAGAAGAAGAAAAACTTTCACAATCATTTTTCTCATGAGTATTCCGGGAGATGAATTCAGTTAGATTTTCTAATATTGAAGGATGCTCACGCATGAGGCTTATGAATATATGAAAATCAAGATCTTTGATATATGCATGTAAAGATACCAAAGAAAAATGACATGAAGATGCCATAATAAAATGTTTTGGAACAACAATGTACAATAAGATCTATTCATTTATCAAATACCACCAATATGAGAGACTTTTGTACACCACAACACTAGTTGTGGAAACCGGGTTTTTGAAGCTTTTTGCAAGGAACAAAAACACACTAGTGTCACTACAAATGAAATGATGAAGATATTAAAAGTACTGCACAAAATTTAATATAGAAACTTTTAAGATTTCTTGCAAAGAAATATTAAATAGATGTCAAACTGCTTATGTTTAAATACATAATGTGTAATTACAAACATGTGAATTTTAAAACCAAGGTATGAAATGATGCAAAATTTTCAAATGAAAAATTAAAATATGCTATAAATTAATGCTAGATCTGAATTGAAGATGTTTATGACAACAACAAAATTTGAAATAAAATGTTGACTACAAACCCTAGATTTTGATGTAAGGTCACCTAAACCCTATCTAGTAACTACAATTATAGACTTATTAGCATTGTAATGATAGGAGAATATTAGGAATGTCTTGAAGTTGGATTGGATTATTATGTAGTTAATATATATTGTTGATTAAATCTTGTTACCAATTATCATAACACATAATTATTGGAATGTTTTTTCTTATGCCTCAATGTATTTATATTAAGACTTATGATTAATTCTTTTATTTATATTTATTGTCAATACTCACTGTTCTTGTACAAGTTTTATTTTGAATGTTCAATACAAGGAGTATCCTATCATGAACACACAGAGGTAATCAACATTCTGACAAGTGAACAGGCTATAACGCTAAGGTAAACCTTTCACTTTAATGTTATGTTAAGAGCTTGATGCAGGAGCATCCCTGGTTCAAGAGCAATCTTACATCAACCAAAAACATTTGCATTTTAGTTTGTTTTCTTTCATTTTCTAGTTCAGTACAGTCAGTAGTAGTTTCTATATTTTGGTCCACATTCTACCGCAGTTTCATTTCAGACCTTGTAGAGCTAGACTTAGCATCTAGACACCTTCAAGCACATCATATCCAAAATTCAGATTATTTGGATTAGGTACTGGAAATATATTGCTATCAGAAGATCAACTATTTTCTCATAACAGAGCATCCTGATAGTCTCAAACAATTAGATAAAGGAGAAGACTTGCGGAGCACTTTCATGACTTGTGGAGCTAAATGACACATCATTCAATGTTGTTTGGATCATATCCGACCTTCCCTAAGATCCACATGCTATTCCATTCATTTACGGAGGAGTTCTATATGATTAGGTCTGACCTATCTGTATACACATGCTACATCTGTTTCATTTGAGTTTGTAGCCATCCTTGGCCAATGTGGAGGAATCTTATGTTCTGGAGATGATTTATATTCATGTAATAGATGCATAGGAAAGTAGTCAATTGATAGGAATCACATATAGATAGTTTTATAGTTTGAATTCTTTGCGAAGGCATTTTAAAGCTATATCTTGTGTATATTTTGTAATTGAGGAATCCTACCAGAGAGTCGTAATTGTAAGCCTGCATGATGTTGGCCTATTTGTATTATGAATCTATGATATACTGAATGACTCAATCTGCATTTGCATCCTATCTTTGAGTTGTTTTCGTCGTATTTACTCTTGCTGTACAATCTAGACTGTTCACCTTGTGGACCCTCCTAACCGTGACTACACCAAGTGGTATCAAACATCACATGGATCTTATACCGAGAGCTAGTTTGCCTAACAAAGTAGCACATAGAATGACACTAGCAGAGAATGAAAAATTAAAATGACAGATACAAGAACTGTTGAGGAAAGGTTTGATCAGAGAAAGTTTGAGTCCTTGTGTAGTACCTGCAGTATTAGCACTGAAGAAGGATGGAGAATGGAGAATGTGTATAGACTCTAGAGAAATCAACAAGGTTATAGTTAAGTATAGATTTCCTTTACCTAGGATGGATGATATTATGGGTTGTTTGAGTGGAGCAAAATATTTCACAAAGATAGACTTGAAGAGTGGATACCATCAGATTATAATCAAAGAAGGAGATGAATGGAAGACTGCTTTTAAGACAAATGAAGGATTGTATGAGTGGTTAGTGATGCCTTTTGGACTGACAAATGTGCTGAGTTGATGAATGAAGTTTTGAAGAAATTCTTGGGTAAGTTTGTTATTGTATATTTGGATGATATTCTAATTTTTAGTAAGACAAAGGAAGAACATTTGTGGCACCTGAGACAAGTATTGTAGAGGTTGAGAGAAGAGAAATTGTTGATAAACATCAAGAAGTGTAGTTTCATGAAGGAAGAATCGGTATACTTTGGATTTGTAATTTCTATGGAAGGATTGAAGATGGACCTTGAGAAAGTAAGAGCAATTGTTGAATGGCCAACACTTAAGAGAATTGAAGAAGTCATATCATTTCATGGATTAGCTAGTTTCTACCAGAAGTTCATCAGAAATTTCAGTTCAGTATGTAACCCTATGACTGAGACAATGAGAGGTGACATAAAAGACTTTAAGTGGACATCAGGAGTAGATAAAAGTTTTGAATTACTGAAGCAAAAAGTGACAGAGCAACGTGTGTTGGCAAATTACCGGATTTCAATAAGGTATTTCAAGTAGATTGTGATGCAAGTGGAAATGTAATAGGAGTAGTATTTGTTGCAAGTATGTACCTAATCGGTGTTGTCATTGATGTCAACATATCCTTGTTGTCATTGATGTCAACTATATCTTATTCTATTACTTGTTTAGAAGACTTGTATGTTGAGGATATTGAGAAAATTAGCATCTCCAGAAGAAACTAGTGAGCTACAGAGAAGCACAGTACAAAAAGTGAGTTGTATGCTGAAGAATAGTCTGGTAAACTGCTCCACATTTATTTCTGGTTGAAGTTCATGGTCTATGGATTGGAAGTAAGTTAGAGGTATGACTAAGGATACTGCATTCTAGGTTTGAAGCCTCCGCATGAAGATCTGAGTGAGTTGTGTTCACCAAAGTGAAACCTGCTTTTTCTGTAAGTTCAGTTGGGACATGGAGAAAGTATTTTGCTCTGCGGTTCTAGAGGGAATTTTGGGATGATGATAAGTGCCTACAGTTACAATGGTTCATGGTTTGGTGGTCCGCAAGCTATTTTTCTTTTATGATAGTAGAAGACAGTGAAGTTCATGTGTTCCAGTGAGAAGATTCCTATCGATAAAGTGGTTAAGGTTTGTACAGTTTCTCTTGATGACTATAATGTGCTTGTTGATGTCTCCTAATCATGTTCCTATCTTGATATTGGTCCGCATTAAGGACTTGAGATCATGTTCGAAGATTGTTCCCAGATAGTGTAATGTGTAACTAGTTTTGGCCGACCTGGTTAATCCCAGTGATTGCAGACATCTCTGGAAGATTGTACAAGTGTCTTGTGGCATGGAAGATAATGTTTGAGTCCCAGATAAGGCATAGCATGATCTGCATTTCATTCCGTTTGCATAATGTTGTAATAGATCATGACCTATTTTGTAAATGTTTGTAATGCCTACCTTGGAGAATGTTCTAATGATTAATGAATGTGATGCCGACCTTGATGATCATTCCAAGGTTGATGAAGTATATCAATACTTGTAGTTGGGTCTTGGAAAAGGTGTCCTTGAGCATAAATTAAAAGATATTAAGAAAGGTCCAAAAGGTAGAGCAGAGAAGAGGTAGAGGAAAGAAGAAGAAGAATAGACCAGAGGAAGAGCAGAGTAGGGGAATTATTATACTTCAGTTGCAAATATAGAAAGGTGTTGATCATGGCAGTGAGTCTAACAGTAAGCCACTAGTAGGGTTTAATATCGCTCAGGGTTTAACAACCCTTATTGTAATCTTGCTAGGTTTAGGGTTGAGGCAGTGATCTTGCTAGAGCTAGTTGTTCTTCATGGCAGTAAACCAGTATGTTTAGGCCCATGGAGTGACCAAGCCTGAACATCATTATTTCAAGATTGCAATATATATATTGAGAGCTAATCCTCTCCGTGGTTTTTAGCCCACCTTGGGGTTTTCCACGTAAAAATCTGGTGTCTCTTGTGTTTGATATTATATCTATGGTTAATTTTCTGATTTCATGCACTCATTGTTAAATCATAATAATTGTGGATAAGTGATGAATGTTTAGTTGTAGAAAGTGTTTAAGTTTTTGGGACAACTAATTCACCCCTCCTCTCAGTTGTCTGGTGCATATCAACAGTATTAAGTCAAGAAGGTAGACCTGTAGCATATTTTAGTGAGAAGTTGAATGATTCAAGGAGAAGATATTCAGTTTATGACCAAGAGTTCTATGCCATAATTCAAGCCTTGAAGAAGTGGAGGCATTATTTGTTGCCTAAGGAGTTTGTGTTGTATACAAATCATCAAGCTTTGCAGTATTTGAACAGTGAAGAAAAGTTGAATCAAAGACATATGAGATGGGTAGAGTTCATGTAGAGTTATACTTTTTTAATGAAGCATATGAGTGGAAAATCAAACAAAGTTGCAGATGCATTCAGTAGGAGAAGGAACTTGTTGATAGGGATAAGAGTTTAAGTGTTAGGATTTGAGGAGTTGAAGAACATGTATGAAGAAGAACTTGATTTTGTAGAACCTTGGAAAGCATGCAAGGAACCTATTGTGATAGATAGGAGTAAGTGGTTGGATTATTTCATTTAGGAGGATATGTTGTTCAAAGGAAATCAATTGTGCATACCTAGAAGTTCAATGAGAGATAATTTGATCAAAGAGAAACACAGTGGGTGATTGGTAGGACATTTTGGCATTGATAAGACCGTGGCTTTGATAAGTAAAAATTACTTTTGGCCTCAGATATATAAAGATGTAAGGAAGTTTGTGTAGAGTTGCAAAGTATGTCAAGTTGCAAAAGGAAGTAGTTAGAATATTGGATTATACAAATCCTTGACATTACTGGAGAGACCTTAGGAAGACATAAGCATGGATTTCATAATGGGATTACTGAAGACACAGAGAGGACATGATTCAATATTTTTAGTGGTGGACAGATTTTCAAAGATGGATCATTTCATACCTTGTAAGAAGACAACTGATGCAGTTCATGTGGCTGACCTATTTTTTAAGGAGATTATGAGATTGCATGGATTACTTAAGAGCATAATTTCAGACAGAGATACAAGATTTCTTGGATACTTTTGGAGGACACTTTGGAAGAAGATGCAGATAGATTTGAAGTTCAGTTCAATATTTCATCCATAGACTGATGGATAGACAGAGGTAGTGAATAGCAGTTTGGGAAACTTGTTGAGATGATTGGTTGGAGAGAAGACAAGAAATTGGGACTTGATTCTATCACAAGCAGAGTTTGCATACAATAATTCAGTGAATAGGAGTACTAGAAGAACACCATTTGATATTGTGGCAGGAACTAACCCTAGAGGAGTTGCAGAGTTGAGAGATATCAATATGGAAGACAAGATAAGTGCAGAAGAAGAAGAATTTGCAAGACACATGGAGACAGTACATAATCAGGTTAAGAAGCATTTGGAGGAAATGAATAGTAAGTATAAGGAACATGTAGATGAGAAGAGAAGACATAAATAATTTTTAGTGGGAGATGAATTGATGGTATATTTGAGAAAAGAAAGATTTCCAGTGGGGACATATATCAAGTTAAAGATGAAGAAATTTGGACCATGTAGGATACTCAGGAAATGCATATGAAGTGGAGTTACCAAAGACCTTGTGTATATCACCTATTTTCAACATTTTAGACCTACAGCAATATCATGAAGCAGAGTTCAATGATAGCATTGCAGAGGACCTGAAGAAGTAGTTACCACGACAAGCATTGGAGTAGATTGAAGACATCTTGGACAATAGAATTGGATGCAACACCAGAGGCAAGTAATACAAAGAATATCTTGTGAAGTGGAAAGGTAGACCAAAAGAAGATTCATCTTGGATTTCTCAGGTTGAGGTGGACCATCTTGGTTTTCCTCTAGCCCCAACAAAGTGAGGGACTCAATTTTTCAACAACCCCGGATGTCTGATGCAAGAGCATCCCTGGTTCAAGAGCAATCTTGCATCAACCAAAAACATTTGCATTTCAGTTTGTTTTCTTTCATTTTCCAGTTTAGTACAGTTAATCCAGTTAGTAGTAGTTTCTGTATTTTGGTCTGCATTCTATCGTAGTTTCATTTCAGACCTTACGTAGCTGGACTTAGCATCTAGACACCTTCATGCACATCATATCCAAAATTTAGATCATTTGGATCAGGTACCGAAAATATATCGCTCTCAGAAGATTGACTATTTTCTCAAAACAAAGCATCCTAATAGTCTCAGACAATCAGCTAAAGGAGAAGACTTGCGGAGCACTTTCATGTCTTGACGAGAACTTTCACGACTTGCAGAGCTAAATGACACATCATTCATTGTTGTTTGGATCGTGGCTGACCTTCCTTGAGATCCGCATGTTATTCCATTCATTTGTAGAGGAGTTCTATATCATTAGGTCCGACCTATCCGTGTACACACACTACATCTATTTCATTGGAGTTTGTAGCAATCCTTGGCTGACATGGAGGAATCTTATGTTTCGGAGATGATATATATTCATGTAATAGATGTATAGGAAAGTAGTCAATTGATCCTTGGCTGACATGGAGGAATCTTATGTTTCGGAGATGATATATATTCATGTAATAGATGTATAGGAAAGTAGTCAATTGATAGGAATCACATAGAGATAGTTTGATAGTTTGAATTCTTTGTGAAGGTGCTTCAAAGCTATATATTGTGTATATTCTGTAATTGAGGAATCTGTCTAGAGAGCCCTAATTTTAAGCGTGCATGATGCCCACCTATTTGTATTATGAATCTATGATATACTAAATGACTAAATCTACATTTGCATCCTATCTTTGAGTTGTTTCTGTTGTGTTTACTCTTACTGCACCGTCTGGATTGTTCACCTTGTGGACCCTCCTAATCATGACTACACTAGAGCTATTCTTAGCTAAGGTAATATTATCATATTTGATAATCATGTGATTAAATGCTCTTTGCCTTTCATAAGTGTGTGTATGTGTGTGATGATTGTGAAAAATATATATATTTTTAATAGAATACTTATTTATCTATAAGATAGACTAAATTAAATATTTAGTCGTAAATAAATTAATATATATTTAATTGTAAGATTTTTAATCTAACAATAAACACAATTAAATTGTGATTAGGAAATATTATTATTAATTATATTTTAATTTAATGATTTAAAGAAGGTTTAATTTTGATTTTTCTTTACTAACTTTATTTGTGAGTAAAAAGTATTTGCATTTATTTTATTTATTTATAAAATAATTATTTATTTGAATAGGATTTGACTAAATTAAATAATTAGTTATAAATAAATACAAGAATATTCTATTAATTATTTAGATATTTTAATACCTTATAGAAAGAATCATATAAATGCTTGTCATTATTTCAATTATTAAATTAATTCTAATTTTGACAAGAAGATTGAAGTGGTAGTTACAAGAGAAAACCTTGGGGAAATATTTCTTTATTCAATTTTCTAAGTTTAGGAAGCTGAGTTTAGAAAAAGAAAGTGAGAAAAGTGGCAATTAATTATTATTATTATTCTATTTTGAACTTTGTGTTAGTGAAATCTTTTAAATGTTAGTGTAGGTTTTTATTTCCTAGTTGGGTTATTTATTTTCCCTATATTCCTAGGTTTTTCCTACACCTTTTATTAATTTCACCTAGGTTAATAAAGCATGTCTTATTAGGTGAGAGGATTATGAGGTGTCACCTTCCTACATCTAAGCATCCATTAGCTATCTTGGAAAGATGCTTTGCTATATTTAGTCTGATAGATGGTTGCTCCTCATTGGTCGGTGTTGCCACCTCCTCCCTCTCCTTGGTCTATATAAGCATGCTACCCAGCTTGTATTTTGTATCTTTTGCTTTTGCATCCTCTTAATGTTATTTTTCTTCTTCTAGCATTTGCATTACTCTCTTGGAGACTAACTCTATGTTGCTATTTTGATTTCCTATCATTTGCATTCATAGTTTAATATCTATTCTTTTGCACTAGTTTTTTGGGTTAATAATCTTTTCAGATTCTAACATGGTATCAGAGCTATTCTATGTGTAAGAGTAGATTTTAGTTTTCTTATTTGAGAGATTCGAGGGGGGCTAATAAAGCTTATTGCAGGTTTTCCTAAAAACCTAGTATGCTCTTCTCTTGCAATGATCTGGAGAATCATAAGAGTTTGACAGAAACATTTTAATCTCGGGGGTTTGCATATGTGTTTTATGATATCTAGGTGATTGCAGCATTTTTGGTTATACTGGTGGCATTTCTAGCTATTCCAATGTGTCTAGGAGGCTTGAGAAAGTAAAGATTGGCCTTCATTTCACCAAAATTAGAGATCGTTTGACATAGTTGCAGAACCAGAGTTTTGATTTAGATATGAAAGGAAAGTTGTTCAAATATGGTGCAAGGTAAAGTGAAGGAATTCAAAGGTACAAATGAATCATTTCATTCTAGTGATTATGCTTAAGCCAATGTTTTGATTTAGATTTTGTTATATCCCATCATTTAAAATTGCTCTATGATTATCCAGTTAACTACAAGGGATGTTAGTTAGAAAATAGATGTTATGGTAATAGTTGACCATATAATAGTATCACTTACCACTTGGTGGATTATTGATAGATATATATCTTGCAATTATAAGAGTGAAGTTGTATGCTTAAATTCTATACCTAATGTGTACAATGATGTCCTCTATAACTGAAGTGTTATCTTAAATGAGTACATTGAACTTATGTTAAAGGTTTTGTGTGATTTGTTTCTCACTTAGTATCAATCAAATTAGAAGTTTGTCAAATAGATTATTTGTCATTCTCTTTAGATAAAATGGATCGTGCATGATAAGTGTCACAACTGAGATTAGTTTGTAACATACGTAGGTAAACTTAGATATTCTAATCTGATGATGTACATTCTATGATTAATCTATTCTATGGTAATCTACACATTCATTTTGAAATTATGCCATGATGTATCAAAGCATTTACATTAAGTAACTAAAGTTATGTGATGAATTAATGATTGTAGGTTTAGTTGATGTTACCTATATCAAAGAACATGTTTTACAATATTAATTTATGTGATTTGGTTAAATTAAATTATAGATAATTATGTGTGGTTGTAATCAATGTTCTTAGGCATCTAACTGGGGCATTACATTTGAAATGGACTAGGTTTTAGGAAAAATACAAATTTTCAACAAAACCCTAGCAAATGAGATCTTCAAATGAAAGGTACAACACCATGAAATGATTTTATATTGTAATATGGATCAGATCTGATGTAAAAATCAGAAATTTAAATCCTTCTATAGTATGCAATGAAAGCAATGCAAAACTATGCCTTTTTGCAAGCCTAAGATGCTTTATTTTTTCACTTTTTTTAATGCAAATATGCAAAAGATGTCTTTAAAAAGTGAGGATGATAAGGTATAGCAGCCTAAAATCCTTCAATAAATCCAATAATGTAGCAATATTTATTACAACATGCCAATCTTGAAACACTAGGTTGAAGATTAGCTAGATTTACTAAAAATGCAAGGATTTTTGGAACTCGAACAATGAAGTTAACCTATGAAACTATGCAAAATGATGAATGAATGGAATGTAATCAGATCTATGGTGGAAAATACCTTAGATCTGATGCAAGAAGGATTCCAAAGTGTAATATACTACCGGTTCACCAAAATTTTATATATGAAAAAGAGAATAAAGAAGACTAGCATGCACACTAGATCAAACCCTCTTCCACAATAACATTCAAGGATAAGATCGAGCCAAATCACTACCAAATGGAGGACTTAGATACAGATCTTGTACTCTTGTTTTCTATGGAAAGATATAATTTAATCAAGCCTTTTATCAAACCCTAGGTTAAGTATGCACTAAAACCTAGCTGACAAAGATCGAAGCGTATAGATACAGACAATCTAAAAGAAGAATTGAGATCAGTGAACAGAGCAGAACCTAATTCTAGAAGTAGAAGTGTCAAAAGGATGAAATAGGAACTGGCCAAGTTTTGGAAGTGAGAATATGCCAAAAGTTAGAGCTAAGAAAGTGTTCAAGAGACTGCTATAAAGCCAGATCTAGAGCTAGAAAGGTCAAAAGACTAGGGCAACAACCGCCCAAGTCTTTTCGGGGGAATATTTCTAAACTTATTTCAAATCTCAAAACCCTGATCCCTGCTCAATCTTCATGTATCTTCACATTTCCTGAATCTTGCACCTATAACCTACACACAAGAAGAAGAGAAGGGGTTTGGGGGTTATGGTGTCTAGGGACTTGCCTCAGTCAAATCCCGGGATAGCATTCAAGCTTCCCAACACCGTTGAAAGATAAAGAAAGTGTGCCCTTGTAGGACAGAGGCTAAAAATAAATCAATGAGATGAAATCAAATGATGATGAACAACAATGATATCACCTATGTGATGAAACCCTTAGGAGGATGAATGTTCTTTAACTCGTAAGGAGAGATAGATGATAACTTCAAACCTACAAAAACACACATAATGACAATACAAATATGCTCTAGAATCACAATGAATTCTTTGAATGCTATTTAGTCCAATGCTTCAAGTTAGCTATCACTATCTAGGTTCATAATGAATTCAAAAATACACTTATATATCCTTTCCCACTAACATTCATCAAATTAAATCACAAGAGCCGATAAAGAGGAACCTTTTTAAAGGTCATATGTCGAAATAACATTAATTGGCCCCGACCAATCAAGGAGGACCTAGGTGGTTGCTACCCAAGTCCAGGAGCCTCTTTTTAGTCTGGGATGAGATTAAGGAGGGCCGAAGGACCCAAATTCACATGGGTGTTAGGCAATTTTCTTCGAGATGATCAATTATAATGCATAATGAGATAAATGGGACCTAGGAGATAAACAAGGAGGTAAAAAGGCAAGTGTCTACTTTTTACTCCATAGAAACATCCATTCCTAAGATCAAGATTCAGTACAAAGATACAGGACTTGGTAAGTATGAACTTCAAAAATCCTGTTGTGTGGGAAAAATGTCTTTATCACCTAGATCATATGGAAACCCACCTATAGTAAAGGCAAGTAAAAAGGTAGTCATACAAGCTAATCCCATAATATACATTCATTGGGGATTGTTAGAAGATGAGTCTATTGAAGATATCTCCTCTTGGATATTTCAAGAAGACAAAGGTCCAGTCACATTACCAGTTAAGAAATACAACAAAGGTCTCTGCATTGTAAAGAGCATGGGTTACAAAGGCCAAGGTGGCCTTAGCATGCATGGACAAGGAAATTTAGAACCCAATTTTGTGACTAAGAAAAATAATAAGCATGGTTTAGGATACAGAAAGGAGGTACCACTATCCTCAGAGATTGAGTTTATTCTCAATGAAGTAGTGAAATCTTTTCCTACAGTTACGATTTCTAATGAGGATAACATTGACGACTCCTACTTACACCTCACCGACCTATTTCAAGAGACTTCCATATTCATGATATCCTCCATATCCTTCACATCCAAAACAAAAACCCAAAGCCTTTCACTTATATACCCTGAACTTATCAATTGGGATCAACAAGAGGCCCCCACTCTTGATATCTTTCAAAATGATAAGGGTATTGCAAAATTTATGGCACTCTGCAATAGTATTCCACTTGGTGACCATAAAGTAGGTTTTTTCATGGACCTAGATCAAGAAGCATACTTTGGTGAGAATGCCAAATCCTCCAGTCACAAAAATATAAATAAAAATATAAGACCCCCTTGTGAAAACCACATTGTGGTGCCTTCAGATCATAAAAAAGTAAAAATAAAGGACATATCCAATGGTGAAAGCCTCTCTGAGGTGCCTGAGGATGGAGTATTTGACCTTACCTTACCTTCGAAGTATCAAGAAAAAGTCTTTGCTTTTGGTTAAAAAATCACAGGAGATGAATCTAAGGAAAAACACAGAACCCCAAGATTACATTTCTAGCAGCTTCTCTCTTAGAGCAAGAAAGGAAGGATTTACAACTTTCTTTATGAAAAGGACAGTCAACTTCACTTGGTCATATGCAAACATGCCTAGGTTGTACCCTTCATCAATGGTTCATCATTTAGCAGTATTTCCAAACGCCAACCTAGTTAAATAAAAGCTCTATAAAATGCATCCCCAGGTAGCATTATTGGTTAAAGCAGAACTTTAGAAGATGCTAGATGTCAAGTTCATATGCCTTATTGATTATCCAGAGTGGGTTTCAAATTTGGTACCTATTTCCAAAGTCATTGGGGGCATTCATATTTGCATAGACTTTAGAGATCTTAACAAGGCATGTCCTAAAGATGATTTTCCTCTGCCAAATATAGACATCATCATAGATTTGACAACAGGTCATGAAATGCTTTCCTTAATGGATGGCTTTTCCAGTTATAATCAAATTATCATAGTACTTGAAGATCAACACAAGACAACATTTACATGTACTTGGGGAATCTATTGTTGGCAAGTCATGCCTTTTGGCTTGAAGAATACAAAAGAATTATATCAGGGAGCGATGACAGTTATCTTTCATGATGTTTTTTCATATCATCATGGAAGACTATGTTGATGATCTAGTGTGTAAATCAGCTACTAGAGCAAGTCACCTGTGATAGGTTCTGGAGTAGATATTTGATAGATTAGAGAAATATAAAGTTAAATTAAACCCTAATAAATGCATCTTTGGTGTTACTTTAGGGAAATTGGTCAGATACATTGTGTCTCATAGAGGAATTGAAGTAGATCCCACCAAAGTCAAGGCTATAGTTGAGATGACTCCTTCTAATCTAAAACAACTCAGAAGCCTTCAAGGAAAGTTATAGTCTATCAGGTGATTCATATCATAGTTGGCTAAGAAATGTCAACCCTTTCTACACTTACTCCATAAAGGTGAAGCATTTAGATGGGATAGTAAGTATCAACAGGCATTTGATTAGCTGAAGGAATATCTAGCTACACCTCTAGTATTGGTGCCACTAGTTTCAGGGTGAACTTTGTTGTTATACATCTCTACCACATCAACTACACTTGGTGCTATTCTAGCATAGCATGATGATTCTAGTAAAGAACAAGCAATCTATTACATTAGTCATACCTTGGTAGGATATGAGCTTAACTATACTCCTATGGAGTGGACATGTCTAGCAGTGGTGTTTGCTTTGCAAAAGTTGCGACACTATATGTTAAATAAAAAAACCAAGATCATTTCCAAGATCTATCCCTTGAAATATCTTATATCCATGGAAACTCTCATAGGCATATTAGCAAAATGGGTTATGATTCTGAGTAAGTTTGATATTGAATATGTTCATCGCAAAGCTATTAAAGGACAAGTTATTGATGATCAACTAGTAGAGGCTCTTGTTACAGATACACACCCTATGCTTTCTAATTTTTCAGATGAGGGGATATTCAGTCTCTCTCCATCATTTCTATGGAATCTATACTTTGACAGTTCATATACTCAACATGGTTCAGGAGCTAGAATCCTCTTCATCACACCATAGGGTGAATGCATTCCTAAGTCATATCAGCTAGCTTTTCCTTGCACAAACAACATTGCTGAGTATTGAAGCTTTGGTTATAGGGCTCTGCATGGCAGTTCAATGGAATATAAAATAGTTACAAGTCTATGGAGATTCTCAATTAATCATTCAATGGGTCATAGATGAGTATCAAACCAAAGATGACAAATTGATGCCTTACAAAAGCATGGTTGATGATGTCAAGCAACACTTTTTCACTAGCTCCTTTGACCAAATTCCTAGATTGAACAACAAGGTTGTCGATGCTATGGCAACAATTGGATCCCTCCTGGAGATGCCTACAAATACCCAGTGTTGTGAATTCTTAGTCGAACAACTTTTGATATCAGTTGTCAATGTTCCACCTACTGCAACAATCTACAAACTTGTTGGTCCCAATTCTCCCTGTTACCAAGATATTTACGATTACCTTCATGATAACACTGTTTCACAAAACTTCACCAATACCCAAAAGAAAACCTTCATCTGTCAAGCCTCTCATTTTATTATCTTTGGTGAAACATTATATCGAAGGAGTCTTGATGGTATCCTACTTAGATGTCTTAACTTGGAAGAGGCTAACATTGCTTTATAGGAAGTACATGAAGGTGTCTATGGATCACATTCCACCGGTCCTACCCTTAATAAGAAGCTACTCTACACAGAATACTACTAGCCTACCATGGAACAAGATGCACATTAGTTTGCTAAGAAATGTCTTCAATGCCAGCAGCATGGAGATTTGATTCATGCACTAGCACATCAGTTGCAACCTATTACTACTCTATTGTCATTTTCACAGTGGAGACTTGACCTTGTACGTAAAATTCATCCATCATCCTCCAATGGCCATAATTTCATCATCACCACCACTAAGTATTTCATGAAGTGGGTAGAAGCCATCCCTATGACCTATATTACTAGAAAACAAATTGCTAAGTTTATCCTACACTACATCATTTGTCAGTATGGTATTCCCCTTACTATAGTAATTGATAATGGTAGACCATTTAAAAACTAAGATGTATGTACCTTGTGCACCCAATACCATATTAAACATCACTTCTCCACCCCTTACTATCCACAAAGTAATGGCCAAGATGAGGCTTCAAACAAAACCATATTGAAAATCCTAAAGAAAACAATCAATGAAGCTAGTCGTGATTGGCATTTGCAGCTCAATCCTGCCTTATGGGCATATCGCACTAGTATCAAAACCCCAACTGGTGCTACTCTATATACTTTAGTCTATGGAACTGAAGCCATTTACCTATCGAGGTCGAGATTCCATCTCTTAGAGTTTCCATGTAGCATCTTATTGATGGAGAAGAGTACATAATTGCCAGATTGCATGAGCTAGGGTTACTTGACGAAAGGAGTCTCATAGCACTAAGTCACCTTCAATTCTATCAAAAATTCCTTCATCGTTACTATAACAAGAAGATCAAGGAAAGATGATTTCAAGTAGGTTATCTTTTTCTTAAGGAAAAGTAGAGAAACCAATAGGATCAAGACAAAAAGGGTAAGTTTGAACATAATTGGTTGGGACCCTTTGTTGTTACTGTTGCAAGTATGTGCCTAATTGGTGTTGTCATTGATGTCAAAATATTCTTTTTTTCATTGGTGTCAACTGTATCTTATTCTATTACTTTTTTAAAAGACTCGTATGTTGAGGATATTGAGAAAATTAGCCTCTCCGGAAGAAACTAGAGAGCTACAAAGAAGTACAGTACAGACAGTGAGTTGTATGTTGAAAAATAGTCCGGTAAACTACTTTGCATTTACTTCTATTTGAAGGTCATGGTCTATGGATTGGAAGTAAGTTAGAGGTATGACTAAGGATGCTACATTCTGGGTTTGAATCCTCCGCATGAAGATCTGAGTGAGTTGTGTTCACTAGAGTGAAACCTACTTTTTCTATAAGTTCAGTTGGGACATGAAGAAAGTATTTTGCTCCGCATTCCTCCACAATAAAGTATTTTTCTCTACAGTTCTAGAGGGAAGTTTGGGATGATGATAAGTGCCTACAGTTGTAATGGTTCATGGTTTGGTCATTCACAAGCTATCTTTCTTTTATGATAGTTGAAGGCATTAAAGTTCATGTGTTCCAATGAGAAGATTCCTATGGATAAAGTGGTTAAGGTTCATGTGATTGCTCCTAATGATTATAACATGCTTGTGGATGTCTCCTAATCATGTTCCTATCTAGACTTTGGTCCGTGTTAAGAAATTGAGATTGTGTTTGAAGATTGTTCCCAAATAATGTAGCGTGTAACTAGCCTTGGCCGACCTGATTAATCCCAGTGATTGCGAAGATCTCTAGAAGATTGTGGAAGTGTGTTGTGGCATGGGAGATTGTGTTTGAGTCCTAGCTAAGGCATGGCATGATCCATATTTCATTTCCTTTGCACAATGTTGTAATAGGTTAGGACCTATTTTGTAAATGATTGTAATACCGACCTTGGAGATTGTTCCAATGGTTGATGATTGTGATGCCAACCTTGATGATCATTCCAAGGTTGATGTAGTGTATAAATACTTGTAGTTGAGTCATGGAAAAAGTGTCCTTGAGCGGAAATGAAAAGATATTAAGAAAGGTCCAAAAGGCAGAGTAGAGAAGAGGTAGAGGAAAGAAGAGGAAGAGTAGAGCAGAGTAGGGGAATTATTATACTTTAGTCACAAATATAGAAAGGTGTCGATCATGGCAGTGAGTCTGGCAGTAAGCTGCCAGTAGGGTTTAATAGCCCTTATTGTAATCTTACTAGGTTTAGGGTTGAGGCAGTGAGCCTACTAGACCTAGTTGTTCTTCATGGCAGTAAGCTAGTATGTTTAGGCCTGTTGGGTGACCAAGCCTAAACATCATTATTTCAAGATTGCAATATATATTGAGAGTTAATCCTCTCTATAGTTTTTCCCAACCTTGGGGTTTTCCATGTAAATCTAGTGTCTCTTGTGTTTTATGTTGTATCTGTGGTTAAGTTTATGATTTCATGCACTCATTGTTAAATCATAATAATTGTGGATAAGTGATAAATGTTTAATTACAGAAAGTGTTTAAGTTTTTGTGACAACTGATTCACCCCTCCCCCTCTCAGTTGTCTGACGCATATCTAAAATTGGTATCAAAGCCAAGTTCCTCTAAAGAAAGTTTAACAGCTTGCGGAAGATCCAAAATGTCTTACAAGAAGGAAGCACCGCATTTTGATGGAACAAATTATGTTCTCTGGAAGGCTCAGATGAAAAGCCATCTTCTTATAGTTAGGGTAAAATTGCAAATCAGGGCAAATGAATAAACAGCAATGATAAAAACCCTAGCAATGCACAATGAAGCACAAGACAACATGAAAATCAAAATAACAAATGTAAATGCAAACCGATCTCCACGCTATGCTCGATTTATCTTCATTGCTCTTCTCCACCTTGCATGAGCATGCAAGATTTTGAAGGATTATTGTTGGAAGAATGTTGGGTGCTCACTTCTGCAGCATAACATTAAGATGAAGATGTGATAGAATGAATGATAGATGAAGGATGCAAAGGCTCTAATGATATTTTGACAACATGTGGATACTTGAGGATCAATGCATCTTAGAAAATTTGACAGAATAATGGTACTTGAAGCTCAATGCATGCTAATGGCTTATGAGGGGGTTGATTTATAGGAAAGGCTTGGTTCCAATGGACGGCTGAGATTAAAAAGCTAATTGATTGATGTGGACGGCTAGGATTGATTCGGTTATCCCACTCTTCAAGGGAGTTGTAGTCATTTGACAAGTGTCAAGGAGAATAGGGCTCATGTGTGTTTGTGTACATAAAAAGTACTACATATAAAATATATTAAATAAAAGGCTGTAGTACCACTTATCTTTTTTAAATGAAAGAGGCACACATGTCGGCTAAATGATAAGATAAATTAATTAAATAAATAAAATTTATTTAATTAATTGGCTAATGGAATAAGTGAAATTAGGACAAAATGCTACAAGATGTCTAGGATAATGTTTTAACAAGGTGTTGCTAGATATGGACAAAGTTGGGACAATTTTGGGTGTCTACACTTCTTTCTCTTGGTTACAAAGTTTGGAAAGCTATAGAAACATAATACACCATAACTCCAAATGGTCTGACAACTAAAGATGAAATCAAAGAATATGAGATGGATATCAAGGCAAAGGATGCTTTGTTAAGCTCACTAACCGACTCAATATTGATGAAAGTTGTCAATCTTGAAACTGCAAATAAGGTATGGGAAAAGTTGAAAAATCTATATAAAGGAGATGATTCTGTGAAGGAAGCCAAGTTACAAAGTTTGAAAGTGAAATATGAAATCTTGAAGATGAATGATGATGAAAACATATCATCCTTTATGCAAAGAGTTGATGAAATTATTACAGGGATAAAAGCCATAGGCGGAACTCTTGAAGAAAAGGAAGTTGTTATGAAAATTCTCAGATCTCTACCCAAGTCCTACTATCACAAGGTAGCCATGATTGAAAAATTCACACAAGTAAAAAGGGTTAACAGGGATCAGTTGCTTGGTAAGCTTATTGCTTTTGAAATGAGGGAGTTAGATGATGCTCCGACGAAAGTTGAGATGGCCTTCAAAGGCAGTACTCCTGGAAGTACTTCCAGATCAGAAAAGTACAAGGTAGAATCTGATGATGAGTTAGATGAAGTTGAAGCCAACTTTGTGAATAGACTGCAAAGAGGATCCAGTAAGTATAAATGCAAATTACCTTTCAAATGTTTTTCCTATGGTAAAGTAGGTCATTTTTCTTCTAGATGTCCTAAGAGAATTGAAGGAAATAGAAGAATATATGAGAACAGGCCTAGGACCCAAAAGAAGTGTTATTATGTTGAAGATTTTGATGATGATGAAGGAGTATCAGATAATGGTGAACCAGATAATGCTAGTTCCTTTGTAAATGAATGCTTGTTCATTGCTATTAAGGAATATACTGTGTCTACTAATTCTTCTAGCTATGTGAAGGAAGAAAAACCACTGGAAAGTGCTTTGGGTGCTCAGGTCATTAAGGACAAGGATGAATGGGTTATTGATAGTGACTTCTCTCACCACATAACTGGTGACAAAAGTAAGTTTGTGAGTTTGGAAAGATATGATGGTGGACTGGTTAGGTTTGGAGATGATACAGCTGGTAGGATTTGTGAGAAAGGATCTATTTCTTTTGATGGCAAGCATAATACTGAAGATGTCTTGTATGTGAAATGATTAAAGCACAATCTTTTGAGTGTGG
Source organism: Cunninghamia lanceolata (assembly GCA_027924645.1). Taxonomy (NCBI): domain Eukaryota; kingdom Viridiplantae; phylum Streptophyta; class Pinopsida; order Cupressales; family Cupressaceae; genus Cunninghamia; species Cunninghamia lanceolata. The sequence goes on along the minus strand of BSBN01001272.1, from coordinate 13,872,989 downwards.
GTCAAATGTGTGATGAGGGCTATGATTTAAGCTTCAAGGACAATGGATGCAAGATCATGAAAGCTCTGGAATAGTCATTGCAACTGGTAAGAAGACCAGAGGTAATATCTATCACTTAAAAGGAACTAAGAACTATTGCATGTTGACTCAGACTGATGAGAGTTGGTTGTGGCAAAGAAGGTTGTGTCACATAAATTTTAATAATATTATGAATATAAGTACTGCACAGATTGTTAGAGATTTACCTAAGCTTGTGAAGCATGCCAATACTATTTGCAAGGAGTGTCAATTTGGGAAACAAACAAGAACAAGTTTAAAAAGCAAGGACCAATTAGTTGGAGGACTACTTGAGCTAGTGCATACAGATTTGTGGGAACCTACCAAAGTAAGAAGTTGGCAAGGAGACAGGTATTTCATGTTGCTCATTGATGATTATTCTAGAATGACTCAGGTCACCTTTTTGAAAGAGAAAGCTGAAGCTCTAGATAAATTAAAGGCATTTAAGGCAATGGTTGAAAATGAGATGGATTTGAAATTCAAATGCTTGAGGTCTGATAGAGGAGGAGATTTCACATCAAATGAATTCAATTTCTTTTGTGAAGAACATGGAATAAAAAGACATCTATATGTGCCCAAAACTCCACAACAAAATGGAGTTGTTGAAAGGAAAAATGAAACAGTTCAAGAAGCTACTAGAACCATGATGAAGGAAGCTCATCTTCTGGAAGCATATTGGAGAGAGGCAATTCACACCGCAGTATATATCCTAAACATAGTTCAAGTAAAAGGTAATAGTTTAAAAAATCCTTATGAATTGTGGCATGATAGAGTTCCTACTGTGAAATATTTCAAAGTTTTTGGTAGCAAATGTTACATCAAAAGAGAAGAAGATTTAGGCAAGTTTGATGCTAGATGTGATGAAGGAATCTTCCTTGGTTACTCCACCAAGAGTAAGGCCTACCAGTGCTATAATAAGATGTTGAATAAGATCATTGAAAGTGCAAATGTTAAAGTTGATGAATGTAAGGAAAGGTCTTCAGAATTAAGTGGATATGAGTCAGATGATCTAGATGTTTTATAAGTGGTGCCGCATGAAGACAACATAGATGAAGAAGAACAAGCTCTGGTAAGTGCTACCAAAACTCCAAGATATGTAAGAATCAGTTATTCTAAATATCAAATCATAGGAGATAAGAGCAAAGGGATCTTAACTAGAAGAAAATCTACAGAGGAACAAGTAAATTTCTGTCTGATTTCTAAGATTGAACCTAAAACTGTGGATGAGGCTTGCAAAAATGAGAATTGGATAAAGGCTATGGAAGAGGAATTGATGCACATAGAGAAGAATTGGACTTGGGATCTTGTTCCTAGACCAACAGACAAGAATGTAATTAGTACAAAATGGGTCTTCAGAAACAAGATGAATGAGAATGGTGAAGTGGTAAGAAACAAAGCAAGGTTGGTATGAAAAGGATATGCTCAAGTTGAAGGAATAGACTTTGAAGAAAATTTTGCTCCAGTGGCAAGGATTAAAGCAATAAGGATGTTTCTGGCTTTTGCAGCATACAAAGATTTCAAGGTTTATCAAATGGATGTGAAGTCTACCTTCTTAAATGGAGAGTTGGAAGAGGAACTCTATATAGAACAACCAGAAGGATTTCAGTCATCAGATTAGGGTGACATGGTATGCAGATTGAAGAAAGCTTTGTATGGATTAAAACAAGCTCCCAGAGCATGGTATGCATGGTTGGAAAGGTACCTGATACAGATAGGGTTTATTAAAGGTACTATAGATACCAATCTCTACTTCAAGATCAATGATGAACAAACCTTGATTGTTGCAATTTTTGATAATGATATTATTTTTGGAGGCAATGAAGGTATGTGCTTAGTTTTTGTTAGAGAAATGCAAAGTGAATTTGAAATGTCTATGTTTGGAGAGATGAACTTCTTTTTAGGTTTGCAAATAAGTCAATCAAATAAAGGTATCTTCATTTCTCAGTCTAAGTATGTGAAAGAGTTGTTAAAGAAATTTGGAATGGAAGACTCTAAACTAGTATGCACACCTATGATAACTAGTTGTAAGTTGAGCAAAGATGATAACTCACCCTTGGCAGACTAGAAAAAGTATAGATCTATGATTGGAGGATTATTTTATCTGACTCAAACCAGACCTGACATAATGCATGCAGTGTGTCTTGTGAGAAGATTTTAGGCAGAACCCAAGGAATCACATGTGATGGTAGTCAAGAGAATTATGAGATATTTAAAAGGTACAATAGATTATGGTTTGTGGTACCCTAAGGACTATGACTTTACTCTAAGTGCATATACTGATGCAGATTGTGCTGGAAATGTGGATGACAGAAAAAGTACAAGTGGAGGTGCATTCTTCTTGGGAAAAAGATTAGTATCTTGGTTGAGCAAGAAACAAGATTCAATATCCCTATCTACTGTAGAAGCAAAATACATTGTAGAAGCATGCAGTTGCACTCAAGTGTTATGGATGAAGCAGACTTTGAAGGACATCAGAATTGTGTATGAAGATCCCATTGCAATCTTTTGTGATAACACAAGTGCCATAAATATATCAAAGAATCCAGTGATGCATTCAAGGACAAAGCACATATCCATCAGGTATCTTTTTCTAAGAGAAAACATGATAGAGAATGAAGTCAAGTTGGAGTATGTTTCTACCAAGGATCATATTGCAGACATTTTTACCAAGCCTCTGCCTAAGGATACTTTTGAGTATCTTAGAGAAAAGTTAGGGGTTACCACCCAGCGTGCTCTAAACTAAGATGCACAATAGTGCATCAGTTTGGAGGTGCTCAGAGGTCTAGATTGATGTTTCTTAGGGCCACTTCTCAGGCAGAGTAGTTAGAGAGTTCAGAGAAGAGATTAGATTAGAGCAGAAGAGTGTAAGTATGTGCCCTTTGCCATTGATGTCAAAGGGGGAGAGAAGTCATGTGAAAAAATTAGAATGTAGATGTGTAAGAGAAAGGGGGAGAATTTTGGAGAAAGAAAGAGTGCAAGTGTGTATAGAGAAAGGGGGAGAATCTTTTCTTGATGACTGTTGCAGTTTTCGACATCATATGTTGCCATCAATGACAAAGGGGGAGATTGTTGCAAGTATGTGCCTAATTGGTGTTGTCATTGATGTCAACACATTATTGTTGTCATTGGTGTCAACTGTACCTTATTCTATTACTTTTTTAAAAGACTTGTATGTTGAGGATATTGAGAAAATTAGCCTCTCCAGAAGAAACTAGTGAGCTACAGAGAAGTGCAGTACAGACAGTGAGTTATATGTTGAAGAACAATCTGGTAAACTACTCCGCATTTACTTTTGTTTGAAGTTTATGGTTTGCATATTGTAAGTTAGAGTTATGACTAAGGATGCTGCATTCCGGGTTTGAAGACTCTGCATGAAGATCTGAGTGAGTTGTGTTCACTAGAGTGAAACCTACTTTTTCTGTAAGTTCAGTTGGGACAGGAAGAAAGTATTCTTCTCCGCATTCCTCTACAATAAAGTATTTTTCTCTGCGGTTCTAGAGGGAAGTTTGGGATAATGATAAGTGCCTATAGTTGCAATGGTTCATGGTTTGATGGTCTGCAAGCTACCTTTCTTCTATGACAGTTGAAGACAGTAAAGTTCATGTGTTCCAATGAGAAGATTCCTATGGATAAAGTGGTTAAGGTTCGTGCAGTTTCTCCTAATGATTATAATGTGCTTGTGGATGTCTCCTAATCATGTTCCTATCTGTACTTTGGTCTACATTAAGAAATTGAGATTGTGTTTGAAGATTGTTCCCAGATAATGTAGCATGTAACCAGTCTTGGCCAACCTAGTTAATCCTAGTGATTGCGGAGATCTCTAGAAGATTGTGGAAGTATTTTGTGGCGTGGAAGGTTGTGTTTGAGTGCCAGCTAAGGCATGGCATGATCTGCATTTCATTTCCTTTGCACAATGTTGTAATAGGTCAGGACCTATTTTGTAAATGATTATAATACCGACCTTGGAGTTTGTTCCAATGGTTGATGATTGTGATGCCGACTTTGATGATCATTCCAAGGTTGATGTAGTGTATAAATACTTGTAGTTGAGTCATGGAAAAAGTGTCCTTGAGCGGAAATGAAAAGATATTAAGAAAGGTCCAAAAGGCAGAGCAGAGGAGAGGAAGAGGAAAGAAGAGGAAGAGCAGAGTAGAGGAAGAGTAGAGCAGGGGAATTATTATACTTTAGTCACAAATATAGAAAGGTGTTGATTGTGGCAGTGAGTCTGGTAGTAAGCCGCCAGTAGGGTTTAACAACCCTTATTGTAATGTTGCTAGGTTTAGGGTTGAGGCAGTGAGACTACTAGACCTAGTTGTTCCTCATGACAGTAAGCCAGTATGTTTAGGCCCATGGAGTGACCAAGCCTAAACATCATTATTTCAAGATTGCAATATATATTGAGAGTTAATCCTCTCTGTGGTTTTTCCCCAACTTGGGGTTTTCCACGTAAATCTAGTGTCTCTTGTGTTTGATGTTGTATATGTGGTTAAGTTTCTGATTTCATGCACTCATTGTTAAATCATAATAATTATGGATAAGTGATGAATGTTTAATTGCAGAAAGTGTTTAATTTTTTGTGACAACTGATTCACCCCCCCTCTCAGTTGTTTGACGCATATCAATAGTTACAATAGTTTATGGATCAAGAGCTTATACACTGGAAACACCTAAATCCATTCCTCTAGATGAACCAATAAATAGTGTTCATCTTAAGAAGTTATATGCCTAATCCTCAGAGCATCCCTAACAAAGAATTTAAAAAAATAAAAAAAATAAAAAAAATAAAAAAAATAAAAAACAATCAAGAAAATACGAAAAAATCCAAAAATAAAATAATTCATCCTCTGGTGAAAACCTGGTAAACATGTGCCTTGGATAAGTACCATAGTGAAAACCTGGCAAACATGTGCTATTTGTAAGAGTCAACATCCACCATCTACTAAGTCTTCCATCCATTTTCCATCTCATTTCATAATAAAACCCCATCCATCCATAATAAAATTATTGACCTTTGCATTTCCACATACCCATCTATCATGGCTTAAAAACTATCAGTTTCAGTTGTCATCCATTAGCATCATCCATAGTCAATTCATCCATAGTTCTCCATAATAAAACCTCTACTTGAATGGGGGTATGTTTCCTTAACCTAGGTCTAGGAATGGATCCTTGTTTTATCTCAAAGAGGCACTCTCACACTTTCACTCACTTTCTGTAAACATATTTCATCCATCTCAATCCATAATAAATCCAAATTTTCACTTCATACATCTATCATAATCCATCCTATTCACCTATCACCCTGACTTGACTAACTCAAGTAGAAAACAAACTATGCATCCTTTGAAATCTCAAGTACTTATCAAATCAAAATCAAAAGACTACTCCTAAAGTGATATGCTTGCTTGCATACCGCTTACCACATCTGCTTGTTAAGTGTGAAAAGATGAATGATGACAACTAGCATGCATACTAGATCAAACCCTCTTTCACAATAACATTCAATGATATAAGACTGAGCCAAATCACTACCAAATGGATGTGGACTTAGCTAAATATCTTGTACTTGGGAGTGCTATAGAAAAATCATATTTAATCAAGTCTTTTTATCAAAACCCTAGCTCAATGATGCAATAAACCCTAGTTCTATAATGATTTAATTATAACATAAGATGTATAGTAAATCTCTAGAAACCAATTGCATAGGGAGGATCAGGAAGATGATAGAACCTGTGTCCCATAAGTAGAGATGCTAGATGACTATTTCAGGACCACCCATGTCCTGAATGGTTGAATCTATAGAAACTGTAAACTGGAGAAATGTTACAGAGACTGAGTTGATACTAGATCTAAAGTTGGCAAGGGTATAAAGACTATGGCATCACTGCCCAAGTCTTGTACAGAGGAATATTCTATAATTGTTGTCAGATCCTGAAACCCTAATCCTTACTCAGTCCTCCTGTATCTTCATATTTCCCAGATCTCACTCCTATAACCTACAAACAAGAAGAAGAGAAGGGGTTTGGGGGTTATGGTGTTTAGGGACTTGCCTTAGTAAAATCTTGGGATAGCATTCAAGATTCCTAACACCATTAGAGAGTGTGCCCTTGCAGGGTAGAGGCTAAACACAATAATAATATGATGAATCAAATGATGATAAACAACAATGATATCACATATGTGATGAAACCCTTAGGAGGATGAAGGATCTTCAACTCATAAGGAGAGATAGTTGATAACTTCAAACCTACAACAACACACACAATAACAACACACATTTGCTCTAGAATCACAATGAATTCTTTGAATGCTCTTTGTTGGACAATGCTTCAATTTAGCTATCTCTATCTAGGTTCATAATGAATTCAAAAACACACGTATATATGCTTTCCCGCTAACAATCATGAAATGAAACCAAAAGAGCTGACAAGGATAAACCTTTTGAAAGGTCCTAGGATGACATACATTTGAATTTGTCCTAGAAACCAATTAGTGAAGACTTGGGTGGTGGTACCCAAGTCTTTGAGCTCCTTTTAGGTCTAGGATAAGATAAAACATGGTCCCCTTATTCCAAATTTACATTGGTGTCGAGTAATTTTGCATCGGGATGAACATTTAGAATGTATAATACAAACACGAGGACCTAGGAGATAAACAAGGAGGTAAAAAGACATGTGGCTACTTTTTACTCCATAACATTTAGTCCCCACTTTAATGTGTGTATGATCTTATGATTCAGTACATGCATTAAAGTACGGTCAAAACACATCAAACACTAGAGCAAAGACACACCCTAGGTTTAGAGAACCATTTCTAGCTGCCAAGCTTAGGCAAACATAAGAAAACACTTGACAGTCACACAAAACACAAAGAAGATAGTAAAGAAGCACACAATACAGAAAGAAGGAATGAGAGCAAACATGCAGTACACAACGCATACATGAAGAGAAGACATGATTAAACAATTATATAACCCTAACTAGGCAATGGGGGGAGCTCATCGCTACGTTCTACCACCAAAAGCACACAAAATACATAGCATGGGGGGAGCTCATCGCTACGTGCCACCACTAAAACATGCAAGACACACAAGGTAGACACACAAAAAATAAACGAAATACATGAGCATCGTAGAGTATGTCATCGGCAGACTATATGTCTTAAACACATAAAACATGAGTGATGGGGGGAGATCATTGCTATGCGCCACCATCTAAGACATGCCAAACACACATGATGGTTGAGCTATGATACCACAACTGCCAAAGACACACTTAAGGGTGAAGAATTCAAGATCCAACCCTACCTCCGTAGAGGAATTTTTAAAAGGATGTGCAACCACTCAAGGGAATACACAATCCAACCTTTCATAGAAGGGCTTTCAAAAACATACAACCCCGCCTACATCATGGAGACACCTTAGAGTGAAAAGGAAGCATGTGCACAAAGTATACAACTCCACCTGCATTGTGGAGATGCCTTATAGTGAAAAGGAAGCATACGCAACACACAAAGACAAAGTACACAACCCCACCTACATCACAGATAGGCCTTATAGTGAAAAGGAAGCATACGCCACACATTTTATCACAATATCTAAGATATCCAAGCATTTACTAGAATATATGCCCCCACCTTAATGTGGTTGATCTCGCTTATCGGTAGCAATCACATTTAACATAAGGTTGAAAACTCGTGAGGGAAAAAGAGCTTTCACAAAGCCCATGCCCCAAAGTGACATGTGCTTGTGATCACTGATTGTTTCCAAAAATCAAAATAGAAACACATTAGTATTATATGCTAACAATTAACAAACTTCAGTTAGAAAATCTTAGCTAAGATAACAACCAAATCATGTTGTGAACAATTGATACAGAAATAAGGCAACATACCACTTAAATAAACCAAGGTTATGCTTACGGGTTCAGAACTTAGTATAGTCATGAGGTTATACTTCAGGTATCTCAAAACTAAGTTAGCTACAAGGCGAGATACAAAAACATTCCAAAGTGCCTAGAAGTATATTTAGAGTATTGCAAAGGTTTGTTACAAAAATTTTACAACACGATTCACGATCACATCACAACACAAAGTAATTCTACTAGTCAATTGCCAGTTAACAAATTACCCTCATCTTCATATATGGACTAGGTCCATTTTCATTTTCTTGCTAGGGATGCATGGTCCTTATCAGAAGTGTGAATTTGTTGTCATCATCCATTGACTAGTAGAGCCACAAGTACAATGGAAGAATGAAATCACACAAATTTAGAGAGGAGACAAAGGTTATTTAGGGCCACAACATGGAAGGATGCCCCAAAATCACCCTCCACAATGTTATACACCCAAGGCACCACATACAACAATTGCAACAAGAAAAGTGTAGAAGAATAGAGAAACAAATAGAAGGAATGTCACAACAGAGGCTATCTCCTTGTATCCTTGACCTTACAAGAGTATCAAGGGTCATCCATGGAGACCTAAACAAACATTTAACACAATAAGGGGGAACACAACACAACACATATGCCTATATCTAAGAGAAGGCCACTCTCGAGAGCAACTTGAAGATGTGCTACATCAATTTTGGCTAAATGAGGGAGAAATACTTACCTGCAACTGTGCAATTCTTAATTCACAAGATATTGTATGTTTGATATTAGTTGATGCTTCATCTGTTGAAAATTTTTCTAACTGGAATTTCCAAGCGGACAATCTATGTCTATCATTTCAGGATATATAAAATTGAGTGTTGGACTTGTTGATATTGTGTTAACATTGAGAGTAGGACTACATTAATCTTTGGTGGGCTTTAAAGGATGGTATCCAATACCAGTCGATGAGCTATGTGTGACATCTTGTAGGGGTATTTTGATTCTTTCTTGTTTTATGCCATAACCATTACCTACGTATTTACAATTTTTGTTAAGGATTTAAAATCCACAACCATAGAGAGACTCCATCTTTTTAGAAGAAGGTACCTGGCCTCATAAGTCTCATATTCTGTAGTGTAAGTAAGAGTATTGTCCTTGTTTGCTACTAAAGAAACTTTAGGTTTCTTAAATATTTCCAAAGATTGATTGGATGAGATTGAGGCAACTTTTGATGCTTTAGGATAAGGGTTATTAAGTTTGTACTCCCCCATAAAGGAAGGAGAAAAATCTAATGAATCCTAATCATCACTAAGAAGTGCATTCAATGGTGATTTAGAATCTTGCATAGCATTATCTGTGGCAAGAGGTATCAATGAATTAGATTTTAAGTTATTGAGACGCTTGTGATCTACAACTTGTTTTTCTACCTCAACTTGTAAATAACTTTTTGGATTCAGGTCGACTTCAATGGTGTGAAGTTTATTTGCATAAATAAACTTTATTGATCGATAAAGGGTAGACAGAACTGCCCCCATGGTATGAATCCATGGTCTACCAAGAATGATGAGAATGATGATATATGAAAGTGCACCAGACATGAAATGGATAAGGGTAGTGTTGATGATTGTTTTTACACACTCATAACAAAAGTTAAAATTCATAAATGAACCTAACTATCTTGAAAGATATAGGGAAATCAATTAAGATTACTCAATCCCAAGTTTCCTTATTGGTCAGGTCTTGACCTGTTGGACTGTTCAGTAGGTTATTATGAAGCTGTAATGTGCAAAGGGGCCTTACGTGATTTAAAGTGAGTTTGTGACTTACTGGACTCCTATTATGCAAACTAATACAAATATCAACTTTCTAATCATTCATTTTTGCATAAAATTGTTATTGTACTTCAAAGCTTTACAAGATTTATATTTAAACATACTTTGCTTTTAACTAATTATGAAGATTATCAAATATCAACTTATTGCTCTTAAACTCTTTCAAATGTCAGATAATCTCCTTTGGATTTCAACATTTTAAGCTAAGTATTTCAAAGTTGTTGGGAAAAGTTAGAGAAATTTAAATGTACCATCATTCACTATAGGATCTAAACGTTCTGGTATGCACGTAGTAAGCAATACAGCAGATTCAATTAAACCAGCAGACTAAATTGTTAAACACAAATATCCTGAGTACTTTCATGAATATTGCATTCAAGATTGCGAGTTTTAAGAGAAATTATTTTAAATGCAAGGAAGAGCCAGAAGACACTCAGAAAATAGACGCAGACTTCCAGATTCACTTATATTCAAAACACAGTCATACAAGATTTATAATGTAGCAATGACTCTTAGCTTTATTAATCGAATATACCAAAAAAACTCACAGTACTTTACAGATACATTAAGAAAGCTGGACATTCCATGCGTTCCTTAATGCAGACAACAGGCGACCTCCTCTAAACTATAATATTTTACTCAAAATTCTTAGAAAGAATTACAATTTCTATGCTATTTCCCATAAATCCCTGTGTAAACTAATATACAAGTAGCATGCTCCTTATATAGAATTTGAATTCCCTCCCATGCTATGGTTACAACTTCCATTCCATAGTTACAACCATCATTCCATGGTTCAGTTCCTTTATTATTGACCAATGGTGTGCCTTCATTTCATAACCATGTGCCAGTCCATTACTTGGCATCTTTTCTCTCAAGGGATGCGCTTGGAATCTTTACATAAGATTCCCATTTTATGTGACCTTTTACCACCAGAGCTCTTCATTTAATTTCTTCTCAAAATTCTTTACTCCTTGTCTCCTCACTTTTTCAAGTATTTCTTGAAATTATCAAGCACACCCTCCACAAAGGTGCGGTCCCCTCCTGGACTTTTTGCTAAAATGTATTCTTGCATCATCACCTTTTCTTTCAATTGGTGCAGGAGCACCTTGGCAAATTAATGTTTTCCTAGACTAATTTTTGGAGTTTGATTCAATTTTAAATGATTCAATATTGTATTGAGGTCCATCAAGTCATTTTTATGTGTTTAGGTCAATAGGAATTTCAAAAATGTAAAATATTGCAAACCATGTAAAGGTTGTCAATGTAAAGTTGCAAAAAAGATGTAGAATGAGGGAAGGTGAAGAGTCATTTGGCTCTTGGTTCATTCCAAGTAGTTGGAAACTAAAAGGTAATTTGTAATACCTTTAAAAAGGCCTTGTATACCTTTGAAAACTCGGAGGTGATTGAAGATTGAGAATGGAATGGTAAAAAGCAATATTTTTCTGTATTATTCTTCAGAAATTTGTTGTTCTCTTGCATGGTACGGCTCTGTACAGGAAGAGATTCATTTCTAATTGATTTTGCATGAAATTTATTTCAATCACCTTCCCTTTCCATTTTGTTGCATGCATTTTGATTTAGTTTTGTGAAAGATATGAGTGTTTTATGGACTGTAATTTTCTGATTTTCCCTGCAACAGTCCCATTGCAGCGTTTGGTATGGTTCTATACGGACATATACAGAGGCAAGCCATATATGGTTGGAAAGAGGAATGAGTTATCTTTCAAATTCATCTGGTGTGAGGTCTTAACTCGATACCTAGAGGAAGATATCACATTTTTTCTAAAACTGCTCTGTTAACTAGGTTAACTAGGGTTTGGGTAGGAAAAATGTCATAAAACCTCATTCCACCATGGGAATCCTCTAAAACTCAGTGGAATAGAAGCAGAGAGAGTGATTGACATGTTGACCAAGGCTAAGGACTGAAAAAGTTGTTTTGGTGTGTTTAAATTGATGCCCTAGGTGAATGTAGCAACATTTTCCTTGTTATTTTTGCATTTCGGTTATTGGTTAGGGCATACTTTCCAAAATAACCCAAACCCATTCTGGAGTATGTTGTGGGGAGGCATAATGGGTATCTATTTCATGTCTAAGAGTTGCATTTGGATGTCTATATAAAAATTTATTGGGACTGTTCTCTGTTTGTAGGGTTACTTGCCTTTCTTGAGGTTTGTGAAGGAACTAGTAGTTCGAAGTTTGATCCACCTTTGCCAATGGATGGGATGGATTCTAATACATGTCTAAACACCATTTCCAAGAAGAATTTAAGAACCTTAACTATTGTTCCCACTTTTGCATGAAGATCCTTGTTTTTGGGCTTTTGGGGTGAATAGAACCTTGTCTTGTTTGTCCTTTTTCTTGAGATTGGGAGATTGTAGCTAAGAAGATTGAAGATTGAAGACAGAGGAGAGGCAGAATAAGACTTTTGTTGTAGATACATTTCCAAGGGACTTGGAAATTTTGTTGGTTGGTTGTATGGTGCAGGAGCACCTTGGCAAATTAATGTTTTCCTAGACTAATTTTTGGAGTTTGATTCAATTTTAAATGATTCAATATTATATTGAGGTCCATCAAGTCATTTTTATGTGTTTAGGTCAATAGGAGTTTCAAAAATGTAAAATATTGCAAACCATGTAAAGGTTGTCAATGTAAAGTTGGAAAAAAAGATGTAGAATGAGGGAAGGTGAAGAGTCATTTGGCTCTTGGTTCATTCCAAGTAGTTGGAAACTAAAAGGTCATTTGTAATACCTTTAAAAAAGCCTTGTATACCTTTGAAAACTCAGAGGTGATTGAAGATTGAGAATGGGATGGTAAAAAGCAATGTTTTTCTGTATTATTCTTCAGAAATTTGTTGTTCTCTTGCATGGTACGGCTCTGTACGGGTAGAGATTCATTTCTAATTAATTTTGCATGAAAGTTCTTTCAATCACCTTCCCTTTCCATTTTGTTGCATGCAGATTGGTTTTGTTTTGATTAAGTTATTGCAAATTTGCTAAAAACAGTCAAAACCCTCTGTTAGGGTAAACAGTGAAGGAGAGAAATGTGTTTTTTTTCCTTTTTGTCCATTGCATGTTATTAATCCTTGATGGAAATGATTGTAGTAGTATTTACCTTCAAATCCTTGAGGTCTTCGACTAGATAACTAAGGTGGATGTGGGAAACATCAAAGTTTATTGACTGCATTCCTGTATACAGTCAGAAGCAGAGTTTAGAGACAGTCTTGAGAGTTACAACTTAGGTTTTTGTAAAATGTTTATGGGAATGAACTTTTGATGGACTATTAAGCTTTAACAGACCTATTTTGGTGTGTTCCAAGTGATGGTTAGGAGAAGTTGATGGTGGAACTAGTAGAACCAATAAGCCTTGTGTGAATGCAAGCCTATTAGGCCTATTTGGCACGGTGACAGTCTTGTTTTGAGGCATTCTTTTCAAAACGACCTATGGTGATTTCTTGATATGTTTTAAAAAATCTTAATGGGTATCCAAATATGTAATCACAGTCTTGAGAAGGGTCCTATGGTGGAAGTTATGCTTTGATAGTCCCTAAAATAGGGCTACTAACTTTTAGGACAATCATGAAGGAATTGGTTGCATGCATGAAGAGATAGCTTGGTGATTGTTTGTTTTGTTTGAGTTAAGGAGTTCTTGAGGAGACTGAAGGATATTAGAGATCTCTTTTGAGTCAGGAATGCTGAAATTTAGTTTGGTGCCATTGTTTTGTGGAAGACTCCTTGTGAAGTTTGTAGATCCTAATGGATTGAAACCCATTTTTATAAACTTTGCCTATATGAAGTTGATTTGATCTTTTCCTTTGCATCATCAATTCCTTTTCTTCCTTCTCTAAGTTTTCTCTTCTTTTCTTGTATTTCTTTATTTTGGCCTTCTCTTCCATTAATGTGTCCATCACTTGCTTGCTGAGGATTGCATCAGGATTTTTTGTATGGGGTGTGAATATGGCCCTAAATTCTGTCAATGCTCTATCTAAGTTATATGCTGGCATTCCTGCACATTCATGCTGCAAGAGCTTTTCTATGATTCTCTTGTGCATTTTTATCATTTCTCCTGCCCCTTTTACCAATTCTTGCATGACTACTGTATTTCTTTTGAGGTTATCCTCCTCAAATTTGAGCTCAAAAATTATCTTTGGCACTTGATTTGCTAATGTGAAACTGAGTGCCCCTTCCTTTAGCAATTCCTCTGCCCTTCTGTCAACTTTAGTTAATTGTTCAATTTTAGATCTGCATTCCTCTATTCTTGTTTGACAATTATTTATTAACCCCATACCTTTGTCCCTTTCTTCTGTGGCCACTTTCTAGCTCTTCACAGCTTGCCTTATGGTTTGTTTGCCTTCTTGCAAAAAATCATGAAACCATTCATCAAAAATATTGGCCTTGAATCTTTTGTTTTCCATGTCCTGCACTTCCTCCTTATATACTATTGCTAGTTTAGCAGGTAAGTCAGGCATTGTGGCACTGGGGTCAAATATCCCCTTAATAAATTGCTGGAGTTGGACAATGTGTCCTTTCAATACCTCCTGCTTATCTTTGTCTTTCCTCAGCATTTTTGCTGTCACCTGGTTCATATCTTTCCACTCAGCAATGTGTTGTTTCCTTGTGGAATGCCCGAGGTCAAGATTTAGTATCTTGTATTCCTCCAAGGTAATCTCACCCTTTTCTTTCTCCTTTTGTGGTATAGCTAGGTTCAAAGTTAGAGATCCATCTGGACCTCTCTGTATTGCAGACATCGTCCTAGCTTTTCTCTTTTCTTTCCTTGGAGTAGTTTTCTCACATAGTAGGCTCTTGATGTCAATAGGAGCCAACTGTATTTCTTTCTTTTCCTTCCTTATCTCTCCTTCCAACCAGGTAGGCGTCTCCTTTGTGCCCTCTGTAGCTTTCTCTGCATCAATCACCTCTTCATGAGGTTTATCTATTCCAATTTATTCCTATTGCTACTCCTGCTATTGTTGTTGCCCTGGTTGTTGTTGATCTTGTTGTTGTTGATCTTGTTGTAATGGAGGCTCTTGTTGTAATGGTGGCTCTTGTTCTTTTGACTCAACTTCATCTTCCTCCTCCTCCACCTCAGTATCTCCCCCTTCTTGGTCCTCTTTATCAGGAGCCTCTTTTGCTACTGACTCTTCTTTTGGATCATCTTCATCAAGAGCCTTTTCTGCTGCTGACTCCTCAAGTTTATTCTCATCTATTTTGTCTTCTGCCTCTGTATTTTGTGTCTGTGGCAGCTCTGGATGTATTGGTAAACTGGCCTTCACCTCATCTTCTTTTTCTCCCTCTCCTTGGGCTTGCAAGTTTTCTGTATTTTCCTCTTCTTCACCCTGCTTCCCATATGCATTTAGCATATCCAATGCATCCACCTCTGAGGTGTCCCCTCGTGGTGCCTATCCTTCTATGTTTATCCTTTTAGATGATTTCTCCTTTTCAACCTCTTCAATCTTATGTGCTTCCTCTTGCACATCTCTAATGATTTCTGGTGGTACTAAAGTACCAAATGGATCAACAGATCCTGTTTCTACCTGCAACTCTTCTTCTTCACTGAGGAAATCACTTGATTCTTCCTCTATGTTGATCACTTTTCCCCTGTACATTATCTTTTCTTCACTGTCACTGCTCTCAATTTGCACAGTCTCTACAGCAATGGGTTTGGCCTTACTAATTTCTGACTCCTGCAACCTCTCTCCAGCCAACTTTGCCTTCACCTTTATGAACGTTTGTCCTGGTTCCATTGGAGCAGAAGTACTAGACATACTTCTTATTTTCTCTCCCACTTCTTGGGCTCCAATTGTATCTTTTGGTTTCGAGGACTCGCCCTTAGACAAACCTATTGGGATTGCCCTCATGATTGATGGTCCTGCTGCCCCTTTTGCAGCCTGTGCCTCTTTTTCACTAATCTCGTGGCTCATGGATTTTGCATCAACAAAACTTTGAGATGCTACTGCTATTGTTATGCCTAAAGCATATGGATCCATCAGTGTAGCATCCTTATTATTTTCCATAATTCTTGCTTCTACAAATTTTCTCTTCTTCTCGTAGAAACATTGCAGGTCCTCACTGGGCTCTGCCTTTCTCTTCCTTCCCTTCTTTGGGAATGTAACTTCTTTTCCTTTAGCTTTAAGCTCTTCTATCCTGTCCTTCAGCCATGTCTTTAAAAATAATATTACCGGCTTTGTCAAAACATCCAATGATGTGTTCCAAGCTTGCGACCAATCGGGCTCTGTAATGGGAGCCAGCCTAGCTTGTGCATAACTCTAGTGTAACAATTGATCATCCTCCCTAACCTCTGGAGGGACATATATATCTCCAATAGACCTCATTTTCTCCACAGTTAATCTTTTGTGAGCCTTTTCCTTACCTCCTTGTCATTCTGGCAGTCAGCCCAGAAATCTTCAATATGTACTTGTTGTTTGTACTTCTTGTCTACAAAATTTTGAATTCTATGGAAGGGGTCGAATCTTCTTGCTAACTCAAACTCTTTGAAGCCATAATGTTCATATACTAGCCTCTGATTAGGGCCATTTCCCAAAACACCAATCCTTTCTATCCCATGAATAAAAGGCCTAATCGCTGCAGCACACGAATACAACACATAAGAAGACAAATAAAATGGCAAGCCCTTTTGCTGCCTCAGCATGGCCTGTCTCCAAATAGCCGTACTACTGGCCTTAGCCCAATGAATTTTCCCTTGTTCCTTTTCACTTGCTCTCAAGTATTCTATGACAGTGAACATCTAGGGTTCACATTTGGTGGCATCCCTCAGCCCAACCAGTTTGCTCAGCATGGTGATCATCAAATATATCTCCTCCCTGAAATGTATTCTCATATAGATTTTTAGGGATTCTGGCCACTGCCTTTGGTTTGTTCTCTAGACTGTACCAATGGTAAAATATTTTACCCTTACAGTCCCCCTCGTTTGCATAGAAACTCTCATTATACTGATCTATATCAATTTCCATCATCTTGTCAGTGATCTCCAACCCAAAAGTTTTAGCAATCCCCTCAGGAGTCAAATCAACAATTATTTTATCGTAGGGCATAACCATCCTGGTACTTGGGTTATACATTATTACACAGTCTAAGCACAAATCCCTAGCTTCCATCGCCAATGGGAAACCTGCAGCTCGATATAACCCACTATCCCAAATGCATTTCATATCAGGAGTAGCATCTGCAGTAGTAATCCTTTTTAGCACATCTTCCGCATCATAGTTTCCTATGTGAGTATCCCTCGCCACTCCATTTGTGCTGACCAGGGTCAGACACCCTCTGTGTATAGGTAATTCCTATTTCTCCACCTTTTTTCGTGGTTTTCTTTCCTTTTTTGTATCTTCCCCTGTATCTTTCTTTGGTTTAGGGGCCATCCTGTAGAAGTATACACGTCTCAATTTTTGCTTTCACTTCATATCTAGGGTTTTATTGTGAATGCCTATTTTCTACTATTTACCCTAACTTATAACCTCCTTGAATTTGTTAAGCTCTATTTAGCTATTTAACAGTTAAAACAGTAACTTGAACAAATGCATACATTTTGAAAGTGATTACTGGAATTAACAGTTGTGCTTTACCATTCAAAATTTAAACAGGGTTCCAAGATAAATACCTATTTCTGTGACCGTTTAACCTTTGATGTTGACTTACTTTACCTTTTTCTTTCACCCAACAACTGTAACTTCGCTAGTTCGGTAAATTCCGTTCGATTTTACTGTGACAGCGGCTTTTTCTGTAAATTTCAGCGTTAACAATATATCTTAAAAGCAAAAATAACAATAATTCCGCCCTAACCCATGTTAAATTCCATTTGATTCAGTGTTAAATTTGCATTAATTACAGCCATTAATGCGCTGCAACCTTTGGCTTTCCTTTTCCATGTTTGAGAGTTTTGAACCTTTTGACCGTTAGCTTAATTGAACATGCATTTTCTTTTGTATATTTCGTTGTATGTTTTCCTTGTATCTTTTCATTGTATCTTCGGACATACAACGCCTTATGCATACAATTGAACTAAAGCCCCCTTTTCCCTTTTAGTTTTTCCGTACACTCCTTGTACTTCCTGCTTGTATATTTCACTTGTACATTCCATTGTATAACCGCATATACAAACACACTATACAAACATTCCTTACCTTTTGTTCATTTGCAATGCCCTTTGATCTTTTGTATATCGGGATTGTATATTACAAACATACAAACACCAAATATAAAAGGACTTCTCCATTTTTAACTCTTTTCTGGCGTCCGGCTTGTATTTCCGCTTTGTATCTCCGAATGTACATCATAAAATATACATGTTTATTATACAAGCCGAAATATTCATATAGTGGGGTCCACTTTACCTTTTTACTTTGCCACTTCCGCGATGCTTTTACTCTTTATTGAGCTTTCGGACCTTAAACCACTATAAACTGCATTGTATATACCCTCGGCTCTGTGATGTATAAAACCTTATATATTTTGCTTTGTATACTCTGAAACATACAAAGACAAAACACACAACAAGTTAGCCACATTTCATAATGATTTCAATTCCAGCCATTGTATAAAGTGAAATGTGCACCGCAATATACATCAAATCCAAATGCATCATTTATACTATATTTTAATTTCCTTTTGATTCCGCATTGTATAAAACTCAATGTACTTCTCGATTGTATATTTCGCGCTTGCCAAATATACAAGTGCCAAACATACAACAGTTTAACGCCATTCCATAATATCTTCGGTTCCGGTTTGTATAAAGCGCAATGTATATCGGAGTTGTACATTATGAACATACGACACCAAATATACAAGGACCTTACTATTTTTGGTAACTTTTCAGTTCCCCGTTGTATATGATTCCCTTGTATCTTCGAATGTACATTTCACACTTGCCAAATATACAAGTGCCAAACATACACCGATTCTACTAAATTTAATACTTCCTCAATTCCGCGCTATGTATAATCCCTTGTATATTTATTTGTATGTATTCCATTTGCCCAATATACAAACTGGAAAATACATAGCAGATTTCAATTGTTTATTCATCTCAACTTTAACTTTTTCGAGTCTGACTTGTATATTGAAGTTGAAACATTACCATAGAATGTATACAAGTATAAAATTATATAAAACCCAATTACCCTTCCTTTGCGACTAGCACCAAGACCCGATAGACAAACACATTTGTATATGAGATGACCCTGCATATACAAAGAACTTTGTATATACAAGGCACAAACCCTCTAATTGTACATTTACCAAAAACATCAATAACTTGCAAAATACAGTGAATTTTAAAATAATTCAAAAAGCAACCCCTATTTATTTTCAACAAAGAATTCACCTGCACATTGACCTGGTACTCAATGTTATTTTTTTTTCTATTCTCACCAAGGTTTATATTAAACCTGCCTTTTCCCTTTACCACCAAGCAAAACCCACACACAAAAGCAACCAAAAGCTAGCTACAACAGGGGTCCTCATTTTGCTAAGGAGTAAAATGGGGTGTGTTGTGAGCATCACAACAACTAGCAACCAAATAAAACAATTAAATTAAAACCATTAAAGGAAACAAAATGAAATAAATTCATAATTTTCAACTATCTTTTATGCAAATCATCATTTAACTTAAGACTTAATGTTTTCAATAAGGTGCATGAATTTTCCTTTTCAGTTTAAGTGGGTGTGCGTGATTAATTATCCTCATCTTGAAAATTAGTTAAACAGACTAGTGACTGACATTAGACTACCTAGTTGATGTCATTCCCTCATAGCCAACCGGATAGAGCCTTGCTACCAGTAGGAGTCCATAGCCTCGGCAAGGTTATTGTTACGATTCTCCTAAGTAGAGCCCCACTGCCAGCGAGCGTCTATAGCCCCGGTAGAGTTACTTAGATGGCTTAACCTGGATTTTAGTAAAATCTAGTTTATTTATTTATTTGATTTTATATTTTAATAAAGATCAAGGTTTCATAAGATATAACAGTTGTAACTTTATGATGCAAGGAATGGTGACTTGCAGAAATTAAGCTGAGAATTGTAATGGTAGCAAGGGTGACCTCTGATGTTTCACCTAACATCTACATTGGTAGGTTCAACCAACCCAAGGATTTTAGGTGTGTCATTGTCAGAAACTTCCCTTGAATACTCAACCCATTCTTATTGAATACAAAACTTCACAAGCTAACTAACTTTCTACATTCATGACAGTCACAACAAGTTATGTATAAATTTCAAATGATTAACTTGAATGTTCCAAATTTTATATTGTTTTCAATGGTTGCTAATCTGCTCCTGTATACTCTAGAACAAAATGAACACCCCTATTGAAGCAACAGAAAACAAACAAACAAACACACGACAGAAAATCAATGGAGAACAACAAAACAAGACAAAACAAAACACAACCAAAAAACAAAACAAAGAAACAAAAGTGTACAACTATCCACATTATGATACAACAGACTAGACCAACAACCTTCACCTCAAGCCTGGAAGTAGTGTTTCAAATGCTGGCCATTAACTGGTAATAGCACATCCTCTCCAGTCAGGGTTTTGAGTCTAAAAGCGTTGTCTCCTATTATTTCTGACACTTGTAATGGACCTAACCATAACTTGTCAAATTTTCCATGGCTACCTTTCTTCTCATGTGCTTTATCCCAACATAGCACTAAGTCTGAAATCCTAAATGTTTTGACTCTTACTCGTTTATCAAACCATCTCTTTACCACTGCTTGATGTTTGGCAAATCTTTCAATAGCTTGGTCTCTTTTCTCATCTAATTGCATCATTTGAACGATTCTGGCTTCCCTATGATCATTGAAGCCTAAGTACTCATTCGGGAACTTCCATATTGGTATTCTTAGATTCACTGGAAGTATGGGATCAGTCCCATAAACTAAATGGTAAAGTGTATTACCCAAAGCTGCCTTAACTTTGGTCCTATCTACCCACAGTGCATACTTTAGCAATGTGTTCCACTCTCTTGGGTTCTTTTCAATTAGCTTTTTAATTATGTCTAGTAAGATTTTATTCGTAGATTCAGCTAAGCCATTCCCCTGAGGATAATAATTTGAAGAGAACTTTAAAACAATTCCATGTTCAAATGCCCATTTAGAAAATTTTAAAGAAGAAAATGCAGGGCCATTGTCACATACCAGCGAATAGGGAACTCCAAACCTAGTGATGATGTTCTCTTCAAGAAACTTGATGACTACCTCTGTAGTGGAGAATTTACAACATGTGGCTTCAGTCCACCTTCTACAGTAATCAGTCACCATCAATATGAATTTGTGTCCTGTAGATGATGGAGGATTGATGACTCCAATGAAATCCAACCCCCACTATGCAAACGGCCTAGTCTCAATGACTGGTTGTAATGGATTGGCTTGATTTCTCCCTTTATCTGCTGTAACTTGACAAATGTGATAGTTTCTAACGTGATGCTCTGTATCTTTAAACATGGTAGGCCAATAATAACCCGCTCTCAGTATCTTATGTGTCGTAGCTAGATGGGAACCATGAGCAGTTCTGTATTTATCATGCAGTTCCAGCAACACCTTATCTGCTTCATCTCTATTTAAACATCTTAAATAAATTCCCTCATGGTTCTTCCTGAATAGAAGACCTCCTTGTACCATATACTTTTGTACTTTGATCTTCAAAGCTCTCCTCTGTGAGGATTTCATCTTGTTTGGGTATTTCCCTGATACTAGAAAAGTGTTGAGATCATCATACCATCCCGATGCATCACTTGTATTTAGCACATACTACTGTTTTACCAGATTTGGGTCCATATTGGCAATGGTTTGCACTAAAGCTTGTCCTCTGACTAACTTCATCGGTATGATCTCCATGTCAAACTCTTGCAAAGTGGTGATCCACTTAGCTCTTTTCTCTCCAGGCTCATTTTGCATCAGCAGCATCTTCACTGCTGCATTAAGTACCACAGCTTTAACCTGACTGTGTAGAATGTAGTGCCTAAACTTATTTACTGCCCTCACCAGTGCAAATGCCTATCTTTTTGTATCTAGGTACTTCAGTTGTGCATCCTTCAGAGGTGCACTCATAAAAGTGATAGGCCTTTCTTCATTATCTTTTCCTTTTTGGGTCAGTGCAGCTGCAACCGAATGTGATGATGCAAATGAATAAATGTAGAATGGCTTGGTATAGTCTAGACTTGTCAACACAGGAGCATCGGAAATGGCCTCCTTGATATCTTCAAATGCGGCCTTGGCTACTGGTGTCCACTCTATCACTGCATCTTTTTTCAACATGGCGTTCAATGGTTGCAAGATCTCTGCAAATCCTGTAATGAACTTCCTGACAAAGTTAATTTTACCAAAAAAAGATTTTAATTCTTTTCTAGTGTTTGGTAACTGTAATTTCTTTATCCCTTCTATTCTATCAGGATCAATGGATATACCATTCTCAGAAATGACATGCCCTAGTAATTTACCCTCTGTTACGCCAAATACACATTTTTTAGGGTTGAGAGAAATCCTGTACCTCTCACATCTCTTGAGTATTCTTCTTAAATCCTCAGCATGAGTAGATACATCCTTAGAATACATAGTTAGATCATCCATGTAAATCACAATACACTCACCTGTCAATCCACGGAACACAATGTCCATGGCCCGCTGAAATGTGGCACCTGCATTGATTAGACCAAATGGCATTCGTCTATATGCAAAATTACCCCATTTACTAGTAAAAGTGGTCTTTATCCTATCTTCCTCATCGATTAGGACCTGGTTATAGCCTAAAAAACTATCTAAGAAAGACATCATCTGGGCTCCATTTACCACTTGTAATACTTCATCCATGGGAGGCAGAGGATAATTGTCTTTCTCAGACACCTTATTTAGATTCCTAAAATCTACGCATAACCGGATGTCCCCATTTTTCTTCTTAACAGGCACTAAGTTAGCTACCCAAGTTGAGTGTCTAACAGGGAAAATTATCCTGGCAGACAGTAGCCTTTTTACTTCCTCAAATATCAATGGCTCTAAAATTGCATTTACAGGCCTTTGCTTTTACCTAAATGGTTTGACCTTTGGTCTCAATGGTATCACATGTGTTATAATGGACGTGTCATATGTCTTTAAATCTTCATATGTCCATGCTATAACGTGTTTGTACTCTTTCAGTACATCTATGACTTCTTTTCTAATCTTCTTAGGACAAACCTTTTCGATTTGTACATTTTGAGGGTTCTGCTCTATTCCTAAGTTATAGGGATCACATTTACCTCCCTCAGTCTTGGGTAAGTCCTTCTGTCTCACTACTCTGTCAAAGTTAAAGATTTGTTCTAACTCTATTACCCCCTTAGGCAAGAAATTACTCTTTAAGTTGATGATGTCTTCCTCATCCCAAGACACATTAGGCCTCTCTTGTTCATCAATAATTTGGGCTTCAAATACCTCATTGCAAGTTAGGAAATATACAATTTGCTGGTCCCCCTCAAATACCTAAAAATGAGTTACATTGTCTGGCACACTGGGCACATTTACTAGTTCTACAGCAAATCTTTTTAAACCTGACAGCGTTAAAGGCTCTAAAGTGCTAGCAGCGACAACTAGCACATCAGGCCTATGGTTCTATTCTCTGGGGATATTCTCTAAGTTGAAAGCATCAAATGACCCTATTAAATCCTAGACTCTATGTCTATAGCAAATCATCTTCTTATAATTACAGGCGTATAGCTTTCTGACCTGTCTGACTACTAACTCAGAGTCTAAAAATACTCTGATCATTCTCACCCCTTTCTTTATAGCAAAGACTAGCCCATAAATTAAAGCTTCATATTCAACAACATTGTTAGTGCAAGCAAATTGTAACCTATATGCTGTTAGATATGATTTACCTTGAGGATCTACGAGCTCTATACTTGCACCTGCACCCTGTTTAGACTTAGACCCATCACACTTCAATGTCCACATGCCGTTTTTATTCTTTTGACCTTTTCCTTTGACATATTTTTCTCTACCTACCACATGTGCAGTGTTATCTTGCAATTCACCCTGACTTTCTTTTTCATTTACCTTCTCAGTGTGCAAATCTGAATGACAAACATCTTTGCCCGAACTTTCTCCTAACTCTGGAGTTTCTACATCTATGAGGTTCTGAAAGTACCCCTCAGGTTGACTAGAACTCACCCTTTCTTCACGAAATTCCCACTCCTTTGTGCATTTTAAGTACTGATACTCGATAATGTCCCTGCACATTCCACACTTCTCTTCAGAATGTGGTCTATCATGAACTCTACACATATCTTTGTATAACTTGCACTGGACTGAAATATTTAGTTCCATGCACTTTTCTATTTCCTGTCTGATGACCTGACTGAAATTATTTAGTGCATTACCTTTTTCATTAGAAGAATTCCCATCAGACTCAATGAATAGCTTTGTCCCCTTGCTAATAGGTTTTTCTCCAAAATTTAGCATTAAGATTTCTTCAATCTGTACCCCTTTATTAGTGACCCTGTAAACACCGAGTTCAACAGAAGCATACAATATTTCATTCGTCCTATTGTATTATGTGATCATATGCTTCATCCTAGGTTCAGCCTCTATTCTGATTTGATTAGGTACATGCCTCCAAGGTAACCACATGTGTGAAAAGTTAGTGGCCATGTACCCGTTCAGTGTTTTTGACCAATCTCTGCTTAATAACATCCCATAATTTGCAGGTATATCAACTACTTGGATGTCAATGAACTAACTTACCCTGGGGTCTGAAGGTAACTGCATCTGAATATGCATTAGTTCTCCTACCACATTAACTTCAGTCTTATCTAACTGCGTGACAACTTTGGCAGACTTGGTGGGAGCCAGACCTAAGGTTTTACATATACCCAGAGGCATCACATTAGCTAAGGCACCCGAATCCACCATACAACTGTGTATGTTCTTTCCACACAATCTAGCAGTTAATAAGAAGGGAGGAGTATCCCTCTTATCAACATACATTACTACATTTGTGTTAGAATGCTACTCAACTTTCTTACCCTTTTCTTTTGGCTGTGTCTCTCTACCAGGCACAAGTACCTCAGTAGAAGTCTCTCCTGTTACAGACGTATCCAAAGATTTTATAAAGGCCTTTCTAACCTCTGGACTTTTTAACAATTTGCACAAAGGTACACTGACCTTGATTTTCTTTATTTCTTCTAATAGATAACTCACCAGTCCCAATGTTTCTGTTGTCTCAGTTTTATTTGTCTGGACTCTTTGCGTTACTATTCCATTATTTGCATTATGACTGGCCTTTAGTATAGCAGGGTTGTTGCTAGCATTCTGGTCTGGTGGAGTATTGTAATTGTTGGGAGGAGTGGAAGTGGTGAAAGGTCCTCCTGGCCTAGTGTTGTTTCTGAGATTATAAATGCGATTTTTATTTGACTGTTGGAAGGCTTGCACCTCCTCTATCTCATGCAACACCTCATTTTTAGTTTCAAATGGAAACTGAAAAGTGCTTAATACTAAGGCTGTCTCAGGATATAGGTTTTCACAATAATAGGGTTCATCATCCAACAATTGGTCATCTTCCTCTTCTCTAAAAGTAAAAGTCTCTAAAACTAGAGCAGTATCATACCCTGAGGGTACTATTTCATTACCTTTGGGAACTAAGAACTCAGAAGTAGGAGCCTGTACATCCACATTAAAAATACTTGCTGCTAGATGAAACTGAGGACAGTCTATTTCAGCATGGGCACTAGTATTATGGATTCTACACTAGTTTTTTAGTGCTACATTGGCCATTTGAATCCCTGCTATTTGTTTTGTGTCCCGGTTGTCTAAGTTCTTGAATGGAGAAGCTAGGGTGCAATTATTTGGCCCGGTGTTCCAGGTTTTGGGTGGCCTAGGTTGATTTTGATTCCTGTTATTGTTATTCCAGGCTCTATTATCTATAGTTGGTCCTCTATTTTGTATTTGTTGTCCCTGATTATGATTCTGATGTTGACCGTGATTTTGACCCTGATTAGAACTCTGACCTAGGTTAGAACCCTGACTTTGATTATGACTTTGATTCTGATTTTGGTTATAACTGGGGCTGCATTTCTAGTTCTGACTCTGATTATAGTTCTGGTTATACCCCTAGTTACTTCTACTGTAGAAATTCTCATTTCTCAACTGTGTCATCTCAGTGGTCAATCTTCTCAGATGTGCAGTGATTTCTTTGATATCTTCCCTCTCCTCTCGTGCTTTTGCTATAAATGTATTTTGAGGTGGTTGGAAAAATGATTGGCCATTGTTCTGATTAAGATTGGCAGTATTACTGGCGTAAGGTACTATAGCCTGAATTGGAGCAGGGTTATACACAGGTGTGTATGTAGGGACTGGATTGAGCATTGGAACATTTTGTACAGGAGCTCCATTCCAAGGTTGCACCTGATTTTGCATTCTAGGATTTCCTCCATTGAGGAATGGATTATAGGTTGTCTGCCTCATTTCTTGGTTCACAGAGGTTGCCTTTTTATAGGCTTTAGATACTGTATCTATATTAGGCTTTCTCTTGACAAACATGGCAGTTAATGGATCTAAAGCAACATAATACATAGCCAATAGTGTGTCTGGAACTACTGTGTAGGGTGCTACCAACCTAGAAGATGCCTTTTGAAACCTATCATTAAAGTTATCAATTAGTTCTCCCTCACCCCTTTTGATTGTGGCCAATTTATGATATAAGATAGAAGGATCGACTGGTCCCCTAAATCTAGACAGAAATGCTTCTTCCATAAGTGTCCAGGAAGAAACATAGCCATTAGGTAGATTTACATACCAGTTAGATGCTTGCTCATTGAAAGTATAAGGAAATAACCTACAGACTAGATCTTCATGTTCTAATTGGGCTCTAAAGTAGGCTTCCTTAAATATCCTTATATGATCCTCTGGATCCTGGTGTAACTGGTATTTAGGGCATATTTTCTTAGGATTCTTCGGCATCTCATGATAATCCACAAAATATATAGGTGAGTTGACATTAAAATATGCCATTGTTGGTATTTGTGCATGACCTGGACCTATGGGAGTACCTAAATTTCTAGGTGTACTTGGGCTTCCGGGAGGACTATGACTTCTAGGAGAACTTGAACCAAGACTTAAGGACCCGGATGAAGAACTGTTAGGACTATCAATACTATGGGTATAAAAAGGTGACCCATGTGGTGTTTTAGATGAACTTCTTGTATTTGATGTCTTAGGACTCCAAATTAAAGAACCCCTATTCTGTCTTCTATTAGGTAGTTGTGCAAATATGTCATCAGGATTAGCTCTAGACCTGGTCACCCTACTACTATTATGAGCTAGTTTTACTCAAATTCAACCTTAACTCCAATCAGGCCCTCCTTCTAGCACCAAAAACTGTTGATGATTGTTTTTACACACTCATAACAAAAGTTAAAATTCATAAATGAACCTAACTATCTTGAAAGATATAGAGAAATCAATTAAGATTGCTCAATCCCAAGTTTCCTTATTGGTCAGGTCTTGACCTGTTGGACTGTTCAGTAGGTTATTATGAAGCTGTAATGTGTAAAGGGGCCTTACGTGATTTAAAGTGAGTTTGTGACTTACTGGACTCCTATTATGCAAACTAATACAAAAATCAACTTTCTAATCATTCATTTTTACATAAAATTGTTACTGTACTTCAAATCTTTACAAGATTTATATTCAAATGTGCTTTGATTTTAACTAATTATGAAGATTATCAAATATCAACTTATTGCTCTTAAACTCTTTCAAATGTCAGATAATCTCCTTTGGATTTCAACGTTTTAAGCTAAGTATTTCAAAGTTGTTGGGAAAAGTTAGAGAAACTTAAATATACCATCATTCACTACAGGATCTAAACGTTCTGGTATGCACGCAATAAGCAATACAGTAGATTCAATTAAACCAGCAGACTAAATCGTTAAACACAAATATCCTAAGTACTTTCATGAATATTACATTCAAGATTGCGAGCTTTAAGAGAAATTATTTTAAATGCAAGGAAGAGCCAGAAGACACTCAGAAAATAGACACAGACTTCTAGCTTCACTTATATTCAAAACACAGTAATACAAGATTTATAATGTAGGAATGACTCTTAGCTTTATTAATCGAATATACCAAAAAAACTCACAGTGCTTTATAGATACATTAAGAAAGCTAGACATTCCACGCGTTCCTTAATGCAAACAACAGGCGACCTCCTCTAAACTACAATATTTTACTCAAAATTCTTAGAAAGAATTACAATTTCTATGCTATTTCCCATAAATCCCTGTGTAAACTAATATACAAGTAGCATGCTCCTTATATAGAATTTGAATTCCCTCCCATGCTATGGTTACAACTTCCATTCCATGGTTAAGGTCCTTTATTATTGACCAATGGTGTGCCTTCATTTCATAACCGTGTGCCAATCCATTACATGGCATCTTTTCTCTCAAGGGATGCACTTGGAATCTTTACATAAGATTCCCATTTTATGTGACCTTTGCCCACCAGAGCTCTTCATTTAATTTCTTCTCAAAATTCTTTACTCCTTGTCTCCTCACTTTTTCAAGTATTTCTTAAAATTATCAAGCACACCCTCCACAAAGGTGCGGTCCCCTCCTGGACTTTTTGCTAAAATGTATTCTTGCATCATCACCTTTTCTTTCAATTCCTTTTCTTCCTTCTCTAGGTTTTCTCTTCTTTTCTTGTATTTCTTTATTTTGGCCTTCTCTTCCATTAATGTGTCCATCACCTGCTTGCTAAGGATTGCATCAGGATTTTTTGTACGGGGTGTGAATATGGCCCTAAATTCTGTCAATGCTCTGTCTAAGTTATATGCTGGCATTTCTACACATTCATGTTGTAGGAGCTTTTCTATGATTTTCTTGTGCATTTTTATCATTTCTCCTGCTTCTTTTACAAGTTCTTGCATGACTACTGCATTTCTTTTGAGGTTATCCTCCTCAAATTTGAGCTCAAAATTTATCTTTGGCACTTGATTTGCTAATGTGACACTGAGTGCCCCTTCGTTTATCAATTCCTCTTCCCTTCTATCAACTTCAGTTAATTGTTCAATTTCAGATCTGCATTCCTCTACTCTTGTTTGACAATTATTTATTAATCCCATACCTTTGTCCCTTTCTTCTGTGGCCACTTTCCAGCTCTTCATAGCTTTCCTTATGGTTTGTTCGCCTTCTTGCAAAAAATCATGAAACCATTCATCAAAAATATTGGCCTTGAATCTTTTGTTTTCCATGTCCTACACTTCCTCCTTAGATACTATTGCTAGGTTAGCAAGTAAGTCAGGCATTGTGGCACTGGGGTCAAATATCCCCTTAATAAATTGCTAGAGTTGGACAATGTGTCCTTTCAATACCTCCTACTTATCTTTGTCTTTCCTCAGCGTTTCTACTATCACTTCTTTCATATCTTTCCACTCAGCAATGTGGTGTTCCCTTGTGGAATGCCCGTGGTCAAAATTTAGTATCTTGTATTCCTCCAAGGTAATCTCACCCTTTTCTTTCTCCTTTTGTGGTATAGCTAGGTTCAAAGTTCTGGATCCATCTGGACCTCTTTGTATTGCAGACATCGTCCTAGCTTTTCTCTTTTCTTTCCTTGGAGTAGTTTTCTCACCTAATAGGCTCTTGATGTCAATAGGAGCCAACTGTATTTCTTTCTTTTCCTTCGTTATCTCTCCTTCCAACCAGGTAGATGCCTCCTTTGTGCCCTCTGCAGTTTTCTCTACATCAATCACATCTTGATGAGGTTTATCTATTCCAATTTCTTCCTGTTGCTGCTCCTACTATTGTTGTTGCCCTCGTTGTTGTTGATCTTGTTGTTGTTGATCTTGTTGTAATGGAGGCTCTTATTGTAATGGAGGCTCTTGTTCTTTTGACTCAACTTCATCTTCCTCCTCCTCCACCTCAATATCTCCCCCTTCTTGGTCCTCTTTATCAGGAGCCTCTTCTGCTACTAACTCTTCTTTATGATCATCTTCATCAGGAGCCTTTTCTGCTGCTGACTCCTCAAGTTTATTCTCATCTATTTCTTCTTCTGCCTCTATATTTTCTGTCTGTGGTAGCTCTGGATGTATTGGTAAACTGGCCTTCACCTCATCTTCTTTTTCTCCCTCTCCTTGGGCTTGCAAGTTTTCTGTATTTTCCTCTTCTTCACCCTGCTCCCCATATGCATTTAGCATATCCAATGCATTCACCTCTGAGGTGTCCCCTCGTGGTGCCTGTCCTTCTGTGTTTATCCTTTCAGATGATTTCTCCTTTTCAGCCTCTTCAATCTTATGTACTTCCTCTTGCACATCTCTAATGATTTCTTGTGGTACTAAAGTACCAAATGGATCAGCAGATCCTATTTCTACCTGCACCTCTTCTTCTTCACTGAGGAAATCACTTGATTCTTCCTCTATGTCGATCACTTTTCCCCTGTACATTATCTTTTCTTCACTGTCACTGCTCTCAATTGGCACAATCTCTACAGTAGTAGGTTTGGCCTTACTAATTTCTGACTCCTGCAGCCTCTCTCCAGCTAGCTTTGCCTTCACCTTTATGAACGTTTGTCCTGGTTCCATTGGAGAAGAAGTACTGGACATACTTCTTATTTTCTCTCCCACTTCTTGGGCTCCAATTGTATCTTTTGGTTTCGAGGACTCGCCCTTAGACAAACCTATTGGGATTGCCCTCATGATTGATGGTCCTGCTGCCCCTTTTGCAGCCTGTGCCTCTTCTTCACTAATCTCGTGGCTCATGGATTTTGCATCAACAAAAGTTTGAGATGCTACTGCTACTGTTATGCCTAAAGCATATGGATCCATCAGTGTAGCATCCTTATTATATTTCATAATTCTTGCTTCTACAAATTTTCTCTTCTTATCGTAGAAACATTACAAGTCCTCACTGGGCTCTGCCTTTCTCTTCCTTCCCTTCTTTGGGAATGTAACTTCTTTTCCTTTAGCTTTAAGCTCTTCTATCCTATCCTTAAGCCATGTCTTTGAAATCAAAACATCCAATGATGTGTTCCAAGCTTGCGACCAATCGGGCTCTGTAATGGGAGCCAGCCTAGCTTGTGCATAACTCTGGTGTAACAATTGATCATCCTCCCTAACCTCTGGAGGGACATATATATCTCCAATAGACCTCATTTTCTCCACAGTCAATCTTTTGTGAGCCCTTTTCCTTACCTCCTTGTCATTCTGGCAGTCAGCCCAGAAATCTTCAATATGTACTTGCTGTTTGTACTTCTTGTCTACAAAATTCTGAATTCTATGGAAGGGGTCGAATCTTCTTGCTAACTCAAACTCTTTGAAGCCATAATACCTCAATTCTTGATCTAAATAACTTGCCACCTCCTCACTAAAACAAGAATATCTGTCAATTGCCCATGACAGTTTCACATTTCCCCTACCATTAAATTTCCTCTTGTACATCCTGAAAGCATTCAAATTCTGCCTTGAAAACTCCAACACAATTAACTTGTCAGAAGGATACCTGGGAAGCATGAATGGCTTCCCCTCAAAACCCTCAGTTCTTATATAAGTAAAGTGCTCAAACTATATAAACTATGAATTGTGCAATCCAATTGCACTCTCAGCATCCTTGGACAATCTTTTATCAGGCTCCTCCCTTAATATTCTTACCAAGTAAGTATAAAAAACATCATTGACTAAAGAAAAATTCTTTAAGGCATTCTCCTCCTGCAAGATAGGGTAATGTTCATATACTAGCCTCTGATTAGGGCCATTTCCCAAAACACCAATCCTTTCTATCCCATGAATAAAAGGCCTAATGGCTGCAGCACAGGAATACAACACATAAGAAGACAAATAAAATGGCAAGCCCTTTTGCTGCCTTAGCATGGCCTGTCTCCAAATAGCCGTACTATTGGCCTTAGCCCAATGAATTTTCCCTTGTCCCTTTTCACTTGCTCTCAAGTATTCTATGATAGTGAACATCTAGGGTTCACATTTGGTGGCATCCCTCAGCCCAACCAGTTTGCTCAGCATGGTGATCATCAAATATATCTCCTCCTTGAAATGTATTCTCATATAGATTTTTAGGGATTCTAGCCACTGCCTTTGGTTTGTTCTCTAGACTGTACCAGTGGTGAAATATTTTACCCGTACAGCCCCCCTCGTTTGCGTAGAAACTCTCATTATACTGATCTATATCAATGTCCATCATCTTGTCAGTGATCTCCAACCCAAAAGTTTTAGCAATCCCCTCAGGAGTCAAATCAGCAATTATTTTATTGTAGAGCATAACCATCCTGGTACTTGGGTTATACATTATTACACAGTCTAAGCACAAATCCCTAGCTTCCATCGCCAATGGGAAACTTGCAGCTCGGTATAACCCACTATCCCAAATGCATTTCATATCGGGAGTAGCATCTGCAGCAGTAATCCTTTTTAGCACATCTTCCGCATCATAGTTTCCTATGTTAGTATCCGTCCCCACTCCATTTGTGCTAACCAGGGTCAGACACCCTCTGTGTATAGGTAATTCCTATTTCTCCACCTCTTTCCATGGTTTTCTTTCCTTTTTTGTATCTTCCCCTGTATCTTTCTTTGGTTTAGGGGCCATCCTATAGAAGTATACACATCTCAATTTTAACTTTCACTTCATATCTAGGGTTTTACTGTGAATGCCTATTTTCTACTATTTACCCTAACTTATAACCTCCTTGAATTTGTTAAGCTCTATTTAGCTATTTAACAGTTAAAATAGTAACTTGAACAAATGCATGTATTTTGAAAGTGAAATTACTGGAATTAACAGTTGTGCTTTACCATTCGAAATTTAAACAAGTTTCCAAGATAAATACCTGTTTCTGTGACCATTTAACCTTTGGTGTTGACTTACTTTACCTTTCGCTTTCACCCAACAACTATAACTTCGCTAGTTTGGTAAATTCCGTTCGATTTGACTGTGACAGCGCCTTTTTTTGCAAATTTCAGCGTTAACAATATATCTTGAAAGCAAAAATAACAATAATTCCGCCCTAACCCATGTTAAATTCCATTTGATTTAGTGTTAAATTTGCATTAATTACATCCATTAATGCGCTGCGACCTTCAGCTTTCCTTTTCCGTGTTTGAGAGTTTTGAACCTTTTGACTATTAGCTTAATTGAACATGCATTTTATTTTGTATATTTCGTTGTATGTTTTCCTTGTATCTTTTCATTGTATCTTCGGACATACAACGCCTTATGCATACAATTGAACTAAAGCCCCCTTTTCCCTTTTAGTTTTTCTGTACACTCCTTGTACTTCCTGCTTGTATATTTCACTTGTACATTCCATTGTATAACCGCATATACAAACACACTATACAAACATTCCTTACCTTTTGTTCGTTTGCAATGCCCTTTGATCTTTTGTATATCGGGATTATATATTATAAACATACAAACACCAAATATACAAGGACTTCTCCGTTTTTAACTCTTTTCTGGCGTCCAGCTTGTATTTCCACTTTGTATCTCCGAATGTACATCATAAAATATATATGTTTATTATACAAGCCGAAATATTCATATAGTGGGGTCCACTTTACCTTTTTACTTTGCCACTTCCGCGATGCCTTTACTCTTTATTGAGCTTTCGGACCTTAAACCACTATAAACTGCATTGTATATACTCTTGGCTCCGTGATGTATAAAACCTTATATATTTTGCTTTATATACTCTGAAACATACAAAGACAAAACACACAACAAGTTAGCCACATTTGATAATGATTTCAATTCTAGCCATTGTATAAAGTGAAATGTGCACCGCAATATACATCAAATCCAAATGCATCATTTATATTATATTTTAATTTCCTTTTGATTCCGCGTTGTATAAAACTCAATGTACCTCTCGATTGTATATTTCGCGCTTGCCAAATATACAAGTGCCAAACATACAACAGTTTAACGCCATTCCATAATATCTTTGGTTCTGGTTTGTATAAAGCGCAATTTATATCGGAGTTGTACATTATGAACATACGACACCAAATATACAAGGACCTTACTATTTTTTATAACTTTTCAATTCCGCGCTGTATATGATTCCCTTGTATCTTTGAATGTACATTTCGCACCTGCCAAATATACAAGTGCCAAACATACACCGATTCTACTAAATTTAATACTTCCTCAATTCCGCACTATGTATAATCCCTTGTATATTTATTTGTATGTCTTCCATTTGCCCAATATACAAACTGGAAAATACATAGCGGATTTCAATCGTTTATTCATCTCAACTTTAACTTTTTCGGGTCCGACTTGTATATTGAAGATGAAACATTACCACAGAATGTATACAAGTATAAAATTATATAAAACCTGATTACCCTTCCTTTGTGACTAACACCAAGACCTGATATACAAACACATTTGTATATGAGACGACCCTGCATATACAAAGAACTTTGTATATACAAGGCACAAACCCTCTAATTGTACATTTACCAAAAACATCAATAACTTGCAAAATACAGCGAATTTTAAAATAATTCAAAAAGCAACCCCTGTTTATTTTCAACAAGGAATTCACCTGCACTTTGACCTGGTACTCAATGTTATTTTTTTTGTCTATTCTCACCAAGGTTTGTATTAAACCTGCCTTTTCCCTTTACCACCAAGCAAAACCCACACACAAAAGCAACCAAAAGCTAGCTTCAGCAGGGGTCCTCATTTTGCTAAGGAGTAAAATGGGGCGTGTTGTGAGCATCACAATAGGTAGATAATGTCATGGGTCTAGCCTTTACGAGTAAAGTTATGGTACCCAGTGATTGTCTACCAACTTTATTGAAGCGACAAATGTTAATATTATCCAGTGTGATTAAAGGTGTGTCCACCTTGATTTTGCATAGCAAATCAATACCACAAACATTAAGACCTAATCCATTATCAATCATAACTCACTTTATCAACTTTTTATTTATTATGACTATTATGTCAGAAAATGTCCCCTTTGGGGCTTTTCCCTCTTAAGGTTTAGCTCTTGGGTCCTTAGAATTCATTATAAGCATCTTGCATATTCATGTTGACTCTCGATGAGAAAACCCATGAGTTTTATGGCAAATAGGACCTAGGGGGTACACTTGTGATGAATCCTAACTAAAATAGGGAGGGAGGACTTGGGCACCTACGCCCTAGTCTTGCCCTATTTTAGGTCAGGACCTAAATCTAAGTGTCGGTTATGTGATTGTTATTAAGTCCTATGCCGTCACCTCAAGTTTGAATTATGAAATTCTTAGCGAGAAGTTGTTTAGTTGCATATATAAGCATGTTTAGGGATTCATTTGTAAACTAGATGGACATTGCAAACTTGTGATCTTATGCTAAAGGGATTCAAGGATTTCATTGTGTTGCAGAGCAATATTGTGTTATTATTGTGTTTGTTTGTTGCAGATTCGACTCCATCTCCTCAATGCATGAAAGAGCGTCTTCCTTCCATGAGAGCTACACCTCCAAGGTGACATTTGTTTATGTTTCAATTATTTATCATTTGGATTTTGCCTCTATCCCACAGGGATACACACTCTTTATTTGACAATGGTGTTTGGAAGACTTTAATGTCTCTGCGGGGCTTGACCGAGGCAAGCCTCTAAACACCACAACCCCCAACCCTTTTTTTTGTGATTGCAGGTTACAGGTTGTGGAAGCGGAAGAATCAGAGTTGCGGGGAAGTAGAGTAGAGTGTCAGAAGTGCAAAGGAAAGCAAAAAATCAAGACTTGGACTAGGGTACCCACTAATTAGTCCTTTGGATCCCGAAGTAGTAAAATATCTAGAACAACATAAACAAGTTACAAACATTTTTTAGAGATCCTGACAAAAACTGGTACCTTGGACTTGGGTGCCCACTCATTAGTCCCTGATTGTTCCACATCTGAAATCCCAAAATCTGGTATGTACTTGATTGTCATTTGATATCTCTGTGTCCAACCATTTGTCAAGCTTCATCCAATTGTTTATGATTTTACAAAATTAGGGTTTTAAGCATAATTGGACTTTAATTGATTAATTAATTAGCAAATTCCAAGCTTCCTCTTCGTTCTAAAGGACACTAAATTTGTAGCAAATCTCTTTTGAAAGAGATTGTGGCCTTAATTGGTTTATGCCCTTGAATGTTGGAGTGAAAGGAGGATTTACTCTTGTAATTGAAACCCCTCTTTTTCACTACTAAACAGTGACAGAAATTACAAGAGGATCATATTGGTTTTGAACTTCAATTGATGGTAATTCGTGTTGTTGAAATAAAAAATCTATTTTTGTTACATGCATACAATCTAACAAAGTTGCTACATCATTTGGCTTAACAGCAGGTGGGACAATCACTTTTTGTAAAGCTTCTTGGAGCATTCCATGGTATGTAGGCAATTTTTGTATGAGTTCCTAGAGAGAGATCTTAGCGGTAGTGTGGTGCAGGAGCACCCCTTCAACAAGCCAAATATACATCCGAGGGAGAAGACTAAGGTTTT
The DNA here is from genome assembly GCA_027924645.1 of Cunninghamia lanceolata. Classification (NCBI taxonomy): domain Eukaryota; kingdom Viridiplantae; phylum Streptophyta; class Pinopsida; order Cupressales; family Cupressaceae; genus Cunninghamia; species Cunninghamia lanceolata. The sequence continues at coordinate 13,836,757 of BSBN01001272.1, read as the reverse complement.
AATATGTTGGTATGTTTTATGCATTTCTATGTTTGTGCATGTTGTCATGTAGGACTTGTGTTGTGATTTCATGTTTGTAATAAAAAACCCCATCATGTGAACCAGTGTTTCAAATTTGGCACCCTGATAAGCCAATTTGAACATCTTGGGCAATTGGGGTATGTGGATGTTTAAATCAAGTGTGTTATGTTTAGGTGTCTTGTTGATGTGTTTAGGTCATGTCGTATGCCAAACATGTGTCGTGTGATTAGTTAGAGTTTTGGTATTCCAATTGGAAGTTGTAACTATTGTAAGTATAGGTCTAACCGGTGTTGTCATTGATGTCAACATACTCATGTTGCATTAATGAGAAGGTGGTGCAGGAGCACCTACCTGACAGCTGGTCTTGATAAGGCAGTTAGTAGTTTAGGTCTTGTTTGTGTTTCCAAGAAGGTCTGTTAGACCAAATGCATGTAATAAGGTCATGCTGATCAGGATAAGATCATGCTGACTAGGCTTTTGCTATTTTTAGTTAGTTTGTTAAGACAGTTGTCATGATGCGTGTTCGGTGGGATCTCCCAGCCGCTTGGAGAGTTCCCAGCCGCTTGGAGTCGGGTCAGTAGTACTCGTAGGATAATCTATTTAAGCATGAGATCGTTTGATATTACACATACAGAGAGATATCATCGATCGACAGTATAGAGGAGCTTGAGTGTTCTGTGTGAGAAGCAGCATATTGTATTGCATCTTTGAAATCAATAAAAGATCCTGTTTCATTTTCTGTTTGGTCTCCTTTGTGCAATCGATCTGCTGGTTTGAGTGGTTTCATGGATCTCCTGATCCATTCCACCGGTTGATCTGTCTGATCGGTGGAATGGTAATGTACAGTAGGGTAGGTTGTAGGTTGTTTTCTGTTTGCATGCAGGTGTGCAGGATCGCGGTCGACAGATGCTGAGAAGCCTAGCATCCTCATGTGCTAGGTCAAGTTGAGAAGTTTGAGTTGGAAGGTCACCCTGAGACTGGATCGGGTCATCCCTGGTGGATCGGCGAAGTGAGATTTCGCTAAGTGAAGAAGTTCGTGAAGACGGCATCATCAGGATATTTCTGCAAATATCCTGCAGTCGGGTTAGACATCGTCATCCGGATAAGTGGAGGAGATCGGCATGATGTTGTCGATTGCATGAAGTGTGAGTTCGTCGGGGTGATCATCATTTGGAGGAGCCGAGGAGGAGTGCATCGGCATCAGGAAGAAGATCTGGTCATGAAACTGCTGGAGTTTTCATGTTGCGAGTGCATCAGGATGTTTAGGTCGGACATAGACTAAGTGCATGTATCGACATCAGGATCATCATATCGGGAGTGCCAAACATCCGCGTATCGCGAGTAGATGCGGGAGAGAAAGTTCGGTTTTTTTGGCTAAGTGTTGAAGAGGTCATCAGGATATTGGGTGACGTCATCATCATCAGGATATGACGTCATCGTCATCAGGATATTGAGATATCCCCCTGTGCGAGTTTATCCTGCCGTTGTTAAGTGGTTAAGTATCGGCATCGGCAGAAGGTTGTATAAGCATCATTAGGAGGTTTCGAGAGGACCGGATAAAGCAGATCATGATGCTGTTGCTTGTGTCGTCGGCTAGCGGAGCATCGAAGGGAAGGTGCTGAAGGTGGTCCTCATCAGGATATTTGAACAACCGGATATTTGATATCCTGCGGACGAAGGTAGTGTCGGAGATCATGATGATGACGATAGTGTTTGGAGCCTGATGAACAGTGCAATCGGAGGATGTGTGCGCCCGCTGAATATCATGATGATGATAGGCGACTGGCGGAGAAGGTGAATAGTAGTCGGCAGGAGGACAATTGCGATCGTCCGAAATATGATGATGCTGATTGTGTAACGCGAAATATGATGATGCTGTTGGTGGTTTTAGGAAATATGATGATGATGGCGAAGATGATGATGATGAGGTTGGTCTGCAGACATTCATGCTATATGCGAAGGTTATAGTGTGGATGCCTCTGCATCATAGTGGTATCAGAGCTCAGCAAAAGGTCTGGGCTGGTGTGTGTTGATTCTGTCACTGAAGGGGCAAAGGTAGAATTGAATTGTGTGTTGTGTGTTGATTGAGAGGTTGATAAAATGCCTCCTAAAGGTAATGGTACTGCAAGGGAATTGCAGGAAATGAAGGAGAAACATGCTAGAGAGATGAGGAAGATGAAGGAGCTTGCTGAAGCACTTCAAGCCAGGCTGACAGCCCTGGAAAAGAACAAAAAGAGGGAAGTGGAAGACAGTGAGTCTGAAGAAGATGAAAATACTGTTGAAGAGTATGAAGAGGTAGCTGAAGATCTGGATGCTGAAGACCAGAGACTGGCAAAACTGCTAAAGGCAGTGCAGAGTGAAAAACCTAAGGTAAAGGTTGATGTTACCAAGTATACTGGAAGTTTGAATGAAGATGAATTGTTAGATTGGATTGCTGCACTTGATAATCACTTTGAATGTGAAGATGTTGCTGAGGATCAGAAGGTAAAGATTGCAAAGACCAAGTTAGGAGGTCATGCTTTGGTATGGTGGGATTATGTACAATCTGAGAGAAGGAAACAAGGGAAGTCTAAGATCACTTCATGGGATAAGATGGTAGCAAGGATCAAGGGTAAATTCTTGCCAAGGGATTATGAAATCCAGATGTTTAAGAAGCTGCAATTTTTAAAGCAGAAAGACAGGGATGTGAAAGCATACACTGAGGAATTTTATCTGTTAAGTATGAGATCTGGTCATCATGAGAATGAGGTAGAAAAGGTGGCTAGGTACTTGGCTGGTTTGAGATTTAACATACAGGATGAGTTAGTGTTAGCTAACCCTAAGAATGTGGAGGATTGTTATCAAATGGCAATCAGGATTGAAGAAAAGATGAATAGAGGACATGATAAGTCCATGAGAGGAAGAGGAAACAATAGGGGAAGAGGAACAGCCCCTGCACAAAAGCAAACCAATGAGGGTCAAGAAGACACTGGTAAAGGACAGGGACAGTCTGATTTCAGAGGTGGATGGAAAGGTAATAGAGGAAGATTTGGAGGTGGTAGAGGTTCTACTACATTTTCAGGAAAATGTTACACCTGTGGAGAGTTTGGTCATCCATCTTTCAAATGTCCAGAAAACAAAGGTTCATCATCCAGAAATGATAGAACAAGTGACAAGAGAGTGCAATTGGTCCAAGAAGAGAAAGTAGAAGAAAGTGCACAGAGTTCAAACAGAGAACCTGATAATGTTGGATATCCAGAGAGTGGAGAATCATTGATGTTAAGGAGAATTAGTTTGCAGGCATCAAAGGATATGATGCAAAGAAGAGCTCTTTTCAAGATCACATGCAAGAGTAAAGGTAAGGTATGTAAGGTTGTCATTGATACTGGTTCAACAGACAACATGGTATCTCAGGAAATGGTGGATAAACTGAAGTTGGAAAGGATTCCACATCCACACCCTTACAAGGCATCTTGGGTGAGTGATAGTCAATCACTTTTTGTCTCTGAACAGGCATATGTGGATTTCCAGATTGGACCATATCATGATAGAATCTTGTGTGACATATTGCCTATGGAATGTTGTCACCTACTGTTGGGTAGACCATGGCAATTTGACAGAAGGGTACTGTATGATGGGTATGCTAATACCTACACCATCAAGAAGGATGGGAAGACTATTAAGTTGATGCCATTGCAGGCAAAAGCTGCAATACAGAAGGCAGCCCAAATCATTTTAATGGGAAAGAAGGAGTTTGTGCAGATGCCTAGAGGAGCAGGCATAAAGGCAGATAAGGATACTGCAGCGAAAGGAGTTGTTCAAGACAACAAGCTGAAGAAAGTTTCAGTTGTGACTGACAGGGGTCAGCAGCAGGTTCAGAAACAGGGGTGCAAACAGCAACCAGTTCAGAAGAATGACAAGGATGTTGTCATAATTGGGACTATTGCTTGTCCTATAAAGATTGACAGGAAGATAGGATTGGACATTTAAGCAGTTCAAGAGGTAGTTCAGAAAGAGGTTCTGGTCAGGCAACCTGACAAACACAAGGTATGTGAGAGAAAAGCCTACATTGACGGGCATGAGGATTTACTTGCCAGAAAGCAAGCGACAGTTCAGAAGTCTTGGAGAAGCCAAGAGACAACAGCAGATAAAGCTGGAGCAGGTCAGACTATTGACAAGGCAAGGAGTAGAGGTGGAGGACTTCCACATACTAAACTCATGGGACATGAGTTCTTTTCTGTTGGGGAGTATGGTGCAGGAGCACCTACCTGACAGCTGGTCTTGATAAGGCAGTTAGTAGTTTAGGTCTTGTTTGTGTTTCCAAGAAGGTCTGTTAGACCAAATGCATGTAATAAGGTCATGCTGATCAGGATAAGATCATGCTGACTAGGCTTTTGCTATTTTTAGTTAGTTTGTTAAGACAGTTGTCATGATGCGTGTTCGGTGGGATCTCCCAGCCGCTTGGAGAGTTCCCAGCCGCTTGGAGTCGGGTCAGTAGTACTCGTAGGATAATCTATTTAAGCATGAGATCGTTTGATATTACACATACAGAGAGATATCATCGATCGACAGTATAGAGGAGCTTGAGTGTTCTGTGTGAGAAGCAGCATATTGTATTGCATCTTTGAAATCAATAAAAGATCCTGTTTCATTTTCTGTTTGGTCTCCTTTGTGCAATCGATCTGCTGGTTTGAGTGGTTTCATGGATCTCCTGATCCATTCCACCGGTTGATCTGTCTGATTGGTGGAATGGTAATGTACAGTAGGGTAGGTTGTAGGTTGTTTTCTGTTTGCATGTAGGTGTGCAGGATCGCGGTCGACAGATGCTGAGAAGCCTAGCATCCTCATGTGCTAGGTCAAGTTGAGAAGTTTGAGTTGGAAGGTCACCCTGAGACTGGATCGGGTCATCCCTGGTGGATCGGCGAAGTGAGATTTCGCTAAGTGAAGAAGTTCGTGAAGACGGCATCATCAGGATATTTCTGCAAATATCCTGCAGTCGGGTTAGACATCGTCATCCGGATAAGTGGAGGAGATCGGCATGATGTTGTCGATTGCATGAAGTGTGAGTTCGTCGGGGTGATCATCATCTGGAGGAGCCGCGGAGGAGTGCATCGGCATCAGGAAGAAGATCGGGTCATGAAACTGCTGGAGTTTTCATGTTGCGAGTGCATCAGGATGTTTAGGTCGGACATAGACTAAGTGCATGTATCGACATCAGGATCATCATATCGGGAGTGCCAAACATCCGCGTATCGCGAGTAGATGCGGGAGAGAAAGTTTAGTTTTTTTGGCTAAGTGTTGAAGAGGTCATCAGGATATTGGGTGACGTCATCGTCATCAGGATATGACGTCATCGTCATCAGGATATTGAGATATCCCCCTGTGCGAGTTTATCCTGCCGTTGTTAAGTGGTTAAGTATCGGCATCGGCAGAAGGTTGTATAAGCATCATCAGGAGGTTTCGAGAGGACCGGATAAAGCAGATCATGATGTTGTTGCTTGTGTCGTCGGCTAGCGGAGCATCGAAGGGAAGGTGCTGAAGGTGGTCGTCATCAGGATATTTGAACAACCGGATATTTGATATCCTGCGGACGAAGGTAGTGTCGGAGATCATGATGATGACGATAGTGTTTGGAGCCCGATGAACAGTGCAACCGGAGGATGTGTGCGCCCGCTGAATATCATGATGATGATAGGCGACTGGCGAAGAAGGTGAATAGTAGTCGGCAGGAGGACAATTGCGATCGTCCGAAATATGATGATGCTGATTGTGTAACGCGAAATATGATGATGCTGTTGGTGGTTTTAGGAAATATGATGATGATGGCGAAGATGATGATGATGAGGTTGGTCTGCAGACATTCATGCTATATGCGAAGGTTATAGTGTGGATGCCTCTGCATCAGAAGGATTGGATGAGCAGAGAGAAGCAATGGAGACAGTGAAGTGGAGATCCCAGCTAAGATGCAAATCAGAGATTGCGGTTCAAAGGGTTTGTAGATATGAGTCTTGAGATGATCCAGTCAAGTTTTCAGAGGTCCGCATGAAGATCTGAAGAAGTTATGGCCGGTCAAGTAGAACCGGCTCCGGCAGGTGTTCAGAGGTAACAAAGTGACATAGATAGGTCTGGTGAGATCCAGAAATGCATTATCCCATTCTACGGATTTGAGGAAGTGTTGAGGACGTCCTTATGAAGTGTCAAGTAGATTGGTTCGTGGTTTGAAGGTCCGGAAGAACCTATTCCTTTGTGACAGTGATGACAGACTATGTTCTTGAGGTTCTGGATGAAGGAGAGAAGGATTCTAGTAAGTAGATGAAGTGTGGATGTTCTTGGTGATTCAGGAAAGCTTGTGGTGATCTGTGGATCATTTCCAGTTCATGTTGGTGGTCTGCATTGAAGTTAAAGTTTGTATTTGAAGAATAACCACCGGATGTTGGTGTTCTTCCTGAGACTAGCTGACCAGATGTATTACACGTCTTGCGGATGTTCTTGTAGGTGTTTTCTGACTTAGATGATGGTTCCTAAGTCGATGTCGTGTATAAATAAGGGATTGTGAAGTCATTTCAAAGTAGGCATTGCGGTGATGTGTGTGTGGTAGCGAGGAGGAGTGCGAAAGGTAGAGTAGAAGTATTGGGCTTAAATGGAACTAATTCAAGCATGGTGAAGATGTTATTCTCCAGTTCATGAAGGTGATACTTATTTCTTTGTAGACAGTGTGTCTCTTGTAGGCAGTGAGCCTCTTGTGAGCAGTGTGCTCAGGCAGTGAGTCCTAATTGGCATGTGCCATTTTGTTATTTCTATTCTTCTAATAGAGAATACATTCTTGGGTTAATCACCCCGTGGTTTTTCCCTTAACTGGGTTTTCCACGTCAAAATCTTGGTGTCTTATGTGTTGATGAGTTTCTTCTTTTGATTTGAATGCATTATGTTTCATGTTTAATATACTGCTAATCATCAATAAGATTTAAGTGTGTAAATAGGAGAAATTTTTGGACAACTGATTCACCCCCCCTCTCAGTTGTGTGCCATAAGTCTAACAATTGGTATCAGAGCCAAGTTCCTCTAAAAGGAGCTTAACCACTTGAGTAGATCCAAGATGTCATCTTACAAGAAGGATAGTCTGAAGTTTGATGGAACCAACTTTGCTCTTTGGAAAGGTCACATGAAATGTCACTTGCAGTGTATGGGAATGGCGTACTGGTCCATGGTTACAAAAGTGTATGTACCTCCACAAGGTGGTCCGACAACCCTAAATGAAATCACAGATGCTGAAAACAATCTGCAGACCAAAGAGGATCTTCTAAGCGCATTATCTGACTCAGAGCTCTTAAATGTTATTGACCTACCAACTGCTTTTGAGATTTGGAATAAACTAGAACTTTTGCATGAAGGAGACCAGTATGTTAAATGTGCAAGGTTACAGAGTCTAAAAGGGAAATTTGAAAAACTGAAGATGAGAGATGATCAAAATATTACCACTTTTATGCCAAGAGTGAATGAGCTGGTTTGTGGAATTAGAAATGCTGATGGAGTCTTGGATGAAAATGAGATTGTTGGAAAAATTCTCAGATCCCTTCCTGCCTCTTACAAAATCAAGGTTGCTGCCATTGATGAATTCAGAGCCCATACAACTGTCACAAGAGACCAATTGGTTGGCAAATTGGCTGCATTTGAAATGATCAAGTTTGGAGATGATCCCCCCAAGATTGAATCTACATTCAAAGCCAGTGCCTCTGTGAAAGGTAAGCAAAGATTTGATCCGGGAGAGAACTCATCAAGGAAACTGTCATGGTATGAAAAAGCAAGAAAATACCTGGAAGAAGAAGAAGTAGAAACTACTCAACTTGAAGCCTTCATTGCAAAGAGACTACCAAGAGGATCTGGTAAGTATGAAGGAAAATTGCCTTTTAAGTGTTTTAACTGCAATAAGATTGGTCATTTTGCCTCAAGATGTCTGGAAAGATTTTCAAAGCTAAATCCTAACAGATCAAGGTTCCAAAAGAATTGTTACTATGTTCATGAAGAAGATGATACATAAGGAGTAATAGATGATGAATCAGAGACTAGAAACAAATTAGGAAATGAATGGGTGTTTATTGCCATCAAGGAAGAAGAACCAATATCCTCTGAATCTGTCAATCATAAAGTTGTAGAAAGAGCTCTGGCTGCCCAAGTTGAAGAAAAGGATGATTGGGTCATTGACAGTGGTTTCTCTCACCATATGATAGGTGACAAAAATAAGTTCATAGATTTGGAAAGGTATGAAGGAGGAGTGGTGAAGTTTGGTGATAATTCTGCTAGTAGAATCAGAGGAAGAGGAACTATTTCTTTTGATGGAAGAAACAAAATTGGTAATGTACTGTATGTTGAAGGTTTGAAGCACAATCTTCTTAGTGCTGGACAGTTGGTGGACAAAGGGTATGATCTCTGATTTAAGGATGGAAAATGCAAAATCTTTGAAAGTTCTGGAATAGAGATTGCATCTAGTGCTCAAACTAAAGGTAATATCTTCCACTTGGTTGGTATTGGTAAAAGCTGCTTATTTGTTCAAGTTGATCAGAGTTGGTTATGGCATAGAATGATGTGTCATGTGAATTTTGATAATATCATCAAGATAAGCAATATGCAGGCTGTAAGAGATCTTCCAAAATTGGTGAAACCTACTAACAACTTATGCAAGGAATGTCAGTTGGGTAAGCTGAGCAGAGTCACATTCAAAAGCAAGGAACTGTCTTCTACCAGATTATTGGACTTAGTTCACACTGATATTTGTGGTCTGGCAAGAACCAGGAGTATTCAAGGTGATAGATACTTCATGTTGCTAATTGATGACTATTCTCGGATGATGTGGGTAACTTTTCTGAAAGAGAAATCAGAAACTTTTGAGAAATTCAAAATATTCAAGGCTATGGTAGAGAATGAAACCATATTGAAGTTGAAATGTTTGAGGTTTGATAGAGGTAGAGAATTCACATCCGGTGAGTTCATAGAGTTCTGTGAGAAACATGGAATAAAGAGACAGTTATCTGCTCCTAGGACTCCACAACAAAATGGAGTAGTGGAAAGAAAGAACCGGACTATACAAGAAGCTTCTAGGACCATGATGATGGAAGGTAATGTTCCTCATATCTATTGGAGAGAAGCTGTCAGCACTGCAGTCTATACTCTCAATCGAGTTCAAATCAGAAGCAATACCGGTAAGACCCCTTATGAACTCTGGTTTGGCATTATTCCTACTGTAAGATATTTTAGAGTCTTTGGTAGTAAATGTTACATCAAAAGAGATGAAGATCTAGGCAAGTTTGATGCTAGAAGTGATGAAGGAATATTCTTGGGTTACTCTACTCAAAGCAAAGCATACCGGTGTTACAACAAGAGACTAAGAAAGATGATAGAAAGTACAAATGTGAAGGTTGATGAGGTAATTGAGAAACCCTCAAGGTTTTATGAATATGATGAAGATGATCAGAATGGTGTTCTGGTTCAAGGAGTTCAATCCTCTTTTGAAAGTCAAATTCAAACTGATCCGATAAATCAAGAAGAAGAGATAGGTCTGAATGAGCCTGATCAAGAAGCAGAAGTGCAAGAAACTCCCAAAGTTCCAAGGTATGTAAGACTAAACCACTCTGAAGATAAGATAATAGGTGACAAAAGCAAAGGTGTGCAAACTAGAAGAAAAATTGCTCAAAATTCAGATGAATATTGTCTGATTTCAAAGATTGAACCTAAGACAATAAATGAAGCCTGCAATGATGAAAACTAGACCAAAGCAATGGAGGAAGAGTTGATGCAAATTGAGAAAAATCACACTTGGGATCTTGTTCCCAGACCTAGAAACAAGAATGTGATTGGAACCAAATGGATCTTCTGGAACAAACTAAATGAAGTTGTTGAAGTAATTAGAAATAAAGCCAGATTGGTCTGCAAGGGCTACTCTCAAATAGAAGGAATTGATTTTGAAGAAACTTTTGCTTCGGTGGCAAAAATTGAAGCAGTCAGATTATTTCTTGCATTTGCTACCTTCAATGATTTCAAGGTGTATCAGATGGATGTCAAGTCTGCTTTCTTAAATGGTGACTTAGAAGAAGTGTACATTGAACAACCGGATGGATTTCAATTATCTGAGCATGGTGATATGGTCTGCAAGTTGAAGAAGGAACTGTATGGACTAAAGCAAGCCCCAAGAGCCTGGTATGAAAGATTGGACAAACATCTTTTGAAGATTGGTTTCAACAAAGGTACTGCTGACAGTAACTTATATTTCAAAAGTGATCATGAAAACATCTTGATTGTTGAAGTATTTGTTGATGATATCATCTTTGGATGAAGAGACAGTATGTGTAAAAATTTTGCAAATCAAATGAAAAGTGAGTTTGAGATGTCAATGCTTGGTGAAATGAATTTCTTCTTGGGTCTACAAATTACTCAAACAAAGAAAGGAATCTTTATTTCTCAGACCAAATATGTGAAAGAATTGTTGAGGAAATTTGGAATGGAAGATTCAAAGCCAATGAATACTCCCATGGCTACTGGATGTAAGTTGAGCAAAGATGATGACTCTCCTAAGGTAGACCAGACAAAGTACAGATCAATGATTGGAGGATTGTTGTATCTCACTCAAACTAGACCAGATATAATGCAGGCTATTGGTCTTGTTGCGAGATTCCAAGTTGATCCTAGAGAATCTCATGTCATGGCAATCAAAAGGATTTTTAGGTATCTAAAAGGAACAGTTGAGTATGGTTTGTGGTATCCTAGAGATCATGATTTCTCTCTTCATGCATATACAGATGCAGATTGGGCAGGAGATGTGGATGACCAGAAGAGTACCAGTGATGGAGCATTCTTTTTGGGGAAGAGATTGGTTTCTTGGCTAAGCAAGAAACAAGAGGCAATATCCTTGTCTACAACTAAAGTAGAATACATTGCAGCAGTAGGTAGCTGCACTTAAGTTTTATGGATGAAGCAGATGCTAAGAGATATTAAAGTAGAGTATGAGGAGCCTATCACAATCTTCTGTGATAATTCAAGTGCTATAAATATATCTAAGAATCCGGTGCTGAATTCTAAGACTAAGCATATATCTATCAAGTTTCACTTTCTGAGAGAGCAAATGAACAAGGATGAAGTCAGACTAGAGTTTGTACCCTCCAAGAATCAAATTGCAGATATCTTTACTAAACCTCTTCCCAAGGACTCTTTTGAGTATCTCAGGGAGAAGTTAGGGGTTATTGCCCCTCCGGTGATGAACTAGGATGCATTGATGTGCATCAGTCTGGTGGATATCACAGTCATATCTTGTGATCCGGATTGATGATGGGGAGCTGCTACTCAGGGGGAGCAGCAGGTATGATTCTGAAGTATTGGAGTTGCAAGTATGAGCCCTTTTCCATTGATGTCAAAGGGGGAGAGAAGACATGTGAAAAACAAGTGGTTGATGATCAAAGGGGGAGCAATAAAGGAAGAGAAGACATGTGAATAGTTATTTCTGATAGGGGGAGTTGTGTCAGTAAGGAGAAGTTCTTGTCTTGATGGTTTTTCACATCATATGTTGCCATCAATGACAAAGGGGGAGATTGTTGAAAGTATGGGTCTAACCAGTGTTTTCATTAATGTCAACATACTCATGTTGCATTAATGAGAAGGATTGGATGAACAGAGAGAAGCAATGGAGATAGTGAAGTGGAGATCCCAGCTAAGATGCAGATCAGAGATTGCAGTTCAAAGGGTTTGTAGATATGAGTCTTGAGATGATCCAGTCAAGTTTTTAGAGGTCTGCATGAAGATTTGAAGAAGTTATGGCCGCTCAAGTAGAACCAACTCCGACAGGTGTTTAGAGGTGACAAAGTGACACAGATAGGTCCGGTGAGATCCAGAAATGCATTATCCCATTCTGCGGATTTGAGGAAGTGTTGAGGATGTCCTTGTGAAGTGTCAAGTAGATTGGTTCATGGTTTGAAGGTCTGGAAGAACCTATTCCTTTGCGACAGTGATGACAGACTGTGTTCTTGAGGTTCTGGATGAAGGAGAGAAGGATTCTAGTAAGCAGATGAAGTGTGGATGTTCTTGGTGATTCAGGAAAGCTTGTGGTGATCTGTGGATCGTTTCCAGTTCATGTTGGTGATCCGCATTGAAGTTAAAGTTTGTATTTGAAGAATAACCACCGGATGTTGGTGTTCTTTCTGAGACTGGCCGACCAGATGTATTACACGTCTTGCGGATGTTCTTGTATGTGTTTGCCAACTTAGATGATTGTCCCTAAGTCGATGTCATGTATAAATAAGGGATTGTGAAGTCATTTCAAAGTGGGCATTGCGGTGATGTGTGTGTGGTAGCGAGGAGGAGTGCGAAAGGCAAAGCAGAAGTATTGGGCTTAAATGGAACTAATTCAAGCATGGTGAAAATGCTATTCTCCAGTTCATGAAGGTGATACTTATTTCTTTGTAGATAGTGTGTCTCTTGTACGCAGTGAGCCTCTTGTGAGCAGTGTGCTCAGGCAGTGAGCCCTAATTGGCATGTGCCATTTTTTTCTTTCTATTCTTCTAATAGAGAATACATTCTTGGGTTAATCACCCTATGGTTTTTCCCTTAACTGGGTTTTCCACATCAAAATATTGGTGTCTTATGTGTTGAATGAGTTTCTGCTTTTGATTTGAATGCATTATGTTTCATGTTTAATATACTACTAATCATCAAGAAGATTTCAGTGTGTAAATAGGAGAAAGTTTTCCACAACTGATTCACCCCCCCTCTCAGTTGTGTGCCATAAGTCTAACAGTAACGACTCCAACTTCTGATGTTTCGGTTGGAACTGAATGAGAAGAGATATAAAGACATTTTTGGAAGAGGAGAAGAGAGGATGAATTTTGATTGAAGAAATAGAAAATTCTGTCAGTTGTGTTTACAAGTTCTACATAAATTCTTTGTGTATCAAATTGTTCTGTGTATATTCTCTGTGTCAAATTGTTCATTACATAATCTAGTTTCTATTGTTGAAGATGCCAGATTGAGACCATTCCACTGGTGGATTTCTTTGAAATCAGTGGAATGGACCCTGTACATAGTTTTCTATTTTGTTTTCTTTTTGTTCAAGTTTATGGTAGAATGGGATAGAGGATTCAATCTTTGGAAGAGTTATCGCAGTAGAGGGCCTAGCATCTCTATGTGCTAGGGCTCAACAGAATAGAGACTACGAGTTTGGTTGTAGAGGATGTTCTCGGTGTAAGATTTTGGTGATGTTTCACTAGAGATATATTTCCTGTGTATATCGCAATTGTGTGCGAATATACATTTCGTGTAGAGTGTGTTGGAAGTTCACCTTCTGCGGATACAAGGAATGACTGGTAGGATCGGCAGAGGGAACTGACAATAGAAAGTTAAGTAATGCATCTGGGTGAGAAGAACCATCGGAAGAATCTTTGAGTTGGCGGAAAGCATTTGGTTCAACCGACAGGTTGAACCAATTCAAAGGTTCAAAGGGTTTAATAGGTTCAATGGGTTCATTGGAGTAAGTGGTACATCGGTTGAAGGAATTCTGGAATGGCCGATAGTAGTAAGTGTTGCCGATACTTGAACTGATGGTTGAACCAGTTCAACGGTTCAACGAGTTCAGCAGGTTCAGTGAGATATAAAGGTTCATTTGATTAACCTATTCAACAAGGTGTAAATCGGTTCGAGAGGTTCAAATGGTTCAACCGATAATTGCTGATAGCCTAATTCTAGGCGATGGGAGTATGTTGAACTGATGGAGTATATTGAACCGATAGTTAAAGGTTCAACGGTTCACGAGTTCCTTTGGTTCAAGTGGTTCAAAGGTTTAACCCTAGCAATAGTTTCATAATTCTGATCTGTTTTCACCACTTCATTGCGTGCTCTACATCAAGTGGTATCAGAGTGAAGGAGTATCCTTTGGGTAGAAGAAGAAGACAAGATGTCAAAAGAAGAAGGGTCACAAGAGTACCCAGCGAAGATGACCAACTCTGAGTTGGTTGTTCTAGTGAAGAAGCAATTGGCAGAGAGCAAAGCAGTTAGGGGCAAGAATTAGGCCTTGAGAAATGAGTTAGAGAAGTTGAGGGAAAAAGTAGAGAAGGGAGAAGAAGATTCTGGTGATGGAGAAGATTGGGATGAAGAGAAGATCCCTAGGTAGGAAGAGATGGAGGTTCCTGCAGACCAAAGACCCTTGATCAATGCCCTCAAATCCATGGAGAGAAGGACCGTGGATATGAAACTAGACCTGCCCGTGTTTGCAAGCAAAATGGATCCTGATTCAGTGATGGAGTGGATAGACTCCTTGAATAATTTCTTTGAGACCGAGGAGATACTAGACCACCAAAGGGTGAAGATGGCCCAATCCAAAATGAAAGGGGTGGCACTAACCTGGTGGACTTTCATCCAAGATGACGGGGTGAAAGAGGGAAAGAGTAGAGTTGCTACTTGGAAGAAGATGGTGGCTTTAATGAAGAGAGCCTATGTTTCGTTGGATTATAATATCCAACTACTTAAGAGGAAACAAAACTTGAAGCAAAAGGAGTTAGATGTCAGTTCATACACTGAAGAGTTCATGAAACTATGTGTCAAGGCAAAGGTAAAGGAGGGTGAGGACGAGAAGGTGGCAAGGTACCTCAATGGATTAAGGTTTAACATCCAAGAAGATTTAAATCTGCATAACCCAGATACAGTCCAAAAGTGCTACCAATTGGCACTCAAAGTGGAAGAGAAATTAAAAAGAAGACAAGAGCAGAACGGTAGAGGAAGAGAGAGATAGCAAAGAGGGGGAAGAAGTCCTTTCAGAGGTAGAGGAAATGGATTTGGATACCAAGGTGAATCAAACCAAGAGAGCAACAAAGGAGACAGCAGTCAAACCCAAGGGGGAAGTTACAATCAAAGGGGAAACTTTAGGGGCAGAAGACCACCATTTAGAGGAAGATCTCAGGGTAGGGGACCTCTCAGATGTTACAATTGTAATCAAGAAGGCCACATAGCCAGTAGATGTCTAGAAAAGGCAACAAGTTCAATGGGAGAAAGGAGGACAAATCTGATCCAAGAATTTGATTATCAAAGTGTAACAAGCTCAAACACTTTTCAAAGTGTGAATGCTCCTGACAGTTATGGATATCTTGAGAAGGGAGAAGCTTTGATGATAAGGAGAGCAATGACCATCATGAAGGTGCCTGACAAAGAACCCCCACAAAGGAAGTCTCTCTTCAGAACTACTTGCAAAATAGGAGGAAAGGTATGTAAAGTTTTGATTGACTCCAGATCCACTAAAAATTTTGTGTCCATTGAAATGGTAGAAAAGCTTAAGCTTAGAAGGTTGCCACATCCATGCCCATACAAGGTCTCATGGCTCACCCAAGGTCAACAAATAGTTGTGGAAGAGCAGGCTGGGGTAGAATTTCAAATTGGAACATACAAGGATAGATTATTGTTTGACATTGCCAAGATGGATGCTTGCCATCTCCTATTTGGAAGACCATGGCAATATGACTTGAAAGCACACCATGATGGAGTTAGAAACACATATTCAATCACCAAGGATGGTAAGGTAATAGAGTTGCTACCACTAATGGAGAATGATTTGGAATCAAAGGGGAAAGAAGTTAAGGTGATGATGGTAGAAGGTAAACAATTCATGAAAGAGATAGTAGAAGAAGGTGTAGTTGCATATGCTCTAATTCCATGCTTGAAGGTGAATAAGGAGCAGCAGCAAGAAATCAAGGGAGAGAAGAAGCAAAGGTTCATAGATCTGGTTGTCCAAGAGCTATTGGACAAGTACAAAGGCATCATCTCTGATGGAATACCAAGGTCCCTACCACCTATAAGGGACATCATCCATTGCATAGACTTGATCCTTAGATCTACACTTCCAAACAAGGAAGCATACAAGCTTACCCCAGAACAGAATGCAGAGGTAGAAAGGTAGATTGAGGAATTGTTGGAGACATGCCTAATTGGCAAGAGTTTAAGCCCATGTGCAGTACCGGCTATCCTAGCACCAAAGAAGGAAGGCACTTGGAGACTTTGTACTAATTCAAGGGCTATCAACAAGATAACAATCAGGTATAGGTTCCCAATCCCTAGGATAGAAGATTTGCTTGATTTCTTGGGGGGTGCAAAATATTTCACAAAAATAGATCTAAAGAGTGGCTATCATCAGATTAGGATTAGGCCAGGAGATGAATGGAAAACTGCATTTAAAACAAATGAGGGGTTATATGAGTGGAAGATCATGCCTTTTGGTTTGTCCAACACCCGTAGTAACTTTATGAGGTTGATGAATGAAGTCTTGAGGGAATTCATAGGCAAATTTGTCATAGTATATCTAGATGACATCTTGATTTTTAGTAATACAAGGGAAGAGCACCTCAAACATATAGACCTGGTCCTCAAAAGGTTACATGAAGAGCAGGTAATGATCAACTTGGAGAAGTGTTTGTTCATGCAGGAGGAGATCACCTATTTGGGCTTTGTCATCTCACAGGGAAAACTAAAAATGGATCAAGAGAAGGTAAGTGCCATATTGTCTTGGCCAACTCCTAGAACCATGAATGATGTTAGAAGTTTCCATGGGTTAGCAACCTTCTATAGGAAGTTTATAAAGGGGTTTAGTCATGTTTGTGCACCCATGCTTGACACCATAAAAGGAGGACAGAAGTGCAGGTTCACTTGGACAAAGGAGGCAGATGATTCATTTGAAACATTGAAGAAGAAGGTGGCAGAGGAGCCAGTCCTTGCACTTCCTGACTTCAACAAGATTTTTCAGGTAGAATGTGATGCAAGCCACATGGCAATTGGGGTAGTACTCAGTCAAGAAGGTAGGCCTATTGCATTTTTCAGTGAGAAACTAAATGATGCAAAGAAGAGGTACTCATCATATGATTTGGAGATGTATGCTCTAGTACAGTCACTCAAAAAGTGGAGGCATTACTTGATGCCCAAAGAATTCATAGTATTCACAGATAATCAGGCCCTTAGTTTCATAAACAGTCAAGAGAAGCTGAACCATAGGCATATGAAGTGGGTGGAGACTTTGCAAGCTTTCACCTTCACACTCAAGCACAAGAAAGGGGTCAAGAACAAGGTAGTAGATGCTTTGAGCAGGAGGGCTCTAACCATAAATCAGATCCAATTGGAGAGTGTTGGCATTGACTCTTTGAAGGCCATGTATGATGTTGATGGAGACTTTGGAGAGATCTACAAGGTATGTACTTCCTTTGGTGACAAATATCATGTTGAGTACTCTGAATTTCTAATCCAAGATGGATTACTTTTCAAAGGTGGACAGTTGTGCATTCCACGGTGTTCTATGAGACTGAATATCATTAGAGAGAAACATTGTGGGGCCATGGCAGGACATTTTGGTCTAGATAAGACTCTTGATCTTGTCAAGAGGCATTACTATTGGCCAAAGTTGTAGTCAGATGCAAGGAGATTTGTGGAGGCATGTGTGATATATCAAAAAGAAAAAGGAAGATCAACTAATGCAGGCTTATATCAGCCATCACCCATTCCTTCCAAGTCATGGGAGAGCATAAGCATGGATTTTGTGCTAGGTTTACCTAGGACAAGGAAGGGATATGATAGTGTTTTTTTTGTAATTGGCAGATTTAGTAAAATGGCACACTTCTTTCCATGCAAAACCACTTGTGATGCTTCATATGTTGCAGATTTGTTTTTCAAAGAGATAGTGAGGATACATGGATTTCCATTGAGCATAGTGTCAGATAGAGATGTGAGATTTATTGGCCACTTTTGGAGGACTCTTTGGAGGAAGCTTGGAACCAACTTATCTTTCTCATCAGCCTACCATCCTCAGACAAATGGGTAGACTGAAGTGGTTAACCATTCATCGGGAAATCTGCTAAGGTGTTTGACAAGGTAGCATGGAGAGAAGTGGGATAACATCCTGCCACAAGAAAAATTTTCCTATAATGACACTGTCAATAGGAGTACAGGGAAGTCACCTTTTCAAGTGGTATATGGCATTCATCCAAGGGGTATTTTGGAGCTGAGAGATCTTCCTATAGGGGAGTCTATTAGTGCAGATGGAGAAGCTTTTGCATCAGCCATCAAAGAGGTGCATGATCAAGTCAAGACCCAACTCCAACAAACTACATTGAAGTAAAAAGCATATGCTGATAAGAAAAAGAGGGATGTATAGTTTGATGTTGGAGATTTGGTGGGGGTTAATCTAAAGAAGGAGAGGCTCCCAAAAGGTAAACATGCCAAGCTCATGCAGAGGAAGATTGGACCATGTTAGATTTTGAAGAAGTATGGGTAGAATGCTTATGAGATCCAAATCCCTCCTGACCTTGGATTGTCACCCATTTTCAATGTATGTGATATAACTCCATACAAGTAAAATGCAGATATAGAACAGGAACCATTGCAGGGTACAGCAGATGATGATATCCCTAAGCATGATTCACCAAAATTGGAAAAGATCTTAGACTCAAGAATGGCAAAGAAGACAAGAAACAAAGAGTACATGGAGTACTTGATGGCTTGGCAGGGGAAACCTAACTCAGAGGCAGTCTGGATGACTGAAGAACAGATCACAAACCATGGTACAGAATTTCAAACCCTCATCTCAAGTGGACTTGAGATTTCTTCTCCCGGGGAGTATGGTGTAGGAGCACCCCTTCAACAAGCCAAATATATATCCGAGGGAGAAGACTAAGGTTTTAATATGTTGGTATGTTTTATGCATTTCTATTTTTGTGCATGTTGTCATGTAGGACTTGTGTTGTGATTTCATGTTTGTAATAAAAAACCCCATCATGTGAACCAGTGTTACAAATTTGGCATCCTGATAAGCCAATTTAAACATCTTGGGCAATTGGGGTATGTGGATGTTTAAATCAAGTGTGTTATGTTTAGGTGTCTTGTTGATGTGTTTAAGTCATGTCATATGCCAAACATGTGTCATGTGATTAGTTAGAGTTTTGGTATTCTGGTTGGAAGTTGTAACGACTCCAACTTCTGATGTTCCAGTTGGAGCTGAATGAGGAGAGATATAAACACATTTTTGGAAGAGGAGAAGAGAGGATGAA
Source organism: Cunninghamia lanceolata (assembly GCA_027924645.1). Taxonomy (NCBI): domain Eukaryota; kingdom Viridiplantae; phylum Streptophyta; class Pinopsida; order Cupressales; family Cupressaceae; genus Cunninghamia; species Cunninghamia lanceolata. The sequence continues at coordinate 13,817,705 of BSBN01001272.1, read as the reverse complement.
TTTTGATTGAAGAAATAGAAAATTCTATCAGTCGTGTTTACAAGTTCTGCATAAATTCCCTGTGTATCAAATTGTTCGTTACATAATCTAGTTTCTGTTGTCGAAGATGCCAGATTGAGACCATTCCACTGGTGGATTTCTTTGAAATTAGTGGAATGGAACCTGTACATAGTTTTCTATTTTGTTTTCTTTTTGTTCAGGTTTATGGTGGAATGGGACAGAGGATCCAATCTCTGGAAGAGTTGTCGTAGTAGAGGTCATAGCATCTCTATGTGCTAGGGCTCAACATAATAGAGACTGTGAGTATGGTTGTAGAGGACGTTCTTGGCATAAGATTTTGGCGTTGTTTCACTAGAGATATATTTCCTGTGTATATCACAATTGTATGCAAATATACATTTCATGTAGAGTGTGTTGGAAGTTCACCTTTTGTAGATACAAGGAATGACCAGTAGGATTGGCAGAGGGAACCGGCAATAGAAAGTTAAGTAATGCATCTGGGTGAGAAGAACCATCGGAAGAATCTTTGAGTTGGCGGAAAGCATTTGGTTGAACCGACGGGTTGAACCAATTCAAAGGTTCAAAGGGTTCAATAGGTTCAATGGGTTCATCGGAGTAAGTGGTACATCGGCTGAAGGAATTATGGATTGGCCGATAGTAGTAAGTGTTGTCGATACTTGAACCAACGGTTGAACTGGTTCAACGGTTCAACGGTTCAACGAGTTCAGCGGGTTCAGCGAGATACAAAGGTTCATTTGATTCATCGGTTCAACAAGGTGTACATCAGTTCAAGAGGTTCAAATGGTTCAACTGATAATTACCCATAGCCTAATTCTAGGCGATGGGAGTATGTTGAACCGATGGAGTATATTGAACTGATAGTTAAAGGTTCAATGGTTCACGAGTTCCTTTGGTTCAAGTGGTTCAAAGGTTCAACCCCAGCAATAGTTCCATAATTTTGATCTGTTTTCACCACTTCGTTGCGTGCTCTGCATCAGAGTGGCACAAAGCTGTTCAACAAGATCATAATCTTTACCAACATTATGAGTAAGATGAGGTGGTTGAGGAAGCATGGGTTGAGAAGTTGGTAAAGTGATCAAAATGTTTGACTATTGTTTAATTTGTTTATTATTTCATGTATTGTATGTGTGAGCAACCACATTGTAATTGTTGGTAGGTGGCGACTGATCAGGAAAGTACTATACACTAGCCATGTATCCTCGCCGAGGTTCGGGGGCGGCTGCCCCTGAGAAAATTTTTTTAGAGCCGACATAAAAAAATCTTATTTTTGTGATCGACCTAAGAAAACCCTATTTTTGTAACCAACAAAAAGGCTTGATAAAAAGCGGCTAAGGGTTAGGGTTTTGATAAATTGTATTGTAGCATTTGCAACAGTATTGAGTTGCAGGGATTGTTGGTTGTAATCGGTTTGATTTACTGGATAATAATATTGGACTCTCTGTTTGGTGGATGTAGCCCGAGTTTGGGTGAACCACGTTAAAACTTGTCTCTCGCTATTATTAATTCTGTGTATTTCCATTTCTCTGTTTAATCTTTATTTGCATTTAATTGATATCTTCTATTGGCTAACCCTAACAAGTGGTATCAGAGTGGGTTGTGTTCGATTATCATCTACAAGAAAGTCTCATGGTTGAGTGGGAGCAATGGTGGACGAGGATAAATTGAAGGTCAATAAATTCAATGGGCAGAACTATTAGTTATGGAAGATGCAGATGGAGGATTACCTCTATCAAAAGGATTTATGGATGCCGTTGGAAGGAGTATCCAAGAAACCAGAAACAATGTCTGATGAGGATTAGAATCTTCTTGATAGAAAGGCACTGGGAACCATTCGGTTGTGCCTGGCACCATCGGTGGCATTCAATATAACAGAAGCGAAGACAACAGATGGTCTAATGAAAGCTTTAGCTAAATTGTATGAAAAACCCTCAGCCTCAAATAAGGTATTTCTCATGAAGCGTTTGTTTAATTTGAAAATGGTTGAAGGTGGATCTGTGACAGGTCATTTAAATGAATTTAATACGATTCTTAGTCAATTGACTTCTTTAAATGTAAAATTTGATGAAGACGTTAGAGCTCTCTTGATATTATGCTCATTGCCTGAAAGCTGGGATAGTTTGGTAATGGCGGTTAGTAACTCTATTTCTAGTTCAAATACCCTGAAATTTGATGACGTTGTTGGTGTTATTCTGAGTGAAGAAATTCATAAGAAAAGCTCAGGTGGATACACACCAGGCAGTGTTTTGAATGCAGAAAGCAGGGGCAGATCAAAGGAGAGAGGAAAAAGTTTTGGAGGTCATGGGAAGTCACGAGGAAAATCAAAGGACAAAAGATCCCAAACCAGAGGATAAAAGGATTACTGTTACTGTGGGAAACCAGGTCATCTAAAGAAAGATTGCTGGTCTCTGAAAAATAAGGAAGGAGATAAACAAGAAGGCAATAAGGAGACAAATGTGGTAAGCAACAAGTCTGAAAATGATGCTTTGATTCTTTCCCTAGATAATGCTAATGATTCATGGGTTTTAGATTCAGGGGCCTCATTTCATGCTACACCCCATAGAAGTTATTTTCTTGATTATGTCCAAGGGGATTTTGGGATGGTTTATTTGGGAGATAACGAACCCTGTCAGATTGTTGGAAAGGGAAGAATCAAGATTAAGTTGCAGAATGGGAATCATTGGCTACTAAAAGAGGTAAGGCATGTTCCAAGGCTCAATAGGAATTTAATTTCAGCAGGGCAGCTAACTGAACAAGGTTGCACTGTTACATTTACTGATAAAAATTGGAAGGTTTCAAAAGGTACCTTAGTAGTAGCAAAAGGTGTGAAAGTAGGCACCTTATATCTTTGTATAGGTCATACTGTTCCTTCTACTTTAGCTGTTATAGAGAAAAAACAAATAGGTTCAAGAACAGTTGCTGCAGGTTTGCAGGAAGAGACTAGAAAAGTTGCTGCAAGTTCTGAGACAACACTGTGGCATAACAAACTTTGGCATATGAGTGAAAAAGGTATAAAAGTACTTCATTCTAAGAAAGTTTTACCAGGTCTAAAATGTATTAATATGGATTTCTGTGAAAGTTGTGTGTATGGTAAACAAAAGAGAGTCAGTTTTCTCAAGGATTGGGAACCAAACGAAAAATGAAAAGTTAGAGCTTGTGCATATAGATGTATGGGGAGCAACTCAGGTATCTTCTCTCGGTGGCTCTCGGTATTATGTTACATTCATAGATGATGCAACTAGGAAGGTCTGGATTTATTTCCTTAGATAGAAATCTGATGTATTTGAAACATTTAAGAAATGGAGAAGCTTGGTTGAGAATGAGATGGGTAAAAGATTAAAATGTCTCAGATCTGATAATGTCGGTGAGTATTACAGCAAAGAATTTGAAGATTATTGTTCCTTTAATGGAATTCGTAGGCAGAAAATGGTTCCAGGGACTCCACAGGAAAATGGAGTGGCTGAACACATGAATAGGACAATAATGGAGCATGCAAGGACCATGAGATTGCATGTTGGGCTACCTTTAAACATGTGGGTAGAGGCTGTCAACACTGCTGTATATTTAATTAACAGAGGTCCTTCAGTTCCTTTGGGCTGTGGTATTCCAAAGGAAGCATGGATAGGTAAGAAGGTGAGTTATTCTTTTCTGAAAACCTTCAGCTATGAAGCATTTGCACATATAGATTCTAAAAATAGAACCAAGCTGGATGCAAAATCAAAAAAAGTACCTTCGTTGGATATGGCATTGATGAATTTGGTTATAGGCTTTGGGATTTTGAAAATTAGAAAATTGTGAGAAGCAGGGATGTTATATTCAATGAGAAGGTGTTGTACAAAGATCAGTTGCAGCAGCATGAGAAGAAAGAAAAAGATTATGTGGTGCTGGATGATACTCCAAATAGTGATGTTCCAGTGGTTCCTCATGCTCCGCAACAGCAACTAGAAATACCACAAACTCTAGTGAATGTTAGACGGTCAACACGGCTAAGTAGACCTCCTGAAAGGTTTTCTCCCTCTTTGTATTCTATTTTGTTAACAGATGCTGGTGAACCAGAAGGGTATAATGAAGCTATGCAGGTGGATACACAGGTTCAGTGGGAGCTTGCTATGAAAGAAGAAATGGACTCCTTGCTGAAAAATCAGACTTAGGAATTATGTAAGTTACCTGTAGGTAAAAAGGCTTTACCAAACAAATGGGTTTACTGGCTGAAAGAGGAAGATGGAGGTAAGAAAAGATTTATGGCCAGGTTAGTTGTAAAAGGATTTGCACAAAAAAAGGGCATTGATTTTGATGAGATATTTTCTCCGATTGTCAAGATGACTTCTATTCGTACTATTTTAAGTATTGTGGTTGCTGAAGATTTGCATTTGGAATAGCTAGATGTAAAAACTATCTTTCTCCATGGTGATTTGGAGGAGGAGATATATATGGAACAACCCCAAGGAATTGAGGTCAAAGGTCAGGAGAAACAGGTGTGCAGATTGAAGAAGAGTTTGTATGGTTTGAAACAAGCACCTCGGCAATGGTATTTGAAATTTGATAGTGTTATGGCTGAGAAAGGCTACAGCAGGTGTAATTCTGACCATTGTGTTTATTTTAAGAGGTTGGATAATGACAGCTACATTATTTTATGTTTATATGTTGATGACATGCTTGTAGCTGGGTCTAACATGGATCACATAAGAGAGTTAAAACAACAGTTAGCACAGTCATTTGATATGAAGGATTTGGGGGTAGCAAAACAAATCCTTGGTATGAAAATTTGCAGAGATAAGATGAATAGAAAATTAACTCTATCTCAAGCTACTTATGTTGAAAAGGTGTTGCAGAGATTCCACATGGAGAATGAAAAGCTATCAGCACACCTTTGTGGTGCAGGAGCACCTACCTGACAGCTGGCCTTCATGAGGCAATTAGTAGTTTTAGGTCTTGTTTATGTTTCCAAGAAGGTCTGATAAAACCAATGCATGTAATAAGGTCATGCTGATCATGATAAGATCATGCTGACCACGCTTTGCTATTTTTAGCCAATTTGTTAGGACAGTTGTCATGATGTATGTTCGGTTGGATCTCCCAGCCGCCTGGAGAGTTCCCAGCCGCTTGGAGTCCGGTCAGTAGTACTCGTAGGGAAATCTATTTAAGCATGAGGATCGGATGGTATTGCATATCATCGATCAGACTTTGCGAGAGTGAGGCAGAGAGAGAGAAACTGATCATTGTATTTGCATCTTTTGAAATCAAATAAAGTGTTCCTGTTTGTGTTCATCCTCTGTTGAATTCCATTGCTTGATCGATTTACTGGTTTGGTGACTGTATGGATTCACTGATCCATTCCACCGGTTGATTCGTCTGATCGGTGGAATGGTTATGTACAGTAGGGTAGGTGTTAGTTTGTTTGTTCGCATGCAGGTGTGCAGGATCGCGGCTGAAAGGTGTTGAAGACCCTAGCATGGGCAGGTGCTAGGTCGAGCTGATAAAGTGTGGAAGATCACCCTGGAAGTGGATCGGGTCATCCCTGGAGGATCGGCGAAGTGAAATTTCGCTAAGGCTAAAAGTTCGTGAAAACGGCATCATCAGGATATTTCTGCAAATATCCTGCAGTCGCGTTGGGCATCGTCATCCGGATAAGTGGAGGAGAGCATGATGCTTTCGATTGCATGAAGTGAAGGAGTGTCGAGGTGATCATCATCAGGAGGGGCCGAGGAGGAGCGTATCGGCATCAGGTTGAAGATCGGGTTGATCGCGGGCCGAAGAAAAAGTTAAGTTTGGCCAACAGCAGGATATGACGTCATCATCATCAGGATATACGTCATCAGGATATTTCGGAGCAGCAGGATATTGAGGAGCTGCGGGTGACGTCATCGTCATCAGGATATACGTCATCAGGATATCGGGTGACGTCAGCGTCAAAGGGACGGTGCGAGAAGTGAAGGTTGGTCATCATCAGGATAAATGGAAGGAACCGGATGTTCTTTATCCTGTTGATTATCATGATGTTGAATATCATGATGCTGAAGATAGTGAAGGTCGAAGTTGTCGCTGAAGTGAACAGTGGACGTCAGGAGGATGTTCGCGCTGGTCGAACATGATGATGCTGTCGATAATCGAATAAGGTGATGCTGTTGGCAGGCGAAAGTGCGAAGGCTTGTCATCAGGAGGATATCGGTCGGCGCAGGAAATATGATGATGCTGACAGTGTTAAGCAAAATATGATGATGATGATGATGGGCTGCAGACGTCCATGCTGTATTGTAAGGTTATAGTGTGGATGCCTCTGCATCATAGTGGTATCAGAGCTCAGCAAAAGGTCTGGGCTGTTGTGTGTTGATTCTGTCACCGAAAGGGCAGAGGTAGAGTTGATTGTGTGTTGTGTGTTGAGTACAAGGTTGACAAAATGCCTCCAAAAGGTAGTGGTACTGCAAGGGAATTGCAGGAGATGAAGGAAAAACATGCCAGAGAGATGAGGAAGATGAAGGAGCTTGCTGAAGCACTTCAAGCCAGGCTTACAGCCCTGGAAAAGAACAAAAAGAGGGAAGTGGCAGCCAGTGAGTCTGAAGAAGATGAAGATACTGTTGAAGAGTATGAAGAGGTAGCTGAAGATCTGGATGCTGAAGACCAGAGACTTATAAAATTGTTAAAGGCAGTGCAGAGTGATAAACCTAAGGTAAAGGTTGATGTTTCCAAGTATACTGGAAGTTTGAATGAAGATGAGTTGTTAGATTGGATTGCTGCACTTGATAATCACTTTGAATGTGAAGATGTTGCTGAGGATCAGAAGGTAAAGATTGCAAAGACCAAGTTAGGAGGTCATGCTTTGGTATGGTGGGATTATGTACAATCTGAGAGAAGGAAACAAGGGAAGTCAAAGATCACTTCATGGGATAAGATGGTAGCAAGGATCAAGGGTAAATTCTTGCCAAGGGATTATGAAATCCAGATGTTTAAGAAGCTGCAATTTTTAAAGCAGAAGGAAAGGGATGTGAAGGCCTATACAGAGGAGTTTTATAAGTTGAGTATGAGATCTGGTCATCATGAGAATGAGGTAGAAAAGGTGGCTAGGTACTTGGCTGGTTTGAGATTTAACATACAGGATGAGTTAGTTTTAGCTAACCCTAAGAATGTGGAGGATTGTTACCAAATGGCAATCAGGATTGAAGAAAAGATGAATAGAGGACATGATAAGTCCATGAGAGGAAGAGGAAACAATATGAGGGGAAGAGGAGCATCCCCTACACAAAAGCAAACAAATGAGGGTCAAGAAGACACTGGTAAAGGACAGGGACAGTCTGATTTCAGGGGTGGATGGAAAGGTAATAGAGGAAGATTTGGAGGTGGTAGAGGTTCTACTACATTTTCAGGAAAATGTTACACCTGTGGTGAGTTTGGTCATCCATCCTTCAAATGTCCAGAAAACAAAGGTTCATCATCCAGAAATGATAGAACAAATGACAAGAGAGTACAACTGGTACAAGAAGAAACAGTAGAGCAAAGTGTGCAGAGTTCAAACACTTATCAAAAGGATAAGGAGCCTGATAATTATGCATACCCAGAGAGTGGAGAGTCTCTGATGATGAGAAGAACAGCAACTACCATGAAGGTACATGACAAAGAATCCCCACAAAGAAGAGCTCTTTTCAAGACCATATGCAAAAGCAAAGGTAAAAAATGTAAGGTTGTCATTGATACTGGTTCAACAGACAATATGGTATCTCAGGAAATGGTGGATAAACTGAATTTGGAAAGGATTCCACACCCACACCCTTACAAGGCATCTTGGGTAAGTGATAGTCAATCACTTTTTGTCTCTGAACAGGCATATGTGGATTTTCAGATTGGAGCATATCATGATAGAATTTTGTGTGATATTTTGCCCATGGAATGTTGTCACCTACTGTTGGGTAGACCATGGCAATTTGATAGAAGGGTCCTGTATGATGGGTACGCTAATACCTATACCATCAAGAAAGATGGGAAGACTATGACGTTGATGCCATTGCAGGCAGATGCTGCAGCACAGGGGGTAGCCAAAATCATTTTGATGGGAAAGAAGGAGTATGTGCAGATGCCTAGAGGAGCAGGCACAAAGGCAGTTGAAGACACTGCAGGAAAAGGAGTTGTTCAGGACAACAGGTTGAAGAAAGTTTTAGTTTTGACTGACAGAGATCAGCAGCAGGTGCAGAAACAGGTTTGCACACAGCAATCAGTTGAGAGGAATGACAAGGATGTTGTCATAGTTGGGACTATTGCTTGTCCTATAAAGATTGACAGAAAGATAGGCTTGAACATTGCAGAAGTTCAAGAGGCAGTTCAGACAGAGGTTCTGGTCAGACAACCGGACAAACACAAGGTATGTGAGAGAAAGGCCTACATTGACAGGCATGAGGATTTACTTACCAGACAGCAAGGTACAGTACAGAAGTCTTGGAGCAGCCAAGAGCCAGCAGAGGACAAAGCTGGAACAGATCAGCATATTGCAAAGGCAAGGTGTAAAGGTGGAGGACTTCCACCTACTAAACTCATGGGATATGAGTTCTTTTCTGTTGGGGAGTATGGTGCAGGAGCACCTACCTGACAGCTGGCCTTCATGAGGCAGTTAGTAGTTTTAGGTCTTGTTTATGTTTCCAAGAAGGTCTGATAAGACCAATGCATGTAATAAGGTCATGCTGATCATGATAAGATCATGCTGACCACGCTTTGCTATTTTTAGCCAGTTTGTTAGGACAGTTGTCATGATGTATGTTCGGTTGGATCTCCCAGCCACCTGGAGAGTTCCCAGCCGCTTGGAGTCGGGTCAGTAGTACTCGTAGGGAAATCTATTTAAGCATGAGGATCGGATGGTATTGCATATCATCGATCAGACTTTGCGAGAGTGAGGCAGAGAGAGAGAAACTGATCATTGTATTTGCATCTTTTGAAATCAAATAAAGTGTTCCTGTTTGTGTTCATCCTCTGTTGAATTCCATTGCTTGATCGATTTACTGGTTTGGTGACTGTATGGATTCACTGATCCATTCCACCGGTTGATTCGTCTGATCGGTGGAATGGTTATGTACAGTAGGGTAGGTGTTAGTTAGTTTGTTCGCATGCAGGTGTGCAGGATCGCGGCTGAAAGGTGTTGAAGACCCTAGCATGGGCAGGTGCTAGGTCGAGCTGATAAAGTGTGGAAGATCACCCTGGAAGTGGATCGGGTCGTCCCTGGAGGATCGGCGAAGTGAAATTTTGCTAAGGCTAAAAGTTCGTGAAAACGGCATCATCAGGATATTTCTGCAAATATCCTGCAGTCGCGTTGGGCATCGTCATCCGGATAAGTGGAGGAGAGCATGATGCTTTCGATTGCATGAAGTGAAGGAGCGTCGGGGTGATCATCATCAGGAGGGGCCGAGGAGGAGCGTATCGGCATCAGGTTGAAGATCGGGTTGATCGCGGGCCGAAGAAAAAGTTAAGTTTGGCCAACAGCAGGATATGACGTCATCATCATCAGGATATACGTCATCAGGATATTTCAGAGCAGCAGGATATTGAGGAGCTGCGGGTGACGTCATCGTCATCAGGATATACGTCATCAGGATATCGGGTGATGTTAGCGTCAAAGGGACGGTGTGAGAAGTGAAGGTTGGTCATCATCAGGATAAATGGAAGGAACCGGATGTTCTTTATCCTGTTGATTATCATGATGTTGAATATCATGATGCTGAAGATAGTGAAGGTCGAAGTTGTCGCTGAAGTGAACAGTGGACGTCAGGAGGATGTTCGCGCTGGTCGAACATGATGATGCTGTCGATAATCGAATAAGGTGATGCTGTTGGCAGGCGAAAGTGCGAAGGCTTGTCATCAGGAGGATATCGGTCGGCGCAGGAAATATGATGATGCTGACAGTGTTAAGCAAAATATGATGATGATGATGATGATGATGATGATGGGCTGCAGACGTCCATGCTGTATTGTAAGGTTATAGTGTGGATGCCTCTACATCACTTTGCCTAGTCATTTGAAATTGACTAAGGAGATGTGTCTGAAGACATAAGAGGAGGAAGAAAAAATGTCCAAGATACCATATACTTCAGCTGTAGGAAGTTTAATGTATGCCATGGTATGCACGAGACCGAATATTGCCCATGATGTAGGAGTTGTTAGCAGGTATATGAGTCATCCTGGATTAGAGCATTGGAATGCGGTAAAATGGATTCTCAGATATTTGAGAGGTACATCCAATAAACACTTATGTTTTGGGGGCTCTAATACTGATTTAGTAGGTTATGTAGACTCAGATTTGGCAGGGGATATTGATACCAGGCAGAGTACTACAGGTTATGTCTTTACTATAGGTGGAACAGCAGTGAGTTGGATTTTCAGGTTGCAAAAGGTGGTTGCTTTATCCACTACTGAGGCAGAATATGTAGCTGCAATAGAGGCAAGCAAGGAGATGATATGGCTGCAATCTTTCATGAAAGAATTGAGAAAATAACAGGTTAATAATTATTTTTTTACGGATAGCCAGAATGCCATATATCTTGCAAAGAATTCTACCTTGCATTCAAAGACCAAACACATACAGTTGAGGTATCACTTCATTCAGTCAGTGTTGGATAATGGATAGTTAAGGCTGGAAAAGATACATACAGATGAAAATCTAGCGGATATGTTTACAAAGGCAGTGACAAGGGAGAAGCTGAGCTCCTCTTCAGCTTCAATTGGTCTTGTAGACTGAAAACCATAAAAATAGAACAGTAGAGTCCAGGGTGCCTATTTCCAGTGGGAGCTGCACGCGTAGCGGTGTCGTCTAGGATCAGTCTCCAAGTGGGAGATTGTTGGTAGGTGGCGACTGATCAGGAAAGTACTGTACACTAGCCATGTATCCTCACTAGGGTTCGGGGCTGGGCCGGGCCCCGAGCGGGGGTTCAGGGGTGGCAGCCCCTGAGAAAAAAAATTTTAGAGCCGACATAAAAAATCCTATTTTTGTGACCGACATAAGAAAACCCTATTTTTGTAACTGACAAAAAGGCTTGATAAAAAGTGGCTAAGGGTTAGGGTTTTGATATATTGTATTGTAGCATTTGCAACAGTATTGAGTTGCAGGGATTGTTGGTTGTAATCGGTTTGATTTACTGGATAATAATATTGGACTCTCTGTTTGGTGGATGTAGCCCGAGTTTGGGTGAACCACATTAAAACTTGTCTCTCACTGTTATTAATTCTGTGTATTTCCATTTCTCTATTTAATCTTTATTTGCATTTAATTGATATCTTCTACCGGCTAACCCTAACAGTAATAGGGTTGTTGTGACACATTTTGATACACTTGATTTCCTTGAGTAATTTGTTTTGCAAAATTGAGAATGTAACCCGAGGGTCGAGGTGGTATCGGAGCACCTTGAACTGTAATCACTGGTTTGAAGTGAGGTAGTGCATTAGGTGCCTTATTTACAATGATTTTAGGAACATTAGTACACTTATTTACTATACCCTTAGTGGGTGGAATAAGTCTATTAATGATGATTGAATTAACATTGTTTTTACGTTGATTAGGCTCAACATCCATCCCCAAAGGATTTAATGTGAGAGACCTTTCTTCATCCATCAATGCTTCATCTCTTGAAGGGAGAGAATTGGAATGAAGGGAAGGTAAAGTGTTGATAAGGGAATTGTTGATGATTGTATCTTTAGTGATGTCCAAGGGGTTTGAACATGCAACCAAAGGAGAACTATTCATGGTTTTCACATCCTTAGTGGTGTCCAAAGTACTTGAACATTCAACCAAAGGAGGAAGATCGAGGGTCTTCACTTCCTTAGTGATATCCAAGATGCTTGAACATTCAACTAAAGGAGGAATAGGATGACTCATGGATTCATCATCATCATCATCATCATATACTTTGGGTAGTAGATCTAAGGAATTATCGTGATTTATAGTAGTAATAGAAGAAGAACTTACACAATCATTTTTCTCATGAGTATTTATGGGGATGAATTTGGTTAAATATTTTAATATCAAACGATGTGCACACATGAGTATTGTGAAGCTATCAAAATCATGTATATAACAAAGTAATTTGAGTTCATATGTGAAACATTTAGAAACATCAATATCATTTATGGATGCTATGTGTTCTAAAACATGAGGGTTCACATTAGTGAATTTAGAGAAATTTTTAAAATCTAGGATATACTCATGCAAATATTTCAAAGAGGAATAAAATGAAGATGTCATTGTGAAATGTCTTGAAAAATAATGTACAATCAAATCTATTCATTTATCGAATACCACCAATATGAGATACTTTTATATACCAAGACACTAGTTTGAGGAAACCAGGTTTTTGAAGCTTTTTTCAAAGATCAAAAACACACTAGTGTCACTACAAATAAAGTGATCAAGATGTTAAAAGTGTTGCACAAGAAGGCAATATAGAAAACTTTAAGATTTCTTGCAAAGGAATCCAAAAGAGATGTCAAATTTCTTATGTTGAAATACACAATGTGTAATTAAAAACATATGAATTTTTAAACCAAGTATATGAAATGATGAAAATTTTTCAAATGAACAAAGAAAATATGCTACAAATTAATGCAAGATCTAATTTGAACAATCACCAAGATGCAAATGCTTAAAGCTATAGGTTCACCAAAATGTTAAGTTAGAAAAAGATGAATGATGACAACTAGCATGCATACTAGATCAAACCCTCTTTCACAATAACATTCAAGGACAAGACCAAGCCAAATCTCTACCAAATGGAGGTGGACTTAGCTACAGATCTTGTACTTAGGAGTGCTATAGAAAGATCAGATTTAATCAAGTCTTTTTATCAAAACTTTAGGTCAACAATGCACTAAACCCTAGTTCTATAATGACTTTATTATAATAGAAGATGTACAACAAATCTCCAGAAACCAATTGCACATGGAGGATCAAGAAGATGATAGAACCTGTGTCCTAGAAGTAGAGATGTCAAAGGACTATTTTAGGATTGCCCAAGTCCTAAATGGTTGAATCTGCAGAAATGGTAAACTGGAGAAATGTTGTAGAGACTGCCTTGATGCTAGATCTAAAGTTGGCAGGGGTAGAAAGACTAGCGTGCCACCACCCAAGTCTTGCACAGAGGAATATTCTGTAACTGTTGTCATATCCTCAAACCCTAATCCTTACTCAGTCTTCTTGTATCTTTATATTTCCTAGATCTCACTCCTATAACCTGCACACAAGAAGAAAAGAAGGGGTTTGGGGGTTATGGTGTTTAGGGACTTGCCTCAGTCAAATCTCAGGATAGCATTCAAGATTCTCAACATCGTTGATCGATAAAGAGAACGTGCTCTTGTAGGGTAGAGGCTAAACACAATAACAATATGATGAATCAAATGATGATAAATAACAATGATATCACCTATGTGATGAAACCCTTAGGAGGATGAAGGATCTTCAACTTATAAGGAGAGATAGATGATAACTTCAAACCTGCAACAACACACACAATAACAACACAAATATGCTCTAGAATCACAATGAATTATTTGAATGCTCTTTGCTCCAATGCTTCAAGTTAGCTATCTCTATCTAGGTTCGTAATGAATTCAAAAACACACTTAGATATGCTTTTCCTCCAACAATCGTGAAATGAAATCAAAAGAGTTGACAAGGAGAAACCTTTTGAAAGGTCCTAGGCCAACATACATTTGAATTTTCCCTAAGCAATCAAGGAAGACTTGGGCGGTGGTGCCCAAGTCTTTGAGCCCCTTTTAGGTTCAGGATAAGATAAAATGTGGGCCCCTTATTCCCAATTTACATTAGTGTTGGGTAATTTTGCATTAGGATGAACATTTAGAATCTATAATGAAATCATAGGAACCTAGGAGATAAACAAGGAGGTAAAAAGACATGTTGCTACTTTTTACTCCATAACACTACTAAATCCATCTATCCTAATCCAAATCCTTTAACGGATATATCTTTCCTATAATAAGGCAAAATATACGATGAGAACCCTCTTTGGCAAGAGAATATGATGGTTATGTATTTGTTTTATCAGTTGGTCGATTTATTTTTCAATTTGTCTTTTGTTCCTTTCTAATACCTATTCAAGACTACCTTGATCTTTCTATATCTTGGTATATTGCGATATAGTATGGATTGGGGCATGGTCATTTCTTTTGTATGTTGTGTTTTTGGGATGATCTTATTATCCTACTATGGCTAATATTTATCTTGTATGTGTTGGAATTAGCATCTTTCATATCAATATCTTTTGCATCTAAGGTTCTACAAAGGCCTTATGTGTATTAAGATCATTCTACGCTAAGACTATTTTCCATTCATGTATCCAACAAGGTTCTATTATGTCTAGTAGAAATAAGTTCAAATTGTTTGTTTGCAAAGTCAACATCCTATGCATTGGATACATCGCCACCTTGGTCTTATATACCTTGGTGCATAATATCCATTGCTATATCAAAGTAAGGATTTCTCTTTACATTTTATAAAGCATAACCAATGTAACACCTATCCACCTATACGCATCCATATATCATAATAAAAATCATAGCTTTCATAAAGATCGATCAATTATCATTTCTCTATTCTAAACTCATCATTTCTTCTATCCATGCTAACATCATATTTGTCTTCATAGAAGTCCTACAACAACATGCATGTTAGACATCATATTCATAAGCATATAAAATCTATAAGCATATCATCATCTAAATCCATAATCATAGTATATGTCATCATATCCATAACATCTATTAGTATACATCCATAGCATATATAAGAAAATCATCATTGTTGAACACACCCAGATACTGAGAGGGGGGTAAATCAATTTTTTTTAAAACATAAACCCTCAACACAATGGAAATTTAGTCTTCTAACAAGATCAACAATCCTTAAACAAATCAACAACAATGAAAGATAAAGCAATGAACACACATGCACAAGATAACACCAAATATATGTGGAAAACCCAAGTAGGGAAAAACCAAGGTGAGAAATCTCACAATATATATGAACAAGATTACAATTTTTTTTAAGGCTCACTACCTAAGGAAGCACACTATTCCCTGAAGGACTTGCAGGCTAAGGCACACAACCTTAGGGAAAGATACAGAGGACTTGCAAGTTGAGGTGCACAACCTCAGGGCAAGATACAAGGACCTGATGAGACTCACTATCTCAAAGCAAGATATATTGAACTTTGAATTTACAACATATGTCAACAATACACTCTACTGACTGAGGCGTTGAAGTGCATATGATCTATATCTTTCGTAGCTCACATTCCTTGTGCATTATTCCACACACATTCCACACTCTCACACTTTATAACTAATTTATTCTTCCATTTATATCCTACACAATATCACAAAACACCAATTAGGTCATCCACAACAAGAGACAAACAATGACCTCAACAAGTCAGCCACAAAACACAAATACGGTGAAAGTGGTCCTATCTAGAAGATAGAGAGGACCAAAAAAAACTTATTACATCTTCCAATGTGATCCCAAACAACAAACATGCTGGTACACAACATCCCAAGTCAGCAATAAGGAAACATGTAGAAGAAATGTGTAGCACTTTACCAGTCGCCCCAAAAACATCTTCCAACTAAATTTACTCAATGTGGTTCTCAACGAGATAGGCAAGGACCCAAACGCATCTTAACACAACCTTAATTATTGGTACAAA
The DNA here is from genome assembly GCA_027924645.1 of Cunninghamia lanceolata. Taxonomy (NCBI): domain Eukaryota; kingdom Viridiplantae; phylum Streptophyta; class Pinopsida; order Cupressales; family Cupressaceae; genus Cunninghamia; species Cunninghamia lanceolata. Next base: position 13,802,001 of record BSBN01001272.1, on the reverse strand, counting down.
CCACCAAACACATAGTGCAAGCAAGAGAACAAGCCCTGTTGGCCAAATATCCACAAGTTTCTAGAAAACCAACTCAAAAGAATATGCAGCATCAAAGAGATCAATCATTGATGTGTGGACCACAAAGAGACATTCCATGAAATCCAGAAATACTTCCATATACTTCTTTCTCATTGTATTGCCAAAAACAGCTAGCACAAACCAAATAGAGACATAACACTTCATCCAAGAAGCCAAAAGACACAGTAATGAGATAGAGCATTTGCAAACTAACTTTTGGTGAATATCATACCATAAAAGTTGAATTGAGACATTGCATAAACACTAAAAGCATGTCCACCAAGCCATAGGAATAGAAAAAATAACGTGGAGAAATGCAAAGCATTTTCTGAACCAGTCCTGACAAGCAACCAAACTACCAACTCACTGCAATTACTAGAGACCTCCTCAAAAACACTGGTGACTTGAAAATATAATAGTGCAACATCCATAGAACAAAGACACTGAATCCAAAACCACAAGACCATATCTTCAAAGGCAGAGGAATGCAGAGCATTCTCCCAATCAGTCTTCAAGGCCACTTCTTGCAGCATAAACCTTCACCAATATCTGGATACTAGAGCCTCATTATAGCAACACATACTTCCTTAGGAACAACAGGAGAGAGCATACAACATACTACATACCATCAGCAACATCTCCCCAACATCAGCATTACTTCTAATCCTCATCTTAATATATCATCATGATATCATCTCTATTGACAACAAACATACTCAATACTACTTTAATTGACATTAAACAAGGCATGACATCCAACCATCAACATCACTGTTACCACACCATCATAGTATATTGTATAGGAAAACTAATGCGTTGTAGACTTAAACAAAATTTAGGGGTAAACCTATCTGAATAGTCCACTCTATCATTGCATTCCTACATTGAATTATCGACCAAGGAGCGTAAGCTTATGATGATGCCCGCACTATATATACCTTTAAGACTCATTTCTATCCTATACTAACTCATACAGACTTATTCCAATTAACTTAATTTACTGAGGTTCACATAAATGAAAGAACAACAAAAATAATTAAGAATGTAGTTGCTATGGGTACCCTCAGCATAAGTTGAAGATAACTATACTCAACAAAGAATTACAGAATTAACTCAAAATACACAGAATGATAAAAGAATTGACACTAACCTCTGGAGGACTTCAATTATGTATTCTATTCATGAATCACAACTACTAGAAATAGCAATCAAGATATTCTACTCATTCCACAATGCAACTTTATAAAATAACATGAAACAGTTTTAGCTAGAAATGCATGAATAAATAAGAAATACAAAGTGGGGGTTAGTACCTTGACTGGCCAGATCAAGGAACTATCTCACTTAATCTGGAACTGAATCTACCTCAGATTCTCATAACACATAGTTGTATTCACTTCATATCAGAAATATGATCTTTTCAGATTGTATTCAATAAAACATGTCTAGATAAAAATAGAGTAACTATTGAGTAGCTATAAAAACAAAGTAACTTGGAAAGAAAGTCTTCTCTAACTAACTTCCCATCAAACTCATCCCTTCTAACTTATACAAAAATAGGAGAGTATGATGTAACTACCAACTAACTTGATCATCAATTCATCCCTAGATATCAGGGTATAGGTTTGAGATCAATTTATTATTCTAACTGAAACAAAGGAAGTAGAGTCCTACTCAAACAAAAATTCCTATCCAATGGCTCATGAAATGAAAACACATAAGCTACGATCAAAAACTCTAGAGCAAGCCTTCTTCTTCACTTGTATTTATTTCTCCTTGATGATCACGTTCAGCTTCAGTTGGCGCTTAACCATGACTTCCTTCAATGCTCTGTCTTACAATGTGCTACAAATTCTCCTCTCCTTAATGCTACCATCTTGCTGTTGCACAGGGTTAATCCATAGAACATATGCATACAAAATAGCCTTCATAATTAATCCACAAAATCCCATTTATATATGTATACACCTAAAAATGACACGACTCTATCTAAATAAATATTCTTAATATTTATTTCATTCTAATTCTTCTATCAATAAATAAATAAGAAAATTTATTCATTCGATTCACATTCCTCTAAATTAATTAAATATCAAAATATTTAATTACCTCTTCTAAGGTCAAAATTAAATAAATCCTTTATTTAATTAAATTCTTCCAAACAATTAAATAATTCTTAATTATTTAATTACGTCAATTATCCTTCCAAATTTAAATAAATCAATCAAATTTATTTAAATCCTCTCAATCTCTAAGAATAAAATATAATCAAATATTTTATTTATTCTTCCAAATCATGCATAAGTAATTAAATAAATTTATTTATTTAATTTACTTTCTTATCTTCTAATTTCTCAAAAAATCTTCCAAATCTTCTAAAAATACATCTTCTTCATGCACACAAAATTAAATAATTTATTATTTAATTTCTCTCAAATCATGCAAAAGCAAATCTCAAGTTGAGTTAATTGATTTATTCTATCTTGTTTTTATCAATATCTCTTAAATTAGAAAAAAAAACATTCTAATTCATGAAAGCATATCTTATCTTTATAAAAGAAAGCAGTTAACTTAAACAAAACAACTTTTGTGTGACACTTGTCTTCTTTCTATTCACACACATTCTCTCAACCATTCTATACCGTTGATCTTCTTATTCTTTCTATACCATTGATCTTCTCTCTCGTGAGTCTATAAATTGAACCCAATTCTTCCATTCCAATTGATCCAAGCTTTTAGTATCATTACTCTATAGGAATTACAGCATGCCTTTAGCACCCAAATCCATTCATTGCTTGCAATCACCCTTTTGTTGTATTGGAGCTTATCTTCTTTACAAAAAGTATCATAGCTATCTCTCCATCGTCATCTTGAAAAACAAAGCAAGGAAGTACTCTTCTGAGGGCTTCAATATTCATACAAAGATCAATTGAGACTAGGCGAACAATGGAAGCAACAAAGTAGCAAGGTTTGCATGGTTTGTTCTTTGATTATTTGAATCTTTGTTTAATTGCAATTTCTATTGAGATTATTGGTTTATTGATTGAGTTTGATATAACTTTGACAATATTTCTGGTAGCAATATACATACATACTTATGTCTAACTCATGTATTTGACAAATATTATCACCATGTTTCATATTGGCATATTAAGTTCAAGGTTTGCAGAATGTATATAAAAGACATCATATTATGGTAGTAATGTCTTAGAGAAGTATCTGAAATAGCATAGGTATAAAGTCTAGAAGCGTGAGAAATAACATAAAAGAAGTCAACATTTGGACCCATCATTTCCCCCCAACTTAAACTTTTGCTTGTCCTCAAGTAAAATATTTAATAAAACACCTAGGGGAAAAGGTTAGAATGCAAAGTTATCTACCTCAGATCCATATCTTCTCTGACCCCCTTTCCCTATTTAAGATAAATCCATTGTAGCATGCAAGTTTCTCCAACCTGATCAATTTAGCATGTCTACACTCATCACCTCTTCCTCTTGCCCAGTGTGGCACTGGATAAAGAAGAATAGGAGGGTGATATGTAAGGGGTAGCCATTCCACTCCTTTTTTCTCTGAGATCTGGATGCACCCGTGCAACCTCTCAAACATATTCATAAAGTTGTGAAGAGAATGAGGCTCTTTCTTCTGCAACTCTAGGGTCAAACTATCCCATCTATTATGTACATACCTTTTGCAATTCTAAATGATAGATACTGTCAACTGTTATATTCTCGTATAATCCCTAAGTCTTAAATCCATAACTACCTTACCTGGACCCTTATGAGAAAGTAGTGTTATCCATTGGGTCGGGATTATTTCAGGATCTAATGCTTCTTTTTTAATCTGTAGTGGTATTTTCTTTTCCTGTTCCTCATATCTATCCATCAACTCCCCTCTAAGCTGCTCATTTTTGAGATAAGACATTAGTGCTCTGACTTGAAGATCACTAGCATAGATCAAGGGGTTCCACTCTGTATCTCCATCCATCAAATAATTGTGCAAACAATATTCACACAGCTAATCTTGTTCTTCCAAACTAACTCCTTGAAATAATTGGAAAAAAATCATGCCTTGAATAGATGGAAATGGACTGATCATTGATGAATCTATTGAATTGAAAACTAAGAAACTTTTCTTTGAGAAATAAGGCATAAACTTTTGGTGGAGGTCTGCATTCTATGATTTGAATTTCCCTGTCAACTACCTTAGTTAACTTCCCTTCCAACCTTTTCAACTTAGCATCCTTACTCTCTAATGATGTATTAAGAGTTTGTTTCTCCTTCTCCCACTTTTCTTTTTCTTGTTTAAATTCATCATTAAACTTCATTAATTCAAAACCCATAGATAGAATAGTGAGGCATGTTGGAGGTCTTATTATAGGAGGCTGTAGGATTGGAGCTTCTTTTTCCTCATTTTCCATTTTACTCTCAATCACTTGTGCTAAGAGATCTATGTTAGAGCCATGACCATATGTCTGAATCTTTGTCTCCAATTCTTTTATTCTTTTCTCTTTCTCCCTATCCTTTTCCTCATACTATTTCACTTGTTCTTCTAATTGTTTAATTCTATCAAGGGCTTCCTGAAGTTCTTGCCTCATATTTCCATCTTCTAACAACTCCTTTTCTTGTGAAAAATCAAAACCTTCATCCTTACTTTTAGTAACATTCAAAACTTCTCTAACAGGGATGCTACGAACTATTTTTCCCATTTTTCTTGCAATGAAAAAGTCCTCTGAATCAAAACTAGAGGATGATGAAACATACCTTCTGCGTTTGGTAGGTACACTAGCATCAGTAGGAGTATTACCAGGGACATTTCCTTTCTTTTCTAAAGTTGTGTCCAACAATGTTGGATCTTGTTTCTGTTGTGCTTTCTCCTTTTCTTCTTCCCCTTGTCCCTCATCAACTCATTTTCCTACATTCTGCCTCCTCAGTCTTCCTGATGCCTAGGTGTGATAGTTTCTGGCTTATCCTCTCTTTTTTCTCTTTTTCTGACTTCTCCTCTTCTTCCATTCCCCTGCACCCTTCTCTTTCTCAATGCCCATATGCTTCGCTACATTCTTCTTACTCTTCTTCTCCTTAGAAGAAGTAGAGGCATCACTTCTCAGGGTCCCTCTCATAGGTTTAGGGTTAGGAATTGAGGTTTCTTCTACTGTCACTGGCATAGTTTCTGGAGGAATTTCCTCCTGTAGCTCTTCTTGCTCAGGCTCAGCTTCAGGTTCAACTTCTGGTTCGGGCTCTGGTTCTACATCAGGTTCAATTTTAGGTTCAACCTCTTGTTGAGGCTCATCTACTTCCAGCAATTTAGAAATATCCTTGCATTCTTTAAAAGCATCCTAGCTATCCTGTGGGTGCTGGATTCTCAAACTTCTCTTAACCAGTAGAGCTACCAAACAATGGTGAGACAATGTAGTCTTTATTTGTCTTTTCTGATACTCAAATGACATTCTCTTCAACATATTGTATAGATAATTGGGAACATTAACCAGTTTGTCATGGCACAGGTGATTCAACAATTTAAAGTGTGCAATATACAACAGGTTATGTCTACCATCACAAGTGAGACATTTGATAATATACGAAGCACATTTCCCCCAGAAGAAAGGAATGGATAATCTTTTTGTACCTTGTGTGGTCCACTCCAGGTTCTCACCATGCTCGCAAAATTCCTCCCTCATAGCTGCTGCATCAGCACAGGCTAGAAATTCAAACCCTATTCATGGTAATCCGGTGACTTGGAAAATAGCTATTTCAGAGGCGTCCACAACTAATCCCCTCACTGTCACTTTGTCATACTGTAGAGTAGCTGCAAAATCCCTTGCCATATCATTGCCATACTCTATTAACTTCATAAAATAGTCTAACCACCGCACTCTAGTGAAGAGTGGGAGAACCAATACATCCTCCAGTATCTCCTTATGCACCGATGGTTCTCTTCTGATTACATCACCCCCCATTGCACCTGTATTTTGCACTCCTAGCACTTCTCAATTCTGCTTAATTTCAATTTTTTCACCTCAAAAAATTGCCTATCAATACTTCCACCCCCAAACTGTAGCTTTAAATAAATTTGAAATTTAGCTCACTCACAGGAAAATAACAAGCTCACAATTTAGGGCAGGTCAACTATCATGGAAAATGGGATAGGAAAACCTCAACAATAGTTTAAGGAAAATTTTATTGATGGTAAAAAAAGAAAAAAAAACTTAAAAACTAACCATATACCCCTCCCCCCAACTAAAAGGTGAAGTGACCACACTTCACGAAAGAATGTGCAGGGATGAAAGAGTAATGATTACATGAAAAGGGGTGATATATTGTTGCATGCATAAGATAAACACTTAGTAATAATGAATATAAATAGAAACTTTGAAGACAATCATTAAAAGGTTAATTTATGTGCATTGATTATGAAGAGCATGGAGCGGATCGCCTTGGAAAAAGAGATCAGGACGTTGGCATGAGCGGAGTGATATGCATAGAGTAGATGGGAAGGTGGCGGGTATGTCAAAATTTATTTAAGTTGATAGGCCATAAAAGTTGATGTAACAGCTGATGAATACAATTTGAACAAACATGCCACAACTGTTGGATTATGAAAGGTGATTGAAGCACATGGAGTAGGAAGGAAATGTGTGTGAAGAAGAATGAAATGTGTGCCAAATGGATGAAAATCTCTGCAGACACTCATTGCTACAGGCACTTGTAGCACAGGTCTCAACTGACTATGTGCAGAAATAGGAAACCAAGGCCCAACTGCGACAAGTCCCTATGATATGTGAAAAATAGGTCCCTCTGAAATGGACAGTGGTCATCATGTTACAATGTGTTGTGTGTGCATGTGATTTTAAAGCAAAGAAAATTATGTTTCAGCAACAGGGGTTGAGTATTGCAACTCAACCTCCGCATCACTGGATAGTGTTGGTGGATCAATATCTGAAGGTGTATCATCTGGTGTCACCTCATCATCATTAGGAGTGTTGGGAGGACCATACTGAGCAGCTAGAGAAACAAGAAAGTCATCCTTATGAAGTAGCTTTTTATACAATTTTAGCGTATGCCCATTTTCTAGCAGTGAAAACCTAACTGCATCAATAGTCTGCAATTGAACTACACCATTAGAAAAGACTTGCTTGATCTCATATGGGCCTAACCAACATGACTGAAGCTTGCCCTTGAAGTCCTTATACCTTGAATCATAAAGGAGTGCCCAGCCACCTGCAGTGAATTCCTTTGTCTTGATGTACTTGTAATGCCATTTTGCTCTTTATTTCTGTATGACCTTTGTGTGATGAATAGCCTCCAATCGGATTTCATCCAAAGAATTCAAATGTTTGTAGCCTTTCTTGTTGTGTTGTGGTCAAATCCATTCCTAGTTCCACTGCTATCCTCAAGGTTTTGTGTTTAAATTCTATAGGCAGGACTGATGTCTTGTCATAGACCAACTCATAAGGTGTAAACCTTGTAGTTGTCTTCCAGGTTGTTCTGTATACCCAAACAGCTTCAGGGATCCTAGAAACCCAATCTCTTCTATGAAGCTACACTGTCTTTGTCAAGATGTTCTCAATCTCCCTATTTGTGACTTCCACCTGACCATTGGCTTGAGGATTATAGGGAGTAAATTTCGTATGTCTGATCTGATATTCCTCAACCAATTTGGTGATTAAATCAGATGTAAATTGTGGTCCTTGGTCAGTTACTATCTCTCTTGGAACACCATACCTAGTGAAGATGTCTTCATACAGGAATTTTTCCACATTGCCATCTCTGGCAAATTGTAATGCCTCCACTTCAACCCATTTGGTAAGTGATCAGTACATACCAAGATATATTCTTTGTTGTTGGATGTAGGAGATATAGGACCCACAAAATCCAATCCCCACTTGTCAAAAGGAGCCAATGAGATTCGTGGCTGCAAGGGCATTTCATCACTTCTTGTAGACCTCCCCATTCTCTGACATCTATCACAGTTCCTAGTGTACTTGATAGCATCTTTGTGAAGTGTTGGCCAGTAATACCCCGTTAATATTTTGAAGGTTGTCCTCTTGGCTGCAAAATGTCCCCCACAAGGCTCATCATGACAGGCCTTCAATATATCAAACACCTCATCTTCTCTAATACATCTGCGCATAATATTATCAGGCCTAGTGTAAAATAGAAATCTAGAAATGAATAAGGAAAACATTTGTGAACTAGTTGCCTTTTCTCCCTTGGAGAGAAGTATGTTGGAATCTGCCCTGTAACCAAATAATTGGCTATATCTGCATACCATGGAGTGTGTATAGTGAGAGAAAATAGATGCTCATCAGGAAAAGAATCATTAACCACTCCTTTTGAATATTGTGTAGGTAGTCTAGACAGAAAATCAGCAACTACATTGGCCTTGCCTGGTTTATCAACAATTGTAAAATCAAACTTCTACAACAACAATAACCATCTTACAAGTCTGCCACCCACTATTCATTTATTCATCAAATATCTGATGGCTGCATGATCTGTATGTATGAAAACCTTGTAACTAGTTATGTAGTGCCTAAATTTATGAATTACATAAACAACTGGCAACATCTCTTTCTCTATCATAGTGTAGTTTAACTCAGCTCCTTGTAGATTCCTACTTACATAGTATATGGCATACTCCTTGTTTTCTTCTTGTTGACCCAGGACTATCCCAATGGCAAAATTAGATGCATCTGTATGGATGTGAAAAGGTAGTGACCAATTCAGACCTCTAAGAATAGGGGCTTGTGTCAATGATGTTTTTAGCTTGTCAAAAGAAATCTGACAATCTGATGTCCATTCAAATTCACTGTCCTTGGTCAGTAGAGTGAACAGAGGGGCAACAATCTTGCTAAAATCTTGAATGAACCTCCTATAGTATCCTGCATGGCCCAACAAACTCCTTACATCCTTCTGTCTTTGTGGAATAGGCAGGATAGATATGATCTCAATCTTCTTTGGGTCAACTTGGATGCCAGCACTTGAGATGAAATGTCCCAAGACTATTCCCTATGTCATCATCAAAAATCACTTTTCATTACTCAAAGAGAGGTTGTGCTCTATACATCTCTTCAACCCTTTCTCCAAATTATGTAAGGCTTCATCATATGTGTCACCATATGTGGTGAAGTCATCCATATAAATCTCCATGCTATCATGGAGATAATCAGAGAAAATATTGAGGACTACTCGTTGAAATGTAGCTAGAGCATTGCACAATCCAAAGGGTAAGACAAAATATGCATATGTCCCCCAAGGGAGTGTAAATGGTGTCTTATCTTGATCCTCTGGAGCAATCTTAATCTAGTTATAACCACTAAAACCATCAAAAAAGGAAAAATATTTCTTGCCTGCTAAAGAGTCAAGAACTTGGTCAATAAATGGCAATGGAAAGTGATCCTTCCTAGTAGTAGTATTTAGTTCCCTGTAATCAACACAAACTCTCCACTTGCCACCTTTCTTGGGCACTATGACCAAATATGAAACCCATTCACTATCTAAAATGGGGTATATAAAGCCTGCGTACAGTAGCTTTTGAAGCTCATCTTTCACAATCTCTCTGAGGGCAGGGTTCATGCACCTCTACTACTGCCTGATAGGTCTATAACCATCATCAATATATATTTTGTGCATGCATAAGGTAGGATAAATGCCTTTCATGTCAATGTAATCCCAGGTGAATGTTGTTGAGTGTGTATGCAACATTTCATGCAGGGATTATTGTTGTTCATCAGTCAATGTATTGTTAATATTCAACATCTTACCTGGCTTGATTTCTACTTGTTTGGATAGTTCTTGCACGGAAGATAAATCAAAGCTAGGTAATACAGGTAAGCATTGCTAAGGTAATAACGCATGGAAGATTTGGGAGACTTCTTCTGAGGAACTGTTGGGTATTATACTACTCAAAGGGTCTTGTAAGCAAGATAGGCAGTCCTATTGCTATGGGTGCCTCCCACAATTGTTTTGTATAACATGAGCAATTAATTCATCTTCATCTAGAATATTCAGTAAAGGGTTGCATTCAATAGTCATCATGGTTTGCAGGGAATAGGTGTCCTCATCCTCCAGGCGAGGCCAAATGGTCTGTTCAATCTCATGGTATGACTAGGATGGTGGATATAAAACTAATTTCTTGGTCATTCTCCCATTGAAAATGATCATGTTACCAGACCTGCAACCTATAAATGCATCAATAGTGCTAAGCCATGGTCTACCTAGTATAAGAGGATAACCTGCAATATTAACCTTAGGCTACAAAACTATGAAATCAGCAGGTATTCCCAAGAATCTAATGCAATGACCAAATCTTCTATGACTCCTTCAGGTTTGATTGTAGACCTATCAGCTAATTGCAAGACTGTTTGAGTAGGCCTAAGGTTGTTCAATTGGAGTGTCTGCATTGTCTCCTTGGTCATGACATTAAATGCATCTCCTAGATCTATCAAAGTATTCTTAATCAGAGTCCCATTGATCTTTACATCCACCACTGGACTACCTGGATCTGTGTATTTGGGAACAATTATATTACCCAACATGATATTAGGAAGATTACCCAAAACATGTACTGTCTTGAGGGTCTATTCTCTTCCTTCCTGGCTTCTTTATGCAAAGATCCCTAATAGTTTTGGTGTAGATAGGAATATCCTTGATGGCTTGGATTAAGGGAATCTTGATGCTTATCTTTTAGCTGGCTGAGAAGGACATTATCAGTTTTGGTTGTTTGCTTTTGCATGGCCAAGCACTCAGGGAAAGGAGGAGACTTTTGTTGTAATGTAGTTTGGGCATCTTGGATTGATTCAGGTTCCAAAGGTGGCTTATCTGAGGCTTCTTCGGTGGGTTCTTCATCTTCAAGCTCTGTAATTTGGGGAGATAAAGGCCCTACAAGTTGCTTCCCTGATCTAAGATGAACATTACTCATTTCCACCCCATAGGTGGGATATTGCATTACCTCATTAGCATAAACCTATTGGACAGGCTTGTTGTTAGGGTTAGGTACAGGTTGGGTAGGGATTTGAGTAGGTCTAGGAGGTGGGTTTTGGGGTGTTGATGGTGGCATTATGACTGGTTGTTGTGGCTAAGATAGAATCATAGGTTGCTGAAATTGTGTATTTTGTTGTCATTGTTGGCCCTTGTTCCACTAAGGCTGCCATTGTTGCTGTTGAGTAGGCCATTGGGGGTTATAGTTGGGACCTTGGAAATTTTGTTGAGGCCATGAGTTTAGTTGTTGTTGGTTCCAACCAGCTTGTGGAGTAGGCCATTAGGAAGTAGGCCATTGTGGGTTTTGCCATGCATTTGGGGTACTAGGCCATTGTTGAGTATTCCAAGTAGAGAAGTATTGATTTGCAGTAGAAAAGGGAGAATTAAAACTAAGTGGATCAGAGGGCATACCTTGCCTTTGCTGCCAAGGTCTCCTCTGAGCTATAAAGAATAGTTGCCCATCTTCTCCTTCAAATGGTTGCAATTCTAGTTGTTCAATCTTTTCTTGTTGGATACTGGCCACCCTTTTACATTTACAATTGGCCTTCCTCTATCTATAGTTGGGGCAGTACTTAGTAAGCATTGTGTCTGCCTCTTCTTGTTTCTTCTTGATATGAAGAGTGTCAATCTATGTAGCCATATGGCTAATAATGTCCTCTTTCATATTGGTCAGCACGTTACTAATCTCCACTCTTGAAACTCCATTAGTTGCCATGCCTGTGATGGCTGCTCTTTCTCCCATTGGTTTTCTAGAAAATGTTCTAAAATAATTTCTGTAGGCTCTATAGACATATTCAAAGGGAAGCTAAGATATATCCCCTATTCCAATGAGATTGAGGGCATCTATGCAGTCATCATTAACTCCTCTAAAAAAGACCAGCTTCAGTGATTCTTCAAACAATCTATTCTAATGGTTGTTCTTCAAGGTAAACTGGAATCTTTCCACATAGTCTTCTAGTGGTTCATCCTCTTTCTGTGACATCCTAAAGATGTCATCTCTGCTCTATCATGTCCTCTGCAGTAGTCTTTATATTTTGCCAGGAATTTTGTCTTCATGGTATCCCAGTCTGGAATGACATCTTTCCCCAACTACATAAACCACCTTAAAGAAACATCTTTTAGTGTGGCAGGGAACAACTTGAGTCTATAAGGATCAGTGGTGTAGACATAACTCCTACACAAGACATCAAACTCAAACAGGAAAGTGTCAGGATCTTCGATCACCAAGCCGTAGAAAACAAGCAATGCAAAAGTTGGTATATTTTTTAGAGTAGTAGCCTGTGCTTGGTCTGGGATAGGGAATTCAAATGTTGCTTGTCCTAGAGGATCCTCTACTGTAGCATCTACCATGGTTCTAAAAGTCACTTTTGTGGTTGTGGAGGAAGCTGATGGAGATGTAGGAGGTGTTGATGAAGATGTAAGAGGAAACTCTTCTTTAGCACTTTCTACTGTGTAGTTGATAAAATCAGCTGTGTCCTCATTATCTTGAGAAGTTGAAGGGAGGAATCTACCTTGGTGATCCCTCTGCCTTAGCATATAGTAGTTTTAGCTTGATATTTCCACAGTCTTGCACAATGTTAGTATAATGTCTAGTGTTTCCTGAAGAAAAATGAATTCATTAATTCTAATGCTGGAATTAGAATTTAATCTATGAAAGCACATAAAACTAATGAGACTATGAAGATAGCACCATCCTCAGCAATGACGCCAAAAATGTAGAGGAAAACTAATGCATTGTAGAAACAAAATTTAGGGGTAAACCTATATGAACAGTCCACTCTATCATTACATTCTACATTGAATTATCAACCAAGGAGCATAAGCTTATGATGATGCCCACACTATATATTCCTTCAAGACTCATTTCTATCCTAAACTAACTCATACATACTTATTCTAATTAACTTAATTTACTGAAGTTCATAGAAATGAAAGAACAACAAAAACAGTTAAGAATCTAGTCGCTATAGGTACCCTCAACATAAGCTGAAGATAACTATACTCAACAGAGAATTATAGAATTAACTTGAAATACGTAGAATGATAAAAGAATTGACACTAACCTCCGGAGGACTTCAATTATGTATTCTATTCATGAATCACAACTACTAGAAATAGCAATCAAGATATTCTACTCATTCCACAATGCAGCTTTATAAAATAACATGAAACAATTTTAACTAGAAATACATGAATAAATAAGAAATACAAAGTGAGGGTTAGTACCTTGAGTGGCCAACTCAGGGAACTATCTCAGTTAATCTAGAAATTGAATCTACCTCAGATTCTCATAACACTTAGTTGTATTCACTTCATATCAGAAGCAGGATCTTTTCAAATTGTATTCAATAAAACATGTCTGGATAAAAATAGAGTAACTATTGAGTAGCTATAAAAACAAAGTAACTTGGAAAGAAAATCTTCTCTAACTAACTTCCCATTGAACTCATCTCTTCTAACTTATACAAAAATGGGAGAGTACGATGTAACTACCAACTAACTTGATCATCAATTCATCCCTAGATATCAGGGTATAGGTTTGAGATCAATTTATTATTCTAACTAAAACAAAGGAAGTAGAGTCCTGCTCAAACAGAAATTCCTATCCAATGGCTTATGAAATGAAAACACATAAGCTGCTATCAGAATTCTAGAGCAAGTCTTCTTCTTCACTTGTATTTATTTCTCCATGATGATTGCGTTCAGCTTTAGTTGGCACTTAAATGTGACTTCCTTCATTGCTCTATCTTGCAATGTGCTGTGAATTCTCCTTTCCTTGACACTACCATCTTGCTGATACACAGGGTTAATCCATAGAACATATGCATACAAAAAATCCTTCATAATTAATCCACAAAATCCCATTTATATACATACATACTTATGTCTAACTCATGCATTTGACAAATATTATCATCGTGTTTCATATTGGCATATTAAGTTCAAGGTTTGCAGAATATATATAAAAGACAACATATTATGGTAGTAATGTCTTAGAGAAGTATCTAAAATAGCATAGATATAAAGTCTTGAAGCATAAGAATAGCATAAAAGAAGTCAACATTTGGACCCATCATATACCATCAACATAAGCATCAATGACAAACCATACTGAGAGTTGACATCAATGACAACCACACCAGTGACAACCTTAGGTAACATATGTGCAACAATCATATAGATCCATAAACATATAAACATCCATAGCATATATAAACATGCCATCATAAACATCCATAGAACATCATGTACATTATACATCTCATATAGGTCATCAAAATAATCATGTCTCATCATATATATAAAAAATGGATTAATGTCATACAACGGGCTACTAAGATCCATCAAAAATATACATGTATTCCCATAGGCATCATAGTCTCAAAAATACATATTGATAAAGCATAAATAATCACTGTGTCTAATGATGACTGTGTGTTGAGCTCCTTGCTGATGGCTCACCCTGGGATCCTGATGGTCTTAGTGGTGGTGGTCCCATGACTGATGCTCCTGATCTCCTGGAGGAGGAGGTCCCTGATCTTCTCCTCTCTTTGAAGCTGGGATACCTATGCTCAGCTAGTACTACATTGTGGTAAAGACCCCTGTAGTACTCTGCCTCTCAAATTACCTTGTTCAACTCATGCTAAACTTGAGCCAACTCTACTAGCATGGCTATTGTAGGCTGATTTATCCCCACCATGGATCACAATGTGTCTCTCTCTAGGGTCACCCTCTGTAAGGATGACTCTGTCCTCAGCCTCATTGCCACTGCAACATCACGCTTTGCCATAATGCATTCCAGTTCTGTTGAATCTAGAACCTAAACTTGTCCCTATGTCTGCCCTTGAGAGCCTACTCTCACCTGCCTTAGCTTAGCTATGGTAGTGTCCCTCTCCTATTTGACACAGATGTATTGCACCTCTAATTGTGTGTGTCTCATTATCTCTGCCTACATCAGTCTCTGCGTCTTTGTCTCAGCCATCAGGGCATCCTGTTGCCCTGCCTCCCCTATAGCCACATCTTGCTAACCAAGACTCCCAACAATAGCATGTTGTGTCCCATCCTATTGAGCTACCTCTACTACAGCTTGTCATCTCCACTGTCCATCTCTGCTAGACCCTGCCTCTAGACCTATCCTTGCTAGCTCTCCAACTCATTGGTCCTACTCCTTGAATACCCTTGGGATAGTCAGTTGAGTCGGCATGTGTGTGAGACATCATGCATCATAATCAAGAGTGGTCCCTAGATCATCTCCTCCTCCAACCGGATTCCAATTAACTGGTGTTAGTGCATCACCTCCACTAAAGTTGTCGCTACCACTATCTCGGGACTCCAATCATGGATCTCTCACCGGGTCCTCACAAAAATGGCCTCTCCTACAGGAATAGGTTGTGGCTAGCTGAACTGTTGTAATACCCTCTCTGGCAGGTATCTCTCAATTGTTGAAATAAGAGAAGACAACAGAGAGGGGGGGTGAAACAGTTGTCTCAAAAACTTTTATCACTTGCGGCAATTTACCTTCTTTATCACTTATTAACGATATAAGTATGAAATCATAAATCAACAATGCATGAGCAAAAACATAATCAACACACATAACACCAGGATTTTTATGTGGAAACCTGGTTAAGGGAAAAAATGCAGTGGGGGTTAACCCACAAGAAATTATACTTTGCTAAAAGTATTACAAATGGGGAAGACACATGCCTTTAGGGCGCACTGCTCAGAGCTCACTACTCCAAGAGGCTCATTGCCTACATAAATGATTACAAGAAGATTATAGAATGTTTGAACTGATGAATAGAATCTACCAATGCAAAAATTTAGTTCTGGTTAAGCACAGAATATTGATCTTACACACTTCATCTTTACTCTACCCTATTTCACTCTTTAGCCATAACCCAAGCTTAGATTTTTACTTTTGCACTTCTTTCTACCTTTTTCGCACTTACTCCATCACTACACCACACACACACACCAAAACACTCGAATCCATCAGCTATATATATATATATATATATATATATATATATATATATATATATATATATATATATATATATATATATATATATATATATATATATATATATATACGCATCAAGAGATTCAATCAACTATAGTTGGCATCAAGAAAACTTAGAACATTTATTAAGAACTCTGCTTTGTCAATTGAATCCATACACAACAACAATGTGGAACAAAATCTTGTGTTCTCAAATCATCAATCATGTCAGCCAATACCACTGATTATCACAAATTACTTAACCAATAGCTTTTCTTCATTTGGACCAAGATCAAATGCTAGGTCGGCCTATTCTTCTTCTAATTGTACTGACTAACTGGAACCTGATACTCAGATGCTTATAACTTTTGAATCCTTCATCACTGGAGGCTAAATTCCTAGATTTAGATAGTCCTGAAAATCCTTAATACTCCCTCAGATCCGCAGCATACTGTGATTTACCACTAGAGAGATCTGGACTCAGATACTGGACCCTGTCACATGCTCTATTTCTAACTACCCGGACTTGGACAAATCTTCACTTTGACTTCCGGTATGAACAAATTATGTAATGCAGCTATGTAAGATGGACTTAGTTTCCATCAATGACAACCCCTGTCATGCATAATAGTGTCTCCTACCAACAATCTCCCCCTTTGGCATTGATGGCAACACTTAGTGAAAAATGACTAAGTGTCGAAACAACTCCCCCTTACCATGTACACTTATGCTTTTCACTGTTCTCCAATGCTCCCCCTTTGCTGGATTCCTCATTTTCCATTGCTCTTCACTCCCCCTTTGACATTAATGGCAAAGGCTGGACTTGATGTAAAATTCCATAATCTCACATTCTTTCACAATGGAGTGTATATGCAATACAACTTTATAGCCAGAAGTGAATATTGTCTTATGGTCCAGTAGTTCCAATTTCTGTAATTGAGCATCAAACTCGACAAAATCCACATACTAGAATTCACCAAAATTTTAGGTACATTGGCATATATAAAAACAACAATATGACTTATTTACATAAGTTTGAACATGTCACCAAAAACATTCCTCAATAGCGCCAACTCATTTTCCTAACTCTTCTTCATGTTGTTCAAAACTGAGATGTGACCACTGAATAAGAATGTTTGAGACTCTACTTTCCGCAAGTTAGTAGGATCACTTGACTTAGCAGCAACTTGGGCTTCGGTCAAAGCATTGAACATTGCTTCCAATTTGGGGGGAATTAGTCCCCGGAGCTCATTCATCCTTGCCTCAATGCTCTTCTTCTCTTTTGTCAATTTCTTTATTTCTTCAATTAAGTTGATTGCCTAACACTCCTTTCTTGCCATAGATATTGTCACAGGATCAAAAGATTTGGATACACTTGATAGTTTTTGCTTAGACTCTTTTATTTTTCAATATCCTCTATTACTTTAGGACAAGATAAGCAAAACTTATATGCATTTCCTCCTTCTGTAAGAGAATTTTGAATACTCTTTATACTGGTATCCAGCACAATTCTATCTACTCCAATCATCCCTTTTAGAGCATCAAATCTTTTATCATTGAATTCATTTTGAATCTTGACCTCTGCAGACTTCTCTAGTGATTCAAAATGAGAACTTGTCGAGTTTATTAGACTTTTCAATTGGTCAGAGGGAGATGCAGATGAATCCTTTTGGAATGTTGGTATGATTTTCTCCAGAATCCCAGATGCAAGACCAAGTAGCTCACTGTATTCTATGTGAGACTTTAGAATATCTTCTCTAGCCTTGGCTTAAGAAATGGAGGCTAATTTTATCTTCTGCACTGGAGATAAGGTATCAAAATTTATTGGACGTTGTATTATGTCATGATCTTCTTCAATTTGTTTATCTTTTTCCAAAATTTCCTTCACTACTTCTGTAGTGTCTCTTGCCCAAGATGCAAATGTATCTATTTGATCCTTATTGGTACTGTCAACTGGATTGATCTGCTTGGGCTCTTCATCAACCTTTGCAATCTCTTCTTCTTTTTTCATTTTTGTCCTTGGCCTTTTCTACTTCTAGGTCCTTATCTTTTTCTGTTTCGTGCTCTTTATTCTTCATTGAATCATCTTTAGTTTGAGCATCTGGCTCAACATTCTTCTCTGTATCTTCTTTGCAAGATTGATCCAAAGCAGTTTGAATACCTCCTACATCATCAGTTATATATGTCATCTTTTCATCTTCTTTGTTTATTTCTTCCTCTTCTAGAACAGAGGAGTCATCTATCTCAGTTTGTTGTTCATCTCTCTGCTACTCTTCATTATTCAAAATTGATGCATCCTCAATATCAACCTATTCTTCTGTAACCACATAGAACTTGTTCTTGTCTAGTTCTTTCTTCAGAATCTATTTCATTTCTTTAATAACTTCATTAATATATCCAATCATCAGCTTATTCATCCTTGTTTTGCTTTTGACTTCATTCTTGACCTCTTTAAAAAATTTATCTGCTTCTTTGTTCGAGATCATGGGACACAAACTAGATAACATATGTTCCCTCAGCTCCAAATCTTTAGCTTTAGTAGCCTCTTTCCTCATTTCCAAAATGTTACTCAGACTTTTAGGAATTTCAGATAAAATTTCCACAAGAGCTCTATTGAATGTATTCAAGTATTTTACAATGGCATCCTCCAAAATTATCTTGTTTGCATCATCAAAAGAGTCAGTATTTTACTATGGGTTTCAAATTCCCACGAATTGTCACAATATTCACAATTTCTTCTACAGACAAAGTGGATTTTCTAGTTTGGGTTTCAATCTTTTGTCTTTTACTTACCTTCATACTTCCAGAAGGCTTATCTTTTGCAGTCTTTGAAGCTTCTACTTTCTTTGTCTTTATTTCCTTTACTGCTTCATCTGATTTTGTTTCCTCGTCATCTTTAATGCTCTCATATGTTTTGGATGCTTTAGTCTTCATTCTTTTACCATCTTTATCAGATGGTTTGTCTTCTAGATTCTCTATTCTGACAGGTTTTGTGTGAACAGATGCAGTAGCAGAGCTTCTTGTTTTTCTAGGTTGGCTAGTGGAGACTTCTGGAGCACTTCCTTGTTTCTTATCCTGCATCTCCTTCTTAGCTTTTTCTATCCTTTCTCTGTTCTACTTCACAACTTCCTTGGTTATGCCAATGCTTTCAGCATACATTTCTACTTGCTTTTGAACTTTCCTCTTGGTTTTAGGTTTTCTAAGCTCAACATACAGTTTCAAACTGAGCTCCTTATATGTCCCAAATCTCTCCATAGAATCATCCTTGGGTTTGCTCAAGAGATGTTGAGCATACATATCCAAAATTTTCTCATCTACCTCATACCCCATGGGCATGATCCAAATAGTTCTAGGTTCTACTACTTCCATTAGGCAATGATCAGTATCCACCATGAAGTAGATCTCATTCTGGTATTTCTCAACAACCGACTTAGGAATTCTTTCCCTAGAATGCATCATATTCTAAAAATTCTTGAAGTAACCCCAAATTGCAGTTTTATGTGCTTTAGATTCACCAATGTTGTTCAAGTGCTCTCTTATCTGTATAGCAATAGGTTTATCATCTGTCCAACACATGTTTTTCTTGTCGGGTAACTCATTCATGAAATAGAAGAACAAACATAGGATCAGTGTACCATATTTGAAGGTGTTCTTCTTATCCTTCTTTACCTTATTCAAATTTTCCATTAGTTGGTTCTATAATAACTCACATAAGTCACAATCAACATTCTCTCTTAACATTTTATAAGCAACATATATGGTCATTCCAGAAACAGAGTTATCCCTGCTAGAGTGATAAATTTTGTAACCAATTACCATTGAAGCAAACTTAACATTCAGATCAATATTGTCATTGATTGTCATTGCCCTTTTGTCAAACTTCGAACCAGTAGCATCAGTTATTGTTTGATTCTTTACTACTTTCAACATTGGCAGTCCACCGGATGAGTTTAACCCTATCACATCCTTGATGGCATCCTTGGTGATCTTGAAGGGTTTCATTAGCCATATAAATTCATCATGCATTCGGCTCAGCAGATACCAGACCACTCATCTTCATTGAAAGATGGAAACCCTATAATCTGAATGAAATGTTTATTGTGTAGTGCCTTATATTCAGGTTTAAGACCATGAATTTCATCCCTTAGATGATTCTTGAACAAATCAACAAGCCTTGAGTCCCTAAATTCATCTATGCTTGCATGAATATAGACCCTAATATCTTCAACATGCAATACACCATACAGAACACTTGAAAATGCACCTAACGGGTTGACTTCTTCTGATTTGTGTGGATGCTTCTTGAATTTGGGTCGGGGCCTTTCAGTGATATCAACAATCAAAGATGTAGCCATTGCAAAAGATTACAAGTTCAAAGCTTCACAAAAAAATACCTCTTTCACGGAATTAGGGTTAGCTGATGAATTCGTCAGTCACACTTCAAATCCTTGGAAATCTTAGCTCAGGTGCTCTTCTGCTTGCTCTCTTTGAATGCAAAGTGATCCAAATGATGAAAGGATGACCTTTTATGCTCCGCAAAACCTAATTCTCTATTGTAATAAATGCGTTGCTCTAACTTCATCCGGTTACTCTGTTTCTTGATATAGTTTCTCATGAAACGCTCTGCAAATCACCATATCCAATTCTTTTCTTCTAGAAATCCTTTCAAATGATCTGTAATAACCCAAATTGTCTTCTCTCATCATGCCAGATTTAGGCACCCACTTACTGGCTGGGGGAATTTGATTTTCAATGCAGCTCCCCCTAAGCTAGAGTTCTCATTTTAGTTTCCTGAGGAATTCTCAGCACTGGATTCCGGTGCAAACCCATCACAATCATTTCTTACACTTTTCTTCACCTATTTCTTGTCCATTTCATTCTGGATCTTGTTTACATCAACTTTGCCCTTGCCTTTGTCTTGTCTCTGCTCATCCAATTTTTTGTTTACCGGACCTCTTCTTTCATTATTCTTGCTTCTGCAGAATCTTGCACTATGACCAGATCTATTGCAATTAAAGCACACAACATTTATTTGATTATTTACTTGATTTCTTCTTGATCTTCACTGATTAGCCATGTGTCCAAATCCATTGCATGCAAAATAGTAGCCATTGAAAGAATTGATATTTCTTCTATTGTTAGAGTAGTTTATCATCATACTTTTGCAATCATTAGATCTATGACCATACCTTTTACAATTGAAACATTGACCAAAGAAGAATGGGCCACTTTGATTCACTCTACTTCTGCATTGAGTAGTTCTATGACCAAATTTATTGCAATTGAAACAATTGTCATTAAAAGATGGATACCTTTGAGCATTAGGCTATCTTATCAGAGGTCTTGTAGGTCTATTTCTCCCATTCCTTGATTGAGAATTTTTTTGTCTAGATCCAGAGCTTTCACCTTTCTCATACCCAAGACCATGCTTATCATCAACCTTCTTCTGACTCTCAAGCAGCACTTCAGGTTTAGCTAAGCTTATTTTGAACTTCTCCTTGTATTCATTTGCAACTTCTAGGTCATGTTTGAGGATGACAATTTGCCTTTCAAGTTCCTCCTCATTATATCTGCATTCTTGTAGATCATATTTTAGGTGACCAATTGCTCTGTTCATTCTACAACATTCTTCTATTCTTTCCTTTAGAGTTTGATTCAGGTTTTCTTTAGTCTTCTTCCTTTCCTCAATTTCTTTGGTTAGCCTCATCACCCCATATTCCATCTCATGTTTTAGAACAAAAACTTCTTTTATCAGCTTCTCACATTCCTTTGTCTTTTCTTCCAAAGCCTCATTCATGTCATTTTCTTCAGTAAGATTAGCTAGCTGCTGAAGTAGCTCCTTCCTCTTTTCCATACATTTTTTTAGTTTTTATTTTAACATCTCAATACAATCATCAGCATCTTTAAGGTTCACTTTCAGTTCATTTACTTCTTCTTTGGAATGATCAAGATCTTCTAAAGCTAATTAAAGTTGTTCTCTGAGTGAACGCATTGAAACTCATTCCCAGATCTTCCTCAAGCTATTAGGCTTCTTCCAAGGAACCTTGCTTTGATACCAATTGAAGAACAGACAATTGAGAGGGGGGTGAATCAGTTGTCTCAAAAACTTTTATCAGTTGCAACAATTTACCTTCTTTATCACTTATTAACAAATTAACGATATAAGCATGAAAGCATAAATCAACAACGCATGAGCAGAAACATAATCAACACACATAACACCAAGATTTTTACATGGAAACCCAGTTAAGGGAAAAACCACGATGGGGGTTAACCCACAAGAAATTATACTCTATTAAAAGTATTACAAATGGGGAAGGCACATGCCTTCAAGGCGTACTACCCAGAGCTCACTGCTCCAAGAGGCTCACTGCCTACAAAAATGATTACAAGAAGATTACAAAATGTCTAAACTGATGAATAGCATCTACCAATGCAAACATTTAGTTCCAGTTAAGCACAGAATACTGATCTTACACACTTCATCTTTACTTTGCCCTGTTTCACTCTTCATCCATAACCCAATCTTAGATCTTTACTTTTGCACTTCTTTCTACCTTTTTCACACTTATTCCATCACTACACCACACACACACCAAAACACTCAAATCCATCGACTATATATATGCATCAAGAGACTCAATCAACTATAGTCAGCATCAAGAAAACTTAAAACATTTATTAAGAACTCTGCTCTGTCAGCTGAATCCATACACAACAACAATGTGGACCAAAATCTTGTGTTCTCAAATCATTAGTCATGTCATCCAATACCACTGATTATCACAAATTACACAACCAACAGCTTTTCTTCATCTAGACCAAGATCAAATGCTAGGTCAGCCTATTCTTCTTCTGACTGTATTGACTAATTGGAACCCGATACTCAGATGCTTATAACTTTTGAATCCTTCATCACCAGAGGCTAAATTCCTAGATTTAGATAGTCCTGACAATCCTTATTACTCCCTCAAATCTATAGCATACTATGATTTACCACCAGAGAGATCCGAACCCAGATACTGGACCCTATCACATGCTCTGTTTCTGACTACCCAGACTTGGACAAATCTTCACTCTGACTTCCGGTATGAACAAATTATGTAATGCAGATATGTAAGATGGACTTAATTTCCATCAGTGACAACACCTGTCATGCATAGCAATGTCTCTTACCAACATCAATAACATAGACACTATGACCAATAAGATATTGACCTTGTCATCAGTATGTCAGATGCTCTGCATCATCCTCCCATATCTCACTACCCCTCCAAGGATGCTAGATAAAAGTGTCAAGCTCATCAAACATGTGTCACCAATATGTAAGCTCTCCCAGCTACCTTTGTGTCACAACGCCATCATACAAATGAACAAAAGGCTAACCTATCTATCGCTACCAAGGGGAGATCGGCCTAGTAATTTCAATATGCTCCCATGCCCATACACGTAATAAAGTAACACCTGTTGCAAGGTTGGATCCAAATCTATACATTGCCTGATGCATATCATGATACAACTGACCTAATACATAGGGCCCCCATGCATACCTAGTATCATGTGTGAACATCTCCTCCAGAATGGGGCACCATCCAATAGAAAATTTGTGTGGTCACTTGTTGGATACTAGGACCCTACCAATCAATCTAGGAACAACCATTTGAATCTGATCGCATAAGCATTGCATTTGTCCCACACTAATCTAATGATCCTCGATACTGAGGTCTGGTGTTATCCATAATCTCCTTAGTGTAGCCTCTCCTACGTCGGTGTCGTAGTCAACTCAGGCCTCATAGATCATAATCTTGAGGATCCTCTAGACATCCTCTAGAGTGATCATAGCCTCACCGGTCAGTAGATGGAATGAGCTATGCTCAATGTGCCATCTCTCCACTAGTGTAGTCATCATCGCTAGGTGCACTCGCACTGGGGTGATGTGAGCCACGTACAAGAGGCCCATCACCTCTAAGAACATGTCCTCATCCTCGTCTAAATCTTTTACTAAGGCCAAACATGGTAGGTGTCGCTCCCTCAACATCAGTGGGGAAAGAACAACCTACATCCGCACAGTTTCACTTGTCAAATTTTGAAAAAAATTCTAACTTTCTACATTTAAAGCCAAAAGTGACCTAAAAAAAATAGAGGCATGTTTCTACTAGCTAAAGGCACCACACTGTCTTCCATAGGCATAGCTCTACCTGCCAAAGGTGTAATTATGCCAACCAAAAGTGACCTGAAATTGTTAATCCCCTAAAGCCCTAATCACTAGCCAAAAGCGAACCTTTTTCACCAAAGGCACAACATTGTTTACCATAAGTGACCTATTTTACCAAATATACAACTTTGTGTGCCATAAGCATTGCTTTCTATGCCAAATGCAAACTTAAACCTATATTGCTACAACTAATCAAAAGCATAGTTTTCCAGCCAAAAGCATCGTTGCACCTACCATAAGCAACCTATTTTTGCAAAAGCGCAACATTTCCTACCATAGGTGTAGCTTTACCCTAAAACTTGTTTTGGTACAAACTAAAGTCTACCCTCATAAATAGCCCTATTAAATGCACTTAAAGACTTTGTTAGGGGTACTTACCACTCCTGGTGCTCTTGTTGGTTGGCCATGTGTCCTGACTCGCTCCATGTGGTGATCTGATTGTGGAATGCTACCATATCTGCTATCTAGTCTGCTCTAAGCTGTGAAAACTCTACTACACTAGATGACAAGATCTCCAAAACTTTGAGGATGCAAATGACTTGAAAGTGACCCTTGGGCCATACTTATAGCATCCCAACCCTGATTTCTTCCCTCCCATTCCCCAGTTTTCTTTGTGTCAGCCTTAATTCTCTATCGTGTCAGCTTCCAACTTCCAATCTGGTGCTTCTTAGCCTCTTTCTATCGCATCTTCAGCCTTTTCTTCTAGTCGTGAGTCAACCCAGTCCTTCTATTTCCCTGTATTTCCTCTCGAGGGAGCATCCTCTATCCTACCACCCAGTTACATTGGGGCACAACTGTCAAATCACACATCATCAATATTTTCTTTGAAAGAATGTTGTGAAGTGCATTGTCTCAAAGAGGGGCAAAATGTAGACACCTAAAAATAACCATCACATTATTCACCTTACATACATCAAATTCTTCTAACTCACCTTTATTCAACATTAATTAAATAACTTATATTATTTAATTAATTTCATCAATTCTTCTAATTCACCTTAATCCAACAGTAATTGAATAAATCCTATTTATTTCATTAATTTCATCATCTCACCACATTATTCTTTTATTTCCACATTAATTAAATAAATCAATTATTTAATTAATTTAACACTTTAATTCCTCTTACCCACAACAATTAAATAATTTTAATTATTTAATTAGCTAATTATTCTTCTAAAATTAAATAAAATTCAAATTTATTTAAGTTGACTTTTCAGATTTCTTTTTAATAAATAAAATCAATATTTTATTTATATCTTATTTATTCTTCCATCATGCACAATAACTTAAATAAATTTATTTATTTTATTTATAATTATCTTCTCAAATCTTCCAAAAATATCTTTTTCTTCCATGCACACAAATTAAATAATTTATTTTATAAAATTTTATTCATAGCATGTCAAAAAGAAAGACAAAAGTTGAGTTAATTGACTTTAAATCATTATTTTTATCAATCAATTCATAAAATAGAAAAATCATTCTATTTTATGAAAATCAATCCTATCTTTAGTTAACAAAGTAATTAACTCAATAAAACATATTTTTGCATGGACACTTGTCATGTGCACATTCCTTCATGTCTTCTCAATTTATCTCATCCATCAATTTCATTGAATTTCCTCTACCGTTGATCCATCTTCTTTGAGAGCTATGAATACGCCCCTTCACCTCTTCACCATTTTTTAGCATCGGCGTCCATATCTTCCAACACTTCGAGCATTCATTGAAGACACCAAGGAATAAATATCATAGTGTGGTAACTTGCATTATTGTTTGCTTTAGATTTTCATATAAAATTATTACGATTTATTTCTTGAGTTATGTAGACATTGAAATTTTGGTTCTTTTGTTCTTGTTTGCATTCCAATTTCTAGCACACGCACACACACACATACACAAAATTATTGAAATAGATTAAAATTTATATATATTCTCTTTAATATGTGTGTGTGTGTGTGTGTGTCTAGAAATTTATGTGTATATGTATATTTAATATAAATATGTTATCTTCTTGAAAAGGTTTGTGTAAATGAAGTTTATATATACATTGATTCAGTTTAAAGAAATATATTTATAAACTGATATATAAATATATATACAAACATATGTATATATATGATATTTAAAAGTTATTATAGTTACATAATATGTAAATGCCAAAACAAAAAAACTTTTATATTATAATTTTGTTTGAAAAATATAACAAACAATTGGTGGTTGCTACCACACGTTATTATGCAGTAATGGCAAGGGGAAACCACACCCCCCATAGCTTGCAGTATATAATTGTGGGACTATGGGGGCATGGGGATCCACTCCCACATGAGCCACGGCCCCCTATGGGTGTTGCAGGTACCTCTTAAGGGGCCACAACACCATAAGGTGTTGTATGCCCCCCGCCCACTATGCATTTTTTTGTATTTATTTCTTTTCATTTCATATTTAAAAGCAATAACAATCAAAAAAATTAACAACATGAATATACCATACAAATGAAAACCCTAAATATGTACAACAAACTTATACAATATTTTGTATTTTGTTCTTCTCAAGAACACATAAAAAATATATAGATAGATTTTTGTAGATGTTGATCTTTGTCATTAACAATTTATTTGAGCCCTTCAACCAACAAAAGAGGAAATTAACCATTTGAGGCCTACAACACACAAAAATAAATAGGGTTAGAAGAGAGAAATAAGAATATAACAAAACTAGAAATAAAAAAAATAAAAAGAGCAAGCTATAGATGTTAGGATTAGAAGGGAGAAATAAGAAAATAACAAAATTAGAAATACAAAAAGAAAGAGAGAAAACCATAGATTTTCCATGAGGATCCATGGATCCCTCCAAACTATCCCATCATTGCTTCTTGCTCTCTTCCAACCCTACAAAAAAAGTGAGTGCAAAAATGAGAAATGGAAGGTACTATGGGGTAAGTGCACAAAGATGAGGGACCAAAATGGGGACTTTTTTCTAAAATCAGGAAACATTGATGTTGGATGAGAAATTGAAGATAGCTACACTCAAAATTTGAAGATGGAACAAAAACAAGAGTTGTAGTGCTCCGAATCTAGTTTCTAAACTACTAATTTTTTTCTAAAAATGGTTGAGATTAAGGGATTCAAAAAAGGGGAGCACACAAATTGGTCCTGTTTTTCTCAAAAAAACATAACATAGCATCTGGTGTGCTCCCCCTAAAATGTTAAAAAAAATTTAGTATTTCAATAATCGCTCTAGTGATAAATTAGCTAACGCCATGTAGTTTATCATTGATTTTTCTGATAATTTTTTCATGAATAATTGATTTTTTAGTAATTTTTAAAGTGGACACATCTTGAAAAATAGAAATTTGAGCGTGCTCCCCCCTAAAATATTTGAAAACTAATCGAAAATCAAAATTTTTGTTTTTGAATACATGAAGAATGGAGTCTAGTTTCTAAAAATGTAACTTATTTCAAATTTTGATGAACGGTTAAAAAAAAGTCAAAAATACTAGACACTAGTTTTTTGACAAAAAATAGACACACTAACAAAAGAAATTCAAGATGAAACCCTTAACATACTCAAAATATGAAAAAAAAAATGGTTAGATAGCTAACAAAGAGCTTAAGATTATGGTGGTATTTTTTATGAGTTTTCATTGAAAAATGTGCCATCTTGATGGAGAGCACACTCCAGATTATCTCTAGAATTTGCTAAAAACTGATAAAAACACGTCAAAGAAAGCTGAGCATAACGTGCTAGAGTTATGTGAAATCAATAACGTGAGCACATTATAATGCGCTCGCATTATGCTGAGCATAACTGTCTATACACATGACAATTGCATTTGCTTGAAAGTTTCTAAAGCCTTTTCAACAAATCCATTTTTGTATATCTTGCAATCATTACATTCCATTACAGAACATCTCTTTGAGGTGTTACGTCATACAATTGGCATGCCTTGTCTGTGCTTCCACACTTTACATACATGTCTACAAGGGTAGCTACACTTGCTATCATCTCTCTCACTCTCTACTTCCCTCCCCTCTCTACGTCCTACCCTCTCTCTGAGTCTCTGCTTCCCTCTCCTCTCTACCTCCTACCTTCTCTCTCACTCTCTTCTTCCCTCCCCTCTATACCTTCTACCCTCTCTCTCACTCTCTACTTCCCTCCCCTGTCTACCTCCTACCCTCTTTCTAAGTGTCTGCTTCCCTTACCTCTCTACCTCCTACCTTCTCTCTCACTCTCTTCTCCCCCCTCTCTCTACCTCCTACCCTCTCTCTCACTTTCTACTTCCCTCCCCTGTCTACCTCCTACCATCTCTCTCAATCTCTGCTTCCCTCCCTTGTCTACCTCCTACCCTCTCTCTCTTCTTCTTTCCCCTGTCTACCTCCTACCCTCTCCCACTCTACTTCCCTCCTGTCTCTACCTCCTACCCTCTCTCTCACTCTCCACTTCCCTCCCCTCTCTACCTCTCCTCATCATCATTCCCATCCAATGAAATTTCATAAATTATCTTGTTTCCATTTCATCATCCCAATTTATATCCTCATCCCTCTTTGCATGTCCTAGTTTTCTTGTTTCCATATTCTTTGTCGACATGGGAGAGGAGAGGGAGGTAGAGGGAGAAAGGATGGAGATGGAGGGGAGTGAGAGGGGAGAGATAGGGTGATAAGGAGAGAGAGAGTCCTAGTTTTCTTGTTTTGGAGAGAGAGAGAGAGGGTTGGTTGGGTTTATGAGTTTAGGGTTGCTCAAGTTTAGTGTTTAGTGGAATATTTAGGGTTTAGGGGTTTAGGGTTGCTCAGGTTTATGGTTTAGGGGTTAGGTTTTATGGGTATTATTTAGGGTTTTGGGGTTTTGGGAGAGAGAGAGAGAGAGAGGTTTAGGGTTTCTCAGGTTTAGGGGCATATTTAGGGTTTATGAGTTTAGGGTTGCTTAGACCTTTAGGGGTAAATTATTTAGGGTTTATGAGTTTCTAGGGTTTCTCAAGTTTAGGGTTTAGGGGTTAGGGTTAAAGGGTGATTATTTTATAATTTCCCTCCAATCCTCCTAATCCTAACACATTAGTCCACCCATCTCCTAATCCATTAGTCCCTATAATCCATCCACCATATAACTCACCATCTAATCCACCATCAAACATTCTAAGCTATAATCCATCAACCCTTGAATGCTTGAAAAAATTTCTCCAAAGACTCTTTACAAAATCTAAAAGTAAAAGTAAAGATATGGAGCCATCCAAATCCATTGATCCAATTTCATGCCCCTCTAACACTCCCAATCCTAATCCATCCGGGCCTCCTATATCCATTCACTTGATCCTAATCCTCACCCCACAACATATTCCATCATTGTCCATCAACTATATGCATATCCTAGTCCATCAACCCATGAAGCCATGAAGGATGTGACTCAAGGACTATTAGCAAGGAATCTAAGACCATCATGTACTCAAATTCCTATCCTTGATCCTAACATAGAACCTCCTAATAACATGTCTACCACTCCAACACCATCATCCACTCCTATGTCTATCCATTTCATTGAAGAGTCTCCTACCATAAGTCCAAGTCAAACTCCATCATGTAGCCATGTTGTCAAACATCCAAAGATTATTGATCCCATACAAGAACCCATTACATCCATCTAAGAAACCCAATAGCTATGTTAAGAGCCTAGTCCAAAGCATGTGGAAACACCAACCACCCATCCTAATCAAAATCCAAACATCCCATCTCGGATCCCTTACCATCTCATGGTCAACCCCTCTACATCGATCCAATCATTGATCCTCTAACATCTCCTAGTGAACCCCCATCACCACCTCTTACTCCCCAATCCAATGAATATCAATGCATCCCCACTTACCCTATCCATATCTAATATCATGTTATCCATGCTTATCCTCCCTGTGATCAAGATATTATCTATGATCAAGATCTTATCCATGAGAAAGTAACCCACATCACTCCTATCTATCATCCCATTTGCCCTATCCATCATTCTGTGCTAGTCCTAATCATTATCCATCAATATCCCATGATGAGACACTTGGTCCCCAAGAAAACATAGATAATCAAACAAATAACTTGGATCCTATCAAATCACATCCCAATGAGGATAATGATAATCAAGATCCAAGAATTCTACATCCATTTCCCATTGATCCTTCATCATCCCCTACCGAACTATATGTTTAGGGGTTTAGCCTGGTTGCTCGAGTTTAGGGTTTAGGGATCAGGGGCATTATTTGAGGTTTACATGAGTTTAGGGTTGCTCAAGTAAATAGGGTTTAGGGTTTAGGGTTAGGGTTTAGGGGAATTATTTAGGCTTTAGGGGTTTAGGGATGCTTAACTTTAGGGTTTAGGGGTTAGGGTTTAGGGGTTTAGGGGTTAGGGGTTAGGGTTTAGAGAGAGATAGAGCGAGGGGACTGATAGAGATTGGGAGAGATAGGGAGATAGAAATTTAGGATTGCTTCCAAGTTTTATGGTTTAGGGGTTAGGGTTTAGGGGCATTATTTAGGGTTTAGGGTTTATGGTTTAGGGGTTAGGGGTTAAGGTTTAGAGATTTAGGTTTATGGTTTAGGTAGAGAGGAGAATAGGTAGATATAGAGGATACTAAGCCTGAGAGAGATATCTCTATCTCCTCTATCCCTCTCTCTAACTATATATGTCTCTCTATCTCTCTCTCTCTCTCTCTCTCTCTCTCTCTCTCTCTCCCTTTCTCTCTATCTTTCTCTCTCTTTTGATCCCCTCTCTCTAACTCTACCTTTCTATCTCTCCCTCCCTCACTATCTCACTCCCCCTCTCTATCACTATCCCAATCCCTTTACTTCAAATCTATCTCCCTATGTCTCTAGAAGTTGTATCTCTTGATCTCTTTTCCTATCTCTATCTCTCTAGACATATCCCTATCTCTTAATCTATCCCTCACTACCTCTCTCTCCCTCCCTCTCTATCTCTCTCCTCCTCTCTATCTCTCTCCCCATCCCTCTTCCTCTTGAAATCTCTCTCCCTATGTCTCTAGACATCTCTCCATCTCTTTCCCTATCTCTATATATCTGCATAACCCTATCTCTTAATATATCCCTCTCTACCTCTCTCTCTATATTTCCCTATCTATCTCTCCCTCGCTAGATCTATCTCCCTATATCTCCCCTCTCTCTATATATATGTATCTCTAGCTCCCTCTTTATCTATCTTTCTCCCTCTATAGACCCCTTTGTCTATCTCAATCCCCCTCTCTCCCTCTTCCCGTCTCTATCTCCACCTATCCCTCTCTATCTCTCTATTTGCCCCTCTTTCTATATTTTTTCCTTTCTCTGACTTTATCTCTCCATCTCTTTCTGGATGTCCCTGGGCTCTCTCCGTATCCATGTCCATGTCCCTCTCTATCTCTTCACGTCTCCCAGTCTCTCTATCTCTCTATTTATCCAGGTCTCCCCCCCTCTTTCTATGTCTCCCTCCCTCTCTATATACATCCCTTTCTATCTACCTATTTCTCCATTTATCTCTTTATTTATCTATCCTCCCTCTATCTAAGTATTTCTACCTCTCTATCTCTATATCTCTCTCCCTCACATTCCAAGCGGTCGACAGAGAGAGGGAGAGAGATGTAGAGAAAGAGAGGCAAATAGAGTTGTAGAGAGGGAGGATAGAGAAATAAAGAAAGAGAAAGAGAGAGAGACTCTCCCATGTAGATACAAGGTTACATTTGTCCCTCTTAGTATAGACAAGTTCTATTTCATGAACCACATGGATATTTGAGTCTAGGGATACTCTTGGGTTGTCACTTGATTACCTATTTGATGCACTACAACCATAGTTAGAATATATTTTATGTGAGAGCATGACATCCTAGACCATGATTTTGGCACCAACATTGAGAAGGTTATGATTTTTGCATGCATGAAGCTTTATGTTTTCATGCTTCCCAAAACGTGCTAGCATTATGGGAAGCATGAAAAATGGGAAAAAAGCATGTGGGATCCATGATTTAGACCCCACATGACTGTTATTCCTTCTTTTCATGTAGTATATCAGACAAGAAAACACTTTTCATGTTGTTTAACATATTGAGAATCATTTTTAGATCAATCCACCACCTTTTTTATTTTTTCAACATAGAAGAACTGATTTTGCATGTTTTTGGAGAAAATTTGATTATTTAAGCTAAAAGTTTCATGTTTCATGTGTGATATTGTTTCAAAGCTAATTACCATTGATATATAGATTGAATTTGATGATATATGTTTGCTTTTTCCATAAACTTGACTAATCCTATTCTAGAGTTATATAGAATTCATAATCAAACTTGCGGAAAAGAAGAATTTGAGGATTTTGAAGCCATATTTTGGAGAATTGGTCAACTCCAATATCGAATTTTAAGGTATGTTCAAGTTATGTCTATTTTAATTCACTTATATATGTTCTTTATGTTCTAAGATATATATGTTCTTTAAATATGTTTTCATACTTAGTCAAAAGTTGTTTACCAAAACACATGAACCATGTATGTATGTCTTTATACATTGCAACCAAAATCAAACTATGGCTTGCGATAACAAAGACAAACTCTAGCAATTGCTTCTTATCACTTTGATACCTCAAAACATTCTCTAGAAAATATATACATGTTGTCAATTGTCATTACATGCACTCCAACACTGCCACATGTGCCCTTGAACTACCATACATGCTCTAGAAACTCACTTAGCTCATGATGCAATAGTGAGTTCTGCACCAAGCGTCTTGCAATTTCTACCATAGCAACTATTGATGTACAAGTCTAGGGCAAAAAGGTTTTAGGATGGAAACTTGATTAAAAATTCATTTTTTGTGACAAACACTCCATTCTCCCAAAAGGCTACGCCCATTTTCCCAAAAGGTTTCTATTTCTTCCATCACTCATATATTTTCAATGCCTTTCCATGGTTTCCTCTTACTGATCCAGCCACCCAGGACCTTGAAAATGGTGTAGCAGTAACATATAAGGCTAAGAAATCAGGTAAAAGATCCATGTGATCATCTATTTTTAGTTTTAACATATTTTTCTATCATTATTGACCATTGTATCCATGCATGTGTAGGTATATCAGTTAGTTCAGTCAAAGAGACTCTAAATTCATCATGTTTCCACCTTGTTTTGGCCCTTCATGCCTTCATTTCACCTATTTTCACCTATACAAGAGAAAAATAATATCAAATACTTCATAAAATAATTTTAGTGAACAATTTTTTGTCATACTCATATTCATGATCAATGGAGCCAAAATTGATTCCAAGACTCTTAATTTTTGCCCTAGGATGATATAGAAGGATTTATTCCTTAATATGCATAATGATTCATTTCAATAGAACCATGCAATGGCTTGAATCTTAGACTATCCTATGCCCCCTATTATG
Organism: Cunninghamia lanceolata; assembly: GCA_027924645.1. NCBI lineage: Eukaryota > Viridiplantae > Streptophyta > Pinopsida > Cupressales > Cupressaceae > Cunninghamia > Cunninghamia lanceolata. The sequence continues at coordinate 13,768,350 of BSBN01001272.1, read as the reverse complement.
ACAATCCTACTTGTCTCTATTGATCATTTAGACATAATTGTTAGGTTTCCTTTTGATAACTTCTCCATGCATGTTTCATAGTATGAATTCTCTTGGAGAAGGTTGGAGGATGTGGAGACCTCTTTAGTGTCTTGGGCTAGGACATTCCTTATGCACCTATTCATGATGATTTGTATGCATGACACAACAATATTTCAAAATTTCCTAATTGTCATTTGTTACTACATGATGGTGGTTACCTTGATCAACTATATACCTTTCAATACCCTAAATTATAGAGATTAGTTTAATGATTGTTATGACAGTCCTAGGTATGGCTATCCTAAAGAAGTCAAGGACTGTACTCTTTGACCATCTTGGATTTTAATAATCCCTCTCATTACATATGTAGTTTCCTTAAGGGTTTTAGGGCCTTTAGTAATGTTGTACCATTCTCATATAGTCCTCACTTAGGAATTTGACAACTTGGGAGACCTTGGTATATGAGTGTCCTAATGGCTTGGGTAGTCTTTGATTATTTTGGATTGTGATAGTCCCTTCTTGACTTGTTCATGACTATATAAGACAACAAAATACCTCTTCATCTACCCTTTCCATTACCATCAACACATTTCCTTCTTCCTATGAAAGCTTCCTATTGTTATGACACCATTTGGATGACCTTATCATGACATTATCTTGACTAATAATAGCCCTTGTTATGGTTGTCATGTGAATAATCCTCGATGAAACCCTCATGTAACTTGTTGAAATTGTGAAGACATATTGACCTAACTTGCAACCATAGAAAGAGCCATTAGACTTGTCATGAAACCATGTTAATCGAAGAAAATACATATGAAATAAGGCTCTTAAATCCTTAGGAAGACAAGTATATTGAGGGGCATACTTAGTAATAGTCCTATGGTACTTTGCAAGACAATCCTCATGAAAGAAGAGTTAAATTAGTGATTGTCTAGTATATTAGTGACTATCCAACACATTAAATTTTCTAACCATTTTGATGTTTATCGGTCTATATGTTTAGATTTGCATACTAATAATGTTTTGCAAGATTGTGGCATATGTGCCCCACCAACTACTTCAAGAGACTTCATATCAATAATTTTATGTGAAAGAGAGGAAGATCAAATATTCTACAGGAAATTATGCTTGGATGGCACATGTCAACATTGCGGTGGCTTGCAACGTAAGCCAATATGTCAACATATGGAAAGCATACATGCGGTTGGAAATGAACTAGTAGAGTTCAGAAAGTATAAAATAGTGGCCTACAATACAAAATATGGTAAAGAAGCAAAGAGGTGTGACTTGGTTATTCAGATGATTCTAGTGTATCAGTTTATGTCTACATTTCGTGACAATATAATGTACGAGTATGCAAGGCATACCCATAGAGCTCGATGGTTAGACTTGCAATTCAAGTTATCCAAGGACACGTTTCCACTTGGTACCATCATTTTAGTTGTTGACTTTGCAGAGAACTACACACTATAGCCACAGAATGAGGTGCAATCACAGTATTACAACTCGACGTAGGTTGCTATATTTGTGCAAATAGCATTCATTCATGCATAAGATAGTAAATAGGATGATAGGAAGATCTTGAGGGAATATCATTTTTATATTAGTGATGATCGCACACATTCTACAGAGTTTGTGCAAGGTTTCTTTCAGATGTTCTACCATGATTTGGCCAACAGGAACATATCATTTTGTCAACATATCATATGGTCAGATAATTGTGCATCACAATTCAAGAACGAGTGGATGTTCTTTTGGTTGAGTAGGATGTAAAAGGTAAATGGTGTTCAACATATGTGGAATTTTTGTGGGGCTAGGCATGGAAAGGGGGAGCATTATGGTGCAGGAGCATGTATCAAAAGAGCATTGGCACAGGAAGAGTTGAAGTACAAAGATAATGCAAAGTTGACAGATGAGAGATCTATTGTCGAATGGTGTAGCACTACAATGGGTCCAGGTAATGAAGTTAAGTCTATAGTTCATATATATTTTTGGTTGGTTGATGATACTAACATTACAAAATATGAGGATTGTTTTACATTAACAGGATCAAGTGAGCTACACTCTTTTAGAAGATCTAATGCAGGTTCATGGACTATTCATACATGACATATGGTATGCTTTTGTTCTTCATGTACAAATGAAGCTTGGTATGATTGTGAGTCAAAGGAGTGGGTTGATGATTGGTGTACAAGAGGCTTATGCCTGATTGACCATTATTGACTACTGACAACACTACAAATGACAGAGATTGAATCATCAGTTGATTTTGACCATGTTTCAGATCTAGTTCAACTAGGTATTATCAGCATTCTAATTTAATAAAATTCAATATGCCATCTTATTTTGTATTTTTTCTTGTATTCTTGACTATATTCATCGAACTAAATGCACGTATCAATGTAGGGCATGTTTATGTAGTTATTGTAGCTGAAGACAATGAAGAAGGAATAGATTATTATTTATGTCATTGTGTTGAGGCAAAAAAGAAATTAGATTCCCCTATTATAGATGGAGAAAACATCGAGTACCCTACAGGATTAGTGGTTATTACTGGAACATGGCTTAGAAGGTACCCACTAAAGAAGTCTGATCTGTGTGGGTGTTCAAGGACTTTGAGCCACATAGGAAGATTCTTCATTATTCTAACCTTGTTGTGGCTTCAAACATTCATTTGATCAAATATGGGGGTAGACCATTGAACAGGACCTTGTGGAAGGTTCATGAGTCTGATCACGAGGCAATACTTGATACAATAAAGAGTAGAGCAGACCCTGATGGTTCATTGGATTGAATTAGTGGAATGACAGAAAGGTATGTTGTTTTTCTTTGCTATCTTGATTTCACCTTGTATATTTTAACTACTCATTTAGCTAAATAGTGCAATTGCATTTGCATGCAGGATTTTAGTATGATGGAGATAGGCATAATCCTAATGAAGTTGCCTTTGGAAGCAAAGTAAGGTAGGTTTTCATGATTATTTCATGATGATATGCCCTTATTTTTTGATATGCTTGTCGTGAGGCTGAATGGATTGTGCCAATGCATCGGGGTGGGTAGGTAAATGTTTAGGAAGGTCTCATTTTGTGTGTCAAGCATCCTAGTTGTTCTGGCCTGCAAGCTACCGACAAAGTGACTTCGTCGGTAGCTTACAACCCAAAATGATTGGGACCCTTGGCACACAAAACAAGACCTCCCTTGGCATTTACTTGCCCACTCCAATCTGTTGATAAAGTCTGTTCGGCCCTACGAGCTATGGAATGCAAAATGTCACTCCTAGCACCTTTTAAGTTTATCGGTAGCTTGCATCCCAGAATGACTGAGACACTTGGCGCATGAAATGAGACCTCCCCTAGTATTTACTTGCCCACCCTGATGTGTTGGTGAAGTTTGTTCGACCCCATGACCTATGGAATGCAAAATGTCACTCCTAGCACCTTTCCACTACATGAAACTGAAGCATTTTGCAAGAATGTGTTTGATTTCGGCATGGTCAAATGAACTGGACTTGATCGAATCCGAGAGAGGTTATTGTGGATGGACCCCATTTGCACTTGTAGGTCCAAATGGAATGTTCCAAGCTACCACAAATTCTAAGAACTACTTCGTTAAAGTTTGGTAGTTTTTTTGTCTTAGGATCTTAAGGGACTTTACTGATAGCATGCTACCCCGAACGATTGGGGTGCTTGGCACATGAAACAAGACCTCCCCTAGCATTCACCCACCCACCCCAATGCGTTGGCGAAGTCCGTTTGGTCCCACAACCTATGGAATGCAAAATGTCACTCCTAGCACCTTTCTACTACATGAAACTGAAGCATTTTGCAAGAATGCGTTTGATTTCGGCACGGTCAAATGAAATGAAGTTGACAGAAACTGAGAGAGGTTATTGTGGACAGACCCCACGTGCACTTGTAGGTCCAAACGAAACGTTCCCAGCTAACTTGAATTCTAAGAACTGCTCTGTCAAAGTTTGGTAGTTTTTCCATTTTAGGGATCTTAAGGGACTTTGTCAGTAGCCTGCTGCCCCAAACGATTGGGGTGCTTGGCACATGAAATGAGACCTCCCCTAGCATTTATCTACCCACCCCAATGCATTTACAAAGTCCATTCAGTCCCATGACCTATGGAATGCAAAATGTCACTCCTAGCACCTTTCCATTGCATGAAACTAAAGCATTTTGCAAGAATGCATTTGATTTCGGCACGGTCAAACAGACTGGAGTTGACCAAAATTGAGAGAGGTTATTGTGGATGGACCCCACATTCACTTGTAGGTCCAAATGGAACGTTCCCAACTACCACAAATTCTGAGATCTGCTCCATCAAAGTTTGGTAGTTTTTGCGTCTTAGGGATCTTAAGGGACTTTGCTAGTAGCATGTTGTCCTGAACGATTAGGGTGCTTGGCACCCAAAATGAGACCTCCCCTGGCATTTACCCGCCCACCCGGATGTGTTGGCGAAGTCCGTTTGGCCCGGTGACCTATGGAATGCAAAATGTCACTCCTAGCCCTGAGGATTCAATCAAGTAGTCCTTAGGTTGATATGACCATTCTAAGCTTGACATATGATTGCTACCATTTGCATATAATTGTACATTTATAAAATGAGTGTTATAAGATCTTTATAACAACCTTCTTTGTTTTGTTGGGACAATAATATCCTAATATGTGTTGACAATGCTAAAATGTGAATAATGGTATGATGATTAGTAAATACTCTTAGGACCTTGATGACTGTCCTAGCAATCATATGACTAGTTTTTTTAATTACTAGATCCCCCCAAATGGAATCTTTGCTCGTCAAATAGATATATGGTTGTCCATATATTGCATGCTAATTCATGATTGCATGCTTGTCCATAAGTGTATTGTGTCATAGTTGGTCTATTAGCCTTGCTAGGGTTATCTTTATGTGGGAATGCCATGATGACTTGATGGGGTTGTCTTCCCTTCTTAATTTAGGATTTCTACTCTCTGATTACCAACACAACTGTCTCTTCATTATGACAGTCCTCTTCTTTCTCTCTTCTATACTCCCTACTTGTAGACTTCGCATTCGTAACACCAGAGTATAAGTATCCTCTAGGAAGACAATAATGCCTTTGATACATGATAGTCAACCTAGGGTTGTCTTTGATCTTTGTATGACAAACACCTAATTAATTCTATCTACTTGTAGTACCTCTAACCATCTCCTATAATATCACCAAGTTCATGACTAGTTTATGCATACATTGCCACCGGTGGAGGACACGTTTCAATGCCTAAAACCTTAATCTATGCCTACACATGTGTGAACAACATTCAGAGATGTATGTTATTCATTCTACCTGACTAGAGCCCATATTTCGTAAGGTTTTTTGGGCAAAATACAAAGAGATAATGGACTGATCCATTGTTGTATTGACTGTGACAACCATGATTAGAGGTCAAAATACATTGTATTTACATAATTTCATGCCATTTACATGGTGATTAACCTATTTGTGTGATTAACCCTAGTGTCCATGATAGATCAATGATAGCTCAATGATAGATCAAATAGATAATGGTGAATAAGGGATAGATCAATGATAGCTCAAATAGATAAGGGGAGGTAGCATGATGTCTCCCAATATGGACATAGGATCAAAGAATGATATAAACAATAAGGATCAACACTAAACTCTCAAAATAAGATTAAAAAGTGTTGGATGATAACATGTATACTCTATAAAGTACATAATAAAAGATGAGATTATAAGACAAGATATAGTAATATGAGATCATGATATTTAAGATATACCAATGTAATATCATAAGGTATGGTATATAAGATATAAAAATGTAGGATCAATGATGTAAATTCTCTAAAATAGAAAAATATGTCAATACTTGATCGTAAATGCTCATAATAGCTAGGTAGAAACAATGATAAGAGATGGACCATAGACAAGATGCTCAATATAATGATAAACCATGAATGTTCTAAGAAACTAGAACCTCACTCAATACATGTGAGAGGACAATCATTATAAAATACAAGAATTCCATTAGTAGGAGGTAAGATTATGTCATCAATGCATGTCCTACAAGGTGCATCACAAGGTCTAGATCATTAATATGTATGTACTCACCACTATCCATATGATCATCATTAGGCTTACTATGAAAAATAGAATATGAAGAAGAATAAACAATATCAAATCACAATGAACTATTTCATCATCTATAGGTATATCATGCAAAGAAGGTGTGATGGGTGAGTGATATTTTAGTGTATTTTGGAGATCTCTTGTGTTGGGTGAGTGATATCTGCAAGGGGAGTGTTTAGACATGTTAGATATGTCCACTTACACCTTTCCTATCAATATTAGGGCCTGATCAATCCATTTGGTCTCTGTTGTTACAAAACAGTCCCTAAAATATGCCTAATTTGATTGTAACAGTCCAAGTTTTATCTATTCCCTACAAAACAAGCCTACCTAAGTTTTATATATGTTTAATAAGGGCCAAAACAGTATCCAAATCAAGTCTCAGATCTCAATTATCAAGTGTATTAAGGTAGTTATTACATAAAAGGTCTTTGAGAAGGGCTAGAAGCTCCTAGACCACTTACAAAGCAAGTACATGTTATACTGATCACAGAGCTCTGCCCATGCGTGGATAAGGTTGGTATAGTGAATTTAATAATGTATGAGTGTTTTCAAACTATGGTGAATTTATTAAAATCTCCCATTCAAGATTTGGTTTTGTTCTAGACCTAGAGTGAAGCTAGTGTGAGCTAGTGGGAGATTGAATTGCTTAGTTCATTGCATGAACATATCAAGTTGAGATCATATATTCTATTGCATGATTCTAGACAAGATATATGTCATATTAAAGGACCGTGAAGGTTACAATTCATGTGAATAATGAAGGCATGATATGTTGTGAGCAAGTGTTCAAGGTAAAGAGCCAAATTGATGTGAGTATGGTTGAGCTAGGATGGCATCAAAAGCATAAAGGATATAGCAATTTTTTCAAAATTTGTAGTTACAAATACCTTCCGAGACATGTATGCAAAGTGTGGAAGCATAAACAAGGCACGTGGACTATTTGATACAACACCACAAAGAGATGTCCTCTCATGGAATGCAATGATTGCAACATATGCAAAAAATGGATTTATTGAAAAGATTTTAGAAACTTTCAAGTAAATGTAATTGGCATGTGTAAAGCCAAAATTCACAACCTTTTCCAGGGTCCTCCCTATTTGTACACCAAAATAGGATGTTTGGAACAACGTATGGATAGTCATCAAAGCATAAAGGATATAGGAAATTTGTCACATGCAATTACAACGAACCTTGTAGACATGTATGCAAAGTGTGGAAGCATAGACAAGGCATGTGAACTGTTTGGCATGATGCCCCAAAGAAATGTTGCCTCATAGAATAGAATGATTGCAAGATATGAACAAAATGGATTTTTGGATAAGGCTTTAGAAACTTTCAAGAAAATGCAATTGGCGGGTGTAAAGCCAAATTCCAAAACCTTTGAAATGGTATCTTTGGAACACAGCATATACATCCATCAAAGCATAAAGGATATAGCAATTTTGTCAAAAGTTGTAGTTGCAACTACCCTGTGAGACATGTATGCAAAGTGTGGAAGCATAGACAAGGTACATGGATTGTTTAATCATACAACACCACAAAGAGATGTCCTCTCATGGGATGTAATGATTGCAAGATATGCAAAAAATGGATTTGATGAAAAGACTTTAAAAACTTTCAAGTAAATGCAATTGCCACGTGTAAAGCCAAATTCCACAACCTTTTCCAGCATCCTCCCTATCTGTACACCAAAATAGAATGTTTGGAATAGCATATGGACAACCATCAAAGCATAAAGGATATAGGAAAGTTGTCACATGTTGTAATTGCAGCTACCCTTGTAGACATGTATGTAAAGTGTGAAAGCATAGACAAGGCACATGAACTGTTTGGCATGATGCCCCAAAGAAATGTTGCATCATCAAATGTAATGATTGAAAGCTATGAACAAAATGGATTTTTTGATAAGGCTTTTGAAACTTTCAAGCAAATGTGATGGGTGAATGTAAAGAAAAATTCCAGAACCTTATCCAATAGCCTCCTTGCCTATGCCAAAATGGACATCCATCAAAGGATAAAACATATGGAAATTTTGTTAGATGTTGTAGTTGCAACTGCCCTCAGAGACATGTATGCAAAGTGTGGAAGCATAGACAAGGAGTGTGAACTTTTTGGCATGATGCCTCAAAGAAATGTCACCTTATGGAATGTAATGATTGCAATATATGAACATTTAATGGATTTTTTTATAAGCCTTTAGAAAGTTTCAAGAAAATGCAATTGGCGAGTGTAAATCCAAATTCCAAAAACCTTAGAAGTGGTATCTTTGGAACACGATATAGACATCCATCAAAGCATAAAAGGATATATGATTTTTGTCAAATGTTGTAGTTGTAAGCACCCTACAAGACATGTATGCAAAGTGTGGAAGCATATACAATGAACGTGAACTATTTGACATAGTGCCTCAAAGAAATGTTGTCTCATGGAATGCATTGATTGCAAGATATGCACAAAATGGATTTTTCATAAGGCTTTAAAAACTCTCAAGCAAATGCACAAAAGTAAATTTAAACCAAACGCAAATTTTGGCATGTCTAAAACCAAATTACACAAAATTATCCAACTTCCTCCTTGCCTATGCCAAAATGGGATCTAGGGAACATGGTGTGGACAACCATCAAAGCATAAATGATATAGGAATTTTGTCACATGTATTGTATTTGTAGCTGCCCTTGTAGACATGTATGGAAAGTGTGGAAGCATAGACAAGGTGCATGAACTATTTGAAATGATGCCTCAAAGAAATGTACAGTCCCACTAAATGCAATGATTGCAAGATATGTACAAAATGGATTATTTGAAAACGATTTATAAACTTTCATGCAAATGTAATTGGCATGTGTAAAACCAAATTCTTGTAACGATAATTGATCATCATATTAAATATTTAATATAAATTGTCATATACATAATGTCATGAACATAACATCTAGTTTACATACAAAGCCATATAGGCATGTCCAAACAAAGCCATATAGGCATATATACAAAAATATACATCAGTAACATACAAAAGTATGTATACAAAGCCATCTAGGCATACAAAAAATGTCCCAAAAACTAGTTTCCTATGGACTTTATGAAATAATTGGTGGCCCTTTCTTGACTGTGAAGATGGAGAGCCAATCCGTGACTCATCCTCTTTGTCATCGAGTAGACCTCTTCGATAGAAGTTCATCTAGATCCACCTGTTAATACAATCAAACAATATGCACATTACTATAGAAAATGTACATGAAATATATAACATCTTATATGTAATCGATCACTTACCACCATCCGATGATCACTCTCCACCATCTTGTCTCGAGCTTCTTTGTCCATAGTTGGATAAGCTAGAGTTGTGACCGCCTGTGAGAAGCATCAAGAAGCAAAATTGACTATTAAACATAAATATCATTTATGTATATCAAATGACATGAGATAAAACAATAAATACAAAATTATAACATTTTGATGTTATTGGCTTTACCTTGATCATAGGATTTGAAGACATCATGGCTGCAGCAATGCCTATCTATGCTGACTCACGAAGATGAGGAGTCTCCACATTCAACATCTAAAAATCAAGTTCAAGATTATTCGACCAAAATAAATACATAACATTATTTTAAAAATGCATAATGATTAGAAATGGTTAAACTTACCTCCGTAAAAGGGGTGGATTTGCATCCAAGGGACCAATGAAACTGTGGAGGTATCAGTGACTGTTGAAATCATCAAATTGTCACAAAATAATATTACCATTGACATATCTACAATAATTATGATCATGTGATAAATTATATACCTGCTGAATTGACCTCGTCTCATAACCTACCAATGGATGGCTAACGGAGGCAAGATGCAGAATTTGACCCTAGAATTTCATTGCACAGACAATTACATACATTATTTTTGACTTATAATATAGATAGTCATATAAAATTAATTACGAATTTCAAATAACAATATATTAAATCAAGATGAAACTTGTAAAAAATTACCTAAGAATCAATACCAAATGTAGTATGTAATAGATCATCGGTGAGAACAATCTCACCCAATATGGATGTCTCCATCATTCGATGTTGCTCCTGCATCGTAGCATCTTGCCGAGGGTCCTGTCGTGAGTCCTACGTCCCATAATCACACAGGTTCCCACATGAACTACACAAATGTGGGGACAAATGATGCCTATTGCTCTCACCCTCAGCGGCAACGGTAAGATCATCGGCATGCTATGATAGAGATTGGGTGAGAGTAGTCAATAAATATAATGACTCCACCTCAACAATCTTCTTCAAAGTCAAAGGGAGTGACCTACATTCTAGCATCAATAGGGGTACAGGCACATGGTTTTGATCTCGCTGAGCCCCCTCTCTATCTTGGGCAGAGCCACCACCTCTACCTTACAACTCACGAATGTCAAAATAATTGGGAATCTTCTTGAGGATGAACTTGCAATGGAGTTTCCTCAAGAAATATTGTGGCACCTCATCATTGTTGCATGGGTGCTCATTTAAGACCATGTACCATCTATCCCAAAAGTTTTAGGATATTTCTTCATTCCTACACCAATGAATAGGAAACCATTTGCAAGTTTCTTCTAATCTTTGGCCAGTTTTAGGATTAATAAAGTGTGGACATAATTGAGACTTTGTAATATTTTCATTCTTCACTTGCTCATATGACAACTTGTCAGCACAGTATTGCCAACACCTCTCCCTATAGTCTTAAAATTCGGTGATTTGTTTTGTCACCGAATCGATGTGGGAAACAATCTCCTCTAGTGACTTCACAAGCACTCTCTTATGATCGATGCTTGCACTTGGATTGTTTTGCATTTGAATAAGAGTTTGAAGATGTTTCTTGTTTTCTTCTATTATCCGTAGGTAGTTTTCTTGACTATCCCTTACATTGTGAGGAAGTGAAGGTGGGTTTTGAGGGTTTGGAGGGTTTTGGGGGTTGTTTTGACCCTCCTTAGCTGGATTTGGGTTTTCTCTTGCCTCATTAACTGTAAATGCAAATAAAAAACTAATTAAACATTGTAAAAGTAAAAAAATCTTCTCAAACTAACAAAAATTAAACAAACCCTACCTTCTTCGGTTGTTGGGCCCTCCAAATTTGCTCCACAATGACTTTGATGGTGAGGTGGCATCGTGAAAGTGTTGATTTCTCCCTTGCACTTGCTTGGAGAGACTTTCCTTAAACATGTTCATGCTTTGAAGACTATTTTTTTGCATACAAACTCCTTTGGTTGTGGGTGAATGGGAGAAAATGATTTTTTTTTTTTACTTTTAAAGCAAGTCAAAACGCAAGTGCATTATAATGCGCTCACGTTTTGGCCTATTTTGGACCAAAAAAGTCCCCATGGTGGTGACTTTTTGGTCCCCCATCTTTGTGCATACACCCTATGGCATCTTTAAAATAAATAACTTTTAGGGTTTAAGAAGTCCTAATTGTTAATGATTTTGTAAAATATTGATTTAGACTCTGATTAAGCTACATCAAGTGATTAAATTTTATTTGGTTCTTTTCTAAAGTTAGAAATTAATTTTATCTCAGTAGGTTGTTTAAGTTGTACAGAAGTTTGGTTGGGTGTTTAAATATTATTGTCCCTTATTAAATTATCTGATGGAATTAAATTGCCTTATTGTATGACTGTCAAAATTTGATTAATTATTTAATGTTTATTAAATAATTATGTAGGAATTTATTTAATCATAGTTTATTTAGTGTTTTTAGATTCATTTCAAACTAAATAGTTTTAAATTACATTTAGTTATAACTTTCAATCAAAAATGCTTTATGAAATAAAGTGTTGATCATATAGTAACAATTTAATTATACTTTAATATTTGATTGCTTAATTAATTTTTCTCATGCATTCAATTAGATTTTTGCACATGTTTAGAAATTTATTTTAGTTTATAAGTGTTAGATTGTGCCTTGTAGGTTTGATCAACCCACCTTCACCTAGGAACCTAAAGGGGGTGTACTTTATAGAAGGCCTCCCTTGAGGCATCACAAGAGGTGATTCCATACCCTAAACTAGGATGTTGTATCATTGTAGGATGTGTGGAGTGGGTTCCACATCACCCACTCACTTCAAATCCCCTTCCCTTGCATAATGCAACATGTTCTTCATTTATGTTGCACATCATGAAACATCATTGAGAGTACATGATTACACTACTATACATAGTGTGACAAAAGTAAAATGAATTATTTATGAAAAATGTTGTGTCAATGTTGATGTCCATGTGTAAATATGGGCATGAAAAGGCACCCTAAAGCCTACATCTCAAACCTAGGTAAATTCCAAACCCTACATCATAAACCCCAAACTAACAACAAACTAAGTTCACAATTTGTAAACCTTATTTCCCCTAGTGTTCACCAAACTATAAAATGAGAAAACTGCTTAGTAGAGATTAAAATATGTATCCTAGAACATAAACCAAAACCCTAGATGTTTTATACCCTAGGATTACTTACTAGCAAACCTTAGAAACACTAAACTATTGATTTAAATCATTTAAGAAGAAACCATTATATTACTCCAACTTATTACTCTTTCCTTATTACTCAATACACCACACCTCCCTATATATTGAAGGGCATATGGAAGAATGGTGGTATATGAGAGTTCTCCTCTCAATTTACCAAATCTTCTATTATATGTTATGGTATGTGGTTCAAGCAAAGATGCATACAAGAGTACAGTGGTACCTAAAGAAATGGTACTGAAAGGTCTCAATTATATCTTATTCCTAGGTATTAGAGTTGTAGCACCCCAAACTTCACTAGACCCTTCAGAGGGAATCTAGCTTAGCCAAGAATGACAAATTACTAGAAAAAGAAGCAAAAAGAGATCTCCAAGAAAATAAAAAGAGGAAACAAGAAGAGAGGGAACAATATCAAAAGAATATTTGTATTAAAAGTTTTTGGAGTCTCCTTTTCACTCTAAGGGGCCTCTATAGCCCTTAAATATACCTCTTGGGGCATCATTTCCTAGGGTATGAGAGGGTAATCTTGTCAAATGTTATGTTTGGTGCACTATAGAAGGGGCTCAAGGGAAAAAATTATATATGTTCAATATAAAACATTAGTACAATATTATATAATTAAACAAAAAACAAAAATTATACATATATAAAGTAACACTTCAAGAAAACATACCTAAAAATGAAATCTTCAAGATGTTGTGAAAGTTAGTAGTTTAGTCTAAATGTTGAAAATGGGATGTCCAAAATATTTGCTATACTTATTCTTAATTTTTGAATGATATGAAATTTAAGTGAAGCTACTAAAAATGGAGGCTGCCCTAATTATTGGTACATTCATAATAAATAGGTTTAGCCCAAGATGGGTTGGGGTAAATATGGTTCAACCAAACCATATTTAATTGAACATGCTTATGTGGCATGGTTTTAGCAACAAATTTCTTTATTTTCCAATTTGAGTCTAAATGATTTTTTCTATAACTTCTGATGGATTTTTACATGTGCAATTGACATTTTCAAAAATGAGAAATAAACTTGCATAGATCTCATTGTACAAATTTTGAAAATATAAATTTTATTATATTTTAATATTATTTACTATTTAAAAAAATGATGATAAGTGGGTCATTATCCAAGAAAAGTTGAGATTGATTCTGTCGATAAAAAAATAGTAATATTATTTAAAAAATCTAAAAAAATCACTACACTAGAAGAGAGTCCTAGTCAAATTGGTATAATTATTTTTGCATTTTTTATAAATGAGCATCAAAATGTTTAACATCCCATCAAAGTGCTCCATTTTTAGAACATGCAACTTAAAAGTTTTATTATAAAATAAATAAGTATCAAGTTTTATTTTTTTCATGTACTAAAGTATCAAGTTCACAATAATGAAAAAATATGGAAGAAACTATGAAATATGTTACAAATTTCTTGATGTCTTGTCTACCTCACTTTTTGACCTTTTGTTTAGAAATTCTATAGGATTAATAATTTTCTAAAAAACTAAACCAAACTTCTTTTTTTTAAAAAAATAGTCATAAACTACACTAAATATGTGCATTTCATTAGTTTACACCATTTCAATATTTAAGACATGTATCAATTTTAGATTCTTCAAGCTAAAAAGCTTAAAGGTGTTGTCATTTTCCTTTATAAAAGGGTGACACGCTGTTGTGCTTTTACCTTAGTGTGTATGATGAGAGGAGTGTATTTAGGGGCTAGGTCATAGGGTGGAGGATAAGTGGAAAAGGGGTAGGTACTATATGATAGGACACTAGTAGCTATGGTACTATGGCGATGAGTAGTGGTAGTGGGAGGAGTAATTGTAGAGTATAGATCTATGGTAGAAGTGGGAGTAGGAGTAGATGCATTAGGAGTAGGAGTATATGCACTAGACACTATAGAAGAAGTAAGCTTACAAAAAACCTCTTGCAAAGTCTTAGGTCTATATGGTTTACATGCAAACATTTGATGAAACGTATTCACTAGTTGTGTAGGATTCTTTGCATGAGCAAAACTAGCCAACTCATTTGTGAAAAAAATATGGTCCATATAAGCATCATGTCCACACCCTCAATGTTCTCATTACATGAGCATTGGAATAGAATTCATGCTCATTGATAGGGCCATACTAGAGTTTAGCTGAAGACTCCTTCTAGGAGGTGTGAATAAAGGATATGAAAATAAAGCTCATATGTCTACTTTCATATTACAAAATTAGAAATATCTATGGTAAATCACATCTGAAAGTGAAACCCTAATGTGATAGCCAAGGATAGGCGGGGTGGGTGAAAAAGATATCACAATAAATCATACAAACCCTAAGAGAAAAGATATATCAAAGAACCACAAGGATACAAAAGGAAGGTCAAACCTAAAGACAAAATGTAATCTCAAAAAATGCATATATGAAAACCCTAAGGTAATGTAAAACTCTAACAAGAAGGTTGGGATGTATAGGATCAAATGAGTTCCCCAAAATGTAAAGGGAAATGAAGTTTCCTTAATGGGTTAATCTAATAAAATACATAGAAATAAGCATAATCAACATATATTTATTAATGTATGGAAAGGGGACTAATATTATGGTAAGTGTGTGAGTTATTCTAGGAAATGTAAATAATAAGATAAGTGATAGTTGGCTTGATGATTCAAGAATGAGTACCAAATGAAGATAAGTATGCTAAAAAAATGATGCCTCTATGTCAATGAAGTGCCTTAGTGTCTACACTAGATATGTTTCATGTCAGAGGATGAGTTCACAGATCTAGAACAAATTTATTGTTGCAATCTATACTTTGAGTGTACACTCATGCCAACAATTAGTAAAGTTATGTTCTACAAATTCACTTGATGTATGACAATCTACTATGCTCTTCCTAAATATTTGGGGACTTGGTGGTATTTAGAAATACCTTAAGGGCCATTGACTCATCATAGGGCTTGGTAAGTTCTCCCAAATCAACCCTTGGAAAGTGAACAATTATCAAAAATAATAGGCAATCACCCTAAATATGTAGATTTGTTACTTCTTTTGTTGCATTGAATTGAAATATGTTGCTATTAATTACTCTAGAATGAATGATTGCTTCCTTTTGAGATGATTAGAATTAATGCATTGAATGTATTTAAATATTAACACTACATCAAATTGTGCCAAACATGTGTTTAATTATCTCAAGGTGGGAGAGTGAATGGGGCTAGTCCACCAAATTTGAATTTTAAAATGGAAGGGGACAAGTTTGTGACCATGGGGTTGCCCCTACAATCGTGGATTTGTCTTGGTGTAGGCAATGGGATGTGGCAATCAGATAAATGAAGGTAGGTGCATAGGTGAGTGTGTTAAGTGGGTTGATTTAAGGCAATTTTATAAGAGTATGTGTAAAAGGATAGTGTAGGGCTAAGTGTATAGAGATGTGTGTATGAAAGGATAAAAGGATAGGGGAATGAGTGCAACTTCACACAAGATCATGTCATTTGTCATTATGTACATGTATCAAGACATTTCCTTAAAATAGGTACAAAACTAAATGAGAAATGGCATGGGCATGCTAATTTCACCATTACAAGGAGTTATATAAAAATCAAAACATCAATATTTTTATGTATCATCTTATTTTAAAGTTAGATTTTATTTTTTTTATTTTGAAAAAATATTTTTACCTATAAAAAAATTAATAATTATATAATGAAATTTGTAAATGTCATGTATTTCAAGAAACTAATTTCCCTCCAACAAATTACTTAGATTCATTTGGAGTTATGTAACATACAACTAAACTTCCAACTCTCATAATAAATATAATCATTTAAAAAATTTCTTTGTTGAACAAATATCTCGTACAATTATTATGTTTAACTCGAAAAAATTAATAATTGTTGATAATTTTTTATATTGAAGAAGCAAAGACTTGAACTCAACACGGTCGTTTAGATGCCTACAACAATGGCTTTTGTCGTTAAACTAAACCTCCAACTCTCATAATAAATATAATCATTTTAAACAAATTATTTAGATTCATTTGGAGTTATGTAACATACAACTAAACTTCCAACTCTTATAATAAATATAATCATTTCAAGAATTTCTTTGATGAACAAATATCTCGTACAATTATTACGTTTAACTCAGAAAAATTAATAATTGTTGATAATCTTTTATATTGAAGAAGCAAAGACTTGAACTCGACACCATTCAGATGTCTACAACAATGGCTTTTGTCGTTAAACTAAACTTCCAACATACAACTAAACTTCCAACTCTCATAATAAATATAATCATTTTAAAATTTCTTCGTTGAACAAATATCTTATACATATTATTACGTTTAACTCAAAAAACTTAATAATTGTCGATAATTTTGTATATTGAAGAAGCAAAGACTTGAACTCGACACCATTTAGATGTCTACACAATGACTTTTGTCGTTAAACTAAGCACCTTTTGACAATAATTGTTAATAATTGTACTCATAGAAATTTGTAAATGCCCACTACAATCACAAACCAATTTCCCTTAACATTACATTGATTCATTTGACACTATGTGGGATACAATTAAACTTGCATTGCAGGCTACCTCTAGGTTCTGGGTACAGGTACAGTCATTTTTGTCAAATTAGATAGCCAAGATGAAAAGACCCCATTGTCAAATGGGTCTTCCTTTCTGTTCTTTTATGTCATTTGATTCCCATGAGTACTACGGCAAACTAAATGACAGAATTCTAGAGTGGAGAGCCCATGCTTGAATGCAGATTTCACGAGAGCACGTCGTATATATTTGTACTTGTCATAAACATTCCTCCTATTCCCTTGACAGTGTAACTACAAGTAGAACTTCAACAAGCTATGGTCTATGATCAAACACAATTTACAACTACTCTTCTGCCTAATTATAATGTCCTTCCAATCCTCCCCAGTACAGTACATTCATTCTCAATAGGTTTTTTCTCAATAGGTTTTTGTCTGTTTGTGATAGGCAGTATTGTTGGTATCTGTTGGTTCCATAAGTTGTTTGGTCTCATGAACGTTATTAAAAATCTTCGTTCATTCATTCAATGCTTAACACTAACAAATACTACTCAGATAACCCCACCTACTACAATTTGGTGTTGGAGCATACAATGCTTAAGACAGATTTAAAACACCATGGAAATTGCCTTTGAGTTTCTTGTACTACATTATGTCTTCCTTCATCAAACTCCAACGTTATCTAGATAAACATTCATTTTACGGCCACATCTTTGAGACTTGGATTCCTTCCTGACAGTAAGCACAATCTGACGTATATACAGTCCTACCCATTTCATCAATAAAGAAAAAGACCGTTGTAAGAGACACATTCTGTGGATTATATGTATATATATATTGAATATGCATCACACTAAGTTTATTCTGTATTTACTAAAGTGTTAATCCCGATGATCATATTTATATATATATATATTCTGTGTTAATAGATTTGTTACTCCTCAAATAGAGCAGCTAACATGTGCAGAGATTCTATACAGAACTTCTTGTGTTTATGTCGCTTATAAACGTACATTGGGAATTTGTGGGTCTCGAGGACTTTTTGATGGAACATGATATATTATATGGAATACCCATGATTTGTCTAAAACATGATTTTGTGTGTCTATGCTCTTTAATATTTTATTAAGTGGGTCTGTTGAATCGTTAATGTTTAAGAATAATGATATTTCTTTGTTGCAGAAAAACATGTCCAATTTAGCTGTAAAATAATGTATATCATTTTTTTTGCCAAACAAGTATCGAAAAGACAGAAGATTCGGGCCAATAAGGGCATTTCTTTTATTGACATATTTCTGTACAAATGATGCTTTTGTAATAATCACTGCACAATATGTGAGAGAATAAAATCAAGGGTTTTCAGAAGTAATGGTGCTTGAACCAAGCTGTTGGTCTACTTCCCAGCTTTGTTTGGGTGCAACACAATCATGAATTGGAGCATAATCCTGCAAAATGTGGAATCCATATCAAAATCACTTTACTTAAATATCATCCAATTATTTTACTTAAATATCATTCATTTTTTGAGCGACTTTAAAGATTATAGAGATAAGTATAAAGACATTAGATTTCCACAGTCCATAGTATTGAATTTGAATGCTTTTGGATTTGACTGCGTAATGTTTATTTCCATCAACATTTCGGATCACACTTCATGATCCATCATCAGGATGATCATTCTCTTCTATAGCTCTACATCCTGATAATAGATCATGGAGTGTGATCCGTAACGCTGATGCACAATCAAATCAAATCCAGAAGCATTCAAATTCGCATACACATCAATATGAGAATAGACTTGCAAGGCCTTACTTCCATCCGTTGTATGAGTTCCTTGGCTGTTGTAGCAGAAACAACAATATTCAAAGCAGAGGGCTTAATAAATCCTTCTTCCACACCTTTATCGAACAAGGCAAGCAAGGAATCGTAATACCCATCCACATTCAGCAGACCAACCTGTGATTAGATCCAAAATCTTCAGAAAATTTTAGGATCTCTTCCACTTCACTAATACATAAAAATTAAACTGTACCATAGATTTCAGGTGAAGTA
Organism: Cunninghamia lanceolata; assembly: GCA_027924645.1. Classification (NCBI taxonomy): domain Eukaryota; kingdom Viridiplantae; phylum Streptophyta; class Pinopsida; order Cupressales; family Cupressaceae; genus Cunninghamia; species Cunninghamia lanceolata. The sequence goes on along the minus strand of BSBN01001272.1, from coordinate 13,749,111 downwards.
TAAAGATGGTCTTGTAGTTGTGTTAAATAGATACCGGCTTATCATGAATTCCAAGTTGTGACCATGTGATTGTCTCCAGTAGCTCCTCCATTGTGCCATAACCACCTATCTTAAAGGGCGAGCAAAGAGGGTTAAAATATCATCTAAACATGATGCCAATTGCAACTTTCTAATACTGGAGCACATATTCTATGTTTTCCAAAATAATGAGACAAGTTTTAACTAAAGCATCTGTTGAAGAATTAAATTACCAACAAATACCAGGTAGGGCAATGAAGGCATCTGCTTGACGAGCCATTTCAGCCTTCCTTTCATGCATGGATGCAACTGCTTTTACTTCGCCAACTGCGTCTCCAGATATCTGCAACAAATGTACACCATTTAAGTTGCTGATGCAAAGAAACATAAGCTAAATATACACATCCAAAATCATCTTATCTTATAAATCTGACTAACTCTAAGCTACCAAATATCATACAACAACTTTCTATACAGATGGCAACAGAATGAGACCCAAAGCACAGGAATAGCCATTACTGGCATTAATCAAATTGCTTTCCATTCACTAATCCATGTGCAAAGCTTGTACTCTCTACTGCGCAGTCATGTAAGTTCTTCGTAAAACTGAAAGAAATGGGCTGAAAGAACATTGCAAGGACTTCACAGGCAACAATGGAGGGCAATAAAAAGATGTATGATGCAAATTTATTGCAGAGTAGAATTAAATGGTACCTCGTCAGGCAGCAGGGCCGTTGGAATAACACTTCAATAAACCAACAACAAAGCAACAAGAGCAGAAAATATCAGTATCTTGAAAAACAAATGATTAGCTAAAATCAGTGTTATCAGAAAAGCCTTTTCTTATGCACCATGAGCACCTTATTTCTGATACCTATCAGTAGATAACATCGACAGATTTTAAAAACTTAAGGCTCTTGTATCCTAGTCTACAATGGCACAAGTATAAAATTTTAAATAAACTTCTTTATACCCAAGAACATGACAGCCACCATCATGAACAGCCTGAGAAATCAAGCCCATTAGTCCCACACTTCCTCCACCATACACCAGGTCCAGTTTTCTCTCCACCTGCACCCACACACCCATGCAATACATCAATTCAATAGAATTGAAACCCACTTCACCAATCAACAATTTATCCTAAGTTAAATGAAATCATCTCAATGCAAAAATATAGTTTCCCTAATTAGAATCTGAATTCCAATATGTGCCAAGACAACATGCACAACTTGATAAATCAAACATTTTGTAGACATGATATTTACACAGTCCATGATTGAGTGTAGAGCTTCTGGAATTACTGTGTTTTGCTTTTTTTGTGTAAAAAAAGCAAAACACAGTAATTCCAGAAGCTCTACACTCAAATCAAACATGTTTCACCAGGTTCCCAAAATTTTAATGCAAGTTACAGTTATACCTATGTATTAAAGGGTTACCCATGCAGGTTGATATGAATGGCACTTCTCTCAATGATCTCCCCAGAACTCCCAGAACCAGTAGAAATTTATTGGGCAACAGTAAATTAATGAGAAATTATTTCACTAGCTTGGTTTCCAGCCCTTTATCCTTTGGGTATCACCTAATGTAATGAATACCAAGCAGTTCATTCAAGCTAATGTAACATTCTTACTGACAGAAAAGTTTAAATAACTGCTATGATGTTTATGTTTAGATTTCATTAAAAGATAACTGAAATGTTAAATATTCTACACAATTAATATATTAGAGGTAAAAGTCTCTGGGTGACAACTGAAACCCACTACTCCCCCCTTATGAGCATCATCTGATGCAATGAGTGCAAGAGGTTCATTCAGCTAACTAGATATTGGTTAGAGAAAAATTTACTGGAGAATTAGGTACTCTACACAATTAACCCCTAATAATTGTATGTATAACATGGTGGGTAACAAGTAGCAAGAGCATGAAGGGAGCTAAATTGAAAGAAGGGGTCTGAGATGCTTGAAGATGAATTGACAAGAACAAGCTTTGAAGTAGCTCTAATTTGATTCTACAGGCTTGAAATTCAGGTTCAGTAGGACAAGCAAGTTCCCACAAGTAAAGCATCAGCATCCTCTCCAAACCCCCAGACAATCAAATTATGTACAGTACCAACAACACCATCATGTCCTATGACAATAAAATAACCTACATGGATGACACAGGTCTTTCTTTCCTCTTCTGTGAGAACATTTCATGCCAATAAATCCTTTAACTATAGCTTATGTGCTTAACCATTAAACTCTGCCTCCCCAAAAAACAAAGTTCAGGTTCTTAGTAAAAGAGCCACTGGTTCACAAAGACATGAACAAAATCAAGTTATATATACACATAAAGACACAAACACTATGCATATACTTAGTTCTGTACCAATTCCTTGCCTAGATCAAGGGCAGCCTGGCTGAAAACTGATTTGTACCCTGATCTACTTCCACAAAACACACAAATTCTCTTGAACTTGCTTTTCCTGCTAACTTGCTCAAAATCTCCATTGCTGCAAACATGATTACTGCTGCTATCTTGTAGATTATCTTGATGATCCTCCTCCATTATCTCTCATAAAAAAGGGTAAGGAGGAGGAGAAGGAGAAGGAAGAACAAACAAGGCCAAGGCCAATCAAATGGTCTCCGACAAGTTCCTACTCTTTTCCTTGCTCTCTTTCCCCACCTCTCACTTAAAAGTGTACTTCTGTTTCAAATAATCCCAACAACAAGAACAAGAAGCATTTGTAATCATTCGTCGGCCACTCCACTCCATTCAATTATGTCTAATCATGGTGTCCATCACTTTCCCCTGTCGGCCTTCTCTGTCTTTTCACTATTACACTAGCAAAACAAAACATTCATGTCACTGCTACAATGTCTTCATTCTCTCCTTATTCCCGGAATACCCATCTATCTTTATAGTTTATACCACTTGTTAACCCAATCGGTGCACCTCTTTACCCCAGGTTTGATTCCCGGTTAACCTATTACAGACGTAAGCTCCTTAAATTATTGTTATTGCATTTTTTTTGATAGGGACATTCAAGACTTTACGTTCTATAGATAGGTACATGTGAAACCTTTAGAGTTGGCCGTTCTTCAATATCAAATGCTTCAATAATTAAAGGTAAGGTTGGTGTTGATTGTTTGTCAGTATGCAATTTGACTTAAACTTTTTAAATATAGTTTATGTAATTTCTTAAGTATGGTTTATTTGGTTGTTTAATTGGGTCAGTCCCCAAGGCACATATCCCTCGAGCAAAACTTCTTAAATATGGTTTATGTAATTTCTTAAATATGGTTTATTTGGTTGTTTAATTAATCAATTGGGTCACTCCCCAAGGCACATACCCAGCAGGGATTTGAACCTTAATGGCCACCACAACAACCGTACAATTTGACCACCCATCAAAGGCACAAGGCCTGCAAGCTCTTTAACCCAATAAGATAATTTGAACCTTAATGAAAACAAAATAGAATTTTAACAAATAAAATAAAACAACTATTTACTACCAAATATTTTCCTACCGACTTCCCATAAACATATCCTTGCTGACAGAGTTTCAATTTGAAAGTCAAATATGGACATCCAGTTTTATGAGTGACGGTTGTTTTGACAGTTCTATCATTTCAAATATACTTGATAGAAATAAAGAGCAGCCACCACTTATTTTTAAGTAATGTCTCATATATATATATATAAAAGATGGGCCAGTCAATTTTTTTTTCCCAAAAGAAACGCGTAAACGAGTGTTAATTTCAAAGTGGATTAGGTCTTGCTTAGTAGCATGGGTGCAATTGCATTTATTTACAAGATTACCACAGTGTGTAGAAAGCTGTCGGCATTGAAGTTAGTCTAACCCTAGCTTGTAGGGTCAATGTTGTTTTACTAATTTATGGTGAGTGGGATTCTAAATTCCAAGTGGAAAAGAAGGGAGTGAATAAGTAACCATTTAAGTGTCTTTGTCACAAAAGCTTGCTTTAGTTGTGGGGCCTTTCCAAGAATAAGTAGATTTTATAAGAGGTATATTAGTTTTATTTTTAAATTAAAATGAATTAGTATATATTATTATATTGAAAGGAAAATATGGGTTCTTTTGAGTTGCCATTAAGTAAATGCAATCAAATAAACATAATTATCATATATTAATTAAATATGGAGAGTTGGCAGTCAAGAATAATAAATTAGACAACGTGCTTTAGAAATTGAATAAGATGCAGGATGATACTTAGTTCAATACTTAAAGAATGAAGACTGAATGGATGAAATTTTGGAATATGTCTGATGTTAGACTTGGGAACAATGCCTCTTTGTCATTGAGTTGCTTAGAAGTTTGCATTGGATCTTTGCTTCGTTATAGGACAAGTTCATGGGGTCTAGGATGAATTTGTGGCCACAGATCGGTACTTGAGCTCTAGATTCATCCTAGTAATCAATGATATTCTACTATGCTCGCTTGATATGTGACCTTTTGTTTTGCTCTTTTTGAATGCTTGGGGACTTGGTCAATATTTAAAATACCTTAATGGATTGTCATTATGTCACAAGGAGCTTTCACCTAGGTCAATCCTAAAAAATTAAACAATATAAAAAACAACATGCAAGTGCCTAAGCATGTGGATTCTTTACTCCTTTCCTTGCACCAAATTGAAGTGTCACTATTAATTGCTCTCTAGAATGAATGATTACTTGATTCCTTGATGATCCTTATTGTACTTGATTATTAGAATGTGTTTAAATACTAGCATATAGTGTCAAATTGCATCAAATGTGTGTTTAGTTGGCTCAGGGTAGAAGTAATCAAAGTGCAATCGTGGAAGCCTTTATGAGTAATGACTTTTGCACTCTCCTCTACAACACTCACACCCAATGTGCAATTCTTGGTGTCATTGGATGCCACTACACATGACTTTGTGCATTGTTCATTGTGCACTGCCACACATGATTGTGCATAACTTTGCATAGACACTTGGTGACTAGATCTATACATGGACAACTTCGACCATGTAATAGAATGCCAACCATTTAGAAGTGTAGCCGATAGGCAGTTGGAAGGTTGATATTTTAGGATGAGCCATTACAACTTCTGATTCTTATTTTGTAACTATAATGTATTCTATATATTCACACATTCTCTCACATTAAGGACAATGGTGGATATTGTACAATCATAAGCAAATAGTTTAAAGTGTTACCCCATTTTGGTCACGAGAATCTTCACTCCTAGCCACAATCTTTATAAACATCCATTGAACCTATTCATTGTTATTTGTGAATAGAAGTAGCACATATTTGTTAAAGTCATCCACTTTCATTGTGTATTTGGTTTAATATCTTTTATTTTCAAAGTGTATAATCTACAAACCCCATCTTATTCAAGAAAGGTTTATCCTCAAACCACCTGGGATCAAAGTCATTCATATTAGAGAATTATTTTCACATGCCAATAAAAATGCATACACAACAATAGAAGGAAGTTTGTTCACTTGATTCATCTTCTAAGTTACCAGATGCACATAGTAGCAAGAGAAAAATGGTGGATGTAAAGAAATCAAGTGTTTTCATACATGTTTGGAAAATGATCACTTGAGAATGCTCTAGAAGCACAACACCCAGAACTCTTTAGATATATTTGGGATCTCATGGCTCAACCTATATTGACACCACAATGCACCAAATCAGTCATTCCTATGCAACCCCAAAATTCTTTTAAGGCACAAGTCAACCTAGAAATAATGACATTAGAAGGAAAGATTGACGCCACAATGTTAGACAACTAGGTGTGATAATTAGAAGCATATTTCTCTATCAATCACTTCATTAATGTGGAGAAGATTTATTTTATGATGTTGAAGATGTGTATCATTCAAAACCAAAGAAGAACTATATGAATGGATGGTTATGCCTATGTGCAAGTTGCAATTGTCAACTAATAATGTTTTAATCCTATGTGCCCAAAGTCCCTATGTTGAATTAACACTCTGATACCAAATGTCATGCCCACATTTACAAGTGGACATGAATACCCGAACCAACAATTTTTTTTGTTTTTGTTTTATAACATCCTTAACTCATACTTACTATCATGTATCACACGATCACCTAACATGCGCACTTAGTTGCATTGTCATGCAATGTTAAGCCAAGCACGTCGATCAAACAGGGAGAGGGATTTTGAAAGCGACAAGTATAGCGAACACCATTCGTTCACCCTACAAAAATGGAGGTAGCCTAAAAGGGTTTGACATCACATTACGAGACACAACAAGGGAATGATTCATAAGATAATTTCCTCCTAGGTTTCCTATATGAAAATAGAAACGACCTTGCCTTAAGAGCACGAGGCCCAACTAACTAAAATTAAACTAAATTCATACAATGCTAATGTATAACTAACACTAGACCCTTTAAATAATTTCTACTAGAAAAACAACATATAAATTTAAACTAGTACAATAAAATTAAATCTCAGTACTATTATTCATGTACTATTATTCAACATGATATATGGTGACAAGGTTCTATTCTTGTAAAAGAACATTTCAAAGAATAACTTTCCCTTAAGGAAGTATGGCTCAAACCCATAGGAGCTGAAAGACAATAACATGTCCACAAGAACCTTCTCATTACCATGAGAAATCACTTAGTTTCAAAATACATTCCATGCAAGTTGAGTATCATTACATGCAACCGAAGGTTTACTTCATTTACTTCGAGATGATAAGTATAATGTAAGGAATAGCAGTTCCAGAAAGGGTTTTCCATCAAGACTAGAATAGTCTTCATCATAATATGGATTGGTAATACATAGTTATCATAAGCCTATAACACAGTATGATTTGACCTTCCTTGCAAGGCTCTGGTTATTGATAACATAGGCTGATGCCCTTGGCTATCACAGTCATTGAAAGCACAGTTGCCCTATCAGGCTATACATATAAAACATTTCTCAAGCCTTCATAGCTATCATTTACCCACTATGAATCATTATAACAAAACTTCAAGACTCAAGAGTTGCCAATCATGAATCGATAACCCCATACGGGTTAACACAAGTAAGAAAAGATAATGTTTACTAAATAAAAATAATCATCATAACGATGACACTAAACTATAGAAGTTTAAATGGGTTTGAAACCCTGTCATGTCACAACTCCAAGTTGGCCGAGGTTACTATATGCACAACATGTCGTGTGCGGCCTCAACATTATAACATACACAATAAATTAAAGGTAGCCTCAACAATATAACATACACAGTAAATTGTATGTGGCCTCACAATGTCATACAGTTAGATAAAGATGATTCACAGTATTAAACTTTGAGTTCAAAATGGCTTCACAAGCCATTGAACCACAGTGCAAACTTTACATGGGTCAACACCCATTATAAATAGTCAAAGACTTATATCAAAATATGATTATCAATTTATAATCGATGAGCTACAGCTCATACTTGTAGCTTATGCTTTGTCATAGGTAGCAATTGGGCACTATATAAGCTCTAGTTTTAAGCTCGACTCCACCAAGCATTCGCTATAGCAGTGACAGCCCTGCAAGAATACTCTCTATCTCTCTTTGTCCCAAGAGTTATCCAAAAGCATAACACAACATAATACCATGCATGCGAATGACAAAAAGACTAAGATTCTCTATCCCAATCGGTAATAACTGATTCTTTGCATGCATGCATTAACAAGAACAATTTTTATGCTAAGCTCAAGGTTTGTCACCTTCTCAATCATGATAGGTCGGTTGAGATAATGGTTAGAGAATAGGACAGTCGCCACTCTCCTTCCCACTCCTCACGAGTGGTGACTGGTCGGGTGCACCTATCAACACATAAACAACATTTAAATAAAATAATAAAATAGTTATTAAACATGTTCAGCCTCATTAATGATTTAAACAAGTATAACTTATATGAATATACATATACTTCCTTAAATAAGGTTTAAGGGTTAACATATATCATCACTTATTAGATAAAGACGCATTCTTCCGATGCGACTACGGGGTCAAGCACTACTCCCCTGGAAAGCATCATTCACTGAAAGACATAAATATCCAGATAAAATAGTCACAAAACATAATGCAGAAAAAGAACATGGAACAAAAGGGTCCTCAACAACTTTGCCGAAATTGACAAATGACTCAAAAAGAGACATTCTTGCGAACATCGTCATTTTGACAAATCGACATTAAAGATGTCGAGAAGAGTCCAGTTGACCAATCGAAGAGAGAAAATAAAAGACTACATGAGAGACGAAACTCACCCTGATAGCAAAGATTCAAAGGACAAAGTGTGATACTCATATGGTTGTTTAACCCCTTTTCCTAACATCTATCTCTTCCTCCCGGATGATACCCTCCTTCCAACTCCGAAGGATGATTACTTTCCTGTTCAAACTCACCACCAGAAAATCATGATTAGTGTATCATCATATGAGCGTTAAATCATAATAATTAAATAATCATTTCAACTTGAAATATCATATCTAACTAACATTAGTCAGTTTCCTCATAAACAATGATTAATCTGATATTTTCCACAAACATCTAATCATTTAACTCTAGTTAATCATCCTAATTGCCATGCAAAAGTAAGATTAAGCTAAATCATAAGTTGGGGATGTAACAACTTTGTTCAGTTGTCTATAATCCACACATAGACGAAGGGACCCATCCTTCTTCTTAATGAAGATGATTGGTGCACCCTAAGGAGAGACTCCAAGATGAATGTGACCCTTCTCTAATAAATCCTCTAACTACAATTTGAGCTCACTAAGCTCATGAGTAGTCATCCTATAAGGTGCTCTAGATACTAGCTCTATTCCTAGCACAAGGTCTATGTGAAAGTCTATCTCATGACAAGGAGGAATCTCTAGAAGCTCTGAAGGAGATACATATGCAGGCTCCCTAAGAATAAGGTGATCATCTAAGGTAGTCTTTGGTTCATCCTCTGATCTATCACTCACTGATATGGAAAATAACTGACAACCCTTTCGCATGCACCACTTAAGCTACATAGTAGAGATCATGTGAAGGGAGATAGATCTCTAGACCCCCACAAGCTCAACTGAAGCACCATGATCATCAACACACTCAATGGTCTTATACCGACAATCTATCTTAGCCCAATGGGAACCTATCCAATCCATGCCTAGAACCACTCCATAATATCCCAAAGGAGTAACTGAAGATCCACTGATGTGGTGAAAGCTCCAAGTCCCAAGGCACAACTCTTAACCATTGAGTCTACTGACATCTTGGCCCCTAAAGCTAACTCAACCTTTCACATATCATCCTGCGTAAATGCCACTAGCCTGCAATGCTCCACTATAGATGGGGTAATAAAAGAATCAGAAGCTCCAAAATCAAATAAAATAGTAATGGAAAGTCCACTAGTATTACCTGGGGCCTGATTAATTATGGCATGATGCTCAGCTTGGTGGTTCTCAACCACTACAAAAACTTAGTGGGATTTACCCACATCTCTTAATGTTTGCTCAGAACCACCTGTACACTGTCCTCCTATTGTGGCAAATCAATGAGGGCACTCTCTAGCCAAGTGACCTACACCTCTACAAACATAGCAAGGTCCCCTAGTCTAGACCTGTGTTGATTATGTCATGCTGAACTGTTGTGCTCCAGGTCTACTAAAGCTAATGTGACCACCTCTGAAAGATTGTTGTGTATGGGTTGGTCCTGCATTCTATGTATGTGGATGTTGATCTCTACATTGGCCCTACACCTGACATGCTCTAGAGTGTCCACTCTATGCCTCTATTGTGGCCTAGGCCTCTATCCCTAGTATTGTTGCTATTGTACAGGCCTCGAAGGTGTAGGAATGGACCTAAATCCTCCCTTCTATGGGAGTGGTGGATTTTGAAAGCCCTTATCCTACTGAAATTGATTGCAGTTCTAAAAGTGGTCTCATCTCTCCTAGGTCTTACCTTGAATCTCCTCTGTAATATAGGCCTTCTCCACCACAACCCGTAGGGTCTCGAGATCATCCATGCGAACAGGACCTGATATACTGGAATTTAGGCCCCTAATAAAATGGTTGATGAGGAGCTTCTCATCCTGGAGCTAGTCCACATACTGAAGTAATTCTACGAAGTAGTTCTCATACTATGTCACTGTAAGTCCATGCTACTACAAATCATGAAATTCATCAATACGTTGTTGATAGTGCTCTAGCAAATCTCTCACTCTAAAACACTCTAGAAATGTGTCCCAAGGTAAGGTGTCTAGCTCCAACTAATACTTCTGCTCCTCCTGGCGCCACCGGGTAGAAGTGATGCTATGCAAAATATGAATGGGCATACATGCTTTTAGGTTGTTGTCATATGCACGCAATGCAAAGCACCTATCCAAACTAAGAAGTTAGGATTCTACCTCAATGCCATATGTCAGTCTTGAAAAGGTAGGAGGTTGCAAGCAAAGTGACTCCCTAATCTAATCCCCTACATCTCAAGGTGCTCACAGTACATCTCCCGCATCTTGCTATTGAACTCAAGGTGGTGGATCAGGATGAATCACCTCTCCATCATCCTCATCAAAAATATCCACCCGAACAAGAGGACTCCTACTGTGCTCTCTATGCTCTGACGCATGCTGCACATACAAGGTTGTGAGTGAGGCTTCCCTCGCAGGTGGTAGATGCTCCTAGACAATGCCAATCAACTATTGCCTGAGGTCCTACTGTGACTGTTCATGTATGGACTCTAATGCAGGTGATGTCGGATGTCTCTCTTGAGAACGTGGCTCCTCAGTTGCACGACTGCTTCCACATCCTCTCCTAGTCCTAGCCATTCTAAATGTGCAAGTTTCAATTGTCAACTAATAATGTTTTAATCCTATGTGTCTGTTGATGTATAAATTTGTGTGTCTAATCCAACAATCAACATGGGAAGTTTCAGAGGTGTGGGGTTGACCCCAGAAACAACCTCTAGATTTTAGGGAAGTTGGCTCTTTCATTTTCAAAGGGGGGTTTGGGAAAAGGACAGAAGAAGAAACAAGATTACAGAAATAAATGCCTAGATCTAAGGTGATGCGCCGGATTTAAAACTTAACCAGTTGCACAGTGTCAAACCTTAAATGATTAACTGAGAAATCAAAGAGAAAAGTGCATGATTGATACCTAGTTTATAAGTAGATCTAACAGAGGCAAAGAAATAGAAATTAGAAACAAGAACATAAAATAGACTCAAATATGCACAGAACATCACTCCCTTTCATTATTTGAATGATAACAAATTACAGAGGCAAAAATTGCTACATAAAATAACTGTTACAACCCTCCTTTGAAGCTTCTATTGAGGCAAAAAGAAAATCTCTATCTTCTACTCCAACCCTCTGTATAGAACTCCTTAACTATGAGGCTCGGATATGTATATATAGCCAAGAAAAAATGAATCTATGAAAATCTCTGCTCAGAAAACTCCAACTGAAAATCCCCTAGAATTCGGCACTGATTTTGGCAAATGCAACTGTATCAGCAACTGCAACTAGCTGTTATATTTCCATAGTTGGAAAATATGCATTTACCTCCACCCTCTTTGGCCTACGTGAGAAGAAAAATCTCCCGCCACTCATCTCTATGGCTACCATTAAAAATAAAATGGCTGCAATTTATTTAGGGTTTCATCTCTTTCTTCTCGTGAGAAGTAAGAATCATATTTTAATAAAGCTTTCACTTTATTATTTGTTGGGACCCATATCATTAAGAAGATACTTAATCATATCTAAATCTGCCTTTATCTCCCATGAGCATTTAGCTGCAAATGAGACCTTTACACATTTATTAAAATAAGGCATTTTAACTTATGAAGAGGGGACCCACCGTATTTGATGCATTTATTAAAATGAAACAAAACATTTTATTTTCTCTCCTCCACTTGCTCCACGTGGTTTCATCTATTACTTTCCTTTGCTTCTCTTTATCACAGCTTCCACGTGTCCACTTTCGCTTCTTTCTTAAGCCTCTTTCAAACTCTCGACAGAATTACATCTGGCGCTATCTAGTGTCTTGCTTCTTACTGCTTCCAAGCCATTGATTTGCTTTGAATCCGACGGTGACTATGTAGCATATTTGAAACCTTATTCTGTTGCATGTGCTTTCATCCTTATATGTTGAGCCTTTATTTGAACTTCATGAAGTGTATCCTACTCCTTTGGGTCGCGCCCATTCATGGCTTGCACCCTTGCTTTAGCTTATACCTTGTTTGGAATCCATTTGATTCTCTTCAGAGCCATGCCATCATACAATGATTCAAACATCATTAGTTATAGCGCCATGATTTGAAAATGAGCCGCCTTTGTATGGCTGAGTGCCTCTAACTAATGTTGAGCTTTAAATCAGTGGTCAGGCTTCATTATAACTTACACCTTTATTTCCTGATGCCTACGGTGCCTCTTCAATATATAACTACGGATACTTTCATATGTTGTTTTATACGATTGAACCATTCGTTGTAACTGAGTTCTTAGAGGCAACATCACTTTCCTGAGATTGAGCGCCATCTTGTTTAGAGGTTGAGACTCCATATGTTATATGCTTGTGCCTTGTTGCTTGAGATAGCAACCTTTTATGTGCACCATCTTCCAAATGCAACGTCCATTATTTGTATTGATACAAACCATGCTCATAAGGCCATGCCTTCATTCAAAACTAGCGTCATCCTCTAAATGCAATGTAGAAACTTTGGTTGTCATTCATTGCAATGGCCCACACCCTCTGATAGACTAATACGCCTTCAATGAATGTTGATTGCCTTTTGGGTTGCGCCATCACTCCTTTGTATTATATTGTCTACGTTGAGCATCATTTTATATGGTTCGCTCCTTTGATCTCTTGTTGCACCTTTTTAAAAGAAGGCCCATCTTCATTACATTTGAGCTTGAACACTCTTCTTAAAAAGTAACGCCTCTATGTATTTGGCTATGTGCCTTCATTGGCAGTGTGATATTTGGGGAGGCCGAACCTATTTTACAGGAGTGTGTTTCTATAAAGGCTAGATTGGTGTTTCCCTTGACAGAGGCTGCCCTTATTTCAATGCTGGTGACGCTTTTATATTGGCTAAGCTTTGACGCTTTTATTTGGCTAAGCTTTGATAATTTGCTATGGCTTTAATTATGAGTATGGGCTAGGTGTCTCTTTCATACTGCAACGCCAATCTTCTATTGATAGGCAACAACCTTTATTCACGATTGGTTTTGTTTGTATAGGCTGTCATTATGAAGTGACGTGCCTTTCTCATGAAATACTATGCACTGGCTTTCTATACTACCCCTCAAACTCAAGAAATGAACTCAGCTGCTACCAAGCTTCTAATGTTTTTGCATCTTGATATGTTAAGCATCACTAAAGATCGACATGATTTGAGGTCTGGCAACCTTATCAGGTTCACAGTTGCATAAGATCAATATTTTTAGAGTTTCCAAAAGGGACATATCATATATTGCCTTCAGTTGTGTACAGTCGCCACCATCTAACTCACAAGTCCCTTTAGAAGAGTTGAAAGTGTTTCCAGAGATTGGCATTTTGCTTGAGTTTAGTTCCCTTATTCTAAGATAGTGTTGCCCTTTATAGAATGTGCCTTCCATTTAGACTTGAAGTGCATTTACCTTGTAAGCTGAGTGCTTCTACTCAGAAGTAGCACCTTTGTGTTTGGCAATATGCCTTCTTGTCATAGGTCATCTCCTCTATTGAATGGCTGAGATCCTTCATGTTAATAGGCAGTGCCACTATTAAGTTATGGCAAGCTTTGCATTTTGAATCTTAGTGGTTGCATACTTTCTATAAGTGGTACCCTTTATTCTTGCGTCATGATTTATGACTTGCTGAGCTATGATAAAAGGTTGCATGCCTTTATTTCCTTCATATGAAGGTTGATCCTCCTTTCTGAGAGCATTCTTTTGGTATGCATCATGCTTCTTAAATGAATCTTCATTTGAACCCTCACTGAATCTCAACTGAATCTCCATTGAATCTCTACCAAAATTCATTGGCTAAATCTGATATGAAACTCACTGATACCAAAATTTTTGAAATGGTGTGAAAAAATGCACAACAATTCTTGGCAACTAGCTGAGTAAGTGAGCCTACTAACTTGAATCTAGAATCTTTGGTCAAAATTAGTGCCTTGTCCATGGCATAGATTCAAAACAGGCTGAAACTGAAACATCCTCAAAACTAAAAATAGACTGGCTCTCAGAACCTGTGCAACCCAACAGAAACACAACCACCTAGAAATGCATTGAAACTGAAACTAAAGCACCGTTGAAAACACAATCTACAACTTAAACTAACTTAAAACTAACCACTGAATTTGGGACATGACTGAATCATTGAGACTGAAGCTTTATCCTTCATGCAACTAAGATGTACGAAAACAAACTAACTAAAACTGAAATCTAATGCTACTACTGTAACTTATTCTAAATCTCTGAAGCTAATTATTGACATATTGAACACACAGGGACATGCCCATTCATGGGAGTGGCAAAATAACTGCCATTTATGATAATGTTTCTCCAATTGATCCACATTGAACTGATAACTAACTAGACAAAATATATGAAAAAGTATAACAAGATTTTGTACCTTTTCACCTTTCTGCATTCTGGAGTGCCTTTCTTTGCACCAAAATACCTAACAGGTTGATCAGTATGCTGCTCTTGCTTCAACGGAGGGTGGGAAGGGCAAATCAAGCTTTGAAGCTCATTCCTCTATTTGCATTTGAAAGCTCCTGTCAATAGAACTTCTTCAGTGACCTTTCTTTTATGCTCCTCCATAGAATGATGACTCGTGATAGTACCAAAACCAGGTGCGCAGGTGACAGAACTGTCAATCACAACCTTGAATCGAATTGGAATTCCTTCTTGCAAGAAAAAAGGTGTATAGCGAGGCTTAGTGTGTGACTCTTGAATTTTTTAAATATTTCTTTGGTTCTCATCATCTTGTAGTTGTGAATCTTCATAAAAAAGAAGAGTATAACCATTTTCTAGAATGGAAAACAAATCAACTCCTACACTTGTGTCTCTTTCAAACTCATCTTTATGATTTGCTACAGGAGGCCTTGTAAAACAACCATCCATTTGCTCAATCATAGGATCTTCTGCATCTAATAGCTGATATCCTTGTTGCAAGATCAAGAATAAATCCTCATCTTCATGATTCAAATGTTGCTCATGCATCTCTGTGCTATCTCCTTCCAGATGTGAAAATTCATGACTGAAATAAAGACAATCACCTTTGTAGATTCTGGTAATGAGATATAGATACAGTGTTAGTCTGGACCCAGTACTTTTCAGCTTCAAAGCCCCTCTTGAAGTACTTTTCAGCTTCTAGAAGTGTCACTCCATAATCAACTTCTGAATCTTCTTCATGACTTGACAGAATTTTTGAAACACACCTTGCCACATATGCCTGATGCTAATAACCAAAAGGACACACTGAATAGACAGGATCCACTTCTTGACTTGTATCTTGATCTTTGAGACTCACATTTTATTTAATGTCAAAATGGCAAAGAACCTAATCTATGACCTCTATGGACTGATTTGCATCGACAGAATCTTGTAATGCATAATTATCAAGATAATGTGGTCTCTTCTGTTCTTGAGGGAGGGTTTTTTCTACAAATTGACCACATTGGTATTGTTGTTCATAAGGATATTGGGGCATGAAATATGGATCAACATGGTACAGGTTTTGATATTTTAACTCATTCAGCTCATGGGTGAAAGTTTTTATAAGTTCTTTTACCTCCATCATCTCCTTATGATTTGACAAATCAGCAGGGTGGGTGGGTGGATTAAATTCTGTATGCATTTTGCTACAAGAAAGAGTTTGAGACAAGTAATTTTCATGTGGCATCAAAGGTGTTAAAGGTAGAGGAGACAGTTTACCAGCCTCAATGAGATTGTTTTCAGCCCTAATGGCAAGATCATATGACTGGGACAGAGTATCACCTCCTAAGGCTTGTATCATAACAGATATTTCAGGATCTAGAGCCTTTAAAAAATAAAGAAATGTGAAGACTGGAGGAGGCCTGGTATCAACAGAGAATTTCTTCAATACCTTGTCAAATCTTGAATTGAAATCATGTATGTACTCCATAGGATGCCTCTTTATGGTAATAAGATTCTGGGTAAGAGTGCCAACATCTCTCCTTTCTTTGAACTGATTATAGATGAGTCATCCAAGCTAATCCCATCTAGTGATCAAGCCAGGCTGCAATCCTCTGTACCATTCTTTTGCTTTGCCTTTGAGAGAAGATGCCAACAACAAGAGATCATGATTCTCAGTTGTGACATTGTGAATGGAGCATAAACTTGCAACATCTTGAATGTGATCTATAGGAGAAACTGAGCCATCTCCAAGAAAGTGAGGCAGTGCCTTCCATGTTGTATTAGGAACCTGACCTTGCTGCTGAAGAACAAGAGGACTTGAATCCCAAGTCACAAAAGGTAGATCTCTTTGAATAATCAGATGCACATAAATACCAGGGGTTGCCATGGTCTGCAGAGGCAAAGATCTGAGAAAAATTCACTGATAGAGTCGCCAGATGGAAGATTCATGCTCCTATGAGCAGATATTTCTATGATTTTCCATCAAAACCACAAAATACAGGGCAAAGATTCAGTGAAAATAAAGACCCAAGTCTTTGATTCCAGTCCCACCAGGCATGCCAAAAACTATTGATGTATAAATTTGTGGGTCTAATCCAACAATCAACATGGGAAGTTTCAAAGGTGTGGGATTGACCCCAAAAACAACCTCTAGATTTTAGGGAAGCTGGCTCTTCCATTTTCAAAGGGGGGTTTGGGAAAAGGACAGAAGAAGAAATAAGATTACAAAAATAAATGCCTAGATCTAAGGCAATGCGTCGGATTTAAAACTTAACCAGTTGCACAGTGTCAAACCTTAAATGATTAATTGAGAAATCAAAGAGCAAAGTGCATGATTGATACCCAGTTTATAAGCAGATCTAACAGAGGCAAAGAAATAGAAATTAGAAACAAGAACGGAAAATAGACTCAGATATGCACAAAACATCATTCCTTTTCATTATTTGAATGATAACAAATTACAAAGGCAAAAATTGTTGCACAAAATAACTGTTACAACCCTCCTTTGAAGCTTCTGCTGAGGCAAAAATAAAATCTCTGTCTGCTTCTCCAACCCTCTATGTAGAACTCCTTAACTATGAGGCTCAGTTCTATATATATAGCCAAGAAAAAATGAATCTATGAAAATCTCTGCTCAGAAAACTCCAACTGAAAATCCCCCAAAATCTGACACTGATTTCGGCAAATGCAACTGTATCAGCAACTACAACTAGCTGTTTTGTTTCCATAGCTAGAAAATATGCATTTACCTCCACCCTCTTTGGCTTGCGTGAGAAGAAAAATCTCCCGCCGCTCATCTCTATGGCTACCGTTAAAAATAAAATGGCTGCAATTTATTTAGGGTTTCATCTCTTTCTTCCTGTGAGAAGTAAGAATCATATTTTAATAAAGCTTTCACTTTATTATTTGTTGGGACCCACATCATTAAGAAGATACTTAATCATATCTAAATCCGCCTTTATCTCCCGTGAGCATTTAGCTACAAATGAGACCTTTACACATTTATTAAAATAAGGCATTTTAACTTATGAAGAGGGGACCCACTGTATTTGATGCATTTATTAAAATGAAACAAAACATTTTATTTTCTCTCCTCCACTTGCTCCACGTGGTTTCATCTGCTGCTTTCCTTTGCTTCTCTTTATCACAGCTTCCATGTGTCCACTTTCGCTTCTTTCTTAAGCCTCTTTCAAACTCCCGACAGAATTACATATGGCGCTATCTAGTGTCTTGCTTCTTACTGCTTCCAAGCCATTGATTTGCTTTGAATCTGATGGTGACTATGTAGCGTATTTGAAACCTTATTCTATTTCCTACACTTTCATCCTTATACGTTGAGCCTTTATTTGAACTTCATGAAGCGTATCCTACTCCTTTGGACTGCGCCCATTCATGGCTGGCACCCTTGCCTTAGCTTATACCTTGTTTGGAATCCATTTGATTCTCTTTAGAGCCATGCCATCATACAATGATTCACACATCATTAGTTATAACGCCATGATTTGAAAATGACCGACCTTCTTTATATGGCTGAGTGCCTCTAACTAATGCTGAGCTTTAAATCGATGGTCAAGCTTCATTATAACTTGCACCTTTATTTCATGATGCCTATGATGCCTCTTCAATATATAACTACGGATGCTTTCATATATTGTTTTATATGACTGAACCATTCGTTGTAACTAAGTTCTTAGAGACAACATCACTTTCCTGAGATTGAGTGCCATCTTGTTTAGAGGTTGAGACTCCATATGTTATATGATTGCACCTTGTTGCTTGAGATAGCAACCTTTTGTGTGCACCATCTTCCAAATGCAACATCCATTATTTGTATTGATATAAACCATGCTTATAAGGCCATGCCTTCATTCAAAACTAGCACCATCCTCTAAATGCAATGTAGAAACTTTGGCTATCATTCATTGCAATGGGCCGCACCCTTTGATAGACTGATACGCCTTCAATGAATGTTGATTTCCTTTTGGGTTGTGCCATCACTCCTTTGTATTATATTGTCTATGTTGAGCATCATTTTATATGGTTCGCTCCTTTGATCTCTTGCTGCACCTTTTGAAAAGAAGGCCCATCTTCATTACATTTGAGCTTGAACACTCTTCTTAACAAGCAGCGCCTCTATGTATTTGGTTGTGTGCCTTCATTGGCAGTGTGATATTTGGGGAGGCCACACCTATTTTAAAGGAGTGTGCATCTATAAAGGCTCGATTGATATTTCCCTTGATGGAGGTTGCCCTTATTTCAATGTTGGTGACGCTTTTATATTGGCTAAGCTTTGACTCTTTTATTTGGATAAGCTTTGATGATTTGATGTGGCTTTAATTATGAGTATGGGCTAGGTGTCTCTTTCATACTACAACGCCAATCTTCTATTAATAGGTAGCAACCTTTATTCACAATTGGTTTTGTTTGTATAGGCCTCCATTATGAAGTGACGTGCCTTTCTCATGAAATACTGTGCACTGGATTTCTATACTGCCCCTCGAACTCAAGAAATGAACTTATCCCTTCAACTACTACCTGTTGGTCATGATGTTAGTCATTCGCAAACATAGAATAAAAGTTACACAACAACCTTTACTCATCTTGAAAGATACGATGAATTCAAAGAATTCATGATCCCAAGTCTCCGTTGATTAGGTCTTAATCTACTGACGTTACTCAGTGGTTGATGTGTGTTGCTGTTTTCCATTCAGGGGCCTTACGTGTTTCTACACTGTTCATCATCATCATCTTCAAATATCTTGCTCTGGATGTTCGCTCTGCATAAGCCTCCAACAATTCTACCTCTGCACTGTAAATTTAGTCAAATAATGTGCATACAGGCTGATATTTGCATGATTTCTACCATTATTTATGATTCTTTGCATGATATTTTCAGTACTACATGCATTTAACTCAAATATGCTAAGGATCTTCAGTTACATACGGGATTTCAGCATATTTCACTGTTTCTGCTTGTTATTTATCATGATTTGCAGTTATGGTGATGGATTAATGAAATTGAAAAAAAGGAAAAGGGTTAGAGAGTGAGATTCCTAAAATTACTGGACTTAGATCACTGATTCACATACAAGCTCCCATACTTGCAATGAAAAGAAGGAAAACTAGAAATCATACTTCACCAGGACATTCCACAAATCCGCATGATCTAGTGCAAAGCTTCAAAGGAAAGTTGACAACAATATGTAATGAAATGAAAGCGCTTCCAGTTGAACACAGCATTCACCAGTACATATCCAGAAATCAACAGAAGATTACGTAAAATTTACAATCAGGATGTAATCTGGAACTTCATATTCATTCAGTATGCTCAAGAACAGGTACATTTACAGTGATCTGAAGAAAGAACCTTGACATTTCAACAATTCTATCCTCATTAGTCTCAGTAATCCGATCTCCTAACTTATTCTACAGAAATTGACTCTTTGCGCCAGATGCGTCTATGTACTCTAATGTATTTCTCTCCTTTTAAAATGACAAGCTCTGGATGTTATATAGAACAACTGCCAGAAAATGGTTACAATGATCCAAGGATCAGGATCCTCTCATAACAAACAACGGCCCAGATGAAAAGCACATGCTTCGTCAGTTAGCAAATGTACAGCTGGCACAGAATATTCCAGCATCTTCAACTTGATTCGGCCTCCAGCTGGTGAACAGCATATTTGACAATATCCTCCTCATTTCCGGCTCATGTTGCCTCCATGCGCAACTTTGTAATGCTCAGCCTCAGCAGCATCATCATGATCTCAACGTTCAGCTTCAGCAGCATCATCATGATTTCTTCATTCAGCTTCAGCAGCATCATGACTTCAATGTTCAGCTTCAGCAGCATCATGATGATTTCCTGCAAGTAAACAGACAAACATAAGGTTCATCATCATCATGATAAACAACAGGAAGTAAACACCTTATTAAACATACCTCTCCATGTGCAGCCACATGCAATCAGGCCCTACCTGTGAAAAATATGCACTAAATGCATAAACAGCATGAAAACAACCAGGTCAACCATCGTTGACCAAACATCAGGCAGTCGGGCTTTCAAATTTCCATCGCTTCATGTTTTTGCCCATTTTCTTGTATATCGGGTTCAAAATATGATGATGATGATCTCAAATCATACAAGGAAATAATCGCCCTTCAACCATCCCTAGAAACCGGTTCGCATGCCCTGCATCATCATCATATTTGCATCGGCGTGACTACATATGATCAGGGTGACAATTTTACCCTAGGCCGACGGCAACAGTTATACCGACGCCAAAAATCATGATGATGACCAACTGTATACTTCAAAGTGGCCGCAGGATATCACAAAATATGATGATCCTCCTTTCCTAATACCCTGATGAAAAGCACATCAGGATGTTCACTTCTGCATACTGGGAAAGAAAGACAACGTCATCATCATCATGATGAAGACAAACAGGAGGACTTGGAAAATGATCCCGCCGCTGAGGAAAATCATGATGACGTCATCGTCATCATCAGGCTTTGTTAAAATGCAAAGGGATGACGTCACCGTCATGTTTCATTAAGATCAGGAGGTAAATGGAATATCGGGTTCCCTCAAAGGAAGATGATCAGGTGGATGAAAGCAATATAACCCTTTTTTTTACCAAGGCAATCCGCTCGAAAGATCAAGATGATGAACATCATCATCATCATATACGCACTGGGTGATCAAAAATATGATCCTGCTGAAAGTCCTGATGACGTCATCAGGATATCCGGGGCTTGTGTTAATCTTCGAAAATGACGTCATCGTCATCATCATATTGGCGAACAGGATCATACCCTGGAAAATATCATGCCGAAGGAGAAAGGTGATGGTGACGTCATCGTCATCATCATATTTGCAAAAGGTTATACTCGTCGGCAGGATGATATTACGAACTGTTGGGTAGAGAAAGATCATGATGATGATCTTTGGCGATACAAAAGAAATGAAAATCACCCTCCGCTTCGAAAGATAAGGTGATCATCATGATCACGCAAAAGGAGGTTAGGAGGATATTAGGAAATGTCGGGTCTCGAAATATCATGATGATGTTGATCACCAAGACTTGGTCGTGCGCGCAAATTATGCAGATGGCAGATTTCTCTAAGCAAGGTGATGATGATCATCAGCATGATATTACAATATGCTCGCGACGTTGGAATATCATGATGCTCGCGATGTGAGAATATCATGATGAAGATGATGTTAGAATATCATGATGCTCGCTAGGTTAGAATATCATGATGCTCGCTTGACGGGTAAAACACACTAGCATTTAAGATTGACGTCCGGATGTTTCGGGACTGCATGATCTTCATCAGGTGATAGAGTAAGATCATGATGATGACCTTTGGCGATACAAAAGACTGCCTGACGGGAAAGGATTACTACGACTTAAACTTGACGTCCGGATGTTTCGACCTCAGGATATTATCGGGGAGCTTTTCAAATATCATGATGATGATGTTCATATAGCAATTATCAGGTTTGACCAAAACTTTGACTGCTCACAACTCCCTCATATGGACGAATTTTCAAGTGATGCAAAAGGCAAACCTGCATGAAATTTCAAGCTCTTTCTAACCATGAAGTCATAGAAACAAAATATGAACTTTGAAAAACTAACCTCATGATGATGACCTACCTCATCCTGACCTTCATGATGATGATGCACCTGACCTATTTTTACCAAACCGCCAGAAACAGACAACACAAGCCAAAACAAAAGCTGGGTCCCTGTTTTGCCAAGTCAAAATGGGGCGTGTTGTGTAACCACACAACAACTTGCCACCAAAGAAAACAACAAAATTCAAATGATTCAAGTGATATGATCATATTCATCTATAGTATTCTAATTCTGTCTAAGTAAATCATCATGATCTTTGAATGATAAAATTTCATTATGGTGATAAAGCTAACAAAGGATCAGGTGTGTGCAGATGATTAATTATCCTCATCTTGAAAGCAAGTTGAAAACATAAGTAACTGGTGTTAAACTACATAGTTGGAGATCATCCCTCATAGCCAACCTGGATAGAGCCTTGCTGCCAGCAGGTGTCTATAACCCCGGCAAGGTTATCTATACAATCTCCCTAAGTAGGGCTCCACTGCCAGCAGGCGTCCATAGCCCCGGTAGAGTTACTTAGATGGCCTAATTTTATTTCATTTCTGATTTTCCTTTAAAAATTTAAATTTGATATCATCATGTCTGCTCATTTGTACAAGGTGTAGTCACTTGCAGCTTTAGGTTGGAGATTGTATTGGTAGCAAGGAAGTCCCTTTAGATTTTTCACTTAACACCTATACTCATATCTTCAACAAACCCAAGGCTGTTAGGTGTTTCATTGTGTTTGATTCACTTTGGACAAGAAAAAGTACCCTGATGAAAAGACATCATAAACCTGATCATGAGTATTTATCAGAATGAATTACAATCTATATCTAAATCTGATCTCATCACTTGAATCCTAACAATTTAGTTATTTTCTTAGGTGATGAAGTGCACCATCCTGACTTACCAGAACAAGGTCCCAACCAACAAAAACAACAACAACAACAAGCAAACACTGTACAAACAACTATACAAAATTATATACAACACACTACTAGGCAAACAAAAACCAGAAAAATACCTAAGGACACCTGCATTTGCATACTTCTTTTGATTGTGCAGGAGTATCAGGGTATTAGTTATGGTTCTCAACCTAGCAAATTTATCTTTATATTCTGAAGAATATTCTGATATTCTGAATTCACTGTATTCAACAGAACAACTCTTGATGATCAGCAACTGAGGAAGCTCACCATGTTCATGATTAATCCATATGCATGTCTTATCTTCTGAATTTCCATAATCAAAATAGTATTCAACATCATTTACTGTGGAAAGGAGAAATACAACCTGGTGTATTTCTGGCTTTGCTGGACATGCTTCTTCATTGGCAGTTGGTCTTCCATTTGTCATTATATTTTCACTGCTTGGCTCAGTGCCTGGTCCCTCTTCAAATTGAAGGATGTATGACTTTTGATGTACTAATTCTTCATCTTTATCCAGCCTTATCCCTTCATTCTGGATGTTCAGATTATCCTCCAGTTTAGGAAACTTCTCAGTATTTTCTTCAGTTTCCTGCACATCAGCATCTAAATAAGTATCTTTATTATCACAACCTGATATACAGAAATTTATCATTTCTAAATCATTTGACTGTAAAGGAGAAACAACTTTCACTTGATGAGGACACTCCCCTGTTTCATTTTCTAAATATTTCTGGAGTGACATCTGATTATGCACAACAACTCCAAAGTCTTCTACGTCTTCATCTTTCAGGAATTGTTCATTGAATAATTCACATCTTCTATCTAGTAAAGGATCTGGTTCCATTAACCTGCAACATTCTTGCATTTGATCATTTAATTCAAAGAAGTCAGGTAATAAATCAGCATTTATTTTCTTCTCTATGACTCCCTGAGTTACCATCATAGGAACTTCATCATTAGGAGTGCATTTAAATTGTTCTACTATCTGTTTACACTTCTCTTTACCATAGAATGACTCCAGGAAAGATGTTTCATCTTCTTTATCAAAAGTATTAGGATCAGAATCAAAAATATTATCCTGATGAGTGATTTCTTCTCTAAAATTTTCACAAGATTCATACCTGCATACTGACTGATCCTTACTTGTATTAGGAAGTAGAGAACTCCTATCAATCCCACCATAAAATGAATCCAGGAAAGATGTTTCCTCTTCATTACCTTCTGGAACTGATTCAGCTATTGTATTTTCTAGAATCTTTTTCAACATGACCAAGCAAGGGTAGCAATCTCTCTCTGAATGCTCTTCATCATGTAATCTGCACCAGCTTTCAATCAAGACATCATCAATGGGCAAACCTAATATTTGACTACACTGTATATTTCTAGACAAGTATAATTCAAAATCTTCAGAATGATCTACTTCAGTGTCTGGACAATTAATAACTTCTGGTGCTGCATCTGCTTGTTGCTCCAGAATTTCTTCATTTTCCTGGCGGATTTCTTTATTTTCCTGGCAAACTTCTTCATTTTCTTGGCAAATTTCAACCCTGAACACGTCCAGAAAGAATATTAGTCCTTTCAAGTATAAATCCAACCTTGTGAGGAAAGTTAAACAATTTATTTCACTGTGTTCTGTAGTCTGGTGTATCCTGCAACAGGTAGATAAACCAAAGTTAGACAAATTGTGAGGGTAAATCTGCCCATTCAGAGTTTCCTGAAATAAAGGAATGTTAATTTGACAATTATTTTCATATGCATCCATCAAAATGAGACTCTATTCTTCAAATTTCTTTAGTATTTTGCAATTTTAAGGAGATCTGTCATATCTCAGATTAAAACTTTGAAAGTCCAGAAAATCAAACAAATATTTGATGCTTTGGGCTAGATCTTTGCAAAGGTGCAACCAAAACATCTCAGGTAAGAGATATTTGCAACATTTAGCTCAAATGCTGAAATATTTATGCAATATTTGCAGAAATCAAAAATTCTTTGTTCAGGAACAGGATCTATTATTCGGCCCTCCTTCTAGCGCCAATTTATGTTGCGTTAGAAGCGAGGAGCCTGCAGATACGTTTGCAAGATTTAAAGCGGGCTACTAAACTGAGGCAGGGGATATCACTTCAACTGAACAGGATTTATTTGCTGAGAAATGGCTCAGGCCCTCCTTCTAGCGCCAATTTATGTTGGTCATGATGTTAGTCATTCGCAAACATAGAATAAAAGTTACACAACAACCTTTACTCATCTTGAAAGATACGATGAATTCAAAGAATTCATGATCCCAAGTCTCCGTTGATTAGGTCTTAATCTACTGACGTTACTCAGTGGTTGATGTGTGTTGCTGTTTTCCATTCAGGGGCCTTACGTGTTTCTGCACTGTTCATCATCATCATCTTCAAATATCTTGCTCTGGATGTTCGCTCTGCATAAGCCTCCAACAATTCTACCTTTGCACTGTAAATTTAGTCAAATAATGTGCATACAGGCTGATATTTGCATGATTTCTACCATTATTTATGATTCTTTGCATGATATTTTCAGTACTACATGCATTTAACTCAAATATGCTAAGGATCTTCAGTTACCTACGGGATTTCAGCATATTTCACTGTTTCTGCTTGTTATTTATCATGATTTGCAGTTATGGTGATGGATTAATGAAATTGAAAAAAAGGAAAAGGGTTAGAGAGTGAGATTCCTAAAATTACTGGACTTAGATCACTGATTCACATACAAGCTCCCATACTTGCAATGAAAAGAAGGAAAACTAGAAATCATACTTCACCAGGACATTCCACAAATCCGCATGATCTAGTGCAAAGCTTCAAAGGAAAGTTGACAACAATATGTAATGAAATGAAAGCGCTTCCAGTTGAACACAGCATTCACCAGTACATATCCAGAAATCAACAGAAGATTACGTAAAATTTACAATCAGGATGTAATCTGGAACTTCATATTCATTCAGTATGCTCAAGAACAGGTACATTTACAGTGATCTGAAGAAAGAACCTTGACATTTCAACAATTTTATCCTCATTAGTCTCAGTAATCCGATCTCCTAACTTATTCTACAGAAATTGACTCTTTGCGCCAGATGCGTCTATGTACTCTAATGTATTTCTCTCCTTTTAAAATGACAAGCTCTGGATGTTATATAGAACAACTGCCAGAAAATGGTTACAATGATCCAAG
Source organism: Cunninghamia lanceolata (assembly GCA_027924645.1). Lineage (NCBI taxonomy): Eukaryota > Viridiplantae > Streptophyta > Pinopsida > Cupressales > Cupressaceae > Cunninghamia > Cunninghamia lanceolata. The sequence continues at coordinate 13,722,714 of BSBN01001272.1, read as the reverse complement.
GATCAGGATCCTCTCATAACAAACAACGGCCCAGATGAAAAGCACATGCTTCGTCAGTTAGCAAATGTACAGCTGGCACAGAATATTCCAGCATCTTCAACTTGATTCGGCCTCCAGCTGGCGAACAGCATATTTGACAATATCCTCCTCATTTCCGGCTCATGTTGCCTCCATGCGCAACTTTGTAATGCTCAGCCTCAGCAGCATCATCATGATCTCAACGTTCAGCTTCAGCAGCATCATCATGATTTCTTCATTCAGCTTCAGCAGCATCATGACTTCAATGTTCAGCTTCAGCAGCATCATGATGATTTCCTGCAAGTAAATTGACAAACATAAGGTTCATCATCATCATGATAAACAACAGGAAGTAAACACCTTATTAAACATACCTCTCCATGTGCAGCCACATGCAATCAGGCCCTACCTGTGAAAAATATGCACTAAATGCATAAACAGCATGAAAACAACCAGGTCAACCATCGTTGACCAAACATCAGGCAGTCGGGCTTTCAAATTTCCATTGCTTCATGTTTTTGCCCATTTTCTTGTATATCGGGTTCAAAATATGATGATGATGATCTCAAATCATACAAGGAAATAATCGCCCTTCAACCATCCCTAGAAACCGGTTCGCATGCCCTGCATCATCATCATATTTGCATCGGCGTGACTACATATGATCAGGGTGACAATTTTACCCTAGGCCGACGGCAACAGTTATACCGACGCCAAAAATCATGATGATGACCAACTGTATACTTCAAAGTGGCCGCAGGATATCACAAAATATGATGATCCTCCTTTCCTAATACCCTGATGAAAAGCACATCAGGATGTTCACTTCTGCATACTGGGAAAGAAAGACAACGTCATCATCATCATGATGAAGACAAACAGGAGGACTTGGAAAATGATCCCGCCGCTGAGGAAAATCATGATGACGTCATCGTCATCATCAGGCTTCGTTAAAATGCAAAGGGATGACGTCACCGTCATGTTTCATTAAGATCAGGAGGTAAATGGAATATCGGGTTCCCTCAAAGGAAGATGATCAGGTGGATGAAAGCAATATGACCCTTTTTTTTACCAAGGCAATCCGCTCGAAAGATCAAGATGATGAACATCATCATCATCATATACGCACTGGGTGATCAAAAATATGATCCTGCTGAAAGTCCTGATGACGTCATCAGGATATCCGGGGCTTGTGTTAATCTTCGAAAATGACGTCATCGTCATCATCATATTGGCGAACAGGATCATACCCTGGAAAATATCATGCCGAAGGAGAAAGGTGATGGTGACGTCATCGTCATCATCATATTTGCAAAAGGTTATACTCGTCGGCAGGATGATATTACGAACTGTTGGGTAGAGAAAGATCATGATGATGATCTTTGGCGATACAAAAGAAATGAAAATCACCCTCCGCTTCGAAAGATAAGGTGATCATCATGATCACGCAAAAGGAGGTCAGGAGGATATTAGGAAATGTCGGGTCTCGAAATATCATGATGATGTTGATCACCAAGACTTGGTCGTGCGCGCAAATTATGCAGATGGCAGATTTCTCTAAGCAAGGTGATGATGATCATCAGCATGATATTACAATATGCTCGCGACGTTGGAATATCATGATGCTCGCGATGTGAGAATATCATGATGAAGATGATGTTAGAATATCATGATGCTCGCTAGGTTAGAATATCATGATGCTCGCTTGACGGGTAAAACACACTAGCATTTAAGATTGACGTCCGGATGTTTCGGGACTGCATGATCTTCATCAGGTGATAGAGTAAGATCATGATGATGACCTTTGGCGATACAAAAGACTGCCTGACGGGAAAGGATTACTATGACTTAAACTTGACGTCCGGATGTTTCGACCTCAGGATATTATCGGGGAGCTTTTCAAATATCATGATGATGATGTTCATATAGCAATTATCAGGTTTGACCAAAACTTTGACTGCTCACAACTCCCTCATATGGACGAATTTTCAAGTGATGCAAAAGGCAAACCTGCATGAAATTTCAAGCTCTTTCTAACCATGAAGTCATAGAAACAAAATATGAACTTTGAAAAACTAACCTCATGATGATGACCTACCTCATCCTGACCTTCATGATGATGATGCACCTGACCTATTTTTACCAAACCTCCAGAAACAGACAACACAAGCCAAAACAAAAGCTAGGTCCCTGTTTTGCCAAGTCAAAATGGGGCGTGTTGTGTAACCACACAACACTACCAAGCTTCTAATGTTTCTACATCTTGATATGTTAAGCATCACTAAAGATCGGCATGATTTGAGGTCTGGCAACCTTATCAGGTTCACAATTGCATAAGATCAAGATTTTTAGAGTTTCCAAAAGGGATATATCATATATTGCCTTTAGTTGTGTACAGTCACCAGCATCTAACTTCACAAGTCCCTTTAGAAGAGTTGAAATTGTTTCTAGAGATTGGCATTTTGCTTGAGTTCAGTTCCCTTATTCTGAGGTAGCATTGCCCTTTATAGAGTGTGCCTTCCATTTAGACTTGCAAGTGCATTTACCTTGTAAGCTGAGTGCCTCTACTCAAAAGTAGCGCCTTTGTATTTGGAAATATGCCTTCTTTTCATAGGTCATCTCCTCTATTGAATAGCTGAGATCCTTCATGTTCATTGGCAGTGCCACTATTAAGTTATGGCAAGCTTTGCATTTTGAATCTTAGTGGCTGCATACTTTCTATAAGTGGTACCCTTTATTCTTGTGTCATGATTTATGACTTGCTGAGCTATGATAAAAGGTTACATGCCTTTTTTTCCTTCATATGAAGGCTGATCCTCCTTTCTGAGAGCATTCTTTTGGTATGCATCATGCTTCTTAAATGAATCTTCATTTGAACCCTCATTGAATCTCAACTGAATCTCCATTGAATCTCTACCAAAACTCATTAGCTAAATCTGATATGAAACTCATTGATACCAAAAATTTTGAAATGGTGCAAAAAAATGCACAACAGTGTCCAAAGTCCTTGTGTTGAACTAACACTCTAATACCAAATGTCATGCCCACATTTGCTTGTGGACATGAATGCCCGAACCAACAATTTTTTTGTTTTATAACATCCTTAATGCATACTTACTATCGTGTATCACACGATCACCTAATGTACGCACTTAGTTGTGTTGCCATGTAACATCAAGCCAAGCATGCCATTCAAGCAAGGAGAGGGATTTAGAAAGTGACAAGTATAGTGAAAATTGTTCGTACACCTTACGTAAATGGAGGTAGCCTAAAAGGGTTCAACATCACATTATGAGACACAATGAGGGAATGATTAATAAGATAATTCCCTCCTAGGTTTTCTATATGAAAATGGAAATGACCCTACCTTAAGAGCATGAGGCCCAACTAACTAAAATTAAACTAATTTCCTAGCATGCTATTGTATAACTAACACTAGACCCTTTAATAATTTCTACTGGAAAAGCAACATATAAATTTAAACTAGTACAATAAAAATAAACCTCAATTTTACATCATTACTAGGAAAATAGATTACTACTATGAAAATAACTAAAATTTAAGTCTACCATTGTAAAGATTGTAGTATTCCAAAGAAGAGGATTTGAAATAATTTAAATGACAACAATATTGCATAAAAATAGTTAATACAATATTTTCTCTCCTCTCAATCATATTAAATTTTCTTAAAGCAATAATAAATAATTGTCTCCAATATAAAATAAGTACATATTTAACAATAGATTTATTGAATTAAAATAAAATATATAAATATCATTCTCTCTAAGGAAGACAATGTTGACTAATAAACCCACTAATTATTAACAACCCATTAAAAAACACCATAATGATCATTTTCACTAGACTCATTAATTAGACATCAATTTCCTAAATTTATTGTTTAACCCATAGCATACTATACACAAGGTGGGAGAGTTAATTAAGCTACATTACTTAACACAAGCAATCTTAGTTCCACTAATCCCTAAGGCAACTCCACTAATCACATGAGGACATTATAAAAGAGTCTATTAACACTCCTTTATTCTTATTTTGTTTGTAGGTTTGGGAGAAGGCAAGAAGAGGAAGAAGGAAGGGAGTCTCCACAAGTTTGGTTGTTTGTTGAGTTTTCTTTCTCATATAAATGTTTAAGTTTTCCTACAAGTTTGTGCATCTAGTTTCCAACTAAATTGTTTTATTTGTTTATTTTCACAATGAAATCCTCTTCTCAAAATATATGAGAATCATAGAAACTAATACACATTGAATCAATGCATGTTATATAAATAAACCTGGTTTTAAGGTCTAGGAACCATTAAACAGCTAGAGTCATACTCTGTGTAGCAGGCCTATCAGCCAGTAATCTGTCACCTAACAAGTTGCAACTCCTAATCTTACAAAAACAATGAACAAAACATCAATAGCCCCGTTAATAGGGTTGCCAAGCTTGAAAGTCTTTCACACAACAAATTGCCACCATATACAAAACAGAGAATCTACTCGAGAGGGGCACATTACATCAACCCACTCTCCACAATCAAAATAGAACAAAACAACCAATCATAAAACTTTTGAAGTAGCCTTAGAAAATTTCCTATCATTCGTTGTACCTCCATAACGTGCAGGCCCTTTTGCACCACATTTGGAGTGGAAGCGCAAATGCATATTGAACAAAACCTCATGTTTCTTTCTCTTACTTTGCACCACTGTCCAGTTTCCCTCTGAATCCCCAACTCCCACATCCTTATCTAATTTCTCTGAGAGATTTTCCTTTCCCTTAGTAGTTGTCCTTTCTCTCTGATCTATCATCTCCTCATTAGGCATAGGCACCATAGAATCCTTGTTGTTGTCTCTCCCGTCAGGAGAAGATCTCACAGTGGAACTTGGAAAGTCCTGCAAATCTATTGATGTTTCCCTGTGATTGCCCTCCCCGCCGGTCAAAGAAGCCGTGAGATTTAGAATGCTCTAGCGAGAGTCTTCTATTTCCACTATATAGTGGTGAGGGGCTATGTTTTTCCACCAAGTAGCCTGGCTATCCATTCTTTGCTTTGAATAAAGAGCAGCTGTGTGTCGGGTATTGAAGCATCTACGATAGCGAGAGGGTAAACCCTCAAATCAATCATCTGACTCCAACACCCACCAGGATGTGAGTGTAGGTGGTGTGCAGATAGTTGGTAGAACCCTTGTCTACTCCTAAAAATTTCCCCAGTGAGTTACCTATAGCTTCAAGGCAGGCGTCAAACCAAAAATGTAAAGGAAGATTCGGAAGCCTTACCCATATTGGAGTCACATCAAAGGATTCAGTGGATGGATTGAAAGAAAGGTGCCATGGTTTCAGCATGAGCGAAAAACCCTCACAAAACCATTGGAAGTCACACATAATTTTATTTCTATCCCTATCTTTTTTGAAGGCCACCACAAAAAACCCACGCGCACATGGATAAATTTGAGTAAGCCCTTCCAGATGGGGGTCCCAGGTGTCTTTAATCCATTGATGAAGCATCAATAGACTCAGCCAAAAATCCCTAAATCTCCCAATCAACCCCAACTTTGAGAAGTAAGCTACATTCTCAGCCACCTCTCTACAAATCTCCTCACCGAAAGTCACAGAGGGAGAGGATATGGCGCATAGGAGAGGCCGAGTCACATGGGTTACCCCTACCCCTTCTACTCACATCTATTTTGCCTCCTTCCCCAATGGCCCACTCAGAGGTCTATCGCCACACCCTTGGCCATCTACACTTTCCTAAAAATCCCTAGCACTCCTCTTCTCTACTCGCCAACTATCCAGAGAGCCAGAAGTAACCCTAGCCTCCATAGTCAAACCTAGTGCCGAGAAGTCATTAGCATTATGCATATGTCTTTTTCCTCCATTTCTAATGTCAACACTGGATATCGAAACCCCAAAGCCCACACCATTTGACCCATCGTTGACCGACTGTATTGCAGAAGCGTTCACTAAGGAAGAGGGGCAATCAGGAACGATTTCCAAAGGAGTGACTGGCTTCGCAGGGCTGCACAAAAGATCTCCAGCATGTCGCAATTTCAGGAGCGATGCCATTTTTACACACACACACACACACACATATATATATATACAAAGCACATATGCCCAATATAAAGAAATATATATATATATATATATATTTATGAACAATAACATATTTTATTTTATTCTATTTTTTTTCTTTTTATTTATTTAGTTTTATATAGCAGAGTAGATGTATATATTTATGAATTTATATATCACAAAGATATGTATATATATACATACACACACATATACCTCTATATATGTAAATATACATAAGACAAAATAAAATAAATTAGAGGTAGCAAAAATATAATATTTTTTCTGTTTTTAAAACAAAATGTTTTTTTTTGTTGTTGCAGGTGCTTGTAGCCATAACATGACCTTGTGTGCGTAGGGCGTGGACCCCAAATAGGGGTCCCAACTTGCACACACATGCCAGCCCCCTTCGCAGATCTGTAGAGGTGGGGCAGAGCCCCCACCCACACAGGGTTGCGACGGGGTTAGGGTTCGACCTGCCCTACCACAAGTAACTTTTTTTATTTAAAATTTTGTTTGCTTTTTATTTATATATTTTTATAACTCTTTTTTTAAATAAAACTAACCCTAAGTTTTAGCATTTTATTATATAATATACTATTTATACATTTGTGTATATATATAACATATCCATATATATAATATATATAATTGAATAATACTAATTTTTACTGTCTTAAAATAGATTTGTTCAACTAAATGAATGTATGTATGTATTTATTCAACAACAAATAACTTAACAATAATCTATTCAACATGTTTTATCCCATTAAAGAGGGTATACCAATATGCACTAAGACTTTATACTTGCCTCATAATACAAGAAATATTCACCATATTTTTTTTGTTAACTATAATGAATATGCAAATGGAGGAAGGTCTTAAGGCTAATATTTACTTACTTTACCCCAACCAACATTTATTTGCTACTCCTAAAGTTTTCACATTTAAGGAGATAAGATAGGGATTAAAACAATATATTTCTACACTTATATTTTCAACTACACAATACTTTTAAACAAGGAAGTGTCAAATACACAACAATACATTTCAACAAGGAAATGAGAGTAATACATTTGTAACTCCATATGCAATAGTTATCTTCATGAATGCAAATCTATATTTTTCTCAAAACACACTTTGCTTAACTACCCACATTTCTTTCTTTCTTATGAATACTAAATACATTTATTGATTGTCCAAACTTTCACATAGTAAAAAGAGAAAATATATTCTTTGTCAACATTTATACATTTTGAAACTTAAACAAGGGAAATATGAACCATGGTAGGAACAAATTCAATCTCTTGACATTACAAATCATTCCACAACAACATAGTGACCCATAGACCACATTTTTACAACTTACAAAACTTTCATAACCCCATTTACAAAGCTTGACCCAAGGTTTTCAATGCAAAATAAGACTCTTTTACATAGAATGGTTTCTCTTGAACAAGATTTGAACTCCACAATAGGAGACTCTTCTCCTTTCTTGATCCATTCTCACAAAACCTTTAAAATGAGAAACTTCATCCAATGACCAATGGAGATGCTCACCTCCCAGACATTGGCTTGCTCACAAGCCACCCTTGAGCTAGGAGGCCAACTATGAAACCCAAGGAGCACATTACAACTATTACTCCATTCATTTTTCACAAAGGACTAACACACAATACTCTTGTTATGGAGTAAAAAGTGGACACATGCCTTTTTACCTCCTAGTTTAGCTCCTAGGTCCTCATGTTAACACTCTACATGCAAAATATTCATCCTGATGAGAAATCCTCCGAAACCCATGTCAAATGGGAACTAGGGGACCATTTAATGCCTTATCCCAGACCAAAAAGACTCCTTGGGACCTGGGCGCCCACACCCAAGTCCTCCCTAATTGGTTGGGGCAAAATTTAATTCATGTCGGTATAGGACCTTATTAGATCTTTTCAATTAATTTGTGAATGTTTAATGAGAATACATATATAAGTGAGTGTTTGAATTCATTTTAGTACAATTTGATGATAGCAAGGTTATGATATTGGAGCAAAGAGAATTCAAGGCATTCATTGTGTTATTGTTGTAGATTTGTGTTTGTATTGTGTGTGTTTGTTGCAGATTTGGAATCATCATCAACATCCTTGTGAGTTGAAGAATCTTCATTCTCCTAAGGACTTCACCTCTAAGATGAAATCATCATTGTTTAAATCATTTCATCATTATTTGGTTTATATTTTGCCTCTGTCCTGCAAGGACACGCTCTCTCTAATAGCGGTGTTGGGAAGCTTGAATGTTATCCTGGGATTTGACTAAGGCAAATCCCTAAACACCACAACCCCCAAACCTGTTTTCTTCTTGTGTACAGATTACAGGTGCAAGGATTGAAAAAGTGAAGGTACAGGGAGGTTGTTCAAGAGAAAGGGTTTTGAGATCCAAAAATAGTTTGTAGAAATTCCTCTATGGAAGACTTGGGTGCCTGCACCGGTGTTCTCTGAAACAAATACTAGAACCGACATTTGGGCACTCTTTATGACATTTATCTAGTTCTAAGTTTTGGGAGATTCAGACTTTCAGGACTTGGGCACCCACTTTGGAGTCCTTTGACATTTCAACTTCTGTGACATAGGTTATGACATCTCACTTGTCATCTTGGTACTTTCAAATGCTGAGTTTCTGTTGTTGTTTGTCTGCTACAAGATGATTATCTCATAACTAGGGTTTTGCTCATATTTAACCTAGGGTTTGATAAAAGGCTTGCTTAAATCATATCTTTCCATAGAAAATAAGAGCATAAAATTAGTAGCTGAGTCCTCTTTCACCTTGTAGTGACTTAGCTTAGTTTTGTCCTTGAATGTTATAGTGAAAGAGGGTTTGATCTAGTGTACTTACATGCTTGCATTCAACCCCTTTTTCCTATATAACATTTTGGCGAACCTGTAGCATCGATCATTTGCATCTTGCTGAGTGTTGAAATTAGATCTTGTATTAATTCACATCATACTTATCATTCTTCATTGAAAAATCTTGCATACATTTTGAAAAAAAGTAAAAAAATAAGCCTTCTAGGCTTGCATAAAGGCATAGTTTTGCATTATTTTCATTACATATCATTGGAAACATTTCATTTTCTGATTTTTTACATAAGATCTGATCTATATTGCAGAAATTAATCATTTCATGATATCACATCTTGCATTTGAAGATCTCATTTGCTAGGGTTTTGTTGAAAACTTGCATTTTCCCTATAAGCTAGTCATTTGCAAAGCCAGGGTTTATAGTCAAAATCTTAATTAAGATTTTACTACTATCATGAACATTTCAAATCAGATTTTCCACTAATTTATTTTCATATTCATTCAAAAAATTTGCATAATTTTGGAAAAAAGTGCATAATTATCATACTTTTGCAATTACACAATGTGTATTTCAACATAAGCGAATAAGCATCTTTTTCACATATTTTGCAATAAATCAAAAAATTATCAATATAAAATTTTGTGAAGCACTTTTAACATTAAATTCACTTGGTTTGTAGTGACACTAGTGTATTTTTGATCTTTATAAAAGCTTCAAAAAACCGGTTTCCTCAAACTAGTGTTGTGGTGTACAAAAGTCTCTCATATTGGTTGCATTTGATAAATGAATAGATCTTATTGTTCATTATTGTTCCAAGATATTTTATTATGGAATCTTCATGACATTTCTCTTTGGTATCTTTGCATGCATATAGCAAAGATCTTGATTTTCATATATTCATACCCCTCATGGGTGAGCATCATTCAATATTAGAAAATCTAACCGAATTCACATCCATGAACACTCATAAGAAAGATGATTGTGAAAGTTCTTCTATAAATCATGATAATGCATTGGATCTAATATCGAAAGTATATGACGATGATGATGATTCTATGAGTCATCCTATTCCTCTTTTAGTTAAATGTTCAAGTGCACCTTGGATATTACTAAGGAAGTGAAGACCCTCGATCTTCCTCCTTTGGTTGAATGTTCAAGTACTTTGGACATCACTAAGGATGTGAAAAATATGAATAGTTCTCCTTTGGTTGCATGTTCAAACCCCTTGAACATCACTAAAGATACAATCATCGATAATTCTCTTAACAACATTGTACCTTCCCTTCTTTCCAATGCACCTCCTTTAAGAGATGAAGCATTGGTGGATGAAGAAAGGTCTCTCACATTAAATTCTTTAGGGATGGATTTCGAGCTTAATCAAAGTAAAAACAATGTTAATTCAATCATCATGAATAGACTTATTTCACCCACTAAGGGGATAGTGGATAAGTGCACTTATGTTCCTAAACTCATTGTGAATGGGGCACATAATGTGCCTCCTCACTTCAAACCAATGATTACGGTTCAAGGTGCTCCAACACCACCTAGACCCCTGGGTTACATTCTCAAATTTGTAAAATAAATTACTCAAGGAAATCAAGTGTATCAAAATGTGTCACAACAACCCTATCACAATGTGGTTGCTCATACATACAATACGAAAAATAATCAACAAAGTAAACAACAATCGAACACTCTAATTACTTTACCAACTTCTCAACCTATGCTTCCTCAACCACCTCATCTTACTCATAAGGGTGGTCAAGATTATGATCTTGTTGAGAAGCTTCGTGTTACTCCAACTAAGATCTCTCTTTGGGAACTCATACAAACATCGCCTACATACCACAAAATGCTCCAAGAAGCTTTGCAAAAGGTGATTGTACCACCTACTATTAAGCCTAATGATGTAGTAGCTCTATTAGATTGTATTCATGCAACAAAAATGGATATTATATTTCAACAACACGAATTACTGTCAATTGAAGTTCAAAATCAATATGATCCTCTTATAATGTTTATCACAATAAACAAAAAGTTGATAAAGCAATTTATGATTGAAAATGGTTTGGCTCTTAATGTTTGTGGTATTGATTTGCTACACAAAATCAAGGTCAATACATCTTTAATCAAACAAGATAAACTTGATATTCGTGGCTTTGATAACGTTGGTAGACAATCCTTGGGTACCATAACTTTACCTATAAAGGTTGGACATGTGACATTATCTACCCTTTTCCATGTCATGTCTGGTACACTTTCCTATAATATGATTCTCAGTAGACCATGGATTCATGTCATTGGGGCCTAGTTCCGTCTACCCTTCATCGATCGATAAAGTTTATTTATGAAGGTAAACTTCACACCATTGAAGCTGATCTGGAGCCAAAAAGTTGTTTACAAATTGAAACAGAAAAAACATGTTATCAATCATAAGACTCTAAATAAATTAAAAGTTGACTCATCAATACCTCTTGCCGCAGATAATGTTGTGCAAAATTCAACATCACCATCGAATGCACTTTTTGGTGATGATTGGGGTTCATTACATTTTACTCCTTACTTTGTAGGGGAATATAAACTTAATAACCCTAATCCTGATGCATCAAAATTTGCCTCGATCTCATCCAAGAAATCTTTGGAACTACCTAAGAAACCTCAAGTTTCTTTAGTAGAAAACAAAGACAATACTTTCACTTACACTACAGAATATGAGACTTATGAGGCCCTGCCTCCTTCTAAAAAGATGGAGTCTTTGTATGGTCATGGATTTTAAATCCTTTACAAAAATTGCAACTACGTAGGCAATGGTTGTGGTGTAAACCAACAAGGAATTAAAGTACCCTTAGAAGCTGTTGCACATAACTCTTCTGCTAGTATTGGATGTCATTCTTTGAAGCCCACCAAAGCCTACCATCATCCTACTCTTAATATTAATGTAGTATCAACAAGTTCAAGACTAAATATGATATATCCTGAGATGATAGACATGGATTGTCCACTAGGAAATATCCCATTGAAACAGGTAAGTATTTTTCCCTCATTTCGCCACACTCGATGTAGCACCTATGCTAGTTGCTCTCAAGGGTGGCCTCCTCCTAGATATATATGTTGATAGTGTTGTGTTGTGTTTCACCCATTAAATGTTGTCTAGGTCTCCTTGGATGACCCTTGATACTCTTGTAAGGTCAAGGATACAAGGAGACCGCCTCTGTTGTGAAACTTCTTCTATTTGTTTCTCTATTCTTCTAATCTCATCTCTCTTATTGTAATTGTTGTGTGTGGTGCCTTAGGGGCATAATGTTGTGGAGGATGTCTTGGGGGCATTTTCCCACATTGTAAACCTAAGTCACTTTTATCTCCTCTCTCATTTTTTTCATGTTTTTCATTCTTTCGTGGCTCTACTAGTCGGTAGATGACGAAAACAAACAAATACTGATAAGGACTATGCGTCCCTTCAGCAAGAAAGTAAAAATGGACCTAATCCATATATGAAGATGGGGTTGATATATTACTGACGCTTGACTAGTAGAATCACTCCGTGTTGTGATTCGTATTGTCAAATTTGTTGTAACAAACCTTTGAACAATACTCTAAATTTGCTTCTATGCACTTTGGAGTGTTTTGTATCTCACCTTGTAGCTACACTCGATTCTGAGTTGCATGCAGTATAACTCACAGCTATACTCAGTCCCAAACCCACAAGTGTAGCCTTGGTCTATTATATGATATGTTTCTGTGTAGCTTTCATGAATTGATTTGGTTGTTATCTTAGAGTAAGATTACCAAAGCTTATATGTTGTTGATTATGTTAGGAAATGATAATGGTGTGTTTGTGGGAACATTTGGTGATTGCAAGCACATGTCACTTTTGGGCATGGGATTTGTGAAAGCTCTTGTTCCCTTACGTGTTTTCACTTTACCTTAAACGTGATTAATATCAGCAAGCGAGATCAACAACTTTAAGGTGGGGCATATATCATGGTAATTGCTTCATTATTTTAGACATTGATAAAGCATGTTTGCGTACACTTCCTTTTCACCACAAGGCATCTCTGTGATGTGGGGGTTGTGTACTTTGGTCTATTGAATATACCTCCTTTTCACTATAAGGCATCTCCATGATGCAAGTGGGATTGTATACTTTGAGCACATGCTTCCTTTTCATTATAAGGTGTCTGCAGATGTGGGTGGGGTTGCATTTTAAAAGCCCTTCTGCGGAAGGCGGGATGGTGTAACTCTTGAGCTAGTTGTGAAAGGAAGCAATGTATGCGGAAAAACTTCTGACATCGATCTACTAAGGAAAGATTTATGAAAATTTTTACTTTTACAGTTACAGATTAAGATGCACATTAACAGAAAGATAATAACAACTTCCAAATGCAAACACAAAACTCACAACACAAGATATACGCGGGGAAAACCCTTTAAGGTAAAAAACACCACACTCCAAAGCGGCCCAATATATTATTCAAGAATCAAGAAGATTACAATATACTTGTAGAGCAAGCTTTTACAGGAGTATATCCAACCAGAGATCCATGAGGTAACTTGACATCTATAAGATTCTTGCACACAACCTCCATCTCTAGCTCCTGATATATAGGAGATACAATACAATAAACTGTTACTGGTAATTACAAAACCATGAGCCAAAACCACCCAAAAGTGGCGCCCAAATTATCTCCAATCAAAGATGCTTTGTGATGTGCCAAAACACACACCAAGACATGTAACTCTCCCCTTTATAGCTCTTTTATGTGTCCAACACATTTTTACATTTCCCAAAAATAGGAGGTCCAACTTCCAGAGGTCATAACTTTTGATCTGGGTGTCTGATTGACAAACCATTTGATGCGTTGGAAATCTCGTGAAGAGATCTATCTCCTTGTAACCTACTTTGTTGGTTACGACAATTTTTGGAGTGTTTAGAGACCTCTAAGTACCTCAAAATTGAGTTCAAAACTTTTTCGGCAATTTTTTAAAAATAAAAACTTTAATATCTTGAGACCCAGCTATGATCTTGAGTCAAAACTCACCTTAGATGTTTACTTAGTTGTTCCGTACCTTTCGGAAAAATTTTAGGTCAACTAGAGGTCAAATGTAAACTTACTAAAAATAGTAAGTCTCACCATTTTTTGCCCTTTTGGAAACTTTGAAATTTCTAGATCATTCTTCAAGATAAAGGGTATTCGAAAAGACCAAAACTAGGAAAAATAGTAACCTTTCAAAGTTGCAAGGTTGAGACACTTTTCTTAACAAGTTGCACATCCTTTTAACAAAGTCCTCATCATGAGGCGGGGTCGGATCTTGAGTTATTCACCCTTAAGTGTGTCTTTGGTAGTTGTGGTAGTGTAACTCAATTGTCAGGTGTGTTTGGCATGTTTTAGATATTGGAATGCAGCGATGAGCTCCTTCTTATCACCCATGTCTGTCGTGTATAAAACGTATAGTGTGTCGATGACATACTATACGACACTCGTGTATTTTGTGTGTCTTGACTCTTCCATGTGTTTTATGTGTCTTCCTTGAATGTCATGTGTGCTTGTGGCATGGTCTAAAGACGTGTAGTGATGAGCTCCCCCCACACTGTGTGTGTTTTGTGTGTTTTTGCATGGTCTAAAGACGTGTAGCAATGATCTCCCCCCATGCTATGTGTTTTTGCTTAGTTAGAATTATATATATATATATATATATATATATATATATATATATATATATATATATATATATATAATTGCTTAATCATGTCTTCTCTTCATGTCTTCTTTGTGTCTTACATGACTGTATTCATGTTTTCTTTGTGTATTGCGTTCTTTCACTATCTTCTCCATGTATTGCATGCTTCCTTACTGTATTCTATGTGTCCTATGTGACTGTTAAGTGTTTTATTATGTTTGCCTAAGCTTGGGGGCTAGAAATAGTCCTTCAAACTTAGGGTGTGTTTTCATTCTAGTGTTTGATGTGTTTTGATATGCTTCGACTGTACTTTAATGCATGTGTTGAATCGTAAGATCGCACACATTAAAGTGGGGGCTAAATATTATGGAGTAAAAAGTGGGGTAAGTGCACGAAAATGGTATACAAAAAAGTGGCCACATAAAAAATTTGGGCAAAAATACGCTCATGTTATGTTTAAATGTGCTCATGTTGCACATAACGTGATCGCCTTTTGAGTTGCGCAAAATGCGATCGCATTTGGGGCAACACAAAATGTGCTTGCATTTTGGGCAACACAAAATGCGCTTGCATTTTTTTTTTGAAATTTTTATCCCACCTTTTTAGGTTTAGGATTGGCTTGGGTAACCGAGCCTAAGGATTGCACCTCTATGATACCTCCCAAAGATATGTTTTTCATTGTCAATAACATTTTTGAACTTCAACATCATCAGATTTATTCATTTGATAATGAAATTTGATGAAACCACCACCAAAATGACGAGCTAGTTCTTATCTTTCCAACCATATAATTTTTTTAAATTTTGAATAAGTTAATATATTTATTTTTATTTTCTTTAAATAGTGTCCTGATATTCTCAATCACATATGTATTGATTTTTCTTTATAACTTTTGATCCACTTATCAAAATTTTAAAAAAATATACGATTATTCTATACTTCATTCTTTATACATTCAAAAAAAAATTGCATTTTCAATTATTTTTGTGCAAGTTATGTGACACACACGCTCAGTGATGTAGTTTTCAGGATGCATCCACTTTGAAAAATCACAAAAAAAAAAAATTCAATAAAAAATTACAAAAAAATACACAACTTCTAGTACTCACTCTTAACTATAATTTTGCCAATCGGTTTTTAAAAATACTAAATGCAACAAAAAATTTAGGGGACGCACACCAAACACTATGTTATATTTTAGTGAGAAAAATAGGAACATTTTTGTGTGCTTGCAGCATTTCACCCTCTTAATCTTAACTATTTTTTTAAAATCTTAGTATTTTAGAAACTAGATTCAGAGTACTACAATTCTTGTTCTTTTCATTTCTTCAAATTTTGAGTGCATTCATCTCAAATTACTCATCCAAGTTTAGGCTTATTTGATTTTAGGAAAAAAGTGGCCACTTTTGACCCCCTTTTTGTATCTCATTTCCATGCACTTACCCAGTGGACACATGCCTTTTTACCTCCTAGTTTAGTTTTGAAGTCCTCGTGTTAACACTCTACATGCAAAATATTCATCCCGATGAGAAACCCCTAAAACCCATGTCAAATGGGAACTAGGGGCCCATTTAATGCCTTATCCTAAACCAAAATGGCTCCTTAGGACAAATTTAATTCATGTCGGCATAGGACCTTTAAATGGGTCTCTCCTTATTGGCTCTTTCAATAATTTGCAAATGTTTAACAAGAAAGCATATATAAGTAAGTGTTTGAATTTATTTTAGTATAAGTTGATTATAGCAAGGTTATGATATTGGAGCAAAGAGCATTCAAGGTATTTATTGTATTATTGTTGCAGATTTGTGTTTGTATTGTGTGTGTTTGTTGTAGATTTGGAATCGTCATCAACATCCTTATGAGTTAAAGAATCTTCATTCTCATAAGGACTTCACCTCCAAGGTGACATCATCATTGTTTGAATCATTTCATCATTATTTGGTTTATCTTTTGCCTCTATCCTACAAGGACACTCTCTCTCTCTCTAACAATGGTGTTGGGAAGCTTGAATGCTATCCTAGGATTTGACTGAGGAAAATCCCTAAATACCACAACCCCAAAACCACTTTTCTTCTTGTGTGTAGGTTACAGGTGCTGGGACTAAAGAAGTGAAGGTACAAGGAGGTTGTTCAAGAGAAAGGGTTTCGAGATCTGAAAACAACTTGTGGAAATTCCTCTACGGAAGACTTGGGCACCCGCACCAGCATCCTCCTACTGAAACATACACTAGAACTGACATCTGGACACTCTTTACGACATTTCTCTAGTTTTAAGTTTCGGAAGATTTAAACTTTCAATATGTGGGCACCCACTCTAGAGTCCTCTGACATTTAAGTTTCCATGACATAGGTTATGATATCTCAGTAATCATATTGGTACTTTCAGATCCTGAGTTTCCATTGTTGTTTGTCTGCTACAAGTTGATTATCTCATAACTAGGGTTTTGCTCATATTTAACCTAGGGTTTGATAAAAGGCTTGGTTAAATCACATCTTTCCATATCAAATAAGAGTTCAAAATCAGTAGTTGAGTCCTATTTCATCTTGTAGTGACTTAGCATAGTTTTGTCCTTGAATGTTATAATGAAAGAGGGTTTGATCTAGTGTACTTGCCTGCTTGCATTCAACCCCTTTTTCCTATATAACAACTCCCAACCAAGACTTATACAACACAAAGGATACCAAGAGGAATCCAACATAGGGGGAGTAGAGTAGAAAGCTCTGCCTTAGGGAAAAATGAAAACTAATATACCAAATATTGCATGTACACATAGTCATACTTCTTCAAATCTCCCAAGATCTTCCATAACCATCTCACCACCAAAATCACAACTCCAAAACACAAAATGGCACTGATGCCACACAAAGGAAATATGGCACTCATGCCAAATCTCTCTCTCAAGAGAGTGAACTTTTCCCTAAGGAGGATTCTTACCTTCCTCAACCCTTCACATGAGTTGCACTCAACCATTTGGGGAGCCAACCCAAAACACATTACACCTAACCCAAGAACACAACTACAAGCCCCTCAAACAACAATGGAGAAAACAAAGGTAAGAAGAATGCAACAACACATACACTCTTTTTCCATTTTTTCATTTCATTGAAAAACACATATTATTCTACAAAGAAAGGAGCCTACCTCACAAAAGTTTTTCCAAAAAAAAAAATTGGTGAAGAAATATTTTGGTGAAGTCCCTCCAAGAGCTCCACCATCCTTCTTCTCCAATCTCCAAATCTCTCTCTCAAACTCTCAACTCCATAAGTGAAGAAATGAAATGCAATGTGTTTTCTCCATTTGCAAGGAGGGTATAAGTAATGGATGACATGTCACACCTCCTCTCCAAATGAGAAGATGCAACATGGAGTCCACCCCATCCCTCTCCACCAATCATCATACCCCAAGGAGTGATTTCACTCCTCATGGTTCTCACACATGTGTGATACCTAGGGGAGAGGAATGTACTTGTACACTCTTCTCCAAATATCTTCCTAGGTTGGGCTCCCATATGTGTGAAGCCTTGGGATGAGGTGGTACTTGGTCAAATCCTCATCCCCAAACTTAGGAGAATGGAAGGATATGGTGACAAATCCACCATCTCTCTTCTCAAAACTTACCCACGCCACTTTTTTCCCAAGGAACTTGGGAGTGGTCTAAATCAATCAAATTTAAAAAATTCAAAGTCCAAAAGACCCCCAACCCTAAGGTACATGACCTAGGGACTTAAAATCAATAAAATACACATGAAAAAGACCTCTCAAGCCCCTCAAAAGTAACCCCAAATTTTAAATTTCAAAATAAGACACATAAGCCAACAACTCATCACCCATGCCAACTCACAATTACACACAACAAAAGCATTTTAAGAAGTTTGGAAAACATAGTTGCAGAGGATTACCGTTGAGAATGAATTTGTAGAAGCTAATACAAATAAAGCATCCGAGCAGACGAAAAGTACGACGGTAAACAAGCATCCACAGTGTAATACATTTTTGTTAGATTTATCAATTAGGGTTTTGTATTACATAGCTTTTTATCCATTCATTAGTGATCAATCCTTCCTTTGCAACAAAGGAACATATCCTCGAATAGCTTGGCTCTCCTTTGTGGATGATATAGCCAAGGACCAAGTCTTCGAAGGCTTGTGTTCCAATGCTATGTGGAGAAGGATTGACTTAGTTTGAAAGTATTAATTATCCTAGAGCCTATTTTCCACATAACATTTTGGTGAACCTGACGATTTTGTCAATTAGGTCACTTAAACCCTAGATCTTGCTATTCTCAAATCAATCTCATCTGTTAAAATAGAAAGAAGACAAGCTCCAGACTAGCTTAGCTCTCCCTTGAGGACTATGGATTTTAAAACCAAATTAATCATAGTAAATAAATAACATTACAAAATATACATTAACAAAAGACTTTAGTCCCCATATAGACTAAGGTCAGGCATCACAGAGAATTCACATGGGTTTCTAGTTGACCTTTGAATTTCCATTGTTCATGGAAGGTACCTGCACATCTCAATTGCACACATCAATTTTTCCAATAAACATATATAGCCAAAGCAACTTGAATTAAATTCCAATTATAATCATATTCAATGCAAACATCTATACTCTAAATGATAATCAAAATCCATATCAACATCAATTACATGTCAATACAATTTCAATCATCATTCCACAATATCTCTTAATGTCATCACATATGCATCATAATGATCTATCAAACACATATACCCAATTTCAATTCACATTAACTTGTTTAATAGCATAATCCATAACACATAATTAGACAACATATATGATTAATTAAAGCATACCTCCATCACATAAAATCAAACTAGGATAAATCTATCTCATAATTAGGTCACCATCACCATATGCAAGTAAATAGCTAATCTAATCAAATGAACAATGTCTATTATAGTCTATCCAAATATCATAAATCCAAAATCAATAGTCTAGTGTCTAGGTGTCCCAACAATAATAAGTCCAATGTCCACATATATCAACCATAACATATCTAATAGTGCAACTAGGTATGCCATATATGAATGGACCTCACACATCTCATGGAATGTTAAAAAAAGATGTCATCAGTAAGATAGATGACATCACAGTCAAAGTTCTATCCTAAAGTCACACCAATAATTCTAACCAAGGTGGGGAAACAAACAATATTGGAGTTTAATTCAAACAATACTGATTGAATCAAGTAACATGCTAAGGAAAAAGTTAGGTTCAATTAATTCGTACATTAGAATCTATCAAACTATATGTCAAAATGACACACTTATTGACAAACCTAAAATAAATAGAATACAAAACTAATTTTAAAAAGTATGAAATATACAATTTTTCTTCTCTATAATATTTTTTATAATAATTTCATGGTAAAGTGATAGGGTGTTATGAATTATTTGTCACTCCATAGACTTTAATGAAACAATAGTACTATGAAAAGGATGTTCATGATTTGATTAAAAATGTTAAAATAACAACTAACTAGCATATGAATAAACGTGGTGACGCATTAATAGTTATGTCAATCATGATGTCATATACCACTAGCAATGGAGCATAAAACAAGTCAATTTATTACGTAGTATGAGTATTTAATAATCCCTTCATAGATCTTTATTAAGACACATAACCTCATCCTTTACTATCACATGTTTGTGCGCATAGTTGTTGGAAAACTAAAAATAGATATGTATTCTTTATACCTTTTGAAGTCTTTGAAATCACTCAAAAAAACATACCCATTGATTCTTTATACCATGTATTTTTATTTCCAAGAGTAATCACTTTACATGAACACCCACGAAGTTTGAATATCTAAGATCAACAAAGAATCCTAGAATGGATTTGCATATCTATAATGAACTACAACTATCACTTTTCTTTAATAAGGGTTGGATTGCCTAAAGTTTTTTTTTATGTTATAGGGATTTAGTTTTGTTTTAGTATTATAAGATGAAATGTTAGTATATATGTGTTTATATATATATAGATAGATAGATATTGGTATTGGGTGAAATGATTATTAATGTAGGAAAGGGTTTAGGTAAAGTATAATAGGAAAGAAGTACTAAAAATAGATAAATGTAATGGGAGATTAGTAAGAACTATTTAAATCTTAAGGTTAAGACATTTTAAAACACATTCAATGACGTGAAAATGACATTATTCACTATTGTAAAGTTTCACAATATACCATAATTAATAAATAAAATGGAGTTATATTTGTAAGAGTGGTTACTTTTGGTCATATGTATATTAATGTGTATATATTTGAGACTACTAAGTTTATTACTATAATTAAAGGAAAGCTCAATATAATAGAAGATGATTTGAAGTTCATGAGAAGGTAAAAAAGTTGTATTATTTATCCTTGGTTTTTCAAATTTCTCCTTTTCTTTTTCTTTGTTTTTATTTGTAGAATTGTAATATATTAAATAGATCAATAATATTTATTTTAAATAAGTAAAGCATTGACTTATTTGGTTATATAAATAAAAAATTATTTATAAATAATAAACATTTATTTATTTATAAGAAATTAAAAGGAAAAAAAGAGAAAAATAAATTAATAAAAATTGAAAATGACAAAAATTAATATAAAAAAGGAAAAATAAAAAATAAAAAGGATAAAATTAAATCACGAGAACTAAATGACTTGTTAAAATATATGTTTTTATTTGTTGAAAAGTATGTATTCTTTTTTTTTTGATATGAGGGAAAATGGAAGCCCCATGTGGAGCCCTTCTCTAACTTTCATTCTATTGGTTAACTAGACGATTAGATAAACTTACTTACTATATCAATGGGTCCATGAATCCTTAAAAATTCAAACCTAAATTACATACAACAAACACTCAACATTCAAAAAAATATATTCATATTACTTTTAAAATATTATTCTAACAAAATAACAATGGCCTTTTCAATTGATGTGAAAGGCCCAATAACACTTAAAACTTTGTTTTTACTTGTTATTCGGGTATCTTCAATCTATCAACATTAAAGCATACATAATTTTAAAAAAGAACTAAAAAGAAGAGATGCTCACACAACTTCCATGTGAATGTTTTCTTTTTCTTGGGTTCATACTAATATTCCTTTGAGGATGGAGTGGTTGTTCAAATATCACGGGGGATCATACACAAATGATAATAATAGAGGCATATACATTTTCTATTTTTTGGTCCATTTTATGATAATTTTTTTCTAGATTTGGCTGTTGGATATGGTCATCTCCCATGTGACCCCACCTTATTTTATGTGCCATGCACTAAACGCGGGTATAAACTATATAGAGTGGTTGTATAAGGGAAACTTCCATAATTTGGATTATAGAGGAGAATAAGGCATATCACACTAACTTCACTCTCTATATATGTCAAAATAGATAGTGAGATTTAATATTGTATATCCATTAGTTTGGTTGATATTGCACACTATTTGGTGAGGACCATTACATATGATAAAAAAAAATAAACAAATAGGTTTTCCATGTGAATGTGTATTAATAATTATATATGATTAAGCAATTAAACCTTCTATGTGAATGTGTATTAATAATTATATATGATTAAGCAACTAAACCTTTCATGTGATTGTGAGTTAATAAATTATTAAACAACTAAACCTTTCATGTGATTGTGCACCAATAATTTACTAGAAATAGAAATATTTCTAGGAGGAAAGGATTTTTTAAGTTTGCTTCTTTATATAACTTTCTCTTAACAATCATATATAAGATCATGATATATAAAATCTTGTAAAAGTATAAATCTGCCATGTTTGTATCTATAGGTGAAAAAAATTATTTAGAAAAGAAAAGCAGACTAAGTTAAGGACTTTGACTTAAAAGATATAGTAAAAGGAAGATAGATAAAAGTATTATTATTATTTTTATGTAAAGTTTTTTTAAATAGTTGAAAAGGATAAAAATTGTATATTTTATATTATTGGTTTTATGTTATTTTGTGTGGATATTTGAATATTTGACTTAAAGTATGATTTTAACTGATTTCACACTCTCTCACGTTATATTTTTAGATACCTATTCATCTCCTTAACCTAATATTCATATGGCTTATACTTTTACTTTTGTGAAACCATAGGTTTCTCAATTTGACCAACCTAAGAGAGTTCTTGTACCTTCGCATCTTCATCTCTTTTCCCTCTTGTGGTGTATGGTATACCTACTTCATGTAGGCCTAAGCCTCTTGTAGGCCTAAGCCTCTTGTATTTCATGCTATACCTAATTCACTTAAGGCCAAACCTCTTGTATTCCATGATGCATGTAATGCCCCAGTTTTTTACACTAGGACATTAGCTGACAAACATAGGATGAATAATCTTTTTGCAATGCAACTGTAACACTCACATGTCACAATTGCACACTCAAGCACAAAAGCCACCAAAGTGGCACAAAAAGGCACAAGAAAGAATATGGAAACAAGACACACACTTCTCCAAAAGACAAGAACAACCAACATCGACAAATGACCCACAAGCCAAACAATGTCGACAAACGACCAACAAGCCAAAGGGAGGATTGATCACGAAACCTCCCAAGGAAAAACATCCCACAAGAAACCAAAAATAATGCATCTACTTACTAAGCATTAATCCAACATGATTACCAACTCAAAATCATGGTTACAATTCAAATATAAAAAATAAACATTTTCCAACATATATGTAACATAAATGCCAAATATGAGAAATGGCAAAGGAATGCCATGCTCGTTCAACACCATCGTCGAGATGAGCCTAATATAAAAATGGGAATCACAACCATAATATGGGCACAATACAACCCAACTCATAACCATAACATAAAACAATAAAAATCATATATAAAATATGGCACCAACATGCCAATTTAATCATTTTCAACAAGACAACTTTCTCAACATGACAATTTCCTTATATAATTGTTACGTAAGAAAATATCCCCATGGAGGATTTTCCCTCTTAAGGTTTAGCTCCTGGGTCATGTTTATACATTTAGAGCATTTTTTATGATAATCTAACATCTTGATGAGAAAACCCTAAAGTTTCATGGCAAATGGGACCTAGGGGGTGCACTTAACATGATCCCTGCCTAAAATAGGGTGGAGGACTTGGGTGCCCATACCCTAGTCCTGCCCTATTTTAGGTCAGGCCTAATTTCAAAGTGTCAGTTTATGATCATTATTTAGGTCCTATGCCGACACAGTAAGTTTCAATTACGAAATTCTTGGCAAGAATGTTTGTAGTTGCATTTATAAGCATGATTAGTGATTTATTTGTAAACTAGATGGCAATTGTGATCTTCAGGTATTATTGTGATTAGAGCATTCAAGGTATTCATTGTGTTGCAGAGTAGAGCATTGTTATTGTGTTTGTATTTGTAGATTTAGCATCCATCTCCTCATGGCATGAAGAGCATCTTCCTTCCATGAGATCTTCACTACAAGGTGATATCAATTGTGTTTTCAATCATTTATCATTTGAATTTTGCCTCTATCTCATAGGGATACACACTATTTATCTGGAAACAGTGTTTGGAAGACTTGAATGTCTCTCTGGGACTTGACTGAGGCAAGCCTCTAAACACCACAACCCCCAACCCATTTTTCCGTGATTGCAAGTTACAGGTTGCAGGAGCAGAAAAAGTGGAGTTGCAAGAGAGCAGTGCAGACTATTGGAATTGCATATTAGAAGAGAAAATAGAGACCTAGACTCGGGCACCCGCTCATTAGTCCTCCGGATCCCGCAATTGAAGAATCTCTGGAACATCAGGAACAGGTTACAGACAAGATTCCCAAATCCTAACAAAAAGCATGGCACTGGACTAGGGCGTCTGCTCATTAGTCCTCAACTTTTCTATTCTTTGAACTTCAAAATTTGGTATGCATTTGATTATCTTTTGATATCTCAGTGTGCAAGCATTTTCTATAATTTGTTTGTTTTCTTTCGAATTTGCATAATTAGGGTTTTGAGCATAATTGGACTTAATCAAACAACAAAATCACACAATTCCAATTTTCCCCTATATTCTTAGTGACCGAAGGCCTGTAGTAGACTTCCTACTTGGCTAAAGTCCTTGAATGTTTAGAGGTGAAAGGAGGATTCATACAAACTAGCTAAATAAACACATAAATCCTCTTCATCATTTTTCACCTTAAACAATTTGGTGAACCTGTGTTTTTAATAAATTTTGCACCTTGCTAAGTGTTTTAATTTGCATTCATTTCATTTATTCATATCATTGTTCATCTTATTGCATTTGAAAAATTACAAAAAAAATTGAAAATTTTGAAAAAAATTAGCATTTTTAGCTCTCATTTTCATATAATTTTAATTAGTTGCATTTAATTTCAATAAATTTATTTCATTATCATCAGATCTGATTTAAAATATAGAAATTTTTCATTCATCATTAATTTAGATTGCATTTTCATGATCAAATTGCTAAAAATTGCTTGAAATTGTACATTTTTTCGTGTAACGTAGTTTTGCATTAGCTAGGGTTTGTAGTTAAAATCATGTTTCAGATTTTACTACCATTTTATAACACTCATTAGGACTGATTTCTAACTCTATTGTTTCATCATAGTGGTTTGCTTGCAAAATTTCATGCCTAGGGTTTGGAAACCTTGATTTTTCACTAGATTTGGCCTTATCGACTCTCTAGATTTGCATCATAGGCGTGCTGTAAAAGTTTTTCTACATTACTTGGTTGTTATCAGGGTTATTATCTATTTCCCATCCTAAAATTATTTACAAAACCTTTTTATTGGGCTCTTACAGTGGAAATTTGGTGAAAATTTACATATTTTGGCCATATTTGCTCTAGGGTTTGACCTAGATTTGCACTCCAAGCATGTTGTGAAAGATTTTTTGGCTTTAGATGACTGATATTACTGATATAATCTTCTGTACCTCCTAAAATTATTTACGACACCCTTTCCATCTGGTCTTTGCATTAAAAATTTGTGAAAAAATTACACATTTTAGTGTATTTTCACTAGGTTTTGACTAGTCATCATCTTAGATTTGCAACAAAAGTATGTTGTGAAGGATATTATTGTTTTATTGGATTGATATCAGACATATTACTTTCTGCACTTGATCAATTTCCTTACAACACACTTTCTTTCATTCATTTGCATTGAGAAAAGTTGAAAAAATCAAGCATTTTAGGTTATTTTTACACATAGTTTTGGCACTTGTCTTTTGCATAAATTTTGAAAAGTTTTTAAAATTTGATCTTACATTGATTTGAAAACCTATACACATGGCTTCTAGTCACAAAAACAACAATAGGTTTCCTCCTAGGCCTTACATGAAAAGAAAGGTCCCCGAACCTGAAATTGTGTTTACACCCCATGATAGAACAATTGGAGAAACTGAAGGACCTCTCTATATCACTGTGAAAATAATGGGAAATCCTATGGATGGAGCCCTTATTGATCCTAATTACATGACTAATGTCACCATGGAAGAGTTCCTCTTTTCACATCAATTAATACAAGACTTTTATGACCCTTCAAATATGATGATTAAGACACATAAGGGAACCTTTGAAAACACTTTTAGGAAGATATCTTTATTGGTCAGTATTTTTGAGAAATCTGTAGAATAATGGTTTGATGTTGTCCCCATTTCTGATCTTTTTCACCTCAAACTAGGACATCCATGGTTAAAGGATATGAAAGTTGTCCCTTTAACAATTCATAACTACGTAAAATTTCCTTTGAATGGACAAGTGATTACTATACCTCGCAATAAATATAAACCTTTGGTTGCAAGACAACATTTTACACTGGATTACTTTTGGGAAAAATCTGAGGTGGAACCAGAGCCACGAACAGACTTTAACTTCTTGAGCTATAGAAACTACAAAACAAAACTATTACATCAAGTGGCCGGTCCTTCTAGACAAGAAACAACAAGAGACGAACAACCCACATTTGAAGAGGATCCTAGACTGAAAGGAAATGGACCCTATGCTGAGGTTCCTCCCCTGCCATCCTTACAAGGATTGGGAGGTAGTCATCAACAACAAAATATTTCACCTAGATAAATGAGATTTGATCCTGGTGCTTCCTCCTTTAAAACACAAAAACCTATGGAAGAGAAAAACACTATCTTACAAGAGATAATGAGAGGAACCTCCTACAACAATATAATGAAAAATGCATGAAATAACATAAATAGTAGAAACATAGAAGGAATTTATTGATCACATGCCACTTCGAGGGGGCAACCTCCTTTAAGCAAGCTCAATACAATAAATTCGTGGATGCCTTCATTGGTCTCAACACATACTAATATACTAAGTCTATTCTAAACAACTATTACTTCCCATAAATGTGGGATAATACAATATACTCATGGGACGACTTACAATGTTGGTGTTGGAAATAAGCCACACCCGAATCGACGATGGACTGGTCCAAGAGGGGCCAGTAGCTCAATGGTAGAGCACTCCAGCAGCGAATGGAAGGTCCTAGGTTCGAGTCCTAGCTGGTCCATGTCTCAACATGGTATCAGAGCCAGGCCCAATCTAGGAGCCCCAAGCACACGAGAGGTGTGGCGTAAGGGGGGGTGTTGGTGTTGGAAATAAGCCACTCCTGAACTGACAATGGACTGATCCAAGAGGGGCCAGTAGCTCAGTGGTAGAGCACTCCAGCAACGAATGGAAGGTCCTAGGTTCGAGTCCTAGTTGGTCCATGTCTTAACATGGTATCAGAGCCAGGCCCAAGCTAGGAGCCCCAAGCACACGAGAGGTGTGGCGTAAGGGGGGGTGTTGGTGTTGGAAATAAGCCACAACTGAACTGACAATGGACTGGTCCAAGAGGGGCCAGTAGCTCAGTGGTAGAGCACTCCAGTAGCGAATGGAACATCCTAGGTTCGAGTCTTAGCTGGTCCATGTCTCAACATACAAAGCATATACGTCTTACATTCAAATGTAATATACTAACAAAGTAAAGATAAGGGTTAAACACAGGTTCCTAACATCCCCTCCCTCTTAGAAAATCTTTGTCCTCAAAGCTTAACATGTGGAAATTGTTGTTGAATCTAAAGGAGTGGTTCCCATGTAGCATCCTTTGGTTGCATTCCGTGCCACTATATTAATACCTCTGTGATGGATTAGGAGCGAAGCTGATGAGTGCGCTTGTCAAGGATCGCCTTCGGCTCTAAAATGATGGATCCTTCATTATCCAGTTCTGGTAAAACAATTTATGCATTGATGTTGGTGCCAAGAACTTTCTTTAGACAAGAGACATGAAATACTAGATGAACGTGGGAAGAAGGAGGAAGCTCCAATTTATAAGCAACTGACCCAACCTTCTGAAGAACCTTATATGGCCCATACAACTTTGGAGCCCACTTATGACACCCTTTGAGTTTCAGGGATGATTGCTTGTATGGTTGTATACGAAGAAAAACCATATCACCTACTTGAAAAGTACACTCAGAATGGTGCTGATCAGCTTGTTGTTTCATTCAATTTCTTGCCATGTGAAGATTGTCCTACAAGATGCGAAGAATCTAATCCCAGGTTTGGAGAACCATGTCAACTGCCTGAACTAGTGAACTGCTGGGGGTGTATGGAAGGAGCACCGGTGGTGCTTGACCATAGACTGCTTCATATGGAGTCATTTTAGATGTAGTGTGGCATGAGGTATTGTACCACCATTCAGCGAGAGGGAGCCACTTTGCCCACTGATGTTTTTCTAAGGTGAAGCAATGAATATAAGTTTCCAAACATTTATTGATAATTTCAATCTGACGATCTATTTGTGGGTGATACCCAAAACTCATCTTCAGTTTGGTGCTAGTGTGTCGAAAGAGTTATGTCCAAAAAAGACTGGTAAAAGTTGCATCACGATCTAAGACAATGGAAGAAGGGATGCCATGAAGACGGAAGATCTGGTCCATGAAAATTTGTGCGACTGAGGAGGTGGTATAGGGATGGATGAGGGAACAAAAATGACTATATTTGGAGAGGCAATCAACCACAACCAAGATCACTCTCTTCCCTCCAGATTTAGGGAGCCCCTCAATGAAATCCATAGAAATATCTGTCCAAATCCATGTAGGGATGGGCAAGGGTTCGAGCAATCTAGGAAGGAGTGTCGTTTCACCCTTGTTGCATTGGCAGGTATCACATTCACCCACCATCTGTTGAATTTCCCTTTTCATGCCCTTCCAAAAGAAGTTACGTCGTGCCCACTCATAAGTTTTGAGGAACCCAGAGTGCTCTGCCGATGGAGAAGCATGGAGTTCATAGAAGACAGCTGCTGAAGATCTGTGCCCTGGGGATGCACCAGACGACCCTTATATCGCAGAGAAGCACCATCCCAAGAGTAATCTGGTACAATAGAAGGGTTATTGGCCAACTGTTGAATGATATGAGATAATGAAGTCATTGACATAGCCCTGTTGGACAGATTCTAACCAATTTGGAAAAGGCATAAAAATAGCTAAAAGTGAAGCTTGGTCATCAAATGTGCGAGAAAGAGCATCCGCCACAATATTGTCCTTACCCTTCTTGTAAGTGATCTCATAGTCATATTCCATGAGTTTGCTAACCCATTTCTGTTGTCCTGGGGAGGAGATCCATTGTTCCAGGAAATATTTCAGACTTTGGTGATTAGTCTTGATGCAAAAATGCTTCCCTAGTAGGTATGGCCGCCACTTCTATACTGCATGCAAAATAGCCATCATTTCCTTCTCATATGTAGAGTACTAAATTCTTGGCAGAAAGGGCTTTGCTGGTGAATGCAATGGGATGGTCTTCTTGAAGGAGAACAACACCAAGTCCATTGCCGCAAGCATCACTCTCAATAGTGAAGGTCTTGGAAAAATCTGGCATAGCTAGAATAGGTGTAGTACACATAGCTTGTTTCAATTTTTCAAATTCACACTCAGTAGCATGAGTCTAGGTAAAAGAATCCTTTTTTAACATAGCTGTTAATGGAGCTACAATCTTCTAATAATCCTTGACAAACTTGCGATAGTAGCCAGTTAGCCCCAAAAAACCACGAAGGCTCTTGAGTGTCTAAGGATGCGGCCAATTTTTAATGGCATCTATTTTTGTAGGATCCACTCGAACCCCTTGGGTTGAAACAATATACCTGAGATACTCCACTTCCTCCTAGACAAAAATAGATTTAGACTATTTTGCACAGAGCTGATGATTAGAGAGAAGTTACAGTACGAGATCCAGATGGTGGAGATGCTCAGCCCATGTTTTACTATAGATGAGGATATCATCGAAGAAGACCAGAATGAATTTCCGTAGGTAGGGCCGGAATATTTTTTTCATCAATGCCTAGAATGTTGAAGGAGAATTAGTGAGGCCAAAAGGCATGACCAAAAATTCATAATGGCCATCATGCATGCGAAAAGCCATTTTAGGGATATCATCCTCATGAACCCAAATTTGGTGATACCTTGAATGAAGATCCAACTTGGAGAAAAAATGAGCACCATGAAGCTCATCAACAACATGAATCAGAAACTTATCCTTGATTGTGATGTGATTAAGTGCTCGGAAGTCAATGCAAAGGTGCCATGACCCATCTTTTTTCGGGACAAGAAGAACTAGTGAAGAAAAGGAACTGGTACTAGGGTGAATAATGCCTTGCTTTAGTAAGTCTCGAACGAGCATCTAAATCTCCATCTTTTGGTAAAATGCGTAGCGGTAGGGCATGATGTTGGGAGGAATGCTTCTAAGAAGGAGCTAAATATGATGGTCCTCTAGTCGTGAAGGTGGCAATCCCACTGGTTTGACAAAGACACATGCATACCTATCCAAAATTTGTTGTAGATTTGAAGGAGTAGTGGAGACCGTTGATGGTTGCATCTAAATGGATGGAGCTAAGTGATGACACCATGTGAATTCTTCTTAAGAAGCTTTTCCATGCAATGTGAACTTATGATGCTGAGAGACCCCAATTGTAATCCCTTTAATGTGTGTTTTTTGCCATTGTCAAAAAATTGCATCCAAAGTTTAGCAAAATCCCATAAGATGGGTCCAAGTGTGCGTAACCATTGGGTGCCCAAAACCACATTGCATTCGCCTAAGGGCAAGGCAAACATGTCAAAGCACATGATATAATCTCCAATAGAGATACGCACATTGTGACACTTCCCTTTGCAACGTAATGTGCCCCCATTGGCAATCATGACTTCAAAGCTAGAGCAAGGATGGACAAAACAATTAGCCTGTTTGGCGATTCAAGGGTCACTGAAGTTATGAGTGCTACCAGAATCAATGAGTATTGTAAGAGGGAGCTTCTTGAAGTAACCCTTGTCCTACATGGTTTGTGGGGTGGTGACTCCTGCTAAAGCATGGAGAGAGATCTCTGGGTGGTCTTCCTGAGAAGTAGGGTCAACAAGTGGCTGCTGAGTTTTGACCTGATCATCTATTGTATCCTGAGCATCTACATAAACTTCAGTTGCAAGCAGAGAATCCACATCCAAGAGATAGAGCTTTTGCTCAACACATCTATGTCCCTGAGTGAATTTCTCATCACAATTATAACAAAGCCCTTTTTCTCTATGTGCTCACATCTATGCTTTAGTCAAATGCTTGATAGGAGCTGTTCTAGGAGCTGGCATGATTTGAGGTCTTTGGGAAACTATATTTCTGAATGGAACAAAATTGGATTTGGATCGCTTGTGAGCTATGATCTTGTCCTCTACCAACTTACCTAACCCTAGGGCTTCCAGCATTGTGCTGGGACAAAACATTTTAACCTCAGATCGGATTGCATCCTTTAGACCACTAACAAAACAACTCCCGAAGAATTCATCAGACAATCCCTCTATTTGATTGGCCAGTTTTTCAAATTTTGTCTGATATTCTCTCACATTGCCTATTTGGCGAAGTTTAGTGAGTGCTCCTATGAAGTCATCAAAAGCACTAGGGCCAAATTGTTGCAAAATGAGTTTGCAAAAATCTGTCCATTTTGGCTCTTCATGAGCCTTGATGTACCAACAGAGCCATTGAAGGGCTTCATGTTCCAAATGAAAGGATGCAATGGGACTTTTTTGACATCAAAAGTATTATGCATACTGAAATATTGTTCTGCCTGGTATATCCATCCAGTCAGATCATCACCATTGAAGCAAGGAAAATCAAACTTCGGCCCACAAAAATTGTTGGAAGAAGAGAACCCAATGTTTGTAGAAGACTCTAGCTGTCATCTATTGTTCATGGATAAATGCTAAAGATTGAGGCCAAGAATTTTTTCATCCAGATCTTGGAGTTTGGTCTTGAGGGCTGCAAGTTCATCCTCCATGTTTTTTGCTCCTGCGCAGGTGACAACCATAACCAGGATTTTTTTTTTGGGAATGGGTAAAAAAACAAAAATAGAAACTTTTTTAGTAAAGGAAAATTTGGATTTGGGAAAAACTCCAATGGGTAATTGGGGTTTGATTAGGTTTTGGACACTTTTTGAGGGAAAGGGAAGCAAAAAATGGGGAATTCAGAAGCGGGGTCAAAGAATGGGAAAATTTGTCCAAGAGGGACAAAGGAGCAAAAATATGAAATGAACACTGTGGTAAAATTTGAAGGCTATTTGGTGAGAATCGAAAAAGTAATGGAAAACCCTAAAAATAGACAAATGTGGGATTTCTGGCTTCAATAAGTGGAATTTGGGATAGTGTCCTCAAGGAAGGAAATATGTAGAATGAAATTTTAGGGGTTCCAGTGAATTTTGAGAGGAAACAATCTACCAACTGCTTTGGACGGATTCAATCTGCAATTTGTCGATTGTCAATAGATATGGGCCCCAAGTATGTTCGGCTTCCTAAAGGTTCAGGGAAGTCACTCAACCACCAATGTTGTCTAACGGCTTGCGTATTGGGGTAGTACCCCTCACTCCACAGCTCAGGTAAAATTGATAACCACTTTGCCACAAACGATAGGTCTTGGTTTACCTCATGGATGGGAAGTAGTCAATCAGGTAGGGGTCATTTCCCTTTTCATTGGTAGGTCCTCTCAATGGGCCAACTACTTTGAGGTTCCTGTGGTACTCCTCACAATGAGTTTTAGGGCTATATGCCTAGGCACTTCCCACAGTTAAGCGGATAGGGATATTCCCTGATCTGAACCTGGAATTGAAATGAACAATATAGATGCGAAAAAGAAAGAACTACTGCAATAATCACACACCTGGAGGCTACTGCGGAAAAAAAAATTCAGCAAAAATTCCACCCAGTGAGCCCAAGAAAGTGCTCTGATACCAAATGAGGGGAACCTCCTGCAACAATATAATGAAAAATGCACAAAATAATAGAAATAGCATAAACACAAAAGGAATTTATTGATCGTAGGCCACTTCAATGGGGCAACCTCCTTTGAGCAAGCTCAATACAATAAATTCATGGATGCCTTCATTGGCCTCAACACATACTTATATACTAAGTCTAATCTAAACAACTATTACTTTCCATGAATGTGGGATAATACAATATACTCACAGGACGACTTACAAAGCGTATGCATGCAAATGTAATATACTAACAAAGTAAAGAGAAGGGTTAAACACGGGTTCCTAACAGATAAGTGGTAGGACAAAAAGAAATAGACAATCAAAAGAAAGGAGGAGGAGATGACAAGCTTATGCCCAACGACTTCCATCTCAACAAGAAAACATCTCACCAAACATCGAATCAAACAAAAAAGATCTTAAGAATGGACAACTTTAAAACAAGAACAAGAGTTGGGCTATGGTACCTTATGTCCCACTTTCCTCTAACATTTGGGAGTGGGAAGATGGAGATGATTTGCTTGATGACAACACTTAGTACGATGGTACTACCAGGTAAGTATTCTAACCCTTGATCTCTCATGATGTGTTTCCCTCGTGATGTGTTATGTGTTGTTTAGGCCTCATGGGATGACCCTTGATTCTCTTGTAAGGTCTAGGATACCAGGAAATTGCCTCTGTTGTGACCTTCTACTATTTGTATCATCATTCTTCTATATTGCTTCTCCTCTATTTTCACTGTTGTGTGTTGTGTCTTATGGACATAGTGTTGTGGTTAGTGACTTGGGGGTACCCTCCTACGTGACTGTCCCTAAGACACTTGTTTCTCCTCTCTCAATTTATTGTTTCCCTTCCTCTAGGGATTCTATCTAGCAGGCGGACGACAAAAAACACATTATACTGATGTGGACCTAGCATCCCTTTAGCGAGAAATCAAAAATTGGACTTAGTTCCTATATGACGATGGGATTGTTATATATTATTCGACGCTTGGCTAGTAGAATCACTCCATGTGATCTTGATAGTATCTTATCGCACTTACAAAAACATAACAATACTGCTTCTCTGTGCACTTTGTCTATCTTGAATCTTGCATTATGCATTGATGTTGTTGTTTATCATGATTATATGGACACTAACACTTTTTCTTGCAGGGATGTGTTTGTGGGAACATTTGGTGATAGTAAAGTACATGTCACCTCTAGGAGGCATGGGCTTTGCGAGAGCTCATGTTCCCTTGTGTATTTTCTACCTACCTTAACGTGCTTGATATCGGTACCTGATATCAATCACCTTAAGGTGGGGGCATATATAAGGTAAGCTATCTGTTCTAGATGTTAGCAGTGTGCTTGTTCTCAGGTGCAGTCTTAAAGACTAGTGGTGATGAGTCCCTCCTACACTCTAAGATTTCTTTGCAATCATTTAAGCCCTCTGCAGAGGTGGGATATCGCGTCCTTTTCTTAAGCCCTCATCATGAGGCGAGGATGGTGTATTTCTCATGGAGAGTGCACATCGTGTCATTTTCAAAAGTCCTCATCACGATGCGGGGAGTGGTTCTGTGACTAACTAAACCCTTAAGCATGTCTTTGGAGAATGTTGTGGCAAAGTCCAATCATCGGTGTGTGCCTGTAATGTGCCTGAGATGGTGTTGAACTTAGAAATAGGAACACTCCATCACTTGTCTGCCATGTTTTCTCTGTGTCTTCCAAGTGTGTGTGTATTGCGTGTTTGTTCTCAAGCATAGTCTTAAAGACTGGTGGTGATGAGTCCCTCCTATGCTTTGGGATTTGTATGGCATGCTTGATTTGTATGGCGTGCTTGATTTATTTGGCGTGTGTGTTGCCCCATATGCAGTCTTAATGACTGGTGGCGATGAGTCCCTCCTGCATTATGGGTGGTGTGTTTACTTTCATGTACTTGCATCTACATTTCATATATATGAAAATGAAAAAGAAAAATAAAATCATCACTATCTTCACTGCATTCATTGTATTCACTATGTTTTGCGTGTCTTTAATGTTGTCTTCTTCGTGTTTTGCGTGCCTGTTACTATTTTCTCTGTGATTGGCGTGTCTTCTCCGTGCTTGGCGTGTTTGCTGTGTTTGTTGACTGTACTTTAATGTATGTATTGGCCTTGTGTTATATACATACATTAAAGTGGGGGCTAAATGTTACGTCAGAAAATGTCCCCTTGGGGGCTTTTCCCTCTTAATGTTTAGCTCCCAGGTATTGTTTATGCATTTAGAGCATTTTTTATGATTGACATCCCGATGAGAAAACCCTAAAGTTTCATGGCAAATGGGACCTAGGGGGTGCACTTAACATGATCCCTACCTAAAATAGGGGGGAGGACTTGGGCGCCCACGCCCTAGTCCTACCCTATTTTAGGTCAGGACTAATTTTAAAGTGTCGGTTTATGACTGTTATTTAGGTCCTATGCCGACACAGTAAGTTTCAATTATGAAATTCTTGGTGGGAATGTTTGTAGTTGCATATATAATCATGATTAGTGATTCATTTGTAAACTAGATGGCAATTGTGATCTTCAAGCATTCTTGTGATTAGAGCATTCAAAGTATTCATTGTGTTGCAGAGCAGAGCATTGTTATTGTGTTTGTATTTATAGATTTGGCATCCATCTCCTCATGGCATGAAGAGCATCTTCCTTCCATGAGATCTTCACTACAAGGTGATATCAATTGTGTTTTCAAACATTTATCATTTGGATTTTTCCTCTATCCTACAGGGATACGCACTCTTTCTATAACAACAATGTTCAGAAGACTTGAATGTCTCTCCGGGGCTTGACTGAGGCAAGCCTCTAAACACCACAACCCCCAACCCATTTTTTTGTGATTGCAGGTTACAGGTTGCATGAGTAGAAAAAATGGAGTTACAGGAGAGCAGTACAGACTGTCAAAATTGTAGATCAGAAGAGAAAATAGGGACTTGGACTCGGGCACCCGCTCATTAGTCCTTTGGATCCCGCAACTAAAGAATCTCTGGAACAACAGGAACGGGTTGTAGACAAGATTCCTAGATCTCGACAAAAAGCATGGTACTAGACTAGGGCACCTACTCATTAGTCCTTGACTTTTCCATTCTACGAACTTCAAAATTTGGTACGTATTTGATTGTCTTTTGATATATCCGTGTGCGAGCATTTTTTGTAATTTGTCTATTTGCTTCCGAATTTACATAATTAGGGTTTTGAGCATAACTAGACTTAATTAAACAACAAAATCACACAATTCCAATTTTCCCCCTATATTCTGAGTGACCGAAGGCCTATAGTAGACTTCCTACTCAGTTGAAGTCCTTGAATGTTTAGAGGTAAAAGGAGGATTCATACAAACTAGCTAAATAAACACATAAATCCTCTTCATAAATTCTCACCTTAAACAAGAACAAGGATCATTTTCCAACCAAACAGTCATATAAATTAATAACATGGCGGAGGCTACATCCCAAACATGGAAGGATCACACTTTAATAATAAATTATACAAAGAATGAATATACATCAATAATAAGCCACCTCTAAGGTGCTCCAATAATCATGAAATATAATATGATCATAATACGAAATAATGCAAAATGAACTCTTCCAACTCCCAAGAGATCTTCCTATAGGACCAATGGGAAAATTTTACCTACCACCCTACTATATTACCATCATTTAGTGCAATAGATGTCTATGCCACTCTAGGAAACCCTCGAGCTACGGAGCAGAAGATCATGGCAACACCACTATCAAGGCCATCTCACACAAATACAAGGAATACATGGCTACACTCAAGGCAATCAAAGCACACCACACACGTGGTAACTCACACTATAGCTAGCATATAAGGCAACATATGGCACACACATACATAAATACACGTGGCACAATTTCTAATTAATGGATCACATAATCCAACAAGCATAACGTAATGCCATCACAATAATCAAGCATAAGGGATTCTCACACCTTCAATTGCACACCAAACAAGGTATAAAATAGATACCATCACACAAACATATAAGAGAGCACAATAATCCATCAACATACATGTAGGTGGTCTAAACACAAGATTGGATACTCACGATCCAACCAACAAGGACTAGGGGTTAACCATTAATCGTTCTTTACATATTATATAACCGAATAGCATTCCAAAAGGACCACAAATATGCATTTCTTCATATTCAGTGATATTTGTGTTGCAAGTATGTGCAGTCGATGTTGTCATTGATGTCAACAAGTCTGTGTTGTCATTGGTGTCAACCGTGTCTACTGGGTGAGTAGATATAAGGTTGTTGTAAGTGTATAAGCTATTTGTTTGAGTTGC
This sequence comes from Cunninghamia lanceolata, assembly GCA_027924645.1. Taxonomy (NCBI): domain Eukaryota; kingdom Viridiplantae; phylum Streptophyta; class Pinopsida; order Cupressales; family Cupressaceae; genus Cunninghamia; species Cunninghamia lanceolata. The sequence continues at coordinate 13,685,472 of BSBN01001272.1, read as the reverse complement.
CTTGTTGATGATGATTTGGTTGCTTTGAAGAAGTGTTGAAGATGTTGAGAATATGGTTTTGTTGGTTGGTTTCTATGTTCTTTTGAGAAAATTTGATTAATAAAGGAAACAGTGTGTTGAAGTAGCATTTTGGTTTACAGAGTAGTGTTCTGGTTTTTCTTCACATTTCTTCTATGTTGAAGATCTATCTTTGTGGTTTGGATATGTTGTTCAGAGGTGTTAAGAGTTGTTATATCCAAAATTTGGTGCTCTAGTTCATTGGTTCATTGTGCAGAGAAAATTGTGTTCACTAGTGTGTGGACTGTGTTTCTGAGTTATACAGAGGTGTCTGGGAGAAACTATTTTTCTCCACATTTCTTCACCTATTTGTTTTAGGCTTTGTGGTTCTAGATTTGTGCTTATAATGCTTATACAATACTTTAGTTCAATTTGTTCATGGTTTGGTGCTCCGCAAGTTGATTTCTTGAGTTATAGTGTTTGATAGAGTTGTTTGAATGCTCCGGTGTGAACTTCAGTCAAGTGAAAGTTGTTGCGGAGGAATTTGTTGGATATCAAGATGTTTCAAGATGTTTGTGGAATACCCTAGATTATGTTAAAGCCTTGCATGTGGTCAACAAGTCATCTTTGGGTTTGAGGAATCATGTACTTAAAAGTTTATTATGTTAACACAGGTTTGGCCGACCTTGGGTGTTTACACTAATTGCAAAGTTGCTTCAGAGTGGCATGCTTGGATGAAGTTAGGTCCAAGATAGGTTGTGTTGTAGTCCACCTTCATTCCTTTTCACCATGGGAATGTTTAGGTCCAAACCAAATTTGAATCTTCTATGTTAAGGTGTAATGTCAACCTTGGAGAATGTTCTCAAGGTTGAAGACAATATAAATAAGTGTTAAGAGATCATGATTGAGTGGGTGTATATGCTATGAATGTGTTGTGAATATAGTGTGAGTGAATGTGTGATGCAACAAGTACATGTGGAAGTGAATTGAATGAATGCAGAGCAGTAGAGTCTAGTATTCTAGAACAGTGTGACGAATATTGTTTCAGTACTTTGAGCTTCATTGAAACTGTACTCCATGCATATGTTAGATGCAATTATAATAGTTCAAATCTGGCTGTGAGCCACCTCTTCTATCTCATTCTTTTAGGATAGTGAGTCCTTGGGCAGTGAACCTTTCTTCTGGGTAGTGAGCCCTCCGACAATGAGCCTTTTGTAATTCGATGTTGATACTACTTTATATTGTGAGCTAATCCTCACCGTGGTTTTCCCTCCTTGGGTTTCCCACATAAATCTAGTGTTATTGTGTTATCAGTTGTGGTTGTTTACTTTATGCTTAATTTCCCTTACTGCAATTAAATATGTTGAATTGATTAAATGTTTGATATGTAAATAGTTTAACAGAATACTGATTCACCCCCCTCTCAGTATTCTAGGTGTTCAACATTTTGCAGGCTTCTACACCATTGTAGCATTAGCCTTAGTATAATTTGACGTGATATTTGATTAATCCATACATTGTCTAGTCATCTAGATATACTTCTAAGAAGTTATGAATGAAGTCTTTGAAGGCATTTATCATAATCTTGCTAAAAATTGTAGGGGCCTTCTTTAAACTAAATAGCATTATAGTATACATAAATGGTCCCCATCTAGTGGAAAATTTAGTAATTAGTTGATCTTCTTCTTGGATCTTTTATTTGTGATATCCTGAGAATCTGTCTATGAATGAGTAGGTTTCTCTCCCTACTATTGATTCCAATATTTCTTCTGTAAAAGGAGTGGGGAGTGGATCATGGATGAAAGCTTTGTTTAATTCCCTAAAGTCAATGCATACCCTTATATCACATGTCTTATTATGTTGAACCACCATGGGGCTTATCCATTCTACATCTTCAACCAGTTTGAAGATTCCTCTTGGTAACATTTTATCTAATTCTATCTTGACTCTTGTTTTGACATTGAGCTTTAGGCAGTGTTAGTGCCCATATTTTTTGGCCCTAAATTTTCCAAAAATCCCATGTTTGTGCCCCTTTGTTGCCTTGCCCTAATTTTCCCATTATTTATATTCAATCTAAGATATCTTCAAATAGGCCCCCATCCTAGCTTTCGACAAGTTTGTGAGTTTCAAACCCAATGATAGCTTGAAAGCCATTGTGTTTCAACTTTTTGATAGGTTCACAAACTCATGAACCTACTGAAAGTGGTTCTTTGGTTTGTGGTTGGCCCAAAACACTAAAGAAGAAGAAATAAGAAGGAACTTGGCCAAGGAAGTGAAAAGTTTTAACTTTTTGTTAGGTTCATGAATTGGAAAACCTACTGAAAACATACATAGGTTCTCCAAAGTCCCAAAAGACTGAAAGTAATGAAAAGATAAAGAGAAGAATGTTTTGACAAGCTTCCTAGTTTGTAAACTTTCTGAATCACCAAAAAGAAGAATGAAAGAGATAAGAAAGTCAAATGTTTCGACGAATTCAGGAACTCGCCAAATCATTGAAAAAGAAGTAAGAAAGAACAAATAAAGAGGAATAAGTGAGATTTTTATGTGAGTTTGTCAGCTCCCAAAGTTTCTAAAATGCTGAAAGAGTTTTCTAGTTTCCAAAAGTCCCAGAACACCAAGAAAGAAGGTGAAGTGATGATGAAGGTGAAAAAAAGAAGAGGATGAAGAGAGAACAAAGAGAAAAGGAAGGATAAAAGAAAAGAAAAATATTTTTGCAAGTTTGTGAGTTCATGAACTCTTGTGCTACGCCCTTAATATTGGTGTACATAGGGTTATGAATAGTCGGCTTGTGGCTATCTTAACTCCTAATTAAGTCATATTATCATTATTATATTGTTATTTAGTTGTTTAGGTCGGCCTAAGGCTTCTATAGGTCTATCTAAGTTGGCCTGGGTGATATCCTAGGCATAAATAGGTATATATAGGAGGTAGTGAGTCTCATTTCATATCATATTCATTATTGTGTTCTCATTGAAGACTGTTGGAGGTATCCCCCTCGAAGTGGATTAGGAGGTTGCCCCCTCAAAGTGGCATATTATTATCAAGTATTTGTAGCATATTTACTATTATATTCAGATATTGTGCAAGTTGTTTCATTACAAGTGGTATCAGAGCATGATCTTGGCATCGTAGAGGCAAGATTTTTTCTCAACATTGGAGGCGATTTTGGGAAGAGCATTAATTTTAGATTTTAGCGAATTTTTTAGAGATTTTTAAAGGGTTTTTGAAGACCATATCAAAGAAGATACAGTCCAGATTTCAGAGGAATTGAAGCAAAAATAAGTGAGTTATTGTAAAATTAGGGTTTCCAACAAATTCTCTCTCAAGGCAGCAAATTTGCTAAGTTTTTGGTTTTTTTCTGGGTAAGTGTTATCTTGGCCTTAGTAAGTTACAGTAAAAATTTCAGAAAATTTAAATTTCATTTGTGTGATTTATTTCAAAAATATTGGTTTCCATCATGACGGGGCCTGCAACAAGAGGCAAAAAGAATGCTGCTACACTGGGGAAATCCTCTGATAAGGATGAGGAAATAATAGAGGATAGTAATCCCAATGAGGAAATGAGTAAGGTCAAAGAAGATGTGTCCTCAATTAAGAGGGATATGTGTGACTTAAGAGGAGATATATCAGATCTACGAAGCATGTTCAGCGCCTATATGAATGAACCAAGAAAGGAGTTCTCAAGCAACCAAGGTGAAACCTTCAAGTCGGCTAATAATGACACAAATTTTAATACTCCTATGGGATCTAGGAATTTCTTTCCTAAGGTGGATATGTGCAAGTTCGATGGTAAGGATCCTCTAACATGGATTAACCAAATGGAGAATTTTTTTGAAGTACATCAAATCCCATATGGACAAAAGGTCACGATGGCTTCCCTATATCTAGAACCAGATCAATTCATTTGGTATCATTGGCTTTGTACTCATCAGAGAAAAAAGGGTCTCACCGTCTCATGGTCAATTTTTACAGAAGAACTCCAAGCACAATATAGCAATAGTGTGACAGACAACTTCTTCAGCCAGCTTGCTAAACTTCAACAAACAGGATCAGTTAAGGATTATATTCAAAAATTCCAAAATCTATCATTACGAGTGGATACAATTACAGAGGAGAACTTGAATGATTTATTCTTGGGTGGTCTCAAGGATTACATTCAACATGAGGTACGTATGTTTAGTCCTAGCTCAGTAAATGAGTCTTTTATCTTGGCACGCAGGGTAGAGGAGGAATATTTGATTCCTAGAAAGCAAGGGGCTAATATGACAAGAGAGAAAGGATATTCAACACCTTCTCTTCCTCAACCTACTAGGTTGACTCCATAGCAAATTGAGGAGAAAAGAGCAAAAGGGTTGTGTTTCAATTGTGATAGCAAATACAGTCGAGGACATAAATGTAGTGAAAAGAAATTGTTCTATATTGAAGGTCCAAGTGAGGAAGAAGAGGAGGAACCCATATTAGAGGAGGATAGGGAGTCAAGTGAGGAATCACATGATTCTCAGCCAATCATTTCTTGTCATGCACTCTCAGGTTTCAGTGCACCACAAACTCTCAAGGTAGTGGGTTTCTTAAAGAAGCAGAAAGTAACAGTGTTGATCGACTCAGGTAGTACTCATAATTTCATCAACAAAAAGTTGGCAACTCGTCTAAATTGTTTTATATATCCAGCCCTAGAGTTTCAGGTTTTGATTGCAGATGGGGGTACAGTTAGTTGTTCGGGGAAGTGTCATAGCATTAAATTATCCATGGGAGATTATCAACTTGATACCCCAATGTATGCAATATCCATGGGTGCAGCAGATATTGTTTTGGGAGTACAATGGCTTACTACATTGGGAACAATTGAGATGAACTTCCAAGAACTATCATGAGATTTCAATCAGAAGGAAAGGTAGTGGAGATAAGGGGGTTGAAGGTAAAATCCCCACAGATGGTAAGCTCTCATCAAATGCAAAAGTTGCTTAAGAAAGGAGCAGATGGATTTGTGGCCCAGCTATGTTCATTAGAAGTCTCTCAATCTAATGCTCCTACTCATCCAGATTTACAAGCCATAATTGATCGTCACTCAGTGGTTCTTGGAGATATGCCTAAAGGAATTCCTCCTAAGAGGGATCATGACCATGCCATACAACTAGTTCCAGGGAGCCAACCACCAAACATCAGGCTTTATAGGTACCCACACATACAAAAAAGTGAGATAGAAAAAATTGTTGAGGAGATGCTAGAGGCAGGAATTATCAGGCATAGCCAAAGTGCTTACTCCTCACCTATGGTGATGGTGCGTAAGAAGGATGAAACTTGGCGCATGTGTCCAGATTATAGAGTGCTTTACATGTACACCATTAAAGATAAGTTTCCTATTCCAGTCATTGATGATTTGCTAGATGAATTGAATGGAGCTATGTATTTTACCAAGTTAGATCTTAGATCGGGTTATCACCAAATTCGGATTAAGGAGGAAGATATTTGTAAGACAGCATTCCGAACTCATGAGGGTCATTATGAATTTTTGGTGATGCCATTTGGCCTTACCAATGCACCATCTACATTCCAAAGTTTGATGAATTCCATTTTTAAGAAGTTCTTGAGAAAGTTTGTGTTAGTGTTCTTTGATGATATATTGATTTATAGCAAGACTTGGGAAGAACATTTGCAGCATGTAGATCAAGCATTACAATTACTCAAAGATCATCAACTCTATGCTAAGCCATCCAAGTGTGCTTTTGGTCTTAAGGAGGTGGAGTATTTGGGACACATAGTTTCACATGAAGGAGTAAAGGTGGACCCTAACAAAATTAAGGCTATCATGGAATGGTCTAATCCAAAAACCATTAAGAAACTGAGGGGTTTCTTGGGATTGACAGGGTACTATAGAAGATTTGTGAAGAATTATGGTCGTATAGCAGCACCCCTCACCACTCTCTTGAAGAAGGATTCTTTTCATTGGAATGAGTTTGCTAATGTAGCATTTGAGCAATTGAAGAAGGCTATGTGTACAACTCCAGTGCTTGCCACTCCGGACTTCACCAAGGAATTCATTGTGGAATGTGATGCTTCTGGAAATGGGATAGGAGCAGTTCTCATGCAATAAGGTGGACCAATTGCTTTTGAGAGTCGTCAATTAAAGGGTAAAAATCAGCTCAAACCTATTTATGAGAAGGAAATGCTAGCAATCCTTCACGCAGTTAAACAATGGAGGCCTTATTTAATGGGTCGACACTTCAAGGTTAAGACAGATCATGATAGCCTAAAATATTTTTTGGAACAAAGACTATCCTCTGAAGAGCAACAAAAATGGGTCACTAAGATGTTGGGATATGACTTTGAGATTGTATATAAGAAAGGGAAGGAAAATATTGTGGCTGATGCACTTTCTAGGAAGGATGAGAAAGATGAAGCCTTATTATGGGCCCTTTCAATATTACAAGCAAATTGGGTGGAAGAAGCCAAAGCAGAATGGCAAAATGATGTTGCAACAAGTAATCTCATCCAACAATTAAAAAGTGATCCTAGTAGTTCAGATAAGTTTTGTTTGAAGGGAGATATTCTTTGGTATAAAGAGCGTTTGTATCTCTGCAAGAATTCCACTCTTAAACACAAGATTCTCACAGAGCTACATGAGTCCCCAGTTGGTGGTCATTCAGGATTTTTGAAGACATATCATCGGGTCAAGCAAGATTTTTTTTGGGAAGGGTTAAAAGGTGATGTTCAAAAATTTGTGGCTGAATGTTTGGTTTGTCAAAGAAATAAGGGGGAGACAATTAAGACACCAGGTCTCTTGCAGCCCTTATCTATTCCTAGCCAGCGTTGGGAAGAGGTATCCATGGACTTCATCACAGGGCTTCCCAAATCTAAAGGTCATAATGTCATCATGGTAGTAGTTGATCGCCTCACTAAATATGCACATTTCATTGCATTATCACATCCTTTTATAGCAAGTGCAGTGGTAAAAGTTTTCTTGGAGAATATCCAAAAGCTACATGGTACACCTAAGGTTATTGTCAGTGATCGTGATCCTATCTTTACTAGTCACTTTTGGAAAGATTTATTCTCATGTTTGGGTACTCAATTGGCTCATAGTTCTTCATACCATCCTCAATCAGATGGGCAAACTAAGGTTGTTAATAAATGTTTGGAAGGATATCTACGTTGTTTCACTTCATAAAAGCAATCTCAATGGGTAGATTGGCTACCACTGGTAGAATGGTGGTATAACACTTCTTTTCATAGCTCATCAAAAATGTCTCCATTTTTGGCACTTTATGGATATCATCCTCCTTTCATCACATCATCATTAAAGGTGTCACCAAGAGTTCAGGCAGTAGAGGACCACTTGCATCATCAACAACAGGTACTTTCAAGACTCAAGGAGAATTTAGCTATGGCACAAAATCGAATGAAACAACAGGCGGACCAACATCGTAGTGAAAGAAATTTTGAAGTTGGGGATTGGGTCTTCTTGAGATTGCAGCCTTATAAACAAATCTTAATGAAGCAACACAAAAAGAATAATAAGTTGTCTCCAAGATATTATGGGCCATACCAAATCATGCAAAAGATTGGTAGTGTTGCCTACAAGCTAGAGTTGCCACCAAAACAAAGATACATCCAGTTTTTCATGTTTCTTGTTTGAAGAAGGTAATTGGGCAGAATATTCCTACTCAAACAGTACTACCAGAACTCGATGAAGAAGGAAGAATAATTTTGGAACCAGAGGGCATTCTCAAACTCACACAAAGAAGCTGAGGAATAGAACCCTCACTCAGTTCTCATCCAATGGAAGAATTTACTAGTTGAAGAGGCCACATGGGAGGATGAGGAGTTCATTCAAAAGAATCCACACTTGGTTAGCATTGAGGACAATGCTTCTTTGAATAGGGGGGGCATGCTACACCCTTAATATTGGTGTACATAGGGTTATGAATAGTCGGCTTGTGGCTATCTTAACTCCTAATTAAGTCATATTATCATTATTATATCATTATTTAGTTGTTTAGGTCAGCCTAAGGCTTCTATAGGTCTATCTAAGTCGGCCTGGGTGATATCCTAGGCATAAATAGGTATATATAGGAGGTAGTGAGTCTCATTTCATATCATATTCAGTATTGTGTTCTCATTGAAGACTGTTGGAGGTATCCCCCTCGAAGTGGATTAGGAGGTTGCCCCCTCGAAGTGGCATATTATTATCAAGTATTTGCAGCATATTTACTATTATATTCAGATATTGTGCAAGTTGTTTCATTACATCTTGAAAATATTGAAAGGAAAGAAATAAAGAGACAAGAAAGTGGATTTCAACAAGTTTGCAAGTTTGTGAACTTCCTAAAAAGCTAAAATGGTTTGATAGTTCGCTAAAGTGTTGAAACATTGAAAGGGAGGATTAAGAGATGAATGAACATGAAAATGGTTTTTAGTGATATCAGAGGTTTGTAACCTCTAAAATCATTGAAAAGTTTTCTAAAAAGTTTCAATTTGCCCACATGCATACAAAACAAAGGAAAATGTCGCCAATTCCCTGACAAGGCATTTTTAGAGCCAATAACATGTTTTAGATGTGTTTTTTGTAGGTTCTGTAGTTTGAATGTTTGCCTACAGCTCAAAATGCCATTAATACCTAGAATGAGTAGGTGGGAGGTAGTGTTGTGATGTTCACAACACGCCCCATTTTACTCCTTAGCAAAATGAGGACCCCTGTTGTGGCTTTTTACTTTTTGCTTGTGTGTGTCGTTTTGCTTGGTGGTAAAAGGAAAAGGGAGTTAATATTGCAAACCTTGCTAAAAATTGAGAAGAAATGCATTTCAGTATCAGTGCATAGTATGGTTGGATTCCTTGTCAAAAATGAGCTAGGGTTGCTTTTTGAACTATGTTAAAATTTGCCATATTTTGCAAGATATGAGCATTTTGGTAAAATGTACAAGGGAAGGGTTTGCTGTTTGCACATACAAGTCTCTTTGTATATTGGGTTGCATATACAAGGCCCTTTGTATATCACTTTCCATATACAAAGTCATTTGTATATGCAAAGGTCATTTTATACTTGGTCGCATGAGTAGTTGGGTTCATATACAAAATCATTTGTATGTCTTTTTTAACTTGTGTACATTTGGTAGAGTTTATGCATATGTACAAGATGGATCCGAAATGGTTTAGAGTTAAAATGAATGAGGGTTTGAATTTCGTTGTATGTACCTAACGTTTGTATGTTTGGCAGGTCGCAACATAGAAGGAAATACACAAGAATAATATACATGCAAATGTACATTGCGCGGACATGAAAAGAAAGTTAAGGCAAGTTAAGTCATCGTACATTCGGCGCTTGTATGATTTGATATACAAAGCCCAATGTACAAAGCCTAATATACAACGCGGACCTGAAAGTCTATAAAAAAGGCTTAAATCCTTGTATATTTCCGGCTTTGTATGGACATACATTCAAATGTTTATACAAGCCGCGGACTTAAAAGAAAGTTGAAATAGCGTTAAATCAATGTACATTCCGTGGCTTGTATGTTCTAAAACATACATCGTTGACATACAAGCCGGAATCCAAAGGGATTAAGATCGGGTTAAACCAATGTATCACGTCCAGGGAGTTATACAAGTCAAAATATACAACGAAACATACATTCCACGGACCCGAAGGGAGTTATGAAAATTGGTTAATTCCTTGTACATTTCAGACTTGTATATTTAAACATTCAAAGCAAACATACATCGAAATATACAAGTGGTGGACCTGAAATGGCTATCAAATAACGAAAAGCCCTTGTATATTTCGCGCCTTGTATATTGATACATTGCAAGGAGTATACAAGGCGGATCTCAGCGCGCTTAAATTTGGTTAAGTGCTTGTATCGCGTCTGAAATGTATATCAAGGGATACAAGCACAATGTACATCGGGATATACATTGGGTGGATTCGAAAAGTTATGCAATTGAATTAAGTGCTTGTATATTTTCGCGTTTGTATGTTACGATATACAAACTGATATGCATCGAAATATACAAGTGGCGAAATCAAAATAGCTATGGAATAACGTTAAATCCATGTATATTTGGGGTTTGTATGAGCGATGACTGCAGGATATACAAAGACTTCATACAAGCCATATTTCAAACAGTTTGAAATCTAATTAATTTGATGTATGTGTCCGACTTGTATATTGCGTTATACAAGGAAATTTTGAGCGGGAAACGAAGCGATTGGATTTTTGAATCCATTTTTGGAGCCCAAGTGCATGTTTTGGTCAACGATGGTTGACCCGACTGGTTTTAACATTGTGTAGGCATTTTGATGCGCATTTTCCATGGTTTTTGAGCCCAATGGTTGTGTTTATGCATTTGGAGCCTGATTTAATGTAGATGTTCATTTTTCCTACTGATTTATTAAACGATGGTGCTAATTCCTTTTTGTTTATTGCAGATTGTTGGAGTAGCTGGGAAGAAGCAGAGTTGCCGACACAGTAACGACGTGCAGGTGAACGCAAAGGCAGGGTTTTAAATGACGATGACGTCCCAGGCCGTGGGCCAGATCCCGAGAGGCCAAACACACCAGAAGGAGATGAAGCTTTCAATGCGGGGGAGTTTACAGATGGAAACATTATTGAAGGAGTGGCGTCATGTCTGGGTATGCTGCTCAAATTCGTGGCGGGATTCATTTCTCACCATTGGATGCTGCATTTCAAGATGTTGACTGTTGATCTCCTAGGGTTTTGGGGCGCCAGATTGGGGAAGAACCAGAGATATATATATTGAGCTCTTGTACTATACAAAAAAGGGAGGAGGTCAATAATACAAAAAAAATCAGACCTGTAATAGTTTTAGGAGAGATCGGATTACTGAGACTAGTGAGGACTGGATTGTTGAAATAATCAAGGTCCCTTCCTCAGATCATTATAAATGTACCTATTTTATGAACATACTGTATGGAGATGAAGTTTCAGACTATACCCTGATTATAAACCTTAAGTAGTTTTTAAGTTGATTTTTGGATATGTACTGGTGAATGTTGTGTTCTATAGAAGCGCTTTCATTTCATTGCATGTTGTTGTCAACTTTTCCCCTGAAGATTTGCATTGAATCATGCATATTTGTGGACTGTCCTGGTGAAGTATGATTTTAGTTTTCTTCTCTCCATTGCTATATGGGAACATGTATGTGGATCAATGATCTCAGTCAAGTAATTTTAGGAATCTCACTCTCTAACCCTTTTTCTCATTTTAATTTCATTGAAATCACTTTCATAACTACACATCATGATAAATTAGAAGTAAAACAGAGAAATATGCTGACATCTCGTAGATAACTGAATATCATTAGCTTATTTTGGGCTAGATGCATGCACTGTTGAAAATATCATGCAGAGAATCTCAAATAAGGGTAGAACTCATGCAAATATCAACTTAGACACATCATTTGGAGATATATGCTGTGTAGAGTAACTTCCCTGTAGAGCATTGTTGCAGGAACAGAATCTACTAATCTACGTAAGGCTCCAAAATGGAAAACAACAACACACATTAACCATAGAGTAACATCAGCAGATTATGAACTAATCGATGGGGACTTGGGATCATGAATTCTTGGAATTCATCATATCTTTCAGGATAAACAAGGGTTGTTGTGTGACTTTTGATTTGTGTGCTTGGTTGTGACTGACATCACAAACCAATCAATAGGAAACTGGCGCTAGAAGGAGGGCCTGGACAAAGAATCTGTAGATTTCTGCAAATATTGTATAAACATTTTCTGAGCTTTCAAGTTTTATTCTGAGATATGATAGATCTCTTTAAAATTTAAAAAAAAAATAGAAAGTAGGGTCTCATTTCAATGGATGCATATGAGGACAATTATCAAGTTAATATTCCTTTATTTCAGGAAGCTTTGACTAAGCAGCTTTATCCTCAAAGTTTGTAGAGCTTTGGTTTGTCCACTCGTTGCAGGATACACCAGACTATAGAGCACAGTGAAATTAATTGTCTAACTTTTCTCACAAGGTTGGATTTATATTTGAAGGGACTGATACTTTTTATAGATGTGCTCAGGGCTGAAGTCTGGCAGGAAAATGAAAGAGTTCTGGAGCGACAAGACAATACATCTTCAAAGGCTAGGAGACATACAGAAGAGGTACTGGTTGAATCAGTTCCAGAAGAGCTCAGGTATGAACCTTTTGAAAATAGTAAAGAGGAAATTACTCCCTTTTTTCAGTCATTAGACAATCAGCAAGGAGGGTTTGATGAGGGGGAAGATAAAAGTGAGATTCATCTTGATACATTTGGTAGATATATGGAATTACTAAGGAATAGTTGTCAAGATGAAATCTCTGGATCTGACCTGAAAAGTCTTAACGAAAATGATTTGGCAAAGAAATGTAGATTAGCATTGGCAGAATTAAGGTGCACTAAAACTAATGAGGTTCCTATTATAGCAACTAGTGGAGTCACAGAAAAAGAAATAAATACTGATTTCATATCTAACTCCTTTAAATTGAGTGATCAAATGCAAGAATGTTGCAGGTCAATGGAACCAGATGCCTTACTGGATGGCAGAAGTGAGATGCTTGATGAACCATTCATGAAAGTTGAAGATGCAGAAAAATTTGGCGCTGTTGTGCATGATCAGATGCCAATCCTATGTTGTGAAATAGGGGAGTATTCCTATCGATCGGAAGTTGTTTCACCTTTACAGTCAAATGATTTAGAAATGATAAATTTTTGTATATCAGGTTATGATGATGGAGATACTCATTTAGATACTAATGTGTAGGGAATTAAAGAAAACATTGAGGTGTTTTCTGGAGTCAAAAGTCATATAAGTTTGCAAAATGAAGAGATGAAATTGGATAATGATGAGGAAGATCGCTTCAGGAATTTTGAATCATACTTGTCTAGAAATATACAGTGTAGTCGAATATTAGGTTTACCCACTGATGAGATATTGATTGAAAATTGGTGCAGATTACATGAAGAAGCACATTCAGAAAGGAATTGTGATGCCTGCTTAGACATGATGAAATTAAAAATTAATGAAAGCCTTGAGGTGCTTCCTGAGGTCGAGAACCAGATGAACATCCAGAATGAAGGAACAAAACTGGATAAAGATGAAGGAAAAATACATCAGGAGTCATACATCCTTCAGTTTGAAGTGAGACCTAACATTGAGCTGAGAAATGAAAATAGAAAGCCAAATGGGAGGCCAGCTGTCAATGAACAAGCATGTCCAATAGAACCAGAGATACACCAGGTTGTATCTTTCCTTTCCACAATGAATACTGTTGATTATTATTTTGATTATGGAAATTTGGGGAATAGGACATGCATATGGGTTAATCATGAACATGATGAGCTTCCTCAGTTGCTGATAATAAGAGATTATTCTATTAAACACAATGAGTTTAGAATACAAAAATATTTTTCAGAATACAAAGATGAATTTTCTAGGTTAGAACCACAACTAGTGCCCTAATGCTCCTGCACAATCTAAGGAAGTATGCAAATACAGGTGTCTTTGGGTCTTTTCCTGGGTTTTATTTACCTTGTAGGGTTTGTATGTAGTTTGGTAGGATAGTTGTTTTGCTTCTTTTCTTTGCTTTCTTGTCTTGCTTTTTGTTGTTTGCTTTCTTTGTATAGTTGTTTGTACAGTGGCTTTGTTTTGCTTGTTTTGTTTTGGTTGCTTTGTTTCCTCAGCAGGGATCTTTCTTTTGATTTAGAGTATAAAGGGGCAGATTAACAACCACTGAAAACAATGGAAAATTGAGATCATTAAGGTTAATTATGGGTAAGTGCAGGAAGATGGGGGGCCAAAAAGGGGTCTTAAGTGGCCACTTTTTTTCTGAAATCAGGAAATACTGGCCTTGGATGAGAAATTGAGCATAGTTACACTCAAAATTTAGAGATGCAACCAAAACAATGTTCATAGTGCTCCGAGTCTACTTTCTAAACTACTATTTTGTTTTGAAAATGGCATAGATTAAGGGGTTCAAAAGAGGGAGCCACAGAAATTGGTGTTGTTTCTGTCAAAAAAACATAACATAGCATGTTTTGTGGTTCCCTCAAAAGGTCAACTTTTTTTTGGTATTTTTAAAATCGCTTCAGTGAGAAATTAGCTAATAGCATGTAGTTTATGCCTGATTTTTCTGATAATTTTTTGATGAATATTTAATTTTTTACTAATTTTTAAAGTGGACACATCCCAAAAAATAGAATTTTGGCCGTGCTACCCCTATAAATTTTGAAAACTAATTGAAAATCATTTTTTTATTTTTTTAATATTTGTAGAATGGAGTCTAGTTTCTAAATATGTAATTTTTTTGAAATTTGAATGAATAGTTATTTTACAATGAAAAAAAGACCAAATAGTGGTTTTTGCCTAAAAACGGACACACAAACAAAAGAAATTAAAGATGAAAGGCTTAACATTGGTTAAATGTGAAAAAAATCACATCGTCAAATAGCTAAGAGAAAGCCTAACATTACCCATGTGTTTGATTTGTTTGACCTTGAAACATGTGCAAATCTGAGGGTTAGCACGAACGAAATTATGTGAAATTTTGAAGAATATAGAAAAACACGTCTGTGACTGTTCATAAGGCACTCCAAGCCTTTGGGTTGGAAATCCAAAGCAAATCCCAAGCCCAAGGCTTGGGATTCCCAAAGCAATAAATAACGCGAGCGCGTTATAACACGCTCGTGTTATGTTTTACCTTGGATTTTTTTTTCCCACAAGTCTGTCTTTTGTCATGTTTGACATAACGCGAGCGCATTATAATGCGCTCGCGTTATGTCCCCCTCAAATTTTTTTACGTTCAAGGCTATTAATCATGAGGGTTAAGGGATAAGGATAGAGTTGGAGGGTTTAGGGATAAGGGATTAGCGTTTAAGGTATAGTATCGAGCCCGTTGAGGGTCTAGGAATAGGGATAGCATTTAAGGTTTAGGGATGAGGGATGACAGATTACGGTTGAGGGTTTAGGGTTTAGGGATAGGGTTGAGGGTCGAGGGATCAAAGTTAAGGGTTGAGGGATTAGGGTTTGACATTGAGGGTTGAGGGTTGAGGTTCAAGGGTCAAGGGTTTAGGGATAGGGTTTAGGGTCGAGGGATTAGGGTTAAAGTAGAGTGTGGAGGGTGTAAGGATTAGGGATAGGGTTGGAGGGTTTAGGGATAAGGGATTAGGGTTTAAGGTATAGTATCGAGTCTGTTGAGGGTTTAGGAATAGGGATAGCATTTAGGGTTTAGGGATGAGGGATTATAGTTGAGGGATGATGGATTAGGGTTGAGGGTTGAGGGATTAGGGTTTAGGGTTGAGGGTTGAGGGATTAGGGTTTAAGGTATAGTGTTGAGGGTTGAGGGTTGAGGGTTTAGGATTACGGTTTAGGGTTGACATATTAGCATTTAATGTTGAGGTTAGGGTTAGAGTGTCGAGGGTAGAGGGATTAGGGATAGGGTTTAGGGTTGAAGGTTTAAGGATTGAGGGTTGAGGCTTTAGGGATGAGGGTTTAAGGCTTAAGATATAGTGTCAAGTGTTGAGGGTGTAGGGATAGGGTTTAAGTTTTAAGGGTTAAGGGTTGAGGGATAGGGATTAGGGTTTAAGGTATAGTGTTGAGGGTCAAGGGATCAGAGTTAAGGGTTGAGGGAATAGGGTTTGACGTCGAGGGTTGAGGGTTGAGGTTCGAGGGTCAAGGGTTTAGGGATAGGGTTGAGGTTGAAGGGATTAGGGTTAAAGTAGAGTGTGGAGGGTATAAGGATTAGGGATAGGGTTGGAGGGTTTAGGGATAAGGGATTAGGGTTTAAGGTATAGTATCGATTTTGTTGAGGGTGTAGGAATAGGGATAGCATTTAGGGTTTAGGGATGAGGGATTAGAGTTGAGGGATGACGGATTAGGGTTGAGGGTTGAGGGATTAGGGTTTAGGGATAAGGTTTAGGGTTGAGGGTTGAGGGATTAGGGTTTAAGGTATAGTGTTGAGGGTTTAGGGATAGGGTTTAGGGTTGAGGGATTAGGATTTGACATTGAGGGTTGAGGGTTGAGGGTTTAGGGTTTAGGGTTAGGGTTGAGAGATGAGGGATCAGAGTTAAGGGTTGATGGAATAGGGTTTGACGTCGAGGGTTGAGGGTTGAGGTTCGAGGGTCAAGGGTTTAGGGATAGGGTTGAGGTTGAAGGGATTAGGGTTAAAGTAGAGTGTGGAGGGTGTAAGGATTAGGGATAGGGTTGGAGGGTTTAGGGATAAGAGATTAGAGTTTAAGGTATAGTATCGAGTTTGTTGAGTGTTTAGGAATAGGGATAGCATTTAGGGTTTAGGGATGAGGGATTAGAGTTGAGGGATGAGGGATTAGGGTTGAGGGTTGAGGGATTAGGGTTTAGGGATAAGGTTTAGGGTTGAGGGTTGAGGGATTAGGGTTTAAGGTATAGTGTTGAGGGTTGATGGTTTTGGGATAGGGTTTAGGTTTGAGGGATTAGGGTTTAGGGTTGATGAATTAGGGTTTAATGTTGAGAGTTGAGGGTTGAGGGTTGAGGTTGAGGGATAGGGTTAATGGTCAAGGGATTAGGGTTAAATAAGAGTGTCGAGGGTAGAGAGATTAGGGTTTAAGGTATAGTATCAAGCCTGTTGAGGGTCTAGGAATAGGGATAGCGTTTAGGGTTTAGGAATGAGGGATTAGAGTTGAGGGATGACGGATGACAGATTAGGGTTGAGGGTTGAGGGATTAGGGTTTAGGGACAAGGTTTAGGGTTAGGGTTGAGGGATTAGGGTTTAAGGTATAGTGTTGAGGGTTTAGGGATAGGGTTTAGGGTTGAGGGAATAGAGTGAAGGGTTGAGGCATTAGAATTTGATGTTGAGGGTTTAGGGTTTAGGGTTAGGGTTGAAGGTCGAGGGATCAAAGTTAAGGGTTGAGGGATTAGGGTTTGATGTTGAGGGTTGAGGGTTGAGGTTCGAGGGTCAAGGGTTTAGAGATAGGGTTGAGGGTCGAGGAATTAAGGTTAAAGTAGAGTGTGGAGGGTATAAGGATTAGGGATAGGGTTGGAGGGTTTAGGGATAAGGGATTAGGGTTTAAGGTATAGTATCGATTCTGTTGAGGGTGTAGGAATAGGGATAGCATTTAGGGTTTAGGGATGAGGGATTAGAGCTGAGGGATGACGGATTAGGGTTGAGGGTTGAGGGATTAGGGTTTAGGGATAAGGTTTAGGGTTGAGGGTTGAGGGATTAGGGTTTAAGGTATAGTGTTGAGGGTTTAGGGATAGGGTTTAGGGTTGAGGGATTAGGATTTGACGTTGAGGGTTGAGGGTTTAGGGTTTAGGGTTAGGGTTGAGAGATGAGGGATCAGAGTTAAGGGTTGAGGGAATAGGGTTTGACGTCGAGGGTTGAGGGTTGAGGTTCGAGGGTCAAGGGTTTAGGGATAGGGTTGAGGTTGAAGGGATTAGGGTTAAAGTAGAGTGTGGAGGGTGTAAGGATTAGGGATAGGGTTGGAGGGTTTAGGGATAAGGGATTAGAGTTTAAGGTATAGTATCGAGTTTGTTGAGGGTTTAGGAATAGGGATAGCATTTAGGGTTTAGGGATGAGGGATTAGAGTTGAGGGATGAGGGATTAGGGTTGAGGGTTGAGGGATTAGGGTTTAGGGATAAGGTTTAGGGTTGAGGGTTGAGGGATTAGGGTTTAAGGTATAGTGTTGAGGGTTGATGGTTTAGGGATAGGGTTTGGGTTTGAGGGATTAGGGTTTAGGGTTGATGAATTAGGGTTTAATGTTGAGAGTTGAGGGTTGAGGGTTGAGGGTTGAGGGTTGAGGTTGAGGGATAGGGTTAATGGTCAAGGGATTAGGGTTAAATAAGAGTGTCGAGGGTAGAGAGATTAGGGTTTAAGGTATAGTATCGAGCCTGTTGAGGGTCTAGGAATAGGGATAGCATTTAGGGTTTAGGAATGAGGGATTAGAGTTGAGGGATGACGGATGACAGATTAGGGTTGAGGGTTGAGGGATTAGGGTTTAGGGACAAGGTTTAGGGTTAGGGTTGAGGGATTAGGGTTTAAGGTATAGTGTTGAGGGTTTAGGGATAGGGTTTTGGGTTGAGGGATTAGAGTGAAGGGTTGAGGGATTAGAATTTGATGTTGAGGGTTTAGGGTTTAGGGTTAGGGTTGAAGGTCGAGGGATCAGAGTTAAGGGTTGAGGGATTAGGGTTTGATGTTGAGGGTTGAGGGTTGAGGTTCGAGGGTCAAGGGTTTAGGGATAGGGTTGAGCGTCGAGGAATTAGGGTTAAAGTAGAGTGTGGAGGGTATAAGGATTAGGGATAGGGTTGGAGGGTTTAGGGATAAAGGATTAGGGTTTAAGGTATAGTATCGATTCTATTGAGGGTGTAGGAATAGGGATAGCATTTAGGGTTTAGGGATGAGGGATTAGAGTTGAGGGATGATGGATTAGGGTTGAGGGTTGAGGGATTAGGGTTTAGGGATAAGGTTTAGGGTTGAGGGTTGAGGGATTAGGGTTTAAGGTATAGTGTTGAGGGTTTAGGAATAGGGTTTAGGGTTGAGGGATTAGGATTTGACGTTGAGGGTTGAGGGTTTAGGGTTTAGGGTTTAGGGTTAGGGTTGAGAGATGAGGGATCAGAGTTAAGGGTTGAGGGAATAGGGTTTGACATCGAGGGTTGAGGGTTGAGGTTCGAGGGTCAAGGGTTTAGGGATAGGGTTGAGGTTGAAGGGATTAGGGTTAAAGTAGAGTGTGGAGGGTGTAAGGATTAGGGATAGGGTTGGAGGGTTTAGGGATAAGGGATTAGAGTTTAAGGTATAGTATCGAGTTTGTTGAGGGTTTAGGAATAGGGATAGCATTTAGGGTTTAGGGATGAGGGATTAGAGTTGAGGGATGAGGGATTAGGGTTGAGGGTTGAGGGATTAGGGTTTAGGGATAAGGTTTAGGGTTGAGGGTTGAGGGATTAGGGTTTAAGGTATAGTGTTGAGGGTTGATGGTTTAGGGATAGGGTTTAGGTTTAAGGGATTAGGGTTTAGGGTTGATGAATTAGGGTTTAATGTTGAGAGTTGAGGGTTGAGGGTTGAGGGTTGAGGGTTGAGGTTGAGGGATAGGGTTAATGGTCAAGGGATTAGGGTTAAATAAGAGTGTTGAGGGTAGAGAGATTAGGGTTTAAGGTATAGTATCGAGCCTGTTGAGGGTCTAGGAATAGGGATAGCATTTAGGGTTTAGGAATGAGGGATTAGAGTTGAGGGATGACGGATGACAGATTAGGGTTGAGGGTTGAGGGATTAGGGTTTAGGGACAAGGTTTAGGGTTAGGGTTGAGGGATTAGGGTTTAAGGTATAGTGTTGAGGTTTAGGGATAGGGTTTAGGGTTGAGGGATTAGAGTGAAGGGTTGAGGGATTAGAATTTGACGTTGAGGGTTTAGGGTTTAGGGTTAGGGTTGAAGGTCGAGGGATCAGAGTTAAGGGTTGAGGGATTAGGGTTTGATGTTGAGGGTTGAGGGTTGAGGTTCGAGGGTCAAGGGTTTAGGGATAGGGTTGAGGGTCGAGGAATTAGGGTTAAAGTAGAGTGTGGAGGGTATAAGGATTAGGGATAGGGTTGGAGGGTTTAGGGATAAAGGATTAGGGTTTAAGGTATAGTATCAATTCTGTTGAGGGTGTAGGAATAGGGATAGCATTTAGGGTTTAGGGATGAGGGATTAGAGTTGAGGGATGATGGATTAGGGTTGAGGGTTGAGGGATTAAGGTTTAGGGATAACGTTTAGGGTGTAGGGCTGAGGGATTAGGGTTTAAGGTATAGTGTTGAGGGTTTAGGGTTGAGGGATTAGGATTTGACGTTGAGGGTTGAGGGTTTAGGGTTAGGGTTGAGAGATGAGGGATCAGAGTTAAGGGTTGAGGGATTAGGGTTTGACGTCAAGGGTTGAGGGTTGAGGTTCAAGGGTCAAGGTTTAGGGATAGGGTTGAGGTTGAAGGGATTAGGGTTTAAGGTATAGTGTTGAGGGTTGATGGATCAGAGTTAAGGGTTGAGGGATTAGGGTTGAGGGTTGTAAGGATTAGGGATAGGGTTGGAGGGTTTGGGGATAAGGGATTAGAGTTTAAGGTATAGTATCGAGTCTGTTGAGGGTGTAGGATTAGGGATAGCATTTAGGGTTTAGGGATGAGGGATTAGAGTTGAGGGATGACGGATTAGGATTTGATGTTGAGGGATGATGGATTAGGGTTGAGGGATTAGGATTTGACGTTGAGGGTTGAGGGTTTAGGGATAGGGTTGAGGGTTGAGGGATTAGGATTTGACGTTGAGGGTTGAGGGTTTAGGGATAGGGTTGAGGGTTGAGGGATTAGGATTTGGCATTGAGGGTTGAGGGTTTAGGGATAGGGTTGAGGGTTGAGGGATTAGGATTTGACATTGAGGGTTGAGGGTTGAGGGATCAGAGTTGAGGGTTTAGGGATTAGGGTTTGACGTTGAGGGTTGAGGGCATTTTCTATCACAAACTTGATTATGAGGGCTTGCCCGTTCATTGTTATGCCTATCATATGGCAGAGCATCTGGCAAGCCCTTGCAGGAAAAAGATGTGATCAATGCAAAGGATGTGATGAATCTATAGCAGGACAAAACGCAAGCGCGTTATAACGTGATCGCATTATAACGCACTCGCATTTTGTATTTCTATTGAAATAGTAAAAAAGTGGTTACCCCCGTGATCCAGGCCCACATGCTCTATTTTCTTACTGATTCTGCATGTGCTCTGACAAAAAAGAAGTGCTTTCATGCTATTGGGAAGTTCACATGCACATTTGACACATTGTACCACCTTTGCATGATCTTTCCACCACCTTTTCTGCTTTGCCAACTTGAGAAGGAGGAAATAACATAGTTTTCACACCAAGTTTGATATATATCTATTCAAGTTTCAATTTTGTAGTGTTGCAATGTTAATTGTGATTCAATTTTAGGAATTTAACATTGAAAAGGAAGCAAGTGGTGAAAAACTCAAATTGTTGAGGAGTTTGATGCAAGAAGATAAAAACACTACATAATTGGGTACTCTCTCCATTCAAATCTTCATTTTTTAGGTATGTCAAGTCTTTACATGCATGTTCTTTACATTTTCCTTATTTTGGATTGAATTACTTTATCATGCTTTATCATACATGTTTAAAATAGACACATTCCCAATCAAGAAAGCAACCTACAATCTCACATGATGCCATGCATAGTTTCTACACTTGGGCTCTTTAATAATTATGTGTAATAAACAAACCTTAGTTCATACCATGATGTCAAACTATACAAGAATAAATCCTTACAACATAAAAAAAATACAATCCCACTATTATCATGTATTCATTTCTTAGGAACTAATATTGGTCTCTTTATCATGCTACAGACAAATTCTTCGTCATGCCGAGGAAATGATCAAGAATTAAACCAACACAGGAAGAGATAGAAGCTAAGAATGCAAAGAAAGCAATGGCTATGAGGGAACTTCGTAAGAAGAGGAAATTAGACACGATAAATGAAGACATACCAATTGAAGAGGAACCACAACCATCACAAAGAGATATGGTATTGGCGACACAAAGAGAACGAATGCAAAAACTTCATGGTATGAGAGATTTGAATACCATAGTTGGAGACACGTCCTTTACCACAAGTCAACATGTAGGGATACCATCTACCACATCTCAAGTTGAGAGTACATCATCACTCACATGTGATGAAGGAGGTACGCCATCGTTCCCACCTCAACCTCAAGGTATGTCATCTATTCCATCTTCGATCAAAGGTATGCCATCTAACCCATCTCATTTAAATATTGATGAAATTTCTAATGTTGAGATGAATTTAACTAACTTGACACCACCTAGAATTTTGCATAGAAAGCCAAAGTATTTGATTGATATTGATGAGAATATTTTGCAGCCAATGGAAGGTAAGATTCCAAAACACACTTGTAGAAGATATGCTAATAAGATTTGGAGATTGTTCTTTGAAAAGTTAAATGAGACTGCAAGATGTCAACTATTCATTGAAATGATGCGAAGTATAAAGTATAGGTCTATCATGAAGATTCTTGGGTTGAGAACATCAGAGGCTTCAAGTGAAAAATCTATTGTCAAGAATCTAATGAGTGCGTATGAGAGTGTGGGTAACACCTCACGCACAAAAGATAGTAATGCAACATGGCGTGTGATTACATTGACTATAGTAAGTAGTCAAACAAGGAAAGCTCGTCTCATTAGAAAGACAAGTCAAGAATTGAGAATTAATAGGAAAACTTTATCAAGAGCCGTTAGAAGATGCCAAAGAATTGAGGACACTAATGCCAATGAATTATGGGCGTTCTCGGGGAGACTACCACGAAAATATAAACCAATTGTTGAAGCATTGAGATCACTAATTGAAGACTTTTAGAAGAATTACACAAGGGTATCTCTGAATCAAAGGGATGTGGTAAGAAGGAGAATCGGTAGTCAGAACCGCGAGCCACATCCAAAGCATTTTTTGGATGAGACTCAAACACAGTTTTATGGTAAATTTCTAGAGAAGTATCCTCAAATTAAAATTTGTCAAAGATATTTTGAAATGCTAAAACCTTTCTATGTTAAGATAAATCACACACGCACTACTTGTTGTTGTAGATTACATATTGAATTTTCTAACCATTTTGATGCTTATAGGTCTATATGTTTAGATATGCATACTAACAATGATTTGCAGGGTTGTGCCATATGTGCCCCACCAACATCTTCAAGAGACTTCATATCAAGAATTTTATGTGAAAGAGAGGAAGGTCAAATATTCTACAAGAAATTATGCTTGGATGGCACATGTCATCGTTGCGGTGGCTTGCAACATTTGCCAATATGTGAACATATGGAAACAACACATGCGGTTGCAAATGAACTAGTAGAGTTTGGCAAGTATAAAATAGTGGCATACAATACAAAAGATGGTAAAGAAGCAAAGAGGTGTGAATTAGTTATTGAAAAGATTCCAGTGTATCAGTTTATGCTTATATTTCGTGACAACATAGTGTATGAGTATGCAAGACATGCCCATAGAGCTCGATGGTTGGACTTGCAATTCAAGTTATGCAAGGACACATTTCCAGTTGGTAGCATTGTTTGAGTCGTCGACTTTGCAGAGAACTACAGTCTACAGCCACAGCGTGAGGTGCAATCACAATATTACAACTCCACACAGGTTTCTATATTTGTGCACATCGCATTCATTCATGTGAATGATAGTACAGAGGATGATAGAAAGATCATAAGGGAGTATAATTTCTATATTAGTGATGATCGCACGCATTCTACAGAGTTCGTGCAAGGTTGCTTTCAGGTGTTCTACAATGATTTGGCTAGAAGGGGCATATCATTCAGTCAGCATATCATATGGTTGGATAATTGTGCGTCACAATTCAAGAACTCGCAGAATTTATATTGGTTGAGTAGGAGGCATAATTTTATAGGTATTCAACACATGTGGAACTTTTGTGAGGCCGGGCATGGAAAGGGGGAGCATGATGGTGCAGGAGCATGTATCAAAAGAGCCATAGCACGAGAAGAGTTAAAGTATAAAGATAATGCAAAGTTGACAGATGCAAAATTGATTGTCAAGTGGTGTAATGCTTCCATGGGTCCAGGTAATGAAGGTAAGTCTTTAGTTCGTAGATTTTTTTGGTTGATAGATGATACTAACATTGCACCATATGAGGATTGTTGTACACTGACAGGATCAAATGAGATGCACAATTTTAGAAGCTCAATTGCAGGTTCATGGAGTATCCATACATGAAAGATGTCATGCTTTTGTTCTTCCTATACAATTCAAGTCTGGGATGAGTGCGAGTCAAAGGAGTGGGTTGACGAATGGCAGTTAAGTTATCTTAGCCCACTTGACACGTATCGACCCTCGACGGCACTGGAACTAACACAGATGGAATCGTCAGTTGACTTTGACCACATATCAGATTTAGTTCAACCAGGTAATATAGGGCACATATATGCATCTAATTTCATCTAGTTCAACCAGGTAATGTCATCTTACTTTGTAGTGTTTTTGTAATGTTGACTAATTTCATCTAATTTGCTACACATATCAATGTAGGGCACGTATATGCAGTTATTGCAGATGAAGATAATGAAGAGGGAACAGATTATTACTTATGTCATTGTGTTGAGGCCAAAAAGAAATTGGAGGCCCCTGTTACAAATGGAGAAAACATCGAATACCCTACAGGATCAGTGGTTATTACTGGAACATGGCTTAGAAGGTACCCACATAAGAGTGTTAATATTTGGCTATTTCAGGACTTTGACATACATCAGAAGATTCTTCATTACTCGAACCTTGTCGTGGCATCCAATATTCATTTGATAAAGTATCGGGGTAGACCTTTGAACAAAATATTGTGGAAGGTGCGTGAGTCTGACCATGAAGCAATACTTGACACAATAAAGAGTAGAGCAGACCCGGATGGTTCATTGGATTAATTTGTAAGTATTCACATTGATTTTGTAAAGTTATGTTACATTGAGTTGTAAGTATGCACATTAATTTGTAAGGTTTGTCTTTTTTTATTTCCTCCTACATTTTTACACATATGTACACATTTTTACATCATCATGTTATGCATTTTTGGTGTCCTGCTCTTGATGCGACCAAACTCATAACTCACCCTACTAGACACCATTTGATGATCTCTCCAACACTCTGGATCCAGGGCGCCCAATCATGATGATGACCTATATACCATTCTCCCAAGGCGCTCATAATGAATGAAAAGAAGACCAAGGGCGCCCAAGCTTAATAGACTTATTTCTTTCAATTTTGATCATCCAAACTCTTGCAATATGACATCCACTTTCATGCCTTTAGATCTTCCTTCACATATAGGGCACCAAATCAAGTTGAAAAATCTACATAAGGGTGCCAAACTAGATGAAAGGAGACATGAAATGCGCCTTAGGACTCCATGCTAAGGTTTGAGCCATTAAAGTCTCTTGATATTAGGCGCTCATGATGATGAAACTTAGAGTTTTTTCCTTTCCTATGTGCTCATCTAAGATGTTTGAATGATAAGGAGCGCCTCGACCTCTATAATGTACATTGGGCACCAAATCAAGGTGATTTTAAGTCACTTTGAGTCATTTGGGGTCAGTTTGAGTTTTTGAGTCATGTTGCAAAAAAGTGTCAATGTTGTCAAGTTGCACAAAGCAACTTTTGCATTTTTGGTGTCCTGCTCATGATGTGACCAAACTGACTATTCCAACGCGTCCAGATGGGTACATTTACACTAGGCATCATCCTGTTTTTCACCCAAACATGTCGAAACAGTCTGAGCTACATTGTACCAACGATATCCTTGAAGAGTCCAAAGTGCAAAAAGGTAGCAATCTTTGACGAGATGTTACTCAAAAATCGTGTCACTTAGAAATATTCTGTCTAAGGCAACGTGATCACATAAAGTGCCTCTACAATAACCTCTCTCAATTTTTTATATCTTTGAGGCATTTGCCTGTGGTGAAAGGTTTTCTGCTGCCCCAAAAATCGTCAGAAGGAGGTAGTGTAAAGTTGCAAAGGGGTGTAACTTTTGTCCTGCTCTTGATGTGACCAAACTGACTGTTCCAACGCGTCCGAATGGGTACATTTACGCTAGGCATGGTCCTGTTTTTCACCCAAACATGTCAAAACATTGCGAGCTACATTGTACCCACGATATCCCTGAAGAGTCTAAAGTGCAAAAAAGCTGCAATCTTTGATGAGATGTTACTCAAAAACCATGTCACTTAGAAACATTCCGTCTAAGGCAATGCTATCACGTAGAGTGCCTCTACAATAACCTCTCTCAATTTTTTATAGCTCTGAGGCATTTGCCCGTGGTGAAAGGTTTTCTGCTGCCCTAAAAATCATCAGAAGGAGGCAGTGTAAAGTTGCAAAGGGGTGTAACTTTTGTCCTACTCTTGATGCGACCAAACTGACTGTTCCAACGCATCTGAATGGGTACATTTACGCTAGGCATGGTCTTGTTTTTCACCCAAACATGTCGAAACAGTCCGAGCTACATTGTACCCATGATATCCCTGAAGAGTCCAAAGTGCAAAAAGGCTGCAATCTTTGACGAGATGTTACTTGAAAAATGTGTCACTTAGAAACATTCCGTCGAAGGCAATGCTATCACGTAGAGTGCCTCTACAATAACCTCTCTCAGTTTTTTATAGCTCTGAGGCATTTGCCCGTGGTGAAAGGTTTTCTGCTGCCCCAAAAATCGTTAGAAGGAGGCAGTGTAAAGTTGCAAAGGGGTGTAACTTTCGTCCTGCTCTTGATGCAACCAAAATGATTGTTCCAATGCATACAAATGGGTACATTATGCTAGGCATGGTCCTATTTTTCACCCAAACATGTCGAAACAGTCCGAGCTAAATTGTACCGACGATATCCCTGAAGAGTCCAAAGTGCAAATAGGCAGCAATCTTTGACGAGATGTTACTTGAAAACCGTGTCACTTAGAAACATTCCGTCTGAGGCAAAACTATCACGTAGAGTGCCTCTACAATAACCTTTCTCGCTTTTTTATAGCTCTGAGGCATTTGCTCATGGTGAAAGGTTTTCTGCTGCCCCAAAAATTGTCAGAAGGAGGCAGTGTAAAGTTGCAAAGGGGTGTAACTTTCATCCTGCTCCTGATGCGACCAAACTGACTGTTCCAACGCATCCAAATGGGTACATTTACGCTAGGCATGGTCCTATTTTTCACCCAAACATGTCGAAATAGTCGGAGCTACATTGTATCGACGATATCCCTGAAGAGTCCAAAGTGCAAAAAGGCAGCAATCTTTGATGAGATGTTACTTAAAAATTGTGTCACTTAGAAACATTCCATCTAAGGCAATGTGATCACGTAGAGTGCCTCTACAATAACCTCTCTCAGTTTTTTATAGCTCTGAGGCATTTGCCCGTGGTGAAAGGTTTTCTGCTGCCCCAAAAATTGTCAGAAGGAGGCAACATAAAGTTGCAAAGGGGTGTAACTTTCGTCCTGCTCCTGATGCGACCAAACTGACTATTCCAATGCGTCTGAATGGGTACATTTACGCTAGGCATGGTCCTATTTTCCACCCAAACATGTCGAAACAGTCGGAGCTACATTGTACCGACGATATCCCTGAAGAGTCCAAAGTGCAAAAAGGTAGCAATTTTTGACGAGATGTTACTCAAAAACTGTGTCACTTAGAAACATTCTATTTGAGGCAACGCGATCACGTAGAGTGCCTCTACAATAACCTCTCTCAATTTTTTATAGCTCTGAGGCATTTGCCCCTGGTGAAAGGTTTTCTGCTGCCCCAAAAATCGTCAGAAGGAGGCAGTGTATTAAGTCAGGATGGAAGCCTATTCACTCTAGGCGCCTATTTTTGACCAAATCACACATGCACCTTGAACAAGTGATGCTACAAGTGGTGAACAAATGGGCGCCTTGAAGAATTAGCCCTCCAAGACATCTTGCAATTGCCTAAAAGTCCAAAATTTACATAAGTGAGTTAAGGCGCCATTTTCCATCTCCAGAGCCTCCTTTGAGTGCCTTAACATGGAGTGAATGTTTTAGTCTATGAAATATTGCACCTAAAAAATATAACAACCCCTTGAGTCACTAGGATGAACTAAGTTAACAAAAGGAACTTCATTGAGGGAGGCGCACTTGTGCATCTAGATAACTCCAGTTTAGCGCCTGAGAAAAAGCATGTTTAGAGACACCCCTTGAATGAACCCTCTAGAACCAATAAGAATCTTCTCTAGGTCCATAATTAACTCACGCCCATATCCAAGTGAAAGTCTCCTTGGTCTTCCTGCTAAAACCTTTAAAGGGTAACCATCTCAACAAGTGTCTCTAATCCCAAGAGAACTCTAGCCTCACCCAAGTCTTGAAGTATGTATGAGAACCTACAACCAATCAATCCATGTTAAGCTCCAAATGCAACACCACATTATCATGAAGCTCCCAAGCACATGACCAATGTACTCAATACCAAGAGAACCAACAAGACCACTGTCAAAACTCCAACTACAAAATTAGGTATCCAAACATGACATCATGATCTAACATCTCCTCCTAGAAGATCACATGCACCAATACAGACATCCTAGTCTCAAGAGAACTTGTATCATGCTAATACTCTAATCTAGAATCAAGAGTCCACCAAGACACACTACCAAACACCTCTAAACCAAGGATCAACATCTACAACCACATGAAGATAACCATTACACCCAACCACTATATAAGATCATCCATCACTAGGTGACGAATACACATCACTATCAAAGCAACATCCATCCTCTCATCCCAATGCAACATACCAATGCGCAAATGAGCATAGACAAGGAAAAATAACAAAGTCATCCCGTGGATATAGGCAATATGCATTCAAGTCATCCCACTATAATCAATGAGGTGTGTATCCCAAAAAAATGCATAACTTGTAGATCC
Organism: Cunninghamia lanceolata; assembly: GCA_027924645.1. Classification (NCBI taxonomy): domain Eukaryota; kingdom Viridiplantae; phylum Streptophyta; class Pinopsida; order Cupressales; family Cupressaceae; genus Cunninghamia; species Cunninghamia lanceolata. The sequence continues at coordinate 13,657,042 of BSBN01001272.1, read as the reverse complement.
CAACCATTGAAAACATGCAAAATCATCATCACATTAGTAATCATCATCACATTAGTAAACATCATCACATTAGTAAACTAGTAAACATCATTTGCATCCATACTTAAACCAATCTTATTGTTGTGTTTGATGTGTCCTCTTTCAAACAACCATTTAACAAAATTTGAGTCCAAACAATAAACATTTACAACAATAAACATCTCAAAGTCAAAAATCCAAACATTCTATCATCTTTAATCATTTCCATCATGGACCCTTGGTTTGAAAAAATCATTATGCAAGATAAAAACCCTATGCCTATTACCTTGTCCGAGGCTCATGCAAAACCCAAAATGATTAGCCTAGTACCATGTGTCATGTCCCCATTCCTGGCTTGATCATCAAGTGTATAATGGATTAGCCTATTCCTCATTCCCAGAGGCTAATTCCAAATGATGAGGGAATGAATTAGTTTTGGACTAACTCTATCTATTTGTTTTGCAAGAACAAGGTCAGAACCCTAAAATTTGACTAAGTATGGAAGCTTGGGAGCCTAGGCGCCCATTTCACTCCAGTTTTCCTTACTAAGCACCTAGCACAAGGATCATCCAAATTAAGCACCTAAGAACCTCAAGGTGCCTATACATGTTTCTAGGGATCCTCCAATTGAGTGCCTAGCATAGATGGATGAAGATTGAAAGTTTTCAAGTTAAAGATGTCCTTTGGGTGAACTCACAGCACTAGGCGCATGTGTTGGTTGGAACTCCTTGGATCTGGTGCCTAGGATTGAAAGCCTTTGATGAGGAGAGAAGTTTCAAGGCCTGATCTAGCATCCTCACTTGCCTACCCCACCTCAGAATGCGCCTAACCTTCATAAGGCGTTAACACTCTATTTTGAGAGCCTAGCAGGGGGTAATGGATAGATTGAAGGCTTGGGAGCTAAGGAAAGTCACTTAGATGAATAATCAAGATTGAAATGAGAAACTCCTAGCCAAGGCGCAAAATTCCTCAATTCTTGCATCCAGAAATCAAATCTAAGTAAGGCACTCTTTCCATTTGCCAAAGGCTCTATTAGCGCCCTTGGTTGATGATCTCTCCAGACACCTGAAATGGCACCCAGTGGATCTTTCAACTTGTATCAGGAAGAAGGGAAGCATTCTCAGTGTTGTTTAGATAATCTAAGTTGTAAAGTTAACAAGGAATAGAGCCAGAGGACAAGGCACACTTATTGGTCTCCATCACCTCAGAAATGCGCCTAATGCAGTTGGTGTCAACTTCCCTCTTTCTAGCCTCCAAATGGCGCCTAGAGTCAAAAAAGGATTTCACTGAATAATGTTAATGTTTTGAGCATCAAACTCTACTTGGTGCATACCTATGCTCTTGCAACCTCAAATTGGTGCCTAGGGTTCAGTCATCTCCTAAGGCGTGGTTCTGCTCCTCCATAACCCTATTTTGGCGCCTAAACTTGGAAGTACCTTGAAGACTTGGATTAAGATGGAATTCACCTCCAGAATGTTAGGCGCTTGATAGAAGATAAAGGCGCTAGGGTAAAAGAGCTTCAAAAGTTTGATGTCAAGTGTGAATTGAGATAATAGGTGCTAATACCAGTTGACATTACTCCAAACATGCACCTAAGAGAGATGCAAGTCCCCAAGACCAATTTTGGAACAAGGCGCTCCATCAGAGGGTAAGATGATAATCCTTGGAAGTCAAGTGTTTCAAAGATTCTTTGAGAAATTGACAAGTTGTAACCTAGGCGCCAAAACCCCTGAGAATCCTCCTATCTGGCACCTAGTTAGAAGAACACTAATATTGCGCCTAAGTGAATTTGAGTGTCAATATAGAGTCATCAAACCCCACCAGACATTCATCCATGTCTCTACCACCTCAAGGAAGCGCCCAGCTTAGGATGGCACCTAGTCTGGTCTCTACTACCTTCAGTTAGCGCCTAACCCTAAGAGTCTTGCAACTATGACGTTCAACCATGCAACAAGCAAGGTGATGCTCCCTTGTGATATTGTGAGGTGTTGACATTCAGTTGACATCATTGAGTTTGATTGAGTTGATCAAGTGTAGACGCCATTGTAAACATCAAGGCTTCAAGGCCTTTCTTTTGTATCTCCATTGACTAAGTTGTAACTTCATGCTATTGAAAGCATTATCCATGTAATAAGACATTGCAAGTTGATTGAGTCAAATAACTAGACAAGTACCCAACTCTAAGGTTGATTCATTCAATTAGTTATCTTTGATGTATATCTTTGTGTTGTTGAAGTAGTTGATGAATTGATAGCGAGTAAAATTCTTTAAGTAAGGAAAAATTTTCGTAGAACTAGTTGGATATCTTACACGATGCCTATCCATCAAACATCACAATGCAATCAAAATCCTAACAACATGCCCATGATCCAAGATCAAGTGCAATCATGCAAAGATATTATCAATCACAAGCCTATTAAGAATGAACTAGAGTCTTCTAGTACCATACTTTTCCATCAAACACCATCATGTAATCCATGGCCTATCAAGCCTATCAAAGAAAATGCAAACATCCTATGTAATACAATCAAACTTTAAATATTTGAAGTAGCCATCTACAAATATCCATTCAAAAGTGGATTTATAATGCAAGTATGGACACCATCAATAAAAAAGATTTGTATTAACCAAATATCCATATAGGCATACATCAATATCTATCGATATAAGTATAACATATATACAAAATAGTCATATAGGCTTACAAGAATGCCATATAGGCATACAATGTCAACTATGTACAATACAAAATATATGTCCACAAATGCCATATAGGCATACAACAAAGGAACACAATAAAAAGTCATTCCCCTCTAGCTGGTGAAGAGAATAAATCATGAGCAGCCTTTGATCTTCTAGGGGATGGAGACATGCATGTGGGTGGTCTACTACGAACCCAAGGGATACTCCTATTTAGTTCTTCTTGCACCTTTACCTGTTACAAAAAAAAGTATAGATATTAATATATAGAAATTACATGTTATAAAAAAATGAAACATTTAACAAAATAATCACTTACCGCTAACATATAATCTGTCTCCTCGCTTGCCTCAGTAGTAGGAATAGGCCCTGGTGATGTCATGTCCTATAGAAACCATCCAGATAGAAATTAAACTTCAAATCAATAATGTTTTGATTTTTCAAAAATAGACAACTATAACAATGAATGTAAATTAAAATTTACTAATCTGCCTCATACCCCTGTCAATGCCATGGAGCTATGAATCACAGAGGCCACACCCTGCTCCATTGGCCTATGAACATGGGGAGGTGTCTCCGCAGCCTGCATCATCTGGAAATAAAACAACATTATTCAATTACGAAAACTATAATAGTGATGCAAATCATGGCTCCTAACATACACACACGTTCATCTAAACATGAAAGTACACACAATAAAACACACAAATCACATACAAAAATTTAGTAAGTACAATTCATTCATTAAACTATTTATTTTATTACCTCCGTAAAGCTTTGAAGTCCACCACCGCTGGCAGGTGTTGCTATGAAATCTACAGTATTAACCTATTCAACATCCAAAATCAGAAATTAGAATACCATTGATATAACGATGCTATTCACATGTAATATTTATAATTGTTTACTAGTTACATACCTCGACAGTAGATGATCTAGTGAAAAATGTATGTGGAGAACCACTGAAAACTGCATCGACGCTATGACCCTGAAATTTCATTAAAATCATCAATTTAAATTAGTTAATCTTGTATTTCAAAAATAAAATTTAATAAATTAAATTCAATAAACTTACTAATATTTACCTGAGTATCAAGGCCGAAAGTCTCACTTAGGAGGGTATCTGTCATCACCATCTGCTCAGCTGCAGATGTAGCCTATGCACCTGCATCCTGACTGTCCATGGGGTCACAACCACAGGCTTACCCGCAAGCCTGGCAAGTATGCGGTGGGACCCTACTCCTCGCACTATCTCCCAACCCACTCTGTGTTGTAGGATCGGCATGCTCTATGATGCTCTGGGTCAAGGCACTAATCGACCTCAGTGTATCGACCTCAACACTCTCCTTCACAATGGAAGGGATAGAAACATGCTCGTGGGCTGGTTTGCTGATTACTCGTCTCACTACCCACTGTGGGTCAAGACGTGCCCCTGGTCTATCTTGTGCTAAGCCCCCACCTCTACCCTGGAAGTCCCGCATATCAAAATGGTTTAACACTTTATTGAGGACAAACTCGCAGTAGAGTTTCCTCAAAAAGTATTGCGGGACCTCATTATTATTGCATGGAGGATGGTCAAAAACCATCCACCACCTCTGCCCGAAATTGTCCCTTATCGCTTGGTTGTTGCACCAATGGATAGGGAACCTCTTACATGTAATGGGTGGAGGTTGATTTGTTTGTGGGTTTGTGAAAATTGAACACAAGTCTAATTTTGTAATTTGTAATTTTTTGACATCTTGGTATGACAATTTATCTGCATAGTAATCTCTAAACTCTCTCTTTTTATCGGTCCAACTAGTTATTTGCTTGCTAATTGAATTTACATTTGATAATATAGACTCAAGAGACTCAGCAAGCGTGGACCTATGCAAGGTTGAAGTGGAAGGATCTTTCAACCTTGCAATTATATCTTCAATTTGTTTTTTGTTGTTTTCAATTTGCCCCATTATATTATCTTGTGTTCCAGGGGCATGTTGAGGAATGAATGGAGGAGGTTGTTGTTCTATAGGTATTTCCTCCTCAGGATTTTGTGGATTTTGAGGAGGAGGAGGAGGAGGAGGTGCATTAACATTTCCTGACAATTAATGAAATATACATAAAAAATCAACAAAAACCTACCTATTTAGAAAGAAATTCAAACAAAAAAACAAAGATAACTCACCCCTTTAGCGTGCTCGATGTCGCGGCGGCATTTTGGCGATGAATTGCCAAGCTTTTTGTGTTGATTAGCATTTTGCAGAACGCGAGCCCATTTTTGAGGGTTTGGAAGCCGCGGGCAGAGGAGAAAATGAGAGTGAAATGAAATTCACTTGCTTTTTTTTGATTTATACTCGGTCATAATGCGAGCGCATTATAACGCGCTCGCGTTATGGCTCGATAATGACGAGCCTGAGGCTTGTCATTACCAAGCAATAACGCGAGCGCATTATAACGCGCTCGCGTTATGACTTAAATTTTTTTGAAATTATTTTGGCCACTTTTTGGCCCCCCATCTTCTTGCACTTACCCTTATTTGGAATCTATGCATAACTTGTTGTGACTGTCATGAATGTAGAAAGTCGTTTAACTTGTGAAATTTTGTATTCAATAAGAATGGGTTGAGTATTCAAGGAATGTTTCTCACAATGACACACCTAAAATCCTTGGGTTTGTTGAACTTACCAGTGTAGATATTAGGTGAAAAATCAGAGGTCACCCTTGCTACCATTACAATTCTCAGCTTAATTTCAGCAAGTGACTGCTCCTTGCATCATGAAGTTACAAATGCAATACCTTATGAAATATAAAATAAATAAAATGGATTATACTGAAAATCTAGATTAAGCCATCTAAGTAACTCTACCAGGGCTATAGACACTCGCTGGCAGTGGGGCTCTACTTAGGAGAATTGTAACGATAACCTTGCCGGGGCTATGGACGCTCGCTGGTAGCAAGGCTCTATCCGGTTGGCTATGAGAGAATGTCCTCACCTACGTAGTCTAATATCAGTCACTGGTTTGTTTAACTGATCTTCAAGATGAGGCTTATTAACCACGTGCACCCACTTAAACTGAAATGAAAATTCATGCACCTTATTGAATATATTGAGTCTCAAGTTGGATAATAATTTGTAGAAAAGATAGTTGGAAGTTATGAATTTATTTCATTTAATTTTCTTTAATGGGTTGAATTTGATTGTTTTGTTTGGTTGCTAGTTATTGTGATGTTCACAACACGCCCCATTTTACTCCTTAGCAAAATGAGGACCCCTGCTGTGGCTTTTTGCTTTTGGCTTGTGTGTGTCGTTTTGCTTGGTGGTAAAGGGAAAAGGGAGTTAAAATTGCGAACCTTGTAAAAATGGACAAGAAATGCATTTTAGTATCAGTGCATAGTATGGTTGGATTCCTTGTCCAAAATGAGCTAGGGTTGCTTTTTGAACTATATTAAAATTTGCCATATTTTGCAAGATATGAGCATTTTGGTAAAATGTACAAGGGAAGGGTTTGCTGTTTGCACATATAAGTCTCTTTGTATATTGGGTGGCATAAACAAGGCCCTTTGTATGCGAGTTCGCTTGTATACAAAGACCTTTGTATATCACTTTCCATATACAAAGTCGTTTGTATATGCAAAGGTCATTTTATACTTTGTCGCATGAGTAGTCGGGTTCATATACAAAATCATTTGTCTGTCTGTTTTGCCTTATGTACATTTGGTAGAGTTTATGCATATGTACAAGATGGATCTGAAATGGTTTAGAGTTAAAATGAATGAGGGTTTGAATTCCATTGTATGTACCTAACATTTGTATGTTTGGCAGGTCGCAACATACAAGGAAATACACAAGAATAATATATATGTAAATGTACATCGTGCGGACATGAAAAGAAAGTTAAGGCAAGTTAAGTCATTGTACATTCAGTGCTTGTATGATTCGATATACAAAGCCCAATATACAACGTGGACCTGAAAGTCTATAAAAAAGGCTTAAATCCTTGTATATTTCCGGCTTTGTATGGACATACATTCAAACGTTTATACAAGCTGCGGACTTAAAAGAAAGTTGAAATAGCGTTAAATCATTGTACATTCCTTGGCTTGTATGTTCCAAAACATACATCACTGACATACAAGCTAGAATCCAAAGGGATTAAGATCGGGTTAAACCAATGTATCACGTCCAGGGAGTTATACAAGTCAAAATATACAACGAAACATACATTCCGCGGACCCGAATTGAGTTATGAAAATTGGTTAATTCCTTGTACATTTTGGACTTGTATATTTAAACATTCAAAGCAAACATACATCAAAATATACAAGTGGCGGACCTGAAATGGCTATCAAATAATGAAAATCCCTTGTATATTTCGTGCCTTGTATATTGATACATTGCAAGGAGTATACAAGGCGGATCTCAGCGCGGGATTAAATTTGGTTAAGTGCTTGTATCACGTCCGAAATGTATATCAAGGGATACAAGCACAATGTACATCGGGATATACATTGGGTGGATTCGAAAAGTTATGCAATTGAATTAAGTGCTTGTATATTTTCGCGTTTGTATGTTACGATATACAAACTGATATGCATCAAAATATACAAGTGGCAGAATCAAAATAGCTATGGAATAACGTTAAATCCATGTATATTTGGGGTTTGTATGAGCGATGACTGTAAGATATACAAAGACTTCATACAAGCTGGATTTCAAACAGTTTGAAATTTGATTAATTCGATGTATTCGTCTGACTTGTATATTGTGATATACAAGGAAATTTTGAGCGGGAAATGAAGCGATTGGATTTTTGAATCCATTTTTGGAGCCCGAGTGCATGTTTTGGTCAACAATGGTTGACCTGATTGGTTTTAACGCTGTGCAGGCATTTTGATGCACATTTTCCATGGTTTTTGAGCCCAATGGTTGTGTTTATGCATTAGGAGCCTGATTTAATGTAGATGTTCATTTTTCCTGCTGATTTATTAAATGATGGTGCTAATTCCTACTTGTTTATTGCAGATTGTTGGAGTAGCTGGGAAGAAGTAGAGTTGCCGACACATTAACGGCGTGTAGGTGAACGTAAAGGCGGGGTTTTCAATGATGATGACGTCCCAAGTGGTGGGCCAGATCCCAAGAGGCCAAACACACCAGAAGGAGACGAAGCTTTCAATGCGAGGGAGTTTGCAGATGGAAACATTATTGAAGGAGCGGTGCCCTGTCTGGGTATGCTACTCGAATTCGAGGCGGGATTCATTTCTCACCGTTGGATGCTGCATTTCAAGATGCTGACCATTGATCTCCTAGGGTTTTGGGGCACCAGATTGGGGAAGAACCATAGATATATATATTGAGCCCCTGTAAAGTACAAAAAGGGAGGAGGTCAATAATACAAAAAAAAAAAAGACCTGTAATAGTTTTAGGAGAGATCAGATTACTGAGACTAGTGAGGACTAGATTGTTGAAATAATCAAGGTCCCTTCCTTAGATTATTGTAAATGTACCTGTTTTATGAACATACTGTATGGAGATGAAGTTTCAGACTATACCCTGATTGTAAACCTTAAGTAGTCTTCAAGTTGATTTCTGGATATGTACTGGTGAATGCTGTGTTCTATAGAAGCGCTTTCATTTCATTGCATGTTGTTGTCAACTTTCCCCCTGAAGATTTGTACTGAATCATGCGGATTTGTGGACTGTCCTGGTGAAGTATGATTTTAGTTTTCTTCTCTCCATTGTTGTATGGGAACGTGTATGTGGATCAATGATCTCAGTCAAGTAATTTTAGGAATCTCACTCTCTAACCCTTTTTCTCATTTTAATTTCATTGAAATCAGTTTCATAACTGTACATCATCATAAATTAGAAGAAGAACAGAGAAATATGCTGACATCTCGTAGATAACTGAATATCATTAGCTTATTTTGAGCTAGATGCATGCACTGTTGAAAATATCATGCAGAGAATCACAAATAAGGGTAGAACTCATGCAAATATCAACTTAGACACATCATTTGGAGATATATGCTGTGTAGAGTAACCTCCCTGTATAGCATTGTTGCAGGAACAGAATCTACTAATCTACGTAAGGCCCCAAAATGGAAAACAACAATACACATCAACCACAGAGTAACATCAGTAGATTATGAACTAATTGACAGGGACTTGGGATCATAAATTCTTGGAATTCATCGTATCTTTCAGGATAAACAAGGGTTGTTGTGTGACTTTTGTTTTGTGTGCTTGGTTGTGACTGACATCACAAACCAATCAACAGGTAGGTATAGTTTAATGCAACAAGTATAGAGGTAGGTGGGGTAGATGCTTCCTGCCCAAACTATAGTAGCAGAAATGAAATGCTATATATTAATTAAAGGAGATGTTATTGTGGTTGGTTGCTAAGAAATTTCTGGGTATGTAAGTGCCTCAAGTAATTTTAGGGCATCAATCAAAGCCAATCTAGCCTACAACTGTTGGAATGCATCTGGTACAACATAGGAGGAACTTGAAATGCACATCTATGTAGGGGAAGGTCTCCATGCCTATTTACAATGATTCAAGGGAATATATAGTCATAGCTATATATTTTCTCTCACCACATTTTCTGGTGGGATTGTAACAAAGATTAGATAAATGTATGACAACATTTTAATGCAATACAAAGCTTTTGTGTTGATCTTTCCTTTGTTGCATATGGGTTGTTGTAGCTCAGTTCTAGATTATTAAGTATGTCAACTATATAAGATGTAATCTATAATATGTATGTAAATGCACATATGGTTTTGTTGATGTTTTATTGGATGCATCTCCCTCCTCTTTGTTGTTTATGAATCTATTGCCTAATGGAGTAGGCACTAGTGTAGATTAGTGATGGGCCAATACTCTCTTTTAATCATCCTCTATCCTATTAGTTGTAGGAGTATATTAGGGTTAGTATAGGGTTTCACATGCTGCTCATGGTTTAGTATTATAACCAGGGAATCATTCTAAGTGACCTTTAAGTGTTTGAATCATCGGTGAATCATGTCATGCATGTCTACATCTTTTGATTATGTATGAAATATAAATTAAATTCATCTTATGGAGATATAAGTGTTGTCATCTATGGGTTCACATGCAAGGTGTGATGATCAACTTAATTAGAGGTCTTGTGTAGTGTCAAGTGTACTTTGGGTATGGCTATGATTGTTTATTTGTGTTTCATTATACCTCTAGGAATACCTGTTGATGGTGGTTTTAGCATGCAACAATGCAGATGAAATACAAGGTATCTCACCTCTCTTGAAAAAGGTATCCTATCCTAGATAGGACTGCCCCAAGGTTTATACAACTAGGTCTTAGCTTGCAGGAATAACTTCAGTGGAATGTATCAGCTGTACCAACAAAGGGTCTTACATATAACATAGGGTTTGTGAAAAGATGGCAGCAATGTAAATGCAGAAACCCTAGGTGATCTAGACTGTAAAGTCTAAAATTTATTAGCAGATAATCAATGTAATGCTGCTCAAACCTGTTGTGTGGTTACACAACACGCCCCATTTTGACTTGGCAAAATAGGGACCCAACTTCTTTTGGCTTGGTTTGTGTTTCTTGCTTTCTGGCGGTTTGGTAAAAATCTGTCAAGTGCATCATCACGTTGAGTCAGGATGGGGTAAGTCATCATTATGAGGTCAGTTTGTCAAAATTTGCATTTCCTGTCGGTGACCTCATATTTTGAAAGAACATTAAATTTCATGCAGGTTTGCCTTTTACATCACCCTGGTATTCATCGGGATGTGAGAGTTATGAACAGTCAAAGTCTTGGTCAAACCGGATATTTGCAAGAGGGGGGGTCATATTTTATAACCTCAGTCATGTTTTAAAGATCATCATCATATTCAAACATCCCCTGATATATCTTGCAGCTCAAATATCCGGACGTCAACTTTAAATGGTAGTAAGTCTTTCCCGTCAAGCAGTTTTTTATACCGCGAACATCATGTTTTGAAAAATAACCCGATATTCGTTAATATCATCCTGACGCGAGATATCACCCTTAAAAAACATCCTGATGACATCATCTGAATATGATAAACGAAGAAACAAACATCCTGATGACATCATCATCATATTTACATTTCAACAGGATATTTTGTAAACATGATCATGTTCGCCCAATATGACGATGACGTCATGAAGCATTTCCGATACAAAGAACGAATATCATGATGACGTCATCCTGATATTCAAAAAGGAAGACGAGCAAGCTGTTCTCGTCATCATTTTTTTGCTAAAACGTAAACAAAGGGTGCATTGTTACCCGAATCTTGTCGTGATAACAATTTCAAGACTAGGGAGGATGATATTGAAGCTCAACCCGATATTTGCGAAATATCATCCTACCCTCATGATATCCCGTCATATGGATATCCCCCCGCTCCCTTTGCCGCCATTATCATTAAATGCGCGCAGATATGGTAGGTGATTCCCGCCGATCCCGGAACCCAATGAAATACCTGGTGAGATCCTGAGTTTTCGCACGAATGATTAAAGATTGCAATCTAACTTGTTAGAGTGCCCTAAATTTACCCTAACTGCGAGGTTAAAAGGTAATTCAACCACCATTGTTACGTTTACCTGCGTTAAAATTGTTTTACAGAGCACTAGCCTCCATATCCGCATAACAGCTACCGTTGTGCAATTCGAGCTCACAGATAGAAGGAAGGAAGTGATCAGCAGTTGAATTAAGAGCGTCTTGACGATATACTGGTATAAAGGAAAATCTGCATAACCAGGTAAGTGAACTGAAACCCTCATCATGTTGTTTCTAAATGATGTTGTAAGTTCTGGTTATGTATCCATATAAGTAAGTAATGTGAAATTGATGCAATAGGCATGATGTTTGCAATATGTATGCATGCATATCCCTGTTGTGAGAAGAAATGTTGTTAATTGCAGGTACCCATGGCTGAAAAATGCTTAGTCAAGAATCAGGAGGAATTCAGCAGGCCTATGTTCTCTTCCCAGAGAGGGGTCCTGTTCAAATATGGGGCAATTACAGACACCCATCAGGGGATTACTAACCTGGAAGCCTGGTCAGCCAAGCTAAATGATGGACATGACAAGAGTCCGGTATTGGACGCAGTGTTTGTATCGGGTATGTGGAACGCTGCTGGCTTCCCATACTCCATGGAGTCTCTGGAGCTAGTCATTGAATGCACCTGGAATTATAACCCTTAGACGAGGCAGGTGGTGAAGCATGGGAGAGTGTATGCAGACCTATCCATCAAGGGTCTCTCCCGAACATTTGGACTGCCAATGGGCAGTAAGGTAAAGAGTGTAGACTTGAAGAAGTCTGAAAGAGAATACGAGGCCAACAAGAAGGTGGCCAGAAGGAACATGTATGCTTGGCGGGCCAAGAATAGCACATACAATGCAGCAGCCAAGCTCCCCGTGCACATGTTCAAGTTTGATTTCAATGAGGAGTATCAGTACGTGATTGCCCTTCTGAACAGGGTGACTGGCCAGCCTGATACTGGTGAATTTAGAGATTGGATGTATGGAATCATAATGATGTGCCTGTATGCAGACATCAAGCCACTGTGGGGCCAAATAATAAGCGATGCTCTGCGTGAGCAGCTGATGAACCTGGGAGGTTCAGATTGTGCATTCTACATGACCTCTTATATCGTGTATTCTTGTGCTTATAGGGGCACTTTTGATGCCCTGGTGACAGACGGAAAACTGACGGGCACAAATGCAGCATATATCTGGGATCATCATCCCCAGCTGCAAAGAACCAACTATATCAAAGACTACAAACTGGTCAATGATGCATTCTCTATGCATCTGGTAAGGACCATGGAAGATGACAGAACTAAAAGACTGAGCATGGAGGCTCAAGAGGCAGTATACAGGCATGGGGCATGGTACATACAATTTGCCACCTTTTCCTATATCAGGATAGAAGGTTTTGAAGGACATCCCCTGATGCTGCCAAGATATCCTACGGATGCAGTAGTGTTAATGGAATTTATCAGGCAGGGCTCCACCATGATACAGATGTATAAGGATGCCAAGAAGCTGCCACCAATTTTGTTCCCAGTCAGCATTGGCAACTACATGTGCCCTGACTCTGACAATATAAAGAAGGTGATGGTCACTCTGAATAAGATGAATTTACTGCCCTTCCCAGTAACGAGACCATATGATCCTTACGGCCGAATGCAGAAGATTCTAGGAAAGCCTGTTCACCAGAGGCACCTAGAGGATTTTTGGGCTGACTGCAAAGATGAGGCATAAGCTAGGAGAAGGAGGTATCAGAGGTTGACTCTGAACCAGATCAGAACATTTGATTGCATATCCCTTCCTCAGCAGCTGAAGAGTGATGACGGCAGGATAATGGCAGACGAATATGAGCAGAAGAAGATTTACAATGATACCATCTCTGCACCTGACCTCACCATGCAGGAGGATATGTCCTTGGACCCATTCTTTGCCAGAACCCTACACTTGACCCAAGCTTGGGTAGATGCACAGGTAGAGGCATTGAAGAAGAAGGGTGTTGCCATCACGGTGGACAACAAGAAGAAGGGGCAGGACATCCCTGCAGATGAATATGACAACTTCCTGCTGGAGAAGAGGAAGACTAAGGGAGAGAGGATCCCTCCACCACAGCAGCCTAGCAAAAGGGCCCCAAGGGGCAAGAAGGTGGAAAAAGGACCCAAAGGGGTCATAATTGAAAGGGCAGTATTCACAACGGAGGAGGCAGCCAAATCAGGATCATAATCGGATTCTCCTCCAAAGCCCAAGAAAACCAAGACAGCAGAGGCTAGAATCACAGAGACCCAAGAAGTGGGTCAGTCGTCCAAACAACCAGGCAAAGCTATCCTCATGGAGGAGGAGACTGAAGAAGAGGAGGAAGCTCCACTAATAATAAGAAGAAAGAGGAGAGCTCCGCAGGTGTTGATTCCCACCACACCTAAGAAACCAAGAACCTCCATGAGAGGTGAAATAAGCCAACCCCCTGCACCGGTACAAGGGGCGGGTAGTGAAGTGCAGAAGGAACTTCAGCATAACGTTCCACTTCCTACCATTGTCAAGTTCAAAACTGAACTTGCTGAAGAGCAACAAAAGGAAGCATCTCAGACACAAGCAGAAAGGCATGTCTCGCTAGACAAGACAATAAACTTGTCTAATGATGAGGTGGTGCAGGATGTGGCTGCACAAGAAATGGAAACACTTGCTGCTGATGCAAGTGTGACTCCTCACAAGCCTCCATCTGTCTAATCAGTGCTTGAGGAGATGAAACAAGCAGAAGCGGAGCGAGAAAAGAGCCCAGAACCAGAAAAGAGCCCGGAGCAGGTAGCTCAGGACATAGGGCTGGACACACTGATCGCTGAGGTGACAAGTCCTGTAGTGGTAGACTTGGCAGAGAAACAGGATGCAAGTCCTGAGAAGCCAGCAGGATCACCTGATAAGGGCCACCTAACAAAAGAGATAGAGATGACAGAAGCAGAAGGTCATGCTCTTGAATCAGGCCAGCAAAGCCCACAAGGTACATCAGTAGGACCTGCTATAGTGGAGGTCCAAGAAATAAAGGCTGATGAGAAGAAGGAAGAAATAGAGGATCCGGTTGCTAAGGCACAAGAGGTGGATAGTGCAGGAACAGAGAAGATAGCAGCCACAGAACAGATGCCATCAATTCAAGCGGACCTCACAGCATCTGGAACGGTGGACATGCCACCAGAAATAGAGAAACAAAAGAAGGATGATCAACCTCCGCAAAGGGAAGAACTGGGGACAGGTGAAGAAATGATGGAGAAAGATCATGATCATCATGATCTACATACAGGTACACCGCAGGGTTCCCCACACAAAGAAGATGCTCCCCCAGAAAAGGAAGTTCCTCAACAGGAGGGGGCACCACAAGATCAGCAGCAAGGCGAGCATCAAGAGAGAGAAAAGGAAAAATCACCATCTCCACAACACTTGGTGATAGAAACGGGAGATAGGGGTGAACAACATCATGATGCTGAAAAGCATGATCAGGTGCCTCCATGGTTAGAAAAGGAGGTAAATATTGAGGAAGAGATTGAAATTCAAGAGTTCGACGTTTCCACCCTGTTCTCTGCAGATATAATGAAGCCCAGGAGAAAGGCCAAAATGACTTCGGCCATCAAAAGAGATCCGGCGACAGGGAGAAGGATCGCATAAATTGCTGTACCTGCGGTAGAGAAGGAGAAAGGCAAGATCACTGTCGATGAATTTCAGATCAGTACAGTTGATTTGGGTTTTGCCAACGAAGAGCAGGAAGGTCAAGAGGGAAAAGACATCATAGACTCTCTAATTCAGAAAGTGAAAAGAGAGAAGGAGAAAAATAAGCAACATAAAGAGCACATTGCTCAGTTGCATGCATACATTAAAGGCTTAACCAATCCTGATGATACTACAAGTGAAGCTGCAGTCCCATTGACTGCCATTTCTCAGGAGGAAGTAAATAAATTGGACCTCATGAAACATGAGGCTTCCGTAATAAGGAAATGGATGTCATCCACATTGGATGATGCTATAGAAATAATGAAGGGTTCTTTGAAGAGGTGGAGCATATTAAGTGACTCCAAAAGCAAGGTGGACAAATTGCAGGTGCAGACCGGGAAAACGTCTTACAAACTGGAGAAAGTCCTCAGCCTGTTGGAAGAAATAAGGAAGATAAACCCACAACTGCTTATCAGTAAGCAGGTATTGAATAATAATACTGCATTATTAGTGGATATCTGGTACAAAGATGTACAATTTGAATGCGGAGTCCTCAAGAGATGCAATAATAAGCTGAGGGAGATCAGCATGAGGCTACGTGATTTAATGGGCATTGAGGCAGACATGCTAGAAACACTAGAAGGCAAAGTAGAGGGAAAAATAGAGAATCAAGATGAAGACTCTGCTCTTAAGGCTCTGCGCAGTAACTTCCAGATGGAAGATGATGGTCCACTCATCCACTTGACAGAGGAGATTATAAATAAGGTGATGAGGAACAAGGTCAAGATGGAGACCTACAGTGAGACATTGCAGGACAGGGAAAATAAGTTGGATAACAGCAGGGATAAGTATGAAGCACACAAGCACGCCATTATCAAGGCAAAGACTCAAGATGGCGGAGGAATAGATCAGGTTGTGCAGTCATATGAACAGATCCAAAGCAACATGCAACCCCATATGCAGCAGCATCATCATCAGGATAGCGAAGGTTCAGAAAGCGATGCACATGATGATGATCCGCATGAATCAGCTGAGGAGCATGATGGAGATACATCATGAAAGGGGATATTTGCATAAGTAATATAGATAGTTGCCAGCTGGCAACTTGTGCCATTTTGTAAAATTGACAAGTCATGAAATGATGACCATTGATTTGTATTGACATATCAGATCCGTAGATCTTTTGTAACAGATTCCTCACCTTACTCTATAAAAGGTGGTGGAATGCCTTGTTATATGGATTTGAAACTTAATTGAAATCTGTTTGCTGAAATATTCAGGGCTCATTTCAAAGCTGCTGTATATGTACATGTCTTTTGCATACTTAATGAAAGAGAAGAGTATTTTGATTACAAATCTTCGTAAATCCTAAGTAATCTGTGTCTGAATTCTGGATATGTGCTTTGATTTGCTGCGTCCCTTGGAGTGCTCATCGTGTTGCATGTATTGTTTTCATTCATTATCCTCTGAAGTTTGCATCAACTGTATCTAGCTGTGGAATGTCTTGGTGAACATATGGTTTGATTTCTTCTCCTCATGACAGTATCAAGCATGTATGTGGATCAAAAGCTAAAGGTTCAACATAATTAGAAGTATTCCTTTAATTTCTTTCAATTTCAGAACATCTCACCATCACAATTGCAAATAATTGATAATCTTAAGCAAATAACGCAAATATGCAGACATCTCGTAGGTAATCACAAATATTTAGCATATTTGAATAAAAAAGCATGCACAATTGAAAATATCATGCAAAGATCGAGGTATCCCCACATCTTTTCATCTAATAACTGCATAATATGACTTCTTTGTAAAGAATTTCTACAGGAATGTCATGATGATGGCGCAATTTCACGTAAGGCCCCAAAATGGAAACAGCAATTCACATTAACTACCGAGTAACGTCAGTCGATTAAGACCTAATCATCGGAGACTTGGGATCATGAATTCTCTGAATTCACTGTATCTTTCAAGATGAATAAAGGTTAATGTGTACTTTTATTCTATGTTTGTTTGTGACTAACATCATGACCAACAAAACCCTACATCTACCAAATTTTCTAAAAGAAAATGCAAAAGAGTGAAGGGTTAGAGAGAAGTCTTAAGTGACAATCATAATACAAAGTATGTTGTTGGTAGACAAATGCTCTTGAATTAACCACTTTTTGTTTACCAAGCTACATGAATGCTACAACGCTATAGAAAATGATGCTATCTTCAATGGAAACTAAATATTTTCATATCACATTCATTCATTAAACACCCAAGTTATGGCATGATTTAACTTATGAAATGCAATTGGACTAAGCTCAAATCAATTGGCCCAGGCTAACTATACACATCAACTCACAATCAACAAGGTACTAATAGTATGGACCGGAATGTTCATCAAATACCTTCAACAAATCATTAACATTGCAAAAGCATAATTAACTAATTGCAGATCAAGAAGTGAACCATGAAAAACCAAATTGATAACACAATAAACAAATTCCTAGAAAATTGTAGTAACTTACTTTGCATTAAGAAATTTGGCAGAGCGTCAACAATTCAATATCAAGTCTGTTACAATGAGAGAAAATAATGGCCCTTTTGTAGACAACACCATACCGAGTTTTTCAATGGATGGTGAGGATTTACTCAACACCAATGGTCTAGATTATATGGCATTTAATTTTGGACGGTGGGTAGTTACAATCTCGGATTTACTTTTGTCTTGTAGGAAAAAGATGAAAAAATAGTTTGCAAATACATTGAATCTAGACAAAATGGATACCCATTTGGCTGTATATGACAAAGAGCCAATTTCCAAGATGAAAGGAAGTCAAAATAGAGTCATATGACATGTGAAAACTTGAGCTAATGTGGACTGACGGGATTGCTCATACTGATTGGATCATTCCATTGCTCATCACTTTTGAATTGTCTAATAGGACAAATCACTTCTCCAATGTGTAGAATAGTCAATAAGAGTATGTGGCATGTTTTTGATGTAGGAATGTCCAACTAGATGCTTGTTGGGTTCAACTTTTGATGACTAGACTATTGGAACAACTATGAACATGTCTTGGACATTTAATTGGATTTGCAGGAACAATAGTGAAATAGACTTGATCCCTTGTGTCTTCAAGCTCCTAGGACTTATCTCCATCATTTGGGACATCATACTGACTTTCTCTTGTAGGTGCAACATCAATTTGGTTGATAAAATGTTAATTCTTCATGTTTAGGTCAGCACTACATCTTTGTGTGTTCATCCTTCCGAGATAGCTCCAACAAGCTCCTTTGTTCTCTTAGACCTACATTTCACAAAGCCAAGCATCAATTTCATCATAAAAAACCATTTTCCATCAAATCATATCAAAATATGTTCATTTGTAGCCATGGATCACTCAAGAACAACTCATTGTCAATGCCACCTTCTCTATGAACAACCTCTTAAATCCAATGATTTTCACATGATTTTATGCATTTTTTACCATTTTCAAGTACCCACTTGGCCTATATGTTGATCTGGGAGGTTTTTGTGGCCATTTGAATCCATTTGGAGACTTTTATTTCATGTTTTTATAGCCTTTTTTTGTAAAAAGTGGGATTTTTTTTTGGGGGGGTACTGCATATTCAGGTGCAGTGGCATTAATTGATGCCAAACATTCTCAAAATCCTCACAAACATGCTAAAAGTGTTCATCATGATTTGATAAATAGACATGCAATTCTAATTCACCAAGAAAATCCAGTTTGTACCTTGAAAAAAATCAATTTCTTAGCCCAGATTGGCAAAAAGTGCTGATTTTGGGTCCTACTGCACTTAGCGCTGATTTTGGGGTCTACCGACTTAAGGCAGTGAAGGTGATTTTTAGCGCAAGGCAGTGAGGAAGGTTTCTAGCGCTAGTGCTGATTTGAGGTCATACTGACCTAGCGTTGATTTTGGGTCCTACCGACCAAAGGCAATAGAAGCAATTTTTAGCGCTAGGCGGTAGGCGACATTTTTAGCGCTAGGCGGTAGGCGACATTTTTAGCGCTGGGCAGTGGGAGGCATTTTTAGTGCTAGGTGCTGTAGAGGGTGTTTTTAGCGCCAGTTTTTGAACTTCCCAGGGGCAAGGTATATTTAAAAATATATTAAAGTAATTTCCTATACTTTAAATATTTTAAAATATACTGTTAGGATGTTTGAGATAGGTTCCAAATCCATAGGATTTAATAAGTAGATTCTAGATTTTTGAGGTTCCATCAAATTTTAGACTTAGACATTTTCAGGGTTTCAGACTTAGCCAAATCAGGGTGCTAGGGCTATGCATCAGGATGAAAGTATATGGATCCCTTAGTGAAACCTTGTGGAATTTGACATGATTTTGCAACTCTAAGACCTAGAAACTAGGAATTTCAACATGACACATCCTACAGAAGAAGTTTCAAGGACAATATCCAGTGACATAGGATTTTAGCACAAAATGCAGTGTCACCCAATTTTAGCACAAAAGGTAACAAAGGTCTATTTCTCAAGCACAAACCCAATCAAGACACCTCCAAATCAATCCCAAAAGGCATCAAATGACTCCAAACCTGCCAAATACTAAAATTTGGAACAAATCTTGCATTCTAAGCACAAATTCACCTTCTCATTGTCATAAGGCAGAAAGGTTGAGACTCTAAGACAAAGCAAAGAAAGGGTGTCCCCATTTGATAAAATAAGGCGTGTGTTCAAGGCACAACAATACCCTCTTGGCTAGATAGTTGATCCCAAAGTGTAGGAGAGCATACCCACTCTCATCAATTGGCCCTTAATCATCCTCAACTTGTTGATGAGCCTTTGTTCCACCATCTTGATGACACCCCTAGCCTGGGTCATGAAGAACATACTCTAGGGTTTTGGACCTATGGTTTTGGGAACCAACAATTGGTACCATTTATAGGGATAAAGTTACTTTATCCATTGCTAGGTTATCTAGGTAGTTGGAAAAACTTTCAAAGCTGAGGTAACAAAGATTTGCAGTTGTGCATTCTGTGTTAAAGTTGGTAGCCCATCAACTTACACCAACAAATGACACCATTGAAGGGATGCAATACTTTTGTTTAGATCTTGAAGACTTTAGAACATAGTCATTAAGAAAAGTTTATAGTAGTCTACTCTTTTTATTTTATTGTGTGGTGAAGTTGGTAGACCATCAACTTACACAAACAAATTGGTGTTATTACCAGGGAAGATATTGTTGGGTTATAATAAATTGAAGACTCTACTGGAGAGCTAAACCAAGAGTCAATTTGTGCCTTAGAGATTAGTTTTCTTCAAGGAATTGCTCTTTAGAAAAGGTGATGACTTTTCTATCAGAAAAAGAAGCTTGTTGCTGCTATTACCTTATTAGCTATTGGTGTTTCATGACCACATCTCAAGCTTGCAACAGTTGGTACCAAAGGTAAATGTGGTTTTTTCTTCTTACCTCTAAAACAAAATTTTTGATACCTCAATTTTCTTCCCTACATGGTAGAATGTTCTAGTCATGGCTTCTAGGTATAGATATGATTACTCTAGGGATGCTCCTTCATACACATCTTCTTATGTTCCAAAGCCTAGAAACTATAGTGGAATTGATGCCTATAACTATTATAGTGATGCTCCTTCATGCTCTTCTAGTAGTCTTGCATACTATGTGAACCCATGCATTAACATACAAGCATCCATACAAAATCAAAATGAGCTTTTTGTGCAACTAAAAGAGTATGACACCCAAATTAAGTTGCTAGAGTCTAGGGTGTAGTTACATACCGTATTGCTACCAAAAGTCAAGTTGTTTAGTTCCCTATAATTCCCATAGACACCATTTATAAATAGTTGGACCTCTCTTGGGTTTACTACAAAATGCAAAACATGCCAATAGATGCCTAAAATTAGATGCCTATCTTTTATGGGCATGTAAATTGGGAAGGAGACACACATGTTGATGATTTTTCATATTTATGAAAGAATTTCAGTTTGAAGATGAAGACAAATGGATGATATTTTTTGTTAGGTCCCTACATGGAAAGGCAAGGAATTGGATTGAAAGTTTTCCAGGGTAGTCCTTTGCCTCTTGGAATGAACTTTTGGCTATATTGAAGAAGAATTTACAAAAGGTCTAGACCCTACTAATTTTGTTTAGGAGTTAGAAAAAATCAGAAGACAAGAGGGAGAGTCTAGCATGGATTTCAGTCATAGGTTTACAGTTGCCCTTTCTAAAATTCCAAATGATTTGAAACCTAACACTCCTACTTACATTGGCATGTTATTTGAATCACGAGGCTAGTTTGAACTCAGTGCAGGAGGATTTGAAACTAACAAACATGCAACATGCCTATTCATGCCTAGACTGTTTGAAAAAGGTGAAGAATGATTATATAGTATGGTTGTTGTCCATAAATGCAAGTGTTGTTGGTAATGGACATGTTGATGTGAACAACATTAATGTGGATACAACATCAAATCATGATGATCATGTAGTCAGAAGGGTAGAAGATGGTGGTGCATCATATGATAATGATGAAAATGGTGAAGGCAACATATGCACCTACCTTCAGTTGGATAGGTCATTAGTTGAAGATGAAAATGATGAAACCGGTGATGACTTCCAACTTGACATTGAGGCATGTGGCCTGGTGGACATAAAGGAAGGTGTGTGCATAAATAAGTAGCTGATGAATTAGCTCTTGAAGCTGATTATGTTAAGTGTGCATGGTAAGTGAAATTCAGAGTGAGAAAGAAACTAGTTTCTTGTTTCATGTATTACCCTCCTTTGTTCCATTAGAAGATGATGAAGTAGTTAATGTTTGTTTGTATGAAGAAGGCCAATGTGTTCTTGCATTTAATCATAACTAATCTTGTTTAGAGGAAAAACTAGGATAATGATAGTTTGTATAAGAAAAAGCAAGTCCCCATTTCACTCACTAAACACAAGGGAAGTAGGAACCAAGCTTGCTCTCTATGAAGGATCAAGCTATAGATTCCTAGGTTCCCTTTATGCTAGCTGTGCTTGGATAGATTCTTGGATTAGGTTTCCATAAGCTTATAGCATTTACAACTTCATGAAACCCTAATTATCAATTATACTATAAGAGACTAATTTCTAGCACTGGTACTGGCAAATAAATTACAAAAACACAGAGCAAAGATCACAGAGAGTTTGTACCCAGAAAATGAGGGCCTATCAGACAAGGGTGCTTGCTCTTATGTCTCAAAAGTTTTTGATGAGTGAAATCTGTTGTATTAGGTATCAGAGGGTCCTCAGAGGTTTCCAGATCTAGGAATAAATGCCTAGTTAAACTAGGGTGCCTGCTCTTTTGTCTTGAATATTCCACGATACCAAAATTCAAAGTTTTGCGATGACTATATCTGCAATAGCCATCTTTCTACCACTCCTTTCCACCGGATCTTTTCAAATATGACCTGCACATACAAAGGAGGAGAAATATGGTTGTGGCTATATAGGAGATTACCTTAGTCAAGCCTTGTCTTTGGTATTTCTATGCCAACAATAGCCAGTGATAAAGATCTGCAGATGTGTGTGCTCATATATCATATATATATTTCCAGAAAATGCAAATCCCTAGATGACTCAAGCATCAAAGAAAGATCAATACCTTGTTTTGCTCAAGGAAACAACACCATGACCTCAAGGAGATGAGAGCAATGAAGACTTGTAGAACAAGAAGGTGAGGCAGCCATATTCATGGAGGATTCCCAAGCTCAAGTTGGAGGCTTCAACCCTTCTCTTGATTGTACAAAAGGTTTGACAAAACCCTAGGAAGAGAAAGATAGTCTTAAGATCTTGATTCCTAATATCCATCGAATATCTCCATGATAGCAATTTCCAATATCTTCAAAGAGCTTCAACAACTTGTTGATATTCAATAGCAAAAATGATAGAGTTTTGGCATAGAAAGCTTGCATGTAGATTGTATGTGATAAAATGATTTTCAATTCTCTTTAAATACCTAACCTTAGAAATTCAAATATTTGAAATAACGTGTCAACATCACACAAAAACTAAAATTTGAAATCAGAATCTCGAGATGCACGGTGGGAGCCGACACCTCACCAAAATTCAAAACCTGGAAAAATAGAGTAAGACAGGGACACGGGTGCCCGTGTCCAAGCCCTGATTTTTCCCTCAGGTCTGCATTTAGGAGGTCTAGGATGTCCAAAATCTAAAGTTTGTTGTCAGGTTCAATCATCAGTTGCTTTAGAATATGACATTTCTTCAGTTAGATATAGGTCAATCAGGGTTTAGGAAGGTAAAAAACAAACAGGGCAAGATGACACCAAATGAGATGAGCTAACATATACAAAATTGTGTCATTCCATGCAAGAGGACAATTTCTGACATAACATTTAGCCCCCACTTTAGTGGCCATATGAAACTACGTGCATATGCAACTAAAGGAAAGTAAATACATCAATCATGAATAAGATACCCAAAAGGATACTATAGAGGAAGCCAAAGTGTTGTCACACAAAAGAAAGAAGCCCCTAGTCTATAATCCTGTAAGACCACAAAGTTAGGAACCACATCCTGCAAAGGAACACTTTGTCAGATAATCAAAATCAAACTAACCTACAACCAATCACACAAATAGTTCAGTCATAAATAGTCATAAATAGCCTATGAGTGACGAGACACGATGAGGGAGGAAATGGTGGGAAATATATGCCCCCTTGTTTCTACTTGCTTAGTATGAAAAAGAGAAACGACGTGGTTATCTACGCACATAGATTTCAGAGAAAGTTGATGAGAAATGTGTTGTGAGGGTCATTTTTACAAACAACACTGAAGTACAATGCATTGTGGTTAGATGGAGGGCAGAACCAGGATTCCAACACAACAAATGACACATGAATTTGAGGTTGGCAACCCAAGATAGAGGCCTATGAGTAAAGTTGTTCAATATTGCACCTAGATAGTGATAGCAATTCTCATCCACTTACTATATGTAAAGGGAGTTTTCTCTTTTCACCATTCATTCTTATTTTCATTGTATAGAGGAGAGAAGTGTTGTGTGGTTACACAACACGCCCCATTTTGACTTGGCAAAACAAGGACCCAACTTTTTGGCTTGGCTTGTGTTGTCTGCTTTCTGGCGGTTTGGTAAAAGTAAGTCAGGTGCATCATCATGAAGGGTCAGGATGAGGTAGATCATCATCATGAGGTTAGTTTGTCAAAGTTCATATTTCATTTCTGTGACCTCATATTTAGAAAGAGCTTGAAATTCCATGCAGGTTTACCTTTTGCACCACCTGAAAATTCGTCCATATGTGGGAGTTATGAACAGTCAAAGTTTTGGTCAAACCTGATATTCGCAAGAGGAGGATCATATTTTATGACCTCAGTCATGTTGTCAAGGTCATCCTGATCTTGGTCTATCACCCGGTAAAAAATCATGCGGTCACAATATCCAGACGACAATCTTAGGTGATAGTGCCCTTTACCCGTCAAATAGCCTTAGGCGCATCATGAACATCATGTTTTGAGTGTAACCCGATATTTCATAATGTCCTGTCGAGAAATATCACCTTATGCTAATATCCTGAGGACGTCATCCTAACTTGAAAAATGAAGAAATAAATATCAGGATGACATCATCATCACATTTCTCCTTTGGCAGGATATTTCCTAAATATGATCAGGTTCACAAATATGACGATGATGTCATCTTTTACATTTTAACAAAGCCCCGGATATGACAGTGACATCATCAAGACATTCGAGAGGGGGGAGCATCATATTTCGCAATATCCTGTAGATAGATAGAAAGCTTTAAGTTTCCCCATTGGCGTAACTTGTGCTATCGGCTGTATGTTATTTGGTCTCACCGATGTTTGTTATCTCACCGATGGAAAAGTCCATCAGCATAAGTTTCGCTATCGGGGGTGTCATGAATTTTCTTCCCGATGGGCATTTTCTCACCGAAAGGGTGATCAGCCTGACATGTGATGTCAGCCAAGTTCGTATTTGTCTCGCCGACGTATATCATCGGCCCTATGAGAAATCCTCATCGATGTGACTTTTGATGTCGGCCCTGTCTTGAATTTTCATGCCGATAGAGGTTGTCTTCCCGATGGGCGGACATCAGCATAATTTTGGCGTTGGTATAAGTTTAGCCGTCAGCCAAGTTGAAAATTATCTTCCTAACCGTGTGTGGTCACGCCGAAACATAACATGCATCACATACAGTAGCGGACCCGAAATATTATTGAATGCGATTTAATCGTTGTATATTTTGCGATTGTATATTTCTTTTATACATTCTGATATACATTGATTATATGCATACGAATGTTTTGCATGTATATTGTGACTTTTTATGCTTGTATATGCAGATTTGAACCTGATATACATGCCGGTATATACAAGAGTGGATTCAAAGGAAATTTGAAAGCGATTAATTCCTTGTATATTTTGTGATGTATCAGCAGATTTGAAGCCCGATATACAAGGAAATGGGCGGGAAAACGAAGCGATGGATTTTTGAATCCATTTGAAGGCCTGATTACCTGATTTTCAGTCAACGATGGTTGACCCGAGTATTTTGGGCCCTGTTTATGCATTTTGTGCATGGTTTTCACAAATTTGAAACCCAATTGCATGTGTTTGAACATTTGGCCTATTTTTAGTGAAGG
Organism: Cunninghamia lanceolata; assembly: GCA_027924645.1. Taxonomy (NCBI): domain Eukaryota; kingdom Viridiplantae; phylum Streptophyta; class Pinopsida; order Cupressales; family Cupressaceae; genus Cunninghamia; species Cunninghamia lanceolata. The sequence continues at coordinate 13,631,457 of BSBN01001272.1, read as the reverse complement.
TTTTAGCTGCATGCTGTGTTCCAATTGATGAACTTAATGTTTGTCTGTCTATTGTAGGAAGTCTTGAGGATGTTGGAGCTGTAGCTAAACATTGCAATGTTGCACAAGGAGGCAACATGAACCAGAAGTGAGGAGGATATTGTCAAATATGCTGTTTGCCAGCTGGAGACTGAATCAAGTTAAAGATGCTGGAATATTCTATGCCAGCTATACATTTGCCAATTGGCAAAGCATGTGCTTTTCATCTGGACCGTTAATGTTAATTGGTGAATCTTAATCATTGATCTTTTTGTAAAGGATTCATCACCTTATTCTATAAAAGGTGGTGGAATGCCTTGTTGTAAACATTCGAAACTTAATTAAAATCTGTTTGCTAAAGTATTCAGGGCTCATTTCAAAGCTATTGCATATGTACATGTCTTTTGCATACTTAATGAAAGAGAAGAGTATTTCGATTACAAATCTTCGTAAATCTTGAGTAATCTGTGTCTGAATTCTGGATATGTGCTTTGATTTGCTGCGTCCCTTGGAGTGCTCATCATGTTGCATGTATTGTTTTCATTCATCATCCTCTGAAGTTTGCATCAACTGTGTCTAGTTGTGGAATATCCTGGTGAACATATGGTTTGATTTCTTCTCCTCATGACAGTATCAAGTATGTATGTGGATCAATAGCTAAAGGTTCAACTTTAAATTGTAGTATTCTTTTCAGTTTCTTTTAAATTTCAGAACATTTCACTACCACAATTGCAAATAATTGATTATCTTAAGCAAATAACACAAAATATGCAGACATCTCATAGGTAATCGTAAATATTTAGCATATTTGAATGAAAAGCATGCACAATTGGAAAATATCATGCAAAGACTGAGGTATTTCTACATCTTTTCATCTAATAACTACATAAATATGACTTCTCTATAAAGAATTTCTGCAGGAATGTCATGATGATGGCACATTTTCACGTAAGGCCCCAAAATGGAAACAGCAACTCACATTAACCTCTGAGTAACTTCAGATGATTAAGACCTAATCACCGGAGACTTGGGATCATGAATTCTCTGAATTCACAGTATCTTTCAAGATGAATAAAGGTTAATGTGTACTTTTATTCTGTGCTTGTTTATGACTAACATCATGATCAACACAAATTGGTGTTAGAAGGAGGGCTGATCTGGAATACTATGTTCATCATCATAATTTCCAGGTTTGATGATGTAGAGAGTAAGGTAGTCTCGAATCGTCTGTGAATTTCAAATATCATGCAAATATTTATTGTAGCAAGCTTGTAGATGCTTATTCTATGTAAATATTTCCAAATCTAACATAAATATTGCTAGCCTTACTGTAAATCATTCAAAATACCTCCAATATCCTTCAATATTTGTAGTATCTTTGCAAATATTTCATAAATATCCAGTCTGATCAGTCATCTGACCGCAAATATCACTTAGCTAGTAAAATCCAGCCAATATTTGCAAAGTTTCAGCCAATTTGCCTTAAAATTGAGAAATCCTGGCTCACAGGATAAATACCAGGTCTAGACCTAGTGGAATTTTTGAAGAATTGCCTGTTAGAGGTTTCAGACCCAGAACTGTGGACACTCATCATACTCCCAAGTCCAGTGCATCAGGAGCTTCACCAAAACCTCTTCCTGTAACTCCTGTTGATTTACAAATACCTTCGGGGATACCTGTGACACCTCTTGTTTAACCTCAGGGTGTGCCTCTAGTCCAACCTCGACTAGCTCAACCTCCTCTGGTTGCAATGTCTTTCTTTGCAGCAGAGTCACCTTTGACCTTTACTGCATATCATGAGTTACCAAAGAATCCAGATAAGCTTTGTCCAAAATATCATCCTTACCAAGATGCTGAAGATCATATCAGGACCTTTAAGGAAGTTTGTTGCAGAGCCAGAATAGAGCACCAAGATGTGGTGTGCAGATTATTTCCTTTTTCCTTAGGGAAGAAGCCTATAATTGGTTCATTAGTCTTGGTCAGGGTTCTATTGATTCATGGGCCTTACTAGAGAAAGCCTTTCTTGATAGATTCAAGGTTCCAGTCGACCCCTCAATAAACTATCATTTATTTGCCACTATCAAGAGATTTGAGAATGAGCCTATTGCAAATTTCAATGCTAGGTTTCAGAAAATGTTGTCCAGGGTGGTCACTTCTTATACTATGTCTGACGAAGCCGCAAGGAACATTTATTATTCTGCCTTAGATCCCTTGACCTCCATGTTCATAAGGAGAACACACCCCCAAATCACAACTTTAGCCTTAGCTTTTCAAGAAGCCATACAGGTAAATCAACAGTTGATACCTGCTCCTACTCTGAATATAGTATTCCCTACCTTGCCTGGCATGCATTCACAATATCCTGCATCATATCCTGCACAATATCCTGCACAATATCCCAATGGAGTAGTTATACCTCCAACAGTCATGCCGGCACCTCTGCAAGTACCTCCACTGAGCATTATGCCTCCTCTTAATGGAAATGGCCAATTGTCAAAATATCCTGTCCAAACTCAGACACCTCAGGGTGTTGATCTGTCTAGCAATAACCATGGATCCTCTTTCTTCAAGCCTCAGACTAAAAATGTAGTGGCCAAAGCTCAGGAAGAAAAGGAGGAAATCAAAGAAATCTCTACTCAATTGAGAAAACTCACCACAGAAGTGACACATTTGAGAATCAAGGTTTTTATTCACAGTCAAACCAGAACAGAAATTATCCCAATGACAGACCAAATTATCCTGACAGAGGATATAACACCAATAATTTCAACAATAATGGTGGAAATAACAATAATCCTCAGAGACAGCCCAGAGTATGGAACTCTAGGCCAAATAATGGCTCATTACCATCACCCCTGGACAACCAGCCTCTAGGTGAAGCCAAACAGACTACTAGAGCTGAAGCAGCCCTTACCAATTGGTGTAGAATCCACAATACAAATGCACATGCAAAATTAGACTGTCCACAATTTAGGATTGCTGCTAGCATCTTTCAGACTGAAGTGTCTAACACTTCTGGAAATCCACCTCAGACAGAGGGAAATGAGATTGTTCCATGTGGATATGACTCAGCCTTTGTGCTAGGAACCTATACAAATCAACCTCATCAAAATTATAACCAAGCAAGCGAAGAATCTGCTTTAACCTTTGAAGCAAACTATGTATTCCCCTTCGAAGATGAAAATGAGCCTGCAAGAGAACATGAGGAAGTGCATGCATACCAACAACAATATCCTGGTAAGCATAATTATAACCTAAGAAATAATGCCAACAGACCTACTGGTCCATTGACATCATCTTTGCCTCCAAACAACTTCAACACACCTCCTGATCCTAAAGCCAGCAATAACCCTGGGTTCCCCAAGGTAAATGCTCAGTACTTGTCACCTCAGAACATAGGATCAAAGATTGTAAATGCACCCTGTGAATCTGACAAGTTAGTCAATTATCTGGTCGATGAAATGAAGAAAATTAAGATTAACATGTCTCTGTCTGAGTTACTGAAAACTCCGGCTATCAAAAGGGCATTCATGAAGTAACTAGATGATCCTGCTCCTAAAGAGGATAACCATCTCTCAAATCAACCTACTGGCAAAGATCACGCTACTAGGGATAATATTGTCAAGCCTAAAGTGTCAGCTATAGTCCAAGCTGCAGAAACCTCCCATATGACCTTGTATAGGGATAAAACTGAATCACCTCCATTCCTCCTCACTATAAGAATGTTCAGCAAGAACCTGCACAACTGTTTGGTTGACTCAGGAGCCTCCACGAATGTTATGCCATTGTCAATATGTAATGCTTTAGGACTGCATCCTGCTAAATCCTTAAAGAAGGTCACACAGTTGGACAAAACAGAAGTAAGTGTAGTAGGGGAATTAACTCATATCCACATGCAGCTAGCATCTGATCCTAGGATCCAGTATTACATTGACATTCAGGTAGTCAATATACCTGATACGTATGGGATGTTACTTAGCCGGGACTGGTCTAAAATGCTTAACGGATATATGTCTACAGATTTCAGTCACATGTGGTTACCATGGAAGGGTATACCTAATTAGATCAGGATTGATGCTGAGCCTAGAATGAAGCATATGATCACTGAGTACAATAGAACAAATGAGATCATGTACGTAGACGTAGAGCCTGGAGTTTATTGCATCAGGCCACAGACCGTCAAAATAGAAGAGATCCTGATGCTTAACCTTCATCCTCATCATGATGATGATCATCAGGAAGATATACCTGTTGTAGAACCTGCCAATAATCTTGATAATGAGAACGAAATAGATCGCTTTAGAGACTTCGAGATGCATCTGTCCAATCAGGTAAAACACTGTCAATTGTTAAATATACCTGCTAATGATATTTTGATTGATGGATGGTGCAGATTACACAATGAAGCACATTCAGAAAAGACTTGTGAAACATGCTTAGATATGATGATGCTGGAACAGACATGCAGCGAGGCATCATCATCATATTCCGAGGTAAGTTCTACATCTAATGATGATGATGATACTGATTCTTGTTTATCTTCGGCAGGAACAGAGAAGCCGACAGATCATGACGAAGATCATATCCGGAAGACAGAAGAAGTTCTAGCTTATGACCAGATAAATGATGGAAAGAAAGAAAAGATCACCCCTGGGAGTGATTGTTTTATGGAGCTGGACTATGAATTGTCCGATGAGGACAAAGGTAGTAACCTGACCAAATTTGAAGAATTTCTAGTAAAAGAAATGGAGAAGATGACACGACAGCATAGATCTCCCCATGAGGTCTTAATTGAAGGTTGGTGCAGGCTGCATGAGGCACCTCACTCAGAAACAACTTGCTCACTGTGTTTACACATTTTGAAAAGGCATACAGTTGTGGATCTAGGAAACCATCCTCCTACTGATATGAAAGAGAAAATAGAAAAGTCAGCAGGCTCACAAAGTAAAGGAAAGAAGAAATTTGGAAATGACGACATCCCTAAGTCAAAGTGGATATCAGGCGGAGTAGCAGCCAGAGCTGCAAAGAAGAAAGAAGGTTCAGCTAAACATCCTGCTGAAGATAAACCCTGGATCCTGAGGTTTGATGGATCCAAGTCCAAACAAGGTGCTGGGGTAGGAATTGATCTCATTGACCCATCAAGAAAATCCTATCTAGCAGCCTACAGATTACAGTTCCCTTGTACTAATAATGTAACAGAGTATGAAGCTCTGATTCATGGGATACTGTTTGCTCATAAGAAAAAAGTAAAGATTTTGCATGTTTTCAGAGATTCAGAGCTAGTTGTAAGGCAAGTAAGAGGAATTTACTCTTGTAACTACAGGAAGCTATCCAACTACAGACATCATGTGTGGGATCTAATTGAGGATTTTGACACCTTTAATATCACTCACGTACCAAGAGAACAAAACCACAGGGCAGATGCACTTGCCCAGGCTGCCAGTACATTGGAGCCACTGTCTATATCAGGTCTAAAGAGATTTTCAATAGAGCTGGTGTCAATACCGTCAGTACCTGACAATGTGACCAATCTCTAGGTGTTTGATGATGATCAACACATTTTGGATTTCATTTCCAATAGAGATGTATTTGATGCCCAAGTCATAGATGAGGATGGTATGGAGGATCATGTCTGAGAGGAAGACGAGATATTAGAGTTGCCAAGCAATAGGATTCCCAAAGGTATGATTGAATTGGAAAGAGCCTTTGATTTGGATAATATGCTTAAACATAAGGATCTGCCCAAAGCAGATGGAGGTCAGTATTCACAAGTGAATATTGGACAAAATGAAGACCAGAAAAGTGTGCTAATTGGTAAAGTTTGCACACCAGAGGAGTTAAAGGGAATAACTGAGGCCCTCAAGGATTACATACATGTAATTGCCTGGACCTATGATGAGCTGAAGACATATGATACTTCTGTCATAACTCATACTATACCTCTCAAACCAGATGCTAAACCTTTCAGATAGAAGCAAAGGCCAGTCAATGCTTTGCTTGAACCAATAATTCTTGAAGAAGTCAAGAAGTTGTTAAGTGCCCGGATAATCTTTCCTGTAAGGCACTCCACCTGGGTTGCTAATCTAGTCCTGGTCAGAAAGAAGAATGGAGACATCAGGTTGTGCGTAGATTTCAGAAATCTGAACAGAGCATCAGAAAAGGATAATTATCCTTTACCCTCATTAGATGAAGTTCTGCAGATTGTAAATGGAGCCAAGATGATGTCCTTCCTGGATGGCTTTTCAGGATACAACCAAGTGATGGTTGATAAAATTGACAGATTGAAAACTGCCTTCACCACAAAGTGGGGGATATTTGCATATAGATGTATGCCATTTGGACTTATAAATGCTGGAGCTACATTCCAGCGAGCAATGGACATAGCCTTCAGAGGCTTAATAGGAATATGCATAGTCATCTATATGGATGACTTGACTGTATTCTCTAAGGAGAGGAGCAATCATGTAACCAATCTCAGAAATGTATTGAAGAAGTGTGAAGAGTATGGAATATCACTGAACCCCAAGAAGTGTATATTTGGGGTGACAACAGGAAAGTTACTAGGCCACTTGATCACAGAAGATGGAATTATCATTGATCCTGACAGGGTGGAGTCTATTATGAAGTTACAACTTCCAGGAAGCAAAAAAGAACTCAAATCTTACTTTGGTAAGATAACTTTGTAAGGAAGTTCATCACAGGTTTTGCTGAGATTGTCAGACCACTAAATGCCATGTTGAAGAAAGATGCACAAATTGAGTGGACACTAGAGGCCAAAGCTACATTCGAAGATATAAAGAAAGCCATATCAGACGCTCCTGTCCTCATTAGTCCAGACTACACAAAAGATTTTAACATCTATTCATTTGCTTCAGAACATACCTCTGCAGCAGTGTTAACTCAAAGAAATGAAGAAAAAGAAGAGAAACCAATTGCTTTCATGAGCTGTCCTTTCAGGGATGCTAAGTTGAGATATGTAGATGTTGAGAGACAGGCACTTGCATTAGTCAGAGCAGTAAGGAAATTCAGACATTACATACTAAGAAGCAAAGTGATTGCTGTAGTACCAGATGCAGCGGTGAAGATGCTGCTGATGCAAAGTGAGCCTGGTGAGAAAAGAGCTAAATGGATTACTGTATTACAAGAGTATGACATGGAAATTACACCAATGAAGCTAGTAAGAGGGTAGGCTCTGAGTCAAATGATATTTGAAATTGACCCAAACATCACCAGTCAGCAGTATGTAATCAATGAGAAAGATAACAGAGAATGGTATGCAGATATCAGGTACATCTTGATTACAGGAAGATGTCCATCGAAGATGCAAGCTTCACAGAGAAGAGCCTTGAAAATAAAATCCCAAAAATATATGATAAAGGGAGGAGCCTTATTCAAAAAGAATCATGAAGGAATATACCTGAGATGCTTAGAAAAGCCAGAAGCAAACAAGGTCCTGTCAGAGATACATGACAAGTTCGGAATGACACATGGATCAGCCTTGGCCACAACGCATGCAATCCTTAGAGCAGGATATTATTGGCCTACAATTTTTAAAGACACAACTGATCATGTTAAATGTTGTCATGTTTGTCAGGTTGCTGCCAACAAAGAGAAATATGCTGCACAACCCTTGCAGCCAGTGATGGAAGAACGCCCATTTGCACAGTGGGGCATGGACTTCATAGGACCAATCAATCCTCCGTCCTCTTCAGGACACAGGTATGTCTTAACCATTACTGACTATTGCACCAGATGGACTGAGGCTGTTAGCAGCAAGACCTGCACTGCAGATGACGTTATTAGATTTCTGGAAAGTAACATTGTTACCAGGTATGGAATTCCTTATGCTCTGGTAAGTGATAATGGTTCTGCTTTCACTTCAACTAAATTGTCAAGTTGGGCTTTTGATCATGGGATTATACTTAAATTTTCATCCAATTACTATCCCCAGGGGAATGGTTTAGCAGAATCCACCAACAAGAATTTAATGAATATCATAAGAAAACTGATAGAGAAGAACCCTAGAGAATGGAACTTATTTCTAAAATATGCCTTATGGGTAGACAGAACCAGAGTAAAAACTGCATTAGGAAATTCACCTTTTCAACTAGTATATGGGGTGGATCCCATCCTTCCTGTAAACTTGAAAATTCCTACTCTGCAGTTTGCTCAAGAATACCTAGGCATAAACAATAAGCAAGAAGTCAGGTTGCTTCAGTTGATGCACCTGGAAGAAAAAAGGAGTCAAGCAATTGACCAATTTGCAAAACATCAGGCTGTTGTCAAACGCTAGTTTGACAAGAGAGCCAAAGTTAAAGCTTTCAGGATATCTGATTTAGTCCTGATATGGGATAAAGCCCATGAAAGGAAAGGTGACCATGGTAAGTTTGATAGATTATGGATAGGTCCCTTTCAAATTTTTGAGATATTAGGAGACAGCACTTATAGGCTTAAGAACCTGACAAGTGAGGATGTCCCATTGCCAGTCAATGGCAATTCCTCAAACATTATTTCCAAGCATGAGTGACTTCATGGCATTCATGTGTACCATATTGTACATTTGTATAGTTGTTTGTATAGTGTTCTTTTGTCTTGGGTTGTTTTGGTTGAGTTTTGTTTTGGTAAGTCAAGATGATGCACTTCATCACCCAAGAAAATAACTAAATTGTTAGGATTCAAGTGATGAGATCAGATTTAGATATAGGTTGTAATTCATTTTGAGAAATATTCATGACCAGGTTTATAATTTCTTTTCATCAGGGTGCCTTTTCTTGTCCAAAGTGAATCAATCACAATGAAACACCTAACAGCCTTGGGCTTGTTGAAGACACGAGTATAGGTGTTAAGTGAAAAATCTAAAGGGACTCCCTTGCTACCAATACAATCTCCAACCTAAAGCTATAAGTGACTATACCTTATACAAATGAGTTGACATGAAGATATCAAATACATATATACAAAAAAAAACTAAACAATAATATTAGGCCATCTAAGTAACACTACCGGGGCTATAGACACCTGCTGGCAGTGGGGCTCTACTTAGGGAGATTGTATAGATAACCTTGCCGGGGCTATGAACGCCTGCTGGCAGCAAGGCTCTATCCAGGTTGGCTATGAGGGATGATCTCCAACTATGTAGTTTAACACCAGTTACTTATGTTTTCAACTTGCTTTCAAGATGAGGATAATTAATCATATGCACACACATGATCCTTTGTTAGCATTGTTATCATGATGAAATTTTATCATTCAAGGATCATGATGATTATACTTAGAAAGATTAAGAATACTATAGATGAATATGATCACATCACTTGAATCATTGGAATTTGTTTGTTTTCTTTGGTGGCAAGTTGTTGTGTGGTTACACAACACGCCCCATTTTGACTTGGCAAAACAGGGACCCAACTTTTTGGCTTGGCTTGTGTTTACTTTCTGGTGGTTTGGTAAAAGTAAGTCAGGTGCATCATCATGAAGGGTCAGGATGAGGTAGATCATCATCATGAGGTCAGTTTTTCAAAGTTCATATTTCATTTCTGTGACCTCATATTTAGAAAGAGCTTGAAATTCCATGCAGGTTTACCTTTTGCACCACCTGAAAATTTGTCCATATGTGGGAGTTATGAACAGTCAAAGTTTTGGTCAAACCTGATATTCACAAGAGGAGGATCATATTTTATGACCTCAGTCATGTTGTCAAGGTCATCCTGATCTTGGTCTATCACCCGGTAAAAAATCATGCAGTCGCAATATCCGGACGACAATCTTAGGTGATAGTGCCCTTTACCCGTCAAATAGCCTTAGGCGCATCGTGAACATCATGTTTTGAGTGTAACCCGATATTTCATAATGTCCTCCTGTCGAGAAATATCACCTTATGCTAATATCCTGAGGACGTCATCCCAACCTGAAAAATGAAGAAATAAATATAAGGATGACATCATCATCACATTTCTCCTTCGGCAGGATATTTCCTAAATATGATCAGGTTCACAAATATGATGATGACGTCATCTTTTACATTTTAACAAAGCCCTGGATATGACGGTGACATCATCAAGACATTCGAGAGGGGGGAGCATCATATTTTGCAATATCCTGCAGATAGATAGAAAGCTTTAAGTTTCCCCATCGGCGTAATTTGTGCTATTGGCCGTATGTTATTTGGTCTCACCGATGTTTGTTATCTCACCGATGGAAAAGTCCATCGGCATAAGTTTCGCTATCGGGAGTGTCATGAATTTTCTTCCTGATGGGCATTTTCTCACCGAAAGGGTGATCGGCCTGACATGTGATGTCGGCCAAGTTCGTATTTGTCTCGCCGACGTATATCATCGGCCCTATGAGAAATCCTCATCGATGTGACTTTTGATGTCGGCCCTGTCTTGAATTTTCATGCCGATAGAGGTTGTCTTCCCGATGGGCGGACATCAGCATAATTTTGGCGTCGGTATAAGTTTAGCCGTTGGCCAAGTTGAAAATTATCTTCCCGACCGTGTGTGGTCACGCCGAAACATAACATGCATCACATACAGTAGCGGACCCGAAATATTATTGAATGTAATTTAATCTTTGTATATTTTGTGATTGTATATTTCTTTTATACATTCCGATATACATTGATTATATGCATACGAATGTTTTGCATGTATATTGTGACTTTTTATGCTTGTATATGCAGATTTGAACCTGATATACATGCCGGTATATACAAGAATGGATTCGAAGGAAATTTGAAAGCGATTAATTCCTTGTATATTTTGCGATGTATCAGCAGATTTGAAGCCCGATATACAAGGAAATGGGCGGGAAAACGAAGCGATGGATTTTTGAATCCATTTGAAGGCCCGATTGCCTGATTTTTAGTCAACGATAGTTGACCCGTGTATTTTGGGCCCTGTTTATGCATTTTGTGCATGGTTTTCACAAATTTGAAACCCAATTGCATGTGTTTGAACATTTGGCCTATTTTTAGTGAAGGTTTTAGCTGCATGCTGTGTTCCAATTGATGAACTTAATGTCTGTCTGTCTATTGCAGGAAGTCTTGAGGATGTTGGAGCTGTAGCTAAACATTGCAATGTTGCACAAGGAGGCAACATGAACCAGAAGTGAGGAGGATATTGTCAAATATCCTGTTTGCCAGCTGGAGACCGAATCAAGGTAAAGATGCTGGAATATTCTGTGCCAGCTATACATTTGCCAATTGGCAAAGCATGTGCTTTTCATCTGGACCATTAATGTTAATTGGTGAATCTTAATCATTGATCTTTTTGTAAAGGATTCATCACCTTATTTTATAAAAGGTGGTGGAATGCCTTGTTGTAAACATTTGAAATTTAATTGAAATCTGTTTGCTGAAGTATTCAGGGCTCATTTCAAAGCTATTGCATATGTACATGTCTTTTGCATACTTAATGAAAGAGAAGAGTATTTCGATTACAAATCTTTGTAAATCTTGAGTAATCTGTGTCTGAATTCTGGATATGTGCTTTGATTTGCTGCGTCCCTTGGAGTGCTCATCATGTTGCATGTATTGTTTTCATTCATCATCCTCTGAAGTTTGCATCAACTGTGTCTAGTTGTGGAATATCCTGGTGAACATATGGTTTGATTTCTTCTCCTCATGACAGTATCAAGTATGTATGTGGATCAATAGCTAAAGGTTCAACTTTAAATTGTAGTATTCTTTTCAGTTTCTTTTAAATTTCAGAACATTTCACTACCACAATTGCAAATAATTGATAATCTTAAGCAAATAACACGAAATATGCAGACATCTCGTAGGTAATCGCAAATATTTAGCATATTTGAATGCAAAGCATGCACAATTGAAAAATATCATGCAAAGACTGAGGTATTTCTACATCTTTTCATCTAATAACTGCATAATATGACTTCTCTGTAAAGAATTTCTGCAGGAATGTCATGATGATGGCACATTTTCATGTAAGGCCCGAAAATGGAAATAGCAACTCACATTAACCTCTGAGTAACTTCAGACGATTAAGACCTAATCACCGGAGACTTGGGATCATGAATTCTCTGAATTCACAGTATCTTTCAAGATGAATAAAGGTTAATGTATACTTTTATTCTGTGCTTGTTTGTGACTAACATCATGATCAACAAGGAGGAGACTAGCCATGCCAACTTGACATCTGTACTAGCTTCCATGATTGTATATGTTCAGATCTTGAGTCATAGAGTGACGTGTCGAGGCAGATGTAGGGTCTTACCGTCTCTTCTATTGTCATTCTTTTTTGTTTCTTTTGTTTTTATTATTTTACGTGCCACATAGCCCTTTTTGGACAAGGGTTCCCAACCAGGGCGCTAAGTCCACTCAGGGCGCCTGTGTCCTATCTTGGTGCCTAGGTCCTCCTAGGGTGCCTAGGTCTTCCTGGGGTGCCCAAGTCTAGGGAGGAAAAGGGCCTCAAGGACAGGGCACATAATGATATCTTAGATGTTTCTTGATGGTTTGATGATGGGAACTGATTCATTTTTGAATGTTTGACCTACAAGACGTTCTTGAGACATGAGAGCACAGTTAGTTGCCTGATGATGCTACTTCGAGACCACACCGGCACTATGTTAGATGAGGAGAGGGGATTCTTGCATGCAGTGGGTCTTTGGTGGGTGTTCATCATGCCCATGATGAGATTCTACTGTAGCATGTTGATGGCACTTATAGAGAGGTGGAATGCAAATACATCTACATTCCATCTACTCACAGGTGAGATGATAGTTACCCTAGAAGACATCTACTGTATTATACAACTGCTTGTCTAAGGAGAGGCAGTGAAGAACCTAGAGCGTCAATTAGTAGAGTACACTTAAGAGAGCCAGTTATATTGCTTAGGGCATACCATCACTCAGGTAGAGTGAGGACACATCCAACTTCGATTGTTAGAGCAGGGATGTGCTGATATTCCCTTGGTGTGGAGGATCATGATCGCTACTGTTGCCTTGGTAGTTGCATAGGATGGATGAGATACTCACCTTCATGGGAGCCTTGTTCATACTGTTAGATCAATGGAGTAGCATAGGACAGTGTACGTGTGGGAGTGTAGTATGCTTGAATACCTCTACTACAATTTGGGACAATATGTCCATTATGAGTCACAGAGCTTGATGGTGTGCACCTTGCTATAGGTCTGAGCATTCGAGCATATCAGGTGCACACAACCTATAGGTTTCCATATAGAGCAGACATGGACCTATCCATGTGCACATGCTTATCCACTCATCAAATGCTAGAGACATGGTGATCTTTTATATTGGAGAGTGATATTTGATAGGTTGTAGTACATCGACATTGTTTGGAGACCATATTGTGGCTACAGACCATGGGCGGGTCAGCATAGATAGCTGGCCAGGATGTAGAGGGATCGGTTGATGGCCAGTCACCTTGATCACATAGTTGTTTGGTTTTACTTTGATAGAGTAGCACAATAGTTCGGATGTAGACATGATGTTCCTATGATGCATCTGAGCTATCCCGCTCAGTACGCAGTACAGTCAGGGTGAATTCTACCCCACGACTGATGGTTTCTGATATAGTAGTGAGTGATGATGATGGTACAGAGGATGTAGAGTCACTATCTGATGCAGACGACGTCGGTGGCACCCAAGCATAGCAGACCTTGTGGTAGACAACATGGCTCGCTCTTATCTTCCCTCTTGTTCACCCCACAACTGATCCTTGACCATGGGTAGGTCACGCAAGTGACACAGGAGTAGAGGATGATGTTATTGATTTGCTGGATACTATTGGTGTTCCCAATTGATGGTATGAGTTTCCCTAAAAAGTAGCCAACTCTTATACTCAAGATTCTCAGGTCAATGGGCAACGAACAAGAGATAATTATTTGTTCTCCTTTGCACTTTAGGCTCTGCTAGACCTAGGGGGTGTTCCCTTCAATATCTATATGACAATTCCTTATTTGACCAGATATTGACAACTAAGCAGATATGTTCTCCTATGCGTAAACCAAAACTGTATGATTGATTCAAAGTGGCTAGCTTTGGAAAATAATTCATTGATTGGTTCAGAGATCATGAAACCTAAACCCTACTCCTACAAACTAATAAGTTGATTTTGATTTTTTGCTTTTTAATGAATGTGTGATTGTTTGATTGTGGGTATTATATGAAAATAAGACCAATCCTAATTGGTGCCAATCCTAGGGTTTGGAGTCAATCCATTACAATTGCAAACTAGTTCTCATAAGCATCACAAACATGCAGATTTAGAGGATTTACTATGTTCCCTATCTTACAGAAAATAATCCATGAATGGGTATTCCCAATAATTCTTCTTACATATATCCTTGTTGCAAAACAAACTTCCCCATATCTGATTTAAAGCATTTTAATCTAATCCTTGATTAGAAGCAGAAAACTAGACATGTAATATAGCAAATGTATATTTATGAATTTGGAAACCCTTAGTATCTTCCTTCAAAAGAAAAATGCATGCAACATAGGAGACAATTACTAGAAACACATGCTCAAAGGCATTTTTCATATAAGATCAACCTGAAACTGATAAAAATGCTCATAAAAACATACATTCAACAATGCAAGAAAATGAACTCATAACTCAGAAATATGTCCAACCTCCAGAATTGATCTGTATTTTCATTATCAAAGTTTCCCAAATCTTTCAACAACCTTACAAAGTAGTACTACATGTTCTTTTATAGACACAAAAATGTAGTACTCGATATTCATTATCCTATGTCAGCTACATGAATCTTACATTACAAGCCACTGCCCATAGGCATTGGGAAACAAATTCAAATTACATATACATGAAATAGAAAAGACAAAATACAATATATCTTGGAGATTACAAAAACAATTGGAAAATGTATTATCCTTTCACATGATTGGATCTTCACTCGTCTAGGACATACTTCTCCATCCAAGCTATATATAACCATTCTATGGGCCACTGAAAAGGAATTAATTTTGCTATTTTATCATTGTTCCCTGTATACCTTGCATCCAATAGAATTTTTGATTCTTTGCAAAATGTATCCAAAATGAGTTCCAAGGCATACAACTTGTCTAATGTAGAGTTCAAAATGCTCAAATTGGGATCTCCCTCTACATAGCTCGAAGATACCAACTGGCATGTTGGCCTACGACTACCATTAAACCAAAAGGTTGACCTGTCAATTTATGATACAAGTGTCAGAGTTAATGAATCCACGAGAGGCAGTTAGTCCATGTCATGAATCCCATGGGGAGCACTAAGCATCTGCTAGCAAAATCCCCCCCAGCATTACCCAGGGCGATTTGAACCCGTGACCTTTCGCTCTGATACCAATTGTTGGCCCACGATTGATGTTAAACCAAAAGGTCAACTTGTCAATTTCTGATACAAGTGCTAGAGTTAATGAATCCATGGGAGGCAGTTAGTCCATGTCACGAATCCCACGGGGAGCGCTGACCATCTGCCAACATGGCCAATTAGATTTTCAAAGTCATTTTTCCACCTATCCATGCTTCTTATCTGTCCATCATTTTCCAAAATGCTTGGTATTATCCTCTTGTCCATCTCCTCAATGAGTTGTCTTTTTTCTTTCAAAACCTTGTCCAATTTCAATTGGAAGGCTACCACCTCCTCTAGTATCAATAACATATCAAGAGTCAATTTTATCTCTGGCAGGGCATCCAGGGCAAACCTAGAACATTTGTGCAAGTTTCTCACTTCTCCTGTTCTTAGTAGCCATACCTTAATCATGTTGTCTAAGTTCTCCTTATTTTTCTCATGCAAATCCTAGGATGTTCTTATACTTGAGTATAACTTCTATGTGTCCTCAACCTTGGCTATAATCTTAGACAACCTGTGATTTATCAAAATTGTAATAAACTCCTTGACTGTAGTTTTCTTTTCATCTTTCAAATTCCTCACCTCATCTTTCAGCTCTTTTATTTATGAGAGTAGAGCCTCCCTGTCTGTTGGAAATGATTTTACAGTTTGAATTGGAGCTGGAGTACTCTTAGCTGAGGTGCTTGAAGCCAACATCAATTGCTCCTTATATTTATTCAATTTTTCTATGGCTTTCCCAGATTTTAGCAAGAGCTCATCATGATCTCTTTGCAATTTATTCGTTATAGCCTCTGCAAATTGGGTTGTCTGAACATTCAAGCTTGTAGCTTGAGGGGCTAGAGTGTCTGACACTCTCTTTATTATAACATCACCTGTCAATTCTCCTAATCCAACCCTCATCTTATTGTTATTTGGGGCCAATGCCCATATTTCCAGGGTTTCAAACCTAGGATTAAATCTTGCATCTGAAAGGGCCTTCTCCACTTGATCATCAGATTCATCAGTATCATTCCTTGAGATTGTATCAAAAGCTATGGCATCTGCTAGGGTCCAACGTGGAAGCAATACCAGGCCACTTTTCTCCACCAGAGATCTTCCCTCATCTAGGGTCATCTTGTTGATGTCTTGACTAGCTTTATTTAACATCCTCTAAGTTATTTCCTCATACTTTTCTGGGTCAGCTCCACTCTTAGATTCCTCCATCTTCTTATGAAATTCTTCATTTTTGACCTTCAATACATATCCCTTGAATTCAGGGGTGTTTATGAAAGCATCATCTTCCAAAAATTGTGAATAGGCCAGTACTCTAATATCCTCTATATCAATTTGTTGCCCAGTGGTTGACCTTACCAATATGTTTTCATGAGAGGCATAAGGTCTTATTATTATAGGTGAATTCACCTGTTGGGAGATTTCTTGTTCTTGTTCATTTATCTCCTCTTCCAAATCTATTAATTCTACTTCTTCCTCATGCTCCAAATCAATGATCTTCACCTTCTTTGCAAGAGGTGCATCTGGTGATTCACTTCTTCTTCTACATGCCTTGCTTGAACTACCTGGGTCATATGCACTTTCCTTCACTACTCGAGCACTTTCAATCAATTCTTCTGCATTATCAAAAATCTTCTAGATCCCTGCAATTGGATCACTTTCTTCTGCAAACGCTCCTAGATATGCAGAGTTCAAATTCTTTCTCATCCTTTCTCCCTCGATTATTGTCTCCCACTTTTTTCTCAAAAAATGTACTTCTTCCATTGTAGCACAATTCCTCACAGTATCTTCATCAAATACAACTTGGTGGGAGAATTGAGCTTTTATGATGCCAAGACTCACTTTATTTATGAATCCCTCAGTGTTAAATACCCTTGGCTAGTCAAATCCCATTCTGTAAACCATCAGCACTAAATCAATTTGATCTAGGCCATCCTTATTAGCAACCAAAAAATCACAAAATTTGATGGAGGTAGGGAAGAAGGATCCTTTCTTATGCAATCTCAAATGCTCCTTATTAGACTTATTTAATTGTCTGATTATCTCCAAAAATGTTATTCTCTTTGGCACATTCTTTGGTAATATATATGGGCAGCTTTGCTCCCATAAACTCTGATACAGGTGGTGTTAGTATGCAAGAACCAATCTCCCCAGTTGTACTGAATTCACAACACTGGGGTCCTATCCAATGGTCTCAAAAAATCAAGAACATTAGGGTGCATCCTTTCACCTTTAGGCTCCAGGAATCCCAACATCCTTCTGACAAAATGCTCCTAAAAAATAATATAATCCACATCTGTACAATGCATATCCATCATGCAAGTCCACATCTATACAGGGAACAAGTTACCATGTGAATTTTTCTCCTTGACATACAAATCCTTGTGCCATAATCCCAATCCAGCATACAAAAACATGTGACACATCATTGAATACCATGTTAGCTTCACTTTCGCATCTATAGTATATAGCTTGTTCTTAATTACAGTTAAATGTTTATGCATTTTATCAACTATATACATTGCATAGTCAAAAGGCTTTGTAGTTGAGATATCCTGTATGTTTACTGCCATCATCATCAAGGAAATTGGCATTTTCTCCAGTGCATCTCTTCCTAATACCTGGCACAGAGTGTGATACATCTTCACAAAGTAATGCATGAACTGTGAGACATCAAATGGTTCCTCTTCATGATCAGAATCTCCACCAAATTTCCATCAATGCCCTTTGGTCTATTCTTGGGCAACGTGAATGCTCTATATCCATGCTTAACCCTCTTATATTCCTCTTTCAGAGTAGCAAGATAAATTATTATGCTCACAACAGGGTTTAAGCTAAAGACACTGGAGATGTAGGCCTTTGTGGTTTTGATTATGATAGTATTATTCCCTGCCAATACTGCTCTAGATGCAGGATCATATCTCTACACAACTGCCCTCACAAAATTTGGATTTGGGAACACATTAGGGCAAATCAATTTGTCCAGGTCTGTGTTCCAGGCGTTGCAAAATGGGGCACTATATTCTCTCATGTCATACCAGTGCTTAAACAAAATCCATCCTGGCATAGGCAACTAGGCATCTCAACAATCATAGCACAAGTCTAAAATTTTATGATTTGGCCCACTGAGACTGTGCACATTCGCAGGCCTCTGTGAAGACCCAAGGTGTTGGACCATGAGATCCTCATCTAAACTCCTTTCTGAGGAAGAGGATTGGCTCATTTAACTCATTTTGAAAATGGTTTGCATAGACTAGGGTTTTTCATTTTCTATTGATGCTTATAACTTATTCACAGAATGATAATTCAATTGAAACCAACACGATAAGCGGAAGCAACTTACTAGTTTTCTTTCTCTGCAAATGCTTCAAAATCTCTGTATTTTATCACTCAATCTTTGTTGTGTGCTAGAACTCTCTTCGTGCTCGTAAAAATGATATGGAAAACCCTCTTTTTCACCTTAGAAGAAGCTTTCAATTTAGGGCCAACTGCATCAATGTGTGCCACTTCAACCTTTACTACAATTCATGTTTCAGAGCAACTTCCAACGTTCATTGCAGTAGGTTTAAATTTTGGCCTTTGATTTGAGCTTCTTTTTGTGAGATCGATGGTCATGAATTGCTTGCTAGATTTGAAAATTTGAGTTCATTCATTGAAAAGTCATTAGCCAATGAGATAACTCCATGTTAGACACACATTTCCTGTTGTCCCTTCTTCTTTTTGTCTGATGTGAACACGTGGCATCATTTCACAACAGTGCAATGGGAAGTGAGTCACCACCATTTGGCTCTACATGAGTGTGCTAAAGCTTCCACATATCCTATCTGATGCAAGCTTTTGTTCTTCCTTTGAGAGTTGGCCACATGTCAGAATCTCATGGCCATGTGGTGAATCTTTACCTCTGACAAGATTCCTTTGCGCCTGTGTGCCACTGTTAGATTTTCTATTTCCTGTAGCTTACTTTTCTACTCAACACCTGGTAGTACCTCCCTCATTGATTCAAAATCCTCGATCCAATGGCTGTAAGCCCAAGCATCTTGCCAATTGTCTACATTTCGTAACCCCGTATTGGGTACTGTGATGTCTCCTCCAGTGGTCTGCAAGCTCATAATATCATGCCATGTGGCACCTCCGGGTCCTACAATGAAATTAACATGAGGTAGACAACGACGAGGGGACCGAGTCGAGGCCATGGTTGAGGGCTCATGGTCTATCCCCTACTAGTGTTAGGAGATTGAGTCATCAGGAGAGAGGGGAGACTAGTAGTCATGTGACCCCAACTGCAGAGCCGGATGCAAATCTCATTATACTAGTAGCAGTTCGGTATCCATCTTGACGAGATGGAGATCCAGGTGAGACATTATTTTTATGATTACTTATGATGAATATATGGGATATTGATATCAATTTTGTCTTTCTTTTTGTAGTTGGTACATACACATGGTACAATTTTGTGACTAGCGTCATAGCGGAGATAGTTCCTACCGATATGGCTGAGCAACAAGGGTGGATGGGATATTCGCCATAGCCTTTTGCAGGGCAGAATGTGGAGATATTTATACCATTTATGAGATATAGAGTGGCTATGGAGTCCACTATAGATCAGGCTATCCATAGAGCTGAGTGCGTGGAGGCTAAGCCCCAGATGCTATGAGATTAGGTTGCAACAGTACCTCCATCTAAGAGAGACCCTATCATGGCTGAGGTCTTACTTCTTGAGTTACGTCAAGTGAGAGCTAAGAGAGATAGGGATCTATTGCAAATATGTGCATATGATGTGTTGTCATTGATGTCAACATATCTCTTTGTCAGAGATAGTGAAGACAATGCAGTTCAACAAAGTAGATTGCTCCGCATTTCTAGTGAGATGAAGATCGGAGTCTCCAGACTAAAGGGTTGTGTAGAGGATTGTTTGAAGTTTCTCTAGTTAAGATTTGAGAGGTCTGCATGGAGGTTTGGTGAAGCTATGTCCATCTAAGTAGAACTAGGTTTTGCAATTGTTCAGAGATAACATAGTGACATAAACTTGGTCTAGATTGCTCCGCATTGGAATATTATGGTCTGCGGATCTAGAGGTATGTTTGGGATGTTGGTGTGTGTCCTCAACTCAAGTGGTTTGTGGTTTAGAGGTCCGCAAGCAATATTTCTAGTGTGATAGTCATGATAGTTAGTGTTCTTAAGCTCCTGAATGAAGATGCAAGTGTTTATGGTGATTTGAGGTGATGCTGTTGTTCTTGTTGATTTCATTGTGCTTGTGGTGGTCTCTGGATTGTGTGCCTATTGTGTTGGTGGTTTGCATTGAGGATTGAGCTCGTGATTGAAGATTTCTCCTTGGGTGCTACTATTCTTTCCAATCTTGGTCGATCAGATGCTTGGTGCGTGTTACAGATGATCTAAGAAGAGTTTTATGGAGTGTGGCGTGTTGTTCGAGGAAGATTTTAGTCCCAGCTATGTTTGTCTGACAGTGTAATGGTTCGCATGTAGCATTTTAAGTCTTGTGATTGTAATTGCTTGTAATGCCTATCTTGGAGAATGTTCCAGATAGATGATTGTAAGGCTGACTTTGATGTTCATTCCAAAGTCGATGTCAAGTATAAATAAGTGTTATGAAGTCATGGAAATGTGGGAATGTGAGAGAAGATGTGGATGTAGCAAGGAAGTGAGTGGGGGGAAGAGCAGAGGTGTTGTGCACTTTAATGGAACTGAACCTTAGCATGGAGAAGATGCTATTTCTTAGTTCAACCTTTCAGTGTTAATCATGTGAATATTTATGTAGGCAGTGAGCCTCCTTTGAGTAGTGAGCTCTAGGCAGTACACCCAAAGGCAAGTGCCTTCCCATTTTTCTATTCTTTTAATAGAGAATAAATCTTGTGGGTTAACCCCCACTGTGGTTTTTCCCTTAACCAGGTTTCCACATAAAATCCTGGTGTTATGTGTGTTGATTATATTTCTGCTCATGTGTTGGTGATTCATGCTTTCATGGTTATATCATTAATCTATTAATAGGTGGTAAATAAGATTAAATGCAGCAAAAGATAAAAGTTTTGTGACAACTAATTCACCCCCCTCTCAATTGTCTACCCTAATATCAACAATTGGTATCAGAGCCAATTCCTCTGAAAGAATCTTGACCGCTTGAGGAGATCTAGGATGTCGACATACAAGGACATTCCAAGATTTGATGGAAAAAAAATTACTCTCTTTGGAAGAATCACATGGAGTGTCATTTGCAATGCATGGGTGATCCTTATTGGTTGATAACTAAGAATGAGTATATTCCTTCGAAGAATGGACCTACAACTCCAGATGAAATCAAAGATGCTGAAAGCAACATTTAGGCTAAAGAAGCATTATTGAGTGCCCTAACTGATACATAAATGACAGATGTCTTGGAATTGCAAACTGCTCATGAAATCTGGAAGAAGTTGGAAACTATATATGAAGGTGATGCATATGTCAAATGTGCTAAGTTGTAGAGCCTGAAGGGTAGATATGAAAGTTTGAGGATGAGTGAAGATGAAAACATCACTTCCTACATGCAGAAGGTGAATGAACTTGTGTACAGTATCAGGTGTGCTGGTGGAAAAATGGAAGAATCAGAGATTGTTGGCAAGGTACTCAGATCCTTACTTGCTTCATACAAGCATAGAGTTGCTGGTATTGAGGAGATCAAGATTTTGACAACTGTTACAAGGGATTAGTAGGTTGGCAAGCTTTCAGCATTTGAAATGAGTGAGTTTGGTGATTATCTTCCTAAATCAGAATCTACTTTTAAGGCTAGTGTTTCTGGGAAGCAAAGATTTGATCCAGGTGAAAGCTCTTCAAGAAGACTAACCAAATATGAGAAGGCAAGGAAGGAACTTGAAGAAGATGAATCAGAGATTGAAGAACTTGAAGCCCTTATTGCCAAAAGATTACCAAGAGGATCTGGTAAGTATGAAGGAAAGTTGCCTTTCAAATGTTTTTCTTACAATAAGATTGATCATTTTGCTTCAAGATGTCCGGAGAGGGTTTCAAAGCCAAACCCTAATAGACTGAGGGTTAACAAGAAGTGTTACTATGTCCAAGAAGTTGCTGATGAAGGGGTCACAAATGATGAGTCTGATATGGGAAGTACATCTAGAAATGAATGGGTGTTCATTGCTATCAAAGAAGAAGATCCAGTGCCTACTAAATCTGCTAATTGTGTGAATGTGGAAAGTGCCTTGGCAGCTCAGGTTGAAGAAAAGGATGAATGGATGATTGATAGTGGATGTTCTCATCATATGACTGGTGATAAAAGTAAGTTTGTAAGTTTGGAAAGATATGATGGTGGAATTGTGAAGTTTGGAGACAATTCAGCTGGTAGAATCCGTGGCAGAGGATC
Source organism: Cunninghamia lanceolata (assembly GCA_027924645.1). Taxonomy (NCBI): domain Eukaryota; kingdom Viridiplantae; phylum Streptophyta; class Pinopsida; order Cupressales; family Cupressaceae; genus Cunninghamia; species Cunninghamia lanceolata. The sequence goes on along the minus strand of BSBN01001272.1, from coordinate 13,608,745 downwards.
CATCTCTCGATGGTAAGAATAACACTAATGATGTTTTGTATGTAGAAGGGTTAAAGCATAATCTTCTCAGTGTTGGATAGTTAGTTGACAAAGGGTACGATCTTTGATTCAAAGATGGAAGATGCAAAATTTTGGGAAGCTCCAAAACTAATATTGCATCTGGTACATAGACTAAAGGTAATATCTTTCATTTAAGTGGTACTGGTAAAAGTTATTTGATTGCTTAGATTGATTAGAGTTGGTTATGACATATGAGAATGTGTCATGTAAACTTTGATAGTATTGTCAAGATAAGTACTACTCAGGCTGTGAGAGATCTTTCAAAGCTTTTGAAACCTGCTAATAGCATGTGTAAGAAATGTCAGATGGGAAAATAGAGCAAAACTACATTCAAAAGTAAAGAACAATTTTCAAGTGGATTGTTGTAACTTGTGCACACTAATTTGTGTGGTCCTGCCAAAGTTAGGAGTTTGCAAGGAGACAGATACTTTATGTTGCTGATTGATGATTACTCCTGGATGATGTGGGCCACTTTCTTGAGAGAGAAATTAGAGGCTCTTGACAGATTCAAGGTGTTCAAGGCTAGGGTGGAGAATGAGATTGGTGTGAAGATAAAATGTCTAAGATCTGACAGAGGTGGATAATTTACCTCTGGTGAGTTTAATGCATTTTTTGAAAAGCATGAAATAAGAAGATAGTTATCTGCTCCTAGGACTCCTCAACAGAATGGAGTTGTTGAAAGGAAGAACCAGACTATTCAAGAGGCAGCTAGAACCATGATGATGGAGGAAAATGTTCCACATGTCTATTGGAGAGAGGCTGTGAGTACTGTTGTCTACACTCTTAACCGGGTGCAGATCAAAGGTAATACTGGTAAAACACCTTATGAACTATGGTTTGGTAATGCTCCTACTGTGAAATACTTTAGAGTTTTTGGTAGTAAATGCTATATCAAAAGAGATGAAGATCTAGGCAAGTTTGATGCAAGATGTGATGAAGCAATATTTCTGGGTTATTCTAACCAAAGCAAGGCATATTGGTGCTTTAACAAGAGATTGAAAAGGATTGTTGAAAGTGCTAATGTCAAGGTTGATGAAAGCAAGGAGAAACCTTCCAAGTCTTGTGGATATAAATTAGATGATCAAAATGAAAGTCCAAATAAAGGAAAGCAAGTTCAAACTCAGACTCAGATTTAGATTGCTCAGGAGAATCCAGTGACTCAAGAAGCTAGTGCAAATGTTGAGGTACAAGTTCAAGAATTAGAAGTTCAAGAAAATCCCAAAACTCCCAGGCATGTAAGGTTGAATCATTCTGAAGATTAGATTATAGGAGATAGAAATAAAGGTGTTCAAACTAGAAGAAAATTTGTTGAAGAACAAGAAGAGTATTATTTGATTTCAAAGATTGAACCAAAATCAGTGAATGAAGCTTGTAATGATGAAAGTTGGATAAATGCAATGGAAGAAGAATTAATGCAAATTGGAAAGAATCATATTTGGGATCTTGTTCCTAGACCTGAAAACAAAAATGTAATTGGAACTAAATGGGTCTTCCAGAATAAATTGAATGAAAATGGTGAAGTTGTGAGAAATAAAGCAAGATTGGTGTACAAAAGATATTCTTAGGTAGAGGGAATTGATTTTGAAGAAACTTTTGCTCCGGTGGCAAGAATCGAAGCAGTCAGATTATTTCTTGCCTTTGCTGCTTACAAAGATTTCAAAGTTTACTAGATAGATGTCAAGTCAAGATTCCTAAATGGAGATTTGGAAGAAGTCTACATTGAGCAACCGGAAGGATTCCAGTTGTCTGATCAAGGATATATGATCTGTAGGTTGAGGAAAGCATTGTATGGACTTAAACAAGCCCCAAGAGCTTGGTATGCTAGATTAGATAAGTATCTACTAAAGTTAGGTTTTAGCAAAGGCATAGCTGACAGTAATCTTTATTTCAAAATTGATCATAAACACATCTTGATTGTTGAGGTATTTGTTGATGATATCATCTTTGGTGGAAATGAGAGCATGTGTAAAAAATTTGCTGATGGTCTGCCTTCGAATGAAGGCTGACAGTTAGAGAAAAAAATATTTTTAAATGCAAGGTGCCTTTGAACGAAGGTGGTCATTATGGGATGCAAGACATCATGTCTACATAGGTTTTTCATCGAACATCAAGTTCTCTATTCTACACACATGGAAAAACAGTAAATTAGTGATTTTTTTTTGAAAAATATGTATACACTAGGTATTGATGTCCTTGTTTCAGCAAAAAAAAAGAATTTCGATACATATGGAAAAAGTTATGTTTTATGGAATACGCGTATGTCTAATTATAATTGGTTTGACTTCAAAACTAAATTAGAAAAATATTCAACAAAACATTATGAAACCAAATACATTCACTAAATATCGATGTTACCAATCTAAATTCGAAAGAATCAGAATTTTATCCTTTGTAGAAAAAAAGTTATGCGTTTTGGAATACACATCACTTTAAAAAAATGTTGTTTACTATTAAAAACTAGTTATCAAAGGAGATACAAAAAATTTACAATTTAACTCCAATTTTTTTAAAAATATTTTTAGAATCTACAGACAAAATCTCACAAATCACTAGTTCGCATCATCTTCAAATTCCTAACGGTTTAGCGGCTATAGGTGTCAGAAAGTGAAGATTTAGTTCAAAATGTTGATTTCAATGTCAAGTTTGGCAAAAAAGTGTAACCCACTATTGTGGGATCACCCTGATTAGATGCAAAGTGAATTTGAGATGTCCATGATTGGTGAAATGAATTTTTTCTTGGGTCTACAAATCATTCATTCAGATAAAGGCATCTTCATATCTCAGTCTAAGTATGTAAAAGAGTTGTTGAAAAAGTTTGGAATGGAGGATTCAAAACTAGTGAGTATTCCTATGATAACTGGATGCAAGTTGAGTAAAGATGATGATTCCCCTAAGGTAGACCAGAAAATGTATAGATCAATGATTGGAGGACTACTTTATCTGACTCATACCAGACCTGATATTATGAATGCAGTTGGCCTTGTTGCTAGATTTCATGCTGATCGTAGATAATCTCATGTTGTGGCAGTCAAAAGAATTTTTAGATATCTGAAGGGGACAACTGATTATGGATTATCATATCCTAAGGATGATGATTTCACTTTTCATGCATATACAGATATTGATTGGGTAGGAGATGTGGATGACAGGAAGAGAACTAGTGGCAATACATTTTTCTTGGGAAATAGATTGGTTTCTTGGTTGAGCAAAAATCAGGTGGCAATAGCTCTGTCTACTGCTGAGGTAGAGTATATAGCAACAACAAGTAATTGTACTCAAGTTTTGTGGATGAAGAAAAAGTTGAAGGATATCAGAATTATGTTTGAAGTGCCTGTTACAATCTTCTATGATAATTCAAGTGCAATAAACATCTCTAAGAATCCGATGTTGCTTTCAAAGACAAAACACATATCCATTAAGTTTTACTTTTTGAGAGAGAAGGTAAATGAGAATGAAGTCAAATTGGAGTTTGTTTCTTCAAAGGATCAGATTGCAGATATCTTCACTAAGCCTCTACCTAAGGATACTTTTGAGTATCTTAGAGTGAAGCTAGGGATTGTTACCCCTCCTGTTCAAAACTAAGGTGCACTAGTGTGCATCAGTCCGGTGGAAATCACAGTCATATCTTGTGATCCGGATTGGTGTTAAGGGGATGCTACTCAGGGGGAGTAGTCATTATGTTCTAAGTTCAGTGTGGTTTTGTCTAAGAAATAAAAAGGGTGAGATATGATTGCAAATATGTGCCCTTTGTCATTGATGTCAAAGGGGGAGAGAAGTTGTGTGAAATACTTGGAAGTAAGTAGTTGCTGGTGAAAAGGGGAGTAGTGAAGAAAGTGGTTATAGGTGTGATAAGAGAAAGGGGGAGAAGTCCTTGTCTTGATGGTTGAATCAGTTTTTCACATCATATGTTGCCATCAATGACAAAGGGGGAGATTGTTGCAAATATGTGCATATGATGTGTTGTCATTGATGTCAACATATCTCTTTGTCAGAGACAATGAAGATAGTGCAGTTCAACAAAGTAGATTGCTCTGCATTTCTAGTGAGATGAAGATCAGAGTCTGTAGACTAAAGAGTTGTGTAGAGGATTGTTTGAAGTTGCTCCAGTTAAGATTTGAGAGGTCCACATGGAGGATTAGTGAAGCTATGGCCATTTGAGTAGAACCTAGTTTTGCAGTTGTTCAGAGATAACAAAGTGACAGAAACTTGGTCCAGATTGCTCCGCATTGGAATATTATGGTTTACGGATCTAGAGGTATGTTTGGGACATTGGTGTGTGTCCTCAACTCAAGTGGTTTGTGGTTTGGAGGTCCGCAAGCAATCTTTCTAGTGTGACAGTCATGACAGTTAGTGTTCTTAAGTTCCCAGATGAAGATACAAGTGTTTCTGTTGATTTGAGGTGATGCGGTTGTTCTTGTTGATTTCACTGTGCTTGTGGTGGTCTCTAGATCATGTGCCTATTGTGTTGGTGGTCCGCATTGAGGATTGAGCTCATGATTGAAGATTTCTCCTTGGGTGCTGCTGTTCTTTCCAGTCTTGACCGACCGGATGCTTGGTGCGTGTTGCAGATGATCTAAGAAGAGTTCTATGGGGCGTGGCATGTTGTTTGAGGAAGATTTGAATCCCAACTATGTTTGGCCAACAGTGTAATGGTTCATATGCAGCATTTTAAGTCTTGTGATTGTAATTGCTTGTAATGCCTATCTTGTAGAATGTTCCAAATAGATGATTGTAAGGCCAACTTTGATGTTCATTCCAAAGTCGATGTCATGTATAAATAAGTGTTATGAAGTCATGGAAATGTGGGAATGTGAGTGAAGATGTGGATGTAGTGACAAAATGATTGGGAGGCAGAGCAGAGGTGTTGTGCGCTTCAATGGAACTGAACCTTGGCATGGAGAAGATGTTGTTTCTCAGTTCAACCTTTCAGTGTTAATCATGTGAATGTTTATGTAGGCAGTGAGCCTCCTTTGAGCAGTGAGCTCTAGGTAGTGCACCTGAAGGTAAGTGCCTTACCATTTTCTATTCTTTAACAGAGAATAAATCTTGTGGGTTAACCTCCACCGTGGTTTTTCCCTTAACCGGGTTTCCACGTAAAAATCCTAGTGTTATGTGTGTTGATTATGTTTCTTCTCATGTGTTGGTGATTCATGCTTTCATGGTTATATCATTAATCTATTAATAGGTGGTAAAGAAGATTAATGTAGCAAAAGATAAAAGTTTTGTGACAACTGATTTAGCCCCCCTCTCAGTTGTTTTCCCTAATATCAATAGGGCTCATCCATAGCGAGATTAGTACCATCAAACATGTGTCAATTTGTAGGGTGAGGTCTTGGGTCTAAGAGGTGAGCTCAGGGGTCTACAGTCGCAAAGTGCCTCTAGGAGTCACTCACGGTCTGTAGCCACACATGAGCAGCCCTCCATCACATGGACACCACTAGGTCCTGAGGGAACCGGCGATCGAGTTTGCACTATGTGATGTATCTTGTATACTACAACATCCCATTTTGATATACGGGATAGTCGACTCTGATGTATATTCAAACTGATGTTAATATATATGATGTTTTCTATTGATGTTTGTAATGTTGTTGCTTTTTCCCATGTTATATAAAATACAACTAGCGATAAATGTCAATGCTTATTTGGAAATGTAATTAATGCTAATGTGATACATACTAAACAATTCTTTGTAGAACATATAGTAAAAATCCACAATGATTAATGAATTTCACACATAACTAAAATACTATGCTATATTCAGTTAATGCAAAGGTGATCTTACTAAGGCATGTTTAAACAAGATACAACAATGAATAATTGAAAAGATGTTATGTTAAATGAATCAAGACAAAATAATCTATCTTGTCAAAATTGAAGCTAAACTAATAAATTTTCTTTAAAATAACATCTAACATACAATCTTAAGCATAGAATTTCTTGAGATGTGCAACATTAATAGGTTCTTGAAGTGGTGTACCTTATTCATCAACTAATTTATATGCTCCTGATCTAAAGGCTTTAGTAACAACAAATGGTCTAAGCCAATTAGGGCTGAACTTTCCTTTTTCTCCAGGAGGTGCATTCATGTTATATTGATTCTCATATAGTACTAAATCTTCAACGTCAAATGAACGATGTATAACATGCTCATTGTATGATTGCTAGATACTCTTCTGATGGGATTTAAGGTGCTCGAGAGCATTGATACACTATTCATCAAGCATCTCAAGTTCTTGTAATCTCTTTTCTTGTTCTATATCATCATCAATAATATCTTTTAGGGAAACTCACAATGAAGGAATTTCTAACTCTATAGGCATTATTGCATCGGCCCCATAGATAATATTATACAGTGTATTCCCAGTAGCCATACGAATGCTTGTTCTGTAAGCCTATAACACATAGGAGAGTTCAGTATGCCAGTCTTTTTTATGTTTATTAACAATTTTTCGTAGAATTTGTCCAAAAAATTTATTTGAAGCTTCTGCTTGGCCATTTGATTGAGGATAATAAGACATAGAGAAGAGATGTTGAATATGATATTTTTCAAGAAATTTCTTCACGTCCTTGTTCTTAAATGGTGTACCACTATCAGTAACTAAGGAGGAAGGTATACCAAATCGAGAGATGATATTATCCTGTATAAAATGACAAATTACTTCAGCAGTCATAGATTGTAGAGGAATAACTTCAAACCACTTCGTAAAGTAATCAGTAGTGGTGATAATGAAAGTATGCCCTTGAGAAGAAGGTGGAGAGATTTTGCCAATTAGGTCCAAGTCCCAAACAAAAAATGGCCAAGGTGAGACTTGGACATGAAGTTCTTCGGCAGGTGCTCAGATTAAATGTTTATGTTGTTGACATTGCAGACATTTCTTGACATATGCGAAGGAATCTTGTTCCATGTGTTGCCAATAATATCCCATATGCAATAACTTTTGTACTAATGATTTTCCTCCAAAGTGACCTCCACAAGCACCGGAGTGAGCTTCTTATAAAGCTATCGGGATCTCTAAATTACTAAGACATTGGAGAAGAACACAGTTATAGCTTCGTCTGTATAAGACATTAGATAGAAATATATAATGCACCGTCAGTTTACATAGGCAAACTCACATATTTCTAGATTTTGAGTTAGGAATGGTGTCATCACACAAATAATTGAATATATGGGAGAACCATTCATTAGAATTTGTGTTACAAAAGAGGTCAGTGCCCGAAGGTGCCACCTCATCTAGCATCGGTGTTTTAAGATTATGGATGATGAAGGTATATTTGTCAGGAGAATCGACAGGGGATATAAGAGAATTTGTGCTTTCCATTACATCCAGTGTCGATTATCTTTCCTTGGAATAGTATCAATTGTGAATGATGCAAATTGTTTTAATAAGGATAGAGCTAAGTCACGATATTGAGATAACTTATCTTGTTTAGCTTGATATGATCTTGTTATTTGTCACACAATCAATTGTGAATCACCATATATAGTGATGTTTTTAATGTCAAGAGACAAAGCAAAATGAAGTCTTACAATGAGAGCTTCGTATTCAGCAATATTGTTTGTGCATGAGAAGTTTAACCGATAGAACATAGGAACCGACTTACCCAAAGGCGGTACTATTATGACACCAGCACCGGAGCTAGGTCGACATAATGAACTGTCAAAATATAATTCCCATTTATCATTTGAAGTTACACTTAAAATTTTATCATCAGGAAATGTCTCCAGACTTTGTATAGAAAAGGGTGAAGGTGCATCAACTAAATGATTAGTTAATGCTTGCCCTTTAAACACTTTTTGAGAAATAAATTTAAGATCAAATTATGTCAATAACATAACCCATTTAGCAAGATGACCTAAAAGATCTATTTTAGCGAAAAGATGTTTTAATGGGTCAAATTTCACCATGACATGAATTTCAAAATTTAAGAGATAATGTCTAAGCTTTTGTGCTGTGAAGACCAGAGCTAAATAGTGCTTCTTGATAATAGTATATCACACTTATAATCGAGCAAAGTTCATCTGATGTAATATGCAACGTGTTCTTTTCCTTCAGTATCATGTTGTGCTAAGCTCATTGGAAATGTTCACAAGATGAGTTAAATTGTGACATGGACCACACCAGTGGGCCAAAAAATATAAACCAATGGTTTTCCCCACAAGCTTGAATAGAGGTACCTTTTCCCCATGAAATAACACAAAATCTCATTCATCAGATAATAGAAGGGACTCCACTATCTATGCATTCCTATCAGCCTACATGTTGGCCATCAGCAATGTTTCTTCAAAGAACACGACTTCCTCCTCATCCTCATATTCATCTTCTTCTGCCTGGAATCTCTTTGCACTTGGTGGCGTGGCTGGAAGACCATTATGCCTCTTCTTATTCATGATGAAACCCTAGCTATTGTTGTTAAGACAAAAACTCTTGCTAACTCTTTGTCCAAATGCAACTCAACTCTCTCCGCAATCGTTGCAAACCATGAGATGACATCTTCTTGAGGCAGCTCTCAAACAATTTATGTGTCTTGTTATATGCTTCCACATTTTGCATACCTATCTACTAAAAAATTCAAATGTAATAGCTAACAAAAGTCTGCTTGCATCATGCTCTTAATTGATGCCCATGCTCTGTAGGCCACAATGAATGCATTACAATGATTGTAGACTCAGGCTTCATGCCTTCCAAATGCATCTACTTTAAAGGTTCTAACATATTTTCAAATGATTATATAACCATGTATTATGTTCATCATGATAAACTTATCTCACGAGACACCCATTCTTTCATGTGGCAAGACACTTTTGGAAGTATTTAAATTCTCTAATGATAAGTGCAAGTGTCCTTCATCAGTGTTTGAAACTAATTTCAAAAACTTTTGTTTTAGCTAACAATAGTTTTCAAAACACATTTTGATAGCAGAATTAACCACTTCATTGATGATGTGTGAAGCAAATGCTTACAAAGTTCATATTTCCTGATGACACAAGTAAACTTCTGCTCTCATCGGCATTGTTGGAGACTGATTTACTCAGAGAAAATTGCCTGATTGATCTCCAAGCATGAAGATGGTGAAAGATGTATAACTTTTGACTGGGATAGTATTTTCTCGTGAAATTTTGCCACATTGTCCTTAATAGTGCCATGAGACCCCCTACCAAGTGATTATGCTCTAGCCTTCACAAAAACCATAATTTAATTATTTCTATAAACTTCCCGTTGAAAAATTGAAGTTTTAAAATCTCGTAAACCAGAAGGCGTATGAGCCTAAAAAGTTGCCACATTAGGAGAAATAGCCATAGAAATGTCCCTACAAAATGATTTCTTCCAAGCCCTTGCATATTTTAAAATTTATTTATTTTTGTGATTTGTCGCATAATAGAACTACTTCCAAGACTTCAACTGAAACAGATGATCAATTTCTCCTTCAAATTAGAAAGCAACTTGACACTTCAAGAGAATTTGTTACTAGGGGTGACTCGACATAGGACTCTTGACACAAAAGTTTAAAATTTGGCAAGTCAAAAAGGAGGCCAACAGTCCCAAACCTTTCCTCTTTAGGGTCATTGGGTTTACTTAGCATTAGATCTACTAGACCTGTCAAAATGTCCTTAGTGACCTCATACCACATTGCTGTGATCCACACTGTTCTTGGTTCCACTACCTCCATGAGGTACTCATTTTTAGTCACCATGAAGACAATATCATCTTTATATTTTTCTGCCACACTTATAGGGATTCTATCCCTAGCTTGCATTTTATTCTAGAATACTTTAAAGAATCCCCACAGAGCTGCACTTTGAGCATTAACATCTCCAATCCTCAGCAAATGATCTCTGATTTGTACTGCTATAGGGATATGACTCAACCAAACAACATTTTACGCACCTGGCATCTCCCTCAAGAAATAGAACATCAAATAGATAATCCAAGTATCATACTTGAATGGATATTTTGTGTCCTTAGTCCTTTTCAAGTTGTCCATCAATTGTTGTCAGAGCAACTCACATAGATCATAGTCTACGTTCTTCTTCACCATCTCATAGGCGGTGTACATGGTTGTTCCAGAGACAAAATTCTCCCTGTTGGAGAAATACACCTTATATCCAATGATCACTAAAGAAAATTTTACTACTAGATCCTCAATGTCATTAATAGTCAATGCCCTCTTATCAAATTTAGCACATGTTAGCTTCATCACCGTATCATTTTCAGTGCTTTCAATGCAAGAACTATTCCAGAGGAACATAAGCCTATGACTGCCTTGATTGCATCCTTGGTTATCATGTAGGGCAAATATAACCACATGAATTTGTTATGAATCCTGATTAAAACATATCTAACCCATACATCCTCATAGAATAGAACATGAAAGTTTATCCATCTCTCTACTTTCTTTTATGCTAGGGCACAATATTCAGTTTTCAAACCATAGTTATTATCTGTTAGCTCCTTCACATACACATCTCCTTTGCTAACATGATTATATTCTTCCATATTTGCATGAATGTAAGCCCTAATATCCTTAGTATGCATAACACCATAAGGCACGTTGGAAAATGCACCATCAGGGTCTGTTTCCATGGATTTGAATGTATGCTTCTTGAATTTTGGCCTAGGTCTCTCAGTCACCTCAATAACTTGTGGAGTAAACATTTTCACAACTCAATGAAAGTTTTACAAGAGTGACAACTGTAAATACCTTATTTTTCACTTCCAGTTAGGGTTTGATCATGCTAGGATCTTTGAGTTCACCTTTTCTTTGTTTCTTAGATATTCTTGGTCACTTGAAAGTTTGAATGCAATGTGAATTTCCTTCAAATGATTTTTCTTATATCCTCTTTTCACCAAAACCTAAGTCACCATAAATGCTTTGTTTCCAAAAAGTTGTTAACACTTCCTCTGCAACTCACAGTCGATATAAATTGCTCTGCAATCTTTTGCATTAGACTCTTTTTTTGTCAAAATTTTCTTCAAAAGATTAGATATACTGTTCTTCAACTCATATCTTCATGTTGAGTGTTAGCACCACTTCTCTGGCTAGGGGAACATCATTTTTCATTGAAGCTCCCCCTGAGCCAAAACTCTCAGTTCACTTCCTAGAGAAATTATCTGCACCAGAGGCTAGTACAGGCTCATTCTTGACTTCATTAACATCCTTCTTGATCCATATCTTGTTCATCTCCTTCTTGATTTATGTCGCATGAAGATTTTGCACTAGTTTCTTCTTTTCTACCAGATTATCCTTCTTCATATTCTTGCTTCTGCAAAACCTTGCAATATGTCCTAGCCTATTGCAATTGTAGCACACATCATTCCTCTAATTGTTATTCCTTCCATTCATTCTAGATCTGCATTGGTTAGCCTTATGTACAAATCTATTGCATGTAAAGCAGTTACCATTGAAAGATTGAGTATTCCTTCCATTGTTATAGCCATTCCTTATCTGACTTCTACATTTAATAGCTCTATGACCAACTTTCTTGCATGTAAAGCACTAACTGGAGAAAGATGAAACATTTTGAATCATCCTGCTCGTACATTGAGTAGCCTTATGACTAAACTTATTGCATGAAAAAAAATAACCATTGAAAGATGGGTACCTTTGAGCATTTGGTTGCCTGACCGGTGGTTTCTAGGTCCATTCCTTTGATTCTAGATCTGCTTGCCTTTATCCTTCTTGTTCTCAACATTCACTACTTGACCTGATTTGGAACTTTCACCTTTCTCAAATCCCAAGCCTTCTTTGTCATCAGGGCTCGTCTGACTAGCAATCATCTCATCAAGTTTTGTAGAACTTATCTTGAACTTTTCTTCATAGCTTTTTGCCTTCTCCAAATTTGACTTCAGGTTCACAACTTCTTTTTCAAGCTTTGCACATTCTTCAGATTTGCTTGTCACCATTTGATTTAGATATTCTTCTGCTTTTGCCTTTTCTTTAACTTGCACTTGTAAACCATTTAGGGTTTCATTTACTGATCTCAATTGTTTACTAATCTCCTTATGCTTTTCTTTGAACTTCTTGACTTGCTCCCTCAACTTTTTGATGTACTCATTTGCTTCCTTGATATTTTCCTATCTAGGTTTTCCTCTTCATTCCTTTCAAGGTTTTCAAGAGCAACCTTGAGTTCTTCATTATTAACAAATGTGCACTCTTCTTCTATAATTCCAATTGGATGAATTTCTTTCGGAGGAGTAGGATACTTTCTAACTACCATGTGTTCAATCTCCAAGATATTTCTAGAGATGTTAGACTTCTTCCAAGGAACCTTTCTCTGATACCAATTGTTGAACACCTAGAATACTAAGAGGGGGGGTGAATCAGTATTCTATTAAACCATTCATTAATTAAACCATTAATCCATTTGCCACATTTAATAACAATAAAGCAAATCAAACATAGAAAGTACAACCACAAGCCATAACACATAAACACTAGGATTTTTACATGGAAAACCCAAAAGGGAAAACCATGGTGAGTGTTAGGTCACAATATACTATGATAGAAAAACCAAATTACAAAAGGATCACTGCCTCAGGGCCCACTGCCCTTCGACTCATTGTCTAAAGAAATGGTCATTGCATAAGATCACTGCCAAAAAGAAAGAGAATGGATGGCTCACTACCAAAATGAACTGTTACAATTGCATCTTACAAATGCATGTAATATAGTTCCAATAAGGCTCAAAATACTGTCTCAAAACTCTTCATCTTGGATTGCTCTGTCACACTGCTTTGCTCTGCATGAAAATCAAATTTCTCTTCTCAAACACTTGTCGCACTTAATGGATGACAAAATTTCTTCCATATTGCATCCCCTCATTCATCTTCATGTCAAACACCAAAATGAATCACATATATATCCACAACACATAGTATCTTCAAAATAGGTCAGCTTGCAAGCATGAAGCGTGTAGTTATGCAAAGTGTAACTTGTCAGCCTTAATGCATTCACCAAAAGACTTTGCGGACCAAACCAACACTTGGAATACATTCTTATATGTCATCACAAACTATGCAACCACTTAACATATGCTTTTGATCAATAGATTCTTCCACACATAGATTACAATTACAGGTCAGCTTCACAAACTAACAAACATAGGCTCAGACCAACTGTCAGAACATAAATTTCAATGCGGACCACAAAACTTGCTCAAACTCATAATCAAAACTCCTTAGGCATCCAAAATCTTAACTCTAGAACTGCATAACAAAATATTAACATGTGGTGAAATGCGGACTACGAGAACTTGGACTTTGTCACTGTCAAATACAGTCAATGCCTTAAGAGATACTTGAGTACTCACAACTACCTTATTGGAGGACTTCAAACTTTGAGACTTTGGAGTTAGAGTCTTCAAACATGTGCTTACAACACCTTACAACCGCAAGATAAAATATCCATTACCAGATAAATGTATATCAAAATAATTAGGTGTTCTGTTCTGATTCATATTGTTCTCTGCTAAGCTGAACTTATCCAACTTGAAAGTGTACTTTCTGAAGATCATCATACTATAAAAATTTTGAATTAGGATCATCTAAGTAATATCAATATCATACCAGAACTGCAAGACCTGATCTTCAAATGTGGACCAATGCAGACCATAACACTCTACCTCTATAGTTATCTCTATAGACTACCAACACTTAGCCAAAAATCTTAAGTCTCCTTGTCAGACCAAAAGTCTTTATAAACATGACTTTATGAGGACTATAACCTCACAACCCTTATTGTCATAGCCTATATATATATATCAAACCCATCTTCATATATGGACTAGGTCCATTTTTTCTTTCTTGTTGAAGGGACCACGGTCCTTATCAGTATTTATTTGTTCATCATCATCCATCAACTAGTAGAGCCACTAAAGAGACAAAAGTGACTTGGATTTACAACACAGGGAGATGCCCTAAGACATCCCCCCAGTGTTATGCCCCCAAAGCACAATACACAACAATAAAGTAGATGAGAGGAAAGATAGAAGAATAGAGAAACATATAGAAGAATGGTCACAATGGAGGCAGTCTCCTTGTATCCTTGACCTTACAAGACTATCAAGGGTCATCCAAAGAGACCTAAACAACACTTATCACAACATGGGGGAACACAAAACATAAGAGGAGGCCACATAAGCGAGCACTCAAAGAGATGCTACAATAAAGGTGGCTAAAAAAGGGTTAGAGATACTTACCTGATATCTTTGATTTTGATCTTTATGTTTATTGTTATGGCTTTGTCCCTTGTTCTTTCTTCTCATTGAATCATGTTATTCACATTTTCCTAAATTTGCAAAGAGGAAACCATAGGAGTTGGCAATGGAAATCCCCTCTCTAGAAGGTTTTCTCTGCAATGTGCCAGGATGGTGGAGGAGGAACCTCACAAATTCCCATTTCAGTTGAGTGAGGTGATGAAGGGGTTGGAAAAAAGCCCATTTCAACCAGTTGAGGTGGTGTAGGAGTACCTTGGTCTTTAGGAACAATATTTTTACTTACATCATTTCTAGGAGGAGGATTATGTATGTTCTCCATACCATTAGATGTGTCCAAGTTATGCAAATGATCAAGAAATGGTAGGTAATTTATTTCTTCATTCAAGATGTGGTTAAGAAGAGTTTTAAGATCGGTAGATGAACATCCATTATCAATAGGTTGAGGAGGTTGATTAGAGAGAGAGCCTTCATCATCATCCAATGCTTCATCTTGGTTAGGGAGAGCATTAGAATGAAGAGATGGTAAAGTGGTGTTAAGGAATGTCTCAATGATTATTTCTTCTAGTTGTGCCAAAATATCCTCACAAGGTGAGTTTGTGTTAGAAGACTCCAAATAATTAGATGAGGCACACAAGGCTATATCAGCCTCATATGTCTTAGAGATGATGTCCATTATATCATCATGAAATGTAGTAATAGAAGGGGGAATGTATTCATCATTACATTTCTCATCATCATTCATAGAGATGAAATTAGTGAGATTTTCCAAGATTAAAGGTTAAATAACCATGAGAATGGTGAAGCTTTCAAAATCAGATATGTAACAAGGGATTACATATGTGGAACTCATGGAAATTTCAATATCATAGATGTATGCTATTTTTTGTAAGGCTTGAGGATACTTATTAGTGAATTTGTAAAAATTGTCAACATCTATGATGTATGCAAACAAAGCTTCCAAGGATGAATAACAAGAAGTGTCCATGATGAAAGTATTACTTCTTGGTGTACAATAGGTTGAGGAAACCAGGTTTTCAAAGACCAAAAGCACATGGATTTCACATCAAACAAAGTAAGTAAGATGGAAATAATGCTACACAACAAGGCAAGATGAGTGATTTAAAAGTTTGATTAAAGATGTGTGAATAAAGTGTGTAAAACCCTTAATGTTGAAATACACCTTGTGTAATTGCAAAAGGTGAAAGTTTCAAAGAAAGGATGCAAAAGTATGCAATATGATGCAATACTACACTTCAAAATTAGATTTGAATGAATGTTGAAAAGAAGTAGCAAAATCTGAAAATGAAATTTTGACTACAAACCTTAGTTTTTGCAAAGACTAGGTTATATGAAAAATACAACTTTTTAAGAAAAACCCTAGCAAATGAAACTTTTAAATGCAAGATTTGATATGAATTAATGATGAATTACTATAATAAGGATCAGATATGATGAAAAGATTAGAAAAATAAATCTTTCTAATGATATGCAAAGGAAATAATGCAAAACTATGCCTTAATGCAAGCCTAAAATGTTTTTTTTTCAAATGTATGCAAGATTTTTTAATGTACAAGATGATAAATATGATATAAATGATTGATTACAACACTCAACAAGATGCAAGTTTAGTAAAAACATAGGTTCACCAAAATGTTAAGATATAAAAAGAGGAGAAGATGGAATGTGTGAGTGCACTAGATCAAACCCTCCTTTCACTCCAACATTCAAGGACAAAGATCGAGCCAAGCCACTACAAAATGGAAGAGGGCTCAGGTACTGATATTTGTGCTCTTGTTTGTCAAGGAAAGATAAGATTCAACCAATATTTTATCAAACCCTAGGCTAAGTATGAAGGAAACCCTAGTTAGACGATAATTAGCTTGAAACAGGTGATTGATAATAGAAATCTAGAAACCAAAAGTACAAAGAGGATTAGTAAGATGTCAAAAACTATCTCCTGAAAGTAGAGGTATCGGAGGACAAATTTGGAAACTGCCAAGTCCAAATGTAGGATTCTATCAAAGGTTAGAACTAATGAAATGCTGCTAATGATGCTCAAAACTTAGATCCAAAAGATTGAGGCCCTATAGGATAGGGAAGCAATCGCCCAATTCTAGTTAGAGGGATATTCTAGAACTACTTTTAGATCTTGGAACTCTGTTTCCTGCATTGCTTCCCTGTAGCTCCACTTTTCTTGAAACTTGTACCTATAACTTGAACACAAGATGACAAGAGAGGGGTTTGGGGGTTGTGGTGTTTAGGGATTTTCCTTGGTCAAATCTTGGGTTAGCATTCAAGCTTTCCTAACACCATTGTTAATGAGAGAGCATGCCCTTGCAGGGTAGCGGCTAAAGATAATCCAAATGATGAAATGATTCAAATGATTGAAATAGCAATGATGTCACCTTGGAGGTGAAGTCCTTGGGAGGATGAAAGGTCTTCAACTCACAAGGAGATCGATGATGATGCCATGTCTGCAACAAACACAAAAACACAAACACAAATATGCAACAATAACACAATGAATGCCTTGAATTCTCTTTTGTTCCAATATCATAATTTCCTGTTATTCATCTAGGTGTAAAATGAAGTCATAAACTCACTTATATATGCTTTCCTACTAACATTTACAAATTTAAATCACAAAATCTGACAAGGAGAAACATTTTGGAAGGGCCCAAGAAGACATACCAAAAGTTAGCCCCAACAAATTAGGAGAGACTTGGGCAGTAGGCACCTAAGTCTAGGGGCCTAAATTAAGTCAGGGATAAGCTAAAGGAGGTCCCAAGGGTCCCAAAATTTCATGAGTGTTGGGAAGTTTCTTTTGGGGTGATCAATTATAATGTAAAATGATGTATAAGGAAGCAAATAGGACCTAGGAGCTAAACTAGGAGGTAAAAGGGCATGTGGTCACTTTTTACTGCATAACAATCATCATCATAAACTGAGTGTTGACCTTACTCTAAGTGTTGACATCAATGACAACACATATTACCAATAACCTCCCCCTTTTAATTGATGGAAACACATAGTCTCCCTTAGATGTATATTTCTCTCTCTCCCCTTTGACATCAAGGACAAAGGGCAACTGCTTCTCTCCCTTAAGTCACAAACTCTCCCCCTAAGGTGCACATTTCCCTAACTTTCTCCTCCTTTGATGTTCATACATTCTTTCTTGAAGTAATTCAGATACTCCTCTATCAACAACAACCACTACCTACTACCCATGAGAGGTAGCCACCATCAGTCTAGAAAAAAGATATAGCATGAACTCCCCATGGACAGATGCACCACTATGCATCTAGAGGGGAAATTATCCCTAACTTCTACTAGAGATACTCAAAAGTGTCCTTTGTAAGAGCCTTTGTGAAAATGTTTGCAATTTCATCCTTTGTTGGAATAGATCTATAGAGAGTCTAATCAACCTCCGAAGATTCATCATTCTTGCTCAAGTGACAACCAATAACCATAGGAGTACTTACTGGTTTGGAGTCCTCCATACCAAACTTCTTCCACATTTCTCTCACATACTTAGCTTGAGAAATAAAGATACCATCATCTAGTTGAGCAATTTGAAGTCCAAGGAAGAAAGACATCTCACTAATCATAGACATCTCAAAATCTTTCTGCATCTCATCTGCAAACCTCTTACACATATCATCATCTACACCAAAGATGATGTCATCAACATATACAACAACTATCAATATCATATATCCTTCTTCTTTGATGTAAAGATTACTATCTGTGATATGTTTCTTGAATCCTTGCTAAAGTAAGTACTTACCCACCCTAGCATAACAAGTCCTAGGCACTTGCTTGAGACCATACAAAGCTTTCTTGAGTCTGCACACCATGTTTTGATCTTTTGATATCTAGAAACCATTTTGTTTCTCAATGTAGACTTCTTCCTCTAGATCACCATTCAAAAATGCTAACTTTACATCCATCTGATAAACCTTGAAGTTCCTATGAGCAACAAGGGCAAGAAACATCCTGATTTCCTCCATCTTGGCTACTAGAGAAAAAGTTTCCTCAAAATCAATGCCTTCAACTTGAGAGCAGCCCTTACATGCCAATATTGCTTTGTTCCTCACAACTTCACCATCTTCATTCATCTTGTTCTGGAATACTCACTTTGTTCCTATGACATTCTAGTTCCCATGTTTGATTCTTCTCTATTTGACTCAATTCTTCTTCCATTTCCTTAAACCATCCATCATCTTTACTAGCATCAACAAAGGTTTTGGGCTTTACCTTTGACAATAGACATAGATTCACTTGCTCACTTATTTTTGCAATCCTTCTCTTGGTCAGCACACCTTCATTCTTATTTCCAATAATCTATCTACTGAATGGTTCTTCTGAACATACTTTGTTGGAGCCTTAGGGATCTGCTATGGTTCTTATTCCTTCTCTTCTCTCTTCTTCTTCTTCAATATAGGGAAATATATTAGATCCATAGTCCTCTGTTTCTAGTGAAATCTAGTACAAGTCTCCATCTACCTTGATATTTGTGCTTTCAATCATCTTTCCCAATCTCTTGTTGTAGCATCTATAGGCCTTACTTCTTGTTGAGTAACCAAGGAAGATCCCTTCATCACTTCTTGAATCAAACTTTTCTAGGTCTTCTTTATCTCTTCTAATATAACATTTGCTACCAAAGATCCTGAAGCATCTAACAGTGGGAGGTCTTCCATACCATAGATCATAAGAGGTCTTAGTGCTATTGACCCTCAGTTGTACTCTATTAATCAGATAGACATAGTGTAAACTTCTTCCTTCCAGTACATGTCAGGTAGATTTACATCTTTCAGCATTGCCCTAGCCATCTCTTGCACAGTCCTATTCTTCCTTTCTACTACCCCAATTTGCGAAGGGGTCATAGAACCTAACAGATGTCTCCTAATACCATGATCTTCACAAAACTTTTCAAATTCATTAGAAGTAAACTCTCTCCTCTATCAGACCTCAAACACTTGATCTTAGCATCCATTTCATTCTCAACTATAGCTTTGAAAATCTTAAACTTATCAAAGGCTTTTGATTGTTCTCTTAAGAAAGTAACCCAAATCATTCTAGAATAATCATCAATAAGCAACATGAAATACTTTTCACCTTGTTGAATCTTTATCCTTGTAGGGCCACATAGGTCAGTATGGATCAACTCCAATGGTATTGAAGAAGAATACTCCTTTCTCTTGAAATTTATCTTTTTCTACTTTCCCATTTGACATTCCTTGCATAATGTGTTTGTAGGCCTGGTTATCTTGGGCATATCTCTCACCACATGAATAGAGCTGATATTTACCATATTATCAAAGTTGATGTGTCCCATTCTCTTGTACCATAGCCAACACTCAATAGATTGAGCCAATAAATAAGTTCTTCCATTTACCTCCTTTAGATGATAAATATCTAGAGAAGTCTTGATACCTTTTGCAACTAGTTTTCTGGACCCAGCCTTCCTAATTTCACATCCTTTGGTATAAAAAGTAAGATTGTATCCTTTACTATACATCTGACTAGCACTGAGAAGGTTATGCTTTAGCCCTTTGACATAGAGGACATCCTCAGTCTTTTCTTCCCATCAATGGTTATAGAACCCTTTGCACAAATTGTATTGACTCATCATCACCAAACTTAACAACTCCACCATTCCACTTCTCTAGGTTGATAAACTTCTCCTTGTCACCAATCGTGGTTGGAGAAAGTAGTGTCAATTACCCAAGTGTTGGCTTCTTCTTTTGCATGAAAGTCAGTCCATACAACCATTGGTTTTTCATTGTCTTGATCATTCTACAAGGTATCAGACTTTTCACAATTCCCAAAATCATCCTTTTTGTCACCAACATTCAAAGCCATGAAAAGAGTTTCATCATTTGAATCATCATGATCATCATCTTCTGTAGAACCACTGCTCTCTATGGAATACATGCTTCTTTTGAACTTGTATCTCATGTTACTACCCCTCGATTCTTTAAAAGGACATTTAGAGGCAAAATGACCAATTTTTCCACAATTAAAACATTCAAAAGGTAACTTACCTTTGTATTTGCCAGTGCCCTTATTCAATCTTCTTAAAAATTTTGCCTCTATCTCAGCAAGGTCATCATCTTGATCAGCTGCTTTATCTTCTATCTTCTTACTTTCTTTGAATGTTACTTCCTTCTTTGGAACACATTTGTCAAATTCTCTCTTTTCAAAGGCTATGAGAGAGCCAAACAATTGATCTACTATATATGTATCCAAATCTTGAGTTTCCTCAATAGCAGATACCTTATGATTGTTTGATTTAGGAAGAGTTCTTAGTACCTTCTTCACAATCTCATCTTCTTTCACTTCTCCACCAAGACATGTGATGCCATTAACTATTTCATCCACTCAGAGCATATAATTGGCAATGTCTTCATCTTCTGTCATCCTCATGGTCCCAAATTTGCTCTTGAAGATTTCCATCTTAGCTTGCTTTACTTTTCTATCTCCTTCATAAATGCTTTTAAGTTTCACCGAGACATCCTTAGCAGATTTAGAGCTCATTATCTTTAGAAGTTCTGAATTAGCTAGCCCACTCACAATAGTACTCTTTGCCTTGGCATTATTATCATACAACCTAATTTCATCAACATTTGTAGGCTCAGAACTAGGAGCAGTGTAACCCTTCTTGATAGCTTGCTGCACACCAAACCCTAGAGAAGATACATAGTTTTCCATCCTTAGCTTCCAAAAGGAATAGTCTATTCCATCAAACATAGGAGCCTTGTGAGATCCACTATGATCCATCCCAAACCTTCCTCAAGTGGATAAGATTCTTCTAAGTAACTTGGCTCTAATACCAATTGTTGAACATACCAGGATACTGAGAGGGGGGGTGAATCAATATCTAAACAAACTTCAAATCCTTCATAGCAGATTAAAACTTAATATTACATCCCCAATTTTTGTCTTGCTATACTTTTTCTTTTTACTTCGACATAAGTAAATTTATTTTGATGTTTAGATTAATGACAAGGAAAAACATGGAGTATTTTGAATGTCATTTATGAAATTATGGGAATGATTATGTTACTATCAATTTGATATTCGTATTATGAGATTTGATTTATTATTTGAATAATGATGCACTGATCATAATTTCTTTGGTAACAAGTTTGATACAGGTTTACAGGTTATCAGATGACTCTCAGAGAAAAGAGAGAGAGAGAGAGTATCTTTCCAGGAGAGAGATATAGACCTCGGGTTACGAATGGTTTATTTGCCAAACCAAGTATAAGTGTTTAACAAAAATGTGAACTGATGTGTCGTAAGAGGTAAGCCTTGTCTTGTCAGTTTACTTCTGAACCTATCGACAGGTAGTCAATATTATTTACAAATTTTTCTAAGTTGTAGTAAGTCATTTTAGTCATTAATAACGTTAATGACATCGTTTGAGTATGATTTGTGACTATTTACATTTAGTGTAAATATTATGACGTTATTGTCATACAATGGTTGTCTTATCATTATTAGGTACCTTGAGGTGTTATAAATGATTCTTAACGTTAAGACGTGTTCGTCAAGTTAAGAAGACATGTATGTTGTCGATGGATTGTGATGGGGAGACAAGCTCAACCCAATCGCTATATCCGTAATCCTTTGTTTAAATATTATTATTATATTGATTAAACCATAACTATCTAATATAGAGGCGATGTTATGTGAATCATATTTGATATACTCGAATATAAGCATCGAGTAAAGATAATTTACTTCATAGTGAGTTAATGATGTTAGGCTTGAGTAGTCGAAGGCTTTCATTAAAGAGGAGTCTTCAAAAATCTTAGTGGTGGATCGAACCACTTGTTAGTGATCCTTTAATGATCAGCAAAATTTAAGCGATGTGTCAGCCTCATTCAAAGAGGAGGACTGTGATAATAATCACCACAGCCAACAAGTCAAGAAAACAACTATCTTCCATCGACAAGTGGAAACTTTACATAAAATGTGGTGACTGTTAAAACCAAAACGTTATGGACTGTTATGTATTTATTAAGTCGGCAACTGTATCTTAATGAAAGGTACAAAGTAGGGTGACTAAAAAGGAAGTCATGCCTGAGCTATTAAGGAGGACGACTCAGTTTGAGCTGGGTGTGGAGGTTAAAAAGGTTAAAAACTTGAGAGTTACAAGTGAACAGGAAACAGGAAAGAAGAGTCATAGCTAAGGAGACAGAGAATATGCAACTAGAGGAGTCAACTTTTGTGTCTTTTTCCACATACTGTCAATTCGAGCCCATTGATTACAAGGAATTCCTTAGTTTTCTATGTATATTATCAATGAGGAAATCATCTAAACTATTCATACTTGTGTCTTGGGTGATTATGTGAGTACGCCAGAGAAGGAATAATCCCCTGTATGCTTGAGTATTTAGTCATAAACTATTAAGTGTTAGTTTAGGGAAATGTAGATAACATTTCGAGTAAACCACTCTGATCTTTTTTGAAAACTGATAAGGCAAAAAATGCAAAGTAATACGACCGATGCTTGGTAATACAAGTGAGTACTCTGTTATAGTATTCTCAATCGACCATTTGTTTATTGATTGTTAAACCGATAATCATATCAAATCTTAGTATGATGATAATATGACTATCTTAGTAGGAGATTGACATAGTTGTCATGAGCTTGGAAAATAGTCTTTATACTGATTAAGTTAGAAGCAAACCAATGAAATGATTATGAGAAAAACCAAACAATAGACTCGAAATTTATTAGAGTTGATTGAACTTTGGTAGTATACTGTTAGATTTGAGTAGAATAGTTAAGACCTTGAGTCAGGGTAATATTAATTTAAAGTATTTCTCTTGTTTAGATTCTTTTTAAAGAATAACAGAAATGATTTCTATCCATGAGAACTTAGAATCATAGGTATTCTTAGACAATTATAGTACTCCTCGAATGAAATAACTTAGAGATATTGTGTTAGATGGAAATAAGGTTTGTGGGAGAACCCTTATGTATTTATCTTTTGATATTATCATTCTTGGAAAGATCCAATACATTGAAGTAGGCTAAGTCTATTAAAAAATGACCTTGTAGGGTTATATACTCAGGATATATATATATATATTTTATTTTTAACACATTATCAAAGTTATTCTACGTTCCTTGTATGGGTAACATTATCTATTTAAGAATTATAGTATTATTAACCTTAGATGAGTTAATCAAGGGTTATTTGTGAATCTAGGACTCCATGATAAAGAAATACAGTTATATTGTTGTATCATATTAACAAAGGATAATAGGTAAACCCTAGAGTCATTTACAAACCAAATGCATGGTTATGTTATATGGACTTATTTAAGTCTAAAAGTATTATTATTATGACTCATAGATTAAACTATTTCATGATTAGGATGGGTAAGAGTTTTAAACTGTGAGAATATGACAATATCCAAGTCGAGTAGGGGTGGGTGAACACAATGACTATGTTCATTATGAACAATATTGATATTAAAAACTTTGGCCAAAGTAATGCATTTGTTCTTTGCATGCATTGTCGGTTCACTGTATTCAGATTGCTCATCCTATCAGAAATCATACTTAGCTAGAGGGCATCTAGGGTTGTATGGTTGATAGAGTTGAGTAGAATACAACACTATGTACTCAGGAAAGGCAAATTACCACTGGTCACCTAAGGTCTATATTCCTCGTGAAGGGTAGGGCCACTTCCTATGTGGAAGATGTGTGGGAGATTACCGATCTGTGGTTGGAGGTAAATCGCTGGAAAGATGCTCTCTCTCAAAGCAGGAAACATGCCAGAACTTGTGATAAAGATGTTAGATATTCAGAAGCAATATTTATTCCAAAAATGTATATGTAATGGATTTACATTTGTAAACATTTTAAATGAGAAAGACAATATGGTTTATTGTATTTTGTAAAAAACAAATCTTGTAATTGAAGTTACTTGATTATTTGTTGAATAAAAGAAAAAATTTCTCTATCTCATTTTTACCTTGTTAATTTACTCTATGGTAAATTTTTGGTTTTACTATGTTTTTTTGAATGTGGATGTTACATATGGTATCAGAGCTACCAGGTTCAACACTAGGGCTTATGAGACCACTATGCTTGCATGTAGTCAACATTATGTGGTTAGCTAATGTTTCAAAATTTCTATGCCAGGATGGTACGTTTTAAGAAGACAACAAGAAAGTCTATTAATTCGAGTCAACATTTCCTTAAAGAAAAAAGAGAATGTGAGGCCATTATCAAAACCTTTGAGGGAACCAATGATGAGAGTGACATTTGGTTAAGTGATACTGAAACTCTGGTGACTACCTTAACTCGAATCAAGCCAGTGAGAAGGGAAAACAAAGAAAGAGTTAAGATCACTGCCAAAATCATAGAGTATATGTCTGATGAGGTAACAACTATAGTTAGGTGAGATCCCCGCATACCCCCAACTGTTGAGATTATAGAAGTTAGGTCCGATAGTGAGTTAGAGGGTTATATACCTCGAGATTATGTATCTGAAAATGAGTTTGAAGGATATAATCCTCTTGAGCATGACTTTTGAAGTCATTTCTTGTATAAAGAAGAATACTCTTTACTTTTGAATGAAATAAAAAAAGGAGAGTTGTTTTTGTGCCAAACTATTGTTTGAATTGAGTATTATGTTTAGATTTAATGGCTTGCATTATAATCTTGAACTAATGGACAACTCAATATTCTCATGTGTGAGAAATTGATAAACATGGTGCGGAAAAGAACTAACCAAGGAGAAAGTGAAGAGGAAAACCACCCGCCAAATAATAAGTTGGACCAAATCATAACCATGCTTGAAGAAACCAAGAAAAGATTGGGTGATTTGGAAAAGAAGGTGGATGACAAAGGGAATACTGAGGGAGGAGGTGAAAACTCTCATGGTGAAAGCAGAAAAAATAATAAAGATCAAAGTAAGAGTACCGAACCTCATAAAGAGGCAAGGGATAGATTGACCTTGGAACTCTCAAAGGATATGAAGAAGGTTACTCCACCAAAATTTGATGGGACATAAACCAGATATGCTGTAGAAGCTTGGTTAACAGAGATGGAAAAATACTTCGAGATAAGAAATTACTCGGAGGTGACCAAGGCAGTATGGGGAGCATTCCAACTGGCAGGAGAATAATCCACTTGGTGGATTAATAAAAAGATGGAATTGAATTTAAGCTCTCTAAGGGTAACTTGGGATGAGTTCAAAGAACTTTTTTGCAAAAGATGGTTACCACAACTCTATTTTTATCAAAAACTGACTGATTTTCAGAACCTTCGACAAGGAGATATGACAGTAGTGGAATATGGAGAAAAATTCACTTGACTCCTGAAATATTTTTCACAGTATCAAAAGGATGAGAGATCCAGGATCAAAAAATTCATCATGGGCTTAAATGCTCAAATTGGTGGTGAAGTGGATGTACATGGTCCCACAACAATGGATCAAGTGTACGAGAAGGCGATCAAGCAAGAGCAAAAGCTGAAATCCATCTCGGCTTATCATGATAGAAGCCACATGAGGTTTAATGGAACTCCTAACAATCAACCCTACAAGAAAAGATATGAAAAGAGCTATGATAACAAGAGAAAAGATAAAGGACCTTAGAAGAACAAAGGTGGATCTGGTAATGAGAAGAAGAATGGCAACTACAAAAGAAATGAGGATAACAATGGGAAGACTTCAAATAAGAAAGGACCCATTGGAGGATGCTTTACTTGTGGGGGTGACCACTATGCAAATCGTTTCCCTAACAAGAATCAAAATGGTCAACAAAGAGGTACTACACTACCTACTCAGCAAGAAGCATTCCAACAAAGGATTCATGCATCTCTCGACAATCATCAAGCAGAGTATCAAATCACACCCATTGAGATGACAGGTACTTTGTTTGGAGTCCCTATATCTATTTTGATTGATATAGGAGCCATTGAAAACTTTGTTTCTCCTAGAATTTTCAATAAATTTTCTAGAAAAGCTAGTTACATGTCCAAACCTTGGTCAATAGAATATGCTAACCAATCTAAGGCTTAGGTAGAGTAATGTTTGTTTGAAGCCAAGATTGATCTCCCTAGTTTCTCAACTGAAGTAAACCTTTATGTAGCTCCCCTAGGTTCCTATGATGTAATCCTAGGAATGAGTTGGTTATGGCAACATAGAGCTAAGGTATAGTTGAATGCTTATATGATTTGGGAAATCTGACCCAATTCCAAGGGATTCAAAGAGAAGTTAAAATCAAAACTATCTCTGCCAAGCAATTAAAAAGGGCTAGAAGGAAAGGTTGTCAGTTATTTGCAATCAAATGGAACAAGTGGAGGAAGGGGTAGAAAACCCTAGTTTATCTTTTGGAGAAAAATATCCTTTTCTTTAGGAATTTTAGGATGTGTTTCCAGAAGAACTTCTAGGATTGCCTCCCAAGAGGGTTTTTGATTTTGCTATTGACATTAAACCAGGATATGAGCCTATATAAAAAGCACCCTACTGTATGACAACAATGGAGTTAATAGAATTGAAAGCACAATTACAAGAATTGTTGGCAAAAGGTTTAATCAGACCTAGTGTTTCACCTTGGGGTGCTCCGGTTATTTTTGTTAAGAAGGATGGAACCCTTCGATTGTGTATAGATTATCGTATGCTTAATAAAGCAACGGTAAAGAACAAATATCCTTTGCCACGTATTGATCTTTTTTATCAGATGCGTGAAGCTGTTGTGTTTTAAAAGATTGATTTGCGATTAGGATATCATCAGTTAAGACTGAAGGATGAAGATATTCATAAGACAACTTTTAGAACCAGATATAAACACTAGGAGTTCACAGTGTTGCCATTTGGTTTGACAAATGCACCTGCTGCATTCATGAATCTCATGAATAGTATATTCAGAGATTGTTTGGACAAGTTTGTTTGTCTTTTTGAATGATATACTCATTTATTCTAAGAATGAAGAAGAACATCAATGACACCTACAAATAGTTCTGCAAAGGTTAAGAGAACATAATTTATATGGGAAACTGTCTAAGTGCACATTCTTCCAGAAGGAGATTCAATACCTAAGGCATATTATATCAGCTAATGGAATAACTATTGATCTTGCAAAAATCACAGCTATTCTGGATTGGCCTGTACCAACAAATATGCATGAGGTGCGTAGTTTCATGGACCTGGCAGGCTATTATAGAAAGTTTGTTCTAAATTTCTTCAGTATTGCTAGTCTAATCACTTCCCTACAGATGAAAGGAAAGAGATTTGAATGGAGAGACAAATGTCAGGAAGCATTTGATCTCTTAAAGGAAAATTTAACTACAACTCCAATCTTGAAAGTTCCTGACCTCGAATGACAATTTGAGGTAATTATAGATGCCTTGGGAGAAGGATTAGGAGGAGTGCTTATGCAAGATGGAAGAGTTATAGCATATCAGTCAAGGAAATTGAAATCTTATGAGAAAAATTATGCACCACATGATCTGGAATTGGTAGCAGTAAGTCATGCCTTACAAATGTGGAGACATTATTTGTTGGGAAAGACTTTTGTACTTAAATCAGACCATCAAAGTCTTAAGTATATTTTCTCTCAACCACATTTGAATGCTTGATAAAGGAGATGGTTATAATTGATATATGACTATGACTTTGAGATAAATTACATCAAAGGAAAAGAGAATAGAGTAGCTGATGCTTTGAGTCATAGAAGACATATAGCTTCTATTATTTCTATTCGTGGAAATTTCAAGGATTTGGTGTTGCAAAATTTGTCTAGTGATGAGTTTTATGAGTAGGTTAAGCAAGCTCTGAAAGATAATCCTAAAGATCCAAGGTATGATGGTTTTCTGTTTGAGTTAGATGGACTATTGAGGTATAAAGATAGAATTTATGTTCCTGATTCAGTTGGATTAAGGGATCTAGTATGGAAATAAGTTCATACTGCATCGTATTTGGGACATCCAGGAGTGACCAAACTTCTAGCAGATGTTAAACCTCTTTATTTCTGGAAAGGAATGAAGAATGATGCTGCAAGATTTGTAGCAAGCTATTTAGAATGTCAAAGAGTAAAAACAGAGCATCAACACCCCGTAGGATTGTTGTACCCACATGACATGCCATAGTGGAAATGGCAAGTTATTAACATGGAATTTGTTCAAGGTCTTCCTATGTCAAGGAATAGACATGATGCTATTTTAGTGGTGGTTGATAAACTCACAAAGGTTGAACATTTCATACTAGGGAATTTGACTGATGGAGCACCTATGTTAGCTTGTAAATTTGTGCAAGAGGTGTTTAGATTGCATGGCTTCCCTAAAAAGATTATCTCAAATAGAGATGCGCGTGTAACGTCAAGGTTTTGGCAAACATTGTTTTCTATACTAGGGACTAAACTCAATGTGAGTACAACTTACCATCCTGAAACTGATGGGCAAATTGAGAGAGTTAACCAAGTCTTGAAAGATTTGTTGCATATGTACTGCATGGATCAACAACATAAGTGGGAAGAATACTTACCACTTGTGGAATTTGATTACAACAATTCCTATCATTCCTCTATTAAGATGGCTTCATTCGAAGCATTGTATGGAAGAAGATGTCAAACTCCTATAAGCTGGGATAAGCTAGAGGATAGGATTAGCATCGGACCAAAAATGCTAGCTGAAATGGAAGAGAAAGTTAAGCTAATCAGAAAAAGATTGATAGAAGCCAATGATAGGCAAAAGAGCTATGCGGATGCAAAACGTGTTCCAAGGCACTTCTTCGTTGGAGAAAAAGTTCTTTTGAGGGTGTATACGCCTAAAAATGACACGATTCAGTCTAAATAAATATTCTTAATATTTATTCCCTTCTAATTCCTCTATCAATAAATAAATAAACAAATTTATTGTTTTGATTCACATTCCTCTAGGTTAATTAAATATCAAAATATTTAATTACCTCTTCTAAAGTCAAAATTAAATAAAATCATTTATTTAATTAAATTCTTCCAAAACAATTAAATAATTCTTAATTATTTAATTAAAGTCAAATCATTCTTCCAAATTTAAATAAATCAAATCAAATTTATTTAAATTCTCTTAAATCTCTAAAAATAAAATAAATAAAATATTTTATTATTCTTCCAAATCATGTGCAAGTCAATTAAATAAATCTATTTATTTAATTTGCTTTCTTCTCTTCTAATTCTTCAAATATCTTCCAAATCTTCTAAAAATAAGTCTTCTTCTTCATGCACACAAAATTAAGTAATTTATTATTTAATTTCTCTCAAATCATGCAAAAGCAAATCTCAAGTTGAGTTATCTATCCAATCAACCTTGTTTTTATCAATGTCTCTTAAATTAGAAAAAAGTTTTTAATTTATGAAAAACATGTCTTATCTTTAGAAAAGAAAGTGATTAACTCAAATAAAATAGCTTTTGTGTGAGACTTGTCTTCTTATTCGTTGCACGTTCCTCAACCGTTCTCAACCATTGATCTTCTCATTCTTTCTATACCGTTGATCTTATTTCTCCCAAGTCTATAAAAGCAACCTCATTCCTCCATTTTAATCATCCAAGCTTTAAGTATTGTTACTCTACAGGAATTATAGTGCGCCTTTGGCACCAATTCCTTCATTGCTTGTGATCACATTTGCTACTATGCACTATGCACTACTACCATCGTTGTGAAGCTCCTCTTCATTGTGATATTACCACCGCCATTCTTAATTGACATTCTTGAACAAAGAAAAGAAGTGCACTCTCTGAGGGCCATATTTCATACACGCAAGAACGATTGTGATAGGTAATCAATGAAAGCTATGATCTAAGGAGGTTTGCTTTGTTGTTTATTCATTGTTATTGGATTTCCTTAGTTCACTATTTCATTGAAGTTTTGGGTATTTGATATTGATTATTATTGCATATTCATTGTTGATCTAATTTTACCCTAACATTTTTGGCGCCCACCATGGGGCCTAGCCCCAAATCTAACCCAAAAATTAAGTTTTTGTGTTTTAGAAAGCCGTACATAGAAGGAAACAACGCATCTGTCAATTTGTAACATGCATCTGTTACCTGTCATGGTGCATACATTTCTACAGCGCATATGACCTCTGTTTAGGCACATCTGTTACCTATCACAACACTTTCGTTACTGCGGCGCATATATTATCTATTACAACACTTTTATCATCTGAGACAACACATCTGTTATTGTGGTGCATATACACTATTTTCTGGTGCTTTTATCCTCTTTTGCAGCGCATATGTTTCACAGCGCTTCTATTGACTGTTTCTGCGCATTCAGTCTATGAAGCGGCACATCTGTTATAGGCAATGATTTTAGGGTTTTTTAGGAAGATTTTGCTAATGCTGACATCATTGCAGGAACTCTCTTGATCTATTTTGTAGGTTAGGCACTGGTTTAGTTTCATATAGTTGTACTTGCTACCTCACACTTTGATTTCTAAAGGGAAAAGTAAAACGAATGCTCATGCAAATCTCACATAGTCTTAACTAGCGAAGTGGTAATTGAATCATTGCTATCTTGCATTGCAACATTGCTATCTTTTCAAAGTTAACAACTCATTGCTATCTGGATAAAATTGAATTCATCATTGCTATCTGGGTAAAACTGAA
Organism: Cunninghamia lanceolata; assembly: GCA_027924645.1. Taxonomy (NCBI): domain Eukaryota; kingdom Viridiplantae; phylum Streptophyta; class Pinopsida; order Cupressales; family Cupressaceae; genus Cunninghamia; species Cunninghamia lanceolata. The sequence continues at coordinate 13,577,840 of BSBN01001272.1, read as the reverse complement.
CCATTGCTATCTCGTATGACCATCATTTCAAAGTTAACAATTTGTGCTACGTGGTTAAAATTAAACTCGTCATTGCTATCTGGGTAAAACTGAACCATTGCTATCTCAATTGACCATCATTTCAAAGTTAACAAATTCATGCTACGTGGTTAAAATTGAACTCATCATTGCCATCTTGGTTAAAACTGGACCATTGCTATCTTGTTATCACTTCAAAGTTAACAAAAATCTGTGCTTGCCCAAGTAGATAACTCATCTAGTTTTTCTCATTTTAACTAGGGGAAAAGAACAACTGTATTATGTGTTTTGGGAATGATACCAGGCCTATGCTCTCCCCTATCTTGGGTGACCAAAATGCCAAACATATCATTTTTGTATGTGTTTTTCCTTTAGAGGGGCCTGCTCTTGGATACCGTTCATCCAAGTAGGAATGACCCTAAGTGGTAACAGGCCAGACGCTAAGCCCTTCCAAGCCACTATAAATAAATTGTGTTTGGAGCGAAAGCTTCAAACAATGAGTGCAGTTGTGTTATACTGACAGCCAACCTCCCCCAAAACCCTCTAAGGCGCAACCCTTGCAGGTTGGGAGACTCCATAATGGAGAGTAGTGTTGCTGCATGTATAACCACTCGAACGGTTGCCTTTATTACTCATCCTTGTTTTAGAGAGACCAAAAACCTCTATAATTCGGTGGCGATTATCACTTCCTGAAGATGCCTCACCTAGAGATAGGGAGAATTCAGTTTTATACTGTCCTTTGAAACCATAGGCTGTGCTTGCTTTCTTTTTAGTCCAAAAAGAGTTAAAAAATCACAAAAAAATAAAAAACCATAAAAATATTCTTTGTGTTTGTTGTGTCTTCTTGCCATAATTTTAGAAAATTAGATCAAAAAGACCTACTTGCAACCAAAGTACCAAAAACATTAGAAAAATTCTAAAAAATTGCAAAAATATTGAGAAAAGCCAGAGCGGCACATCCGTCCTCTGTTCCTGCGCATCTGTGCCGACCTGCGGCGCATTTGTTCTGATATACAGTGCATTTACTATTTGTTTTAGCACATTTACTATTTACCAGTGTAGTGCATTTACTGCGACTTACAACGCATTTATCTATTTCTGCAACGCATTTGTTTTGGTGCATGCATGACAGTGAGCACTTGCACAGTTTTCAAGAGAAAAATTTCACTAGTTCTGGGTACCCATTTCAGTCTAGCCCCAAAATCAGAGATCAGGTCCTACCTTGCAGTCAGTTATTCATCTAGTTCATGTCAAAATCTCTCTTTCATCAGTCATCCCATTCACCTTCTATCAGGTCTTTTCTAGTCCAAAGTCAAAGCTATCCCATATTAGGTTAGCATAGGCCCCTTTTTCGTGTCATTGTGGATTCAAGTAAACCTAGTTAGTCACAAAAATTTGCTAGTAGGTCTTGGTGCACGACTAGTCCCTACACAGTAAGACAGGTATCGAGTACCCTTACTAGTGGCTATCGTCTTGTATCGGCCGTCTTACTTGGAATCATTGATCGAGAATGTCTTTTGTCCAAATCTTGTCATAAGTATCCTATTCTTAGCAGTCTCCATCGGCACCTTGCCAAAATCTCTAGTCCCATTCCACCTCGTCCCACGTCACCTTGCATGGTTCTTACTAGATCTCAATACAAAAAACAACTTGAAATGGTCGGATCATGTAGCCACATCATCACACCTCATGATAGTGATGAGGAAATCTCTAACAAAGACTATCAGGGAAGCATCCAAGATCAGAAGTTCCAATGCTTACTAGAGAAAGCGCTCCATGCGGACCCTCACAAGTATTTCTATCATCTTGCTAATCTTGGAATTAAACTCCCTGTGGATTTCAATATAAGTACAATCCTGGAAAACATAGAGGATGATCATGAAAAGGGAAAGAATGCCATAGACCCAAACACAGATGATAAAGGAAAGAAAGCCATAGACCCAAATGCTCCTATGGAAGAAATGAGGAAACAACTCGAGAGTCTAAAGCAACAAATGTCAGATCTCAAGATGGGTACAAACACTAAAAACTACTCCTTGGAAGATATTGCACCATACCCCTTTGATAAAGGTTTGATCATGAAATCGTTTCCCTATCGATTCGAAGTTCCTAAGTTTGACAAGTACAAAGGGAAAGGGGACCCTAGAGATCACATTAGGGAATTCAACACAGCATGCTTGGAAGTAGCTCACAATGAGACTTACTTAATGAGACTATTCCCTAGATCTCTAGGCAGTCAAGCTATGGAGTGGTTCTCACGGCTTCCACTGGGCATCAAAACTTTTGATGAGCTAGTCAACAAATTTATCACGCACTTCTCGTATAATATTGAACACGAAGTCTCTATGCTTGATCTATGCAACACCAAACAAAAGAGTGGTGAGTCATTTGCTACCTTCCTACAACGATGGAGACAACTAGCAAGCAAGTGCTCATATGATGTACTTGAGAAGCAACTAATGGAGATGTTTGTCCATAACCTCAACACCGATCTTGGCTATCAAATACAAATACAATACCCTGCATCATTCTCAAAAGTCATCGAATTGGGATTGTTTATCAAAAAAGCTATGATCACCAAGGGGTAAATCAAGTTATACAAGGACACACCTACCTCCAACTACACGACTGACAAATCAAAGTTTTGGACCAAGAATAAGAATGTTGTCAACGACGGAGTGGTTGACGCCAAGGTGGCGGCTCCCAAGCAACAACCCATACTCACTCTCAAAGGAGAGGTAAACAATGTTACACCCAACAAAACATTCTCTCAGGAGCCAAGACCATGGTTCAACGCGAATCCAAGATGAAAGTTCACACCGCTGGGTGAGTCCCAAGAATCTGCATTACAGAAGTTATTGGCTAACAATGAAATCTCTCTACCACCAACAAGTGATTATGAGCCTATAGTCAAACCTCCTTATTGGAAAGACACTGACTATTGTGAATATCATAGAGGAAGGGGACATACAACCAACAATTGTATCTGTCTCAAACATGTTATCCAAGATGTGCTTGATCAAAATCAAGGAGGAACCCAACAACATACCTCCAATGAGACACATGTGGCTTACAGGGATCCACTTCTCAATCATGATAGGCCATACAACAACAATAACAACCATGGCAATAACAACAACAACAACAACCATGGAAATAACAACGGTAACAACAACAACAACCACAACAAGCCAAATCAGAATAGTGGGAATAATAATGCCAACTATGCAAGTGTGCCATTCGACTATACCATCAATTACCTATCCGAGCATGTCCCACAAATCAATGTGGTCATGCCCAATCAACAAATAGAATCTAATAGAACTAGTTGTAGTATCATTACCCACAGTGGTAAAGTCTCGTTGAATACCATCCCTCCAAGGTCGTCACCTTCTCAGTCCAACTTTCGTCAGTATAATGTCATAGACCAACTACAGAAGACTCCGGCCCACATTTCTATCTTGGAGTTGTTGCATCTATCTCCTTCTCATAAGGAGATTCTCAATAAAGCCTTAGTGGAAACCACCGTCCCCACTAACTTGGCCCAAGAGAAGTTTTAGGCCATGGTAGGTAATCTGACCTCCTCAAGTACCATATCATTTACCGAGCAAGACGACCTCTCAGTGTCTCAACCCCATAACACCCCTCTGCATATTGTCGCCTTCATCCACAAGCACCGCATCAAGAGGGTTCTCATTGATGGGGGAGCCAGTTTAAATATTTGCATGTTAAAGCTAGTCCTTACATTGGGGTTCTTCAAAAATGCAGTTGAGCCAAGGAAGAAGATTACTATCAAAGCCTATGATGAAGAAGAGAGAACTACCAAGGGAACATTGGTATTACCCATACAAGTGGGACCAATTATAAAAGATGTTGTGTGCCAAGTCCTAGATAGGGAGCTCACCTATAATATTCTCCTAGGTAGACCGTGGATTCATGCCATGAAAGTTGTACCCTTTACCTATCACCAATGCATAAAATTCTCGCATAATGGCAAGCAAGTCACCATCCAAGGCAATCTAGACCCCTTTCAGCATTGCAACTCTGTCTTTTCAAAACCTGATTGTATCATACCAAACAATAGAGCATCTACATCCCCTACCCCATAGCAAGACCATACCTCAGAAGCTTCCTCATCAAGGCCCAAAGAGCAGAAAATTACCATCAAAGAAATTGGAGTTGGGGAATACTCCATTGAGCACAGCCTCAATCTAGCCAAGATGCCTTTATCTCCTAGATCTTTTGGTTGACCCAAGCATTTTTCAAAGTCATCTACTCCTCCTATACCTCCCATAGCTCCCTTTGTAAAATGGGGGGCCTTATCTGATGAAACAGAGGAAAGGGATGTCCTACAATGGCTTTATACTGAAGAAGAAGAGAACACACAACAAGAACCACCTAGGCTCCCAACAGAACTCTATGGGCTAGGTGAAGCTATCCTACACAGAATGGGTTACGAAGGACAAGGCCCTATTGGCCTAAGAAAAGAAGGAATCATAGAACCCATTCAACCTTCTTCATCCTCATTGGCTAGAAATACAAATGGCCTAGGATATAAAGGTAAGGGCAAGGCTAAAGAAAATGCTTGTCTTGTAGAAATGATCCATACACTTCAAGTGGATAGTGACACAGATTCCAATGAATATGAGTGGGATGAGCTGACAGAGCATTCCTATGGTGACAAAGAATGTGATACCATTCAAACTTATAGCCCCTACCGTGAGGGACAAATGCTACCGAATAGACCACTAAAGTCTAATTTGCCTATCTCTAAGAATACGACTTTCAAGGAAGGTTCGAGTTCTATCACAATAAATAATTTGGAGGAAAGTACCATCCTAAACACTCCCCCTACCAATAATCTTAGTATATCCATTCAAACTATCAATGAATCAGATCTATCCTTCGACTCCCTCCCCCTTGTGCATCCTGAACTTATTGACTGGGATCTACGAGGAACTCCTCAACTAGATATGTTCCAAAATGATGATGCTTATATTGACTACATGGAACTTAGGGACCACCTACCCAAAGGAGATCATAAAGCTGGTTTCGCTATTGAACTTAATACTGTGGCTTATTTTGGATAGGGTGCCAAGCCTTCCAGTCGCAAAAATATCAAAATAAAAAGTGGATCTGATGGTGAAAACTGTTCTGCGGCAGTGTCAGATCCCAAAATAGTAAAAAGAAAGGACACATCCGAAGGTGAAAACCCAACTGTGGAACCTGACGATGGAAGGCTTGACACTCTCCCTAATGACATGCACCAGGAGAAGTCTCAGATTGTTGTGGAACCCACAGAGTCGGTTAACATTGGAACAAAGGAACAACCTAAGATCATTCACTTTGCTAAGTCTCTAACCCCACAAGAGAAGACTAAGTTTGTACCATTCTTCAAGAGAAAGCAAGTCAATTTTGCTTGATCATATGCAGATATGCTGGTGTTAGATCCAGATTTGATTCTACATCATCTTCCATTAGATCCAGGAGTGAAACCAATAAAACAAAAACTTAGAAAGATGCATCCACACATAGCACTACTTGTAAAAGAACTCAAGAAATTATTGGATGTAGGGTTTATCGGAGCTATAGACTATCCAGAATAGGTCTCCAACATTGTACCAGTGTCCAAACTAGATGGCCAAGTCAGACTATGCAATGACTTCAGAGATCTAAACAAAGCTTACCGCAAGGATGATTTTCCATTTCCAAATATAGACATCATAGTCAACTTAACAACAGGGCATACCATGTTATCTCTCATGGATGGCTTCTCAAAATATAATCAGATCAGGATAGCACTGGAAGACTAGCACAAGATAGCTTTCACTTGTTCATGGGGTACTTTTTGTTGGAATGTCATGCCATTTGGGCTAAAGAACAGAGGAGCCACATAACAACATGCCATGACTACTATATTCCATGATATGATGCATGTAACAATGGAAGATTATATAGATGATATCCTAGCAAAGTCACTCACAAGAGAATCACACCTGGATGTGTTAGAGAAAGTCTTTCAAAGATTAGAGCAATTCAAAGTTAGGTTGAACCCAAAGAAATGTGTGTTCGGAGTCACCTCAGGCAAGCTTCTAGGCCTTATTGTATCAGCAAATGGAATAGAGGTGGACCCTGCCAAAGTCAAGTCTATCATGGACATGCCACCACCCAAGACTCTTACACAACTAAGATCGCTACAAGGCAAGCTACAAGCAATCCATAGATTCATATCACAACTAGCAGACAAGTGTCAACCATTCAGTCATCTCCTGCACAAGAACATTCCATTCAGATGGGATGAGAAATGCGAAGAGGCATTCGACAAACTAAAAGAATATCTTATGAATCCACCCATTCTCATGTCTCCTATCTAAGGGAAACCATTGATACTTTACATATCTACTACATCTAGAGCTCTTGGGGCTCTTCTAGCACAACAAGATTATGAAAATAAGGAAAGAGCCATCTACTACATCAGCCGAACATTAGTGGGCTATGAGTTGCAATACTCTCAAATAGAAAGATCATGTCTTGCGGTAGTTTTTGCTTCCCAAAAACTCTGACATTATATGCTTGCACATCCAGTCAAACTTATTGCAAAAAAAGATCCACTGAAGTAACTACTAAGCAAAGCAGCTCTTACAGGTCACCTAGCCAAATGGGTAATGCTCTTAAGTGAATACGACATTGAATATGTAGACAGAAAGACTATCAAGGGACAATTCATTGCTGATCAGTTAGCGGATGCACCATTACAGGACACCACACCAATGCAATTTGAGTTTCCTAATGAATCCCTATTCAACATCTCAACACATTCCTGGAAGCTCTACTTTGATGGGTCCTACACAAACCATGGATCGAGGGCAGGAATCTTGTTTGTAACTCCTCATGGCGAAACCATTTTGAAGTCTTACCATTTGTTATTCCCATGCACCAACAACATAGCAAAATATGAAGCCTTGGTCATTGGTATCAAGATGGCAACAGAGTGGAAAATCAAAGAGCTCCATGTCTATGGTGATTCTTAACTAATAATAAATTAGGTCAATGATGATTACCAAACCAATGATGAAAAGCTTGTCCCATACAAGCAGATGGTCGATGACTTTAAGGAATACTTTGTGATCATCTCTTTTGAATAGATACTTCAGATCGAGAACAAAGCAGCAGATGCTATAGGGACCATTGCCTCTCTTCTTGGAATACCAGAGAATGAGTCACAGTACGAGTTCTTAGTGGAAACTATTCGGCAACTAGCTTATGATCTTCCTGAAAACCATTCCATATGCCTTTTAGTTGGATCTGATTCACCTTGGTACATTAAGATTTATACTTACCTCAAGGACAACACCCTCCCACCTGACCTATCTTCAAACCAATGATGAACCTTTATATGCCAAACCTCTTGCTATACCATTATTGCCAATACCCTATACCGACATGGTGTAGATGGTACTTTACTCTGTTGTTTAGAATGAGAAGAATCCCTAACTACCTTACAAGAAGTGCACGAATGGATTTGTGGAACACACTCTAGCGGTCCTTCCTTAGCTAAGAAGCTTATGCATTTGGGTTATTACTGGTCGAACATGGAAACAGATTCATATTAGTTTGTCAAGAAGTGCAAGCAGTGCCAAATACATGGGAACCTAATACATGCACCAGCTCAAGAGTTGAGACCTTTAATGACACCTTGGCCCTTTTTCCAATGGGGACTTGACCTTGTGAGAAAGATCCATCCACCCTCATCCAACGGACACAAATTCATCATAACTGCTACTAAGTACTTTACCAAGTGGATTGAAGCCGTTCCCCTCACCACCGTCACAGGTAAGCAAATCTCCTCTTTCATCCTAAATTACCTCATGTGCAGATACAAAATTCCTTCATCCATTATCATGGATAATAGAAGACCCTTCAAAAACTAGGATGTCCAAGAACTCTATGACCGATTCAAAATCCAACACTGTTTCTCCTCACCCTATTACCCCCAAGGTAACGGTCAAGCTGAAGCATCCAAAAAGACCATCTTGAAACTTCTCAAGAAGATAGTCAATGATGTTGGCCATGATTGGCATATCCAACTCAATCCCGCTCTGTGGGCCTACAGAACTAGTATACGCACTCCCATAGGTGCTACACCTTATGCCCTTGTCTATGGCTCAGAAGCTATCCTCCCCATTGAGGTTAAATTACCATCTCCTAGGGTGTCATTGAAAGGTCTCATATCAGATGAAGAGTACAGAGTCTCTAGATTGCAAGAACTAGAGTTGCTAGAAGAAAGGAGACAGAAAGCCTTTGACCATCTCAAAGCATATCAACAAATGATGTTAAGAAGCTATAACCACAGAGTTCGCCCAAGAGTCTTTAAGGTTGGGGATCTAGTACTTAAGGAGAATCCTCACAATCAATAGGATAGGGAAAAGAAGGGCAAGTTTGAACCCAACTAGCTTGAGCCTTATGTAATTGTGGCTGCTTATGGATTGGGGGCATATCCGTTGGTAACATCAAAGGGTGAGCTGTTCGATGACCCAATCAACAACATGCACCTTCGCCGGTTCTATACCTAGGAGAACCCCAATGTAAGGGGGGCATAAAATACAAAAAAATCAAAAATCAAAAAAATACAAAAAAGTCAAAAAATTAAAAAAATAAAAAAAAAATCATCCTTTGGTGAAAACCTGGCAAACAGGCACCTTAGATAGGTATCATGATGAAAACCTGGCAAACAGGCACCTTAGATAGGTATCATGATGAAAACCTGGCAAACATGCATCATGTTTACTTCTAGCTTTCGTGCAAATAAAAGCAAGTGGTGAAAACCTGGTAAACAGGCGTTACTTGTGATAAACCGCCTTCTCCATCTTTGGGAAACCAATCACCTTGTGTCCATTCTTCCTCACATCCCATTCAACCCATATCTATCCCATAATAAAATCCTGACAGTAACCTATCATGGCTTGATACTCTACCTCTTTGTTGGCCTTGTCAACCAAGGTTTTATCCCATATCGTATCCACTGTGTGAGCCTAGCATAGTGTCTCTCGTCAGTTTCCATGGTCCAAGTCCGTGAACTACATTGCCTCTACACCATCACGTAGGCAAAGCCATTTTCAATGCGTCCCCTAGGCCTTCTTGTCCATCCCATAGCTTGTCATCTGTCCTCTAGTCCATCCATGGTCCAAGTCCATGAACTACATCGCCTCTGCATCGTCATGTAGGCAAGGCCATTTCTCAAATGCGCCCCCAAGGCTCCACTGTCCCATCCAATCCATGTCTAGTCCTTCTATCTATTTGAGTCCGCACCACCTTCTATCACCTAGGTCTTAGGTCTGTTAGGATTTACCCCAAACTATGTTGCCTATGCATCGTCACGTAGGCAAGGCCATTTAGCAATGAGCCCCCGAGGCACTACGTCAGTCCCTTAGGGTCCATCTCACCAATAAGGATTGTGGAATTCTCTCACCAAGCAAGCAAGTGCAAGCAGAACCCGCTTTTCAAGCAGAAATTTTGATGCAAGGCATTAACCTCTCCAAGACAAAGCATTCAAACACCTAAGGCCTTCTAAATGATTTTACCCAAATTATGGCAAGAAACAAACACATCTAAATGCAAGTATGTTTTGTGGATTAGAAACATGGTTAAAAATATAGAGTCTTGATTTTTGCTATCATGCCTTCCTATGCTACTCGAGGATGCCAAAAGCTAGAGATGCTATGATGGGGGCATGATTATTTTCTTTGTTTGTTGTTTGTGGATTAAAATTTAGTAATGTGAAGCCTTGTCTAAGGACATGATCGACAAAAGATCATCGAGGACATCAAAGGTCTAACATGAATGGGGGAAATCCTTGTTTGTTGATATGCAAGAAATACTCAGGTCATCTCGGTTCAATTATATCTTGATGCTTGTACTAGCTTGCTAAATCAAAATCCATGTAAGAAATGCTCAGGTCATCTCGGTTCAATTATACCTAGATGCTTATATTAACTTACAACATTCAGAAAAAAATACCAAAAAATCGCCCAACGATGAAATAAGCACTTCAAAATACTTGCGTCGTCAAGATGTCAAAATCAAATCATCCATTATACATCCATATCCCATGCAATAAAAGATCCAAACAATGCAGAGTAACAATACAAAGTGAAGCTTGTGAATCTTTCTATCAAGTCATTCTCTCAAATCAAATTTTCTATCTATCATTCTATCATTTCTGTGTCGATAGAGTACATTTGGACATCACAAAATAGAGCATATAGTTGCATATCATATCACATGAGATAGTCATTTACATGATTAAATCAGTTGCATACATTATAAAGTGCATCAGGTCATCCATATATAGTTGTTGCAATCATCATATCATGTCAAAAAATATAAAAAAATAAAAAACATAGCTAAGTGCATTGCATAGGTTGCATAATCATACATATATCATTTTACATTCACACACATTAGAGGCATATCAGTTAAAGCATTTACGTCTGCATTAGGTTATATAGCATCACATAGCATCATATCAAAAACCTGCATCTAGATAACATCTCATAGCATCGAGTAAAACATCTAAGTCTGCATCAGATATACATGTACATCACATCATATAGATAGAAATGCATCATAACTCATACATACAAGAAAGCATCAACATAGCTGCATCATCATATAAATATCATAACATGTGTCTAAATGTACAAAATCAAAGTATTTGTCTCTGAATCAATGTCATATACAATAAATGCATTCCAACAGATGGTGATACATGTCTCAAAATACAAAAATGGTACAAGTCTATCCGGCTATCTGAGCCATCAAAAAGTACATGGGATCAAAAGTCTGCAAAAACTCTCTGCTATCCCTACTGCTGTGGACCACTGCTCCTAGTAGTGTCCCCTCCTCCACTAGCTCTAGACTGCTGTGGGCCCATCACGGAGGCCCCTGACCTCGAACCACTGGCTCTCTGCGAAGCCATAGACTAGCTCCTCTAGGTCGGAGCCCTCTGACTAATCGGCACTGCACCATGGTATAAACCATGATAGTATTGTGTCTGGGCCTACGCTCTGGCAAGCTTACCCTGCACCTGTACTAGCTGCCCCCACACCTGTGCCAACTCTGTCTGTGCCTATGCTAGCTGTGCCTGTGCCTGCTGCACCTGTCTAACCAAGAAGCTACTCATCGCATCTGCCCTAGGGCTGCCACTACGGTATCCCTCTCCACTCGGATAACTCGTATTCAAGTGTCTGCAATATCTCTCTCTAGTAAGCCCAACAATGTACTCTACGTTTGTCTCTCATCGAGCCTCAACCCTCCTGAGCTGTGCCTGCAGTTGTCTAACTTGTCCTCTCAATGTAGCTATGGTCCTCTCATGGACATCTGCCTGTGTTGGACCCTAGACTACTTGTGTCTGTCCCTGTCCCTGTGGCTAGGACACCTGCTGCTGTGCCACTTGCTAAGGTGGCGGCATCTGTGCTTGCTGTACCTGTGGTGCTTGTTGTGGTACCTACTGTGCGACCTATGGTGGCACTGCTTGTTGAGCGTGGGAGGATCCCTCCCCAACTCTCTGCCTCTGTCTAGGTCGGCCTCCATCATCTCCACCTCCTCCCCCTCCTCCTCTGTCATCTCCTCCATCTCTGCCACCTCTCCGTCCTCTTCTCCCCCTCCCCCTCCACCTCCTCCTCCCCTGGCCAACCTGGCCCTCGTCATCTGAGTCTGCCTCATCTATGCAAGGCACCAACAGCCCAGGTCCTGAGTATCTCAGGAATGGGTGAGAAGTGAACCAATCCTCATAGTCCTGCGTCATCCCCGCATCTGCTATCTCCCTCCTCATGTCCCAGGCGACGTAGGGTGTTTTCCAAAACTCTGCTAAGGCCTCCTCATAAGATGCCATCGGTCCCCATCTGACCCTCTCGGTGTGTGTCCGTACAAACCGAGTCTGCCCCTATGGCATGCCCTACCTCTTGCTGAAATGTCTCTATACTCTGCCTATAATCTGCCTCTCTAGTATGAAGCGTGTTCATCGTATCAGCGATCTCGTCTGAAAGTAGTAGGGCAGCTCATCTACCTCGTCCTCCCATGGCTCGCTGTCCAGATATGGTCGCTAGATGACCACATCTACCCCATCCAAAGCATGTCTCCAGTACTCTAACTTCCCCAGCCTATGCTGGGAAATCACTCCTGCATAGCCATAGCTATATGGCTCTCCTCTCTGTCTGTCAAACACACATATCAGTCTTGTAATCACTATGTGCTCCCATAGCCAAAACTGTAGTAGTGGCACGCTTGCAGATAGGATCGTACTCCTGTGATATACTACCTAATGCATATCGTGGTATAAATGAGCAAGTACACAAACACCCCAAGCATATCGGGTGCCCTCTGTCACCATCCTCTCCATGATCCTACCCCATCCAATGGGGAACCCTTGTGATCTCCTGTCCGGGCATACGATGCCTCTGATCAGTCCTGCTACAATCCCTGGGAAGTAGTCGTAGTAATCGTGAATATCCTGCCAAGGGATGACCTGTCCAACTAGCTCCAGGTCATCAAGCACTCGCCTGCACTCTGCGAGTCCTACGTCTCGCTGTGGATCATACTCAACTAGCTCGCCTTGAATCAGCAAATGTAGAATCCTATAGACATCCTCCAAAGTAATGGTCATCTCTCCAGTAGGGAAGTGGAAAGTCCCATCCTCACTATGGAATCTCTCCACAGCAGCAGTCAGCAAGCCACGGTTCGCTCGAACCTCGGGCATGAAGCATACGTAATCCAGTCCCATAGCGCCAAGTGCCTCTCTGTCTATCTCAGTCAACATGCATCTTTGCAACAAAGGCATAGGGAACTACTCCCTAGACTGAAGTGTCTCTCATATATCCTCCTACAAGCACGCAAAAAAAGGCGTTAACCTAAATATGTAAGTACCATACTCAACATATCTATAGAACCATATCAACTAACTTAGCATTTCAAATTGATCAAAACAACATACTACATCTCTTGACTAGATTTCTGTAATTTTGGAGATAGCTTATTGATTGACGCGTAAACAGGATGCCAATTGAGTCAATTTCACTAAGTAATCTGCCAATCTATAACATATGTGCCACAACAGGTGGTAAATGTGCCATTTTTTAGCCAAAGCTCCATTTCTTGACCTATGCGCCACTTCTAGCATAAGTGCCGCAACAATCCATGGATGCGCTGTCCTATTCTATAAATGCGCTACTTTTACGTAAGTGCCGCAACATACCATATATGTGGCGCAGGATTACTTATGCACTGTCCTATCCTATATATGCGTGACTTTCATACATGCACCACTTTATTCTATGCATATGCTACAGGAATATGCATGCACTGTTTCACGCGACATATGCGCCGCACTACCTTTTAGCGCATTTATCTACCTAGATTTTCTCCTAGCATTTATTGCTATTAAACTCGACCCTAGGATAATTTTTTTGAGATACATACTAGGGGTCTTGCCTCTGCTGGCCGGTCAAATCGATGAACGCACTCGAATCAATGCTCCTCGCGTGGAATGTCCATCCTTGTGTTGACTGCTCTATGCTCTATGTTGCTCCAAGCTCTCGAAAGCAAATCCAACTAAGACAAGTGTGTAAATGAATTATCTTGTGGACCCTGCTCCTATATATAGCATGCAAACCCTAATCTGGCTAGGTGGTGACTGCGACTACTTCCCACACCCGTTTCTTCCAATTTTCTTCCCCTTTCTTTGAAACACATCCTGTTTCCTTCAAACCTAACCCATTTTTCACCTTCTTCATCATGAGATTGTCTGTCTCACGCCTTCTACCTTCTTCTCGTCCAATCTCCCAAGGGGGCATCCTATCGTCATAACCTGTACCAGGGGCAAACTGGGGGATGTATCATTATCAGACTATTTATTCTTTGAAGCAATGCCGTAAATGGCATTGCATCAAAGAGGGGCAAAATGTATACGCCTAAAAATGACATGATTCAGTCTAAATAAATATTCTTAATATTTATTCCCTTCTAATTCCTCTATCAATAAATAAATAAACAAATTTATTTATTTGATTCACATTCCTCTAGGTTAATTAAATATCAAAATATTTAATTACCTCTTTTAAAGTCAAAATTAAATAAAATTCTTTATTTAATTAAATTCTTCCAAAACAATTAAATAATTCTTAATTATTTAATTAAAGTCAAATCATTCTTCCAAATTTAAATAAATCAAATCAAATTTATTTAAATTCTCTCAAATCCCTAAAAATAAAATAAATCAAATATTTTATTATTCTTCCAAATCATGTGCAAGTCAATTAAATAAATCTATTTATTTAATTTGCTTTCTTATCTTCTGATTTTTCAAATATCTTCCAAATCTTCTAAAAATAAGTCTTCTTCTTCATTCACACAAAATTAAATAATTTATTATTTAATTTCTCTCAAATCATGCAAAAGCAAATCTCAAGTTGAGTTATCTATCCAATCAACCTTGTTTTATCAATCTCTCTTAAATTAGAAAAAAGCTTTCTAATTTATGAAAAACATGTCTTATCTTTAGAAAATAAAATGATTAACTCAAATAAAACAGTTTTTGTGTGACACTTGTCTTCTTCTTATTCGTTGCATGTTCCTCAACCGTTGATCTTCTCATTCTTTCTATACCGTTGATCTTATTTCTCCCAAGTCTATAAAAGCAACCTCATTCCTCCATTTCAATCATCCAAGCTTTAAGTATTGTTACTTTGTAGGAATTATAGCGCGCCTTTGACACCAATTCCTTCATTGCTTGTGATCACATTCGCTACTACGCACTACACACTACTACCATCGTTGTGAAGCTCCTCTTCATTGCGATATTACCACCGCCATTCTTAATCAACATTCTTGAACAAAGCAAAGAAGTACACTCTCTGAGGGCCCTATTTCATACACGCAAGAATGATTGTGATAGGCAATCAATGGAAGCTACGATCTAAGGAGGTTTGCTTTGTTGTTTATTCATTGTTATTGGATTTCCTTAGTTCACTATTTTATTGAAGTTTTGGGTATTTGATATTGATTATTATTGCATATTCATTGTTGATCCAATTTTACCCTAACAGAGGGTTAAACCTCAGAAATGTTCTATTAAGTTTGGGAAGTCTTCTAAGCTAGCCCCTCGATATGTGGGACCCTTTGAAGTGCTAGAAGTAGTCAATCCGGTTGCCTACAAAATTGCTCTACCACCAGTCTTATCTAGAATGCACAATGTTTTTCATGTGTCTTATTTGAAGAAATATATTGCAGGTAATAATCATATTTTGACTTGGAATTCTTTACAGATGCAAGACCTAGGGGTGGTCACGAACGAGCCACTCAAGGTGTTAGAAACACGCAAGCTCCGCTTGCATAATAGATAAGTCTTGCAATGCAAGGTCTAATGGGACCAATATGCTGAGAAAAATGCTACATGGGAGGATTACCATGACTTTTTATCAAAAGTTTCCTCATTTATTTAATAATGTTACTAGTTGAAAACAATGAACTTGCTTTTTAAGTTACTTTTTAATACTTTATATCATCGAGGATGATGAATCTTTAGGGGAAGGATATGTTACATCCCCAATTTTTGTCTTGCTATACTTTTACTTTTTACTTGGACATAAGTAAATTTATTTTGATGTTTAAATTAATGACAAGGAAAAACATGGAGTATTTTGAATGTCATTTATGAAATTATGGGAATGATTATGTTATTATCGATTTAATATTCGTATTATAAGATTTGATTTATTATTTGAATAATGATGCATTGATCATAATTTCTTTGGTAACAAGTTTGATACAGGTTTACAGGTTATCAAATGACTCTCGGAGAAAAGAGAGAGAGAGAGAGTATCTTTCCAGGGGAGAGATATAGACCTCGGGTTATGAGTGGTTTATTTGCCAAACCGAGTATAAGTGTTTAACAAAAATGTGAACCAATGTGTCGTAAGAGGTAAGCATTGTCTTGTCAGTTTACTTCTGAACCTATCGATAGGTAGTCGATATTATTTACAAATCTTTCTAATTTGTAGTAAGTCATTTTAGTCATTAATAACGTTAACAATATCGTTTGAGTATGATTTGTGACTATTTACGTTTAACGTAAATATTATGATGTTATTATCGTAAAATGGTTGTCTTATCATTATTAGGTACCTTGAAGTGTTATAAACGATTCTTAATGTTAAGACATTTTCATCGAGTTAAGAAGACGTGTACGTTGTTAATGTATTGTGATGGGGAGACAAGCTTAACCCAATCACGATATCCGTAATCCTTTGTTTAAATATTATTATTATATTGATTAAACCATAACTATCTAATATAGAGGCGATGTTATGTGAATCATATTTGATATACTCAAATATAAGAATCAAGTAAAGATAATACTTCATAGTGAGTTAATGATGTTAGGCTTGAGTAGTCGAAGGCTTTCATTAAAGAGGAGTCTTCAAAAATATTAGTGGTGGATCTAACCACTTATTAGTGATCCTTTAATGATTAGCAACGTTTAAGCGATGTGTCGGCCTCATTCAAAGAGGAGGACTGTGATAATAATCACCACAACCAACGAGCCAAGAAAATGGCTATCTTCCATCGACAAGTGGAAACTTTACATAAAATATGGTCACTGTTAAAACCAAAATGTTATGGACTATTATGTATTTATTAAGTCAGCAACTATATCTTAATGAAAGGTGCGAAGTAGGGCGACTAAAAAGGAAGTCGTGCCTAAGCTATTAAGGAGGATGACTCAGTTTGAGCTGGGTGTGGAGATTAAAAGGGTTAAAAACTTGAGAGTTACAGGAGAATAGGAAACAATGAAGAAGAGTCATGCCTAAGGAGATAGGGAATACGCAAACAGAAGAGTCAACTTTTGTGTCTTTTTGCACATACTGTCAATTCAAGCCCATCGATTACTAGGTATTCCTTACTTTTATGTGTATATTATCAATAAGGAAATCATCTAAACTATTCATACTTGTGTCTTGGGTGATTATGTGAGTACGCCAGAGAAGGAATAACCTCCTGTATGCTTGAGTATTTAGTCGTAAACTATTAAGTGTCAGTTTAGGGAAATGTAGATAACATTTCAAGTAAACCACTCTGATCTTTTTTAAAAACTGATAAGGCAACAAATGCAAAGTAATACGGATGATGCTTGGTAATACAAGTGAGTATCTGTTATAGTATTCTCAATCGACCATTTGTTTATTGATTGTTAAACCGATAATCATATCAAATCTTAGTATGACGATAATACGACTATCTTAGTAGGAGATTGACATAGTTGTTATGAGCTTGGAAAACAATCTTTATACTGATTAAGTTAGAAGCAAACCAATGAAATGATTATGAGAAAAACCAAACAATAGACTCTCGAATTTTATTAGAGTTGATTGAACTTTGGTAGTATACTCTTAGGTTTGAGTAGAATAGTTAAGACCTTGAGTCGGGGTAATATTAATTTAAAGTATTTCTCTCGTTTAGATTCTTTTTAAAGAATAACGGAAATGATTTCTATCCATGAGAACTTAGAATCATAGGTATTCTTAGACAATTATAGTATTCGAATGAAATAACTTAGAGATATTGTGTTAGATGGAAATAAGGTTTGTGGGAGAACCCTTATGTATTTATCTTTTGATATTATCATTCTTGGAAAGATCCAATACATTAAAGTAGGCTAAGTCTATTAGAAAATGACCTTGTAGGGTTATATACTCAGAATATATATATATTGTTTTTAACACATTATCAAAGTTATTCTACGTTCCTTGTATGGGTAACATTATCTATTAAAGAATTATAGTACTCTTAACCTTAGATGAGTTAATCAAGGGTTATTTGTGAATCTAGGACTCCATGATAAAGAAATATGGTTATATTGTTGTATCATGTTAACAAAGGATAATAGGTAAACCCTAGAGTTGTTTACAAACTAAATGAATGGTTATGTTATATGGACTTATTTATGTCTAAAAGTATTACTATTATGACTCATAGATTAAACTATTACATGATTAGGATGGGTAAGAATTTTAAACTACGAGAATATGACAATATCCAAGTCGAGTAGGGGTGGGTGAACACAACGACTATATTCATTATGAACGATATTGATATTAAAAACTTTGGCCAAAGTAATGCATTTGTTTTCTACATGCATTGTCGGTTCACTGTATTCAGATTGCTCATCCTATCAGAAATCATACTTAGTTAGAGGGTATCTAGGGTTGTATGGTTGATAGAGTTGAGTAGAATACAACACTATGTACTCAGGAAAGGCAAATTACCACTGGTCACCTAAGGTCTATAATTCTCGTGAAGGGTAGGGCCACTTCCTATGTGGAAGATGTGTGGGAGACCGCCGGTCTGTGGTTGGAGATAAATCACTAGAAAGATGCTCTCTCTCCAAGTAGGAAACATGCCAGAACTTGTGATAAAGATGTCAGATATTCAGAAGCAGTATTTATTCTAAAAATGTATATGTAATGGATTTACATTTGTAAACATTGTAAATGAGAAACACAATATGGTTTATTGTATTTTGTCAAAAAGAAATCTTGTAATTGTAGTTACTTGATTATTTTGTGAATAAAAAAAAAATTTCTCTCATTTTTACCTTGTTAATTTACTCTATGGTAAATTTCTGGTTTTACTATGTTTTTTTGAACGTGGATGTTACACTTAAGCATTACAATATCAACATAAACATATAAAATCAACACAATGCACATCAACACATAACCCCAGATATACATGGAAAACCCAAGAAGGGATAAACCATGGTGAGGATTAATTTACAATATATGAAGCTCAAAATTATAACTTTGTTTTAGGGCTACAACTCAAGGAAGCTACTACTCCCTAAAGACTTGGTTTTAGGGTCACACCCAAGGAAACTACAACCCAAGGAAGCAACTACTCCCTGAACTAAGAGTGAAATCAATAAAGATTACAACATGATATTCCTTCTACTGTTTGAAACTAACAATGAAGCTCACACCTTTGATGATTGCAATTCTGCCTCTTCACACTTCTTCTAATGATTGGATCAATTAGACACACTTTTCACTTCTCTCCTCTCACATAAATATCTTCAAGATGAATTAGGACATCCCTTATTACTTCTACTCTTTCTCCTTCAGTCACACATCATGATGTATGTAATATTCATATTCTGCTCTTCACACATTCACATTCGCAATCATACCTCACATAGATCAACTAGGTTTACAATATATACATGACATTACATTGAATACATTACAAGTCAGCCAATACAACAAGAATATTACAATTTACAAGTTGGCCAGAGATCACACTACATGAAACATGCATAGGGTAAGCCCCATCAGGAACTACACGTTACTCTAAGAAGAGACACATGCTTTGCGGATCCCAACACATGCTTAGCCTAGTCCTAAACATCCTTCACATCAACATCCTTCAAGGAATAACATCCGCACGCTTCACAAATTTGAATTAGGTTGCCCTTAAGCAAGAACGCATGAAGATTGTAGCACAACAGTCTTCATACTCTTGGTAGTACTCATGAATGTTTAAACATTGCTTGTTCTTCTTCTGGATAAGTCGGTAGGGCCTATACACCATCTCCAAATGTTTCTTGAACTCTGCATAACAAGAAATTTGTGGTGCACACCTTCAACCTTCTTCAGTCAGCCAAACAGAGGCATAGCCTGGCAATATCATCATTCTGAACCTCGGCTAGTTTCAAAGGGAGCTAAAAAATACCTTGTGGAGCAACTAGAGATAACACAAGATCATCAAGATAATCTTCCATCAGTCAATGTACCATTTCATGCCCTAATAAGCTAGCACACATCATCAGCATATGTCTTGAGAACAACTAGGCATTTGGAACTATCTATATAACAACTGTCATTTGAAAACTAAACTTGTGGACCTCCAAACCACCAAAAACACATATGGATACACTCATACACAACTCTGAACATTTCCTCAAAATTGCATGATTAGATCTTAATTTGTAGAGAAATGTGGAGTATTTCAATTAGTGTTCATCAACACTTTACTCTGCCAGAGCACACTCCGGAACTCAATTACTTGTAACTTTCACTGCAGAGTAGCAAATGATATGAAACTTGAGATTTAGTATCTTTATAGAATACTAAAATTAACGTCTGAACTACATAACCATATCTTCAAATGTGGAGGAATGCGAAGCATTTTATTGAGCAGTCTTCCAGGGAGTTTCTTGCAGCAAAAACCTTCACTAGCTTCCGGAGGTCGGAACCTTCATATAACAACACATACTTCCTTAGGAACAACATGAAGGATCATACAACATGCTACAGGTCATCAACATCTTCTCATCCTCAACATAGCTTCTAACTTCCATCTTAATATATTATCATTCATCTTAATGCTTCTAATTCCCATCTTAATATTTCATCATGAAATCATCTTTCCTGACCACAAGCATGCTCAAAACAACTTTACTTGACACTGATCAAGGCATGACATCCAACCATGAACATCAGCAAACAATCATGAACATTAACAACCAATCATGAACATAAAGAACATCACTACATCTCACTACATCTCTGTTACTATACTGGCATATCATCATCACAAACTGAGTGTTGACCTTACTCTAAGTGTTGACATCAATGACGACACATTTCCAACACAATCAATGTGAAAGGAAGAGAGAATATGACATGGACACTAGCTTGCTTTGTGGTGGCACCTTCAAATTTTTTAAATTTGATGTGCCAATATTCTTTCGAGATGTCGACAAAGGCTTGGTCGACAGACTGTTTAATCTACCTTGGAGGCCACCTTCGACGATTAAAATTTTTCAACTTAGGCATCATCTTGCAAATCTGGTTGGTGAAATTTTGTTTGGCACATTTGGTTAAATGTCTGTTCAGTTTCATGCTCCTAGGACAATTTTTGATGGGGTGTTTAATTGTTCTCTGACTGCAATCGAGCTAATTTTGGCGTTCCAAAAAGCTTCAAATTTCTTGATTTTGAGGGTGACCCAGTTGTTGATTTGGTCTCAAATGTCTCCAATTCAAATTTCATCGAAATCGGGGACCATTTGATGTGGTATTTTAATTATTTTCAACTGCGGCAAACTCACCCGATGAGCCAGTTTACAAAGCAGGTGCCAGAAATTGGTCGGCGAAGTGAAATCCGAGGACATGGGTTTGCTTGAAATAATTGATTACACCCCTGTACAAATTTTCGTGGTCATTAGATCTCCGGTTTTCCCGCAGTGAAAAGGTATTGTTTCCCTGGAGAGAGAAATTCATATATGCCTAAGTGTAAAAATCAAAATGCAAGTTTTAAAAAAATTAAATATTAAAAAAGGCATATTAAAAAGTTTCAACGTGAGCATAAGAAAGGTCAACGTTTATAAAGGAGGCTTTTATAAAGTTTATTAAAACTTTAATAAAGTTCATAAAGGTAAAAGGGGGTGTGATGGTGCTTCGCACCATCGCAGCCCTCATGGCTGCTCTTATTCAGGCCTGTGCGATGGTGCGATATGCCCATCGCACGGCCTCTTTTGAGCTCCTCTCCCTTCTGCTGGTCAATGCAATGCTTTTCCTTTGATCATATGATGATTTTGACAAGTTTTTTGCTGCTCTAGGCGGGATTCGATGCTGGCTGATCACGTTTTTTGTCTTCTGGGCAATTTTTGGAGGCGTTCTTTGGCCCAAAATTGTTGTTCCAGGCTGTGAAATCGCTCTACGACCATTCCTCATCCATTGGCGAGGGTTTTTAGGCTGTTTGCAACAAATTTTGAGTACCGAAATGATGAAAAATGCCTCTGTTTCACCAAAAATGACCCAGGAAGTTTGGCTGGGTGGAAATTAAATTTGGGATGTTTTTGCAATGTTCTTCTGATGCTGAATACGATCATGGAGGAGTCTTAGAGGTCACCCATTGCAGAGAAATAGAAATCTTCAGTTGCTTGTCGTTCAAATTGAGAAAAAATTAAATAATGTAAAAAATTAGAAGAGGGATATTAGAGCATATTTTATTCATTTTTCTTTTCCTCTTTTAATGTATTAATCTTTTATTCCCAATGTCATTTTGGAGGCAAAATGTATTCAAAAAATATCTCACCTACCTCTAGAATGAGTTAATTTCTAGGGCAACATACTTTGAGCATAAAAAAGAAATAGCCGGGCTCTCATTTTGATGTTGAAGATTTAAGAATTTTAGAGAAGTAATAAAATATAGTTCTATTGGGTTGCTCTATCTCTTGTCTTGTAAGTTTATGAGTTGTATGTTGAATGTTTTATGTATAAATCTTATTAGTTTCATGTTGATTTAAATGAGTAATGCTTCATTGCATGTATTATGTTATTTGTCTCCAAGTTGCATGTGTTCTTCTTCTGAATCTGAATAGCTAAAGGTTGTTTAAGATTTAGGGACATGGGTTTGTTGTGTTGAATGCTTAATCTTCTACTTTTGTTCAAAGAACAAATTAAATGTTTTGGGTTAAGTATTGGGAGGAATATATTGCAATAAGGATGTTTGTAAGTAGAGATAGCTGAATACTCAGTCTTGGGTAGTATTTGTAAGGCAAATACTAGCAAAACCCCTTGAAACCTGGGTATTATTTTAAGTTTATGGTAAACATTCACATATATATGTCTACTTGACTCTATGCCCTGAGATAGGCACCAGCCTATTCTTTTGTTGAGGTTTTGATCCAAAGCCCTAATCTTGCATCCATATATAAAACAAAAATCAGAACATCATTTGAAAACTTTAGGATTTTAGGAGTAGGATTGTAGCTGCATGCTCTCATTTTCAGCCAGTTAGATAGTCCAAGAACATTGTCAATCTGTATTTCTCTCATAAATATTGGTCCATCTGTGAGAGCATTCTGATTAAAGTAGTCAAGGTTGAATCTTTTGTTGTAAATAAGAGAATACCCTCCCAGGTGCAGCAGAACCTAAAGTGCAGGGGAGACACATGCAAACAATCTCCCATCTTTGCTAGCTAGATCTTACATTAAACTTGAGTATACAAAGTGGCAAATCTTTAGAGTTTGGTGTCTGCTGATTTGGGAACCAACACTTTGTTGCTAGGGGTCATGAACAATGCTCTCATGAATCACGGGCTAGTAAGGACCCCCAAATTATTAGGTGACCATGACTGTAATAATGATAGGTCTCATGAAGCATGCATGCTAGCAAGTTGCATTATGTTTGGTGGCTCATGGACAAGAAATGAATGAAACATCACAAGCTAGTAAGGACCATTGAATTACTAGGTGAATTCCATGTCAAGTGAAGACATCATAGGCTAGTGAGGACCACTGAATCACTAGGTGTGCTCCACATCAACCATATCAGAGATTACAGGCCAGCCAAAATGCATTGTTTGCTGGGTAACTCTGGTAAGGTTCTACCAAGATAATGATCAAGTATTTTGATAGTAAGACCAACCATGTGGTGCATGAACAAAGTAAAGTGCATAGAATAATGTATTCCCCCACCTTAAAGCGATTGCTAACTCCATCAGGGAGCAATTTCCTTTAAAGTAGAAAGAGTGATGCAAATGTAAAACAAGCATGAGAACTTTCCGAGAGTCATATGCCCAAATTATATGTTTCCAATAGCTACATTGTGAAAGAATAGTGCATGTACGAATACAAGTGTGAATAGAGAACCAAGAATGAGTTTCTTCTGCCCCCTAGAATGTGGGTAAGGACAACTATGAAAAAGAATACAGGAGTCTACCGCAATGTGATGATAGAGGTGGCCCAATGCCATAAAAAAGGAGACTCTATCATAATGACTTAGAGAAAAAAAAATTTGTTATGCAAAAATGAATCAGGCAAGGGTGATCCTCACCATCACTTGTTATTTAAAGAAAGAAGTAGTGCCATGGCACATGTGTCACAGAGTTGTTGAATTTTTTCACACAAGGCTTGACATTCACTAGTGGAATGGCCAAGTGCTCGATGATATACATAAAAAGGGATTTTTGAATGACTGTCATATGGATTCTTTTTGCATGTTAAAGGAGGAAGAGTGATCAAGAGGTCCTTGAGTAGACTCGGCAAAATACACTCTTATTGAGATATAAGAGAAGTAGGTGGAGTAGGATGCAAGCCTTTCTATTGGGGGGAAATGTTAGATTTTTGAAAAGGAGCCATAAAAACATTGGAAGATGGTGGAGGGAATGTAGGAGAAGGTTAGAAGCCTAAACCTACTTTATACAAGTACGGTGTTGGTTCCACAAGTACCTTAATGCCTTGTTCCTTGTATCCTAAACCATTTCCATTGTATCCATGTTTAGAAAGAATTTTGAATCCAATGTGTCTCCAAATCAACAAGAAGAGGAGAAGCCACATTACAAGCCTTCTTTAAAAGAGGATTGTGATCATATGTTGAAGAAGTAGAAGGATCATTCTTTTTAAAATGGTGAGGAGGGTCACCTTTAGATTTATCATACCCAAGGGGGTCAAACTCTAAAGAGCCCCAGTCATCACCAAGACATGCATTAGAAGAATAAGGTGCATCATCATGAATAGAAGGAGAAGTAGATTCAAATTGTTTATAAGAAATAGGTTGTGTAGAATAAACCAAACCTACCTTCAAGATCTCAGGTTTAGATTGAGGGATTTTGTACTCTCATTAGTACAGAAACAAGAATATATTACTAAAAAAACTACTAAAAACTGCTTATAAATGACCAAACATGGTCACGTGACCATTAGTAGTTTATTGCAGTCATTTATAACACAACCAAATTGATGACTAAACCATTTTTAGTCATTTATTGGTTGTTTTGATTGATCGATTTGGTAGTATATTTAGTCATTGATTTAGTCATTGATTGTTGTAATCTAGTCACTTATTTAGTCATTTTTTATTCACTAATATATTTAGTTGTTAATTTAGTCATTGATTGTTGTTAACTGGTCACTTATTTAGTCATTTTTATTTACTAATTTATGTCCATTGGTAGTGTATTTAGTCATTAATTTTAATCATCATTTTGATCAATTTGGTAGTATATTTAGTCATTTTTATTCACTGATTTAACACTGGTCGTATATTTAGTCATATTTATTCACTGTTCACTAATTTCTGTCAATTGGTAGTATATTTGGTCAATTTAATTATTAATTGACAACAATTAGTAGTATATTTAGTCATTTTGAAGCTTGTATTTAGTCATTAGTATATTTAGTAGTATATTTTGAAGCTTGCACAATGAAACAACTTTGAGAAGGTAAAAATAGCTTGTTTTATTGATAAAAAATGCTTACAAATAATATATGTACAGATATGAAAATAAGTTACAATGCTTTCTCTTTGTTAAAAAAATATTTATGGTTACAATACATAGCTCAAAGAATGAGCAAGAAACTAATTTTTTGAGTATCACTGAGCATAGAAGCACAAAGACATTCATATATGTCTTCTTCACAAATCCATGACTGTCCCATGAAGCTCACTATCCTAGTTCAAGATCACACTGTCATCTCTGTAGAGATCTTGTCTCATGCACCCAACTTGCTTTAGTTCATAAGCTACCACTGTGAATTGTTACTTGTAGCAATAAATTGTCCTTATCTCTAATGATTATGCCTCTGATGACTATCATCTTTGGTAGGATGCCTCAATGGTCATGGACTGTTATTCAACAATATTGCCTTATGACTAGGCTATGCATTGTCCTAATCAAACTTGTAGCTTCTTGAAATGCATTGTCCAATCACTTGTCAACCTACTGTCATGCATTTTCCCTTTATAAAATAAAATGCCTCATGATTGCCACTACCTAGCTCATTATTCTAGTATGCTTTCACTTGTACTCTACCTCCCATCAATGTAGAACACTACCCCTCTATTGAATGCCTTGACTACCACTAACATCACTGTATCTTTTCCAAATTCCTTGAAAACAGTTCATCACTACTACTATTACCTAGGTATACACTCTATGTCATCTACTAGACTGTTACAAGTTCACACCATCCATCATTGGTCCTGTCACTTATCACATCACTATCATGAACAACTGTCATATCATATCATCACCCCTAATATAGAAATCAACATCCCATTATGATACTGCTATTATAAAATATTTGTGTCTTGGCAGATAGCTCATGATAACCCTCAACCTTGTTGCTACTTACTTGTACCAACTCTATGGTACTGTCCTAGGTGTTCATGCATCTAAAATGAAGACTCTTGACTATCATGAGATTTGGCACTATCAAATGCATACTAGAAGGTTGTCTCCTTATTCCTTTAAATGTCTCTTGAGACACTGACAAGATTGTAACCTTTGCATAGTTCTTCTCATTGACTCAAAGATTATATTTTAATGTTTGCATGACCACTGTTTATTGCATGAATCTCTACCCCTTGACAGTCACTTGTAGGTTTTCTTCATGCATAGCTGGAAGCTCTTTCACAAACTGTCTTTTCAAACAATAAAGAGAGGACCTGCATAGAAAAAATACAATTTTCAGTACTTGATCAATGATTGGTAGTTCTAAAGACAAATTCTACAACCTTTGCCAGCATCCTCCCAGCCTGTGACAAAATGGGAGCTTTACAACAGGGTATAGAAATCCATCAAAGCATAAAGGATAGAGAAATTTTGTCAGATGTTGTAGTGACAACTACTCTGGTAGATATGTATGCAAAATATGGAAACATAGACAAAGCATGTGAACTATTTGACAAAATGCCTCAAAGAAATGTGGTCTCATGGATTGCAATGATTGCAGGATATGCACAAATTAAACTTTTTGAGAAGACTTTAGAAACTTTCAAGCAAATGCAATTGGCAGGTGTAAAGTCAGACTCCATAACCTTTGCCACCATCCTCTCTACCTGTGCCAAAGTGGGAGCTTTGGAACAGGGTATGGACATCCATCAAAGCATGAAGGATAGAGGAATTTTGTCAGATGTTGTAGTTGCAACTACCCTAGTAGACATGTATGCAAAATGTGGAACCATGGACAAGGCACATTAATTGTTTGATAGAATGCCTAAAAAAATTGTGGTCTCATGGACTACATAGAGATAACTTAGAGAGAGCCTCTTGATTGATTGCAATATAAAGGAGGAAAGAAGAATGAAGAGAGGTGTAAGTAATGCAGCCGTGCATGAGGAACCTACTTAGAAATTCAGGGAAGACATATGTTGGGTATTTCATTTGGCACGAATGCTCCCCCGCAGCCCTGCAAAGAGCTAGGGTATGAGGGTGCGAGATGGCGGGCTCTCCCCGCATCCCCATGAAGGAACTTTTGTGTGCGCGTGGGGATGTGGGAAGAGCAAAAATCTGGTCTCATAGATTGCATAGAGAGAGCTTAGAGAGAGATTTTAACTGCTTAGAGAGAGCTCATGTGATTGAGAAGGCGACATGAAACTTTCATGGTATGTACAATGATTTGAATGGTAGTTTGTTCATATTGTTAGCCTCATGATCGACTGCAATATAAAGGATGAAAGAAGAATGAAGAGAGGTGTAAGTAATGCAGACGTACAAAATGAACCTGCTTAGAAATTCAGGGAAGACATCTATTGGGTATTTCATTTGGAGTGATTGCTGCCTCACCTACTTATCTCTATGTAGTCCAGGCTCCTCCATAGCCTCAAAAGAAGCAAGGGCATGAGGGTGCGGGATGGCAGGCTCTCCCTGCATCCCCGCTGTTGGTTCTTTCTCTTCGAATCGGCAGAGGGTTTGCCAGTTCCAATGCATGGGTAGATTCGGCCAACAAATACAGGAGGTTGCGTGAGCTACCTCCCCTTCACTTATGGTTCTGTTTCACCAAGGCGGTATCCCTATAGCTAAAGATTTAACTTTGATTCGTCCAATGACAAAAATATTTAGCTTTACAACAACAGGCAGAATACTCTCATGTTTGGACCAAGCTTTGTGTGATAAATCACAAGTTTGGCAATGTTCTTGGACATATCTAATTGGTTAGGAATGAGAGCATGCAGGGGTCCTAATTCTACTCCTACAACTAACAGGTTGGAATTATGGAATGATTTGTATTTAAGTTTTGGATGCAAGACAGGGGGTTTTGGATCATAATTACTACACAAGGGCAAACCGGTGCTTATCTCAAGACAGGGAGTCAACAAGACGTATACAAAAGAATGAATTGCACTGGCATTCAAGTTTCAAGGGGTCAGATTGGTGCTTGCCTTACAAACACCACCCAAGAATGGGTATTTAGCTATCTCTACTTACGAATATCTCAGCTGACATACGTTCTTCTTCATACTTTAACCTAAAACAGTTTAATCCACTCCTTGAATGGAAGTTAGAGATCAAGCATGCAATATAGAAAGTCTATATCCTAGAATCTAAGGAACACTTAGCAACCAGATTCAAAAGAAGGGATGCATACAACAAATGGAGACAAATAGCTAAACACTGTTAGACTTAGGGCACACAACTGAGAGTGGGGGTGAATCAGTTGTGCAAAACTTTCTCCAATTAAACACTTAACTTTTCTTAGTGATTAGCAGAATATTAATTATGAACCATAATGCATTCAAATCAAAAGCAGAAACACATCAACACATAAGACACCAAGATTTTGACATGGAAAACCCGGTTAAGGGAAAAACCACGGGGTGATTAACCCAAGATTGTATTCTCTGTTAGAAGAATAGAAAGAACAAAATGGCACATGCCAATTAGGGCTCACTGCCCGAGCACACTGCTCACAAGAGGCTCACTGCCTACAAGAGACACACTGTCTATAAAGAAATAAGTATCACATACATGAACTGGAGAATAGCATCTTCACCATGCTTGAATCAGCTCCATTTAAGCCCAATACTTCTACTCTGTCTTTCACTCTCCTCCTCGTTACCACACTCTCATCACAACAAGGACAATTCAACCTAACTTTGCAATCCCTTATTTATACAAGGCATCAACTTAGGAATGATCATCTAAGTCGGCAAACATTCATAAGATCATCTGCCAGATGCATAACTCATCCGATCGGCCTGTCTCAAGAAGAACACCATCATTCAAAAGTTTACTCTTCAATTGCAAACTCCAACTTCAGTGTGGACCACCAACACGAATTGGACACGATCCAAAGACCTCCACAAGCTTGCCTGAATCACCAAGAACATCCACACTTCTTCTGCTTATTGAAAACCTTCTCTCCTTCATCCGAAACCTCAAGAACATAGTCTGTCAAAACTGTCACAAAGGAATAGATGCTTGTGGACCTTCAAACCATGAACCAATAGAAGGAATAACCTCCTGTATGCTTGAGTATTTAGTCGTAAACTATTAAGTGTCAGTTTAGGGAAATGTAGATAACATTTCAAGTAAACCACTCTGATCTTTTTTAAAAACTGATAAGGCAACAAATGCAAAGTAATACGGATGATGCTTGGTAATACAAGTGAGTATCTGTTATAGTATTCTCAATCGACCATTTGTTTATTGATTGTTAAACCGATAATCATATCAAATCTTAGTATGACGATAATACGACTATCTTAGTAGGAGATTGACATAGTTGTTATGAGCTTGGAAAACAATCTTTATACTGATTAAGTTAGAAGCAAACCAATGAAATGATTATGAGAAAAACCAAACAATAGACTCTCGAATTTTATTAGAGTTGATTGAACTTTGGTAGTATACTCTTAGGTTTGAGTAGAATAGTTAAGACCTTGAGTCGGGGTAATATTAATTTAAAGTATTTCTCTCGTTTAGATTCTTTTTAAAGAATAACGGAAATGATTTCTATCCATGAGAACTTAGAATCATAGGTATTCTTAGACAATTATAGTATTCGAATGAAATAACTTAGAGATATTGTGTTAGATGGAAATAAGGTTTGTGGGAGAACCCTTATGTATTTATCTTTTGATATTATCATTCTTGGAAAGATCCAATACATTAAAGTAGGCTAAGTCTATTAGAAAATGACCTTGTAGGGTTATATACTCAGAATATATATATATTGTTTTTAACACATTATCAAAGTTATTCTACGTTCCTTGTATGGGTAACATTATCTATTAAAGAATTATAGTACTCTTAACCTTAGATGAGTTAATCAAGGGTTATTTGTGAATCTAGGACTCCATGATAAAGAAATATGGTTATATTGTTGTATCATGTTAACAAAGGATAATAGGTAAACCCTAGAGTTGTTTACAAACTAAATGAATGGTTATGTTATATGGACTTATTTATGTCTAAAAGTATTACTATTATGACTCATAGATTAAACTATTACATGATTAGGATGGGTAAGAATTTTAAACTACGAGAATATGACAATATCCAAGTCGAGTAGGGGTGGGTGAACACAACGACTATATTCATTATGAACGATATTGATATTAAAAACTTTGGCCAAAGTAATGCATTTGTTTTCTACATGCATTGTCGGTTCACTGTATTCAGATTGCTCATCCTATCAGAAATCATACTTAGTTAGAGGGTATCTAGGGTTGTATGGTTGATAGAGTTGAGTAGAATACAACACTATGTACTCAGGAAAGGCAAATTACCACTGGTCACCTAAGGTCTATAATTCTCGTGAAGGGTAGGGCCACTTCCTATGTGGAAGATGTGTGGGAGACCGCCGGTCTGTGGTTGGAGATAAATCACTAGAAAGATGCTCTCTCTCCAAGTAGGAAACATGCCAGAACTTGTGATAAAGATGTCAGATATTCAGAAGCAGTATTTATTCTAAAAATGTATATGTAATGGATTTACATTTGTAAACATTGTAAATGAGAAACACAATATGGTTTATTGTATTTTGTCAAAAAGAAATCTTGTAATTGTAGTTACTTGATTATTTTGTGAATAAAAAAAAAATTTCTCTCATTTTTACCTTGTTAATTTACTCTATGGTAAATTTCTGGTTTTACTATGTTTTTTTGAACGTGGATGTTACACTTAAGCATTACAATATCAACATAAACATATAAAATCAACACAATGCACATCAACACATAACCCCAGATATACATGGAAAACCCAAGAAGGGATAAACCATGGTGAGGATTAATTTACAATATATGAAGCTCAAAATTATAACTTTGTTTTAGGGCTACAACTCAAGGAAGCTACTACTCCCTAAAGACTTGGTTTTAGGGTCACACCCAAGGAAACTACAACCCAAGGAAGCAACTACTCCCTGAACTAAGAGTGAAATCAATAAAGATTACAACATGATATTCCTTCTACTGTTTGAAACTAACAATGAAGCTCACACCTTTGATGATTGCAATTCTGCCTCTTCACACTTCTTCTAATGATTGGATCAATTAGACACACTTTTCACTTCTCTCCTCTCACATAAATATCTTCAAGATGAATTAGGACATCCCTTATTACTTCTACTCTTTCTCCTTCAGTCACACATCATGATGTATGTAATATTCATATTCTGCTCTTCACACATTCACATTCGCAATCATACCTCACATAGATCAACTAGGTTTACAATATATACATGACATTACATTGAATACATTACAAGTCAGCCAATACAACAAGAATATTACAATTTACAAGTTGGCCAGAGATCACACTACATGAAACATGCATAGGGTAAGCCCCATCAGGAACTACACGTTACTCTAAGAAGAGACACATGCTTTGCGGATCCCAACACATGCTTAGCCTAGTCCTAAACATCCTTCACATCAACATCCTTCAAGGAATAACATCCGCACGCTTCACAAATTTGAATTAGGTTGCCCTTAAGCAAGAACGCATGAAGATTGTAGCACAACAGTCTTCATACTCTTGGTAGTACTCATGAATGTTTAAACATTGCTTGTTCTTCTTCTGGATAAGTCGGTAGGGCCTATACACCATCTCCAAATGTTTCTTGAACTCTGCATAACAAGAAATTTGTGGTGCACACCTTCAACCTTCTTCAGTCAGCCAAACAGAGGCATAGCCTGGCAATATCATCATTCTGAACCTCGGCTAGTTTCAAAGGGAGCTAAAAAATACCTTGTGGAGCAACTAGAGATAACACAAGATCATCAAGATAATCTTCCATCAGTCAATGTACCATTTCATGCCCTAATAAGCTAGCACACATCATCAGCATATGTCTTGAGAACAACTAGGCATTTGGAACTATCTATATAACAACTGTCATTTGAAAACTAAACTTGTGGACCTCCAAACCACCAAAAACACATATGGATACACTCATACACAACTCTGAACATTTCCTCAAAATTGCATGATTAGATCTTAATTTGTAGAGAAATGTGGAGTATTTCAATTAGTGTTCATCAACACTTTACTCTGCCAGAGCACACTCCGGAACTCAATTACTTGTAACTTTCACTGCAGAGTAGCAAATGATATGAAACTTGAGATTTAGTATCTTTATAGAATACTAAAATTAACGTCTGAACTACATAACCATATCTTCAAATGTGGAGGAATGCGAAGCATTTTATTGAGCAGTCTTCCAGGGAGTTTCTTGCAGCAAAAACCTTCACTAGCTTCCGGAGGTCGGAACCTTCATATAACAACACATACTTCCTTAGGAACAACATGAAGGATCATACAACATGCTACAGGTCATCAACATCTTCTCATCCTCAACATAGCTTCTAACTTCCATCTTAATATATTATCATTCATCTTAATGCTTCTAATTCCCATCTTAATATTTCATCATGAAATCATCTTTCCTGACCACAAGCATGCTCAAAACAACTTTACTTGACACTGATCAAGGCATGACATCCAACCATGAACATCAGCAAACAATCATGAACATTAACAACCAATCATGAACATAAAGAACATCACTACATCTCACTACATCTCTGTTACTATACTGGCATATCATCATCACAAACTGAGTGTTGACCTTACTCTAAGTGTTGACATCAATGACGACACATTTCCAACACAATCAATGTGAAAGGAAGAGAGAATATGACATGGACACTAGCTTGCTTTGTGGTGGCACCTTCAAATTTTTTAAATTTGATGTGCCAATATTCTTTCGAGATGTCGACAAAGGCTTGGTCGACAGACTGTTTAATCTACCTTGGAGGCCACCTTCGACGATTAAAATTTTTCAACTTAGGCATCATCTTGCAAATCTGGTTGGTGAAATTTTGTTTGGCACATTTGGTTAAATGTCTGTTCAGTTTCATGCTCCTAGGACAATTTTTGATGGGGTGTTTAATTGTTCTCTGACTGCAATCGAGCTAATTTTGGCGTTCCAAAAAGCTTCAAATTTCTTGATTTTGAGGGTGACCCAGTTGTTGATTTGGTCTCAAATGTCTCCAATTCAAATTTCATCGAAATCGGGGACCATTTGATGTGGTATTTTAATTATTTTCAACTGCGGCAAACTCACCCGATGAGCCAGTTTACAAAGCAGGTGCCAGAAATTGGTCGGCGAAGTGAAATCCGAGGACATGGGTTTGCTTGAAATAATTGATTACACCCCTGTACAAATTTTCGTGGTCATTAGATCTCCGGTTTTCCCGCAGTGAAAAGGTATTGTTTCCCTGGAGAGAGAAATTCATATATGCCTAAGTGTAAAAATCAAAATGCAAGTTTTAAAAAAATTAAATATTAAAAAAGGCATATTAAAAAGTTTCAACGTGAGCATAAGAAAGGTCAACGTTTATAAAGGAGGCTTTTATAAAGTTTATTAAAACTTTAATAAAGTTCATAAAGGTAAAAGGGGGTGTGATGGTGCTTCGCACCATCGCAGCCCTCATGGCTGCTCTTATTCAGGCCTGTGCGATGGTGCGATATGCCCATCGCACGGCCTCTTTTGAGCTCCTCTCCCTTCTGCTGGTCAATGCAATGCTTTTCCTTTGATCATATGATGATTTTGACAAGTTTTTTGCTGCTCTAGGCGGGATTCGATGCTGGCTGATCACGTTTTTTGTCTTCTGGGCAATTTTTGGAGGCGTTCTTTGGCCCAAAATTGTTGTTCCAGGCTGTGAAATCGCTCTACGACCATTCCTCATCCATTGGCGAGGGTTTTTAGGCTGTTTGCAACAAATTTTGAGTACCGAAATGATGAAAAATGCCTCTGTTTCACCAAAAATGACCCAGGAAGTTTGGCTGGGTGGAAATTAAATTTGGGATGTTTTTGCAATGTTCTTCTGATGCTGAATACGATCATGGAGGAGTCTTAGAGGTCACCCATTGCAGAGAAATAGAAATCTTCAGTTGCTTGTCGTTCAAATTGAGAAAAAATTAAATAATGTAAAAAATTAGAAGAGGGATATTAGAGCATATTTTATTCATTTTTCTTTTCCTCTTTTAATGTATTAATCTTTTATTCCCAATGTCATTTTGGAGGCAAAATGTATTCAAAAAATATCTCACCTACCTCTAGAATGAGTTAATTTCTAGGGCAACATACTTTGAGCATAAAAAAGAAATAGCCGGGCTCTCATTTTGATGTTGAAGATTTAAGAATTTTAGAGAAGTAATAAAATATAGTTCTATTGGGTTGCTCTATCTCTTGTCTTGTAAGTTTATGAGTTGTATGTTGAATGTTTTATGTATAAATCTTATTAGTTTCATGTTGATTTAAATGAGTAATGCTTCATTGCATGTATTATGTTATTTGTCTCCAAGTTGCATGTGTTCTTCTTCTGAATCTGAATAGCTAAAGGTTGTTTAAGATTTAGGGACATGGGTTTGTTGTGTTGAATGCTTAATCTTCTACTTTTGTTCAAAGAACAAATTAAATGTTTTGGGTTAAGTATTGGGAGGAATATATTGCAATAAGGATGTTTGTAAGTAGAGATAGCTGAATACTCAGTCTTGGGTAGTATTTGTAAGGCAAATACTAGCAAAACCCCTTGAAACCTGGGTATTATTTTAAGTTTATGGTAAACATTCACATATATATGTCTACTTGACTCTATGCCCTGAGATAGGCACCAGCCTATTCTTTTGTTGAGGTTTTGATCCAAAGCCCTAATCTTGCATCCATATATAAAACAAAAATCAGAACATCATTTGAAAACTTTAGGATTTTAGGAGTAGGATTGTAGCTGCATGCTCTCATTTTCAGCCAGTTAGATAGTCCAAGAACATTGTCAATCTGTATTTCTCTCATAAATATTGGTCCATCTGTGAGAGCATTCTGATTAAAGTAGTCAAGGTTGAATCTTTTGTTGTAAATAAGAGAATACCCTCCCAGGTGCAGCAGAACCTAAAGTGCAGGGGAGACACATGCAAACAATCTCCCATCTTTGCTAGCTAGATCTTACATTAAACTTGAGTATACAAAGTGGCAAATCTTTAGAGTTTGGTGTCTGCTGATTTGGGAACCAACACTTTGTTGCTAGGGGTCATGAACAATGCTCTCATGAATCACGGGCTAGTAAGGACCCCCAAATTATTAGGTGACCATGACTGTAATAATGATAGGTCTCATGAAGCATGCATGCTAGCAAGTTGCATTATGTTTGGTGGCTCATGGACAAGAAATGAATGAAACATCACAAGCTAGTAAGGACCATTGAATTACTAGGTGAATTCCATGTCAAGTGAAGACATCATAGGCTAGTGAGGACCACTGAATCACTAGGTGTGCTCCACATCAACCATATCAGAGATTACAGGCCAGCCAAAATGCATTGTTTGTTGGGTAACTCTGGTAAGGTTCTACCAAGATAATGATCAAGTATTTTGATAGTAAGACCAACCATGTGGTGCATGAACAAAGTAGAGTGCATAGAATAATGTATTCCCCCACCTTAAAGCGATTGCTAACTCCATCAGGGAGCAATTTCCTTTAAAGTAGAAAGAGTGATGCAAATGTAAAACAAGCATGAGAACTTTCCGAGAGTCATATGCCCAAATTATATGTTTCCAATAGCTACATTGTGAAAGAATAGTGCATGTACGAATACAAGTGTGAATAGAGAACCAAGAATGAGTTTCTTCTGCCCCCTAGAATGTGGGTAAGGACAACTATGAAAAAGAATACAGGAGTCTACCGCAATGTGATGATAGAGGTGGCCCAATGCCATAAAAAAGGAGACTCTATCATAATGACTTAGAGAAAAAAAAATTTGTTATGCAAAAATGAATCAGGCAAGGGTGATCCTCACCATCACTTGTTATTTAAAGAAAGAAGTAGTGCCATGGCACATGTGTCACAGAGTTGTTGAATTTTTTCACACAAGGCTTGACATTCACTAGTGGAATGGCCAAGTGCTCGATGATATACATAAAAAGGGATTTTTGAATGACTGTCATAT
Source organism: Cunninghamia lanceolata (assembly GCA_027924645.1). NCBI lineage: Eukaryota > Viridiplantae > Streptophyta > Pinopsida > Cupressales > Cupressaceae > Cunninghamia > Cunninghamia lanceolata. Next base: position 13,541,532 of record BSBN01001272.1, on the reverse strand, counting down.
GGATTCTTTTTGCATGTTAAAGGAGGAAGAGTGATCAAGAGGTCCTTGAGTAGACTCGGCAAAATACACTCTTATTGAGATATAAGAGAAGTAGGTGGAGTAGGATGCAAGCCTTTCTATTGGGGGGAAATGTTAGATTTTTGAAAAGGAGCCATAAAAACATTGGAAGATGGTGGAGGGAATGTAGGAGAAGGTTAGAAGCCTAAACCTACTTTATACAAGTACGGTGTTGGTTCCACAAGTACCTTAATGCCTTGTTCCTTGTATCCTAAACCATTTCCATTGTATCCATGTTTAGAAAGAATTTTGAATCCAATGTGTCTCCAAATCAACAAGAAGAGGAGAAGCCACATTACAAGCCTTCTTTAAAAGAGGATTGTGATCATATGTTGAAGAAGTAGAAGGATCATTCTTTTTAAAATGGTGAGGAGGGTCACCTTTAGATTTATCATACCCAAGGGGGTCAAACTCTAAAGAGCCCCAGTCATCACCAAGACATGCATTAGAAGAATAAGGTGCATCATCATGAATAGAAGGAGAAGTAGATTCAAATTGTTTATAAGAAATAGGTTGTGTAGAATAAACCAAACCTACCTTCAAGATCTCAGGTTTAGATTGAGGGATTTTGTACTCTCATTAGTACAGAAACAAGAATATATTACTAAAAAAACTACTAAAAACTGCTTATAAATGACCAAACATGGTCACGTGACCATTAGTAGTTTATTGCAGTCATTTATAACACAACCAAATTGATGACTAAACCATTTTTAGTCATTTATTGGTTGTTTTGATTGATCGATTTGGTAGTATATTTAGTCATTGATTTAGTCATTGATTGTTGTAATCTAGTCACTTATTTAGTCATTTTTTATTCACTAATATATTTAGTTGTTAATTTAGTCATTGATTGTTGTTAACTGGTCACTTATTTAGTCATTTTTATTTACTAATTTATGTCCATTGGTAGTGTATTTAGTCATTAATTTTAATCATCATTTTGATCAATTTGGTAGTATATTTAGTCATTTTTATTCACTGATTTAACACTGGTCGTATATTTAGTCATATTTATTCACTGTTCACTAATTTCTGTCAATTGGTAGTATATTTGGTCAATTTAATTATTAATTGACAACAATTAGTAGTATATTTAGTCATTTTGAAGCTTGTATTTAGTCATTAGTATATTTAGTAGTATATTTTGAAGCTTGCACAATGAAACAACTTTGAGAAGGTAAAAATAGCTTGTTTTATTGATAAAAAATGCTTACAAATAATATATGTACAGATATGAAAATAAGTTACAATGCTTTCTCTTTGTTAAAAAAATATTTATGGTTACAATACATAGCTCAAAGAATGAGCAAGAAACTAATTTTTTGAGTATCACTGAGCATAGAAGCACAAAGACATTCATATATGTCTTCTTCACAAATCCATGACTGTCCCATGAAGCTCACTATCCTAGTTCAAGATCACACTGTCATCTCTGTAGAGATCTTGTCTCATGCACCCAACTTGCTTTAGTTCATAAGCTACCACTGTGAATTGTTACTTGTAGCAATAAATTGTCCTTATCTCTAATGATTATGCCTCTGATGACTATCATCTTTGGTAGGATGCCTCAATGGTCATGGACTGTTATTCAACAATATTGCCTTATGACTAGGCTATGCATTGTCCTAATCAAACTTGTAGCTTCTTGAAATGCATTGTCCAATCACTTGTCAACCTACTGTCATGCATTTTCCCTTTATAAAATAAAATGCCTCATGATTGCCACTACCTAGCTCATTATTCTAGTATGCTTTCACTTGTACTCTACCTCCCATCAATGTAGAACACTACCCCTCTATTGAATGCCTTGACTACCACTAACATCACTGTATCTTTTCCAAATTCCTTGAAAACAGTTCATCACTACTACTATTACCTAGGTATACACTCTATGTCATCTACTAGACTGTTACAAGTTCACACCATCCATCATTGGTCCTGTCACTTATCACATCACTATCATGAACAACTGTCATATCATATCATCACCCCTAATATAGAAATCAACATCCCATTATGATACTGCTATTATAAAATATTTGTGTCTTGGCAGATAGCTCATGATAACCCTCAACCTTGTTGCTACTTACTTGTACCAACTCTATGGTACTGTCCTAGGTGTTCATGCATCTAAAATGAAGACTCTTGACTATCATGAGATTTGGCACTATCAAATGCATACTAGAAGGTTGTCTCCTTATTCCTTTAAATGCCTCTTGAGACACTGACAAGATTGTAACCTTTGCATAGTTCTTCTCATTGACTCAAAGATTATATTTTAATGTTTGCATGACCACTGTTTATTGCATGAATCTCTACCCCTTGACAGTCACTTGTAGGTTTTCTTCATGCATAGCTGGAAGCTCTTTCACAAACTGTCTTTTCAAACAATAAAGAGAGGACCTGCATAGAAAAAATACAATTTTCAGTACTTGATCAATGATTGGTAGTTCTAAAGACAAATTCTACAACCTTTGCCAGCATCCTCCCAGCCTGTGACAAAATGGGAGCTTTACAACAGGGTATAGAAATCCATCAAAGCATAAAGGATAGAGAAATTTTGTCAGATGTTGTAGTGACAACTACTCTGGTAGATATGTATGCAAAATATGGAAACATAGACAAAGCATGTGAACTATTTGACAAAATGCCTCAAAGAAATGTGGTCTCATGGATTGCAATGATTGCAGGATATGCACAAATTAAACTTTTTGAGAAGACTTTAGAAACTTTCAAGCAAATGCAATTGGCAGGTGTAAAGTCAGACTCCATAACCTTTGCCACCATCCTCTCTACCTGTGCCAAAGTGGGAGCTTTGGAACAGGGTATGGACATCCATCAAAGCATGAAGGATAGAGGAATTTTGTCAGATGTTGTAGTTGCAACTACCCTAGTAGACATGTATGCAAAATGTGGAACCATGGACAAGGCACATTAATTGTTTGATAGAATGCCTAAAAAAATTGTGGTCTCATGGACTACATAGAGATAACTTAGAGAGAGCCTCTTGATTGATTGCAATATAAAGGAGGAAAGAAGAATGAAGAGAGGTGTAAGTAATGCAGCCGTGCATGAGGAACCTACTTAGAAATTCAGGGAAGACATATGTTGGGTATTTCATTTGGCACGAATGCTCCCCCGCAGCCCTGCAAAGAGCTAGGGTATGAGGGTGCGAGATGGCGGGCTCTCCCCGCATCCCCATGAAGGAACTTTTGTGTGCGCGTGGGGATGTGGGAAGAGCAAAAATCTGGTCTCATAGATTGCATAGAGAGAGCTTAGAGAGAGATTTTAACTGCTTAGAGAGAGCTCATGTGATTGAGAAGGCGACATGAAACTTTCATGGTATGTACAATGATTTGAATGGTAGTTTGTTCATATTGTTAGCCTCATGATCGACTGCAATATAAAGGATGAAAGAAGAATGAAGAGAGGTGTAAGTAATGCAGACGTACAAAATGAACCTGCTTAGAAATTCAGGGAAGACATCTATTGGGTATTTCATTTGGAGTGATTGCTGCCTCACCTACTTATCTCTATGTAGTCCAGGCTCCTCCATAGCCTCAAAAGAAGCAAGGGCATGAGGGTGCGGGATGGCAGGCTCTCCCTGCATCCCCGCTGTTGGTTCTTTCTCTTCGAATCGGCAGAGGGTTTGCCAGTTCCAATGCATGGGTAGATTCGGCCAACAAATACAGGAGGTTGCGTGAGCTACCTCCCCTTCACTTATGGTTCTGTTTCACCAAGGCGGTATCCCTATAGCTAAAGATTTAACTTTGATTCGTCCAATGACAAAAATATTTAGCTTTACAACAACAGGCAGAATACTCTCATGTTTGGACCAAGCTTTGTGTGATAAATCACAAGTTTGGCAATGTTCTTGGACATATCTAATTGGTTAGGAATGAGAGCATGCAGGGGTCCTAATTCTACTCCTACAACTAACAGGTTGGAATTATGGAATGATTTGTATTTAAGTTTTGGATGCAAGACAGGGGGTTTTGGATCATAATTACTACACAAGGGCAAACCGGTGCTTATCTCAAGACAGGGAGTCAACAAGACGTATACAAAAGAATGAATTGCACTGGCATTCAAGTTTCAAGGGGTCAGATTGGTGCTTGCCTTACAAACACCACCCAAGAATGGGTATTTAGCTATCTCTACTTACGAATATCTCAGCTGACATACGTTCTTCTTCATACTTTAACCTAAAACAGTTTAATCCACTCCTTGAATGGAAGTTAGAGATCAAGCATGCAATATAGAAAGTCTATATCCTAGAATCTAAGGAACACTTAGCAACCAGATTCAAAAGAAGGGATGCATACAACAAATGGAGACAAATAGCTAAACACTGTTAGACTTAGGGCACACAACTGAGAGTGGGGGTGAATCAGTTGTGCAAAACTTTCTCCAATTAAACACTTAACTTTTCTTAGTGATTAGCAGAATATTAATTATGAACCATAATGCATTCAAATCAAAAGCAGAAACACATCAACACATAAGACACCAAGATTTTGACATGGAAAACCCGGTTAAGGGAAAAACCACGGGGTGATTAACCCAAGATTGTATTCTCTGTTAGAAGAATAGAAAGAACAAAATGGCACATGCCAATTAGGGCTCACTGCCCGAGCACACTGCTCACAAGAGGCTCACTGCCTACAAGAGACACACTGTCTATAAAGAAATAAGTATCACATACATGAACTGGAGAATAGCATCTTCACCATGCTTGAATCAGCTCCATTTAAGCCCAATACTTCTACTCTGTCTTTCACTCTCCTCCTCGTTACCACACTCTCATCACAACAAGGACAATTCAACCTAACTTTGCAATCCCTTATTTATACAAGGCATCAACTTAGGAATGATCATCTAAGTCGGCAAACATTCATAAGATCATCTGCCAGATGCATAACTCATCCGATCGGCCTGTCTCAAGAAGAACACCATCATTCAAAAGTTTACTCTTCAATTGCAAACTCCAACTTCAGTGTGGACCACCAACACGAATTGGACACGATCCAAAGACCTCCACAAGCTTGCCTGAATCACCAAGAACATCCACACTTCTTCTGCTTATTGAAAACCTTCTCTCCTTCATCCGAAACCTCAAGAACATAGTCTGTCAAAACTGTCACAAAGGAATAGATGCTTGTGGACCTTCAAACCATGAACCAATAGAGTTGATACACCACAAAGACTTCCTCAGCACTCCCTTAAATCCACAGAACAAGAAACTTCAATTTTGGATCTCACCGGACCTTTCTTGTTACACTCTGTCACCTCTGAACACCTACTGGAACTGGTTTTACTTGAGTGGCCACAACTTTTTCATATATTCATGCAAACCTCTGAAATCTCTACTGGATCACCTACAGACACATATCTACAAACCCTTTAATCTGTATCCTCTGATCCTCATCATATCTTAGACTTTTTCCTTATTGTCATCACTATTCTTCACTGTTCCTAATTAAGACTAATTTTCTCAATATCCTCAGCTCACGGCTCATCCAAACCTTATCATTAATGTAATAGGAGTATGTTGACATCAATGACAATACCAGTTAGGCCCATACTTGCAACAATCTCCCCCTTTGTCATTGATGGAAACATAAGATGTGAAAAACTGTTTTAACCATGAAGTTAAGAACTTCTTCTTACCGCCATAGCTCCCCCTATCAGTAACAACCATTCACATGTCTTCTCTCCCTTTACTGCTCCCCCTTTGATCATCAACCACTTGTTTTTCACATGTCTTCTCTCCCCCTTTGACATCAATGGCAAAAGGCACATAGTTGCAATTCCAAACACTTTATAATCATACCTGCTGCTCCCCCTGAGTAGCAGCTCTCCATCAATCTGAATCACAAGATATGACTGTGATATCCACCAGATTGATGCACCTCAGTGCACCTTAGTTTATCACCGGAGGGGCAATAACCCCTAACTTCTCCCTAAGATACTCAAAAGAGTCCTTAGGTAGAGGTTTAGTAAAGATGTCCGCAATCTGATCCTTGGAGGGCACAAACTCCAATCTGACTTCATTCTTGTTCACTTGCTCTCTCAAAAAGTGAAACTTGATGGATATGTGTTTAGTCTTTGAATGCAACACTGGATTCTTAAATTTATTTATAGCACTTGAATTATCACAAAAGATTGTGATAGGTTCCTCATACTCCACTTTGATATCTCTTAGCATCTGCTTCATCCACAAAACTTGAGTGCAACTACCTACTACTACAATATATTCTGCTTCAGTTATAGATAGAGATATTGCCTCTTGTTTCTTGCTTAGCTAAGAAACCAATCTCTTCCCCAAAAAGAATGCTCCACCACTGGTACTCTTCTGGTCATCCACATCTCCTGCCCAATCAGCATCTGTATATGCATGAAGAGAGAAATCATGATCTCTAGGATACCACAGACCATACTCAATCGTCCCTTTTAGATATCTAAAAATCCTCTTGATTGCCATGACATGGTATTCTCTAGGATAAGCTTGGAATCTAGCAACAGACCAACAGCTTGCATAATATCTGGTCTAGTTTGAGTGAGATACAACAATCCTCCAATCATTGATCTGTACTTTGTCTGATCTGCCTTAGGAGAGTTATCATCTTTGCTCAACTTACATCTGGTTGCCATGGGAGTATTCATTGGCTTTGAATCTTCCATCCCAAATTTCTTCAACAATTCTTTCACATATTTGGTCTGAGAAATGAAGATTCCTTTCTTTGTTTGAGTAATTTGTAGACCCAAGAAAAAATTCATTTCGCCAAGCATAGACATCTCAAACTCACTTTTCATTTGATTTGCAAAAGTTTTACACATACTATCTCTTCCTCCAAAGATGATATCATCAACAAATACTTCAACAATTAAGATGTTTTCATGATCAATTTTGAAATATAAGTTACTGTCAGCAGTACCTTTGTTGAAACCAATCTTCAAAAGATGCTTATCTAATCTTTCATACCAGGCTCTTAGGGCTTGCTTTAATCGATACAGTACCTTCTTCAACTTGCAGACCATATCACCATGATTAGACAATTGAAATCCATCTGGTTGCTCTATATACACTTCTTCTTCCAAGTCACCATTTAGAAAGGCAGATTTGACATCCATCTGATATACCTTGAAATCCTTGAAAGTAACAAAGGCAAGAAATAATCTAATTGCTTCAATTCTTGCCACTGGAGCAAAAGTTTCTTCAAAATCAATTCCTTCTATTTGAGAGTAGCCCTTGCAGACCAATCTAGCTTTATTTTTGATTACTTCACCAACTTCATTTAGTTTGTTCTGGAAGACCCATTTGGTTCCAATCACATTGTTGTTTCTAGGTCTGGGAACAAGATCCCAAGTGTGATTTTTCTCTATTTGCGCTAGCTCTTCCTCCATTGCTTTAGTCCAGTTTTCATCATTGCAAGCTTCATTCACTGTCTTAGGTTCAATCTTTGAAATCAAACAATACTCTTCTAAATCTTGAGCAATTCTCCTTCTTGTTAGTACTCCTTTGCTTTTATCACCTATAATCTGATCTTCAGAGTGGTTCAGTCTTACATACTTGGGAACTTTAAGAATTTCTTGCACTTCTGATTCTTGATCAGGCTCATTAAAACTCATTTCTTCTTCCTGGTTTACCAGATTAGCTTGAATTTGACTAACAGATGAGGCTTGGGCTTCTTGAGTCAGAACACCATTCTGATCATCTTTATCATATTCATAAAACCTTGAGAGTTTCTCAATTCCCTCATCAACCTTCACATTTGTACTTTCTATCATCTTTCTCAGTCTTTTGTTATAACACCGGTATGCTTTGCTTTGAGTAGAGTAACCCAAGAATATTCCTTCATCACTTCTAGCATCAAACTTTCCTAGATCTTCCTCTCTTTTAATGTAACATTTGCTACCAAAAACTCTAAAATATCTCACATTAGAAGTGATGCCAAACCAAAGTTCATAAGGAGTCTTACTAGTATTGCTTCTGATTGAACTTGATTGAGAGTATAGACTGCAGTGCTGACAACTTCTCTCCAATAGATGTGAGGAACATTTGCTTCCATCATCATGGTCCTAGAAGCTTCCTGGATGGTCTGGTTCTTTCTCTCCACCACTCCATTCTGCTGTGGAGTCCTAGGAGCAAACAACTGTCTCTTTATTCCATGTTTCTCACAGAACTCTAAGAATTCACCAGATGTGAATTCTCCACCTCTATCAGACCTCAGACATTTCAATTTTAATCCAGTTTCATTCTCTACCATAGCCTTGAATATTTTGAATTTCTCAAAGGCTTCTAATTTCTCTTTCAGAAAAGTCACCCACATCATCCGGGAGTAGTCATCAATTAGTAACATGAAGTATCTATCACCTTGCATACTCCTGATTCTTGCCGGACCACAAAGATCAGTATGAACTAAGTCCAATAATCTGGTAGAAGATAGTTCCTTACTTTTGAATGTGACTCTGCTTAGCTTACCCAACTGACATTCTTTGCACAAGCTATTAGTAGGTTTCACCAATTTTGGAAGATCTCTTACAGCCTGAGTATTGCTTATCTTGATGATATTATCAAAATTCACATGACACATTCTCCTATGCCATAACCAACTCTGATCAACTTGAACAGATAAACAACTTTTACTAGTACCAACCAAGTGGAAGATATTACCTTTAGTTTGGGTACCGGATGCAATCTCTGTTCCGGAGCTTTCAAGGATCTTGCATTTTCCATCTTTGAACTGAAGATCATAGCCTTTGTCCACCAACTGTCCAACACTGAGAAGGTTGTGCTTCAATCCTTCAACATACAGTACATTACCGGTTTTGTTTCTTCCATCAAAAGAAATAGTTCCTCTACCTCTGATTCTACCAGCAGAATTATCACCAAACTTGACTACTCCTCCTTCATACCTTTCCAAATCTACAAACTTATTTTTGTCACCTGTCATATGGTGAGAGCATCCACTGTCAATGACCCAATCATCCTTTTCTTTAACTTGGGCAGCCAGAGCTCTTTCTACAACTTTATGATTGACAGATTCAGAGGATATTGGTTCTTCTTCCTTGATGGCAATAAACACCCATTCATTTCCGGATTTGTTTCCTGTCTTTGATTCATCATCTATTACTCCTTCATTGTCATCTTCTTCATGAACATAGTAACAGTTCTTTTGGAACCTTGATCTGTTAGGATTTGGCCTTAAAAATCTTTCCGGACATCTTGAGGCAAAATGACCAATCTTATTGCAGTTAAAACACTTAAAAGGCAATTTCCCTTCATACTTACTGGATCCTCTTGGTAGTCTCTTTGCAATAAGGGCTTCAAGTTGAGCAGTTTCTACTTCTTCTTCTTCTAGGTCTTTTCTTGCTTTTTCATACCATGATAGTTTCCTTGAAGAGTTCTCTCCTGGATCAAACCTTTGTTTACCTTTTACAGAGGCACTGGCTTGAATGCAGATTCAGTCTTGGGGGGATCATCTCCAAACTCGATCATTTCAAATGCAGCCAATTTTCTAGCCAATTGATCTCTTGTGACAGTTGTATGGGCTCTGAATTCATCAATGGCAGCAACCTTGATTTTTTAAGAGGTAGGAAGGGATCTGAGAATTTTGCCAACAATCTCATTTTCATCCAAGACTCCACCTGCATTTCTAATTCCACAAACAAGCTCATTTACTCTTGGCATAAAGGTAGTAATATTTTCATCATCTCTCATCTTCAGGTTTTCAAATTTCCCTTTTAGACTCTGTAACCTTGCACATTTAACATACTGGTCTCCTTCATGCAAAAGTTCCAATTTTTTCCAAATCTCATAAGCAGTTGGTAGGCCAATAACATTTGAGAGCTCCGAGTCAAATAAAGCGCTTAGAAGAGCTTCTATAGTCCGCAGATTGTTTTTTGCATCTGTGATTTCATTTGGAGCTTTCGGACCACCCTGTGGAGGTGTATACTGTGTTGTAGCCATGGTCCAGTAAATCCTTCCCATACATTGCAAGTGACATTCCATGCGACCTTTCCATAGATTGAAATTGGTTCCATCAAACTTTGGACTATCCTTCTTGTAGGATGACATCCTGGATCTCCTCAAGCAGTTAAGCTCTTTTCGAGGAACTTCGCTCTGATACCAATTGTTAGACTTAGGGCACACAACTGAGAGGGGGGGTGAATCAGTTGTGCAAAACTTTCTCCAATTAAACACTTAACTTTTCTTTGTGATTAGCAGAATATTAATCATGAACCATAATGCATTCAAATCAAAAGCAGAAACACATCAACACATAAGACACCAAGATTTTGATGTGGAAAACCCAGTTAAGGGAAAAACCATGGGGTGATTAACCCAAGATTGTATTCTCTGTTATAAGAATAGAAAGAACAAAATGGCACATGCCAATTAGGGCTCACTGCCCAAGCACACTGCTCACAAGAGGCTCACTGCCTACAAGAGACACATTGTCTACAAAGAAATAAGTATCACATACATGAACTGGAGAATAGCATCTTCACCATGCTTGAATCAGTTCCATTTAAGCCCAATACTTCTGCTCTGCCTTTCGCTCTCCTCCTCGGTACCACACTCTCATCACAACAAGGACAACTTCAACCTGACTTTGTAATCCCTTATTTATACAAGGCATCAACTTAGGAATGATCATCTAAGTCGGCAAACATTCATAAGATCATCCGCCAGATGCATAACTCATCCGGTCGGTCTGTCTCAAGAAGAACACCATCATTCAGAAGTTTACTCTTCAATTGTGAACTCCAACTTTAGTGTGGACCACCAACACGAACTGGACATGATCCAAAGACCTCTACAAGCTTGCCTGAATCACCAAGAACATCCACACTTCTTCTGCTTACTGAAAACCTTCTCTCCTTCATCTGGAACCTCAAGAACACAGTCTGTCAAAATTGTCACAAAGGAATAGATGCTTGCAGACCTTCAAACCATGAACCAATAGAGTTGATACACCACAAAGACTTCCTCAGCACTCCATTAAATCTACAAAACAGGAAACTTCAATTCCGGATCTCACCGGACCTTTCTTGTTACACTCTGTCACCTCTGAACACCTACCAGAACCGGTTTTACTTGAGCGGCCACAACTTCTTCATATCTTCATGTGGACCTCTAAAATCTCTACTGGATCACCTATAGACACATATCTACAAACCCTTTAATTTGCATCCTCTGATCCTCATCATATCTTGGACTTTTTCCTTACTGTCATCACTGTTCTTCACTGTTCTTGATTGAGACTAATTTTCTCAATATCCTCAGCTCACGGCTCATCCAAACCTTATCATTAATGCAGCAGGAGTATGTTGACATCAATGACAACACCAGTTAGGCCCATACTTGCAACAAACACATGCAACAAAGCATTTTTCATATAAACACAACATGAAACTGAACATATATGCAACCTACATTCAAATGCAACTCATAAACTCCAAAGAGATTGAACAACCAAGAAATGCTCTATTTTTTGTTATTTCCCCAAAAAAATTTGCCCAAGTCTTTAACCACCAAAAATTGAGTAACACAGTCCACTTATACAACAAGAATGTGTACTCAGCATTAATCACAAGGTCACTTTCAAAATGCCATTGGATACACTGCACCATCAGAATGGCACCCAAAACATTGAATGTAGTTGGGAGACAAAGAGAGGAGCAGGTGAACTCAGGAGATGTGTAGCCACCTGAAGATTTTCCTCTTTGAAGAAAGTAGCTGGCCTGTCATTCATCAACCCATACCTTTGCCATTCTGTCATAATGGCCAACCTACCTATTTTGAAATGTAGAGGTTAGCTATTTTGAAATTTCTTCCACTTGGAATGCAGTCGCAAACACATAGAAAATCCTCCTGTCATGAAAAATTGAATGATGGCCATTGATTTCCTCCTTCCCGCTGAGATCTACGGCCTCTGTTAGATCAGACAATCCCAGTCACCCACACTGAAAATTTATCGACCAATGAAATTAAGCCACGCAGGTGTCTTTTCCTTCGCTGACTTTTCATATTTGTGAGATCTAATTATCCCACATTCATCCTGTAGTGACCCTTTGATCACTTTATAAACCAAACCACATGTATACCTAACATCGCACACTTTTCCCTGACATGAGAAGTGATCCACCCGCTAGCGGTCTATCGCTCCATCTCCCGTTGATGCCAAGACCCTATCAGCGTGACCTCAAGTGTCAGAGCGACATCCTCCAGGCACGCCGATACATACTGTCATGCCGATGACTTACCTTCATATATCTCATCAGCTTGTCGGAGGGACTTTGGACCTGGCTGCCGATGTGCATTGTTTCGCCGATGACACTTCAGATCTTTATCAGCGCGTTGGAGAAACCCTGGACAGAGTCATCGACTGGTGAAGTCTCATCGACAACCATCCTGTATGCCTCATCGGCCCATTGGAGAGAGCCTTAGCTTAGCTGCCAATAGGCAAGGTCTCACCGAAGACCATTGTATGTCTACTTGTATTTCCATCGGCGATTGGCGGGATGTTAGACCTGGCCGCCGATAGGCGTTGTCACAGCGATGACACTTCTTCGTATACCTCATCGGCCTATCGGCGGGACCATGGAATGATACACCGATGTAGGTTGTCTTGGTGATGATCCCACTTAGGATGTTCGTTTGAACCTTCATTGGCCTGTCGGCGAGAACACAAAATAGGCCGCCAATGTGTATTGTCACTCTGACAGCTCACCTTCATCAGTGTGACTGCAACCCATCGGAGCAACACCTCCACAACATGCCAACGAAGACTGTCATGCCGATGCAAGGAACAAATCACCGTGAACAACATGATCGCTGAGACAAAGGTCTACTCTTGCCGATGGACTTAGAATTTTTTTGAGTTTCTACAATGAAAATGCCTGCGGATTTTTTTAGTTTGAAACCTTAACTCCAGGTGTAGGCACCAACACCCGCGAAGGAACTTTTGTGTGTGTACAGGGATGCGGGGTGAGAAATTGTTGTTGGATATGCACAAAATGGATTTGTTGGAAAGACTTTACACTTTCAAGCAAATGAAATTGGTAGGTGTAAAGCCAAATTCTACAACCTTTGCCAACATCCTTCCTACTTGCGCCAAAATGGGAGCATTGGAACAAGGTATGGACATCCATCAAAAAGTAATGGATAGAGGAATTTTGTCAGATGTTGTAGTTTCAATGACCCTGGTAGACATGTATGCAAAATGTGGAAGCATTGACAAGGCATGTGAACTATTTGGTAGAATGCCTCAACGAGATGTCATCTCATGGAATGCAATTATTGCGGGATATGTGCAAAATGGATTTTTTGAAAAGGCTTTAGAAACTTTCAAGAAAATGCAATTAGCAGGTGTAAAGCCAAATTTGACAACCTTTGCCAGCATCCTCCCTGCCTGTGCCAAAATGGGAGCTTTGGATCAGGGTATGGACATCCATCATAACATAATGGAAGGGGGATTTTTGTTAGATATTGTAGTTGGAAATGCTCTAGTAGACATGTATACAAAATGTGAAAGTATAGATAAGGCATGTGAACTGTATGATGGAATGGCTCAAAGAGATGTCATCTCTTAGAATGCAATGATTGCAGGATATGCACAAAATGGATTTTTTGAAAAGGCTTTAGAAACTTTCAAGCAAATGTAATTAGAAGGTGTAAATCCAAATTTGACAACCTTTGCTAGCATCTTACCTGAGATATCATGGATACCCGCTCTCTTGCAAGCATTTCAAGTCATGCCTGCAGTGATGCGGGGCTTTCCTGCATCACTACAGGCATGACTTGAAGTGCTTGCAGGAGAGCGGGTGATGCAAGGGTATCAATCGCCTACATGTACATTGTATAGTAAGATATTAAGAATCCTAGTCTACATTTCATTTTTGTAATTCAAGTATCTAAGATCACCCAATATAATACCTCATTAGTGGCAAAAATTGTTGGAAATTGTGTCTTGATATCGAAGGTGGGTATCACTAGGTTAGTTATTGTGTCACATAGACATCTTTCATGAAATTTCTCTTGTTCTAAGATATCAACTAGATGTTTTCCATTGAATTTAGGACCAAAATCAAATTTGCATTCTTTCGGTAAAATTCTTCAATCTTTTGGTTAGTATATGGATGATTGTGAGGATCATTTGGGTTTGGAGTGGCTAACATTATGGTGATGAGACCTCCAGTGCTAGTACCTACCATTATGTTGAAATAATCTACTAGTCTGGCTTCTCCCCCACCTATTTCCTAAGATAAACGAAGAAGAAAGCCAAATTTCCGTAATATATTTGTGTAAAGCCATATTTTTGAGAAAGCCCCACATCACCCGCTCTCCCGCAAGCACTTCAAGTCATGCCTACATTGATGCAGGAAAGCCCCGCATCACTGCAGGAATGACTTGAAGTGCTTGCGGGAGAGCAAGTATCCATGATATCACATTGCTTTGAGGCATTTTTTGAAACAGTTCGCTTGCTTTGTTTATGCTTCCACATTTTCATATATGTCTAGCAGGGCACTTGTAACTAAAACATATGATAAAAAAACAAGGATCACCGAGTCTGATACACTTACTTAGGACTGTGCATTCTTAGTGTACCTTATTCTTGTGGCTGTGAGGTGGAAGTTTTGACTGTCCAAGTGATGGGTTTAGAATTTTCACAATCACAATATGGTGGTCATTATGAGAGCACTGTCATTGTACAGTAAAATGACAAACAAAGATGATGAAAGGATAGTGACCAATTTGATTAAGGCATTGACTTCACAAATGTTGAAGGGATAGTTCTAGTATCTTTGTTTTGAAGGTCAGTGATTTCAATGTTGGAAGACAGTGCTGCAGATTTTTCCATGCCATCAACTTTAGGAAATAACACAATTGGCTGAAGGAGCTTATTGTTTTACACAATGTAGTTCACCAAGCTCATTAGAAGCTATACATAAATATAACAAATTGAAATATGAACCTGAGAATGAATGCATATGAGATTATTCTTTACCTTCAAGTGGGACCCTTAGTCCTCAAGACATTATCAATACAGTGGTGTGTTTTCAAGGGCAATACTTTTAACCTACAGGGACCTTGCATTGTGTCATGAATGGAGGAAGTTGTCTAGCAATCTAGGATGGTGATCTTTAGGAGTTTTATGTCAATAGTGATTTCAATAAGCTATGTTTCATATGCCCTATATGGTTGTTAAATGCTAAGGCATGAATGGAAATTTCTTCAAGTGTTATGCAAGGCCATTGAAATCAAAGATCTATCCTCTAAGTCATTTGCACATGGTGATTGAGAACACAATGAGTAAGAAGTAAAAGAGCACTAGATCATAGCACTGCAAAATGGTCATGAGTTATGCAATGAACTTCACTATTCTTTTGATCACAAAGGAGATAGAGATAATAACCAACATACTGATGTGCATAGAGAATGTTCATGGAGGAGTGCAAACTTCCTTACAAAGTAATTACCACAATAGAGTTTGAGGTGAATTGCACCTACTATTTTATGCTGATATTGATATGTTCTAACCTGTAGTTAATTGATGTAGTATAACATATATGTTAAATAGTTGTTCATATACCATTGTTTCAAATTCAAAATTGCTACACCTTATTCTAGGAGCAAATCACAGGGGAAGTCTATACATAAGACACCATTATTTCAAATTCAAAATTGTTGGCTCTTTCACAATTGTTTTCTTCATTTATTTGATCTAAGATAGCCTATTGTATAGAAGATCCTCTCAAAATCACAGTAAAATCCTTTATTTTGGGAAGATTGTTCAGAATCTTCCCATCATAACAATGAACAAAAGCATTAGTCATTAACCTGAACTTTGCAAGAGTTTCATCAAATTCTACTTTTCTGCTCTCTTTTCCATTCTAAATTTTATTCCCAATTTCATCCATGAAGAACTTTCTTAGCCTGTAGATCCTGTTGTTAGCCATAACTTTACCAGGTGTCGAGGATAGCTTCAAGTTTTTACCCAAGTAGCAATTGACAAAATTCGGCCTTACCAGATACAATGTGTTGAAAAGCTCTTTGAAGTTATTCTGGAAAAGAGTTCCTGAGAGTATAATGCGCAGTTTTGAATTAACCTTTTTGCATGAATTCCATTGTATCTGGTAAGGCCGAATTTTGTCAATTGCTACTTTTTGTCAAAATTTGGCCTTACTGGATACAATGGAATTCATGCAAAAAGGTTAATTCAAAACTGCACATTATACTCTCAGGAACTCTTTTCCAGAATAACTTCAAAGAGCTTTTGAACACATTGTATTTGGTAAGGCCGAATTTTGCTAGTTGCTGCTTGGGTAAAAACTCGAAGCTATCCTTAACACATGGTAAAGTTATGGCTAATAGTAGGATCTATAGGCTGAGGAAGTTCTTCATGGATGAAATTAGGAATAAAATTTAGAATGGAAAAGAGAGTGGAAAAGTAGAATTTGATGAAACTCTTGCAAAGTTCAGGTTAATGACTGATGCTTTTGTTCATTGTTATGATGGGAAGATTCTGAATAGTCTTCCCAGAATAAAGGATTTTACTGTGATTTTGAGAACATCTTTTATACAGCAGGTTGTCTTAGATCAAATAAATGAAGCAAACAATTGTGAAAGAGCCAACAATTTTGAATTTGAAAAAAATGGTGTCTTATGTATAGACTCCCCCTATGATTTGCTCCTAGAATAAGGTATAGCAATTTTGAATTAGAAACAATGGTATATGAACAACTATTTAGCCTATCTATTATGCTACAATAATTAACTACAGGTTAGAACATATCCATATCAGCATAAAATAGCAGGTGCAATTCACCTCAAACTCTGTTGTGGTAATTGCTTTGTAAGGAAGTTTGCACTCCATGAACATTCTCTGTGCACATAGCCAAACATTTAAAGTTCTTAACCAAAGCTCCAAAAGTGAGTATCTTGTCATTGCATGACTCCTACTTTTACTTTGAGTATGACAGTACTTGAGCTTCTAGTGTTTCTAGACAAAACCTATAGCAGAAAAGTGTAGTCTCCATCTGAAGGAACCATCTTCAGAGCTCTTCCCTAAAATGAGGGTTGAAAACATTAGAAGAAAAGCAATACCATAATTCTAAAGTAACAATTTGTATCAAGACAAATGTCAGAAAGTATAATTAAAAAAGACAAATCCTTACAATTGGACCTCAAATTGGACCAAGCATATTTATGATTTTATCTTTAGACTGTAGGAACTTTCTCTGTCGAAGCTTCACGACCTCAAATTGGACCAGCAGATTTATGATTTTATCTTTAGAATGTAGGAACTTTCTCTGTCTGATATTCACGAACTCAAATTGGATCCAAAATTGGACCAGCACATTTATAATTTTCTCTGTTCATTGACATTTATATTCCTATACTCAGGTTATGCTTCTGAGTGAAAACACCTGGAAGTGTTTCAGACTAGCTCAAGGTACTCTCCAACTTGGTTATGTCACTGATAGCAATCCAAGTTTGCTTGAACCATCCATACCCAAATGTTGCATCACAATCTATTCTTCCTGCACATAAAAATGTCACATATTAACCCCTTCTAAATAAAACATTTGATCATCATAAAACCATAATTAATAAATCATTTCAATTTCAGAAAGAATCTTATGTCATTTACTATCAAAACAAAAGTTGTATAAATCACAAAAAATCCATGAAGCCTCCTAAATGTATCTTAAAGCAAGTTTACAGGATGGGTTTCAACATAAGAAGCTTTCTACTACAACTCTCAATGAATGTATTATAAGCAGAAAACAAAATTCTTCACACTCGAAGTAATGCAATCAAACATTTATTCCAAAAGTATGTTAGTAGAAGTTAACTAAAAACAAAATGATTTTTTGCTTGGTTTCTTTTATCAATATGCCACATGGAAATGGAATAATCACTAAGAAACCCTAACAATAAAAAATGAAGTAAAGGTTCAAGAAAGGAATTTCCAATGTACTATTTTGTAATGGTGACGAAGGCACTTATATGAGCATGACCTGCATACAAATCCCTACCATTGAATTGCCATCCATCCAAAGAGAAAATAAGCAATGTAAGGATTTGAGAAATATAAGTCCAAAGGGTTATGCTGTAATGGTAATGGAATCACTATAAGAGCACAACCGAGGAACAAATTCTTGTGACTACAATTATGTGATCCATATATTGGTCATGTGGCATAGTTGTGCTATAACAAATACATGATGCATTCATGTGTGACCCAAGTTTAATGTGGCTATGTTGTGATAAAAATGGAGGCACTCATATGAGCACAATTCATGTACAAATTAATTACTGTCATCACAATTAGGTGTCAATCATCATTGGGTGCATTTAGGTTGACTCAAGTTTAACAGGTTATAATGTAATGATAGCATGATCCAAGAGCAATTACCTCTTGCTGCAATAAAGAGCCTATAACTCTAGTTGATATGCAGAGTGGTTGTGTTATATCAATTATGTAGTGCATTCAAGCACAACCCATGTTTAATGGGCTATTCTAGAGAGTGATCAAGATTTTCTGAACCTTATGAATGTTACTTAAAAGTGTACAACTTAAACTACAGACCAAGTTTGTTACATACTTGAATGCAATCTTGGGTTACCACAAACTATAATAATGTGATTTGCTAATAACCATTATGGGAAGTATTAAAGCAAGACCCATAATATATAGGATACATTTCCTTGATCATGTTTACATACCTTAATGATCAAACACAAGCTTCCCACATGCTCTAGAATACAATCCAAGATCATACCACACCATGTCGAGACAACTAATTATCTGACCCAAGATTTAAGGTTGTTTTTTAATACCAACAAAAGCATCGGTAAGAGCATGACTAGGGTACAAACCCTAGGCCTCCATAGAAACATAAACCATAACTCTAGTGAATTAGTGAGGTTGCAATACCAGAAAGATTGAGACATTGTAGCCAATAACAAAATCTTGCAATCTAAAGATGGTAGCCAATAACAAGCACACTATGTAGCTCAGTGACATTTGTAAATGCAATCTATGGTAAGAAGAATGATAGTCACTTGAGGTGTGACAGTCAAAAAGAGGCTGAGTAGTGACAAGATAATAAAGCTCAAACCTTGCATAGTAAAGTGGAGATTTTAACAGTGAGTTTCCTTACCCCCTTGCTAACCTTAAGGGTTTTTCAAATGCTATTGATAATGTTAGACAAGGCAAATGTAATCAGGGAATGACTGTCCAAATGAAGTAACAATGGTAATCACAGGTTTAATGTTTCTTCTTAGCCATTATATAATGGAGGCAGTGGATTGCATGTTTGAGCAGTGTTTTGAGACTCATCAAAGATGGGAGAATAGTGAATAACACCTTGTGGACTGTGAAGTAGTGACAATAAGGCTGAAGGATCTTAAGACCCACAATACCATGAAACAATGAGTCCCCTGTAGTAAGTAAGTAGGCAGTCTATAGGGCATGGTTTGATTTTATAGAAGGATGCCCATGAAGGGAATCTTCAAGTGATAGTGAGTGAGCTATTTGAGATTGCAGCTAAGGGTGCCATATCTAGTCTTAAAGGTAGTTAGCAAAGCAGTAAATATGCAAGAAAATCAAACCCTACACAGCAAACAATTCACAATGTTATCTTACATAACGTCTTGAGTTTGAAGACAAAAATCTCATTGTATCTTGATGAAAGTAGTGACCTTAATGGTCAATCACTAGCAACCATGATTTTAAAACATGCTATTGTGCTTATGGAGGCATCATTTTAAGCAGGGTAGTGAGTGGTAGTTTGGAACAATGGTAGGTATGAAGGACTTGATTTATATGCATACTATGTAGTCTAGCTTAAGACAACGTTCTTAGAAGAGATTGAAGGTGGATTATGGAACTCAAGGGTTACCATGATAAAGATTAAACAAAGATTGAGATCTATTTAAAAGCCACTGTCATGAAGATATTAAAGATGTCACATGCAAAACCCTAGTAGCTGGAGTAATGAATACAGTACCAAAGAGGACAGTGAGTTGGGGCAGATTTAGGAGATCTCCACATTATCTAATCACAGGCAAATAAATCATTTATTTATTTTTTAAAATGAAAAGAAATCATTCTAAACCCTATATAGGATACATTATAAACCCTATATAGGATACATTGATACTTCAAAAGCATTTGAATTAGGAATTTGATATTATTCAAATATATGTCAATTAAATACATGGATTACAAACAGTAGCACAAACAATGTAACCCTTGTTAAGTAGAGCAGGAATGAGATAAGTAGCAATGAATCCTATGCCTCCTATCATGCACATCTCCTTACCATTCTCTGTCATTCTTTACTGAAACACTTCTCCATTTTGGTAGGCTACACCTGAAAATAAGGTTTTGACAAAGGTTTAGAGTATGTTTATTAAAATGAAAACTCCATTTTGGTGGGCTATGCCTGAAAATAAGATTTCAACGAAAGTTTTAGAGTATTTTGGTGAGCTATTGATTTTTTATTGTTTAAATGATTTATTCAAATGGATTGTGATAAATAAATGACTAACTATTTAGTCATTTTTATTTGTGTGACTAAATAATTTTTTAGTCAACGACCAAATTAGTCATTTATTTACTCATTTATAGTTGAGTTGCAAAAAATTAGTAGAATTTAGTCATTTTTAGTTGTTGTGACTAAAAGTTTTAGTCACTTAAAGTCATTTATTTACCAAAATTCTACTAGTATCCCCAATAAAGGAGGATGTAAAATCTAGTGAACCCTAATCATCACCAAAAAAAATGCACTCAAAGGATCAACACTATCCTTATCATCACTATTGTTAGTAGTGGAGGATAGTGGGTTGACTTTTGTGGAAGAAGGAATCAAATCATTAAGAGATTTTGAAAGAGGAAGTTGATGCCTTGCTTTCTCTTGCAAATAACTTTTTGAGTTTGGATCAACATGAACCGTATAGAGCTTATTGTTATGAACAAACTTCATTGTATGGTGAAGAGTAGATGGGATTGCTCCCATGGCATGAATCTGTGGTCTACAAGGGAGAATATTGTATGAAAGAGGATTAGGCATGACATGGATAAGTGTAGGTAAGGTCACAAGTCCAACCTTAATAGGTGTGATTGTACCTAGTGATTGTCTACCAACATTATCAAAGCCATGAATATTGATCTTATCTGGTTTGATAAGAAACGTATCTACACTGATTTTATGTAACAGGTCTATGCCACAAACATTAAGGCCCAATCCATTATCAATCATAGTACACTTTATTCCATTTCTATTAATGATGACAATTATCATGAGAGGATCATATTGGTATTGAACTTCAATGGGAGGTAATTCATGTTGTGGAAAGGTGTTATCTAGACTCGTTGCCTGCATATAATCAAACATGGCTACTACATCATTCAGTCTAATAGAAGGTGGAATTACTACATTTTGTAGAGCCTCTTAGAGCATTCTGGGGTATGTAGGTGAGGTTTCTATTAAATCCTAGAGTGAAATCTTAGTCAGAGTAGCACGAAGCTGCTCAAAAAAATTATATTCTCTGGTAGTATGTTGAGAAAGACAAGGAGGTGGGGGAAGAAAAGGTTGAGAAGGTGGAAGAGAAGTGGGCACGCTTGGTGCTTTCTTATTTTGCTTGTTATTGTGAGTGTTGTATGTGTGATAAATCGCATGATAATGAGGTTGTTGTGACACATTTTGAACACATTGTCTATTTTGAGTAATTTGCTTTGCAAAGTTGAAAATGTAACCAAGGGATTGAGATGGGTTTGGAACACCTCAAACTGTAATCACAGGTTTAGAGAGAGGAGGCAGATTAGGTGCCTTATGCACAATGATTTTAGGAATGTTTTGAACATTAATGCACTTCTCTAACATCTTCTTAGTGGGTGGGATAAGCCTATTAATGATGATGGAATTCATATTATGATCCTTTTGAGAATTATAAGATTTAGAAGAAGGCATGGAAAAAGTATGTTCAACATCTATCCGTGGGGGATGCAATGTGAGGGAAGACTCTTCATCCACTAATGCTTCATCTTCTAAAGAGGTTAGAGTATCAATGATTTCATCCTCTTCTTCCAAGATGTCCTCATAATTAGGAGGAATCTTAGGAGAGGGATCAAAGGAATACAATGGCATAGGAAATGCTTTGTTTTTACTATATGTAAGGAATGGAATGTCAATTTTGCAAACCTTTTGAGTAATAAGAAAGGATAGATGAATGAATGATCTTTCTTTCTAAATTAAACATAAATGACAAGTATGATATGCTACAACAATTTGTAATCAGATTTAGAAAGTAATCAACATAGCGAAGATCTGAAATAAGATTGCAATCATGACCATTAAGTGCAAGACTAGTGGGGTTTAACAAAAGGTGAGGCTTTTGGTAACCACAACAATGAAGAAGTATAAATGCAAGATGTGCAAATATAAATGTTTATTCAATTCAATAATAATTAGATATGATAAAAAAAAAAGAAGAAATTTGCAAATGTAGGATGCATTGGGTTCACCAAAATGTAGGATAGAAAAGAGAGACCTAATCACTATTTGACCAACTAGGTCAATCCTTTCAATCAAACTTTGGAACACAAGACACCAACAACTTCAAGCTAAGGTTGTTTTCCCTTAGGAAGAGCCTTGTTAGGTTGGTGAGGCCCTGTCTCTTTGGTGTAGTAAAAAAGATTAAGGAAATTATGCTAGATCTAGGGTTTTAGTGGTAAAATATAACAAAATAGGAGTTACTGACCTGTCAGGACTGAAAACCCAGAAAACTAGAGTAGAAAACTAAGTAGGGCTTTCAAGGATGACAACCAAAAGTAGGGTCAGATCTGGAGGGACTAGGGTGCCCAAGCACTAGTGTCCTATGGTTTTAGCTTATCTGAAGTCTGAGACTCTTTCGACACAGGTACTTTCATCCTTTCGTCAATCATTTCTATCTAGAACTTCATCTTCGACTTGCACACATAAAAGAGAGGAAATGTTGGTGTTGTTTAGGGGCTTGCCTAAGTTAAACACTGTGAATGGTGTTCCCACCTCCACAACAATAGTGATAAGAGTGATAAAGAGTGTGTGTTTATGATGAGCAAAGGTAAAACTTGTAACAAAGATTGTTGTAACCAAATGAAATGGTATAGAATTACCATGAGCATGAAACCCTAGGTGAAAGCATGTCGCAACATGAATCATCCACAAGGTGTTGAAGGAGGACATAGAAGCTTCCTTAAAGACCTGCAAGGGTTAATGTATACAATATTAATCTGCTAAAATAGAGATCTTATAGATAGATAAAGAGATAGAAACCTTGTTAGAGAGAATTATCATAGAGAGTCATTAGGAGGGTTATGTGTGTTCAAAACTTGTTTATATATGAATTCCAATTACTTTTTGAGGGCCCAGAATGAATTGAGGACAACATGATGCATCACCCAAGTCAAATAACGTCAACATACCTTAATTCAAACCTTTTTAGGACCTAATTAGTATAACACTAGCACTTGGGCACTAGGGTCCTAGACAATTAGCTCCTGAAGGGGTAGGTTGCTCGGGGACTTAGTGAAGATCCTTAATTAAGACCCAAAATTCATACAACTGTTATCACTCAGTTTTGCACCCTTGCATACAACCGTGAAGCCTCTGCAAACTGGAGTAACATGGGACTGATCTCTAAGTGTGGGACTTTGCTAAGTGAGATTAGACCTCCGGAGAAGGCCGGCTTCCTTATCTAGTTATCACCTAAAACTACTAAATTTTGAGGGGAAAAGGGAGAGAGAATGCTTGTAATGAAAATGAATAAAATCTTGAAAACATAAAAGGGTGATACACTAGACAGATTTAAAGAAACTTCCACACCACTGAGAAGATGCACAATGTAATCAAATACAGCAAGTAGGTATACACAAATTAGATGACTCTAGCAAAGGTGAGAAGCAATATGATTGAGAGGAATGAAACATTCACAGACAGACCATATGCAGATTCACACAGAACTAGAAAAATCAGTAAAGAGGTAAAATTAACTTGCATATATTCAATGGAAAGGCACGGTTACAACATATGGAAACCTTGTTTGGAAACAGAAAAGCCTTAATGCCAAAAAAATTTCCAACCTTATTTACAACATTCGAATGCCTATATATAGCATTCCAAACTATCCTAGGGCGGTTACAAAATTTGCTCTATGAGCTGGAAATGAAAATATCTCCCTGAAATGACTGTCTAGCTACATCAGTTATGGCGTTGAAATCTGGAACTGGGTAGATGAGGAGATATTTTCAGTCTTTATTGCAGTTGCTTACTCATTGTCAATCTAGAGAGAAGAGGTGGAAAGATATTCTTTGTCGTTAATGCGAGCTGCTTGTTCTGTCTGCTGCAATGAATGCCCAAAAATATCTCCATTTGCTAAAAGTCATCTCTAAAATATTCATCGTTCAAAACACAAATTTCTAGATCTAAAATTTGAAAAGTGACAAAAATCCTAAAAAAACCTTGCCAAATGAAAGAGGGGACCAAAATATGCAACTTTGCCTCTTGGAGCAGGTCAAAATTCACAAAAATGGAGGAGATACAGGTGGTCAAACTTTCGGTCAACTGCCTGTATATATCGCTTTTGCATTTTTGTGTATATCTCTACATCTTGGCGCCTGAATCGGCATTCAAAAACTCATTCTGCAACACCTTTGTATGTGCAGGGTGCCTTGTATATCAGGCTCTGCATATGCCTACAATTTCTCTTGTATGTGCGGGCCCCACCATTTGCCTCTCCCTTTACTAAATATGCAAACATACAAGCTGCGGACCTGAAAATGACCATTAGCTACTTTTCATTGTCCTGTCGGGTCTGACTTGTATCACTTTTCCTTGTACATTTCTTTGTATATGCAAATATACAAAACATCTATACATACAAACCGGACCTGAAGCCTGAATGTGCCATAATTGATTTTCACATCGGATCCATCTTGTATACCTCTTTTGCATCTTTGGCTTGTATATCGCAATATACAATTGCCATATACATACAAGCCACGGACCTAAAGCTGCATTCCACCAAATTGTACCTGTCTTGAAATCCAGCTTGTACATGCTCTTTTGTATGTCAAGACATACAAACACCTTTTATACAAGGCGGACCCAAGAACAACATAGAATAGATTGAAACTTCTATTCGGGTCCAGATTGTATATGTTTCCTTGTATATTGGCTTGTATGTGCGAACATACAAGTCGATATACATTTCACTGTAGCTTTTGAACCTTTGTATGTATATGATATATAAACCTCTTTGTATATTCATGGGACCCACCTTTTGTATGTTGGCGATACACAAATGCCTTTGTATATTTTCCCCGCGGCACTTCTTGCATGCAATCTCATTTGTAAACCTACGGGCCCCACCTCTTGCATGTCCTGCCGACACTGTAGCAAATGTACATTTGCACCCTTGTATATGCAAATATACAAACTCAAATATACAAACTCCATTACATACAAACAGGGAATCTTTATGGAATATGCCCGCAATGTATCTTTTAGTTTGTATGTTTCCTTGCATGTGCAAAATATACAAACACCAATATATACAAGGCGGACCTGAAAGCTTTATAGAACCAATTGAAACCTATATTCAGGTCCAGATTGTATATCAGCTTTGTATATTGGTTTGTATGTGTGAACATACAAGCCGATATACAAAGCACTATTCATGTGATCCTTTGTATCTCCATTCTTGGCACTATAGCAAATGCACATTTGTTTGTATATGCGGATATACAAATGCAACATACAAACCGTCTCACATACAAGCAAGGTATCTTTGATGGAATATACCCGTGATGCATATCTTCATTTGTATATAGCCGATTGTATGTGTGAACATACAAAGCAATATACAAGCCTTTTTATGCATTCAAGCGCATAATATTCTAAGGAATCTTCAATGTATATTACCTCGTATATTTTCTCCCTTTGCATTTTTGGCAAATGTGCATGCACTGTAGCACATGTTTGTTTTCCGACCTTGTATCTTTTCACTGCATATTTCTTTGTATCTCCATTTGTATATCTGAATATACAAGCCCCTCTATACATGCAGACCCGATATACATTTAGCGAATATTTTGAGAATCTGTGGAAGATTCCCTAAATGTATATGCACTTCCTTGGCCCAATATACATTCAGAAAATGTGTGTAACTCAAATTTTTTCATATTTTCTAAGGCCAATATAGATTTGCAAGCCGGCCAAATGTATATTTGAACTGTATGTTGACCAAAACTTTAACCATCAATAACTTCTTTATTTGGCCAAATTTCAGGGTGATGTAAAAAGCAAACCTGCCTATTTTTTCAAGCTCTATCCAATGGTAAGGTTTTTCTTAGGCAAGGCTCTTTGGGAAATTTGGCACTTTAAGCTTTATAGGAGTATTTAAAGAGGGATTTTCAAGGAAAATACCAGGTTAACTATTTTAGCTCTGGGTAGAGGAAAATAGGATAACATTTTGGCGACCTCTATGGGGTGTTTGCCTACTAAACAATTAGATCAGTGGCCTTATAGTATCCATTGGGCATGGGGTCAAGTCTAAAACCTGCTGGAAAACTAGAACCTATTTCCAAAAACACAAAAAGGGGAAGGGACTTGCATTCTCCTAATGACAATGCAGCCTGTGCAGAAGCACTTATAGAAAAGGAAAACTAAAATAGAAAGGAAACCTACTCTAATCCTAAACTAACCAATCAGTCATGACATTAAACAAAGCCATTAACTAGTTCTTGAAAATAATTGCCCTTCCTTAACAATTTACAATGTTCTTCATGCATGTGGGTAGTTAAAAAGAGATAGGGGGAAAATATACATATGAAAAATTGATAAAACATCCCCTTCAAAGTGGAGATAAACTCACCTATCCACATGGAATGATTGCTGATGTTTCTAACTTGTGATAAATAAATGGGCTGATCCCACTCATTTTGATGCTCAACTTCATGCTTAGAGGTAAGCATGAAAAGTGGTGACTCCTCTTGATATGTCTCCAGCTAAGCTAGATGCCTGATTGGGCATCCCCTTGAAATGACATGCAAATCACGTTGGATCTCATGTCTCTGCTCCGATTCCTCCTCTTTTTTCTCTTCAATTGGTATGATGGTGCCCTCCATTTGACTCTCATGTTGTTGTTGCATGTGAAACAGATGACTTGGGACCTCATGGCTTTCTCCCTCTTCCCTCAAAGAAACCAAGAGTATTGATATAATATCATCATGGCTGCATTCCTCTTCTTAGTAATCTGAATACTCTGGCCCCTGTGATTCTACTACAAATATGGCTGTCTGTACCTTATGAACAAGATGTTCATGATTTTCTAATTTAGGCTCAAAAAATGAGCCATGCACATGTTCAAAAGAGAAAACTTCCCCACCAAGAAGTTGATATCCCTGCTAGATAATAAAGAACAAATCTTCAACTTGCTCTCGTCCATGTTTAGTCTCCTCATTATTTTCAATAAAGCATGGGAGCTCCTCAAGCATATCAGCAGAATCAGCCTCTGCATCATCTATCAGAGGGCAACATGTTAGGCCTTCTTTATGGTTTGGAACCATACTGTCATGCTCAGCCCCAAACTGCAGCAATTTGTCATGATTTTTTGTGTTCTCTTGTTGCAGCATATCCACAACTAGCTGCTCACTTTCTTCATCTTCAACATAGTCAGGTAGCTTGTGAAGTAGGGCAGCATCATCCCTCGCTAAAGTGACTTTAGTAATACTCACAGGTGTAATAGATTCAAACAATTCTTTCTCTGTGAGTGTAGGAACAAATTGCTCCTGTAGAGGGATATAGGCTTTGAAACCTAGAAACTTATGGAGCCTAGGTTGCTCTTGGTCAAATATAGGCTCCTTCAGTGGATGAGACCCTCTAAAACTTGGAATATTCAATTCAAGAGACTTAGGAGACTCATCTTGCTTGAAGCTTGGTGTTCTAAAACTGGAAACCTGTTCTTCAAAGAATGGATTTGGAAATGATTAAGTTTCCAACCTTTGAAAAGGAGCCAATGAAAGCCTCTTTTGTTCTTCTTCTGCTAGCTGGATACTAGAGCATGCTTCCGTTTGTGTGTTTGGTGGAGGGTCTTCGTAGGGGAAAAAAGATGACCCTTTCCAACTTGGAACCTTAAAGGTAGAAGGTTGCCTGAAACTTAGAATTATGATAGGCATGGATTCTACAACTTTCTCTTCTTCCTGATTCTGAAATGGTATGAGAGGATTGGCCTTCACAAGGTTTGGTATCTTATAATCAGGATGATTGGTCCAAGAAGGCTACCGTGGTAGAGAAGTTTGAGCCACTTTCATAAATTCACCTTGGCTTGAAGGATGAACTTGTTTGAAGCTGGGAATAGGAGAGAAATTTTTTACTTTGAGCTCTTGTTCTTGAGCAAGCAACTGTTTCATTTGTTTCTCCTTAACTACAAGTTGCATTTTCAAGCATTCCCCCTCATATACTCTTCTATTTTCTGCTTCCCGCTCTGACAAATAAGCTTGATATGCAAGCTCCTCTTGCTGCGTGTTATACTGTGCTTCCTGATCTATCTCTGAAATTTGCCTTTGGAAATCCATTAACCAACTCTCAATGCTACCCAAATCAGTATCATTTTGGGACTTACTAAGGATGCTACATGTTTGATTTAGACTAGATTGGGTTTCACAAGGCTGACTATGTTAGCAAGGGACACTATATGGATTTATGGTTGTTGTCATTGATGGCAACAAAGGTCATCCCACATATCCGAAAGTCATGATGTGTCTCTACCGGAAGTCAAAATAAACAATGTTGTGGTCCGGTGAACAAGAACAGAGCATGTGGCAAGGTTCGACAGATTGGTCCGGATCTCTCAGAGGAAGTGTCTTGGTGCAGTGCGGATTTGGGGAAGCCAAGAGGACTACCTTGAGTGGTATATTCCAAGGATTTAGCCTCCGGTGATGGACAAGGAAAAAGATATGAATAGTTGAGTACCGGATTCCTGAGAGACAGTGAAAACAGAGGAAGAACTGACTGACAGAGTATCAGACTACTTTCTGGATGTGTTACTGTTGATGATAGAAGTTGTGAAGGCATGAATCATGTTTGGCCGACATGATTAATGATATCTACAAGTATATGCTTGATCCGCATTGCTTGGTGAGGAAGGATTCAGCCGACAGAACAAAAGTTTGTAAGAAACTAGACTGTTCCGGATGCCGACTAGAAAAGTGATGAAATTACTTGTGCGGATATATATAGAGGATGGATTTAGTTGTGAAGAGTGTGATGGTGTGAAGATATATGCGAAGAAGTCCAGAACAGAGCAGAAGTAGCAAAAAGGATCCGGTATGTGAAAGATAGCAGAATAAAGAACAGAAGAAAGATGAAGTGCAGCAGATCAGTGTACTGAGCCTAACCGGAACTGAACTCCAGCATATGCAGATGCTTCCAATCAGTTCAAGACTGTGATTCTTATCACTTTGTAGATAGTGTGTCTTCTTGTAGGCAGTGGGCCTCTTGTGAGCAGTGTGCTCGGGCAGTGAGCCCTAATTGGCAAGTGCCATTTTGTAATTTCCTATTCTTCTAACAGAGAATAATTTTGGGTTAATCACCCCGTGGTTTTCTCCCTTAACAGGGTTTCCACGTCAAAAATACTGTGTTATGTGTTTCTTATTTCATGTTAATGTTTTAGTGCTTGATTCAATGCTGCATCAATTAATAAGAAAGTTCAATAAGGGAAATAATTAGGATAACTGATTCACCCCCCCCCTCTCAGTTATCAACAATTGGTATCAGAGCTAAGTTCCTCCTAATAGAGCCTAACAGCTTGAGGAAGATCTGGGATTTCAAATGGATGCATATGGTTTAAGGGAGCAACTCAAGACTACTCTTAAGGATCTTGAACAGTCAAATTCTGAAGTCAGTGAATTAAAGGAAAGACTCAAACAGGCTGATGAATTCATGAGAGAATTAAAAGACAAATTAAGTCTCTCTATGAAAAAGAGAAAGGAGCTGCTCCAACAGTTGGCAAGACAAAGTGAAGAAAGAAATACAAATGAAGAATTGACTGAGCAAACCAAGTTATGTGAAAAGTTATCAAAAGAAGTCATTATGTTAAGACATGAAATGGAATCAGGAACTATAAAGTTTACTCAAGAGATTGAAGAAAAAAGAAAGGCTGAAGACAATCTAAGACAATCTCTTAAAGAAAAATCAGAAGAATGCCACCAGATGGACAGGATTATCAGACATCTTGAATCTGATCTTGAAGATGCCAAAGATAATGAAGAAAAACTTGAGGATCAAATTGCCTCTCTCAAAAGAGACCTTCAAACAGCAAATGAATATAAAGAGAAATTCAAGATAAGTTCTGCTCAACTTGAAGTTCTTCTAGGAAGTCAAAAGAGGACAGATGACAAGTATGGTTTGGGATATGAGAAAGGAGAAAGCTCCGGAACCAGTCAGAAGAATCTTGGATCAGAAAATCCAAGGAGCAGGCCTAGAAGACCTCCGGTAAGACAGCCAAATGCTCAAAGATATCCATCCTTCAATGGATACTGCCACAGCTGCAACCACTTTGGTCACAAAGCTAATCAGTGCAGAATGAGAATGAATCAGATTAATTCATCCTTCTCCGGACAGTGCTTCAACTGCAAAAGGTATGGACACAAATCCCATGAATGCAGAATTATGCAAGTAAACAAATCATTCAAAGGTAGATGCTTCACATGCAATAGAGTAGGTCATATGGCTAATCAATGCAGATCAAGAGGATATCAGTCAAATATGCAAAGAAATGTTATTTGCCAAATCTGCAATAGGTCCGGTCATAATGCTAAAGTCTGCAGAAACAAGTATCAGGACAAAAGAGGTCCGGTGTATAATCAGAATCAAGACAAGGGTAAACAAAAGATGAATGCGGATGAAGTTAGGAATCAGATGAGCAAGATTTGGGTGAAGAAAAGTTCAGAGAATGTAGAGGTTGGATCCGCACCAGACTCTGGTGCTGGTATTTCTTCCAGAAATTAAAAAGTGAGCTCAGGCTCAGGGGGAGACTCAAAGAAAATCCTGTTCCCCCAGCCAAACAAATGGTGCCGAATGTGGCACAAGATGCGGATTAAAGGGTTTGCAGATATGAGTCTTGAGATGCTTCAGTCAAGTTTTCAGAGGTCCGTATGGAGTTATGGAGAAGCTGTGATCGATCAAATAAGACCTGTTCAGGGAGATGCTCCGGTATGACAAAGGATTACAAAAAGGTCCGGAGAGATCCGGAAGTGCACTATCTTGTTCTGCGGATTGGACAGAATGTTTGGGATGTTCTTGTAATATGTTACCTCTATTTATTCATGATTGAAAGATCCGGATGATATTCACAGATCAGGACTAATCCGGGATACTCCAAGCTATCCAGACAAGGCGAACCGGAATAATGTAGGTGAAGCATTTATTGCAGACAGATATTAGGGTTCGCGGAGCAATATAAGGGATTTCTCAAAAGTCATTTGCTCATTCTGCACTTAAGAAGAAGCGAATAGTGGAGCTCTGCAACAAGATTCATCAAGCACACCAAGGATCTCCTGCCGAAGTCATTACATAAAGAAATCAATCCAATCACTCCGTGCAAGTCGAAGGCGCATAAGGTATTCTCCGTTTTTCATTACCTCACTGCAAATCTTTGAAGAATGGCTACTCCAAACATAGTTAAGATCTCTGATAGACCTCGCCCCTCATTCAAGAAACATCCCTACAAATCATTGGAGGTAGATCCACTAGGAGCCTTCTCTAGTGTTCCTCACGGAGTTTTACATACTGAAGACATTAGGGTTTACATACATGCAAGCATTGAGGAATTTGGGGAATTCAAATTAAGAGACCTCTATCACAAGCAACTGATAGACAATGCTTTTGAGCTTAAACCAGAGTATAAGGATATCCAGAAGAAACAGTTTGAGCAATTTATTCATTTCCCCTGCTTTGAAGAAGATGAATGCGTCCGGTATGTACTGAGCAGGATGCATGACAACTTTCTATGGCTGGATAGACCCTGCAAGATCACAAAAGAGGCAATCAGAGCAGTAACTGGTCTATACTCTTCCGGAGGGATACCTATCCTCAAATCTGTCAAGAACAACATTGTATCTGAGGCCACCGGATCAAAATTTGATAAGAGGGCAATGACCATTGAAGATATTTTGGATCCGGATATCAAATATGCATCCATGATAATAGGATACAAGATCTATCACTCCAGCAGGGAGAATTCTGTATCCGGAACTGCAGTATACACTGCCTATGAAATGCTAAGAAAGAATGCAGAATATGATCTCTGCGAACTACTGCTAAGCCAATTAATGGAAAATATACAGAAAATCAAGAAGGATAAGAAGAATTCCTTTAAGTATGGTACTCTTATTGTATGTCTATTCTTCTACTTCATGAATGAGCTACCCGGAACAAGTGGATGGGTATGGCAGAATGACAAACCTGTTGCAGTCCAGATAAGAGACTATTTGCATGGACTTGGGGATGCAAAAGCGAGAAATACAGCTCTATGGGGATACTTCAAAAACTTTCAGAGCATGATGCAAGCAAGAGAGAGAATTCCCCAGTCTCTTGTTGAAAAATACAAAGACTCAGTGTGCTTTATGGTTGACACTGATCAGTGCCTAATGGAGGTAGTGGAGCCAAGGACTGTCTGGATCATGCCCATGGGGTATGAAGTGGATGAACATATAGTGGAGCTACATGTTGAACACATGCTAAGTCAGCCCAAAGATCCTAAGGCAGAAAGGTTTGGAACCTTTGAGGAGCTGAGTGTAAAAATACATGTAGAACTCAGGGAACCTGAGATTAAAAGAAAGGTGAGAAAAGAAGTAGAGCACATTGCTCAAGGCCTAGGCATTTCAAAGGAGGCACTTGATGCCAGCCGGGAAAAGAGGAGGAAGGCTGAGGAAGAAGAGAAAAGTAAAGAAAGTGCTCCGGTTGAAGCTCCCACCCGGACCAGATCATCAAAGAGATCTGCACCTCCCACAACCAAAAGTTCAAAACCGGAAGTCCAGGCATCCGGTAAGAGATCCAAGACAAAAGCCACAAGGGCTTATGGAAGCCAAAAGGATGAAGAGGAAACAGAGTCAGATGAGGGAGTAAAAGAAATAAAGAAACAGAAGAAGAAAGGATCCGGTAAGCCCTCCACAGGCCAAGACAAGGATGAAATGGCAAAGGTATCTGTTGAAAAGCCCACTCTGTCTCTAGAGAGCATAATCAAGTCGGTCACGGTGGATGGAAACCTTCAACCAATGACTGAATCCTATGATGACTTCAGTGAGGCTGATCAAAAGACTCTGCAGGAAGCCACAGTTAAATATCTGAACATATATAATAAGGTTTTCATTGAAATCATATCTCTTATTCCTAAAAGCCTAGAAAAGGAATTGGAAGTAAGAAAGAATAATGCTCATGCTAAAGATCTTGAGATCCGGGAGCAGATAGCTATTCAGCTATATCCTCAAATTGATCCCAAGACAATGAACATTATCTTCAAGGACTGCAAAGATGAGTTCAGAAGCAAAGCCAAGATGAATCAACTCATGCTTGGTGAGACTGACAAAGTGGCCCAAGAAACAGAAGAGATCCTCCGGAAGGCCTTCAAAAGGTTCAATCTTCCTGTTGTAGAGGACCTAGGTACAGAAACAGCTGAGGACTTGGAACCCTCTGTTCCGGAAGAAGTGGACCCTGAGCATACAAGCATCTCTCCTCCGGTTTCCCCTACAGTCTCTGGATCCAAAGAAGAAGAGCAATTACAGGAGAAGGAAGCAGTGGTGAAAGACAAAGAGGTTGACAGTTCCAAGACTGCAGAAGAAAAGAAACATTTGTCTCCGGCAAGAGACACTGCACAAACTGTTCAACAATTTTTGAGCAAAGAAACTTTAGAGATTGATGAACCGGAGCTCCTAAAAGGCCCATTCGACTTTGACTCTCTCTCTCCGGTACAAACAATGAAGATAGCTTCATTTGCAAATGCCAAGGCAAATGAAAAACTCCTGAAGTCTCATATGGAAGACTGTGAGTTGATAGAGGCTGCTTCCGGAGTACTTGTAAAGATTATGCCATCAATCCAGATAGATCCGACAGCCTCCACTTCCGGTAATCTAAAAACCTTAGTCAGCAGTGTTGATACACATTTTGATTCTCTAGAAAAATCAGCTGAAGAAAAGGTTCGGAAGGAATTTTTGGATAAGAGATTTTCAGAAATATTAGAATTAATCTCTAAAGATAGGAAGATTGTAAGCATTGGAATAAAGAGCTTAGAAAATGCTCTTAAGGATGGCGGTGACATCTACAAATTTTTCATATCCTGGCCAAAGGCAACAGCAGCAATTGACAAGAAAATAAAAGAGGAACAGGACAAGCTACAAAGCTTATCTCAAAGTTTTGATCCTCTCTCTTCCTCCATAATAAATCAAGAATGTCAGACTATTGCAGTCTTGAATGAAATAAAGAATCTTGAGAAGGAAAGGAAGAACATCACTAACCGGATGGGAGAACTTAGACGGATTATAATCCCTAAGTTGGAAACTATGCATGAGGCCATCAGTGATGCTCAGACCACCGCCCAAACAAAAGATCCGACAGATCTCAAGCGGGCAGAAGCTTTTGCATTTTTGTTGAGTGGTCACATTTCAATTTTGGACAGAATGAAGCAAAGTTGGGCTACAGAAATGATTCAATTGCAGACATCCTTTGCAGACATTCTTCAGTATATGTGAGTATATAAATAAGCGGCTATGTATAGAAAATTTTTTTGAAAATTTTGGTGTGCGGACCCCACCCTTTGCCATTGATGTCAAAGGGGGAGTGAGGAGCAGTGAAAAATGAGGAATCCAACTAAGGGGGAGTTCCGGAAATTGTATATAAAGACAGAGCATCAGCAAAGGGGGAGCATAGTAAAAACAC
The DNA here is from genome assembly GCA_027924645.1 of Cunninghamia lanceolata. Lineage (NCBI taxonomy): Eukaryota > Viridiplantae > Streptophyta > Pinopsida > Cupressales > Cupressaceae > Cunninghamia > Cunninghamia lanceolata. Next base: position 13,506,477 of record BSBN01001272.1, on the reverse strand, counting down.
TTAGTCATTTTTCACTAAGTGTTGCCATCAATGCCAAAGGGGGAGATTGTTGGCAAGAGACACTATATGGATTTATGGTTGTTGTCATTGATGGCAACAAAGGTCATCCCACATATCCGGAAGTCATGATGTGTCTCTACCGGAAGTCAGAATAAACAATGTTGTGGTCCGGTGAACAAGAACAGAGCATGTGGCAAGGTCCGACAGATTGGTCCGGATCTCTCAGAGGAAGTGTCTTGGTGCAGTGCGGATTTGGGGAAGCCAAGAGGACTACCTTGAGTGGTATATTCCAAGGATTTAGCCTCCGGTGATGGACAAGGAAAAAGATATGAATAGTTGAGTACCGGATTCCTGAGAGACAGTGAAAACAGAGGAAGAACTGACTGACAGAGTATCAGACTACTTTCTGGATGTGTTACTATTGATGATAGAAGTTGTGAAGGCATGAATCATGTTTGGCCGACATGATTAATGATATCTACAAGTATATGCTTGATCCGCATTGCTTGGTGAGGAAGGATTCAGCCGACAGAACAAAAGTTTGTAAGAAACTAGACTGTTCCGGATGCCGACTAGAAAAGTGATGAAATTACTTGTGCGGATATATATAGAGGATGGATTTAGTTGTGAAGAGTGTGATGGTGTGAAGATATATGCGAAGAAGTCCAGAACAGAGCAGAAGTAGCAAAAAGGATCCGGTATGTGAAAGATAGCAGAATAAAGAACAGAAGAAAGATGAAGTGCAGCAGATCAGTGTACTGAGCCTAACCGGAACTGAACTCCAGCATATGCAGATGCTTCCAATCAGTTCAAGACTGTGATTCTTATCACTTTGTAGACAGTGTGTCTTCTTGTAGGCAGTGAGCCCTAATTGGCAAGTGCCATTTTGTAATTTCCTATTCTTCTAACAGAGAATAATTTTGGGTTAATCACCCCGTGGTTTTCTCCCTTAACAGGGTTTCCACGTCAAAAATACTGTGTTATGTGTTTCTTATTTCATGTTAATGTTTTAGTGCTTGATTCAATGCTGCATCAATTAATAAGAAAGTTCAATAAGGGAAATAATTAGGATAACTGATTCACCCCCCCCCTCTCAGTTATCAACAGACTATAGGTATGAATGGGCTGCAAACAAGGATAAGCAGAATTGGCTTGAAAATGCTCCTGTCGGTAATGCTGGTTGTAATGAGGCAAAGAACTGTTTGGAGGGCAAAAGTTTGAATCTTCATGGAATGGAGGAGAATAACCATTGTGGTGTTGATAACTAGACATTGCAAGGGTAAATCATGAACATAGGCAAGTCTAGATAATAAATTAGGAATGAATATAGACCACAGGGTCTTGCACACTAAGATGTGAGTTGAAACACCAAATGGAGTCACCAGGTGCTATGAAAACTGTCAAATGATAGTAAAACTAATAAGTAGCACCAACCTCATTAGCTGCTTGGAAAAAATTAGACTGCTGTAACTAGCTGATTCGCCATTAGAGTCACCATGGTGTTGTTTGTACTGCCCCCAAAGGCTGATAATACTGGGAGAAACACCAAATCTCTCAGTATTTTGATGATAAGTTCATCATACGAGTCCCACCGGGTGTGCCAAAGTTGTTATCACTCAGTTTTGCACCCTTGCATACAGCCGTGAAGCCTCTGCAAACTGGAGTAACATGGGACTGATCTCTAAGTGTGGGACTTTGCTAAGTGAGATCAGACCTCCGGAGAAGGCTGGCTTCCTTGTCTAGTTATCACCTAAAACTACTAAATTTTGAGGGGAAAAGGAAGAGAGAATGCTTGTAATGAAAATGAATAAAAGCTTGAAAACATAAAAGGGTGATACACCAGACAGATTTAAAGAAACTTCCACACCACTAAGAAGATGCACAATGTAATCAAATACAGCAAGTAGGTATACACAGATTAGATGACTCTAGTAGAGGTGAGAAGCAATATGATTGAGAGGAATGAAACATTCACAGACAGACCATATACAGATTCACACAGAACTAGAAAAATTAGTAAAGAGGTAAAATTAACTTGCATATATTCAATGGAAAGGCACGGTTACAGCATATGGAAACCCTGTTTGGAAATAGAAAAGTGTTAATGCCAAAAAAATTTCCAACCTTATTTACAACATTCGAATGCCTATATATAGCATTCCAAACTATCCTAGGGTGGTTACAAAATTTGCTCTATGAGCTGGAAATGAAAATATCTCCCTGAAATGACTGTCCAGCTGCATCAGTTATGGCGTTGAAATCTGGAACTGGGCAGATGAGGAGATATTTTCAGTCTTTATTGCATCTGCTTACTCATCGTCAATCTAGAGATGAAGAGGTGGAAAGATATTCTTTGTCATTAATGTGAGCTGCTTGTTCTGTCTACTGCAATGAATGCCCAAAAATATCTCCATCTGCTAAAAGTCGTATTTGAAATATTCATCGTTCAAAACACGAATTTCCAGATCTAAAATTTGAAAAGTGACAAAACTCCTAAAAAACCTTGCCAAATGAAAGAGGGGACCAAAATATGCAACTTTGCCTCTTGGAGCAGGTCAAAATTCACAAAAATGGAGGAGATACAGGCGGTCAAACTTTCGGTCAACTACCTGTATATATCACTTTTGCATTTCTGTGTATATCACTACATCTTGGCCCCTGAATCAGCATTCAAAAACTCATTCTGCAACACCTTTGTATGTGTAGGGCGCCTTGTATATCGGGCTCTGCATATGCCTACAATTTCTCTTGTATGTGCGGGCCCCACCATTTGTCTCTCCCTCTTCTGAATATGCAAACATACAAGCTGCGGACCTAAAAATGACCATTAGCTGCTTTTCATTGTCCTGTCGGGTCTGACTTGTATCACTTTTCCTTGTACATTTCTTTGTATATGCAAATATACAAAACATCTATACATACAAACCGGACCTGAAGCCTAAATGTGCCATAATTAATTTTCACATCGGATTCGTCTTGTATACCTCTTTTGCATCTTTGGCTTGCATATCGCAATATACAATTGCCATATACATACAAGCCACAGACCTAGCGCTGCATTCTGCCAAACTGTACCTGTCTTGAAATCCGGCTTGTACATGCTCTTTTGTATGTCAAGACATACAAACACCTTTTATACAAGGCGGACCCGAGAACAACATAGAATAGATTGAAACTTCTATTCGGGTCCGAATTGTATATGTTTCCTTGTATATCGGCTTGTATGTATGAACATACAAGTCGATATACATTTCACTGTAGCTTTTGAACCTTTGTATGTACATGATATACAAACCTCTTTGTATATTCACGGGACCCACCGTTTGTATGTTGGCGATACACAAATGCCTTTGTATATTTTCCCCGCGGCACTTCTTGCATGCAATCTCATTTGTAAACCTACGGGCCCCACCTCTTGCATGTCCTGCCGACACTGTAGCAAATGTACATTTGCACCCTTGTATATGCAAATATACAAACTCAAATATACAAACTCCCTTACATACAAACAAGGAATCTTTATGGAATATGCCCACAATGTATCTTTTAGTTTGTATGTTTCCTTGCATGTGCGAAATATACAAACACCTATATATATAAGGCGGACCTGAAAGCTTTATAGAACCAATTGAAACCTATATTCAGGTCCGGATTGTATATCGACTTTGTATATTGGTTTGTATGTGCGAACATACAAGTTGATATACAAAGCACTATTCATGTGATCCTTTGTATCTCCATTCTTGGCACTGTAGCAAATGCACATTTGTTTGTATATGCAGATATACAAACGCAACATACAAACCATCTCACATACAAGCAGGGCATCTTTGATGGAATATACCCGCAATGCATATCTTTATTTGTATATAGCCGATTGTATGTGCGAACATACAAAGCAATATACGAGCCTTTTTATGCATACAAACGTGGAATATTCTAAGGAATCTTCAATGTATATTACCTCGTATATTTTCTCCCTTTGCATTTTTGGCGAATGTACATCCACTGTAGCACATGTATGTCTGCCGGCCTTGTATCTTTTCACTGCATATTCCTTTGTATCTCCATTTGTATATCTGAATATACAAGCCCCTATATACATGCAGACCCGATATACATTTAGCGAATATTCTGAGAATCTGCGGAAGATTCCCTAAATGTATATGCACTTCCTTGGCCTGAAATACATTCAGAAAATGTGTGTAACTCAAATTTTTTTCATATTTTCTAAGGCCGATATAGATTTGCAAGCCGGCCAAATGTATATTTGAACTGTATGTTGACCAAAACTTTGACCATCAATAACTTCTTTATTTGGACGAATTTCAGGGTGATGTAAAAAGCAAACCTGCCTATTTTTTCAAGCTCTATCCAATGGTAAGGTTTTTTTTTAATGCAAGGCTCTTTGGGAAATTTGGCACTTTAAGCTTTATAGGAGCATTTAAAGAGGGATTTTCAAGGAAAATACCAAGTTAACTATTTTAGCTCTGGGCAGAGGAAAATAGGATAACAACAACATTCAAGAAGATGCTAAAAATTATGTGAAATTATTTGGGGTGATAATTTATGACACTACAAAAGTGTTAAAAAGTGATGGAAATGTGTTCAAAAGATATATCATGGAGTCGTTGAAGCATGAAGCAGAGCTGTTGAACCAAGAGCGGAGCTACCAAACCGAGAGAGGAGCTACTGATTTGTATCCTACATGTCACAAAAGCTAAATAACACAAAAATTTTGATTAGTGATTAGGGACGTGTGTCCCACCGAGCATGCCAAAATGTGTACAGGGGAAAGTGAACAAAGAGAAACAAGTTAAAATGTAATTAACCTATTTCATTCACAATCCTATGCAACCTCAAGATTAGACTAAAAAGGAAATTCAATTCAAATCAATTTCACCCATAAATATGAATTCAATTTGATATTTCCTAAGCTAATTGCTAATTTTACTTGATGTTTAATTGATCACACTAGCAACATTTCTTTGCCTTCAAAAGTAATAATCAAAATGGATGGAGGCACCTCCATTTATATATTTTTGAAAGTGGAGATGGAGGGTCGAGATTGAAGATGAAGATCAAGGGCTCATATTGCTTGAGAGATCTTGAGCAATGAGAGGATGAGAAGTGGCAAGTGAGGATTTGTTGAGAAAGGAGCTTCCATGATTTTATGAAAATCAAGGGTAGAGGAGAGATCTTTGAATTAGTGGATGGCTAGGATTAAATGGGTAGATGGACTTTTGAGGTATTAATGAAAAGGTAAGGTTTAGATTTTATTCAAATTTAAAATTGTAAGGCATGAGAACAAGTGTAAATTTTAAATTTGAATAAAAAAGAATGGAAGATTTTCCCATATCTCCAAGTACCACTTGTCATGTACATGCATGTACCTATTATGACAAGTGTATCCTCTAGATGGTTGGTGGGATGTAATCATTGATCAAGCCAAATAAACACATGTGCATATGATTAGGGAGGTAAATGGTGATTATAAAAAGTAATCAAAAGTGGACAAAATCCAAATTAAATAAATACACATATTTATTTAATTTGGGGAAGAAGGGGACTATAGTTTTAGAAAAATAAATATTTGTCCAAGGTTAAATTGATGAAATAGACAAATTAGTGATTTTAGGTGATGAAGTTAAATTATTTAAGTGTTAGAAAATATTGGTGAAATAATAAAATATTTAATTAATATGAGTGTCGTAAATGGAATAATTGATTAAAAATAATCGATTATAGAAGAAATAGTTAGGATTGACGAGTTGTCAATTTTTAGGTTTCTACAAAGGTATTTCGGCAAATTCATTAGTTTTAAATGATTAGTGAATTATTAGAAGGAAAAATATCTATTTAAAAAATATGCAATTTTGAAATATCCTCTTTTGAATTAGCATGCAAGTGTGAAATGGAGAAGAAAGTGAAATACAGGTTTAGAATTTTTTGGAGTAAAACAGGAAAAAGGAAGGGTTTTATGTGGATTTATTCTTTTTGCTCTATTTTTCTTTTCTTTTTCCCTCTTGTGTGTGTGGATTCTTGGATTAAGAAAATGAATATTGGAAGGGTTTTTCTTGTAGATTGAGAGCTTTTATGGATTGGATTTCTTGAAGATAGGAATCTTACACATGTGCTTTCTTGGGATTGATTTCTACCTCAAGAATCTCCATGGGAAAGCTTGCACAAAAAGAGACATTTTCCTTTCAATAAAAGAATACAATTTCTTCATGTCAATTTCTTGTATGTCCATGATCCCATATCAATTCAAATAGGCATATGGATTTTTTGATTATGCTTGAAATTATTTTTGGAAGGAATTCATTTTGTTAAGCATTTGTTGGAATTGTAGATTTTAATTCTTTTAGTTGTAGCTTCATACTATTTGTTGAATTTTAAAATTGACACCATTAACCCAGAAAAAAATTTCTTCAAAAAATCATGTGATTGCATATTTGTGTTGTTGGGTGGATTTATAACAAAAGGGTATTGTTAGAAGAGTGATTGCGTGTTTCTTAAAGTTTTCTTGAGAAACATGAAATGGCCCAAAATCCCATTAAAATTATCCAAAACAATTATGTGATTGAAAAAATATGATCCTTGGCCTATTCAAAGCAAGAGGGTATTTTTTTTTTTGAAATTATGCACTTTTTATGTATGGTAAAATTTAGTGAATAGTGAAAAGCTTGAAGCTTCCACTAATGGCAATTGAGCTTTTTGCATGGTTCTTGAAATAAGAAAAATATGAATTTTGGATTTTTAAGCCATGTGAAAGCCCTTTATTTTGTGGGACAAAATGTCTCATGTTAGAAATGTGATTTCTACCTTTTTGGATATGGGTGTCATGTTTCTTGGCCTCATTTTCCATGCTTTGGCTTTTTATTCAAAGTTGACTTTTGAAAGGCCTCATGTTGGATATGTTTTTTTTCTCTTGGATATGATTGTGTTTTGAACTCATTTTCCATGCCTTGACTTTATGGAAAAAGTTGACTTTTAGACTTGGGATTGGATACATAGTAGTTCCTTTCCTACTTTTCATTAGGTCATTGGTACTGGTGCAGGAGCACCCAATCTACAAGAGCCTTCATGAGGCATTAGCTGTCTTAAAGTTGTTTTTATGTTTTCAATGAAGTCCTAAATGGACATTAAATGTAATAAGGTTTGAATTGACCGTGCTTGCTATTTTTAGGATAGTTTGTTGGGTAGCTGTTAGTTGGTTAGGCGGTTACATCTCCCAGTCACTGGGAGTCATTTTCTGTACTACCTCGTGAGGGGATAAATATGTGAGATCTGATCGATCTCAGGACAAGAAGAGATAGATAGGTCAGAAAGATTATAAATCAATTTTGTGAAGAAATAAAAGAAGTTTGTGTTCTAGTGTAATCGCAAGGGATATCGTTCGGGGTCATTCCACTAGTGGATTTCTTTGAAATCAGTGGAATGACCTCCATATCATTGAGTTTTATTTCTGTTCTATAGGTTTTTTACATTTTCCATGTGTTGTTCAGTTAAAATGGTTGCAGGGGAGGAATTGTGCATTTTATGCATATATGCCAAATGTATATGGTGAATGTACATTGAAAATGTACATCGAATTTATGCGAAGATTAATAGGTTGAAGTGGTATGTGTTGAAGGCATCGGCATAAGGAGGTGTATCGGCGGAGTGGCTTAAAGTTGGACCGACGATGGAGGTCTGGCCAACAAAGAGTATATCGGCATGAGATATGCCATCAGTGGAGAAGTTAAATGTGTTGCCGATAGTCATAGTCTGGCCGACGGCATTGGTAGTATCAGGGAGACAATAGAGATGAGCAAAAGACTCAAGGAGTTCGCCGATAGTGGAAGTCCCACCGATAGGTGAAAAGGAGATTCTTCATCGGTAAGAGGGTGGCGATCGGTATAGAGATTTTAGAGGTGGCCGATAGAGGTTATCTTGCCGATGGGGACATGAATACATATTTTGATATTGTATGGTCTTTATTGAAAGGTGATTAAGTTAAACCCTAGCTTTTTGTGGGTTGATGGGTATTTTTCACCCTATCATGTAAGCATCCGCTGCATGCTCTACATCAAATTGGTATCAGAGCTAGCAAAAGCTCTGGGAGGAGATGTTATTTCTGAGATGAAGAGTTGAAACAATATGTTTGGTTGGTGACCATTATTTGGTGTTACTAAGTTGTTTGGTTGTAGGTGCTTGGTCCATCTAGCTGCAGAAGGACGTTTTCTGAGGTTGTGTGTGTGTGGGCAGACAAGATGAGGTCTGTCATGACCATTCTCCAATGGAGATTAGGCTGGATAAGGGTGCAGAGAGAAACCACTGAGGAGAGAGTGGTAGGTGCATCACCAGGATCTACTGTTGGGTGAGATGAATGGTTTGGTGAGTTGGTGTTGTAAAGCAGTGAGAGAGATGGATACCTGACTGAAGAAGCACTTGATGTTGCAGCCTGAAGAGTACTCCACTGATGGGAGTAAAAGGAGCCTAAAGAAGCTCTAAAGTTGATGGTTGTTTGATTTTGTTGGTTGGTTGGTCACTAGCTATGGATGTGAAGATTGGAAGCCTGAAGCTGAGAAGATTGAAGACAAAATGAAGTTGTTTGCAGCAGATCACATAACTCTTGGGACAAGAGTTTTTTTTCAACTTGGGGAGTATGGTGCAGGAGCACCCAATCTACAGGAGCCTTCATGAGGCATTAGCTGTCTTAAAGTTGTTTTTATGTTTTCAATGAAGTCCTAAATAGACATTAAATGTAATAAGGTCTGAATTGATCGTGCTTGCTATTTTTAGGATAGTTTGTTGGATAGCTGTTAGTTGGTTAGGCGATTACATCTCCCAGCTGCTGGGAGTCATTTTATACTACCCCGTGAGGGGATAAATATGTGAGATCTAATCGATCTTAGGACAAGAAGAGATAGATAGGTCAGAAAGATTATAAATCAATTCTGTGAAGAAATAAAAGAAGTTTGTGTTCTGGTGTAATCACAAGGGATATCGTTCGGGGTCATTCCACTGGTGGATTTCTTTGAAATCAGTGGAATGACCTCCGTATCATTGAGCTTTATTTCTGTTCTATAGGTTTTTTGCATTTTCCATGTGTTGTTCGGTTAAAATGGTTGCAGGGGAGGAATCTTGCATTTTATGCATATATGCCAAATGTATATGGTGAATGTACATTGAAAATGTACATGAGATTTATGCAAAGATTAACAGGTCGAAGTGGTATGTGTTGAAGGCATCGGCATAAGGAGGTGTATCGACGGAGTGGCTTAAAGTTGGATCGACGGTGGAGGTTTGGTTGACGCAGAGTATATCGGCATGAGATATGCCATCGGTGGAGAAGTTAAAGGTGTCACCGATAGTCATAGTCTGGCCGACGGTGGAACCTGGCATTGGTAGTATCGGGGAGACAATAGAGATCGGCAAAAGACTCAAGGAGTTCACTGATAGTGGAAGTCCCGCCGATAGGCGAAAAGGAGATTCTTCATCGGTAAGAGGGTTGTGTTGTGATGTTCACAACACGCCCCATTTTGCCCCTTAGCAAAACGAGGACCCCTGCTGTCGCTTTGCTTTTTGCTTCTGCTTGTGTTTGTCTACTTTCTGGCGGTTTGGTAAAAATGAGTCAGGTGCATCATCATCATGAAGGTCAGGATGAGGTAGGTCATCATCATGAGGTCAGTTTGTCAAAGTTCATATTTTGTTTCTGTGACCTCATATTTAGAAAGAGCTTGAAATTCCATGCAGGTTTCCCTTTTACATCACTTGAAAATTCGTCCATATGTGGAAGTTATGCACAGTCAAAGTTTTGGTCAAACCTGATAATCGCAAGTGATCATCATATTTTTATGTCCTCAGTCATGTTGTCAAGGTCATCATGATCTTGATCTATCACTTGATAAAATCATGCAGTTGAAATATCCGAACGTCAATCTTAGGTGATAGTGCCCTTTACCCGTCGAATGACCTTATGCACATCATGAGCATCATGTTTTGAGTGTAACCCGATATTTCATAACAACGAGCATCATGATATTTTTACATCACCTGATATTATAATATCATGCTGATGTTATAATATCACCCTGCTTAGAAAATCCACCATCTGCATATTTGCATGCGCATATCAAAATCCTATTAGAGGGTCATCATCCTGATCTTTCAAGGGAGGATCATATTTGCTGATATTCGCTAATATGATGATGACGTCATCATATCCTCCTGATCTCCTTTTTTATATGATCATGATGATCACCCTATCTTTTAAGGGGGGTAATACTCTCAGCAGCATGATCATATTTTAAATATCACCCTAGCGCTAACCTGATGATGACCTCAACTCATCCTCATGCTCCTAAGGCGGAACATGATGGTTACCTCATCATGATATTCGATGAGGAGGATCATATTCCTAATGTAACCCGACATTTCATAAAGTCCTCCTACCGAGAAATATGACCTTTTGCAAATATCCTGATGACGTCATCCTAACCTGATAAACGAAGAAGCAAATATTAGGACGACATCATCATCACATTTCCCTTCGGCAGGATATTTTCCAAAACATGATCCGGTTCGCGAATATGATGATGACATCATATTCTAAGTTCAACAAAAGCCCCGGATATCCTGATGATCATCATCATCCTGATCTTTCGAGAGGGTTACCTTGGCTGCAAAGGGGTCATATTACATTCACCACCTGATCATGCTCCTTAGGTGACCTGATATTACATTTATCCCCTGATCTTAACTAAACATGATGATGACGTCATCTTTAGCATTTTAATGAAGCCCAGATATGACGATGATGTCACCATCATATTCCTTTCCTCAGCAGCAGGATCATATTTCATATCCTCCTATTTTCCTTCGACATGATGATGATGATGATTGTCATTCTTTTCCCCAATATACAGAAGCGAAACATCCTGATGACGTCATCTGGAACTTCTCAGAAGGAGCATCATATTTCCAATATCATGCAGACGAAAGTTCTAAGTTTCCATCCGCATGGTTTTATCTATCGGCCAAGTTCATTTTTTTTCTCCCGCCGATATGAGTTGTCTTCCCGATGGAAAGGTGATCGGCCAAACAGCGAACATCGGCCGAGTGATTTTTTTTGACACGTCGATGGCGAATCTCACGCCGATGGGCGGGAATGTACATAGCGGTGGAGTTTTAAAGCATTTTTTGGCGCCCGTGGCATTTTTTCGGTCAGCGATAGTTGACCCGATGGGTTTTTGAGCAGTCTGTATGCGTTTTGAACGCGTTTTAAGAGTATTTTGGACCCGATTCCCACAATTTTGCACAGTCACCTGGATTTAAATGATTATTTTAATTTCCTGTTGTTTATGTGATAAATGTAATACTTATTGCTTGTCTTGTCTTGCAGACTTGCAGTTGAGGAAGTAGCTGGAAATTCAACACAGTGACATCATGGTGGAAGGAAATCCAATCTCAAGAGCAGGAAGATAAAGATGAAGTGCGAAGAAGTCAAGGCCATTCAAATAAAGGACAAAGTTGCAGCTAAGGGTATTACTACAACAGACAAATAAAAGTTATTGCCAAGCTGCCGGAACTTCTTAGAAGGGGCAATATTTCGCCCAGATTTGACACTGTTCAGAGATATTTTGAAGAGCTGGTTCACCTGTATTTATTGCTGTAACCAAGGGTTTGAACCAGGGGTTTGGTTAGGTTTTTTTGCTGTAGTGAGGACAATCAGAATGTCTTTATATTGTGCCTCTCTACACTGTAATACTCTACAACAGGTGCTACAACAGGGATTTTTTCTTTTAGAAGCACACAGTGAGTTAGCTTAGCATAGTTTAGAGGTAGAAGAAGGAGGTCGCCTGTTTGTCTACAGTAAGGTGCACGTGGAATGTCTGGCTGCCTTACTGTATCTGTAAAGCTTGTAAGTTCTTTGTAGTATGATCAATGAAACTAAGAGTCATTCCTACATTGTAAATCATGTATGACTATTCATTTCTAATACAATAGAATCTGGAGTTCTGCATCTATTTTCTGAGTGTTCTCCTGCTCTTCTTTGTGTTTTGAAATATTTTCTTTGAGAGCTTGCAATTTTAAATGTATGTTTGTGAAAATGCTCAGAACTTGCATTTAAGGTTTTTACTGTGGATTTGATCAAATTACTGTGGTATTTACATAGTGCATAACAGAAACAATTAGATCCTTCGGTAGATTAAATGAGGTATAGATTAGATCTTTCTAACTTTTTCCAACCCATCTGAAATATTTAGCTGAAAACGTAGAAATCTAAAGGAAATTGTTTCAAATTTGAAGAAGCATGCATAACAGAGTTAAAAGTAGACAGTTTTCATAAATAGATAAAGGAGAAAGCTGCAAAAAATTCAAGAAAACCACCTAAAACTTGCAGCACAGTAACACTTTTATGCAAAGGAATGAAAAGTATTGACATATCTCATGGTCTTTTTGCATATTCTTAGTCCAATAAACCACCAAACAAACCTAAACTACGTAAGGCCCCTTGAACATTACAGCTTCACATTGACCAACTGAACTTGACCAACCGAACCATTGTAGACTTGGGATTAGTTGAATCTCAAATGATTCCTTCTTATCTTTCAAGTATAGTTTCAGTTCATTATATGTGAATTTTAACTTACTGTTATGATTGCATCAAAACAACCACCAACAGTTTTCTGGCGCTAGAAGGAGGGCCTTCTTGAGTTAGGTTTCATTTCAAACTGGCTAACGACAGCAATAGAGTGACTAGGTCTAGATCCAGTTCAGGAGATATATTTGTGCAACTACCTGATACAAGGCAAAGTAAAAACCCTTTAATTTGGAATCCAAAGATATCTCAAGCGGGAAGTTCATCTGGAACACCTCCTGGGTCACCTTTTAACATCCATAGTATTGTAAGTCCTGACAGATCACTGTTCAGATCTTTAAATCTTGGTTCAGGCACTCCTGGAGGTCTCAATCCTCCTATAAACCCTAATCCACCAATCAATCCAGGTATTCCTGCAAGTTCAAGTCAAGCTCAAACACCTGCAATGGCTTATTTCGATGTCAATTCTCCCATACTCTTCAATGATTATCATGAGATGCCAAAAAATCTGGAGAAGATATGTCCCAAATACCAGTTGCATCAGGACCCAGAAGATCATATTAGAATATTTAAGGAAGCATGTTTTAGGGCTATGTTAGAGCACGAGGATGTTGTGTGTAGATTGTTTCCTTACACCTTTAATGAGCAGGCCTCTAGCTGGTACGTAAACTTACCCAATGGTTACATTTCTTCCTGGGCACTTATGGAAGAAGCATTTCTGTCAAGATTTAGAGGACCCATTGACCCTTGCGCTTTGTATCATAAATTGGCTGCTATAAAATAAGGTGAGGGAGAGCTAATTGATAATTTCAATGACAGATTTCAAAAGGCCTATTCTAGGTTGGTAGCCCCTTATACCATAGATGATGCTCCCTTGTTGGCTATGTACTATGCTGCCTTGGATCCTTTAACCGCCATGTTTGTCAAAAGAAAACCTGACATAGATTCAATATCCAAAGCCTATAAAGAGGCAGCCTCAGTGAACCAAGAAATGAGGCATACAACTTATAGTCCATTTGTCAATGGAGGGAATTTTGGGGTGCAGAATTAGGCACACCCATGGAATGGAGTCCCTGTGCAGCATGCTCCACTAGTAAATCCGGTTCCTTCTTACACACCTGTGTATAATCCTACTCCAATCCAAGCTATAACTCCTTACACGGCTAGTACTTCCAATAACAGTCAAAATAATGGTCAGCCTTTCTTCCAACTTCCTAGGGATGTAATTGTGGCAAAAGCACAAGAGGATAGGGAAGAAATCAAAGAAATTACTGCACATTTGAAAAGATTAACGACCGAAGTAACACAGCTAAGAAATGAGAACCTCTATGGAAGAAGCAACCAAAACTACAATCCACATCAAAATCACAACCAAGGCCAAAATCAGAATTATAGTCTCAATCAAAATCAGCAGTACAATCAGAACCAAAACTACAATCAGCATCAAGGCCCCAGTCAGGGGCAACCAATACAAAATAGGGGGCCAGTGATAGATAATAGGACCTGGGGCAATAATAACAGAAATTAGAATCAACCTAGGCCACCCAAGACATGGAACACTGGGCCCAACAATGGTACTCTGGCTTCTCCTTTTGAGAATACAGATAATCATGGTACAAAACAAACGACTAGCATACAAATGGCCAGTACAGCACCCAAAAATTGGTGCAGATTTCACAATACCAATGCCCATGCTGAGCACGACTGTCCACAGTTCCACTTGGCAGATAGTATTTTCAACATAGATGTACAGCCTCCTACCTCTGAATTTCTCATTCCTAAGGGTAATGAGGTAGTACCCTCAGAATATGACACAACATTAGTCTTAGAAACGTTTACCTTTGCAACTGCAGAAGAGAAAGAGGATGAATTGCTAGAGGATGAACCATGCTATTGTGAAAGTCTTTATCCTGAATCAGCCTTTGTGTTAAATGCTTTTCAGTTTCCTTTTGAATCTGAAAATGAGATATTAAATGAAACAGAAGAGGTGCAGGCCTTTCAACAGACAGATAAAAGCCACACCTACAATTTGAGGAACAACCCTAGGCCGGGAGGACCTTTCACCACTTCCACTCCTCCGAATAATATCAATACACCCCCAGATCAGAATGCTAGCAATAATCCTGCCATACTTAAAGTTAGTCAGCACACAAATAATGGAACAACAGTGCAAAAGGATCAAATAAGTAAGATAGAAGCAATAGAGACAACAAGATTAATGAATTACTTATCAGAGGAAATAAAGAAAATTAAGGTCAGTATACCTCTAAATGAATTATTGAAGACCCCAGGGATCAGAAATGCTTTTTTAAAATCCCTAGATACATCCATAACAAACAAGGTGTCTGCTGATATAACTGTTCCTAATAGTGATTCACCACCTAAGGAGAAGGGTAAGAAAGTTGAGCAGCCTTCCAATACAAATGTGGTAATACATGCGGATAAGAGGGATACTCAACCTTTCTTGTTAACTGTTAGGTTGGGTGGGAAGAATATACATAATTGCATGGTAGATTCTGGTGCTTCAGCCAACGTAATGCCCTTAGGAATATGTAAAACTCTCGGGCTGACTCCCACCAAATCTGCCAAGGTTGTCATGCAATTAGATAAGACCGAGGTTAGCGTGATAGGAGAACTCATGAACATTCAAGTGCAATTAGCTTCAGACCCTAGGGTAAGCCAAATCATTGACATTCAAGTAGTGGATATACCCGTAATTTATGGAATGTTGCTAAGTAGGGATTGGTCCAAGACATTAAACGGATATATGGCTACTGACTTTTCACACATGTGGTTACCGTGGAGAGGCATCCCAAACCAGATCAGAATAGAGGCAGAGCCCAGAATGAAACATATGATAATAGAGTATAATCGAACTAATGGAATATTATATGTTGCTGTTGAACCAGGTGTCTATAGAATTACCAACAATGGGATGCAGATTGAAGAGATTATGATGTTAAACATTAGAAAGAAGTGTGTCAGCAATAGAACGGCACTATTCATTGAGTCTGACGAAAATTCTTCAGATGAGGAAAACAATGCAATAGACAAATTTGGTCATGCCATTAGACGAGAGGTGGAAGAGTGCGTTACACACAATCTCCCAGTCCAATGTAAGTTATATAAAAATAGGTGTAGAGTCCATGATAGGCAACATTCTGAGGAGAATTGTGAAATATGCAAAGACATCATTGAATATGAATACAAAAAGTGCATAGGGAGGGTAGAGTCACAAGAGAAAGATGAGAATCCTGATCCAACACTGAGATATGTTCAGGATAATATAGATGCCTTGATTCCAGATTTGGGAAAAGAAATAGAGGACAAGGGTAGTTATCTTTCTGAGTTGCAAACTAAAAACACACATATGCAAGATAACCAAACGGAAAAACCCATGAATAAACAAGACAACACCCCACAGGCAATAAAAGGGACAAAGTATGCCAAGGTAAAAGATCAGAAAAGTAAAGATGGCATGTGGACGTTAAAATGTGATGGGTCCAAATCAAAACAGGGCGCAGGTGCGGGTATTGAACTCATAGATCCTCAAGGTAAATCACATTTGGCAGCATATAGATTACAATTTTCCTGCACTAACAATATTGCCGAATATGAGGCCCTAATTTTAGGACTTGTCATGGCCATCAAGAAAGGGGTAAAAACCATCAGAGTATTTTCAGACTCTGAATTAGTAGTCAGACAAGTGAGGAAACTATATGCCTGCAATTATAAGAAAATAATTAGTTACAGACATAGAGTATGGAGTTTAATGGATTCTTTTGATGCTTTTAACATAGGGCACATTCCTAGAGAGCTGAACGACAGGCCAGATGCGTTAGCAGTTGCTGCTAGTACATTAGAACCATTAACACTGTCAGGATTAAGACGATTTGCTGTTGAGCTAGTTAACGTGTCCAGTATACCAGACAACGTTACACACTTTCAGGTATTTGGAGAGGATCAGCAAATTATTAATTTTCTGACTTGTAATGAGGCATTTGAGGCCCAAATCATTGATGAACAAGAAAGGCCTGAAGTAACATGGGACGAAGAAGATATGATCAACTTAAAGAGCAACTTCTTACCAAAAGGAGTAATTGACTTAGAACACATCTTTGACTTCGACGGGGTAATAAGACAGAAAGACTTACCCAAAACAGAAGGGGTAGGTGTGATTTACATAACTTAGGGACTGAGCTAAATCCACAAAGTGTACTAATTGGGAAAGCTTGCTCTGAGAAAATTAGAAAAGAGGTTCTGGACGTTCCGAAAGAATATAAACATGTCATAGCATGGACTTATGAAGACTTGAAAACATTTGATGAGTCCATCATAACTCACGTAATACCTTTAAGAAAAGAAGTCAAACCATTCAGGCAGAAACAGAGGCCTGTAAATGCCATTCTAGAGCCTTTCATCTTTGAGGAAGTTAAAAAATTACTGTCCGCTGGAATAATTTTCCCAGTCAGACATTCTGTCTGGGTAGCTAACTTGGTACTAGTGAGGAAGAAAAACGGAGACATCAGGTTGTGCGTAGACTTTAGAAATTTAAACAAGGCATCTGAAAAGGATAATTATCCTTTGCCCCCAATAGACGAAGTACTGCAAGCAGTAAATGGCGCAAAGATGATGTCTTTTTTAGATGGTTTTTCAGGTTATAATCAGGTCTTAATTGATAGAGAAGATAGACTAAAAACCACCTTCACTTGCAAATGGGGAAATTATGCGTATAGAAGAATGCCTTTTGGTCTGATCAATGCAGGTGCCACTTTTCAGAGGGCCATGGACGTTGCATTCCGTGGATTATCAGGTAAATGCATTGTTGTGTATATGGATGATTTAACTGTGTATTCCAAGGATGCATCCACCCACGCTGAAGACCTCAGAAAAGTACTCAGGCGATGTGAAAGGTATGGGATTTCCCTTAATCCTAAGAAATGTATATTTGGCGTAACTGAAGGAAAATTGTTAGGCCATGTCATTTCTGAAAATGGAATTTCAATTGATCTGGATAGAATAGAATCCATAAAAAATTTGCAAATACCAAACAGTAGGAAAGAATTGAAATCATTTTTTGGTAAAATTAACTTTGTTCGGAAGTTTATAACAGGTTTTGCAGAGATCGTGCAGCCGTTGAACGCCATGTTGAAGAAAGATGCACAGATGGAATGGACGCCAGTGGCCAAAGCCGCATTTGAAGATATCAAGGAGGCAATTTCTGATGCTCCTGTATTGGCAAGTCCAGACTACACGAGCCCATTTTACATCTACTCCTTTGCATCTTCTCATTCTGTCGCGGCTGCCTTGACACAGAAAGGTGAAAATAATGGAGAGAGGCCCATAGCATTTATGAGTGCACCTCTGAAGGATGCACAGCTGAGATATCTAGATATCGAAAGACAGGCATTCGCATTAGTAAAGGCTGTGAAAAAATTTAGACACTATATTCTGCGCAGCCAGATTAAAGCCATAGTACCAGACGCAGCAGTAAAAATGTTGCTGATGCAAAACGAGCCTGGAGAAAAAAGAGCCAAATGGATCACCACACTGCAAGAGTTCGACATGGAGATCATTCCCGCAAAGCTGGTCAGAGGGTAGGCGTTGGTGCAGACAATAGCAAACATGGATCCAAATCTGATAAAACAACAATATGTATTGAATTCCCAAGACGCATCAGGCTGGTATGATGATTTAAGCACCTTCCTGATAGCTGGAAAGTACCCAAGCAAGATGAAGGCTTCTCAGAGGAGAGCTTTGAAGATTAAGGCACAAAATTATATGGTGCAAGGAGGTCTTCTATTCAGGAAGAACCATGATGGAATTTACCTGAGATGCATAAACAGAACTGAAGCTGATAGAGTGTTGACAGAACTACATGACAAGTACGGAACCGGCCATGGTTCCCATTTAGCTACAACACACAAAATACTGAGGGCGGGCTATTACTGGCCCACTATGTTCAAAGATACTAAGAGTCACATCAGAAGTTGCCACACCTGTCAGACTGCAGCAGACAAAGGGAGAAATCCGGCCAATCCACTGCAACCTGTGATCGAGTCCAGACCGTTTGCATAGTGGGGCTTGGATTTTATCGGAGTCATCAATCCCCCATCTTCTGCAGGACACAAATTTATATTGACAGTAACAGACTATTATACAAGGTGGACTGAGGCCACCTGCTGCAAATTTTCCACAACTGAGGTAGTTATCAAGTTCCTTGAAGAAAACATTATCACCAGGTTTGGAACGCCCTATTCATTGGTATGTGATAACGGCCCTGCTTTCTCTTCTTTAAAATTTTCTAAATGGGCATTTGAATATGGGATTATTCTAAGGTTTTCTTCGAACTATTACCCTCAAGGTAATGGACTGGCTGAATTAACAAACAAAATTTTATTAGACATAATCAAGAGGTTAATTGCCAAAAGTCCTAGAGAGTGGAATACCCTGTTAAGATATGCATTATGGGTAGATAGGACCAAGTTTAAAATAGCTTTAGGTAGCACACCTTATCACTTAGTTTATGGGACTGATCCCATACTTCCGGTTAATCTGAGAATACCAACCTGGAAGTTTGCCAATGAATATCTAGGCTTTGATAACCATAGGGAAGCCAGAATAGTGCAAATGTTACAACTAGAGGAGAAAAGAGGTCAAGCCCTCGAGAAGTTTGCCAAACACCAAGCGGTTTTTAAGAGGTGGTTTGACAAAAGGGCAAGAGTCAAAACATTTAGGATATCAGACTTAGTGTTGTGCTGGGACAAAGCACATGAAAAGAAAGGAAGCCATGGAAAATTCGATAAATTATGGCTGGGTCCATTACAAGTCTGAGAAATAATAGGAGATAACACCTTTAGACTTAAGACCTTGACTGGAGAAGATATGCCATTACCAGTTAATGGCCAGCATTTGAAACACTACTTCTAGGCTTGAGGTAAAAGGGGGGGCAGTCCTTTTTTCTTAATGTAAAATGCTGTGGGTAATGTACAGTTCTTCTTTTGCTGTTTTCTTTTGGGTTGGCTGTTTGTATAGTTTGTCTTCTGTTTGTTTTTTGCTTTTGTTTCTTTCTGTTTGTACAGTTTTTTCTTTTGTTGTGTTGTTTGTACAGCCTGTTTGTTTGGTTTGTTTGTTGTCTCCTCAGCAGGGATCTTTATTTTACTTTAGGGTATTAAGGAGCAAAACTAGCAACCATTCAAAACAGTATAAAATTTAGGGTATTCAAGTTAATCATTTACAATTTACACATAACTTGTTACTGTCATGAATGTAGAGAGTTGTTCATCTTCTGAAGTTTTGTATTCAATAAATGTGATTGAGAATTCGAAGCAGGTTTCTCATGATGACACACCTAAAATCCTTGGGTTTGTTGAACTTACCAGTGTAGATATTAGGTGAAAAATTAGAGGTCACCCTTGCTACCATTACAATTCTCAGCTTAATTTCAGCAAGTGTCCACTCCTTGCATCATGAAGTTACAAATTGTTATATCTTATGAAATCTTTCAAAATTAGAAAACAAAAAAATAAAAATAAATAAATAAATAAAATGGATTATACTGAAAATCCAGATTAAGCCATCTAAGTAACTCTACCGGGGCTATAGACGCTCGCTGGCAGTGGGGCTCTACTTAGGAGAATTGTAACGATAACCTTGCCGGGGCTATAGACGCTCGCTGGCAGCAAGGCTCTATCCGGTCGGCTATGAGGGAATATCCTCACCTACGTAGGCTAATGTCAGTCACTGGTTTGTTCAACCAATCTTCAAGATGAGGATAATTAATCACGTGCACACAACTAAACTGAAAATGGAAATTCATGCATCTTTATTGAATACTTTGAGTCTCAAGCTGAATAGTAATTTGCAGGAGGGATAGTCGGAAGTTATGAGTTCATTTCATCTAGTTTCCTTGAACACTCTGAATTTAGTTGTTTTGTTTTGGTTGCTAGTTGTTGTGATGTTCACAACACGCCCCATTTTGCCCCTTAGCAAAACGAGGACCCCTGCTGTCGCTTTGCTTTTTGCTTCTGCTTGTGTTTGTCTGCTTTCTGGTGGTTTGGTAAAAATGAGTCAGGTGCATCATCATCATGAAGGTCAGGATGAGGTAGGTCATCATCATGAGGTCAGTTTGTCAAAGTTCATATTTTGTTTCTGTGACCTCATATTTAGAAAGAGCTTGAAATTCCATGTAGGTTTCCCTTTTACATCACTTGAAAATTCGTCCATATGTGGAAGTTATGCACAGTCAAAGTTTTGGTCAAACCTGATAATCGCAAGTGATCATCATATTTTTTATGTCCTCAGTCATGTTGTCAAGGTCATCATGATCTTGATCTATCACTTGATAAAATCATGCAGTCGAAATATCCGGACGTCAATCTTAGGTGATAGTGCCCTTTACCCGTCGAATGACCTTATGCGCATCATGAGCATCATGTTTTGAGTGTAACCCGATATTTCATAACAACGAGCATCATGATATTTTTACATCACCTGATATTATAATATCATGCTGATGTTATAATATCACCCTGCTTAGAAAATCCACCATCTGCATATTTGCATGTGCATATCAAAATCCTATCAGAGGGTCATCATCCTGATCTTTCAAGGGAGGATCATATTTGCTGATATTCGCTAATATGATGATGACATCATCATATCCTCCTGATCTCCTTTTTTATATGATCATGATGATCACCCTATCTTTTAAGGGGGTAATACTCTCAGCAGCATGATCATATTTTAAATATCACCCTAGCGCTAACCTGATGATGACCTCAACTCATCCTCATGCTCCTAAGGCGGAACATGATGGTTACCTCATCATGATATTCGATGAGGAGGATCATATTCCTAATGTAACCCGACATTTCATAAAGTCCTCCTGCCGAGAAATATGACCTTTTGCAAATATCCTGATGACGTCATCCTAACCTGATAAACGAAGAAGCAAATATTAGGATGACATCATCATCACATTTCCCTTCGGCAGGATATTTTCCAAAACATGATCCGGTTCGCGAATATGATGATGACGTCATATTCTAAGTTCAACAAAAGCCCCAGATATCCTGATGATCATCATCATCCTAATCTTTCGAGAGGGTTACCTTGGCCGCAAAGGGGTCATATTACATTCACCACCTGATCATGCTCCTTAGGTGACCCGATATTACATTTATCCCCTGATCTTAACTAAACATGATGATGACGTCATCTTTTGCATTTTAATGAAGCCCGGATATGATGATGACATCACCATCATATTCCTTTCCTCAGCAGCAGGATCATATTTCATATCCTCCTATTTTCCTTCGACATGATGATGATGATGATTGTCATTCTTTTCCCCAATATACAGAAGCGAAACATCCTGATGACATCATCCGGAACTTCTCAGAAGGAGCATCATATTTCCAATATCATGCAGACGAAAGTTCTAAGTTTCCATCGGCATGGTTTTATCTATCGGCCAAGTTCGTTTTTTTTCTCTCGCCGATATGAGTTGTCTTCCCGATGGAAAGGTGATCAGCCAAACAGCGAACATCGGCCGAGCGATTTTTTTTGACACGCCGATGGCGAATCTCACACCGATGGGCGGGAATGTATATAGCGGTGGAGTTTTAAAGCATTTTTTGGCGCCCGTGGCATTTTTTCGGTCAGCGATAGTTGACCCGATGGGTTTTTGAGCAGTCTATATGCGTTTTGAACGCGTTTTAAGAGTATTTTGGACCCGATTCCCACGATTTTGCACAGTCACCTGGATTTAAACGATTATTTTAATTTCCTGCTATTTATGTGATAAATGTAATACTTATTGCTTGTCTTGTCTTGCAGACTTGCAGTTGAGGAAGCAGCTGGAAATTCAACACAGTGACATCATGGTGGAAGGAAATCCAATCTCAAGAGCAGGAAGATAAAGATGAAGTGCGAAGAAGTCAAGGCCATTCAAATAAAGGACAAAGTTGCAGCTGAGGGTATTACTACAACAGACAAACAAAAGTTATTGCCAAGCTGCCGGAACTTCTTAGAAGGGGCAATATTTCGCCCAGATTTGACACTATTCAGAGATATTTTGAAGAGCTGGTTCACATGTATTTATTGCTGTAACCAAGGGTTTGAACCAGGGGTTTGGTTAGGTTTTTTTGCTGTAGTGAGGACAATCAGAATGTCTTTATATTGTGCCTCTCTACACTGTAATACTCTACAACAGGGGCTACAACAGGGATTTTTTCTTTTAGAAGCACACAGTGAGTTAGCTTAGCATAGTTTAGAGGTAGAAGAAGGAGGTCGCCTGTTTGTCTGTAGTAAGGTGCGCATGGAATGTCTGGCTGCCTTACTGTATCTGTAAAGCTTGTAAGTTCTTTGTAGTATGATCAATGAAACTAAGAGTCATTCCTACATTGTAAATCATGTATGACTATTCATTTCTAATACAATAGAATCTAGAGTTCTGCATCTATTTTCTGAGTGTTCTCCTGCTCTTCTTTGTGTTTTGAAATATTTTCTTTGAGAGCTTGCAATTTTAAATGTATGTTTGTGAAAATGCTCAGAACTTGCATTTAAGGTTTTTACTGTGGATTTGATCAAATTACTGTGGTATTTACATAGTGCATAACAGAAACAATTAGATCCTTCGGTAGATTAAATGAGGTATAGATTAGATCTTTCTAACTTTTCCCAACCCATCTGAAATATTTAGCTGAAAACGTAGAAATCTAAAGGAAATTGTCTCAAATTTGAAGAAGCATGCATAACAGAGTTAAAAGTAGACAGTTTTCATAAATAGATAAAGGAGAAAGCTGCAAAAAATTCAAGAAAACCACCTAAAACTTGCAGCACAGTAACACTTATATGCAAAGGAATGAAAAGTATTGACATATCTCATGGTCTTTTTGCATATTCTTAGTCCAGTAAACCACCAAACAAACCTAAACTACGTAAGGCCCCTTGAACATTACAGCTTCACATTGACCAACTGAACTTGACCAACCGAACCATTGTAGACTTGGGATTAGTTGAATCTCAAATGATTCCTTCTTATCTTTCAAGTATAGTTTCAGTTCATTATATGTGAATTTTAACTTACTATTATAATTGCATCAAAACAACCACCAACAGGTGGCAATCGGTATAGAGATTTTAGAGGTGGCCGATAGAGGTTATCTTGCCGATGGGGATGTGAATACATATTTCGATATTGTATGGTCTTTATTGAAAGGTGATTAAGTTAAACCCTAGCTTTTTGTGGGTTGATGGGTATTTTTCACCCTGTCATGTAAGCATCCGCTGCATGCTCTGCATCAGGTACCTAATAGGTCCTAGTGACTATTTGCATGAGTGTGATGTTGTGCCAAATTATTGTTTTATATTGGTGGTTGTTACCACATCTTTTTGTGTGTTATTTGTTTGAGGCCATAACCGTTTTGAATCATTATTTTACCTTGATTGCATTATGTATGATTATAGATGTGATTATGACATGCCTTGTTTCTTGTGCTATGACCATTTAGTGTAAATGATGGTTTTAGCATGTATTAATGGATACATTATAATATGGCTTTGGAGTGTTTTTACTTTTTCGTCAACTACATTGAAATGAAATGATTAGTGATGAATAGTCAAGGATAAGTATGTGGATTAAAAGTATTAATGCTCCTTGAATTATCTATTCCTTTATCTTACCTTTGGTTGGGTCATGAGTATCCATGTGGTGATTTATACATTGGACCCTTGGTGTGTGTGTATGTATGCAAGTACGGTTTTGGATTGAATTACTAGTGTATCATTATCCTTGAATTATATAATGGACCCTTGATGCGTGTGTATTCAAGTGTGGTTGTGAATTCAATTCCATTGGTTTATTTTTCCCATGGTTTTATACATTAGATGGTGTGTGATACCCATGTGTAACCATGGTGTGCATGTTGGTGTCTTGTGGGAACCCTAGTTTGTGTGTGAGTTTGGTCATGTTAGACATGTATCCATGATCTTCTCTCTATATCTTGGAGGTTTCCTAGAGTGGCATAGGCATCTATTGCACTCGATGAAGGAAATAATGTTGGGAGGTGGGTAACATTCCTCATTGGTCCTAATTTGGAAGATCACTTGGGAGAGTGAAGAGCTCTTGGTTTGGTATATTTTCCATCTTATATTATGCCTTTAGTTATGTAAAGGTTGTAATCATGTTATTATTTCAATTAATCTTGTATTTTATCTCAATTTATGCCCATCCTTGTTTTCTTTGGATGTGGCCTTGTAATTTGTAATAATTGTTATGTATTTTGGTAGAAATTACATGTATAAGAGATAAATTATGTTTGAGTATCATAGATGTTACTATTTTTTCTTTTGGGAAAAAGTGTTTAAGTGATATTTTATTTCATTGGATGTGTTGTAGATGTTAATTAAACTTCATGGCATGGTTGGTGTTCATA
This sequence comes from Cunninghamia lanceolata, assembly GCA_027924645.1. Taxonomy (NCBI): domain Eukaryota; kingdom Viridiplantae; phylum Streptophyta; class Pinopsida; order Cupressales; family Cupressaceae; genus Cunninghamia; species Cunninghamia lanceolata. The sequence continues at coordinate 13,481,448 of BSBN01001272.1, read as the reverse complement.
AAATCTTATTTCTAGTAAGTTATGATTAATTTGATTAAGTTTGAAGGCGTTATTTCTTATTTGTAGGATAATGGTATAAGGCCCTTATCTAATATGCTTGAGATATTGTTGACCTTTGAACCTTTGCTTGTCCATATATAGTTAGATTTTATCCCTGACTATGAAGTTAGAATGCATGTGATTCTTATCATGAATTTCCTTATACTTATCCTAAGAAGTTTGAAGAGTTTCCTACACATGTGCATGAATATTTTCTATGTTGTGAATAAATTGAGAATCTTGGCCCTGTTCCTTTTGTTGGTGTAATGACAAAGCTAGAGGAAGATTGACTATAATCTCGTATAGAGAAAGAGGTTGATATCAATAACATACTTCAAAAGGATAATGGCCTATGGAGACATGTGTAGCCTGATTATAGCTGTGCTACAAAACATGAAGATAGGTATCTCACTGTTTATTCTTGTTGTAGTAGATCTAGATAGATTGAATTAAAGTTTGATTAACCACTTTAGTTTGGCCATCTATTTTTGGATGAAAATCTATAGAATATCAAAGTTGACACCCTAATAGACTCCAAAGTTATTTCCAAAAGTGACATAAAAATATGGAATCACAATACAAAATAATAGAAAGAGGCAAATCAAATTGATACCATACATTACTGAACAATAATTTAGTAACCTTAGGAGCATCAATATTTTTCTTGCAAGGAATGAATATTGGCCATTTTTTAAAAAATGACACACAAACACAAAAAATGCAATCATGTTGTCTAAAAGTAGTAGGCAACCCGATGCTCGAACATCCATAGAGATAGACCCCCATGGTTGAGAGGGAATAGGAAGAGGTTGATACACACCAAGTTTTTAATTAGTAGGTTTAGCTTAGCTACAAAGAGAGAAATTGGTGAATGAAATATTCCACTTGCTTCCTCATGGAGGGACAATAGAAGTGCCATTGTAAATGTTGTAGAGTTTTGGTGATGCCAAAGTGTCCCCCATAAGAAGAAGAATGAGCCTCTTGAATTAGCATCAACCACGAAAAATTAGTAGGAACACACAATTGATTCAATGTATATAATCAACCATATCTAATTGTGTACTCTAATAAAGGAGTTTGGTTGATGATAGCACAAAATGTTTTAGAGCATGTATAACTAGTCCAAAAGTTGCATCAAAAGAATACAAAACATGTCCAATCCTCATATGCAACAAATCTAACATCTAGGAAATGTAATGCTTTGGTTTGAGGCTGGCTCAACAAATCAACTAATTTATTGGTAGTTCCCATTTTATATTTAATTACTAAGTGGAACTGTTGAATATATGAGGTCCATTTCAAATGGGGTTGTTCTTGAATTTTAGATTGTGAATTTAAAAACATAAGGGGTTGATGATAAATATGAAGAATTTCTTCCTTACTAAGAATGTAGTGCCTCCATTATTTCAAGGATTGGACCAAGGTATAGAACTCCTTATCATAGGTGTTGCAATTGAGCTTGTTTTCGGAGAGGCCTTTAGAATGATAGGCTATATGATGTCCTCCCTATTTAAGAACAATTCCTATAGCAGCTATGTTGGAGGCATCCATCTCAATCTCAAAGGGCTGCTATAGATCTAGAAGAATAAGTATTTGATCTAAGGAAAAGGCCTCCTTAAGCTATTGGAAAGCTTGATCTAATTCTATAAACCATAAGATATTCTTTTGGTTGAACAACTAGTGAAGTGGTTGAGCAATATAGGAAAATGTTTGAATGAATTTTTTGTAGTAATTTATGCCTTGTAGGAAACTCTTTATATTTGTAGCACATTGAAGGATAGGCCAATATTTAAGAGCTTTCACTTTTTTAGGGTCTACACACACTCCAATAACAAAACCTATGTATTTGATAGAAAACTGACCAAAGAAGGACTTGCTCATCTTATCTTGAAGGTGGTGTTGTCATAGAAGATCTAAATTAGTGCAAACATGTTGAATATGATCTTCTAAAGACTTATTAAACACAGGAATATCATCTAGATACATAATGATGAACATTTCTAGGTACTGAAAATATCATTAATGATTTGCATAAATGTGGCATGAGCATTACTTAGTCCAAAAGTCATCACTAACCACTCATAAATCCTAGATTTAGTTTTGAAAGCATTTTTCTAGCAATAAGTGAGATCCATTCATACCTAATGATAGCCTAAAGTGAGATCCATCTTTGTGAAATACTGATCTCCCTTAAGATGATTCAGAAGGTCATCAAGCTTGGACAAAGGATATTTGTAATTTATAGTGATTTTATTTAAATCTCTATAGTCTATGACCATTCTCCATTCATCCTTCTCCTTTTTAGGAATAACAAAGGCTAAAGAGCCACAAGGAGAGGTGTTGGGCTGTATCTTCCATTCTTCCATATGTTTTTTGATCCGCTTCTATGTTTTTACACTTTCAATTTGTGAGAGGTAGTATATTGGAAAATCAACTAGAACCAAATCTATAGAATGATTTATAGTTTGAAAAGGTGATAAACCTTTTGGCTCTTCAACAACATCAGAGTAGCTCTCAACTAAAATTATCATAGTAGGGGGTGGGAACTTCTCATAATTATCCTCCTTAGCTTAGTGAATGATACAGAGTGTTAAATATTTTGATAAGTTTAGATGTTTAACAACAAGCTTACTTTAAATGAAATGTGATTTAGCACTGGAAGCAGAAGTAATCTTATACATGCCTTACCATTTTTTTGATTTGGGAGGTGTTTAGTCACCCATCATAAATTACACTATTATCATACTAGAATGACCATCTAAGAAGGAGATCTAAGCAATCCATTGGTGTTACATCACATTCAACTATATCTCAAAAAGGCCAAATAGCAAAGGACACTACACAAACTTTGTTGATTAACTTATGAGGCCCATGTTCCTATACCGAACCTAAATGGTATGGTTGAGGATGATCATATGTGGGGAGTTGAAGAGTGGTGACAAACCTTTCACTAACTAGATTCTTTTCACTTCCATTATTAATAATAGAAAAAAGCCATAGTATTCTTGATTTGATAGTTTTGAGTGAAAATAGACTTTTGAGAGCCCTTAGAGTAGTTCTTAGTCATGAGAACAAGGGAAGGGTCAAACTTTGTAGGATTATTAACCTCCACTATAGGTGAATCCTCCACCTACATTACTTTTTTGCTCCTTTGCAAGGAGTGTTTTTCCTTCTCTCTTACTTTGGAATACCTTACACTCAATGGAATGACCCCATCACTTGTGATAACTACAAAATTATTTCTTGTTGCTAGTGGTAGGGGAGAATAACTTATTTGGAAATTGTGATTGGCCAGTAGAGTTACTATAGGTTTTAGAGGCACTCTACTACATCCCCTTTTTAATCCTTAACTTATTTTTTGTAGCTGTTGCAATCTTAAAATCCCTATCTAAAGATTCAGCTTCAAACATAGCCATCTCTTTACAAAGGAAAGAGATAGATCAGAAATAAATTTAACAAGTACCTCTTCTACATCTAAAATATTGAGCTTAACTTGAAGCTTGTTGCAGGTATCAGTATACTATTGTATTGATTTATCCTAAGCTTGTCTGAGTTGTAGTCATTGGCCTAACATGTTCCACATATAGTCAAGGGCATATAATCTTTCCTCAAGAGCTAATTATAGAGCTAACCACTCAATGATCTCCTCTCCTCTTGCTACAAGCATTATTTGATAATTTTTCCACCAATCCAAGGCTAAATCTGATAGATGGATCTCAACTATTTACACCTTTTGGGGATCAATCAGATTAGGCCATGTTTTGAAATATGCCTCCAAACTACGAGGCCAAGAATCTATCCTTTCACCATCAAATTTGGTAATGGAGACCTCCATTTCAAGTTGGAAGCTAGAGGTTTGAGTGGCATGCATATTAGCTAGAGGGAACTAGAATGTCGTTTGAAAAGCTATAACCAAATCTTGCATTGGCATGGTTTAGGCTCTTTATTTGATTTTGCAATTTTTTCTAGAGATTATTCATGTTCATTAACCATTAGGAAGTCTCTTCTCACTAGGTATCTCACTTAAGAGTCATTACAAGATGGTGAGAAAAAGAAAAAAATTGTATCAAGAGTTTTTCAATAAGTTACCTTTTGAAGGGCATAACTTTTGATCCACAACTTTGATTTAGATGATTTTTTAAGTCAAATATCTTTATGAGATAGTCATTTTAAATAAATCAAAGATTAGTTTAGCACTCGTTAAAACCCTTAAAAGCTACTTAGAAGGCTCCAAAAATGAGCTTCAAATATTCACAGTACGATACCTAAAAAAAAGTATAGATCTAATAAGGGTTAAAGCTAGAAACCCTCAAGAAAATTAGATCTTGGGTTGCAAATGAAGATCTAGAAGATAACACCAAATGAAACCCTCAAGGAGTCCAACTCTATGGCAACCAAAAGGGTGGGAGATAGTAAAGGTTGATCAAAACCTTTGAGAAGACAAAATCTAAGGCTATGATCATTTGGCTATGATACTAATTGATATTCAAGCACACATGAACAAAACTCACAAGAGAGATTGTCTCAACAAAGGTAATCCAAAGCATCTTCATAATAAGTCTTTTAAAGGAATACAAAGATGCTTCTAGAAGAAATAAGCTTCTAGAAATCTCAATACAAAACATTATTATATTTTACTAATCAAATATTATATCTAATGAGAATATTATATTCTATTATGATAACTAATCAAGTATTAAGTCTAATGAAGAGGCTAAGACTTATCATTGTGAATTATATATTATGCTTGAACATTTCTATGATTATGAGGTAGAATCATTAGTTTATGTTGTGCATCTGACTCTTGTAAGAATTAAGATCTACCATGTCTACTTGTTTCATGCATGAGGCAAATGGACATGCTAGTGAATAATAGCATTTTGGGTAAAGTGAGTCCCTTGTTTTATGTGAATTTTTATGCATGTTGAAGCTAGAGTGCAAGTAAATGTTTGGTTCAAACCTTTTCTAATTAGTTCTTGGCTTGAGGTTATTATGCCTTGTTTTGAGGCTAGTATGTTTAGGCTTGCTCAGCCTAGCTCTATCTTGGTTTTGTGGCCTCATTCCCATCTTTTTAGGCTCCTTGCAAGTTTTCATTCTATTGTGTTGGAATGTGTATTTTTGTGTGTTTGTGTCATATTGGGATGTATAATGAAACATGTATTTGTCTCATTCTAATCCTTGTGTTTGTGAGAGAAGAGGATCATGGACTAGTGTCTAATCTCAACCTTAGAAGAAACTATATCCTCTCATATATGCATCTGGTGAATTTTTCACATGACATGGTTAAGTCTTCTTCTTATATTTCCATGCTTGATGAGTTGGCATTGCATACCTTACATACCATTGTATTCTGTCATGGCATCTCAAGTGTGTAGGCATGCAATGTGACTTGTTGATGTTGTACATTTACATCACAAAAAAGTTGTTCATCCATGTTTTGACCATTAATGTCTTCGGTGAAAGCTTGGGGCATTATAATAGACTAGCCAAGGAATAAGACCTAAAAGGAGCCATGAGGTAAGATTATCCTAGGATTTGAGGATGAGACATGAATGATGTATGTCATAGAGGTATTTTCAAACTCCAATTAAGGTATAATAAGCTTATGAAACTAAAATGAATCAAACCCTAGGAAATTTGGAAATGAATGATAAAATTAGAATCATATTGAATCTAGGATACCCTAAAATGAGTGAAGGTATAGCCCTAAAATCAAACCCTAAAGGGTGTAATATCAAATGGGTTAACAAAATATGTAATGGAAAATAATCTTTTCCTTAATTTTAATCCAGGATAATTACATAAATACAAGCAATTAAGCATAAATCAACCTAGATTAAATCAATGATAGCAAAAAATGATAAATTGTGTAGCTTAATGCTAAATTAGGAAATTAAGTGCAAGGGATCTAAGACTTAGTCGATGGAGCAATGATGAGTACATAGAACCTAATGCAATGTAGATTTCCACTTGCCTAGGTATAGAAAAGAAGATGTCCTCATTGTGTTTGCTATTTGGAATTTTGTCTAGACCTAAATTATTCTCTGAGTTAATTCAAGAACTATGGACAGTCTTGCATTTTGTAGATCTAACCCCTAATGTGTAGTCTTGATCTAGCACATTATGTACTACTATCTGATTTGTTGTATTCACTGCTCTTCATTGACTATTAAAGACTACCAACATTTTAAAATACCTTGGGGAAATCATCAAACCATAAGCTTGCCCAAGTTCTCTTAGGTCAATGTTAGATTGGCTTTTACAATCATGGAAATGATCGAAGACAATAGTCTTTAGTCATGCAATTATCCTAGAATGATTAAATTGAAAATTAGATTCCTTTTAGTGCTCCAAAGTGAAGTGTTCTTAGAATGACGCTCCTTGTAATGCATTTAGATTTTTCAATGAATAATTGATGATGAAAATATGCACACTAAATGCCTTTTAAATACCAAGACATATCAATTAATTACATAAACATGTACCAAGTCACTCAAAACAACTAGTGGAACAGGGGAAGTTGACATATTTTGAATTTTGGAGCAATTTTGCATGGCACGAGATTAATCCTGCATACCACAGGATTGACCCGAGATAGTAATATTCTAATATTGAGGTGTGGAAGTAATGTCTAGACATGGGGTAATAATATGCATAGTTCTGACAAATATATTGAAATAAATGTGGGTATAAATAAGATAGAGTCAAATGTATGAGAATGAGTGTGGAAAGGATAGCAAATTAGAGAAGAAACCCAACTTTACACAAAAGTGTGTCATTTATCAATATATAATTATATTAAGTCATTCCATCAAAATAAACCCAAAACTAAATAAAAATTAACATAAATGACAAATTTCACCATTACAAAATATTTATAGTACTTAATAACTATTGAAAATTTGACTTTTGTCAATGCGCCCTTGGTTTACTAGTGAAGTTGAATGGTTTTGAATGAGCCCACCAGAGATCAAATCTTGTTGAGTGCATGGCCCCAACACCATAAGGGGCGAGACTGGGATGAGGTAAGAATCATGCCTTGGGTGACTTTGGTGGAATGGATACCCCTCAATTCTTGGCTCCTAGGCAAAGAGGTTTCAGTCTAAGACTCATGCTCCTATATTAGGTGGCTAAACAATTCTATAGGTTTGGTATAAAACCCTCCAAAAAAAAAAATTGACTCTTATTTAGTAAGCATGAGTTTTCCACAGTCCATGACAGTATCAAGTGAAGTGCTTTTGGATTCAACTGTGTGTGTTTTTGCATCGACGTTTCGGATCATACACAATGATAACTCTCCTCTTCCTCATAATGAATCATTGTGTATGATCCAAAACATCGATGCAAAAACATACATAGTTGAATTAAGGAACACTTCACTTAAGACTCTTATTTATATAAAAGAAACGTAAAAAGGAAGGCAATGAAACTATCCTACCCTCAAAGGAATTTTTATTTGAGAGGCATGCTTGGTTTGAAATTCGAGGCCTGATTCGTAAAACAAACTCCACCTTCTATTTTATTTGAATAACGGAGGGAATAAGCGATCTATTTGCACGCTCACTACAGGGAAAAATACAATTTACAGGTCCTTGTGATTAGGATATAAACAAGTGCATATTCAGTTATATATGATCCCAAGATTGTCTTGTTATTATAAGGAAAAATACAATTTACAGGTCCTTGTGATTAGCATATAAACAAGTGTATATTCAGTTATATACGATCCCAAGATTGTCTTATTATTATAAGGAAAAATACAATTTACAGGTCCTTGTGATTAGTATATAAACAAGTGTATATTCAGTTATATATGATCCCAAGATTATCTTGTTATTATAAGTTATTTCATTTCTTGTAGTGTTGGAATGAGTACTGTGCATAATGTCAGGTTGCACGGTGTTGCAGGAAGGAATGGGCAATGGGAGGCATGTCTCCAACAAGTACAACTATATAAGACGGGCTCTCGTGAAATCTGCATTCAAGCCCGGGCAGTGAGCAGTGGGCAGTGAAGCCTGCAAATTGGGATTCTGCACTCTTGGGATTGGGAGTCAACAACAGAAAATGCCCGTCAAGCAACGAATATGAGCAGGGAGAAGAGCTGACAAGGAATCTTTCCATCCGTGGCTTTTTAGCTGTGTCTAGAAAAAAGACTAGGTATAGGCTGTGTCATAGTATTATTGTCTGTGGAATTATGAACAAGAGTTTCATGTTTGTTTTTTTCAAAACAGTTCTCATTGTAATTTGTAAAAGAGAATGTAAGTAGAGTCATGCTTTAACCCAAAGTGTAAATGAAACAGGAACTCTATATCTGGGGAGAGGATTTAGTAGTTGAGCACTTTAATTTCACGTCTCTCAATATCATACTAGGTAATTTGGAATCATTCCAAAAAATTTATAGCAGTTTATTTGGTAAGGCTTTGCTTATAACTAAGGTTTCAGGTCCACATAATCAAATATGATGTCACATCAGCATGCTTTTTGTTGAGGTGTCTAAAAAGACCCCAAAAAAGGATGGACCAATAGTTGTGCATTAAGTCATGTTTTGTTAGTGTGCTGATGTGGCATCACATAATTGGTTGCTTTTTAGATCTAAAGAGCATATTTCATTCAATTATAAGTACTTATAGTCGACACTAACAACGTTAAAGTCACAACTACTAATTCTAAACTTTTAAAAATATTGAGCCTTAAATCCATAAATACTATTACAACTATTGAAACATACTCACCAATTCGATGTATTAACAAATGCGATGTATGTAGCTATTTAAAAATATTGAGCCTTAAATCCATAAATACTATTACAACTATTGGAACATACTCACCAATTGGATGTATTAACAAATGCGATGTATGTAGCTATTCAATCACTATTCAATCACTTTAACTATTCCCATTGCTCTCATTCTCTGCACAAGTACTATATATTTTCATAGGTTTATATAGGAACCTATAACCATAACTAGTCATAGGATAGAATTTTATATACAAATTTACCACCCCCCCCAAAAAAAAGCTAGTGAAAAGTGATCACTCATTACTCATTCTAAAACATTCTAAAACATGGACAAAAGTTTCACTAATGATGGGATAAATTGATTTATTCATAAAGGATGAAGTATTTAATATAAGTGCAAAGTTGTTTAGTAATAATAAATTAAGTACCATGAGATGCAATTATGTACGAAACCTTGGAAGTATTGATAAGAAATTGTAAATGAATTAATTTATCAAATTAGCCCACTAAAAGCTATAATGGTGAAATTTGCATAACTGTGCTATTTTTTGTTTAGTTTTGTATCTATTTTCAAGAGAATGGCTTAATATATTTACATATCAATAAATGGTGTAATCATATATAATGTCAGGTTCCTTCCATGTGTTATTTACTCATCCACTCACACTAATTCCTATGTACTTATTCTCTATCTTATTTATACATGCACACACTCTAATATATTCCCCCAATTCACACATTAATTATGCCTATCCACATACTTATCCTTTTACATTATTTGTCTATCTTAATTTGAGCCCTTTTAATGTCTCAAGTCATTTTTGTAGATGTAGGGTCAACTTTGTGGTTGTAGATTTTTACCCTTGACTTTTAAAATTTGAAATTCAAAATTTAGTTGACTATTGTGTATCTTTTTCTTTCCCTAAGCCAACTATACACATCTGTATAATTTGTTGCTATGTACTTGTATTCAAAGGCATTCAATTGCATTGATTTTAATCGTTGGATAGTATTGAATATCGTTCACATTTACAAAGGAGCATGCTAGGAACATTTTGACTTGGAACACTAAAAAGAGCTTAGTTCTACATCACACCACTCTAGAGCATTTGTATGGATGAAGTCTGACGTCTTCAATCTCTTACACACATTTTTGGGGGTTGACCTAGGTGAAAATACCCCTTACGACATAATAATCCTTGAAAGGTATGTGCTAATATTGCTAATCCCAGATAATAGAAAAGGTAGAGAAAGTAGCTTTTATCAATCAACCAAATCCAAAAGCAAAATCATACAAACTACCAGTTTATTTCTATGGGTGCAAGATATTTTTGCAGGCATGGATCTAACCCTAATCTATGAACTCAACCCCACACAATGCAAATTGACTTTCTAGATCTTGAGGCAAGATATAGGTTCAAAGCACTGCATGCTCCCAAACATGACTCAAACACAACACAGATGAGTCAACCTCGATATCACACATGAACCCTCTCCTTGCTATGGGCGACCTCCAAGTCACTCTTGCTCTTGTGGCAAGAGCCAGTCGAGTGGAAGCGAGACCTAGGGTGGTTCTATTCACGTGGAAGTAGAACATTTCAGAGAGTGGTTGGCTAGCGTACGAGCTTGGTATGGATTGCTATATGATGAGCTCATTCTAGGATTGTTGTGGTGAAGATAATTATATGACCTAAATGGTCACTAATTATGTCTCCTATTAGGATTTCTTAAGTTCCAACGCCTAGTGGGTAGACTATTTTGCTCATTGATGAGTCTAGAGCATTGTAACCTATCCTCATTCATTTGAATGTGTTGTTGTATGATGTCTCTTTGTTGCAAAATCCTAAGAGCATGTTCTTTCTCTTCTATGGTTTGTTGTGTGTGTTGTGGTCTTGGGGGATTTCGTCTATCTCTTCGAGAATAGACATGATCCAATTTCCTCTTATCCCTGGGCACATCAAATGCTTGGGAGAGAGTTTATTGACTAAGTGTTGACCTAGTTTGACTTTGTTCGACTTTGACGTGAGGTGAAAGGTTTGTTTTACCTTTTGATTGAATGTTGAGTGCGACTTGTACCTTGTGATGGAATCAAGGGTTTGAAATTGTTTTAGCATGAAATGTACCTTACGATGTGATTAAGGGTTTAGTTTTCCTAAGTTCCTAATATTTTTGTATGAATGCAAAACATTTTTTTGGTTCTTTTTCCATTTTGAATAAAAAAAGTGATCTATTTAACTAAGAATTGAGATATGGATGCAATTAATATGAGTTTTCCAAATGCAAACTAAACTATGTTTTTGGTATTTTGTGAGACAATTTTTTAATCTAATCTAGGAATTGAAATTTCTTGAATGAAATAACTTGAATTGAAATCTAATCTACAAATTTCAGTAATTATAATCTAATCAATGCTAATCAAATCAAATCTAAACCTATCAAGGAAACAAGAAACATAAAGAATACTTCCTCCAAGAGCAAATCTGTGGTTTAATTAACTACGAAAGCATATAAAGAACCTGGATTTCTCTTTGGCGCATGAGCTTGGCGTATCCTCAAAAGTCATTGTGGCAACATGCTTTCCTCTGCAACAATGGGGAACTCCTCTTGGCAATAGGGATGAAGTGCAATTTGATTGAGTGATCAAGCTATTGAAGCTATGATTGATTGAATTGATCTATTTGAAGTTATGAAGCACTATGGCTTAGAAATTTACGATTGTAACAACACTATTGAAGCTTTTGAAATCTTGGCAACTATACTAAGAAAGTAAAAGGCTCAGAAGTCCTGTAAAGAGCATAAGAAATCTATGGAGAACAAAAAGCAAAGTTGGGCAAGAGTCTACAACAATGAAATTTCCTCCCACATTACATATACGAGGGGGATGTTTATAGGTTGGGAGAGCTTGAGCACAAAGGGTGGAGATGAATGAAGAGCTAACTCAATTAATTAATGAGTTAATAAGATTGATTGAGGAGTGAATAGTCCTGATTAGGGGGTGAACTAAGCTTGATAGCTTATCACTCATGGAGGAGGAAGAGTTAGCATGAGAAGAAAGGGAGATAAGAATAGCTTTGTTGGAGCTAAGAATAGAGTGATTGGGAGTTGAGGAGTTAAAAATAGACTAAGCTTAGTTAGGGTTGAAGAGGCATGCAAATTGGAGAAATATGGAGCTAATTTGTGTTAGATGCACAAGACAACTAAGAGCGGGGGTGAATCAATTGTACATTAAACCCTCAAGCTATTCCAATCTTCAAACCCTTATTATTCATTAGTAGAATGTAAGCATATGAAGCATCAATGCAAACACATCCAAACACATAAGAACACCAGATTTAAGTGGAAAATCCAAGAAGGGAAAAACCACAATGAGGATTAACTCACATATATATGAATAGCAACACCGAATACAAGTAGGCTCACTTCCAAGGGATCACTGTCTAGAAGAAAGGCTACTGCCAGAAGGACTCACTATCCAGAAGAGAGAAGAATAGAAGAGGACTGTTACAGAGAGATTCACTATCTCAAAGCAATAGAAGAAATCCACCACTGCAACTTCTTTCCATCTGCAACCTTTGGCTCACTGCCTCCAGCAACTTCAAGCATACTGAAATGTAGAAACCTTCTTCTCACTGCATTCGAGAGTCATAGGCATTTAAGATCACACTCAATTCATCATCCTTGATTCACATTTGCATCATCTTCTCTTCTATCTTCACTTCAAACTTCACCTTGCATTTATACTATCCATGACCGAAGACATTCAGGTCAGCCTTAATGAAACGTGTGCACCTCAAACGTGCAACACCAAATAGGTCAACACCAAACACTTCCGTGGTGGAAAGAAGTGAAAGTGGACCATGCCAAGGGTTAACTAGGACTCAAATCTATATCACCATGTTGCTCATCACATCCACAATCCACGAAGTACCTCTACAAATAGCACTAGCAAGCCAGGCGGCCAAACCTAAACTAACACTACAAGCAACAACATACACGTCTCTCCAAGTCTAAAAACATCATGCGGTCCACAGAGAGACACTCCACACCATCCACACATCTTTCTAGAATGTTTAGCATCATCAGAATCTTCTGTAATACTACCGCAACCACCTGGAAACAAAGAATGTCTTCATTCTGCACATCAAGATACACTATTACTGAACTCCAATACAAGAACTGAATTTGCGGAGAAACCCAACACTAGAAACTTCAAGAGAAGGTAGATACAGACAATTTAAGCACATTCCCAGATCCTTAAGACAAGAAACCTCAATGCAGAGAAATGTGGAGCAATCTCATTTCTCCCAAACAACCTTCTACACAGGCAAATGCTCTGTTAAGCACACCTTCCACTTCCGTACAATCTAGAACCTGAAACCTAGATATAACACCTCTAAACACCTCTAATAAACACTTCCTAACTGCACAAACATATCTTCAACTATGAGGAAACATGGAGCACAACACTGAACATACCTCTATCACACTACACACCTTTTTATTCAAATTTTCTCAAAATCACTTGGAAACCAAGTGAACCATCTGCTGGAGGTTGACATCAATGACAACACCAAAAAGATTCCAACAATCTCCCCCTTTGTCATTGATGGCAACACCATCTTTTTTTTTTAAAACCATTAACAACATCAGCAGCCAACAACAACAATTTTGCAACTAGTAGTACCCCCCTAACTGGAGCAACTCTTACTCTTCACACACTTTTCTGCAATCTTTCCTACACAATGTTTTTTTAGTCACTTCAACTCTCTCTCCCCCTTTGACATCAATGGAAAAGGGAAACACTTGCAACACTAGCAAGCACTTGCTCTCACTCCACTGCTTTCATTTTTCTGCACTCTCCCCCTTAGGAGCATAAGATATGCTCCAACTGACTGCACCAACCAACAATACCACTACCTACTCCCCCTGAGAGGTAGCCTTCAACATCAGTCTAGGACTAAAAATGTGTCTTGAAATGTTTCCTGGACAGATGTACACACTTATGCATCTAATCAAAAGGAGGGGCAATAACCCCTAACTTCTGCCGGAGATACTCGAAAGTATCTTTAGGAAGAGCCTTTGTAAAGATATCTCCAACTTGATCCTTAGTAGGCACATACTCCAATTTCACCTCATTCTCTGCAACCTTCTCTCTTAGAAAGTGATACTAGATTCAAATATGTTTTGTTCTTGAATGCATTATTGGATTCTTTGAAATGTTGATAGAACTTGCATTATCACATAAGATAGGAATAGGTTCATCATATGATACTTTGATATCTTTCAATGTATGCTTCATCCATAACACCTATGTACAACAAGATGATGTTACAATGTACTCTACCTCTGTAGTAGATAATGACACTGAATCATTCTTCTTACTCAACCATGAAACTAGTCTCCTTCTAAGAAAGAAAGCACCACCACTTGTACTTCTTTTATAATCTGTGCATCCTGTCCAATTTGCATCTATATATGCATTCAAAGAGAAATCAGTATCCTTGGGATACCATAAGACAAAATGTGGAGTGCATTTCAAGTATCTAAATATCCTTTTTACTGCTGAAACATGTGACTCTCTGGGATCCGCTTGGAATCTGGCCACAAGACAAACTAAATGCATGATATCTGGTCTAGTAGCAATTAGGTATAACAGTCCACCAATCGTTGATATGTACTTGCTTTGATTAGCCTTAGGAGATTCATCATCTTTGCTTAACTTACAACTAGTAGTCATGGGAGTACATACCGGTTTGGAGTCTTCCATTCCAAACTTCTTCAACATTTCTTTAACATACTTTGACTGTGAAATGAAAATACCTTTTTCTGATTGACTAATTTGTAACCCAAGGAAGAAATTCATTTCCCCACACATTGAGATTTCAAACTCTTTCTGCATCTCCTCTACAAATCTTTTGCACATACCTTCATTTCCTCTAAAGATTATATCATCAACATATACTTCCACAATCAAGATTTGATCAAGTCTTTAACTTTGAAGTATAGATTGTTGTCTGTAGTGCCCTTTTTGAATCCTTGCTACAACATGTATCTATCCAATCTTGCATACCAAGCTCTAGGAGCATGTTTGAGACCATACTTGGATCATTTGACAACTGGAAGCCTTTAGGGTGTTCAATGTATACCTCCTCTTCCAATTCTCCATTCAAGAATGCAGATTTCACATCCATCTAATAAAATTTGAAATCCTTATGAGCTGCAAAGGCCAAGAACATTCTAATGGCCTCCATTCTTGCCACTGGAGCATATGTTTCCTCATAATCTATTCCTTCCATTTGAGAGTATTCTTTACACACAAGCCTAGCCTTATTTCTGACTACTCCATTCTCATTCAACTTGTTCCAGAATACCCATTTAGTTCCTATTACATTTTTGTCTACTGGTCTTGGGACAATTTCCCAAGTCTAATTTTTCTCAATCTGCATCAATTCTTCTTCCATAGCTTTGATCCAATGTTCATCTTTGCATGCTTCAATCACTATTTTGGGTTCTATTTTAGACAACAAACACAAATTTACCTGTTCATCTGCCATAGCAATTTTCCTTCTTGTTAATACACCTTTGTTCTTATCTCCAATGATTTGATCTTTAGAATGATTCTTCTACACATACTTGGGAGTCTTAGGAACCCTTTTCAGAGCATCTTTCTCATTAACTTGCATCTCCTTTTCCTTTTCTTCTTCTCTACAAGGGGGCTCATTAGATTCATATCTTTCTATTAGTACTGAGCTTTGATGTGGTTCTTCATCCACTTTGACATTTGTACTTTCAACTAACTTCTTTAGCCTCTTGTTGTAGCACCTGTAAGCCTTGCTCTTTGTAGAATATCCAAGAAAGATTCCTTCATCCGATCTTATATCAAACTTTCCCAAATTTTCTTCATCTCTCCTAATGTAGTACTTGCTTCCAAACACTCTAAAATATTTTACAGTAGAAGTTCTTCCATACCATAGTTCATATGGAGTCTTTGAGTTGTTGACCCTTGTTTGCACTCTATTTTGTATATAGACTGCAGTATGAATAGTTTCTCCCCAATAGATATCCAGTATATTTGCTTCTTTCAACATTGTCCTTGCTTCTTCCTAAACTATCCTATTCTTTCTTTCCACAACTCCATTCTGCTAAGGAGTCCTAGGGGTTGACAAATCTCTTTTTATTTCATGATCTTCATAAAAATAGTTAAACTCGTTGGAGGTGAACTCACCATCTCTATCAGACCTCAAGCACTTCATTTTCAACCAAGACTTTAAATGGTTTAAACTTATCTACAGCTTTTGATTTTTCTTTGAGCAAGGTTACCCAAGTCATCCTAGAGTAATCATCAATTAACAACATGAAATACATGTCACCTTGAAAGCTTCCTATTCTTGTGGGTCCACACTATTGGGACAAGACCGTGGATCAGAATTGGGGTAAAACTATCCTTGTAATTGGCTTAAATCAATCTTTGGGAATTTTGTATCGACTTCCTCAATTTGTTCCTTAATGTCAATCCAAGGATTGTAAGCTCATGAAAGGTGTTGTGGTTATGTACCAAAGGGCTGAAAGGTAGTAAATTAAGTGGAGATGAAATGCATTCTGTGAAAACAAACACTTCAATCTAAACACTAATAGAACAAATTTAAAAGTTACTCTTAAAACAAATCTTTGAAAACACTTTTAAACCAAACAACTTAAACAAACAATTTTAATATATTTAAGATCTACCAAGTAACTTAAGAAAATAACTTAAACAAACCCTTTTAATATATTTAAGATCTATCACATTTAACTCAATTCTGTTTGGACACTCTTAAATCTGTTTGAGACTAAATAACTTCTGAAATCATAATAGTTTATGTTGATAGAATACTGGTGACATGACCTGTTAAATCTAGTGACAGGACCTGTAAAATCTAGCGATAGGAATTGCAATACTTAAGTGATAAGAACTGTGCAATGTGTCTCAAATCTCACAAATGCAAGTATTAATTCCAAATACTATTTCAAGCTTAAACAAAATATAATAAACCAATACAGTCACTAAATCACACATAAATCATACTCACAAATAAATAACATAAAAGCAAATTCAACCGATGGCTGAAGAGTGGGCCCTGCCTCCCAGTCGACCGATCGAAGAAAGTAATTAATAGGTTCTCACATTCAACTCAGATAATATGACCAGTATTATATTGCTTCATACAAAAGTTGCCATTGTTTGATACAAAGGGGAACTTATATCATCTTTTACATGAAACCAAACTATCTAAATATTACACATGGTTTTACAGTTCAACAAACATCCAAATCTAAATATTACCCAAGAAAGAATGAAGTGGCCTACGACCATTCTCTCTAAAGGCTAAAAACCAATTTACTATTATTATGCAAAAGACATTAGCTACATATGTCTTTGGCAATCTTCACAAGTGGTCTTTGTCTTCTTCCCCATGATCACAGGAGCCCTGTATCTTGCACATAATTCATCAACATTAGTGTTAAGTAATCGGTTATTTCCTAAGATATATTATATCATTTAATTCATGCTAATTCCTATAATTCTATCAAATTACTATGGCAACTTAGGGAAAACATTAAAACATAGGCTAGGATTTAATGGCAAAACAAGACAAACATTTAACCCATCATTTTCCCCCCAGCTGAATACATTGCATGTCCTCATACACTACTTACAGACTTAGGTTGGTCAACTGTCAATTTCTATACCGCTGCCATTATCTCTTTTCCCCAAGTGTCTTTCAAATTTTGGATTATTTGTTGGTGCTCTTCTAGGGATATATAAGCTGCCATATCCAATTCATGATTTTCAATTAATTGCCCTAATTGGTTTCTTGACCTGTTCTTGTTCTCTTCAGCTTGCTGTAACCATTCTTGGAGAGACTAAACTTGTACTTCTAAATGATTTACCCTGGCCTATAAACTATGAGTTTCTTGTCAATTAATTCTTCCACACTAGATTCTTTTGAAATATATGACTCTTCATGTGATATTTGTTTTGCAACATTAGTCATGGGATCACCTTTTTGACACTGACCCAAGATAGGAGGAACACTTACTATACCTCTAGGACTTACATCTCTTTCACCAGTAGGTTGCTCACCAAGAGCAAAGGTAGGGTGTGGAATATTGGTGTCTGGTACTGTAAGGGTAAAACGCTGATCAATCAAATGAATTATATAAGACCCAAACATCAACAGAATAGGAGATAACAAAGAAGATTAAATGAAAATAGCAATGAATAATACAAAGCAAACCTTCCCTGAAATCGATGCTTCTGTTGTTCGCCTATTACAATCGTCCTTTTGCAGATGAAGGGAGCCCTCAGAGAGTGCACTCTTTTAAGCTGTGTTCAAGGAAGTCGATGGTAAATGGCTGTTGTGATATGCAATGAAGATGAGCTTCAAAGCAAGTATGTGATCTCAAGCTTGTGGATAGTAAAAGGGTGCCAAAGGCGCGCTAGTGATATTTCTGCAGAGTAACGATGTCAAAAGCTTGGATGATTAGAATGGAGGGATGAAGCTTCATTTATAGACTTGGAAGAATGGGAATCAACGGTTGAGAGGAGATATGAAGATCAATGGCTGAGGATGGTTGAGGAATGTGCAACCAGTAGAAATGTGACAAGTGTCCCAGCTCCATCATGAAAGAGGGGATGTGACAAAATTGATTGGAGAGTTAACTCCATTGACTGAACAGTTAACAAACTTGATTGATCAGTTAGAAGAGTGGATTGTGGAACTGACTGAATTGATTGACCAGTGAACTGGGTTGATTGAGGAGTCAACAGAATAGATTGACCAGTGAACTCAAATGACTAATTAGTTAATAGATTTGATTGATTAGTTAACTAACTTCTGATTTGAGAAGAAATAGGCCATGTGGGTGAGAAAAAAAATAGGTAATTAAATATTAAATATATTTAATTACATGTGCAACCTGATGAGGTGGACAAGGTGAGGTGGAAAAGGTGAGGTGTATTTTTGGAATTAGAACTTAGGATAGAGGAATTTGGATTAATTAAATAATTTATGATTATTTAATTATGTAGGACATTTAAAAGAATTTTAATTAAATAAATTGAATTTATTTAATTATGGAACAGTGAATCGATTAAATAAATTTGGAATATTTATTTAATTAATAGAAGAATAGAATAAATATTTAGAATATTTATTTAGGATGATTTGTGTCATTTTTAGGCATATACATTTTGCCCCCCTTTGATGCAATGCAGTTTACAGCGTTGCTTCAAAGAAATCGATAGTTTGAATGATAATACATGCCCCAGTTTGCCCCTGGTACAAGTTTGATGACAGGATGCCCCCTCAGGAGATTGGATGGGGAGAAGGCAAAAGGCATGAGATAGACAATCTCATGATGAAGAAGGTTAGGTTTGAAGAAAATGGGATGAAGAAAAGAGTCGAATGATACGCGATGCAAGATGGAATGATGACACACACAAGCAAGCAAGCAAGTATGCACAAATGACATAAGAACAAACAAGGTATTGCCCCTGTCAAGCAGTAAACCAATGATATATTGATAACGATATACGACAGTGTTGTCATGGCGGGGAACGATATATCCCTAGACCAACACGGCAGGCGTGTTGTCATGGCGGGGAATGATAGATCCCTAGAGAAACACGAAGGATAGTGTCTGGTTTTAGGAAATGAAGCATGTCATGTAAGACGCGTGTATTGGTCTAATTTCAACAATGCAACATCCTGTATAAGACAATTGATTGATTAACTGATCAAGTTGGGTTACGACCAGACAAAGATCAAGACCACTGATTGTGATTGGATCATTTGTGCAAGATTGACTTGACTTGATTGGTATGGATTAAGGATGGACTAGAAGAAAGACGACAAGAATGAAGACAAGAAAGAGGATGAATGGGACCATGGAAGAAATGGAAGCCTCGGGGCGCATTAGAAAAATGGCCTTGCCTACGTGATGGCGCAGAGGCAACGTAGTTCACGGACTTGGACCATGGACACTGACAAGAGACCCTATGCTAGGCTCACATTGAGGAGACGGTATGGGACAAAACCTTGGTTGACAAGGCCACAAGGAAAGTATCAAGCTATGATAGGTAACTGTCAAGTGTTTATTTGTGGGATAGATATGGGTCGAATGGGGAAAATGGAGAAAGAATGGACTCAAGGGGATTGGATTCTCAAAGATGGAGAAGGTGGTTTATCACAAGGAATGCCTGTTTACCAGGTTTTCATCACTTGCTTTTATTTGCACGAGAAGCTAGAAAGTAAACATGATGCCTGTTTGCCAGGTTTTCATCATGATACCTATCCAAGGCGCCTGTTTGCCAGGTTTTCACCAAAGGACGATTTTTTTGTATGCTTTCTATTTTTTTTCCAATTTTTTTTGAATTTTCTCTTTTCAACTTTTTTGATTTTTTTGATTTTTTGAATTTATTGTGCCCCCTTACATTGGGGTTCTCCTAGGTATAGAACTGGCGAAGGTGCATGCTGTTGATTGGATCAGCAAACAACTCACCCTCTGAAGTGGCCAACTGATATGCCCCCGATCCATAAGAAGCTACAATCACATAGGGTCCAAGCCAGTTAGGCTCGAACTTACCTTTCTTTTCTCTGTCTTGTTGATTGCGAGGGTTTTCTCTGAGGACGAGGTCCCCAACCTTGAAACATCGTGGGCGAACCTTGTGGTTATAGCTTCTTGACATCATCTGTTGATAGGCTTTGAGATGATCGAAGGCTTTCTGGTGCCTTTCTTCCAGCAGCTCTAGTTCTTGTAACCTGGAGACTCTGTATTCTTCATCTGATATGAGACCTTTCAACGACACCCTGAGGGATGGTAGTTCAACCTCAATGGGAAGGATGGCTTCGGAACCATAGACAAGGGTGTAGGGTGTAGCACCTGTGGGAGTGCGTATACTGGTTCGGTAGGCCCACAGAGCGGGATTGAGTTGGACATGCCAATCGCGACCAGCTTCATTAACAGTCTTCTTTAGGATTTTTAGAATGGTTTTATTTGATGCCTCAGCTTGGCCGTTACCTTGGGGGTAGTATGGAGTGGAGAAACGATGTTGGATTTTGAAATGCTCACAGAGTTCCTAGACATCCTAATTTTTGAATGGTCTTCCATTATCCGTTATGATGGATGAAGGAATGCCATATCTACAGATAATGTAATTCAGAATGAAAGAGGAAATTTGCTTTCCTGTGACGGTGGTTAGGGGAACGGCTTCAATCCGCTTTGTGAAATACTCAGTGGCGGTTATGATGAATTTGTGGCCGTTGGAAGAGAGTGGATGAATTTTTCCCACAAGGTCAAGTCCCCATTGACAAAAGGGCCAGGGTGTTGTTAAAGGTCTCAACTCTTGAGCAGGTGCATGGATCAGGTTCCTGTGTATTTGGCACTGTTTGCACTTTTTGACGAATTGATAGGAATCCATTTCCATGTTTGGCCAGTAATAACCCAAACGCATGAGTTTCTTGGCTAAGGAAGGGCCGCTGGAGTGTGTTCCGCATATCCCTTCATGTACGTCTCGCAAGGCAGTGATGGATTCTTCTTGTTCTAAACAACGGAGTAGAGTACCATCCAGACCACGTTGGTAAAGGGTATTAGCTATGATGGTGTAACGAGAGGCTTGTTGGATGAAGGTGCATTTTTGGTTGGAAGAGAGGTCTGGTGGGAGAATATTGTCCTTGAGGTAAGTGTAAGTCTTACCATACCAAGGTGAATCAGATCCGACTAGGAGACAAATGGAATGGGTTTCAAGGAGATCATAAGCCGGTTGCCGGATGGTTTCCACTAAGAACTCATATCGTGACTCATATTCAGGAATTTCTAGAAGAGAGGCTATGGTAGCCATTGCATCTGCTGCTTTGTTCTCTATCCTGGGTATTTGCTCGAGGGAGATGGTCCCAAAGTGTTCTTTGAGGTCATCGACCATCTGTTTGTAGGGGATGAGCTTCTCATCTTTGGTCTGATACTCATCATTGACCTGATTTATGATAAGCTGAGAATCACCGTAGATACATAGTTCTTGGATTTTCCACTCAGTAGCCATCTTGAGACCAATTACCAAGGCTTCATATTCCACTATGTTGTTTGTGCATGGAAATAGCAACCTGTAGGACTTTGGAATTGTGTCGCCTTGTGGAGTGATAAATAGGATACCTGCCCCCAATCCATGGTTGGTGTAAGATCCGTCAAAGTAGAGTTTCCAAGGAGATGTGGATAGAGTGAATAAAGACTCATCGGGAAACTCAAACTGCATCGGTGAAGTGTCTTGTAATGGTGCCTTGGCCAGTTGGTCAGTGATGATTTGTCCTTTAATGGCTTTTCTATCCACATATTCTATATCATATTCACTAAGAAGCATAACCCACTTTGCTAGTCAACCTGTGAGAGCTGCTTTGCTGAGAAGATATTTTAGTGGGTCGATCTTGGTAATGAGTTTGACAGGATGTGCCAACATGTAATGTTAGAGTTTTTGTGAAGCAAAAACCACTGCAAGGCATGATCGTTCTACCTGTGAGTATTGCAACTCGTAGCCCACTAAGGTTTGACTGATGTAGTATACAGCTCTCTCCTTGTTCTCGTAGTCTTGCTGTGCTAGAAGGGCTCCAAGAGCAATGGGTGTAGCAGATATGTAGAGAATTAAAGGTTTTCCTTGGATCAGAGGCATGAGTATAGGAGGATTCATAAGGTACTCCTTTAGCTTGTTGAATGCCTCTTCGCACCGCTCATCCCATTTAAATGGAATGTTCTTATGTAGAAGGTGGCTAAAAGGTTGGCACTTGTCTGCCAGCTATGAGATGAACCTGTGGATGGCCTACAGCTTGCCCTGTAAGGATCTCAACTGTGTTAGAGTCTTGGGCGGTGGCATGTCCATTATAGCTTTGACCTTGGCCGGGTCTACCTCTATTCCGTTTGCCGACACGATGAAGCCTAGCAGCTTGCCTGATGTTACCCCAAACACACATTTCTTCGGGTTCAGTTTGACTTGGAATTGGTCCAATCTCTGAAAGACTTTTTCTAATATGTCCAGGTGTGAGTCCCTTGTGAGAGATTTTGCCTAGATATCGTCAACATAGTCTTCCATAGTTACATGCATCATGTCATGGAATATAGTTGTCATGGCCCGCTGATATGTAGCCCCTACGTTTTTCAGCCCAAAAGGCATGACATTCCAGCAAAAGGTACCCCATGGGCAAGTGAAAGCTGTTTTGTGTTGATCCTCTAGTGCTATTTTGATTTGATTGTACCCTAAGAATCTGTCCATGAGTGATAGCATTGTATGTCCTGCAGTAAGGTCGACTATGATATCGATGTTTGGTAGTGGAAAGTCATCCTTGCGGCATGCTTTGTTTAAGTCTCAAAAATCATTGCATAGTCGAACTCGGCCATCTGGTTTAGACACTGGCACAATATTAGATATCCATTCTGGGTAATCTATGGCTCTAATGAACCTCACATCTAGCAATTTCTTGAGTTCTTCTTTGACCAAAAGGGCTATATGAGGATGCATTTTTCTCAGCTTCTACTTTACGGGTTTCACCCCTAGATCCAATGGCAAATGATGTAGAATTAGGTTTGGGTCCAAACCTAGCATGTTTACATATGACCAAGCAAAGCTGCCTCTCTTCTTCTTAAAGAATGGTACAAATCTGGTTTTCTCTGGTGGTGTGAGAGATTTGGCAAAGTGGATAATCTTGGGCTGCTCTTTGGTTCCAATGTTCATAGGCTCGTCGGCTCCACCACAATCTGTGACCTTTCCTGATACATATCACTAGGGAGAGTGTCAAGCATTCCATCGTCGGGTGCCACGGTTGGGTTTTCACCATCAGATGCGTCCTTTCTTTTTACTATTTTATGATCTGACACTGCCGCAAGGTGGTTTTCGCTGTCAGATCCATTTTTGATCTTGATGTTTTTGTGACTGGAAGGCTTGGCACCCTCCCTGAAGTAAGCCACGGTATTCAGTTCAACAGCGAAACCAACCTTATGATCTCCTTTTGGCAAGTGGTCCCTAAGTTCCATATAATCAATGTAAGCATCATCGTTCTGGAACATGTCTAATTGGGGGGTTCCTTGCAAATCCTAGTCAATAAGCTCAGGGTGTAAGAGGGGAAGGGAGTCGGATGAGAGACCTGATTCATGGATGGTGTGAATGGAAATGTTATGGGCATTGGCGGGGGTAGTGTTCTGGGTGGTACTTTCTTCCAAGTTGTTTATCACAATGGAATCAAAACTTTCCTCAAAAGCCATAATCTCGGGGGTGGGCAAATCAGACTCCAGTGGTCTGTCCCGTTGTGTTTGTCCCTCATGGTAGGGGCTAAGAGTTTGGATGGTGTCAACCTCTTTGTCGTCGTAGGAGTGC
Organism: Cunninghamia lanceolata; assembly: GCA_027924645.1. Classification (NCBI taxonomy): domain Eukaryota; kingdom Viridiplantae; phylum Streptophyta; class Pinopsida; order Cupressales; family Cupressaceae; genus Cunninghamia; species Cunninghamia lanceolata. The sequence goes on along the minus strand of BSBN01001272.1, from coordinate 13,457,272 downwards.
TCTGTTAGCTTGTCCCACTCATACTCATTTGAATCATCTGAATCTATGTCACTATCCACTTGGAGCATTTGGGTTGTCTCCACAAGGTAGGCATTTTCCTTGGCTTTACCCTTGCCTTTGTACCCTAAGCCAGTTGTATTTCTAGCCGAAGAGGATGAAGAAGGTTGTATAGGTTCAATGATTCCTTCCTTTCTGAGGCCTATGGGGCCTTGTCCTTCGTACCCCATCCTGTGCAAAATAGTCTCACCCCGCCCATAGAGTTCTGTAGGGAGTTTAGGTGGTTCTTGGGGGGTGTTTTCTTCTTCAGCATAAAGCCACTGCAGGAGATCTCGCTCCTCTGTCTCATCAGATAAGGTCCCCCATTTTACAAAGGGATTTGCGGGAGCTGCAGGAGGAGTAGATGGCTTTGGAAAATGTTTGGGTGGCTGCTTGGGTTGGCCAAAAGAGCGAGGAGACAAAGGCATCTTGGCAAGGTTGAGGCTGTGCTCAATGGAGTATTCCCCCATGCCATTTTCTTTTATGGTAAGTTTTAGCGGTTTGGGTCTTGAGGAGGAAGCTTTAGCGGTATGGTCCTGTTGCGGGGTAGGGGAAATGTAGGCTCGGTTGTTGGGTATGACACATTCAGGTTTTGCACAGAAAGAATTGCAGTGTTGGTAGGGGTCGGGGTTGCCTTGAATGGTGACCTGCTTGCCATTGTGCTGGAACTTAATGCATTGATGATAGGTTGAGGGGATAGCCTTCATGGCATGGATCCATGGTCTCCCTAGTAGAATATTATAAGCAAGCTCCCGATCAAGGACTTGGCACACCACATCTTTAATTACCAGTCCCACTTGAATGGGTAGGACAACCGTTCCTTTTGTGGTTCTTTCTTCCTCGTCATATGCCTTAATGGTAATTTTCCTCCTTGGATCAACTACTTGTTTGGAGAACCCCAGTGCAAGGACTAGCTTCAATGTGCAGATATTTAAATCGGCACCCCCATCAATGAGAACCCTCTTGATGCGGTGCTTGTGTATGAATGCGACAATGTGCAGAGGGGTGTTGTGGGGTTGAGATACAGAAAGATCATCTTGCTCAGTAAACGATATGGAATTGGAGGATGCCAGATTGCCTACCATGGTCTGCAACTTCTCTTAGGCCAGGTTAGTGGGGACAGTGGTTTCCACTAAGGCTTTCTCAAGAATCTCCTTATGAGAAGGAGATACACGCAAGAGCTCCAATATAGAAATGTGAGCCGGGGTTTTCTGTAACTAGTCGAGGACATTGTACTGACGGGGGTTGGATGGAGATGGTGACGACCTTGGAGGAATGGTATTGAGTGTGACTTTACCACTACGGGTAATTATACTACAACCAGTTCGGTTAGGTCCTGGTTGTTGGTTGGGTGAAATGACATTGACCTGTGGAATATGTTCAGAAATGCAGTTTATGGTGTAGTCAAATGGAACACTTGCATAGTTAGCATTACTCGTCCCGCTGTTCTAATTTGGCCGGTTGCAATTATTGTTGTTGTCATTGCTGTTGTTGTTGTTGTGGCCATTGTTGTTATATGGCCTGTTATGATTCAGAAGTGGATCCCTATAGGCCACATGAGTTTCTTTGGAGGTATGCTGTTGTGTCCCTCCCTGATTCTGATCCAGTATATCCTATATGACATTTTTGAGGCGAATGTAGTTGTTAGTTGTATGCCCCCTTCCTCGGTGATATTCACAATAGTCTGTGTCCTTCCAGTAGGGAGGTTTGACTATAGGCTCGTAATCACTTGTTGGCGGTAGAGAAATTTCGTTGTTAGCCAACAACTTCTGTAGCGCAGATTCTTGAGACTCGCCTAATGGTGTGAATTTTCTCCTTGGGTTTGAATTGTACCAAGATCTAGGCTCCCGAGAGGGTGGTTGTTGATTGCACCATTGTTTGTGTCCCCCTTAAGAGTGAATATGGGTTGTTGTTTAGGAGTTGCCGCCTTGGCATCAACTACCCCATTGTTGACCACATTCTTGTTCTTGGTCCAAAACTTTGATTTATCCGTTGTGTAATTGGAATTAGGTGTGTCCTTGTAGAGCTTGAGAGTTCCTTTGGTGATCATAGCTTTTTCAATGAATAGGCCCATTTCAATGACTTTGGAGAATGATGTAGGGCATTGTATCTGAATCTGATAGCTAAGATCCATGTTTAGGTTGTGGACAAACATTTCCAATAGCTGCTTCTCAGGTATATCATAAGAACACTTACTAGCTAGCTATCTCCATCGTTGTAAGAAGGTGGCGAATGACTCACCACTCTTTTGTTTAGTATTGCATAGATCTAGCATAGATACCTCGTGTTCTATGTTGTAGGAGAAGTGCATTATGAATTTATTGACAAGTTCATCAAAAGTTTTGATCCCTGGTGGGAGGCGTGAGAACCACTCTGGTGCAGGAGCACCTACCTGACAGCTGGCCTTCATGAGGCAGTTAGTAGTTTTAGGTCTTGTTTATGTTTCCAAGAAGGTCTGATAAGACCAATGCATGTAATAAGGTCATGCTAATCATGATAAGATCATGCTGACCACGCTTTGCTATTTTTAGCAAGTTTGTTAGAACAGCTGTCATGATGTATGATCGGTTGGATCTCCCAGCCGCCTGGAGAGTTCCCAGCCGCTTGGAGTCGGGTCAGTAGTACTTGAAGGCAAATCTATTTAAGCATGAGGATCGGTGGATATTGCATAGATCATCGATCAGGCTTTACTGAGAGAGAGAGCGACTGAATAGTGTAATAGCATCTTTTGAAATCGAATAAGAGATCTTGTTGTTTTCGTTTTCTGTTTGATCTCCTTTGTGTAATCGATTTGCTGGTTTGGGTGGTCTCATGGATTCACTGATCCATTCCACCGGTTGATTTGTCTGATCGGTGGAATGGTTATGTACAGTAGGGTAGATGTTAGTTTGTTTGTTCGCATGCAGGTGTGCAGGATCGCGGCTGAAAGGTGTTGAAGAACCTAGCATGGGCATGTGCTAGGTTGAGCTGATAAGTTTGAGTTGGAAGATCACCCTGAGAGTGGATCGGGTCATCCCTGGAGGATCGACGAAGTGAAATTTCGCTAAGGTTGAAAAGTTGTTAAAACGGCATCATCAGGATATTTCTGCTTATATCCTGCAGTCGCATTGGGCATCGTCATCCGGATAAGTGGAGGAGAGCATGATGCTTTCAATTGCATGAAGTGAAGGTGTGTCGGGGTGATCATCATCAGGAGGAGCTGAGAAAGGGCGTATCGGCATCAGGTTGAAGATCGGGTTGATCGCGGGCCGAAAAAGCTAAGTTTGGCCAACAGCAGGATATGACGTCATCATCATCAGGATATACGTCATCAGGATATTTCGGAACAGCAGGAAATTGAGGAGCTGCGGGTGACGTCATCGTCATCAGGATATACGTCATCAGGATATCGGGTGACGTCAGCATCAAAGGGACGGTGCAAGAAGTGAAGGTTGGTCATCATCAGGATAAATGGGAGGAACCGGATGTTCTTTATCCTGTTGATTATCATGATGTTGAATATCATGATACTGAAGGTAGTGAAGGCGGAAGTTGTCGCTGAAGTGAACAGTGGACGTTAGGAGGATGTTCGCGCTGGTCAAACATGATGATGCTGTCGATTATCGAGTAAGGTGATGTTGTTGACAGGCGAAAGGGCGAGGCTTGTCATCAGGAGGATATCGGTCGGCGCAGGAAATATGATGATGATGGTGATGATGATGATGATGATGATGGGCTGCAGACATCCATGCTGTATTATAAGGTTATAGTGTGGATGCCTCTGCATCACACTCCATAGCTTGACCACCTAAAGATCTTGGGAATAGTCTCATCAAGTAGGTCTTGTTGTGAGCTACTTCTAAACATGTGGCATTGAATTCTCGGATATGATCTCTAGGGTCCCCCTTCCCTTTGTATTTGTCAAACTTTGGGACTCCGAACTGAAAGGGGAAGGGTTTCATGACCAAACTTTTGTCAAAAGGATACAAAGCTATATCTTCCAAAGAGTATTGCTTGGAACTTGTACTAGTCTTAAGGTTGGATATTTCTTGTTTTAGACTTTCGATTTGTTGTCTCACGTCATCCATAGGAGCATTTTGATCTATGGGTTTCTTGCCTCTATCATTTGCATTCGGGACTATTTCATTCGTGCCTCTCTCATGATCATCATGTCTCCGCTCATGATCATTGTCTACATTTTCCATGATGGAGCTTATGTCAAAGTCTGCGGGGAGTTTGACTCCGAGATTAGCAAGATGGTGGAAGTATTTATCGGGGTCTTCAAGGAGCACCCTCTCTACCAGGTGTTGGAATTTTCTATCTTGGATGTGCGCTACTAATTCTTCATGAGAAATTTCTTCGTCACCACCACGTGGTGGGGCGAGGTGATCAGATGCGTCGGCCATTTCAATCTGCTTGTTGTACTGGGATCGAGTAAGAACCATGCAAGGTGGGGTGGGATGAAGTGGACCAAGATTAGAAATTTTGGCGAGGTGCCGACTGAGACTGTGGTGAATGGGATATCTAGGACAAAATTTGGACAAAGGATTCTCTCACTCAATGACTTCAAGTAAGACGGTTGACACAAGACGTTGGCCGCTAGTAAGGGTAGTCGATACCAGTCTTACTGTGTAGGGCTTAGTCGTTCAACAAGACTACTAGCAAAGGTACGGTGACCTACTAGGCTTACGTGAATTCACTAATGACACGAAAAAGGGACCTATGTCGAATCGGTATGGGACAAACTGACTTTGGGACAAGAGGGATTTGGACAGAAAGTGAATGTGATGAGTGACGAAAGAGAGAGACTTGGGTGAAATGGATGAAGACTGACTGCAAGGTTGAATCTGACCTCAGAAAATGAAACTAGGCTGAAATGGGTGCTCCAATCAAGTGAAAATATTTTCTCAAAAATAGGGCAAGTGCTCACTGTCGCATATGCACAGAAATAAATGCGCAGTAGGAATGAACAAATGCGCCGTAAGTCGCAGTATATGCGTAGCTCTGGTTAAGTACAAATGCTCAGCAACAGTGTGTATATGCACAGCAACAGTATATATGCACAGCAAGTCGTTACAAAAGCGCAGCAAGTCGCAGTATATGCGGAGTAGAAATGAGTATATGCGCAGCTCTGATATTTTTGCAAAATTTTTAGATTTTTCTTCTGTTTTTGGTATTTTTTGGCTGGAAAAGGTCTTCCTGATCTGATATTATGAATTAACAGCAAGAAAACACAGCAAGCACAAAGAATATTTTGTAGTTTTTCATTGTTTTTGTAGTTTTTTCGACTCTATTTTGGACAAAAGCAAGCACAAAATCCTAGGCAAGAAATGGATTATAAGGGATTTGGGCCACTAGAACAAGAGGGATTTAATGCGGGCAACCGTTCAAGTGGTTACACGTGCGGTGGCACTACTCTCTGTTATGGAGTCTCCCAGCCTCAAAGGGTTGCGCCTAAGAGGGTTTTGGGGGAGGTTGGCCGTCGATGTAACATAACAGCACTTGTTGCAGGAAGTTTTGACCTCAAGCACAATTTATTTTAAGTGGCTTGGTAGGGCTTGGCGTTAGCCTGTTACCACTCAGGGTCATTCCCACTTGGACAAGTGTGCATCCAAGGGTAGGCCCCTCCTAAAGGTTAAACAAATAGAATGACAAGTCTGGCACTCTGATCACCTAGAAGAGGGGAGAGCATAAACTATTGTCATTCGCAAGCGCAGAATACACTGATTAATCCACCCTAGTTAAAAGTGAAAAAACTAAATGGGCTAATCTATTCAAACACAAAACTTTGAAGTGAGTTTTGCAATATAGTAGTGGTTCAGTTTTAAACCTCAGAAAGCAGTAGTAAGTTTAATTTTAAACCGCGTAGCATGAGATTGTTAACTTTGAAATTCTGGTCTCACGATATAGCAATGGTTCATTTTAACTTCAAGATCATTGATGAGTTCAATTTTAATCCACGTAGCATGAGATTGTTAACTTTGAAATTCTAGTCTCACGATATAGCAATGGTTCATTTTAACTTCAAGATCATTGATGAGTTCAATTTTAATCTTAGATAGCAATAACTTGGAAGGTGTTTGCAATGCAAGCAAGAAATAATCTAGTTACTTTCTCCCTAATTAGAACTAGATGAAGATTTGAATGAACATCAATTTTACTTTTCCTCAGAAAATGAAATGTGAACTAATTAGATGCAACTACATGGAACTAAACCCGATCCTATCCTGCAAAAACAGCTCCGGCAAACACCTGCGAAAAGGTTAGAGTTAGCAAATTCCCCTAAGAAAGTACTAAAACCTCAGTCTGTTACAAATGCGCAGCTTCAGTGATCATATGCACAGAAATAATCAACAGAAGCGCCACAATAATGAATGCACCGTAATATTGTATGTATGCACAGTTAAAAGGAATAAATGCGCAGTAATAATGGATGCATAGCAACAGTCTTCAAAAGCGCAGTAAAAAGGAACATATGCGCAATAAAGTCAAAAGCGTCGTAACAGTGCGCAAAAGCATAGCAAAAATACACAGATGTGCAGAAAGGATGAAAGCACTGTAACAGTCTTTATATGTGCCGTGGGAATGTTTAAATGTGCCGAAGTAACCTATGCATGACTTTGTGTGACCTGTACGGAACCTGCCTTCAAAAAAGCTCAGATTTTGATGAGATAAAGGGGCAAAGGCCCCACGATGGGTGCCAAAAATGTAAGGGTAAAACGCTGATCAATCAAATGAATTATATAAGACCCAAACATCAATAGAATAGGAGATAACAAAGAAGATTAAACGAAAATAGCAATGAATAACACAAAGCAAACCTTCCCTGAAATTGATGCTTCTGTTGTTCGCCTATTACAATCGTCCTTTTGCAGATGAAGGGAGCTCTTAGAGAGTGCACTCTTTTAAGCTGTGTTCGAGGAAGTCGATGGTAAATGGCTGTTGTGATATGCAATGAAGATGAGCTTCAAAGCAAGTATGTGATCTCAAGCTTGTGGATAGTAAAAGGGTGCCAAAGGCGCGCTAGTGATATTTCTGCAGAGTAACAATGTCAAAAGCCTGGATGATTAGAATGGAGGGACGAAGCTTCATTTATAGACTTGGAAGAATGGGAATCAACGGTTGAGAGGAGATATGAAGATCAACGGCTGAGGATGGTTGAGGAATGTGCAACCAGTAGAAATGTGACAAGTGTCCCAGCTCCATCATGAAAGAGGGGATGTGACAAAATTGATTGGAGAGTTAACTCCATTGACTGAATAGTTAACAAACTTGATTGATCAGTTAGAAGAGTGGATTGTGGAACTGACTGAATTGATTGACCAGTGAACTAGGTTGATTGAGGAGTCAACAGAATAGATTGACCAGTGAACTCAAATGACTAATTAGTTAACAGATTTGATTGATTAGTTAACTAACTTCTGATTTGAGAAGAAATAGGCCATGTGGGTGAGAAAAAAATAGGTAATTAAATATTAAATATATTTAATTACATGTGCAACCTGATGAGGTGGACAAGGTGAGGTGGAAAAGGTGAGGTGTATTTTTGGAATTAGAACTTAGGATAGAGGAATTTGGATTAATTAAATAATTTATGATTATTTAATTATGTCAGACATTTAGAAGAATTATAATTAAATAAATTGAATTTATTTAATTATGGAACAGTGAATCGATTAAATAAATTTGGAATATTTATTTAATTAATAGAAGAATAGAATAAATATTTAGAATATTTATTTAGGATGATTTGTGTCATTTTTAGGCGTATACATTTTGCCCCTCTTTGATGCAATGCAGTTTACAGTGTTGCTTCAAAGAACTTGATAGTCTGAATGATAATACATGCCCTAGTTTGCCCCTGGTACAAGTTTGATGACAGGATGAAAAATGTAAGGGTAAAACGTTGATCAATCAAATGAATTATATAAGACCCAAACATCAACAGAATAGGAGATAACAAAGAAGATTAAACGAAAATAGCAATGAATAACACAAAGCAAACCTTCCCTGAAATCGATGCTTCTGTTGTTCACCTATTACAATCGTCCTTTTGCAGATGAAGGGAGCCCTCAGAGAGTGCACTCTTTTAAGCTGTGTTCAAGGAAGTCGATGGTAAATGGCTGTTGTGATATGCAATGAAGATGAGCTTCAAAGCAAGTATGTGATCTCAAGCTTGTGGATAGTAAAAGGGTGCCAAAGGCGCGCTAGTGATATTTCTGCAGAGTAACGATGTCAAAAGCTTGGATGATTAGAATGGAGGGATGAAGCTTCATTTATAGACTTGGAAGAATGGGAATCAACGGTTGAGAGGAGATATGAAGATCAACGGCTAAGGATGGTTGAGGAATGTGCAACCAGTAGAAATGTGACAAGTGTCCCAGCTCCATCATGAAAGAGGGGATGTGACAAAATTGATTGGAGAGTTAACTCCATTGACTGAACAGTTAACAAACTTGATTGATCAGTTAGAAGAGTGGATTGTGGAACTGACTGAATTGATTGACCAGTGAACTCAAATGACTAATTAGTTAACAAATTTGATTGATTAGTTAACTAACTTCTGATTTGAGAAGAAATAGGCCATGTGGGTGAGAAAAAAATAGGTAATTAAATATTAAATATATTTAATTACATGTGCAACCTGATGAGGTGGACAAGGTGAGGTGGAAAAGGTGAGGTGTATTTTTGGAATTAGAACTTAGGATAGAGGAATTTGGATTAATTAAATAATTTATGATTATTTAATTATGTAGGACATTTAGAAGAATTTTAATTAAATAAATTGAATTTATTTAATTATGGAACAGTGAATCGATTAAATAAATTTGGAATATTTATTTAATTAATAGAAGAATAGAATAAATATTTAGAATATTTATTTAGGATGATTTGTGTCATTTTTAGGTGTATACAGGTACCATTAAGTTTTTTTCATCTCCCTGTAGAGAGTCGTGTGCTATCTGGGTTTCATCAGTCTTGAAAAGAACATTATCCTGATTGGGCATATCCTCATCTTCATTGTGTAAATGTGGAGAAGTGGAGGTATAAAGTGTATTTTCCTCCTAAATATCTTGTTCATCATGTTCTTCAAAACACCCACTCTGCATTTCAATTTCCATTTGTTCCCTCATCTGTCTCTCCTTTTACTTTTTCTGATTTTGCCTCCTCTGTTCCCGGCTTTGTTTATCTCTACTTTTCAGAAGATAAGTGGCCAGTAGTTCAATATTTGTCTCTGTTTGTTCTTGGCACATAGTATTGGCAATATTAGCTAATTTTTGCAGCTTAGAGGTTGAAGGTCCTTCTACCTCTGCCTTCCTTTTTTGTCAGGTATTATAGGAGGGTTTCATTTCAGTATGAGGAGTTTTGGCAGATTTTTGGGGTTTACTCTTTTTAACAGCTTGAACCCTACCTTCTGCATGCTTTTCTTGCATAGTTCTTCCTAGGTTTTGAATTTCGTCAATTTGTTGTTCACTTTCCTGGTTCTCAAATTCAATGCTTTTTTGGTTTGTGTTAGGAGCATCTGACTCTGTGTCCTTACCTCGGGTTTCATTATGAGTTTCATAAGCTTTATCTAGTGTTTCATTGGTTGAGTTCTCAGCTTCATTATCCTAATTTTTTGATTCATTATGGCTACCCTCAGCTTCATGAGCCTCTAGTTCAACTTTTGAAGTCGAGGCATTGGAAGGACTGTCTTCACCTACAAAGATGGGCCAACTAACTGGGGAAACAACTTGTTTTAAACCTTCCAGGATAATTAGCTTGATCAAGCTGTGATGTACCAAAGAACTACAATGCCCTTTTTGTGTTGGCAAGAGACACAGTGTAGCTTCATGAGTGTTGTCATTGTTGGCAACAAAGTTCATCTCACCCATCCGCAGGACATGGTGTGCCTATACTGGAAGTTAGATTGAAGAGTGTTGAGGTCCGGTAAGCAAGAACAGAGTATATAGCAAGGTCCAACAGTCAGGTCTGGATCTCTCAGAGTAAGTATCTCAGTAAAGCGCAAACTTGGGGAAGTCAAGTGGAGTATCTTGACTAATATATTCCAGAGATTTAGCCTTCGGTGATGTAAGAGTGGAAAGATATGAACACCTAAGTGTTGGGTTCCTGTTTGGCAGAGTAGACTAAGGAAGAACTGACTGGCAGAGCATCAGACCTTTTTTCGGATGAGTTATTGATGGTGATCAAGTCTCTTGAGGAATCATCCATGGCTGGCCGACATGTTTGATGACTTCTATATGCATCTCCTTGATACTCATCACTTGATAGGCAAGGATTCAGCTGACAGATCAGAGTTTGGGAAAATATTGACTATTCCAGATGCTGACTAGAAAGGTGTTGAAATCATTGGTGCGGATATATATACCAGATAGATTTGGATGCAAAGGTGGGTGTTGTATGTTGTGTTGTGTGAAGAAAAGTAGAATATAGTGTGGAAGCTGCAATAAAGATCTGGTATGTGACAGAACAACAACACTAAGGCAGAGGAAGAATGAAGTGCAGTAGATCAGTGTATTAAGCTTAATAGGAATTGAACCTAAGCACATGTGGATGCTTCTCATCAGTTCAAGTATCTAGTTTACTTCTATAATCTATTGTAGGCAGTAAGCCCTAATTGGCAAGTGCCATTTTGTAATACCTTATTCTTTTAATAGAGAATAAAATCTTGGGTTAATCACCTCGTGGTTTTTTCCCTTAACAGGGTTTTCCACGTCAAAAATATTGTGTCATGTGTGTTGAGTTTATTCCTGCTTTCATTATTGTGCATGCCGATATGATTTGATATTGCTCTAATTGTTAAAGAAGAAAAGAAAGTCAAATAATTATGATAACTAATTCACCCCCCCTCTTAGTTATCAACATAATTAGCTTGATCAAGCCGTGATGTACCAAAGAACTACAATGCCCTTTTTGTACCTCTATACACATTCTTTTTTATGGAATAAAAGAGGTAATGTGGTAAATTTACCAGATCATTGTGTCATAAATGACATAATAACCTGAAATGCTGAGCAAAAATGTATGCATACCTCCCTTCTCCTATAATATATTGTATGATGACCTTGGAGACATCAACCCAGGGTTGTGGAAGTAAACTTTGCAAGGTGCCTTGTCACTGAAATGTCTTCAATTTCTCTTTCCCTCGTAGAAAGTACTTCGAGAGGCGTTGTAGGTTGGTTGTTCTGGTTGCAACTACAAGGAAGTAAGCTTCCCCTATAAGAGGCAGTCTAGTGACCTCGGAGATGAGTTGAATAGTAACTGGAAAGGAAAGACCCCACACTATTACAGAGCTATAACTATCACTGAATGCCATGGTGAATTCATAAGCTACATCGTCATCATACCCACACAGTTTCTTAAAGAAAACATGCCAATTTGCTTCCTTAAAGACCTTGTAAACCTATCTGTTAGCTCTCAAACTTTTCATGCTGGTGGGCTCCTATCGAATGTGATGGGCACCCATGGTGATTTCACAGAAAAGGACTGGTTACAGTGAGTAAACGGGAAAAGGCTACAAGTTAGGAAAGGACACGGGGATAAACACAGAAATTGAAGAAAGCAATATTTACCTTGGTTAAGATGACATGCCAAGTAATTATTGGCATAAAACAAGACTTAGAAAATAAATCCATGACTAGTAGATTTGATGAGATTTAACATTTAACCTCTCCACACGGGGTGACTAACAAGGGTCATAATGGTAGATTGTCATAACTTATGGTGACTTGATGGACAATATAGCACAATAAGTGTTTTGCCCCCTAGCTTAAGGTATGGCGACATCCTTGGTTTCCACAATAATAATCAAGAAATAATAGAATTAACAAAGATTAAAAGAAATAATATATCAAGAAAAATTTACCGATACCAACTCATTGTGAATGGCATGGCATGTGGTCTAGTGAGAAAAGAGGTGATGTGTCCAACAAAGCCGTAGAATTGGTGCCAGCTAGAAAATTGTGCAATCATCACTCTGTAAGATGGAGGAAGACGTCATATCCCAATTTACTTTGAAAGAGCAAGTTAATATGATGTGACCGCGGAGAGCTAAGAGAGTCATCAATCTGGAATGATGAGGGGTCCTCCATAAAGGCATCATGAGATGTCAATCTTCAGGCAAGTTATTATAATTGCTAAGGTGGCTAGGCAAGAAAGAAGCCATTCGATGAGGTGGCAAAGCTGAGTTGGAAAAAGCTTGTCCAAAGGAATGTGGCTTCTATACCGATGGTGATGTGGTCCCATAGGAGTGATGTGACTGGCATAAGGGTAAAATGAGAAGCCAACATTGATGTGGAAGAAATATTGAAGTGTCCACCATAATGCAGATGGGGCAGATGAATCTGGCAGTGTTGACGTGGTCAACAAATGCAATCAAGACCTCCAGTGAGATATCTAGTGAAGTAGGTACTAGAAGTCTACGTGGAATGGTGCAGTTAAGGTGGATGTATTGATGTACAATGGTAGATTAGGTAGTTGGAGTGACCTATCCATACCAGAAACCATCCTTGACGTACCACCAAATAGGTAGCGACAGGAACCAAAGAAGTAGCATCCTGTTGCTAGGGTGACAGGAGACCGTCAGCATTTTTATTTTCTATTTTTTATGACATTAGACCATTGATTACTCAGTTTTCACCCTAATGCCGCCTAGAAGTGCTGGACGAATTAGTTTTCACATCTAGGTTTATTTTACAGGTAAAACCTGCCAGAAATCTAGTTTTTAGACAGTAATTGGCCAACAACACCTGTAGGTTTTCATTGTTGGATCTTTTATTGCATTTTTATTTTATACGTACCTAAGAGGTACTTGGAGAGGTGACAAGAACTTTATCCAAAATATTGAGTTCCTATTTCAAATAGGAAATGAAGTTGTCTTTTGTGATAGGATACTTATACAACTTAAGATGATGACCATTGACAACTAGGGCCGTATGATCGGAGTCCACGGTATGAAGTTTGACTACACCATTGTCATAGACAACCTTGATCTCATAAGGTCCTAGCCATCGAGTGTGAAATTTGCCCTTGAAATCCTAAAATCTGGAATCATACAAAAGTGCCCAGTCTCCTAGATGAAATGATCACTTGTGGATCAAATGATCATGCCAAAGAGAATGTTCTTATTGAACTACTTTTGTATGAAAGAGAGCTTACTGATGCATTTCATCTAAAGAATGGAGTTGCTCAATTCTTTCCTTTTGAGCATCAGTAAGATTCAGACCCAATTCAAAAGTAGTATGTAAAGTTTTGATTTCAAACTCAATAGGTAACACAACCTTCTTACCATAGACAAGCTCATAAGGTGTAAGACCAGTAGTAGTCTTCCACGTTGTCCGATAAGCCCTTACTACTTCTAGGAGCTGAGCTACCCAATCTTTTCGATGAAGTGTGACTGTTTTGGTAAGGATGTTCTCAATTTCCCCATTGGTAACCTCTACCTGACCATTAGCTTGCTAATGATATGGTGAAGACTTGCGATGCCAAATCTCATATTCTCGAACCAGAGTAGAAATCAACTCAAACATGAATTGAGGACCCTGATCAGTCATGATTTCCTTGGGTACACCAAATCTTGTGAGGATTTCAGTATATAGAAAATTAGTGACCTTCATATCCCGTGCATGTTTTAGTGCCACTACTTCGACCCATTTAGTAACATAATCTGTGCAAACCAAGATGTACTCATTACTTCTAGATGGAGGATTGGTTGGCCCCACAAAATCTAGACCCCATTTTTCAAATGGTTGAATAGATAACTGGGGTTGCAGAGGCATTTCATCAGAACGCATGGGTCAGCCCATGCGTTGACACTTGTCATAATGTTGAACATACTGCTTGCAATCCTTGTGAAACGTGGGCCAATAATATCCAGCAGTAAGAATCTTGTTGGCAGTCCTGTGAGCTGCAAAATGTCTGCCACATGGCTGGGTATGACATGCATGAAGTATGTCGAAGACATCATCCTCAACCACACAACGATGCATGACATTATCAATGTCAATGCAAAATAGAAGTCTATTAATCCACGTGTACTGACCACTTAGTCCAACAAGTTTCCTACGATCTCTAGGAGAGAAGTGTGGGGGAAACTTGAAAGTGACCAAGTAGTTAGCAATGTCAGTGAACCAAGGGCTTTTGATGGAGATGGAGAAAAGGTGCTCATTTGAAAAGGCATCATCAATTGGAATAGGTTCATCCTTGCTTTATAACCTGGATAAGAAATCTGCAACCACATTCTCACGACCAGGCTTATCAAGTATAGTAATGTCAAATTCTTGTAACAATAATAACCATCTAATAACTCTTCCAATAAAAATAGGTTTATTCATTAAAAATTGAATTGCAGAATGATTAGTATGAATAAACAATTTATAACCAGTGATGTAATGACAAAATTTATTAACCACATAGATGACAACCAAAAATTCTTTTTCAGTTACCGTATAAATTACCTCTACACCAGTGAAGTTTTTTCTTATATAATAAATGGAATAGAAGAGTGTACCATCTTTCTATCCTAGCACAGCTCCCATGGGAGCATCAAAGGCATCTGTGTGAATGTGGAATGGTAGCTCCCAGTTTGGGCCACGTAACACTAGTGTAGAAATGAGTTTCTACTTAATGGTGTCAAAAGCATGTTGACAATCTACATTCCAAGATAAATTATTATCCTTTCCTAACAAGATAAAAAGTGGTGAGGCAAGCTTACTGAAATCTTGGATGAATCTTCTATAGTACCCTGCATGTCCTATGAAACTACGCACATCTTTTTGACAAGTAGGTATAGGTAAATCTTGTATAATTTGTATTTTCTTTAGATCAACCTCAATACCTTTGGAGGAAATGTAATGACCTAATACTATACCATCAATCATTAGAATGTGACATTTTTCATTGCTGAGGGAAAGATTAGTATTTTCACATCTCTAAAGAAATTTTTCAAGATTGTTTTTAGCTTCCTCATACGTATTACCATACATAGTGAAGTCATCCATATATACCTCAACACATTCATGAACCAAATCAGCAAAAACACTCAAAACAACTCTTTGAAATGTTGTTGGGGCATTACATAAACCAAATGGTAAAACATTTTAAGCAAGTGTCCCCCAAGGACAAGTGAACGTGGTTTTATCTTGATCCTCGAGTGCTATCTGAATCTGGCTATATTTGCTGAAACCATCCAAAAAGAAAAGGAACTTTTTACCTGCGAGAGTATCAGGCACTTGATCAATAAATGGCAATGGAAAATGATCTTTTTTAGTAGCTTTATTTAAGGCCCTATAGTCAACATAGATACACCATTTACCATTTTTCTTAGGAACTACAACTAATGGTGAAACCCATTGACTGTCTAAAATTGGGTAAATGAAACCTACATTAAGTAACTTATGTAGCTCTTCTTTGACAATCTCACGTAAGATGGGGTTCAATCTACGTTGTGGTTGTCTCACTGGATGACTACCTTCTTCCATATAAATATGGTGAGTGTGGGTGGTAGGATGTATACCACACATATCTTGATGCTCCCATGCAAATGTGGCTTGATGAGTTCTTAACATAGAAATTAGATCATCTATCTGTGTTGTGGTTAATTGTAGATTAATATTAAGTGTTTTTCTTGGAAAAACTTCCATAGCCTATGACTTAGCATGTGTAGGTAAATCTATAGTTGTTGATTGTGATATGGATGGCATAAATGGATTATTTGGAATGGACATTTCATTGAATAAAAATGAACTATATAGACAATCATGTGGTAACAAATGATGCAGTGTCATAAAATGTTGTATGGATTGTGAATCACCAATTAAAGGAAAATTTCCAAAAGGACAATTATCATCTACACAAGAATGAAAAAGTAAACTTTCTAATACATCACTTGAAGAATACCTGTTTTGGAAGAAATTAACAATTATGATATCTTCTGTAGGTTCTTGTAAGCTAAGACTCTGGTCAATGGTTAAAATTGGAAATGGTTCTTCAATGTCATTGTCAACCCAAAATGGATGATCTGTTTCCAATAAAGGTTGTGCGGGTGGATATAGTGTCAATTGTTTCTTTTTCTCACCATTGGAGATAACCATATTACCTGAACGATAATTGATGAAAGCATCTGTAGTTACCAACCAAGGTCTTCCCAATATCAGAGGGTATCCCCCCAACTTTATTTTAGGCTACAAAACCATAAAGTTAGTTGGGTACTCGCAGGAATCAACAAAAATAATGACATCTTCTATTATTCTATCAGGGTTTACTAAAGAATGGTCATCCATCTGAAGAACTATGGGTGTAGGCCTCAGTCCTTAAAGACATAACTTTTCTTTAGTTTCTCTAGTCATAACATTTATAGAAGCACCCAAATCGATAAGTGTATTTGGAATAGAAACTTGACCAATATGTACTTGTATCGTTGGACTCCTGATCAGAATAATTAGGAATGGAAATATTACCTAGCATAAGATCTGCAAGTTGTCCAATGACTTGAACAGTCTTTGGATCTTGTTTCTTTTTCTGTTTCTGTGTACACAATTCTCAAATTATTTTGGTATAGATAGGAATATCCTTGATTTCCTTTAACAAGGGAATTTTAAAACATACATTTCGTAATTCATTAACAAGATCAAATTATGAATTAGAAAGTTATTTTTGAATAGGTTGCAAATGAAACCAATTTGGATATGGAGGTGGTGTTGGTTGTGCTAGAGTTCTATAATTATTGGGTTAGGTTTCTTCCAATTCCTCTTGTGATTCATCAAGTTCAGTAATTACAAGTGGCTTAGGTCCTTGAAGAGTCTTTCCCGACCTAAGTTGAAGATCATTGATATCTAGTGTGTTGACAGGATAAGTTGGAAATCCAATGACCTCATTATTATAAACTAGTTGAGCCACCTTATTATTTGGATTAGGTGTTGTCTGTGTGGGTATAGGTGTAGCCCTTGGTGGCTGGGATGGATTGGATGGTGAATTATTGGATGTAGATGGTATAGGTGGTAGAATTTGCTGTTGTGGTTTTTGATATGGAGCAACAATGGGTGGTATGGGATATGATGGATATTGTGGATAAAGTGGTGGTGCTGCCCTCCATGGTTGTTGCCATGGTTGCAGAGAGGGTTGTTGTTGTGGGTATTGATTTGGCTACGGAGGATAGGATGGAGGTTGTTGCCACCCTCCATACCACCTAGGTGAAGTATGATATTGAAAAGGAGCAGGCTGACCACTTGGTTGTCTCGTAGATTATAGGGTGCATTATAGTCATTAATCACTATTACATTGTAAAATGTCTCCCTAGGACTTTTTATGTCCTATGTTTAGCTCCCAGGTCCTTTAGAAAGCATTTTAATCATCTTACATATTCTTGTTAACTCCTGATGAGAAAATCCTAAAATTTTATGACAAATAGGACCTACGGGGTGCTATTAAGATAAGTCCTAACTTAAATAGGGAGGGGGTACTTAGGCGCCCGCGCCCTAGTCCTGTCCTATTTTAGGTAGGACCTAAATTCAAGTGTCGATTATGTGACCATTAATTAGGTCCCATGCCGACACCTTAAGTTTGAATTACAAAATTCTTAGCGGGAATGTGTTTAGTTGCATATATGAGCATGTTTAGGGATTCATTTGTAAACTAAAAGATGATTATGAACTTTTGGCACACTTGTGATTTTAGAGCATTCAAGATATTCATTGTTGCACAGCATACTTGTCTTGTTATTGTGTTTGTTATGCAGATTTGGCTTCATCTTCTCATGATGTGAAGGATTTTCATCTATAAGTGAACTATACCTCCGAGGTGACATTTATTTGTGTTTTCAATCATTTATCAATTGGTTTTTGCCTCTATCCCACATGGATATGCACTCTCTATCTAACAACGGTGTTCAGAAGACTTGAATGTCTCTCCGAGGCTTGATTGAGGCAAGCCTCTAAACACCACAACCCCCAACCCCCTTTTCTGTGATTACAGGTTACATGTGCAGAAGCAAAAGGAGTAGACTTGCAGGGAGACATAATAGAGTATTAGAATTGTAGAGCAAAGTAGAAAAGTAAGACCTAGACTTGGGCACCCGCTCATCAGTCTTCTAGATCCCAAAACATAGAAATCCCCAAAACAACAAAAATAGGTTGTAGACAATCTTCAGAGATCCCGACAGAAACTGGTACCTTGGACTAAATTTCCTGCTCATTGGTCCCTGACTTTTCTGAATATAGAATCCCAAAATCTGGTATGTATCTAATTGTCATTTGATATCTCTGTGTGCGAGCATTTGTCATGATTCATCTATTTGTTTATGATTTTACGAAATTAGGGTTTTAAGCATAATTGGACTTTAATTGATAAATTAATTAGCAAATTCCACATTTCCTCTTCGTTCTAAGGGACACTAAACCTGTAGTAGAGCCCTCTTGCAAAATACTGTGGATTCACTTGATTTATGTCCTTGAATGTAAGGTGTGAAAGGAGGATTTAACCTTGAAATTGAAACCCCTCTTTTTCCACTAAACATTTTGGTGAACCTGTGTTTATTTGAATTGTGCACCTTGATGAGTGTTGTACTTCAGATTTTCATTAATTTCATTCATCATTTTCATATTGCGTTTGAAAATTTACAAAAAAAATTGAAAATTTTGAAAAAATTGAAAAAAATTGACATTTTAGTCTTACATTTTCAAATAATTTGAATTAATTTGCATTTAATTTCATTTAATTTCTGTTATTTTCATTAGATCTGATTTAAATAACATAAATTCATCATTTATTATTCATTTGCATGGCATTTTCATGCCTAATTTGTTAAAAATTGCTTGAAATTGTGCACTTTTCATATAACCTAGTTTTTGCATTAGCTAGGGTTTGTGGTTAAAATATTGTTTCAGATTTTACTATTGTTTTAAACACTCATTTAGGACTAATTTCTAACTGTAATGTTTCATCATAGTACATTTTTGCATTTAAATCTCATGACTAGGGTTTAAAATTTTGCACTTTCACTAGATTTTGACTTATTTTGCATATAGAATTGCATCAAAGGTGTGTTGTGAAGGATATTGCTTAATTATTGGACTGATATTAGGGTTATTATTGGCTGCCCCTCTTTAATTTCTTCACAACAGCTCTTCTTTTAGTGATGTGAATTGAAATTTTTTGAAAAAAGTGATAAATCAAGCATTTTAGGTCATATTCATACATAGTTTTGCATTCATTTTCTTGCATACATCATAGATTCTTCTCTTCATTCATCTTTGGAAGATTTATTTGAGTACATTGTAAATGTTGATAATTTATACAAGTTCACTTATAAATATCCTCAAGTCTTGCACCAAATAGCATACATCTATGATATTGACTTGTCCACTAGCTCTACTTGTGATGTGCTTCGTTCTATAACTTATTTTGAGAGCTTTGTTACTATTGTGGGTATTTTCCCTTCAATCTTGGAAAACCTTACTAGTTTCATTTCAATAAATAACCAAGAGGAGAGTAGTGGTGAAAATGACCTCCCTTCTCTTCCTACATTTCATGACGATATCATGCATATCCTTTTTGAGACATATGAGGCTGACATAGCTCGGGAAAATACATGTAGTAACTTGAACCCCTATCCCAACATAACCTCACCTAGTGAGGATATTCTGGTGCAAGAAGATGATATCCTTGAGACATTCCTTAACACTACTCTACCATCCCTTCCTGCTTTCCTTGGCCAAGATGAAGAAATGGATGATGCAGACTCCCTTTGTGAACATTTACTCCAACCAATTCATACTGAAAACTCACCACCCGATCTTCAAACACTTCTCAACTACATTTTAAACAAACAAATAGATTAGACACATTTACCTGAACTCTCACATACTTTGGACAATAACAGAAACCCACAAAAAATTGAAGAACAAATTATTCCTCACAACCAAGGTATTCCAAAACCATACATACGGACCGAAATGGGCACTTTTCGGATTCCTTCACAACCTCACTCAACTGGAATGGGTATCGTTAAAGCTCCTACATCAACCTATGTAATTGACATAGAAAATTATAACACTCCTTTGACACCATCATTAATAGATACCTTTCCTACAATGTTCCCCTTACAAGCTCATGAAAATGTGGAAGAAAGAAGAGATAAAGCTTTAACCATTAAAGTAAAGATCAAGATCTAGGACAACCGCTAGTTTGATTATACCTTTAGGTAAGTATTTCTAACCCTTTACCTCAGTGTTGTGTTCCCCCCATGATGTGTTATATGTTTTTTAGGCCTCCTTGGATGAACTTGGTACTCTTGTAAGGTCAAGGATACCGGGAGATCGCCTCTGTTGTGACCCTTCTTCTATTTGTATCATCATTCTTCTATATTATCTCTCCTCTATTTTGTTTGTTGTGTGTTGTGTCCTAGGGGGATAGCATTGCGGTTGGTGACCTAGGGGCACCTTCCTACATGACGAACCTAAGGCACTTGTTCTCTTCTCTTGATTTATTGTTTACCTTCCTCTAGTGGTTCTATCTAGCTGGCAGATGATGAAAAACAAATAAGACTAATACGGACCATGTGTCCCTTCAATGAGTAAGAAAAAATGGACCTAGTCCATACATGACGACAGGGTTGATATGTTATCCGACACTTGGCTAGTAGAATCACTCTGTGTGATATTTTGATGTTGTCTTATCGTACTAACAAACTATAACAATACAGCTTCTCCACACACTTTGTTTATCTTTGAATCTCACCTTGGTTACACTTGGTTTTGAGATTTCTGTAGTATAGCCCCATGGTTATACTTAGATCTTGGACTCGTAGTATAGCCTTGGCTCTTTATGAGAATGATTGCATGCATTTCTTTTGATCATGTGATATGGTTATTATCTTATAGAAATATTTCTAACCTCTTTTCTTGTAGGCAATTGTGTGTTTGTGGGAACATTCGGCGATCATAAAGTACATGTCACCTCTGGGGACATGGGCTTTGTGAGAGCTCTTGTTCCCTTGTGTGTTTTCTCTCTACCTTAACGTGCTTGATATCGGTACACGATATCAACCACCTTAAGGTGGGGGCATATGTAAGGTAAGATGTCTGATGATTTTGATATTGATAAAGCGTGTTTACATACATTGATTTATTGCATATACCTCCTTTTCACTGTAAGGCATCTCTGTGACATGGGTGGGGTTGTATACTTTTGAGAACATGCTTCCTTTTCACTTTAAGGTGTCTCCGTGTTGTGGGTGGGGTTGCATTTTGAAAGCCCTCTATAGAGGTGGGGATGGTGTATCTCTTGAGCTAGTGCACATCCTTTTTATTTTAAAATTCCTCCGAGTAGGTGGGGTTGGTGTATCCTCCCTTAAGCGTGTCTTTGGTGGTTGTTGTGGCATAAGCCCAACCATCAGGTGTGCTTGTAATGTGCCTGAGATGGTGGTGAACCTAGCAATAGGTTCCTTCCATCGCTTGTTTGTCGTGTTTTAGATGTATAGTATGTCTTTGGCTTGCTATACGATGCTCATGTTTTTCATGTGTCTTCTGCATGTTTGTTCCAAAGTATAGTCCAAAGAGCATGGCGAAATGCCCTTCCTATGATTTGGGATTTGTATGGTGTGTGTGTGTTCCCAAGTATAGTCCAAAGAGCATGGCAAAATGCCCCTCCTATGCTTTGGTATTTGTATGCCATGTTTGTTCTCAAGTGTAGTCCAAAGAGCATGGAGAAATGCCCCTCCTACACTCTAAGATTTGTATTGCGTGTCTATTGCCCCATATGTAGTCCAAAGAGCGTAGTGAAAGCCCCTCCTACATTTTGGGTGGTGTGTTGCATTTTTACTTTCCATGTACTTGCATCTACATTCATATATATGAAAATGAAAAAGAAATAATCACTGCATTCACTGTATTCACTGTGTTTTGTGTGTCTTCAATGTTGTCTTCACTATGTTTTACGTGCCTACTACTGTCTTCTCTGTGTTTTGCATGCCTATCACTATCTTCATTGTGTTTGGCATGTCTACAGAATGTTTTCTCTAATGTCTACTTGAGACTGGGGGCTAGAAATAGTTCTCAATCTTCATGTATGCATTATCTCTAAGTACCTGGCGTGTTTGCTATGTTTGTTGACTGTACTTTAATGCATGTATGGGTCTTGCATTCATCCATACATTAAAGTGGGGGCTAAATGCTATGTCTGAAAATGTCTCCCTAGGATTTTTTCCCTCCTATGTTTAGCTCCTGGGTCCTTTAGAAAGCATTTTAATCATCTTGCATATTCATGTTAACTCCCAATGAGAAAACCCTGAAGTTTTATGACAAATAGGACCTAGGGGATGCTATTAAGATAAGCCCTGACTTAAATAGGGAGGGAGGACTTGGGCGCCCATGCCTTAGTCTTGCCCTATTTTAGGTAGGACCTAATTCAAGTGTCGGTTATGTGACCATTAATTAGGTCCCATGCCGACACCTTAAGTTTGACTTATGAAATTTTTAGTAGGAATGTGTTTAGTTGCATATATAAGCATGTTTAGGGATTCATTTGTAAACTAGAAGATGATTATGAAATTTTGGCACACTTGTGATTTTAGAGCATTCAAGATATTCATTGTTGCAGAGCAGACTTGTCTTGTTATTGTGTTTATTATGCAGATTTAGCTTCATCTTATCATGATGTGAAGGATTTTCATCTATACGTGAGTTACACCTTCGAGGTGACATTTATTTGTGTTTTCAATCATTTATCAATTGGTTTTTGCCTCTATCCCTCAAGGATATGCACTCTCTATCTAACAACGATGTTTAGAAGACTTGAATGTCTCTCTGGGGCTTGACTGAGGCAAGCCTCTAAACACTACAACCCCCAACCCCCTTTTCTGTGATTGCAGGTTACAGGTGCAGAAGCGGAAGGAGTGGAGTTGTAGGGAGACATAACAGAGTATCAAAATTGTAGAGAAAAGTAGAAAAGCAGGACCTGGACTTGGGCACCCGCTCACTAGTCCTCTGGATCCTAAGACATAGAAATCCCTAGAACAACAGAAATAGGTTGTAGACAATCTTCAGGGATCTCGACAGAAACTGGTACCTTGGACTAAATCTCCCACTCATTAGTCCCTAACTTTTCTGGATATAGAATCTCGAAATCTAGTATGTATCTAATTGTCATTTGATATCTCTGCGTGCGAGCATTTGTTGTGATTCACCTGTTTGTTTATGATTTTACAAAATTAGGGTTTTAAGCATAATTGGACTTTAATTGATAAATTAATTAACAAATTCCAAGTTTCCTCTTTGTTCTAAGGGACACTAAATCTATAGCAAAGCCCTCTTACAAAAGATTATGGATTCACTTGATTTATGTCCTTGAATGTAAGGTGTGAAAGGAGGATTTAACCTTGAAATTGAAACCCCTCTTTTTCCACTAAACAATCATGTTTGGTGGAATAGCCCTTGGCTTGCAAGGTCTCCTTTGAGACATGTAATAGACAGGTTCTTTAGGATATTCTACTTCTACCATATCCATAGGTAATGGTCGCAAGGAAGTGTTTTTACTAACCTCTTCTAAGGATGAGATCTTTATCCTATTATAAGGGCATTCTTCACTAGTATGTTTCTTGCGACATGTGGGACAAAAGATGGCTAGGGATTTTTTAGCTTCTTCTTGTTTTTTATGTGTATACAAAGTATCTATTTGTTTACCCATATGATTTAAAAGATCAATTTTTAAGTCATCAAGTAGCGTACCTAACTCATGTTTGGTAATACCTGATGTGCCACCTTGAGAAACTTGTCTTCCAGAGTATCCTCGTACAAATTGATGAGATCTCGAGTAATTCTTGCAAAATTCACAAATCTCATCAAAGTATAATTTAGAAATATCTCTTGCACCTATAAGATTCAAAGTATCAATACAATCATCACGAATTCCTCTTAAGAAAAGCATTTTAATAGTTTTAGGTAAGAAGCCTGTTTGTCATGATCTTTGAAGACTGAACAAGAATCATTCAAGAAAATCCTCAAGTGTTTCATCTTCTCATTGAGACATCTTGAAGATCTCATCCCAAACTTCTTTTGTCTTACAATAATCCTGATACTTTGTCAAAAATCCTTCTTCATGTTATCCCATGTGCGAATTGTATGTCGTCTGAGTCCCATGAACCATCGTAATGCAACATCTTTCAATGTAGCTGGAAATAACTTGAGTTTTTGTGCATCACTATGATAATCATAACTACGACACAACACATCAAATTCAAATAAGAACATGTCAGGATCTTCAATAGAGAGACCTCTAAAAATTGGTAAGGCCGAGTGAGGTATATTTTTCATAGATGCCTCTTCATCAGGACTCACAATGGGAAACTCAAAAGTTATTGGTTTATTATTGACTAAAGCTCATTCATTATTAATTTGGCCACCTTCATGATTATGTTCATCACCCATGTTGTCTAATGACCATGGTGCCCAATGAACAAGGAACGATGAAGAATGTGGTAGATATTGCCTTGGTATTTCCTTTCTACCACTTCTTAATGCATATGAAGATTTGAATTGTTTAGCAAAATCAGGAGCAATAGGACTAAGAGGTCTTCTTAATGGTGCTACTAGGGACTCAGGATTATCTAAATTTTTAGATGTAGGAGGGATGGTTGAGGATGAGCCAACATCTACTTTAGTTTGTTCACTTGAAGTTTCTAGAGGTATAGTGGTTGACTCAATGACACACCTTTCTAAATCAGGCTCAGCTTGCTTCTTTTTCACTTTTTTTTCACAGGTTGTGGCTTAATCACACATGTAGGATTATTTTGTTTTGAGGAACTACTCACATCAGGTTTTTTACAAATCTACCTTTATCATCTCTAGCGTGACTCGTGCATCTATATACTCTACAATAGAGAAAACCAAGGTTAATCACCTAGGCAAGGTCGACAATTGCGTGGACTTTCACCTTGATGCACTGGTCCTAACTCAACTTACTAGGCTGTTAGAACTTTAACACCTTTTCCTGGCAACGACGCCAAAATTGTTGGGACAAGACTATGGATTAGAATTGGGGTAAACCTATCCTTGTAATTGGATTAAATCAATCTTTGGGAATTTTGTATTGACTTCCTCAGTTTGTTCCTTAATGTCAATCCAAGGATTGTAAGCTCATGAAAGGTGTTGTGGCTATGTACCAAAGGGCTGAAAGGTAGTAAATTAAGTGGAGATGAAATGCATTCTGTGAAAATACACTTCAATCTAAACACTAATAGAACAAATTTAAAAGCACTCTTAAACTATGCTCTTAAAATAAATCTTCAAAAACACTTTTAAACCAAATAACTTAAACAAACCCTTTTAATATATTTAAGATCTATCACATTTAACTCAATTCCGTTTGGACACTCTTAAATCTAGCGACAGGACTTGTAAAATCTGGCGACAAGACCTATAAAATCTGGCAATAGGAACTGTAATACTTAAGTGACAGGAACTATGCAATGTGTCTCATGTCTCACAAATGCAACTGTTAATTCCAAATACTGTTTCAAGCTTAAAAATAATATAATAAACTAATACAGTCACTAAATCACACATAAATCATACTCACAAATAAATAACAAAAATGAAAATTCAACCAGTGGTTGAAGAGTGGGCCCTACCTCCTAGTCTACTGATTGAAGAAAGTAATTAATACGTTCTCACGTTCAACTCAGATAATATGACCAGTATTATATTGCTTCATACAAAAGTTGCCATTATTTGATACAAAGGGGAACTTATATAGTCTTTTACATGAAACTGAACTATCTAAATATTACACACGGTTTTAGAGTTCAACAAACATCCAAATCTAAATATTACCTAAGAAAGAATGAAGTGGCCTACAGACATTCTTTCTAAAGGCTAAAATTGATTTACTATTATTATGCAAAAGACATCAACTACATAGGATCTTTGGCAATCTTCACGAGTGGTCTTTGTCTTCTTCCCCATGATCACAGGAGCCTTGTATCTTGCACATAATTCATCAACATTAGTGTTAAGTACTCGGTTATTTCCTAAGATCTATATTATATCAGTTAATTCATGCTAATTTCTATAATTCTATCAAATTACTATGGTAACTTAGGGAAAACATTAAAACATAGGCTAGGATATAATGGAAAAACAAGACAAACATTTAACCCATCACACATAGATCTATATGTACCAACTCCAGGGGTCCTGTGGTGGAATACTCCTTGATTTTGAAATCTCTCCTTGTTTGCTTCCCAATCTGACATTCCTTGCAAATTGCATTGATAGGCTTTCTAATTCTTGGCAGATCCCTCACAACTTGAGTAGAGTTGATACTCACTAGGCTATCAAAATTGATGTGACACATTCTTCTATGCCATAACCAACATTCATTAACTTGAGTCATGAAACACATACCATTAGCACCTTTGAGCTGATATACATTTCTTTTTGTCCTTGTTCATGTAGCAACCAGAGTTCCAAAGTTTTCTTTTCTGAATTCATAGCCACCATCCTGAAACACAAGGTTATATCCTCTGCTACACATTTGTTCTACACTTAGAAGATTATGCCAGAGACCCTTGACATAAAGAACATCATCTATATTGTGCTTGCCATCAAAACTAATTGAACCTTTTCCATAGATCTTAGTAGAATCTCCAAACTTAAGAAAACCTCCATCAAACTTCTCAAGCTTAACAAACTTGTTCTTATCACCTATCATAAGATTTGAACATCCACTATCAATCATCCAGTAGTTTTTGTCTTCTCTTGCATGAAAAGCAATTACCAAAGCTCCTTTGACATTGTGCCTTATTTTCGGAGTAGTTTCCTTCATACATCTTTTAGAGTCAACAGAATTAGTTCTAATATTCAGAGCCATGAACAAGCATTCATCACTTTCATCATCTGAATAGTCAGACTCATCATCAAATATACTAGCATCTTCTTTAACATAATAACTCCTCTTGATTGATTTACCTTTGTTATCCTTGTATTTGTCATTTGAAATCTTGACCAGAGATTTTGAAGCATAATGACCTATCTTTTCACAGTTAAAACATTTGAAGGGTAACTTACCTCTATATTTTCCAAAGCCCTTTTTCAATTTGCTTACAAAATTTTCTTCTATTTTATCAAAATCATTTGAATTTGATCATCATTCTTTTCTATTTTTCTAACCTTATAAGCAGTCTCTTTTGTTGAGTCATCTTGACCAAACTTTCTTAATTCAAAAGTAGTTAAAGTACCAAACAATTGATCCCTAGTATAAGTATCCAAATTTTGAACTTCCTCAATAACAAAAACTTTAGCACTATAAGATTTTTGAAGAGTTCTTAGTACCTTCTTTACCACTTCACTTTTCTCCAGCTTTCCACCAAGACCATTGATAGAGTTGACAACTTCATCCACTCTCTACATGTAGGTTGCAATATTTCATCCTCTGACATCTTTAGGGTTTCAAAATTGGCCTTCAAATTCTACATCTTTGTTTTCTTGACCTTGTCATCTCCTTCATAGATAATTTCTAGTTTCTTCTAGATCTCATAAGCAATTTGTAGCTCATTACCTTCAGTAATTCAGAATCAGAAAGACTATTAAGAAGAATACTTCTTGCCTTGCCATTGTTCTCATATTATTTAATCTCATCTTCATCCTTTGGACCATTAATAGGTATAGTATATTTTTTATTAACTACCTTCCATATGCCATATCCTAATGGGACAAGAAAGCTTTCCATCTTGGTCTTCCAAAAAGCATAATTTGTTCCATCAAACATTGGAACCTCAATACCTTTCCTATGTGCCATTTGGATCTACCCCAAGCGGTTAAGCTTCTTCAAGGAACCTTTCCCTGATACCAATTGTTAGATGCACAGAACAACTGAGAGGGGGGTGAATCAGTTGTACATTAAAACATTAAACCCTCAAGCTATTCCAATCGTCAAACCCTTATTATGCATTAGCAGAATGTAAACATATAAAGCATCAATGCAAACACGTCCAAACACATAAGAACACCAGATTTATGTGGAAAACCCAAGAAGGGAAAAACCATAATGAGGATTAACTCACATATATATGAATAGCAACACTGAATACAAGTAGGCTCACTGCCAAGGGCTCATTGCCTAGAAGAAAGGCTAACTACCAAAAGGATTCACTATCCAGAAGAGATAATAATAGAAGAGGACTATTACATTGAGATTCGCTATCTCAAAGCAACAAAATAAATCAACTACTGCAACTTCTTGCCATCCGTAGCCTTTGGATCACTGCTTCCAGCAACTTCAAGCACACTAAAATATAGACTCCTTCTGCTCACTGCATTTAGGAGTCATAGGAATTTAAGTTCACACTCAATTCATCACCCTTGATTCACATTTGTATCATCTTCTCTACTATCTCCACTTCAAACTTCATCTTGCATTTATACCATCCACAACCTAAGACATTCTTAATTAGGTTGGCCTTAATGAAACGTGTGCACCTCAAACATGCAACACCAAATAGGTTAGCACCAAACACTTCTGCGATGGAAAGAAGTGAAAGTGGACCATGCCAATTGTTAACTAGGACTCAAATCTGTATCACCATGATGCTCATCACATCCACAATCCATGAAGTACCTCCACAAATAGCACTAGCAAGCCAGGTCGGCCAAACCTGAACCAACACTACGAGTGACCACATACATGCCTCTCCAAGTCTAAAAACATCATGCAGACCACAAAGAGACACTCCACACCATCCACACATCTTTCTAGAATGTTTAGCATCATCAAAATCTTCTGCAATACTGCCGCAACCACCTGAAACAAAGAATGTCTTCACTCTGCACATCAGGATACACTATTATTGAACTCTAATGCAAGAACTAAGTTTGTGGATCAACCCAACACTAGAAACTTCAAGTGAAGGTAGATACAGACAATTTAAGCATGTTCCCAGATCTACAAGACAAGAAATCTCAATGCAGAGAAATGCAGAGCAATCTCATTTCTCCCAAACAACCTTCTAAACAGGCAAACGCTCTGTCAAACACACCTTCCACTTCCGTATGATCGAGAACTTGAAACTCTGGATATAACACCTTTGAACACCTCTAATAAACACTTCCAAACCGCATAAACATATCTTCAATTATGAGGAAATGTGGAGCACAACTCTGAATATACCTCTGTCACACTACACACCTTTTTATTCAAATTTTCTCAAAAGCACTTGGAAACCAAGTGAACCATTTGCTGGAGGTTGACATCAATGACAACACCAGCAAGCTTCCAACAATTTGGGACTGAACTAAAAATAAACTCACGTATTTAAACATGATAGGGTCACCCCTTTTAGTAGGATAGGTCACCCTTGGAGATCCATGGTTTCCCCTAGGGAAGATCTAGGGTCACCTAGGGAGATTCATAATATAAAAGGGGTGACCCAGAAATATAGGGTTCTATAGGTGGTTTCAAGGGCTGAGAATGGCCAAAGGGGGATAAAGATGAACTTAAGAACTGAAGATTTATTAAAAGACATGAAGAGGGTGGGTCACCCCATTTGACATGATAGGTCACCTAGGGAGATCCTAGGTTGCCCCTAGGGGAGATTCAGGGTCCCACTTAGGGAGATTTAGAAATAACAGGGGGTGACCTAGAAAATAAGAATAAAGAGACAAAATTGATGAAGGGTAATGATTTGAGAGGTCAATTGGAGGCCTCTAAAAGGTTGAAATAAATGAAAGGGGCTTAAATGGAAAGTGTATTTCCCATCTTGTGAAACTAGTTAGTCAAATTGACAAAGATTGAAAGAAAAAAATGAGTGAAAGTGTAGCATCGTAAATTATGCTCACTCATAATTTCATGCTTTATTTGGAACTTGCTTTAGTGCCCACTCCCTTAGCATGCTTTCAAAATGTTTCTTTGACCCTTTCTACTTGCCCTATCCAAAAATTGTAGGGTGCTTTCACAATAATGGGTTACACTTTCTGGGACATCCTGAGTTTTGCTAAAATCACATATTTTTAGAAAATATGATGATTTAAGCCTTGAAAGGTTCCATTTAAAGGATTTTAATTAAAGAGGGTTTGATCAAACCCCCTTAGATTCAAACCCCCTTGGATAGAACCCCACTAGTTTTAAACCATACGTATAATGGAGTCTCCTCTACACCTATCAAAATGCTGATAAAAAACTACTTTTGATTTACCTTTTGGGGGATCAAATGAATTCATTTAAAATTTATGTTTTGTAAGTATATAGTCCTTATTATAAGCTTCCCAAAAAGTATAATTTTAAATATATTTAATTTGATTATTATATTTATTTTTTATTTCTTGTGAATGTTAGTTTTTCAATGAACATCAAGGTCTTTGTTTCACACATACGAAAAAATAGGAAAATAGAGGAAAAAAATTATAAAAAATACATGTCCTCTAGGTATTGATGTCCTTATTCCAACAAAAAAAAATTGAATTCTAATACATACAAAAAAAGTTATGTTGGACAGAATATGCCTATGTCTAAATTATAATTGGTTTGACTTCAAAACTTAATTAAAAAAATATTCAACAAAACATTATGTACCAAATGCATCCTCTAGATATCGGTGTTACCAATCTAAATTCAAAAGAATCAGAATTTTATCCTTTGTAGAAAAAAAGTTATGTGGACAAAATACACATAACTTTAAAAAAATGTTGTTTACTATTAAAAACTAGTTATCAAAGGAGACACAAAAAAATTTACAATTTAACTCCAAATTTTTGTAAAAAAATATATTTAGAATCTACAGACAAAATCTCACAAATCACTAGTTCGCATCATATTCAAATTCCTAACAGTTTAGCGGCTATAGGTGTTAGAAAGTGAAGATTTAGTTCAAAATGTTGATTTTAATGTCTTCAAAATGTTGATTTCAATGTCAAGTTTGGCCAAAAAGTGTAACCCATTATTGTGGGATAACCCTATAAAAGTGTCTTAGCCTTGGCAGTATCCTGAGTAATTTGAACCTTTTGAAAACTGAAGTTGCATGGACCAAAGTGCTAAGCGCAGACATCTGTGCCATGCGTTGGCATCTTGATAGCCTCTTTCAATTCGTCAACCATTTTTAGAAGCTGCATTTTTACTTGTGTGGCATTCTGAGATTTTCTTGATGTCTATCCGTGCCCAAACAACTCCTTTCCTTGATTTTTTGTTTTTGCCCTCTCTATTTAAGCAAGTAGATTTGTCATTGTAAAATATTGATTCTTGTTCATAGCAAAGCTCTACCGAGATTGAGATCCACCATTGCTACAACTTGTTATCTCACCATCATCATACTCTGGTTATTTTTCACTCTTTTTCCCTATTGTATCTATTAGTTTTTATTAATCAATGCAAATGTTAGAATAATCATATTTCTTTTACATATTTTTATCAATATTTCAATATTGTATTATCACTACTCACCACAATTCTAGACACACTTAAAATTTAGAGCACACACTCATTTATTAACATATCAATCTCTAGATGTCATTGAGATGGAAACACCAAAAATTGGGTTTGACTAAGGAAAACCTCTATACAACCCAACCCTTCTCTCTTATTTGTGATTGTAGGTTGCATGAGAAAGGGCTTCGAATGCATGAGTGTTTGAACTTCCTTTTCCATTATTTGTCAATTTCATTATTTTCATATCATTTCCATTTCTTTGTCTCACTTATTGATTTCTATGTAATGATAACCGTACTTTCTATCAACAGGAACTTATCAAAATATGTGCCAAATCGTACAGATCAGGGTTTTTGGTTTCTAGCGTCGTACATACCACAACGCTATGCATAGACGTCTGTGCCACACACTGTCATCCTAGGTAGTGAGGCTGCCTACCTATAGCTAGGTTCTTCATGATTTTTTTTTTCCATTTATGTATTTGTTTTTATGAATTACTGTCTTTATCTCTATTTTTTCCTTTGTTTTCTCTAGTCTTAGTTTAGTTAGTAGTACATAATCATTTCAATTTTGATTGCAACAAAGGGATATAGCCCAGATATTTTCACCCTTCCTGATTGGATAGAGGTGAAATATAGCTCAAACATTGTTCATGCAACCTACAATCACAAATAGGAGAGAAGGGTTGGGCTATATAAAGGTTTTCCTTAGTCAAACCCCATTTTTGGTGTTTGCACCTCAACGACAACCAGAGATTGATATGTTGATAAAAGAGTGTGTGCTCTAAATTCTAAGTGTGTCTAGAATTGTGGTGAGCAGTGATAATACAATATTAAAATATTGATAAAATATGTAAAAGAAATATGATTAAATTCTAACATTTGCATTGATTAATAACAAACAATAGATACAATAGGGCAAGAGATTGAACAATAGACAAAGTATGATGGTGGTGAGAAAACAAGTTGCAGCAATGGTGGATCTCAATCTCAGCAAAGCTTCACTATGAAAAAGAATTGATCTTTTACAATGGCAAATCTGCTTGCTTAAATAGAGAGGGCAAAGGCACAAAATCAAGGAAAAGAGTTGTTTGGGCACGGATAGACATCAAGAAAAGCTCATAATGCCATTTTAGTAAAAACACACCTTCTAAAATGGTTGATGAACTAAAAGATGCTATTGGGATGCTAGTGTGTGGTGCAAACATCTGCACTTAGCACTTTGTCCATGCAACTTCAATTTTCAAAAGGTTCAAATTACTCAGGGCACTGCCAAGGCTAAGGCAATTTTACAGTTTGTGGATAGGGCAAGCAAAAAGGGTCAAAGCAGCGTTTGGAAAGTAAACTAAGGGAGTGGACACTAAAGTAAGTTCCAAATAAAGTGTGAAATTTTAAAAGGGCACAAGTTACGATGCTACATAAAGATGAAGAAACATGACCTAGGAGGGTTAGCTAAGGGACTGGGGAAACACAAACAAGATGAAGAAATTTGATCCATGTGTCACCAAGAAGAATACTGCTAAGAGGTCATAATTACATGCTTACATTTATGTGATTAGGACTACAACTCATCATCATATTACCATGTAGGCCCATGCACTTTTTTAGTGCTTACATATTTGCCCCCTCAGGGCGATAGTCTACATGAAGGGTAGGTACTATTCCTGAACTAGGCCTTACCTATTATCATTATCCTATAATTGTACCTAAAATAATGTGTATTAGTTTGATTTAATGATATTTAAATAAATAATAAAAATAGAAATGAGGAAATGTATCGTCGATTAATTATGAGTCATAAGTATACCTGAGTCGCCTTGCTTCCCCATGGGAACCTGCAAGAATGAAATCATGCAAAATGAGGGTGCAAGAGCACTACAAATGAAAAATCACTCCTAAATGCATTCAAATGAACTAAACTAAGAGAAGGGGAAAGAGGATAAATCAAAAGAAATGAGGTCAAACAGTGACAAAATCATGCACTAAAGGAGTCGACTGAGAGCTATCGACTAGGGATCAAGAAGATGGCAGCTAATCATCCTCTCGCTAATAATAGGTGTGAGAAATTAGAAAAAACCCTCTTGCAACCCTAATTTTTTTTGTCAATTTTGCTTAAAAGAATTCATTGTTTTCCAATTTCGTTGTTACATTGTCTTAGTTCTTCTATCTTATGTTTTCTACCTTTCATTCATCAAACTCTAGTCATTTTTGTGGATTTCTATGACACTTTTACCATCCCAAGGCATGGGGTAGGGTCACCCCTTTTTACAAGGAAGGTCAACCAAGGAGATCCTTGGTCACCCCAGGAGAGATTCAAGGTTGCCTAGGGAGCTTTACCCTGATAAAAGGGGTGACCTAACTAGAATGTTTTTATATGGAATCTTTAGAAATTTGGTACATTTGATACTTAATTTTGTCAATTTCTTGACACTAACCTCCTTATTTTATTGCACTTTTTCTAATGATACATGTTTTTTTGTGAAACTTTGTCATGTTTTATGTTTTTTGTGATTTTCTGAGTTTTGAGAAATATAGCTTAACATTCCTTATTTGTAAAGGGATGGACACATTCATTGGAATGCAACACATGATCAGGCTTGGTTTGTTGACGCCTATGGGCCTTTGTCTTCTAGGGATCATACTACTCTTAGAAAGGTGGGTTTGGATGTAGTGGATCGAGTCCCAATTGTTCATCCTTCTTCACAGATTTGTTGTGACATTCTGACATATTGGGACACAGATAGCAACACTTTCATATTTCCTCAGGTATCATATGATGTGTATTGCATACTAGGTATTCTTGTGAGAGGAGAGCACCTTCATCTCCTTGAGAATGGATCTAAGAGGGAGTGATTGTCTTGGGTCGCTATCATGGGGGTCACTTGTCCTAGAGATCAGTTAGGTGTTTAGCTAATTTCAGTTCCTGATCTCTCTATTTTGTCTTTACAAAAGGTTCTCATTAGATTGATTTCTTCTAGACTATCAAGGAATAAGGGAGCCTTGAGGCTCAGATGGTGTTGGGCATCAATTATTCAAAGACTTGAGTAGGGTATAGTTTTGCATAGGGGATTGATATCCTTTCCATGGTCTATTGAGAGCTATATCATATTTTGAGGCAAGAGGCACTTGGTTTTAGTCATCCTTCTCTGATCACATCATGGATTTATGAGCACATTACACTGTATCAGAGACATGTGCATCTCCTAGATCCTAGACTGTCGAGAGCCATGCAGTGGGGTTATATGGGACACTTCGATGCTACTATAAGTGTTGTAGCTACTCTTACTAATGCAGACTTTGTTTGTGATCCTTACACTGACATGAAGGGCCTATGGCTAGATGATAGCCAAGTTTGAGATTATTACATAGGCATATTTAACCCAAGGGACATAAGTGGCTTTGTTGAGTCCCATCACATCAATTGAGTCCTTCAGTAGTTTGACGAGGACTTTCCAGAGGACTTGTCCCTAGTTGAGAATTGTTACAGATCTACACAAGAGATGGTGGATGCTCAGCATAGGACATCCTTCTAGGCCCCTTTAACTCTTGGTGGTCTGATTACGAAGCCTACTCATGGACCAAGAAAGAGATGTGTGAATCCATCCTTTTCTTAGGGATTATTGGTCATTGAGGAGGAGCTTGAGGACTCTATAGATGAGGATTATGATCTTGAGGGAGAGGAGCATTAGAGGTTCCACACAGGAGGAGATAGAGAAATTCCTTCAGACAAGGAGGTAGGCACACCACCCACACATGGCCCTTTGTCAAATTATCCTACATGGTAGACTGGAAATCCTCGTAAGAATCTTTTCCTCTACTCCTTTATTTGTTTATACTCCTTTATTTTTGTGAACTTAATCCTTGACCAGCATTTCCTCTTCTCACTTCTTCTTAGGTACTCTTGAGGGATGGAGGGAGCTCTTTTTTGATGCTTCATTGAATGTTCTAGTCCCTATCATTGGTCATTCATAGGATACTCTACTTGTTGATGCTTGCATACCTTCTTTAGTAGGTCATCACACTGACATCCTAGCTTCTACTTATTATGTAGGTTAGGAGATCACTTCCCAGTGATCTAGGACTCTTACACTTGAGACTGAGGTTGTCGTGCTTTGAGAAATGGCCAACCTTGGGATTTGTAGACAACCTTCACAAACTAATATATCTGGTCCCTCGCATTCACGTGCTCCTAGAAAGGTTCCAGATTCTCACATGACTCATAGGGGTTCTGATATAGTTGGTAGTTGTAGGAGAATTAGGAGTAGGAGCCCTAAAGGCTCTGTTGTCAGAATCATCCTTAAAAACCTAGGAAGTCTTAGTCTTCTATCTTGCTCCCTCGCATGGGGAGACTTGCATGCTTGAGTGCACTTTTTGCTTACAAACTTGGAGTTTTTTCTATGTATTCTGATTTAGCTTTAGTTTAATACCACATGCCCCCATCTTTTATCTCTTGTGCACATGGAATGTTGAAGTTTATGATTATTGACTACACAATAATAATACAATGTTTTTTTTATCTTTTTTTGGGAATATATGATGTATGAAATTCATGAATTTAAGGACATATGGAAGTAAGAGTGAAACACATTTTTCTATGCAATGCTATGAGCTATGACCTAAAATTATTTCTTTTGATTTTCTATTTTGGTATGATGTATGCAAATGGAATGAACAATGTGAGTGCTCTTAAGTAAGATTTTTGACTTAGGGGATTGTGAGTTGACTTTGTATTGGGAGACCTATTGAAATTTGGGATAGGATTAGGGACTCATGTGGGAGATGAGAGAAGATGGAGTGTTCCTATTTTTGGGCTTTGTAAAAGGCTAAATATTGATCCTTATCTACTAGACAAAATATTTTGACAAGCTTTCAACTTAGACAAGTAACAAATTTTATTAGTACCTTCTAGGCTTAGATCAAAGATGGCCAACAAGATAGACCTAGGGTAAAGGAAGGGCTCCAGAGTAAAAGATGGCCCTAAAGATAGTTAGACTCCCATCTTTTCTCAACTAGTGCATGTGTGTGCTTTGTACCTTTTTTTTTAATTTTCTTTGATAGATATCACTCTCATAGCTTAAAGCTTAGATTTATCTCCATTCAAGAGTACGAACATCAGAAATCTTTTCTTTCTCACCCTTTTTTGTATTTTACAATGCCTTTTCTAATTCTCATTCTTTTGATATTTTGATGGTTTTTTCTTTCTGGTTACTCTAGTATTCTTTTTCTTATGATCTCTCTTTTTCTTTCTCTCTCACACTCTTTTTTATTCACTTGTATTTTTTAATTGCTTCCTATAGAGTTATGATCCCCTTGGCATTTTTGTCCAGGAAAGAAAAGGGGTTGAGCGCCACCAAAAGTTTTCACTATCCAACCAGGCTTCCCTTCTACTAAGGAAGAATGGGGAAGGTCTACTTGCAAGATTCTATTGAGTACTATAGGTTTGAATCCTAACTTTTCTTAGACTCAACATCGATGTTTTTTAAGATTGGGATCAATGTGAAGCTAAGAGCTAGGCTTTGATTAGGACTCATTGGGAAGTGTGATAAGGGAATAACAAGCAGTAAAACATGATTATTAGGGATCTCAAAGGTTCAAAGGGTCAACCTATACCTAAGAAAACTTAGACTCCTTACTAAAATGAAAATCAAACAAGAGCATGTCACTCACAAAATGCATGGAGGAACATAATGAAAAATGTAAAATTTTGGATTTTTTTACAATTTTTTTGGATTTTTATGATTTTTATTTTAGGATTTTTAATTTTTAATTTATGATTTTTTTTTTTGGTTTTTCAAACATAGTATTTCTTGGGGTGGAAGGCTTTAATCATCTCACCAAACTCTTCACCTTCCATAGCGCCCAAAAGATACAGATCATTTTGAACATCTTCCTTGACCATATAAGGGCCTATCTAATTTGGGCTAAACTTACATCATTCTTTGGCCCTTTTGTCAATTAGATTTTCGATTCTGAGTACTAGATCTCCAACTTGGAAAGGTCTTGGATTAACTTTCTTATTATAAATTACTTCTTGATTCGGGCTAGATAGGAATCATGTCTTTGCACATCTCTAAGTCTCCTTTCATCCATCATTTCTATTTCTGCTAATCTAACTGCATGATACTCTTCATTATATAACAAGCATTACAAGGACACCCTTAAATTGGTAATTCGACCTCTAAAGGTAGGACTACTTTTGATCCAAAAGTAAGGGCATATAGTGTTGTTCCAATAGGTGTACATATACTAGTCCTATAAGCCTAAAGAGTGGGGTATAACTGTAAATGTCAATCTCTCTCAGAATATTTTATGATTTTCACCAAGATTTCTTTTAGTGTCTTATTGGTTGCTTCATCTTGTCCATTCCTTGAGGATAGTACACTGATGCTAAGTTATGATTGATGTGGAATTTTCCACATAACTCTCTAACTTGTGGATTTTTAAGTGAAGAGGCATTGTCTGTCACTATCACTTGAGGGATTTTGAATCTACATATGATTTGATTTAGGATGAATTTAGTGATTACTTCTCCTAAAACAATTGTCAAAAGAATTTCTTCCACCCATTTGGTGAAGTACTCCATTGCTATGATAATGTATATGTAGCGCCTTCTGATATTATTGATTTTGGGATATCTATTTGACATTATAGTATGGTGTGCGTTGATTGATGATTGAACTATGAACATTATTATTAATATTGTTATTATTTTGGGATTGTGGAAAAATATTATTATAATAATAAAGGTTGTTTTGGTTATAAAATATTTTAAAAGTATTAATGTTTAGTTAATAAGAGTAATTGGTGGAGTGGTTCAAATATTTATTCCTTTATTATTATTTTCTTTAATGGGGGTCATGTGGAAAATGAATAGTTTTCTTTTATCATAAAAGGAATATGAAGAGTTTTTGGAGAAGGATCTATTTAAAAGAAAAGAAAGTGAATGATTGGGGGGGTTCTGGAAAAAGAAAGGAAAGTGCTGTAAAGTTTTGTAACAAATTTTTGAAGGGATTTTGGGAGATAGAAGAAAAAAGGGCTAAAAGTTGCAGGGGACTGATCGGAGCTTGAACATCTGAGGTATGAAATTTGTTGATAATACTATTTTCTTGCCAAATTATTGTTGAATTCATTCTTTGAAAATGTTAAATCATTATGAATTGCTTTGTGTGAGCCATTCTATGTGCTCTGTGTGAGCCATGTTCTATATGCTCTGTGTGAGACATTCTATTTGCTCTGTGTGAGCCATTCTTCTTGATCTGTGTGAGCCATTTTATATGCTCTATGTGAGCTATTTAAGTGATAGGATATCTCTATAATATTAAGTTTTTCCTTTAGAAAATTTTGCTCGGGGGTGGTTGGGTGGAGAGCAATATGATTGATTAAAATTTTGGTTTCTTACATTTTGTCTATGAAGAGCTAATTTGTGTTGCTCTGACCTTCTTGAATGTAGATTTCTGGTAATATCTCTAATGGATTGGTTAAGTGTTGAATTATTTCTGATTTTATTACCTTGTTAAATTGATATGTTGTATGTCTGATCAATAAGACAAAGATTGAAGAAGATACCTGGATCTACAAAGAAAGGAAGAAAAGGGAAGAGCTTGCAATAGTGACACAAAGTACATTTTCTCTATACATTTAATCTTATTATTCGGGGTACAATTTTAAATATTTAAGTGATAATATACAGTGAATAAAATTAGAAGATATGTTATCATATAGATTCAACCAATGATTATTCAAATACCAAATTCATGGCATCAAGATATGATTAATGTATAGATTGTGATATTGTTAATGATTATTTGTTTTGGTGTTTACTGCAACAACAATGGTACATGTGTTATTTTGTGTTTATGTCATGGTAATAAATCTACAGTGAAATCTTTAAGGAGCCATGGAACTGCACATCGCATTGATACCAAGGAGAAGCATACAACTTGGTATTAATACAAATGTTACATGCATTCAAGATTTTATTATGATATTTTATTTTGTAAAGAACTCAATGTAAAGAAAACTTCTATTCAAATTATTGCAAAACCTAATACTATACGATATATTAGACTTTCTATTCATATTATTATACATTGTATTATATTTTTCAGGTCAATGGTGTGCATCAATTAAATTCTTTTAGAAAACATAAAGAATGGTATACTTGTCGATATTCATCAATTATAGATCAATCAAGAATAAACCGTCTCTTTTAATACTCTGTGTGTACAAAATGGACACAATTATCCTGTATAGGAAATTGAATTCCAAAAGAGGAAGTAGACATCGTTATCCATGTTTTATCTTTGATCTCAACAGTCTTTACATTTTCATAGGGAGGAAACTCTTCTTTACATCAAATTGTATTGTCGTTAAAAACCCGATCTTCATCCTATGACCTGGATCTATCCCTTTAAGATTGAATGTTATATTTTTGAGGGTTAATTGCTTTCTTTGGTGCTGGAGTTTCATCACTTTACAAACAAGATTAGATGTTTGTTTTTTTTAATTTCCTGTTGCACTTGATATTTATTTCTTCCACCCAAGAGTTAATATCTAGATCCTTTCTATTTTGAGATAAATCTTATCTTCGGTTTTGAGATCAACTGTTAAAAAAAATTAGTCAAATGTGGCCAGCCTAGCCACCACAGTCAGGCGTAACTCTATTCGAGTAAATATCTCAGTTAGACAACTTACTAGACATTATAACTATTTTAGTCTTCATAAATGTAATATACATTATGATGGATACATTTATAAAAGCATATAATTGTGTGAATTTGTAATTTCAGTTGCATAGTATTTTCTGCAGTCGAATTCTAAAATTAGTTTGATTTTACTTTAAAACTTGGTAGGAAGTAGTGTTCTTTCCTCTAATTTTACTAGATTTTATTTGTGTTATCAAGATATCTCTTTATCGATGCAGATTATATACTTTCAAAGGTGAATATAGCATTGATGAGATCAATTATGTGAGATGGTATTGGGGTTTGTGTAGTAAGACAAACAAGGTTTTAATTTGTTTAGGCTCACAGTTAAACATTTAATTTATTTTACTTATAGTCAAATTATTACATGGTATAATGTACCTTATGTCTGATCTTATTCCCTGATCTTTTAGGATTAAATCTCTTTCTCGACGAAGTTTACAATTGTTTTACTAGTTCCAAGGGAAGATAATAGAATAGAGTTATAAACAATTGGCTAGTAGATCAACTCTTGTAACAAATCTCTTATTTGAAAATCCATTATTTGAGTGAGTAATTTATCTATTTAACTTATTTATAGATTTTTTTCATATATTAATTGATATTTTTAGAGAGGGCATTACAGTATAAGTGTCCATCAGTTGAAGGTGGAGAGATTTTTCCTACCAGGTCTAGTCCCCATGTGGAGAAAGGCCAAGGAGTGACTATGGGTTGTAAGTCCATTGTAGGTGTATGATGAACATGTGCATAGATTTGACATTTTAGACACCTTTCCATAACTTTAATCATGTCTCCTTCTAGGCAAGGCCAAAAGTAACTTAGCTGATGTATTTAATTAATTTCATCAAAATCAACTTTATTCTTCCAAAATTAAATAATTTCAATTATTTAATTAAATCATTATTTTCTTCCAAAATTCAAATCCACAATCAATTGAATAAATTAATTATTTAATTAATTTATCATTTCAATCCTCTTATCTATAATTAAATAATTTCTAAATTATTTAATTAAATCAATTATTCTTCCAAATTTAATTAAATCATTCAAATTTATTTAAATTGAATCTCAATCTCTAAAATAAAATATAATCAAATATTTTATTTATCCTTCGTCATGCAAAATAAATTAAATCAATTTATTTGTTTAATTTATTTAAATCTTCAAATCTATTCTGTCTTCTATCATGCACAAACAATTAAATAAATATATTTATTTAATTTGCTTTGTATATCTTCTAATTCTTCTAAAAATAAATCTTGTTCATCATGCACACAAAATTAAATAATTTATTATTTAATTTATCTCAAATCATGCAAAAAGCAAATTATAAGTTGAGTTAATTGACTTAATCTTGTTTTAATCACCAACTCATAAATTAGAAAAAAAAAGTATTTCTATTTTTATGAAATCTAAAAATATGTCTGTTCCATGTCTTTATATGTCAAATCAATCAGTTAACTCAAACAAAAATATCTTTTTGTGCACATTCATCATGAATTTTAGATTTATCTCATCCATCCATTTCATTGAATTATCTGGACTGTTGATCGATATTTATTGAAACCTATATAAACCCCCCTCATCTCATAACAAATCCTCTTCGATCATTTAAGCTTTTGCCTTCCTATAGCTCATTGAGTATACATAGCATTGTTGAGAACCTTGAGCACTTTGAGCACAAACACAATCTACATCCACTTGTTGCAAACATGGTTTCACAATTTATGAAGCAATCCACATTTGGCTAAGATAACAATACAATCTAGGTGAAAGCTTTCATTATTTTTGTGTTAATTCATTGATTATTTGGTTATTTTCTTAGATCCTTATCTTGATGTTATAGGATTGAGTTGTTGATTACTTCATTATTTTGATTATCTCTCAATCTTAATTTTATTCCTATACACATTCTGGCACACCCGGTGGGACCCACTAATCGTTGTTTTCTTTTAGAAAATTTATTTTTTTGAAGTACAGTACGGAACAACACAATCAAACATAGAAAAGTGCCTCTGCATCACAGTAAAGCACCTCTGATAGAGAAACAAAGCATCTTCGGGTGACAATAACATGCCTTTGGCACATAGTGCAGTGCCTCTGGCCTGCAGTCCAATGCCTAGGCATAACAGTACAACACCTTTGGATACTTAGGGTTTCTAACTAGTTTTCTGATTTGCAAGGTCTAACTTATCATATCTTTCATCATTGCTTATAGATTTCAGCTTTATCAATCATTCTAGAGCATATTATAATCATGACATCATCCTTCAAATCTAGCTTTTTGAAGAAATACTAAGTTTTTTAGATCTAGGACAGTACCGCACC
This sequence comes from Cunninghamia lanceolata, assembly GCA_027924645.1. Lineage (NCBI taxonomy): Eukaryota > Viridiplantae > Streptophyta > Pinopsida > Cupressales > Cupressaceae > Cunninghamia > Cunninghamia lanceolata. Next base: position 13,414,818 of record BSBN01001272.1, on the reverse strand, counting down.
TTTGCACCACAGTAGCGCACTTTTGTAGCACAGTAACGTGCCTCTGGTATTACAATCCAGCACCTTTGGTCAGAAACAGTGCACCTTCGGTAGCACAGTCAAGCGTTTTCGGTAACACAATTAAGCAATTTTGGTCAATTTGATTTTTTTTGCTAAGTATTGAGTTTGTGTGGAACTAATCATCTTTTTGCAGCTTCTTATCACTCAAACAGAGCAAATGGGTTTTTCTAATATGTTCATGTAGGATGATGAGCTTTGAAGAAATTGCCAAAATCTATCACACTAAGTCTTAGAAACATATTGCTTTCTTAAGGGACAATTGAACAAATCATCTTTTTGCAATCTAAGTCTTAGGAACATATTTCTTTCTTAAGGGATAATGGACATGAATGCAAAAACACTTCAATTTTCTAAGGGACAATGGACATGAATGCAAAACACTTCAATTTCTTAAGGGACAATTGACAACTACAATCATGTGTGTGCCTAATTTAGTTGTACCTTAGTTTTCTTATAATGGGATAATTGAACCTTTGTTTGACGTGCTTGATCTTACTTTTCAGTTATTCCTTTAGAAGGGCCTACTTTTGGATTGTGCTTCATACAAAAGGGATGACCCTAAGAGGAGTTTTCCTTTGAACCGCTATATAAGAGGGATAAGGCGAAAGCTAAGTTCTAACTAATGTCAGCCTTGCCTTGAGGTACCAAATTAAAAAGAGGTGTACTAGCTCTTTGTGAAATGATTTTCACATTGGGTGAAGTGTTTGAAACTCTTAGTAGGATTGGTTAAATCTTTTAGTAGCTTGCCGCATGCTCGCAAGGCATTGGTCCCTCAAAGCTACTAAGAACCATCTAGATAGTGACTACCCGTTTCACCTCTGAACATTGTGGTAATCATCAGTGCAAGGAAAATCAGTATAAACCCCCAATATTACTCAGCATTGCCTCCCTTGAGAAGAGATAGTATTCCCTCGGCCATAAAGCTCTTGTGACCTACTTGTTGCTTTCCAAGGGGAGGGTGAGATATCCCTACCTATCATCTCTCGCAAAGATACAAATGTACAACACCTATATGGAATGACATTTGGTCGATGGAGAATTAAGTTGTGAGATGATCTACCGCAATGAAACCATGTCTCTAGGGATAAAAAGTGCTTGAATTGTTTGCAATTGTCTAATACCTGTGGAAACATTAGGCTTTTTTCGTGAGCCTAGAACATGTACACTATCTGTTGTGTTAGTCCTTTTTGCCACTTTATTTGATGTGTTTTCTCTTGTCAAAGCAAATCCAATCAAAATCAAATCCAAATCTATCAAAATTTTCCTTATAAACATCACTGACACCATCTCAGCGCCTTTGTAACACAACCCAATGCCTTTGTAGCATAGTCCAACACCTTTGATATAATAGTCCAGTGCTTCTGAAACACAATAACTCACCTTTGGTATCACAGTCCCGTGCCTTTGCAGCACAGTCCAACGCCTTTGGTCCAGTAAACTGTTCATCAAACTATCTCAGCAAAATCTCAACAAAAATATCAAACATATTGTCCTAGTGCATCCCATAGTTACCACTAGACTCCAGCAATCTATGAAGGCTAAGTAAATTGCCCCAAAGAAGCACAAATCACCCCCACATACACCTCAACCAAGTCAATCCAACATGTCTCAAAAGGATACTCCCCAAACACCAACAGAAAGACCAACCAACTTTCAAAACAAGCCGTAACATGACCCACCAGCTAATCCGCAAGAGAGTAATATCCCTTTGGTAGATGTAACTCAATGTACTACTGGCATGCCTCATGATTTTGCTACACCTGGTTACACCACAGTTCAAGTCCCATCTCAAGAAGAGTGAAACTTCCAAGAAGGTCAATCCTCTCAAGAAGATATACAAGACCTTGATGAAATCATGCAAGATCCTAGAGCCATAGCCGCATTTGACAAACTCCTTAGCAAAAATCAAGATCATTTCTTTCGTTTGCTTGTAGAACAAGGAGCTAAACTACCCCAAGACTTTGATCTATCCAAACTTAAAGAGCAAAACAAAACCCATGACGCTATAACTGTTGTCCAAACTATGTCAACCGTGACCACTCCCATACCTGAACAAGGCTCACAAGGGAGAATGACATATCCTTTTGATGCTCAATATGAGAATCCTCTTTATCAAAATACAATAGCAGAAAGACCCATATCACAACTCATGACTCCTATGGAGATTTACAAACACCAACAAGAGACTCTACAATATCAAGTAGAACTAGCAAAACAAGACACTCTAGCTAAATCAAACATACAACAACCTCCTAGCATATCACAAATGCCCATTGCAAGTGGAATATTGGCTACCCCATCACGAGATGGTTTTCCACCAAACTACAATCTAGGAAACACTTATGTAGCCATGCAACAAGGGTCACAACAGACACCACCACCAACATCATCAACCCTTCGTATCACTAATCCAAGCAATGTCATGCAACCACAACATTCCCAAGACATCAACACAAACATCAATACAAACATCATCGTTCCCCCACAACACTCCCAAAACATCAACACAAACTATCTTCCTCCACCACAACAATCATCCACACTCAATCTCACATATTTCAATCAACCACAACCATCTCAAAACCCATCTACCTATGTCCCTCCACCACAATGATCATCCATACTCAATTTGACATATTTCAATCAACCACAACCATCTCAAAACCCATCTACCTAAGTCCCTCCACCACAACGATCATCCACACTCAATCTCTCCAACACTTATCTGAATAACCCTCAACATTCTCAAATCCAAACTTCCTATGGCTATACCCCACCATCACAATCAAATCAAAACACTTTCAATTTTCCTCTACAAAATCATTTCATCACTCCTCAACAATATCAACGACAAAACTTTTTCATCATCCCTCCACAACAATCACAGAGCCAAAATTCTTACCTCGCACCACCTCCACATGTGTAAAACCAACACAACCAAACCCAACCCAATCCAAATCAATCATACAACACATATGACCAAAATCAACCATACGACACCCATATAACATCAATTCCTATGACTTCAACTACAATCTTCTCTATTGGCAACAACAACTACCCTTAGTGCAAAGGAGATTCTTCCAACACCCCCAACAACTATGGAGCTTAAACTTGCCAAGGTACAACAACAAGTAGCCGATCTTACATTTAGTCATAATAAGAAAACCTTCTCCTTGGAGGAAGTTTGTCCTTATCCATTTGATCAGTCATTGCAAAAGATCCCTTTTCCTCCCAACTTCACTATACCCAAATTTGATAAATACAAGGGAAGAGGAGACCCAAAAGACCACCTTAGAGAATTATATCTCGCTTGTTTAGAGGTTGCACATAATGACACATATCTCATGCACCTCTTCCCTCATAGCCTTAGAGGTCAAGCTATAGAATGGTTCTCACATTTACCTACGAGTATCAAATCTTTTAATGAGCTTGCAGAAAAATTTGCCACCCATTTCACATACAACAAACAGAAAAATGGGGAAACTCTTATCTCCTTCCTTTAAAGATGGAGACACATGGCTAGCAAATTGCCATTTAAAATACTTGAAAAGCATCTTGTTAGCATATTTGTGTAGAACCTTAACCAAGAATTGGGTTTCCATTTGCAAATACTAAGTGCTACAACCTTTGACAAGATTACCTATAAAGGCATCAACATTGAAAATGTCCTCATCGCTAAAGGTGTGGTCAAAATCTTCAAAGACAATAAAGACAATCCTCCCCAACAACAATCAAATGATAAGCCCAAATATTGGAACAAAAACAAAAACTTGGTCAATGATGGTTTGGTGGATTCTAAACATGTCCAAACACTACAAACACCCCAAAATATTTCATCCAAACAAAACCAACCTCTGCCTCAACAACAACAACAACAACGACAACAACAAAACCAAAACCAACAACGTCAACAAGAGCAGCCTCCTCAAGATTACCCTCTAAGGCATAAATTCACTCCCTTGGGAGAGCCTATAGAGTTGGTTCTAAAGAAACTTGTGAAAAATGGACTCGTCACACTACCAGACACTCCCCCATATGGTGAACCTGCTTACAAACCTACATGGTACTAAGACAACGAATATTGTGAATACATTAGGACCAAAGGACACAGAACTATATCATGCATGAAACTCAAGCACATGATACAAAACTTTATTGATAGAGGCGATGTCACTTTTGATGCACCTCCTACTCAAAACACCAAAAAAGACATCAACATGTATAAGGAGCCATTCCCTAACCATGGTCGAGGTCAAAATCTCGACAAAGGTAAAGGTGTTAACAAAGCCTCCACTTCCTACGACTCTATTGTAGGTTGTTTTGAAGAAATTCGTGTGTCTACCCTCACTATCAAAGGTAAATCTATGAATTGCACCGTCACAACTTGTCATGGTCGTGTTACCCTTCATGGGCCTACACCGAGTCTTCCAACCCAATCAGATTACAATCTTGTCAAACATCTAGGGAAAATCCCTGCACAGATCTTTATTTTGGACCTTCTACGGTCATCACCCACACATAAAGCTGTGCTAGAAAAAGCCCTCCAAGAGTTTTATGTTCCTAACAACATAGCGGTCACAGACTTCCAAGATATAATAGATAACATCACCTCACCTTACAATGTGGTATTTTCTAAAAAGGACCTCCCATCCCACAATCCATGTCACAATGATGCCTTTCACATTGAAGTTTTCATCCATAAATGAAAGATCAAACGCATACTTATAGATGGTGGTAGTAGTCTCAATATCTGTTCTCTCAAATTACTTAAACAATTGGGATACTCTGAGGATCATGTCAACATTGATCAAAGCATTACATTTAAGGGGTATGATGATGCTAAGCACCGTTCAGAAGGTGTTATACACTTGCCTATACAAGTAGTCACATCATGCTTGAAACTAGGTGCCAAGTTCTTGACATTGAGCTACCTTATAACATTATCTTAGGATGCCCATGGATCCATGCCATGAAAGTTGTTCCCTCCATGTACCATTAGTCTCTCAAGTTCCCATTTAATGGTATGGAGATCACTATCCCAAGAGACCCTAATCCCTTTGAATTCTGTCGTACCTTGCAAGGCAGTTATAAGAATAGTAACCAAGTGCCAAATAATGACAAAGCCTATGAATCCCCATTGTATGTCGACTCTAAAAATCTAAAAAAAGCCTCCGAAGTTGAACCTAAACCTAATCCTATTCTTGAAATCACAACTCACATCTGTGATATAGGCTTTGGTGAATATGATAACTCTAAATCTTGTTGTGTAGGGCGGATGCCCTTATCCCCTAAATACTACAGCCAACTGCCCATAGCTAAAGTGACTAAGAAAGAAATTATCCCCCATCAACATCTCTAACCCAATTCCAAGAGGGAAAATTATTGGCAGAGGAAACTATTGAAGACATCTCATCGTGGCTCTATAAAGAGAGAGAACCAGTCATCATACTAGTTAAAAAATATGGCAATGGCCTAAGAATTGTGAAAAACATGGGCTATAAAGGCAAAGGTGGCCTTGGGAAAGATAATCACGGTGACATAGAACCCATTATTATGAAGAAGAAGCTATACAAGAAGGGGTTAGGATATGGTAGGAAGGTACCATGCGCCTTGGACATCAAGGGTATTCTCAACGAGGTAGCACAAACTTCTCTCGTAGATTCGACATCTAAAGAGGATATCATCGATGACTCTTATCTCCATATGACTGACCTATTCACTGAATCCTCTATATTTATGCTATCATCTATATCCTTAACATCCACCACTAGCACCCAGATTGTAACACTTGTCTACCCTGAACTTATCGATTGGGACCAACAAGGGTCCCCCGTTCTAGATGTTTTCAGAATGACAAAGCTATTGTAGAGTTCATGGGACTCCGGGATGGTATCCCTCTTGGTGATCATAAAGCTATTTTTGTAATGGAATTAGATCAAGCTGCTTATTTTGGTGAGAATGCCAAATCCTCCAGCTGCAAAAAGTAAAAATAAAGAAATATCTCTAGGTGAAAACCACACTGTGGCACCTGATCCTGATAAGAAAATAGTAAAAATAAAGGATGTATTCGAAGGTGAAAACCTAATTGTGGCACCTGAGGATGGAGGATTTGACCTTCCCCTACCATCTAAGTATCAAGATAAATTAGCTCTCCTAGTGGAAGATTCTACAAAGATAAATCTTGGCACAGAGCAAAATCCTAAGACCACATTCCTTGCAGCATGATTATCAGAACAAGAGCACAAGAATCTTAGCAACTTCTTCTTACAGTGAACCATCAACTTTGCATGGACCTATGCTCATATGACAGGGTTGGACCCTTCACTAGTAGTTCACTATCTCACGGTTGATCCAAAAGTTAAACCAATCAAACAAAAGCTAAGAAAGATGCACCCACAGATCGCTCTCTTGGTGAAAGTGGAAATACAGAAGTTGCTAGGTGCAAATTTTATCATAGGTCTCAAACATTGTACCTGTGGCTAAACCAAATGGGGCATCCACATATGTTCTGACTTTAGAGATCTCAACAAAGCATGTCCCAAAGATGACTTTCCATTGCCAAACATTGATCTCATAGTAGACTTGACTTCTGGTCATGAAATGATTTCTCTAATGGATGGATTTTCTAGATACAACTAGATAATGATAGCATAAGAAGATCAACATAAAATAGCTTTCACTTGTCCTTGGGGTACCTATTATTGGTGTGTCATGCCATTTGGTCTTAAAAATGTAGGTGCAACCTATCAACGAGCAATGACAGTGATATTCCATGATCTCTTTCATCACAACATGCAGGACTATATTGATGATATACTAGCAAAATCTTCTAGGGAAGATCACATACAAGTTCTAGGACAAATCTTTGACAGACTCAAAAAATATCAAGACTCGATCCAAAGAAGTGTGTCTTCGGGGTGACCTCGGGAAAACTATTGGGATACATCATATCTCATAGAGTCATTGAAGTAGATCCAACAAAAGATAAGGCTATAGTGGAGATGCCTCCACCAAAGAATCTGAAAGCATTAAGGAGCCTTCAAGGAAGGTTGCAATCCATTAGACGGTTTATCTCACAGCTAGCAGATAAATGTCAACCATTTCAACACTTGCTCCAAAAGGATGTCTCATTTCAATTGGATGCAAAGTGTCAAGCAACATTTGATCAGCTCAAAGAATGTCTAGCTACACCCCCTATCTTGGTACCACCAGTCGCCAATAGGACTTTGATCTTGTACATCTCAACTACAACTGCAGCCCTAGGGGCTCTTCTATCACAACATGATGAGTCAGGAAAAGAGCATGCAATCTATTCTATAGTCGAACCTTGGTGGTTTATGAACTCAATTATTCACCTATGGAAAGAGCTTGTTTAGCCTTAGTGTTTGCTTTCCAAAAGTTGTGGCATTACATGCTAAACCAACACACAGATCTATTAGCCAAAATTGATTCATTAAAGTATCTCCTAGCAAAAGAAGCTCTCACAAGCAGACTAGCTAAATGGGTCATGATCCTTAGTGAGTTTGACATTGAGTATGTGGATCGTAAAGCAATCAAGAGACAAGCCCTAGTAGATCAACTAGAAGAAGCACCCATGACAGATGTACATCCTATGGTATCTGACTTTCCAGATGAGAATCTCTTCACTCTTTCTACCTCAGTAATGTGGAAGTTGTATTTTGATGGTTCCTACACACAACATGGATTAGGGGCCGGTATCCTATTTATCACGCCTGAAAATGACTATATCCCAAAGCCATATCGGCTTGCATTTCCTTGCACCAACAACATAGCTGAGTATGAAGCACTCCTCATAGGTCTCCATGCAACTGTCAAATGGGAAATCAAAGAACTACAGGTATATGGAGACTCACAACTAGTCATTCAACAAGTAATTGATGAGTACCAAACAAAAGATGAAAAGTTGGTCCCTTATAAGCAACTAGTGGATGCCTACAAATGACACTTTTCTAGCTCACTTTTGAGAAAATTCCTAGAGAGCATAACAAACCTGCAGATTCCATGGCCTCTATGGGGTCACTTATAGACATGCCTGCAAACACACAAAAATGTGAATTCTTGATCAAGCAATTGTTGATACCAGTCATCGATGTTCCAACTACTGAAATCATCTGCGAACTTGTTGGTCCCAATTCCCCATGGTACAAAGATATCTATGAATACCTTAAACACGGTACCTTTCTCTTTGAGCTATCTGTAAACCAATGCAAAACCTTTATCCACTGAGCCTCCCATTACACCATTATGAGTGATACACTATATCATCGAAGTCTCGATGGTATCCTCTTACGATGTCTTAACGCAGAAGAAGCCGATGCTACCTTACGAGACATACATGAAGGTGTCTGTGCCACACATTCTACTGGTCCTAACCTTACTAAGAAGATACTTTGCACAGGTTATTATTGGCCTACAATAGAACAAGATGCTTTACAATTTGCTAAGAAGTGTCTACAATGCCAGCAGCATGGAGATTTGATTCATGCACTAGCTCATGAACTATAACTTGTGACAACTCCATGGCCTTTTTCACAATGGGGTCTTGACCTCATAGGACAATCCACCCAACCTCATCCAATGACCATAAATTTATCATTACTGCTACTGAGTACTTCACGAAGTGGGTCTAAGCCATTCCCATGACTTATATCACTGACAAGAAAATAGCCAAGTTTATCCTTAACTACCTCATTTGCCGGTACGATATCCCCCAAGCCATTGTCACTGATAATGGGAGACCATTCAAGAATAAAGATGTTCATTCCTTGTGCACCCAATACAATATCCAACATCACTTTTCAACTCCCTACTATCCGCAGAGTAACAGCCAAGCCGAGGCTTCCAACAAAACCATTCTCAAAATCCTCAAGAAAATGGTCAATGAAGCTGGTCATGATTGGCACCTGCAACTCAATCCCGCCCTCTGGGCCTACCACACTAGTATCAGAACACCAATTGGTGCAACACCCTATGCCTTTGTCTATGGCTTTGAAGCCATTCTACCTATAGAGGTCGAGATCCCATCCCTCAAAGTATCCATGTAGCACCTGATTGATGGAGAGGAGTATCACACTTCCAGATTCGCTGATCTCCATGTCTATCAAAACTGCCTCTAGTGCAACTATAACAAGAAGATCAAAGAAAAATGATTTCAATTTGGTGATCTTGTATTAAAGGAAAATTAGACAAATCAAGTAGATCAAGAAAAGAAGGGCAAGTTCAAGCCCAATTGGTTAGGACCCTTTGTTATCACAGCAACGTATGGATCAGGAGCTTATACTTTAGCAACACCTAAAGGTATTCCTCTAGATGAACCACTCAACAATGTTCATCTCAAGAAGTTCTTTGCCTGATCGTCAGAGTATCCTTAAAAATAAATTAAAAAAAAATCAAAAAATCAAAAATATCTGTCCTCTGGTGAAAACCTGGAAAACAGGCGCCTTGGATAAGTACCATAGTCAAAACCTGGCAAACAGGGACTATGTGTAGAGTTAGTATCCATCATCTATTGAGTCTTGTTCATTCCATGTCCATTTTATAATAAACTTCATCCATCCATCCATAATAAAACCATTGACCTTTTGCATTTCCATTTCCCTATCTAGAATAGATTGGAAATTTGTCAATGTCCATCATCACTCATCCTATGTCTATTATCTATGTCTTGTCATCATCCTATGTCTATTATTTATGTCTTATCATCATCCTATGTCAATTATCTATGCTTGTTTATCATCCATTGTCAGTTCATCCATGTGTCAGTAAAGTAATCCATAATAAAACCTCTACCAAAATGGGGGCAACTCTTTCCTTAACCTAGGTCTAGGAATGGATCCTTGTTCATGGTTCATCAAACATCTCAACAAAAACAAAAACACTTCAACCATCTTACCAAAACAAAAACACTTCAACCATCTCACCAAAACTAGAACATCTTCATCCTATCCTACATCATCAAAATACCTAGAACTACATATCATCCCATCTCAATCTTAAGGTACCTTGATCCCATGGATATGGGTATGTAGGAAGTTTGGTATACGAAGGAAGTTTCCAATACTCAGGTACATAAGATGTCATCATTTCACCTACCCAAGATCAAACCCCTTGACCCACTCATCACTCTATCTAGAACTACATATTATCATTTTCATCTTTCATCATAATGTGCCTTGATCCCGTGGATATAGGGTATGTAGGCAATTTGGAATACAAAGGATGTATCCAGTACTTAGGCACATATGATTCATCTTCATCCATCTCACTCCATAAACACTCCAACTTTCTAGTCTTCCATTTATCACAATCCATCCTACCACCTCGACTTGACTAACTCAAGAAGCGCAACAAACAACGCAGCCTTTCAAAGAAACAATCCTTAAACAACCTGAAGCAAAAATACCTACTTGTAGAGCCATCTTCTGTCCTACATATTGATTGCCAACATTTGCTACATCAAACAATTGTCTTATACATGATTGTTCCATTGTTGAAACCAGACTAGGCATCTTATATGACATGTTTCATTTCTTGAAACCAAACATTATCCTATCAATACATCAAACACCCTTTAACGGATATATCATTCCTACAATAAGGTTGTTATCTATCAAATCTACCCATGTCAATCCAATCTATCCTGAGCAACCTCTTTGGCAAGAGAATATGTTGGCTGTGTGTTTACTTTGTAAAGTCAGTCAATTTGCTTTTTGGTTTATCTTTTTGTCCCTTTCCCATTACTTATTCAAGACTACCTTGATTTATCTATATCTTGGTATGTTGCAATGCAGTATGGATTGGGGGCATAGTCATTGCTTTTGTGTGCCATGTTTGAGGAATGATCTTTAGTATCTTTCTTAGCAGCATATTTATCTTGTGTTTGTGTTAGAACCTAGCATCTTACATATTAATATTCTTCTTACATTTATGTATTGAAGTTTATTTTATGTTCAAGACTATGGCTCATTCACATATCCAACAAGGTTATATCATTTCTAAGGGATCTAAGTTCAACCCACTTGCTTGCAGAGTCAACATCCTCACATTCGGATATCACAGCACCTTGGTCTTTTATACCTTGGTGGAAAACTATCCATGTGCTATATCAAAAATAAGGATTGCTCTTTATAAACATTTGTGAAACCGTTGCAACAATCTTATCTATTTAACCATCCATTTATCCAAATCATCATATAGACTTTCAAGATAAGATCGATCAATTGTTTTTCTATCATGTTCTATTCTGTCTCCACTTTCTTCGATCCATCACCATCTGATGCATATCTGCAAAACCACATGTTAAATATCACATATCATATCATCATCATGTAAAATCATCCTCATATCATAATGTCATCATATGCCATACATCTATAAGCATCTATATCATCATATCATCATGTCATCATATGTCATGCATCTATAAACATCTATAAGCATAAACATCATCATGTCAAATCATAATCATAAATACATGTCATCACATCCATAGCATATAGAAGTACATCACAAACAAAAGCATGAACATCCATGAGCATAAAGATCATCATATGTCATCATCATCTTCTGAGGTCATCAAAATATATAAATGTCCATGTCTACATCAAAAGTCCATATGTACATCCAAATATACATCAAAAAGTACATCATGGCTATCAAGAGCCCGCAATATATATCAGATGTACACAGACATAAAACAAACTATACAAGGTCCATAATGATACAAAAATGATACAACATAAATATGTCAAAATCAGCTCTAGTGTGTCAAGCTGCCCTGCTGCTGTGATCCTTGTGCACCTCCTGCACTTAGTGTAGGTCCCCCTCTTACTGGTGTCACTCATGATGGTCCCATCACTAAAGACCCTGACTACCCTGATCTACGTGAAGACGAAGCACCAGATCTGCTTTGCTCCCTGAAGCTCACCTCCCTTTGGTCGGCTGGAACCGCTCCGAAGTAGAGACCTCTATAATACTCAGCCTCTCTCCTAGCTGTAGCAAGCTCACCTTGAACTTGGGTAAGCTCCCCAACCAATTTCATCTAGTTTGCACCCACTGCACAGCATACAACATCCCTCTCTCGTGTCACCCTCTGCAGGGTGGCCTCCATGGTCAAACACAACTATACTGTTGCGTCTCTCTTTGCTGTCAACTGGGAAATCTACCCATCATTTGTTGGTGGTGGTGGTGGTGACACTACCTGTGCCACTGCTAGTGTTGTCTGCACTGCTGCTGTTGCCTGTGCATGTAGCTACACCTGCACCTCAGCCTATTTGGCCTCAGCCCAGGCTATGTCTCTATCTCTCCTCATCCTAACCATCCTCAACTCCAAGCGATTCCTCCTCGCTATCTCCTCATGCAGTAGTCTTTGTGCCTATTGTAAGGGTGTCTCTACCGGTAGAACAATCTGATGTCCCCTAGCCTCATCCATCTGCACATCCTCTTGGCCTCTTCCATCATCTCCCCCAGCCTATCTCTGTGTTGCGGCCTACTGTTGAGCCTATCTCCAAGCCCTCGCCTCAACTCCCTCAACTGTAACCTCTCGTACTACTCTAGCTACTCCAGGTCTAGTCAATCTAACTGGCCTGTGTGTCTTCCAGTACGTGTCATATGTCAGGAGTGTGCCAGGATCTACTCCCCCCATAATCCAATCCCATATAATCGGGGCAAGTCCCCGTAAATCTACCAAGGCTATCTCACCTAAAATCTTTGGTCCCCAGTCCTCCACCTCCCTTCGAGTCCATGCATAGATGGCCTTGCCTACGAGCTCCTCCTGTGGTAAACCAAACTATCTCAATACCCTCTCTGGAAGGTATCTTTCAATGGTATCAATCCATTGACCAAACAGGTATCTAGCCTGTCTGCAGTACACCAACTCCTCATGGTCATCCTCCCATGACTCACAATCTCTCCAAGGCTGCCAAACGAAGATGTCCATCTCATCCAACTGTCTCCGGTAGTAGCTCACTGAACCCATCTGCCGATGTGTAATAACACCCTCATACAAAAAAGCATAAGGCTCGCCATGATCTCGACGATGCTGAGAGATAGGCCTAATCACTAGGATGTGCTCCTAGGCCCATACCTGCAACAATGTCACACCTACCGATAAACTGCACCCTGATCTATATACACAGTCATGCAAATCATGATACAACTGACCCAACACACACGGTCCCCATGCATATCTGATCCCATGTGTGAACATACCTGATAGTAGTGTACCCCATCTAATAGATAAACCTCTCAACTGTCTAGACATAAGAAACCTCCAATAAGTGAAACAAAAATCCATCGAATCCTGTCACAAAGCTGCCACACTTCAGCCAATCGGATCTCCTGATCTTGCACATCTAGGTCATCAGTTGCAAACACCTCTCACAGGCCTGTCTCTCCCTGCTTCGTGTCATAGTCAACTCTATCACCCTGAATAGGAATCTGTAGGATGTGCCGAACATCCTCTATTGTCACTATAGCCTCCCCTACCAGAAAGTGGAAGGAGGAGGTCTGTTGTGAGGTTACAAAACACGCCCCATTTTGCTTTGACAAAATAGGGACCCAACTTTGCAGGAATCCATGGAAGATCTAAGAAGAAATAGGTCTGAGGTAGAGTTCCTCAAGCCCATGTTTGTGCAGCCTGAGGGAGTGTAGTTTAAGTAGGGAGTTATTGGTGATACACACCAGGGGGATACGGGCCTCGCAGTATGGTTGACAAGAGTGGATCATGATAAGGACAATCCCATTCTGGATGGGGTATATGTCTCAGGTATGTGGCATGCAGGTAGTTTTCCGTATGCTATGGATGCCCCGAAGCTGGTGGTAGAATGTGCAAGAAATTATAACCTTGAAACCAGACGAGTGGAAAAGCATGGGAGGATATATGCAAACTTCTCAGTCAAGGGCATTACCACCACTTTCAATCTACCAGTTGGGAAGAAGATAGTGAGTGTGGACCTTCACAAGATGGAAATAGAGTATAATAATAAAAAGAAGAATGCAAGGAAGAAGATGTATCAATGGAGATCAAAGAGCAGCACATACAGTGCATCAGCCAAATTACCCGTACATTTGTATAAGTTTGATTTTGATGATGAGTACCAATATATGATTGCTCTACTGAGCAGGATGACAGGCAAACCTCATGCTGGAAATTTTGAGAACTAGATGTTTGGGATCATCCAAATGGTCTTATATGCAGACAACCAGCCTCTATGGGCAAATATTATCAGTGATGCATTAGATGAAGGAATGAGGGGCCTGAGAGGCCAAACATGTTTGTTTTATATGACTTCATATGTCATGTACTCATGTGCATATAAGGGAACTTTTGATGCTTTGAAGACTATGGGCAAGACTAGTGGTGATGCTGATGATGCACATATATGGGATCATTATCCCCAATTGCAATGAAAAGCATATCTCCTGGACTACAAACTGGTGAATGATGCATTCTCTATGCATCTGGTTAGAACTATGGAGGAAGAAATGACTAAAAGGTTGAGCATGCAGGCTTAGGAAGTTGTCTATCGGCATGGAGCCTGGTTTATCTAGTTTTCCACTTTTTCATACATCAGGATAGAGGGATTTGAGGGACAGCCTCTTATGTTGCCAAGATACCCTACTGATGGGGTTGTCTTGATGGAATTTGTTAGGTAGGTATCTACAATAGTTGAAGCCTTCAAGGAACAGAAGAAGATACCTCCAGTTTTATTTCTAGTATCTATGGGCTGGTGCATGTGCCCAGATTCAGAGAGCATAAAACATGTCATTGGGGGCTTAAAATTGATGTATTTACAACCATTTCCCCTAGCCAAATCATATGATCCTTATGGCAGGATGTAGAGGATATTAGGAAAACCAATACATCAAAAGCATCTAGAAGACTTTTGGACCAATTGTGATGATGAAGCTGAGGTGAGAAGAAGGAAATATCAATGACTCACCTTGAGTCAAATCAAAACCCTTGACTGCATCCTAGTGCCAGTGTAGCTATGTAAGGATGATGGAAAAATCATGTCCAATGAATATGAGGACAAAAAGGTGTATAATGACACCATATCAGCCCCAGACCTTACACAACAGGAGGATATATCCTTGGATCAACTGACAAGTGGGGTGATCCAGTTGACCCAGGCCTAGGTAGATGAGGAGATTTCCAAATTAAAGAAAAGGGGTGTTGCCCTTATAGTTGACACCAAGAAGAAGAGGCAGGAGGTATCTGATGAGGAATATGACGATTTCCTTAATGAAAAGAGAAAATCCAACGGGGAAAGATTGCTTATAGAAAAACAAAGGAAAGGTCTCCCTAAGGGTAAGAAAAGTGAAGATGAACCAAAGGGGGTGATAATTGAGAGGATTGTCACATTAGCTGCAGGTACATCTACATCAACTCAGGCATCTGCGTCATCTGCACAACCTTTAATTGAAAAACCAAAAACCAAAAGAATTTTGAAGCCCATTGTTGAAACTATGGAGGTGCAGGTAGAGAGCCGGACCTTGCAGCAGGAGGTAGAAGAGGGCATCCCTTTGGAAGAAGAGCAACTAAATAAGGAACCTAGAGGTGATGACTTGTAGGTAGCCAGAAAGAAGAGGAGGGCGATGCCGCTAATGTTACCACCCAAGAAAAAAAGA
This sequence comes from Cunninghamia lanceolata, assembly GCA_027924645.1. Taxonomy (NCBI): domain Eukaryota; kingdom Viridiplantae; phylum Streptophyta; class Pinopsida; order Cupressales; family Cupressaceae; genus Cunninghamia; species Cunninghamia lanceolata. The sequence continues at coordinate 13,399,104 of BSBN01001272.1, read as the reverse complement.
ATAGCCATGAGGGTAGATATCTGAGATGATCCCATCATAGTGAGAGGAGCCGGTGGTGAAGCTTTCAGTAAGGAACTGCAACATGATGTTCCTCTTCCCACCATAATTAAATTTAAAACTGAGAAAGTAGAGGAATAAACAAGAGAAATGTTTAAAGCAAGTCAGGGTGTTCCTTTCTCTTTGGAGAATACCGTAGACTTATCTGATGATGAGGTGGTTCAGAATGTGGCTTCGCAACAAATGGAAACTCTGGTTTCCAATACCCACATGACCCCTCATGGAACTCCATTAGCACAGATGGTGGTATTGGAGGAAATAAAACAAGGTAGCCCAGAGAGGGCAGCCCAACAGATAGGGCTCGACGATTTGGTTGAATAGGTGACTAGTCCTGCAGCCATAGATTTAACATATAGGGGTGACATAAGCCCAAGTGAGGAAAAGGGTGCACCTGAAGAACCAAAGAAGACTAAAGTGGCAAAGCATGCAGAGAAGGATGGCACTGCTCCTGATATGGGTCAGTAATAGCATGAGACACCTATAGAACGAAAAATAGTTGAAATTTAATAGAAGAGTGGGGATGACCAGGACATATCACATGATGTTGTTGCTCAAACTCAGGGAGATCTAGGAGGCATCCCAACAATAGAATATAAATTAGGTCAAGAGTACCCTAAGCCACAGGATATAAGTGCATCGAGTGGAGTACATGAAATGACCCATGATCAAGGTGATGCACAAGGGAAAAATACACAGGCATCCAAAGATGTCAATATGCCATTGGATGAGAAAAACAATAAAGAAGATGAAAATCCAAAGGAGGGAGTACAGGATGAAGTGCAGGATTAGAATGTAGAAATTCCACTGGATCCTCGTATGCAGAAGGCAACCCCTCAATAGGAAGAACTTCAACAAGATCCCCCTCATGAAGAAATACATGAGGAAGAAATTAAGAAGGTGCCTTCTTGTTGTGTGGTTACACAACACGCCCCATTTTACCTTGGCAAAACAGGGACCCAATTTTTGGTTTGGCTTGTGCGTCTACTTCTGGGCGGTTTGGTAAAAGTAAGTCGAGTGCATCATCATGCAAAACCAGGATGAGGTAAGTCACCATGAGGTTAGGTTGTCAAAGTTCGTATTTCATCTCTGTGACCTAAGATTTTGAAAGAGCATTAAAATTCGGGCAGGTTTGCCTTTTACATCACCTTGACATTTATCAGGATGTAAGAGTTATGAACAGTCAAAGTTTAAGTCAAACCTGATATTCGCAAGAAGGAGGTCATATTTTTTTTATATCCTCGGTCATATTGTTGAAGTTCATCATCATATTCGAAACATCCCCCCCGATATGTCATGCGGTTCAAATATCCAGACGTCAACTTTAAATGGTAGCAAAATCTTCCCGTCAAACAGTTTTATCTATCGCGAGTGTCATACTTCGCATCTAACCTGATATGTCTTTATATCCTCCTGATGCAAATATCACCCTTAGCAAATATCCTGATCACATCATCTGAATACGACAAACGAAGGAACATACATAACGATGACATCATCATCACATTTACATTGCCACAGGATATTTTGTAAAACATGATCATGTTCGCCTAATATGATGATGACATCATGATGCACTCCCGATTAGAAGAACGAATATCAGGATGACGTCATCCTGATATTCCAAAAAGAGAGACATGTAAGTTTGTCTCGTCATCATCATATTTAAAAAAAACATCACCCGATTCACCGAGATATCCTCCTGATGTACTAAGCATAAACAAAGGTGCTTTTGTCGCCCGAATCTTGTCGCGATAACAATGTCAATACGAGGGAGGAGGATGATATTGAAACTCAATCCGATATTCGCGAATATCATCCTGTCCTCATGATATCCTGTCATATGGATATTCCCCGCTCCCGTTGCCGCCATTATCATTTAATGTGCGTAGACATGGTAGGTAGTTCCCGCCGACCTCAGAACCTAATGAAACACCTGGTGAGATCCTGCATTTTTGCACGAATAATCAAGGAACATGATCCAATCTGTCAAAGTTGCCCTAAATGTACCCTAAATACGAGGTTAAAAGGTAATTCAACCGCCATTTTCACATTTACCTTGTGATAAACTTGTTTTACAGAGCACCAGCTTCCATATCTGCATACCAGCTACCTTTGCGCGATTTGAGCTCATGGGCAGAAGGAAAGAGGTGATCATCAGCTGAATTAAGAATGTCTCAGCAATCTACTGGTATAAAAGGAAATCTGCATAACCAAGTACTCATGGCTGAGAAGTGATTGGTCAAGTGTCAAGAAGAATTCAGCAAACCCATGTTCTCTGCTCAGAGGGGGGTCCTGTTTAAATATGGAGCAATTACAGACACCCATCAGGGAAGCACTAATTTGGAAGCCTGGTCAGCCAAGCTAAACAATGGACATGATAAGAGTCCTGTGCTGGACGTAGTGTTCGTGTCAGGAATGTGGAATGCCACCAGTTTTCCATACTCCATGGAATCTCTGGAACTCGTCATTGAGTGTGCCTGGAATTATAACCCTCAAACAAGGCAAGTAGTGAAGCATGGGAGGATATATGCAGACCTCTCCATCAAAGGTCTCTCCCAGACATTTGGATTGCCACTGGGCAGTAAGGTCAAAAGTGTAGACTTGAAGAAGTCTGAAAGGGAGTATGAAGCCAACAAGAAATCAGCCAAGAAGAACATGTATCCGTGGCGGGCTGAGAACAGCACATATAATGCAGCAGCCAAGCTTCCTGTGCACCTGTTTAAGTATGATTTCAGTGAGGAGTATCAATACATGATTGCACTCCTGAATAGAGTAACCGGCCAACCTAATACTGGTAGTTTCAGGGATTGGATGTATGGAATAATAATGATGTGTCTATATTAAGACACCAAGCCATTGTGGGGCCAAATAATAAGTGATGCTCTGCATAAGCAACTGATGAACCTGGGAGGTTCAAATTGTGCATTTTTCATGTCATCATACATTGTTTATTCTTGTGCTTATAGAGGCACTTTTGATGCCTTGGTTACATATGGGAAGCTCACAGGCACAAATGCTGCATATATCTGGGATCATCATCCCCAACTGCAGAGAACCAACTACCTCAAAGATTACAAACTGGTCAATGATGCATTCTCTATGCATCTGGCAAGGACCATGGAGGAAGACAGAACAAAGAGATTGAGCATGGAGGCTCAAGAGGCAGTCTACAGGCATGGGGCCTGGTACATATAGTTTGCAACCTTTTCTTATATAAGGGTTGAGGGTTTCGAGGGACATCCCCTGATGCTGCCAAGGTATCCTACCAATGCCGTAGTACTAATAGAATTTATCAGGCAGGGCTCCACCATGATACAAATGTACAAGGATGCCAAGAAGCTACCACCAATTTTGTTCCCAGTCAGCATTCGCAACTATATGTGCCCTGACTCTGATAATATAAAGAAGGTGATGGTCACCCTGAATAAGATGAATCTGCAGCCTTTTCCAATAACAAGACCATATGATCCTTACGGCAGGATACAGAAGATACTAGGAAAGCCTATTCACCAAAGGCACCTAGAGGATTTTTGGGCTGACTGTGAAGATGAGGCAGAAGCCAGAAGAAGGAGGTATCAGAGGTTAACTCTGAACCAAGTTAGAACTTTTGATTGCATCTCCCTTCCCCAACAATTAAAGAAGGATGATGGCAGGACAATGGTAGACGAGTATGAACAGAAAAAGATATATAATGACACCATCTCTGTGCCTGACCTCACTATGCAGGAGGACATATCCTTGGACCCATTCATTGCCAAGACCCTACACCTAACCCAAGCTTGGGTTGATGCACAGATAGAGGCATTGAAGAAGAAGGGTGTTGCTATTACGGTGGACAACAAGAAGAAAGGGCAGGATATCCCCGCGGATGAATATGATGACTTCCTGTTAGAGAAGAGGAAGACCAAGGGAGATAGAATCCCTCCACCACAACAGCAGAGCAAAAGACCCCCAAGGGGCAAAAAGGTGGAACAGGGACCAAAAGGGATTACAATTGAAAGGGCAGTATTTGCAGCTGAGGAGGCGGCAGGGTCAGGATCAGAATCAGCATCCACTCCAGAGAAAGAAAGGCCCAAGAAAAGTAAGACAGCAGAGGCTGGAATCACTGAGACCCAAGAAGTGGGTCAATCTTCTAAACAACCAGGAGGAGAGGATACCCTCATAGAAGAAGAGCCTGAGGAAGAGGAGAGCTCCACAGGTGTTGGTGTCTACCCCACCTAAGAAACAAAGAACCTCCATGAGAGGTGGAATAAGCCAACCCCCCTACTTCATTACAAGGGGAAGGTAGTGAAGTGCACAAGGAACTTCAACATAATGTTCCACTTCCTACCATCGTCAAGTTTAAAACTGAACTTGCTGAGGAGCAGCTGAAAGAAACCTCTCAGACACAAGCAGAAGGGCATGTCTCGCTCGACGAGACAATAAATTTGTCTGATGATGAGGTGGTGCAGTATGTGGCTGCACAGAAGATGGAAACACTGGCTGCTAGTATCAGTATGACCCCCCACCAAACTCCACCAGTTCAATCAGTACTGGAAGAGATGAGGCGAGTGGAAGAAGAGCGAGAAAAGAGCCCAGAGCAAGTAGCTCAGGAAATAGGGCTAGATACATTGATCACAGAGGTGACCAGTCCTGTAGTGGTGGATCTGACAGAGAAACAGGATGCAAGTCCTGAACAGCCAGCAGGATCACCTGATAGGGTCACCTAACTGAAGAGATAGAGATGGCCGAGTCAGAGGACCATGCTCTTGAAACCGGCCAACGAAGCCCACATGACACAATAGAGGAACCTGCTATAGTAGAGGTTCAGGAAGCGAAGGCTGATGAGAAGGAAACACTAGAGGATCCAGCTGCCAAAGTATAAGAAGTGGATGGTGCAGGCTTAGAAGAAGTAGTAGCTGCAGAACAATCGCCAGCACCTCAGGCAGGATCCCCAGTATCTGGTGCAGTGGATAAGCCACAAGAAGAAGAAGAAGTGGGAACAGATGAAATAATGATAGAAGAAGGTCATGATCATCATGATTAGCATATGGATGAACCTCAAGGGTCCCCACAGCATGAAGATGCTCCTCCAGAGAAGGAAATCCCTCAACAGGAGGAGGTGCCGCAAGCTCAACAACAAAGAGAGCATCAAGAAGAAGAAATGAGAAAGTCACCATCTCCACAACACTTGTTGACAGAAATGGGAGATATAGGTGAACATCAGGATGATGCTGAAAAACATGATCGGGTGCCTCCGTGGTTGGCAAAATAGGTAAATGCTGAGGAAGAGCTTGAAATTCAGGAATTCGATGTCTCCACCCTATTCTCTACGGATATAATGAAGACAAAGAGGAAGGCCAGAATGACTTCGGACATCAAGAGAGATCCGGCAACAGGGAGAAGGACCGCGCAAATTGCCATACCTACAGTGGAGAAGGAAAAAGGTAAAATCACTGTCGATGAATTTCAAATCAGTACAGTAGATTTGGGCTTTGCCAATGAGGACCAAGAAGGTCAGGAGGGCAAAGATATCATTGACTCTATAATTCAGAAGGTGAAAAGAGAGAAGGAGAAAAATAAGCAACATAAAGAGCACATTGCTCAGTTGCATGCCTATATCAAAGGGCTGACCAATCCTGATGATACCACAACTGAACATGCAGTCCCATTGACTGCCATTTCTCAGGAGGAGGTAAATAAATTGGACCTCATGAAGCATGAGGCATCCGTAATAAGGAGATGGATGTCATCCACATTGGATGATGCAGTGGAAATAATGAAGGCCTCTTTGAAGAAATGGAGCATCCTAAGTGACTCCAAGGCCAAAGTGGATAGATTGTAGATGCAGACTGGGAAGAGGTCTTACAAGCTGGAGAGAGTCCTGAGCCTGTTAGGGGAAATAAGGAATATAAATCCTCAACTGCTTATCAGTAAGTAGGTACTGAATAGTAATACCGCATTATTAATAGATATCTGGTATAAAGACACTCAGTTTGAGTGTGGAGTCCTCAAAAGGTGTAATAATAAGCTGAGGGATATCAGCATGAGGCTACGAGATTTAATGGCTGAAGAAGCGGTGATACTGGAGGCATTGGAAGGCAAGGTGGAAGGAAAGATAGAAAATCAGGATGAAGAGTCCGCCATTAAAGCTGTACACAACAACTTCCAATTAGAGACAGATGGTCCACCTGTCCCTTTGACAGAGGAATTGATAGATAAAATAATGAGGATCAAGGTCCAGATGGAGAAATACAAAGAGACACTGCAGGACAGAAAAAATAAGCTTGATAATAGTAGAGACAAATATGAAGCACATAAGCACGCCATTGTCAAAGCAAGGACTCAAGATGGCATAGGGATAGATCAGGGTGTGCGTTCATACGAGCAAGTCCGCAGTAGTATGCAGCCCCATATGCAGCCGCGTCATCATCAGGATAGTGAAAGTTCAGAAAGTGATGCACATGATGATGACCCACATGAATCAGCTGAGGAGCATGATGAAGATACATCATGAAGGGGATAATAGCATAAGTAGTATAGATAGTTGCCAGCTGGCAACTTGTGCCATTTTGTAAAGATTGACAAATCAAGTGAATCTTGACCATAGATTTGTATTGATTAATCCAGATCGTAGATCTTTTGTAACGGATTCCTCACCTTATTCTATAAAAGGTGGTGGAATGCCCTGTTAAAACATTCGAAACTTAATTGAAATCTGTTTGCTAAAGTATTCAGGGCTTATTTCAAAATTATTGCATATGTACATGTCTTTTGCATACTTAATGAAAGAGAAGAGTATTTCGATTACAAATCTTCGTAAATCTTGAGTAATCTGTGTCTGAATTCTAGATATGTGCTTTGATTTTCTGCGTCCCTTGGAGTGCTCATCATGTTGCATGTATTGTTTTCATTCATCATCCTCTGAAGTTTGCATCAACTGTATCTAGCTGTGGAATATCTTGGTGAACATACGGTTTGATTTCTTCTCGTAATGACAGTATCGAGTATGTATGTGGATCAATAGCTGAAGGTTCAACTTTAAATTGTAGTATTCCTTTAATTTCTTTCAATTTCAGAACATTTCATTATCACAATTGTGAATAACTGATAATCCTAAGTAAATAACGCAAATATGCAGACATCTCATAGGTAATCGCAAATATTTAGCATATTTGAATGCAACACATGCACAATTGAAAAATATCATACAAAGATTGAGGTATTTTACATCTTTTCATCTAATAACGCATAATATGAATTCTCTGTAAAGAATTCCTGCAGGAATGTCATGATGATGGCACAATTTCACGTAAGGCTCCAAAATGGAAACAGCAACGCACATTAACCTCTGAGTAGCTTCAGACGATTAAGACCTAATCACCGGAGACTTGGGATCCCGAATTCTTTGAATTCACAGTATCTTTCAAGATGAATAAAGGTTAATGTGTACTTTTATTCTATGCTTGTTTATGACTAACATCATGACCAACATAAATTGGCGCTAGAAGGAGGGCCGTCTAGAAGACCGCGCACATCATCATTATTTTCAAGTTCTATGATGCAGGGAGTAAGGTAACCTCAAGTCGTCTATGAATTTCAAATATTACGTAAATATTTACTGTAAGAAGCTCGTATATGCTCATTTCGTGTAAAGATTTCTAGATCTTACATAAATATTGCAAGCTTTACAGTAGATCATTCTGAATTCACTAATATTGGCCAAAGATCCGTAAATCTGTTCAAGCTTTGAAGAATTTAAGCTTTGGATACTTGAGATCTTGTGCTAGCGGTCATTATACCCCAAATATCCTGTCATATTTGCAGTATCTTCGTAAATATTTCATAAATATCCAGTTTGATTAGCCATCTGACTGCAAATATCACCTCATTTGGTGAAATCCAGCCAATATTTGCAAAGTTTAAGCCAATTCGCCTCAAAATTGAGAAATCCTGGCTCACAGGATAAATACCAGGTCTAGATCTAGTGGAATCTTCGAGGAACTACCTGTTAGAGGTTTCAGACCTAGAACTATAGACATTCATCATACTCCAGGGTCTAGTGCGTCAAGAGCTTCACCAGAACCTCCTCCTGTAACTCCCGTTGGTTTACAAATACGTTCCGGGATATCTGTGACACCTCCTGTTCAGCCTCAAGGTGTACCTTTAGTCCAACCTCAGTCAGCTCAACCTCCTCTGGTTGCAATGTCTTTCTTTGCAGTGGAGTCACCTTTGACCTTTACTGCATATCATGAGCTACCAAAGAATCTGGATAAACTTTGTCCAAAATATCATCCTTATCAAGATGCTGATGATCATATCAGGACATTTAAAGAAGCTTGCTGCAAAGCCAGGATAGAACATCAAGATGTGGTGTGCAGGTTATTTCCTTTTTCCTTAGGGGAAGATGCTTATAATTGGTTCATTAGTCTTGGCCAAGCCTCTGTTGGTTCATGGGCTGTCTTAGAGAAAGCCTTTCTTGACAGGTTCAAGGTCCCTATTGATCCATCTATGAATTACCATATGTTTGCCATGATCAAAAGATTTGAGCATGAACCTAACGCCAATTTCAATGCTAGGTTTCAAAAAATGTTGTCCAAGTTAGTTGCCCCATATGTAGTATCTGATGCCTCTGCCTGGAGTATCTATTATTCAGCTCTGGATCCATTAACTTCCATGTTCATCAGGAAAACACATCCTGAGATCACTACATTGACAGGAGCTTTTCAAGAAGCTATCAAAGTGAATCAGCAGTTGATACCTGCTCCTACTCCAAATATAGTATTTCCTACCTTGCCTGGCATGCATTCACAATATCCCGCATCATATCCTGCAACATATTCTCCGCAGTATCCTACACAGTATCCTAATGGAACAGTGATACCTCTAGCAATCATACCTGCACCTTTGCAAATACCTCCACTGAGCATCATGCCCCCTCCTAATGGAAATGGCCAAGTGCCACAATACCCTGCACAAGCCCAGATACCTTAGGGTGCTTATCTATCCAATAATAACCATGGATCCTCTTTCTTCAAGCCTCAGACTGAAAATGTAGTGGCCAAAGCTCAAGAAGAAAAGGAGGAAATCAAAGAAATTTCTGCTCAATTAAGAAAACTCACCACAGAAGTGACACACTTGAGAAATTAGGGTTTTTATTCCTAGTCAAGTCAGAACAGAAATTATTCCAATGACAGACCAAATTATCTTGATAGAGGATATAACAACAATAATTTCAACAATAATGGTGGAAATAGCAATAATCCACCTAGACAGCCCAGAGTATGGAATTCTAGGCCAAATAATGGTTCATTGCCATCACCCCTAGACAATCAGCCTCCTAGTGAAGCCAAACAGACTACTAGAGTCAATCTTGCTGAGGCAGCTCTTACTAATTGGTGTAGGATCCACAATACTAATGCACATGCAGAATTAGACTATCCACAATTTAGAAATGCTGCTAACATCTTTCAGACTGAAGTGTCTAACACTTCTGGAAATCCACCTCATGCAGAAGGAAATGAGATTGTTCCTTGTGGATACGACTCAGCTTTTGTGCTAGAAGCCTATACAAATGAACCTCATCAGAGTTATAACCAGGCATATGGAGAATCGGCCTTAGCTTTTGAAACAAACTATGTTTTCCCCTTTGAAGATGAAAATGAGCCTGCAAGGGAACGTGAAGAAGTACATGCATATCAGCAGCAATATCCTGGTAAGCACAATTATAACTTGAGGAGTAATGCCAACAGACCCGCTGGTCCATTGACATCATCTCTACCTCCAAACAACTTCAATACACCTCCTGATCCTAAGGCTAGCAATAACCCAGGGTTCCCTAAGGTGAATGCTCAGTACTTGTCACCTCAAAACACAGTATCAAAGATTGTGAATACACCTCATGAATCTGACAAGTTGGTCAGCTATCTCGCTGATGAAATGAAGAAAATTAAGATCAGCCTGTCCCTATCTGAGTTACTGAAAACTCCTGCCATCAAAAGGGCATTCATGAAGTCCTTAGATGATCCTGCCCCTAAAGAGGATAGTCATCTTTCAAGTCAATCCAGCGGCAAGGATCACGCTGCTAAGGATAATATTGTCAAGCCTAAAGTGTCAGCTACAGTCCAAGCTGTAGAAACCTCCCACATGACCTTGTATAGGGATAAAACTGAATCACCTCCGTTCCTCCTTACCATAAGAATGTTCAGCAAGAACCTGCACAACTGTCTAGTGGATTCGGGAGCCTCAATGAATGTTATGCCCTTGTCAATATGCAATGCTTTAGGACTGCATCCTGCTAAATCCCTAAAGAAGGTCACACAGTTGGACAAAACAGAAGTAAGTGTAGTAGGGGAATTAACTCATATCCACATGCAGCTAGCTTTTGATCCTAGGATCCAGTATTACATTGATATTCAAGTAGTTGACATACCTGATACGTATGGGATGTTGCTCAGCCGCAATTGGTCTAAAATGCTTAACGGATATATGTCTACAGATTTCAGTCACATGTGGTTACCATGGAAGGGTATACCTAATTAGATCAGGATTGATGCTGAACCTAGAATGAAACATATGATAACTGAGTACAACAGAACAAATGAGATCATGTATGTAAATGTAGAACCTGGAGTTTATTGCATCAGGCCGCAGACCGTCAAAATAGAAGAGATCCTGATGCTTAACCTGCATCATCATCATGATGATGATGATCAGGAGGGCATGCCAGTCATAGAACACGATAATAATCCCGATAATGAGAATGAAATAGATCACTTCAGAGATTTTGAGATACATCTGTCTTAACAGGTAAAACATTGTCAATTGTTAAATATACCTGCTAATGATATTTTGATTGACGGATGGTGCAGATTACATGACGAGGCACATTCAGAAAAGACATGTGAAACATGCTTAGAGATGATGATGCTAGAGCAAACATATAGCGAGGCATCATCATCATATTTTGAGGTAAATGTTACATTTGATGATGATGACAATAATAATTCTTATCTGTCTTTTGTAGGAACTGAAGAACCGACAGATCATGATGAGCGTCCTATCCTGGAAACAGAAGAAATTTTAGTATCTCTCCAAGTAAACAATGAAATGAAAGAAAAGATCACCCCAGGGAGTGATTGCTTTATGGAACCAGATTATGAATTGTCCGATGAGGACAAAGGTAGTGACTTGACGAAGTTCGAAGAATTTTTGGAAAGGGAAATAGAGAAGGTGACACGGCAGCATAAATCTCCTCGGGAGGTCTTAATTAAAAATTGGTGTAGGCTGCATGAGGCACCTCACTCAGAAACAACTTGCTCGCTATGTTTACATATTTTGAAAAAGCATGCAGCTGCAGATTCAGTAGATCATCCTCCTGCTGAAACGAAAGAGAGAATAGAAAAGCCATCAGGCTCACAAGAAAGGGGAAAGAAGAAACTTAAGGATGATGATGTCCCTAAGTTAAAATGGATATCAGGCGGAGCAGTCGCAAGAGCTATGAAGAGAAAAGAAAGTTCAGCTAAATGTCCTGCTGAAGATAAACCTTGGATCCTGAGGTTTGATGGGTCCAAATCTGAGCAAGGTGCTGGGGTAGGAATCGACCTGATTGATTCAACTGGGAAATCCTATCTGGCAGCCTACAGATTATAGTTCCCCTGTACTAACAATGTAGCAGAATATGAGGCTTTGATTCATGGAATGCTATTTGCTCATAAGAGGAAAGTAAAGATTCTGCATGTCTTTGGAGATTCAGAACTAGTTGTAAAGCAAGTAAGAGGAATTTACTCCTGTAACTACAGAAAACTATCAAATTACAGACATCGTGTATGGGACCTAATGGAAGACTTTGACGCCTTTAATATCACTCATGTACCAAGAGAACAAAACCATAGGGCAGATGCGCTAGCTCAAGATGCCAGTACATTGGAGCCACTGTCTATATCTGGTCTAAAGAGATTTTCAATAGAACTGGTGTCAGTACCATCAATACCTGACAATGTGACTAATCTCCAGGTGTTTGATGATGATCAACACATTCTGGACTTCATTTCAAATAGAGACATATTTGAAGCTCAGATTATAGATGAGAATGGTATGGAAGATCAGGTCTGGGAAGAAGATGAGATATTAGAGTTGCCTAGCAACAGGATCCCCAAAGGTATGATTGAATTAGAAAGAGCCTTTGATTTGGATAATATGCTTAAACATAAAGATCTGCCTAAGGCAGATGGAGGTCAATATTCACAAGTGAATATTGGACAAGATGATGATAAGAAAAACATCTTATTGGGTAAGGTTTGCACACCAGAAGAGTTAGAAGGAATAACTCAGGCCCTCAAGGATTACATACATGTAATTGTATGGACTTATGATGAGCTGAAGACATATGATACCTCTGTCATAACTCACACTATTCCTCTCAAGCTGGATGCAAAACCTTTCAGACAGAAGCAGAGACCAGTCAACGCCTTGCTCGAACCAATAATTCTTGAAGAAGTCAAGAAATTGTTAAATGCCAGGATAATATTTCCTGTCAGACACTCCACATGGGTAGCAAATCTAGTGCCAGTCAGAAAGAAGAATGGAGACATCAGGTTATGTGTAGATTTCAGGAACCTGAACAGAGCATCAGAAAAGGATAACTATCCTTTACCCTCATTGGATGAAGTTCTACAGATTGTAAATGGGGCTAAAATGATGTCCTTCTTGGACGGCTTTTCAAGATACAACCAAGTAATGGTTGACAAAATTGACAGATTGAAAACTGCCTTCACCACAAAGTGGGGGATATTTGCATATAGACGTATGCCCTTTGGACTCATAAATGCTGGAGCTACATTCCAGCGAGTGATGGACATAGCTTTCAGAGGTTTAATAGGAAAATGTATAGTCATCTACATGGACGAATTGACGGTATTCTCCAAGGAAAGGAGGAATCATGTTGCTGATCTTAGAAGTGTACTGAAGAAATGTGAAGAATATGGAATATCTTTGAACCCTAAGAAGTGCATATTTGGGGTCACAACAGGAAAATTACTAGGCCACCTGATCACAGAGGATGGAATTATCATTGATCCTGACAGGGTGGAATCTATTATGAAGTTACAACTTCCAGGAAGCAAAAAGGAACTCAAGTCTTACTTTGGTAAGATAAACTTTGTGAGGAAGTTCATCACCGGCTTTGTTGAGATTGTCAGACCTTTAAATGCTATGTTGAAAAAAGATGCACAAATTGAGTGGACACCAGAAGCTAGGACTGCATTTGAAGATATAAAAAAGGCCATTTTAGATGCTCCTGTCCTCATTAGTCCAGACTACACCAAAGATTTCTACATCTATTCATTTGTTTCAGAACATACCTCTGCAGCAGTGTTAACTCAAAGAAATGAAGAGAAAGAAAAGAAACCAATTGCTTTCATGAGCTGTCCTTTCAGGGATGCTGAGTTGAGGTATGTAGATGTTGAGAGACAGGCACTTGCATTAGTCAGAGCAGTAAAGAAATTCAGACATTACATACTCAGAAGCAAAGTGATTGCTGTGGTGCCTGATGCAGCAGTGAAGATGCTGCTGATGCAAAGTGAGCCTGGTGAGAAAAGAGCTAAATGGATTACTGTATTACAAGAGTATGACATAGAAATTACACCAATGAAGTTGGTAAGAGGACAAGCTCTGAGCCAGATGATATCCGAGATTGATCCAAACATCACTAGTCAGCAATATGTGATCAAAGAGAAAGACAATAAAGAGTGGTATTCAGATATCAGGCACATCTTGATTACTGGAAGATGTCCATCAAGAATGCAGGCTTCACAGAGAAGAGCCTTAAAGATAAGATCCCAAAAGTATATGATGAAGGGAGGAACCTTGTTCAAGAAGAATTACGAAGGAATATACCTTAGATGCTTAGAGAAGCCAGAAGCAAGTAGAGTCCTGATAGAATTACATGATAAGTTTGGAACGGCACATGGATCAGCATTGGCCACTACACATGCAATCCTCTGAGCAGGATATTACTGGCCTACAATTTTTAAAGACACAGTTGATCATGTTAAATGTTGTCATGTTTGCCAGGTTGCTGCCAACAGAGGAAAACATGCTGCACAACCATTGTAGCCAGTAATGGAAGAGCGCCCATTTGCACAGTGGGGCATGGACTTCATAGGACCAATCAATCCTCCATCCTCCTCAGGGCATAGGTATGTTTTAACAATTACTGACTATTGTACTAGATGGACTGAGGCTATTAGTAGCAAAACTTGCACTGCAGATGATGTCATTAAATTTCTGGAGAGCAACATTGTCACCAGGTATGGAACTCCTTATACATTGGTAAGTGATAATGGGTCCGCCTTCATTTCCACCAAGTTATCCAGTTGGGCTTTTGACCATGGGATTATACTTAAGTTTTCATCTAACTATTATCCTCAAGGGAATGGTTTAGCAGAATCCACCAACAAGAATTTATTGAGTATCATAAGAAAACTGATAGAGAAGAACCCCAGGGAATGGAACTCATTTCTAAAGTATGCCTTATGGGTGGATAGAACTAGAATAAAAACTGCATTAGGAAACTCACCTTTCCAACTAGTATATGGAGTGGATCCCATCCTCCCTGTAAACTTAAAAATTCCTACCCTACAGTTTGCCCAAGAATACCTAGGCATAGACAATAAACAAGAAGTCAGGTTGCTTCAGTTGATGCATCTGGAAGAAAAAAAGAGTCAAGCAATCGATCAATTTGCAAAACATCAGGCTGTTGTCAAACGCTAGTTCGACAAGAGAGCCAGAATTAAAGCTTTCAGGATATCCAATTTGGTCTTGATGTGGGATAAGGCCCATGAAAAGAAAGGTGACCATGGTAAGTTTGATAGATTATGGATAGGTCCCTTTCAAATTTCTGAGATACAAGGAGACAGTACTTATAGGCTTAAGAACCTGACAGGTGAGGATGTCCCATTGCCAGTCAATGGACAATTCCTCAAACATTATTTCTAGGCCTGAATGACTTCATAACAGTCATTTGTATCATATTGTATATTTGTATAGTTGTTTGTACAGTGTGTCTGTCTTGCTTGTTTTGTTTTGTTGGTTGGGACCTTGTTCTGGTAAGTCAGGATTGTGCACTTCATCACCCCGGAAAATAACTAAATTGTTAAGGTTCAAGTAATGAGATCACATTTAGACATAGGTTATGATTCATTATAAGAAGTGTTCATGATCAGGTTTCTGATATCTTTTCATCAGGGTGCCTTTGCTTGGTCAAAGTGAATCAATCACAATGAAACACTTAACAGCCTTGGGTTTGTTGAACACACAAGTATAGGTGTTAAGTGAAAAATCTAAAGGGACTCCTTTGCTACCAATACAATCTCCAACCTAAAGCTGCAAGTGACTGTACCTTGTACAAATAAGCTAACATGATGATGTCAGATACAAATTTTAAAAAGAAAATTAGAAAAGAAATAAAATTAGGCCATCTAAGTAACTCTACCGGGGCTATAGACGCCTGCTGGCAGTGGGGCTCTACTTAGGGAGATTGTATAGATAACCTTGCCGGGGCTATAGACGCCCGCTGGCAACAAGGCTCTATCCAGGTCGGCTATGAGGGATGATCCCCAACTATGTAGTTTAACACCAGTTACTTATGTTTTCAACTTGCTTTCAAGATGAGGATAATTAATCATATGCACACACCTGATCCTTTGCTAGCATTGTTGTCATGATGAAATTTTATCATTCAGAAGATCATGATACTTATGCTTAGATGGAATTAGAATACTATAGGTGAATGTGATCACATCACTTGAATCATTGGAATTTGTTTGTTTTCTTTGGTGGCAAGTTGTTGTGTGGTTACACAACGCGCCCCATTTTGCCTTGGCAAAACAGGGACCCAATTTTTGGTTTGGCTTGTGCGTCTGCTTCTGGGCAGTTTGGTAAAAGTAAGTCGAGTGCATCATCATGCAAAACCAGGATGAGGTAAGTCACCATGAGGTCAGGTTGTCAAATTTTGTATTTCATATCTGTGACCTCAGATTTTGAAAGAGCATTAAAATTCAGGCAGGTTTGCCTTTTACATCACCTTGACATTCATCAGGATGTAAGAGTTATGAACAATCAAAGTTTCAGTCAAACCTGATAATCGCAAGAAGAAGGTCATATTTTTTTATATCCTCGGTCATATTGTTGAAGTTCATCATCATATTTGAAACATCCCCCCCGATATGTCATGCGGTTCAAATATCCAGACGTCAACTTTAAATGGTAGCAAAATCTTCCCATCAAACAGTTTTATCTATCGCGAGCGTCATACTTCGCATCTAACCTGATATGTCTTTATATCCTCCTGACGCAAATATCACCCTTAGCAAATATCCTGATGACATCATCCGAATACGATAAACGAAGGAACATACATAACGATGACATCATCATCACATTTACATTGCCACAGGATATTTTCTAAAACATGATCATGTTCGCCTAATATGATGATGACGTCATGATGCACTCTCGATTAGAAGAACGAATATTAGGATGACGTCATCCCGATATTCCAAAAAGAGAGACATGTAAGTTTGTCTCGTCATCATCATATTTAAAAAAAAACATCACCTGATTCACCGAGATATCCTCCTGGTGTACTAAGCATAAACAAAGGTACTTTTGTCACCCAAATCTTGTCGCAATAACAATGTCAATACAAGGGAGGAGGATGATATTGAAACTCAACCCGATATTCGCGAATATCATCCTGCCCTCATGATATCCTGTCATATGGATATTCCCCACTCCCATTGCCGCCATTATCATTTAATGTGCGCAGACATGGTAGGTAGTTCCCGCCGACCCCGGAACCCAATGAAACACCTGGCGAGATCCTGCATTTTCGCACGAATAATCAAGGAACATGATCCAATCTGTCATAGTTGCCCTAAATGTACCCTAAATGCGAGGTTAAAAGGTAATTCAACCGCCATTTTCACATTTACCTTGTGATAAACTTGTTTTACAGAGCACCAGCTTCCATATCTGCATACCAGCTACCTTTGCGTGATTTGAGCTCATGGGCAGAAGGAAAGAGGTGATCATCAGCTGAATTAAGAACGTCTCAGCAATCTATTGGTATAAAAGGAAATCTGCATAACCAGGTACTCATGGCTGAGAAGCGATTGGTCAAGTGTCAAGAAGAATTCAGCAAACCCATGTTCTCTACTCAGAGGGGGGTCCTGTTTAAATATGGAGCAATTACAGACACCCATCAGGGAAGCACTAATTTGAAAGCCTGGTCAGCCAAGCTAAACAATGGACATGATAAGAGTCCTGTGTTGGACACAGTGTTCGTGTCGGGAATGTGGAATGCCGCCAGTTTTCCATACTCCATGGAATCTCTGGAACTCGTCATTGAGTGTGCCCGAAATTATAACCCTCAAACAAGGCAAGTAGTGAAGCATGGGAGGATATATGCAGACCTCTCCATCAAAGGTCTCTCCTAGATATTTGGATTGCCACTGGGCAGTAAGGTCAAAAGTGTAGACTTGAAGAAGTCTGAAAGGGAGTATGAAGCCAACAAGAAATCGGCCAGGAAGAACATGTATCCGTGGCGGGCTGAGAACAACACATATAATGCAGCGGCCAAGCTTCCTGTGCACCTGTTTAAGTATGATTTCAGTGAGGAGTATCAATACATGATTGCACTCCTGAATAGAGTAACCGGACAACCTGATACTGGCAGTTTCAGGGATTGGATGTACAGAATAATAATGATGTGTCTATATTCAGACACCAAGCCATTGTGGGGCCAAATAATAAGTGATGCTCTGCATGAGCAACTGATGAACCTGGGAGGTTCAAATTGTGCATTTTTCATGTCATCAACATTGTTTATTCTTATGCTTATAGAGGCACTTTTGATGCCTTGGTTACAGATGGGAAGCTCACAGGCACAAATGCTGCATATATCTGGGATCATCATCCCCAGCTGAAGAGAACCAACTACCTCAAAGATTACAAACTAGTCAATGATGCATTCTCTATGCATCTGGTAAGGACCATCGAGGAAGATAGAACAAAGAGATTGAGCATGGAGGCTCAAGAGGCAGTCTACAGGCATGGGGCCTGGTACATACAGTTTGCAACCTTTTCTTATATAAGGGTTGAGGGTTTCGAGGGACATCCCCTGATGCTGCCAAGGTATCCTACCGATGCCCTAGTACTAATGGAATTTATCAGGCAAGGCTCCACCATGATACAAATGTACAAGGATGCCAAGAAGCTACCACCAATTTTGTTCCCAGTCAGCATTCACAACTATATGTGCCCTGACTCTGATAATATAAAGAAGGTGATGGTCACCCTGAATAAGATGAATCTGCAGCCTTTTCCAATAACAAGACCATATGATCCTTACGGCAGGATACAGAAGATACTAGGAAAGCCTATTCACCAAAGGCACCTAGAGGATTTTTGGGCTGACTGTGAAGATGAGGCAGAAGCCAGAAGAAGGAGGTATCAGAGGTTAACTCTGAACCAAGTTAGAACTTTTGATTGCATCTCCCTTCCCCAACAATTAAAGAAGGATGATGGCAGGACAATGGCAGATGAGTATGAACAGAAAAAGATATATAATGACACCATCTCTGTGCCTGACCTCACTATGCAGGAGGACATATCCTTGGACCCATTCATTGCCAGGACCCTACACCTAACCCAAGCTTGGGTTGATGCATAGATAGAGGCATTGAAGAAGAAGGGTGTTGCCATTACGGTGGACAACAAGAAGAAAGGGCAGGATATCCCCGCGGATGAATATGATGACTTCCTGTTAGAGAAGAGGAAGACCAAGGGAGATAGAATCCCTCCACCACAACAGCAGAGCAAAAGACCCCCAAGGGTCAAGAAGGTGGAACAGGGACCAAAAGGGATTACAATTGAAAGGGCAGTATTTGCAGCTGAGGAGGCGGTAGGGTCAGGATCAGAATCAGCATCCCCTCCAGAGAAAGAAAGGCCCAAGAAAAGTAAGATAGCAGAGGCTGGAATCACTGAGACCCAAGAAGTGGGTCAATCTTCTAAACAAGCAGGAGGAGAGGATACCCTCATAGAAGAAGAGCTTGAGGAAGAGGAGGCTCCATTGGTAATAAAAAGAAAGAGGAGAGCTCCACAGGTGCTGGTGTCTACCCCACCTAAGAAACAAAGAACCTCCATGAGAGGTGGAATAAGCCAACCCCCTACTTCATTACAAGGGGAAGGTAGTGAAGTGCACAAGGAACTTCAACATAATATTCCACTTCCTACCATCATCAAGTTCAAAACTGAACTTACTGAGGAGCAGCTGAAAGAAACCTCTCAGACACAAGCAGAAGGGCATGTCTTGCTCGACGAGACAATAAATTTGTCTGATGATGAGGTGGTGCAGGATGTGGCTGCACAGAAGATGGAAACACTGGCTGCTGGTATCAGTATGACCCCCCACAAATCTCCACCAGTTCAATCAGTACTGGAAGAGATGAGGCGAGTGGAAGAAGAGCGAGAAAAGAGCCTAGAGCAGTAGCTCAGGAAATAGGGCTAGATACATTGATCACAGAGGTGACTAGTCCTATAGTGGTGGATCTGACAGAGAAACAGGATGCAAGTCCTGAACAGCCAGTAGGATCACCTGATAGGGGTCACCTAACAGAAGAGATAGAGATGGCTGAGTTAGAGGGCCATGCTCTTGAAACCGGCCAACAAAGCCCACATGACACAACAGAGGAACCTGCTATAGTAGAGGTTCAGGAAGCGAAGGCTGATGAGAAGGAAACACTAGAGGATCCAGCTGCCAAAGTACAAGAAGTGGATGGTGCAGGCTCAGAAGAAGTAGTAGCTGTAGAACAATCGCCAGCACCTCAGGCAGGATCCCCAATATCTGGTGCAGTGGATAAGCCACAAGAAGAAGAAGAAGTGGGAACAGATGAAATAATGACAGAAGAAGGTCATGATCATCATGATCAGCATATGGATGAACCTCAAGGGTCCCCACAGCATGAAGATGCTCCTCCAGAGAAGGAAATCCCTCAACAGGAGGAGGTGCCGCAAGATCAACAACAAAGAGAGCATCAAGAAGAAGAAATGAGAAAGTCACCATCTCCACAACACTTGTTGACAGAAACAGGAGATATAGGTGAACATCAGGATGATGCTGAAAAACATGATCGGGTGCCTCCGTGGTTGGCAAAAGAGGTAAATGCTGAGGAAGAGCTTGAAATTCAGGAATTCGACGTCTCCACCCTGTTCTCTGCGGATATAATGAAGCCAAAAAGAAAGGCCAGAATGACTTCGGCCATCAAGAGAGATCCGGCAACAGGGAGAAGGACCGTGCAAATTGCCATACCTACGATGGAGAATGAAAAAGGTAAAATCATTGTCGATGAATTTCAAATCAGTATAGTAGATTTGGGCTTTGCCAATGAGGACCAAGAAGGTCAGGAGGGCAAAGATATCATTGACTCTATAATTCAGAAGGTGAAAAGAGAGAAGGAGAAAAATAAGCAACATAAAGAGCACATTGCTCAGTTGCATGCCTATATCAAAGGGCTGACCAATCCTGATGATACCACAACTGAACATGCAGTCCCATTGACTGCCATTTCTCAAGAGGAGGTAAATAAATTGGACCTCATGAAGCATGAGGCGTCTGTAATAAGGAGATGGATGTCATCCACATTGGATGATGCAGTGGAAATAATGAAGGCCTCTTTGAAGAAATGGAGCATCCTAAGTGACTCCAAGGCCAAAGTGGATAGATTGCAGATGTAGACCAGGAAGAGGTCTTACAAGCTGGAGAGAGTCCTGAGCCTGTTAGGGGAAATAAGGAATATAAATCCTCAACTGCTTATCAGTAAGCAGGTACTGAATAGTAATACCACATTATTAATAGATATCTGGTATAAAGACACTCAGTTTGAGTGTGGAGTCCTCAAAAGGTGTAATAATAAGCTGAGGGATATCAGCATGAGGCTACGAGATTTAATGGCTGAAGAAGCGGTGATACTGGAGGCATTGGAAGGCAAGGTGGAAGGAAAGATAGAAAATCAAGATGAAGAGTCCGCCATTAAAGTTGTACACAACAACTTCCAATCAGAGACAGATGGTCCACCTGTCCCTTTGACAGAGGAATTGATAGATAAAATAATGAGGATCAAGGTCCAGATGGAGAAATACAAAGAGACACTGCAGGACAGAAAAAATAAGCTTGATAACAGCAGAGACAAATATGAAGCACATAAGCACGCCATTGTCAAAGCAAGGACTCAAGATGGCAGAGGGATAGATCAGGGTGTGCGTTCATACGAGCAGGTCCGCAGTAGTATGCAGCCCCATATGCAGCCGCGTCATCATCAGGATAGTGAAAGTTCAGAAAGTGATGCACATGATGATGACCCACATGAATCAGCTGAGGAGCATGATGAAGATACATCATGAAGGGGATAATAGCATAAGTAGTATAGATAGTTGCCAGCTGGCAACTTGTGCCATTTTGTAAAGATTGACAAATCAAGTGAATCTTGACCATAGATTTGTATTGATTACTCCAGATCATAGATCTTTTGTAATGGATTCCTCACCTTATTCTATAAAAGGTGGTGGAATGCCCTGTTAAAACATTCGAAACTTAATTGAAATCTGTTTGCTGAAGTATTTAGGGCTTATTTCAAAGTTATTGCATATGTACGTGTCTTTTGCATACTTAATGAAAGAGAAGAGTATTTCGATTACAAATCTTCGTAAATCTTGAGTAATCTGTGTCTGAATTCTAGATATGTGCTTTGATTTGCTGCGTCCCTTGGAGTGCTCATCATGTTGCATGTATTGTTTTTATTCATCATCCTCTGAAGTTTGCATCAACTGTATCTAGCTGTGGAATATCCTGGTGAACATACGGTTTGATTTCTTCTCGTAATGATAGTATCGAGTATGTATGTGGATCAATAGCTGAAGGTTCAACTTTAAATTGTAGTATTCCTTTAATTTCTTTCAATTTCAGAACATTTCATTATCACAATTGCGAATAACTGATAATCCTAAGTAAATAACGCAAATATGCAGACATCTCGTAGGCAATTGCAAATATTTAGCATATTTGAATGCAACGCATGCACAATTGAAAAATATCATGCAAAGATTGAGGTATTTTACATCTTTTCATCTAATAACTGCATAATATGACTTCTCTATAAAGAATTCTTGCAGGAATGTCATGATGATGGCACAATTTCACGTAAGGCCCCAAAATGGAAACAGCAACACACATTAACCTCTGAGTAGCTTCAGACGATTAAGACCTAATCACTAGAGACTTGGGATCCTGAATTCTTTGAATTCATAGTATCTTTCAAGATGAATAAAGGTTAATGTGTACTTTTATTCTATGCTTGTTTATGACTAACATCATGACCAACACTTCTTCACTGAGGATAGAAGCAGACACTGGAGAACAGGGCATATAGGATATTAATAAAGGCCACCAAGACTCCAGAGGTTATGTGCCTTAGTGGCTAGAAGAGGAAATAGGTATGGAACAAGGGTCAGAAATTCAAGAGTTTGATGTTTCTACCTTATTTGCTAAGAAAATGATGAAGCCAAAGAGGAAGGCTAGATTAACATCTACCATAAAGAGAAATCCTACCACAGGTAGAAGAACTGCACAGATAGCACTTCCCACAGTTGAAAAGGAAAAGGGCAAAATTAGCCTAGAGGAATTTCAAATCACAACTGTTGCTTTGCGTTTTGTCAATGAGGACCAGGAAGGTCAAGAGGGGAAGGATATTATTGATTCTTTAACCCAAAGGGTGAAGAAGGAGAAGGAGAAAAATAAAAAGCATAAGGAACACATTGCTCAACTAAATTCTTTCATAAAAGGGTTAATTAACCCTGATAATACACTAGTTGATCCTGGAGTCCCATTGACTGTCATATCACAAGAAGAGGTCACCAAGTTAGACCTAATGAAACATGAGGCAATGGTGATTGAAAAGTGGATATTGTCATCTCTTAATGGGGTTGAAGATGTATTGAGAACCTCTTTACAGAGGTTGAATTCTTTGAGTAGTCTGAAGAGGAAGGTAGATAAAATGCAAAATGATACAGGAAAATGGTCATTCCAATTGGAAAAGTACTTGATTGCTCTAAGTGAAATGAAGAGAATTGATCCACAAATTTTGATAAGCAATCAAGTATTGGATAATATTACTACCTTGCTGACAAACATATGGTATGAAGATATCAGGTTTAAGTGTGATATCTTGAAAAAGTGCAACGACAAACTCAAGGATATTAGTGTTAAATTGCAGAGCATGATGGCGTATGAAGTAGAAATCCTTGAGGCCTTGGAGGGGAAAATAGAAGGCAAAATTAAGAATCAAGATGCAGACTTTGCTATTAAAGCTCTGCATGATAATTTTAAGTCAGTAGCAGATGACCCTCTCACCCACCTAATAGAAGAGGTAATGAATAAAATTATGAGGATAAAACTTAAAGTATAAACATACAATGAGACATTGAACAACAGGAAAGGTAAGCTGGAAGATCTCAAGGCTAAATTCCAGTCTCATAAACATGCAATAACAAAAGCTAGAATCCAGGATGGGGGAGAGATTGATAGAATAGTACAAACATATGAACAGATCAAGACAACAGTAAAGGTTTGCATACAAGAGGATGTATATCAAAGTGATAGTGATGGTGAAAGTGATGAAGATGAGGAGAATGATGAGCAAGAGCAAAATGAGAAGAAGAACCTGAGGAGTAAATGAAGATGCATCACTAAGTAAACATATGCATGAGGTGCTCATAAAGAGTAAGTCCTACAGATGGTTGCCAGCTGGAAACCTATGCCACGAGGAAAAGTTGACTAAGTCATAGGAGGGTTGTCAACCATTGATCTAAATTTATAAATCTTGACCATTGATCAATTGTAACTGCCAGCTCACCTTATTCTATAAAAGGTGCAGGGGTGCAATCTTTTAGTCATTCGAAACTTAATTGAAATGTGATTGCTGAAAAGTTTAAGACTTATTTCAAAGTTATTGTAAATGTACATGTTATACATACTTAATGAAAGAGAAGCCATTTTGATTACAAATCATTGTAAATCTTGAGTAATCTATGATTGAAATCTAGATATATGCATTGATTAGCTGTGTCTCTTGGAGTGCTTTTCAGCCTACATGTAGTGTTTTCATTCCTAGTTCCTTTGAAGTTAGCATCAACCATATCTAGCTGTGGAATGTCTTGGCGATCTATGGTTTGATTTCTTCTCTCCATGAATGCATCTTGTGTGTATGTGATTCAATAACTAAAGGTTCACTAAAAGTAGAAGTATTCTTTTAAATTTCTTTGAACTTCATTATAGATCATCTCCATAATTGCAAATAACGTACAATCAAAAGTAGATAAACATGAAATATGCAGATATCCCGTAGGCAATTGAAAATACAGAGCATATTTTGAGTAAAAGCATGTCAAATTGATAAATATCATGCAAATTCAGATAAATATCCATGAAATGCACATAAATATCCACTTATAGACACATCATTTAAATAAATATACAGTGTAGAAGGAAGAGTGAGTTCATAATGATTGATGATCAGAAGAATTGATCAAACTTACAAATATCTCAACAATGTTTGAAAATAGAGTAGAATCGACCTCTCTATGGAGTGAATTTATAGAATACAGTGCAATACCAATCACCTAAATAAATGTAATATCCCTTGAAATAGAAAACAACATGTCACATCAACCTCTGAGTAACGTCAAACGATCATGACCTAATCAACGGAGACTTGGAGTCATTATTTTATCTTAAGTTGATCGTACTTTACAAGATAATAAAGGTTTGTCGTGCAAATTTCTATGCATCATGTTATGACTAACAATCATCATCAACATAAATTAGCACTAGAAGGAGGGCCATGATAAATACCTGAGGGTGATTCAATGACACATAAGAAAAGGTAATACTCACACAGTTTTGCACTTCAAGATTTATGCAAAGATTCATTGCTTTGAGTCTGTTCATGCTTATCCATCACAAAGTTTTCGAAATTGAGCATAAATATTTTAAGCTTTGCAGTTGATCGTTGTGATCTTTGAAAGATAAGTCCTCTTCTAGGCCTTCTTGTTTAAGCTTTGAAGTAATTTGCTTAAGAGACCTGATATCCCATTGCTTGTGTCCAAAAGTCTCACATCACCTCATATTTGCCTCATTTGTAAACATATTGCACAAATATCTAGTCAGTTTCAGACTCTGATCATAAATACATCCTTTACTTGAGTGTTTTAGCTGGTCTTTACAGTAAACAAGCCAAATTTCCTTAAATTCAAGAAATCTTGGCTCTCAAGCCAAATACTAGGTCCAGATCCAGTGGACTCTTTGAGGAATTGCCTATTCGGGGACTCAGACCTAGAACAATAGATATTCATCATTCTCCTGGTTCTAATGCATCAAGAGCTTCACCAGAACACACTCCAACAACTCCTATCAGGTTGAAACTACCTACTGGACCATTTGTCAGACCCCTGATCCAACCTCCACTAGTCACAATGTCTTTCTTTATTGCAGAGTCACCTCTGACTTTCACTGCGTACCATCCTTTACCTAAAAATCCTGACAAGATTTGTCCTAAATATCATCCATATTAGGATGCTGATGATCACATCAAAACCTTCAAGGAAGCCTATTGTAGAGCAAGAATTGAACATTAGGATGTGGTATGTAGATTATTTCCATTTTCCTTAGGGGAGGAGGCATATAATTGGTATATTAGTCTTGGTCAAGGTTCAGTCGGTTCATGGGCTGCTTTGGAGAAAGCCTTTATGGATAGATTCAAAATACCTATAGATCCTTCAATGAATTATCATCTCTTTGCCACAATCAAGAGATTTGAGGGAGAACCTATTGCCAATTTCAATGCAAGATTCCAAAAGATGCTTTCAAAGCTAGTTGCTCCCTATACTGTAGTAGATGAAGTTGCTAGGAGTATATACTACTCTGCATTAGCCCCCCTGACTTCCATGTTTATCAGGACACATCCTGGTGTCACAACCTTGCCAGGAGATTTTGAAGAGGCTATCAAAGTTAGTCAATAGTTGATCCCTGCTCCAACACCTAATATTGCATTTCCTACACTTCTTGCTTATCCTACATATCCTGCTCAACAACAGACCACTGGAGCCATGATACCTCCAGCTGTAATGCCAAGCCCTCTGTAGATACCTCCACTTAGTATCATGCCACCTCCAAATGGAAATAGTCAAATGCTACAATATCCAGGACATACATAGGTAGCTCAAGTTGTGGAACAGTCTAATAACAATAACAATAGTTCTTCCTTCTTTAAACCCCAAACAAAGAACGTAGTAGCCAAAGTTCAGGAAGAAAAGGAAGAAATTAAAGAGATATCAGCACAACTGAGGAAACTCACCACTGAGATCACTCATTTGAGGAGTCAGAATTTCTATTCTCAACCAAATCAGAATAGAGGATATGCCAATGATAGATCTGGTTGTCCTAATAGGGGATACAATAACAACTATAATAACAATAATGGTAACAATAATCCCCCTAGACAACCTAAAGTGTGGAACACTAGGCCAAACAATGGTTCTCTACCATCACCCCTAGATAATCAGCCTCCTAGTGAACCTAAGTAGACCACAAGGGTGAATCTGGTAGAGGCATCCCTTACAAATTGGTGTAGGATACACAATACCAATGCTCATGCAGAGCTGGATTATCCACAGTTTAGGATAGCTGCTAGTATATTCCAAACTGAAGTATCTAATACTACAGGTAATCCACCTTGTGCTGAAGGAAATGAAATTGTCCCCTGTGGATATGATTCTGCTCTTGTATTAGAAAGTTTCATCAATCATCCTCATCAGCAGACCATGCCACCTTATGAGAATTACACTTTAGCATGTGAAGAGTCAGCTATGGCTTTTGAAACTAACTATGTTTTTCCATTTGAAGATGAAAATGAGCCAATAGTTGAACATGAAGAGGTGCATACTTATCAACAGCAGTATTAGGGTAGACATAATTACAACCTAAGGAATAAATCCAACCGACCTGCTGGTCCATTGACTACATCCTTGCCTCCAAATAATTTCAACACTCCTGATCCTAAGGCAAGCAGTAACCCTGTATTTCCTAAAGTTAATGCTCAGTACTTAGCACCACAAAATGTAGTACCAAAAGCTGGTAATTTGCCCCCTGAGTCTAATAAATTGGTCACATACTTAGCATATGAAATGAAGAAGATCAAGATCAGTCTGTCATTGCCAAAGCTACTCAAAACCCCAACTATTAAAAAATCCTTCATGAAATCCTTAGATGATCCTGCTACAAAAGAGGATAATCATACCTCAAGTCAGACTTTGAATAAAGATCATTCCATTAAGGATATTAATGTTAAACACAAAGCTCCAGCTACTGTTTAGGCTGCAGAAACTTCACACATGACTCTTTACAGAGACAAAACTGAATCACCTCCTTTTCTCCTTACCATAAGGATGTTTAGTAATAATTTGCACAATTGCTTAGTAGATTCGGGTGCATCTACTAATGTAATATCCCTGTCTATATGTAGCGCCTTAGGGTTACATCTTGCCAAGTCATTGAAGAAAGTAACATAGTTAGATAAAATAGAGGTGAGTGTCGTAGGATAATTGACTCATATCCATATGCAGTTAACATCAGATCCAAGAATCCAATACTACATTGATATTCTAGTAGATATACCAGATACCTATGGAATACTGCTCAGTAGGGATTGGTCAAAAACACTTAATGGATACATGTCCACTGATTTCAATCACATGTGGTTACCTTGGAAAGGAATACCTAATCAAATAAGGATAGATGTTGAACCTCGCATGAAACATATGATCATTGAGTACAATAAAACCAATGCGATCATGTATGTAGATGTTGAACCTGGAGTCTATTCCATCAAACCCCAGACCGTCAAGATAGAGGAGATCCTCATGTATGATGTTCATGTTCACAATGACAATCTTCAGGATGATATAACAATTATAAAATCTGATAGTAATTCTGAAAATGAGATAGAAGTAGATCACTTCAAGAACTTTGAAATGCACTTGTCCAAAGAGGTGTAATGTTGCCAATTGTTGAAAATGTCTGTTGAAAATGTTCTAATTGAATGATGGTGTAGGTTACATGATGAAGTGCATTCTAAAAAGACCTGTGATGCTTGCTTAGATATGATGAAATTGGAACAAGCATGCAGTGAGGCATCCTCATCATCATCTGAGGTGAGTTTTGTAGATAGTGATAGTGATACTAATGATTCTGGTTCATCATTTGTAGGAACAAAAGAAAACACATATCATGATGAAATCCCTATTCAGAGGATGGAAGAGATATTGGTGTGTAATGAGAGTAATTTTAAGAGTAATAAGGATATCACCCCAGGGACTGATTGTTTGGTTGAATCAGATTATGAAATATATGATGAAGATAGAGACAGTAATTTGTCCAGGTTTGAGGAATTCTTATCAAAACAAATCTAGAAGATGATACAGTAGCAAAGATCCCCACAAGATGTTCTAATTGAGGGATGGTGTCGGTTACATGAAGCACCACATTCAGAGACTACTTGTTCATTATGCTTGCATATTCTGGAGAAGCAGATGGTGTCTTATCCAGAAGGTTTTCCTTCTAATGATAAAGAAGAAAAGGGAATGTCGGCTTCACATCAGTCAGATAGGGTGAAGTTTGAGGAGATTGAAACACCTAAATTAAGATGGATATCAAGTGGTGCAGCTGCTAGAGCTAAAAAGAAAAGAGAAGGCCCAGACAAACCTTTAACTGAAGATAAGCCATGGATCCTCAGGTTTCATGGATCTAAATCAAAATAAGGGGCTAGAGTAGGAATAGATCTTATTGATCCAGCTGGTAAATCCTACCTAGTAGCATATAGATTACAATTCCCATGCACAAATAATGTGCTAGAGTATGAGGCCTTGATCCATGGGATATTGTTTGCACTCAGAAAGAAAGTAAAGATTCTGCAAGTCTATGGAGACTCAAAATTTGTAGTAAGACAAGTGAGAGGCATATGTTCTTGTAATTACAAGAAGTTGTCTAATACAGACATAGGGTATGGGATCTGATAGAAGATTTTGATGCATTTAACATCATCCATGTGCCTAGAGAACAAAATCACAGGGCAAATGCCTTGGCCCAAGCTATAAGTACTTTGGAACCACTATCCATATCTGGTTTGAAGAGATTTTTAGTTGAATTAGTGTCAGTACCCTCTGTACCAAACAATGTCATTAACCTTGAAGTGTTTGATGATGACCAACACATTTTAGACTTTATATCCAATAGGGATGTGTTTGATACACAGATCATAGATGAAAGACATGTGGAAGATCATACCTGGGAAGAAGAAGAAATCATGGAGCTGCCTAGTAACAAGATTCCCAAAGGAATGATAGAATTGGAAAGAGCATTTGATTTAGATAACATGCTGAAACAAAAAGATCTCCCTAAAGCAGATGGAGGAGAATATTCACTAGTCAACATAGGACATGATGTAGAGAAAAGGAATGTCCTAATTGGAAAAGTGTGTACAGAAGAAGAAATGGTAGGGATAACCCAAGCACTTAAAGATTATATTCATGTTATTGCCTAGACATATGATGAGTTCAAAACTTATGATACTTCAATCATCACTCATACTATACCTTTAAAGCCAGATGTCATGCCCTTTAGACAAAAACAAAGGCCAGTTAATGCTTTGCTGGAGCCCATTATCTTTGAAGAAGTGAAGAAGTTGCTTAATGCCAGAATCATATTTCCTATGAGACATTCTACATGGGTGGCTAACTTGGTCCCAGTAAGGAAGAAAAATGGTGACATTAGGTTGTGTGTAGACTTTAGAAATTTAAATAAAGCTTCTAAAAAGGATAATTATCCTTTGCCTTCACTGGATGAAGTCTTGTAGATAGTAAATGGTGCAAAGATGATGTCATTTTTGGATGGTTTTTCAGGTTACAACCAGGTGATGGTAGACAAGATAGATAGATTGAAGACTGCATTCACCACTAAGTGGGGAATATTCGCATCTAGGTGCATGCCCTTTGGATTGATAAATGTTGGAGCCACCTTTTAGTGAGCAATAGATATAGCCTTCAGGGGGTTGATTGGTAAATGCATGGTCATATACATGGATGACTTGACAATTTTCTCTAAAGAGAGAGGGAATCATGTGGAAGACCTCAGGAAAGTACTAAAGAAGTGTGAACATTATGGAATATCCCTAAACCCTAAGAAATGCATATTTGGGGTAACCACAGAGAAGTTATTAGGTCACCTGATAACAGAGAATGGGATCATCATTGACCTTGTGAGAGTAGAATCAATCATGAAGATACAGATTCCTGGGAGTAAGAAGGAGCTCAAATCTTATTTTGGTAAGACCAATTTTGTTAGAAAATTCATTACTAGTTTTGCAGAGATTGTCAGACCATTGAATGCAATGCTCAAGAAGGATGTTAAAATTGAGTGGACACCTGAAGCTAGAGCATCTTTTGAAGATATCAAGAAAGCTATATCTAATGCTCCTATTCTGATTAGTCTAGATTATACCAAAGATTTTTACATACACTCATTTGCTTCAAAATATACGTCTGCAACAGTATTAACACAAAGAAATGAGGCTAAAGAAGAAAAACCTATAGCTTTCATGAGTTGTCCTTTCAGGGATGCAAAACTTAGATATATGGATGTTGAAAGACAAGAACTTGCTCTGGTCTGGGTAGTCAAGAAGTTTAGACATTACATCTTGAGAAGTAAGGTGATCGTTGTAGTACCAGATGCAATAGTAAAGATGCTTTTAATGCAGAGTGAACTTGGTGAAAAGAGAGCCAAATGGATAACTGTCCTCCAAGAGTATGATATGGACATAACACCCATGAAATTAGTAAGAGGACAAGATTTGAGTCAGATGATATCTGAAATTGATCCTAATATCATGAGTCAACAATATGTAATAAACATAAAAGAAACTGGAGAATGATATTCAGACATTAGGCATATCTTGATTACTGGAAGATGTCCTTCAAGGTTGCAGGCCTCACAAAGGAGAGCCTTGAAAATAAGATCCCAAAAATACATGATAAAAGGAGTTCTTTTCAAGAATAACTATGAAGGAATATACCTTAGGTGCCTAGAAAGGAAAGAAGCAGACAAAGTGTTACCATAATTGCATGACAAGTTTGGAACTACACATGGATCATACTTAGCTACCACTCATGCTATCCTCAGAGCAGGGTATTATTGGCCCACTATTTTTAAAGATACTATGGAACACATCAAATGTTGTCATATGTGCTAGGTTGCTGCAAGTAGAGAAAGGTATATTGCTTAGCCCTTGCAACTAGTGATGGACATGCGCCCATTTGCTCAATGGGGGATGGATTTCATAGGACCTATCAACCCTCCATCATCTTCAGGCCACAAGTATGTGTTGACTGTTATTGATTATTGTACTAGGTGAGCTGAAGCTATTAGTAGTAAGACATGTAATGCTGAGGATGTGATCAAGTTCTTGGAAAGCAACATAGTGACCAGGTATGGAGTTCCTTATGCTTTAATATGTGATAATGGATCTGCCTTTTCATCAATAAGATTATCAAGTTGGGCCTTCGATCATGGAATCATTTTGAAGTTTTCTTCAAATTACTACCCTCAAGGGAATGGATTAGCAGAATCTACAAACAAGAACTTGTTGAACATCATAAAGAAATTGATAGAAAAGAACCCAAGGGAGTGGAATACCCTATTAAAGTATGCATTGTGGGTAGATAAAACTAGGATGAAGGTTGCATTAGGAAATTCTCCTTTTCACCTAGTATATGGGGTGGATCCCATCCTCCCTGTTAACCTAAAGATCCCCACATTGCAGTTTGCACAAGAATATCTAGGTGTAGATAACAAACAAGAAGTCAGGTTACTTTAGTTAATGCACCTAGAAGAAAAAAGAAGTAGAGCAATTGATCAATTTGCTAAGCATCAAGCTGTTGTCAAACGTTGGTTTGACAAAAGAGCCAGAGTTAAGGCTTTTAGAATTTTGGATTTAGTCCTTATGTGGGATAAAACACATGAAAGGAAAGGAGATCATGGTAAATTTGATAAACTTTGGATAGGTCCTTTTCAAATTTTAGAAATCCTAGGAGACAGTACCTACAGGCTCAAGACCTTAACCAGTGAGGATGTCCCATTACTAGTTAATGGATAGTTCCTCAAGCATTATTTTCAAGCCTGAGATAGTGTCATGTAAGTCAAGTGTATCATAGTGTGCGTATTGTATAGTTGTTTGTATAGTCTTGTTTTTCTTGTTGAGTTTTGTTTTGGTTAGCCAAGATGGTGCAACTTATCACTTTAAGAAAATAACCAAATTGTTATGATTCAGGTGATGAGAACAAATTCCTATATAGGTTATGACTCATTTTGAGGAGTATCCGTGATCAGGTCTATGATATCTTTTTCATCATGGTGCCTTTTCTTGATTGAAGTGATTCTTCACAATGATCCACCTAACAGCCTTGGGTTTGTGGAACACATAAGTATAGGTGTTAAGTGAAAAATCTAAAGGGACTCCCTTGCTACCAATGCAATCTCCAACCTAAATCGGCAAGTGACCATGCCTTGCACATTAAGCTTACATGATGACATTATATGAACAAAAGGAATAAATATTGAAAATCCAAAAGGAATAAAATTAGGCCATCTAAGTAACTCTACCGGGGCTATAGACACCTGCTGGCAGTGGGGCTCTATTTATGGGGATTGTATAGATAACCTTGTCGGGGCTATAGACGCCTACTGGAAACAAGGCTCTATCCAAGTTGGCTATGAGGGATGCTCCCAAAATATGTAGCTTAACATCAGTTACTCATGTTTTCAACTTACTTTCAAGATGAGGATAATTAATCATCTGTACACACCTGATCCTTTGCTAAGCATTGTTGCAAAGATGAAAACCCTATCATCCAGAAAGATCATAATAATTATACTTAGAAAGAGTTAAAATGCTATGTTATAATGTGATCACATCATTTGAATCATTGGAATTTGGTTATGTTCTTTGGTGGCAAGTTGTTGTGTGTTTACACAACATGCCCCATTTTGCCTTGACAAAACAGGGACCCAACTTTGCTTTTTGCTTTGGTTTGTTTGTTTTCTACTTTGGGTAGTTTGGTAAAATCAGTCATGCATGTAACCCTATAAGAGGGTGGATTTGTCACCATGATGAGGTCAGTTCCCAAAAGTTAATAGTTCCCATTGTTAATCTCATGGTTGAAAAGTGCACAAAATTCCAAGCAAGTTTGCCTTTTAGATCACCCCAAAATTGTCTGAGGGAAGAGAGTTATGTTGAGTCAAAGTTTGGTCAAACCTGAGATCCCACACAACCTTGGGGGATCATATTTCAAACATCAGTCATATTATATAAGATCACCCCGATATAGGATTATCACCTGATAATTACTCGGTCTATGATGTGCAGATGTCAAATTTAAGTAAGAGCCAATATCTACCCATCAAATGACTTCAGTTATCTCGTGGGGGGTCATATTTTTAACATCAATCATCTTACAAATATCACCCTCTTCACAAATATCACCCTTTGACAATATGACAGTGACATCATCTAATTCCAACGAATGATGGAAATCACCTTGATGATGACGTCATTGTTCCATCTATCCACGGGGAGGTATATATCCAATGTCCGTCATATTCTTTAATCTGACGGTGATGTAATTAAAACATAATGATTGAACAATGTCAAGGACATAGTGATGTCACCTTGATCTTTTCCGGGGGGGGTCATTTTATCCGTGGGGTCATATTTTGAATATCCCCTGATCTTAATTTCATGACCCGATATATGCATGGTCAAGCTTTGACTATATCACCCGATTCTTTACACTCAGTAACCCCGCGCAAAAGCAAAGGGGCTCATATTTTGAATATCACCTGATCTTTCTAAGATCACCCCCCCTTTGTTTAACATTAAATGCAATTAAATGCGGTAGCTAAATTCTCGCCGATTACAAATACAAATTAAACACTTGGCAGCATCTGCGGTTCCCTGCAGATGATCAATGGATTTGATTAAGGCAACACATTTTTACCCTAATTGTCCTATTGATCTGCTTTAAAGGTAAAATTTGAAGGTTATTTTTATTTACCTTGCGATAAAACAAGAAATTACAGAGCTCCGAAGTCAAACACTCAAACAACTACCTGCTAATGGCTTGGATCCTTTAGCGTAATGGAATGGGTGATCTTAGGTGTTTATAGCCCTTCTCTGTAATCAGTCATCTAATCCAAAAGGAAATCATTGTCAGGTAAGTAACTATGAACCCTCCTGTTGTCATTTTCTATGTTTTTAGGTAGGGTATTTGTTTTCACCTGTGGTTTGGCTTTGTGATAGTATGTACCATGATGAAGTGAAGAATAATATATAGAGTGCACATGATATAGAAGTACATGATGTTGTAGAAATGCATGTGGACACTATAGGGTAAAACATATCATGTTTATTGTAGGAATCCATGGCAGATCTCAGAAGAAATAGGTCTGAGGTGGAGTTCCTCAAGCCCATGTTTGTGCAGCCTAAGGGAGTGCAGTTTAAGTATGGAGTTATTGGTGATACACACCAGGGGGATATGGACCTGGCAGTATGGTTGACAAGAGTGGATCATGATAAGGACAATCCCATTCTGGATGGGGTATATGTCTCAAGTATGTGGCAGGCAGCTAGTTTTCCGTATGTTATGGATGCCCTAGAGCTGGTGGTAGAATGTGCAAGAAATTATAACCCTGAAACCAGACGAGTGGAAAAGCATGGGAGGATATATGCAGACTTCTCAGTCAAGGGCATTATCGCCACTTTCAATCTACCAGTTGGGAAGAAGATAGTGAGTGTGGACCTGTGCAAGCTAGAAACAGAGTATAATAATAACAAGAAGAATGCAAGGAAGAAGATGTATCAATGGAGATCAAAGAGCAGCACATACACTGCATCAGCCAAATTACCCATACATTTGTATAAGTTTGATTTTGATAATGAGTACCAATATATGATTGCTCTACTGAGCAGGATGACAGGCAAACCTCATGCTGGAAATTTTGAGAACTGAATGTTTGGGATCATCCAAATGGTCTTATATGCAAACAACCAACCTCTATGGGCAAAGATTATCAGTGCTACATTGGATTAGGGAATGAGGGGCCTGGGAGGCCAAACATGTTTGTTTTATATGGCTTCATATGTCATGTAGTCATGTGCATATAAGGGAACTTTTGATGCTTTGAAGACTGTGGGCAAGACTGGTGGTGATGCTGATGATGCACAGATATGGGATCATTATCCCCAATTGCAATGAAAAGAATATCTCCTGGACTACAAACTGGTGAATAATGCATTCTCTATGTATCTGGTTAAAACTATGGAGGAAGACAGGACTAAAAGGTTGAGCATGCAAGCTCAGGAAGTCGTCTATCAGCATGGAGCCTGGTTTATCCAGTTTGCCACTTTTTTGTACATCATGATAGAGGGATTTGAGGGACAGCCTCTTATGTTGCCAAGATACCCTACTAATGGGGTTGTCTTGATGGAATTTGTCAGGCAGGTATCTACAATAGTTGAAGCCTTCAAGGCCTAGTGCAGAAGAAGATACCTCCAGTTTTATTTCTAGTATCTATGGTTTGGTACGCGTGCCCAGATTCAGAGAGCATAAAACCAATCATTGGGGGGTTAAAATTGATGTATTTACAGCCATTTCCCCTAGCTAGATCATATGATCCTTAGGGCAAGATGCAGAAGATATTAGGAAAACCAGTACATCAAAAGCATCTAGAAGACTTCTGGACTGATTGTGATGATGAAGCTGAGGTGAGAAGAAGGAAATATCAACGACTCACCTTGAATCAAATCAAAACCTTTGACTGCATCCCGATGCTAGTGCAGCTGCGTAAGGATGATGGAAAATCATGTCCAATGAATATGAGGACAAAAAGGTGTATAATGACACCATATCAACCCTGGATCTTACACAACAGGAGGATATATCCTTGGATCAACTGACAAGTGGGGTGATCCAGTTGACCTAGGCCTAGGTAGATGAGGAGATTTCCAAATTAAAGAAAAGGGGTGTTGCCCTTATAGTTGACACCAAGAAGAAGAGGCAGAAGGTATTTGATGAGGAATATGATGAATTCCTTAATGAAAAGATAAAATCCAACAGGAAAAGATTGCCTATAGAAAAACAAAGTAAAGGTCTCCCTAAGGGTAAGAAAAGTGAAGATGAACCAAAGGGGGTGATAATTGAGAGGATTGCCACGTCAGCTGTAGGTACATCTACATCAGTTCAGGCATCTTCTTCATCTGCATAGCTTTTAATTGAAAAACCAAAAACCAAAAGAATTTTGAAGCCCATTGTTGAAACTACGGAGGTGCAAGTAGAGAGCCAGACCTTGCAGTAGGAGGTAGACGAGGGCATCCCTTTGGAAGAAGAGAAACTAAATAAGGAAGCTAGAGGTGATGACTTGCAGGTAGCCAGCAAGAAGAGGAGGGTGATGCCACTGATGTCACCACCCAAGAAATAAAGAACAGCCATGAGGGGTGATATCCGGGCTGACCCCATCATATTGAGAGGAGCCGATGGTGAAGCTTTCAAGAAGGAACTGCAACATGATGTTCCTCTCCTCACCATAAGTAAATTCAAAACTGAGAAAATAGAGGAACAAACAAGAGAAATGTTTAAAGCAAGTTAGGATGTTCCTTTCTCTTTGGAGGATACCGTAGACTTATCTGATGATGAGGTGGTTCAGAATGTGGCTTCGCAACAAATGGAAACTTTGGTTTCCAATACCCGCATGACCCCTCATGGAACTCCATTAGCATAGATGGTGGTATTGGAGGAAATAAAACAAGGTAGTGCAGAGAGGGCAGCCCAATAGATAGGGCTCGACAATTTGGTTGAACAAGTGACTAGTCCTACAACCATAGATTTAACATATAGGGGTGACATAAGCCCAAGTGAGGAAAAGAATGCACCTAAAGAACCAAAGAAGACTGAAGTGGCAGAGCATGCAAAGAAGGATGGCACTGCTCCTGATATGGGTCAGCAACAACATGAGACACCTACAGAACCAAAAATAGTGGAAATTCAACAGAATAGTGGGGATGACCAGGACATATCAAGCGCCGTTGTTTCTCAAACTCAGGGAGATCTGGTAGACGTCCCAACAACAAAAGATAAATCAGGTCAGGAGGACCCTAAGCCACAGGATATAAGTGCATCGGGTGGAGTATAGGAAATGACCCATGATCAAGGTGATGCACAAGGGCAAAATACACAGGCATCCACAGATGTCAATATGCCACTGGATGAGAAAAATAATAAAGAAGATGAAAATCAAAAGGAGGGAGTACAGGATGAAGTGCAGGATCAGAATGTGGAAATTCCACAGGATCCTTCTCTACAGAAGGCAACCCCTCAATAGGAAGAACTTCAACAAGATCCCCCTCATGAAGAAATACATGAGGAAGAAATTGATAAGGTACCTTCTCCATCGAGGATAGAAGCAGACACTGGAGAAT
The DNA here is from genome assembly GCA_027924645.1 of Cunninghamia lanceolata. Lineage (NCBI taxonomy): Eukaryota > Viridiplantae > Streptophyta > Pinopsida > Cupressales > Cupressaceae > Cunninghamia > Cunninghamia lanceolata. The sequence goes on along the minus strand of BSBN01001272.1, from coordinate 13,361,374 downwards.
AGGGCATACAGGATATTAATAAAGGCCACCAAGAATCCATAGGTGATGTGCCTTAGTGGCTAGAAAAGGAAATAGGTATGGAACAAAGGTCATAAATTCAAGAGTTTGATGTTTCTACCTTGTTTGCTAAGAAAATGATGAAGCCAAAGAGGAAGGCCAGATTAACATCTACCATAAAGAGAAATCTTACCACAAGTAGAAGAACTGCATAGATAGCACTTCCCATAGTTGAAAAGGAAAAGGGCAAAATTAGCCTAGAGGAATTTCAAATCACAACTGTTGATTTGGGTTTTGCCAATGAGGACCAGGAAGGTCAAGAGGGGAAGGATATTATTGATTCTTTAACCCAAAGGGTGAAGAAGGAGAAGGAGAAAAATAAAATGCATAAGGAGCACATTGCTCAAGTAGATTCTTTCATAAAAGGGTTAATTAACCCTGATAATACACTGGTTGATCTTGGAGTCCCATTGACTGTCATATCACAAGAAGAGGTCACCAAGTTAGACCTAATGAAACATGAGACAATGGTGATGGAAAAGTGGATGTTGTCAGCTCTCAATGGGGCTGAAGATGTATTGAGAACCTCTTTACAAAGGTGGAATTCTTTGAGTAGTCTGAAGAGGAAGGTAGACAAAATGTAAAATGATACAGGAAAATGGTCATTCCAATTGGAAAAGAACCTGACTTCTCTAAGTTAAATGAAGAGAATTGATCCACAAATTTTGATAAGCAATCAAGTATTAGATAATAATACTACCTTGCTGACAAACATATGGTATGAAGATATCAGGTTTGAGTGTGATATCTTGAAGAAGTGCAGCGGCAAACTCAGGGATGTTAGTGTTAAATTGCAGAGCATGATGGCGTATGAAGTAGAAATCCTTGAGACCTTGGAGGGAAAAATAGAAGGCAAAATTGAGAATCAGGATGCAGACTTTGCTATTAAAGCTCTGCATGATAATTTTAAGTTAGTAGCAGATGACCCTCTCACCCACCTGATAGAAGAGGTAATGAATAAAATTATGAGGATAAAACTTAAAGTAGAAACATACAATGAGACATTGAACAGTAGGAAAGGTAAGCTAGAAGCTCTCAAGGCTAAATTCCAGTTTCATAAACATGCAATAACAAAAGCTAGAATCCAGGATGGGGGAGAGGTTGATAGCATAGTACAAGCATATGAATAGATCAGGACAACAGTAAAGGTTCACATACAAGAGGATGTATATCAAAGTGATAGTGATGGTGAAAGTGATGAAGATGAGGAGAATGATGAGCAATAGCAAAATGAGGAAGAAGAACCTAAGGAGTAAATGAAGATGCATCACTAAGTAAACATATGCATGAGGTGCTCATAAAGAGTAAGTCCTATAAATGGTTGCTAGCTGGCAACCTGTGCCACAAGGAAAAGTTGACTAAGTCATAGGAGGACTGTCAACCATTGATCTGAATTGATAAATCTTGACCATTGGTCAATTGTAACTGCCTCCTCACCTTATTCTATAAAAGGTGCAGGGGTGCAATCTTTTAGTCATTCAAAACTTAATTAAAATTTGATTGCTAAAAAGTTCAGGACTTATTTCAAAGTTATTGTAAATGTACATGTTATGCATACTTAATGAAAGAGAAGCCATTTTGATTACAAATCATTGTAAATCTTGAGTAATCTGTGATTGAAATCTGGATATATGCATTGATTAGCTGCGTCTCTTAGAGTGCTTTTCAGCATACATGTATTGTTTTCATTCCTAGTTCCTTTGAAGTTAGCATCAACCATATCTAGTTGTGGAACGTCTTGGTGATCTATGGTTTGATTTCTTCTCTCCATGAATGTATCTTGTGTGTATGTGATTCAATAACTAAAGGTTCACTAAAAGTAGAAGTATTCTTTTAAATTTCTTTGAACTTCATTACAGATCATCTCCATAATTGCAAATAATGTAGAATCAAAAGAAGATAAACATGAAATATGCAGATATCCCATAGGCAATTGAAAATACATAGCATATTTTGAGTAAAAGCATGTCAAATTGATAAATATCATGCAAATTTAGATAAATATCCATGAAATGCACATAAATATCCACTTATAGACACATCATTTAAATAAATATACAGTGTAGAAGGAAGAGTGAGTTCATAATGATTGATGATCAGAAGAATTGATCAAACTTGCGAATATCTCAACAATCTTTGAAAATAGAGTAGAATTGACCTCTCTGTGGAGTGAATTTATAGAATACAGTGCAATACTGATCACCTAGACGAATGTAAGACCCCTTGAAATGGAAAACAACATGTCACATCAACCTTTGAGTAACATCAGATGATCATGACCTGATCAATGGAGACTTGGAGTCATCAGCTTATCCTAAGCTTATCGTACTTTACAAGATAATAAAGGTTTGTCATGCAAATTTTTATGCATGTTGTTATGACTAACAATCATCATCAAGGTCTCACTATGATATCTCTCAACAATTGTAGTTAATAGTGCAAGGTGTGCCTTAATAAGCATTAGATGAGCCACATGCCACAATCCCATGATCTCTAGGAAGAGCTCCTCCTCCTCGCCCATCTGTACAACTAGGTCAAAAATTAGGTAGTGTCTCTCTCAAGATTGCAAGGGTGGTAAGACAACCTGCATCTAGGATGACCACTTGTTAAAAATCTTGCAAAATTCAACCTAATCCTAAGTAAAGACATTGCAAAATACCTAAGTTAAACCTAGTCAACTCTAGTCTAAGCCTATGACACATTTTCCAAAGCTAGCCTAGCTCAAACTGCCCTAAGACCAAAGTGCTTAGATTTTACCTAAGGCGCTTAACTGTCATACCAAGAGTGCCTTACCACTTTGCAGAGGCTCTTAGCTTTAAATAAATAAAGGCACTTATATTTCACCAAATGCGCTTATCTATGTTACCCAAGGCACTTAGCTGCGGGCCAAATGCACCTTTTTTTAATGAACCCCTAATCTGCAAGCACCGAACTAGTCTACCATAGGCACTTAATTGCATTACCAAATGCGTTACAGCATTGGCCACAAGTGCTGCGCCGCGGACCTCATTTCCAACAATGCTAAATTTTTTGCAAAGGCATGACACTACACACCAAAGGCGCTTTGTCGCACCGAAAGTGCTTTAGCAGGAGCCAAAGGTGCTGAAACCGAATGCAGTGCCTTTGGCTAAATTTTTTCAAAACCCTAGAAAATACCTAAAAAATGCAAACACAAGCAGGGTTTTCGATCACTTACCACTCCTAACACTCCTACTGGTCTCCCGTAGGTCTGCACAAGCTCTGCCCGGTGCTTATGCACAGGAATTGGCATCTCTGCAAGCTCTAATCTCAACCTAAGCAAGAATCACTCAAGTAAGCAAAGAGGCTAAGGGCTCTAACTTTTGACAAGTCTAGGTGTGCAAATGAGTAGTGTTGACCCCTTGGGCCCTATTTATGGTGTCCCAACCCTAATTCTTCCCACCCCTAATCCATCTTATCATCGTGTCTACTAATCATATTCTTCATGTCAGCCTCCAATCTATCCAACCTCGTCTATCTCCAACACAATCTTCTAGTCGAGCATCAACCCAGTTCTTCTGTCACTTCCTTATCTTTCCTCTTGAGGGGGCATCCTACGCCAACTACACTGGGGCATCAAAATTGTATCATGTCTTCAACAATCATTTTTTTTAAACAATGCTATAAACTACATCGCATCAAAGAGGGGCCAAGTGTAGACACCCAAAAATGACCATGTCATCACATCACTTGCATTTCATCAAATCACCTGCATTTCAATGTTAATTAAATAATCGCATTATTTAATTAATTTAATCATAATCATCAAATTCTTCCAAATCTCCTAAATTCAACATTAATTGAATACATTCTATTTATTTAATTAATTTCATCAAAATCAACTTTATTTTCCAAAATTAAATAATTTCAATTATTTAATTAAATCATTATTTTCTTCCAAAATTCAAATCCACAATCAATTGAATAAATTAATTATTTAATTAATTTATCATTTCAATCCTCTTATCTATAATTAAATAATTTCTAAATTATTTAATTAAATCAATTATTCTTCCAAATTTAAATAAATCATTCAAATTTATTTAAATTGAATCTCAATCTCTAAAAATAAAACATAATCAAATATTTTATTTATCCTTCATCATGCAAAATAAATTAAATCAATTTATTTGTTTAATTTATTTAAATCTTCAAATCTATTCTATGTCTTCTATCATGCACAAACAATTAAATAAATTTATTTATTTAATTTTCTTTGTATATCTTCCAATTCTTCTAAAAATAAATCTTGTTCATCATGCACACAAAATTAAATAATTTATTATTTAATTTATCTCAAATCATGCAAAAAGCAAATTATAAGTTGAGTTAATTGACTTAATCTTTATTGTTTTTATCACCAACTCATAAATTAAAAAAAAAAAGCATTTCTATTTTTATGAAATCTAAAAATATGTCTGTTCCATGTCTTTTTATGTCAAATCAATCAGTTAACTCAAACAAAAATATCTTTTTGTGTGACACATGTCAGGTGTACATTCATCATGAATTCTAGATTTATCTCATCCATCCATTTCATTGAATTATCTGGACCGTTGATCAATCTTTATTGAAACCTATATAAACCACCCTCATCTCATAACAAATCCTCTTCAATCATTTACACTTTTGCCTTCCTACAACACATTAAGCATACATCACATTGTTGAGCACCTTGAGCACTTTGAGCACAAACACAATCTATATCCACTTGTTGCAAACATAGTTTCACAATTTATGAAGCAATCCACATTCGACCAAGATAAAAATACAATCTAGGTGAAATATTTCATTGTTTTGTGTTAATTCATTGATTATTTGGTTGTTTGCTTAGATCGTTATCTTGATGTTATAGGATTGAGTTGTTGATTATTTCATTGTTTCGATTATCTCTTGATCTCGATTTTATTCCTATATACAATGACCACCAAAATATCCTCCACAAATCTAAGATTTTGTGCTTCTTCTTTGTCTATGCAATGAAGTAGGATGCCATCTAGGGTTCTTTGATATAAGAAATCACCAATTAGAACATATCTTGTGTCTAGAACATGCAAGTGTCTCTTTCCCATAGGAGTCATGTTTTTGGGGTAAGCTTTGTTTGCTAAGTAATTGACAATGTCTTTGTACCAGTAAGAAGATGCATATTTCTTAAGATCAATTGTGTAAAATCATTCATCTAGGAAGTCTTCATTTATTGGTTCCTCTTAGGGAACAAGATTATCTGCTAACTAATCAGCTATTACTTGTTCTTATTAGATAGAAAAGAGAGACTAGCCCACGAGATCAAACTAGGTCAAACCCTCTTTTATCCAACATTAGAACACAATCTAAGCTTGGATTCTACCCAAGAAGGAGAGCCAAACTATAGGGGATTTGTCCCTTTGTTGTATAGAGGAGAATCAACCAAATCTAGCCAATCAAACTACAACAAAACATGAAACCCTAATTGAGAAAGATCAGAGCATAACAGACTATCAGAAATAGATATAGATAATCTGAAAGCACAGAAGAGACTAGTTGACAGAGGAGAACCTAGATCCAAACTCAAGAGTTCAAAGGACCAGGGTGCTTGGGTGCCCTAGACCCTAATTAGGATTTTGAAAAAGGTTAAACTTCATGTGTCTTCTCCCTTCTATGTTCCTGCTTCTTGTAGCTTGTTTTCTATAGATTCCTCTGGATGCTACCTGCACACACACAAGAAGGAAAATGGTTGGACGCTATTCAAGAGCTTGCCTAAGTCAAGCTCCATGAATGGTGTTTCCACCTCCACAATAGCAATGATGAGATCTCAAAGAGTGTGTGCCCTAGGAGGGTAGAGGCAAATCTAAAGTAGAATGGAATGCTAGAACAAAGCATGAGGGAAAGAAGTCACCATGAGCATGGAAACCCTAGCATGCTTGATGTAACATTAGGACTTGACTCAAGAAATTGGTGTAGCCCAAAGAAGTAGAAAGATCTTCACAAGACCTTGAAGAAGTTAGTGATGTAGCAATAATCCACCATAGAGAGCTTTAGAGAAGCATAAGAGAGAAGAAGAGAGAGTGCAATAATCCTTCAAGAAGTTAGAGATATCTTGGATGTGTTCAAATGAATAAACTAACTTGCTTTTATATGCATTCCCGCTCACCAACAACGACTAAAACCAAATGGGGCTGACATGAGGAACCACTTAAGATGTATTAATCCAACATACCTTTAAATTAGTTTTAGGCTAAATGAGGGACCAAGGTGCTTGGGTGCCCTTGTCCTTTAGCCTCAAAAACTCTGGCATTAGTCCCTTTAGTTGTCCTTACATCGGCCTCATTGTTATTTTGTCAAGTTTTTATCATCAGGATCGAGAATTTATCATTTAATGTTCAAAAATGTGTTAAAATAGGTTATGATTAACAAGTGTAAACATTTTAGGTCCACCTAGGTGCTAAACTAAGTGTAAAATGCTAGTGTACACATTTTATGATGTAACATTTGCCCCCACTTTAGCATGGGTACAAACTTACATTTGAACTCACACTAAAGGATGGAGAAGACAAATTTCAAACACAACAGACATAGAAACCATAGAATGTTGCCAAAATTGAGGGATGGTCAAAACCCCAAGTTTAGGATTCTAGGAGTCTATGATGATTGGCATACACATAAGACACATGACATAATTCAATCATATATGGAGCACTTCAAAAATATGAGATAAGACAAGACATACACAAGGCATACACTTGAGACATCACAATGTATACACACAATACACAAAGTATACATGCTTGACATGAAGCATACACATGAAACACACATTAAGTACACACAAAGCACTTAAGAGAATACATAAGGAATACATAGAGAGAATATATGTGAGGCACACGTGAGGCATGAAGAACATATAGAGAATAAGAATATGTGAGGAGAATACATGCATCATATATCAATCACAAAAAGAACATAATGGAAGCCCTTGAGTCAGCATGACAAAAGAGACCTCAATCTAAATGTTGGCTCAATAACCATGCATTATTCCCCAAGATGCAATAAGAAGAATGCTAAGGGGTACTATAGAAATAAGAAGAACCAGAGGGATACAAACACATCATACACATAATCTATCTAAAGAGAAGTGTTTCCACTCAAGGGAATACACAAACTACCTCCCGCAAGAGGATTTACTTGAAGCCTTGTAGAATAAGAAGGCAAAGTGACCTTACTACCAAACTCAATTTGGTGGCACAACCCTTCTCCTAAACATGCAAGGAGATTCAACTTAGGAGAACAAGATAAACTCAAGAGCTTGCTTCCAATCTTACCATAATCCTTTACAAGGGAGTGTAGTAACAAAGATAATCAACAAGTGTTTAGATAAAATAATGAGAGTAAGGATCATAGCACAATGTAAGCCCCCACCTTAAAATGATTGCTAACTCCATCAGAGAGAAATTGCCTTTAAGGTAGAGTGAGGAAGAAATATAAAATAGGGACAAGAGATTTTTAAAGGCACATGCGCAAATGATATGTGTTTTCAAAAGCTACATTGTGACAAAGGGGTTGTCCCTAGGACTAGAAAACCAAGGTGATACTTACAGGCATAATACACAATGGCTTGTGTAGTCATTGTATGACGCCAAGCATTGCAACAAGGTGCCACATACATAAAACATCATAACTTATGAAGATGAAGAAGGAAAGATTACATGATAGAAGAGTACGCATACATGAAAGGATGCTAAATCATCCAAGAAAAATAATGAAATTGCACATTACAACATATAGAAGAATGAAGATACATATAGAGGAATGACACATGTTCTTAGGCTCCTTTTACCATTGTGCCAACAAGGGTGCCAAGGGAGAACTAAAAATCAATAAAACATCACAATACAGGGATCATATTACGCACAAACATAACACAAATGAGGAGGGACCAAACTTGTGCGTCGGTCTATAACATATTTTCCTCCCCCAACTTGCTTATGATAAAATGGATGGAGGAAAAGCTGCTCTAGGGACTACATCAAGCATGGTGAAGAGTGCTAGAGCCATACCTTGTTCAAAGTTGTTGAATTTCGTCACTCAAGACTTGACATTCCTTAGTGGAATGACTAAGCGCTCAATGATATGCACAATAATGAAGTGTTGAATGATTATTTTATTGAATCATTTTGTGTTTTGGAGGGGGAAGAGTGATTAAGTGGTCTTTGAGTAGACTCAGAAACATACACTCTTGTTGAGATAGAAGTGAAGATATAGGTGGAGTAGGAAGAAATCCTTTTTGTTGTGAACATGGTGGAGAGAATGTAGGAGAAGGTCGAAAACCCAAACCTACTTTAGACAAGTGCAGTGTTGGTTCCACAAGTTCCTTAATTCCTTGCTCTTTGCATCCTAACCCATTTCAATTATATCCTTGTTTTGAAAGAATTTTGAATCCATGCCCATAATGCATCTCCAAGTCCAAAAGAAGAGAGAGGTCATATTGCTAGCTTTGTTGAAAGAAGTAGAAGGATCATACATTTTATCATGGTTAGGAAGGTCTATCTTTATTTCAACAATCCCATGGGGGTTGAAATCTAAAGGGACCTCGTCATTACCAAGATATGCATTAGGAGTAGATGATTTATTAGATTGGTATGATACTTTTATTTCAAGTATGTGCTAATCGGTGTTGTCATTGATGTCAACATGTTTGTGTTGTCATTGGTGTCAACTGTATATTCTAATGTTGTTGTTGATTGGTTTATTGAGTCTTTGTGTTAAGCTGATTTGAATGGCTTGCAGAAGTGTTGATGATGTTAGTATATTGTTCTTGTTGCTAGGTTTCGAAGTGATTTTGATAAAATTTGATAAATACTGAAGACAGTGTTGCAAAGAAGTATTCTGGCTTACAAGATACTATCTGCGTTTTTGCTCCGAATTTCCTCTATGTTGAAGACCAGAGAGTGAGGCTTGGATATGTTTTAGAGAATTAGTTGAAGATGTTAAATCTAGAATTTGGTACTCCAGAACTCTGTAGTTTGAGAGTTATGTTCACCAGTTTGAAGACTATGCCTCATAGTGTTTGCAGTATGACTAGGAGAAAGTATTTTGCTCTGCATTTCTCCGCATTTTGGTTTTTGGTCTTGCAGTTATGGATAAGTGTTCATAAGGTCCATATCTATGTTCAATCCAAAGGAATTGTGATTTGGTGCTCCGGAATGTAGTTTTCTTGAGTAACAGATCTTGGCAGTGTTGGTTGTGAGCAGTCTATGAACTATCTTCAAGTGAGATTTGTTGTAGCTGAATTTGTTGGCTCACAGGTGATTTCATGTTGTTCATGGATATTTCCAGATCATGTTAAAGGCTTGTGCTTGGTCTACAAGTTATGGTGTGTTCTTGGAAGCTGTGCCTAAGTGTTCTTGGTGTTGATACAAGTTTAGCCAGCTGACTTAGGTGTTAACACTAATTGCGGATGTGCTTTGTGGATTGAGGAAGCATGTTGAAACATGCAAAGATGGTTTTAGGTCTGAGCTAAGCTATGAAGTGGTCTACCTTCATTCCTTTTCTCATTGGGAATGTTTAGGTCCAGACCTAATTTGAATTTTGTATGTTTGTCGACCTTGGAGATTTTTTCAAAGGTTGTAGAGTGTGTTTCCGACCTTGGTGAATGTTTCAAGGTTGATGTTGATATAAATAAGTGTAAAGGATTCATGTGTATGTGTGCATGCATGAGGATTGTGATGTTTGTGTTGTGAGTTTGAATTAGAGACAACAAGGACTTTCATGTGGTAGAGAACCTAATGCAGTGAGCAAAAGTTTTCTACAATCTTTAGAGATGCTACGAAGGTGATGTTTGTTGTACTTCATTGGAACTAAACTCAGGCATGTGGTAGATGCTATCATATCAGTTCATGGTAGTAAGCCACTTCTTCTCTTCTCTTCTTTCTTTCTCAATGGGTAGTGAGTCCATTTGGATAGTGAGTCCACCTGCAGTGAGCATTCTCTCTTTTGGGCAATGAGCCCTCTGGCAATGAGCCTTTGTAATTTGGTATTTCTATTACTTTATATTGTGAGCTAATCATCACCGTGGTTTTTCCCTTTTAGGGTTTTCCACGTAAAAATCTAGTTTTCTCTTATGCATGGTGTTTATGTGATTAAGTTTCTATTATCTATTTTTCATGTTTAATCTTCATAACAGATTAAGTGTTTAAGTGAACTGAAGTGGATGTGATTATGTTTATGAGGGTTTGAAATTTTTGATATAACCGATTCACCCCCCCTCTCATTTGTCTTGTGCCTTCAACAATTGGTATCAGAGCAAGGTTCCTTTGAAGAAAGCTTAACAGCTTGAGGTAGATCCAGGATGGCATACAAGAAGGATACTCCCTTGTTTGATGGATCAGACTATGTGCTCTGGAAGATAAGGATGGAAGCTTTTCTAATTTCTCTTGGTTATGATGTCTGGAAATGTGTCAAGTCAAATTACACTATACCTATGGATGGTGTAAATACTGAAGATGAAATCAAAGCTACAGAAATAGTTGGTAAGGCAAAAAATGCTCTCTTAAGTGAACTTACTAATTCTGAATTGGTGAAAGTTGTGGATTTGAAAATTGCTAATGAGATTTGGAAAAGGTTGGAAAGTGTTTATGAAGGAGATGAGAAGGTCAAAAGGGCTAAAATTCAGAATTTGAAGCTCACTTATGAGATCATGCGTATGCCTGAAGATGAAAACATTGCAAGCTACTTACAGAAGATAGATGAAGTTGTCAATGGCATCAAGGGACTTGGTGGAAAAATAGATGATCAAGAAGTAATATTGAAGGTACTTAGAATTGTTCCTATTGAACTGTACTAAATTATGTTCACACCTAATTTAGTTAGACCTGATTTGTAGATTTTTTCAAAAGGAGTAAAAGAAAACTTTTAAGTTATGCAATTAGTGAATGTATGATGTCTTGACAAGAGAAAATAAGGATCAATTGATAGGATAATCTGACAGTCCAATCAAAACTATCAAACCATCTTGACAAGTGAATATCTAATGGCAAGATATCATACAGTCAATGAATGACAAAATAAATCTAACTGGTTTTATCTTTCAGTTATGAGATAATTGAATTATTCAAGTGATCACATTTCAGTGTGAAAGAAAGGTATTTATGAAACTATCATTTCATATCATTTTTTGAATATATGTTTCATATCAGTTTTAGTTATTCTATCATATGCATTTGATTCAAAAAGATACATACATAAATCAATTGCATAAGGTAAAGTAACTGATCATAGTTAAAGAAATGTTTAAATGTGTCCCACACAAGCCGTGGGAGTGACTAAATTGAGCAATGCAGACATATGCAATCCCACACAAGCCATGGGAGTGACTAAACTGAGCAATGCAGACATATGCAAGCTATACATCTGATGATAAAAGGGAAAGAGAAAGAACATATGAGAACATTAAATATCCATCATTGCCTTTTTTTATAAGGTTGATATCATTAGTTGATAGCTGGTCTTCATGTCTTTATCTTTAGCTCCTGATCATGCTAGTGTACCTACAAAATTAGGGAAGAGCCCTGTTAGAAGCTCCAAATATTTAAAATTATCACATGTTTTTATCAACAGACATATCAACTTGTAGACATTATGCATCTCATGTGAATGGATCAAATCAGACATGTACAATAAATCGGATCATCATGAGAAAGATCCATCAACTCCAAGAGGTATATATTTTATGCTAACTTGTTTGTTCACTATGTAGGTATAGGAAAAGTAAGGTTGCTGATTTGAAGACATTTAAGCATGTGGAGAAAATGTGGCTCCCACAAGGGTTGAGCCCAGTATGCTCAAGCATTGTTATTAATGACAATTTTTTACCAAGAAACATGTTTCTTTTAGCCATAATGAATGATCAAATCATATGAAACAACCATGAAGAACCCATCATGCCATCAAGAGGTATTTCTCTCATCCTTTATCATGAAAACAACATTTTGGAATTAGATGATAAAGTCATGTATAGTACTCAATACATCAATATCATAGTTCAAGCATGTAAATAGCTCATCAAGTATTAAGGTATAGCAAAGCATGTGGAACAACAATGAAGAGTAACAGCCATCCTGAGGGCAGCAAACTTCTCAGCAGGAGCATTAAAGTATTTCAAGTGTTAAGGGATGCTAAAATCAAACAGTAAGCATAGAAGTGTGAGGAGCAATCATGTATTGAATGGAACAGTCTACAAAAAATTTCAAAAAAAGTAGAGATGCATATTCTTTTGTTTGACTATAGAGGCCTTCAAATAGAACAAAATACTCACCACTTTTTGTTGTGGATAGGGTGAAATTGCATGTTAATTATTCACATTGCTACAGAGGAAATACTATCAAGAGAACAATCATATGATACTGGATCAGAGCATAAAGGAATAGGTTTTTGAAGAGATAGTATTGCCACCTTTGAGTAGATCATCTAGAATAGGTAGCAGAGCCCTATAATAATAATGTAGAGAAATGGTACATTTCAAGCTCCAAACATCAAGGCCTTTGTTAAGTCAATATTACTATAAACATGTCTGACCAATTATGAACCACATAGTGCCTGTGGGATCCAATGCACAAAGAATGAAGGGTACCAGTCAACCTTACAAAGCATTCATAATTAGCATATATAGAGTTCAAAACTTTTAAAAGATTAGTGAACCTACTTAGTGGATGGCCTTTTGTTTTCAAATAAAGGAGAACACCTATACCTCCAGAAACTTTAGTCACAATGTTATCATATAGACTGTTATATTATGAACCCTTATTCTCAAAAGTAGAGAAGCTATCATATACAGATATAGTAGCTTAGAAAAAAGTAGCATGTATAGAGGAGGAAGGTTTAAAATAGCAAGGACAATAAGAAGACCATATAGTCAAATCTATCAAAAGGATAGGTAATAACAGTCATACATTTCATCAAAGAAAGCAATGAGCTTCATTAGAATAGAGCACAACAAGGGATAAACTGAGGTTGTGAAAGGCCAAGAACAAAGGCAGAGGAACAACCAAAAGGCTCAGCCCATTCACTCCAACAGTCAAGACAGAGAGTAGAACAAATATTTACCACTTTTTGTTGTGAATGAGGTGTAAAATTGTTGTTACAGTCAATTGAAATGGTTGTAAAAACAATCTAAATGGCTAAACAACAATCTCGATTGACTTTAACAGCAAGTCATATGAGTATAGCAATAGTTTGGTAAGAGAGAAGTATAGAAGAATAGGGTATATCATTTATCTTTCCAAGATATTCAAAAGGACAAAATTAGAGAGCAGATATAGATGTTTTCAGTATAGCCGTGCCAGAGAGGGTGGTTTTTCTTTTAAGAAATCAAAAACCCATGTCAACATTTTCTTCAAAACCTTTGAGCTATCATATTTATAGAAGGAAGAAATGAGAGAAGGAAAAGATACAATGTCATAGCCAGTAAAGAGGTTTTTTCTACAAAAAGAATAAAAACCCTCATTTTTCTTTCAGAAACCCTCATATCTTTCATATAAATAGAAGAAGCTTGAAGAGAATGTAGATATAGCCATGCCGTTATAGAGGAGCTTATTTCTTCAAAATATAACCAAAACCCATGTCATTTTTCTTGGAAAAACCTATCAGCATTGAAGACATAGTCCAATTAAATGAATGGTGAAGGCCGAATAAACTCACCTAAAGAAATTGCAAAGAAGAGTATGCTACAGGCTGCGGGCCTTATTTTCCTCAAATCCCTTTGAAATGTATGAAGATATTTTACCAGAGCAAAGAAATGCATAAATACAAAGAATATATAGTAAGAAATGGGTGTGAAACTTATATAATGTTCAGAAATCCATGTAGCAGTGGCCATTAAGGAGACATAGTCACAGAAAAAGATCAAAGAAAGCAGTCTTTTCTTTACATAGAAATTACCTTTTTTCATGCCAGGAAAAGCGAAGAAATCGACCAAAAGGCTTAAAAGTTGCATAGAACCATGTTTTTGTCCTCAAACCCTAACTAGAATGTTGGCGGCCAGCATGAAGAAGCAAAGAGGAGATGAAAATGATAAGTGAAGTTTAAGTTTTACTTCCTTTTTGTTTAGCCAGATCATGATGTTTTCTTTTGACTTTCATAAAATAAACCATCACTATCTATTCAAAACCATGGTTGAAGACTTTAAGTCTTGATAGAACTCAATAATTATGCCATAGGAGGGGCCCATGGGCCAAACAAAACATTTCTTTGCATCTCATTTTGCCAAGGTCAAAATTAGAAATCATTACAAGGTAAGGCTTAGTGCCTTTTATTCCTTTTCTTCTCCATGATGGTCGACAACATGGTCGAAAAGATAGTGGTCAAATATTCCTCATTATTACATGTAAATCAAGTCAACAATCCAAGATTCCTAATTCATGCATAGAGACTAAATGTGGTTGACTCTTTTTATGCCTTATGCTTTTTTTAATGCATCGAAAGTCAAAACAAGAAGATCATTTGAAGACAAGGTGATGTATGAAAGGTGGCAGCTTATATGGACAATGCATGTATAAAGATAAGGTAAGGATATTTGCAGGGTGATAAGAAGACAAAGTGCATTATGGAGACAACATGTATGGAGTGATAAGGGAATATTCTTATGCCTTAAAGTGCATGTGTTATACAACTAGAAGGTTTTATCTTGCATGGAGTTATAAGGTGATGATGATGCAATTACCATTCCTCTTGGTAATTCATCATATTATTTTGCATGTAAATGACTTATTTTTTGCATGGGAGGCATAAGGGGGTTATTTTTTCATTCTTTCATGTATGAAGACCTAATTTTGGCATCAAAATCATGCAAAATTGTGCAAATATAAAAGGAGAGATAAGGTATATTTTTTTCTTCCATTTCTTCATAATTTTACAACTATATATCATGTATACAAATTAATAAAGTAGTATTTTATAAATTACTCTATTATTTTGTCACAAGTTGTAAAATTAAATAAATTAGACAAATTGAAACTCATAATAGAGTAAGTCATGCAAATGATTACTTTATTAATTTTCCACATGATCTACTCATGCAAAATCATTCAAAATGGAGGAGTTAAGTTAACTGAGGTCTTTTGAGGTCTTTTTGCATGGCTTGGAGGTCAAAATAGATTAAATCGGTCAACTCTTGGGTCAAACACATGGAGACTAGCAGATTGGAGCTATTTTTGCTCATTTTGAGGTAGTTTTGACCCTAATTTTTAGGGATTTCTTAGTTTGCTCGTGGATCAAATTGGAGAGCTTATTTTTAGAGGCAGTTAGCTGTAGTTATTTTTTCATGCCTCTTGGAGAGAGAAAACTATATATTTTAAAGCAAAACTTAGGTTTTGCTAGTTCTTGCATTCTTTTCTCTCTTACACATTGAGAGATAGAGTTTGTTTGTAACTCATTTTTCTAGTCCTTGCCCTTTTTCTCTTTACACTTTGAGAGAGAAAGAGGTTTTGTAACTCACTTATTTACAAATTTATAGAGATTACAACAGGTTACAGGTTCTATACTTTATTTTTATGCAATTATTTCCTTTATTTTTTAGTTTGATCAAGTATCTACCTTCCATTAATGCAACCTGTATGAGTGATTTGATGAGATTTTATTGTGTTTAACATTAGAACCTTTAAAATCATTGTCTCATTAGTACTTGTTTGTGTTAGATAGCATTGAAAATCACAGGTCTTAGGATGTGCAATTCGAAAACCTTTCTTTTATGTTGTGAAAAACCCCTTTTCCTTTAAACAAAAATATTTTCCAGCCTCCCTTAGAAACATTTTTGTGATCAATTTGTTGAAAGTGGTATGTGTGGATAGATTTTCTGAGATCTATTGTGAGCTAAATTGCCAAGTTTTCATCATCATTAGGTGCATCACCATATTTTTATAGTCTTTTTGCTTTTAGAAAGATCCTTTTTACCCTTTTCCACATCAAATTCATAGCTCCAATTGAATATTTTAAGGGAACCAACCCACAATCTAGAGGTTCAAACTTGATATAGGTCACCCATAGCCTGAGTTTGATCCCATGTTTCAAAGGATTGCTGAGTATCACAACTTTGCATCACAGGTGCAATCCTAATCGACAACAGTTCCTAAATCTTACAATCATAAGGTGTCTGCTATTGAAGAATTACAAAATTTGAATTAGTTTACCAAAGAACAGTTGCTTGGCACCCTAACTTCTTTTGAAATAAGAGAGTTTGGCACAAATGGTGGAACTGTAAAAGATGAGACTGCTTTTAAAGCTGCTAAAACATAAAATATTGTTGAATTAGATCCAAAAGAATTTGATGAAGTGGAGGCTAACTTTGTAAGAAGGATGAAAAAGGGTACTAGTAAGTTTAGTGGTAAGTTACCCTTTAAATGTTTCATTTGTGGAAAAATAGGTCATTATGCTTCAAGGTGTCCAAATAGAGCTTTGAGAATCAAGAACAAGGAAAAAGGTAAATTATTTAGGAAAAATTACTATGCAAGTATTTTTGATGATGATTCTGACTTTGAGGATGATAAGAATAATGAATGCTTATCTATTTCCATAAGAGATGAAACTAGTTTTGCTAGCCCTGGAAGTTGTGTGAAGGAAAAGAGTCTGGAAGCAAGCACTAACCCTAAAGATATTGTTATATTTTCTTTTCATGGTAGGAGTGAAAAAGATGACTAGGTCATTGATAGTGGATGCTCAAATCATATGACAGGTGATAAGAGTAAGTTTATTAAACTTGAAAAGTTTGATGGTGGAGTATTAAGGTTTGGTGGTGAGGAAGTTGCTAAAATTTGTGGAAAAGGTTCAATTAGTTTTGATGGAAACCATAACACTGATGATGTCCTTTATGTCAAAGGTTTAAAGCATAATCTCTTGACTGTTGGACAAATGTGTATCAAGGGTTATAATCTTATATTCCAGGATAATGGGTGAGAGATAAAAAAAAGCTCCATAATAGTAAGTTCTGTTGGAAAGAAGACATGAGGTAATGTGTATCATCTCAAAGCTAGTGTTAGTTTCTATCTCATTTCTTAGATCAATGAGAGTTGGCTATGGCATAGAAGATTGTGTCACATTAACTTTGATAGCTTGGTAAGGATAAGTTCATTTTAAGATGTAAGGGATCAGCCAAAGATAACAAAGCCTATCACTATTGTCTATAAGGAATGTCAGTTTGGAAAGCAAATAAGAAGAAGCTTCAAGAGCAAAGATCAATCATCTACCGGATTTTTGGATTTGGTTCATACAAACCTTTGTGGTCCTACATGAGTAAGGAGTTTCTAAGGTGACAGGTATTTTATGTTATTCATTGACGATTACTCTAGAATGACTTGGGTTACTTTTCTTAAAGAAAAATTAGAATCCCTAGATAGGTTTAAAGAATTTAAAGCAATGGTTGAAAATGAAATGGATATGAAGATCAAATGTTTGAGGTCTGACAGAGGAGGAGAGTTTACTTCTAATGCGTTTAATGTCTTTTGTGAGAATCATGGGATAAAGAGGTAGTTATATGCTCCTAGAATTCCACAACAGAATGGAGTGGTTGAAAGGAAGAATAGGACTGTTCAAGAAGCTGCAAGGACAATGATAAAGGAAGCAAATATATCAGAAGTATATTGGAGAGAAGCAATTCATACTATTGTCTACATATAGAACAAAGTACAAGTGAAAGCAAATGATATAAAGACTCTCTATGAGCTATGGTATGGAAGGATTCCCACTACTAAATACTTCAAAGTTTTTGGAAGCAAATGTTATATCAGAAGAGATGAAGAACTAGGAAAGTTTGATGCAAGGTGTGATGAAGGTATCTTTCTTGGATACTCTACCAAAAGAAAAGGTTACCAGTGCTACAATAAGAGGCTAAGAAAGATTGTTGAAAGTGCTAATGTCAAGGTTGATGAAGATATGAAAAAGTTATCAGAGATTAATGAATATGAATTAGATGGGTTCTCTTGTGGAGAAGAGGAAAAGACCAAAGAGAAGCAAGTGCAGGTTGAAGTTCAAGTAACACCAGAAGTACAAGTTGAAGAACAAGAAGCTCCAGAAAGAGCTAAAACTCCTAAGTATGTACAAAGGCATCACACTAAAGATCATATCATTGGTGATAAAAGCAAAGGTGTATTGACAAGAAGTGAAGCTGTAGAAGAACGGGTAAATCTATGTTTACTTTCCAAATTTGAACCTAAAACAGTGGTTGAGGCACACAAGGATGAATACTAGTTAAGGCTATGGAAGAAGAACTGATGCAGATTAAGAAGAATCAGACTTGGGAACTTGTCCTAAGACTAGAGAACAAGAATGTGATTGGAACTAAGTGGGTGTTCAAGAACGAATTGAATGAGAATGGAGAAGTGGTAAGGAATAAAGCAAGGCTTGTATGTAAAGGCTACTCACAAGTAGAAGGAATAGACTATGAGGAAACTTTTGCTCTGGTGGAAAGATTGGAGGCTATTAGGTTGTTTCTAGCTTATGCAACATATAAGGATTTCAAAGTATATCAAATGGATGTGAAGTCTGTTTTTCTGAATGGTGAGTTGGAAGAGGAAGTATACATAGAGAAACCAGATGGATTTTAGTTATCAAACAAACCAAATATGGTATACAAATTGAAGAAGGCATTATATGGACTGAAGAAAGCTTCCAAATCTTGGTATGCTAGGTTAGACAAGTATTTGTTGTAGCAGGAATTCAGTAAAGGGTCTGTAGATAGTAATTTGTATATCAAGGTTGGTAAAGATCAAATCCTGATTGTTGAGGTTTATGTGGATGACATAATCTTTCGTAGAAATGAAGGTATGTGTAAGAACTTTGCATATGAGATGCAAAAAGAATTTGAGATGTCAATGTGTGGAGAGATGAACTTCTTCCTTGGGCTACAAATTAATCAAATAGATAAGGGCATTTTCATTTCACAATCAAAGTATGTCAAGGAATTGTTGAAGAAGTTTGGAATGGAAGATTCTAAACCAGTTTTTACCCCCATGACAACTGGTTGCAAGCCAAGCAGAAATGATGAATCCCCTAAGGCTGATTAGTAGATCAATGATTGGAGGACTATTATACCTAACTAATACCAGACTAGATATCATGCATGTAGTCTGTCTTGTGGCTAGATTTCAAGCAGATCCTAGAGAGTCACATGTCATGGTTGTGAAGAGGATATTCAGGTATTTGAAAGGCACTCTTGATCATGGTTTGTGGTATCCTAAGAAAAATGACTTCACCCTAAGTGCCTACATAGATGTAGATTGGGTTGGATGTGTAGATGACAAGAAAAAGTACAAGTGGTGCATTCTTTCTTGGAGACAGAATTGTGTTGTGGCTAAGCAAGAAGTAGGATTCAATATACTTATCTACTACATAATCAGAGTATATTGCAGAAGCATCCTATTGTATACAAGTGTTATGGATGAGACAAACCCTGAAGCATATCCAAGTTGAGTATGATGATCCAATTCCCATTTTGTGTGATAATACTAGTGCCATTAACATTTCAAAGAATCTAGTGATGCATTCAAGGACAAAGCATATTTCTGTCAAGTATCACTTTATGAGAGAGAAGGTTGCAAGGAAATAAGTGAAGCTTGAGTATGTGCCTACAAAGGATCAGGTTGGTGACATATTCACCAAGGCTCTTCCTACAGATACATTTGAGTATCTCCAGGAGAAGTTAGGAGTTATTGCCCCTCCTTTGAAATAGATGGATAAGGAAGTGCATCAGTCTAGTGTGATTCAGGATTCATTCTTTTCTAGACTGATGATGGAGGCTACCTCTCAGGGGGAGAAGGTAGTGGCATTGAAGAGTGTTGTGGTCAGGGGAAGTAAGAGCTGGTATAGGATGGTGTGTACTCTTAAGGGGGAGTATTCAGAGTAGTTGAGAATAGTGCAAGTATGTGTAGTATCATATTCAGGGGAAGAAAGCGTGAAAAAGGTGTGTCACCCTTTGCCATTGATGTCAAAGGGGGATAGAGATCATGTGAAAAACAAAGGGAGAGTAAGATGTATAAAAGAAAGGGGGAGACTGAGATTAGTGCAAAATTTTGTCATGATGGTTTTTCAAATCATATATTTCCATCAATGACAAAGGGGGAGATTGTTGCAAGTATGTGCTAATCGGTGTTGTCATGGATGTCAACATGTTTGTGTTGTCATTGGTGTCAACTGTATCTTCTAATGTTGCTGTTGATTGGTTGATTGAGTCTTTGTGTTAAGGTGATTTGAATGGCTGGAAAAAGTGTTGATGATGTTAGCATATTGTTCTTGTTGCTGGGTTTCCAAGTGCTTTTGAGAAAATTTGATAAATACTGACGATAGTGTTGTGGAGAACTATTCTAGCTTATAGGATACTGTCCAAGTTTTTGCTCCACATTTCCTCTGTGTTGAAGACCAGAGAGTGAGGTTTAGATATGTTTTAGAGAATTGGTTGAAGATGTTAAATCTAGAATGTGGTGCTCCAGAATGCTTTAGTTTGAGAGTTATGTTCACCAGTTTGAAGATTATGCCTCGCAATGTTTGCAGTGTGATTGGGAGAAAGTATTTTGCTCTGCATTTCTCCACAGTTTAGTTTTTGGTCTTGTAGTTCTAGATAAGTGTTCATAAGGTCCATATCTATGTTCAATCCAAAGGACTTGTGATTTAGTGCTCCGAAATGTAGTTTTCTTGAGTAGCAGATCTTGGCAGTGTTGGTTGTGAGTAGTCTATGAACTATCTTCAAGTGAGATTTGTTGTACCTAAATTTGTTGGCTCCTAGGTGATTTCATGTTGTTCATGGATATTTCTAAATTGTGTTAAAGGATTGTGCTTGGTCCACAAGTTATGGTGTGTTCTTGGTGTTGACACAAGTTTAGCCAGTTGACTTGGGTGTTAACACTAATTGCGGATGTGTTTTGTGGATTGAGGAAGCATGTTGAAACATGTGAAGATGTTTTTAGGAATAAGCTAAGCTATGAAGTGGTCTACCTTCATTCCTTTTCTCTATGGGAATGTTTAGGTCCAGACCTAATTTAAATTTTGTATATTTGTCGACCTTGGAGATTGTTTCAAAGGTTGTAGAGTGTGTTTCCGACATTGATGAATGTTTCAAGGTTGATGTTGATATAAATAAGTGTAAAGGATTCATGTGTATGTATGCATGCACAAGGATTGTGATGTTTGTGTTGTGAATTTGAATCAGAGACAACAAGGATTTTCATGTGGTAGAGAACCTAATGCAGTGAGCAGAAGTTTTCTACAATCTTCAGAGAGACTGCAAAGGTGATGTTTATTGTGCTTCATTGGAACTAAACTCAGGCATGTGGTATATACTATCATAACAGTTCATGGCAGTGAGCCACTTCTTCTCTTCTCTTATTTCTTTCTTAGTGGGCAGTGAGTCCACTTGGACGATGAGTCCACCTACAGTGAGCATTCTCTCTTTTGGGCAATGAGCCCTGTGGTAGTGAGCCTTTGTAATTCAGTATTGCTATTACTTTATATTGTGAGGTAATCATCACTGTGGTTTTTCCCTTTTAGGGTTTTCCATGTAAAAATATGGTGTTCTCTTGTGCATGGTGTTGATGTGATTAAGTTTTTGTTATCTATTTTTCATGTTTAATCTTCATAACAGATTAAGGGTTTAAGTGAACTGATGTGGATGTGATTATGTTTATGAGGATTTGAAATTTTTGATACAACTGATTCACTCCCCTCTCAGTTGTCTTGTGCATTCAATAACTTTATCACAAATGGCCTCCATTTCTTTAGAAGAAAGCAGATCTTCATCAATATGAAAAGTTCCATCGCTATTACTCTTGAGTTTAAGTTTGTTATGAGTATGATATTGTGTTAAAGAAATTTCATTTCCCTTCGAGGTTTTTGGGTGCAAGGGTGAGATTTTATATTCACCCGCAAAAGAGGGTGTAAAATCTAATGAACCCCAGTCATCACTAAAAAATGCATTCAAAGGACCAACACTACCCTAACTAACACTGTTGTTAGCAGTGAAGGATAGTGGTTTGGTTTTTGTTAAAGAATTGATCAAATAACTTAAAGGAATTTGATATCTTGTTTCCATTTGTAAGCAAACTTTCTTGAGCTGAATCATCTTTGATTTATATAGGTTGTTTTCAAAAATGAAATTTATTGAGCGATGAAGGGTAGATAGAACTACCCCCAAGGTATGAATCCATGATCTGCCAAGAAGAAGATTGTATACAAGAGAGTTAGGCATGACATGGATAAGAGTAGGCAATGTCACAGGTCCAGCCTTAATATTTAAGGTGATTGTACCTAGTGATTGTTTACCAACATTATCAAAGACATGAAGGATGAGTTTATCTGGTTTAATGAGAGAGGTGTCAACATTGATTTTATGTAACAATCCTATGCCACAGATATTAAGACCCAAACCACCATCAATCATGGTACGTCTAACTCTCATTTTATTACTAATGATAGATATCATAAGAGGCTCATATTAGTTTTGAACTCCTATGGGAGTAATTCATGTTGTCAAAATGAAATATCTGATGTCATCACATGAATACAAGTAAACATAGATGCTACATCATTCAATCTAACAAAAGGTGGAGCAACTAACTTTTGTAAAGCCTCTTGGAGCATTCCGTGGTATGTAGGTGATGTTTGTATTAAATCCCATAGAGAGATCTTAGACAGAGTAGCATGGAGTTGCTCGACAAGATAGTATTCTTTACCAATATGTTGAGGAAGATGAGGTGCTTAATGTGAGGCCGATTATTTTTCCTTATTTTGATCGTTATGTATTTCAGTTGATGACATTATCAGACTTTTAGAGACTATGGTTTCATTATGCAGATTTGATTATATCTCCTGATTTTGTTATGACATTGATTAGACATTTGGTGATTCGATTTGATCATATTTTGATGCTATGTTGAGACTAGACATGCGAGATATATTAGATGGTGTTTTGTGATGTGACTTCTAGTTCTTTATGTAATGATGATTATGCAACATTTGATAGAAAAATGCAGTTTAATTCAAAATTATATTATAGAGGATTATTGTTGTATTCAATGGCATGAATTTAATTCCAGTTGCTTTGGCTATGATTATTCATGATATGATTGACACTTGATCGAGATGTGCAAGATTACATTCCCAAGCCATGGGAAATTGGAGGTAGAATTCACACATATGTTATTCCCTGTGAAACCAATCCATTCCCAAGAGGGATGAGGATCACGTTTGAATTGAGTGTTGATTTAAGTGCTTGTTTAATTTTATCATTTTGGCCTAGTACCCCTTTATTTAATTAATTAATATTATGTGTTGTATAATTTTTATTGACTTATACCACTTGGTATTGTTTTTATTTTTGAGGTCATTTAAAGTGGATTTATGACCCCTTAGGTGAACCTTAGTGTCCCAAAATTTACCCTAGGTGGTTACCCATGGGTCTAGGGTCAATTTTGACTAACTAAACCTTGGGATAACTCACTTGTGGTCACTCTAAACTGATTTTTAGTCAAAGTGACGAAATTTGAATTAGATAAGGGTGGGAAATGAGTCATGCTTTGGGAAAGACTCATCTCCCTTCCCAAAGTTTGGGAATCCCTTCCCTAGGAAGACTTGGGAGGTCTCCAAGACTCCCAAGTGTGTGGGATCTTCCTCCAAGACTCGCACACATGTGTGAGAGCATCTTGGAGGGAGATGGCTCTCTTAGAGAATAAGAGGATGCCATATGGCATCCGTTATCCTCATGGAGGCTTGAAGGGGAATGCCACCTCACCACTTGTTCTCTCACACATGTGTGAGAGCACAAGTGGATAAGGTGAGGATTGAGATGGAATTGGAGGATGACACTTGTCATCCTCACACTTCCTCTCCCTTGCAAGTGGCATAGGAGGAGGAAGGAGAAGGTGACAAGTGTCACCTTCTCATTCCTCAAAGCCAATTTAGAAGGCCTATATTACCTCCTCTTATTGAGGAGTGTGGGGTTCTTGCATTTTAGAGATTTCTTTCTATTTTGAGCAATATTTGGGGAAGTTAGAGGGATTTTGGAGATTGGAAGGTTTGGATAAGCTTGGAGCTCATCACCAAATGTGCTTCCATTATAAGGCTTTTGAAGGTAAGCATCATGACTATGTTCTTTACCCTTGCATATTTTTATTGTGATGTGTTTGTAGAATTGTTTGTTGTTGTTTCATTTTTTTTTGTGTGGGATGGGAGTTTGGTGAGAGCACCTCCATTTGGAGGTAAGGCTCAACTTGTTTGGGGTAGGGGAAAGGAACCTCCTTGAGGTCACTCCCATATTTTGTGCTATTTATGGCCTTGAGGGCTTTTTACTTGTTGTGGAGATTATTTGAATGGCAAGAGTGCCATGGAAGTTTATTTTGAGATATTTGGAGAGTTGTGGTTTTGGAGGTTTTGGCTTGAGGGCATGAGACTTGGTATTTGGTGTGGCCTTTGAAGTAGAGGGGTCCATTCCCTACCCCCATCAAACTTATTCTCATGAGTTGTGTTATGTGTTTATCATTGGGGTTGATTTTTGTGTTGTTGTTGCTTTGGTGCTTGTGGTGGTGTGTTGCAACTGTGTGAATCCCTACCTCCCTAGTTCGGGAGTGACCCACTTGCGAGTCTACGGTAGGGAGGAGGGCATTTCAAAGTGGCTGGGTTTTTCCATTTGTTGTGTATTTATTGCAAGTGCTTATTGAAGAAATGGAGATTGAGAGAAGTCTATTTTTGTGTTGCTTTGGTCATACATTGTTGGTTGTTTTGAGCCATGGCCTTGTGGCCTTTTTTATAAATTTGTCAAGTTATCATACCCATGAAGTTGGCTATAATGAGTGTTGCAATGTAAACATTCTTTATGTCTTATTTAAAAAGCTATTTATTCTCTATGTTGAGGAGTTCATGGTTTTGAGTAATGCATGAGAAATTATCTTTTGCTGTCATGTTTACTTTACAAATATATGTGTGTGTGTGTGTGTGTGTGTGTGTGTGTGTGTGTGTGTGTGTGTGTGTGTGTGTGTGTGTTGCTGAGTAAATTTGAGTGTATGCAAAAGAGGAAGAGAGAAATAATAAACATTGTTTTCTGTGATGTTGTAATGGATTTTCATGTTATAGTGTTACTCTTGTTGATTAATTCACTAGAAAAATAAGTGGGTTAGTTCTTTGGTAGTGGGCTTTAGAAATAAAAGAAAAGAACTGTTGTTCAAACTATATGTCATGTTTACAAAAAATAGAAGGATATATTGTAGATTATGTTCTTAGAAAATGAAAATTTTAGTGGTATGGTTGTTGTCATAATGGAAGGAAATAACTCTATTGCACCATTTTAATTTCTGTAAAAGAAAAATATATAGATAGTTTGTTTTGTTGTTTGCAAAAATGTAAGTACTTATGCAAGTTGTTGTTTTAAGATTTACTCCTATCATATTGAGGAGAGTATATACATATACTATAATATATATATATATATATATATATATATGTATATGTATATATATATGTACACATATACTTATATTATAATATATATATTCTATTTTTTTTGTGTAATGGACTGTATATTTAGATCTATGTATATACATATATATATATACATATATATATATACATATATATATATAATAGTCAACACACATTTTATATATAACAAAACAGAGTTTAAATATTATAAAAGAATAGAGAGCAAAATGTATAGCGGACTATGTTTTTTTTGCAGAAATGTTTTAAAAAAAAGAGATGTATTCGGGGGTAGGGTTGTGGTGGGTGTTGGTGCCCACCACAGTTCCCACCACCACCGCTGCTAATAATGAGGGTGTGGGGAGGGGGTCGAAACCCCCTCCTCACTGTTTCCTTCAAACAAAATAGCGCCACCTAAATCAAAACCGTGATGCCCACACTTCACCATCCTCAGTTACCCTTCACTCCACTACTCCCCGCGACACTCCTCACTCCGCCTCCCCACCTTTCACACTCCACACGACATTCACTTCAGCACTGTTTGGTCCCCCGTAGCCTGCACTCCACCCCTACCATGGCTGCCGCTCAGCCCTTTAAACTCTTTAGACCCTGTAGCAAGAAATTAAATTATAACATATATAATAGATAAATATTCATACCTATATATATACATCAATCACTGCTATTTTAAAAAAAGAGAAATATAATAATAACTCTGCTGAGTATACCTCCGTGAGAGGTAGCAGAGGGCTCCATTCATGGCTTCCACCTCTTTTCAAAACCCTAACCTGCATAAACAAAGAGGCAAAAAAAAAAAAATGAAATAGAGAAGTAGGGCAACAAAGAGAAAACAATAAAATACAAATTAGGGCTTCTCAAATTTGGAAACCAATATTTTATTAAGAGGAGAATGTGAGGGAGTTTGTTTTATCCTTTATTTTAAATCCTCTATTTTGCCCTTGCTTTTATTTCATTCCTTGTGCTACATTTAATTATGATTAAATTTAATTGGGAGTTTGAATTCGTGTTTTATTGTCTTGTGAATGGTATCTATTTTAGGGGGAATAATTGCTTTTTTCTGTTATGATGGGAAGTGTATACCCTTGATTTTAAATCTTATTTTTATTAGGATATTTACTTTATTCCCTAGGATTTTTTTTCATTATTTTATCTTTTTATCGATTTTACTATTATTTTATGGGAAAGAGTTATTTAATCTCTTCCCCTTCTCTATTAAATTTTTGAGTTAGTTATTAAATATAAATCCAAAATTATATTTAATAACGGACTCAATTTTGGGAACTAATTTGGTGTAACTTAGTTATTTTATTCCGAGTTTTATTATTTTATTGCAAGTCAATTTATTTGACCTTGGCAAGGTATTTATTTTGTTATTTTAAATTGTTTAAAATTTTGTTCTTAGGTTAATTATTTTTTTATTCTTAAATTTTGTTTTGGAGTTTTATTTTAATTTTTTTTTGTTGATTATTGAAAACGCGTTATGCTGTCAAATTTTTCCTAGATTTCTAGGGTTTTAATTTTATGATATTTTATTAACTTTTATCTTACCATTCCACTTTATCATGCATCCATCCTGCCATTATTTCTTAATCATTATTTTGATTTCATTTTGATCTGAATTAGGGTTAGGTTTCGAATCTAACGAAATCATCTTCACACCTAGGAAACTTAGGGTTCAGATTAAATCGTTCTAACCCTAAAAGTGACACACTTCGTGCCACATACCCCCTAGACGGTTATCATCACGTAGGGGACTGCATGGGACAACGCACCTCCCCG
The DNA here is from genome assembly GCA_027924645.1 of Cunninghamia lanceolata. Lineage (NCBI taxonomy): Eukaryota > Viridiplantae > Streptophyta > Pinopsida > Cupressales > Cupressaceae > Cunninghamia > Cunninghamia lanceolata. The sequence continues at coordinate 13,334,080 of BSBN01001272.1, read as the reverse complement.
AATTATGTTGACATGTTTACGCCTTATGCGTATTGCCACCGAGCATGTAGACGCGTGCAAGGGGGTTTCTAGGGATAGGTAGAAAAGTTTTTCGTAATTCATGTCATGACCACATGGCAAATGTGGACATGACACGTGTGTTGTGTGTCATGACCATATGGGAAATGTGGGCATGACACTTGAGGAAGAATAGGTTGACAAGGTGGAAGAGAAGTGGGCACACTCGGTGCTTGCTTACTTTGTTTGTTATTCTAGGTGTTGTATGTGTGAGCAACCACATTGTAATGAGATTTTTGCGACACATTTTAAACACCTTGATTTCTTTTAGTGATTTTCTTTGCAATATTGAGAAAGTAACTAGGAGGTCAAGATGGTTTTGGAACACCTCGAACCAGATCAAGTACCTCATGCATCATGATTTTAGGAGTATTTTGAACATTAATGCACTTATCCACTATCTCCTTAGCGGGCAGAATAAGTCTATTAATAATGATAGAATTGATTTCTTTTTGAGATGAATGTCCAATGTCTTCCCATGGGGAATCCATTATAATAGAATAATCTTCATCCACTAATGCATCATCTTTTGATGGGAGAGAATTGGAATGAAGAAAGGGTAGAGTGATGTTAAGAAAATTGTTGATGTCGATGATTGTATCTTTAGTGATCTCTAAGGGTTTGAACATGCAACCAAAGGAGGAATACCTAGAGTCTTCACATCCTTAGTGATATCCAAGGTATTTAAACATTCAACCAAAGGAGGAAGATCAAGGGTCTTCACTTCCTTAGTGATATACAAGGTACTTGAACATTCAACCAAAGGAGGAAGATTAATAGGATGATTTATGGAATCATCATGTGCTATGGTAGAAGTAGAAATAGTATGTTCAACATCCTCTAATGTCACATCTCTAGAAGAGAGATCATCCAAATGAAGAGAAGGTAAAGTAATGTTAAGAAATATGTCAATGATTTCATCCTCTTGCACTAAAATGATCTAAATTTTGGGAGAGGGATCCAAAGCATAGGGTGATGTAGGAGAATCTAGATCACCATCATATTCCTTAGAGGTGATGATATTATCATGAATTGTAGTAGTAGAAGAATAACTATAACCATCATCTTTCTCATGATTATTCATGGAGATGAATTTAGCAAAGTCCTCTAATATTGATAGAAGTAATGTGAAGAAGCCAATAATACATGTAAGTGTGATATGGAAAAGAAATGTAGAATTTAATTTAGACATGATTTGAGTACATATAATAAGATTACAATCAATGATCTTCAAGTGCAAGATAACCAGGGCTTTCCAAAAATGTCATGTTTTTGGTAACCACAAAAACTAAGTCTTACAAATGTAAGATGTGTAGTTTGTGCAAATGATTTTCCTAAGTAAACGCAAGAGGTATTTAGAAAATTTTTCTTTAAATAATGATGCATAAGTGTCAAATGAAGCTAGATAGTTTTGTTTATGCTATAGCTTTCAAATTTCAAAGAGAAGATGAATGCATGAATGTTCTTACTTTCAAATTTAAAAAAATATGTCACATATGAAGAGGTACAGAAATTTAAAATCAGATTTAGTAATCATTAAACATAGAAAATATCTGAAAATAAGATTTCAAATACAACAATTGAATGCAAGACTATCTAGGGTTTTACCATCAAACCCTAGATCTTAGATGCTCATTCCTAAACCAAAATTCTTTGATGCAAGAATGTTTTTTCTTTGTAACTTGAACACAAATGATGTTTATGAAATGTTATAGAAATGGAAAATCAGAATTGAAATGTAGATGACAACAGCAAAATATGAAACAAGATATTAATTACAAACCCTAGGTTTTGAATTCAACTAGGTTTTCCAAAAATGCAACTTTTTTGACTAAACCCTAGAAAATAAGAGTTTTGAATGTAAGATAAAATACCATGAAATGATTAAATACTATTATACCAATCATATCTGATGCAAAAATCAGAATTTTATATCATCCTATGATGATCTAAACTTATGCAATGAAAACAATGATAAATATGCCTTTTTGTGAGCCTAAAATGCCTGATTTTTCACTTTTCAATGCAAATATGCAAGAATGTATTTTTTTAAACACCAAGATGATATGATACAACAAATTAAATCAATTTAATCATACCACAAAGATCTGAAAAAAATCACTAATCTCCAAACCCTAGGTTCAAGACTAGCTAAATTGTCTAAAAATGTAAGGTTTTTGCAAACCCTAATTTTAAAACAATGCAAAAAAAGCTATGTAAGTATGCAAAATGATGAATGAATGTAATATAATCAGATATAGGACAAAAAATAACTCAAATCTGAATCAATAAGGATGCCAAAGTGCAAGAAATGATGGGTTCACCAAAATATTAGATAGAAATGAGAGACTATCCCAAGAGATCAAACTAGGTCAAACCCTCTTTTATTGAACATTAGAACACAAGCTGAGATTGGATTCTACCCAAGAAGGAGAACCAAACTACAGGGGTTGTGTACCTTTGTTGTATAGAGGAGAATCAACCAAATCTAACCAATCAAACTAGGGCAAAACATGAAACCCTAATTGAGCAAGATCGGAGCATAACAGACTATCAGAAATAGATACAGACAATCCAAAAGAACAACAAAGACCAGTGGATAGAGGAGAACTTGAATCTAGACTTGGGTGTTCAAACGACCAGAGCTCTTGGGTATCCTAGACCCTAATTAGGGATTTGCAAAGTGTTAAACTTCATGTGTCTTCACCCTTCTATGTTCCTACTTCCTGTAGCTTATTTTCTATAGATTCCTCCAGATGCTACCTACACACACACAAGAAGGAAAATGGTTGGGTGCTATTTAGGAGCTTGCCTAAGTCAAGCTCTGTGAATGTTTTTTCCACCTCTACAATAGCAAAGATGAGATCTCAAAGAGTGTGTGCCCTAGGAGGGCAAAGACAAATATGAATTAGAATGGAATGCTAGAATAAAGAATGAGGGAAATAAGTCACCTTGAGCATGGATACCCTAGCATGCATGATGTGACATCACAACTTGAATCAAGAAGTTGGTGTAGCCCATTAAATAAGTAGAAAGATCTTCACAAGACCTGTAAGAAGTTAGTGTTGCAGCAATAATCCACCATAGAGAGCTTTAGAGAAGCATGAGAGAGAATAAGAGAGAGTACAAGAATCCTTCAAGAAGTTAGAGATATCTTGGATGTGTTCAAATGAATAAACTAACTTTCTTTTATATGCATTCCTGCTCACCAACAATGAATAAAACCAAATGGGGCTGACATGAGGAACCACTTAAGATGTCTTAAGCTGACATACCTTTAAATTAGGTCTAGGCTAAATGAGGGACTAGGGCGCTTGGGTGCCCTTGTCCTTTAGCCCCAAAAACTCTGGCATAAGTCCCTTTAGGTTTCCTTGTTGGAAGAATGAGGAAATGTCATTGATGTTGTTTTTGGCAACATGAGCATACAATTATACATTGCAATGTTGTCATTGATGTCAACATTGTTCAACATTACATTTTGATAAGGTGTAGATCATTTTTGATAATTGATAATTTTGCAAGAGGGTTTAATCATCTATAAGAAGACTAATTTGCAAGAAGGTTTGATTTGGTAAGGAACCTGTTATGAAATTTGGCTAAGTATCAACTTTGATATTTCTACATTATAGAGCATCCGGTAATTTGGTCTGCATTGGTCTGCTATTGAAGTTTTTGATCTGCAGTTCTAGTATATGTTTGTTGGTTATCAGATGCTTCCAAATCCATAATTTTTTCTCTTTTTGACATACGGTGTGAAAGTTATGGGTGACAGAAGTTTGGCTTGACAGAATATAGTTATTTCCAATCTAGAGAAGGTGTGTAAGAGAGTCCGCATTCCTCCATAGATTTGTTTTTGACTTTGCAGTTTTAAGGGAATGTTAACAGATGTAAATAGAGTGTAATTTCCAGTTTTCATGTTGATTGGAGACATCTGGGTCAGTTTATGGGTCTACAGTTGAAGGGATTTTGTATTAGGTCTTCAGTGGTGCTGACCTATTAAGTGTGAAGTTATGTGGAAGGTAAATAAGCTATGTGGAGTTAAGTGGGAGCTATTTTAGGTCCATGCCAACCTATTTCCATTTGTTTCAAAGTTTGAATCTTGGCATGTGTGTGAAGGTTTGGAGTTGACAAGTCCTATATGGCAAGTTTTGCATGTTACATCCAATTAGGCCGACCTAATTGATATTGTGGGTGAAGCAGATATTTAAAGATGATTGTTTTCAGTGTTTAATAATGAGGCAATGAGATGCATGGTCTAAGTGATGCGACAAGTGCTTGTGAAAGTGAATTGAGCAAATAGAGAACATAGTAGTGTGATATTTTAGATTAGTGTGAAGAGTTTTGATTATGCAATTTAAGCTTCATTGGAACTGTATTTCATGCATAAGTTAGATGCAATTGTAACAGTTTAATTTTGGCAGTGAGCCACAACTCTTCTTCTATCTCTTTCATTCAGGACAGTGAGTCCTGTAGCAATGAGCCACCTTCAGTGAGAATTCTTGGACAATGAGTCCACCAATTGTATCAACATTAACTAGTTGCTTTATCATAAAATACTGTGAGCTAATCCTCACCGTGGTTTTTCCTGTTTTGGGTTTTCCACGTAACAATCCTAGTGTTCATGTTTTATGTGTGGTAATTGTTACATGTTTTATGTTTCATTTCATTCACTGCAAGTAATTATGCTAAAAGGATTGGATGTTCAATGTTTGAATGGTTTAAAAGAATATTGATTCACCCCCCCTCTCAGTATTCTAGGTGTTCAACAATTGGTATCATTGCCAAGTCCTTTGGAAGAAGCCTAACCGCTCAAGGAAGATCTTGGAGATTGAACACATGGCTACTACAAGATTACTTATTCCTCTGGAAGAGATTCCTGATGTTAATTTCACTGAAGAAGATGGTATGCTTGATAAGATAGGAGAACTCAATGCTGCCCTTGAAGATCTTGAAAGAATTGAAAATGAAAATAGAGATTTTATAGAAAATGCCAAGGAAGCAAATGAATACATCAAGAAATTGAAAGAGCAAATCAAGAAGTTCAGAGAAAAACATAGGGAGGTCAGTGAACAATTGGGGTAAGCAAATGAAACTATCATCGATCTAAAAGTACAAGTTGAAGAAAAGAGAAGAATTGAGGAATGTCTTAATGCAATTGTGAAAAGCAAATCTGAAGAATGTACAAGGCTTCAACAAGAAGTTGGGAATATGAAATCTGATCTAGAGAAAGCAAGGAGTCATGAAGACAAATTCAAGATGAGTACTGCAAAGCTTGATGAAATGATTGCAAATCAGAAAGGTCCAATGATAAAGAGGGTTTAGGATTTGAAAAGGGTGAAAGTTCAAAATCAGGTCAGACATCAAATGCTAAAAATAAGAAAAACAATGGCAAATAGCTCCAGAATCAAAGAAATAAAGCTAGAAGACCACCAATCAGACAACCAAATGCACAAAGGTACCCATCTTTCAATGGTTTTGTCATTCTTGCAATAAATTTGGAGGCAAGGCAATAGAATGTAGAAGAAGAATAAATAAGAATGTTCCATCTTTCTCTGGTCAATGTTTTACATGCAAGAGATTTGGTCATAGAGCTAGTGAATGTAGAAGTCAAATGATGAATGGCTATAACAGTGGTAGAATGGTTCAATCTTTCAAAGGCTACTGTTATATACATGCAATGGATTTGGGCATAAAGTTAATCAATGTAGATCTAGAATGAGTGAATGGAATATTGGTCCAAAGAATGTTATATGCTACAATTGCAATAGGCCTAGAAACATTTCTAAGTTTTGCAAAAGTAGAAACATGAAGAAGGATAAACCAATTGAGAGGAATGAACCAGTGCAAAAGATTGATCCTACAGAAACAAATAAGGAAATGGAAAAGATCTAGAGAAAGAAGGAAGAAACAGAGGTTAATGATGTATATGAAGTTACATCTGGTGCAAAAGTTTCCTCCAGAAACTAAGTTGAGAGCTTTGGCTTAGGGGGAACTTTAATGAAAATATTTCATCCCCTACCAAAGAAAAGGTGCTGATACTTTGGCATGAGGATATATGGTGATAGTCAACATGTTTGAACTATTGAAGAAAACTCTGGTAGAAAATCTCATAATCTGAAAGTTTGCGGAGCATTTGAAAGTGACTATGTATACAGAGAAAGGTTTGACATCTTTACTGTTTGAAGTATTTAATGTGATTTAGGTCAGATCCAAAAGGGATTTTTCTTAGCAAATTCATTCACAAAAGCATTTGAAGAGAGCTAAGTAGCAGAAAACGGCAATTCAAAGTTCAGTGCATCCAAACCCTAGTTTGGCAAAGTGAAGAAAAGGTATTTTTCTGTCTCAGGTTAGCCCTAATTTCACAAAGATCTTTTTTTTGAAGTGTTTGATAGCACTTACAAATGGCTACTCCAAGGATTATAGAGGTTACAGAGAAACCACAACCCAAGTTTAAGAAATTCCCCTCCAAATCAATTGAGGATGACCCGTTAGGAGCCTTTTCATCTATTCCTCATGGGGTTCTGCCGATTGAAGATATTAGAATTTATATTCGTGGCAAAATGGAAGAGTTTGATCACAAGAAGTTACGTGATATGTGGGTGAAAGAACTTACAGGAGATGGTTTTTCCTTGAAACTTGAATACCAAAACCTAGTTGTGCAGAAACTTGATATATGGCAGAGGTTTCCAAATTTTTGTTTTGATGACAAATGGGTTAGGATAGCTCTAAGCTGATTCTATGACAAGTTTGTATGGTTGGACATGCCGGGGATGATCACCAAGGAAGCACAATTAGAGAGGTGACAGGACTTTGCTCCACCGGACTTGTTCCAGTGCTAAAATTCATCAAGAATGAGGTTGTAATAGAGCTAACTAGTGCAACCTTTGACAAGAGAGCCCTCACTAGTAATGTTATTCAAAATTCAGCTGTGAAATATGCTGCAATGGTGATAGGTTTCAAGATTTACTTTACTAATAGGGAAAACTCAATTTTTGCCACAGCCATTAATGTGGCTTATGAGATGGTTGAGAAAGGTGTTGACTGTGATCTATGTGAGTTGTTGAGACAACAACTGCTAGAAAATTTGAAGAAAACTAAAGAAAAGAAGTATCCATTCAAGTTTGGAACTCTTATCATTTGCATACTCTTCTATTTTCTGTAAGAGCTTCTCGGAACTAAAAATGTGAGATGGATACAAGGAAGGCCTGTGGCACATCAGATTGTAGGCTTCATAAGAAGTCTTGATGACTCTAAAGCCGAAGATAATGCCTTTATTGCATTCTTTGTAGTGTTTCAAGAAAAGATGTAAGGAAGAGAGAGAATACCAAGGAAAATGTTTGAAAAATATCAGGATGATATTACCTTTTTGGTTTTTGTTGATGAATGTATGATGGAAGACATTGAGACAAGGATTGTGTGGATCCCTGCTATGGGATATGAAGTATATGAGCAAGAAATTGATGGTTTAGTTGATGTGTTGTTGAAGAGCCCTAAGGACACCACCAAAGCAAGATTTGGTACCTATGAAGATAAATCTATAGAAGTGCATATGGAGTAGTGCAAGCCCTAGATGAAAAAGAAGGTAAAAAAAGTAGTTGATGAACATGCAGAAAGTATAGGAATATCAAAGGAACAAGTGCAGCAAGCCAGAACAAAATCCAAATGTGAATCTAGTGCTATGAAGGGCTCAGGGAGCACAAGAAGATTAGGTAGAACTGCTACCATCCCTCCTGCACTCCAGAAGTCCTCCAGGACTGTGCTAGTTGTAGGTGAGAAGAGAAAATCCACTATTGGTCCTCTAATAAGGGAGAAAATTCCTCCAGTTTTACAAGTTGCTAAGGCAGAGAAGAAGAAAATAAACTCAGTAACTCCTACTGCTCATGGCAAGAAAAGAATAAAGACAAAGGCAATTAGAAAGATGGATGCAAGTATAAGTGTTCAAGAAGAAGAAGAAGAAGAGGAAAAAGAAGAGGAGGCAGAACCAAAATTGGTCCAGAAAGGGACAAATGTTGCTTCACAAGGTCAAGTTAGTGCCAAGAAAAGAAAAACTCAGATTGTTGAGTTTGATAGTGAAGAAGACTTAAAGAAAGAAAAAGAAAAAATTATTATTCATATGAGAGAAAAGAAGAAAGAGGCCACCAAGAAAGTGGCACCAAAGAGGAAGAAGATAGAGGCAAGCAAAGTGATGGAACCATATAAAAATTTTCATAGTTGTGGTATTTTTTTCCTCAGGCAGGAAGATTTCTAGACTTAGAGTTCTTTGCATACCAAAAGAAGTGTTAAACCCTAAACCCCCATGCCAAAGTAAAATGTAAAGGTCACATTTGTTATATTTCTTCAGTGACCACTTGTCTCCTATTACCTAGAGTTTAAGTTACTTCCTTATGTCCCCCTAAATGTTATTTGACCAGCCCCTCTCCATACAATTACCATTTCTAGCCCGCGCCCATAAAAGCTTTCTTTTAAAAGAAATCGACCCATTGGCCCCCTTTTTCCTAGAAGGTAAAAGATATTTCTAAAAGCATATATGACAAGGTCTAGTCCTACTAATTATTTTTCTGACAGGTGGTGATAGTGGATTCATTTATGCCAATCTGCCAGCAATAAAATAGTGATGGAGTTGGCCTCTACGGAATTGTGGAAAGGGTGACAGCTGGTCAGTGACTATCAAGGAAGGAAGGGTGGTGGGTCCTATCTGAAATAAAAGCAACTTTAAATGTTTCTGCCATTCCGCCATGCTCTATTCCAAAGCCTCAGATAGCATCTGCGGAATGGCAAAAGTTTGACATGTGGCTGTTGTGTATAAAAGAAAAGATCCATCTGAAGAGGGGCATGTTTTGATGTTATGGTTTTTGTTCCTCCGCCATTCCAGTGGGTTATTAATCAGTGTACCTCGCCAGATCATGGAATGACAAAATCTTGACACATGGCTTTCTGAGGGATGGGGCTAGTGCATTAAATAACAAGGACCTAGTCCTATGGGACGTAACCACTTGTTGGAGAGTTGTCTTGTTCGCATGCAACTGAGATCATATCTCTAGCCATGTCCTTCGAGTGTGAAATTGTAGATGCTACCTTAACTATACTACAAGGAGGATATTTTCTCAAGATCATGGTTGGGAGATCCAGGTGGTAGGTCATCATTAGGAAAAGCAAGCAATACCCTCCTACTACATAAAATGCCAAATCAGCGCCGTTGGGTCAAGCCAGCTAGGATCATGATCAACAGCCAAAATTCAAAAATGTGATAGAAAGATGAGTTGGCACTGGATCTGACGAAGCTTCATTACAAGCATTAACTACTCAGGCGTGTGCAAAGTCTCCATCGCCGCCACTATGAAGGAATTTACTAATAAAAAGATTTGGCTTATGCAGGCTCAACCTTTGGAAATCCGTGGTTCTACAGGGAATGACATTTCATCTGCTGTGTGATTAAATTTGACATGATGACAGTGCTAAATTGAGGAAATCAAGACACCTAACCTGGCATTTTCAATGCAAGAAGTGATGTCTTAGTTATCCGGAATTATGAGATCCAATCTTTCTATTCATTTATGATAATCTTCAAAATATTTTCATTTATGACAGGAGTGCTTCGAAATGACTAGAATTTATTAGACCAAAGATGTGCGGATGTATGCTTGCATCCCTGAATTTCTATAAATAGGCAATTGCTGGTGTTACTCCTTATACTGTTTAAAATGTGCTGATAGTATGGCTCTCCCTTGCTCCTGTGTGTTCTATTTTCTCCCTTGTTCTATCAGATTCTCTTCCTTGATCTCATGGCTATTAACTTGTCCTTATACAATTAAGAGACTTGGATTTTTTTCCCTTTGGAATAGGTGGTATAGGGAAAATTAGAGAATAGTAGAAGCATCAATTAAGCCTCTGTGATTTCTTCTCTGGTCTCTTATCTCATCTGACGGTGGGTCCTAAGGGCTAATCTCCCAGCTCCAGTAGTTCCTTATTTCTATGAGTTGACAGATTTCCTTCTAGAGTAGAGAAGCTTCTCAACTTCCTCTACCCCTCCCTTACATCTAATTTTCCTAATAGAGCATTAACTCTAGGTTTAAGGAGACTGCCCACCAAGATGATACAAATAAGGGATGAGAGGAGAATTGTTGTTGTTGTTTCTGTTCTCTTGGCTTGGCTTCAAGCCCTTTTGAAGCAGCTAGGTGTGGATTCCCCATGTTTCTGCCTGGTTGAAGTTGCTGGAAACTTCTCAACTAGGAGGGGGAAATCATACCACTGCAAAGAAATCTGGAAATAGTGAAGGAGATTCAAGTTCCTTGGGTTTCCTTTCGATATTGTTCTTTGTAGGTTTTCTCATTTTTTGGTGTGCACCTTGGAAAGGCAGAGTAGTGAATGCTCTCATTGAATACTTTGATGGCATTTGAGGAGCACCCGGCTCCAACGATATCTGACAATGTATCAACCATCAACAAAAACTTGGCCCCATTCCCCATAAAAAATAATCAAGCATATAGTTGTGAAGTAGTTACACTGGCCTCCTCTCACAACTTTATCTTCTGGTTACTTAAACTTGTAACTTCTTTTGTCTTGAAGTCTGAAGCTTGTCTGCTCTCTTATTTCTATAAAAGGGAATTCAGGACTTGTGAAAATTATTGGTTCGAGGTCATGTCTTCAGACTTAGTCTGAAATATGGGATTAATCTGGTTAAGAGGAGTTGTAAATAGTTTGTTTTCTACAAACAGAATCAGTCGTCTATTTTCAAGTTTTCATTCTAAGTTTTAAGATGTCTTGATAGAAATACAAAGGCTGTGTTATAAGTTACTGAATAGTTTACTTTACAAATCCTGTTGAGTCTTGAAGTGTACTATCTCCTACTTCATGTATACAGTTCTACATTTATGAATATATATTTTATTAAGGATCATTTTTATTCATCATCACAGTCTTTGTTGTGTTTGTGTATTTTTCTTGTGGCATTTACTCTAGTAAACTAAATGGCTGCAAGAGAATATTGAATGTAGTATTGGTTTGCAGGGATAACTAAGCATGGTTAACTCCAAGACTAGTAAAGTATTTTAATGTAAGGCATTATTATATCTTTACAATAAACTAAGTTTTATTACATCACAGTTCTTTAAAGTTTCTATAAGTTTCTTGACTCTATGGCTCTTGGATAGGCACTGATATGTTCATGAATACTATTCTAAGCTTACACCCCTTTAATCATCCTCGTCATTTTTAACGAAATCAACACATTTTCTCTTCCAGCAATAGGTTTTAGAAGTTCAATTCATTTTACATGTTCCTCTGCAAAGAATAGGATTAAAGATTAAGAATTTAGCCCATCTCTTTACTTATCAAACATTCTTTAAGCAATCTAGAAGGAACATACCTATTATAGGAATAGTGTTATTAAGCAAGTATCTCAGGGACCCCCCGTCCATTTAAATAGAACATCGTTTTCCCCAAAAGGGAAAGATCCAAAATAGGAACACCCTCCTTGGTTTCATAGAGCCTAAAGTACATAGGAAAAAGGGATTGACAACCCCAATTTTTTGTTTGTTGGCCAATCCCTCGAGGCAGATTAGTTATTAGAAATGACTATTCTATAGATCTATTTTCCTTGAGATCAAGTTAGGAATTTAAAACAACCAATAGATTGACAACTCTACTGGGGAACTAAAATAAAAGCTATGTCTTATCCTAAAAGTATATATTCCCTTGCAATTGCCAACATTCCTATAGCTAAGGATCAAGAAGCTTCTGTCTAGTTGATCCACCCACATATTTGTGACTCTATTGGAACATGAAGGTAAAATTATGTTTTATCCTAGGGTCTTAGCTAAATTAATCCCCATATATGTTGAAGAGTCAGAGGTCAGATTGTTATGTTCCTTACAAGAAAAGGATGGTGACTCTACTATTTTTCAGTCACAGTTGCAATAGATACAAATCTATTACATAAGTTTTATGTGCCAGAATGTTCTACATAACTCTACTATGAAACAAGATTTAGAGGTTGATTTTCGAAGGAAGCGGTAGGCTTTCAAATTTATTCCTCTATAAGAAGAGGTGGTGACTCTATGAGAGAAGAGGTCTGGTAAAGTTTATACCAGTGGCAAAGATTCTTTCAGGTATTTTACAAAGATTCAAGAAACTTTTCTAGAAATTTAAGATGTATACTCAGCAATCACACTTCTTTTATCAATGTAGATTTGTCATGGAAAGGTATAAGGCTGACTTTAGTAATATTTGTGGGTTTCCAAACCATGTGCCTAATGAAGTTAGGGGCCAGATAACAAAGTTCAATAATGATAGATCCAAAATAGCTAGCAGCCATTTACAAGAATTTTGTGACTTAATGGGAGATTGTGAAATAGATCATGAGGATGTTGTCATAAAGTTGTTTGTTCAAAATTTTAAAGGAGAAGTTAGAGATTGGTTTGCATGTTTACCCAATCAGTTTATTTTTTCATGGAAAGATCTAAAGTTTGCTTTTATGGAATAGTTTGGAGAAAGAATAGACGTTGGTATATTGATTAAAAAGCTCTTTCAGATTGAGAAAGAAGATAAGGAATCAATCCCAGCTTTCAATTTAAGATTTGCCAAAACAGTGAGGGATATTCCTAAAAATATTAGACCTAATGAGGCTATGTGTTTGATCATATATCTAGGTGCATTCAATGAAAAGGATAGTTATCGACTAAGAGATAGGAACCCTACTATAATGCAAGGATATTCTCTGGCCATAAGTATAGAAAATAATTTAAAACATACAAGGATAAAAGATTGTGAGTTTATGGGAAATAGTTATAAAAGGAAGAATGGATCCATCTATTCCCCTATTTGCCATAGGGGAGGCAAACTGGACAACTCAAATAAACCCATCTTAGATCAGTCAATACATAAAACTTAGTGTAATGAAAGGGGTAAAGATTGTGATCAAAACATAAGAATTCAAAGTCTATATAATCTTGTTGCTCATTCATCCCCTTATTATTAGAATAAAAAGAAATCGCCAGAACTTTATAGGGCAACTTATGAGATAACTGATACCTAGGTGCATTAAGAAACATCAATTAAGGAGGTTCCTCTATCTTATGAATATGTGGCAAGTTGTGAGGATATTTCCCCTATTTATGAAGATGTGTATCTTGTATCAAATGAAAAGATTTCATCTCCTAGAGAAATAGCTTTCTTTGAGTCTGAACATTAGGAGGGATTGGTTCTTACCAATAATGCAAAAAGTGCTAAGCAGTTATCAGAATGCTCACACCAGAGTTGTGGAAGCTCTGAGTCAAATAATAACACAGGCTATCAAGACAGTGATATTAGAGAGTGTGCAAACACAATGCATATAAGAGATAACCCACTTTTTGATGAGCCTATGGACTTATCAACATTAAAGGTATGGAGCCTTATGGATACATAGATAATCCACTCTTTGAAGAGAATCTCAAGGAGGCTAATGAACTAATGTTAGTTCAACATATAGAAGTATGTGGGGGAACAAATACTTCATTAATGGATCGGGACCTAGATGATTCCCAATTCCATATTCACCATCAAATGGAATGGCCAGTTCAAATACTGGAAAATAAATTCAGAGTGTCAAATTTTAAAGAAGAAATTGAGTATGATTGTTTTAGGTTTGATACTGACTCAATAAAATCTAAAAATTCCCTCACTACCAACTATGAAATGGATTATGATTCCTTTTATTTTCTAGATGTATGCAAAAAACAAAAGTTAGAGAATAATAGTTATCTCAAGTGGTTGGATATAATTGAACCAGGTACTGACTCTCTTTTTAACAATATTTTCAAATATCTATGGTTCAGAACAATTGGGGAGACTCTGAAGAAAATAGTTGTCCAAAAGGCTATCCAAGTATCTATGACAGAAACAGGTTGAATTTAAGTGAAATTTTCAAAAGCAGCCTAATTAAGTCATTGGAGAATAGAATGTTTGATAGAGGCAAGCTCAGGTTTTTCTCTACATAATGGCCTGGGGCTATTATGTGTTTGGTCTGCTCCTCTAGAGTTTTTCTGAGATCTCACCCTGTTCAGGTTGAACAAGTGTCCCCAACTAGAGCCACTGATGGAACCATATAAAAAATTTCATAGTTCTGTTATTTTTTTCCTCAGGCTTATGTCATTAGGTTGGAAGATTTCTGGACTTAGGGTTCTTTGCATACCAGAAGAAGTGTTAAACCCTAAACCCCCATGCCAAAGTAAAATGTAAAGGTCACATTTGTTATATTTCTTCAGTGACCACTTGTCTCCTATTACCCATAGTTTAAGTTACTTCGTTATGTCCCCCTGAACAATATTTGACCAGCCCCTTGTCATACAGTTACCATTTCTAGCCCATTCCCAAAAAGCTTTATTTTAAAAGAAATCGACCCATTGGCCCCCTTTTTCCTAGAAGGTAAAAGATATTTCTAAAAGCATATACGCCAAGGTCTAGTCCTACTAATTCTTTTTCTGACAGGTGGCGATAATGGGTTTGTTTCCACCAATCTGCCAGCAATAAAATAGTCATGGAGTTGGCATGTACGAAATTGTGGAAAGGGTGACAACTAGTCGATGACTATCAAGGAAGCAAGGGTGGTGGGTCCCATCCGAAATAAAAGTAACTTTAAATGTTTCTGCCATTCCACCATGCTCTATCCCAAAGCCTCGGCTAGCATCCGCGAAAAGGTGGAAGTTTGACATGTGGTTGATGTGTATACAAGAAAAGATCTAGCTGGAGAGGGGCATGTTCTGATGTTATGGTTTTTGTTCCTCCACCATTTTGCTGGGTTATTATTTAGTGTGCCTCGCCGGATCGCGGAACGACAGAATCTTGACACATGGCTTTCTGAGGGATGGGACTAGTGCATTAAATAACAAGGACCTAGTCATATGGGACATAACCACTTATTGGAGAGTTGTCATGTTCATGTGTAGCTAATCTCATGGTCATCTGCCATTCCGTCGAGATCATATCTCTGACCATGTCCTTCAAGTGTGGAATTGTGGATGCTGCCTTAACTATAATACAAAGAGGATATTTTCTCAGGCTCATGGTTGGGAGAGCTATCCAAGTGGTAGGTCATCATTGGGAAAAGCAAGCAATACCCTCCTACTACATAAAAGGCCAAATCAATGTTGTTGGGTCAAGCCAGCTAGGATCATGATCGACAACCAAAATTCAAAAATGTGACAAAGATGAGTTGGTGCTAGATCTAATGAAGCTTCATTGCAAACATTAACTGCTCAAGCATGTGTAGAGTCTCCATCATTGCCACTACGAAGGAATTTACTAATAGAAAGATTTGGCTTATGCAGGCTCGACCTTTGGAAATCCGTGCTTCTACCAGGAATGACATTTCATCTATTGTGTGATGAAATTTGACATGATGACAGTGCTAAATTAAGGAAATCAAGACACCTGACCTGGCATTTTCAATGCAAGAAGTGATGTTCTCACTTATGTGGAATTATGAGTTCCAATCTTTCTATTCATTTATGATAATCTTCAAAATATTTCTATTTATGACAGGAGTGCTTTGAAATGACTGGAATTTATTAGACCAAAGATGTACAGATGTATGCTTGCATCCCAGAATTTCTATAAATAGGTAATTGCTGGTGTTACCTCTTATACTATTTAAAATGTGCTGACAATATGGCTCTCCCCTGCTCCTATGTGTTCTATTTGCTCCCCTGTTCTATCAGATTCTCTTCCTTGCTCTCATGGCTATTAACTTGTCCTTACAGAATTAAGAGACTTGGAGTTTTTTCCCTTTGGAATAGGTGGTATAGGGAAAATTAGAGAATAGTAGAAGCATCCATTGATCCTCTATGATTTCTTCTTCGGTCTCTTATCTCATCTGATGGTGGGTCCTGAGGGCTAATCTCCCAGCTCCAGTAGTTCCTTATTTCTATGAGTTGACATATTTCCTTCTAGAGTAGAGAAGCTTCTCAGCTTCCTCTACCCCTCCCTTACATCTAATTTTCCTAATAGAGCATTAAGTCTAGGTGTAAGGAGACTGCCCACCAGGATGATACAGATAAGGGATGAGAGGAGAATTGTTGTTGTTGCTACTATTCTCTTGGCTTGGCTTCAAGACCTTATGAAGCCAACTAGGTGTGGATTCCCCAATTTTCTGCCTGGTTGAAGTTGCTGGAAACTTATCAACTAGGAGGGGGGAATCATACCACTGTAAAGAAATCTGGAAATAGTGAAGGAGATTCAGGTTTCTTGGGTTTCCTTTCGATATTGTTCTTTACAGGTTTCCTCATTTTTTGGCATGCGGCTTGGAAAGGCAGAGCAGTGAATGCTCTCATCGAATACTTTGATGGCATTTGAGGAGTGCCTGGCTCTAACGGCATCTGACAATGTATCAACCATCAACAAAAACCTGGGCCCATTCCCTGTCAAAAATAACCGGGCATACAGTTATGAAGTGGTTACATCGGCCTCCTCTCACAGCTTCATCTTCTGGTTACTCAAACTTGTAACTTCTTTTGTCTTGAAGCTTGAAGCTTGTCTACTCCCTTATTTATATAAAAGAGAATTTAGGGCTTGTGAAAATTATTGGTTCAAGGTCATGTCTCCAGACTTATTTTAAAATATGGGATCAATCTGGTTAAGGAGGAGTTGTAAATAGTTTGTTTTCTGCAAATAGAATCAGTCGTCTGTTTTCAAGTTTTCATTCTGAGTTTTAAGATGTCTTGATAGAGCTACAAAGGCTGTGTTATAATTTATTAAATAGTTTACTTTACAAATCCTGTTGAGTCTTGAAGTGTACTGTCTCCTACTTCATGTATACAGTTCTACATTTATGAATATATATTTGATTAAGGATAATTTTTATTCATCATCACAGTCTTTCCTGTGTTTGTGTATTTTTCTTGTGGCATTTACTCAAGTAGTAAACTAAATGGATGCAAGAGAATATTGAATGTAGTATTGGTTTACAGGGATAACTAAGCATGGTTAACTCCAAGACTAGTAAAGTATTTTAATGTAAGGCATTATTATATCTTTACAGTAAACTAAGTTTTATTACATCACAGTTCTTTAAAGTTTCTGTAAATTTTTTGACTCTATGGCCCTTTGTTAGGCACTGATCTATTCATGAATACTATACTAAGCTTACACCCCTTCAATCGTCCTCATCATTTTTAATGGAATCAACACATTTTCCCTTCCAGCAATAGGTTTTAGAAGTTCAGTTCATTTTACATGTTCCTCTACAAAGAATAGGATTAAAGCTTAAGAATTTAGCCCATCTCTTTACTTATCAGACATTTTTTAAGCAATCTAGAAGGAACATATCTGTTATAGGAACAATGTTATTAAGCAAGTATCTCAAGGACCCACCGTCCATTTGAATAGAATACTGTTTTCCCCAAAAGGGAAAGATCCAAAATAGGAACACCCTCCTTGGTTTCACAGAGCCTAAAGTGCAGAGGAAAGAGGGATTGAAAACCCTAATTTCCTATTCATTGGTCAATCCCTCAAGGAAGATCAGTTATTAGAAATAGCTATTCTATAGATCTATTTTCCTTGAGATCAGGTTGGGAATTTAAAACAAGCAACACAAAGAAAGGTCTCTGGATGAAGACAAAGAACAAAGCAAATCAGAACCAGTAAGACCAAATACACCTATGAAGTTAGAATCATTGTTCAATAGTATTGTATAGTATGATGCATTAGGAGAAATTGCTGCTTTGTAGAATAAAGCTAATGAGGTGGAGAAGGCCACCATAGTAGAGGATATTGTTAAGTATATAATTGTTTTAGAAATTGATATGAAAAACATAGAAGATTAGATCCCTCCATAACTGTGGGATGTTTTGATGAAGAGGAGATAGGATGCCATCCAAGAGGAAGGAAAAATAAAAGAATATGCACTGCAAAAGGTTGGTACCTCCTTGATTGCTGAAAATAGAGCTAAATTAGCTCAACTTTGCTCAACTAAGTTCAAAGAAAAGTAGAGAGTAACAACTCTGATGAGCAAAGACAAGAATGATTTTTGAGAAATTGCAAAAGGAAACTATTGAGAAGATTTTTGACATTGCTCAGAAATATGGGATGTTCTCTGATAACTCTGTTGTTGAAGTTGTCACAAAAGAAGAGGTCCTGAACATTGATACTCAACATGAGCATGAAAATGCACAAACACAAGATAATATTTCTCTGGTGTTAGAAGAAATTGCTTAGACTTATAAGGAAGCAGAAGAGAACATTGAAGAAGAAATTGCCACTGATAAGGATGTTGAAAAGGAAAGTGCATCCACTTCTCCCCCGGTAACTGAGGCTTCTATGCCTATGGATAATGTTGATAAGGTCACCAGTGAGCAAGGGATAAAAGAAGTTACAATCACTTCTCCTCCAGAAAACATTGTGAAAACCTCAGAGGCAGAAGATGCAAAGAAAGATGAAGCTGTAAAGGATAAGGAAGAGAAAATAAAGAATAAGAAAATGATAAAGAAGGTCAGGATAAGAACAAAGAAGTTCTCAAAGATACTGGGACAAAGGAAGAAAATATTAAAGACTCCCTTGAAGATAAAGAGGACTTGAAAGAGAACTCTATGGATTTATCAAAGCCTTCCGGTGACTCCTCTGGTTCCTCCAGAAACTCCCTAAAGAATCTACTAAACATGTAGCTAAATTTCCAACCTATTGTATCTTCCCAACTGCTTTAGCTACCAATACAACAAGGAAGCATAGACATGGATAAGATCTCTCCTCTCCAAAAGCTACAACTAGGAGACTTATTTCTTGTCTCTGTTGGAAAAGAAGTGATAGAGACTCATCAGAAAAGTAGAGATATGATTGATGAAGAAGTGAAGGCATTACAAGATGCCATACCTGGTGCAAATATCAACTCATCACTCTCAGGTATAGAAAATTTAAAATCATTAATTAATTCTTTTAAATATTATGCCTTCGATCTCAAGGAACAAATTGAAGATGAGGTAGAAAAGAAAATGAATGATAAGAGAATGATGAAGATGTTTGAAAAATGTGCTTCGACACATAAGAAGTTTCAAGAAGTTTTGAAAGATGCACAAGATTGATAAAGTGAGGCAAAGGCTCTATATCAGTTTGGATTAATGTGGCTAGGAGCCACACAGAGCATTTCTAAGGAAATGGACTCTATTGACTCCCAAATAAATAATGGCTCCAGTGCCTATGATCCGACACTTGATCTTGATGGCACTAGAATGGATGCCATAGAGGATTTACACAAAAAATTCTTTCAGTTGCAGGCTCAAAAGGAGAATATTATTTTTCAATTTGGTGAAATAAGGGATTTAGTGAATCCCAAACTTCTGTTTGTCTCAAAATCTCTTTTGAGTGCTAATAAATCACAGGTGAATTCAATACTGAGCACTTCGAAAGAAGGAAAAGAACTATTAGAGTTTGAGACATAGTTTAGAATTTTGAAGGAAGCAAAGAAGGTTTGGGATGATGGTAAGTAGGAATGGCAAACTCAGGTTCAAAATCTTCAAGCTCAAACCTCATCCGAGTAAAGACAGTTTTTGCAATTTCATTTTTCTGTCTCAGATTCCTTGTAAATATGCGGTATGTATGAAGAGGGTTGTGGTACAAAGTTTTGGTTTTACTCTAGTATATATGCAAAGGGGAGTCATTTTAGTTTGTACATATACTTCTCAGGGGGAGTTAGTTCAAACTTTTAGTTTATATGTACATGAGTATACTTGACAGGGGGAGATCTAGTGTGAATAAAGACTTCTATATATTCCCTTTGCCCTTGATGTCAAAGGGGGAAAGTATTTTGGAGAAATGTTTTGGCATGTTTCCATTGTTTTTTGTCATCTTTGTTGCCTTGTCATTGATGTCAAAAAGGTTGGCATTGTTGATTTGTCATCTAATTAGAAGCATCATGTATTGTTCATGTCTTGTTCATGATAATCAAGTTGGTCATCATATTCTGTGATGAATATCCTTAGGTGATAACAGGCTCTTAATCATGTTGATAAAGAAACAAAACTTCACTTGACCACAAGACTTTGCAAGACAGTGAAGACTGTTTGACAACAAACAAGACTATGAGACATTGTTGGTATGATGAGGTTTGCTAAGTCAATAAAGAGAGGTTGGTTATACAATGTTCAGAGATATCTATGATGAGTATTCTGCAAAATGAACAATGGGCTTCTTGTATCATGACATCCTCTGTATCATTTAGTGGCACTTTGATACATCAAGGTTGAGATGTGTCTTCAGGACTCAGTATTGCATGTCTTCATCAGAGAAGGTGAGTTTCAGTTGTGGATTATCAGTGTTTTTCAATTAGTGGTTGATAATGTTATCATGAAGGGTTAAATGCACTAAAACCCTATCTCTTTTTCTTTGAAATGCTTTCAATAGTGCTTTGAATCATATCTTACCCTAGCCCATCACATAAAATGAACTTTATGTTATAAATTGAAGTTGACCAGAAGCAATAGGTAAATCACTTAAAGTCCACCATTTGGTGGATTTTTAGCACATTCGATGACTGGCCCCGATGCCCTAGGAGCTCTGGTGCCAAAAAGTCATGTTACAAGCTTTTGGCGGGGATATTAATCAAACAGTCAAAGACAAGGCAGGAATGTAAGATCAATGCATAATATTCAAAGTTGATTCAAATTCTAACGGGTATACTTCTGGTTTAAATTTGATGGTCTCTATTTTTGAAAAAGGTTAAAAAAACCCTACCTTTTAGGCTTCCAAATTTGATGTCCTAATGCATGAAGATAAGTGAATGATGGATATTGCTAATTTGGTTATGAGTTCGTGTTTTTATGCTATTTTGAGGAGGCAGTTCTATGTTTTTGCAATGAAAACTTTGATGTTAAAAATATGTTATGATTTGTTTAAATCAAGCTTTTGAAGGCAAGAAGTCTGTTGATGAAGAAAATAGAGATGAAGAAAGATGCAGAGTTTTTGTTTTGAAAGCAGAGGAGAAGAGATTATATATTTGTAGTGATATATTTGCAGAGATTATATATTTTTGTAGTGAGATTATTTGTTTGCAGATAGTTCATTGATAGTTGAAATATGAAAGAGATTTGAAGGCTAAATATCAATCAGGAGTATATAACAATCTTTTGTAGAGATGATTTGTTTTTAGAGGGGAATATTTTTGCAGATGAAAATTAATTATTGCAGGTGTAAACCACATCAAATTGTAGAGGATTTTGCATTGAAGACATTGAAGAATTTGTGTAAACTTGAAGGAGAATATTTGTTGTTGATAATGGTGATATTCAAGGTGTTGTGTATTTTAGTGAATCAGGGTAACCCCTGAATTGACTTCATTCTTGTTCATTTGATTAGTTAATGATCAGTGAGGCTTTGTATGCCAGTGAGGCTTTGTATTTAGTGAGGCTTCTTTGTAGCCAGTGAGGCTTGTTTGGTTAGTAAGACCTATTTGTTTGCCAGTGAGGCATATCTGTGTAGTGAGTGGGTGCTCCTGTTTGGTATTGGAGTTGGTGCTTCATAAGGAGTTGGTGCTCCTAGATACTTTTTGTATAGTCAGTGAGGCATGTTTTTTAGTTAATCCAATGAGGCAGTTTTGAGTGGTTTTTCTACCCCAGGAGGGTTTTCCACTCATGAATTCTTTTGAGTTATGGTCTCAAGTTTTGTATGATTTATTTGTCCTACATGTTTGAACATTCAGCATTATTTGTTTAGTATTTAACTCACTCCATTGATAAAGTTTATTTTCAAGTTTGATAAGTTCTAAAATCTTGTTTTAGATAGACACTGATTCACCCCCCCTCTCAGTGTTGATTATACTCCAACAAGTGGTATCAGAGCTAGTCCCTAGCAAGAAGTTTAACCAACTTAAGGGTTCCTAGTAGTGGAGTACAATGGGTAAGAAGAATATAAATAAGACCTCAAATAGAGAAAAGAAAGATGCTGATCAAAAGATTGTAAAACAAGCCTCAGTTAAGCCTACCAATGAGTTGTTGCATATGTCGCCTTTGGAAATTGAAACAAAGTGTGATAAAGAGAATAGTCTTGCAGTTGAAAATCATGATGAAGAAGGAGATTTTTTTGTGGATGAAGATGGATAGGAGTTCGATGAAGATGATTGTGAGGTTGATATGGAAGGTGAGCTCATATGTGCCCTTGATGAGATCAAAGAACTCAGAATGGAGAACCAAAGGTTAAAATTGTAACTGCAAGAGGAAAAGGAATCCAAGACCAAAACTCTTTCAGATCTTCAAGAGGTAGAAAAATAGATAATAGATTTGAAGGCTCAAATTGCAGAAGTTAAGAAAATAGAAGATGTCAATAATCAGCTAAAGGCCAAAGAAGTTGATTGTGAAAAGTATGAATCTGAGATAGTATCTTTGAAAATTAAATTAGGAAAAATTTCTTTGAAATTACACAAGAAACTCCAATATGAAAAGGATACCGAGTGTTTATTTGATATGTTGGACAAGCAAAAGCATCATAAGGACACTAGTAGTCTTGGTTATGAAGAAGAAGAGTATTCCAAAGTCAGAGATACATCTAGGAAGAAGATAGACCTAGATAAACATTCTGCTGCTCTTGATGAAGACAAGAAGAAAGGAATAGATAAAGTTGCTGATGTTGAAAGAGAAAGGACATGTAGAACCTCAAGATCTTCACCTATCAGAAAATACCATTCAGTAAGGTTCAACTATTCTCAGTTTCATGGTTATTACTATTCTTGTCATATCTATGGTCATAGAGCTAGAGATTGCAGGACTTATACTAGAAATGATTTTGAATGGCATGAGAATAAAAATCTTTCTAGAATGACAAATAAGTGTTATAATATGATATGTTACAATTGTAACCAAGTTGTTCACATAGAAAGGGACTGTTGGATGCATGGAAGATATGATCATAGAAGCAATTTAAGTATGTCAAAGAGATATGATTTATTTACTCCTCCAATTGGTTATAATACCGCATGTTTTAAGTGTCATAAGTTTGGACATAGAGCCAAGTTTTGTAGAAGCAAGTTGTTAAAATCATATGAGCAAGAAGATCCTCTAAACAAGAAAAAGAAGAGACCTATATAGGTATGGAGAAGAAAACAAGAGAAAGAAAAAGGAAAATTCATGCTTGTACTTCATGCACAAGAGGCATCACCAAGTGCATAAGAAGAAGCAAGACCTCAGGGGGCAGATTAGTGTATCATTATTTAACCCCCTTTAAAAGAAGTTTGGTGACAGTAGACTAGATAGTTTGAGATGAAGAGATGTTGCAGAGATAGTAGACTATATTGAACTTTGAATATACGAACCTTCCTTGTGGTTGCAAATCTTTGTTTGCATTCGAGCAGTGAGTATGGTTGGAGTAGAGTAGTTACAATAGCATCATGATTGCAAGATACAGGACAGCATATGATTGGACATGTAATATCTGGCATAGAGGATTCCATGATGAAATGATAGTTTGATAAGTGTTCCTGACAATATATATGTTTGATATCTATTTTGGATGTGCATAGGCTTGTAATATACTTTGGTTTCTATATTCTTTGTGCTATTTCCTCTCGTTTACATTTAGTTGATACTCCTTCAATCACTTTGTGATATATGTTATAACAGTAAGTTGGCAAATGAATAAGTGCCTGGTAATGTGAATACACCATTGACTTGGCACAATTGGTCCTTCTTGTACAAATGGGTAGTTATGATGACATTGGTTCTTATGCTAATACTCTCTCTAAGTCATGATACATTCTTAATTGGCATTTACTTTGAAGGCTGTGATTCTCTGTAACATTGTGCACCCTGAAGACACAAGTTGGTGTTTGTCAAGTGTATTGATGATAACAGTATTATGTAATGATTAGAGATTCCAATTATTGTCTAGACTATAGTGTTCTACTCTGGTCTGATCTGTATTGAGATGATAGTAAGTGATCTCATGAAATTCTAAATAGTATGTAGATGCTTTCCTCAGACTACTTGTTGCAGTATCTATCAACAATGTTCTTACTATGTACCTGATAGAAATTCAGTGGTGTACATGCTTAGACAACCCTGCTTGATACATGCTTATACTTTGCCATGAAAGGACAATGATTTGTTGGGTAGAGAGGAATGTTGTCAGTGTTTGCTTGATCAACTTCAAGTGCAAGGCTACTTCAAAAGTGGAATTTGGTAAAGTGCCACTCTTCAATGTTAAAGTAAAGAGCATGTGTAGTGAAGTTTTATATCAGATATTGAACAGAGTTAGCAAGTGTTTGTTTTCTTTATTTGTTAATGAAGGTTTTCATGATGTCCTTCAATGTGTTTGCTTTGACAGTAATACTATGACTCAATAGTGTATGATGCAGACCTCTAATGATACTTTTGCAGACCTCATGCTAGGCTGCAGTTGTTGATGGTATTTGTTCTTTTGATATTGGTGATACTTCTAGATATTTAGTGTTGATGGTATTAGTGCTTGGTGCATTCAAAAAACTTGCTCTCATAGTCTTGTTACATTGACAGTAATGATGACAGTGGATTTGGAATAGTAGGGCAGTTCTCATGAGTAGCAAGGGCAGCATGAAATGAACATGATTTCATAAAGGAGACATTTTAGACTGTTTGCATCAGATTGTGATCACTTTGTATCAATATTTGTGATGGATGCAAGATCAACGATTTGTAAATATCAAAATAACTTATAAGGATAGAGGTTTTGTTGAAATACAACCTGTTATGCAAGACAAGAAACCAACAAGGGGCAGGAGTTTTTGGACATGTTTGACAGTATAGTGATTTTTTTTGCTGACCATGCTGTGAGCAATGTGAGCAGGGTAGTTGTCATTTGTGAGTTTTGTATTTTGACATAGTGAATAGAATAGTCAATCCAGAGTGAAAGGATTTGTATGTCTCTATTGAATTATGTGTATTGTTTTGATGATTGATGCCTTAGATGTTGTGAAATACAGTATGTAATCTCTGCATATTTAATTTCTCAATGAATATCTTAAGTACCAAATAGGGTGGTATCATGCCATTGATAGTCAAAAAGGGGGAGATAAGTATGTCATGTTGGTGTTTGGTGTTTTGACATCAATGTTAGTCAAAGGGGGAGTTTGTTGTTTGGCATCTTTGTTGCCTTGTCATTGATGTCAAAAAGGTTGGCATTGTTGCTTTGTCATCTAATCAGAAGCATCATGTATTGTTCATGTCTTGTTCATGATAATCAAGTTGGTCATCATATTCTGTGATGAATATCCTCAGGTGATAACAGGGTCTTATTCATGTTGATAAAGAAACAAAACTTCACTTGACCATAGGACTTTGCAAGACAGTGAAGATTGTTTGACAACAAACAAGACTATGAGACATTGTTGGTATGATGAGGTTTGCTAAGTCAATAAAGAGAGGTTGGTTATACAATGTTCAGAGATATCTATGATGAGTATTCTGCAAAATGAACAGTGGGATTCTTGTATCATGACATCCTCTATATCATTTAGTGGCACTTTGATACATCAAGGTTGAGATGTGTCTTCAGGACTCAGTATTGCATGTCTTCATCAGAGAAGGTGAGTTTCAATTGTGGATTATCAGTGTTTTTCAATAAGTAGTTGATAATGTTATCATGAAGGGTTAAATGCACTAAAACCCTATCTCTTTTGCTTTGAAATGCTCTCAATAGTGCTTTGAATCATATCTTACCCTACCCCATCACATAAAATGAACTTTATGTTATAAATTGAAGTTGACCAGAAGCAGCAAGTAAATCACTTAAAGTCCACCGCTTGGTGGGTTTTTAGCACATTTGATGACTGGCCCCGATGCCTTAGGAGCTCCGGTGGTAAAAAGTCATGTTAAAAGATTTTGGCAGGGATATTAGTCAAACGGTCGAAGACAAGGTGGGAATGTAAGATCAATGCATAATATTCAAAGTCGATTCAAATTCTAATGGGTATACCTCTGGTTTAAAGTTGACGGTCTCTATTTTTGAAAAGGCTAAAAACAAGCCTATCTTTTAGGCTTCCAAATTTGATGTCTAAATGCCTGAAGATAAGTGAATGATGGATATTGCTAATTTGGTTATGAGTTCATGTTTTTATGCTATTTTGAGGAGGTAGTTCTATGTTTTTGCAATGAAAACTTTGATGTTAAAAATATGTTATTAAATCAAGCTTTTGAAGGCAAGAAGATTGTTGATGAAGAAAACAAAGATGAAGAAAGATGCAGAGTTTTTGTTTTGAAAGCAGAGGAGAAGAGATTATATATTTGCAGTGATATATTTGCAGAGATTATATATTTTTGTAGTGAGATTATTTGTTTGCAGATAGTTCATTGATAGTTGAAATATGAAAGAGATTTGAAGGCTAAATATCAATCAAGAGTATATATCAATCTTTTGTAGAGATGATTTGTTTTTAGAGGGGAATATTTTTGCAGATGAAAAATAATTATTGTAGGTGTAAACCACATCAAATTGTAGAGATTTTGTATTGAAGACATTGAAGAATTTGTGTAAAGTTGAAGGAGAATATTTGTTGTTGATAATGGCAATATTCAAGGTGTTATGTATTTTAGTGAATCAGGGTAATCCTCTGAATTGAATTCATTCTTGTTCATCTGATTGGTTAATGACTAGTGAGGCTTCTTTGTAGCCAGTGAAGCTTTTTTGGTCAGTAAGACCTATTTGTTTGCCAGTGCGGCATATCTGTGTAGCGAGTAGGTGTTCCTATTTGGTATTGGAGTTGGTGCTCCATAAGGAGTTGGTGCTCCTAGATACTTTTTGTATAGCCAGTGAGGCATGTTTTTTAGTTAAGCTAGTGAGGCAGTTTTGAGTGGTTTTTCTACCCCAGGAGGGTTTTCCACTCGTGTATTCTTTTGAGTTATGGTCTCAAGTTTTGTATGATTTATTTGTCCTACATGTTTGAACATTCAACATTATTTGTTTAGTATTTAACTCACTCCATTTATAAATTTTATTGTCAAGTTTGATAAGTTCTAAAATCTTGTTTTAGATAAACACCGATTCATCCCCCCTCTCAGTGTTTATCTATTAAGTGTGAAGTTATGTGGAAGGTAAATAAGCTATGTGGAGTTAAGTGGGAGCTATTTTAGGTCCATGCCAACGCATTTCAATTTGTTTCAAAGTTTGAATCTTGATGCGAAGCATGTGTGTGAATGTTTGGAGATGACAAGTCCTATATGGCATGTTTTGCACGTTACATCCAATTAGGCCAACCTAATTGATGTTGTGGGTGAAGCAGATATTTAAAGAAGATTATTTTCAGTGTTTAATGATGAGGCAATGAGATGCATGATTCGAGTGATGTGACAAGTGCTTGTGAAAGAAAATTGAGAAAATAGAGAATAGAGCAATGTGATATTTCAGATTAGTGTGAAGAGTTTTGATTATGTAATTTGAGCTTCAATGGAACTATATTTCATGCATAAGTTAGATGCAATTGTAATAGTTCAATTTTGGTGGTGAGCCACAACTCTGCTTCTATCTCTTTCATTCAGGATAGTGAGTCCACCAATTGTATCAACCTTAATTGGTTGCTTTATCATAATATACTGTGAGCTAATCCTCACCATGGTTTTTCCCATTTTGGGTTTTCCATGTAAAAATCCTAGTGTTAATGTGTTATGTGTGGTTCTTATATGTTTCATGTTTCATTTCATTCACTGCAATTAATTATGCTAAAAGGATTGGATGTTCAATGTTTGAATGGTTTAAAATAATATTGATTCACCCCCCTCTCAATATTCTGGGTGTTCAACAATCCTTAGGTTGGAATCATTGTTATTTTGTCAGGTTTTATCATTGGGATCAAGAATTTATTGTTTAATGTTGAAAAAGGTGTTAAAATAGGTCTTGATTAACAAGTGCAAACATTTTAGGTCCACCCAGGTGCTAAACTAAGTGTAAAATGCTAGTGTACAGATTTTACAACATAACAGTCCTTTGATGGAATTTTGGTTGATGTAAGTGAACTTGAATTCACTTAGCAATGTCAAGAATCGTCCTACTCTTCTAGACAACATAGGTTGATTTCAAAAGGTTCTCAATTGTTTCGACTATATCATGACTCTAGTTTCTTGATTCAACATGTAATGGTGCAACCTCATTGTAGAAAACACTATGGTTAAGCATTCTTTTTCATCTTGGGTGTAGTTTTTCCCGTACTCTAGCAACGTTCGACTAATGAAGTATATCGCCATTTGCCTTCTATCATCATCTTCCTAAGCAACATACAAGCTATTGAAATTTTTGTTGCTCTAAAGTAGAGGATGAAAGGTTTGTCATGTCTAAGTGGCATAAGCATTGTTGGAATCAAGAGGAACTTCTTTACTTGTTCAAAGGTATTTTGGCAGTCCATAGTCCATGTTATTTTGGCTTGTTTTTTAGTAATTGATTGATATGATGGATTTTAAATGTCATGTCTGGTATAAAACATCGTATTGCACCTAGTTGTCCTAAGATAGTTCTTACCATAGTTTCACTTGTTGGTGGAGTGGCATTCAACATTGCTATCACTTTGGTGAGGTCTACGTCAATTCTCTTTGAGAAACTATAAAACCCAGTAATTTTCCTACTATTACCCCAAAAATGTATTTTTCTAGATTTAACCTTACTTTGTATTCATGTAATTGGGTGAAAATATTTTGAAGGTATTTAGCATGTTTTGATCATTGTTTAGACTTAGCGAGTAGTTCTTCTACATATGTTTCTACCACCTTATGGATGAGATCATGGAAGATGTGAGTCATGGCTCTTTGATAAGTTGCTCTTGCATTTTTTAATGCAAATGGAATGACTACATAACAAAAAGTTCCCCAAGGGGTTGTGAATGTTATTTTATTTTGCTCAACTTCAAAAAATTTAATTTGATTATATCCCGAGAACCCATCCATGAGGGAAAGCATTTCATATCTTTTGCTTGAATCTACAACTTGATCTATGGATGGTAATGGAAAGTCATCTTTAGGACAGAGTTGATTGATGTCTCTGAAGTCAAGAAATATTCAATGTTTTCCATTTTTCTTCAAGACTGGAATGATGTTTGATACCCAATCTGAATAGTCTACTGGTTTGATGAATCCAACATTCAACAGTTTCTTCAACTATTATTTTACCATTACTATGACTTGGGGTTTTATGGGCCACAAAATTTTTGTTTAATTGGTTTTGCATCTAGTTTCATTAGTAAGTTATGTACCAAAATTTTTGGATCTAAGCCAAGCATGTTTGCATGTGTCCAAGCAAAGATGTCAGAGAATTCAATGAGAAACTCAGTATATTCTTCTAATTATTTGTCATCCAAGTATACCCTGAGCTTCAACACCGTTAATTTTTGAGGAGTTCCTATGTTGAGTTCAATGGTCACCAATCAACAAGGAGTGTCCTTCCTTAAACTTTTGAGGAGCTGGTGGTAACTCTAAATTTCTATCTATTTGTAAGATTTATAACTCACCCCCAAAAGAGTCATCAGGATGGGGAAGGATCATATATCCATTTTTGTGATAGACTCTTGGGAGACCACTGTAAGTGTGTAGGTATTCTAAGATAGCTTCGTCATTTTCAGCATAATCCTTGGTGGGAACTTCCATTTTATCTTCTGCATAGCTTAGCATACTTGGTATGTCTTCACTTTCTAATAAAAAACCACCGCATACTAATATGATGAACTTAGAATTTTGAATCTAAGAATAAGGTGTAAACATCATGGCTGAAGTAGCCATTGAATTTTCTACCAGATTCTCTTTTCTTGGTATGTCTTTTATGGTGAAGAAATCAAAGAACCTGATTAATTTTTGAATAATGTCTTTGTATGGATATAGTCATTCTTATTTCATTTCATAATTTTATGCTACTTGATTGATTATCAATTGGGAATCTCCAAAGGCGGAGATACTCTTGACTCCAATCTTCATGGCGAGCATGATTCCTAGAGATAGAGCTTCATATTTGATAATGTTATTTTCGCAAAAAATTCTAACCTAAAGGTGAAGTGAAGAACCTTTCCTATTGGGGAGGTGAGGATTACTCTTACTACCACTCCTATTTTACAACTTTCTCTGTCAAAATGAAGGGTCCAAAGGTCTTCCATATTTTGAGATTTCGATGTTTCTCCTAGTTCATAGGTTGATCACTTCTTTTATTTTTCTTTGACTTGTCCTTCTTCAGTGATTTCTATTGTACTAATAGGGAATCTTTTAGTATCACCATTATTTGTATTTTCACCATAAGGGATAGCTGCTAGACTAAATGGTGTGTACAGTTTTGTGGAATGGGGATTGAAAGGGAATTCTTTTGTTGGATCTAGGTCTTCGTATGAAATGTCTAGGGCATTCACAATGCCTTTGGTGGTTTCCCTTTCTCCCATGATTTTTATCCCTATGTTTGTTTTCTTCTCCTTTTCCTTTTTTTCTTCTTCCACTATGTAGATATTAAAAGGATTAGGGTCTTCTTTGATGACATGTATTTTGCCCATGTGACTAAAATGGATTACTTGAAATTTAACGTAGAAGCAATAACTTTCATTTTGTAATTCTAACATCTCCCAAGGATCATATTATAGCTATTTTCTCCATAGATCACATAAAACTCTATTGAGAGGGTTTTGGGCCCTAGAGTGATTGATAGATTTATCCTCCCTATTGTTTGAATATTTTGACTATCATAAACCCTTAGGGTTGTGATACTTTTTTTATGCTTGCTTTGTCATATCTAATTCTTTGGAGGAGGGAAAGTGGTAAAAGATTAATTCTTGCCCCCTCATCTATGACAACTCGCTTGATGATGACTTTGTTGACTTGTCTTTGTATATAGAGAGGTGAATATTTCTTTTGTGTCATCTCATTGTCTAGTGGGATTTTTGTATAAGATCAAAGGTGAAAATGATGGGCTTTTCTTGAGTTGAACATCTTACTTCGAACACATCCAAGAATTTTTTGTGATGCATGGGCGAGGCTTTGAGAAAGTATATCACCTACATAAATATGTTCTTAGTTTGACCTGATTGTTCTGCTTCTTGGATGACAAAGACTTCTTGGTTTTGATTCAACTCAATGTGACTTAGAGTTCCTTGGTTAGGAGTTTTTTTGTCATTCAAGGATTCCTTTTCTCTTTGTTGAGATTGGAGGGAAGTCATAAACTTTTGTTGTGGCTCTTTGGAGAGTTTTGAAATGGCTTTATTATACCCATAGCAGGTATTTGTGTCATGACTCTTTGTTCTATGAAACAAACAATAGGTGTTGGGGTCATAGGGAAAGTAATTTGATCCTTGATATCCCTTTTAATTTTTTTGATGAGAATTTTCATTATTCGATGAATTCCCAATGGTATTGATATCTTTTTCTATCAATTTTTTATTGCCTTTCAAGTTTTTTGAGAAATATTTTTTAGAGATTCTTGGAGTTATGACTTTTCCATTCATGTCGTAAGTCTTTCACCCACTATTAATGGTAGCTTGATCAATTCACAACGCACTTTCTAGTGCTTCCTCATAGGATTTGTAGGGTAATTTTTGCACTTCCTCTTAAGCATCCCTATTAAGGGCATGCAAGAAAAGATCGCACAATTCTCTATGGTTCATATTTGGGGCACTTGTTGATGAGTGGAGCACTTGTCTCCATCATGTAACAAAGTGTGCTACTGATTCATTTGTGTCTTGTTTCATAGTTAAGAATTCACGAATCCCTATTTTGATAAGTTTTTTCATGTCAAAAGAAATAACAAATTATCCTGTAAGTTGGTGAAAGGAGTGTATCAAAGCCTCAGGTAATCAATAATACCAATCCAAGGCAATCCCTTCAAGTGTTTTTAGAAAAATTCTCATGACAACTCCATCCCAAGGAAGGAGTTCTCTTACTACAGTTGTGTACACTTTGATGTGAGAATTAGGATCTCCCTCACCTTTGAACTTTATTAAGTCAGGGAGGGTTCATGATAGCAACACATTTTGTATGACATAGTCAAGGGGTTCTTTTAAGTATTCAATATATGTTCCTAAGAATGCGCTTTGAGATTACAGAGTTGATAGCATCAACCCCATTGGTGGATTTTGATACTCAAGTGTAGCAACATGATTTGGTTGATAATTATGAATGGTTTGTAAGTTTTGCATTATATGATTTCCATTTGGGAAGGTCTCATTACTTCCATTTCATGAGTAAAAGTTCAAGTACATGGGATTTTAAGATGCCCCTTGGTCTTGTTCTATTGTATTGTTGCAAGTATTTTCATGTGGTTTTATTTGTTTGTCTTGAAGAGTTTACGCCACCCTTGCTACCTCTAGTGTCCTGATTCTTTGAACTAACATAGCTATGAGTTCTGTAGGGGTAGCATCTCCTATTCCTTGTGTTTCTCCTTTTTTGTGGATTTTCGTGATTGACTCAAGGACACTTAGTTGCTCCCTTAGAGTGTTCACTCATTTCTCTTATTGACAAGCAATATGCAAGGCTTCTTGAGCCTTTTTAATTTCTTGCAAATGTTTTTTGAGGTATCTTAATTCATCATCTAAATGCATTTCCATGTTACTTGTTGAAGGTTAATCCACTTGGTGGATTTCTGATCTTACTAACACCTTGTGTGCTCTAGAGTATGTGGGTTGAATTATCATGCCTTGTTCCCATGTGGGATTTTTAAATGTGAGAGAATGATGTGGTTTTCTTCTATCATTTTCATAATCAAATTTTTCTTAGTCAATGTAGTTAGTGACTAGTGCCATTGAGTTAGGTGGCACATACCTATGAAAGATGGTATTTCAGGTTCTCTAGAGGGAAGATTTTCTAGGTTGGATTTAGATTTTGTCATATTCAGGGGTGCCTTAGATACCATAGAATAAATCAACGAATGATAAAGGCAAGAGTGATAATGAATTTGATGGTAATGATAGAAAATGGATATGAAAGTGCATGGTCAGAAGTTTTTTTTTTCATGTTGGGTTCACCAAAATATGTATGTTGTGAAACATGACTCAAACACAACGTGGATGAGTCAGCCTAGATATCACACACGAACCCTCTCCTTGCTATGGGAAACCTCCAAGTCACTCTCGTTCTCATGGAAAGAGCTAGTCGAGTGGAGGTGAGACCTAGGGGCAGTTCTATTCACATGGAAGTAGAACTTCATAGAGAGCAGTTGGCTACTTTGCAGGCTTGGTATGGATTGCTATATGATGAGCTCGTTCTAGGACTGTTGTGGTGGAGATAATTATATGAACCAAAGGGTCACTAATTCTATGTATCCTATTAGGATTTATTAAGTTCCAATGCTTGGTGGGTAGACTATTTTTCTCGCTGATGAGTCTAGAGTGTTGTAACCTATCCTCATTCATTTGAATGTGTTGTTGTATGTCTCTATGTTGCAAAATCCTATGAGTGTATTCTTAGTCTTCTATGGTTTATTGTGTGTGTTGTGGTCTTGGGTGGATTTCATCTATCTCTTCAAGAATAGCCTTGATCCAATTTCCTCTTATCCATGGGCACATCGAATGCTTGGGAGAGAGTTTGTTGACTAAGAGTTGACCTAGTTTGACTTTGTTTGACTTCGATGTAAGGTCAAAGGTTTGTTTTACCTTTTTATTGAATGTTGAGTATTTCTTGTACCTTGTGATGGAATCAAGGGTTTGAACTTGTTTTAATGTGAAATGTACCTCGTCATGTGATCAAGGGTTTAGTTTTCCTAAGTTCCCAATATTTTTGTATTTTTGTATGAAAGAAACTAGTGTGAATGCAAAATGAATTTTTGGTTCTTTTTCCAATTTGAATAACAAAAGTGATCTATTTAACTAAGAATTTAAATTTGGATGCAATTAATATGAATTTTCTAAATGTAATCTAAACTATGTTTTTGGTATTTTGTGAGATAATTTTTTATTATAATCTATGAATTGAAATTGCTTGAATGAAATAACTTGAATTGAAATCTAATCTATTGCAATAATTATAATCTAATCAATGCTAATCAAATCAAATCTAAACCTATAAAGGAAAAAGCAAACATAAATATTACTTAGGATCCAAGAGAAAATTTGTGATTTAGTTAACTACAAAAGCATATAAAGAATCTGGATTTCTCTTTGGCGCATGAGCCTGGCATATCTGTTGATGATGATTCTTAGTCATAACAACATGCACAAAAATTTGCACAATAAACCTTTATTATCTTGTAAATTACGATCAATTTAAGATAAATTGATGACTCCAAGGCTCCGTTGATCATGTCATGATCGTCTGACGTTACTCAGAGGTTGATGTGACATGTTTTCCATTTCAAGGGGTCTTACGTCTATCTAGATGATGTATGATGCAACTGTATCCTGTAAATTCACTTCACAAAAAGGTTATTTCTACTTTATCCCAAGGTTCACTATGATATTTGTAAGTTTGGTCAATTTTCTTGATCATTGATCATCATGAACTTACACACTCTTTTACACTGTGTATTTATTCAAATAATGTGTTTGCAAGTGGATTTTCATGTGTTTATCATGTATATTTATATGTATTGGCATGATATTTATCAATTTGACATGCTTTCACTCAAAATATGCTCTGTATTTTCAATTATCTATGAGATATCTGCATATTTCATGTTTATTTGCTTTGGATCGTATATTATTTGTAATTATGGAAGTGATTTGTAATGAAATTCAAAGAAATTTAAAGAAATACTTCTAAATTTGGTGAACCTTTAGCTATTGAGTAACATACATTCAAGATACAGTCATGAAGAGAAGAAATCAAACCATAATCCACCAGGTTGTTCCACAGCTAGGTATGGTTGATGCTAACTTCAAAGGAACAAAGAATGAAAACAACATATGCAGACTGAAAATCACTCCAAGGGACGCAGCTAATCAATGCATATATCCAGATTCCACTCACAGATTACTTAGGATTTACAATGATTTGTAATCAAAACAGCTTCTCTTTCATTAAGTATGCAAAACATGTACATTCACAATAACCTTGAAATTAGTCCTGAATTCTTCAGTAATCAAATTTCAATTAAGTTTTCTAATAATCAAAAGATTGCGCTCCTCCACCTTTTATAGAATAAGGAGAGGAGGCAATTACAACTGACCAATGGTCAAGATTTATCAATTCAGATCAATGGTTAACAATTCTCCATTGACTTAGTCAACACCTTCATTCATGGCACAAGTTGACAACTGGCAACCATCTACATGACTTGCTACTCATAAGTAACCTTATGCATATGTTTGCTTGGTGATGCATCTACACTTACTCCTCATCTCCTTCTTCTTCTTCATTCTCTTCATCACTTTCACTATCTACGTCACCCTCATCTTCACTACTGCTCTGATGTAGATCATCTTGAATATGGACCTTTACTGTTGTCCTGATTACCTTATATAGCTGCACAATTCTATCTAGCTCCCCTCCATCTTGGACTTTAGATTCTATTATTGCATGTTTATGGGAGTGAAATTTAGCCTTGAGGGCCTCCATCTTGCCTTTCCTACTGTTTAATGTCTCATTATATGTTTCCACCTTAACCTTCATCCTCATGATTCTATTCATCACTTCCTCCATCAAGTGGTTTAGGGGGTCATCTGCTACATGCTTGAAATTATCATGTAGAACCTTAACAGCAAAAACTGCATCTTGATTCTCAATTTTACCTTCTATTTTTCCTTCTAAAGCTTCCAATGTCTCTGCCTCATATGCTATCACGCTATGCAGTTTGATACTGATGTCCCTGAGCTTGCCACTGCCTTTCTTTAACACATCACATTCAAAACAGATATCTTCATACCAGATCCCCATTAGCAGGGCAATGTTATTATTTAATACCTTGTTACTTATCAAAATCTGTGGATCAATTCTTGTTATCTCACTTAGAGCACCGAGGTCCTTTTCCAATTTGAATGACCTTCTACCTGTTTCATTTTGCATCTTGTCTACCTTTCTCTTTAAGGTGCTCAAAGAATTTCATCTCTGCAGAGAAGTCTGTACCACCTCCTCAACTCCAACAAATGCTGATAACATCCATCTCTTCATCACCATCACCTCGTGCTTCATTAGGTCCAATTTGGTAACCTCATCTTGTGATATAATAGACAACAAGGTGGCAGGATTAGCAGGTGCATGATTAGAATCAATTAACCCTTTTATAAAAGAATGCAATTGAGCAATGTGCTCTTTATGTACCTTATTCTTCTCATTTTCCCTCTTTACCATTTGGGTTAGAGAATCAATAATATCCTCTCCCTCTTGACCTTCTTGGTCCTCATTTGTAAAACCTATATCAACATTAGTGATCTGAAACTCTTCCAGGCTTATTTTGCCTTTCTCCTTTTCAACTATAGGGAGAGCCACCTGTGTGGTCCTCCTACATGTAGTAGGATCTCTTTTTATCACGGATGTCATCCTATCCTTTCTCTTTAGCTTCATCATGCTCTTGAAAAATAGGGTAGACACATCAAAATCCTACACCTCCTCCACCTGTTACACATGTATTTCTTGTCGCAACCAATGAGGTATATCACCCCTAGATTCTTGATGACCTCCTCCTATGTCATGAGTGTCCCACTCTCCTGTATCAGTTTCTATCCTTGGTGGTGAAGGCACCTTCTTGACTTCTTCCTCATGCAATTCATCATGAGGGGAATCCTGCTGGGGTTCTTCTTGTTGAAGGACCTTTTGTGGAGGAGGCTCTTGTGAAGTACTAATACTCTGATCATGTGCCTCCCCTGGTGAGTTTTCCTTAGGGATTTCTTGATTTTTCTCTTTAGGCTCATTTTGTAGTAAATCAGCCTCTTAAGGAATCTCTGTACTTTGGTCTTGAGTATCACCTTGATTACTCCCAGCCACATCTTCTATCTCTTTCTCCTTTCTGTCACCTTGTGACGAGCCTAGCTCCATACCCTTAGATGTATCAGCTTCTTTTGTATTGGCTTCTTCCTTAGCTGATTTCTCTTCTGATGTTGGGCCTTTACCTTGATCACCCCCACTTTGTTGTTGTACCTTTGATTCTTTTGATTCAGTGGGTACCTTATCTTGATCTTGGTTCTGATCAGGTGGAGCATCACCCTTCTCAGTTTTATCTATCTCATCAGTCCATTTAGGCTCCAATGGTGGATTATTGTCTCTATTTGGGCTTACATCACCCCTATATGTCAGGTCCACTATTGCAGGGCTTGTAACATGTTCAACTAGATTATCTAGCCCTATCCATTGGGCTACTCCCTCAGGACTATCTTGTTTCATTTCTGCCACTTGTTTTTCCTCTTGTAATGCCCTCATCTAGGCTAATGGGGTCCCATGAAGAGTCATCCTGGTGTTAGTAACTAGGGTTTCCATACATTGCATGGCCACATCCTGGACTACCTCATCATTTGATAGTTCTATAGTATCATCCAGAGGGAAAGGAGACTCCTTACTAGCCATGAGAACTTCTCTTGTTTGCTCCTCAGCCCTCTTAGTTTTAAACCTAATTATTTCAGGAATGGGGACATCATGTTGTAGTTATTTCTTGAAAAATTCACTGCCCCTTCCTCTCAATATGATGGGATCAGTGCCGATATCCCCCCTCATGGATGTTCTCTACCTTTTGGGTGGTGACATCTATGGCATCCCCTTCCTCTTCTTGCCGGCTATCAGCAAGTCATCATCCTTGGGTTCCTTATTCAATTGTTCCTCTTCCAAGGGGTTATCTTCTTCTAATACATGTTGTAGGGTTGGTCCTTCCACCTGCATCTCTATTCTTTCAGTAACTGGCCTCAAAATCCTCTTTGTCTTTGGTTTCTCTAGTGGTGATGTGGGTATATGAGCTGATGCATATGCACCCTCACCCTTAGTAGCAATTCTTTCTATGATCACCCCCTTTGGTTCATTTTCAACTTTCTTACCTTTGGAGGATATCTTCTTTTGTTTTTGAGTGGGTAATCTCTCCCCATTAGATTTTCTCTTCTCAATAAGGAAATCATCATATTCTTCATCAGATAATTCCTGTCTCTTTTTCTTATTGTCAACAGTAAGGGCCATGCCTCTCTTCTTCAATTTGGCAATTTCTGCATCTACCCAACTTTGGGTCAACTAGATCACCCCTTGCATCATCTGATCCAAGGATATATCCTCTGGTTGTGTGAGATCAAGAGCCGATATGGTGTCATTATACACCTTCTTGTCTTCATATTCATCAGACATTATCTTCTCATCATCCTTATGCAGTTGTGCTAGCACTGGGATGCAGTCAAAAGTTCTGATTTGATTCAAGGTGAGCCTTTGATATTTCCTTCTTCTCACCTTAGCTTCATCATCACAATTAGTCCAAAAGTCCTCCAAATGCTTTTGGTGTATTTGTTTCCTGAGTAGCTTCTGTATCCTACCATAAGGGTCATATGATCTGATGAGAGGAAATAGTTGTAGGTACATTAGTTTTAGCCCCTCAATGGCATGCTTTATTCTCTCTAAATCTAGGCATAAATACCATCCCATGTATACCAGAAATAAAACAGGGGGAATCTTCTTTTGTTTCTTATAAGCCTCAACTGAAGTAGACACCTGTCTGGTAAATTCCATCAAAAGGACCCTATCAGTAGGGTACTTGGGCAACATGAAGGATTGTCCCTCAAAACCCTCAATTCTAATATACGAAAAGGTAGCAAATTGGATGAACCATGTTCCATGTTTGTAAATCACCTCCTAAGCTTCCATGTTCAGCCTTTTGGTCTGATCCTCTTCCATTGTTCTAACCAAATGCATTGAAAATGCATCATTTACCAATTTGTAATCTTGGAGATATACTTTTCTTTGTAATTGGGGATAATGATCCCATATATGCACATCATCTACATCACTACCAACCTTACCTACTATTCGTAAGGCATCAAATGTTCCTCTGAAAGCACAAGAGTATACCACATATGAGGTCATGTAGAATAAGCATGCCTGTCCTCCTAGCTTCCTCATCCCCTCATCTAGTGAATCACTGATGATCTTGTCCCATAGGTTATCTGAGTATAACACCATCTGGATGATCCCAAACATCCAATTCTCAAAATTACCAATATGAGGTCTGCCAGTCATCCTGCTCAACAGGGCAATTATATATTGATACTCATCATCAAAATCAACTTATACAGGTATACTGGTAGCTTGGTCGAAGTTGTATAAGTGCTACTCTTCGACCTCCATTAATACATCTTCTTCCTGGCCTCTTTCTTTTTATTATTATACTCTGCCTCCAGCTTTTGGACATCCACATTGACCACCTTATTTCCTACTAGTAAGTTGAAAGTGGTGGTGATGCCCTTAACTGAAAAGTTAGCATATATCCTGCCATGTTTTTCCACTTGTCTAGTTTTTGGGTTATAATTCCATGCACATTCAACTACTAATTCTAGGGCATCCATGGCATAAGGAAAACTAGCTGCATGCCACATGCTAGTTGCAAACACCCTATCCAGAATAGGACTGTCTGTATCATTATCTAACCTTGTTGACCATACATCCAAATTTGTACTCCCTTGATGCATATCACTAATGACCCCATATATGAATTGCACCCCTTCTAGTTGCACAAACATGGGCTTCAGAAACTCAGCCTCAGACCTATTTCTTCTGATGTCGGCCATTGATTCCCGCATCAGACCTATGGTACTTATGTGTATTTTCAACAGTATCATGCATCTTTTATCTATTACCCTTCATTTTAACCTTCCCTATGCAACATCATGAGGATTTACCCTTGTAAAGATAAAT
The DNA here is from genome assembly GCA_027924645.1 of Cunninghamia lanceolata. Lineage (NCBI taxonomy): Eukaryota > Viridiplantae > Streptophyta > Pinopsida > Cupressales > Cupressaceae > Cunninghamia > Cunninghamia lanceolata. The sequence goes on along the minus strand of BSBN01001272.1, from coordinate 13,294,343 downwards.
ATTTTACCTGGATTTGCAGAAAATGACAACGGGGAGGTTTTGAAGTTACTCACTTGATAACACTTTCCTTTGGATTATATGAGTGATTACAGGAAAGACTATAAACGTGTAGGGTCACCTGTTTCGTTCCGTTATGCTGAAGGATCTAATCCGTTGGTAGGTAGCTGACAAGGGTTTGACTTTTAGAGCTCTGTAATTTTTGATTTATCTTAAGGTAAATGAAAATGACCTTTGAATTTCACTTTTAAACAGATCAATAAGACAAATTAGGGTAAAGTGTGTTGTCTTGATCAAATATGTCAATCATTTGCATAGAATTCGTAGATGCCGCCAAGTGTTTGATTCATATTTGCAATCGGCGGGGCTTCATCTACCGCGTTAATTTCATTTAATGTTGGGGGGTGATCTTAGAAAGATCAGGGATATTCAGAAATATGACCTTCCATGGATAATGACCCCCATCTTTGCGTGAGATAATCCTTTACTAAAGGTCAGGTGATATGGTCAACCTTTTGACCATAGGACAAATTGGGTCATGAAATTAAGACTAGGGGCTCCTCAAAATATGACCCCATCCTCAGGGACAAGATCATGATGACATCATCATGCCATCGATGTTTTATTTATTATCACTTTAGTGACATCATTGTCATATTGAAAATATGATGGATATTGGAAATAAGACCCCCCCGCAGGTCAAATGAGATGATGATTGTTGGCAAGAGACACTATATGGATTCATGGTTGTTGTCATTGATGGCAACAAAGGTCATCCCACATATCCGCAAGTCATGGTGTGTCTCTACCGGAAGTTAGAATGAAGATTGTTGTGGTCCAGTGAACAAGAACAGAGCATGTGGCAAGGTCCGACAGATTGGTCCGGATCTCTCAGAGAAGTGTCTTGGTGTAGTGCAGATTTGGGGAAGTCAAGAGGACTACCTTGAGTAGTATATTCCAAGGATTTAGCCTCCGATGATGAACAAAGAAAAAGATATGAATAGTTGAGTACCGGATTCCTGAGAGACAATGAGAACAGAGGAAGAACTGATTGATAGAGTATCAGACTATTTCCCGGTTGTGTTACTGTTGATGGTAAAGGTTGTGAAGGCATGAATCATGTTTGGCCGACATGATTAATGATATCTGCAAGTATATGCTTGATCTGCATTACTTGATATGCAAGGATTCAGCCGACAGAACAGAGTTTGTGAGAAGATAGATTATTCCGGGTGCCGACTAGAAAGATAATGAAATCACTAGTGCAGATATATATAGAGGATGGATTTAGTTGTGAAAATTGTAATGGTGTGAAGGTGTATGCGAATAAATACAGAGCAGAGCAGAAGTAGTAAGAAAGATCCGGTATGTGAAAAGATAGCAGAATAAAGAACAGAGGAAAGATGAAGTGCAGCAGATCAGTATACTGAGCCTAACCGGAACTGAACTCCAGCATATGAAGATGCTTCCAATCAGTTCAAGTATTGTATAACATTCTTTTGTAGATAGTGTGTCTCCTTGTAGGTAGTGTGCCTCTTTGTGAGCAGTGTGCTCGGGTAGTGAGCCCTAATTGGCAAGTGTCATTTTGTAATTCCTTATTCTTCTAACAGAGAATAATCTTTGGGTTAATCACCCCGTGGTTTTCTCCCTTAACCGGGTTTCCACGTCAAAAATACTGTGTCATGTGTTTCTCATTTCATGGTAATGTTTGTTTGTTTGATTCAATTAATAAGAAAGTTTAAAAGAAGAAATAATTAGGATAACTGATTCACCCCCCCTCTCAGTTATCAACAATTGGTATCAGAGCAAGGTTCCTTCTAATAGAGCCTAACAGCTTGAGGAAGATCTGGGAGTTCAAATGGATGCATATGGTTTAAGGGAGCAACTCAAGACTGCCCTTGAGGATCTTGAACAGTCAAATTCTGAAGTCAATGAATTAAAGGAAAGACTCAAACAGGCTGATGAATTCATGAGAGAATTAAAGGACAAATTAAGTCTCTCTATGAAAAAGAGAAAGGAGCTGCTCCAACAATTGGCAATACAAAGTGAAGAAAGCAATACAGATGAAGAATTGACTGAGAAAACCAAGTTATGTGAAAAATTATCAAAAGAAGTCATTATGTTAAGACATGAAATGGAATCAGGAACTATAAAGTTTACTCAAGAGATTGAAGAGAAAAGAAAAGCTGAAGACAATCTAAGACAATCTCTTAAAGAGAAATCAGAAGAATGCCACCAGATGGACAGGATTATCAGACATCTTGAATCTGATCTTGAAGATGCCAAAGATAATGAAGAAAAACTTGAGGATCAAATTGTCTCTCTCAAAAGAGATCTTCAAACAGCAAATGAATATAAAGAAAAATTCAAGATAAGTTCTGCCCAACTTGAAGTACTTCTTGGAAGTCAAAAGAGGACAGATGACAAGTATGGTTTGGGATATGAGAAAGGAGAAAGCTCCGGATCCGGTCAAAAGAATTTTGGATCAGAAAATCCAAGGAATAGACCTAGAAGACCTCCGGTAAGATAGCCCAATGCTCAAAGATATCCATCTTTCAATGGATACTGCCACAGCTGCAATCACTTTGGTCACAAAGCTAATCAGTGTAGAAAAAGGATGAATCAAACTAATCCATCCTTCTCCGGATAGTGCTTTAACTGCAAAAGGTATGGACACAAGTCTCATGAATGCAGAAATATGCAAGTAAACAAATCATTCAATGGTAGATGTTTTACATGCAATAGAGTAGGTCATATGGCTAATCAATGCAGATTAAGAGTTTATCAGTCAAATATGCAAAGAAATGTTATTTGCCAAATCTGTAATAGGTCCGGTCATAATGCTAAAGTCTGCAGAAGCAAGAATCAGGACAAAAGAGGTCCGGTGTATAATCAGAATCAAGACAAGGGTAAACAAAAGATGAATGCGGATGAAGTTAGGAATCAGATGAACAAGATTTGGGTGAAGAAAAGTTCAGAGAATGTAGAGGTTGGATCCGCACCAGACTCTGGTGCTGATATTTCTTCCGGAAATTAAAAAGTGAGCTCTGGCTCAGGGGGAGACTCAAAGAAAATCCTATTCCCCCAGCCAATCAAGTGGTGCTGGATGTGATACAAGATGTGGAGTAAAGGGTTTGAAGATATAAGTCCTGAGATGATCCAGACAAGATTTCAGAGGTCCGCATGAAGATGCAAAGAAGTTGTGATCGATCAAGTAAGACCTATTCCGGGAGATGCTCCGGAATGACAGAGGACTACAAAAGGGTCCGGAGAGATCCAGAAGTACATTATTTTGCTCTGCAGACTAGACAGAATGTTTGGGATGTTCTTGTAATGTGTCATCTCGATTTACTCATGATTGAAAGATCCGCATGATGTTCATAGATCAGAACTGATCTGGGATACTCCAAGCTATCCGGATAAGGCAAACCAGAATAATATAGGTGGAGTATTTATTGCAAACAGATATTAGGGTTTGCGAAACGATATAAGGGATTTCTCAACAATCACTTGATCATTCCACATCCAAGAAGAAGTGAAAAGCAGAGCTCTGCAACAAAATTCATCAAGTTCACCGAAGATCTCCTACTGAAGTCATTGCATACAGAAATCAATCCGGCCACTCCGTGCAACCGAAGACGCAAAAGGTATTTTCCACTTTCGATATCTTGCTACAAATCTTTTGAAGAAATGGCTACTCCAAATATAGTAAAAATCTCAGATAGGCCCCGACCTGAATTTAAGAAACATCCATACAAGTCATTGGAGGTAGATCCCTTAGGAGCATTTTCCAGTGTTCCTCATGGAGTTTTACACACAGAAGGCATTAGGGTTTACATACATGCAAGCATTGAGGATCTCTATCACAAACAACTGATAGACAATGCTTTTGAGCTTAAACCAGAGTACAAGGGTATCCAGAAGAAATAGTTTGATCAATTCATTCATTTCCCCTGCTTTGAAGAAGAAGAATGGGTCCGATATGTATTGAGCAGAATGCATGACAACTTCCTATGGCTGGATAGACCCTACAAAATCACAAAAGAGGCAATTAGGGCAGTAACTGGTCTATACTCTTCCGGAGGGATACCTATTCTCAAATCTGTCAAGAACAACATTGTAACTGAGGCCACCGGATCAAAATTTGATAAGAGGGCAATGACCATTGAAGATATTTCGGATCCGGATATCAAGTATGCATCCATGATAATAGGATACAAGATCTATCATGCCAGCAGGGAGAATTTTGTATCTGGAACTGCAGTGTATACTGCCTATGAAATGCTAAGGAAGAATGCAGAATATGATCTCTGCGAACTACTCTTAAGCCAATTAATGGAAAATATACAGAAAATCAAGAAGGACAAGAAGAATTCCTTTAAGTATGGTACTCTTATATTATGTCTATTCTTCTACTTCATGAATGAGCTGCCTGGATCAAGTGGATGGGCATGGCAGAATGACAAACCTGTTGCAGTCCAAATAAGAGACTATCTACATGGGCTTGGGGATGCCAAAGCAAGAAATACAGCCCTATGGGGATACTTTAAAAACCTCCAAAGCATGATGCAAGCAAGAGAAAGAATTCCCCAGTCTCTTGTTGAAAAATACAAAGACTCAGTGTGCTTTATGGTGGACACTGATCAATGCCTAATGGAGGCAGTGGAACCAAGGACTGTCTGGATCATGTCCATGGGGTATGAAGTCGATGAACAAATAGTGGAGCTGCATGTTCAACACATGCTAAGTCAGCCCAAAGATCCAAAGGCAGAAAGGTTTGTAACCTTTGAGGAGTTGAGTGTAAAGATACATGTAGAACTCAGGGAACCTGAAATAAAGAGGAAGGTGAGAAAAGAAGTAGAGCATATTGCTCAAGGCCTAGGCATCTCAAAAGAGGCACTTGATGCCAGCTGGGAAAAGAGGAGAAAGGCTGAGGAAGAAAAGAAAAGTAAAGAAAGTGTTCCAGTTGAAACTTCCACCCAGACCAGATCATCAAAAAGATCTGCACCTCCCACAACCAAAAGTTTAAAACTGGAAGTCCAGGCATCCTGTAAAAGATCTAAGACAAAAGCCACAAGGGTTTATGAAAGCCAAAAGGATGAAGAGGAAACTAAGTCAGATGAGGGAGTAAAAGAAATAAAGAAGCAGAAGAAGAAAGGATCCGGGAAACCCTCCACAGGCCAAGACAAGGAAGAAATGGCAGAGGAATTTGCTGAAAAGCCCACTCTGTCTCTAGATAGTGTAGTCAAATCAGTCACTACGGATGGGAACCTTCAACCGGTGGCTGAATTCTATGATGACTACAATGAGGCAGATCAAAAGATCCTGTAAGAAGCTATAATAAGGTAATTGAACATCTACAATAAAGATTTTATTGAGATTATCTCTAAAATCCCAAAGAGTCTAGAGATGGAATTAGAGATAAGAAAGAACAATGCCATGGCAAAAGACCTTGAGATCAGGGAACAGATAGCTATTCAGCTATATCCTTCAATTGATCACAAAATAATGAACATGGTATTCAAAGACTGCAAGGATGAATTCAGGAGCGAAGCAAGGATGAATCAGCTTATGCTTGGTGAGACCGACAAGGTAGCCAAGGACACTGAAGAGATTCTCTGGAAAACCTTCAAAAGGTTTAATCTTCCTGTTGTAGAGGACTTAGGTGCAGAAACAGCTGTGGACTTGGAATCATCTGCTCCGGAAGAAGTGGCCCTTGAACAGACTAACATCTCTCCTCTGGTTTCCCCTGCAGTCTCCGGATCCCAAGAAGAAGAGAAACTACAGGAGAAAGAAGCAGCAGTTAAAGAAAAAGAGGTTGACAGCACCAAGGATGCAGAGAAAGAGAAGATCCCAACAGAGAAAACCACAACTGAAAGTGGCAAGAGTAAGGAAGGAGAAAAGATTCCAAAGGACAAAACTGCAGAAGAGAAGAAACATCTGTCTCCGGCAAGAGACACTGCACAAACTATTCAAGAATTCTTGACAAAAGCCACTATAGAAATTGATGAATCGTACCTGCTAAAAGGACCATTAGATTTTGACTCTTTGTCACCGGTACAAATAATGAAAATAGCCTCATTTGCAAATGAGAAAGTCAAAGAGAAACTACTGAAATCTCACATGGAAGACTGTGAGCTTATGGAGGTAGCATCTAGAGTGCTGGAAAAGATCATGCCATCTTTTCAGAAGGATCCCACAGCCTCCTCTTCCAGTAATCTCAAAACCTTAGTCAGCAGTGTTAGTACACATTTTGAATCTCTAGAAAAATCAGCTGAAGAAAAGGTCCGGAAGGAGTTTTTGGATAAAAGGTTCTCCGAGGTTCAGGGTTTGATCATTAATGATAGGAGAAACATGAACATTGGGATAAAGAGCTTAGAAAATGCTCTTAAGGATGGCGGTGAAATATACAAATTTTGTATCTCCTGGTCCAAGGTAATAGTGGACATTGAGAAGAAAATAAAAGAGCAAGAGGACACACTACTTAGCTTGTCTCAAAGTTTTGATCCTCTTTCTTCCTCTATAACAAATCAAGAATGTCAGACTATTGCAGTCTTGAGTGAAATCAAGAAATTGGAGAAGGAAAGGAAAAATAGAATAAGCAGGTTGAGTGAGCTCAGGGGGTTAATTGTCCCTAAGCTAGAGGCCATGCATGAGGCCATAGCAAAAGCTCAAATCACAGCCCAGACAAGTGATCCGAAAGATCTAAAAAGGGCAGATGCATTTGCATTTTTGTTGAGTGGTCACATTTCAATTTTGGATAGAATGAAGCAAAGTTGGGCTACAGAACTGATCCAACTGAAGACATCTTTTGCAGACATTCTTCAGTATATGTGAGTATGTAAATATGTGGCTATGTATAGAAAATTTTTGAAAATTTTGGTGTGTGGACCCTACCCTTTGCCATTGATGTCAAAGGGGGAGTGAGGAGCAGTGAAAAATGAGGAATCCAACTAAGGGGGAGTTCCAGAAATTGTATATAAAGATAGAGCATCAGCCAAGGGGGAGCATAGTGTAAACACTTAGTCATTTTTCACTAAGTGTTGCCATCAATGCCAAAGGGGGAGATTGTTGGCAAGAGACACTATATGGATTCATGGTTGTTGTTATTGATGGCAACAAAGGTCATCCCACATATCCGCAAGTCATGGTGTGTCTCTACCGGAAGTCAGAATGAAGATTGTTGTGGTCTGGGGAACAAGAACAGAGCATGTGGCAAGGTCCGACAGATTGGTCCGGATCTCTCAGAGGAAGTGTCTTGGTGCAGTGCGGATTTGGGGAAGTCAAGAGGACTACCTTGAGTAGTATATTCCAAGGATTTAGCCTCTGGTGATGAACAAAGAAAAAGATATGAATAGTTGAGTACCGGATTCCTGAGAGACAATGAGAACAGAGGAAGAACTGACTGACAGAGTATCAGACTATTTTCCGGTTGTGTTACTGTTGATGGTAAAGGTTGTGAAGGCATGAATCATGTTTGGCCGACATGATTAATGATATCTACAAGTATATGCTTGATCCGCATTACTTGATATGCAAGGATTCAGCCGACAGAACAGAGTTTGTGAGAAGATAGATTATTCAGGGTGCCGACTAGAAAGATAATGAAATCACTAGTGCGGATATATATAGAGGATGGATTTAGTTGTGAAAATTGTAATGGTGTGAAGGTGTATGCGAATAAATATAGAGCAGAGCAGAAGCAGTAAGAAAGATCCGGTATGTGAAAAGATAGCAGAATAAAGAACAGAGGAAAGATGAAGTGCAGCAGATCAGTATACTGAGCCTAACCGGAACTGAACTCCAGCATATGAAGATGCTTCCAATCAGTTCAAGTATTGTATAACATTCTTTTGTAGACAGTGTGTCTCCTTGTAGGCAGTGTGCCTCTTTGTGAGCAGTGTGCTCGGGCAGTGAGCCCTAATTGGCAAGTACCATTTTGTAATTCCTTATTCTTCTAACAGAGAATAATCTTTGGGTTAATCACCCCATGGTTTTCTCCCTTAACTGGGTTTCCACGTCAAAAATACTGTGTCATGTGTTTCTCATTTCATGGTAATGTTTGTTTGTTTGATTCAATTAATAAGAAAGTTTAAAAGAAGAAATAATTAGGATAACTGATTCACCCCCCCCCTCTCAGTTATCAACAATGATGTCATCATCAAGGTGACTTCTTTCATTCATTGGAATTGGATGACGTCATTGTCATATAGGCATAGGGTGATATCCGTGAAGGGGTGATATTTGGAAAGATGACTGATGTTAGAAATATGACCCCCTGTGAATATATGAAGCTCTTTTGACGGGTAGATGTTGGCTCTTATTTAATTTTGACGCTCGCGTATTGGGCACCTTGTGGTCCTCGGGGTGATGATTCCAAGTCTGGGTGATGTTATCGAATATGACTGATGTTAGAAATATGACTCCCCCTAGAGATATCAGGTTTGACCAAACTTTGACTCAACATAACTTTTGGCCCTTAGACAATTTTGGGGTGATCCAAAAGGCAAACCTGCTCAAAATTTTGTGTACTTTCCAACCATGAGGTTAATAGAAAATATTGATTTTGATGACTAGCCTCATCTAGTGGTGAATCCATCCCCTTAAAGGTGACATACATGACCAATTTTACCAAACCACCCAAAGCAGGAAACAAGCAAGCAACAAGCAGAAAGAAAAGTTGGGTCCTTGTTTTGCTAAGGAAAAATGGGGCGTGTTGTGTAACTACACAACAATATCCTCAAAAGTCATTAAATGGAAACATGCTTTCATCTATAGCAGTGGGGAAATCCTCTTGGTGATAAGGATGAAGTGAAATTGATTGAATGATTGAGCTATTGAAGATATGATTAATTGAATTGAGCTACTTGAAGTTATGAAGCACTATGGCTTGGCAATTTGTGACCATAACAATGTTATTGAAGATTTTGAAAGCTTGTCAACTATACTAAGAAAGAAAAAGGCTCATAATTCCTACGAAGAGCATAAGAATGCTGTGGAGAAAAAAATAGTTGGGCAAGAGTCTGCAACAATTAATTTGCCTAACATATTGCATATAGGAAGGGGGTATTTATAGGCTGGGAGAGATCACAAAGGGTGGAGCTGATTGAAGAGTTGACTCAATTGATTGATGAGTTAACAGGATTGATTGAGGAGTGAATAGGCCTAATTAGGGAGTGAACTGAGCTTGATAGCTTATCACTCATGGAGGAAGGAGAGTTAGTATGAGAAGAAAGGGAGATAGGAATATCTTTGTTGGAGCTAAGAATAGAGTGATTGGGAGTGGATAATGACTTAAAAATAGACTAGGCTCAGTTAGGGTCGAATATGCATGCAAATTGGAGCAAAAACAAAGATAATTTGGGCTTGAACTAAGGAGAAACTCACTATTGATCATTATTTTTACATATTCATAACAAAAGTTAAAATTCACAAAATGAACCTAAACTATCTTGAAAGATATGAAGAAATAGATTAAGAGTTCTTAATCCCAAGTTTTTGTATGGTCAGGTCTTGACCTTGTGGACAATTCAATAGGTTAATGTGAAACTGTAATATGCAAGGGGCCTTACTTGATTTAAGGTGATCTATGACTCACTGAACTCGAATTATGCAAATTATTGCAAATATCAACAAATTATCCATTTTCTTTGCATAAATTTACTGCATTAACACAAAGCTTTGTATGATTTATAATGAAACAAGGTTTTTCTTTTCAAATTGATATGAAAATTGTCAAATATTAACACAATTATGTATGCTCTTTTCAAATGTAAGACAATTTCATTAAAATCTCTGCGTTTGAGCTAATTATTTCCAATGTTTGGAGAAAAGTTAGAGAAATTCAAATTGAACATCACTTTACTACAGGATCTAAATGCTCTGCTATCCACGTTGTAAGAAATACATAAAACTTGATCAAATCCACATATTAAATCTTTAAATGTGAAGCCCTGAGTATTTTCATGAACACACATCCAAGATTGCAAGCTTGTAAAGAGAATACATTCAAATATAAGTAAACGTCAGAAAACACTTAGAAAATAGATGCAGAATCCCAAATTTACTTGTATTTGAAGTATACAGTCATGTATGATTTACAATGTATGAATAACCAGTTTGCTTCATTAATCAAATCAACAGAAAACTTACAAATGTCTTACAGATACAATAAGGAAGCTAGATATTCCACGCATTCCTCAGTGTAGACACTGGCGACTTCCCTCTATTTTAAACTAAAATACTTCTATACTCAAAATGCTCCAACAAATTACAAGTTTCAGCTCTATTTTATAAATCCCTGTGTCCCTAATATACAAATAGCAAAGCCTCTTATATAGAGTTTGAAGTTGCATTTTGCTATGGTTACAAAACTTAACCTACGGCCAAGATCTCTCTATTATTGATCAAGGGTGCATATTCATCTCTAACCGCCTCTCAAAATATCTGAATGGTATCTTTTCTTCCTCAAAGGATGCTATTGGAATCTTTTCAAAAATAAGATTCCCCTTTCGTTGACTTCTGCCTTCTTATAGACTTTCTCGTAGATACCCCCTTACTTGATCCTTTTCAATATTGTTTGCCCTTTTTAAAAATTTTCACTCCTTCAAATATGATTTGAAATTATTAATTACACCTTCTATAAAGGTGCGGTCTCCTCCTGGACTCTTTGTCCAGACATACTCCTGCATTGTAATTCCATCCTTCAGTTTCTTTTCTTTGTTTTCTGAACCCTCACTCTTCTTCTTGTATTTCCTCATCTTGGCATTTTCCTCCATCAAAGAGTCAATCATTTGTTTACTAAGGTCCGCTTCAGGACTTTCCATGCATGGTGTAAAAATAGCATCAAATTCTGTTAAAGCTCTCTCCAATTCATACGCTGGTGTATCCATGCATTCATGATCTAATAGTCTTTCCACTATCCTTTTATGCATTCTGATCATTTCATCTGCCCTTTCCTCTAAATCTTGAGCAATAGTTATGCACCTTTTAAGACTATCCTCTTCAAATTTTAGTTCTAACCTCACCTGTGGCACTTGATTTGCCATTGAAGGTGTAATTACTCCTTCATTTATTAATTCTTCTACTCTCTCTTCAATTTCCTTTAACTATTTCAATTCAAATGTGCACTCTTCTCTTCTAAATTGGCCATTATGTACGAGTATACTGCATTTATTCTTTTCCCTTGCAGCCACTTCCCATCTTTCCACTGCTTGTTTTATTACCTATTCTCCTTCTTGCATGAAATCTTTGAACCATTCTTCAAACACATTGGCTTTCAGCCTTTTATTTTCCATATGTCAACTGCTATCTCATTAGGCAATTCTGGCACTGTTGTATTGGGATCAAATATTCCCTTAATGAATTGTTGCAATTGGACAATGTGTCCTTTCAAATATTCTTGTTTATCTTTATCCTTTCTTAACATTTATGTTGTCACCTGGTGCATGTCTTCTCACTCACTTATGTGTTGCTCCCTTGTTGTATGCCCCAGGTCAAAATTGAGTATTTTATACTCATCTATAGTTATTTCTCCTTTTTCCTTCTCTTTTTGGGGTATGGCCAAGTTTAGTGTCCTAGATCCATCTGGACCTCTTTGTAAGGCTAACATTGTTCTGGCCTTTCTCTTTTCTTTCCTTGGCGTTGTATTACCCAGTAGACTTTTGATATAAATAGGTACCAATTGTACCTCCTTCTTTTCTTTTCTTATTTCTACCCCTAACCAAGTTGGGACCTCTTTTGTGCCTTCAGTAGTTTTTTCTTCATCAATTACCTCTTCCTGAGGTTTTTCTACTTCTCCCTGTTGCTGTTGTGGAGGAGGCTACTATTGAGGGGCTGCTTCTTGTATGATTGGATCATCCTACTGTTGAGACTCACCCTCATTTTCTTCTTCTTCAATTTCTGTGTCCCCTCCACCTTCATCTTTTCCTTCAGGACTCTCTCCCTTTGATGATTCTTTTTCTTGGTCCTCTTCCTTATGTCTATATCCTCTGCTTGCTTTTCAATTTTACCTTCATCAATGTTCTCTATATGTTCTTCACCCTCAGGTTTCTTAGTTGCATTCTCTGTAGTTTCACCTTCCTTTTGTTCTTTTTTAGACCTGCTAATTTGCTTTGTATGTGCAGGTGATCCTACCATTGTATCATCCTCTTTTACTTCCTTTTCTTGTTCTTTCCTGCTTTCTATGTTCTTTTCCTCTTCACTCTATTCACCATACATATTAAGAATATTTAGTACATCTACACCTAAGGTGCCCATTCCTGTTTCTTCCTTTGCTTGAGCAGGTTTTTCTTTTACTATCTCTTCAGGTGCATCTTCCTTTTCAGACTCCTCAATTTTATGTGCTTCCTCTTGCACATCTTTTATTATTTCAGGAGACACCATGGTACCAAATGGATCTACTATTCCTGATTCCTCTTGTACCCTTTCAGACATTGAGCCTTGTTCAGTTTCCATCTCAGCCTAAGTGTTTTTCTCCTCTTCTTCACTTAAGAATTCACTAGATTCTTCTTCCACTCCAATTTATTTTCCTAATTCCATTTCTCATTCCTCACTTTCACTACTGTCATCCACAATGTGTACAGTCTCAGTGGTTTGCTCAGCTTCATGTGCTTTTGACCCTTGCAATATTTCCCCAGCTTTACCTAAGCATATGTTTGTCTCTTTTCTGCTAAGGTGGATGCACTAGGTATATCACTCAACTTTGCACATATCTGCTATGCTCCTATAACTTCACTTGTTTTTGAAGTCTCCCCTTTAGATATGCTTATTGGTATTGCTTTTCTGACCTTCTATCCTGTTGTTTCCTTGGAGGTCTGTGCTTCTTCCATACTAATATAATGGCTTAATGATTTCACCTCCACAAATGTACCGGTTGACACTACTACTGTCACTCCCAATGCGTAGGGATCCATTAAAGTAGCATTTTTATATTTCTCTACAATTTTAGTTTCTACAATCTTTCTTTTCTTCTCATAAAAACATTGGGGATCATCACTAGGCTCTCTTACTCTCTTTTTCCCTTTCTTTGGATATGTGATTTCCCTCCCCTCAACTTTGAGCTCTTCAGTCCTATCTTTTAACCATGTTTTTGAAAACAATATGACTGGTTTTGACAATGTGTCCAAAGAAGTATTCCACGGTTGTGACCAATTAGTCTCTCCAATAGGAGCGAGCCCGGTACTTTCATAATTATGATGCAACACATTTCCATCATCCTCAACCTCTGGGGGAACATATATATCTCCCATAGATCTCATTTGATCAACTGTTAGTCTTTTATGAGCCCTCTTTCTTACCTCTCTATCATTCTTGCAATCTGACCAAAAATCCTCAATATGTATTTGATGTTTAAACTTTTTATCAATTGAAGTTTGAATTCTACGAAAGGGGTCAAACCTTCTGATCAAACTCCTCAAATCCATAATATCTCAATTCCTATTCTACATAACCAACAACTTCTTCACTATAGCATGAATTTCTACCAATTGACCAAGGTAGTTTAAGATTTCCCCTGCTAAACATTTTCTTGTACATTCTAAAGGTATTCAAATTATGCCTTGAAAACTCCAGAATAATCAATTTATTGGATGGATACCTGGGTAGCATGAAAGGTTTTCCCTCAAATCTCTTAGTTTTGATGTAAGTAAAATGCTCAAATTGAATATACCAGGAACTATACAACCCAATTGTATCCTCTGCATCTTTAGATATCCTCTTATCAGGTTCTTCCCTTAAAATTCTAACCATATAGGTATAGAATACATCATTATTTAAAGCACACTTTTTCAACGCATTCTCTTCTTGTAAATCAGGATAATGCTCATATACCAATTTTTGACCTGGACCATTTCCCAAGGTTCCAACCCTGTCTATCCCATGTATGAATGGTTGAACCTCTGCTGCACATGAATACAACAAGTATGAAGATAAATAGAAAGGCAACAACTTTTGCTTCCTTAGCATTGCCTGCTTCCATATCGCTGTGCTTGTGGCCTTAGCCCAGTGAATTTGTCCCTGCTCTTTTACTTCTTCTCTCATAAACTCGATGACAGTAAACATCCATGGTTCACACTTAGTGCCCTCTCTCAATCCCACCAATCTACTTAACATGGTAATCATCAGGTATATTTCCTCTTTGAAGGATATTCTCATCAAGATTCTTGTGCACTCTTGCCACAGCCTTGGGTTTGTTTTCTCGGCTGTACCAACTATAAAATATCTTGCCCCTGCATTCCCTTTCATTACTATGAAAATCTTCATTGTATTGATCTATGTCAATATCCACCATTTTCTCATTTATCTCTAGACCAAATGTTCTTGCAATACCTTCCATGGATAAGTCTGCAATGAGTCTATCATAAAACATTATTTTCCTAATGGATGGGTCATATAAGTATAATCAATCCAGACACAAATCCCTAGCTTCCATAGCCAAACGAAAACCAGCAGCTCTATACAATCCACTCTCCCATAGACACCACATATCAGGTGTAGCGTCTGCTGCTGTGATTTTCTACAGAACATCATCTGCATCATAATTTCCTATATTTGTGTCTATTCCCACTCCAGTGTAGCTAATCAATGACGGGTACCCTCTGTGTAGTGGCAACTCTTCTTTTTCTACTTCCTTGCGCGGCTTTCTCTCTTTTTTAACTTCTCCACCTATATCTACCTTTTTCTTCTTTGGGGCCATCCTGTGGAAAAATACATCCTTTTAACTTTTTGTTTTACCCTTTTTACCTAGGGTTTTACTACGAATTTTTTATTTTTTACCATTTTACCCTAACCCCTGTTTATCTTTTCCATTTTGACTTACACATTTGTTTAACCCAACCCAGCTAATTAATTATTAAATCAGCAATTTAATGAATGTGTACATTTCATAATGAAATCACAGAAATCTACTTTGCATTTTTATCAACTGAATTGTAACGGTGTTTTAAGATAAATACCTATATTTCTTGACAATTCAACCTTTACGTCATTGACTTACTTTACCATCTTGTATTCCGTCTAGCTTCTGTAATTTTGTCGCTTTGATGAATTTTGTTTAATTTTTTGTAGCAATTCTTCTTTCTACAGTTTTAACTCTTGACAATGTAAATCTGAAAGAAAAATGGCTTTAAATTTACCCTAACTCCTTTGAATTTTACTCTTTTTGGGTGTTAGCTCAGCATTAATTACAACAATTAATGCGCATAAGGCTTCAGCTTTCTATTTCAGAGTTTTGGCTTTAACGTTTTTATTTTTAGTTTATTTCTACATACATCTCATTTTCTTGCATCTTTCTTTGTATGTTGTTCTTTGTATGTCCCCCTTTGTATGTTTTCAACATACAAGTCCATATGCAACGAGTCATACACCATGTTATTTCCTTTTTCTTTATATCCATGTTTGTATCTTCAATTTGTATATCGCAATGTATGTTGACCTATATAAGCACATATACAAACCACACATACAAACCCTTTTTACCTTTTATCTTTCTGTCAATGTCTTTTATTTCTTTGTATATTGGAAATGTATACTATTAACATACAATTGCCCCTAACATACAAGGTTTTTCCTTTATTTAAATTCCTTTTCGAATCCATCTTGCATATTTCATTTGTATGTTCACTTGTATGTCAGCTTTGTATACTCATCTGTCGATACAATACAACCTCAAGATACTATCTGCGGGACCCACTTTACTTTCCAACTTGTATCTATCCTTATATACAAGCCTTGATACATGCAAACTCTTTTGTATCTTTCCTTCGGAGTTCTCCTTTTTATAAATCACAGTACATAATTCTTCGGCTCCACACATGTATATAAAGTGAAATGCATCTTTTAATATGCATTTAGGTACAATGCATTACTTATATTAGATTTTAATTCTTTTGACTTCCGCATTGTATGTATATAAAAAGGGATAACCTGAAACATACAACATACAAGCCGCAAAACATACCACGATAAAACCAACTTTCATACTTTTTCATGTCTGTGACATGTATAGTGCAATGTATGTCACCTTTGTATCTTTATTTTGCACCAAACATATAACCTAATATAGAACCGGTGGACCTAACCCATTATCCATTTCACTTCTAAATTCTGTCGGGTCTGACTTGTACATAAAGCATAAAACATTAATAATATGCATACAAGTATAAAAGTTCATACACCTGACAACTCTATGCGACTAAGACAATGACTTCACATACAAATGACCTTGTATATGCAACATACAAACCTTCCTATAGTGCATTTTACCAAAACATTCATATCTTGCAGAATATTAGGAATTTTGAAATGATTCAAAAAGCAACCCCCATTCATTTTTGACAAAGAATTCACCTCTATCCTGCCCTGGTACTTAATGCTTTTTTTTTTTTTTTTCAACAAGGTTTGTAATTTTCACTTCCTTTTCCCTTTTACCACCAAGCAAACCCACACACAAGCGAAAAGCTATAGCCACAACAGGGTTCCTCATTTTGCTAAGGAATAAAATGGGGCGTGTTGTGAGCACAAAAACAACTAGCAACTAAAAATAATAATTAAATTAAAACCATTAAAGAAAACTAAATGAAATAGATTCATAACTTCCAACTTTCTTTTCTGCAAATCATTATTTTACTTGAGACCTAATGTATTCAATAAGGTGCATGAATTTCCCCATTCAGTTTAAGTGGGTGCATGTGATTAATAATCCTCATCTTGAAAATAAGTTGAACAAACTAGTGACCGATATTAAACTACATAGTTGATGTCATTCCATCATAGCCAACTGGATAGAGCCTTGCTGCCAGTAGGTGTCTATAGCCCCGACAAGGTTATCATTACAATTCTCCTAAGTAGAGCCCCACTACCAGCAAGCGTTTATAACCCTGGTAGAGTTACTTAGATGGCTTAATCTAGATTTTCAGTAAAATCCATTTTATTAATTTGCTTATTTTATATTTTATGTAAGATAGAGACCTTATAAGATATTACATTTGTAACTTCATGATGCAAGATATGATCACTTGTTGAAATTAAGCTGAGAATTGTAATGGTAGCAAGGGTGACCTCTGATTTTTCACCTAACACCTACACTAGTATGTTCAACAAACCCAAGGATTTTAGGTGTGTCATTGTGAGAAACTTCCCTTGAATACTCAACCCATAGTTATTGAATACAAAATTTCACAAGACAAACCATTTTCAACATTCATGACAGTCACAACAAGTTATGCATAAATTTCAAATAATTAACCTTAAATTTTCTATTATTTTGAGTGGTTGTTAATCTTCTCCTGTATACTTCAAAACAAAACAAACATCCCTACCAAGGTAACACAACAGACAACCCAACAAAACAAAACAAACAAAAACAAAACAAGACAAGACAACACCCAACAAAACTGTACATTATTTACACTATGATACAGAACATACCCACTACCCTCACCTCAAGCCTGAAAGTAATGTTTCAAATGTTGGCCATTAACAGATAATGGCACATCTTCTCCAGTCAAGGTCTTGAGCTTGAAAGTATTATCCCCTATTATCTCTGTGACCTGTAATGGACCTAGCCATAATTTGTCAAACTTTCCATGATTTCCTTTCTTTTCATGTGTTTTATCCCAACACAACACTAAGTCTGATATTTTGAATGTTTTGACTCTTGCTCTTTTGTCAAACCATCTTTTGATCACTGCTTGATGTTTGGCAAATTTTTCAATGGCTTAATCTCTCTTCTCATGCAATTGTAACAGCTGGATTATCCTGGCTTCTCTGTGATCATCAAATCCTAAATACTCATTAGTAAACTTCCAAACAGGTATTCTTAAATTCACTGGAAGTATGGGATCAGTCCCATAAACTAGGTGATAAGGTGCATTGCCTAAGGCTGACTTAACCTTAGTCCTATCTACCCACAGCGCATACTTTAACAATGTATTCTATTCTCTAGGATTTTTTACAATTAGCTTCTTGATTATATCCAATAAAATTTTGTTTGTGAACTCAGCTAAACCATTCCCTTGAGGATAATAATTCAAAGAAAATTTTAAAACTATCCCATATTCAAATGCCCATTTAGAAAATTTCAAAGAAGAAAATGCAGGGCCATTATGTTGTGTGGTTACACAACACGCCCCATTTTGACTTGACAAAATAGGGACCCAACTTTTTGCTTGGCTTGTTCTGTCCTTCTTGGCGGTTTGGTAAAAGCAAGTCATGCGGATCGTCATGCAAGAAAGGCGTGGTAAGTCATCATCATGAGGTCAGTTTGTCAAATTTCATATTTTATTCCAATAACCTCATATTTGGATAGACTATCAAATTTCATGTAGGTTTGCCTTTTGCATCACCCTCATATTCATCAGGATGTGAAAGTTATGAACGGTCAAAGTCCTGGTCAAACTTGATATTCATAAGGGGGGATCATATTTCTTAATATCAGTCATCTTTCAAAAGATCACCCCAATCTAATTTATCACCCGATAATTCATGCGATCCAAATATCCAGACATCAATTTTAGGTGATAGTGACCTTTACCCGTCAATAGCCTTATGTTTCCCGCGAGGATCATATTTCTCAATGTAACCCGATATTTCTCAATAACCTCTTGATGCAAAATATCCCCCTAAGCCATTATCCCGATGACATCATTTGAGTCTGATAAACAAAGAAACTAACATGACGATGACGTCATCATCACATTTACCTCTCGGCGGCATATTTCGTAAACATGATCCTGCTCCTATAACATGGTGATGACGTCATGATGCCTTAGCGATATTATGAGAAAATATCTGGATGACATCACCCTGATATTCTGAGAGAGGTTATGCTTTATCCAGTCATCATCATTTCATAACATCACCCCATATATTGAAATATCCTCCTGATGTATAAAACATGACCTGAGGGTGCATTGATCACCCGATCTTGTTGAAGATACTTTCCTATCGAAAAGGATGATCACCTTGCACTCGGGACGATATTTGAATATCACCCAGATATTTGAATATCATCTTGTCATTTGAATATCATCCTGTCATATGAGTATCACCCCACTCCCATTGCCGCCATTAACATTTAATGCACGTAGAGGTGGTAGGTAGTTCCCGCCGACCACAAAACCTGATGAAACACTTGGCGAAATCCTGAGTTTCCGTGCTAAGGATCAACGAATAGAATCTAATCTGTCAGGATTTGCCCTAATTTTTACCCTAATTACAAGGTTAAAAGGTAAATTCACCGCCATTTCAAACTTACCTTGCGATAAAATTATTTTCACAGAGCATAAGCTTCCAAACCCTCATACTGACGATACTCGTACGAACCGAGATTACAAACAGGAGGAAGTGTGAAATCATCACCAGAATTAAAGGCATTTTCAAGAAACCACTGGTATAATCAAGGGGATTTGCATAACCAGGTAAGTAATTGAAACCCTCATCCTGTTGCTTCTGCACATTCAAGTATGATGTTGTAGGTTCTTGTTGTATGCATCCCAGGATAAGTAAATGCTAAATAAGTATAATATGCATGATGTTAATATAAATAATTGTTATATGCATGCTTGTGAGTATCCATTGTAAGACAAATTGTGTTAATTGCAGATATCCATAGCTGACAAAAGGTTAGCTAAGTGTGAGGCTGAATTCAAGAAGCCTATGTTCTCATCTCCAAGAGGCATCCTGTTCAAGTATGGTGCAATTACGGATACACATCAAGGAAGCACTGATTTGGAGGCCTGGTTCGCCAGAATGAACGATGAGAAGAATAGAAGCCCCTTGTTGGATGCAGTGTTCATGTCTGGATTGTGGAATGCAACTGGATTTCTGTACTCCATGGAGTCTCCAGAGCTGGTGATTGAATGTGCACGAAATTACAATCCAGAGACCAGAAAGGTGGTAAAACATGGAAGAGTATATGCAGACCTATCCATTAAGGGTCTTTCTAAGATGTTTGGACTGCAATTGGGCAGGAAGGTTAACAGTGTGGACCTGAAGAAGTCATAAATTGAGTATGAGAATAATAAGAAGCAGGCTAGGAAGAATATGTATCAGTGGAGGGCCAAGAACAACACATATCCTGTAGCTGCCAAACTTCCTGTGCACCTGTTTAAGTATGATTTTGATGAAGGATATCAATACATGATTGCATTGCTCAGCAGAGTGACAGGCCAGCCTGATGCTGGTAGTTTCAAGGACTAGATGTATGGTGTTATCATGATGTGCATCTATGCAAACATCAAGCCACTATGGGGCCAGTTGATAAGTGATGCTCTACATGAGCAGCTGATGAACCTGGGAGGTTCAAATTGTTCTTTTTACATGACATCATATGTTGTCTACTCCTATGCTTACAAAGGCACATTTGATGCACTGGTTACAGATGGAAAAGTTACAGGCACAATCAATGATGTGCATATTTGGGATCATCATCCCCAGTTGCAGAGAGTTAACTACCTCCAAGATTACAAACTAGTCAATGATGCATTCTCTATGCATCTAGTAAGGACCATGGAGGAGGACAGAGCAAAGAGATTGAGCATGGAGGCTCAAGAAATAATCTATAGGCATGGAGCCTGGTACATTCAATTTGCCACATTTTCTTATATGAGGATTGAGGGTTTTGAGGGACATCCCCTCATGCTGCCAAGATACCCCACTGATGCAGTGATACTGATGGAATTCATAAGGCAGAGCTCCACAATGCTGAAGACATATAAGGATGCACATAAGCTACTACAAATTTTGTTTCCAGTCACTATTGACTGGTACATGTGCCTAGATTTAGAAAGCATTAAGAAGGTGATGGTCAGCTTGAATAAAATGCAGTTGTAGCCATTCCCACTAATAAGACCATATGATCCTTATGGGAGGATACATAAAATAACAAGGAGGCCTATTCATCAGAGGCACCTAGAAGACTTCTAGGCAGATTGTGAAGATGAAGCAGAAGCCAGAAGAAGAAGATACCAAAGGTTGACACTAAATCAAGTCAAAACCTTTGACTGTATCCCCATTCCTCAACAGTTGAAGAAAGATGATGGCAGGATAATGGCAGATGAGTATGAGGAGAAGAAAATATATAATGATACCATATCTGCACCTGACCTGACCATACAAGAGGATATTTATTTGGATCCTTTCATTGCCAGGACCTTACAGCTAACCCAAGCTTGGGTTGATGAACAGATTGAGGCATTGAAGAAGAAAGGTGTTGCCATTACTGTGGACAACAAGAAGAAGGGGCAGGATATTCCTGATGAGGAATATGATGACTTTATAAATGAAAAGAGAAAATCTAAAGGAGAAAGGTTGCCTCCACAACAACAACAAAGCAAAATACCCCCTAAGAAGAAGAAAATTGATAATGAACCCAAAGGGGTGATCATAGAAAGGGCAACGTTTCCAGCTAAGGAGGCAACATCAGGATCAGGATCAAGATCAGCATCACCTCCACAGACAAGGAAACAAAAGTCCAAGAAAGATAAGACAGTGGAGGCAAAACTTACTGAGACCCAAGAGGAGGGTCAGTCCTCATGGCAACCAACAGAAGAAGAGAATATCCTTATGGAGGAAGAGCCTAAAGAAGAGGAGGCCCCCTTGCTATTCAAAAGGAAGAGAAGAGCCCCACAAGTGGTGGTAGCTACCCCACCTAAGAGACCAAGAACCTCCATGAGGGGTGAAATAAAGCAATCCCCTACACTAGTGAAAGGGGCAGGTAGCGAAGTTGTGCATAAGGAATTTCAGCACAATGTTCCACTTCCTACCATTGTGAAGTTCAAGACTAAACTTGCAGAAGATCAGATGAAAGAAACCTCGCCAAGAGGTCATATCTCATTAGAGGAGACAATTAACCTATTTGATGATGAGGTTGTGAAGGAGGTATCTTCACAAAAGATGGAAACCCTTGCTGTAGGTACACAAATGACCCCTCACAAGACTCCAACAGTTCAAATAGTACTGGAGGAGATGAAGCAAGTGGAAGTAGAAAAAGAAAAGAGCCTAGAGAAGGTAGCCCAAGAAATAGGGCTGGACACACTAATTGCACAGGTGACAAGTCCTGTAGTGGTAGATTTGATAGATAAACAGGATGCAAGTCCTGAACATCCAGCAGGTACACCTAACAAAGGGCAACATACAAAAGAAGTGAAGATGGCAGAACTAGAAGGCCATGCTTCAGAAATAAGCCAACAAAGCTCACAGGATGCATCAACGAAGCCTGCTATAGTAGAGGTTTAGGAAAAGAAGGCTGATGAGAAGGATGTAGTAGAAGATCCTGCTTCCAAAGTTCAAGAAGTAAGCAGTATAGGTGCAAAACAAATAGTAGCTTCAGAACAAACACCAGCACCTAAGGAGGATTCTGCAATATCCAGTGCGGTGAATGTGCATCATGAAGAAGAAAAGTCAAGAGTGGATGAGATAATAATAGAGAAGGATCATGATCATCATATGGACACATCAAAAGATCCTCCACCTCAGGATGATGCTCCTCCAGAAAAAGAAGTTCCTCAGCAGGAGGATATACCACAGGATCACCCTCAGATAGAGCATCATGAAGAACAAATGAGGAAATCACCATCTCCATCACATATGCTGACAGATACAGGAGATCAAGGTGAACATCATGATGATGTGGAAAAGCATGATCAGGTACCTCCATGGTTAGGAAAGGAAGTTAATGCAGAGGTAGATTTGGATACAAGAATTTGATGTATCTACCTTATTTTCTGAGAATATAATGAAACCAAAGAGGAAGGCCAGAATGACTTTGGCCATTAAGAGAGATCCTACAACTGGTAGAAGAACAGCACAGGTAGCAATCCCTACTGTGGAGAAGAAGAAAGGTAAAATTACCTTAGATGAATTTCAGATCAGCACAGTAGACTTGGCATTTGCTAATGAAGACCAGGAGGGTCAAGAGGGCAAAGACATTATAGATTCTTTGATTCAGAAAGTGAAAAGAGAAAAAGAGAAAAATAAGGAACACAAAGAGCACATTGCTCAGTTGCATGCCTATATAGGGAGGTTGACTAATACTGAAGATACTCCAACTGAACATGCAGTCCCATTGACTGCCATTTCCTAGGAAGGAGTAAATAAATTAGATCTCATGAAACATGAGTCATCTGTATTAAGGAAATGGATGCTATCCACATTTGATATAGAAGAGGAAGTGGTAAAAGCCTCTCTAAAGAGATGGAATTCCCTCAGTATCTCCAGGAAGAAGGTAGACAAATTCCAAATGGAGACAGGGAAGAGGTCATTCCAATTAGAGAAGACATTGTCTGCCTTAGATGAAATAAGGAGGATTAATCCACAAATACTCAAAAATAAATAGGTACTGGATAATAACGCTACATTATTAATAGACAAATGGTACCAGGACATTCAATTTGAATGTGGAGTACTTAAAAGATGCAATAATAAATTGAGAGATATCAGCATGAAACTACGTGATATGATGTCTGTTGAGGTAGAAATTTTGGAAACATTGGAAGGAAAAGTGGAAGGGAAGGTAGAGAATCAGGATGAAGAGTTTTCCATCAAAGCTTTACACGGCAACTTCCAATCAGTAGCTGATGATCCACTTGTTCACTTGACGGAGGAAGTCATAGATAAAATGATGAGAATCAAGGTCAAGATGGAAAACTACAATGAGACGCTGAACAACAGGAAAAATAAGTTGGAAAACATCAGAGGTAAATATCAAATGCATAAGCATGCCATCATCAAAGCGAGAACTCAAGATGGTGGGGAGATTGATAGAATATTACAGTTATATGAAAATGTCAAGATGATCATGCAGCCTCATATACGGGGTCTTCTTCATCAGGATGATGAAAGTTCAGAAAGTGATGCACCTGACGATGAAGCTCATGAGTCAGACAAGGAGCATGATGAGGATACATCATAAAAGGAGATATAAGCATCAGTTACTTATGAAAATAAGTACTCCAAATAGTTGCTAGCTGGCAACTTGTGCCATTTTGATAAGGTTGACAAAGTCAAAGAGAAATACTGATCGTAGATATTCATAGACAAATCAAGATCTGAGATCTTTTTGTAACGGATTCCTCACCTTGTTCTATAAAAGGTGCTGGAATGCCTCATTTCTATTATTCAAAACTTAATTGAAATCCGTCTGCTGAAATATTCAGGGCTCATTTCAAAGCTTTTTTTGTATACATTTATATCTTTGCATACTTAGTGAATGAGAAGACTTGTTTGATTACAATTCATAGTAAATCTTGAGTAATCAATGTGTGAATTCTAGACATATTCTATGATTTGCTGCATCCCTTGGAGTGCATGTCTACTTGCATATGTTGTTTTCATACAATTCCTTTGAAGTTAGCATCAACTGTATCTAGTTGTGGAATGTCCTGGTGAACATATGGTTTGGTTTTCTTCTCTTCATGACTGTATCTGATGTGCATGTGGTTCAATAAGCTGAAGGTTCAACTTTAATTTGAAGCATTTCTTTCAATTTCTTTAAATTTCAGAACACTTCACCATCATAATTGCAAATAACTGATAATCTTAAGCAAATAATGAAAATATGTGGACATCTCATAGATAATTGAAAATATTTAGCATATTTGAAGCTAAAGCATGTATAATTGAAAATATCATGCAAAGATTTGAATATTTCTACATCATTTGATCAAACAACTATAAAAATGACCTCTCTGTGAAGAATCTTTGCAAAAATAGTGTCATGATGATGAACTTTACATAAGGCCCCAAAATGGAAACAACAACACACATCAACCTTTGAGTAATGTCAGAAGATTAAGACCTAATCACCAGAGACTTGGGATCATGAATTCTCTGAATTCATCATATCTTTCAAGATGAATAAAGGTTAATGTGTATTTTTATCCTATGCTTGTTTATGACTAACATCATGACCAACACATTATCACATACCAGCGAATATGGAGCTCCAAACCTTGTTATGATATTTTCTTCAAGAAATTTGATAACCACCTCAGTAGTATAAAACTTGCAACATGTGGCTTCAGTCCACCTCATACAATAGTCAATTACTGTCAATATAAACTTATGTCCTACAGATAATGGAGGATTTATAACTCTAATGAAATCTAAGCCCCATTGTGCAAATGGCCTGGACTCAATGACCGACTGTAATGGATTAGCTTGATTCCTTCCTTTGTCTGCTATAGTTTGACAAATGTGACAACTTTGAATATGACTCTTTGTATCCTTAATCATTGTTGGATAATAATATCCTACTCTTAGTATCTTATGCCTGGTAGCTAAATGAGAACCATGAGCAGTTCCATACTTATCATGCAACTCTGACAATACCTTATCTACTATAGCTCTATTTAAACATCTTAAATATATACCTTCATGGTTCTTCTTGAATAGAAGACCTCCTTGTACCATGTACCTCTGTGCTTTAATCTTTAAATATCTCCTCTGAGAAGATTTCATCTTACTTAGATATTTTCTTAATATCAGAAAAGTATTCAAATCATCATACCAGTCTGATGCATCATTAGAATTTAGTACATACTACTGCTTGACCAAATTTGGATCTTTGTTTGCTATGATCTGTACTAATGCTTGCCCTCTAACCAACTTCATTGGAATGATCTCCATGTCAAACTCTTGCAATATTGTAATCCATTTAGCTCTAATCTCTCCAAGCTCATTCTGCATTAGCAGCATTTTTACTATTGCATCTGGTACTATGGCCTTAACTTGACTTCGTAAGATGTAATGTCTAAACTTCTTGAATTCCCTTACTAGTGCAAATGCCTATCTTTCTGTACCAAGATACTTCAATTGTGCATCTTTCAGAGGTGCACTCATAAAAGCTATGGGCTTTTCTTCATTATGTTCTCCTTTTTGTGTCAAAGCAGCTGCAACTGAATGTGAAGATACAAAAGAATATATGTAAAATGGCTTTGTATAATTTGGACATGCTAACATAGGAGCATCAGAAATGGCATCTTTAATATCTTCAAATGCAGCTTTGGCTACTGGTGTCCATTCTATCTTTGCATCTTTCTTAAGCATGGCGTTTAATGGTTGCACAATTTCTGCAAACCCTGTAATGAACTTCCTGACAAAGTTAATCTTACCAAAAAAGGACTTTAATTCTTTCTTGCTATTAGGTAATTGCAATTTTCTTATTCCTTCTACTCTATCTAGATCAATGGATATCCCATTTTTAGAAATGACATGTCCTAACAATTTTCCTTTAGTTACACCAAATGAACATTTCTTTGGGTTAAGAGAAATCCCATACCTTTCACATCTTTTAAGTACTCTTCCTAAATATTCTGCATGAGTGTATACATCTTTGGAATAAACAGTTAAATCATCCATATAAATAACAATGCATTTACCTGATAATCCATGAAATGCAATGTCCATGTCTCGCTGAAAAGTGGCACCTACATTTATTAAACCAAAAGGCATTCTCCTATATGCATAATTACCCCATTTGCAAGTAAAAGTTGTTTTCAACCTATCTTCTTTATTAACTAGGACGTGGTTATATCCTAAAAATCCATCTTAGAAAGACATCATCTTAGCCCCATTTACTGCTTGCAGCACTTCATCTATTGGAGGCAAGGGATAATTATCTTTTTTAGAAGCTTTGTTCAAATTTCTAAAGTCAACACATAACCTAATGTCTCCACTTTTCTTTCTCACAGGAACTAAATTAGCTACCCAGGTTGAATGTCTTACTAGGAAAATTATCCTAGTAGACAGCAATTTTTTCACTTCCTCAAAGATTAAAGGTTCCAAAATAGCATTCACAGGCCTTTGTTTCTGCCTAAATGGTTTAACATCTGGTTTCAAGGGTGTCACATGAGTTATGATGGACGTATCATATGTCTTCAAATATTCATATGTCCATGCTATGACATGTTTGTATTCTTTGAGAACATCCACAATTTATTTTCTTAACTCCTCAAAGCAAGCCTTTCCAATCAATACATTCTGTGGATTTTGCTCTGTTCCCAAGTTATATGGATCACATTTACCCCCTTTAGTTTTGGGCAAATCTTTCTGTCTTACTACCCCATCAAAGTCAAATCTTTTCTAACTCAATTACTCCCTTAGGTAAGAAATTACTTTTCAAGTCTATTATGTCTTCTTCATCCCAAGACACATCAGGCCTTTCTTGTTCATCAATGATTTGAGCTTCAAACACCTCATTACAAGTGAGAAAATTCACAATTTGCTGGTCCCCTTCAAATACCTAAAAATGAGTAACATTATTTGGTATACTCAGAACATTTACTAATTCAATAGCAAATCATTTTAAACTTGACAATGTTAAGGGTTCCAAAGTGCTAGCAGCAACCACCAATGCATCTGGTCTATGATTCAATTCCCTAGGGATATGTTCTATGTTAAAGGCATCAAATGAATCTATCAAATCCCACACCCTATGGCTATAGCAAACCATCTTCTTATAATTGCATGCATACAACTTTCTTACTTGTCTGACCACTAATTTAAAATCTGAAAATACTCTAATTCTTTTCACCTTTTTCTTGATAGCCATAACAAGTCCATAGATCAAAGCTTCATACTCAGCTACATTATTAGTACAAGGAAATTGTAGCCTATATGCTGCTAAAAATGACTTACCATTAGGATCTATAAGTTCCACACCTGCACTTGCACCCTGTTTAGATTTAGATCCAACACATTTCAGTGTCCACATGCCCTCTTTATTCTTTTGACTTTTTATTTTGGCATGTTTTGCCTTTTCTACTACATGTGCGGTACTATCTTGTTTTTTCATGGGTAATTCACTTTAACCTACTTGCATATTCATATTCCCAATCTGTAAGTCAAAATGACAAACATTCTTGTCTTTTGTTTCTTTCTCTAGATCTGGAATTAATACATTCATGTTATCCTGAAAGTATGTCTCTGGTTGATTAGGATTAACCCTTCTTTCCTGGGGTTTCATTCCCTTTGTGTACTTTATGTATTGGTATTCTATAATGTCTCTATACATTCCACAATTCTCTTCAGAATGAGGCTTATTATGGACTCTGCACATGCTCTTGTACAACTTGTACTGAACTGGAGTATTTTGTTTAGTGCACTTTTCCATTTCCTGCCTAATGATATGACCAAAACTATTTATTGCATTGTCTTCCTCATCAGAAGAATTTTCATCAAACTCAATGAACACTACTGTTTCCTTACTGATAGGTTTTTCTTTAAAATTAAGCATTAGGATTTCTTCAATTTGTACTCCTTTGTTAGTGACTCTATAAACACCAGGTTCAACAAAAGCATACAATATCTCATTAGTCTTGTTGTATTATGTAATCATGTGTTTCATTCTGGGTTCAGCTTCTATCCTGATTTGATTTGGAACACCTCTCCAAGGTAACCACATGTGTGAAAAATCAGTGGCCATATATCCATTTAATATTTTGGACTAGTCTCTACTCAACAACATCCCATAATTCATAGGTATATCTACTACCTGAATGTCAATAAACTGACTCACCCTAGGATCTGAGGCTAACTGCATTTGAATATGCATTAATTCTCCTATCACATTAACCTCAGTTTTGTCTAACTGTGTAACTACCTTGGCAGACTTAGTAGGAGTCAGCCCTATAGTTTTACATATCCCTAAAGGCATGACATTAGCTAATGCACTTGAATCCACCATGTAATTATGTATGTTCTTTCCAAACATCCTAATGGTTAACAAGAAAGGAGGGGCTTCCCTCTTATCTGCATACATGACCACATTAGTGTTGGACAGCTATTCAGTTTTCTTACTCTTTTCTTTGGGCTGTGAATCCCTACTTGGAACATTCATATCAGCAAAAACCTCACTGGTCATAGATGTATCCAAGGACTTTATGAAAGCATTTCTGACCCCTAAATTTTTCAATAATTCACACAAAGGTATACTAACCTTGATTTTCTTTATCTCTTCAGACAAGTAACTCATTAACCTCATTGTTTCCCCTGTCTCTGTTTTCCCTATTTGGACCTTTGGTGCTATTGTCCCACTATTCACATGATGATTGGCCTTTAGTATAGTAGGATTATTGCTGGCATGTTGATCTAGAGGAGTATTGAAATTGTTAGAAGTGGAAGTAGTGAAAGGACCTCCTGGTCTAGTGTTATTTCTCAAATTGTAGGTATGATTTTTGTTAGACTGTTGAAAATCCTGTACCTCCTATGTTTCATATAACACTTCATTTTTAGTTTCAAAGGGAAACTGAAATGCATTCAATACTAAGGCTGATTTAGGGTATAGGTTCTCACAACAGTAAGGTTCATCTTCTAACAACCAATCTTCTTCCTCCCTAGTTGCAAAGGTAAAAGTCTCTAGGACTAAAGTAGTCTCAAATCCTGAGGGCACTATTTCATTACCTTTGGGAATGAGAAAATCAGAGGTAGGAGACTGTACATCCACATTGAAAATACTTGCTGCCAAATGAAACTGAGGGCAATCTAGTTCAGCATGGGCACTGGCATTATGAATCCTGCACCAATTCTTTAATGCTACGTTAGCCATTTGAATTCTAGCTGTTTGTTTTGTCTCTTAATTATCCAAATTCTCAAATGGAGAAGATAGAGTGCCATTATTTGGCCCTGTGTTCCATGTCCTAGGTGGCCTTGGCTGATTGTGATTTCTATTCTTATTACCCCAGGCCTTGTTATCTATAGTAGGTCCTCTGTTTTGCATTGCTTGTCCTTGATTATGATTTTGACTTTGACTATAATTCTGGCCTTGATTGGAACCCTGACCCTGATTATAATTCTGGTTATGGTTCTGACTGTATCCTTGATTATTTCTGCCATAGAAATTTTTATTTCTCAGTTGTGTCATTTTAGTAGTCAATCTTCTCAAGTGTGCAATAATTTCTTTGATTTCTTCCCTCTCCTCTTGTGCCTTTGCCACAAATGTATCCTGAGGGGGCCAGAAGAATGATTGACCATTACTCTGATTGTTATTAGTATTGTTACCAATATAAGGGACCATAGCTTGGATTGGGGAAGGATTATACACAGGTGTGTATGTAGGCATTGGGTTCAATAATGGAGTATGATGCATAGGGACTCCATTCCAAGGTTGTGCTTGACTTTGCATCCCAGGGTTTCCTCCACTTAGAAATGGATTGTAGGTTTTTTGTCTCATTTCTTGATCTACTGAGGTGGCCTCCTTATAAGCTTTGGATATTGTATCTATATCCACCTTTCTTTTGACAAACATAGCAGTTAGTGGATCAAGGGTGACATAATACATGGCTAATAATGCATCTACAGTTACTATGTAAGGAGCTACTAACCAAGAATAAGCCTTTTGAAACCTATCATTAAAATTATCAATCAGCTCTCCTTCACCTCTTTTAATTGTAGCTAATTTATGATATAAGGTGGAATTGGTCCCCTAAACCTAGACAAAAATGCCTCCTCCATAAGTGCCCAAGAAGAAATATAACCATTAGGCAAGTTGGCATACTATTTAGAAGCCTGCTCATTAAAGGTGTAAGGAAATAATCTACACACAACATCTTCATATTCTAACCTAGCTCTAAATCATGCCTCCTTGAATATCCTAATGTGATCTTCTGGATCTTGATGCAATTGATATTTAGGACATATCTTTTCAGAATTCTTTGGCATCTCATGATAATCATTGAATGTTATAGGAGAATTGACATTGAAATAAGCCATTGTAGGTCCTTGTGCTAGGCCTAGACCGCTGGAAGTACCTAGATTTCTAGGTGGACTAGGACCTCTAGGAGGACTTGGACCTCTAGGAGGACTAGGACCAAGATTTAAAGATCTATATGAAGAACTGTCTGGACTTACTATGTTATGGATGTTAAAAGGTGATCCAGGAGGTGTTCCAGATTGGCCTCCTATGTGTGATATTCTAGGATTCCAAATCAAAGGACCTTTACTTAGCCTTCTATCAGGTAATTGCACAAATATATCTTCTAAACTCAATCTGAACCTGGTCACCCTACCACTGTTATGAGCTAGCTTTACTTAAATCCTACCTTAACTACAATCACGCCCTCCTTCTAGCACCAAAAATTGTTGATGATTATTTTTACATATTCATAACAAAAGTTAAAATTCACAAAATAAACCTAAACTGTCTTGGAAGATATGAAGAAATTGATTAAGAGTTCTTAATCCCAAGTTTCTATATGGTCAGATCTTGACCTTGTTGACAATTTAGTAGGTTAATGTGAAACTGTAATATGCAAGGGACCTTACTTGATTTAAGGTCATCTATGACTCACTGAACTCGAATTATGCAAATTATTGCAAATATCAACAAATTATCCATTTTCTTTGCATAAATTTACTATATTAACACAAAGCTTTGTATGATTTATAATGAAACAAGCTTTTTCTTTTCAAATTGATATGAAAATTGTCAAATATTAACACAATTATGTATGCTCTTTTCAAATGTAAGACAATTTCTGGTGCAGGAGCACCTACCTGACAGCTGGCCTTCATGAGGCAGTTAGTTGTTTTAGGTCTTGTTTATGTTTCCAAGAAGGTCTGATAAGACCAACTGCATGTAATAAGGTCAGGCTGATCATGATAAGATCATGCTGACCATGCTTTGCTATTTTTAGTTAGTTTGTTAGGACAGCTGTATGCTGTAGGTCCGGTTGGATCTCCCAGCCGCTTGGAGAGAGTTCCCAGCCGCTTGGAGTCGGGTCAGTAGTACTCGTAGGAAAATCTATTTAAGCATGAGGATCAGTTGACTGTAGATCATCGATCGATAGTATTGCATTGAGCAGAGGAGTTAGAGTGTGCTGTGTGAGAAACAGTATATTGTATTGCATCTTTGAAATCAATAAAGATCCTATTTTCATCTTCTGTTTGATCTCCTTTGTGTAATCAATCTGCGGTTTTGGTGGCTGTATGGATTCGCTGATCCATTCCACCGGTTGATTCGTCTGATCGGTGGAATGGTTATGTACAGTAGGTTAGGAGTTAGTTTGTTTGTTTGCATGCAGGTGTGCAGGATCGCAGCTGAAAGGTGTTGAAGACCCTAGCATGGGCATGTGCTAGGTCGAGCTGATAGAGCTTGGAAGATCACCCTGGAAGTGGATCGAGTCATCCCAGGAGGTTCGGCGGATCAAAATAGTGAAAATCCACTAAGGTTAAAAAGTCGTCAAAACGGCATCATCAGGATATTTCTGCATATATCCTGCAGTCGCTTCGGGCATCGTCATCCGCGTAAAGGGAGGAGAGCATGATGCTTTTGATTGTATGAAGTGAATGTGCGTCGGGGTGATCATCATCAGGAGGGCCGAGGAGGAGCATATCGGCATCAGGTTGAAGATCGGGTTGATCGCGGGCTGAAAAAAATTAAGTTCGGCCAACAGCAGGATATTTCAGAACAGCAGGATATGACGTCATCATCATCAGGATATACGTCATCAGGATATTTCAGAACAGCAAGATATTGAGGAGCTGTGGGTGACGTCATCGTCATCAGGATATACATCATCAGGATATCAGGTGACGTCAGCATCAAAGGGAAGGTGCGAGGAGTTAACGTTCGTCATCATCAGGATAAATGGAAGGAACCGGATGTTCTTTATCCTGTTGATTATCATGATGTTGAATATCATGATGCTGAAGATAGTGAAGACAGAAGTTGTCGCGGAAGTGAACAGTGGACGTCAGGAGGATGTTCGCGCTGGTTGAACATGATGATGCTGTCGATAATCGAATAAGGTGATGCTGTTGACATGCAAACGGGCGAGGCTTGTCATCAGGAGGATATCGGTCGGCGCAGGAAATATGATGATGCTGACAGTGTTAAGCAAAATATGGTGATGATGATGATGATGATGGGCTGCAGACATCCATGCTGTATTGTAAGGTTATAGTGTGGATGCCTCTGCATCATAGTGGTATCAGAGCTCAGCAAAACATCTGGGCTGTTGTGTGTTGATTCTGTCACCAAAAGGGCAGAGGTAGAGTTGATTGTGTGTTGTGTGTTGATTGAGAGGTTGACAAAATACCTCCGAAAGGTAGTGGTACTGCAAGGGAATTGCAGGAGATGAAGGAAAAACATGCCAGAGAGATGAGGAAAATGAAGGAGCTTGCTGAAGCACTTCAAGCCAGGCTTGCAGCCCTGGAAAAGAACAAAAAGAGGGAAGTGGCAGACAGTGAGTCTGAAGAAGATGAAGATACTGTTGAAGAGTATGAAGAGGTAGCTGAAGATCTGGATGCTGAAGACCAGAAATTTGCAAAACTGTTAAAGGCAGTGCAGAGTGATAAACCTAAGGTAAAGGTTGATGTTTCCAAGTATACTGGAAGTTTGAATGAAGATGATTTACTGGATTGGATTGCTGCACTTGATAATCACTTTGAATGTGAAGATGTTGTTGAGGATCAGAAGGTAAAGATTGCAAAGACCAAGTTAGGAGGTCATGCTTTGGTATGGTGGGATTATGTACAATCTGAGAGAAGGAAACAAGGGAAGTCAAAGATCACTTCATGGGATAAGCTGGTAGCAAGGATCAAAGGTAAATTCTTGCCAAGGGATTATGAAATCCAGATGTTTAAGAAGCTGCAATTTTTAAAGCAGAAGGAAAGGGATGTGAAGGCCTATACAGAAGAGTTTTATAAGTTGAGTATGAGATCTGGTCATCATGAGAATGAGGTAGAGAAGGTGGCTAGGTACTTGGCTGGTTTGAGATTTAACATACAGGATGAGTTAGTGTTAGCTAACCCTAAGAATGTGGAAGATTGTTATCAAATGGCAATCAGGATTGAAGAAAAGATGAATAGAGGACATGATAAGTCCATGAGAGGAAGAGGAAACAATATGAGGGGAAGAGGATCAGCCCCTACACAAAGGCAAACCAATGAGGGTCAAGAAGACACTGGTAAAGGACAGGGACAGTCTGATTTCAGAGGTGGATGGAAAGGTAATAAAGGAAGATTTGGAGGTGGTAGAGGTTCTACTACATTTTCAGGAAAGTGTTACACCTGTGGTGAGTTTGGTCATCCATCCTTCAAATGTCCAGAAAACAAAGGTTCATCATCCAGAATGATAGAACTAATGACAAGAGAATACAACTTGTACAGGAAGAGACAGTAGAGCAAAGTGTGCAGAGTTCAAACACTTATCAAAAAGATAAGGAGCCTGATAATTATGCATACCCAGAGAGTGGAGAGTCTCTGATGATGAGAAGAACAGCAACTACCATGAAGGTACCTGACAAAGAATCCCCACAAAGAAGAGCTCTTTTCAAGACCATATGCAAGAGCAAAGGTAAAGTATGTAAGGTTGTCATTGATACTGGTTCAACAGACAACATGGTATCTCAGGAAATGGTGGATAAACTAAATTTGGAAAGGATTCCACACCCACACGCTTACAAGGCATCTTGGGTGAGTGATAGTCAATCACTTTTTGTCTCTGAATAGGCATATGTGGATTTTCAGATTGGAGCATATCAGGATAGAATTTTGTGTGATATATTGCCCATGGAATGTTGTCACCTACTGTTGGGTAGACCATGGCAATTTGATAGAAGGGTACTGTATGATGGGTACGCTAATACCTATACCATCAAGAAAGATGGGAAGACTATGAAGTTGATGCCATTGCAGGCAGATGCTGCAGCACAGGGGGCAGCCAAAATCATTTTAATGGGAAAGAAGGAGTTTGTGCAGATGCCTAGAGGAGCAGGCATAAAGACAGTTGAGGATACTGCAGGAAAAGAAGTTGTTCAGGACAACAGGTTGAAGAAAGTTTTAGTTGTGACTGACAAAGGTCAGCAGCAGGTGCAGAAACAGGTTTGCACACAGCAATCAGTTGAGAGGAATGACAAGGATGTTGTCATAGTTGGGACTATTGTTTGTCCTATAAAGATTGAAAGGGAGACAGGATTGAACATTGCAGAAGTTCAAGAGGCAGAGCTTCTGGTCAGACATTCTGACAAACACAAAGACAACCTGAGAAAGGCCTACATTGACAGGCATGATGATTTACTTGCCAGAAAGCAAGTTACAGTTCAGAAGTCTTGGAGCAGCCAAGAGCCAGCAAGGGACAAAGCTGGAACAGGTCAGAATATTGCAAAGGCAAAGTGTAAAGGTTATGGACTTCCACATACTAAACTCATGGGACATGAGTTCTTTTCTGTTGGGGAGTATGGTGCAGGAGCACCTACCTGACAGCTGGCCTTCATGAGGCAGTTAGTTGTTTTAGGTCTTGTTTATGTTTCCAAGAAGGTCTGATAAGACCAACTGCATGTAATAAGGTCAGGCTGATCATGATAAGATCATGCTGACCATGCTTTGCTATTTTTAGTTAGTTTGTTAAGACAGCTGTATGCTGTAGGTCCGGTTGGATCTCCCAGCCGCTTGGAGAGAGTTCCCAGCCGCTTGGAGTCGGGTCAGTAGTACTCGTAGGAAAATCTATTTAAGCATGAGGATCGGTTGACTGTAGATCATCGATCGATAGTATTGCATTGAGCAGAGGAGTTAGAGTGTGCTGTGTGAGAAACAGTATATTGTATTGCATCTTTGAAATCAATAAAGATCCTGTTTTCATCTTCTGTTTGATCTCCTTTGTGTAATCGATCTGCGGTTTTGGTGGCTATATGGATTCACTGATCCATTCCACCGGTTGATTCGTCTAATCGGTGGAATGGTTATGTACAGTAGGTTAGGAGTTAGTTTGTTTGTTTGCATGCAGGTGTGCAGGATCACGGCTGAAAGGTGTTGAAGACCCTAGCATGGGCATGTGCTAGGTCGAGCTGATAGAGCTTGGAAGATCACCCTGGAAGTGGATCGAGTCATCCCAGGAGGTTCGGCGAATCAGAACAGTG
The DNA here is from genome assembly GCA_027924645.1 of Cunninghamia lanceolata. Classification (NCBI taxonomy): domain Eukaryota; kingdom Viridiplantae; phylum Streptophyta; class Pinopsida; order Cupressales; family Cupressaceae; genus Cunninghamia; species Cunninghamia lanceolata. The sequence goes on along the minus strand of BSBN01001272.1, from coordinate 13,258,491 downwards.
AAAATCCGCTAAGGTTGAAAAGTCGTCAAAACGGCATCATCAGGATATTTCTGCGTATATCCTGCAGTCGCTTCGGGCATCATCATCCACGTAAAGGGAGGAGAGCATGATGCTTTTGATTGTATGAAGTGAATGTGCGTCGGGGTGATCATCATCAGGAGGGTCGAGGAGGAGCGTATCGGCATCAGGTTGAAGATCGGGTTGATCGCGGGCCGAAAAAAATTAAGTTTGGCCAACAGCAGGATATTTCAGAACAGCAGGATATGACGTCATCATCATCAGGATATACGTCATCAGGATATTTCAGAACAGCAGGATATTGAGGAGCTGCGGGTGACGTCATCGTCATCAGGATATACGTCATCAGGATATCGGGTGACGTCAGCATCAAAGGGAAGGTGCGAGGAGTTAACGTTCGTCATCATCAGGATAAATGGAAGGAACCGGATGTTCTTTATCCTGTTGATTATCATGATGTTGAATATCATGATGCTGAAGATAGTGAAGACAGAAGTTGTTGCGGAAGTGAATAGTGGACGTCAGGAGGATGTTCGCGCTAGTTGAACATGATGATGCTGTCGATAATCGAATAAGGTGATGCTGTTGACATGCGAACGGGCGAGGCTTGTCATCAAGAGGATATCGGTCGGCGCAGGAAATATGATGATGCTGACAGTGTTAAGCAAAATATGGTGATGATGATGATGATGATGATGGGCTGCAGACATCCATGCTGTATTGTAAGGTTATAGTGTGGATGCCTCTGCATCAATTTCCTTAAAATCTCTGCATTTGAGCTAATTATTTCTAATGTTTGGGGAAAAGTTAGAGAAATTCAAATTGAACATCACTTTACTACATGATCTAAATGCTCTACTATCCACGTTGTAAGAAATACATCAAGCTTGATCAAATCCATAGATTAAATCTTTAAATGTGAAGCCCTGAGTATTTTCATGAACACACATCCAAGATTGCAAGATTTTAAAGAGATAATACATTCAAATATAAGTAAATGTCAGAAAACACTAAGAAAATAGATGTAGAATCCCAAATTTACTTGTATTTGAAGTATATAATCATGTATGATTTACAATGTATGAATAACTAGTTTTCTTCATTAATCAAATCAACAGAAAACTTACAAACGTCTTACAGATACAATAAGGAAGCTAGATATTCCACACATTCCTCAATGTAGACACAGGCGACTTCCCTCTATTTTAAACTAAAATACTTCTATACTCAAAATGCTCCAACAAATTACAAGTGTCAGCTTTATTTTATAAATCCCTGTGTCCCTAATATACAAATAGCAAAGCCTCTTATATAGAGTTTGAGTCTGCATTTTGCTACGGCTACAAAACTTAACCTATGGCCAACATCTCTCTATTATTGCTCAAGGGTGCATATTCATCTCTAACTGCCTCTCAAAATATCTGAATGGTATCTTTTCTTCCTCAAAGGATGCTATTGGAATCTTCTCAAAAATAAGATTCCCCTTTCTTTGACTTTTGCCTTCTTGTAGACTTTCCCGTAGATACCCCCTTACTTGATACTTTTCAATATTATTTTCCCTTTTTAAAATTTTTCACTCCTTCAAATATGATTTGAAATTATTAATTACACCTTCTATAAAGGTGCAGTCTCCTCCTGGACTCTTTGTCCAGACATACTCCTACATTGTAATTCCATCCTTCAGTTTCTTTTCTCTATTTTCTGAACCCTCACTCTTCTTCTTGTATTTCCTCATCTTGGCATTTTCCTCCATCAAAGAGTTAATCATCTATTTACTAAGGTATGCTTCAGGACTTTCCATGCATGGTGTAAAAATAGCATCAAATTTTGTTAAATCTCTCTCCAGTTCATATGCTGGTGTATCCATGCATTCAAGATCTAATAGTCTTTCCACTATCCTTTTATTCATTCTGATCATTTCATCTGCCCTTTCTTCTAAATCTTGAGCAATAGTTATGCACCTTTTAAGACTATCCTTTTCAAATTTTAGTTCTAACCTCGCCTGTGGCACTTGATTTGCCATTGAAGGTGTAATTACTCCTTCATTTATTAATTCTTCTACTCTCTCTTCAATTTCCTTTAACTATTTCAATTCAAATGTGCACTCTTCTCTTCTAAATTGGCCATTATGTACAAGTACATTGCATTTATTCTTTTCCCTTGCAGCCACTTCCCATCTTTCTACTGCTTGTTTTATTACCTGTTCTCCTTCTTGCATGAAATCTTTGAACCATTCTTCAAACACATTGGCTTTAAGCCTCCTATTTTCCATATGTTTTATTTCATCCTTGGATACAACTGCTATCTCATTAGGCAATTCTGGTACTGTTGTATTGGGATCAAATATTCCCTTAATGAATTGTTGCAATTGGACAATGTGTCCTTTCAAATATTCCTATTTATCTTTATCCTTTCTTAACATTTTTGCTGTCACCTATTGCATGTCTTCCCACTCAGTTATGTGTTGCTCCCTTGGTGTATGCCCCAGGTCAAAATTGAGTATTTTATACTCATCTATAGTTATTTCTCCTTTTTCCTTCTCTTTTTGGGGTATGGCCAAGTTCAGCATCCTAGATCCATCTAGACCTCTTTGTATGGCTGACATTGTTCGGGCCTTTCTCTTTTCTTTCCTTGGCGTTGTATTGCCCAGTAGACTTTTGATATCAATAGGTACCAATTGTACCTCCTTCTTTTCTTTTCTTATTTCTGCCCCTAACCAAGTTGGGACCTCTTTTGTGCCTTCAGTAATTTTTTCTTCATCAATTATCTCTTCCTAAGGTTTTTCTACTTCTCCCCGTTGTTGTTGTTCCTGTTGTTGTTCATGTTACTGTTATGCAGGAGGCTACTTTTGAGGGGCTGCTTCTTGTATGATTGGATCATCCTGCTATTGAGACTCACCCTCATTTTCTTCTTCTTCAATTTCTGTGTCCCCTCCACCTTCATCTTTTCCTTCAGGACTCTCTCCCTTTGATGATTCTTTTTCTTGGTCCTCTTCCTTATGTGTTTGCTCCATATTTGTCATGTCTATATCCTCTGCTTGCTTTTCAATTTTACCTTCATCAATGTTCTGTGTTTGTTCTTCACCCTCAGGTTTCTTGGTTGCATCCTCTGTAGTTTCACCTTCCTTTTGTTCTTTTTCAGACCTGCTAATTTGCTCTGTATGTACAGGTGATCTCACCATTGTATCATCCTCTTTTACTTCTTTTTCTTGTTCTTTCCTTCTTTCTATGTTCTTTTCCTCTTCACTCTGTTCACCATACATATTAAGAATATTTAGTACATCTACACCTGAGGTGCCCATTCCTATTTCTTCCTTTGCTTGAGCAGGTTTTTCTTTTACTATCTCTTTAGGTGCATCTTCCTTTTCAGACTCCTCAATTTTATGTGCTTCTTCTTGCACATCTTTTATTATTTCAGGAGACACCAGGGTCCCAAATGGCTCTATTGTTCCTGATTCCTCTTGTACCCTTTCAGACATTGAGCCTTGTTTAGTTTCCATCTCAGCCTGAGTGTTTTTCTCCTCTTCTTCACTTAAGAATTCACTAGATTCTTCTTCCACTCCAATTTCTTTTCTTGAATCCATTTCTCTTTCCTCACTTTCACTACTGTCATCCACAATGTGTACAGTCTCAGTGGTTTGCTTGGCTTCATGTGCTTTTGACCCTTACAGCATTTCCCCAGCTAATTCTGTCTTTACATGAGCATATGTTTTTCTCTTTTCTGTTGAGGTGGATGCACTAGGTATATCACTCAACTTTCCACCTACCTGTTGTGCTCCTATGACTTCACTTGTTTTTGAAGTCTCCCCTTTTGATATGCTTATTAGTACTACTTTTCTGACGTTCTGTCATGTTGTTTCCTTGGAGGTATGTGCTTCTTCCATACTAATATCATGGATTAATGATTTTTCCTCCACAAATGTACCGGTTGACATTGGTACTATCACTCCCAATGTGTAGGGATCCATTAAAGTAGTATTTTTGTCTTTCTCTACATTTTAGTTTCTACAATCTTTCTTTTCTTCTCATAAAAACATTGGGGATCATCACTAGGCTCTCTTACTCTCTTTTTCCCTTTCTTTGGATATGTGATTTCCCTCCCCTCAGCTTTGAGCCCTTCAATCCTATCTTTTAACCATGTTTTTGAAAACAATATGACTAGTTTGGACAATGTGTCCAAAGAAGTATTCCACGGTTGTGACCAATCAGGCTTTCCAATAGGAGTGAGCCTGACACTTTCATAACTGTGATGCAACACATTTCCATCATCCTCAACCTCTGGGGGAACATATATATCTTCCATAGATCTCATTTGATCAACTGTTAGTCTTTTATGAGCCCTCTTTCTTACCTCTCTATCATTCTTGCAATCTGACCAAAAATCTTCACTATGTATTTGATGTTTAAACTTTTTATCAATTGAAGTTTGAATTCTATGAAAGGGGTCAAACCTTCTGGCTAAATCAAACTCCTCAAATCCATAATATCTCAATTCTTGTTCTGCATAACCAACAACTTCTTCACTATAGCATGAATTTCTACCAATTGACCAAGGTAGTTTAAGATTTCCCCTGCTAAACATTTTCTTGTACATTCTAAAGGCATTCAAATTCTGCCTTGAAAACTCTAGAACAATCAATTTATTGGATGGATACCTGGGTAGCATGAAAGGTTTTCCCTCAAATCCCTCAGTTCTGATGTAAGTAAAATGCTCAAATTGAATATACCAGGAACTGTACAACCCAATTGTATCCTCTGCATCTTTAGATATCCTCTTATCAGGTTCTTCCCTTAAAATTCTAACCAAATAGGTATAGAATACATCATTAACTAAAGCATACTTTTTCAATGCATTCTCTTCCTGCAAATTAGGATAATGCTCATATACCAGTTTCTGACCTGGACCATTGCCCAAGGCTCCAATCTTGTCTATCCCATTTATGAATGGTTGAACCTCTGCTGCACATGAATACAACAAGTATGAAGATAAATAGAAAGGCAACAGCTTTTGCTTCCTTAGCATCACCTGCTTCCATATGGCTGTGCTTATGGCCTTAGCCCAGTGAATTTGTCCCTGCTCTTTTCCTGCTTCTCTCATGAACTCGATGACAGTAAACATCCATGGTTCACACTTAGTGCCCTCTCTCAATCCCACCAATCTACTTAACACGGTAATCATCAGGTATATTTCCTCTTTGAAGTATACTCTCATCATATTCTTGTGCACTCTTGCCACAGCCTTAGGTTTATTTTCTGGGCTGTACCAACTGTGAAATATCTTGCCCCTGCATTCCCTTTCATTACTATGAAAATCTTCATTGTATTGATCTATGTCAATATCCACCATTTTCTCATTGATCTCTAGACCAAATGTTCTTGCAATACCTTCTGTGGATAAGTCTGCAATGAGTCTATCATAAAACATTATTTTCCTCGTGGATGGGTCATAAGTATAAGCAATCCAGACACAAATCCCTGGCTTCCATAGCCAAAGCAAAATCCACAGCACTGTACAATCCACTCTCCCATTTACACCTCATATCAGGTGTAGCGTCTACTGTTGTGATTTTTTGCAAAACGTCATCTGCATCATAATTTCCTATATTTGTGTTTGTTCCCACTCCAGTGTAGCTAATCAATGACGGGTACCCTCTGTGTAGTGGAAACTCTTCTTTTTCTACTTCCTTGCACGGCTTTCTCTCTTTTTTAACTTCTCCGCCTGTATCTACCTTTTTATGCTTTGGGGCCATCCTGTAGAAAAATGATCCTTTTAACTTTTTGTTTTACCCTTTTTACCTAGGGTTTTACTACAAATTTTTTGTTTTTTACCATTTTACCCTAACCCCTGTTTATCTTTTCCATTCTTTCACATTTGTTTAACCCAACCCATCTAATTAACAATTAAATCAGCAATTTAACGAATGTTTACATTTCATAATGAAATCACAAAAATCTACTTTACATTTTTACCAACTGAATTGTAACAGCGTTTTAAGATAAATACCTGTATTTCTTGACAATTCAACCTTTACGTCATTGACTTACTTTATCGTCTCGTATTCCGTCTAGCTTCTATAATTCTGTTGCTTTGATGAATTTTGTTTAATTTTCTGTAGCAATTCTTCTTTTTGTAGTTTTAACTCTTGACAATGTAAATCTGAAAGAAAAATGGCTTTAAATTTACCCTAACTCCTTTGAATTTTACTCTTTTTGGGTGTTAGCTCGGCATTAATTATAGCAATTAATGCACCTAAGGCTTTGGCTTTCTATTTCAGAGTTTTGGCTTTAACTTTTTTATCCGTTAGTTTTTTTCTTGCATACATCTCATTTTCTTGTATCTTTCTTTGTATGTTGTTCTTTGTATGTCCCCCTTTGTATCTTTTCAACATACAAAGTCCATATGCAACGAGTCATACACCATGTTATTTCCTTTTTCTTTATATCCATGTTTGTATCTTCAATTTGTATATCGCAATGTATGTTGACCTGGATAAACGCATATACAAACCACACATACAAACCCTTTTTACCTTTTATCTTTCCGTCGATGTCTTTTATTTCTTTGTATATCAGAAATGTATATTATTAACATACAATCACCCCCAACATACAAGGATTTTCCTTTATTTAAATTCCTTTTCAAATCTGTCTTGCATCTTTCGTTTGTATGTTTGCTTGTATGTTGACTTTGTATACTCATCTGTCGATACAATACAACCTCGAGATACAATCTGCGGACCCACTTTACTTTCCCATTGTATCTATCCTGATATACAAGCCTTGATACATGCAAACTCTTTTGTATCTTTCCTTCAGACTTCTCATTTTTATAAATCACAATACATAATTCTTTGGCTCCACACATGTATATAAAGTGAAATGCATCTTTCAATATGCATTTAGGTATGATGCATTACTTATATCAGATTTTAATTCTTTTGACTTCCGCATTGTATGTATATAAAAAGGGATAACCCGAAACATACAACATACAAGGCGCAAAACATACCATGAGAAAACCAACTTTCATACTTTTTCGGGTCCGTGACATGTATATTGCAATGTATGTCACCTTGTATATTTATTTTGCGCCAAACATACAACCTAATATAGAACTGGTGGACCTAACCCATTATCCATTTCACTTCTGAATCTTGTCGGGTCCGACTTGTACGTAAAGCATAAAACATTAATAATATGCATACAAGTATAAAAGTTCATACACCTGACAACTCTATGCAACGAAGACAATGACTTCACATACAAACAACCTTGTATATGCAACATACAAACCTTCCTATAGTGCATTTTACCAAAACATTCATATCTTGCAGAATATTAGGAATTTTGAAATGATTCAAAAAGCAACCCCCATTCATTTTTGAAAAAGAATTCACCTCTATCCTGCCCTGGTACTTAATGCTTTTTTATTTTATTTTTTTGAACAAGTTTTGTAATTTTCACTTCCTTTTCCCTTTTACCACCAAGCAGACCCACACACAAGCAAAAAGCCACAGCCACAACAGGGGTCCTCATTTTGCTAAGGAGTAAAATGGGACGTGTTGTGAGCACCACAACACTCACATATTTAAAAATGATAGGGTCACCCCTTTTAGTAGGGCATGCCACCCTTGGAGATCCAGGGTCACCCAGGGAGATTCAAAATACAAAAGGGGCAACCGAGAAAGATAGGGTTATGTAGGTGGTTTCAGGGGTTGAGAATGGTTAGAGGGGGCTAAAGATGAACTTAAGACTAGAAGATTGATTGAAATACATGAAGAGGGTGAATTGCCCCTTTTGATAGGGTAGGTCACCTAGGGAGATCATGGGTCAGCCTTGGAGGAGATTCAAGGTCACCCGGGGAGATCTAGAAATAATAGGGGGTGACCCAGAAAAGAACAGAGAGATATAATTGATGAAGGGGAATGATTTGGGAGGTTAATTGGAGGCCTCTGAAAGGTTGAAATGGGATTATGGAAAGTGTATTTTCCATCTTGTGACACTACTTAGTCAAATCAGCAAGGCTTGAAAGCAAAAAAATGAATTATTGACAAGGAGTTAAAGATGAAGAAACAAGACCTAGGAGAGTTAGCTAGGGGATTGGGGTAACACAAACAAGATGAAGAACTTCAATTCACATGTCACCAAGAATAATACTACTAAGAGGTCATAATTACATGCTTACATGTATGTGATTAGGACTACAACTCATCATCAAATTCCCATGTAGGCCCATGCACTTATTTAGTACTTATAAGTACAGTATCTTAGGACTATAGCATACCTATTCTAGAATCTTCATTAAGGGCACTCATTCTTCAATTGCAAAGGTATGTACCTCTCTCCTTTGCATTTACTTATGTACTTTAGAATTTAATTTAGAATATATTAGCCCATAAAATTACAACTTATCATTTATTAATCTATATTAATGTGTTTTTATTTGTATGGATTTGATTGGATTAGCCTACATTAAGCTTAGAGAAAGCTTATTATCTTTTATATATTTGGTGAACCTATCTTATCCTACATGACCTAGTTTTTCTCCTAGGATTTCTCATCATTATTAGGCTTTTTGTTCTATATATATTTTTAATTTCACACCTTTTCAAATTTAATCTTCTTATTTCATCCTTGTGCTTCATTGATACATCTTCACCTTGGGCTTTGGTGTGTTTATACATATATCACAACTTTTACCCACCCTTACATTCACTTTAGGGTTTGCATTTTACATCTATTTTAGATATGATTTAGGAATATTTTTGGATCTACGATAAATTGTATCTCACTTCTATATCATCTGATTACTCTTGTTAAGTTTTAATATCTTTACACTAAGAGGCATCTACAGTTACATTAGGGGTGATGGTGAGAGCCCATATTTTTTCTACATAAATAGACAAAATAAAAATAAAAATAGCTATGAATGTGAAATATTTCTTTTTCACTATAATTCTTTTTTGCCATTAATATTTAGATACATATGCTTTGAAACATTTTATTGAGGAGTCATCAATTTCATTGCAATATCTATTCTCACCCAGATCGAAATGGTAAACTATTCTCTATTATTGGCATCTAATACTTGGCATGATGGAAGAGTTGTTTTTTAGGGAGATTGTAAATCTCTGATGCCCATGATAGAGTTAATTTAGAAGAGTGTCATTTTTCTCAAAATGGGCAATGAAATGATGTTGCATAATACTATGAGAGGCCATCATGTGAGAGTTGTAGAAACCATATTGGAAAGAGGGCACACTTTACCCTTAATCAAAGCACTTGGCCTATTTCTATTTCCCTTCTATATCACCCAACTACAACACAAAGATATAGGTGCCATTGAAACAATAGGAATTTAATTTATCTCATATGCCATTTTTTGGAATAAATTTTGTTGTTTTACATGATTACTAACTCCATGTTTTTATGCATTAGTAACTTAATTGTGATATTCCATTGATTAGCTATTTTGTATGAGCTTTTTTTTCAGACACTACCCCAGTTGGCTTGGGTTAGGCTTATTTGTGAGGTTTGTAATATTATTTTTATCATGTTCCCCTAACACTTTTTTTTTTGTAATATAGAAAGAATTTTCTTTACATGGCACGAGAAAAGGATGTCCAGGGCCACCGATGTAAATGATGTCCCATCAAAATCAATTTAATGTATTTGTCCATTTGGCAATAGTTGCAAAGATTAAGTTTGTCAATCCAAATGTGTGAATCATCTAAGGGCTAAATTTGATTCCAAAGTACATTAATTCCAATCACGTTGGTTGAAGATATTATTTTATCATTTATTATGTTGTCTTTCAAAAATGGAATTCATAGTTGATTAAAGCTATGAAATAATTAGTGGATTAATTTAGTTTTGTAGGTTGGTCCATGGTCTTCACTTAAGTAGAATTTTCAAACCCATGGTTATTCAAAGGCAATATTTGTAGATCAACTAGCTTTAAAATTATACATGGTGGACTTTGTGCACTAAGAGTGGTTGAAATGAGTATTGGTTTATAGAAGTTAGTGTACCATTAATATTTTGGCTTTTTTTATTATTAACTAAATTCTAATGGTGTTATTTGATTTTTTTAGGAAAACTAGTTCTTCAGCTGAGTCACACAACTATCACTTCCTCCACTACTACACAAGATGTGGGATGGGTACTAGTCTCCCATCCATCCAGATAGCTATAGAGAGCCATTACATAGCTAGTTGATGAGGACAAAGTAGAAGGGATAGTTACCTTAGTTTTCAGACCTAAGCCACCACACAATTTTTTTGTGCAAACGGATGATGAAGAGGAGGCTGAGGCAGAGAAGCAAGATGTTGAAATTTTGGGGAGTATGTTGACTCCATCAAAACAAGAACAGGTATCTGGAGCCCTTTCAGAGGGAAGGAAAGCAATGATAGGTCAAATTTACAGCAGAAGAGGAGGAATTCCAAACCCTACAAGCCCTGTCCCTCTCAAAAGTAGAGCATGATCTCTTGGAATAAAAATGATAGGTTGATGAATTGTAGAAACTTCTTGTGGGGAGGATGGTAGAAATAAAGGAAATCTAATAGAAGGCTACATAGGACAAAGAAGAACATCATAAACTGGTCTCAGAGTTGTGGAAAAATCTTGAGCAATAAAGAGCCAATGTTTTTTCCAAAGACGCTCGAATTGTTATGCTTTCTCAACAACACTCCCAGCATACCTCTATGACATATAAGGGTATTCAAGTTTCCCTCCCTCAACCTCCCAGGCCTCTATCACTTGCAACGGCTTGACTCTGAGAAGAAAATGCCTACCTCTAGAGAGATCTAGAGACCCTGCAACAAGATAAGGCCAAAGAAGAAGAATGAGTTACCCAAGCATGTGAGACCAAAGAAGCCCTTCTAGCCCAGCAACAACCATCAGGTGTGTATGCTCTATTCTTAAGGGAGCAATTTTTATGGTGGAAGCTTCTCATAATTTATTTATAATCTTTCATTTGATTTTGAAGATGATAAAGAATTTGTGGAAAACTATTTTGAGAGTTTAATAGAGAAGAGGTATATGTTGTGTGAATTTTCCAACATGGGTTCCTTATGGGAAACCTAAACACATCCATGCTAAATCTGTATGTTGGAGAACTTCATTAAAGAGTTTTGTCTCCCTCCTATAGTTGTATGGAAGAATACCATAATGTTTCCATACCATAATGTTTCCATCACTACTGGCCTCACAATGTGCCATGAATGCCCAAATACCACTTGGTTCACCAAGGCATTCAAGGCACGGGCATATAGGTAGGGTATTAAGGACCAATACACTAAAAATTTGATTTCCATCATTGATTCTCTCCAAGATCATGAAGGCTACCTTCCCACTGCTGCTATTCGGGCTTCCATCATCAGGTGGGAAGACCTACCTCATAACTTGCATCAAAGAGAACCCATCTCTCCATCCAACCTCTGATGGATGCTCACTAAGGCTCATAATGTTATTACTCTCATTCAAGAATGGTGACATGATTGGATTGGTATGAAGTTTTGACCTTCTCTTCTACTCACACCAGATCCTCTATTGACTACATAAGGATCAATGCCACAAAGAAAAATAGAAAGGTGGGTTGGGAAAATTATTAAGAATAATAGGTTTGCAAAAAAGGGGAGGAACTTCATCATGCACAAGAAGGAATATTATGACTATAGCATAATCCTTGAAGATAAAAACCTAGTTGATGAAGATGGTATACAACTCTCACCATTAATACATGGTGCAATTCCAGTAGGGGGAGTGTTGAACACATCTAGAAACTAAGAGGGGGGGTTGAATCAGTCTATCTTTAAACTTTTAAATCAATTCCATTTGCAGCTTAACATCAAATCATTTTAACCAAGAGAAGAAGAACAAAAATTAAAACATGCAACACACAAAGACACCAGGATTTTTACATGGAAAACCCAATGAGGGAAAAACCACGATGATGATTAACTCACAATATAATAAGCTCACTGCTATAAAAGATTACAACTTTGTTTTAGGGCTACAACCCAAGGAAGCTACTACTCCCTATTGGACTTGCAATCTAAGGCTACAACCTTAGGGAAATATACAAGGACCTACTGAGGAGACTCACTATCTGATAGTAGGATACATGAAAATTACAATGAAAATAGGGACTTGGACTGATGTAAAGAAGGCATCTGTCATATCCTGATGTTGTAGTCCCTTATTTCACACAATTACTTTCATCACTCTAACTTCACACACTTCATGCTTAACACTCTCATCAATCTCTGCTATACGCTTCACAAATGATTTTGGTCTTCTATATATACCTTCCGCAACAACTCAAAACTTCAATCAAGTTGGCACAAAGATGTCCTCTAGATGAAACGTGTGATATTGTATAGATCGGATCAAAACAAGTATACTATGAGTTGTGGATCACTACACACTACATAAAAGGATCAAATACATCATAACACATCCTTCAAAGCCAAATTAATTAATCATGACCAATCGTAATTGAAGGGAACTAGACTATCGGCCTGAAAAATAACAACAATGCCCACTATTTATCTTCACACCATTGGGGAGAGACCAAAAACATCATGAGGACCTAAAATTGAGTGATATACTTTATCAACAATACCCTTACAACCTTCTCCTGAAGTATCTGATCATTATGTGCTGCCACAAGAAGAGAAACATACTGAACTACTAAAAACATAGCATCCCTAACTAACTATGACATATCAAAACTTAAGATATTGCATTGTAGATCACTAACACATCTAAAGCTCATATGAATGCACTCACACACTACTTAGAGCTTATCCCCAAATCCACACAGCCATATCTATCACTGTGGAGGAATGCAAAGCATTCCAACAATCCTTCATCATTGCTTTACTCTACCAGAGCACAAACTGGAACTCTGTCACAAACTGGAACTTTGTCACTTATATCTATTACTGCGGAAGGTTTCATCACTTTAAATCTTGGATATAACATGTTCATATGCCAATCAACTTATCTTTCAAACCACAAGACTAAATCTTACTCCGTGGAGGAATGCAGACCAAAACACTATGACTCTACCTTATAGTATATACTGTAAATGCCTTAGCAAAACTTCTGCAACTTATCTCTAAGTGCGGTACACCAAACTGGTAAGATATCAATGTAGACATATAGGAAACATATTAGAACAAGTGCACTCACCTCTTCATCACACTTAGACATCATATTGATCATCATTCTTATACTTAGACAATTTCTCTCCATCTACTAGGTCTTCTAAATTGATCTACCTTAAACATGCTGACCCCATGTCTCTAACTGAGTCAAATCGTCTCTCTCAAATCTTCCACTATATCAATCATGATGACCCTATGTTAAACAATCTCTCTCAAATGTGTCTATACAAGCTTGTCCTCAGGTTGACACATATTGAGTTGGCATCAATGGCAACACATATTGCCAACAATCTCCCCCTTTGTTATTGATGGCAACATTCATTTATCTACAAGCCCTCTTTCCCAACTAATAAGACAATCATCAACACACTCTCCCCCTTTGACACCAAGGACAAAGGGTCTAATAAATCCTACTTATAACCACCCAAAAACTGTATGTACTCCCCCTTATTGTATGATTTTTATAAACAACACTCCCCCCAAGATGCGCATACCCAAACACTGACGCTATGTACATAATATTATCAAAAATGACACTTTAAGCCTCTACAAGTCTATACAAAGCCAAAATTATCATATCTACAATGCTCTTGAAACTCACTTAGAAGGTAGAATGCTTTTGTAGATTACCTTGAGTTGAGCAAGAGTGGATACCCAATTTTCCTTTTATGAGGAAAGAATGTGATTCTGAAATTCAAACTGCATACATAAGTCCTCATCCTCATCTATACTTCTTGGAGCCTTCATTTTCTACTCAATCTTTTTAGCTTCTCCTAGCAACCCGAATATTGAAGCAAGTCTCAAGTTGACTGCTTCCCTCAGCTGACCAAAATATTTCTTTATTTGTTCTATTTGGTCTTGAAGTTGTGACATTTGTCAATTAATATTTTCTATTTGAGCCCTGGTTGATCCATCCTTGTCCTTTGACAAGTCATTTATTTTAGCCAATTTTGTGATTTGTGACTCAATGGAGTCAATATGAGTTTTGATATTTTTGGTGGAATTTGGTCATTTCAAACAAAATAGATATAAGACAGTAGCTTCATCAATACAATCCTTGAATATCTTTATATTTTCTTGCAATTTATTATGTGCATTGGGACACTTGTTAGATACCTCAGCTAGTCTTTTGTCATTAATCTTCCTCAAAGCCTCTTGTTTTACCTTTTGCTCAATATGAAAAGAGTGATCTTTGAAGGAGTCCATCAAAAGCTTCAATTTATACTCTGGAGGCAAGGAAGGATCAATCTTTACCTCTAGTAAGCCTTCTTGAATCAACTTTACTACATCCTCAACTAGGCTAGTTTTCTTCAAATTGTTTTGTAGGAATTGCTTCTTTGCAGAAGCATGCAGGATGTCACCAAGTTGTAACTTATGAAGGGGTGAAATATTTGACAAATCTACTTGCCCCTCATGAGTGGGAATCTGTAGAAGTTGAGGTGTAATCACAGGTTGAAACTGCATCTACAATCCTAATAGGTCCTTGAATGAATCTGACGCTGAAGAACTTTGACCTATATTCATAAAAGCATCCTAACCTTTCTCATCTTGCTTCTCCTCAGTCTTCTCTATTTCATCTTGAATTTTCTCATCTTGTTTCTCCTTAGTCTTTTTTGGGTCATCTTGAGCTTTCTTAATATTAACCTCTTTCTTTTGCTCATCTTTTCCTAGATTCTTTAGAGGAGGATTGTCATGTTCTACACTAGAATTAGTATTCTCTAGAGGAGGTGTACCCATTTTACCTTGATCCTTTGTATCTTGTGATTTAGTATTCTATGGAGGAGCAATCTCCTCACTCTACTAATCATTCTTCACAGTCTCATCATCACCTGTTACATTATCATCAAAAGTTGACAAGTCTATGTCTTGGGAAAACACATCAGGTATATTCAAAGGAACTTGTTCCTCAATAGTTACTTCAGCATTTTTTATTTCTTGAAGAAACTTAGCTTTTTTCTCTACTATCTCCTTTTCCAATCTTTCTATTTCTTCTTTATCCTTTCCCATTAGAATATTTATTCTACGTTTGGTTCTAAATTCTTGTGCTCATCTTTGGGAAACTTTAACCTTTTCTTCATTAAAGATAGATGGACCAACCTTCTCAACTACTTGTTGCCTCATCTTGGCCTCTTTTTCCATGGATTCATTCCTCTTATTGGTGAGTATGTCTGCAAGACTTGCAGGAAATTGATCAATAATCTCAATTAGGGCCACATTAAAGGCCATCATATATCTGACTATGGCTTCCTCAATTGTAGCTTTATCATTGTCAAGCATCTCATCATAAATATTTGCAACTTCCTTTAGGGCACCATGCTATGCAATAGCATTGACAGTGGCCTCAAGATGTAGAGGCTTATATTCAAATTTTTCTTGAGGAGCTCTTTTTGTTTTCTTTGCTTTTCCTTTTCCCTTTCCTTTGGAAGTTTCTTCTTCTTCTTCTTCTTCTTCTTCTTCTTCTTCTTCTTCTTCTTCTTCTTCTCTTGTTCTTTTCTTTCTTCTCTGAAGAACACAAGATTCATCTTCTTCTTCTTTTTCATCCTCTTCATCATCTTCTACATTTACCAGATTAATCTTTCCTCTCTTTGCCTATTTCTTAGGTCTTGGTTTCTTCTTCTCTTCGGTCTTGGTTTGTACTGGTGCTTCAAGACCAGTTCTTCCACTGCTAGGAGATGCTTGAGTTGGTTCGGAAGGTTTGGAAGAAGTAGCAGTAATAGGGGCAAAACTACTTGTCCTTCTAGGAGTTTGTGAGGCAGAGGTAGTTTGTGTTTCTTCCACAGGACCCTCAGAATTATTTAACATTTCTTCCAATTTTGTTTTCATCTTCTCTACCTTCTCTTCTACATTCTTCTTAGCTATCTTATTGGTTATTTCATCATATGGCCCAAATCTCTCAGCATTGGAATCCTTAGGCTTGCTGAGAAAGATATCAGCATATCCAATCAAATTAGGTCCAAATACCTCATAGGGCAAGGTGGCTATTTAGAAGGTCCTTGGTTCAACTGCCTCCATATAGCAATTTTCCTTATCCACCATGAAGGTTATATCATTCTTGTATTTTTCTACAACTTTTGATGGTATCCTTTCCCTCATTTGCATTTCATCTTGGATGTTTTTAAAGAATCCCCAATACATTGTGTTACATTGTTTGGTGTTTGAAAAACTCCACATGTGATCCTTAATCTGTTGGGCAATAGGAATATCTCTTCTCCAGACTACATTTTTAATACTAGGCCATTTTTTCATGAAATAAAAAATGAGACAAACAAACAGAGAGCCATACCAGAAGTGATAACATGTCTCCTTTATTCTCTTTAGATTTTCTAAGAATTGTTGTCGCATCAACTCACACAGGTCATAGTCCTTCCCTTCCTTAACCATCTAATGAGCAATGTAGATGGCAATTACGGTAGTTGATCCTTCTCTATTTGTGTAATATACTTTGTATGCAATGCCCATTGTGGCATACCAGACCCCTAGGTCAGTGATATGATCCACTATTAGGGTTCTTTTGTCAAATTTTGCACCGGTAAGATTCATAACCACCTCATTCTTTATAGCCTTTAGAATTGGCACAGGCCCAGAGGAGCACAATCCAGTCACATTTCTGATAGCTTCCTTTGTGATCATGTAGGGTTGATCAAGGCAAAGGAATTCTTAATGAATCTCACTCAGAACAATTCTTACCCAATCATGCTCATAGAAAAAATTGGGAAAACCCTTCCATACATCTAAGCATTTAGCTTCAACATTTGCATATTCTAGTTTTAGCTAAAAATCATCACCCAAAAGATGGTCATTCTTGAATTGTTCCAACTTCAAATGGTTGTATTCACTTAGCTGTGAGTGAATGCATATGCAGACATCCTCTGTATGAAGTACATTGATGGGAATGTGGGAAAACACACCATCCTTATCAGTTTCAATGGATTTGAAAGAGTGTTTCTTGAATTTTGGCCTTGGTCTCTCCACAATATCAATAACCACAGGTGCTGCCATGATAACTCTTTCAGAAAACTAGGGTTTTACAAGTAAATTTGAGAAATACTTATGAATGATGTCGTTAGGTTTTGCACACAAGCTTCACTGAAGACCTTCTCTTCTTAACTCTTGTACACACTTGATATCGTTCAAATGAGATCAATTTTGATCAAGTATCGATTAAATATGCTTCATATCTACCCTAGTTGCTCCGCATTAAATGCATTTCTTTGTTCTTGACCTAATCAACCTTTTACTACCACATGGATCCATGATCATTCAGGAAACCTCTGCAAACAGTGTATTTGCTCTAGAATTTTGGTCAAAAGTCATAAGATTGCTAGCAAAACATATCCATGTCACCATTAATCATTATGCTAAGGATTTGAGCATCTTAAGCTCAACAGGGGTTTGAAAAGATTTGCAATTGCAACTCCCCCTGAGCCAATACTTCCCTTTTAGTTACCGAAAGTTCCATCTACACCAGGCAGAGGTATAGATCCTTCCTTTACTTCACCTTCTTCCTTCTTCCATATCTTGTTCATTTACATTTTTTGTTGACCAATGTTAGTCTTCTTTTGAGGAGTAGGTCTTACATTCTTTCCCTTGTAGAACCTTGCAATGTGTCCTGATTTATTGCAATTGTAGCATGTGATATTGGATTGTGGAGCATAACCACCTCTTCTCACATTAGATCTACAATTAGAAACCTTATGACCAAACTTGTTGCATGTGTAGTAGTAACCATAGAAGAATTGAGAAGTCATAGCATTGTTCTTATTAATGAATCATTCCTCATCACTTTGCTTCTATATTCACTAGCCTTATGACCATCCTTCCTTTACTTCACCTTCTTCCTTCTTCTTCCATATCTTGTTCATTTACTTTTTTTGTTGACCAATGCTAGTCTTCTTTTGAGGAGCAGGTCTTACATTCTTTCCCTTGCAGAACCTTGCAATGTGTCCTAATTTATTGCAATTATAGTAGGTGATATTGGATTGCAGAGCATAACCACCTCTTCTCACATTAGATCTACAATTAGCAGCCTTAAGACCAAACTTGTTGCATGTGTAGTAGTAACCATAGAAGAATTGTACAAGCATAGAAATTACCATTGAAAGCATGAGGGTACCTGGTAGGAGCAGTTTGTTTAGGAGTAGGCTTTTTGAAGTTCTTCTTCTTGTTTCAAACTTGTGCACAAAGTTATTCTTTCTTTGTCTCCGAATAGGAATGAATCCATCTTCTTTTGCATCTCCAGAGGCATTCTTCTTAGGATCTTCAATACAGGCTTTTTCCTCCTTTATTTTAGACTTTCCTTCTCTTTGAAGTTATCATATAAGCTTGTAGATGCAATGATGATAGGACTTTTCCCCTTTTCAAAACCAAGACCAGATTTTTCTTTTGATGGATTTTGAGAGCTAATCAACTCATCAAGAATTTCAAAACCTCCTTTCATTTTTAACCCCTTGTCAATTTGTTCTTTTGCTTTTTCCAGTTCTTTTCTCAGAGTGACAAATTCTTCCTCAAGTTTTGAACATTTAGTTGCTCTCTCATTAAGCTTCATATTTAAGCAGTCTTCAATCCTCTTACCTTCTTCAACCATGACTTTCAAAATAGAGACCATATCTTCTACCTCCTTAAGTTTTATGTCACATCCTTTATCTCCTTCTATTTGAGCTTTTAGTTTGCTAATTTCTTATTTTGATTCTCTAGCTTGTGTCTTCCATTTTACAATTGTCTCCTTTAGCTTTTCAAGCATGACCTCATATTTCACATTTAGTTCTCTTGCTTCATCTAGACCATCAAGAGCTGACTGGAGTTCTCCTTCAAGGTCTACTTCATCTAGATTGAGGTCCCAACCTTCAGGTTCCATTGCTTCTAGATCTGGTTTAGGAGTAAACACATCATTAGACATAGCTTCAGATTCCATGTCTTCAAGTGTAGGATCTACCTCAGCTATTATGCTTCTCAAAGGTACTTGTCTCTGATACCAATTGTTGAACACATCTGGAGACTAAGAGGGGGAGTTGAATCAGTCTATCTTTAAACTTTTAAATCAATTCCACTTGCAACTTAACATCAAATCATTTTAACCAAGAGAAGAATAATAGAAAGTAAAACATGCACCACACAAAGACATGGTATTTTTATGTGGAAAACCCAATGAGGGAAAAACCATGGTGAGGCTTAACTCACAATATAATAAGCTCACTACTATAAAAGACTACAAATTTGTTTTAGGGATACAACCCAAGGAAGCTACTACTTCCTATTGGACTTGCAAACTAAGGCTAAAACCTTAGTGCAATATACAAGGACCTTCTAAGGAGACTCACTGTCTGATAGCAAGATACATGAAAATTACAATGAAAACAAGAACCAGAACTATTGTAAATTAGGTATCTGTCATATGCTGATGTTACAGTCCCTTATTTCGCACAATTACTTCATCACTATGACTTTACACAATTCATGCTTAACACTCTCATCAATCTCTTCTCTATTCTTCACAAATGATTTTGTTCTTCTATATACCCTCTGCAACAACTCAAAACTTCAATCGGGTCAGCACCAAGATGTCCTCTAGATGAAACGTGTGATACTGTATAGGTCAGCTCAAAACAAATATACTATGAGTTGTGGATCACTACACACTACATAAAAGGATCAAATACATCATAACACATCCTTCAAAGCCAAATTAATTAATCAAAATCAATCGCAATTGAAGGGAACCAGACTGTCAACCTGAACAACAACAACACTGCCCACTATTTATCTTCACACCATCGAGGAGAGACTGAAAACATCATGCAGACCAAAAAGTGAGTGATATAATTTATCAACTATACCCTTACAACCTTCTCCCAAAGTATCTAATCATTATGTGTTGCCGCAAGAAGAGAAACATATTGAACTACTAAAAACAAAGCATCCCTAACTAACTGTGACATATCAAAACTTAGGATATTGCATTATAGACCACCAACACATCTGAAAATCATATGGATGCACTCATACACTACTTAGAACTTATCACCAAATCTACACAGCCATATCTATCACTACGGAGGAATTCAAATCATACGAACAATCATTCATCATTGCTTTACTCTGCCAGAGCACATACTAGGACTCTATCACTTATATCTTTTACTGGATATAACACATTCATATGCCAATCAAATTATCTTCTGAACTGCAAGGCTAAATCTTGGTCTGCAGAGGAATGCAGACCAAAACACTATGACTCTACCTTATAGTATATACCATAAATGCCTTAGCAAAACTTCTACAACTTATCTCTAAGTGCGGTACACCAAACTGGTAAGATATCAATGTAGACATATAGGAAACATATTATAACAAGTGTACTCACCTTCGCATCACACTTAGACATCATACTAATTATCATTCTTATACTTAGACAATTTCTCTCCATCTACTAGGTCTTCCAAACTGACCTTCCTTAAACCTGCTAACCCCATGTCTCTAACTGAGTCAAACTGTCTCTCTCAAATCTTCCACTATATCAATCATGTTGAACCTGTGTCAAACCATCTCTCTCAAATCTTCCACTATTCATTAACATATATTCAACTTCTATACAAGCATGTACTCAAGTTGACACACATTGAGTTGACATCAATGACAACACGCATTGCCAACAGGGATTGATGAGCCTAGAAAAATATATGTTTATTTTCATATCAAACAATGCAATACTTTTTTATCTTTTATGCCTTGGCACATTTAAATGCATAATTAAATATCTATAATTTCTTTATAAATGAATGTATGATGTGTTTGGTATTTATTTTTTAAAGGTAGAATCCTAGTTGATTTTTTCTATAAATTTGGGTTTATATGCATGAATATGTGTGATTTTGTGATATGGACTTATAAACTAGGCACTCTAAATCCCTCTAGAGTCACCCATAAAAGTGGAAATGGTCAGCTCCATATGGCTCCAAAGCACCCCCTGCACTATACCTGATCATCCTTTTGTCAAGTTAGCGACTGATCAACAGGATCTACACTAATCTCAGTCTCAACATGCCCCATCTAAGGAATAAATTGACTCTAACTGCTCTGTCAGTCCCTCAGCACTTAACTAATATTGACTCTCTTTATGCCCTATTTAGCTCCAGTTCAAAGGATAGGTCGACTAAGTAATTGAAGCTCAACTTTAGTTTAAGTTTCTATAATTTAGGCCCCACCTTCTTTATCTCACTGTTAATCAAGAATTTCCTTTCTTTGATTGAACTAATGATATCTTCAACTCTTTAATAAGAAGTTCCTAGTTTTAAGAATAAGGATTAAAGTGAGTTTAGTTTTGGTTGAGTCTCTAGTCTAGTTTGGTTTAGTCTATTAAAGATGATCGTATGTATAAAAGTGAGCCAAGAAGGTAGTAGTGAGTTAGTCCTTTCTCTATTTTTCAATATTGTCTTCAAGAAACATTTTTCCTTTCCTTCGTGTAAGCATCTCCATTATGGTTTCCATTATATGCAAATAATTGAAACATTATCCTGATTTGGTGTTATCTTAGGAGTGTCCTTCTAGACAGGGAGTTGGGCCCACTCTACTTGAAGGAGGAGATATCACTATATTTTTCTCTTGTGATTGCATTTATTTTGCATAGTAGAGTTTACATCTCATGATTAAAATAGAATATGTGTTATCCTTCTATTATTATTCACCTATGGGTTATCATAAAAGAAAAATTACAAAAACATTTATCTTTCTAGCATTCATCTTTCCAAGCAACAATCTTGTTTAACTTTGTTGATCATTACGATTGAGCATAGATTAAGATGTTTTTCTAGCTTTGATATTAGTTTATTTCTTTCTGTTATGAGCATTTACTTCTATTTGTGTGTTTCAATTGAGCGATAACATAGAATGAAGTTATTTTGATTCCTTTATTTCAACATGTGTCTTTCCAACAATAGTAGTGTAGATTTCAATTTGGCGTGCTTTCATTTAATTCATATGAAAAGTAGCATAGAATATGTCATCTTTAAATTCCAACATAGGATAGAATCACTTCAAAAACCCCCAAATAGCTTACTATAGATAGCTCTAGACACTACCCTAGATTGACAAAATTAAATGATAAGGAAATTGATAGCTACGATGAACCTATCACTTGGTAGGCATAGTGCTAGGTGTGCTAGAAGATGTTGTCATCATCACTATCACTAGTATTGAGAAGAGCCTCGCATTAGTTGCACTACTCAACTACCCTTGCTCCCTCTAACTTGATATGCTACTAGCTAATGGTGGTGCTTATGCTGCTTGAGGTTGGGCTTTACGCCTCTCCTCTATAGCGACATCACCCTCATCCCTCTATCACCACCTCCCTACCTATACTAGTGTGGACTCCTCCTCCTCACCTTCATATCTCCCCTCCTCACTAGGAGACTCCTCACCACTCTCCTCCTCCTACCCCTACTCTATCAATAGTTGGGGGTCTCTGATTGGTGCATTTGGTGAGAAAATGGGAGCTAGCTGAGATGCGTCCCACCATGCTACAAACATTAGGGGTGACCCCCATGTCACCAGCATCAGACAAAGAAATTGTATTTTTCTCCTCATCATTTGAGTCAATCAATGCAACATCTACTATAGTGGGAGAGGGTTGGTCTCCTAGCCTTACCATGTTTCGATGCAAGTGCATGCATGTAGGCATGACCACAAGAACACCTTGTACCTACTTCAAACTGCCACATCGCACATCGATATTAGAATGACATGATGTTGTGATTGAGGTGATTGAATAAAAATCCATCCCTCTACATCCTAGCCAACTACCATGTTTTCCCTGTCCACACCTGCATGGCTCGATAGGGCCTCCATATCACATCCATGCTCTAGAGATGATCAAAAGTTTACCTCCAATATAAAAGATCTCTAAACTTCCATGGCCTCCTTAAGGCATAGGCATGGGCTTGTGGTGTTTCCCATATAATCACTGTGGGTATCCCCACCAGTTGAGTGCACCTAATGTACTCAAAAGCCCACACCTATAAAAGCATGTACATCATCAATTTGTGGCCCTCGTAGTGAATGTAGAAGACAAGATCATGATGAAGGTGAGTGAGCTTGCTACAACCCCATGAAAACACTATTTGTTTCTCCTCCATTGCCTTGATCATATGGATGAGTCTACCATGGAGTTGTGCACCTTTCCCATCAGGTCCAATGCACAGGGTGACGATAGCGATGAGCACATAATGTACTAAAGGGATCATCTTGCTTCTTGCTCTAACAAGCATAAATGAATGTTCCCTAATGGGGCTATAGGGATGATTTAGCTGATGTCATATCTCTGTCTCTCTTGGACATGAGTAAGTGACCACTACTCGATGATCGATATGGTGTGGCCTCACACCAACAACTACAAAATCTGATACACATCCTCTAATGTGATGCTCATCTCTCCCATT
Organism: Cunninghamia lanceolata; assembly: GCA_027924645.1. Taxonomy (NCBI): domain Eukaryota; kingdom Viridiplantae; phylum Streptophyta; class Pinopsida; order Cupressales; family Cupressaceae; genus Cunninghamia; species Cunninghamia lanceolata. The sequence goes on along the minus strand of BSBN01001272.1, from coordinate 13,234,872 downwards.
GGAAGAGGGAACACAAAGGCATTTGCATCGCTCCTTTCCATCAATACCATCAACATGTGATCATGAAATCACATCTCTAGGGTGGTGTATACCCAATATGTACCCACTCTCCATAATAGTGCAACATCCTCTTGACTCAGAGCATTGAGGTGCCCTCACAAAAACACATATATTTGCCCCCCAATGTGCTCCTACATCATCAGTGGATACTAAAATAATAAAAATAAAATCATGTCAGTTCTACATCATCAATTATCAAATTTTGAATCTAAAAATGTAAAATTTCTCTAAGTTCTTACAGGTGCTAGTGCCTCTGAATGTCAGTGCATCATTTTGATGCTAGCACCTTTTTCAGACACTAGCATGTACAAAGGACCCAAGTGCATCTTTGAGATGCCAATGTGCCCTAAGGACTCCAATGTGTAGATAGGATGCCAATGCTCCATGTAGGTCCCATCTAGTGTGAAAAATGAGTAAAAATGTATTTAAAATTCAAAATTTTGACTCACCTCATGCATGGCGAGACTCTGCTCGATGTGCTCACTCAAGGCATCCAGCCTCAGTAGTCGAAAAGATCATTTGTGTGGCATTCTGGCTCTCCAAAGTGTTTGGCTACTTGAAAATTTATAAATTTGGTAGTTCAAATGAATATTACATTTGAAAAGGTTTTACTATTTATAATAAATTTTCAAAATTTTCTATAGCACCCCTTTCACCAAAACCTTCATAACTTGGGCCTACAAACTTTGATTTTGCATTGTTTGTTATGTTGGAATCTTGGTTCTACCTTCTTTCTTGTCATATGCCCTTATTTCTAGTATTATTTCATGAAATAACCCTATAGAAGGCATATTCATCAACCTTTTTGAAAAATTTTAAAGTGGTGAAAGTCTCTCCCTATTTTTTTTTATTAACAAGCACAAACATAGGGGCATACGTCCACCCTTATTTTCATTTTGACTCATTTTCTCCTCGTATCATTCTTCTCAGCATTTTAGAATTCCCCTATTTTAAATCTGATTTTGAACTAACACATTTTGAGTAGGATTATTTGATTTCTAACATGGTGATTTTGTAGAATTGTGGTACCTAATGTTGTGGTTTTGTAGATTCTCAGTCTAGGGGCATAATTCTTTCACTTGGAAAACTTCTAGGTCCTCTATAGTATCCTTTTTTGTACCTTTTACATGCTTATTTTCTTTCATCATTTCATTTTTGTACTTTAGTGTAGCTTATCACTTAGTGTCATGATCTCGCTAAAGTGAGGGCAAAATGTAACATAAAAAATTGTGTACCCTCATAATTTCATGTTTGTTTTGCCTTTCTTTAGTGTCTACTCCTATAGCATGTTTTAGGGCCACTTGAGCCTAACCTTGGCCTATTTCACCCCTCACCAAGATTTTCCAAATTTTAAATTACATATTTATTTATTTTAATTTTGATGAATATTGAAGAATTCTCTCAGGAAATAAGTGTGACGTGCATACATCCTCATAATTTGCACTGGCATCCCAAAGATTCCAAAGTTTGAAATCATTGATTCTCCTACGTTGTCACTCAATTCCATTAGTAACATTTATTCGACAATGAAACAACCTCTGTAAGCATGTCTGATCCTTGGATTTTCTCTTCCTTCATACATAAACTAAAATTTGAAACCATTTTTCACTTATTCTTCCTCTTCCAACTCCATATTTTGAAAAAAAATCTCTTTGATCTCACAAAATAACTCTTGATGATTTTGGTGCTCTCCCTAGGTTGCATCATCTCTTCTTTTAGTTATGTTGTCTTCCAACTTGCAGCTTGACTATTGCAGAGGCTCTCTCTCGAAGGTTTAACACTGTTCACATACAAATTTTTCCCTCAAGGATCTTGAAGCCTCCTCTATTGCTTAAAAAACTAGTAACATTGTTTCATACTAGCAAAATAGTGTTATTCATTGAGTTTATTATACATTGCATTGTCTCTATTTTGGAAAACTTGTGGTGTAGATCACCACCCTATTTTCCTTTATGCACACTAGGGTATTCTTTCCCATAGACCAAGGTTGATACTCGTAGTTTTTATTTATTGTCATTGTTGTTATTTTCCTAGACACACTTAAGAAGTAAAAGCACACATATTTTTCAATCTTTTTTCCATATTAGTTATCCGTGGAGGTCAAAAGACCAACATAGGGGCTTGACCTGAAGGCAAGCTCCCAAACAACCCCAACAATTTTTTCTTGGTCTTTGTTGTTGTAGATATTTGGGGAGATTCAACTACATGAGTGCTTGATAGTCTCTTCCTCATTTCCTTGTTTTATTTTATTTTTTCAATCTTTCAATTAGTCATTTTAATGTATTTATCAATAGATTATGTTATTTGGTGTTCTATTGAGACCTTATTCTAGTTTGATGTGTAGACTAGGTAACTGGTTGAACCTGGACATAAGTACATATTGAAGGTTTTCTTGATTTCATTGTCATATAAACGACGACATGACACATTGGTATCCTAGGCTGAGGCTCTCCCCTTTGGTGCCAGGTGCCTCTTTCATTCATATTCTTAGTTCTAAATTTATTTCTACAATCTAGTATTTAGATTTTTAAACTTTATAGTTGTATTTCTATACCTTGAGGCTTTAGCTTACTGAAAGTAGTTTTCTAAGCATAAAGAAATAATAGGGTTTGGATGGAGTTGTTTTTCTCTTCTTGATTGGATAGAAGCAAAATACAATTCCTTGAAGCTAGTTAGATCCTGGTGTAATACCTTAAAAAATAATTCTAGTTAGAAATCTTAGCTCTTTTTAATAAGAACTCAATTTTCTATATTACAGGATATAAACCTGAACATCCATGGAGTATAGGTGGAAGTTGATGGATATCCCATTATCTTATTCAATCATGTGATTGTGTCTCCTATCTCCATCTAGAAGTCACTTCTTATCATTTGTTTTGGTAGCATGGAGATTGTGACCACCTTTTCTTAACCAACCACCTTTTGTTCAATCCCCTTAGGCAAGTGTTTTGATCCTCATTGAAGAAGTTTAGGGCATCATCCATGTTCAACTCAACCACCTGGTGTGTTGAGGAGTTTATAAAATATATGTTGGGTGTGTTCATGAAGATGGGGGGCCAAAAAGTGGCCACCCCACTTTTTAGTCATAGAAAAATAAAATGTGATCATGTTTTTTACAACTATACATTAAAAAACATAGACCGGTGACAGTAATTTTCATTTGCATTTTAGAGGTGTGAAAACACGATAAGTGTTATTCGTCGAGCACGTTTTGAGGAGATTGAGGGAGAAAGAACACAAACACAATGTTGTGTCACTGTTCCCATCATGCACGAGCTCAACAAAGACAACAAACTCAAGATGGTAGGGTTTTCATCTTTTCTCTACACTTGAAAATGAATTGAATTTATTTTTCATTGTTTGATTGAATTTCTATTTTCAAATTTCAGACAATCAATCACCCCAAAACCCTAACCTAGGAGATGAGATTCTAGTTGAAGAGGAGGCTCAAAACCCTCCTCAAACTCCACCTTCCCTTCCTCACCACCCACGTGACACACAAGAAAACTATTTAGGGAAAATCCAAGAGAATAAAAACAACTTGAAACCTTAATTCAAAAATTAAAAAGTCCAAATGCAACAAATGATCATAGGAGATCCCTTTCTAGTTCATTAGAGTCCATTATTTCTCATGTTGACTCAGTGACAAACCAAATAACCAATGAGTAGACTATAGGGATTGATGTCAGCGATTCTATGCATACAAATTGTCGTACAAACAAGTTAAAGACAAGAAAAAATTGAAATTTGATCTATGTGTATGTTTTATTGATCCTAGAACAAATTATCCATTACATGATAGTTGCAAATGATTCCCCATTCATTGGTGTGTGCATGATGGAATATCCCAAAACTTTTGGGATAGATGGTATATGGTTTTTGATGACCTACCATGAAATAATAATGAGGTCCCATAGTATTTCTTGAGGAAACTCTATTGTGAGTTCAAACTCAATGAGATTCCAAACTACTTTGACATCCAAGATTTCTAGGGTAGAGGCAGTGCTCTGCACAAGATAGAGAGGGGGAACATCATGCCCAAAACCATCCACCTAGACCCCTTATGAGGCCACAACATATCTCACTCCCTTTAACTTTGAAGGAGAGTGTTGGGGTGGAAACACTACACTCTCTCAGTTCCCTCACCCAATCTTTAGCACAACATGGCAGTGATCTTTCGTAGGTTGGTGAGGGTGAGCGAAGTAGGCATCATTGGTCCCCCCATATTTTCTAATTATGTGGAGCTTTGTGTGATTATGGGACTAAGGATGATCTCCATGCAAACACTAGAGATGATGTTCCAGAGTTTTAGGACTATGCAACACAGGGGAAACATCAGGCGTATGACACATCCATATTGGATGATATTGTACTGATAGGTGACTTGTTGCATGATATGTTTGGTATTGATTTCCAGGTAAATTGCAAGGTCAAAATATTAATCCAACATCTATCAGCCATCCATTGCAAGGTTATGAGAGGAGGTCAAGTCAACAAGTATGTAATTTGTCACAAAATTGTAAATATACTACATGTAAACTTTTTTTCACATATCAATAGTAATCTTATTTAGTGACAACTTGATGATGTATAGGTGAATGTTGGAGCTTCACCATTAGGAGGATTTCCTTGGGTCAGTCACAGATATAGTTTCACTAAGGTAAATTTTACCATTTCTAATAATTATGTATTTAAATAGTATTATGTATCTATTTTGGTCAAATAACCTTGAACTCTATTTTCAGATGATAAATTTGGAGACTCCTCATCTTCGTCGATCAGTAGAGGTGGGCATTGTTGTAGTTGTTTTGTCTACAAATCCTTTGACCAAGGTATGAGCTAGTAACATGTAAATATCATTTTGTATTTCTTGTTTTATCTCACATCATTTAATGTACATAAATGATATTCATGTTTACTCAAATTTACTTCTTCATGCTTCTCACAAGATGTCACAACTCCTACCCATCCAACTATAGAAGAAGAGAAACAACAAATGATCGAGAGGGATCACCAGTTGGTGGTAAGTGATTGATTACTTATGTCATGTTGTATATTTCATGTTTTCTATATTAATGTGGATATTGTTTTATTGTATTAATAGGTGGAGCTTCAAAAATCTCTATCGAGGAGGTCTAGTCAGTGGACGAGAGAGGACGAGTCATTGATTGATTCTTTATCTTCACAGGTAAGCAAGGGTCGTCAATTATTTGATAGCACTCCCTAGGAAATTTGATTTTGGGACATTTTTTGTATGCCTATATGGCTTTGTAAACATACTTTTCTATTTTACTGATGAATATCATTGTATATGACTATATGGCTTTGTTTGTACATGCATATATGGCTTTATATATACACTGTATGTGATTTTCATGACATTATGTATATGAGATTTTACATTATATATGATGATCAATTATGGTTACAGGATAGATAATGTATCATGCTTAAAATTTTTGATATTGCGTACATGTTCTTCAATATTTCCATGAAATGATATTATGTTGAATTATGGTTCAATATACTTTCCAGAGTGTTTGATTAACTCAAATATTTTGACAACATCCTTACAAATTATATTTTGTGCATATATTGCAATCATGGCATTCCATGAGACCACATTTATTTGAGGCATCATGTCAAATAGTTCACACGCCTTGTTTATGCTTCCACATTTTGTATACATGTCTCCTAGGGTAGTTACAACTACAACATCTAACAAAATTCCCATATCCTTTATGCTTTGATGGATGTCCGTACCTTGTTCCAAAGATCCCATCTTGGCATAGGCAAGGAGGATGCTAGAAAAGGTTGTGGATTTTGGATTTACACATGCCAATTGCATTTGCTTGAAAGTTTCTAAATCCTTATCAAAAAATCCATTTTGTGCATATCTTGCAATCATTGCATTCCATGAGACAACATTTCTTTGAGGCATCATGTCAAATAGTTCATGTGCCTTGTCTATGCTTCCATACTTTACATACGTGTCTCAGAGGGCAGTTGCAACTAAAACATCTGGAAAAATTCTCATATCTTTATACTTTGATGGATGACCATAGCCTATTCCAAAGATCCCATTTTGGCATAGGCAAGGAGGATGTTGGCTAAGGTTGTGGAATTTGTCTTTACAGCCGCCAATTGCATTTGCTTGAAAGTTTCGAAAGCCTTATCAAAAATCCATTTTGTGCATATCTTGCAATCATTGGATTCCATGAGATAAAATTTCTTTGAGGCATCATGTCAAATAGTTCATGTGCCTTGTCTATGCTTCCACACTTTACATACATGTCTCCCAAGGTAGTTGCAACTACAACATCAGACGAAATTCCCATATCCTTTATGCTTTGATGGATGTCCATACCCTATTTCGAAGATCCCATTTTGGCATAGGCAAGAAGGATGCTAGAAAAGGTTGTGGAATTTGGCTTTACACTTGTCAATTGCATTTTCTTAAAAGTTTCTAAAGCCTTATCAAAAAATACATTTTGTGCATATCTTGCAATCATTGCATTCCATGAGACAACATTTATTTGAGGCATCATGTCAAACAATTCAGTGCCTTGTCTATGCTTCCACACTTTGCATACATGTCTCCCAGGGTAGTTGCAACTACAACATATGATGAAATTCCCATGTCCTTTATGCTTTGATGGATGTTCATGTACCCTATTCCAAAGATCCCATTTTGGCATAGGCAAGGAGGATACTGGCAAAGGTTGTGGAATTTGGCTTTACACCCACCAATTGCATTTTCTTGAAAGTTTCTAAAGCCTTATCAAAAAATCCATTTTGTGCATATCTTGCAATCATTGCATTCCATGAGACAACATTTCTTTGAGGCATCATGTCAAACAGTTCACGTGCCTTGTCTATGCTTCCACACTTTGCATACATGTCTCCCAAGGTAGTTGTAACTACAACATTGAACGAAAGCACCATATCCTTTATGCTTTGATGGATGTCCATACCCTGTTCTGAAGATCCGATTTTGGCATAGGCAAGGAAGATGCTAGCAAAGGTTGTGGAATTTAGATTTACACCCACCAATTGCTTTTGCTTGAAAGTTTCTAAAGCCTTATCAAAAATGCATTTTGTGCATATATTGCAATCATTGCAATCCATCTAACGAAATTCCCATATCCTTTATACTTTGGTGGATGTCCATACCCTATTCCAAAGATCCCATTTTAGCATAGGCAAGGAGGATGTTGGCTAAGGTTGTGGAATTTGTCTTTACACTCGCCAATTACATTTCTTGAAAGTTTCTAAAGCCTTATCAAAAAATCCATTTTGTACATATCCTGCAATCATTGCATTCAATGAGACAACATTTCTTTGAGGCATCATGTCAAACAATTCAGTTTCTTGTCTATGCTTCCACACTTTTCATACATGTCTCCTAGGGTAGTTGCAACTATAACATCTGATGAAATTCCCATATCCTTTATGCTTTGATGGATGCCCATACCCTATTCCAAAGATCCCATTTGATGGATGTTGGCTAAGGTTGTGGAATTTGTCTTTACACTTGCCAATTACATTTCTTGAAAGTTTCTAAAGCCTTATCAAAAAATCCATTTTGTACATATCCTGCAATCATTGCATTCAATGAGACAACATTTCTTTGAGGCATCATGTCAAACAATTCAGTTTCTTGTCTATGCTTCCACACTTTTCATACATGTCTCCTAGGGTAGTTGCAACTATAACATCTGATGAAATTGCCATATCCTTTATGCTTTGATGGATGCCCATACCCTATTCCAAAGATCCCATTTGGGCATAGGCAAGGAGGATACTGGCTAAGGTTGTGGAATTTGGCTTTACACCCTTAAAGACTTGGTATACTTTAAAGAAAGATGATAGGCAAAGTGACATATTCTTGAAGATATATATAGTTAGTGAGTCATTCAATAATTTTACTCATTATAGAGTTAATTTTAATACGAGCTGATGCTTTATTTGTTAAACTAGTAATTTAAACATTGCCAAGGGAAATGGATGTACACAAAATCTAAATGGGTTAAAGATTCATATTGATTAAACTTGGTCTATAGATAAATTATAAGGATTTTAATGATGAACCTAATAATATTATTAGTAGTATTTTATTTTGTAAGAATTTTCTTATGTAGTGTTATTTTATAATGACAAGAAATGGACAAAGTATAAAGTGACAAACTCAAGCATTAATGATTTTAATCATGAACCTATCCTCTAAGTTTGGCTCTTGGTTCCAATTTATTGAGTATGAGAATACTCCCTTTTTTTGCTTCTAATGTCATAAATCTAGCCATTTTACTAAAAACTACCATACCAAATGTCTTAGTAAAAATGGAGTTATTCTAATAATCAATAAAAACAAGTAACAAAAAAATCTCCTTCAAGTCACATTTATCCTAGGGTTTGGTGAGTTGCCATTGGCAACCAAACCCTAGGTCTTCATGACACCATATTAGCTTGATTTTGGCAAGAAAACTTGATATGCATCCTTGAATTCACTCATAATTCATAAATTTATCATGTCAAGCTTGCCCACTGTCTGAGATGAAGTCTGAAACAAGAAGATCCATGATACATTTAAGATCTACCATGCATGAAGACTGTTATGATAGTCAAATAAACACTTTCATCCTTTTTCTCTGGCCTATATCATAATGTAAAAGTTAATCTAAATCATAAAAAGTGAATACTATATAGCTTTATGTACCCTACCACATGTGTGGGCCTAGGATAAGGAGTTTGGGCATGAAAAAGGGATTTATAATAGTTTATAGGAAAAGGCAGTCTTATAATGATAAATCCAACAAAGTTTAACACCTTTTCATATAATTGAACACTTTTGAGGCTTAAGGACCTCTTGTCCATATAGTTACCTATGTGGGCACCATTAGTGATCTCATAATATTAGTGAAAGGTAATGGCCAATTAGAAATTTAAACATTTTCCCCTCCCTTTTCAATACAAATTTTGGCACCCAGACTTGTGAATGGTTTCAAGGCTTAATTAAGGGTTATGTGATTGTTTTAAGACTATTATGCAAAGGTTTGAAGGATTTAAATAGTCCAACAATGATAAAAATAGGAAGAGAGAGAGAGAGAGGTCTAGTATACCCTCATTTCACCTTCTATAGGTCTAGCATACCCTCATTTCACCTTCTATATGGGTTATGGACACAACAAAATGAGGAAGAGAGGAAGAGAGAGACATAGGGAGAGAGACATGTTTGGTATGATTCACATATCTTCATTTCACCTTCTATATGGTTTCCATGCTTTGCATATCCTCATTTCACCATTGTATCTAGTGTTGAGTGTTGAATTGCAAGAACAAGGCATAAATTGGAGAACACATTTGAGAACACCTTTGATTAATGCCCTAGAACACATTGGATCAAGTGAGAACACCATATAAACCTAAGGAGAGTAGAGAAAAGACCTAAAAATAGAGATTGCAACATAGCTTTTAGTTTAGTTTCATCTACTAGAAAGGTGCTAGGAGTGAAATTTTGTATTCCGTACCTCGTGGGCTCAAACGAACTAGCAAAAATACTGGGGTGGGTGGGTAAATTCTAGGTGAGGTGTATTTTTGGTGGTGAAGCCTCGTGGTCATTATCAACTACATCAGACAGAGATAGTCTCTTAAGAGCCCTAAGACAAAAAAGGTGTCAAACTTTGGACTGGTTGCTCTATCAAACCATGACACCTATGAATGTCTTCTTTGCATGTATAGGTGGATGTCAGGTCCACCTACAAATACCTACCTTAGTTCCTTTTTAATAAATTTTATTTGCCTATGGTGGAAAGGAACACAGTGCTCCAAAATGCTTTAGTTTCATGTAGTGGAAAGGTGCTAGGACTGAAATTTTGCATTCCACACCTCATGGGGCCGAATGGACTACACTAACACATCGAGGTGGGTGGTTAAATACTAGGGGAGATCTCGTTTCATATGCTAAGTGTCCCATTTGTTCTGGGCTATAGGCTTTCGGTAAAGTCACTTAAGATCCCTAAGAGCAAAAAACTAAGAGAGGTTATTATGGACAGACCTCACATGCACCTGTAGGTCTAAACAGAATATTCCCAGGTGCCACGGATTTCAAGAACTGCTCTATCAAAGTTTTGTAGTTTTTTGCTCTTAGGGATCTTAAGTGACTTTGTTGGAAGCCTATAGTCTGGAACAAAATGAACACTTGGCACATGAATTGAGACCTCCACTAGCATTTACTTGCCCACCCCAACATGTTGGCACAGTTCGTTCGACCCCACAAAGTGTAGAATACAACATTTCACTCCTAGCACCTTTCACTACATGAAACTGAAGCAGTTTGGAACACCACATTCCTTGTCACCATAGAAAAGTGAAATTGATTTAAAAAATGAGTTAGGTATTTGTAGGTGGACCTGACATCCACCTATACATGCAAAGAAGATATTTGTAGCTATCATGGTTTGACAGAATAGTTGTTCCAAAGTTTGACACCTTTTTTGTCTTAGGGATCTTAAGAGATTGTCTCTGTCTGTCATGCCCACATTTCCCATGTGGTCACAACACGCATCACAAGTGTCATGTCCACATTTGTCATGTGGTCATGACATGAAATATCAAAAATTTTACCATGCTTCCCTAGAAACCCCTTAGCACATGCAAGCGTGCTCAGTGGCGTTATGCATAAGGCGTAAACATGATAGTTGAATGCAGGGTAATACATTCACTTGCGCATACCATTCGCAATGAAGGCCAACTAGGGGGTCGATGCAACACGATTAACGTCACTAGTAGGGTTAGGATCAACGATCGAAACCCTAAGTTAACCTATGTGAATGATGGGATTTTGACGTAAGTCAAAATCAAAAGCCAAATTCAAGTGCATGAGAAAAATATAATTTTATACAAGAATCTAATGTCGATAATCGACAAAAACAATAATATAGTCCTAAATAAGGTTAAATTTCACTAACCTAGCTAAACCCTAAATTCTAGAAAAATTTGGCAGCATAACGCCTCACGGGTGTGATTAGGGTTTATTGAAATAAAACTAAATTTGGTCAAAAGTTTCCTGTATTGGTTTTAAATTACCTACGTTACACTAGTTAACTTGGTAGATCAGTCAAATAGATTAATTGTACATTTTTCAACAAAGCTCGATCAACTTGTTCTCCTTCACGTTTTCTATAATTTAACACATTTTTCAACAAAGCTCGATCAATCTATTCTTCTTCACGTTTTCTATAATTTAAAATATTTTTCAACAAAGCTAGATCAATTTGTTCTTCTTCACGTTTTCTATAATTTAAAACATTTTTCAACAAAGCTCGATCAATTTGTTCTTCTTCACGTTTTCTATCAATCAAAGTTATCACTGCATCCTTTACATTATTCCTAATTTCTTGGTAGATCAGATCACGGAAACATGTTATACTAACTTCATTTAAATAGTTTACTAGGTTTCTGAGTTGGTTTGAACGACGTCTTTATTAAATTAATAAAATAGTTCTAGATATAATTAAAAATGAATTATTAAATTAATAACAATCCAGCTTAAAATTAACCTCGTCGAATTAGGTGTTATCATTAAAGGATTAACTCAATTGTTAGAATAAATACAACTCAAATTATTAAATTGTGTAAAATTTAATTGAAACAAATAAATCCTTTTCTTCAAAAATCAAATTAAAAATCAATAAAATATAAATTCCCTCTAGCTATAAAAGAATACCCTGTTTATTAAACAACCTTTCCTCTAAACCCAAGATAATAATAATAATAGAAACATTCCCCAAAGGAATTAAATATCACCCAATTTTGCATTTATCAAAAAAAAAACCCCATTCAAACAATTATAAATTTTAAAGCAAATGAAGGAAAATAATAAAGTGGGAAATGAAATAAGGGCAATTTTAAATTACAAAGCCCTAAATTCTCCAACAATAAAATATAAATTTCCTTAAGGGCAAAAAGCCCTAACCCTATTTTTTCAAAACTCATTTTCTTTCTCATTGTTTGTTTTTCCTCTTCTTTCTTTTCCTTCTCTCATTTTGTTTTGGATGAAGTTTGCAAGTTTAATGGAGGCCATACATGAAATGCATATGATGGCATATATATATATATATATAATGAGTATATTGTTATGCTCTGGATTTTTTTTTAATATAAAAATATATATTTTTTAAACTGAAACCCCAAGTGTTTCATGGCAGGTAGGAGGAGTAGCACTGTGGCGGAGGAACAATGGCAACGGAGTAGAAGGGACTATGGAGGCTGCAGGGTTTGGAGCTGTAGATGAGGGACGGACTGTGGAGTGGTAGGGGTGAGTGGAGGTCGCAGGGCAGAGGGACCAGCGGCAGTGGTTTGTGGACTGCGTGTGGGGGGGTATGGCCGCGGGAGAAGGCAGAGTGGGTAGTGTGGGGAGGAGGAGGAGACCCCATCCACATCCCACATAGTGGGGTGTGGGTGGGGGCTCCACCCCCTCCCCACACCCTTACAATATACAGCGACGGTGGGGGGTTCAAACACCCCCCCCCCCCACCACATTTTGTTTTGCTTAAAAAAACGTGATTTGTATGGAATGTAATTACAGTCTATTCTCTATTTGCTTCACTGCATTTTTTTTTAAAATAAGTTTTATTTATAAACATATATATATATATATATATATATATATACACAGCAAAACCAATTTATTTAAAAACATCAGAGTTTATTATATATATATATATATATATTGTTGTATATATAATGTAGTCTCTAAATTTTGTTTGACAGAATAATAAAATCAGTTTATATTTTAATATATATATATAAACAATCACATCTATATATATATATATATATATATATATATATATATATATATATATATATATATATATATATATATTCCAATACATAATTCCTTCAAAAATAAATTCACAAATTTCCTTTTTTAACAAATAAGCAAAGATATTTTTTTTTTCTTTTTGTTATATCAAATTTATATAAGCAAATGAACATTTCTTTTTTTTTTTAAATATATTCATTGTATTATTATTATTATTATTATTAAAAGAAACAAATGCATTTAATTGAATACTTCTAATATATAATATGAACTAAAATTTCTCTTTCATAAGAAAAATATAAAATTTTCTTTTTGTCTCTAAACAATAAAACAACAACTTTCCTATTTATTATTTAAAGAAAAATAAACATACAAATGAAATAGCATTAAGACCAAATTTTTCCTTCAACACTATTTTTTTTTAATGATAAGCATTAAAATCAGTAAATTTAAAATTTCTATTTCAAATGTAAATAGCTTATACACACAAGTAAAAATACACTTTTACAACAAGAGAGAGAACAATGTTCTCCTCTTTGAAAACTAACAAATGATACAAAATCCTAAATTGGCCATGCTCTCTCTCAAGAGCTAAGAAATAAGATAACTCCAAGAATAATGGTGTTTTCTTTAACTTCACAAATCTCCCAATATCTTGCAATAACACAAAAAGGGGAAAGAAGCCACAACAACTTGCTCTCCTCCCTACCATAGACCCGCTAGTGGGTCACCCCCAAGCTAGGAAGGTCATCCTCACACTAGGAAACTCAAACCACAACACAACAATGCATTCAACAACCAAACACAAAATTACTCCCATGGCTAACACAACACAAGAACTCACTCAGGATGAGTTCAATGGGGTAGGGGAGTGGACAACACTCAACTCAAGAGTGCCACTCCTAAAACATCCCAATACAAATACCTCTCAAGGCCTCAAGCCAACACTTTTAAACATAATTTCACAAAGCTTCCATTTGGATCTCAAGCCATTTCACCTATTGCACATATTCACATATTGCCCTCAAGGCTACAACTCCACAAAATCAAGGAAATGACCCCAAGGAGGTTCACTCCTCCCCCACCCCACACATGTTGAGCATCTTCTCCCAAGTGGGAGATGCTCTCACAACACCCATATATTTTTTCCCCACAATAACAAATAAAAATTCAAAAATAGAACTCACACATAGCATCACACAAGTAAATAAAAATGCATAAGGGAAGGCCTTAGCCTTGAAACCTACCTTAAGAAACCCAATTGGTAGATGGTTGAGTAGAGCTCCTCCAACTCCTCCAAAATGAGCCACCAAATTTTCTCCAACTTTTTCCCCAAAGTAATTAAAATCAATAGAATTTGCCAAAAATTCAACAACCCCCATCCCTCTCTCTAAGAGGGATTATAATAGGCTTTTCTCAAGAGCCCTGAGGAATGGGGAGGTGACACATGTCACCTCCTTACTCCTCCTCCCAACTACAAGCAAGACCCTTAGAATGGGTGGTGACACATGTCACTCACCTATCCACCAAGTCTCTCTCCCTTCCACTTGTCCTCTCTAAAACATGTGGGAGAGAAAAGTGGAGCTTAAGAGGGAGTGGGTGCCACATGTGCCCCTATCGTCTCCTCCTAAGAAGGACCACACAACCCCAAGGTACCCTCACCAATTGTGAGAGAGACTTGGAGTAAAGTCCTCCACAATTAAGGGGTCTTGGAGACTGCCCCAATCCTAGGGAAGAGGAAAGGAAGAGGTTGAGTTTTTGACCCACTCATCCTCTCCCTCCCAAGCTTCCATTTTCGTCACTTTATTTCAGGGTGAAGTTAAAGTGACCAAATGAAAGTTTACCTAGGGTTACATAAGCCCAAATGACCCCTAGACCTTAGGGGTACAACCCAGGGTCAAGTTTAACCCAAATCTAGCACCTCAGGATGTAGAAAATCACATGAAAAGGGGTCCCAAAAAAATTAAAATAAAAATTGAGTCAAATAAACATTACACATTCACAACATCATAATACAATCAACTGCAAAAGGGTAGACCTAGCCCAAAGAACACCATACACAAACATTATGAAAATTCATCATGCAATACACAGATGATCTTGGTTCCTCTTGGAACTAGATCGGCTTCACAAGGGAAAACAATACAGTGTGTGGGATGATCTCCAAATTTCTGTGGCTTCGTTAGAAACACCTGTGCACTCAAATTAAATATTAATTTGACATGTATATGATAGCCAAAGCAAAGTGAAACAAGCACATACCATATCACATGTTCATATAAGCATCAAGGAAATCACATTATAGTTAAATTCTAAATTCTGCATTTCAAACATCCATTCCCAAGATTGAATCACATAATAAATTTCTAACTATCATCACATGAATCAATATCTAGGTCTAAACACAATGTAAACATGCTAAGCATAACAAATACACATACAACATAAAGTCTAATAGTCTGGAAATTTGGGATCAACAGTCCCATAAGTCTAAATGTATCACCAATAGTAAAATAAGTAGTCAAATATACAGGAATGAAAAGGTAGGCCTCACATCCTCCCCCCTAAGACTGTACTTCCTCTTGGAATTCATCAAAGAGGTGATGATAAAGGGCCCTCAATCTCGCTGCATCCTCCCATGTCACCGTGACCTCATCGTACATGTCCCATTGGACCCTAACCTAGTCCAGCTCTTGACCTTGAAGGCCCAGCATCTGACAAGCCAATATACGAATTGGCTCCAAAGTCAGCTATCTGTCTGCCTCTACCTAAAGAGCACTCCAATCCAATACATGAGATAAATTAGATATGTAATGCCGTAAAATGGAAACGTGAAAAACATCGTGGATACGCAATAGGCTAGGTGGCAAGGCTAGACGATAGGCTATAGGTCCTATCTGCTCCAAGATCTCAAAAGGTCCAACAAAATGAGGTGTGAGCTTAGAGCCCTTTCCATAACGGATTAGACTCTTGTGCAGTCGTACTCTCAAGAATAATCTGTCCCTAACTGAGAAGCTCTGATCTACCCTCTTAGCATCAGCATACTTCTTCTGTCAATCCTATGCCACCTGAAGTCTTTGCCTAATCAATGTCACCTGTTTCTCCATATCCTGTACCAACTCTGGCCCTATCGCAACTCTATCCTCAATACGGTCCCAACTGAAAGGTGTCCTGCAAGGTCTACTGTACAAGGCCTGAAAAGGAGGCATACCCAACGAGCTGTGATGCCCATTATTGTAGGCAAACTCAACTAGATATAGATACTCCTCCCATCTACTATGATGATCCATGACATACATACGGAGCATATCCTCAAGAACCTGATTAACTCTCTTTGTCTGTCCATCGGTCTCAGGATGATAAGCAGAACTGAAGTTGAGTTGTGTGCCCAATGCCTACTGTAAGGCTCTCTAAAAGGCTAAAGTGAATACTAAATCCCTATCAGAAATGATACGGTGAGGTACCCCATGTAATCTAACAATCTGATCCAAGAATACTCTCGCCATAGATGGTGCATTGTATGTCATGTGTATAGGTGAGAAATGCACCACCTTGGTCAACTTGTCAACCATCACCATGATGGCATCATGGCGGCGTGATGACATAAGAAGACCAACAATGAAGTCCATGGAAATGGTGTTCCATTTCCACTCAGGTATCTCATGAGGGTATAAAAGACCTACTAGATGCTGATGCTTGGCCTTGACCCTCTGGCACTCAAGGAATAAGCAACATATTCTGCAATATCTCGTCTCATACATGCCTAATGGTATAACTGTCGCAAGTCGGCATGCATCTTCTTCACCCCCAGATGTGTTGCATAAGGTGCTCTATAAGCCTCTGAAAGAATCACTACATGAAGATCACCTGCACGGGGTATGTAGATGCGCTGTCAATGTCTAAGCAATCCATCTAACTCGAGGGAATATCCTGCAAATTTACCCTTAAGGGCCCTCTATTTCTGGATCTGCTGCTGCACCTCAAGAAACCACTCATCCTTAGGTAGATGTTGTATGATGCACTCTTTCAAGTCCACACTTAAGGCCAAGGTCAAGATCTCGTGGCGCCTCTGACTCAAAGCGTCAGCGACCACGTTCTCCTTCCCTTTGATGTGAATATGTACTGCAAGCTATGGTGATCTGAATGGAACATAAAAACTCCATCCAACACCATTGGTGGGTGATCAAATTCAGTTGTGTGAATATGTACTGCAAGCTATGGTGATCTAAATGAAGCTCAAAGCGACGACCCAAAAGAAAGTGTCTCCAACGAACAAGAGCATGTACCACTATTGTGAGCTCTAAATCATGAGTAAAGTAGTTCAGCTCATGTGTCTTGAGCTTACGTGACTCATATGCAATCGCTCTACCACCCTGCATAAGTATGGCTCCCAAACCCTCAAGTGATGCATCAGTGCAAACTACAAAATTGTCTGTAGGATCTAGAACTGCTAAGATGGGAGCGCTGATAATACGGTCCTTGAGGACCCCAAAGGCCCTCTCGCACTGCTCGGTCCAAGTGAAACTCTTCCTTTCTGCTGAAGGGAAGTGATGGGGTGCGCTATCCTAGAAAAGCCCTCTACAAATCTGTGGTAGTAACCGGCTAATCCCATGAAACTCCTGACCTCTATCACACTGGTGGGTGCTGGCCAATCTTGGATAGCTCTGATCTTCAATGGATCTACGGAGATGCCATTTCCTGATAGGATGTGCCCCAAGTACTGTACCTCTGTCCTGAAGAAAGTACATTTTGCCAAGTTGCCATAAAGCTACTGCTCTTGTAAGCACTGCAAAACCTAACGTAAATGATCCACATGCTCCTCCTCGGTCCGCAAATAGATCAAAATATTGTCAAGAAAGATGATCACGAACCGATCCAAATAAGTGCGGAACACCTCATTCATGAGACTCATGAACACTGCAAGGGTGTTCATCAAACCGAAGGGTACCACTGTGAACTCATAGTGGCCATATCTAGTTCGGAAGGCAGTCTTATGAATATCTGCCTCTATGATGTGCAATTGGTGATACCTGGATTTCAGATCAATTTTTGAGAACACTCTGGCTCCCTGCATCTGGTCAAAAAGGTCTTCAATCCTAGGCAGAGGGTAATGGTTCTTCACTGTCACCTTATTCAACTGCCTATAGTCCATGCATAAGCAAAGAGACCCATCCTTCTTCTTCACGAAGATAACCGGTGCACCCCATGGTGAAATGCTAGGTCAAATGTGCCCCTTCTTAAGTAACTCCTCTAACTACAGTTTGAGCTTCATGAGCTCATGTGTAGTCATCCTGTAGGATGCACAAGACACTGCTTCTGCACCTGGCACTAAGTTGATGTGGAAGTCTACCTCTCTGCGTGGAGGCATACCTGGTAATTCTGGCGGAAACACATCGGCAAACTCTCTCAAAATAGGGTGATCATCTAGTGATGCCTCAAGCTCGTCTTCCGATCTGTCACTAACTATGATAGCGAACATCTGACATCCCTTCCGTATGTAGTGCTTAAGCTGCTGAGCGGAAATCATACAAACTACCGTGGGCTTCTGAATGCCCACTATCTCAACCAGTGCACCATGATCATCTAAGCAGCTAATCGCCCTTCAACGACAATCTATCTTGGCTCTATGAGCCGCAAGCTAATCCATACCCAAAACCACACCATAGGATCATAATGGCATAACTCTAAGGTCACAAGGTGTAGTGAAGGAACCCAAAGAAATCTCACAATCCCGAACCAATGTATCTGCTGACATCCTGGCCCTAGGCCAACTCAACCTCCCACCTAATGTCCTGCCTAGAAGCCACCAGCCTGCAACGTTCTACTAACGATGTAGATAGAAAAGAATCGGTAGCTCTAGAGTTAAAAAGAATAGAGATGGGGGTACCCCTGATTGTACTTGATGTCTCAATCATGGATGCTTGATAGTCAACCTGGCGGTTATCAGCTACTACAAACATGCGGTGGGACTTGCCTACATCTTTTACAATCTACTCTAACCCTCCTGAACGGGGTTGTCCCCTGTTGTAAAGCCCTGTGGACACTCTCTGGCTAAATGTCCTGCCCCACCACAAACATAACATGGGCCCCTAGCTTGTATCTGCCCTGATTGAGTCCTAGCACCCTACTACTACCCAGTCTGTCATGTGGACCCTTGTGAACCTCTATACGACTATCGTGACATCGCGGGTCCCACAGGTGGTCCCTGCTATCTCTGGTCCCTATGCGGGCCCTGCTGCTACCAACCATGATTATGTCCTCCCTGAGCCCTCTTCTTGGGTCTAGACCTCTGTTGATGTTGCTACTACTGTTGTGGAGGCCTAGGAGGTAATGATGGAGAACTAAATCCTCCTCTCTGTGGTGGTGGTGGTGGTCTATGAAAGTTCTGCTGCTGCTAATGACTATGGTCCTGAAACTGTGGGCGTGAATTCTACCCTCGTCCCTGAATCTCCTCTGTAATATAAGCCTTCTCGGCAGCCTCACTCATAGTCTGGGGGTCTGCCATACGCACTGGTCCTGCTATCCCCTGATTCAAACTTCTGATGAATTTGTGCACCAGAAGTTTCTTATCGTGGAGATACTCTACATAACGTGAAAGCTCAATAAATCAGCTCTCATACTATGCAACCATGAGTCCTCTCTGCTGTAAGTCATGGAACTCATCTATCTGGCGCTACCTATAATAGTCTGATAAGTAATGCACATTAAAGTACTCTATAAATGTGTCCCATGTGAGTGTGTCGAATGATAACCGGTGCTTGCACTCCTCAGTGCGCCATCAAGTAGCGGCTGCATCTCTCAGGAGGTGTACTACCACGCATTCTTTCATGTTTCTTCCATAAGGTTGCAACACAAAGCATATGTCTAGACTAATGAGCCAAGCCTCAGCTTCGGCTCCCTTTATAGCTCCTACGAAGGTAGGTGGATTAAGCCTAAGTAGGTCCCTGATGGGATCTCCTCTGTCTCTATGTCCTATGACCAGCTCATCCATACCATATGTTGGGACCTAAAATTTCATACCAATTTTTGCAAAATTTTAGGTTCCCATATGTGAAAAATCAATTTCAACACTCAAAAATGCACCTGCACAATGTGCTCAAGTGGCCTACTTTGAAGCATTGTAATTCGAAGCCTGTTCATTTTCTTGCAAAATCACTTTGCAAGAATGATTACTTATCATATGTGAACACACATATCTGATTACAGCTTCCTGTGACACGATTTAACTAAGTTTTGAGAAGTCGAGCTGAAGGGTTCTGGTAAAATTTGCTACTTGCATAATGTGAAATCAGCCCGAGAGGCCAACTTTGGAGGTTGATAGCTAGCAGCTAAATGATGATCCTGACAAACTAATCAGTGTTCCATGTTCCCCTCATAATAATGTACCTTCATACCAGTTTTTGGGACCCCAACATCTCGTTTTCTATTTTTTCAAAATCAAAAGCAAATGTAAAAAGTTCAATTGCCATATCTGCGTTTCCAAAAAGTTGCGGAGAGGTCAACTTTGGCCCTTAACATTTCATGACAGAAGATGGATGGTGAAGAATCCTCTTACACACGCACTCATCAAGCCTAAATGAAATCAACTTTCCAGTTACAACTTACCAGGAAGAGATTTAATGGGTTTTTAAAATTGCAAGTTGGTAAGTTCGAATCAGGTTTTGACAGGGGTAGTTTTCAAGGAGGTTAATTTGGAAGGTAATATCTAGCAATCAGGTCGTGTTAATAAAAAACCAATTGATGTCTCAAATTTTTCCCATGTTAATGTGCTCACATGCCAATTCTCAAGGTCCCAGCACTTCGTTTGATATTTTTTCAAAAGCAAATCCAAATGGATTTTACACAGCTCTGTGACTGCATTCCCAGGCAGCTTCAAAAAGGTCAACTTTGACACCCGATATCTTATGAAGGAAGAGGAATGATGAAAAACCCTTTTGCCTACATGTTCACATGACCTAAATGAACTAATCCCCAGGATGGCAGCTTCTCAATATCAGATTTGATATTTTTCCAAAGAGGCAAAATGACAGGTTTCAATTGAATTTTAACAGGCACAAAAACATGCAGAATGGGCTACTTTGATTGCGAGCAGCTTTTAATTCTAATAATTTCATGCCAAACCGTTTGTTGCGTTGAATTCTCGGGTCAAAAATCTACAAGTTTGTGCATTTTCGTGGCTCCAAGAGAAGTTTTGATCAGTTTTCTAGACTGATTCCGAAGGCTACTTGGCTTGTTTTGACTACTATGCAAGGTGCCTGAAAATAGATTTTGCTATCAATCTAGTTCATTTTTCACCTCAATAGCAATGTTGGGGAAATATTGGGATGATTTAAGAGAAAGAACTTGTTTGAAAATAAAAATTTTTAAGCTAGGCCCACAATAGGACCCAACATGCTTCACATAGTTATGAAGTCATAAGGATTTCAGTCCAGCATAAGGGCAGATACAATTTTCTTTCCAAGGACAGACAACTTGCTTGTAAATAAGAAGATAGTGCAATTCTTTTTAATATGCAACCGAGAATAAACTTAGGGTCACATACCAAATGTCAAGTACATAACTTGGTCAACTAATATGGAAGAATTCAAGATGTTTCAAATATTGAAATACATTATTTGTAACAGCAATACAAGGTATGCCAGTGAGCCAAATTTGATACAACAATCTTCTCTTGCAGCTGGGTCAAGATACACCTGTGGAGCTACCTTCATCTCCATATACTGAGGATGCTTTAAGGACAATAAGTTTACTTTGGGCATTTGCTGAGATAATTTTAAACTTACATGGTTACAATACAACAACATCAAGATCTCATCCAAGACAGAGTGGTTCTGGATGTAGGGTCTGGCATAGGAATACTATCAATATTTTACGCAAAGGCAGGTGCTAGCAAGGTTTATACTGTCGATACAAGTAAAATAGCAATACATATTATGACAAACATACAGCATGGCACAAGAACAATTCTTGGACAGATGCTATTGGAGATGAATTTGCAAAATTAAATACAATTTTGGCCACAAGATTTTTATTCAGTGTATATATGCACACCCATCAGAATCTGCAGGATGATCTAAACCATTGGAAGGCTCTCTTGTTTAAAAAGTTTTCAATGCAATCATGTTGCCTCTAACAATTATATTTATACAATGGTAAAACAACCAATTTGGCTATTTAAGTACCGTATGAAGTGCCCCATTGAGGAGATTAAATAGATGGTTTTCATAGTGACGACTTGATTGATGTTCTGCTTGCATTTCTTAAAGATGAATCAATGCTAGAATGTAATCTTCATAATGGAATATGCTAGAGTTGGGCCAGATCAATGCAAGCACTTGTTGCAACAAATGATCTTTAGTCGTTGGATTGGTTTCACAACAAAAGTGAATCTTCAGGTTGCTAAATCAGACATCTCATATTTGCACTCAATTATATCTTTGCTTTTGCATATTTGTGATACATTGGGGTTAAACAATGGTGCTAAGCAAAAGATGGTTCTTCAGAATCCACAGCAGCTGCTAGCACACGCTGAAACAGGAACTTTTAAATCAAATTGGAATTAGGGCAAAACGTATTTCAAAACATTTGTTGAGAGGCTGTCAAAATTGAAATTGAGAGGTTGAAGCTCTCTCAAATGACTTGTCGAGAAGGAATGGTGGAAGTTGCAAAACATCACACATGGAATGCACAAAATGATCTCATTGAAAAAGTTTTAGAAACTCTCAAGCAAATGCTCATGGTAGGTGTAAAACCAGATTCCAAGATCGTTGCTAGCATCCTCCGTGCTCGAGCCAAGCAGATAGAGCGAAATTTGAAAACACATAGAAGAAACCCTAAAATAACCTAATGCTGCAAAAAACGTGATATCGGTGAGACTAAATGTATCGGAAAGAAATTTTTAATTCACTTCGAATTTCTATGTCACGCCGATGGAGGTTTTTATCGGTAGAAAATAGCTATCGGAGTGAAATTTTTTAAATGTGCCGATCTTATGCTTCTGGCCGATGGACACTTTTTTCGGGGAGACAGTTACTATCGGCAGAGACTATTTAGATCACACCGATTTTATAACTCTTGCCGATGGAGCCCCGTGAGGTGCTATTAAATAAAAGGTAAATATTTTTAGAAGGTACCAACAAAATGATAATATGTGGTAAAGGGGAATTTCACGTTATTTCAAAGGCAAAATATTTTCTAGAAAAGTTAAAAGGGTGATTATTTTAAAATGCATATAAAGTATTTATACTTTTACCTAAGAAGTTGGAGAATGGTTTATCATTTTCACCCAAATGAAATTTTTAAAAAACAAAAGTGAAAAACACATACAGATAAAATTCCGAGGAAATATTTGCAAACAAACCTAAAGAAATATTTTATGTAAAGCGAGGGATATTTTTCACCAAGGAGGAAAGAACGAGGCAATAATTTTTACCCAAATGAATATTTTGGCAAAACAAAGGTGAAAGCACACATAAATGCAATATAAAACATTTTTATCAGAAGAGTTAAAAGTGGGTGATTAAATGTGGTAAAAATATATACGAGTAAAAGTGAGCTTGAAGTCTCCAAGAATATTGCCATTAAAATTAATTTTCAAGGAGATTACGAAAATAAAGTTTAATTAAAATATTTAACTTGCCAATGGCAATTAATTAAATATTTTATTTTGCCGGAGACAAGTTAAATTAATTAATCTATCTACGGAAGATAATTAATTAATTAATGGAAAGCTACACGGGACAGAGATGCAAAGGGTTGTAACCCTAAAAGTCACAACTCTAAATTTACAAGATATATATGAGAGATGGCAAATCAAACAAGAAAGGAAGAGGATTAGTAGATTAAAAACATCAGTAGATTAGGAAAAACATCAGTTAGATAACTGGATGGATTGACCAGTCGCCAAAATAAATATTATGTTGTACATTGTAAAATCTTTCGAAACTGTATAGTGGAGAAAATGCATAAATTAATGATTTAATATTGGTGTCTATTGTTTGTTGAGCTGAGCAATTATTTGGTTGTCTCCATACTGTTATTTCTTTGTTATTTGAACCTGAGTTTCCAAGTTGATATTTCAGTTTCATCAAAGCACACTTGTTGTTTTCGTGTAATCAAATTAATTGGTTTCTATTACAGATATAAAATCCTTTTGATTGATTACAATAACCTGGAGGTAGCATTTGGATAGGTAAGAGCAGCCCTATAATTATCAAGATTGCCATACTATCTCCAACTTGATATTGTCTTGTTATTCAAATTGAGCGTTAACTCCATTTGTCAATACACATTTGCTGTCATTGTGTGATTATTTTGATCGGTTCCTTCAAGCAAGGATTAAAAAATCCTTTCAATAAGTCACAGTAACCTGGTAAGATTCAAATGGATCACTAAGTAGAGTCTGTCAGTCACATTCTTGCACGTTTATACAAGCTATAAACAAACACAAGTGCCAAACAATTAGGATTGTAACTAATAAGTAAATCATATATCATATACACTTTGACTCCATTAGCCCAATAGAAATAGGCACTGGTCATACCAATTCCATTTTAGGATTCCATAAAATCTCATTCAAACAATTACATCTCAAATCTTAGTATTAGGAGTAGGAGTAGTTTAGAAGCTTGCATCTATTACATTTTATGCCATTGTGATAGATTTACTAATCCAATCAAGTCGTATAGTGTTAAGTCTGCTTTAGTTACAAAGGTACACCCGCCTAGGTTTGCAAGACCTAAAGTGTAGGGAGTTAATAGCTCTGTCAATTGGTCCAAAAACGTTGCAAATCCAAACATAGAGTCTGGCATCCTCTTAGGGTTAGCAACCTGCATTTTTGGGAACCAACACCATACTCATAAGGTCCATGATGTACCTACTCAACTCTCACGGTCTCATCTCGTCTCACATGTCACAGAGGACTCTTACTTCATGCTCTGTAAGCTAACCCTACCTCCTCCACTATAGTATCTGGTATCTCTACAAAAGGCTCCACACATGGCACCTCTCGCGGATCAACGTAGGGCTCTACACGTGGCTCAGCTCCTAACTTAGCATGCAGCTCCTCACATGGCTCCTCTCGCAGATCAACGTGGGGCTCGTCACATGGCACTGGTATAACTAGCAGTAGCCTCTCTAACATGGCCTATAACGTCTATAAAATCTGAGGTCCTATATCAAGTCCTGGTGGTGCCTGCAGTACTGGCTGATCTGATAAGGCTGCTAGTACCTGACCCTCTGTAGAGGAATCACTGTGCACCTTAGCAGATGCAGTGTTATGTGATCGCACTCACCGAATTCGTCAGGGAGGCATCCTACAAAACAAGGTAGGCACTAATTAATCAAAGTTGCGGAATAAGTAACGTGCCCAAATAAGCCCAGTGTTTAAACTTGGGCTCTGATACCAAATGTCATGCCCACATTTCCCATGTGGTCATGACATGCATCACACGTGTCATGTCCACATTTATCATGTGGTCATGACACTAAATATCAAAAATTTTACCACGCTTCCCTAGAAACCCCCTCACACGTGCAAGCGTGCTTGGTGGCATTACGCATAAGGCATAAACATGACAGTTGAATGCGGGGTAATATGTTCACTTGTGCATACCATTTGCAATGAACGCCAACTAGGGGGTCGATGCGACATGGTTAGCGTCACCACTAGGGTTAGGATCAATGATCGAAACCCTAAGTTAACCTATGTGAATGATGGGATTTTGACATAAGTCAAAATCAAAAGCCAAATTCAAGTGCATGAGAAAAATATAATTTAATACAAGAATCTAATGTCGATAATCGGCAAAAACAATAATATAGTCCTAAACAAGGTTAAATTTCACTAACCTAGCTAAACCCTAAATTTTGGAAAAATCTGGCAGCATAACGCCTCACGGGCGTGATTAGGGTTTATTGAAATAAAACTAAATTTGGTCGAAAGTTTCCTGTATTAGTTTTAAATTACCTACGTTACACTAGTTAACTTGGTAGATCAGTCAAATAGATTAATTGTACATTTTTCAACAAAGCTCGATCAATTTGTTCTCTTTCACATTTTCTATAATTCAACACATTTTTCAACAAAGCTCGATCAATCTGTTCTTCTTCACGTTTTCTATAATTTAAAATATTTTTCAACAAAGCTCGATCAATTTGTTTTTCTTCACATTTTCTATAATTTAAAACATTTTTTAACAAAGCTCGATCAATTTGTTCTTCTTCACATTTTTTATCAATCAGAGTTATCACTGCATCCTTTACATTATTCCTAATTTCTTGGTAGATCAGATCACGGAAACATGTTATACTAACTTCATTTAAATAGTTTACTAGGTTTCCAAGTTGGTTTGAACGACATCTTTATTAAATTAATAAAATAGTTCTAGATATAATTAAAAATGAATTATTAAATTAATAACAATCCAGCTTAAAATTAACCTCGTCGAATTAGGTGTTATAATTAAAGGATTAACTCAATTGTTAGAATAAATACATCTCAAATTATTAAATTGTGTAAAATTTAATTGAAACAAATAAATCATTTTCTTCAAAAATCAAATTAAAAATCAATAAAATATAAATTCCCTCTAGCTATAAAAGAATACCCTGTTTATTAAACAACCTTTACTCTAAACCCAAGATAATAATAATAATAGAAACATTCCCTAAAGGAATTAAATATCACCCAATTTTGCATTTATCAAAAAAAACCCCATTCAAACAATTATAAATTTTAAAGCAAATGAAGGAAAATAATAAAGGGATTGGGAAATGAAATAAGGGCAATTTTAAATTACAAAGCCCTAAATTCTCCAACAATAAAATATAAATTTCCTTAAGGGAAAAAATCCCTAACCCTATTTTTCAAAACTCATTTTCTTTCTCCTTGTTTGTTTTTCCTCCTCTTCTTTCTTTTTCTTCTCTCATTTTGTTTTGGATGAAGTTTGCAGGTTTAATGGAGGCCATACATGATATGCATATGATGGCATATATATATATATATATATATATATATATATATATATATATATATATATATATATATATATATATAATGAGTATATTGTTATGCTCTAGATTTTTTTAATATAATTTTTTTTTTTTTAAAACCGAAACCCCAAAGGTTTCGTGGCAGGTAGGAGGAGTGGCACTATGGCGAAGGTACGACGACGACAAAGTAGAAGGGACACAAGGTTTGTAGCTGTGGATGAGGGATGAACTGTGGAGTGGCGGGGGTGAGCGGAGGTCGTGTTGGATTTTTCCCAAAACTGGATGCATCCCAGTCATCCCTACAAGGTAGCCATATTAATCAATAGGATTTCTAGGCCAGGGGCCAACAGTACAGGAGATAGACTCTATAAATATCTCCTCCTCTTCTTTAGGCTCTATAGAACCAAGGGGGTATTCCCTATTCAACATCCATGAAATGCATCTATGAACTTGCTGGGATGTTGACACAAAGTAGATAAATCCTCTCTTATGCAAACCAAAACTGTAAAATAAGTGCAAAGGGGCTAGCTTTGGGGCTATGCTCAGTTGCATGACAGAGGATTTTGGTCCTAAAACTACTTCTAATGTCCTAATGGTTTGTATTTGAAGTTTGGATTTGGATCTTGTATTTGGATGCAAGACTGGGACCTTGGGTTATAATCTCAATACAAGACCAGACTGGTGCCTATCTTGGGCTCGGAGTCAATAGACATACATATGTGAATGATTACCATAAATTTGAAACAATAACTAAGTTCCAAGGGGATTTTATAGTGTCTGCCTTACAGATACTTCCCAAGACTAAGTGTTTGGCCATTCATACTTAAAGATATCCTTTTGCAACAAACTTTTCTCAATATTTAACCTAAAACATTCAATTTGTTCCTTGAACAAAAGTAAGAGATTAGACATTCAATACAGAAAATCTATGTTCCTGAATCCCAAATAACCTTTAGCTATTTAAATTCAAAAGAAAAGATGCCCACAAGTTGGAGAGAAATAACCCAACACATGCAAAGATGCATTCCTCATATAAAACAACATGAAACTAGCAAAATTATGCATAAAACATACAACATATGATTCATAAACTCACACAGCACCAAAACAGAGCCACCAACAGAGCTGTATCTTCTTACTACACCAAAATTTGTCCAGTTCTTCCACCCAAATGAGTAACAAAGTTTGCATTTTATAGCAAAACTATGTACTCAGCAATAATTACAAGGCATTTTCAAAATCCTACCAAATACATTGCACCATCAGAATGGTGCCCAAAAATATTCAATGCAGCAAGGGGGACAAAGAGGAAAAAGCAAGTGGAATTGGGAGATGTGCCACCATTGGAGATTTTCCTCTTAAAGACAGTGGTTGGTATGTCATTCATCGAGCAATACCTCTGCAAACCTGCCATTAATGCCAACCAACCCACAGGATGCAGCAGCTGTGTGCCTTGAACTTCCTTCCCACTTGAAATGTGACTGTGGATGCATACAAATCCCTCACTTTCTAAAATTTGAATTAGAGCCGTGGATTTCCCTTCTCCTGCCGAGATCAATGGCATTGGTTCACACTGACTAGTCATCGGCCAATGAAATTATGCCACGTAGACACCCCTTTGCTTTTTTGACTTTTCACAGCATACAAACATTTTACCTTTGTCACCTCTTGAAACATTCTAATGTATATGCAAATAAGATTGTATATACAATCACAAACATACAAGGCAGACCCCAAACCATTATAGAACAAATTACAATCGCAATCGGGTCCAGGCTTTGCATCTTTCAACTATGTACATAACCAATGTATGTCGCATATACAATGCGAACATACAAGCAAAACATACATACAAACAGCGAGCTTCATCTTTTATCAACCAAAATGTATGTTCACTTCAGATCCGACTTGTATATTAGGAATGTATGTTTGATTGCATGTGTAACATACAATCGCAAATATATGCAATCGGTGGGCCCCACATGCTTTTGACTACTTTGACTTCAACTGGCCTTGTATATTTCTTTGTATTTCCACTTGTATGTCCAAATATACATTGGGAACATACAATCCCAACATACAACCGCGGACTTCACCCTGTTTTACAAATATTGCAAACCTTCTGGCCACATCCACTTTGCACCTGTCCGCTTGCATAATTCTCTTGTATATGCCAATGTACCCTTTGCTTGCATGTTTCCCTTTGTATCTAGTCGTTGCATGTCAAAACATACAACACAAATATACATGAAAACTTTCACATACAAGAAGGGAATATTCCTGAAATCTGCGATAGATTCCTCAATGCATATACAAACCCGATATGCATTCAAAATGCATACAATCAATTTTTTCACTTTTTTGAAGGCTGATTGAATATTTTTAGCCCGCGAATGTACATTTACACTTGTACATACAAAGACACATACATCCGACAGAATTCACTGCCACATAAAGTGATTTCAGACTTAGCATTTTTTTCTCAAGCGTGACGAGAGAAAGCGGTAAAGCAATGCATAGGGGTTGGTCAACCTATGAGTGCAAAGGCATGAATATGTAGCTTAAGTGAAAGATGACTTACAACAGGAGGTCAACGACGAAACAAAAAATACAAAGCAGGAAGCTGAGGGAAAATAAAACCTAAGGCATTAAGAGTTTGAGGGAATAAAACATAAGCTTGCAGACCTGACTCAAAACCCTAACCCTAGGTGGGCACCATCATTGGCTCCGACTGGGGACGTGCAGGCACAAGGCTACAACGAGAACCAAACCACTCTGAGACAGCCCACAATGCCATCCTTAACTTTAAATCCCAAGCCCTTTTGTTCTTGTTTACCATCATTTTGATGATTTTCATGAGGCTTTTGTTACTTGACTCTGCTTGACCATTCCTTTGTGGATGATATGGTGATGCATATGACAAATTAATCCCATAGTTGTTGCAAAAATCAACAAACTCACCCGATCTGAAGCACATGGCATTGTCTATGACCAGTTTGACTGGCACTCCAAATCTGATAATAATGTGTTCTAGAATGAAATCCATCACCACCCTGCTTGTAGCTTTCTTAGTTGGAATGGCTTCAATCCATTCAGTAAAATAGTCAGTAGAAACCAAAATCCAACCATGTCCTCCACTTGACTTTTCTGAAATTTTCCCTATAAAATCAATTCCCCATTGCTGAAATGGAGCCTCCACAATTATAGTTCTAAGGGTAAATGCACCTTCATACTTAAGTTTTCCTGAGAACCTTTGACAAGGATCACACTTTCTTACCATCTTTTGTGCATCTGAGAAGAGGGTTGGCCACCAATAGCCTGCTCTAAGGATTTTGTGAGTTGTTGTCTTAGTAGTGTAGTGTCCTCCACACATTCCTTTGTGCATGTCATTTAAAATACCAGTAGCTTGATTTTCATCCACACACCTAAGTAAGACACCATCAAGATTCTTCCAATATAATTCTCCTTGAATGATTATGTATTTGATTACATGTAGCTTTAAGGTCCTTTTCTGACTATCACTGAGATGAGAAGGACAATTCAAATTCTGCAAATAGTACACAATATCCTTGTTTAGATTCTAACACATTAACAACTTCATTCTAAACTACATTCACTTGGCATGCTTCCAAATTTGATTGTGTCATCATCTTAGCCAAACCTTGTCCCCTTACCAATTTTGTGATTTGTATCTCAATGTTGAACTCTTGTAGCTTATTAATCCACGTGCATCTTCTTCCTGTCACTTCTTGCTAAGTGAAAATATCTTTAATTGCTGCATGGGGCACATATGCAACTATCTGAGAGCCTACCAAATATGGCCTGAAGCTTTTGACTGCTCTAACCAATGCATATGCCTACTTTTCCATGATATCATATTTCAATTCAGTTGCCTGCAATGACATGCTAAAGAAAGCAATAGGTTGCTCAAAACCATCTCCATTTTTCTGTAATAAACATGCAGCAACAGTATGAAAAGAAGCAAATGAGAACAACTAGAGTGGCTTAGAAAAATTAGGAGATTTCAACACAGGGGCCATCTTTATAGCTTCTTTGATGTTCTGGAATGATTTAATTGCTTCACTCTCCCATTTGACAGTCTCACCCTTCTTCAACATTTTAGAAATATCCTTTGTAATCTCTGTGAAGTTGGGGATGAATCTTCTAACAAAATTAATCTATTCAAAGAAAGACTGGATGCCTTTCACCATGTTGTGATGTTCACAACACACCCCATTTTACTCCTTAGCAAAATGAGGACCCCTGTTGTGGCTGTTGCTTTTGCTTTTGTGTGTGTTGTTTTGCTTGGTGGTAAAGGGAAAAAGGGGGGTTAAAATTGCAAACCTTGTTAAAAATGGAGAAGAAATGCATTTCAGTACCAATGCATAGTATGGTTGGATTCCTTGTCAAAAATGAGCTAGGGTTGCTTTTTGAACCATGTTAAAATTCACCATATTTTGTAAGTTATGAGCATTTTGGTAAAATGTACAAGGGAAGGATTTGCTGTTTGCACATACAAGTCTCTTTATATATCAGGTTGCATATACAAGGCCCTTTGTATGCGAGTTTGCTTGTATACAAAGACCTTTGTATATCACTTTCCGTATACAAATTCATTTGTATATGCAAAGGTCATTTTATACTTGGTCACATGAGTAGTCGGGTTCATATACAAAATCATTTGTATGTCTTTTTTGCCTTGTATACATTTGGTAGAGTTAATGCATACATACAAGATGGACCCGAGGTGGTTTTAGGTTAAAATGAATTGATGTTTTAACTCCACTTTGTATCTCACGTTTGTATGTTTGGCAGGTAATATATACAAGGACCTTATACAACACGGACCCGAAGTGATTGTTAAACAATGTTAAATCGTTGTATAGTTCCGTCTTGTATATTTCGACGTACAAAGCCGATATGCAACAGTTTATACAAGCCGGAATCCAAAGGAAAATCAAACCCGATTTAATGCTTGTATCGAGCCCGAAGTGTATGTCTAAAAGATACAATGCAAATGAACATCGTGCAGACATGAAAAGAAAGTTAAGGCAAGCTAAGTAGTCGTACATTTGGTGCTTGTATGTTTCGATATACAAAGCCCAATATACAACGCGAACCCGAAAAGTTTATTAAATTGACTTAAATCATTGTATGTTTCGGAATATACAAAAGCAAGACATACAACATATACATACAAACGAAATATACAAGGGGCAGATTTGAAATGAATATGAAATAACGAAAAGCCCTTGTATATTGATACATTGCAAGGAATATACATTGCAGAACTCAGAGGCAAATTAAAAGTGGTTAATTCACTGTATCGCGCCCGGCATGTATATCAATATACAAAGATTTAAACAGGAAATTTTGAGCAGGAAATGAAGCGGTAGATTTTTGAAGCATTTTTGGAGCCCGAGTGCGTGTTTTTGGTCAACGATGGTTGACTTGACTGGTTTTAATGCTGTATACACATTTTTGATGCGCATTTTCTATGGTTTTTGAGCCTGATGGTTGTGTTTATGCATTTGGAGCCTGATTTAATATAGATGTTCATTTTTCCTGCTGATTTATTAAACGATGGTACTAATTCCTACTTGTTTATTGCAGATTGTTGGAGTAGTTGGGAAGAAGCAGAGTTGCCGACACAATAACGGCGTGTAGGTGAACGCAAAGGTGGGGTTTTAAATGATGATGACGTCCCAGGCGGCGGGCCAGATCCTGAGAAGCCAAACACACCAGAAGGAGATGAAGCTTTCAATGCAGGGGAGTTTACAGATGGAAACATTATTGAAGGAGCGGCGCCTTGTTTGGGTATGCTAATTGAATTCTTGGCGGGATTCATTTCTCACCGTTGGATGCTGCATTTCAAGATGCTGGCCATTAATCTCCTAGGTTTTTTGGGCGCCAGATTGGGGAAAAACCAAAGATATATATATTGGGCCCATTTTTATTCTAGAGAGGGAGAGGGAGAGAGAGAGGAGGTCAATCATACAAAAAAAATCAGACCTGTAATAGTTTTAGGAAGAGATCAGATTACTGAGACTAGTGAGGACTGGATTGTTGAAATAATCAAGGTCCCTTCCTCAGATCATTGTAAATGTACCTATTTTATGAACATACTATATGGAAATGAAGCTTCAAACTATACCCTGATTGTAAACCTTAAGTAGTCTTCAAGTTGATTTCTGGATATGTACTGGTGAATGCTGTGTTCTATAGAAGCGCTTTCATTTCATTGCATGTTGTCAACTTTTCCCTTGAAGATTTGCACTGAATCATGCAGATTTGTGGACTGTCCTGGTGAAGTATGATTTTAGTTTTCTTCTCTCCATGTTGTATGGGAACATGTATGTGGCTCAATGATCTCAGTCAAGTAATTTTAGGAATCTCACTCTCTAACCCTTGTTCTCATTTTAATTTCATTGAAATCACTTTCATAACTGCACGTCATGATAAATCAGAAGCAGAACAGAGAAATATGCTGACATCTCGAAGACAACTAAATATCATTAGCGTATTTTAAGTTAGATGCATGTACTGTTGAAAATATCATGCAGAGAATCACAAATAAGGGTAGAACTCATGCAAATATCAACTTAGACACATCATTTGGAGATATGTGCTGTGTAGAGTAACTTCCCTGTATAGCATAGTTGCAGAAACAGAATCTACTAATCTACGTAAGGCCCCAAAATGGAAAACAACAATACACATCAACCACAGAGTAACATCAACAGATTATGAACTAATTGACGGGGACTTGGGATCATGAATTCTTGGAATTCATCGTATCTTTCAGGATAAACAAGGGTTGTTGTGTGACTTTTGCATTGTGTGCTTGGTTGTGACTGACATCACAAACCAATCAACAGGAAACTGGCGCTAGAAGGAGGGCCTAGACAAAGAATCTATAGATTTCTGCAAATATTGTATAAACATTTTCTGAACTTTTAAGTTTTATTCTGAGATATGATAGATCTCTTTAAAATTTCAAAAAAAAATATATAGAAAGTAGGGTCTCATTTCAATGGATGCATATGAGGACAATTATCAAGTTAACATTCCTTTATTTCAGGAAGCTTTGACTAAGCAGCTTTATCCTCAAAGTTTGTATAGCTTTGGTTTGTCCACTTGTTGCAGGATACACCAGACTGTAGAGCATAGTGAAATTAATTGTCTAACTTTTCTCACAAGGTTGGATTTATATTTGAAGGGACTGATATTTTTTATAGATGTGCTCAGGGCTGAAGTTTGGCAGGAGAATGAAAGAGTTCTGGAGCGATAGGACAATACATCTTCAGAGGCTAGGGGACATACAGAAGAGGTACTGGTTGAATCGGTTCCAGAAGATAAAAATAATGAAACATCTTTCCTTGAGACATTTTATGGTGACATTGATAGGAGTTCTTCAAACGGAGAGTGCTGGTATAAATCTGTCAAAATGTGTAGAGAAGAAAGTGCTTGTCAGGATGAAATCTTTGATTCTGATCCTAATACTTTTGATAAGGATAATGAAACATATTTCCTTAAGTCATTTTATGGTGAGAACTGGAGATCTCTACTTAATAATAATAATGAGCCAGAGTGCAGGTATGAGTCTTTTGAAAATCCTAGAGAAGAAAGTGCTTCCTGTTTCATGTCTTCAAACAATCAGCAAGGAAGATTTGATGAAGGGAAAGATAAAAATGAAAATTATCTTGATACACTAAACAAATATATTGAATTATTAAGTGCTTGTCAAGATGATGTTTCTGGACTTGAATTTAGTAGTTTTGATAGAAATGAGTTGATAAAGAAGTGTAAACAAGTAATAGAACAATTTAAACACACTGTTGTTGATGAAGTTCCTATTATAGCAACTAATGGAGTCATACAAAAGGAAATAAATGCTGATTTACTAGATGACTCCTTTAAATTGAATGATCAAATGCAAGAATGTTGCAGGACAATGGAACCAGATACCCTACTGGATGGTAGAAGTGAAATACTTGATGAACAACTCATGAAAGTTGAGGATGCAGAAAGCTTTGGAGTTGTTGTGCATGATCAGATGCCAGTCCAATGTCATGAAACAAGGGAGTATTCCTATCAATCGGAAGTTGTTTCACCTTTACAGTCAAATGATTTAGAAATGATAAATCCTTGTATATCAGATTATGATTATAAAGATACTCATTTAGATGCTGATGTGCAGGAAATTAATGAAAACATTGGGGTGCTTCCTGTATTTGAGGATAAACCATACATACAGAATGAAGGGATAGATGTGGATAAAGATGAAGAAATAATACATCAGGAGTCATACATCCTTCAGTTTGAAATGAGACCTGACATTAAGCCAAGAAATGAAAATATAAAGCCAAATGGGAGGCCAGCTGTCAATGAGCATGCATGTCCAACAGAACCGGAAATACACCAGGTTGTATTTTTCCCTTCCACAGTGAATACTGTTGATTATTATTTTGATTATGGAAATTCAGGAAATAGGACATGCATATGGGTTAATCATGAACATGATGAGCTTCCTCAGTTGCTGATAATCAGAGATTATTCTGTTAAACACAATGAGTTTAGAATACAAAAATATTTTTCAGAATACAAAGATAAATTTGCTAGGGTCAGAACCACAACTATTGCCCTAATGCTCCTGCACAATCTAAGGAAGTATGCAAATACAAGTGTCTTTGGGTCTTTTCCTGGGTTTTGTTTGCCTTGTAGGGTTTGTATGTAGTTTGGTAGGATAGTTGTTTTGTTTCTTTTCTTTGCTTTCTTGTCTTACTTTTTGTTGTTTGCTTTCTTTGTATAGTTGTTTGTATAGTGGCTTTGTTTTGCTTGTTTTGTTTTGGTTGCTCTGTTTCCTCAGCAGGGATCTTTCTTTTGATTTAGAGTATAAAGGGGCAGATTAACAACCACTGAAAACAATGGAAAATTCAGATCATTCAGGTTAATTATTTGAAATCTATGCATAACTTGTTGTGACTGTCATGAATGTAGAGAGTTGTTTAACTTGTGAAATTTTGTATTCAATAAGAATGGGTTGAGTATTCAAGGAATGTTTCTCACAATGACACACCTAAAATCCTTGGGTTTGTTGAACTTACCAATGTAGATATTACGTGAAAAATCAAAGGTCACCCTTGCTACCATTACAATTCTCAGCTTAATTTCAGCAAGTGACCACTCCTTGCATCATGAAGTTACAAATGCAATATCTTACGAAATCTCTATGAAATACAAAAATAAATAAAATAAATAAATAAAATGGATTATACTAAAAATTGAGATTAAGCCATCTAAGTAACTCTACCGAGGCTATAGACGCTCGCTGGCAGTGGGGCTCTACTTAGGAGAATTATAACGATAACCTTGTCAGGGCTATGGACGCTCGCTGGCAGCAAGGCTCTATCCGGTTGGCTATGAGGGAATGTCCTCACCTACATAGTCTAATATCAGTCACTGGTTTGTTCAACTGATCTTCAAGATGAGGCTTATTAACCACGTGCACCCACTTAAACTGAAATGAAAATTCATGCACCTTATTGAATATATTGAGTCTCAAGTTGGATAATAATTTGTAGAAAAGATAGTTGGAAATTATGAATTTATTTCATTCAATTTTCTTTAATGGGTTGAATTTGATTGTTTTGTTTGGTTGCTAGTTGTTGTGATGTTCAAAACACACCCCATTTTACTCCTTAGCAAAATGAGGACCCCTACTGTGGCTGTTGCGTTTGCTTTTGTGTGTGTTGTTTTGCTTCGTGGTAAAGGGAAAAAGGGGGGTTAAAATTGCAAACCTTGTTAAAAATGGAGAAGAAATGCATTTCAGTACCAATGCATAGTATGGTTGGATTCCTTGTCAAAAATGAGCTAGGGTTACTTTTTGAACCATGTTAAAATTTGCCATATTTTGCAAGTTATGAGCATTTTGGTAAAATGTACAAGGGAAGGATTTGTTGTTTGCACATACAAGTCTCTTTGTATATCAGGTTGCATATACAAGGCCCTTTGTATGCGAGTTTGCTTGTATAGAAAGACCTTTGTATATCGCTTTCCATATACAAAGTCGTTTGTATATGCAAAGGTCATTTTATACTTGGTCGCATGAGTAGTCGGGTTCATATACAAAATTATTTGTATGTCTTTTTTGCCTTGTATACATTTGGTAGAGTTTATGCATACATACAAGATGGACCCGAGGTGGTTTTAGGTTAAAATGAATTGATGTTTTAAATCCGCTTTGTATCTCACGTTTGTATGTTTGACAGGTAATATATACAAGGACCTTATACAACGCGGACCCGAAGTGATTGTTAAACAATGTTAAATCGTTGTATAGTTCTGGCTTGTATATTTTGACATACAAAGCCGATATACAACAGTTTATACAAGCCAGAATCCAAAGGAAAATCAAACCCAATTTAATGCTTGTATCGAGCCCGAAGTGTATGTCTAAAAGATACAATGCAAATGTACATCGCGCGGACATGAAAAGAAAGTTAAGGCAAGTTAAGTCGTTGTACATTTGGCACTTGTATGTTTCGATATACAAAGCCCAATGTACAAAGCCCAATATACAACGTGGACCCAAAAAGTTTATTAAATGGACTTGAATCGTTGTATGTTTCAGAATATACAAAAGCAAGACATACAACATATACATACAAACAAAATATACAGGGGGCGGATTTGAAATGAATATGAAATAACGAAAAGCCCTTGTATATTCCATGCCTTGTATATTGATACATTGCAAGGAATATACATTGTGGAACTCAGAGGCAAATTAAAAGCGGTTAATTCGTTGTATCACGCCCGGCATGTATATCAATATACAAAGATTTAAACAGGAAATTTTGAGCAGGAAACGAAGTGATAGATTTTTGAAGCATTTTTGGAGCCCGAGTGCATGTTTTTGGTCAACGATGGTTGACCTGATTGGTTTTAACGCTGTATACGCATTTTTTATGCGCATATTCCATGGTTTTTTAGCCCGATGGTTGTGTTTATGCATTTGGAACCTGATTTAATATAGATGTTCATTTTTCCTGCTAATTTATTAAACAATGGTGCTAATTCCTACTTGTTTATTGCAGATTGTTGGAGTAGCTGGGAAGAAGCAGAGTTGCCAACACAGTAACGGCGTGCAGGTGAATGCAAAGGTGGGGTTTTAAATGACGATGACATCCCAGGCGGCGGGCCAGATCCTGAGAAGCCAAACACACCAGAAGGAGATGAAGCTTTCAATGCGAGGGAGTTCGCAGATGGAAACATTATTGAAGGAGCGACACCCTGTCTGGGTATGCTGCTCGAATTCTTGGCGGGATTCATTTCTCATCGTTGGATGCTGCATTTCAAGATGCTGGTCATTGATCTCCTAGGGTTTTTGGGCACCAGATTGGGGAAAAACCAAAGATATATATATTGGGCCCATTTTTATTCTAGAGAGGGAGAGGGAGAGAGAGGAGGTTAATCATACAAAAAAAATCAGACCTGTAATAGTTTTAGGAAGAGATCAGATTACTGAGACCAGTGAGGACTGGATTGTTGAAATAATCAAGGTCCCTTCCTCAGATCATTGTAAATGTACCTATTTTATGAACATACTGTATGGAGATGAAGCTTCAAACTATACCCTGATTGTAAACCTTAAGTAGTCTTCAAGTTGATTTCTGGATATGTACTGGTGAATGATGTGTTCTATAGAAGCACTTTCATTTCATTGCATGTTGTTATCAACTTTTCCCTTGAAGATTTGCACTGAATCATGCGGATTTGTGGATTGTCCTGGTGAAGTATGATTTTAGTTTTCTTCTCTCCATTGTTGTATGGGAACATGTATGTGGCTCAATGATCTCAGTCAAGTAATTTTAAGAATCTCACTCTCTAACCCTTTTTCTCATTTTAATTTCATTGAAATCACTTTCATAACTGCACATCATGATAAATCAGAAGCAGAACAGAGAAATATGCTGACATCCCGAAGACAACTGAATATCATTAGTGTATTTTAAGTTAGATGCATGTACTATTGAAAATATCATGCAGAGAATCACAAATAAGGGTAGAACTCATGCAAATATCAACTTAGACACATCATTTGGAGATATATGCTATGTAGAGTAACTTCCCTGTATAGCATAGTTGCAGAAATAGAATCTACTAATCTACGTAAGGCCTCAAAATGGAAAACAACAATACACATCAACCACAGAGTAACATCAACAGATTATGAACTAATCGACGGGGACTTGGGATCATGAATTCTTAGAATTCATCGTATCTTTCAGGATAAACAAGGGTTGTTGTGTGACTTTTGTTTTGTGTGCTTGGTTGTGACTGACATCACAAACCAATCAACACACCGTTTTGGGAATTTGAATCTTGTCAATTGCAGCAACTCTTTCAGGATCAATCCTGACTCCATCCTTGGAAACAATGTGTCCCAATAGTTTTCCTTCTACTACCCCAAAAGTACATTTCTTTGGGTTAAGTGAAATGCCATATTCCAATGCCCTAATAAAAATTTGCTCTAGATGCATGCAATGTTGCTCCTCCTTTTTTGAATAGGCAGTTAAATCATCCTGATATACAGCCAAAATTGAGTCAATCAATCCTACAAAAGCAACATCCATAGCCCTCTGAAATGTAGCACCTACATTTGTTAGTCCAAATGGCATTCTCACATATACATAAGTTCCCCATGGAGTGGTGAAGGTAGTCTTGTATTGTTCAGATTCTTTTACCTTCACTTGATTGTATCCTGAAAATCCATCCATCATGGATAAAAGCTCACAACCAGTTACTTTCTGTAGCATAGCCTCCATGTTAGGCAGTGGATAATTATCCTTTAAAGAAGATACATTCAGATTTTTGAAGTCCACACATAGTTTTATATCACCATTTTTCTTTCTGACTGGGACAAGATTGGACACCCAAGTTGAGTGTCTGATAGGCACAATTATTCCAGCCTCCCTAAGCTTCACAAGCTCTTCTTGCACTTTTGGAGCCAGAGTTGGGTTAATAGGTCTTTGTTTTTGTCTAAATGGCTTAGCTCTAGGCTTCAAAGGAATCTCATGCTGGAATAAGTCCTCTCTATAATCTTTTAGGTCCTCATATGACCATGCAAAGACATGCTTATATTTTTTCAGTAATGCAATCAACATATTCCTAATGTGTGGCTTGAGCTGTTTGCCAATATATACCTTTTTGGGGGCATGGCATGTCCCCAAGTTTATCTCCTCCAAGTCATCCTTGTTTGTAGGAGATCCCTTTGTAACAAACTGATATCTATTGTCAAATGCTATTTCTAAAGCAACTATCCCTCTGGGGATTTTATTTGTCTTGAGTTGAATCACTTCTTTCCCCAAAAGAGTTTCTTTTCCATTCACAACTTCTACAAAATTTTGAAAATCAATCTCTTGGTTCTGATATTCATCTATGCAGTGTAGGAACTTCAACAAATCTTTATCATCATCAAACACCTGCTAACCACATATATTTTCTAGTACTGCAGGTCTAGTTTTAACTTCAACATTTGTAATATCAGATAGAGTAACATCATTCGGCCTTATGGCCACATTAGCTAAAAAGTCTGCCATGACATTCTTTGACCTTTCTATCCAATTTATTAAAAAAGCATCAAATAATTCAATTGTGTCCTGTTGATGGTGTTTTTAGCACGCAACAACGTAGGTGTGATTGCTGGTTTCACACCTCTCTTGAAAAGTATCTCACCCTAGGTAAGACTACTCCAAGGATAATACAGCTAGGTCTTAGCTTGCTTGGAATTTCTCAATGGTTATGTTCCAGCTGTACCTACAAGGGGTCTTACATGCAGTCTGCAAATCTTCAAGGTTGAGACAACAAATACACATAAACCCTACTATGATTTTCAGCTGATATACAAAGTGGGATGCTGCTGAAACTTTCTACTCTAACAACTAAACAGTGGTTTCAAAGAAAATGCAAAAGATTTAGGGTTTAGAAGGAATCCTAAGTGACATTCACAATGCAAGGGTTATCTTTAGTAGACAAATATTCCAGACTTCAAACCAGTTTTCTGAGTTACCAAACCGAAATAGGTGTTACAGTGCTGCAGAAAACGGTGCTATCTTCAATGGAAGTCGAAAGATTTTCAGACCACATTCATTCGTTAAATACCCAATAAATGGCGCAACTTAACTCATAAAATAAAGTTGAACTTCAGCACAGATAATAAGCCCAGGCTAACTTTACACAGTTATTTACCATCAGCAAACAACTAAAAGTATGGACTTAGAACATTCATCAAATACTGCAATAAACCATTAGCATCATAAAAGCACAACTAATCTAACTATAGGAGAGCAAGAAGCAAACCATGAAGACCACAATGAATTGAAACAAGATGCAAATTCTCAGAAATGCTGCAGAAACTTGCTTTGTATTAATTCAAATGGCACAGAGTCAACAATTTGGCATCAAAATCTCTCTCTTACAAAAGTGGAGATGGCAGCCCTTTATATAGAAAGCAGCATACCCTAGCCCTTCAAATGAACGGTGGAGATTAACTCAACACCGACGGCTCAGATTACATTAAGAAAGGCCCACATTAATTCCCGGATTACATTTTGTCTTTTATGAAAAAGACGAAAAAACAGCCCCAGATACATTGAATCTAGTCATTTTGACTAGCCAACCCAATACATTAGTGAAAATACTCATTTAGGAGGTAAGAAGAAGACAAAGAATGAATCACATACTGTCCAGATATATCAAATTTCAAATAATATTAAGATTCTTTATCTAGGTCGATACTATCTTCACTGGACAACTTATTCCGATAGGCCAGCCATGCCTCAAGTGTTGGATTGATATCAGATGGGTCTGGATCTTTCAGATGATGTACTCTATAATCGAACACCTCCAGCTCCCGACTGAACCTGGTGTATATCCTTTCAAAATCTACCTCTGCTCTGCGGAATGCCTTGAATTCTGCTCTGAGGTCACTTGCTTTATCCAGCCGTTCTTCCGTACTTAGCACAGTGTCTTCAAATAAGATAACATGCAGTTTACCTTTGCATTTTTTGACCTTGAAAGGAGCATAATCATCAAAAGATTCGTCTCTACAGCTTCTCAAAGCATCGCTGATATCATATACGATAGATCTCAGTTCTTCGTCAGCGGGTTTATATGCTTCCTTTGCTTGCTCAAAGGTCTCTTTCCTCAGAAGTAACTGCTGATACCATTCAATAGCCTTCGGGAGCCTATCTCCAGTCAAAATATTTTCTGTGACCAAGGTTTGAGCTGGCAACTCCCGGATACCCTTGATTCGCGGATACATGTGAGAATAGTATTCGTCGAATAAGTCACATTCATCACGCAAATCTTTCCACTTGTTAATCAATTCCACTGTACGTTGGTGGATCTAAGCAGAGGCACTTATGGCATCGCATCCCGCTTCAAACACACTCATCAACCAGTTCTCGACGCCTTGGGATTTTGATCTTACCTCGCTCAGCTTTGCCATTTCATCCGTAGATAGGAAGGTAGGCACAGTCCTTATATCACCCCCTGCATCTATTGGTTTCACCAAAAATTGAAGACACGCCCTGAGTTACTCATTTTGGCGCTTTAATTCCTTCTTGGACATCTCGTCCTTATCCAACTGCTTCAAAATTAACGTAACTGATCCTTTAAAATCATCCACCCTTTGAGCACGGGTGGTTGGGCCTAAGTCAACTGCGGATATCACATAATCCTCCGCCCTGACTTGATCTCTTGTTACGTCAGCAGGAGGGACAGCTACCTCTGCAATCCTTGAGCCTGATTCGCTCTAGTAGATTCTTGATTGCACTTTCGCCTTCTTTTGTTTCTGAGGCTTCTGAGCTTGCGATAGGATGGTGCTCAAATCAATTTTCATTACTTCGATTTAGGGTTCCGGATATACCATCCTATCTTGCAGCCATTCTGGAGCGGAAGATTTGTTCAATTCAGCGTTCCCACCTTCATCTGATATAGTCAATTCTTTGGAAGGCTCCCGTTTGGGCTCAGGGCTCTTCTCCTTTTCTCCTTGGGCCAATTCCTTTAGGCCCTCGAGCACATTTTCCCGTGCTATTTCCAAAACTTCCTCTGTTGGGTCCTTGCTCAGCGGACTATCAGATATGTCAATTATTTCTATACCAACAGACGAGTCGAGGTGGTTCTTATCTTTTTTGCTGGTCAGCGCTCCCTCAGGCTCTAGTAATCCTAACTCCGCGCATACTTTCTCAATACCCTCCAACAAAGGTACTTCCAATGTCATCGCAGGCATTTGTGAAAGGGGGACGGCAGAAGAAATTGTGAAGGAAGGGGTACTAATTTGAGTCAAATTAGCGACAGCAGGCAATGGTAAGGGAGAAGAAGGGGTAGGGTACATAATGGCGAGAGGGGGAGAAACAGGACTGCTGGAATCACCGGAGGATATTGCCAGTGGGCAGGAAGTGGTAGTAATGCCAGAGGAAGGAGAAGCGGAAGGGGATGATTCCTGCACAATGACGGCTGAGGTGGTGGGAGAAGTAGATGAAACGGAAGAAGAAGGAGGGATAGAAGTAGAGAAGGTGGAAGCCAAAACAGTTGTTCCTGTATCGGGTATAGGGGTCTGGGAGATCGAAGGAGTTGAATCATCTTTAGTAGTAACACGCTCCTTGCTCGCTGCTTCTGTTCTTACCTTCTTGGTCTTGGAGGCCTCCCCAGTGCTGCCTGGCATGTCCTTCCTCTTAGTAACTCTGGGCTTAGGAGGTGGATCCTTCTTCTGAGGGGATTTCACAGGAGGTTTTTTCACTTTTCGAGCCCTTGCTGCCAAAGGGGCATGTTCATCAATATCTGAATCTTTTTCCTTGATAGGCTCTGTATCGTCTGTTCCCAGTACGGGCTCATCTTCTTCTCCCTCGGAGTCCTTATCTGATTCAACTGCCGTATAGGTCAGTTGGACTCCTTGCCCCCTTAGGACACCCAATTGTGCTCTGACCCAGGCTTTACTCAATCTAACCGGCTCCTTCATGATCACATCCAAGGAGCTTTCTTCTGCATTTGCCCAATTGGGTAATGGGATGGGTAAATGGTATTGTGTTTCCCACGGGCCTCTAGCCATAATATTATCATCATCCTGCAATTGATCTGGTACTGCCATTACATGAAACTTCTTGATAAAATCCAAGGATAGCCTCGAGTGCGTCCTCTTCATGACATCGTAATCGTCAGTGCAGTTGGCCCAGAAATCTTCAATGTGATCTTTGTGAAACAACTTCTTGCTCACAAACTTCTCCATCACCTGATTCGGGTCAAAGTGAGCCCTAGCATTGTAATAATGCAAGTTCAGAAGCTAGAGCTCTTTATATGAATACTCAGCTGAGGTGAGGGAAGGGCACGCATAGAGTCCTCTACCAAACTTGATGGGAAATTGGACATTTGTTCGGTGCAGGTGCTTGAGTTTCTCGGCACATGACACTAATTGCCTGGACAGTTCTAAGAGCACTGTCTTATCATCAGGATATCTTGGCAACCTATATGCCATTCCAGTGAAGCCTTGTACTCTGATGTATGTGAACTTCTCAAATTGTATATACCACCGGCCATATTGAATTATTTCATTCATAGCCTCGGTTGAAATCCTCAAGGCTGTGTTACCTTGCAACTTCCTT
Source organism: Cunninghamia lanceolata (assembly GCA_027924645.1). Taxonomy (NCBI): domain Eukaryota; kingdom Viridiplantae; phylum Streptophyta; class Pinopsida; order Cupressales; family Cupressaceae; genus Cunninghamia; species Cunninghamia lanceolata. The sequence continues at coordinate 13,190,328 of BSBN01001272.1, read as the reverse complement.
GCTATGTACATGGTAAATGCATCGTTAACCCGCTTGAAGTGTATCAAAGATTGTGACGAAGTTAACTAAGGATATCCTTCATATACCTTGACTTGTGTCTTTTCATCATTCCCGATTTCTCCGATCCTAGACAATCCGTCGTAATGATTCATTCTTGCCAATGCATAGACGACGTAGGATGTCCATCTGAAATATTTCTTTTCACTGAAGTGGCTGAAAGCTTCATGCATGTTGTTGCTAAGGATCTGTGACCAATGGAACTTGGTTCCTTTCAACACTTCCGAGATTATGACGAACATCCAATCTTCAAAAGTGGAAGCAGTAGGTAACCCATACACTCTGCTCAAAAAGGTCACTATATCTCCAATTTCATCATGGAAGTCACTTCTATATAGCACGATGGGGAGCTTGATGAGAGCGGATTTCCTGCTCTTGACCCAATGATCATTTATGTGTTTTATGCATCCCTCCACATCTTTGTTATATGCCTCCTTGGATGCTTGCTTGTCGGGCATAGTCATGGTTTTATGCCACGGGATATCCAGCATTTCTGCCAAAGCAGGCGGGGACAAATCAGCTAGGACTTCTCCACTAGCTGTCTGAATTTGCCTAGATACGATGTCGTACCTATCTGCACAACTTGCTATTAACTCAGCACACTGAACAGAGGTCGGGAAGGCAGCTGCTTGTCCGAGTCCACTGTCCTTAAGTTTCTTGGCTCGAGGAGTTGGAGTGGGCCCGAAGATTCTAAGTCTGAAATCATCTAAGTCAATATGACCTAGATCAGTGTCTCCTACGTTACTCCATCCAGAGTGGATCTTGGTTTCCGGGGGTATCCCTTTGAACTCGTACTTCATGGCTTGAGCTCGTGCAGACATCTAATCTGCAAAACCAGACTTCATAAGCTTGATATCAAGTAAGTTCCTTGATATACTCCTAGGATTAGATAAATCAATCATAAATCCATCATTTATTAAAAGCACGCATTTTGAAAGAAGACTAAGTTAACATTCACAGCATATTGCATGCAAGGAGATATCAAATGTTGTAAAAAAGATTCATCTAAACATCATCAATATAGCATTATAACTTTAATAACCTTACCTTGAACCATCCTTCCTAAAGAAATTTTAGCAAATTCGGTCATTTAGGGAGATTTGCGATAAAATTGAGGTTGTCCGACCTTGGGCAGTAGAAGCGCTAAAACTGAGGCTGTCCGACCTCGGCGGGGAAATAAGGCAGGTCCGACCTCAAATGAGGGTTTGTTCAGTGCGTTCCGAAATTTGCGCTATTTTCAAGGGTGTCCGACTTGCGTGAGATTTGGACATCTCCGACCTCCAATGGTTTACAAGTCGGTCGGTGGATAAACTAGCGCAAAGCGATTGCTGGCATAACAGTGGTTCCCTTGCGTGGAATTCAGGTGAGTCTGACTTGCACGGATTTCGACGGGGTCCGACTAAGTCAGACACAAGGTGTTTTAGCGCATGGTCGGATGAAGGAAAATGTAGCGCAGAATAGTTTGGTAAGTCTTTTCAGCGGGCCTTTCGAGCAGTACCGACTTCGTAGGGTTATAGATGTCATCCGACCTGGTCGGACACGGGGTATTGAAGCGCAAAGTCGGACAAAGGAGATTTTAGTGCAAAAAGCTGTTTTCAAGGCTGCGGGTATTTCTAAACCATCCGACCCGATTTGTAAACGCTATGTGAGTTGAGAGGGTCAGATAAGGTCGTTTTCAGCGCAATTGGACGCTGGATTTTAGCGCTAGATCTAAGGGTATCCGACTATATTGAATAACTGGGTTGTTTGGAGGTCGGTTGAGGGTCAACTTAGCGCCGTCTTCATGCACGGGGTTTGCAGAGTTTCGACTCGAAAGGGTCTAAATTTGCCCAAGGCCTCCTAATTTGTGGTCTTTTACAAGGATCTTAGTCTAGGGTTTTGAAACTGGAAGAGCCGACTCACCAAACCCTAACCTAGAACTATTACATTCAACTTACAGACTCAACAGTGAAAACCCTAACAGCTTCTCCTAAATTTGCTTCAAAACCCTAAAGAAACCCCAAAATGCAAAGGGTGAGAACCCTACCTGTAAATGGCGGCGCAGATCTGACTTGTCGAGAGGTCGCGGGTTCGAGCTTGGGCGATGTCGGCTGTGAAAATCAGAGCTCCGGATGCGCAGGCTTTGAAAACGTGGTTAAAATGAATTAACTTTACCTAATTTCCCTATTTAAGCCGCGCCAATCCTCCATTAATGCTCGGGAGCACGTACTGTCAGCGGGGATTTGCAGGGGTTCCGACTTGGCGGGAAAACTGGAGGTCTCCGACCTGGTCAATTGAGGGAGAAATCAACGTGAAATTCGGAGGCCTCCGACTTGACCTGTTTGGTGGGGCTTTCGGACTCATCCGACCTGCGGGGTTCGTTTGGGGGTCCGACCTAGTTGGTTATAATGTGAAGTCACTTGGAACGAAATTTAGCGCCAGGTCGGACGGAGGGGATTTTAGCGCTAGGTCCGACAGACTGAAAATCAGCGCAAAGATCGGTTGAGTCCAGATTCAGCGCAAAGGTCAGTTGGGGCCGATTTTAGCGCAAAAGTCAGTTGAGTGCAGTTTTAGCGCAACAAACTAAATCAAGGACTCTAGAAGGGGAAACAACAACCCTCCTTTAGCAAGTTTGAAGTGATTTTCAAGGTAATCATTCTATCCAGGGCACATATACTTTAGACCGTACAACTACTTCCGAGAGAGAGAGATCAAAAAAAACCAAACGACCCACTAGCCAAAACAAAAAGAACAAAGGGGAGGGGCCCCCATGTTTAGAATGGGGCGTGTGTGCAAGGCACAACATGTCCCATACAACATGCTTATACTGTTTCAACCTCTTATTTTTTGAAACATATTTATCTCACCTGGGAAACAATTAATTCTGAATCCCCAAACACTTTTATCATCTTAATCCCATGCTTCAGAGAAACATTTAATCCTAGTAACAGAGCCTCATATTCTGCAATATTATTTGTGTAGGCAAACCTCAACAGGAAAGAGAACTTTAGGAGCTTACCTGCTGGAGACAAAAATACAACTCCAGCACTAGAACCCTCCTTTGAACAAGCTCCATCAAAATACATAGTCTAGAGACCCTACGGGTCAAGTTCTTGAATGCAAAAATCTTTCTCCTTGTTTCCTTGATCATCTGAGACAACTCTAAAATTCTCACAGTCAGTATCCACAAAATAGACATGCTCTTCTGAATCCTGATCTTCTCTGACTAGTTTGACATCTTTACCATTCATTGGAATCATGGCATATGATAGATCTAACTGCATACTCCCTCCAATCAATGTTGCCCATCTTCTTGACAACAGCATACCATACTGTGGCTTTATGTCAACCATTGTTATGTTCATTCTGTATGTTTTTTCTGGATATGCCGCTAGCATAAAATCCACATCCTTCATGATTCCAATGACTGGTACCTCCCTAGCATCCATTGCATAGCATTTTCCACACGCTTTATCTATCTTCAATCTAGCTTGTTGCATGATAGCCAGAGGCATAATATTTGTTGATGCTCTAGAATCAAGCATACAATTCTTGATCACCTTTCCATTGATAACAAGGGAGACATAAAACGGTTCAACTTGTGAAGGGCACTTTGTCATTGTCACTCCCAGATAGACTTCAAGAACCTCATCCTCATCAATACACAAGGCTTGTTTCTTACCCTGAGTCTCAACATTCTGCTCGGTCTGACAAGCCACTCCTGAAATTAGGGACAGTGCTTTATTCCTGAATTCTTCAACTTTCATCATCTCCATCAATGGCACAAAGACCTTTACCTGGGATAAAACTTGAGATATGTCAAAGGGAGCATAATTTTGTATGACAATTGTAGCTTGAGCCGTGGTTTTATTCTTATCATGAGCTGATCTAGCCTTGATTTTAATGGCCTTCTGACTGTCATCCATGACCTGAGAATCCTTACTTTGATCCTCATTTTGGGGAGCTTTATTTTCTGGTATTTGAGAATCATGACCTATTTTTTGCTTAAAATTTTTCTTATCGTTGTTCCATTGCTTCTTATGTGGTTCAGCCCCTTTATGATTATGCATTGGTTGGTTCACAAAGGTGTTTTCTGGTTGGCGTGGATCGCCTACCTGAGCCTTACCTCTAAGGTTATAGTTGCTTTTGACCTGAGCTACTACTGCAGTTGTGAGAGCTCTAATCTTTTCATCAGAAGGTCTTCTCAAGTTATTTAGAAAAAAGTGTGAGTCCTGAGCATAAGCGTAGTTATCTTCACCATCCTCATTGCGGGAAACCTGCTGGCAGACCTAAGTTCCATAATTTGTGCTTTCATCAGCATCACAAGAAGAGTATTCCCTATTTGTGAAGAGCATATTGACACTATCATCCTCCATACAATGCGGCTTATTGCATTCATCACAGGCAATAGCATTATTATATAAAGATTGAGCAATCATACATTGCGACTGTGAGTGAGGCATTTGACATATTATGCACCATGGGGTGTCATCAACAATATTAACAGCCTTCTTCAAAGGATCAGAAGTCCCCTTAACATTTTGAGTTCTTTGATTATTATTGCTATTTGGGAGAATAGGTTTACCATTATGCCAATTAGTGTTATATGGCATATCATGCAATGATGGTCTCTTCTCTTGTCTCTGGTAAACCTACCTTTCGAGACCTATACGCTTTTCATTTTTAGCAAGTCTATAACTTAGGTCCTTAACAACAGTTGTCAATTAATCCAATTTCTCCTCAGAAGTAGATGCATTGCCTTGAGTACTTTGAGACTTATTTGGATTTTGCAGAATTTTTACATTGTCCCTTCTGTTTGTTTTACCAGATGCTTTCCTATTATTTTCAATGTTGGTTGCAATTCTAAAAGCATCCTTGAGGCTAGTAGGACCCTTATCTCTTAACCCATAAGCTATTTTAGCATCAAAAGCATTTATGTATAGTACCATGCACATTGGTTCATTAGGCCTCATATGAAGTGGCAATTTGTTCAACACTTTAGTGAACCTAGCAGTAAAATTTGCAACCTGTTCATTTGACCCCTTAGTAATACTAGTGAATTCATTTACAAAAAATCTTGGATCAGTTTTATCACCATATTGTTCTTTAAAAATCCTTCTGAAGTCATCCCATAATGAGATACTCTGGTCAGGCAGACTTTTATACCATTCCCTAGCTTCATCAACTAAGGATTGCATAAACAATTTCATAAAAACATCTTCATGCTCAACTTCAAAGTTGTCCATGACATTCTGAAAGGCCTTCAAATGATCTTCACCTGACACAACATTATTTCCTAAAAACTTTGGTATCTGAGGTCTTACATGTTTATCAATGGGGTTAGGATAACCAGGAATACCATTAAAAACTAGCTGCCTGAATCTATCTAACTGCATAGGTTGTCTACCAAACTGATTAACATTGGCATTCCTATTGGCATTCTGATTTCTCACATTATTTAAAATTACCCTAACATTGCTTACATTTTGTCTCTGATAATTCTGCTGATTATAGATTTCATTTATTTGCTGGTTTCTCAGCACATCTGCATTATCAAGGGTGGGAATTGAATTATGTTGAGCAATTTTTAGAGCTTGTACCCTTTGTCTCATATCATCTCTAATCTTCACTGCCTATAGATATTCTAATTCAGCGCTCAGGTTCTTGATTTCTTCAGCTAATTCTTCATCCCTAGGCATAGAAGGATGGTCCCATTCCATTTTGGTCATCATCATCATCATCCCTTAGGGACTCAGTTTCTTGAAATCTGTCAGGGGGATCTAAGAAAGGGCATTCCTGGAACACCTCTGATCTCATTCTCAATCCACCACCCTGTTGTCTCTCATATGCATCCTAGATTTCAGCCTCTGTGTTTGAGAAATAAGTTGCCTACTGCTCTGAAGATCTAGGATTATCTTGGATATTATTATTGTTTCTAGGGCTAGGAGAACCTTCTTGACCGGCTTGAACGGTCCCTTTTTTCCTATACATCATTTTTTTGGGTAATTCTTCAAATAAAGGATTACGCAGGGATCTTCTCCCTTGCATACAAATTTTACTTTACCAGTTGGGAGATTTGTTCAGAGTCACCACCTACAACTAGGAATTATTTTCTTTTAAACCAGGGTTCTTACACAATAAATTCCCCAACGAAGTCGCCAAATCTGTTGGATTTTTCCCAGAACTGGATGCATCCCAGTCATCCTTGCAAGGTAGCCATCATTGATCAATAGGATTTCTAGGCCAGGGGCCAACAGTACAAGAGATAGACTCTATAAATATCTCCTCTTCTTCTTTAGGCTCTGCAGAACCAAGGGGGGTATTCCCTATTCAACATCCATGAAATGCATCTATGAACTTGTTGGGATGTTGACATAAAGTAGATAAATCCTCTCTTATGCAGACCAAAACTATAAAATAAGTGCAAAGGGGCTAGCTTTGGGCCTATGCTCAGTTGTATGATAGGATTTTGGTCCTAAAACTACTTCTAATGTCCTAATGGTTTGTATTTGAAGTTTGGATTTGGATCTTGTATTTGGATGCAAGACTGGGACCTTGGGTTATAACCTCAATACAAGACCAGACTGGTGCCTATCTTGGGCTCCGAGTCAATAGACATACATATGTGAATGATTACCATAAATTTGAATCAATAACTATGTTTCAAGGGGATTTTATAGTGTCTGCCTTACAGATACTTCCTAAGACTGAGTGTTTGGCCATTCAAACTTAAAGATATCCTTGTTACAACAAACTTTTCTCAATGTTTAACCTAAAACATTCAATTTGTTCCTTAAACAAAAGTAAGAGATTAGACATTCAATACAGAAAATCTATGTTCCTGAATCCCAAATAACCTTTAGCTATTTAAATTCAAAAGAAAAGATGTCCACAAGTTGGAGAGAAATAACCCAACACATGGAAAGATGCATTCCTCATATAAAACAACATGAAACTAGCAAAATTATGCATAAAACATACAACATATGATTCATAAACTCACACAGCACCAAAATAGAGCCACCAACAGAGCTATATCTTCTTACTACACCAAAATTTGTCTAGTTCTTCCACCCAAATGAGTAACAAAGTTTGCATTTTATAGCAAAACTGTGTACTCATCAATAATTACAAGGCATTTTCAAAATCCTGCCAAATACATTACACCATCAGAATGGCACCTAAAAATATTCAATGCAACAGGGGGGACAAAGAGGAAAAAGCAGGTGAAATCAGGAGATGCACCACCGTTGGAGATTTTCCTCTTAAAGACAGTGGTCGGCCTGTCATTCATCGAGCAATGCCTCTGCAAACCTACCATTAATGACAACCAACCCACGGGATGCAGCAGCTGCGTGCCTTGAACTTCCTTCCCACTTGAAATGCGACTGTGGATGCATACAAATCCCTCGCTTTCTAAAATTTGAATTGGAGCTATCAATTTCCCTTCTCCTGCCGAGATCAATGGCATTGGTTCACGCTGACTAGTCATCAGCCAGTGAAATTATGCCACGCAAACACCCCTTTGCTTTTTTGACTTTTCGCAGCATACAAACATTTTACCTTTTTCTCCTCTTGAAACATTCCAATGTATATGCAAATAATATTGTATAGACAATCACAAACATACAAGGCGGACCCCAAACCATTATAGAACAAATTACAATCGCAATCGGGTCTGGGCTTTGCATCTTTCAACTTTGTACATAACCAATGTATGTCGCATATACAATGCGAACATACAAGCAAAACATACATACAAACAGCGGGCTTCATCTTTTATCAAACGGAATGTATGTTCACTTCAGATCCAGCTTGTATATTAGGAATGTATGTTCGATTGCATGTGCAACATACAATCGCAAATATATGCAATCGGTGGACCCCACATGCTTTTGACTACTTTGACTTCAACCGGCCTTTTATATTTCCACTTGTATGTCCGAATATACATTGGGAACATACAATCCCAACATACAACCGTGGACTTCACCTTGTTTCACAAATATTGCAAACCTTCTGGCTGCGTCCACTTTGCACCTGTCCGCTTGCATAATTCTCTTGTATATGCCAATGTACCCTTTGCTTGCATGTTTCCCTTTATATCTAGCCATTGCATGTCAAAACATACAACAAATATACATGCAAACCTTCACATACAAGCACGGAATATTCTTGGAATCTGCGACAGATTCCTCAATGCATATACAAATCCGATATGCATTCAAAATGCATACAATCAATTTTTTCACTTTTTTGAAGGCCGATTGAACATTTTTGGCCTGCCAATGTACATTTACACTTGTACATACAAAGACACATATATCCGATAGATTTCAATGCCACATAAAGTGATTTTGGACTTAGCATTTTTTCTCAAGTGCGACGGGAGAAAGCGGTAAAGCAATGCATAGGGGCCAGTCAACCTACGAGTGCAAAGGCATGAATATGTAGCTTAAGTGAAAGATGACTTGCAACGGGAGGTCAACGACGAAACAAAAAATACAAAGCAGGAAGCCAGGGGAAATAAAACCTAAGGCATTAAGAGTTTGAGGGAATAAAACATAAGCTTGCAGACCTGACTCAAAACCCTAACCCTAGGTGGGCACCATCAAGTCGCAGGGTAGAGGGACCAGCAGCGGCGGTTTGTGGATTGTGCGTGGCGGGGGTATGGCCATGGGAGAAGGCAGAGTGGGGACCGTGGGGAGGAGGCAGAGCCCCCACCCACATCCCACACAATGGGGTGTGGGTGGGGGCTCCGCCCCCTCCCCACACCCTTACAATATACAGTGACGGTGGGGGGTTCGAACTCCCCCCCCCACCACATTTTTTTTGCTTAAAAAAACACAATTTGTATGGAATGTAATTACAATCTATTCTCTGTTTGCTTCATAGCATTTTTAAAAAAAAATAAGTTATATATATATATAATCAATTTATTTAAAAACATCACAGTTTATTAAATATTAAAATATAACAATATATATTTAACTATATATATATATGAATATATATATTTTTTAAAAGAAATGTTCATTTGCTTATATAAATTTGATATAACAAAAAGAAAAAAAATATATCTTTGCTTATTTGTTAAAAAAGGAAATCTGTGAGTTTTTTTTTAAGGAATTATGTATTGGAAAATATATATATATATTTGGATGTGATTGTTTATATATATATATATTAAAATATAAACTGATTTTATTATTCTGTCAAACAAAATTTAGAGACTATATTAATTTCTTCAAAAAAAACTCACAGATTTCCTTTTTTAACAAATAAGCAAAGATATTTTTTTTCTTTTTGTTATATCAAATTTATATAAGCAAATGAACATTTCTTTTTTTAAAAAAATATATTCATTGTATTATTATTATTTTCTTTTAAAAAAAAAAAGAGAAACAAATGCATTTAATTGAATACTTCTAATATATAACATGAACTAAAATTTCTCTTTCATAAGAAAAATATAAAATTTTCTTTTTGTCTCTCAACAATAAAACAACATTCCTATTTATTATTTAAAGGAAAATAAACATACAAATGAAATAGCAGACCAAATTTTTCCTTTAACACTATTTTTTTTGAATGATAAGCATTAAAATCAACAAATTTAAAATTTGTATTTCAAATGTAAATAGCTTATACACACAAGTAAAAATACACTTTTACAACAAGAGAGAACAATGTTCTCCTCTTTGAAAACTAACAAATGATACAAAATCCTAAATTAGCCATGCTCTCTCTCAAGAGCTAAGAAATAAGATAACTCCAAGAATAATGGTGTTTTCTTCAACTTCACAAAGCTCCCAATATCCTGCAATAATACAAAAAGGGGAAAGAAGACACAACAACTTGCTCTCCTCCCTACCATAGACCCGCTAGTGGGTCACCCCCAAGCTAGGGAGGTCATCCTCACACTAGGAAACTCAAACCACAACACAACAATGCATTCAACAACCAAATACAAAATTACTCCCATGGCTAACACAACACAAGAACTCACTCAGGATGAGTTCAATGGGGTAGGGGAGTGGACAACACTCAACTCAAGAGTGCCACTCCTAAAACATCCCAATACAAATACCTCTCAAGGCCTCAAACTGACACTTTTAAACATAATTTGACAAAGCTTCCATTTGGCTCTCAAGCCATTTCACATATTGCACATATTCACATATTGCCCTCAAGGATACAACTCCACAAAATCAAGGAAATGACCCGAGGAGGTTCACTCCTCCCCCACCCCACACATGTTGAGCATCTTCTCCCAAGTGGGAGAGGCTCTCACAACACCGATATAATTTTTCCCCACAATAACAAGTAAAAACTCAAAAATAGAACTCACACAAGTAAATAAAAATGCATAAGGGAAAGCCTTAGCCTTGAAACCTACCTTAAGAAGCCCAATTGGTAGATGGTGGAGTAGAGCTTCTCCAACTCCTTCTCCAAAATGAGCAACCAAATTTTCTCCAAGTTTTTCCCCAAAGTAATTAAAATCAATAAAATTTGCCAAAAATTTAACAACCCCCATCTCTCTCTCTAAGAGGGATTATAATAGGTTTTTCTCAAGAGCCCTGAGGAATGGGGAGGTGACACATGTCACCTCCTCACTCCTCCTCCCAACTACAAGCAAGACCCTTGGAATGGGTGGTGACACATGTCACCCACCCATCCACCAAGTCTCTCTTCCTTCCACTTGTCCTCTCTAAAACATGTAGGAGAGAAAAGTGGAGCTTAAGAGGGAGTGGGTGCAACATGTGTCCCTATCCTCTCCTCCTAAGAAGGACCACACAACCCCAAGGTACCCTCACCAATTGTGAGAGAGACTTGGAGTAAATTCCTCCACAATTAAGGGGTCTTGGAGACTCCCGCAATCCTAGGGAAGAGGAAAGGAAGAGGTTGAGTGTTTGACCCACTCATCCTCTCCCTGCCAAGCTTCCATTTTCGTCACTTTACTTCAGGGTGAAGTTAAAGTGACCAAATGGAAGTTTACCTAGGGTTACATAAGCCCAAATGACCCCTAGACCCTAGGGGTACAATCCAGGGTCAAGTTTAACCCAAATCTAGCACCTTAGGATGTAGAAAATCACATGAAAAGGGGTCCCAAAAAAATTAAAATAAAAATTGAGTCAAATAAACATTACACATTTACAACACCATAATACAATCAACTGAAAAAAGGTAGACCTAGCCCAAAGGACACCATACACAAACATTACGAAAATTCATCATGAAATACACAGATGATCTTGGTTCCTCTTGGAACTAGATCGGCTTCACAAGGGAAAACAATACAGTGTGTGGGATGATCTCTGAATTTCTGTGGCTTCATTAGAAACACCTGCGCACTCAAATGAAATGTTAATTTGACATGTATATGATAGTCGAAGCAAAGTGAAACAAGCACATACCACATCACATGTTCATATAAGCATTAAGGAAATCACATTATAGTTAAATTCTAAATTTTGCATTTCAAACATCCATTCCCAAGATTGAATCACATAATAAATTTCTAACTATCATCACATGAATCAATATGCAGGTCTAAACACATCGTAAACATGCTAAGTATAACAAATACACATACAACATAAAGTCTAATAGTCTGGAAATTCGAGATCAACACTCCCATAAGTCTAAATATATCACCAATAGTAAAATAAGTAGTCAAATATATGGGAATGAAAAGGTAGGCCTCACATTGTCCAATGTAGTCAATAATGACCAGGAGGCTTTGCCACTGAAAGGACACCTCCCCTAGCATTTACCCGCCCACGCCTATGTTATGGTGCAGTCCAATCAACCTCACGAGGCGCAAAATGCAAAATTTCACTCCTATTGCAAGTTTGTAAGTTCGTTAAAGGGGGAATAAATGTAAGAGGCTTCTTACTTCAATAAGGAATGTTTTCTATATCCTATAGATGGACAATCCCAAGGATGTTTTCATCAAATACAAGATCAAATTTATTTGTATTCTTCTTGCCATTGGTAAATTAATTGTAAAGACTAAGTGTTCTACTTGGCTATTGATGAAAAAGTTTGATCTAGTTGTTTCATGATCATGATTATCCTCATTTTTTATTTCATGATCATGACTATGCTCAACTTGCACCATCATTAAGAGGTCTTAAATTTATATTTGTGACCATAACAAGTTATCATGAATTGATGTATAACTATTATAGAGTAATAAACCAAATCTATTATACAAAAATGCTTATAGAGAAGAATTGAATCTCTCATGCCATGCCTTGTTTAGTGAAAAATTATGTGAAATCACACTCAACAAAACATGTGTTGTGTTGGCACCTTCAAGTTTTGAGAATTTGAAGTGCCTATATCCTTTCGATGTGTCGACAGAGACTAGATCAACATGCTACTTAATCTACCCCGGAGGCCATTTTTGATGATTAAAATCTTGCAACTCGGGGATCATCTTGCAAATCCATGTGGTGGGAAGTTTCTTGGCACATATGGTAACATGCCTATTCAGTTTCACGCCTCTAGGATGAGTTTTGATGGGGTATTTAATGCTTTTCTGATTGCAACCGAGCTAGATTTGGTGTTCTGGAAAGTTTCAAATCTCGCAATTTTGAGGGTGACCCATTTCTCAGTTTGGTCTCAAACATCTCTAATTCTAGTTTCATCAAAATCGGAGACTATATGATGTGGTATTTTAATGTATTTTGGTTGTGTGAACTCATCCGACAGGCCAGTTTACAAAGGACGTCCCTAAAATCATTCAGCGATGCAGATTTTAAGGAAATGCGTTTGCTTTAAATAATTAATAATGCCCCTGTGCAAATTTTTGTGGCCTCCAGATACCCAGTGTGCTCGCAGTGAACATGCGCCATTTGCCCAGGAAGAGAAATTAGATATTTGCCAAATTGCTAAAGTTGAAGATGCATTAAAAAGAAATATTTAAGGGCATATTTATTTATTTTTTAAAGGAAAATATTATGAAATGAAGGTTATAACATTATGTTATAAAGTTGGAGGCAAAAATAAAGGCTTTGATTGGTATTTCGCAGCATCCCACGGGTATGTTCTCTACCTCCCTTAGGCTGTGTGATGGTGCGAAATCACCATCTCAGGGCATGTTTCAGCTTGCAATCTCTTTTGCAGTGATGATTAAGGTGTTTCCTGCACCGTGGAGGTGTCTTTGATAAATTTTTAGGCAGTTTTAGGTGGAATTGGTTGCAGAATGACACTGCTGATCATGTTTTTTGCTTTCCAGCACATTTTTAAGGGTGTTTTGGAGCTCAAAAATGTTGTTCTAGGTTTTAAATTCACCCCATGACCATTCCTAATGCATGGGTAGAAGTTTTAAGCATGTTCGTGATGATTTATGGTTGCTAGAAGGACAAAAAACACCCCTGCATCAGGAAAAATGAACCAGAAATGAATGAGTTGGGTAAAATTGGTTTGACAAGCTGCTACAATATATTCTCTATGTTTTTTAGAGTTGGATTCCATCAAGGAGAAGCTAGAAGAGAAGCCCCATAGCCTCATTTCGCAGCAGTGCAGAGGGGTAGGGAGTTTGTAGTGGAAGCGTGCGATGGTGCAAAATGAGGTGCCGGCAGTCAAAGAAAATGGTGGAAAATTCAAAGGAGGAAAAAAATAAATTAAAGGCATTTGATTTCATTTTTTATTTATTATTATGCCTTCCCCTTTTTTTTTTAATTTAATTTATTAGTTTTCCCCAGGCTCATTGGTAGCAACTTGTCATGTAAAACTCACCTAACTGCCAGGATGTATTAAATTTTAGGGCAACATGCTCTTGTGTCTATAAGTAAGCATGTTGTTTCACTTTGTAGGAGGCTGGACTTTGAACACGAGGTGTTCACACATTGGGGAAATAGCATTCTGTAGGAGTAGATGTTTGGTTTTGGGTTGCAGATTGCATTCTTGCTTTGTAAGTGAATCATTTTCTGTATGAGAGTGTTTCTATCCAGGTTGAAATCTATGAAAAACATTTTGCAGTGTGTGTTTTTTATAATTGTCTCCATGAATGTATGCATTTTCCTCTTAAGCAAGAAGATTAAGGATCTTTGAGTTTATCTATTCACATTTTCTGAATTTGCATGTTTCATTTGTTGCTTTCATTCAAGGAATGAATTAAAGATGCTTTAGATGGGATATGAAGGACTGTGTATTCTTTTAGGGATTTGTAAGTAGAGTTGCAAAAAATACTTTCTCTTGGGCCATTGTTGCAAGACAGTAGTGATTTGTATTAAGCCCTCTGGATATGAAGTTGTGTTGTCATTAGGAAACATTTGCATGGGTTGAATGTCTAACTCTGTTACCTAAACAAGGCACCGATCTGGAATCTATTTTCCCAAAGGTCCATAAACTCATTGAATATAAAGACAAATCATTTAAATCAGTCATTTTATGTTTTGTTTTAGTTTAGGATCTACATGTTCTCAGATATAAATAGTGAAGATAAATCAGGAACATTGCCCATCTGGGTTTAATCTTATACATCTTGATACAAATCTGTGAGAACATTTTTGCATTGTTGTGTGAAAGACAAACCTATTGTGATAGTAAAAGGGACACCCCCCTAGGTGGGGCAGAACCAGAAGTGAAGGGGAGATATGATATAATCTCCCACTCTGTTGGCTGAGTCTTCCATTGAACTTGAGCATAAGAAGTGGCAAATCTTTAAAGTTTGATATGTGCAGATTTGGGAACCAACATGTTGAATAAGCATATTAGTCACATAAACATGACAATTACATAACGAAACCAAGCCACAATCCTCTTGCATTTTAGGGTAGTCAACTACTTGTAGGTTTGTTTCATAACAATAACCTTTCAAAGACTTCTTAGGACTTGATGATGAACCTACAAAATCCATAGTAAGACCCTTACAAAATAAAACCACTATTATGAATATCCCAAAATGAGGAATTAAGGCTTTCCTTACCACTGTTATGACTATCCCAAAAGTTTTACTAAGAATTAAGATTTCCCTTACCACTATTATGACTGTCATCTATCTATACCATTGGGATTGAACACCAATACTCTTCCCTTCTTGTTCATGATAGTACCTACAACCTCCTAAACTTGTTGACTTCTTAGAATGACATGGAGATAAAATATCCATGGGATCCCAAAAAGAAGGACTGCTAGAAGGTGAAAAATGAGAAGCATGACAAAAACATGTTTTATAGACAAAAGTAAGTAATATATGAAAGCACATGAAAAATCATGGAATGGTGTATAATAAACATAATATGAATCAAAACTTAACATGAAATCACATTTAATGGTTATCAATTCTTAGCACCACATGTCAAGAAACACATGAGGGTTTGTAAGATGGAACCCTTGTCATTAAAACTCATAGTAACATCATGATATTATGGTCATAATCTCCTCATAGGATATGACTGTTGCAAGTATGGGCCTAACCGGTGTTGTCATTGATGTCAACATACTCCTGTTGCATTGATGATAAGGATTGGATGAGTTGTATGTTGAGGATATTGAGAAAATTAGTCTTATCAGGAATAAAGAAGAATAGTGAAGACAATAAGGTAAAGATCCCAGCTGAGATGAAGATCAGAGGATGCGCTTCAAAGGGTTTGTAGATATGTGTCTTAAGATGATCCAGTAAAGTTTTGAGAGGTCCACATGATGATCTGAAGAAGTTATGGCCACTTGAGTAAAACCAATTTTGGCAGATGTTCAGAGGTGACAGAATGACACAGAAAGGTCCGGTGAGATCCAGAAATGAAATATCTTGTTCTGTCAGTTTGGTGGAGTGTTTAAGAAGTCAATTTGAATTGGCAACTCAATTGGTTCATGGTCTGGAGGTCCGCAAGCATCTATTCCACTATGACAGTAATAACATACTGTGTTCTTGAGGTTCCGGATGAAGGAGAGAAAGATTTCAGTAAGTAGAAGTAGTGTGGATGTTCTTGGTGATTTAGGAAAGCTTGTGGAGGTCTTTAGATTGTGTCCAGTTTGTGTTGGTGGTCCGCATTGAAGATTGAGCTCGTAATTGAAGAATTACTTCTAGATGATGTTGTTCTTCCTAAGTCTGGCCGACCGGATGAGTTACACATCCTGCAGATGATCTTGAAGATGTTCTATGAAGCATGGCGTGTTCCTAAAAGAAGATTGAAGTCTCAGATCTATGTATCCGACAGTGTGTTAATCCGCATGAAGTCTTTTGTAATTAGTCAAGTTGTATTTGCTTTGTAATGTATGCCGACTTGGATGATTATTCCAAAGTCAAATGTCTTGTATAAATAAGAAGTTGTGAAGTCATTTCAAAGGCATTAGGGGTGAAGATGAGAGTGTGGTAGAGAGGAGAAGTGTGAAAAGCAGAGCAAAAGTATTGGGCTTAAATGGAACTAACTCAAGCATTGTGAAGATGCTATTCTTCAATTCAAGTATGTAATATTTATTATTCTGTAGATAGTGTGTCTCTTGTAGGCAGTGGGCCTCTTGTGAGCAGTGTGCTTAGGCAGTGAGCCCTAATTGGCATGTACCATTTTGTTCCTTTTATTCTTCTAACAGATAATACAATCTTGGGTTAGTCACCCCGTGGTTTTTCTCTTAACCAGGTTTTCCACGTCAAAATCTTGGTGTCATATGTGTTAATGTGTTTTTACTCTTGAATGATTGCATTATGTTTCCATGATTAATTTATGATTATGCTCTGAATTATAAGAAGGATTTAAGTAATTAATAAGAGGAAGTTTTGGGACAACTGATTCACCCCCCCATCTCAGTTGTCTGCCTTGATTCTAAAAATTGGTGTCAGAGCTAAGTTCCTCTAAAAGAGCTTAACTGCTTGAGGAGATCCAAGATGTCTTCCTATAAGAAGGATAGCCCGAGGTTTGATGGAACTAATTTCACTCTTTGGAAAAGCCACATGGAATGTCACTTGCAATGTATGGGAATGCAATATTAGATCATGGCTTCAAAGAAGTATGTTCCTCCATAGAATGGTCCAAGAAATGTAGATGAAATCAAAGATGCTGAAAACAATCTTCGGGCTAAAGAAGCTCTACTAAGTGCCTTATCTGATTCAGAGCTAACAAATGTTATAGATCTAAAAACTGCATATGAGATTTGGGAAAAATTGGAACTTCTACATGAAGGAGACAAGTATGTTAAATGTACCAAGCTACAGAGTCTGAAAGGAAAATTCAAAAACCTGAAGATGAGTGAAGATGAGAATATCACTTCTTACATGACAAAAGTAAATGAGCTTGTTTGTGGCTTCAAATGTCCTGGTGGAGTTATGGATGAAGATGAAATTGTTGCTAAGGTTCTCAGATCCTTACCTCCTGCTTATAAACACAAAGTTGTTGCTATTGAGGAAATTAGATCCTTAATAACTATAACAAGGGATCAATTGGTTGGTAAGATATCTACCTTCGAGTTAGCTAATTTTGGTGATGCACTTCCCAAGACTGAATCAACATTCAAAGCTAGTGCCTCTACAAAAGGCAAACAAAGATATGATCTAGGAGAAAGTTCCTCAAGAAAATATTCTTGGTATGAAAAGGCAAGAAAAGATCTGGAAGAGGATGAATTAGAAGCTGAACAACTTGAGGCTCTCATTGCAAAAAGACTGCCAAGAGGATCAGGTAAGTATGAAGGAAAATTGCCTTTCAAATGTTTTAACTACAATAAGATTGGTCATTTTGCCTCAAGGTGTCTAGAAAGATTTTCTAGGCCAAACCCTAATAGATCAAGATTTCAAAAGAAGTGTTACTACGTTCATGAAGATGATGATGAAGGAATAACAGATGATGAATCAGAGATAGGAAACAAATCTGGAAGTGATTGGGTGTTTATTGCCATCAAGTAAGAAGATCCAATGCCCTCTGAATCTATCAATCATAAAATGGTAGAAAGAGCTCTGGCTGCCCAAGTTGAAGAAAAGGATGATTGGGTCATTGATAGTGGATGCTCCCACCATATGACAGGTGACAAAAATAAGTTTATAGATTTGGAAAGATATGAAGGTGGAGTTGTAAAATTTGGTGATAATTCTGCTGGCAAGATCAGAGGTAGAGGAACTATTTCTTTTGATGGAAAGAACAAAACCAGTAATGTGTTGTATGTTGAAGGTCTGAAGCACAATCTTCTCAGTGTTGGACAGTTGGTGGACAAAGGCTATGATCTCTGATTCAAAAATAGAAAATGTAAGATCTTTGAAAGTTTTGGAACAGAGATTGCGTCTGGTACTCAAACAAAAGGTAATATCTTCCACTTGGTTGGTACTGGTAAAAGTTGTTTATTTGTTCAAATTGATCAAAGTTGGTTGTGGCATAGAAGAATGTGTCATGTGAATTTTGATAATATCATCAAGATAAGCAACACTCAGGCTATAAGAGATCTTCCAAGACTAGTGAAACCTACTAATAGTTTGTGCAAAGAATGTCAGTTGGGTAAGCAAAGTAGAGTCACATTCAAAAGTAAGGAATAGTCTTCTACCAGATTATTGGACTTAGTTCATATTGATCTATGTGGTCTGGCAAGAATCAAGAGTTTGCAAGGTGATAGATACTTTATGTTATTAATTGATGACCACTCCCGGATGATGTGGGTGACCTTTCTGAAAGAGAAATCTGAGGCTCTTGAGAAATTCAAAATATTCAAAGCTATGGTAGAGAATGAAACTGGATTAAACATAAAATGTCTGAGGTCTGATAGAGGTGGAGAATTCACATCAGGTGAGTTCATAGAATTCTGTGAGAAACATGGGATAAAAAGATAGTTGTTTGCTCCAAGGACCCCACAGCAGAATGGAGTAGTGGAAAGAAAGAACTGGAGCATCCAAGAAGCATCTAGAACCATGATGATGGAAGCAAATGTTCCTCAAATCTACTGGAGAGAAGTTGTAAGCACTGTTGTCTATACTCTTAATCAAGTACAAATCAAAAGCAATACTGGTAAGACCCCTTATGAACTTTGGTTTGGCATCACTCCCATTGTGAAGTATTTCAGAGTCTTTGGTAGCAAATGTTATATTAAAAGAGATGAAGACCTTGGCAAATTTGATTCTAGAAGTGATGAAGGAATATTCTTGGGTTATTCTACTCAACGCAAAGCATACCGATGTTATAACAAGAGATTGAGAAAGATGATAGAAAGTACAAATGTGAAGGTTGATGAAGGTGTTGAAAAACCCTCAAGGTTTTATGGATATGATGAAGATGATCAGAATGATGTTTTGGTCCAAGCCCCTTCTGAAATTTAGATCTAGATTGATCTAGAGAATCAGGAAGAAGAGATAAGTTTGAATGAACCTGTTCAAGAAATAGAAGTGCAAGAAACTCCCAAAATTCCTAGGTATGTAAGACTGAATCACTCTGAAGATCAAATCATAGGTGATAAAAGAAAAGGTGTTCAAACAAGAAGATAGATTGCTCAAGACTCAGAAAATTATTGTCTGATTTCAAAAATTAAACCAAAGACAGTGAATGAAGCATGCAATGATGAAAGCTAGACTAAAGCAATGAAGGAGGAACTGATGCAAATTGAGAAAAATCACACTTGGGATCTTGTTCCCAGACCTAGAAATAAAAATGTGATTGGAACCAAATGGGTCTTCCAGAACAAACTAAATGAAGATGGTGAAGTAGTTAGAAACAAAGCCAGATTAGTCTACAAGGGGTATTCCCAAGTAGAAGGAGTTGATTTTGAAGAAACTTTTGCTCCGGTGGCAAGAATTGAAGCAGTCAAATTGTTTCTTGCCTTTGTTGCCTTCAAGGATTTCAAAGTATATAAAATGGATGTCAAGTCAGCCTTCTTGAATGGTGACTTGGAAGAAGAAGTATACATTAAGCAACCAGATGGATTTCAATTATCTGATCATGGTGATATGGTTTGCAAGTTGAAGAAAGCACTGTATGGACTCAAACAAGCCCCAAGAGCCTGGTATGAAAGACTAGATAAGAATCTCCTGAAGATTGGTTTCAACAAAGGTACTACTGATAGTAACTTGTACTTCAAAATTGAACATGAAAATATTTTGATTGTTGAAGTATTTGTTGATGATATCATTTTTGGAGGAAGAGATAGTATGTGCAAGACTTTTGCAAATCAAATGAAAAGTGAATTTGAGATGTCTATGTTTGGGGAAATGAATTTCTTCTTGGGTCTGCAAATCACTCAAACAAAGAAAGGAATCTTCATTTCACAGACCAAATATGTGAAAGAATTGTTGAAGAAGTTTGGGATGGAAGACTCAAAACCAATGAGTACTCCCATGGCAACCAGATGTAAATTGAGCAAAGATGATGACTCTCCTAAGGTTAATCAGAAAAAGTACAGGTCAATGATTGGAGGACTATTGTATCTTACTCAAACTAGACCTGACATTATGAATGTTGTTGGTCTTGTTGCTAGATTCCAAGCTCATCCTAGAGAATCTCATGTCATGGCAATCAAGAGGATTCTCAGATATCTAAAAGGAATAGTTGAGTATGGTTTATGGTATCCTAGAGATCATGATTTCTCACTTCATGCTTATACAGATGCGGATTGGGCAGGAGATGTGGATGACCGGAAGAGTACCAGTGGTGGAGCATTCTTTTTAGGGAAAAGATTGGTTTCTTGGCTGAGCAAGAAACAAGAGGCAATATCTCTATCCACTACAAAAGCAGAATATATTGCAGCAACAGGTAGTTTCACTCAAGTATTGTGGATGAAGCAAATGCTAAGGGACATTAGAGTGGAGTATGAGGAACCTATCACAATCTTCTGTGATAATTCAAGTGCAATAAATATATCAAAAAATCTGGTGTTGCATTCAAAGACAAAACATATATCCATCAAGTTTCACTTTTTGAGAGACCAAGTGAACAAGAATGAAGTCAAATTGGAGTTTGTGCCCTCCAAGGATCAGATTGCAGACATTTTTACTAAACCTCTACCTAAGGACTCTTTTGAGTATCTCAGGGAGAAGTTAGGGGTTATTACCCCTCCAGTTCTGAATTAAGGTGCACTAATGTGCATCAGTCCGGTGGATCTCATAATCATATCTTGTGGTTTGGATTGATGATGGAAAGCTGCTACTTAAGGGGAGCAGTTGGTATTGATGCAAGTATGTGCCCTTTGCCATTGATGTCAAAGGGGGCGAGAAGACATGTGAAAAACAAAAAGTGATTGCTGATCAAAGGGGGAGCAGTAAAGGAAGAGAAGACATGTAAATGGTTGTTATTGATAGGAGGAGCTATGACAGTCAGTAAGGAGAAGTTCTTGTCTTGATGGTTAAAACCGTTTTTCACATCAGATGTTGCCATCAATGACAAAGGGGGAGATTGTTGCAAGTATGGGTCTAACCGGTGTTGTCATTGATGTTAACATACTCCTGTTGCATTGATGATAAGGATTGGATGAGTTGTATGCTGAGGATATTGAGAAAATTAGTCTTATCAGGAACAGAGAAGAACAATGAAGACAGTAAGCTAAAGATCCCAACTGAGATGAAGATCAGAGGATGCGCTTCAAAGGGTTTGTAGATATGTGTCTTAAGATGATCCAGTAAAGTTTTGAGAGGTCAGCATGAAGATTTGAAGAAGTTATGGCAACTTGAGTAAAACCAGTTCTGGCAGATGTTCAGAGGTGACAGAGTGACACAAAAAGGTCCGGTGAGATCCAGAAATGAAATATCTTATTCTACAGATTTGGTGGAGTGTTTAAGAAGTCAATTTGAATTGACAACTCAATTGGTTCGTGGTCTGGAGGTCCGCAAGCATCTATTCCAATATGACAGTAATGACAGATTGTGTTCTTGAGGTTCCGGATGAAGGAGAGAAAGATTTTAGTAAGCAGAAGTAGTGTGGATGTTCTTGGTGATTCAGGAAATCTTGTGGAGGTCTTTGGATTGTGTCCAGTTTGTTTTGGTGGTCTGCATTGAAGATTGAGCTCGTAATTGAAGAATTACTTCCAGATAATGTTGTTCTTCCTAAGTCTAGCCAACCGGATGAGTTACACATCCTGCAGATGATCTTGAAGATGTTTTGTGAAGCATGGTGTTTTCCTAAAAGAAGATTGAACTCTCAGATCTATGTAGCCGACAGTGTGTTGATCTGCATGAAGTCTTTTGTACTTAGTCAAGTTGTACTTGCTCTGTAATGTATGCCGACTTGGATGATTATCCCAAAGTCAAATGTCTTGTATAAATAAGAAGTTGTGAAGTCATTTCAAAGGCATCAGGGGTGGAGATGAGAGTGTGGTAGAGAGGAGAAGTGCAAAAAGAAGAGTAGAAGTATTGGGCTTAAATGGAACTAACTCAAGCATGGTGAAGATGATATTCTTTAGTTCAAGTATGTAATATTTATTATTTTGTAGACAATGTGTCTCCTGTAGGTAGTGGGCCTCTTGTGAGCAGTGTACTCAAGCAGTGAGCCCTAATTGGCATGTGCCATTTTGTTCCTTTTATTCTTCTAACAGAGAATACAATCTTGGGTTAGTCACCCCATGGTTTTTCCCTTAACCAGGTTTTCCACGTCAAAATCTTGGTGTCATATGTGTTAATGTGTTTTTACTCTTGAATGATTGCATTATGTTTCCATGATTAATTTATGATTATGCTACTGAATTATAAAAAGGATTTTAGTAATTAATAAGAGGAAGTTTTGGGACAATTGATTCACCCCCCCTCTCAGTTGTCTACCTTGATTTTAACAATGACAAAGATAAGTTTGAATTCATGATGCAAAGATAATCTTGATGCACAATTTGCAACTTTGTTTTCCATGAATGAAACCATAATAAAATATGATGAAACAATATTTGAAGTCCAACCCTTATCACTATGATGCATGAAGAACCATGGCTGACCCCAAGCCTGATAGAGGATATTTTGGCCAAGAATGCTACCACTGGTACTATGAAACTTTCAAAACCTCAGGGCCTGCAAGACAAATGAGAACATTACTGATTTTGTTAATAAATCAAGCATTCTCAAACAAGATTAGGGCTTTCAAAGACCTAGGAATCAATTCAAAACCCGCTGCATGATGCAAAACCTTGCTTTCCTTCTAAAACCAACTCCATAAGGATTATGCCTACCTCCATCATACTCGAATCTTTAATGCAAATGCAATTGCACTATCTAGCCAAAATGAGTACACCAACGTGATGAAATGAGAGAATACCATCAAAATCTCCCCACATAAGCCAAGAAACTAGGTGGAAACATGAAATACAACCTCTATCCAGACAAGACCCTTCAAACAAACATAATGGCATGATGTATCAAGTGAATAAAAAATCATCAAATTGAATCCAAATGATATATCATATCAAATGAAAGCATTCAAAGCATGACACAAGCAACCACTTGACTTAGTTTGATCAAACCAACTCACCAATCACGACCCTAGGGAATATCCAAATGCATCAACAACCATGCCATTCAATCATGAACTCTATAATGAAATGAAGCTAATCAACCGAGACCAAGGAGCACATATAAGAAGGTAAGAAAAATGTCAAAAATATAGAAGGTGAAATGAGGATAGAAAAGAAAAATGTAATCAAATCACAAAACTTAATAACTATACATATAACATACCTTTGTGTCACTCCACTTATTCAATCTAATGAACCATGTGGATCCACTCTACTCTTTATGGTGTCAAGTAAATAAATTGCTTCATGGTCAGAATCATGAACTCTCCACAAGTTTCTATTCAATGGTCTACCCCCATATTTTATCAAATGAATATTTGATTCTACAAAAAGGTTAGAATAATGAAGAATCTCCCTATGTGTGCCAAAGTCCTTGAACAACCACACATCAGAATTGTTTACTGGATACCTCCTAAGCCATGTTCCAGTAACAACCACCAATCATGTAGGATACTCAGTGTTTTCTCCATCTATGATGAGGGATGTCAATTTCATTTTTTCCTCAACACAACAACATAAATAATAATCTGTTCCCTCATCATTATCTTCTGTATACAAAAATTTGGACAAAAACAAAAGATAAACACAATCAAATGCATTACCTTTTACCCAAAACCTTTTGAATACCTTAGATGCCCTAAAAGATAGATGCATGCAAGATTGGTTGATGTAGACTGATTTGATGTTGATTGCTTAGATATGCAGCATAATGTTGAGATGGAGATTGATAGCAAAAAATAGATAGATGATGGATGAGAGGAAGAATTTCGACAACATAAGGATATCAACTCTAGTGCCTACAAATGGCTTATGAGAGGGTTAATTTATAGATTTTCAAGGATGAAGGGAAGAAGATTTGATAAGATTTGATTTTTGATAAAAGAGGAAATAAAACAAGATAAGATAGAAAAATGATAGAAAGATTGGCTTTTAGTTTTAAATCCTCAAAAAGGAAATAAATCTTCAAAAAAGATGGGAGGATAATTGATGAATTATCTAATTAATAAATTAATTAGATACACATGAGTTCAAATTTAGAAAGAAAGCAAGAGGATTTTATTATGATTTTATTAATTAAATAAATATTTGATTTATTTAATTAATGTTGGATTTATGATGAGAGATGATGTGGAAAGATAATTAAATAAATAAAAATTTATTTAATTATAGGAAAATAGATAAATAACTAATTAAACAATTAAATATAATATTTAATTAGAGGGGATAAATGGCCATGAATAATTATAAAAAATTATTTAATTATAGAAGAAGGGATTATGGATAGAAAGGGAGTAAATGAAATTAGTGAAATATATAAGATTTATTTAACTAATTAGGTGATGACATGGGTACCTAGGGCAAAACATGTTACAAGATGTCCAGATGATGTAATGTTGTGACAAGGTGGACATTTTTGGGTGTCTACATTTTGCCCCTCTTTGAGATGATGTTCGAGATGATGAAATTTGTGTTGAGTAACATCATTTCAAAGAAGTTAAGATATGGATAGAGGAAAAAAGATGATGATGGAAAGATAGGATGAGGATGCCCCCTCGAGAGGATAGGTGGGTTGGACAAACATGGGTAGGCTCTCGAAATGAAATGGATTGGTTGAAAAAGATTAGGGAAGGGATAGAAGAAAGGATGATGTGTTATGCTACAATGAAAGTGAGAAACCATGATGTTTGATATAGCACTAGACATTATGTACCAAGCTATAAAGACCAAGGTGACGATGTGTCTCATGCCAGGCAGCATAATACAATCTTGTCTAGGTGTATGAGGAAGAAAAGCATTAAAGTCCTAATGCACAAAAGGTATGATGTGACCTTAGATGCAAAGGATAATGCAAAAAGCTATTCCAACATACACAAGATATGAATATTAGCTGAAATGATATGGATTTTATGCAAATGCAAGATAAAATGATAACACACACAAGCAAGCAAGCAAGCATGCACAAATGCTATAAAAACAAACAAGGTATTGCCCCTATCAAGCTGTAAACCAATGATTAATTGATTGATTGATGATTGATTGATGATGATGATGATAGTGTTGTCATGGCGGGGAACGATATATCCCTAGATCAACACAAGGATGATGATGGATTGATTGATTGATTGATCGATTAGGTTTACAACAAGGCTAGGATCAAGACCATTGATGCAATTGGATAATTCGACACAATTGATTGACTTGATTGGTATGGATAAAGGATGACTTGCATTTGGATTATTGTTTGGAATGATTTATAAGGATGAATGGATTAAGTGATTTGATTTGATTGGATGTTTGGGATTAATGAAGAATTTATTAGAAGAAGTGATGAAAGAAGGTGAGATGGATGAGGATGATAGGAAGATGGAAGAAGTATTATCGCATGTGCTTGAGTCTAGGTACTTCCTTCGTATTCTAGACTGCCTACATACCCTGTATCCACAAGATCAAGGCACTTAATGATAGAGATGAGATGTAGTTCTTATTTATGTTTTTATTGATGGTGGTAATGAAGGTGGATTGATCGAGTTATGGATTGATGGGATTGATTGATAGATTGGCTTGATTTGATGATTTGATTGGATTTGTTTTAATGGATTTGATGTGATGGATTGTGTGATGATGATTGATCTTATTGCTTGGATTTTTGTTGACTATTTTATTTTTTTGAATTTTGGGGAATATTTTGATCTTTTTGGATTTTTGACATGTTTTGATTTTTTGGATTTTGATAATATTTTGATTTTTTTGGATTTTGATAATATTTTGATATGTTTTGGGATGTCAATGGATTTACAATTTGTGCATGCTTTGTGCTAGATACCAATGACAAGGGAATACCAAGTCTGGATGCAAGGAGGTAGGTAGGATGGATGGATAAAAGGATGGCTGATAGTAGATGGGATAGAAGGCTCATGATAGATGGATGGGTAAGAGGATAGGCCATGGAATAGAAAGCTCATGATAAATGGATAGATACAAGGATAGGCTATAGTGGATGGATGTATGCCTTATAATAGAGCTAGGATGTGATCTCCAAAGACTATGTCACATAGGAATAACATGCCCCATTTTAGGTATAGTACTTAGGATTTTTCATGACAAGGTATATGATGAAATAGGATGATAAGATGGATGAATGGAAGGATGAGGTATATCAAGAGATAACCAAAGCATGTTTCAACATTTTTCCCCCAGTCTTTATCAAGATCAAAAGAGGAAGGGATGAATGGACTCAATATGATAGGTATGTGTATGTGGATGGATAAGGACATGGTAAGATAGGATATGATAGGATGGAAAATGATAAGTTGGAAAATGATAGGAAGATGAGACAACTTGCCCCCAAGTGTAGATAACATAGAAGATCAACATACACA
This sequence comes from Cunninghamia lanceolata, assembly GCA_027924645.1. Classification (NCBI taxonomy): domain Eukaryota; kingdom Viridiplantae; phylum Streptophyta; class Pinopsida; order Cupressales; family Cupressaceae; genus Cunninghamia; species Cunninghamia lanceolata. The sequence continues at coordinate 13,163,506 of BSBN01001272.1, read as the reverse complement.
TGACGCCTATTTGCCAGGTTTTCATCATGGTACTTATCAAAGGTGCTTGTTTGCCAAGTTTTCACCATTAGACGAAGGGATTTCTCTTTACTTTTTTTTTTTGGAAAATTTGGATGGAATAGATGGATATGGATAAGAGAGACTCAAGTGTCTAGTTCCATGAAAGTGATAGCCCTGCTAGATGGATGCCCATGTCAAATGTCATTATGCTCATAGATGTTAGTAAGGGAGATTGCATGAAAGTGAGATGGAGTAGGTAGATAGTGGATTGTGGTAGGAACAATAGTGGATTATGATGTGGATTATGTAGGACTTATGCATGGGGATAGGTGAAAGGCTTATGCAAAAGGATGGATGAAAGTCTTATGCAAAAGAATGGACCATAGGAATAGGGTGGGTGAGATATGTAGGATAATAGTTGAAGGAAGGGGAGATGAAAGTGTGTGGAAATGTTGTGGGATGGAAGGGAATCATGACCAATGGTTGCACGCACCGTGATAAACATTGAAGCTTTTGAGTGGATGGTGGTGTAGGAACCAATGGGGATGTTTGCTTAGGGGATGGGTGACGAATTGTTTTAGGAACCCACATAGACTTATTATTTTCATGACTTTTATTTTTGATGTAGGATAGAAGAATTTGAGATTTTTGAATGGAAGTGGATTTTTGAATGGAAGAGGATGATTGGAATTTTTGAGATGAGGATGCCTCATTTGACTTGATTACTTTTTGCTTAGGGACCCATACCATTTTAGTTTTTGACTTTGCTTTTGGAGGTATGGGCTTGTATAGTGTTTTGGATTTCTTTGACTTTTGGCATTGATGTCCTAAGGCATTAGGACCCTTAGGATTTTTTACTTTATATGTAGAGGCATCCAAATTTTTGCTTTTGAATCCCATGGGTTTGGTGGAATGAGTGGAAGCTTCATGTTTAGACAAAGTGTGCATTGGTTGGTCATGATTAGGATTTTTAGAGGATTTATGGATAAATGGATAAGGGGGATATTAGGTGTTGGAAGCAATGATGGCAAAGTTGATGGTGGGATATTAGGAGTTGGAAGTAATGGTGGTAGAGTGGATGGTGGAAGATGTACAGTCACATGCTTTTGACATTTGTAAGATGATGGAGGTGGAATGGAAACATATGTTTTAGGGATATGATGGGATTTGTGATAGAAAGTGGTGGTCTTAGAAGGAATGGAGGAATTACCAACATCTTTAGATTGTTTACCTTGGTGTGTGTATCCAAGGCCATATGAGCATGGAGGGACCTTGACATGGATGGGCTCTAAAATTCCTTGTTCAAGAAGGCCTAAGCCTTTACCTTGATAGTTCATTTTTTGGAGTATACAATTGAATATGGGACTAGGTTTGGTATGGATGCTAGGCTTGAGTTCTTTATTGGATGAAGAAGGTGAAGTGATGGACAAAGGTTGTTGTTGTCCTAAGGAGGAACATTTATGAATGAGGGTGGTAAGACCAATAGGACATGATGGCTTTGAAATGGAGTTGATGGTGGATGAGGAAGGATCATTAAGATCTTCATCATGATCCAAGCTATTGGTTTGATCTTCTATATTTTCTTGGAAAGCATGTGTCTCATCAAGGGAAACGGATATTTGTAGATCATGGATAGGACTAGGTGGGGGGTGGATTGAAGCAATTTGGATATCTTTCTCATGGATGGGTATGGGGTTATGGATAAGATCAAGGTGCTCATGGATAGCTTCTTTATAGGTAATATCATCTTGATCATGGAAAAGATAGATGTTATGGATGGGTTGCATGGAGATGCTTTGATCTTGAGTTAGATGAGGGCTTAACGTTCCACATGATTTAGAGTAGACTCTTGATATAACTATCATGGTTTCATGGAAATGGATGTAGGAGACTCTTGGGTAAGTTTGATGGGTTCTTGATATTCATCAATAAGAGAATATGATGGACTTTGACTTGGGCTCATGATAGGAGACTCTCCAATGGGCTCAATGGGTTGTGGACTACTTGAAAGGCTAGGCATGTTAATAGAGGGCTCATTGGGAGGCTCAAGAATGGGTGCTTGTTGACATGGAGATATTTTAATCCTTGTTAATAGCCATTGGATCACATCCTTCATGAGTGTATGGGTGGATGGACAATAAGGGTCGATGGTGTTGGAGGGTTAGAAGTAGGAATAGGATTGGAGGGAGGGATAATGTGATTGGATGCATTGGGATTTGGATTGGATAGAGGGATAGTAGGCCTAGATGGATTGACCTTTGGATTGGATGGATTAGGATTAGGATCACATGGTGGTGCCAAGATAGGACTAGTAGGCTCATGTGTTGGCATGTGACTGGATGATGGAGGTAACTCATAGGATGCATTGACTAGATTGGTATCTCCCTCGCCAAAGGATATTAAGTCTTGCTGCAAAGGTGAACTTAAGGATACTTGATTTATGTACAAAGGGCCACTTAGACTTGAGTCAAAGGTTATTAGGTCTTGTAGCATAGGTGGACTTAAGTCTATTAGGTATTGCTACAAAAGTGGACTTGGGCTTGCTTGATTTATGTACAAAGGGCCACTTGAACTTGCACGTGGGTCTTGTGAGGACACTGGGTTGCCTTGTGAATGGGTTGGGTGATGGTGTGTTGGAAGGTTGGAATGAGGAAGTGGATAATCTTGAGGTAAATGTTAATAGGTTGATAGGGCATTGACATGATGTGTAGATAGATTAGGTTGGCCTGATGGTGAAGGTGACACATAGGATTGTGATTGAATGTGTTGGAAGTTGTGATGGTGTTGTGGTGGAGGGATTGCATAGCATAATGGTTGTTGAGATATAGATTGATATGGATGAGGGTTGACATGGGAAGAGGTGTGATAGGTTGATGAAGGGGTAACATGACATGTGGATGGATGAGTTTGATATGATAATGTAGGCACGATACATAGGAATGTAGAAGTTGTTGATGTGGTGATTGGATTTGATGTTGTTGAATTTGGGATTGTTGGTATTGGCTTATGACTTGATGTTGTGGTGCCATAGGGACTTGTTCTTTTCTATATAACCACTCAAGTGTATCAAGCATTCTTTTGGTGCCATAAGGATCATTCTCATAGGTCTTGTTTGGGAATGTCATGTCCATGTTTACAAGTGGTAGATTAGGATGTGAGAATGTGGAGTGATTAAGATATGATTTGGATATGAAATAGATGAAGTTGATTGGGTGATAATTAATATGAAGTGATTGAATGTCTTGGAATCATGATTGACTAGGATGATTAGGATTGGATGATCTAGATGATGTGACTTAGGATGTGTGTTAGGATGCGATTTTCTATGATAGGGATTTTGTTTTTGACAACTTTTTAGCAATTTTTTGACAAGAAAACAAGATGGCAAGCACTCATACACAAAACATTTCCAAACATTAACAACTTAGGTTGGCAGAGACAATATCTACTAGATTCCCACTTGGAATGCTCGAACCACACTTATTTAGAGTGGATAGCTTAGAAGTTTGGTAGCACTAGCTCCCCCTTACATGACACACACTTCTCGGGCATACCAAACTTTGAATTCCCCAAAGAGAATTTGCTATCTCTACTTTGAACTGTGAGAATGTGGGATAGCTTCAGAGGTCCAACCTCCTGCGCCAGCAAATAGAAGGATTTTGGCTACTAAACAAAGGTTTTTAGTAAGGGCATTTGTTCAGGTGGCCATACATGTGGTGATTCGCTCTGGTTAGGAGGCCTCCCATACTGTAGAGGTTACACTCTATAGGTTTTCACGCACCACAAGGGTACTAAGGGAGACATTCGTCGGTATGACACATATGCACCTGTTGCTTATGACTTTCATCACAAACACATTTTTATAGTGGTTTGAATGAGCTTGGCTTTAGCTTGTTACTGCTTGGGTCGTTCCCTCTCACAATGGGAGGCAGGCCCTCTAGAGATAACAACAATTTCTCTTACACCCCAGGTCCATTGAATAGGCAAGGGGAGAGGATACTCTTATTGTTAAATTGGGTTATAGACATGCACAACAAGCAAACAAGAAAGATAAACAGACACGGAGCATGCAAAGATTCTTTTTAAGCACCAATTCCAAATGTTCCTAATTTAGTGGGAAAACAATGTTTTTCTTCGATCGATCAAACCTGCAGAAGATAGGTCAGTAGTTTTTTATATTCTCCATTCTTTGAAAAATGTTTTGAAAAAGTTGCACAGATAGATATTAGTTTCCAAGAAAACCTAAATTTACAAGACATAGACCAAAGGCGTATGATAGAAACCAAAGGTGATCTCTAGAAATGTAGAGGCAACAGAAAATTTACCAAAGGTGATTACCTATCCTTCAGAGGTGATGTTTGATCGTGCAAAGGTGACTTTCTATGCTACAAAGGTGACTGACTATTCACCAAAGGCACTCAGGTGTCTAAAACTTAGTAAAACCCTAATCAACCAAAGGCGATGAGATGCAGACCAAAGGTGAGCTTTTGTGGACTAAATGCGAGTTTCTACGGACCAAAGGCGAGCTTCTGCAGATGAAAGGTGAGCTTCTGCAGACCAAAGGCAAGTTTCTGCAGACCAAAGGCGAGTTTCTTCACCAAATGTGACTTTCTGCGGACCAAATGCTATTTTCTTCACCAAATGCACTTTCTTCACAAAACCTAGGCAAGTTTATAGTCAAAATTCATGGAAACGGCCTCCCGGATGTAATGGTGAGGTCAAATTTGAGCTAGGAGATCACCTGCAAAAATTCTCTTACAAAACTTGACAAACTAGGGTTAAAAACATGCAAATTTTTCCAACAAAAACTATTGATCAGGTCCCACCGAGCGTACCAAAAATGTATACAAAAAAATTGGACAAAAATGAAAATAAAACAATCAAATGCATTACCTTTTACCCAAAACCTTTTGAATACCTCAGATGCCTTGAAAAATAGATGCATGCAAGATTGGTTGACTTAGCCTGATTTGATTTTGATTGCTCAGATACACAACATAACCTTGAGATGGAGATTGATAGGAGAAAATAGATAGATGATGGATGCAAGGAAGAATTTTAGCAGCACAAGGATATCAACTCCAGTGCCTACAAATGGCTTTTGAGAGGGTTAATTTATAGATTTTTAAGGATGGAGGGAAGAAGATTTGATAAGATTCAAGATAAGATTTGATTTTTGATAAAAGAGGAAATAAAACAAGATAAGATAGAAAAAAGATAGAAAGATTGGATTTTAGTTTTAAATCTTCAAAAAGGAAATAAATCTTTGAAAAAGATGGGAGGATAATTGATGAATTATCTAATTAAACAAATTAATTAGATACACATGAGTTCAAATTTGGAAAGAAAGCAAGAGGATTTTATTAATTAAATAAATATTTGATTTATTTAATTAATGTTGGATTTATGATGAGAGATGATGTAGAAAGATAATTAAATAAATAAAAATTTATTTAATTATAGAAGAAGGGATTATGGATAGAAAGAGAATAAATGAAATTAGTAAAATAAATAAGATTTATTTAACTAATTAGGTGATGACAAGGGTACCTAGGCAAAATATGCTACAAGATGTCCAGATGATGTAATGTTGTGACAAGGTGGACATTTTTGGGTGTCTACATCTTCATCCACAATACTACCTATACATGCCCTACGTTAAATTGCACAAAAAAGATTAAAATTCAATAACTAAGAAAAAATACATCATAATCTAAAATATATATTAGTTTTCATTAAGTAACATATTATCTAGTTCAACTAGATCTGAAATATGGTCAAAGTCAATTGATGATTCCATCTACATGAGTTGTAGTGCTCCTAGAAGTTGATACGCTTGAAGTGGGCTTAAATATCTAGCACACCATTCATCGACCCATTCTTTTGACTCACACTCATTCCAAGAAAAATACGTACACGATGAACAAAAACACACCATCTGCCTCAAATAAATAGTCCATGAAGTTGCATTTGAGCTTCTAAAAGAGTGGAACTCACTCGATCTTATCACTATACAACAATCTTTATATTTTGCAATGTTAGCTTCTTCTATCAACCAAAAAATCTACAAAGTGTAGACTTACCTTCATTACCTAAACCCATTGTAGAGTTGTACCATTTGATGATGAATGTTGTATCTGTCAACTTTGCACTATCCTTGTACTTCAACTCTTTTAGTGCTAAGACTATCTTAATAATGCTCCAACACCATCATGCTCTCCTTTTCCATGCCCAGCCTCAAATAAATTCCATATATGTTGAACACCACTGAAATATATGCATCCTACTCAACCAATAGAACATTCTTGATTTCATAAATTGTGATGCACAATTATCTAACCATATGATATGCTGATCAAACATGATGTTCCTACTACTCAAATGACTATAGAACATCTGAAAGCAACCTTGCACAAACTCTGTAGAATGTGTGTGATCATCACTAATATAAAAATGATACTCCCTCAATATCTTTCTATCTTCCTTTGCACTATTAGGTGCATGAATGAATGTTATATGCACAAATATAGCAACCTGAGTGGAGTTGTAGTACTATGATTGAACTTCATTCTGTGGTTGTAGTGTATAATTCTTTATAAAGTCTATAATTGACATGATCATACAAAGAGGAAATGTGTCCTTGCATAACTTGAATTGCAAGTCCAACAATTGACCTTTGTGTGTATGCCTTACATACTCATAAACTATCTTTTCTCGAAAAATAGGCATAAATGCAGATACTGGTATTTCTTCACTCACCAATTCACACATTTTTGCTTCTTTACCATCTTTTAGACTGTATGCCACTATCTTATATTTTCCAAAAGGTACTAATTCATTTCCAATTGCATGTGCATTCTCCATGTGTACACAAGTTCTCAAAAGGTCCAAACCACCACAACTATCACATTTTCCATCCAAACATGATGTCTTATAAAATAGTTGTCCATCTACTATTTCACAAAAAATGCTTGAAATGAAATCTCTTGCTGATTTAGGTGGAGCCTCTATCATACACTCCTACAAAACATCGTTAGTATGCAAAGATACACATATTTGTCAATAAACATCATAATGCATAGAAAATTCCATGTGAACTCTACAACAAGTTGTGCGTGTGTGATTTATTTTGATATAAAAAGGTTTTTCCATTTCAAAATACCTTTGACTAATTTGAATTTGAGGATAAGTAGCTACAAATTTGGAGAACAATTGTGTTTGAGTCATATCTAAAAATGCTTTGAATGTGGCTCATAGTTTTGATAATCAATTCTCCTTCTTACAACATCCCTTTGATTAGGAGATACTCTTCTGTTATTTCTCCAAAACTCCTCAATTAAGGGTTTTAAGGCTTCAACTATGGCTTTATCATTTCATGGGAGTCTACCAGAAAATACCCATAGTTCATTGCTATTTACGTCCTCAATCCTTTCACGCCTCCCAATAGCTTTCATCAATGTTTTTCTATTTATCTTTAGTGCTTGACTTGTTTTTCTTATCAAGCAATATTTCTTTGTTTGATTGCTCACAATAGTTGATGTAATGACACATCATGTAGCTTTACTATCTTTGGTGTGTGAGGTGGAACCAATGCTTTGATATGCATTGATTAGATTTCTTACAATAGATTTTTCACCATTACCACTTGATGTTCTTAGGCCAAGAATCTTCATGATTAGCCTAAACTTAAGATTTTTCATCATCTCAACAAACAATTGAATCTTCCAGTTTCACTTATTTTTTCAAAGAATAGATTCCATATCTTATTCACATTTTTTCTAGAAGTACGTTGGGGAATCTTATCAACCATCAATTGGTTTTAGAGTATTCTCATCAATTTCAATAAAAAAATTAATCTTTTTATGCAAAATAATAGGTGTTCTCAATGGAAAACTTGAATCACAAGATAAATTTTGGTCACTCAACACTTGATCAATTGGTGTATCATCTATATTCACATTTGTAAATGCATCATCATTTTCAGTTGGTGATTGAACATTTTCTACAATATCAATTTGAGATGGCAAAGATGACATACCTTCAACTCCCACATTCGATTTCTTACTTGCACAAAGTCTTTTCAATCATTCCCTTTGTTTCTCCAAAACTTTCTCTCTCTTGGATGCTTCATCATCCAATTCAATTGTCAAAGACTAAATTGACCTTCATTTGTGGAGTTCAATTTCTTATTGTCACGAAGTTGTTTCATTCATTCTCTTTTCTTTGCTTTCTTGGCTTCATGCTCCTCCAGTGTTAGAGTTTTTGGTCGTTTCCTTGGCATTGTGTTGAATTCTATATCATTCTAAAACAATGGTCAAAAGAACACAAAAAATATTTGATAATTTATCAAGTTATAATACAAAACATGCACAATTACAATGTTTTTTGTCAATGAAAGACAAAAACTAGTTAATTTGTTCAATCAAGTATTGCAGTCCCTCAAAATATGAAAAAAATAATTTCCAATATCATATTTGAATTTAAAACATGTAATTGGAATCTTGTATATCGAAACAAGAACAAAAGTGCACCAATTTTGTCAACCAATGATGGGAGAACCTCTAAAGCTTCAAAAGTCTCTTTAAATGTCAAAAAAAGCATAGAAAAGGAAATACAACAGAGCATGTGCACACCGAAAATCATGTGACATGCCTTTTTGTAGGACATTAGTCATCATTTTAGCTAGTTTAAAACGTGATCGCATTATAATGTGAGCACATTTTAAACTAGCTATAATATTGACTATCATCCTCTCTTCTACTCTTTTACAAACTCTCTTTCTCTCTTTCTCTCTTTTACTCTCTCCAAACTCTCTCTCTTTCCCCTTCAAAAAACTATGAAGGTTTTGTAGAGGAACTACTTCCTATGCTTCATGGGGTTCTAGTGGTTCTTGGTAAGCATTAACAGTTAGCATAGAACTACTTTTGTGATCCCAAGAGGCACATTAGCCTTTACGGACCAACTCATTGGCACATGCCAAGAAGTCATGGATGGAGAAACTTTTATAGTATGGAGTGATGTTGGTCTTATAATCCAATGAGATAGGAAGAGGTTTGATGAGGGACAAATTCATGGATGGGGAAACTTAGATAAGGGAATAGGGTTCTAATTTAGGGGTACTTACTGATTGGGGTACTCATAGCCCAATTATAGTTGCTACAAAAGCAACCCTTGTAAGGCAAGTTTTAGGCCATATGGAACTTGCTTCTCCTTAAAACTCTAGAGATAATTGGTTGTGTTGTTGTTTGTTTTTCCTCTGGGTTTAGAGTCAAAGGATGGTTCCTTTCATTTTTAAGGACCCAACCAAGAATTCATTACACTTGAGCCTCAACCTCTTAGATTGTGACTAGAATGAGTTGTTCCAAATTTTCTAAATAGAATAGAAGATGTGACCAAAGGGGTATATATCCAATTATTGGTTGCATAATATAAAGGATGCGACATCCCTTCAAAATGAACTAGGTCATAGGAAACTTTTAGGTGAACTGGTTTTGTTATACCTAGTTGTGCTTTCCAAGACTAGAACTTGGTGTGAAGCCTACACCATGATGTGTGCATTAGAGGCATATTTTTCTTGAAGTTCCTTGGATAATTCTTCATCAACTATTGTTGGTTTATGTTTATGCCCCTACTTTGATTGTACCCCATGCATATTTAGTAAGTGTGATGTCTCATGCCCAAATCTCGTAGGTGTCTCTAGTGCATTGATGTGTAGATTTGAGATCCTTTATGTTTCTTTTTCTTTGGCCTACTAATCAAAGAGGTGATTGATCTCTTCATCCATCACATGTTCATAGATAAGAGTCATTACTATTTGATTTTTCACTGGTAACACCACCATGCTTGAATATTTGTATTAGACCATGCCACCATTTCCTTAGCTCAATCTTCTTGGTCTGAAGCTTATGATCAAATTTATGGCCCAAGTTCTAGTCTTCTTTCATCTTGTAGAAGTGGAAGTGGTAATCCTATAAAAGAGGATTCTCTTTTATTGATTGGGTCACAAGAATGACCACTATCTTGTTTTTGCATCTAGTGTTAGTTGCTAAGGCTAGTCTTGGAAATTGGAGCATCTTCCATAAGGTTGTGGAGAGCTTTGATTTCTAGTTGTCTTTAGTTCAAGGAAAACTCTTTCCCACCCTGATATTGGAATTGTCCTATGAATAATTTCTCTACAAATCACCATTTGATTCTGAAGAGGGATTGGAGAGCATGTCCTATAACAAATAACTATATAATTACATTTCAACATAAGTGAAAGGAGCAAATTGATATTAGACTCCTATAAATAATAACCTTCTTAATGTTGGTGCCAAACTCATGGTCTAGGATGTCATGTTATCACATAAGATCTATTTTAACTATACATGTAGTGCATCAAATAGGTAATCAATTGATGGTCCATGAGAATCCCTACACTCAAATCTCCATGTGGTTGGTGAAATAAAACTTGTCTGTACTAGGAGGGACAAATGCAACCTTGTATCTACATGTGAGAGTCTTTTTCTACCTATCCTCAATCTCTTTATCTCTACCCTCCCTCTATTTGTCTATCATTCCTCAATCTAGCTATCTCTTTCTATCTCTCTCCCTCTTTCTCTCTCTATCTATATCTCTCCCTCTCTATCTCTCTCCCTATCCCTTTACCTCTCCATCTCTCTCTCTATGTCTTTGGGCATCTCTTCATCTCTTTCCCTATCTCTATCTCTCCCTATATCCCTATCTCTTAATCTATTCTTCTCTACCTCTCTCTCTCTCTATACCTTTCCCTCACTCTCTATCTCCCTATCCCTCCTCCCTTTCTATCTCTATATCCCTCTTTATCTCTCTTTCTCCCTCTATAGATCTCTTTGTCTATCTCAACCCTCTCTCTCTCTAACTCTATCTGCCTCTCTATCTCTATATATCTCTCCCTCTCTCTATCTTTCTCTCTATCAACCCCTTGGTGCGTGAGGGAGAGAGATATAGAGATAGAGATAGAGAGGCAGATAGAGTTAGAGGGAGGGAGGATAGAGAAATAAAGAGATAAACAGAGAGATAGAAAGGGAAAGAGAGAGAGAGGGGGGAGGGGAGAGGGATAAATAGAGAGAGAAATAGAGAGAGGGAGAGGGAGACATGGAGAGATAGAGAGGGAAAGGGACATGGAGGGAGAGGGGGAGAGGGGGAGATAGAAAGAGATGGATAGATAGAGGGACAATATAGAAAGAGAGGCATATAGAGAGATAGATAGGGATAGGTGGAGATAGAGATAGGGAGAGGGATGGAGAGGGGGGTTGAGATAGACAAAGGGATCTATAGAGGGAGAAAGATAAATAGGGAGATAGAGATAGAGAGAGGGGAGAGATAGGGATATAGAGAGTGAGGGAGAGATAGAGAGGAAAAGATATAGGGATAGAGAGAGAGAGAGACATAGAGAGGGATAGATTAAGAGAGGTTATGGGGAGAGATAGAGATAGGGAAAAAGATGAAGAGATGTCCAAAGACATAGGGAGAGAGATTGAGAGGTAGATGGATGGGGAGAGAGATAGAGAGGGGGATAGAGATAGAGAGGGAGGGAGAGATAGAGGTAGAGAGGGATAGATTAAGAGATATGGATGTGGGGAGAGATAAAGATAGGGAAAGAGATGAAGAGATGTCTAGAGACATATGGAGAGAGATTGAGAGGTAGGGGGATGGGGAGAGAGATAGAGAGGGGGAGAGAGATAGAGATGGAGAGAGAGATAGAAAGATAGAGTTAGAGAGAGGGGGTCGATAGAGAAAGCAAGATAGAGAGGTAGAGAGAGAGAGGGGGGTCCATAGAGAAAACAAGATAGAAGGAGAGAGATATATGCATAAAAAGAATTTTAACTACTTCAAAATGCACTCATGTTATAACACATTTTTTACTGATTTGGGAAATTCCAACCCTAAGGGTTGGCTTTTCCTTGGCCATCCAACCCAAAGGGTTGGAGATACCTTTTGGATTCCAAAGATGTGTTTTCAACAAAATTTAAAAATTCAACCAAATACCATGCGTGAAAGTTGTTTACAATACACTTGCAATGCAAGGTTCAATGGTCTTTGACACTCGTATCTGGAGTCAATCCGGTCACATAACAGTACCTGTCAATCCTGTAATTCATCTCCTCCTCCAAGCACCTGTTTATATAGAATATACAAGGCAATATTGGTCCTATCTTGGAATGGGCGTCCAACTTGGCCTCATGGCCCAAAAACCACACCTAAGGAAACTTGGTCAACATTGTAGAATGTTCCTAACACTTGTCCACAGCTCCCATCCCAAAGAGGTCGTCTATTTCCAAAATGGGCTATGACAGATGCTCTTATGACACTTACGACTGTCATAGAATCTGTCATAGCGGTTACAACTTACAGCTGTAAGAGAATCTATCATACACAGGCTATAAATAACATATTCTCTTACAACATATCATAGTCCACCTTAGGGCACCCAAATATGCCTTTTTCAAAGATGCTTCATGACACATGTCTTCACCTGTCTTACAAGATTCTAATTCTGACTCTTACATGTCATAGATTCTGTCACAGGAATTCGTCATAACCGTTTCAGTCAATATTCCCTTACACAACATGAAAGATGCTGACACATGGCAAAATGCTCCTACCACAAAGTGGGATGCCTATCTCCTCATGTCAGGACAAAATTACAAGTTGCCATCTTCCATGTAGGATGACACATCACCGTGCCACATCCCACAATATGGCAATATGGAATTTACAATTAATTTACAACATAGGCAATGAATTAATAAATACAAACATAACTAATGCAAGGAATTACCAAGCTTGAGACACCTTAATTCCCAACATTCTCCCACTTGTCGAACACCTTGTAAGAGACAATAGACTAACAGGATTTAACTACTATAGGCCGAGAGGCCCATAGACTCCAAACACCATCTAAATTTCTCAGTGCCCACTAGCTTCATCAATGCATCTGCAACATTCTTCAAAGTATCTACCTTCTCCAAATTTACCTTTCCATCCTCAACCATGTCTCGCATGAAGTGAAACTGAACATCAATGTGCTTTTTTCTAGCATGGAAAGTTGGATTCTTTGCAAGGCAAATTACACTCTAACTGTCACAACTGATCGTGATCTAAATTGCATCAACACCAATATCTAAACACAATCTCTTAAGCTAAATGGCTTCCTTACAAGCATGAGTTGCTGCCATATAGTCAGCTTCTATCATAGACAAAGCAACCATAGGTTGTCGCTTACTCATCCAACTAATAGCACCACCAAACAGTGTAAACACATAAGCACTGGTGGATCTCCTGCTGTCAATATCACCTACCCAATCTGAATCCACAAATCCACGAATATCAACGGAATGCAGAGGTCATGTAGCATCACCATGATAGCATATGGAATACTCGGAAGTACCCCTCAAATATCTAAACACTCATTTAACTGCATCCCAATGAACTCGTCCAGGATTAGCCATAAATCGACTAAGGACTCCCATATCTTGGGCAATGTCTAGTCTTGTGCAGACCATAGCATACATCAAACTGCCAACAACACTAGCATAAGGTACTTTGCTCATGTCCTCCACCTCACTAGGAGATTTTGGACAATCCTCAACAGACAACTTTGTCCCTAGAGAAACAGGAACACACAATGGTCTACAATCTGCCATGCTGAACCTATCCAACACGGTCTTCACATACTTACTCTAGCTTAACCAAAGTTTTATGTTAGTTCTGTCTCTTCTGATTTCCATTCCTAGAATGTCCCTGGCTGCCCCTAAATCTTTCATTTCAAACTATGCTGACAACTGAGATTTGAAATCATAAATCATATTCTTACCCTTCCCAATGAGCAACACATCATCAACATATAATGCAACAATGAGAATATGATCACCATCAAACCTATAATACACACAGTGATCCGATTTCAATCTCACAAATCCAATAGACAACACAAAGGCATCAAACTTCAAGTACCATCTCCTAGGGGACTGCTTCAAACCATACAAAGACTTCTTAAGCTTGCAAACCAAATTTTCTTCACCTTTCACCATGTAATGCTCTAGCTGTGACATGTAGATTTCTTCCTCCAAATCACCATGAAGGAAAGTTGTCTTCACATCCATCTATTCTACCTCTAAGTCATAAGCTGCTGCAAGAGACAACAGGAATCAAATGGATGTCAACTTTGTAACGCGAGAGAAGATCTCACCATAATCTATACCCTCCACTTGTGAATACCCCTTCGTAACCAATCTGGCCTTATACTTCCCAACACTGCCATCTGCACCAAATTTCTTCTTGAACACCCATTTGCATCCAACGGGTTTCCGTCCAAAAGGCAAAGGCACCAAGTCCCAAGTTTGATTCTTTTCCAAAGAAGCCATCTCATCCTCCGTGGTCTCCTTCCAAGAACCTGCATCTTTCATGTCCATAGCCTTTGCTACAATTCTAGGTTCATCACTGTTAGTAAGTAAAGCAAAAGGACAACTAGAATCAAGCAATGTAAAACCAAACCTCTCAGGTTGCTTTCTTATCCATGTAGACCTCCTCAAGAGCTAAGGTTGAGGTTCAGATTCTTCATCTGAGCTTTTAGAGATGCAAGAGCTCTCCTCATCATCAGGTCCAACATTGTCTTTCTGTTCAGTCTTCTTAGGGGTAGCAGGAAACTGAACAACATCCTCTTTCTTTGCTTTTTCTTTTGGCTATAAAATAGTGGAAGAAGGTGTAAGCTCTCTAAAGATGACACTTCTACTATACAGCACTTTTTTAGCCACAGGATCTCAAATCTTGTAGCCTTTCACACCAACACCATAGCCAATGAAGATACACTTAACAGCCTTGTTCTCCAATTTTGACCACTTCTCCCTAGGCACATGTGCATATGCCTCACAACCAAACACACGAAGATGGATTATTGAAGGCTTTCTACCAGACCACACCTCCATGGGTGTCTTTCCAACAAGAGCTGATGTAGGAGATCTATTTACAAGATAGAAAGCAATGACAATAGCTTCAGCCCAAAACTTTTGTTCTAGGCCAGCTCCACTAAGCATACTCCTAGCCTTCTCCATTAGTGTCATGTTCATCCTTTCTACAACTCCATTTTGCTGTGGGGTGTATGGAGTTGTCTTATGTCTTTCAATCCCAAGTTCCTTGCAATATTTATCGAATTCTGTAGAACAGAACTCACCACCATTGTCAGTTCTCAAACACTTAATCTTTTTACCAGTCTAATTTTTAGCAAAGGCCTTAAACTCCTTAAACTTACTATAGACTTCAGATTTGCTTCTGAGAAAATAAATCTATGTCCTTCTACTGTAGTCATCTATGAAAGATGCAAAATATACAGATTTTGATAACGAAGGAACATTAACTGGACCAAATACATCAAAACGAACAAGGTCCAACACACCAGAAGACTTATGAGAACTTGAATAAAATTGAACACGGTTTTGTTTGCCATATATGCAATGTTCGCAAAAGTTGAACTCAATATTACAATCATTTAACCCCTCAATTAGGTATTTATTTTTCATGGTACGCAGACCCTTCTCACCAATGTGGCCAAATCTCTTATGCCATAACATTGTCTTTTTAGCAGGAAGCTTAACTTCCAAGGCATGATTACAAACATCAGAACTAGAAACAACAAATTTCTTAACTGCTCATTCAGATGGTGGGGATGAAGTGACTGCTGCCCTCTTCCTTGAATCAAAAGAACTATTGCATTGTGAAATGCATGCCTCTAGCTGAAACAGAGTACCTCTCCTAGTACCCTTAGCAAGCACCATAGCTCCTCTAGTCATCTTGCATCCTTCTTTCTAAAAGACAACCTGCACACCCGCATCATTCAACATACTTACAGAAAGCACGTTCTATGCTAAGCCTAGGATATGCATCACCCTAGAGATGCCCTTCACTCGTCCATTAGGGAATCAAATAGAGACTCTTCCACGACCAACAATCTTCAGATGAGAGTCATCACCCAAGTACACCTTTCCACCATCAAACTATTCATACTTAGTGAACCAATCTTGATGCGAGGTCATGTGGAATGATGCACTAGAGTCAATTAGCCACACATCACCAGATGCATGGGTTGTCAGGGCTACGATGAAAGCATCACCATCATCTTGTAATTTGTCAGAATTTAAATTTGGGGTCTTCTTCTTTTTCTTTTCTTCTTTGCATTCCTTTCAGAAATGCCCAGATTTACCATAGTTCCAACAGATAGCCTTGGATTTTCTAGAAGATTTGGATCTCCCACGGGATTTGGATCTACCCTTCTCAACTTTCTTGTCCTTCTTTTTCCCTTTCTCCTTGGGTCTTCCACGAACTACAAGAGCCTCTTTGGCTGCCTCAGAAGACTTTCTCTGCATCTCTTCAGACAACAGTGAAGAAACCACTTCATTCATTTTGAATATGGATGTGGTGCTTCCAATAGCCATGATAAGGTGATCCCACAAGTCCGGCAAAGAACAAATCAAGGTCATACACTGATCCTCCTCCTCCATCTTCACACCAATAGATGTCAATTGTGCAACCAGCATGTTAAAAGCATTCATATGTTTAGCAACGGATCCTCCATCCTCCATTCGAAGGTAATACAACTTCTTTCTCAGAAAAAAGTTTGTTAACCAGGGATTTGGCTTGATACACATCTCCCAACTTCTTCCAAAGAAAGTTTGTAGTTTTCTCCTCATGGACATTTAACAGGACAGAATCAGCAAGACTAAGTCTTATGAGACCCTTAGCCTTTTGATCCTTGAGATCCCAATTAGCTTGTTGCATTGCAGCTGATTTAGTTCTATTAACAGTTTCCCAAAGGTCTCGATCAACAAGCATGTCTTCCATCATGAGCTTCCACAGTTTGAAATTAGTGCCATTGAATTTCTCCACTTCTATTTTTCCATATGTACTTGCCATCTCCTTGCTGTAATAGAATTCAGAATACTCTGTACAAACTCCCACTCAACTTAAGATCAGCTCAAAAAACCCCTACCCAACATCTAAGACCAAAACTAGCCAGACTCTAATACCAAATGAAAGTTGTTTACAATACACTTGCAATGCAAGCTTCAATGGTCTTCGACACTCGTAGCTGGAGTCAATCTGACAGCATAACAGTATCTGTCAATCCTGTAATTCATCTCCTCCTCCAAGCACCTATTTATATAGAATATACAAGGCAATATTGGTCCTATCTTGGAATGGGCATCCAACTTGGCCTCATGGCCCAAAACCCACACCTAAGGACACTTGGTCAACATTGTAGAATGTGCCTGACACTTGTCCACAGCTCCCATCCCAAAGAGGTCACCTATTTCTAAAATGGGCTATGACAGATGCTCTTACGACACTTACGACCATCATAGAATCTGTCATAGCGGTTACAACTTACAGTTGTTAGATAATCTATCATACATAGGCTATAAATAGCATATTCTCTTACACCATGTCATAGTCCACCTTGGGGCACCCAAATATGCCTTTTTCAAAGATGCTTCATGACACATGTCTTCACCTGTCTTACAAGCTTCTATTTTTGACTCTTACATATCATAGATTCTATCATAGGAATTCGTTATAACCATTTTGGTCAATATTCCCTTACACAACATGAAAGATGCCAACAATGGCAAAATGCTCCTACCACAAAGTGGGACACCTATCTCCTCATGTGAGGACAAAATTACAAGTTGTCATCTTCCATGTAGGATGACACATCACCGTGCCACATCCCACAATATGACAATATG
Organism: Cunninghamia lanceolata; assembly: GCA_027924645.1. Taxonomy (NCBI): domain Eukaryota; kingdom Viridiplantae; phylum Streptophyta; class Pinopsida; order Cupressales; family Cupressaceae; genus Cunninghamia; species Cunninghamia lanceolata. The sequence goes on along the minus strand of BSBN01001272.1, from coordinate 13,145,744 downwards.
GAATTTACAATTAATTTACAACATAGGCAATGAATTAATAAATACAAACATAAATAATGCAAGGAATTACCAAAGTTGAGACACCTTAATTCCCAACAATGCATACACTCTCCATCAAGTTTACACATTTTTCAATGTCAATATGAAAAAATGCCAGGACGACTTCAAGCTTTTTATTAGCTTTCTAACCATGTATTTTTTCAAAAAATTGATAACATTAAGGTTTCCATCTTCAATTTCTTTTGCTAATGTGTTCTTTTTTTAAGAAAACCTATGTCTAGTATTTCTCCAGTGTCATTTTTTACACGTTTATCAAAATTTGAAACAAATTACATCTTTAGATTCTAGGATCAATTCTATACACATTGAAAAAAATTAATTTTTGATTAGTTTTCAAAAGAATTAGGGGGGAGCATGCTCAATTTTTTTATTTTTCAGGATGTGTCCACTTTGGAAAACTCATGCCTACTAATTCATAAAAAATCATATATTCATTAAAAATTAATAGAAAAATCAGGCATAAACTACATGGTGTTAGCTAATTTTCCATCGAAACGATTTGTCAAATACTTAAAAAAAGTTGACATTTTAGGGGGAGCACACCAAACACTATGTTATATTTTTCTAACAAAATAGGAGCACTTTGTATGCTCCCCCTATTTGAACCTCTTAATATCCACCATTTTTAGAAAAACATAGTAGTTTAGAAACTAGATTCCAAGCAATACAAAACTTGTTCTTATCACATCTTCTAATTTTGAGCGTGGTTATCTTCAATTTCTCATCCAAGATCAGTTTTCACCGATTTCAAAAAATAAGTGGCCACTTTTGACCCCTGCTTGGTCCCCCATTTCCATGCACTTACCTTGTTATGGCATCAGGGGTCAAGTTCAGCAGCATTTATTCTTCTAGGTTGGTGATCTTTTTGGCTCCAACATCATAGTACTTAGCATAGGTCATTACCAATTATGGAGATAGGATAAATGTGGGGAAGTTAGTTGTTTAGAAAATCCCATTATTCACCATAGATATTGCCCTACTAGTGGGAGCATTTCCATACATCATTTCTTTACTATTCTCTAGGTCAATGTGACCCAAATTTGTGTATGTCCCATCACCAAGAGTTAAGTTGATATTAGGAGTAACCCCTTAGAACTCATACTTCATCTTTTTGGCTTTGGAAACCATGTATTGAACCTACAAAAGTTCCAAAACAATGTACAAGCATAAGGGATAAGACAGAGAAAATCCTTCAAATTTGAAGTATTTGTGTGTTTTATGTTTAATATAGATTTGCAGGGTTTGTCAGGACATTGGGACATTCTAGACTAAAGAGAGGAGTGGAAGATGTCCACCAAATTGTTGCAACCTTGAAAACCATTGCTAACTTAGCTACTAAAAAACACAAAGTTCATTTGGACTTCAAGATTTTAGACTAAGAGTTGGAAGTTTGAAAGTCCATTCTAATCCTGCAACTTTGAAAATTATTGTTAACTTAGCCACTAAAGAACATGAGGTTCATCTGGACTTTTAGATTTGAAAGTAAAAGTTGGAAGTCTAAAAGTCCATAGAAAACATGTATCCTTGTAAACCTTTATTTATGCAAACATGAAACTAAGTGATAAATTTTGATTGACTTTGAAATTCTTTTTACTTGATGCAATGATGTTGGAATTATCCAAACATTAGGTTTTTAGACTAAAAGTCAAAAGTCCTAAACTCCAATGCAATCCTACAATCCAATAGACTTGCATTTTCACAAAATATGACTACGTGGAAGACTTCTTAACTAGGTGAAGGTCCCTTGAATACTTGCAAATCTGCATATAGTCCTTTAATAGACTTTGGGAGATCCCAATGGGCATCCAAACATTTTCATGACATAATCATTTTAAAGACAAAACACCAATTTCTAGGGCATCCAAATCTTTAAAATATTTAATCATAAAAATGTGTAAATTTCTTGTGCCTTCAGGGATTTAAAATTTAAAACTTTTAAAATAAAGCAATGCTAGTGTTTACAAAGAAAAACACGTTCACAAAGAAACCCTAATAGAACAAGATAGGAACAACTCAAAATAGGTGAATTAAATGACATTACCCTAAAATTCCATTACCTGCAACATTGAATCGAACAACATTTCAATTTTTGAAAATAAATCTTAAAGATAAATCAAGGACTTATTGATTTCGACAAATGTACATGAAAACAAACATTAATCCATGTCTTAAGAAGTGAAAACTTGGGCAACTAGCACAATCCACACTCTATCTTGGCAAATGAACAACCGATGACTTGCTATACCATAAATGAACAAAAAGTCAAGCCTTGCATGGTTGAAATGGCAATTTGATTAAGTTTGAAATGCAAAGAGAATGTAAGAGCTCAAGAAAAAAAATAGCAAAAGGTGAAAATGATGGAGAATATTCAAATTTTATAGGGGCAACATTCACATGAATGTTCCATTACTGCAACTCTAAGGGTAGTTGGGCAAATGGAAGATGGAAAAATGTGGTGGTGCACAAAATGAAAAAGTGGAAGAAGTCCACGAAATCCTCGCAAAGTTACATTTTCAAAATGCTATGATGTTGCAGAGTTGATTAGGAGATTAGGATTTTGGACTAAAGTCGAAAGTCCAAAAGTTCTTAGGAAACACACAAACCCACAATGTCTCAAAAAAGACTTGAATTTCACCTTCTAGGAACCCTTAGGCTTTTCAAAGGTTTGACTTACAACTTAAACTTTTACACAACCTTTTTTCAAACCACTACCAACTTACCATCAACAAAAAAGAATGCAAATGATGCTGCCACAATTAAATCAAAAGCAACATTAAGGGAACGATATACAAAAAAGTGGGTACACATTTTGCTAGACAAAATGGGGTGTGTGTGCAAGGCACAACACTATTTTGTATACTCTATGACTTTGTATTGAAGTGTGATGTCCCGATATTAAGGAATTGTTTAAATTAAAGATTTAAACATCACGATAAATGGTGAAGTTGCTTTCTCAAATGTGGTATTTATCATATCCTATCCGTCATCAGTTTGAATGATAATATAATTGAATGCCTATGTCATGACCCCGTAATTATAAGTTTTGAAATACAATAAATATCAAAAGGTAAATATACAAAATTGCAATAAATAACATTATGCTTATAATTGAAATTTCATTATAAATAACATTACAATTATAAATTAGAGTAATAGTGTTAATGATATAATATAATATAATATAATATTAATGTTATATTAATAGGATAATTATATAATATAATATTAATATTATGATTATTGATATACATAAATAAATATTATTAAAATTACTACATGGAATACCAAGTACCGGCCATATTTTGGGGTCAAAGGCAGCAAAGAAAAGTAAGAGAGTTCTTAAAAAGGCTGCGATCATAATATAACAATAAAGCAGATTACCATTAAAGTCAACAAGGAGCAGTCAAACATTATTAAAAGGGATGCGATTAGTAATTAGAAGGTAGCGGATATCTTAGAAGATATTTTTGTTATGGATATTAGAAGGCAACATATATTAGAAGAGGTGCGATTATAGTTAGAGAGTTATGGTTGTTATGAAAAGTCACCTATATTCATAAGAATATATCTCTTAAGGATTATATAAATGCATAGGGAGGGTCTGAATAAAAGGATATATGGGGAAAAAAGATATCTGACTGATATAGCATAAAAAATATCTAATTTTAAAGAGAAATAAGGAGGAGATAAGATGCAACAATAAATGAGGATATATTTCTAATTTAAGAGCAGGTTCATGGACAGCAAATAAGAGAGAGGTACAATGAGAATCATATGAATTAAAGTTGATCTAAATCAGGTCTTATGAAGGAATATGTTTTCTAAGGTTAAGCAATCAATGCTATATGTATTTTCTGAGTATAAGAAGGAAGATATATTGAAGAATATGAAGAAAAGAATAATCTGATACAGATATATAAAATATATAGTTTTCTGAGTTGGGAGAGTATATTTAGGAGCATATTTGAAATATAAAGATACAATAGTATATTGGTTGTAAAGAAGAGATTTTTAAGAATTCTCAAGGGTACAAAGATGAGAATCCTTTCCCTTGGTATGATATATCTAATCCTATGTCTATTATGATGAATGCCATGTGGTAAGTAGTGACAACTGCATATAATTGAAAGATTATCATTAGACATGTATACATATAAGCATTGTGAAACTTGCTATGAAATCTATATAGGAAAATATCAATAGTTCATGCACATCATCATAATTCACTATGCATTGCTGATATGATTGTTTGCAACTATGAGTTGATGAGTTTAGTATGCATTAATGTGGATTCTTGTATGAATTCCATGGTTACTATGATGAAGGAAATGTGGAGCAAGAGGGGTACGGTGATGGGGCACTCTTCTAGGTACGCCACTTCAAGGGGATTGGATAATCCCAAGGAGCCAAGGGGGTATGAGGGTACTGCCCTTGGGCTTAGAAGAGATGGCTTCCAGGGCACCCTTTTGTGATCTCTCTCCTGGAGGAAATATGGAATAAGAGGGGTATGGTGATGGGACATTCTTCTAGGTACACCACTCCAAGGGGATTGGATAATCCCAGGGGGCCAAGGGGGTACAAGGGTACTGCCCTTGGGCTTAGAAGATATGGCTTCCAGGGCACCCTTTTGTGACCTGATTCTCCTATCATAGACATGCAAGTTCAAGGGAACCAATCATAAAGAAAGGGAAAGGAAATGACAAAACGAAGGGGAATAGGATAACAAATGCCTCATTAGGTACACCACCTCATATGGATGGCATGCGCCACATGAGGCCAAGGGGGATGGTATATCTACTCTTGGGCCTAGGGTAGAGGATCTAGGACACCCATCAAAGTCGTGTTCCTCAACTCTCTTATGATTGAGTCTCCTAGATAAATTTAGTTGGATTAATAATATCATTATGAGTTTGTTAATCATGTTAACTTGAGTGGGAAAAGTGTTATTGTAAGTATTTTCTAACTTGTTTGCAGGGATTAAATCAAGCTAAGGTACGCTCTAAATCCATTGTTGTTTAGAAATTGATAATTTAGTGTAAAATTAGTATTGTTCCTATAAGGGAACTTACAGGCACCTATTCCACTTAAATCACAAATTCAATAAAAAATAGTGTCTCTAGAATGATATCTCTTGACATATTTTATATAGATTTTTCTAAAGATAGGTATGCTAATTTTATTTTATTCTTAAAGAGTTATTTTATTTTACTTTAGAACTATTTATTTACTTAAGAGTGGTCTTTTAGCTAAGAGGTATTTTATAGTTTTAGTTTTTCTTACATAAATGTTGACTCTAAATATTTTTTTTCTAACATGATAGGACATGGTCGTCCTTGATGTCACTATAGAATGCCTCTGGACTTAATAATTCTTTAGTAAATAAAATAGCTTGAAACTCATATTTCTCAACATTTTTAGATAGATGTATTTAAGTATCTATATCTATACTAATTATATTATTGTTTCAGATTGTAGATACACTACCTCTATTGTCCAAGTTTATTGAATTTCTTTTTCTCTACAAATTTTACCAAACACAAATTACCCAAAAATTAGGAGCTGAAGAAGATTATTTGTTTGCCATTATATACATATTTATAGCAAAGTTCATACATACACGTTTAACATGTACACAAGGATTACATGCCACGTTTCATGCTTATTTATGGAGTCTGGTGGGTTGCTTGCGAAGGTGATGAGTGGTCAGTGATATGGTGGTGCTGACCGAAATTAATTTATTCTTAACACTTTCAGAGTCAATGCAAAAGTTAAAATGGTAAAATGGTTCAGCTAAATCCTTGATTTATCTAGCTAAGAGTAAGACCTAGAACAGGTCCAGTGTGTGACACCAGAGGTCTTTCCTTCACCTTCTTTACATGTAAGAGTTGTATAAAACAAAAAGTAAAATCAAAAGTTAAGTGAGGATCGATCAATAGCTGAAGAACTATGAACCTTATTCTGTAATGGACAACATATATGTTTCAATTAAGAAAAAACATGATCTGTAGAAATAAATTGCTTACAAAAGAAAATATGTTTCTCTGCACATTCATATTCTTGGTTTTGTGTAAGGTGTAGAAACATAATAGAAAAAGAAAAAAAACAAGACATTCTCAAATTCAGTTATCTTCTAGGCACAGACATTTTTCAGGATCATGAATCTAACACTCTAATATACTAAAACTATACCAAGTATAAATGTTTTAACATTCATTTTCAATTCAATATAAATAACTCATTTCAAATCAACCCAAATCAGCTGCTATTTCAGCCTGATTTGTTCTTTATATAAAACTGAGAAAATATATGCTAAATAAATATGTTGACAGGTGAGATGATCTGAAGTTAAGCTTGAAAAACCCATTACAGAATGATGGAGTTGCTCACTATATTTCAGGAATTGGCAATGGCAACATAACCAATCGTCGGCTTAACAGCAGTCTGCTCGAGCATTTCAGGTTCAAATGAAGGATTCTTAACTGGATAAGATGGCTGCATAGCAATCCCACATTTTCCATAGGAACTGTTAATATTTCTTTCCATCCTGATGTATCCTCTCTCTCCCCAGCTTGGTCCCCATGAGTTTTTAACAATCCAGTAGTCCTTACCAGCCGACCCATAACCCACCAACGTCACACCATGATCCAAATCTGTTCCACAGTTGCCTGTGAATACACCCTGTTTTCCCAACATTGTTAGAAACCAATTGTCCAAAAAGAAAATCAGCTATACCCATACATAGAATATATGTAAATCTTAAACACTTACTGATTCATAAAACTGGAAACTCCTCCCACCAGCATCAATGGCCACACTGATCGGTTGATGAGCAGCAGCCTTCTGCAATGACTTCTCATCATTGGAGGGCACATCTTCATAGCCATCAATTTTCACCACATGGGAAGCTTCCTACAAAACATAATCATACAAATTGATACTTATATGTGTATTTTCTAGAAGCACTGAAAGGATAGAGTTCTGTCTTCTCTAGACAGACAAATCTTTAATATTAAATGAGCACCCACTGAACAGTTAGTGTGTTGTAGTCAATGGTTGTTTATGCATGGGACCCACTCCCATCTTAAATAATGTTGTTCATGAGATCAATCTAATAGACAAATCTTTAATATCAAATGAGATGAGTTGAAGCCCCCCCTAGTCAATTGATGTTTATGCGTGGGACCCACTCCCACCTTAAATAATGTTTTTCATCAGATCAACCTAACGGACAATCTTTAATATCAAATGAGATGAGTTCAAGCCAAGGCTAAACAATGTATTGTAGTATTGTAGTCAACCATTGTTTATGTGTGGGACCCACTCCTACCTTAAATAATGTTGTTCATCAGATCAACCTAACAGACATCTTTAATATGAAATGAGATGAGTTCCAGACGCCCACTAAACAGCCCGTGTATTGTAGTACCTTAAATAATGTTGTTCATCAGATCAACCTAACAACAAATCTTTAATATCAAATGAGATGATTTCAAACCACCTACTAAACAGCCCGTGTGTTGTAGGACCCACTCCCACTTTAAACAATGTTGTTCATCATATTTATAAGTTCCAGATGCCCCTAAACAACTCGTTGTAATCAATAAATTAGTTGTTTATGTGTAAACCCACTCCCACACGAAACAATGTTGTTCATCAGATTTTTATAACAAACTCTAAGTTCAAAATTTTAAGAGAATGTTGAATATTGATTTCTATAAATTAACGACATTTAATTTTGAGTATGATCTTGATAGCGGTCAATAATTCATGCATTTAATGTAATAGTTGTAAAGAAGGCTGGCCAACTAAGAAACCATAAAAGAACATGTCCGGGAAAGATATATGCATACTCGTCGTATGTCACACTCGCCGTCAGCAGCTCGGTAAGGGTAATCGGTGTCACTGTCTATGCCACCATTGTCAATGATAAATTGAAATGCATCGTCCATCAGACCTCCATTACACCCCTGGTTGGAAGCAGTGTCACAATCCACAAGCTCTTGCTCCGACAGAGATACAAGCCGCTTGCTTACAATCTGATTAATTCCTTCCACGGCTGCAATTGCAGAGAAAGCCCAGCAACTTCCTGAAAACCAGAAAAAAAACAGATGACAGTAAACAGTAGGTACGTTGTCATCAACCCCTATGTTAGTGAGTTCATTTCCAATCCATATTGTTCAGTGTTTAACTGTGAGGTCTCAAATCCCAAAATCTCATTATTATGTCGAGAGGTATAATTACAGTGACAACACAAAGTGGAGTATAATGGCCTGAGCGTGTTAACGAAAACTATTAAAGAGTCTAATTCCTTCCATGGTTGCAATTGCAGAGAAAACCCAACAACTTCGTGAAAACCAGAAAAAAAAACACATAAAAACTAAGAGGAAAAATAGATGACCGTAAACAGTAGGTACGTTGTGATCAAGCCCCATGTAAGTGAGTTTGTTTCCAATCCATACTGTTTAACTGCGAGGTCCCAAATCCCAAAATCTCATTATTACTTAGACAGGGTTAACTACAGTGGCAACACAAAGTGGAGTATAATGGTCTGAGCATGTTAAAAAAAACTATTAAAGAACTCACATACTCAAAAAAATAATAATAAAAACTAAAATATAAAATTATAATACTAGTAAAATTAGCATACCTATCTTTAGAAAAATCTATGTAAAAGATGTCAAGAGATATCATTCCTGAAGTGCCTATTTTTTTTATTGGATTTGTGATTTAAATAAAATAGGCACCTTGAGAATGATATCTTTGGGTGTCTTTTACATATATTTTTCTCAGGATAGGTATGCTAGTTATTGAAGTGTCTTGTACATATACTTTTCTAAAGATAAATATGCTGGTTATTGAAGAGTAAAAGTAATAATGGTACGACGCTGATATCATCCACTTCAACATATCAATTTTGGTCAATAAAAATAATATATGTAAAAGATAGGCATGCTAGTTATTGAAGAGTAAAAGTAATAATGGTACCCTAGGGATATCATCCACTTCAACATATCAATTTTGGTCAATAAAAATAGGACAGATATTTTACGACAGATATATTTTTCTAAAGATAAGTATGTTGGTTATTGAAGAGTAAAAGTAATAATGGTACGGCACTGATATCATCCACTTCAACATATCAATTTTGGCCAATAAAAATAATATATGTAAAAAATAAGTATTCTAGTTATTGAAGAGTAAAAGTAATAATGGTACGGCACGGATATCATCCACTTCAAAGATCAATTTTGGTCAATAAAAATAGGACATATATTTACTAACATTTTATATTGAATAACCTGTAAAATTGCTATTGACTATTTAACCATTAAAATGGATGATATTTAAGTAGAGTGTACCACAAGAACCCTGATCTTTAACATGAGTGACAGCGCCATTCTTCCTCCAATCTGCAAATGTAGGCAAGCGGTCCCCATGGGCATACTGATAACGAAGAGAGGGAGAGCTTGTGGAGCGAAACATGGTACCCAAGTAGATGTTTTTGAGCTCATCATGGGTGAGGTCTGCAAACTTGTTGAGGCCCAACCTATAAGACTCATTCTTCTGGTTGTGTGCCTCTATATAAGCAAGGTTATTCTTGAATATGTGGAAGCGTACTTCTTTCTCAAGAAGATCATTATATGTTTTGCCATGCTCACCCATCCATTGTTCATAAAGGTGGAGGAGCTCCTCCTCGCCTCCTTTACACCAGCCAATGCAAAGCAGGGCGAACAGAGCCAACAAAAATATGGGTTTCTCCATCCCCATTACAATTGAATTGTATCTATCCTCAGTGTAAATCAAAGCTGGTAGAATAATGCTTCACAAGGCAGGCTTTGTTTTGTATTTATAGAGGCCGTTGCCTTAAATTAACTAACTGTCTGCATATAATTTGAAGGAATAATCCCTAATTGGGCCTTGGGTGATTGATGTAGATGGATGAAAGCATCACGTTTCTTCCCTTGGCCTGAGTGGAATTGCGTGTGTTTTCCTTGGCTTTGGAAACTCATTGAGATGGGGTCCTTATCTCTATCCTATTTCAGTTTACTTTATTCTCAAGCTTCTTCAAACACTAATTAGAAGCAAAGAATCTCAGATGTGTGTACGGAATTGTTGGCAACATGGTATGAAAGAAGTGGACAAAAGTAAACTAAAATGTAAAAAGGTTATATGGGTTGGTCACAGCCTGACCTCATTAAGGATCATTATTAGTCTATGCTATGGTAGGGTTTTATAATAATTTATAGTTTTAACTTTGTTATTAATTATTGCATCTATCAATCAAAATTTAGTATTGTTTTTTATTAATATTGTCAATTAAAATATTATAAATAGATTAATATAGATATCTTAAATATCTATTTAAAAGATATTGTTTATTTATATTAAGAAGTGTTCATATTAAATTTGTTATTTAAAATGGATAAGTACCTGAAGATTATATCTATTGGCATCTTATATATAAAAAAGATATAAAAGATATAGAAGTGTTTTTTATTCACTTAAGATTTATTTTATTTTACTTTAGAAATATTTTTATTTAGTAGATATTTTTAAAAAATGGTTCTTTACTTTATTTTACTATATAGCTATTTTATTTACTTTAGAGTTAGAGTTTATATTTAAAAATAAAATATCGGCTTCAAATAGTTTTTCTTTTAACTATTCTTTCATGTTCATGACATCACATGCTTCTTTTCTTTCAACTATTCTTTCATGGTTATGGCATTACATGCTTCCCCCCTCTACTAACATGTAAGTTATGCCTCTCAACGTAATAAATTATGTGCATTGTGATTGGCTAAATACTTTGAATGACAAAATTCTTATGAATTCAATTTTTTCCTATGGTACAAGTGAGACATGAAGATGTCATGTCCCCAACAAAATATTTGCAACTATATAAAAAATGTATGTTTTAATTATCTTCACGAATACCCAATTTTCACTACACAAATGGGACCCGAAATTGACAATTTCTTACCCAAATCAAAAGAAATCTTTGCCAAACTTAAATTTATGATAATTAACAGAAAATAATAGAAAATGTACAGCCTCTTGCTGTAGGATATCATAAAATTACCAGATTTGATCACAAGCATAAATATACATGCAAATCTAACAAGTTCACTACACCCGATTTCACTTAGAATCGTAGAAATGATCATGAATGAGCCCAAGATTATATTAATTGATTTTCTGATGAAAGTACAATGAAATGGGACTGATGTATAGTCACAAAAACAACAAGAACAAACTGAAATAAATATGAAACTACCACTCTGAAATCTACTCAAAATACACACTCCAAAACTTGCAAACACACACCACAAACTAATTATTGAAATCTACAAATATGTGAAGCTCCAATGCAATCTCTGAATGAGATCACCCTCATGTACCAAAGGGGTTTCATCCTCTGATACCTGCAACCAATGGGTTTCCATCCACTGATCACCAATCTTCAATGGGTTTTCGTCCACAAAAGATTATTTGTTGAACACAAATGTCCAGACAGTTTTCGACAAAGTTTTTGTATGATAAAATGAGATGCCTGAAATGTGTTTTTGCTTGCAAATATATAGAGAAGCAAACACAAGCGACCCCCTCTTGGAAAAATAAATAAAATAATATTATTCCCACCAATTTCCCTCCAAAATAGGTCCCATAAAGACTTTGCATAACCTCCACTTGATTTCTGGCTAAAAATAGGCAATAACTCCCACTATGACAACCTGTCATAGATGCTGTCATAGAATCTTCTAAATTTAAGCCTTGGATGCTGCAAGATAATATTTTCAAATCCCACACCCATATTGGAGAAATATAATAATATTCAATATTTAATTGGCCCACTAAAAGAGCTTCAAGAAAATAAAATATTATGGGATTGAAATTAAATATTAAATTGATCATTTCTCTTATTTCTTACCTTAGCCGATAGAAAATATGAAATTGGCATATTAGGTGCTCCAAATGAATTTAAATAAAAAGGGACATGACAAAAGAGCCATTTGTCCACACATTCGAAGTGGAAGGTGTGCTTGTACTTTGACAACACTCACTCTTTTTCCAACAATAAAGACAACCAAGTAGATGGGGTACTTCATTGTATTTTATTAGGCATAGGTATTGCTCATGTTTCTAGCCATTTTGTAGGTACTTTGGCAATGTCACTTTATATTACTACTTTTATCTCTTTAAACTTTTGCTTTTATAAAGAGGTGATGAATCTCCTTGAGAAATTACACTTTGCTATTTATATTTGTAATAATTAAATGATTAATCATTGTTGTTTAGGTTATGGATACCTTTGTCCATGTTCATAGTTTGGCAATGACACTTTGTATTGCTACTTTTATCTCTTTAAACTTTTGCTTTTCTAAAGAGGGGATGAATCTCCTTGAGGATTTATACTTTGATGTTAATATTTGTAATAATTAAATTTTTAATTATTGTTGCCTAGGTTATGGATACCTTTGTCCATGTTCATAGTTTGACTTGAGGATTCTTATTCTTAACTTGTTATACTAAGGACATAGAACACAATAATGACAATTATAATTTCATTTAGTTATTCTCAATTAATTTTTTTATAATTTTTGAAATTAGTAAATAATTTTTAATTATTATGGGTAAAAGTGAGTGTTGAAAAGGTCCAAACCCTTTTACAATGGGAAATCAAAAAAGTAGAGAACACCCCAACAAAAAATACACAATAAGCCAAACTCCACAAGGGATGGAGTTCAACAACCATAAACAACAACAAAAAGCTCACAAAACAACAAACTAAGAGCACACATACATTAGCAATACGCTACATAGAAGAAATTGAACTCATTGGAATATGTTCTACCCCCATTGTGGTATGAATTGCTATCTCTGTCTTCCTTCTTGTATGGACTTTTTTCCTTGTTCTACTCCGCATATGGTCTTTTCTCCTTTGGAATATGTTCTACCTCTTTGAAATTTACCTCCTCTACCTCTCTGGCTTTTCTCATGCCTCTTATTCAACTTGTCTTCAACTTTTAGTGCAAACTGATATGCTTCTTCTATTAGTGTCATCTTCACCAGACTCAGTTCTTCTTGAATATTCATCCTTAGTCCATTTATGTATCTTGCCACTTTCTCTTTGCTTGCTTCACTATATGTTCAGTCCTTATGATCATCTTATGAAATTATTCAGTGTACTCCTTCACAGATTTCTCCTTTTGCCTTAAGTTTTGCAATCTCTTTAACAATTCCAACTCATAGTTAGCAGGTATGAACCGATTCTTCAACTTTGTCACCATCCTATTCCATTTTATGATATTCTCTTTTCCTCTCCTATTCCTATCCAACTAAATTTCTTTCTACCAAATAGTAGCATGTCCTTTCAACTTAGTTTTTACAAATCTTACTCTCTCTAGATCTTCAATTTCCTCATATTCAAAATATTCCTCCAAGTCATTTATCCACTCAATCAATTCTTTAAGATTCAAATCTTCAATCCTTGACAAGTTAACACATTAAGTTTTTAGGATCGATGGATCAGACTTTCTTAGTTTTACTTCATATTTTGGTATTGGTTTTTGTTGGCAAGAGACACATTGGAGCTTCATTATTGTTGTCATTGATGGCAACAAAGGTTAACCCACACATCCGTAGGACTTGATGAGTCTCTAGTGGAAGGCAGATTGCAGAGTATTGTGATCCGGTAAGCAAGAATAGAGCATGTGGCGAGGTCCGACAGTCAGCTCTAGATCTCTCAGAGGAAGTATCTTGGTGAAGTGCGGATTTGGGGAAGTCAAGAGGACTACCTTAACTGATAGATTCCAAGGATTTAGCCTCCGGTGATAGATGAAGAAAAAGATATGAATACTTGAGTGTTGGGTTCCTGATTGGCAGTGTGGATAGAGGAAGAACTGACTGGCAGAACATCAGACATTATTCCAGATGCGTTACTGATGATGGTAAAGATTCTTAAGGCATAAGTTATAATTGGCTAACATGATTGATAACTTCTACAAGTATATCCTTGATCCGCATTACGGTAAGCAAGGATTCAGTCGACAGATCAGAGTTCATGGAAAATATTGACTATTTCAGATGCCGACTAGAAAGGTGATGAAATCACTTATGTGTATATATATACAAGATGGATCTAGTTGTGTGGTGTGTCATAGTTTTTGGCAAGGTGCGAAGATAAGCAGCAGAGCAGAGTAAAAGCAGTAAGGCAGGTTCGGTATGTGAAGGGACAGCAGTACTAAGGAAGAAAAAGGATGAAGTGCAGCAGATCAGTGTACTGAGTTTAACCAGAATTGAACTCCAGCATATGTAGATGCTCCTTATTAGTTCAAGTATTATATTACACTCTTTGTAAATTGTAGACAGTGAGTCTCTTGTAGGTAGTGGGCCTCTTGTGAGCAGTGTGCTCGGGTAGTGAGCCCTAATTGGCAAGTGCCATTTTGTAATCCTATTCTTCTAACAGAGAATACAATCTTGGGTTAATCACCCCGTGGTTTTCTCCCTTAACAGGGTTTCCACGTCAAAAATATTGTGTCATGTGTATTTCCATTTCATGGTTATGTTTGCTTGTTTGAATTGATGTTGCACTAATTATTAAGAAAGTTCAGAAAGCTAAAATAATTAAGATAACTAATTCAGCCCCCCTCTCAGTTATCAACAATTGGTATCAGAGCCAAGTTCCTCTTAATAGAGTCTAACAGCTTGAGGAAGATCTGGGAATTCAAATGGAGGTATATGGTTTAAGGGAGCAACTCAAGATTGCTCTTGATGATCTTGAGCAGTCAAACTCTAAAGTTAATGAATTAAAGGAAAGACTCAAATAGGCTGATGATTTCATGAAAGAACTAAAAGACAAATTAAGTCTCTCTATGAAAAAGAGAAAGGAGCTACTTCAACAATTGGCAAGTCAAGGTGAAGCCAATGATACAAATGAAGATCTAAAGGAGAAAACCAAGTTATGTGAAAAGTTATCAAAAGAAATCATTATGGTAAGACATGAAATGGAATCAGGAGTTATGAAGTTTACCCAAGAGGTTGAAGAGAAAAGAAAAACTGAAGATGATCTAAGATAATCTCTCAAGGAGAAATCAGAAGATTGCCACAAGATGGATAGAATTATCAGACATCTTGAATCTGATCTTGAAGATGCTAAAGATAATGAAGAAAAACTTGAGGATCAAATTGTCTCTCTTAAAAGGGATCTTCAAACAACAAATGAATATAAAGAGAAATTTAAGATAAGTTCTGCTCAACTTGAAGTTCTTCTTGAAAGTCAAAAGAGGGTAGATGACAAGTGTGGTTTGGGATATGAGAAAGGAGAAAGCTCCGGATCCGGTCAGAAGAATCTTAGATTAGAAAATCCAAGGAACATGCCTAGAAGACCTCTGGTAAGACAGCCTAATGCTCAAAGATATCCATCCTTCAATGGATACTGCCACAAATGCAATAACTTTGGTCATAAAGCTAATCAGTGCAGAAAGAGAATGAATCAGACTAATACATCCTTCTTCGGACAGTGCTTCAACTACAAAAGGTATGGTCACAAATCTCATGAATGCAGAAATATGCAAATGAACAATTCATTCAATGGTAGATGCTTTGCATGCAATAGAATGGGTCATATGGCTAATCAATGCAAATCAAGAGGATATCAATCAAATATGCAAAGAAATGTTGTTTGCCAAATTTGCAATAGATCTGGTTATATTGCAAAATTCTGTAGAAGCAAGAATCAGGACAAAAGAGGTCCGGTATATTATAATCAGAATCAAGATAAGGGAAAATAAAAAGTGAATGCGGATGAAGTTCAAAGTGAGATGAACAAGATTTGGGTGAAGAAAAGTACAGAGAATGTAGGGGATGGATCCACACCAGACTCTGGTATTGATATTCCTTCCAGAAATTAAAAAGGGAGCTCTGGCTCAGGGGGAGACACAAAGAAAACCTTGTTCCCCCAGCCAGTCAATTGGTGCCAGAACTGGCACAAGGAGAGTTGTGGATTAAAGGGCTCATAAGAGAAACATCTAAGTAGACTATGGTTAAGATTTGGATGATCTGCAAGATGTTTACAATCAAGATTGATCCAGTTCTTCAAGTCATCCGAATAAGGTAAATTGAAATGACTTACGTTGAGCATTTATTACAACTTGATATTAGGGTTTGTGGAGCAATATAAGGGTTTTCTCATTAAGCATTTGTTCATTCTGCATTCAAGAAGAAACGAAAAGAAGCTCTGCAACAGAAATTCTTCAAGCCCATCAAAGATCATCTGCAAAATTTGATTCATCCAGCAATTGATCCGGCTCACTTCGTGTAACCTAGAAGCACAAAAGGTATTTTCCGTTCTCAATATCTCTCTGCAAAATCCTTGAAAAATGACTATTCCAAATATAGTGAAGATTTCTGATAGGCCACGACCTAAATTTAAGAAGCATCCATATAAATCCTTAGAAGTTGATCCCCTCGGCGCTTTTTCAAGCATTCTGCATGGGGTTCTGCATGTAGAAGATGTTAGGGCATATATTCATGCGAATATTGAAGAATTTGGGGAATCTAAGCTGGCTGATATCTATCACAATCAGTTAATAGATGATTCTTTTGAGCTCAAACCTCAGTTCAAGGCCATCCGGGATAAGCATTTTGCACAGTACATTCATTTCCTCTGTTTTGAAGAAGATGAATGGGTCCGGTACGTGTTGAGCAGAGTACATGATAACTTCCTATGGTTGAATAGACCATTTAAGATCACCAAAGATGCAATTAGGGCAGTAACCGGTCTGCATTCATCCGGTGGGATACCTGTTCTCAAATTTGTCAAAAATCAGACAGTGAGTGATGCAACCGGATCAAAATTTGACAAGAGAGCTATGATAATTGAAGATATCACTGATTCGGATATAAAATTTGCATCCATGATAATTGGTTACAAAATTTATCACTCCAGTAGGGAAAACTTAGTATCGAGAACTGTAGTTTATACAGCTTATCAGATGCTAAAAGAAAATACTGACTATGATCTGTGTGAACTTCTTCTAAACCAACTATTGGAGAATCTACAGAAGATCAAGAAGGATAAGAAAAATTCCTTCAAGTATGGTGGGCTGATATTGTGTCTGTTTTTCTACTTCATGAGTGAGCTGCCCGAATCAAGTGGTTGGGTTTGGCAAAATGATAGACCTGTTGTAATCCAAATCAGAGACTATTTGCATGGGCTTGGAGATGCCAAGACAAGAAATACAGCTCTGTGGGGTTACTTCAAGAACTTCCAAAATTCAATGCAAGCAAGAGAGAGAATTCCCAAATCTCTAGTTGAAAAGTATAAGGATATAGTTTGTTTTATGGTTGAAACTGATTAGTGCCAAATGGAAGCTGTGGAACCAAGGACAGTCTGGATCATGCCAATGGGGTATGAGGTGGATGAGAAACTTGTGGAGCTGCATGTCCAACACATGCTTAGTCAACCCAAGGATCCCAAAACAGAAAGGTTTGGAACCTTTGAAGAATTGAGTATAAAAATTCATGTGGAACTTAGACAACCAGAGGTAAAGAGAAAAGTGAGAAAAGAAGTAGAGAATATTGCCAAAAGATATGGCATATCAAAAGAAGCTCTTGATGCCAATAGAGAAAAGGTGGAAAGGGCAGAGAAAGCGAAGGAAGAAGCAGAAAAGGAAAGTGATCCGGTGAAAGCCCCCTCCTGGACCAGATCCTCTAAAAGGGCTGCACCTATCTCAGACAAAAGTTCAAAGACATCAAAACTAGAAGTCTAGACATCCGGAAAAGGAGAGAAGAGAACAAAGAAAAAGGCAACAAGATCCTATGTTAGCCTGAAGGATGATGAAGAAACTGAATCAGATGAGGAGGTGAAGAAAATGAAGAAAAAGACGAAGATATCCAGTGAAACCAAGGAGGCAGAAGCAGAAGAGTTTGTTGAAAGAGCCACCCTGTCCTTAGATAATGTCATCAAATCAGTCACTATGGATGGAAACCTTTAGCCAATGGCTAAATTCTATGATGATTACAATGAAGCAGACCAAAAGATCTTGCAAGAAGCAGTAGTTACGTATCTGAACATATATAACAAGGCTTTTATTGAAATTATATCTCTTATTCCCAAAAGCCTAGAAAAAGAGTTAGAAATAAGAAAGAATACTGCCATGGCAAAAGATCTTGAGATCTGGGAACAGATAGCCATTCAGCTATATCCTTCAATCAATTCAAAGCAAATGAGCATGATCTTCAAGGATTGCAAGGATGAATTTCGGAGCAAAGCCAGAATGAATCAGATCATGCTTGGTGAGACTGACAAGATAGCCAAGGAAACAAAAGAGATCCTTAGGAAGGCCTTCAAAAGATTCAATCTTCCTATTATAGAGGACTTGGGTGTTGATCCTTCGGACACAGGTGTTGAAAAAGAATCGACTGAGCAAATCATGGACACCGATACAGAAAAGGGTAAGGACTTGGAATCCTCTATTCCAGAAAAGGAAGTGCATGAACAGACAAACCTCACTCCTCCGGTTTCCCCTGCTGACTTTGGATCCAAAGGAGAAGAAAGAATACAAGAGAAAGAAGCAGAGGTGAAGGAAAAAGAAGATGACAGTACCAAGGTTGTAGAAAGAGAAAAAGCTCCAAGAGACAGTTCTAAGACTGTAGAAGAGAAGAAGAATCTGTCTCCAGCAAGAGACACTACAGAATCTGTCAAGGACTTCTTGACAAAAGAGACTATGGAGATTGATGAACCGGAATTGCTAAAAGGGCCATTTGATTTTAACTCTCTCTCTCCGGTACAAACAATGAAGATAGCTTCATTTGCTAATGCAAAGGCCAAAGAAAAACTCCTGAAGTCTTACATGGAAGACTATGAGCTTATAGCAACCGCATCCGGCATGTTAGAAAAGATCATGCCATCTTTTCAAAAGGATCCCTCAGCCTCCTCATTCGGTAATCTCAAATCTCTGATCAATAGTATTAGTACACATTTCAATTCTCTAGAGAAATCAGCTGAGGAGAAGGTCAGGAAAGAGTTTTTGGATAAGAGATTCTCTGAGTTGCAACGGCTAATAGCAAATGACAGGAGAGTAATGGGTATTGGGATAAAGAGCTTGGAAAATGCTCTCAAGGATGGAGGAGATGTATACAAATTTTGTATATCCTGGTCTAAAGCAACAACGGAGATTGAGAAGAAAGTGAAAGAATAGGAGGACAAACTAACAACACTTTCTCAAAATTTTGATCCACTTACCACATCCATAATAAATCAAGAATGTCAGATGATTGCAGTTTTGAATGAAATTAAAAAGCTTGAAGAAGAGAAGAAAAATAGAATCAGCAGGTTGAATGAACTTAGAGGAATAATTATCCCTAAGTTAGAGGCCATGCATGAGGCCATAAAAGAAGCCCAGATCACAGCCTGGAACAGTGATCCGACAGATCTAAAAAGGGCAGATGCGTTTGCATTCCTGTTAAGCGGTCATATATCAATTTTGAACAGAATGAAGCAAAGTTGGGCAACATAATTTGTCCAATTGAAGACAACTTTTGCAGACATTCTTCAGTATATGTAAGTATGCCATATGTATATACTTATGTGGCCAAGTATAGTTGAAATTTTGAAAATTTTGGTGTGCGGACCCCACCCTTTGCCATTGATGTCAAAGGGGGAGTGATGAGCTGTGAAAAATGTTGTATTTAGCTAAGGGGGAGCTCTGGAAAATGTACATAGAGACAGAGCATCAGCTAAGGGGGAGTATAGTATAACACTTAGTAATTTTTCACTAAGTGTTGCCATCAATGCCAAAGGGGGAGATTGTTGGCAAGAGACACATTGGAGCTTCATTATTGTTGTCATTGATGGCAACAAAGGTTAACCCACACATCCACAGGACTTGATGAGTCTCTACTAGAAGGCAAATTGCAGAGTATTGTGATCCGGTAAGCAAGAACAGAGCATGTGGCGAGGTCCGATAGTCAGCTCCGGATCTCTCAGAGGAAGTATCTTGGTGAAGTACGGATTTGGGGAAGTCAAGAGGACTACCTTAATTGATAGATTCCAAGGATTTAGCCTCCGGTGATAGATGAAAAAGATATGAATACTTGAGTGTCAGGTTCCTGATTGGCAGTGTGGACAGAGGAAGAACTGACTGGAAAAACATCAGACATTATTCTAGATGTGTTACTGATGATGGTAAAGATTCTTAAGGCATAAGTTATAATTGGCCGACATGATTGATAACTTCTACAAGTATATCCTTGATCCGCATTACGGTAAGCAAGGATTTAGCCGACAGATCAGAGTTCATGGAAAATATTGACTATTTCGAATGCCGACTAGAAAGGTGATGAAATCACTTGTGCATATATATATACAAGATGGATCTAGTTGTGTGGTGTGTCATGGTTTTTGGCGAGGTGTGAAGATAAGCAGCAAAGCAAAGTAAAAGCAGTAAGGCAGGTTCGGTATGTGAAGGGATAGCAGCACTAAGGAAGAAAAAGGATGAAGTGCAGTAGATCAGTGTACTGAGTTTAACCAGAACTGAACTCCAGCATATGCAGATGCTCCTTATCAGTTCAAGTATTATATTACACTCTTTGTAAATTGTAGACAGTGAGTCTCTTGTAGGTAATGGGCCTCTTGTGAGCAGTGTGCTCGGGCAGTGAGCCCTAATTGGCAAGTGCCATTTTGTAATCCTATTCTTCTAACAGAGAATACAATCTTGGGTTAATCACCCCGTGGTTTTCTCCCTTAATCCACGTCAAAAATATTGTGTCATGTGTATTTCCATTTCATGGTTATGTTTTCTTGTTTGAATTGATGCTGCACTAATTATTAAGAAAGTTCAGAAAGCTGAAATAATTAAGATAATTGATTCACCCCCCCTCTCAGTTATCAACAGTTTTATGGTATCCCCGACCCCCAATCTTCAATGGTGCTAACTTCAGTAAGTCTTTAAAACTTAGTATGTTAGACTTATGTACATTGGTCTTCTATTTTGGCATAATTTCAAGAGTGTCCTCGACTCTAAATCCCTAAAACTTTAACTTCTACTCTTTGGTATGGATTTAGTGGTTAGAGCACTCATGTCTCACCTGGCTTTTGGAAGTATGATCGAGTGTCTCCCTAAGTTCTGATGCCTAATGCTTTACATAGTAATATCAATGGGACATGTATCAGGTCCTTGATTTTCTTGATGATTTATAGTGAATTATGGTTGATCTCTAAAGCTAGTTTATTCACCCTATTGAGTATTTCAAGTCAATTTATTTTAAAAGAATAGGTCCTAAATGATGATATACACTAATTTTAGTCAACCTAATGGGCTTGTTTAGAAATTTGAATTAGTTTGATGATTTCTAATGAATAGTTTTGATGTTTTATTATAGAGAATGAAGGCAACCCGGTCCTATAGCTAAATGAAGATGGGGCACATGATCCTTTTTAGGATTTGTAGCCAAATACATGACTATTGCAGCCTTCTGTGATGCCTATGTTCACTATTCTAGGTTCTAGGATGCAAGAGCAATGATTGAAATTCAAGGAATCATGCAGACTAGGAGGTTGGATATGAACTTTTAATGAAGAAATTGATCACCTATAGCTGCATAATGTTTATTGTAATTGGAAAATGATGAGCTATAGATGCCTATGATAGAAAGAATAAATTATTATTGAGCTAGGTTTGGAGTTCATTTATAGGGAGGTCAAAAAGGACCTATCTTTCCATCTCATGCACCTTATTGAGAAAACATGTAACTTGTAAATTTAAATTAGGTCCTACCTTATAAGGGTGGTCCTAAATTTGAAATTAAGCTGACTTGATCAAGGACTGAAATGAAAGATCACCTCTATAAAAAGGAGGAGTGTCATTTGGTTTTGAAGGGGGATCTAGGAGATCACTTTTGAGTGCACAAGGACAAAAGGCAATTTACAGTGTGGATTTTTTCTATAAGTTGTCACATGCCAATATTGGGCAAGCTAGTGTTGGATGTTTACATACGTATATGGTGGATTTGTTAAAGATTATGCAATACCTGCACATGTAATATGGTAGTTTTATGCAATTACTTTGTCATTTTCACAAAATTACTTAGGATCTCACATCTATGATATCTATAATTGTGTGAAAGACTGGTTATAGCATTATAGGTTGATGGTTTCATTGAATATTCCAAGGTGAAGGATTGCAAATCAAGTGCAAAGTTGGCCCTCTCTATTTTTAGTTTATTTAATCTTTAAACCCTCATCTTTTGTTCTTTTTTTTGTAGATCTAGTTATTTTAGGAGTAGGTTAGGGTTAGATTAGGATCTTAATACTAACAACTTATTGTTATAAATTAGATTTCTAATGTTTACAAGTTGCTCTATTGTTGTTATAGAGATGAAAGTGTTTATTTTTGGGCAATAGGTGATTGGAGCATCCTTTTTATGTATTGGGGTGAACCCACAAAGCTTGGTCCCAAACTTGGGACAAGATTTTTCCCATTGGGGATGGGCAAAAAAAGTTTACATTACCTTCGATTGAAGATTTTTATTCAAACAAAGGTACCTTTGTTTGAATATTTCATAGAAATGGCATTCAAACAAAGGTTTACCTTCATTTGAAGAGATCTTCAAACAAAGGTATTATTTTATTGATCATGAAATAATAAAATAATACTTTTGTGTGAATAATTTCTTCAAATGAAGGTAATAGTTTATTATTTTTTAAAAGAACATGTAAGGCCAAAAATGCCTTTTGCGCTTATTAGTTTCAAAAGGTGCTTCAACAACTGTATCCAAAGGAAATTTTTAACTAACATCCTTTGGACTCACTACCATCCTTCAAGCATGGTGACAATAAGCACCAGAATCATGTACAACCTCCATGAGGACCCCTATGATGAGTCATAATCCTTATCACATACATGTAAGCATGAAATAACATCCTCTTAGCAGCAATTCTCTTAGTGACATGTCTCTTTTTCTTCCTTGTGTTGTTTCCCCTTTGTCTATTTCTCTCTCTCTTCGCTTTCGATACTTTTTGACACCTTTTTAGACACTTGGTTATTTGTGTTTCATGTGCTTGCAACCTTGTTCCTAAGCCTTGTATATGTCTTGTAGGTGAGTTTTCATATTTCCCCAGTGTTTTTCATCCATTCCACTCCCTAGAGGCCTTCTAGAGGTCCTCCCTATCCATCTCCCACTTTCAGTTTTTAGTTTCACTCAACCAATCCAAGTCTCCCCCTATTATTTCTAGATGTTCCCTGGGAGATCCTTATTTTGCAAGTAGAGATTTGGATTTTCACACATGATTGACCTATTTCTGGAGGCAGATCCCCTCCTTTTCACCTCCTCTTCCATCTTCCATCATGCACTTCAACCCAAGTGTCCTCCTCTAAGGGTTGCCCATGGGTTGCCCTTGAACGACCCTGATTGGTGAAAGGGGTGACCCATGGGTGACCCTGTCATGTTTTTATCTGCAAGAAAACTTGATTTTGTAACTCAAAAAAGCTCCATTTTTACCTGTTTTCCTTCTTATTTGCATGGATTTTCATGCCAAATATAGAGTTAACTATTTCATGCACCTACACATGCATAATTAGCTCTATTTCATCTTTAATTAATAACTCATGCATTCTCATGCATTCCCATGCACTCCTTGTTCTTCACTTCTTCTTGAGTGATAAGATTTTATTGGGTAGACCACTCCAATTTTAGCCCAGATCACTCTTGAATCCTCTGTATTAAATCTCCAAATAAATTGAGTTAACTCTCCATCTTCACCTCTCATCCCTTCTTCCAACCTATAAATACATCCCTCCCTCAAGTACAAAGGGAGGCAATTTCATTTGTGCACACAACTCTTGCAGGTTATTGCTCTTCAAATCAAGCATTCTCATGCTCATACAGGACATAGGAGCCTTTTTCTTTCATTTGTTTTCTTGCTTAGCTTTTCTAAAAGCTCATTCACATCCATATAATTCTCATATCAAGCCATAGTACTCATCAAAGCTCTCATTGAGCTCTCTTTGCAAAGATTCAAAGCTTCTTTTGCTGCCATTTTCATCTTGTCACCAAGAGGATCACCTCGCTGCTACAAGAGGATTCGAGGTTGCCAGTATAAGAATTTTTGAGGGTAGTGTAGGCTCACGTGTCTCTAGGTTCCTTTATGCTTTATTTTCATTTCATAGTAATTAGATAATCAAAATTGCTCATGGGATCAGTAATCATGTTGCTTTTTCCTTGATAAGATACATCTAGATCTTGCATACTTAGAGTAATTTGTCTTCCAAGTTCATAGATTAAAAAAAAATTCTTTTTTTAGATTAACTGATCCATCTATTCAGAAAACCCCCAAAACATAGTTTAATTGAATTAGATAATTTCATCATAGCTTGCATACATTTTATAATTCATAGATTAAAAAGCACTTTTGATTTTTGAAAACATAAAAAAGCACAAAAAGAAGTTTTACATTCATCTAGATTTGCATTCATAAAACCCAAAAAGAACCAAAACATTAGAGACTTAGAAAATTCGTAAACCCTTGATTCCATCACAAGGTCAACCATAGTCAAATGTTGGTCAAAACCCTTGATTCCATCACAAGGTCAAATGAAGTCAACACATAGTCAAACCTTAGGTTGAAAAAACCCTAAGTCAAACCCTAGGTCAAGTCAAGGTTAGCTCACAAACACCTATCTCTTGTCTCAGCTCATGAATGTGCCCTAGATTGAGAGGTGAGTGGGTGAGGGCAATCCTCGACGAGATAAAGGAAATCCACCCAAGAATGCAACAAGACCCGCTAGTCATTCAACAACAAGAAGCATTTAGACAACCCTTAGTACAACAAGCATTCATCCAATAGTTTGAAAGATAATAAAGCATCAACAAGAACAATAGCTTACCCATGCAATGGTGGAATATCAAAAACCCCAACATGAGAACATTAATATAGTTATCTTTATAACCACAATCATAGAATAACACATTCACACAAGTGCACAACAACATAGGTCCTAGGATGTGCCAACCCCTCTCCATGAAGTCCGGCTCTCCAACAAGCTAGACCACCCCCGTGTCTCGCCTCCTCTCAACTGGCTACTTCCACAAGAGTGAGAGTGTGTTGATATGCGTTGGACAACTAAGAGGGGGGGTGAATCAGTTGTCTTGCAAACTCAAATACTTCTGCATTAAAACATTGAACACTTATCCACAATTATTAAGATTTAACCATGAAACCATAAAATTAAAAACTTAACCAAATGTGTAGCAACAAACACAAGAGACACTAGATTTATGTGGAAAACTCCAAGGCGGGGAAAAACCATGGAGAGGATTAGCTCTCAATATATATTGTAATCTTGAAATAATGATGATCAGGCTTGGTCACTCCATGGGCCTAATCATATTGACTCATTGTCATGAAGAACAATTAGGTCTGGCAGGCTCACAGCCTCAACCCTAAACCTAGCAAGATTACAATAAGGGCTGTTAAACCCTACTGGTGGATCACTACCAGGTTTCACTACCACAATCAACACCTTTACATATATGTAATTGAAGTACAATAGTTTCTCCGCTCTGCTCTGCCTCTTCTCTACTCTTCCTGTTCTCTGCTCTACCTTTTGGACCTTTCTTAAAATCTTTTCATTTTCTCTGAAGGACAACTTTTCCACGATTCAGTTACAAGTATTTATACACTACATCAACCTTGAAATGATCATCAAGGCCAGCATTACAATCATCAAACATTGAAACAATGTCCAAGGTCAGCATTACAAACATTTACAAGATAGGTCTTGATCTATTTCAACATTATGCAAGAGAGATGAAATAAAAATGCATGTGGATCACACCACACCTTAGCTGGGACTTAAACATGATCTTACACACTTCAACACACCTTCACAATCTTCAAGAGATCTTTGTAATTGCTGAAATAAACTAGGTTGGCCAAGCTGGTTACACAACACACTATCCGGAAAACACCTTCACAATTCTTCCACACAGACCAATGTAATGATGGGAACATAATCAGGAGGTATCCACAAGCATGTTATAATCATCAGGAGCAATTGCATAACCCTCAGCCACTTTATCCATAGGAATCTTCTCACTAGAACACATAAACTTCTCTGTCTTCAACAGTCATAAAAGAAAGATAGCTTGCGGACCACAAAACCACAAACCATTGCAATTGTAGGTACTGATGATCATCAAAGACTTCACTCTCGAACCATAGAGAAAAATACTTTACTGCAGAGGAATGCAAAGCTTATTACTTTCTCCCTATCCCAACTGATCTTCCAGAAAAGGTAGACTTAACTCTGGTGAATGCAACTCTCTCAATTCTTCATACCGGAGGCTCAAACTTAGGACTCAACAACTTTAGGAATCCCTTTGAATAACTTCCAATCCGCATAGCAAGATCTTCACCCAGAGGGAAATGCAGAGCAGTTTACTAGGTTGTTCTTCAACATGTCACTCACTATTTGTACTACAGTTCTCTGTAACTCACTTGTTTCTTTTGGAGAGGCCAATTTTCTCAATATCCTCAACATGCAGACCTTCCTAACATGTAATAGAGTAAGATACAGTTGACACTAATGACAACAAGGATATGTTGACATCAATGACAACACCAATTGGGCACACACTTGCAACAATCTCCCCCTTTGTCATTGATGGCAACATATGATGTGAAAAATTGCAACAGCCATCAAGACAAGATTCTCCCCCTTTCTCTTTATACACCTGCATTCTTTCTTTCTACTTACACATCTGCACTCTGAGTTTTCACATGACTTCTCTCGCCCTTTGACATCAATGGCAAAGAGCACATACTTGCGTTCTTCTACTTTGATCCAATTTCTCTTTAGAACTCTTTGACTACTCCCCCTAAGAAGTAGCCCTGAAAAGCATCAATCTGGATCATTGAACACTTCTAGACTGATGCACTATTGTGCATCTTAGTTGAGAGTAGGAAGGGTGATAACCCCTAGTTTTTCTTTGAAATTTTTAAAAGTGTCCTTAGGCAAAGGATTGGTAATGATGTCTATAATCTGATCTTTGGTAGAAACATACACCAACTTGACTTCATTTTCTGTCACCTTTTCTCTTAGAAAATGATACCTAATAGATATGTGCTTTGTCCTTGAATGCATTACCAGATTCTTTGATATGTTGATGGCACTTGTATTGTCACAAAAGATTGTAATTGGATCTTCATACACAACTCTGATGTCCTTCAAAGTCTACTTCATCCATAACACTTGAGTGCAATTACATGCTTCTGTAATGTATTCTACTTCTGCAATAGATAGAGATATTGAATCCTATTTCTTTCTTAACCAAGATACCAACCTTTTTCCCAAGAAGAATGCACCTCCACTTGTGCTTTTCCTATCATCCATATCTCCAGCCCAATCTGCATCAGTGTATGCTCTGAGGGTAAAATCATTATCCTTAGGGTACCACAAGCCATAGTCCATTGTACCTTTTAAATACCTCAGAACTCACTTGACCGCCATCACATGAGATTCCTTGGGTTCTACTTGAAACCTTGCTACAAGACATATTGCATGCATTATGTCAGGTCTAGTTTGAGTTAGATAAAGCAATCCTCCTATCATAGATTTGTACCTTTTCTGATCAGCCATGGGTGAGTTATCATCTTTACTCAACTTATAACTAGTAACTGTAGACACCCAAAATTGACCTAATTATCATTAATATCAAATATCGCATTAGCTATCATCTGCATTTGTCTAACACACTTGAGCATTTCCATATTTTCTCTAAATCACTTATTTCTTCTATTAATTAAATAAATTCATATTTATTTAATTAATTCATTATCTATTTTCTTCTAATCTATAATTATTTAATTATCTCTATTTCTATCTATTTTAATTAAATAAATCTTATTTATTTAATTAAAATTCCCTTCATAATCCCACTTTCCAATTAATTAAATAAAATTTATTTATTTAATTAGTTTCTCTTATCACTTATCTTTTATCATGAACCGACATGTGTTTATTTTTTATTTAAAAAACATGTGTGGTACTACATCTTTTATTTAATATCTTTCACATGTAGTACTTTTTATGTACACAGTCACACAATGAGCCTTATCTTCCTTCCACTTGTCATTTACACATTCACCTATGATTATCATTTCATCTCAGTCATTCACATAGACACCAGATCTCCACCGTTGATTGATTTTGGTTGAGGTCTATATAAACACCCTCTCATTCCATACTCAATAGATCCATCATTTTCATATAGCATCTACATTATCATCTTGAGCATATTGAGCACTTTAGCATCCATCTAGAATATTATCATTATCATCCACCTATCATGGTAGCTTTAATCTTCATAATTATTCATTATTTAAGAAGCAATCCACATCATAAACAAAGAATCATACAATCTAGGTGATTTTATTCTTGAATTGCATGCTTTTGGTTTCACTTGGATTCAATTCTTTGATGGTGGTAGGAGTAGGTTTTCATTTATATGCTTGATCTTATTAACCTGATTTTTACCTATCACATTTTGGCATGCCCAGTGGGACATACGTCCTTGGTTAACTTTGTTGTTTGAAGTTTGTTTTTTTGAAGATCAAATTTTCTAAGCATTTATAGCACATTGCGGTCACTTTTAAGTGAAAACCAGTCACCTATAGAACTTTCGCATCACTTTTAAGCTATAGGCCATCACTTTTAGCAGTTTTCAGATCACTTTTAATCCAACAGTGATCGCATCTGGCAATATGCGCATCACTTTTAATCTGAAACAACTCACTTCTGGTTGTTCAGGTCACTTCCTACAATTAGGGTTTTTTTGCTAACATTTGAATTTTTTGCAGGGGTTTGATCGCTTTTGAGCATTAACAGTTTGCATCTAGGGTTTCTGCATTGCTTCTGAGTAGTAACAATTCACTTTCGACATAATTCAGATCACTTTTGAGCAGTAGTTAGTCGCCTCTGGTAACTGTGTGTCGCTTTCAGTTTTATCATTCATAGTTGGATTTTCTTAGTTATTAATCATCTCTTTGTGCAACATCTTATCGATTGTCCAAGAAAAGGAGGTTTTGAAACTACTAACATATCTATTACAGCTCTGATTGGTCCAAGACATTGCATTTTATCACTAATTTAGGAACATTTGGGCTTGGTGCTTAAAAAGAATCATTGTTTGCTCTGTGCTTGATTTATCTTTTTTGGATTGGTTGTTGTGCATGTTTGTAACCCAAATTTAATAGAAAAAAGTATCCTCTCCCCTTTCCTATCAAATGGATCTTGGGTGCATGAGAACTCGTTATTATATTTAGAGGGCCTGCCTTCCTGGTGTGAGAAGGGGTATGACCCAAACAGTAATGGGCTAAAGCCAAGTCCTTCCAAGCAGCTATATAAGAAAAGTGTTTGTGTCGAAAGCCACAAACAACGGGTGTTGTTGTGTTATACCGACAACCAACCTCCCCCAAAACCCTCTAAGGTGTAACCCTTGAAGGCTGGGAGACTCCATAACAGAGAGTAGTGCTGCCAAACATATAACCACCCAAATGGATGCCCTTACTAGAAACCTTGTGTAGTAGCTAAAAACCCTCTATTTGTTGACGTAAAAGGTGGGACCTTTGAAGCTGCATCGATTCTTGTGGTTCTTAGTAGAGATAGCAAGGATAATCCTAAGGTTTGGTGGGGGGACAAGCCTTGGGAAACCCAGATCTTGGTATGCATGAGAAGTGAGTGCCATGGAGGGGAGTCGGTGCTACCAAGATCTTGAAGCTATCCACTTTGAATAAGCATGGCAAGTAGACTCAACAAATACAGTCCTTTCCTAGCCTAAGTTGTACAAGTTTGTGATTGTTATGAGTGTGAGTGACTGAAATCATTGTTTTCTTGTCAAAAATATCATTCAAACACATCCTCTGACAAACACATACTGCTTTTGAACCATAACTATTCACCTTCAGCCAAACCAGATCACTTTTAAACAACACTTATTCACTTTTGGCAAAATTTGTATCTCCTGTAAACAATAGTCCATCGCTTTTAGAAAAATCTGCGTTGCTTTTAGCCTAAAACTAATCACCTTTGGCAAACCTAGTTGCCTCTGGTTAACATTGTAGCCTGTCAGCTGTAACAAAACCAGATCACTTTTGAGCTATTAGTAGTCACTTTTGGCATCTTTTGAATCGCTTCTAAGATATTACCTATCGCTTCTGGTCAAATAGTAGCAATCAGTATCAACCCAGCCAAATTAGTTACATTTTTAGACTTTCTTAGCTCTGTTATCAACTTTTAGACAGTCCTCTGAGCATCTATAGTAACCTGAGCATTGTCTTCTATCTTGATCATATCAATCCATTGGACTTTTTGATATTTCATCCTTTTGAGATCCTAAAATAGCAACCAACCAGCAAAGCCAACAACCAAGCATTATCTTTTTGTCTTTACTTAGCCTAGCAATACCAACAAACAACACCAATAACCATCTTTTCCCTTGAATGTGTGACCTATCCTCTAGGGAAGTTTATGAAAAGAACAAACAACCCAACGACAACAACTAAGCAACCCATTAGCAAACCAAGCAACTAGTAAACTAGCAAAACAAACCAACACCAACCAATCAACCAACCATCACCTTTTGGGTCTCAACCTTAACAACCTAAGTCCAATTCAAAACATCAACCATCATGCCTCAAACTAGGAGCCAATATAGAGCTGAAATGGAAGCAAAATTACGAGTTGAGATGGAAACCAAAATGCAACAATCTCAATCAACGCCCCTTAGAGATGCAACTCAATTCACAACCGACATGCCTTCTTACATGTTTGTGCCCCAAGGATACATCGTTGGACCGTCATCTTCACAACAAGTGCAACGTCAAACATTTTTAGAGACCTATGAAGAGCAATCCCAAGATGACTTATCATAATTTCAAGACACACATGTATGGGACCAAGTTGAGAAGCTTGTTTTATCTGATCCTAATTGCTACTTCTTGCAATTAGCATGTATGGGAGCCAAATTACCAAGTGACTTTGACATATCTGCTATTCAAGAACATGATCCAAACACTCCTGTTGTTGTCCCAAAGGGATCATCCACTATAACCATACCATCTCACACCATATCCATCCTACAAAATCTACCTTCCAACCCATCTCCTTCAATGCCTATTGTTACACCATCAAACCCACCACGTTTGGATTACACTCTAGAACCTTTGATAACTCCTACTGAGGTATTTCCCTACCTTTCACAAAATTTGAGCTTCCCACCTTTTCATGTTTCACAACACACCCCCGCTCCTACCATGACCGTATACATGCCTCAAGTATCAGAAGTTGTCCATGTTGCACAAGTACAAATTTTGTAGATATCACAAGCTATCCCAATATCGCAAACTCTGCAATTTTTGCAAGCTATCCAAACACCACAAGCCATACAAGTCTCATAGCCATTGCAAACCTCTACTCCTATTGCATCACATGTGGAAATCGCACCCCACACTCATATTCCTGTCACCTCTAATATGGTCTCCATGATTTCCATGAATCCATCCAACACACCATATAACCCCAATGTTAGTCTCATTGACATGACTGACCCACCTATTGTATCACAAGCCAATCCTAGCACCGCTGTCTCTTATGTTGATCAACTTACATCACTTCCTCCACCTCCATATAATCCTTCACAAACCATCAATCTGTCTTATGCAACCAAAGGATTACCCATTGTCACCCAACACATGACGTATACCAATCCTCATGTTGTCCAAAACACAAACCCAAATGTCCATCCTTCTTCTGCTTCCACCAATCCTTCCATTGCTTACCATATTACAAATCCATCTCTAAATCCACAACCATTGACCAACGCCAATCCATCCTCTACTTCCCATGTGATGCAAAATCTTGGAGCTAATCCATCGCAATATACCAGACCACCACTTGTGTCTCAAGGACAGCAATCCTCAAACACATATGTGTCACATACCAATCCTTTGACATATAATGTGAGCACGCAACCTCAACAAATGGTCATGCCCTCATACATTCCGCAATAGCAACCACAATACACACCATATTACATTCCACCTCCAAACCATCAACCCCCTTTGCAAAAACATCAATTATCTCAAGCGGATGTTGAACAAATGATTAACAAGGTGGTAGGACAAAACAAGAAGACATTTTCCTTGGGAGATATATGCGCTTATCCATTTGACACGTCACTTCATATGACACCTTTTCCGCCACATTTTGAAATTCCACAATTTGACAAATACAAAGTGAAAGGAAATCCAGATGACCATCTTAGAGCATTCTATGTCACATGTCTCACTGTCGCTCAAGATGATACATATCTTTTGAGGCTATTCCCCCAAAGCTTAGTAGGACAAGCTCTTGAATGGTTCTCTCACTTACCTCTGGAAATTAAGACTTTTGCAGAATTAGCAAACAAATTTTGATCCCATTTCACTTTTAACATTGAACATGAGGTGAACATGAATGACCTTGTCAACAACAAACAATGCAATGGTGATGCTTTCTCCTCATTCACTCAATGATGGCGTAACATGGCTAGAAAACTATCATGGCAAATACCCAAGAAACAACAGCTTGATATCTTTGTCCAAAATCTTCATCTCAAGCTTTCATTCCAACTGCAATTGCAAAGTGCTAGCACCTTTGACAAACTTATCTCCAAAGGAACCATCATTGAACAAGCTTTAATTGCTAAAGGCACTATCAAGATTTTTATAGATAACAAAGACAATCCTCAATTGCCAAATGATAAATCCCTCTTTTGGAACAAAAACAAAAATGTCATTAATGATGGTATTGTGGATGCAAAGAACATATAAACAGTGAAAGTCCTATTAACATCCAAGCCGCATCTACAGCAAATCAACCTTTTTAATGAAATCGACCAAGAACAAATCCAACACCTTGACAAAAATTTACTCCTTTAGCGGAACCTATGGAGGTAATCTTTCAAAAACTTGTCCAAGTGGGAGATATCACATTATTAGAAGCACCACCCAACGACAAAGCGGTCTTCAAAGCTCCTTGGTACAAAGAAAATGAATATTGTGAATACCATAGAGTCAAAGGACATAAAACAAATGGTTGTATGCACTTAAAACATGTCATTCAAGATTGCATCGATCAAGGTCTAATTAACATCACACCACCAACATCACAACCCGCACATCAACTGACATCGAACTAGGATCTAGATGCCTGTAAGAATCCACTTCCATCTCATGACAAGACAAGTAACCCTCACACTGGGAATGCTATCCATTACAACTATGAGTCATCCACGATTGGCCGCATTGACCAAGCTCACATTTCTACCATTAAAATCCAAGGCAAAGCACCTGATTGTGCTATAACTACTAGAAGAGGTCGCGTTACCATTCAGGGAGCACCTGTCAATCCTCCTCGATCATCTTCTAGCTATAATATTCTTGATCACCTTAGCAAAACACCCGCACATATTTCCATCCTAGAATTGCTTCACATATCCCCCGCCCACAAAGCTATCCTCGACAATGTAAGAATCTTCGGTGCCCAATGATATCAATACCACACAATTTCAATCTATGGCAGCCAACATTGCAGCCCCTTTCCATCTCACATTCTCCAACAAAGATCTTTGACCATCCATTAACCCATCACATAACGAAGTCCTCCACATAGAAGTGTTTGTAAACCAATGCCGTTTCAAATGAATACTAGTGGATGGTGGAGTTGGTCTCAATATATGTTCTTTAAAACTAATAAAACAATTAGGATATTCTAAGAAAGATGTTGACACTTCCAAGGTCATTAATATCAAAGCATATGATGATCCTGAGAGAGATACTGAAGGAATTATCCATTTGCCTATCCAAGTTGGTCCTGTCACTACTGACACCCATTGTCAAGTTCTTGATATTGACCTCCCTTATAACATTATCCTTGGTCGTCCATGGATCCATGCCCTCAAAGAAGTTCCTTCCACATGCCATCAATGTCTCAAATTTCCACATAATAGTGTTGAAGTTACTATCCATGCTGATCCTAATCCATTTGAGTTTTGTCATGCTTTTCAAGCTAAATATCAAAGCCCTAACCATATTCCTATCAACACCGAAGCATATCCATCTTTATCCTATGTGGACCCATCTGCCCTACTCAAGCCATCATCTAGCAAAACCACTCCAAATCTTTGTATCAAGTACACTGAACACGGTCCGGGTGAGTACAGATTGGAAGAATCTTGTTGTGTTGGAACTCTTCCCTTATCTCCCAAATCTCATGGCAAACCTTCTACATCCAAGGCATCTTCATCCGCAGCTGTCATAAAAGCTCCACCAATAGTATTCATCAAAGGTGGATTCCTTGACGATGAAGACATTGATGGCATTAATTCTTGGATATTCTATGATGAGAACGACCAAGTGCAACTTGAAGTGGAGAGATATAACAATGGGTTCCGCATCATTAAGAACATGGGTTACAAAGGACATGGCAGATTGGGATCACAGGAACAAAGACCTATTGAACCCATTGTTGTGTCTAAGAAGTTTAACAAGCAAGGCCTTGGCTTTTAGCCAGAGGTACCATCTTCCAAAGACATTAAGTGTATTTCTAATATGGAAGCTAGACCTTCTTTGGTAGGAGAGACTTCTAATTCAAATACCAACGATGACTCCTCCCTCCATATCACCTTCCTCTCCATCTCATGATGAACTCGATTCTAGTTCCCACAACACCCCTAGTCCCATTGTCAATCACATGCTCCCACAAGCTAAAGATGTTGGT
The DNA here is from genome assembly GCA_027924645.1 of Cunninghamia lanceolata. NCBI lineage: Eukaryota > Viridiplantae > Streptophyta > Pinopsida > Cupressales > Cupressaceae > Cunninghamia > Cunninghamia lanceolata. Next base: position 13,110,861 of record BSBN01001272.1, on the reverse strand, counting down.
AATTCCTCCATCCCTCATAAGTCCATTTTCCATCAAAAACCACATCACGTTCCCAAAACATATGTTTCCATTCCATCTCCATCAAAAACTAAAGGTCAAAAGCATGTGACCGTACACCTTCCACCATCTGATTTACCTCCACTTCTTTCCACTCCTAAACTCCACCATCCACGTTATCTTCATATCTTCCACTTCCACCATCCTATAAATCACAAAAACATGTGACGGTACACCTTCCACCATCTGATTTACCTCCATTACTCCCAACACCTAATTATCCCCTTATCCATAAGTACTATTACATTCCTAATCATGACCAACAAATGCACACATCGTCTAAACATAAAGCTTCCACTCATTCCACCAACTTTGCTTCCATCAAACCTATGGGATTCAAAAATAAACACTTGGATGCCTCTACATCAAAAGATAAAACTCTTCTAAAAAATTCTAAAGATCCTCATGCCTTAGGGCATCAAAGCAAAGACTCACAACCAAATACATCTAAGGAGCCATCTGAGCCCATAACTCCACAAGAGGAGTCCAAGACCAAAATGGTCTGTGTCCCTAAGCAAACAAGCAAACATGCCAAATAAGGCATCCTCATCCTCGTTTCAAGAATCCCAATTATCCCCGTCCATCCAAATCACCCTTCCATTTAAAAATCCAAATATCCCACAAGCAAAGCAAAAATCATAAAAATACTCAGTCTATGTGGGTTCCTCAATCACTCCATCACCCATATCCTAAGCAAACATCTCCATTGCTTCCTACAATGCCTTCCCATCAAAAGCTTCAATGTTTATCATGGTGTGTGCAACCGTTGGTCATGATTCCATTCCATTCCCCAACATTTCCATATACCTCCATCTCCCCATCTTTCATCCATTATCCTACATATTTTTCCTCACCATTCTATATCTATGGTCCATGCTTTTGCATAAGCCTTCTCTCCATACATCCTTCCATAAACCTTTCATAATCCATATCATAATCCATTAGCCTTCCATCCAATATCTACCTACTCCATCTATCATTCATGCAAACATCACCCTTACCAACATCTCTGAGCATAAAGACATAGTCCATGCGATGACATCATTCTCTCTAGCAGGATACTATCACCTTTCATAGCACTAGACACTTGAGTCTATCCTATCCATTACCATGGTGAAAACCTGGCAAACAGGCACCATGTGTAATTGTTATAAAAAAAACACAAAATCCATCCAATAGTGAAAACCACCTTGTGGTGCTTTGGATGATAAAACAATATAGTACAAGATAAATAATCTGTCCTCTAGTGAAAACTTGGCAAACAGGCACCTTGGATAAGTACCATAGTGAAAACCTGGCAAACAGGCTCTATGTGTAGAGACCAGCCTCCATCATTTACTTAAGTTTTGTTTGATCACAGCTTTCCATGACATCCATCTACTATCTTACCTACATAATCCATATCATAATCCACTATCTTCCCTATCTAAACCTTCCAAGCCATTATCCCTTCTACATTCATAATAAAAGCCTTTTCGCCCTTACTTCTGCCATGTTAGCTCTTGTAGTTTGGACTTTGTTGGGGTTAAGATATCATTTGGCATCTTAGCACACTATTCACATGAACACATCCATCACAGCATCTCATTAACAATCTTCATCCCACACTGGGGGCACTTGTTGAACCTGACTTGGAAGTGGATAATCACAGCTCTAGCTCATGTTATTTCAGCAACCAAAACACAACAAACATCCAAACCAAAACACATCAAACTTTCAAAACACAACCAAATATCCCAAAATACAAAAACATCAAAACATGTCAAACTCCAAAAAAATCAAAACATCACAAAATCCAAGCAATAAAGTTGATTCTTTAACATCAACCATCAACACAATAAACAAGAACTACATCTCACCTCTATCGTTCAAAGCCTTGATCCTGTGGATATAGGGTATGTAGATAATTTGAAAGCTGAAGGAAGCACTTTGATTCAGGCATAGACAATAGCTCCTCTTTCATCTTTCTTCTAATCATCCTTTGATCTTTCATTTCACTTTCTTCTCTCTTTCATTACTTACGTCATCAATAAGCCTAGAACTACATATTCATCATGTCTCATCACCATTATAATGTGCTTTGATCCCATGGATATAGGGGTATGTAGGCAGTCTGGAATACGAAGGTAGTATCTAGTACGCAAGAACAAATGATCCACCCCATCTTCATCTTCTCTCATCTTCCATCTTCTTCTCTTTGACCAGATCAAGCAAGAAGTAGACTATGTGAAAGCTCAAGCACTATAACAAATCAGGGATAAGCCAGAAGCTATTTGTCCGCATGCCTTAAGGCAACATTTGCTATAACATTTTATCAACATCTTTAGCCTTTAACAGGATACAACTTTCCTCTCAACAAGGCGCCAGCTTAATTCATCTAAGAGCACTTAAATTTGGAAAGAGAACATGATGACAGTATCTTTTATTTTATCTTTTGATTTATCTTTTGTCCTTTCCTATGCCTAATCAAGACTGCCTTGATCTATCTATATCTTGGTATGTTGCGATGAAGTATGGAATGGGGCATGGTCATATTGCTTTCGTATACTGTGTCTGTGGGATGCTCTTATTCTCTTCCTATGCATATTGGTATCTTGTACGTGTTAGGATTAGCATCTTGCATATCAATATCTTTTGCATTTGAGAAGCTAAATAGTCTCTTATGCATTTGAGACTATTCTATGCTAAGACTAGCTCCATACATATAACCAGCAAGGTGTCATTATGTGTAGTGGAAATAAGACTCGAACCATTGCTTGTAGTGTCAGTCCATCCCGAAACACTAGCTACTATTCATATCTTGTGTATGTTGGTTCAACATCTTGACCTCATGCATTTAGACAAGATTGCAGTACATTAGTTATGCATTGGATACTTCGACACCTTGGTCTTTTATACCCTGGTGCATAACATCCATATGCTATATCAAACATAAGGATTGCATTTCTTTACTTTTGAGTAATTACTTTAAAAATATATCATATCATATATCCATTCCATCAGTATCCTATATAGTGCTCAACCAAGATCGATCATCTTCCCTTCATCATCCTTTCCGCTTTCATCATTTCCCTTGTCTTCACCCTGCAAAACAAGTGTGTTAGGCATGTATAGGTCCATATCATATCATTATCATTATCATCTATATATATTTGCATTATCATAACCTCATTATCATACATTACTACCATTATGTATATTGCATTTTTATCATAATACCATTTACATCATACATTTCCATTATTACCATTTGCATATTCATAATTGCATGGAATCACCATCCTAATAGCTCTCCAACACTCGAAGCATCAACACTCTAGGGAGCTCTAGATTTTCTAAAGACAACAAGCACAAATGAGCCTATTTGCCCTTGAGGGACCTACTTATAGCCCCTTTCCAAACCCTAATTATTCTATACCATCCCAATTTACCCCACCCAACCCCCATTTACTTCATGTCAACCTTATTTCTAGCCTTTCATCTTATCACGAGCCAACCCAACCCTTCCTAGTTCACCTGGCTTACCTCTTGAGGGGGCATCACTTGCCAGTTACATTGGGGCATAACCTTATTTATCAAGCGAATCACCATATCTTCTTTGACACAACATTCTATCAAACATTGTATCAAAGAGGGGGAAAATGTAGACACCCAAAATTGACCTAATTATCATTAATATCAAATATTGCATTAGCTATCATCTGCATTTGTCTAACACACTTGAGCATTTCCATATTTTCTCTAAATCACCTATTTCTTCTATTAATTAAATAAATTCATATTTATATAATTATTTAATTATTTATTTTCTTCTAATCTATAATTAAATAATCTTTAATTATTTAATTATCTCTATTTCTATCTATTTTAATTAAATAAATTTTAATTTATTTAATTAAAATTCCCTTCATAATCCCACTTTCTAATTAATTAAATAAATTTTATTTATTTAATTAATTTCTCTTTATCACTTATCTTTTATCATGAGCCGACATGTGTGTATCTTTTATTTAAAAACATGTGTGGTACTACATCTTTTATTTAATATCTTTCACATGTAGTACTTTTTATGTACACGGTCACACATAAGTCTTATCTTTCTTCCACTTGTCATTTACACATTCACCTATGATTATCATTTCATCTCAGCCATTCACATAGCCACCAAATCTCCACCGTTGATTGATTTTGGTTGAGGTCTATATAAACACCCTCTCATTCCATACTCAATCTATCCATCATTTTCATATAGCGTCTACATTATCATCTTGAGCATATTGAGAACTTTAGCATCCATCTAACATATTATCATTATCATCCACCTATCATGGCAGCTTTGATCTTCATAATTGTTCATTATTGAAGAAGCAATCCACATCATAAACAAGGAATCATACAATCTAGGTGATTTTGTTCTTGAATTGCATGCTTTTGGTTTCACTTGGATTCGATTCTTTGATGGTGGTAGGATTAGGTTTTCATTTATATGCTTGATCTTATTAACCTGATTTTTACTTATCACAGTAACCATAGGTGTGCAAACTGGTTTAGAATCTTTCATCCTAAATTTCTTTAATAGCTCTTTCACATACTTAGACTAAGAAATGAAGATACCTTTATTTGACTGGCTTATTTGCAGACCTAAGAAGAAGTTCATTTCTCCAATCATAAACATTTCAAACTCACTTTGTATTTCACGAACAAAAGTTGAGCACATACCTTCATTTCCTCCAAAAATAATATCATCCACAAAGACTGCAACAGATAGGATTTGTTCACCATTTATCTTGAAGTAGAGATTATTGTCTATAGTACCTTTACTGAACCCTATCTATATCAGATACTTGTCTAACCTGCATACCATGCCCTAGGAGCTTGTTTTAATCCATACAAAGCCTTCTTCAATCTGCACACCATGTCACCCTGATCTAATGACTGGAATCCTTCCGGTTGTTCAATATAGACTTCTTCTTCCAAGTCTCCATTCAAGAAATCAGACTTCACATCCATTTGGTAAACCTTGAAATCTTTGTAGGTAGCAAAAGCCAAAAATATCCTTATTGCTTTGATCCTTACCACAGGGGCAAAAGTTTCTTCAAAGTCTATTCCTTCAACTTGAGTGTATCCTTTGCATACCAACCTTGCTTTATTCAACTTATTTCTGAAGACCCACTTTGTGCCAATTAAATTCTTATCTGTTGGTCTGGGAACAAGATCCCAAGTCTGATTCTTCTCTATCTGCATCAATTCCTCTTTCATAGCCTTTACCTAGTTTTCATCTTTGCAGGCTTCATCCACAATTTTAGGTTCAATTTTGGAGATCAAACAAAAATTTACTTGCTCCTCTGCAACTTTTCTTCTGGTTAAGATCCCTTTTCTCTTATCTCCTATAATTTGATCTTTAGAATGATTGAGTCTTACATACCTTGGAGTTTTGGTGGCACTTTCTGGGGCTTGTTCTTCTTCATCTGAGCTATCTTCATACTGCTCCACTTTTGAAACCTCTGGTTCATCAAATTCATATCCATTTGATTTTGAAGAACTTTTCTTACTTTCATCAACTTTGACACTTGCACTTTCAATGATCTTATTCAGCCTCTTATTATAGCACCTGTATGTTTTGCTCTTGGCGGAATAACCAAGGAAGATTCCTTCATCACATCTAGCATCAAACTTGCCAAGATCTTATTCCCTTTTGATATAACATTTGCTACCAAAAAATCTTACTTGGACTCTGTTTATGATGTACACAGTTGTATGAATTGCCTCTCTCCAATATGCTTCTGTTAGATCAGCTTCCTTCATCATGGTTCTAGCAGCTTCTTGAACTGTTCTATTTTCCCTTTCAACAAGTCCATTTTGTTGTGGAGTTCTAGGTGCAGATAGCTATCTTTTTATTCGATGTTCCTCACAAAATAAATTAAATTCAATTGATGTAAACTCTCCTTCTCTATCAAACCTCAAGCATTTGATCTTCAAGTCCATCTCATTTTCAACCATTGCCTTAAAAGCCTTGAACTTATCTAGGGCTTCATCCTTTTATTTCAAAAAGGTAAGCCAAGTCATTCTAGAATAATCATCAATAAGCAACATGAAGTACTTGTCTCCTTGAAAACTTCTTACTCTGGTAGGTCCACACAGATTTGTATACACTAGCTCAAGTAGTCCTTCAACTGATTGGTCCTTGCTTTTGAAAGTTGTTCTTGTTTGCTTCCCAAATTGACACTCCTTGCAAATTTGATTGGCAAGCTTCACAAGCTTAGGCAGATCTCTAATAGCCTGTGTGTTAGTTATCTTCATAATGTTACCAAAATTATGTGACACAACCTTCTATGCCATAACCAACTCTCATCAGTCTGAGCCAACAAACAATAATTTTTAGTTCGTTTCGAGTGATAGATATAATACCTTTGGTCTTTTTACTGGTTGCAATGATTGTTCTGAAGCTTTCCCTGATCTTGCATCTATTGTCCTTGAAGCTTAGATCATAGCCCTTTTCACACATCTGATCCACACTCAAAACATTGTGCTTCAATCCTTTCACATACAAGACATCTTTAGTATTATGCTTGCCATCAAAAGAAATAGATCCTTTTCTACAAATCTTACCAACTGTATCATCTCCAAACCTAACTAGTCCACCATCATATCTTTCCAAACTTACTTTTGTCCCCGATCATGTGGTGAGAGCATCCACTATCAATAACCCATTCATCTTTGTTCTTAATAACCTGAGCAGCTAAAGCACTTTCCATTAGTTTTTCTTCCTTCACACAGCTAGTAGAATTAGTAGACATAGGATCTTCCCTAATAGAAATAAACAAGCAGTCATTTCTAGAATTACTGGCATTATCAGGTTCTCCATTATCTGATACTCCTTCATCATCATTAAAATCTTCAACATAATAACACTTCTTTTGTGTTCTAGGTCTATTCTCATATCTTTTTCTATTTCTTTCAATTCTTTCAAGACATCTAGAAGAAAAATGACCTACTTTACTACAGGAGAAACATTTGAAAGGTAATTTGCCTTTGTACTTACTAGATCCTCTTTGCAGTTTGTCCACGAAGTTGGCTTCAACTTCATCAAACTCATCATTAGATGCTACCTTGTATTTTTTTGATTTGGAAGTACTTCCCAGAGTACTGGCTTTGAAGGTTGTCTCAACTTTTGGCAGAGCATCACCAAACTCTCTCATTTCAAAGGCATTAAGCTTACCAAGTAGCTAATCCTTGTCAACCATTTTAACTTGCATGAATTCTTCAATTGCGGCTACTTTGTGACAATAAGACTTAGCTAGGGATCTAAGAATTTTCATAACAACTTCCTTTTCATCAAGAGTTCCACCCATGGCTTTTATCCCTGTAGTAAGTTCATCAACTCTTTGCATAAATGCCGAAATGTTTTCATCATCATTCATCTTCAAACCTTTATATTTCACTTTCAAACTTTGTAACTTGGCTTCCTTCATATAATCATCTCCTTCATACAAATTTTTCAAATTTTCCCATACCTTATTTTCAGTTTCAAGATCCACAACTTTCGTCAATATTGAGTCAGATAAAGAGCTTAGCAGAGCATCCTTTGCCTTAACATCTATTTCATATTCTTTGATTTCATCGTCAGTCATCAGACCATTTTGAGGTATGGTGTATTTTGTTTCTGCAACTATCCATACTTTGTAACCAAGACTAAGAAGATGGATTTTCATCTGAGCCTTCTAGAGAACATAATTGGTTCCATCAAAATGTGGTGCTTCCTTCTTGAAAGACATTTTGGATCTTCCTCAAGCTGTTAAACTTTCTTCTGAGGAACCTTGCTTTGATACCAATTGTTGATATGTGTCAGGCAACTAAGAGGGGGGGTGAATTAGTTGTCTTGCAAACTCAAATACTTCTACATTAAAACATTGAACACTTATCTGTAATTATTAAGATTTAACCATGAAACCATAAAATTAGAAACTTAGCCAAATGTGTAGCAACAAACATAAAAGACTCTAGATATATGTGGAAAACCCCAAGGTGGGGAAAACCCATGGAGAGGATTAGCTCTCAATATATATTATAATCTTGAAATAATGATGATCAGGCTTGTTCACTCTATGGGCCTAATCATATTGACTCACTGTCATGAAGAACAACTAGGTCTAGCAGGCACACTGCCTTAACCCTAAACCTAGCAAGATTACAATAAGGCCTGTTAAACCCTGAGGGCTATTAAACCCTACTGGTGGCTCACTACCAGGCTTCCCTACCATAATCAACACCTTTACATATATGTAATTGAAGTACAACAGTTTCTTCGCTTTGCTCTACCTCTTCTCTGCTCTGCCTCTTCTTTGCTCTTCCTATTCTCTGCTCTGCCTTTTGGACCTTTCTTAAAATCTTTTCATTTTCACTCAAGGACAACTTTTCCATGATTCAGTTACAAGTATTTATACACTACATCAACCTTGGAATGACCATCAAGGTCGGCATTACAATCATCAACCATTGGAACAATGTCCAAGGTCGGCATTACAAACATTTACAAGATAGGTCTTGACCTATTTCAACATTATGCAAGGGAGATGAAATAAAAATACACACAGATCATGCCATGCCTTAGATGGACTTAAACATGATCTTCCACACTTCAACTCGCCTTCACAATCTTCAAGAGATCTCTGCAATTGCTAGAATCAACTAGGTCAGCCAAGCTGGTTACACAACACACTATCCAGAAAACACCTTCACAAGTCTTCCATGCAGACCAATGCAATGATGGGAACATGATTAAGAGGTATCACAAGCACGTTATAATCATCAAGAGAAACTACACAACCCTTAGCCACTTTATCCATAGGAATCTTCTCACTGGAACACATGAACTTTTATGTCTTCAACTATCATAAAATAAAGATAGCTTGTGGACCACCAAACCATGAACCACTGCAATTGTAGGCACTGATGATCATCAAAGACTTCACTCTCGAACCATAGAGAAAAATACTTTACTATAGAGGAATGCGGAGCATATTACTTTCTCCCTGTCCCAACTGATCTTCTAGAAAAGGCAAACTTAACTCTGGTGAATGCAACTCTCTCAATTCTTCATACTAGAGGGTTAAACTCAGGATTCAATAACTGTAGGCATCCCTTTGAATAACTTCCAATCTGTACAACAAGATCTTCACCCAGAGGGAAATGCAGAGTAGTTTATCAAGTTGTTCTTCAACATGTCACTCACTATCTATACTACACTTCTTTGTAACTCACTTGTTTCTTCTAGAGAGACTAATTTTCTTAATATCCTCAACATGTAGAGCTTCCTAACATGTAATAGAGTAAGATACAGTTGACACTAATGATAATAAGGATATGTTGACATCAATGACAACACCAATTGGGCACATACTTGCAATAGAGTGACGTGGTGGTTCACCCCATGGCAAGGAGGGAAGGGTCCATGCACGCGACAAAATCTAACTCGACAGCCCCAAGGCACTAACATCATGATTTTGAGCATACATATTTTAGTGAACCTAACGTGAAGAGAAAAAAACATTTATATATGCTCTTCATGTTCCAAATGCTCATGTCACATCAAAAAATTAAACATTTGGCACTTCAAAACAACAATATTCAAGCACTTTCACTTTATTCTTCGTAGCTGCTTCCACCACTTTAGCCTTTGTCACCTTCACCATAATACATTCCATTTATTTTGTGGTGTCTATGGCACCCTTGAATATGACAGAACTAGATATAAACTTTGGGAATGTTCCCTCTAGAGAACCATAAACTCCTTCTTTCGATAGGTATGTGCCACCTCATCCAGATGCACCAATCGCAAACTACTATGATTACAAAGACTCTAACTACAAATAAGACCAAAGAGAACCCATGCTTTCTCTATCTTTTAACAATCCTTCTTGGGAGCATAATCCTTCCATACCAAATGCCCCTCACAAATCTAGGGAGAGTTCAACTAAGATCAGAAATTCATTGATCAGATCAACCATCCACAAGTACCTCAAGTGCTCATCTTGTTGAGGAAGTAAAAAGGTTAGAACAACATTTGCAAGAGGCAAGAGATGCTCAAGAATAATTAAAAGTTGCCCTACGAGAAGAACAAAGAGACAATGCTATGTGAGAAGAAGTGCATCATCATGACAACACTTGAAGAGAAAACCCTATAAATGAGGAAGTGCCTAGAGCCGCCACATCAACAAACCTAATTGTGACTCTAGTGCAAAGGATTATAACCCTAGAAGTAGAACAACTTACTCCTGAAAGAAGACAAAAGTCATATGACAACATTCAAAGTGAACAAGACTAGGGGGCATCTCACAATCCCCCTATCTCAACTATTATTCAAGAAATGCAAGTAACGACACATGTTGAATGGGAACCCTCTTGTTCAGAATAATCCACCAATGTTAGTGAATCAATAAAATCAAACAATGGGTTACCAAAACCCTCCTATGGGATTAATGTTATCAATTCCTCAATTGCAAAGTGCCTTCCTAGGGATGTACCTAGAGTACTTGAAAGAACCTCTTGATCTAAACATAAGAAGTGTTCAGTTGCCTCGACTGTTACTTGATCTCCTTAAGTTAAAAGGAGAGGGTGATCCAAATTCCCATATCAAAGCTTACACTACTGCAATAAGAGAAATCATCCCTTGGGACAGGGTTGTGGCCAGGATCATTCCAAAGACCCTAGAAGGAATAGCTCTGGACTAGTACTATTGCCTACCAAAGGCCTCAATCCACTCTTTCAAATAGTTGATCAAAGAATTTGTCTGATGCAGAGGCATCCACACTAAAACCTTAACACACAGCATGGATGTCCGCAACCCTTCATCATCATCATCATCATCATCATCATCGTGTTTTCCTTAACACTGTCAGCATCATCATATTTACTGTCGCCGACCGATATCCTCCTGCGGACAAGCCTTCGCACTTTCACCTGCCAGCAGCATCATCATATTCGGCAGCATCATCATGTTCGGCAAGCGCGAACATCCTCCTGACGTCCACTGTTCATCTCACCGACAACTTCCGTCTTCACTATCTTCAGCATCATGATGTTCAACATCATGTTAATCAACAGGATAAAGAACATCCAGTTCCTCCCATTTATCCTGATGATGACAAACCTTAACTCCACGCACCGTCCCCTCGATGCTTACGTCACCCCGATATCCTGATGACGTATATCCTGATGACGATGACGTCACCTGCAGCTCCTCAATATCCTGCAGCTCCGAAATATCCTGATGACGTATATCCTGATGATGATGACGTCATATCCTGCTGTTGGCCAAACTTAGCTTTTTTTCAGCCCGCGATCAACCCGATCTTCTTCCTTATGCCGATACGCTCCTCCTCGGCACCTCCTGATGATGATCACCCCGACGCTCATTCACTTCATGCACTCAAAAGCATCATGCTCTTCTCCACTTATCCGAATGACGATGCCCGAAGCGACTGCAGGATATAAGCAGAAATATCCTGATGATGCCGTTTTGACAAACTTCCAGCCTTAGCGGATTTTCACCGTTCTGATCCGCCGAACCTCCTGGGATGACTCGATCCACTTCCAGGGTGATCTTCCAAACTCTATCAGCTCGACCTAGCACATACCCATGCTAGGGTCTTCAACATCTCTCGACGGCGATCCTGCACACCTGCATGCAAACAGAAAGCAAACTAACTCCTAACCTACTGTACATCGCCATTCCATCGATCCGACGAATCAATCGGTGGAATGGATCAGCGAATCCATGAAACCACCCAAAATAGCAAATCGATTAAGCAATGGAAACCAAACAGAAAATGAACACAACAGGGTCTCTTATTCGATTTCAAAAAGATGCTATTACAATACTCTGTCTCGCTCTTGCAAAGTTTGATCGATGACATCTCCAATATCAACCGACCCTCATGCTTAAATAGATTTTCCTGCGAGTACTACCACTCGACTCCAAGCGGCTGGGAAATCTCTCCAGGCGGCTGGGAGATCCAACCGGACCTACAGCATGACAGCTGTTCTAACAAACTAACTAAAAATAGTAAAACATGATCAGCATGATCTTAGTACGGTCAACATGACCTTATTACATGCATTTGGTCTTATCAGACCTTCTTGGAAACAGAAACAAGACTCAAACTAACTAACTGCCTCATGAAGGCTAGCTGTCAGGTAGGTGCTCCTGCACCATACTCCCCAACAGAAAAGAACTCATGTCCCATGAGTTTAGTATGTGGAAGTCCTCCACCTGTACACTTTGTCATGTCAGTGTTCTGACCTGTTCCAACTTTGTCCTCTGCTGTCTCTTGGCTGCTCCAAGACTTCTGCACTGTAACTTGCTTTCTGGCAAGTAAATCCTCATGCCTGTGAATGTAGGCCTTTCTCTCACATACCCTGTGTTTGTCAGGTTGTCTGACCAGAACCTCTGTCTGAACTGCCTCTTGAACTTCTGAAATGTTCAATCCTGTCTTCCTTTCAATCTTTATAGGACAAACAATAGTCCCAACTATGACAACATCCTTGTCATTCCTCTCAACTGGTTGCTATTTGCAAACCTGTTCCTGCACTTGCTGCTGACCTCTGTCAGTCAAAACTAAAACTTTCTTCAACCTGTTGTCCTGAACAACTCCTTTCCCTGCAGTATCCTCAACTGCCTGTATGCCTGCTCCTATAGGCATCTGCACAAATTCCTTCTTTCCCATTAAAATGATTTTGGCTGCCTCCTGTGCTGCAGCATCTTCCTGTAATGGCATCAACAGAATAGTCTTCCCATCTTTCTTGATGGTATAGGTATTAGCATACCCATCATACAGTACCCTCCTATCAAATTGCCATGGTCTACCCAATAGTAGGTGACAACATTCCATGGGCAAAATATCACACAAAACCCTATCATGATATGCTCCAATCTGAAAATCCACATATGCCTGTTCATAGACAAAAAGTGATTGACTATCACTCACCCAAGATGCCTTGTAAGGGTGCTGATGTGGAATCCTTTTCAAATTCAGTTTATCCACCATTTCCTGAGATACCATGTTGTCTGTTGAACCAGTATCAATGACAACCTTACATACTTTACCTTTGCTCTTGCATATGGTCTTGAAAAGAGCTCTTCTTTGCATCATATCCTTTGATGCCTGCAAACTAATTCTCCTTAGCATCAATGATTCTCCCTCCTCAGGATATGCATAATAGTCAGGCTCCTTATCTTTTTGATAAGTGTTTGAACTCTGCACACTTTGCTCTGCTTTTTCTTCTTGGACAAGTTGTACTCTCTTGTCATTAGTTCTATCATTTCTGGATGATGAACCTTTGTTTTCTGGACATTTGAAAGATGGATGACCAAACTCACCACAGGTGTAACACTTTCCTGAAAATGTAGTAGAACCTCTACCACCTCCAAATCTTCCTCGACTACCTTTCCATCCACCTCTGAAATCAGACTGTCCCTGTCCTTTACCAGTGTCTTCTTGACCCTCATTGGTTTGCTTTTGTGTAGGGGCTGCTCCTCTTCCCCTCATATTGTTTCCTCTTCCTCTCATGGACTTATCTTGTCCTCTATTCATCTTTTCTTCAATCCTGATTGCCATTTGATAACAATCTTCCACATTCTTAGGGTTAGCTAAAACTAACTCATCCTGTATGTTAAATCTCAAACCAGCCAAGTACCTAGCCACCTTTTCTACCTCATTCTCATGATGACCAGATCTCATACTCAACTTATAAAACTCCTCAGTATATGCCTTCACATCCCTTTCCTTCTGCCTTAAAAATTGTAGTTTCTTAAACATCTGAATTTCATAATCCCTTGGCAAGAATTTACCTTTTATCCTTGCTACCATCTTATCCCATGAAGTGATCTTTGACTTCCCTTGTTTCCTTCTCTCAGATTGTACATAATCCCACCATACCAAAGCATGACCTCCTAACTTGGTCTTTGCAATCTTTACCTTCTGATCCTCAGCAACATCTTCACATTCAAAGTGATTATCAAGTGCAGCAATCCAGTCTAGCAATTCATCTTCATTCAAACTTCCATTATACTTGGAAACATCAACCTTTACCTTAGGTTTATCACTCTGTACTGCCTTTAACAGTTTTGCCAATCTCTGGTCTTCAGCATCCAGATCTTCAGCTACCTCTTCATACTCTTCAACAGTATCTTCATCTTCTTCAGACTCACTGTCTGCCATTTCCCTCTTTTTGTTCTTTTCCAGGGCTACAAGCCTGGCTTGAAGTGCTTCAGCAAGCTCCTTCATCTTCCTCATCTCTCTGGCATGTTTTTCTTTCATTTCCTGCAATTCCCTTGTAGTACCACTACCTTTTGGAGGCATTTTGTCAACCTCTCAATCAACACACAACACACAATCAACTCTACCTCTGCCCTTTTGGTGATAGAATCAACACACAACAGCCCAGACCTTTTGCTGAGCTCTGATACCACTATGATGCAGAGGCATCCACACTAAAACCTTAACACACAGCATGGATGTCCGCAACCCTTCATCATCATCATCATCATCATCATCATCATCATCATCATCATCATCATCATCGTGTTTTCCTTAACACTGTCAGCATCATCATATTTACTGTCGCCGACCGATATCCTCCTGCGGACAAGCCTTCGCACTTTCGCCTGCCAGCAGCATCATCATATTCGGCAGCATCATCATGTTCGGCAAGCGCGAACATCCTCCTAACGTCCACTGTTCATCTCACCGACAACTTCTGTCTTCACTATCTTCAGCATCATGATGTTCAACATCATGTTAATCAGCAGGATAAAGAATATCCGGTTCCTCCCATTTATCCTGATGATGACAAACCTTAACTCCACGCACCGTCCCCTCGATGCTTACATCACCCTGATATCCTGATGACGTATATCCTGATGACGATGACGTCACCTGCAGCTCCTCAATATCCTGCTGCTCTGAAATATCCTGATGATGTATATCCTGATGATGATGACGTCATATCCTGCTGTTGGCCAAACTTAGCTTTTTTTCGGCCCGCGATCAACCCGATCTTCTTCCTTATGCCGATACGCTCCTCCTTGGCACCTCCTGATGATGATCACCCCGACGCTCATTCACTTCATGCACTCAAAAGCATCATGCTCTTCTCCACTTATCCGGATGACGATGCCCGAAGCGACTGCAGGATATAAGCAGAAATATCCTGATGATGCCGTTTTGACAAACTTCTAGCCTTAGCAGATTTTCACCGTTCTGATCCGCCGAACCTCCTGGGATGACTCGATCCACTTCCAGGGTGATCTTCCAAACTCTATCAGCTCGACCTAGCACATACCCATGCTAGGGTCTTCAACATCTCTCGACGGTGATCCTGCACACCTGCATGCAAACAGAAAGCAAACTAACTCCTAACCTACTGTACATCGCCATTCCACCGATCCGACGAATCAACCGGTGGAATGGATCAGCGAATCCATGAAACCACCCAAAACAGCAAATCGATTAAGCAATAGAAACCAAACAGAAAATGAACACAACAGGGTCTCTTATTCGATTTCAAAAAGATGCTATTACAATACTCTGTCTCGCTCTTGCAAAGTCTGATCGATGACATCTCCAATATCAACCGACCCTCATGCTTAAATAGATTTTCCTGCGAGTACTACCACTCGACTCCAAGTGGCTGGGAAATCTCTCCAGGCGGCTGGGAGATCCAACCGGACCTACAGCATGACAGCTGTTCTAACAAACTAACTAAAAATAGTAAAACATGATCAGCATGATCTTAGTACGGTCAACATGACCTTATTACATGCATTTGGTCTTATCAGACCTTCTTGGAAACATAAACAAGACTCAAACTAACTAACTGCCTCATGAAGGCTAGCTGTCAGGTAGGTGCTCCTGCACCATTGTCATAGCCTTTGACATGAACAAACTTGTGAAGACAGGAATCGTGGAGTTCTTAGCCATGAAACAAGAACTGCATGAGTCAGTAGCCCATTTTGTTACTCGATGGAGACAAGTTCTCTATTCATCAACTAACACCCTGAACATGGACCATTGTGAGTTGTGTGACCTTTTCTTACATACCTTAAGCAAGGATAAGAGAGAAGACATTCAGAAGTTACCCTACAAATCTTATGAAGAAGACCTGGAAAGTGCCTTAAGGATTGATCAAGTTGCCATCAATAGTGGTAGGAAGGTCTATGGTTCAAATGTAAAATTAATGAGGGAGGACATAGGGAACAATGCCCCTGTCAATAAGATTCTCAAAAATAACAAAAATGCAAAAACAGATGGGGTGATAGATCAACCCCCTATCAGGAAAGTAAGAGACAACTATAACATAGGAGACTATTACCCTCCTAATGTCAATGCAATTGATCACCCAAGAAATAATATGTATTTTCCATGGGACAATTATCAGAGTTGGAATCGTAATAGAAATGGTAATGATGGAAGGTATGAAAGACCCCATATGAGTACAATCAAGTTTTTTCTTTTCATAGAACAAGGGGGGCACATCATGAAATCCTTAGGGAGTATAACCGATTCATAGCAAGATTGTCGGAAGACCAACAACGGTTGTTCATAGAAACGTTCTTGAACCCACAAGAGGTCACACCAAATAAGAAGGGCACAAGACAAACCCAAGCCCTGATAGCTCTACAAAATGATAACATGAGAATCTATCAGGACCCATTTCTCACGCATAAGGACACAAAAACAACAAATCAAAACAAGGAAGCCCAAGGTAACAACACCAATATCCCACCACTGTTAGGACAAAAAGGAGAAGCTAGGATGTTGGGGTTAGTTGAAATACTACATAGAAAAGAAGATGAAGGAGATCTTGAGAATGAACAGGAGGAAGTATATGAAACCACCGTCTCAATGGTTGAGCCAATACCAACACCAAACTCATTAAAGATTTGAAAAAAACCTATGCACACATATCGTTCATTGACCTTCTTAGGAATTCCCCCTCACATCGTTCAACACTATTGAAAGCAATAGGGTTGAAGTATCTCAATCAAATTACACCTCCAGCTAGAGAGAAAATCAACCATGTGGATTTCAACATAAGCCCATTAAATTCTAAACTCAAAGACCCAGGTTTCTTCTTTGACCTAAAACAAATGCCTTCTAAGGTTGAATTTAGCATGGTAAAATCAAACACATCAAACAAACATATAAGTGTCCCCATAGATTATGAGCTGCCTACAAAAAAGCTTTCATTTCCTAGTCCTACACCACAATCTATATGCGTCAAGAGGATAGAGATCCCTAAAAAGACCTTAAACAATGCAAAGATGAAAGCTTTAGAAAATGAGACATTACCAAAGCAAAAAGAGCTTATTCCCAAAGAAAAGGCAGTGAAGATAATGGAATGGATAGAGAAGGATAGACCTCTCCAATTCCCTTTGGAAGTACTCATGATCAATGTGCAACTAGCTTACAAGCTTTTCCCTTACATAGGGGAGAAGTGTCATAGAATCGAAGGACCAGTATTCAAAACAACTACACTAGATTTGAGATATGCAGACCCTCATACTTTCTCAGATCCTGAAGAAGACATGATAGAGAGTTACACTCCTCTATCACCCTTGAGTGAATCATGTGTCCCTGAGACACCAGAAGAAAATGAGTCATATGAACCTCTCACACCAACAAAAGAGTCATATAGACCATTAACACCTATGGAAGATCTGAATCCTATCGACAATGAATCAACCAATATAATAGGATTCCTCCCAAAGATGTTCATGGTATCTCAACCACAAGTGCAACTCACCACTTCTACCTTAGTATAGTCAAATAAGATTGGTGAATGGGAAGCACCCTTAGTGCAAATTGAAATGGTTGAGAGACCCCCAGATAAAGATGAAGAGAGTGCGAGTATGTTTCATAAAGAATGGAAAATGTGAGTGTCAGTCAGGACTGATGATCCTATCATCTTTGACTTTCCAAGAAGCTACACTAGGTATGATATGGACTTGAGACCTGAGCCCAATCGGAGGACGAGTATAAGCTTTGTTCCTCCTTATGAGAAAAGAGAGCCTCAAACTCCCTTCAAACTATTCAAATTCATCAGATAAGTCATCCCCATCAGGAACGTAGTCATCATCACTAGAATCAAAGTTGTCCACAACAATAAATCCTTAGAAAGGAGATCCTCTCCTTCACCTCTGTCCACCCCTCTATGTCGTAGAATTTCTAGAAATCAAGACTGCATGAGTCAAAGGGGTCCAAGAAATGGTTCTCTAGTCAATCTCACCCATCTCCTAGATGGATCTATAATAGGTATGTACTAGGGGCAACTTAGGAAAACCCTCTCCAAACTATTGTAAACATGCTCAACATGATGAGCCTTGACTAGACCATTACGATATGAAAGATCTGATACACTAAGATAGTGCTCTCTGATCTAACCATCATGCGACCATGCACCCTCTATATTTGCATAAGGATCAGAGATCATATCTGCATCTATAAGAGTAGCCACAGTACGTAAAAAAGTATCAAAGTGGCCAACATGTGCCCACCTAGCTGTTCTAGGTAATCACCTATCAAGAAGAGTAATCTCCTTCTGGTAAGGCCTGATGTGCTCAAAGATCCAAGTCATGATCAAAGAGGAGTGGCTAAAAGCAAGAGCCCCTCACCATGCATGATGATAGAAGTCCTTGTAGACCATGGCAGAGATGTCTAGTCCCTAAGCATAAACTCTGCCCTGCTCAATGCCCTATATAATTGGTGCCCAACACTATTTCAAGTGAGTGGAGGCCTTGTCCCCAAATAGCCTCGATGCAATCAAACCAATGAATAAATTCCTCAGATGAAGAATGTGAAGTCATGGCATAGAGGTAAGTTGAAGACCTGTCTGATCCTTGAGCTGAATCACCCCCATAATTTGTGCCCAAGAAGTCTTGTCCTTAAAGGACTCGCTAGTTGGAAGAACAACTAGGTGTCCTCTCACAAGAACTCCTAGAATGCGGTAGACATTGTACAGAGTGATAGTCCACTCTTCTGAAACCTATGGGAACTTGAAAGTGTTCCTATTTTCATCCCAATATGTCAAAATGTCACAACAAATGCATGTCACAGGATGAATGACTGGCATGTGGCAAACTCTAGCTAAGCCTGCTCTCTTCAAGATAGAAAGTTCATCAGTAGATAACGAGGCATACATCTTTGAAAGCCATAACTACTCTTGGCAAGCATTCCAACATATCCTCATATCCTACCAATTAGAAAAGAACTTTAAATTAGATCTCGTCAACTCATAAAATCCATAAAAATTGTAAAACTTACAGAAAATCCTACAAAAAAGTATAAAAAACCATCAAAATTGCAATAAACAAAAGATTTAGTGTTCAAATTAGATCAAAATAGAGTGAAGTAAATGTTACAAAACATCAAATTTTAGTCAGAATTGATCTATTAGGGTTGCCCCTTTCATCAGACTAGATATCCCTAGGGCAACCCAGATGTTCAGCAAGATCTCCCCTGGGCGACCCTATTGCATAGTTAGATCTCCCCCAGGTGACCCTATTGCTCAGGCAAATCTCCCCTGGGTGACCTACTTGGCAAAAGGGGTGACCCTATGTCACTATCCCACAAATAAAAAATGCTCTAAAAACCCCATTTCATAGCTAATTTCAATAAATGAAAAACCAATCTTACTCTAAATGACAAAAAAAATACAATGCAATAGAGAAAATATTAAAAAATAGACAATTTTAGGAGATTTTTCATAAAATTCAAACTAGGGTTTAGAGAAGGGTTTTTCATAGTTTGTGTACCTAATTCTCAGTGGTAGAAGAAGAGGCAACCATCTTTCCGATCTCCTCGGCGATATCTACCCAATGACTATTCACACGATCGATTACATTGCTGATTCACTCAAATCTCACTAATTTGCTCACTTTTTCTCTCCCTTAGCTTAATTTCTTTTATGCATTCTTAGATTAGTGTTTTGTTTAATGCATCTCTCATGTGTCATTTTGTGTGCATTCATTCCTACATGTCTCACTGACAAAGGCAAACAACTAGTCGAGCTCAAATGATCTATGGTATGTTCATCATTTTAGTTTTCATTATTCATTTGATATATTTAGATGCTGGACTAATAGTAGTTATTATAGGTACAATTGTGGGAAATTTGACAATAGGTAAGCCCTAGTTCGGGAAGGGTACCTACCTTTCATGTAGACTACCATCCCCGAGGGGGCAAATATATAAGCACCAAAATCATGATCAACCTCCACGAGGACCCCTATGATGAGTTATAATCCTTGTCATGTACATGTAAGCGTGAAATAACATCCTCTTAGTAGTAATTCTCTAGGTGGCATGTCTCTTTTTCTTCCTTGTGTTGTTTCCCCTTTTTCATTTTTCTCTCTTCGCTTTCGACACTTTTCGACACTTTTTGACAATTGTCGATTTGTGTTTCCTGTGCTTGCAACCTTGTTCCTAAGCCTTGTATACATCTTGTAGGTGAGTTTTCACCTTTTCCCAGTGTTTTTCATCCATTCCACCCCCTAAAGGCCTTCTAGAGGTCCTCCCTAACCATCTCCCACTTTTGGTTTTTTTAATTTCACTCAACCAATCCAAATCTCCCCCTATTATTTCCAGATCTCCCTTGGGAGATCCTACTTTTGCAAGTGGAGATTTAGATTTTCACACATGACTTATCTATTTTTAGAGGTAGATCCCCTCCTTTTCACCTCCTCTTCCATCTCCCATCATGCACTTCAACCTAGGTGTCCTCCTCTAAGGGTCTCCTATGGGTCACCCTCAGGTGACCCTAACTAGTGAAAAGGGCAACCCATGGGTAACCCCGTCGTGTTTTCAACCATGGAAAAACTTGAGTTTCTAACTCGAAAAAGCTTTGTTTTTGCCCATTTTTCTTCTTATTTGCATGGATTTTCATGCCAAATATAGAGTTGACTATTTCATGCACCTACACATGCATAATTAGCTCTATTTTATCTTTAATTAATAACTCATGCATTCCCATGCACTCCTTCACTTCTTTTTGAGTGATAATATTGTATTGGGTAGATCACTCTAATTTTAACCTATATCACTCTTGAGTCCTCTATGTTAACTCTCCAATCAAATTGAGTTAACTCTCCTTCTTCACCTCTCATCCCTTCTTCCAACCTATAAATACCCCCCTTACTCAAGCATAAAGGGAGGCAATTTCATTTGTGCACACAACTCTTGCAAGTTATTGCTCTCCAAATCAAGCATTCTCATGCTCATACAGGACATAGGAGCTTTTTTATTTCATTTTTTAATCTTTCTTAGCTTTTCTAAAAGCTCTTTCACATCCATACACTCCCCATATCAAGCCACAGTGCTCATCAAATCTCTCATTGAGCTCTCTGTGTAAAGCTTCAAAACTTCTTTTGCTTCCATTTTTGTCTTGTTGCCAAGAGGATCACCTCACTACTACAAGAGGATTCAAGGTTGCCATTACAAGTATTTTTGAGGGTAGTGGAGGATCACATGTCTCCAGGTTCCTTTATGCATTCTTTTCATTTCATAGTAATTAGATAATCAAAACTGCTCATGGGATCAGTAATCATGTTGCTTTTTCCTTGATATGATACATCTAGATCTTGCATGCTTAGAGTATATTGTTTTCCAAGTTCATAGATTAAAAGCAATTTATTTTCTTAAATTAATTGATCCATCTATTTAGAAAACCCCCAAAACATAGTTTGATTGCATTAGATAATTTCATCATAGTTTGCATACATTTTATAATTCCTAGATTAAAAAGCACTTTTGATTTCCAAAACATAAAAAAGCACAAAAAGAAATTTTGAATTCATGTAGATTTGCATTCCTCAAATCCAAAAAGAACAAAAACATTAGACTTAGAAAATTCACAAACCCTTAATTCTACCACAAAGTCAACCATAGTCAAACATGTTGCAAGTATGTGCCTAATTGGTGTTGTCATTGATGTCAACATATCTGTGTTGTCATTAGTGTCAATTGTGCTCCTATTTTGTTGCTTTCTTGTAATAAGTGAGATGATTTTTTGAGGATATTAAGAAAATTAGCTCCTTCGGTAGAAATATTGAGTTATAGTGGAAATAGTGTATTGCATACTGAAGAATAGTCTAGAAGATTGCTCTGCATTTCATGTAGAATAAATATCTTTGTCTGCAGATTGGAAGTTATTTATAAGTCTATCTGAAGTTGTTATATTACAAGTTTGAGCCTCTGGTATGAAGATTTGAGTGAGTTATGTTCATCAGAGTGAAAACTACTTTTTCAATATGTTTGGTGGTGATAGGGAGAAAATGTTATTCTCTGCATTCCTCTGCATTGAAGTATTTTGGTATGCAATTCTAGAGTTAAGTCTAGAATGATGATAAGTGCTTTCAACTACAATGGTTCATGATTTGGTAGTCCGCAAGCTATCCTTACCTTATGACAATGGCTAACAGTGTTGTTCTTGTGCTCCCGTTTGAAGATTCTTCTTGACAAAATGGTTAGAGATCGTGTGGTTGTTCTTGGTGATTAAAATGTGCTTGTGGATGTCTCCTGATCATCTTCCTACCTTTGTGTAGACAACTAAAAATGTCTTCACCATCAAACTGACTCCCGACATCCCTAAACATAACTATTTCCCTTCTAATTAATTAATTAAATTTTTATTTAATTAATTATCCCTTCATCACCTAATTTTTTCATCATTCTATCCCCCACAATTGGACTAATTTAATTAATCCAATAGTTCAACCTTAGCTAATTAATTAAATAAATATGTAATATTTATTTGATTAATTTTCCCCTTCTCACTAAACCCAATTAATTAGTTAAATCATGTTTAACTATTTAATTCAGCCAATTAATTAACCTATCCCTACCCTAGGTGATTAAATAGTCATTATTTAATTGCCTACCCTAACCTACATCATCCTAGCCTTAGGATTAATTAAGTAAATCATTAATTAATTAATCTTATCCTCCCACTAATCCCTTTGCTAATTTACTCCAGCCATATTAATTAAGCTAATCACCCTAATTAAATTGGTCAAACCCTCATTAAAACTTCTTCCCACAACCCATGAATAAAAAATTGATTTCCATGCCAAATAAATCAATTCTTACACCCCTTACACATGTCATACCTCATTAATATCCACTCTTCCCCAAATGAATTTTAAATTCATTTTACTTTTCCCCATGTGAATTTTTAATTCACAAATAATCCATCTCACCCAACCTCATTTATGAAACCCTCTTCCCAAGATGAATTAAAAATTCATCTTTATTGTCATCCCTTCATTTTTCAAGATTAAATCTAGGCCCTCCACATCATCTTCATCCTCCACCATTGATCTCTCCAATGAATCTCCACTGTTGGATCAAAATCTCTCCAAAAATCCTATAAATACACCATCTCTCAAGTCATTTTTCACCCACAATTTGAGTAGAGTTATTATGCTAAAATCTTGAGCTAATCTTAGTGTGAGTTGCATAGTTTGAGAGCATTTCACATCCTCTTTGAGCATCTAGGGTATATCTTGGAGCATTTGGGTGCAAGCTCCTTCACCCTTCTTGGATTGGGTCTTCATATCAAGGTATAATCATTTGTTTTTGTATGCATTTGGTTTATATTTTATCTTGATTTGATTTCATTAATCACATTGGCACACCCAGTGGGACCCACAAGGTGTCAATCTAACCTCTTGTAGTGAGTTTTTGTTCTTGAATCCGTGTTTGGTAGGTTTTAGCACAAAAGGCTCTCTATCTAGTGCTATTTTTGCGTACAATAGCGCCATTTTACCGTATTGTAGCACTATTTTATCTATTTGTAGCACTATTTTCATCTGTGCTAGCGTTATTTTCTTACGGCAACAAAATCTCATGTTTTATGCACTAACATTTGATGTTTGTTGCTTGTGGTGTTTTGTGAGCTTTTTAGGATCTATTTACTCTCTATTTTTGCAAGAAAATTGTAGGGATAAGGGGAGGTTATGGCAAATTTTTGAAAATATTGTATTCAGGCAACCTCTTTTTTCTTTTCTTTAAATCTAATCAAAAGATGATAGGAACAAAGGATTAGTTTGTTTAGGTTGGTAAATGAATCCCTAAACAACTCAAAGAACTCACTAAGCAAACTCATTTTTAACCAACAAACTTGCTTTTTGTAAGATTTTCTCAAACTGTCTCATATTAGCGCTAAGTAGACCCAGAGTAGCACTATTTTTAAGTAGGATGACGTGTTTTGTGATACCAGCGCTATTTTCATCATTGTTGGCACTATTTTGTGTACGAGCACTATTTTAATCTAGGTTAGCACTATTTTCTATAATAGCGCCTTTTCAATGTATATCAGTGCTATTTGTATTGTCAGCGCCATTTGTAAGCATTGTAACGCCACATATAAATTTGGCGCGATGTGAGAGTATTGAGGCGCTATAGTTAGGTTTTGTTTTGGTTCTGGTTAATAGCACCATTTCAGGTTTCTGCAGCGCTATTTTTCTCTGTTCTAGCGCAATTTTTCTGTACTAATATTAGGCTTTGTGCAGGATATTTTCTTTGATATGTAGGATTTTTCATGTCCGTCCAAGACCAAGAATTGCAAACTACTAACATATTTGCATGGTTTTTTTTAAGATTAAAACACACACTTCAATTGGTGCATTTAAAAAGAACCCTTGCATGTTAGTATAAACAACATTTCAATTGGTGCACTAAAATTGATCATTGGTTTACCAAGAAAACAACAAACAAACATTTTGATTGGTGCTCATAAAAAGAATCCTTGTGTGCCTTAGTGTAGAAAACATTTGATTTTGGTGCTCTAAAATTAACAAGTGCTTGTTAACAAATTTAGGAACATTTTGATTTTGAGCTTAAAAAGAACCTTAGTAAGTGTTTGCTGTGATTGGTACGCTTGCACATTGTATTTTCCCAAAGGGTTTAGAATTGAAGTATCCTCTCCCCTCACCTTGCAAAAGGATCTTGGGTGTAAGAGAAACGGTTCTAACTCTCTTTCTTTTTCTAGGCCATGGGCTTGCTTTTGAGACACATCCGCAAGGAGAACTTACTAGCCACCCCGAGCGGTACTTTCATCCAGTCCGCTATATGTAAATTAGGATAAGGCGAAAGCCAAATCCAAATTGGTATCACCATATACCATTTGATGCTGTGCTTGAAAGGGAGTAGTACCTTGTGTCTATGAAACCCCTAGTAGAGCTAGTAAAAACCTTAAGTGGTTTATCAGATGCTCGTATCATGCCAATCCCCCAGATGTTCCCCCACTATGAACCTTTGTTTTAGTAGCCCAAATCCTTCTACTTGTTGGTGCAAAAGGTGGGACCTTTGAAGCCACCCCAATTCACATGGTTCTTAGTAGAGATAGCAGGGACAATCCTAAGGTTTGGTGGGGGTACAAGCCTTGGGAAACCTAGATCTTGGTATACGTGAGAAGTGAATGCCATGGAGGGGAGCCGGTGCTACCAAGATCCTGAAGCTATCCACTTTGAATAGGCATGACCAGGGGACTCGACAAGTATTGTCCTATCCTCGCCTTAGGTTGTGCAAAGTGCTTGTTTAAAATCTTTACATCTTTGCACAAACAAATCTTTGGTTATTGTGTGCTATTGTGCTTGAAGTGTTTTCAAAAAACTTGCCAAGAAACAACAAAAATCATTTGATCAAGATTCACACCCATAAAAATCAATTTTGTCATCAAAATCCATCTTTTTCAGAACCTCAACCAACACTGACCTATTTTAGCACTATATCTGTCTATTTTGGTGCCATTTTGCTTGAGTTTTGGCGCTATTTATAATCCACTCATATCCATATCTTCTCATCCTCATTGATCTTTGCATACTTTTTTGGACCAAACAAACATCCTTTTAAAAGATCGTTCCCTCCATTTCCTTCTTCCATCAAAAACATATCCAAAATCTTCTAAATCCAAACATCCATCAAAACCGTCAACCAACATCCAAACTTCATCAATCCTTGAGCTAAAGCTAGATTGAGATTTCATCCTTCACACAATATTTTGCTTGATAAGTCATTAGTCTACCTTTCAAGTAAAATAATCATCCCTCTTTGTGTAAGGTCATAAGTCTACCCCAAACAAAGAGAAACATCCATTTGTGCAACACAAAACTAGATCTTCCTTGAGCTCATTTGTTGACTTCCAATTCCCTTTTCAAAAACATCATCCAAATCTCTCATCTAGTTCATTTAAGGTTTCATCCCCCAAATCAAACATAAAAAATCTCTTCCATCGAATCCTCCTCAAACAAACCCCATTTTATCTTCCATCATTTTGGTCCAATTTTTTGTGAAAATCAATGTCATCCACTCTTACCACCCTTAGGTTGACACTCTTTTGAGACTCATCTCTTAAAAGTGAAAATCTATCTAAACCACATCATAATTTCCTTCTACCTTTAGATTTGTAAGAAGCACACCATCTTCTCTCTAAATCCCATCACATTTCATCACCACATCCTCTTTGGGTCCAACAAATCAATCCAAATTCTCTAAGGTCTCCACCTTTCATCCACCTCAAAATCAAAATCCATACACTTGCATGCCCATAACTAGATCCCAACACAAGAAGAATCAAGAGATGGAAAAATTTGGATACAATGGGGGCACAGGGATGCCTCAAACCAATGAGAACAATATACCAATTGGACAACAAGTATACAACATACCCTTAGTTTTCCAAATTCTGACATGTAGTCCTCAAGAAAACCCCTTTCACTTCCTGCAAACACAACCTCCCATCTAAAACACTCCCACCATCAACCAAATAGATCAAGATGTCCTAAGCTTCACACAAGATTTCGATAGCATGGATATGCTTGACAAAGTCTTAAGGTCGGAGCCAAATAGTTATCTTGATTACCTCCTCAATATTGGTGCCCAAACACCCCACAACATGACATCCTCCCAACCATCCACATCTAACAACAATCCTATGACATCCTCTCAACCATCTACATCAAACACCCAACCTACCGCCTCTCAACCTTCAACCCCCACCGTATCTACCACTCCCACAAAATCTAATGTTGCCGCATCCACCATTCCCACAAACTCTAATGTTACAACATCGACAATTCCCACTAACATATCCATCGCCTCTAATGTCTCCAATCCTACCATCTCCCAACCCATCGTCACATCCACTATCATAACCAATGTAAACTCTTCCATTCCCTAAATCACCTTGGGTATCCAAAGCAACCCCATGCACGTGAGTGCTTCCACAAGCATGCCTCAACTCAACCCTCAAACCATAGCCTACATAAGACAATTCTTTTCACAACCACCTCACAATACAACCAACCCATCCAACGTCAACCCATCCCATCTCATGTATGTACCAAACCCCACGATATCAACAACACAACATAACCCCAATTGCCACCCCACATTCTTCAACAAATCCACGCTTACCAAAAATACCTTGCACAACAAAACCAAAACACCATCCCACAATATCAAATCACAATCCCCCAAAATCACAACCCTACATATCAAAATCTAAACCAATAAAGCAACACCAAATCCCGCCCAACCTCCAACATCTCATCAATTAACAAACCTACACTCCACCACCACCACCAACCTCGGACCTAACAAGTGTAGTGCAAACTTTGATCCAAAAGGTAGACGATTTATAAAATGGGGGCAAGCGCAAACATTATTCTTTTGAGAATATTTGTCCCCATTTGTTTGATCGAACACTATACATGCCCCCTTTTTCCAAAAAATTTGAAATACCTAAATTTGACAAGTATAAGGGAAAGGGAGACCCTAGGGATCACCTTAGGGAGTTCTACCTTGCTTACCTAGAAGTCTCGAACAACGATACATACCTAATGAGACTTTTTCCAAGGAGCCTCAACGGTCAAGCTGCTGAATGGTTTGCGCATATTCCCTTGGGCATTAGGTCTTTCCCTGAGCTCGCAGAGAAATTTGTCAACCACTTCTCTTACAATTTTGAACATGAAATATCCATGACAGACCTTTGCAATACAAAACAAAAGAGTGGAGAATCCTTCATTTCTTTCTTGCAGAGGTGGAGAGGATTAGCAAGCAAACTCCCTCCCTTGGCCAATTCTTGAGAAACAATTAGTCACCATGTTTGTGACTAATCTAAACCAAGAAATGGGGTTCCACCTACAAATCCTTTGCGCATCTACCTTTGAAGAAGTCATTGACAAGGGTACTACCATCGAAAGAGCCCTTATTGCCAAGGGCTCGATCCAATTATATGACAACAAGCCTTATAGCAACAACAACAACAACAACAAGGTCAACATAAACATCCCCAATACAAACAACCACAACACGCAATCAAATGAAAAATAAAGCTTTTGGGGAAAGAACAAAAACACCCTCAACGATAGCGTCACTGATGTGAAGGTTGTCCAACATGTACAAAATCAAGCACCCCCAAGTACATACACCACCAATGTAAATATTCCAAAGGGGCAACCTAAACAAAACAAACCTCAGAGACAATTCACACCCCTAGGGGAACCAATCGAAGATATCCTCAATAGATGTCTAAAGAATGGTTTGATAACTCTCCCACCCATTAAGCCCCACCAAGAAAGTGAACTCAAAGCCGCATGGTACAATGAAAATGACTATTGAGACTACCACCGCATTGTGGGCCATAAGATGTCTGATTGCATGAAATTAAAACATTGTGTACAAGACCTCACAAAGAAAAAGAAAGTGAATCTCGAGCAAGCCACCCAACCATCACCTGATGCCAATCTGGGAGCTTACAAGGATCCTCTACCTAATCACAACAAAGCCTCATCTTCCAATCAAGGCTACAACATCACCCCACCTCCCACATCCTACGATTCCATTGTAGGATGGATAGAGCCATCATCTAACTATATAACCACAATCACCATTCGGGCTCAAGCACCTCATTGTGCCATCACAACCCGTTGTGGCCATGTATCCATCTGCATAGCCCCTACTGCTGATCAAATGTCTCCATCCATGTCAAACTCTCTACCCAATCATCCAACTTCTCTCCCATCACATGCCAATAAGTACAACCTTCTAGATCATCTAGGAAAGACCCCTGTGCAAATCACAATACTCGAGCTGCTTTGCACGTCACCTCTCCACAAAGAAGTCCTTGACAAGGCTCTCTTGGAAACCCAAGTTCCCACCAACCTGAATATGGACCAATTCCAAGCCATGGTGGGCCATATCACCTCACCCCATCATCTCACCTTCTCTGAAAATGATCTTCCCACTTCTGAAAACTTACATAATGACACCTTGCATATTGAAGTCTGCATCCATAAGCATATCATCAAAATAATCTTAATAGATGGTGGCTCCAACCTAAACCTGTGCACTCTAAAATTACTAAAACACTTGGGATACTCAGATGTGGTTGTAGACACCAGTGAATGCATAATAATCAAGGGATATGAAGACACTGAATGACTATCTGAGGATACTATCAAGTTCCCCATCCAAGTAGGGAAAACGATAATGGAAACTAAATGTCAGGTTCTGGATCTTGGCCTCCCCTACAATATTCTTCTTGGCTGACCATGGATCCATGCCATGCAAGACGTCCCCTCTACGTTCCACCAATGTCCAAAGTTCCCTCACAATGGCACAGAAGTAACCATCTATGCCGACCCCCGCAGCTTCCAATACTACAGTTTCTTGGAAGGCCATGACCACACTTTTTGCCCATACAACAAGGCTATCACAAAAACCACTTCTCAAACTGATCCCGCAACATCCACCTCATACATCGACCCCACCAACATTGCTACCACTTCATCCCAAACACTGCCACTGCTTGAGGTCAAGATCAAACTTAGTGAAATGGGATGTGGGGAATATGACCTACATGGTACCTTTTATGTAGGAACATTACCCAATCCTAAGATGTTCGGTGCCCCAAAAGGAAAAGACGTCAATATAGTTGTCATCAAATGTAAACTAACCCCCAACTTTGAGAAGAAGCACCTTCTTGACCAAGATGTGCTTGAAGACATATCATCATGGCTGTATAAAGATGAAGAAACAGAGCAAGAAGCCCCTACCCTACCAACAAAAATATATGGCAAAGGATTAGAGATCATCAAAAACTGTTGGCAAGAGACACTATACGGATTCATGAATGTTGTCATTGATGGCAACAAAGGTTATCCCACACATCTGCAAGACATGATGAGTCTCTACTGGAAGTCAGATTGAAGAAGTGTTATGATCCGGTAAGCAAGAATAGAGCAGTCAGCAAGGTCTGACAGTCAGGTCTAGATCTCTCAGAGGAAGTATTTCAGTGAAGTATGGATTTGGTGAAGCCAAGAGGAGTACCTTGACTAATAGATTCCAAGGATTTAGCCTTCAGTGATGGAAGGGTGAAGAGATATGAGCACTTGAGTGTTGGGTTCCTATTTGATAGAGTGGACAGAGGAAGAACTGTACCGGCAGAGTGTTAGACCCAAATCCGGAAGAGATATTGCTAATGAGTAAGTTTCTTGAGGTATCATTCATGATTGGCCGACATGATTGAAGACTTCTAGAAGCATATTCTTGATCTGCATTACTTGGTATGCAAGGATTCAGCCGACAGACCAGAGTTTGAGATAATATTGACTATTCCAGATGCCGACTAGAAAAGTGTTGAAATCACTTGTGCGTATATATATACAAGATGGATTTAGATGTGAAGTAGTGTGTGATGCATTTTTGGAAGTGCAAATAAAAGAAGAAGAATAGTAATAAAAGGCAGAAAATAGGTTCAGAATGTAAGAGGATAGCAGCACTTAAGGAGAGTAAGAATGAAGTGTAGCAGATTAGTCTATTGAGCTTAACCAGAACTAAACTTCAGCATGTGTGGATGCCTCTCATCAGTTCAAGTTTTCTTCTTGTAGATAGTAAGTCTTTTGTAGGTAGTGAGCCTCTTGTGAGCAGTGTGCTCGGGCAATGAGCTCTAATTGGCAAGTGCCATTTTTGTTCTATCTATTCTTCTAACAAAGAATAATATCTTGGGTTAATCACCCCATGGTTTTTTCCCTTAACAAGGTTTCCACGTCAAAATCATTGTGTCATGTGTATTGGTGTTATTTCCATTTCATGATTATGATTGCTTATATAATCTGATGTTACATTAACTGTTAAGAAAGCACAAAAAGTTGAAAAATTAGGATAACTGATTCACCCCCCTCTTAGTTATCAACAATTGGTATCAGAGCCAAGTTCCTTCCAACAGAGCCTAACAACTTGAGGAAGATCTAGGAATTCAAATGGATGTGTATGGTATGAAGGAACAACTTAAGTCTGCCCTTGATGATCTTGAGCAGTCAAATTCTAAAGTCAATGAATTAAAGGAAAGACTCAAACAGGCTGACGATTTCATAAAAGAACTAAAAGAGAAACTGAGTCTCTCTATGAAAAAGAGAAAGGAGCTACTTCAGCAATTGGCAAGTCAAGGTGAAGCAAATGATACAAATGGAGATCTGAAAGAGAAAACCAAGTTATGTGAAAAGTTATCAAAAGAAATCATCATGATAAGACATGAAATGGAATCAGGAGTTATGAAGTTTACCCAAGAAATTGAAGAGAGAAGAAAATCTGAAGATGATCTAAGACAATCTCTCAAGGAAAAATTAGAAGACTGCCACAAGATGGATAGAATAATCAGACATCTTGAATCTGATCTTGAAGATGCTAAAGATAATAAAGAAAAACTTGAGGATCAAATTGTCTCTCTTAAAAGGGATCTTCAAACAGCAAATGAATACAAAGAGAAATTCAAGATAAGCTCTGCTCAACTTGAAGTTCTCCTTGAAAGACAAAAGAGGGTAGATGACAAGTGTGGCCTGGGATATGAAAAAGGTGAAAGCTCTGGATCCGGTCAGAAGAATTTTGGATCAAAAAATCCAAGGAACAGGCCTAGAAGACCTCTGGTAAGGTAGTCTAATGCTCAAAGATATCCATCCTTCAATGGATACTGCCACAACTGCAATAACTTTGGTCATAAAGCTAATCAGTGCAGAAAGAGAATGAATCAGACTAATACATCCTTCTTCGGACAATGTTTCAACTACAAAATGTATGGTCACAAATCTCATGAATGCAGTAATATGCAAATAAACAATTCATTCAATGGTAGATGCTTTGCATGCAATAGAATGGGTCATATGACTAATCAATGCAGATCAAGAGGATATCAATCAAATATGCAAAGAAATGTTGTTTGCCAAATTTGCAAGAGATCCGGTCATATTGCCAAATTCTGTAAAAGCAGGAATCAGGACAAAAGAGGTCCGGTACATCATAATTAGAATCAAGACAAGAGAAAATGAAAAGTGAATGCGGATGAAGTTCAAAGTGAGATGAACAAGATTTGGGTGAAGAAAAGTACAGAGAATGTAGGGGATGGATCCACACCAGACTCTGGTGCTGATATTCCTTCCAAAAATTATAAAGTGAGCTTTGGCTCAGGGGGAGACACAAAGAAAACCATTTTCCCCTAGCCAGTCAATTGGTGCCAGAACTGGCACACGGAGAGTTGCGGATTAAAGGGTTCATAAGAGATACATCTAAATAAACTATGGTTAAGATTTGGAAGATCCGCAAGATGTTTAGATCAAGATTGATTCAGTTCTTCAAGTCATCCGAATAAGGCAAACCGGAATGACTTAGGTCAAGCATTTATTGCAACTTGGTATTAGGGTTTGCAGAGTAATATAGGGTTCTTCTTATTAAACATTTTCTCATTCTACATTTAAGAAGAAGAAAAGAGAATCTCTACATCAAATTTCCTCAAGCCCATCAAAGATCATTTGCAGAAGTCAATTCATCTAGAAATTGATCCAGCTCACTCCGTGAAACCTAAAGGTGCAAAAGGTATTTTCTTTTCTTAAATATCTCTCTGTAAATCTTTTTAAAAGATGTCTACTCCGAATATTGTGAAGATCACCGATAGGCCTCGCCCTAAATTCAAGAAACATCCCTACAAATCCTTGGAAGTAGATCCCCTAGGAGCTTTTTCCAGTGTTCCGCATGGTGTCTTGCATATAGAAGATATTAGGGTTTACATTCATGCAAACATTGAAGAAATCAGAGAGTTCAAATTGAGGGATATCTACCACAAACAACTAATATATGATTCATTTGAGCTCAAACCCCAATACAAGGCCCTCTGGGAGAAGCACTTTGCACAGTATATACATTTCCCTTGCTTTGCTGAGGATGAATGGGTCTGGTATGTCTTGAGCAGAATACATGACAACTTCATGTGGTTGAATGGACCATTCAAGATCACAAAAGATACCATTAGGGTAGTTACCGGTTTACACTCATCTAGTGGGATACCTACTCTCAAGTCTGTCAAGAATTAGATTGTAAGTGAGGCTACTAGATCTAGGTTTGACAAAAGAGCAATGACAGTAGATGACATCACTGATCTGGATGTCAAGTTTGCATCCATGATCATCAGCTACAAGATATATCATTGTAGCAGGGAGAATTCAGTACCTGGAACTGCTATCTACACTGCCTATGAAATGTTGAGAAAAAATGTAGACTATGACCTTTGTGAGCTCCTTCTAAACCAACTCTTGGAGAACTTGCAGAAGATAAAGAAGGACAAGAAGAATTCCTTCAAATTTGGTGGCCTAATACTCTGTCTATTCTTCTACTTTATGAATGAGCTACCCAGATCCAGTGGATGGGTATGGCAGAATTACAGACCAGTTGCCATACAAATCAGTGATCATTTGCATGGACTTGGTGATGACAAAGCACAAAACACAGCTCTCTGGGGTTTCTTCAAAAACTTTCAAAACATGATGCAAGCTAGAGAGAGAATTCCCCAATCTCTAGTTGAGAAATACAAAGACACAATATGCTTTATGGTAGAGACTGATTAGTGTCTAATGGAGGCAGTAGAACCAAGAACAGTATGGATCATACCAATGGGGTATGAGGTGGATGAGAACATTGTGGAGCTGCATGTTCAGCACATGTTGAGTCAACCTAAGGATCCCAAGACAGAAAGGTTTGGAACCTTTGAAGAATTGAGTGTAAAGATCCATGTAGAACTTCGACAGCCTGAAATCAAGAGGAAAGTAAGAAGGGAAGTTGAAGAAGTTGCCAAGAGGCATGGAATCTCAAAAGAGGCACTTGATGCCCATAGAGAAAAGATAAAAGGAACAAAAAAGAAAAGGAAGCAGAAGGGGAAAGAAGTGGTCTGGTAGAATCTTCCACCCAGACTAAATCATCAAAGAAATCTACACCTGCCACTGCTAAAAGCTCAAGGGCATCAAAACCAGAAGCAAAATCATCTGGCAAAGGAGAGAAAAGAACTAAGACAAAAGCCACAAGATCTTATGCTAGTCAAAAGGATGAAGAAGAAACTAAATCTGATGAAGAAGTCAAGACAATGAAGAAAAAGAAGAAAACATTCGGTAAATCCTCTACTGGTCAAGGCAAAGAAGAAAAGGCAGAGGAATTTGTTGAAAAACCCACTCTCTGCATTGATGACATCATCAAATCCGTTACTGTGGATGGAAATCTTTAGCCAATGGTTGAAGTCTATGATGATTACGGTGAAGCTGATCAGAAGATGTTGCAAGATGCCACAGTCAGGTATCTAAACATCTACAACAAAGCATTCATTGAAATTATATTTCTGATCCCCAAAAGCTTAGAGAAGGAACTTGAAATAAGGAAGAACAATGCCCAAGCCAAAGATCTAGAAATTTGGGAGCAGATAGCTATTCAGCTCTATCCTTCAATCACTTAGAAACAAATAAATATGATCTTCAAAGATTGCAAGGATGAGTTCTGGAGCAAAGCTAGAATGAATCAGCTCATGCTTGGAGAAACTAATAAAGTGGCAAATGAAACAAAAGAGATCCTCCTGAATGCTTTCAAAAGATTCAATCTTCCTATTATAGAGGACTTAGGTGTTGATACCTCGACCACAAGTATTGAAGAAGGATCTACTGAGGCAATGACAGAAGAAGTAATGGACACCGGTGAAGATAAGGGCTTGGAATCCTCTACTCTAGAAGAGGTGGCCCATGAACAAACAAACATTACTCCTCCGGTTTCCCTTGTTGACTCCGGACCCAAAGGAGAAGAAAGAATAGAGGAGAAAGAAAAAGAAGTGAAGGGAAAAGAAGATGACAGCTCTAAGACTACAGAAGAAAAGAAAACTCTTTCTCCGGCAAGAGACACTGCAAAAATTGTCAAAGAATTCTTAAACAAAGAGACAATGGAGATTGATGAACCGAAACTTCTACTAGGACCATTTGATTTTGATTCTCTTTCCCTGGTACAAACAATGAAGATAGCTTCATTTGCTAATGCAAAGGCAAAAGAAAAACTCCTGAAGTCTCACATGGAAGACTGTGAGCTAATAGAAGTTGCATCCGGTGTGCTTGAAAAGATCATGCCATCCTTTCTAAAGGATTCATCAGCTTCCTCATCACGTAATCTTAAGTCTCTTGTTAGTTTAGTCAGCACTCATTTTGAGTCCTTAGAGAAATCAGCTGAGGAAAAGGTCTGGAAAGAGTTTTTGGATAAAAGATTCTCTAAAATACTAAGTCTAATATCAAATGATAGAGGAAATATGGTTATAGGGATAAAGAGCTTAGAAAATGCTCTTAAAGATGGCGGGGAAATATATAAATTTTGTCTATCATGGTCCAAAGCAATAAAGGAGATTGAGAAGAAAATGAAAGAACAGGAGATCAAACTAACAAAACTTTCTCAAAATTTTAATCCACTTACCTCATCCATAGTAAATCAAGAATGTCAGACTATTGCAGTCTTGGGTGAAATTACGAAGCTAGAGAAAGAAAAGAAAAATAGAATCAATAGGTTAAATGAGCTTAGAAGAATAATCATTCCTAAGTTGGAGGCCATGCATGAGGCCCTAAGTGATGCTCAAACCACCACCAAGACAAATGATCTGACAGATCTGAAGAAGGCAGAAGCTTTTGCATTCCTATTGAGTGGTCACATATCAATTTTGGATAGGATGAAGCTGAGTTGGGCAACCAAAGTTGTACAATTGAAAAACACTTTTGCAGACATACTAAAGTATATGTAGAGTACAATTGGATGATATACTTATATGACTAAGTATAGATAAATTTTTGAAAATTTTGGTATGTGGACCCCACCCTTTGCCATTGATGTCAAAGAGGGAGTGATGAGCAGTGAAAAATGAGGAATCCAGCTAAGGGGGAGCTCCAGAAAATGTACATAGAGACAGAGCATTAGCCAAGGGGGAGTATAGTGTGACACTTAGTGAATGTTGTCATTGATGGCAACAAAGGTTATCCCACACATCCGCAAGACATGATGAGTCTCTACCAGAAGTCAGATTGAAGAAGTGTTATGATCTGGTAAGCAAGAACAGAGCAGTCGGCAAGGTTCGACAGTCAGGTCCGGATCTCTCAGAGGAAGTATTTTAGTGAAGTGCAGATTTGGTGAAGTCAAGAGGAGTACCTTGACTAATAGATTCCAAGGATTTAGCCTCCGGTGATGGAAGGGTGAAGAGATATGAGCACTTGAGTGTTGGGTTCCTTTTTGACAGAGTGGACAGAGGAAGAACTGTACCGACAGAGTGTCAGACCCAAATCCAAAAGAGATATTGCTAATGACTAAGTTTCTTGAGGTATCATTCATGATTGGCTGACATGATTGAAGACTTCTACAAGCATATTCTTGATCCGCATTACTTGGTATGCAAGGATTCAACCAACAGACCAGAGTTTGAGATAATATTGACTATTTTGGATGCCGACTAGAAAAGTGTTGAAATCACTTGTGCGTATATATATACAAGATGGATTTAGATGTGAAGTAGTGTGTGATGCATTTTTGGAAGTGCAAATAAAAGTAGAAGAATAGTAATAAAAGGTAGAAAATAGGTTCAGAATGTAAGAGGACAACAGCACTTAAGGAGAGTAAGAATGAAGTACAGCAGATCAGTCTATTGAGCTTAACCAGAACTGAACTTCAGCATGTGTGGATGCCTCTCATTAGTTCAAGTTTTCTTCTTGTAGACAGTAAGTCTTTTGTAGGCAGTGAGCCTCTTGTGAGTAGTGTGCTCGAGCAGTAAGCCCTAATTGGCAAGTGCCATTTTTGTTCTATCTATTCTTCTAACGGAGAATAATATCTTGGGTTAATCACCCCGTGGTTTTTTTCCCTTAACAGGGTTTCCACGTCAAAATCATTATGTCATGTGTATTGGTGTTATTTCCATTTCATGATTATGCTTGCTTATATAATTTGATGTTACATTAACTGTTAAGAAAGCACAGAAAGTTGAAAAATTAGGATAACTGATTCACCCCCCCTCTCATTTATCAACAAAAAACATGGGCTATAAAAGACAAGGTGGTATCGGCCTTCATGAACAAGGGGTCATAGAATTGGTTCAAGTAATGAGGAATCCCTACAGTCAAGGGTTAGGATATGGACAACAACAACGTATCCTAACTA
The DNA here is from genome assembly GCA_027924645.1 of Cunninghamia lanceolata. Classification (NCBI taxonomy): domain Eukaryota; kingdom Viridiplantae; phylum Streptophyta; class Pinopsida; order Cupressales; family Cupressaceae; genus Cunninghamia; species Cunninghamia lanceolata. The sequence continues at coordinate 13,073,263 of BSBN01001272.1, read as the reverse complement.
GTGGTGAATGTATCTTAGCCAAGGTCGATATAGTTTCCCTTGAAGTCGATAACATCAACGAAGTAGGCCATCAAGACTCCTTTAGTGACTTCGCCAAATTATTTGAATCATCCATATACACCATATACACCATCACCACCCTAGCATCTTCATCCAATGACCTACCCCTTGTATACCCGAATCTCATAGACTGGGACCAACATGGACCTCCCATCTGTGACAGCACAAAATGATGAAGCAATTGCTGAAATGATGGGGGTTAGAGATCACTTCCCCATGGGAGACCATAGAGCTAGATACATTATGGAACTTGATATGGTTGCCTATTTTGGAGAGACAACTCCTGCTTCTAGTCACAAAAATATAAAAATCAAACATGGGTCTGATGGTGAAAACTGCTCCGCGGCAGTGTCAGATCCCAAAAAAGTAAAAATAAAGGACATATCTCCTAGTGAAAATCTCCATGAGGCACTAGGAGATGGAAGAATGGGCCTTCCTAAGATAGAGAAGATATATCCCAATAGATCACCCATCCTTTTGGAGCCAGACCAAGAAATGAATCTTGGGACGGAAGAAGAGCCAAAAATCACCTTTAGGGTAGAATCTCTCAACCTAATAGAGCAGGAAAACTTCTTAGCCTTGTTCAAACATAGAAATCATAACTTTGCATGGACCTATGCAGATATGCCAGGGCTAGATCCTGCCTTGGTCATCCATCATCTTGCAGTGCGGCCTGATGCAAAACTAGTGAAACAGAAGCTAAGAAAGATGAACCCTCAGGTTGCACTCCTAGTCAAAGCAAAATTGAAGAAACTACTGGATGTAGGGTTCATCTGACCAATTGACTATCCTGAGTGGGTTTCCAACTTAGTGCCAGTAGCCAAACCTGATGGTTGAATCCGTTGCTGCATCGATTTCTGAGACCTTAACAAAGCCTGCCCAAAGGATGACTTCCCTCTACCCAACATTGACATGATAGTGGATCTTACGACAGGACATGAGATGCTATCCCTAATGGATGGATTTTTAGGGTACAATCAGATCAAAATTATGGAAGAAGACTGGCACAAGATGTCCTTCATCTACCCATGGGGGACATACAATTGGGCAGTGATGCCATTTGGCCTAAAGAATGTAGGGGCTACTTATTAGTGAGCTATGATCGTTATCTTCCATGATCTTTTCCACCACATCATGGAAGATTATGTGGATGATTTGCCAGGGAAATCAAAGACAAGAGAGGAACACTTGGACATGTTAGTAAAGATCTTCGACCGACTAGAGCAATATAATGTGCGCCTGAATCAAAAGAAATGTGTTTTTGGGGTTACCTTAGGAAAGCTTTTGGGATACATAGTCTCTAGAAGAGGAATTGAGGTGGATCCTGCTAAAGTCAAAGCTATCATAGAATTGCCTCCTCCTCAGACACTAAAATAGCTATGAAGTCTACAAGGGAAACTCCAGTCCATCTATTGGTTTATTGCCCAGCTTGCCGATAAGTGTCAACCTTTTCAGGACTTGCTTAGAAAGCATACAACTTTTGTCTAGGGCAATCAGTGTCAAGCTGCCTTTGACCAATTAAAAGAGTATTTGGTTAATCCCCCTATTCTCACTCCACTAAGGCAAGGAGAGCCTCTCCTTTTATACATCTTAGCAACTGAAACTGCAATAGGGGCCTTATTGGCACAACATGATGAACAAGGGAAGGAAAGAGCTCTATATTATATTATCCACACCTTGGTAACCTATGAGCTAAACTACACATCCATTGAATGAGCGTACCTAGCCATGGTCTTTACTTCACAAAAGTTAAGACACTACATGCTTAATCACAAAACTAAGCTCATTGCCAAGATCGATCTACTAAAATATCTGCTAAACAGAGCTGCTCTTACTGGAAGAATGGCAAAATGGGTCATGATCCTTAGCGAATTTGATATTGAATACATAGAGAAAAGGCTATTAAAGGACAGGTCATTGTCAATCAATTGGCTGAAGCACCTATTCCTGCAGAACATCCTACACTCGCAGAGTTCCCTAATGAAGCCATATTGATAATACAACTAGCAGTAGAAACATGGAAAATGTATTTTGATGGGTCATATACACAGAGAGGCTTGGGGGAAGGCATCTTGTTTGTTACCCCTCAAGGTGACACCATCCCTAAATCATTCAAAATTACATTTCCATGTACCAAAAATGTGGTAGAATATGAGGCCCTTATCATAGGTCTCTGAATGGCAATCAAATAGAAAATTGAAAAGCTGACAGTATATGGTGACTCCTAACTGGTCATCCGACAAGTAAACAATGAATACAAAACCAAGGATGACAAATTCCTACCTTACAAGAAGATGGTTGATGACTTCAAAGACTATTTTGATGCTTTTCATTTTGAACAAATCCCAAGGCTCAACAATAAAGCTGCAGATGCCATGGCAACAATCAGATCTCTGGTTGATATGAAGAAAGATAGCAAGAAGTGTGAGTTCCTAATCGAAGAGCTCCCTATTCCAGAATATGATGTTCCCCAATCAGAGCTAGTGTGCGAAATCATTGGTCCCTTATCCCTGTGGTATCAAGAAACTTATCTATACCTCCACAATAATATCATTCCCCCCAACTTATCCACCTCGCAATGAAAAATCTTTATCCGTCGAGCCTCCCGCTTCCTCCTCATAGGTGACACCCTATATAAAAGGAGTCTTGATGGCATGCTTTTACGATGTTTAGACTCTAGAGAAGATGAAGTAGCCTTGCAAGAGGTACATGAAAGCAATTATGGGGCGCATTCAAGTGGGCCTACTCTAGCTAAGAAGATCCTGAGGACCGGGTACTATTGGCCAACCATGGAATGAGATGCCTACCAGTTTGTAAAGAAATGCCTACCATGTCAACATGGAGATCTCATTCATGCACCGACATAAGAGTTGTAGCCAATTACGACGCTGTGGCCTTTCTCACAGTGGGGGCTCAACCTCGTAGGGAAAATCCATCCACCATCATCCAATGGCCATAAATTCATCATCACAGCTACCGAATACTTCACTAAGTGGGTGGAAGTGATACTACTCACCTTCACCACTGGATTGCAAATATCCAAGTTCATCCTCCATTATATCATATGTCGTTACGTCATCCCCCATTCCATTATCACAAATAATGGAAAACTATTCAAGAACCAGGAAGTTTGCACCTTGTGTGAGAAATTCCAAATCCAACACCACTTCTCCACTCTATATTACCCTCAAGGCAATGGTCAAGTAGAAGCTTCAAATAAAACCATCCTCCACATTCTAAAGAAGACAGTTAATGAAGTTATCCGTGACTAGCACCTTCAACTCAATCTCGCCCTATGGGCCTATTGCACAAGCATCCGTACACCCACAGGAGCCACTCCATACTCCCTTGTATTCGGATCTGAAGCCATCTTACCTATTAAGGTCAAGCTCCCATCCTTAAGAGTATCTCTGCAAAACATAATCACTGATGAGGAATACTGAGTTGCAAGGCTGCATGAGCTAGAATTACTCGATGAGAAATGTTTGCATGCATTGAACCATCTGTAGGCCTACCAAAATCACCTCAGAAAAAAATATCACAAGAAAATCAAGAACCAAAATTTTGAAGTAGGTGACCTTGTCCTTATGGAAAACTAGAAAAATTTGTAGGAGCACCCTAAGAAAGGAAAGTTTGAACCCAATTGGTTAAGACCTTATATCATCACAACTAGCTACAGATCAAAAGCATACTGGCATGCAACACCTGAGGGACAGCCTCTGGATGAGCCTATGAACATTTTGCATCTGAAGAAATTCTACGCATAACCCATCGAGTATCCCAAGCAAAAATACAAAAAAATAAAAAAATTCAAAAATAGAAAAATCAAAAATATCAAAAAATCAAGAAAAAACCCAAGTGCAATAAAGACTTCCAATGGTGAAAATCACTTTAGTGACACCTTGGATTGGTACCATGGTAAAAACATGTTTCAAGTGCCATGCATAGTGGCCAGTTCTGCCATCTAATAAGTCCTCTTTCCACCACAACACTCCATGCCAAAATCACCTTCCATGGCTTGGAATTTGGAAACATCAGTCACCCACCCTGTATCTCCCCACCCAAGGCTTTCATCGTAGTATAAAGATCCTTGTAAGCTTCCTTATGTATAGATAAAATCAGAAAATCCAAAAACATTAGAAAATCAAAAAATCCAAAAACATTAGAAAATCCAAAAATCCAAAAACATTAGAAAATAAAAAAATCCAAAAACATTAGAAAATCAAAAATCCAAAAAACATCCCAAAAATAGATCAATTGTATAAATACCTGAGAAAGATATAGTACCTGAATAAGTACCTTCTGGAACTAAATTGATAAGAATCCAAACCTATGCCACCTACTCGCTGCAAATCAACCATCCCCATGCAATTCCCACATCATTACCCAAGTTCATCACAGACTTCTTTTAGATTTTGTTAATGATTCACTGCAAATCACCCACCCCCATGCATCGATCCAAAAACAGTACTCTCTGCAACTCGCGTGCATCAATATCCATCAACCCTTAGCATCACACCCATCCTAAACCATTTGCACATCATCAAGTCTTGCCAAAACTACATAGTCTCCCCGCATCTTGAAAGTACCTTGATCCTATGGACATAGGGTATGTAGGTAGTCTGGAATACGAAGGAAGTATCCAGTACTCAGGTACATAAGATGCACCCATCCAACCCATTTGGATGGTCCCTATTTATTGAGCTTGCTAGATCCAACAAATAATACACATGCTAGCCATACACTGTGTTAGTGCCTGGATTGACTGGTAGTTTTTTGAGCAATTTTCATTCAGGCACTCTCCCTAAGTATCCAAAAAATGTTCCAAGTGTTGGACCTCCTCAGCAGTTTTCAGCTGCATCATCATATTTCCGAAGGAGGAGGTCATCATCATCATGTTTGTTTCGATGAAGGTCAGCATCATCATGTTCTCCGTCGACCGGTTTCTCATCGTCATCATCATATTTCTATATCGGGTGATGTTTGGATATCATCCTGATGATATCCATGAGCTACAGTGCGCCCTCAGTTGCTTGCGAGGGTGATTTTTCAAGTATCCGGTGATCTTCCGAATATCACCTTGCCCAAACATGATGATGATGTTGCCCCGATATCCTGAAGGGGTTATTCTCTAAGTTGTTCAACCTAACTTGTTTTTTCCTAAGGGTCGTCATCATCATGATATTTCCAGTTATCATCCTGCTGCTTGCGGAGGTCATCATATTTTCTTCCTTCATGATATTCCGCCGGGGTGATATTTTTATTATCGGGTGATCTTGGTTATGATCATCCTGATGATGCTGTTGTAGAGTTCTAAGTGCGACCCGATATTCACTAGGGTCATCATGTTTTGAACGTCAGGATGATCTTAGTCAATATCATCCTGATGATGTTGTATTACTTCTTGTTCGTTGTTTTGTCATCCTGATGATGCTGACGTCATCCTTATCTCAGGATGATATCTTTTTCTCTGCCTAGCTGCATCATGATATTCCGAAGGAGGGGGTGATATTTTCATTTTTGAATATCATCCGGATGTATATTTGTTCCAGCGTCATGATGATGCTGATATCAAGGAGATATCCGCCTGCCGACTTCGTGCATTATCTACTGGGGGTGATCTTTTCAAGCAGCATCATCATATTCAGTTATCGCCCCGATCTTATAGTGGAGCTACAGTCCAACCTGATATTTGAACATCAGGAGGATATTTCCAAATATCCGGTTGTCTTCCGAATATCATGATGATGTTAATATGATGATGACGTCATCAAGGTCCGGGGGGTCATATTTCTAACACTGATCATCTTATGAAGATCCCCTGATAGTCGCAAACATGATGATGACGTCAGCAGGATATGATGATGATGTCATCAGGATGTTCATCGGCCAGACTTTTGTTATAAGCTCAGTAGGAGGATGTTCCTCCGATGGATCAGGTTGTGCCGATTATCATGAAGGTTATATTTCAAATATCATGATGACGTCAGAGTGATATTTCAAGCGACAGGATATCATGCTGCTGGAGGATGATGATGATGAAGTCTTATGCTAGTGTCGTCAGGAGCAAAAGCACCGACATGATATATGCTCATGACCTAGTATATAAAGTGTTAAAGAGGTCATCGCAGGGTGCATGTGGGATATTGATATCCTGCATTTTCAAATATCATGATGATGAATCTTGGCGGGAAATGGTTGCGATTGCAGATTTGATGATCTTCCCAAGGCCGCGGGTTGGTGCGCCATTAATGGCGATTGTTGCAGAGGTATGGGCGATGGCGTGGGTGGATCCTGTACCCGACTGAAGGTGTACATCAGCGGACAGGGGCGCAGGGCTCGAGATATCTTCCTGTCTCCTCCCCTACCTGCTGCATTCAAGTTTGGGCGCCAATCTGGTTGTGTTTGAGCGCTATTTTCATGATACTGTGTATCTGGCGGGATTTTTGGTCAACCATGTAATTAATTGCTGAGCACCTACCTGGCTGTTATAAGCAGGTTGTCTTGCTCATTTGAAGGGTTGTTGAAAGTTGAAGATTTTGGCTCTGTAATGCATAACAAGCTGATCTGGTTGCTCTGTACAGCTTACCTGTGAGTTTATGTATCTCTTGTTGTTTGTTTTTGGCATGAACCCACTGATTTCATGATTAAACTTATATGAGAAATGCTGTTTAGCATGTGTTGTGTTAATTCTGTCTCCAGTAGTGCATGTATTCTTCTTCTGAATCTGGATGTTTGGTAATGTTTAGATTCTAGAACATAGAATTCCTATGTTGAATGTCTGATCTTTTAACTTCTGCTCAAGGGGTAGATTAAACTATTTTCAGGTTGAACATTGGGAGGGATATACTGCAGTAGGGATACCATAAGTAGAGATAACCTAACACTTTGTATTGGGAGGTACCTGTAAGGCAGGTATCACATATATCCCCTTGAAATCCAGTTTTAGCTGTTTATGCTGATCATTCACAGGTGTATGTCTACTGACTCCAGGCCCTGGATAGGCACCAATCATGCTTTGTTCTTGTGTTATAACCATGTCTAGCTTTGCATCCACACCTAAACTCCAAATCAAAATCTAAAACAACCATTAGGACAATAGTGTTAGTTTTAGGAACCTCAGTCCTCTGTCTACAACTGCAAATAGGCCCAAAGCTAGCCCCTTTGTTCTTATCTCTCAGTTTTGGTCTACTTACAAGAGGACTATCTGCTTTCTGTCAGCATCCCAGCCTTGTATGCATATCCTTCTGGATGTTGAGTAGGGAATACCCCCCTAGGTCTTGCAGAGCCTGAAGAAGAAGAGGAGATAAAATATAGAGTCTATCTCCTACACTGTTGACCCCCTGGCCCAGAGATCCTGTTGATCACTGATGGCTACCTTGTAGGGAAATCTGGGAATAAGCATCCAGTCTGGGAAAAAGTCAACAGAAATTGGTGACTCTGCTGGGGAGATCAATGTCATATCCATGAAAGTTTGAGTCTACAAACAAAAAAAAAAAAAAAATCAGACCTGGAAACTGTTTGTTGCAGCAGAGAAAAAAGGTTGTATATGTGACTCTGCTGGTGGATGACCCAGAAATAAAGAAACCAATTTGCAGCTTCAGCTTGTTTGAAGCTCATTCCTCTTCAAGGAGGTGGCGACTCTGCATCAAAGAACCTGATAAAAGAACAAAATCAGCCAGAGAAGAATTTGCAGCTTCTGCAACATATCCAGGTATTTCATATTGTTTGACAGATTCCCTATTTGGTGAGATAGCACTCGTTAAAAGGGGAACATTGGTGAAAGTAGAGCTTGCGTGCTTCTATTAGAACTTACACTGTATTTCAAAGGGCATGCAATGTTGTTCAAAAGACTCATTTAAAGGACTTTAGGCAAGTTTGAAAAACAGTCTAAACTTTGAGTGCCTAAAGTCATTGTTTGTAGAAAATCTGAGTAGAGAGGAGGGTTGCAATAACATAAAGGATGTATTATCAGCCTATGCACCCTTGTGAAGGGTCAAATGCAAAAATGTATAACAGTCAGTCCCAACAATGTAATAAAAGAAGTTTCAACATAGACAGATATAAGCCCATAGATTTCAATGGCATTTGTGGCTATCCAAATGCTTTTCCACCTAAAATCAGAAAATTTTTGCCTAAATTTAATGGCATAAAGGATGAATCAGCTGAGAGACACTTGCAGCAGTTCATGAATGTGATAGATGACTTTGAGATTGACCATGAGGATGTGGTTATGAGATTATTTGTTCAAACTCTAGATGAAGATGCAAGGGACTGGTTTTCCTACCTTCCAGCTCACTCTGTCAACTCTTGGCATGGTTTTAAATCTGCATTTCTAGTACAGTATGGTGAAAGAGTTTCTGAATATGTAGCTATTAGTGACTTCATGTACATCCATATTGAAGAAGATGAGTTGATCCCAGCCTTTAACCTCAGATTTATGAGGGCATTGAATAGAATTCCAGAATGCATGAGACCTAATGATGCACTGTGCTTAGTTACCTACTTGGGAGCCTTTGATGGGAAAATGAGTTACAGATTAAGAGACAAGGAGCCCACCACATTGCATCAGGCACATCAGTTTGCATTAGATATTGAAAACAATTGGAGGTATGGAATACAAAAGGGTTATTTCTCTGAAAATTTTTGTTCTCCTGCAGCCCCCAGTGTTGATGAAGGATTTAGTTCAGGTATTGACAATGAATGTCATAGCACTCACACCCCTGTTGTCCCAGTTTTTGCATCATTCCAAGTGGATGATGTTTCTATTATAGAGGAGGATGTCCTTTTTTGCCCAACAAGTGAAGTTGAAAATAATAATTTTTCAAGTAATATTTGCATACCAGTCCTAAACAAAGAGCCTTCCTGTTTAAATGATCCAGTTGTGCAGAGTTGTGATCATATGGATCAAGAATCAATATCAGTTTCATCAGGAAGTATTGGAGGGCTGGAAAATGATGCAGATTGTTCAACTTCAGAGTGCATTGAAACAGTAGCAATCTTGTATATGGGGCAATCAGTTGATAAAAATGATATCCATGACCAGTGCATGGATCAGGTTTGTTTTTCTTATGACTCTGGATCTGATAGTAATGAAGAAGAATTGGAGTGTCATGAAGAAGAAGCAGAGGCCTTTGCAGTGAATGTTAATCCCCTTTATGCTGAGCCAGTTGATGCATATAATGTTGTGAGTCTTGACTTTCAGTGGTGCAGGATTAACCCTCTGTTTGAAGATGATGATACTGATTTGCAAACTGTGAATAATGAATGTTCATCATCACCTGATCCAGACATGTGTAACATTGGGTGTGTGGATCAGGATTTGTTTTCAATATCAGTAGATATTAGGGGTCTCATATTCTCTGAGTATTTTGAATTGTTGGATCAGCTGGATGAGTACCTGATAATGTGCAGTAGCCAGATAAATGATGAAGAATGCCAAGAGCAGTATGATGTACTGTCTAAGGGACATAACCTACATGTGTTGCCTAATGTTGAAGAATATTATGTGTATGGCTATATGTCTAATTCTAAAATCCAAAATGACAGAGCTGAAAATGATGGTGGCAAGCTTTCAAAACTGGTGGAATATCTTTTTAAGCAGATGACATCATGGGCAGATTATGCCAATCTTTTCAGTTGGGATTGGGATATTCTAGTTTGGAATCAGGCATTTGACAAGAAAAAATTATGGTTCTTCCTTTTTGGTTGCCCGGGGCCGCCAAAATGATGTTTAAAAATATTGTGTTTGGTGATGCAGATCATGATAACTTCATGACTCTATGCCCAATGGATAAGGGACTGGTCTGCATCCCAGAGATCTGGGGTTCTCGCTGCAGTCTTGCGCCTGCACGTCCCCAGACAGAGCCACTGTTAGTGCCTGGATTGACTGGTAGTTTTTTGAGCAATTTTCATTCAGGCACTCTCCCTAAGTATCCAAAAAATGTTCCAAGTGTTGGACCTCCTCAGCAGTTTTCAGCTGCATCATCATATTTCCGAAGGAGGAGGTCATCATCATCATGTTTGTTTCGATGAAGGTCAGCATCATCATGTTCTCCGTCGACCGGTTTCTCATCGTCATCATCATATTTCTATATCGGGTGATGTTTGGATATCATCCTGATGATATCCGTGAGCTACAGTGCGCCCTCAGTTGCTTGCGAGGGTGATTTTTCAAGTATCCGGTGATCTTCCGAATATCACCTTGCCCAAACATGATGATGATGTTGCCCCGATATCCTGAAGGGGTTATTCTCTAAGTTGTTCGACCTAACTTGTTTTTTCCTAAGGGTCGTCATCATCATGATATTTCCAGTTATCATCCTGCTGCTTGCGGAGGTCATCATATTTTCTTCCTTCATGATATTCCGCCGGGGTGATATTTTTCTTATCGGGTGATCTTGGTTATGATCATCCTGATGATGCTGTTGTAGAGTTCTAAGTGCGACCCGATATTCACTAGGGTCATCATGTTTTGAACGTCAGGATGATCTTAGTCAATATCATCCTGATGATGTTGTATTACTTCTTGTTCGTTGTTTTGTCATCCTGATGATGCTGACGTCATCCTTATCTCAGGATGATATCTTTTTCTCTGCCTAGCTGCATCATGATATTCCGAAGGAGGGGGTGATATTTTCATTTTTGAATATCATCCAGATGTATATTTGTTCCAGCGTCATGATGATGCTGATATCAAGGAGATATCCGCCTGCCGGCTTCGTGCATTATCTACTGGGGGTGATCTTTTCAAGCAGCATCATCATATTCAGTTATCGCCCCGATCTTATAGTGGAGCTACAGTGCAACCTGATATTTGAACATCAGGAGGATATTTCCAAATATCCGGTTGTCTTCCGAATATCATGATGATGTTAATATGATGATGACGTCATCAAGATCTGGGGGGGTCATATTTCTAACACTGATCATCTTATGAAGATCCCCTGATAGTCGCAAACATGATGATGACGTCAGCAGGATATGATGATGACGTCATCAGGATGTTCATCGGCCAGACTTTTGTTATAAGCTCAGCAGGAGGATGTTCCTCCGATGGATTAGGTTGTGCCAATTATCATGAAGGTTATATTTCAAATATCATGATGACGTCAGAGTGATATTTCAAGCGACAGGATATCATGCTGCTGGAGGATGATGATGATGAAGTCTTATGCTAGTGTCGTCAGGAGCAAAAGCACCGACATGATATATGCTCATGACCTAGTATATAAAGTGTTAAAGAGGTCATCGCGGGGTACATGTGGGATATTGATATCCTGCATTTTCAAATATCATGATGATGAATCTCGGCGGGAAATGGTTGCGATTGCAGATTTGATGATCTTCCCAAGGCCGCGGGTTGGTGCGCCATTAATGGCGATTGTTGCAGAGGTATGGGCAATGGCGTGGGTGGATCCTGTACCCGACTGAAGGTGTACATCAGCGGACAGGGGCGCAGGGCTCGAGATATCTTCCTGTCTCCTCCCCTACCTGCTGCATTCAAGTTTGGGCACCAATCTGGTTGTGTTTGAGCGCTATTTTCATGATACTGTGTATCTGGCGGGATTTTTGGTCAACCATGTAATTAATTGCTGAGCACCTACCTGGCTGTTATAAGCAGGTTGTCTTGCTCATTTGAAGGGTTGTTGAAAGTTGAAGATTTTGGCTCTGTAATGCATAACAAGCTGATCTGGTTGCTCTGTACAGCTTACCTGTGAGTTTATGTATCTCTTGTTGTTTGTTTTTGGCATGAACCCACTGATTTCATGATTAAACTTATATGAGAAATGTTGTTTAGCATGTGTTGTGTTAATTCTATCTCCAGTAGTGCATGTATTCTTCTTCTGAATCTGGATGTTTGGTAATGTTTAGATTCTAGAACATAGAATTCTTATGTTGAATGTCTGATCTTTTAACTTCTGCTCAAGGGGTAGATTAAACTGTTTTCAGGTTGAACATTGGGAGGGATATACTGCAGTAGGGATACCATAAGTAGAGATAACCTAACACTTTGTATTGGGAGGTACCTGTAAGGCAGGTATCACATATATCCCCTTGAAATCCAGTTTTAGCTGTTTATGCTGATCATTCACAGGTGTATGTCTACTGACTCCAGGCCCTGGATAGGCACCAATCATGCTTTGTTCTTGTGTTATAACCATGTCCAGCTTTGCATCCACACCTAAACTCCAAATCAAAATCTAAAACAACCATTAGGACAATAGTGTTAGTTTTAGGAACCTCAGTCCTCTGTCTACAACTGCAAATAGGCCCAAAGCTAGCCCCTTTGTTCTTATCTCTCAGTTTTGGTCTACTTACAAGAGGACTATCTGCTTTCTGTCAGCATCTCAGCCTTGTATGCATATCCTTCTGGATGTTGAGTAGGGAATACCCCCCTAGGTCTTGCAGAGCCTGAAGAAGAAGAGGAGATAAAATATAGAGTCTATCTCCTACACTGTTGACCCCCTGGCCCAGAGATCCTGTTGATCACTGATGGCTACCTTGTAGGGAAATCTGGGAATAAGCATCCAGTCTGGGAAAAAGTCAACACACTGGAAACAAAGCACCTAACACAAAAGTCATCAATCAACATACCAACTATGATCCTACACATGTCCTAACTATACTTCTGCCCATATTTCAAAAATTATCAACATCCAATCGATTCGCATCCAAGGATATATCATTCCTACAATGGATACGAATCTATCATCCTATCAACACTAATCTTGGAAAGAGCACACAATGGCTATTTGTATCTTTTTGTTGGTCTTTTTTATTATTGATTTTTATCTTCTTGTCTTGCTCTAGGTCAATTCCAAAGCTACCTTGATCTTATCATATCATGGTCAGTGGAGGACAACACCTGGAGTGGACATGGTCATTGTTTCTGTATGCCGTGCTTGTGGGTTTGGTTTCATCACTCCAAGAATAGTATTCATATCTTGAAGCCTGGATCGGTTCTAGCATGATGTGCCTCATTTGCATATACAGACATTAATACCTTATATGTACTATGGGTACTCATGGCTATGAGTCCCCTTCCTTGGCTAGGCAAGGTTATACTACCTTGGGCATGTATGACATCAACCTATTGTATGTGGGTCTAGTCCATGCAATTGTGGGATATGTACATTATCACTTAGGTCACTTCATACCTTTGTGGAAACTATCCCACATTGCTATAATAAACTAAGAAATTATCTCAAAATACTCTTATGCAACCACTATTGCTAGCTCAAAATCATCCTTCTAATCACCCACTCAACTATACTATCTGGGCCTAGATTTTGTACCCCCCCTCTAGTTCCCCCCCAATCTTCTCACTAATCCCACTTATCCCACCCATTCCCACCTAACAAATCCTGAATCCAATTTCCCCCCCTCAATGGTGTGGTAAATCAGGACCTACCAACTACCTTCCCCCCCCCCCCCATCCCATACCCTTACCTATTCCCCTACCACTAAGCCCCACCACCCAGGGTTGAACAAAAACATCACATGTATCATGACTTGATCATCACATATATCATTACATTGCATACATTAGTGGCATTTTCATAATCATTTAGTGGCATTTTCATAATCATTTAGTTGCATGTTCATATTTCTAGTTGCATACATAATATGTGTTTATTAAGATAAGCATATATTTCCATTTCATTACATTTTGCATCCATAATAAATGTTTATTAATCTGAGCATTTATTTGCATTTTACATCCACATCATAATCCATAATCACAAACATGCATATATCAACATAAGTAAACCACCATTACATCTATCATATTACATCAATAGTACATCCATAACATCAACATAACACATATCATAAACACAACACATCCATAGCATCTCATAAAATCATCACATCATCATAATATGCATAATCCATAAAACATACTACATCCATCAACATAAGCATCATCATAATCATATAAAAACATCATAAACACAACATGCAGGCCATCAAAAGCATCATCTCATATATCATCATCGCAAAAAATATACATCGCCCATATATACATCAAAAATATGTCATGACATACTGCCTCCAAGGGCCAAAATAATCCAACTGTCAACCTTGGGCTGATGAGACCCTCCTTGACTAAGTAGGGGACCCTCTTGGACCCTGTGGTAGCTGTGGTGGTTGGGAGGGCTATCCTACCTATGTCACAACTTACTGTAGTGATGGGTGAGCTACAAATTCAATAGACCTTGATCTATGTGAGACTAACACCCTAGATCTACTTAGCTGACTATAACTGGGAATCCGATGCCCCTCAAGAATAGCGGTGTAGTAAGTTCCATAATAATAATCTGCATGAGAGGCCTACTGGGATGACTGCCTCTGCTCGACACCTGTATCAGCTGGCTCTGTAGCTTTACCACTTGCCACCAACCCCTGCAATCTACTAACCTCAGCCTTTGTCGCCTGTTGAAGCCCTATCTCCTGGTCTTGCTTTACTATCAAAGCGGTAACCTGTACCTGTAATGCACCAACCTATCCATCACTATCTCCACCACCTCCATCTATGGCTGCAGAAAGTCCTCGGACTTGTGCCAACTCCTGACCCTACCTCTGTAAGGTGTCCTCATAGCTAGCTATCCTAGAATGCAGGGTATCTAGCTCTATCTCTTCACCATCCTCTCAGCCTCTCCGCCATGATATATGTCTCTCAGTGGTAGTCTCATCTCCACCTCCTTCTGAACCCCCTGCACCAGGGCTCCCAAAACCATTGACCCTAGTCACTACTACTGTCACCACCTGCTGCCCTATCGGCCTAACCCGCTAGCCTATGGGTCTAATTTGCTGACTGGTAGGCCTCACCTGCTGACCTGTGGGCCTAGGAAGTGGTCCTATTGCTCTCTCTCCTAACTATACGGGTACCTGATGGCTCTGATCCCCTCTGTGCATGCTGTGGTGGTGGTCCCCTAGGCAGTGTCATGAGTCCTCTCTGTGGTGCCCCTCTATGTAGTGGTACCTATCCAATTCTCCCCCTTTGATCCCTGCCACCCTGTCCGCTACCAACCCTACCTCTCCCAGGAGCTCTCCTTACTAAGCAGCCTTCCCCTCCATCAGAGTCATCATCATCATCCTCTCCCTCCTCCACAGTCATGTTCGGCTCTGCCTCCGGATCTCTAAGATGAATAGGCCTCCATACATCCCACCATCTGTCATAATTGGGTGTGGTCCCTGCATCCACAACGCCACTCCACCAGTCCCACTGCTGTGGCTATAATACATCAAAATCAATAATAACTACCTGCAGTGCTATCCGCAGAGGCCATCTCCTATCCCTATGTGTCCACATGAATATGGCCATCACCTATGGTATGTCCTATCTCAAGCCAAACTATCTCATCACCTGAGATGGAATATATCTATCTATAATCTGATCCCCTTGCCCCATGATGTACCGTGTCTGAATGGCATAGGGTAGTTGATCATCCTCATCTAGCCACCTCTTGCAATCTATGTACGGCCCCCATACCACTCGTGTCACCTCATCTAACAGTCTCCTCCAATATCTCATCATACCTATATATGAGTACTCCAGTTGTCCTTGGTATCTGAACACATAAGCCTCAAAAGGTTGTCGGTGCAATGCTCCTATAGGACGGGTGATAGGAATATGCTCATAGGCCCATATGTGTAGAAGTGTCACCCTTGCTAACAATGCACTATCCAAATGATACACAACTGTGTGCATCTCGTGATACAACTGTGCGAGTATATAGGGAGCCCATGCAAATACTGTCCCGTGCACCACCATCTTCTTTATAACCTGCCCCCAGCCAACTGAAAATACCCACCCTCTCTTATCAGGCATCACCATTCCACCAATCAAAGCACAGAGAAAGAGAACCCAGTTCCGCTCCCCAGCTACAAGAGTCTGATGATAACTCATGACTCGATCATCCTCCACCAATACAATTGCCCCTAGCACAAAAGCCCTCTCTAATATCGGTCCTCCTTGGTCCACATCATAAACCACTTGTCTCTTGTGTATCAGAACCTTCAAGATCTGATACATGTCCTCTAAGGTGATCGTCATCTCACCCATTGGTAACAAAAATGAGCACGTATCTGGCCTAAACCTCTCAATCAACATTGTCATCAAAAATTGGTCCGCAACCCTAATGCACCAAATCACGTCTTTGTAGGCACATCAAACTCTGACCATAGGGCCATGACCTCAGGAACCCTTTGCTCCCACAATGCCACAATCCCCCCATCAATCTGCATTTCACCATAAAATCCCCCTTAGCCTTAATCTCAGAAAAAGCGCTAATAAATCCTCAAATTGTGCTAAAATTAAAACTAGCGCTACCCCCTTGCCAAATGGTGCCAACAAAAAAATTGGCACCACAATTACCTACAAATCATACTATTTCCACAAATCGTGCTACCCTCCTCCAATTTTGTGCCACCCCACCAAATGGTGCTAATTCCCCCTAAACTTGCATTGATTCCAAAAATTGTGCTACATTTACCCTGATTTCGTGCTACATTTCAAATTGGTGCTAGCCTGCCCTAAAATTCATGCTATGATAAAAAATAGCACTAGTAACCCCTAAACATAGCGCTAGTCGCTAAAAAAGTGCCATTTTACAAATGGTGCTACTCACCTAGATAGCGTTATTTCTAAAAATAGCGCTAGCACCCTCCCAGATAGTGCCACTATAAAAAAATGGCGCTACCCTGCTTAAAATTCATGCTAGCCACATCTTAAAATGGCGCTAATCGCCCTAACCTACCCACTTTCCCAACAAAAATTAACCTAAAAAATTATGAAAAATAAAACACAAAGATGGGATCGATGACTCACCCGCTCGCCAGCCTCCTCTGATCGCATGTAGGTCCGCACTCTCTCCGCCAGGTGTGAGTATTGAGGGTAGAAAGGTGTGCTGCCATCTCTCTTTCTCTCTCTTTCTGTATTGGCTATGTGTGCAAATGAATCACCTTGGGCCCACTTTTTACTATTTATAGTTAGCCATGTCACCCCCTTTTCTTCTTTTTCTTCCTGAAGGAGCATATTAACTCCTTTTTTGCCCGTTCTTCCTATTGACTTGTTTTTCCATCATCTTCTCATTTTTGACCTTCGTTTTGTCCCTTTTGAGAGTCTACCCAATTTTTTTTTTTTGCCTAATTTGAGGAGGCATCCCTCACCCATTTTATTCCTCCATGCAGCTGGGGCAAATTTTTCTTTGACTTGACAACACTCCCTTGCTAGGTCCTGACGCCACGTCAAAGAGGGGCAAATGTAGACACCTAAAAATGTCTTCACCATCAAACTGACTCCCGACATCCCTAAACATAATTATTTCCCTTCTAATTAATTAATTAAATTTTTATTTAATTAATTATCCCTTCATCACCTAATTTTTTCATCATTCTATCCCCCACAATTGGACTAATTTAATTAATCCAATAGTTCAACCTTAGCCAATTAATTAAATAAATATGTAATATTTATTTAATTAATTTTTCCCTTCTCACTAAACCCAAATAATTAGTTAAATCATGTTTAACTATTTAATTCAGCCTATTAATTAACCTATCCCTACCCTAGGTGATTAAATAGTCATTATTTAATTACCTACCCTAACCTACATCATCCTAGCCTTAGGATTAATTAAGTAAATCATTAATTAATTAATCTTATCCTCCCACTAATCCATTTGCTAATTTATTCCAGCCATATTAATTAGGCTAATCACCCTAATTAAATTGGTCAAACCCTCATTAACTCTTCTTCGCACAACCCATGAATAAAAAATTGAGTTCCATGCCAAATAAATCAATTTTTAATACACATTTGTCATAATCTTCATTAAATACCTCTTACACCCCTTACACATGTCATAACTCATTAATATCCACTCTTCCCCAAATGAATTTTAAATTCATTTTACTCTTCGCCATGTGAATTTTAAAATCACAAATAATCCATCTCACCCAACCTCATTTATGAACCCCTCTTCCCAAGATGAATTAAAAATTCATCTTTATTGTCATCCCTTCATTTTTCAAGATTAAATCTAGGCCCTCCACATCATCTTCATCCTCCACCATTGATCTCTCCAATCAATCTCTGCTGTTGGATCAAAATCCCTCTAAAAATCCTATAAATACACCATCTCTCAAGCCATTTTTCATCCACAATTTGAGTAGATTTATTATGCTAAAATCTTGAGCTAATCTTAGTGTGAGTTACATAGTTTGAGAGCATTTCACATCCTCTTTGAGCGTCTAGGGCATATCTTGGAGCATTTGGGTGTAAGCTCCTTCACCCTTCTTGGATTGGGTCTTCATATCAAGGTATAATCCTTTGTTTTTGTATGCATTTGGTTTATGTTTTATCTTGAATTGATTTCACTAATCACACTTTGGATTGGTCTGCAAAGAGAAAATTGGATCATGATGAAGCATGTTCTTAGTAGACCTAGTGTTTTCACCAATCTTGGTTGACTCGGTTGTTTTCATTGATTGCGGAGATACCTTGAAGATTGTGGAAGCGTATTGTGGCGTGAAGAATTGTGTTTGAGTCTCAGCTAAGGTGTGATGTGATCCACATACATCTTTACATCTTTTCCTTAGAAAAATTTGTATTAGGTCCAGACCTATCTTATGAATGTTTATAATGCCAACATTGGAGGTTGTTCCAATGGTTGATGAATATAATGCCGACCTTGATGCACATTCTAAGGTTGATGAAGTGCATAAAAGCATGTAATGTAGTTGTGAAAAAGTGTGAGTATGTGAATATGAAGAGATAAGAGCAAAGGTGTGAAAGAGAAGAGCAGAGAAGTTTTATTGTGCTTCAAAGGAACTGAACCCAAGCATGAAGTAGATGCTATTTAATCATTTCACCATATTTTGCAGTGAACCACCCTTTGGCAGTGAGCCACCCCTTGGCAGTGAGCCACCCTTTGGCAGTGAGTTGTTCTTGCAGTGAGCAATTTGAGTAGTAAGCCCTGTAGGCAATGAGCCTCTGATTTTTGGTATTGTTATAACTCATATATTTTTGTGGGCTAACACCCACTATGGTTTTTCCCTTTTAGGGTTTTCCATGTAAAAATTTGGTGTCTACTATGTTGAATGTGTGATTGTGATCAAGTCTATGGTTTCATGATTTCATGGTTAAATATGATTATCAGTAATTAAGTAATTGATGTTTTATGAAGTTAAGTTTTTATTACAACTGATTCACCCCCTCTCAATTTTCCTGTGTATTTCAACAATTGGTATCAGATCAGGTTCCTCGGAAGAAAGCCTAACAAATTGACGAAGATCTAGGATGTCTTTTAAAAATGAAGTTCCATAGTTTGATGGGACCAATCATGCTCTATGGAATGTACAAATGTGTAACATTAGAAAATGTCCCCTTGGGGGCTTTTCCCTCATAAGGTTTAGCTCTCAGGTCTTTTGTGTGCACTTAGGACATCTTACATCATAATTTGGCATACCGATGGAATAAACCCTAGGTATCATGAAAAATGGGGCCTAGGGGGACCCCTTGAGCTTAACCCTATCTAAAATTGGGGGGAGGACTTGGGTGCCCGTGCCCTAGTCCTACCCTATTTTGGGTCAGGCCCAAATTTTAAGTGTCAGTTTATGACCATTTTTTGGTCCCTAGGCCGACACGATAAGTTTGAGTTTACGAAATCTTGGCGGGAATGTTTGTAGTTGCATATAAAAGCATGTTTAGGCATTCACTTGTAAACTAGAGATTGCAATTAGATTACAACTAGCTATCAACTTGTATGTGCATTCTCAAGGTGATTCAAGGCTTTCATTGTGTTGAAAGAGCAAATTTGTGTTGTCTATGTGTTTGTGTTTACAGATTTGAGCATCTATTTCCTCATGGAATGAAGAGCATCTTCCTCTCATGAGATCTTTACTACAAGGTGACATTCATTATTTTTTCAATCATTATTTCATTTGGATTTTGCCTCTGCCTCATAAGGGCACGCACTCTCTATCTGACAAAGGTGTTTGGAAGACTTAAGTATCCTTCTAGGGCTTGATTGAGGCAAGCTCCTAAACACCACAACCCCCTCCCAAAGTTTTCATGGTTGCAGGTTATAGGTCAATGATGCAGACAAAGTGAAGTTGTAGGAGGGCATATTGAAGTGTCAAAATTGCAGAACAGAAGGAAAAATAGCCCCCTGGACTAGGGCACCCACTCATTAGTCCTCAAAGTTTTGCAATAGGAAAATCCTTGGAACAAGAGATACAGGTTACAGACCTTGTTTCTAGATCCCAACAAAAAGTAGGGCCTTGGACTTGGGCACCCGCTCTTTAGTACTCAAAATTTTTGCATCAAAACCCTGAAAATAGGTACACTGTGATTTGTCATTTTACATCTTTTTGCAAAAGCATTTTCCGTAATTCATCTATTTACTGTTGTATTTGCATAATTAGGGTTTTGATGGATAATTGAACATAAGAGAAGAAAAATTGATAATCAAACACCCTAATCCAAGCTTCCCTACATTTGTAAGTGACCAAGGACCTGATAGTGCTTTGCCACTCGATCCTAAGGTCCTTGAACGTAATTGGTGAAAAGAGGATTTAAACATAAAACTAAAACAATCAAAATTTTAACCTTTACATTTTGGTGAATCCATGTTTTTTTGACTTGATTTCACCTTGCTGAGTGTTTGTGTTTAGATTTTCTTTAATTTCATTCATTCATATAGTCGTTCATCTTATTGCATTGAGAAAATTTCAAAAAAAAAAAATCAAAAAAAATCCATTTCAAGGTTTCTAATTTGCATCAATTCATTATAATTTTTCCTAGTTGATGATTTTTGCATTAGATCTGATATAAACTATAGAAAAATACAAAAATTCAATGGATTTCATTGCATTTGCATCATTAATTTGCTAGGGTTTTGTAGAAATTTTGACAATTTTCATTAAACCTAGTAATTCCAAAATCTAGGGTTAGTAGGCAAAATCTTCTTTCAGATTTTTCTAATGATTTTAGAGACTCACTCAAAATTTCATTTGTCTGTAGTCTTTCATTTTAGTGTAAATTTGCATTTAGATTTCAAATATTTGCATTTTTGCATAGAAAATTTCAACGAAAAACTAGCAATTTTCATACATTTTCATTAGATTTGCACTTGCATTTTACATATTAGAGCTTGGAATTCATTTTTAGATCTGAGTATATTTAATTTACATCATAAATTAGATTTCAAAACATTCATATAGCATTTTGTGTAAAGATCTCAAACCTAGGGCTTCAAAAACCTCGATTTTCACTAGATTTGGCCTTATCAACTCTCTAAATTTGCACCATAGGCATGTTGTGAGAGTATTTTTGCACTAATTGGTTGTTATAAGAGTAATTATCTTCTTCCTCTCCTAAAAATATTCACAACACCCTTTTATTGGCCTCTTGTATTGAAAATTTGGTGAAAAACTACACATTTTTACTATTTTTGCCCTAGGGTTTGGCCTAGTTTGCACTCCAAGTGTGTTGTGACAAATTTTATGGATTAAGATGACTGATATCATTGCTTTTATTTTTTGTACCTAATAAAATTGATTCCAAAACACCTTTTTCTAGGTCTTGGAGTTAAAGAACCGTGAAAAATAGCCTATTTTTGCTATATTTTCACTAGGGTTTGACCTTGAGTGGCACCAAAAGCATGTTGTGATAGATATTTTGATATTAAGTGGCTGTTATTACTGATATAATTTTCTATCCATAATCATTTTCCTCACAACACCCTTTTTCATGCTCTTTGGCATTGAGATTTGGTGAAAAAATTGCATATTTTGACATATTTTCACTATATTTTGACTTATCATCTTAGATTTGCATCAAGAGTATGTTGTAAAGGATCCTATTTTTGTTTTGGACTTATATCAGACATATAATTTTTTTTCCTTGATCAAAATCCTTATAACACATTTTCTTTCACTCATTTGCATTGAAAAAGTGCAAAAAATCAAGCATTTAGGTCATTTTTGCATATAACTTTGCACTTGTCTTTTGCATGCTTTTGGGAAAGCTTTTAAAAATCTGATTTGGCATTAATTTGAAAACATATATATCATGGCTACTTCTTTAGAAGAGTTGTTTGCATACATCGTAGACATTGATCATTTCTCTAAATTCACTGATAAGCATCCTCAACTTTTGCAACAAATAGCACACATTCATGATGTTGATCTCTCTATGTGCTCTACATACAAAATCCTTTGTTATATATCTAATTTTTATAGCTTCACAAACTTCATGGGAATATACCCTTGGATATTGGATGATCTCACTAAATTCATGATCAATAATATATATACTAGCGATGACCTCATTATTTTAGATGAAGCCTTAGATGACTTTATGGAACATTCCACTATGGCACCTATTGCTAAAACATGTGATGATAACTTTGGTTTGCCTTATGATCCCTCTCCCAAGGTTGTTCCTCCTCATGAGGATAGTTTGATGCAAGAGGATGATTTCATTGGCACATCTCTTAACATCATACCACCAAATCTTCATTCTAATGCTCACTCTAACCAAGTTGAAGCATTAGCAAATGAAGAACCATCACCACTTTGTCATTCCAATGCTCTCCTTGGCCAAGAGGAAGCATTAGTGAATGAAGAACTCCCTTTAACAAAGAAAATTTCATGGGTAGATAATGAGATTTCATCTAACAACAATAAAAACTCTATCATAATGCATGAAACCTCTATGGATTATCCTACCAACCTTGTTCCCTTAGTTGATTGTTCACACACCTTGGATTTCACTAAGGAAGAGAAGACCTTTAATGTCCCTCCTTTGTTTGAATATTAAATTCATTTGGACATCACTAAGGATGTAGCACTAGTGGATGAGGAGAAGTCTCTCACATTAAATCCCTCAAGGATGGATGTTGAGATCACTCAAAATAATTTGCTTCTCCTACCACCTAAGAGGATACTGAATATGTGTACTAATGAACTTCAAAAAGAACACATCCCCCCTAACATTGAGTCAAACCAAGAAGCATTTAAGAGTGAACAAAATAATAATGACAAAGACTTGGCAATTGTACCTTATCTTTGTGATTGGAAAGAAAATGATTCAAATGATTGTTGATGACTTCTAGCATGGACCTCTCTACATGTATGTATCTTTAACCCTTTATCTCTCTCATGATGTGCTTCCCCCATGATGTGTTATGTATTTTTTAGGCCTCTTGGGATGACCTCAGATTCTCTCATAAGGTCTGGGATACCAGGAGATCACCTCTGTTGTGACCTTCTTCTATTTGTATCATCTTTCTTCTACATTGCCTCTCTCTCTAATTTCATCATTGTGTGTTGTGTCTTACGGACAAAGCATTGTGGTTGGTGACTTGGGGGCACCCTCCTATGTGACTTTCCCTAAGACACTTGTTTCTCCTCTCTTATTTATTGTTTCCCTTCCTCTAGTGTTTCTATCTAGCGGGTGGATGATGAAAAACATTTACACTGATGCGGACCTAGTGTCCCTTTCGAGAGAAATAAAAAAATGGACTTAGTTCCTAATATGATGATGGGGTTGTAATAAATTATCTGACACTTGGCTAGTAGAAGCACTCGTGCTTTCTACGTAGTGATTTTGATGGTATGCTATCTCATTTACAAACCTTAAAAATACTGCTACTCTGTGCACCTTTATTTGTCTTTGAATCTAGCCTTGGTGGTACTCGATTTAGAGAGCTCCGTGATATAGCCCCATGGTTATCCTCGAACTCCAAATTTGTTGTATAACCTTGGCTCTTTGTGTGGTTAATCATATGCATTAATGTTGTTGTTTATCATGATTTTGTAGACACTAACATGTTTCTTGCAGGGATGTGTTTGTGGGAACATTTGGCAATCGTAAAGTATATGTCACCTCTGGGGGCATGGGCTTTGCAAAATCTATGTTCCCTTGTGTGTTTTCTTCCTACCTTAATGTGCTTGATATCGATACCTGATATCAACCACTTTAAGGTGGGGGCATATATAAGGTAAGATGTCTGTTGTAGATGTTAACAATGTGCTTGTCCTCAGATGCAGTGTAAAGACCAGTGCGATGATTGCTTCTTGCATCCTGAGTTTGTTTGCAATCAATCAATCAATCATGTAAGCCCTTTGTGGAGGTGGGATATTGTGTATATCTTTTTTATCTTAATCCCTCTATGGAGGTGGGGATGGTGTATTTCTCAGAGTAGATTGCATCATCCCGTCATTTTCAAAAGTCCCCTGTGGAGGCGGGAAGCGGTTTTGTGACTAACTCAACCCTTAAGCATGTTTTTGACAATTGTTGTGGTGAATCCCAATCATCAGTGTGTGCCTATAATGTACCTAAGATGATGATGCACCTAGAAATAGGAACACTCCATCGCTTGTCGCCGTGTTTTCTCCGTGTCGTCAAGTGTGTGTGTTTGGCGTGCTTTCTTTGTTTGGCATGTTTGTTGCCCCATATGCAGTCTAAAGACTAGCGCAATCATCGCTTCCTACATTTTGGGAGGTTTTACATGTCTTGTGTGTGTTTCCCCATATATCCAGTTTAAAGACCAATGCAATGAGTGCTTCTTGCATTATGGGAGGTTTGTTTACTTTCTAATACTTGCATCTACATTTTATATATATGAGAAAAAGAAAAGAAAAGAAATCATGCTTGTCTTCCATACATTAATGTGTCTTCCATGTATTTACTATATCCTCCATGTTTTACGTGACTGTAACTGTCTTCTCTGTGTTTTGCATGCCTGTTCCTGTCTTCCATGTGATTGACACGTCTTCTTCGTGCTTGTCGTGTTTGCTGTGTTTGTGACCATACTTTAATGCATGTACATACATTAAAGTGGGGGCTAAATGTAACATCAGAAATGTCCCCTTGGGGGCTTTTCCCTCATAAGGTTTAGCTCCCAGGTCTTTTGTGTGCATTTAGGACATCTTACATCATAATTTGGCACCCCGATGGAATGAACCCTAGGTATCATGACAAATGGGGCCTAGGGGGACCCCTTGAGCTTAACCTTACCCAAAATAGGGGGGAGGACTTGGGTGCCCATGCCCTAGTCCTACCCTATTTTGGGTCAAGCCCAAATTTTAAGTGTCAGTTTATGACCATTATTTAGTCCCTAGGCCGACATGGTAAGTTTGAATTTATGAAATTTTGGTAGGAATGTTTGTAGTTGTATATAAAAGCATGTTTAGGCATTCATTTGTAAACTAGAGATTGAAATTATATTACAACTAGCTATCAACTTGTATGTGCATTCTTAAGGTGATTTAAGGATTTCATTGTATTGCAAGAGCAGATTTGTGTTGTCTATGTGTTTGTGTTTGTAGATTTGAGCATCCATTTCCTCATCGAATGAAGAGCATATTCCTCTCATGAGATCTTCACTACAAGGTGACATTAATTATGTTTTCAATTATTATTTCATTTGAATTTTTCCTCTACCTCACAATGGCACACACTCTATATCTGACAAAGGTGTTTGGAAGACTTAAGTTTCCTTCTGGGGCTTGACTGAGGCAAGCTCCTAAACACCACAACCCCCTCCCAAAGTTTTCATGGTTGTAGGTTATAGGTCGATGATGCAGATAAAGTGAAGTTGTAGGAGGGCATATTAAAGTGTCAAAATTGTAGAACAGAAGGAAAAACAACCCCCTAGACTAGGGTTCTTGCTCTTGAAGTTCCACAAGAGGAAAATCTCTGGAACAACAGATACATGTTACAAACCTTGTTTCTAGATCCTGATAAAAAGCAGGGTCTTGGAATTGGGCACCAGCTCTTTAATCCCCAACTTTTCCACCTCAAAACCTTGAAAATAGGTACACTGTGATTTGTCATTTTACATCTTTCTGCAAGAGCATTTTCCACAATTCATCTGTTTATTACCGTATTTACATAATTAGGGTTTTGATGGATAATTAAACATAAGAGAAGAAAAAATGATAATCAAACACCCTAATCCAAGCTTCCCTACATTCGTAAGTGACCAAGGACCTGATAGTGCTTTTCCACTTGATCCT
Source organism: Cunninghamia lanceolata (assembly GCA_027924645.1). Taxonomy (NCBI): domain Eukaryota; kingdom Viridiplantae; phylum Streptophyta; class Pinopsida; order Cupressales; family Cupressaceae; genus Cunninghamia; species Cunninghamia lanceolata. The sequence goes on along the minus strand of BSBN01001272.1, from coordinate 13,047,166 downwards.
AAGGTCCTTGAATATAATTGGTGAAAGGAGGATTCAAACACTAAAATTAAACAATCCAAATTTTACACTATTACAGAATGAAAAGCCATCTCCTTTGTCTTGGATATAGAGTATGGAAATTTGTAGAATCAAAATATACCATGCCTCCAAATGGTTTGACAACTGAAGATGAAATCAAAGATTATGAGTTAACTATAAAAGATAGAGATGCTTTGTTGAGTGCTTGGTCTGATACTGAGCTAATAAAAGTCATGGATCTAGAAACTGCACATGAGGTTTGGGAAAAGTTGAATAAACTGTATGAAGGAGATGATTCTATAAAAAAAACTAAGCTACAAGGCCTAAAAGAAAAATATGAGAGTCTAAAGATGAATGAAGATGAAACCATCACAACCTCCATGCAAAGAGTTGATGAACTTGTCAATGGAATAAAAGGTATGGGAGGTACTATTGGTGATAAAGAAGTTGTGATGAAGATTCTTAGATCTCTACCAAAGTCATACAGTCACAAAGTAGCAACAATTAAAGAAGTAATGACTATGAAAACTATTGATAGAGATCAATTACATGGAAAGATTATAGCCTTTGAGATGAGAGAGTTTGGAGATGCTCTACCAAAAGTTGAAACTGTTTTCAAAGCCAATACTTCAGAAAAGATCTCCAGAGATGAGAAATAAAAGGTGGAACCTGATAATGTGATGTAGGAGCATCCAGTGGTGTAAGGGAAATCTTGCATCACCCCAAAAAAAGATGTGTTTCAAAATTTTTTATGTTCTTTCCATTTCTTTTCAAAATTTGTGGTTCTGGTTCCATAATCGCTTGAATAATGATGTAGGACTTTCAGTTTTTCCAAACTGCTAAAAATAGTAACATGCTATTTTTAGAAAGTTTGCATTTGGGCACGGAATGAAGTGAAAATTTACAAGAAGTTACATAACAGAAATATAAGACCTTTGGCAAAGGAATCACAAAAAAATATTTGCAAGCTAAAAGATATTAAAGTTCTCGTTTCCTGAAAAACACCTGAAAATTATTCAAACTCAGGTTTGAGGCACTAAATGGCCCTGTATGGGCCCAAAAATGGCTAGAACTTGTAGATCAAGTTCTTAGCACGTAGAGCACTCCGCGAGCTTTCCAACGCATAAAATAGTTCGTCAATCGGACACCCAAATCAAAAGTTATGGCTCCCGGAAGTTGACCTATTTTTGGAGGGAGATGCAAATTTTGAAATTAGGTTGTTGGCCGCCAAAAAGGCTATTAATAACTATTTTTGGGAACCCTGTGCAGTAGTAGAGTTAAGGGGGCAAGTGTGGAGTCAAGAATAGGTGGGAAAATAGAAACCCTAGCTGATTTGGGGTTACAGAAGGCTAAAGATTCTAAAGTCTTGAGGTTGGGAAAGTTGTAATGTGTTGCAGCCAGTAGACGATTCATCCTCTTATTGTAATTGAGCTTCTGTAATGTAATGAGTTGCCCAGATAAATAAAAGAAAGTTCTATTTTCTGTGTTCAATTTTTGTTGTTGTGTGTTTTGTGATTTGCCCCCCTTCATCATAATGACTTTGATGAAATTGAAGCTAACTTTATTGACAAGTTGCAAAGAGGTTTTGGTAAGTTCAAAGGAAAACTACCTTTCAAATATTTTTCATGTGGTAAAGTAGGTCATTATGCTTCCAAATGTCTAGAAAGAATTGAAAGAAATAGAAAAAGATTTGAGAATAGGATTAGAGCTCCAAAAAAATGCTACTATGTTAGAGACTTTGATGATGAAGGTGTGACTGATGATTGATCTGATGATGCTAGTACTAGTGCAAATGAATGTTTGTTTATTGATATTAAAGAAGAACATGTGTCTATTAATTCTGCTAGTTGTGTGAAGGAAGAAAAATAAATAGAAGAAAGTGCTTTGGCTATTTAGGTTGAGAAATACAAGGATGAATGGATTATTGATAGTGGATGCTCACATCACATGATCGGTGACAAAAGTAAGTTTGTAAGTTTGGAAAAATATGATGGAGGACTGGTTAGGTTTGGAGACATTGCAGTTGGTAATATTTGTGGAAAATGATCTATTTCATTTGATGGAAAGCATAATACTAACAATGTCCTATATGTGAAGGGCTTGAAGCATAATCTTTTGAGTGTTGGTCAGATGTGTGAGAAAGGGTATGATCTGAGATTCAAAGACAATTGATGCAAGATCATGGAAAGCTCCAGAACTGTGATTGCTTCCGGTAAGAAGACCAGAGGTAACATCTATCAATTAAGAGGAACTAATGACTACTATTTATTAGCCCAAGCAAATGAGAGTTGGTTGTGGCATAGAAGGTTATGTCATATAAAATTTGATAATATGGTGAAGATAATTTTAGGTTAGACTGTGTGAGATTTACCAAAACTTGTGAAACCCACCAGAACTATTTGCAAGGAATGTCAGTTGGGGAAGCAGACAAGAACAAGTTTCAAGAGTAAAGAGAAATTTTCTATTGGCTTGCTGGATCTAGTTCATATAGATCTCTGTGGTCCTACAAGGATAAGAAATCTACAAGGTGATAGGTACTTCAGGTTGCTTATTGATGATTATTCTAGAATGACTTGGGTCACTTTCCTGAGAGACAAATCTGAAGCCCTAGAGAAGTTCAAATCCTTCAAGGCAATGGTTGAAAATGAAATAGAACTAAAAATAAATGCTTGAGGTCTGATAGAGGAGGTGAGTTCACATCAAATGAATTCAACAATTTCTGTGAAGAGAAAGGAATAAAGAGATAGTTGTCTGCACCTACCTAGGACTCCCTAGCAAAATAGAGTTGTGGAAAGGAAGAACATGATAGTTCAAGAGGTTGCTAGAACAATGATAAAAGAAGGTGGTCTGTCAGAAGTTTTTTGGAAAGAAGCTATACATACTATTGTATACATCCAAAACATAGTTCAAGTGAAAGGTAATGGCACTAAAACTCCCTATGAATTGTGGTATGGAAGAATTCCAATAGTAAGATATTTCAAAGTCTTTGGAAGCAAATGCTATATTAGAAGATAAAAAGACCTAGGAAAATTTGATGCAAGATGTGATGAAGGAATCTTCCTTGGATACTCTACCAAGAGTAAGGCCTATTAGTGCTACAACAAAAGGTTGAAAAAGATTGTTGAGAGTGCAAATGTGAATTTAGATGAAGGCAAAGGAAAAATAGTAGATCAAAATAGCTACAAGTCAAATGAACCTTCTATTGTAACTCATGAAGACAAAGTTGAACAAAAAGATAGTCAAGATGAAGAAGAAAATGCCCCAAAAATTATTGCTAAGACCCCTAGGTATGTAAGAATCAATCACTCTAAAGATTAAATTATTGGAGACAAAGAAAAAAGAGTGCTAACAAGGAAAAGAGCTGCAGAAGAACAAGTGACTTACTATTTACTCTCTACAGTTGAACCCAAAATGGTGAATGAAGCTTGCAATGATGAAATTTGGGTAAAAGCAATGTAGGAAGAACTAATGCAAATAGAAAAGAATGAGACTTGGGAATTAGTCCCTAGACCTGCTAACAAAAACATTATTGGAACCAAATGGGTTTTCACGAATAAATTGAATGAAAATGGAGAAGTTGTAAGGAATAAAGCAAGGCTTGTGTGCAAAGGATATTCTCATATTGAAGGGATAGATTTTGAAGAGACTTTTGCTCCAATAGACTGGATTGAAGGAATCAGAATATTTCTGGCATTTGCAACCCACAAAGATTTCAAAGTGTATCAGATGGATGTGAAGTTTACTTTTCTGAATGGTGAGTTAGAAGAAGTATACATTGAGCAACCACAAGGATTTTAGCTATCAAATCAAGGTGATATGGTATGCAGGTTGAAGAAAGTATTATATGGACTCAAGAAAGCTCCTAGGGCATGGTATGCAAGGTAGGATAAGTACTTATTGTAGTTAGGATTCATTAAAGCTACTGTTGATAGCAATATTTATTTCAAGATTAATGGTGATCAAATTTTTATTGTTGAAGTTTTTGTTGATGATATCATCTTTGGAGGAAATGAAGGTATGTGTATGAAATTTTCTGGTGAAATGAGGAAAGAGTTTGAGATGTCTATGTTTGGTGAAATGAATTTCTTCCTTGGTCTATAAATCAATCAATCAAATAAAGGAATCTTCATATATTAGTCTAAGTATGTGAAAGAGTTGTTGAAGAAATTTGGGATGGAGGACTCTAAACCGATATGTACTCCCATGGTGATTGGCTAAAAGTTGAGAAAAACTGATGAATCACTTAAGACTAATCAGAAAAAGTACAGATCCATGATTGAGGGATTGATTTATCTAACTGAAACTAGACCTAATATTATGCATGTAGTGTGTCTTATTGCAAGATTTCAAGTTGATCCAAGAGAATCACATGTGATGGTAGTAAAGAGAATCCTGGGGTACTTAAAAGGCATTCTAGATCATGGGCTATTGTATCTAAAGGATAATAATTTCACTCTTAGTGATTATACATATGTTGATTGGGCTGGAGATATTGATGACAAGAAGAGTACAAGTGGAAGTGCCATCTTCTTGGGAAATAGATTAGTTTCATGGCTGAGCAAGAAACAAGATTCAATTTCCTTGTCAACTACATAAGCAGAGTATATTGCAATAGCATGTTACTGTACTCAAGTGTTATGGATGAAGCAGACTTTAAAGGATACAAGAGTTGTTTATGAAGATCCAATTGCAATTCTATGTGACAATACAAGTGCCATAAATATTTCCAAGAATCCAGTGATGCACTCAAGAACAAAGTATATATCCATAAGGTATCACTTCTTGAGAGAAAAGGTGATAGAGAATGAAGTAAAGTTAGAATATGTGTCCACAAAGGATTAGGTTGCAGATGTCTTCACCAAACCTCTGCCTAAGGATACTTTTAAGTATCTCAAAGAAAAGTTAGGGGTCATTACCCCTCCTACCCTAAACTAAGATGCATGAGAATGCATCAATCCAGTGGTTCTCAAAGTCTCATTGTTTAATCTGGATTTTTGTTTTGAGAGCTACTTCTTAGGAAGAGTAGCTAGAGGTGTTGGTAACAATTTAGTTGAATCAAAGCAGGAGAATGCAAGTATGTGCCCTTTGCCATTGATGTCAAAGGGGGAGATAAATCATGTGAAAAACTCAGGAGGAGAAAGAATGTAGGTGTAGATTTGTAAAGAAAAAGGGGGAGAATCTTGTCTTGATGGTTCTTTCAATTTTTTTTTCACATCATATGTTTCCATCAATGACAAAGGGGCAGATTGTTGCAAATATGTGCCTAATCGGTGTTGTCATTGATGTCAACATGTATGTGTTGTCATTAGTGTCAACTGTGCCTATTTTGTTGCTTGCCTATAATAAGTGAGATCAGTGATATTTTTAGTGGCTAATATTTGCTAATTGGCTAATAGTTGAAATTGGGGATTCAAATTTTGGCTAATAGTACAAGCTATAAGGTGACCAGAATCACCATATTTTTACAAAATTTTATTTTAGTCCTAGTTAAATTGCTAGAATATTTATTTTATTAAAATTTTAAAGTAAAAAATTCATCATAATATTCGATACCTAACTAGATTAGATTCACCTAAATTTTATAAGTATTAGTAGAAAATGAAATTAATTCACCAATAATATTATATAATTATTGGTTACTTTAGGGCTATATCACCAATTTTTAATCACCATCATTGATTTTATTTATAATCTAACAACTGCAGTTGTATTTCAAGGGTTAAAATCACCCATGGAACTCCAATGCCCATTGAGCCTGAAATTGTATTTGGGTTGTTGATCTCAATTTATAATCTAACAGATAGGGTTAAATTCCATGTGCTAAAATGTACCCATGGAGCTCCAATTCCCATGGGGCCCAAAATTGCATTTGGGACATTGATCTTAATTTGGGCTATTGATCTCCATTAAGATCAATGTCCCAAATGCAATTTTGGGCCCCATGGGCATTGGAGATCTGCGGGTACATTTTGGTCCATGGAATAGAACCCTTGAACCATTAGATATAAATAAAATCAATGGTGGTGAAAAATAATTCAAGTCCAATTTAAAATATTAAGAAATTAAGGAATCATAGACATGAGCACTACACCTTAAACTAGTCAATCACTACCACCTTTAGGCCTTTACTTTCCCATAGGAATTTAATTTATTTTTTAGGAAGCATTCACCATGGTAATTAATGCATTTTTCTATTTTTTGTCAATATTCACCAGGATTTTCTACAAATTTCTAGTGATTTAAAAAATTTGCCAATAAAATTAAATATTTTTTTCAAAAAAAGGAAAGATTCGCCAATAGAAATTAAGATTTTTTCCAAAAGAAAGGAAGATTTGCCAGGATTTTATGTCTTTTTTCAAGACTGGTTTCTTAAATTTATCATTGAGTGAGATGATTTGTTGAGGATATTGAGAAAATTAGCTCCTTCGGTAGAAACAATGAGTTGCAGTGGAAACAGTGTATTGCATATTGAAGAACAATCCAAGAGATTGTTCTGCATTTCATGTAGGATAAATATCTTTGTCTGTGGATTGTAAGTTATTTAGAAGTCTATTTGAAGTTGTTATATTCTAAGTTTGAGCCTCCAGTATGAAGATTTGAGTGAGTCATGTTCACCAGAGTGAAAAATTCTTTTTCTACATCTTTGGTGGTGATAGGGAGAAAATGTTATGCTTTGCATTCCTTCGCATTGAAATATTTTGGTCTGTGGTTCTAGAGTTAAGTATGGAATGATGATAAGTGCTTTTAACTACAATTGTTTGTGATTTGGTAGTCTGCAATCTATCCTTACCTTATGATAGTGGTTGATAGTGTTGTTCTTGTGCTCTGATTTGAAGAATCTTCTTGACATAATGGTTAGAGATCATGCGGTTATTCCTAGTGATTAAAATGTGCTTGTGGATGTCTCCTAATCATGTTCCTACCTTTGGATTGGTTCACAAAGAGAAAATTGGATCATGATGAAGCATGTTCTTAGTAGACCTAGTGTTCTCACTAGTCTTGGCTGACTCAGTTCTTTTCATTGATTGTGGAGATACCTTGAAGATTGTGGAAGTGTATTGTGGCGAGAAGAATTGTGTTTGAGTCCCAACTAAGGCATGACATGATCTACATACATCTTTACATCTTTTCCTTAGCAAAATTTGTATTAGGTCTAGACCTATCTTAAGAATGTTTATAATGTCGACCTTGGAGGTTGTTCCAATGGTTGATGAATGTATTGTTGACCTTGATGTACATTCCAAGGTTGATGAATTGTATAAAATCATGTAATGTAGTTGTGAAAAAGTGTGAGTATGCGAACATGAAGAGATAAGAGTGAAGGTGTGAAAGAGCAGAGCAGAGAAGTTTTATTGTGCTTCAAAGGAACTAAACCTAGGCATGAAGTAGATGCTATTCAATTAGTTCACCATATTTGGCAGTGAGCCACCCCTTGGTAGTGAGCCATCCTTTGGCAGTGAGCCATTCTTGTAGTGAGTAATTTGGGCAGTGAGCCTTGTAGGCAATGAGCCTCTAATTTTTGGTATTGTTATAACTCATATATTTTTGTGGGCTAACACCCACCGTGGTTTTTCCCTTTTAGGGTTTTCCACGTAAAAATCTGGTGTCTACTTTGTTGAATGTGTGATTGTGATCAAGTCTATGGTTGTCATGCCCACATTTCCCATGCGGTCACGACATGCAACACACATACCATGTCCACATTTTTCATGTGGTCATGACACAAAATATAAAAAAAAATTCCACATATCCCTAGAAACCCCCTCGCACGCGTCAACATGCTCGGTGGCAATACGCATAAGGCGTAAACATGTCAATCAAATCTTGGGGTAGTGTGATTACATACACAATCCCCTGCATGATGGTAGCCGACTAGGGGGTTATGTGACGCAATAAGCGTCGCCATTAGGGTTAGGATCGATTTGAGCCAAACCCTAAGTTTCCTAAATGAGTGATGTGATTTTGACATGTGTCGAGATCAAAACCCTAATGCTAGAGTATAAAAGATTAAATGACAAGCTCATCCACACCAAATTATTTTGTGAAAATCATTAAATTAATAAATCATGCATAGATTAAATCATTTAATTAACTAATCTAGATTCTCGAAAAAATTCAGCAGCATAACGCCTCTTGGGCATACAAGGGAAAAATTCTTAAATAATTAAAATGGTCACCTACTTCGACCCTTTCAAAATTTAATATAGTTAATGTTTAAATAATCTCACCTACTTAATCTTTCCCTATAGCATTATTAATAAATTAAATAATTTGACTACATTAACTTAAAAGGGATTCGCATCAAAGAGCGAAAAGAGTGTGAAGAGGTAATCACCACTGCCACCGTTGTGGCCCACAACACCAGCGAAAGGGGAGTTGGATGGGTGGATGCCCACCCAACAATGGCTGCCAAAAGAAGATCAGGGGAGGGTGCCGTCACCCCCCCCTCTTCCTTACATTTTTTTTTGTTTAAATTTTTAACGGTAGAAATAATAAAAAAAGTAACAGATCCAAAAAAAACTTTTAATATAGATTTGTATATATATATATATATTTAATTTTAACTGGGAAAATGTAAATAACTGTGAGTATATATATATATTCTCTTTTCAAAACAAGCCCATATTATCAAAATTTATCCTATTGTCAAAATGCATTTCTCAGCCATTGATATTATACCATCAGATAAAAGGATGATGTCTTATATATATTCAGCTAACTAACTAGTTTTTAGACATATCCATATAAAGGAAACAAATGACATGTGTATTTACCCATAGTTAAGGCATCTATGCAACTTCACATAATAATAATTCTTGAAGATTACACCAGTTATTCCATAAAACAAATAACAACTTATTATAGATTTTCCAGTAAGGATTAAACATATTTTTCTGATGCATTTATATTATTTGAACAGTGAAAAGTTCCTTTCAACCTATTTATACATTGTAATACAAATATCATGAAATTATATTTTTTTCTTCACTTGAATAGAGTACTGATTTACAACAAGAAACATAGAAATACATTTGAATGCTCACACAACTAATACAATCCTCTCTCTCTCTCTCTATATATATATATATATTTAATGCACAGAATTAATATATTTCACACAACAACATATTTATTTTTCATTTGCAAAACATTCTCACAGCAACATATTGAAATAAAAACAACACATATTGCATTTTTTTTTGTAACCACAAGTATGGTAGATTACAACATTAAATATCATATAAAAAAATACATATTAAGAGAACATTTTCTCTCATTTCTTTTTCTTTGTCCAACTACAAATAGACCATACTTTGGCCATGGCTGTCAAGTAGCCAAAACAAATAATAACAACTCCAACAAAGGTAAGACTACACCCAAGCTCGAGTCTCCCCACAAACCTGTAAAAAATAAAACAATGGAGGACACATCCAAGCCACCAAAACGCTCTCCTCCCTACCATAGACCCATAAGTGGGTCACCCCTGAGCTTGGAGGCTGATCTTCACACGGGTCTCAAACCACAATACAACAATAAGCAAACCACACAATAACAAGAAGAACACCCATAAGGTTTACACAACACAAAATCCATAAAAATGAATTTGAGGGGGTAGGAGAGTGGACTCTCTCTACTTAAGGGGTTCACTCCAACCAACTCTCATGAATCTATAACAAGGCCTCAAGCCTAAAATACTCCATGATAATAATAATACACCAAGGCACTCATGCCAATAATATGATCACCAAAAATCTCTTCCCAAATGCCCTCAAGGCCACAAATATACCAATGCAAAGAGGGTGACCTCAAGGAGGTTCACTCCTCTCCCACTGCTCACATGAATGGACACACCAAGAATGGTAGTCTCATTCAATACAACCATAAAACCCAACACAACAAAAATTCATAACACACAAAACCATTCACACAAGAAATTGAAAATACATGAGGAAGGCTCATTGCCTTGAGGCTTACCTTAAAAATCCCAATAATGGAAGAGGGTTGTAGAAGAGATATGCACTTTCTCCTTCAAGCCACCTTCCAGGAACTTCAACTCTCCCAAAAATCCTCCAAAGATAGCCAAAAATCCCAAAATGAAAGAACCCCTTTCCTCTCACAAAGAGGACATAATATAGGCTTCATTCCAAAGCTTTGAGGAATGAGAAGGTGACACATGTCACCTTCTCCTTCCTTTTCCCAAGCCACTTGCAAGGAATATGGAATGTGGGGGTGACATGTGTTGCTCTCCCATCCATTCCAAGCTCACCCTCTCCACATGTGCTCTCACACCTGTGTGAGAGAAAATGTGGAGAGATGACATCTCTCAAAATGGGCTCCAAGAGGATAAGGGATGACACATGTCATCACCTTATTCTCTAAAGGAAGCCCATTCACTCCAAGATTCTCTCACACATGTGTGAGAGCATTAGAGGATGGTTCCACACACTTGGGGGTCTTGAAGACTCCCAAAGTCTTCAAGGTGATGGGAATCCATGCCTTGGAAATGGGAATGGGTCATGTTTCAAGGCATGCCTCATCTCCCACTCCAATTCAAATTAGAATTTCGTCACTTTACTTCAGGCTGAAGTTAAAGTGACTAGATAGAGGTAACCCTAGGGTTTGGCATGCTCAAATGGGCCCTAGACCCTAGGGGTACCACCTAGGATTAATTTTAGCCCATAATAAACACTTTAGGAGGTAGAAAATCACATAAAATGACCACTAAAAATAAAAGACACCAAATGGTGTAAATTAAATCACATAATTTCACAACACTTCAATTTAAATAATATAAAAGGGTGAAATCTAAGCCAAATAATAAAATGCAGATATTTATGAAAGCATCATAATAATTCACACATGATCTTGTCCCCCTGAGACTAGATCAGTCTAACATGGGAAACACATTAGGTGTGAGATCGATCTTCAATTTTTCGTGGCCTGGAAAATCACCTGCGCACTTGAAAAAATAGATTAATCCAACATATATATCATAGCCAAAGCAAAGAAATGCATACAATCACACTATTGCATAATCATTTAAAACATTATAAAAATCACATCATAAATAAGATTCATAACTGCATTTCTATATACTATCTCAGAATCAAAATCGCATAGCAAATCCATATAATGATTTCACAACTAACATCTCTAATATCATCAAAATGCATACCACATGTCTAATCATCATCAGTGAATCAAAACCAAGATATAGTCACATCACAACATACTAAACATAGCTAACCAAAATAAAGGAATATAGTCTAGAGAATCTGCATATCGGGATCAACAGTCCCCAAATGTCAAAATGTCATCAACTGTAAATATGGAATAAGAAAAATAAAGGAGTGAAATAAATAGTCCTCACATCCTCCCCCACTAAGACTAAACTTCCTCCTAGAAGTCGTCAAAGAGGTGAGGATAAAATGTCCTCAATCTAGCTGCATCCTCCCATGTTGTCGTGACCTCATCATATCTGTCCCACTGAACCCTAACTTGGTCTAGCTCTTGATCTCAAAGGCCTAGCATCTGACGAGCCAATATGCGAATTGGCTCCAAAGCCAATTGCCTATCCGCCTCTACCTATAGAGCACTCCAGTCCAATACATGAGATAAATCAGATATATATGGCTACAAAATAGACATATGGAACACATTGTGGATGTGCAATAGGCTAGGTGGCAAGGCTAGACTGAAGGCTATGGGTCCTATCCACTCCAAGATCTCAAAAGGCCCAATGAACCATGCTGTCAGCTTAGAGCCCTTTCCATAATGGATTGGACTCTTGTGTGGCCGCACTATCAAGAAAACTCTATCGACGACTGAGAAGCTCCGATCTAGTCTCTTAGCATCGGCATACTTCTTTTATTGATCTTACACCTCCTGAAGTCTCTATCTAATCAAGGTCACCTACTACTCGATATCTTGCACCAGCTCTAGCCCAATGGCAACCCTATCCTCTATACGATCCCAACTCAATAGTGTCCTGCAAGGTCTATCATACTAGGCCTGATAAGGAGGCATACCCAATGAGTTGTGATGCCCATTATTGTAGGCAAACTCAACCAGATATAAATGTGTACGAGGAAAAATTGATTAAATCTAAACTAATAAAACTAAAAACCAATCACATAAAGCGAACCAATCTAAGTAAAAGCCATTATCATAAAATCAAAGACAAATGAAAGCCATTACCAAAATTTGTGTTGTTCCCTTTGGAGACGTGTGGATTGCTCAAGTTGCGAAACCATAGCTGCAACAAGCAAGTAGTGCGCTCAAGAGATCAATGTTAAGAGATCGTAAGGTTGCTCAATCGACGTGTTTTGTATGCTCAAAGCTCTGTTAAGTATGCCTGAGAATACGATCGAAGAGAGAGAGGCTTAATGAAGGAGATGAGGGGTGTTTATATAGATTTCAACAAGGATCGATCAGCGGTCCAGATAATTTAGAAGAATTAACAGAGGAGAACAGTTGAGGAACATGCAACGAATAAGAAGAAGACATGTGTCTTGCTTTCTTTTGCATGAGAGGAGTTATCAAGAATAGAAGAATGAGTTAAAGCAATTAATAGAATGTAATGATCAGTTAAGTGATTTAAAACAAGTAGAAGAGATTTGCATGAGAATGAGAAGATATTTTGCTTTATTAAATATAGAAAGCTTGAGTTATATTAGAGATAACTCAATTTAGAAGAAAAAATAACTTAAATCAATAATTGATTTATTTAAATTTAGAGAAGATATTATTGGAAGAAATAATTAAATAATTGGAATTATTTAATTTAGAAGATTTAGAAAGCAAATTAAATAAATAAATTTATTTAATTGTTGTGCATGTTTTTGGAAGAATAAATTTTGATTTAATTAAATAATGTAAATTATTTAATTATAGATAAGATAGAATTTGTGATGAATTAATTAAATAATTGATTTATTTAATTAATGTAGATTTGATTTTTGGAAAGAGAATAATAATCTAATTAAATAATTAAAATTATTTAATGTTGGAAGAATAATAGAGGAATTTAATTTAATTAATTAAATAAAGAGAATTTATTTAATTAATGTCGAAAGTATGTGATTTAGAAGAATTTGGTGAAATTAATTAAATGATTAGATTATTTAATTAATGTTGAGTGCAGGTGATTAGGAAGAAATGATGAAATGCAAGTAGTGTGACAACTTAGTCATTTTAGGGTGTCTACATTTTGCCCCTCTTTGATGCAATGCACCTTGTAGCGTTGCATCAAAGAAATCAATAGTTGAATACATGATACAATTTATTGATGCCCCAGTGTAGGTAGTTGCCCCAGCATAGTTAGTGTAGGGTGCCCCCTCGAGAGGAAAGACATGGAAGTGACAGAAGAACTGTGTTGACACTTGACTAGAAGATTTTGTTGGAGAGAGGTGAGGTTGGATAGATGATAGATAGAAGAAAGGAGATAGGAGAGAACATGAGAGAAAGACTGTTGATCGATCTTTGCTGGAAAAACTATATAAGGCCATGGGTAAATGGATGGTGTAAATGGATGAGCTTGTTGCAATGGTTTCACATTTGTTTATAAAGAGCAATCCTTATTTTTGATATAGCACGTGGATAGTTCGCCACCAAGGTATAACAGACCAAGGTGCAGTAATATCCGAGTGTGTGGACATTGACTCTGTAAGCAAGCGGATTGATCTTAGATCCCTTTAGACATAATATGACCTTGTTGGAACATGTGAATGAGCCATAGTCTTGAACATAAAATAAACTTCAACACATGTCAATGTAAGAAGAGTATTAAATATGTAAGATGCTAGGTCGTAACACACACAAGATAAATAGAATGCTAAGAAAGATGCTAAAGATCATTCCTCAAACACGGCACACAAAAAAATAATGACTATGCCCCCAATCCATACTGCATCGCAACATACCAAGATTATAGATAAATCAAGGTAGCCTTGAATAGGTAATGGATAAAGGAACAAAAGATAAACCATAACACAAATTGACTGACTTTCAAAGTAAACATACAGCCAACATATTCTCTTGCCAAAGAGGTTGCTCAGGATAGATTGGATAGGAAAGATAACAGCCTTATCGTAGGAGCTCTGTATCCGTTAAAGGGTGCTATCTACCTAAAAAGACAATGTCTTGCTGTAGGAAATGCCACATGTCGCATGAGACGTGTGTGTTGGTCTCGATCATGGAACACTTTGCAGAAGACAAGCTTGTTGATCTGGTGCTTTGGTTAAGCAGGACTTACTTGATGTTGGCAATCGGAACAGCAGGATAGTAGATGACTCTAGAAAGAAGCTGCTTTGCTTTAGGTTTGTTAAGGACTTTTGCTTGGAAAGGATGCGCCAGCTTGTTGCTTGAGTTAGTTAAGTCGAGGTGAATGGATTTTGATAAATGAAAGACTAGAAGGATGACAGTGCTAATGGATTGGGATGGGTGGAGAATGATGAATCGTGTGTGCCTGAGTACTAGATACATCCTTCGTATTCCAGACTGCCTACATACCCTGTATCCACGGGATCAAGGCACACTTACGATGGAAGATGAACGTGATAAATATGTAGTTCTGGATAGAGTGATGAGATGGGTCAAGGTGAAAGGGGGAGATTTTATGTACCTGAGTACTGGATACTTCCTTCATATTCCAGACTACCTACATACCCATATCCATGGGATCAAGGTACCTTAAGATTGAGAAGATGATAATATGTAGTTCTGGTAAGGGTGATGATGTGGGAAAAGTGTTGAGAAGATAACAGCCTTATCATAGGAGCGATGTGTCCGTTAAAGGGTGTTACCTGTGAATCACAAGAAAGAGATTGAAGTGTGCGTTGCAAACCATGAACAAGGAACCAATCCTAGACCTAAGTTAAGGAAAGAGTTGCACCCATTCCGGTAGAGGAAACTGCATGGGTCATTGCCGAAGAAGACATAGAAAGACTTGACCTAGGACAAGACAGTGTTAACTGTAGAAACAGATCAAGATGTGGGGTGACAATGATGGACATTGACAAATTTCCAAGCTATACTAGATAAGGAGATGGAAATGCAAACAAGGTCAATGGTTTTATTATGGATGGATGGAAGGCGTGCTTTGTGTACTGGACATGGAGTGGACAAGACTCAATAGACGATGGATGCTGACTCTACACATAGCACCTATTTGCCAGGTTTTCACTATGGTACTTATCCAAGGCACCTGTTTGCCAGGTTTTCACCAGAGGACGGATTTTTTTTGGATTTTTTTTTGTTTTTTATTTTTTTGTTGTTTTTTGTTATTTTTTTTTTTTTTGGAATACTCTGAGGATCAGGCATAGAACTTCTTGAGATGGACACTGTTAAGTGGCTCATCTAGAGGAATGTCGTCAGGTGTAGCTAAAGTATAAGCTCCTAATCCATATGTTGCTGTGACAATGAAGGGACCTAACCAGTTAGGCTCAAACTTGCCCTTCTTTTCTTGATCTACTTGATTTCTCTAATTTTCTTTTAGTACAAGATCACCAACTTGAAACTGTCTTTCTTTGATCTTTTTGTTGTAATTATGCCGGAGGCAGTTTTGATAGACATGGAGATGATTAAGTGTGGCAAGGCGCCTCTCATCTAGTAGTTCAAGCTCAGCTAATCTGGAAGTATGATACTCGTCTCCCCTGATCAAGTCCTGCATGGATACTCTGAGGGATGGGATCTCGACCTCTATAGGTAGGATGGCTTCAGAGCCATAGACAAAGGCATAAGGTGTGGCACTAGTTGGTGTTCTGATACTAGTGCGGTAGGCCCATAGGGCGAGATTGAGTTGCAAGTGCCAATCATGACCAGCTTCATTGACTATTTTCTTGAGGATTTTGAGAATGGTTTTATTGGAAGCCTCAGCTTGGCTGTTACTCTGCAGATAGTAGGGAGTTGAAAAGTGATGTTGGATATTGTATTGTGTGCACAAGGCACGGACATCTTGGTTCTTGAATGGTCTCCCATTATCAGTGACAATGGCTTGGGGAATACCATACCGGTATATGAGGTAGTTTAGGATAAACTTGGCTATTTGCTTACCGGTGATATAGGTCATAGGAATGGCTTCCACCCACTTCGTGAAATACTCAGTGGCGGTAATGATAAACTTGTGGCCATTTGAGGAGGAAGGGTGGATTTGTCCTACGAGGTCGAGACCCCATTGAGAAAAAGGCCATGGAGTTGTCACAGGTTGTAATTCATGAGCTGGTGCGTGAATCAAATCTCCATGCTGCTGGCATTGTAGACACTTCTTAGCAAACTGGGCAGCATCTTGCTCTATTGTAGGCCAGTAATAACTTGTTCTGAGTATCTTCTTAGCAAGATTAGGACCGGTGGAATGTGCGCCACAGACACCTTCATGTATGTCTCGTAAGGTAGCTTCGGCTTCTTCTGCGTTAAGACATCGTA
This sequence comes from Cunninghamia lanceolata, assembly GCA_027924645.1. Taxonomy (NCBI): domain Eukaryota; kingdom Viridiplantae; phylum Streptophyta; class Pinopsida; order Cupressales; family Cupressaceae; genus Cunninghamia; species Cunninghamia lanceolata. Next base: position 13,030,726 of record BSBN01001272.1, on the reverse strand, counting down.
AGAGGATACCATCGAGACTCCGGTGATATAGTGTATCACCCAGAATGATGTAACAAGAGGATTGACGGATAAAGGTTTTGCATTGGGTGGATGATAGGTCAGGGGGAAAGGTTTTGTTCTTGAGGTATTCATAGATATCTTCATACCATGGGGAATTGGGACCAACAAGTTTGCAGATGATTTTAGTAATGGGAACATCGATGGCTGGTATCAACAATTGCTCGATAAAGAATTCGCATTTATGTGTATTTGTAGGCATGTCGATCAGTGACCCTACAGAAGCCATAGAATCCACAGCTTTGTTATGCTCTCTTGGAATTTTCTCAAATGTGATGCTAGAAAAATGTGGTTTGTAGGCATCCACTAGTTGCTTGTAGGGGACCAACTTTTCATCTTTTATTTGGTATTCATCTGTAACTTGGTGAATGACTAGCTATGAGTCTCCATATACTTGTAATTCTGTGATGTCCCATGAACTGCTGTATTGAGACCTATAATGAGTGCTTCATACTTGGCAATGTTGTTGGTGCAAGGGAATGCAAGCTGATATGACTTAGGAATATAGTCATTTTGAGGTGTGACAAACAAGATGCCGGCTCCTGATCCATGCTGTGTGTAAGAACCATCAAAATACAACTTCCACATTATGGAGTTAGCAAGAGTGAAGAGATTTTCATCAAGAAAGTATGCTACCATAGGATGTGTATCTTTCATAGGTGCTTCTGCCAGTTGATCCGCGAGGGCTTGTCCTTTGATTGCTTTACGATCTGTGTACTCAATATCGAACTCACTAAGGATCATGACCCACTTAGCTAGTCTGCCTGTGAGAGCTACTTTTGCTAGTAGATATTTCAAGGGATCAATCTTTGCTATCAGATTTGTATGTTGGTTCAGCATGTAATGCCGCAACTTTTGGGAGGCGAACACTACTGCTAAACAAGCCCTTTCCATTGGTGAATAATTGAGCTCATATCCCACCAAGGTTCTACTAATGTAATAAATTGCATGCTCCTTTCCTGATTCATCATTTTGTGCTAGTAGGGCCCCTAGGGCCGAGTTTGTAGTAGAGATATATAATATCAAAGGTTTGTCTGCGACTGGTGGAACCAATACAAGAGGTGTAGCTAGATACTCTTTAAGTTGATCAAACGTTGCTTGACACTTGTTGTCCCATCGAAATGAGACATCCTTTCAAAGCAAGTGTTGAAAGGGTTTACATTTATCTGCTAGCTGTGATATGAAACGTTGAATGGACTGCAACCTTCCTTGAAGGCTCCTTAGTACTTTAAGGTTCTTGGGTGGAGGCATCTCCACTATAGCCTTTACTTTTTCTGGATCGACTTCGATGCCTCTACAAGATACAATGTATCCCAACAGCTTCCCTGATGTTACACCAAATACACACTTCTTTGGATTGATTCTTACTTGGTATTTTTCAAGCCTGTCGAAGATCTGTCCTAGAACCTGTATGTGATCAGCCCTAGAAGATTTGGCCAGTATATTATCAACATAGTCTTCCATGATGTGATGAAAGAGATCATGGAAGATCACTGTCATTGCTCTCTGATAGGTTGCTCCTGCATTCTTCAGACCAAATGGCATGACACACCAACAATAATTGCCCCAAGGACAAGTAAAGGTTGTTTTATGTTGATCCTCCTCTGCTATCCTTATCTGGTTGTAGCTTGAGAATCCGTCCATGAGAGAAAGCATCTCGTGACTTGCTGTCAAGTCCACTATAATGTCAATGTTTGGTAGTGGAAAGTCATCTTTGGGACATGCCTTGTTGAGATCTCTAAAGTCATTACACATGCGGATGCACCCATTAGGTTTAGACACAGGTACAATGTTTGAGACCCAATCTGAATAGTTGATGGGTCATATGAACTTTGCATCTAATAATTTCTGTATCTCCACTTTTACCAAGAGAGCGATCTGTGGGTACATCTTTCTCAACTTTTGTTTGACTGGTTTCACTTTGGGATCAACTGTGAGATAATGAACTACTAGCTTAGGGTCTAGCCCTGGCATATCTACATAGGTCCATGCAAAGTTGATGGTTCTCTGTAAGAAGAATGTGTTAAGATTCCTGTGCTCTGTGTCAGATAATGATGCTGCTAGGAATGTGGTTTTTGCATTTTGCTCTGTACCTAGGTTTATCTCTGTAGAATCTTCCACTAGGAGAGCTGACTTCTCTTGATACTTAGATGGTAGGGGAAGGTCAAATCCTCCATCCTCAGGTGCCACAGTTGGGTTTTCACCTTTGGATACGTCCTTTATTTTTACTATTTTGTGATCAGGAGGTGCCACAGTGTGGTTTTCACCTAGAGATCTTTCTTTATTTGTAATTTTGCGACTGGAGGATTTGGCATTCTCACCAAAATAAGTCGTTGGCTCTAGTTCCATTACAAAACCTGCTTTATGATTGCCAAGAGGGATACCTTCCCGAAGTCCCATGAACTCAGCTAAAGCTTTATCATTCTGAAATACATCTATAACGGGGGACCCTTGTTGGTCCCAATCGATAAGTTCACGGTAGACAAGTGTGACATTTTGGGTGCTGGTGGTGGAAGTTAAGGATACTGAGGATAACGTAAAAATGGAGGATTCTGCGAATAGGTTGGTCATATGGAGGGACGAGTCATCGATGATATCCTCTGTAGACGTCAAATCGGTAGGAAAAGTGTCAGCTACCTCGTCGAGGATATACTCGATGTCCAAGGCATGCAGTACCTTCTTACCAAATCCTAATCCCTTCTTGTCTAGCTTCTTTGTTACAACAATGGGTTCCATAGTTCCTTGATTCTGTTTCCCAAGGTCACCTTTACCTTTATAGCCCATGTTTTTTACTATCCTTAAGCCATTGCCATATTGCTTGACTGGTATTGTGACTGGTTCTTTCTCCTTATAGAGCCAAGAAGAAATGTCCTCAATAGTTTCCTCTTCCAATAACTGTCCATGTTGGAATTGGGTTAGGAATGTTGGGGGAGGAATAGCTGCTTTTTTGGTTACTTTGGCAATGGGTGGTTGGCCGTAAGATTTTGGAGATAAAGGCATCCGCCCTACACAACAAGATTCTAAGATATCGTAAGTGCCAAAGCCTATATCTCAGATGCGAGCTGTGATTTTGGGGAGGGGTGTAGATTCACTTGTAGAGGCTTGCGTCAGAGTTTCAGGATCAACATATAGTGGGGATTCAAGGGCTTTGTCATTTTTAGGCACTTGGTTGCAATTCTTATAGCTTCCTTGTAAGACACGATAGAATTCAAAAGGATTAGGGTCTCCTGGGATGGTGATCTCCATACCATTGAATGGGAATTTTAGGGACTGATGGTACGTGGAGGGAACAGCTTTCATTGCATGGATCCATGGGTGACCTAGGATAATGTTGTAAGGCGGTTCAATATCAAGAACTTGACACCGAGTTTCAAGCATGACAGGGCCCAGTTGTATAGGCAAGTGAATAACACCTTCTGAACGGCGTTCTGCATCATCATACCCCTTGATTGTAATACTATGATCAGTGTTGATGTGATCCTCAGAGAATCCCAATTGCTTAAGTAACTTTAAAGAACAAATGTTGAGACCAGCACCACCATCTATGAGTATACATTTGATTTTGCACTTATGTATGAGAACTTCAATATGAAGGGCATCATTGTGACAAGGATCATGGGATGGGAGGTCCTTTTCAGAGAAGACCACATTGTAGGGTGAAGTAATGTTACCTACTATAGCTTGGAAATCCGTGACTGCTATGTTGTTGGGAACCGAAGACTCTTGGAAGGCTTTTTCTAGCACTACTCTATGTGCAGGTCATAACTGTAGAAGGTCCAAGATAGAGATCTGTGCTGGCATTTTCCTTAGATGTTCAACAAGATTATAATCAGATTGAGCTGGAAGACTAGGTGTAGGACCACAAATGGTGACATGACCACGACGAGTTGTAATAGCGCAATCCGTAGAGTTGCCTTTGATTGTGAGGGTAGACACTCAACTCTCTTCGAAACGACCGACAATGGAATCAAATGAAGTGGAAGCATGATTGATACCTTTACCTCTATCCTGAGGAGGAGGTGGACCATGATGAGGGAATGGTTCCTTGTACATATCAAGATCTTTGTTTGTGTTTTGAGCCGCTTGTTCATTCTCAAAAGTGATTAGGTTTCCGTTGATGAGATTTTGGATTAGGTGCTTGAGTTTCATGCATGATGTAGTTCTATGCCCTTTGCTCCTATGGAACTCGCAGTATTCATTTTCTCTATACCACATAGTTTTGTAAACTGGTTCACCATATGGGGGTGCATCTGGTAAGGTGATGAGTCCTTTTTGTAAAACCTATTGTAGGACTGACTCCATAGGCACTCCCAAGGGAGTAAATTGATGTCGTGGAGGGTAATCTTGTTGAGGTCGCTCCTGTTGTCATTGTTGTTGATTTTGATATGGTTGCCGATGTTGTTGTCGTTGTTGAGGTGGAGCTTGACTTGGTTTGGAGAGCTACAGCAGTGTTTACAATGTTTGGACATGTTTAGAATCAACCACACCATCGTTAACCACGTTTTTGTTTTTGTTCCAGTATTTGGGTTTATCGTTCGATTGTTGATGAGGAGCGTTGTCTTTCGTTTCTTTGAAGATTTTGACCACACCCTTAGCAATGAGGGCTTTTTCAATGTTGATTCCCTTGTATGTGATTTTGTCAAAGGTTGTAGCACTAAGAATTTACAAATGGAAGCCTAACTCTTGGTTGAGGTTCTGCACAAATATGCTAACAAGTTGTTTCTCCAGAATCTTGAAAGGGAATTTGCTAGCCATTTGTCTCCATCGTTGAAGGAAAGAAATGAAAGTTTCACCATTTTTCTGTTTATTGTTGCATAGATCGGTCATGGAAATCTCATGCTCCGCGTTGTAAGAAAAGTGGGTGGCAAACTTCTCTACTAGCTCGTTGAAAGACTTGATACCCGTGGGTAAGTGTGAGAACCATTCTATTGCTTGACCTCCAAGACCGCGAGGAAAGAGACGCATAAGGTATGTGTTGTTATGTGAGACCTCGAAGCAAGCAAGATAGAATTCCCTAAGATGGTCTTTTGGGTCACCTTTTCCTTTGTATTTATCAAACTTGGGAATAGTAAAATTTTGAGGAAAAGGGATCATTGGTAATGACCGATCAAAAGGGTAAGGACACACTTCCTTTAAAGAGAAGGTCTTCTTGGTGTGGCCAAATGTAAGATCAAATAGCTGCTGTTGCACTTCCGCAATTTTTAGCTCCATCGCTGTAGGAGGAGTTGGTAACATCTCCTGTTGTCCAAAAAGTGGTTGGTGTTGCCCATACGGAAGAATATAATGTAAGCCATGCATACTGGTGTTATAAGGGTCGTAAGATTGGTTGGGATTATATGGGTTATATGATTGGTTCAGATTGGGTTGGAATTGGAGGTTTTGATTTGGCAGAGGTGGAGGTGGTGCTAGGTAAGAATGTTGGCTTTGTGATGGTTGAATAAAAGAGTTGGGTGGAGGAAAGCTAAAGTGCGTTTGATTAGGTTGTGATGGTGGCACATAGCTTTGGGAAATTTGATGTTGGGAATGTTGAGAGTGGCTAGGCAATGTGTGAAAGAAATTGAGCGAGGATGAACGTTGTGGAGGAGGGGCATAGGTAGAAGTGATTTGTGATGGTTGAGGTTGATTGAGGATGAGAGTAGAAGAATGTTGTGGTTGGGGTTGCATGACTCTAATTGGTTGAGAGACATGAAGGTGTGATAATATAGGAGGTGGTATTTGTTGAGACCCTTGTTGCATGGCTACATAATTGTTCCCCAAATTGTAATTTGGTGGGAAACCTATGCGTGATGGAGTAACCAAGATTCCACTTGCGATTGGTGTGGACACTTTAGGAGGTTGTTGCATATTTGATCGATCTAAGGTGGCTTGCTTAGCTAGCTCCGCTTGACGTTGGAGAGCTTCTTGTTGGTTTTTGTAGATCTCCATAGGAGTCAGAAGCAGTGACACAACCCTCTCCTCTGTTGGGTTTTGAAAAAGGGGATTCCTATATTGCGATCCTTGTGCAGGTAAGGGCGTAGTCACCGTGGACATGGTTTGCACTGCTTGTATGGCACTCAATGTGTTGTTTGTCTCCTTGAGAGAGGATAAATCAAAATCTTGAGGTAACTTGGCTCCTTGCTCTGCAAGTAAGCAAAAGAAATGATCCTGGTTCTCACTAAGGATTTTGTCAAAGGCGGCCACGACTCTAGGCTCTTGTATGAATTCATCAAGATCCTGCTCATCTGCTTGAGAGGATTGACCTATTTCAAAGTGTCACTCTTCTTGAGATGGGGCTAGATCTATAGTATAACCTTGTGGGACAAAATCTGGAGGCAAGCTGGTGGTGTATTGAGGTGTACTTATCAAAGGGATCCTATCCTCTTGAGGATTGCTTGGTTGGTTGACGTGCGGCATGCTTGGCGAATTGGTAGATCTTGTAGCAGGTGTTCTAGGAGTGACCTTGGGAGTAATGTTGAGACGACCTGATTGCGGTGTGTGAGGAGGTGACTTGTGCTTCTTAGGAACAACTTGCTTGGACTTCATAGTTTGCTGGAGCCTAGTGGTTACCATGGGATACACTAGGACAAAAGGTAATGCTGAGATTCTGTGAGGTGCTTTGAGAAACAGACAAAACTCTGATTCATAATGTACTAGACCAAAGGCGCTATACTGTTTGACCAAAGGCGCTAGACTATGCAACCAAAAGCATGCTACTGTGACACCAAAGGCGAGGGACTGAGCTACCAGAAGTGAGTTACTGCTATGCCAAAGGTGAGCTACAGTGACCAAAAGCAAGCTACTGTTATACCAAGGGCGCTGAAGTAGAGTTTTACCAGAGGCGAGTTACTGCTATGCCAAAGGCAATCTACTGTACTACCAAAGGTGAGCTGTTGTAATACCAGGGGCGCTGAAGTAGTGTCTGATGTTTCAAAAAGGCAAAATTTTGATGGATTGTTTCTATTTCTAATTGGATTTGTTGGCAAGAGAAAACACAGCAAACAATGTTGGCACACACAAGGGACTGACACAACAGATAGTGTATGTTCGAGGCTCCAAACAAGCCCAATGTTTCCACAAGTATAAGACAATTGCAATCAATAACAAGCACTTTTTATCCCTAGAGACAAGGTTTCATTGCAGTAGATCAGCTCACAGCTTAATACTCCGTCGATAAAAATATCATTCCATAAAGGTGTCGAATATTTAGTATCTTTGCAAGAGACGATAGGTAGGGATATCTCACCCTCCCCTTGGAAAGCTCAAGTAGGTCACAAGAGTTTTATGGCCAAGGGAATACTATCTCTTCTCAAGGGAGCCAATGGTGAGTATCTTAAGGGCTTAAATTGATTCCCCTTGCACTGATGATTACTGCAATGTTCAGAGGTAGGTCAGGTAGTCTCTATCTAGAATGGTTCTTAGTGACTTTGAGGGACCAATGCCTTATGAGAAATGCGACAAGCTACTAAAAGCTTTAACCAATCCTACTAAGAGTATCAAACACTTCACTCAATGTGAAAATCATTTCCACAAAGAGCTAGTACACCTCTTTTCAGTTTGGCACCACAAGGTAAGGCTGACGTCGGTTAGGACTTGGCTTTCGCCTTATCCCTCTTATATAGCGGTTCAAAGGAAACTCCGCTTAGGGTCATCCCTTTTGGATGAAGTGCAATCCAAAAGCAGGCCCTTCTAAAGGAAGTATAGAAATGTAAGAGCAACCATGTCAAACAAAGGTTCAATTGTCCCGTTATAAGAAAAATAAGGTGCAACTAAACTAGGCACACACACGTTTGTAGTTGTCAATTGTCCCTTATAAAATTGGAGTGTTTGGCATTCATGTCCATTGTCCCTTAGAAAATTGAGGTGTTTGTGCATACATGTCCATTGTCCCTTAAGAAAATTAGTATGTTCCTAAGACTTAGATTTGCCAAAATGATTTGTTCAATTGTCTTTTAAGAAGGCAATGTGTTTCTAAGACTTAGTGAGATAAATCAAGATTTCTTCAACGCTCGTCTTGTATAAACATGTTAAAAACACCTATTTGTTCTGTGTGAGTGATAAGAAGCTGCAACAAGTCAGTCAGTTCTAAAAAACTCACAAGTTAGCAAAAACAAATCAATTTGACCAAAAGCGAGTTACTATTATACCGAAAGTGCTGCACTGTATTTCCAAAAGCAATGTGATGCAGACCAGAAGTGTCATACTATGTTACCAGAAGCAATGCACTGTGCTACCAGAAGCGTGGTACTGTGCTACCAAAAGTGAGCTACTTTAACCAAAAGCGAGCTACTTTACTACCAAAAGCGAGTTACTGTACTACCAAACGCACAGTGTAATAACAGGCCTACAAAAAATAATATTTCATCAAAAAAGATAGATCAAAGGATGATTGAATGATTGAGTGATGATCTAGGATGTTTGATAAGTGATAAGATGCTGCACCAAGTGATATTAGTTCCAAAGAAAACAACAAGATGTCAGAAATCAAGTCAAAACCCTAGCAAGAAGTGAGAAACCCTAGAAAACCAAAGTGAAATCCTAAAAATTGTTAACAAATATGATTAGATATGAGAGATTAAATAACACCAATGGATTCCTTATGATTTTCTGTGTAATTTAAAAAAAAAAGCATCGAATTTTGTTACGTTTTAAGAAAGTTATGGGGTTTTGAAGTTTGCAAGCCTGTTATCCTGACCAAAAGTGCTTGACTGTTATACCAATAGTGCTTTAGGATTACCAAAAGCGCTTTATTGTCATACCAATAGCGCTTTACTATTACCAAAAGTGCTTTATTGTTATACCAATAGCGCTTTGAAAATTTCTCAAGTGCGCTTCACTATATTACCAAAAGCATGATTCTGTGCTACCAAAGGCGCTGCGGGATGCACCAAAAGCGTTGTACTGCTCTACCAAAGGTGCTTTTCTGTGTCAAGATGCGCTATTCCATACTGTACTTTAAAAAAATCAATTTCTCAAAGAAAAAGAGGGATTAGTGGGTCCCACCAGGCGTGCCAGAATGTGTACGATAAAAAATTGATTAAATCTAAACTAATAAAACCAAAAACCAATCACGTAAAGCGAACCAATCTAAGTAAAATCCAATATCATAAAATCAACGACAAATGAAAGCCATTACCAAAATTTGTGTTGTTCCCATTGGAGATGTGTGGATTGCTCAATGAAGTTGCGAAACCATAGCTGCAACAAGCAAGCAGTGCGCTCAAGAGATCAATGTTAAGAGATCGTAAGGTTGCTCAATCAACGCATTTTGTATGCTCAAAGCTCTGTTAAGTATGCCTAAGAATACGATCGAAGAGAGAGAGGCTTAATGAAGGAGATGAGGAGGATTTATATAGATTTCAATGAGGATCGATCAACAGTCCAGATAATTCAGAAGAATCAACAGAGGAGAACAGTTGAGGAATGTGTAACGAATAAGAAGAAGACATGTGTCTTGCTTTCTTTTGCATGAGAGGAGTTATCAAGAATAGAAGAATGAGTTAAAGTAATTAACAGAATGTAATGATCAGTTAAGTGATTTAAAACAAGTAGAAGAGATTTGCATGAGAATAAGAAGATATTTTGCTTTATTAAATATAGAAAGCTTGAGTTATATTAGAGATAACTTAATTTAGAAGAAAAACAACTTAAATAAATAATTGATTTATTTAAATTTAGAGAAGATATTATTGGAAGAAATAATTAAATAATTGGAATTATTTAATTTAGAAGATTTAGAAAGCAAAATAAATAAATAAATTTATTTAATTGTTGTGCATAATTTTGGAAGAATAAATTTTGATTTAATTAAATAATGTAAATTATTTAATTGTAGATAAGATAGAATTTGTGATGAATTAATTAAATAATTGATTTATTTAATTAATGTAGATTTGATTTTTAGAAAGAGAATAATGATCTAATTAAATAATTAAAATTATTTAATGTTGGAAGAATAATAGAGGAATTTAATTTAATTAATTAAATAAAGATAATTTATTTAATTAATGTCAAAAGTATGTGATTTAGAAGAATTTGGTGAAATTAATTAAATGATTAGATTATTTAATTAATGTTGAGTGCAGGTGATTAGGAAGAAATGACGAAATGCAAGTAGCATGACAACTTGGTCATTTTAGGGTGTCTACAATAGATACTCCTCCCATCTAGAATGGTGGTCCATAATGTACATGTGGAGCATGTCCTCTAACACCTAGTTCATTCTCTCCATCTGACCATCTGTCTTGGGGTGATAAGCGAAACTGAAGTTGAGTTGTGTGCCCAACGCCTTGCCCTCCAAAAGGCTAATGTAAACATTGAGTCCCTATCAGAAATAATGTGGCAAGGTACCCCATGTAATCTCACAATGTCATCCAAGAATACTCTCGCCACTACTCATGCATTGTACATTGTGCGTACAGGTGAGAAATGTGCCACCTTGGTAAACTTGTCAACCGTCACCATGATGCCATCATGGCGATGAGATGACATAGGAAGACCAACTATAAAATCCATAGAAATGGTGTCCCATTCCACTTAGGTATCTCGTGAGGGTATAAAAGACCTGTTGGATGTTGGTGCTCAGCCTTGACCCTCTGGCACTCAAGGCACTGAGAAATGAACTCTACAATATCTCATCTCATACCCACCCAATGGTACAACTGTCGTAACTCGGTATGCATCTTCTTCACCCCCAAGTATGCTGCATAAGGTGCTCTATGAGGCTCTAAAAGAACTACTATACGTAGGTCACCTGCAGGAGGTACATAGATGTGTTGTCGATGTCGAAGGAGCACATTTGCCTCTAGGGAACAACATGTAAACTTGCCCACAAGGGCCCTCTATGACTAGATCTCCTGCTGCACCTCAAGAAACTACTCATCCTTAGGTAGATGTTGTATAATACATCCTCTCAAGTCTACACACAGTGTAAAGGTTAGGATCTCATGGCACCTCTGACTCAATGCGTCGGCAACCAAGTTCTCCTTCCGTTTGATGTAGTGGACATCAAAGTCATACTTGTAAAGGAACTTCATCCAACACTGTTGGCGGGCATTTAGATTTGACTATGTGAATATGTACTGTAGACTGTGATGATCTGAATGTAGCTCGAAATGTCAACCCAATAGAAAGTGCCTCCAACAAAAAAGAGCATGAACCACCACTGTGAGCTCTAAGTCATGTGTGGGGTAGTTCAACTCATGGGTCTTGAGCTTTCACAACTCATACGCAATCGCTTGACCCCCTTGCATCAATACAACCCCTAATCCCTCCAATGAAGCATCTATGCAAACCATGAAATCAGCTACTGGATCAGGAACTGCTAAGATAGGAGCACTGGTGAGATGCTCCTTAAGGACCCCAAAGGCCCTCTTGTTGATAACTGAGAGGGGGGGTGAATCAATTATCTTAATTAATTTAACTTTCTATTCTTCTTTAATAACTAGTGCAACATCAAAACAAATAAGCATCCATAACCATGAGAGCAGAAACAAAATCAATACACATAACACAATGATTTTGACGTGGAAAACTCTATTAAGGGAAAAACCATGGGGTGACTAACCCAATATTGTATTCTCTGTTAAAAGAATAGAAGTACAAGATGGCACTTGCCAATTAGGGCTCACTGCCCAAGCACACTGCTCACAAGAGGCTCATTGCCTATAAGAGACTCATTGTCTACAAGGTACAAAGAAAGTAACAAGATACTTGAACTGATGAGAAGCATCCACATATACTGAGGTTTAGTTTCGGTTAGGCTCAATACACTGGTCTACTGCACTTCATTCTTCCTCTTTTTTGGTGCTGTTGTCCTGTCACATACCGGACCTGTATTACTGCTTCCACACTGCTTTTTGCTTTTCTTCACACTACCAAACACACCACACACACTTTCTCATCCAAATCCATCTGGTATATATATCCACACAAAATATTTCAACATCTTTTTAGTCAGCATCTAGAATACTCAATATTTTCCCAAACTCTAGTCTGTCGGCTGAATCCTTGCTTACCAAGTGATGCGTATCAAAGAGATGCTTATAGAAGTCATCAATCATGTTAGCCAATCATAAATGATCCCTTAAGAAACTTGATTACCATCAATATCTCATCCGGATTAAGGTCTGAAGCTCTGTCGGTCAGTTCTTCCTCCGTCTACTCTGCCAAACAGGAACCCAACACTTAGGTGTTCATATCTTTTCACTCTTACATCACCAGAGGCTCAATCTCTGGAATATATTAGTCATGGTACTCTTGACTGCCCCAAGTCCACACTTTACTGAGATACTTCCTCTGAGAGATCCAGACCTGATTGTTGGACCTTGCTGCATGCTCTGTTCTTGGTCACCGGACCAAAATACTCTTCAATCTGACTTCCGGTATAGACACACCGTGTCCCGCGGATGTGTGGGACAGACTTTGTTGCCATCAATGACAACACTCATGACCCCTTTGGCATTGATGGCAACACTTAGTGAAAAATGACTAAGTGTCATAGCATACTCCCCCTTGGCTGATGCTCTATTCTTATGTACACTTTTCCAAAGCTCCCCCTTGGCTAGATTCCACATTTTTCACTATTCCTCACTCCCCCTTTGACATCAATGGCAAAGGGTAGGATTTGCATACCAAAATTCTCAAAAACAATCTATACTTGGCCGCATAAATATATATACATAACATACTTACATATACTAAAGTATATCTGCAAAAGTTGTCTTCAACTAGACAAATTCTATTGCCCAACTCTACTTCATCCTGTCCAAGATTGAGATGTGACCACTCAACAGGAATGCAAAATCTTCTACGCTCTTTAGATCTATCAGGTCACTGGTTCAGGCTGTGGTTTGAGCATCAGATAGGGCCTCATGCATGGCCTCTAATTTAGGGGTAATTATCCCTCTAAGTTCACCCATCCTACTTATTATATTCTTCCTTTCCTTTTCAAGTTTCTTTAGTTCATTTAGAATGGAAATAGTCTAACATTCCTGGTTTATTTGGATGTGGTGAAAGGATCAAAATTCTGAGATACACTTGATAGTTTATCCTATTGCTCTTTCACTTTCTTCTCAATATCCTTTGTCACTTTAGACGAGGATAAACAAAATTTATTTATTTCTCTGCCATCTTTAAGAGCATTTTGTAAGCTCTTTATCCCAATATCCATATTTCTCCTATCATTTGTTATTAGACCTTGTACTTTAGAGAATCTCTTTCCTAAAAACTCTTTCCGGACTTTATCTTCAGCTGACTTCTCCAAAGAAAAAATGTGTGCTAATTGAATTAACAAGAGATTTTAAGTTACCGGATGAAGAGGCCGAAGGATCCTTCTGGAAGGATGGCATGATTTTCTCCAATGCATCAGATGCAATCTCTATTAGCTCACAATCTTCCATGTGAGACTTCAAAAGTTTTTCTTTTGCCTTTGCTTGAGCAAAGGATGCTATCTTCATAGTTTGAACCAGGGAGAGGGAATCAAAATTGAATAGTCCTTGAAGTAGTTTTGGTTCATCAATCTCCATCATTTCTTTGGTCAAGAAATATTTAACTATTTCTATAGTGTCTCTTGTCGGAGACAAGGTCTTCTTTCCTTCTATAGCCTCAGAACTGTCTCCTGGAGTCTTCTTTGTTTGATCTTCTTCTCTTCCCTTTACCTCTCCTTCTTGACTTATTTTCTCTTCTATTCTTTCTTCTCCTTTAGATCCAAAGTCTGCTGGGGAATCTGGTAGAGAGATGTTTACTTCTTCATGGACTTCCTCTTCAAGAGCAGAGGAATCCATGCCCTTAGTTTTCTCCTCACCTATCTCCTTTGATTCTTGTGTAGTTTTCTCTGTAGGATCTTCATCACCTAAGTCCTCTATAACAGGAATATTGAATCTTTTGTATGCATTCCGGAGGATGTCTTCAGTCTCTTTTGCCACCTGATCAGTTTCTCTAAGCATAAGTTTGTTCATTCTGGCTTTGCTTCGGAACTCATCCTTGCAATCCTTAAAGATCATGTTCATTTGTTTAGGAGTGATGGAAGGATAGAGCTGAATAGCTATCTATTCTCGGATCTCTAGGTCCTTTGCCTTAGCATTGTTCTTTCTTATTTCAAGTTCCTTCTCTAGGCTTTTGGGAATTAAGGAGATGATTTCAATGAATGCTTTGTTGTAGATGTTTAAATACCTGACTGTAGCTTCTTGCAGGATATTCTGATTAACTTCACTATAATCATCATAAAATTTAGTCATTGGTTTTAAGTTCCCATCCACAGTGACTGATTTGATGATATCATCAATGTAGAGAGTAGGCCTTTAAACGAATTCTTCTGCCTCTTCTTCCTTGTTATGACTGGTAGAGGGTTCATCGGATGCTTTCTTCTTCTTCTTCATTTTCTTGACCTCCTCATCTAACTCAGTCTCTTCATCATCCTTTTGATTGGTGTAAGACCTTGTGGCCTTTGTCTTAGTTCTCTTCTCTCCCTTTCTGGATGTTCTAACTTCCAATTTTGATGCTTTCTGGCTCTTAGAGGTGGTAGGTGTAGAGCTCTTGGAGGATCTCGTCTGGGAGGGGGCTTGCACCGGAGCACTTTCTTTGTCAGTTTCTTTCCCTTCTTTCTCTTCCCTTTCCATCTTCTCTCTATTGGCATCAACTACCTCCTTTGATATTCCATGCCTCTTGGCGAATTCTTCTACTTCCCTTCTTACTTTTCTCTTGATTTTAGGCTGTCTAAGTTCAATATGAACTTTTACACTCAATTCATGGAAAGTTCCAAACCTTTCTGCCTTAGGGTCCTTAGGCTGACTTAGTAGATGTTGGACATGCAGTTCTAGAATTTTCTCATCCACCTCATATCCCATTGGCATAATCCACACTATTCTTGGTTCCACTGCCTCCATTAGGCATTGATCAGTGTGTACCATGAAGCACACTATATCTTTGTATTTTTCAACTAAAGATTGGGGGATTCTCTCTCTGGCCTACATTATGCTTTGGAAGTTTTTGAAATAACCCCACAGTGTTGTATTTTGTGCCTTGGCATCACCTAGCCCATACAAGTAATCCCTAATTTGTAAGGCAACAAGTCTGTCATTTTGCCATATCCAGCCACTAGTTCTGGCTAGCTCATTCATATAGTAGAAGAATAGGCAAAGTATCAAGCCACCATACTTGAATGAATTCTTTTTATCCTTCTTTATTTTCTGCAAATTCTCTAACAGTTGGTTCAAGAGAAGCTCACAAAGATCATAGTCAACATTTTCTTTTAGCATCTGATAAGCAGTGTAAATTATAGTTTTGGGTACTGAATTTTCCCTGTTGGAGTGATATATCTTGTAACCAATTATCATGGAGGCAAACTTGATATCCAGATCAGTGATATCTTCTATTGTCATTGTTCTCTTGTCAAATTTTGATCTGGTAGCCTCACTCACAGTTTGGTTTTTGACCGATTTGAGAACAGGTAACCCTCTAGATGAGTGCAGACTGGTTACCACCCTAATAGCATCTTTTATGATCTTAAATGGTCTATTCAACCACATGAAGTTGTCATGCACTCTGCTCAAAACATACCAAACCCACTCATCTTCTACAAAATAGGGGAAATGGATGCACTGTCTGAAATGCTTATCCCAGATGGCCTTGTATTGGGGTTTAAGTTCAAGTGATTCATCTATCATTTCCTTGTCGTAGATATCTATCAGCTTGGATTCCCCAAATTCTTCAATGTTTGCGTGTATGTAAACCCTAATATCTTCCACATGCAGAATACTAGAGAATGCGCCTAAGGGATCAACTTCTAGAGATTTGTAGGGGTGTTTTTTGAATTTAGGGCGTGACCTATTAGTGATCTTCACAACATTCATAGTAGCCATCTTTCAAAAGATTCAGAGAGAGATATTCAAGAGTGGAAAATACCTTTTACGCTTCTAGGGTTCACGATTTGAGCCTGATCGGATTGTTGGATGAATCGACTTATGCGGTTGATCTTTGAGAGATTTGAGACAATTTAGTTGTAGAGCTCCTTCTCTCTTCTTCTTGAATGCAAATGTGCAAATGATGAACAAAAGAACCCTTATATTTCTGTGCAAACCCTAATCTCATATTGTAATAAATGCACAACTGAAGTTATTCTAGTTGCTTTCTTCTCCTTGTCCTAAGAGATTTTTCAGATCACTGAGATGCACTTAGAGTTATTCCTGGTGAATATTAGCAATCTGTCTACCTTTCTCCAATCATTCCATTTATCCGTAGATCAAGATACCTCAAATTCGAATCATACCAGATCTAACTGTGAAAATCCTATTCTTACCGGATGACTGTTAAATCGGATCAATCTTGGAAGATTAACCTCTTCTAAATTTCTTGTGGATCTTCCATATCTTTTCCAAGGCTTATTTAGATGTTTCTCTGATAACCCTTTAATCCGCGACTTTCCATGTGCCAATTTCAGGCACCAATTGACTGGCTGGGGGAACTTGTTTTCTTTTGTGACTCCCCCTGAGCTAGAGCTCATCTATTTAGTTTTTGGAAGGAATATCAACACTAGATTCTGGTGCGGATCCATCCTCAACATTTTTTGTACTCATCTTCACCTAAATTTTGTTCATCTCCCTTTGAATTTCATCTGCATTCACTTTTCCTTTTCCTTTGTCTTGGTTTTGATTATGATGCACCGGACCCTTTTTGTCTTGATTCTTACTTCTACAGAATTTGGCAATATGACCAGATCTATTGCAATTGTAGCAAACAACATTTCTTTGCATATTTGACTGATATCCTCTTGATCTACATTGATTAGCCATATGTCCCATTCTATTGCATGCAAAGCATCTACCATTGAATGAATTGTTCATTTGCATATTTCTACACTCATGAGATTTGTGACCATACCTTTTGCAATTAAAACATTGTCCGGAGAAGGATGAATTAGTCTGATTCATTCTTATTCTGCACTGATTTGCTTTATGACCAAAGTTATTGCAATTGTGGCAGTATCCATTGAAGGATGGATATTTTTGAGCATTTGGTTGCCTTATCGGAGATCTTCTAGGCCTATTCCTTGAATTTCCTAATCCAGAGTTCTTCTAACCAGATCCGGAGCCTTCACCTTTCTCATACCCCAAGTCTTGCTTGTCATGTACCCTCTTTTGGCTTTCAAGAAGAACTTCAAGCTGAGTAGAGCTTATCTTGAATTTCTCTTTGTATTCATTTGTTGTTTGAAGATCCCTTTTTAGAGTGTCAATCTGATTCTCAAGTTGTTCTTCATTATTTCTAGCTTCTTCAAGATTAGATTCCAGATGCCTGATTATTCTATCCATTTTGTGGCAGTCTTCTGACTTCTCCTTGAGAGATTGTTTTAGATTATTTTCAATTTTTCTTTTCTCTTCAATTTCTTGGGTGAATTTCATAACCCCTGATTCCATTTCATGTCTTACCGTAATGACCTCTTTTGATAGCTTTTCACATAACTTGTTCTTCTCATTTAGATCTTCATCAGTAATATTGGCTTCACTTTGACTTGCTAATTGTTGAAGAAGTTCCTTTCTCTTTTTCATAGAGATACACAGTTTCCCTTTGAGTTCATTTATAAAATCATCATCTTGTTTGAGTCTTTCCTTCAAGTTGTTGACTTTAGAGTGAGATTATTCCAGATCATCCAAGGCATACTGAAGTTGTTCTCTCATATCATACATATCCATTGAGATTCCCAGATCTTCCTCAAGCTGTTAGGCTCTATTTGGAGGAATTTGGCTCTGATACCAATTGTTGATAACTGAGAGGGGGGTGAATCAGTTATCTTAATTAATTTAACTTTCTGTTCTTCTTTAATAACTAGTACAGCATCAAAACAAATAAGCATCCATAACCATGAGAGCAGAAACAAAATCAATACACATAACACAATGATTTTGACGTGGAAAACCTTGTTAAGGGAAAAATCATGAGGTGACTAACCCAAGATTGTCATTGATGGCAACAAAGTCCATCCCACACATCTGTGAAACATGGTGTGTCTATACCAGAAGTCAAATTAAAGAGTATTTTGGTCCGGTGACCAAGAACAGAGCATGCAACAAGATCCAACAATCAGGTCTGGATCTCTCAAAGGAAGTATCTCAGTAAAGTACAGACTTGGGGAAGTCAAGAGGAGTACCATGACTAATATATTTTAGAGATTGAGCCTTCAGTGATGTAAGAGTGAAAAGATATGAAAACTTAAGTGTTGGGTTCCTGTTTGATAGAGTAGACTGAGGAAGAACTGACCGACAAAGCTTCAGACCTTAATCCGGATGAGATATTGATAGTAATCAAGTTTCTTAAGGGATCATTCATGATTGGACAACATGATTGATGACTTCTATAAGCATCTCTTTGATACGCATCACTTGGTAAGCAAGGATTCAGCTGATAAACCAGAGTTTGAAAAAATATTGAGTATTCTGGATGCTCACTAAAAAGATGTTGAAATCTTTTGTACGGATATATATACCAGATGGATTTGGATGAGAAAGTGTGTGTGGTGTGTTGGGTAGTGCGAAGAAAAGCATAAAGCAGTGTGGAAGCAGTAATACAGGTCTAGTATGTGATAGGACAATAGCACTAAAGAAGAGGAAGAATGAAGTGCAGTAGATCAATGTATTGAGGCTAACCAAAACTAAACCTTAGCATATGTGGATGCTTCTCATCAGTTCAAGTATCTTGTTACTTTCTTTGTACCTTGTATACAGTGAGTCTCTTGTAGCTAGTGAGCCTCTTGTGAGCAGTGTGCTCAGGCAATGAAGTACAAGATGGCACTTGCCAATTAGGGCTCACTACCCAAATACACTGCTCACAAGAGGCTCACTGCCTACAAGAGACTCACTGTCTACAAGGTACAAAGAAAGTAACAAGATACTTGAACTGATGAGAAGCATCCACATATAATAAGGTTCAGTTCTAGTTAGGCTCAATACACTGATCTACTGCACTTCATTCTTCCTCTTCTTTGGTGTTGCTATCCTGTCACATACTGAACCTATATTACTGCTTCCACACTGCTTTCTGCTTTTCTTCACACTACCCAACACACCACACACACTTTCTCATCAAAATCCATCTGGTATATATATCCACACAAAAGATTTCAACATCTTTTTAGTCAGCATCCGGAATACTCAATATTTTCTCAAACTCTGGTCTATTAGCTAAATCCTTGCTTACCAAGTGATGCGTATCAAAGAGATGCTTATAGAAGTCATCAATCATGTTTGCCAATCATGAATGATCCCTTAAGAAACTTGATTACCATCAATATCTCATCTGGATCAAGGCCTGAAGTTCTGCCGATCAGTTCTTCCTCAGTCTACTCTGCCAAACAAGAACCCAACACTTAGGTGTTCATATCTTTTCACTCTTACATCACCAAAGGCTCAATCTCTAGAATATATTAGTCATGGCACTCCTCTTGACTTCCCCAAGTCTTCACTTTACGAGATACTTCCTCTGAGAGATCCAGACCTGATTGTCGAACCTTGCTGCATGCTCTGTTCTTGGTCATCGGACCAAAATACTCTTCAATCTGACTTCCGGTATAGACACACCATGTCCCGCAGATGTGTGGGATGGAATTTGTTGCCATCAATGACAACACTCATGAAGCCACACAGTGTCTCTTGCCAACACCTCTCGCACTACTCAATCCTTAAGAAACTCTTCCCTTTCCACTGAAGGGAAGTGATGGGGTGTGCTATCCTGGAGAAACCCTCAACAAATCTGTGTAATACCTAGCTAACCCCATGAAAAATCTGACCTCTGTCATACTAGTGGGTGTTGGCCAATCCTTGATAGCCCTGATCTTCGATGGATCTACGGAGATACCATCGCTAGATAGGATATGCCCCAAATACTGTACCTCTGATCTGAAAAAGACACACTTTGCCAAGTTGCCATATAGATGCTGCCCTCTCAAGCTCTACAAAACCTGATGTAAGTGCCCCTCATACTCCTCCTTAGTCCATAAATAGATCAAAATATCATCTAAAAATATAATCATGAACCGATCCAAGTAAGTACGGAACACCCCGTTCATGAGACTCATGAACACTGTAGGGGCGTTCGTCAAGTTGAAGGGCAGTCTTATGGATATCTGCCTCTATGATGCGCAACTGGTGATAACCAAACTTTAGGTCTATCTTAGAGAACACCCTGGCTCCCTGCATCTGGTTGAAAAGATCATCAATCCTAGGTAGAGGATAATGGTTCTTCACTGTCACCTTATTAAGTTGCCTATAATCCATGTACAGATGAAGAGACCCATCCTTCTTCTTCATGAAGATGACCAGTGTGCCCCAAGGTGAAACACTAGGACAGATGTGCCCCTTCTTGAGCAACTCCTCTAACTATAACTTGAGCTCCATGAGCTCATTAGTATTCATCTTGTAGGGTGCACGAGACACTAGCTTGGCACCTGACACAAGGTCAATGTGAAAGTCTACCTCTTTGTGAGGTGATATCCTTGGTAACTCTAATGGGAAAACATCATCAAACTCTATCAAAATGGGATGATCGTCTAATGATTCCTCTAGCTCATCCTCTAACCTGTCACTCATAGTAATGGTGAACATCTAACATCCCTTCCACATGTAATGCTTAAGTAGCTAAGCGGATATCATGCAAACTACTACGGGCTTCTGAATGCCCACTATCTTGACTGTCGTGCCATGGTTGTCTATGCAACTAATCACCTTTCAGTGACAATCTAGCTTGGCTCTATGAGCCGCAACCCAATCCATGCCTAGCACCACACCATAAGATCCTAAGGGCATAACCCTAAGGTCTGCTAATGTAGTGAAGGCTCCCAATGATATCTCACAATCATGAACCAAAGCATCCACTGCCATCTTGGCCCTTGTGGCCAACTCAACCTCCCACCTATCACTCTACCTAGAGGCCACTAGCCTATAACACTCCACTAATGATGGGGATATAAAGGAATCAGTAGCGCCAGAGTCAAATAAAATAGTGATGGGGACATCCCCAATCATACATACGGTCTTGATCATGGATGCCTGGAAGTTGGCCTAGCAGTTATCAGCCACTACAAACATTTCTGGCAGTTATCAACCACTGCAAACATGCGGTGGGACCTACCCACATCCTCAACTATCTACTTGGATCCACCTGCATGAGGCTGCCCCCCTGTCATATAGCCCTATGGGTACTCTCTGGCTAAATGACCTACTCCACCACAAACATAACATGGTCCCTGAACTTGTACCTATCCTGATTGTGTCCTACTCAACTACTGCTGCCTAGGTCAACTCGTGGAACCCTATGAACCTCTGAATGACTGTTGTGATCTAGCGGGCCCTGCAGATGGTCCTTGCTGTCATGAATCTCTACACGGGCCCTGCTGTTGCTAACCATGATTATGATCCCCATGTGCCCTCTGTTGATGTTGATGCTGTTGCGGTGGAGGTCTAGGTGGTAGCGGTGTAGAACTAAATCCTCCCCTCTGAGGTGGTGGTGGTCAACGGAAGCCCTACTGCTGCTAGCTATGGTCTTGATACTAGGGACGTGAACTCTAACTCCTCCCCTGGATCTCCTCTGTGATGTACACCTTCTCAGTAGCCTCACTCATGGTCTAGGGGTCTGCCATTTGTATCAGTCCTAAGGTCCCATGATTGAAACCCCTGATAAATTTTTGAACCAAAAGTTTCTCATCATGGAGATACTCTACATACCGTGACAGCTCAATTAACCTACTCTCATACTGTGATACAGTAGAACCTCACTATTTTAAGTCATGGAACTCATCAATCTGATGCTATTTGTAGCGATCTGAGAGATAACCTATATTAAAGCACTCAGTGAAGGTGTCCCATGTAAGAGTATCCAATGATATGTGATGGTTGCACTCCTTAGTGCACCACCATGTTGCTACTGTGTCTCTCAAAAGATGAACTACCACACATGCCTTTGTGTTGCTCCCATAGGGATGCAATGCAAAGAACCTATCCAAGCTGATGAGCCAAGCCTCAGCCTCGATTCCCTCTGTGGTCCCCGTAAAGGTGGGTGGATTTAGCCTAAGTAAATCCCTAATGGGGTCCTGACAGTCTCTGTGTCCTATAAAAGGCTCATCCACCTCCTCGCACCATCCATAATCATAAGGTCTGTGATAGACCTGCTCTATCTTCATATCATCCTCTTGCCTTGCATGACGCGGAGGACTCCTACTACAAGCTTTGTACACTGAACTAACCTACTCTACTATGGTGTCAAGTATCTCTACATACAGCTCTATATGTGGCTCCATGCGCGGATCAACACGTGGCTCCACTCATGGCTCTAAACAGGGCTCGACATGTGGCTCTACATGTGGCTCCTCTCGTAGCTCAACGCGGGGCTTGACACGTGGCTCTACACGTGGCTCTGCTGTAGTCAGTGGTAACCTCTCTAAGACTACATGTAATGCCTAAAGAATATGTGGCCCTAAATTAGGTGTCGATGGTGCCTATGGCACCTGCTACTCTTGTGGTTCTAGTGGTCCCTGACCCTTGGATAAAGACTCGTTCTGTATCTCCACGGATGCAGTGGCACGTGATCATGCTCGCCTTGCTCTGGGAGGCATCCTACAATAACAAGGTATTTACAAATCAATCAAAAATGTAGAATATATAATGTGCCCAAACAAGCCCAGTGTTCAAACTTGGGCTCTAATACCAAATGTCATGCCCACATTTCCCATGCAGTCATGACACGCAACACATATGTCATGTCCACATTTTTCATGTGGTTATGACACGAAATATCAAAAACTTTTCAACGTATCCCTAGAAACCCCCTCCCATGCGTCAGCATGCTTAGTGGTGATACGCATAAGGCATAAACATGTCAATCAAATCTTGGGGTAGTGAGATTACATACGCAATCCCTTGCGTGAATGTAGTTGACTAGGGGGTTATGCGATGTGATAAGCATCGCCATTAAGGTTAGGATCGATTTGACCCAAACCCTAAGTTTCCTAAATGAGTGACGTGATTTTGACATGTGTCAAAATCAAAACCCTAATGCTAAAGTATAAAAGATTAAATGACAATCTCATCCACACCTAATTATTTTGCAAAAATCATTAAATTAATAAATCATGCATAGATTAAATCATTTAATTAACTAATCGAGATTCCCAAAAAAATCCAGTAGCATAACACCTCTTGGGCGTACAAGGGAAAAATTCTTAAATAATTAAAATGGTGACCTACTTCGACCCTTTCAAAATTTAATATAGTTAATGTTTAAATAATCTCACCTACTTAATCTCTCCCCATAACATTATTAATAAATTAAATAATTCAACTACATTAACTCAATATTGATTTAAGAGATTAAAATTACAGTGCCAAAATTAAATCCCCATTACCATTATTAAATTTTACTAAAGTTGCCTATAATCATTTAAATATCACCCCTTCGACCCCACAATGAAATTTGTTACATTTAGGCCATTTTAAAAAAAGACAAGTGATAGTAATATTTACCCCTCTCATATTTCTCCTTCAAACTAAACAACCTACTCATGTGAAAATTAAAGTCAAGGGAATAAAATTAAAACCCCACTAGGTTATTATAGAGAGGTATACTCATTGTTTATACCCCACCTGAGGCGTGTATATATATATATAAGAAATTTGTCACTGTAATCATACTATATATTTTTTTATCACAAAAGAATATATATTAGATTTGATATATATATAACAAAATTTAGGTTTGTTGCAGGCTGAAAAGGGATTCGCAACAGAGAGCGAAAAGAGTGTGAAGAGGGCATAGTTGCCACCACGGCTATGACCCACAACAGTAGGGAAAGGGGGAGTTGGATGGGCGGATGCCCACCCAACAATGGCTACCGAAAGAAGATCAGAGGAGGGGCAGCGGTACTACCATCGCCCACCCTCTTCCTTACAATTTTTTTTGTTTAAATTTTTAACGACACAAATAATAAAAAAAGTAACAGATCCATGGCGGCGGTTTCCATCGCTGTCTTCCTCCTTGCCATTGCTTCAGCAGACTTGCACTTAGGGCATCGTTAGGGTTTTTTTATTCTATGAAATTTATATTTTCATTTCCAAAAAAAAATCTTTTAATACAGATTTGTATATATATATATATACTAAAGTATATACTCACAATTATTTACATTTGCATAATCTCTTTACCCAGTTAAAATTATATATATATATATTCTCTTTTCAAAACAAGCCCATATTATCAAAATTTATCCTATTGTCAAAATGCATTTCTCAACCATTGATATTATACTATCAGATAAAAGGATGATGTCTTAAATGTATATATATACAACAATATATATATATATATATATATATATATATATATATATATATATATATATATATATATATATATATATATATATATATATATATATATATATATATTCACACTTAGCTAACTAATCAGTTTTTAGACATATCCATATACAAGAAACAAATGACGTGTATTTACCCATAGTTAAGGCATCTATGCAACTTCACATAATAATAATTCTAGAAGATTACACCAGTTATTCCATAAAACAAATAACAATATTATAGATTTTCCAACAAGGATTAAATATATTTTTCTGATGCATTTATATTATTTGAATAGTGAAAAGTTCCTTTCAACCTATTTATACATTGCAATTCAAATATCATGAAATTATATTTTTTTCTTCACTTGAACAGAGTACTGATTTACAACAGCAAACATAGAAATACATTTGAATTCTCACACAACTAATACAATCCCTTGTCCTTTATATATATATATATATATATATATATATATATATATATATATATTTCACACAGTAACATTGAAAATAGCAACATATTTATTTTCCATTTGCAAATTTTTCTCACAACAACATATTGAAATAAAAACAACACATATTGCATTTTTTTTTGTAACCACAAGTATGGTAGAATACAACATTAAATATCATATAAACAAATACATATTAAGAGAGCATTTTCTCCCCTTTCTTTTCTCTGTCCAACTACAAATAGACCATACTTTGGCCATGTCTCTCAAGTAGCCAAAACAAACAATAACAACTCCAACAAAAGTAAGACTACACCCAAGCTCCAAGGGTCTCACCACAAACCTGCAAAAACTAAAATAATGGAGGACACATCCAAGCCACCAAAACACTCTCCTCCCTACCATAGACCTATAAGTGGGTCACCCCTAAGCTTGGAGGTCGATCTTCACACGGGTCTCAAACCACAACACAACAATAAGCAAACCACACAATAAAAAGAACACCCATAAGGCTTACACAACATAAAATCCATAAAAATAGATTTGAAGGGGTAGGAGAGTGGACTCTCTCTACTCAAGAGGTTCACTCCAACCAACTCTCATGAATCTATAACAAGGCCTCAAGCCTAAAAATACTCCATGATAATAATAATACACCAAGGCACTTATGCCAATTATATGATCACCAAAAATCTATTCCCAAATGCCCTCAAGGCCACAAATATACCAATGCGAAGAGGGTGACCTCGAGAAGGTTCACTCCTCTCCCACCCCTCACATGAATGGACACACCAAAAATGGTAGTCTCATTCAATACAACCATAAAACCCAACACAACAAAAATGTAAAACACACAAAATCATTCACACAAGAAATTGAAAATACATGAGGAAGGCTCATTGCCTTGAGGCTTACCTTAAAAAGCCTAATAATGGAAAAGGGTTGTAGAAGAGCTGTCCACTTTCTCCTTCAAGCCACCTTCCAAAAACTCCAACTCTCTCAAAAATCCTCCAAAGATAGCCAAAAATCCCAAGATGAAAGAACCCCTTTCCTCTCACAAAGAGGAAAGAATATAGGATTCCAAAGCCTTGAGGAATGAGAAGGTGACACATGTCACCTTCTCCTTCCTCTTCCCAAGCCACTTGCAAGGAATATGGAATATGCGGGTGACATGTGTCACTCTCCCATCCATTCCAACCTCACCCTCTCCACATGTGGAGAGATGTCGTCTCTCAAAATGGGCTCCAAGAGGATAAGGGAAGACATGTGTCATCACCTTATTCCCTAAAGGAAGCCCATTCACTCCAAGATGCTCTCACACATGTGTGAGAGCATTGGAGGATAGTTTCACACACTTGGTGGTCTTGAAGACTCCCCAAGTCTTCAAGGTGATGGCAATCCATGCCTTGGAAAGGTGAATGGGTCATGTTTCAAGGCATGACTCATCTCCCACTCCAATTCAAATTTGAATTTCGTCACTTTACTTCAGGCTGAAGTTAAAGTGACTAGACAGAGGTGACCCTAGGGTTTGGCATGCTCAAATGGGCCCTAGACCCTAGGGGTACCACCTAGGATTAATTTTAGCCCATAATAAACACTTTAGGAGGTAGAAAATCACATAAAATGACCACTAAAAATAAAAGACACCAAGTGTAAATTAAATCACATAATTTCACAACACTTCAATTTAAATAATATAAAAGGGTGAAATCTAAGCCAAATAATAAAATGCAGACATTGACAAAAGCATCATACTAATTCACACATGATCTTGGTCCCCCTGAGACTAGATTGATCTAACATGGGAAACACATTAGGTGTGAGATCGAACTTTGATTATCCATGGCCTAGAAAATCACCTGTGCACTTGAACAAATAGATTAATCCAACATATATATATCATAGCCGAAGCAAGGAAATGCATACAATCAGGCCATTGCATAATCATTTAAAACATTATAAAAATCACATCATAAATAAGATTCATAACTGCATTTCTATATACTATCTCAGGATCAAAATCGCATAGCAAATCCATATAATGATTTCACAACTAACATCTCTAATATTATCAAAATGCATACCACATGTCTAATCATCATCGGTGAATGAAAATCAGGATATAGTCACATCACAATAGACTAAACATAGCTAACCAAATTAAAATAATATAGTCTAGAGAATCTGGATATCAAGATCAACAGTCCCCAATTGTCAAAATGTCATCAACTATAAATATGAAATAAGCAAAATAAGGGAGTGAAATAAATAGGCCTCACAATGGTTTCATGCTTTCATCATTAAATTTGATTATCGGTAATTAAGTATTTAATGTTTTATGAAGTTAAGTTTTTGTGACAACTAATTCACCCCCCCTCTCAGTTGTCCTATGTATTTCAACAACACATTAGTCAAAACCCTTGATTCCATCACAAGGTCAAACTAAGTTAATGCATAGTCAAACCTTAGGTCAAACAAACCCTAATTCAAATCCTAGGTCAATTCAAGGTTGTATCACAAACACCTATCTCTTTTCTCGACTCATGAATGTGCCCTAGATTCAGAGGTGAGTGGGTGAGGACAATCCTCAATGAGATAGAGGAAATCCACCCAAGACTGCAACAAGACCCACTAGTCATTCAACAAAAAGAAGTATTTAGACAACTCTTAGTAGAACAAGTATTCATCCAATAGTATGAAAGAAAACAAAGCATCAAAGAGAACAACATCTTACTCACACAACGGTGGAATATCAATAACCCCAATAGGAGAACAGTGACTAGTGACCCTTCAGGTCATATAGTTATCTTTACAACCATGATCATAGAACAACACATTCACACAAGCACACAACAACACATGCCCCAGGACATGTCGACCCCTCTCCATAAAGTCTAGCTCTCCAATGAACCAGACCACCCCCATGTCTTGCCTCCTCTCGATTAGCTACTTCCACAAGAGAGAGTGACATGGCAGTTCACCCCATGGCAAGGAGGGAAGGGTCCGTGTGCACACCATAATCCAAATCGACAGCCACAAGCTACTGATGTCATGATTTTGAGTGTACAGTGACCCCTAGGATGTCTGCAAATGAGGGAGCCTCCATCAGCATGCCACTTGTCATCATTCCATAGTTTCCACACATTCTTCATTTACCTTAGCAAGCTCAGACTGTTCATTTTTAACTAGGTATTCTTCATGGACCTCTATGAATATTTTAATTTTTGTCTTCAATTTTTATGGAAATTTAATTTTTTTAATCAAAAAATTTAAACCCTTTATGTGAAAAATTTAAACCCTAAAATATCATTCAAAATCCTATAACTTATAAAAATCTAATATCAGAATTTGAAATCCTAAAATGAATGTTGTCAACCCCATTATCTAAATTTTCCAACCCTAATACATCAATTTGAAACCCTAAAATGTGAGAAATGAAACCCTAATGTTTAGTGAAAAATGAGGGATAATGATAGTTCAACCAACCGAATCAAGCCCCACACTTCCTCTTGCTAAACATTAGGGAAGTAAGAAACAAGCTTGGAGTAAAGCTACTGATTTCCTAGTTTCCCTTTTTTTTCTATCTATGATTGAACAACTCTCTAAATCAATTTTTTACAAGCTTATTGTGTTCACTAAGCAGAAAACCCTAATTCAACAATTATATTGTAATAGATAGTTTTAAACATAGATACAAACAAACAAATCATAGAAATATAGAATAAAGAGTATAGAGAATGTGAACTCAAAAAATAGAGCCCTGTTAGACAAGCATGCTAGTCCCTATGTCCTGAAAGTTTTTGAATGTTAGAATCTTCTGTACCAGGTAATAGGTAATCTCTAGAGGTTTCTAGATCCTAAATAAAATGCTTCGAAGCATGCCGGTGTGATTCCCTATGTCCTAAAATTCTTGCAATCTTGAATTTCAAAATTTTGTGATGATTGTGTTTGCAATATCTGTCTTCCTGTCACTCCTTTCTGCCAGATTTGTTCATATGCAATTTGTACATGCAAAAGAAGGAGAAAGATGGTTGTGGCTATATAGGATCTTGCCTTAATCAAGCCTCATTTTTAGTATTCCTACCTCAACAATAGTTGATGATAACAATTTGTAGATGTGTGTGCTCATCTAACAAATGTGTATGCAGAAAATACAAAACCCTAGATGACTCAAGCATCAAAGGAAAGATTAACACTTTGCTTCACTCTATGAAACAAATACAACTTCACCTCAAGGAGATGAGAGCAATGAAGACTTGTAGAACAAGAAGGCGAAGCAACCGTATCAGAGGATTCCCAAGCTCATGTTGGAAGCTTCAACCCTTCTCCCAATCATACAAAAGGTTGTTCAAACAATAAGAAGAACAAGATAGTCTCTAGATCTTGATTCCTAATATCCATCGAATATCTCTGTGATAGCAAATTCAAATAACTTCAAAGAGCTTCAATAAGTCATTGTTCTTCAATGGCAATTTTGGCAGAGTTTTGGCACAAAAGCTTGCATGTAGATTGTATATCACAAAATGATTTTCAAATGCCTTTAAATATCAAAACTTAGAAATTTAATTTCTTAGAATAACTTGTCAACATCGTGCGAAAAAATGAAATTTGAAATTTGAATCTCGAGGTGCATGGTGGGAACCGACACCTCGTCAAGATTTAAAACCCAAAAAAATAGGGCAAGACAAGGGTGTGGGTGCCCTTGTCCAAGCCCTGATTTTCTGATTATCTCTACATCAAGGAGCTCAAGGATGTCCAAAATCTAAAGTTCTTTTTCAAGTTCAGTCACCAGTTATCTCAAAATATGATATTTCTTCAGTTAGACATAGGTCAATCAAGGTTCAGGAAGGCCAAAAATAAATAGGTTGAAAGGACACTAAAGGAGATGAGCCAAACTTGTGAGAAATTGTACCTTTCCATGCAAGAGGACAATTTCTGGCATAACACCTAAACATTTTTTTTTTCCTAAAACATTTATTTGAAACCCTAAATTTTGCAACCCTAAAATGTTTTTTTGAAACCCTATAATGTTTATTTGGAACCCTAAAATATGATGATATTATTATTCATCATGAGTAAATACTACAACATGTGCTTATGCTGGTTCTATCATGGATGCTTCTTTGTATGTAAAAAAATTCTTAATGTTGTTAATTATATGCACATTGATGATGAGATTTTTTTTATTGGAAAGTTTAGATTGTAGCTATCTATGCTATGGAACTTTAAAATTATTTGGTACTTGATTTATTCATTTCATAGATATCACTCTTACAATCTAATATGAGAAAAAAATCATTTCATAGACATCACTCTTACATTTCCTTAATTTATCTAAATATGTTCACTTAAATTCATTTCCTAGATCTATCTGTTGGAAAGAGACACTGTGTGGCTTCATGAGTGTTTTCATTGATGGCAACAAAGTCTATCCCACACATCCATAGCACATAGTATGCCTATACTGGAAGTCAGATTGAAGATTGTTTTGGTCCGGTGAACAAGAACAGAACATGCAACAAGGTCCAACAATCAGGTCCAGAGATCTCAGATGGTGTAACTCAGCAAGTTGTGGACTTGGACAAGTCAAGAGGAGTATCATGACTACTATATTCTAGAGATTGAGCCTCCGGTGATAAAACATGGAAAAGATATGAGCATCTAAGTGTTGGGTTCCAGACAGGCAAAGCAGACTAAGGAAGAACTGACCGACAGAGTATCAGACTTCAATCCGGATGAGTAATTGATGTTGATCAAGCTATTTGAAGGATCATACATTGTTGGCTGACATGATTGATGACTTCAATGCCTATGTTTTTGATACGCATCACAAATCAAGCATGGATTTAGTCGACAGATTAGTAATTTGTAAATATATAGAGTATTCTAGTTGCCGACTAGAAAGTTGTTGAAATCCTTGGTGCGGATATATATACTAGATGGATTCCAGTATGAAGGTATGTGTGCATAGATATGATAAAATAAAGTGTGAAGAAAGGCAGAGATAAGTCTAGAAGCAGCAATACAAGTCTGGTATGTGATAGAGCAGCAACACTAGAGCAGAGGAAGATCAAAGTGCATCAGATCAGTATATTGTGCCTAACCAGAACTGAACTCTAGCATTTGTAGATGCCTCTCATTAGTTCAAACACCTGGTTACCTTCTGTAAGTTTTGTAGATAGTGAGTCTCTTGTAGGCAGTGTGCCTCTTGTGAGCAGTGTGCTTGGGCAGTGAGCCCTAATTGACAAGTGCCATTTTGTACTTCTTATTCTTTTAACAGAGAATACAATCTTGGGTTAGTCACCCCATGATTTTTCCCTTAACAGTGTTTTCCACGTAAAAATCCTTGTGTTATGTGTGTTGATTTTATTTTTGTTCTCATGATTATATATCCTTATATGTTCTAATGCTGCACAAATTATAAAAGAAGAAAAGAAAGTTAAGATAATAGAGATAACTGATTCATCCCCCCTCTCAGTTATCTACCTTGTTTCCAACAATTGGTATTAGAGCTAAGTTCCTCTAAACAGAGCCTAACAGCTTGAGGAAGATCTAGGAATCTCAATGGATATGTATGGTATGAAGGAACATCTTCAGTTTGCCCTAGATGATCTTGAACAATCTCACTCAGAAGTCAATAACTTGAGAGAAAGACTCAAACAAGCTGATGATTTCATAAATGAGCTAAAAGAAAAATTGAGTATCTCTGTGAAAAACAGAAAGGAACTACTTCAAAAATTAGCAAGTCAGAGTGAAGCCAATGATACTAATGAAGATCTAGATGAGAAAAATAAGCTATGTGAGAAGCTATCAAAAGAGGTCATTATGGTAAGGCATGAGATGGAATCAGGGGTTATGAGATTCACCCAAGAAATTGAAGAGAAAAGGAAAATTGAAGATAATCTAAAACAATCCCTCAAGGAGAAGATAGAGGACTACCACAAAATGGATAGAATAATCAGCCATCTTGAATATGATCTTGAAGAAGCTAGAGATAATGAAGAACTTGAGAATCAGATAAACACTCTTAAACAAGATCTTCAAATAGCAAATGAATACAAAGAGAAATTCAAGATAAGCTCAACCCAACTTGAAGTTCTTCTTGAAAGCCAAAAGAGGGTAGATGATAAGTGTGGTTTGGGATATGAGATAGGTGAAAGCTTTGGATCTGGTCAGAAGAATTTTGGATCAGGAAATCAAAGAAACGGGCCTAGAAGACCTTCGGTAAGGCAACCAAATGCTCAAAGATATCCATCCTTCAATGGATATTGCTTCAATTGCAACAACTTTGGTCATAAAGCAACTTAGTATAGAAGGAGAATGAATCAGACTAATCCATCCTTCTCTGGACAATGTTTCAACTGCCAAAGGTATGGTCACAAATCTCATGAATGTAGAAATATGCAAATAAACAATTCATTCAATGGTAGATGATTTGCATGCAATAGAATGGGACATATGGCTAATCAATGCAGATCAAAAGGATATTAGTCAAATATGCAAAGAAATGTTGTTTGTTACAATTGCAATAGATTCGATGATATTGCCAAATTCTACAGAAGTAAAAATTAGGATAAAAAGGGTTTGGTGCATCATAATCAAAAACAAGATAAGGGAAAAGGCAAAGTGAATGCAAATGAAGTTCAAAGGGAGATGAGCAAGATTTGGGTGAAGAAGAGTATAGAAAATGTTGGGGATGGATCTACACCAGAATCTGGTGCTGATATTTCTTCCAGAAACTAAACAGATGAGCTTTGGCTTAGGGGGAGTCACAAAGAAAAATAAATTCCCCCAGCCAGTCAATTGGTGCCTAAATTTGGTGCATGGAATGTTGCGGATTAAAGGGTTCTTAGAAAAATATCTAAATAACCCTTGGTAAAAATATGAAAGATCTGCATGGAGTTTTGCAAGAGTTTAATCATCCAAGATTGATCTGGTTTGATAGCCATCTAGTAAAACAAAATTTTAATAGACATATTCGGTATGATTCAAAATTAAAATACTTTGATCTGTAGATCCATGGCATGATTGGAGAAAAGAAGATACATTGTCAATCCTCAGTGAAAATGATTCTAAGTGCAACATAGTGATTCGAAAAGATCTCTCTCAGAATAGGGCAACCAGATAACTTAAGTTGTGCATTTATTGTAAAAGGAAATTAGGGTTTGCACAAGAATAAAAGGGTTATTTCACTCATCATTTGTACATTTGCATTCGAGAAGAAGAAAAGAAGAGCTCTACATCAATTTTCTACAACTCTCTCAAAGATCAACTGCAAAATCCAAATCAACCAACAATTTGTTTTGGCTCTTATTTCAAACCCTAAAGTGTAAAAAGGTACTTCCATTCTAAAAATCTCTATCTGAATCTTTTGCAAAATGGCTGCTCCAATGGTTGTTAAGATCATTGATAGGCTGTGCCCAAAATTCAAGAAACACCCCTACAAATCCCTAGAAGTTGATCCTTTAGGCACTTTTTCTAGCATTCTGCATGGGGTATTGCATGTAGAAGATGTTAGGGTCTACATCCACACCAAAATTGAGGAATTTGGAGAATCTAAGTTGATGGACATCTATCATAAATAGTTAATAGATGAAATTTTTGAACTCAAACCTCAATACAAGGCCCTTCGGGATAAACACTTTAGACATTGAATTCACTTTCCCTGTTTTGCAGAAGATGATTGGGTCTGGTATGTCCTTAGTAGAATGCATGATAATTTCATGTGGTTAATGAAGCCCTTCAAGATAACAAAAGATGCCATTAGAGTAATAATTGGACTGCACTCATCCGGTGGGTTACCTACACTCAAATCTATCAAGAACCAGACAGTAATTGAAGCTATCGGATCTAAGTTTGACAAGAGAGCAATGACCATAGATGACATCACAGATCCAGATGTCAAATTTCCCTCAATGACAATTGGGTATAAGATCTATCATTCTAACAGGGATAATTTTGTGTTTGGGACTACAATATATGTAGCATATCAGATGTTGAAGGAAAATGCATATTATGACCTATGTGATCTTCTTTTAAACGAACTATTAGAAAACCTGCAGAAGATCAAGAAGGATAAGAAGAACTCCTTCAAGTATGGTTGTTTAATACTATGTCTATTCTTCTACTACATGAATGAGCTGCCCGAATCAAGTGGTTGGGTTTGGCAAAATGACAAACTAGTTGCAATATAGATTAGAGACTATATGTATGGACTTGGTGATGCTAAAGCTCAAAGCACAACACTCTGGGGTTACTTTAAGAACTTCCAAAGCATGATGCAAGCCAGAGAGAGGATACCTCAATCCATAGTTGAGAAATACAAGGATACATTGTGTTTTATGGTAGATACTAATCAATGCCTAATGGAGGCAGTTGAGCCCAGAATAGTTTGGATAATGCCAATGGGATACGAGGTCAATGAGAAAATCTTGGAGCTGCATATTCAACACCTATTAAGTCAGCCTAAGGACCCTGAGGCAGAAAGGTTTGGAACCTTTCAAGAACTAAGTGTAAAAATACATGTTGAGCTAAGACAATCAGAGATAAAGAGGAAAGTTAGAAGGGAAGTTGAGGAAATTGCCAAAAGATATGGCATATCAAAAGAGGTAGTAGATGCAAATAGAGAGAAATTTGAAAGAGCTAAGAAAGAGAAACAAGAAGCAGAGAAAGGAAGTGTTCCAGTACAAACCTCCTCCCAGACTAGATCCTCCAAGAGCTCTGCACCTAAGAGCTCAAGAGCCACCAAACCGGATGTCAAGACATCCAGAAAGGGAGAAAAGAGAATGAAAACAAAAGCCACAAGGTCTTACACAAGTCACAAGAATGATGAAGAAATAGAGTCTAATGAGAAAATTAAGAAAATGAAGAAGAAAACATCTGGGGAATTCTCTGCTAGCAAAAACAAAGAAGAAAAAGTAGAAGAATTTGTTGAAAAGCCCACTCTTTCCATTGATGATATCATTAAGGCAGTTACTGTGGATGGGAATCTACAACCAGTAACAAAATTCTATTATGAATATAGTGATACTAACAAGAGGATCTTGGAAGAAGCTATAGTCAGGTACCTGAATATTTATAATAAAGCATTTATTGAAATTATTTCATTAATTCCCAAAAGTCTAGAGAAGGTACTTGAACTTAGAAAAGAGAATGCAAAGGCAAAAGACATAGAGATCTGAGAATAGATTGCAATTCAACTCTATCCTTCTATTACTCCAAAGCAAATGGACATGATCTTTAAGGATTGTAAGGATGAATTCTGGAGCAAAGCAAGAATGAACAAACTTATGCTTGGAGAAACTAATCAAGTAGCAAGAGAAACAAAAGACATCTTCCGGAATGCCTTCAAAAGATTCAATCTTCCTATTGTGGAGGAAACAGATGAAGAACCTTCCACCATGGATGTTGAAGGATTAAATGCAGCCAATGAAGAATCTTCTAACAAAAATGTAAAAGGGTCAAAAGAGATAGATGAGGAGAATTCTAAGGACTTGGATTCCTCTATTTCAGAAGAGGAAGTTCATGAAGCAATTAACATCTCTCCTCCAGATCCCATTGAAGAAATTCTAGATTTAGGAGCTGAAGGAGAAGGAAGAAATGAGGAGAAAGTGAGTCAAGAAGAGGAGGTAAAGGGAAAAGAAGAAAAACAAGCAGAAAAGACCTTTGATGACAGTTCTAAGATCCCAAAAGAAAAGAAGACTCAGTCACCAGCAAGAGACACTGCAGAGGTAGTGAAGAAATTTTTGAACAAAGAAATGATGGAGATAGATGAGCCTAAACTATTTCAAGGGCCACTAAATTTTGACTCTCTCTTTCCAGTCCAGACAATGAAAATATCATCTTTTGTTCAAGCCAAAGCAAAAGAAAAAATTCTGAAATCTCACATGGAAGACTGTGAGCTGTTAGAGATTGTATCTAGGATGCTGGAGAAGATCATGCCATCTTTTCAAAAGGATCCTTTGGCCTCTCCATCCGGTAACTTGAAATCTCTGGTAAACTCTATTAGCACTCACTTTGAATCTTTAAAGAAATCGGCAGAAGCAAAGGTCCAGAAGGAGTTTTTGGGAAAAAGATTCACTGAAGTACATGGTCTCATTGCTAATGATAGGAGGACCCTAGATATTGGGATAAAGAGCCTTGAAAATTCTCTTAAAGATGGTGGGGACATGTACAAATTTTGTCTATCTTGGCCCAAAGTGACAAAGGATATTGAAAAGAAGGTGAAAGAACAAGAAGGTAAACTGTCAAGTTTATCTTAGAATTTTGATCCCCTCACTACATCCTTAATGAATCAATAATGCCAGGCTATTGTCATTATAAATGAAATAAAGAGGCTGGACAAAGAAAAGAAGAATATAATAAACAGATGAGTGAACTTAGAGGGATAATTATCCCTAAGTTAGAGGCAATGCATGAGGCCTTAATAGATGCTCAGACCACAGCCTGGACCAATGATCCGGCAAATCTAAGAAGGGCAAAAGTATATGCA
The DNA here is from genome assembly GCA_027924645.1 of Cunninghamia lanceolata. Classification (NCBI taxonomy): domain Eukaryota; kingdom Viridiplantae; phylum Streptophyta; class Pinopsida; order Cupressales; family Cupressaceae; genus Cunninghamia; species Cunninghamia lanceolata. The sequence goes on along the minus strand of BSBN01001272.1, from coordinate 12,994,410 downwards.
TTTTTTTTGAGTGGTCACATCTCCATTTTGGATAGGATGAAGCAAAGCTAGGCCACAGAATTTGTATAGTTGAAGGCCACTTTTGCGGATGTACTTAAATATATGTAAGTATAACATGTATATATACTTATGCAGCCATGTATAGGTTAATTTTTGCAAATTTTGGTGTGCGGATTCTACCCTTTGCCATTGATGTCAAAGGTGGAGTGAGGAGTAGTGAAAAATGTGGAATCTAGCTAGGGGGAGCTTTGGTAAAATAGTGCATAAGACAGAGCATTAGCCAAGGGGGAGTTTTCTGTGACACTTGGTCATTTTTCACTAAGTTTTGCCATCAATGCCAAAGGGGGAGATTGTTGGCAAGAGACACTATGTGGCTTCATGAGTGTTGTCATTGATGGCAACAAAGTCTATCCCACACATCCATAGCATGTAGTATGCCTATATCGGAAGTCAGATTGAAGATTGTTTTGGTCCGGTGAACAAGAACAGAGCATGCAACAAGGTCCGACAATCAAGTCCGAATCTCTCAGATGGTGTAACTCAGCAAGTTGCGGACTTGGACAAGTCAAGAGGGGTATCATGACTACTATATTCCAGAGATTGATCCTCTAGTGATAAAACATGGAAAAGATATGAGCATCTAAGTGTTAGGTTCCAAACAGGCAGAGTAGACTAAGGAAGAACTGACCGACAGAGTATCAGACTTCAATCTGGATGAGTAATTGATGTTGATAAAGCTATTTGAGGGATCATACATTGTTGGCCGACATGATTGATGACTTCAATGCCTATGTTTTTGATACACATCACAAATCAAGTGTGGATTCAGCTGATAAATCAGAATTTGTAAATATATTGAGTATTCTAGTTGCCGACTAGAAAGTTGTTGAAATCCTTGGTGTGGATATATATACCAGATGGATTCTAGTATGAAGGTGTGTGTTTGTATAGATATGATAAAATAAAGTGTGAAGAAAGGTAGAGATAAGTGTGGAAGCAGCAATACAAGTCTGGTATGTGATAGAGCAGCAGCACTAGAGCAGAGGAAGAATGAAGTGCATCAAATTAGTATATTGTGCCTAACCGAAACTAAACTCTAGCATTTGTAGATGCCTCTCATCAGTTCAAACACCTAGTTACCTTCTGTAAGTTCTATAGATAGTGAGTCTCTTATAGGTAGTGTGCCTCTTGTGAGCAGTATGCTCGGGCAGTGAGCCCTAATTGGCAAGTGTCATTTTGTACTTCTTATTCTTTTAACAGAGAATACAATCTTGGGTTAGTCACCCTGTGGTTTTTCCCTTAATAGGTTTTTCCACATAAAAATCCTTGTGTTATGTGTGTTGATTTTATTTTTGTTCTCATGATTATATATGCTTATATGTTATGATGCTGCACAAATTATAAAAGAAGAAAAGAAAGTTAAGATAATAGAGATAACTGATTTACCCCTCGTCTTAGTTATCTGCCTTGTTTCCAACACTATCACTCTTACATTATGTCTATATACCAATTTCACTTGCATATGATTGATCTTAAACATGTCTACTTTGACCTCACATTTATATATCATGTCTTATGATCATTGACCTCACATTGTTAATATATCATCTAACATTGCTATTTAATAAAAAATTTCTTCCTATTAAATTTTACATCATGATCTGACATTACTAAATTCTTATGTTTTATTATCTCACTTGAATGGATGAATTATATATATTTTGTCCTATGTTCTCACAATTTATTACATCTTATATATAGATTATGATCTCATCTTTCCATATCTACTAAATATCTGAGTATGTGCATTCTATATTGCATTATCATAAATTGAGACTTTATTTTTAGTCATTACTGTGATATCATTCCTTGATCATGTATGTCCACATTGTGGACCACCATTCTATTCCCTCCCATCTATTTGTACAAGTACATTGTTCATATTTTATGATTGACTCTATTTTCCTTGAGACTATATTATCATATCATATGTTTTTTTTGTGCAAACAAATTATTATATCACCTTAATGCTATCTTGATCTTCTACATTATACTTACACAAGATCACAAAGTTTGATCCTATATACGGGGCATCATACTTTTCTTTCATGTAATAATAATCCATATTGTCATGTACTTGATGTAGTGTGGGAAAATTACTTCTCAATTTACTATCTTTGATTGAGCTAACTCTCCATTACGACTACACTTCAGTTCTACTATTCAAGGTGTTGAATATCAAGTAAATCTACTCTATATCACTATAGAACCACTATGTGTCCCAATTAAAGCAATACAACCTGAACATGTGATTGACAATGGAGGGAAACAAAAAGAATGTAGAAAAATAATTATTATTAATAGAATCTCAATAAGACAAATGCATAAATGAAATAAGGCAGGAAAGAGGAACCTATGATAGCAAGGAGACGGTCTAGGCCTCAGATGATTCTACATCGAGAGGTTGTTTGTACCAGGTACTAGAGCCTAAAATGTATGTAAAATAAAAACTAATAGGTCTAGATGAACCTACAACACCTGTACAACACAAATTCCAACAAAGACTATACCCATTGATATCTGGTTGAAATAGAAAGAAAAGAAAACCAATTAAACTAAGGAAAATGAAGAGGGACAAACACAAAAGGAAGAAATACAAAACCTTCATGCGGCTATATGATCTTCACCTCAAAGAACCTATAAAAAGAGGGGGAAATGGAAGGGTTGCTTGGGGAATTGCCTTAGTCTAGTCTCAGTGTTGGTATTTCTACCTTCATGAGAAGTAATACAAGAAATAGCATAGGAATCGAAAGGAAATGTGTGTGTGTTCTTATCCAAAGTGTGTCTAGGAAGGTAAGAATAAAAATATAACAAGTAAAAACAAAAAATAGTTCCCTAGTCTACAAGGAGAGAAACCCACAATATGCGACATGTGCAATAAAAATAAATAGGTGGTCTACACCCAATAAAGTGTAACAATGATCTACACCAAGTAAGAAAAATACAACAATAGTGGTCTACACCATACAAATTTGTAAAGGAACTATTCTAAATACAATAAAGAAATGAACTCACTAAATTAATTCACCAAAAAGAGGCAACAAACTCCCCAAGAGCTCAAAGAACAAGTGCAACTTCAAACCCAATGAAGAGAGCCTCCTAAAAGAGCACCAAAGAATGAAATACCTCCAAGAGCCAAAGAAAATGATCTTGCTGTTGGAATTAGTCTAGACAACTAAGAGGGGGGAGGTGAATCAGTTGTCACACAAATTTAATATTTTATGCCTATAATCTTCTTTCACAACTTATAATTACACTAATGATATAAACATTAAAGCATGAATCAACAACACATGAGCAGAAACAAATTGAACACACATAACATCAGAATTTTTTACATGGAAACTTGGTTAAGGGAAAACCACAGTGGGGGTTAACCCACAAGATTCATACCCTATTAAAAGTACTTAAAAGAAAATGGGAATGCACTTTCCTTCGAGCGCATTGCCTAGAGTTCATTGCTCAAAGAGGTTCATTGCCTACATAATTTATGTTTAACACAAAAGGAATTTAACTAATGCATCTTCTTCACGCCTGGTTTAGTCTCATTGAATTCTCACAAAACTTCTTCTCTCCCCCAAACTCTTCTTTACAAACTCTTCATTCTATACTACTCTTGTTCTTCTGCTTCTCCTCTTCTCTACTCTACTTCTGATCCTTTTTTTTCATTTTATTATTTTTGCACAAGGATACTTTTTCACAACTCATCTACATGCCTTTATATGCTTCATCAACCTTGGAATAAACATCAAGGTCGGCACTACAAGCATTTGACTTAATGTGAATCACTAAGTTGTTGGCCAAACATAACTAAAATTCAAATCTTCCTTGATCAACATGCCATGCTCCATCGGATTACTCTTAGATCATCCGCAACACTCTAGAATCATCCGTTCGGCCAAGATTGGGAAGAACAACAACACCAAGAAGGAAATCTGCACCAACAAGCTCAAACTTCAATGCGGACCTCCAACATAGTAGTCACACAATCCAGAGACCTCCACAAGCATATTGAATTCAACAAAAATATTCGTACTCCTCCAAATCATCAGAATCACTTGCATCTTTATCTGGAACCTCAAGAACACATACTGCCATGATTGTCACACTAGAAGGATTGCTTTCAAACCTCCAAACCATGAACCACTCGAGTTGAGGGAACACACCAACATCCCAAACATTCCTCTAGATCTGCAGATCATAATATGCTTATACCAGACCAATCTAGACCAACTTCTTGCCACTCTGTCATCACTGAACAACTGCAGAAACCTATTCTACTCAGAAGGCCATAACTTTACCAAATCTGCATGCAAACCTCTCAAATCTTAACTAGAGCACCAACAGACAATCCTATACAAACCCTTTAATCCACATACTCTGTGTTTAGGGTAAAATTGGATTTGTTAATCTTTGTTGTTTAGATGTTTGAATCCTCCTTTCACCCTAACATTGAAGGATCTAGGGTCGAGTGACGAGCACTATCATACCTAGGTCACTTGCAAATGAAGGGAAATTGGATTAGGGAATTAATTATTAATTTTTTCTTCTCTTATGTCTAATTAACCATTAAAATCCTAATTATGTAAATACGACAACAAATTGATGAATAACAGAAGAATCTCTTACAGTCGAGAGTAACATACTAAATTACAGAATACCTATTTTTGGGGTTCCAAAACGGAATAGTCGGGGACACTGGAGCAGGCATCCAAGTCCAAGGTACCTACTTTTTCAAGGAATCTGGACCTCCTTCCGAAACTGATCAGCCCTGTAACTTTTGTTTCCCAAGATCTATCTGTGGAGGACACTGGAGCGAGCGTCCAAGTCCTAAAAGTGCTCCTTTGTCTAACTTTTCTTCAGATCACAAATCCCTGATGTCTGCCAAGCCTTCCTGTAACTCCACTTTTTCCAGATGTGACACCTGTGACCTGCAATCACAAGACTCAGTTTGGGGGTTGTGGTGTTTAGAGGTTTGCCTCAATCAAACCCCAGAGGACACTTAAGTCTTCAAACATCATTGTTAGATAAAGAGGGCGTGCCCTTGTGAGGCAGAGGCCAAAACCAAAGGAATCAATGATAAAAACACAATGATATATCACCTTGTAGTGAAGCTCTCATGGAGGAAGATGCTCTTTAGGCCATGAGGAGATTGAATCCCAAATCTACAAATATCAACACACAAAACACACAAGTCTGCTCTTGCAACACAATAGAAAGCCTTGAATCACCTTGAGAACACAATAGCTTGCTAGTAATCACCTAATTGAAATCTAGTTTACAAATGAATGCCTACACATGCTTATATATGCACCTACAAGCATTCCCGCCAAGATATTAAAAATCAAACTTTATCATGTCGGCAAAATAACCTCCTAACGGTCATAAACTGAAACCCAAAAATTGGGGCTGCCCCAAAATAGGGTAGGACTAGGGCACGGGTACCCAAGTCCTCCCCTCCTATTTTGGGAAGGTTAATCTCAAGGGGTCCACCCAGGTCCTATTGTTGTGGAACCTAGGTCCTATTTGTCGTGGATGCTAAAATATGAACTAAAATGTCTTAAATGCACTCTAAAGACCCGAGAGCTAAACCTTATGAGGGAAAATCCCCCAAGGGGATATTTTCCAATGTTATATTTAGCCCCCACTTTAATGTATGTATGAATGCAAGGCCCAAACATGCATTAAAGTAAGGTCACAAACACAACAAACACACCAATCACGGAGAAGACACACCAGCCACATAAAAGACAGTAACAGGCATGCAAAACACAAAGAAGATAATAACAGTCACGCAGAACATGAAGTAGATAGTCAATGCATATAAGACACATTAATGCATGGAAGACAAAAATGATATCTTTTCTTTTCTTTTTCTCATATATATGAAATGCAAATGCAAGTACTGAAAAATAAACAAACCTCCCAAAAATGCAGGAAGCACTACTCGATGGTGCTGGTCTCTGCATATGGGGTAACACACATGCAATACATGCAAAACCTACCAAAATGCATGAAGCACTACTCAAAGGTGCTGGTCTTTGCATATGGGGCAACAAACATGCCAAACAAAACAAGCACACCAAAACACACACACTTGAAGACATGGAGAAAACATGACAGACAAGCAATGGAGTGTACCTATTTCTAGGTCCAACACTATCTCAGGCACATTACATGCACACACTGATGATTGGGATTCACCACAACAATCGCTAAAGACATGCTTAAGGGTTGAGTTAGTCACAGAACCACTCCCCGCCTCTACATAGGACTTTTGAAAATGACAGGATGATGCAATCTGCTCTGAGAAATACACCATCCCTGCCTCCATAGAGGGCTTAAGAAAAAGGATATTCTTGATATCCTACCTCCACAGATGGCTTACACGATTGATTGATTGCAAACAAACTCAAGATGCACTATGCACTACTCTGGGGCGCAAGTCTTTGCATCTGAGGTCAAACAAATTGCTAACATCTATAATAAATAGCTTACCTTATATGCCCCCACTTTAAGGTGGTTGATATCAGTTATCGATATCAAGCACGTTAAGGTAGGAAGAAAATACAGAAGGGAACACTGACTTTCATAAAGCCCATGCCCCCCAGAGGTGACATGTACTCAATGATCACCAAATGTTTCCACAAACACATCCCTGCAAGAAACATGTTAGTGTCTACAACATCATGATAAACAACATCAATGCATATGATTAACCACACAAAGAGCCAAGGTTATACAATGAATTTGGAGTTTGAGGATAACCAGGGGCTATCTCACGAAGCTCTCCGAATTGAGTACCACCAAGGCTAGATTCAAACGCAAACAAAGGTGCACAGAGCAACAGTATAGTTAAGGTTTGTAAATGCGATAGAAACATCATGAAATTCACTACGCAGAAAGCACGAGTGCTTCCACTAGCCAAGCATTGGATAAGATATACAACCCCATCATCATATTAGGAACTAAGTCCAATTTTTGATTGCTCTCAAAAGGGACACTAGGTCCGCATCAATATAAATTTTTAGCGTCATCCACCTGCTAGGTGGAAACACTAGAAGAAGGGAAACAATAAATAAGAGAGGAGAAAACAAGTGTCTTAGGGAGAATCATGTAGGGGTAGTCACCAACCACGACGCTATGTCCGTAAGACACAACACACAACAATAAAATTAGAGAGAGCAATTTAGAAGAATGATGATAGAAATAGAAGAAGGGTCACAACAAAGGCGGTTTCCTAGTATCCAGAACCTTACGGGAGAATCTGAGGTCATTCTAGGGGGCCTAAACAACATATAACACATCACAAGGGGAAGCACATAATGATAGAAATAAAAGTTTATAGATACATACCTGTAGGGTCCTCATATTATATGTTGAAACTCTCGAACCTCTTGGAAAGGTATTCGATCATGTTTAATGCAAAATTTGAGTGGTTCTTATTAAAGTCTTGTTTGTTATCATATGATGTTTGTTCCTTAAATCCTTGTTTAAATGAGACTTTTTGTTGCTTGTGAGGGGGAGAACCACTATTATTTCCATTTGTTGATTGTCGTCTTGCTCTTTTTTGATTTTTAGTGAGTTTCCGTTGGTGAATCTTTCTAGAATAGTAGCAGGATTCATCCTGTACCATCTTACTCATCTATATTAGTTGTCCTTCTTTCTTTTCAAAGGTATTTTGATTATCTCCTGATCCATTTAAGGATAATGGAGGAGGAACCTCAACATAAATTCTATTTCTTTGAGGATGAGGTGGTTAATCCACTTATTTCTTACCCACTTCAATCATACCCACGATGCTATCATAGTCCAAGTAATCATCCTCATCTACTTCCACTAGATTTTGTTCTACCATATTATTTTTAGTATGCTTAGGAAAAGTATGAGTGAATATTTGTAAATTATGATTTGGCGGAGCAACTGACTTATTTCCATTGTCATTCACACCTAATACCTGGATGACATTTGAATCAATAAGGTCTTGTATCTCATGTTTAAGATGCATACATTGTTCAGTGTCATGTCCTTGTATTTGATGATAATGACAAAAGGAATTAGCATCGAAGTAAGGTCCTTGTTTACTAGGATCAATAGGTTTGATCGGGGGAAGTTTCAGGATATTATTACTCAGATTGATTCATGATAGAATGGTAGGACTCAGATATCGGAGTAAAATTTCTTGGTTGATACGATTGTTTCTTTGGATTGTTTATAGAAGACACATTTGTATTTGGTCCATTGATCTTGATTAAACCCCTGCTATTGCTCCTTTTAAAGTTGTTTTGTGATGATCCACCCATGGATTGTCCAACTTGAGCCAATGAGTTTTGGTTTTCATACTGACTAGACAAAAGTTGATAATCACAAAGGGTGGTGCATAAATGTTGAAAGGAGTTGTACTTCATCAAGAGAATCTTATCACAAATATTAGGTTATAGATTTGTAATGAATATCTTCTGAACATCCTCATCGTTCATTTGATATTGAATTTGTACATAAAGTCCTTGATACCGACCAATGAATTCAGTCAACTTTTCTTTCAAACCTTGCTTACATTGAATCAAGTCAATAAGAGTGACTTGGGGTCTGATATTTGCTTGAAATGTTGTAAAAATTGATCAATCAATTGTGAAAATGAGTGAATTGAATTCGGAGGAAACAAGCAAAACCATTCTAAAGCAGTATCTTTGAGAGATCAGGGGAAAAGTTTTGCTAAAAAATCCTCTTCAAAATAGAAATCACTACACATAGCTGTGAATGCAGCCACATGGATATTAGGATCACCTTTTCCACCATATTTTTCAAAGTGGGGTGTCTCAAACCTTTTAGGCATAGGAGTTCTCAATATTGCATAAGATAACGAATTACGGGCATGATATGTCAGTAGACTAGGTTGTGAAGAATTTGTCAAGTTTGTTACCTTTTGTTGCAAAGTAGTCATGCCCTGTAAAAGTTGGTTTAGGATGGCATCATTGGGAGATGCAGTTTGTTGTGAGGAATTAGAACCAAAGTGAGGGGGTGATTGAGCTTGAGATACAATAGGTGAAGGCTGAGAATAAGCTAACAGTAGTTGGCCATAATGATAGGTGGAAGGTGGTTGCGAGTATGTAATAGGTGGCTAGAAATGAGTGGAATAGATAGGTGGTTGAGAACAATTATGCATAGAGGAAGTCCCTTTAGGAACCAAATTTTGATAATAAAATCCCATAGCTTTGTAATTAGTTCCATTAGATACTCCAATACTAGTGGTAGTATTACTACAAGCATTCGCATTAGTTGTTAAGATCGTTGATGTAAAAGTGGATACTCCTATATTTCGTATAGGTATGGAAACTTGAGTATGAGATGGTGATAAAGTGTTATTTATTGCTTGTACACATTTAGTCACTGGCATGATATTGGTTTGTACAATATGTGCTAGACCATGAAGTGCATTAACACCATCTTGTCCTTCTTTTATCAATTCTCTTATATTATGAATTGTAGGAACAGCTTCTTCAGCTATTCTCTCATTTTCCATGAATGATTGAAATTCAGCTAGATCTTTATCCAACTTCTTTATTTTCTCATCAGATACATATCCTGTTGCCTCAAGAGTATTATCAACATCATGAAAAGTTTGTTCTTCCATTGAGGTTGGAGGATGTATAATATCTTGCCCAATTTGATTGTCTCCCTTTGTAAAGAAGGTGTCCAAAGTCCCAACTTCTTCAAGAGCACTAGATCCCATTAATCTTTTCATTCTTCTCAAAGAGATATTGTTTTTAGGACAGCATGTCATAAAGCTTGTACAAAATCATACAACACACACTATGCAAACTAAGAGAACAAATCCTAGAAGGATATGATTGACGGCCAAAATGCTTGATTTTTTGATACTTTTTAAAAGCCAATGAATGATACAAAGGATGTTGTAAGGATTTCAGTCAAGGGAAGTAGGATATATGATTGATATCAGTCCAAAATGACAATATAGTCACTCTCAACACACTCTTGATGTAAATCCAAGATAATGCCAAGTCAAAATATAGTGAAATTATGTCAAAATAAGCACTTTTTTCACCAAAATTCAATGCAAAAGAGCATAACAAAGGGTGTTGTGAGGAAAATGATGATGGACAGAAAATAATATCAGAAATAACAACCACTTGATGCAAAAATACCCAACACAACACGATTGTAGCGCTACTTAAGGTAAAACCCTTAGTGAAAATATAGCAAAATATGCAATTTTTCACGGTTTTTCAACTCCAAGACCTAGAAAAAGGGGTGTTGTAAGGAATTTTAGAAGGTACAAAAAATAATATCAATACTATCAGTCACCTTAATCCATAAAATTGATCACAACACGCTTAGAGTGCAAACTAGGCTAAACCCTAGGGCAAAAATAGCCAAAATGTGTAGCTTTTTGCAAAATTTTCACTACCAGAGCCCGTTAAAAGGATGTTGTGAAGATTTTTATGAGGGGTATAAAATTATTATCCTGATAACATAAAATTAATGGAAAAATATATTTCACAACACACCTATGGTGCAAATTTATGAAGTTGATAAGGCCAAAATTAGTGAAAATTGTCGTTTTCGAAGCCCTAGGTTTGAGATTTTGGAACAAGATGCTATGCGAATGATTTAATGTCTAATTTATAATGGAAATTAAATACTCTCATATCTTAAAATGATTTTCAAGCTTAATCATGCAAAATTCCCATGTAAATTTAATGAAAATGCACCAAAATTGCTAGTTTTTGTTGAAATTTTCGATGCAAAAATGCAAATAATTTAGATTTAATTGCAAATTCACACTAAAATGAAAGACTACATCCAAATTAAAATTTTAATGAGCCTCTAAAATTAGTATAAAAAATATGATAAAAGATTTTGTCTACAAACCCTAGATTTTGGAATTACTAGGTTATCTAAAATTGACAAAATTTCCACAAAACCCTAGCAATGAAATGATGAAAATGCAATGCAAGAGCTTGAATTTTTGTATTTTTATGTAGTTTATATCAGATCTAATGCAAAAATCATGAATTAGGAAAAATTAGAAAGAACTGACATAATTTAGTAAGCCCAACAATGCAATTTTTTTGTATTTTTCCAATTTTTTCAATTTTTTTGAAATTTTCTCAATGCAATAAATTAAATGACCAAATGAATGAATGAAATCACACCAAATATGCAGACAAACACTTAGTAAGTTTCAATTTAAGTTCACCAAAATGTTTAGGATAAAATTGGATTTGTTAATCTTTGTTGTTTAGGTGTTTGAATCCTCCTTTCACCCTAACATTGAAGGATCTAGGGTCGAGTGAAAAGCACTATCATACCCTAGGTCACTTGCAAATGAAGGGAAACTTAGATTCAAGAATTAATTATCAATTTTTTCTTCTCTTATGTCCAATTAACCATTAAAACCCTAATTATGCAAATACGATAACAAATTGACGAATAACGGAAAAAGCTCTTGTAGTCGAGAGTAAAATACTGAATTACAGAATACCTATTTTTAGGGTTATAAAGCGAAACAGTCAGGGACACTGGAGTGGGTGCCCAAGTCCAAGGTACCTACTTTTTCAAGGAATCTGGACCTCCTTCCAACACTAATCAGCCCTGTAACTTATGTTTCTCGAGATCTATTTGCGGCAGACACTAGAGAGAGCGCCCAAGTCCTAGAAGTACTTCTTTGTCTGACTTTTCTTTAGATCATGAATCCCTGATGTTTTCCAAGCCTTCTTGTAACTCCACTTTTTCTGGATGTGACACCTATGACCTGCAATAACAAGACTTGGTTTGGGGGTTGTGGTGTTTAGAGGTTTGCCTTAGTAAAACCCCTTAGGACACTTAAGTCTTTGAACACTGTTGTCAAATAAAAAGGGCGTGCCCTTGTGAGGCAGAGCCCAAAACCAAAGGAATCAATGATAAAAACATAATGATATGTCACCTTGTAGTGAAGCTCTCATGGAGGAAGATGCTCTTCATGCCATGAGGAGATTGAAGCTCAAATATGCAAATATCAACACACAAAACACACAAGTCTACTCTTGCAACACAATAGAAAGCCTTAAATCACCTTGAGAACACAATAGCTTGCTAGTAATCACCTAATTGAAATCTAGTCTACAAATGAATGCCTACACATGCTTATATATGCGCCTACAAGTATTCCTGCCAAGATATTAAAAATCAAACTTTACAGTGTCAGAAAAATAACCTCCTAACGGTCACAAATCGAAACCCAGAAATTAGGGGCTACCCCAAAATAGGGCAGGACTAGGGTACAAGTGCCCAAGTCCTCCCCATTATTTTGGGTAGGGTACAACTCAAGGGGTCCACCTAGGTCCTATTTGTTGTGGAACCTAGGTCTCATTCCATCAAGATGCTAAAAGATGAAATAAAATGTTCTAAATGCACTCTAAAGACCCGGGAGCTAAACCTTATGAGGGAAAAGCCCCCAAGGACACATTTTCTGATGTTACACTCTGATCTTCACCTTAGTAGAATTATTGATCACTCTTCTGCACTGTCTTCATTGTTTCTAACAGAAAGATATGTTGACATCAATGACAACACATCAGGCACATATTTGCAACAATCTCCCCCTTTGTCATTAATGGCAACATATGATGTGAAAAACTGATTCAACCATCAAGTCAAGAACTTCTCCCCCTTTCTCTTATCACACTTGCAACCACTTTCTTCACTGCTCCCCCTTTCTCTTATCACACTTGCAACCACTTTCTTCACTGCTCCCCCTTTCACCAGCAACTACTTACTTCTAAGTTTTTCACATGACTTCTCTCCCCCTTTGACATCAATGACAAAGGGCGCATATTTGCAATCATCTCTCCCCAAACTAAATTTTAGAAATTGCTTACTAACTACTCCCTCTGAGTAGCATCTCAACACCAATATGGATCACAAGATATGACCGTGAATTCCACAAAACTTGGAGTACAAATACTTGTTGTTGCTGTATACTCTGCTTCAATAGTAGATAGAGATATTGCCTCTTCTTTTTGCTCAACTAAGAAACCAAACTCTTTCCCAAGAGAAATGCACAACCACTAGTACTCTTTTTGTCATTGACACCTCCTGCCCAATCAACATCTTAGATCTGCACCCAGTTAAGAGTGTAGACAATATTACCCATAGTCTCTCTCCAATAGGAATATGGAACATTTGCCTCCATCATCATGGTTCTAGAAGCCTTCTTGAAAGATCTGAATCATTCTAGGAGCAGATAATTGTCTTCTTATTTTATGCTTTTCACAAAATGCATTAAACTCATCAAGGGTAAACTCTCCACCATCGTCAGATCTCAGATACTTTAACTTCACACCAATCTCATTCTCCACCTTAGCCTTGAAAATGTCAAGATCCTCTGACTCCTTTCACAAGAAGGTGACCCACACCATCCAGTAGTACTCAATCAGTAGCATCAAGTATTACTCTCTTTACAAACTCCTAACTTTAGCAAGACCACACAAATTAGTGTACATAGGTTCCAACAAACCACTTGATAATTGTTCTTTACTTTTGAATGTAGTTCAGACCTGTTTGCCCAATTGATATTCCTTACACAAGATGCTACAAGTTTTGGAAGATCACTCATAGCCTGAGTAGTACTTATCTTGACAAAGTTATCGAAGTTCACATGACACAATCTCCTATGTCATAACCAACTTTGATCAATCTGAGGAATCAAGCAATTTTTTGTCAGTGTTACTTAAATGAAAGATTTTACCTCTAATTCTTTGTCAACCAACTGATCAACATTAAGAAGATTATGCTTCAAGCCTTTTATCACTAGACATATGAAGAGAACATCCACAGTCAATCATCTATTCATCTTTTTCTTCAATCTGAGCAGCTAATACAACTAGCAGATTTGGTAGCCACCGGTTCTTCTTCTTTGATAGAAATGAATCACTTATTCATTTCAAGAGGTACTTCTCATAACAGGTTCATCATCTGTGATTCTTCCATCAATAGCTTCTTGGATGCAAAAGGATTTCTTTTGATCTCTAGGTCTGTTTGGCTTTGAGACCCTCTCCAGACATCTTGATGCAAAAAGGCCAATCTTATTGCAAGCAAAGCATTTGAAAGGCAACTTTCCTTCATACTTACTAGATCCTTTTGGTAACCTTTGGCAAACATAGATTGAAGTTCTTTAATCTCTGATTCATCTTCTTTAAGTTTGTTCCTTGCCTTCTCATATCTACTTAGTCTTCTTGGAGAGCATTTACTTGAAACAAATCTTTGTTTACCCTTTCCGAAACCACTGGCCTTAAATATAGATTTCTAATTTAGGAAGAGAAACACCAAACTCATTCACCAATGAACAGATCCCTTGAAATATCTATCATAGTCCTGATTTCCTCAATAGCAACAACCTTATGCTTGTATGTAGTAGGTAAGAATCAACAATCTCTGATACTTCCAAATTCCCACTAGCACACCTACTTTTGATGTGAAAAATGTATTTTCCCTAACTCTTCCGGATACTCAGTTTCTTAAAATAGTTTCTCATAGATTGCTTCACAAATTACCACACCAACTTCTTTTCTTCCAGAACTTCTTTCAGATGAAATGCAATAGGCCATTATGTATTCTTTCACATGCCAGATCCAGGCATCCACTTACTGGCAGGGGAGATTAGATTTTCAATGTAGCTCCCCCTGAGCCAAAGCTCCTAGTTCAATTCTCTGAGGAATTATTAGCACTTGATTCTAGTGTGGACCCGTCACCATTATTCATTTCACCTTTCTTCACCCAAGTCTTGTTGAATTCATTCTAGATTTCATTCACATCTACTTTTCCCTTGCCTTTATCTTGTCTCTGCTCATCTAGTTTTCTATTTGCCGGACCTCCTCTTCCATTATTCTTGCTTCTACAAAATCTTGCAAAATGACTGGATCAGTTACAATTGAAGCACACAACATCAATGACAGCACATCAGGCACATATTTGCAACACTTGCAATGCCCAAGAGAATCAAAAACCACTTGTAGTTGTTGTAGAAGTCTAGCTCACACAAGAGAATACCATAGAGTCTCAAAAGACAAAAAGTGTCCAAAGTGATAGAGAGAGAGATAGAGAGTTGAATGGATGTGTTGAATGAATTCAAAATTACTCTTAGACTCTTCCATGAGGGAAGAATTTTGAAAATACATGAAAGGAGTCATTCTGCGACCTCGCATTACTATGAATCCTCATGATCATCCAAGGCATGTTGTAATGCCCAGAAATGGATACCTATTAGTAATCAAATGTGAGACGCTAGCATGACACATCAATGTCTGTGTAGAGAATTCAGGTCTAGGTAAAACTAGCTCTTGGTCATACAAGACACCTTAGGACCATGCAGACATTAAAGTACTATAATGAATTTCTCATAAAAGAAGTATACCAAAATCACATAAACCTATTCTATCATGCAGAGAGGAAGTGCAAAATGCTAAAATGGTTACTAAACATAGCATGAATTTGCAAGGGTATGCAATTTTCTACATTACATTTAGCCCCCACTTTAGCAAATGTATGACACTACGTGCATATGCAAGCTAAAGTAGAAATGAAATAACATAACATGTTATACCTCTAACAAAAATGTCATAGAGGATGTAGGAGATTCTTTGAGTAGAGATATGAAGTACCTAGGATGAGAATCTATAAAACCATATGTTAGAACACATAGATATACTAAGAGGGGGGTGATTCAGAATCTGGAGTTGAGATGGAACCTGAAGATCATACTAAGGATTGGCAAGCTGAGGTTAGTTTTACAAATTTCTTCCTAGACTCTGAACAAACGTTTTCATTACCTCCTGAGAATAGTAATACTATAGATGAATTGTCTTCGTCTGAACATACTAGTGGTAATAAGTTTGAGAATGAAGAATTTAAAGTCCCTGTGATCAAACCCTCTGAGATATATAGAGACATCCCGAATGGTCTAATGACCATGCTCAGTCAGTCTAAGGGTTTAAAAAATTTCTTCGGTTATACTTCTTGGCAGAAATGCCATATTGCTTCGTTGCAACATACAGTTAAAGGTGGATCTAAAAGATCCTTAAATCTATTCAATGATAAAGAAATAGCTAAATTTGCTAGTCAGGCGAGAGCCAATCCTGCTAATCCACAGTACATCCATCTATCCTATGTAAGGATCGGTGTAGTTGGACATTATCGGAAAGGTCTTCTGATTATTATGATGATGATGCTGAAGGACTCTAGGTTCTTCAAGACATCACATGCTTTACTTGGATGTGCGTGTGACTCGATGTCAGAAGGTCCTATTTTTCTTGACTGTTTGTTCAACTTCCCAGTCAGCCTCAAAGATGGCAATCTTCATAAAGTCCTCACCTATGAGTTTAACACTATGAACCTATTTATGAAGGACAATTCTGTTGACCATTCCCTTATCTTTTTAGTACACTACCGTCTGTATAACAAAGTCATACCTTTGATGATGAATCCCAGATGAGCCCAGGGAATAGAAGGCTTTTCTACAATTTGGAAATCTACCTCAGATCATACCCAGTTAGTAGCCCCAAAAATCATAAAACACAAGGATATCAAGCTTCCTGAAGAATGGGCTATCTCACTATGGGATAAGGACCATAAACCCACTGAACAGAAACCTCCACAGTTGCGAGGAGTTACCCTTGAAGAAATAGATGACCAAGCGGTGATTCGCTTCTCCTCTGGATGTCCGTCCATGAGAAGGGAAAAATCTTTTAACCATAATAACCCTTTGCCATCTGTGTATAGCAGATCACAAAGTGTTCGGCTTGAGCCTGCCAAAGGCTTTGAAAATTTGTTCCAACTTCCTGTAGCTAAAAAACCTCTACAGAGTACCCCTGGTGCAAGTACTTCCAATGCACCTGTGTCAAATCCATGTCCACATGATCAATATTCTACCCTAAACAATGGATATTTTAAGTGTGAAAAATGTTCTTTCATATTCCATCCACCATCTGGTAAAGTAAATATGCTGTCTGGTAGACCTGCCCTGTTACCAGAACAGGATATAAAAGAATCTACTGAAAAGGCTATTCTAACGCCTTCTGGATCTTGTACTGTGCCCGGAACTATTCCACCCTTCAAAGACTTAATGCTAAGAGACCTATCTGGACAATATCAAGCCGACTTCTGGCCTCTACATGTTACCCCTGTAGGAGAAGTCCAAGGATCCAGTCAAAGTAAATTATTGAATTGGACCAATTTGTGCATCCGAAAAACTCTCCTGTACATCCATGATCAGAAAACCCAAGATGAAATTCGTGCTCTTTAGCAAGAGAAACAGTTGTTATCTCTTCAAGCTAATATGCATGCCATCATTGCTTCTCTTGATCGGCTGGAAAAAGAACTCCTTCAATAGATGAAGGATGAATTGCTTGAGCTGAAAGCTTCTTACCTCCAATTCAAAATGCATGCTGAAGCATGGTGGACTGCTCAACAACACACTGCAGACACACACAGAGAAAAGTTGCGGCAAGTACGAGCTGAAAGTCATATGGACTATGAAGTGCTTAGTTCACCAATAGCCAACTGTAGAATTCAAATGAAACACACAGAAGACAAGGTTGAACTTGTCAGATCTGATATTCAACAAGTTTCTGAGAATACTGTACAGCTCAAGGATTCTATAATTCAAGAGTCCTCATCTATTCAGACACTAGTTACCACAATCCAGGTACAGTCTTAGCAATGGAAAATGTTAAATTTTCCATCAAGTGCCCAAGGTTATTTACAGGCCCAGTATGAAGGTCCTAAGATGAAGATACATCCTAAGAAGCCTGTAATAGAAAAGATATTTGATCCCTCAACTGGAAGACTTAGAGAAACCACAGAGGTAGAACAAGCATCTGGTAAATTGTAGATGGCCCGTGGCAATGGAACCAATCCAAATGGTTCTAATCCAGTTGACCCCTTTAAGAATATCCAGCCATATAAGCTAGATACTCCTCCTTTAGTAAACTTTGACAGCTTTGAGGAGTTAGAAAATATGAGAGCCATTGACACTATGCGTGCCTGGATCACCAATTATATGTCAACAAATGTTGACGCTGATGAACCTCAAGTCATCAAGCAAGCTCTCAATTCTATAACTGGATTAGCTAGAAATGTGTGGGATCGTCTTGAGAATGGGTACAGAGAAAATCTGATAAACAGAGGAAGAGATCAAGTGTGTGCACAGTTGACTCGTCTGTTTGTGGGAAAAACAGACACAAGGGAAAGACTTGCCTATAACAAGTTTATGAGAGGCAAGTGTAAAGATCTAAAATGTTTTAGAGAATATTGTGAAGACCAGTACAAGAATCTGTATATTTCTGGTCATGAACAGAATCAGGATTTTATGTTTACTAATTTCTTGAAGAGTTTTGGTCCTAATTTAGGCGACTTTTATCATAAAAGGGTCTTAGAAAATGTTGTTCATGAAGGAACAGAATTAAAAGAACTATCTTTTCCCCAATTAGTTCAGTTCCTTGTTGAGATCAATGAAGACATATGTCAAGAGACACAGAAAAGGAAAGAGATAAAAAGGGTCAAACCTATAATCTCTTCTTCTGTTTGTCATCAGCTTCTACCTTCTTCACAATATGACAAATGCAAATCTTGTCAAACACAGTTTTCTTCTAAAAAGAAATATTCTGAAAAGGATAAGGAAAAGTATTATAAAAAGAAGAAAAAGGAACAATATAGTAAGTATCCCCATAAGAAAGGATACTTCAGGAAGAAGGATAAAAATAATAAAGGATCTGGCAAAAAGTGGGAACCAACCTGTTACATTTGCAAAGGAAACCACTATGCAAATAAATGTCCTGACAGACATAAGAGAAAAAATAAAGGAAAGGTCTGAACAGCCAGAGAAGCTGGAATAAATGATAATGAATATATATTCATCAATGACTATCCCTCTGATTCTGATGATATTATTCTTTCTGATTTATCAGATACAGAATCAAAAGAGGCTGAGTTTCACTCTGCCACAGAACAGGGACATGTAAATCTCTTAACTGGAAATCTTGTTGAACAATCTGAGTCCAGTGATTCTGAAAATTCATTTTTTTGTATGATGTATAAAAGCAGAAGGGATCCAGCTGAGTTGAACAAGGTAATCGAAGAAATTGTTCAGCTAGAAAGCAGACTCCATGCTATGGATATGGGTCCAGAAACATGGCATAAATTGACCAATAAGCTTGAGCAGCTTAAATCAAGGAAATATTTCCTGGTCAAAGAAAATGAACCAACCAGTCAGGTTCTCAGAAGAACCCCTCCTAGACCTGCTTCACCAATAGAATCTACTCTGCCCATTGGACAGCGCAATATCGGGATAGCTCCATCTGAAGGAAGCATGGCCCGAAGACTATAGAGAAGACAATGCAAGATTTTCTTAGAAAAGGTTATTCAGCAAGCTCATGCTGAAATATCAGAAATTGATGAGGAAGAAAATCTTTTTCTTGTAGAGGAAATGGATGAATCTTCTGAACTAGATAAATATATTAATCAGTACAATTCCTCTTCCAATCTTCAACTCCCAACAACAGTCTCTCAATAGGAGGCATAGCTATTTAAAGCCAATTCACCAATCTATATTAGCACCCCTGAAGAACCACTGTTGTGTGATGAACAAACATTCACTCCACAAAGAGCAAAACCTGTGCAAAGTCCAGGATATATACAGGATACCATACCTGTCTTAGAAGAAGGTACCAGCAGCAGAACTTTTAGAGCAGCACAGACATTATACACTACAACCTGCCCTGGTGTAATTCTCAATATCCACCCTCCAGGTATAAAAATGTATCCTTTAGCATATCTATGGGATACTGGTGCTGATATTAATCTAGCTCGGTATCAATGTTTTCCAGCAAATATGTGGATAAAGTCTACTACAGAAATTGAATTTGGAAAAGGAAAATTTAATTCTCAATTGATTTGTAAAATTCCAATTCAATTAGGAAAAGATTTTATGGATGAACTCATATTTGTCCATTATGAGGTTAACAATTATGATGGAGTAATTGGTAGCACTACTATGCAAAGCTGGGAACCCATCATTATGGATTCCATGTTTATCACCTTGCTAGGCACTTTTCAGATGCCTCGCCTCCATCAAAATGTGGCATTTACCAAGCAGATAACTATTGAGAAAAAGAAGAAAAGGACAAATTATATCTGGTTAACACAACAGATTGAATCTGCATCTGTAAACTTGGAACATCTTAAAACAGTCTATGCAGAGACTGTAATGACAAAAGACTTGAAGAAACAAAAGCAGAATCTCATCTGTTCTCTTCCACTAAAGAAGGATGCTTCAGGTAATGATATAGTTCCAAAAGCCAAAGCTAACTATTTCTTAATGAGCATGGTAGAAGTTAAGCTTTGTAGAAAAGAAATTGCAGAATTATTGTCCTTAGATATCATCAGAAGATCCAGTTCCCCTTTTTCCTGTCATGCTATGTATGTACCTAAATTTGATGAACATGGTGTTGAGCTTCAGGAAAAAAGACTTGTAGTAAATTACAAGCCACTAAATGAATGCTTGGTTGACAATCAGCATCCCTTGCCTAGTAAGGATCATATATGGCAAGCCATACAGGGCAGTAATGTTTATTCAAAATTTGATCTAACCAAAGGTTTCTTGCAGATACAGATGGACCCTGCAGATATCTACAAGACTACTTTCTCAGTCCCGCGGGGATTATTTGAATGGAAGGTTCTACCCTTTGGTATCAAAACTGCTCCTTCAATATTCCAACAAGCAATGGATAAATTTTTTTATGAATTTGCAAAGATTATTCAACCTTATGTTGATGATGTTGTTGTTTTCAGTCAAGATATGAAGCGACACCTAGAACATCTACAGATCTTTTTGCAAATTTGTCAAAAACATGGCTTGGCCATTAATCCCACCAAATCTCACTTTGCCCAGCGTGAGATTATTTTTATTGGCATCAAGCTTCTCTTGGGGGGGAAAATGGAAGCACAACCTCACATTTTAACTAAGATTCAGCATTTACAGGTAACCACTGTCAAAGAACTTCAGCACTTTCTTGGTTTAGTTAATTATATTGCTGGATTTTACAGTAAGCTTGCAGAAGACAGAAAAGATCTAAATGCACTGTTAGGAAAGAATCCACCACCATGGACTGCCAAGCATGATGCCCTAATTAAAAGAATCAAACATAAATGTTTAGATTTACCTCCTCTCAGACTTTCAGGTCCTAATTTTAAAATAATTGAAACAAATGCTAGTGATTATGCATGGGCAGGTGTTCTAAAAGAACAACTAGAAAATGGCAAAGAAGAAATTGTGAGATATATCTCTGGTAGCTTTAAAAACAGTGAGCTGAATTACCACAGCACCCATAAAGAAATATTAGCAGTTATTAATACTTTAAAAGCCTTTCAGATGTTTGTTGCTGACAAGAAATTTCTGATCAGAAGTGATTTACAGAATCTGAAGGGGTTTTTCAAAAAAGAATCCAAGGATAAAGTGGTCCGAGGACGTCTTTTAAGATGGGCTCAATTTCTTAATACATTTGAATTTGACATTGCTCATCTTCCTAGTTCTGTTAATATTTTTGCTGAACTTTTATCCAGAGAAGGTCATAAAGCTCCTCACATTGAACATGATGTTCTTGTTGCTCCACCACTGATTAAAGGTCAATCAAATCAAGTCTGTGTTCCTGGTAAAGGAAGAATTCATGTGGTTAAAATCCAAGAACACCGGTGGTATGAGCCCTGTTGTATGGAATGGAGCACCAATCCCTTTCCTATGTGGGATAGACATAATTTTTATATGATGAATGATTTTCTACATGATAGATTCATATGTCTTGTTGCAGCACAACAGTTGACACAGAGTGGGCTCTAGACCAATCATCCCTTCTTTGAGATGACAGCCATAGCTGAAGACATTGATCCTGAGATCAAAGCCGTCTTACAAAATTGGTGTGAAGATAACAAACAGCTTCCTATCCGATTTTGTAACCCCATCATTATCAGACCAGACAGATGGCTAGAACATGAAGGTGGGAAAAATCTAATCAGGGATCTTTTCCAAGGACCCAATAATGCAGCTGCAGAAATAGATTTTCAAGGGACCTCCTCATTTACTGGATGTCTATTTAAACTTACTTTTGCATCCTATACTGAAAATCTAATCATTCGTCATTTAATGCAGACCTATGGCCCCACAGGTTTTGGCTCGAGATTCCAATATTGGAATATGACAAGCAAGCTACATCATCTTTATGTTACCAAGATGCCTCTATGGATCCATACGAAAACATACCGTATAGACCAAGCCAACACTACATCAATCAATCATGGAATGTTTGGAGCCCACAAACTCAAAGTTCTCAGCATTATGTGGAAGGAAGATCCAAAGGAACCAATTGCTCCTATTGATCCTAATCAACCTTCCGGATCACAATCCCACTGGGAAATCTTGCCAGGCTGTACTCCCCATCCAGTTTGGGAAGAATGTGATCATTGCCGATACTATGAAGAACGTGCTGGAGAGCATCCTCCTAATAAAGCTAGCCCATCCACTAAAGGAAAGACAAAAGACCATCGAGCACCCGGTTGTACTCATGTAGCTCAACAGTTTTGTGAAGGATGCATTGATTTTGCTCCTATGGAATCTAGTGATACGAGCACTAGCTAGTGGACCAGGCATGTTGGCCATTGAAGTCACTTATCTCTTCATGACAAAAGATAAGCGTGGGCCACACCACGGTAAAAAGGGGCAAGTACATGCGCCTTAACATGTACATGGGTTACCCTTCCCGTGTCAAAAAGATGCCTTGTAAATATTGGTTGTCTTTGTCTGTCCCATCTGGTCCCCTTTATCTTGTTCACAGATTAATTGGTCCCACCATGAGGAATCTTATCCTCACATGGGTGATCCTCTGGATAAGGGTTGCACGTGTCCGTTGTTTTTGGGTCGGATTTCAAATTTCAATATGTTTCATTGAAGTAAAAGATCAGTCTCGGTGGAACCAGTTTCCTATAAAAGGAAGACCCTGAGAACGCTTCAAGCAAGCATAGTTGGAGTTTAGAAGTCTCTTAGGAGTAGAGTGCTTTAAAGTTTGTCTAGAATCAAGTTTTAGTCTTTCAAGTTTTTCCAGTTCATAGTTATGCTCTTAATGTAGAGAGCAGCGCTTAAGAAATAAGAGTATCTATATTTGCTCTTTCTATTTTAAGCATGCTTTCCACAGTTAAGATCTTAGTCTATGCCAGTGCGCATTGAATATGATGAATGTACTGAATCCACAAAATTAATATAATGATTTCATTTGTCATTTGCAGCTGTGTGCAAAAGTTGGAATAGTAATAGAAATATTTTTGTATCAAAAAAATTATTTAAGATCTATGCAAACATAAACATATTCACACATCCACACAAGAGAACAAAACACTAGATTTTATGTGGAAACCTAAGATGGGAAAAACCACTATGAGCAAGCTACTTGGATCTACTATCCAAATCCAACCTCAAAAAATAAAATGGATTTTACAATAATCTATATGAGCACCAACCCAAAGGAAGCACCAACTCCCTATTACACAGACTTATGAGCACCAACCCAATGGAAGCACCAACCCCTTGTTACACTACTTTATGGGCACCAACCCAATGGAGACACCAATACCCTAATGTGCTACAACACATACTAGATGAGGTACCAACCTCTACAATTTAAATGAAACAATTTACCTCATACTTTGTCTATTGTCACATTGTTTTCTATCAACAATTAGATGATACATCTATTAAATACTTCTATCATGTTGTTATCTTCTCCTTAACTCCTCAACTCTTCTATAGGTGTGATTCTCCAGTTATCTTTTGTTAAAATTTCTTCTCACTTTATTCACATTCACATGTATATTAATATTTTTCACTTTAATTCTCACATACATTCATCCTTCAAAATGAACAAACTAATCTGCTATATATATCGATGTGTACAATATCATCCTTATTGTTAGTTGCACTAAATTAAAACATGCTCTAAGGTCCACCCCTAATTTTTGAATTTCAATGTATACTTTGGGTCATCCCACAATAATGGGTTACACTTTTTGGCCAAACCTGACATTGAAATCAACATTTTGAACTAAATCTTCACTTTTTGACACCAATAGCCACTAAACCATTAGGAATTTGAAGATTATGTGAATTTGTGATTTGTGAGATTTTGTTTGTAGATTCTAAATATATATATTTTTAAAAAATTAGAGTTAAATTGTAAAAATTTTGCGTCTCCTTTGACAACTAGTTTTTAATAGTAAACAACATGTTTTAAAAGTGATGTGTATTATGTAGCACATAATTTTTTTTCTACAAAGGATAAAATTCTAATTCTTTTGAGTTTAGATTGGTAACACTGATATATAGGGCATACATTTGGTTTCATAATGTTTTGTTGAATTTTTTTTAATTAAGTTTTGAAGTCAAACCAACTATAATTTAGACATAGGCATATTCCGTAAAACATAACTTTTTCTGTATGTATCGAAATTCTCTTTTTTGTTCAAACAAGGACATCAACACCTAGGGCTAGATATTTTTTATATTTTTTTTTCACTAATTTACTAATTTTCCATGTGTGTAGAATAGAGAACTTGATGTTCGGTGAAAAACATACATTCACAAGATATAAAAAATAAATATAATAATCAAATTAAACATATTTAAAATTATACTTTTTGGGAAGCTTATAATAAGGACTACATACTTACAAAACATAGATTTTAAATGAATTCATTTGATTCCCCCAAAAGGTAAATCAAAGTAGTTTTTTTATCAACATTTTGATAGGTGTAGAGGAGACTCCATTATAGGTATGGTTTAAAACTAGCGGGGTTCTATCTAAGGGGGTTTGATCAAACCCTCTTCAATTAAAGTCCTTTAAATGGAACCTTTTAAGGCTTAAATAATTATATTTTCTAAAAATATGTGATTTCAACAAAAATCAAGATGTCTCAGAAAGTGTTAACCATTATTGTGGTAGCACCTATCAAAAGAGGTGGCCCAACCTATAATTGTGCACTTTGAAACTAGGCCCAAACTACATAGACTTAGGTCGGCCCCATCCACATTATAGGTCTGGACCCAAAACTGAAATTCCCACACATTATTGTAGTGGCCCCTACATTTGAATCTTTAATCTATGTCACCATATCGGCCTCTAACCATATATTTAAATCTTTAATTTGAATATATTATGTCTTCATATCATTACCTCCATGAACTAAACCTCCAGTGCCTTTATTGGCAAAACAAGCCAGCCATGAACCACCTCTCAAAAAACCCTTAATGGTAAAAATACTTTTCCTCAAACCTTGGGCACAAAGGCCTTTATCAACAAAACTTGATTTTCATGAACCATCACTTAAACACCTTTATTGGCAAAAACTCCTTTCTGCAAACTTAGAAGCCCTCTCCATTCACTATTAGCAAATTTGCATTTTCATGACCCTGACCTTTCTCAGCAAAAACTCCTTTCTTTAAACCTTAGACTCACACGCCTTTATCGGCTAAAGACGGCTTCCACGAACTTGATCTCACAAGCCTTTGTTGGCTAGTCGGCGAATCGGCGAACTTGAGAACCTGTGAACTCAAAAAAATTTCCTTTGTTAAGTTTGTGAACTTGATAGTTTTCTCTTAATTTTGAACCTCCTCCTTTGTTGGCAAATTGGAAAATCGATGAACTTAGAAACTCATGAACCAATCAACTTTCCTTTTGTTTAGTTCTTGAACTTGATATTGTGCCCACTTAACTTCACTTTCTCCTTTATTAGCAAACCGGTGAACTTCAAAACTTATGAACCAAACAACTATCCCTTTGTTGAGTTCATGAACTTGATATTTTGCTGACGTTTTCCTTTGTCAACAAATCGGTGAACTTTGAAACTTGTGAGCCAACTCTTTGTTGAACATTCAAACTTTATTCTTCATGCCTTCATCACCCAAGTTTCCTATTGGTGAGCTAGCTATCAGAGAAACCTATTGTTAGAGAACTTAAGAGTTCATGAACCAAATGATTTGTTGACTAAAGGTAGAAATCATTCATGCCTTAGAATCTTTTATTTGTCATCTTCTAATCGACAAATTGGATGTCAAGAAAACTAGTTGTCGGTGAACTTGCGAGTTCACAAACTAAGAAATTCATTGACTAAAGGTTGAAAATGTGCCTTAGAAACTTTTCTTTACCTTAGAAACATTTCTTCTTCTCTAACCTCCATTTCCCTTTAACATATTCTTCTTCTGTGACATTAGCTTCCTTTTGACATCAATGACAACACTTCCAACAATCTCCCCATTTGTCATTGATGGAAATACAAACATAATTCTCTTATTTTGTGTTGCTCCCCCTTACTCTATCTGTCTCCCTTTGACATCAATGACAAAGGGATGTAATCAACCTCTTTCCATACAACAATCTGATACTACCAAGACATGCTTCCCCTGACTAAAATGTTTCTCAAGTCATATCAAACTGTGGTCATCTATTCTATCTACTTGCTCCCCCTAAGAGGTTACCACTATCCAAATAGAGATGATGGATATGTCTTGAACTGCTTCCCCTAGATAGATGTTCATAATAAGTTTTTATTAATTTGATGAGAGTGATATCACTCCCAACTTCTTCCTTAAATACTCAAATGTCTCTTTGGGAAGGGGTTTTGTAAAAATTTCTGCAATATAATCCTTTGTAGCCACATATTCCACCTTTACCACCCAATTTACAACCTTTTCTCTGAAGAAGTGATACTTAATGGATATATGCTTGGTTCTAGAATGCATCATTAGATTCTTTGATATGTTAATGGCACTTGTATTATCACACAAAATAGGAATGGGCTCATCATATATTACTTTGATATCCTTTAGCATCTACTTCATCCACAAAGCCTAAGTACAACAAGATGTTATGGATATGTATTCCACTTCTACTATTGATAGAGAAACTGAATCTTGCTTCTTGCTTAACCATGAAACTAGTCTATCACCTAGAAAGAAAGCTCCACCACTTGTGCTCCTCCTATCATCAGTGATGCCAGCCTAATCTGTATCTATATATGCATTCAAAGAGAAGTCATTTCCCTTCTCATACTACAATCCATAGTCCAAAATGCTCTTCAAATATCTAAAATCCCTTTTAATAGTCTTCACATGTGTTTCTTTTGGATTAGCTTAAAACCTAGCCACCATACAAACTTCTTGCATAATATCAATCTTGATGTAGTCAAGTATAATAAGCTTCCAATCATGGACCTATAAAGAGTCTGATTAGCTTGAGGTGACTCATCATCCTTGCTAAGATGACAACCTATTACCATAAGCGTACTTACTAGTTTGTAGTCATCCATACCAAACTTTTTCAACATCTCCTTGACATACTTGGTTTGTGAAATAAAGATACCCTTGTCTAATTGAACAATTTGAAGTCCAAGAAAGAATGAAAGTTCACCTATCATAGACATCTCAAACTCCTTTTGCATATCTTTTACAAACTTTTTGCACATATCATTATTGCTGCCAAAGATAATATCATCATCATATACAACTACTATCAATATGTGCTCACATTCTACTTTGATATAGAGCTTATTGACTGCAATACCTTTCTTGAAACCTTGTTGATGCAAGTACTTGTCCAACCTTGCATATCATACCATAAGGGCTTTCTTGAGACCATATAAATCCTTTCTAAGTCCGTATACCAAATTTTGATCTTCTAATAGCTGAAATCCTTTAGGTTTCTCTATGCAAACTTCTTCTTCTAGATCACCATTCAACAAAGCGTATTTGACATTCATTTTATATACCTTGAAGTCTTTATGAACTGCGAATGCAAGGAATATCTTGATTCATTCCAATCTTTCCACAGGAGTGAACATCTCAAAATCAATGCCTTCCACTTGTGAATAGCCCATGCATACCAACCTTGCTTTGTTTCTAACCACTTCTCCATCTTCATTCAACTTATTTTTGAATACCCACTTGGTTCCAATCACATTCTTATCCTTTGGCCTTGGAACAAGTTCCCAAGTTTTATTCTTCTCGGTCTAGTTTATCTCTTCTTGCATTGCTTGAATCCAACTCTCATCCTTGTTGGGTTCAAAAAATTCTTTGGTTCTATCTTGGACAACAGAGAGAAGTTCACTTGTTCTCTAATTTTTCTCCTAGTCACAACTCCTTCATTCTTGTTTCCAACGATCTAATTTTTAGAGTGATTCTTCTGAACATACTTTGTAGGTGTCTTGGTAGTCTCCTTGGGCATTTCTTCTTTTGTGCAGGTAGAATCATCTAAACAACAGTCTTCTTGATCATGTGTAGATGGATGTAATTCTTCATCAACCCTAACTTTGTACTCTCAACTATCTTTTTCAGTTTCTTCTTGTAGCATCTGTAAGCCTTGTTTCTTGTTGAGTAGCCAAGAAAAATTCCTTCATCACATCTTGAGTCAAACTTGCCCAAGTTGTCTTCATCTCTTTTGATGTAACATTTGCTTCCAAAAATTCTAAAATATTTAACAGAAGTAGGTCTATCTTTCCATATCTCATATGGTGTGTTAGTATTATTCACTCTTAGTTATCCTCTATTAATAATATTGACAATGGTATGGATTGTTTCTTTCCAATACACATCAGGCAACTTGGCTTTATTCAACATTGTTCTTGTTAGAAATTGCATGTAGAAGATATCAATTAAATGCAAATAAAGATTAAATAGAGGAATGAAAAATACACAAAAATAATAATAGTGAGAGATAATTTTTAACGTGTTCATCCAAACTCAGGCTACATCCACCAATAGAGAGTCCAATATTATTATCCATCAAATCAAACCAATTACAACCAGCAATCCTTGCAACTCAATACTACTGCAAATGCTACAATACAATATCAATAGAAACCCTAACCCTTAGCCATTTTTATCAAGACTTATGTCAGTTACAAAATAGGGGTTTTTATGTCAGCCAATAGAAAAATAACTCCCTACACCTTTATTAAACAATAAAAGTTGTTTGAGGTTTCGGGGGCACTGCCCCTCATCCCCACCCTGTATCACGATAGGGAGTGCACCAGGGGCGCTACTCCTCGACTCAGTGAGGGGCACTGTCCCTTGACCCCATCTTGGGGGTGTTGCCCCCAAATGCCCATAAACTAATTTGGAGGGAAACCGCACTGATAAAAGTGGGAAAAATTTAACCTCTAAGTCTGATTAGGCTCCATATAACAATAGTTCTTTCCATCTCTTGGACTATTATGTTCTTCCTTTCAATTACTCCATTTTGCTAAGGAGTCCTTGTAGTAGAGTATTGTCTCCTTATTCCATATTCTTCACAATATTCCTCAAATTCATTTGATGTGAACTCGCCACCTCTATCTAATCTGACACTTGATTCTAGCATTCATTTCATTCTCAACCATATATTTGAAAATTTTAAATGTATTAAAAGCTTTTGATTTATCTTTTAAGAATGTAAACCATGTCATTCTAGAGTAATCATCAATGAACAATATGAAATAACTTTCACCTTGGAGAATGGATCAGCTCTAATGGCTCAGTAGAGTAGTACTCCTTAGTCTTGAACTTGGTCCTTGTTTGCTTCCCAATTTGACATTCCTTACAGAAGGTACTAGTAGGCTTACCAATCTTTGGCATGTCTCTAACTGAATGTTTAGAGCTGATATTCACAAGGTTGTCAAAGTTGATGTGTTCCATCCTCTTATTCCATAGACAACTCTCATCTATATGTCCTAGAAGGCAACTCCTTCCTTTGACTTCACTAAGATTATACAAGTTATTTTCTATCCTGCTAGCTTCTCCCACAAGTTTTCCAGTGCTTGCTCTTTTGATTTCACATCCTTGTGCATTGAAAATGAGATTATGTCCCTTGCTGTACATCTGACTTACACTAAGAAGGTTGTGCTTGAGACCTTCTACATATAGAGCATCTTCTATCCTATTCTTTCCATCAATACTTACTATGCCTTTGCCTCATATTTTTGTAGAGGTGTTATCTCCAAGCTTGATTGATCTGCCATTCCATTTATCAAGGATAATAATCTTACTCTTATCTCCTATCATGTGACTTGAGGATCCACTGTCTATAACCCAAGGATTTTCTTGTCCTTGTGCATGAAATGTAGCTTGGACAATCATTGAGTTTTAATCTTCAAGATTGTTCTTCTTGATTTTCCATTTGTTTTTTTTATTTGTCTTCTAATTTTTAGAAATGTCTATCTTTTTGTCTTAGTTATCAACATCAATCATCTAAGATTTTGAATTTGTAAAGCTACTTCTACAAAACCTTGCTATGTGCCCAAAACTATTGCAAGTATGACATATTATATTGAAATCAAACAAAGGGGCAAAATAATTTCTACTTACATAATTGCTTCTTCTCATTCTCAATTTGTACTTAATGGATTTGTGACCATACTAATTGCAACTAAAACAATAACAAAAGAAAGCATAATTGAACCTATTCATGATTGTCTGTCTTGCAGGAGATGATCTTCTGAATTTTCTTCTTTAAGAGATGACAAGGATGAAATCAACTTATTCAATTTTCTTTCTCTCTTTCTTCATTGGGATATCTTCATTTTGCATTGTCTTCTCTAATTTAGTCTTCTTTGTAGGAGAAGAAGATTGTGTGGCTTCTTTATCATAGCCCAAACCTAACTTTATGAATAGAGGTCTCTGAATGTTTATTATATCATCTAGAATTTTAGAGCTCTTTCCAAATTTGATATTCTTACTCAGTTGAGCATAAATTTTTTCAACTTCCTTTCTCAATGAAACATTTTTTTCTTCAAGTTTTAAACACTCATCATATTTGTCTTTGAAGGCAATGTTCACAATGTCTGCAGTTATTTTTCCCTCTTCAATTTGAATCTTTGAGTTAACAATCATTTCCTCTGATTCTTTGAGCTTGGCCTTTTGATCTTTGTTTTATTTCCTTACTAAATCCAAGTCTTCAAGTGCATAGATCAGTTAACCTTCAAGATCAACTTCACATTTTTCTTTATCAATGACTGTCATGTCTTCTTCATCATTAGAAATGATGTCTGAGTTGTCCAAGACTTTCATAAGTGACAAGTGACAAAGAGGCATTTCTAGCACACTATGAGAGCTAGAAAGGATGCCAAGTATGGTTCTAGGACTAGCAAACTATGAGAGCTAGGAACCATACCAACTCTTGTGGGCCATTAGGACTAACAAACTACATTGTTAGGTGACTCACAAAGAGTGCAAAACAAGTAGCTAAAAGTGTGGACATGCCAAGGAAGTGCATCTACTTTGGACCTCTAGCTACAAATGTTATAGGGAGCACACGCTTCAGAGAGCATAAAAAAAACCAACACCTTAGGGAGAGTTTCAACAAAGTGGTGTGTGTAAAAAGGTGAAAAGAATGAGAGATATACCCCCACCTTAAAATAATTGCATAAATTACATGTATGCAATTGATTTTAAGGGATAAACGAGGAATAGAGCTTTAAGAGACATATCTCAATAGATATGTTCTCAAAGTTGTCTATTAGAAATGAAGGTGCAAACCATAAAACAAAAATCTAATTCAAACCTTATTTATGTCCTCTAAACAATGTAGAATCAATTGAGATTACAATATAAATAAAATCCACTACAGTGAAATGACATGAATTAAGAACTGAACACGTAACACAATATGTAACATGGAGAAAACCCTTTTGGGTAAAAAACTCCACCAAGAAAAGAGGCTCCAAGTTGTATTATCTTTAAATATGAGATTACAATACAAGCACTTCCTCTTTTTCTTCAGTCTTGAATTGGCCAGCAGTGCCTGTTATTCTCAACTCTGCTAAAAAAGTAATACAAATATCCTTATAAAAGGTGGTTTGCCTTCTAGGGAAAGAAAAATAACATAATATCAATTGTTAGATCTATGACCTAATGACAAATAATCAAGATTTACAATGATAAAGTATAAATAAAATGTGGTTTTGGGGGTGCTACTCCCAAATGCCCGCTAGGGCATGTGACCCCCAGACTCCCTACCAAGGGGATGATCCCCCGAACCCCTCACAAGGGGGAAAGCCCCCTGTGACCCCCCATCATAGATGAATTAGCATCAAGTACTAGATTTAAACATGTGGTTGAAACAAGATTGCTGCTGGTGAAACCTTTCATCTCTTATGGGTGATTTACAAACAATAATAGGAATAATAAATTACATAAGATTTACAAGGTTGATGACACTTCAGTCCTAATATTCTCCCACTTGACATCATACATTGTAAATACCCATAGGAAAACAATAAAATAATTAGGCACTAGAAACAAGGCCCATGGCCTCTCTACACCAAACAAATTTCTCTGTGCTCCTAGGCTTGGTCAAAGCATTTGCAACATTCTTCTAAGTGTCTACCTTCTTCAACTCATTCTATCCATTTGCGACTATTTTTCAAACAAAGTGATAGTGTACATCAACATGCTTAGTCTGAGCATGATACGTAGGATTCTTGGCCAAAAAAATAACACTCTGGCTATCACAACCAATCTAAATGATCTTGCAATCAAAACCAATACATGTACACAATCTCCTCAACCAAACTACCTCCTTAGAGACATGGGTAACAGCCATATACTCTACTTTGGTGGTGGACGAAGCAACTGTGGGCTGCCTTTTACTCATCCAACTTACTACTCCACCAAACAAAGTAAACACATAGCCATCGGTGGACCTTCGACAATCCAAGTCACCTGCCCAATCTGCATCAACAATTCCCTATATGTCCAAAGTTTTGTCAACACTATCAATACTAGAATAAACCAAATAGTAATCAAGAGTACCTGCTAGATATCTAAACACCCTCTTCACATAATTCCAATGTTGTCTACGAGGGTTAGACATAAATATGCTTAAAACTCCCACTACTTGGGCAATATTTGGTCTAGTGCAAATCATTGCATACATCAAAATCCCTACAACACTAGCATATGGCACATTAGACATATCCTCTAAATCATCCTCATTCTTTGGATACATATCTGATGAAAGATTAGTACCAATGGGTAAAGGAACTCTAACTGGGTTATAGTCCTACATACTAAATCTCTGTAAAATGGTATTCACATACTTACTCTGAGATAACTAAAGCTTTCTGTTACCTCTATCCCTCATGATCTCCATACCTAGAATATACCTAGCTACTCCAAGATCCTTCATATCAAATGCACCTGAAATTTGGGCTTTCAATTTTCTAATCATACCCTTAGTATTTCTTAAAAAAACATGTCATCAACATACAATGTAATGATCATAATAGAATCATTAATACAATGAATGTATACACAGTGATCCTCCTCACTTCTAACAAGACCCAATTTCAACACAAATGAATCAAATTTCTAGTACCACATTCTAGGGGATTGTTTCAAACCATAAAGAGACCTCCTCAATTTGTAAACCAATGTTATTTCCCTTTTACCTCAAAACTTGTAGGTTCTTGCATGTAAATTTCTTTCTCAAGATCTCCATGCAAGAACACAACCTTAACATCTATTTGCACTATTTCCCAGGTGTTGTAAGAGTCTAAAGCCATCATCTCCTCCTACATGGCTAACTACCAAGACTCACTATGATCTGCACGAATAGCTTCCCTATAGGATCTAGGCTCATCAATGGTACTCAATAAAGTAAATACATAACAGAAAGCTAGTGGGCTATACCTGTCAACTGAGTTTCATTGTCTTGGGAATATTCTTAGAGGTGGAGTAAGAGACTCTTCAGGTTCTTTTGCATGCTCATCTATACCAACTTCTTCTTCTGTCAACAAATTCTTCCTCATCAGAACTTTCACTTGAGTCTTCTTCTACTTCTTCACCCCCAATCCATCATTATGTTCTTCTTGAGGTGCATCTTCATGCTCTAATTCAAAATGCACTCTCTTCGCCTTTTTTTCTTTTTCCTTTAGTTGTTTAGGTTCTGAAATAACACTAAGTTCCCTGAAGATAACATCTCTAGAATAGATAATCTTTCAGGTTAGTGGATTCCAAAGCTTATAACCTTTTACATTATCACCATATCTAATGAAAGTACACTTTTCAACTTTTGGATCCAACTTAGTTCATTTTTCTTTAGGCACATGAATATAAGCCTCACAGCCAAATACCTTTAAATGTGAAATAGAAGGCCTACTACCTATCCCCATTTCATAAGGAGTTGAAACAAGAGCCTTACACAGAGATCTATTAACCAAGTAATTTGTAGTACACAACTTTTGCCCAAAAGCATTTTTTTAATTGTGATTCACTCAACATACTTCTGGCTCTTTCCATTATTCTCTGATTCATCTTTTTTTCCACTCCATTCTATTATGATGTATATGGAGTTGTCTTTTGTCTAACAATACTTGTATACTTATAGAATTCATCAAATTCCTTAGAACATTATTCCCCTCCATTGTTAGATCTCAAAACCTTTATCTTATGATCTAATTGCTTTTCAACTAAAGATTTAAATTCCTTAAATTTAGTGAAAACTTCATATTTGTGACACATAAAATAAATCCACGTAAACCTTGAGGCATCATCAATGAAGGAATTTTTACAAAATATCTAGATTTTCCAATTGATTCAACATCCACTGGACTAAAAACATCCAAATTAATAAGTTCAAATTTATCATTAGATTTATTACTACCTGAAGGAAATGGAGGTCTATTCTATTTTCTAAACACACAATGTGCACAGAATTTAAAACTCTCATCAGAATAGGATAAACCGTTTAACAATTTTTTATTTAAGATAGTCTTTAAACTAGATTGGCTTATGTGGCCAAATCTATGGTGCCACAACATACATTTATTTTTAGTATTAGCCTCAAATGCATAAGAGGCATTACAAACAATAATGGCTTCTATCTTAAATAGGGTTCCCAATCTTTTCCCTTTTGCTACCACCAAGTTTCCTCTCACCAATCTGCAACCATGCTTATCAAATGTCACATGCATTCCTAAATCATTCAACTTTGAAATATAAATTAAATTTCTAGCCAATCTAGGAAAATGCAAAACACCAGGGAGGGTTTTGATTCTCCCATCACTAAAGCACAACATTACCTTCCCTCATCCAACAATAAGATATGTAGAGTTGTCCTTGAGGTACACATTTCCTCCATCATACTCTTCATATGTGGAAAACCATTCTTTATGCAGGGTCATTGGTATGAGAATCCTAAGCCAACCAACCAATGATCATGAGAAACAACATTACATGTAGAAAGTAAAACTTCATCACCTACATTTGAAGACTTATCAGTAGCAGAATCCCATTGTTTCTTCAAGTTTCTACATTCTTTTTTCACATGTCCTCTCTTTCCACAGTTCCAATACTTGACTTTGTTCTTCCTTCTAGGAGTCTTAGAACAACCCTTAAACTTTTATTTAGACCCCTTATGATCTCCTTTTGGTCCTCTTTTCGTAGACCTCCCCCTGACACTAAGAGTATCCCATGAACTATCTAAACTTTTCTTCCTCAATTCATGTGACAACAAAACTGAAACAAGAGCATCCAACTTCAAATCTGTGAGGTTAGTAGTGATAGACAAAATAACATTCTCCCATGACTCAGGTAAAGAACAGAGAAGCAATATACATTTATCTTCCTCATTCACATCAACATCTACAGATGCTAGTTGACTCAATAACAAATTAAATGAATTCAAATACTCTGCAACTGATTCACCCTCTTTCATTTTCATGGAAAATAATTTATGCTTTAAGTAAATCTTGTTTACCATACTCTTGGCTTGGTGGATCTCACCCAGATGCTTCCACAAGCTATGTGTAGACTTATCACTCGCAACATTCAGTAGAATAGAATCTACAAGACACAGCCAGATTTTACCTTGTGCATTTTTATCCAGTATATCCCACTCATCTTGAGCAACATTATCAAGTTTCTTCTCTTTCATAATAGCCAATTGTTGATTTCTTTCCTTAAGAAAATCCTCCATATTCATCTTCCACAATTCATACCCCATGCCATTGAACTTTTCAATGTCCAACTAAGAGGTAGAAGCAATAGTGGATGCAACCATGATATCTACACAAGATATGCAAACAAAAAACAACCAAATCTCCCATTGTAGCTAAAAATCCTTCACACTACCAACCAAGAATCAAAACTAGCTAAGTTTTAATACCAAATGTCAGAAATAAAGGTGCAAACCACACAATGGGAATCTGATTCAAACCTTATTTATGTCCTCTAAACAATGTAGAATCAATGGAGATTTCAAAAGAAATAAAACCCACTACATAGAAATGACATGCATTAAGATCTAAACACATAACAAAATATGTAACATGGAGAAAACCCTTTCAGGTAAAAAATTCCACCAAGAAAAGAGGCTCCATGTTGTAATATCTTCAAATATGAGATTACAATGCATGCACTTCCTCTTCTTCTTTAGTCTTCAATCTAGCAGTGCCTTTTACTCTTAAATCTACTAAAAATGTAGTACAAATATCTTTATAAAAGTGGGTTTGCCTTCTAGGGCAAGAAAAGAAGCATAATATCAACTGTCAGATTTGTGACCTAATGACAAACGGTTCATATTTACAATGATAAAATATAAATAAAATGTGGTTTCAGGGATACTACCTCCAAACCCCCACTGGGTCATGCGGCCCCCAGACCCCCTGTTGAGGGGATGATCCCCTCGAACCCCTTATAGGGGGGAAACCCCTTGCAACCCCCCATCGCAGATGAATTAGCATCAAGTACTAGATATAAACATGTGGCTGAAACAAGATCATTTCTAGTGAAACCTTTCATCCCTTATGGGTGGTTTACAAACAATAATAGGAATAATAAATTACATAGGATTTACAAGGTTGATGGCACCTTAATCCGAACAATGTATTGCAAAAGAAAAGGGATTTCCCCAAAGAGGGAGACCAAGGAGATGCTACAGGCATGATACACAAAGAGATTGTGTAAGCATGTTATGACACCAAGCAATGCTAACACATGCCACATAAAACAAGAAACAAAACCAAACACACTAAGGGATCTATGTGCTTTGGGCAACATAATGTATATATAAATCATAGCATCTCGTTTTATATATTATCATCATCCCCCAAACATGTAGAACTACAAGTACGAAGGAAGAAGGTTATGAAGAGACAAATCTAAAAAACTAAAATAAAATGAATAAAAATGAAACATTTAAAAATTTTGGGTCAACATGGAAGGAAGGTAAATCTTCCAACACTTTGCTTTGTCCCCAAAATGTCCCAACAACAAACAAAAGACAACATAGAGAAGGAAGTATAGAAAACTAGAAGAATATCACAACAGATGCATTCCAATTGTATCCACGTGTCTATAAGGGCATCATGGGTCCTCTAGGAAGAACTAACAAACATAAAAGCACAACATAGGAGAAACATTACTGACAAGTAGGCAAACACATAAAACATATGTAAAGCTCTCACATGTCATCCACAAATAGATCATCCTAGTCCCAATCTTGATATTCATAATGAGACGAAGGGATTGTTGATAATGGAACCACAACTAGAGTAGTCAAAGGATAGTCTTCTGGAACCAAGTGTGGGGGATCAAAAGGTAGGGATAAATTTTCCTAAGCACTAGGTTCAACAATTGTCAACAATTTTGAAAAGATCATGGACAATATGGGGATGTTTGGAATAGACTCTACGATTCTCACATGGGAGGAATCAAGAGAGTCACTATCTAAAATGCAAACCATAGGTGGATCATGCATGCAATTAGTTGTATGGCCAACACTAGGAGACATGGTGAAGTAACATTCTCCACAAAGAGAAAAGAAGAAGAAGAAGAAGAAAAAGGGAGAGTAGGTGGTGAAAGCAATCATAGAATGCACTTAGGTTGAAGTTGTAGTGGGGTAGGATAGTGTTGAAGCTTACATTTAGGAAATGTACGTTAGGTAGACACAATAGTAGTGGAGGTGGTGCTAGGAGTGACACTAACAACTAGATTGGGGGTTAGGGATGGGAGAGATAGAGGAAGGGAAACAAGAATATGGGGATCCAGAGGAAGAATGGGATTAATAGACTACTATGAGAAAGAGGGATCCTTAGAAGGAGGTTGTGCATCTGCAGTACAATGGTGATGCTTGCGATCTCTCATGAGTTGGTTCCACCTCATATGAGCCAAGGCTTCCACTAATGGAGCCGAGGGGTCTTCCATCATGGTCTCCTCACCATCCATGCTCACAAGGATACATGGACCAATGGAGGTGACCGCTAATGATGGAGAGACCATAGGTGTAGGATAAGGGGAAGGTGCTCGCAACATGGATTTCTTTCCTCTTGCCACTGGAGGGATAGAAGGAATAAAACAAACCACTAAAGGTTGGGGAACCACTATAGGAGGAGGGGGAGGAGACTCAATAGAGGTGGGTTTCTTGGTGCCACAGAGGAGGCAGGAGGAATAAAACTAGCCAACAAGGGTTGAGGGGTTCCAAGGAAACACGGTGCATGTTGCTGTATTATAGGTTTGTCCCAAGCTCTCATGTGAGAGATGGGAGGAGGTGCTATAGAGTACAAACTAGGTGTATGAGAACAGAGAGGTACACTTTATACGAATTGATTTCCTTGATCTTCTAGGGGAGAAGAAGAAGAAACAAGAGTAGACTCTGAAGATAAAGGTACCACAGGGGAAGCAGTTGAAGAATAGGAAACTAAGGGGCTAACAAAAAACTAAATGACCCTTCCCACTTTAAACTTTTGGTAAGATATAAATAAAAAGTCATTATGAGGTCAAAGTGGCTCAGTACAGGTTGGCTAGAAGTAGTCCAATGAGAAGTTGCCTCGCATGGCGAGTTGTATGAATTTGCTATGATGGATCATGTGCACTTTAGGATCATGAGGAAACATAAGGCAACAATCAACCACTAAAGAGACCACACCCATGGAAGTGAGCCAAGGTAGGCCCAACTTCACATGAAAATGGTCAAAAGTAGGAATGATAGACATCAAAACATCCAGGGATTTTGATCCAACTTGGACAGAAAGGGTGATAGTACCTAGGGTGGGGTGAGACATGCCATCATGACACCTTATAAAGATGTTAGATGAATCATATGTGTATTTATAAAGTTTGTATACATACAAGAATTCCTCTGTAACCACATTGACCATTCAAATAGGATCAATGAGGACACCCTTGATGGGTTTCCCATTGATATCCATAGGAATGTAGAGAGGATCTTTCGATGTATTAGGCATAATCTCAGAAGGGGAAAAGGAAATAAGAGGTTCAAGAATAGAACATTCTCAAGTAGGGAGAGAATGAACCTCCACCATAGCTATCATCTTAGAATAGGAGTGGGAAAAAGAAACATCAGGGGTTGAATCTAATGCCATGGAGGAAGAAGCAAGGTCAACAAAGTTAGAGGTGTGGTGAGGCATCAGATGTGTATAGATCTGTAGATGTTGATTAGCAGGAGAAACTGACTTATTACTTTTATTATTCATTCCTGAGACCTAGATAACACCCTAGTCTATGAGGTCTTGCACCATGTGCTTAAGACACAGACATTGCTCAATATTGTGACATGGGACTCAGTGGAATTGACAAAAGGATTTTGCATCATAGGAAGGTAGCAATGGCTTATTGATATCAAGGGGAAGAATGGGAGGTAGTTGCACCAAAACACTATTTATGAGTTGTGTCATGATGTTGTAGAGAGACTCCTTTAAAGGAGTGAATTTTCTATTATTATTTGTTTTTGGAGTAGATAGGGATAGAGTAGCTTGTGAAGCTACTTCAACCACTAGATTGCTGACTACTGCTGATGAATTATTTTTGTAAAAAAATCTATTTTTCTTATAGTTATATGATGTAGAAGCATCAGACTAGTCAATAGGAGCTAGTGAGGTGGAAATCTCAAACTAGCTTAGTAACTATTGATAGTTGTGCAAAGATGTACAAAAGAAGAATAACACATCAACATAATCTAATCTTAGATCTATGGCTATAGGTTTCCTATGAAAACCTATTGCACATCAGAATTAGGTAGGGCATATAGAATTTGTGAGAGCAAAGATTAGTATCAATAGATAAAATTAGTTACTTTTTTATTATTTCCCTATCTATAATGGACCATGTCTCTGAAAGTAACATGAAGTTTAATGTTAGAATGGAAATGTTGTAAGAACTAATTTACTAATTGATCAAGAGAGAGAATAAAATGGTCAAGAAGTGAGCAAAACCAATCCAACTCCATATCCTTGAGGGAACGGGGGAATAGTTTGGCTAACAAAGCATCTTGAAATAGAAAGTCACTACAAAGAGTAGTGAAGGTAGAAATATAAGTATTTGGATCACCCTTTCTCGTATACTTCTCAAATATAGGGACTTCAAATCATTGTGGAAATGGTGTAGCAAGGATAGCAAGATAAAGAGGACCACATCAACAGTAAGCAAACACAAGGGGTTGTGCTAATGAAGTAGACAAAGAAGCAAGTTGTTGTTGTAATGTACCAACAGTTTGCAATAGTTGGTTTATCATAGGATCAATTGTATGTAATAGTGGAGGAAGTGGAGCAGGAATAGGAGGTTGTGAAATCTGTTGAGAAATTCTAGGGTTACCAAGATGAAAATTAAACTATAGAGGCCTCGAGGGTAAAATGAATCCTTATTGGTTAATTGGATTTGTTCCACTAGAAGATGAAGAAAAACTAGCACTAGAAGTATTAGCACGACTAGTTGTCATATATACAGAAGTGTAAGTATGAGGTCCTATGGTAGGTAGAGCTAATTACCAGGGGTGTGAGAGTGGGAGTCTTGAGCACCTAGAATACAACTAATCAATGCCAGGGTTTTGATATGCACAATGTGAGAGAGGCCCCGAAGAAAGTTAATACCCTTAGGATGATTATTTAGCATGACATGGAGAGCATTAACCAAAGGAAAAACACATCTAGATATGTCCTCATGAGACAAAAAATTGTGAAAATCACCTAATTCATGATCTAAGGCACTAATTCATTTTGGCAAGACATACTCGAGTGTTGCCTCATGGTTGAAAACTTGCTCTACATCATGGAATGAAATGATCGACATAAAGCAAGAAGAAGATGGAGATGAATGAGAGAGAATAAGTTGTTCAGAAGATAGATTAGTAAAGTGAGGATCTGAGAAGATAGGCATGGAAGGGTTAGTAAAAAATGCCATTGAGGTCAACTTCCTTAAATTCCTTTCACTCCTATGCACTACATAATGTGAATTTGAAGACTAGGTTGTAAATCTCATAAACTAAATTTAGGCTTTACAACATACAATGCTAAGTGATGAAAAGAGAATGTTGTTTTTCTTTTTGAAGAACTATTTGTTTAGTACAGCAGATTCACCTACAATGTGGGGTGAACCATAGCTAATCAGAATGAAGGTTTTGTTTAAAACTTTGGGTTCACCAAAAATGTGGTGAACCACAATAGTGAAGAAAAGGTTTTCAAATGTTTAGAACACGTTAAGTTCACCAAAAATATAGCGTGGGAAAATTACTTCTCAATCTACTATCTTCGATTGAGCAAACTCTCAACTACAACTACACTTAGGTTCTACTATTCGAGGTGTTGAATGTTAAGTAAATCTACCCTAGATCACTACAGAACCACTATGAGTCCCAATTAAAGTAATACAACCTAAACAAGTGATTGACAATGGAGGGAAATGAATAGAATGTATAAAAATAGTTGTTATTAACATAGTATAAACAAGACAAATCCATAAGAATAAGTTAGGAAAGAGGAACCTATGACAAAAAGGAGAGGGTCTCGCCCTCAAAAGACAATGCACTACGAGGACGTCTACGCTAAGTGCTAAAGTCTAAACTGTATGCAAAATAAAAACTAATAGGTCTAGATAAACCTACAACACCTACACAACACAAATTCCAACAAAGACTATACCCATTCATATCTAGTTGAAACAGAAATAAAAGGAAACCCATTAAACTAAGGAAAATGAAGAGAGACAAACACAAAAGGAAGAAATACAAAATCTTCATGCAGTTGTATGATCTTCACCTCAAAGAACCTACAAAAAGAGAGGGAAAAATGGTGGGGTTTATAGGGGACTTGCCTCAATCAAGTCCTAGTTTTGGTATTTCTACCTTAATGAGCAACAATACAAGATATATAGCATAGAAATCAAAAGGAAATATGTGTGTGTGTGTGTGTGTTCTTATCCTAAGTGTATCTAGGAAGGTAAGAAGAACAATACAACAAGAAAAACAATAATAGTTCCTTCCCTGGTCTATGGGGAGAGAAACCCACAATATGCAACCTGTGTAATAAAAATAAATAGGTGGTCTACACCCAATAAAGTGTAACAATGATCTACACTAAGTAATAAAAACATAACAATGGTGGTCTACACCATACAATTTTGTAAAGGAAATATTCTAAATACAATAAAGGAATGAGCTCACCAATGTAATTCACCAAAAAGAGGTAGTAAACCCCCCAAGAGTTCAAATAACAAGTGTAGTTTCAAACCCCAACAAAGAGAGCTTCCTCAAAGGACACCAAAGAGAGAAATACCTCCAAGATCCAAAGAAAATGATTTTGCAATGCCCAAGGGCATTAAAAACCACTTGTATTTGTTGTATAAGTCTAGGTCACACAAGATAATAGTAGAGAGTCTCAAAAGCCAAAAAGTGTCCAAATTGATAGAGAGTTGAATGAATTCAAAATTCCTCCAATACTCTTCCAGGAGGGAAGAATA
Organism: Cunninghamia lanceolata; assembly: GCA_027924645.1. Classification (NCBI taxonomy): domain Eukaryota; kingdom Viridiplantae; phylum Streptophyta; class Pinopsida; order Cupressales; family Cupressaceae; genus Cunninghamia; species Cunninghamia lanceolata. Next base: position 12,951,533 of record BSBN01001272.1, on the reverse strand, counting down.
TTGAAAATGTATGCAAGGAGTCATTCTAAAACCTCTTGAGGTGTTACCATAAATGCTCATGATCATCCAAGGTTGTTTTAATGCCCAAAAATGGATACCTATTTGCAATTAGACGCGGGACACTAGCATAGTGCGCCAACCTCTATGCAGAGCATCTAGACCCAAGTAAAACTAGCTCCTAGTCATACAAGACACCTTTAGACCTATTATACAGAAAAGAGTGATCTACCCTAAAGAGGTTAAACTAGGTCATACTCTCTTCTATAAACATTAGGACACAAATTGAGCTTGGATTCTACCCAAGAAGGGGAGCCAAACTACAGGGGTTCTGCCCCTTTGTTGTATAGAGACAAATCAACCAAGTCCAACCAAGTTCAAGAAAGAAAGCTAGGACAAATGGCCAAACCCTAGATGATAAAGATATGCTTATAAATAATTGTCAGAAATAGATATTAGAAAACCAAAAGCACAACAAAGATCAAGGTGTAGATCAGAACCTAGATCTGGGAGAAAATTTTCCAAAGACCAGGGCACTTGGATACCCTAGAACCTAATTAGGGTTTTGCAAAATCTCAGGATGTCACCAGACTTGTACCTGAAAGCTATGTCTTCTCAAAAATCACCTTTAGAAACCTATTTCTCTGACCTATACACAAGGAAAGAGGAAAGGGTTGTGTTGTGTATAAGGGCTTCCCTTAGTCAAGCCCTATGTTGGTGTTTCCACCTCCACTATAGTGATGATTAGATCCAAGGGTGCGTGCCCTAAAAGGGCAGAGGCTAGAACTATAATAATATAATAGAAATATGAATGAAAATGATGATGATTACTACAAGAGGTAAAACCCTAGTTGATGAAGATAACACAAAATCATACACCAACAAGGAGAGTGATGGAGAAGGCTTGACGCTTCCTTCAAAACCTACAAACAAACTTCAATAGCATCCACAAGTAGATAACACTTCCAAGCATGAAGAACACTTTAGCATAGAATACAATATGAGAGAAAACTTGTCATTATCCATCTAGGTGTAAAATGAAATACAAAACTCCTTTATATATGCATTCCCACTCACTTATGATAAATAAAACACAATGAGGCCAACAAATACAAATTAGGGAAGTGTTCTAAGTTGAAACCACAAGAGAGGGCTTAAAGATCCCAACTAGGACTAGGGCGCCCGGCAAATACAAATTAGGGAGGTGTTCTAAGTTGAAACCACAAGAGAGGGCTTAAAGATCCCAACTGAGACCAGGACGCTTGGGCACCCTAGGCCTTTAGCCCCACAAACTCTCAGGAGTGTCAAATATCATAGGCTTAGTCCAATTGTAAGTTGATTCCATTGGGTTTATTCATCGAGATCCAGATTTTATCATTTTATGCTCAAAAAGGTGTTAAAATAGGTCTTGGTTAACAATGGTAACATTTTAGGTCCAACCAAGTGCTAAACTTAGTGTAAAATGATAGTGTACACATTTTACGACATAAAATTTAGCCCCCACTTTAGTGTGGGTATGAACTTACATTCAAACTCACACTAAAGGATGGAGAAGACAAATTTCAAACACACAAACATAGAGGCCCAAAAAATTCCACTAAGTTGTGGACAACAGTAGCCCCAAACTTAGGATCCTAAGGTTGCAAACACATAAGCAAAGATATTTCAAACATGCAAGACATTGCAACATAACTCACACATACATGGAGTACTGGAAGCATACATATGAATACACACAGAAGACATGCAATACACATAGGTAATGCACACCATACACAATGCATACATGCTTGACACAAAGCATACACATAAAGCATAAATAATACATAGAGAACACATGGAAAACATGATGAAGACACATAAGACACAAGTTGAAACATAATGCATAAACATAGAAACAAACACAAGAGCAAACACACAAGGCACATGACTCTGATGCTAGCTTGCTCTATTGATAGGGGTTATGTGAGAAGAAGTGCCACCATGGATCATGCACTAGTAAGGACCGCTGAATTACTAGGTGACCATGACAAGTCACATGAAGCACACGGGCTAGCCAACTACATTGCACTAGGTGGTTCATGAACCAAAAAGAAACATCACAGGTTAGTGAGAATCGCTGAATCACTAGGTGGGTTTCATGCCAACAAGTATGTAACCAAAGAGAGATCATAGTGTGATGTATTCCCCCACCTTAAAGTGATTGCTAACTCCTATCACAAACCAATTACTTTAAGGTAGAATAAATCACAAGACAGGCATGAGAGCTTTTCGGAAGCACATGCCCATAAGATATACGTTCCCAAAAACTAGATCACACAAAGGGTTGCCCACACAAAATGGAAACTGAGGTGATGCTATAGGAATGATATATAATGGCTTGTGTAGTCATGGTATGAGGCTGAACATAGCAACAAGGTGCCACATAAATCAAAAACATATAGGAAAATAAAAATAACACAAAGGGATCTACCTAACTAGAATCAGTATATGAATGGTTGTACAAATAGGAGAATTCTCAAGACTATATATATTTGGAGCTATCATCATTCGCTAGCTAGTAGAACTACGGAGATAAAGGAAGAAGTATCACATGAAATTAAATAAAAATTCCTTGGGTCAACAAGGGAGCATACTGGAACATCCTATGCCTTGTGTCATCCCCAAAGTAAACAACAACAATATAACTTACAACATATAGAAGGATGATGATACAAAGACAGAGAATGTCACAATAGATTTCGGTCCATTTGTATCCTTCCACCTACAAGGGTGTCAAGGTTCATTCAAAGAGAGCTTATTAACAACAACAATAACTACATAAATAAAACATCAAGTAACACATCACGGGGGAAAACAATCACATACACTTATAACATAATAGAAATAAGGTACCTCACTTGCGATTCAACCTAAAGAAAATCATCCTCCTCCCAATCTTGCTCATCATCTATTTGGAAAGGTGGACAAGATGCTAGAGGAACTATAGCATGTGAGGTGTAGACACCCAAAATTGGCCTAGTTACCATTATTAAAATATTACATTATTCATCATTTGCATTTATCTAACACATTTGAATAATTTGTCTATTTTCTCTTAAATCATCTATTTCTTCTATTAATTAAATAAATTTATATTTATTTAATTAATCATTTTATTATATATTTTTCTTTTATTTTCCTATATCTATAATTAAATAATTTTTAATTATTTAATTATCTTTCCATTCTCTTTAATTTTAATTAAATAAATCCTATTTATTTAATTAAAATTTCATCTTAATCCCATTTCATCCTAATCATCTATCCAATTAATAAAATAAATCTTATTTATTTAATTAATTTTCTAGCTAATTCCCAATCCTCACCTCTCACCATATTCCAACACTTGTCCACCTCTCATTTGAATCATGTGTGGTAGTACTTTTTGTGTACACAATCACATATGAACTACTTTTTATGTACACAATCACACATAAACTTATTAAATAAAGGTTTTTGTGTACATGATCACACATGAGCTTTATTCTCTTCCCTTCACTTGTCTTGTACACATTCACTTATGATCATGAATTTATCTCAACTGTTCAAACTATCTTTTCTTCTCCACCATTGATCGACTTTTACTAAGTGCTATATATACACCCACTCATTCTCATTATCATCATCTCACCATATAGCGTCCATAGTATCGTCCAAAGCATAACATCTCCATTATCATCCATTGAGTATTTTGAGTATTTCATCCATCATCATGGCAACTTTGGCATCTATGATTGTTCATAATTGAGAAGCAATCCACAAATCCAACCAAGGAATCAATACTCTAAGTGATTTACTTTCATTTGTTTGCATTCTTGTGTCATTTAGATGGATTCTTTGATGGTGGTAGGATTAGGTTTGATTTGCATTATTTGATCATCCTAACCTAATTTTTCCTACACACATTCTGGCACACCCGGTGGGACCCATGTCCTTGATTTAACATCTTCTTTGTATAGTTATTTTTGTGAAGTTAGATTTTTTCAGGGTCCTGAGTGTAATTGTTCTATAGAAAATCATAATCGCACCGTAGATCATCACAATTGGCCAAAAATAGAGCGCAATTGAGCTGCAGATTTTTGCATTTGGTTGTATTTGGAGCGCAATTGCACATTAGAGTGTTGCATCTAGTTTTTTTGTCCATAGTTGGTTAGTTAGGGTTTTTGTTTTGCAGGTCGTGTACAATTGTTTAGATCTGACCATAATTGAATCACAGACTGTCGCATTTGGCTCAAATTCATATGCAATTGGTTGGTAAATTTTTGCATCTAGTTTAATTTCAGGTGCAATCATAATTCAGATCATTGCAGTTGGTCTTTTTGATACACATTTGGCTGAATCTTATTTCTGCTTGATTTCTTTAGCATCTAATGATCTTTTTGTGTAGCATCTTATCCATTTGTCAAAGAAAGGAGGCTTTAAAACTACTAATCCATTTGTTGCAGCATCGATTGGTCCAAGATATATCATTTTTATCACTAATTTAGGAACATTTGGATTTGGTACTTAAAAGGAACCATTGTTTGCTCCGTGTTTGTTTCATCTTTCTTGATTACTTGTTGTGCATGTGTGTAACCCAAATTTAATAACAAAAGTATCCTCTCCCCTTGCCTATCAAATTGATCTTTGGTGTAAGAGAACTTGTTATTATCTTTAGAAGGCATGCCTTCCCGGTGTGAGAAGGGGATGACCCAGGCAGTAACAAGCTAAAGCCAAGCTCCTCCAAACCACTATATAAAAAAACATGTTTATGGCAAAAGCCATAAGCAATGGATGTTGCTATATTACACCAATGAAAGTTTCTCCCAAAACCTTGTTGAGCTTAACCTCTTCAGGCTAGGAAGCCTCCCTAATGGAGCAAATTGCCGCATGTGTAACCACCCAAATGGATGCCCATACTAGCAACCTTTGTGTAGTAGCCAAAAACCCTCTATCTATTGGTACAAGAGGAAAGCTGATTAGGCCTCTGATAGCCATCCCACATTTTTGCAGCTTATGGCCGAGATAGAAAAGTATCTCAAGATTTACACGTCTTGAGGACTTGGAACTTGGTGTGCCTGAGAAGTGAGTGAACTATAAGGAGGAGCCCATGCCTCAAGTTCTTAGAGATACAAACCATAAGTAAGCATGGCTGGGGAAACCCAAGTGGGAACCCAATAGATATTGTCCTTGCCTAGCCTAGGGTGTACATGTTTATGAATGTTGGAGTGATTGTTTCCTTACAACCATCATTTTTCTATCAAACATAGTCTAAAACCACAATTGAACAACATAAAATCACAATTAAACAGTAAACCCTCATAATCATCAAAAAACCATACGCAATTGAGCCACAATGCATTGCATCTGGTCAAAATCTATACACAATTGGTCTCTGTCAAATCCTGCTATTAAAATCCATATCAAATGCATTTGTTCATTTCTAGATGCAATTGATCCATAGTATGTCACATCTGTCAAAAACTCAGTCACAATTGAACTGCATTTTTTTGCAATTGGCTTATTCTCGATCGCAATTCAGTTATCTCTCATCACAATTGAATTATCTTGCCTCACAATTGGTCATCTACAGACAGTTATCCAAGATCTCTGCTAAAATCCTCATTTTTTTCCTGCTTGAGCCTTATTTCTAGTTTGCAAGTTGTCACAAATTTAAACCCAAAATTTTTCAAATTTTAGTGCATAGGAGCTGATGCTCAATTCTCTTAAAGATATAATCATTGCCTTGCTCCAATCTGGTCATTTTCTAGGCCTAAATATCTTACCACTTGTGAAATTTTAATCAAGTCTTGAGGACATTTTTAAAGAGTCTGTTTTATCAACACTTCATCCTTTGTTGTCAGGAACCTCTCGAGTTCATGAATCCCTTGTTTCCCTGACCCATGTTTGAAAGTTCAGGAAATAGCCAACTTCCTGACTCCCCTTATTGTTGGGAGAGTTGAAATTTTTTTAACATCATTTTAATAGTTCAAAAGTTCACAAGAGCTCCAATGGCCTAACTTCATTTATTGTTGGAGGTTTTCAAAACCCCAGAACTCTCGACATGTGATTCAATGGTTTTGCTTTTTTGCAACTCTGTGACTCTCCAGTAGGTTCTCGGTTTTCAAAGCATTGCCAGCTCATTTGATTAGCTGTATGGCATATCATGAGAATGTATTTTCAGGAGTTATGAAATACGAGCTTGATCTTAAAGACTTGTTTCTCAAGGTGCAAAATCAATGATGCATTAATTATCTCTTAAATGACAAGTGTAACGGAGCTCATTGAGGTGGTAACATAGCATTAATAAGATAAAAATCATCATTACCTACTGGTGTAGTTGAATTAGCTTGTCTACAGAGAAAGGTGGTGGTACTTCTAAGTTTAGTTTTATCAATCAAGACATTTTCAAAATAGGACTTCCTACTAATAACGAGACTTGGGATGATGAACCCATGAATGTCCTGCAACCTGATTTGAACTTGCTCGAAAAAGAGCATATTGATATCATCTCCCAGTTGCACACAGTTGCATGGAAAGAGAAGACCAGCTATGCTAAATATCGCAAGGTGATTTTCATTCTAGAGGAGGAGGAAGAATGTGCTGAATTGCATAATATTTCTATGGAAATACAACTGGAATTAGGAATTGTCCCATACTTGGGGTAGTTTAATGCCACTTGTTTAGCATGCATGAAATCTTTTTATAATTAGCATTTTGTCATAATGTAACTGTTTCCATTTTGAGGTCACTTTCTTGATAGCAGTTACTTAAAAGACCATTATGGACAGTTACATTTAGATATAATTTTGGGTTTTGAAAACTATAAAGGAAGGACTTTTGGTAGGGGGAAGATATCTTTTTTCGGCTAGCTGTGAATAGGGGAAAGGGAGCAAGTTGATATTACATTTAGATATAATTTTGGGTTTTGAAAACTATAAAGGAAGGGCTTTGGTAGGGGGAAGATATCTTTTTCCGGCTAGCTGTGAACAGGGGAAAGGGAGCAAGTTTATTCTATTTTGTATTTTCCAGTTATCTTTTTCTTAACTCAGCTTATGTACTGAAGCATTTCAAAAAATTTGAGTTTTGTTATATTGAAGAAATAAAGAATTATTTTCAAAACTTTGTGTCTTCAAATATCTTCTATGATTGCAATTGTTCTTGTGTCAATTCATAATCTATCTTCAATATTGCTTATGTTATGTTGGTATGTGTCAAGGAAAATTATGTTGGTATGTGTCAAGGAAAATTATCACTATATCTTTTTATCAATCTATCCTTGTTCGTGGGTGTTGGGCAAATGGACTTTGCATCATTTATTTGCATTCACTTTATTCTAAACTAAACTTTCACACCTATTTCATGGCTATGGGTAAGTGTTAGTACTTCCTTTCCTGCTTTCTAGTGAAAAGCATACCCTGTGTTTACATTCATTGCATATCATAAGAGGGAGCTGTACCTCTAAAATTTAGAGGAGAATTGTCAATTCAATGGTAATTCCTCCAACTGTTAGTTACATTTTTTTTTCTTCATTCCAGGCATACTGGGTCAGTTTCACAATTATCTTGGAAGGACAAATTTGTTAACCAACACAAGCTTTATTCTGAGCATCCATCATCTAGTTTACACATCAATAATTTTATTGAGCCTAGAATCATCATATCTTTTGGACTTTTGAACACTCATATCCATTGAGACTCCCAAAACAACAAACCAATCAATCATTATCAAATCAGTGACTTCCTATAGCTGAAACTATCATTCAGGTCTGATCATCATTATCCTTAGCATCATATCCAACAACAGCATATCCCTTGAGTTCAAGAGTCTATCTCTAGGGGTATTCCTTATCCAAAAACCAAATGAACAATTGAGCAACTATCTAATCAGCCAAACATCTAATCCAATTAGAAATATAATCAACCTATCAATCAATAAAACCATATCAAAGACATCAAAATAGCAACCAATCTAATCAACCAATCAAAGGAATCTAATCCAAACAATCAACTTAACAATCCAAAATATCCTATCAATCCAAGTAGCCCATCAACCAAACATCAAATCATCAACCATCATCCTAATCAACTTTGGAGTCTCAAAACTTTGTGAAACAAGTCCACCAATTTGGGACAACATCATCTAATGCCTCAAACAAGGAAACAATACAAGGAAGCCATGGAGAAAAACCTGCAACAATTTTAAAACACTCCTCTTAAGGTTACTTCACAATTTACAACCGGAATGAACCCGCAACACTTTTTACCCGAAGGTTACACTTTTGGAGCTTCATCCTCTACTCTGGGGCCACAAGAACAAGTATATGTCTATGAAGATTCCTCAAAAGATGACCAAATGTCCCTTCAAGACCCAAAAGCAATGCAACATACCAACAAGATTATAGATGCCAATCGACAAAAAATACTTGTGAATTTGCTCAAAGGCGGAATGTTACTGCCAAGTGACTTTGATTTGTCCACTATCCAAAAAGAAGAACCTTCAAATGTCACCCCCTCTACTATTACTACCATGTCCACTAAGCCCACCACCACACCATCTAAGGTTGTGTCACCATCCTTGGCTCAATTTCCTCCCTTTCATACTCTTGTCACTGAGCAACCTCTCATACAACCAACTGTCATTGCCAAAATGCATGAGTCCTTAGCTTCTCAACCTGCAAATCAAAATACAACACTAATTTCACAAACACTTGCAAGCTCTACTCAAAATCTACCTATTGATAATGCACCCCATGCCACCCAAAGCGCTACAAATGTAGTCCAAATAGCTCAAGTGTCACAAGTGTGAATTACCAATGTGTCACATGTTGAACCATCCCAACCATCCAATATATCTTCTTCCATAAATACTATAACCGTACACCAAACTAATCTGGATACTCCTCTCATTGACCTCAATCCTCCCAACACCAATCCTTCTCCACTCGACCAACTTTTCTTTTGATCATAGCCTTCCAATACCTAAGCTTCTTATGTTAATCTGCATGTTGTCTCACAAGCACAATTCCAAGCTAATCCATCTACTAATCCATTTTTTGTATCCCAACCTCCATTAACAAATGTATCTACCGCATTACAAGTTAATCCATCTGTTGGTACATATGTATCATATACCAACCCATCCACTAATGTCTAAAGTTTGTCTACCATATCTCAAGATCCATACATATCTTATGTTAACCCAAACCCTGCGATCCAAAATCCATTGACTGTCTCCCAAGCTCAACACCATTCCACTCTAAAAGTAAGCTATGTCAATCCACCCCATGCTTCATATGTGACAGTTGCATCCAACTTTAATACCGCCACACATTCATTTGTTCCCCTGCCACCTGGTAGCCAAGGGCGTAACACATACATCCAGTCCTACAACACCCAACCAAATCCAAATCAACAATACCATATAGTGCATCACGGCCATCAAAGTCACATACAGTAGCAATCACAAGTGTTTACTCTTGAGGACCTTTTAAAATTGCGACAAGATGTGAATAATATGCAATTGGGTCGTAGAAAGAAAATGTTTTTATTTGAGGAAGTATGTCCTTATCCATTCGATAGATCATTGCAAATGACAACTTTTCCTCCATATTTTGAAGTGCCTCAATTTGACAAATACAAAGGGAAATGCGATCCTCATGACCATCATAGAACTTTCTATGTTTCTTGTCTAGACGTTACCTATGATGACACATATCTCTTGCGTCTATTCCCTTGTAGTTTAGGGGGACAAGCTATTGAATGGTTTTCTCATCTTCCTCTGGGGATCAAAACTTTTTGCGAATTGGATGAAAAATTCTTGTCACACTTTGCTTTCAACATTGAAAATGATATCTCCATGAATGACCTTGTCACAAACAAACAACACAATGGTGAGACATTTGCATCCTTTTTACAATGATGATGCAACATGGCTAGCAAACTTCCTTGGCAAATGTCTGAAAAACAATAAGTGGATATCTTTGTTCAAAATCTTAATCTGGAACTTTCATTCCAACTGCAATTGCAAAGTGTAATTTCATTTGATGAAATTATTGCCAAGGGAACCAACATTGAGAAAGCCTTAATCGCCAAAGGTGTGATCAAAATCTTTAAAGACAACAAAGACAACCTGCAATCTTCAAATGATAAATCTTGTTTCTGGAACAAGAACAAAAATGTCGTCAATGATGGCATTGTAGACATAAAACATGTGTAAACTTTGAAATCTCATGTGCATATTCAAGTTACGAACAAAAGCACTCCAAATAGAAGCACACCATTTCTCCCAAGAGATCAAATTCAAGCAAATCCACCACCAAGATGCAAGTTCACTCCTTTGGGAGAACCTTTCGAGGTTGTTTTAAAGAAACTTGTTCAATCTGGAGCCATTAATTTACCAGAAGATAAACTATATGATGAACCTCAATTCAAGCCCAATTGGTACAAGGATGATGAATATTGTGAATATCATAGGGTAAAAGGACATAACACCGCTAGATGCATGAAAGAGAAACATCTTATTCAAAACCTGATTGATTGAGGCCAAGTCCATTTAGAACAACCCAAGCAAACATCAAACTATGATCTTGATGCTTTCAAGGATCCACTTCCTGCTCATGATAAAGCAAGTGCCTCCTTGTTGGGAAAAAATGTCCAATACGCATATGATTCATCCACCATTGGCCGCATTGACCATGCTCGCATATCGACCATCTCCATAAAAGTGAAAGAACCTATTCATATCCAAGATGCAAATGAGTTTGGTTGTGTCGTTACCACTCATTGTGGTCATGTGTCAATCCAAGTTGCACCACCCATTACAAGACCGACTATGGGATACAATATCCTTGATCACCTAGGCAAAACTCCCGCACATATCTCCATTTTGGAATTGCTACGCATATCCCCAACACATAAATCTATCCTTGACTAAGCATTGCAAGAATCGCCAGTCCCTAATAACATAGACACTAGACAATTTCAAGCCATGGTGGCAAGCATTGCATCCCCATATCACTTAATCTTTTCTGACAAAGACCTATCACCATTTGGTTCATCCCATAATGAAGCCCTCCACATTGAAGTCTTCGTTAATCAATGCCGCATTAAATGAATCTTAATAGATGGTGGAGCGGGTATAAATATTTGTTCTTTAAGATTAATAAAATTATTGGGATATTCTAAGGATAAAATTGATACATTAAAAGTATAATAATTAAATCATATGATGATGCTAAAAGAGAATCGAAAGGGATTATAACTTTGCCTATCATAGTTGGTCCAGTCACTACAAATACTCGTTGCCAAGTCCTTGACATTGAATTGCCATTTAATATTATCCTTGGTCGTTCTTGGATTCATGCCATGAAAGATGTGCCATCAACTTACCATCAATGCCTCAAATTCCCTCATAATGGAGCTGAGATTACCATTCATGTAGATCTCAATTCTTTTGAGTTCAGTTGTGCATATCAAGCCAAGTATCAAACTCCTAATCATGTACCTATCAACATTGAAGCATATCCTCAAGCAAAGCCATCCCTAGCATAGAAATCAAGTACAAGGATAAAGGACTTGGTGAGTATAAGTTGTAAGAATCTTGTTGTGTCGAAACATTGCCTCTATCCCCAAAGACATGAAAAACCATCAACATCTAAAGCATCATCATCTCAAATAATTATCAAAGATCCTCCTATAGTGTTTATAAAAGCATGGCTACTAGATGACGAAGACATCGAAGACATTGATTCATGGATTTTCTATGATAAAAATGATCAAAAAACACTTGAAGTGGAGCGTTACAACAATGGTTTTTGCATCATCAAAAACATGGGATACAAAGGACAAGGTGGTCTAGGACTACATGAGCAAGGACCCACCAAACCAATCATTGTAACCAAGAAGTTTAATAGGAAAGGTCTAGGGTATGGACAGGAGGACCCACCTTCTAAAGACATCGAATGTATTCTTGACACGGTAGCTAAATCTCTCCCCATAGGAGAGACTTCTAATCTGAATACCATTGATGACTCTTCCCTTCACCTCACCGAACTATTTCACGACCTATCCATTTTGATGATCTCATTCACAACCTTTATTTTCCAACTCTCATCATCCGACTTACCTCTCATATATCCCGACCTCGTCGATTGAGACCAATAGGGGGCACTTGTATTCAATATATTTCAAAATGATGAAGCTCTAGCAGAATTCTTGGGATTAAGAATAGGTCTGCCACTGGGAGATCATAAGGTGGGCTACAAAATGGATTTACCTCAATTATCATACTTCAGGGGAAGTGTCAAGGCCTCTAGTTGCAAAAGTGAAATGAACAAAAAAGAAAATAAAAGGTCTTTGGGTGAAAACCGTAAGGCACCTCTTCACTGAGAAAAAGTAAAAATAAAGGACATATTTAATGATGAAAACCTCTCTGAGGCACCTAAGGATGGAGGACTTGACCTTCCTTTGAGGGAATATCAGGAACAATCACCTTTGCTAATTGAGAAATCTCAGGAAGTAAATCTTGGTATGGAACATAATCCTAAAATCATACATATGGCCACCTCATTATCAAAGAAAGAAAAAGAAGACTTTACAGCATTCTTCATGAAACACATAATCAATTTTGCATGGACCTATGCAAATATGCCAGGATTGGATCCATCACTTGTGGTACATCATTTAGCAGTATATCCAAATGCCAAGCCAATGAAGCAGAAACTTCGAAAGATGCATTCTCAAGTAGCTTTGTTAGTCAAGGTGGAAATCTAGAAAATTTTAGATGCCAAATTCATAAGACCTATTGATTATCCTGAGTGGGTGTCAAATCTTGTGCCAGTATCAAAACTAGATGGAAGCATTCATCCTTGTATAGATTTTAGAAATCTAAACAAAGCATTCCAAAAGATGACTTTCCATTGCCAAACATTGATATCATTGTAGATCTCATAGTTGGGCATGAAATGTTATCATTAATGGATGGTTTTTTAGGATACAATTAGATCTTAATCACTCCCAAAGATCAACATAAAATAGCTTTCATTTGCCCATGGGGTACTTATTGTTGGAGAGTGATGCCATTTGTTCTAAAAAATGCTAGAGTGACATATCAATGGGCAATGACAGTAATCTTCCATGACCTTTTCCATACCATTATGGAAGATTGTGGATTATATCCTAGGAAAATCTAAAACTCAAGAAGATCACTTGAAGATGTTGGAACAAATCTTTGACAGATTAGAGAAATATCAAGTTTGATTAAATCCAAAAAAATGTGTTTGGTGTAACATCAAGAAAGCTATTGGGCTATATAGTATCAAGAAGAGGTATCGAGGTAGATCCTAAGGAAGTAAAAGCCATAATGGGCATGCCTCCTCTAGCCAATCTAAAACAACTCTGTAGTCTTCAAGGTAAGTTACAATCCATCCACAGATTCATAGCATAGTTAGTAGACAAATGTCATCCTTTTCAACATTTGCTCCGTAAAGGAGAATCTTTTAAATGGGATGATAAGTGCCATAAAGCTTTTGATTAGATCATGAAATATCTAGCAACTCCACTAGTGTTGGTACCTCTGTACCTGATAAACCATTCTTAATATACATCTCCACAATAGTAACAGCTCTAGGTACTTTACTAGCTCAACATGATAATCTAGGAAAAGAACAAGCCATCTACTACATCAACAAAACCTTGGTAGGTTATGATCTTAAGCTATTCGTCAATGAAAAAAGCATGTTTGGTAGTAGTGTTTGCTTCCCAAAAGTTGTGGCATTATATGCTAAATTAGAGAACTAAGCTCATATTCAACTTTGACCCACTCAAGTATCTATTGTCAAAAGCAGTGCTCACAGGAAGATTAGCTAAATGGGTAATGATTCTCGCTAAATTTGACATAGAGTTTGTTGATTGAAAAGCAATAAAAGGACAAGTAATAGCTGATCAACTAGCAGAAGGACCCATAATAGATATTCATCCAATTCGTGTAGAATTCCTTGATGAAGAGTTATTCAACTTACATCCTTCAACAATTTGGCAACTATATTTTGATGGTTTGTTCACACAACATGGATCTGGAGCGGGCATATTGTTCATCACCCTACAAGGAGATTATATACCTAAAGCATACAAGATAGTTTTTCCTTGTACAAATAACATTGTAGAATATGAAGCATTGATCACAGGATTATGCATGGTAGTACAATGGAACATCAAACAACTACAAGTCTTTGGAGACTCACAACTTGTAATTAAATAGGTCTTGGATGAGTACCAAACAAAGGATGAAAAGTTTCTTCCTTGCAAGCTAATGGTCAATGATTTCAAGAAGTACTTTTCTAAGATCACATTTGAATAGATTCCTAGGATCAATAATAAAGTAGCAGATGCCATGGCAATGATTGTCTCTCTTCTAGACATGCCCAAAAATGCACATAAATATGAGTTTCTAGTAGAACAACTCTTGATCCCAGCATTTGAAGTACATCAATTCGAGCTTGTATGTGAAGTTGTTGGTCCCAATTCACCTTGGTATGAGGATATATATGAATACCTTCACAATCAAACCTTCCCTTTCTACTTCTCAAACTCCCAATGCAAAACATTCATATGTTGAGCCTATCATTACACTATCATTGGAGATATCCTATATCGAAAGAGCCTTGATGGTATCCTACTTAGATGTCTCAACTCAGATGAAGCTAAAACTACCTTACACAAGGTACATGAAGGTGTCTATGGATTGCATTCCACCAACCCTAATCTTACTAAAAAACTCTTGAGAGCAGGTTACTATTGGCCGACAATGGAGAAAGATGCACAGAGATGCACATCAATTTGCCAAGAGATGTCTATAATGTCAACAACATGGTGATCTTATACACGCTCCAGCGCATGAACTATAACCCCTCATAACTCCATGGCCATTCTCATAATGGGGACTTGACCTCATAGGGAAAATACATCCGTCATCTTCTAATTGTCACAAGTTTATCATTACAACCACTGAGTATTTCACAAAGTGGGTAGAAACTATACCCATGACATACATCACTAGTAAGTAGATATCCAAATTTATCCTCCATTATATCATCTGTTGTTATGGTGTTCCTCAAGCTATAATCACTAACAATGGTTGTCCATTCAAGAACCAAGAAGTCTAGGATTTGTGTCATAAGTTCCATATCCAACACAAATTTGCTACACCATACTACCCTCAGAGCAACAACCAAGCTGAGGCTTCAAAGAAGACTATCATCAAGATCCTTAAGAAAATAGTCAATGAAGTTAGTCATGACTAGCACTTACATCTTAATCTAGCAGTGTGGGCTTACTGAACTAGTGTCAGAACTCCAACTGGTGCTACCCCTTACTCTTTGGTTTATGGAATAGAAGTTTCTTTGCCCATTCAGGTTGAGATCCCATCATTAAGAGTTTCCTTCCAACACATTGTCTCTGATGAAGAATACATAAAATCTTGATTAGTGAACTTGAATTACTTGATGAAAGACGTCTAGCAGCCCTAAATCATCTCTGAGTATATCAAAATCATCTTCATCGTAGCTATAACAAGAAAATCAAAGAAAGAAGGTTTCAAGTAGGTGACCTTGTCCTAAAGGAAAATCAAAAGAATCAACATGATCTTGATAGAAAAGGCAAATTTATACTGAATTGGCTTAGACCATTCATAATCACAATAGCCTACAGATTTGGAGCATATAAATTATCAACACAAGAAGGCATTCCCTTGGATGAACCCATCAATAGTGTTCATCTCAAGAAATTTTATGCTTAATCCTCAGAGTATCTATTTAAAAAAAATTATTCGTCCTACGGTGAAAACCTGGTAAACAGGCACCCTGGATAAGTACCATAGTGAAAACCTGGTAAACAGGTGCTATGTGTAGAAGGCTAGCTTCCACCATCTATTTCATGTGCATTATCACTATAATCCATTCCACAATTATCCTACATAATCCACATCATTATCCACTAGTCCCCTATATAATCCACATCATAATCCACTATCCCTTTCCCATAATAATGTTGCTTATCCCTAATAAGATCTATCCATCTTTGCATGCTACCATGGTTAGGAACTGTTGGAGTCAATATGTTATTCCACTTTATGCTAAACCATCTCTATTATCACTCAACCCATGATCACCTCGTAATAAGTCCATCCCGTACTTGGGGCATTTACTTGATCCTTGTTTTGAAGTGGACCTTCCAAGTGTCATTGTCAAATTCTCCAAAACTATAAATGCTTTGTAAATCCATTGACATCTCAAAACATTCAAAAATACAAAAAAAAATCAAAACATTCAAAAATCCAAAAAATTCAAATATCCCAAAAATACAAAAAATTAGATATTCCCAAAAATACAAAAAAATCAAATATCCAATAAAAACTCCAAGCAATAAAATCAATCCATCAAAATCACTCCTTCTAATCGATCACATTCATTCATCATCGAATCCATTTTGATCCTTACTACATCAAATCACATCAATCCTATTCATCACTCATCCCCTATCACCACCATCCCATAATAAACAAGAACTACATATCATTTCTATCATTTAATGCCTTGATCTCATGGATACAGGGTATGTAGGCAGTCCGGTGTATGAAGGAAATACCCAGATTCATGCATAAGAAGATACCCCTTCTTTCATCATCCATCTTTCTCCTGATCATCTTTTTCTTCTTTCGTCACATTTTCTTCTATCATCATACCTCCCACATCATCAATAAAACCTATAACTACATATTCATCATGTCTCATCATCATCGTGTGGTGCTTTGATCCCATGGATACAGGGTATGTAGGTAGTCTGGAATATGAAGGAAGTATCCAGTATGCAAGCACCAACGATCCATTCTTCCATCCCTCTATCATCTTCTCTGTCTTCCATCTTCTTTTTGGCTACCTCAAATAGGAAACAAACTATGCATGCCTTGATATCTCAAGGGCATACATGAAATCAAGAGCTAAGCTAAAAGTTACTGGTCCACCATGCCTTAAGCCAATATCCACTAAATCTATCTCAACCAAATCATCTTTAGCCTTCAACAAGATATGTCTTTCCTCACAACAAGGTGCTATACAATCCATCAGAGAGCATCTAAATTTGGCAAGAGAACATGATGGTTGTGTCTTGTGTTTATCTTTTTGATTTATCTTTTGTCCCTTTCTATACCTAATCAAGATTGCCTTGATCTATCATATCTTGGTATGTTGAGATGCAGTATAGGTTGGGGCATGGTCATTGGCTTTTGTAAGCTATGTTTGTGGGATGATCTTATTCTCCTACTATGCCTAATGGTATCTTGTATGTGTTGGGATTAGCATCTTGCATAGTAATATCTTTTGCATTTGAGAAGCTAAAGAGTCTCCTATGCACTAAGACTATTTTATGCTAAGACTATTTCTCATACATATAACCCACAAGGTTTCATTATGTCTAGTGGAGGTGAGTTCAAACCTTTGTTTGCAGAGTCAAAAGTCCATCTCAGAAAAGTAGCTAATATTCATATCTTGTGTATGTTGGATCAACATCTTGACCTCATACATTAGACAAGATTGTATTATGTTGTATGCATTGGATACATGACACCCTGTTACTTTATACCTTGGTGCATACTGTCTATATGCTCTATCAAACATAAGGATTACAAATCTCATAACATTATGGCAATCGTTAAAGTTGTCTCCATCCATCTTGCAATAACTCAATAGTACTCATGATAATTGATCATTGGTTTTCTCCACCATCTCGTTATCATCTCTATTCTTCTCATCCTGCCAAAATAGATGTGTTAGACATATACCATTTCCATTATCCATTATTATCATTATTCATAATATAGTATCACCTATCATTTCCATTACACAAATTACCATCTATTTACCATTATATGCATTAATATAAACATCCATCATATGCATTACATAATCATGAAACATGTGTATCCATACATTTTATATACATCCATATCCATAGCATGAAAAATCATAAACACATAACACATCATGAACATCTATCTCATATATATATGAATAAAGGTCAATATACAATGTGTGTCTCATATACATTAGGCTTGCAGGCCTCAAAATGATACAATATATATACACCCAGAATATGTCTCAGGTCTAGCATGGGTGGCACTCCCTGAGGTAGCCTTTATCTAGTCCTTGCTTGCTCCACCTATACCCCTCTGTACTAGAGGCCCCATGACTAAAGCCATTGATCGTGAACCTCCTGCCCTCCTCAAATGTCCTGATCTATTATGAAAGATGGGCTATCTTTGATCAACGGGAACTGCATCAAAATACAAACCTCTATAGTACTCAACCCCAGCTCATGTTGCCCCAACCTCACCCTGCACTTGGGTAAGCTCTCTAACCAAAACCAAAATGGCCTGATCTGTGCCCAAAGCCATAAATGTTGCATCCCTCTTAGATACTATAGTATCTCTTTGAGCAGTGAGTCTGGCTATAGTCTCATCATCAACCACTACCTGAACCAGTGCTGGTTGTACCACCTATACTTCCTGCACTACATGTGTTTCCTGTGCAACCCGATAAGCCTCTACCTGTGCCCTAGCCTATCTCATATCCATGAGGGCACTATCTATGTCCCTCTCTACCCTCCGAAACCTAGCCTCCAACTTGATCCTCCGACCCATATCATGCCGAAGATGTCATCGTAACCTATCCACCTCTCCTCTATCACCTATTGGAAATAATGTAGATAACTAAGACGGGGGGGTGAATCAGTTATCTTATAACTTTTCTATTTTTCTTTTCTTTTCTTAACTTATCATTTAATGTTATACCAAAGTAAGGTAATCATAAGAGCTAAAAAAGAAATTAACACATAACACAAGGATTTTTATGTGGAAACCCTATTAAGAGAAAAACCACGAGGTGACTAACCCAATATTGTATTCTTTGTTAAAAGAATAAATAGTACAAATTTGGCACTTGCCAATTAGGGCTCACTGGCTGAGCACACTGCTCACAAAAGGCCCACTGCCTACAAGAGACTTACAGTCTACAAATGGTTATTGATGATACCAAGGTGTTTGAATTGATGAACATCATCTATGCATGCAGGATTTTAGTTCCAGTTAGGTACAGTATACTAATCTGGTACATTTCATTCTTCCTCTTCTCAATATTCCTTTCCTATCACATTTCGGGCTTGAATTACTGCCTTCTCTCTTGTCTCTACTTTCTTCGCAATTAACCATACATACTATATATTTCACAATCTTACAAGCTTGAATCCATCAGGTATATATATCTGCAACAAGCATTTCCAACAACTTCTTAGTCGACAACAAGAACACCTAAGATATTTGCAAGCTATTGGTCTGTCGGCTGAATCCATGCTTGATTAGAGATGCGCATCAAAAACTTAGACATAGAAGTCATTAATCATGTCGGCCAATGATGTATAATATCACAAATTGCTTGATCAGCACCTTTTACACATCCGGATTGAAGTATGATACTCTGCCTGTCAGTTCTTCCTTTGTTTGCTTTACCTGACTGGAACCTAACACTTAGATTCTCATATCTTTTTCTTGCTTTATCACCGGAGGCTAAATCTCTAGAATATGATAGTCATGATACCCCTCTTGACTTGTCCAAGTCTGGAACTTACTGAGTTACACCATCTGAGAGATCCAGACCTAATTGTTGGACCTTGTTACATACTCTATTCTTGTTCACCGAACCAAAACAATCTTCAATCTAACTTCTAGTAAAGGCATATTATGTATTGTGGATGTGTGGGATAGACTTTGTTGCCATCAGTGACAACACTTATGAAGCCACATAGTGTCTCTTGCCAACAATCTCCCCCTTTGGCATTGATGGCAACACTTAGTGAAAAATGGCTAAGTGTCGCAGTAACTCCCCCTTAGCTGGTGCTCTGTCTCTTGCACTATTTTACCGGAGCTCCCCCTTTGCTGGATTCCACATTTTTCACTACTCTTCACTCCCCCTTTGACATCAATGGCAAAGGGTGGAATCCGCATACCAAAATTTTGCAAAAAAAATATTCTATATATGGCCACATAAGTATATACAAATCATATGTTATACTTACATATACTTAAGTATATCCGCAAAGGTTGTCTTCAACTGGATGATTTCTATGCCCCAACTCCTCTTCATTCTATCCAAAATGAAGATGTGTCCACTTTAAAAAAATGCATATGCTTCCGCCCTCTTTAAGTCTATTGGATCACTAGTCCGGATTGTATTTTGTGCCTCTGTCAAGGCATCAGGCATTGCCTCTAACTTAGGGATGATTATCCCTCTGAGCTCACCCATTCTATCCATTATGTTATTTTTCTCCTTAACCAATTCTTTAAGTTCATTTATTATAGCAATAGCTTGACATTCATGATTCACCAGAGAGGTAGTAAGGGGATCAAAATTCTGAGATAAACTTGACAGTTTTCCTTCTTGATCTTTCACTTTCTTCTCAATGTCCTCTGTCACTTTGGGCCAAGTTAAACAAAATTTGTATATGTCCCCACCATCTTTAAGAGCATTTTCTTCTTCTATCATTAGTAATTAGCCCTTGTACTTCATTGAACCTCTTTCCCAAGAACTCCTTCCGGACCTTAATTTATGCCGATTTCTCTAAGGATTCAAAATGAGTGTTAACAAAATTGACTAAGCTTTCTAGATTACCAGATGGAGAGGTAGAAGGATCCTTTTGATAGTTTGGCATAATCTTCTCCAGCATCCCAGATACAATCTCCAACAGAGCACAATCCTCCATGTGAGATTTTAGAAGTTTCTCTTTTGCTTTGGCCTGAGCAAAAGATGCTACCTTCATTATCTGAATGGGAGATAGAGAGTCAAAGTTTAGTGGCCCTTGAATTAACTCAGGTTCATCCAGCTCCATTATTTCTTTGTCTAGGAAATTTTGTACTGTCTCTACAGTGTCTCTTGTAGACTCTACTTCCTTCCTTTTAGGGACACCCAGACTAACTTGCTTATTGATCTTTGTTTCTTCTACCTATCCTTCCTTTTCTGGAGTAGAGGAGTCTAATGCCTTAGATGGCTCTTCATCATTTTTCTTTAATCCTTCAACATCCTTGTCAAAAAATGTTTCTTCTTTCTATCCTTCCTCTTCCAGAATAGAGGAATCTAATGCCTGAGATGATTCTTCATTTTTCTTTAATCCTTCAACATCCATGTTAGAGGGCTCTTCATCTGTTTCCTCTATAATGGGAAGATTGAATCTCTTCAAGGCATTCTGGAGGATTTCTTTTGTTTCATTGGCTATTTGTTCAGTCTTACCAAGCATGAGTTTGTTCATTCTAGATTTTCTCTTGAAATCATCTTTACACTCCTTGAAAATTATGGCCATTTGTTTTGGAGTGATAGAGGGGCATAGCTATATCATTATTTGCTCTCGAATCTCTAAGTCTTTAACCTTTGCATTCACTTTTCTTTGTTCCAATACTTCTTCTAGGCTTTTTGGAATTAATGAAATTATTTCAATGAATGCTTTGTTATAGATATTCAAATACCTTACAGTAGCTTCCTCTAGAATTCTCTTGTCAACATTATTGTATTCATCATAGAACTCTGTCACCAGCTACAAGTTCCCATCCATAGTAACTACCTTGATGATGTCATCAATGGAAAGAGTGGGCTTTTCAACAAATTCCTTTGCCTTCTCTTCCTCATTTATGCTAGCAAAGAACTTACCAGATGTTCTCTTCTTCATTTTCATGATTTCCTCATCTGATTCTATTTCTTCATCATCTTTATGGCTTGTATATGTCCTTTTGGCTTTGGTATTCATCCTCTTTTCTCCTTTTCCAGATGTCTTGACTTCTGGATTAGTAGACTTTGAGATTTTGGAAGTGACAGAAGCAGAGCTCTTGGAGGATCTAGTCTAAGAGGAGGTTTGTACAAGAGCACTTTCTTTCTTTGCTTCTTGTCTTTCTTTCTCTGCCTTCTCCATTTTCTCTCTATTAGCATCTACAACCTCCTTTGATATGCCAAATCTTTTAACAATTTCTTCAACTTCCTTTCTTACTTTTCTCTTTATCTCTGGCTGTCTTAACTCAACATGCATTTTTATGCTTAGCTCTTGAAAGGTGCCAAACCTTTCTTCTTTAGTGTCCTTAGGCTAGCTCAGCAGGTGTTGAATATGTAGCTCTAAGATTTTTCTATCGACCTCATAACCCATAGGCATTATCCATACAGTTCTTGGCTCAACTACCTCCATTAGGCATTGATCAGTGTCAACCATGAAGCAGACTATATCTTTGTATTTATCAACTATTGTTTGTGGTATTCTTTCTCTGGCACATCATGCTTTGGAAATTATTAAAGTAACCCTAGAGGGCTGTGTTTTGGGCTTGAGCATTACCAAGTCCATACATGTAATCTCTGATCTTAATTGCAATAGGTTTATCATTTTGCCAAACCCAACCATTTGATCCAAGAAGCTCATTCATATAATAGAAAAATAGACACATTATTAGACTACCATATTTAAAGGAGTTTTTCTTATCCTTTTTGATCTTCTGCAAGTTCTTAATCAGTTGATTAAGTAGAAGCTCACACAGATCATAATCAACATCTTCCCTTAACATCTGATATGCAACATAGATTGTTATACTAAACACAGAATTCTCCCTACTCGAGTGGTAGATTTTGTAGCTAATTATCATTGAAGGAAACTTGACATCCGGATCTGTGATGTCATCTATAGTCATTGCTCTTTTGTCAAATTTTGATCCAGTGGCTTCAGTTACCATTTGATTCTTCACAAACTTAAGTGAGGGTACCCCACCAAATGAATATAGTCCAGTCACTGCCCTGATGGCATCTTTAGTTATCTTGAATGGCCTCATTAGCCACATAAAATTATCATGCATCCTACTTAGAACATACCAGACCCAATCGTCTTCTGTAAAACATGGAAAATGTATGCAATGTCCGAAGTGTTTGTCTCGGAAGGTCTTGAATTCATATTTGAGTTCAAAATTCTCCTCTATTAAATGTTTGTGATAAATGTCGATCAACTTTGAGTCTCCAAAATCTTCAATGTTTGTATGGATATAAACCCTAACATCTTCTACATGCAAGACTCTGTGCGGAATACTAGAAAATGCACCCAAGGGATCAGCTTCTAGAGATTTGTAAGGGTGTTTCTTGAATTTTGGTCTCAGCCTATCAGAAATATTGACAACCATTGGAGTAGCCATTTTTGCAAGAGATCTAGAGAGAGTTTTCAGAAGGGAAGTACCTTTTCATGCTTTAGGGTTTGAAGCAAAAACCAGAGTGATTCTCTGGTTGAATTCGATCTTTAGTTAAACTTGAGTGAATTGTTGGATCTTCTTTGCAGAGCTCTTCTTTTCTTTTTCATGAGTGCAAGTGTGTAAATAATGAGTGAAAGAACCCTTTTATCCTTGTGAAAGTCCTAATTCCCTTTTGTAATAAATGCACAAGTTTTTAAGTCATCCGGTTACCATGCTTCTCAAATGAGCTTTTCTTGAATTGTCTTGCGGATCTTCAAATCATTGTTTATGAGGGTTGACAACATATCTTCACATTTTTCAAACATGCCATTTGTCCATAGATTAAAATATTTCAATTTTGGATCATACTAGATCTATCTATGAAATTTTACTTTACAGGACAGCTGCCGATACAGGATCTCCTCATAACTAGCTCAAATCTACATGCAGATTTGTCAAATTTTGACTAGATGACCTTCAAGTGAGTCTCCTCAAAACCTTTAAACCGCAACCTCTTATTTTGACTCAAAGTACTGAATTCAAGCACTCACTGGCTAGCTGGGGGAAAGGGATCTTCTCTGTAGCTCCCCCTAAGCTAGAGCTTGCTTTTTAGTTTCTAGAAGGAATATCAGCACCAGATTCTGGTGCAGATCCATCCTTAATATTCATTGTACTCCTTTTTACCCAAATACTGCTCATCTCCTTTTGAACTTCATCTGCATTTACTTTACCTTTGCCTTTATCCTATTTCTGATCATGTTCCACCGGACCCTTTTTATCCTGATTTCTACTTCTACAAAATTTGGCAATATGACCAGATCTATTACAATTGTAACACAACATTTCTTTTCTTATTTGAATGATATCCTCTTGATCTACACTCATTATCCATATGTCCAATTCTATTGCATACAAAGCATTTACCATTGAAATAATTGTTCATTTGCATATTTTTGCATTCATGAGATTTGTGACCATACCTTTTGCAACTAAAACATTGACCGAAGAAGGATGGATTGAATTGATTCATTCTATTTCTGCACTAGATTGCTTTGTGACCAAACTTGTTGCAATTGAAGCAGTATCCATTGAAGGATGGATATCTTTGAGCGTTTGGTTGTGTGGGTAAATCCCACCATATGTTTGCAGCGGTTGACAACCGCCAGGCTGACTTTCAGGCTTCGGTTATTGAGACAATAGGTATGATTGTAGAATCTCCCATCTCTATCCTTTTTTACTCTGGAGCTACCGACTCCTTTATATCTACATCGTTAGTGGGACGTTGCAGGCTGGTGGCTTCTAGGCAGGACATTAGGTGGGAGGTCGAGTTGGCCTCTGGGGCCAGGATTTCAGTTGATATCGTTTTTAGAAATTGTGAGGTTTCCTTGGGTTCTTTCAGTACAACATGGGATCTTAGGGTGATGCCATTAGGAACCTACGGCATAGTTCTTGGCATGGACTGGCTTGCAGCTCACAGAGCCAAGCTAGATTACTGTCAAAAGATGATTAGTTGCACAGATGATCATGGCACACTGGTCGAGATAGTGGGCATACAGAAGCCCACGACTGCTCGAACAATTTCTGCTCAGCAACTTAAGCATTGCATGTGAAAGGGTTGTTAGATGTTTGCTACCACAGTCAGTGATAGATCAGAGGATGAACCTGAGACTACATTGGATGATCACCCCATCCTGAGAGAATTTGCAGATGTTTTTCCACCAGAGTTACCTGGTATGCCTCCATGCAGAGAAGTTGATTTCCATATCGATTTAGTACCAGGGGCAGAACTAGTAGCTCATGCACCTTATAGAATGACTACACATGAGCTTGCAAAGCTTAAACTGCAGTTAGAAGAATTACTAGAGAAGGGACACATCTGACCTAGCATTTCTCTATGGGGCGCACCAGTTATCTTCGTAAAGAAGAAGGATGGATCTCTTCAACTATGCATGGACTACAGGCAGTTGAACAAAGTAACGGTGAGGAACTGGTATCCTCTGCCAAAGATTGACGATCTCTTTGACCAAATGCAAGGAGTTAGAGTGTTTTCAAAGATTGATTTAAAATCTGGGTATCACCAATTATGAATCACAAAGGCAGATATTCACAAAACTACTTTTTGAACCAGATATGGCCATTATGAATTTATAGTGGTACCTTTCAGATTGATGAACGCCCCTGCAGTGTTCATGAGTCTCATGAATGGGGTGTTCCGCACTTACCTAGATCAGTTTGTGATCATTTTTCTAGATGACATTTTGATCTATTCATGGACCGAGGAGGAACATGTAGACCATTTGCGTTAGTGATGCAGAGTGCCCAGCAGAAGCGGATGAAGATTTGACTATATCTTCCCTATCGGCAAGAGGTCCTCCAGTGTTTCGCCGAAGTCAAGGATGTCTTCGCTATCGGAAAGACATGAACTATCGGCCGAACCTTATTCTTTTATCCCGATGGCCAAGTTCTCACCGATATCTCCTTAGTGGTTCATTGCCTATCGGCAACACCTCATTCTATCGGACCACGAGAAATTTCTCATGCCGATATACTCCGTCACGCCGATGACCAATCCTTGTCGGCCAGACTTCCTCCTTCGGTGAAGCTTCTTTCACCTACACCGACACCTTGTCTCTCTCCGATATCGTCAGGCACATCGGCCAGACCTCCTGCTTCGGTAAGACTTCGGTTCGTGGTCCCGATGGTTCATCTCACTCCGACGAGTCCTTTGTCGCTGAGACTTCTCGAACTCCTTCCGATGAACTTTTATCGGCGGGACTCTCACGGTCGCCGTGACTTCTTCGGCTTCCCCCGACAAGGTTCCTCACGCCGATACTCTTTATCGGCAATACTCCGAGGATGTCTCACCGATCGGTGAAACTTTATACTGTCGGCTAAGTATATTTTCCTTAGCCCGATATCGTTTCTCTCACCGATGCGAACAATGATGGTATGTGCCTCCGGCACTATACCAATCTTCGGCAAGACGGAGGGCCTTTCACGCCGATGGATCTCCAACTGTTCTGAGGCGCCGAACCAGAATTCCCTTCGACAGAACAACGGAATTAGGCCGTTTCATTTATCAAACCCTCGATCACTTGTAGCAATCTGATCCCACATCAAAACTATCCAATTTCACTCCGATTTCCCGACTAGCCACATGACGATGTCTAGTCAAACTTGACTGAGTTCGCTGGCTTCCTGGGTAAGAATTCAACAACAACAAACGTGAGAAGTCTTTCCCCCATCCCACTATTACTATACAGGGCTTCAGTGGACAGAGGAAAGGGCCTCCATGTATGAATCAAAACCCTACTCCTAGGTTACGAACCAGCCACTGTGGAACCGTGGGTTTTACACCGTCTGCACACTACAGAGTCACTATGGATTGACGGATAGCATCCGGTTAGGGTTCTATTTACAAAATCAGGATAAAGATATCAAATCACTAAGAACAACCAAGAAAATCAACACAGATCATACCCAGAACTCTCTTTATTCAGTTATCAAAAAAAGAACTTGTTGTAATACACACTTCTCTCCCTGCTCCGTGTGACATACAACCTGCCTCTAAAGAAGATGTAGAGACAGCAGTTATCCCCTCCAACCGTGCAAACTGATTTTCAAATCAGTTAGCCGTTGGTTTACCCGTCATACAAGCAAAACTACATGTGTGCCTTGCACAATTACATTCATGGGACCAAATTGACCCTTATTACAAAATGAAATGGCTTAAGAGCCTTATGAGACAACAAAAGAAAAGATGATCCTGCACTACAGAGAATGTGCTCCTGCACCATACTCCCCCTGCAGGAAAGACTCAAGTCCCTTGAGTTGCTAACTGCTGAAGTGTCTTCCCATGCTTTAGAATATCGGCTTCACTCATCCAGGTTGCCTCTGAATCAGGAAGATCCTGCCACTTGACCAAGTAGTCTTTGTATACCCCTTTTCTTGTCTTCTTGACAATTTTGGAATCCAAAATGCATTCCAATTGCAAAGGCTTACTTGGAGGTAAATCTTTGATCCAGTCTTCATCTTCAATCACAGCATCTGAGCTATCTTCAGCATGTAATGGAGGTCTAAAAGGGAACAGGTCTGCAACATTGAAAATGGGAGAGATACCAAGGCCAGATGGTAATTCTATTTCATATGCATTTGGACCAAATTTATGCACTACCTTACAAGGTCCTATCTTCTTCATCAACAATTTGGTTGGTTGCCCCTTAGGTAATCTTTCCTTTCTGAGGTAGGCCATCACTAAATCTCCTACCTGGAACTGTACCTCCCTTCGCTTCAGATCTGCTCTATCCTTGTACTTGGAGACAGTTTTCTCCAACTGAAGCTTGACCTGATCATGTACTGTTTTCATGGTAGCAGCAAAGTCTTCTCCTAGAGCACTCCTTTTATCCCATCCTTGGAGGTCTTTGAGTTCAAGTGGTCCTCTTGGGTGGAAACCATAAACTATTTCAAAAGGGCTTTTCCCAGTACTTCTGTTTCTTGAATCATTATAAGCATATTCAGCTTGACTGATCACTAAATCCCATGCTAATCCATGCTGTTTGGTAAGGCATCGCAAAAGGTTTCCCAAGGACCTATTAACAACCTCAGTCTGACCATCAGTCTGGGGATGGTAGGCTGATGAAAAAGACAACTGAGTGCCCAATTTTCTCCATAGGGTCCTCCAAAAATGACCAACAAATTTGGAATCTCTATCAGTAACAATTGATAGGGGTAAACCATGAATTCTGACCACCTCTCTAAAAAAGAGACCAGCAATCTGAGATGCATCATTTGTGCATTTGCATGGCACAAAATGAGCCATCTTACTGAATCTATCCACAATGACAAAAACACTGTCTACACCCCTTGCTGTCCTAGGAAGACCAAGCACAAAGTCCATACTAATGCTTTCCCAAGGTCTGGTGGGAATGGGCAGTGGTTGGTACAAACCAGCATTAGAAGACATACCCTTGGCCTTTTGACATATGGTACAGCTTGCAACATATCTCCTTACATCTGTCTGTACCTTGGGCCAATAATAGAACCTGGTGACTTGTTCCAAAGTCTTGTCCAACCCAAAATGTCCTCCTAAGGCTCCATTGTGCTTCTCCTTGACGATATTGTCCCTCATTGAACATTTAGGAACACACAACAAACTACCTTTAAATAGGAGCCCTTCTTGCAGCACAAAATCAGAATACTCGCCATGAAAAGTGTTAGCCAAACTTGCACACACTTCATAGGCAGCCTTGAAATCTGCATCATCCTTGTACAACTCCTTCAGACATTCTAGACCCATATGTTCCATTTGTACTTCCTGTATGACCAGTATCCTTCTACTCAAAGCATCTGCCACTTTGTTGGCAACACCTTTCTTATGCTTAATAGTGAAGGTATAGGCCTGCAATTGTTCCATCCACTTAACGTGCCTATGATTCAACTTTTCTTGACTATTTAGGAAGCTAAGAGCATGGTTGTCAGTAAAAACAATGAACTCTTTTGGCAGTAAATAATGTCTCCATTTTTTTAGAGCTTGCACCATTGCATACAACTCTAGGTCATAGGTAGAATACCTCTGTTTGGCCTCATTCAACTTCTCTGAAAAGAATGCTACTGGATGTCCTTCCTGACTAAGAACAGCACCTATAGCCTGTTGGCTTGCATCACATTCCACAACAAATACTTTGTCAAAATCAGGGAGTACCAACGTAGGTAACTCGGCCACTTTCTGTTTCAACAGTTCAAAACTATCATCTGCTTGTTTTGTCCATTGAAATTTACACTTCACTCCACCCTTGATGGTATTGAGAATAGGAGCACTTATGTGACTGAACCCTTTAATGAACTTCCTGTAAAAAGTTGCCAAACCATGAAAACTTCTTACATCTCCTACTGTCTTAGGAGTAGGCCAATTGAGAATAGCCTCAACTTTTGTAGGATCCATTTTCAAACAGCCATTGGAAATCACAAATCCAAGATACACTAGTTCAGTTTTCATAAAATCACATTTATCCAAGTTGATCATCAACTTACTCTCATGCAATTTCTTTAACACCTGTCCAAGATGCTTCACATGCTCTTCTTTGGTCCTGCTGAAAATCAATATGTAATCAAGATAAACAATAACAAATTTTCCAATAAATTCTACAAGTACCTCATTCATCAACCGCATGAATGTGCTTGGAGCATTACTGAGACCAAATGGCATGACAAGCCACTCATAGAGACCTTCATTTGTTTTGAAAGCAGTCTTCCATTCATCTCCCTGCCTTATTCTGATCTGGTGATAACCAGATTTCAAATCAATCTTGGAATAGTAACATGAACCACCAAGATAGTCCAACAGATCCTCAATTCTTGGCATAGGAAATCTATACCTTATGGTGATCTTATTGATAGCCCTTGAATCTGTGCATAATCTCCATTTGCCATCTTTCTTAGGAGCAAGTACACTAGGGACTGCACATGGACTAAGACTTTTCCTAATCAAACCTTTCTCCAAAAGTTCTTGAATCTGTCTACCTACTTCTCCATTCTGCTGTGGTGTCAACTTGTAGGCAGCTTTGTTGGGTAATGTGGCTCCAGGAATCAAGTCAATCTGATGACTTATGTCCCTCATAGGTGGTAAGGAGTTAGGAGTATCCTCTACCACAAGATCTTGGTACTTATCCAGTAATTGTTGCACTTCCAATGGGATCTCCTTCTGCTGTTTGCTTTGCTGATTGGATACAGGCTTCATCATCAGTGCATACCCTTGGGTATCCTTCTCCTTCATGAGTTGTAGGAACTCTTTGCCACTCACTAACATGACACTGTTGTCATTGCTCTTCTCTCCAACCTGCTCTGGTAAGGGATCCATCTGAAACTTCTTACCATTCTTGGTGATCATATATGTATTCTTTTCACCATCATGCAGTGCCTTCACATCATACTGCCAAGGTCGTCCAAGAAGAAGGTGACAAGCATCCATAGGAATAATTTCACATAGCACCTTATCCCTATAATCACCTAGTTCAAACTCTACCCAAGTTTGTTCTTCCACCAAATAGTTCTGATTCTTATTCAACCAAGATATTTTGTGAGGATTAAGATGGGGTAATCTTTTCAGTCTACACTTTTCTACCATTTCAGTAGACACTACATTTTCAGTAGAACCTGAATCAACAATGATTTTACAGAGCTTACCATATGCTATTCCTTGGGTTCTGAAGAGATTCTTCCTTTGTGGGGGCTCCTGCTTCAATGGCATCTTCACGAGGGTCCTCTTAATCATCATATTCTCTCCTTCAAGCACTGGTGCAGCACTACCAATTGGTGAGTTTACACTTTGACAATCATCCTCCTGCAATAGTTGGTTCCTTCTCCCACCGTCATGAGAGCTAGACGCCTTCTCAGGGCACTTACTTGCAGTGTGGCCTACTTGATTGCAGTTGTAACATCTTCCAGTGAAGACTCCACGTCCTCTGCCTGCACCACCATCTCTTCCTCTGCCATTAGGTCTTCTCCAACCTCTGAAACCACCACCTTTTTGTTCTGTATCAGAACGTGATTCTTGTTGACTAGAACTTTCACCTTTGTTTGGCTGTCCTCTGCCAAAATTACCTCTTCCCCTATTGTTCCTGCCACCTCTTCCTCTGTTATTTTGATCACCTCTCCTTTTCAGTTTATCCTCTGCCCTAGAGGCTAACTGAAAACATTCATCCACAGTCTTGGGAACCACCATACTGAACTCATCCTGTATATTGTACCTCAGTCCATCCAGGTATCTGGCCACCATCTCTTTTTCTTCTTCTCTGTGATTGGCTCTCATGCTCAATCTGTGGAATTCTTCAGTGTATGTAGCCACGTCCATATCTTTCTGCCTAAGATGATTAAACTTTCTGATAGTCTGCAGATCATAATCACATGGTAGAAATTTGGCTCTCAGCATGGCCACCATTCTGCTCCACTTGGTGATTGGACTCTTTCCAACCTTCTCCCTTTCACATTGAGTGTAGTTCCACCAAACCAATGCAGAACCTCTCAGTCTGGTCTTTGCAAACTTTACTTTCTTACTGTCACTATACTCTTTGAAGTCAAAGTAATTACTTATGGCTTCAATCCAGTCCACAAGAGTATCTCCATCCAGTTTCCCATTGAACGTGGGAACATCCAGTTTCGGATCACCACTATCTCCATGACCCTTGAGTGCATTCAGAAATGCCTTTTGATCAGCAGTCATACCTTCTCCTTGAGGATTCTCCCCAGTTTCTCCTTCTTCATTCTCCTCTGACTCAGAAGTGCTTCCATCCTTCTCTTTGGATCTTTCTTCCTTCAGTCTCTCTTCGAGCATTGCTTCCACCATCTTCTGGATGGCTGCTTTACTCATCGTCTTGGGAGGCATTGTGCTAGCCTCTGTTTCTATCTCCAATTCTTCGTCTGACATACACGGCTGTGATTCAGAATATTGGCTCTGATACCAATTTGATGCAGAGTGCCCAGCAGAAGCAGATGAAGATTTGACTATATCTTCCCTATCGGCAAGAGGTCCTCCAGTGTTTCGCTGAAGTCAAGGATGTCTTCGCTATCAGAAAGACATGAACTATCGGCCGAACCTTATTCTTTTATCCCGATGGCCAAGTTCTCACCGATATCTCCTTAGTGGTTTGTTGCCTATCGGCAACACCTCATTCTATCGGACCACGAGAAATTTCTCATGCCGATATACTCCGTCACGCCGATGACCAATCCTTGTCGGCCAGACTTCCTCCTTCGGTGAAGCTTCTTTCACCTACACCGACACCTTGTCTCTCTCCGATATCGTCAGGCACATCGGCCAGACCTCCTGCTTCGGTAAGACTTCGGTTCGTGGTCCCGATGGTTCATCTCACTCCGACGAGTCCTTTGTCGCTGAGACTTCTCGAACTCCTTCCGATGAACTTTTATCGGCGGGACTCTCACGGTCGCCGTGACTTCTTCGGCTTCCCCCGACAAGGTTCCTCACGCCGATACTCTTTATCGGCAATACTCCGAGGATGTCTCACCGATCGGTGAAACTTTATACCGTCGGCTAAGTATATTTTCCTTAGCCCGATATCGTTTCTCTCACCGATGCGAACAATGATGGTATGTGCCTCCGGCACTATACCAATCTTCGGCAAGACGGAGGGCCTTTCACGCCGATGGATCTCCAACTGTTCTGAGGCGCCGAACCAGAATTCCCTTCGACAGAACAACGGAATTAGGCCGTTTCATTTATCAAACCCTCGATCACTTGTAGCAATCTGATCCCACATCAAAACTATCCAATTTCACTCCGATTTCCCGACTAGCCACATGACGATGTCTAGTCGAACTTGACTGAGTTCGCTGGCTTCCTGGGTAAGAATTCAACAACAACAAACGTGAGAAGTCTTTCCCCCATCCCACTGTTACTATACAGGGCTTCAGTGGACAGAGGAAAGGGCCTCCATGTATGAATCAAAACCCTACTCCTAGGTTACGAACCAGCCACTGTGGAACCGTGGGTTTTACACCGTCTGCACACTACAGAGTCACTATGGATTGACGGATAGCATCCGGTTAGGGTTCTATTTACAAAATCAAGATAAAGATATCAAATCACTAAGAACAACCAAGAAAATCAACACAGATCATACCCAGAACTCTCTTTATTCAGTTATCAAAAAAAGAACTTGTTGTAATACACACTTCTCTCCCTGCTCCATGTGACATACAACCTGCCTCTAAAGAAGATGTAGAGACAGCAGTTATCCCCTCCAACCGTGCAAACTGATTTTCAAATCAGTTAGCCGTTGGTTTACCCGTCATACAAGCAAAACTACATGTGTGCCTTGCACAATTACATTCATGGGACCAAATTGACCCTTATTACAAAATGAAATGGCTTAAGAGCCTTATGAGACAACAAAAGAAAAGATGATCCTGCACTACAGAGAATGTGCTCCTGCACCAGTTAGGTAATGTAGTGTTTATGTGAGAATCAGCTCTATGGCAACCTGGCAAAATGTGCCTTCTTTAGGAAGGAGGTGTAGTATTTGGAACACATTTTATCAGGTGATGGCATCTCCATAGATCCATTGAAGATCAGAGCAATTCAAGATTGGCCAGCACCCACGAGTGTTACAGAAGTAAGGAGCTTTATGGGTCTAGCCGGTTACTACCGTAGGTTTGTTGAAGGTTTCTCTAGGATAGCTCATCCTATCACTTCTCTTCAAAGAAAAGGGAAGGGATTCACTTGGACTGAGCAGTATGAGAAGGCCTTTGGGATCCTTAAGGAACGTCTTACCAGCGCTCCCATATTAGCTGTTCCTGATCTGACAGAAGATTTTGTTGTTTGCACGGATGCATCTTTAGAGGGATTTGGAGCTGTACTTATGTAGGGTGGTAGAGTGATTGCTTATGAATCACGAAAACGTAAAACAAATGAACTAAATTACCCTACTCATGATTTAGAGCTCGCAACTGTTATTCATGCTCTTGTTCATTGGAGACACTTTCTTTTAGGCTGACGTTTTGATCTCCATTCAGATCATCATAGCTTGCAGTACATTTTCACTCAGCCTAATTTGAACGCCCGTCAGCGCTGTTGGATGGAGTTCTTATGTGAGTACGACTTTGATGTCCACTACATTAATGGAAAGGAGAACGTGGTCGCCGATGCCTTAAGTCAGAGGTGCCACGAGATCCTGACTTTAACTTTGAAAGTGGATTTGAGAGAACGTATTTTACAGCATCTGCCTGAGGATGAGTGGTTTCTTGAGGTGCAATAGGAAATCCAGAATTAGAGGGTCCTGAAGGGTAAATTCGTAGGATATTCCTAAGAGTCAGATGGATTACTTAGACATAGGCAGCGCATCTATGTACCCCATGTGGGTGATCTACGTACAGTGATACTCTCTGAGGCTCATAGAGCACCCTATGCAACTCATCTAGGAGTGAAGAAGATGCATGCAGATTTGCGGCAATTATATCATTGGGCTGGGATGAGACGTGACATCGCAAAGTATGTTACTCGATGCCTTGAGTGTCAGAGGGTCAAGGCCGAGCATCAGCGTCCAGCAGGACTATTGTACTCACACGAGATACCTGAGTGGAAATGGGATACCATTTCCATGGACTTTATTGTTGGTCTACCTATGTCATCACGACGCCATGATGCCATCATGGTGACAGTTGACAAGTTGACCAAGGTGGTGCATTTCTCACCAGTACACACAATGTACAATGCACCATCTATGGCGAGAGTGTTTCTAAATTAGATTGTTAGACTGCATGGAGTACCTCGCCACATCATTTCTAATAGAGACTGCATTTTCACATCATCTTTTTGGAGAGCCTTACATCAAGCATTGGGCACATAGCTCAACTTCAGTTCCGCTTATCATCCTGAGACTGACAGTCAGACAGAAAGAGTAAATCAGGTGTTAGAGGACATGCTTCGAATGTATGTTATGGATCATTAGTCTAAATGGGAGGAGTACCTGTATCTGGTTGAGTTCACCTACAATAATGGGCATCACAGCTTGTTGGGTATGCCTCCTTACCAGGCTTTATACGGCAGACCTTGCAGAATGCCTTTGAGTTGGGATCGGTTAGAGGACCAAGTTGCCATTGGTCCCGAAATAATCTAGGATATGGAACAGCAGGTTACTTTGATTAGATAGAGACTGTAGGAAGTTCAAGATAGACAGAAGCAGTATGCAGATGCGAAGAGAATGGATCGAAGCTTTTTGGTGGGTGATAGGGTATTCTTGAGAGTGCAACTGCATAAGAGTCCAATCCGTTACAGAAAAGGCTCTAAGCTCGCACCCTGGTTTGTAGGACCTTTTAAGATTCTTGAGAGGATAGGACCTGTAGCTTACTGTTTAGCCTTGCCACCTAGCCTGTCTCATATCCACGATGTCTTTCATGTTTTAGTTTTACGTCGTTATATGTCTGACTTGTCTCACATATTGGATTAGAGTGCTCTTCAGGTAGAGGCAGATGGACAGTTGGCTTTGGAGCCAATACGCATATTGGCTCATCAGATGCTGGGCCTTCGAGGTCGAGAGCTGGACCAGGTTAGGGTCCAGTGGGATATGTATGATGAGGTCATTGCAACATGGGAAGATGCTACGAGACTGAAGACACTTTACCCTCACCTCTTTGATGACTTCCAAGAGGAAGTACAATCTTAGGGGGAGAGGATGTGAGGCCTACTTTTTACACTACTATTCAGGAGACTATTTGTAGTGCTATTGTTATTATTTTTATGTTGAGAGACTATTGATCTTGAATCTTGTTTATTAAACCTAATTAATTTTTAAGGAAATAATTGTGGAATGGTAATTAGATGTGCTTCTAAAAAAATGATGAATGGTTAATATTAGAAATGGAGCTTTATTGTGATTTCAGGATGTTATATGGTAGAATGTTTAGGTATGCATGTATTTAAATTGCTTCGGCTATGATATCTCTATGTGTTATTGACTTCAAGTTTGAGTGTGTAGGTATTACTAATGAAACCACATTTACAGGAGATCATCCTATACCCTATGTTGTATCCCTTGTGAGCCGATCTAGTTCCACGAGGAACTAAGATCAACCTCGTGTTTGGAGAAATGTTGTAATGTGTTAATGTTGCATGAGGTCAAGGGAATAAGGACAATCTTCTAATTTACTTTTATTGTGATAAGTGCTGTAAAGAAATGTTGTTTTAAATGTTGTTTTAACTTTATTTCTTTTAGACCCTTTTTCTTGTGTTTTAATTGACTCTGGGAGTTCTAACTAGGCAAAAATCAACCCTGGGTTATACCCCATGGGTCTAGGGACCTTTTTGACTAGGATAACCTTGGGTTAACCTCCATATGGTCACTTAAACTTCACAGTGAAGTTAAGTGACGAAATTGGAAGCATGGGGACAATGGGATGAGTGGAATCCACACTCAGGCCCACTTCCAAGTCATGGAACAACTCCATGATCCCCTAATAATCGAGTGTTTGTCTCCTTGTGCCTCTCTTTTGGTGGGGTTCCCCTTAATGAGGGTGGTGTGTCACCCACTCCTCTTCTTTATTTTTATTTTACTTATTGTAGTTTATTCTCCATGTGTTGTAAAAGGACTTTAGTGGGGAACCTCTTGAGTGGGGGTTAATTGTTTTAAGTCCACTAGGATAATGGATGAGTTGTGGATTAGTTGTTTAATGCCACTTGGAAAATTAGGAAAATAGAGGGAATTAGTTTTAAAAGAGAAAGGAGGAGGAGAGTAAGGGGGTTGGATTATTGTGGAAAGAAGGAGATTTTGGAGAAGGAGGCTAGAGAGGAGCTCTTTATCAAATTTCTTCCATAATTGGGCTTTGGAAGGTTGGTGAACAAGACTACTCTCTTGTATGAACTGTTGCTTGATATGTATGTTTTTTCTTGCTTGATGAATGAGCTTGCAAATGTCTTCTATGAGTTTCTGTTATTTTTTGGGGTTTGTTTTAGGTGTTGAAAGAGCTCCTTCCAGTTGGAAGGCAATGCTCATCTTGTATAGGGAAGGGAAGGTGTGACCCTCCTCATGTCTCATCTTGTATTCTTGTTATAAGAAATGCCTTGAGGGCATGTTGGTACTTTTAGCCAAGAGGGCTTAAAGGATTTGAGAGCCTATTGGGATATCCCTAGTAATTTGAGTAATTGGAAGGCTAGAGGCCTTGCGGAAGAATAAATTGTTGGCTTGAGGGCTTGTGATAAATTGCGATAAATTGTGTAAAGGATGACACCTATAGGTAGAGATGTCTACTTCCCTACCCTCCCTAAACTCACCTAAGCTGAGTCTTTGTATTGTGAGTAAACCTTGGGGGTTTGCGTGTTATTTGCTTTGTTGTTATTGTTCAATGTTGTGAAGTGTTTGGGTCTGTTTTACCCTGGGTATGTGGATGGTCTCCCTAGCTCGGGGGTGACCCTCTCGTGGGTCAAAGGTAGGGAGGAGAGCTAGATGGTTGTTATTTTCTCCCTTGTTGTCATGCAGGTTACTGTTGGAGCATGTTAAAAGGATTGTAGGGATTTGGCCTTGTTAAAGATAATGTTCTATCTTTCTGTTTGTATGAGAGCTTGGTCTTTTAAAGTTCCATTATGTAAGAGTTTTAAAAAAGAGAACTTCTCTCTTGAATTTGTTGTAAAATTTGTTATCTTGGGAGTGGAGAAATAATCCTCCCTCATTAAGTTAATAGTTGTGAATTGAATTGGTTATTACATTACATCATTTGTATGTTTTGGGAGAAGAAAGTTGTTTCTCCCTTAGAGTGTAATTGAGTTGTGGAATTATTACAGTTGTTTGTCATCTTTTGGTTTTATCAAAATGTAAAGTTGTGTGAATGTTTGTTGAAATGGATCAGTTGATAAAATATATCCCTTGTATTATTTAATGAGAAAGTTAATTTTACTGTATTATGAAAGTTGCAAATTTGCCCTTGAATTACAAAACTAAAACTTGATGTAAGTTTGCAATGGGAGATAAACTAAAAACAATTTTAGTAGACTGTTGTGTGTATTGAAAAGGAAAGATTCAATAGTTTCATGTATTTACTTATGTTCTTTAAATGTAATTGAAATGGAAAATTTACTTGATAGGTTACAAATGGCAAATACAGATTTAAACGGTTAATGTCCCATTTCATTTGAATAATTGTTATATTGAAATTAAAAGGTTGAATATAGTATGAAATGAATATTACCATGAGAATTCGTTATATAAATATATATATATATATATATATATATAAATTCATATATATATTTACATATATCATCTTACTTTTAAATTTAGTTGTGAACATTTGATATATCTGTATTTACATTTTTATCACTAATTGAAATTGTGAAATTGATAATATTGTTACACTTGTGAATGTATATATATACATATATATATATGTATATATATATATATATTTATAAATATTTAAAGTAGTTTAAAATTAAAAGTATTTGTGAAAATGAGATATACACATAATATATATATATTTATTTATTTATTTTTAATTAATATTGATTAAAAATTACGAATTTGAAAAGAAATAAAAATAGGGAGTTCGCTGTGTTCAAATTTTTCATAGTCTTAAAATAAATTTACAAAGGGGGGTGGGGGGAATAACCCCCACCAAAGTTATTTATGGAGGGTGTGGGGAGGGGCGGAGCCCCACCCACACCCCACGTAGTGGGATGTGGGTGGGACTCCACCCCTCCCCACATCCCCTGCCCCTTATGACCCCCGCAGCCTTTACACAGGCCTCCCTCCGTGCACCACCATGCCCCCCTTCTGTCACTCAATGCGGCCACCAAATGCCACGCCCTGCCATCCCTCGCCCGCCGCTAGCAGCGGCCCGTGCATCGCCCTCCACCGCCGATGCTTCCCTTTTTAATTAACCCTTTTATTGCAAGCTCATGCTTGGCAGCGGAGGGCGATGCACGGGCCACTGCTAGCGGCAGGTGAGGGATGATAGGGTGTGGCATTTGGTGGCCAAATTGAGCGGAGGAAGGGGGCATGGTGGTGCGCGGAGGGAGGCCTGTGTAAAGGCTGCAGGGGTCATAAGGGGCAGGGGATGTGGGGAGGGGCGGAGCCCCACCCACATCCCACTACGTGGGGTGTGGGTGGGGCTCCGTCCCTCCCCACACCCTCCATAAATAACTTCGATGGGGGTTATTCCCCCCACCCTCCTTTGTAAATTTATTTTAAGACTGTGAAAAATTTGAACACATCGAACTCTCTATTTTTATTTCTTTTCAAATTCATAATTTTTAATCAATATTAATAAAAAATAAATATATATATTATGTGTATATCTCATTTTCACAAATACTTTTAATTTTAAACTACTTTAAATATTTATAAATATATATAAATATATTTATATATGTATATATATACATTCACAAGTGTAACAATATTATCAATTTCACAATTTCAATTAGTGATAAAAATGTAAATACAGATATATCAAATGTTCACAACTAAATTTAAAAGTAAAATGATATATGTAAATATATATATGAATTTATATATATATATATATATATATATATATATATATATTTATATAACGAATTCTCATGGTAATATTCATTTCATACTATATTCAACCTTTTAATTTCAATATAACAATTATTCAAATGAAATGGGACATTAACCGTTTAAATCTATATTTGCCATTTGTAACCTATCAAGTAAATTTTCCATTTCAATTACATTTAAAGAACAGAAGTAAATACATGAAACTATTGAATCTTTCCTTTTCAATACACACAACAGTCTACTAAAATTCTTTTTAGTTTATCTCCCATTGCAAACTTACATCAAGTTTTAGTTTTGTAATTCAAGGGCAAATTTGCAACTTTCATAATACAATAAAATTAACTTTCTCATTAAATAATACAAGGGATATATTTTATCAACTGATCCATTTCAACAAACATTCACACAACTTTACATTTTGATAAAACCAAAAGATGACAAACAACTGTAATAATTCCACAACTCAATTACACTCTAAGGGAGAAACTACTTTCTTCTCCCAAAACATACAAATGATGTAATGTAATAACCAATTAAATTCACAACTATTAACTTAACGAGGGAGGATTATTTCTCCACTCCTAAGATAACAACTTTTACAACAAATTCAAGAGAGAAGTTCTCTTCTCTAAAACTCTTACATAATGGAACTTTAAAAGACCAAGCTCTCATACAAACAGAAAGATAGAACATTATCTTTAACAAGGCCAAATCCCTGCAATCCTTTTAACATGCTCCAATAGTAACCTGCATGACAGGAAGGGAGAAAACAACAACCATCTAGCTCTCCTCCCTACCTTTGACCCGCGAGAGGGTCACCCCCGAGCTAGGGAGACCATCCACATACCCAGGGTAAAACAGACCCAAACACTTCACAACATTGAACAATATCAACAAAGCAAATAACACGCAAACCCCCAAGGTTTACTCACAATACAAAGACTCAGCTTAGGTGAGTGTAGGGAGGGTAGGGAAGTAGACATCTCTACCTATAGGTGTCATCCTTCACACAATTTATCACAAGGTCTCAAGCCAACAATTTATTCTTCCACAAGGCCTCTAGCCTTCTAATTACTCAAATTACCAGGGATATCCCAATAGGCTCTCAAAGCCTTTAAGCCCTCTTAGCTAAAAGTACCAACATGCCCTCAAGGCATTTCTTATAACAAGAATACAAGATGGCACACGAGGAGGGTCACACCTTCCCTTCCCTATACAAGATGAACATTGCCTTCCAACTAGAAGGAGCTCTTTCAACACCCAAAACAAACCCCAAAAAATAACAGAAACTCATAGAAGACATTTGCAAGCTCATCCATCAAGCAAGAGCAAACATACATATCAAGCAACAGTTCATACAAGAGAGTAGTCTTGTTCACCAACCTTCCAAAGCCCAATTATGGAAGAAATTTGA
Organism: Cunninghamia lanceolata; assembly: GCA_027924645.1. Taxonomy (NCBI): domain Eukaryota; kingdom Viridiplantae; phylum Streptophyta; class Pinopsida; order Cupressales; family Cupressaceae; genus Cunninghamia; species Cunninghamia lanceolata. The sequence goes on along the minus strand of BSBN01001272.1, from coordinate 12,910,784 downwards.
TGAAGAGCTCCTCTCTAGCCTCCTTCTCCAAAATCTCCTTCTTTCCACAATGATCCAAGCCCCTTACTCTCCTCCTCCTTTCTCTTTTAAAACTAATTCCCTCTATTTTCTTAATTTCCCAAGTGGTATTAAACAACTAATCCACAACTCATCCATTATCCTAGTGGACTTAAAACAATTAACCCCCACTCAAGAGGTTCCCCACTAAAGTCCTTTTACAACACATGGAGAATCAACTACAATAAGTAAAATAAAAATAAAGAAGAGGAGTGGGTGACACACCACCCTCATTAAGGGGAACCCCACCAAAAGAGAGGCACAAGGAGACAAACACTCCATTATTAGGGGATCATGGAGTTGTTCCATGACTTGGAAGTGGGCCTGAGTGTGGATTCCACTCATCCCATTGTCCCCATGCTTCCAATTTCGTCACTTAACTTTACTGTGAAGTTTAAGTGACCATATGGAGGTTAACCCAAGGTTATCCTAGTCAAAAAGGTCCCTAGACCCATGGGGTATAACCCAGGGTTGATTTTTGCCTAGTTAGAACTCCCATAGTCAATTAAAACACAAGAAAAAGGGTCTGAAAGAAATAAAGTTAAAACAACATTTAAAACAATATTTCTTTACAACACTTATCACAATAAAAGTAAATTAGAAGATTGCCCTTATTCCCTTGACCTCATGCAACATTAACATATTACAATATTACAACATTTCTCCAAACACGAGGTTGATCTTAGTTCCTTGTGGAACTAGATCGGCTCACAAGGGATACAACATAGGGTATAGGATGATCTCCTATAAATGTGGTTTCATTAGTAATATCTGCACACTCAAACTCGAAGTCAATAACACATAGAGATATCATAGCTGAAGCAATTTAAATACATGCATACCTAAACATTCTACCATATAACATCCTGAAATCACAATAAAGCTCCATTTCTAATATTAACCATTCATCATTTTCTTAGAAGCACATCTAATTACCATTCCACAATTATTTCCTTAAAAATCAATTAGGTTTAATAAACAAGATTCAGGATCAATAGTCTCTCAACATAAAAATAATAACAATAGCACTACAAATAGTCTCCTGAATAGTAGTGTAAAAAGTAGGCCTCACAGGTTGCCTTACCAGAGGTCTTCTAGGTCTGTTTCTTTGATTTCCTAATCTAGAGTTCTTCTGACCGGATCCAGATCTTTCACCTTTCTCATATTCCAAGCCATGTTTATCATCTACCCTCTTTTGGCTTTCAAGAAGAACTTCAAGTTGGGCTGAGCTTATCTTGAACTTTTCTTTGTATTCATTTGCAATTTGAAGATCTTGTTTAAGAGTGTCTATCTAATTTTCAAGTTGTTCTTCATTGTCTCTAGCTTCTTCAAGATCAAATCCAAGATGCCTGATTATTCTGTCCATTTTGTGGAAGTCCTCTATTTTCTCCTTGAGGGTTTGTTTTAGATTATCTTCAATCTTTCTCTTTTCTTCAATTTCTTGGGTGAATCTCAGAACCCCTAATTCCATTTCATGCCTTACCATAATGACTTCTTTTGACAGCTTCTCACATAGCTTATTTTTCTCATTCAGATCTTCATCAGTATCATTGACTTCACTCTGATTGGCTAATTTTTGGAGTAGTTCCTTTCTCTTTTTCACAGAAATACTAAGTTTTTCTATTAGCTCATTTATGAAATCATCAACTTGTTTGAGTCTTTCTCTCAAATTATTGACTTCAAAGTGGGATTGTTCAAGATCATCTAGGGTAGACTGAAGTTGTTCCTTCATACCATATGCATCCATTGAGATTCCTAGATCTTCCTCAAGCTGTTAGGCTTTGTTCAGAGGAACTTAGCTCTGATACCAATTGTTGGAAACAATGCAGATAACTGAGAGTGGGGGTGAATCAATTATCTTATAACTTTTCTATTTTTCTTTTCTTTTCTTAACTTATCATTTAATGTTATACCAAAGTAAGGTAATCATAAGAGCTGAAAAACAAATTAACACATAACACAAGGATTTTTATGTGGAAACCCTGTTAAGGGAAAAACCACGGGGTGACTAACCCAAGATTGTATTCTCTGTTAAAAGAATAAAGAGTACAAATTTGGCACTTGCTAATTAGGGATCATTGCCTTAGCACACTGCTCACAAAAGGCCCACTACCTACAAGAGACTTATAGTCTACAAATGCTTACTGATGATACCAAGGTGTTTAAACTGATGAACAACATCTATGCATGTAGGATTTCAGTTCCAGTTAGGTACAATATACTGATCTGGCACATTTCATTCTTCCTCTATTCAATATTACTTTCCTTTCACATTCTGGGCTTAAATTACTACCTTCGCTCTTGTCTCTACTTTTCTTCACACTTAACCATACATACTATATCTTTCACACTCTTACAAGCTTGAATCCATCAGGTATATATATCCACAACAAGGATTTCCAATAACTTCTTAGTCGGCAACAAGAACACCTGAGATATTTGCAAGCTATTGGTCTGTCGGCTAAATCCATGCTTGATTAGAGATGTGCATCAAAAATGTAGACATAGAAGTCATTAATCATGTCGGCCAACAATGTATAATATCATAGATTGCTTTATCAACACCTTTTACACATCCGGATTGAAGTCTGATACACTGCCGGTCAGTTCTTCCTTTGTCTGCTCTACTTGACTGGAACCTAACACTCAGATGGTCATATCTTTTTCTTACTTTATCACCAGAGGCTAAATCTCTAGAATACGATAGTCATGATACCCCTCTTGACTTGTCCAAGTCCACAACTTACTGAGTTACACCATCTGAGAGAGCTAGACTTGATTGTTAGACCTTATTACATACTTTGTTCTTGTTCACTGGACCAAAACAATCTTCAATCTGACTTTTGGTAAAGGCATACTATGTATTGCAGATGTGTGAGATAGACTTTGTTGCCATCAATGACAACATTTATGAAGCCACACAGTGTCTCTTTCCAACATCACCATCTCCCCCTCTCGCAGCCTGCTGTTGTGGTGGTATAGCAACACATCTAGGTACCTATCCACCCTGTGTCCCTAGTACTAGAGAAATCACATGTACCTGAGGTGGCCTCCTCTATCCTCTAATCCTACCTCTCCTTAGCCTAAACACTCCAGCCTTCCCATCTCTCTAGGTATAGTCAACCTGGTAGGCCTAGTAGTCACCCAATCTGTATCGTAGTCTGTTGTGGTCCTTGGATCTATAAGACCTCCTATCCAATCCCACACTATTGGTTGGAGTGCCTCCACTACCACCAGTGTTGTCTCCACCACAATCTCTAGTCCCCAGTGTGGAATCTCCCGTCTAGTCCAACCATATATGGCCTCACTGATAGGTGCAATATGTGGCAATCCAAACTGTCTAAGTACACGTCCTAGAAGATATGACTCAATAATGTACAAATTGAGTCCAAATAAATAACAAGGTTGCCGAGAATATACTAACTCTCTCTAATTCTCCTCCCAGCTCTCACAGTCTCTCCATGGTCACCATATAAACTGATCTATCTCATCAAACTGTCACCGCCAGTACATGAGGGAGTGTAACTCCTGATAAGTAGTGACACCACCATAGATATGAGCATAAGGTTACCTAGGTAACCTTTGTCTAACACCCAAGGGCTTAGTCACAACAATATGCTTGTACGCCCATACATAAAGTAATGTGATTCCTGTAGACATGCTAGACCCTCCCAAGTAAGCACAATCATGTAAGTGGAGATATAACTAACCAAGTACACATGGAGCCCAAGCATACCTAGTCCCATACATAAATAGGTCCTCCATAACTATCCCTCATCCTATAGAAAATCCTCTAGCTCTCCGATCAGGAACTAGGAATCTGATGATAGCTATGACTAATCTCTGTAACCTGTCACATAGCTCATCCCTGATCCTCCTCATTGGTATCTCATGCTCATCATCCCTAATGTTAGCTACTCCAAACAAACAGTGGAATGCAGTAGGACCACACTCTGTGTCATAATCAAATCGATCCCCATCAATCAGAATCTGTAATATCCTATGCACATTCTCTAATGTGATGGTGGCCTTGCCCATAGGAAATAGAAAGGAGCTATGTTCACTATACCATCTCTCAACCATAGCTATCAAAAGAGCACAATGAGCCTACACTAGTGTAAGCTTCACAACATGATGTAACCCTATAATGTCCAAATATAGGTGCTCCTCAACATCAATCTCTCGAATCAACCACAAATCTGAAGGATGTATATCTCGGGATAGTAATGGCGGCAATACAACTTGTAAACATTAGTAAAATCATCAACAAGAGGGGAAAACTAGAAAAAATCTTTAGTAATCCTAAGTATGCCTTAGTTTTGACCAATTGCAGCTAGGAAAACCAAAAGCGACTTTCTCCCTCACAATTGCGATTTGGTTAACCATATGCGATTACTAGTCACTCAATTGCGGCGTGATTACCAATTGCGACTTTCTGTCGCTCAAAAGCAAGTTTTTGCGCCAATTGCACATAAAACCCTAAACTTATACTAAAAATGCCAATTGCGCCCTATTTTACCAATTGTGATGAAATCGCCTGCAATTGTGATGCATTATCATTCAATTGTGCATGCACTTAAATCTATGTGCATTTGGTCACATGCATGCATTAATGATGCTTTTGGGCTAAAAATTAAATGATGTTGGTCAAGTTTTAGCTAAATACCAGTGCTGGTGCCCCTGCTAATTGTCCAAAGGTCTTGACTTGCTCCGCTCGGTGATCTGTGCCTAGAATAACCATCTTGGAAGCTCCCAAAGGTCTCAAAACACTCAAATCTCAAAGCTATCAATTTCAAAATCACAAAAGCACAAATGAAGCAAATGGAAAGGATTGCCCTCCTGCACCTATTTATATAGTGTCAAACCCTAATCCCCTTTCTTCTAAGCCAAGCCCTAATTTATTCTATTCCACTCCTTTTAATCTCATCTGATACCTAATTTCTTCGTGTCAATTTGGTTCATCTCCGTCTTGTCATCTTTTCATGAGTCAACCTAGCCTTTTTTTTGATCACCTGGTGTTTCCTCTCAAGGGGACATCATCCACCAGTTTCACTAGGGCAAAATCTATTTTTCCAAAAGCAACATATCGTATCACATTTTCTTTGAAATAATGTTCTAACAAACATCATCTCAAAGAGGGGCAAAATGTAGACACCCAAAATTGACCTAGTTACCATTATTAAAATATTGCATTATTCATCATCTGCATTTCTCTAACACATTTGAATAATTTGTCTATTTTCTCTTAAATTATCTATGTCTTCTATTAATTCAATAAATTTATAATTATTTAATTAATCATTTTATTATATATTTTTCTTCTATTTTCCTCTATCTATAATTAATTATTTAATTATCTTTCCATTCTATTTAATTTTAATTAAATAAATCTTATTTATTTAATTAAAATTTCATCTTAATCCCATTTCATCCTAATCATCTATCCAATTAATTAAATAAATCTTATTTATTTAATTAATTTTTCAACTAATTCCCAATCCTCACCTCTCACCATATTCCAACACTTGTCCACGTCTCATTTGAATCATGTGTGGTAGTACTTTTTGTGTACATAATCACATATGAACTACTTTTTATGTACATAATCACACATAAACTTATTAAATAAAGGTTTTTATGTACATGATCACATATGAGCTTTATTCTTTTCCCTACACTTGTCTTGTACACATTCACTTATGATCATGAATTTATCTCAACCGTTCAAACTATCTTTTCCTCTCCACCATTGATCAACTTTTACTGAGTGCTATATATACACCCACTCATTCTCATTATCATCATCTCACTATATAGCATCTAGAGTATCATCTCAAGAATAACATCTCCATTAGCATCCATTGAGTATTTTGAGCATTTCATCCATCATCATGGTAGCTTTAGCATCTATGATTGTTCGTAATTGAGAAGCAATCAAAAATCCAACCAAGGAATCAATACTCTAAATGATTTGCTTTCATTTGTTTACATTCTTGTGTCATTTAGATGGATTCTTTGAAGGTGGTAGGATTAGCTTTGATTTGCATTGTGTTGACATTTCTTCTGAATCAGCATTAGGGTTTGCCACTTCTAATGCACAGGCAGATTCAGGCCAACTGAATACAGGAGGTTGCGTGAGCTCCTCCCCTTCACTTCTGGTTCTGCCGCACCAAGGGGGGTATCCCTATAACTCAAGATGTAACCTTGACTAGCTCAAAGATAGAAAGATCTAACTTGACAACAACAGGCAGAATACTCTCATGTATGGACCAAGATCTGCATAATAGATCACAAGGCTGGCAACATTCTTGGACATGATGTCTGGTTGGGTATGAGAGCATGCAGGGGGTTCCTAATCCTACTCCTACAACTAACAAGTGGAAGGATGAAATGGTTTGATATGAATTTGGATGCAAAGCTGGACATGGTGTATAACACAAGAACACAGCATGATTGGTGCCTATCCAGGGCTTGGAGTCGGTAGACATACACCTGTGAATGATCAGCATGAATAGCTAAAACTGGATTTCAGGGGGATACACATGATATCTGCCTTACAGATATCTCCCAATATAGAGTGTTGAGCTATCTCTACTTATGGCATCCCTACTGCAGTATACCCTTCCCAATGTTCAACCTGAAAACAGTTTAATCTGCCCCTTGAGCAGAGGTTAAAAGATCAGACATTCAACATAGGAATTCTATGCTCTAGAATCTAAACATCACACAAATATCCAGATCCAGAAGAAGAATACATGCAATACTAGAGACAGAATTAACACAACACATGCTAAGATAGCATTACTCATATAAGATCAACCATGAAACCAGTGGATTCATGCCAAGTCCTACAACAGGAGATACATAAACTCACAAGACAGAATGTACAGAGCAACCAGATCAGCTAGTTTTGGATTACAGAGCCAAAAATCCACAACTTTCAACAACCTTGAATGAATAACACCGTCTGCATTATATAGCAGGAGGGTGTATTCAGCATTAACTACCAGGTTGACCAAAAAGCCCGCCAGATATACAGTATCATAGAAATGGCGCTCAAACACATTACCAGACTGGCACCCAAACTTGAATGCAGCAGGTAGGGGAGGAGACAGGAAGATTTCTCGAGCCTTGCGCCACTGTCAGCTGATGTACACCTTCAGTCGGGTACCAGATCCGCCCACGCCATCGCCCATACCTCTGCAACAATCGCCATTGATGGCGCACCAACCCGCGGCCTCGGGAAGAACATCAAACAGTCGATCGCAACCACTTCCCGCCGAGGTTCATCATCATGATATTTCAAATATGCAGGATAACATTATCCCACATGCACCCCGCAGCAACCTCATTAACACTTTATATACTAGGTCATGAGCATATATCATGTCGGTGCTTTTGCTCCTGACGACACCAGTATAAGACTTCATCATCATCATCCTCCAGCAGCATGATATCCTGTTGCTTGAAAAATCACCCTGACGTCATCATCATGTTTGCAATACAACCGCATGATAATCGCCTTCATCGGCACAACCTGATCCATCGGAGAAACATCCTCCTGCTGAGCCTATACCAAAAGTCTGGCCGATGAACATCCTGATGACGTCATCATCATATCTGCCTACTGCGCACCTCCTCATATCCGGATGACGTCATCATCATGTTTGCAAATATCGGGGGATCTCCACAAGATGATCAGTGTTAGAAATATGACCCCCCCGGACCTTGATGACGTCATCATCATATCGACATCAGGATGATATTCGGAAGACAACCGGATATTTGGAAATATCCTCCTGATGCACAAATATCAGGTTGCACTGTAGCTCCACTATAAGATCGGGGCGATAACTGAATATGATGATGCTCGAAAAGATCACCCCCTCTAGATAGCGCACGAAGCCGGCAGGCGGATATCTCCTCATATCAGCATCATCATGATGCTGGAACAAACACACACTCGAGTGATATGAAAATATCACCCCCTCCTTCGGAAATATCATGATGCAGATAGGCAGAAAGAAAGATATCACCCTGATATAAGGATGACGTCAGCATCATCAGGATGACAAAACAACGAACAAGAGGTGATACAACATCATCAGGATGATATTGACTGAGATCATCCTGACGTTCAAAATATGATGACCCTAGTGAATATCGGGTCACACTTAGAACTCTTCAACATCATCATCAGGATGATCATAACCAAGATCACCCGATGATAGAAATATCACCCCGGCGAGATATCATGATGCAGATAATATGATGACCCCTGCAAGCAACAGGGTGATAACTGGAAATATGATGATGATGACGACGACCCTTAGGAAAATACAAGTCAGGTCGAACAACTTAGAGAATAACCCCTTCAGAATAACGGGGCAACATCATCATCATGTCTGGGCAAGGTGATAAATGGAAGATCACCGGAGACTTTGAAAAATCACCCTCGCAAGCAGATCAGGGCGCACTGTAGCTTATCAGCATCATCAGGATAAAAACCAAACACCACCCGATATTGAAATATGATGATGACGATGAGAAACCGGTCGACGGAGAACATGATGATGCTGACCCTGCATGGAAACAAACATGATGATGATGACCTCCTCCTCAAGAAAATATGATGATGATGCTGAAAACTGCTGAGGAGGTCCATTACTTAGAACATTTTTTGGATACTTAGGGAGAGTGCCTGAATGAAAAATGCTCAGAAAACTACCAGTCAATTCAGGCACTAACAGTGGCTCTGTTTGGGGATGTGCAGGTGAAAACCTGCAGCGAGAACACCAGATCTCTGGGATGCAGACCAGTCCCTTATCCATTGGGCATAGAGTCATGAAGTTATCATGATCTGCATCACCAAACACAATATTTTTAAACATCATTTTGGCGGCCCCGGGCAACCAAAAAGGAAGAACCATAATTTTTTCTTGTCAAATGCCTGATTCCAAGCTAAAAGATCCCAATCCCAACTGAAAAGATTGGCATAATCTGCCCATAATGTCACCTACTTAAAAAGATATTCCACCAGTTTTGAAAGCTTGCCACCATCATTTTCAGCTCTGTCATTTTGGATTTCAGAAGTAGACATGTAACCACACACATAATATTCTTCAACATTAGGCAACACATGTAGGTTATGTCCCTTAGACAGTACATCATACTGCTCTTGGCATTCTTCATCATTTATCTGGCTACTGCACATTATCAGGTACTCATCCAGCTGATCCAACAATTCAAAATACTCAGAGAATATGAGACCCCTAATATCTACTGATTTTGAAAACAAAACCTGATCCACACACCCAATGTTGCACATGTCTGAATCAGGTGATGATGAACATTCATTATTCACAGCTTGCAAATCAGTATCATCATCCTCAAACAAAGGGTTAATCCTGCACCACTGAAAGTCAAGACTCACAACATCATATACATCAGCAGGCTCATCATAAAGGGGATTAACATTCACTGCAAAGGCCTCTGCTTCTTCTTCATGACATTCCAATTCTTCTTCATTACTATCAGATCCAGAGTCATAAGAAAAACAAACCTGATCCATGCACTGGTCATGGATATCATTTTTATCAACTGATTGCCCCATATACAAGATTGCTACTGTTTCAATGCACTCTGAAGTTGAACAATCTGCATCATTTTCCAGCCCTCCAATGCTTCCTGGTGAAACTGATATTGATTCTTGATCCATATGATCACAACTCTGCACAACTGGATCATTTAAACAGGAAGGCTCTTTGCTTAGGACTGGTATGCAAATACTACTTGAAAAATTATTATTTTCAACTTCACCTGCTGGGCAAAAAAGGACATCCTCCTCTATGATAGAAACATCATCTACTTGGAATGATGCAAAAACTGGGACAACAGGGGTGTGAGTGCTATGACATTCAATGTCAATACCTGAATTAAATCCTTCATTAACACTGGGGGCTGCAGGACAACAAAATTTTTCAGAGAAATAACCCTTTTGTATTCCATACCTCCAATTGTTTTCAATATCTAATGCAAACTGATGTGCCTGATGCAATGTGGTGGGCTCCTTGTCTCTTAATCTGTAACTCATTTTCCCATCAAAGGCTCCCAAGTAGGTAACTAAGCACAGTGCATCATTAGGTCTCATGCATTCTGGAATTCTATTCAATGCCCTCATAAATTTGAGGTTAAAGGCTGGGATCAACTCATCTTCTTCAATATGGATGTACATGAAGTCACTAATAGCTGCATATTCAGAAACTCTTTCACCATACTGTACTAGAAATGCAGATTTAAAACCATGCCAAGAGTTGACAGAGTGAGCTGGAAGGTAGGAAAACCAGTCCCTTGCATCTTCATCTAGAGATTGAACAAATAATCTCATAACCACATCCTCATGGTCAATCTCAAAGTCATCTATCACATTCATAAACTGTTGCAAGTGTCTCTCAGCTGATTCACCCTTTATACCCTTAAATTTAGGCAAAAAATTCCTGATTTTAGGTGGAAAGGCATTTGGATAGCCACAAATGCCATTGAAATCTATGGGCTTATATCTGTCTATGTTGAAACTTCTTTTATTACATTGTTGGGACTGACTACTATACATTTTTGCATTTGACACTTCACAAGGGTGCATAGGCTGATAATACATCCTTTATGTTATTGCAACCCTCCTCTCTACTCAGATTTTCTACAAACAATGACTTTAGGCACTCAAAGTTTAGGCTGTTTTTCAAACTTTCCTAAAGTCCTTTAAATGAGTCTTTTGAACAACATTGCATGCCCTTTGAAATGCAGTGTAAGTTCTAATGAAAGCATGCAAGCTCTGTTTTCACCAATGTTCCCTTTTAACCAGTGCTTTCTCACCAAATAGGGAAATCTGTCAAATAATATGAAATACTTGGATATGTTGCAGAAGCTGCAAATTCTTCTCTGGCTGATTTTGTTCTTTTATCAGGTTCTTTGATGCAGAGTCGCCACCTCCTTGAAGAGGAATGAGCTTCAAACAAGCTGAAACTGCAAATTGATTTCTTTCTTTCTGGGTCATCCACCAGCAGAGTCACATATACAACCTTTTTTCTCTGCTGCAACAAACAGTTTCCAGGTCTAATTTTTTAATCTTGTGGACTCAAACTTTCATGGATATGACATTGATCTCCCCAGTAGAGTCACCAATTTGTTGAAATTTCTTCTGAATCAACATTAGGGTTTGCCACTTCTAATGCACAGGCAGATTCAGGCCAACTGAATACAGGAGGTTGCGTGAGCTCCTCCCCTTCACTTCTGGTTCTGCCACACCAAGGGGGGTATCCCTATAACTCAAGATGTAACCTTGACTAGCTCAAAGATAGAAAGATCTAACTTGACAACAACAGGCAGAATACTCTCATGTATGGACCAAGATCTGCATAATAGATCACAAGGCTGGCAACATTCTTGGACATGATGTCTGGTTGGGTATGAGAGCATGTAGGGGGTTCCTAATCCTACTCCTACAACTAACAAGTGGAAGGATGAAATGGTTTGATATGAATTTGGATGCAAAGCTGGACATGGTGTATAACACAAGAACACAGCATGATTGGTGCCTATCCAGGGCTTGGAGTAGGTAGACATACACCTGTGAATGATCAGCATGAATAGCTAAAACTGGATTTCAGGGGGATACACATGATATCTGCCTTACAGATATCTCCCAATATAGAGTGTTGAGCTATCTCTACTTATGGCATCCCTACTGCAGTATACCCTTCCCAATGTTCAACCTGAAAACAGTTTAATCTGCCCCTTGAGCAGAGGTTAAAAGATCAGACATTCAACATAGGAATTCTATGCTCTAGAATCTAAACATCACACAAATATCTAGATCCAGAAGAAGAATACATGCAATACTGGAGACAGAATTAACACAACACATGCTAAGATAGCATTACTCATATAAGATCAACCATGAAACCAGTGGATTCATGCCAAGTCCTACAACAGGAGATACATAAACTCACAAGACAGAATGTACAGAGCAACCAGATCAGCTGGTTTTGGATTACAGAGCCAAAAATCCACAACTTTCAACAACCTTGAATGAATAACACCGTCTGCATTATATAGCAGGAGGGTGTATTCAGCATTAACTACCAGGTTGACCAAAAAGCCCGCCAGATATACAGTATCATAGAAATGGCGCTCAAACACATTACCAGACTGGCGCCCAAACTTGAATGCAGCAGGTAGGGGAGGAGACAGGAAGATTTCTCGAGCCTTGCGCCACTGTCAGCTGATGTACACCTTCAGTCGGGTACCAGATCCACCCACGCCATCGCCCATACCTCTGCAACAATCGCCATTGATGGCGCACCAACCCGCGGCCTCGGGAAGAACATCAAACAGTCGATCGCAACCACTTCCCGCCGAGGTTCATCATCATGATATTTCAAATATGCAGGATAACATTATCCCACATGCACCCCGCAGCAACCTCATTAACACTTTATATACTAGGTCATGAGCATATATCATGTCGGTGCTTTTGCTCCTGACGACACCAGTATAAGACTTCATCATCATCATCCTCCAGCAGCATGATATCCTGTTGCTTGAAAAATCACCCTGACGTCATCATCATGTTTGCAATACAACCGCATGATAATCGCCTTCATCGGCACAACCTGATCCATCGGAGAAACATCCTCCTGCTGAGCCTATACCAAAAGTCTGGCCGATGAACATCCTGATGACGTCATCATCATATCCTGCTGACATCATCATCATATCTGCCTACTGCGCACCTCCTCATATCCGGATGACGTCATCATCATGTTTGCAAATATCGGGGGATCTCCACAAGATGATCAGTGTTAGAAATATGACCCCCCCGGACCTTGATGACGTTATCATCATATCGACATCAGGATGATATTCGGAAGACAACCGGATATTTGGAAATATCCTCCTGATGCACAAATATCAGGTTGCACTGTAGCTCCACTATAAGATCGGGGCGATAACTGAATATGATGATGCTCGAAAAGATCACCCCCTCTAGATAGCGCACGAAGCTGGCAGGCGGATATCTCCTCATATCAGCATCATCATGATGCTAGAACAAACACACACTCGAGTGATATGAAAATATCACCCCCTCCTTCGGAAATATCATGATGCAGCTAGGCAGAAAGAAAGATATCACCCTGATATAAGGATGACGTCAGCATCATCAGGATGACAAAACAACGAACAAGAGGTGATACAACATCATCAGGATGATATTGACTAAGATCATCCTGACGTTCAAAATATGATGACCCTAGTGAATATCGGGTCGCACTTAGAACTCTTCAACATCATCATCAGGATGATCATAACCAAGATCACCCGATGATAGAAATATCACCCCGGCGAGATATCATGATGCAGATAATATGATGACCCCTGCAAGCAACAGGGTGATAACTGGAAATATGATGATGATGACGACGACCCTTAGGAAAATACAAGTCAGGTTGAACAACTTAGAGAATAACCCCTTCAGAATAACGGGGCAACATCATCACCATGTCTGGGCAAGGTGATAAATGGAAGATCACCGGAGACTTTGAAAAATCACCCTCGCAAGCAGATCAGGGCGCATTGTAGCTTATCAGCATCATCAGGATAAAAACCAAACACCACCCGATATTGAAATATGATGATGACGATGAGAAACCGGTCGACGGAGAACATGATGATGCTGACCCTGCATGGAAACAAACATGATGATGATGACCTCCTCCTCAAGAAAATATGATGATGATGCTAAAAACTGCTGAGGAGGTCCATTACTTAGAACATTTTTTGGATACTTAGGGAGAGTGCCTGAATGAAAAATGCTCAGAAAACTACCAGTCAATTCAGGCACTAACACATTGTTTGATCATGCTAACCTAATTTTTCATACTTACACATGATGTATAAGGAACAAGAGCCATACTTGTATTATCTTTAGATTCACTATTAAAATGTAGTACAATAGGTTCCTTAGCAACTTGTGAAGTTTCATCTTTCTTTATAGGAGACACAATAGTGGTATATGTCTCTTTCGCATCCATCAGTTATAAATGCTTGCAAGGAGGGAGATTCTCCTCTCCTTTGGCAAGGTGAGCCATAGCACGACGATCATTATTTCTTTCTCTTGCGATTTTGTTTTTCTTATCCTTATTCATGATGTTTGTTACGAGAATCATAATATCTTGCAACATGGGTTCCTTTTATTCCTTTGCTTCAAGAACATTAGAAGAAACAAGAGAAACCATCCGAGCTTGGGAGACTATGGGGGAAGGGTTCCTCAATGTGGGATGCTCTTCCTTCTCAACTTGTGAAATAGGTGGAAGTACATGAGAATCCTCAAGTGGTTGAGAAACCTTAGGAAATAACACATGTGCAACCGATTGATTTCCACTTGTCTTTGTAGAGGCAGGTGGTACAAAAGTAACATTGTGATTGTAGGGAGATCCATTTTGTGCACGAAAGTTGCCTCATTTTCCTTGAAGGGATTGCAAAGGGGGAACTTCAACATATCTACCAGACACTCATGGATGGGGAAGAACCTTCAATTTGGTCTTAGTTTCATTCACCACTTGTGGGACAAGAGGATCTACTGTCGTAGCCTCAGAAGATCGAGGAGGTTTAGGAACATCACAAGGAGGAATATTACTAAGTGATAACTTTTCTATTTTCTTTGCTTTAAACTTTTGATATGATAGGAAGAATAAATCCTCTCTAGCTCAAGTGACTCCAACTAGTTGTGGCCAGAAGAAGTCAAATGTGAAATGTCCATTGAGAGAAATGGGCTAATACTGACGATGATGTATATCATGCACGTATCCCTCAGATGGAAACTTTAAGCACTTATGAACCATAGAGGGGACTGTATTCATCAAGCAGAGCCATGGGTGACCCAACTTCACATGAACTAAGTCTGATGTAGGAATGATGACAAAATTAACATCTAAGTCTCTTGACCCAACCTTAACTTCAAGATTCAAAGCACCAAGAGTTGGAAGGATAGACCCACCATGTGTTCTAATCACCATCTTCGATACATAATAGGTATCTCAATGTAAACCATGCATATAGAGAAACTCTTCAGTTACTACATTCACCATGCATATAGGATCGATCATAGCACCTCTAATAGGTTTATCATTGATTCAAATAGTAATGTAAAGAGGTCCATCAAGAGATTCAATAGTAGTATCATGTGGAGTAAAAGATATAGCAAGTTCTGATTCCACTCACTCTTTATGAGGATGAGCATCCACCATGCAAATATCAATAATGTTAGATTCGTGATGAGGTAAAGGATCAGTATAAATTTGAAGATTTTGATTAGGATCCACCACCAATTTATTCCCTTTATCATTCACACCAGCAACCTAGATGACATTGGAGTTGATGAGGTCTTGAACTTCATCTTTAAGATGCATACATATTTTAATGTCATGGCCAATGAAGTGATGAAATTGAAAAAAGGCCTTTGAATCAAAGGAAGATTATTGCATCTTACTTGGATCAAGATACCTAACAGATGGAACCTTGATGAGATTGTTTTGCAAAAGTTGTGTCATGATAGCATAGAGAGATTCTGATAATGGTGTGAGGTTTCTTGTTTTTGGTTTCAACTTGTATGGGGTGGGAGTAGGAGATGACACTGCCACCACATGTTTTTTTATGTTACTTGCTGAAATTTCATTTATATTGATGACTTTTTTGTTTTGTATTTTCAAAGAATGATTGTTAGAGGCTTCGGATTGACCAATTGGAGTTGATGAGGGATTATTCTCATACTAACTAACCAAAAGTTGGTAATCATGAAGGGTTGTGAATAGATGAGTGAATGAATCATATCGCATCAACAATATCTTATCACAAATGTGAGGTTGTAAGTTTCCTATAAATATTCTTTGTACATTAGCATCTGGAATAGAATATTGGACTTGTGAGAAGAGGGCTTGATAATGGCCCATAAAATCAGTTATTTCTCTTTCGTTCCTTGTTTCCAATGAACCAAGTCTATCAAAGAGACTTGAGGTCCAATATTTGCTTGAAAATTCTTGAGGAACTTATTGACTAATTGTGAGAAAGAAGTTATAGAATTAGGAGGTAGCGAGAAAAACCAATCCAAGGCTATGTCCTTGAGTGATCTAGGAAAGAGTATTTCCAAGATCATATCATCAAAGAAGAAATCACTACACATAGTGGTAAAGATTGCCACATGGTTGTTAGGGTCTCCATTCCCATTATATTTCTCAAAGTGAGGGGTTTCAAACTTCTTAGGCATTTATGTTCTTAGGATGGAATAAGACAAAGGGATATGAATATAATGTGTTGTAACATTAGGTTTAGGTGGCCAATTGTTATTAGATGGAGGTCATATTTTGCAATAATTAGTCTATGACAGGGTTAGAAGCTGAATCAGGTAAAGATTGGAATAAATTGGAAGGACTAGGTGATGGTGTATGAGTAACCTTTTGGAATGTGATAGGAGGTTTAGATTTAGGTGGAGTGAAATTAGGTGTGGATTTTATGTAACTATATGGAATGGTACTATAATGGCGAACATGATTCCTAGTAGACAACCCAACACATGTGATAGCATCATTTCTTGGCTATGTATTAGTGGTGAGAATATTAGAAGTATAACTAGGAATATGGAGTGTAGGTATGAGTGTCGACACTTGAGTCCCTAGTTGATTAGAAGAAGTGACATTGGTGACTATTGTAGTGCAACTAGATGCATATAGAATGTTGTTATGCACTATATGAGAAAGGCCACACAAGACATCCAATCCTTCTTGACCTTTGAGCAAAAGACTTCTTAGACTCTCAACAATAGGCATGACCTCTTTAGCTATGTGTTCCAAGCTTACAAACTATTGGAAATTAGCCAAGTCTATGTCTAATCTTTGAATTTGGGCTTCAATAACATGAGCCATAAGGTCATCAATGTTGATGGATTCATGGAAGTTTGATGCTTTAGGAAGATGCAAAGTAGGGATATTAGGAAGAAGTGTTTGACCTTCTTGTGTGATAAGACTAGGAATTTGGGGCTCTGATGTATTGGTATCATCTTTATGCAAAGAATTAGAACCCATAATTCAAAGACTTCTTCGCACAAGAATGTTAGAATTAGGGCACCGAGTCACAAAGTTCATAAAGGATCTACAAGCTTTAGTAACACACAAGATGCACAAATAGAAGAAATGAATGATGAAGAAAAAGAAGGATTTGAGTTTTTGTTTAAGCAAAGCAATGTTTTGTTCAAATGTAAACAAACATAATGCACATCATATATCCTTGATCAAATTCAACTCTACTCAAATCCACTTAGATATCAATGATGCTAATGCTTAAATCAAACCCAAATTTCAATGCTTTTTCAAAATGCAACAATTCAAAATTGTTCCAAGGTTCAATTTTCAATGCAAGATGACATTTGTAATGTTGTAGAACAATTTAAAATCATATTTGGAATGCAAATGAGAGAATCAAAATCTGAAACTAAAAATTAATCATAAACCCTAGATTGCAACATTAGCTAGGTTTTCACAAAATATACTTTTTTTGACAAATTATAACAATGTAAAAGATTCCAATGCACAATGTAACACTATGAAATGATTAACTACTATAATACCAATCCGATCTGATGCAAAAATCAGAAATTTAATTCATGCTATGATGATCTATCCTTATGAGATGCAAATAAAGTGACAAATATGTTTTTTTCTAAATCCTAGAATGAAGTATTTCTTTTCCAAATTTCAAATGCAAGGATGCAAGAATATTTTGAACAGCAAGAATGACGAGATACTATAAATGCAAAAAAAAATCAATGCAACAAGATCTGAAACAACCCTCAAATCTAGAAACCCTAGGTTCAAAACTAGCTAGATTTTCTATAAATGTAGGGTTTTTACAAACCCTAGTTTTGAAACTATAGAAAAATTAACTATGTATGCATGCAAAATGATTAATGAAATCAATCCCAATTAGATATAGGGTAGTAAAACACTTAGATCTGAAAGAAGAAGGATTCAAAAGTGTGAGAAATTATGAGTTTACCAAAATGTTAAATGGAAAAGAGTGATCTAGCCTAAAGAGGTTAAACTAGGTCATACTCTCTTCTATAAACATTAGGACACAAATTGATCTTGGCGTCTACCTAAGAAGGAGAGCCAAACTACATGGGTTATTCTATTTTGTTGTATAGAGATGAATCAACCAAGTCCAACTAAGCTCAAGCAAGCAAGCTAGGACAAATGGCTAAACCCTAGATGACAAAGATCTGCTTATAACTAACTGTCAGAAATAGATATAAGAAAACCAAAAGCATAGTAGAGATCAGGGTACAAATCAGAACCTAGATCTGGGATAATAAATGCCAAAGATGAAGGTGCTTGGGTGCCCTAGACCCTAATTAGTATTTTTCAAAATATTAGGATGTTATCAGACCTATACCTACAAGCTCTATCTTCTTCTCAAAAATCACCTTCAAAAACTTGTTTCTCCAACTTGCACACAAGGAAAGAGGGAAAAGGTTGTGTTGTGTATAAGGGCTTTCCTTATTCAAACTCTATGTTGGTGTTTCCACCTCCAGTATAGAGATGATTATATCCAAGAGTGCATGCCCTTGGAGGGTAGAGGCCAGATCTAAAATAATATGATAGAAATATGAATGAAAATGATGATGATTACTGCAAGAGGTAAAACCCTAGTTGATGAAGATAACTAAAGATCATACACCAACAAGGAGAGTGATGGAGAAGGCTTGGAACTTCCTTCAAGACTTGCAAACAAACTTCAATAGCATCCATAAGTAGATAACACTTCCAAGCATGAAGAACACTTTAGCATAAAACATAATATGAGAGCAAAATTGTCATTATTCATCTAGGTGTAAAATAAAATACAAAACTCCTTTATATATGCATTCCTGCTCACTTACAACAAATAAAATACAATGAGGCTAACAAATACAAACTAGGGAGGTGTTCTAAGCTAACACCACAAGAGAGGGGCTTAAGAACCGAACTAGGACTAGGGTACTCAAGCTCCCTGGACCTTTATGATGTAGAGCACACAGTGGAAGCACTCAATATAGGGGTTGAATACCCATCTAACCCACAATACAGAGAGCTTAATGCTCAAACAACTTTAAATATCTTTCACTAGGTTTCACACTGTACCAAAATACACACACTTCATTATCGGTGAGACATATATTATCGGTGAGCTCAAAAATCCATTGGCCGATAGGCCGATATCTCCATGACCTCGTTTGACTTTGTTTCAGACAGACTTGCCATCACTGACTCCTATCGGCAAGACTAAATACTGTCATTACACTTGAAACTACTTTGTCGATCTCACATCTCTCACCGACCGTTCAACTCAATGCTTTGTCTTCGGCGTGACCATTATCCTCGACTACCACTTGTGAACACTGGTAGATGCACCAATGACTTCGACCGTCGGTGTGACCTTTACCATCGGCGGTGTCTTATCAACACAAACTGATGTGCCAATGCCTTCGACTTGACTTGGCTATTCCCTGACTCGTCAGCGAGACTTCATTTGTTGGTGAGTTCCTAGTTTGATCTCCCGATATGTCGATGGATGTTCTTTGGCGAGACTCCCTTCACTTTTCCCTGGTACACCTCTGATCAGCCTAACACTGTTGATCGGTGCAGCTTTCAAAAGCTCCTCTAAGAGGCTTTTTACACTAATGATACTTCATTTACTCTACAACTCATGCAGACACTAAACAAATGAACAGAACCAGAAACTCAACAGAACGGTAGGATCTATAATCTTCTGCAACTCTATAACCAAACAACTCACACAAAAATAACAACTCAACAGAAGGGAAAATAATCTACTCCTAAGGAAGTCATTCCACTGATTTCAAATAAATCTCAACCAATGGAATGCTTCCTAACTACATTTGGTGCAATAGAACCTTACTCAAAATAGAATTTCTTATTCCTCAGAAAATATACATACAAATCAATTTTCTTCGTCTGTGCCTCACTTTCTCTCCCTGTCTGTGTTCATTAACTAACATAGACCGACTATATAGACTCTCATATCGGCAGTTACACAAGATGGAAGGTGAACCACCCTATAACCACCTCTGCCATTCAGTTACAATCTTGTATGACACATATACAGACTTAGTTTTATACCGCAACTCGGCCAAGTATGACTCCATATGACACTAAGGCCTTACAAACATGATAAGACAACTTAGACAAAAGAGTAGGGATCCTACTGATCCTCAGTGTCTCAGGGTACTCTTGCACCATACAACCAACCAACAAAGATTTCCAGGTCCCTTGGAAATGTATCTGCAAAACAAAACTATTTTCCTATATCTCTGTTTTGTCCTGGTCTTTATCTTTCACTATGTCTCTTCAGCTTTAGGCTTCAAATCTTTAGATCAATGGAATAGTGACCAACCAACCAATAATGGCAAACTACCATCCACATTTTAGAGTATCTTTAGGCTCCTTCTACTCCTAGTAATGGATTATTCTCTGACTGATCAAAACTTCAACGACTACAACACAATGCTCATTCAGATGTCCATCCTACACGCTGCTACATAGACCCATTCCTCTTGTCCAACAACAGATCTTGGAGATGCACTACCACTCTCTCTCAATGGCCTCACTCTGCACCCTCTTCTAGCCAAATCTCCATTGGTGAATGGTCTTGACAGACCTCATCATCGTCTACCCACAGGAATCCTATTCCTTCTAGCAACTAGATGGCACGAGCATCTACAATAGTTTAGTAACTACTGTCAGCCTTAAAAAATACTTTATATGATCTCTGTCTTCAAAATGGTCACCAACCAAACATTTTTTTTCAATTCTTCAGTTTTCCTTCTCTCAGTGACAAAAATCAAATATACAACTGCCTAGACCTTTCGCCAGCTCTTTCACCAAATCTTTTGCCAGCTCTGATACCAATTTGATGCAGAGCACACAGTGGAAGCACTCAATATAGGGGTTGAATACCCATCTAACCCACAATATAGAGAGCTTAATGCTCAAACAGCTTTAAATATCTTTCACTAGGTTTCATATTGTACCGAAATACACACACACACACTTCATTATTGGTGAGACATATATTATCGGCACACTCAAAAATCCATTGGCCAATAGGCTGATATCTCCATGATCTCATTTGACTTCATTTCAGATAGACTTCCCATCACTGACTCCTATCGGCGAGACTGAATACTATTGGTAAACTTGAAAACTACTTCGCCAATCTCACATCTCTCACTGACCGTTCAACTCAATGCTTTGTCTTCGGTGTGACCATTATCCTCGGCTACCACTTGTGAACACTGGCCGACCATTGACGGTGTCTTATCAACACAAACCGATGTGCTGATGCCTTCGACTTCACTTGGCTATTCCCTGACTCGTCGGTGAGACTTCGTTCGTCAGTGAGTTCCTAGTTCGATCTCCCGATATGCCGATGGATGTTCTTCGGTGAGACTCCCTTCACTTTTCCCTGGTATACCTCTGATCGGCCTAAGACCGTTGATCGGTGTAGGTTTCAAAAGCTCCTCCAAGAGGCTTGTTACACTGATGATACTTCATTTACTCTACAACTCACGTAGACACTAAACAAATGAACAGAACTAGAAACTCAACAGAATGGTAGGATCTATAATCTTCTGCAACTCTGTAACCAAACAACTCACATAGAAATAACAACAACTCAATAGAAGGGAAAACAATCTACTCATAAGGAAGTCATTCCACTAATTTTGAAGAAATCTCAACCAGTGGAATGCTTCCTAACTACATTCCGTGCAACAGAACCTTACTCAAAATAGAATTTCTTATTCCTCAGAAAATATACATACAAATCAATTTTCTCCATCTGTGCCTTACTTTCTCTCCCTGTCTATGTCTCGTTAACTAACACAGGCCGACTATATAGACTCTCATATCGGCAGTTACACAAGATGGAAGGTGAACTGCCCTATAACCACCTCTGCCATTCAGTTACAATCTTTTTAGTTCAGTTACAATCTTGTATGACATGTATACAGACTTAGTTTTATACAACTACTCAGCCAAGTATGACTCCATATGGCACTAAGGCCTTACAAACATGATAAGACAACTTAGACAAAAGAGTAGGGATCCTACTAATCCTTAGTGTCTCAGGGTGCTCCTGCACCACTTTAGCCCCACAAACTCTGAGGAGTGTCAAATGTCATGGGCTTAGTCCAATCCTAAGTTGATTCCATCAGGTTTATTCATCAGATTCAAGATTTTATCATTTTATGCTCACAAAGGTGTTAAAATAAGTCCTGATTAACAAAGGTAACATTTTAGGTCCAACTAGGTGCTAAAATTAGTGTAAATGCTAGTGTACACATTTTTAGACGTAACAAGACCATGTAGACATAAATCACTATAATGAATTTTTGATAAAAGAAGAAGAAGTAGACCAACATCACACAAACCTATCTTATCATGTAGAGAGGAAATGTGAAATGCTAAAATTGTTACTAAACGTAGGATGAAATTGCAAGGGTATGCAATTTTCTACATTACACATGATTAATACCTAGATCTAAATCACTTGTCTTATGATCTACTACTTGTTATATATATTTTGGGACTTTTTCCACTATTGAGATTTATGAACTATTAATCCTATTGATGTTTTTAGGATTGATTAAACTCAATTTTATTACATCAATTAATCTAGTTTCAATTAGTATTTGGTCACATTATCTAAATCCTATCTTGTTAGTGGTACATACAATTGATATTTGGCTACTTAGGGATAGCATTAGGCATCCTCAAATTGCATTTAGTTTTCATACACTTGCATGTAGGTTTCTTTGAATTAATCTCAATGTGCATCTACTTTAGTATAAACTTGCATACATTTTTCATAGTTTTATTTAAGTTGGAATTAACACCACATATCTTAAGAGAGACAAACCTTATTCCTACTAGTGAGGAAAGGTTCATCTTTCACACATAGTACAATATTATTTCAAATGGCATGTTCCCTTATCTATTTCCTACTATGAAGCAAAATGGTTGCATCCACACACCAACTTGATGTCTATATACATGAATAAATTCATTTCATCTAATGAGACCTATTATGAAAATAGGTTTGGAATCCAACCTAGATTATGTGTTCACTTTCTAGGTACAACAATAAAGCCAAGATATAATAGCAATATTTATAAAAAAGAATGCATAAAATGGTGTACCTATATAGTACTAATAGATGTGTAGTTCAATGTTTGCATAAGATTGTTTTATAATGTTATACCTAACCAAGTGATGCTTTATGGACATCAAGTACAATAGACTAGGACTTATTGACATACATGTAAAAAGAATTGCTTGATGTGATAACATAATTAGGAGGCCTTACAACTTTACATGAAACATATTTTAAAATATTTCATCATGAAGTCCTCTTCATGTAATTTCAAGAAAGAGACCTATGGGCAAGGTATTTAGTTAAAACTCATATGGCCATTAATAGGATTTCTATGTATTTCAAATATAATATTTAATGTGTATCTTTCATAATATTGTACTGTGTTATTGTAGGAAATAATGGGAGTGCTGATCTTTAGTGCATAAACTTTAACTTAGTGTGGATACAGAGTGCATCTAATATAAAAAAAATTAGATTGGAATAATCCAAGTGAACTCAAGAAAAAGAAAATGATTTCTATGACAAATTTATAAGCAAATGAAATCCTCTTAAATGACATATGAAATGAATATTAATGTGCCAAAAATTGCAAAATAAGACCCTTGTCAATTGCCTCTTGAGCTTCTATTCTTAGTTTTTTCACTTCAATTTTCTTAACACAGCTCTTTCCAAAATGACCAAAGTTTAGTTTCAAAATCATGTTTTCAATATATGTTTTAAAAGATTAAATTTATTCTAGTTGATCACTATTGGCAAGAAATGGGAAGGAACCAATCAGGAGATCTGGTCTTCAATCAAATCTCTAAAGTCAAGTTATACCTCAGTTATACAGTAAGAGAATTATAGAAAAACATTAAGGAAATGTAATATGCAATGGGCATAAGTCATATACAAGCATTCATAAGTATATATATAATCAATGGTTCATTACACATTCATACTGGCAGGTCTTAGTCTCTTCCCTTTACATATCCTTACTTTTATCTCACTCTTCTACTACTCTCTTACATATTCTTCTTATTCTTCTATTCATATATATATTACATAGAGGTGTGTCCTTTCCCAAAATACCTCTTTGTATGTTGGCTCTACCTTCCACATACTACTTTCAGTAACCTATGGTAAGATTTTCTACCTGCTCTGTCTTCTCCCAACATCATTCCCCCTCTTAAAATTATGTCTTGTCCTCAAGACATACTCTGTTGAGTTTAAATGTAGGATATTTATATATATTACTTTGATCTGAGCCAAAGTTGTGTCCCATTGCTTATTGGCTGATGTCAAAATTTGGATTTGACTCTCTATTTGTATTTATGTATCCTCCACATCACCTAATGTAGTGGGTATTTATATCTTCTGAGCAGTCTACTTAGCTTCAATAAAAATACTAGTTAGGAATGCTAGTCTCAGGCTTAATACCTCCCTTAATTGCTTGATTTGTCCCTTTATATATTCCCTCTGATCTTGAAACTATTGGAGCTAAGTGTGTAATGCCTCTACTTGTGCCCTTATTTCTCCATTTGTATCTTATATAGGATCATATGTACTAGCTACTTACAATATATGTGCTTCTAGTTCCTCTATTTGATCCTTAATATTTTTAGTAGTACTAGGACACTATAGACAAAATTGATACAACCCCTTTGCTTCCTCCATACCTTGATAAATATTTCTTATTTGTGATTCTAGTTTAGTATGTGCCTTAGCACATTTATTTGATGCTTATGCTAATATTTTCTTATTTACTTGCTTAGTGATACGTTCCTCTACCTTGTTCTCTAGATAAGTAGAATGTGCTTTGAAGCTTTACATCAATTGTCTCAATTTTTGTGTAAGAGGTAGGGTTGTGTCCCTTTTTGCCTCTGACATGTCATTCTAAATTATGTTTACCATCTTCTATAGTATTTCACTACCTTCTATGTGTTGTTACAAAATTTATTCCCTTGTTGTGGAGTGGAAGATGTCACCAAGTTGTAGCTTTTGGATAGGTGATATTCTTGATAAATTAAATTGTCCTCCTACTACTTGTAGTTGCAGCAATTGGGGTGTAACCATAGGAAGAATTTGATTTTGTTGCGCTAGAAAATCATTAATAGATTGAATGGGGGATGTAGAGGAGGATGCATCTTGACTATCTAATCTTTGTAGCTCTTCCTCTTGTTGATTATCCCTTGTATTTAGTGCCTCCTCTCCAATTTGTTGCTCATCCTACTATGTATTTGTGTTATGTGGAGGAGACACCCTTTGTTGATCTTCTTGTGTACTATCCAGAGGAGATGTCTGTTGTTTTTCTATACTTGTATTTCCTTCCTTTATAGTATCATATATTTTCTTTTTGATTTTCTATGTTTCTTGTTGAATCTTTTCCCTATCTGCTTGCTCTATATTCATCAGAGTATCCACTCTCTTCTTTTTTCTTAGCTACTTATCCTATAATTGAGCTAGCTTATCTTTTTCTTTTGTTGAAATAGAAGTTCCTACCCCATCAATGGCATGTTGTCTGAGATCTTCTTCTAGTTTCAAGGCTTTCTCTCTTCTTTGTCTCGGGGCTTCTACTAGATCCTTCGGTAATTTTTCTAGGATCTCATCCATTGTTTTATTTGTTTTAATCATGTATCTTATTATTACTCTTTCTATTATTTTCTTGTTTTTAGCAGAGACTTTATTATATAATTATATTGTTTCCTACAATAAACCATGACATTCTATCACATTTAGTAATGCATCAATGCTCAATAGTTCTTGAGGAGTTTCTTCTTTTGTTTTCTTCTTTTTCTTTTTCTTTTGTACTTGGGAGACTTCTTCTTCCCCTTCTTCCTCTTCTATCTCTTCTGTAGGAGTATGATTTTTTTTCCTTTTTACTTGTTGTTTTTGTCTAGGTACTTTTTTCTTCCCCGCACCCAATTGCACAAGGGTTTTTGATGCTACCCTTCTCCCTATTGACACTATTTGTTTTGAAGATGTTGGTTGTAGTGCAACACATGCACTTCCTATTGCAGATGTGCTTCTTCCCCACCTCCTTGGATTTTGTGGTGAGGTTGGTATTTGCGGAGCTGATAAAGTGGATTACAGAGCTTCTATAGTGGCTTGTGAAATTGATGATGCATGATGTGGTATAGATGTTCCCATGTGGGATAGAATTTCCTATTATTTATGAGGTTTTTCTTTGTTTTTCTCTAATTCCTCCTCTGCATTCTATTGAACACCCAGAATACTAAGAGGGGGGTGAATCAGTATTCTATAAAACCATTTAGATACAAAGCATCTCAAACCATATAGCATATTCAACCGCAATGAAGTAAGTTATGCATGAAAACATAAAGCAATAAACCATAACACATGAACACCAGGAATTTTATGTGGAAAACCCAAAAAGGGAAAAACCATGGTGAGTGTTATCTCACAATATATTATAATATCAATATTGAACTACAAAAGGCTCACTACCATAGGGCTCACTACCCAAGGCTCACTGCAACAGGGCTCACTACCCAGAGGGTTAACCAACCAAAGGGATCACTACCCAAGGACTCAATGTCCAAGTGGACTCACTTCCCACTAAGAAATAGAGTAAATAAATGGCTCACTACCAAAGATGAATTGTTATAATTGCATCTACACATGCATGAATCACAGTTCCAATGAAGCACAAACAAAATTCTCTTTCACTATTCTAAAACACAATTCTGCTCTCCTCTGCAATTACACAATCTGATATATTATTTGTCAATTCACACATTCAAATATTAGATAATCACATCACATTGCACATCATGTCGCATTGTTTACAAACCTGTTATCTAGCTACATCAAAACCAAATATCCACTTATATGTATCTGCTTCATCTTCACTACCAACTAGGTCATCTCAAAAACATGCCTCAAACTTAACCACAAACTCTGTACCAAGATTCAAACTAAAAAATAGGTTGAGGTGGACCTAAAATAAATCTTACTTAACACATCATTTTTACCTTCCCTTTAGGACCACTTTACTTATGACACCAAATAGGTCGGCCTATTTGAGTGTAGTGTGTAGAATATCATGGGTCAGCCTCAAACTCTAATGCAGACTGAACCAAAACATAAAACATATTCTCCTAGATCACCTTGACCTATAGAATTGCTTTAGATAACATCACAACGTTTGGACTACACGACACCAAGTGAACTATATCAGGTCGACTTCAGGAGAAAACCAACTTAGATGCACACTAACTGTCAGATCATAACTCAACAAATGGAACTCTAAAACACCTCAAACTTGGAACTAAACACAATTTAGACATCTGAACACATATCCTCAAAATCGCAGAGAAAAATGCCTTCATGCAGTGAAATGCAGAGTATTGGAAGATACTTACTGTCCTAGTCATTCATTGTCTCTCCAAGTAGTGATACTTAGACAAACTTAACTCACACTCAGGAGGTATTCAAACACTAAAAGTTTGGATTTAGAAACTTCAAACACCTAGAAACAATCCCTTAAAACTGTAAAAGAAACTATGACACAGTAGTAAAATGCAGACCAAAATAGACAAGCACTCTGCACTACCTGAGACTGCACTCTATTAATCCAAACTTAGCCAACAAGTAGGCAGCCTTCTAGAACACATGAGAGAATGAAATATTGGAAATAGATGCATCTAATAGTCCTTAATGGCATGCCAAAACTATAGAACAAAAACTTCATACTAAGAGAAATGCGGACCCGACAACTATAACACTGTGCACTGAAAGAGACAATCCAACACTTAGCCAAATTTTCACTAAGTTATCTTCCAGGTCAGAACTTTTTGCATAAGTATTATTATGAGTATAGACACATCTTGTGAGGGACATTACTATAACCTCACAACCCAAATTGGTTCTCTTTAGCTTTGTTGCCATATGACCATTGTTGCTCTAAACATTGTTGCCATCAATGACAACACTTCTTATGACAACACTCCTTGACTGTCATGCACCTTGGTAATCTAGCAGTGTATCTAACACTGATATGTTCAACAATCTCCCCCTTTGGCATTGATGGCAACACATGATGTGAAAACCATCAAAACCAAAATATGAAAGATCTCCCCTTGAGAGATATTTTCCACATCTGCATCTCTTCATCAAAATCAACTTTTTCACATCTACTTCTCTCCCCCTTTGACATCAATGGAAAAGGAACATTTTACTAGATTCCCTTTTGTCTAGGAGAATAAGTATATGCAAACTAAAAATTTTCTCCCCCTGAGTAATTGATTTCTATATACACCAAAATTTCAAAAATATCTTATAACCTTCCGCATATGTACATAAGAAATCAAGACTTACTGAGATTTTGGGAGGATGTCTTTGAAGATGTTCTTTAATTGTACCACATCTAAATCCCATTTTGCCTTATCATAAATCAAAAACTATACATTCCCATTAATTTGAGATAGCATATCTTCTACCTTATCTACTATGTTAGGGGTATTGGTCATTTTCCTTATCTTATTAGCTTCACTGATCAGGCCCATCATGGAAGCTATCTTAAAGATTACAATTTGTCTTAGTTGACCTGTTTGATCCTTTATGGACTCCTTCTAATTTTGCAATTTCTTTATACTTACATGAGGCTTCTCTATTTCATTACTTAGAATTTCATTTAGATCTTTCCAAGGATCATAAGTTTTGGAAAGCTTTACAAGTTCATTTTCAAAGTCTTCTATCTTGTCCTTTATGTCTTTTGTTGTTGTGGGCCAAGTTAAACAAAATTGATACATGTAATGGCAGTCTCAACATTCTTAATGTTGTTATCTAAAAAAATTTGTGCTTTAGATCACTTATCAGACAATTCTACTAACATCTTGCTGTCAATTTCTCCTCTAACTTTCTTGTATGCTGCTTGTTCAAAAGATTCAAGCTAGTTGTTCACAAATTCCATGAATTTCTTCATTTGCATTGTTGGAGTCAGGGAAGTATCTCTCTCAACATCTGCTAAAATTTTCTCAAATATTGTCACTGCTTCTTCTATTAGCTTATTGTCTTCAATATGTGACTTAAGAATCTCTTCCTGAGCTGTAGTTTGAAAGATTGTTCCCAATTTCAACTTTTAAAGAGGGGACATACTTGCCAAGTTTATTTGACAATCAATGGAAGGCATTGGAAACAAGTTAGAGGTAGACAGAGTTTGCAATTCTCTCTGTTTTATCAAAAATTCTCTGATTGGATCTAATGGTGAAACTAGTGACCTTTCACCAGTAGTGTCACTCCTTCTTTCTTCAATAGACACTTGTGCATTAGGAGCTTCCAGAGGATCTTCACCAATAGTTGTTTTTTGATCTGTACCTATCTCCGAAACAGAGGTGTTATCTATTTGTTCTAGAATGTTCTCTTTCTACTTTTCCTCTTTTTCTAAATTCTTCTCCTTAGCAGGTTCTCTCATTTCTTCATTATTTCATGTGTTCTCTAGAGGAGGGATCACACCTTGATCCATTAAGTTTGTAGTGGATGGTGGAGATGGTACAATGTGTTCACCACCCATATCTAAAATTGTACTAGTGGTGCCCACACCATGATTCTACTACTCTTCATTAGTGTCTGTGACAATTGGGATTTGAATCTCATTAAGCACATTCAGAGTGATCTCTTCAATTTATTTTATTAGTTTTTCAATCTCATTCCTATCACCGGCCATAAAAGTGTTTACTCTTTTCTTGGTTTTAAATTATTTGTTGAATTTCTGAGTGACTTCAACTTTATCTTGTCCAGAAAGAATCAGACAAAACTTCTTCAAAATACTTTCCTTCATCTCAACATCTTTAGCCATAGCCTCCTCTTTCTTGATAGTTAAAATACTTGCTAGGCTATCACGTAACTCATTAGTAATTTCAATTAAGGATTTATTAAACATATCTAAATACCTAATTACAACAATTTCAATGATAAATTTGTCTTCATCTAAGCTGTCATCATAAAGGTCAACCACTTGATTCAGATTTCCATGCTCAACAATGGCATTGATAGTGGCTTCAAAAGACATGGAAGAATTATCTTTCTTAACCTTCTTCTTTCCTTTTCCTTTCCCCTTTCTGGAGGGATTTTCTCCTTCTCTTGAAGTGATTTCTCTTCTCCTAAAGATGAAGCCTTCTTTCTCTTTGTTCTAGAGATATCTTCAGTAGTATTAGTTTTTTGTATTCTTTGCCTATGTCTATTTTCCTTCTTCTTCTTCTCCACTATTTGGTGGAAAAAGAGGGGTTTCAATTTCAAGGTTAAATCCTCCTTTCACACCTTACATTCAAGGACATAAATTGAGTCAAGCCACAACCTTTTGCAAGAGGTCTCTGCTACAGATTTAGTGTCCCTTAGAACAAAGAGGAAACTTGGAATTTGCTAATTAATTGATCAATTAAAGTCCAATTATGCTTAAAACCCTAATTTCATAAAATCATAAACAAATAGATGAAACATGGCAAATGCTCATAGACAAAGATAGAATATCCAGAGTAAATACATACCAAACTTTGAGATTCTAGATGCAGGAAAGTTGGGGACTAATGAGTAGGTGCCCAAGTCCAAGGTACTAGTTTCTGTCAAGATCTCTCAAAGTTGTCTGTAACCTATTTCTACTTTTTTGGGGGATTTCTATGTCTCAAGATCCAGTGGACTAATGAGTGGGCACCCTAATATAGGTCCTTTTCTACTTTGATCTACAATTCTAACACTCTGTTATGTTTCCCTGGAACTCCACTCCTTCTAATTCTACACCTATAACCTATAATCATAGAAAAGGGGGTTGCAGGTTGTGGTCTTTAGAGGCTTACCTCGATCAAGCCCCGAAGATACATTCAAGTCTTCCAAACATCGTTGTTAGATAAGAGTGTGTATCCTTGTAGGATAGAGGAAAAAACCAATTGATAAATGATTGAAAACACAAATAAATGTCACCTCGAAGGTGTAGCTCACATATAGATGAAAATATTTCACATCATGAGAAGATGAAGCCAAATCTGCATAACAAAAACAATAATAAGACAAGTCTATTCTGCAACAATGAATATCTTGAATGGTCTAAAATCACAAGTGTGCCAAAAGTTTATAATCATCTTCTCTAGTTTACAAATGAATCCCTAAACATGATTATATATGCATCTAAACACATTCCCACTTTAATTTTGTAAATCAAACTTGAGATGTCAGCATGGGACCTAACTAATGGTCACATAGCCAACACATAAAATTTGGGACCTCGCTAAATAGGGCAGGACTAGGGCATGGGTGGCCAAGTCCTTAGCCCCTATTTAGGTCAAGGTTAAGCTCACAAGAATCCCCTAGGCCCCATTTAACATGGGTTTTTAGGGATTTCCATTAGGATTTAAAATGAATATGCATGATTACACTAAAAGGACCCAGGATCTAAACATAGGAGGGAAAAATTCCTAGGGAGACATTTTCTGACATAATATTTTTCCCCATTTAATGTATGAATGAATTCAAGGCCCATACATGAATTAAAGTACGGTCAACAAACATAGTAAACATGCTATGAACTTAGAGCTAATGCATACATGAAGATTGAGAACTATTTCTAGCCCCTAGTCTTAGTTAGACATTAGAGAAAACATGCCACAAACACACCAAACACAGTGAAGATAGTGACAAGTATGCAAAACATGAAGAAGACAATAATAGGCATGCAAGGCACGGAGAAGAAAACATTCAAAAGATGCAAAACATCATGAATATAGTGAATGCAATGATTATTTCTTTTTCATTTTCTCATATATGAATGCAAATGAAAGTACATGGAAAGTAAACACACAACCCAAAATGTAGGGAGGGGTATTTCACCATGCTCTTGAAGACTACACTTGAGAACAAACATGCCATACAAATCCCAAAGCATAGGAGGGGCATTTTGCCACGCTCTTGAAGACTATACTTGGGAA
The DNA here is from genome assembly GCA_027924645.1 of Cunninghamia lanceolata. Lineage (NCBI taxonomy): Eukaryota > Viridiplantae > Streptophyta > Pinopsida > Cupressales > Cupressaceae > Cunninghamia > Cunninghamia lanceolata. The sequence goes on along the minus strand of BSBN01001272.1, from coordinate 12,878,544 downwards.
GAAACACACCATACAAAACCTGAGTGTAGGGAGGGGCATCTCACCGCACAACTTTAGACTACAAGGGGAAAAACACATGGAAGACACACGGAAGACACAAGCACTGTATAGCATGCCAAAGGCATACTATACTGATGCAGAGAAGAATAACAAGAGAACTCAACTCCTTAGTAGCTTCAATTTACCCACAAACAAACCATTACAAAGGTTGCCCATTCATTCCTTCATGACTATTTTCAATGTGCAACTATGGCACTCACACTATAACCAATCAACATAAACTTGTTCAATACATAACCAACCAACATGGTTTCTAACCAAAAAAACTAAAATCTGCACCTTCAAAGATAGTGAGCAGCAAATTACCTTATGACTGTCCTATGACAGTGCATTGACAGGGTTATTCCTAGTAGCCCTGCCATCAAAGACTTTCAAACACAACTCTTTCCATAGAATCCTTCTCAAGACTGTGAATGCATATGTGGACACCCATTTCCAAGTACTAAAACATATTAAACATGCAACCTAGGTCACTTTAGACCAACACCCTTAAAACTCCGATGTTACACTACTTCAAGAGCCCCAAATAGGCCATTTTTCCAAAGGAACCCTACTCAAAACTTTTCTCTAACCCCAAAACTCAATTGGACAGTAATCCCAAGATGTTGAAACCTCCTATTTCATAACTTTTGCTCATGGGCTCGGTTCCCAAGGTGCCTAACTCTAAAACCCTTGTTTCTAGGCCTTTTTAAGAGGGTTTAATGGAAAACTATACTCCAAACCCCCAATGGCTCTGCCACCACTCCAACCACTCTTCATTTCACCTGCACATACTCAATCATCCATTACATGGACTTAGTTTGCCTTGTTTTGTCGGTTCCCTATCTCCAACCTCTCATTTTCAATGCAAAATTGTATGAAAAGGCAATAAAAATGTTTTACCACCCACTCTCATCATATTCCCTGCACACAAAGGCATACACATCTCTGATTCACATTGGTTTGGACCCATCCCACAAGTCACAGTAACCACATAGAGTGGGATGGGTCAGTTTAACTCTTTAAGACCTTCAAAACCTCTAAATCAAACCCTTGCAGCCAGTCACAGCAAAACTCAGATAAAATGAGTAAAACTAAATGAAATTACCTCCAATCACTTGCAGAAGGAAGTTAACATAGACCTTTAACACATGCATTGAATTTCAAGTCATGACAGTGCCGTACAGCAGTACAGTACGGCCGAAAATAGCGACTGAAAACAGGAAAAGCAGAAAAACAGCAAAACAATTATCTTTTTGTCTTTCCTTTCAATTTCTCCGAATAGTCTGCATACAATGAATCATTTTTGGCTTTAAATAGCCTTCTACAATGCTTGGAGTTATTGGGGGTCCAAGATAACTGCCCCATCATCGAGCTTCTTCTTGCTTTCTAACTGCTGCCTTTTCACTGTTTTAAGAAACTGTCCAATCTTGGACTGCAATTACTATTTTATGGTTTCCTAATGATTTTTAATATGTGGTTTAACCTTGGACAAGGCTATCTCAAACTTCCAAACCCATGACATGCCTTTTAAAGGCTTACAAACATAGAAACTTTAATGACTAAAAGACTATCCTACTTGACACAAGACTGTCCTAGCTAGGACTAAAAACATAAACATAGTAGATCTTAGTTATTTGGACATAGTCCATTACAACATGGCTTTCAAGCCTCATTACAACCACTTAATGGTCTCAAGGACCTCATTAAACAAATCAAACATCTTGAAGATCAAATAAACCCTGATGTGAAGGTGCTCCTGCACCATATACGTCTTAAACATGACAAAAAAGTGATGGAAGGAGCCTATTGCTAGGTTCAATACCATTTCAGGCACAGTACAGGCACACCTAATGGTTGGGCTTATGCCACAACAACCACCAAAGACACACTTAAGGGAGGATACACCAACCTAGCCTACTTGGAGGACTTTTAGAATAAAAAGGATGTGCACTATTTCAAGAGATACACCATCCCTACCTCTGTAGAGGGCTTTAAATAAAAGGATACACACTAGCTCAAGAGATACAATATCTCACCTCTGCAGAGGGCTTAATTATTGCAATATAGAATAAATATGTGCACTCACACTGGAGATATAACATCCTTCCTCCATGGAGGGCTTACAAACACGCTATGTTAGTATCAAAATTATTAGACAACTTACTTTATATGCCCCCACCTTAAGGTGGTTGATATTGTGTACCAATATCAAGCATGTTAAGGTAAAGAGAAAATACACAAGGGAACCAGATCTTTGGCAAAGCCCATGCCCCCAAAGGTGACATGTACTTTACGATCACCGAAAGTTCCCCCAAACACACAATTTCCTACAAGAAAAGAGGTTAGAAATATTTCTATAAGATAATAGCCACATCACATGATCAAAACCAATGCATGTACAACATTCACACAAAGAGTTAAGGCTATACTACGGGTTCAAATTCTGAGTATAACCATGGGGCTATACTATAGAAATCTCAAAACTGAGTGTAACCAAGGTGAGATTCAAAGATAAACAAAGTGCATAGAGAAGATGTATTGTTATGTTTTGTTAGTACAATAAGACAACATCAAAATATCACATGGAGTGATTCTACTAGCCAATTGTCGGATAATATATATCAACCCCATCTTCATATATGGACTACGTCTATCTTTTCTCACTCACTGAAGGGACACATGGTCCATATCAGTATTATTTGTTTTTCATCATCTGCTAGCTAGATAGAACCACTAGAAGAAGGTAAACAATAAATCAAGAGAGGAGAATAAGTGTCTTAGGGTTGTCATGTAGGAAGGTGCCCCTAGGACACAACACACAACAATGAAAATAGAGGAGAAGCAAGATAGAAGAATGATGATACAAATAGAAGAAGGGTCACAATAGAGGTGGTCTCTCAGTATCCTTGACCTTACAAGAGTATCAAGGGTCATCCAAGGAGGCCTAAACAACACCTAACACATCACAGGGGAAACACAACACAGAGGTAAAGGGCTAGAAATACTTACCTGAAAGTATGATTGTACTAGAATTTGGAACTTGCGAGCATCTTAGAAAGATGCCCCATCAAGTTTTGCATAAAGTTTGAGTGGCTCATGTTGTTGAATATAAGGAATACTTAGAGGGGGGTGAATCATTATTCCACAAAACCACTTCTTATCTTGTTCATTAATGCAATTACCAAAATTAATAACATGACAGTAGAATAAACAAGAGAATAACAAACATAAAGACATAACACATGGACACTAGGATTTTTATGTGGAAAACCTAAACAAGGGAAAAACCACGGTGAGTGTTATCTCACAATATATCATGATAGCAATACTGAATTACATGAAGGCTCACTGCCCAGAAAGTAGAAGAGAAGATAGAAGAAGGATTGGCTCACTATAAGATATGGCTACTACAAGTGCATCTACAAAATGATGTGGTGTAGTACAAACTAGCTCAGTATACAGATTCAAAGGACTTCATATTGGTCGCCCTACTTTTCTGCTCTGCTTCACATATACTTATGTCCTTTCTTTACTGTCCTTTTGCTAATCACAAAACTGGCTCAGGTCAAACAATCATGGAATTCACATTGTATCCACACTTTCTTAAGTCCAACACTAAAATCCATCGAGTATATATATCTGTAACAAGATCCATCTCATAATCAGGTCGGTAAGCCAGACATGAAACGTGTATACAAGTGTTTTACCTTGTCAGCTTGATCTTGTGCACAAACAGGAATGTAGACCAAAATAAACATACAATAGTCTTCATATGAGTCAGCATCAATCATTCAACCACTTGGATTAATTCTTCAAATAATGTATCCTCACCGCATATAGATCTAACTCACCTATCAACTTATTCCTTAAGTACACACTTGACCAATTCAACTGTCACATCATAACTTCCATTGTGGACCATATGAGACTCTAAAAATCATATCCAATATTTATCATTGACCTCTTAACATACCTTTAGAACTGCAAGACATAATAGTCCTTTATAGCAAAATGTGGATCTTGGAACTGTTGCTCTATCACAGTGAAATACTATCAAATTGGAAGCTGATAAAGAACAACTTGTAGAATATGATCAAAGGAACTTCAGAGGCTATAACTTTGGATTTAGGTAGTCATGATATGTATCTTTTCCACCTCAGAACCACAAGACAAAATATGCCATAGTGAAGGAATGCGGACCCTTTTTCTCTAGTATAGTGCACTGTCCCTAACTTAGCTTTTCTCATTCAAACTCAACTAAATCATAGTAAGTCTTTCGGAGATCTTCAGAACTTGCAAACTTGAATATGACACCTTCAAACAACTACAAGAAACATACCTAGACCATGCTCTGTGACCTACAACTATGGAGGCATACTAACCCAATCTCTATCACTCTGTAGTTTTCCCATACTTAGCCATTTTGACTAAGTTAGTTTTCTAGACCTTTGCCAAACCTTGTTGCCATCAATGACAACACTCTATCAATAGTGTCTCTTGACTATGTTGCCAACAATCTCCCCCTTTGGTATTGATGGTAACACTTAGTGAAAAATGCTTGTCTGCTCCCCCTTACAATAGACACCCTATTTTTCTTTTCCCCTTTTAGGTGTTTGTTAATTTTTCACTAGTTTTCTTCCCCCCCTTTGACATTAATGGCAAAGGTGTATGTACAGGGGTCAAAATTTTGTTAAGGCAACAAAAATGCAAAAATTGTCACACTCTACCGCATATGTACAAGTATAATCTTTAACTTAATTTGGTGTGGGTTGTAGGATGTTATTGAAGATGTTCTTGGTTTAAGCCAACTCTCCAACCCAACTCTTTGCATTTTCCAAAATTTGAATATGGCCATTTATTAAGAAGACCATTCTTTTTGCCTTTTGTACATCAGAGGGTGTGTCAATTAGTGCATTTACCTATTGTGCTTCTGTTGCAAGGTTTGACATTGAGTCTATCTTAGGACTTATTAGTCCTCTCAATTGACACATTCTATTTTTTGTTTGACCCCTCTTATTCATCGGATTACTTAACTCATTATGAATATTGATAACTTGTATTTCTTTATTGCTTACTAACTCAGCTACCAGGTCAAATGATTCATAGATACTTATCAGCTACAATTCCTGATCCTTGGTCTTCTCTTCTAACTCCTTTGTATCTTTCGCCCATGATAAACAAAATTTGTACTATTCACAAGCTTCTTTGATAGCATTATGTATACCTTTTATTCCATTATCTAGCAGAGTTTTATCATTTACTAACATGTTCTTCAACTCAGCTAATCTTTTCTCATCAAACTCTTTCCTTAATTTTATTTCTGCAGACTTTTCAAAAGATTAAAAATGACTGCTAATTGATTTTATCATACCTTTAAGTTGATCAGTTGATGATAATGATGTATCTTTTTGGTATACAGGCATCAACTTTTCCAACACATTAGATGCTGTATCAATGAGATTATTATCATATATATGTGTTTTCAACATATCTTGCTAAGCCTCAACTTGCACAATTGATACTAGTTTGAATTTCTTCAAAGGATACATTGAGGTCAAGTTTATTGGTCCTTGTAGAAAGTCAGACTTACCTAAAACTTGTGTCTCTTTTACTAAAAATTTCTCTACCATTTCTACCAGATCCTTAATGGTGGAAGGTCTTGTAGTGTCTCTTGATGCATCAGACACTCTCCTCTTTTTCCCCTTCTCCTTATCAATGTGATCTGTTTGTTGTTCTGGTGGAGGATTTGTACTAGTTTGTTTATTTTTAGCTTTATCCTAACCATCTGTGACATTGACTTGATCAGGTACAAGGGCTTGATCATTTTTGTCTGGCCCTTGGTCCATTCTATCATCTGGAATAGATGTGTCATCTCCAATATGTGTTTCTTCATTATCGTATATGGTTGGAAGATAAAACTCTCAAAGTGACTTCCTCAGTCTCCTTCACTACTTTCTCAATGTCATCTAACATGAGAGTATTCATTCTTTTCTTTGTTTTGAACTCCTTGCTGAACACTTTAGAGATCATTTTTTTGTCTTCAAGGGTGATCTCCAGACATAACGTTAATAGTGTATGCTCTCTGAGTTTAATGTCCTTTTTCATAGCAGCTTCTTTTCTTGCAATCATTATACTACCCAAGCTATCTGGGAGATTAGTAATTATCTCAATAAGGGCTTTATTGTAGATGTCCAAGTATCTGATGATAGTAGTCTCAATGATCCTCTTATCTGGATCATCATACTCATCATACAGTTGGGCTATGGGTTTCAAATTGACTGTTATGGCCTTTAGGACATCTTCAAGACTTATAGTGGCTTGTCCTATCTAAGACTCATCTTGCCTTGGCCTTTTCTTAGTTCTACCCTTACCAATGGGCTTCTCCTTGCTGCTCCTTGAGGCTTTTGTAGCCTCATCTTTCATCTTCACCTCTTCATTGGTCTCAGTTTCCTCATCATCAACTGCACCAACACTGACATACTCTCTCTGTCCTTTGGCCTTCTTTCTCTTGCCTATTTGTGCTTCTACATTTATTATAGAGGGAATACGAGAGGATTGAGATGTTCCATTGGAACTTGCAGCTCTTGTACTTCTTTTTGGTGCATCAGGTGCCTCTTGTTACATTCCTTGAACTTCCAGATCTTTATTAGCTTCCTTTTCTTGCTCCTCCTTTTCTTTATCTGCTATTTCTACCTTAGCTCTAGCTCTTGTGGTTGATATTTGTTCTTTGGTGAATCCTTTGCTTTGTGCATATTCTTCCACCATATTTTGAACTTTCTTTACTATTTTAGGCTGCCTGAGCTCCACATGTACTTTAATAGATATTTCCTCATAAGTGCCAAATCTTTGTTCATTTGGATCCCAAGGCTTGCTTAACATTAGATCTACAAGACCTATTAGAACATCCTCTGCCACTTTATAGGCCATGGGTGGTACCCAAACAATCCTAGGCTCTACTGCCAACATCATACAATGATCTTTATTTAGAATAAAACAAATGTCATCCTTGTATTTTTCTATAACTGACTCAGGGATCCTCATTCTAGATTGCATTGACTTCTGGAAGTTCTTAAAGTATCCCCACAATGCTACATTTTAAGCATTCACATCACCTAGACTACTAATATAATCTCTTATTTGTGTAGATATAGGTTTGCTTGGATCCCAAACAATGTTATTGATTCCTAGAATTTCTCTTTTGAAATAGAAGAACAAACAAAGTATTAGCATGCCAAACTTGAAAGGGTATTTTGATTCCTTACTCTTCTTCAAATTCTTTAGCAACTGCTACCAGAGAAGCTCACATAGGTAATAATCCTTATTTTCCTTGATCATCTCATATGCCATGTATATAGCTATTTTGGAGACTGATTTCTCCTGATTGGTATAGTATATCTTATAGCCAATGATCATAGATGCAAACTTGACTGTATGATCCTCAATTGTAGTCATAGTCAGAGCCCTCTTGTCAAATTGTACTCCGATGGCTTCTATGACTGCTGCATTCTTCATAGATTTCAACTGTGGTATTGGACCAATAGAGCTTAAATCAGTGACTTCCCTTATTGCATCCTTTGTTATCATGTGTAGACTCAAGCCACGTGAACTCATCATGCATTCTTCTTAACACGTACAGGACCCATGCATCTTTAGTGAAAGTAGGGAAATCCAGGTACTGTATGAATTTCTTGTCTTCCAGGGGCTTGTATGTGTCCAATAGTTTGAATTGATCTCCACTTAAGTGATTTAGATATAACTCTGTGAGTTTTCCACCATCATGTTCATCTTGGGCAACATGGATATATGCCCTTACATCATCTTCATGCATAACTCCATAGGACACTCCTGAAAAAGAACCATCAAGATCAACTTCAGTGGATTTGTGTGGATGTTTCTTAAATTTAGGTCGTGATCTTTCAGTGATATCAATAACATGTGGTGTAGCCATTTTTGTAGTAATTCAAATAAGTTCACAGTAGGGTCTCAAACCAAAAAGTACCTCTTTTGCTAAATTAGGGTTTTGCTTGATCTTGCCTTGAACTACTTGGAATTTTTCTTTAGTTCACCTTAGACACTTGAGAGATTGAATGCAAAGTGATTTTTCCTCAGATACAACCCCTTTAACCCTCGCTTGCCAAAACCTAATCGTCATAAATGCTATCTTTCAAAAAGTTGTCTAACTCTTCTCTGTCATGCATAGTCAATCGAAACTTTTCTGCAATACTTCGTATTTGATCCTTCTCCACTAGAATTTCTTTCAATAGATCTATCATATGAAGCTTTTCATCATATCTTCATGCTAGATCTCAACATTGAATATATGGCTAGGGGATTTGGATTTTCAATACAGCTCCCCCTAAGCTAGAGCTCCCAATTTACTTCCTAGAGGAAGTATCTGCACTGAAGGCTGGTGTGGATCCATCCTTGATATTGTCAAAATCCTTCTTAATCTAGACCAAGTTCATTTCCTTCTTTATCTCCACCAGATCAACCTTGTTTTTACCTTTATCTTCTTTCAGCTTTGTTTTCCTCTTCTTTGCAAGAAAGTTTCTTTTCTCATTCTTTCTTCTATAGAATTTTGCAACATGCCCAAACTTATTGCAATTGTAGCATACCACATTCCTCTGTCCTTGATTCCTTCTATTGATTGAATTCATTCTTGATCTACATTGGTTAGCCATATGTCCAAATCTATTGCATGCAAAGCACTTTCCATTGAAGGATTGAGTATTCCTGGCATAGTTAAAACCATTCCTAACTAGACTTCTACATTCATTTGATCTATGACCAATTTTATTGCAATTGAAACATTGACTAGAGAATTATGGAAAATTATGATTTATTCTACTCCTACACTGAGTAGCCTTATGACTAAACTTATTGCAATTAAAATAATAGCCATTGAAAGATGGGTACCTTTGGGCATTTGGCTGCCTGACTGGAGGTCTCCTAGGTCTTCTTCTATGATTCTAGAGCTGGTTGCCTTTGTTTTTCCTCATTTCAATGTTTTCTTGACTTAATTTAGAACTTTTGCCTTTTTCAAATCCCAAGCCTTTTTTGTCATCTGAACTCTTCTAACTTTCAATCAACTCCTCAAGCTTTGCAAAGCTTATTTTGAATTTTTCTTTATAGCTATTAGTTGCTTCTAGATCAAATTTTAGAAGTAACACATCTTTAGCCAATTTATCACATTCCTTAGACTTATCCTTAACAACTTGATTCAGATGCCTTTGAAGCTCCTCTTTCTCTTCAACTTCCAATGTTAAGTTGTTTAGGGTTTTATGTGCTTCATTCAATTGATCACTTAGCTCCTTGCTTTTCTCTTTAAACTTCTTGACTTGCTCCCTTAGCTTTAGGATGCATTCATCAACTTCTTGAACATTAGCCTTCAGATCCCTGATTTCAGCTTTAGATCTTTCAAGATCAATAAGAGCTACTTTTAGTTCATCATTACTCTCATATGAGAAATTTCCAAATATTCTTGCTGCCATGACTACACTATCCCAGATCTTCCTCAAGCTATTAATCCTCTTCCAATGAGCCTTGCTCGGATACCAATTGTTGAATATAAGGAATACTGAGAGGGGGGTGAATCATTATTTTGTAAAACCATTTCTTAGCTTGTTCATTAATCCAATTACCAAAATTAATAACATGAAAGCAGAATAAACAAGAGAACAACAACCATAAAGACATAACACATGGACACCTAGATTTTTACATGGAAAACCCAAACAAGGGAAAAACCATGGTGACTGTTAGCTCACAATATATTATGATAGCAATATCAAATTACATGAAGGCTCATTGCCTTAGGGCTCACTGCCCAAGAAAATAGAAGAGAAGATAGAAGAAGGATTGGATCACTGCCAAGAGATGACTACTATAGGTGCATCTACAAAATGTTGTGGTATAGTACCAATTTTCTCAGTATACAAATTCAAAGGACTTCATATTGTCTGCCCTGCTTTTCTGCTCTACTTCACATATACTTTTGTCCTTCTACCTTTACTATCCTTTTGATAATTAAAAAACTACCTTAGGTTGTACAATCATAGAATTCACATTCTATCCACACACTTCTATACCTCCAACATCGAAATCCATCGAGTATATATATCTGCAACAATATTCATCTCACAATCAGGTTGGTAAGCCAGACATTAAACGTGTATACAAGTGTTATACCCTGTCGGCTTGATCTTGTGCACAAATAGGAATGTGGACCCAAATAAACATATAATAGTCTTCATATGATTCAGCATCAATCATTCAACAACTTGGATTAATTCTTCAAACAATGTATCCTCACTGCATATAGATCTAACTCACCTGTCAGCTTATTCCTTAAGTACACACTTGACCAATTCAACTGTCACATCATAAATTCCACTGCGGACCATATGAGACTCTAAAAATCATATCCAACATTCATCATTGACCTCTTAACATACCTTCAGAATCGTAAGACATAATAGTTCTTTATAGAAAAATGCAGATCTTGGAACTGCTGCTCTGTCACAGTGAAATACTGTCAAACTAGAAGTCGCTAAAGAACAACTTGTAGAATGTGATCAAAGGAACTTCAAAGGCTATAACTCTAGATTTAGGTAGTCATGATATGTATCTTTACTGCCTCAGAACCACAAGACAAAACATACCACAATGGAGGAATGCGGACCCTTTTTCTCTAGTACTGTTCACTGTCCCTAACTTAGGTTTTCTCACCTGAACTCAGCTAAATCATAGTAAGTCTTCTGGAGATCTTTAGGACTTGCAAACTTGAATATGACACCTTCAAAAAACTGCAAGCAATATACTTGACCGCACTCTATGACCTACAACTACAGAGGCATACTAACCCAATCTCTGTCACTCTGTAGCTTGCCCATACTTAGCCATTTTGACTAAGTTAGTCTTCTGGACCTTTGCCAAACCTTATTACTATCAGTGACAATAATCTATCAATAGTGTCTCTTGATTATGTTGCCAACACATGTTAGATTGTTCTTTGTTCTCAAAATGTCCATGCAGTACTTGTTTCTCAAATCCTTATGTATGTAAGGTCTTTTGTTGCTTATGAGGAGAACCACTATTATTTCCTACCGATGATAACCATCTTACTCTTTTTTGATCTTTATCTTTCTTATCTTGTTGATTTCATCTATCATAGAGAAATGGGATATGTTCCATTGTAGCATCTTTTTCATGTGTCATAATCTCTTGCTTCAGTTGTTCAAGTTGTTTTTCCAATGCATTTTGGTTAACTCCCAATCCTTGAAGGTATATACCATTTCTTCATGGATGAGGTATGTTATCAAGATTTTCCTTGTCCACTTCTATCATACCAATTATTTCATCGTAGTTGTAAAAATCTTGTTTTATTCTTATTTCATTTTGTCCTTTTCCTTTCTCTCTAGGAATTTCTTCTAAAGCGGGTTGTTCATCTCTTACTGTTTCTTGAATAGAAGGACTAGCCACTCGATGTAATAGTTTTGCTTTATATTTTCTATATCCCAAGAAGTTAAAATCTATTCATGAATTTGGTTCCTAATCATATTGTGGCCAAAAGTAGTCAAGGTTGAAGTGTTGTCTTGTAACCAAATTTTTATATCTATTGTGATGAATAGTATGTACTTGTCCATTCAAAGGAAAATTTACACAGTTATGAACCGTTGAAGGGACAAATTTCATAGATTTTCATAATGGGTGTCCTAATTGTAGCATCTTTTTCATGTGTCATAATCTCTTGCTTCAGTTGTTCAAGTTGTTTTTCCAATGCATTTTGGTTAACTCCCAATCCTTGAAGGGATAATGAAGGAGGAACCTTAGCATATATACCATTTCTTCATGGATGAGGTATGTTATCAAGCTTTTCCTTGTCCACTTCTATCATACCAATTATTTCATCATCGTCGTAAAAATCTTGTTTTATTCTTATTTCATTTTGTCCTTTTCCTTTCTCTCTAGGAATTTCTTCTAAAGCAGGTTGTTTGTCTCTTACTGTTTCTTGAATAGAAGGACTAGCCACTCGATGTAATAGTTTTGCTTTATATTTTCTATATCCCAAGAAGTTAAAATCTATTCATGACTTTGGTTCCTAATCATATTGTGGCCAAAAGTAGTCAAGGTTGAAGTGTTGTCTTGTAACCAAAGCTTTATATCTATTGCGATGAATAGTATGTACTTGTCCATTCAAAGGAAAATTTACACAGTTATGAACCATTGAAGGGACAACTTTCATAGATTTTCACAATGGGTGTCTTAATTTTACACAAAAAAGGTCAGATAGAGGGATAACATCAAATAGTTGTTCTACATATTTTTCAAATACCGTGACCAATAAAGATATTTTCCAAGAAGTGTTTATAACAGCTCCATTATGTGTCTTAATCATCATTTTAGAAGGATCATAGAAATCTTGTACCAAACCATGTGAATAGAGGAACTCCTTTGTTGCCACATTATTCATGCAATTAGGATCTACAAGTGTTCCATCCACAAGATTTTCCATTATCTTCACAGTGATATAAAGAGGTCCTTCAGTTTTTCCAGTTGTTCTATCATGAGGTGTAAACACAATTTTAGGTTCAGGGACCTTTCTTTTATATAAGACCTAGAAGGGAACCTAGTGTTATTGTTGTGATTAGAAGCCATGTGTATATGTTTTCAAATCAATGTAAAATCAGATTTTAAAAGGTTTTCAGAACTTATGCAAGGAACAAGTGCAAAATTGTGTAAGTTTATGACCTAAAATGCTTGATTTTTTAACTTGTTTTAATGCAAATAAGTAAAAGAAAAGGTGTTGTAAGGAAATTGATGAGGAGAATCCAATAATAACCCTAATAACAATCCAATAATGTAGAAATATCCTTCACAACATACCTTTCATGCAATTCTATATGAATGACAAGGCAAAATCTAGTGAGAATGCAAGATTTTAAACCCTAGACATGAAATCTAAATGCAAAATGCACTATGACGAAACACTACAGTTAGAAATAAGTCCTAAATGAGTGTTTAAAATAGTATTAAAATTTGAAACAAGATTTTAACCACAAACCCTAGCTAATGCAAAAAGTAGGTTATATGAAAAATGCACAATTTCAAGAAATTTTTAACAAATTAGGCATGAAAATGCAATGCAAATGAATAATAAATGATGAATTTCTGTAATTTAAATCAGATCTAATGAAAATAATATAAATTAAATGAAATTAAATTCAAATTATTTGAAAATGCAAACCTAAAATGTCAATTTTTTTCAAATTTTTCATTTTTTTCAATGTTTTTATAAATTTTCAAATGCAATAAGATGAAAATTAAATGAATGAATGAAATGAGTTTCAAATCTAATGCAAAAATCTGAAATTAAATAAAAAAATGTAAGCTAAAATGCCAATTTTTTCAAAATTTTCAATTTTTTTATAAATTTTCAAATGCAATAAAAAAATGATGAATGAAATGAATGCAAATTTGAAGTAAAACACTTAGCAAGGTGCAAAATTAAAATAATCATGGGTTCACCAAAATGTTTAGTGGAAAAAGAGGGGTTTCAATTTCAAGGTTAAATCCTCCTTTCACACCTTGCATTCAAGGATATAAATCAAGTCAAGCCACAACCTTTTGCAAGAGGGCTTTGCTATAGATTTAGTGTCCCTTAGAATGAAGAGGAAACTTGGAATTTTCTAATGAATTGATCAATTAAAATCCAATTATGCTTAAAACCCTAATTTCATAAAATCGTAAACAAACAGATGAAACATGACAAATGCTCACAGACAGAGATAGAATATTCAGAGTAAATACATACTAAACTTTGAGATTGCAAAGGTACTAGTTTCTGTCAAGATCTCTGAAAGTTGTTTGTAACCTATTTCTATTGTTCTGGGGATTTCTGTGTCTCGAGATCTGGAGGACTAATGAGCAGGCACCCTAGTCCAGGTCCTACTTTTCTACTTTGATCTACAATTCTGACACTCTATTATGCTTCCCTCCAATTCCACTCCTTCCACTTCTGCATCTATAACCTGCAATCACATAAAAGGGGGTTGGGGGTTGTGGTGTTTAGAGACTTTCCTCAGTCAAGCCCCAGAGAGACATTCAAGTCTTCTGAACACCATTGTCAGATAAGAGTGCGTATCTTTGTGGGATAGAGGCAAAAACCAATTGATAAATGATTGAAAACACAAATAAATGTCACCTTGGAGGTGTAGCTCACATATAGATGAAAATCATTCACATCATGAGAAGATGAAACCAATTCTGCATAACAAACACAATAATAAGATAAGTTTGCTATGCAACAATGAATATCTTGAATGCTCTAAAATCACAAATGTGCCAAAAGTTTATAAACATCTTCTCTAGTTTACAAATGAATCTCTAAACATGCTTATATATGCATCTAAACATATTCCCACTTTAATTTCGTAATTCAAACTTGAGATGTCAGCATGGGACCTAACTAATGGTCACATAACCAACACTTAAAATTTGGGACCCCACTAAATAGGGTAGGACTAGGGTGTAGGCACCCAAGTCCTCAATCCCTATTTAGGTTAGGGTTAAGCTCAGAAGAGTCCCCTAGACCCTATTTAACATGGGTTTTTAGGGATTTCCATCAGGATTTAAAATGAAAATGCATGATTACACTAAAAGAACCCAGGAACTAAACATAGGAGGGAAAAGTCCTAGGGAGACATTTTCTGACGTAACATCCACCAACACCATGACTAACATATACATCTATGTGCCCTTTTCTCTTGAGTCTATTGATATGCATCGGACAACTAAGAGGGGGGGTGAATAAGTTGTCACCAAAAACTTAATCACTTCTCCACTTAAACATTAATCACTCATTTACATCTATTATGATTTAACAATGAAAGCATGAAATTAGAAACTTAATCACAGATACAACATTAAACACAAGAGACACCAGATTTACGTGGAAAACTCCAAAGTGGGGAAAAACCACTAAGAGGATTAGCTCTCAAAATATATTGTAAACTTTGAAAAATGATGTTCAGGCTTGGTCACTCCACAGGCCTAGAACATATTGGCTCACTGCCATGAAGTACAACTAGGTCTAGCAAGCTCACTGCCTCAACCCTAAACCTAGAAAGATTACAATAAGAGCTATTAAACCTTACTGGCGGATCACTGCCAGGCTCACTGCCATGATCAACATCTTCTTCATGTCTGATATTGAAGAACAATAGTTCCTCTGCTCTGATCTTCCTTTTCACCTCTTTCCTTATCTTCCCATTTCCGCATACATATATCTTTTCCACAACTCGACTACAAATATTTATACACTTCATCAACCTTGGAATGATCATCAAGGTCCGCATTACAATCATCAACCATAAAACAATCTCCAAGGTCGGCATTACAAACATTTACAAAATAGGTCTTGGCCTATTACAACATTATGCAGAGGAAATGAAGTAAAAGTGTATGCAGATCATGTCATGCCTTAGCTAGGACTCAAACATGATCGTCCATGCTATAACACACTTCCATGATCTTCTAGGGATCTCCGTAATTATTGGAATTAACCAAGTTGGCTAAGATTGGTTACACGCTACGTTATCTGGGAACAATCTTCAAACATGATCTCAATTCCTTAACATGAACCAATGTCAAGATAGGAACATTATCAAGAGACATCCACAAGCATGTTATAATCATCAGGAGCAACTGCACAAACCTTAACCACTTTAGCCATAGGAATCTTCACACTAGAACACATGAACTTCACTGTCTCCAACTATCATAAAATAAAGATAGCTTGCGGACTACCAAAACATGAACCACTATGATTGTAGGCACTTATCATCATCCCAGACTTCCCTTTAGAACTGTAGAGAAAAATACTTTATTGCGGAGGAATACAGAAGAAAACACTTTCTCCCTGTCACTAGAGAATAATTAGAAAGAGTAGGTTCTACTCTGGTGAATGCAACTCTCTCAAATCTTCACACCAGAAGCTTGAACTCGGGATTTAGCATCTTTAGATAACCCTTCAAATAAGTTCCAATCCGTGGACCAAGATCTTTAAGTAAAAAGAAATGCAGAGCAATCTTTTAGACTATTCTTGATCATACAACTCACTTTCTATACTGCACTTCACTGTAACTCACTTGATTCTTCCAGAGAGGCCAATTTTTTCAATATTCTCAACATATAAAGTTTCCAAACAAGTAGTAGAATAGGATACAGTTAACACCAATGACAACAAAGATATGTTGACATCAATGACAACACCGATTAGGCACATACTTGCAATAGACTCTTCTTCTCTTTATTAGTTCAGAGACATTAGCTTCATCATCCTTTTCTGTAACAACAGTAGTAGGGGCTCTGGAGGCCTTGGTTACACTAGTAGGAGAGAATGAGGTCCTAGGTGAATTTCTAGTGTTGGGTGCAGGTACCTTTTCTTTAGTTTTCTTCTTTTGTTCCTTTGCAACACTAGCTTCTTCATCAGTTTTTCTTAGTTTTTGCCTGTTGTAATTGTTCTTTAGTCAACCTAGTCTTCTTAGTAGATTCTTCAATTATCTTCTATACTTTATTTTGAGATTTTTGCTTTGTTTGTTCAATTTTTATTTTCATTAATTTTTCCATGAAGGTATCAAACCTCTCTTCTATAGTGTCACAAGGTTTGCTAAGTGTTACCCCAGAATTTGAACTTGTAAATTTTCAAATTTTAGTGCATTCTCCTACATGTCCTTGGGCTTACCAAATGTAAAAAAAATTAAATTTGAAAATATGTGATAGACTGGCACAAAATTCCTCTTGTAAATTTGACCCCAATCCCATCGAGCCCAATCTAGCTAGTTTTCGTGTCAAGCTACATTACCATTTGTGAATTTTTAAACTTTATATTTTTTGGTTGGTGATCCACAAAAACAATTAAAATTTGACATCCAGCATGCTAGAGGATAAAGGGCTTCTAGTTTTTGCTTAGGAGGGTGTACTTACCTTTCTGTCCAAATTTCGTAAAGAACATAACTATTTTGGGGAAGTTATGGAGTTTTCTGTCTTCACCTTAAAGTGTGTTTTCAAAAGTTTCAAAATTATTCATAAGGCCAAATTTTCATATTCTTCAAAGTTAGAATTGACAGGAAATATAAAAAAATGTCACAAAAATAAATAACTTTATTCAAGTCATATATTGGCTTCAAAACCTTAATGTCGGAGAGGGTCCCACCATTTCCACTTTTAAATTAAAAAAATGCCGATGTCCAACAATAAAGGTCGGGGAGCTGAGAGTTTTTAAAAATCCTAAACTCCAAATAAAGGTTTAAAAGTTCTCATTATCTATGACTTTCTGACTTTCTCTTTGTTAGGAATTCTAGGGTTTTCAAAACCAAGTCTTCGCGGGTGCTGAAGCTCATTAAGGAGATGTAGTACAAAGGTAAAACACTAGAACTTATGACACCGGTAGATATTTCAAATAAATGGCAAGAAGAGATGGCTTCAAGGCTGCAGTGTCATCATTATGGCATATTGGTTTCCATCAATCCGTGATAGTGATTTAGTTCTGGTATTGATGAGGGTTGCTCAAGGAACTTATATATCGATAAAACCTCTTGAATCTGCATCACTTGGTTTGTAGAAGGGATGGAATTCATCAATTTCAGGGCTTAGTTAATAAGAGGTAATGGTGACATTACATATGAGTTGCAAACACTACTACAGATGTGCCAATTAATGGAGTTCATGTATAACTTTTACCCAAATGGCATTATCAAAGGAGGAGAACTGACCTTTATAAGGCAAGATACGACTTGGTACCAAATATTGATAATGCAGATGAAGCTTTTGTTATCAAATAGGTCTGCATGTTGAATGGATTCATGAGTGCAGAGTTGTAAGTCTAGTATATGTTTATGGATTGAGAATGTAGTGAATGCCAAGATAGACACAAGTGGAAGTCATAATTTTGCCACCTTTGCTAGCATCTTCCCAATCCATGCCAAAATTAGAATTTTCAAGCAGGGTGAGGGCCTCAATCAAAGTGAAATGAAAAGAGGATTTTTTCTAGATATTATAGTTGTTAATGGTTTGATAGACATGTATGCATGATATGGAATGAGAAGCTAGCACTGCCTCAAAGAAATTTATCCCATGGGATAGCAATGGATAGATGGTATGCACGAAATGGATTTGTTGAAAAAGCTTTAGAAAACTTTCATGTATATGCAATTGGTAGGTGTATAAGCCTCGTAGAATCCCTTTATTTCAAAATGGGAGCATTTATTGTAGTTTTTGCCAGATGTTGCAAATTGAATATGTTCAAGCAATGAAACATGTGGATGAAGCAATCTAAAAATTTAGACTTGATCAAGTTTTACAAATGGAGCGTGAACAACATGGTTTACAAATACCATTATCCTCCTTACCTGCACCAATATGAAAGCTTAGAATAATGTATGACTGGACCAATGCTGAGAAACAAGGAGCTCACTCACTTGATTGAGCCTGTACAAAAGAGAATTGATGTAGTTGAAAGATACATTAATATGCCAAACTAGAATTACTATTGCAAGTGGGATGATCCTTATGATTTGTGACTCCCCTATTGTTGACAATAATTTGGAGCCCATTCTTGTTAGCAAAGAAACTTAGACTGGTGGATTGCTAATCAATAAAAGGAGAGATAAAAGTGGTCTATCTCGATTGAGGTTGGAAGTGGTTGACCTAGTTATTAAAAAAGGAAATGGATATGCCAAGGGAACAGACACAAACTGAGATCACTTTAAAGGATGATCTTTCTTTCATGGATAGAACTAATCTATATCAGGCCTACTTCCTTTATTACATTATTGGTGAAACTATTGTTAGACAATTTGGAATGCAAGCAGAGGAAAAAGTCGATAATTTGGAGTTTGTATGACTGAAACATGTGAGAGAGATTTTAGGTTTGACCTCAACAGAGGCTCATATTGTATGCATTTATTGATGAATCCACTGCTTGATCACTGAAAGGCTCTATGAAGTTAAGAGATGAACGGGTTCAGATGCAAATCCATTGTTTACAGAGGTAGATTTATGTGTTGAGGCATCAAACAACATTGGCTATTGGAAACTGAGTAATCAATGGTCAAATACCAAAGGTGTTGAATTTAAGAGACTTGAAGGAAAAAGGTAGCTTATCTAAAGTATGTGCATTAAAGATGATCTTGATATAACCCGTGGTCCTTTAAATCAGAATTCCATAAATACAGCTCACAAACTCTATACTAATTCATGGTGTACAAAGCCAAGATTCTAGTTCCAAATCTCTATATGAAAATGCACTGATGGAAAGGCTCACAACATCACCCCAACTAGCAAAGAGGAGATCAGCAATGAAAAATTGAAAACTGCAAACCTGATAAGGTCACAAAGAACAAAAGTAATGATAAAAATGGCAAGCATTAACCTACAAACATTAATGTTAATGGCCAACACAATATAGTTGGAGCTAGGTTGCAGAGAGCTGCACATAGACATAACCTGTTACACAGTCATGGTGTCAATTATTTTCACTTTTCATCAAAGTGTTTTTGGTACTATTAGTCATCACTACAATTAATGTGTACTACTAGCTTCTTTCTAAATCAGTGTTGCTTGGTAGTGGGAGATGTCAAAATTGGAGATTGTTTGGGCTCTATACAAGTAATATACTTCATGTTTGGTGATTTGGTTTAATTATTTCCGGGTAACTAGGGACTGGAGGAAACAAATAATTGACCAAATAACTAGAATCGATGGAATCCCAAAAGTCACCTTCCCTCAAGATGGAATTAGAGGCAATGAGAAATTTCCCAATAATCAGTTACGGGAAAGAAATAGAAGTTTATTGTAACTTTATTTCAAGAAGTAGTTACAATGGGGAAGGTTTTATTTTTCATCTAAGGAAGCAGTTACAGGAACCGAAAAGTATGAGTGAATAGACTTATAAATATGTAATTGATATACTTTCAAAAGCATCTTTCTGTCCAGTTGTTCTGTGAAACAGGGGAGGAGGAGAAAGTTTTATTTTCTAAATTTGTAATCAATTATAGTTTTTCTTAATTCAGCTTATGTACAGGAGCATTTCTGGAAGCTTTGAGTTCTGTTCTGTTGAAGAAATGAAGAATCATTTATAGAATTTTGTGTCTTTAAATATCTTCTCTGGTTGCAACTTTTCTTATGTCAATTTGTAATTTGTCTTCAATATTGTTCCTATTATATTGGTTTGAGTTGAGAGGAATATAGTTGTCTTTTATCGATCTATTATCATTCGTGGGTGTGGGATAAAAGGGCCTTTTATCATCTGTCTGCATTCATTCCATTCTGAACTAATCTTTCGCATCTATTTTCATAGTTAGGAGTAGGTGTTAGTGTGCCTTTCCTGCTTTCTTGTTAAAAGCACATCCAGTTTTAATTCATTGCGTATCTATTGAAGGTAGTTGCGCCTTGTAAAATAAGTAGAGAGAACTTGCAACTAACATTGCAAGTGACTCAACTATTGGTCAAGTTGTCCTTCATGTGGGCAAAGGAGTATAAACTTGAAAGGACAAATCTGTTAACCAACGCTAAGCATCAGTTTAGCTAGACCAACTAGAGTATCTTCTAAAACTTCATATGGGTAAGTGAAAGAAGATGGGGGGCCAAAAAGGGGTCTTAAGTGGCCACTTTTTTTTTCTGAAATCAAGAAATGTTGGCCTTAGATGAGAAATTGAGCATAGTTGCACTCAAAATTTGGAGATGCAACCAAAATAGTGTTTGTAGTGCTCCGAGTCTAATTTCTAAACTATTTTTTTTTTTAAAATGGTATAGATTAAGGGGTTTAAAAGAGGGAGCCACAGAAATTGGTGTTGTTTCTGTCGAAAAATAGAACATAAAATGTTTTGTGGCTCCCTCAAAAGGTTAACTTTTTTTGGTATTTTTAAAATTTCTTCAGTGAGAAATTAGCTAATAGCATGTAGTTTATGCCTAATTTTTCTGATAATTTTTTGATGAATATTTGATTTTTTACTAATTTTCAAAGTGGACACATCCTAAAAAATAGAATTTTGGCTGAGCTACCCCTATAAATTTTGAAAACTAATTGAAAATCATTTTTTTTAATATGTGTAGAATGGAGTCTAGTTTCTAAATATGTAATTTTTTTGAAATTTCAATGAATGGTTAATTTACAATGAAAAAAAGACCAAACAGTAGTTTTTGCCCAAAAATGGACACACAAACAAAAGAAATTAAAGATGAAAGGCTTAACATTGTCAAAATGTGAAAAAAATTACATCGTTAAATAGCTAAGAGAAAGCCTAACATTACCCAGGTGTTTGATTTGTTCAACCTTGAAACACGTGTAAATATGAGGGTTAGCACGAACAAATTATGTGAAATCTTGTAGAATTTGCAAAAACACGTCTATGGATGTTGAGAAGGCACTCCAAACCTTTGGGTTGGAAATCCAAAGCAAATCCCAAGCCTAAGGCTTGCGATTCCCAAAGAACAATATAACATGAGCACATTATAACGCAAGAACCTTATAACGCGAGTGCGTTATAATGCGCTTGTGTTATATTGTGCTTTTTTCCTTTTTTGCATGTTTGTCGGTGTTTTCCCAGTTTGACATAACGTGCTCGCATTATGTCTTCCTTTGAATAATTTATGTTCAAGTTTCATAAGTATGTTTCATGGATGTGTCTATGTATATATGTATGCTTGTAGGTATGTATGCATGCTTTTATGTATGTACATGTATGCATGCTTGTATGTATGTACATGTATGTATGCATGTTTGTATGTATGTATGTAAGTGTTTTGGGTTTAGGGTATATAAGGACCTAATCCTGTATAGTTTTTAGGGTTGAGGATTAAGGGTTGAGGGATTAGGGATTAAGTAATAGGTAGAGGGTAGAGGGTAGAGATTAGAGGATTGAGGGTTACAGTTGAGGGTTAATATTTAGGTTGTTGAGTGTATAAGATTAAGTGTGTAAGGCATGGGGATTAAGGTTTAGGATATTGGGTTTAGGGTTTACGATATGGATTGAGGGTATATAAGGCATAGGGTAACTTGGGTTGAGAGCACGTATGGTTTAGGTTTAATTTAAGTATAGGGTTGAGGCACAATATTAAGGGTTTAGGATATAAGGGTGAGGTGATATGGTATAGGGATGAGGGTTTGTGGGTGTAGGCTTCAGGGTTTAAGGTATAGGGTTGAGGATTAAGGGATTAGGGCTTAAGTATATGGTTGAGGGTCTAGGGTTGAGGGTTTATGGATAGGTTTTAGGGTTTAAGGTTTAAGGGTTAAGGGTCAAGGGATAGGGTTTAAGGTTTAGGGCTAAGGGATTAGGGTTTAAGGTATAGTCTCTTAGGTTGAGGGTTTAAGAATAGGGTTAGCATTTAGGGTTTAGGTATGAGGGATTAGGGTTGAGGGTTGAGGGTTGAGGGATTAAGGTTTAAGGTATAGTGTTGAGGGTTGAGTGTTTAGGGATAGGGTTTAGGGTTTAGGGTTGAGGGATTAAGGTTTAGAGTTGAGGGATTAGGGTTTAAGGAATAGTGTTGAGGGTTGAGGGTTTAGGGATTAGGGTTTAGGGATTAGTGTTAGGGTTCATGGATTGGGGTTTAAGGAATAGTGTTGAGGGTTTAGGGTTTAGGGTTGACAGATTAGGGTTTAATGTTGAGAGTTGAGGGTTGAGGGTTTAGGGATAGGGTTGATGGTCAAGGGATTAAGGTTAAAGTAGAGTGTCTAGGGTAGAGGGATTAGGGATAGGGTTTAGGGTTGAAGTTTTAACAATTAAGGGTTGAGGCTTTAGGACCGAGGGTTTAAGATATAGTATTGAGTGTCGAGGGTTTAGGGATAGGTTTTAGGGTTTAAGTTTTAAGGATTAAGGGTTGAGGGATAGGGTTTAGGGTTTAGGGATAAGGGATTAGGCTTTAAGGTATATTGTCAAGGGTTGAGGGTTTAGGAATAGGGATAGCATTTAGGGTTTAGGGATTAGAGATTAGGGTTGAGGGTTGAGGGATTAGGGTTTAAGGTATAGTGTCGAGGGTTTAGGGTTTAGTGATAGGGTTTAGGGCTGAGGGTTGAGGAATTAGGTTTTAGGGTTGAGGGATTAGGGTTTAAGGTATAGTGTTGAGGGTTGAGGGTTTAGGGATAGGGTTTAGGGTTGACAGCTTAGGGTTTAGGGTTGACGGATTAAGGTTTAATGTTGAGAGTTAAGGGTTCAGGGTTGAGGGTTTAGGGATAGGGTTGATGGTCAAGGGATTAGGGTTAGAGTCAAGGGTAGAGGGATTAGGAATAGGGTTTAGGGTTGAAGGTTTAAGGATTGAGGGTTGAGGCTTTAGGGATGAGGGTTTAAGGCTTAAGATATAGTGTCGAGTGTTGAGGGTGTAGGGATAGGTTTAAGTTTTAAGGGTTAAGGGTTGAGGGATAGGGATTAGGGTTTAAGGTATAGTGTTGAGGATTGAGGGTTTAGGGATAGGGTTTAGGGTTGAGGTATTAGGGCTTAGGGTTGATAGATTAGGGTTTAATGTTGAGAGTTGAGGGTTGAGGGTTTAGGGATAGGGTTGATGGCCACAAGATTAGGGTTAAAGTAGAGTGTCGAGGGTAGAGGGATTAGGGATAGGGTTTAGGGTTGAAGGTTTAAGGATTGAGGGTTGAGGCTTTAGGGATGAGGGTTAAGGGATTAGGGTATAAGATATAGTGTTGAGTGTCGAGGGTGTAGGGATAGGTTTTAGGGTTTAAGTTTTAAGGGTTAAAGGTTGAGAGATAGGGATTAGGGTTTAGGGATAAGGGATTAGGGTTTAAGGTATAGTGTCAAGGGTTGAGGGTTTAGGAATAGGGCTAGTGTTTAGGGTAGAGGCATTAGGGATAGGGTTTAGGATTGAAGGTTTAAGGATTAAGGGTTGAGGCTTTAGGGTTGAAGGTTAAGGGATTAGGGTTTAACATATAGTGTCAAGGGTACAGGGTTCATGGATAGGGTTTAGGGTTTATGGATAGGTAGAGAGGTGAGGGAAACAAAGGTGAGAGATAGAGAGGTGAGGGGAAAGATATAATAAAATGAGATAGTGAAGTTAACAACTTGAGGGAAACATGGGTAAGGAGGAGGGAGAGAGATGGAGAGGAAGGGAAATATGTAGAGAGCTATGAGAGATATACAAGTGAGACCTATAACCTAGGGAGAGAGGAGTGAGAGAGATAGGGGAGATATGGGGGTGAGGTAGATAGGGGAGGAGAGGGGTGGATAAGGGTTGAGGGTTTAAGGCTTTAGGGTTTAAGGGTGAAGGGTTTAGGGTTTAAGGGTTGAGGTATTAAGGGTTTAGGGTTGCAGGATTAGGGTTTAAGGTATAGTGTCGATGGTAGAGGGTTTAGAGATAGGGTTAAGGATTTAAGGGTTGAGGATTTAAGGATAGGGTTTAGGGTTTAGCGATAATGGATTAGGGTTTAATGTATAGTATCAAGCGTTGAGGGTTTAGGGATAGGGTTTAGGATTTAAGGTTTAAGGGTTGAGAGTTGAGGCTTTAGGGATAGGGTTTAGGGTTTTGGGATAAATGATTAGGGTTTAAGGTATAGTGTCAAGGGTTGAGGGTTTAGGGATAGGGTTTAGGATTTAAGGCTTAAGGGTTGAGGGTTGAGGCTTTAGGGATAAGGTTTAGTGTTTAGGGTTAAGTGAGAGACCTAGATGGCTAAGGATGGATGGAGATGTAGACAAGGAGTGACTGAGAGATGTAGAGAGGGGAGAGGTAGAGAGGTGAGGGGGAGACAAAGGTGAGAGATATAGAGGTGAGGGGAGAGATATAATAAAATGAGAGAGTGAAGCTGACAACTTGAGGGAAATATGGGTAATGAGGAGGGAGAGAGGTGGAGAGGAAGGGAAAAAAGTAGAGAGTCGTGAGAGATATACAAGTGAGAGACCTATAACCTAGGGAGAGAGGGGTGTGCGAGATAGGGGAGAGATGGGGGTAAGGTAGATAGGGGAGGAGAGGGGTGGATAAGGGTTGAGGGTTTAAGGGTTAAGGCATAGGGTGACTTGGGTTGAGCATGTATGGTTTAGGTTTTAAGTATAGGGTTAAGGCACAATATTTAAGGTTTAGGGTATAAGGATGAGGTTATAGGGTATAGGGATGAGGGTTTGTGGGTGTAGGTTTTAGGGTTTAAGGTATAGGGTTGAGGATTGAGGGATTAGGGCTTAAGTATATGGTTGAGGGTATAAGGTAGAGGGTTGAGGGTATAAGGTAGAGGGTTTAGAGTTTACAACTGGGGGATAATGTTCAAGGTTGAGTCTCTAAGATATCAAGTTTAGGGTTTAAGGTTGAGGGTATAAGGCATATGGATGAGGGTTGATGGTTTAGAGCATAAGTATAGGGTTGAGTGTATAGGGTATAGGGTAGAGGTTTGAAGGTTGAGGGATAATGTTCAAGGTTGAGTGTCTAATGTTAAGTGTATAGGGTATAGGGTTTAAGGGTTTAAGGTTTAGGTTTTTAAGGGTATCTAGGGGTTGAGAGTTTAGGGTTTAAGGTTATATGGATTAAGGGTTTAATAGTTGAGGGTTTAAGGGTTGAGGGATTAGGGTTTAAGGCATAGTGTCGAGTGTAGAGGGTTTAGGGATAGGGTTGGAGGGTTTAGGGATAAGGGATTAGGGTTTAAGGTATAGTATTGAGCCCGTTGAGGGTTTAGGATTAAGGATAACATTTAGGGTTTAGGGATGAGGGATTAGGGTTGAGGGTTGAGGGATTAGGGTTGAGGGTTGATTGATTAGGGTTTAGGGATAGGGTTTAGGGTTTAGGGTTGAGGGATTACAATTTAAGGTATAGTGTTGAGGGATTAGGGATAGGGTTTAGAGTTGAGGGATAGGGTTTATGGTTGATGGATTAGGGTTAAGGGTTGAGGTATTAGGGTTTGACATTGAGGGTTGAGGGTTGAGGTTTGAGGGTTGAGGGTTTAGGGATAGGGTTGAGGGTCGAGGGATTAGGGTTAAAGTAGAGTGTCAAGGGTATAGGGATTAGGGATAGGATTTAGGGTTGAAGGTTTAAGGATTAAGGGTTGAGGCTTTAGGGCTAATGATTAAGGGATTAGTTTAAGATATAGTGTTGAGGGTCGAGGTTTTAGGGTTTAAGGTTTAAGGGTTAAGGGTTGAGGGATAGGGTTTAGAGATAAGGGATTAGGGTTTAAGGTAGAGTGTCATGGGTTTAGTGATAGGGTGTATGGTTTAGGGTTGAGGGATTAGGGTTTATGGTTGAGGGAATAGGGTTTAAGGTAAATTGTTGAGGGTTTAGGGATAGGGTTTAGGATTTAAGGTTTAAGGGTTGAGGATTGAGGCTTTAGGGTTTAGGGTTAAGTGAGACCTAGATGGCTAAGGATGGATGGAGAGGTAGACAAGGAGTGATTGAGAGACATAGAGAGGGGAGAGGTATAGAGGTGAGGGAGAGAGATAAGTGAGATATAGAGAGGTGAGAGATAGAACATGAGCTAATGGAACTAGAGGTGAGATATTGCAAAGGTGCTATCAAAGGTTAGATAGGCACAAATATTTATGGATCAATCTATAGCAGGACAAAACATGAGTGTGTTATAATGCACTCACATTTTGTCCTTCTATAGAAATGGTAAAAAGGCTTGGACCCCCATGATCTAGGCCCACATGCTTTGTTTTCATGTTGTTTATGCACATGTTCCGACAAAAAAAAGTGTTTTCATGCTATTGGGAAGTTCACATGCACATTTTGCACATTCTACCACCTTTTCATAATCTTTCCACCACCTTTTCTTCTTTACCAACTTGAGAAGGAGTAAATAACATAGTTTTCACATCGAATTTGATATATATCTATTCAAGTTTCAATTTTTGTAGTGTTGCAATGTTAATTGTGATTGAATTTTAGGAATTTAACATTATAGATTGGTTAATAGTATTGTTGTTACTAATTCTATTTGAGTGTTATTCAATTTAACATTGAAAAGGAAGCAAGTGGTGAAAAACTCAAATTGTTGAGGAGTTTGATGCAAGAAGAAAAAAACACTACATAATTGGGTACTCTCTCCATTTGAATCTCCATTTTTTAGGTATGTCAAGTCTTTACATGCATGTTATTTACATTTTCCTTAATTATATTTGAATTACTTTATCATACATGTTTATATCACTCGTATCCAGTATACATAATAAAATATTATGGATACATATCTTGTATTTATATAATAGACTATGTTTTAAATTAGTTCATGGTATGCATAATAAAAGATATCTCAAAGGTCAACATTAATTAAAATAGACACAATCACAATCAAGAAAGCATCCTACAATCTCACATGATGCCATGTATATTTTCTACACTTGGACTCTTTAATAATTATGTGTAATAAACAAACCTTAACATACCATGATGTCAAACTATACAAGAATAAATCCTTACAACATATAAATATACAATCCCACTATTATCTTGTCATATTAACAAGTTAAAATACAAATGAATAGGTGCCAAGATCATACAAGTATGCACATGACATGATGATTTGTATCCACATATCTTGGGCTAGGACATTCCTTATGCACCTATTCATGATGATTTGTATGCACATGACACAACAATATTTCAAAATTTCCTAATTGTCCTTTGTGAGCACATGATGGTGGTTACCTTGATCAACTATACACCATTCAATACCCTAAATTACGGAGATTAGTCTAATGATTTTTATGAAAGTCCTAGGTATGTGATGCAAAGGTAGGGTTCAACTCAATCCAAAGGAGGCATATTTCACAACAATGGGCTCATACCAACAGTTTCTTCAAATTTCATAAGCTTTCCTCTCAAGCAATCTCCCTCTACAAAGGCACAAATAGGGTCTTCAATACTTCAAAACCTAACAAGGTTACTAGAGGTCTTCTTACCCCTCAAGAACTTAGACACAACCATTCTAAACCCTTACTCAAGTCTGCACTCTTCAATTGTTGTCTATTCCTTCACAAGCCACCCAAACCCTAGTAGCCGTAGTACCAACAAAACACCTTCTCAATTCCAAATTTCAATTTTTTGATCTCAACCAAGTCTCAAATAGCCAGAATAAAAAAAATTATCTTCTAGATCACTTCCCTATTTACCAAATCATTAAACCCTCATTTAGGCCATTCTAGGCATGCTCAAGGTGGGTTTATTGGAATTCAATACCTTAGGCTCTGTTTCACCTTACCAATGCTTCCAACACATCATAATATGTTTGCCTATGCTTCCTAAACTATCATCCACACTTTAACAATGCTCTTTCATCAAAACCCTACTTGAAAGCATCACTTTTCACTAAAACAAGACATGTGATTTAACAATTATAGATTGTAGTGTTGTAATGTTAATTGTGATTAAATTTTAGGAATTTAACATTTAACAATTTTGAGGATTATATTCATCATAAATAAGTCACTTTTAGTCAATAGAAGCCAAAATACATCCATTTGCAATCATGGATTAGTTAAGAATAGCTAGGACTCTATCTAACTTACAGACTCGTATGCAGAGAGCGAACCAGAGATAATGGTACTCTTTTGCTTACAAACTTGAACTTGGACTTGATACTTTCTAAGACTTCACTCGCCTAGAAATCGTTGACAAATGAAGGCGGCCCTGTCACCTTTTATAGGAAGAAGGGGCAGATCTTGTAACCTTCTTTCTTGAATTACAATTTGAAATCCGTCCATAGAAAGTGGACACATTGCAACTCCTTTGTCGAAGAGTGACCCAAATGGAGATAGGCATCTTCGAGTGGGTCCCAATCACTCGTGAACAGAGAAAGGAGGGGACAGACAAGATAGAAAAATAATAACCTTTTACAATGTCTTCTTTTTGATTACGAGAAGGATAACTCGTGCTTACTGTAAGGCACATAAGCTTTTCCCCTTTTACCGTGGAAGGGCCCACGTCTATCCTTTGACATGAAGAGATAGATATCTTCAGTGGCCAACATGCCTGGTCCACTAGCTAGTGCTTGGATCAGAATCACTTAAGATGCGTTGGGCATACATAATACAACCTTCACATGATTCGCTTGGTGGATGAGTACAATCAGGGGCACGGTGGTCAGTTGTATTAAAGGTGGGAACTCGAGGATCATCTCGTGGATCATACTCGCAATTAGCACAAGTTTGATTGGATGAATGTGGAACACATCCTGTAGGTGCCTGTTGAGTTGATGCATTTTCTTTCCAGATGATACTCATGGTTTTCATCTTATAGGGGCCATAGAGTCCAAAGGACATGCCTCGTGGATCTGTACGTTCCATTCTATAAGTCTTTGTATGAATCCAAATAGGAATTTGTTGAGAATGGAAGAATCTTAATCTATTAGCAACTGTCCAATGTTCAAAAATAGAGGAAGATCCAGCTAATCCATAAGCTTGACAAAGGTGTCTGCTAATGGGATTTTCTTCTAGTGAGTCAATGGTGAGTTTGAAGATGCATCCAGTATAAGCTGAAGTCCCATTGAATTAAAGATCCTCAGCAGGTGGATATGGTCCTTGGAATAAATCTATGATTAGCTTCTTTCCATGTTCATCATTCAACCATTAATTTGGTCTGTTGACCTTTGGATTGAGAAACTTAACAGGAAGAACGAAGTTCCCACACCAATTCTAGAGAACATGTCCCACATTAGGATCAATTGGTTTTGCTTCTACTGAGAACTGGAAGAATGGTCGTTTAGTCCATAAACCTAGATATGTTAGTTGTTGTTTGGCTACTAACATCTTAAAGCGGTCTGAAAGAAATTCATTAGCCATTTGAAAGTTATGAAGATCCCTTCTTTGGAAAGGATTCGTACTCCATTCTCGGCAGCTATCTTTGTACTAGCAATGTTCTCTTATTCTAATTATTCAGATAATCCTGGAAGGATTCTGATTTACTTTAGAAGGAACTGGTTCTGAAGTATGGCCTTCTCTTGACATAAAATCTGCAAAGATATTTTCAACTCCTGGAAGGTGAATGAAATCAAATTCATAAGTACTTAACAATTGAGCCCACCTGAGGAGTCATCCTCTAACAACTTTATTTTTAGATTCTTTTCTAAAGAATCCCCGCAGATTTTGCAGATCACTTTTGAGGAGAAATCTCTTATTAGCAATAAATATTTGAAATTCTTGGAAGGTATTTACAACAGCAAGGATTTCTTTATGAGTACTATGGTAGTCTACTTCACTATTTTTGAAGCTACCAAAAATATATCTAACAATCTCACCTTTGTCTTTGGGATCGTGAGATGTTGTTTTATGTTCTCTAAGAACATCGGCCCACGCACCTTCACTGGCATCTATTTCCACAATTTTGAAACCATTACCTGGTAACTTGAGAGGTGGAAGCTGAGAATATTTGTGTTTGATTCTAGCTATCAAACTGTCATGCTTCGTTGTCCATGGTGGTGGCGTCTTTCCCAGAAGCTTGTTTAACTCAATTCTGTCTTCAGCAAGCTTATAATAAAATACTGCAATATAATTTACAAGGCCTAAGAAGCATTGTAATTCTTTGACATTAGTAACTGCAAGATTAGAAATTTCTTCATTTGTATTGCTCCTTATATAGCTCTATGTATTGCTCATACAACTCAGAATCCTGTTGTAAGACCTCTTCCTGTAAGTCTCGTCAAAGCTTGTTGTGTTAGGGCAAATTTGAGGTAATAATCTTGTATTTCGAGCGCAGATTGGAGCGTAGGTTTGAGCGCAGAATGGATAAGCCAAGAACTTCTAGATCAAATGTGGAAAGCTTCAACCATACAGCAGATTGCAACACAAAAGTTCAGTTCACCAATTTCTTTGCTGATAATGAAAGTTCTTTCAGTACTTCTGAATATAGCAGTAATACTTTAGAAGAAATCTCTTCCAGTCAATATGAAGATAAAGAATTTTGTGTGCCTAAGATTAAAGCTTCTGAAATCTATAGAGATGTTCCCAATAGCTTAGTTGATATGTTCAATAAGCAATCAGGTCTTAAGAATTGGTTTGGTTATAAGACCTCTCAACGATGTCATGTAGCAACCCTTCAACATGTTGTAACTGGTGGTATTGAAGGAAAACTAAACATCTTTTCTGATAAAGAAGTTCAAAAATTCCAAAAGGTAGCCCTAGCAAGTCCTGATAATCCTTAGTTCATGCACCTGTCCTATGTTAGGATTGGCATTAAAGGACATTACCGAAAAGGTCTACTGATCATCGTAATGATGATGTTAAAAGATGCTAGATTTCTTAAGCTGTCTCATTCTCTTCTAGGAATTGCTTGTGACTCTATGCCTCGAATCTACCCTAACACAACAAGCTTTGACAGGACTTACAGGAAGAGGTCTTACAATAGGATTCTAAGTTGTATAAGCAATACAAAGAGCTATATAAGGAGCAATACAGATGAAGATTAAAACACTTGTTGGCTCGTTATGGTTAGACAACAATGATAACAATAGACAATAACATCATCGGCTCTGATTCCAACTTTTAAACACAGCTACAAATGACAAATGAAATGCGGAACAGAATATATGACTTGCAGATAGATCTTATGTATATTATTATTTCTAATACTCAGGAACAATATATTCATCATATTCAATGCGCGCTGGCATGATATCCTTATATGCAGAAAGAGGAGATTAAAACATTTAGCCTAGACTCTATCTAACTTACAAACTCATATGCAGAGAGTGAAACAGAGATAATGGTACTCTTTTGCTTACAGACTTGAACTTGGACTTGATACTTTCTAAGACTTCACTTGCCTAGAAATCATTGAGAAATGAAGGCAGCCCTGTCACCTTTTATAGGAGGAGGGGGCAAATCTTGTAACCTTCTTTCTTGAATTACAATTTGAAATCCGTCCATAGAAAGTGGACACGTTGCAACTCCTTTATCGAAGAGTGACCCAAATGAAGATAGGCATCTTCGGGTGGGTCCCAATCACTCGTGAACATAGAAAGGAGGGGACAGACAAGATAGAAAAAGAATAACCTTTTACAATGTCTTCTTTCTTATCATGAGAAGGATAACTCATGCTTACTGTAAGGCACATAAGCTTTTCCCCTTTTACCATGGAAGGGCCCACGTCTATCTTTTGACATGAAGAGATAGATATCTTCAGTGGCCAACATGCCTAGTCCACTAGGTAGTGCTTGGATCAGAATCACTTGGGATGCGTTGGGCATACATAATACAACCTTCACATGATTCGCTTGGTGGATGAGTACAATCAGGGGCACGGTGGTCGGTTGTGTTGAAGGTGGGAACTCGAGGATCATCTCATGGATCATACTCACAATTAGCACAAGTTTGATTGGATGAATGTGGAACACATCCTGCAGGTGCCTATTGAGTTGATGCATTTTCTTTCCAGATGATACTCATGGTTTTCATCTTATAGGGGCCATAGAGTCCAAAGGACATGCCTCATGGATCTGTACGTTCCATTCTATAAGTCTTTGTATGAATCCAAATAGGAATTTGTTGAGAATGGAAGAATCTTAATCTATTAGCAACTGTCCAATGTTCAAAAATAGAGGAAGATCTAGCTGGTCCATAAACTTGACAAAGGTGTCTGCTAATGGGATTTTCTTCTGGTGAGTCAATGGTGAGTTTGAAGATGCATCCAGTATAAGCTGAAGTCCCATTGAATTGAAGATCCTCGGCAGGTGGATATGGTCCTTGGAATAAATCTCTGATTAGCTTCTTTCCATGTTCATCATTCAACCATTGATTTGGTCTGTTGACCTTTGGATTGAGAAACTTAACAAGAAGAACGAAGTTCCCACATCAGAATCAATTGGTTCTGCTTCTACTGAAAACTGGAAGAATGGCTGTTCAGTCCATAAACCTAGATATGTTAGTTGTTGTTTGGCTACTAACATCTTAAAGCAGTCTGAAAGAAATTCATTAGCCATTTGAAAGTTATGAAGACCCCTTCTTTGGAAAGGATTCGTACTCCATTCTCGGCAGCTATCTTCGTACTAGCGATGTTCTCTTATTCTAATTATTCAGATAATCTCGGAAGGATTCTGATTTACTTCAGAAGGAACTGGTTCTGAATTATGGCCTTCTCTTGACATAAAATCTACAAAGATATTTTCAACTCCTGAAAGGTGAATGAAATCAAATTCATAAGTACTTAACAATTGAGCCCACCTGAGGAGTCATCCTCTGACAACTTTATTTTTAGATTCTTTTCTGAAGAATCCCCACAAATTTTGCAGATCACTTTTGAGGAGAAATCTCTTGTTAGCAATAAACATTTGAAATGCTTGGAAAGTATTTACAACAACAAGGATTTCTTTGAGTACTATGGCAGTCTACTTCACTATTTTTGAAGCTACCAGAAATATATCTAACAATCTCACCTTTGTGTTTGGGATTGTGAGATGTTGTTATCTGTTCTCTAAGAACACTGGCCCACGCACCTTCACTGGCATCTGTTTCCATAATTTTGAAACCATTACTTGGTAACTTGAGAGGTGGAAGATGAGAACATTTGTGTTTGATTCTTGAAATCAAACTATCATGCTTTATTGTCCATGGTGGTGGCGTCTTTCCCAGAAGCTTGTTTAACTCAATTCTGTCTTCAGTAAGCTTATAATAAAATCCTGCAATATAATTTACAAGGCCTAAGAAGCATTGTAATTCTTTGACATTAGTAACTGCAAGATTAGAAATTTTGTTTAGGATGTGTGGTTGTGCCTCCATTCTCCCCCCCGGAAGAAGCTTGATGCCAATGAACACAATATGGTTTTGAGCAAAGAAAGACTTGGAAGGATTGATAGCAAGACCATGATGTTGGCAAATAGAAAGGAATTGGCGGAGATGAGCAAGATGCTGGGGCATATCGTGGCTAAAAACAAGAATGTCATCTATGTAAGGTTGGATAAATTTGGCATAAGGTCAAAAAATAACATCCATTTTCTATTGAAAAATGGAGGGAGCGGTTTTGATACCGAATGGAAGAATAGTCCATTCATAGAGACCTTGGGGTACAGAGAATGTTGTTTTGTAAAAGTCAGCACTTTTGAGACTAGTCTGCCAAAATCCTTTTGTGAGATCAAATTTAGAATACACATGACTACCTTGAATAGTCTGCCAGATATGATCCTTACTAGGCAGTGGATGTCTATTATCAACAAGACAGTCATTTAACGTCTTATAATTGACAACTAGCCATTTCTCCGATAATTCCTTACCGTTCTCATCAACTTTTGGAATGTACATTGCATGACATGAGAATGGGGATTCAGAAGTTTGGATGATACCCTATTTTTCAAGGTCTGCAACTTTTGTTCTACAAGTTAATGCTTCAGAGGAATTCATTAGAAAATAATTTGCTTTGGCCTTGGTCATGAGTTCATTACTTTGTGGATCTTGTTTGAGTGGGAGATCACAGGCCAGGTTCCTTTTCTACTTCTTTAAATCCTTTGTCAGGACGGTGGCAGCAAAGGCAGTCTTAATCTCTGTCAGAGATTCTTGTCCTACATCCATTTGTTTGGAAAGCCAAACTGCATTAACTGGTTTCTTCTTCTTTTCTTCTTTTAGCTTAGTTGTATAAGCTAAATCTTGATAAAGCCTTGGGAACTGATATCTATTCTAAATGATAATGAAATCAGAATCAATAGTAAAAGGTTCCCATTTTTGAATAGCTTTGCTTCCAATAACACCATCATATCCATATACTTCATAATGGATGAATTGCAAAGTATCCATGAATCCATCAATTTCAATTTAAACCGGAGCTTGACAAATGGCAGTACTATCACCCTTTTCAAAATTGCCGAAGGTGATCTTTGTGGTTCCTTCCATCCAGGCATCATGAGGAAATGCATTGTACCTGGCAATGTTAAGATCTGCACAAGTATTAATTAGAAATGCCAGAGGGTATGCCATTATACCTAGGAAATGAATGATTAATATCATTCCTGGACATACAGTAGTACTTGTATTGTGCCTATAGGGTTCTTTGTGAACTATTGTGCGTGTATGAGCTTTCATCTGTCTACTGCTAGATCCTTCTTCAAAAGGAACCCTTGGTTCTTCTTCTTCTACCATAGTTTGATGGATGAGAGGGTTGTAAGGCTTTTCTTCACAATACAGTTGATCTTCTTGAAAGGATACTGGAGCAGGCAACTATATAGATCCAGCCAAATTAAACTGGTTAACAAATTTATCAAGCTCGGGAGCCTTTTCCATTTCTTCCATGAGGTAGAAATTCTCTTCATCATCGATTTCCGAGATTTCGGCCTGAGCTTGCGTGATTACTTTTTCAAGAAAGGCTTTTCTGTTTCTTCTCCATATTCTTAGAGCCATGCTTCCTGGGGAAGGTGCATCACTCATAGACCGCTGATCAAAAGATCCTGGAGGTCTTTGTGCTAGGGAACCTCGAGGCCAAGGTTCTCTTCTTTGCAATGGTTTATATCCATGTTGCTCTGGGATTTCCGTTGGGGAAACAGAGAAACCATATTGAAGAATAGGTGATCTCTAAACTGGGAGCTTAGGAGGCCTTTCTTTCTCTTGGAGCAAGAAATACTTTCTTGCTTTAAGTTGTTCCAACTTGTTGGTCAACTTTTTCCACGTTTCTTGTCCCATATCCATTGTTTGGAGATGAGACTCTATTTGGACAATTTCTTCAATTACCTTGTCCATCTCTGCACGGGTGTTGCTTTGAAGCATTCTGCAGAAGAAGGAGACTTCTGAATCTTCATCAGAAGATTGAACTTCTTTGGTCATTAAATTGACCTGAGCTTGCTCTGGCGCTGATGCATATTCCTCAGACTCTGATTCTATCTCTGGATCAGAACTGGATAGTATGATATCGTCTGAGTCTGATGGGTAGTTGTTGATGAATTCAAATTCATCATCTACAACACCTACTTCGCGGGCTGCGTGGACTTTACCTTTTCCCTTTTTCTTATTTCTATCAGACATTTATTTGCAAAATGATCTCCTTTGCAAATATAGCAGGTAGGTTTCCATTTCTTGGAACCTTTTCCTTTCTTATCACGTTTCCTAAAATATCCTTTCTTGCGAGGATATTTACTATATTTTTTCTTTTTCTTCTTGTAAGGCTTTTCTGTCTTATCACAGTTATAACAAGAAGATTTGCCTTTCTCGAGAAACTGATTGGAAGGCATTATCTAGTAGCATATAGAAGAGGATAGTAAAGGTTGTACCTTTTTTATCTCCTTCTTTGCTTTTCCTTCTTCACAGATCTCTTCATTTATCTGTGTAAGAAATTGAACTAACTGTGGAAAGGTTAGTTCTTTCATTTCAATATTTTCTATTACCAGATTCTCTAAAACTTTCTTGTGATAGAATTCTCCTATCACAGTGCCAAAACTTTTTAGAAAAGTTGTGAACATAAAATCATGATTTTGTTTATGGCCAGATTAATAAAAGTTTTGATATTGAACCTCACAATATTGCTAGAAATATTTGAGATCTTTACACTTACCTTTGATGAACTTGTTGTAGGCCAACTTTTCCCTTGTGTCTATTCTTCCAACGAATAGATGAGTCAACTAAGCACAGACTTGATCTGTTCCTCTGCCTATTAGGCTTTCTCTGAAAGTGTCATCTAGTCTATCCCAGACACTTCTTGCAACACCTGTCATGGCATTGAGAGCCTGCTTAATCACCTGTGCTCACATGTCATCTATTCCTCTTGTATTTGCTATATCTTCAAAATTATCAAAATTGACAAGGGGTGGTGTATCAGCTTTCAGAGTTTGAATATTCTTAAATGGATCAATAGGGTCTAATCCATTGGGATTGGAACTATGACCACGAGCCATTTGGAACTTTCCTTTTGCTCGTTCCTCTGGAGTGGTATCTCTGAGATTCCCTATGGAGGGATCAAAAATCTTTTCAATTATAGGCTTCGTAACCTCAGTGACCAACTTTGGTCCTTCATACTGAGCCTATAAATATCCTTTTGCACTTGAAGGGAAATTCATTATCTTTGCAGTCTGCTAGTGCTTAATAGATTGGACCACTGACTAAATCATTACAGATTCTTGTTGTAATGCAGACTAAATATTGACAGATTCCTGCTTGACGGAATCTCCTATTAGAAGTTGTGACTGTGTAATAGAATGGACTTCATGATTGACTTCATCTAATCTTTGTCCATTATGCTTGGTATGAATGCTGACAGTATTTATTTGTGAAGCTAACACATCACAATCTAATTTGACTTCACTTCTGACTCTTTGCAGAAGTTCTCTCTGCTATTCTAAAGACCGTTGGTGAGCGACCCACCATGTGTTAGCTTGGGCTTTGAACTCATTATACTGAACTTTGAGTTCCTGGAGGTCTTTGTTAACAGAGGCCATCCACTCATCAGTAAGATGCTTTTCTAAGCATTCTAGAGTGGAAATGAGAGAATGAAGATTCTCTTGATTACTAAGGCGGGCCTTTTCCACCTTGACTGCTTTGATCTTATGCCAGATCTTTCTATCCTCAACTAGTAACATTGATTTCCTAAGGCACATATTTGTCCAGTTAAGCAACTTACTCTGACTGGAGCCTTGAGTAGCATCTTTGATAGGAAATATGTGTAGAGGCCAGAAATCAGCTTGGTATTTGCTAGTGGTGTCATAAAGCATGAAGTCATGAAAGTTAGGGATTGCACCAGGGACAAAACAAGGACTGGCAGAAATAGCTAGCACTTGCACATTGGTCTCTTGAATAGCTTGTTCAGGTATGACAGCTTCCTTGGTTGAAAACATACGAAAATGGCCAGTTCTAGGAGGATTAAAAACAAAAGAGCAGTCTTCACACTTGTACATCCCATCATCAAGTTCAGAATACAACTTGTGGGAGCAAGAAGAGCTAGCAGATTTAGCTTGTGGTATGGAACTGTTAGGTATGGAATTATTGGGTCTAGCAATAGAGGGGATTTTAAATAAATCTTTAAAACCCTTAACGGGTTGCAATCTTGCGCTCTGAGTGCGTGGAATCACAGATGGACCAGGTTGGTTCTAATTGAAAACATTTTATGTTCTCATCGAAGGGCTACTACGCAAGGTAGACGGGTGACCAGATGAGAATCAGATCACGGCCTGATCATCTATTTCTTCAATTGAGACTCCTCTCAATTGTGGTTGTTTCTCTTCTTCAGGTTGACTAGAACGATCCCAAAGATCTAGTGCCCATTCTTCAGGCATTTTTATATCCTTATGTTTGATTATCTTTGTAGTCTGCATTACAACAAGAATTTGTAATGATTCAGTCAGTGGTCCAATCTGTTAAGCACCAGCAAACTGCAAAGATAATGAATTTCCCTTCAAGTGCAAAAGGATATTTATAGGCTCAGTATGAAGGACCAAAGTTGGTCACTGAGGTGACGAAGCCTGTAATTGAAAAGATTTTTGATCCCTCCACAGGGAATCTCAGAGATACCACTCCAGAGGAATGAGAAAAAGCAAAGTTCCAAATGGCTCGTGGTCATAGTTCCAATCCCAATGGATCATACTCTATTGATCCATTTAAGAATATTCAAACTCTGAAAGCTGATACACCACCCCTTGTCAATTTTGATAATTTTGAAGATATAGCAAATACAAGAGGAATAGATGCCATGGGAGCCTGGATAACTAACTACATATCCACTAATGCTGATGCTAATGAATCATAGGTGATTAACCAGGCTCTCAATGCCATGACAGGTGTTGCAAGAAGTGTCTGGGATAGACTAGATGACACTTTCAGAGAAAGCCTAATAGGTAGAGGAACAGATCAAGTTTGTGCTTAGTTGACTCATCTGTTCGTTGGAAGAACAGACACAAGGGAAAAGTTGGCCTACAACAAGTTCATCAAAGGTAAGTGTAAAGATCTCAAATATTTCCAGCAATATTTTGAGGTTCAATATCAGAAATTTTATCAATCTGGCTGTGAACAAAATCATGATTTTATGTTCACAACTTTTCTAAAAAGTTTTAGCACTGTGATAGGAGAATTCTATCACAAGAAAGTTTTAGAGAATCTGGTAATACAAAATATTGAAATGATAGAACTAACCTTTCCTCAGTTAGTTCAATTTCTTACACAGATAAATGAAGAGATCTGTGAAGAAGAAAAAGCAAAGAAGGAGATAAAAAAGGTACAACCTTTACTATCCTCTTTTGTATGCTACCAGATAATGCCTTCCAATCAGTTTCCTGAGAAAGGCAAATCTTCTTGTTATAACTATGATAAGACAGAAAAGCTTTACAAGAAGAAAAAGAAAAAATATAGTAAATATCCTCTCAAGAAAGGATATTTTAGGAAACGTGATAAGAAAGGAAAAGGTTCCAAGAAATAGAAACCTACCTGCTATATTTGCAAAGCAGATCATTTTGCAAATAAATGTCTAGACAGAAATAAGAAAAAGGGAAGAGGTAAAGTCCGCGCAGCCCGTGAAGCAGGTGTTGCAGATGATGAATTTCAATTCATCAACAACTACCCATTAGACTCAAACGATATCATACTATCCAGTTCTGATCCAGAGACAGAATCAGAGTCTGAGGAATATGCATCAGCACCAGAGCAAGCTCAGGTCAATTTAATGACCAAAGAAGTTCAATCTTCTGATGAAGATTCAGAAGTCTCCTTCTGCAGAATGCTGTGAAGGGACACCCATGCAGAGATGGACAAGGTAACTGAAGAAATTGTCCAAATAGAGTCTCATCTCCAAACAATGGATATGGGACAAGAAATATGGAAAAAGTTGACCAACAAGTTGGAACAACTTAAAGCAAGAAAGTATTTCTTTCTCCAAGAGAAAGAAAGGCCTCCTAAGCTCCCAGTTTGGAGATCACCTATTCTTCAATATGGTTTATCTGTTTCCCCAACAGAAATCCCAGAGAAACATGGATATAAACCATTGCAAAGAAGAGAACCTTGGCCTCCAGGTTCCCCAACACAAAGACCTCCAGGATCTTTTGATCAGCGGTCTATGAGTGATGCACCTTCCCCAGGAAGCATGGCTCGAAGAATATGGAGAAGAAATAGAAAAGCCTTTCTTGAAAAAGTAATCATACAAGCTCAGGCCGAAATCTCAAAAATTGATGATGAAGAGAATTTCTACCTCACAGAAGAAATGGAAAAGGCTCCTGAGCTTGATAAATTTGTTAACCAGTTTAATTCTGCTGGATCTATACAGTTGTCTGCTCAAGCATCCTTTCAAGAAGACCAACTATATTGTGAAGAAAAGCCTTACAACCCTCTCATCGGTCAAACTATGGTAGAAGAAGAAGAACCAAGGGTTACTTTTGAAGAAGGATCTAGCTTGCTGAAGACAGAATTGAGTTAAACAAGCTTCTGGGAAAGACGCCACCACCATGGACAATGAAGCATGACAGTTTGGTTTCCAGAATCAAACACAAATGTTCTCAGCTTGCACCTCTCAAGTTACCAGGTAATGGTTTCAAAATTGTGGAAACAGATGCCAGTGAAGGTGCGTGGGCCGGTGTTCTTAGAGAACAGAAAACAACATCTCATGATCCCAAAGACAAAGGTGAGATTGTTAGATATATTTCTGGTAGCTTCAAAAATAGTGAAGTAGACTACCATAGTACTCATGAAGAAATCCTTGCTGTTGTAAATACTTTCCAAGCATTTCAAATGTTTATTGCTGACAAGATATTTCTCCTCAAAAGTGATCTGCAAAATCTGCGGGGATTCTTCAGAAAAGAATCTAAAAATAAAGTTGTCAGAGGATGACTCCTCAGGTGGGCTCAATTGTTAAGTACTTATGAATTTGATTTCATTCACCTTCCAGGAGTTGAAAATATCTTTGCAGATTTTATGTCAAGAGAAGGCCATACTTCAGAACCAGTTCCTTCTAAAGTAAATCAGAATCCTTCCAGGATTATCTGAATAATTAGAATAAGAGAACATCGCTAGTACGAAGATAGCTGCCGAGAATGGAGTACGAATCCTTTCCAAAGAAGGGATCTTCATAACTTTCAAATGGCTAATGAATTTCTTTCAGACCGCTTTAAGATGTTAGTAGCCAAACAACAACTAACATATCCAGGTTTATGGACTAAACGGCCATTCTTCTAGTTCTCAGTAGAAGCAAAACCAATTGATCCTAATGTGGGACATGTTCTCCAGAATTGGTGTGGGAACTTCGTTCTTCCTGTTAAGTTTCTCAATCCAAAGGTCGATAGACCAAATCAATGGTTGAATGATGAACATGGAAAGAAGCTAATCAGAGATTTATTCCAAGGACCATATCCACCTACCGAGGATCTTCAATTCAATGGGACTTTAGCTTATACTGGATGCATCTTCAAACTCACCATTGACTCACTAGAAGAAAATCCCATTAGCAGACACCTTTGTCAAGTTTATGGACCAGCTGGATCTTCCTCTGTTTTTAAACATTAGAGAGTTGCTAATAGATTAAGATTCTTCCATTCTCAACAAATTCCTATTTGGATTCATATGAAGACTTATAGAATGAAATGCACAGATCCACGAGGCATGTCCTTTGGACTCTATGGCCCCTATAAGATGAAAACCATGAGTATCATCTGGAAAGAAAATGCATCAACTCAACAGGCACCTGCAGGATGTGTTCCACATTCATCCAATCAAACTTGTGCTAATTGCGAGTATGATCCACGAGATGATCCTCGAGTTCCCACCTTCAATACAACCGACCACCATGCCCCTGATTGTACTCATCCACCAAGTGAATCATGTGAAGGTTGTATTATGTATGCCCAACGCATCCCAAGTGATTTTGATCCAAGCACTACCTAGTGGACCAGGCATGTTGGCCATTGAAGATATATATCTCTTCATGTCAAAAGATAGACATGAGCCCTTCCACGGTAAAAGGGGAAAAGCTTATGTGCCTTATAGTAAGCACGAGTTATCCTTCTTGTGATAAA
This sequence comes from Cunninghamia lanceolata, assembly GCA_027924645.1. NCBI lineage: Eukaryota > Viridiplantae > Streptophyta > Pinopsida > Cupressales > Cupressaceae > Cunninghamia > Cunninghamia lanceolata. The sequence goes on along the minus strand of BSBN01001272.1, from coordinate 12,836,630 downwards.
AAAGAAGACATTGTAAAAGGTTATTCTTTTTCTGTCTTGTTTGTCCCCTCCTTTCTTTGTTCACAAGTGATTGGGACCCACCCGAAGATGGCTATCTTCATTTGGGTCACTCTTCGATAAAGGAGTTACAACGTGTCCACTTTCTATGGACGGATTTCAAATTGTAATTCAGGAAAGGTTACAAGATCTACCCCCTCTTCCTATAAAAGGTGACAGGGCCACCTTCATTTCTCAACAATTTCTAGGTGAGTGAAGTCTTAGAAAGTATCAAGTCCAAGTTCAAGTCTGTAAGCAAAAGAGTACCATTATCTCTGGTTCGCTCTCTGCATACGATTCTGTAAGTTAGATAGAGTCTAGGCTAAATGTTTTAATCTCCTCTTTCTACATATAAGGGTATCATGCCAGTGCGCATTAAATATGATGAATGTATTGTTCCTGAGTATTAGAAATAATAATATACATAAGATCTATCTGTGAGTCAGATATTCTATTCCGCATTTCATTTGTCATTTGTAGCTGTGTTTAAAAGTTGGTATCAGAGCCGATGATGTTATTTTCTGTTGTTATCGTTGTTGTCTAACCATAATGAGCCAACAAGTGTTTTAATCTTCATCTATATTGCTCCTTATATAGCGCTCTGTATTGCTCATACAACTCAGAATTGTGTTGTAAGACCTCTTCCTATAAGTCCCGTCAAAGCTTGTTGCATTAGGGCAGATTTGAGGCAGTAATCTTGTATTTCAAGCGCAGATTGGAGCGTAGGTTTGAGCACAGAATGGATAGGCCAAGCACTTCTAGATCAAATGTGGAAAGCTTCAACCATGCGACAGATCACAACACAGAAGTTAAGTTCACCAATTTCTTTGCTGATAATGAAAGTTCTTTCAGTACTTCTGAATATAGCAGTAATACTCTATATTGCTCTATCCCAGACACTTCTTGCAACACCTGTCATGGCATTGAGAGCCTGCTTAATCACCTCTGATTCATTAGCATCAGTATTAGTGGATATGTAGTTAGTTATCTAGGCTCGTATGGCATCTATTCCTCTTGTATTTGCTATATCTTCAAAATTATCAAAATTGACAAGGGGTGGTGTATCAACTTTCAGAGTTTGAATATTCTTAAATGGATCAACAGGGTCTAATCCATTGTGATTGGAACTATGACCATGAGCCATTTGGAACTTTCCTTTTGCCCATTCCTCTAGAGTGGTATCTCTAAGATTTCCTGTGGAGGGATCAAAAATCTTTTCAATTACAGGCTTCGTCACCTCAGTGACCAACTTTGGTCCTTCATATTGAGCCTGTAAATATCCTTTTACACTTGAAGGGAAATTCATTATCTTTATAGTCTGGTAGTGCTTAACAGATTGGACCACTGACTGAATCATTACAGATTCTTGTTGTAATGCAGACTGAATATCGGCAGATTCCTGCTTGATGGAATCTCCTATTAGAAGTTATGACTGTGTAATAGAATGGACTTCATGATTGACTTCATCTAATCTTTGTCCATTATGCTTAGTATGAATGTTGATAGTATTTATTTGTGAAGCTAACACATCATAATCTAATTTGACTTCACTTCTAACTTTTTGCAGAAGTTCTCTCTGCTATTCTAAAGACCGTTGGTGAGCGACCCACCATGTGTCAGCTTGGGCTTTGAACTCATTATACTGAACTTTGAGTTCTTGGAGGTCTTTGTTAATAGAGGCCATCCACTCATCAGTAAGATGCTTTTCTAAGCATTCTAGAGTGGAAATGAGAGAATGAAGATTCTCTTGATTACTAAGGCGGGCCTTTTCCGACTTGACTGCTTCGATCTTATGCCAGATCTTTCTATCCTCAGCTAGTAACATTGATTTCCTAAGGCACATATTTGTCTAGTTAAGCAACTTACTCTGACTGGAGCCTTGAGTAGCATCTTTGATAGGAAATATGTGTAGAGGCCAGAAATCAGCTTGGTATTTGCTAGTGGTGTCATAAAGCATGAAGTCATGAAAGTTAGGGATTGCACCAGGGACAAAACAAGGACCGATAGGAGTAGCTAGGACTTGCACATTGGTCTCTTGAATAGCTTGTTTAGGTATGACAGCTTCCTTGGCTGAAAACATAAGAAAATGGCTAGTTCTAGGAGGATTGAAAACAAAAGAGTAGTCTTCACACTTGTACATCCCATCATCAAGTTCAGAATACAACTTGTGGGAGCAAGAAGAGCTAGCAGATTTAGCTTGTGGTATGGAACTGCTAGGTATGGAATTATTGGGTCTAGCAACAAAGGGGATTTTAAATAAATCTTCAAAACCCTTAACGGGTTGCAATCTTGCGCTCTGAGTGCATGGAATCACAGATGGACCAGGTTGGTTATAATTGAAAACCTTTTCTGTTCTCATCGAAGGGTTGCTGCGCAAGGCAGATGAGTGACCAGATGAGAATCGGATCATGGCCTGATCATCTATTTCTTCAATTGAGACTCCTCTCAATTGTTGTTGTTTCTTCAGGTTGACTATCACGATCCCAAAGATCTAGTGCCCATTCTTCAGGCATTTTTATATCCTTATGTTTGACTATCTTTCGAGCAGTCAACTGTGTACTGCCACTTCACAAATTTGGTGTCTTATCTTGTCCTCAATTTTCTCCATGGATCTCCATCATTGTCTTCATGAATTGTATAATTCAACATCTCATGGTGCCTTCATCATTCCATAATTATCTTCTATTTCCCTTGCAGGACAACAAACAGGGTTTTTGTGGTATATCTTGCAGAAAGAAACTCTAACCCACAATACAAAAGTTGTTTAGGATACCCTTTTGGGAGTTTTAAAACATATCCAAAATTTAAGGGTGGTTGTTTTGTAATACAAGACCTTAAAATTGATTGTCCCACTTGACAAGAGGCCTAGTTAGGCTTGTACAAATAGGTCACTATAGGTTTTTTGATCTCCAGGTTTCCAATCTTCAAACCAAGACACCAAACATGTCAAATTGGATCTGCCTCAACCTTTTCAATTATTAAAAACACCTTCCAAAGAGTTTCTCTACAAACCCTAACCCTTATGCAACTTAATTGCCTAAAAACATGAGTTTTCAGCCTGGAATAATTTGCCTCTAAAATGCACATGATTATCTACTTGAGTTTGGCATTACTATATTAATGAGCCTTGACTTTATAATTGTCTCTTGATATCCCTTCTTCACCCTCTACACTAATCCAAACCATGCCCTAATGTGATGTCTCCCACGATCTCAATCACATATCCTTTCATGACTAGATGGTTATCAACAAGTAGTCAACATGAAGTCCCATGTACTCTTCACTTGTAACCTCAATAGGTGACTCTACTTTGACCTTATCCTCATCTAGGACTGAAGTGAACTTTGTACCATAATGCCTTGTATGGTTGTAATATCATTGTGCAATAATGTTTTGTATGGCTGCAATAATGCTTTGTATGCTTTGTACCTATTTTGGTTGAGTGACATTTACTCTTCTACATGATGATTGTATGTACATTTACTATGAAGGGTTGAATGACATATATTTTAGTTATTTGTATGGATTCATTTCTTAGGAACTAATATTGGTCTCTTTATCATGCTACAGACAAATTCTTCATCATGCCAAGGAAATGATCAAGAATTAAACCAACATAGGAAGAGATAGAAGCTAAGAATGCAAAGAAAGTAGTGGCTATGAGGGAACTTCGTGAGAAGAGGAAATTGGACACGATAAATGAAGACATGCCAATTGAAGAGGAACCACAACCATCACAAAGAGATATGGTATTGGTGGCACAAAGAGAACAAATGCAAAAACTTCATGCTATGAGAGATTCGGATACCATAGTTGGAGACACGTCCTCTATCGCAAGTCAACATGTAGGGACCCCATCTACCGCATCTCAAGTTGAGAGTACATCATCACTCACATGTGATGAAGGAGGTACGCCATCATTCCCACCTCAACCTCAAGGTATGTCATCTATTCCATCTTCGATCGAAGGTATGCCATCTAGCCCATCTCATTTAAATATTGATGAAATTCCTAATGTTGAGATGAATTTACCTAACTAAACACCACCTAGAATTTTGCATAGAAAGCCAAAGTATTTGATTTATATTGATGAGAATATTTTGTAGCCAATGGAAGGTAAGATTCCAAAACGCACTTGTAGAAGATATGCTAATAAGATTTGGAGATTGTTCTTTGAAAAGTTAAATGAGACCGCAAGATGTCAACTATTCGTTGAAATGATGTGAAGTATAAAGTATAGGTCCATCATGAAGATTCTTGGGTTGAGAACATTAGAGGATTCAAGTGAAAAATCTATTGTCAAGAGTCTAATGAGTGTGTATGAGAGTGTGGGTAACACCTCATGCACAAAAGATAGTAATGCAACATGACGTGTGATTACATCGACTATAGTAAGTAGTCAAATGAAGAAATCTTGTCTCATTAGAAAGACAAGTCAAGCATTGAGAATTAATAGGAAAACTTTCTCAAGAGCCATTGGAAGACGCCAAAGAATTGAGGACACTAATGCCAATGAATTATGGGTGTTCTCGGGGAGACTACCACGAAAAGATAAACTAATTGTTGAAGCATTGAGATCACTAATTGGAGACTTTTGGAAGAATTACACAAGAGTATCTCCAAATCAAAGGGATGTGGTAAGAAGGAGAATCGGTAGTCAGAACTGTGAGCCACATCCAAAGAATTTTTTGGATATGACTCAAAACACAGTTTTTTGGTAAATTTCTAGAGAAGTATCCTCAAATTAAAATTTGTCAAAGATATTTTGAAATGATAAAACATTTCTATGTCAAGATAAATCGCACAGGCACTACTTGTTGTTGTAGATTACATATTGAATTTTCTAACCATTTTGATGTTTATCGGTCTATATGTTTAGATATGCATACTAACAATGTTTTGCAAGGTTGTGGCATACATACCCCACCAACATCTTCAAGAGACTTCATATCAAGAATTTTATGTGAAAGAGAGGAAGGTCAAATATTCTATAGGAAATTATGCTTGGATGACACATGTCAGCATTGCGGTGGCTTGCAACGTATGCCAATATGTGAACATATGGAAAGAACACATGCGGTTGGAAATGAACTAGTAGAGTTCGGCAAGTATAAAATAGTGGCATACAATACAAAAAATGGTAAAGAAGTAAAGAGGTGTGAATTGGTTATTGAAAAGATTCCAGTGTATCAATTTATGCCTATATTTTGTGACAACATAGTGTATGAGTATGCAAGACATGCCCATAGAGCTCTATCATTGGACTTGCAATTCAAGTTACGCAAGGACACATTTCTAGTTGGTAGCATTGTTTCAGTTGTCGACTTTGCAGAGAACTATAGTCTATAGCCACAACATGAGGTACAATCACAATATTACAACTGAACATAGGTTTCTATATTTGTGCACATTGCATTCATTCATGTGAATGATAGTACAAAGGATGACAGAAAGATCATAAGGGAGTATCATTTCTATATCAGTGATGATCACACACATTCTACAAAGCTTGTACAAGGTTGCTTTCAGGTGTTCTACAATGATTTGGCTAGAAGGGGCATGATGCAGAGGCACCCACACTATAACCTTACAAGACAGCATGGATGTCTGCAGCCCATCATCATCATCATCATCATCACCATCATCATCATATTTTGCTTAACACTGTCAGCATCATCATATTTCCTGCGCTGACTGATATCCTCCTGATGACAAGCCCTCGCCCTTTCACATGTCAACAGCATCCCCTTACTCGATTATCGACAGCATCATCATGTTCGGCAAGCGCAAACATCCTCCTGTCATCCACTGTTCATCTCACTGACAACTTCTGTCTTCACTATCTTCAGCATCATGATATTCAACATCATGATAATCAACAGGATAAAGAACATCCGGTTCCTTCCATTTATCCTGATGATGACAAACCTTAACTCCTCGCACCATCCCTTCCGATGCTTACGTCACCCGATATCCTGATGACGTATATCCTGATGACGATGACGTCACCTGCAGCTCCTCAATATCCTGCTGCTCTGAAATATCCTGATGACGTATATCCTGATGATGATGACGTCATATCCTGCTGTTGGCCAAACTTAGCTTTCTTCGGCCCGCGATCAACCCAATCTTCTTCCTTATGCTGATACGCTCCTCCTCGGCACCTCCTGATGATGATCACCCCGACACACATTCACTTCATGCAACCAACCGCATCATGCCAATCTCCTCTTACTCGGATGATGATGCCCGAAGCGACTGCAGGATATACGCAAAAATATCCTGATGATGCCGTTTTGGCAAACTTCCAACCTTAGCGGATTTTCACTGTTCTGATCCACCGAACCTCCTGGGATGACTCGATCCACTTCCAGGGTGATCTTCCACACTTTATCAGCTCGACCTAGCACATACCCATGCTAGGGTCTTCAACATCTCTCGACGGCGATCCTGCACACCTGCATGCAAACAAACAAACTAACTCCTAACCTACTATACATAACCATTCCACCGATCAGATGAATCAACCGGTGGAATGGATCAGCGAATCCATACAACCACCAAACCAGCAAATCGATGACACAAAGGAGATCAAACAGAAGATGAAAACAGGATCTTTATTGATTTCAAAGATGCAATACAATATACTGTTTCTCACATAGCACACTCTAACTCCTCTGCTCAATGCAATACTATACTATCGATCGATGATCTACAGTCAACCGATCCTCATGCTAAAATAGGTTTTCCTTCGAGTACTACTGACCCGACTCCAAGCGGCTGGGAACTCTCTAGGCGGCTGGGAGATCCAACCGGACCTACAGCATGACAACTGTTCTAACAAACTTCCTAAAAATAGTAAAAGCATGGTCAGCATGATCTTATCATGATCAGCATGACCTTATTACATGCATTGGTCTTATCAGACCTTCTTGGAAACATAAACAAGACCTAAAACTAACTAACTGCCTCATGAAGGCCAGCTGTCAGGTAGGTGCTTCTGCACCATACTCCCCAACAGAAAAGAACTCATGTCCCATGAGTTTAGTATGTGGAAGTTCTCCACCTTTACACTTTGCCTTTGCAATATGCTGATCTGTTCTAGCTTTGTCCTCTGCTGGCTCTTGGCTGCTCCAAGTCTTCTAAACTGTAACTTGCTTTCTGGCAAGTAAATCCGCATGCCTGTCAATGTAGGCCTTTCTCACACATACCTTGTGTTTGACCAGAACCTCTGTCTGAACTGCCTCTTGAACTTCTGAAATGTTCAGCTCTGTCTTCCTTTCAACCTGTATAGGACAAACAATAGTCCCAACTATGACAACATCCTTGTCATTCTTCTGAACTGGTTGCTGTGTGCAAACCTGTTTCTGTACCTGCTGCTGACCTCTGTCAGTCACAACTGAAACTTTCTTCAACCTGTTGTCCTGAACAACTCCTTTTCCTGCAGTATCCTCAACTGCCTTTATGCCTGCTCCCCTAGGCATCTGCACAAACTCCTTCTTTCCCATTAAAATGATTTTGGCTACCTCCTGTGCTGCAGCATCTGCCTGCAATGGCATCAACTTCATAGTCTTCCCATCCTTCATGATGGTGTAGGTATTAGCATACCCATCATACAGTACCCTTCTATCAAATTGCCATGGTCTACCCAACAGTAGGTGACAACATTCCATAGGCAAAATATCACACAAAATTCTATCCTGATATGCTCCAATCTGAAAATCCACATATGCCTGTTCAGAGACAAAAAGTGATTGACTATCACTCACCCAAGATGCCTTGTAAGGGTGTGGATGTGGAATCCTTTCCAAATTCAGTTTATCCACCATTTCCTGAGATACCATGTTGTCTGTTGAACCAGTATCAATGACAACCTTACATACTTTACCTTTGCTCTTGCAGATAGTCTTGAAAAGAGCTCTTCTTTGTGGGGATTCTTTGTCAGGTACCTTCATGGTAGTCACTGTTCTTCTCATCATCAGAGACTCTCCACTCTCTGGGTATGCATAATTATCAGGCTCCTTATCCTTGTGATAAGTGTTTGAACTCTGCACACTTTGCTCTACTATCTCTTCTTGTACAAGTTGTACCCTCTTGTCACTAGTTCTATCATTTCTGGATGATGAACCTTTGTTTTCTGGACATTTAAAGGATGGATGACCAAACTCACCACAGGTGTAACATTTTCCTGAAAATGTAGTAGAACCTCTACCACCTCTAAATCTTCCTTTATTACCTTTCCATCCACCTCTGAAATCAGACTGTCCCTGTCCTTTACCAGTGTCTTCTTGACCCTCATTGGTTTGCTTTTGTGTAGGGGCTGCTCCTCTTCCCCTCATATTGTTTCCTCTTCCTCTCATGGACTTATCATGTCCTCTATTCATCTTTTCTTCAATCCTGATTGCCATTTGGTAACAATCCTCCACATTCTTAGGGTTAGCTAAAACTAACTCATCCTGTATGTTAAATCTCAAACCAGCCAAGTACCTAGCCACCTTTTCTACCTCATTCTCATGATGACCAGATCTCATACTCAATTTATAAAACTCCTCAATATATGCCTTCACATCCCTTTCCTTCTGTTTTAAAAATTGCAGCTTCTTAAACATTTGGATTTCATAATCCCTTGGCAAGAATTTACCTTTGATCCTTGCTACCATCTTATCCCAAGAAGTGATCTTTGACTTCCCTTGTTTCCTTCTCTCAGATTGTACATAATCCCACCATACCAAAGCATGACCTCCTAACTTGGTCTTTGCAATCTTTACCTTCTGATCCTCAGCAACATCTTCACATTCAAAGTGATTATCAAGTGCAGCAATCCAATCCAGCAACTCATCCTCATTCAAACTTCCAGTATACTTGGAAACATCAACCTTTACCTTAGGTTTATCACTCTGCACTGCCTTTAACAATTTTGCAAATTTCTGGTCTTCAGCATCCAGATCTTCAGCTACCTCTTCATACTCTTCAACAGTATCTTCATCTTCTTCAGACTCACTGTCTGCCACTTCCCTCTTTTTGTTCTTTTCCAGGGCTGTAAGCCTGGCTTGAAGTGCTTTAGCAAGCTCCTTCATCTTCCTCATCTCTCTAGCATGTTTTTCCTTCATCTCCTGCAATTCCCTTGCAGTACCACTACCTTTCGGAGGCATTTTGTCAACCTCTCAATCAACACACAACACACAATTCAACTCTACCTTTGCCCTTTCGGTGACAGAATCAACACACAACAGCCCAGACCTTTTGCTGAGCTCTGATACCACTATGATGCAGAGGCACCCACACTATAACCTTACAAGACAGCATGGATGTCTGCAGCCCATCATCATCATCATCATCATCACCATCATCATCATATTTTGCTTAACACTGTCAGCATCATCATATTTCCTGCGCCGACCGATATCCTCCTGATGACAAGCCCTCGCCCTTTCGCATGTCAACAGCATCCCCTTACTCAATTATCGACAGCATCATCATGTTCGGCAAGCGCGAACATCCTCCTGTCGTCCACTGTTCATCTCACCGACAACTTCCATCTTCACTATCTTCAGCATCATGATATTCAACATCATGATAATCAACAGGATAAAGAACATCCGGTTCCTTCCATTTATCCTGATGATGACAAACCTTAACTCCTCGCACCGTCCCTTCCGATGCTTACGTCACCCGATATCCTGATGACGTATATCCTGATGACGTATATCCTGATGACGATGACGTCACCTGCAGCTCCTCAATATCCTGCTGCTCCGAAATATCCTGATGACGTATATCCTGATGATGATGACGTCATATCCTGCTGTTGGCCAAACTTAGCTTTCTTCGGCCCGCGATCAACCCAATCTTCTTCCTTATGCCGATACACTCCTCCTCGGCACCTCCTGATGATGATCACCCCGGCGCACATTCACTTCATGCAACCAACCGCATCATGCTGATCTCCTCTTACTCGGATGATGATGCCCGAAGCGACTGCAGGATATACGCAGAAATATCCTGATGATGCCGTTTTGGCAAACTTCCAACCTTAGCAGATTTTCACTGTTCTGATCCGCCGAACCTCCTGGGATGACTCGATCCACTTCCAGGGTGATCTTCCACACTTTATCAGCTTGACCTAGCACATACCCATGCTAGGGTCTTCAACATCTCTTGATGGCGATCCTGCACACCTGCATGCAAACAAACAAACTAACTCCTAACCTACTATACATAACCATTCCACCGATCAGATGAATCAACCGGTGGAATGGATCAGTGAATCCATACAGCCACCAAACCAGCAAATCGATGACACAAAGGAGATCAAACAGAAGATGAAAACAGGATCTTTATTGATTTCAAAGATGCAATACAATATACTATTTCTCACACAGCACACTCTAACTCCTCTGCTCAATGCAATACTATACTATCGATCGATGATCTACAGTCAACCGATCCTCATGCTAAAATAGGTTTTCCTTCGAGTACTACTGACCCGACTCCAAGCGGCTGGGAACTCTCTAGGCGGCTGGGAGATCCAACCGGACCTACAGCATGACAGCTGTTCTAACAAACTTCCTAAAAATAGTAAAAGCATGGTCAGCATGATCTTATCATGATCAGCATGACCTTATTACATGCATTGGTCTTATCAGACCTTCTTGGAAACATAAACAAGACCTAAAACTAACTAACTGCCTCATGAAGGCCAGCTGTCAGGTAGGTGCTTCTGCACCAGGGCATATTGTTCAGTTAGCATATCATATGGTCGGATAACTGTGCGTCACTATTCAAGAACTCGTGGAATTTCTATTGACTGAAAAGGAGGCATAATTTTATAGGAATTCAGCATATGTGGAACTTTTGTGAGGTTGGGCATGGAAAGGGGGAGCATGATGGTGCATGAGCATGTATCAAAAGAGCCATAGCATGAGAAGAGTTAAAGTATAAAGATAATGCAAAGTTGACAGATGCAAAATCGATCGTCGAGTGGTGTAATGCTTCCATGGGTGCAGGTAATGAAGGTAAGTCTTCAGTTCGTAGATTTGTTTGGTTGATAGATGATACTAACATTGCACCATATGAGGACTATTCTACACTGACAAGATCAAGTGAGATGCACTCCTTTAGAAGCTCATTTGCATGTCCATGGAGTATCCATACACGAAAGATGTCATGCTTTTCTTCTTCCTATACAATTCAAGCCTGGGATGAGTGTGAGTCAAAGGAGTGGGTTGACGAATGATAGTTAAGTTATCTTAGCCCACTTGACATGTATCGACCCCCGACGGTACTAGAACTAACACAAATGGAATCAGCAGTTGACTTTGACCACATATCAGATCTAGTTCAACCAGGTAATATATCTATTTGCATAGTTTTTGAAATTCCTGATGTTATCTTACTTTGTAGTGTTTTTGAATGTTGACTAATTTCATCTAATTTGCTACACATATCAATGTAGGGAATGTATATGTAGTTATTGAAGATGAAGATAATGAAGAGGGAACAGATTATTACTTGTGTTGAGGCGAAAATGAAATTGGAGGCCCCAGTCATAGATGGAGAAAACATTGAATACCTTCAGGCTCAGTGGTTGTTACTAGAACATGGCTTCGAAGGTACCCACATAAGAGTATTAATGTTTGGCTATTTTAGGACTTTGACATGTATCAGAAGATTCTTCATTACTCAAACCTTGTCATGGCATCCAATGTTCATTTGATACAATATCAAGGTAGACCTTTGAACAAGACCTTGTGGAAGGTGAGTGAGTCTAACCATGAGGCAATACTTGACACAATAAAGAGTAGAGTAGAACCAGATGGTTCATTGGATTAATTTGTAAGTATTCACATTGATTTGGTAAAGTCATGTTACATTGAGTTGTAAGCATTCACATTAATTTGTAAGTTTACATACGTTTGTCTTTTTTTATTTGTTGCTGCATTTTTACACATATACACATTTTTACATCATCATGTTATGCTTCATGGGGTTAGACCTAAGTGATGGATGAAGTTGATCCTGAGAGTAATATATAAAATCTAGGTAATGTATAAAATATAGGTGTCTCTAGGTATCTTGGTTTCTAACTAGATAATAGGTATCACTACTTGTGTCTTAGGTATATACGATATGTCAACTAGGTAGATAGACACTATAAAAAAGGTATTTAATCTAATCTAGGTGTCTTAGGTAGATACTATATATCAATGACATGTCTAGAGACTAGAATAAGGTATAATCTAGAATGATCTAGGTGTCTTCTAGGTAGGTGTCTTCTATAATTTAATCTAGGTGTCTTAGGTCTACTATGTCTATAAAATCTAGATACATACTATACAATAGGTGTCTTAGGTGTCCTATGTCTATTAGAATACATGTGTCTTAGGTCTTACGTGAGGCCACATGAGCTTCCACCTTCATGTGGTTGGCCTTGTCAGTATAGAATATTTATATTTCTTGAAGCTAAGGGAAGCTCTTTTTCTTTATAGGAAAACTTTATCGACTTTAGTGTCCTCATGGTGGACGGACACCCAGGTTGCCATGCCTCCAAGAGGGGTCAAAAAGTGAAATTTTGTTTTGATTGAGTCAATTATATGTAATAAGGTCTTCTAAGACCATTTCATATGTTTTTGACTTAGTTTGAGTCATTAAGTCTTGTTGCAAAAAGGTGTCAATGTTGTCAAGTTACACAAAGTAACTTTTGCATTTTTGGTGTCTTGCTCCTGATGCGACCAAACTAACAGTTCCAATGCATCTATATGGGTATGTTTAGGCTAGTTATGGTCCTTTTTTTCACCCAAACATGCCGAAACAATCCGAGCTACATTGTAACGATGATATCCTTGAAGAGTCCAAAGTGCAAAAAGCCAGCAATTTTTGATGAGTTGTTACTCAGAAATCATGTCACTTAGAAACATTTTGTCTAAGGCAACATGATCATGTAGGGTTCCTCTACAATAATCTCTCTCATTTTTTTATATCTCTGAGGCATTTTCCCGTGGTGAAAGGTTTTCTGCTGCTCCAAAAACCGTCAGAAGGAGGTAGTGTAAAGTTGCAAAGGGGTGTAACTTTTACCCTACTCTTGATGCGACCAAACTGACTATTTCAATGCATCCGGATGGGTATGTTTAGGCTAGGCATGGTCCTATTTTTCACCCAAACATGCTGAAATAGTCCAAGCTATATTGTACTGACGATATCCCTGAAGAGTCCAAAGTGCAAAAAGGCAGCAATCTTTGATGAGATGTTACTCAGAAACTGTGTCACTTAGAGACATTTTGTCTGAGGCAACGTGATCATGTAGGGTCCCTCTATAATAACCTCTCTCAATTTTTTATATCTTTGAGGTGTTTGCCCATGGTGAAAGGTTTTCTACTACCCCAAAAATCATCAGAAGGAGGTAGTGTAAAGTTGCAAAGGGGTGTAACTTTCATCCTGCTCTTGATGTGACCAAACTGACTATTCCAACGCATCCGAATGGGTACATTTAGACTAGGCATGGTCCTTTTTTTTCACCCAAACATGCCGAAACAGTCTGAGCTACATTGTACTGCCGATATCCCTGAAGAGTCCAAAGTGCAAAAAGGTAGCAATCTTTGATGAGATGTTACTTGGAAACTATGTCACATAGAGACATTTCATCTGAGGCAATGCAATCATGTAGGGTCCTTGTACAATAATCTCTCTCAGTTTTTTATATCTCTAAGGCGTTTGCTCATGGTGAAAGGTTTTCTACTGCCCCAAAAATCATCAGAAGGAGACAATGTAAAGTTGCAAAGGGGTGTAACTTTTGTTCTTCTCCTCGTGTGGCCAAACTGACAGTTCCAACTCATCTGGATGGGTATTTTTAGGCTAGGCATGGTCCTGTTTTGCACCCAAACATGGCCAAATAGTCTGAGCTACAATGTACCGACAATATCCCTAAAGAGTCAAAAGTGCAAAAAAGTAGCAATCTTTGACGAGTTGTTACTCAGAAACCGTGTCACTTAGAAACATTTTGTCTGAGGAAAGGTGATCACATAGGGTTCCTCTACAATAGCCTCTCTCAATTTTTTATATCTCTGAGGCATTTTCCCGTGGTGAAAGGTTTTCTGCTTCCCCAAAAATTGTCAGAAGGAGGTAGTGTAAAGTTGCAAAGGGGTGTAACTTTCATCCTACTCCTGATGCGACCAAACTGACTATTCCAACACATCTGGATGGGTGCATTTAGGCTAGGCATGGTCCTTTTTTCACCAAAACATGCCAAAACAATATGAGCTACATTGTACTAGTGATATCTCTGAAGAGTCCAAAGTGCAAAAAGACAGCAATCTTTGATGAGTTGTTACTCGAAAACCATGTCACTTAGATACATTCCATCTAAGGCAACACGATCACGTAGGGTCCCTCTATAATAACCTCTCTCAGTTTTTATATCTTTGAGACATTTGCTCGTGGTGAAAGGTTTTCTGCTACCCCAAAAATCGTCAGAAGGAGACAGTGTAAAGTTGCAAAGGGGTATAACTTTTGTTCTTCTCCTCGTGCAGCCAAACTGATAGTTCTAACATGTTTGGATGGGTAGGTTTAGGCTAGGCATGGTCCTATTTCACACCCAAACATGGCAAAATAGTCTAATCTAAAAACACTAACTAGTCTTCAATCTTCAAACACTACAAATACCATGATATCCTACATAAGGTTGTCTTTTAGCCTTTTATAAAGGCATGCCCATCAAATTCAACTGCATAGAGATGACTATTTGTATTCCAAATTCCTTTTAAATACTGACCTTACAATCCTTTTTCCCTCCCTCATATCAATTAAATATGACTTTCAATTATGATTTGACGCTCAAGCTTATGAGAGTTTACCGGAGAGGCTAGTTGAGTTAGGTTGAAGGGCCGGTGAACTAATGACTTAAAGACCCTTTAGTAGGTTGACTTAAGTGACAGTAACATGTGATTATAAGTCAATATTAAATTAAAACAAAAGTGCACTTTACACACAATAGGTAATTGGGGGTTTTAAAGTCTTAAGAAAAGTAGAATCTTTTTAGGGTTTAATGCCCAATATGCAAACCCTAATTATACATAAGAAAGACTTAAAAATTCTAACTTTATCAATAAATATCTAGGACATTTTAGATACCTCAGGGACATCAGAAGAAATACATTAGAGTATGACACTTATCATAGGCTTAGGGTTCTAAGACATGAACAACTTCACATTTGAATCAAACTCATGACTCCCTAGTGCAGGGGCACCAAGAGGATCATAAGGATTCACATTTTGTTTTCATGTTGTTCATGTTGTCGAATGTTGTAATAAGGTCTTGAAGACCAGTAGGATACATTTGTAATAAGGTTGGAAACCATGTCATGATCACTTCATGATTGATGCCAATAATTGTTGATAGGGGCAGTCAAATAAGGAAAGTTTTATATCTTTTGTAGCCTTTAATGGAACCTAGAAAACATGTTAAGAGTTGAATGCCTTGTCAAAGACTTATCTATCTTGTAAAGGGTTTTGAATACCTTGTAAACACAAATCAAAATGCAATTAGTTGCAGCAAAAGACAAAATAGGGGCAGTGGTGGTTACAGGCTAGTTTTCTAGCCTCGCACCAATCCAAACTACCTCTCCAACTGACTGCCATGTCAATGGAGGCTTCAAAAAATCCTTTAAGATGTCCATCATGGGGTATGAAGTGATTTGGAGGAGAAAAAACATTAAAAAAACTATAGTTTCTACTCATTTTCTGTGTGAAACGTTGTTCCAGACCATATTGCTTTCTTGTGCGAACATGTTGCTGAGTAAAATGATACTTGTCTGAAAGGGGGTGAGTGTAGATTGAATTGCAATTTGTTTGAGTCCTTGAAACCATTGTATAACAAAGTTCTCTGCCTTTTTCTAAAATTTGGTTGATAAACCCTCCTCTAGGCTTTCTGACAGAAATCATGGTTTTTCTCTCCATTCCACTGATTTGAAACCTTCCTGATCGGTGGAATGGGTCTTTTTATATTTTTTTTAAAGTGTCATGAGATTTTTTGGGATAGAGAACTAGGTTTTGTGAAGATTGCATGAGCAAACCTAGCAAACCCATGTGCTAGGTGCATGTGTAAAAAGGAACAACATAGGCCAAATCCATCACAGTCGACTGTGGAGCCACAAAACTTGTGTAATTTCCCATTTTAGCATGTGTCTAATGTGTCTAAGGTGTGCAGAGGGTTCTGTGAGTCTTTGGAGGGGCAGTTACTTTACAAAACAGGCCTAATTGGCTAAGGGCTGTTAGAGGACAGTTATAGGTTAGGGTATATTGTCTAAAACAAAGTACCCCAAGTTTGTGATATGTTAGAGGGCATCAAAAAGGGTATCTTAGGATTGTCTAAGATTAAATTTTGCAAGCCACTAATAGAAGTTATATCAGAATGTTCCATTTTGGAGGCCTAATTGAGGCAATGTTATAGGTCTGTCAGGAGAAATAGTCCACATGCTCAAAAGGGACCCATGCCAAGTCTTAGATGTCTTGTCAAACCTTGAAAGAGGACCCCTCCATGTCTGTCTTAAAGAAAGTTTTGTTGGTCTAAATCATTTCACAAGAGAACCATGCCCTAGGCTTGAAGGTTGTCTTGACAAACTCATTGAATCACATTGAACACCACTGGACTCTACATCATAGTGGTATCAGAGCCATAAAAGGTTCTATCAATTGGTTGTGTGTAAGACCTAGTATATGTCAGCAGAGGAGAGTGAAGGAGAGGTTAGCAACATGCCTCCAAAAGGGATGACCACTGAGGTGGTTAAGAAGTTTAAGGAGATGGAAGAGAAGATTAAGAGTGGAGTCAAGGAAGCACTCCAAGCTGAGTTGAAGGCATTGAGGATAGGGAAGAGGATAGATGAAGGTTTTGATGGAGAGGAGGAAAAATAGGAGGAAGAAGAAGAAAATCAAGAAGAGGCAGAGATACCTACAAATTAGAAACATTTCCTTGAAGCCATCAAGGCAATTGGCAAAGATTCTTAGAGGATCAGATGGAGATTCCAATGTTTAGTGGAAAGATGAATGCTAATGAAGTTATGGAGTGGATTGAGGCCCTAAATAACTACTTTGAATACGAGGAAGTACCTGAGAACAAGAGGGTGAAGTTTACCAAAATAAAACTCAAAGGTGCTGCCCTTACATGGTGAAATTACACCCAAGGTGAGAGGGTGAAGAGTGGGAAGAGTATGATCTCTTAATGGAGGAGGATGTTGGAGAGGATCAAGTCCCAATTCCTTCCATCAAACTATGGGGTGCAAATCTACAAGAAGATGCAAATCTCAAGCAAAGAGATTTGGATGTGGCCACTTACACCGAGGAGTTTCACAAGTTATCTCTTCGTTGTGGACATGTGGAGGATGAAAAAGGTAAAGTGGCAAGGTATCTAAATGGTTTGAAGTTTAGTATACAAGATGAAATTAGTATACTAACCCTTGAAACAGTGGATAAATGCTTTCAAATAGCACTAAGGGTAGAAGAAAAGATGAGGAGGAAATGAGATCAGTAAAATAGAGGAAGAGGGGGCAGAAATTTTAGAGGTAGGGGTAGTTTTGGAGGTAGAAATTAGTTTCAAAGAAGTCAAGGGGAATCTAGCTTCCAAGAACAAGGTGGAGAATTAGGTTCAAGAGGAGGCTTTAGAGGAAGTAGACCTAATGGAAGGGGTAGATTTGGTGGACTAGGGAGAGGTCCTAATGTCTTCATTGGGAGGTGCTACAATTGCAACCAAGTGGGACATCTAGCCTTCAAATGCCCTGAGAAATAAGGTTCAAGCTCTCATGGTGGAGAGAGAAGGAACCAATTGATCCAAGAGGAAGATTGCAAAAGTGTTAACTCTCCAATTGCAAGTGCAGCCCTAGTCCATGAAGGAGAAAGTTTGATGATGAGGAGAACCATGTTGAAGGTGCCTCAAACACAAGAACCCCCTCAGAGGAAGGCATTGTTCAGGACAACATGCAAGGCCTATGGTAAGATATGCAAGGTAATTGTTGATTCAGGTTCAACTAAAAATTTGGTTTCTATTGAGATGGTAGACAAGTTGAAATTGAAAAGACTTTCTCATGTTAGTCCTTACAAAGTGTCATGGTTGAATAAGGGGCAACAAGTTTTGGTAGATGAACAAACTTGGGTAGAGTTTGAGATAGGGGAGTATAAGGATAAGATTTTGTGTGATATAATCCCCATGGATGCTTGTCATTTTCTATTAGGACATCCATGGCAATATGATGTTCAAGCCCAACATGATGGGAAATCAAACTCTTTTGTCATAACCAAGAATGGTAGGAAGTATAAAATGGATCCTTTGTCGGATAAGAGTATGGAGAAGAATGTAGGACCAAGTGTCATGATTGTGAGTGGTAAAGAGTTTCTTAACACCCTTAAGGAGGAAGGAACCCAAAGGTATACTCTGATTTTGAAGCCTAAAAATAGTCCTAATTTGCATGGTCCTAGTGAGGAAGAGATTCCTAAGGAGGTGCAGCAATTGTTAGAGAAGTATAAGGGTATCATGGTAGAGGAGATACCTAATGAATTGCCACCTATTAGGGACATAAGCCATCAAATTGACTTCATACTATGGTCTACTTTGCCAAAAAATGTAGCCTACAAGGTGACACCTTCTCAAAATAAAGAGATTGCCAAGCAAGTGCAAGAATTATTGGATAAGGGTTTGGTGAGAAAGAGCCTTAGCCCTTGTGCTGTCCCAATAGTCCTAGCCCCTAAAAAGGATGGTAAATGGAGACTATGTATGGATTCTAGGGCTATTAACAAGATCACCATAAGATATAGGTTCCCTATTCCAAGGATTGAGGACCTAATGGACTGTTTGGGAGGGGCTAGATACTTTTCCAAGATTGATCTTAAGAGTGGGTATCATCAAATTAGGATAAAGCAAGGGGATGAATGGAAGACAACCTTCAAAACAAATCAGGGTCTTTATGAGTGATTAGTGATGCCATTTGGCCTATCCAATGCCCCAAGTACTTTTATGCACCTTATGAATGAGGTGTTACAAGATTTCATTGGCAAATTTGTTGTGGTGTACCTTGATGACATTCTTGTTTTCAGCAGGACCAAGAAAGAACATTTGCAGCATTTGGATCAAGTTTTGAAGAAGTTGCATGATGAGAAATTAATGATCAACATGGAAAAGAGTGTCTTCATGAAGGAAGAACTCACTTGCCTTGGTTTTGTCATTTCCCAAGGTAATTTAAAGAAGAATCCATCAAAGGTAGAGGCTATTTTATCATGGCCAACTCTTAAAACAACAGGTGATGTAAAAAGTTTTCATGGTTTGGCAACATTCTACAGGAAGTTTATAAGGGGTTTTAGTCATATTTGTGCACCTATTTTGGATAACATTAAAGGGGTACAGAAATGTAAATTTTCTTGGACAAAGGCAGCCAATGATTCTTTTGAAATTCTAAAACAAAAGGTAGCACAATAGCCCATTCTTGTTTTGCCCGATTTTAATAAGTTGTTTGTGGTGGAATGTGATGCTAGTAACCTTGCTATAGGGGTTGTCTTGAGTCAAGAAGGCAGGCCAGTTGCTTTCTTTAGTGAAAAATTGAATGATGCCAAAAGGAAATATTCTACTTATGATTTGGAGTTGTATGCAATGGTGCAAGCTTTGAAAAAATAGAGGCACTATCTTTTTCCCAAGGAGTTTATTGTTTATACTGACAACCATGCACTTAGTTTTCTGAATTCATAGGAGAAACTCAGTCACAGGCATATGAAATGGGTTGAACATGTCCAAGCATACACATTTTCAATCAAACACAAGAAGTGGTAGGCCAATAAAGTGGCAGATGCATTGAGTAGAAGGGTGTGTATGGTGCAAGAAATTCAGTTACAAAGTGTGGGAATTGATGCTCTCAAACATATGTACTAGGATGATAAGGATTTTAAGGAGATATATGAAGTTTGTTCTTAGTTTTTGGACACTTACCATTCTAATTTTTTTGAGTCTTTGTTGTAGCAGGGGTTGTTGTTCAAAGGCAGCCAATTGTGTGTTCCTAGGTGTTCCATGAGGGAGAACATCATAAAGGAAAAGCATTATGGTGGTCTAGGAGGTCACTTTGGGCTGGATAAGACATTGGATCAAGTGAAAAGATTTTATTTTTGGCCTAAAACGCAATTAGACATCAGAAAATTTGTTGAGAGTTGTAGTATATGCCAAAAGGGCAAAAGGTACTTCATCTAATCCTGGTCTATATCAACCACTTCCTACTCCTAATAGGCCATGGGAGAGTATCAGTATGGATTTTGTCTTTGGTCTGTTGGGACTAAAATTCCCAAGATACTTTTTGGCAAATATTAAGTTTTAATCATCCAAAGATTTCAGTGTGAGAGCATATAGAGAAAGATCCACAATTGTTTTCAAGTAGAAATTAACAATTGAGCTGATAGAAATATTTGGATTTGATCTGTCCTAATTCCCAAAGACTTAGTATAACATGGTTGAAGTGTTCATTAAAAATAAACCCTAAACAAGGAAGTGAAAAGTTACAAACCATGTTGAAAGTAAAGGAAAAATAGCATTAAGTACCAGAACTGAATACGGGTGAATTCCTTGTCGAAAATGAATAAGGGTTGTTTTTTGAACCATCTTAAAACTCCTTGTATTTTGCAAGTTATGTATGTTTCTGATAAAATACATTATGGTATGGGCTTGTATGTTTGTATATACAAAGTCATTTGTATATACAAAGCCTCTCATATACAAAGTGGTTTGTATGTTCTGTCATTGTATGATGCATGTGCAAAGTCCCTCGTATATCAGGTCACAGTATGGTCGCATAAAGGAGTCATCAGGTTGATGCATCGTTTAATTATATGCATTTGGCTGATGTTTTATTACTACATACAAAGTGGACCTGACGAGGTTAAAAGTTGAAGTATATATTATGTCAGGTCCATTGCTTGTATGTTATGTTTGCATGTTTGGCAGTGCACAACATACAACGCAATACATATAACACAATATACATTGTTTGGAACTGAAATATTATCAAATATGGTGAAACTGTTGTATGTTTCGCGTATTGTATGTTTCAAGTTATACAAAGCTAATATATATCTTGGATTTCAAAAAGTATGAAACAAAGTTAACTTGTTGTATGTATCACACCTTGTATATGTATGCTTTCGGAGACATACATTTTAAATATACATACATTGCCAAGATACAATGCCCATGTACAAGCCGGAACCGAAATAATTGTGAAATAATGATAAGTCTTTGTATATTCCACATTTGTATGTATCGGTACATACATTGCGGGACATACAACACGGATTTCAGGGAACATTAAAAAATGGTATAAACGATGCATCACTACTCAATGTATATCAAAAATATACATTGTACTTTATGCAAGCTGGAACCGAAATGTTTATAAAATAAAGAATAATTATTGTATGTATTACGCCTTGTATGTATGTTTCGGATTATACATCGCGGCACATATGCAAGGCAGAACTCAGGAGAGAATTAAATCATGTTAAAGGGATGTATTGGGACTTAATGGAGGATGCATCTACAAGTCAGAGTCGAAAATAAATGAACCATGGTTTATAAAAGTAGGGAGTCCGGAAAAGACATACAATCGAATTTGTATGTATTGGGCATTGCATATGAAGGATACAAGTAGTGGGTCTCGCCGCATGCACATTTGGGCTTGTATAATATCAATGTATATCTTTGATATACAAGCCCATATACAAGTGAAGATACATTCTAAAAAAGCAAGCCGAATGTCAAGAAGAAATTAAATACGAAAAAATCTCTGCATGTCTGGGTGCCTGTATATACATACCTGATATACAAAGAATACATACATACAAAACTTGATTAAAGACTCAAACATTGTATACATCTGGTGGGGACCACGTATGTATGTCAGAGATGTATGTATATGCATACATTTGGTGGATCTAAAGAAAATTCCAATTCATTTCATAAATTCAATAAAGTCCATGATTGTATAAAAAGTGTATGCATATAAAACGTGATATGCATAACACGGACCCCAAAAGTTTATTAAGGATGAAACATCCATTGTATGTTTGTGATTTGTATCTATTCGACATACATTTCTGATATACAAATGTATAACATACAAGTGGAGGAATTGAAAGGGTTATTCAAAAGAGTTAAGCGCTTGTATATTCAATGTTTTGTATGTAGCGAACATACATTCTTCAGGATACAAGCTATAGATACAAAAGGATGTACAAGAACTGGACGTGAAGGAAAAGTTAAATGTTAAAAACTCTTTGTATGTTAAAGCGATTGTATATTGCAATGAACATATCGAATATACAAAGAAATGGAAAGTGAAAAGGCGGGAAGTTTTTTCAACCCGACTGCGAGGTCACGTCGACAAAGGAGACCCTAAAAAACAACATTAAAATCCAAAATATCAAAATATTTTTCTAACAGATAAATTTTTTTTTTGCAGGATATACACAGCAGCGATTAAGTTGTGTAAACACCTACGAGAGGATCTTAAGCAACTGATAAATTGTCGATGAGGAAAGTAATCAATTGAGTAAATATATACGAATAAATTTGTTTTAATCAATTGATCTGAGACTAATGGATGTTTTATCTGGTCTTTTTAGGAATAATGAAGAAACCCTCGACGGATATTGGGTAGAACTGTAGTTAAAGACTTTTCGACCCTGAAATGGTTATCCATTTGATGATTGGTGGCCAGTTTTAAATTTCATAAATCTGTTTTATTAGAACTAATATTGTTGTTCGGTTATCAACCAACACAACCATTGTAACTGATCTGAAGCTTGTATGTCTCTCTTTATAAGAGATGACCAAGACCAAAGAAAAAAAGATCATAGGAAGAGACTACAGAATAGAAGAGGAGATACTATAGATTAGATTTGAACAACAATGCTAGTTCATTTTTAATAAATTTTATTTCAGGTAGATCATGTGCAAGCATTCTCTAATGAAGTCAAGTCTTTAAGCATGAAGTAGTGACTACAAAATTTTGGTATCAATTATCTATTAAATTTATTCAATTATATGACTGTCTCCTTTCAAAGTTTTCTCTGCTATTCAATTTGAGTTATCATGTATATCTTCAAATTGTCTATGCACATTTGTTGTTATAGTGTGATAAGATTAATTGGTTTCTGCTTTCAGAATTAAATCCTTTAAATCTATCACAGTAACTCAGAAGACCTTGTCATGGATTAGTAAGAAGAGTCATATAGTTAGGGTTTGTATTCTGTCTCCAGTTTTTTGATAAATCTATTACAATTGCAGTATCATTCTGATAGGTTCCTTCAAGCAAGGATTAAATCCTTTTAGATGAATGCAGGTAATATTTTGTCAATTGAATATATGTAAGTATGGAATACTAACTATTTCCTTGCAGGGTTGTACAAGTTACATACCTATTTTTTCATGCTAGATAGTTCGAGTTTTTACCAAACAAACAGTCATTAATTTCATGATTGCACTGACTCTATATTCAATAAGGCACTGGTTTATTTCTTTCATTTTCACTTATACAAATTCACTTCAAATTTACTTAGTTAGATTGCATTATTGTTTTAGCATTACAATTTAGATCATTTAGAATTAATTTGTTGTCTTTTCATTTGTTTTATAATTTATGCCATTATCAATCGTTAGATTAATTCTAATTAAAGCAGTGATCATCTCTTTATCTACGTTATTAATTAGAGGTTTACTTGCCTAGGTCTGGCAGAGCCTGAAGTGAAGGGGGTTTAGCCATATCTACACCATGTCAATTAGCCAAAAATGTCAAGAGAGCCTGGCAACCTCTTAGGGTTAAACGACCTGCGTTTTTGAGACCTAACAAAATTGGTGACTCTACTGGGGACTTTATTCTGAATTTTGGTTAAAGATCATATTATCAGAGTCAGAGAGTTAAAAGGCATAACTCTGCTAGTGGAAGGAAAAAACCCAGAAGATTGATTAGTCCTCTAAACAGAGGTGGTGACTCTACACTAAACCTAAATTGCTTTTCTGATAAAAGTGTCATAATGGATGGTAGGAGATCTAAAGCTGATGGTAAAAAACTACAATCATCCCCACCTTTAAGGGCTCCTACTAAGAAGACTGGGATATCAAGTCAGTCTCATAGTAATAATAGCCAAATCCCTCCAGAGAATACAAGTCCTCTTGGCCAAAATTATACAATATATACTACCCCATTCCATGCTGAAGGTGATAATCCCAAGACACCAATAGACAGTCATAATGATGTTTTCAATTAGGAAGCACAGCCACAAAGGATAGATGAGATAGCAAATCAGGGTGAGGAAAATCATGAACATATAGGTGATCAAGCTATCATAGATTATGACTGTATGACTGATTAGGAACTTGCTATACATTTAGAATATTAAGAGCAAAGACTCAAAAATAGACAACAAATGATACAAAGAGTTGAAGAAATCAATAGACAAATGGCCCGTTTAGATCTTCAGGCACGAAATTCAACTAAGTATGTGCCCCCCCATAGAAACAATAACAATATTAATTAGCATGGAATGCCTCAGAATGCTATAGCTGTTGGAAACACTAGGGTACCACATAATACATGCAATAATCCTCCTCAGCAAAATAGGCAAATACATAGACCTCCACCTATAAATACTAGGAATATTCACCAACAACATCCACCACCAGGGCACAGACTCAACAATCAGCAGCCGCGACCCCCTCCACCTCAAAATATGTATCATCAGGAATATGTCCAACCCAATATGTATCCACAACCTCTGTTTGGATACTAGTATTATCCGCCATACCCAAATATACCACCTCCTAATCCTACAAGTATGGCCAGATAATTTGATTTGACTGGATATCAGCTATATCCTTATCCCATGGATAAAAGTTGGAGGAACAATGTACCTAGGTTTACAAGAAGTAGTGAACTGACTGCTAAAGAACATATCAAACGATTCAACGCTTTTATATAGGACATTGGTAACGAATATGAAGATATAGAAATGAAACTATTTATGATATCTCTTATTAATGAAGCAAGAGACTGGGTAAATAGTTTACCAGATGCTTCAATATATTCCCTAAGAGACTTCCACAATCAATTTTTAGAACAATTCAAAAATCAATGTGCTCTAGAATTTTCTCTTCATGAATTAATCACTATTCAAAAGTATCAGAATGAACAGGTGTATGATTTTAATTTGAGATTCACTAAACTGTATAACAAGGTTCCACAAGAATCCAAATTGAACAACCAAGCAGCCCTTAGCATATACTTGAAAGCATTTGACCCCAAAATAGGTTACGAACTCAGGGGTAAAAGTCCTAGAACCTTGGCAAAAGAACAAAAAATGGCTCTCACTATTGAAAACAATAAAAAGGCTGCTGGGATGATCAGAAAAAGAGACAATATAAGAGTTCCTCAAAATCCTGATCCTCCTACAAACAAGCAAGAATACTCACATATGAATGAAAGATCGAGACTCCATGATATGCCATATCATACCAACTAGAAGGATGGAAAGCCCGTGGATACTAACAGGAGACATAACTATGGAAAAGACACTCCCGACCCTTTAAAAAAGGGTGGAGTCCATATGATAGAAAATAGTCCATGGTGTATGCCCTGTAATTTGCCACACTCTCCTGATTATTGTATAGTAGCACAATCAATACAAAAGGATCAAGTATCTTATAACCCTGAGATGGATCATCATACTATAAATATGTTGGGTATCACACCTTTCACTATTGAAGAAGATTACTCGTCCAGTGAGGAATCTGGGTATGAATATGATGTAGGAGCGCAAAAATATAATGTAAACTTAGGAGGACAAGAGGTATTTTCTGACCATGAAGAAGACTTAGGAAATTATGGGTACGACCTCAGTACAACACAAAGCTACAATCGGTGAAAACCTTCTGAGGAAGAGAGAAAAGCTTTGACAATGGCTGCAGTAACACATGCCAAGAGCAATTACAACCTAAGAAACAGAACAGTAAATGCTGAACAAGGAACTCCCAGAAGTATGTTTATCAAAAATCAAGTCTCTAGTAAAAATGATAAAGGTAAAAATGATAAAAGTAAAGCTGAGAAAACACCTCATGATACACCTCTTGTTGACACACCAAACAAAAAGAAGCACGGTACAAAAACTGAAGAAAAGGGGAAAACAAAAGTTGGGAGGTCGGAACTAAACATAAATCCCTCATTTGATATTGCTCAAGCTGTTTCTCAAATGAAAGTATCTGTGCCACTTCTAGAAATGATGGAGATGGAAAAATATAAAAATATAGTGGTGAAGATGATATCAAATGTATCAGACAAAAGACCCAAACAACATAGTTCTAAAATAAACACACAACAGGAATCTATCAAAATACCTGAGGTATATCTGGGTGAAACATTAATGAAAAATCCATCTCAAGTAGATCCATTCTATATTACCTTGCTAATAAATAACAAATTAGTCAGGAATTGTATGATTGATTTAGGAGCAGTAGTAAACATAATGCCCATGGCTATTATGAAAGAGTTAGGAATGTGGGTGGATACTACATTCGGTAAATATTATGCAATGAATAACATATCTGTCCCTGTTGTTGGAATCATGAAAGATGTTGAGATAAAATTAGCATCTCATCCTGAAGCCTCTTATAGAATTGACATCACTGTGGTAGATATCCCACCTAACTATGGAATGTTGTTATCTAGACAATGGATTGCCATGGTAGGGGGAAGTGTACAATTAGATTTGTCTTATGCTACTATCCCATTGGGAACACAGGTAGTTAAACTATATAAGGAGCCAAGGTATGAAGACATTATAGAGAAAATTAATCCAAATCAAATGACTTGTTTCTGTGACACAGACTTCAGTACATTCAGGGTGGAAGAACACTATAAAATGCATAATACAGACCCAATTTACTATGAAGCCAAAATGGATGAAAATGAAGTATGGACCATGTATTTCGATGGCACGTGTAGTAAGGCAAGAAATGGAGCCGGGGTGTTGTTTATATCACCATCAAGAAAAACATTCAAATATTCTTTTTCTCTAAATTTTGAATGCACAAATAACATAGTTGAATATGAAACACTTTTAATTGGGCTAAACATCGCTAGAAAACACAAAATCAAATTGTTATCAGTGTATGGAGATTCTGAATTGATTATTTCACAAGTCAAAGGCAAATAGTCCTCAAAAAATAAAAGATTGAAACAATACAGAAATGCAGTCCTGGATGATATAGAATTGTTTGATGCTTTTTCTATAAGTTGGATAGATAGGTCAAAAAATATGATGGCTGACTTCCTTGCAAACATAGATTTGAAAAGGGACGACATTACCTTGACAGGTATTTCAGAAGTTGAGCTCAAAATAAGACCAACTATCCTAGACAACATATATAACTAGCAGGTTTTTGATAATGATGCCGATTTGCTCAAATTTTTGCACTGCATAGATTAGTATGAGAATCAAGAGATTGATCTTAATGCTTTTGTTGAAAAGAATGATGGTAAAGAGACTTTATTTGGCAAAGAAATTGTCCAACTTAAAACCAATAAAATTCCAAAGGGTTTAGTAGCATTAGAAAGAGTTTTTGATGCACATGATCGATCCATTTCCAAAGAAGTAATAGTAAAGGAGGATGATGCGGAAGAAATAAATTTGGGAACTGAATTGTCACCTAAAAAGGTCTACATTGGAAAGAAAATAACCCCTGTAATCAGAAGCATGTTAATTACATTATTAAGAAAATATAAACATGTGTTTGCTTGGTCTTATGATGATCTTAAATCATATAGGGAAGATTTGTTCCAACATGAAATTCCACTTAAATCTGATGCTAAGCCCTATAGACAAAAAAAAAGACCCATCAACCCTGTGTTAGAACCTAAGATGTATGAGGAACTTATAAAACTCAGGGAAGTTGGCATAATTAAACCTATTAGGCATTCATCATGGGTCTCAAATTTAGTTCCTGTTAGGAAGAAGAATGGGGATATTAGACTTTGTGTTGACTTTAGAAACTTAAACATATCCTCCCTCAAAGATAATTATCCATTGCCTAACATGGAAAATTTGTTGCAGAGAGTTACTGGCTGTGAGTTATTATCCATGATGGATGGGTTCTCTAGATACAATCAAGTAAAGGTTAAAGAATCTGAACAATACAAAATAGCCTTTACAACCCCATGAGGAACTTATGTATACGTAAGAATGCCATTTGGCCTTACAAATGCTAAGCCACATTCCAGAGGGCAATGGACGTTGCTTTTGCAGGTCTAATAAATGATATCATGGCTGTATACCAGGATGACCTTACTGCATACTCAAAAAAGGCTGAGGATCATGTGAATCACCTTAAGAAGATATTTATTGGAGCATTAGAATATGGTGTTTCCTTGAACCCAAAAAAATGCAAATTTGCAGTCACAGAAGGGAAATTACTTGGACACAGCATCCAAAGATGGAGTTAGGATTGATCCCGAGAGAATAGAGGCAATAGACAAAGTTCCTATTCCAAAAATAGTCAAGGCTATTCAATCATGTGAGAAGGTTTATACCAAACTTTGCAGAAATAATTAACCCTATATCTAGAATGTTGAAGAAAAATGCAAAGGTTAATTGGACAGATGAATGCATAGAAGCTTTTGCATCCATAAAAAGAGCAATTAAAGAAGCTCCAGTGCTAAAGTCTCCCAATTTTAATAAACCTTTCCAGATTTTTTCCTTTACATCTTTTCATACAGTAGCAGCAGTTATGTTACAAAAGAATAATGAGGGTTATGAGTAGCCTGTTTCCTTTTTCAGTAAATCACTCCAACATGCAGAACTTAATTATGATATCACAGAAAAACAAGCTTATGCATTGGTGAAAGTTGTCAAGGCATTTAGACCTTACCTGGTTGGGCCAAAGTGATAGCTTATGTACCAAATGCAGCAGTCAAAGATGTGTTCATGCAGAGTGAAGTAACTGGGAAGAGATGTAGGTGGATAAATCAACTTCAGGAATTTGATATAAAAATTCAAATCACAAAGCTAGTAAGGGGACAAGGGCTAGCAAAATTAATTACTGAAACAAATCTTGAGGCTGCCCAAGTATGTAATATTGAAAACGAAGAGGAAATGATAACAAGTATTGAAAAAACTCCTTGGTATACTGACATAGTATATTACCTCAAGCACATGAAATGCCCTAACGGATTTGATGATAACAAGAAAAGGACTCTAAAATTACATGCCTCTAAATATGTGTTTACAGAAGGAGATCTTTTTTGGAAAAATAATGATGGTGTCTTATTGTTTTGTCTAGATGAAGAACAAGCAAAATCTGCCTTACAAGAGATGCATCAGGGAATCTATGGTGGGCATTTCTCAGCTAAAACCACAACACACAAGATATTAAGGTTTGGATACTATTGGCCCAAGGTTTTCAATGATGCATATAGTTTTACTAGGAAATGTGAGGCCTGTCAGAGATTCTCAGGAAAACTAAAGTACCAAGGGGCATTACCCTTGAGACCTATGCAAGTTGATGCCCTATTTCACCAATGGGGGATTGACTTTGTAGGAGAGATTATAGAGAAATCAAGTGGTGGTCATAAATGGATGTTAGTAGCCACTGACTATTTCATGAAATGGGTAGAAGCAATGCCCACTAAACAAGCAACCAACAAGGTTGTGATCAACTTCCTATTGGAAAAATTTTAACTAGATTTGGGGTACCTTTGAGGATCATAACTGACAATGGAATGTATTTTAGATCAGATGAGTTTAAAATTTTTTGTAAATCTTATGGCATTATGATCTCATATTCTTCTCCCTACCATCGACAAGGTAATGGGCAAGCTAAGTCCAGCAATAAAAGTATCTTAAAGATTATAAAAAGAATGTTGGATAATAACAAAAAAGCCTAGGACTCTAAGTTGAGACTGGCATTATGGGCTGGTAGGATCACAATAAATAAAGCAACTGGCAAATCACCATTTCAATTAGTATATGGAGCTCATGCCAGACTCCCAATACACAACCTGTTGCCAGTGAGTAAGTTTATCCTCCAAGAGGATTGGGATGTCCCAGAACCGATGGAGGAAAGACTAGAACAGCTAAGGGAATTAAACAAAATGAGGGAACAGGTAATTCAACAAAATAAAAAAATGCAAATGTAGATGAAATACTTCTATAACAAAAAAGCAACATTCAGAAAATTTGAGGTAGGTGACATAGTGCTTATTTGGAATGCTAGAAATCAAGAAAAGGGGAAGCATGGAAAATTCGATGCCCTGTGGATTGGACCTTTTGTCATAAATGGTAAGGCAGGGGAGGATTCATATTATGTACAAAACATGTCTGGTGAGGAGCAAGAACTACCAGTACATGGGCAGTTCTTGAAACACTTCTCTTAAAAAGAGCTTGAGAGAAAAAATAATTGCCAGTGCATGGATAATTCTGATTAAACTCTCCAAATGGTCTTTTCCATGCATAGTAGTTTAGAAGAATCAAATGAATTGCTTAAAAATATCTCTTATAAAGGCTTTTTATAAAGAAATAATCTAGGATCTCCACCTGTCATCAAACGAAGAAGATGTTGATCTACTCCTCCAGAAATCTGGGATCTTGCTATGCCCACAAGGAACATACATCCCCAGAAAGAGCCACTGTTGGGACTGAAATTCCTAAGATACTTTTTGGCAAATATTAAGTTTTAATCATCCAAATATTTCAATGTGAGAGTATATAGAGAAAGATCCACAATTGTTTTCAAGCAGAAATTAACAATTGAGCTAATAGAAATATTTGGATTTGATCTGTCCTGATTCCCAAAGACTTAGTATAACATGGTTGAAGTGTTCATTAAAAATAAACCATAAACAAGGAAGTGAAAAGTTACAAACCATGTTGAAAGTAAAGCAAAAATAGCATTAAGTACCAGAACTGAATACGGGTAAATTCCTTGTCAAAAATGAATAAGGGTTGTTTTTTGAACCATCTTAAAACTCCCTGTATTTTGCAAGTTATGTATGTTTTTGATAAAATACATTATGGTATGGGCTTGTATGTTTGTATATACAAAGCCTCTCATATACAAAATGGTTTGTATGTTCTGTCATTGTATGATGCATGTGCAAAGTCCCTTGTATATCGGGTCACAGTATGGTCACATAAAGGAGTCATCGGGTTGATGCATCATTTAATTATATGTGTTTGGCTGATGTTTTATTACTACATACAAAGTGGACCTGACGAGGTTAAAAGTTGAAGTATATATTATGTCGGGTCCATTGCTTGTATGTTATGTTTGCATGTTTGGCAGCACGCAACATACAACATGATACATACAACACAATATACATTGTCCGGAACTGAAATATTATCAAATATGGTGAAACTGTTGTATGTTTCACGTATTGTATGTTTTGAGTTATACAAAGCTAATATATATATCTTGGATTTCAAAAAGTATGAAATAAAGTTAACTTGTTGTATGTATCACGCCTTGTATATGTATGCTTTCGGAGACATACATTTTAAATATACATACATTGCTGAGATACAATGCCCACATACAAGCTGGAACCAAAATAATTGTGAAATAACGATAAGTCTTTGTATATTTCTCATTTGTATGTATCGGTACATACATTGTGGGACATACAACGTGGATTTCGGGGAACATTAAAAAATGGTATAAACAATGCATCACTACTCAATGTATATCATAAATATACATTGTACTTTATGCAAGCTGGAACCGAAATGTTTATAAAATAAAGAATAATTGTTGTATGTATTACGCCTTGTATGTATGTTTCGGATTATACATCGCGGCACATATGCAAGGCAGAACTCAGGAGAGAATTAAATTGGGTTAAAAGGATGCATCGGGACTTTATGGAGGATGCATATACAAGTCAAAGTCAAAAATAAATGAACCATGGTTTATAAAAGCAGGGAGTCCAAAAAAGACATACAATCGAATTTGTATGTATTGGGCATTGCATATGAAGGATACATGTAGTGGGTCCTGCAGCATGCACATTTGAGCTTGTATAATATCAATGTATATCTTCGATATACAAGCCCATATACAAGAGAAGATACATTCTAAAAAAGCAAGCCAGATGTCAAGAAGAAATTAAATACGGAAAAATCTCTGCATGTCTGGGTGCTTGTATATACATACCTGATATACAAAGAATTACATACATACAAAACTTGACTAAAGACTCGAACATTGTATACATCTGGTGGGGACCACGTATGTATGTCGGAGATGTATGTATATGCATACATTTGGTGGATCTGAAGAAAATTCCAATTCATTTCATAAATTCAATAAAGTCCATGATTGTATAAAAAGTGTATGCATATAAAACGTGATATGCATAACACGGACCCCAAAAGTTTATTAAGGATGAAACATCCAGTGTATGTTTGTGATTTGTATCTATCCGATGTGCATTTCTAATATACAAATGTATAACATACAAGTGGCGGAACCGAAAGGGTTATTCAAAAGAGTTAAGCACTTCTATATTCAATGTTTTGTATTTAGCGAACATACATTCTTCAGGATACAAGCTATAGATACAAAAGGATGTACAAGAACTGGGCGCGAAGGAAAAGTTAAATGTTAAAAACTCTTTGTATGTTATAGCAATTGTATATTGCAATGAACATATCGAATATACAAAGAAACAGAAAGCGAAAAGGTGGGAAGTTTTTTCAACCTGACTGCGAGGTCACGCCGACGAAGGAAACCCTAAAAACCAACATTAAAATCCAAAATATCAAAATATTTTTCTGACAGATAAAATATTTGTTTTTGCAGGATATACACAACGGCGATTAGGTTGTGTAAACACCCATGAGAGGATCTTAAGCAACTGATAAATTGTCGATGAGGGAAGTAATCAATTGAGTAAATATATACGAATAAATTTGTTTTAATCAATTGATCTGAGACTAATGGATGTTTTATCTGGTCTTTTTAGGAATAATGAAGAAACCCTCAATGGATATTGGGCAAAACTGCAGTTAAAGACTTTTTGACCCTGAAATGGTTATCCATTTGATGATTAGTGGCCAGTTTTAAATTTCATAAATTTATTTTATTAGAACTAATATTGTTGTTCGATTATCAACCGTCACAACCATTGTAACTAGTCTGAAGCTTGTATGCCTCTCTTTATAAGAGATGACCAAGACTAGAGAAAAAAATATCATAGGGAGAGACTACAGAATAGAAGAGGAGACACTATAGATTAGATTTGAACAGCAATGCTAGTTCATTTTTAATATATTTTATTTCTTGTAGATCATGTGCAAGCATTCTCTGATGAAGTCAAGTCTGTAAGCATGAAGCAGTGACTGCAAAATTTTGGTATAAATTATCTATTAAATTTATTCAATTATATGACTGTCTCCTTTCAAAGTTTTCTCTATTATTCAATTTGAGTTATCAAGTATATCTTCAAATTGTCTATGCACATTTGCTGTTATAGTGTGATAAGATTAATTGGTTTCTGCTTTCAGAATTAAATCCTTTAAATCTATCACAATAACTCAGAAGACCTTGTCATGGATCTAAAAGAAGAGTCATATAGTTAGGGTTTGTATTCTGTCTCCAGTTTTTTGATAAATATGTTACAATTGCAGTATCATTTTGATAGGTTCCTTCAAGCAAGGATTAAATCCTTTTAGATGAATGCATGTAATATTTTGTCAATTGAATATATGTAAGTATGGAATACTAACTATTTCCTTGCAGGGTTGTACAAGTTACATACCTATTTTTTCATGCCAGATAGTTTGAGTTTTTACCAAACAAACAGACAGTCATTAATTTCATGATTGCACTGACTCTATATTCAATAAGGCACTAGTCTATTTCTTTCATTTTCACTTATACAAATTCACTTCAGATTTACTTAGTTAGATTGCATTATTGTTTTAGCATTACAATTTAGATCATTTAGAATTAATTTGTTGTCTTTTCATTTGTTTTATAATTTATGCCATTATCAATAGTTAGATTAATTCTAATTAAAGTAGTGATCATCTCTTTATCTACTTTATTAATTAGAGGTTTACCTGCCTAGGTCTGGCAAAGCCTGAAGTGAAGGGGTTTTAGCCATATCTACCCTGTGTCAGTTAGCCAAAAATGCCAAGAGAGCCTGGCAACCTCTTAGGGTTAAACAACCTACGTTTTTGAGACCTAATAGGGTCTTCCTAGGACTCAAAGAGGATTTGATAGCATATTTGTTGTGGTGGATAGATTCAGTAAGATGGTTCATTTCTTGCCATGTAAATGCACTAATGATGCTTCACACATTGCTTGTTTATTCTTCAAGGAAATTGTTAGAATCCCTGGTTTGCCTCTTAACATTGTGACTAATAGGGATCCTAAGTTTGTAGGCCACTTTTGACATACTCTATGGAAGAAGTTGGGCACTCAATTGTCATTTAATTCAGCCTATCACCCTCAGACTAATGGCCAAACTAAGGTAGTGAATAGGTCCTTGGGAAATCTTCTTAGATGTCTTACAAAACAGCATGGAGTGGCATGGGATATGATCATCCCTCAAGCTAAATTTGCTTACAATGACTCCACCAATAGAAGCACAGGAAGGAGTCCATTTGAGATTGTCTATGGGATTCACCCAAGAGGCATTCTTGAATTGAGAGATCTACATGGATTAGAGAAGAAGAGTGCTCAAGGTGAAGACTTTGCATTGGCCATGAAGGACATCCATGATAATGTAAGAGAAACTCTTCAAAAGAACAATGAGAAGTACAAGGAGAAAGCCAATGAGAGGAGGGATGTGCAATACAAGGTTGGGGATTTGGTCATGGCACATTTGAAGAAGGAAAGACTTCCAAAGGGGCATCCAACCAAACTCCTCATGAAGAAGATAGGTCCTTGTCGAATTGTGCACAAGTTTGGGCCCAATTCCTATGAGATTGAGCTTCCTCAAGCCTTGGCCATATCTCTTATCTTTAATGTCTCAGATTTGTTTCCTTACAAGGGTGGTACTGATGCAGATTCAGAGGCAGATGTGATAGTAGTAGGTAATGAGGAATTGGTTAAGGGTCTCCCACCCAATCAACCCTTGCAATTGGAATGCATCTTGGACACCAAGGTCTTGAAGAAGACTAGAAGGAAAACTTACAAGGAGTACCTTGTCAAATGGAGTGGCCTACTTGCTGAAGATGCCACTTGGATGAGTGAAGAAAACATCTTGAAGCATGGGACCACAGTTGTTGATCTACTTCTTCAAGGGACTTGAGTTCTTTTCTACCCCAGGAGTATGGTGCAGGGGCACCAAGAGGATCATGAGGATCTATTGTGTGGTTACACAACACGCCCCATTTTAACTTATCAAAATAGGGACCCAACTTTTTGGCTTGGCTTGTGTTGTCTGCTTTCTGGCGGTTTGGTAAAAATAAGTCAGGTGCATCATCATCATGATATTCGATGAGGTGGGTCATCATCATGAGGTCAGTTTGTCAAAGTTCATATTTTGTTTCTATGACCTCATATTTAGAAAGAGCTTGAAATTCCATGCAGGTTTGCCTTTTACATCACCTGAAAATTCGTCCATATGAGGGAGTTATGAGTAGTCAAAGTTTTGGTCAAACCTGATATTCGCAAGAGGGTCATCATATTTTTATATCCTCAGTCATGTTGTCAAGGTCATCCTAATTTTGATCTATCACCTGATAAAAATCATGCAGTCCCAATATCCGGACGTCAATCTTAGGTGATAGTGTGTTTTACCCGTCAAATGACCTTGGGCGCATCGTGGGCATAATGTTTTGAGTGTAACCCGATATTTCATAACAACGAGCATCATGATATTATAACATCACCTGATATTATAATATCATGCTGATATTATAATATCCCCCTGCTTAGAAAATCCACCATCTGCATAATTTGCGTGCGCATGTCAAAATCCTATCTGATGATCATCATCATCCTGATCTTTCAAGGGAAGGTCATATTTGCTGATATTCGCTAATATGATGATGACATCATCATATCCTCTTGATCTCCTTTTGCATGATCATGATGATCACCCTATCTTTTAAGGGGGTGATATTCCATTCCTTAGCATGATCATATTTTAAATATCACCCTAGCGCTAACCTGATGATGACCTCAACTCATCCTCATGCTTCGAAGGCGGAATATGATGGTTACGTCATCATGATATTCGATGAGGAGGATCATCATATTTTTATCCTGTCATGTTGTCAAGATCATCATGATCTTGTTTGTCACCTGATATTTCGTAATGTCCTCCTGCCGAGAAATATGACCTTTTGCAAATATCCTGATGACGTCATCCCGATCTGATAAACGAAGAAGGAAATATTAGGAGGACATCATCATCACATTTCCCTTCGGCAAGATATTTTCCAAAACATGATCCGGTTCGCGAATATGACGATGACATCATGTTCTAAGTTTAACAAAAGTCCCGAATATCCTGATGATCATCATCATCCTGATCTTTCGAGAGGGTTACCTTGGCCGCAAAGGGGTCATATTACATTCACCACCTGATCATCTTCCTTAGGTGACCCGATATTACATTTATCCCCTGATCTTAACTAAACATGACGGTGACGTCATCTTTTGCATTTTAATGAAGCCCGAATATGACGATGACGTCACCATCATATTCCTTTCCTCAGCAGCAGGATCATTTTTCATATCCTCCTATTTTCCTTCGACATAATGATGATGATGATGTCATTCTTTTCCCCAATATACAAAAGCGAAACATGACGGTGACATCATCTGGACATTCGAGAAGGGGGAGCATCATATTTTCACAATATCATGTTGACGAAAGTTTTAAGTCTTGCTATCGGCCTTATCTTGAGTTATCATGCCAATAGAACATGTCTTCCCGATAGGAGGACATCATCATGATTTTTGGCGTCGGTATAAGTTTAGCCGTCGGCCTAATGTAAAAATTGTCATTCCGACAGTGTGTAGTCACGCCGATACATACATGATCATATTTGGAGCTCGATATACATGAAAATGGGCGGGAAAATGAAGCGATAGAAATTTGAAGCCCGATTACCTGTGGCTGCACATTTTGAGGCATGTTTAATAAAACATTTTACTTCCTATTGTTTATCCACATGATGATGAACTTAATGTTTGTCTGTTTATTTGTAGGAAGTCATGATGCTGTTAGAGCTGTTGCTGAGCATTGTATGGTTGCACATGGAGGCAACATGAACTAGAAATGAGGAGGATATTGTCAAATATGCTGTTTGCCAGCTGGAGACCGAATCAAATCAAAGATGCTGGAATATTCTGTGCCAGCTGTACATTTTCCAACTGGCGAAGCATGTGCTTTTCATCTGGACCGTTGATTGTTATGAGAGGATCCTGATCCTTGGATCATTATAACTGTTTTCTGGCATTTTCTCTATATAAGAGCTAGATCCTGAGGTAAAATTATTAGAGATTAGATTGAGGGGAACAAAAAAGAGAAAATATTTGGCAAGAAGGCCAATTACTGTAGAATCAATTAGGAGATCGGATTACTGAGACTAATGAAGACTGAATTGTTGAAATGTCAAGGTTCTTTCTTCAGATCACTATAAATGTACCTGTTCTTGAGCATACTGAATGGATATGAAGTTTCAGATTACATCCTGATTGTAAATTTTACGTAATCTTCATGTTAATTTCTGGATATGTACTGGTGAATGCTGTGTTCAACTGGAAGCGCTTTCATTTCATTACATGTTGTTATCAACTTTTCCTTTGAAGATTTGCACTAGATCATGCGGATTTGTGGAATGTCCTGTGAAGTATGATTCTAGTTTCCTTCTTTTCATTGCATGTATGGGAGCTTGTATGTGGATCAGTGATCTAAGTCAAGTAGTTTTGGGAATCTCATTCTTTAACCCTTTTCTTTTTTTTAATTTCATAAATTCATCATCATAACTGCAAGTCATGACAAATAATAAGCAGAAACAGAGAAATATGCTAAAGTCCCATAGGTAACTGAAAATCCTTAGCATATTTGAGTTAAATGCATGTAGTATTGAAAATATCATGCAAAGAATTGCAAATAATGGTAGAAATCATGCAAATATCAACCTGTAGGCACATTATTTGACTAAAGTCACAGTGCAGAGGTAGAATTATTGGAGATTTATGCAGGGCAGACATACAGAGTAGGATATTTGAAGAAATAATGATGAACTTTGCAGAAATACGTAAGGCCCCTGAATGGAAAACAGCAACACACATCAACCACTGAGTAACGTCAGTAGATTAAGACCTAATCAACGGAGACTTGGGATCATGAATTCTCTGAATTCATCGTATCTTTCAAGATGAGTAAAGGTTGTTGTGTAACTTTTATTCTATGTTTGTGAATGACTAACATCATGATCAACAGGATCCACATTTTGTTTTCATTTTGTTCATGTTGTCCAATGTTGTAATAAGGTCTTGAAGACTAGTTGCATGTGTGAGGGGGAAAATAGGTTAATCCAAAAGATTATAAAACCCAAACATCTACAGAATCTAAAGATAAAAGGAGATTAAAACAAATAAACAACAATACTTACACCTTTACCTTGCGTCTTCCGTAGTTCACCTATCTTTCTTTGATCTTGGTGATGAAGCCCTCAGAAGTGTTGCTCCCTTGCTTGTTTGAAGATGACAAAGACAGAATGGCTCTGATATTCGTGTGATTGAAGGTGAGCATCAACACACTAGATAGAGGATGAGATGAAATGCTTAAGAAAATGGGTGCCAAAGGCGCGCTTGATTTCTTGCAGCTTAAGTTTGCATAAATGATAAGTGATGAAATGAAGAAGGAGAGGGTGGTATTTATAGAAAAAGGTGAGGGAAGATCAATGGTTTAGAAGAAAAGGAAAGATCAACGGAGGAGGGTTGTTGAGGAACGTGAAACAAATGGAAGAAAGACACATGTCATTCAAAAAGCAGCTTTGTTGAGTTAACTCCTCTCTTGATGAGGGTAAGATTTGATTTTCTTAAATTAGAATTTATTTTTCTAATGTAAGAGAAGTTTTGCTTTAAAGATGCTTTAAAACTAATTTTGCTTTTTGTAACTCAGCTATTACTTTTATGTGACAAGAGGAAAGTA
Organism: Cunninghamia lanceolata; assembly: GCA_027924645.1. Taxonomy (NCBI): domain Eukaryota; kingdom Viridiplantae; phylum Streptophyta; class Pinopsida; order Cupressales; family Cupressaceae; genus Cunninghamia; species Cunninghamia lanceolata. Next base: position 12,797,409 of record BSBN01001272.1, on the reverse strand, counting down.
TTTTTGGAAGATAAGATTGATTTTTCAAGATAAGAATGCATAATTGAATAGAAACATTTATTTAATTATTTTGTAGATAATTGAGAGGAATAAATAAAATATAGAAATATATTTTATTTTTGTGAAGCTATTTGAAGAATAAAATAAAATATACAAGTATATTTTATTTAGTGGATAATTTAGATTTTATTTAAATAAAATTTGCATTTTATTTAAATTCGGAAGAATAAGAGATTTTAATTAAATAATTAAAATTATTTAATTAGTTAGAAGAATGTAGTTGATGTAGATGAATTTAATTAATTAAATAAAATGTAATTTATTTAATTAAATGAGAGGAGATGAATCAGATAAATAAATGAATTTATTTATTTATTGATAGAAGAATGTGAATGATGAAATAAATATTTAAAATATTTATTTAAGTATAGTCATGTCAATTTTAGGTGTATACAACATGCATTTGTAATAAGGTTGGAAACCATGTCATGATCACTCCATGATTGATGCCAATAATTGTTGATAGGGGCAGTCAAATAAGGAAAGTTTTATGTCTTTTGTAGCCTTTAATGGCACCTAGAAAACATGTTAAGAGTTGAATGACTTGTCAAAGGATTATCTATCTTGTAAAGGGTTTTGAATACCTTGTAAACATAAATCAAAATGCAATTAGTTGTAGCAAAAGACAAAACAGGGGCAATGGTGGTTACAGGCCAGTTTTCTAGCCTCCCACCAATCCAAACTACCTCTCCAACTGAATGCCATGTTGATGGAGGCTTCAAAAAAGCCTTGAAGATGTTCATCGTGGGGTATGAAGTGATTTGGAGGAGAAAAAATAATAAAAAAACTACAGTTTCTGCTCATTTTCTATGTGAAACATTGTTCCAGACCATATTGCTTTCCTGTATGGACGTGTTGCTGAGTAAAATGATACTTTTCTAAAAGGGGGGTGAGTGTAGATTTAATTACAATTTGTTTGAGTCCTTGAAACCATTTTATAACAAAGTTTTCTGCCTTTTTCTAAAATTTGGCTGATAAACCCTCTTCTAGGGTTTCTAACAGAAATCATGGTTTTTCTCTCCATTCCACTGATTTGAAACCTTCTTGATCAATGGAATGGGTCTTTTTATGTTTGTTTTAAAGTGTCATGAGAAGTTTTGGGATAGAGAACTAGGTTTTGTGAAGATTGCATGAGGAAACCTAGCAAACCCATGTGTTAGGTGCATGTGTAAAGAGGAACAACATAGGCCAAATCCATCATAGTCAATTGTGGAGTCACAAACTTGTGTAATTTCCCATTTTAGCATGTGTCTAATGTGTCTAAGGTGTGCAGAGGGTTCTGTGAGTCTTTGGAGGGGCAATTGCTTTACAAAACAAGCCTAATTGGCCAAGGGCCGTTAGAGGACAGTTATAGGTTAGGGTATATTGTCCAAAACAAAGTACCCCAAGTTTGTGATATGTTAAAGGGCATCAAAAAGGGTATCTTAGGATTGTCTAAGATTAAAGTTTGCAAGCCACTAATAGAAGTTATATCAGACTATTCCATTTTGGAGGCCTAATTAAGGCAATGTTATAGGTCTGTTAGGAGAAATAATCCACATGCTCAAAAGGGACCCATGCCAAGTCTTGGATGTCTTGTCAAACCTTGAAAGAGGACCCCTCCATGTATTTCTTGAATAAAGTTTTGTTGGTCTAAATCATTTCACAAGAGAACCATTCTCTAAGCTTGAAGGTTGTCTTGACAAACTGATTGAATCAGATTGAACACCATTGGACTCTGCATCACTCCCCTTGATAAATATAACTCTTCTTGATGATGATATTGAATTATGATTATGAAATCTTGTGTCTTCTCTGACTTCTTATTACATGAACAAAACCACATCCACCATGAACATGAACCTTGCATCATATGAACCATGTTTGTCTTGTGCAACATCAACATGAACTAAGAGACCTTATCATGAAAACCATTTTCACAACATCAGGCACCTCATGACCATCACCTACCTTGAATCACTGTATCACCTTATCAACATCATGGCATCAACCTTGACATCAATGACAAACAACCTTGACCCTTTGACTTCAATGACAACCTTGAACCTTGATTGTTGATTACTTATGGAAGCCTATAGCCCCAATGTTATGTTGCATACTAAAATTAGGTAAGACTCAATGTACTCTCATAACCTCACCTTATATGTAAGAGGAATTACATTTAATAATGACAATGGTCATCAGGTGCTCATAATCATATGATTTTGACTATCTTATTCAAAACAACAAACATACTCTTTGCATCCCAATATGCTATAATAACAAGAAATTAGGAAATATTTTCAATTGAGCAACTCATAAAGAATATGAATATTTTCTATTCAACATGATGATTCATTTTTATTTTAAATACAACTTTTATCTTTTAGTTTCATAATGAGGTTTAGGTGATACTTGAATAACAATAGCTGGCTTATTGGATCAACAAACATCCTATGTAATACAATTGGACTTTAAATATTTGAAGTAACCATCTACAAATATCCATTGAAACGTGGATTTATAATGCAAATATGGACACCATCAATAAAAAAGATTTGTATTAACCAAATATCCATATAGGCATACATCAATATCTGTCGATATAAGTATAACATATATACAAAATAGCCATATAGGCATACAATGTCTCCTATATGCAATACAAAATATATATCCACAAATGCCATATAGGCATACAACAAAGGACCCCAATAAGCATTCATTCCCCTCTGTTCGGTGAAGGGAATAGAGCATGAGTAACCTTTGATCTTCGCGAGGATGGTCTACTACAAACCCGAGGGTTGCTCCTCCTATTTAGTTCTTCATGGATTTGTAGTTGTTACAATAAAAAGTATAGACATTAATATATAGAAATTACATGTTATAAAAAATGAAACATTTAACAAAATGATCACTTACCGCTACCATATAATTTGTCTCCTCATTTGCCTTAGTAGTAGGATTAGGCTGTGCTGATGTCATGTCCTATAGAAACCATCCAAATAGAAATTAAACTTCAAATCAATAATCATTTGATTTTTCAAAAATAAACAACTATAACAATGAATGTAAATTGAAATTTACTAATCTGCATCATACCCCCGTCAATGGCATGGAGCTATGAATCGCAGTGGACACACCATGCTCCATTTCCCTATGAACTTCGGGAGGTGTCTCCGCATCTTGCATCATCTGAAAATAAAACAACATTATTCAATTATGAAACTAGAATAGTGATGCAAGTCATGGTTCCTAACATACACACACATTCACCTAAACATGAAAGTACACACAACAAAGCACACTATGATATTCATTATTACCAATGCATCACTATGGTACAACTAGACACATAATCACAGTGAATATTTTTCTCTCTTGGTGATATACTATAGCTCTTTCTTATAGATGTAGGGATGGAATAAATTGAGCCAATAGAATTGACATAAGTTTTTAGGGGAAAGGGTTAGTGTAGATTTGAAGATTTTGGTTAGGGGTGACTTGTTGCCCCCATAATTAATACCTAAAACCTAGATGATGTTCAAGTCAATCATATGCTATATAAGATGTCATAGGCTGATGCCCCTCTCTAGTGTCATGTCCTGGGGTCTAATTGGTGGTAATTAGATGAGATTATTAGAGATAATTTGTCTAAGAATAGTGTGGAGGGGATCAACAAGCTTTGGTAGACATTTATGGAAAATGTGGTAGCATAGACAAGGCAGTGAGCTATTTGAAAAGATGCCTCAAAGAAAAGTGGTCTCATGGTGATGTCCTTGTCTATGCATCTGCTTCTCATGGCATTCCATGAGAGCACATTTCTTTGAGGCATTTTTTCAAATTTAACTAAATTGTAATTGAAATTTTATCATCTATCAACATCTAGCTATTAGTTATGCAATGTCTAATAATGCTTTGAGTTTGAAAGATGTGCAATGCAATGTAATCAATGATATGAATATAAAATATAAAAATCTAATAAGTACAATTCATTAGTTAAACTATTTATTTTATTACCTTAGTGAAGATTTGAACTACACCACCACTAGCAAGTGTTGCCGTGAAATCTCCTAGATTAACCTATTCAACATCCAAAATCAGGTATTATAATACCATTCATATAACAATGCTATTCACATGTAATATTTATAATTGTTTACTAGTTACATACCCTGGCAGTAGATGTCGTGGTGTAAAATGTAGGTGGAGTACTATTGAGAACTGCATCAATGTTATGACCCTAAAATTTCATCAAAATCATCAAACTAAATTAGTTAATCTTGCATTTCAAAAATAAAATTTAATAAATTAAATTCAATGAACTTGCTAAAATTTACCTGAGTATCAAGGCTGAAAGTCTCACTCAGGAGGGTATCTATCATCACCATCTTCTCAGCTGCAGATGTAGCTTGTGCACCTACGTCCTGACTATCCATGGGGTCATAACTACACGCTGACCCACAAGTCTGACAAGTATGGGGTGGAACCCTACTCCTCGCACTATACCCCAACCCACACTATACTGCAGGACTGGCATGCTCTATGATACTCTAGGTCAAGGCACTAATGGACTGAAGTGTCTCGACCTCAACACTCTCCTTCACAATGGAAGGGATAGACACATGCTCATGGGCTGGTCTACTGATTACTCGTCTCACTGGCCACTATGGGTCAACACGTGCCCCTAGTCTATCTTATACTGACCCCCCACCTCTACCCTGAAACTCCTGTATATCCAAATAGTTTGGCACTTTATTGAGTACAAACTCGCAGTAGAGTTTCCTCAAAAAGTATTGTGGGAACTCATTATTGTTGCATGGAGGATGGTCAAAAACCATCCACCACCTCTTCCCAAAATTGTCCCTTATCACTTGGTTGTTGCACCAATGGATACGGAACCTCTTGCATGTAATGGGTGGAGGTTGATTTGTTTGTGGGTTTGTGAAAATGGAGCACAAGTCCAATTTTGTAATTTGTAACTTTTTTACTTCTTCATATGATAGCTTGTCTGCATAATACTCTCTAAATTATCTATTCTTTTCTAACCAACTAGCTATTTGCTTGCTAATTAAATCTACATTTGATAACATAGATTCAAGAGATTGAGCATGCATGGATCTATGTAAGTGTAGAGTTAAATACTCTACATTTTGTTTCAGTTGCAGGGCATTAGCGAGTTATAGTGGGTTTCAATTTTTGCCTCTGTAAGTGTTCTTGTGAAAGTTTTCGCATCACCGCGAGGGTTTTCCGCAAGGGTTTCTTTTTGCTGAAGTCTCAGAGTAGCATGGAACTTGCCAAGTGTCGAGCCTCAGTTCCAACCGCACTTTTTTTTCTATGTTATAACTTTGCCACAGATCGTGCCACATGCTGGAAGGTATTTCAATATTGTCTAAAGTTACTAGCCGCGGAACTTGCCAAGTGTCAGTTTCCATATGAGTTTCAAAGTTTCTTTAAAAGTTTATGTGTGCACGTGGAAGGTGCCATGTGTCCTTTGTGGTAGCCATGGAACTCGCCATGTGTCAGCTCCCGCAGGTTGGTTCTTATGTTTCGCCATTTAGTGAAGTATGGAGGTGGGTCCCCAGTTTTAAAGTCTCAAATGCAGCGAAAAGTGACACGTGGTGGATGCAGCGTTTAAGTGAAAGGCTTTCTAACTTTTCCACAGTGTTAATAAAGGTTTCTCAAATGATGCGGATGGCGACAAGTGTTGATCTCCATGCAAGTTTCTTAAAGAGTTTCAAGAGCGCGGAAGGTGCCACATATAGATTCATAGTGATAGCGGAAGGTGCCACCTATCCCTATTTTCCTTTTTGAAAGCTATCAAGCGGTAAGTGTTGTGGGTCCCATTTCTCATAGATAATAAAGTTGTAGTTGTTGCGGATTGCACCAGATGTCACAGGCAGAGCCCTCTCAAATATTAAAGACACAGTTAAGTAAAATGTTGCATAGCGAGACACGTATTGTTTCTAAGTGTTGTGGATGCTGCCATGTGTTAGTTTCCTGTTTCTCCCAAGAAGTAAAGAAGTTTCAAGTAATATAAGTGTAGATGCTGCCATGTGTCTTAGAGTTCATTGATTAGAGAGTGCGGAAGCCGCCAAGTGTCTATTCTTTATTAGAAGGAGACGTGCCACACGTTTTTTGTCACAGCCAATGGACTTGCAGTTGTTGTAACTATTTACAAATCTAAAAGATTTCAAGTGTCAGAGAATTCCAGTTAGCTCCAGTTCAGTTAGACCGTTGGGATTCAATTGTGCAGACAATCTAGAGCTGATCCTGTGCTATAAATATGTAACATTGGTAATCACTAAGGGGATCCATTCATAGATAATTTTTGGCTAGAGATATTTTCTATCAGAGATTCAAGAGAGTTTGAGACTTTTTGCTGTGACCAGTAATATCATTTTGCCTTTAGTTTGTTATTCTTGATTTAGAAAGTAAATGTAACTATGCATGTATTTGTGCCTCTTATATTGCTAGAAAATTAATGAGAAAGACAGAGTTCTGTGCCTTGGTTGATATTTTCGATGTCATTGTACATTGTTTGTTTGTGAGCCTTTGAGTTTATTCATTATATCTGTTTATGTTAATCATGCAACATTTGCTCTTTAATGTAACCAAATCTTGAGGATAGCTTCACTGTGCTTAAGTTGAGAGAGATACTTATTATTTAGGTGCATCTCCATAGATAGATTTGCTTTAACTGTATCTTTATTTCTGTTAATTTCTACCCTTTCCCAAAACCCATTTAAAATAGAGAAGATCCAGCTTCTTTAAAATCTAGAGGTTGTTTCAGGTAGCAAGTCCCACATTCCTAAAACTTCCCATGTTGGTGTTGGAACCTGTGCAATTTTACACATCAACAGTTTTTGGCACACCTAGTGGGACCATTTCTTGAAGTTTCTATCAAGATTGTATGAACTAGAAAGCCACAGGAAGTCAGAACTGTGGACCTATAACAAGAGCTCAATCTGCTGCTAATCCAAGGATTCTTTTGCCACCACTGATAGCTAATCCAAGGAGAAGAGTCAATCAGTTTGCAGCAGCACCAAGAGCAAATATGGGAGCACCTGTAGCCCCAAGGAATTCTACAAATTAGAACACTGGCAGTCCTCTGATTCTCCCAGTACCACCAGCCACTTGGGATCCTATCCCAGCCAATGCTCTAAAGGCTCTACCTAAATTCAGTGGGGAGGATTTCAAGACACCTGAGGATCATCTGCAAGATGTATTTGATGTCTGTGCAGTACATGTGATCACTCAATAGAATGTGGCCATAAGATTGTCAACAGCTTCTTTCAAGGGGAAGGCTCTAGACTGGTATAGATCTTTAACCCCAAACACAATCTCTACATGGGATCAGTTGGGTGATGCTTTCTTTGCAAGATTTAAAGAAAAGGGTGATAAATCTTCTTTGCTGCAACAATTGATCACTATTAAGAGGGCACCACAAGAAGCAATGACTGACTTCAATTCAAGATTTCAAAAGACTTGGGAGAGAATTCCTGCTACAGCAAGACCATTACCAGGTATGGCTATTGTGTTTTACCTTAAAGCTTTGAATTCAAATATATCAGTGATGATCCAGTCCCTTAGAGGTCGGACACTACCAGAAGCTTATGAGTTTGCAATCAAGGCTGAAAACAACTTAATAGATGCTGGAAAACTACCCCCAAGGCCTCCTATGCCCATGTTCCTAGAAATTACCTTGCCATTGCCTCAAGAAGCTCCTAATCCTACAACCCCACCTGTGTCCATGTATTCTTTTCCTCAGCAACCTGCTAAAGCAACTCCCCTTGTTCAATCATCTGAAATGGATGATGTCAAGAACATTTTAAGAATCTTTTCAAATGAGATAATCAATCTGAAGAGACAATAGAATCCTTATCCAAAACCCCAATATCAAGGATACCAAGGAAATAGACCTCCCTTTCAGCCAAATTAGTATCAAGGTTTTCAAAGGCAGGCTAACCCTCAGCCATCAAATCAGTTAGTCACAGTCCCTACACCCTTGCAGACTGTCCCTCCTAATCTCAACAAGGAGATGGTTCCAAGGAAAAATAATTTTGCAGATAGCACAAATGCTTGGTGTTTTCCTTGCAACAATGCCCATATGCCCAGGGACTACCCCAGAGGAAATTTACAGCAAAAGATAGCAGAACAGAGAGTATCAGAAGGGCAATTTGTAGCCTCTAACACTCTGTCATATCAGTCTCCTAGTGTACAAAATGCAGCCCTGGTGGCTCAGATGCAAGGAATGTCCTTACAGCAAGAAGAGGAAATAGCCCCTGAACATGCTTTATTTTCATGGATTGAAGATGAAGAGTTAGTGTTCTTGAATGAAGCATCTACTTCCAAGAAGCCATTGGTACAATCAGATTACTATACCAGAGCCAAGAGGAGAATGATGGAACAACCTGAAGTCACAAATAATGAAATCATGGGGGCCCCTCCATTTCAAGGTCATCAAAACACAGCTGCTAGACAAGAAATGCCCCAGCCTGTGCAGAATCAAGTAGCCTCTGGACAAGTTCAAGAAAAAGCAAGGTATCCTTATTACTCAAAAGCCCAAGCGTTAGGACCTGTGAATGTGGTGGATCAGCTAAAAAGGACACCAGCGCATGTATCAATGATATGCTAGCTATTCCTGAGTAGAAGACACTGTTGCAAGAAGCTCTGCAGGGCCAAGAAGTGCCTAAACATACTAGTGCCAAAGGAGGACTCGCTGATAAAGAAAAGCTACAGCTCAAAGATACTATACCTCTGCATACAACAGCCCTGTTGAACAATGCACCTGAGGTAGGTAAATCCAAACCAGAGCCCTTTTATTTGACTTTGATAGTTGGGAAGAAATTGTTACATAATGCAATGATAGCCTCTGGGGCCAGTACTACAGTAATGCTAAAACAAATAGCAGATGCTTTAAAGATAAAGTATGAACCACTTACTAGAGGAGTTATGCAGTTGGATGGGAAATCAATGCAAACAATAGGGAAAATCAAACAACTCCCATTGCAATTGTATACTTGCCCTAATATAATTGTAAATCAGGATGTGGTAGTCATAGATATTCCTCCTATATTTGGTCTATGTCTATCCAAAGATTTTACAACCAAGATAGGAGGTTATATGTCACTTGATTGGTCTCACCTCATTCTAAGGACCAAATATGGGACAAAAATGAAAATACTATCTGAGTCATTATCTAAGGATCACATTACAAATGAACCAACCCCAAAATTAGAGGCAGCCCATGCTATGCTGAATAAAGAAGAGAGAATTTTTGTGGAAGAGTTAGGAGACTGGACTAAATATGACCACCAAGAAGAGGAAAATAACCAGTTATTGACTATGATGCAAAGTGATCCCTATGGAAATTATGACTCTACTGGTCTGGGCACTTATGTCATATTTGATGAAGACCATGAAATCCCAAATGTCTTAAGGGAAGAAACACCACAGACTCAAGAATCTGAAAAGGACTCAAAAATCTGGACTCTGAAATTTGGACTCTAAATTTTGATGGGGCTAGAAGTAAAAATGGTACTAGAGCAGGGATTTGCCTTACTGCCTCAAATGGTGAGAAAATTTTAAGGGCCACCCGTTTTCAATTTGCCTGTACCAATAATGATGCCAAGTATGAATCCTTGGTGCATGGACTCATGTTAGCCAAGAAAAAAGGGAGTAAAGAATCTGATAGTAAAAGGAGATTTAGAACTAGTGGTGAAACAAATTAGAGAAAAGGCAGTAGCCAAAAATGTAAGGATGAGATCCTATAGACATAGGATTTGGGATTTAATAGATGATTTTGAAGCCTTCAATATTGAAGTAGTCCCTAGAGCCCAAAATTCTGAGGTAGATAGAATGGCACAAGTTGGTTCATAGTTTGATCCAACAACTGATTTACTAGTAAATAATGAGTCAGTCAAAATTATAGTGAGACCAACTATCCTAGACAATGACCAAAATTGGCAGGTTTTTGAAAATGATTTCCAAGTCCTCTCATTTTTGCAACAATCAGGAGAATTTACTGATCAGTTACACCCTAAGATTGAAGAAGCATATGGATACCAAATTATTCAATTAAAGTCCAATAAGCTTCCTAAAGGACTGATTACCTTAGAAAACTTATTTGACCCAGAGGATGTAAGCTTAGAGAAAAAGAGGTTTCAAGCTGATAAAGCAGATTATTCTGAAATCTAGGTTAGTGAAGGAAGGAAGTTGAAAATTGGAAATTCCACAACCCTAGAGGAAAAGGAAAGACTAATTGACTTGTGTGAAAGATATGACAGAGTGATTGCCTGGACCTATGAAGACCTTCATGGTTATAACAGAGACATCATTCAGCACACCATAGAGCTGACTGAAGGATCTAAACTAGTTAGACAGAAGCAAAGGCTAGTGAATACAAAGATTGAACCACTAATGGTGGATGAGTTACAGAAGCTCTTAGAATCAAAAATAATTTTTCCAATCAAACACTCAACCTGGGTATCCAATCTAGTGCCAGTCAGGAAAAAGAATGGTGACATAAGGCTCTGTGTAGACTTCAGGGATCTGAACAGAGCATCCTTGAAAGATCATTATCCCCTGCCCTCTATGGAACAAATTTTACAGACTGTGGCTGGATCAAAGAGATTTTCCATGTTAGATGGTTTCTCTGGATACAATTAGATTTGGTTGGCTGATGAGGACCAACATAAGACTGCATTCACTACAAAATGGGGAATATTTGCATATGCTTAGATGCCATTTGGCCTTTCAAATGCTGGAGCCATTTTTCAAAGAGCAATGGATGTAGCATTTGGGGAGCTCATAAACAAAATCATTCTAATTTATCTTGATGACCTCACTGTTTTCTCTAAAAATGATGTTGATCATTTTGATCATTTAGAGGCTATTTTTAAGAAGTGTCAAGAGTTTGGAATATCCCTCAACCCCAAGAAGTGTATCTTCGCAGTGCCTCAAGGCAAACTACTGGGGCATATAGTGTCAAAGGATGGAGTCTCTATTGATCTAGAAAGAGTCACTGCCATAATGAACTTGTCTCTACCAGTCAATAAGAAGGTTGTTCAGTCCTTCCTGGGGAAGATCAATTTTGTCAGCCGGTTCATATCCAACTTTGCAGGACTGATTAGACCGATGACACTGTTGCTAAAGAAAGACCTTGTTTTCAAATGGACTGCAGAAGGGAGACATGCCTTTGAGGAAGTCAAGAAAGCCATTTCAACAGCCCCAGTACTGAGAAACCCAAACTTTTCTAAGTCTTTTATAATGTATGTGTATGGAGGTGAGTTCAGTGTTGCTGCTGTTTTGACTCAGAAAGATGACCAACAAGGAGAACATCCAATAGCCTTTTTCTCTAGGACTCTTAGGGAATATGAGGCCAGATATAATTTTGTGGAGAAACAAGCATATGCCATGGTAAAAGCCCTTAAGAAATTTAGACACATGGTCACAGGGAATAAGATTCTGATATTAGTGGCTCATCCTAGTGTGAGGGAATACATTATGGAAGGTGAGATCACTGAGAAAAGAGCAAACTGGATAACAAAGATTCTTGAATATGATGTGGAGGTCAGACCCACTAAGCTAGTCAGAGGCAAAGGATTGTGCCAATATATGGCCCAAGACATGGAAAAAATGGTGACTGCAGAAATAGAAAGTGAGAATGTGTTGAGAATCCAAGAGATTGATCAGAATTCTTGGGTCACAAATAGGATTCAGTTTATGAAACATGGGATTTTCCCAAATGGGCTGTCCCATGATAAGAGAAGGTATTATAGACAGCAAGGGTCCTACTTTGTATTAATTGACCATGTTCTTTTCAAAAGAAATATTGATGGCATACTTTTAAGATGCATAGAGAAAGATGAAGCCCAAAGAATATTGCATGAACTGCATCATGGAGTCTTAAGGGGACACTTTTCAGCAAGGACCACTACAATAAAAATAACTCAAGCAGGATACTTCTGGTCCACTTTATTTACAGACTATTATCAGTTGGTCAAAGAGTGTCAAGCCTGTCAGTTCTATATAGGAAAAAGAAGAAATGCAGCAATGCCCCTAAGCCCCATAATTATAGATGAGCCCTTTGCCCAATGGGGTCTTGATTTCATTGGTATGATCAATCCAGTGTCAAGTATGGGACACAAATGGATCCTTACAGCCACCAATTACTTTACTAGATGGAGTGAAGTAGTGCCACTCAAGGAAGCAATAGAAAAGGTAATACTAGACTTTCTGGAAAGCATTATTGCTCATTTTGGCCCTCCTCGTACCATCATATCAGATAATGCTACGGCATTTTTGGTAATGAAGATATCAGAGTTTGCAGTAAGGTATGGAATTTATTTGAAAACCTCTTCAAATTATTACCCTTAGGGTAATGGTCTCGCAGAGTCTACTAACAAAAACCTAATCAGACTCATTAAGAGGATTGGAACCAATTATCAAAGAGAGTGGCACAAATTGCTCAATACTGCACTGTGGGTTGATAGAATTACACCTAAGCAAGTGACAAAGATGTCCCCATATGAATTGGTCTATGGTAAGCCAGCTGTAATGCCACTAAGCCTAGAGATTCCTACTCTGCAATTATTGAAACAAATTGAGATTGAGGAAAATGGCCCAATGCAAGTCAGACTTGCTGAATTGTTGGAGGTAGAAGAAAAAAGAGAAAAAGCACATGAGTCACTGATGAAACACCAGAAAATAATCAAAGACTGTTTTGACAAGAAGACTTCAAATCCCCATTTTGAAGTTGGCTCAATAGTGCTTAAATGGGATGAGAGAGCTGCCAAGCCCGGTAGACACAGCAAATTTGAATCACTATGGACCAGTCCTTATAAGATTCGTTCCTGTAAACAACAAAATTCATTTGAGCTTGAGACCATGGAAGGTGAACTTGAAGAGATTCCTGTGAATGGGATCTATCTGAAGCATTTTAATTAAGTAGTGTCTCCTATGTACTATAGTTAGTTTCTTTATTATTTTCCTGTTTTCCCACTTCTTTAAATAAGTGTTCTGTGAACACGTGGCAGTAGCACAAGTCTCTTCTCTTTTTGGAAACCTCTCATTCACTAAGGTTGTCCCGAATCCCCAAAATTCTTGAAGTACGCACTTTTCACAGCCACTATCTTAATGTTTCTGACACATAATCCTATATTGATTTGAAAAGATACATTAATGGTTTCTTGGTGTTAATGTCATTTATAGGCATGATGTGTCATTAAAGCCCCATTAATAAGAGTTCAGTCATAAGTGTGGCTTTCATTTTGTTTCCATCTCTTTGCTGTGAAAACACTGTTTCCTGTCAGATTCATTAGGCCACTTAGGCCCAAAATGCTTCTTTGAAAATGGAGCTAGCACAAGAGAAAGTTGCAATAAATGTTTTGAGGCAAGAAAAGGCCACATTAGAGAAGAGATATCAAGAAAAATTGCAACAAGCTACACAATCTCAACAGAAGTTGCTGAGTGAGCAAAATGTTGCCGTTGCAATACAGGCACAGCTCCAAGCTGAGCAACAAATGACAAAACAGTTGACACTTGAGTTGGCTAATAGGCCTAAGAATGCTGGAGTTTTGAACCTGGTTAAAGAGCTATATGTTTTAGTTTGGAAATGCATCTCTAAGAAGATTATCCAGCTCAAGCCCTCATTAACATTCCTGTTAAATGCACAATGGTTGTGTGAGAAAGTGGAAGCTTCAGTTCAGGCCACTTTATCTATTGTTTCCTTGAGAGTCTCTAATTCTCAATTGTTACTCAAGAAGCTATATGACACAACTAATGAGATCCTATTAATAGTAGGGATCAGTTATAGGATGGTAGCAGCAAAGAGGGTAAATGAAGTTCTTAGTTGTAATTCAGCTGCTACAAATTGCCAGGAGCTTCTGGATGTTGTCAAAGAGGGAGTCAAAGACATGAAAAGACACATAGAAGATCTAGTGCAATTGGGTCTCCCCTCCCCATTCCCTGACAACAATATTGTATTAATGATTGATGAGATTAAGACTCTGCTGTTAACCAGGCAAAATGATCAATCAGTTTTTCAAGGTTTAACTGATTCTTCATTAGTGCAGGAAGTGGAAGCTGTTTTGATTCCAATGGCTCAACTTGAGTTCCAATTGAAGGCTGTGGTTCAAATTTTGCAATCTTTCTCCCACAAAGACATTATAAGCCTTGCTTTTGCTTTCTAAGATTTGCAGAATAAGCAGGGACTTTCTGACTCCGAATGGTCTGTTTATCAGACAGCTTTGCAAAATCTATGATCCTTGTAGGTTTATACACATTCTTTTGCCACATTTTTTTTTGGATTCTTTTTGAGCAAGCTCAAAATTCCTCAGGGTCACCAAGAACTATAGAGTTAAATACTCTATATTTTGTTTCAGTTGCAGCACATCAGCGAGTTATAGTGGGTTTCAATTTTTGCCTCTGCAAGTGTTCTTGTGAAAGTTTTTGTATCACCGCGAGGGTTTCCGCAAGGGTTTCTTTTTGCTAAAGTCTCAAAGTAGTGTGGAACTTGCCAAGTGTCGAGCCTTAGTTCCAGCTGCACTTTTGTTTCTATGTTATAACTTTGCTGTGGAACGTGCCAATTTGTTGGAAGGTATTTCAATATTGTCTAAAGTTACTAGCCACGGAACTTGCCAAGTGTCAGTTTCCATTTGAGTTTCAAAGTTTCTTTAAAAGTTTATGTGTGTGTGCAGAAGGTGCCATGTGTCCTTTGTGGTAGCCATGGAACTCGCCATGTGTTAGCTCCCAGGGGTTGGTTCTTATGTTTCACCGTTTAGTGAAGTATGGAGGTGGGTCCCCAGTTTTAAAGTCTCAAATGCAGTGGAAAGTGACACGTGGTGGATGCAGCATCTAAGTGAAAGGCTTTCTAACTTTTCCATAGTGTTAATAAAGGTTTCTCAAATGATGCAGATAGCAAAAAGTGTCGATCTCAGTGCAAGTTTCTTAAAGAGTTTCAAGAGCGCAGAAGGTGCCACATACAGATTCATAGTGATAGCGGAAGGTGCCACCTGTCCCTGTTTTCCTTTTTGAAAGCTATTAAGTGCTAAGTGTTGTGGGTCTCATTTCTCATAGATAATAAAGTTGTAGTTGCTGCGGATTGCACCAGATGTCACAGGCGAAGCCCTCCTGAATATTAAAGACAGTTAAGTAAAATGTTGTGGAGCGAGACATGTATTGTTTCTAAGTGTTGCGGATGCTGCCATGTGTCAGTTTCTTGTTTCTCCCAAGAAGTAAAGAAGTTTCAAGTAATATGAGTGCAGACGCTGCCATGTGTCTCGAAGTTCATTGTTTAGAGAGTGCGGAAGCCGCCAAGTGTCTGTTCTTTATTAGAAGGAGACACGCCACACATTTTTTGTCACAGCCAATGGACTTGCAGTTGTTGTAACTATTTGCGGATCTAAAAGATTTCAAGTGTCAGAGACTTCCAGTTAGCTCCAGTTCAGTTAGACCATTGGGATTCAATTGTGCAGACAGTCTAGAGCCGATCTTGTGCTATAAATATGTAACATTGGTAATCGCCAAGGGGAATCATTCATAGACAATTTTTGGCTAGAGATATTTTCTATCAGAGATTCAAGAGAGTTTGAGACTTTTTGCTGTGACCAGTAATATCATTTTGCCTTTAGTTTGTTATTCTTGATTCAGAAAGTAAATCTAACTATGCATGTATCTGTGCCTCTTATATTGCTGGAAAATTAATGAGAAAGACAGAGTTCTGTGCCTTGGTTGATATTTTCTGTGTCATTGTAAATTGTCTGTTTGTGAGCCTTTGAGTTTATTCATTATATCTGTTTATGTTAATCATGCAACATTTGCTCTTTAATGTAACTGAGTCTTGAGGATAGCTTCACTATGCTTAAGTTGAGAGAGATACTTATTATTCAGGCGCATCACCATAGATAGATTTGCTTTAACTGTATCTTTATTTTTGTTAATTTCTACCCTTTCCCAAAACCCATTTAAAATAGAGAAGAGCCAGCTTCTTTAAAATTTGGAGGTTGTTTCAGGTAGCAAGTCCCACATTCCTGAAACTTCCCATGTTTGTGTTGGAACCTACACAATTTTACACATCAACAGTAAGGTTGAAGTTGAAGGATCTTTCAACCTTGCAATTATGTCTTCAATTTCTTTTTTATTGTTTTCAATTTGCCCTGTTAGATTTTCTTGTGTTCCAGGGGCATGTCAAGGAATGGATGGAGGAGTTTGTTGTTTGGGTTGTTCTTCGGCAGGTATTTACTGTTCAGGGGATTTAGGATTTTGTGGATTTTGAGGAGGAGGAGAAGGAGGTGCATTAACATTTCTTGTCAATTAAGGAAATTTACATCAAAAATCAACTCAAACCTACCTATTTAGAAACAAATTCAGACAAAAAAAATAAAACTCACTCCTTTGGCTTGCTCGACGTCATGGAGGTATTTTGGTGATGAATCAGTGAGATTTTGGTGTCGAATTGGGTCTTCAAAAATGCGAGCGTGCTCCTTAGGGTTTGCAAGTCATGGGTGTAGAGAGAATAAAACAAATGAATGAGCAGAAATGCTCTTTTTTATATATAGTTAAACAAAACGTGCTTGCATTATAACGTGAGCGCATTATGGCTTCGTTTTGCTGAGCCTTAGGCTCGTCATCACCAAACCATAATGTGAGCATGTTATAACATGAGCGCATTATAATGTGCTCGCATTATGTATTAATTTTTTTTGAAAAAAAGTTGGCCACTTTTTGGTCCCCCAACTTTTTGCACTTACCCATATCCCATCTTTGGGATCCATAATGTTCTGGGCTGAACTGCTTCCATTAGACATTCATCTTTTGTCACCATGAAAGTGATGTCATCTTTGTATTTTTCAACAATTTTTCTAGGGATTATTCCCCTAGCTTGCATATTTTCCTGAGACAATTTAAAGTAACCTCACAGAGTTGTGGTTTGTGCATCAGAGTTGTCAATTCTTTGTAAGTGATCTCTGATTTGAGTACCCACTAGAATATTCCTAAGACATACAACATTTTGCACTCTAGGTAGCTCTCTTAGAAAGTAAAATTGTAGACAGATAATGAGAGTACCAAACTTGAAAGGATACTTGGACTCCTTAGTTTTCTTCAAAATCTCCAGAAGTTGTTGCTGAAGAAGCTCACACAGATCATAGTCTACATTTTCCTTAACCATTTGATAAGAAGTGTAGATACTTGTAGCAGAAATAGAGTTCTCTCTATTGGTGAAGTAAATCTTATATCCAATTACCATAGAGGCATATTTAACTCTTGGGACTATATGTCGTTAACTGTCAAAGCCCTCTTATCAAATTTTGCCCCTATAAGCTTCATCACTACATCATACTTCACAGACTTCAGAGTTGGTATGGTACCAGAGGAATATAACCTGGTTACAGTCTTAATGGCCTCCTTATTGATTATATGTGGGATATCCACCCACATGAATTGTCATGTATCCTACTCAGCACATATTTTACCCAAGCATTCTCGTAGCAAAAGATAGGAAAATCATTCCAAATGTTTAACTTCTTTTTGCCTAGGGCACTGAATTTCATTTTTAGATTGTAGTTATCATCAATCAGTTCATTGAACCAAACTTGCCCTAACTTGACATGATTGTATTCTTCCATATTCACATGAATGTAAGCCCTAATGTCCTTATTGTTTAACACTCTGTATGGTACATCAGAAAACACACCATCCGGATCTGTTTCCATTGATTTCAATGGATGCTTCTTAAACTTAGGTCTAGGTCTATCTAGCACATCAATCTATAGACACCCAAATTTGTCCCAACTTTGTCCATGTCCTACAACACCTTGTTAAAACATTATCCTAAACATAATAAGCCATTTTTGTCCTAAATCCCACTCTTAATCCCATTTATCTATTAGCCAATTAATTAAATAAATTTTATTTATTTAATTAATTTCACATGCATAATCCCATTTATCCTATCCTCATCCCAATTAATTAAATAAATTTTATTTATTTAATTAATTTTCACATCATATCTTATCC
Organism: Cunninghamia lanceolata; assembly: GCA_027924645.1. Lineage (NCBI taxonomy): Eukaryota > Viridiplantae > Streptophyta > Pinopsida > Cupressales > Cupressaceae > Cunninghamia > Cunninghamia lanceolata. The sequence goes on along the minus strand of BSBN01001272.1, from coordinate 12,779,349 downwards.
CATCCTATTCATTTATCCAATTAATTAAATAAATTTTATTTATTTAATTAATTTCCAACTCATATCCCAACTAATTCAAATATTTTATTTGAATTAAACACTCATCTTTTAGCACATTCCAACACTTGTCCAATCAATCATGTGTTACAACTTTTATCTTTCACATGCACAACTAATGGGACCTAATTTTAGTATTTATCTACACAAGCACACCTAAGCCTTATCTTCCCTTACCACATGTCACATGACTACAATTTCTTAATGTGCAAGGAAACCTAACTTAATCCTATCCATCCATTTCATCTAAAGCCCTAATTGATCCTAGCCATTCATTGGAACCCAACCTTTCCTATAAATCAACCCCCTCACAAACCATTAGCATGCATTGATCCTCAAGTATCCACATGTTGTTGAAATATCATTAGAGCCTTTGCATCCTTCATCTATCATTCATTCTAGCATCTTCATCTTAATGTTATGCTGCAGAAGTGAGCACCCAACATTCTTCCAACAATAATCCTTCAAAATCTTGCATGCTCATGCGAGGTGGAGAAGAGCAATGGAGATAAATCGAGTATAGCGTGGAGATCAGTTTGTATTTACATTTGTTATTTTGATTTTCATGTTGTCTTGTGCTTCATTGTGCATTGCTAGGGTTTTTATCATTGCTGTTTATTCATTTGCCCTAATTTGCAATTTTACCCTAACTACATTCTGGAACGCCCGGTGGGACTCACCCTCTTTTTGCAGGTTTATGCACTTTGATTTGTAGGTTGAAGATATTTTATATTACTGATCTTTTTTTAGGACCAGATCTGTTGCAGAGGGTTTTTTGTTTTACACAGGTCCTGCAAAAAGGAGATATTAGATTCGTTGGAAAGAGGACTTCGAGAGCTTTCCGAAAAGTGGTTACATTAAAGATTTGGCTCAGTATTCAAAGAGTTATGATGATTTGAAGTTGACCTTGCGATTCTAATTTTTCAAAAAAAATTGACGCGCGACTTTTTGCTAATTTTTTTTATTTATGAACAGATCTGTTGCAGAGGGTTTTTTGTTTTACACAGGTCCTGGAAAAAAGAGATCTTAGATTCGTTGGAAAGAGGACTTCGAGAGCTTTCTGAAAAGTGGTTACATTAAAAATTTGGCTCAGTATTCAAAGAATTATGACGATTTGAAGTTGATCCTGCGATTCTAATTTTTCAGAAATTTTTGACGCGTGACTTTTAGAAAAAAAATCATGTCTTCCAATCTAGCGAACCAAATCACATTTTATTTTTTGCAGTGACTTGTAGGTGAATCAAAGGAGCTGGAGCAACATTTGGATCAATCATAATAACAACTTGGAAAGTAATTTTTATGAGGTGCACTCATTCTAATCTCTCATCTCTAATCATTATTTGATCACACATTTGGATTTTGGGCATAAAACAAACAACTTGTTTGTCATCACACTTAGATTTGGGCTTTGAAATGAACATTTGTTTGCTATCACATATTGAAATTGGGCTAAAATGAACAAGTGTCTTCCATCACATTTTGGACTTGGGATCTAAAAAGAACAAGTGCTTGAATTATCTTCCAAACATTTCATTTTCTAAGGGTCAATTAACAACTGTGAGTGTGAATCAAGTGACAACTCATTTGGTTTGCTTTCGTAAACCCTATCTAGGAGGCCTGCTTGGAGACACATCACTCCAAGGGACGACCTCAATCAAGGCTGAATCGAAAGACACCCTCATTATGAGTTGTAAATCTTGTCACTCTTGGCTAAGCCCCAAAGAACTTTATACCTTTGGGAAGTGAAGGTGAAGGGTGGGTTACCCCTTTCTCCTAACTGTGTGGCAGGATTTCTCTTTCAATTCCTTAGTCAACCTTGTGCAATCTAGCCTAAGACCTAATTGGCCATACCTACTTGACTAGACATTAGACTTGTGATGTGTTTTCAAGTACTTGCTTAATCATCACATTTCATTTTCAAAATAAAAAAAAAATTGTTTGTGTCTTGCATGAGTGATTCATGTGTGTATATGCGTAATCATTTGTTTGAACATTGCCAAATCAAGCTATAAACACCAAACACATAAACAATTCATCCTACATTTGATCCATATCACCCAATTTTGTCATTCCACATTATATCCTAATCATACCCAAATCAATTTTATGCTGAACATATCCTAGTCACATCCATACTCATTCCAAATCATCTCTACATCATCATCAACCTAGTCCTAGTCAACACTTGTCAAGATGGTCGTAATCATTCAAGGGGGCTATCCCTCTAATCATGAGACAAATCCCAAGCCTAAGGTGACAATTCAAGGGGGCTATCCCTCTAATCATGAGACAAATCCCAAGCCTAAGGTGACAATTCAAGGGGGTTATCCTTATAATCACGAGATAAGACCTAAGCCTATAATCACAATTCAAGGAGGCTACCCCTCTAATTCAAACAATGAAATAAAACCAAAGCCCAAGATCACAATTAAAGGTGGCTATCTTCCCAATCCAAATCATGAGAAGAAACCAATCATAATTAAAGGTGGCTATCCTCCTAATCCAAGTCATGAAGACAATCCAAAACCAAAGATCACAATTAAAGGAGCCTCTCCTCCTAAGACCAAGTTTATACTTCGAGGAGGATATATCTTTATTGATGAGGATGAGACAAGTCCAAAACCCAATCCATCCACACATCAAATCAATTCCACATCAACTTATCCCACTTCATACCAATCTAATCCATCCACACATCAAATCAATTCTGCATCAACTTATCCCACTTCATATCAACCAAATTCATCCACATGTCATATCAGCCCTTTTATCAACCTATCACAACCTTTATCCATATCAATCCATATCACAACAATCATTATCCTATGTAACCCCTTCATCATCATCACATCAGCACATTTACCAACATCAACAACAAATCATATCACAACAAGAAGTCCAAACACCATCCCAACCTCAACAAATTCCACATCAACCTTACATGTCATCATCTTCAACTTCACACCAACCTAATTCATCCACCTATCATGTCAATGCCACATCAACAAATCAACCTTCACCCCAACATTATCCAATTTCTCATTCTAACATTCTAACATACCACCAAGCCCATCCACAAGGCAACCAAGTGTCATCACAACAAGAACATGTAAGCCCAAATCCACCTTGGCAACAAGATCAAATGCCCTCAACTTCATATCCACCTCAAGATATTTTGTCTACATATCCTACCATTACACCTAGCTTCCAAGACTATCAATGGCCTCCACAACAAGCACAAATGAGCCCAAATCCACCTTTGCAACAAGAAGCACATGCAGCTCCAAATCGCCCTTTGTACATAAACCATGCAAGCCTAAGGCAACAAGACTTAATTACCTTTGACAAGAGAGATACCAACCTAGCTAATTCATCCTATGAGTGGCCTTCGCCATCCAATCCCATGCCAACACATGAGCCAACTAATCCTATCCCAACACCACCATGTGATCCTACTCCTAGTTCGTTGGTCCATCAATCTTCCAAACCACCAAGTCCTCCATTGCCTTCATCACCATGTCATTCTAATCCTTCACCAAAGGATGCAGCTGAGATAGTTTTACAAAGAATGCTTGAAGCAAAACTCATTGAACTTCCCCCCATCAACCCATGTGAAGAAAGTCCATATGATGAACATGATTATTGTGCATACCATAGGACCAAAGGCCATAATACAAATCAATGCCCAATATTTGTCTCAATTGTTTACAAGGTGTACCTACCTATAATAAGAAATCATGCCACATCACCCCCCTCTAATCCTAATCCATCCAATCCAATTAGTCCACATCCTAATCCATCAAACTCCATTATCCTTCCATCTAATCAAAATCCTAGTCTTGCGCTTACAACATCATCCTCTATTATTGCTCATCCATTATATTTCCCATCCACTCATACCCTTGCAAAGGATGTGATCCATTGGCTACTAGCTAGGAATAAACTACCTTGATGTCAAACACCTATTCATGAGCCTACCAAAGAACTTCCAAAGGTCATAATCTCATCATGTGGTCCACCTATCCTTGAGCCTATCCAAGAGACCTCAATTAACATTCTTAGCCCTTTAAGCCCATCATGTGACCTACAAGCCATCAAGCATATTCAAGAGTCTCCTATTATGAATCCAAGTCAAGAGTCATCATGTTCTCATGTTGTTGACCAAGAGCCTATCCAAGATCCTTCCACTTTTATCCAAAGTCAAGAGGTATGTCAAAGGTTTAATCCTAAGCATGTGGAAACATTAAGCCCTAGTCCAACTCAAGATCAAAATTTTTTCATTCAACCCATCCATAACATTTACCTTCTTTATGATCAAGATGATACCTATGAAGAAGCTATCCATGAGCACCTTGATCCTATCCATAATCCTAGATCTATCCATGAGCAAGATATCCACATTGCTCCTAATCATCCACCATCTAGCCCTATCCATAATAAGCAAACATCCACTTGTCATGATGAGACACTTGTCCCCCAAGCAAGCATAAAAGATCAAACAAATAGCTTGGATCTTAGTGAACACAATGCTAACCAAGATCCTAATGATCCTTCTTACACATCCACCATTGATTCCACTTCAAGTCCACCATCATGTCCTATTGGTCTTACCACCCTTATACATGAGTGTTCTTCTTTAGGACAACAACGACCTCTATCCGCTTCACCTTCTCCATCCAATAACAAACTCAAGTCTAGTGTTCAAACCACACCAAGTCCCATTGTCCATCGCATACTCCAAAACATGAACTACCGAGGCAAAGGTCTAGGCCTTTATGAACAAGGTATTTTGGAGCCAAACCATGTCAAGATCCCTCCATGCTCATATGGCCTTGGATACACACTCCAAGGTAAACAAGGCCAAGATGTTGGTAATCCCTTCATGCATCCTAAACCTAACACTTTTCATTGCATCCCCCATCATCTACCCAAAACATATGTTGCCATTTCACCTCTATCATCCTATAAATGTCAAAAGCATGTGACCGTACACCTTCCACCATCCACTTTGCCTCCACTTTTACCAACTCCAAATATCCCTCCATCCACCTTGCCACCATTACTTCCACCACCTAACATACATATCATTCATAAGTATCCTTACATCCCTAATCATGGCCAACAAAAGCACACATCGTTTAAGCATAAAGCTTCCAATTATTCCATCCACCCCATGGGATTCAAAAGCAAAAATTTTGATGCCTCTACCTATAAAGCTAAAAATCATACCAAAAATCCTAAAGGTCTTCATACCTTAGGACATAAAGAATCAAAATCAAAGCAAAGTTCATCTAAGCAGCCATCTAAACCCTTACCTCCAAAAGCAAAGCCCAAAAGCAAAATGGTTTGGGTTCCTAAGAAAATAGCTAGCAAAGCGAATGAGGCATCCTCATCCACATCTCAAGAATCCCAATCACCTATCTTCATCCAAAAGCCTACTTTTATCCAAAACTTCCATTCCCTTCAAAAATCTCACAAGCAAAGAAAAAGCACTAAAAATACTAAATCTATGTGGGTTCCTAAATCACTTCATCAACCATCTCCTAAGAAAACAACCCCATTGCTTCCTACACCACCATCTCATCAAAAGATTCAATGTTTATCACGGTGTGTGCAACCATTGGTCATGGTTCCCTTCCATTCTAAAACATTCCCACATGCCTCCATCTCCCCATCCTTCATCCATTATCCTACAAATCTTCCCCATCACCTTCCTATGGTCCATGCTTTTGCATAAGCCTTTTATCCATCTATCCTTGCATGAACCTTTCATAATCCACATCATAATCCACTATCCCCATCCATCCATCCTTGCATCAATCTTGCATAATCCACATCCTAATCCACTATCTACCTAATCCATCTCCCATCCATGCAATCCCTTATCAACATCTATGAGCATAATGACATGGTCCATGCGAAAACATCATCAATCTCTAAAGGGACACTATCAACATTCATAGCACTAGATACTTGAGTCCCTCCTATCCATTACCATGGTGAAAATCTGGCAAACAGGCGCCATGTGTAATTGTCAACCCATCTAAAAGCAAAAGAAAAAAGAAAAAAAAAAAAACTAAAAAATCAAAAATCAAAAAAGTAAAGAGAAATCCTTTCGTCCAATGGTGAAAACCTGGTAAACAGGCCCCTTGGATAAGTACCATGATGAAAACCTAGCAAACAAGCGTCATGTGTAGGTTGATCTTCTATGTCACTTACACTTGGGGGCACATTGTCTCATCCAACCTATCCATTTCCAAACTATCTATCCTATTATATCATGTCCTACCATTACCATACCATCCTACCATCCTTAGCCATTACATAAACAAGCCTATCCTATTGAACCCATTTATCCATCTTCCTCCTTTTGATCTTGATTAAGATATGGGGCAAAATATTGAAACATGTTTGGATATTTCTTGACATACCTTCTTTCCAAACCAAGTCCTATCCATTGACCATTTATCCATCACATTTAAAGCAATCCATCATGTCATCCCTTGGTCATGAAATTAATCATGTAAAAATCCTAAGCATTACCACCTAGAATGGGGCAAGTTCTTCCTATGTAACATAGCCTTTTGAGATCACATCCTAGCTCCCTTATGATCCATGCACTATGGTGTATCCTTATCATGAGCTTTCCATCTTATAGCTTATCCCCATCCATTTATCATGAGCTTTCCACTATAGCCTACTTATCCATTTATCACGAGGCATGCATCCATCCGTTATATGGCCTATTCTCTTATCTATCCATCCAACTCTTATGAACCTTCCATCCCATCCATATATCATGATCTTGCCATCACATTTACTATGAGCCCATCCTTTTATCTATCCCTTGCACCTAGACTTGGTTTTCCCTTGTCATTGGTATCAAGCACAAAGGCTACCCAAATTGTAAATCCATTGACATTTAAAACATTTCAAATATTTCCAAAAACTCCAAAAAAAAAAAAATCAAATATTCTCAAAAATCCAAAAAAATCAAAATATCCAAAACAAATCCAAAAAAAATCAAAATATGTCAAACAATCCAAAAAAATCAAATATCCAACAAAAAATCCAAGCAATAAAACTAATCATATCATACAAAACAATCCACTTCAACATTCAATCAAATTCAAATCATCATCATCAATTCTTCTTATCAATAACATTTGTTCATCCATTTCAATCAATCACTTCTTCCAATCATATCAATCAAATCAATCTCAACAATGATCTTAAATCCAAGTCACACTAATCCATATCAAGCAAGCTAATGAATCAAGGAACATTATCCAATCAAATCAATAGGTTTTGATCCTAATCTTGTCATGAGCCCAATCAATCATCATCAAACATCATCAATGGGATATAGCATTCCCACATCCTTGTGTTAATCTAGGGATATAGCTTTCCCCGCAATGACAACACTATCATCATCAATCAAACAATCAATCATTGGTTTATGACTTGACAAGGGCAATACCTTGTTTGTTTTCCATCCTTTGAGCACACTAAGAACACTTGCTTATGCTTAGATTGAATCGACACTCTAATCATCACACCATCATTATCATCATTCAAAACAATCCAATCATCAAAACAATCAACCTAGCAATAGCAAACATCACAACCAAAGCACATCAAGCCAACCATCAAAACCAAAGCAAATCAACTCAATCACATCCAATCCAATTGAAACAAATCCAATCACTTCAGCAAATCAAACGTAGCTCAATCCACCACATATCATCCCATCATCAACATTTCATCAAATCAATCTTCATCCATCATTTCATCATCTTAAAATCATTCCAAGCAATGATCCAAGTGTAAGCCCATCTTTAATCCAACCAATCAAGTTAATCAATCAAACCAAGTTATCCAAATGCAATCAATGATCTGGATCCTAGCCTTGTTGTAAGCCAAATCAATCAGCCAATTAGCCAACCAACTCAGCAAACAACCTTGTGTTGATCTAGGGATATAGCTTTCCCCACCATGACAACACTCTCAACTATCATCAATTGACAACCAATCATTGGTTTACAGCTTGACAGGGGTAATACCTTGTTTATTTTTGAATCATTTGTGCATGCTTGCTTGCTTGCTTGCTTGTGTGTATTATCATTTTATCTTGCATTTGTATCAAATCCATATCATTCAAGTTAATATTCATATCTTGTGTATGTTGGAATAACTTTTTGTACTATCCTTTGCATCTAAGGTCATATTATACCTTTTGTACATTAGGACTTCAATGCTCTAAGTTTTCTTCCTCATACATTAGACAGGGTTGTATTACGCTGGGGCACAAGCCACATCCTCACCTTGGTCCTTATACCTTGGTGCATAATGTCTAGTGCTATATCAAACATCATGGTTGCTCACATTCATTGCAGCATAACGCATCTCTATTTCTTCTATCTATCCCCTTATCTTTCTTTTGCATCTAAGCCATTTCTTTTCGAGAGCCTACCCATGTTTGTCCAACCCGCCTAACCTCTCGAGAGGGCATCATCATCCTATCTTTCCATCATCATCATTATTCTTTTCCTCTATCCATACCTTAACTTCTTTGAAATGATGTTACTCGACACAAATCTTATCATCTCGAACATCAGCTCAAAGAGGGGCAAAATGTAGACACCCAAATTTGTCCCAACTTTGTCCATGTCCTACAACACCTTGTTAAAACATTATCCTAAACATCATAAGCCATTTTTGTCCCTAATCCCACTCTTAATCCCATTTATCCATTAGCCAATTAATTAAATAAATTTTATTTATTTAATTAATTTCACATGCATAATCCCATTTATCCTATCCTCATCCCAATTAATTAAATAAATTTTATTTATTTAATTAATTTCCACATCATATCTTATCCCATCCTATTCATTTATCCAATTAATTAAATAAATTTTATTTATTTAATTAATTTCCAACTCATATCCCAACTAATTCAAATATTTTATTTGAATTAAACACTCATCTTTTAGCACATTCCAACACTTGTCCAGTCAATCATGTGTTACAACTTTTATCTTTCACATGCACAACTAATGGGACCTAATTTTAGTATTTATCTACACAAGCACACCTAAGCCTTATCTTCCCTTGCCACATGTCACATGACTACAATTTCTTAATGTGCAAGAAAACCTAACTTAATCCTATCCATCCATTTCATCTAAAGCCCTAATTGATCCTAGCCATCCATTGGAACCCAGCCTTTCCTATAAATCAACCCCCTCACAAGCCATTAGCATGCATTGATCCTCAAGTATCCACATGCTGTTGAAATATCATTAGAGCCTTTGCATCCTTCATCTATCATTCATTCTAGCATCTTCATCTTAATGTTATGCTGCAGAAGTGAGCACCCAACATTCTTCCAACAATAATCCTTCAAAATCTTGCATGCTCATGCGAGGTGGAGAAGAGCAATGGAGATAAATCGAGCATAGCGTGGAGATCGGTTTGTATTTACATTTTTTATTTTGATTTTCATGTTGTCTTGTGCTTCATTGTGCATTGCTAGGGTTTTTATCATTGATGTTTATTCATTTGCCCTAATTTGCAATTTTACCCTAACTACACAATCACTTGAGGCTTAAACATTTTTCACTACTTAGTTTCTTAGATAAAGAGTAAAAGATTGTAAATACCTTGCAAGACACTTCTAGTTAGGGTTTCTTCTTGAAGAATGCTAAATGTAATGATCTCTTCTTTGTTGCACTGCTCAAGATCTCCTATTTTGCTTGAGTGTTTGTTTGTGTGATCAATGAGGACAAAATGAAGTTTAAAACATAAATCAAATGCAAAATACAATGATTATACCTTCATAATGAACTCACAAATCCAAGTGGGAAGGAGTTGCACCCGATAGTCTCCTCCGATTTTACCCAAGACTAGTGTGTAGATGTGGATTGCTCAAGGCTTTTCAACACAAATGTAGATGAGAGACAAGTGGATTCAGATAGATTAGATGGAGATGAGGCAAGATTTTGACATTATGGTGGTATGATGAGGAGATTGTGGAGTGATTTTGGCAGAGGTTTAATGCATGAAGAAGTCTCTCCCAAATGGCTTGGAGAGGGTCTCATTTATAGATTTTCTGAAAGGAGGATGGAGGGTGAGGATTGAAAGATGAGATCAAGGGCTAGGAATAAAAGTAAATCTTTTATTCATTTTGGGAAAAGGGGTGATAAATGAGGTATGGGTATGAAAGAATGTGAAATGAATTAAAAATTCATTTGGGGAATGGGAAATGAATTAAGAATTCATTTGGGGATAAGAGGTAATGAATGAGGATGGGTGAGGTAAGGGGTGTGTAAGAGAAGTAAATGTGATGTGTGATTTGTTTCAATTTTTAATTCGGGGGATGTGGGGAAGGGTGTTAAACCAGGTTTGACCACCCAAAGGAGAGGTTAGGACTAATTAAACAGAGGTTTTGCTTAATTGATCCTAAGGCTAGGATGAGGTAGGCTAGGGTAGGTTAGGGTAGGTCAATTAGTAGGCTAGATCAATTAGATAACCATGATTTATCTAATTAATGAGGATTAGGGAAAAGGAGAATTGAACCAAACAAATATTAGAAATATTTATTTGATTAATGAGGGATAGTGTTGTAAGGTCTTAGTGATAAATTAAGTAAGTTAATTGATCACAAGGGATAGACAGATGGTTAGGGATAAAATGATTTTATTCCATTAATAGGAGGGATAAATTGGTTTGCAAAAGCAAGTCAATTTTAGGTGTCTACAGTTTGCAATGTGAATTTCTATCATACAAATTTTATTATAACCCTTTATCAATCAAACCTAATTTGTCATAAATGCTTTACTTCAAAAAGCTACTAACACTTGCACTGCAACTCAGTCAATCTGAATTGCTCTGCAATCAAGTACTTTCTACTGGAGTTTTCTTCAAATGATTAAGCATACCAATCTTCAGCTTATATCTTTGTGTCAGCCTTAGCACCACTCATTTGGCAAAGGGCAGAAAGATTTCCATTGATACTCCCTCTGAGCCAAAGCTCTCTGATTAGTTTCTAGAGGAAACATCTGCACTAGAAGGTGGTACAAACACATCCTTGTCATTAGTTACATCTTTCTTAACCCAGATCTTGTTCATCTCTTTCTTAGTTTCTGCCATATCAACCTTTTGAATTGGTTTCTTCTTTGTCAATATGTCCTTCATACTTTTTCTTTTGCAGAACTTTTCAAAATGTCCAATCTTATTGTAATTACAACATACAACATTCCTCTGACCATTAAATCTTCCATTTATTCCAAATCTATTGCATGTAAAATAGTGGCCATTGAAGGATTGAATCATTCTTCCATTGTTATAACCATTCATCCTTTGACTTTTGCACTCATTAGTTTTATGACCAACTTTCTTGCATATGAAACATTAACTAGAAAAGGATGGAATATTTTGATTCATTCTGCTCCTACATTATGTAACCTTATGTCCAAATTTATTGCAAGAGAAACCATAACCATTGAAATATGGGTACCTTTGAGCATTAGGTTGTCTGATCGATGGTCTTCTAGCTCTTTTCTTCTGATTCCAGCTCTTCTTGCCATTGTTCTTCTTGTCTTTAGCATTTCAAGCTTGATCTGGTTTTGAACTTTCACCCTTTTCAAATCCTAAGCCTTCTTTATCCTTGGGATCTCTTTGATTTGTAATCATCTCATCAAGCTTTGCAGAACTTATCTTGAATTTTTCTTCATAAATTATTGCCTTTTCAAAATCTGATTTTAGTTTCACAACTTCTTGTTCAAGCTTTGTACAGTCTTCAATTTTGTCTTTCAGACATTCCTCAATTCTTGATTTTTCCTCAACTTTTACTTTTAGATCAATCATGGATTCATTTGCTAACCTCAATTTTTCACTATCCTCCTTATGGCTTTGTTTAACCTTCTTGACTTTCTCTCTCAAATTTCTGATACATTCATTTGCTTCTTTGACATTCTCCTTCAAATCTATGATTTCTTCCTCAATCCTCTCTAGGTCTTCATGAGCAATCTTGAGTTCTTCACTGTTTGCAGACATGAATTCATCTTCTAAAAATTCAACAACAAGAATTTCATCTGGGGGAGTAGGAAACTTTCTAGATGTCATGTGTTCAACCTCCAAGAACTTTCCTAAGTGGTTAGGCTTCTTCCAAGGGACCTCGCTCTAATACCAATTGTTGAACACCCAGAATACTAAAAGGGGGGGTGAATCAATATTCTATAAAACCATTTAGATACAAAGCATCTCAAACCATTTAGCATATTCAACCGCAGTGAAGTAAGTTATGCATGAAAACATAAAGCAATAAACCATAACACATGAACACTAAGATTTTTATGTGGAAAACCCAAAAAGGGAAAATCCACGGTGAGTGTTAGCTCACAATATATTATAATATCAATACGGCATTACAAAAGGCTCATTGCCATAGAGCTCACTGGCCAGGACTCTCTGCCCAAAAGAAAGAATGATCACTGCAATAGGGCTCACTACCCAAAGGGTTAACCACCCAAAGGGTTAACCACCCAAAGGGCTCACTATCTAAGAACTCACTGCCCACTGAGAAAGAAAGAGAGAAAAGAAACGGCTCACTACCAAAGATGAACTATTAAAATTACATCTACACATGCATGAATCATAGTTCCAATGAAGCACAAACAAAATTCTCTTTCACTATTATGAAACATGATTCTACTCTCCTCTATAATTACACAATCTACTATGTTCTTTCTCAATTTGTACATTCAAAAATCAGATAATCACATCACATTGCACATCATCTCGCATTGTTTGCACACCCGTTATCTAGCTACATCAAAACCAAATCTCCAATTATATATGTGTGTGTGTGTGTGTCATCTTCACTACCAACTAGGTCATCTCGAAAACATGTCTCAAACTTAACCACAAACTTTGCACTAAGATTTAGACTAAAAAATAGGTCAGGGTGGACCTCAAATAGATCTCACTTAACACATCATTTTTACATTCTATTTAGGACTACTTTACTTATGATACCAAATAAGTCGGCATGTTTGAGTGTAGCATGTAGAATAGCATGGGTCACCCTCAAAATCTAATGCGGACTGAACCAAAACATAAAACATATTCTCCTAGGTTGGCTTGACCTATAGAATCACCTTAGATAACATCACAACCTTTGGACTACACAACACCAAGTGAACTTTATCAGGTCAGCTTCAGGAGCAGAGCAACTTAGATGCATACTAACTATTAGATCATAACTCAACAACCAAAACTCCAAAACACCTCAAACTTGGAACTAACACACTTCAAACATCTAAACACATATCCTCAAAACTACAGAGCAAAATGCCTTCATGAGGTGAAATGCAGAGTACTGGAAGATACTGACTATCCCAATCATTCACTGTCTCTCCAAGTAGTGATACTCAGACAAACTTAACTCACATTCCAGAGGTCTTTAAACACTAAAACTTTGGATTTAGAAACTTCAAACACCTATCAACAATCCCTTAAAACTATAAAAGAAAATATAATACAGTGGTAAAATATGGACCAAAACAGGTAAGTACTATGCACTGCCTGAGACTACACTTTGTTAAGCCAAACTTAGCCAACAAGTAGACAACCTTCCAGAACACATGAGAGAATGAAATCTTGGAAATAGATGCATCTAGTAGTCCTTAATGACATTTCAAAATTGCAGACCATAAACTTCAAACTGAGAGAAATACAGACCAGACAACTATAACATTGTGCACTGAAAGAGACAGTCCAACACTTAGCCAAATTTTTACTAAGTTATCTTTTGGATCAAAGCTTCTTGCATAAGTATTATTATCAGTATAGACACATCTTGTGAGGGACATTACTATAACCTCACAACCCAAAATGGTTCTATTTACCTTTGTTGCCATCAATGACTGCACTTCTTATGACAACACTCCTTGACTGTCATGCACCTTGGTAATCTAGCAGTGTCTCTAACACTGATATGTCCAACACATTCTTTCTATGCTACTTCTCTATTAGCTCCTTATATGTCCCAAACCTCTCTACAATAGCATCTTTAAGCTTACTTAACAAATTTGTCACATAAGCTTTTATTTATGTCGAGGTGATCTCATAAGGTATCCTGGGAATCCAAAATGTTCTAGGCTCCACTGCTTCCATATGTGTATAGTCTTTGTCAGCCATGAATGTAATGTGATTGATATATTGTTTAACTGCTTCATATGGGATCCTTTCCCTAGCTTGCATTTTTTATTGCAATGATTTAAAGAAACCCCAATACATGGTACCAAAGGTTTTTGTATCACTAAATTATATTATATATTGTTTTATTTGTGCCACTACTATGAGATGTTGTTTCCATCCTTTCCCCTTAAATCTGGGTAGCTCATTTAGAAAGTTAAATACTAAACAAATTATCAGGGTTCCATACTAGAAGTTATAATTGGACTCGTTTGTTCTCTTCATATTCTCCAGCAATTTTTCTCTCATCACCTCACAAAGGTCGAAGTCTTTTCCTTCTATTAGAATTTGATAGGTAGTGTGGATTGTGGTAGTGGTGGTGGATCCCTCTCTGTTTGCATAATAGACTTTATACACTATCCCCATTATCACATACCAGACCTCTAGATCTATTATATCTTTAACGATTAGGCTCCACCCATCTGGTTTTTCCCTTATGAGTTATGTCATTTTGTCATTTTTAATAGCTTTCATTATCAATACCTGTCTAGTTGAGCTAAGTCTTGTCACCACCCTAATTTCCTCCTTGGTGATCTGGTAGCATTTATCCAGGTATAGGAATTTATTATAAATTTTGGTAAGTACAATCCAAACCCATTCATGTGCATCACTAAAATCTAGATAATCTTTCCAAATATCAAGTTTCTTACTTGCAATGTTTTGGTATTCTGGTGAATAACTTGTATCATTGAGCAATGTGTCCCTCAATTCTTAAAATTTCATGTGATCTATCTCAGAGATTGCAACATGAATATATTTCCTGACATCTTCTATATATACAACATATGTCGGTACTCCAGAGAATGCTCCTTCTTTATCAATTTCTATTTCATTGTAGGGGCACTTCTTGTATTTAGGCCTAGGCTTCTCTATAACATCAATGAGTACTGGTGTGGCCATTTTTTTCTTTTCACAGCTTGATGGATAGGGTTTAGTCTCTTCACAACTCTTCACTTTGGAGCTCAAATTTCCTAGTCTTTGAATGCAAATGAGATGTGGATTAAGGTTTAGGATTTATATAACCCTAATATTAACTTTACACATTTATTGCATCTATCCATTTTTTGTTTTTCACAAGGTTTTTATAGCTGTTTGAGTGTTCTAAGTTGCTAATAGTTAGTTTATGATACAAAATGTTATAGTATGATACATTTTCTATGGTTCATGCTAGAATTGTTCCACATTACATCTTATTATCCCAGAGGTCGATGATGTTGTTTTATTCTAGCTCCATTTACATAACCAACTGTTAATTTTCCTTCATGTTGGTTCTTCTAACTGATTGCCTAATTATCTCTATAAAGTAGCCATCTTTAATTCTCAAGACTCTCAAATCAGTGGCCAACAAATAAGAGTCAATGAATTGATATCCTATGTGCTTTAGGCTCTACTAAGCCTAGGGGGTATTCCCTTTACAACAATATAAATTGATCAAACCCTAATTACCATAATATATTGTAAAATCAGAAATGTTCTCATTCATATATACCAAGACCATGAGATTAATTCAAAAATGGCTAAGTCTTTGGAAGGTAATGCATTGTTGGCTTTGAGAACATATATCAAAATGAACTAAACTAATGCTAAAAAATAAAATAATTTAGATGGTTTATATTTTAAGGTTTTAGTTCTAGATCTTGGGCAAGATAAAATTCAGATTGGTGCCTATCTAGGGTACAAAGTCAAATTATCTCCTACAAGTTCCTCTTTATGACATATAAACTTCAAACATAGAGGATTAATTTGTATCACTTCCTTACAATGACACATCTAAAGAAGGGTATTTCACACATTTCTTCTTAGTAATCCCTAATGCAATGCATAACTCCCTATATCTCATTCAAAGCATATTAATCCATTACATGAACAGAAGCATCAAATAACATATTCAATATAGTGAATGTGCATAGATAAATTCAAAAACCCTCGATTCCTTCATTTGTAAAAGAAATGCATACATTCAAGGAGACAAATGTGAGAAACACATGCTAGATGCATTTTCATATGATTCATTCTGAATTGAACAATTTCATACAAAGATTTCCACTAGAAAAATTATCTATCTGCAACCCAAAATGTTTTTTTCAAAGTACATCCGCCCAAGAATGGCATTCTCGAATCCCCTTACAATGATATAACAAGTTCTTATATGAAAGACAAGAAGCTTGTCGGTCTATGACCTAACTCAACATAGTCAGTTATAATCTTGATCTTTACATTAAATGTTTAAGGCATAGGAACATGCATTAGTTTACGAAAAAATATGTCTCTTAAAATAGCTCCTTGTAGTACTTAGAAGACCAATCCTGATATTGATGAAAACCCTTTAGAGCTGCCTTTTTCCAAAATTATACCTCCAACCATCTTGAACTCCAATATTGTATTTTAATCATTATATTTCTTGGTCCATGTAGCACACATCCTCTTTGTAGGCCATTGGAATGGGAGCACTTTTGTTATCTTGTCATTATTTGTAGTATACTTGGCGTCCAAGATTGCCTTAGTTTCTTTGCTGAAACTGTCAAGGCTCACCTCTAAAGAAAAGAACTTATCTAGTTTGATATTCAATTGATCCATGTTGAATACATCATTAGCACATATGGCAAATGAGATATTAGGAACTAATGTTTTGAATTTCTCTTTCCACTTATCAAGAGGCTTTACCTATTTATTATCATCCAAAATCTCTGGCATAATCTTCTTATCAATTTGCTCCAGCAAATGCAACGTATCTCCAACATACTTGTCAAACCTTAACTATTATGAGACAATATCTTCTAACAGTATGATCATATCATATGTTGGTGCAATCTTAGCATGATCTGTAGGATCAAATCTGGCACATCTATGAATTTGCCTTATTGTTGCAGTCTTGGGAAACTACTTATCAACTATCCCTTTATAATTTTCCCTGTCTTGTACATGCTTATCAAAAGTTGTTCTTAAATCTGAATAGGCCTTCCATGCAGCATCAACCTTATTTACTACCTTAGCAATTTTGTGATTAATCAAATCATTAACAAGCTTGCCAGTTATTTCAATCTTATTCTGCATAGCTCCTTTCAATTGATCTTTGAGCTCCTTTATTTCTAAAAGAAAAGACTCCCTATCTAATGGAAATGGTTTTGCAGAACTGGAAGGAGTGGAAATTATTAGAATAGGAGGTCATGCACATATGCAGGTCTCTTGATATTCAATCTAATCCTATTGATAAATCCTTCTGGATCAAAAACTCTTGAGGGCTCTTTCTCCATTCTGTAAGACTACATAGAAGTAGATAGATCTGATCTAGACCATCCTTATTTGTTTCCCAAAAATCACTAAACTTTGTAGAAGTGGGGAAGAAAGAAGCCTCCTTTTGTGCCCTCAAATAAGTCTTATCTGACTCATTCAACTGCCACATTAACTCCAAATAAGCAAGTCTCTTTGGAACATATTTTGGTAACACATGAGGGCTCAATGGACATCCATATACCCTGATGGGAGTAGTGTATGTATGTAGGAACCAATCACCCCAATTATGTTGGATTCCCATTTTAAGGGTTCTATCCATTGGTCTTAGGAAATCCATAATTTCTCTAGGCATTCTGTCCCATGGTGGCTCCATGTAACCCACAAGTCTTCTGATAAAATGCTCCTCAAAAATTACATAATTGGCATTAGTATAGTGCTTATCTAGCATATGAGTCCAGCACTAAACAGGAAGGGGATTTCCATCTTCATCCACTTGACCAACCTGCAAGGCATTATATCATGCTTTGTCCCCTACATATAGAAACATATGGCACATCAAGGAGTACCACTTTAATTCCATCTTGTCTTCATTCTTCTTGATGGCTATTAATTTCTCACTCATTTTATTTTCAATATATGAGGCATAACCATATTCAGTATTCACCATCTGGTCCTCAATATCTGTTTTCATGAGCATAAGAGAAATAGGCATGTTCTCTTTTGCATCTTGTCCCAAGACTTCACATAGTGAATAATAGGTCTTAATGAAATAATCATAGAAGAAATCAATTGCCATGGGTTCCTTCTCATTTGGGGAAACCTTGAAGGCCCTATTATTTATTTATGACACCCTGTGTTTTGGAAGCAACACAATTTTGTAACTGCTCTTATTCTTTATGTACTTATCATTGAAGGCTTCATAATCAATACCCTTGCTAGATGCAAGATTCAATCCAAAGACTTTAGAAATGTACTTCTTTATTATGCTAACCATACCCACATTATTTCTAGCCAATACCATTATCCTTTGCAGGTCATATCTTCTGGCTATGACCTTAACAAATTCAACATCAATTAATATATTTGGCGCTACAATATTTGCCAAGTCTAACGTCCATGCATATGATATGGGAGCCCTAGCACATCTTCTTCTATACCAGTGATCAAACAACACCCACCCTCTTATAAGAATTTTTGCATCTCTACAACCCTAGGCATTGTCTAATAACCTATCTTTTACTCCTCTTGGGCCACAAACATTAAAATGTTTTCTTGATGAACCAGGCATATGTATCATTAAATCTTCATCAAGTGTCCTTTTCGACATGGATGGCTGACCTATTAATCGACTCATTTTGCCAAATTGTAGGTTTTAGGGCTCTTATAAAACTAGGGCTTATAACAACTACTCAATTCTATGATCCTTTTCCTTTTACACAAGAAGAAGAACACTTAAAAAACATTCAACACAATCTATCTAAACAAAGTAAAGCTCAATTTTCCACCAACCTAGATATCTGCTTTAAACCCTAATTTTCACTAGAGAAATGCTGAGAGCTCGAGTCACCAAGAAATTCTTTGTCATATCCCATTTTACAAAACAAAATTCACAAATGGGGAAATACCCATTACACACACACACACACACACACACACATATAATGATAAATAACATTTAAATAAGGTAAGTAAAAATAGTGTTTAATTGAGATAAATAATAAATAGCATTTAACTAAGGTAAATAATTAATAACGTTTAAGTAAAATAAACATAGGATGGAGTAAAGTAATTATTCATCTTTAAGTAAAATTTGAATAAAGTAATTTCTTAATTTAAAGGAATAAATTAATTTAATTGTGATTATGCCAGCCAAGGTAGGAGTTGTTAGTACGACAAATTAATTAAAACATCAACAAAGTTTAAATTGTGAGGGTTTATTAAATAGAAGGAATTGAGCACTTTAATTAAAAATATATATTTTCATCCACAAAGAATCCTCCCATGCAGACATCTATAGAAGAATGAATGGTATTTGGCAAGCCGCTTCTATGAGTTGTTGAACAATGAACATGGGGAAACTTTCAAGGTATTACTTAGTATTTTTTTATCATGTCTTGAAACATCTGGAACATGGAAAAAGGTGAGGTGAGGCTTTTAAAAAGAGGATTTTAGAATGAGAAGGAATGTCGACAGAGGAGGAAGAAAGAACAAGAAGAGAAGAAAGAAAGGAGAAAACAAGATACTAGCAAGAATTGATTTCAATAGAGGTATTAAGGTATGTTTTATCAGATTTTCATCTGGACATTAGGGTAGTTATATCTTCTTTCTGTGCATTATATTCTATTGTACAAAGGAGGATTTTTCCTTGTTCTTAATTTGATATAACAATAAATGAAAGTAAGTTATTCAATTTATGTTGTTCACCCATTTAGGGCAGTTGTGTAATCTGATTTTGGAAATAACCAGCTTGAAAGAAACTTGTGAAACAAACAAAACAAACAGACAAGAGAATAAAAATCAAGTTCAAATCAAAGGTATGAGTTAAAGATAAATTTAACAGATCTTGAATAAAAATTCTTACTAGTTTGAGTAGCTGAAACCACGTATGAAATTTTACAATAGAGATCATGCTGGAATTGGAAGAAAACACATTTAATTCAATAAATGGAGCCAAAGGATAAAAAATAAAAAAAATTGAGGGAACTGCAAGGTCTCCATTAGAGAAGCACTCTCTTATGGATTAGAGGCAACTCAAATTATATGTTGGAGGTTTAACATTATAAAACTTACTTCTTTGAGTTTACCAAGTATGCAAAGAAAATTTATTAGTCTTTAAACCATTGTATTTTTATTTATTTCTACAATTTCAAAAGGTAAATTGATGTTTGAACAATAGAAAAACTAGGGAAATTATAATTAATATTACAAGTGAAACACACACAAACACACACATCTTTATAAGCATTAAAGGATAAAATATGTTATTTTGAAGAATGTAATCCAATAATTAAAACTTAATATTGTAAAAGATAGAAAAAGAAATATTTATTTCTTTAATTTTTAAAAGTAAATATTGAAGGGTAAAAACATATGGAGTAAATCTTTGAAACAAGAATGAAAATATGAATGAAATTAGAAAACTGGCGAAGATAAACTTGAAACAAAAACTTGGGATCAAAACTAGTTATAAACGTCAACTTTTCACCATGATGACAAGCAGAAATTCCTTTTCTTTCTACAACATTAAGTTAACACAAGGGTTAAGAGTATTAGTTATGTGAACTAAGTATGACTATGAAAATTCTAAACTAGCATTTGAACCATTTGGTAATTTGATTGATAAGTATTTATGTGTTTGATTTAACATTGGGATATATTTCCAAAGCTCTTAAGATATCGTGTGATTGTCTAGTTAAGGATAGTATGTCTCAATCATATTTATAGGTTTTGGAAACCATGTGTATCAATTTATATGACCATCATGATCATCTTATTTTGTTTAGTTACTATTAACAAGAATGTCAAATATTTTAAAGATGATTGATATGTTTAGTTTTACAAATAAATTCTTTGTTTGGTTATATATAGTTAAAAGTAATTTGTTTTTCTTCAACTCCTTTCCAAATTACTTGGATGGAATTCAAAGCCAAGTTGGAAGTAGTGAGAACTCTTATGTAATACGTCTTCCTTATGAACAACACAAAACATAAAGAGGAACTATTGTATGATTTTGAAGAATGTGATGGTGTATTATCTTAATGTGAATTATAATACTTTGAAGGGAACCTTGCCAAATACTTGGTTGTAATTATCATCATGATAAGAGTCTTAGGATGTGTTAATCCATTTTATTGAGTGTCAAGATATCATGGGAAGTGATAGGACACCCTTAATCTTGTTAAATGTCAACTATCATGGTGAGATGATAGGACAAACTTAAGTTGTAGGTTTGTTTCATGTTGTACTTTTTCTTATGTCTTAGGAAGAGAGCCTAGTTACTTCTAATAAAAACTTCTTTTTGTTGATTTGCTTCCAATTGAGTGATATACCCAAGACAACCTAGAATTGTGGGTTTGATCATTGATAGGTGTAACATGATTTTATAAATCTTTTAAGACAATAAGTATTGAAAACTAAATTGTTATAAACATTATGAACTTAAGGAAGGTTATTTTCTGAACTATGAAGCCTTTGCGCTTTCACATAAGCAAGGCCATTCGGGATGAGCCCCAAGGGGTTTATAAGATCTTGTTGGAGAAAGTGTTAGGTAGTTTATCTATTAGAAGGATGTGACTAGTTGTTTGTCTTACTATATACTGGCTATAAAATTCTTTACCTATAAAATACTGATGAGAGAATGCTTTCATATCTATTCCAATGTTATATAATCTCTAATTTGACATAGATGTAAATCTGGTTTATCTTTTATTCTAAGATGATAATTATTGTTGATATAGAACATGCATGAAAACTATTGGTCTTATGAGGTAAAGTTTTAAGTTTACCTAGTGTTAAGGTATCATTTCATATTTTGCCAACTAATGTTAATCTTTTCATGATTGTTGATAGAATTAGCTTGGAAACTCTTACTTGATATTTTGTATGATGCTTAATGTAGCATTAGGATGACATTTAATGTATATTTGGCTGAAACAAAATCTTGAACAATTAAATAATCAATTAATGAACCCTAGATATTTTAATAGAAGAATTAGCCAACATACATGATTGACATAAATGGATGATTTCAAGCGGAAGATATTTCGAAGGATTGAAATTGTGGATGCCATTTTTAAATTTATAGTTTCTTTTTATATTTTTGCATGGGCAATGGGTAGAATTGCATAGTTAAATTCATTATCATGCATGACGATCTTGAGGAATGAGTTTCCTCAGAACGGGTTAGGCTGCCTGTGTCGGGTAACATGGGAAAGCTTGGCTTCATGGTAGGATGAATATCACTTCTATGATGCTCTTCTAATCAGGTGTATGAAGGAGGAGCTAGGGCAAGGATTCCATCAAGATGCAACATCCCTATGAAATCTACTCATAAACTAAAGATATGTAACTTTTTAGTTTGATATATCTTGTTATGAAGAATTTCAAGAAAGAAATTAACTTGACTCATGATGAGCTTTATGTATATGATGGATGCTTTCTAAACAAAGATGAATCCAACTTTGTTATCTGTGATTTCATGTTGATTAGATATGATGTTATAGAAATGTTATGAAATCACTTGATTGTATGATAAAATTATGAGGCCTAGTAAAGATATGATCTATTTATCATATTAAACTTGTCACTATATGACTGTTTAGCTTGGATTGAGCTTGCATGCTCTTATATGATGCTCACTATAGAACCTATATGTTATATGTTCTAACATGTATAAATGAGGTTATATGCTTTTATGAAACTTTGAAGTATAAATTTCTAATGTGTATTATTTTAATAAAAGGACATGTGGAATTAAGAGTAGGGTATATATGTTTTAACATTAATGCTAGATGTACATGATGACTTCTTATAACTAGTATTGATTTATGGGTTTTATTATGATTAGATAGGATAGCGGTGTTACATGTGGTATCAAAGCGATCCAGGTTCAACACTGGACCTTAGATCTCATTGCAAAAGTTTTTGTTGAATAGTAGATAAGCTAACTTTAATTTTGTTCTTGTGCCAGAATAACAGAGAAAAGAACATGAAAATGAGCCAAGAAGACAAAAACCAAGAGTAAAACAAAAACTTCTATAAGGAAGGAAAACCTTTTTGGAAATGTTGAACTAGTAAGCTATACTAGGAGGGCTTGGCTTACCAATTTTGAGACCCTCGCTGATGCACTGAAACACATTCATCTTGAGAAACAGAAATGAATGCAAGCGACAGAGAAAACAATCACCCCTACAATAGGTAAACTCAGTTAACCCTCCACTCATCATGGCATGCCCTTTAGATGTGGTCCTGAGGCACCAACTATGGGATGAGAGGTGATAGTGGAGTACCTACGAGTGCATCCACCCTCCCCATTTATTTTAGTAGACTTTGATGGGGAGGAAGAGCCTTAAGAGATCCCTCTATCTAATAGTGACATGTAGTCACATTTAATATGGTATTTGTGCTTAACAGAATACTTGAATACTTATATGTAAAGAATGGATGAATATAGAATGTTATTATATATGAGATGACAATTAAGGATTTACAATATTGGATAACTATGTAATTTGTATAAACCTATTAATAGAACATTTATACCATGTCTAAAATTTTGATTTCATCACGAATAATATATGATTGATGTTTTAATTTCTCTAGATAATGATTTAGCCAATAGAATCAAAGAAAATTTTGACGGACTAGATATAAGGAATGTCGATTCTATAACATATAAATCTTACTTGCCAGTAAAGATTACAAGTAATTTAGAGTGATTGTATGTCATCAAGGAGGTAGTGACCAGGGAGGAACTTGGCTTGAATACAAATTTAATAAAAAATTTCAATATGTCTAGTGTTATACACATGGGTAATGTGTATAAAAAGGATGGAAATTAGTGCCTAGTATCACACACACAGAAGTATGTATGCTAGAGATGGACATAGTTGATTAGCATCACCCACCCGGGAAGCATGAATGACAAAGATGGACTTGTTTCCTGATAGAAACACATCACCTTGATACATATGAGAGTCATATGCATGGAACATGAATAAGGAAAAAAGGACTCATAAGTTATTACCTACAGTGTGTGTGCCAACACATGAAATCACTCTAAAACCTTAATAAGAAAACTATCTCTCATTTGAGGAAATGAGGATATCTTTAGCTTGAATACTCTAAGTATGCAACTCTTCAAATGTAATGGCAAACAACCTTAAACAATATGGATAAACCAAACTGGA
The DNA here is from genome assembly GCA_027924645.1 of Cunninghamia lanceolata. Classification (NCBI taxonomy): domain Eukaryota; kingdom Viridiplantae; phylum Streptophyta; class Pinopsida; order Cupressales; family Cupressaceae; genus Cunninghamia; species Cunninghamia lanceolata. The sequence continues at coordinate 12,754,888 of BSBN01001272.1, read as the reverse complement.
AACCTTGAAGGTAAGCAAATACAAATCCTACCACAAGGAGGCAATAGTACATGACCAAATTTGGTCCTACTTGATACTATTGCGAAATGTTAATTTTATAGCCTTAATAAATCCAAAGGACATCTCCATGGGATGGATGATTGATGCTAGGGAAAGTATAACATAATCTCTAAAGAAAGGACGATACCCTCAGTGTGTAATGACCATAAGGTGACCAATGAGGTAATATCAAAAATATATGGATTCAAAGGGTATACATCTGGAACATACTTTTAGTAGCTAATGATAGAGTGTTCCAAAGAGAAACTGTATACAAATTCAAATTATTTAATAGGTTCTAAATTTAGAAGGGTTTAAGTAGAAATCTATGAATCCTAGAACAGAGAAGAATCTTTATTTAAAGGAAGGCATTCCAATGCAAGGAGCAATGGAATCACTTCTCTAAGGATTGTCACTTAGGATAACATTGCCAAGAAGTCAGGACTTTTTCTCTCACTTTCTAGATTTTATTCATCCTCATCATCATCGAGACAATGACCATCTTGAGGGGCCCAGAGGGATGTCATATCATGTTTGTATAAGTACAAAAAGTATATATATATATATATAATGATAAATAGCTTTTAAATAAGGTAAGTAAAAATAGTGTTTGATTGAGGTAAATAATAAATAACATTTAACTAAGGTAAATAATTAATAATGTTTAAGTAAAATAAACATAGGATGGAGTAAAGTAATTACTCATCCTTAAGTAAAATTTGAATAAAATAATTTCTTAATTTAAAGGAATAAATTAATTTAATTGTGATTATGTCAGCCAAGACAAGAGTTGTTAGTATGACAAATTAATTAAAACATCAACAAAGTTTAAATTGTAAGGGTTTATTAAATAGAAGGAATTAAGCACTTTAATTAAAAATATATATATTTTTGCCATAAATAATCCTCCCGTGCGGACATCTATAGAAGAATGAAATGGCATTTGGCAGGACGCTTCTATGAGCTGTTGAACAATGAACATGGGAAAACTTTCAAGGTATTACTTGGCATTTTTTATCATGTCTAGAAACATCTAGAACATGTAAAAAGGTAAGAAAAGGCTTTTAGAAAGAGGATTTTAGAATGAGAAGGAATGTTGGCAGAGGAGGAAGAAAGAACAAGAAGAGAAGAAAGAAAGGGAAAAACAAGATATAGACAAGCATTGATTTCAACAGAGGTATTAAGATATGTCTTCTCATATTTTCATCTGGACATTAGGGTAGTTAAATCTTCTTTCTGTGCATTATATTCTTTTGTACAAAGGAGGATTTTTCCTTGTTTCTAATTTGATATAACCATAAATGAAAGCAAGTTATTCAATTTATGTTGTTCACCCATCTAGGGCAACTGTGTAATCTGATTTTGAAAATAACCATCTTGAAAGAAACCTATGAAACAAACAAAACAAATAGACAAGAGAATAAAAATCAAGTTCAAATCAAAGACATGAGTTAAAGATAAATTTAATAGATCTTGAATCAAAATTATTACTAGTTTGAGTAGTTGAAACCACATATGAAATTTTACAGTAGAGATCATGCTGGAATTGGAAGAAAGCACACTTAAATCAATAAATGGAACCAAAGGATTAAAAAAATGAGCGAACTACAAGGTCTCCATTGGAGGTGACCTTTCCAATGGAGACATCTCCATCAGAGAGGCACTCTCTGATGGAGATGCCTCCATTAGAGGCACCTAAAATTATATGTTGGAGGTTTAACATTATAAAACTTGCTTCTTTGATTTTACCAATTATGCAAAGAAAATTTATTAGTCTTTAAACCATCGCAATTTTATTTATTTCTAAAGTTTCAAAAGGGAAATTATTGTTTGAATAGTAGAAAAACTAGGGAAATTATAATTAGTATTACAAGTGAAACACACTCATATATATCTTTATAAGCATTAAAGGATAAAATATATTATTTGGAAGAATGTAATCCAATAATTAAAACTTAACATTGTAAAAGATAGAAAAAGAAATATTTTATTTCTTTAATTTTTAGTAAATATTGAAAGGTAAAAACATATGAAGGAGTAAATGTTTTAAACAAGAATGAAAATAGGAATGAAATTGGAAAACTAACGAAGATAAACTTGAAACCAAAACTTGGGACCAAAACCAGTTATAAACGTTAACTTTTCACCATGATGACAGGTAGCAATTCCTTTCCTTTCTACAACATTAAGTTAAAAAAAGGGTTAAGAGTATTAGTTATGTGAACTAAGTATGATTGTGAAAATTCTAAACTAGCATTTGAACCATTTGGTAATGACTGATAAGTATTTATGTGTTTGATTTAACATTGGGATATATTTCCAAAGTTCTTAAGATATCATGTGATCATCTAGTTAAGGATAGTATGTCTCAATCGTATTTATAGGTTTTGGAAACCATGTGTATCAATTTCTATGGCCATCATGATCATCTTATTTTGCTTATTTAATATTTACAAGAATGTCAAATATTTTAAGGATGATCGATATGTTTAATTTTACAAAGAAATTCCTTGTTTGGTTATATATAGGCAAAAGTAATTTGTTTTTCTTCAAATCCTTACCGAATGACTTGGATGGAATTCAAAGCCAAGTTGGAAGTAGTGAGAACTCTTATGTAATATTTCTTCCTTATGAACAACACAAAACATAAAGAGGAACTATTGCATGATTTTGAAGAATGTGATGGTGTATTATCTCAATGTGAATTATAATACTTTGAAGAGAACCTTGCCAAATACTTGGTTGTAATTATCATCACGATAAGATGCTTAGGATGTGTTAATCCATTTTATTGAGTGTCAAGATATCATGGGAAGTGATAGGACACCCTTAATCTTGCTAAATGTCAACTATCATGGTGAGATGATAGGACAAACATAAGTCATAGGTTTGATGTACTTTTCTTATGGCTTGGGAAGAAAGCTTAGTTAATTGTAATAAAAACTTCTTTCTACTAATTTGTTTCCAATTGAGTGATGTGCCCAAGATAACCTAGAATTGTGGGTTTTATCATTGATAGGTCTAACATGATTTTATAAATCATTTAAGACTATAAATGTTGAAAACTAAATTGTTATAAATATTATGAACTTTAGGAAGGTTGTTTTCTAAACTACGAAGCTTCGGTGCTTTCACGTAGGAAAGGCCATTTGGGATGAGCCCCTGAGGCATAGGTATGGCCTTAAGAAGGGTCCCTAAGGGGTTTATAAGATCTTATTGGAGTAAGTGTAAGGTAGTTTATCTATTAGAAGGATGTGACTAGTTGTTTGTCTTACTATATATTGGCTATAATATTCTTTACCTATAAAATACTGATGAGATAATGCTTTCATATCCATTCCAATGTTATATAATATCTGATTTGACATAGATGTAAATCTGGTTTATCTTTTATTCTATGATGATAATTGTTGTTGATATAGAACACACATGAAAACTATTGGTCTTAGGAGATAAAGTTTTAAGTTTACCTAGTGTTAAGGTATCATTTCGTATTTTACCAACTAATGTTAGTCTTTTTTGATTGTTGATAGACTTATCTTGGAAAATCTTACTTGATATTTTGTATGATGCTTAATGTAGCATTAAGATGACATTTAAAATGTATATTTGATTGAGACAAAATCTTGAACAGTTAAAGAAACAATTAATGAACCCTAGACATTTTCATAGAGGAATTAGCCAACATGCATGATTGACATAAATGGATGATTTCAAGTGGAAGATATTCTGAAGGATTGAAATCGTGAATGCCATTTTTTAATTTATAGTTGCTTTCTATATGTTTGCATGGGAAATGGGTAAAGTTGCATAGTTAAATTCACTATCATGCACGGCAACCTTGAGGAACGAGTTTCCTTAGAACGGGTCAGGCTGCCTATGTGGGGTAGCATGGGAAAGCTTGGCTTCATGGTAGGGTGGATATCGCTTCTATGATGCTCTTCTCTTCAGATGTAAGAAGGAGGAGCTAGGGGAGGATTCCATCGAGATGCCACATCCCTATGAAATCTACTTAGAAACTAAAGATATGTAACTTTTTAGTTTGATATATCTTGTTATGAAGAATTTCAAGAAAGAAATTAACTTGACTCATGATGAGATTTATGTATATGATGGATGCTTTCTAAACAAAGATGAATCCAACTTTGTTATCTATGATTTCATGTTGATTAGATATGATGTTAGAGAAACATTATGAAATCACTTGATCAAGTATGATGAAATTATGAGACCTAGTAAAGATATGATCTAATTCTCATATTGATCTTGTCATTATATGACTATTTAGCTTGGATTAAGCTTTCATGCTCTTATATGATGCTCACTATAGAACCTATATGTTATATGTTCTAACATGTATAAATGAGGTTATATGCTTTTATGAAAGTTTGAAGTATAAATTTCTTGTGTATTGTTTTAATAAAAAGACATGTGGAATTGACGATGGATTGGTGTGGCCTCTGCTCGAGCAATAGGGCCTGCGAGCCCTAGCGCGCCCTTTCTTCTGTATTCTGCTGCGTCTGAGCTCGTTCTGCTGCATCCGGGGGGTGTTGGTTGATTTCCTGGGGTGCGTGGGTTGAAGTGGGGGCTTTGGATCGTGTTTGGGCGGTGGGGTGTCTCTTCCCTACTCTCTTCCGCGTTTCTTCTGCGCCAGTTTTGTCCTTGGTGGGTAGGGCTTGAGTTTCTGGGGTGCAGGGTCTCCTGCCCTATCTTTGGCCCATGGAAAATCGAGATTTTGTTTCTTCCGGTGATTTGGAAATGGTTGAGCCCTCTTCTTCGATGCATGCCAGTGGTCTAGATCAGATGGGGAAACCCCATTCTAGGGATGGAGTCTCCTCTTCAAAAGGGAATTTTTGAATTAAAAAAGTAAATGGTTGTTTGGAGAGATCCGAGGATCGTCCAGTTTTGGTTATTCAACCTGAGCAAGTTTCAGAGGATGTTGAATATTGGGGCAATCATGCACTTATTTGCAAATTTTTGGGCCTTCGTTTATCTCTACCAGTTTTGGATTCTTGGGCTCGTAGGGTTTGGAACCCTGAAGGTGATATGGAGATTATTCTGGCAGCTAATAACTATTTTTTGGTTATCTTTTCAAGCATGTCCGACAGGAATAGGGCTTTCGAAGGAGGTCCTTATTTCTTTAACCAGGTAGGGCTCTTCATCAAACCTTGGCATATGGGATTCAACTCTGCTAAAGAGATCCCTTCGCGGGTTCCTGTGTGGATTCGTTTGCCGAGGCTTCCTTTGGAATTCTGGAGGGAGGATATTCTCCACTCAATCTCTCTGCTTCTTGGAAAACCTGTGGGATCGGCTTCCCAAACTCAAGATCGTAAGGTAATTTCTTTTGCCAGCATTTGTGTTGAAGTTGATTTAAATAATCCTTTTCCAGACTCTATGGAAATTCACCTAGGATCTTCTTCTTAGATCCAACAACTGGATTATGAGACTCTACCCTTCAGATGCAGAATTTGTCATGAATATAGACGTTTACACCGCAAATGCCCTAGATTTAAACCCTCCCCCTTGGCTGCTTCTGGGCCTCCCAGGGAGGACAAGGGAAAGGCACCAATGTCTAATGAACCTGTGGATAATGAGGGTTTTATTCCGGTCAAGTCCCATAACAAAGGCAAGGGCAAGAAGAGATCTTGGATGGATAGGCAGAATGAAGGCAACTTTAATAGGTTTGAGGTTCTTGATGCTTTGACCCAGGAGGAGGGTATTCCAGTTGAGCTCTCTTCTGGGGCTAAGGGACTGCATGATGTTCAGGATGAAAATGCAAGGAAAGAGGATCAAATTCTATCTGCAGGGGTTTATCAGAAGGATTAGAAGGCTATGGATTCTTCAGCTCTTGCTCAAGATTTCAGGGTTCTCCAGGGCTCACAGACTCCGAAGGACTCTGTTGTGGTGGCTCCTGATCCCCCTACTCCTAAGGGGGCTTTAGATCCTATGAAGGGTAACAAAGCTCCTCCTTCATTAGGCTTACATCAGAAATCCTTTAAAAAGGGGCCTCTTGATAAACCGTCAAAGAGTGGAAGAAAGACTGATCAAGAGAAGGTTAAGCTTATGGGTGAAACTTTGGGTGAGTCTGGGTCTATGAAGCCCATTGATTCCCATTTCTCCCACCCCCATAAATGATTGTTTTATCTTGGAATGTAAGGGGGTTGAACAGCATCCCTAGACAAAAGGCTATTCGCAGATTAATTGAATCTCAGTCACCGGATGTGGTCTTTATCCAGGAAACTAAGCTTACTGTTGATGGGCTGGAAAATTGTGCTTCGCGTATCTGGCCCGAAGGCAATTGGTAGGGGGTAGGTGCTTTGAATAGTGCAGGGGGTGTGGCTTGCTTCTAGAACCCAAGGAAAGTTTCCCCCTTATGTTGGATGTCTAGTCGGTCTTCCATTTCTCTGGTTGCTTCTAGTTTTGTGACTGGAGAAAGGTGTCTCTTATCCAATATTTATGCTCCTACAGATCTTTCAGGTAAGTCAAATCTCTGGGCTCACATTCGTTTCATCCGGGCCTTGGACCCGTTTCTTCCATGGATTATGGCTGGTGATTTTAATGTTGTTACTTGCTTAGATGAAAAATGTGGTGGGTTAGCCAGGTTGGAACCTTCTGCAAATCTTCTCAGGGATATGATTGGTTCCTTGAATCTCATTGATGTAAAGCCTTCCAATGGTGTCTTTACTTGGAATAATAGGAGATGTGGTGGGGAGGCTATCTCTGAAAGGCTTGACAGATTTCTTGTCTCCTATTATTGGTTAAATAGTAGGTTGATTACCAGTTCTAAAATTCTTGATTGGAGGGGCTCTGATCACTGGCCCATCAAGCTTTCTGTCACCGCTTATGGTGTCACAAAATATCCCTCTTTCAAATTCCAATTGATGTGGTTAAGAGATCCATCTCTTTAGGATCTTATGTTGGACTGGTGGTATGAGGGTATGCCTTCTCATGGGACGGCCATGTTCACTTTTAGTAAGCGGCTTCAGCATGTGAAGTTCAGACTAAAGAGATGGAATAAACAATGTTTTGGGAACCTTCAAGCTCAGAAGATGGTGGCCCAGTCCAAGTTGGATACTATCACTCGTCAGATTCAGGATCAGGGGTTGACCTCTACCCTTAGTATGGCTGAATCCTTGGCTCTAAAGGGTTTAGAAGAGTGGGAACTTCATGAAGAGATCTTCTGGAAGCAGAAATCTTGTATTGATTGGCTTCAGGAGGGGGATAGGAACACTACTTTCTTTCATAATTTGGTTAAGGCTCAAAGACAGGGAAATTCTATCTCCTCTCTTGTTTCATAGGATGGGGCTCAACTCTCGTCCTATGCTGATATTTCCAGGGAGGCAATCAATTATTTTTCAAACCTCTTTTCTAGGGAGAATCATGCTGTGTGGGCTGAGGAGCAGGCCATCATGGATTGTATTCCCCACCTTGTCTCTGCTGAGATGAATGGGGCTCTCTTATGTCCTATCTTGTTACCTGAGCTGGAGAAAGTGGTATTTAATATGAAAAAAGGTAAGGCCCCTGGTCCGGATGGGTTTTCGATTGAGTTTTTCCAAGAGTTTTGGGAAATTATAAAGTTTGATCTCCTTGAGGTGGTTCAGGAATCACTTAGGAACAAACAGATGCTCAAGTCTATGAATTCTACCTTCTTGGCCCTCATACCTAAGTTGGAAGAAGCTAACTGGTTAGCTCAATTCAGGCCTATTGCGTTATGTAATGTGGTGTACAAGATCATCACCAAATTGATTGCTGAGAGACTCAAACCACTCCTTGGTTCTTTGATCTCTGTTGAGCAGGGTGGTTTTGTTGAAGGGAGACAAATTTTGGATGGTGTTGTGATCACCATGGAAGCTATTCATTCTATGGCTAACTCTAAGGAGAAGGCTATGTTTATTAAACTTGACATTTTTAAAGCTTATGATCGGGTGAGCTGGGAATTCTTACAGAAAACTCTCTTGGCTTTTGGCTTTGCTGAGGATTGGGTGAACTAGGTTCTTAGTTGTGTGACCTCTACCTTATTCTTAGTTCTCATTAATGGGGAACCTTCGGATTTGTTTGTGCTTCTCGAGGACTCCGGCAAGGGGATCCTTTATCCCCTTACTTATTCATTATCATGGCAGAGGGTCTTGGAAGATTTATTAAATCTTAGGTGAGATAGGGTCTTATCTGTGGCTGGAGCTGGAACAACCTCCTCCCTTCCTACTCTCATCTTTAGTTTGTGGATGATACTGGGCTAATGGGCTTGGCTAGAATTAGTGAGGCGGTGAACTTCAGGTGAGCCTTAGACATCTACCTGAAGGCTTCTGGTCAATGTATTAACGATGATAAATCTTCCATTTACTTCTTTAATACTCCTCAGCTTATTCAGAGCAGGATTGCTAGGATCCTTAGATTTCAGATCGGTTCTTTTCCCTTGGTGTACCTTGGGATCCCTTTGGCTTTGGGAGCCCAGCGGAGAGATTATTGGCAGGGAATTTTTGATAAATTTCGAAGTAGGGTTAGCCATTGGACTTACAGATGGCTATCTTCTACTGGGAGAGTGATTCTTCTTAAGACTGTGGTGCAGTCTCTCCCCATTTATAGGTGTTGTGTGCAGGTTCCCCCGTCCACCTTTGTGCGGGAACTTGATGCTTTGTCTTGGCAATTTCTTTGGTCTGGCAACCTTCTTTCCTCGAAGTGGAGCTTAGTCAAGTGGGAGTCTGTTTGCAGGCCGAAGCATGCTGGGGGCCTTGGTCTTAGGTCTATGGCTCTTGCTGTCACTACCTTGGCTGCCAAGCTGTATTGGAGGTGGTACAACAATCAAGATCAGGACTGGGCTAGGATTCTGACCCACAAGTATCTTCCTGGGGCTGATTGCCTCGATGTGCCACGTCTCCCTTTGCTGGGAAAAGGTTCTTGTATTTGGGATACCCTTAAGAAGGGTGCTCAACTGATTAAGGAGGGCCTCTTCTGGATCTGTAATAGAGGCTCTGATGTTTTGTTCTGGCAGGACTCTTGGGATGGCCACCCTCCCATTCTTTCTAGTTTTCCTCAGCTTCAACCTCTGTGCCATATTTTTTCTGCGGCCAGTTGGATTAAGGTGGAGCATTTTAAAACTATCAAGCGTATTGGGCAGGCAGCGCTAGCTTGCTGGAAGGACCCTCAAGAGTGGCCCGTGGGGGGTTCTGATGAGGATTGTGTTGTTCTTTCTAGAGTTTTGGAGACTAGGCTCTGCAGCTCCCTTAATGGGAGGGATGTTCTAGCTTGGAATCCTAGTCCAAAAGGTAAATTTACTATTGCCCAAGGCTATGCCATGCTTGACAGGAACCTATATGGTCCTACTGAGGTGCACTGGTGGAAGAAGGTTTGGGACAACTTCTCTTGGCCCAAATGCAATTTTTTCTTATGGTTGGTTGTTCAGAGGAAATGCCTCACTTGGGAAAATCTTCGTAAACGTGGCTTTCAGGGACCCTCTATTTGCCTTCTTTGTTCTCACAGTGAGGAGTGTACCTCCCACTTGTTCTTCCTTTGCCCTTATTCTAGAGAGTTATGGCACAGATGGTGGGAGGCTTGGCATCATGGTTGTATTCATGCTACCTCCTTGATTGACTTTTGGGAAAGTTTGGGCAGACCTCTAGCAAAGTCTCCTTTCCTTCAAGTGGCCTCGTCTATTGGGCCTATTTTCATTCTTTGGAACCTTTGGTTGGAGAGGAACCGTAGAGTTTTTTGTGGTTCCAATTTGGGAAATCTTCAATTGTGGATGAAGATAATTAGCAGGCTTCAGGAGACTATTTCAGCTAAGTGTGACATGTCTGAAACTTGTGATCCTGGTGATCTTGATATTGCACAGAATTTGAGCTTGGGGGATAGTAGCTGGGGTTGTTTTGTTGGTAGAAGGCCTCGTCAGGTTCGGCAACAGGTTTGTCGTGATGGGAGGTGGATGCCTCCCCCAGTGGGGGTCCTAAAGATTAATACTGATGGTTCCTCTCGTGGGAATCCTAGTCATGCTGGTGTGGGGGGTATTGGTAGAGGTAATGATGGTGGTGTGGTTTTTGTCTTCTCTAGTTACAAAGGGTAGCATTCTAATAATCTGATGGAGGCCCTTGCTATTAAGATTGCTGTTGAGCGTGGATGCTCTTTAGGCTGGAGGAGGATCATCTGTGAGTCAGATTCTTAGATTGTTGTGGATTTGCTAAACAACCAAAGGTTGGATGATGTTAGTTGGCAATTGGCTTCTGTGGGTAGACAGATTTTGAGTCTTTGCAGCTTCTTGGATTCTATCTCCTTTTGTCATATCCCTAGAGAGTGGAACAAAGTGGCTGATTGTCTGGCGAAGTTGGCCTCTGAGAATGTGGATGGCTGGGATATCAGTGGAAAGGATGACCTTTCTTCTAATTATCTTGAGACCCTGGAGAGGTTATTAGTGGAGGACATGAATAGGTAATGTTTTTACTGGCTGGTCTGGTGGTGTTCTTTTTTGGGTGGGCCTTTGGCCTTTGCTTTGTACTCTGGTTCTGATTGAATAAAATTTTTACCCCTTCTTTAAAAAAAAAAAAAAAGATGTGGAATTAAGAGCAAGGTGATATATGCTTTAACATTAACGCTATATGTACATGATGACTAATTATAACTAGTATTGATTTATTAGTTTTATTATGATTGGATAGGATAGTGGTATTACATTCTCTTCACAGCATGAAATGATCATCATTACAACTCCAACATACTATTTATTTGCATTGGATGACCCTGCAACTTTATTAGTATCGGTCATTTCCACCATTACTACCCATCTACTTGAACAGAGTGTTTGTAATAGTTGAATTTAAATTTTTGAATATCATTTGTCGATCCAAGGCTTATTGTGGCAAGATCAATGGCTCAAAATAGTCTGGGAGATTTGAAAAATCCCCCAAACACATTGAAGATCTTTGACCAATCATATTCAGCCACACAAGATTACTTTCCACATCAACCCTCAAGACTTGCCACATGTCAACATTTCGTAGCCCTGCACTCCCCATCAAGTTCCAATTTTCTAACACTATGGGCTTGCACTACCATCCATGTGGAACACACTACCTTTTAGACTTTGGATGTTATTCGACTGAATGAGTACACATGGTGAAAAATCATAGTTGTGCAAGAGTGACTCAGTTATGAAAGCTCATCCTCTACAATAGTATGTGACCAATTGAAAGGCACACAACTGGACCACCCTTACCACTGGCTTTAACAAGACTATTGGCCCGACGAACAAATGGTATAAAATCATAGCAATGCGGCCTGACAAGGTACATACTTTAGAATCTTATGAGCTCATGCTAGACTGCCATGTGTCACTATCATATTTGACTCCCACACTATAGACTTATGGATTTTAATTTTTCATTTTTTTGTGGGCAATGACAACTGGTAATCTAGGATGAATGGGGTTGGTAAGGCATGACATATAAAGGCTTAAGTTGTAACTTAAACAACTGGCAACCAGGGCCATAAGGTCAACATTAAAACATAACACAAAGCTCTTAAGTGATCAGATGACATAGTTTGTGAAGCACAATAAACCCTAAAACCTAAGGGAAAACCAGGGAATTTGACCCCAAAACCCTAAAATTTTAACACAAATCACCAATGGCTCTAGTTAGGGACGTATGATTTATCAAATCATGGTGAGGACCACAAAACTCTAAGAAGTAGACCAAAAAGGCAAAACACAAAACAAATAGATGACTATACAACATATACAATATATACAATGTGCATGGAAAATAACATACTTAAGCAAAGTAGGGATTCAAGAATTGTACATGCACAAGCAATTCTTGAAATTCTCTAGTCAAGCTCTGTAAGAAGTAAGAATTCTCAACATGTGTATTGTTAATCAAATAAGGACCAGTCCAGAGTGGATCAAAGTTGCCATATTTTCCTTTCTCCTGACACCTTGCATTCCATATCAAGACCATATCACCTACCTTGAATTTTCTATCAGAAGATTTCTTATCAAATAGATACTTGACTTGTTGTTTCTTCCTAATATTCATTTTCTATGTTGTCCTTCTTGTCTCATCCAACTCAACCAACTGGTTAATCCTATTACTCATGACTATGTCAATATCATCATCATACTCCTGTATAAACTTGTATATTGGCAGGAGATTGTTGATAGGCATTTTAGCATCCATTCCATACACCAATTCATAAGGGGATTTCCTAGTAGCCTTCTTGATCATAACCCTATCAGCCCACAGTGCAAGTCTAAGTTTTGAATCTAGTGAAGTCTTGTTTTTACCTATCATTCTCTTTATGATCTTCATTAGACTCTTATTACTTGACTTAGCCTGTCTATTTCCCTAAGGATGATAAGGTGAAGAGTAAGATCAATTAATTCCATATTCATGGCAAAAACATACAAATTCATCTAATTTGAAACATGTGGCATTATCTGTAATCAATTTGTATGGTACTCCAAACCTAGTAATAATATATTCCATCACAAAGTCTGAAACAAATTTGCTTGTTGCTCTCCTGGCAGGAATTGCTTCAATCCACTTGGTGAAATAATCAATAGCAATAAGAATCCAACTATATCCTCTAGTAGATTTTTCTATAATTTCACCAATGAAATCTATATCCCACTGTTGAAAAGGTACCTCTATAGTCATAGTTCTTAGTGGCAAAGCACCAAAATACTTCAACTTTCTAGAAAATCTCTAGCATGCATCACAATTTCTTACTAATCTTTGAGCATCAACAAAAAGAGTAGGCCACTAATAACCAGACCTAAGAACCCTATATGCAATAGTCTTTACCATATGATGACCTCCACACTCCATTATGCACATCATCTAGTATCTTAGAAGCTTGGCTACTGTCAACACATCTTAGAAAAACACCATATGTGTTTCTCTAATACAAATCTGCTTGGATTATATCATATTTTATTGCTTGCAATTTGAATGTCCTTTTTTTATTCTCATTCATCTCACTAGGACATGTCATAGTTTACAAATAATAAACAATATCCTTATATTAGGGAGAAGTTTGTAAATTACACTTTTGAAAAGTTATTTCTTCTTGAACCTAATTTACCTGAACATCTTCCAAATTAGATCATGCCATGAGCTTATCTAGTCCCTGTCCTCTTACTAACTTTGTGAACTGAATATCATTATTGAATTCCTGAATTTTATTTATCCACCTACATCTCCTTCTTGTAACCTCCTGTTGTGTGAAGATATCTTTAATTGTAGCATCAGGAACATAAGCTACTATTTGGGCCCCTGCCAAGTAAGGTCTGAAATTTTTAACTTCCTTCACCAGAGCATACGCTTGTTTTTCCATAATATCATATTTTAGCTTTGTAACTTGTAAAGATTTACTAAAAAATGATATAGGCTTCTCATATCCCTCACTATTCTTCTACAATAGTATTGTTGTTATGGTGTGAAAGGAGGCAAATGAAAAAAATATTAAAAGGATTTGAGAAGTCTGGTGACTTCAACATAGGAACCCTTTGTATTACTTCCTTAATATCATGACAAACTCGGATAGCTTCATCCCCCCATGAAATATATTCTCCCTTCTTCAACATCTTTGAGATAGCCTTTTTAGTTTCTACAAAATTCATGACAAACCTTCAAACAAAATTTATTTGGCCAAAGAAAGATTGTATCCCTTTTACATTATTAGGAATTGGTATCCTATCAATAGAAGCAACTCTATCAGGTTCAATCTTGATACCGTCTTTAGAGACAATATGACCTAGCAACTTTCCCTCAGTAACACCAAAGGTACACTTCTTTGGATTTAATGATATACCATACTCTGTCGCTCTAATAAAAATCTTTTCAAGATGCACACAATGTTCTTCCTTTTGTGAGAAAGCAGTCAAGTCAATTTGATACACCACCATAATAGTATCAATTAAGTTAGGAAATGCAACATACATTGCTCTCTGAAATGTAGCTCCAACATTTGTCAGTCCAAAAGGCATCCTTACATAAACATAATTACCCCAAGGTATTGTGAAAGTTATTTTGTACTAGTCTGATTCATTTACCTTGACCTGATTATATCTAGAAAACCCATAACAATTCACACCTAGTTACCTTTTGTAACAATCCCTCCATATTAGGCAATGGGTAGTTATCTTTTAATGAGGAAATGTTGACATTCCTAAAATCAACACACAACCTGATGTCACCATTCTTCTTCCTTACTAGCACTAAATTGGAAACCCAAATAGAATGCATGACAGGTTTTATAATGCCTCCATCTCTGAGTTTCATTAGTTCCTACTGCATCTTAGGTGCCAAAGTTGGATTTATTGCCCTTTTCTTTTGCCTAAAAGGCTTGGATTCTGGTTTTAGAGGAATTTCATGCTAGAACAGATCCTCTCTATAGGCTTTAAAATCATCATAGGACCAGGAAAAAACATGTTTATATCTCTTAAGTAAAGCTATTGGCATCGCCCTTACCTTTGTATTTAATTTCCTTCCAATATAAACCTTTTTTGGAGTAGTCTCTATCCCTAGATTGATTTCTTCAAGGTCTTGATCATGCACTGGTGTAGATTTTGCAATTTGTTTATCATTATTATCAAAATTTCTTTCTAGAGAAACCAAACCCTTAGGAATCTTGTTTGTTTTAAGCTAAATTACCTCATTTCCAAATAATGTTTCTTTTCCATCTACTACCTAAACAAAATTCTAGAAATCAATTTTCTGATTATCAAACTCATCTATGCATTGCAAAAAACTAATTAAATCCTTATCATCATTGAAAACCTGCCAATTGCAAATGTTTTCTAGGACTAAAGGTCTTGTCTTGACTTCCACTCTTGATACATCAGCTAAAGTAACATCATCTAGCCTGATAGAAATATTTTCTAGAAAATCTACCATTACATTTCTTAACTTCTCCAACCAACTAATAGAGAATGTAGATCAAAGAGCTCAATTGTATCCCAAACAACATTTTTATATTGTTTCAATTTTTTTTGTTTTGATGCATACTTTCTTCTCACTTGTGAAATCACCAATTTTGAATCACCTAAAACTCTAAGTATTCTAATTCCATGCTTGACATCAATATTTAACCCTAGAAGGAGTGCTTCACACTCTACAATGTTATTTGTGCACTCAAAATTTAGAAGAAAAGAAAACTTAAAGAGCTTTTTCTAAGGTGACACAAAAACAATCATAGCACCAAAACCATTCTTTGAACAAGCCCCATTGAAATACATTGACCATATTTCATTTTTAGTGTTAGATACTTGAATTTCCTTCATCATAGGTTCTTTAGTTATTGAGTCAGATTCTAAAGTAATAACTTTAAAATGAACAAGGTCAATATCCAGAAAACACACATGTTCCACAAGTTCTTGATCTTCAACAAAAGTGTTAGATCTTTTTTCCCTATCCAATCTGACATCCTTACCATTCATAGGGATCATAGCATAGGATAAGTCTACCTGCATTCTTCCACCCACTGTTGTAGCCCATTTTCTAGATAACAACATCCCATAGTCAAGTGGAATGTCAACTACAGTAATATTCATGCTATACTTTTTCTCAGAAAAAGAAGACAATCTAACCTTTACATCTCTCATAACACTACAACAAATCCCTGTGATTGGCTCCCTTTTTTGCTTCCACCCACTGTTTTAATGTATTTTTCTCCATTTTTTTGGAAAAGTTGGCACTATTTATTAGGATGGCACTATTATAGGCATTTTTTGTACCGACCAGTCGACGCTAAATTAGGCACTAATTAGTGCCTAATTTAGCACCTAACTTAGCATCTATTTTAGTGCCTACTTTAGCTCCTACGGTAGCACCTAATTTAGCGCCACATTTGATGCCTGATTTAATGCCTGATTTAGTGCATGTTTTAGCAGCCGCATTAACACCTTATTTAGTGCCTTATGTAGGGCCTAAATGTAGTGCCTGATGTAGTCCCTAATTGAGCGCCTAATTTATGGTTACTTGGGTTTAGGAGTATTATTTAGGGTTTAGGGTTTATGGTTTTGGGATTAGGGGTTAAGGTTTAGAGGTTTAGGGTTTAGGGTTTAGAGAGAGATAGAGGACCAATAGGGAGATAAAGAGTGAGGGACATGGCCAGAGACATAGGGAGAGAGATTGAGAGGCAGAGGGACAAAGCCGATAGGGAGAGAGGGGAGAGATAGGGAGGTAGAGGTTTAGGGTTTAGGGGCATTATTTAGGTTTAGGGTTTATTATTTAGGGGTTAGGTGTTCAGGTATGTCGATGTTTAGGGTTTAGGGTTTATAGAGAGAGAGGAATGATAGGGAGATATAGAGGAGACTGTGGAGAGAGATAGGGAGATAGAGAGTGAGGCACATGCAAGGACATAGGGAGAGAGATTGAGAGGTAGAGGGATGATAGAGATAGGGAGATAGAGTTGCTTGGATTTATGGTTTAGGGGTTTGGGGTTTAGGGTTGCCTAGGTTTGGAGAAAGCTAGAGAGAGAGAGAGACGAAACAAATAGGGAGAGATATTATAGGCCAAGACATAGGGGAGAGATAGGGAGATAGACTACTAGAGTGAGCGAGATATATATCCTATAGAGAGATAGGGAGAAGGATTGAGAGCTGATAGAGGGACAATATTAGAGATAGGGAGATATATAGGGGTTTAGGGTTTAGGGGTTAAGGTTTAGGAGCATTATTTAGGGTTTAGAGGTTTAGGGTTTAGTGTTTAGAGAGAGGACCAATAGCTAGGAGATATAGAGAGTGAGGTACATGGCTAGAGACATAGCCGGTGTAGACACCCAAACATGACCAACTCATCACATCACTTGCATTTTCATCTAATCTGTCTAATCACCTGCATTTCAACATTAATTGAATAAATTGTATTTATTTAATAAATTTCATTAAACTCCTCTATATTCTTCCAAAATTAAATAATTTTAATTATTTAATTAAATCATTATCCTCTTTCAAATTTCAAGTCTCCATTAATTAAATAAATTCAATTATTTAATTAGCTCATCCAATTCTATCTTATCTATAATTAAATAATTCTACATTATTTAATTAAATCACTTGTTCTTCTAAATTTAAATAAATCATGCAAATTTATTTAAATTATCGCAATCCTCTAAAAATAAATAAAATCAAATATTTTATTTATAATCTTCTGTTCCTCAATCATGCACAATTAAATAAATTTATTTAATTTTAGTTATCTTCCAATTCCTCTTAAAATATCTTTTTAACTCATGTGCACAATCAGTCTTATTTTTAGAACTCTAAAAAAGGCAAAATTACAAGTTGAGTTATCTATTCAATCAATCTTGTTTTTATCATATCTTAATAAAAATATCCTTATGGATTGACACATGTCATGTCCACATTCATCATGGTTATTTTTTTATCTCCTTTGTTGATTCTTCTAAATTATCTGGACCATTGATTGATCTCTGTTGAAACCTATATAAACCCCCCTCATCCCCTTCACAAATCCTCTTCGATCATTTATTCTTAGGCATCCTTTACAGTGCTTGGAGCATACATCGCGTCGTTGAGCAACCTATGATCTTTTGACATTGATCTTTAAGCACTTACACTTGCTTGTTGCAAACTTGGTTTCACAGCGTTATTGAGCAATCCACATTTGACAAAGAGAACAACACAATCTGGGTAAAAGTTTTCTTAATTTGATTTCTTAATAATGGCTTTTTATTTAGATAGATCTCTTTATGTTATGGGTTTTTGATTTGGTTATTTAAACATAATCAATTTTTCTCATACACATTCTAGTACACCCAGTGGGACCCACTAATCCCTCTTTTTCTTTGAGAAATTATTTTTTTTAAAAGAACGGTACAGAACAACGCACATATACAAAAAAGCGCTATTGGTAGAATAGCAAAGCACTTTCGGTAGCATGGTGTAACACCTTCGGGCGATACAGTAGTGCTTTTGGTAGTGTAATAGCGCGCTTTTGGATACACAATACAGTGCTCTTGGCATAGCAGTAAAGCACTTTTGGCAATATAGATTTTTTTATCTTGTTTTGTGATTCTGCAGGGTTTTACTCACATATCTATCCTTTATTGATTGGCGAGCTCATTTATTTGTCTTTTTAATTATCTTGTGTACTACCTAAGTTGACGTATTTAGGAGTATTTACAATTTTTGAGTTAACCCATCTATTTGTTTTTGCAACACCATTGAGTGGTTTTTATTCTAGGGCATAGAGTATATCAACCATACATCCTAGATCTACAAAGCAAACAAGAAATTATCTTTTGACCTAACTTTTTTGACAAAATACAACTTTTTTTAGATCTGGGGTAGTAAAGCATTGTTGGTAGCACAGTACCGCGCTATTGGTAGCATAGAGCAGTGCTTCTGGTAGCACAGTGCATCGCCTCTGGTCTGCAGCAACTCACCTTCAATAACACAGTTCAGTGCTTTTAGCATAACAGTAAGTCACCTTTGGTAACATGGTGCAGCACTTTTGGTCAAATTGATTTATTTTGCTAACTTGTGAGTTTTTTTGGAACTAATTGATCTGTTTCAACTTCTTATCACTCACATAGAGCAAATGGGTTTTCCTAACATGTTCATGTAGGACAAGCATTGAAGGAATCTTGATCTATCACACTAAGTCTTAGAAACATATTGCCATTCTTAAGGGACAATTGAACAAGTCACTTTGGCAATCTAAGTCTTAGGAACATATTGCTTTTCTTAAGGGACAATGGACATGAATGCAAAAACACTTCAATTTTCTAAGGGACAATGGACATGAATGCCAAACACTTCAATTTCATAAGGGACAATTGACAACTACAAACATGTGTGTGCCTAATCTAGTTGCACCTTATTTTTCTTATAACAGGACAATTGAACCTTTGTTTGCCGTGCTTGCTCTTACATTTCAGTTATTCTTTTAGAAGGGCCTGCTTTTGGATTGCACTTCATCCAAAAGGGACAAACCTAAGAGGACTTTTCTTTTCAACCGCTATATAAGAGGGATAAGGCGAAAGCTAAGTCCTAACCGACGTCAGCCTTACCTTGTGGTGCCAAACTGAAAAGAGGTGTACTAGCTCTTTGTGGAAATGATTTTCACATTGAGCGAAGTGTTTGATACTCTTAGTAGGATTGGTTAAATCTTTTAGTAGCTTGTCACATTGTTCATAAGGCATTGGTCCCTCAAAGTTACTAAGAACCATTCTAGATAGTGACTACTCGATCTACCTCCGAACGTTGCGGTAATCACCAGTGCAAGGTGAATCGATTTAAGCCCTCAAGATACTCACCATTAGCTCCCTTGAGAAGAGATAGTATTCCCTCGGCCATAAATCTCTTGTGACCTACTTGAGCTTTCCGAGGGGAGGGTGAGATATCCCTACCTATCGTGTCTCACAAAGATACAAATGTCTAACACCTTTATGGAATGACATTTGGTCGACGAAGTATTAAGTTGTGAGCTGACCTACTGCAATGAAACCTTGTCTCTAGGGATAAAAAGTGCTTGATATTGTTTGCAATTGTCTTATACCCGTGGAAACATTGGGCTTTTTTGTGAGCCTTGAACATACACTATATGTTGTGTCAGTCCTTTTTTTTTGCAACCTTGTTTGATGTGTTTTCCCTTGCCAAAGCAAATCCAATCAGAACCAAAACCAAATCTATTAAATTTTGCCTTAGAAAACATCATAGACACTACTTCAGTGCCTCTGGTATAATAGCAACTCACCTTTGATATTATAGTAGCTCACCTTTGGTATAACAGTACCTCGCCTCTAGCAAGCCTACATCAGTGCCCTTGGTATAAAAGTAGCTTGCTTTTGGTCTAATAGTAGCTCACCTTTGGTATAGCAGTACCTCACCTTTGGTAGCTTAGTCCATCACCTTTGGTATTACAGTAGCTCACTTTTGGTGGCACAGTCCTACGCCTTTGGTCAAATAGTACAGTGCCTTTTGTCTAATAAACTGTGCATCAAAATTTATCTTTTCCAAAACACAAGCAGAATCCCAGCATATTGTCCTAGTGTATTCCATGGTAACCACTAGACTCCAGCAAACTATGAAGGCCAAGCAAGTTGTCCCAAGGAAGCACAAATCACCTCCTCACACACCGCTAATCCAACATTACTCCCAAGACACCAGCGGAAAGATCAACCAACTCTCCAAACATGCCTCCAAACAATCCTCAAGAAGGCAGGGGCCCTTTGGTAAGTACACCTCACTATACCACCGGCATGACTCTGGATTTTATTCCACAAGGTTATACTATTGATCAAGTCCCATCTTAGGAAGGTAGGGTCCCTTTGGTAAGTACACCTCACTATGCCATAGGCATGCCTTCGGATCTTGTTCCACAAGGTTATACCATAGATTAAGTCCCATCTCAAGAAGAGAGACACTTTGAAATAGGTCAATCCTCTCAAGAAGATGGACAAGATCTTGATGAATTCATACAAGATCCTAGAGCCATAGCCGCCTTTGAAAAAATCCTTAGTGAGAACCAAGATCATTTCTTTCACTTGCTAGCAAAGCAAGGAGCCAAACTACCTAAAGGTTTTGATCTATCCAATCTTAGTGAACCTAACAACACCCAAGACACTATAATGGTGGCCCAAACCATGTCAACTGTGACCACCCCATTACACAGACAAGGCTCCCAAGGGAAAATGATTGCCCATTTTGAGAATCCCCTTTATCAAAAACCAATGGCAGAGAAACCCTTATCACCACTAATAATGCCTATGGAGGTCTAAAAACACCAATAGGAGACTCTCCAATGTCAAGCAGAGCTAGCCAAACAAGCCACCATAGCTCGATCAAACATTCAACAAACTCCTAGAATGCCCACACCAATCGCAAGTGGAAAATTTACTACCCCATCATGAGAAGGTTTCCCACCAAATTACAATCTGGGGAATAACTACGTAGACATGCAATAAGGGTCTCAACAAACACCACCCCCAACATCATCAAACCTTTGTATCCCTCAACCAACTAGGGTCATGCAACCCCAACCACAACATTATTCTATGCTCATCCTCAATCAACCTCAACCATCTCAAAACACATCTGCCTATGTCCCCCCACCACAATGATCATCAGCGCTAAACTTTTTCAACACATTTCCTAACCACCCTCAATATTCCCAAAACCAAACTTCCCAAAGCTATGTTCCACAACCGCAACCTAACCCAACAAACTTTAGCTTTCCGCCACCAAACTCGTTTCTTCAAACATCACAAAGCCTACATTCTTACCTAGCACTGCCTCCACCTCCTCCAAATCAAAGCACCCAATTCCAACCCAATCTAAACCCAACATACAACACATACGACCCCAACCAATCATATGACCCTTATAACACCAATGCCCATGGCTTACACTACAATCTTCTGTATGGGCATCAACAACCACTTCTAGGACAACAGGAGATTTTCCAACCCCTCCCACGACTATGGAGCTAAAACTTGTGGAGGTTCAACAACAACTATCTGATCTTACATTTGGCCACACCAAGAAGACCTTCTCTTTAGAAGAAGTGTGTCCTTATCCTTTGATCGGTCATTACCCATGATCCCTTTTCCTTACAATTTCACTATTCCCAAATTTGATAAATACAAAGGAAAAGGGGACCTAAAAGACCATCTCAGGGAATTCTATCTTGCGTGCTTCAAGGTCTCACATAATGACACATATCTTATGCATCTCTTTCCTCACAGTCTTGGAGGTCAAGCTATAGAATGGTTCTCACACCTCCCCATGGGTATCAAGTCTTTTAATGAGTTAGCAAAGAAATTTGCCACCCATTTTCCTATAACACAGAGCATGAGATCTCCATGACTGATCTATGCAACAACAAATAGAAAAATGGTGAAACTTTCATTTCTTTCCTTCAACGATGGAGACAAATGGCTAGCAAATTCCCATTCAAGATACCCAAAAAGCAGCTTGTTAGCATATTTGTGCAGAATCTCAACCAAGAATTGGGTTTTCATTTGCAAATTCTTAGTGCTACAACCTTCGATGAAATAACATACAAGGGAATCAACATTGAAAAGGCCCTCATTGCTAAGGGTGTGGTCAAAATCTTTAAAGAAACCAAAGACAATGCTCTTCAACAACAAACAAACGATAAACCAAAGTTTTCGAACAAAAATAAAAACGTGGTCAACGATGGAGTGGTCGATTCTAAACATGTCCAAACATTGCAAACACCACTTCATCTTTGCAAACCAAGTCAAACTCCACCTCAACAATAGCAACAACAATGACAACCATATCAAAACCAACAATAATGACAACAAGAGTGGCCTCAACAAGATTACCCTCTGTGGCGTCAATTCACTCCCTTTGGAGAGCCCATAGAGTCTGTCCTATAGAAGATTTTACACAAAGGGCTCCTCACCTCACCAGATGCTCCCCCATATGGCGAACCTATTTACAAAACTACATGGTATAGAGAAAATGAATATTGTGAATTCCATAGGAGCAAAGGGCACATAACCACATCATGCATGAAACTCAAGCACCTAATCCAAAATCTCATCGAGGGCAACCAAATCTCTTTTGAAGATGAACCACCAGCTCAACACACAAACAAAGACCTCAACATATACAAGGAACCATTCCCTAACCATGGCCAAGGTCCTCCTCTAGATATAGGTAAAGGTGTCAATCATGCTTCCACTTCCTATGACTCCATTGTGGGTCATTTTAAAGAGAGTCATGTATCTACCCTCACAATCAAAAACAAATCTATGGATTGTGCTATTACAACTCGTTGTGGTCATGTCACCATTCATGGTCCTACACCCAGTCTCCCAACTCAATTTGATTATAATCTTGTCGAACATCTAGGGAAAACACCAGCACAGATCTCTATCTTGGACCTTCTACGGTCATCACCCGCACATAAAGTGATGCTAGAAAAAGCCCTCCAAGAGTCTTCGGTTCCTAACAACATAGTGGTTGTGGATTTTTGAGCTATAGTAGGTAGCATTACTTTGCCCTACAATGTGGTCTTCTCTGACAAAGACCTCCCATCCCATGATCCATGTCACAATGATGCCCTTCATATTGAGGTTCTCATTCATAAACGCAAAATCAAACGCATACTCATAGATGGTGGTGTTGGTCTCAACATCTATTCTCTATATTTACTTAAGCAATTGGGATGCTCTAAGTATCATGTCAACATTGATCAAAGTATTACAATCAAGGGGTATGATGATGTTGAACGCTGTTCAGAGGGTGTTATCCATTTTCCTATACAAGTAGGCCCTATCATGCTTGAAACTTGGTGCCAAGTCCTTGACATTGAGCTACCTTATAACATCATCCTAGGACACCCATGGATCCATGCCATGAAAGTTGTTCCCTCAATGTACCATCAGTCTCTCAAGTTCCCATTCAATGGTACGGAGATCACTATCCTAGGAGACCCCAATCCTTTTGAATTTTGATGCATCTTGCAAGGCAGTAATAATAATTGAAACCAAGTACCCAATAATGACAAAGCCCTTGAATCCCCACTATATGTTGATACTAAAAATTTGATAAAAGTCTCTGCAAGTGAACCTAATCCTCTTCCTAAAATCAAAGCTCACATTTGTGATATAGGCTTTGGAACATATGATATCTCAAAATCTTGTTGTGTAGGGCGGATGCCTCTATCCCCTAAATCTTACGGCCAACCGCCCAATGCCAAAGTAACTAAAAAAGTAGCTATTCCTCCCCTATCATCTTTAACCCAATTCCAAGAGGGAAAATTATTGGCAGAGGAAACTATTGAAGACATCTCTTCTTGGCTCTATAAGGAGAATGAACTAGTCACAATACCAGTCAAACAATATGGCAATGGCTTATGGATAGTCAAAAACATGGGCTATAAAGGCAAAGGTGGCCTTGGGAAATAGAATCAAGGAACAATGGAACCCATCATTGCGACAAAGAAACTAGACAAGAAGGGGTTAGGATTTGGTAGAAAGGTATCGCGTGCCTTGGACATTAAGGGTATCCTCGACAAGGTGGCTAAAACTTCTCTTGCAGATTTGATGTCTAATGAGGATACCATCGATGACTCTTCCCTCCATATGACTGACCTATTTACAGAATCCTCTATATTTATGTTATCATCCGTATCCCTAACATCCACCACAAACACCCAGAAAGTAACACTTGTCTACCCTGAACTTATCGATTGGGACCAACAAGGGTCCCTCATTATAGATGTATTTCAGAATGATGAAGCTATAGCTAATTTCATGGGACTCTAGGATGGTATCCCTCTTGGTGATCACAAGGCTAGTTTTGTAATGGAATTGGAACCAACTACTTATTTTGGTGAGAATATCAAATCCTCCAGTCGCAAAAGTAAAAATAAAGAAAGATCTCTAGGTGAAAACCACACTATGGTACCTCTCGATCACAAAATAGTAAAAACAAAGGATGTATCCAAAGCTAAAAACCCAATTGTGGCACCTGAGGATGGAGGATTTGACCTTCCCCTACCATCTAAGTATCAAGAGAAGTCATCTCTCCTAGTGGAGGATTCTACAGAGATAAACCTTGGCACAGAGCAAAATCCTAGGACCACATTCCTTGCAGCATCATTATCAGAAACAGAGCACAAGAATCTTAACAACTTCTTCTTACAAAGAACCATCAACTTTGCGTGGACCTATGCTAATATGACAGGGTTAGACCCTAAGCTAGTAGTTCACTATCTCACAATTGTTCCAATAGTTAAACTAGTTAAGCAAAAGCTAAGGAAGATGCATCCACAGATAGCTCTTTTGGTGAAAGTGGAAATACAGAAGTTGCTAGATGCCAAATTCATCAAGCCTATTGATTATCCAGAATGGGTCTCAAACATAGTACCTGTGGCTAAACCCAATGGGGGCACTGCATGTGTAATAATTTCAGAGATCTTAACAAGGCATGCCCCAAAGATGACTTCCCATTGCCGAACATTGCTCTTATAGTAGACTTGACCATGGGTCATGAAATGCTTTCTCTCATGGATGGATTCTCAGGCTACAATCAGATAATGATAGTGGAAGAAGATCAACATAAAACAACTTTCACTTGTCCTTGGGGTAACTATTATTGGTGCGGCATGCCATTTGGTCTAAAGAATGCAAGGGAAACCTATTAGAGAGCAATGACAGTGATATTCCACGATCTCTTTCATCACATCATGGAGGACTATGTGGATGATATACTAGCAAAGTCTTCTAGGGAAGATCACATACAGGTTTTAGGACAAATTTTTGACAGGCTCAAAAAATACCAAGTGAGACTCAATCCAAAGAAGTGTGTCTTCGGGGTAACATCAGGAAAAATATTGGGATACATTGTATCTCATAGAGGCATCGAAGTAGATCCAAAAAAAGTCAAGGCTATAGTGGAGATGCCTCCACCAAAGAACCTCAAAGCATTAAGGAGCCTTCAAGGAAGGATGCAATCCATTAGGCGTTTCATCTCACAGCTAGCAAACAAATGCCAACCATTTCAACACTTGGTCCGAAAGGATGTCTCATTTCAATGGGATGATAAGTGTCAAGCAGCATTTGATCAGCTCAAAGAGTATCTGTCTACACCTCCTATCTTGGTACCCCCAGTTGTCGATAAACCTTTAATATTATACATCTCAACTACAACTTCAGCCCTAGGGGCTCTTCTAGCACAACATGATGGGTCAGGAAAAGAGCATGCAATCTATTATATCAGTCAAACCTTGGTGGGATATGAACTCAATTATTCATAGATAGAAAGAGCTTGTTTAGTAGTAGTGTTTGCTTCCCAAAACTTATGGCATTACATGCTAAACCAACACACTAATCTCATAGCAAAAATTGGTCTGTTGAAGTATCTACTAGCAAAAGCAGCTCTTACAGGTAGACTAGCTAAATGGGTCATGATACTTAGTGAGTTTGACATTGAGTATATGGATCGTAAAGTAATCAAGGGGAAAGCCCTAGCAGATCAACTAGTAGAAGCACCCATGATAGATACACACCCTATGGTAGCAAACTTTTTAGACGAGAATCTCTTCGCTCTTTCCAACTCAATAATGTGGAAGTTGTACTTTGATGGTTCCTACACACAACATGGATCAAGGGTCGGCATCTTATTTATCACACCTCAAAATGACTATATTCCAAAGTCATATCAGCTTGCATTCCCTTACACCAAAAACATTACTGAGTATGAAGCACTCCTCATAGGTCTCAATACAATAGTTCAATGGGACATCATAGAATTATAGGTATATGGAGACTCACAACTAGTCATTCGACAAGTCACAGATGAGTACCAAATAAAAGATGAAAAGTTGGTCCCCTACAAGAAACTAGTGGATGCATACAAACCACACTTCTCTAGCATCATATTTGAGCAAATTCCAAGAGAACATAACAAGGCTGCAGATTCTATGGCTTCTATAGGGTCACTTATAGACATGCCAGCAAACACACAGAAATGCAAATTCTTGATCGAGCAATTGTTGATACCAACTGTCGATGTTCCAGTTACTGAAATCATTTGTGAACTTGTTGGTCCCAATTCCCCATGGTACGAAGACATCTATGAATACCTTAAAAACAACACCTTTCCCGTTGAACTCTCATCCACCCAACACAAAACCTTTATTTGTCGATCCTTCTGTTACACCACTCTGGGTGATACACTATATCGTCAGAGTCTCAATGGTGTCCTCTTACAATGTCTTAATGTGGAAGAAGTCGAAGCTACCTTACGAGACATACATGAAGGTGTCTGTGGTACACATTCTACTGGTCCTAATCTCATGAAGAAGATACTCAGAATAAGGTATTACTGGCCTATAATAGAACAGGATGCTACACAATTCACTAAGAAATGTCTATAATGCCAGTAGCATGGAGATTTAATTCATGCATCAACTCATGAACTACAACCTATGACAACTCCGTGGCCTTTTTCTCAATGGCGTCTCGACCTCGTAGGACAAATCCACCCATCCTCATCCAATTGCCACAAATTTATCATTACCGCCACTAAGTATTTCACAAAGTGGGTTGAAGCCATTCCCATGACCTATATCACTGGTAAGCAAATAGCCAAGTTTATCCTTAACTACCTCATTTGCCGGTATGGTATTCCCCAAGCCATTATCACTGATAATGGGAGACCATTCAAGAACCAAGATGTCCGTGCCTTGTGCACACATACAATATCCAACATTGCTTTTCAACTCCCTACTATCCACAGAGTAACTGCCAAGCTGAGGCTTCCAACAAAACCATTCTCAAAATCCTCAAGAAAATGATCAATGAAGCTAGTCACGATTGGCACTTGCAACTCAATCTCACCACCAACTGGTGCCACACCATATGCCTTGGTCTATGGCTCTAAAGCCATCCTACCTATAGAGGTCAAGATCCCATCCCTCAGAGTATCCATGCAGAACCTAATTAGCAGAGAGGAGTACTGCACTTCTAGATTAGTTGAGCTAGAACTACTAGATGAAAGACACCTTGCCGTGCTTAATCATCTCCATGTCTATCAAAACTGCCTTCGGTGTAATTACAACAAAAAGAACAAAGAAAGACGGTTTCAAGTTGGTGATCTTGTACTCAAAGAGAATCAGAGAAATCAAGTAGACCAAGAAAAGAAGGGCAAGTTTGAGCCTAATTGGTTAGGTCCCTTTATTGTCACAATAACATATGGATCAGGATCTTATACTTTAGCTACACCTGATGGCATTCCTCTAGATGAGCCACTTAACAATGTTCATCTCAAGAAATTCTATGCCTGATCCTTAGAATATTCCAAAAAAAACAAAAACAAATCCATCCTATGGTAAAAACTTGGTAAACAGGCACCTTGGATAAGTACCATAGTGAAACCTAGCAAACAGGTGCTATGTGTAGAGTCAGCATCCATCATCCATCGAGTCTTGTTCATTCCATTTTTTTTACAGCGCACTTCATCCATCCATACATAATAAAACCATTGACATTGTTTGCATTTCCATCTCCCTATCTATTGTAGCTTGGAAATTTGTCAGTGTCCACCATCGTCATCCCACATCTTGATCTATGTCAACAGTTATCACTGTCTTGTCCTAGGTCAAGCTTTATGTGTCTTCTTTGACAGTCACCTACACAATTTCCTCTACTAGAATGGGGGCAACTCTTTCCTTAACCTAGGTCTAGGAATGGATCCTTGTTCATGGTTCACAAAACACTTCAATATTTTTTCCTTTCCACAGATTAGCACCCTTTAACAAACACATCGTTCCTACGATAAGGCTGTTATCTTCCCAATGCATTTCCTACATCATTACACCAACCAGAACTACATATTATCTCATCTCAATCTTAAGGTACCTTGATCCATTCACCTCGACTTGACTAACTCAAGTAGCAAAACAACAAGAATTCACATCCTTTCAAAGCAAAAGTCCTTAACAAACCTGAAGCAAAGCAGCTTGCTTCCAAAGTCATATACTATCCTACGTATCGATTGCCAACATCAGCTAAATCCAGCTTAACCAAAGCACCAGATCAACAAGCTTGTCTTTTGCAGAGTGTTCCATTGTCAAGACCAACACACGCGTCTCATGTGACATGTAGCATTTCCTACAGCATGACATTGTCTTTTTAGGCAGATAACTCCCTTTAATGGACACATCGTTCCTACGATAAGGCTGTTATCTTTCCTATCCAATCTATCTTGAGCAACCTCTTTGGCAAGAGAATATGTTGGCTGTATGTTTACTTTGTAAGTTAGTCAATTTGCTTTTTGGTTTATCTTTTGTTCCTTGTTCCATTACCTATTCAAGGCTACCTTGATTTATCTATAATCTTGGTATGTTGTGATGCAGTATGGATTGGGGGCATAGTCATTGCTTTTGTGTGCCATGTTTGAGGAATGATCTTTACAATCTTTCTTGGCAGCATATTTATCTTGTGTGTGTTACAACCTAGCATCTTACATATTTAATACTCTTCTTACATTAACATGTATTGAAGTTTATTTTATGTTCAAGACTATGGCTCATTCACATATCCAACAAGGTTTATATTATGTCTAAAGGATCTAAGTTCAAACTGCTTGCTTGCAAAGTCAACATCCACGCACTCAGATATCATAGCACCTTGGTCTTTTATACCTTGGTGGCAAACTATCCACATGCTATATCAAAAATAAGGATTTCTCTTTATATAGAATTGTGAAACCAATGCAACAAGCTCATCATTTACCCATCCATTTATCCATGGCCTTATATCATTTTCAAAGCAATGATCGATCAATAGTCTATCTCTTCCCTCTCCACTTTTCTTTTCTCTAGTACATATCTATAAAACCCACATGTTAGATATCACAAGTCATAGCATCTATATCATCATACATCTATAAGCATCATGTCATCATATGTCATACATCTATAAGCATCATATAAGCAATATATGTCATCACATAAATCCATAATCATACATACATATCATCACATCCATGTCATCAAGAAGTGCATATACAAAAGCATGAACATCAGTGAGCGTAATACGTCATCATGTATATCATGTGAAGGTCATCAAAATACAAACTGTATGTGCCTACATCAATAGTCCATATGTATACATCAATAAAGTAAATCAAGGCTATCAAGAGCCCGCAAAGTATACATCAGGATGCACGTAAGCATCAGTCAAAATATACAAGTGTCCATAATGATACAAAAGAATGATACAATAATACAAAGTGCATGCTCTAGTTAGTGGATCTGCCCTCCTACTGTGGTCCCTATCCTCTGCCTATACTCGGCGAAGGTCCCCCTGCTAGACTCCTCCCCCTGGTGGCACAAAGGGTCCTCTAACTGAGGACACTGACTGCCCTATCCTGCGTGACTGGAATGCTCCAGACCTTCTCTTCTCTTTGTAATTAGGTGCCTGTTGAGCCGCTGGCACTGCACTGACGTAGAGTCCCCTGTAGTACTCAACCTCTCTACCTGCTGACACTAGTTGTCCCTACACACAAATGAGCTCACTGTATAGTGTCCTCTGATCGACACCCAATGCATGATGTTCCTCATCTCTCTCCTCCCTTACTCTCTGTAGTGTGGCTTCTACTGTCAACCATAGTTTTACTATTGCATCCCTCTCCAAAGTCATCTGGGCTAACTGCCCATCATCCCCTGCCAGTACGGGTGTGGCCTGTACCTATGCCAGGGCTACATCTGCCTATGTCAATACCACTGGGTCACTATTAGGGCTACATCTGCCGCTGCTGCTATCTGTGTCTGCACCTGTGCTAGGGCCTTGGCCTATCTCACCTCTTCCCTCGCTGCATCCCTGTCTCTCCTCACCCTCACCATTTAGAGCTCTAGCCATGTCCTCCATGTCGTCTCCTCCTGTAATAGTTGCTTGGCCCACTATAAATCAGTCTCTATGACCAGATCCTCCTCCTCAGCCATCTCTATGTCTACCTGCTGGCCTCTGACCTCTCCACCTACCTGTTATCTCACCTCTTTGGCCTGTCGTCTCATCCTAGCCTCCACACCTGGTACTAGTACCTCCCCCACTGCTCCTGCCACACCTGGTTTAGTTAGTCTCACTGGCCTGTGTGTCTGCCAATACCTGTCATACTCAGGTAAAGTACTTGGGTCTGCTAACCCTAAATCCCAGTCCCATCTAACTGGGACAAGTCCTCATACCTCTGCCAAGGCTGTGGCCACTAGAATCTTAGCATCCCAGTCCCCAATCTCCCTCCATGTCCTCACGTGGGTAACCTCCCCAACTGGCAATCCCTATGGCAATCCAAACTATCTAAGTACCTACTCTGGTAGGTATCTCTTAATGGTATTTGTCTGTCTCTTGAATAGGTATCGAGCCTATCGATAGTACATCAGCTACTCATGCTCATCCTCCCATTTCTCACATAGTAACCACAGCCTCCAAATGAATAGATCCATCTCGTCAATTTGTCACCTCCAGTGGCTAACAAATCCAAGCCGCCTATGTGTAATAACTCCTTCATATAGAAATACATAAGGTTCCCCCTCTCATGGCGATGCTGTGTAATAGGTCTGATCACTGGGATATGCTCCTACGCCCACACCTGTAGTAGAGTCACCCCTGCTAAGAGACTCCAGACTCTCCTGTATACATAGTCGTGCATATCTCAATACAGCTGCCCAAGCACACATGGGCCCCATGCATACTGGATGCCATGTGTAAACATCCCAAATAGTACAGTGCCCCATCCTACAGATAATCCTCTAGATCACTTGTCTAGGCACAAGAAACTGCCAATCAGTGAAGATACTATCCATCTGATCCTATTACAGAGTCTCAGAATGTCTACCCACTGAATCTCGTCATCCTCTATCTGTAGATCATCTATGTAGAACACCTCTATCAAGCTCGCCTCACCTCGTGCTGGGTTGAAATGAACTCACTCTCCATCAATCCGGATCCTGAGGATGTGATACACATCCTCAAGTGTCACTGTAGCCTCCCCTATCAGAAAGTAAAATAAACATGTCTCACTATGGTATCTCTCCATGAATGTTGTCACTAGGGCGAGATTCACCCTAATGTGTGTAAGGTGTGACACATGCCATAATCCCATGTACTCTAGGAATGCATCCTCCTCCCACGTCATTTGTACCACCTCGTCCACTATAATGTGGTATCGCTCTCTCGACATCAGCGGTAGCATCATCCTCTGCATCCACAAAACCACTTGTCAGATCTTTTACACACTTCTCCAAATCCCTACTGACCTCTAACCTCTGACGCAAACACTAAGACCAACTCTACTCTTCTTTAACCTAGGTGGTCAACCCCTCAATCAACCTTAACTGCTTTGCTATTCAACCTTAACCAAAAGTGCCTTAATCTTTATACAAATGTGCTTTACTGCCATCTGCCAAAGGTGACTTGTTTTACACAAGCGCGTTGCACTGTGTATCCATCCGTGCTTTACTACACTCGCAAAGGTGACTCATTTTTTTTACTCCCATGCCAACCGCACCTAACTACCCAACCAACTGTGCTATACTGCTATGCCAATAGCGCTGTGGGTCTCTACCAACCACACTACAACACGACACCTAAAAACCAATAGCACTGAGATTTGACCTAAAGTGTTGTACTGACCTACCAATTGCGCTTCAATGCGCCAAAAGTGATTTGAACGACTAACAGATGCGCCCTAACATGCTACAGCATTTTTGGCTGACCTTAAGAACTACCTAGACCACACCCTAAGACTAACCTAAAACATCAAGTACAAGGAGATTTTCATACACTTACCACTGTCAGAGCTCCTGCTGGTCTCCCGTACGTCCGCACCAACTCCGCCCGATGCCTATGCGCTAGGATCGACATCTCTCCTCGCTGCAAGCTCCTTCTCCACTCAACTCTCACACACTAAGCTTGGAGGCTCTAAGCTCTATTTTTGGCAACCCTTAGTGTGCAAATGAGGAGTGTGGTCCCCTCGAGACCTATTTATAGGGTCCCTCCCACATTTTTCTTCCCACCCCATTCTTTTTTCTACTACCTTGTCGTACAATCTTCTAGTCAAGCGTCAACCTAGTTCTTCTGTTGCTTGACTGTCTTTTCGCTCGAGGGGGTATACGTTGGGGCAACTAGCTACACTGGGGCATCAATAAATTTTATCATATCTTCAACAATCAATTTCTTTGACACAACGTTGTAAACTGCATTGCATCAAAGAGGGGCAAAATGTAGACACCCAAAAATGACCAAGTCATCACATCACTTGCATTTTCATCTAATCTCTCTAATCACCTGCATTTCAACATTAATTGAATAATCTAATTATTTAATTAATTTCATCAAATTCTTCCAAAATTCCAAAATTCAACATTAATTGAATAAATTGTATTTATTTAATTAGTTTCATTAAACTCCTCCATATTCTTCCAAAATAAAATAATTTTAATTATTTAATTAAATCATTATCCTCTTTCAAATTTCAAGTCTCTATTAATTAAATAAATTCAATTATTTAATTAAATCACTTGTTCTTCTAAATTTAAATAAATCATGCAAATTTATTTAAATTATCTCAATCCTCTAAAAATAAATAAAATCAAATATTTTATTTATAATCTTCTATTCCTCAATCATGAACAATTAAATAAATTTATTTAATTTCAATTATCTTCCAGTTCCTCTTAAAATATCTTGTTAACTCGTGCACAATTAGTCTTATTTTTAGAACTCTAAAAAATACAAAATTACAAGTTGAGTTATCAATTCAATCGATCTTATTTTTATCATATCTTAATAAACATATCCTTATGGATGACACATGTTGTGTGCACATTCATCATGGTTATTTGTTTTATATCCTCCATTGATTCTTCTGAGTTATATGGACCATTGATCGATCTCTATTGAAACCTATATAAACCCCCCTCATCCCCTTCACAAATCTTCTTCGATCACTTATTCTCAGACATCCTTTACAGTGCTTGGAGCATACATTACGTCGTTGAACAACCTCTGATCTTTTGACATTGATCTTTGAGCACTGACACTTGCTTGTTGCAAACTTGGTTTCACAGCGTTATTGAGCAATCCACATTTGACAAAGAGAACAACATAATCTGGGTAAAAGCTTTCTTAATTTGATATCTTAGTAATGTCTTTTTATTTAGATAGATCTCTTTATGTTATGGGTTTTTTATTTGGTTATTTAAACATAATCAATTTTCCTCATACATAGCTGGAAGAGATTATAGGGATATATATGGAGAGTGAGGGACATGGCTATAGACATAGGGAGACAAATTGAGAGGTAGAGGAATGATAGAGATAGAGAGATAGGGAGATAGAGGTTTAGGGTTGCTTGGGTTTAGTGTTTAGGGTTTAGGGGTTTGGGGTTTAGGGTTTAGGATTTAGAGGTTAATTAGGGTTTCTTAGGTTTAGGGCTTTTGGGTTAGGGGTTAGGGGCATTATTTCAAGTTTATATATGTTTTAGGGGTTAGGGGTTAGGGTTTAGGGGCATTAATTATTTAAGGTTTAGAGGTTTAGGGTTGTTCAGGTTTAGGGTTTAGGGGCATTATTCATGGTTTACGGTTGCATGTCAAAAGAAGTCTCTCTCTCTCTCTCTCTAAATCCCTCAACCCTAAATAATGCCCCTAATCCCTAACCCCTAACCCCTAACCCCTAAACCCTAAACCTCTATCTCCCTATCTCTCCCTTATCTCCCTCTCTCTAGCTATCATCCCTCTACTTCTCAATCTCTCTAGATTGACATCTCACTCACTCTCTATCTCCCTATCTCTTGCTTGACTATCTCCTCTAATATCTCTCCCAATCTATCTCCTCTCTCTCTCTCTACGTACCTATCTATCTCTCCCTATCTCTTGCCTGTCTCTCTATCTCCCTATCTCTCTAGACATCTTTCTAGTGATCACTCTCTCTCTCTCTCTCTCTCTCTCTCTCTCTCTCTCTCTCTCTCTAGCTATCTCTCCCTATCTCTCTATGATCTCTTGCCTCTCTCCCCTATCATTCCTATATCTTCCTATCTAGGCTCCCTTCTATTAATTCTCCCTCTCCCTTATCAATGAAGGAATTAATGAACAAGAAAACTTATAGGACTCTCTCTCTCTCTCTCACTTCATCTTTGTCTCTATCTGTCTCCCTTATCAAAAAAGCAAATGGAAATAAGAAAACTAGGACATGATTAAAAGAGGGATGAGGATATAAATTGGCAGCCAGATGAAATGGAAACAAGTTGATAAAATTAAAGTTCATTAGATGGGAAGAATGATGAGAGGAGAGGTGGAAAATAGTAAAATAGGGAAAAATTGGTGGAATCTAAAGGGTAATTGGAAAGGAAAAGGAAAACTAGGAAATCTAGGAAAAGGATTTAACTAGCTAGGAGGTGGTAGATAATATATAGGTCAGAGAGAGACAGAGTTGGGGTTAGCGGTTAGGGTTTAGGGGCATTATTTAGCATTTATGAGTTTAGCATTGATCACGTTTAGGGTTTAGAGTTTACTAGGGTTTAGGGTTTATGGTTTAGGGGCATTATTTAGGGTTCAAGGTTTATGGTTTAGGGGTTAAGGTTTAGAGGTTTAAGGTTTAGTGTTTAGAGAGAGAGGACCAATAGGGAGATATAGAGAATGAGGGACATGGCCAGAGACATAGGGAGAGATATTTAGAGGTAGAGGAATGATAGAGATAGAGCTAGATAGGGAGATAGGGAGATAGAGGTTTAGGTTTGCTTGGGTTTAGTGTTTATGGTTTAGGGGTTTAGAGTTTATGGCGGGTCAGGGCCAGGTTAGGGCTTCGGGGCATTATTTAGGGTTTATGGTTTAGGGGTTAGGGGTTGTAAGGAAATAAGTGCAACTTAGAATGAACATCTAAGAACAATGATGTCTTTGGTAACTTTAAATTTCATTAGATTGCCTCAAAAACACTCACAACTATGCCACAAAGCAGAATCAAAATAGTTCATTTCCAACATTAACATTTAGAGGAAAGTACAAGCAACATTAATGAGTCTCAACAACAAGCATTATAAAATTTCAATAACAGAACCATTAAACATGAAAGATGGAACAAAAGAGATGAACACAGATTTACATGGGGAAAACCCTTTCAGATAAAAAACCCCACACTCCAAAAGCCTAGATCGTCATTGTATTATTTAACAACAGAAAATACAGTTACAATACAATTCACACACTAAGCCATTTCATGGAGATTAACATCCTGTTCCATTTGGAGATTATTCGATATTCACTCCTCTTCTCTCTATCTATCTCTCATTGCACTATCCTTTGTTACCATAATGGACGAAACAGTTACAAAAGGCAACCGTTCATTTGACAATATTTGTGATATGCATTACCAATACAACGTTGTCTTTTCTGTCCTTCTGCCATGTCAAGGAGGCCATGTCACCACTGTCAAACCATTCCCAGCACCCTAGCTCATAACCATTTCCATGACTGTTCAGATTCATGAGACCTCAATAGTCCCACATGCACCAGTCGACTGCCACTTTTGCAGTTTATATACACAATCACGAGATAGTTAACCGTCGACACTTTTGCTGCAGACGAGACCAATAGTCTACAACTAATGACCATTGGGAAGACCCTGGCCGATGTCGTATCG
The DNA here is from genome assembly GCA_027924645.1 of Cunninghamia lanceolata. NCBI lineage: Eukaryota > Viridiplantae > Streptophyta > Pinopsida > Cupressales > Cupressaceae > Cunninghamia > Cunninghamia lanceolata. Next base: position 12,718,717 of record BSBN01001272.1, on the reverse strand, counting down.
GAGTGACCACAACCAATGGAGCGACTTTTCCAAACAGTGTTGATAGTTATAATCTTGTCGATCCATAACCTCCATCGGAAAGACGCAAACCATCAGAATGACCTTTCAAAGCTAGACTGACAACTATTGTTATGCTGATACAGAGCCTTCGTTAGAGTGACCCAGAGTGCCAGAGAGAATCATAGCGACATGTCAGGTCTTGCCGATGTCAACCTTCATCAGAGTAACACGAAGACCCTATGAGACTCTTACCGAAGTGTCATGTCCCACTGATGCCAATCCCACATTAGAGAGACACAAAGCACTGGAGAGACAACTTCCAGTCACACTGATCTCACAAGTCATGCAGATACACTGCACCAAGCCTGTTGGTCCATCATTGGGACAAGCACCTTAGTCCCACCGAAATGATCAACACTCGCCAATGCCTGTAAATCTGAGGCACATGTACTCAACAGTCTACATTTTGGCACCTTTAATATGATTTTGAGTCAAATAGGTTCAATAAATGTTAAACTTTATGAGGAAGACAAATGTATTTTCTCATTTTTTTCTTTACCCAAAAATTAGAACATAATTCTTGTTATAAATGGTAGTGTTTCAAAGGTGACTATGGAATCCTTTATTGTTACAATGCTCAATGGAGATATGAGGAGAAAGTTCAATGATGAAGGTTCTAAGGATGCCTTGCATGCTTCACAAAGGCCCAAGGACAAAAGTGGATCTAAAGGGGAATGGTATAAATATCAATCCAAGTCAAGAGGAAAATCTAGAATCCCTAGGAAGATAAGAGTAAAGTTTTGAAAATATGGAAAAAGAGGATAACTGAAGAAGGAATGCAAAAAATCAGTTAATCACTGCCACAATCTCATGATCATTATTCTAGTAGAAAATCCTAGTTTTCATTCTTTTTCATAATGCATTAGTTAATCACACACTTCACATTTGACATCATGCTAAAAAGATCAAATAAGTTTTGTATTTCTTCTCAACTATTTCATTTCTCTATCTTTATTACTTAATATCTCAATATTTTATTCTACTCTCAACTCCTTGTACTTTAAAGTTTAATTAAATCTAGGATTGGACTTAAATCTTCTATTATAGGGTATGATTTATTTCCCTACTTTTTTTTGAACTCGCAATTTCCATGCCTATGTTTAGGATAAAAAAAGATTGATTTTTTATTTTGAGATTTTTGTGGTTTACATTTGTTGGAAACAACCCAATGCCTTTAATTTTGCATTCCTAAGAAACATCTAGGATCCTTATGTCCCCTTCAACAAAGTACTAGGTCAAACCCTCACCTTGCAAACATGACTACCTCTTTCTCCTACTTCCTATGATGATCATATGTTACATTCTAATCATGAAGAAGAATATTATGATCATGATGTCTTTATTAAAAGTGTTTAAAATGAATAGAAACATGAGATCGTTGATAAATTGAAATATTTGTGTGATCAATTAGCTAATATAGATGATAATATGTCCACTTCATATTTCATTGATGGTCTTACTCAAGTACTTATCACAAGATAACATGGCATAGATACAATAAAGGATATATATGAAAAATAATTAAAGATAAACAAATTTAATTAACATTATTGCTAACAATTCATACCAAAGATTGAACAATTTAAGGATATTGCAATAGGTAATTTGTCAACAATTGAACAATCCATTTAATTAACATTATTACCAACAATTTAATCATCCTTTTTTAAACATAGATTGCAAATAATTCTAAAAATTTAGAAGTCTTGGTCATTAACTTTACTATCTGCTACAATGTCATCCAGGGTATCATTGTCAATGTTCATATGTTCTTTCAAGTATTTAATATTATCATCATCCTCATCTTGACCTCCATCATCTTCATCATCATTGAAATCTAACTATAGACCATCTATATTGTTACTAGATGTATTTGGATCATCATTTTGTATACCATCCATATTGTTGTCTTCTTGTTCTTGAACATAACCATCTTCAACATCATTGTGGATGTCAATTTCTTCAACGTTCTCTAATCCCTCTCTCTCATTTTGTTGGCCATCATTATTTTGCTCAGTATCCACTAATGCATCGTCAAATACATGCCTTAATATTGGATCATAATGTATGACAAATATCCATTTCGGGTCCAAAATATCTTCATAGAAAAATACCTACACATGAACGACATACATATATTAGACGTATGGTATAACAATTTTATTGATTAATAAACAAATGTATATATTCACAATAAACTATGAATTAATAGATTAATGATCACTACTGCTTCTTGTTTGAGTTAAAGAAATACCTACTCACAATGAATTGGTAGAACATAAGGCTCCTTATCCTCCAGTAGGAAACATGAGGAATCTATAGAAAACAATCCACTATGGGTATCATGTCTTTGTGTCCTCTCAAATGCTTCATACCATCTACACTTAAATATACAACATTTAAAAGAGCGGTAATCCAACTCAATAATTTCTTATATTTTCCCAACATATTGTAGATTCGCTTCAATTATATTCTTATCTTTTGAGCTTGATTAATTGGATTTCTTGAAGTCAACCATGATGCCACAATCGAAGGATCGTCTCTTTACATCTACACTTTCTACACGATAATGTTGACCATATGCCCACATTACTGGATATTTCCTGACCTGTGAAAGACCATTTATTTTAGTGAAAACAAATATAATGATGAATATTAAAATAGTTAATAGTGTCAAAGTTGTAAGGAAACAACATTTTGTAAAATTCTAACTATACCTTTCTTTCACATCCTCTAAACATGTTGATTTCATCTTTTGTTATGTTTGAATCTATACCTGCATCTTCTATTTGATTTTGAATTTGTTCAGTAACCCATTCTAGTGTGCAATCTTTGCCCCATTCCCCAAGCAAATCAGTGGGAAGTGGAGTATTCCTTGGGTTTGATCTCTTAAATTGTCTCCTTGCTTCTAACACTTCTTCTCTCTTTTTATCATACAGATCAATCCATTTGTTCATAAAGTCCATGTGGTACAGAATGAACTTGTCGAGTATAGCACTTTCGTCTACACCTATTACATGTCAACATGTTTATTTCAAATTCCAAATGTCATGCTGTTAATTTGATAAATAAATTACAGAGTAAATTAATGATTGCAAGAAAAAAAAAACCACACTAATCATGAATTTACTTACTAATTTCTACTTGAACACCATTAGATTGTGGTTTTTCTCCATCAATAATATCTGACGCTCATTCTTCATCCCAAAAGCATGGCCCATCTTCAAAATCCTTACCAAGGAATTCACACAGGAAGAAAAATGCTTCATTCAATACATACCCTTCAACCATGCAACCCTCTGGATGTGCCTTTTGTCAAAGATATCTTTTTAGAGTTTTCATATACCTCTCAAAGAAAAACATCCACCTTGTTGATATGACACCCGCCAATTCAATTTCATTGACTAGGTGTATAAGTAAATGGACTTGTAGGTTCATGAAACTTGTAGGGAGCTCCTTCTCAAATACACATACAATTTCTACAATTTCCTTCTTCCATTTTGGCACTTCACATTCGTGGATCTCCTTCGAGGTCACCCACCTAATATAAGAATAGTAAATTAGTATGAACCTTTAGTCAAAAATTAATATGCAATATAATATATCTATGTCTCTCACACATTAACCACATACCTTGTAAATGCTGACAATCGACTTAAAGCATTCCTTAAGTCAACTGTAAGACAGGAATCCCCCCTAATTACCAATGGCATGATATGCTATGAAACACATTTATGAAAAGGTCATTAGTAATTTTTTCTCACACAACATAATTATATCAAAATATATTTAGTACTTAATCAATGTTACCAATAAATGTTAAATGATGATATATAATACCTTCATAAAATTATGAAAATCAAATGTTTTAAATCCTGTGATATGTCCATCAACTATAAAAGCTTTAGCCAATGATGACCCATAGCCAGTAGGTGTCCTTATTGAATGGATGAAATTTTTAGTTGGTCTAGCTCTTTTTTTTTCAAAATCCATGGAGCTTTTGCATATGTTTCATTTTCCCTGTTTGGCCACAAATGTTTTCTATCAATTTTGGTATGCAAAAGAGCAATATCTCTCCTCGAAGACAAGGTGTCCTTCTCTTTGCCTGATATATGTTGAAATATAGAATTTGGGACATTTTTGAAGATGTGCATAGGATCTAATAGGTGAGATATTAATAGATCCTTCTAGTAAGGGAGCTCATAAAATATGGATTTCCTTTTCATTCCTTCTAGCATATTAACTACAACTTATTTTGGTTCTTCAATTGAATCACCCTAATCAAAAAAATCCTCCCAACCTTTCAATTCAGAATCTTCATACTTCTTAAGCCAATCACCTAGACCCATAATCATGGGAGGGCCTCTATTTTCAACTTTTCCATCAAATTGATTCTTCAGGCGATTTCTAAACTTATGATCTAGTGGTAGAAAAACCATATTGTTTGCGTAAATAAATTTATGTAGATCTTTAGAATACCGCCCTTGAAATTGTTCTACACATCTTGGACATGCAAATATCCCCTTTGTTTGAAGCCCTGGAATTCAATAAGTAATGTTAATAACATCAAAAAGATAGTATAAAACTAAGTATGAATGTTGGGATGAAAATAAATTATGAGTGTAAATATGTAAATATTTTATCTTACCAGAACAAACACCAAGTCTTGGAAAATCAAGAATAGTCCAACATAACACACTGTACAACATGAAGGACCTAGTTGATGGGGGACGTGATATTTCATACATTCTTATGCCTTTCCATAGCAGTTGCATCTCATCAATAAAAGGTGCAAGATAAACATGCATGTTTTTAACTTGATGTTTTCCTAGAACAATGAGAGTCAACATAAGGTGCTCCTTTCTAACACTCATCCATGGGGAAATATTATATACTATCAATCCAACTGGCCAAACACTATAATTTGAGCTCAGGAAAGAGAATGGGCACACTCCATCAATTGCAAGACAAAACCTGATACTACAGGGTTCATCTTTGAATTTTCTTGGCCATTTATCCTCTATGTGTTTCATTGCTTTAGAGTCAACTAGAATTCACATGAATCCATCTTTACTCCTGTTCTTGGCATGCCATTCCATCAATTGTGCAAGTGACTTGCAATGAAACATTCGTTGAAGTCTAGGTATAATTGGCATGTGACGTAAAACCTTCTTTGGAACTGTAGGACCTTGTACATCTGTATGATATTTCTTCTCTTTGCATACAAGGCATTCTACCTTGTTTTGATATTCATCTCTGTATAAAATGCAATCATTTTTACATGAATGAATTTGCTTATATTCAATCCCCAACTGAACCAACAACAGACGCACCTCTCTAAAAGTTGATGGCAACACATTATCTTCAGGGAATATTTTAGTCTTTAGTGCCCTATAAGATTGTCAAAGATTAAATCAATTGAATGCTTTGACTTATGATGAACATGTTTGATATGTCAATCTATACTAGGACTATTTATATACAATATATGGTTTTAAAGTCCCCTTAAAGAAATATAAATGAAGTTGATGTGATGCAGAGGCATCCACACTAAAACCTTGACATACAGCATGGATGTCCGCAACCCTTCATCATCATCATCATATTTTCCTTAACACTGTCAGCATCATCATAATTTCTCTGCCGACCGATATCCTCCTGCAGACAAACCTTCGACTCTTCGTCTGTCAACAGCATCATCATATTCGGCAAGCGCGAACATCCTCCTGACGTTCACTGTTTATCTTACCGCCAACCTCTTTCTTCATCATCATGATGTTCAACATCATGTTCATCAGTAGGATATAGAACATCCAGTTCCTCCCATATATCCTGATGACGACAACCTCATGCACCCTTCCTTCAATGCTTACGTCACCCCGATATCCTGATGACGATTATCCTGATGACGATGACGTCATATGCAGCTCCTTCAATATCCTGCTGCTCCGATATCCTGATGACGTTTATCCTGATGACGATGACGTCACATGCAACTCCTTCAATATCCTGTTGTCGGCCAAACTTAACATTATCGGCCCGCGATGGTTTTATCAACCCGATCTTCTACCTTATGCCGATATGCTCCTCCTCGGCAACACCTGATGATGATCACCCCAAAACACATTCACTTTATGCAATCGACTGCATCATGCTCACCTCCACTTACTCGGATGACGCCCGAAGTACCTGCAGGATATACACAGAAATATCCTGATGATGCCGTTGCGAAGGATTTTCCAACCTTAGCGAATTTCGATCCGCCGAACCTCCTGAGGTGACCCGATCTACTTTCAGGGTGATCTTCCAGATTCTAACAACTAACACGACCTAGCACATACCCATGCTAGGGTCCTCAACACCTCTCGACCGCGATCTTGCAAACAGACATGCAAACAAACACGAAATGCAGACTAAATCCTAATCTACTGTACATGGCCATTCCACCGATTCGACGAATCAACTGGTGGAATGGATCAGTGAATCCATGTAACCACCAAAACAGCAAATCGATTATACAATGGAGATCAAACAGAAAATGAACACAAACAGGATCTTTATTGATTTCAAAAGATGCAATACAGTACTCTGTCTCACTCTCTGCAATCTAGCTTCTCAATATCTATCTCTCAATCTGTCTCAAGACCAACCGATCCTCATGCATAAATAGGATCTCTTGCAAGTACTACTGACCCGACTCCAAGCGGCTGGGAAATCTCTCCAGGCGGCTGGGAGATCCAACCGGACCTACAGCATAACAGCTGTCTTAACAAACTAGCTAAAAATAGTAAAGTATGGTCAACATGACCTTATTACATGCATTGGTCTTATCAGACCTTCTTGGAAACATTAACAAGACTCAAAACAACTAACTGCCTCATGGAGGCCAGCTGTCAGGTAGGTGCTCCTGCACCATGATGAATGTTTACGAATTATGTACACCAATTGACAATTGCAAAGTAAGAAATAGATTTCAACTCACTTCAGTAGGGTAGTGAATCCTTTGTCTGACCAACCAAATAGTGACTTGATTTCTAATAATATTAATGTGCATGCCAATTTTGAGGTTCTACTTGCACCCGATTTGAACATGGGTGTCTTCGCTACTTGCTTGATGGAGTCTTTCAAGTTGTTATCATCAACATTACGTTGGTGGTAATTACCGATGCTATCATCATTATTGTCATCATTGTTTTCATCCCCAAAGAAATCTATAAGCATTTCATTCAATCCTTCTTCATACACTGCATTTTCACTATCATGATCATCATCATTAAGGCTAGGTGGCATGTCATCAGTGTATGCGGATCTCATCAGCTCTTCAGATTTCTCAGCTGGTAGTATTCTCTTCAATAATGCTCTTTTCACCCTGCTATTGTTTAAAGGATGGTTTGGATCATCCCATCCAAATCTTAATAACCCAGTTGGATATTGGGTATTAGTATCTGTTTCATCAACATCTTCTACCTATCAACAAACGCAAGCATTATTTAATGTTTGGCAATAATTGGATAAATCATAAATGTACCAATTTCAAAGAAATATAATCAAATATGGCTTAAAAAATAAAAATATTGGTTGTATGAACATATATACATCAATTGAATAATGAAACATTATTTTATAGACTACCTTTTTTATACAATAATTTAAATAAAACACAATTTGGACAACATAGTTTATAAAACATCAGTCCACACTCATTTATTATTCTTTGGTTTTCTACCCTTAAAAACATCCTTAGGGAAACCTTGTTCTTCCCTCTTCTTTCACGTAGGAGTGCGTTTTAAGAAGGGGTAATCAATCAATAACTCATCCCCAATGGTAAGGTCCATAATAGCCTCAACCATTATCAATCTATCAACCTCTCTTTCCATATCTCCATCTTTATCATTTATAACCTCAACAAATTGACAATTCGGTCATACAGTAGGGTCCCTTCCCTTACTACTATTTATAAATCCTGCAATATTTTTGTGTTTGTATGCACGTCCATCTATATACATAAGATGACCTCTATTCATTTCTTTTCCACTTTCCAATTGGAGACGATGTGTATACATATTCAAATTTAGACCATATGCTGACATGCTAGGCTTATATTCTGCTAGCCTTCTCCATTCACCATTGTAATATGATGGACCATAATATGGCATTAATCTCCTAGTGGCATTAATCTCCTAGTGGTTTAGATCCCACATGTACATTTTGGACAATAAAGCGGCCTAGATTCTCTCCATGAATATTGGAGGGTCGTATCATTTAGCTATATCCCCAAAATTGAAACACCTCGTACACTCTAGGTAGTTGTTGATCACTAGGCCAAGCGCAATATAGTCAACGATCAAATGTCTCTTTGTAAATTAATCTCAAACTCAGGGGCAAATCATCATCTCCATCACATTCATTCTCATAGGGTATGTAGTCCACCTTCCCCTTGTCTTTAAACAAATTATGCATCTTTAAACCGGTTCTTGTTCTGTTGCTTATTTTCATCAATTCCTCATCTTTTGAGCTAGTATATTGGCACATATTTTTGTTAGTTGTATCATCTGATAAATGATCATTACCCTCTAGGCTAGAAGTTGGTGATCTAGGAAACTTTAAACCAAGAACTTTATCTTGTAAGTATCCATTAAGAAAAAAATTAGTTATTTAAATAATATAAAACAATGTTTAAACAAAGTATACATGTTATTTATATCAATTTGGAAAATTCCTTACCACAATTCCTATTGGATTTGAATCGATTGTAGGAGGCATACTATCGAATGGAAGCTCATCATATATGTAATGTATTTGTACAATCACTCATTTGAATTGCTTCTTTCCATGACATATAGAACATCCACAAACAACAATTTTCTCAAAGTATTCATCCCATGTACTATAGTCCTGACCAACCTCTTGTTCAGTGCAATCATTTGTTGTGTCTGCAGGATCCATTGTCATATCCTCTTCCACCCACTGTCATCTACGTGATTTAATAGTTTTAGGTCCACGTCCACGTACATATATTTTTTGTTTTGTAGTTGAATGCTCAGGCTCTACATTTGCTCCAATCTCCACCTAAAATAATCAACAACATGCATTAATTTATGTCAAGATTGGATAATACATTATAAATTTCAATAATACTATGAAAAAAGATGGACGTATCACAAAATTCCATCAAATCATTTTTTCCTAAAGAAATTGCATTTGAGTACCTAATTTCCCACTTCATTCATTGTGTCCTCATTTGATATGACACAATCTGTTTCCATGGCCTCATCTGGCCCCTATAATACACAACATTGTAAATAATGTTTAGTACACCAATTATATCGTTTCAACGAATATGCTATCCAACACAAAATCTCACTTTAGTCATATATTTGACATATTGATATCATGTTTTGGTCATCCTAATTTTCAAACTTTTCCCTCGATCATAGAATCACATTTAATCACCATTCTTGTGCATTTTCAACCAATAAGTTTGACCTCAGAGGCCTCGTGGACCAAAAAATGAATTTATCTCCTCTATGTTGTAGCATTTGTGAATTCATAAGCACCTTCCTCCTTTGGTTGAGGTTGCTTTCTCTTCTTACCTCTATTGTATCTGTAGATTCTGTGACGCCCTGTCATGCAACCCTAGAGAGAGTTAGACTAACAAGAGCAAAATTATAGAAATGTTTTTTTTTTAAGCAAGAAATTGCAATATTACAACATTAAGAAAACTACACTTCTAACTCCTCTAGGGAAACATAACTACATCAGTAGATCATAAAGTTTTAACAAACACAAGTGATATACATCAACCATTGGAAGTAAGTTAAACATTAACATTTGCAAAGATAATTAACTTACAAAGTTACAATACAAAATTTAAAGACCGATCATGTCAGTTTATAAATAATACTTATGAATGCATACAACAACTCTGAGAGTAGAAAGCAATCTAGAACTCGAATGCTTCTGCACTGGACTCAAACTGAATCTCCAAGAAGACCAATGGATAGCTCTGCCACCCAACCATGTGGAACCCTGAGGTCCACCACTCCAAGCTAGGAGATAACAACAAGGATTCCACTAAGCCAAAGGAACACCATCAATTATAACCAAACAAATACAGACTTGGCACAACCAACCATATTAACAAGACTGCACAAGACAAGGCAATGATCCAGAGGCAACAATGAAAACATAAAGAGGGAAGTAGCTAAGCTGCAGTGAGGAGAGTGTCATCGCATGGTCCTAATCATGGGTTATCCAGGCTATCTCTCACTAGAAGACGACCCCCATCTATGGTTATCCTGGCGACCCTTTACTGGCACCAGCCCCATAAGGTGACACATGTGGAGCCAACACATCCTCTCATGTGGACAAGGAGGTTGACCTTGCCAACCAGTCCTTCTTATCCCATCCTTAGCCTTTGAGAGCACTCTAGGCATGGGTGAGGCAACATACTTATCTTGTTATGTGAAAGACTACCTGACCCACCTAGATATATTTTAAGTTATCACTTGATTACAACTTCCATGGGATTATCCAGACAACCACTTTGAGCACCGGCCCCACCATGGAAGCCACTCTCCTTCCTACAACTAACAACCCTAGCCAACATCTGGAAATAAAGACATATATGGACAAGGAACCACTAGACATCAATCTTCCCACAATCCAACACATTACATAAATAGTTACAAAGTTCCAAGTTCACAAGACTTTTCCCCCATCCAAAACAAACTTGATTCATTTATCTCATTACAATGACATGTCATACTATTGAACCAAAACCAAGAAGCCACACCTCTGGAGTAGGAAGGTTGAACACAATACTAATGTTGAAGTAACCATTTTCTAACAGGGACAACGCTTACGCGTCATGACATAAGGTAATCATGGCATCTCTCTAGATAATTCACTTCACACTTAGCCAAGGCATAATCATAAACTCAAACCCCAAAAGATACATTGACCCCATAAAAGCATATAGATACGACAAGGAGGAAAATCAAGTATATGAGATTCAATATACTCCTAACTATAACATGAAATTAACTATGAGATTTTAACTTCCTTGCAAAGAAAATTTTAGATTACGGAATTAACAATTTCTCTACATCACCAAGAATAAATTTCCTAGCTAATTTCCTAACAACTACCATCTTCAATTAAAAACAACCCATAATATATTTGCTAAGCATAAATTTCCATCTAAAATTTACTAATTACACTTCCTAATATGAACAATTACAAAAAATATGTATATTCTTACTACAATAAGAAACTTCCTGTTGATTATTTAACTACCATAATTTCCAATTAAACAACTATAATTACAAATATATTTTCTTATGAGCATAAATTATCATCTAACATTTAACCAATACAATTTCAAATCAAACACTATATATATATTCCTATAAGTATAGATTATCAACTAATATTTTACCAATTACCATTTCAAATCAAAACACTATAACATATATATTTTCCTGTAAGCCTAGATTACCAACTAACATATTACCACTTACAATTTCAAATCAAACATATGTATTTTCCTATAAGCATAGATTACCAACTAACATATTACCACTTACAATTTCTAATAAAAATCAACTACAAGTAAATATATTTTATTTTTATTCGCATAAGTTCCCATTAATGTTTTACTATCTACCATTCCTTAATAAAACAACTACAATAAAAATTTATTTCGCTATAAGAATCGACTGCCCCATTTACATTCTATGACTACAATTCTAAATGAACAAATTACTAATACATACATTTCGCTATGGCAGTGACTTCCCACTTACATTCTAAAAACCACGATTCCTAATAAACCAAACGACCAAAGCATATATTATATTTAATGCCAAACATAGCTTTAAAAAGGCGGCAGCGAAATTAACGAGAAATCTACCAACTATACATTACTACCAAACCAACTCCAAGGGTGACTCTTACTACAGGTATACGTGAGCCTAACCAACAGTTATGCGGAAGTCTTATTAGAAGTTTCCCAAACGGCGCACCAACCATTATAACTCACTGAAATCACGTATACATCAAATTGAAAGAGGAGTATCATGGAGTCTGCAACCTCGACACTTAACACAGGGAGGGAACCTATGGTAGATACGATGCAGAGACATCCGAACGCAAAGCATGATCGGCGAGAGAGAGGAGTGGGAAGAAAAAAAGAATCTCAAAGAATTGAATAACATAGCACGCCATTCTTCTTTTAGTTTGAATGATGTAAGGGAGAGCAGAGCCCAAAACGACTAGCCAAAGACAAGGTAAAATCAACATCATATCCTTGATCTGCCATGGAAATCAAATAGGTAGAGAGCTAAAACAATAAGGAAGCATTACAAGACAGAGGTGACAGCAAATGGCAGAGATAAAACATAAAGTTTTGGAAAGAGCTCCCAAAACTCCTGATGGTGTTCAACCTAATGGGTGGGGAAGGTCTGAATTGAGGATTTCAACAGAAAAGGAGGGTTACAAAGAGAAGATCGAGCCACAATATATAGCGAGTACAAAGCATACAATAATCACCCTTACAAAATAATTGAGGTAAAAATCACAAGTAACATTGCATTTGGTTGTTGTTGATTTCAGATACATAGCAAGAGAGTTTTGATACACATCCCACTCAGAAGGGTAAAGCTAGGAGAGGCTGAACTATGGCATAGAGAATAGCCAAGAACAAATGGGTCAAGAAATTTGTAATAGATTTAAGATGGGTCATTAATTTCTTTTGATTGAGATCACTTTGAAGGGTTACAGTTGATTGGGCTCAAGATTTCAAGAAGGATTTTGACATAACTAACCCAAAGAATAACAACTTGAAAGAATCTATGGAGGTTAAACATTACAACAATAGGGTGATTCCCAAGGTGCAAGCGAGGTCAAGGGCATCAACATTCGATCACATAGGGCACAAGACAACACAAGCTACAAAGATATTTAAATTCCATGTTACAGGACATGCAAATTTCACACACAGAACATGTTGCAATAAGATTTAAATTACAAGCTAGATAATTGCAAATTTTCACAGAGAGACAACATCACATACCCGAATTTTAGTCCCACTTCAAATTTTCTCCAATTCCTACAATGAAATTCTTTGTTTTTCTCCTAATTTCTATCTTCCTCTTCCCAACCCCCTCACAAAAAAAAAATCCCTCAATTTAAAAATGGATCAACTCATAAATTATCACAGACATGCATCCGTTACCCAGAATCCTACTCCCCTAAGAATTTAGAATTTTGCTAATAAAAGAGATTCTCCAAATCTTAAAATTTCACAATCGACAACTCATGACATTAATTTACTACCTAAAATTATTCTTTTAAATAACAACATAATAAATAACCATACTAAAAGATTTTACTTAAGCAATATTCCAAATTTTACAACTACTTAGAATATTATTGGATTTAACATAATGATAGAAAGAACACATACACATAACTTAATCAAACTCCCAATGCTCCACAACACGTGATGACCAACAACATGAAATGAGGATCAAACATCACATCACGACACAAGACCACAACAAAGGACTGGGACTAACCTAGTGGAATAAACCTCATATTATCTCCCATCATTGATACCCATTGGTGCAAGAGCCCACTCAAACCTGCTATATCAGGTGGAGTCGAGGCTCGGTACCTGTAGCCTGCATCAGAACAATAGGTTGTACATGATCAAATGCATATATGTCAACACACACAGAGATAGAGAATCATCGCATAGTAGGGTGCTCGAAGCGAGTAGTACTACACCGTCCTTGCTCTTAAAACAAGACTATAACCACTTTTGTTTGAATTCAAATATCAACAAATTGAATAAAACATGCTAATATTAAACCATTACTAATCATGTCAAATCATCATAACTGGAATAATAATAATGTCATCATGAACATAATAACACATGTCTAAACTATATCAGTCGAACATAGTCCATCAAGATCAAAATAAACATAAATCATAACCTACTAATCCAAATGTCTTAGAACTGTATAAATGCAATGAAAGACTAGCAACTATCTCAGACTGACAAAGAGCAATGCAAAACTACCACTATCACAAGCCAAAAATGAGGGGGCACTACATCCTCCCCCCTAGAGTTAGGGTTACTCCTAGAAGCCTACAAATAAGCAAGGGTATGACTCTCTCACCCTAGAAGCATCCTCCCGGGTAGCAAAAGTCTCATCACTAGGGTCCCACTGGACCTTGACCTACTCCACGTTTCTGCCCCTGAGAGTTTACTCCCGATGCTGACACTCGTACATGATCACCAAAGAAGGCTACATGTCCTCTACCTACGGTCTCCAAAGCTATCCCCTGATCCTCAATTGCTACAAACACTCTATGAGACATCCCTGCATCACCTACAGTCAGCTCTGAAGCTGTCAGTCTCGGACCAAAACCCGTAGCATTCTGTTGTGGACACTACTTGGCTATATGGCCCTACTGTCCACAAGAGAAACATCCTAAACCTCTGCTGAAACCACTGCCACCCTGAAAAGCACTAGACTGCTGGAAACTACCCCTGCTCGCTATAGACTGAGTGCTCTGAGCGGGTCAATCAACACAATCCTGTCTAGCATGTTGCCAATTCTGGTTCTTCTTATTTTGAAATCTGTTACTCTACTGAGGTTGAGTGTTCTTTGGTTGTGACTAAGAACACTATTGCTACTGCCACTCACCGTTGTCGGGTGCATGATGGTCTCTTGAAGAGTCAGATGCCTAAGACTGGCCACCAACACCTACAGAAGGCGCACTACTAATGTGCACACCTGTATGCCCATCGAGTGCCATAGCCAAATTCTCCTCCACTAACCGGGCTTTCTCTATGGCAACCTCCAAAGACTTAGGTTCAAAAACATGAACCCCTCCACTAATCTGGGCATTCAAGCCCCTGATAAAATGCTGCACCAACATAGACTCGTCATCCCTGATGCCTGCATACTTCTTGAGCTCATAAAATCTATGCTCGTACTGCTCAACTTTCATGGCCAACTGCCTCAGGTCGTGAAACTCATCTGCGCAGTGCTACCTCCAATGATCAGATAGGAAATGGGCTCTGAATCTCTCTAAGAATAACTCCCAAGAAATAGTGCTAATGTCCAAATGCAGCTTCTGCTCTTCTAACTGCCACCAAGTCGAAGCAAACCCTCAGAGATGCAAAATAGCACATCTGGCTTTGGTGTTGCTGCCATAAGGATGAATGATGAAACAACTACCTATATCCAATAACCAAGTCTCCGCCTCTAGACCACTACTAGCTCCATCAAAGGTGGGAGGGTGTGCCCTCAGAAGATCTCTCATATGACTGACTAGTTTGGCCTCCTGCTCAACTATCAACTCTCTTCACCTAGGTTATCTCTCTCTCTCTAGGTTTCAGCTGATCTACCTCCTGACCCCCTCTAGGCTGCTCAACCACCTGTCTAGGACCTAAATGGGCAAGGGCCTCCTCAAGTAACTGCCTCAGCTGGGCTCCCTCAGGCTGACCCTGGCCCTCCATATTCTGACCCCCACCTTCATGGGCACTCTCATGAGGAGAGATGGGAGGAGGTGTACCTCCTCCACCTCTCCCATGACCCCTACCTCTACCATGACCTCGACCCCTACCTCTAGGCATCTACCTACAACAACAAAGGATAATTTATTACACACAGAGAGGAAACAATAGGGGTGAAGTTAATCTACAAAGTTTAAGCACTAGGTCACACAATGGGCTCTAATCGTAACCAGAATACCTAGTGTTAAAACTTGGCTCTGATACCAAATGTGATTCCCCATCATGCAACCCTAGAGAGAGTTAGACTAACAAGAGCAAAATTACAGCAATAATTGTTTTTTGAAACAAGAAATTGCAATATTAGTAACCAAAGACATCATAGTACACAACATTAAGAAAAGTGCACTTCTAACTCCTCTAGGGAAACATAACTGCATCAGTAGATCATAAAGTTTTAACAAACACAAGTTATATACATCAACCACTGCAAGTAAGTTAAACATTAGCATTTACAAAGATAATTATTTTACAAAGTTACAATACAAAATTACAAGACCGATCATGTTGGTTTACAAATAATACTTATGAATGCATACAACAACTCTGAGAGTGGAAAGCAATCTGGAACTGGAATGCTTTTGCACTGGACTCAAACTGAATCTCTAAGAAGACCAATGGATAGCTCTACCACCCAACCATGTGGAACCCTGAGGTCCACCCCACTAAGCTAGGAGATAACAACGAGGATTCCACTAAGCCAAAGGAGCAACATCAATTATAACCAAATGAATACAGACTTGACACAACCAACCATATTAATAGGACTGCACAAGACAAGGCAATGCTCCAGAGGCAACAATAAAAACATAAAGAGGGAAGTAGCTAAGCTGCAACGATGAGAGTGTCATCGCATGGTCCTAATCATGGGTTATCTAGGCTAGCTCTCACTAGAATCCAACCCCCATCTATGGTTATCCTAGCAACCCTTTACTGGCACTAGCCCCATAGGGTGACACATGCGGAGCCGACACATCCTCTCATGTGGACAAGGAGGTCAACCTTGCCAACCAGGCCTTCTCATCCCATCCTTAGCCTTTGAGAGCCCTCTAGGCATGGGTGAGGCAACATACTTATCTTGTTATGTGAAAGACTACCTGACCCACCTAGATATATTTTAAGTTATCACTTGATTACAACTTTCATGGGGTTATCCAGGTAGCCACTTCAGGCACCGGCTCCACCATGGAAGCCACTCTCCTTCCTACAACTAACAACCCTAGCCAACATCTGGAAACAAAGACATGTATGGACAAGGAACCACTAGACATCCATCTTCCCATAATCCAACATGTTACATAAATAGTTACAAAGTTCCAAGTTCACAAGACTTTTCCCCCGTCCAAAACAAACTCAATTCATTTATCTCATTACAATGACATGCCATACTATTGAACTGAAACCAAGAAACCACACCTCTGGAGTAGGAAGGTTGAACACAATACTAATGTTAAAGTAACCATTTTCTGACAAGGACAATGCTTATGCGTCATGACGTAAGGTAATCATGGCATCTCTCTAGATAATTCACTTCACACTTAGCCAAGGCATAATCATAAACTCGAACCCCAAAAGATACATTGACCCCATAAAAGCATATAGATATGACAAGGAGGAAAATCAAGTATATGAGATTCAATATACTCCTAACTATAACATGAAATTAACTATGAGATTTTAACTTCCTTGCAAAGAAAATTCTAGATTACGGAATTAACAATTTCTCTACATCACCAAGAATAAATTTCCTAGCTAATTTCTTAACAACTACCATCTTCAATTTAAAACAACCCATAATATATTTGCTAAGCATTAATTTCCATCTAAAATTTACTAATTACACGTCCTAATATGAACAACTACAAAAAATATGTATATTCTTACTACAATAATAAACTTCCCATTGATTATTTAACTACCACAATTTCCAATTAAACAACTATAAATACAAATATATTTTCTTATGAGAATAAATTATCATCTAACATTTAACCAATACAATTTCAAATCAAACACTATAAACATATATATATTTTCCGATAAGCATAGATTATCAACTAATATTTTACCAATTACCATTTCAAATCAAAACACTATAACATATATATTTTTTGTATAAGCCTAGATTACCAACTAACATATTACCACTTACAATTTCTAATAAAAATCAACTATAAGTAAATATATTTTATTTCTATTCACATAAGTTCCCATTAACATTTTACTATCTACCACTCCTTAATAAAACAACTACAATAAAAATTTATTCGCTATAAGAATCGACTGCCCCATTTACATTCTATGACTACAATTCTAAATGAACAAATTACTAAGACATACATTTCACTATGGCAGTGACTTCCCACTTACATTCTATAAACCATGATTCCTAATAAACCAAACAACCAAAGCATATATTATATTTAATGCCAAACATAGATTTAAAAAGGTGGTAGTGAAATTAACAAGAAATCTGCCAACTATACATTACTACCAAACTAACTCCAAGGGTGACTCTTACTACAAGTATATGCAAGCCTAACCAATAGTTATGCGGAAGTCTTGTTAGAAGTTTCCCAAACAGTGCACTAACCATTATAACTCACTAAAATCATGCATACATCAAATTGAAAGAGGAGTATCATGGAGTCTGCAACCTTGACACTTAACACAAGGAGGGAACCTATGGTAGATATGATGCAGAGACGTCCCAACGCAAAGCACGATCGGCCAGAGAGAGAGGTGGGAACAAAAAAAAGAGTCTCAGAGAATTGAATAACACAACATGTCATTCTTCTTTCAGTTCGAATGACATAAGGGAGAGTAGATCCCAAAACGGCTGGCCAAAGACAAGGTAAAATCAACATCATATCCCCGATCTGACATGGAAATCAAATAGGTAGAGAGATGAAACAATAAGGAAGCATTACAAGACTGAGGTGACAGTGACTGGCAGAGATAAAACATAAAGTTTTGGAAAGAGCTCCCAAAACTCCCGATAACATTCAGCTAAATGGGTGGGGAAGGTCTGAATTGAGGATTTCAATAGAAAAGGAGGAGGGTTACAAA
This sequence comes from Cunninghamia lanceolata, assembly GCA_027924645.1. NCBI lineage: Eukaryota > Viridiplantae > Streptophyta > Pinopsida > Cupressales > Cupressaceae > Cunninghamia > Cunninghamia lanceolata. The sequence goes on along the minus strand of BSBN01001272.1, from coordinate 12,699,996 downwards.
GAGAAGATCGAGCCATGATCTCTGGCAGGTACAAAGCATACGATAATCACCCTTACAAAATAACTGAGGTAAAAATCATAAGTAACATTGCATTTGGTTGTTGTCAATTTCAGATACATAGAAAGAGAGTTTTGATACACATCCCGCTTAGAAGGGTAAAGCTAGGAGAGGCTGAACTATGGCATAGAGAACAACCGAGAACAAATGGGTCAAGAAATTTGTAATAGATTTAAGATGGGTCATTAATTTCTTTTGATTGAGATCACTTTGAAGGGTTACAGTTGATTGGGCTCAAGATTTCAAGAAGGATTTTGACATAACTAACCCAAAGAATAACAACTTGAAAGAATCTACAGAGGTTAAACATTACAACAATATGGTGATTCCCAAGGTGCAAGCGAGGTCAAGGGAATCAACATTCGATCACACAAGGCACAAGATGACACAAGCTACAAAGATATTTAAATTCCAAGTTACAGGAAATGCAAATTTCACACACAGAACATGCTGCAATAAGATTTAAATTACAAGATACATATTTGTAAATTTTCACAGAGAGACATCACATACCTGAATTTTAGTCCCACTTCAAATTTTCTCCAATTCCTGCAACAAAATTCTTTGTTTTTCTCCTAATTTCTATCTTCCTCTTCCCAACCCCCTCACAAAACAAAAATCCCTCAATTTAAAAATGGATCAACTCATAAATTATCACAGACATGCATCCATTACCCAGAATCCTACTCCTCTAAGAATTTAGAATTTTGCTAATAAAAGAGATTCTCCAAATCTTAAAATTTCACAATCGACAACTCATGACATTAATTTACTACCTAAAATTATCCTTTTAAATAACAACATAATAAATAACCATACTAAAACTTATGACGATAAGACAACATTAAATTAATTAATTTAGTTAGTAAAAGATTTTACTTAAGCAATATTCCAAATTTTACAACTACTCAGAATATTATTGGATTTAACATAATGATAGCAAGAACACATACACATAACTTAAACAAACTCCCAATGGTCCACAACACATGACGACGAACAACATGAAACAAGGATCAAACGTCACATCAGGACACAAGACCACAACAAAGGACTGGACTGACCTAGTGGAATAAACCTTGTATTATCTCCCATCATCAATACCCATTGGTGCAAAAGCCCGCTCAAACCTACTATATTAGGTGGAGTCGAGGCTTGGTACCTGTAGCCTACATCAAAACAATAGGTTGTACATGATCAAATGCATATATGTCAACACACACAGAGACAGAGAATCATGGTGTAGTAGGGTGCTCAAAGCAAGTAGTACTACACCGTCCCTGCTCTTAAAACAAGACTATAACCACTTTTATTTGAATTCAAATATCAACAAATTGAATAAAACATGCTAATATTAAACCATTACTAATCATGTCAACTCATCATAACTAGAATAATAATAATGTCATCATGAACATAACAACACATGTCTAAACTATATCAATCGAACATAGTCCATCAAGATCAAAATAAACATAAACCATAACCTACTAATCCAAATGTCTCAGAACTGTATAAATGCAATGAAAGACTAGCAACTGTCTCAGACTAACAAAGAGCAATACAAAACTACCTCTATCACAAGCCAAAAATGAGGGGGCACTATAGATTTTGTTGTCATATCTATTTCCACCCACTTTCCTCTCTACGATTTAGTAGTTCTACGCCATCCACGTCCTCTCTCCATGGCCTCCTCTAGACCCTGCAATACATAGCAATGACAATAGTCACATAATAGCTATGCACCAAGAGAATATTCTTGAATTTATCTTGTTAATACACTTGCTTTTTATTAAGACGCACTATGGAAAACAAAATAGGACATTGTAAGATTTTGTTGTTTAGAAAAAGTTTACACGCAGAATCTTGACAACGAGAAATCAAATCTTATGATTGTAAGATGACTACAAATTCACATCAAAAAGACATTTATTTCATATTTGACTCTCCTTTTTCTTTTATGGGTCATTTTAAGGCAATCTATATCTCTCCAAGTGGCCATAAAACCCTCAAAACAGTCTCAAAGAGTCTTTGGCACCAAAATTTTAAATTCTTGATGGAGGGAAGGATAATTTGGATATTAATTTTAAAATCACATCATTAGATATTTGTTAGGTTAATCCTAGCCATTGGATATTCTTTAATGATAGGGACATTAAGTTATATTTCACCATTACCTTTCACTCCAAAATTAATGGTTTCTTTTGAAAAGAAAACCCTCCATTAGCTATCATAACCCCAAATATCTGTTGAAGTGAACTTAAACATTATGTGCAATTGTCATTGCTCATATTAAGCACCTACCTTCCTTCTTAGTGATCCCACATGTGTGATGTATCTGAATGAGTCATATGGTACCTGTGCTACACGTTTAAAGTTTGAATTTTGCTCATGTTGTTGGAAAAAGGCCCAAAAAGACCTTTGATTTTTGAGTTTTATACTCTATAACATGCATCTCCTTGATCTTTTCATCTAATCTATGACATGTTGTCTTTGCATTTCAATGAGATCAATTCTTGAAAAATGACAATCTCGAGGTTAAAGAGACAAGTTGATACCTTACCTAAGTTGTCATGTTCTTGAAACCTTGTCACCGTAAAGAGGAGATATCTAGAGAGTAATGTCACAAGGACATAACCAAGGCATGCACTATCATGAGCCATAGGAACAACTTACTACACCATCCAAAACTCCATTTGAACTAGCTACTATCAATAATTCACATTATTGGGGACTATCATGAAGAAAACACCATGCATAGGACTGTCATAGTCAAAGTGGAGAGGATTGTCTAGTCATTGTATGACTATCATAATAGCTAGTGGGTTAGTTACCATGCTTCAACCTCAAATAGGTTAATGAGAAAATAGAAATGAAAATCACAATACCATAAGCACACTCCATAAGCTGCCAATATAGTCCCAATATCATGTCATCATGATAGTAAGAGAAGAGTTGTTTGGTTTCTCCAAAGCCATATCAGTTGCATAAGGATTGTCACCAACCATCTGTGTAAGGTTGTGAAGAGTGAGTCATTATTGAGCTAATCATAAGAGAAGCATGAAGTCAAAATGCTATCATGGAAACAAGATATAGTTACTTATTATAAGGATAATCCAAATTTGGTGAGGTTACGTTTTTATCAACTTTCAAGAAAAAGACATCATTTTGCACTGATTGGCACTAAATTAGGCACACTTTACACCATCTTTGGCTCAACAAATAGATTACATTTTTTGCCTAAAAGTTGGCGGTAAAGTCGATGTTAATTGCTCCAACTATAGCACCGACTACTAGATCAAAAAAATTTAAAAAAATTCCCACCTGCACATACCCAAAACAAAAAAAAAAACTTTAATATTGATTTTTGGTGTTCATTTTTTGTTTGGAGATCAAGCGTTTGGGTTGGAGTCCCGCCTGAATTAATATATGAGAAAAATGCCATGCGAAGAGAGGAGAAATTCAATTTAGTTTTCGACACCATAGGTAAGGTTATAATTACAATAAAAAAATTTCGTTCCCAAATATATTTTTGTTTTGATTAAATGGAGAGGATTGTGAAGAAAGGGTTGTAAATATTGTTTTGTTTACAGGTGAATCATTCAAGTCTCATGTGGTTGCAAAGGAGGAGGGTAAAATTGTAGACATTGAATTATTTCCTCTGCATCCGACAACAATGAACACATTTTTCAAACCCCAATGCATAGGTTCGCTTATCATTACCATCAATACCTTTCTCTAAACACAACTTTCTCACTTCCTAAAATATTAGTCAAGTGCTTTAAGACAAGTCGATTGTGAGCAAACTAAAATTAGGGCTTTTGAGACAAGGGTGAGAAAACTAAAATAGAGGTTGGTTGAGACAATATGAGGAGATAGGGTTTTTGAGACGACGGTGAGTAAACTAAAATTAGGCTGAGAACTATAGATTCCCTCCCAAGGCACCAATTGATTCATAGGAAAATAGCTTCATGATTTGCTCTACAAAGTAAAGGTCAAAAACCTTGAGGAATACAAAAAAACTGGATGAAAACTTTCATACCTGGCAGTGTGTACTTCATTTGCCTGCACAGACTGAATGAAAATAATTTGCCCTAGGTTGCCTCAAAATGTCAAGCAATAGAGGGAAGAGAGAAAAGGGAGTAGACTCTGGCCACAATGAGGTAATTCATTGTCAATTTATATATTTGTAAACGTTTCCATTGTTTCTTTGATTTTTAGTTTTTAGTTTTTTATTTGTAAATTTAAAAGTAGAAATTTATTTTATAGGAACATGATACTAACAAAGATAAAGAGGCATTGGCTTCCATATTGGGGGTAGAGGCAGTGAACAAATTGGATGGTGTGGACTTGACAATGCTTGCCAAATACATAGAAAAATGATCTGGTAAAGCCCTTGAAACATTACAACCAAATCAACAGTGTCAAAGGGAGTTAATTGATTCCCAAACTAGTCATGGATCGAGTAAAAGATCCAAGAGAAAATCAATAACAATAACCTCTAAGAATGTGGAACAGGGAACAGAGGCTTCCAATGTCCCACTGAAATATCTTCTCACCAGAAGATAAAAAGCATATGAGAAGTCTGATGTACGGAGGAAGTCTGGTGAGGAGAGTATGCAGGTATTTGAATTTTCTCATAAGATTATATCAAATTTATTAAATGATTTTTAAATTTTATTTGTGCATAGTTAAATTGTATTAGTATATGTTTCAGGACAAGGCCTCCAAGGATAGGCTTGACAAACTTCGTGCCATGCATCACAATGGCTAGAAAGGTTTGCAGGCCTTGATCTATACATTTGTAAGTATATTTAATAAGTTAAATGATATATTTTTTTAAAATTTCCTAGGAAAAAGTAAATGATTGCATATTAATTAGTTTAACTAGTCCATGTGCCATGTTTTGAGAGGAGGAGAAATATGGCTGGCATCCAAGCCAATTTGAAAAGGAAATGTTACAAAGCAAAAAGTGGACCAATTTTGTAATCTAGATGGAGAACGAGGTATCAATAGTTGACTTTCAATAACTTAGTTGGATATTGTTGTGTTAATATGTCAATTTGAATTTCTTGTGTTGAGTTGTTTATTGATGCATAGGATGAGTTCTAAAGTGCTTCTCTGTTGGCCCTAGTGTCCTTAAATGTAAGATTTCTATTAGATGACAAATGATTACTCTTATATCTTTAGGGACCCTTCTTAGTGTAATTAGGATCATAATGAGTATACTAGTCTTGTGCTTGCTTACAAATAGTGGTCACAACTAACCTAATCTTGTGGTCATTATCCACAACATTTTGTGTGTGCCATGCTATCTCATATGATTAAGTTTAATGGGCCAATAATGAATGGAAAACCCTTGTTTGCCTGCCTCCAACTAATGGACTTGTTGGAACCTAAAATTTCCTACCATTTTTTGCAAAAATTTTAGGTTCCCATGATGAAAAATCTGATTGCAGCACTCAGAAATGCATCTGTACAATATACTTCAGTGGCCTACTTTGAAGGGTTATAATTTGAAGCCTATTTATTTTTATGTCAAACCACTTGGTAGGCATACTTATCTGTCATATGTGAGTATACATGCTTTATTTCGGCTTCCCACGATCAGATTGGACAAGGTTTTGCAGTGCCAAGTTAAAGGGTTCTGGTGGTACCCACCTAGGGTTAGGGTTTTAAGTTGAGTCTGCAAGCCTATATTTTTATTCCTTTAAACCCCTTAAGGCCTTAAGTTTTCTTGTCCTTTGACCTCTTGCACTTTATCTTTTAAAACAGCATTGATTTCATGTATTAAAGGGCAATTGTCTTGAGGTCTTCTTAGAGGGGTGATATGTGACTAGGGTATGAAGACTAGGACTTTGTATGTAATCTTAAGCCCTCCTTTCTGATTTGTTAGAAGCCTTCTTCACTAATACATAAGGACTGTCAAGACTCCTATGATAGTGCATTAGAGAGGCATTGAAATCACAAAGTAGATAAATGTTATTAGGCCATCACCCAATGGAGAAGGGATTGTCATAAAGAGCATGACAGTGTTACCTTGTCATAGTCACAAAGAGGATAGTCTTTGTGGTGGTAATTAAAGTCACTAAGTTTATATCTACCTTCCTAGGGTCTACAAAAATTCCTGAAGTTGAATATGCCTATTTTAAAGATCTTGCCATGAGTATTTTCCATGTTTTTACAAATGGAGACCTCCCCAATCCTCATCTCAAGTTTCAAATGCACAATGAAACAATGGATGACAATCATAACTGTCATAATAGTACATTAGCATTTTTTGTCTCAAGGTGGCCCTTGAGACTACCAAGGGGATAGATATAGAGTTGGGATTATGGTTTTTGTTTAAAAGCCTTGTGTCTGTTGGAATTGAAAAATTTCACATTATTCATCTACTAAGAATTCACTAAGTCTCCACATAATGTGACTAATGTCCCTCATTTTCAAAACCAACCACCAAAAATTTGTGTGACAAGATCCATTTTAGAATCTGCACATAAACAATCTCATGAATATACCTAGCTCTCTGACCACAGCCTAATTCTGATACTAAGTTATCTATATCAGCAAGACCTTAAGTAACTCACTCCGAATATCAAAATACATTCTTGAAGTATAATGTGATAATCAGTGAGAGATGATTGATGTCCAAATGATCAAAATTTCATATGTCAAAAGATCAGGGAGATATTTTCTATGTGTCACTGATGCATACTCATCAGTGTGAGTAGAACAATCAGAGTGAAATCCTAAAGTTACACCAAGCCTTTAAGTCACACTGACCAATGCCTCATCACTAGGAAGCAAACAATCTCTCCTTGAAGCATAATATTAAGACTATCAACATGACATATACAATCAGAATGAAATCCTTAAGCTTCCCTGACCACAGCTGAGCTCTGTCACTGGTGCTTGTAACCCAAGTGGGGGCGCACAAGGTGGAAGGACAAGAGAGTCTTGGACTATGAGGAGGGGAGATGTGTGGCATGTTGTGTGGCACGCCCTGTTCCAAGTAGATAGTTGTTGCAAGGCCTTCCCTCGAGGGGGGGAGCACTGTCTTGCCTCCTAGAGTGTAGGGGACCGTGTGAGGCTAGTTTCACAGAGTAACAACAACCTCCCGCTCCCTACAGTGGAAAGATAATGAGTTTCTTGTCCCTTTCCTCACAATCCTCCAGTCCCGCTCATCCTTGGACCTCAACCTTTACTTATTGGCCATTAAGGGCGTGGTTCGGTGGTTAAGTCGCTCTGTTGTAGTGGTGGCCACCAGAGTTCAAACCCCCATTGGGCCAACGAGCTCACAGGCTTTACACCTTTGTTGGGCCAACGAGCTCACAGGTTTGAAGTGTTCCTTCTTAGGGATGAGGTCCCCCATGTTCTGGCCTCACCGGTTCATCGCTTCAGGCAAAAGCATTAGTGTGGAGTCGGAGGGCATGTCACACCAACGTCACCGGTCATGTTAAAAAGTTTACCAGGCGCATTATCTTAAAAAAAAGCTTCCCCGACCACAAAAGTCACCCTGACACAAGAGACAAAAGGCTTTTGGTAAGACTCTCACTGATATGTTCTAATAAAAATGAGTGATGGAGATAAGATCATCAAGAAGACCTAACCTATCGGGAGACTATCATATTCTCTTAACGATGGAGATTATCATGCCGATAAAGATGAGGTAATCCCTATCTATCAGAGAAACACTCACCGATGCCAAGGAGAACATTTGCCACACCTGATCAAAATGACATCGGGATGAAAATTAGAATATCTTCCCGAAATGACAATAAATGGTTCATAACTCTATGAAAAGAGTATTTCGTGGAGACACCAACACACCCTTGGCGAGCAACCAAAAACATATGAAACAAAATGGCACCAAAACAATATGAAGATCGGTGAAAGAATAAAATGGTCTCACCGATATGATAAAAAGAGCATCGCCCTGACATTTTGAAATTCATGAATTCCCTGCATTTAATTTTGGTGGCAGCCATTAATGGTTGATTAAACATAATGCCCATAAAAATCAACATAAAAGCCATTTTGATCCCCACTAAAATCAACACAAGGGTTGCAGACGGAGAAGAACGAATTCATCGGTAATCAGGAGATTTGTGTGGAGCATATACAAGTAAGTCCTTGAACTTTCTTTGATGCAGTCAAGTTCTGGTATAAAATGGAAGGCTCCTCTGAAATAAAGGAAAGGCAACACACTAAAAAGAGCCAAACCAAGGGAAAAAAATAGAAAATTGAAACAGAGAAGGGAGAGAAAACACTAGAAAGGAAACTAAACCAAGATCTTGTGGACCAATTGCCCGGTTCTAGACCCAAGGCCAAAAGGATTGCACAATTGAGGGAAAATGTGGAAAAACTTGAAGATAAATACAAATATGTCAGAAATATATGGACTCCTATCCGAGTGTATGAATTATTCATGTTCCACTATCATAGGAGACATAGGATGAAATCCGTCTGTAACCCCTAGCAACTCAATTTAGGGAAATTAATAGTCACAGATGTTTTTGTCAATATAGACCTTTTGAAACTGCTAGCGTACCATTATGATCCCGACCAAAAGGCCATATGCAATCTACAGGGAAAGCCCTTGTTTCATATATCTAATAATGCAGTTTGTGAAGCTTTTGATTTAAATGACAAATATAACACCCCTATCATACATGAAGCCCTAGAAAAGGAATATTTCTGATTAGATACCACATATAAGGGCTAGAGACTACCATTACATAGGCCATAGAATGAGGGGAATCTAGTGCCATTTGAAGAAGGGGATGAACCACCGTTTCATGTTGCGTTGTTCGAACCTTACCTGAGATATACATATTACTCAGTGGGGTAGGTGTTGGGAACTGAAGTTCCAGAATTTATGTCCATAGTGCCCATGGTTATCTCTGTGGATATCCAGTGCCATCACGCCAAGACATTTGACTATGCTACTTTTATTTTTAAGAAAATAGACTCAGGTCTGAAGGCCTTAAAGAATAGTTCCCCCATAGTCAGCTTCAAATACTATTATATTCTCATGCATATGGTTTTGTATTTTGGACAAGAATTGAATCTATGGCCAAAGCAATTGAACATTTCACAAATTGATAAAGATGGTCAATCGCTGCCCCCACAATTATGTACCCCAATATGGGACAACAGGTTTGTGAATTCTAGTTATGTTCATTTTGAAGAATTCTTTGTAAAAACCCTGTATAGATGTTATGGCTACCCATGTAGTTACACTTTGTCAGAAGAAATTAAAAGGTTTTTGAGACCCAAGGATTTTGATGGGCCACCTATTGTAAACCACAATTGGGGGGATTGGTATTGTTTTCGTGATCCCACAATGATCAGATTATACAGGTTTGAGGATACCCCTTTTCTGTTGCCAAAAACTATACCAGATAGGGTGGCATACTTGGAAATAGTCAGACAGCTTGATTACTCAAATGTGATGAATCTCAGTGCATATGATAAATAGTCTTTTATGCCAAGTACCTTATGTTTTGGTGACTTTACTATGTTAGCTAGAGAAGGTTGTGATCTCATTCTTGACAAATTGTCTCATTTTAATCTTAGGAAAGCAATACAGAGAAAAAATTTTGACTCGGAGGGCTTTATTGATTATGCTAAGAAGAAGCAAAAACTGAGTGGATATACTCATGTACCTTTCCCTCATGATGATGTAATCAGAAATTTGTAACAAGCAGATGCTAAAATAGCCATTGATGAATATAATCAGAAAATAAGGGAAAGAAGAAGGGAAGCACAAGAAATTGAAGTGTTTTCCTCTGACAGTGAAGGGTCTATGGCCTCTAAACCCCATGTCTTTTCTGATACAATTTCAAAATGTAGAATTGAACCATACCATCCCCCAGAAAGAGGATTGGAAATTGAAGAAACAGGGGATAATGATGCTAGATAGGTTGCATATAAATCTTTTATTTTAGATGACCAGTTTACTCATACCCTTGAGTTTAGATCCTTTTTGTACAAACACAAGGGGAAGGCTATTAGAGAATCAGTCTCAGATGTTACACTAGACAACCAAATGCAGTTAATGAATGCTTTAGAAGCAGAAGTTAAAAAGGAGATGGAAGATATGACTCCTGAGAAAGGAAGGTAGTTGTTCAGAGAATCTCGTGTAATTATCTTCCCAGGTCTTGATTTGAATTCAGCACTTGTTTTTGACAGTTTTCTACACAATAATGATACAAAACACAAGCTTAGTTCTGAAGGGGTTGTTGAAGTATTTACTGGAACAAAATACAATCCAGATGAAAACTACCTCATGATCTGGGCTCTATACCCACCAAACAAAAAGCTTGTTGTCATTGACACTGAAACAGATTTTGGCCATGTTATGACATTAAAAGCTGGAGAAACTGATCCACTCGTTACAACAGAACTTGGAGTAAATGTGGAAAAACTAAATAAAGCTCAGATTCAGCTGTTAATAAAGGAGAGGGATACCTACAAAATGAACTGGGAAAGGTTGAAAAAAGAAAATGATTTCTTAAGGGATTCAGTCCCTCTTAAAATTATTACAGGTAGAAAGCTCACAACAAGTCCAATCACCCTCAAAAGATCAAATGGCATAGGTCAGAATAGATACACTCACTACAGTCCTACAGAACAGGCATGCTCATCTGATGCAATGGATGCCTAAATTATGGGATATTTGCTCTAAAAACCAAAAGGTCATTCAAGAACATGAAAGACTAAATAACAGAATACATGATAAGTTACATGAAATATAGGGTAAACACACCTCTGACAGTGCAAGCACATCTGATGTAGACAATCTTATTAAGCAGCATAAGAAGTACCATGACAGGATCCAAGATGAAGTGAAAGAATGCATGGAGACTTCTCAGATAGGTGTACCTGTGTTACTCAAGAATGACAAAGATTTGAAGAGCAATGATGAATGGGTCAAGGAGTGTTAGGGAATATTAGATGAGGCCCTAGAAATTATAAAACATGAAGATTCAGCATCCAAGGAAGCTTGCTCGCAATCAGAGAAGATGGTTTCAATAGAGGTGGACGTTAGGGATGCCATTGAGTATGCAGAGACACACCTGAGCTAGAAATATTTGGATCATCTTGCTCAAATCTACTTATGGCTCAGCATGGCTTAGTATTAAATGTATTTGTTTATTTTCATAATTTTGTTAGTTCTCAAAAGACACTATGAAGAGATGTGGTCTCTTCACTAATATTGATATAAAAGTTAAAACATATGATGGTCATAAGATCATCGATTGATAGTTATCTCTTTAATTTAAAGAAGACTGTATATATTACATATAGAAAGAAGATATATTGTCAGTTTTGATTTAATTAAAGAATTTTAGTTACACATGTTTATTTTCTGAAAAACATAATGGAGCAGAATATTTCTACATGGTGATTTATTTCTGTTGTTCAACAGTTCTGTTAATTTTCATGATTATATGTTATTGTGTTGTCTCCAAAGTGGTTCTATTAAATTATTTAGATTTACATTTGTTAGGGCATATTTGTTGTCACTGTGTGAAGTTCTTTGATTGGTTTCTAGTTGATGTGAATTAAAATTCCTTTCTAATAATTGACTTTAATTGGTTCTTGTCAAAGATTAAATCTTTTTGAAGAAGTTATTGTGATTGGTTTCCATCAACTCAAGAATTAAACTCCTTTCATAATTTCACAGTTCAAGGGAATATCATTGGGATTATATAAGAAGAGCATTGTCACATACAAACTTGCACATTTGCACAAGGTGTAAATATCCAAAGTGCCCAACTATTAGAGTTAAGCTAGGAGATAAGCTCACCAATCACATACATTTGTTTCCATTCACTGACTCAAATAGCCCAATAGATTTAGGCACTAGTCTTACTCATTTCCATTAGTTGAACATATCCATTAGTTTTGCCTTGATATTGCTTATACAATTTATACCAAATTAGAACCATACCTTTTTCAATCACTGTTCAGACATTAGAAGTAAAAAGTAGGTAGCAAGTAATCATCTATTCCGCACCATTTTCCAATGTGGGTAGATCCATCACTCAGCCAAGATCACACATCCATTTAATCTGCTTCATTAGTAAGGTGCACCCGCCTAGGTCTAGCAGAACCTAAAGTGCAGGGAGTCATCAACCCTATAGGTTTAACTATGTTTCGTTAGTTTAAAAACGTTGAAAATCTAAGCATAGAGCCTAGCATCCTCTTAGGATTTGCAACCTGCATTTTTGAGACCTAACAGTATCATTGACCTAATATTTATTTGTGGCAAGTATCCCAATAGTCCAAAGATTACAAATTGTTGTCAAGAAAGGACTGTCATAGTTAAGTGTGGTACAATGATACAATTTCATCTTGGTTGACTATTGTATAAATCTCAAGCTATTTATAATGCATGGGGTATTAGGGTATGGTTTCACTATATAGGTAACCATCAAGTGATTTCTTCAATCCAATCTTGGCCTATATAGTACCCAGTGTGAAGAGCAAGATAGTGTTGTCCAAGAACCTTGTTATGGTCACAAATGAGGGAAGTCTTAGCTATCGTAACCATAGTTGGAATCCCTGGTTGTTACCATAACATACGTGACCTAAAACCATGACTGCACAAGTATGAGTTGTTTAAAAACCAAATTCCACAACCTTTGCCACCATCCTCCATGCCTGTGTCAAAATGGGAGTTTTGGAATAGGGTATGGACATCCATCAATACATAAAGTATAGAGGAATTTTTTTAGATGTTGTAGTTGCAACTGCCCTGTTAGACATGTATGCAAAATGTGGAAGCATTGACAAGGCACGTGAACTATTTGACAAAATGCCTCAAAGAAATGTGGTCTCATGGACTGCAATGACTACATGATATGCACAAAATGGATTTGTTGAAAAGGCTTTAGAAATTTTAAAGCAAATGCAATTGGCTGGTGTAAAGCCAAATTCCACAACCTTTGCCAACATCCTCCCTGCCTGTGTCAAAATGGGAGCTTTGGAATAGGGTATGGACATCCATCAATACATAACGGATAGAGGAATTTTGTCAGATGTTGTAGTTGTAACTACCCTATTAGACATGTATGCAAAAATGTGGAAGCATAGACAAGGTATGTGAACTATTTGATAGAATGCCTCAAAGAAATGTGGTCTCATGGACTGCAATGACTGTAGGATATGCACAAAATGGATTTGTTGAAAAGGCTTTAGAAATTTTAAAGCAAATGCAATTGGCTGGTGTAAAGCCAAATTCCACAACATTTGCCAACATCCTCCCTGCTTGTGTCAAAATGGGAGCTTTGGAATAGGGTATGGATATCCATCAATACATAAAGGATAGAGGAATTTTGTCAAATGTTGTAGTTGCAACTACCCTATTAGACATGTATGCAAAATGTGGAAGCATAGACAAGGAATGGGAACTGTTTGATAGAATGCCTCAAAGAAATGTGGTCTCATGGATTGCAATGATTGCAGGATATGCACAAAATGGATTTGTTGAAAAGGCTTCAGAAATTTTAAAGAAAATGCAATTGGCTAGTGTAAAGCCAAATTCCACAACCTTTGCCACCATCCTCCCTGCTTGTGTCAAAATGGGAGCTTTCAACCAAGCAATTTGTAGCACTTAAGGTTATGTAATAGAATTTACAGTTGATAGTTAAATTGTATAATAATTTTTTTACAATCTTTACTAACGTTTATTAGAATTGTTGCATGTTTTACATCATTGGAATGACATATTAGCTGTAACTTTTTTGAAATTTTATTATGGTATGTGCAATTTGATATGATGTAATATGATTATGGTTTCATTTCATATGTTGTAATATTAGATATATAACAGAAAAATAAATTATTGCATGAAATAAATAATAACTTTTCATTTTAAATGTTTTTTTTAGCGGAACATGGGTCTTCCAGAAGATCAAGATGATCCTCCTGATAAAGATCCAAATTATGTTGGTTTTGGTTTTGGTACAGATCACATGGCAGAGGATGATGATGACGTAGATATAGAAGACACTGAGGCCGATGACGATGATGATGACGATGATGATGGTGATGATGATGATGATCACTATGGTGATGATGATGATGATCACAATGGTGATGATGATGATGAGGCAGTTACTCATAGTAGCCAGTGACATTCATGATCATATAGATTGCATCATGAATCATTGTTGATATATTGTTATGATGCCTCTTTTCATAGTTGCTAGCTATCATATGTATCATTTTCACAGCCTGTAGTGCAATATTAATGAGTTGTATCATAAATTTATGTATCATTTTGACTTATATCATTTGGACATGTATCATCTTGACTTGTATCATTTTGAGTTACGTAATTTATCATTTGTACATGTATCATTTAGACATGTTATTGATCTACTGGCATATTTGACTTTCACTTGTTTTAGTTATATATGATGATGATCTTATCTGTATTGACTTGTAAATTTATATATATTGAACGTGGTCGATGATTTTTGGATGGATACTTATTACGTATAATGATTTTAATTTACTACTCAGGATGGATGTTGTCAAATTCAATTAAATTATAGATATTTGACTCACTTGTTTTAATTATAGATGATGATCATGTTATAATAATTATCTTGTTATATAATCATATGAGTTATTTAAGAGGCATGATATATTTAACTAATCAAATTGAAATAAAACATATTAAATTAATAAATGTAAGCAAAACAATAAGCATTTTTAGAAGCATCAAAAGACACAAAAATGGAAGCAAAATTGGAAGCAACAAGTGACATTATATCGGAAGCAAATTTGGAAGCAAAACTGGAAGCAAAATTGGAAGCAACAGTGGAAGCAAAATTGGAAACAAAATTGGAAGCACAACTGAACACAAAATTGGAAGCCAAACTGGAAGTAAAACCAGAAGCAAAACCAGAAGCAAAATTGGAAGTGAAATTGGAAGCAAAACCAGAAGCAAAATTGGAAGCAAAACCGGAAGCAAAATGGGAAGCAAAAGTGGAAACAAAACTAGAAACAAACCTGGAAGAAAAATTGGAAGCAAAACCAAAAGCAAAATTGGAAGTAAACCTGGAAGAAAAACTGGAAGTAAAACTAGAAGCAAAACTAGAAGCGAAACTGGAAGCAAAATTGGAAGCAAAACTGGAAGCAAAACCAGAAGCAAAACTAGAAGCAAAATTGGAAGCAAACCTGGAACCAAAACTAGAAGTGAAACCGGAAGCAAAACCTAAAGCAAAACTGGAAGCAAAAGCAGAAGCCAACATGGAAGCAAAACCAGAAATAAAATTGGAAGCAAAACTGAAAGTAAAACCGAAAGCAAAATTGGAAGCAACATAAGAAGCAAAATCAAAAGCCAAACTAGAAGCAACAAAATCTGGTGCTAAATCCGACGTTAATCCTGGCACAAAATTTTGGCGCTAAACCCGGTGTTACAATTGGTGCTAAACCTGGCATGAAACCCAGCACAATAATGAGATGCTATTGGGCGCCAAGTTTTGCGTCGACAGAAGTGTCCAATTCATGGACTCAAATGCACTAAATTTCAATGCTATTTTAGGTGCTAATTGCCTCTCCTATTGTAGTGTAATCCCAATAATAGGTACTTCTCTAGAATTCAAGGCAAACATTTTCCATATGCCTTGTTTACTTGCATACCTAACTCTTTCATAATTGCTAAAGTCATAACATTAGTAGAAGCTCCTAAGCCTATCATACAATTTTTAACCAATTTATTATTGATGAACAAAGTAACATAGAAAGGTTCTACCTGAGCAGGGAACTTGGTCATAGTTATTCCCAGATAAACTTCTAGAATCTCATCAGTTGATTCTTCCTCAACCTTGTTTACTTGTTCATTTCCCTTTGTATTCAGATTAGAGCTTTGCTTTCTTAAAACTGATTGTTTTGTAGCATTATTTATCAAAGCCAACACCTTATCCTTATGTTCCTCTATTCTCATCATCTCTAATAATGGGACTGAAACCTTTATTTGAGACATGACTTGTGCCATATCAAAAGGAACATAATGTTATGTATGAGAAAAGGTTGAACTACACCTACAGACACATTCTTAGTTTTCTCTTGAGCATGTGGTGTCTTAACATCAACATTTCTTGTAGGGACATCAATGTTTTGCTTATCATTGTCCACTTGTGATTTTTTATTCTTAGGATTTTTACCTCTTTCCTCTATACTTTTAGCAGCACTTTGATTCCCAATAGGATCTTGGGTCTATCTCATAAACAAATCACCTATCTTGTTCTAATCTTGATCTTGAGTCTTACTTCTCGGATTGTAATTACTTTTGACATGTGCAATTGTCCCTATTGTTAATGCTTTAATCTCTTCATTTGAAGGTCTTCTTAATCTTACATCTATATTGTAAGATTGAAAAGAATACACAGTAGAATCAGTTTCCTTAGTATAAGATGAAACCTGATGAGCACAATCTTCTTCGTGATCCAAGATAGTGGACAACATATTTATTTGGTTATCCTCATTGCAGTGGGAATCATTACTTTCATCACAAGGAATGGCAGAATCATGAAAATATTGTGCAACCATACACTATGTTGGTGCATGTGGCATCTGACAAACTACACACCATGGAGTCTCATCAATCATATTAACATTATTCTTCCTGAGAGGATCTGGGGTTTCTCTATTGGATGTATTTCTTTGGTTGTTGGGTATTGGCTTACCATTGTGCCAAGTGGTGTTGTAAGGTTGATCTGATAGTTTAGGCATTCTTTCCTGCTTAGGGTAATTCTACATATCATAAGGTAAACCTTTTTCAATTCATGCCAGCCTATAACTCAAATACATCAATGAACTTATTACTTTATCCATTTTATCTTCAGATGCAAGTGCTCTACTTTGTTGTGCTTTAAGATTAGGGTTTTGTAATATTGTGACATCATCTCTTTTATTTACCTTCCCTGATGCTTTCTTGTTACTCTCAATATGTGTTGCTATTTTAAAAGTATCTCTCAAAGTTTGAGGGTTCTTATCTCTTGACTCAACCCATATTAGTAGCATATGAATTAAAATATAAGACCAAACACATGGACTTGCTTGGCCTCATTTATGGGGGAAACTTGTTAAAAATCCTAGTAAACCTAGCATTAAAATCTGATACAGGTTCATTATAGCCCTTAGTAATGCTAGTAAACTCATTAATAACAAATCTTTTTATCACCATATTGTTCTCTGAAAACTCTCTTAAATTCATCCCAAGAATTGATACTAGCATCAGGAAGATTTCTATACCAATTCCTAGCTTCATCAACTATTGATTGCATAAACAATTTCATGATTACATCATCATCTTCTACTTCATAATCATCCATAAGATTTGAAAATGCTTTCAAATGGTCCTCACCAGATAGAGAATTATTTATAGAAAACTTTACTAAATCTTTCCTTATACCATTTGGAATAGGATTTGGGTAACCAAGAATATATGTGAAAACAAGCTATCTGTATCTTTCAAGCTGTAATGGTCTTCTAGCCTAGATATTTACTATTGCAACATTTTCTTGCACATTTGGTTGTCCCTATATATTTTTATGTCCATGAACTTTCTGTTGGGGATTTATTTGAGGGTTTTATTGACCAAAAATATTATGACATGCTTGCACATTATGTACAAGACCAGCTCCATGCCCTGCACGAGGATAATTCATGAAATGTTGATCCACCCATCCAACATTGGCATTCTGAGCCTAGGTTACTACCTGTGTTTGAAGATTTGGCACAATTTGTTGTTACAAATGCATTTGGATAGACATAGCAATTGTCGTTGTTAGGACATTTCCCTATTGTAATGTAGAATTACTTGTACCTATTAAGGGTGCCCTTTGTCCAAAACTTGAGGCCATTAAGCCTTGTGAAACCCTATTAATATTAGTAATTCAAGAAACAAAACAATAGGAAACCTTCATTACATCAATTCTCCTCTTCAATTCATCTTGAATTCTCCTTGCTTCTAATATATCTAATTCAATCTGTAAATCATTCACTTCTTGTAGTAATTCATCCTCAGTTTGCACTTTTGTCCCAGAGGTTGATGTTTTAGGGGAAACATGAACACTCTATGTATTTTCTACTATAATTACATTAACTGAATCTATATACATAGGGTTAGAAAATGTCTAGGATTGGGGTAAGGTTTGAATGCTAGCCTGGTGGATCAAATCAATCTCTTTCTCTATTCTAGCTTGATACTCTAAATTTTGCCAAAGATCTTTATTTTTTATATTTTCAACATTTAATTCTAGAATCCTAGGGCTAACATATTTGGCACTAGGTACACTTCTAGTAGGGCTTTCATCACCACTAGAATCTGTTGCATGTGGAAAGGGGTTATAAGGAGTGGTATGTGACTTACCAGCACCCTTTTCTTTCCATTTTGGTCTTGCATTTGTTTGATCCCCAATCAATAACCTATTTCCAGGATTATTCTTATATAAAGATCTTCCATCCATTTTAGAATAAGATATAATAATAGTATTTGGCCAATTTAGAGATATCATAGGGTACCCACAAGAAGTTGGGTCCACATAGAGGGGGAGTCGCAGGCACAAAAAATCTCGACAAAAATGGGTACCTATTTTAAAAGAAACGGGTACCCGTTTAGGAACGGGTGCCCGACCTAAATGAGTACCCAGTTAGGAATGGGTAGCCATTTAGAAATAGGTGCTTGAGCCTAAATGGGTACTCGTTTAGGAACAGGTACCCATTTCTATATATCTATTTGAATTTGCGAAAAAATCATGCACGTTTTTTTTTTCCACACAAAAGGAACGAGTACCCATTTTAAAACAGGTACTCGTTCCTAAAAGCATAGGATTAGGAAAGGCATTGTAAGTCAACCCCTTGCCCTGGACATGCAAGTACAAGTTCATGTTCAGATCAAGAGAAAAGACCAAATTTACTAATATGGTTGATAATATTTTTTTCTGAATATTTTTACAAAATTAAAACCCATTACAAATGATGATGTGTAGTTTTCAAATATGTAATTTTTTTTATTTGATTTGTTTTTCTATTTATTAATTAATTTATGAGAAAACTGGTCCAAAAACTTGAAATGACAGGTGTTTGTATTTTTTAATAGCTTTTAATTTTTAATTTCTTTTAAAAAAATTATATGTCATCAATCTAGACATCATTCTCTACACAATGAAAAAAAAAATCATTTTATGATTAGTTTCGCTCAAATTATGTTGGTCGTACATGAGGGGTTTTCAAAAACAACAATTAGGGCCAATAAAAATTAATAAAAAAAATATTTGGAAAAAATTATAATAAAATATCCTCATCAAACTTCATTGTACTACACATCTTTCCCCAAAAGAATTCAGAAAAATACTTTTATTTAGGTCAAATTATGTTGGTCGTACACATGCACGGTATGGTAAAAAAAGTGACTTTTAAATAGTAGTTTTTAGACATGCCTATTGAAAATCAATTTGTATCATCTGGGTATTAAAATAAATTACTTATTTGGAAACTAGACTCCGAGTACTACATTTCATATTACTAACTTTTTTTGAGATTCAATTTTTAAGTGCTTCAAATTTTTAGGTCAAATGTGACAAATTCTAAAAATTAGGGAAAACACTTCCACTTTTTGGCCAAAAAGTGGACCCAACTTCTTGTACTGACCCTATAGTTACCACCCAAAAAAAATTTAGGAATATTAATCTGATCTAGGATCTCAATAATCCTTCCCTTATACCCAATAGAGTCACCAATTTGTTGGTTCTTCCAGTTGATTGCATGATTATCTCTAAAGTAGTTGTTGTCTCTCAGACTTGTACCCTTGATGCAGTTATAAAACCTTAGCAATCTGGAGAAACATGGGATCTTTCCAAGGTTTATGGGTCACCTATGTTTGGAAAGAACCTCTGAAGAAGGTCCACCTACTTAATTGGTTATCACCTAAAATCTACTGAATTTGCAGAGGAAAAGGGAGAAGGAATGCTTTTAAAATGAAAGATGGAATAGGAAAACTTGAAAATAAAGGGCGATTCACCAAGTTGAATAAAAGAATCTTCACAGAACTGAGAAAATGCACAACACAACCAGATATAGCAAGTAGATATACACAGATTTAGATGATTCTAGTAAAGGTAAGAAACAAAATGATTGAGAGGAACAAAGTTGTTCACAGACAATCACATGCAAATTCACACTAAACTAAAAATTAGTGAAAGAGGTAAAAATAACTTGCATATATTCAATAAGAAGGCATAGTTACAGTAGAGGAAAGTTTTGTTTGGAAACAGAAAGATAGAATGCTAAAAAATTTCCAACCCTTGCTACATCTCATTCTAATGCATATATAGCATTTACAATTTGACCTAAGTCAGCTACAATAAATTCACCCCATGGGCTGAGTCAAGAAAATATCTGCATCTGAAGGGATGTCCATCTACAAGAATTCATGGCATAAAAATATTTGGAACAGGTGCAGATGGAAGATATTTTGAGTCTTCAATGTAAGCTGTTGAATCATCAATCTGTACCTATAAATTCCACAAATATCTGCATCTACATATCTCAAATTGGTCACTGAAACATCCAGTCAATCAAGCATGCTAATCCAGATCCAAATTTTGAAAGTGAAAATATTTCCCTCAAAAGCCTGCCAAATGAAAGAGAAGGCAAAAATAGGCACTTTTGCCTTTTACAGCATGTTGAAATTTGCCACGATGCGCAAGATATTCACGGTCAAAGTTATGGTCAAACTGCATCTGTATCTGCATATCGCTCTACATATGAAAACTATTTTGTATGCATCGGGTTATCAGGGTGACCTCCAACTAAGCTGCTGATATGCAAAGTCTTGTCGAAAAGTTCATTGTATGTACGCTTGTATTCGGCATTTAAACGGCCTTTGAAATTGCCCTTGTCTATTCATTTGTATGTGCATTTGCATATACAATACAACAGCTACATACAAAATGGGCCCCTACTTTACCTTTTGAATCTCCCTTATTCGCAGCATTTGAATCGGCCTTTGAAATCGCTCGTGTATCTTTTCTTCTTTGCATTTTGGAATATACAATGCACTTAACATACAAACTGCGGACCTCAGCTTTGTATCTGCCAATTTTCATTTTCCAGTTGGGTCCGCTTTGTATATTACCTTTGTACCTGACCTTTGTATATCACATATACAATGCAAAATATACAAAGGAAAACTGCATACAAAACTTTACATGCAAACACTTCATTTCAGCATATACATGTGACCTTTGTATATTGTTTTGTATATGACCCTTGTATGTCTAAACATACAATGCGAACATTCATGAAAAGAAGACATACAAACACTTCTACCTATATGAGCCAAAATGCAATATCTTTCGGGCCCAGGCTTTGTATGTTTGAGATGCATATTCCATTGTATCTGCAAAAAATGGACCCCACCAGTTGTATCTTTTGTATGTTTCCTTATATATTACCTTTGCATCTTTTCTTGGTATCATTGCCTTGTATATCGCATATACAATGTGACTTGTATATGAGATACAATCACCTTTTCACAATTGTGGACCCCACCAATTGCATCTCCCCCTTTATATGTTTGCATGCATCGGCTGTCGGGGAGATCCTTAGCTTGGCCACTGATAGACTAGGTCTGGCTGATGATACTTGTATCTTTGCATTGTATCTTTCCAATGTACATTCTGTCTTTGCATATGCAAACATACAATGGCGAATGTATATGAGAATATACATTCAAAAATGCATACAAAAATACTAAGTATAAAACTGAGAAATCCCTACGGTGGAAAGCACTTGAAGACAAAGATTTTTGGGTTTTTCTGGGTTTTCTATAAGGATTCTTAAGGTGAGATTTTTGGGATTTTTTGCAAGGCATAGCATGAGTATTTGAAGGATTTAAGCCTTGTAGGGTCATTTTCTAAAGGATATTCAAGGAATATACAAGGTATATTTAACTCTAGATAGAGGAAAATAGGACAATAGTAGTCATCTTTAATGCTCAAGACTCTTAGATCAGTGGACAATGAATAGGAGTCAATGAATTGATCTCCCTTGCACTTTAACCTATGCTAAACCTAGGGGGTATTTCCTTTACAACAATATCAACTGACCAAACCCTAATTACCATAGGATATTGTAAAAGTAGAAATGTTCTCATTCATATATTCCAAGACCATGAGATTAATTCAAAACTAGGTAAGTCTTTGGAAGTTAACTCATTGCTTGCTTTGAGAACATATATCAAAATAGCCTAAACTAATGCTAAAACAAAACATAATAATTTAGATGGTTTATCTTTTAAGGTTTTAGTTCTAGACCTTGGGAAATATAAAATTTAGACTAGTGGTTTGTGTTGAAATTTTAGAGATTTTTGGTCAAATTCCCTAGTTTTCCCTTAGGTTTTAGAGTTTATTGTTCTTCACAGACTATGTTTTGTACCCTGGGATCAAAAAACTAAGTCATCCAATCACCTAAGAGCTTTGTGTTATGTTTTAATGTTGACCTTCTAGCCTTGATAACTAGTTGTTTAAGTTACAACTTAAGCCTTTATATGTCAAGCCTTACTGATGCCCTTCATCCTAGGTTACTAGTTGTCATTGCCCACAAAAAATTGAAATATTAAATCCATAAGTCTATAGTTTGGGAGTTTGATATGATAGTGACACATGTTAGTCTAGCATGAGCCTACAAGCTTCTAAAGTATGTACCTTGTCAGTGTCATGCTGTTGTTTTCTACCATTTGTTCAGTGGGCCCACAGTCTTGTTAAAGCCAACAGTAAGGGAGGTCCAGTTGTGTGCCTTTTAGTTGGTCATGCACTACTGCAGAGGACAAGCTGCCAGAACTGAGTCACTCTTGTGCTGTTACAATTTTTCAGAACGTGTACTTAGTTGAATAACATCCAAAGTCTAAAAGGTAGTACATTTCACATGGATGAGTAGCGCAAGCCCACAGTGTCAAAAAATTGGGACCTGATGAGGAGCATGGGGCTGCAAAACGTTGACACATGGCAAGTCTTGAGGGTTGACATGGAAAGTAATCATGTGTGGATGAATATGATTGATCAAAGATCTTCAATGTGTGCGAGCGATTTTCAAATCTCCTAGACTATTCTGAGCCATTGATCTTGCCATGATAAGCCTTATATCAATGGTTGATAGTCAGAAATTCAAATTGAACTGTTGTGGACACTCTGATCAAGAAAATGGGTAGTAACGATAGAAACGACTGATACTGATAAAATTATAGGGTCACATAATGTAAATAAATAGTATATTGGAATTGTAATGTTGTAAAGGGAATACCCCCTAGGTTTAGCAGAGCCTAAAGTGCAGAGGGGATCACAATTTTTCTTTTGGTTTTTTTTTGCTATATATTTACACAGAAAAAGAGTTCTCTCATCTCCACCTCACTATGATTGTAGAATGCCTCTCAGCATAAAAATCATAAAACATAAAAAATTAAAAAAATCAAATATTCCAAAAATACAAAAAAATTGCAAAAATCTCTAAAAAATCAAAGTTTGTTGATTATATTTCAGCATCATTTTTTCCATCTTGCACTTTAGTGAATGACTCCTCTTGTATCATTTTCATTTCAGTAAGTGGTCTAGGGTTGCCTAGGTGTAGAGTGATCCTTTTAGGTTTTGAGATTCCCTTATGATCATAATCGCCATTCTCCCCTTCATTCCTAGTGATTCTAATCAAAGCCTCACTCTTAGCTTTACATTGATCTCAGTCTTAATAATTCATGTTGTTGAATCTAAGCAAAGTCAATATTCAAACCCATAGTGTTCTAAGGAATCTTACAAGTAGACCTTCCCAATTCTTCCCTAGTAGAAAGGAAGTCTAACTAGATTACAAAAAATTTTGATGGCCCTCAACCCCTTATCTTTCCTGGCCAAAAACTTTAGGGTGATCAAAACTCTAAAGCAAGCAATCTAAAATACGAGTGAATAAAAAAATAAGTGATCAAAAAAAAAAGAGTGATGAGAAAACTAAGAATAGAGAGATCAAAGTTATTATCCAAATCTCAAAAGCATTCATTTCCATAAAAGTCAAAAATTTTTAAAAAAATGAGAAAATCAAGTGAGTCATTCCAAAAAATACAAAAAAAAAGAGAAATACAAAAAATGAGTGATAGAGAGAAGATTGTTGAGTGTTTGTACCCTTGGGTGGAGATAAATCTAAGCTCAAAGCTTCAAGGGTGGCATTCTATCAGAGAAAATAAAAGAGAAAGGTACAAAGCACACACATGCACTAGATGAGCGAAGCTAATAGTTTAGTATTCTTTAGGGCCTTTTTCTACTTAGGGACCCTTAGGGACCCTTGTTCTTACCCATTTTTCCTTTACCCTAGGTCTATCTTTCTTTCCATCTATGATCTAAGTCTAACAAATGCCAATAAAATATGTTACTTGTCCAAGTTGAAAGCTTATCAAAATATCTTATCTAGATAAGGATTAGTGTTTAGCCTTTAGTAAAGCCCAAAATTTAGAAGCACTCTATCTCCTCCTTGTTCCCACTTTAGTTTTAAATACCTATCTCACAAAGATAAAAAGGTCTCCTACACCAGGATAATCCGCAATCCCCTAGATTGAAAATCATACTAAAGAGCAGTCATAGTGTTTATTCCATAATGCATTCATATCAAAATTAGAAAAAGAGATCCAAAGCAATAAAGTCAGTGTCATATCTCATGACATTCCATAGAAATAGAAGAGTATATTCTAGTATCATTTTTTCCTTGCATTTATATTGTCCCCTGCATTTATACATATATCTAAGAAAAGAACTAAAAATGTATCATTGTCATCATGTTTGCATTCTTAGAGTTAAGGGTCTAAGCAATCAAAAAGTTCAAAGTACATAAGAGATAACCATTCAATGATAGTGATAGTCATGAAGAGATGATTTTACAAGACATATAAAAGGTTCAAAATGATATGAGTAGACAAGAGTACAAGAGCTTAGACAAAATCCTCTCAGGAGAGGTAAGGCTCCCCGTGCAAGGGGGCATGATAAGGAAACAAATAGGCAAAAGCCTCAAGGATGGATCCCTCCAATTGAACAATTAGCGATCCTACTCCTATGCCTCTGAATAGTGCTAGAATCTCCATGAGATTTATGGGAATGAGGAACCCTACTATGAGCCTGAGAATGTGAAGGGCTTGTTATGCTCAGATCAGAACACTGAATCCCAAGATGAGCCATCTCTCAGAGAATAGCATTCTCACCCCTAAGAGTATGATTTTTCTTTCAAAGTGGCATTCTCTTTGCAGCCATGGTATGCAAGAGAAAAGATATCTATATGTCGACCAGCCCTAGCAGGAACTCTAGGATTAATAAGAAGTCGCTCCTATGATAGACAAGTAAAAGTACAAATAAAATCAATAGAAGTTTCATGAAAAAAGGTCCTCCATTCCTCAATGCTACCTGAAACATAAAAATAAAATAAATGATGATTAAAGATTCAATTAGAGGATACAATGTAAAATATGGAAACAAGATAAACTTATGAGGATCACCATACTGCCAAGTGGAATCAATGCACCTCATCTCATCATCAGAAAGAGGTCTAGGACCCAAAGGACTGGGCTCTAAAACCTCCTCCTCGTTTGAATCAACCTCTTGGTCATCTCTAGCTGAGCCATCATCTGACTGATCATCCCTCTTAGGATTGAAGTCCTCATTAGTAGAGTCAATCTCCTCCGAGATGATAAGTCCTTAGGAACGAGCTCCTCTTCCTCCCCACTATCCATCTCATGGGGTCCTAGAAGTTTTCGTAATCAAAACACTGGGAGTTAAAGGAGTCCAAATGATAGGCCTCTAGCTGACCTCACCCATCTCCTGGACATACTAGTAGCAAGTAGGAGTCAGGGGAAAGTCCTCTAAAAAATCACCTCCTAGCTACTAAAGGACTGACTCAACACAATGGGCCTAAAAAAAATATTTCAACCGAAAATCTCAGAAACACTATGACAGTAATCTTGAATATTTATGTCATGAGACCAAGTACTATCCATATCCACATAAGGATCAAATATCATGTTTTCATCAATAAGAGTAGCCACTACATGTAATGAAGTATCAAAGTGTCTGAATTGAGCCCATCTAGTAGCACTCAGAACTCTAGGATCAGGAAGTGGAAGCTCCTTTTGATATGGCCTAATGTGCTCATAAATCCAAGTCATGATCAGAGTGGAGTGGTTGAATGAAAGAGCCCCATGGTGAGCAATACGATAGAAATCACAATAAACCATAGTAAGGATGTTGGCACCCCATGTGAGAATTGTACCCTTCTCTATGCATTGAATGATGGGTGCCCAACACCATTTGAGACAAACTAATGCCTTGTCTCCCAACAACCTTGATACAATCAAGCCAATAAGGTACTTCGTCACGAGATGAGTGTGAAGCTATGGTACTAAAGTGAGCCAAACTCCTGTCTATTCTTCTGTATGACTCACCCCCATTATCAAAGCCCAAGATGTCTTGTCCTCAATGGACTCGCTAGTAGGAAGAACAAGTGGGTATCCTCTCACAAGGACTCCCAAGATGTGATAGACATCATACAATGTAATGGTCCACTCCACTGAGACTTGGCGGAACCTAAAGGTGTTCTTATCAGCATCCTAGTAGGTTAGCATATCATAGCAAATATGAGAGGTAGGATGTACAACAGGAATCTGACAGATCCTCTCTAAGTCTGTCCTCTTTAGGAGAGAAAGTTCACCAGGAGATAGAGAATCATACATCACAGATAGCCACAATTTCCCATGGTTTCAATTCCAACAAATGCACATATCTTGTCATCAGAAAAGAACTTTTGTTAGATCCCATCAATCTTAGAAAATCCAAAAAAATCATATAACTTGCAAAAATTTAACAAAAAAAGAATATAAAACCTACAAATTTTTAGTAAAATGACAAATTCAATGTTCAAATTAGATCAAAACAAAGTGTTGTAATTGTCAGAAAACTTCAAATTTCATTCAGAATAAAACTGGTTGGATCGCCCCTTTCATCAGGTCAAATCTCCCTCAGGTGACCCAAATGTACAATAGGATCTCCCCCAGGCAACCCTGTTGCATAGCCAGATCTCCCCCAGGTGACCTTGTTGCTTAGCCAAGTCTCCCTCAGGTGATTTGGACTAGCAAAAAGGGAGACCCTATTTCACATCCCCTCATGCTAAAAATTCTCTAAAAATAGTAGATTTCGACTGATTCCAACAAACAAAAGATCAATCTTACTCTAAACGACAAGATAAACACAATGCAACAAGAAAAATTAACAAAAATGAACACATTCACAAGATTTTTCACAAAAATAAAACTAGGGTTTAGAAGAGGGTTTTTGACTGATTGTGCACCCGATTCTTAGTGGAAAAAGGAGTAGCGGCCATCTTTGTGATCTCTTTAATGATATCTTTCCATTGATTGCTTACACGACCAATTCTATCAGTAATTCACTTCGTTCACTCTGATTTCTCCACTCTTATCCTCTCTTAGCTTAGTTTTTTTTATGTATTTTTAGAGTAGTTGTTGCTTTTATAAATATTTTGTGCTCTCATTTTGTGTGCTTTCATCCCTACAGGGCTCCTCGACAAAAGCAAACAACTAGGTGAATTCACAGATCTATGGTATGTTCGATCATTTTAGTTTTTATTACTTGTTTTGAAATATCCAAATATTGAACTAACACTAGTTATTGTAGGTACTATTGTGGGAAATCAACAATGGGTAAGGCCTATTTCAAGAATGCTACCTACCCCTCATGTAGACTACCATCCCTGAGGGGGCAAATATGTAAGCACCAAAATCATGCACAGCCTCCATGAGGACCCCATAATGACTCATATTCCTTGTCACGTACATGTAAGCATGAAATAATGCCCTCTCAATAGCGATTCTCTTGGTAACATATGGATTTTCACTCATCTCTTTGTTTCCCCTCTATTGTACTAACCTTTTCCTCACTTTCGACACTTGTCAATTCTCATTTTTTGTGCTTGCGACTTTGTCCCTAAGCCTTGTATTCATCCATTTGTTGTGATTTAACCTTTTCTTAGCATTTTTCATCTAGACCCACCCCTAGGAGCCCTATAGTGGACCTCCCAAGCCATCTCCAACTTTTAGTTTTCAGTTTTAGTCAACCAGGACAAATCTCCCCTATTATTTCAGGATCTCCCCCAAGAGATTTGACTTTTGCAAGTAGAGATTTGGTTTTTAACCACCTTTCGACCAGTTTTTAGAGGAATTTCACCTCCTCTTCACCTAACTAACTATCTTTAGCCCTGTATTCCATCCCAGGGCCTTCCCTCTATGGGTCACCCATAGGTCGCCCCCGGGTGACCCAGGGTCATCCTCAAGTGATCTGGACTGGAAAAAGGGGTGACCCTACCATCATTTCTAGTAGTGGAAAAACTTGAGTTTTGGACATGAAAAGCTTCATTTTGACCCATTTTTCTTCTTGTTTGCATGAGTTTTTGACCTAAACTGAGATTTAACTATCCATGCCTCCAAGCATGCATAATTAGCTCCTTTTATCTCTACTTGTCAACTCATGCATTCATGGTAACTCCATTTTTTCTTTAGTGATAAGGTATAATGGCTTGTTCACTCTCTAATTAGTTCAGTTAAATCTCCAATCTCTCCCACCTTTCATGACCTCTTTCAACCTATAAATACCCCCTCCCTCAAGCACAAAGGGAGGCAATTTCATTTGTGCATCCAATCTTTGTAGGTTTTTTCTCTCCACATAGCATCCATATGCTCATGTAGGACTTATGAGCATTTTATTTAATTTTTTTTTGTCTAAGCTTTTCTAAAATCTTCTTATCACATCGATACACTACCCATTTGCAAGTCATAATGCTCATTAGCTCACATTGAGCTCACGTTTCTAGCGTTCTAAAGCTCTTTGGCATCCCTTCCCTATTGTTGCTAAGAGGATATCCCTGCTACTGCAAGAGGAGGTTGCCAACACAAGGATTCCTGAGGGTAGTGGAGGCTCATGCATCTCACATTCCAAGTTCTTTAGTGTTTTTCTTTAGTTTGATAGTAATTAGCTAGTCTTTAAATTTCTCTTGGGAATAGGAATTGGATGTTGCAATTTCCTTGATAGAATAAATAGAATTATTTTGTTAGATTAGTTTACTTCAAGTACTTTGCATCATTAGTTTAGTTTGTTTTACAATAATTTCATTTCTTAGGGTAACTAGATCCAAAATATCAAGAAAAACCAAAAACACAGATTAGATTGTATTAGGTAAACCCATTCTAGATTGCATACATATTTCAATTTCTAGACTAAAAAAGCACTTTCCTTTCATAAAATCTATAAAAAAGCATAAAAATATTGTCTTTCATTCATATAGGCTAAATACATTCATAAAAAACAAAAAAAAACAACAAAAACATAGGCATAACAAGAAGATTGCAAAACCTTGATTTCATCACGAGGTCAACATTAGTCAAACCGTTGATTTCACTATGAGGTCAACACTAGTCAATACTAGTCAAGCAATGCAAAGCAAAGTAAGTTAAACCTTAGGTCATAAACCCTAAGTCAAATCAAGGTCATCCGACCAACTCTCTTGGTTTGGGCTCATGAATGTGCCTTAGACTTCAAGGCGAGTGGGTGAGGGTGATCCTCGAAGAGATTGAGGAGATACACCCAAGGCCACAACACAATCAATTAATGATCTAAGAATGATAACATAGGTTGAGATTACTCCAAACACAAGTTATCATCCAATTATTTGAAGAGCAACTCCAACTTGACAGAAGCATAAACAAGAGCAATCATCAACCAACTTAATATTGGAATCTTTGAAATCCAAATAAGAGAACAGTAACCAGTGACCCTTCGGGTCATATAGTTATTTGAATTACAATAGTTATAGAACACCATATCAAAATTAATATGCAAGAAAGGCCCTAGGACTAGACGACCACTCTCTATGAATTCCAACTCTCGAGTAAGCAGGACCACCCCCGTATCTTGCCTCCTCTCGACTGGCTACTTCCATGAGAGTGAGAGTGACATGGAGGTTTTCCCCATTGCAAGGAGAGGGGTCCATATGCTCGCCAAAGGTGACTCAACCACCCCAATCTATTGAGTCATTTTTTTAAGTGTACAAAGCCATACTGAGGTGGTCATGGAACAAGTTAAAACATATAGCCCACTCAAGAAGGAAAATGGGTCACCAGCTAGAAATGTCTCTAAGGATAGCCATCTGGACATAATCCTAGAACAAGAAAAGGCCTATAGCCCACTCAAGAATGAAAGTGGGTCACTGGGTAAGGATTCTCTTAGCTCCCCTTTCAGAATAAAATAGTTTTCTCCATCCCCAAGGACAAGGCCTAGCAAGTCAAATCCATGTGACCTTGATGGATGATCTGTTAGCTATCGTTGCACCAAACAATTGATCTCTTAATACCTAATACAACCACTTGACTTAACAAGCACAGGGGGTGGTTAAGCCCTTGTCGCAAACCACCGCAGCGCTGCGCTGAACAAGGAGACTAAGGGCCACACCTTGCAACAATCGCCCCAGCGCAAGCACAGGGTTTGAACCTGTGACCTCAGCTCTGATACCAATTGTTAGCTACCGTTGCACCAAAAGATCGACCTCTTAATACCTAATACAACCACTTGACTTAACAAGCACGGGAGGCGGTTAAGCCCTTGTCGCAAACCTCCGTAGCACTGCGCTGAACAAGGAGACCAAGGGCCACACCTTGCAACATGATCTACTGCCAAAAGAAAAGGTAAAGGGCAGAATAGGAAAATGATTGATCTTTGGATTGACTTGAAGACTGGGAGGCCTTCACAATCAGAAACTAGACAATGTGAGGTTGCTAAAGATATAGCCAATGGTAGGCATACCACTTTGTAGATGCCTGCCAAGAAGCCTTAAAAGTGAAAATTCTCTCATGGAATATCTGAGGACTTAATAGTCCTCATAAATAGTTTTTGGTTAAAAACTATATTTTTTAGAATAAGATTGGCATTCTTCTACTGCAAGAAGTTAAGATGTGGAAAGGGAATTTTTAAAATATTATTAATAATATCTAGCCTAAGGTTAATTTTTGTATTAGTGAAGCTCAGGTAGCGTCTAGATTATCACCATCTAGGGACAAAATGTTAAAATATCATATCTTACCCATACCAAACACTATCTTGAGGTCTCTTTCTCTTCCTCAAATAGAGAATCAACCATTGATAATATCTATGCTCCTAATACTAGAGCATATCAGAGGGAAGTTTGGGCTTATGTGTCTTCTAGAATCAAGGATAACAAGGAGCTTGATTGGATGGTTTCTAGAGATTTTAATGCCCCTCTTTTTCCTTTTGAAAAACTTGGAGGTGTAATTAACTACTCTGATAATATGGTGTATTTTACAAAGTTTCTAAATGATATTAGCTTAATGGATATTGAGCTTTTAGGACAATCTTTTACCTAGACTAATAGACACCAAGGAGAACACCTCGTCCAAGTCAAGCTGGACAAATTTTTTACCTCTTCTACTTGGGATATTATTAGTCACACCAAGTTGGCTTCTCTCCCAAGAATTGGATCAGATCATAACCCTTTATTTCTTAATTGGTTGGAAAGATTCATAGAGGACCATACTTGTTTAGGTATGTGATAATGTTGGATTCTCATCTAGATTTTAGAGACTGTATTTCCAACTGGTGGAGGATCCCTACCCAAGGCTCAACAATGTTTAGACTGGTCCAAAAAGTACTTAATGTCAAAAATTGTGAAATTTTTGGAATAGAATCTCTTTTGGCAATGTCTTGGAGTAGAAGAAAGATTTAGCCAACAGGTTGTCTGAAGTTCAAACCAAAATGGTTGAGGGGGACAGCTTGGAGGGAGCCTTTGCTCTTGAAAAATCCTTGACCCAAGAATGGTATTCTATTTTAAAGGAGGAACTCTTTTGGAAACTATAAAGGGTAAAATTTGGATAGGTGTTTGATTAGATGGTTTGCTTAGTTTGTTTGGGCCTATCCTTCTTTCACCATTACATTCAACGACTTTGGGTCGAGTGGAAATGCACTAGTAGACCCTTGGTCACTATGAGATGTAGGGAATCTTGGATTTGTGTGATTTGATTACCAATTATGCTCAATTATACCTCAAAACCCTAATTATGCAATTACAGAAGCAAACAAACAAGTTACTAGAAATGTTGTGATAGGAAGATGTAAAATGACAAATAAAAGTGCACCTATTTTCAAAGTTTGGAAAGCAGAATAGTTGGGGACTAAGGAGTGGGCTCCCAAGTCCAATTCCTAGCTTTTTTCTAGATCTAGAAGCTTGATCTACAACCTATTCTTGTTGTCACAGAGATTTTCCCACCATAGAATTTGGAGGACTAAAGAGTATACGCCCAAGTCTAGGGTGCCATTTTCAACTCTAATCTACAAATTTGATAGTCTTTAATGCCCTCCTACAACTCCACTTTTCCTGTATCTTCAACCTATAACCTGCAATCACAGAAACTTTGGGAGGGGGTTGTGGTGTTTAGAGGCTTTCCTCAGTAAATCCCCAGAGAGACATTCAAGTCTTTCGAACATCGTTGTTAGATACAGAGTGCATGCCCTTGGGAGACAGAGGCAAAAAACAAATGATAAATGCTTAAAAACACAAATGATGTCACCTTGTAGTGAAGATCTCATGGGAGAAGGAAGCTCTTCATTCCATGAGGAGATGATTGCTCAAATCTGCAAATACAAACACATAGACAACACAAATCTACTCTTGCAACATAATGAATGCCTTGAATCACCTTTAGAATGTCAATGCTCATTCCAATTTCATCTAATGATCATCTAGTTTACAAATGAATGCCTAAATATGCTTATATATGCAACTACAAACACTCCCGCCAAGAATTTTGTAATTCAAACTTGTCGTGTCGGCATAGGGCCTAAATAACAGTCACAAGCTGACACCTAAAACTTGGGACTAACCCAAAATAAGCAAGGACTAGGGCGCAGGCGCTCAGGGCCTCCCCCCTATTTTAGTTAGGGTTAGGTTCAAGGGATCCCCCTAGGTCCCATTTGTCATGAAACTTAGGGATCATTTCATTGGGATGTCACAATGTGATGCAAGATGTCCTAAATGCATATTAAAGAATTGGGAGCTAAACCTTAGGAGGGAAAAGCCCCCAAGGGGACATTTTCTGACGTTACATTTAGCCCCCACTTTAATGTATGTATAAATGCAAGGCCAATACATGCATTAAAGTATGGTCAACAAACACAGAAAATGCACCAAGAACGGAGAAGACATGCCAAACACATTGAAGACAATGACAGGCATGCAAAACACGGAGAAGATAGTTACAGTCATGAAAAACACAGAGAAGATAGCAGATGCATAGAAGACAGTTAGTGCATAGAAGACATGAATGATTTCTTTTCTTTTCTTTTTCTCATATATATGAAATGTAGATGCAAGTACAAGGAAAGTAAACACACCTCCCATAATGCAAGAAGCACTCATCACGTTGGTCTTTAAACTGCATATATAGGGAAACACACACGCAAGATATGCAAAACCTCCCAAAATGCAGGAAGCACTCATCACACTGGTCTTTAGACTGCATATGGGGCATCAAACATGCCAAACAAAGCAAGCATGCCAGACACACACACTTTGAACACATGGAGAAAACATGGCAAACAAGTGATGGAGTGTTCCTATTTCTAGGCTCATCACCATCTCAAGCACATTACAGGGACACACCGACGATTGGGCTTCGACATAACAATCTCTGAAGACACGCTTAAGGGTTGAGTTAGTCACAGAACTACTCCCCATCTCCCAATGAGGACTTTTGAAAATGATAGTATGATGTAATCTACTCTGAGAAGTACACCATCCCCACCTTTGCAGAGGGCTTAAGATGATTGATTGCAAACAAACTCAGAGTGCAGGAGGGACTCATCACCACCAGTCTTTAGACTGCACTTGAGGACAATCACATTGCTAACATCCACAGCAGATAGCTTGCCTTATATATGCCCCCACCTTAAGGTGGTTGATATCAGGTATCGATATCAACACATTAAGGTATGAAGAAAACACACAAGGGAACATAGACTTTCACAAAGTCCATGCCCCCCAGAGATGACATGTACTTTACGATCGCCAAATGTTCCCACAAACACATCCCTGCAAGAAATATGTTAGTGTCTACATAATCATGATAAACAACATCAATGCATATTATTAACCACACAAAGAGCCAAGGTTATACTACAAATTTAGAGATCGAGGATAACCATGGGGCTATATCATGAAAATCTCTAAATTGAATGTCACCAAGGCAAGATTCAAATACAAACAAAGTGCATGGAGAAGTAGTATTGTTATAGTTTGTAAGTGAGATAAAAGATCTTCCAAATCACTATGCAGAAAGCATGGAGTGCTTCTACTAGCCAAGCGTTGGATAATATATAACAACCCCATCGTCATATTAGGATCTAAGTCCAATTTTTGATTTCTCTCTAAAGGGATGCTAGGTCCGCATCAATATAAATGTTTTTTGTTATCTGCCTACTAGATAGAAACACTAGAGGAAAGGAAAAAATAAATAAGAGAGGAGAAACAAGTGTCTTAGGGACAGTCACATAGGAGGGTACCCCTAATTCACCAACTGCAACGCTATGTCCGTAAGACACAACACACAACAATGAAATCAGAGAGAGGCAATATAGAAGAATGTTGATACAAATAGAAGAAGGTCACGACAGAGGCAATCTCCGGTTATCCCAGACCTTACAAGAGAATCAAGGGTCATTCCAGGAGGCCTAAACAACACATAACACATCATGGGGGAAGCACATCATGAGAGAGATTAAGGGTTAGAGATACCTACCTATAAATTCTTTGCGCTAAGTCTCATCATTAAGTAAATCATCATCATCCTCCTACTCCCGAATGCTAGGGGAAAGTGGGACATAAGGTACCATGGCCCAACTCTTGTCTTTAGGTTGTTCATTCTTAGGATCATCCTTGTTTGGTTCAATGTTTGGTTCAATGTTTGGATCAATGTTTTCTTTTTGAGATGCAAGGTGTATAGCATAACCTTATCTTCTTCTCCTTCTTTCTCTTTCTTTTCTATTTCTCTTTCTCTTACCACTTACCTCTTGTAAGATAGGACTTTGCTCTTTCATAGGTTTGTGCGTTTTAGAAGAGGAAGCATCGAGATCAAATCTCATTTGTCTAGGTGGACTACTTTGTTGTTGACAATTACCTCCCGATCCTTGTAACGATGGAAGGGGAGGAACCTCAAGATAGGGACCTTGTCCTTTCAGACTAGGGTTCTCTTCAAATGTTGGTTTCTTGTCTTTTGTTATTTCTTGCATAGAGGGACCGGCCATTTGATGTAATAGTTTTTCTTTATAATTTCTATAGCTCAAGAAGTTAAATTCTATTCACGGCTCTGGTTTCTTTTCAGATTTGTCCCAAAAGTAATCCAGTGTACAATGTTTTCTTTCAACCAAAGGTTTATACTTATTACGAGGGATAGTAATCACATGTCCATCAAAAGGAAATTTTAGACAAATATGAATTATTGAAGGGACAACTTTCATTTCCTTTAACCAAGGGTGTCCCAATTTAATGCAAAAGAGGTCAGAAATGGGGACAACATCAAACCATTATTTTACATATTTCTCAAATGCTATGACCAAAAATGATATCTTCCCAGAAGTGTTTATAAAGGTTCCCTTATGTGTTTTAATCATCATGTCCGAAGGGTCATGAGATCCTTGCATTAATTGATGTGTAAAGAGGAACTCTTCCGTGGCAACATTAGTCATGCAATTAGAGTTAATAAGGGTTCCATCCACAAGGGTTCCCATTATTTTCATAATGATGTAAAGAGGTCCTTCAATATCTCCAGTTGTTCTATCATGAGGTGTAAACACAATTTCAGGTTCAGGGACCTTTCTCTTCATGTAAGGCCTAGGAGGGAACTTATTGTTGTTGTTGTGATTAGAATCTGTGTGTTTAAGTATTTAAATCAAAGCAATATCATATTTTAAAATCTTTTCAAAATTTATGCAAGAGACAAGTGCAAAGTTATATGCAAAAGTGACCTAAAATGTTTGATTTTTTGTACTTTTTCAATGCAAATATATGAAAGAAAAAGGTGTTGTAAGGATTTTGATCAAGGGAATAAAATAATATGTCTAATATCAATCCAATACATAAATAATATCATTTACAATACACTTTTGATGCAAATCTAAGATGATGATAAGTCAAAGCCTAGTGAAAATGCCCTAAAATATGCAATTTTTCACCATTTTTCAATTCCAAGACATAATTAAATAGGTGCTGTAAGGAATTTTATGAGGTGAAGAAAATAATAGCAATTATATCAGTCACCTAGAATCATAAAATATTTTACAACACGCTTGGAGTGCAAACTAGGTCAAACCCTAGGGCAAATATAACAAAAATGTGCAAATTGTTTTGCCAAATTTTCAAAACAAGAGCCCAATAAAAAAGTGTTACAAAGAATTTTAAGAAGGGAAGTGGATAATAACCCTGATAAAATCAAATTAATGCAAAAATATGCTTTACAACACACATATAGTGCAAATCTAGGGAGTCGATAAGGCCAAATCTAGTTAAAATCAAGGTCTTTCAAGCCCTGGGTTTGAGATCTTAATGAGAAATGCTATATAAATGTTTTGAAGTCTGATTTATGATGAAAATTAGTTCCACTAAGATCTTAAAATGATTTCCAAACCATAAGATGCAAAATGCAAGTGCAAATTTAATGAAAAATCAATGAAAATGATAGTTTTTTGTTGAAATTTTCTATGTAAAAATGCAAATTTTTGAGATCTAAGTACAAATTTACACTAAAATGAAATACTATAGAAAAATACAAATTTTAATGAGTGTCTATGATCAGTATAAAAATCTGAAACAATATTTTACCTACAAACCCTAGTTTTTGGAATTACTAGGTTATATGCAAAATTCACAATTTTCACCAAAACCCTAGCAATTTTATGATGAAAATGCAATGCAAACTATTGAATTTTTGTAATTTTCTGCAATTTAACTTAGATATAATGCAAAAATCATAAATTTGATGAAATTCAAATTAATTGATGCAAAATAGAGACCCTAGAATGTAATTTTTTTCCAATTTTTTCCAATTTTTCAATTTTTTTGTAAGTTTTCCAATTCAATAAAATGAATGATAATATAAATGAATGAAATCAATGCAAATTTGAAGCAAAACAATCATCAAGGTGCAAACAAGTCCAACAACACGGGTTCACCAAAATGTAATGTAGGTAAAAGGGGTTTAAAGGATAGTGGGTGTTTGATTAGATGGTTTGCTTAGTTTGTTTGAACCTATCCTCCTTTCAACATTACATTCAAGGACTTTGGGTCAGGTGGAAATGCACTAGCAAACCCTTGGAAACTATGAAATGTAGGGAAGCTTGGATTTGTGTGATTTGATTACCAATTATGCTCAATTATGCAATTACCGAATCAAATGAACAAGTTACTGGAAATGCCTCAACAGGAAGATGTAAAATGACAGATAAAAATGCACTTGTTTTCAAAATTCAGGAAGTGGAATAATCAGGGACTAAGGAGCGGGCACCCATGTCTAATGCCTAGGTTTTTGTTTGGATCTAGAAGCTTGATCTGCAACATGTTCATGTTGTCAAAGAGCTTTTCCTACCACAAAATCTGAAGGACTAAAGAGTAAGCACCC
Source organism: Cunninghamia lanceolata (assembly GCA_027924645.1). Lineage (NCBI taxonomy): Eukaryota > Viridiplantae > Streptophyta > Pinopsida > Cupressales > Cupressaceae > Cunninghamia > Cunninghamia lanceolata. The sequence continues at coordinate 12,662,147 of BSBN01001272.1, read as the reverse complement.
AAGTCTAGGGTGCCATTTTCAACTCTGATCTACAAATCTGACACTCTATAATGCCCTCCTACAACTCCACTTTTCTTGTATCTTCAACCTATAACCTACAATCACAAAAACTTTGGGAGGGGTTGTGGTGTTTAGAGGCTTGCCTTAGTCAATCCCCATAGAGACATTCAAGTCTTCCAAACATCGTTGTCAGATAGAGAGTGTGTGCCCTTGGGAGGCAGAGGCAATAAACAAATGATAAATACTTAAAAACACAAATGATGTCACCTTATAGTGAAGATCTCATGGGAGAAGGAAGCTCTTCATTCCATGAGGAGATAATTGCTCAAATTTGTAAATACAAACACATAGACAACACAAATCTTGCAACACAATGAATGCCTTGAATCACCTTTAGAATGCCAATGCTCATGCCAATTTCATCTAATGATCATCTAGTTTACAAATGAATGCCTAAACATGTTTATATATGCAACTACAAACAATCCCAGCAAGAATTTCATAATTCAAACTTGTCGTGTCAGCATAGGGCCTAAGTAACGGTCACAAGCTTACACCCAAAATTTGGTACTAACCCAAAATAGGGCAGGCCCAGTGCATGGGCGCCCAAGTCCTCCGCCCCTATTTTGGTTAGGGTTAGGTTCAAGGGATCCCCCTAGGTCCCATTTGTCATGAAACTTAGGGATCATTTCATCAAGATGTCACAATGTGATGCAAGATGTGCTAAATGCAAATAAAAGACCCAGGAGCTAAACCTTAGGAGGGAAAAGCCCCCAAGGGGACATTTTTTGATGTTACAGAAACAAAAATCTTGAATCCAATGGTTAAAAGAGGGTGATAGGAACACTTCTTTCTTTCATAAATCCACCTTGTGACATAGAAAAATAAACACTATAACTAGGTTACTAGATGAGAGAGGTATGGAAGTTACAAAGGAGGTGCAGATTGGGCAATTGGCCTCTAGGTATTTTCAGTCCCTTTGTAACATCCCACCATGAACACCTTAGAGAACAACACATCTATGCTATGAAATACAGAATAATTTTTTTTTAAATCAATAAGATAACAAAGTAATGTTTAACATATCTAAACACATCATTTGAACTAACAACTTGTCCTCTAAGATTACATGATTGCATTACTTGACAAATCAATTAACATTATCTAACATACATCAGTAGATCATTCTAAATCTATTGCTTTAAATGAATAAACATTTAATCTCCATGTCATGACATCAGATAGATAATCAACATGATTAGGATTACATGTGCATACACAAATTCCTATACATATGAGTACATCTTTTGATTGCTTACATTATCACCTCATGATTACATCTGAATACATGCATTATGAATCAACTGTTACACAAGCTAGTACATGAGCATAATAACTATCTCCTCAAACTGGTACAAGATCTGATGTCTGATACACAAGATACATCTTCCTTACACACGAACAATGGCAAGGGAAAAACCAATGGAAATAAGGCACATCCACTCGACCATGTGGAACCCTGAGGTCCACCCCCCGTGCTAAGAGTTAACATAAGGTCCCACTACAACAAATAGGACTAGGTAGACAATAGACTATAAGGAACAAGGACAACACATGACTCCAACAACACAGGTCAATATCACAAATGACTCAACAACAGTTCTAGAGGCAACACACATCGAATGGGGAGAGCACAACCATGCAATGCTAAGCTATAGTAGGGAGAGTGTCATCACATAGCTTGTCATGGGTTGTCATGGTAAGCCTTCCTAGGTATCGACCCCCATCTTGGGTTGTCCTGGCAGCCTCTCCCAACTCTCGGACCCCATACAAACTCATGCAGAATCAACATACCTTTCATGAGGACAAGGTAGTTGATCTTGCCATTCCATGCCTTCTCATCTCATCTCAAGCCTAAATGAGCACTTGAGCCATGAGTGAGGCATCCACTTATCTTGTTTAATGTGATTAACTACCCTTTCCCTCTAATTCATTAATTAGGTTATCACTGAGTTAACAAACTCCCACATGGGTTGTCCTGGATGCCACTTTGGGCTCCAGCCCCCATTGAGAGCCACTCCCCTACCTGCACCCAGAAAACCCTATCCATCAAGCATAACAAGCATCATCATGACAATGAGGATACATGAACCATGCAAGGCATTAACCATCTTGCATAACAATTATCCTCATATCAACATGTATATATATAACAATGCAAGGCATTACCCATCTTGCATATCAACTTAATCACAAGGACAACTCACAAAATATTGTCCATAGCAATACATAAACATTACTCCGTTACAGTACTCGATGTCTCCCCATTTCAAAATCTAACACAAAACTCAATACAAGATAAATATAATTAAACACACAATCAATACATCCACAAAGGGGATTATTACCTCCTCATAATGCACTCACAACTCCGAATATTCATCATTTCACATTATCATTTGCCAAACTCTCATACATAAAAAGAGCCAACATACTTTTATAACTTCATTATCTCGAAACACTTATCAACCCAATATATGAAGTCAAGAGATAACCATCCTATGCCTCTGGAACTAACCACTCAGGTAGACGCAATAACATAGGGACCATGACAACATATCTAATTCACTTTCTGCAAATCAAGTTTCGTAACCTTATTACGTAAGCAAATTGTACTCATCAACAACAACCCAACTTATAAATAATTTATGTTTATTTTAAACACTAATTGGCTATATCATATTACAATTAACAATGTCATTTAAGTAAATTAACATTATCAAATTCAAACATAACTTGCAATTTGTTTTTATTTTAGAATAAATCAACAAATTACATTTAAATAACTAAATAAGATTATTCACTAAATCTATATTTAGTAACATTCTAAAAGATATAAACACAATATAAATATACTTATTATAAAAGAATAATTAATTTCCAAGGCATAGACTTTGGTTATCCAGTTTGAGGCCTCCTTAATGTTGTCTTAGATTTAAATAAAATATGAGGATATAGATATAATTACATATCAAAATGCATAATTATAAAACTATAATACCTATTAAACAACAAACACTAGAAAATAATGTAAATTGGGTAAATATCTACTTTGTAAATTTAAATCCCAACCCTAATATTAATAATAATATCATTCTATATTTAATTTGCAAAGAAAACTAGTATTATTATAAAAGGGAACACATAAATTAACTCTCATATAACAGAAAACCCTAAGCAATATTATTTAACCCATTGGGTTTATATATCATTAACAAGTTAATTAAATAATTACAATGTAGTTTAAATTCAAACCTAGACGATAAATTTGAGGGATCCTGTTTATTTTATAAGCATATGAAACCCTTAAAATATCCTATTAACATTTTTAACTTAAAAGTAAAAAGAAACAACTCTAATTACTCTACATAAACATCATTCCTTCTATGGTCAAACAGCCAATAACAATTTACAACAAAAGTGCTAATATTTGCTTTAAAAGGTAACTCTAATTAACCTAATGATTTTACCAATAACAATATTATGGATTTTTAAATGTTTTAGGCATTTAACTAATCAATTTGAACTAATAATAATAATAATAAATGTAAAAACATGGATCATTGGATAGTAAAATTTTTTTTCATCCAAGGAGAAATAGACAAGTATTGTAAATAAATTACGTTTATTATTATATATCCTTTTTATATGACAGTTATCTATTAAATTGTGCCCTTTGAAATCTCTATAACCTACTTTAATATAATAAAGTATATATAAAAAAAAAAACCTAATATACTTATCATCATAATCCATATAAATTTTGACAGTTGAACAAAATCTCTTCTTTCATATGATAGTCTTTTTTTAAATTTCTGTTGTATTTTATAGCTAAAATGTCTACTTGCAGCCATAATAATTTTCTATTAAAAGTATCTTTATGTATAATACTATTAACTGTCAAATCTACTTTTTAAACATTTTATATGAGCTATTTGTTAGAAGGTGGAAAATTAGCCCATACGGATATAGTTTTACTCATTTCCTATTGTAAATACATATTAATAAAAATTACATTTGCCAGGGATTAAGAATGATAGAGGAGATGTCTTGTGGACGAAATGTAACTGGAAACATGGGACGGTTGGGTGTGAAACTTACAAAGGCACTTTAATTTAATTGACTAAATTTTAGATTTTAATGACCACTAAGTATAGGAAATATAATTCCTTAAGGCATTGACGTGCTTTAACTTACCTGAACTAAAATGCATAGATGGAATGCAATCCTCATACAATTATGAGATGAGAAGATTTTATTGAGATTTTTGGCATTAAAGTATAGAAGAAACATAAGGTGTTTCTAGAAATGAATTCAGCAAGGTATGAAATCTTGTACTTACCTATCATTGTGCTTCAACATGTGATCCAAGTGGACACTAAAATGCAAGCAATATAGGTTTAGATGGACTCACATTTTTTAGAATTCATAGTTGATGGGGGGTATCCATATGAGAGAGAGAGAGAGCATTGGAAAATGTAGCAGATAACTTTTTTTTTACTCTTCCTAACTTAATGCATTGAATCAATGTAATTTTGTGGAATCTAAAAGAGGTTGATGCTCTCTTTAATTGGCAGTAGCAGATAAACTAGGAATGGATTTAATTCTGTTTATTTTTAGTGTCGTAGAAAGTCATTTTGTTGAATCTAATGACTCTAATAGGTGATTTTTTTGTCATTGGAATTTCTGTTAAATCTGATCTAGTTGTAGGGTTGTGTTTTCGTGGTGACTACCGATCACATATGAATAAAGGCTTAGAAATATTTTCAGCGGCGCTACTTTTTGAATTGGATCCTAAAATGTTACTCAACCTAAAAGTTTCTTCTCTCAAACATCCTTGCAGAGATGGCAAGTAGGTAGAGATTTTAATGGTTAAGGAAATGGGTGAATGATAGAGGAATTTTGCTAGATATAATTAGTTGTCTAGTAGCCATACATGCAAAATGTGGAAGCACATATTAGACGTGATCCCATAGGCTGCCATGATTGCACAACACACCTAAAATAGATTTGTTGAAAAGAATTTAGAAACTCCTAACAAATCGTTCCTTTAAATGTAATCGACACATTTGTTTATTAAATCAAATCGCTGCACTGGCATGTTATGAGGCTGCTTGATAGGCACCTCACAGAAATGTCTTTTCATGGAATGCGATGATTGTAGGATATGCACAAATGGATATAACAATCACTGGATTACACAAAATAGACTATCAAGCATACACAATTGAAAGATTGTTGGTTTCACTTAGAATGGATTTGTTAAAAAGACTTCTGAGAAACTTCCAGGCAAGGGTGAGTGGCAGGTGATAAACTAGATCTAAAATTCATATGAAGAAAATTGACGATTTTAATTAAAACCACTAAAAAAATAGATTCTCAAAGCAATATTAGGGTTTACTACCCCTAAAATACCATTAGCAGGTTAAGTCATTAACAACTATAAGAATCCGCTGGAGAGAACACAAGCAATAGAGAAATAAACCAATTTTCCAACTTTCAATCTAAGGAAACAGAGATAAAATTCAGTAGATGATGAAACCTGTATTCGCTGAACTAAAGATTTGAGGCCGAAAATAATTCTACAACTGCAGAAACTAATCTTCAATCTCCCAAAAGAGAACCCTCCATTTTTCCCCAATTCTTCTCTAAAAATCCTCCTATAAGAAAAACCTTTTTTCTATTTTTCCAACTCTCCCCAATTAATCCTCCCTTTCCTTTTAGAACCTTCCCACCTTTTAAGGAGGTATGCACATGATCCAAAGTGACAACCATTTATTCATTTACAATATTTATTAAAATATTATTTATTTATTATTTTAATATTAACTATAAATTTATTTTATCAAGATTTTATAATTGTTCAAATATATTTATTTATATATATTTTATTTTCATTTTCATTTTTATCCATTACAACCAATTAAATTATTTACAAACAACTTGTAATTTATTTTATTTAATCATTTATCAAATTTATTTATTTTCATGTTAATTTTACCAATTATAAACAATTAAATTGTTTATAATTAGTAATCAACACATTATTTCCCTTAAAAGTATTTATTTAACTCTAGCTTGATATTATCATTGTTTTAATGAAGCACTGACCAAGACTTAAATCAAACATTTCTAATTGAATAACCCAACCTACAAAACGATTGACCATCATGCAAGACTACAAGACATGTCGACAACAAGGGAAATAAACAGTCCAACTAACAGTGACGACTGAATACAATACTGGATACTTATCCTCTTCAAGGATGTTGAACTTAAATCAAACATTTCTAATTGAATAACCCAACCTACAAAATGATACCTAACCATCATGCAAGACTACAAGACATGTTGACAACAAGGGAAACAAATAGTCCAACAGACAGTGACGACTGAATACAATATTGGATACTTATCCTCTTCGAGGATGATGACTGAGTAGGGAACCTTATGCTAACTCTGATCAACAATTCCATTGGTTAAGGCACACTTAGACCTGTTAATTCAGGTGGAGTCAATGCCTGGTACCTACAGCAATAGCAAACAATAGGGTTGAACATATACATATATAAACATGTAGTCATATACACAGTGAAAGGAAGTCACAGTATGGCAGGGTACTCAAACACAAGTAATGCAACATTGTTCCATTCACATAAACACATCAATAAATAACTACATTACACATGATTTCTAATTACTTATCCAACATAATAGAATACTCAATTATATAACGATCTAATATAACAAACACCATTAAAACATCATAACCATGATCAAATAACATATTAAATTCAGAATAACATTAATCCATTACCTCTGATATGTCCATCAAACTGTGAAAGCATAAAATACCAATAATCAAACATCATCATAATAATAGGTCCATAATCAACTAGCATAATAACAGAGAGTCCATTATCCAACAGAATGTCATAGTGTCTAATCCTACTAGGGAAAACTATCAGTCTGACAGAAGACAAGGTGAGGGGCACTACACCCTTCTTGCTATTCATCCTATCAATTACTCCTTTGAAAAAGATTCTTTGTTGGATTTTATTCCTTCACTTATGTCTGATGACGATAACTATCTTCTCACCAAATCGGCCACTAAGGAAGAAGTTCAAGCTGTAGTATTTTCTATGGGGGATTTTAAAGCACTAGGACTAGATGGGTTCCCTCCTTTCTTTCAAGAATTATGGGAGATTGTGGGAAAAGATGTTGCTAGAGACTTCTTTAGGACAAGGAAGTTGTTAAGACAACTAAACAATACTTTCATTGCTTTGGTCCCTAAGAAGTCTGATCATATATCCATGGTTGATTTCAGACCTATAACTCTTTGCAATGTTGTTTACAATATTTTCACTAAGATTCTGGTCTTCAGGCTCCAACCTTTACCAGGCAAGCTTATTGTTGTTAATCATAAAGTTTTTGTTTCGGGAAAACAAATTCTGGATGTCGCCATATCTACTCATGAAACCATTCATTCCATGGATAGTAGTAACATTCCAGGTATTATCTTCAAGCTTGATATTTCCAAGGCCTATGATAGAGTTAGTTGAGATTTCTTAATGAAGGTCCTCAAGAAGTTTGGTTTCTAGGATAGAGTCTTAAACCTGATTAAAGAATGCATTTCTACTACTAGATTTTTTGTTCTTGTTAATGGGATCCCTAAAGGATTTTTTCATACTAGAAGAGGTATTAGACAAGGGGATCCTCTATCCCCTTATCTCTTTATTATTATGGCTGAGGTCTGTTGATCATGATGTTAGTCATAAACAAACATAGAATAAAAGTACACATTAACCTTTATTCATCTTGAAAGATGTGATGAATTCAGAGAATTCATGATCCCAAGTCTCCGGTGATTAGATCTTAATCTTCTGACGTTACTCAGAGGTTGATGTGTGTTGTTGTTTCCATTTTGGGGCCTTACGTAGATCTCATCAGTAAAATAATGGTTCCTGTAATGATGTTGCATAGAGAGTTATTCTACACATGATATGCTTCAAATAATCTATCTATCTTTAAATCTTCGCATGATATTTGTAATTTTGACATGCTTTAACCTCAAATATGCTGAATATGTTCAATTATCTATGGGATGTCTGCATATTTGCATTGTTTGCTCAAGATTGTCAATTATTTGAAATTATGATGATGAAATGCTCTAAAATTGAAAGAAATTGAAAGAAATACTTCAAATTAATGTGGAACCTTTAGGTATTGAGCCACATATACATCAGATACAGTCATGAAGAGAAGAAATCAAACCATATGTTCACTAGGACATTCCACAGCTAGATACAGTCGATGCTAACTTCAAAGGAAAGGCATGAAAACAACACATGTAAGTCGATATGCACTCCAAGAGATGCAACAAATCACAACATGTATCAAGAATTCAAACACTGATTACTCAAGATTTATGATGGATTGTAATCAAAATAGTCTTCTCATTCATTAAGTATGCAAGAACATATATGTATACAACAACTTTGAAATAAGCCCTGAATACTTCAGCAAACAGATTTCAATTAAGTTTTGAATCTTTAAAATGAGGCATCCCTACACCTTTTATAGAACAAAGTGAGGGAGCCATTACAATTGATCTATGATCTAGATTTATCTATTAAAATCTACGGTTCACATTTCATTGACCAAGTCAACTCTTTCCACGTGGCACAGGTTGCTAGCTGGCAACCATCTGACAACTTACTTTCCTAAGTATCAGAAGCTTATGTCTTTTCTCAGTAATGCATCTTCATCTATTCTTTATCCTCCAAGTTCCTCATCTCCATCATCAGGAGCATCAGGATCATCACTTTCCAAATCTTCATCATCCTGATGAGCTTCTCCTTGTACATGGACCTGCATGGATGTCCAGATATTTTCATATGACTGTACTATCTTCTCTATCTCCCTGCCATCTTGAGTTCTTGCTTTGATGATGGCGTGCCTGTGCATTTGATATTTTCCTCGGAGGTTCTCTAACTTAATTCTCCTATTGTTGGATGTTTCATTATAATTCTCCATCCTGACCTTGATCCTCATGATCTTATCCATAGTTTCCTCTGTCAGGTGGTTTAGAGGATCATTAGCTACCTGTTGGAAATTGCTATGTAGAGCTTTAATGGCAAACTCCTCATCTTAATTTTCAATCTTTCCCTCTACCTTTCCTTCTAATACTTCCAAAATTTCAGCCTCAAACGACATCATATCATGCAGCTTCATGCTGATATCTCTTAGTTTACTGTTGCATCTTTTAAGCACATCACATTCAAACCTGATGTCTTTGTACCATATGTCTATTAATAGTGCATTATTGTTATTTAATACCTAATTACTTATGAGAATTTGAGGATTAATCCTCTTTATTTCCTCCAAGGTAGTCAAAGCTTTCTCCAACTGAAAGGACCTTTTCCTGATCTCCATCTGTAATTTATCAACTTTTTTCCTAAAGATAACTAAAGAATTCCACCTCTTCAAAGAGGCTTTTACCACTTCCTCTGCTTCATCAAATGTAGATAACATCCACTTTCTCATTATGGATGACTCATGCTTCATGAGATCCAATTTATTTACCTCATCTTGAGAAATAGCAGTCAATGGGATTGCATGATCACTTGATGTATCCTCAAGGTTAATTAACCCTTTTATGTAAGTATGTAACTGAGCAATGTGCTCCTTGTGCTGTTTATTTTTCTTTTTCTCTCTTTTCACCTTCTGGGTCAATGAATCAATTATATCTTTACCTTCTTGGCCTTCTTGATCCTCATTGGCAAATCCCAAATCTACTGTACTAATCTGGAATTCATCCAGAGTGATCTTGTCTTTTTCTTTGTCCGTTGTAGGAATAGCTACTTGGGTGGTCCTTCTACCCGTAACAGGATCTCTTCTTATTGCAGAAGTTATTCTAGCCTTCCTCTTAGGCTTTATTAAGGTTTCAGAAAACAATGTGGATATATCAAATTCTTGTGCTTCTATACCTGATTCTACGCCAATTTCTTTCTCGAGCCATTGAGGAATTTGATCTTTTGACTGTTGATCTCCATAATCATCATGATGATCACCCTGATCTTAGGTATCCACCATCATGTTCGATGGGGAGGGTGATTTTCTCATCTCTTCCTCATGATGTTCCTCATGAAGGTGATCTTTGTGTATATCATCCTGTTGAGGAATTTCTTTTTCTGAAGGGTGATCCTACTGATCATCTGCATGTTTATCATGATCCTAATCTTTTACTTCCTCCATGGGTATCTCGTCCACTTTGGTGATTTCCTCATCATGAGGCATATTAGCTTCTATGGATGTCATTGTGTCTACCTTAGGTATACTAACCTGATCTGAAGCTGCAATCTGTTCCGCAGTTGTAGTAATTACTTCTTAAACTTTGAGGGCAGGATCAACTGATGTATCCTTTTCTTCCCCTCCCTTGTCTTGGACTTCAACTATCTTGGGTTCAACAGGTACTTCCTTTTGTTGTTGCTCACCCATATCCAAAGTGTGGCCTTCTATTTCTACCATCTTCACTTCCTCAACATTTTCTTCTTTATCAGGAACAGCTGCTTGATTTTTAGGACTTGCATCCTTTCTATATGTAAGATCAATCACTGCAGGACTGGTTACCTGATCAATCAATGTATCAAGCCCCATCTCTTGGGCTACCTTTTTTGGGCTTTTTTCTTTTTCCTGCTCTACTCTCTTCAGTTCTTCTAACACTACTGCTTGGACTGATGGTGTACCTTGTGGTGTTATGTGAGTGTTAGCAACAAGAGTCGCCATTCGTTGTGAAGCAACATTATCCACCACTTCATCATCTAATAGGTCGACAGTCTCATCTAATGAGAAATGACCTCCTTGACTTGTGCGAGTGGTTTCTTTCATTTGTTCTTCAATTTGTTCAGTCTTAAACTAAACAATGGTAGGGATTGATACATCATGTTGTAATTCCTTTCTAAACACTCCACTACTTGCTCCCCTCAACATTATAGGGTCATGTCTTATCTCACCTCTCATGGATGTTCTAGGTTTTTTAGGTGTGGAAGCCATCACCTGAGGTGCTTTTCTTTTTCTGATGAGGGGCAATGGGTCTTCTTCTGTAGGCTCTTCATCAAAAGGAACATCCTCTTCAATTTGTGCTCATGATGCTTGACCCTCCTCATATGTTTCCATAGTTTCAACAGCCGGCCTCTAAATCTTTTTAGCCTTTTGCTTATCCTTAGGAGGCACTGCTAATAATGCTGACACTAGTTCTGATGCTGATGCATCTTCAGCTATTATTATGACTCTCTCAATTATCACCCATTTTGGTTCAGCATCAACTTTCTTACCTCTTGGGGATCTCTTGCTTTTCTTAGGAGGTGGTGCTCTCTCTCCTTTAGACTTCCTCTTTTCATTCAAGAAATCATCATATTCTTCTTCAGAAACCTCCTGTCTTTTCTTCTTATTGTCCACCGTGATGGCAACACCTCCTTTCTTCAGTGTATTTATCTGGTCATTGACCCATGCTTGGGTCAGCTGCAATGTCCTGCTTGTGAATGGATCTAAGGAGATGTCCTTCTGTATGGTGAGATCTGGTGCTGAGATGGTATCATTATATACCTTTTTCTCCACATATTCATTAGCCATTACTGCTCCATCATCTTTCTTCAATTGTGTTAGGATGGAAATGCAATCAAAGGTTTTGATCTGGCTGAGTGTAAGCCTTTGATATCTTCTTCTTCTGGCTTCAGCTTCATCTTCACAATCTACCCAGAAGTCTTCAAGATGTCTTTGATGGATGGGCTTCCCCGTGATCTTCTGCATCCTTCCATATGGATCATATGATCTTTTCAATGGAAATGGCTGGAAATTCATCATAGTTAGACCAGCTATGGCCTTTTTAATATTCTCAGAATCTGGGCACATAGACCAGCCCATGGTGACTGGAAACAATACTGGTGGAAGCTTGTTGTTAGCTTTGTAAGCATTCAGTATTGTGGAAATTTGTCTTAAAAATTCCATTAAGACAACTGCATCTGTAGGGTATCTTAGGAGCATGACAGGCGCCTCCTCGAAGCCTTCAATTCTGATGTAAGAGAAAGTTGTAAATTGAATAAACAAGGCTCCATGCCTATATATGACTTCCTAAGCCTCCATGCTCAGTCTTTTAGTTCGGTCCTCCTCCATTGTTCTTACCAGATGCATAGAGAATGCATCATTCACTAGTTTATAATCTTGGAGGTAATTTGCTCTTTGCAGCTAGGGATGATGATCCCATATATGTGCATCATTTGTTGTGCCACCAATTCTCCCAACTATAATAAATGCATCAAATGTACCCTTGTAGGCACATGAATAAACTATGTATGAGGTCATGTAGAAGGAACAATCTGGACCTCCTAGGTTCATCAGTTGCTCATCTAGAGCATCACTTATCATCTTAGCCCACATTGGCTTGTTATCTGTGTAAAGGCACATCAGGATGACTGCATACATCCAGTCCTTAAAACTTCCAGTATTAGGCTAGCCTGTCACTCTACTGAGCAGGGCTATCATGTACTGGTATTCATCATCAAAGTCAAATTTATATAAGTGCACTGGAAGTTTAGCTGCTGCAGGATAAGGACTATTCTTTGCCCTCCATTGGTACATTTTCTTCCTAGCAGTCTTCTTGTTATTTTCATATTCTACTTCTGATTTCTTCAAATCTATATTGGCAACCTTCTTGCCAAATGGCAAACTGAATGTAGTAGCAAGACCTTTGATAGACAGATCAGCATATACTCTGCCATGCTTCTCTACCTTCCTTGTTTGTGGGTTATAGTTTCTTGCACATTCAATGACCAGCTCAGAAGATTCCATGGAATAAGGGAAACCAGCTGCATTCCATATTCTAGATACAAAGACTGCATCCAGCAAGGTGTTGTTACTCTTTTCATCGCTCATTTTAGTCGACCATGCAGCCAGATCTATATTTCCTTGGTGTTATCTGTGATGGCACCATATTTAAACTAGACACCCTCAGGTTGAGCAAACATGGGTTTTATAAATTCTTCCTCTGACTTAGCCAACCGCTTATCCGCCATGGATGCCTGCAATTAACAAAACTGGTCTTACAATTGATATCTTACAAGCATGCATATACAACATATCTTCATTATTCATCATACATATTATACTCTTTCCATATCTCGTTTATCCTGATATGCATAATCTAGAACTTCAAACCAGAAAACCATGATACCTGGATATGCAGAACACGACAACAAGATGGTTTCAATTACTTACCTAATGTGCTTATCCTCTTAATTATGCTGATAACTATGTGGAAGGAATTCAAATACCCACAATGCTTACATATCTCATTCTGGTACAAGCTATATACGTCCGCAGGGAGTCTTATGAGGGTTTGCAAGCTGTACTCTATAAAAACTTGTTTTATCACAAGATAAGTGTAAAATGATTCTGTAAATCACTTTTAACTCCCTCTTTAGGGCAAATTAGGGCAAATTAATTGAAACAGCTGATTTTCTTGTACAAAACTCTCAGATCTCGCCAGGTGTATGTATCGGGTTCGTAATCGGCGGGAACCACCTACCACATCTCTATGCATTTAATGTTATTGCGGCAAGGCATGGGGTGATCCTTGCAAGATAGGATGATATTCAAATATCTGGTGATATTTGGATATCGGGAGATGTTCAAATATGATCCTCTGAACTAAAATGACTTCTCTCTCAGAAAATCAGGGTGACGTCAACCAGATAATAACTCAGTTCATCGTTATCGCACTATGACGTCATCATCATGTTATGTAAGAAGGGTCATGTTTGGAAATATACCTCCACGAGATAAGAAGGATGGTGACGTCATCGTCATGTTTATTTCTTCTTTTACCGGGTTTGGTTGACGTCGTCAGGATATTGGTTCAGGGTGATATTTTGCGACAGGTCAATATTTAAATATTGGGGTGATATTTAAATGTCGGGTGATATTCAGGAATATGACCCTCACAAAATATATGATGTTGTTTATCGGGTAGATATCGTTATCACATAAAATTGGCATCTAGATGTTAGGAGCAAATGATTTTATTGGTGATAATATTAGATCGGGGTGATCTTTTATAATATGACTGATGTTAAGAAATATGATCCTCCCCTCGGAATATCAAGTTTGACCAGGACTTTGACTCACCATAACTCTCGTTCTCTAAGGAATATCAGGGTGATCCAAAAGGCAAACCTGCATGAAATTTTGTGCTCTATCCACCCATGAGGTTACTGTCATGAAATATTAACTTTGAAAAACTGACCTCATCATGATGACTTACCCAGTCCCCTTTATGCAGGGTCATCTGCATTGACTTACTTTTACCAGACTGCCAGCAAGAAGAAAACACAAGCAAAGCCAAACAAAAAAGTTGGGTCCCTGTTTTGTCAAGTCAAAATGGGGCGTGTTGTGTAACCACACAACAACTTGCCACCAAAGAAAACACCAAAATTCCAATGATTCAAGTGATGTGAACACATTATAACATAGCATTCTAACTCTTTCTAAGCATAAGCATCATAATCTTTCTGAATGATAAAATGTCCTCATGGTAACAATGCTAACAAAGGATCAGTAGTGTACAAATGATTAATTATCCTCATCTTGAAAGCAAGTTTAAAACATGAGTAACTGATGTTAAGCTACATAGTTGGAGATCATCCCTCATAGCCAACCAGGATAGAGCCTTGCTACTAGCAGGTATTCATAGCCCTGGCAAGGTTATCTATACAATCCCCCTAAGTAGAGCCCCACTGCCAGTAGACGTCTATAGCCCCGGTAGAGTTACTTAGATGGCCTAATTTTATTATACTTTTGGATTTTTTAACATTTATACTCCATATATTTGATGTCATCATGTAAGCTCAGAATGCAAGGTATGCTCACTTGTTGTTTTAGGTTAGGGATTGCATTGGTAGCAAGGGAGTCCCTTTAGATTTTTCACTTAACACCTATACTTGTGTGTTCACCAAACCCAAGGCTGTTAGGTGAGTCATTGTGAAGAAATCACTTTGGTTAGGAAAAGGCACCCTGATGAAAAGATATCACAGACCTGATCATGATGACTTTCTCAAAATGGGTCACAACCTATATATAAATATGTTCTCATCACTTGAATCTTAACAATTTTGTTATTTTCTGGGGTGATGAGATGCATCATCCTAACTAACCAAAACCAAAACTCAACAAGCAAACAAAGCAAGAACAAAACAAAACACTGTACAAACAACTATACAAATATACATTATGATACACATGACTGACATGAAGCTACTTAGGCTTGGAAATAGTGTTTGAGGAACTGTCCATTAACTGGCAATGGAACATCCTCACCTGTCAAGTTCTTAAGCCTAAAAGTACTGTCTCCTAATATCTCAGAAATTTAGAAGGGACCTATCCATAATTTATCAAACTTACCATGGTCTCCTTTCTTCTCATGGGCTTTATCCCACATCAAGACTAAATCTGATATCCTAAAGGCTTTAATTTTGGCTCTCTTGTCAAACTAGCATTTGACAATAGCCTGATGTTTAGCAAACTGATCAATTTCCTGACTTCTTTTCTCTTCCAAGTGCATCAGCTGAAGCAACCTGACTTCTTAGTTATTGTCTATGCCTAGGTACTCTTGGGCAAACTGCAGGGTAGGAATCTTCAGGTTAACAGGGAGTATGGGATCCACCCCATAGACTAAATGATAAGGTGAGTTTCCTAATGCAGCCTTGTTTTTGGTTTTGTCTACCCATAAGGCATATTTTAGAAGTGTATTCCATTCTCTAGGGTTCTTGTCTACTAACTTCTTTATGATATTCAGCAAATTTTTGTTAGTGGATTTTGCCAATCCGTTCCCTTGGGGATAATAATTAGATGAGAACTTCAATATG
Source organism: Cunninghamia lanceolata (assembly GCA_027924645.1). Taxonomy (NCBI): domain Eukaryota; kingdom Viridiplantae; phylum Streptophyta; class Pinopsida; order Cupressales; family Cupressaceae; genus Cunninghamia; species Cunninghamia lanceolata. The sequence continues at coordinate 12,646,167 of BSBN01001272.1, read as the reverse complement.
ATCCCATAATCAAAGGCCCAACTCGACAATTTGGTTGAAGTAAAAGCAGAGCCATTATCACTTACCAGAGCATAGGGAACCCCATACCTGGTGACTATGTTACTTTCCAAAAATCTGATGACATCTTCTCCACTGCAAGTTTTGCTGCTAGTGGCTTTAGTCCACCTGGTACAATAATCAGTAATTGTTAAAACATACCTGTGGCCTGAAGATAATGGAGGATTAATAGGTCCTATGAAATCCATGCCCCATTGTGCAAATGGGCGCGCCTCCATCACTGGTTGCAAAGGTTGTGTAGCATATCTCTCTCTGTTGGTGGCAACCTAACATACATGACAGCATTTAATGTGCTCAGTAGTATCCTTAAAAATTGTAGGCCAATAATATCCTGCTCTGAGGATAGCATGTGTTGTAGCCAAGGATGAGCCATGTGTTGTTCCAAACTTGTCATGTAGCTCTGATAAAACTTTGCTTGCTTCTAGCCTCTCTAGGCATCTTAGGTATATTCCTTCATAATTTCTCCTGAAAAGTACTCCTGCTTTCATCATGTACTTTTGGGACTTTATTTTCAAGTCTCTTCTTTGTGAAGCCTACAGTCTAGCAGGACATCTTCCAGTGATCAAGATGTGTCTGATATCTGAGTACCACTCTCCACTGTCCTTCTCATTAATAACATACTGCTGACTTGTAATATTTGGATCAATTTCTGATATCATTTAGCTTAAAGCCTATCCTCTTACCAATTTCATGGGTGTGATTTCCATGTCATATTCTTGTAATACTGTGATCCACTTAGCCCTTTTTTCACCAGGCTCACTTTGCATTAACAGCATCTTCACTACTGCATCTGGCACCACAGCAATCACTTTGCTTCTCAGAATGTAATGCCTGAATTTCTTTATTGCTCTGACCAAAGCAAGAGCTTTCCTTTCAACATCTACATATCTCAATTCAGCGTCTTTGAAAGGGCAGCTCATGAAAGCTATAGGTTTCTCTTATTTTTCTTCATTCCTCTGGGTTAGCACTGATGCAGAGGTATGTTCTAAAGCAAATGAATAGATATAGAAGTCCTTGGTGTAGTCTAGACTGATGAGGACAGGAGCATCAGAAATAGCTTTCTTTATGTCTTCAAAGGCTGCTTTAGCTTTTGATGTCCACTCAATCTTTGCATCCTTTTTCAGCATAGCATTTAAAGGTCTAACTATTTCAGCAAAACCAGTGATAAATTTTCTCACAAAATTAATCTTAGCAAAGTAAGATTTGAGCTCTTTCTTGCTTCCTGGAAGCTGTAATTTCATAATGGACTCCACCCTGTCAGGATCAATGATAATCCCATTTTCAGTTATCAGGTGACCTAGCAACTTTCCTGTTGTTACCCCAAATATGCATTTCTTGGGGTTCAGTGATATTCCATATTCTTCACATTTTTTCAGTACATTTCTGAGATCTGCTACATGGCTTCCTCTATCTTTAGAGAATACTGTTAAGTCATCCATGTATATGATTATGCATTTTCCTATTAAGCCTCTGAAGCTATGTCCATTGCACGTTGGAATGTTGCTCCAGCATTTATCATCCCAAATGCCATACGTCTATAAGCAAATATCCCCCACTTTGTGGTGAAGGCAGTTTTTAGTCTGTCAATCTTGTCAACCATGACCTGATTGTAGCTCGAGAAACCATGCAAGAATGACATCATTTTTTCTCCATTGACAATCTGCAGAACTTCATCTAATGAGGGTAAAGGATAATTATCATTCTCTGATGCTCTGTTCAGGTTCCTAAAGTCCACACATAGCCTGATGTCTCCATTCTTCTTTCTCACTGGGACTAGATTAGCCACCCAAGTGGAGTGCCTCATAGGAAATATAATCCTGGCATTCAATAGCTTCTTGACTTCTTCAAAAATTATTGGTTCAAGCAAAGCATTGACTGGCCTTTGCTTCTGTCTAAAGGGTTTAGCATCTGGCTTGAGGGGTATAGTGTGAGTTATAACTGATGTGTCATATGTCTTCAACTCATCATAAGACCATGCAATGAAATGGATGTAATCTTTAAGGGCCTGAGTTATTCCTTCTAACTCTTCTGGTGTGCAAACCTTACCAATCAAGACATTTCTCTTGTCATCATTTTGTCCAATATTCACTTGTGAATACTGTCCTCCATCAGCCTTTGGAAGATCCTTCTATTTTAACATGTTATCCACGTCAAATGTTCTTTCTAGCTCTATCATCCCTTTCAGAATCTTATTACTGGGCAACTCTAAGATTTCTTCCTCTTCCTAGACATGCTCTTCCACATTGTTCTCATCTATGATCTGAGCATCAAATATATCTCTGTTAGAGATGAAATCTAGGATATGTTGATCATCATCAAAAACTTGGAGATTAGTAACATTATCAGGTACTAATGGCACTAATACCAACTCTACTGAAAATCTCTTTAGGCCTGATATGGACAAGGGCTCTAATGTACTGGCAGCCTGTGCTAAGGCATCTACCCTATGGTTCTGTTCTCTAGGTACATGGGTGATATTAAATGCATCAAAGTCTTCAATCAAATCCCACACTCTGTGTCTATAATTTGACAATTTCTTATAGTTGAAAGAGTAAATTCCTCTTACCTGTCTGACAACTAATTCTGAGTCTCCAAAGACATGCAAAATTTTTACCTTCTTCTTGAGACCAAACAGTATCCCATGTATTAGAGCTTCATACTCTGTCACATTATTGGTACAGGGAAACTGTAGTCTGTAAGCAGCTAAGTAGGATTTTCCTGATGGATCAATGAGATCAATCCCTACTTCAGCTCCTTATTTAGACTTGGATCCATCAAATCTAAGGATCCAGGGTTTATCTTCAGCAGGAGGCTTAGCTGAGCTTTCTCTCTTCTTTGCAGCTCTAGCAGCTGCACCACCTAATATCCATTTTAACTTAGGAATTTCAACCTTCTCAATTTTCATCTTTCCTTTCTTCTAGGAAACTAATCTATCTGCTTTCTTTCCATCACTAGGAGGATGATCTTCTGAACTAGGCATTATATGCCTCTTTAAAATATGTAAGCATAGTGAACAGGCAGTCTCTGAGTGAGGTGCCTCATGCAATCTACACCATCCTTCAATCAGTGCATCTTGTGGAGGTTTCTCATCATCAGATAATTCATAATCTGACTCCATCAGACAATCACTCCCAGGGGTGATCTTATTATTTCTATTATCCTTCTTCTCATTATAGACCAGAATTTCTTCTGTCTTCTGGATAAAATCTTCATTATGACTCACATCTTCTCATATTCCTGCAGTAGACGAACAAGAATCAGTATGATCATCATCACCACATACGGAACTTACCTCTGATGATGATGATGATGTTTCTCTGCATGTTTGCTTGAGGTCCATCATGTCAATGCATGCTTCACAAGTTTTCTCAGAATGTGCTTCATCGTGTAATCTGCACCAACCATCAATCAAAATGTCATGAACAGGTATATCTAATAATCGACAGCGTTCTACCTATTTAGACAAGTATACTTCAAAACTTTTAAAATGATCTACTTTTGTTTCATCTCCATGATCATGACCAGATCTTAAGACTACAGTGTTATCGTCATGAGGATGATCGTTAAGATCATGATCATCATGAAAATCATACATCAGGACCTCCTCTATTCTGACAGTCTGAGGTCTAATAGAATATACTCTAGGTTCAACATTCACGTACATGATCTCATTTGTTTTGTTGTACTCGGTGATCATGTGTTTCATCCTCAGTTCAGCGTCTACCCTTATCTGGTTTGGTATACCTCTCCAAGGTAGCCACATGTGACTGAAGTCAGTAGACATATATCCATTGAGGGTTTTAGACCAATCCCTGCTAAGTAACATTCTATATGTATCAGGTATGTCTACTACCTAGATGTCAATATAGTACTGAAACCTAGGGTATGATGCCAATTGCATGTGAATGTGAGTTAACTCCCCTATTACATTCACCTTTGTCTTGTCTAGTTGGGTTACCTTCTTCAAGGATTTAACAGGATGTAGTCCTAAAGCATTGCATATTGACAGGGGCATGACATTTGTAGATGCATCTGAATCTACCAAACAGTTGTGTAAATTCTTACTAAACATCCTTATAGTAAGGAGGAAAGGTGGTGACTCACTTTTGTCCCTATACAAGGTCATGTGGGAGGTTTCTGCAGCTTGGACCGTAGCTGGTACTTTATGTTTGACAGTGTTATCTTTAGCAGCATGATCTCCATTGCTAAGCTAACCTTGGGGATGACTATCCTCTCTAGGAGCAGGATCATCCAGTGATTTCATGAATGCCTTCTTAATTGTAGGAGTTTTCAACAACTCTAATAGAGATAGGCTGATCTTTACTTTCTTCATCTCATCTGCCAGATATGTGACTGATTTGTCAGATTCATGAGGTAGGCCAACAGCTTTTGATGCTATGTTCTGTGGTGATAGATACTGTGCATTTACCTTTGGAAATCCCAGATTGGTACTTGCCTTGGGATCAGGAGGTGTGTTAAAATTATTTGGGGGCAAGGAACTAGTTAATGGACCAGTAGGTCTGTTGGAATTACTTCTCAGATTATAATTGTGTTTACCCTGATATTGTTGCTGGTAAGCATGCACTTCTTCAGGCTCATTTGATGGCTCATTCTCATCTTCAAAGGGGAAAACATAATTTGACTCAAAAGCCATGGCTGATTCTTCACATGTCTAGGTGTAATTCTGGTGAGATGACACAATCTGCTAATGAGGTTGATTAGTATAACTTTCTAATACAAATGCTAAGTCATATCCACAAGGGACAATCTCATTTCCCTCTACCTGAGGTGGATTTTCAGAAGTATTAGACACTTCAGTTTGGAAAATGCTAGCAGCAATTCTAAATTGTGGACAGTCTAATTCTGCATGAGCATTTGTATTGTGTATCCTACACCAATTGGTGAGGGCTGCCTTAGAAAGATTGACTCTGGTAGTATGCTTGGCTTCAGTAGGTGGCTGATTATCTAAAGGTGATGGTAATGAGCCATTATTTGGCCTGGAGTTCCATACTCTAGGCTGTCTAGGGTGATTGTTGTTACCACTGTTATTGTTGTATTTATTGTTGTTGTACCCCCTATCAGGATAACTAGGTCTATCATTGGTGTAACCTCTATTCTGATTAGGTTGAGAATAGAAGTTTTGATTTCTCAGATAAGTGACCTCTGTAGTTAGTTTTCTTAGTTGAGCAGAGATTTCTTTGATTTCTTCTTTCTCCTCCTGAGCTTTAGCCACTACATTTTCAGTTTGAGGCTTGAAAAAAGAGGACCCAGTGTTATTGTTCTGATCCACACCCTGAGGCACTTGTGTTTGACTTGGATAATGTGGCACTTGACCATTTCCATTAGGAGGAGGCATGATACTTAGAGGGGATATCTGCAATGGCATTGGCATGACTTCCGGAGGTACCATAGCTCCATTACTGTGGCTGGGGAGGATATCCTAGATAACCAAGAAGTGTAGGAAAGGCTATGTTCGGTGTAGGAGCAGGGACTAACTGCTAATTGACTTTGATAGCTTCTTGGAAAGCTCCTATCAAAGTTGTGATTTCAGGATGTGCTCTCCTGATGAACATGGAAGTTAAAGGATCCAGAGCTGAATAGTAGATACTCCTAGTAGTAGCATCTGCTACAACATATGGGGCAACTAATTTGGATAACATTGTCTGGAACCTAGCATTGAAATTGGAGATAGGTTCTCCCTCAAACCTCTTAATTGTGGCAAATAGGTGATAGTTCATTGAAGGATCTATTGGTATCTTGAACTTATCAGTGAAAGCTTTCTCTAGGACATCCCATGATCCAATAGAACCTCGACCAAGACTAATATACCAATTATAAGCTTCTTCCCCTAAGGAAAAAGGAAATAATCTGCATACAACGTCCTAATGCTCTATTCTGGCTCTATAGCAAGCTTCTTTAAAAGTTCTGATGTGATCATCTGCATCTTGATAAGGATGATATTTTGGACACATTTTGTCTAGATTCTTTGGTAAAGTGTGATATGCAGTGAAGGTCAAAGGTGATTCTGCTGCAAAGAATGACATTGCAACCGGAGGAGGTTAAGCCTGTGGTATGGTCAGCTAAGGTTGGACCTAGGGTTGAGGCTGAACAGGAGGTGTCATAGATAACCCTGAAGGTATTTACAAACCAATAGGGGTTACAGGAGGAGGCTCTAGTGATGCTCCTGATGCACTAGAGCCTGGAGTGTGATGGATGTCTACTGTTCTAGGTCTGAACCCTCTAACAAGTAATTCTTCAAATATCCCACTGGATCTAGACCTGGTATTTATCCTGTGAGCTAGGATGTCTCAAATTTAAGCAAATCAGCTGAATGACTATAAAGATTAGCTAGAATTTACCAACAAGGAAGGTATTTATGGTTAGAAAAGTATACTGACTGGATATTTGCAGAATATTTGCAGAGGTACTACAAATATGAAGTGATATTTGAAGTTTTGTGTCATGAGCGGCAGGATATCAAGTTTTCAAGCTTTTACCTCAAAGATTTGGGCAAATTTACATGAGACAAGGCTTACTTCTGCAAATTCATGATGATTGGTTGTAAAGCTTGCAATATTTATGATTGATCTCAACAACTTTACATAGGATTAGTATATATAAGCTTAGAACAACAAATATTTGCATCTAACTTGGAAATTTAACGATGTCTAAGCGTTACCTTTCAATCTTTATCATCACCTAAAGTACTGATGATGATCCTCTAGCTTATGGCCCTTCTTCTAGCGCCAATTTATGTTGAGATGTTAGTCATAAACAAACATAGAATAAAAGTACACATTAACCTTTATTCATCTTAAAAGATGTGATGAATTCAAAGAATTCATGATCCCAAGTCTCCGATGATTAGATCTTAATCTTCAGACGTTACTCAGAGGTTGATGTGTGTTGTTGTTTCCATTTTGGGGCCTTACGTAGATCTCATCAGTAAGATAATGTTTCCTGTAATGATGCTGCACAGAGAGTTATTCTACATAGGATACGCTTCAAATAATGTATCTATCTTTAAATCTTTGCATGATATTTGTAATTTTGACATGTTTTAAACTCAAATATGCTGAATATGTTCAATTATCTACGGGATGTCTGCATATTTGCATTGTTTGCTCAAGATTGTCAATTATTCACAATTATGATGATAAAATGCTCTAAAATTGAAAGAAATTGAAAGAAATACTTCAAATTAATGTTGAACCTTCAGCTATTGAGCCACATATACATCAGATACAGTCATGAAGAGAACAAATCAAACCATATGTTCACCAGGACATTCCACAGCTAGATACAGTCAATGCTAACTTCAAAGGAAAGGCATGAAAACAACACATGTAAGTCGATATGCACTCCAAGAGACGAAGCAAATCACAGCATGCATCAAGAATTCATACACTGATTACTCAAGATTTATGATGGATTGTAATCAAAACAATCTTCTCATTCATTAAGTATGCAAGAACATATATGTATACAACAACTTTGAAATAAGCCCTAAATACTTCAGCAAACAGATTTCAATTAAGTTTCAAATCTTTAAAATGAGGCATCCCTGCACCTTTTATAGAACAAAGTGAGGGAGCCATTACAATTGATCTATGATCTAGATTTATCTATTAAAATCTACGGTTCACATTTCATTGACCAAGTCAACTCTTTCCACGTGGCACAGGTTGCCAGCTAGCAACCATCTGACAACTTACTTTCCTAAGTATCAGAAGCTTATGTCATTTCTTGGTAATGCATCTTCATCTATTCTTTATCCTCCAAGTTCCTCATCTCCATCATCAGGAGCATCAGGATCATCGCTTTCCAAATCTTCATCATCCTGATGAGCTTCTCCTTGTACATGGACCTGCATGGATGTCTGGATATTTTCATATGACTGTACTATCTTCTCTATCTCCCTGCCATCTTGAGTTCTTTCTTTGATGATGGCCTGCCTATGCATTTGATATTTCCCTCAGAGGTTCTCTAACTTACTTCTCCTATTGTTGGATGTTTCGTTTTAATTCTCCATCCTGACCTTGATCCTCATGATCTTATCCATAGTTTCCTCTGTCAGGTGGTTTAGAGGATCATCAGCTACCTATTGGAAATTGCTATGTAGAGCTTTAATGGCAAACTCCTCATCTTGATTTTTTATCTTGCCCTCTACCTTTCCTTCTAATGCTTCCAAAATATTAGCCTCAAACGACATCATATCATGCAGCTTCATGCCGATATCTCTTAGTTTACTGTTGCATCTTTTAAGCACATCACATTCAAACCTGATGTCTTTGTACCATATGTCTATTAATAGTGCATTATTGTTATTTAATACCTGATTACTTATGAGAATTTGAGGATTAATCCTCTTTATTTCCTCCAAGGCAGTCAAAGCTTTCTCCAGCTGAAAGAACCTTTTCCCGATCTCCATCTGTAATTTATCAACTTTTTTCCTGGAGATACCTAAAGAATTCCTCCTCTTCAAAGAGGCTTTTACCACTTCCTCTACTTCATCAAACATAGATAACATCCACTTTCTTGTTATGGATGACTCATGCTTCATGAGATCCAATTTATTTACCTTATCTTGAGAAATAGCAGTCAATGGGACTACAGGATCACTTGATGTATCCTCAGGGTTAATTAACCCTTTTATGTAAGTATGTAACTGAGCAATGTGCTCCTTGTGCTATTTATTTTTCTCTTTCTCTCTTTTCACCTTTTGGGTTAATGAATCAATTATATCTTTACCTTCTTGGCCCTCTTGATCCTCATTGGCAAATCCCAAATCTACTATACTAATCTGGAATTCATCGAGAGTGATCTTGTCTTTTTCTTTGTCCGCTGTAGGAACAGCCACCTGGGTGGTCCTTCTACCCGTAACAGGATCTCTTCTTATTGCAAAAGTTATTCTAGCCTTCCTCTAAGGCTTTATTAAGGTTTCAGAAAACAATGTGGATATATCAAATTCTTGTGCTTCTATACCTGATTCTACGCCAATTTCTTTCTCGAGCCACTGAGGAATTTGATCTTTTGACTGTTGGTCTCCATCATCATCATGATGATCACCCTGATCTTCAGTATCCACCATCATGTTCAATGGGGAGGTTGATTTTCTCATCTCTTCCTCATGATGTTCCTCATGAAGGTGATCTTTGTGTATATCCTCATGTTGAGGAATTTCTTTTTCTGAAGGGTGATCCTGCTAATCATCTGCATGTTTATCATGATCCTAATCTTTTACTTCCTCCATGGGTATCTCATCCACTTTGGTGATTTATTCATCATGAGGCATATTAGCTTCTGTGGATGTCATTGTGTCTACCTTAGGTATACTAACTTGATTTGAAGTTGCAATCTGTTCCGCAGCTGTAGTAATTACTTCTTGAACTTTGAGGGTAGGATCAACTGATGTATCCTTTTCTTCCCCTCCCTTGTCTTGGACTTCAACTATCTTGGGTTCAATAGGTACTTCCTTTTGTTGTTGCTCACCCATATCCAAAATGTGGCCTTCTATTTCTGCCATCTTCACTTCCTCAACATTTTCTTCTTTATCGGGAACACCTGCTTGATTTTCAGGACTTGCATCCTTTCTATATGTAACATCAATCACTGTAGGACTGGTTACCTGATCAATCAATATATCAAGCCCCATCTCTTGGGCTACCTTTTCTAGGCTCTTTCCTTTTTCCTGCTCTACTCTTTTCAGTTCTTCTAACACTACCACCTGGACTGATGGTGTACCTTGTGGTGTTATGCGAGTGTTAGCAACAAGAGTCTCCATTCGTTGTGAAGCAACATTATCCACCACTTCATCATCTAATAGGTCAACAGTCTCATCTAATGAGAAATGACCTCCTTGACTTGTGCGAGTGGTTTCTTTCATTTGTTCTTCAGTTTGTTCAGTCTTAAACTGAACAATGGTAGGGATTGATACATCATGCTATAATTCCTTTCTAAACACTCCACTACCTACTCCCCTTAACATTATAGGGTCATGTCTTATCTCACCTCTCATGGATGTTCTGGGTTTGTTAGGTGTGGAAGCCATCACCTGAGGTGCTTTTCTATTTTTGATGAGGGGCAATGGGTCTTCTTCTACAAGCTGTTCATCAAAAGGAACATCCTCTTCAATTTGTGCTCGTGATGCCTGACCCTCCTCATATGTTTCCATAGTTTTAACAGCCAGCCTCTAAATCTTTTTAGCCTTTTGCGTATCCTTAGGAGGCGGTGCTGATAATGCTGACACTAGTTCTGATACTAATGCATCTTCAGCTATTATTATGACTCTCTCAATTATCACCCATTTTGGTTCAGCATCAACTTTCTTACCTCTTCGGGGTCTCTTGCTTTTCTCAGGAGGTGGTGCTCTCTCTCCTTTAGACTTCCTCTTTTCATTCAAGAAATCATCATATTCTTCTTCAAAAACCTCTTGTCTTTTCTTCTTATTGTCCACCATGATGGCAACACCTCCTTTCTTCAGTGTATTTATCTGGTCATTGACCCATGCTTGGGTCAGCTGCAATGTCCTTCTTGTGAATGGATCTAAGGAGATGTCCTCATGTATGGTGACATCTGGTGCTGAGATGGTATCATTGTATACCTTTTTCTCCTCATATTCATCAGCCATTACTGCTCCATCATCTTTCTTCAATTGTGCCGAGATTGAAATGCAATCAAAGGTCTTGATCTGGTTGAGTATAAGCCTTTGATATCTTCTTCTTCTGGCTTCAGCTTCATCTTCACAATCTGCCTAGAAGTCTTCAAGATGTCTTTGATGGATGGGCTTCCCCGTGATCTTTTGCATCCCTCCATATGGATCATATGATCTTTTCAATGGAAATGGCTGGAAATTCATCATAGTTAGACCAGCTATGGCCTTTTTAATATTCTCAGAATCTGGGCACATATACCAGCCCATGGTGACTGGAAACAATACTGGTGGAAGCTTGTTGTTAGCTTTGTAAGCATTCAGTATTGTGGAAATTTGTCTTAAAAATTCCATTAAGACAACTGCATCTGTAGGGTATCTTGGGAGCATGAGAGGCTCCTCCTCAAAGCCTTCAATTATGATGTAAGAGAAAGTTATAAATTGAATAAACCAGGCTCCATGCCTGTATATGACTTCCTGAGCCTCCATGCTTAGTCTTTTAGTTCGGTCCTCCTCCATTGTTCTTACCAGATGCACAGAGAATGCATCATTCACTAGTTTATAATCTTGGAGGTAATTTGCTCTTTGCAGTTGGGGATGATGATCCCATATATGTGCATCATTTGTTGTGCCACCAATTCTCCCAATTGTAATCAATACATCAAATGTACCCTTGTAGGCACATGAATAAACTATGTATGAGGTCATGTAGAAGGAACAATCTGGACCTCCTAGGTTCATCAGCTGCTCATCTAGAGCATCACTTATCATCTTAGCCCACATTGGCTTGTTATCTATGTAAAGGCACATCAGGATGATTGCATACATCCAGTCCTTAAAACTTCCAGCATTAGGCTGGCCTATCACTCTACTGAGTAGGGCTATCATGTACTGGTATTCATCATCAAAGTCAAATTTATATAAGTGCACTGGAAGTTTAGCTGCTGCAGGATAAGGACTATTCTTCGCCCTCCATTGGTACATTTTCTTCCTAGCAGTCCTCTTGTTATTCTCATATTCTACTTTCGATTTCTTCAAATCTATATTGGCAACCTTCTTGCCTAATGGCAAACTGAATGTAGCAGCAAGACCTTTGATAGACAGATCAGCATATACTCTGCCATGCTTCTCTACCTTCCTTGTTTGTGGGTTATAGTTTCTTGCACATTCAATGACCAGCTCGGGAGATTCCATGGAATAAGGGAAACCAGTTGCATTCCATATTCCAGATGCAAAGACTGCATCCAGCAAGGTGTTGTTACTCTTTTCATCGCGCATTTTAGCTGACCATGCAGCCAGATCTATATTTCCTTGGTGCATATCTGTGATGGCACTATATTTAAACTAGACACCCTCGGGTTGAGCAAACATGGGTTTTATAAATTTTGCCTCTGACTTAGCCAACCGCTTATCCACCATGGATGCCTGCAATTAACAAAACTGGTCTTACAATTGGTATCTTACAAGCATGCATATACAACATATCTTCATTATTCATCATGCATATTATACTCTTTCCATATCTCGTTTATCCTGATATGCATAATCTAGAACTTCAAACCAGAAAACCATGATACCTGGATATGCAGAACATGACAACAAGAGGGTTTCAATTACTTACCTGATGTGCTTATCCTCTTAATTATGCTGATAACTATGTGGAAGGAATTCAAATACCCGCAATGCTCACATATCCTATTCTGGTACAAGCTATATACGTCCGCAGGTAGTCTTATGAGGGTTTGCAAGCTGTGCTCTGTAAAAACTTGTTTTATCGCAAGATAAGTGTAAAATGATTCTGTAAATCACTTTTAACTCCCTCTTTAGGGGAAATTAGGGCAAATTAATTGAAACAACTAATTTTTTTGTACGAAACTCTCAGATCTCGCCAGGTGTATGTATCAGGTTCGTAATCAGTGGGAACCACCTACCACATCTGTGTGCATTTAATGTTATGGCAGCAGGGCGCGGGGTGATCCTTGCAGGATAGGATGATATTCAATTATCGGGTGATATTTGGATATCGGGTGATGTTCAAATATGATCCTCTGAACTAAAATGACTTCTCTTAGAAAATCAGGGTGACATCAACCAAATAATAACTCGGTTCATCGTTATCGCACTATGACATCACCATCATGTTATGTAAGAAGGGTCATGTTTGGAAATATACCTCCACGAGGTAAAAATGATGGTGATGTCATCATCATGTTTATTTCTTCGTTTATCGAGTTTGGATGATGTCATTAGGATATTGGTTTGGGGTGATATTTTACGACAGGCTGATATTCAAATATCGGGGTGATATTTAAATGTCGAGTGATATTCAGGAATATGACCCTCGCAAAATATATGATGTTGTTTGTCAGGTAGATATCATTATCGCATAAAGTTGACATTCGGATGTTCGGAGCAAATGATTTTATTCTGTGATAATATTAGATCAGGGTGATCTTTCATAATATGACTAATGTTAAGAAATATGATCCTCCCCTCGGAATATCAGGTTTGACCAGGACTTTGACTCACCATAACTCTCATTCTCTAAGGAATATCAGGGTGATCCAAAAGGCAAACCTGCATGAAATTTTGTGCTCTATCCACCCATGAGGTTACTATCATGAAATATTAACTTTGAAAAATTGACCTCATCATGATGACTTACCCAGTCCCCTTTATGCAGGGTCATCTGCATTGACTTACTTTTACCAGACCGCCAACAAGCAGAAAACACAAGCAAAGCCAAACAAAAAAGTTGGGTCCCTATTTTGTCAAGTCAAAATGGGGCGTGTTGTGTAACCACACAACAAGGTCTTAGGGAGAACTTCTATTAACATGCTAAGGTTGGGCTCCCTTCAAGGCATTAAATCAACTTCCTCATTACAACCTTCAACTATCTAGCAGTTTGTGGATGATACCATCATCTTTGGTATTACTTTTGTGGTCAAGGCTAGAAGATGGAAAAAATCTGTTGAATGATTATGAGGCTATCTCAGGTCAGAGTATCAATTTTAAGAAAAGTCAAATATATTTTTTTAATACTCCTAGTGAGCTACAACAGAGAATTAAAGTTACTTTGGGTTGCTCTAGTGCCCAGCTTCCTACCTCTTACCTTGGCTCCCTCTTACTATTAAAAAAGTTACTTTGGCTTATTAGAACTCATTTCTGGAAAGAATTCAAAAAATATTGGTTGTCTGGAAGGGTGAACTGCTCAGCCAAGCTAGGAAATTCTAGCTCCTTAAACTTCTCTCTATGGAATTCCCATTTATTCCCTTGGTCTTTTCAAAATCCCCAAGTATTTGGCTGAGAAGTTTGAACATATCCAGAGAAATTTCCTACGGTCAGAGGTGGAGGATAAAAAGAGAATAGCCTTGGTCAGCTGGGATAAGTGAGTTTTCCTAAAACCCAAGGGGGATTGGGAGTCAGAAAAATTCACCTAATCAATAATGCCTTAATTACCAAAGTTGGGTGGAACTTGGTTAATAATAATAAGGACTGGAGTTTCATCATAAAAGCCAAGTACCTCAAAGGTATACCGAGTATCAAATTTTTCTCAGAACTTGGTCTCCCAAAAGGTTCTATTATTTGGATAAGCACTCTTAAGATTAGAGGCCTACTACAGAAAGGCATTTAATGGAATATTGGTAATGGTAGATGCATTAGCTTTTGGGAAGATGTGTGGTTTGGGGACTAGTCCCTTAAAGATCTCCCTTTTGGTAGACTGGCTGACAGAGCCAACAATTTCTTTAGCTCCTCTATTTCTAACTATGTTCTTCATAATGGCTCTCTAAGCAACTAGAAATGCCTAATGGATTGTTGTCTGGGCCAAAATGACTTGAGTCATCTTGCTTCAAAGCTCCAAAGGAATCTTAATAACTATAGACTTCCTTTGTTCCTGAAGGAGGATAGTTTTGTCTAAGAAAGAAATAGCAGAGGCATTATCACTATTAGAACTGCCTACATCCTATTGTTAGACCCTACTATTGATAGATTTTGCAACAAAATCTAGAATCATAAGTTTCTTCCTGAGATTAATTTCTTTTGGTGGGCTGCCAATCATAACAAATTCTCACACTAGATAATCTCCAAAAAAGAGGATTTCAACTTCCCAATAGGTGTGTTTTATGTCAAAAAGAAGAGGAATCAGTTTCTCACTATCTCTTTCTTTGTGACTTTGCTAGGGATATTTGGTGCATGACTTTACAGAAATTGGGAACTATTTGGGTGTTCAATGATAATCTGAATGCCTTTATTTAGGAATTGTCCCTCCTATTTTCCTTTCCTATGGTTAAGGAGCTTTGGAAACAAATTCATCCACACCTTGGGTGGATCCTCTAGAAGGAAAGAAATAATAGAATTTTTAGGGATATTTCCAGGACCCCTCTGGATGTCTTCCAAGCTTTCTAAAAACTTCTTGAAAATATATCCACATGTAAAATGGACTCTACTAAAGTTCCCCATAGTCATATTGAGGTGGAGATTGTGAACAACTGGGGTATCTCTAAAGACCTCTCTAAGGTGGATAACTCAAATAATCTTTCTAGGGCTAATACTTGATGGAGACCCCCCAAGTGGGTTGGTGTAAATTAAATTTTGATGGGGCTTCCAAGGGTAATCCAGGTCAGGCTAGTGGTGGGGGATTATTAGGTCTAACAAGGGATATTTCTTGGCTTCTTTCATAGGAGGGGTTGGAATTAGGACTAATAATAAATTGGAGGATTTGGCCATGCTTTGGGGTGTTAAACTGGCACACTCTCTAGAAATTAATAAATTTCATGTTGAAGGAGATTCTAAAGTGATGGTGGATTTGGTGTGAGGTAAAGCCAATCCTAGTTGGGAGTTATTGGATCTTGTTAGTGATATCAAAATTCTCCTTAATGGTTTTGAAGAATATGAAGTTTCTCATATCTTTAGAGAAGGTAACAAAGTTGCAGATGCCTTGGCCAATTTAGGCATAAACAACACTTCTTAGAGGTGTTGGGGGTAGATAGGGAACATCCCAGGCAATATTCAAATCCTAATAAATAAAGATGTTAATGGCCTTTGCAAATAAATTTGCTTATGATTTCCTCCCTCCAGGGGATTATAATGGGTCTTTTTGGCTTTGGGTTCATTTGTTTGGGGTGGCCTTCGTTTGGGTTCCCCTCTTCAATCGTAACTATCATATAATTAGGAATATGTTTGATAATCCTAAAGGGGTTTCTAGTTATTAGAAGTTTGATCCTCATGTTAGTTTTGATCCTCGACCTCTGATGGGAAAAGGATCCCAATGGACTACATTTCATTTTGGAGGGAGGACCATTGCTAAGGAGGATTTTCAAATTCATCATTTTATTTTGGGGAGTAATCTCATGAATAATGACTGGAACCATTTGAGTTAGCATGATGATGCTGATTGGACTGGGAGTCAAGGGAGTTCACATGTTAATGCTAACAAGATGACAAGCTAGATGGGAAGTAATGATTACAAGACTTTCCAAAGGATTTGCATTAATTCTGATCTAAGGTGGTGGGTGTACTTCCTCTACTTGGTAGCAAATATATGTGAGCTAAATCATTCGATTAATCCCCATTGTTTAATGCCCATGAATTCTAGCAAAACAATCATTACTTTTTAATGGAGAGAAGGGAAGAATCAAGAAACCCCCATCACGAGATTAACTTGCATATTTTCTTAAGGATTTGTAAAAGGGCTGAAGATTTGGCTGCGAAGTTGTATTGTTATCCTTCTTTGCTTTTGAATTTGAATTGGCTACTTATTGTGAGAATAGATTAGCAGCCATGGGAGGTGACAAGGTAAGGATGAAGCCCTTATCGTGTGAAGAATTTAAACAAGACCCCACATTGTAGTATATTTGTGAGAGGGCGGTGTGTCATCTTTTCTTTTAAAGTGTTGAATGGCCATGATGAGAACCTTTCTCACTAATTTTCTGACTCATGGGACATGTTGAATGTAATGAATACTGAGAGGGGGGGTGAATCAGTATTCCATAAAACCAATTCTTAACATGTTCATTAATCTAATTACTAAAATTAATAATGTAACGTCAGAAAATGTCCCCTTGGGGGCTTTTCCCTCATAAGGTTTAGCTCCCGAGTCTTTAGCATGCATTTAGGACATCTTAGTTCATATTTTGGCATCCCAATGGAATGAGACCTAGGTTTCATGGAAAAGTGGACCTAGGAGGACCCCTTGACCTATACCCTACCCAAAATAGGGGGGAGGACTTGGGCACCCATACCCTAGTCCTACCCGCCCTAATTTATGGTGTCAGTTTATGACCGTTATTTGGGTCCTTTACCAATGCGGTAAGTTTAAATTATGAAAATCTTGGCGGGAGTATTTGTAGTTGCATATAAAAGCATGCTTAGGCATTCATTTATAAAATAGATCTCAATTATATGGAAATTGTGATGTTCAAGTGTTCTCAAGGTGATTCAAGGCTTTCATTGTGTTGCAAGAGCATACTTGTGTGGTTTATGTGTTTGTATTTGCAGATTTGAGCATCCATTTCATCATGGAATGAAGAGCATCTTCCTCCCATGATATCTTCACTACAAGGTGACATTATATTATGTTTTCATTATCAATTCCTTTGGTTTTTGCCTCTACCTCACAAGGGCACGCACTCTCTATTTGACAACGGTGTTTAGGGACTTAAGTGTCCTCTGAGGCTTGACTGAGGTAAGCCTCTAAACACCACAACCCCCTCCCAAAGTCTTGTGATTGCAGGTTACAGGTGTCACATTTTAGAAAAGTGAAGTTGCAAGAAGGATTGGTAGACATCAAGGATTTAAGATCTAAAGAGAAGCAGGACACCGGAGCATTTCTAGGACTTGGGCACTCACTCTAGTGTCCCCCGTAGCTAAATTTCTAGAAACAAGAGTTACAGTGTTGATCAGTGTCAAAAGGAGGTCCAAATCCTGCAAAGAAACTAGTACCTTGGACTATGGCACCCTCTCTAGTGTCCCTGACTGTTCCGCCTTGAAACCCTAAAAACAAGTACTCTGTGATTTTCTATTTTACTTCTGTCTGTAAGAGCTTTTTCCTTTATTCGTCAGTTTATTGATGTATTTGCATAATTAGGGTTTTAAAGATCAATTAAGCATAAGAAAAGATAAATTGGTGATTAAATTCCCTAATCCAAGATTCCCTATATCTCATAGCAATCTACGGTATGATAGTGAATTACCACTCGACCCTAGATCCTTGAATGTAAAGCGGAAAGGTGGATTCAAACATCAAAACACTAAAACATTAACAAATCCAATTTTCCACTAAACATTTTGGTGAACTTATATTTTTGGACTTAAATTGCAACTTGATGAGTGTGTGTCTTCATATTTGGATTGATTTCATTCATTCAGATAGTCTTTCATCTTATTACATTGAGAAAATTACAAAAAAAAAATGAAAAATTTTCAAAAATTTGAAAACCCTAGCTTGCATTTTCATATAGATCACTAAAGTGCATCAATTCTTTCTAAATTTTCCTAATTCATGATTTTTCCATCATATCTAATATAAAAAACAAAAAAACAAAAAAAATCAAAAATTTGCATTGCATTTTCATCATTAATTTGCTAGGCTTTTGTAGAAATTTTGACAATTTTCATTAAACCTGGTAATTCCAAAATCTAGGGTTAGTAGGCAAAATCTTCTTTCAGATTTTTCTACTAATTTTAGAGGCTCATTCAAATTTTCATTTGGCTGTAGTCTTTCATTTTAGTGTAAATTTTTATTTAGATTTAAAATATTTGCATTTTTGCATAGAAAATTTCAACAAAAAACTAGCAATTTTCATGCATTTTCATTAGATTTGCATTGGCATTTTGCATTTTAGGGATTGTAATTCATTTCTAGATCTGAGAGTATCATTTTCATCATAAATCAGACCTCAAATCATTCACATAACATTTTGTGCCAAGATCTCAAACCTAGGGCTTCCAAAACATTGATTTTCACTAAATTTGGCCTTATCAACTCTCTAAACTTGCACCATAGGTGTGTTGTGGAGGTTATTTTTTCACTAATTGGCTGTTATTAGGGTAATTATTTTCTATCCCTTCTAAAAATCTTCACAACACCCTTTTAACGGGCTCTTGTATTGAAAATTCGGCGAAAAACTACACATTTTGACTATTTTTCCCTAAGGTTTGACCTAATTTGCACTCCAAGTGTGTTGTGATCAATTTTATGGATTTATGTGACTGATATCATTGATTTTACTTGCTGCACCTCCTAAAATTCATTACAACACTCTTTTTGATAGGTCTTGGAACTGAAAAATCGTGAAAAATAGCCTATTTTTACTATATTTCACTAGGGTTTTACCTTAAGTGGCACTAAAAATGTGTTGTGTTGGGTATTTTGACATTAAGTGGCTGTTATTATTGATATAACTTGTTTTCCATCATAATTTTCCTCACAACACCTTTTGTTATGATCTTTTGCATTGAGTTTTGGTGAAAAAAGTGCTTATTTTGACATATTTTCACTATAGTTTGACTTGGCATTATCTTGGATTTGCATCAAGAGTGTGTTGAGAAGGAAATTGTTGCTGTTTTGTACTGATATCAGACATAAATTTTCTTCCCTTGAATAAAATCCTTACAACACCCTTTGATTTATTTATTTGCATTAAAAAAGTATAAAAAATAAAGCATTTTAGGTCATTTTTGCATATAGTTTTGCACTTGTCTCTTGCATACTTTTGAAAAGCTCTTAAAATCTGATTTTGCATTGATGTTACAAGACATTTCATTATGGCATCTTCATCTCATTGCTCTTTGGTATCTTTACATGCATATATCAAAAACTTTGAGAGTTTCTACAAATTTCTTAATATGAATCCTCATGTGCTCACTTATTTACAAGCTATGTATCACAAGGATATATTTAAATTCTCCTCATTTGAAATCCTTGACTATGTATCTAATTTTGACAACTTCACTTCTCTCATGAATACATACCCTTGGGTCATAGGAGATTTGACAAAACACATTGAGAATGATGAGAGTGAAAATTCTCTTAATGCTTTGGATTTAATAGCTAAAACATATGGTGATGACGATGATAGTGATTCCATAGTTAAAAGACCAAGAACATTATATGAGAATACCATGGATAGCCCTATCAATGATGTAACAACTAATCTTCCTATCAATATTGTACCTTCCTCTCATCCCACTGCTCTCCCTGGCCAAGATGTAGCATTAGTGGATGAGAAAAGGTCTTTCACATTAAATCCTTTAGGGATGGATGTTGGGTGCAATCAAGAGGGAAACAATGTTAATTAAATCATCATTAATAGACCTTGTAGCAATATTCCTAAGTTGATTGTCTAAGGGGTACCTAGTGTACCCTCTTGTTTAAATCCGGTAATTACTATTCAAGGTCGACCCCTGGATTACATCTATAAATATGCACAACAAATTGCTCAACTAAGTCAAGATGTTCAAAATGTGTTACAACAACCACAACACAATGTGATTGCTCACACATACAACACATGTAATAACAAGCAAAGTAACCAAGCACTGCATGTACCTGTCTCTCTTCCATGTTCTCAAACTATGCTCCCTCCACCACCTCGCCTTACTCATAAACGTGGTCAAGAGTATGATCTTGTCGAACAACTTCACGCTACTCTAGCTAAGATCTCTCTTTGGGATTTAATACAAACATCGCCTACATATCATGGAATGCTCCAAGAAGCTTTACAGAAGTTGATTGTCCCACCTACTACTAAGCCTAATGATGTAGGAGCTGTATTGGATAGTATGCATGCGACAAAAGCAAATATACTCTTTCAACCACAGGAATTACCATCAGTCGAAGTTCAAAACCAATATGATCCTCTCGTTATCTTCATCACAATAAACAAATCATTGGTTAAGAGAGTTATGATTGATAATGGATCAGCTCTTAATGTT
Source organism: Cunninghamia lanceolata (assembly GCA_027924645.1). Taxonomy (NCBI): domain Eukaryota; kingdom Viridiplantae; phylum Streptophyta; class Pinopsida; order Cupressales; family Cupressaceae; genus Cunninghamia; species Cunninghamia lanceolata. The sequence goes on along the minus strand of BSBN01001272.1, from coordinate 12,625,523 downwards.
TGTGTCATTGACTTATTACATAAGATTAAACTTGATACATCTGCATCAAGTTGGAACCATTAAGTATACGTGGTTTTGACAATGTTGGATGAAAATCCATAGGTGCTATAACTTTACCTATACAAGTGGGACCTATGATTGTGCCTACTCTGCTTCATGTCATGCCTAGTTCTTTATCTTACAACATGATTCTAGGTAGACCTTGGATTCATGCATTGGGGGTAGTCCCTTCCAGTCTACATCATTCAATCAAATTTGTATTCAAAGGTAAACTTCATACTATTCATGTTGATCCTGAACCAGATAATTGTTTACACATTGAAATGCAAAAACCAGTTTACAATCATATGAGCTTAAATAATTTATGAGGTGACCCATCAATAACTAATGTTGTACAAGACTCTCAACCATCGAATGCACTTGTTGATGATGATTGGGGTTCATTAGATTTTAACCCTTGTAGTACAAGGGAATACAAAATTAATAAACCTGACACATCAAAAGTCGCATCAATCTTGTCTAAACAATCTTTTGAAACATCTCAGAAAAACAAAGTTTCCTTGGTTGAAAATAAAGACAATACCCTCACCTATACTACAAATTATGATACCTATGAGGCTTCATCTTCTTCTAAATAAATGGACTCTCTATATGGTCATGGATTTAAAATCTTGTACAAAAATAATGATTATGTAGGCAATGGTTGTGGTGTAAATCAACAAGGAATTAGAGTACATTTACAAGTTGTTGGAATTAACTACACAACTGGTATAGGATAGCACTCTTTGAAATCCACCAAAGCCTCTTGTCATCCTAAACTTAATGTTAATACAATATTAAAACAACATGAGAGATATCCTAAATGTGTATGTTCTTAACGATGGTGCTACCAGGTAAGTATTTCTAACCCTTTATTTCTCTCGTGATGTGCTTCCCTCGTGATGTGGTATGTATTGTTTAGGCCTCCTGGGATGACCCTTGATTCTCTTGTAAGGTCTAGGATACCAGGGGACTACCTCTGTTGTGACCTTCTTCTATTTGTATCATCATTCTTCTATATTGTCTCTCTCTCTGATTTCATTGTTGTGTGTTGTGTCTTATGGACATAGCGTTGCGGTTGGTGAAACTGGGGGCACCCTCCTACGTGACTATCCCTAAGACACTTGTTTCTCCTCTTTGATTTATTGTTTCCCTTCCTCTAGTATTTCCATCTAGCGGGTGGATGACAACAAACATTTATACTGATGCGGAAATAGTGTCCCTTTCAAGAGCATTCAAAAAATGGACTTAGTTCCTAATATGACGATGGGGTTGTATATTTTATCTGATGCTTGGCTAGTGGAAGCACTCATGCTTTCCACGTAGTGAATTTGATGATGTTTTTATCACATTTACAAAACTTAACAATATTGTTGCTCTATGCACCTTTGTTTATCTTTGACTCTAGCTCCGGTGGTGCTCGATTTGGAGAGCTTCGTGATATAGCCCCACGGTTATCCTTGAACTCTAAATTTGTAGTATAACCTTGGCTCTTTGTGTGGTTAATCATATGCATTGATGTTGTTGTTTATCATGATTTTGTAGACACTAACATGTTTCTTGTAGGGATGTGTTTGTGGGAACATTTGGCGATCATAAAGTACATGTCACCTCTGGGGGGCATGGGCTTTGCGAAATTCTGTGTTCCCTTGTGTGCTTTCTTCCTACCTTAATGTGCTTGATATCGTTGCATGATATCAACCACCTTAAGGTGGGGGCATATATAAGGTAAGATGTTTGTTATAGATGTTAGCAATGTACTTGTCCTCATGTGCAGACTAGTGCGATGAATACTTCCTGCATCCTGAGTTTGTTTGCAATCAACCAATCTATCTTGAAATCTATTGTGTATACCTCATTTTCACCGTAAGGCATCTCTGTGATGCAGGTGGGGTTGTATACTTTTGAGCTCATACCTCCTTTTTACTATAAGGCATCTCTGTGATGCGGGTGGGGTTGTATACCATGCTTCCTTTTCACTGTAAGGCGTCTCTGTGACACGGGTGGGGTTGCATTTTCAAAAGTCCTCTACGGAGGCGGGGAGTGGTTCTGTGACTAACTCAACCCTTAAGTGTGTCTTTGGTGATTGTTGTGGTGAAGCACAATCGTCGGTGTGTGCCTGTAATGTGCCTAAGATGGTGATGAGCCTAGAAATAGGGAACACACCATCGCTTGGCTGCCGTGTTTTCTTCATGTCTTCAAGTGTGTGTTTTGGCATGCTTGTTTTGTGTGGCGTGTCTGTTGCCCCATATGCATGGACTACATTTTGGGAGGTTTTGCATGTCTTGCATGTGTGTTGCCCCATATATACAAAGACCTACGCGATGAGTGCATCATGTATTATGGGAGGTTTGTTTACTTTTCAGTACTTGCATTTGCATTTCATATATATGAGAAAAAGAAAAGAAAAGAAACCATGCCTGTCTTCCATGCATTAATGTGTCTTCTATGCATTGATTGTCTTCTCCATGTTTTGTGTGACTGTATTTGTCTTCTCCATGTTTTGCATGCCTGTTACTATTTTCTATGTGATTGGCGTGTCTTCCCCGTGCTTGATGTGTTTGTTGTGTATGTGACCTTACTTTAATGCATGTATTGGCCTTGTGTTTATACATACATTAAAGTGGGGGCTAAATGTAACATCAGAAAATGTCCCCTTGGGGACTTTTCCCTCATAAGGTTTAACTCCTAGGTCTTTAGCATGCATTTAGGATATTTTAGTTCATATTTTGGCATCTCGATGGAATGAGACCTAGGTTTCATGGAAAAGTGGACCTAGGAGGACCCCTTGAGCTGTACCCTACCCAAAATAGGGGGAAGGACTTGGGTGCCCACGCCCTAGTCCTGCCCTATTTTGGGGTAGCCCCAATTTCTAGGTGTCAGTTTATGACCATTACTTGGGTCCTTTGCCAACATGGTAAGTTTGAATTATGAAAATCTTGGTGGGAGTATCTATAGTTGCATATAAAAGCATGCTTAGGCATTCATTTGTAAACTAGATCTCAATTAGATGACAATTGTGATGTTTAAATGTTCTCAAGGTGATTCAAGGCTTTCATTATGTTGCAAGAGCAGACTTGTGTGGTTTGTGTGTTTGTATTTACAGATTTGAGCATCCATTTCATCATGGAATGAAGAGCATCTTCCTCCCATGGTATCTTCACTACAAGGTGACATTACATTGTGTTTTCATTATCAATTCCTTTGGTTTTTGCCTCTACCTCACAAGGGCACACACTCTCTATCTAACAACGATGTTCAGAGACTTAAGTGTCCTCCGGGGCTTGACTGAGGCAAGCCTCTAAACACCACAACCCCCTCCCAAAGTCTTGTGATTGTAGGTTACAGGTGTCACATTTGGGAAAAGTGAAGTTGCAAGAAGGATTGGCAGACATCAAGGATTCAGGATCTGAAGAGAAGTAGGACACTAGAGCATTTCCAGGACTTGGGTGCTCACTCTAGTGTCCTCCACAACTAAATTTCTAGAAACAGGAGTTACAGTACTGATTAGTGTCAGAAGGAGGTCCGGATCCCGCAAAGAAACTGGTACCTTGGACTAGGGCGCCCGCTCTAGTGTCCCCGACTGTTCCGCCTCAGAACCCCAAAAACAAGTACTTTGTGATTTGCTATTTTACTTCTGTCTACAAGAACTTTTTATGTTATTCATAAGTTTATTGTCGTATTTGCATAATTAGGGTTTTAATGGTCAATTGAGCATAAGAGAAGATAAATTGGTGATTAAATTCCCTAATCCAAGCTTCCCTACATCTCACAGCGATCTAGGGTATGATAGTGAATTTCCACTCAACCCTAGATCCTTGAATGTAAAGTGGAAAGGCAAATTCAAACATCAAAACACTAAAACATTGACAAATCCAATTTTCCACTAAATAAATAATATGAAAGTAGAATAAACATGAGAGCAGCAACCATAAAGACATAACACATAGACACTAGGATTTTTATGTGGAAAACCCAAAAAGGGAAAAACCATGGTGAGTATTAGCTCACAATATATTATGATTAAAATACTGGATTACATAGGGCTCACTACCCAAAGAAATACTCACTGCAAGTGGACTCACTATCCAAGTGGACTCACTATCCACAAAGAGAGAAAAATAGAAGAAAGATAAGAGAATGACTCATTGCTAGTTATGAACTATTGTAAATGCATCTACAACATGTTGGAGTATAGTTCCATTGGTCGCTCAATATATAGACTCAAAGGTCTTCATTATTTCTTCCCTTCTTTTCTGCTCTTCGACATATACTATGTTTTATGCCCCTATTATTCTTTTTTGCTTTGCAAACTACCTTAAATCAAGCACACATCAAATTCACACTATATCCACACTTCTTTGTTACTCCAACACTGAAATCCATCGAGTATATATATCCACAACAAGATTTATCTCATGATTAGATCGGTAAGCCAAACATGAAACATGTAAAAATGTTATACCTTGTCGGCTTGATCTTGTGTACAAGCAACAACGCGAACCCAAGAAAACATACAATAGTCTTCATATAGGTCGGGACCAATCACTCAACTACTTAGATTGATTGTTGAAACAATATATCTTCACCACATATAGATCTAACATGTCTGTCGACTTATCCCTTAAGTACACACTTTGATCAGTTCAACTGTCACATCATAACTTCCAATGCGGACCATATGAGACTCTAAAAATCATATCCAATATCCATTATAGCTCTCTTATCATACCTTTAGAACCACAGAACATAGTATTCAACTACAAACAAATGTAGATCTTTGAATTGTCACTCAGTCACTGTGAACCATTGTCAGACTATAAGCCAATAGAGAAAAACTTGTAGAAAGTGATCAAAGGAACTTCAAAAGCTATAACTTTGGATTTGGGTAGTCATAACAAGTATCTTTTTTCTTCAGAATTGCAAAACAAAATATGTAACATTAGAGGAATGTGGACCCTTTACTTTGGTATTGTGCACTATTCATGTCTTAACTCTGTTCACCTAGACTTAGACATTTCACCATATGACTTCTGGAGGAAGTCAGAACTTGAACACTGGAACATGTGATTACCAAATAGCTATGAACAACATACATGAACTACATATAATGATCTTCAACTAGGGAGGCATACTAACCCAATCTCTGTCACTCTATAGCTTGTCCATACTTAGCCATTTTGACTAAGTTAGTCTTCCGATCCTTTACCAAACCTTGGTGCCATAACTGAAAACCCCTTTACTATGCTTTGTTGCCATCAATGACAACATACAACTTTCCATTAGAGCAGTGTATATTGACTATGTTGCCAATAGGACAATCACCATGTTCCTCTAGGTGGCATTGGCTTTGAAGTAACAAAGGAGGTGATTGGCCAAGCAATGGGTCTATCATGTAAAGGGAAAAAGCTCCACTGATAGACCAAGGTTCTTGACCATGATAGTATGACTACCTTTTTCAAGAAAGGAGAAACCATAGTGAAGTTGCAAGGGGGCTTTGAAAGAGAGAAACTCCCTAAACCCTGGGACCAAGTTTGTCTCATTATCATGAAATACATTACTTTAGAAGGTTGTTCCAGGGTTTATTTTTAGTATCACTCCACCTTATTGAATCATTTTCAGCATAAAGATTTTATTAGTTTTCCTTTTTACCTATTATTGTCCCTTAAGAGCTCCATCTGTGCTACTAGAGAAGCCCATGATAAAAACCCCAACATCCCTATTATTTCCCTTCATCAAGGATTAATCTTCTATCTTTATCATTTTCACTTGACCCTTTGTCCCCCATGGGTTATCAAAGTCAATGTGTTGGAGGAAACCCCTTGGTTAGGTTGTAGTTACTCCTCTAAGTATTAAGGGAAAGAGCAAGAAGTTTGTGTCTTTACACAAGAAGGTTGATTCTTCCCCCTACCTAATGATCCTTCTGACTTTCCTAGGATTGAAGACATTGAACCCGAGGATACTACGTTGGTCTCACCCCCTAACCCTAAACCCACTGTCAAACCCAAAGCTAAATCTCCTAAAATACATAGTAAGAAGAAGTCCCAAGCTCCCAGTGGGGGCATTCTCAAAAAGGGTGACACACCCTCTATCAAAAGAACTTGTGAAAGGGATGAGAGTCAGACTCATAAAAAGCTGAAAGGGAACTAGGTGGTTGAAGAGGTTTAATATGTGGTGGTAGATTCTAAATTCATGGATATGGATTTAATTGCTAAACATGAGGATAAAGGGAGTAGGGAGATTGGTGGGGTGAAAAATAAGAAAATACCATAGGTGGGAAGGTCCAACCATATTGCAGGTATTAAATGCAATGATCCTAAGGGTGTGGATATGTCTAGCAATTCTAAATTTGAAGAGGAAATGTTTAGGGAGGAGGACTATGGCACTCCTAAAGTCTTTCATGAGGAGGAAGGTAATAGTTTATTCCTTGAGATGAATACTCCTTATTCTGAGGATGAAGAGGAAGTCTAGGTTCAACCAGAGGAAGAGGAAGTCTAGGTTCAACTAGAGGAAGAGGAAGTCTAGATGCAACTAGTAGAAAAAAAAGGATTGTTACTGGTGGGAGAAAACTGCCAAGGAGATTGCTGCTCTAAAGACCAAGGTGACGGATCTAGAAAAGCACTGGAGTGTGTGTTTAGTGGAAAAAAGGGGGTTTGAGTTTCAAGGTTAAATCCTCCTTCCACACCTTGCATTCAAGGACATAAATCAAGTGAAGCCACAATCTCTTGCAAGAGGGCTCTACTTCAGATTTAGTGTCCCTTAGAACAAAGAGGAAACTTGGAATTTGCTAATTAATTAATCGATTAAAGTTCAATTATGCTTAAAATCCTAATTTCATAAAATCGTAAACAAATGGATGAAACATGACAAATCCTTGCAGACAGAGATAGAATATTCAGATTGAAATCATGTACCAAACTTCAAGATTCCAAATGTAGGAAAGTCGGGGACTAATGAGCAAGCGCCCAAGTCCAAGGTACTAGTTTCTGTTAGGAGCTCTAAAGATTGTCTGCAACTTATTTCTATTGTTCTAAGGATTTTTGTGTTTCAAGATCTAGAGGACTAATCAGTGGGCATTGTAGTCTAGGTCCTACTTTTCTTATTTGATCTACACTTCTGACACTCTGTTATACTTTCTTGCAACTCCACTTCTTCTACTTCTTCAACCTGTAACCTGCAATCACATAAAAGGGGGTTGGGGGTTGTGGTGTTGAGGCTTGCCTCGGTCAAGCCTTGGAGAGACATTCAAGTCTTTCGAACACCATTGTCAGATAAAGAGTGTGTATCCTTGCAGGATAAAAGCAAAAACCAATTGATAAATGATTGAAAACATAAATAAATGTCACCTCGGAGGTGTAGCTCTCATGGAAGGAAGAAGCTCTTTCATGCCATGAGGAGATGGATGGATGAAGCCAAATTTGCAACAAACAAACACAATAACAACACAACACTGCTCTGCAACACAATGAAAACCTTGAGTCACTTTAGCATAAGATCACAAGTTTGCAATATCCATCTAGTTTACAAATGAAACCCTAAAAATGCTTATATATGCAACTAAACACATTCCCACTAAGAATTTTGTAATTCAAACTTAAGGTGTCAGCATAGGACCTAATTAACAATCACATAACCAACACTCGAATTTAGGTCCTGCCTAAAATAGGGTGGGACTAGGGCACGAGCACCCAAGACCTCCCTCCCTATTTTAGTTAGGACTTGTCTTAATAGTACCCCCTAGGTCCTATTTGTCATAAAATTTTGGGGTTTTCTCATCGGGAGTTAACATCAATAGGTAAGATGATTAAAATGCTTTCTAAAGGATCTGGGAGCTAAACATAAGAGGGAAAAAGTCCTAGGGAGACATTTTCTAATGTAACAGGGTGATGGCGAGCTTCGCTGATAAAGTGTTGCATCATTTTGCTACTTCATTCTCGATTATGCAGTAGTTGGAGACCAAAATACATGGCATCGATGTTAATTGTATGGGTGATTATGAGGAAATGTTTAAATTCCTCACTCAAGATAGGGCTAATATTTGCCCTTAGTTTCTCTTGCTTTGTTTGTCATTTCAAGTTTTTTTATTAAGTATTGCTTGTCCATTATGAACTCTGGTTTTAATATCGGTTTTTAATTTTCTATTGTAGCATTGTTTCTGGCCAGTGTGGGCCTTTTTTGCTCTAGCTTTTTGGTTGTTTTTATATAAGGATTTGGACCCTTTTTCCAACTTACTTAATCAAAAACACATTATGAATCAATGTATGAATCAACTAAGAAATCCATATGTTGGAAGTTCAAAATTGTGTTCCACTTTTATAAAAGAAATGGCCAACAGAAATACATTTTTTAACTTGGAGGACCTAAAAGTGACATGTATGTTTTGATTTTTAAAATAATATAAACTAATGAAATAAGGAACTCTTAGTGTAGTTTATATTTGAATTTTTTTTTAATTAGTTAGATATAGTATTTTATAAATTTAAGAGAATATTTTAAGTACTAAATTTTTTTGAAAAGTGAGGTCAATGGAACATAGCAAAAAATATACTAAATTTATTTTTTTTCCCCCACTTAGCTAACTTAAATATCTAATGCATGGAGAAAAAGTATTATTTTTTGATGAATATTTTTTAATAATTTTTTTAAGTCAAATTTACTCAAAATGTCATAGTTTCAAATGGACATAACCTTTTGTCTAAATTATTTATCATAAAAAAAATTATACTATTTTTGAGAGAATTCTATCCTCTAATGTGGCATATTTTTAAATTTTTAAAATACATTTTAATGTTTTTTGTTATAATTTATAATCAGCCTCGTGTTTGATTATAATGACCTACATGTAGTAAATTTAAAAAGAAAAATTAACTAAAATATTAAAAAATATTGTTAGATTCTAGGATCCGAGCCCTACAAAATAGTATTTTGAAATTTTCATGAAAGTATTCTTGGTTGGAGAAATCTGGAGTTGAAATTTATTTTTTGTTGAATTTGCTCTAAAAGAGGGGTTAGGGTACCACATAGACAGTTTTGTGTGAAAGAGTTTTGGCCACCCTAAATTGTTTGGGCCAAAAACTTGCCATTCAAATTGATGTAAGTTTGAATTTTAATATCGAATTGATATCAATTTAATATTTTTGGGTGAAAGAGTTTTGACCAAAACTCTTTGTGCCATGTAGGTGCCAAGTAGTTTTGGGCATAATTGTTTCAGTTGAAACTATTTCATTGGCCAAAAGTGCAACATAGTTATGGACTTTAACCCATAAATTTAAAAGATGTTTTATAAATCATGAACTAAACATGTGCAGATCAAAAAATACAATGTGTATTTCAACCTACAACTTTCTATACAAAATCAAATTGTAACACAAAAAATCAAATTTAGTAATATCTATATAACCCTACAAAACATAAAATTAGGAAACTACTTTAATTGGGGTTACACTTGGATGCACAAAGATCCATTACATCAAGAGAAAGGTTGTGAACACCACTTCTTTTATCACTGCTAGTAACCTCAACTCTAACCGCATTGTCTACATATTTTTAACACATTATGAATCAATATATGATTCAACTAAGAAAGCCATAAATTTGAAAGATATCTTACAAATCATGAACTAAAACATGTTGAGGTTGACAAACAAAATATGCATTTCAACCTACAATTTTTTATACAAAATCTAATCATGGGTGAAAGTTCAAAATTATGTCCCACTTTAGGCCAACTTATCAGCACAAATGAATTTAAGCATTTCCAACTAAAAGTCAATTTTGGTCAAACATATGTTCTAGTTGGATTCATTTTATCTAGACTAGATTTAGGCCACAACTTTTCCAACTAGAAGTGTCCACTACATACAAATGTAATATCACTTTGAGGCCAATTTAAAAAATTTAATATTTTCACAACTCCTATTGATATAAATAATATTTTTTAAAAATCTAAAAATACCTTTTTGTAGATCTATAAGTGTAGTTTTCAAAAATATAATTCTTTTAATAGTAGTTTAATTAGTGTTTATATTTTGCCGATAAGGGCGTGGTTCGGTGGTTAAGTTGCTCAGTTGTAGTGATGGCCACCAGAGTTCAAACCCCCGCTAGGCCAACGAGCTCACAGGCTTTACACCTTCGTTGGGCCAACGAGCTTGCGGGTTTGAAGTGTTCTTGTTAGGGGATGAGGTCCCCCATGTTGTGGCCTCATTGGTTCATTTCTCTGGGAAAAAGCATTCACATGGAGCCATAGGGTGTGTCGCACCAGCATCGTCGGTCACGTTACAAAGTTTACCATACGCATTTAAAAAAAAATTAGTGTTTATATTTTATTTTTAATTTTTACTAAAAGTAGGTCATCGATACAAAAATTGAAGGTTGATTGTCTTCCAAGAAAAAAATACTAAGGTTTATTAAAAGAATTTAAAATGCAATGCACTAGAGGAGAAATTCCATATCAAGATGGTATAATTATTTTCTATTTTGGATAAACAATTAAGACAAAAAGTTGCATTACCATCGAAATAGTTGTGTTTTTAGTACACAACTTTCAAATTTTAATTTAAAAATTATGTATTTAATGAAATGGGGAAAAAATTAATCCATGCATTAAAGTTTCTAGTTATAAATACAAAAATATGAAGGAAAACAAAATTACTATATAAAAAGTGATGTCTGCTTAATCTCATTTTTCAACATTTTTTTGGTAACTAAATTATAATGTCAATTTCACAAAAAACTATATTCAAAGAATTTTTTATTTAAAAAAATAAAAAAACATAAAATACACTAAAAATCTACATTTCATTAGTTTACATTATTTTAAAATTTAAAACATATATGTCACTTTCTAATGATTCAAGTTAAAAATTTATATCAATGTTGGTCATTTGTTTTATAAAAGTGGGACACAAGTTTGAACTTTCACTCTCGTAATACAACAAATCAAATCTAATAATTTCTATACAACACTAAAAAAACATAAAATTAGGTAGCCACTTTAATTTGGGCTACACTTGGGTGTAGTGAGCTCCATTACATCAAGAGAAAGCTTGTGAAATCTAGCCATACCTTTGATATAACCTTGAATGACAACCACTTCTTTCATCAACACCACCAACCTCAACTCAATACCAAACTATCTGCATCTTTTCAATATATTACATGAATCATATAAAAAGTCATAAATTTGAAAAACATCCTACATATCATGAACTAAACATGTGCATGTTGAAAACATAATGTGTACTTCAACCTACAACTTTCTATATAAAATAAAATTGTAACACAAGTCGAATATAACAATTTTTGTACAAATTTAAAAAGTATAAAATTAGGCAACCCCTTTAACTGAGGCTACACTTGGGTGCACAAAGTTCCATTACATCAAGAGAAAGGTTGTGAAATCTATACATGCATTTGAGATAACTTTGAATGACAACCACTTCTTTCATCAACACCACCAACCTCAATAACATGTTGTCTACATATTTTCAATATATTATGAATCAACTAAGAAAGTCATAAATTTGAAAGGCATCTTACAAATTATGAACTAAAACATGTGTAGGTTGAAAAACACAATGTCTATTTCAACTTGTGACTTTCTATACAAAATCAAATCATAAGACAACATATCAAATCTAATTATTTATATACAACCCTAAAAAACATAAGATTATGTAGCCACTTTCCTTAGGTCTACACTTGGGGTGCACAAAGCTCCATTATGTATCAAGAGAAAGGTTGTGAAATCTAGCCACGCCTTTGAGATAACCTTGAATGACAACTACTTCTTTGATCAATGCCACCAACCTCAACTTAGTACTACATTTTTTACATCTTTTCAACACATTATGAATCAATATATGAATCAGCTAAGAAAGTCATATATTTGAAAGATATCTTACAAATCATGAACTAAACATGTGAAAGTTGAAAAACACAATGTATATTTAAACCTACAACTTTCTATATAAAATCAAATCATAACACAACAAATTAAATCTAATAATTTCTATACAACCTTACAAAACAAAATAGGCAACCACTTTAATTAGGGCTATGCTTGGGTGCACAAATCTCCATTACATCAAGAGAAAAAGGTTGTGAAATATAGCCATGCCTTTGAGATAACCTTAAATGACAACCACTTCTTTCATCAACACCACCACCTTCAACTCAATACCATGTTGTCTACATATTTTTAACACATTATGAATCAAATAAGAAAGACATAAATTTAAAAAATATCTTACAAATAATGAACTAAACACGTAATCTTTATTTCAACCATCAACTTTCTATACAAAATCAAATCATAGCACAACAAATCTAATCTAATAATTTCTATACAAGCCTATGTAAACATAAAATTAGGTAGCCAATTTAATTGGAACTATACTTTAGTGCACAGAGCTCCATTACATAAATAAAAAGGTTGTGAAATCTATCCATGCCTTTGAGATAACCTTGAATAGAAACCATTTCTTTCATAAATGCCACCAATCTCAACTCACTACCATGTTGTCTACATCTTTTTAACATATTATGAATCAATATATCAATCAACTAAGAAAACCATAAGTTTGAAAGACATCTTACAAATCATGAACTAAGCATGTGCTGATTGAAAAACACAATGTGTATTTCAGCCTACAATTTTCTATATGAAATCAAATTGTAACACAACAAATCTAATTTAATAATTTCTATTCAACCCTACAAAACATAAAATTAGGATGACACTTTAATTAGAGCTTGTAGACACCTAAAATTGACCTATTCCCAGGTTAGACTTTCATCTATCATACTTCATTACTTAAATAATTTTTAATTATTTGATTAAGTTCATCTATTGATCACATCAATTTATTCCTCCACATTAATTAAATAATCCCTGATTGTTTAATTAATCTAATGTATTCCTTCACATTAATTAAATAACCCTGATTATTTAAATAAATCAATTTATTCCTCCATATTAATTAAATAATTCCAAAATGTTTAATTAATCTAATATATCCTCCACATCAATTAAATAACCCCAAATATTTAATTAATTCAATTTATCCTCCATATTTGATTAAATAATTCTAATTATTTAATTAAATCAATTTCCCTCAATTTTAAATAAATAAATTCAAATATTTATTTAAATAATCTATTTCCTCCAAATTGTATTAAAAATAATATTTAATTCAATTACCACATGTGCACATGAAATTAAATAATTATTTATTTAATTTCCTATTTATCCTCACCCACCATAAATTCCTCCAATCAAAGACAGTTAACAAATAATCAAAAGAGTTAACTCAACAATCAATTCAGTTCACTAAGCAAACAAATCAGTTAACTAATTAGTCAATCTAGTAAACTAATCAATCAACTCAGTCAACAAAGCAATTAATTCAGTTCACTAATCAATCAACTTAGTTCACTGATCAATCTATCCAGTCAACTCCTTAATCAAATCTGTTAACTCCCTTGATGCATGAGAGATCTTGGACACTTGTCATCTTATGATTCGTGCACATTCTCTCAACCTTCCTCAACTGTTGATCTTTTTGATCATCCTCAACCGTTGATCTGATTATCTCACATGTTTATAAAAAGAAGCCTCATTCTCCATTTTTGAGCATCTCTCGTTCAAGTAAACTTATGCTGTTGTAATCATTCTTGGGAGATCATATTTGCGTTATAATTATAGAGAAATCCACATCAAAAAGCAAGGAGCAATCAATTGTAATAGGGTGCATTTCAATTCACTCGATCAGTGTAAGTTATCGGTTTATGCAAAGGAAGGTAAAATTGTATTGGTTTCAATTATCTTTGATTTATGTTTACATATCTGATTTTCACCTATCACAGAGCTACACTTGGGTGCACAAAGCTCCATTACATCAAGAGAAAGGTTGTGAAATCTAGCCATGCCTTTGAGATAACCTTGAATGACATCCACTTCTTTCATCAACACCACCAACCTCAACTCCATATCACGGTGTTTACATCTTTTCAACACATTGAATCAATATATGAATCAACCAAGAAATCCACAAATTTGAAAGGCATCTTACAAATCATGAACTAAACATGTGGAGGTTGTAAAACATAATGTGTATTTAAACTTGTAACTTTCTATACAAATCAAATCATAACACAATAAATATAATCTAATAATTTCTATACAACCCTGTAAAACCTAAAATTAGGCAGTTGATTTAATTGAGGTCACACTTCAGTGCAAGAGCTCCATTACATAAAGAAAAAGGTGTGAAATCCAACTATGCACTTGAGATAACCTTGAATGACAACCACTCCTTTTATCAAGACCACGAACCTCAACTCAATACAACATTGTTTACATCTTTTCAACAGATTATGAATCAATATATGAATCAACTAAGAAAGCCATAAATTTGAAAGGCATTTTACAAATTTCATGATCTAAACATATATAGGTTAAAAACACAATGTGTATTTTAACCTATTGTTATGGAGTAAAAAGTAGCCACGTGTCATTTTACTTCCTTGTTTAGCTCCTAGGTCCTCGTAATTGCATTATACATTCTAAATATTCATCCCGATGCAAAATTTCCCAACACCAATGTAAATTGGGAATAAGAGGCCCATGCTTTATTTTATCTCAAACCTAAAAGGGGCTCAAAGACTTGGGCGCCACCACCCAAATCTTTCCTGATTGGTTGGGGAGAATTCAAATGTATGTCATCCTGGGACCTTTCAAAAGGTTTCTCCTTATCATCTCTTTTGGTTTACTTTCATGATTGTTAGCAAGAAAGCATATATAAGTGTGTTTTTGAATTCATTATGAACCTCAATGGAGATAGCCAACTTGAAATCTTGGAACAAAAAGTATTCAAAGCATTCATTGTGATTCTAGAGCAGATTTGTATTGTTATTGTGTGTGTTGTTGTAGGTTTGAATTTATCGTCTATCTCTACTTATGAGTTGAAGAATCTTCATCCTCTTAAGGATTTCATCACATAGGTGATATCATTATTGTTTATCATCATTTGATTAATCATATTGTTATTGTGTTTAGCCTCTTCCCTGCAAGGGAACTCTCTCTTTATCTATCAATGGTGATGGGAATCTTGAATGCTATCCTAGGATTTGATTGAGGCAAGTCCCTGTTGGTTTGCCTTTTGAATCAGCATCAGGGTTTGCCAGTTCCTATGCACATGCAGATTCAGCCAACTAATATAGGAGGTTGCGTGAGCTCCTCCCCTTCACTTCTGGTTCTGCCGCACCAAGGGGGTGTCCCTATAACTCAAGATATAACCTTGACTAGCTCAAAGATAGAAAGATCTAACTTGACAACAACAGGCAGAATAGTCTCATGTATGGACCAAGATCTGTATGATAGATCACAAGGTGGGCAACGTTCTTGGACATATATGTCTGGTCGGGTATGAGAGCATGCAGGGGTTTTCCTACTCCTAATCCTACAACTAACAGGTGGAAGTGATGAAATGGGCAGACATAATGTTCGGGATGCAAGACAAGGGGTTTTGGCTCATAACTACTGATCCAGGAGCAAACTGGTGCCTATCCATTGGGCAAGGAGTCAACTAGATGTATACAACAGATGGTTTGCAACTTTCACTCGAGTTTCAGGGGGTTGGACTGATGCTTGCCTTACAAACATCACCCAAGAATGGGTATCTAACTGCCTCTACTTACAGATATCCCTGCTGACATGCAACCAGATTCAAAAGAAGGAGAATAACATGCAGCAAATGGAGACAAGTAGACAGACACATGCAATAAGCATTTTTCATATAACATTAACACTGAAACTGAAAATATGTGCAAAATACATTCATGTTGCAACTCATAAACTCCAAAATGGGATAAAACAACCAAGATCATGCCCTGTTCTTCATTGTTTACATAAAAATGCCTCAGGCCTTCAGCAACCTCCAAATGAGCAACACAACCTGCTATATACAGCAAGGAAGGTTCCCAACATTAATTACATGGCAAAAGTCAAAATTCGCCAGATACATAGTATCAGAAAAATGGTGCTCAACGCATTGAATGTGGCAGGTAGAAGAGGGGACAGAAGAGGTTCTCGAGCCATGAGCCGCCAGCTAGGGTCTTCATTCATAATCGAGTAGCCACACCTTTTGTACCATCGCCCATTGATGGCTCAACCACCTGCGGCCCACCTGGAAACCGTCGCAGCACTCAAAAAAGGAGTTCCCGCCAAAACGCACTTTCTGAAGGTTCAAGATAATACAGGGAGATTAATCCCACATGCATGGTGCGGGGAGCCCCTTGCCACTTTAAAAACATAGCCGCATGCACAATAGGTGTCGAGCGCTTTTGCCACGCTCAACACACGCCTTTCTATCCAAAAGCCCATCGGCCAAACTTCACGTCGACATGACCAAAACCATCGGCCCAACAAAAAGCTTCCCCGCCGACCATTCCACGTTATGCCGATATAGCTCCATCGGCCAAACACCTCTGTTGGCCCAACTGGGAAATCCCACACATATGCATATACAACTGTTTGATATACAAGGCGGACCCCAAACCTTTATGAAGCAGATTGGAAACTTATTCGGGTCTGGCTTGTATCTTGACCTATGTACCTTTGCTTGTATATACAACTAGAGGGCCCCATCACTTGTATATCGACCATTGTATATTTTGTTCCTTTGCATATCCGCGGGCCCCAGCACATGCATCTCCTCCGCGGCACTGTAGAGAATGTATATTTGCACCTTTGTATGTTTTCCTTGCATCCGCAAATATACAAACCACCAATATACAACTGCGGCATCTTCAACAGAATATTCGATGAATGTATCTTCCGCTCGCCACTGTAGCAATTGTATATGCGCACCTCCAAATATCCGGATGACGTCATCGTCATATTCGCAACATCGAGGGATCTCCATAAAATGACTTAGTGTTAACAATATGACCCTCCAGACCTTGATGACGTCACCACCATATCGGCATCAGGATGATATTCGGAAGATGACCGGATATTTGGAAATATCATCCTGATGCACAAATATCATGCTGCACTGTAGCTTCACTGAAACATCAGGGTGATATATGAGTATGACAGATATTTGAAATGATCACCCCGCACTGGATAATGCATGAAGCCGACAAGCGGATATCTCCCTTTGGAAATATCATGATGCAGACAGGCAGAAAAGCGGATATCACCCTGATGTTCAAATATGATGACCTCGATGAATATCGGGTCATGCTTAGGACTTTGCAGCAATATCATCAGGATGATGACCGGAAACATGATGATGATGACCTCCTCCCCTTAAGAAAATATGATGCTGCAGTTGAAAAATACTGAGGAGGTCCAAGGACTTAGAACCTTTTTTGGATTTTTTGGGACGGTGCCTGCATGTTTTTATGCTTGAAAACTGACTGCTCATGCAGGCACCAACAGTCCCTAAACACCATAACCTTTTCTTCTTGTGAGTAGGTTACAGGAGAAAGATCTGGGAAATATAAAGATACAAGAAGACTGAGCAAGGATCAGGGTTATGGGATCTGACAACAGTTATAGAATATCCCTCTATGCAATACTTGGGCAGTGGTACCCTAGTCTTTCTACCTCTATTGACTTTAGATCTGGCATCAAGGTAGCTTATTCAACATTTCTCTAGTTTACAGTTTCTGCAAATTCTATCTTCCAGGACTTGGGTGGTCCCAAAATAGTCCTCCAACACCTTTACTTCTAGGACATGGGTTCTTTCATCTTCTTGATCATCCCTGTACAATTGGTTCCTAGATATCTATTGTGCATCTTCTATTATAATCAGATCATCATAGAACTAGGGTTTAGTGCATTATTGACCTAGGGTTTGATAAAGAGACTAGATTAAATATGATCTTTCTATAGCACTCCTAAGTACAATATATGTAGCTAAGTCCACCTCCACTTGGTAGTGATTTGGCTCACTCTTATCCTTGAATGTTATATGGAAAAGGGTTTGATCTAGTGTGCATCCTAGCTGTTATCATTCACCTTTTTCATACTTAACATTTTGGTGAACCCATAGTATCTTACACTTTGGAATCCTTATTGCATTAGATATGAGTTATTTTCAATCTTATATCTGATTAGATTCCATTCATCCATCATTTTACATAGTTACATAGCTCAATTTCATTGTTAGGGTTTCAAAAATCCTTGCATTTTTAGAAAATCTAGCTAAATATTCAACCTAGGGTTTCAAGATTGGCATGTTGTGGTAAATCTTGTTGAATTATTGGATTGATTAAAGGGTTTTAGGTTGTTGTACCTTATCATCCTTTCCATTTTAGGACATCTTTTGCATGTTTTCATTGAAAAAAGTGAAAAAATCAAGCATTTTAGGCATGTTTGTGCATTTTTTCAATGCATTTTTGTTGCATATCATCATAGAAAGATCTAAATCTTTGATTTTTGTATCAGATCTGATCCACATTATAGTATATAATCATTTCAAGGTGTTGCATCTTGCATTTGAATCTCTCATTTGCTAGGGTTTTGTTGAAAAAGTTGCATTTTTGAAAACCTAGACCAATTCAAAATCTAGGGTTTGTAGTTAAAATATTGTTTTAGATTTTACTACTGTCATAAACATTTCAAATCTGATATTGCATTGATATATCATTTCATAAATTCCACTTAAATTCAAAGCTAAGGCTTGCATTGAAAAATGTTAGTCTATAAGTGACCATTCAAGATCTAGGGTTTGATGGCAAAGCCTTAGATAGTCTTGCATTTTAGTACATCCTTTATCAAACCAAAGTGTTATAAATCATTGTTGCATTCAAGTGGATACATTATTTAGACACTTCTTTTGCAGATACTTCACATCCTACATTTACAAGACTAAGTTGTTGTGTTTACCCCACTTCTCTTGCACTTGTAGGCCTTTGATTGCAATTTTATTTTCATATTGGTTGTACTTGATAAATAAATAGATTCGATTATACATTGATGTTCCAAGGAATTTCATTATGGCATCTTCATGTCATTTCCCTTTGGTATCTTTGCATGCATATATCAAAGATCTTGAACATTTTTACAAATTCATTAATATCCATCCTTATGTTTTAGATATTGATATCTTTAAAGGCTCTTTATATGAAATCCTTAGTTGCATATCTGATTTTGATAGCTTCATAACTCTCATGGGTGACCAGCCTTCAATATTTCAATATCTAACCAAATTTATCTCCATGAATTATCATGAGAAAGGCGATGGTGATAATTCTTCTTTTACTTCTACTACATTTCATGATGATATCATGGAGATCATCTCTATGACATATGAGGGTGACCTAGCTTTGTCTATCTCATCCCATGATTTGGATCCCTCTCCCAAAATGGTCCCCACTTGTGAGGATATTTTGGCACAAGAGGATGAAATCCTTGATACATTCTTTAACATAACCCTACCACCTCTTCATTCCAATGCTCTCCCTTTGAAAGATGAAGAGTTAGTGGATGAAGAGCCTCCTCCCAAAAAGGATCCTCCATGGGTAGATAATGGGCATTCATATAATAATCTTAAATATTTTATTAATAATGTAATACATGACACTTCTATGGCTCATCCTATGGATCTCCCACCTTTGATTGAATGTTCAAGTACATTGGACACTAACGAAGTGAAGACCCTTGGTCTTCCTCCTTTGTTTGAATGTTCAAGTACCTTGAATATCTCTAAGGATGCAAAGACCATGGCTAGTTCTCCTTTGGTTGCATGTTTAGACTCCTTGGACATCACTAAAGATACAATAATCAACAATTCTCTTAACAAAACTTTACCTTCTCTTCATTCCAATGCTCTCCCTTCAAAAGACAAAGCATTGATGGATGAAGAAATATCTCTCACATTAAATCCTTTGGGGATGGATGTCAAGTTTAATCAAAGTAAATACAATGTTAATTCAATCATCATTAATAGACTTATTCCACACACTAAGGGGATAGTGAATAAGTGTACTAATGTTACTAAAATCTTTGTGAATGGGGCACCTAATGCACCTCCTCACTTCAAACTGTTGATTACGGTTCAAGGTGATCCAACACCACCTCCACCCTTGGGATACATTTTAAATTATGTAAGACAAAGAACTCAAAGAAATCAAGGTGTTCAAAGTGTGCCACAACATCACATGATTGCTCACACATACAACACTCATAATAACAAGTAAAGTAAGTAAGCACTGCATGTGCCTATTTATCTTCCATCTTCTCAACCTATGCTTCCAAAAACTACCTCATCTTACTCATAATGTTGGTCGAGATTATGATCTTGTTGAGCAGCTTCGTGCTACTCCCACTAAGATCTCTCTCTAGGAACTCATACAAACATCACCTACATACCACAGAATGCTCCAAGAAGTTTTACAAAAGGTGATTGTACCACCTACTATTAAGCCAAATGATGTAGCAGCTCTATTAGATTGTATGCATGCAACAAAAATGGATATTTTGTTTCAACAATAAGAATTACCATCAGTTGAAGTTCAAAACCAATATGATCCTCTTGTAATCCCTATCACAATAAATAAAAAGTTGATAAAGCGAGTTATGGTTGATGATGGATCGAGTCTTAATGTTTGTGGAATTGATTTGCTACATAAAATTTGTTGCAAGTATGGGCCTAACCAGTGTTGTCATTGATGTCAACATACTCCTGTTGCATTGATGTCAAGGATTGGATGAGTTGTATGCTGAGGATATTAAGAAAATTAGTCCTATCAGGAACAGAGAAGAACAGTGAAGACAGTGAAGTAAAGATCACAGCTAAGATGAAGATCAGAGGTTGCGCATCAAAGGGTTTGTATATGTGTCTGAAGGTGATCCAGTAAAGATTTGAGAGGTTCACATGAAGATTACAAGAAGTTATGGCCATATGAGTAAAATCAGTTCTGGCAGATGTTCAGAGGTGACAAAGTGACACAAATAGGTCCGGTGAGATCCAAAAATGCAATATCTTGTTCTACGGATTTGGTGGAGTGTTTAGGAAGTCAATGTGAATTGACAACTCAATTAGTTCATGGTCTAGAGGTCCGCAAGCATCTATTCCAATATGATAGTGATGACAGACTGTGTTCTTGAGGTTTCGGATGAAGGAGAGAATCATTTCAGTAAGCAGAAGTAGTGTGGATGTTCTTGGTGATTCAGGCAAGCTTGTGGGGGTCTCTGGATTGTGTCCAGTTTGTGTTGGTGGTCCGCATGGAAGATTGAGCTTGTAATTGAAGAATTACTTTTGGATGATGATGTTCTTCCTAAGTTTGGCCCACCGGATGAGTTACACATCTTGTGGATGATCTTGAAGATGTTCTGTGAAGCATGGCGTGTTCCTCAAAGAAGATTGAAGTCCTAGATCTATGTGGCCGATAGTTTGATGATCCACATGAAGTCATTTGTAATTAGTCAAGTTGTATTTGTGTATTTGCTCTGTACAGTATGCCAACTTGGATGATTATCCCTAAGCCGATGTCTTGTATAAATAAGAGTTGTGAAGTCATTTCAAAAGTATCTTGGCAGAGATGAGAATGTGGTAGAGAGGAGCAGAGCGAAAGGCAGAGCAGAAGTATTGAGCTTAAATGGAACTGACTCAAGCATGGTGAAGATGCTATTCTTTAGTTCAAGTATGTAATATTTATTATTCTGTAGACAGTGTGTCTCCTGTAGGCAGTGGGCCTCTTGTGAGCAGTGTGCTCAGGCAGTGAGCCCTAATTGGCATGTGCCATTTTGTTCTTCTTATTCTTTTAATAGAGAATACAATCTTGGGTTATTCAGCCCGTGGTTTTTCCCTTAACTAGATTTTCCACGTTAAAATCTTGGTGTCATATGTGTTAATGTGTTTCTGCTCTTGAATTGTTGTATTATGTTTCCATGATTGCTTTATTATTATGCTGCTGAATTACAAGAGGGATTTAAGTGATTAATAAGAGAAAGTTTTGGAACAACTAATTCACCCCCCCTCTCAGTTGTCTATCTTGAATCTAACAAAATTAAGGTTGACACATCTTTATTCACACTAGATAATCTTAACATTTGTGGCTTTGATAACATTGGTAGACAATCACTAGGTACCATAACTTTCCTCATAAAGGCTGGACCTATCACATTATCTACTGTTATCCATGTCATTCCTAGTGCACTTTCATATAATATCATTCTTGGTAGGCCGTGGATTCATGTCATGGTGGCAGTTCCATCTACCCTTCATCGATCAGTAAAGCTTATTTCTAGCCCAAATCTAGAAAGTTGTTTACAAGTTGAGTTGGAAAAACAAGTTATCAATCACAAACTTCTCAATAACTTAAAAGTTGATTCATCAATACCACTTGCCATAGATAATATTGTGTAAGATTCTAAATCACCATCAAATACACTTCTTGGTGATGATTGGGGTTCATTAGATTTTACTTCTTCCTTTATGGGCGAATATAAACTTAATAACTCTAATCCTGAAACATCAAAAGTTGCATCGATCTCATCCAAGAAATCTTTGGAAATACCTAAAGAACCTAAAGTTTCTTTAGTAGTAAACAAAGACAATACTTTTACTTACACTATAGAATATGAGACTTATGAGGCCCCGCCTTCTCCTAAAGAGATGGCATCTCTTTATGGCCGATGATTTCAAATCCTTTACAAAAGTTGTAACTACGTAGGTAATGGTTGTGGCATAAAACAACAAGGAATCAAAGTATCCTTAGAAGTTGTTACACATAGCTCTTCTTCTAGTATTGGATACCATCCTTTGAAGCTTGCCAAAGCCCATCATTGTCCTACTCATAATGTTAACACAATATCAACAAGTCCAACACTTAATTTGATATACCCTAAGATGATAGACATAGATTGTCCCCTAGGAAATATCCTGTATGAATCAGGTAAGTATTTCTTCTTCATCGAGCCATACTTGATGTAGCACTTCTTCGAGTTGCTCTCAAGGGTGGCCTTCTCCTAGGAATTTATGTTATTGTGTTGTGTTCTACCGTGTAGTGTTAAATATTTGTTTAGGTCTCCTTGGATGACCCTTGATACTCTTGTAAGGTCAAGGATACAAGGAGATTGCCTCCGTTGTGTGAGGCCTACCTTTTTCATTTCCGTTCATGTGACTATTTACTTTACTGTTGCTGATACTTTTACACTTGTGGGACTATTGATCCCAGATTCCTGAACTATTAGACTTTATTATGTTTAAGGAAAACTAATTGGGTGATGTTAGATAGATGCTTGTATTAACAGAAAACAAATTGGGTGATGTTAGATAGGTGTTTATATTATAGGAAAACTAATTGGGTGATGTTAGATAGATGCTTGTATTAAGAGAAAACAAATTGGGTGATGTTAGATAGATGTTTATATTAAAGAAAGACTAATTGGGTGATGTTAGTTAGAAAATTGTAATGTGATTTCCTTTATGCTTAAGAGAACTTGTGATATTTTATGGGAATGCATGTTTGAAATTGCTTGGGCTATGATATTTATATGTGGAATTAACTTTACAATTGAGTGCGCAGGTATGTCTAACAAACCACAGATACTGGAGATCATCCCACACTCGATGTTGTAATCCCTTGTGAAGCCAATCTAGTTCCACAAGGAACTAAGATCAACTTTGTGTATGATGTAATGTTGTAATGTTAATTTGCATGAGGTAATTGGGTTAAGTCTACCCTCTTTTAAATTGAATCATGATATGTGTTGTAAGAATTGTCTTTGAATTACATTTTTAAATTTTAAATTTTTGGAGACCCTTTTCTTGTGTTTTAACTTGACCCTGGGTTATACCCCATGGGTCTAGAGTCCCTTTTGACTTAGGTAACCCTTGGTAAACCTCCATATGGTCACCTTAACTTCACACTGAAGTTAAATGATGAATTTGGAGGCATGGGAGGGATAGGATGAGTGGTACCAACACTCAACCCATCCCTTTTCACTTCCCAAGGTTAGAGATGACTCCAAGACCCACCAATTGTGGAGGACTTGACTTTAAGTCTCTCTCACAATTGGTGAGAGTACCCATGGAGTTGTGTGGTCCTTCATGAGAGGAAAGGAAGGGGACACATGTGTCACCCTTTCCCTCTTTAACTCCCCTTTTCTCTCCCATGTGTTGGAGAGAGGACATGTGGTAAGGGGTGAGGGAGACTTTGGGGATGGGTGAGTGACATGTGTCAACACCCATCCCTTGGGACACACTTGTAGTGGGAAGGAAGAGTGAGGAGGTGACAAGTGTCACCTCCCCATTCCTCTAAGCTCATGGATTGGGCTTATTTTAATCCCACTTGGGATAAGGTGAGGGGTTGTTGAATTTTCGATAATTGGAATTGTTTTAAAATTGTTTTGGGAGAAAAGATAGAGGGAGTTTGGTGGCTTAGGTTGGAGGAGATTTTGGAGGAGCTCTACATTAACTTCTTCCATAATAGGGATTTTAAAGGTTGATTTTCAGGGCTAAGGCCTTCCCCTTGTATTTTAGTTGCTTGCTTGATGCATATGTGTGTGTTTTTCTTCCTTGAGTGTTATTGTTATTGTGGGGAATTTTGGTTGGGTGTTGTAAGAGCCTCTCCCACTTAGGAGAAAAAGTTCAACAAGTGTGAGGTAGGGGAGGAGTGATCCTCCTCAAGGTCATTACCTTGTTTTGGGATGTTGAAAGCCTTGAGGGCATTGTATGTGATTTTGAGCAATTTGTTATATGGCTTGAGAGCCAAAATATGAATACTTTTGGAAATTTTGTTAAACATGTTGGCTTGAGGCCATAAGAGAAATTGTGTTGAGATATTTTGAAGGAGTGGCACTTTTGAATTGAGTATGTCCACTCTCCTACCCCTTTGAAACTCACCTTGGTTGAGTTTGTGTGTTGTAAATTTCCATGGGTGTAATATTGAGTTTTTGAGATGTTTGTTTGTTTTGTTGTGAAGTGGATTTGATTTCCCTAGGTGTGTGGATGACCTCCCTAGCTCGGGGGTGACCCTCTTGTGGGTCTACGGTAGGGAGGAGAGCAAGATGTATGGTGTTTCTTTCCCTTGTGTGATATGTAGGTTTCATGGAGCTTACTGTGAAGTTGAAGAAATTTCTTGTCTTGGAAAATATTTTATTTTCCTTTACTCTTAAATCTCTTAAGGAGAGCTTGGTTTATCTAGGAACTTCACCCTTGTTGATTTTCAAAGAGGAGGACCTCTCTCTCTCTCTCTCTCTCTCTCTCGTTGTTAAATTGTATTGTTCATAAGTTGTGAAAAAGCCTCTTTCATTGTATTAAAAGTTATATTTTGTTGAATTAAAATTTACCATTTAAGTAAAGATGAAGGAAGGAAATTTGTTTTTAAAAGGATATTGCTTGTGTATAAATTCCTAATACTTCTATTAGCAAAGTTGAGACTTAGTTGTTATTGTGGTGAAAAAGAAATTATAATTGTTATTTGGAAGAAAGAAAATTGGTTGTAGCTTTGTATTATAGGCATTTTGAATTACTTGAGTATGTTTGCTCCTCTCTTTAAAAAAAAATGTGTGCAAATTTTAATTAAGCATTGAATAAACTTGTTAGGAAAATGAGTGTTTGCATTGTAGTTGAAATGATGGAAGAAAAAAATATAGTTACATATCTTATAAATTTGTTTTTGTTTTTTTTTTTTAAATAAAATTGTAATTCTATTACTATGTGTATTTGAAAGATTGCAATATTTCATTAGATGTGACTAATTTTAATATTCTGCCTAAGAAAAGAAAATATATAAGAAAATACATTATATATATAGTTATATTTTAATATTAATTAACTGTGAAATTAGAATTTTTGTCGGTGTATATTCAACAAATAATAAACTGAGAAATTAGAATATATAAATATATATATATATATGTATGTATACATATATGTATGTATACATATACATATATGTATGTATACATATACATATATGTATGTATACATATACATATATGTATGTATACATATACATATATATATGTATATGTATATATATATATATATATGTATATATGTATATATATGTGTGTGTGTATATATATATATACATATATATATATATATATATGAAACTTACATTTAAGAAAAGTATTAATAAAAAATAGAATGCTGAGTAAAATTGTTAAGAGGACTGTATTTTTGTTATAGTCATATTTTATTACATTGGACACAAAAAAAAATAGTGTGGTGGGGGGGGGGGGGTTTGAACCCCCCACCGTTTATATTTCAAAGGTGTGGGGAGGGGGGCGGAGCCTCCACCCACACCCAACACATTGGAGTGTGGGTGGAGGCTCCGCCCCCCTCCCCACACTCCCCGCTAACTAAACCCCTGTGGCCTTTGCTTTCCATCGCCGCGCCACCACACCTCCAACCATCATACTCCTGCGGCCTTGTTCCCCCGCACGGTCTCTGCCCCCCCTCTACGCCACTCCCTGTAGCCATTGCACCACCCAACCTCTGCCATGACTCAGCAATGGCTCCTCCACTGTGTCCCCTCACAGTCTCCTCTGCGGCCAGCTCCAAGAAATCTTCGCCGCCCTCCATTGACCCTGCTCAAAAAATCCAAACAAAAAAAAAAAGAATGTTAGGGTGTTCAATGTTATTCTAATGAAAATATGAAATATAACAATATTCATATGTTATATAAAGAAAACCTAATATTGTAACTCAATAAAATATTAATATATATATATATATATATATTATTTATTAATAATTTTGTCAGGGGAAGCCATTAAAAAAAAATAAGGTTTTAATATTGACAAAAAAAAGGGGTAAATACATGGTATTTATAAAAAGAAAAATATACTTTGCTCATAGTAAAATAAATGTATATATATATTTATATATTTTTAGAATGAATTATAAATTCATTATACTTATAAAAGAAAACTTAGTGATACAATACAATAAGCGTGTGTGTGTGTGTGTGTGTGTGTGTGTGTGTGTGTGTGTGTGTGTGTGTGTGTGTGTATTTATATCTTCATAAATAAATGAAGCCATCATATGCATTTCATATGTGGCCAATTAAACTCAAACTGTAATTTGAGAAAATGACGAATTGAGAAAATGAGAGTAAAAGAGAAAGAAAGATAAAAGTGAAAACAAAGAGGAGAAAATGCATGACTTTTCTAGAATAGGGCTAAGGGTGCTAATTAAGATTTAATAATCCATTAAACATGATTGGAGCAATTTAATTAACAAAATTAATTCAAACAATGAATTAAACCTAGAGCGGAAACCTAGTGGACTTCATCAAACGAAGTTAGTAAGTCCGGTTTATGTGATTTGATCTACCAAGAAATTAGGAATAATGTAAATGATGCAGAGATAACTCTGATTGATAGAAAATGTGAAAGAGAGCAAATTAATATTAAATTTCAGAGAAACGGGAAGGAGAACAAATGATCGGACTTTGTTGAAAAATGTTTCATATTTTAGAAAACGTGAAAGAGAGCAAATTAATATTAAATTTCAGAGAAACGGGAAGGAGAACAAATGATCGGGCTTTGTTGAAAAATGTTAAATTAACTTAATCAACTGTATTCCAATGTAATTAGTGAGTTGTAAGAAATTTATTAACCCTTTCAGGAAACCTCGTGATCAAAATTAGTGTTAGTGCAATAAACCCCACTCACGCCCGTGAGGCGTTATGCTATCAGATTTTCCCAGAATTTAGGGTTAGTAGGTTAGTAAGTTTAACCCTTGTAGCAACATTAACCGCGTTACGATGACCCCCTTTTGGCCTTCTTGTGTTTTGGTATGCGCACGTGTGCGTATTACCCCGCTGACAACTGTATTGTTTACACCTTAAGCGTACGCCACCGAGCACGCTTATGTGTGCGAGAGGGTTTCTAGGGAAGCGTGGGAAAATTTTTGATATTTCGTGTCATGACCACATGACAAATGTGGACATGACACATGTGATGCGTGTTGTGATTGCATGGGAAATGTGGGCATGACACGTTGTGACATTCCTTCTATTTGTTTCTCTATTCTTCTATTCTACTCTCTTGTTGTAATTGTTGTGTGTGGTGCCTTGGGGGCATAATGTTGTGGAGGTTGTCTTGGGGGCATCCTTCCACGTTGTAGCCCTAAGTCACTTTTGTCTCCTCTCTAATTTTTCATGATTTCATTCTTCCATTGTACTGGTGGCTCTACTAGTCAGAGGATGATGACAAAAAGTATACATTTCTGATAAGGACCATGCATCCCTACAAAAAGAATAAAAATAGACCCAGTCCATATATGAAGATGGGGGTAATAGTTTTGTTATTGATGCTTAACTAGTAGAATCACTTTTGTGTCATGATGTGATCATGTGTAGTGTTGTGAAATTCTTGTAACAAACCTTTACAATACTCTAAATCTACTTCTAGGCACTTTGGAATGTTTTTCTATCTCACCTTGTAGCTACACTCAGTTCTACGACACCTAAAGTATAACCTCATGGCTATACTCAGCTCTGAACCCACAAGTATAGCCTTGGTTTATTAAGTGGTATGTTGCCTTATTTTTGTTGTTCCCAAGATGATTTGGTTTTTATCTTAGCTAAGATTTTCTAACTGAAGTTTGTTAATTGTTAGCATCTAATACTAATGTGTTTCTATTGTGATTGTTGGAAACAATCAACAATTAAAAGCACATGTCACTTTAGGGGATGGGCTTTGTGAAACCTCTTGTTCCCTCACGTGTTTTTAACCCTACCTTAAACATGATTGCTACCAGCAAGCGGGATCAACCAATTTAAGGTGGGGGCATATATTTCGGTAAATGCTTGGACATCTTAGACATTGTGATAAAATGTGTGGTGTATGCTTCCTTTTCACTGTAAGGTGTCTCCACAATGCAGGTGAGGTTATGTACTTTGTCTTTGTGTGTTTCATATGCTTCCTTTTCACTATAAGATGTCTATGTGATGCAAGTGGGGCTGTATACTTTGTGCACATGTTTCCTTTTGACCTTAAGGCATCTTCGCGATGCAGGTGGAGTTGTATGTTCTTGAAATCCCTTCTACAGAAGGTGGGATTGTGCGTTCCCTTGAGTGGTTGTACATCCTTTTAAAAAGTCCTCTACAGAGGCAGGGATGGATCTTGAGTTATTCACACTTAAACATTTCTTTGGTGGTTGCAGTAGTGTAGATCAATTATCAGGTGTGTTTGTCATGTCTTAGATGGTGGCATGTAATGATGAGCTCCTCCCATTGCCCGTGTTTGATGTGTTAAGACGTATAGTGTCTTGATGACATACTTTATGATGCTCGTGTATTTTATATGTTTTATGTGTGTCTTCCTTGCATGACTTGCTTGTTTTAGCGATGGCACATAGCGATGAGCTCCCCCCACGCCATGTGTTTTACATGTTTTGTGGTGGCACGTAGCGATGAGCTCCCCCCATTTTGTGTGTTTTGTGTGTTCTTGATGGCGATGTGTAACGATGAGCTCCCCCCATCACCTAGTTAGTGTTGTATAATTGTTTAATTGTGTCTTCTCTTCATGTATGCCTTGTGTACTGTGTATTTGCTCTCATGCCTTCTTTGTGTATTGTGTGCTTCTTTAATAGCTTCTCAGTGTTTTGCATGGCTTTCAAGTGTTTTCTTATGTTTTTCTAAGCTTGGGGGCTAGAAATGGTTCTCCAAACTTAGAGTGTGTCTTTTCTCTAGTGTCTAATGTGTTTGATGTGCTTTGACCATACTTTAATGCATGTACTAAATCATAAGATCATACACACATGAAAGTGAGGGCTAAATGTTATGGAGTAAAAAGTAGCCACGTGTCTTTTTACCTCCTTGTTTAGCTCCTAAGTCCCTGTGATTGCATTATACAATCTTGTTAGATTCTACAAGAAGAAAGAACTAAGCTAGGATATGATGTCAGTTGTAGATCACATGCAACTTCACTCAACAGATGATCGAAGATCAAAATAGCAGAATGAAGAGAAATTTGAAATGAGAGAAAAATAGAGACAAAGCAAGAGAATTTAAGAATACTCTCACAAAGCTTTCACTGAACTTGTATTGAACTAGTGTTCAACTAGCTACCATGAGAGGAGAGTGTTGTATATATAGAAAAAATAGGGCATATACATCTAAGAGGTGCATTAATTACTACTACCCATAAAAGGTGGGAGGTTTTACCTACTTGGTAAATGACAAAACATGTGGCATAACCTCCTCAAGTGAAGATAGAAAGGAGGTGGCACATAAAGCCAAAAGAGTGTGAGAACTATAACTACGCCATAACCTACTCAGGTAAAGACAAAATAGTTGTTATGAGAGGCAGCACAAAAAGCCAAAAGAGGATGTGTAACTCAACTACCCATGTGTGGGGGAGAGTTACACATGTAGCTGATGTATTTTGCAACATGTCCTCATATTAACCACATATAATAAACCTAAGCAAGCTTAATAATGTGAAGGAAAAAGAAATATCCCTATGGAAAATAAAAAACCTACACTAACAAATCTAAATATTCATCCTGATGCAAAATTACCTGATACCAATGTAAATTGGGAATAAAGGGCCCATGCTTTATCTTATCCTAGACCTAAAATGGGCTCAAAGACTTGTACGCCACTGCCCAAGGCTTCCCTGATTGGTCAGGGCAAATTCAAATGTATGTCAACCAGGGTCCTTTCAAAAGGTTTCTCCTTTTCATCTCTTTTGGTTTAATTTCATGATTGTTATCAGGAAAGCATATATAATTGTGTTTTGAATTCATTATGAACCTAGATAAAGATAGCCAACTTGAAGTCTTGGAGAAAAGAGCATTCAAAGCATTTATTGTGATTCTAGAGAAGATTTGTATTTTTATTGTGTGTTTTGTTGCAAGTTTGAAGTTATCATCTATCTCTCCTTATGAGTTGAAGGATCTTCATCCTCTTAAGGATTTCATCACATAGGTGATATCATTATTGGTTATCATCATTTGATTCATCATATTGTAATTGTGTTTAGCCTCTACCTTACAAGGGCACACTCTCCTTATCTATCAACAGTGTTGGGAAGCTTGAATGCTATCCTAGAATTTGACTAAGGCAAATCCCTAAACACCATAACCCCCAAACCCCTTCTTTTCTTCTTATGTGTGGGTTATAGGAGCAAGATCCAAGAAATATGAAGATACGAGAAGACCGAGCAAGGATCAGGGTTTTAGGATCTGACAATAGTTATGGAATATCCCTCTCTACAAGACTTGGGCACTGGCGCCCTAGTATTTCTACCTCTGCTGACTTCAAATCTGGCATCAAGACAGCTTCTGCAACATTTCACTAGTTTACAGTTTCTACAAATTATATCTTCTAGGACTTGGGTAGTCTTGAAATAGTCCTATGACACCTCTACTTCCGGGACATAGGTTCTATCATCTTCTTGATCATCCCTATACAATTGGTTTATAGATATATGTTGTGCATGTCTGTTATATTCATATCATCATAGAACTAGGTTTTAGTGCATTATTAACCTAGGGTTTGATAAAGAGACTTGATTAAATCTGATCTTTCTATAGCACTCCTGAGTACAAGATTTGTAGCTAAGTCCACCTCCACTTGGTAGTGATTTGGCTCACTCTTGTCCTTGAATGTTATATGGAAAAGGGTTTGATCTAGTGTGCATCCTAGTTGTTATCATTCACCTTTTTCATACTTAACACCTATAATTTTCTATATATACAAAATCAAATCATAACACAACAAATCAAATTTAATAATTTTTATACAAACCTACAAAACATAAAATTAGGAAGACACTTTAATTGGGGCTACACTTGGGTGCATAAAACTCCATCACATCAAGAGAAAGGTTGTGAAATCTAGCCATGCCTTTGAGTTAACCTTGAATGACAACCACTTATTTCATCAATGCCACCAGCCTCAACTCAATACCATGTTGTCAACATCTTTTCAACACATTCTAAATCAATATATGAATCAACTAAGAAAGCCATAAATTTGAAAAACATCTTGAAAATCATGAACTTAACATGTGTAGGTTAAAAAACTCAATGAGTATTTCAACCTACAATTTTCTATACAAGATCTTATCATAACATAGCAAAACAAATCTAATAGTTTATAGACAACCCTACAAAACATAAAATCAAGTAGCTACTTTCATTTGGAATACACTTAAGTGCATAGATCTCCATTACATCAAGAGAAGGTTGTGAAATCTATCCATGCTCTTGAGATAATCTTTAATGACAACCACTTCTTTTTATCAATGCTACCTATCTCAACTTAATACCACACTATCTAGATCTTTTCAACACATTATGAATCAATATATGAAACAACTAAGAAATTGATAAATTTGAAACACATTTTATAAATCATGAACTAAACATGTGCAAGTTGAAAAATACAATATGTATTTCAACCTACAATGTTCTATGCAAAATCATATTGTAATGCAACAAAATAAATCTAATAATTTCCATACAACCCTAGAAAACATGAAATCAGACAGCCACTTTAATTGGGGCTACAATTGGGTGCATAGAGCTCCATTACATTAAAAAAAAATTTGAGAAATCTATTCGTGCCTTTGAGATAACCTTGAATGACAACCACTTCTTTCATCAATGCTACCACCCTCAACTCAATAGCATGTTGTCTACATCTTTTTAACACATTATGAATCAATATATGAATCAACTAAGAAAGTCATAAATTTTAAAGACATCTTATAAATAATGAACTAAACATGTGTAGGTTGAAAAATACAATGTCTATTTCAACCTGCAACTTTTTACACAAAATCAAATCATAACACAACAAGTCAAATCTAATAATTTCTATACAACCCTACAAATATAAAATTAGGTAGCCACTTTAATTGGGGCTACACTTGGGTGCATAGAACTTTATTATATCAAGAGAAAGGTTGTGAAATCTAGCAATGCCTTTCAGATAACCTTGAATGACAACCACTTATTTCATCAACACCACCAATATTAACTCAGCACCACATTGTCTACATCTTTTCAACATATTATGAATCAATAAATTAATTAACTAAGAAAGCCATAAATTTGAAAGACATCTTACAAATCATGAACAAAACATGTACAAGTTGAAAAATGCAAAGTGGAATTCGACCTGCAATTTTCTATACAAAATTAAATTGTAACATAACAAATCAAATCTAATAATTTCTATACAACCCTACAAAATTAGGCAGATATTTTAATTGGGGCTACACTTGGATTCATAGAGCTCCATTACATCAAGAGAAAGGTTGTGAAATCTATCTATACTTTTGAGATAACCTTGAATGACAACCACTTCTTTCATCAATACGACCAACCTCAACTCAATACCATGTTGTCTACATATTTTCAACACATTAGGAATCAATATATGAATCGACCAAGAAAGCCATAAATTTGAAAGACATTGTACAAATTATGAACTAAACATGTGTAGGCTATAAAAAATAATGTGTATTCCAACTTGTAACTTTCTATACAAAATAAAATCGTAACACAATAAATAAAATCTAATAATTTCTATACAACCCTAAAAAAGATAAATTTAAGAGGCCACTTTAATTACAACTATAGTTGAGTACACAAAGCTCCATTACATCAAGAAAAAGGTTGTGAAATATAGCTATGCATTTGAGATAATATTGAATGACAACCACTACTTTCATCAACACCACCAACCTCAACTCAATACCACATTGTTTACATATTTTCAATAGATTATGAATCAACCAAGAAAGCCACAAATTTGAAAGACATCTTACAAACATACTGAGCATGTGCAATTTGAAAAACACAATGTGCATTTCAACCTACAATTTTATATACAAAATCAAATCATAACACAACAAATCAAATCTAATAATTTTTATGTAACCCTACAAAACATAAAATTAGGCAGCCACTTTAATTGGGGCTACAGTTGGATACACAAAGCTTTATTACATTAAGAGAAAGGTTGTGAAATCAGATAGGAGATTCTGTGGAAGGAGGGATGTCCAAAGATCTCATTTTATTTTGATTTGAAAATAAAATGTGACCTTTAGACATCCATGATTTTCAAAACAAGCAATTAATTTTATGGGTTATACAAACCTAATTGGTTTTAACTGTAGACATATCATTTTATTTTGTATGCAAAATAGTCGCTACCTGGTATATTGGGCATATTTTAAATGAACTCAAAAATGCATATTTGGAAAACTACCTATCTAAACTTCTTAAAATTATATTTGGTACGAACCAAAATAGATAGAGGGTTCTATGGAATAGAAGATGGATGTCTAGAGGTCTCACTTTATTTTGATTCAAAAATAAAATGATACCTTTGGACATCCACAATTGGTTTTATCTGTAAGGGCATCCACAAGAAGAGATTTGCAAGACCCAAATGGCCCCACAAGAGTTGTTGAGAAAATCCTAAAATAATTTCATGGAAGCCACAAATAAACCCTTGCCTTTGAGATTTAGGAATAACAAGGGAAAGGTGGATGGAAAAATGACCTATATCATTCTTCTAAGGAATGAGGTAAGAAGAATGAAATAGGGCACAAAACGATTAATTTTTTTGGCATGAATTAAACTCTACTTCTCAATTTCAGCAAGATATCTAAACAATGCACATTGACATAGAGTAGATAAACATCTCCAAAAGAGTTATGGTCAGCTACAACTTATTTTAGCTTTTGGTTATCTACAACTCATCCCTTGTGAAGATGGGGTTGGATTCATTTGCAACTTAATTTTGATTTCTCAAGTTAAAACAAATCATAGCAATGCTTGAAAGATACACATTAAATGTGGGTCCCATCACGTCCATGGAAACACAAAGGCAAGAAAGAGACTATAGTTGGTGGTTCATCATGATGGAAAATGACAAGGTAGAAATATTAAAGTTAATGGCTATTGCCAGTCCATCACTAATATAATTTTGTATGGGGAATATGGTGATGGCATGGTGGTGTATGTTAGAATTGTGACATGATGCCTTAGACATGCTATTTTGTATGGATAATAGCTAGTGCCTAAAATCATGTATCATAGTAACTATTATAGAAGTAATAAATTACCATGTTCAATTTCAATGTAACATTAACAGAAAGAAATAGTCCATTGAAAGGGATATGATAGGGATGACACAACTTAAGAAAGTTTCTAAGAAAACAAGGAAAATAGGATTTGATTCCAACAACAACAAAACCATAAATTATGGCAAGGTAACGATTACAAAATGTTTAATTTGCATCAAAGGATAATTGTTTGTGTTTTATCCATTTTTAGAATCACCACAACAGTTTTCACTATAGGTGGTAGTTTTTCCTTGTCTTTGTTACTAATTTTTTGTTCACACTAAAATTAGTTTGACCTAAGTGCAGTTGTTCAAAAGGAATAAAAGAAAACTTTAAAGTTAAGCATTTATTGAACAATTGATATCTTGACAGAGCAGAAATGGATTTCAGTTGACAGGATAACCCATCAGTCTAATCAAGACTGATGAGTCATCATGACAAGAGAATAAGGTTACCAAGGTATCAATCATTCAAGAAATACAGTTGATTTAACATAGTGTTATCTTTTAGGAGTTATAAGTCAGGTTGGTTATTCACTTAATCACATTTGAAAGAAAGAAGGAAAGATATTTGTTTAAACTATTATTTCATGTCATGTTTTGAACATACATTCAATATCTGTTACTTTATTCTATGCATTGACTGAAAAATAAATACGCATATATCAAGTGCATAAGATAGAGTAACTGATTATGTTTAAAAGAAGTGTTCAAATGTGTCCCACACAAGCCATGGGAGTAACTAGACTTAGCAATTACAAACATGCAAGCAATACATCTGAATGATAAAAGAAATATTATGAACACATGATAAAAGTAAACATCCATCATTGCCTAAGCAAGAAGTTTGTTTTGTTGATGTTGGTCTTCAATCTTCATCTTCAGCTCCTGTCATCAGTTGAACCTACAAAAAATTGGGGAAAGTCCTGTTTGAACTCCAAATGTTTAAAAGTTATCTTATGTTTTTATCAAGCAGATACATCTACTTGTCACATCATGCAATTCATATGAAGGATCAGATAAGACATGTGCTACAAGTCAGATATCATAAAGAACATCAATCTATACCATCAGGTATATCTTTTATGCTAACTTGTTTATTCACTGTGCAGGTATAGGAAAAGTAATGTTGTTGATTTGAAGACAAATAAACATGTGGAGAAAACATGGCTCCCACAAGGGTTGAGCCCAGCATGTTTTCCTTTTTACTCATTTGAAAAGGAATATCAGAAAAAGACAGGATGCATCATTCAAAGTACATCATGCATCATTAATCAACTTATAGAGAGGAAATGTCATCATGACATTTATTATAGTTGATTAAAGCAAATCAAATAAGTATGTAATGTCTAAGTCAAGTTGGCAAAGTGTAGAAAATAGAATTGTAGCCATAAAAGGTATTTATCTTGCTTACATCATTATCAGAATACTTTATTGCTATCATTTTCATGTCACATTTTACAAAATCAAACTTAAGGAATGACAGAAATATGAAAACAAATAAAGAGTAGACTTGTGATCAGATTAACTATCAGATTATAAGACATTATCAGCTAATCCCTACCTGTAGATGTTCATAATGGGCATAACTCTCAAATGCATTGTTGAATCAAGAGCCATAAGAGATTGAGAGTTATATACATAATGAACATGTGCAGATTAGAAAGAACAAATCATGCATTTAATGTTCAGGAATTAGAAAGATAAAATCAGATAAACCAAGTACATATATCAAGTACAGGTATGATTAGTTGATCACATCAGGTAAAAACACATATGCCAATCAAGTTTCTAATGCATATCAGATGGAAAGAACATGCTACAGGAACTTTCATTGTTTATGCATATGATATTAAAATTGAAGGCAAATCATAAAAATAAACTGATGCATACCATTGACATATGAGTGTTCACATTGTTATCTGATGATGGAGTTAAGGGTTACAGAATAATGCTTATAGGAGATAGATTTGTGCACATGAATTATAAGATATAAACATCAAAGGTTTTATCTAATTACAATCAAAGGACAGTAAGCAAAATATCATGTTGCAGGTATTCATAATGATCAAGTACAGCCAAAGCAAGTGATATAGTTATGCCTTTGAAAAGACAGGTTCACCATTGATAGCATCTAGCAAACTAATAGACAAAGGCAATGAGATCAAGTGAATGCTAGTTTATGAGATGTACAGGTATATGGCATAATGAAGGACAGCCTAAAACTTAAGAGTGACAGTCATAGCATATAGACACAGAATAATATGCCATATCAATGATACAGTAAGATTGCTGAAGGAGATACAATTTATCATCATTTTTGATTGATATAATCATGACAAACATTTGCCAAGTTGAAGGATAAAAGAGGACTGAATTGAAGAATTCATGCTCAGGAAAAGAAGATTAATATCATGTGGTTACAATGAAGTTCAGATATGCAAACTGTTGAAGAGTGTTTGAAACCCTAAAAACTTTTCTTGCATACAGTCAAAGAAATCAATACAATGTGCATGTCTGCCATAGCCGTAAAAGGAGCAAAGTTTTTGCCTGAATGAAGAAACCCTCATTTTTTCAACAAAACCCTCAGTTTCATTTCATGAGCACAATGAAAGGAGAGTAACAGAAACATCTTATAGCCTGGCCGTAACATAAGAAAAGGTTTTTACAAATACCCATATGGTTTTTTCATCAAACCCTAGTGTGTTTATTGCCATTGCAGTGAAAAGATGAAGAAAAGTGTCTTAGTGTCATGGTTGTGCCTAAAAGAAGAGAAGTGAGAGATACCCATATGGATTTATTGAGAAACCCTAACATATTCTCTGCACTTACAAGGAAATAATGATGCTACAATATGTTTTTATCATGGTCATGCCTGAAATGGTAAATACATACATTGTCAAGGAAAACCTTGTCATAAGTTTTCACAACTATTTCATTTTGCATATATAGTCAAGCAGAAGGAGGTTACAAAATGTATACAGGTGTGGCCGTGCATATGGACTGCATTTATATGCAACTTTGAGGAAACCCTCATCATGTAATTTGAAAACCCTTCAAATTTTCATGTCAAAAAATCAAGAATATGCTATAGAAAGTGTCAATGGCCACAGCCATTCAGAAAGAAAAGAATATTCAAGGTACCCAGATGAAGAAAGATCGAGACTCTTGTCTGTCTTTAAAATATACAATGAAAGAAAAGTATCTATAGTTCAGAGAGCAAGATAATTACCTTCGAATGCAAAGAGGAAGACTACCATGGCCATGGCCTCCTTTAGGAGGTTCTTATCTTTTCTTTCACATTTTTTTCACATTTTGCAGATATTCAACACATAGAGAGCAAAGAATATGTCAAAGAAATGATACAAAGGGAGGAAGTGCAAAGTATGGCGGCAGCCATTTTTATAAGAAGCCACAGAAATAGAGAAAATACCAATTGAAATATAAAGAATGTCAAACTCACCATCATCCGCAGTCTCATTTCACTCAGAAATGACAAAGTAACCTTGAAGTTTGACACAGATAGCTGAGAGGAAGCCATAAAAACTAGAGAAACCCTAAGTAGTGCAAAAGAGTTACAGAGCAAAGTGGCAGCCAGCGAGGAGAACAAAATGAAAAAATGACAAGTGATTAGGGTTTTCTTCTCTTTTTGTTCGAAGTTTCTTTTCTTCATTGATCTTTTTGACTCTAAAAACTCAAATCATTACCTTATCTAATCTTCAAGAGGGGTCAACAACTTCAGTGATGTAGCTTCCTAGTAATCATCATAAGAAATGGCCGACAGATGGTATGTATTGCACTCCAAAAGGTGGTTGACAGTCAAAGATAAGTGTGATACTTTGCAAGAATCAAACATATGAGTATTACCTTGTGGTCAACTATTTTATAGTCCAAAGATGCCACCATCACATGGTAAAAAGATTTTGATAATATTTGTATAATGTGAAGTGACCTAATATGGTCAAAAAAAATGTTTCCTTATTCCTTGTAAGGTCATAATTTGAGGTCAAAGTCAAGATATGCATGAAGACAGTTTGAGTTCACATGGTGACAGTCAAGTGGCAAAAATAATATATAATGCATGGAGAAGAGATATGGCAGAGGGTATATATTTTCATCTTTCATGATAAGTGTATGTGGCAGAGAAAGGATATTTGTTTTCTTTTGATACAAATATGGAGTTATAAGGGTCTGTATGTAATGCCTTAGTTTTTATGCATTTTTGATAATGTAATTGGAGTGATAAGGGTATATCTTTCCCTTAGGGCATATTGACATGCAAATGGATGTATTTTTCTCACAAGGAGCTATAAGGAGATTGTATTTTTCTCTAAGTCCTATTTTTTGCTCAAATCATGCAAAATAGGCATGTGTTTTTGGAGTGATAAGGAGTTTATATTTTTCATGCATGATTTTACAAATAAATCAAATTGTAAATAAATAATAAAGTAATATTCTTCAAATTACTTTATTATTTTTCACAAATTGTAAAATCAAAATAAGTACAAGTTGTAACCAATAATAGAGTAATTATATTTTAATTACTTTATTATTTACTCACACGCAATTTTGCAAAAGCAAAATCATGCAAATTGATGAGTTGAGTTAACCAGGCCATCTAGGGGATTTTTGCATGATTTGAGGAGCAATTTGAGGGATCTTGGTCAACTTTTTGGTCAAGCACATGGAGAGGTCCAAATTGGAGCTATTTTTGCTCGATGTGTGGTAGTTTGAGCCCTTATTTTTGGGGATTTTTGAGTTTGCTTGTGGCTCACCTTGGGAGACTTATTTTTAGAGGCAGTTAGCTGCAGTTCCTTTTTTGCATGCCTCTTAGTGAGAGCAAAGCTATATATTGTAAAGCAAAACTTGATTTTGCTAGTTCTTTCCTTTTTGCTCTTATACACTTTGAGAGAAGAAGGTTTTGTAGCTCAATTTTTATAGTTTTATAGATAAATCACAGCGAGTTACAGGTTCAATTTCTTTGTTTTCTTACAATATTTCCTTTGTTCTTTGAAATCAAGTAGTTGCCTTTCCATTTAATGCAAATTGTATGAAGTGATTTGATGAAGTTTTACTATGTTTAATCATTAAAACCTTTAAAATTATTGTCTCACTATTACTTGGAGCATTAAGCATAGTGTTATTATAGGTCTTAGGTTGTGTTAATGAAAATAATCCTTTTATGTTGTGAGAAATCCTTTTCCTTCATACAAAGCCTATTTCCAAGCCTTCCTTAGAAATACTTTTTGTGATATTTGTGCCAAGATTGGATTGTGTGAGTCATATTTCTGAGTTGTATTGTGAATCGGATTGCATATTTTCTATCCATATTAGGTGCATCACCAAATTTTACAGTTTTATTTTCTTATAGTTTCCTTCTTACCCTTTTCCAAAATAGAAAATCTTATATTCCAATAAAATATTTTAAGGGAACCAGCGCATAATCTGGAGGTTCAAACTCATTATAGGTCACCCACAGCCTGAGTTTGTCCCCATGTTTCGAAGGATTGCAGAGTGTCACAGCTTTGCATAAGGGTGCAATCCTCATCGACAACAGTCTTATGGGGTAGCATTTTCAAGGAACAAATGGATAGCATGGGTGATGGTTACAAACTATGTGTTCCAATTCTTGGCCTTTGGAATTCTTGATTTGAGCCTAATTTAATGCATAATTATATTAAAAAATAAAACCCTCAAGGATCATTGTAATGAGTTTTTCCTTTCTCTTGTCTTTATTTCTCCATTCTTTCATATAAATAAAAATTAAGAGATTATTTATTGAGATTGAAGTAAGAGTATGCATTTGTAGTAAGATGCAGAAGCATTACACATTTTTAAATACTTTGGATATGCTTAGTGGTATCCTTAAAGACCTACACAGGTAGTAAGCTTGTAATCATGCATGGGATATATTGGTTAGAGAAGGCAAGACCTTACTCTTCCAGAGTCTCTTTCTACACTAGGTTCTACAAAGTAAATTATGTTTGTGTCTATCTTTTTGATGGGTTATGATGCATTTTTTATGCTTATTTTATTTCCACTACAAGCTACCTCATATCTCAAGCATTTATGAAAGTGTAACAATTACAAGCATTGCACTTGTTCATAATAGGATATAGTAATTAAGGGTTCAATATGATTCTCACACGAGTAGAAGAACAACATATTCTTGTGGTATGGAGAAGTTTCACACATTCGAGGTAGTAATAAAAGGATTAAGAAATTTGATATGCAATATTGGATGCATGAATCTGAGGATGTTTTAAGATTGCATGATAAATATATAATGTAGATGCAACTATAGAGTTATAGAAAGCATCAAGTTGCAATATTAGAATGTTGTTTCAATAGAATATAACTTGGAAAAAAACACATAAAACTTAAATCTTTGTTGGTGAATAATGCATTTGAGCATCTATGCTAGATGGAAATATTAGCTTCATGTTTTGTTTTATTGTGTTCTTCTTTGCTGGAGTGAAGCTTGTTTAATTCATTAATTTATCTTACCCTATGTTCCAACACCTCACTCCCTCTCTTGTGCATGTGGCTAGTCATCTCTATGCATCACTTCATCTTGACCTTAGGCCAAATTTTATTTGTTTGCATATATTATGGGGTGTGAACATGTTGATGATGAGAGATTTTTATTTTCTTGTTTATTGCATGTAGTGAAGAGCAAGATTTTTGAAGAAAGGGTGGATTAAAATTGCAAGTAGCTATTGTTATCATTAAATTGTACGATCAACATCTATCATGTTTTATGGAAGAACATCAATAAGCCCAAATGAACCATTGAATTACATTCTATTTTTGTTATTAATGGTTCTATCCAATAAATTTAAATTCTAGTTGAGTAGCACCATATTAAAATAATAAAGAACATATAAATTCATATGGTAGGACAAACATGTATTCTAGAAGTCCTAAAGATGAAGGAATAGTTTCAAGGCCTCATGGATTAGTGCATATACGAGTTGTCAATAGCCATATCATATGGACAATGAAAATATTTCATTGGAGTTATATAATTATCTATTCAATCACAATATACCCAAGGATTAGGCATCTCTAAATGTTGTCAAATATAGAAAATTAACAAGAATGGACTATATTGCCAAACACCTTGGACAATGTTCAAGCTATTTAGCTATTATAAATGTCAATAACATATGGAATAAAATAACATAAAAAATTAACAAGTGACAACATCAAGTAAGTACATAACAATGTACTCAACTCTAAAATAATTTCATAAAAATGAAGTGTATCTCCTTGTTAACAATGTAAAATATTCCTCAAACAATCTAAGAACAGATTACTACATTTCTGGTTAGGTAATTACATTCTACAAACATAATTGCCAATTGAGGAGGAAGAGATTATTTTTAAAAATTGGGAAGTTGTGCCTAAAATCAACAAACTAACTACTGAGAATTCCAAGCAAGATGAAAGAATTTTTGTTTTAGAGAAGTTCCAACACATTAAAGATAATATGAACAAAGTGATTGAGGTGAGTAAATGTACTATAAGAACAACACCATGTGTATAAAGTTGCTAAGTAAGAAATTGAAGAAGTCTTATGAGGATACAGGGCTCCCCAAAGCTCAGGTGGAGAAGCATAATAACATAGCTGAGTTGAGTTTTAGAACTAGGAGTAGCAAGAAAAAGGGATTGAAAAAAAAGAGCTCCAAGATTTTATGGATCTTCTTGATAGCTTCTACTAAGAGCATTTGGAAGCAGTTGAAACCCTCCATAGGTTTTGATGGCTTCTTTTTGGTTGTTTAGGTTGTTATGCTTGTTCTCTGTTTTGGATAGTTTGTTTTGTTTGTTTTTGTCTGTTCAAGCAACCTTGTTATTGTTTTCTTATTGGTAAGTTGTTGTTTAGCTAATACTTTTTGGATTGTAACAAGGTTTCAAGTCCTTTCAAAACCTATTTTACCCTTTAATCAAAAACATTCTAGAAATGCAATATAAGACATTCTTGAATATTAGTGTATGTTTTTTATTTTTCCTTATGTTAGGGAATTTTTTTTCCTACACAATATACTTGCTTAGGTTATTTAGGCTTAGTAATTGTTACTAAATTATGTTCACACCTAATTTAGCAAGGCTTAGATTGCAGTTGTTACAAACTGGATAAAAGAAAATTTTTAAAGTGCATGATCACTCAGTCAAATGCATGTTATCTTGACAAGAGAGCAATGGAGGATCACTTATCAGGATAATGTGACAGCTCAAGCTGAGCTGTCAAACCATCCTGATAAGTGAATTTGATCTAACGACAAGAGAACAGGCATTCAAGGAATGATAGGTATCTAACTAATTTTATCTTTCAATTATGATGTTACTAATTATTCAAGTACCACAGTACAGTGTAAAAGGAATGGTATTTATAAACTATCATTTCATCATCATGTTTTAAACATGTGTTTTAAATTAGATTTAGTTGTTTTATGCTATGCATTTGATTCAGAAAGCAAAACATA
Source organism: Cunninghamia lanceolata (assembly GCA_027924645.1). NCBI lineage: Eukaryota > Viridiplantae > Streptophyta > Pinopsida > Cupressales > Cupressaceae > Cunninghamia > Cunninghamia lanceolata. The sequence goes on along the minus strand of BSBN01001272.1, from coordinate 12,581,934 downwards.
CATAAATCATTGCATAAAATAAAATAACTGATTTTATTCAAGAAAATGTTTAAATATGTCCCACACAAGCCGTGGGAATGACTAAACTGAGCTAATGCAACAAAGCATGCAAGCTATACATCTAAAGATAAAGTAAAGGAAAAGAACACATGAGGAAAGTGATCCATTATTGCCTTGAAATGAAGGTTGACCCTCCTATCTGGCAGCTTGATCTTCATGTTTTCAGCCTTTTGCTCCTAATCGGGATAATGAGCTTGCAAGGTTGGAGAAAATTTTGGTTAGAGCTCCAGATATACAAATTCATCATATGCCTTATCAGCAAATATATAAATTTGCAATCATGATGCATCAAATACAATTGGATCATTATCAGACATATGCAAAATCGGATCATCATTTGGAAGCCAAATCATCATGAGAGAGATCATTCCACTTTCAAAGGTATGTTTTTATGCTAACTTGTTTGTTCACTATGCAGGTATAGGAAAAGTTATGTTGCTGATTCAAAGACATTAAAGCATATGGAGAAAATGGGCTCCCATAAGGGTTGAGCCCAGCATGCTCAAGTATTGTTATTAATGTAGAAATATTCAAATTGTAAACACTTTTATCAAGGTGTCATTAAAAGAATGTATTCTGACATAGACAGTTGCCAGAATTAAGAAATGTTCAATAAACTTGGAACAATCATGAAAGAGTACCCCTTTGGCAGTAGACAGTTATTAGAATGAGCTATTCCCTAGCTTTGGTAACTTTCTAATGACAAATTGAATGTTTGTTTGACAGCCAAGAGAAAATGATAAACTAACATCATGATATTACATCATATTCATATTGCTACTATATAAGATGTATCAAATGCAATATGAAAAGGAGAATCATCAAATACAAGTACTTCTACAGGAGATAGTAGTCACAATATTACCCAAGAAACATGATTTGTTAGCCATAATGAATGATCAGTCATAGTGGAGGAGCATTCATACATGTGGGACAGTTGTCATGTACCATCTGAATATCATAAAGTAGCTACATTGGATCAATATCAAGGCAGGACAGTCCCATCAAATCAAAAGCATTACAACTAGAAAAACATCATGGAACAACAAATAGAACAGGTATTTTGCTACCTTTTGTTGTGAATGAGATGTAGAATTGCTTTTGAATTCATTGAACAGTCATATAGGAGGACATGTACCATCATAAAGGACAATCATGCAAAGATAAATAGTCCTATATCAATTAAGTACAGTCATAGAGTGGCAACATTAATAGCCAAAAAGCATATACAAGGTGGAGCAGTTGTTTTATAACAGTAGGATAGTCATATAGGAGGACATGTGCCATCATAAAGGACAGTCCTCATAAAGAATAAATGCACCTTTGAATTAAGAAGAGGACAGTCATAGCATGTGGAACAGCTATACCATATAGAATATGTGGGACAGTCAAGTCCAAATGAAGAGGGCATAATCATACACAGTGAAGGAATCTTGAAGGGTATTTGAAGAGCACAAAAGATAATGCAAAGTCGTCAATGAAGAATACACATTTCTAGGTGACTGTCACGGTCATATGAGAAGCAAATACATAAATGGAACAACTTATACAGGTACAAGGAACAATGTGACTACATCATTTGATTGCATTATGAAGATACCGTGCCTTTTATATATGGTACAAGTCATATCTCATCAATGTGTGCATTAAGCTTTGCTACAGTACAACATTGGCATGGTCTAGGAACAATTCACCATGATCAAATATAGTCAAGTTATGAAGAAGATCTAGGGACAAGAAGACTTCATATCTATCCTTATGCCCTCTATATATTGCAACATTCATATTCAAAAAATGCAAAAGATAAGTACAGGAGATAATACAAAATGCCAAAATGCAGTGTTAAGTATCAAGATACAGTGATCTTGTTCTATATACAGAGGAAGGAGTATATGTTATTCTCTGTCACAAATACCAAAAAGATTTCATGAAATTGAAACTAAGTGCATCTAAGACTCCTTTTACTATTACCAAATGTATAAAATCATACAAAGTAAAGATATAAGGTACAGTGTAAAAGATCAAAAAATGTATACAACCATATGATGCCCAAATGGAGCCGTGAAAAAGAAAGACCACAAAGTATACAGGAGATCAAGAAATGATAAAAGACCTTTTTTCTTTTACCTTAATTTCTTCATGATAGCTACAGAATGCCTTTTGTGACAGAAGGAGATATAAAAAGCAAAATATCATGTGTATATGGGTTCTCGGGCTGCAGCCAGGAACAAGTTTTCCTGTATAAAATATCAAAACCCACATCAAAATGCAAGAGGAGAAGTATTTACAGGTAAAGAATGAAGAATTTTTGTGTATTTTGCAGTCTCAAAATTGAAGAACAGTAAGATGCTATGATAGAGAGAAACCTAGTTTCATGTTGTTACAAGAGGATAACGATGCTACAAACCCTTGTATTGTTATACCATGGAGGCTGAACACAGAGAAGATGGAGATATCTTCAAACCCTTGTCATAATATATGAAGAAATTCTTGGAAAAGACAACCAAAGCATAGAAAAGTCTTCATTTTTATAGGTGTTCATTATTTTGTCATGGGTCAAGCTCTCTTTTTCACAAAACTGATAGAAGATGCAAATGATTACATGTATACAGTTAGCATGGTCATGGCCTAAGAGAAGGTTTTCCTTCAAAATGTTAAAACCCACAAAGTTTTGCTTTAAACCCTTATCATCATGTATATAGAAACACTCAATAATGATGCAAAGACAAGAAAGAAAGCTTACCTTGTTGTCTCAGAATAAGAAATGGCCTATAGGCCATAGGTCCATTCAGTGGTGAGTTCTCAAAACTAAAAACCAATCGGCCATAACGGCCTCAAACCAGGAGCAAACAAAGACACGGTAAGAGGATGAATCTTACAAATGCTACATTAAAAGAAACTACATGATGGTCACGGCCTGTAGGCCATTTTTTCATGCAGAGATAAAGAAAAAATGAGTCAAGCTGTTGCAAAACAACTCACCTTCTAGTTTCCTATCGAAACTTTTTATTTGCACAAAAGAACTTCAAAAGAGCCCTCAGAAAGTTGTAGAGAGTGAAAAGATTCCTTGAAACCCTAGCAAGCATGGCGGCTGCTCAGGAGGTGCCAAGTGAGAAATGACAAAAATCTTTTAGGTTTTTTGCTTTTGGCAGTTTGCCCTAGCTTGAGCACTGAGTATTTTTTGCTCTTTTTGACTTCTTTTTTCTAAATCATCGTTATCCATTTGACATCATGGTAAAGACTTCTAAGTCTTTCAAAACCTAATTATTCGAATCACATGATGGCATAGGGACCAAAAGTGTCATTCTTACCTTCCTTCAAAGGTCAAACTAAACAATGATGTGAAGATAAGGCTTTATGCCTTATATTATTTTTTGCAAAGCTTGGAGATAGAAGTCAGCAAGGGAGAAAAGATTCGAAGATAAAGGATTTAAAATATGCATAGGATATGTAATGTGATATATATGCGTGGAACAATAAGGTGTTTAATGTGTAAAGGGCATGCAATACATAATGCATGAGGTATGGTGCTAGGAGTTATAAGGTGTTTTGATATGTAGTACATGTATGTATCCATAAGAGGCAAAAGAGGATACTTTTATCTTTTGCATGCATGGAGGCTTGTTTTGAATTTGGCATCATCATTGGATGCACTAGTATATTCATGTAAATCTAAAGGGAGAGATAAGGAGTTATTATTTGTTTTTTAATCTTTTAAAAGACAAATGCATTCAATTTTTGCATGACTTTGCAACTAAAACAATGTAAACAAATAATAAAGTAATATAATTATAAATTACTTTATTATTTTGTCACAAGTTGTGAAGTCAAAAACATAGAACAAATTGTAACTCATAGTAAATTAATCATCCTAAATTACTTTATTCCTTGCTCACATTGTTTACATATCCCAAAATCATGCAAACTTAGAGGATAGAGTTAGTTGAGGTTCTTTGGAGTTCTTTGCATGGTTTTTTGGTCAAATTTGGAGAGTTTGGTCCACCTTGTGGTCAAACTAATAGAGAGGAGCAGTTTAGAGCTATTTTAACTCAAATTGGGATAATTATAGCCCTTTGTTTTAGGGATTTTTTTGCTTGCTCGTGGATCATTTTTGAGAGAATATTTTTAGAGACAGTTGACTGCAGTTGACCTTTCTAGGTCTCTTTGAGAGAGCATATTATATATTGTAAGAAAAACTTAGGTTTTTCTAGTTCTTGCCTTTTTTGCTCTTTACACTTTGAGAGAGAAAGAAGGTTTTGTAACTCATTTTTTGCAGATTTTATAGAGATTACTGCAGGTTACAGGTTCTATTCTTTGTCTTTTTATGCAAGTGTTCCTTTATTTTTCAGCTGAATCAAGTGTCTACCTTTTCATTAGTGTTACTTTTGTGAATGATTTGATGAGATTTTATTGTGTTTAATATCAGAACCTTTAAAATCATTGTCTCATTTGTACTTGCATGTATTAAATAGCATTGAAATCACAGGTCTTAGATTGTGCAATTGGAATAATTTTCTTTCATGTTGTGAGAACCTTATTTTCCTTCAAAAAAAGTTATTTCTAGCCTTCCTTAGAATCATTTTTGTGATCACATTGCCAAAAGTGGATTGTGTGGATAGATTTTCTAAGATCTATTATGAGTTAGATTTGTAGTTTTGCATCAAAATTAAGTGCATCACCACATTTTAGATTACAGTTTTAGTGTTTTTTAGTAGATCCTTTCAACCCTTTTCATCTCAAAGTTATAAATCCATTGAAAATTACAAGGGAACCAGCCCATAATCTGGAGGTTCAAGCTCACCATAGGTCACCCACAACTTGAGTTTGATCCCATGTTACACATGATTGCTGAGCTTTATAGCTTTGCTTAAACAAGTGCAATCCTACTCGTCAATAGTAATTATGAGAACACAGGGCATAATTCATTAATTACATGTGTCGCTCTCACCCACTTTTGGGTAGTTGAGTCTCACACTCTCTTTTTTATTTAGTTGCCATCTCTCATAACCATTTGCTTATTTTTATTTAAGTAGATACAACCATGTATTTTGACATTTACTAGGTAGGTGTTGTCACATAGAATTGCACCCTGCTTGGAGAGAGTCCAAGCATTCTAATGATACAATGGGAATGATCTCGAAAGTGTGGGAGGTTGCAAATTAAGATCAGATCTCCAGAGAAAGTTGGTTCCTCATTCTAAGCCTAATGCTTAGAGAAATAGATCTAAACCTAGTGCTAATATTGCAGGAAAAAAGGTTGATACACCAGATTTAGTGAGTGATAGTGATTTTGGAAGAGAGACACAATAATGATCTCAATCATGAAGGGAGTTCACATAGACTTATAGGGCTGATTGAGACTTCGATATGAAGATCTAACCTATAGAGGAGCCGCTTTACTCATAGAATAGATTATAACTTCAAGTAAAACACATAAATCAGGCATAAGAGAGTCAAGAAATCATGCATATATTGATCATGAAGTTAAAAAACTATTACAATACAAAATAACCAGTAGTAGGAAAAGACACAGTATAGCTAATCACATTCATTGGTGGATAAACAGGAAGATAGCAGAGGCCAGATTCAGGCACACTGAGTCACATTCCCTTACCCTGTAATTACACTAAAAGGTCTGACTACAAGAAATTTGGCAGCATAACAGCCCAAAATTTGCCATCCTTCTAAATAATGAGGTTACAATGCATTTTATACATCAAATTCTTGCACAGAAGGCATTGAAGTCGCTCCACATGATCCGAGGTCATCAATGCAGGAACAAGGGTGTAGAGACAGGGGGATGGTGAAAGGACAGGAACCATGTCGCTGGCAGGTCTACAACCTAAGAAACAGTTTCCCACACACAGAGGACAAAATATGAAGGAGCACAAAAGTTGACGCATACCACAGGGATGTCTTCCAGCGAGCCAGAGGAACCCATACGCATTGAAGAATAGAGCCATCCACCATGAATGCATCTACAAAGCTCACCAACTGGAATAAATGCAACATATCAACCTCTGCAACACGCCAAGGCGTTGATGAGACGTCCTATCGGTCGAGCATGCATATATAGATCATATCTTGAAAGTGAGGATAATCCCCTCAAAAGCCCACCAGATGAAAGAGGAGGCAAATATAAGCACTTTTACCTTTTGGAGCATGCGAAAATTCCTCAGGATGCGGAAGATATTCACAGTCAAAGTTGCGGTCAACTACACCCTACACTTGTATATTGCTTTGCATATGCAATTGTATTTGATCATGCATATGCAATTGTATATGCACTTTACACTACTAGGCTCACTTTATGCATTTATGCAATTTTCTTTCCTTTCACTTTTTGCATATTCAATTTTTGTATATGCCATTGTATGTGCCTTTGTATCTGCTTTTGTATATGCAAATGTATATACAATACAATTGCCAACACACAAAAGCGAACCCTAACTTTTGTATCACCTTTTGCATCTGCCTTTGAATATGCGATACAATTGCATGTGCATACAAAAGCGAATCTCAACATTTTATGAGGCAAATTGGAACTGGGTTCGGGTGTGGGACTGCATCCTGCTCCTTTGTATATCACTTTGTATCTGATCATGTATATGTGATATACAACCGTGGACCCCATCTTGAAGTCTGCCAGAATCAATTCTCTAGTCGCGTCTGGATTGTATCTTCGCCTTTTTGCATATTGCACATACATGCAATCATACATACAAAAGATGTTTGACTTTTCTACCTTTTGGCATGTACAAATGCACTTTGTACCTTTTGATTCTGCATCGGCATGCGTGACCGCATCTTGAATTTTGTATATCTCATTGTATCTGGCTTTGTATATGCCTTTGTATATCGCACACATGCAATTCAATATACAACATACAAGGGCAGAACTGAACCACTATCAAATATAGCACAAAGGAATGGTTGGGTCCAGAATTGCATCTACCTCCTTTGCATCATCTTTTGTATATGCAATTGTATATGACCTTGTATATGCAATCGTATGCGCAATATGCAAACAGAGATACATACAAAGAACCCAACGTACAGTAAAATATTGTACATGACCCAGATACAAGTAAAATTGTATCTGAGATACAATTTTGACCAAATGACAGAAAAACCCCTAAACAGATGATGACATCATGATCATATGCATTAAAATGACTAAATATGGAAACGAGAAATCCTTGCGATGGAAGACACTTGGAGCTTAAGGATTTCTGGGTTTTTCTGGGTTTTTTGAAGAGATTCTCTAGGTGAGATTTTGGAAAATTTTGCAAGGCACAGCATGGGGAAATGTAGGATTTAAGACTTTCCTCCTATTTAAGTTTTCTCTGATCGAATTTATGTGATAGGAGGGGAACAGGGATATTTTGGGGCCAGCGAAAATATGACAACAATAGGTAAAACTCTCGTCTATTCTGAGCAATTGGAGTTATTACTCTATGTCTTTATTTAGCTATATATACAACACTCACCTCTTACCTCTACTAGTAAGTGAAAGTAATGTGAGCATTGTTTAAATTCTCTTGTAGTCTTGTCTCTTGAATTCTCTCTTTCAAGATAATCTCTCCATTCTGCTATTTTAATCTTCGATCATCTATCGACTAGAGTGAATGTGATCTATGACCTACAATAAATCCTTGTTTAGATTCTTGTTTCTCGTAAAATCTAACATTAAATAGATAAAGAAAAACTAAGCAATTATTATATATTAATTATAAACATAATTTAAAAAGAACAAATAAACATTTATATTGATAATTGAATTAGATAACAAAAACATGATCAAATAGAGTATTCGTCAACCTCATTGCTTAAGGTGTTGTTCAAGAGCTAGTCAACAAAAATGGTCTGACAAGCTTAAATCTAACCAACAGAAAGAATAACAATTTTCAAGATTGACTGAGCATACAAAATTTGCCCAAAGTTAAAATCATAAAACTAACTAACTTCCACATTGATTGAGCCCAATGTCAAAATGATCCCTTAAAATTTACATTAAATAGATCATTTAAAGAATATGAAAACTTATGAATCAGTAGTTGACAACAAACTACTACATTTCTGCCTAGAGATCAGATGTACGGTGCTGAAAATACTACAGGATATAATAAAACACAATTGAAATATCTATGATCAGTCAAGAAAAGCTTATATTACCGAATGAAATATATAAACAAAAACAAGAACCAAAATACAATCCACATAATATGAGAATTTTTTAGTAGCAAAAACTGTCTTCCAAGGGTTTCTTATACAAAAACCCCTAGTTTCAATGAAGTTCATAAGATCAAAATAAAAGAACGGTCTATCGCAACTCAAACCAAAGACTTAAGGCCAACAATTGATGGCTCGTCCAATAGATTGAACAGATCACCCTATTATTTTATCTGTAGACTCTGCTGGTTCAACTGCTGACTATGTTTCTCTAACTTTTTTCTTGATCCATAAATTTGGTACCAGAGTTATTGGTGAGTCACTGTGGGTCAAATTTGACTCAACATTTAGTAAGCAACTGCCCTTGGCTGAGCCACAGCCTTCAGGCAACCATCTTTCTCAATGATATACCTCAAATTTTTATTGAAGGATTAACATCCTGCAATGCTAGTTTAGCACAGTGTGGTATTGAGTGCACGAATGGTCGACCTCCTTCAGCTAAGAGGTAATGTCTAAGGGGCTTCCCCTGTCAAATTTGCCAAGTGCACAATGATGGTATCATCCCTTTGTTTGGTGTCGGACCTATGCACTCAACAAGACTTGATCCCTAGTGGGCTCTTTGTGAGCCATTCAACTTTACCAATAGACCAAGGGGTACTTGACGAAAAACCTCAAACTTGAATATCTAACTTTCAAACAGTTGTATCAAGTTTGAAGAATATATACTGCACATCCATTTCTGTTACTTGCAGATATTTGAATAATGAATTTTTAGTACTCTGAAGTTCTGAACTACACAATTAGCAATATTCCTGTATTTTGGCTGAAAACTTTCAAATGCCATCCCTAGTTCACTAGGATCATTGTTTTTAATTTGAGTTAATCCTTTAGCGTCCTCTGGTTGAGAGGTATAAGAGCTTCTTTGACTGAGTACTTTGTTCATTTTGGTAAAAAATGGTAGGATAAAGTCTAACCAGGTTTTGGAAGTGCAAACATGGTCAGTAAAATTATTCCTTACTCTTAACAACGATTGCTGACATCTCTCTGTCCATTTGAAAACTATTTTCTTGGCTAGAAGCTACTCATGTAAGGGAGCAATGATTTTAGGAAAGTAATCATAACCTGTACATACCAAAGAATAGGAAACGTCTTGAAATTTTATCGGAAGAGAAGATAAAGTGTGCATAGTAAGTCATACATCCCGGAAAATAAGAAACATGTTGCAAATCTTCTGCGCAACTTCATTTATAGGTGCGAGAGGAAGAAGAAAGTTTTTTGACTTTTTTTTCTTTAGGACTTGAATATATCTTGGAACATATATTTGAGACAACTTAATCTCTGTTTGATTTACTACCATGCAAAAACCACCCTATCCATACTTATTCTGAGAGGAAGAAGGCAGATTGACTGTTTTCTTTTTAGGAATTGATTACATTTTTGAAGTTTTAAACATATTAGAAAAATTTTGATCTATATTTAATTTACAACAATAAACATACTCCCTTCCCATACAGATCCTCAAAAAAATTTCTCTCTTCATACTTTTCTCTCTTTCCCTTCCTTGCCATCTTTACAACATTTTTTGGGTCACTAATTTCTCGTAAATGCCAAGGCCTGAGGGGTGTCATTTTTTAGACACCATTTGCTTACGAAGCAATATAAAATTATCATTTTAGCACTGTTCCTCACTCTTCGTAAGTATGCTTAGAATCATGGACCATGTCTTGATCACTTAAGAAGATTGACTATTTCTTTTTTAACAGGACAGGGTTGTTTGTACTTTTCTTTCTGTCTTCGATTAAGAGCTATGCCATGCAAATGCTACCGTCCTCAAATAATTAGATTCCCTTATTATGGGACTATATATTTGTTATGAGCGGATCCTGTCACATGTGGTACTGTAAGATGGGAAATATAAGATACATCCATACTCCACTCTCTTTTTACTATATGTCTTGCTATTTGTCAATTAGTTGAAAGTGAAAATGAAATCCAGAGAACCAAAATCAAAGTAGCGTCATAATACATCCCATGTACAAGCCAGGGGTGGGATGAGCATAATTTAGCTCTAAACAAATTAGTCATAGCTAACAATTAATATCTAAAGATATGAAGGCTACCACAATAGGTTCTCAAAGATAGGAGATGCTTCGGTCATCATTCCTTCAGAAAGAGAGCAGTTGTTCAGATGAACCGCACAAGAGGAGCCTGGAGAATTTGGAATGGAGAAATCCGCAAGGCTTTCATCTTCAATAAAAAATAATAAATGTGGGCGCTTGGGAGCTGAGATATTCAAAGAAGATTTGGTTTCAGTAGATCTCTGCAAATCCACACTTCTATCTTGCTGATTATGGCCAGACAAAAGTGCTTCCAATGACTTTCTGGTTGGGTCAGCATCGATGGTTTTGCATGCAACATCTACTTGAGAGGATGATGAAATATGCAAGTGCGTAGCATCATTATGAATTGCTTCAGCATCTTCTGATTCAATGAAAGTGTTATCCTTCTTAACCTCCTTCTTTGGGCTACATAATGATGTTTTGATTCTTAACAGCCCATGTTTGGGTTTTTGAGAAGCGCTCTTGCAAGGAGTGCATTCAGTTCTCTCGGGTGCAATCTCTCCCCATTTTTTGTTGCTTCTCAAGTTGCAATCTTTTTTGCTTTGATTTGAAGATACACTATGTTCAAATGGTTGATATTGCTTTTGGCAATTTGGTTCAGATGTTACCATGTTTGGCTGAGAATTTCTTACATCATTTTTTATCCCGACTGTGTTTGTTCTACATTTCAGCAATTTGGGCTCAGCTTTACACTCCAAAGATGCAATTTCGTTCTGAAAATATCTTTCTGTATCAATGCCTCGCCTGCAGGCCTGCTTAGCATTATGAAAATTACATTCATTAATGTCTTCAAATTTATAGCCTCTGTTTACAAAAGACCCTAAATCCAGACTATGCTGGGAAGACGAACCATAGAGGACTGATTCCATACCTTCCTGAGTCCTAAATCTAACTTCCTTACTTGAATAAAAATTTAGAAAATCATGGTAATGAATATTCTCCTCCATCATATTTCCTACATCTGTGCATTTGCTTGTCTCTTGTTCATGAGTTGAAGCTGAAAATGCTTCTAGTGCTGAGGCTATAGCTTCATCAATGAACAAGAGGTTCTTTTTGGTTGTAATTGAATGCTCACAAACCGATGTGTGTGAATTCCCTACACCTGTAGTGATCACCTTGGACTCACATTGCATGCCATGCGAATCTTTGCTCAAGAAATTCAGCAAATAAGCTTCCTCTCCGTTTGATAAATCCTGATGATTTAATCTAGCTGGTGTTGATTCATTCAGGATAGCATCAGAAATTTCAGTTTCAGATGACTCTCTAACTGAAAGGATTGCAGGTGAAGAATGTGGCATGCAATCCATAGAATTACCTGGAGATGAAGGCTTCTTGTTAAATTCATGACAAGCTAAGGGACCAGGAGTACTAGAGGATAACTGAGAAGGTGCATCTAAAGATAATTCTTTTTTCTTTTGACCCTCTTGTATTCCTGAAGTAGGAGGGGATGAGAAGCCACCTGGTGAGGAATTTATGCCTGCATTAGAGGTTATATGATCCATTCCTGCTATAGGCAACTGGTCAGGCAGCATGTATCGTGACTCTAAAAGCTGAATCCTCTTTTCCATTTTATCCAGAGCCATGAAAAGGTTAACCTCAATTCTTGCACACAAAGCTTCTAACCTGCCTACATGCTCTACAAGATATTGCATTTCCCGTCCATGATATTCCTCATGACCACTTGTGCATGTATCTGTCGTTGTTATGCTCTCAACTTCTCCAGTGCTGCATCCTACAGAAGTCTCTGCTTCTGGATCCACATATCCATGTTCCATCTGTTCATTTACTGTATCTATTCCACCTGATTTCGAAAAAACAGTGTGTATTCCACCATGTCCTTTCTTTCCATATATCCCCTCTACATCATAGTTGGAATTCAGAATTTCTTCCCATGTACTATTCTCAAACTTGCCAATGCTCCCTCCAGATTCATCAGGGTAACCTCCTGTGCTATGTACAGAATATGGCAATTTAATTTCATATGGTAGGAGCTCAGGCAAATATCCTTCCCCTGAATTCCGACCATAAGATGCATCTTGTACCCCCAAAACTGATGACTTTTCCATGAATGGATATTTGTTGATTGACTGAGAAGAAGATGACGATTCAGACTGAGAACTTCCACATTCTGATGATTCACTCTCCTCACTGTGGTTACATTCTGAAAACTCATTTTCCTCTCTGCCATGGAACAGGCTGTCAAACAATGCATCTTGTCCTTGACTCAAACCGTCCCTTGATGATTCCAAAATACTTGGAACAAGCATTGCCAGTAAAGAGCTTCCTAAAGAGTCACCAAAACAATTGCTAAAGTCCATTAATTTGATTTCATCCATGACTCCAACAACAGGATGAGCCTGAATACGGACTTCTTGAACTTCAACAGTGGACTTGTCTTGGACTGATGGGAACTGAATTGTGACTGACATGCAGGGCTTAGCATTTACTATCTCAACTGTTCCTTCATACAGTCTTCTTCCTGGTCTTACATTCTTTGCAGACAAAGGAACCATTGAATTATTGCTATTTACAGACTCTACAACCCAATCTTCCTCTGGCAATAAGCTTCTAGATGTGCTTACTGTTCCCATGTTTCCTTCTCTAGACTGCATATCAAAATAAATGTCCTTAATAGAAGCAGGTTCATGGAATGTATGAACTTGGATCCTCCTACGATCCTTATTAGCTGATGTTTCTAGTTTTTGATTCATTGTATCTCTAGCATATTTCTTATCATTAAATGTTTGAAGTCTGGAAGCACCTCTTCTCTCACAAGAAGAATCTATTTCAAGAGAACCAGAACGCTTTACTTGAACCCAATTATCCTCATCACTCTCATGGGACTCGCCTTTGGTAATGTGATGGGGAAGTTCAATGATGCCCTGCCGGACCAGGTTCTGTAGGCTTTGATCCCTAGTCTTTCCAAGAATACCTGCCAAATTCTGCCCATCAACCTTGCAATGGTTCTGTACCTTCAGAGGCTGAGTTCCATCTTCTTCAATTGAATTGATACTGTTACGTTGGAAAATCTGACTCTTTCCCCTGTGATTAGGATCATAGCTCTCCGTGGCAGTCTCACCACATACAGTGCAAACATATTCTTTTTCACCTATAAGATCTGTCATTCTATACAATTCATACACCTGAGCAGTACTTCGTACATAAATGCTGTGCACTTTGCATCGTCTCTGCATAAACTTGACTGCATAACAATGATACCAGTGGATTTAGACAATCATATGGCACTGATACGAAAAACTGAACCATGAAGTTCTTGCACAAACTCCATCCCTCTTATTTCATTTTCAGGAAAAACAAATGAGTGCATCTTCTCTTTAAGATTGCAGTTCCCAAACCCAACATTGAAGACAATAAAAAGGCCAAAGTAAAGACAGTCCATTTGCCAGCATCTAATGTACCTACCCGATATTCAACAATCACAAACTGCCAAATTGCTAGTACACAAAAAAAAGAAATTCAATCAGCAATAGTTCCGGAGAATGTAGAACTATCCAAATATACTTGCAATCACTCTAGAGTCTAAAACAAACATGGTCTGCCATATTAGCACCTTCAAAGATAAGGATGGACAAGCATAAGATGGAATAGTTTCTGATTGAGTTAGACATATAGAAACACAACTCTTTACATCTTTATAGCTCTGCATATAGACATATAGAAACCATATTGTATTAAATAAAAATTTGCAATGCTTACTCTGCATATTTTATATTCAGTTGTCCATCCTTATGTTTCTCTATGACAGTGTGTGCCTTTACTCAAACCTCCTAAATCCTACGTTCTTGCATTTCAATATTTCTCCGTAATTACTGAGACAATAGGATGCAAACCAAAACAATTTTAAATGTGAAATGTGTGTTACATTCAATGAAGTGGATAAAGTGAAGTTGTGAATCGCTCATGGCTCATGAAGTCTACATCATAAATAGCAGTTTGAAGAATTCTTACGCTTTCTGAAATTTGGAAACTGCATGTGAACTGGAGTTATGGAGTTTCCACTACTGGACCAATGATAGACATCAATGAGGCATTGCATTAAAGAACATAATTGTATTCATCTATTTGAGTGCTTTCGATGAATCATTCCTCCAAGGTACTTTATGTTGATCTTATCTTCACCATTGTGATTTGCAAATCACGTATTTCTTTTAAAAACAATGTAAGAAGACTAAGGTATTCATTTGTTCAGTTCCAGGCTCATGATATTATGATGCATATTGGGGTTATGGAGTAGCCAACTTGTTACATACACAACCCTTGGTTAGCTATATTGAGTTAGTTGGGCAATTTGTGGGTGAAGGGTTTACCTTACCCCAGTGTTGTTACATTAGAGATTATACTAGAGACTTTTTATCATCTCATTGAGATCATATGTGATATTGTTTTTGGTTTGAATCTCAAAGTGCTAGTAATTCTAGAGTGAATCCTTCAGGATTATTGTATGGTGTAATCCAACCTATGGTTACTCCTTTAAGTTTGTTGAATATTTTTGTGTATCAGTTCTCTCTCCCTCTCCCTCTCCCTCACCCTCTCCCTCTCTCAAACACACACATACAATATTTCAAACACCTATCCACGCAAACCTACCCCACGCTGCAGAAATGTGTTTTTCATTTTGTTATTCTCCACATATTTCTGTTATTAGACACTTGATTCAGAAAATGTGGTATCAGGCATTTTGTACAAATCCCGAATTACTTGACCGATTGAATTTAGGAAAACACCCTGCTTAAGCTGCAAATTTCTCTTGGCTGACGTGTCAAACTGGAGTCATTTCGAGGCTATTGGAAGAAGAATTTGTGATGTTTCCAACGAGGTTACTGGATACGCCACCCCTCCTCCAGTATGCGTACCGGGTACGGTACGACATGCATACGATTCGATACCGTCCCTGCCCGTACCCAAAATTAGGCGAACTGGGAACCGCTCCGGATACGTTTGAAAAGGGTGTCCTTGAAAATATGTGCCATATCCATTTCAAGCTTGAAAAAAAAACCCTAAAACGTTAGAGAAAACCCCTGATTTTTTGTATAAATCTAGTCGTGTGCAGGAAAGTAGAGCACAACTACAGCGCACAGACTTGAGAAAATTTGCGTCACTAGCAGAGGCAAGCAAAGGCCGAGCGCGAGCAGAAAGGAGAGTGGGTGATGACTGTGTTTTGTCTTCCTTGAAGAAGAACCATCGCCCCTCTGTTCTGCCAGTAACCCCTCTTTTTCTTTTTTCTTTTTTTGACTTTGTAAAACGTTAATTTAATTAATAATAATTTTATTTAATTATTTTTTAAGTTTACTATTCTATATGTGTGTGTGTGTGTGTGTCGATTCAACTGTGGGACACAGCAACTCTGGTTTCCAAAAATTATTCAGAATAGCAAATCTGATTAGCATTGAAGGAGGTACAACCTTTGCAAGTTTGACGTTTCAGAAATATCGCACTTCTTGTTGTGATCCCTGTCCTGCTTTGCACTGCAATTTTCTTGTTGCAAGGAGGGGAGATTTTTCAAAAAAGTTGATGTCATTTGCAATACGGGATCGTCAAAGAAGGTATAAGCAGTATTATTATTAAGGGAGTTGTGACTTCAAGAAGTTCATTTTCCAAAACAGTCTCAAACCCTACCCAAAAGGGGGAAGGTGATCATAACTTTCAATTAAGATTAGTAAATTCACTTTTACTTGAGAAGACATTGAACAGGGTTTCTTATCTAGATGGGAAGGGAAATAATAAGAGGAGAGGAGGAAAAAACCCTTTTCTTGGATCGAGAACAGCATGAAACAGGTCCAAGTGCTTTTTTCCCCGTCCAAAGAAGCGACAATATTGCAAGTTCAAAACTGCTCAAAGAAGGTTATTATCTATGAAACATAGCAGTAGATCTAACTTCATCAACAGTAACATGGCACGTGGCTGAAAGATCAAGAAATGAATATCATGGAGGCACATGCATATGGTAGCAAGGATCACATGTTTAAAGATTTGAAGCTCACTGTGGAAAAATATGTTGTGCATTTTTTTCATGACATGTCTATCTCAATTTCAAAGATACAGTAGACCATTTAAAAAAACAGAACTTAATGAGATAGTATATACTATACATATTACAATTACCAACTTATGTGAAAATTCACTCAATATTCCATATTTCTTAAAGAAAGTGCTGTCAAGATTTGACAGCATTCTCCCAACCTACGTGGATACAAAAGTGGAACAAGATGTGCACAACCTAATAAGTATACTAGAAGAAAGAATTAAGAAACACAACAAATAGAGAAATAACATAACAGTGAATAGAATGGTTAATATACCTTCGGAGGAAGTCACTTAGGAGTTAGTACCCATTATTGGAGAATTAAAACATGTGAAGGACAATCTGTTTCCCCCAAGTAGGATGAGAGATTATAGCCCATAGAAGAGCTATACTTCAAATCTATCAACTGCATGCTCATGACGATGGATCAGATCCTAGACAGAGGCTAGAAAGAAGCTCTCCTTCAGAGCTCTAGATCAGAAAAATAAACATCAAATGAGTAACCAAGAATAACTGCTTTCTTATGACATCAGATTATTGGAATTACATTTATTTCAATGTTTTCACATTTTTCTCTTAGCTGAACGTAGAGAGAAATTTTGACTAAACCACAAATAAAGTAACTAGACTTCAGTTCAACTTCAAACCCATTAGCTTGGTTGTATTTTACACAGCATTCTATGTGTTAAATACTACTTGGATCTACAAAGGCCGGAATACCGAGGGACTGCATCTATGAAAAAATTGGACCAATTCTCCAGATGTTTCTTATCAAAATAAGTCATCAATGAAGTAAACCATTGAGATAATATGTCATAACTCATTCTGCTTTGGAAAAGGGAACTCCTATCAATCCAAAAAACAGAGTAGATATTCCCAATACAAACAACTAAAGGCAATAGCATTCCCTTGCTTAATTCTTTTGGATATGCAAAAGATCCTTTGTGTAAGAAAGGATAAGTGACAACCAATCTGTTATTTTTTTACAATTCTTCCATCTTATTCAAAATTTGAAATGCTTCTTTGGAAAAGGTAATATTTCTTCTTGTAATTTGATTCGACATACAGACTAAGGTATATTGGAGGATCATGGATATATTGCAGCTACTTTTCCAATTATGGCTTCTGGCACATGTGGTTGTCCTCTTGTCGACCTTGGTTTTGTTCCTTTTAAACCCTCTTTCTCCGTCTTGGCAAGAGGTATATGGCAGAGACTAGGAACAGAATATGTAGTGAGCCTACATTTCTACTGAGTCAGAAAGTATATCTCTATCTGATTACAGGGAAATTGCAGGTCATCTATAGATTCTCAATATGTTCTCAAACATATGGACATGGTTGAACGGGCAGGTTGGCAGGGCACCGTTGACTCATGACTGTAGGCTGTTGCACAGACAGCCAACTTTCTTTCGAAGAATCACTAATTCTTTCTGCATGGCTATATACAGAAGATGTGTTTTCTGAACTTACTAGCAAGGGGGCATAGATTGTGAAGGAGCTTGTGGATATCTATAATTCAGTTGTTTGGGGGTTACATTATACCAAGTCCCAAAGGCAGCTGTCAGTGTCTGAGATTTTCACCCCTTTGCTAAACTAAAGAGGCCTTCATGAGAAGCCTACATAATCTTACAGTACCCTCATAGTATGCAATAATGGAGTCTATGTAGTCAGATACTGTCAATCTTTGGAGTCTCTTCTGGAAATATGTTGATTGATCTCTAATGCTCCTAGTTTTAATTACAGTTGATGGATTAATAGTAATTAGTTTACATTCTTTTATTTTTAACTATAGTTGATACAGCAATAGATTTTGGTTTGTACAGTTTCTGAATCTAAAGGTATCTGATACCCTCTCTAAGTTTAACCCATAGTCTCGGGCCAGATTTTGCATTATTATCTCAGATAGATACTTTGGTTTCAGGGGCCTCTCATGAAATTTTAATGGAATTTATGAACTACTTCTACTGATCTTGCCCCTGTTTTATTTGCACAAATATAAAGCTTTATATTTCAATTGTAAGTATTACATGTTACATTCCTTCAACTTTAAGCCTTTTATTTAGTAATATTACACATTATATTTATTTAATTCATTAAGCTAAAGTAGCTTCATATTTTATCATTCCCTTAGTAATGTTGGGAGCAATGCATGTGCTGTCCTCTAGCTGAATTGTAACCCCCACGTTATCATGTTTTGCCATAGTTAACTCCCACCTGGATGTGAGACTATTGTTCTCAGCAGAATGGGGAGTTATGCAAGGTGACATTTGATCTTTATAAAGTAGTTCCCTGGTTTATAGATTGCATAGGAACATAACCATGTAATCCATTTCCGTACAAAGAAGACACACCTCAGCCCCAAAGAGACAACCACACAAGTCAAAAATATATGTGAGAATGTATCGTACACCTATAGAAACTGAGGATCAACCCCGTATAGGATCATATGTTACTTATTCCTACCATATATCCAATGCAACTTGAGTTCAAGGACTAGGATTCCATCGTACTCACATCTCGTGTTGACTATATTTATATGTAAAATAGTCGTACCCTAATTCATGTAGTCCCATTTAAAAGTAGACTTTCACTCCATGCATGTCGGTGTTTGGTGTTTATTTTTTCACATCATGAGAAGTACTAGCATTTTCTTGACTAGTTCTATTTGTCCATCAATTTGAGGAGAGAAAGTTGCAAACTTGGCGAGCTTTGTATCCATTGAGGACCAAAGAATTTGCTAGAAAGTTCTGAAATTTCTTGTATCTCTACCAGTTACTATGGTTGTTGACAAACCATATTAAGTCCATACATATACTAGAAGAAAAGATTTGCAATATCCAACATTACAATTTTTTCTGAAAAGGTGCTTTAGCAACATTTTAAAATTTATCCTCTGATACAAAAACGCAATCAAGGCCATTCTTAGTGGTGAGAACAATGCAAAGAAGTTAATAGAGATAGACTCCCTGGGCTTCATTGGGACTGGATGAGGAGTGTACAATTCGTGTTTCTTGTCTGATTCTCAATACATCAGACAAATGCTTACCAATAGATTCGTCTCATTCTCATAATAATAATAATTAAGATATAATATACTAAGCACATCAACTAAACATTACTTTTCACACTGCCCCTTCTCCAAATTCATCTTTAAAGTATTGAAACTCCACAAAACCTCGTTCAATCAGTCTGCCTTGTCTATGAGTGCTTTTTAGAATTATATGGTCATCTTCCTTACCTTTGTACTTTGCCAAAGGATCTTGGACTGATCTCTAGAATTACACTTTACTCACATCATGATTAAGCACTTAATAGTAGAACCCCATATGCATAGAATGCATAACTTTTAAAAGGGAAATTCTTGTAATATAGTTGTTGCTCCCGATACAACTCCCATTCAAATTTAAGGTAGTAACCTTAAAGCTCTACTTCAGGGAAATGCAGCATGTCCATGATGCCGGATGGCTGAAAGTTACCGTACAATCTGTGTTTCTTGTCTGATGTTTTGAAAATGAGAAGTTGCTATGGTATTTGAAAAATTTGTTTCTCTCATTCTCAGGTATCCCAAGCTCTGCATTCCAGGTATGGAATATATTGGGGCAGTAGTGCATCAATTAGTCGTGTCCTTGGTTGAATTGTTGCTACTTGGTGTGTTGTTCGCCATAGTTGTTAACAGGATAATATTCATCCTTGAGGATCTCAACGAAGAATGATCAAGCCTCTTCAGATTCAATATCAAAAGCATGATTGTTACAGTATGACTCCCACCAGTTCATGACAGGTAATGCCACATTCAATGGCACAATTGTGATCTCATCGTCTAAATAAGAAAAATAGGATCACAGCTGATTCAACCAAGTATCTGCTACATCTGCATCAACTAGACCTTCAAATTAAGAAATGTCAAGTATTCACTTGTACCTCGAAAGGTTTCTCACATCCAAAAACCTTGCTTGATGTGGAAGGATGCAGTGGAGATCTAACATGATGGGCGATTACAGAAAACTGATCAAGCATTTCTTCTTTTTATCTGTGTAGTGCATCTTCAATTGTTGTAAATACTAAATACCAAACAAGGTCTTCTGTATTTTTAGTTGCCTTGTTTGCCATTTGAGATCACTTTTTGAACGGCAAAGAAGGTAACTTAAAGGGTCATGAGTTTCCATTCCAAACTTCCTATAACCCGAATACATTTGAGGTAACACCAAAGACAAGAAAGACTGCTCTAACACCACTAGTTTAGGTTGCTCTTGGATCTAGATCAAAATGGAAAGGAAACCTTACGGAGATATCAAAGTGCTACATGCATTGTGAGGGGAAAAGAAGAACTCAAAATCAGTCAAGTTTTGACTCTATCACAATACTAACACAAACTTGAAAGGGGTCCAAATCGGGTAATAAGACCTTAACACACTTTATGTTTCCATAGCTGCTCATGGTTGGTCTGTCTGTATGTTAATGTGTATGAGGAAGTCATCTGCAAGCTGTCAAAGTTTGGCCGACAGAGCTTGTGTATTGATAGATGTGTCATAACCTCCAGCATAAATTTCAGTATAAGGCATAGTAATTCACAACTTAGTCCATTAACTGTGCAACTTCAAGTTATAAGCCCTTTCTATTTGCAGAGGGAGAATATGGTTGGGTAGATAAATTTAAATTTGTAGTATCTACCAACTCAGTCCCATTATAACCCAGATCGTGTGTTTTTAAATTTTTGCTAGTAGATGTCTCTTCCAATGTTTTTCTCCCAGGGAAATGGATTTTTGAATTTTTGGCTCCAGTAGTATTTAACAGGAATTTCATCATCAAAACCTACAACAACGGCAAAACAAATTTGTCCTTTGAAGTAAAAATAATATTCCAATACATATAAACCTATGACAAAATCCCACACACAGAGGGGTCATCTTAGGATATGGTGAGTGCATAGATAGACTATTTTTCATTTATAATATTCCAATACATATAAACCTATGACAAAATCCCAAAGAGGAGTCGCCTTAGCATATGGTGAGTGCATAGATAGACTGGTTTTCGTTTACATCTCTCTCTCTCTCTCTCTCTCTCTCTCTCTCTTTCTCTCCAGTGCAATGAAGAGGTCATCTTAGGCATGGTGAATGTATACAGGAACCAATTTTCACTTATATAAATGTGAAATAACAGTGGTCTAGTCATAAGTACAAGTAAGTAACAGTCTAAAAGTTTCAAAATACTCTCTCTCTCGCTCCCTCCTGCCCTCCCTCCCTTCAAGCATGGGCAATCATTTTGCCATAAAAACACAAGAACGATTAGTTGTCAAGAAGTTGGTCCTGATTTGCCCATGAACAATTTACGTGTGTGCTATGCCTACAATACCCAAATGCTTGTTCAAGCTCTCCTCCTCCTGCTGACATGCTTGACAAATCAATTGAAGGCACTGTGTGGGTGTTTCTGAATTGATAAGAATGTTCTGAAACAAAATGAAAGAAATAAGTTGGTAAGAGAGAGCCTACTTTTGATTTGACAAGGACCGCATCCCTCATCACAAGGCCTCAAAAGCAGCCTCTTCGCTTGAGCTTCGTCTTCTTCATCAATATCATTACGCCTGAATATAATGCAACCTTCCAGTGAACCTTCTGTTTCTTCCCAATTGCTTTCAAAGCTCAAACCAACATCAGCCATTGTATCTGTGACTACACTCCAATCCATTAGGTGAGGGAACAATTTCTACAAAAAGACATTAAGCGCACTGAAATATTAATGGCTTTTTCTATTTCTCAGCAAACTACTTTCGTGTTGTTTAAAAAAAATGCATGGATAGAAAACAAGGTGGGACTGAAGAGTTTGTATAAATCATATCATCCACGTTTTTCTTGACTTGTTGTGCATAAACATGAAAAAGAAATGGGATACTTTCACCGCCCCACGTGCACTATGGACAAATAAGAATCTCTTTATTAAAGTCCACCATGTTTGCCTTCTTTCGCCGCCCAAATACGTCTTTATGGATTTAGTTGTAATGCAAGGAAGATGGCGAAGGCATAATGGCAGTGCTGGTGCATTACAGTGACTTTTGCTTAACCACGAGACTTGCTGCCCCCACATACCCATAATTCAAAAGGGACCTTTGTTGTCCTTTTGTTTATAGACAAGGACTGTGTTGGACCATGCTTTGCAGCATTAGGTTTAATGTCCCTCCATACTTCTACCTTTATCGTTTTAGGATTTTATCTGATTTGATAATGTCTTCTCATTACCTATGCTATTTAGCATTCACGGCTCTCAGACTTTTTGTACTTACATTTTCTAATAATTTTATAGTGTGATTTTAACTTTTTGTGAACTTATTTATTAAAAATTATTTATCCCCTGAGGATGGATCACTGACCGTGATCTGAAACGTTGAGTAAAAATAATTCACACGGTCAAATCCAGAAGCATTCATATCTAGCATCATGGACTGTGGAAAAGTAATGACTTCCAAATATAAAAATTGTTTTTAAATAATATTTTTTTATTAATTTAAATATTGTAATGGTGAAAATTGTATACTTATGTTTTTTTTTTTTTAAGTTTTGGGCCCTTCTAATTAGAGTGACTCTAATACAATAACAAATGAAAAAAGATAAAATTTTACATGAGATAAATAATAAAAGCAAAGAAATATTAGTATTTAAAAGAGATTGTTTACAATGAAATCATAGTTTTATAAAAGCTTTTACATGATTTAATCATTGAACTACCTACAATCTCCTAAATGAGTGAATTTTTGGTTATCATTCAACTACTACAACATTGATTCATTAACACTCTAATATATTAATATTGATGTAAGCTTTCCAACATTTTCCTCTTTATTACATCACTCTAAATAATGGTAGGTAAGAACATCACTGCTAGAGTGACCACAAGTAACACTCCTGTGTATCAAGGCACACATACAATGCACAAGTACAATACTCTACATGTGAATCCAGTCATGCTATACATAATGCAACACTCTACCTATGAACCGAGACATAATCTACATCAAGAATGACGCTCCACTTGTGAGCTAAGACAATCTCCACATCAACAACACGACAACACTCCACTTGCAAATCAAGACATACTCCCCATCTACAAGTACAACACTAGGGACCGTATCCCTAAACACCGCCCTACCCTCCATTCTCACCCTCCCCACTTGCAAATCAAGACATACTTCCCATCTACAAGTACAACACTAGGGAACATATCCGTAAACACTGCCCTACCCTTCATTCTCACCCAACCCCCTTGCTCTAAATGGGAGCCAATATGAAACAGTGATGTCTCTCGAACAATACATCCAATCTTTAAACAAGGAACTAAGTCAAGATGGGAATATTCCTCCATCCTCTTATGAATCCTCCAACCTCCTCTTTAACCCTCTACTTTCCAATTATCCATACAACATAAAAAAATTTAAAAGTATCATTGAATATAATATTAATGACAATTTCAAAAATATAAACACTACATGATACATATATGTATAACCATATTTAAAACCTTATATGTCTCCATTAAAAAAAATATTAATTAAAATTGACTACCAGCCTTCCATTACCAATAGCACTAACTTCAACTACAAATATGATACAATATAGATCAGTAGATTTGAACCTATGGATTAGGACAAAAACACCTTTCTCAATCAGTCTCCCTATTTTATTTGATTATAAAGGAAGCAGAGTTCAATTAGAAGTTCATTCTCACATTCCAAGACTTTGCCAAACAAAATCTGACATGCTTCCTCCAACCTCATCATCATGCACTTCTTTTAATAATAATATCAAAACTTCATATTTCAAACTCCCATAATCAGGGCGCCACATAAACTAATTGTTGAACAACCAGCATAAACAAAAGTCAGTCCTCCCTCCATCAATCCAGAAATTTTCTGGCACCAAATTAGTGCTTGAATGGGCCCAGCATTTAAGCCCTATGATTGAACGAAATCCCTCTTGTGATATGAACAAATCAATCCATAAATCGCAAGCAAATATGGTAAATTTTAGGCTGGAAATTAAAAAAAACTTAGCTGTGTGTACGACGTGAATCAACAGAACATCTTGTTGTGACAGCAAATTGATGATTATTGGAAAACCTAGTCTGGTTCCCCTGTAAAGATAAAAGTTTGGGCGCTACTTGTCAACTTCAAAGATCTGTACGCATTTGGTTTTGAATATCTTCTTTGCGGCCTAGTCACATATACCTTCTCTTCAAATCTGGAAAAACATCGAAATCAAAAATTTCGGCATAAATGCCGTTACTTGGGAAAACTTTTTGGTTTTTTCTTTTTCTGGATCGGCGGGTTAGGGCCCGCCCAATATAGGAGATGTGTGTCGTATTCTCCTCGAATACTATGTGGATTATGTCGTCATGTATTAGAACCCTAAATGCCATCTCCCTCTGCTAGGAGTGTAGGAAGAAAAGTGACTCCATTGGAAGCAAGCTTTCTGTAGGTCAAACCAGAAAACCCGAGATATATGAAACAAATGTAGTGATGAGGGTTTGATCGCATTATGAGGTTATGAGTTTGTTCCATATGTGCCAAGCTTCACATCAAATGATTTGTCTTGGTAGCTGATCTAATTCCTTGTGAGTGCAGTTATTTTGATGGGATGTCGATCTCATGGCGAAGGGGATAAAATCTGGAGTTGCAGATCAACTTCAGGTGTGAGATCACTTCGAATTATGAACTTCATACCAAAGTATCTGTAAGTAGTTGGAACCAGGGCTTAAATTTGATGGTCATATGGTCCAATTTAGTCATTTTAGTTGTAAAATACAATTAAAATTTTAGGAAGACTATCTCTTGGAAGTTAAGATTTTACTAAATTGTCAAAATTTATATATAATTATTCTTATATATATTTTTAGTCTATATATTTTTTTTCTAAATTAGATAGGCTTTAAAATTTGAAAGACAACTTCAAAGAGATAACTGTCACAAAAAAATTGCATGATCGATAGGGTCGACCGTCAAATTTAAGCCCTGGTTGGAACTTGGGTGGATGTTTTCATACCCTATCCTAGACGTGTAGGAGGCCATTCCATTTGTTTATATCACTTGAGATGATCTGTGCCTATGAGCCATTGATTTCTAGATTAGCAAGATGATTAACTAGAATGTTGATTTCTCTATAGCAGTGTTGAATAATTACTTATTCAAACTAGTTTAATTTTGTCCATGCTTCTTGTAATATATTGCCTTTCTTCCAATTTTGACATTCCCTTTTAGTGCATTAATTACGATAAGAGAGTCTTGTTGTGTGGTTACACAACACGCCCCATTTTGACTTGGCAAAACAGGGACCCAACTTCTTTTGGCTTGGTTTGTGTTTCTTGCTTTCTGGCGGTTTGGTAAAAATCAATCAAGTGCATCATCACGTTGAGTCAGGATGAGGTAAGTCATCATTATGAGGTCAGTTTGTCAAAATTCGCATTTCCTGTCGGTGACCTCATATTCTGAAAGAACATTAAATTTCATGCAGGTTTGCATTTTACATCACCCTGATATTCATCAGGATGTGAGAGTTATGAACAGTCAAAGTCTTGGTCAAACCTGATATTCGTAAGAGGGGGGGTCATATTTTATAATCCCAGTCATGTTTTGAACATCATCATCATATTTGAAACATCCCCCGATATATCCTGCGGCTCAAATATCCGGACGTCAACTTTAAATGGTAGTAAGTCTTTCCCGTCAAGCGGTCTTTTATACCGCAAACATCATGTTTTGAAAAATAACCCGATATTCGTTAAAATCATCCTGACGCGAAATATCACCCTTAACAAACATCCTGATGACATCATCTGAATACGATAAACGAAGAAACAAACATCCTGATGACATCATCATCATATTTACATTTCAACAGGATATTTTGTAAACATGATCATGTTCGCCCAATATGACGATGACGTCATGAAGCATTTCCGATACAAAGAACGAATATCGTGATGACGTCATCTTGATATTCAGAAAGGAAGATGAGCAAGCTTGCCTCGTCATCATCATTTTTTTGAAACATCACCCGATAAACCGAAATATCCTCCTAATGTGCTAAAACGTAAACAAAGGGTGCATCGTCACCCGAATCTTGTTGCGATAATAATTTCAATGCTGGGGAGGATGATATTGAAACTCAACCCGATATTTGTGAAATATCATCCTGCCCTCATGATATCCCGTCATATGGATATCCCCCAGCTTCGTTTGCCGCCATTATCATTAAATGCGTGCAGATATGGTAGGTGATTCCCGCCGATCCCGGAACCCAATGAAATACCTGGCGAGATCCTGAGTTTTCGCACGAATGATCAAAGATTGCAATCTAACTTGTCAGAGTGCCCTAAATTTACCCTAACTGCGAGGTTAAAAGGTAATTCAACCGCCATTGTTACATTTACCTGCGTTAAAATTGTTTTACAGAGCACTTGTCTCCATATCCGCATAACAGCTACCGTTGCGCAATTCGAGTTCACAGATAGAGGGAAGGAAGTGATCAGCAGTTGAATTAAGAGCGTCTTGACGATATACTGGTATAAAGGAAAATCTGCATAACCAGGTAAGTGAACTGAAACCCTCATCATGTTGTTTCTAAATGATGTTGAAAGTTCTGGTTATGTATCCATATAAGTAAGTAATGTGAAATTGATGCAATAGGCATGATATTTGCAATATGTATGCATGCATATCCCTGTTATGAGAAGAAATGTTGTTAATTGCAGGTACCCATGGCTGAAAAACGCTTAGTCAAGAATCAGGAGGAATTCAGCAGGCCTATGTTCTCTTCTCAGAGAGGGGTCCTGCTCAAATATGGAGCAATTACAGACACCCATCAGGGGATTACTAACCTAGAGGCCTGGTTGGCCAAGCTGAATGATGGACATGACAAGAGTCCTGTGCTAGACGCAGTGTTTGTATCAGGTATGTGGAACGCTGCTGGCTTCCCATACTCCATGGAGTCTTCGGAGCTAGTCATTGAGTGCGCCCGGAATTATAACCCTCAGACGAGGCAGGTGGTGAAGCATGGGAGAGTGTATGCAGACCTATCCATCAAAGGCCTCTCCCGGACATTTGGACTGCCAATGGGCAGTAAGGTAAAGAGTGTAGACTTGAAAAAGTCTGAAAGAGAATACGAGGCGAACAAGAAGGCGGCCAGAAAGAACATGTATGCTTGGCGGGCCGAGAACAGCACATACAATGCAGCGGCCAAGCTCCCCGTGCACATGTTCAAGTTTGATTTCAATGAGGAGTATCAGTACGTGATTGCCCTACTGAACAGGGTGACTGGCCAGCCTGATACTGGTGAATTTAGAGATTGGATGTACGGAATCATAATGATGTGCCTGTATGCAGACATCAAGCCACTATGGGGCCAAATAATAAGCGATGCTCTGCATGAGCAGCTGATGAACCTGGGAGGTTCAGATTGTACATTCTACATGACATCTTATATCGTGTATTCTTGTGCTTATAGAGGCACTTTTGATGCCTTAGTCACAGATGGAAAACTGACGGGCACAAATGCAACATATATCTGGGATCATCATCCCCAGCTGCAAAGGACCAATTATCTCAAGGACTACAAACTGGTCAATGATGCATTCTCTATGCATCTGGTAAGGACCATGGAAGATGACAGAACAAAAAGACTGAGCATGGAGGCTCAAGAGGCAGTATACAGGCATGGGGCATGGTACATACAATTTGCCACCTTTTCCTATATCAGGATAGAAGGTTTTGAAGGACATCCCCTGATGCTGCCAAGATATCCTACTGATGCAGTAGTGTTAATGGAATTTATCAGGCAGGGCTCCACCATGATACAGATGTATAAGGATGCCAAGGAGCTGCCACCAATTTTGTTCCCAGTCAGCATTGGCAACTACATGTGCCCTGACTCTGACAATATAAAGAAGGTGATGGTCACCCTAAATAAGATGAATTTACTGCCCTTCCCAGTAGCGAGACCATATGATCCTTACGGCCGAATGCAGAAGATCCTAGGAAAGCCTATTCACCAGAGGCACCTAGAGGATTTTTGGGCTGACTGCGAAGATGAGGCAGAAGCTAGGAGAAGGAGGTATCAGAGGTTGACTCTGAACCAAATCAGAACATTTGATTGCATATCCCTTCCTCAGCAGCTGAAGAGTGATGACGGCAGGATAATGGCAGACGAATATGAGCAGAAGAAGATTTACAATGATACCATCTCTGCACCTGACCTCACCATGTAGGAAGATATGTCCTTAGACCCATTCTTTGCCAGAACCATACACTTGACCCAAGCTTGGGTAGATGCACAGGTAGAGGCATTGAAGAAGAAGGGTGTTGCCATCACGGTGGACAACAAGAAGAAGGGACAAGACATCCCTGCAGATGAATATGATGACTTCCTGCTGGAGAAGAGGAAGACTAAGGGAGAGAGGATCCCTCCACCACAGCAGCCTAGCAAAAGGGCCCCAAGGGGCAAGAAGGTGGAAAAGGGACCCAAAGGGGTCATAATTGAAAGGGCAGTATTCACAGCGGAGGAGGCAGCCAAATCAGGATCAGAATCGGATTCTCCTCCAAAGCCCAAGAAAACCAAGATAGCAGAGGCTGGAATCACAGAGACCCAAGAAGTGGGTCAGTCATCCAAACAACCAGGCAAAGCTATCCTCATGGAGGAGGAGCCTGAAGAAGAGGAGGAAGCTCCACTAATAATAAGAAGAAAGAGGAGAGCTCCGCAGGTGTTGGTTCCCACCACACCTAAGAAACTAAGAACCTCCATGAGAGGTGAGATAAGTCAACCCCCAGCACAATTACAAGGGGCAGGTAGTGAAGTGCAGAAGGAACTTCAGCATAACGATCCACTTCCTACCATTGTCAAGTTCAAAACTGAACTTGCTGAAGAGCAACAAAAGGAAGCATCTTAGACACAAGCGGAAAGGCATGTCTCGCTAGATGAAACAATCGACCTGTCTGATGATGAGGTTGTGCAGGATGTGTCTGCACAGAAGATGGAAACACTGGCTGCTGGCATCAGCATGACTCCTCACAAGCCTCCAACGGTTCAAATAGTGCTTGAGGAGATGAAACAAGCAGAAGCGGAGCGAGAAAAGAGCACGGAACCAGAAAAGAGCCCGAAGCAGGTAGCTCAGGACATAGGGTTGGACACACTGATCGCTGAGGTGACAAGTCCTGTAGTGGTAGACTTGGCAGAGAAACAGGATGCAAGTCCTGAGAAGCCAGTAGGATCACCTGATAAGGGCCACCTAACAAAAGAGATAGAGATGACAGAAGCAGAAGGTCATACTCTTGAATCAGGCCAGCAAAGCCCACGAGATACATCAGCAAGACCTGCTATAGTGGAGGTCCAAGAAATAAAGGCTGATGAGAAGAAGGAAGAAATAGAGGATCTAGCTGCTAAGGCACAAGAGGTGGATAGTGCACGCACAGAACAAGTAGCAGCCGCAGAACAGATGCCATCACCTCGGGCAGATCCTATGATATCAGGTACGGTGGACGTGCCACCAGAAATAGAGAAACAAAAGGAGGATGATCAACCTCCACAAGGGGAAGAACTGGGGACAGATGAAGAAATGATGGAGAAAGATCATGATCATCATGATCTACATACAGGTACACCGCAGGGTTCCCCACACAAAGAAGATGCTCCCCCAGAAAAGGAAGTTCCTCAACAGGAGGAGGCACCACAGGATCAGCAGCAAGGCGAGCATCAAGAGAGAGAAAAGGAAAAATCACCATCTCCACAACACTTGTTGATAGAAACGGGAGATAGGGGTGAACAGCATCATGATGCTGAAAAACATGATCAGGTGCCTTCATGGTTAGAAAAGGAGGTAAATGTTGAGGAAGAGATTGAAATTCAAGAGTTCGATGTCTCCACCCTGTTCTCCGCGGATATAATGAAGCCCAAGAGGAAGGCCAGGATGACATCGGCCATCAAGAGAGATCCGGCGACAGGGAGAAGGACCCCACAAATTGCTGTACCTACGGTAGAGAAGGAGAAAGGCAAAATCACTGTGGATGAATTCC
The DNA here is from genome assembly GCA_027924645.1 of Cunninghamia lanceolata. NCBI lineage: Eukaryota > Viridiplantae > Streptophyta > Pinopsida > Cupressales > Cupressaceae > Cunninghamia > Cunninghamia lanceolata. The sequence continues at coordinate 12,551,487 of BSBN01001272.1, read as the reverse complement.
AGATAAGCACAGTAGATTTGGGTTTTGCCAACGAAGAGCAGGAAGGTCAAGAAGGTAAGGATATCATTGACTCTCTAATTCAGAAAGTGAAAAGAGAGAAGGAGAAAAATAAGCAACATAAAGAGCACATTGCTTAGTTGCATGCATACATTAAAGGCTTAACCAATCCTGATGATACTACAAGTGAAGCTGCAGTCCCATTGACTGCCATTTCTCAAGAAGAAGTAAATAAATTGGACCTCATGAAACATGAGGCTTCCGTAATAAGGAAATGGATGTCATCCACATTGGATGATGCTATAGAAATAATGAAGGGTTCTTTGAAGAGGTGGAGCATATTAAGTGACTCCAAAACCAAGGTGGACAAATTGCAGATGCAGACCGGGAAAAGGTCTTATAAACTGGAGAAAGTTCTCAGCCTGTTGGGAGAAATAAGGAAGATAAACTCACAACTGCTTATCAGTAAGCAGGTATTGAATAACAATACTGCATTATTAGTGGATATCTGGTACAAAGATGTACAGTTTGAATGCGGAGTCCTCAAGAGATGCAATAATAAGCTAAGGGAGATCAGCATGAGGCTACGTGATTTAATGGGCATTGAGGCAGACATGCTAGAAACACTAGAAGGCAAAGTAGAGGGAAAAATAGAGAATCAAGATGAAGACTCTGCGCAGCAACTTCCAAATGGAAGATGATGGTCCACTCATCCACTTGACAGAGGAGATTATAAATAAGGTGATGAGGATCAAGGTCAAGATGGAGACCTACAATGAGACATTGCAGGAAACGGAAAATAAGCTGGATAACAGCAGGGATAAGTATGAAGCACACAAGCACGCCATTATCAAGGCAAAGACTCAAGATGGCAGAGGAATAGATCAGGTTGTGCAGTCATATGAATAGATCCAGAGTAGCATGCAACCCCATATGCAGCAGCATCATCATCAGGATAGCGAAGGTTCAGAAAGCGATCCGCATGAATCAGCTGAAGAGCATGATGGAGATACATCATGAAGGGGAATATTTTGCATATGCAATATAGATAGTTGCCAGCTGGCAACTTGTGCCATTTTGTAAAATTGAAAAGTCATGGAATGATGACCATTGATTTGTATTGACATATCAGATCCGTTGATCTTTTTGTAACGGATTCCTCACCTTATTCTATAAAAGGTGGTGGAATGCCTTGTTATTTTTATTCGAAACTTAATTGAAATCTGTTTGCTGAAATATTCAGGGCTTATTTCAAAGTTATTGCATATGTACATGTCTTTTGCATACTTAATGAAAGAGAAGAGTATTTCGATTACAAATCTTCGTAAATCTTGAGTAATCTGTGTCTGAATTCTGGATATGTGCTTTGATTTGCTGCGTCCCTTGGAGTGCTCATCATGTTGCATGTATTGCTTTCATTCATTATCCTCTGAAGTTTGCATCAACTGTATCTAGCTGTGGAATGTCCTGGTGAACATATGGTTTGATTTCTTCTCCTCATGACAGTATCAAGTATGTATGTGGATCAATAGCTGAAGATTCAACATAATTAGAAGTATTTCTTTTAATTTCTTTCAATTTCAGAGCATTTCACTGTCACAATTGCAAATAACTGCTAATCTTAAGCAAATAACACAAAATATGCAGACATCCCATAGATAATAGTAAATATTTAGCATATTTGAACACTAAGCATGCACAATTGAAAATATCATGCAAAGATTGAGGTATTTTACTTCTTTTCATCAAATAACTGCATAATTTGACTTCTCTGTAAAGACTTTCTGCAGGAACGTCATGATGATGGTACATTTTCACGTAAGGCCCCAAAATGGAAACAACAATTCACATTAACTACTGAAGTAACGTCAGTCAATTAAGACCTAATCATCGGAGACTTGGGATCATGAATTCTCTGAATTCACTGTATCTTTCAAGATGAATAAAGGTTAATGTGTACTTTTATTCTATGTTTGTTTATGACTAACATCATGACCAACATAAATTGGCGCTAGAAGGAGGGCAGAGTCTAGAAAACCACGCTCATCATCAGTATTTTCAAGGTTTGATGACGCATAGAGTAAGGTAACCTCAGATCGCCTGTGAATTTTAGTAAATTACGTAAATATTTACTGTGAGAAGTTTGTACATGTTCATTCTATGTAAAGATTTCCAGATCTCACGTAAATATTGCACACAGTAGATCTTCCTGAATTCACTAAATATTGGCCAAAGATACGTAAATTTGTTCAAGTCTTGCAGAATTTAAGCCTTAGACACTTGAGATCTCGTGCTACGGTCCAAGATACTCCAATATCCTGTCATATTTGCAGTATCTTCGCAAATATTTCGTAAATATCCAGTCTGATTTGCCATCTGACCGCAAATATCACCTCATCCGGTGGAATCCAGCCAATATTTGCAAAGTTTCAGCCAATTTGCCTCCAATTCAAGAAATCCTGGCTCACAGGATAAATACCAGGTCTAGACCTAGTGAAATTTTTGAAGAATTGCCTGTTAGAGGTTTTAGACCTAGAACTGTAGACATTCATCATACTCCAGGGTCTAGTGCATCTAGAGCTTCACCAGGACCTCCTCCTGTAACTCCTGTTGGTTTGCGAATACCTTCCGGTATATCCGCGACACCTCCTGTTCAACCTCAGGGTGTGCCTTTAGTTCAAACTCAGCCAGCTGCACCACCAGTTCAGCCCCCTCAGGCTGCAATGTCTTTCTTTGCAGCAGAGTCACCTCTGACCTTTAATGCATATCATGAGTTACCAAAGAATCCGGACAAACTTTGTCCAAAATACCATCCCTATCAAGATGCTGAAGATCATATCAGGACATTTAAAGAAGCTTGCTGCAGAGCTAGAATAGAACATCAGGACGTGGTGTGCAGATTATTTCATTTTTCCTTAGGGGAAGAGGCTTATAATTGGTTCATCAGTCTGGGCCAATCCTCTGTTGGTTCATGGGCTGTCTTAGAGAAAGCTTTTCTTGACAGGTTCAAGATCCCTATTGATCCATCTATGAATTATCACATGTTTGCTACAATTAAAAGATTTGAGAATGAGCCTATTGCTAATTTCAATGCTAGGTTCCAGAAAATGTTGTCCAAGCTAGTTGCCCCATATGTAGTAACTGATGTTGCTGCTAGGAGTATTTACTATTCAGCCCTGGATCCATTAACTTCCATGTTCATCAGGAGAACACATCCAGAGATCACTACATTGACAGGAGCTATTCAAGAAGCTATCAAGGTAAATCAGCAGTTGATACCTGCTCCTACTCCGAATATAGTATTCCCTACTTTGCCTGGCATGCAGTCATAATATCCTGCACAGTATCCTGCACCGTATTCACCACAGTATCCTGCACAATATCCAAATGGAGCAGTGATACCTCCAGCAGTCATGCCTGCACCTTTGCAAGTACCTCCATTGAGCATTATGCCTCCTCCTAATGGAAATGGCCAATCATTGCAATATCCTGCACATGCTTAGACACCTCAGGGTACCGATTTATCTAACAGTAACCAGGGACCTTCTTTTTTCAAGCCTCAGACCGAAAATGTAGTGGCCAAAGCCCAAGAGGAAAAGGAGGAGATCAAAGAAATTTCCGCTCAATTGAGAAAACTCACCACCAAAGTAACACATTTGAGAAATCAAGGGTTTTATGCACAGTCAGGTCAGAATAGAAATTATTCCAATGATAGACCAAACTACCCTGACAGAGGATATAACAACAATAACTTCAACAATAATGGTGGAAACAACAATAATCCACCTAGACAACCCAGAATATGGAACTCCAGGCCAAATAACGGTTCATTACCATCACCCCTAGATAATCAGCCTCCGGGTGAAGCTAAACAGACTACTAGAGTCAATCTTGCTGAGGCAGCCCTTACCAATTGGTGTAGGATCCACAATACCAATGCACATGCAGAATTAGATTGCCCACAATTTAGGATTGCTGCCAGCATCTTTCAGACTGAAGTGTCTAACACTTCTGGAAATCCACCTCAAGCAGAAGGAAATGAGATAGTTCCTTGTGGATATGATTCGGCTTTTGTGCTAGAAACGTACACTAATCAGCCTCATCCGAGTTATGATCAGACCTGTGAGGAATCTGCTTTAACTTTCGAAGCAAATTATGTTTTTCCTTTTGAGGATGAAAATGAACCTGCGAGAGAGCATGAGGAAGTACATGCATACCAACATCAATATCCTAGTAAGCACAATTATAACCTGAGAAGTAGTGCCAACAGACCTACTGGTCCGTTAACATCATCTTTACCTCCAAATAACTTCAACACACCTCCTGATCCTAAGGCTAACAATAACCCTGGGTTCCCTAAGGTGAATGCTCAGTACTTGTCACCTCAAAACACAGTAACAAAGGTCGTAAATGCACCTCAGGAGTCTGACAAGTTAGTCAGCTATTTGGCTGATGAAATGAAGAAAATCAAGATCAGCCTGTCCTTATCGGAGTTACTGAAAACTCCTGCCATCAAAAGGGCATTCATGAAGTCACTAGATGATCCTGCTCCTAAAGAGGATAGTCATCTTTCAAGTCAATCCAATGGCAAAGATCATGCTGCTAAGGATAATATTATCAAGCCTAAAGTGTCAGCTACAGTCCAAGCCGCTGAAACCTCCCACATGACCTTGTATAGAGATAAAATTGAATCACCTCCATTTCTCCTCACCATAAGGATGTTCAGCAAAAACTTGCACAACTGTCTGGTGGATTCCAGAGCCTCAACGAATGTTATGCCTTTGTCAATATGCAACACATTAGGACTGCATCCTGCTAAATCCTTAAAGAAGGTCACTCAGCTGGACAAGACAGAAGTAAGTGTAGTAGGAGAACTAACTCACATTCACATGCAGCTAGCATCTGATCCTAGGATCCAGTATTACATTGACATTCAGGTAGTTGACATACCTGATACTTATGGGATGTTGCTTAGCAGAGACTGGTCCAAAACGCTTAACAGATATATGTCCACAGATTTCAGTCACATGTGGTTACCATGGAAGGGTATACCTAATCAGATAAGGATCGATGCTGAACCTAGGATGAAACATATGATCACAGAGTACAACAAAACGAATGAGATCATGTACGTAAACGTAGAACCTAGAGTTTATTGCATCAGGCCACAGACTGTTAAAATAGAAGAAATCCTGATGCTTGATGTTCATCATCATCATGATGATCATCACCATGAAGACCGACTAGTTATAGAACCTGATAATGATCCAGATAACGAAAATAAAATGAATCGCTTCAGAGATTTTGAGATGTATTTATCTACTCAGGTAAAACGTTGCCAATTATTGAATATACCTGCTAATGACATTTTGATTGATGGATGGTGCAGATTACACGGCGAAGCACACTCGGAAAAGACTTGTGAACCATGCTTAGACATGATGATACTGGAGCAGACGTATAGTGAGGCATCATCATCATATTCCGAGGTGAGTGCTACATCTGATGATGATGACGATACTAATTCTTATTTGTCTTCTGCAGGAATAGAAGAGTTAACAGATCATGATGAAGGTCATATCCCGGAAGCAGAAGAGATCCTGGTGTCCAATCAGATGAATGACGCGACAAAAGAAAAGATCACCCCCGGTAGCGATTGCTTCATGGAACCAGATTATGAGTTGTCTAATGAAGACAAAGGTAGTGACCTGACGAAGTTTGAAGAATTTCTGGTAAAAGAAATAGAGAAGATGACACAACAGCGTAAATCTCCCCAGGAGGTTTTAATTAAAGGTTGGTGTAGGCTGCACGAAGCACCTCACTCAGAAACAACTTGCTCACTATGTTTACACATTTTGAAGAAGCATGCAGCTGTAAATCTTGAACATCATCCTCTTACTGATATAGAAGAGAAAATAGAAAAGTCATCAGGCTCACAAAATAAAGGAAAGAAGAAACTTGAAGATGATGACATCCCCAAGTTAAAGTGGATATCAGGCGGAGCAGCAGCCAGAGCTGCAAAGAGAAAAGAAAGTTCAGCTAAATTTCCTGCTGAAGATAAACCTTGGATCTTGAGGTTTGATGGATCCAAATCTAAGCAAGGTGCTGGGGTAGGAATAGATCTCATTGATCCATCAGGAAAATCCTATTTAGCAGCTTACAGATTACAATTCCCCTGTACCAACAATGTAGCAGAGTATGAAGCTCTGATTCATGGAATGTTGTTTGCTCATAAGAAAAAAGTGAAGATCCTGTATGTCTTTGGGGATTCAGAACTAGTTGTGAGGCAAGTAAGAGGAATTTACTCCTGTAACTACAGAAAACTATCAAATTACAGACATCGTGTGTGGGACCTGATTGAAGACTTTGATGCCTTTAATATCATTCACGTACCAAGAGAACAGAACCAGAGGGCAGATGCACTCGCCCAGGCCGCTAGTACGTTGGAACTGCTGTCTATATCTGGTCTAAAGAGATTTTCAGTAGAATTGGTGTCAGTGCCTTCAGTACCTGACAATGTGACTAATCTCCAGGTGTTTGATGATGATCAGCACATTCTGGACTTCATATCAAACAGAGACATTTGAAGCTCAGATCATAGATGAGAACGGTATGGAAGATCATGTCTGGGAAGAAGATGAGATATTAGAGTTGCCTAGCAACAGAATTCCCAAAGGTATGATTGAATTAGAAAGAGCTTTTGATCTAGATAATATGCTTAAACATAAAGATCTGCCTAAGGCAGATGGAGGTCAATATTCACAAGTGAATATTAGACAAGCTGATGACAAGAGAAACGTCTTATTGGGTAAGGTTTGTACACAAGAAGAGTTAGAAGGAATAACTCAGGCCCTTAAAGATTACATACATGTGATTGCATGGACTTATGATGAGCTAAAGACATATGACACTTCTGTAATAACTCATACTATACCTCTCAAGCCAGATGCAAAACCTTTCAGACAGAAGCAGAGGCCAGTCAATGCTCTGCTTGAACCAATCATCCTTGAAGAAGTCAAGAAATTGTTAAATGCCCGGATAATATTTCCTGTAAGGCACTCCACTTGGGTGGCAAATCTTGTGCTAGTCAGAAAGAAGAATGGAGACATCAGGTTATGTGTAGATTTCAGGAACCTGAACAGAGCATCAGAAAAGGATAATTATCCTTTGCCCTCCTTAGATGAAGTTTTACAGATTGTAAATGGAGCCAAAATGATGTCCTTCTTAGATGGTTTTTCAGGATACAACCAAGTGATGGTTGATAAAATTGATAGATTGAAAACTGCCTTCACCACAAAGTGGGGGATATTTGCATATAGACGTATGCCATTTGGACTCATAAATGCTGGAGCAACATTCCAGCGAGCAATGGACATAGCCTTCAGAGGCTTAATAGGAAAGTGTATAGTCATCTACATGGATGACCTGACGGTTTTCTCTAAGGAAAGGGGAAATCATGTTGCTGATCTCAGAAGTGTGCTGAAGAAATGTGAAGAGTGCGGAATATCTTTGAATCCTAAGAAGTGCATATTCAGAGTCACAACAGGAAAATTACTAGGCCACCTGATCACAGAAGATGGAATTATCATCGATCCTGACAGGGTGGAGTCTATTATGAAGTTACAACTTCCAGGAAGCAAAAAGGAACTTAAGTCTTACTTTGGTAAGATAAATTTTGTGAGGAAGTTCATCACCGGCTTTGCTGAGATTGTCAGACCACTAAATGCCATGTTGAAAAAAGATGCACAAATTGAGTGGACACCAGAAGCCAAGGCTGCTTTTGAAGATATAAAGAAGGCCATTTCAGATGCTCCTATCCTCATCAGTCCAGATTATACAAGAGATTTCTACATCTACTCATTTGCCTCAGAGCATACTTCTGCAGCAGTGTTAACTCAAAGAAATGAAGAGAAAGAAGAGAAACCAATTGCTTTCATGAGCTGTCCTTTCAGGGATGCTGAGTTGAGATATGTAGATGTTGAGAGACAGGCACTTGCATTAGTTAGAGCAGTAAAGAAGTTCAGACATTATATACTGAGAAGCAAAGTGATTGCTGTGGTACCAGATGCAGCAGTGAAGATGCTGCTGATGCAGAGTGAACCTGGTAAAAAAAGAGCCAAATGGATTACTGTATTACAAGAGTATGACATGGAGATCACACCAATGAAGCTGGTGAGAGGACAAGCTCTGAGCCAGATGATATCTGAAATTGATCCAAACATCATCAGTCAACAGTATGTGATCAATGAGAAAGACAATAGAGAATGGTATTTAGATATCAGGCACATCCTGATCACTGGAAGATGTCCTTCAAGAATGCAAGCTTCACAGAGAAGAGCCTTGAAGATAAGATCCCAGAAGTATATGATGAAGGGAGGAACCTTGTTTAAGAAGAATTATGAAGGAATATACCTGAGATGCTTAGAGAAACCAGAAGCAAATAAAGTTTTGATAGAGTTACATGACAAGTTTGGAACGGCACACGGATCAGCATTGGCCACAACTCATGCAATCCTCAGAGCAGGATATTACTGGCCTACCATTTTTAAAGACACAGCTGATCATGTTAAATGTTGTCATGTCTGTCAGGTTGCTGCCAACAGAGAGAAATATGCTGCACAACCGTTGCAGCTAGTGGTGGAAGAGCGCCCATTTGCACAGTGGGGCATGGACTTCATAGGACCAATCAATCCTCTGTCTTCCTCAGGCCATAGGTATGTCCTAACGATTACTGACTATTGTACTAGATGGACTGAAGCTATCAGCAGCAAAACTTGCACTGCAGATGATGTCATTAAGTTTCTGGAAAGCAACATTGTTACCAGGTATGGAACTCCTTATGCATTGGTAAGTGATAATGGTTCTGCCTTCATTTCCACCAAATTGTCAAGTTGGGCTTTTGATCATGGGATCATACTTAAGTTTTCATCCAACTACTATCCCCAGGGAAATGGATTAGTAGAATCCACCAACAAGAATTTACTAAGTACCATAAGAAAACTGATAGAGAAAAATCCCAGGGAATGGAACTCATTTCTGAAATATGCCTTATGGGTAGACAGAACTAGAATGAAAATTGCATTAGGAAACTCACCCTTCCAACTAGTATATGGGGTAGATCCTATCCTCCCTGTAAATTTGAAAATTCCTACTCTACAGTTTGCTCAAGAATATCTAGGCATAGATAATAAGCAGGAAGTCAGGTTGCTTCAGTTGATGCACCTGGAAGAAAAACGGAGTCAAGCGATTGACCAATTTGCAAAACATCGGGCTGTTGTCAAACGCTGGTTTGACAAGAGAGCAAAAATTAAAGCTTTCAGGATATCTGATTTAGTCCTGATGTGGGATAAAGCCCATGAAAAGAAAGGTGATCATGGTAAGTTTGATAGATTATGGATAGGTCCCTTTCAGATTTCTGAGATCTTAGGAGACAGCACTTATAGGCTTAAGAACCTGACAGGCGAGGATGTCCCATTGCCAGTCAATGGACAATTCCTCAAACATTATTTCCAGGCCTGAACAACTTCGTGACAGTCATATGTATCATAGTGTATATTTGTATAGTTGTTTGTACAGTTTGTTTGTTGTGCTTGTTTTGTTTTGTTGGTTGGGACCTTGTTCCGGTAAGTCAGGATGATGCACCTCATCACCCTAGAAAATAATTAAGTTGTTGAGATTCAAATGATGAGATCACATTTAAACATAGGTTATGATTCATTCTAAGAAGTGTTCATGATCAGGTTTGTGATGTCTTTTCATCAGGGTGCTTTTTCTTGGTCAAAGTGAATCCATCACGATGAAACACCTAACAGCCTTGGGTTTGTTGAACACACTAGTATAGGTGTTAAGTGAAAAATCTAAAGGGACCCCCTTGCTACCAGTGCAATCTCCAACCTAAAGCTGCAAGTGACTATAGCTTGTACAAATGAGCTGACATGATGATATCAGATATAAATTTTAAAGAGAAAATCAGAAAAGAAATAAAATTAGGCCATCTAAGTAACTCTACCGGGGCTATAGACGCCTGCTGGCAGTGGGGCTCTACTTAGGGAGATTGTATAGATAACCTTGCCGAGGCTATAGACGCCTGCTGGCAGCAAGGCTCTATCCAGGTTGGCTATGAGGGATGATCTCCAACTATGTAGTTTAACACCAGTTACTTACGTTTTCAACTTACTTTCAAGATGAGGATAATTAATCATATGCACACACCTGATCCTTTGTTAGCATTATCACCATGATGAAATTTTATCATTCAGAGGACCATGATGCTTACACTTAGACAGAATTAGAGCACTATAGATAAATGTGATCACATCACTTGAATCATTGGAATTTGTTCATTTTCTTTGGTGGCAAGTTGTTGTGTGGTTACACAACACGCCCCATTTTGACTTAGCAAAACAGGGACCCAACTTCTTTTGGCTTGGTTTGTGTTTCTTGCTTTCTGGCGGTTTGGTAAAAATCAGTCAAGTGCATCATCACGTTGAGTCAGGATGAGGTAAGTCATCATTATGAGGTCAATTTGTCAAAATTCGCATTTCCTGTCGGTGACCTCATATTCTGAAAGAACATTAAATTTCATGCAGGTTTGCATTTTACATCACCCTGATATTCATCAGGATGTGATAGTTATGAACAGTCAAAGTCTTGGTCAAACCTGATATTCGCAAGAGGGGGGGTCATATTTTATAATCCCAGTCATGTTTTGAACATCATCATCATATTTGAAACATCCCCCGATATATCCTGCGGCTCAAATATCTGGACGTCAACTTTAAATGGTAGTAAGTCTTTCCCGTCAAGCGGTCTTTTATACCGCGAACATCATGTTTTAAAAAATAACCCGATATTCGTTAAAATCATCCTGACGCGAAATATCACCCTTAACAAACATCCTGATGACATCATCTGAATACGATAAACGAAGAAACAAACATCCTGATGACATCATCATCATATTTACATTTCAACAGGATATTTTGTAAACATGATCATGTTCGCCCAATATGACGATGACGTCATGAAGCATTTCCGATACAAAGAACGAATATTGTGATGACGTCATCCTGATATTCAGAAAGGAAGACGAGCAAGCTTGCCTCGTCATCATCATTTTTTTGAAACATCACCCAATAAACCGAAATATCCTCCTGATGTGCTAAAACGTAAACAAAGGGTGCATCGTCACCCGAATCTTGTCACGATAATAATTTCAATGCTGGGGAGGATGATATTGAAACTCAACCCGATATTTGTGAAATATCATCCTGCCCTCACGCTATCCCATCATATGGATATCCCCTCGCTCCCTTTGCCGCCATTATCATTAAATGCGTGCAGATATGGTAGGTGATTCCCGCCGATCCCGGAACCCAATGAAATACCTGGCGAGATCCTAAGTTTTCGCACGAATGATCAAAGATTGCAATCTAACTTGTCAGAGTGCCCTAAATTTACCCTAACTGCGAGGTTAAAAGGTAATTCAACCACCATTGTTACATTTACCTGCGTTAAAATTGTTTTACAGAGCACTTGTCTCCATATCCGCATAACAGCTACCGTTGCGCAATTCGAGTTCACAGATAGAGGGAAGGAAGTGATCAGCAGTTGAATTAAGAGCGTCTTGACGATATACTGGTATAAAGGAAAATCTGCATAACCAGGTAAGTGAACTAAAACCCTCATCATGTTGTTTCTAAATGATGTTGAAAGTTCTGGTTATGTATCCATATAAGTAAGTAATGTGAAATTGATGCAATAGGCATGATATTTGCAATATGTATGCATGCATATCCCTGTTATGAGAAGAAATGTTGTTAATTGCAGGTACCCATGGCTGAAAAATGCTTAGTCAAGAATCAGGAGGAATTCAGCAGGCCTATGTTCTCTTCTCAGAGAGGGGTCCTGCTCAAATATGGAGCAATTACAGACACCCATCAGGGGATTACTAACCTAGAGGCCTGGTCGGCCAAGCTGAATGATGGACATGACAAGAGTCCTGTGCTGGACGCAGTATTTGTATTAGGTATGTGGAACGCTGCTGGCTTCCCATAATCCATGGAGTCTTCGGAGCTAGTCATTGAGTGCGCCCGGAATTATAACCCTCAGACGAGGCAGGTGGTGAAGCATGGGAGAGTGTATGCAGACCTATCCATCAAAGGTCTCTCCCGGACATTTGGACTGCCAATGGGCAGTAAGGTAAAGAGTGTAGACTTGAAGAAGTCTGAAAGAGAATACGAGGCCAACAAGAAGGCGGCCAGAAAGAACATGTATGCTTGGCGGGCCGAGAACAGCACATACAATGCAGCGACCAAGCTCCCCGTGCACATGTTCAAGTTTGATTTCAATGAGGAGTATCAGTATGTGATTGCCCTACTGAACAGGGTGACTGGCCAGCCTGATACTGGTGAATTTAGAAATTGGATGTACGGAATCATAATGATGTGCCTGTATGTAGACATCAAGCCACTATGGGGCCAAATAATAAGCGATGCTCTGCATGAGCAGCTGATGAACCTGGGAGGTTCAGATTGTACATTCTACATGACATCTTATATCGTGTATTCCTATGCTTATAGAGGCACTTTTGATGCCTTAGTCACAGATGGAAAACTGACGGGCACAAATGCAGCATATATTTGGGATCATCATCCCCAGCTGCAAAGGACCAATTATCTCAAGGACTACAAACTGGTCAATGATGCATTCTCTATGCATCTGGTAAGAACCATGGAAGATGACAGAACAAAAAGACTGAGCATGGAGGCTCAAGAGGCAGTATACAGGCATGGGGCATGGTACATACAATTTGCCACCTTTTCCTATATCAGGATAGAAGATTTTGAAGGACATCCCCTGATGCTGCCAAGATATCCTACTGATGCAGTAGTGTTAATGGAATTTATCAGGCAGGACTCCACCATGATACAGATGTATAAGGATGCCAAGAAGCTGCCACCAATTTTGTTCCCAGTCAGCATTGGCAACTACATGTGCCCTGACTCTGACAATATAAAGAAGGTGATGGTCACCCTGAATAAGATGAATTTACTGCCCTTCCCAGTAGTGAGACCATATGATCCTTACGGCCGAATGCAGAAGATCCTAGGAAAGCCTATTCACCAGAGGCACCTAGAGGATTTTTGGGCTGACTGCGAAGATGAGGCAGAAGCTAGGAGAAGGAGGTATCAGAGGTTGACTCTGAACCAGATCAGAACATTTGATTGCATATCCCTTCCTCAGCAGCTGAAGAGTGATGATGGCAGGATAATGGCAGACGAATATGAGCAGAAGAAGATTTACAATGATACCATCTCTGCACCTGACCTCACCATGCAGGAAGATATGTCCTTAGACCCATTCTTTGCTAGAACCATACACTTGACCCAAGCTTGGGTAGATGCACAGGTAGAGGCATTAAAGAAGAAGGGTGTTGCCATCATGGTGGACAACAAGAAGAAGGGACAAGACATCCCTGCAGATGAATATGATGACTTCCTGCTGGAGAAGAGGAAGACTAAGGGAGAGAGGATCCCTCCACCACAGCAGCCTAGCAAAAGGGCCCCAAGGGGCAAGAAGGTGGAAAAGGGACCCAAAGGGGTCATAATTGAAACGGCAGTATTCACAGCGGAGGAGGCAGCCAAATCAGGATCAGAATCGGATTCTCCTCCAAAGCCCAAGAAAACCAAGACAGTAGAGGCTGGAATCACAGAGACCCAAGAAGTGGGTCAGTCATCCAAACAACCAGGCAAAGCTATCCTCATGGAGGAGGAGCCTGAAGAAGAGGAGGAAGCTCCACTAATAATAAGAAGAAAGAGGAGAGCTCTGCAGGTGTTGGTTCCCACCACACCTAAGAAACCAAGAACCTCCATGAGAGGTGAGATAAGTCAACCCCCAGCACAATTACAAGGGGCAGGTAGTGAAGTGCAGAAGGAACTTCAGCATAACGATCCACTTCCTACCATTGTCAAGTTCAAAACTAAACTTGCTGAAGAGCAACAAAAGGAAGCATCTCAGACACAGGCGGAAAGGCATGTCTCGCTAGACGAGATAATCGACCTGTCTGATGATGAGGTTGTGCAGGATGTGTCTGCACAGAAGATGGAAACACTAGCTGCTGGCATCAGCATGACTCCTCACAAGCCTCCAACGGTTCAAACAGTGCTTGAGGAGATGAAACAAGCAGAAGCGGAGCGAGAAAAGAGCTTGGAACCAGAAAAGATCCCGGAGCAGGTAGCTTAGGACATAGGGCTGGACACACTGATTGCTGAGGTGACAAGTCCTGTAGTGGTAGACTTGGTAGAGAAATAGGATGCAAGTCCTGAGAAGCTAGTAGGACCACCTGATAAGGGCCACCTAACAAAAGAGATAGAGATGACAGAAGCAGAAGGTCATACTCTTGAATCAGGCCAGCAAAGCCCACGAGATACATCAGCAAGACCTGCTATAGTGGAGGTCCAAGAAATAAAGGCTGATGAGAAGAAGGAAGAAATAGAGGATCTAGCTGCTAAGGCACAAGAGGTGGATAGTGCACGCACAGAACAAGTAGCAGCCGCAGAACAGATGCCATCACCTCGGGCAGATCCTATGATATCAGGTACGGTGGACGTACCACTAGAAATAGAGAAACAAAAGGAGGATGATCAACCTCCGCAAGGGGAAGAACTGGGGACAGATGAAGAAATGATGGAGAAAGATCATGATCATCATGATCTACATACAGGTACACCGCAGGGTTCCCCACACAAAGAAGATACTCCCCCAGAAAAGGAAGTTCGTCAACAGGAGGAGGCACCACAGGATCAGCAGCAAGGTGAGCATCAAGAGAGAGAAAAGGAAAAATCACCATCTCCACAACACTTGTTGATAGAAACGGGAGATAGGGGTGAACAGCATCATGATGCTGAAAAACATGATCAGGTGCCTTCATGGTTAGAAAAGGAGGTAAATGTTGAGGAAGAGATTGAAATTCAAGAGTTTGACATCTCCACCCTGTTCTCCGCGGATATAATGAAGCCCAAGAGGAAGGCCAGGATGACATCAGCCATCAAGAGAGATCCGGCGACAGGGAGAAGGACCGCACAAATTGCTGTACCTGCGGTAGAGAAGGAGAAAGGCAAAATCACTGTGGATGAATTCTAGATAAGCACAGTAGATTTGGGTTTTGCCAACGAAGAGCAGGAAGGTCAAGAAGGTAAGGATATCATTGACTCTCTAATTCAGAAAGTGAAAAGAGAGAAGGAGAAAAATAAGCAACATAAAGAGCACATTGCTCAGTTGCATGCATACATTAAAGGCTTAACCAATCCTGATGATACTACAAGTGAAGCTGCAGTCCCATTGACTGCCATTTCTCAGGAAGAAGTAAATAAATTGGACCTCATGAAACATGAGGCTTCCATAATAAGGAAATGGATGTCATCCACATTGGATGATGCTATAGATATAATGAAGGGTTCTTTGAAGAGGTGGAGCATATTAAGTGACTCCAAAACCAAGGTGGACAAATTGCAGATGCAGACCGGGAAAAGGTCTTATAAACTAGAGAAAGTTCTCAGCCTGTTGGGAGAAATAAGGAAGATAAACCCACAACTGCTTATCAGTAAGCAGGTATTGAATAACAATACTGCATTATTAGTGGATATCTGGTACAAAGATGTACAGTTTAAATGCGGAGTCCTCAAGAGATGCAATAATAAGCTGAGGGAGATCAACATGAGGCTACGTGATTTAATGGGCATTGAGGCAGACATGCTAGAAACACTAGAAGACAAAGTAGAGGGAAAAATAGAGAATCAAGATGAAGACTCTGCCCTTAAGGCTCTACGCAGTAACTTCCAAATGGAAGATGATGGTCCACTCATCCACTTGACAGAGGAGATTATAAATAAGGTGATGAGGATCAAGGTCAAGATGGAGACCTACATTGAGACATTGCAGGACAGGGAAAATAAGCTGGATAACAGCAGGGATAAGTATGAAGCACACAAGCACGCCATTATCAAGGCAAAGACTCAAGATGGCAGAGGTATAGATCAGGTTGTGCAGTCATATGAACAGATCCAGAGTAGCATGCAACCCCATATGCAGCAGCATCATCATCAGGATAGCAAAGGTTCAGAAAGCGATCCGCATGAATCAGCTGAGGAGCATGATGGAGATACATCATGAAGGGGAATATTTTGCATATGCAATATAGATAGTTGCCAGCTGGTAACTTGTGCCATTTTGTAAAATTGAAAAGTCATGGAATGATGACCATTGATTTGTATTGACATATCAGATCCGTTGATCTTTTTGTAACGGATTCCTCACCTTATTCTATAAAAGGTGGTGGAATGCCTTGTTATTTTCATTCAAAACTTAATTGAAATCTGTTTGCTGAAATATTCAAGGCTTATTTCAAAGTTATTTCATATGTACATGTCTTTTTCATACTTAATGAAAGAGAAGAGTATTTCGATTACAAATCTTTGTAAATCTTGAGTAATCTGTGTCTGAATTCTGGATATGTGCTTTGATTTGCTGCGTCCCTTGGAGTGCTCATCATGTTGCATGTATTGCTTTCATTCATTATCCTCTGAAGTTTGCATCAACTGTATCTAGCTGTGGAATGTCCTGGTGAACATATGGTTTGATTTCTTCTCCTCATGACAGTATCAAGTATGTATGTGGATCAATAGCTGAAGATTCAACATAATTAGAAGTATTTCTTTTAATTTCTTTCAATTTCAGAGCATTTCACTGTCGCAATTGCAAATAACTGCTAATCTTAAGCAAATAACACAAAATATGCAGACATCCCATAGATAATAGTAAATATTTAGCATATTTGAACACTAAGCATGCACAATTGAAAATATCATGCAAAGATTGAGGTATTTTACTTCTTTTCATCAAATAACTGCATAATTTGACTTCTCTATAAAGAATTTCTGCAGGAACGTCATGATGATGGTACATTTTCACGTAAGGCCCCAAAATGGAAACAACAATTCACATTAACTACTGAAGTAATGTCAGTCGATTAAGACCTAATCACCAGAGACTTAGGATCATGAATTCTCTAAATTCACTGTATCTTTCAAGATGAATAAAGGTTAATGTGTACTTTTATTCTATGTTTGTTTATGACTAACATCATGACCAACAAGTCTCCTTCCAAAAACAATTGTCTTGGCTTCTTTGGATAGGGGAGAGGACCCAGTAGTTGAGCACCCTATCTTCACGCCTTTCAAAATCATATGTGGCAATTTTGAATCACTTGAAAAAATTTACAGTAGCTTACTTGGCAAGGCCTCTGCTTATAACTAAGGTTTCAGGGTCACATAAAAAAATTTAATCCCACATTAGCATGCTTTTTGTTGAGGTGTCTAAAAAGACCCAAAAAAAAAGGGTAGACCAATAGTTGTGCATTAAGTCATGTTTTGTTGGTGCGTTAATGTGGCATCATATGATTTGTTGCTCTTTAGATCTAACAAACATGTTTCATTCAATTATAAGTACTTATAGTCAACACTAACAACCTTAAAGTCACAACTACTAGTGTGTGCTAAACTTTTAAAAATATTGGGCCCTAAATCCACAAATACTATCACAACTATTGGAACATACTCAACTATTGGGCCCTCTCCCCTAGTGCTAACTGAATCGTGAGGGTAGTCGTCTTGGTCTCTGTCTTATTGTTGGTATCTTCCTATGGCTTCTATGAGGTAGCCATTATGAATTCTCCATAGTCATTACAAATCATGCATCTGGGTCTTGACTCTCCTAGATTACCTCGAGACATTGTCAAAAAATATTTTTAGAAATCTTCCAAGGAGGGGACCCTGTGTGTGTCTGTGATTTTGAAAAAAAAATAGTTCACAACTATTTGTAGTCTACAACAATTTGTATACATTGTGAAATGCATCTAGCATCCAACATGGCATGTCAAAATTTCACATTATTCATTTCCATCACCTGTGATCATGGCTATAATACTAAATTGTAAAGGTAAATCTTTGCATGAGATACACTTTATGATGCAGGAGCATCCCTGGTTTAAGAGCAATCTTGCATCAACCAAAAATAGTTGCATTTTAGGTTGTTTGTAGTTCAGTTTGTTTCTTTTCATTTTCCAAGTTTAGTTCAGGCAGTTTAGTCAGTAGCAGTTTCTGTATTTTGGTCCACATTCTACCGCAGTTGCATTTCAGATCTTGCAGAGCTGGACTTAGCATCTAGAGGCATGCATGCACAACATACCCGAATCTCAGAGGATTTGGATCAAGTACCAGAAAGTTATCACTATCAGAAGATCGATTGTTTTCTCAGAACAGAGCATTCTGGCAGTCTCAGATAATCAACTAAAGGAGAAGACCTGCAGAGCATTTCACAACTTGCAAAGTTCAAAGACACATCATTCAATGTCATTTGGTTCATGGCTGACCTTCCCTGAGATCCGCACACCATTCCATTCATTTGCGAAGGAACTCTATTCAATTAGGTCCGACCTATCCGTGTACACACATTACAACTCTTCATTGGAGTTTGAGATCTTCCTTGGCCGACGCGAAGGAATCTGATGATCCGGAGATGATATACATTGATGTAATAGATCCATAGGAAAGCAGATTTAGATAGTTAGTGATTGATTCATAGTTCTTAGTTTGCATTCTTGGTGAAGGAGCTTCAAAGCTATATCTTGTGCATGTTAAGTAATCAGGCCGAGGAGCCCTAATTGTAAGCCCACATGTTGCCGGCTGATTTATACTTGAATTCTATGATATACTGAATGATTGAATCTGTATTTGTTTTATGTGTTTGAGTTGTTTCCGTTGTGTTTACTCTAGCTACACGGTCTGGACTTCATTTTGTGAACCCTCCTACCGTGACTGCACCACTTTATGAAACATGACTTTGAAATAAAAAAGATAAAATGACAAAACAAACATGACTAAAACAAAAACATAAGCAAAATGGCAACACCATCTTACCCCACATGCATGACTCAACACAAAATTTTCAAGAAAGGTTTTTCTAAGGTGGGGAAACATGAACTTTTACTTGTTTTTTTTTTTAATAAAAAGGGACCCTTAGGCTTGTGTGACCATAACAACTAGCAACTCTTTCAGAAGTAGGCTTTTACCATACTTTGGACCTAAATTTTCCAATTCAATTTCCAAAACCACCAATTATATAAGTTAAAACAAAGATAAACAAACTAAACTTCTAGATGAGCTACTCTTGTCCAAAAATTTGAGAACATACCTTCAAGATGGATCAATGTGTGCAAGTATATTAATTTCTTCTTGAATCAAGTCCATTATGGTTCTACTTTTATGGCACTTATTACTTTTGTTTTGGGCATTATTGAGTTGCTAGCTAGGTGTCTATAGCCTTGATGGAGACACATCTAATATTTGTTAGGACTTGCTCTATTGTGAACTGTGCTTTTATAGCTCTGATAGAGATTGGTTCCACTTTTATGGCACTTATTACTTTTGTTTTGGGCATTATTGAGTTGCTAGCTAAGCGTATATCGCCTTAATGGAGACACATCTAATTTTTGTTAGGACTTGCTCTATTGTGAACTGTGCATCTATAGCTCTAATAGAGATTACCCAAGTTACCCCTTTTCGATCTTTTTAAGATTATAATTTGCATTTTCAAATAAAGGGGAACCTTAGAAATCACTAATGATCATTTTTTAAATTTCCTTTGATTTTTATTTTTTAAATGAATTTAATCAATTAGAGACCATAATGATCTTGATAAAAATATTTAAAGGTGAACAATAGCTAGCACCTTTTAGATATAATCTCAAAACTTTGAATCTCAGACCTTCTTTCTCAGTTTAGCAAGTTTATCTTAATCATAAAATATAAAAAGAAAGTGAGAAAATAAAACAAGAAAATCATGGACCTTTCCTTGTAACCTCATCCCAAGAGCGAAGCATCTTGATAATATTTGAAATATTTCAAACTCATTTCTTAAAAGACTAAACATATGCAAAAAAAGACTCACCCCTAAACTGCTTAACAACAAAACAATGACCAAAGAAAATAACCAAAACAACAAAAATGATGCACCATTTTTAAAAGATAAATAATCTATTTTAACAAATGGCAGAGTACATGATCATGATGGGCAAAATAGTGGCAATGACAAAAAAAATCGTTGGATGGAAAAGTGTAAACATGAGGTTTGGATGGGAAAATACTATCATTTGTAGCTTAAATTTAGATTTCCTTCAAAAATACCTTAGCTTTACCTTAGATTAAGGCAAATGAGAGTCTTAAAACTTACCAAAAACTTGCAAAATCATGCATTTAGTGTTATCTTAAAATTTTCCCTACTTTTCCCTTGAAATTGATGAATATTTTTTAAAAATAAATTTAATAAAACAAAAAGGGTTTGTAGATAAAACTCACATTCTAAAAATATAATTTATTCCTCATGACATCTTTAATACTTAATTATTATTTATTTTGTGCATACACTATGCCTAAATTTTTGATATGTATATATTTAAAACACTTATAATTTTCAAACCATGTATTATTTTTTAAATCCAAAAATTGTGTCATACTTTAAGATTTATTTGCTATATATATTCTTTTAATTTATGACTAAATTAGGTCAGCCAAAAAAATAATTTTTAATGTTTTTGAAAAGTCACATTAAAAATTAATAAATAATTATTTATTATACAAAAATTTGACTAAAAATGTGTCACATCCACCTATGTATCATTTACTTATATACAAGGTTCGATGAAAAATATTATTTTTTGCTTCAAATTAGATTGGCCAAAATGACACCTACTTTTTTCTAAAAAATTTAGCAATGCATCTTTGATTTTCTTCCTCATCTTGATGATGAATCATAGAGTGTAATCCAAAGCATTGATGCAAAAATCTTATGTAGTTTAATATAGAAGCACTCTAAATTATCTTCATGGACTATAGAAAAATCATGCCTAATATCTAACTTTCATGATTCATAGAGTGTGATCCAAAGCATTGATGCAAAAAACTTACATGATTAAATCTAGAAGAACTCTAAATTATCCTCATGGACTATAGAAAAATCATGCCTAATATCTAACTTTCACTAATTAATTGGAATTTAAAAAAAAAAATAGGAGCCCATAAACTACATTCATTTTCCTACAACTTTTATTACTACCCTTTTTTAGATTTTATAGATAAGTCCCTCAATTTCTTGCATGAGGTTATTTAAGTCTATTTTTTACCATTTTTACTGTCACTTAGGGTGTTGTTTGACTCATCATGATCTTGCACTCACCCAAATAATACATAATATAGAAAGAAAATTTGACTTGTTTCAATTAGGAGAAGGAAGAAGGTAATATTTTAGATACTTCCCATTAACAGGAAAAGCAATTCTACTCCCTTGTAAATCTTTCAAATAAAAGGTAGTCATATGCAATTCCATAAATTTGGTACAATATTAATCAAACAAAATCAAACTTACCCATTTGTCCCTTATTTTCCTTAGCCTTATTCCACAACAACACAAGAACTACAATGTGAAATGTGTTCACCTTTGTTCTTTTATCAAACTACCACTTTATAAAAAAAAATGTTGTTTACCAAAACACTCTAATGTTTTAAGACTAGGTGAATAGGTGTGTTGTACACCTTGCAAGTCCTAGGTCTAATCTAAATTATTTAATATTTATAATATTATAAATAATGTGCCCACATGGAAAAGGTCTTTCCACTTGGGTGGAATTTTGAGATTCTATAGTTGACACTCTCTACCATGTGTCATTGGTCTTATGATGATTGTAAGAAGTCATTGAGTTGGGGGGTTACTTAGTGGACTATGAATAGAACCTTTGATTGACTATTTATAACATGTAAGAGGTGTGTAAGTGGCAATAACTACACCTACATGGATTACTTAAGAGTCACTTTGACCCTGATTGGTCTTGGGAATCAAACTAGTCAATTAGGAGTTACATTCTATTTGTGGAGTAGTTACACCTAGAGTTGGGGCACACTTGAATGTGGACCACCTTGAATAGTCTTTGGCTTATGGCTTTAAACCCATAGTTTTGGAAAATCATTCTTAGTTTTTTGGATCTCCATAGCCTCTATAAACAGGGATTGGGATGGAGAAATTATATCACACTTTATTAAGGTTTATATAGTCAAAATTCCATATAATGAAATAACTTGCACAAGAGAAGAATATATAGGAAATATGTTACAAATTAAGCCACTTTCAGGGGCTATCTCCAATAGTCTTTAATACGAATAGAATACACAATATGATGATAATAAACCAACCACTAGCTTCTATATATACCATATTTATGCCATGGATGGCATCCAAGTTGACCTAAGTATCTTTATAAGACTATATAAATGATTATATAACTTAATTAAGGGTTATGCTAGCCACAATTCAACTACCCATACCCCATTCACACTATAGGTTAAGGGCATAACATGCCCGTCCCCTTAAAACTATCATTGTCTTGAATGTTGACAAACTCTAGATGCTTCTTAAGGAACACATTATCTTTCCATGTTGCATCTTCAATGGCCAAATTATTCCACTTGATTAGATAGTCTATAATCATCCTCATCTACAACCTCTTAGTGCATCTCTAAATGATTCCCTTAGGTTCCAAAATGATCTTTCCCTCCTCATCAAGCTCTTGTAACTTTGTCTATGTTAAAATTCTATGTTGATCAATTTGCTTCTTCATTTTGTTATGTGTCTTTTCTTTGTTCTCCTTGAGACTAGAGAGTGCCTCTTGCTATTGTTGCATGTGCTCTTCCACTACTCTAACCTTTTGGTGTACTTTCAAACAATAGGTGATAGATGGTGGATGGTTCTCAGGTACTAGTTGAATGGCTCGATCTTGGTCTCTTTTGGGTGGTAGAACCTTTGGCATCTCTTAAAATAGTGATAGTGCATGAAAATATATTATTATCTTTTTCTTTCTTCTTCTTCTCCTTCTTCATATACTCTTTATCCTTTTTCTCCTTCTTCTCTTTTTGTTTATCCTCCTCATCCTCCTCCCTTTCTTGCTTCTCCTCCTCCTCCTTATTCTTCTTTCTTCTTCTTCTTCTTCTCTCTTTCCCCCTCCTTCTCCTCCTCCTTATTCTTCTTTTTTCTTCTTCTTCTTCTTCTCTCTTCCCCCCTCCTTTTTCTTTCCCCCTCCTTTTCCTCCTTTTCCTTATTTTTCCCCTTCTTCTTCTCTATTACCTATTTTCTTTAATTTGATGATCTAGCTAAAGTAGTTATCCATCAAATTATTGCCATAATGTGTCATCAGTTTCTCTTGAAAAATAGACCATGTTACAATGCATTTCTTCTTCTTCTCTCCACATAGCCAACAATACCAAATGAATTGATTTGGTTCCAAATATGATGATGCCATTGCAACCTTTGGTTGACAAGGATCATTTTGAAGATCAAAGAATTGTTCCATTTGGCAACCAAATTCTTTAGTCATTGCCATAAAACTTATGCATATCTATCTTTGGTATGAAGTGAATAAAGTTTCCCATAGAAGTATTTGGATGATGGTCCCCCTTTAGATTAGAATCAAACCAAGAAGCTTCATGTCCCTTAGAAGACATATCTTCTTCCCAAGTCTTGCGATGTGAATCCACCCTCTTAGAGTCCATAGAGCTCACAAGAGAATCAAATATTTTTGCTAATGCATTGATATCTTCTTTTTTAGCCACTATAGATAAGATTTCCTCCTTAATCTTTGTGGTTTCTTTATTTATAGATTCTTGAACATCTATAGGGTCCATCTCTTCAATTCTTGAATTATCTTTATTAGGATATTTTCCAAGTGTGAAAAGAGTCATTCCCTTGCATCTTGTTGAAGCCCTAGCCATGATATTGCAAAAAAAAATTCACAATAACTTACCCAAAAAAATAAAAATAAGTTATTTTCTATTATAACGTACCTCTACTTGGAACTCACATTTATTAAAATATTTCCAAGAAATTCACCAATTTGTATCCTTGGGAGTGAATTTGACAAAAACCCTAATTTCACAATAACTCCTTCAAAACTACTTTAAATGATCTCAAATCTAGAATTTAGTAGCTTCAATATGTCCTTGATCAACCCTCCAAATTGCAAAAAAAGTTACCAAATTGAAAGAGACATGCACTTCACAATCTGACCTCCTAAATTTAAAAAATCACCTTATTTCTTACCTTCTGAATGCCAAGATCATGCTTTAATACCACTTGTAATGAAATAACTTGCACAAGAAAAGGACATGATAGGAAATATATTATAAATAACTAATAATAAGCCACTTTGATGGGGAAACCTCCAAAAATAAAGCCACTTTGAGGGGGCTACCTCCAATAGTCTTTAATAAGAATAAAATACATAATATATTGACAATAAACTAATGAATACCTCCTATATACACCATACTTTTGCCATGGATTCTACTTAGGCTGACCTAACTACCTATATAAGACTATATAAATGATCATATAACTTATTTAAGGGTTATGCTAGCCACAATTTAGATACACACATCCCTGTGCATGAAGCTTGAAGCTTGATATTATATTATAACATGTAATTGGTGATAATACATTGTCTTCGATTCTTTGGAGGTTGGGTTTTGAACTTTATAAGGTTTTCCTAAGGTATATTGGTGTTACTATTTTCTCCAGTTGCTTCTAATATTCTTCTCCTTCTCTTCTATTCTTGTTCTATTGATTAAGTGTTGTTATCATGCCAAAATGTTGTTAAACTTTAGTTAGATATGAAAATTGCAACCCTCTCCTTGTAGGCTTAAGTAGGAAATTCTTTCATATTTACTTTCATTTGGTATGAAAGCTTGACCAACTTGTTAGTTCCATTAGAGGAGTAGGGCCTATTTTTGTATTAATTCTTGCTTGAGTGGGATTTTTGTACTTGATCTTGTTTTCAAGACATAGATATGGAAAACACTTCTAAAATGGAGGTGAAGAAGTTTAATGGAACAAATTTTAATCTTTGGAAGTTCAATATGGAGGATTTTCTTATTGATTGCGATGAGTAGATTGTGAAACATGTTGGAAAATTCCTTGGAGTCCACCCTTATTCTATTTTTGTTGGTCATATGGTGATCTAGAGCTCATGTTTGGCTTTACAAGATAAGTCTCTAGTCATGTGGAGTCTATATAGATATTTTATTGTATGGTCTTATATAGCTAGAGAGTGCATATGCTGGGTGCTTGTTTTTATCCCCTTAGTCACATGGGAAACACTGGCTATATTAGCTCTACTATTTGAAATAATTATGTGAGGTGCTTGGATTTGGCCCCTGGTCACATGAGAAAGAATGCATGTTGTAGATTTGTGATATTTATCATTTAGAATGTGAATCTCATGGTTGTAGATTTATAGGTGTTTTGGATATGTTTCAAGTCTCACTAGAATTTAGACTTGCATAGAGGTTGTGCATGTCTTACTACTAGATGCAAGGCATTCATTTTTTAATGAATGTGTGTTTTGCAAGTTTTCTATTAAAAATTTGTTCTTTAAAACTTTGTGGAAGATTATTATTTGGATCATAATTCCTTAGGGTTCTTTGAATGAGAGATACTTATAGAGTTGAATGAATATTTGAGCATTTTTGAAGGCTTGTTCATTAATCCTTGGGATTGTTCCATGTTGTGGATTTGTAACATTTTAGATCTAATAGTGTTTTGGATCTAATATTTGTGCCATTAGGGAAGAATCTATATGTTATCTTAGATGTTATAGTTTTGTTTTGAGAACTAGAGGACAACCTTGAGAATAGCAACAATATTATGGAATAAGACAAATGGGAATAGATTTATGTCCATTAGATATTTGAATGTAGAAGATTTATAGGAGGGACATGACATGAAGTAATTGGTCATGCTAATTACATGAAGAGAATATGGTACTTTCTTCATTGATAGTGAGAATGTACAAAGTTGTAGAGGCAATGACTGGAAAGTAGGTTCTCATGATTAGGTAGGGAAATCATCTACTTGATTTGCCAAAGCACCTAAGAGAAGTATACCCCATGATAATGGGTGTTTTTTAAGGTTTCCAGTTTAGACCTATACTAATGATTGTCTACATGGGCTTCCACCTAAACTATGTATAGTAGATGTACTTATACAATGATCATCAACCAAGCCTTCCATAACATGATGACAAGTGTCATGTGTATATGGTGTGATTTACATGTGGACGTTTAGGTCATAGATTCCAGACCCATATGTTGCTAGTTAGATAGTAGGATTATGTGGTGTTGGGTGCACAACTACATGTTGTATGTGTATGGCTCTAAACTGGTTGTCACATGTGCATGCATGTGCAGAGTTGTACACAATGTAAAGATGTGTGCTATAGGAGTCTCATAAATTTGTCAAAGTTGATGTGTGATTGTTGAAATGACATGTGGCCATGAAGTTGTGTGGCATGACTAAAAAGTGTGTGAAAGTGGCTATCTTGTGCTCACTTATGTAGATCGATTAGTGTTGATGCATGCATAGATGTGTGCAAAACCATTTTACTAGAATTATCTATGCATGATTCAACTTAGCATTGTGTGTGTGTGCACAAGAGAAGATCATGACATGATATGTGTTAATATTGAACTAATGTAAAAGACCACAAGTTGAATGGAATCGTTCTTAGATCAATTGCTCTTTCTTGGAGAGCAGTGGTCTTTATTAAATTTTGGTGTGTGTGATGAAGAAACTTGTTTGAGGTTGATGATGACCTAAAGCTAATGGATGTATATATATCATCTACTAACTCTTGTAGAGATAGAGTCCTCATTATTCTAGAACATACCTTGGGGTGACAATGAAGGAAAATGGGACAAGGTCAACTTTGGTGTGTCAACCTGAGTTGCATGTAGTGCATGACTTGTGTGCATTTCTACTAATGATTTGCATATGAAGAATATTGTAGATACTTTACTCCTACTCAAGAGTAAGTGATGATCTAAAGTAGTCATACTCCTACTCAAGAATTAATGAAGTTCTAGAGTGTGTTGGAAAGATTGTTATTTTAATCACAATCTTGGGTATGTATGCTTGCAAAATCCAAGGGGAATTGGTGCCTATATTGTGGCACTAAAAGGAGAGGGCATTGTTCAATCTAACTACTTTATTCAAATACATTGGTGTCTATATGCAAGAGTTGGAATGTAGAGAAATGCATAGTGGTGGAGCACAAATGATTCAAAATAATGATGTCAATAGCAAAGTGGCTTAGTGGTACAAAATGCTAAAATGTATTGTTATAGGATGTGTTGGTGTTACTAGAAAGTGTTAAAGTGTGACTATTGTTTGTTGTAGTGTGATTATGGTGTGATAACATCAAGAGCTTGACCATTAGAGTGAAGTTGTGGAGGCTCTAGTGCTTGTAGTCTTGATGAGAGATATGAACTTTCAATGTGGACATAAATGTGGCTTGTTGTGACTACAATGTAGAGGTGAGCCTTTTAATTCATATGCTAGAGGCTAATGCACATATGTGTGTATTAGGTAGGTTACTGATAGCGAAGGATGATGCACCTAGGAATAATTGAATATTCCTACACAAATTGGTGTCGACGTTGTGGTTTATGTAGGTCGGCATGTTAAGATGTTGAGTTGCTAGTAGTGAGGGTTTGATCCATTCCCTTGCTTTGGTTAGTCTCTATGAAGGATGCATATATGTGTGATCTATTGTGCAACCAAAAGTTAGAGATGATGTGCATGTAGGCACATGGTGGAGGATGAGTATTACCTCCAACTAGTTGGTAGTGTTTCTTGGGCTATTATGTAGTTTATTGCACATAGTTGACATCTCCAATTATACTTCTTCTATGTTGGCTATAGGGAGAAATGTGACCATTTCAAGGTCAAATTTATAGTGCAGGTGATCTAGGTGAATCTTTAGATCTAGTAGCCATTAGTATGTGTAGGTGTAGTCAAAGGAAAAATATTTCAAAACCTTCTCACTTGGCTTTGTCCACAATTGTAGAGGCAAGCATAAGAAAACACTACATGGTGCATAAAGCTTGAAAAGGATTTTTCATGTGGCAAATGTTTCTATCCTTAGCTATAGAGTGGCCACTAAGGACAAGGTTAGCAAATTGCAAGTCCATGAGTGAAGCACATGTCTTACAATTGTTGCTTTCTATGTTGGAGAAGCTAAATATCTAGATGTGTGATTTTATTTTCTAGGGAGGATGTTGTAGGGTCCCTTTCCTAGGGAAAGATTGGTTCTATATCTTCTTTTTCCATAGCTTTATGTATAGAAAGATGAGAACAATGCAATGCCTAGAGCTTGGCTAGGTGAGGCTAATGACATGAAACATGAGTTTGATCCTTTATGCTCTAATACCAATGATCTAATTTCAATTTGAAAATTCCATGACAACCTTATGAGTAGAAAAAATAATGTGGAACAACACTAACGGTAATATATTTATTTTCATTAGGTGTTTAAATGTGGAAGCTTCATATGAGGGGAATGACAAGAAGTAATTGGTCGTGCCAATCACATGAAGAGAATATGGTCCTTTATTTATTGATAGTGTGAACATGCAAAGTTACAAAGGCAATGGCAGGAAAGTATGTTCCTATGATTGTGTAGGGAAAACATCTACCTAATTTTCCAAAGTTCCCTAGAGAGGTACACCCCATGATATTGGGTGTTTTGTAAGGCTACAGTGCATGCCTATACTAATAATTATATACATGGACCTTCACCTATACTATTTATAATAGTACTTACACAGTGGCCATTAGCTAGGCCTTCCATAATATCCTAACAAGTTTCATTCATGTATGGTTTGCTTTCATGTGGATGTGTGGGTATAGATATTAAACCTGTATGGTGCTAATTGGATGGAAATATTATGTGGCACTAGGCATAGCCATGTGTTGGATGCATATGGTGTTGAACTAATTATTGTATGTGCACCCATGTACACAGTCACACACAATGTAGAGATGTGTGCTAAAGGAGTCTAGTAAAGTTGTTGAGCCTAATGTGTGTTATGGAGTAAAAAGTAACCTCATGCCTTTTTACCTCCTAGTTTAGCTCCTAGGTCCCCTCATTTACATTATGCAAGCTTAACAATTATCCCGGAGCAATTTCTCCTGAAACCCATGTCAAATGGGACTTAAGGGCCACTCTAAATGTTAATCAAGACCAAAAAATGGCCTTGGGACTTGGGCGCCCACACCCAAGTCCAAGGTGATTTGCCAAGATCCAAATCTCAATGTGTTGGCTTGGGCCCTTTCAAAAGGTTTCCCTCTATCGGCCTATTCAATTTGAATTATGAAAGTTAGTAGGAATGCATATATAAGTGAGTTTATGTCTTCATTTTACACCTAGATGGATAATGTGAACTTGTGATATTGAGCTAAGGGATTTCAAGGTTTTCATTGTGTTAAAGAGAAGAATTGTGTTGTTATTGTGTTTGTTTATTGCAGATTTGGCTTCATCAATCCATCTCCTCATGATTTGAAGGATCTTCATCTCCGTGAGGGATTCACCTCTAATGTGACATATATTTGTGTTTCAATCATTCTATTTCATCATTGGGTTTGGCCTCTACCCTCATTGGGCATGCACTCTATCTAACAAAGATGTTGGAAGACTTGAATGTCATTCTAGGGCTTGACCGAGGCAAGATCCTAAACACCACAACCCCTAAACCTCTCTCTTTGTGATTGTAGGTTACAGGTGCAAGATTTGGAGAAGTACAGGTATAGAGAAGCAATTCAGAATATAAGGATTTGAGATCTAGAGAAAACTTGTTGATATCTTACCCTATTGGACTAGGGTGCTCACCCTGTAGTCCTCCCGACAGGATTTATCCTGAACTTAGGAGATGAACATCATCTGACACTACTTATTGTTCCAGATTTGTAGAAAGTTACCCTATCAGACTTAGGCGCCCGCCCTGTAGTATGTAAAGTCTTCAACTTTGGAAATCCAACTTTTGGTATGTTTCTGATCCTTCTTGAGTGTCGTCCTGTCTGGTTTTTTGTAGCAATTTGTTTGTCTGTACCTGATTTCATTATAATTAGGGTTTGAGGCTTATTAAATATAGGGTTTGACAAATCTCTTGATATAGTCTATCTTTCCATATCATTCCTAAGTACACCAACCTGTAGTTGAGTCCTCTTTCATCTATAATGACTTGGCCCAGTTGTCGTCCTTGAATGTTATTATGAAAGGAGGGTTTGATTGGATGCACTTTGACACTATCTTCCATCTTTCCCACTTTTCATACATAACATTTTGGTGAACCCATGTTTTTACTAAACTTGCATCTTACTGAGTGTTATAATTAGTCCTTGCATTCATTCATATCATATTAATCATCTTTCATTGAAAAATTTGGCATACATTTGAAAAAAAATTAAAAAACAAGCATTTTAGGCTTGCATTAAGGCATAGTTTTGCATAATTTGTATTGCATATGATAAAAACATTTGATTTTCTAATATTTACATCAAATCTGATGTTTATTATGGTAATTCATCATTGCTTCATATCAAACATTGCATTTCAAAGTTTCATTTGCTAGGGTTTTGCTTAAAAAGTTGTATTTTTCATATAACCTAGTCTTTAACTAGGGTTTGTAGTCAAAATTTCATTTTTAGATTTTGCAAATCATTCAAATCTAATTTTGAAGTGTAGTATTGGATCATATTGCATACTTGTGCATCCTAGCTTTGAAACTTTCACCTTTTGCAATTACACATTGTGTATTTCAACATCAAGAGTTTTATACACTTTCTTCAAACTTATTTAAACAAAACTTTTAAATAATTCATCTTGCGTTGTTGTGTAGCATTATTTCCTTTATACTCACTTGGTTTGTTGTGAAATTTGTGTGTTTTTGGTCTTTAAAAACCTAATTACCTCAAACTATTGTACACCAAGAAGCTATACTTTCATCATGGATGCCTCTTGTTATTCATCTCTAGAAGCTTTATTTGCATACAACATAGATATTGATAATTTCTCCAAATTCATTAATAAGCATCCTCAAGTATCAAAACAACTAACATGCATGTATGTGTTGAAATGCATAGGACAAATGAAAGGGGGAGGTGAATCAGTTGTCACAAAAAAGCTTAACTTCATATGAATATCAAATCATCAAATCCTTAACTGCTAATAATCAGAATTAAACATTAAAGCATGAAACCATAGACTTAATAACAATCACACATTTGACACAGTAGGCACCAGATTTTTACATGGAAAACCCTAGAAGTGAAAAACCAAGGTGGGTGTTAGCCCACAAAATATGAGTTATAATAATACCAAAAAATATAGGCTCACTGCCTATAGGGCTCACTGCCCAAATTGCTCACTGCAAGAATAGCTCACTGCCAAAGGGTGGCTCACTGCCAAGGGTTGGCTCACTGGCAAAATGGTGAACTGATTAAGTAGCATCTACTTCATGCCTGGGTTCAGTTCCTTTGAAGCACAATAAAACTTTCTTTGCTTTGCTCCTTCACACCTTCGCACTTATCTCTTCATCTTTTCACACACACACACACACTTTTTTACAACTCTATTATATGCTTTTATACAATTCATCAACCTTGGAATGTACATCAAGGTCGGCATTACATTCATCAACCATTTGAAAATTCTCCAAGGTCGGCATTTACAAAACATACACATAATAGGTCTGGACCTAAAACAAATTTGGTAAGGAAGGATGTAAAAGATGTATGCAGATCACACCACGCTTTAGCTGGGACTCAAATCCAATCTTCCACGCCATGACATGCTTCTACAATCTTCAATGCATCTCTGCAATTGGTGAAATCAACCAAGTCGGCCAAGACTAGTAAGAACACTAGGTCTTTTAAGAACATTCTTCATTCACAATCTGATTTTCACTTTGAGAACCAATCCAAGAGTAGGAACACGATCATGAGACACCCACAAGCACATTGTAACCATCAGGAAACATCTGTACAATCTCTAACCACTCTGTCATGAAGATTCTTCAAACCAGAGCACAAGAACAATACTGTCAGCCAATTGTAGCTACCTTGTGAGCATAGGATTTAGGTAATGACCTAAGAATTTTCATCACAACTTCTGTTTCATCTATAGTTCCTCCCATACCTTTGATTCCAATAATAAGTTCATCAACCTTTTGCATGAAGGATGTTATGTTTTCATCTTCTCCCATCTTAGGACCTTCATATTTGGCTTTCAGTCCCTGTTGTTTGGCAATCTTTATATAATCATCTCCTTCATACAGATTACTTAGCTTATCCCAAAATTCTTTAGCTGATTCATAATCCATAACCTTTATCAAATCAGAGTCATTTAATGCACTCAACAGAGCATCTCTAGCTTTTATATTTATCTCATATTCTTTGATTTCATCTGTTGTTGTCAGACTATTCTCCGACATGGTATAATCAGTCTATGTCGCTTTCTATACTTTATAACCAATACAAAGAAGATGGTTTTTCATGTGAATCTTCCAAGTTGCATAATTTGTCCCATCAAACTGTGGAGCCTCCTTCTTGTAAGACATCCTGGATCTACCTCAAGGTGTTAAGCTTACCACTGAGGAACCTTGCTTTGATACCAATTGTTGAAATGCACAAGACAATTGAGAGGGGGGGTGAATCAATTGTCACAAAAAATCTTAACTTCATATGAATATCAAATCATCAAATCCTTAACTGCTGATAATCAGAATTAAACATGAAAGCATGAAACCATAGACTTAATAACAATCACACATTTAACACAGTAGGCACCAGATTTTTATGTGGAAAACCCTAAAAGGGAAAAACCAAGGTGGGTGTTAGCCCACAAAATATGAGTTATAACAATACCAAAAAATACAGGCCCATTGCCTACAGGGCTCACTGTAAAGAACGGCTCACTACCAAGGGTTGGCTCACTGCCAAAATGGTGAACTGATTAAGTTGCATCTACTTCATGCCTGGGTTCAGTTCCTTTAAAGTGCAATAAAACTTTCTCTGCTCTACTCCTTCACACCTTCGTACTTATCTCTTCATCTTTCCACACACACTTTTTCGCAACTCTATTACATGCTTTTATACAATTCATCAACCTTGGAATGTACATCAAGGTCGGCATTACATTCATCAACCATTGGAACATTCTCCAAGGTTAGCATTTACAAAACATACACAGAATAGGTCTGGACCTAATACAAATTTGGTAAGGAAGGATGTAAAAGATGAATGCAGATCACACCATGCTTTATCTGGGACTCAAATCCAATCTTCCATGCCACAACACACTTATACAATCTTCAATGCATCTCCACAATTGGTGAAATCAACCAAGTCGGCCAAGACTGGTAAGAACACTAGGTCTTCTAAGAACATTCTTCATTCACAATCTGGTTTTCACTTTGTGGACCAATCTAAGAGTAGGAACATGATCATGAGATATCCACAAGTACATTTTAACAATCAAGAAACATCCACACAATCTCCAACCACTCTGTCATGAAGATTCTTCAAATCGAAGCACAAGAACAATACGGTTAGCCACTGTCATAAGGAAAGAATAGCTTGTGGACCACCAGATCATGAACCATTGAAAATGAAGGCACATAAAATCATTCCAAACATAACTCTAGATCTACAGACCAAAATACTTCAATGCAGAGGAATGTGGAGCATAACACTTTCTCCCTGTCTTTGCCAAACATACAGAAAAAGTTGTTTTCACTTTGGTGAACATAACTCACTCAATTCTTCATATTGGAGGCTCAAACTTAGAACATAGCATCTTCAGATGAAATTCTAAGTAACTTCCAATCCATGGACAAAGATATTCATTCCACAGAAAATGTGGAGCATTCTTCTGGACTATTCTTTCTGCAATACACAAGAAACTGTGCACCACACTGTTTCCACCGGAGGAGCAAATTTTCTCTATATCATCAACATCAGAATCAATTACACAGGTGAATACAAAGCATCTAAATTATTACAAGAAAGTAACAAGATAAGGGTACAGTTGACACCAATGACAACAATGATATGTTGACATCAATGACAACAATGGTTAAGCACATAGTTGCAACAATATGATGTCGATATTTGTAAGTGTTCCACATATGAAATCCTTTGTTATATATTTGATTTTGATAGTTTCACAACTCTCATGGGAATATATCCTTCAATATTAGATGATCTCTCTAAATTCAAAGATAATAATAAATATGATGCATCGTTTAGTAGTGATGACTTCATATGTTAGATGAAGCCCTAGATGACTTTATCTCTATTAGAAATTCCACTACGAATCCTATTGCTAAAGGTCAGGATCATACCTTGGATCTAGTCTCTAATACTTGTGATGGTAACTTAGTTTTACCTCATGATCCCTCTCCCAAAGTTGTTCCCACTTATGAGGACATTTTGGTGCAAGAGGATAAAATCATTGAAACATCCCTTAACAACACCCTACCATCTCTTCATTCCAATGCTCTCCCTGGCCAAGAGGAAATATTAGTGAATGAAGAACTCCCTCTAATGAAGAACACTCCATGGATATATAATGAGCATTCATCTAACAATATTAAACCTTCTAAAATGCATGAAGCTTCTATGGATCATCCTCTTGATCTTTCTCCTTTAGATGAATATTCATGTACCTTAGATATCACTAAAGAAATGAAAACCCTTGATCTTTCTCCTTTAGATGAATATTCATGTACCTTGGATATCACTAAGGAAGCGAAGACCTCTGATTTCCCTCCTTTAGTTGAATATGCAAGTACCTTGGATATCACTAATGTAGTGAAGACCCTTGATTTTCCACTTTTGGTTGAATGTTTAAACACTTGGGAATCTCTATAAATGAAAAAACAATAAATAGTTCACCTTTAGTTGCTTGTTCGACTCCCTTGGATATCACTAAAGGTGAGATAATCAACAAGTCTATTAACAACACTTTACCTTCCCTTCATTCCAATGCTCTCCCTATAAAAGAAGAAGCATTATTGGATCAAGAAAAGCCTCTCACATTAAATCCTTTAGGGATGGATGTTGAGCTCGATCAAAGTAAAAACAATATTAATTTAATTATCATTAATAGGCTTATTCCACCTACTAAGGGGATAGTGAATAAGTGTACTAATGCTAATGCAATATCAATAAGTTCAAGACTAAATATGATATATCCTGTGATGAAGACATGGATTTTCTGTCAGGAAATATCCCACTGAATCAGGTAAGTATTTCTCCCTCATTTAGCCACACTTGATGTAGCACCTATTCCATATTCTCTCAAGGGTGGCCTCCTCCTAGATGTTGTTAGACTTAGGGCACACAACTGAGAGGGGGGGTGAATCAGTTGTGCAAAACTTTCTCCAATTTACACACTTAAATCCTCTTAGTGATTAGCAGTATTAAACATGAAACATAATGCATTCAAATCAAAAGTAGAAACTCATCAACACATAAGACACCAAGATTTTGACGTGGAAAACCTAGTTAAGGGAAAAACCATAGGGTGATTAACCCAAGATTGTATTCTCTGTTAGAAGAATAGAAAGAAAAATGGCACATGCCAATTAGGTCTCACTGCCCGAGCACACTGCTCACAAGAGGCTCACTACCTACAAGAGACACATTGTCTACAAAGAAATAAGTATCACATACATGAACTGGACAATAGCATCTTCACCATGCTTGAATCAGTTCCATTAAGCTCAATACTTCTACTCTACCTTTCGCTCTCCTCTTCGCTACCACACCCTCATCTCCACACAAAAAAGGCGAGTACAAACTAACTTCACAATCCCTTATTTATATAAGGCATCAACTTAGGAATGATCATCTAAGTCGGCAAACATTCATAAGATCATCCGACAGATGCATAACTCATCCAGTCAGCCTGTCTCAAGAAGAACACCATCATACAGAAGTTACTCTTCAATTGTGAGCTCCAACTACAATGCAGACCTCCAACATGAACTAGACATGATCCAAAGACCTCCACAAGCTTGCCTGAATCACGAAGAACATCCACACTTCTTCTTCTTACTGAAAATCCTTCTCTCCTTCATCCGAAACCTCAAGAACACAGTCTATCATAACTGTCACAAAGGAATAGATGCTTGCGGACCTTCAAACCATGAACCAATAGAGTTGATACACCACAAAGACTTCCTTAGCACTCCCTTAGATTTGCAGAATAGGAAACATCATTTCCAAATCTCACCGGACCTTTCTTCTTACACTTTGTCACCTCTGAACACCTACCGGAACCGGTTTTACTTGAGTAGCCACAACTTATTCATATCTTCATGCGGACCTCTGCAATCTCTACTGGATCACCTACAGACACATATCTACAAACCCTTTAATCCGCATCCTCTAATCATCATCCTATCTTGGACTTTTGCCTTACAGTCATCACTGTTCTTCACTATTCCTGATTGAGACTAATTTTCTCAAAATCCTCAGCTCACGGCTCATCCAAACCTTATCATTAATGCAATAGGAGTATGTTGACATCAATGACAACACTGGTTAGGCTCATACTTGCAACAGATGTATATGTTGATGTGTTGTGTTGTGTTCCCTCATGTTGTGTTATATCTTGTTTAGGTCTCTTTGGATGACCCTTGATACTCTTGTAAGGTCAAGGATACAAGGAGACTGCCTCTATTGTGACCATTCTTCTATGTGTTTCTACATTCTTCTATCTTTCCTCTCCTCTATTTTATAGTTGTGTGATGTGCCTTGGGGGCATAGCATTGCGGATGATGTCTTGGGGGCATACTCCTACGTGGTGTTCCTAAGGCACATGTTCTCCTTTCTCATTTTTATTGTTTGCCTTCTTCAGTGATCCTACCTAGTCAGTGGATGGCGAAAACAAACAAATACTGATAAGGACCATGTGTCCCTTCAGCAAGAAAAGAAAAAATGGACCCAATCCATATATGAAGATGGGGTTGATATATATATCTAATGATTGACTAGTAGAATCACTTCGTGTAATGCATCATATTGTGATATCTCTTATAAAAAACTTTTGCAATACTCTCAATCTACTTCTATGCACTTTGGATGGTTTTGTATCTCACCTTGTTGTTACACTCGGTTCCAAGATACATGCAGTATAAGCCCAATGGCTATACTTGGTTTTGAACCCACAAATGTAGCCTTGGTTTTTGATGTGATCTAATATATGATTTATGCATAGCTTTCATGAATTGATTTCATTGTTATCTTATAGTAAGATGTTCTAACCTTATATCTTGCTATCTTATCTTAGAAAATCGCATCAATGTGTTTGTGGGAACATTCAGTGATCATGGCACATGTCACCTTTAGGGGCATGGGCTTTGCGAGAGATCTTATTCCCTTGCGTGTTTTTACTCTACCTTAATGTGCTTGATACCGGCAAGCGGTATCAACTACTTTAAGGTGGGGGCATATATAATGGTATTTATCTGATTATCTTTTGACACTGACAAAGTGTGTTTGTAAGCTCACTCCATGAGGAGGGATGATGTATATCTTCTGAGCAAGTGTACATCCTTTTTAAAACAAAAAACCCTCTTTGTAAGGAGGGATGATGTATCTGTTGAGCTAGTGCACATCCTTTTATAAAAATCTCTTCTACGGAAGGTGGGATGG
This sequence comes from Cunninghamia lanceolata, assembly GCA_027924645.1. NCBI lineage: Eukaryota > Viridiplantae > Streptophyta > Pinopsida > Cupressales > Cupressaceae > Cunninghamia > Cunninghamia lanceolata. Next base: position 12,513,834 of record BSBN01001272.1, on the reverse strand, counting down.
TGTATCTCTTGAGCTAGTGCACATCCTTTTATACAAAGTCTTCATCACGAGGTAGGGCTAGATGTTGAGTCATCCACCCTTAAGCATGTCTTTGGAAGTTGTGGTAGCGTAGTTCAACCATTAGGTGTGTTTGGCATGTTTTAGATGGTGGGACTTAGCAATAAGCTCTTCCCATCACTCATGTTTTCCATGTATAAGACATATAGTGTGTCTATGGCATACTATGTGATGCTCGTGTATTCCATGTGTCTTCTTGTGTGTTTGTTGTGTCTTCTCTTGAGTGTGGCCTAAAGGCACGTAGTGATGAACTCCCTCCACATTCGGGTCTTTGTTTGGCATGTCTTCCCCCTGGTGTGGTCTAAAGGGGCATAGAAATGAACGCCCTCCACACTTTGGGTTTTGGTTTGCATGTTTTTGGCGGTCTAAAGGAACGTAGCGATGAGCTCCCTCTGCCCCCTAGTTTAGGATTTATTTTAATTGTTAAATCAATGTATTCTTCGTGTATTGCATGACTGCTCTCATGTCTTCTTCGTGTATTACATGCTTCCACTATATTCTTTGTGTTTTGCGTGCTTCTTATTGTCTTCATTGTGTCGTGTGTATCTTTCATGTGTTTTCTAGTGCTCACCTGAGATTGGGGGCTAGAAATAGTCCTTCAACCTTTGGGCATGCCATAGCTTTATGTGCCTAATGTGTTTGATGTGTTTTTGACTATACTTTAATGCATGTATGGAATCGTAAGATCATACTTACGTTAAAGTGGGGGCTAAATGTTATGGAGTAAAAAGTAACCTCATGCCTTTTTACCTCCTAGTTTAGCTCCTAGGTCCCCTCATTTACATTATGCAAGCTTAACACTTATCCCAGAGCAATTTCCCCCAAAACCCATGTAAAATGGGAATTAGGGGCCCACTCTAAATGTTAATCAAGACCAAAAAATAGCCTTGGGACTTGGGTGCCCGTGCCCAAGTCCAGGATGATTTGCTAGGATCCAAATCTTAATGTGTTAGCTTGGGCCCTTTCAAAAGGTTTCCCTCTGTAGACCTATTCAATTTGAATTATGAAATTTAGTAGGAATGCATATATAAGTGAGTTTATGTCTTCATTTTACACCTAGATGGATAATGTGAACTTGTGATATTGAGCTAAGGGATTTCAAGGATTTCATTGTGTTGCAAAGTAGAATTGTGTTGTTATTGTGTTTTTTTCTTGCAGATTTGGCTTCATCAATCCATCTCCTCATGATTTGAAGGATCTTCATCTCTGTGAAGGATTCACCTCTAAGGTGACATCTATTTGTGTTTTAATCATTCTATTTCATCATTGGATTTGGCCTCTACTCTCATTGGGCACACACTCTATCTAATAACGATGTTGGAAGACTTGAATGTCATTCTAGGGCTTGACCGAGACAAGCCCCTAAACACCACAACTCCCAAACACCTCTCTTTGTGATTGTAGGTTATAGGTGTGGGATTTGGAGAAGTGTAGGTATAGAGTTGACAGGATTTATCCCGAACTCAAGAGTTGAACATCATTCGACACTGCTTACTATTTCAGATCTATAGAAAAGTTACCCTATCAGACTTGGGCGCCCATCCCGTAGTCTGCAAAGTATTCAACTTTGGAAATCCAACTTCTGGTATGTTTCTGATCCTTCCTGAGTGCCTTCCTATCCAATTTTCTATAGCATTCTGTTGTCTATACCTAATTTCATTATAATTAGGGTTTGAGGCTAATTAAATCTAGGGTTTGAGAAATCTCTCAATCTAATCTATCTTTCCATATCATTCATGAGTACACCAACATGTAGCTGAGTTGTCTTTCATCTGTAGTGACTTGGCTCAATTGTTGTCCTTGAATGTTATTATGAAATGAGGGTTTGATTGGATGCACTTTGACACTATCTTCCATCTTTCCCAATTTTCATACATAACAATATGTATACTCTTAAGATGACATGTGGCCATTAAGTTGCATAGTGTGAATGAAGAGTGTGGACACACACTTGTCTTGCATAGACTTGCATGGAGTAGTTGTAGTCAATGCTTGCACAAATGTGTGTGAATCCATTCTATTCCAATTATCTGTGTGATGTGTTAGGGTTAGCCGGCAGAAGATATCAATTAAATGAAAATAAAGATTAAACAAAGGAATGGAAATACACAAAAATAATAACAACGAGAGACAAGTTTTAACGTGGTTCACCCAAACCTGGGCTACATCCACCAACAGAGAGTCTAATATTATTATCCAGTAAATCAAACCAATTACAACTAGCAATTCTTGCAACTCAATACCATTGTAAAATTCTACAATACATCAACCGAAACCCTAACCCTTACACATTTTTATCAAGCCTTATGTCAGTTACAAAAATAAGGTTTTTTATGTTGGCCAATAGAAAAATAACTCCCAACGCCTTGACCCCGTCTTGGGGAAGATGCCCCCAAACCCCCGCAAGGAGCGCTGCCCCTTGACCCTGTTAAATAATTTAGGGGGAAACCGCTTTGATAAAAGGGGTAAATTTAACCTCCAAGTCTGATTAGGCTCCATATAACAACAATATCCCACTTGGAGACTGATCAAACTCCACACCATATCACCTCCCACCTGGAGACTAATCATAACACTGCTGACCCTATAGCTCCCACTGGAAATAAGCACCCTGGACTCTGTTGTTTTGATTTTATTGTTTTTCAGTCTTGAAGACTAATTGAAGTTGAATAGGAGCTCAGCTTCTCTCTTGTTACTACCTTTGTAAACATATCCACTAGATTTTCATCTGTATGGATCTTTTCCAGCCATAATTGTCCATCATCCAACACCGACCAGATAAGTGATACCTTAGTTGTATGTGTTTGGTCTTTGAATGCATGGCATAATTCTTTGCAAGATGTATGGCACTCTGATTGTTTGTAAACAAATAACTGTTAGCCTATTGTTTGCCCAATTCTTCCATGAAATATTGCAGCCATATCATCTCCTTGCTTGCCTCTATTGCAGCTACATACTCTACCTCCGTGGTGGATATAGCAACCACCTTTTGCAACTTGGAGATCCAACTCACTATTGTCCCACCTACAGTAAAGACATAACATGTAGTACTCTACCTCGTATCAATATCTCCTGCCAAATCTGAGTCTACATAACCTACTAAATTAGTATTAGAGCCCCCAAAACATAAGTGTTTATTGGATGTACCTCTCAAATATCTGAGAATCCATTTTACCGTATTCCAATGCTCCAATCCAGGATGACTCATATACCTACTTACGAATCCTACATCATGTGCAATATCTAGTCTCATGCATACCATGGCATACATTAAACTTCCTACAGCTGAAGCATATGGTACCTTGGATAGTTTTTCTTCCTCCTCTTGTGTCTTAGGACAAATCTCCTTAGTCAATTTCAAATGACTAGGCAAAGGTGTACTGACATCTTTTGTATTCTCCATATGGAATCTCTGCAACACCTTTTCAACATTATCAACCTGAGATAGAGTCAATTTTCTGTGCTTCCTATCTCTACAAATTTTCATACCAAGGATTTGTTTTGCTACCCCCAAATCCCTCATAGCAAATGATTGTGCTAACTATTGTTTTAACTCTCTTATGTGATCCATGTTAGACCCTACTACAAGCATGTCATCAACATATAAACATAAAATAATGTAGCCTTCATTATCCAACCTCTTAAAATAAACACAATGGTCAAAATTACACTGGTTGTAGCCTTGCTCAGCCATAAAACTATCAAAATTCAAATACCATTACCGAGGTGCTTGTTTCAAGCCATACAAACTCTTCTTCAATCTGCACACCACTTTCTCCTTAGCATTGACCTCAAATTCTTGGGGCTAGTCCATATATATCTCCTCCTCTAAATCACCATGGAGAAAGGTAGTTTTCACATCTAGTTGTTCCAAATGCAAATTTTTAGTAGCCACAATACTTAAAATAGTACGAATAGAAGTCATCTTGACAACTGGAGAAAATATCTCATCAAAATCAATACCTTTTTTTGTATAAATCCTTTTACAACTAACCTGGCTTTAAATCTTTTCTTACCTCCATCTTCCTCTTTTAGCCTATAAACCCATTTGTTTGGTAAAGCCTTTTTACTTGTAGGCAACTTACATAATTCCCAAGTCTAACTTTTCAGCAAGGAGTCCATTTCTTCTTTCATTGCAAGCTCCCACTAAACCTTTGTATCCACCTGCATAGCTTCATCATACCCTTCCGGTTCACTAGCATCATTTAACAAAATAGAATACAAAGAGGGACAAAACCTTTTAGGAGGTCTACTTAGCCTTGTTGACCGTCTAACATTCACTAGAGTTTGTGTTATTTGTTGTTGTTGTTGTTGTGGAGCATGTGGAACCACTAGAACATCACTATCTAGAGTATCATCCAATACCACATAATCCTTTTCTTTCTTCTCATGCTGCTGCAACTGATCTTTGTATAACACCTTCTCATTGAATACAACATCCCTACTTCTCACAATTTTTTGATTTTTAAAATCCCAAAGTCTATAACCAAATTCATCAATGCCATATCCAATGAAGATACACTTTTTTGATTTTGCATCCATCTTGGTTCTATTTTCATAATCTACATGTGCAAATGCTTCACATCCGAATGTTTTGAGAAAATAATAACTCACCTTCTTACCTATCCATGCTTCCTCTGGAATACCACAACCCAAAGGAATTGACGAACCTCTATTAATTAAATATACAACGGTATTGATAACCTCTGCCAATATGTTTAAAGGCAGCCCAACATGTAATCTCATGCTCCTTGCACGCTCCATTATTGTCCTATTCATGCATTCAGCCAGTCCATTCTCCTGTGGAGTCCTTGGAATCATTTTCTACCTACAAATTCCATTAAAGGAACAATAATCCTCAAATTCTTTCCGGGAACACTCACTACCATTATCAAATCTGAGACATTTTAATCTTTTACCTATCTCATTCTCAACCAAGCGTCTCCATTTCTTAAATGTTTCAAATACACCAGATTTCTACCTAAGGAAATAAATCCAAACCTTCCTAGTTGCATCATCTATGAATGTAACATAATATCGAGAGCCACTAAGAGAAGATACCTAAACTAGTCCCCATACATCTGTATGCACAAGCCCCAACTTTTCATCTTTCTTTTGCTTCCCATCCTTGAGAAAACTCTCTTTTGTTTGCCATACACACAACTTTCACAGAAATCCATATTAATACATTTCAGACCTGGAAAACTTTCTTAGGATGAATTACCTTCATGGCTTTTTCACTGATATGCCCAAGTCTATTATGCCACAGTGTTGTCTCAGAACCTGCAGCAATTGTTTTAGTTTCTTCCTGCCAACATACATCAACTGTTCCTAAACCTGTTTATTTTTTCTCTGCAACAGTTAAAGTAGAAGGAACAATATGACCTATACAAAGATATAAGGTGCCCATTTTCACACCTTTTTTTACTATTAAGGCACCTCTTGAAACCTTCCAATTTTTATCAGTAAATGTAACAATGCAATCTTCATCATCTAGCTACGCTACTGAAATTAAATTCCTACTCAGCCTTGGAATGTGCCTTACCTCTTGTAGTAGCCAGTGATTCCCATTCTGTAACTTAATCTTGATTCTTCCCTTTCCAACAATTTGACAGAGTTCGTTATCTCCCAAATAAACCAGCCCAAATTCCCCTTGGACATAATCAAGAAAATAACTTCTATGGGGCGTAGCATGAAATGAGGCACCTGAATCTAAAACCCATGAATCATCAACATTATCTAGGGAAAGAATCAAGGCATCATCTTCAGATTTATTACTTACCACATTTGCCTCCTTATTGCCTTCTTATTTGTCTCCTTCTTTATTCTTCCGAGACCAACAATCTTTCTTCATATGACCTAGTTTCCCATAGTACCAGCAATCCTTTTGTCATCTGGATTGGGATCTCTTGTCCTTTGATTTTCCTCATGACTTCCCATGACCTCTAGAACCTTTTCCTCTCTCCTTTGATCTTCCCCTGCTTTCTGCATTCAGAACACTAACTGATGTGGACCCTCCTGAGCTTTTCTATCATATTTCCTCGCTAAGGATAACACCAACAACATCATCAAATTTCAAAGTATTTGAACTAGAGATAGAGTTACTTACATCCATTACCAAGCTATTCCAGCTTTCTAGCAAAGAACATAAAACCAAGAGAGCCCTCACCTCTTCATCAAATTTCACCTTTACAGAAGTTAACTAACTGGTAATCGTATTAAACTTATTTAAATGATCTGTTACAAATCCACCTTCAATCATTTTTAGATTAAACAAATGATTCATGAGAAATACCTTATTTGAGGCTGAGGGTTTTTCATACAATTTAGCCAAATCTTTCATTAGTTCATCTGTTGTCTTTGCTTCTATTATATTGAATGCCATAGATGGTGTCAAGCACAACCAAACGGTTCCCAGTGCCTTTCTGTCCAGAAGATTCCAATCCTCATCAGTCATTGTTGCTAGTTTCTTGGCTATTCCTTCCAACAACCTCCATAAATCCTTCTGATAGAGATAATCCTCCATCTGCATCTTCCATAACTGATAGTTCTACCCATTTAATCTATCTACCTTCAATTTACCCTCATCCGCCATTGCTCACACTTAATTGTGAGACTCCCACTCGACTGTGAGACCTTCCTGCAGACGATAATCGAACACAACCCACTCTGATACCACTTGTTAGGGTTAGCTGGCATAAGTTATCAGTTAAATGCAAATAAAGATTAAACAGAGGAATGAAAATACATAGAAATAATAACATCGAGAGACAAGTTTTAATTTGGTTCACCCAAACCTGGGCTACATCCACCAACAGAGAGTCCAATATTATTATCCAGTAAATCAAACCGATTACAATCAACAATCCTTGCAACTCAATACCACTACAAATTGCTACAATACATCAACTGAAACCCTAACCCTTAGCCGTTTTTATCAAGGCTTATGTCGGTTACAAGAATAGGGTTTATTATGTTGGCTAATAGAAAATTAACTCCTGACGCCTTGACCCCATCTTGGGGGTGCTGCCCCTTGACCCCGTTAAATAATTTGGGGGGAAATTGCGCTGATGAAAGTGGGGTAAATTTAACCTCTGAGTCTGATTCAGCTCCATATAACAACACGATGCTTCTTGGCATTGCCTATGTGTGCATAAGGGAAGATCACATCATGAAGTGTGTGGATATTGAATTGATTCATAGGAGTGTGAGTTGCACAAAATTGCACTTGGATAATTAGATCTATGGTTTATTCATTGTTGCTAATTTGATGTTAAATTTGCATGTTTTAAGTCTATGTTTGGTAGATCCATGGTGCACAAATTTCAAGATATGTGAGTTTTTTCTACTATTTAATTTGGTTTTAGGTTTTGGTATATGGGCATGCTTATGTAACATTTATTATAGGGTGAATGTATATAGCATGAGGTTGTGGGTGCCATCTTTGTGTACCTATATGTTAGGTATAAAACTCAAGAATTGATCTATAGAGTGCTAATGGTGTTGTGTGTGTGCAAGAATTTTTTTCAAATGGAAATGGTGGTAGTGAGTTTCTAGTCCTTTTTTGAGCATTTATATTATTCATTGAAAACTATTCGGGTGTCATGGAGAAGTGTAATTGACAAAGGTTGTGTTGTATATTTTATTATTTTGGCCTATGACCATCATTTAGTATTAGTATGATGGGTAGAAGAGAGGTAGTGGAATGGGAAATTAAGAAGAAGGTCTTTTAAAAGCTTGCATGAAAAAAGAAGAGGTTTTGGGCATCATTAATGGTGTTGATTGAGTGTAGCATTAGGTAATTAGTTACACAACTATTTTTTCAAACAAATGATCTTTAGGGTTTTGAGTATTTTTAATCACAATAACTTGGGAAGATTTGGATTAATTTCATTGGGAGTTTTGGTAGTGATGTTGACCTATTTGTAGATAGATACTATTTTGATATTAAGGATATGTATTATTATGTAATGGTAGATATTGGAATTGTAAGTGCCCATAATTGTATGGGCCTACACAATAGTCCAATGATCATTTGGTAGTCCATCTCATGACCCATGTGGTATGAATAATTTCTCCTCATAGCCTCTTCACCTTGATGGAAGTCCTCTTTGTACCTTTAGGACCTCCTCAATGTGTTTTTCATCCTTGCAAACTACTTACCCAACTTGTGTATTCTTTCTACCCTCTGAAACTAGCATTCTACACCTTTAGTTGCAAGGGCACCTAGGAGACCTTAGGGTCACCTAGGTGACAAAAGTTAAGTTGTAGGGTTGCTAAGGTGACCTACCTTGGTAAAATTGGTGACCCTCCTTCATGAAAGGGGTGATCCTATCATTTTTGTTTGGCACATGAATCTTCCAATTATAGTAGTTTCTCTACCAGTTTGGCTTCTAATTAACAATCCTCTTGAGTTTTGATGACACCAATAACTCCTTGACTATTAATTTTCTCCCCTTGAGTGATTATCATATCCCATTGATTGACTGTTCCTTTTCTTATTTAAACACCCCATGCCTCATGCATTAGGGTGGTAATCTTGCCTACATTTGGTATCATTTTACATGGGTCTACAAATAAGTTATATATCTTTTCCTCTATGAGTGGGAATATGATCCTACCTTCATAGTTCTAAAAGCCTCTCTTTTTAAGCCAAATACAAGATTAATTGTAGCATATTTTTGAGGCTCTAAGTCTTATCATATAGGACTTGAATCTTTTGAAGCTTCCATACCATCTCCCAAGCAATCTCCAATCTCTCTGCATCATTTGATTTTCCCTTCGATCAAGAGGGGTTCCTAAAATCCAGAGAGGAGAAGATAGAACAAATGTTGGATCCTCTAGGGACATAATTCACAACTTCAAGGAAGCTTCTTTAAGGCTTTAGACAAGTTCCCTAGTTTTACTTAATTTTGTAGAAACTTTTATTTATGAAGTAGCTTAAAGTAGTAATTAGATCACCAAAGTTGTCTAAGGACCGTTACACTTTGTTATTGTTTATTAGTTAGAGGATATCTATTATTTCTTTCTTATGTTAGATTAAATTTGAATTTCTTCCTTGGATTAAAATTAGATTAGAAGCTTATTTTATTTTATTTTGCTTCAAAGCACTCTCTTTGCCAATTCAAAACACCTACAATAAAGGTTCATTCTTTACAACATTTAGATCAAAACAACATTCTCAAGTCTAATAAAAAACTACAAAAACATAGATATTTGTTATGTCGTAAAAAGTTTCCCTATGACTTTTAACCTCCTACTTTAACTCCTAGGTCCCCTTAATTTCATTATGCATGTTTAAAACTTATCTCGGAGCAATTTCCCCTGAAACCCATGTCAAATGGGGCCTAGGGGTTCATCTTAAAGCTTAATAAAGACTCAAAAAGTGCCTTGGGACTTGGGCACCCAAGTCCAAGCTGATTTGTCAAGACCTAAATTTTAGGATGTCAGCATAGGACCTTTAAAAAGGTTTCCCTTTGTTGGCCTTTTCAATTTGAATTATGAAAGTTTAATAGGAATGCATATTTAAATAGGTTTATGACTTCATTTTACTCCCAGTTGATTAAGGTAAACTTATGATTATCAATCAAAGAGCATTCAAGGCATTCATTGTGTTGCAGAGCATAATTGTGTTGTGTTTGTATGTGTTTGTTGTAGATTTGGCTTCATCAACTCATCTCCTCATGATTTGAAGGCTCTTCATCTTCATGAGGGTTTCACCTCTAAGGTGATATTTATTTGTGCTTCAATCAATTTATCTTATCATTGGATTTGGCCTCTTTGTAAGGGCATGCACTCTATCTAACAACGGTGTTGGAAGGCTTAAATGTCATTCCAGGGCTTGACTGAGGCAAGCTCCTAAACACCACAACCCCCAAACCCCTCTCTTTGTGATTACAAGTTATAGGTGTGGGATTTGGTGAAGTGGAGTTGTAGAGAAGCAATGCAGAGGATAGAGATTTGAGATCTAGAGAAAAAGTGTAGAGAATCAACCCTACTGGACTAGGGAACCTGTCCCGTAGTCCTCCTGACTAGCATTTCTAGAAACTCTAAAGTAGGTTGCAATCTGACACAGATCACTATTCTAGATCTATAGAAAAGTTACCCTATCAGACTTGGGCACCCACCCCGCTGTCCCCAAAGTTTTTGCCTCTAAAAATTTGAATCCTAGTATGTTTCTAATATGTATTTAGTGCCTTCCTATGCAATCATCTGTCATATTTTGTTCGTCTATATACGATTTTGTATAATTAGGGTTTGAGGCTTAATTGAACTAAGGTTTAACAAATTCATCAATCTATTATATATTTCCTTATCATTCCATAGTGACATCAAACCTATAGCTGAATCCTCTTGCATCAGTAGTGACTTAGCTTAGTTTATGTCCTTGAATGTTAATGTGAAGGGAGGGTTTGATTGAATATATCTTAATTACATAAATCAACCTATCTTCTTTTTACATATAACATTTTGGTGAACATGTGTTTTTACTGAACTTGCATCTTACTGAGTGTTGTAATCACTTTTGGAATTCATTCATATCATATTCATCATCATACATTCAAAAATCTTGCATACATTTAAAAAAATTGAAAAAAAAAGCATTCTAGGCTTGCATTAAGGCATAGTTTGCACTATTTCTCTTGCATATCTTTGAAAACATTTAATTTTCTAATATTTACATCAGATTTGAAATAAATTATAGTTTTTCATCATTTCATGATCTTGTACCTTGCATTTGCATATCTCATTTGCTAGGGTTTTTACTTGAAATTTGCATTTTTCATATAACCTAGTAATTCCAAAAGCTAGGGTTTGTAGTTAAAATCTTATTTCAGATTTTAATACTTATTTAAACACTCTTTCAAATATGATTTTGTACTGCAGTGTTGCATCGTTGTGTGTCTTTGTACTTAGATTTCAAGTTTTGCATTTACACATTGTGTATTTCAAAAATAAACACATTCATCAATTCTTCCTTAATTTTGATTGTGCATTGAGCATTATAGGATTTTGGCATCCTTTTTGCATCAGATCTAACCTATTTTACATATTATATTTTATTAGATTTCATTCATTCATCATTTTGCATATTCTCATATCATCTTTTGTTGGGAATTAAGGTGTCTCAACCTTGTAAATTCATCACATTATTAATGTTTGTATTTATTATTTAATTGCCTATGTTGTAAATATTTGTAAATTCCAATTGTCATATTGTGGGATGTGGCACGGTGATGTGTCAATCCTACATGGAATATGACAACTTGTAATTTTGTCCTCACATGAGGAGATAGACGTCCCACTTTGTGGTAGGAGCATTTTGCTATGTGTCAGCATCTTCCATGTTGTGTAAGGGTATGTTTCTAATATGTATTTAGTGCCTTCCTATGCGATCATCTATCATATTTTGTTCGTCTATATATGATTTCGTATAATTAGGGTTTGAGGCTTAATTGAACTAAGGTTTAACAAATTCATCAATCTATTATATCTTTCCTTATCATTCCATAGTGACATCAAACCTATAGCTGAATCCTCTTGCATCAGTAGTGACTTAGCTTAGTTTATGTCCTTGAATGTTAATGTGAAGGGAGGGTTTGATTGAATATATCTTAATTACATAAATCAACCTATCTTCTTTTTACATATAACATTTTGGTGAACATGTGTTTTTACTGAACTTGCATCTTGTTGAGTGTTGTAATCAGTTTTGGAATTCATTCATATTATATTCATCATCATACATTCAAAAATCTTGCATACATTTAAAAAAATGGAAAAAAATAAGCATTCTAGGCTTGCATTAAGGCAAAGTTTGCACTATTTCTCTTACATATCTTTGAAAACATTTAATTTTCTGATATTTACATCAGATTTGAAATAAATTATAGTTTTTCATCATTTCATGATCTTGTACCTTGCATTTGCATATCTCATTTGCTAGGGTTTTTACTTGAAATTTGCATTTTTCATATAACCTAGTAATTCCAAAAGCTAGGGTTTGTAGTTAAAATCTTATTTCAGATTTTAATACTCATTTAAACACTCTTTCAAATATGATTTTGTACTGTAGTGTTGCATCGTTGTGTGTCTTTGTACTTAGATTTCAAGTTTTGCATTTACACATTGTGTATTTCAAAAATAAACACATTCATCCATTCTTCCTTAATTTTGATTGTGCATTGAGTATTATAGGATTTTGGCATCCTTTTTGCATCAGATCTAACCTATTTTACATATTATATTTTATTAGATTTCATTCATTCATCATTTTGCATATTCTCATAACATCTTTTGTTGGGAATTAAGGTGTCTCAACCTTGTAAATTCATTACATTATTAATGTTTGTATTTATTATTTAATTGCCTATGTTGTAAATATTTGTAAATTCCAATTGTCATATTGTGGGATGTGGCACAGTGATGTGTCAATCCTACATGGAATATGAAAACTTGTAATTTTGTCCTCACATGAGGAGATAGACGTCCCACTTTGTGGTAGGAGCATTTTGCTATGTGTCAGCATTTTCCATGTTGTGTAAGGGAATGTTTGACCGAAACGGTTATGATAGATTCCTATGATGAATCTATGACATGTAAGAGTCAGAAATAGAAGGTTGTAAGATAGGCGAAGACATGTGTCATGAAGCATCTTTGAAAAAGGCATATTTGGGCACCCCAAGGTGGACTATGACATGTTGTAAGAGAATATGCTATTTATAGCCTGTGCATGACAGATTCTCTTACAGCTGTAAGTTGTAACCACTATGAAAGATTCTATGACGGTCGTAAGTGTCGTAAGAGCATCTGTCATAGCCCATTTTGGAAATAGGCAACCCCTTTGGGATGGGAGTTGTCGACAAGTGTCAGGCACATTCTACAATGTTGACCAAGTGTCCTTAGGCGTGGGTTTTGGGCCATGAGGCCAAGTTGGACGCCCATTCCAAGAAAGGTCCAATATTGCCTTATATTTTCTATATAAATAGGTGCTTGGAGAGGGAGTTGTATCACAGGTTCTACAGGTACTGTTATGCTGCCAGTTTGACTCTAGACATGAGTGTTGAAGACCATTGAAGTTTGCATTGCAAGTGTATTGTAAACATATTTTAGATTTATTAATCCATTGTGTAAGTTTCTGAGTGTGGGGTTTTTCACCCGATAAGGGTTTTCCCCACCGTAAATCTTTGTCTCTCTTCTTCTGTCTACTTTCTGGTTCTTGTGTTTTGCTGCAATATCTCATGTTAATGGTTTAACATTGCTGTAATAGTTAGGATTCAATTAAATTTGCATAGCCCTCTCCTCATTAGATTAGTGTAGGAAGCAATTTCTACACACCTAGCTTCCTTTCAGTTGGTATCAGAGCTTGATCACCTTTGGTCCTAGTTGTTGGGTAGGGGTTTTTTGAGTTGATCTTAGGTTGAGTGGGAGTCTGTGCAAAGTATTATGTATCTTATTACAGCAAGGAGATGGCAAGCACATCTGGAAGATTTGAAGTGGAGAAATTCAATGGCACTAATTTTGAGCTATGGAAGCTCAAGATGGAATACATGCTTGTAGACCGAGACCTTTGGAAAAGTGTTAATGGAACTAAACCAACTGTAATGTCACAAGATAGTGGGATCTCAAGGATCGGAAGGCTAAGGGTCTCATAAGACTTAGTCTTGTTGATTCTGTTCTATTAAATGTCCATGAGGAGACTACTACAAACCTACTTTGGAAGAAGTTGGGGGATGTGTATCAAGCCAAATCCTTAGTTAATAAACTTTTCCTAAGAAACAAGTTATATTCTCCTCAAATGGAGGATGGAGGATTCGTCGCTGAACATATGAATACCTTTAACATGCTAGTTACACAATTGACATCTATTGGTGTGAAGATGGAGGAGGATTGGTGTATGACCCTACTTTATTCTCTGCCGGACTCATGGGATCATCTTGTCATGGCTATTGGAAGCACCACATCCACATTCAAAATGGAAGAAGTGGTTTCTTTGCTGTTGTCTGAAGAGATGCAAAGAAAGTCTTTTGAGGTAGCCAAAGAGGCCCTTGCAGTTTGTGGAAGACCCAAGGAGAAAGGGAAGAAAAAGGACAAGAAAGCTGAGAAGGGTAGATCCAAATCCCGTGGGAGATCCAAATCTCTTGGAAAGTCCAAGGCTCTTTGTTGGAACTGTGGCAAAATTGGGCATTTCCAAAAGGAATGCAAAAAGGAGAAGAAGAAGAAGAAGAAAGCTCCTGATTCAAATTCTGGCAAGTCACAAGATGATGGTGATGCTTTCATCACAGCCCTGGTAACCCATGCATTTGACGATGTGTGGCTAATCGACTCTGGTGCATCATTCCATATGACCTCGCATTGAGACTGGTTCACTAAGTATGAGGAGTTTGATGGTGGAAAGGTGTATCTGGGTGACGACTCTCATCTGAAGATTGTTGGTCGAGGAAGAGTCTCTATCCGATTCCCTAATGGTCAAGTGAAGGGGATCTCTAGGGTTATGCACATCCCAGGCTTAGCACGAAACCTACTTTCTATAAGTAGTTTGAATGATGCAGGTGTGTAGGTTGTCTTTTTGAAAGAAGGATGCAAGATGACTAGAGGAGCTATGGTGCTTGCTAAGGGTACTAGGAGAGGTACTCTGTTTCAGTTGGAGGCATGCATTTCACAATGCAATTGTTCTTCTGACTTAAGGAAGAGGGCAGCAGTCACTTCATCCCCACCATCTGAACGAGTAGTGAAGAAATTTGTTGTTTCTAGTCTTGATGGTTGTAATCATGCATTGGAAGTTAAACTTCCTGCTGAAAAGACAATGTTATGGCATAAGAGATTTGGCCACATTGGTGAGAAGGCTCTGTGTACTCTAAAAAATAAGAACCTTGTTGAGGGGTTAGATGATTGTAATCTTGAGTTCAACTTTTGTGAACATTACATTTATGGAAAACAAAACCATGTTCAGTTTTACTCGAGTTCTCATAAGTCTTCTGGTGTATTGGACCTTATTCATTCTGATGTGTTTGGTCCTGTTAATGTTCCTTCATTATCAAAGTCTGTATATTTTGTATCTTTTATAGATGATTATAGTAGGACATGGATTTATTTTCTCATAAGCAAATCTGAAGTCTATAGCAAGTTTAAGGAGTTTAGGGCCTTTGTTGAAAATTGGACTGGTAAAAAGATTAAATGTTTGAGAACTGACAACAGTGGTGAGTTTTGTTCTATAGAATTCGATAAATATTGCAAGGAACTTGGGATTGAAAGACATAAGACAACTCCATACACCCCACAGTAAAATGGAGTTGCAGAGAGGATGAACAGGACACTGATGGAGAAGGCTAAGAGTATGCTTAGTGGAGCTAGCCTAGAACAAAAGTTTTGGGCTAAAGGTGTTGCCATTGCCTGCTATCTAGTAAACAGATCTCCTACATTAGCTCTTGTTGGTAAGACACCCATGGAGGTGTGGTCTGGTAGAAAGCCTTCAATAAGGCATCTTGGTGTTTTTGGTTGTGAGGCATATGCACATGTGCCTAGGGAGAAGCGGTCAAAGTTGGAGAACAAGGTTGTTAAGTGTATCTTCATTGGCTATGGTGTCGATGTGAAAGGATACAAGCTTTGGGACTCTGTGGCTAAAAAAGTGTTGTATAGCAGAATTGTCATCTTCAGAGAGCTTACACCTTCTTCCACTATTTTATAGCCAGAAGAAAAAGTAAAGAAAGAGGATATTGTTCAGTTTCCTGCTACCCTTGAGAAGATTGAACAGAAAGACAATGTTGGACCTGATGATGAGGAGAGCTCTAGTAGCTCTGAAAGCTCAGATGAAGAAGCTGAGCCTCAACCTCATCCATTGAGGAGGTCTACACAGATAAGAAAGCAACCTGAAAGGTTTGGTTTTACATTGCTTGATTCTAGTTGTGCTTATGCTTTAATCACTAATAGTGATGAACCTAGAACTATGTCAGAAGCTTTAGATATGAAAGATGTAGGTTCCTAGAAGGAGGCCATGGAGGAAGAAATGACTTCTTTGGAAAAGAATCAAACTTGGGACTTGGTGCCTTTGCCTCCTAGACAGAAATCTGTTGGATGCAAATGGGTGTTCAAGAAGAAAATTGGTGTAGATGGCAATGTTGAGAAGTATAAGGCCATATTGGTTGTGAAGGGGTATTCACAAGTGGAGGGTATAGGTTATGGTGAGATCTTCTCTCTTGTTGCAAAGTTGGCATCCATTCGATTCCTATTGTCTCTCACAGTAGCTTATGACTTGGAGGTATAATAGATGGATGTGAAGACAACTTTCCTTCATGGTGATTTGGAGGAAGAAATCTACATGTCACAGCCAGAGCATTACATGGTGAAAGGTAAAGAAAATTTGGTTTGCAAACTTAAGAAGTCTTTGTATGGTTTGAAGCAATCCCCTAAGAGATGGTACTTGAAGTTTGATGCCTTTGTGTTGTCAATTGGATTTGTGAGATCAAAATCAGATCACTATGTGTACTTTAAGTTTGATGGTGATTGTATTCTCATTGTTACACTATATGTTGCTCATAGGGAAGGGTAAGAATATGATTTCTAAGTTAAAATCTCAGTTATCAGCATAGTTTGAAATAAAATATTTAGGAGCTGCTAGGTACATTCTAGGAATGGAAATCAGAAGCGACAGGCTAACAGAAAACTTTGGTTAAGCCAGAGTAAGTATGTGAAGACCGTGTTGGATAGGTTCAGCATGGCAGATTGTTGACCATTGTGTGTTCTTGTTTCTTTGGGGATAAAGTTATCTGTTGAGGATTGTCCAAAATCTCCTAGTGAGGTGGAGGAGATGAGTAGATAGTTTGATGTATGCTATGGTCTGCACAAGACTAGACATTGCCCAAGAAGTGGGAGTCCTTAGTCGATTTATGGCTAATCCTAGATGGGTTCATTGGGATGTAGTTAAGCGATTGTTCAGATATTTGAGGGGTACTTCTAGGTATTCCATTTTCTATCATGGTAATGTTACAGGACCTCTACATTCCATTAACATTCATGGATTTGTGGATTCAGATTGGGTAGGTGACATTGATAGTAGGAGATCCACCAGTGCTTATGTGTTTACACTGTTTGGTGGTGCTATTATTTGGATGAGTAAGCAACAACCTATTGTTTCTTTGTCCACGACAGAAGATGAGTATATGGCAGCAACTCATGCTTATGAGGAATCCATTTGGCTTAAGAGATTGTGTTCAGATATTGGTGTTGATGTAGGACAGATAACGATCAGTTGTGACAGTCAGAGTGTGATTTGCCTTGCAAAGAATCCAACTTTCCATGCTAGAACCAAGCACATTGATGTTCAGTTTCACTTCATGTGAGACATGGTTGAGGATGGAAAGGTAAATTTGGAGAAGGTAGATACTTTGAAGAATGTTGCTGATGCATTGACGAAGCCAGTGAGCACAGAGAAGTTTAGATGGTGTTTGGAGTCTATGGGTCTTTCAGCCTATAGTAGTTAAATCTTGTTATTCTATTGGATCTTACAAGGTGTTCAACAAGTGGGAGAATGTTGGGAATTAAGGTTTCTCAACCTTGTAAATTCCTTACATTATTAATGTTTGTATTTATTATTTAATTGCCTATGTTGTAAATATTTGTAAATTCCAATTGTCATTTTGTGGGATGTGGCATGGTAATGTGTCAATCCTAGATGGAATATGACAACTTGTAATTTTGTCCTCACATGAGGAGATAGGCATCCCACTTTGTGGTAGGAGAATTTTTCCATGTGTCGGCATCTTCCATGTTGTGTAAGGGAATGTTTGATCGAAACGGTTATGACAGATTCCTATGACGAATCTATGACATGTAAGAGTCAGAAATAGAAGGTTGTAAGACAGGTGAAGACATGTGTCATGAAGCATCTTTGAAAAAGGCATATTTGGGCACCCCAAGGTGGACTATGACATGTTGTAAGAGATTATGCTATTTATATCCTATGTATGATAGATTCTCTTACAACTATAAGTTGTAACCACTATGACAGATTCTATGACGGTCTTAAGTGTCATAAGAGCATCTATCATAGCCCATTTTGGAAATAGGCGACCCCTTTGGGATGGGAGCTGTGGACAAGTGTCAGGTACATTCTACAATGTTTATCAAGTGTCCTTAGGTGTGGGTTTTGGGCCATGAGGCCAAGTTGGACGCCCATTCCAAGAAAGGTCCAATATTGCCTTATATTTTCTATATAAACAGGTGCTTGGAGAGGGAGTTGTATCACAGGTTCTACAGGTACTGTTATGCTATTGGTTTGACTCCAGACATGAATGTCGAAGACCATTGAAGCTTGCATTGCAAGTGTATTGTAAACATATTTTAGATTTGTTAATACATTGTTCAGGTTTCTGAGTGTGGGGTTTTTCACCCGATAAGGGTTTTCCCCACCATAAATCTTTGTCTCTCTTCTTCTGTCTACTTTATGGTTCTTGTGTTTTGCTATAATATCTCATGTTAATGGTTTAACATTACTGTAATAGTTAGGATAAAATTGAATTTGCATAGCCCTCTCCTCATTAGATTAGTGTAGGAAGTGATTTCCGCACACCTAGCTTCCTTTCAGCTTTTGTGCATTTACATTGAAAAAAGTGAAAAAAATGAGCATTTTAGGTTCATAAACAAGCATAGACTTGTATTATTTCATTACATTTGTCATAAATATCTTTCATTTTAGATCTTGCATTCATTTTCAAGCATATATCCATTGGTCATTTGAAAATTTCACATCATTTCATATTATTGTGTGAAAATTGACATATTTTTAAATACACACTGTGTATTTCAACACTAAGTGTTTAACACACCTTATTCACATCATTTATATCAAACTTGTAAAATCACTTATTTTGCCTTGTTGTGTAGTACATTTTCCTCCTACCCACTTTGTTTATTGTGAATTTCATGCGTCTTTGAGCCCTTTCAATAACCTGAATCCCTCAAACAAGTGCTTTGGTGTGAAATAGTCTCACATCCATGGCTTCTCATCATAAAAACAATGCTATGGTCTTTCCCTGACTCTACAAGAAAAGAAAGACCCCTGAACTAGAAATAACATTTACACCACATGATAGAATAGTTGGAGACATTGAGGGTCCACTTTACATTGGTGTTAACATAATGGAGACTCCTACAAGAGGAGACTTTATTGATCTAAATTGCATGACTAATGTCGCTACGAAAGAGTTACTTTATTTACAAAAAATGATACAAGAAACTTATGAGCCTACATACATGATGATAAAAGCACACACCGGAGCTTTCCTCCTGGCCATAGGGAAGATTACTTTAATGGTCTGATTGCTTGATAAAGCTTTAGAACAATCATTTGATATCATCCCTACATCTGACCTCTTCTGTAGAAAACTAGGCCATCCATGGCTCAAGGCTATGAAAGTTTTCCCTTCAACCATTCACAAATGCTTAAAATTTCCTTACCATGGGCCCATACCAACTATTCACCATAGTCGATGGCAATCTATGGTTACTCAGAAAAACTTCATTCTTGATTACTTTTGGCTAGAACCTACTAAGGAACCTGAACCATGACGAGATCAAAAGGTTCTTTCTTGGGATATCGACGGTACAAAGCACAATTACTATCCAAATTGGTCATACCCCCTATTCAACAAACAACAAAGAAAGAATGACTTGCATTACATGAACCCCCTAGACCATGAGGTAAGGGGATATTTGCTGAGGTTCCTCCTCTGTCATCCCTACAAGGATTGAGAGATACCCATAGAAAACAAAGCAATGCATCAGTAAGAGTTAGTCCCATATCTAATTCTTCTTCTAAGATGCTGAAGACTATAGAAAACCATGAGATTCCTCTTGACAATATCACTAATAAAACATGAAGGAATAGACTAGCAAGAGAAAGAAGAAAAAGAAGACAAGCCTTAGCTTGACAAAATACACCTCAACAAGAGGACATTTCACCATCTAACATTGAAACAAACAAAGAAGAGCTTAAGGCTGAAGAGTTAAAGGATGATGATTTAAGTCAGGCAATTGTACGTTATGTACCTCTTTCCTCTTGCATTTGAGATTGGGATGAAGATGACTTGCTCGAAAACAACCGCTAGTTTGGTTGTGTACACATGCAAGTATTTCTAACCCTATTAGCCACCTTTGTCGTAGCATATCTTTCCTCACTTACGTGGCCTCCTCTTATGTTTTGTGTTCCCCCGTGATGTGTTATGTGTTCTTTAGGTCTCCTAGGATGGCCCTTGATACTCTTGTAAGGTCAAGGATACCGAGAGACCACCTCTGTTGTGACCATTCTTCTATTTGTTTCTACATTCTTCTAAATCACTTCTCCTCTATTTTATTTTTGTGTTGTAGCTTGGGGGCATAGCTTTGCAGAGGGTGTTTGTTACATCCCCAACTTTTGATTTAGCTTAATCCCACATTTATGTGGTAAATAGGATAATTAGCCATAGTTTAATGATTTGATGTTTGTGGAAAATATCAATTAGAATAATTGATTATATGAATATTGATTAATGTTTAGTCTAGACATGTGAATACATGATGATAAGATTATTTAATTATAATGATTTATGAATCAAATGATGATACACTAATCATGGTTATATGGTTGTGAGTGTAATTAGTAAAAAAATCTTCCTTCAAGGACGGAAGGAGAGTATCACCCGGGAGGAGGAGATAGATGTTGGGCAAAGGTCAGATTGCCATCTGAGTATCAAGATTAAACTTTTGTGAACTCATGAAAAGATAGGGTGAGTTTAAGTCATTTCCCTATTTAATTCATTTTCAAATTCAACCAACGTCGATTAATGACTTTTGAGTCTCCCGAAGTTGTCTTTGTTATTTCGACTTGATATTGTTTTCAAATCATTTTTTCGGTCGATAGTGAACCTGGTTGTTTTGTCAGAGTCTTCCTTTTCACATATCTATTTCTCTATATTTTGTTATTATAGTTTAATTATTTTGGTTTTTGGTTGAAACAAGGCAAAGAGTGGGAGAGGACTCGACCCCATATTCGCATATTGGTGATAATACCTTGATGATATTACTTTATTAATAATTAATTTGTTGTGATGTTGCCAATACATCATTTTAGATGTAACTGATGTTGTGTTAAGCATAATTTCTTATTGATCCACTTATAGTGGTCGAGTATTATTATTATTTTATGTCAAGTTGAGAGCTCTTGTGATCCACCATCTCATGACCAACAAAATATGGAGTGAGTGGGGACTATTGTGAGCTAAGCT
This sequence comes from Cunninghamia lanceolata, assembly GCA_027924645.1. Lineage (NCBI taxonomy): Eukaryota > Viridiplantae > Streptophyta > Pinopsida > Cupressales > Cupressaceae > Cunninghamia > Cunninghamia lanceolata. The sequence goes on along the minus strand of BSBN01001272.1, from coordinate 12,492,517 downwards.
TAGATAACCTCTTTTTGCATTACTCTCGAATGGGAGGTAAGGCTCTTATGGACCTGAGACTGAGCCTGTGAGTTGATGGCCATGCCAACTAACTCGCCACCTTTAGTGTGAGGGTGGTGGGGATAGGCGAAGTGGAGAACCTTGCATGCAAATGAGTCTTTCTGTGGGTTGCAGATAATATGTTTTTTTGGTATTGTTCTTGGCAGTGGTTAATGGTTGTCTCTTGTGGGAGAAAGACTCAGGCAATAAGAAAAAGCACTAAAGCTCACAGAAGGAGCCGAGCCTTCAACGACAGTGTATTGTTTAATATCTTGCATCAACAACAAGCTAACACATAGGTATGACTGTGTAATTCAGTCATGAGTAATTTACATATTAAATACTACTATTTGCAGGCCATTCGATAGCTAACTGATGGCCATAGTGAAAGCTTATATTATCTATGATTTTGTTAAGCCTACAGGCCACAAACTCGTATTGTCATGATTTATTAATGATAACTTCTTTAAGTTGATGGCCGTAATGGCCAAGAGCACATATAGTGCTGCTTGTTATAATGGTAACATTGCCTATGTATAAAAGTATTCATGGTTGACTACGTAGTAGTGCCATGCTATCCATGTGATGGCTTGAAGTTAAACCTGTCATAGATTATTGAGCCAAAGTATTGAAATTTTTTGTGTTTCTTTATGTGTATCCTTTGTAAGAAAGATACAGTTTGGGTATGCCGACCGAGAGCCTTGGCAACGACTTTAGTAACTATGCATGCAGGCCGCGAGCCTTTATTTCTCTTAAAAGAGAATAAAATAATAGTAAGGCCGATGACCTATTCTTAGTATGATGAAAAGAAATTGTTGTGATTCAATGCTATCGACAACACCACACCATGGTGGTCGTGGAGGCATGTGGGTCGCAAAGTAATGCATTAATTTGTCTATGTATATGATAATAATTGTATGCCTTTGAGCATAGTCTTGACTATGGAAGAATATAAAGACTTGTAATACCCATAAAGGGATAAACTATGGTTAAAGATAACTATGTAGAAATTTGTATTAAAATGCATGTCTACCTAGTGGGTCAAGAGAGTAAACACTTAAATGAAAACATTATATGTTTTTTTTTCTTTTTCAATGGCCATGCTTCGTGATGAAGTATAGGGTGGTAAGAACCCTTTCAAAAACCCTTGAGTAAAGGTATATGTTCATCTTGACTACTTGAAGCCTATAATGGTTTAAGTACAGTCGATGTGATATATAGAAAACCCGAAACTAGGAAAGCCTAGAAAACTAGACCAAGGTTGGTCATGTAAACTAAAACTATAAAATTGCAAAAGAAAACATGGGAAAAGGGGGTGACATGGAGTAATAGAGTAACTATTACCAACCATCATAAGATGAGTAATGATGCACTCTTGAATCGAGTTAAAGTCCAAGATAGATAGACTATAGGAGAAAGACCCATCTTTATCAAAACCTAGAAAGATGAAGTTTTGAATACTGTAGGATGAGATAGCTTCTAAGTCATGTTGAGGTAGTGGACATATGACTTCATTCATTGCAAAACATATATGCATGTAAATCTTTGGCTAAAGTAATGCATTCATCTTTGCATGCATTAGTTGGTCCACTGTGCTCCAAATGGCATAATGTTTCCAGTAGTGTCATACATAGTTAGAGTGGATCTATAGTTGTGTGACCGTGAGACATTATGAAGGACACAACACCAAATACTCAGATGGCAAACCTAAAGGTTCCTTATATATACCCTTTGTGAAGGGTAGGGTCACTTCTAGGTAGGAAGTTGTGCGGGGGATTGCCGGTTTGTGGTTGGAGGAAAAGCACTCATGTGATGCTCTCCTTCCCAAGTAGAAGACAAGCTGAGACTTGTGAAGATAGATGTCAAAGTTCCAAATACAGTGCATTCTTTATATGGATTAATAGTTAGTTATTATGTATAATCTTATTAATGATGCCATGAGCATAGCTTTTTACTTTTATAGTGAAAGTTATTTAGTAGTAAGTTATCTTTGGATTGTTGTAATCTAAACTTTTGAAATATCTAGAAAAGAAAAGTATGTTTAATTTTATGATGATATTGATTCATTCCTTGTTAAACTATAATTATGATAATCATGCAGTATACCTAACCTTAAACAAGATGGTTAATTATGTTTGGTTATGGGTAATTTGAGGTGACATGTTACATATGGTATTAGAGCTACCAAGTTTAATACATGGACTTATGAGCTGACTACATAATGTTTTTCTTTATCCAGCATTAACAATTGCTAATGTTTGGATGTTCTTATGCCAGAATGGTAAGAATAAGAATGACACCCAGAAAGAAGGTAATGGGAAATGGACGTTACCTTAAGGCCTTGAGGGAGTGAACCTCAAGAATGAAATGCCTTGAACAAACTGGTTGCTTGGTAGGCACATGGTTGGCTATTGATGAAACCTTTGCTAATGTCAATGTTAAATGCATTAAGCAGGAGATGAGTAAAGCAGTTAGGATTACTGCTCCTATCTCTGAAAATGAATCAGTGGAACCCTCTACACTTAAGGAACCAATCATGGAAAGTGACCCTAAGTATTCTAATGTTACTAAGGAGGTTGTGGATGAGTACCTGTGAGTACATCCACCTTCTAAAACTGATTTGATATATCTCAAGGATGAGAAATGAATATGGGAAGGTATCCCAATTTGATAATGACTTGTAGTAGCAAGATGTAAACAAAATTTTGTAATTACGGATGGATTATATGTAATCCATGGAAAACTATAATGCATTTTGAATTTTAGCAAATCTTTCCTTTCTTGTTTAAGATTATATGAATGAGAATGGATTTACATTTATGAATGGATTCATTGGTATGAAAAACTAATTGAATGATTAATCTGTAAACTTCAGGAGAAGTAGATTGCAACCCAGTTCAGATAAGAGCCAATATGGGAGATAGCCAGGAAGAAGGGCAACCTTCAAGCCACTCCAAAAAACTCTACCAGATCCTTGCTATGCTCCAAGAGATGAGAGAGAGAATTGGATCTATCGAGCAAGAGGTCGGGGGTCAGCATGGACCCAAGTGGGAAGCCTATTATGGGGGTGATGATGAGGCACGTCATGATGACACCACCCAAAGTGAATGCAGAGAGAATAACTCTGAGACCAGATAGGAAGGGGATAGAAGAAGCCACTTGGCTTTGGAATTATCCCAGGATATGAAAAAGGTTATGCCTCCCAAGTTTGATGGGTCTGTAAGTAGAGATGCCACGGAGGCATGGCTTATGGAGATGGAAAAATACTTTGAAATAAGAAATTAGATTGAAATCACCAAAGCGGTATGGGGAGCATACCAGTTGGTAGGTGAAGCATACACATGGTGGATGAATAAGAAAATGGAGTTAGGCTTGAGGTCTACAAGTTTAACTTGGGACAAGTTTGTGGAACTATTTAGGCAATGATGGTTGCCTCAACTATTTTATGACCAAAAGATTATAGATTTTCAGAATCTAAAATAGGGGGATTTAACTGTGAACAAATGTTGGGAAAAGTTCACTCGCCTATTGAAGTATGTTTCACAATATCAACGGGATGAGAGATTTCGCATCCAAAAATTTATTATGGGATTGAACACCCAAATTGGGGGAGAAGTTGATGTGCATGGTCCCACTTCAATGGATCAGGTTTATGAAAAAGCTATTAAACAGGAACAAAAATTGAAATCTATGTTTGCTTATAGGGAAAGGAATCACAGAAGGTATAATTGGTCCCAATCTTCTCAACCTTTTAAGAAAAAGGGGAAAAAATAGGATTTTACTGAGAAAAATGATAAAGGGTCCAAGAATAAGCAAAATGAATCTAGGGGGAAAAGAAAGACAATAATAACTCCAAGAAAAATGGAGATAATTCTAGGAAGCCTCAAGAGAGGCGAGGACCCGTGGGAGGGTGTTATACATGCAGTGGTGATCATTACGCCAACCAGTGTCCTAATAAGACGCAGGGAACTCAGTTGCGAGGAAATCCATTACCCTCACAACAGATGGCTTTCCAACAACTTATACATGCACCACTGAATAATAGGCAAGCTGAATACCAAATCACTCCCATTGAAACTATAGGTATTCTATCTGGTTTCCCAATTTTAGTTTTGATAGATATTGGTGCAATAGAATGTTTTGTTTCCCCAAAAGTTTTAAATAAAATTTCTAGAAGAGCTGGATACATGGAAAACACTTGGTCATTTGAATATGTAAATTAGACCAAGGCTCAGGTAGAGCAATGCTTGTTTGAGGCTAAGGTTTAACTTTCAAGTTTCTCCATTGAGGCAAACCTTTATGTAGCCACTCATATGATGTTATCCTTGGAATAAACTAGTTATGGAGACACTGGGCCAAGGTGGATTGTTATGCCAAAACAATAGAATGTCTAGATGACCTAGGGAACAAAGTATTTTTGCAAGGGAACCCTAGAGAAGTCAAACTAAGACAAATTTCTTCCCTACAAATGAAAAGAGCTCAAAGAAAGGGATGCCAGCTTTTTGCTGTCAAAATGGAAAAACTAAATGGTTATGAGGAAACCAATTTCCAAGATGATTTAATGTTTTATGAATCTCAAAAACTCAATGGAGTTGAGAAGAGGGAGTCCATAGATTAAGAGAGATTAGATATAGACAAGTATCCTTTTCTTAGAGATTTTGAGGACGTATTTCTAGATGAGCTACCAAGATTACCTCCTAAAAGAGATTTTGATTTCTCTATAGATATAATTCCAGAATTGGAACCTATATTTAAATCTCCATACAGAATGACCACGACTAAATTAGTGGAGCTAAAGGCTCAATTACAGGAATTGTTGGACAAAGGACTGATAAGACCCAGTGTGTCACCCTAGGGAGCACCAATAATAGTTGTGAAAAAGAAAGATGGTACATTATGGTTATGCATAGATTACCACATGTTAAATAAGGAAACAATAAATAACAAATACCCATCTCCCCATATTGATGATCACTTCGATCAAATGAGAGGAGCAACTATGTTTTCTAAGATCGATTTTCAATCTAGGTACCATCAATTGAGGTTAAAGGATGAGGATATCCAAAAATAGCCTTCAAAACAAGATATGGACATTATGAATTCATTGTCTTGTCCTTTGGATTAACAAACACACCTGTAACGTTTATGAACTTAATGAACAGTGTGTTTAGGGACTGTTTAGACAAGTTTGTCCTAGTCTTTCTTGATGACATTCTAATCTATTCTAAGAATGAGGAAGAACACCTTTAGCATTTAAGGATTGTTCTTCATAATTTGAGAGAGCATAAATTGTATGGCAAGCTCTCTAAGTGTACTTTCTTTCAAAAGGAAGTGCAATATTTGAGCCACATAATTTCAGCTAAGAGAATAGTTGTGGACCTAACCAAGATTAAAGCCATATTAGAATGGCCAACACCAAAGAATGTACATGAGGTCTGAAGTTTCATGGGCCTTGCAGGATACTACAAGAAATTTGTGAAGAACTTTGCAAAAATTGCTTATTCTATAACTTCTTTGCAAAGAAAAGGCAAGAGGTTTGAGTGGTCAGACAAATGCCAGAAGGTATTTGACCAACTGAAGGAAAGATTGACTTCAACACCAATCTTGAAAGTACTTGACCCGAAAGGTCATTTTGTAGTCATTACCGACACCTCAGGGGAAGGCTTAGGTGGTGTACTAGTCTACGATGGACAAGTCATTGCATATGAATCTGGGAAAATGAAAACTTATGAACAAAACTATGCCCCTCATGATTTGGAATTGGCAGCAGTAATACATGCTCTGTAAATGTGGAGACACTACTTGCTTGGAAAACCCTTTGAACTGAAAATAGACCATCAAGGACTCAAATATGTGTTCACCCAACCACATCTAAATGCTCGCCAAAGAAGATGGTTGGAGTTAATCTTAGATTATGACTTTGAGATCAAATATATTCAAGGTAAGGAAAACTGAGTGGCAGATGCCTTAAGTAGGAGAAGACATATCTCCTCAATGATCTCCATACATTCTAATTTTAAGAATCAAGTGTTACAAAAGTCTAAGGTAGAAGAGTTTTATGAGCAGGTAAAACAGGCCCTTTTGGAAAATCCTTAGAATCCAAAATATGATGGATTTTACCTTGAACTAGATGGGTTATTAAGGTATAGAGGAAGGATGTATGTTTCGAACTCTAAGGAGCTAGGGAACATTGTGTGGAAATAGGTTCATTCCACACCTTATTCAGGACATCCTGGAGTAACATAGTTACTAGTTGATGTGAAACCCTTATACTTCTGGAAAGGAATGAAGAGGGATGCTGCAAGGTTTGTATCTGCATGTATAGAATGCTAGAGGGTGAAGGCAGAATGCCATCACTCACTAGGACTTTTATACCCTCATGAAATTCTAGAGTGGAAATGGCAAATCATAAGCATGGACTTTGTGCAAGGACTTCCTATGTCAAGGAATAGGCACAATTCTATTTTGGTTGTGGTGGATAGACTCACCAAAGTGACACATTTTATACCTAGGAATTTGATGGATAGGGCACCCGTCATAGCTCGCAAATTTGTGTAAGAAATTTTTAGATTGCATGGTTTTCCTGAGAAGATTATCTCAGATAGGGATGCCCATATGACATCAAGGTTTTGGCAAACCTTGTTTTCTTCACTTGGAACCCAGTTGAATATAAGCTCTGCTTATCATCCTCAGACAGATGGTCAAACTAAAAGGGGTAAACCGAGTGCTGGAGGATTTATTGAGAATGTATTGCATGGACCAATAATACAAATTTGGGAAGATTATCTTCCTTTGGTGGAATTTGCCTATAATAATTCCTATCATTTTTGTATTAAGATGGCTCCATTTGAATCATTATATGGAAGAAAGTGTCAAACGCCTATAAGATGGGATAAGATAGAAGATAGGGTTAGCTTTAGACCAAAAATGCTGCCAAAAATGGAAGAGCAAGTCCATCTATAAGAAAAGGCTAGCGAAAGCCAATGATAGGTAGAAAAATTATGCAAATGTTAAACGCATCGAAAGGCATTTCTTAGTGGAAGAAAAAGTTTTTCTAAGGGTAAAACCTCAAAAGAGCTCCATTAAGTTTGGAAAGACATCCAAACTAGCTCCTAGATATGTGGGTCCCTTCGAAGTTCTTGAAGAGGTCAACCCAGTCGCATACAAAATTGCTCTACCACCAGCCCTTGCCATGATACATAATGTTTTTCATGTTTCCTATTTGAAAAAGTTTATTTATGGAGATAATCATATCCCTATTCTTGATTGGAATGCTATACAGGTGAAGGACCTAGGGGTGGTAGTGATCAAACCCATCAAGGTGCTCGAAATACGTAAGCTACACTTACATAATAAAGAGATAACTCAATGCAAGATCCAATTGGACCAATATGCAGAGGAAAATGCCACCTGAGAAAACTATGAGGATATTTATGCAAGATTTCCCCATCTCTTTTGAAAAACTTTTTACTATGCTAAAACAACACTTTTCTTATTATGTTGGCTTGATTTTGAAGACATTTAATCATCAGGGATGATGATTCATATGGGGGGAGATATGTTACATCCCCAACTTTTGATTTAGCTTAATCCCACGTTTATGTGGTAAACAAGATAATTAGCCATAGTTTAATGATTTGATGTTTGTGGAAAATATCAAGTAGAATCATTGATTAAATGAATATTGATTAATGTTTAGTCTAGACATGTGAATACATAATGATAAGATTATTTAATTATAATGATTTATGAATCAAATGATGATACACTAGTCATGGTTATATGGTTGTGAGTGTAATTAGGAAAATAATCTTCCTTCAAGGACGAAAGGAGAGTGTCATCCGAGAGGAGATAAATGTTGGGAAAAGGTCAGATTGTCATCTGAGTATTGAGGTTAAAATTTTGTGAACTCATGCAAAGATAGAGTGAGATTAAGTCATTTCACTATTTAAGTCATTTTCAAATTCAACCAATGTCGAATTAACGATTTTTTAGTCTCCTGAAGTTGTCTTCGTTATTTCAACTTGATAGTGTTTTCAGACCATTTTTTCAGTCGATAGTGAACCTAGTTATTTTGTCGAAGTCTTCCTTTTCACGTATCTATTTCTCTATATTTTGTGATTATAGTTTAATTATTTTGGTTTTTGGTTGAAACAAGGTGAAGAGGGGGAGAGGGCTCAACCCCATATTCGCATATTGGTGATACTACCTTGATGATATTACTTTATTAATAATTAAATTTTTGTGATGTTGCCAATACACCATTTTAGATGTAACTGATGTTGCATTAAGCATAAATGCTTATTGATCCACTTATAGTGGTTGAGTATTATTATTATTTTATGTCAAGTTGAGAGCTCTTGTGATCCACCACCTCACGACCCACAAAATGTGGAGTCAATGGGGATTGTTGCGAGCTAAGCTTAGATAACCTCTTTTTGCATTACTCTCAAATGGGAGGTAAGACTCTTATGGAGCCAAGACTGAGCCTGCGAGTTGGTGGCCATGCCAACTATTTCTCCACCTTTAGTGCGAGCGTGGCGGGGATAGGTGAAGTGGAGAACCTTGCATGCAAACGAGTCTTTGCGTGGGGGTTTCGTGGGTTGGAGAGCATATGTTTTTTTTGGTATTTTTCTTGGCAGTGGTTGATAGTTATCTCTCATAGGTGAAAGACTCAGGCAATAAGAAAAAAACACTAAAGCTCATGGAAGGAGCCGAGCCTTCAACAATGATGTATTGCTTAATATCTTGCATCGACAACAAGCTAACACATAGGTATGCTTGTGTAATTTGGTCATGAGTAATTTGCATATTAAATACTACCGTTTGCAGGCAATTCGATAGCTAATTGATGACCATAGTGAAAGCTTATATTAGCTATGATTTTGTTAAGCCTACAAGCTGCAAACTTGTATTGTCATGATTTAATAATGATAACTTCTTTAAGTTGATGGCCGTAATGGCTAAGAGCACATATAGTGCTTCTTGTTATAATGATAACATTGCATATGTATAAAAGTACTCATGGTTGACTACGTAGTAGTGCCATGCTATCCATGCGATGGATTGAAGTTAAACCTGTCACAACTTATCAAGCTGAAGTATTGAAATTTTTATGTTTCTTTATGTGTATCCTTCGTAAGAAAGATATAGTTTGGGTATGTCGGCTGAGAGCCTTGGCAACGACTTTAGTAACTATGCATGCAGGCCGCGAGTCTTTATTTCTCTTACAAGAGAAAAAAATAATAGTAAGGCCGACGGCCTATTCTTAGTATGATGAAAACAAACTATTGTGAGTTGATGCTATCAACAACACCACACCAGGGTGGCCGTGGAGGCATGTGGTTTGTGGAGTAATGCATTAGTTTTTCTATGTATATGATAATAATTTCATGCCTTCGAGCATAGTCTTGACTATGGAAGAATATAAAGACTTGTACTAACCATTAAGTGATAACCTATGGTTAAAGATAACTATGTAGAAATTTGTATTAAAATACATGTCTACCTTGTGGGTCAAGAGAGCAAACCCTTCAATGAAAACATTATATGTTTTATTTCTTTTTCAATGGCCATGCTTCATGATGAAGTATAGGGTGGTAAGAACCCTTTTGAAAACCCTTGAGTAAAGGTATATGTTCATCTTGACTACTTGAAGCCTGTAATGGTTTAAGTATAGTTGATGTGACATGGAGAAAACCTAAAACTAGGAAAGCCTAGAGAACTAGACCAAGGTTGGTCATGTAAACTGAAACTATGAAATTGCAAAAGCAAACATGGGAAAGGGGGTGGCATGGAGTCACAAAGTACCTATTACCAACCATCGTAAGATGAGTAATGATGAACTCTTGAATTGAGTTAAAGTCTAAGATAGATGGACTATGGGAGAAAGACCCATCTTTATCAAGACCTAAAAAGATGAAAATTTGAATACTATAGGATGAGACAACTTCTAAGTTGAGCTGAGGTGGTGGAAATATGACTACATTCATTGCAAAATGTATATGTAAAATCTTTGGCCAAATTAATGCATCCATCTTTGCATGCATTAGTTAGTCCACTGTGCTCCAGATGGCATAATGTTTCTAGTAGTGTCATACATAGTTAGAGGGGATCTATAGTTGTGTGACCGTGTGACATTATGAAGGACACAACACTAGATACTCAAATGGCAAACCTAATGGTTCCTTATATCTATGCCCTTTGTGAAGGGTAGGACCGCTTCCAAGTAGGAAGTTGTGCGGGGGACCGTCGGTCTGTGGTTGGAGGAAAAGCACTCAGGTGATGCTCTCCTTCCCAAGCAGAAGACAAGTTGAGACTTATGAAGACAGATGTCAAATTTCCAAATACAGTGCATTCTTTATATGACTTAACAATCAATTATTATGTATAATCTTATTAATGATGCCATGAGCATAGCTTTGTACTTGTATAGTGAAAGTTATTCACTAGTAAGTTATCTTTGGATTATTGTAATCTAAACTTTTGAAATATCCAGAAAAGAAAAACATGTTTAATTTCATGATGATATTGATTCATTCCATGTTAAACTGTAATTATGATAATCATGCTGTATACCTAACCTTAAACAAGATGGTTAATTATGTTTGGTTATGTGTAATTTGAGGTGACATGTTACAGTGTTTTGGGGGCATCCTCCTACGTGGTGTTCCTAAGGCACTTTGTCTCCTCTCTCACTTTTATTGTTTACCTTCTTCAGTGATCCTACCTAGTCAGCGGATAATGAAAACAAACAAATACTGATATAGACCATGCATCCCTTCAGTAAGAAAGAAAAAATGGACCTAACCCATATATGAAGATGGGGTTGATCTATATATATATCTAATGCTTGACTAGTAGAATCACTCTGTGTGATGTATCATCTTATGACATTTCTTGTGACTAACATTTTATAATCCACTCATTTTGCTCTTGTACACTTTGATTGGTATCTCACCTTATTGCTACACTCGGTTATTTATGTTAGCAAATCATATCAATGTGTTTGTGGGAACATTCGGTGATTGTAAGCACACGCCACCTTGGGGGCATGGGATTTGCAAGAGCTCTTGTTCCCTTGTGTGTTTTCTCTCTACCTTAATGTGCTTGATATCAGTAAGCGACATCCATCACCTTAAGGTGGGGGCATATATAATGGTATCTGCTTGATTATTTTGGCACTAACGAAGCATGTTTGTAAGCCCTCTCTTTGAGGTAGGATGGTGTATCTCTTGAGCTAGTGCACATCCTTATTTAAATTGCAATAAAAAAATCCCTCTGTGAGGTGGGATAGCGTATCTCTTGAGCTAGTGCATATCCTTTTATACAAAGCCCTTTCATGGAAGGTGGGGATGGTGTATCTCTTGAGTTAGTGCACATCCTTTTATACAAAGTCCTTATCGCAAGGCAGGGTTGGGTCTTGAGTTATCCTCCCTTAAGCATGTGTTTGGAGGTTGTGGTAGCATAGCTCAATCATCAGGTGTGTTTGGCATGTTTAAAATGGTGGGAATTAGAAATAAGTTCCTTCCATCACTTATGTTTGTCATGTATAAGACATATATTATGTCTATGACATGATATACGACTCTCATGTATTCCGTGTGTCTTCCCCTTGTGTTGTATCAAGGTGCATGACAATGAGCTCCCCCACACTCGGGTTTTGCTTCGTGGGTCTTTTCCCTGGTGTAGTATCATGGAATGTAGCAATGAGCTCCCCCTACATTTTGGGTTTTGTATTGCATATTTTTGGTGGTTTCAAGGTGCATAGTGATGAGCTCCCCCCATCCCTTAGTTAGGATTTTATTTCATGTATCAAATATTATATCAATGTAATCATCATGTATTGCGTGACTTCTCTCATGTCTTTGTTGTGTATTGTATTCTTCCACCTTATTCACCATGTTTTGCATGCTTTCTACTGTATTATTTGTGTCTTACATGTATTCAATGTGTCCTCTAGTGCTTACCTAAGATTGGGGGCTAGAAATAGTTCCTCAATCTTTGTGTATGACTTTGCTTCATGTGCATGGTGTATTTGATGTGTTTTTGACGGTACTTTAATACATGTATGGAATCATAAGATCATACATACATTAAAGTGGGGGCTAAATGTTATGTCATAAAAAGTTTCCCTATGACTTTTTACCTCCTAGTTTATTCCTAAGTCCCCTTAATTTCATTATGCATGTTTAAAACTTATCCTAGAGCAATTTCCCCTAAAACCCATGTCAAATGGGGCCTAGGGGTTCATCTTAAAGATTAATCAAGACTCAAAAAGTGCCTTAGGACTTGGATGCCTGTGCTCAAGTCTAGGATGGTTTGTCGGGACCTAAATTTTAGGATGTCGGCATAGGACCTTTAAAAAGGTTTCCCTTTGTCAGCCTTTTCAATTTGAATTATGAAAGTTTAGTGAGAATGCATATTTAAATAGGTTTATGACTTTATTTTACTCCTAGTTGATTAAGATGAACTTATGATTATCAAGCAAAGAACATTCAAGGCATTCATTGTGTTGCAGAGCAGAATTGTGTTGTGTTTGTTGTAGATTTGGCTTCATCAACTCATCTCCTCATGATTTGAAGGCTCTTCATCTTCGTGAGGGTTTCAACTCTAAGGTGACATTTATTTGTGCTTCAATAAATTTATCCTATCATTAGATTTGGCCTCTGCCCTGCAAGGGCACACACTCTATCTAACAACAGTGTTGGAAGGCTTGAATGCCATTCCGTGGCTTGACTAAGGCAAGCTCCTAAGCACCACAACCCCCAAACCCCTCTCTATGTGATTACAGGTTATAGGTGTGCGAGTTGACAAAGTGGAGTTGCAGAGAAGAAAAGTAGAGCATAGATATTCGAAATCAAGAGAAAAAGTGTAGAGAATTAGCCCTACTAGACTAGGGAGCTCACCTCATAGTCCTCCCGACTGGCATTTCTAGAAACTCTGAAGCAGGTTGCAATCTGACACAGATCACTATTCCAGATCAATAGAAAAGTTGCCCTATCAGAATTGGGGTGCCCACCCCATTGTCCTTGAAGTTTTCACCTCTAAAAATTTGAATCCTGGTATGTTTCTAATTTGTATTTAGTGCCTTCTTGTGCAATCATCTATCGTATTTCATTTGTCTATATATAATTTCATATAATTAGGGTTTAAGGCTTAATTGAACTAAGGTTTAACAAATTCATCAATCTATTCTATCTTTCCTTATCATTCCATAGTGACATCAAACCTGTAGCTGAGTCCTCTTGCATCAGTAGTGACTTAGCTCAGTTTATGTCCTTGAATGTTAATGTGAAGGGAGGGTTTGATTGAATATATCTTAATTACATTTCAGCCTATCTTCTTTTTACATATAACAATATTAGTCTAGGAAAATTAACTCATTTATCTATATTCATTCAAAAATATAAAAAATAGAGTTCTTTCACTAGTTAATTATTTCATTTAAAATATTTATTTCTAGAAAAGAAGAAAAGGGTAGTTATTTGCATATATCTTAGCACTGTATCCTTATAAAATTGAAAACAATAAACACAATAGTAGACTCATCTTTTCATGGGTTTTGGAAACCTCTTCAACATATTCATACAAGTCAAAATCCAAAAAATCAAAGAAAATAAAGCAAGCACAACTCTAAGGGAAACATCAATCAACTCCAACCATGAAAAGATAAGAAAATGAGCATTAAAACTATTCTCTTAAGTTTTTCATTCCTCCAGTAGTCAACTTTTCACAACCAATGTGTCCTATCTAGTTAGGGAAAATGGGTTGACATAGTTTTAAGTGAGATTTGAGAAAATCTACCAATACAAGAAATACCAGATAAAGAACAAGCTCAAGAATAAGCAACTATCCTCAGACAAATATAAGAGGCCAACAAAAGACAACACAAAAGATAAGAGTTTCACACAAGAGAGATTGCTCTCTTAGAAGAATTAATTGAGCTAGAAGAATGTAGGTTTAACACCTTTCATCTCTTTACCCAAAATGAGCTCAATAAAATTAGAGCCAATGACTCACTTGACCAAATTAGAATTACAACAACTACACCTCTTTAGTGATTCACAAGAGAACATCCCAACACACCAACAATAATGCCTTGCTTCAACACTATAGTTTTCCACTAGAAACTCCTTCATTACAAAGTGAGTGAACCAATTGGTGTGACCCCTATGCAACATGAAAATACCATTATCACCCATGGGACACTCCTTCTAGATGAAGAGGGTAGTCCATTAGATTCTCCCCTTTTTAACTAGCTTTTGCCATGAGAGTAGAAGTAATTTGATCCCTTCCAACAACAAAGGTGTGACACATGTTATCTTAATTTTGACTCATTCACATTTATGGTGAGTGGATTTGGAATATCACATATTTTGGTGAACTTGATGTGAAGGGAAAAACCTTTTAGACTAACTCTCTCTTTTTCCACCCTTCTTTTTTGTATTTCCTTTCTCTCTTTCTTTGTAATCCCATTTATTTTGTGGTACCTAAGGTACCCTCCAATATGTTTGGACCAATAGTTCCTTAGGGATATAGTCCCTCAAATGAAGCTAGCCCTCCCTCATTTAGCTGATACATCCTTGCTTATCCCACCTATCTCAAATAGGTATAATTATGAGTATACCAACTTGGATGGTGAGTGATTACCTAGGCATGATAACAAAAATCATGTGGGCCATGAATTCAAAACTTTTAATAATGCAATATGGGGATAATATCAAGGGTCCATCATACAACCAAACTTGGGCCAACCAAGAACCTGTCATGTCCTAGTCTAATCAAAGATCATAAGATGGGAACCTAGTTTCAGGGACAGATTTGGAAATGGATAATGAGGTTGATTACTTCATAAGAGATATAACAAAATCATGAGTGGTACATATAGCCCTTGACATAATATTTCAAAATTACCAAGTCTATCTTTAGGGAAGACTCAAAATTCAACTTGAAATAACACCAAATGGGGCTACTCGACCCCAACATTTTTAACAAAACCCACCTCATGGTGGTGAGACACGAAATAGAGGAGAGGAAAACCCAAAAGTTCTTATAGCTACCCTAGTCCAATAGATTGAGACTCTTAAGGCTTGGGGTACTAAGGGACCGCTACCTAATTTGGCCTAGACAAATGAAAGACCAAGGTCTCCAAGGTGCTGTCCTCATACTAGCCATTTTGCCATGGGTGTAAACGAACAAATTCAAGGGGAATCTCAAGTACCCCCTTATGTCAAATTTTACTCACACAATGTGAGTAGTGAGGCTTTCATGCCTCCTTTTCCTTTGTCATTTAACATGGAAAGCTTAAACTAGTTACGTGGGATTTCTATGGTAAAGTTAGAATCAAACAATCCCACCTATTTTCAACCTCTAAACATACCTTTTTTGAACTAGCTAGTTTTGTGTGGGTACCAACAACCTCGCATACCTTTCCAAATGCAACTTGTACAACAAGCTCCACCAATAGGTCTCATATTCAAAGGGACCACTCCTTCCACACCTAAACTATTTTTGAGGAGATATCTTGAATATCTCAAGGAGCTATTAGACCATGTGATTCATAATATGATGCTACAACAACCTCTTCCCAAACTTCCTAAGTTCTTAAAGGGGAAGGAGATCCCAACTTCCATATCAAGGCTTACACCATAGTAGTTTGAGAGCTCCTTCCCTAGGATGGGGGTTTTACAAGAATTTTCCTAAAGACCTTAGAAGACATTGCTCTAGATTGGTATTATAGACTTCTAGATGCATCAATACACTCCTTTTGACAACTCATTGGAGGGTTTTCATAATATTTGATAGGAAAAAGATGATGAAAATAGGAATTCAAGAATTCCTAAATGTCAAACAAGAACTAAATGAGTCAGTTACAGATTTTATCATATGATGAAGGTAAGTCCTCTATTTGCAACTAGTGCACTAAAAATGGATCATAAGGAGCTATGTGATCTCTTCTTGCATGCCCTCAATAGGGACACATGAGAAGAGGTTCAAAAACTCCCTTGAAAATCATATGAATAGTCTCTTGAGAGTGTTCTTAGAATAGATCAAGCTACCATCAACATTGGAAGGAAGGAGAATGATGCCAACATAATATTGGTCACCCATGACAATAATAACAATAGTAACCCCTCATTGCCAAAGATCTTGAAAAAAATCATAGTTCTACCATTGATGGGGTTATGGATATTTGGACACCCAAAAATAACAATAATCACAATAACTATGGTGGAGGTTACAATTAAACAAACTTGGGGAATCATAATGTCAATGTTGTTGATTATCCCCCAATGGATAAATATGAGAAAAGGAATAGACAAAATGAGTGATCATACAACAACAATTAGTATGATCAATATAAAAAATCTTAGGAATTTGACCCTAAAATCTATTGCTCATTTCACAAGAGAAGGGGGCATGGCACTAAATCATGCAAGGAGTGCCAATGATTTATTTTGAATCTCCTAGAGGAATAAAGATGTCTATTCATAGATATGTTCCTCCTCTCACTAGAAAACCTAAATCATAATCATCAAGGGCCAGTTACCCATCAAAACTCAAATTTAAGGATATTTCAAGATCCTTTTTCTATGCATCAACATGGTAATAGTTCTAACCAAGACATAATGAAATAAAAGACAACTGCTCCTTTTGAAGAGTCAAATGGCCAAGGGAAATTGGTAATTAAAATAAAAATAAAGATGCTTGGATTAATCAGGCTTGTCCAAAATAAAAAATTTCAAGGAAACCTTATGATCTCAGAAGAAAATGTCTTAGGTATATATGATATCAATGATAGATCCTATGCTTACTCCATTTGGTCCTTATGACTTGGTAGAGGACCTTAAGAAGAATTTTATGAAGATATCCTTCATAAATCTTCTAATGAACTCTCCCCCTCATTGTGCAACACTCTTAGAGGTGATCGTAAAATATTTGAACATAAGCCTACCTCCCAAAGAGAAAATTAACTAAGTGGACCTCAGTATGAGTCCACCCAATACAAAGTTGCACAACCCTAGTTTATTTTTCAATCTTAAGAAAATGTCCGTGGATGTTGAGCTAGCATGGAGAGGTGATCCCACTTTGTATTTACAAGTTTGAGTATGGAGTTGCAATAAACATCATCACTTTTTCCCTCTTGGAGAGAATGGGATATGGGCATATGAATATCACACCATATAGAGATACTTTGTGGGGTTACAATAACCTCAAGGTGATGACTATTGAGAAAATCATGTTTCTAGTTTATTTGGGATACAAAATGGCTTCGATGACATTTTACTTAATCAACAAGGATATAGGGTACAACCTACTATTGGGAAGACCTTGGATCCACAAAATAAAGAAAATTATTTCCACACTCTTTCAAGGGATTCAATTTCTTTATTTAGGAAAATCTAGGTCACCAAGGGAGATTCATAACCTTTTAGCATGCTCAAAGTGGATCCTAATAAAAAGAAAGTAGGAATACCACTTGATTCTGAGCTAGGTGCCAATAAGATCATAATTATAGAGCCAACTCCACAGAACATTTGAGTAAGAAAAATGGACCAAACTCTACACCAAGTCTCAACCATCACAACAAACCAACTACTAAAATGATAGAACCCATGGGCAAATAGGGAACTATGAATTTTGAAAAAGGATAAATGTTTAGAAAAACTACCTCCACAAACACCATCACTAAAACAATAGGATCTCTTGGAGAAAAGTCAAGATGTGAATTTCCCTTGATCCTCACTAAACAAAACCCTGTGCCCTCTTTAATTTGGTAGCCATTTATTTTAAAAAGGATACAAATATTTACATAGTTGAGCTAGTTGAAGAGGATATAGGGGAGAGTATTCATATCTCTATGATCAAAATTAAAATGGAAGAAGAAGGAGAAGAAAAATAAAAAGATAAACCCACATTGGAATTAGGAGAACTATTAGAAACTATTCCAATGTCTAGTAATCTTTGGACTCTTCATTTTGATGGATCTATGTGTAAAATAAGAGTTGGCATTGAAGTAGTCCTAACATCTCTAGAAGGAAAGATTCTCCCTTTCACCTTTTGGATTTAATTCATTTGTACTAACAATATTGTAGTGTAGGAGGCCCTTTCCCTCAAGGTCATGTTGGCTACGAATTTGGGAGTTAAATATGTCTCAATATTTGGAGACTCAATTAATAGTCAACCAAGTCTTAAAAAATTACAAAATAAAGTTAGAGCATTTATGACCATATAAAAACACAATCCAAAAATTAATACAACATTTTTACTACTTGTAATGCAAAATAAATCCATGAGAGGAAAACCAAATGAATAACTCCATGGCCACTTCATTGTGATCTCTTGCCATGCATAATTGCAAATTTCTAAGTTTGTTGTCATCATTTGAGGTGGGTCATTAGTAGAAAGTGGTGATTTACCAAGTATCTCAATTATGCCAAAGACATGATAGAACTGTTGATGTGAACAGGGGTGTTTCCTATCTGGTTTCCCCTTTTGTAGTGTGAACAAGGCACTTTATTTAACTAGTTCCTAGTTAGGACCTATTTACACATTTTCACATGTTAAGTTGACTTAGGTCATTTAACACTTGTGTCTCATGTCATTAGATTAGAACATTTTTCATGATCACATGATGTCCTACCTCACAACCTTGCCTTTATAAGCAAGGTCTCTCTTATACATTTGCAATGAAGTGTGTAATAATATCATTATTAATTATTGCACCATATTTCAACATTATTCTCTTGTAGCTCTCTTGTGGTAGGCTAATCTTGGTTTTGTAGGTGATCTTGGGTTCTTGAGTCCATTGGGGACTCTTACATGGTATTAGAGCTTTAGATCTACAAGCTCCTTTTCAAAATTTAGAGTAATTCAGACTTGATCTTTTTCTGGGTGCTTTTTTGGTCAAAAGACCCCTGTCATTGACTCTAGAAGGCCGAACAAATAAATTTTGATATAAAATATTTTATATTTTGGCCACAAATTTTTTTGGCCATTTTGAAGGGTTTGAAGAATCTTCAACATAAAATTTCATACAGATTGTATGGATCCATACTATCATATGATATTTGCATCATTGCCTGCATTAGCAGAATCTTCAGAATTGTCTGATCACTGGGTAAGCTGTTTGTCCATTGGTTAGTTTTACTATTTCCCTGTTAAATATATTGTTCTATAGATAAAGGTATTTGCAAGGGTACCTATGTTAGCAGGTACCATAGAGTACGGTACCCCCTACATAGGATACCTTGTCTATGCTACATACGTAGGTATATAGGGCCACGTAGGGGGCACCACATGGCATGGGCCCCCCGATTGAGCTCCCTTTGACCAATAGATAAACTCCATCAATGAGAGGACATCACAATACTAGCAATGACAAACCACTCCTTTGCATGCAAAACCACTCTACTCACCCTGAAAGTGGTTTCCACCTATTGGAAGGTAGTTTCAACCTCTAAGATGATGGTTTCTAACATTCCAAGGTGGTTTTACAAATTTAGAAGGCTATTTTGGTATCCAGGGATTATTCTAGGGAACCTAGAAGATTCTGTCACCTAGATCTATTCACATCAACATAATGTCATCAGGCCTTTGCCCCTAATCTAGCCCCCCCTCTCATTTGTATTTTGGTTTTGGCAGTTGAACTTTGGAGGCCTGTATCTTGGTCAATTTGGCTCTATTTTTTAAGTATTTTTTATTTGGGCCAAATTTTCATAGGCTTCATACTGGTACAATAAGATTTTGATTTTTATGCATGGTTTTTTCCATAAATTGTAGATTTTCATCATTGTTGAGCAAAGGTTCTCATTTTGGGAATTTTTGGGGCTCTATTTAAGCTCATATGGTAACATTTCTTGGTGGATTTTTTTGAAAGTGCATAATTTTTTTAGGACTTCTCAGATCTATAATCAATTTGATCTAATTTTGCATAGAAATTTTACTTTCAGTTATAGCTTAATTTTGGCATTTACATTGTACCAAGATCAAATACCACTTTGCTATTGTAATTGTGCTAAGTATAAAGTGCTATGAGGGTCAGTGCAAGAAGTTGGGTCCACTTTTTGGCCAAAAAGTGGAAGTGTTTTCCCTGATTTTTAGAATTTGTCACATTTGACCTTAAAATTTGAAGCACTTAGAGATGGAATCTTTAAAAATGTCACTAAATATAAAATGTAGTACTCAAAGTCTAGTTTCTAAATATGTAATTTATTTCAATACCCAGATGATACAAATTGATTTTCAATAGGCATTTCTAAAAACCACTATTTAAAAGTCACTTTTTTTTAACCATACCATGCACATGTACGGCCAACATAATTTAACCTAAATAAAATTATTTTTCAAAATCCTTTTGGGAAAAGATGTGTAGTAGAGTGAAGTTTGATGAGGATATTTTTTTATAATTTTTTTCCAAATAATCTTTTTTTTATTAATTTTTTATTAGGCCTAATTGCTACTTTTGAAAACCCCTCGTGTACGGCCAACATAATTTGGGCAAAAAAAATCATAAAATTAGTTCTTTTTTTCATTGTGTAAAGAATGATGTGTAGATTGATGACATATAATTTTTTTTAAAAGAAAATTAAAAATTAAAAGTTATTAAAAAAATACAAACACCTGTCATTTCAAGTTTTTGGACCAATTTTATCATAAATTAAATAATAAATAGAAAAACATGTCCAATAACAAAAAAAATACATATTTGAAAACTAGACACTGTCATCTATAATGGGTTTTCATTTCGTAAAAAAATTTAGAAAAAACGATCGTCAGCCATATAGGTAAACTCAGTCTTTCCTCTTGTTTAGTACTTAGAAAAAAACTTGCATGTCCAAGGCTCAAGGTTGGCTAACCATGCCTATCCCAAGCCTAAAACCCAAGCAAAGGGAAGGGAAAAGGTAGTCAGTGATTTTAAAATTCATAGAACGGGTACTCGTTATATAACGGGTACCCGTTTCTATTATATCTATTACATAACAGGTACCCGTTTAGGCTCGAGTACTCGTTACTAAACGGGTACCCATTTAGCTTCGGGTGCCCATTCCTAAATGGGTACCCATTCCTGTTAGGAATTTTTTTGCCTGCGCAACTTCCCCTACATGTGGACCGAGTTTCTTGCTTTTACTGATGATCATATTTGGTTGGTGGGTTCTCATGATTGAGTAAAATTTAGGGGTAATATTTTTATTTCTTGATCTCTAATCACTTGATCAATTATCATGGGTTTTTCTATTCATCCTTCTGTGATAAATATTGAAAAGGATAATTATGAGTCTTGAAAAAATGACATCCTCACATATTTTAGGTGGCTCAATCTTTATGGACTCTTACCTAAACCAGATGCACCTCAAAAGAAAAATGCATGTGCAAATAGGAATGATCATATTGTATGATTAATTTGTTCTTGTGTTGATTATGACACTATGTGAGCTATTTAGACATTGAGTGTCCATAGACACTTTGGACTAAGATTTGGGAGATCTATGGAGACCTGCATATCTCTCCATTCCTAGCTAATCTTGCAATGGATTTCTTCATACCCATTGATGATGCAGATAATATAACCTTTGATGATGATAAAAAAGAGGAGCTTGAATATCTAGTAGGTCTTGATTGTTCTTCTCTTTCTTCACTCTCTCCTACTATTGAGATCATTGCTCCACCATCACCTATTGCTACTTCAAAGTTCAAAGTTGCTTTCTTGAAAGCTTCCAGTGATTCTTTATAGTAGGATCATTTTAGTCTTCTTGATTCACCTCATTGGGATTCCTATTTATCAGACATTACATCTTTGTTTGTGGAGTCTCACATTCCATATTTGGAGGACACATTTGAGGGGGTATCTCTCCTCTTTGATGGCCATGATGTCATCACATCATTAGCATTTTTAGATGTAGTTCACTATCCTTCCTTTCTTGGTATTACTTCTTTGATTAGGTATTTCATTCTTGATTTGGAGAAGATATCTCTTTCTAGCATGAGGACACTCGAGTTGTATTCTAAGGCACATATTTGGATTTAGATTCCCCTTTCATCAAGATTGTGGGAGTTGATTCTACATCCATGATTGGATTTTTTTCTTCCTAAGGGGAGAAATGTTGTTTGCAAGTAGTGGATTGTATTATGTCTTCAAACATTCATTGGCACAAGGGCTACTCATTTGTGGGGGATCTATCATTTCATTCTATCTCTCCTATGGGGGTAACTGATTTTATATTGGTGACATAAGTAGTCCTAGGGGGTCATGTTGAGTCCTCCTTCCATAACTTCTTTCACTTTCATGTTTTCTCTTTTAGGGAGGAGTTTTGTCCTACTGGGTTTTCTCCTTTACTCCATTTGTGAGAGATTGTTTGTACATGGGTACCTAACATGGCCTAGTAGTTGGGACCCATCTTTGCATCTTTGAATTTTTCTACTTCTACCTAAGTTGCACTTAAGGGGGGATGTTGGTGTGAACGAGGGTGTTTCCTATCTGGTTTCACCTTTTGTAGTATGAACAAGGCACTTTATCTAACTAGTTCATGGTTAGGACCTATTCACACATGTTTACATGTTAAGTTGACTTAGGGCATTTAGTATTTATGCCTTATGTCATATGATTAGAACACTTATCATGATCACATGATGTCCTACCTCACAACCTTGCCTTTATAAGCAAGGTCTCTCTTGTACATTTGTAATGGAGTGTGTAATAATATCATTGTTCATTGTTGCAACATAATTCAACATTAGTCTCTTGCATCTCTCTTGTGGAAGGCTAATCTTGGTTTTACAGGTGATCCTAGGTTCTTGAGTCCATTGGGGACTCTTACAAGAGCCTTTTATGATAGATTACATAGAAAATGATGAGACCATAATGGAGTATCTTCACACTTAGATGGACTCTCGTGAGTTTACTATAAGAAAGGCTATGTGCTCTTACCCCATATAGATGACTATTTAGGGGTAAGATAGACATCATGTAGGTTAGTCAAAATATGAATCCACCCACTAGTCCTCAAAAGTTCAAAAAGGGTCATCCACCTCTAGCAAGGGATACCTTAGACCTTAACATAGGCACCACTAAAAATTAAAAGATGCTATAACTAGTTGCTGAACTAACAAGCGAGGAGGTGGAGCACACTAGTGTTCACATGGACATATATAGAAATGTCTAGCTTAGACCCTAATAGAGTTTTGCACAATTTGGTCATCAAGATTAAAGTAAAACCAACTTTAAATAGAAGTTATGAGCAATCAAGCCCAAGGTGGTCATGATGGTAAAAGAAGAGTTAATGAAAATCCTAGATATGGGCTTTATCAAGCCAATGGAATATGTAGAATGGATATCAAATATAGGCCCCATGCTAAAAAGAATGGAAAGGTTAGGATACATATTGAATTTGAGGATATTAACAAGGCCTATCCAAAAGATGAATTCCCTATTATGTCCATAAATCATATCATAGACTCAACTGTCAGATATGAAATGTTGTCCCTTATGGATGGGTTTTCAGGTTATAATCAAATCTAAATTATAGAAGTTGAGTAAAGAAAAATGACATTCACCATCCCTAGGGGACCTTTTGTTATGTTTCAATTCCCTTTAGATTGAAAAATTCTAGGGACATATACCAAAGGGCAATGACACATATTTTTCATGACCTTATTCACAAGATAGTACAATCTCACATGGACAATTTTTGAAATCAAAGAAGATATTGAAACACATAGAGGACCTTCAAGTAATTTTCACTAGGCTCCATAAGTACAAGACTAAACTAAATCTTGAGAAATGTATGTTTAAATTTAAGGTCAGGAAATTACTTAGCTTTATTATCTCTCATCATGGAATATATGTCGATCTGATGAAGGTAAGATCTATGCTAGATGCAACTCCTCCAACCAATGAATCTATAGTTAGGACATTCCTAGGTCAATTAGGGGCAATATGGCATTTTATACTAGTGTAATGTCAAAAATTGCTTAGCCTACAATTTCACATTATGTCTTGAACTCACTTTAGTGTCCATTCCCATAACATGTTCTAGGACCACTTGGACTCAACCTTGGCCTATTTCCCTTTCACCAAATTTTTCCAAGAATCTATAATAGAGAATTATTCCCATCATTCTCCTCAACACATATGCCAAATTTGAGCAGATTCAGCCTGTACACTAGCACAACATGTAGATGTTTGTGTGATACACTGGCATCCCATGTCATGTAGTACCTCATAACATGCATTACTCTTGCATGTTGCCACCTCATAATGTTGTCTGATATTTGTAACATCCTCATAGATGTGCCTTGCTATCTTTAGCTTATCCTTAGGAAGATCTAGAAAAAAAATATAAGGACAATAAAATGGCTATTTTCATAGATGATGGGATCTTCCTTCCAGTTTCTCTCCATCTTCAACTCTACAGTTTTTGTTTTAGCACTTCTCCAAGTTCTCACTATTATTATGCAAGTTATAGGTTTTATCAAAAGAACAACTTTCACCACAGAAGCCTACACTTCTCCCAAGGATTCCTCTAATCTTTCTTCTGCAAATCATTAAAGGTATTTTCAATAGGAAGTAAGGAACATGTTTCTCCCTAAAGATCTCCCTCAAAGTCTAAATCACCATAAACATGATAGTGAATCTCTTTGTCTTTTCTTTATTGAATATGTTGAAATGCACAAGACAATTGAGAGGAGTTGTAACCAAAACTTAACTTCTTTCTAAGCATCAAACCATTAATCACTTAATCATTGTTATTATAATTTAACCATGAAAGCATGATATCAGAAACATTAAACACATTCACACATGAGACACCAGATTTTTATGTGGAAATTCCAATGAGGGAAAAACCATGGTGAGGATTAACTCACAATATAAATGATATATCAAAGTTACAACAAGGCTCATTGCCCAAAATGCTCACTGCAATAGGCTCACTATGAAAAGGAGAGGCTCACTGCCAAAATTGGTGAATTGAGATAGTAGCATCTACTCCATGCCAGGGTTTAGTTCCATTGAAGTGCAATGTTTCTTCTCTACTCTACTCTACTTTTTCACTTCGCACTTATCTTCACATCTTCACACTATCACACACCTTTCACAACTTTATTATACATATTTATATAATTCATCTACCTTGGAATCTACATCAAGGTTGGCATTACAATCATCAACCATTGGAACAATCTCTAAGGTCGGCATACACACATATATTAGAATAGGTCTGGACCTAAACAAATTTATGAAGGAGAAGAGATGAATGTGGACCACACCATGCCTTAGCTAGGACTCAAATCTAATCTTCCACACTACACCATGCTATCACAAACTCCAAGTATAATCGCAAGTAGTGAAAACAACCAAGTTAGCCAAAACTGGTGTTAACACTATGACCTTTAGGAGCAGGCTTCATGCACGATCCAGATTACACTTTATGGACCAATAAAAAGGTAGGAACATGATCTAGAGACATCCAAAATAATGTTACAATCACCAAGAACTTCCGCACAACCCCCAAACACTCTATTTAGAAGATTCTTCAAACCGGAGTACTTAAACATTATTGTCAACCACTGTCATAAAGGAAAGATCAATTGCAAAGCACCAAATCATGAACCACTTCAATTGGAGGCACACATGATCATCCCAAACTTAACTATAGAACTACAAATCATGAAACTTAAATACAGAGAAATATGGAGCAAAATACATTCTCCCTATCACTATTGAATACTCGAAAAAATAGTTTTTACTCTGGTGAACATAACTCACTCAAATATTCACACCAGAGGCTCAAAATTGAAACATAGAAACTAAAGACATCCCTTAACATAAATTCCAAACCACAAACAAACATATTCAATCTACAGAATATGCTGAGCAAAATACTTCACTATTCGGGGAGACAGAACAATATTGCAACTGTTCTAACTTCTCAAAACAACTTCCTTAGATGTTGATCTTAGGTGTTGACATCAATGACAACACTTACTACTCCTATTTGCAACAATATCCCCCTTTGTCATTGATGGAAACACATGATGTGAAAAACCATCAAGATAAACAAACTTGCTTTGCTTCTTTGCTCTCCCTTTATGCTTTCTCTGATTGCAACTTTCTTCATGAGTTTTTCACATGAAATTCTCTCCCCCTTTGACATCAATGGCAAAGGGTGCCAAACCTTCTCACACTCTTTAGTTATCAAGTCTCAACTCAGATCTTACTACCACTACACTACTCCCCCTATCAGTAACACTTAAACACTTACCGCTCTTAATCAGGAACTCATATTAGCAACATCTACCTACTCCCCCTGAGAGGTAGCCTTCAAAACATCAGTCTAGATCAAAGAATGAGATTTTGGACACCACTGGATTGATGCACTTCCTATGAATCTTAGTTTAGAGCAGGAGGGGTAGTAACCCCTAACTTTTCTCTGAGATACTCCAAAGTATTCTTAGGTAGAGGCTTTGTGAAAATATCTGTAATCTAATCCTTTGTAGACACATATTCCATCTTTAATTCATTTTTTGTTACCTTTTCTCTCAGGAAGTGATACCTTATTGATATATGCTTTTTTCTTGAGTGCATCACTAGATTCTTTGAGATGTTTATAGCACTTGTATTGTCACAAAAGATTGAAATTGGTTCTTCATACACAACTCTTATATCCTTCAATGTTTGCTTCATCCAAAGTACTTGAGTACAACAACATGCTACAACAATATATCTTGCTTCTGCAGTAGACAAAGAAACTGATTCTTGCTTCTTGCTCAACCATGAAACCAATCTATTACCCAAGAGAAAAGCACCTCCACTTGTACTTTTTTTGTCATCAACATCTCTAGCCCAATCTACATCTGTATAAGTACTAAGAGTGAAATCAGTATCTTTGGGCTACCACAATCCATAGTCTAAAGTGCCTTTTAAATACCTCATGATCCTCTTGACTGCCATTACATGTGACTCTTTGGGATCTTCTTGAAATCTTGCCACAAGACAAATTGCATGCATTATATCTAGTCTTGTATGGGTTAGATAAAGTAGTCCTCCAATCACAGACCTATACTTTTTCTGATCAGTCTTAGGTGATTCATCATTTTTGCTCAGCTTGCAACTAGTTACCATAGGGGTATATACTAACTCAGAATCCTCCATTCCAAATTTCTTCAACAATTCTTCCACATACTTGGATTGAGAACTGAAAATTCTTTTTTCTGATTAAGTAATCTGCAGTCCTAGAAAGAAATTCATTTCACCAAACATAGACATCTCAAACTCCTTTTATATTTCCTCTACAAATTTCTTGCACATACCTTCATTGCCTCCAAAGATAATATCATCAACAAAGACCACAATAATCAAAATTTGATTATCATTGATTTTCAAGTAGAGATTATTGTCTGCAATACCTTTATTGAACCCTAATTGTAACAAATACTTATCCAACCTTGCATACCAGGCTCTGGGAGCTTGCTTGAGTCCATATAGGGTTTTCTTCAATCTACACAATAGGTCACTATGGTCTGATGACTGAAATCCTTCCAGTTGTTCAATGTAAACCTCTTCTTCTAGCTCTCCATTCAAGAATGCAGACTTCACATCCATCTAGTATAATTTAAAATCTTTGTGTGCTGCAAATGCTAGAAACATTCTTATTGCTTCAATCCTTGCCATAGGAGCATAAGTCTCCTCAAAATCTATACCTTCAACCTGAGAATATCCTAAAAACCTATTTGGTTCCAATCACATTCTTATCAGCAGGTCTAGGAACCAATTCCCAAGTTTGATTCTTTTCTATCTGCATCAATTCTTCTTCCATAGATTTTACCCAATTCACATCTTTGCAGGCTTCAATTACAGTTTTAAGTTTAATCTTTTAAAGTAAAAAGTAGTTCACCTATTCTTTTACAACTCTTTTCCTTGTCAATACACCTTTGCTCTTATCACCAATGATCTGGTCTTTAGTGTGATGCTTCTACACAAACCTTAGGAGTTTTTAGGAATCCTTTCTAGAGCTTCTTCAACTTGCACTTTCTTCATCCTTTTTATTCTTTGCTACTTGGAGACTTATCTGATTCATATCCATTTGCCTCTAATTTCATCAAATACTTCCAATCATCATGAAAACTACTCTATACTGGAAATAACTGTGTTTTGTCAACCCAAACTTCTGTTACTCATTATTCTTGAGATAATTATCAAAATTAGACAAACTTTTGGATGTAGATGTAACTGATGATCAATAACCATATGCCAGAACCATAGAGCATTATATTCAACAGTAGACCAATCTAGACCAAATTATGAGAACACTATAACTTGATTTTACCAGATAGATACTTAGCCGAAATTCATACCCTGTATTCTTTTTTAATCAAATCTTCTTGCATAGACTTCTTAATCTACACAACTCTTCCTTTATCCTTTACAAACACATTATATAATCTAACTTAGACCTTTAATGCTAATCCTTGACCTTGTCTCTTCTTGCTGAGGCATCAACACCAATCTTTTGGCAAGGGAGAAATGATTTCCAATAAGACTCCCCCTAAGCCAAAGCTCTCAATTCACTTCCTGGAGGAAGATTCTACACCAAAGTTTGGCATAGACTCATCCTTGACTTCACTTACATCCTTCGTGATCCATATCTTGTCCATCTCCTTCTTGTTTTCTGCTAGATCAACCTTTTGCACTGGTTGCTTCCTTTCTACTGGATTATTCTTCTTTATGTTTTTGCTTGTGTAGAATATTGCAATATGTCCAGTCATATTGCAATTATAACACACAACATTCCTCTGACCAGTATTCCTTTTATTCATTCTGGATATGAATTGGTTAGCTTTGTGACCAAATCTGTTGCATGTAAAACAATTACCATTGAAAGATTGAGCATTCCTTCCATTGTTATAATCCTTTCTTGTTTGAATTCTGCATTCACTAGCTTTATGACCAAATCTTTTGCATGAAAAGTAATTACCTCTGAAAGTTTGAGGATTCCTTCCATTATTGTAACTATTCCTTATCTGACTTCTACATTCATTATCCTTATGACCTACTTTATTGCAAATAAAGCACTGACTAGAAAATGATGTAATATTTTGATTCACTCTGCTCCTACATTGAGTAGCCTTATGACCAAACTTATTGCATGAATTACAATAACCATTGAAAGATGGGTACCTTTGAGCATTTGGTTACCTGACCAGTGATCTTCTAGATATGTTCCTTTGATTCTGGATCTATTTTCCTTTGTTCTTCTTGTTCTTAGCATTCTTTTTTTGTCCTATTTTAGAACTTTCACCTTTTTCAAATCCCAAGCCTTCTTTGTCACCAGAGTTCTTCTGGATGGCAAGTATATCATCAAGTTTTGCAAAACTTATCTTAAACTTTTCTTCATAACTTTTTGCTTTCTCCAAATCTGACTTCAGGTTCCTAACTTCTTTTTCAAGCTTATCACATTCTTCTATTTTGTCTTTTACCAACAAATTTAGGTCTTCTTCTACTTTTGCTCTTTCTACAACTTCCTCTTTCAAATCATTCAAGGTTTCATTTGCTGATATTAATTGTTCAATAACCTCCTTATATTTTTCTTTGAACTTCTTGACTTGCTCTCTTAATTTTCTGATACATTCATCTGCTTCTTTGATATTCTCCTTTAGATCTCTAATTTCTTCTTTAGTTCTTTCTAGGTCTTCAAGAGCAACCTTCTTGTGCGCCATCCCAGATCTACCTCAAGCTGTTAAACTTCTTCCAAGGAACCCTCGCTCTGATACCAATTGTTGAAATGCACAAGACAACTAAGATGGAGGGTGAATTAGTTGTAACCAAAACTTAACTTCTTTCTAAGCATCAACACATTAATCACTTAATCACTATTATTATGATTTAACCATGAAAGCATGAAATTAGAAACTTTAAACACATCCATACATTCAACACATAAGACACCAGATTTTTATGTGGAAAACCCAATGAGGGAAAACCACGGCAAGGATTAACTCACAATATAAATAATATATCAAAGTTACAACAAGGCTCATTGCCCAAAATGCACGCTGCAATAGGCTCACTGCCAAAAGAAGAGGCTCACTGCCAAAAGGAGAGGCTCACTGCCAAAAGGAGAGGCTCACTGCCAAAATTAGTGAACTGAGATAGTAGCATCTACTCCATGCCAGGGTTCAGTTCCATTGAAGCACAATGTTTCTTCTCTAATCTACTCTGCCTTTTCACTTCGCACTTATCTTCACATATTCACACTATCACACACCTTTCACAACTTCATTATACATATTTATACAATTCATCAACCTTGGAATGTACATCAAGGTCAGCATTACAATCATCAACCATTGGAACAATCTCCAAGGTCGGCATACACACATATATTAGAATAGGTCTAGACCTAAACAAATTTATGAAGGAGAAGAGATGAATGAGAACCACACCATGCCTTAGCTAGGACTCAAATCCAATCTTCCACACGACAATATGCTATCACAAACTCCAAAGTGTAATCGCAAGTAGTGAAAACAACCAAGTCGGCCAAAACTGGTGTTAACACTAAGACCTTTAGGAGCACGCTTCATGCACGATCCGGATTACACTTTGTGGACCAATCAAAAGGTAGGAACACAATCTAGAGACATCCACAAGCACGTTACAATCACTAAGAACTTCCACACAACCCCCAAACATTCTATCCAGAAGATTCTTCAAACTGAAACACTTAAACATTACTGTCAACCACTGTCATAAAGGAAAGATTGCTTGCGGAGCACCAAATCACGAGCCACTTTAATTGGAGGCACATATCATAATCCTAGACCTAACTATAGAACTACAAATCATGAAACTTAAATGCAAAGAAAAGTGGAGTAAAATACATTCTCCCTATCACCATTGAATACTCAGAAAAATAGTTTTTACTCTGGTGAACAGAACTCACTCAAATCTTCACACCAGAAGCTCAAACTTGAAACATAGCAACTAAAGACATCCCTTAACATAAATTCAAAACCACAAACAAATATATTCAATCTACAAAATATGCAGGCAAAATACTTCACTATTCTAGGAGACAGAACAATACTGCAACTATACTAACTTCTCAAAACAACTTCCTTAGATGATGATCTTAGGTGTTGACATCAGTGACAACACTTACTGCTCCTATTTGCAACAAAATAATCCTATTAAAATAATTTAGTTTGTTGTCTTGTTTCTTTATCATTTTCTTAATCCCGTTGCACAAGATGAGTATCAATAGCATCTCTATTATTATACAAGAAAATCCCCTTTTTACCTCTTGGTAATCCATTAGTGTAGACCACCACCTTTTTATCAAATCCACACACTAGGCTTAGTATTATTCCCCATAGACCAAGGAGATACTCCCAACATTTTGTCAATATAGCCTAATTCCTAGATGTACATATGATAGGAGCACACACCCATTTTTTATTATCTTTATCATTTGGTTGTTTGTGGAGGTCAGAAGACCAAATTGAGGGGCTTGACCACTCTTGGTAATCTCCTAATTATCCCAACCATTTTTTTCTCCCATCAATTACAAGTATCTAGAAAGTGCTCAACTGCACAAAGGTTTGGTTGCATTTTTCTTGTCATTTCTATAGGATCTAACTATATCATTTCATTTATGATTTTACCTTCATCATTCAAATATTACACTTTTTTCCTTTGTTTCTACTTTGCAGGCTTAGCTAGAAGTCATAAATGTTAAGATGGAAATTGTTGGTAAGACATGAAACATTCTAGAGTACATCTATTGGTCATACTGTGCCATACATATGATAGTGCAAAGTGTGGATGTCCACGTGGATAGCTGGTTTCTAAGATTGAGATTCCCAACTAATGTAGGATCATCCCAGGTTGAAGAGAAATCTTGCATCAACCAAAAATATTTGCTTTCTTTTCTTTTCTTCAATTTTAGTTGCAGTTTAGTCTATTACAGTTTCAACATTTTCCACCACATTCTATCGCATTATCATTTCACATCTTACAAAGTAGGAATTAGACTCTACACTATGTCATCTACATCATATTCAGATTTCATGAGATTTGGAGTTGTTTGCATAGAGTTATCACTATCAGACCAACATAAGGATTCACAAAACATAACATTCGACATTCAGTGTGAACATACAAGGTTTGCAGAGCATTCTCATGACTTGTGGAGCCAAATGGAACATCACATAAGACAATATGGGACCAAATAGACCTTCATTGAGAACCACAATATATTTCATCCATTTGTGGAGTATTACCATGAGTTGTAGGCTGACCTACACGTTTCATCATGCATTGGAGTTTGAAACCTCTTAAGGCCAATGCACAACATTATTTGAGCTTGGGATTGATATATATGTATGGTATAGATGCATTAGGAAGTCAATGATTGATAGTCATTCATATCTGATAATAGAATAGAAATATAGTTCTTTTCTGGAGTCACTTCAATGCCATATCATTCATGTTGTTGTAATCCCAAAAGTAGACTTGTGAGCCAAATTGTAGCCTACATGTTGGCCACATTTAAGCATGGTAATTGCCTAAGATATTGAGCATATAAATCTTCCATTGCATTCTATTCATGTGTATTCATGTTTTGTTTCCATTGTGTTTACTATAGCTGCATGGTTGGACAATCCATTCTCTGGACCCTTCATCCGTGACTACACCAAGTGGTATCAGAGTGAAGTTTGTGAATCCTCTGGAAGAGAGGGCATTCCAGAAGATCTTGAGGTGAACAAAGTGCCAACCTAAGGAAATCTACTTGTGTTTGTCAATAGAGTGTTGATTATGAGGTAGTTGCAACCTCGTAGTTAGATCACCAAACTGAGGTAGTTGCACTAGATCCTAGGAAGAGATACCACCAAGAAGGATGCCTTCTATGGCCAATGTTACCAGAAGAATGGAAGAAATGATAGAGATGATGAGAATAATTAAAGTTAGATTGGATGTTGTAGAAGATAGAAGAAGAGGACTAAACCCTAGACATGAAGAGGAAAGTGATGATGAATTTCAAGATGCTAACCAAAATGAAGAAGCCCTAGAAGAAGAAGAAGAATCAGATCAAGTAAAGATGTTGAAAGCTATTTCTAAGATTGGTAAGAGAACTAGAATGGAAATTTCAAACTATACCAAAAATTTGAATCCTAAGGAATCGATTGATTGGATAAATGACGTGGAGGAATACTTTGAATATGAGGAAATAGAAGATCTGAAAAGAGTAAGATTTGCAAAAACTAAGTTGAAAGGACATGCTGCTATTTGGAGGAAAGAAGTTCAATTGGATAGAAATAGGAGAGGAAAAGATAAAATAATAAAATAGGATAGGATGGTGACGAAATTGAAGAATCAGTTCATACCTACTGACTATGAGTTGTAATTGTTGAAGAGATTGCAAAACCTAAGGTAAAAGGAGAAGACTATGAAGGGGTACATTGAAGAGTTCCATAAGATGATTATTAGGACTGGACATAGTGAAGCAAGCAAGGAGAAAGTGGCATTGTACATCAATGGATTGAAACACTTAAGAAGAACTAAGTTTGGTAAGGATGACAATAGTAGAAGAAGCATATCAATTTGTGCTGAAAGTTGAAGATAGGTTGAATAAGAGACATGAGAAAAGACAATGATGTAGAGGAGGAAAATTTCAGAGAGGTAGAATGCATTCCAGAGGAGAAAGACCATATGCAGAGAAAAACAAGGAGAGTAGCCCATACTAGAAAGAAGAAAGAGACAATAATTCATACCATCGAAGAGATGACATACATTCTTTCCACAATAATAGAGGAAGTCATAATTCTTACTGCAATGAAGGATACTAGAGAGATGAAAGAGGATTTGACAAGAGATCATTCAAAGGAACCTATTTCAAGTGTGGAGGTGAAGGACACTGAGCATTTGAATGTCATCAAGGGAATACTAGCAAAAGGAAAGAGAACAATGCAAGAGCAACATATGTAGAGGAAAAACTAGTTGGACCACCTAGTTCAATGGGAAAGCTAGAGATGGGAGAGTGATTAGTCATGAGGAGAGATTTGTTCCAAGCAGAGACAACTAAGGAGCCACCACAAAGGAAAAGTTTGTTCTGGGCAAGATGTAAATCAAGAGGTAAATGTTGTAAGGTTATCATTGATAGTGGTAGTACTAATAATTTGGTTTAAGAGGAGATGGTGATGAAGCTAAATCTAGAGAGATTGAAACATATAAAGCCCTACAAGATAGCATGGATTCAAGTTGAGCACAAGGTACTGGTGAGTGAACAATGTTTGTTGAAATTTCATATAGGATCTTATGTTGATGAGGTATTGTGTGATATTATGCCAATGGATGCATGTCATATATTGTTGGGAAGACCATGGCAGTATGATAGAAAGGTAATACATGATGGAAGAAAGAATACATATACTATAACATCAAAGGGGAAGAAGCATATCTTGATACCTTTGGAAGAAGAGCCTAATAGTGAAATATGCGGTGATGCTAGAATCCGTTTAGTGGATGGAAGGAAATTTTTGGATGGATTGAGGCATGATAACATGTGTTTTGTATTGATTCTGAAGAATTGTGGAACCCTAAGTGTATAAACTGCTACTGTAAAAGAAGAAGA
Source organism: Cunninghamia lanceolata (assembly GCA_027924645.1). Classification (NCBI taxonomy): domain Eukaryota; kingdom Viridiplantae; phylum Streptophyta; class Pinopsida; order Cupressales; family Cupressaceae; genus Cunninghamia; species Cunninghamia lanceolata. The sequence goes on along the minus strand of BSBN01001272.1, from coordinate 12,457,844 downwards.
ACCACCATCGGAGGAGATAACTGACTTGTTGATTGAGTACCAAGACATCATATCAGAGAATTTACCTGAAGGATTGCCACCAATCTAGAGTATCAGTCATCATAAGGACCTCATACCTAGAGCCAATTTACCAAAGAAAGTAGCACATTGGATGACACTAGCATAAAATGCAGAGCTAAATAGAAAAATATAGGAATTGTTGAGGACAAGATTGATCAGAGAAAGTTTAAGCCCATGTGTGGTACCTGCAGTAGTAGCACTAAAAAAGGATGAAGAATGGAGGATGTGTATAGACTCTAGAGAAATCAATAAGATCACTGTCAAGTATAGATTTCCATTTCCAAGGATGGATGATATCATGGATTGCTTGAGTGGAACAAAGTATTTCACAAAGATTGACCTAAAGAGTGAATACCATCATATTAGGATCAGAGAAGGAGATGAGTGGAAGACTACATTCAAGACAAATGAAGGATTGTATGAGTGGTTAGTCATGCCTTTTGGGTTAACTAATGCACCAAGTACTTTCATGAGGTTGATGAATGAGGTTTTGAAGAAATTCTTGGGTAAGTTTCTTATTGTCTACTTGGATGATATTCTAATTTTCAATAGAACAAAAGAGGAACATTTGCAACATATTAGATAAGTACTTTAGAGGCTGAGAGAAGATATTTTTGATAAACATCAAGAAGTGTAGTTTCATGAAGACAAAACTTGTATATTTGGGATTTGTGATTTTTGCGGAAGGATTGAATATGGACCTAGAGAAAGTCAGAGCAATTGTTGAGTGGCCAAAACCTGTGAACTTTGGAGAGGTAAGATCATTTCATGGACTAGAAAGTTTCTATTGGAAGTTCATAAAAAATTTCAGCACTGTATGCACACCAATGACAGAGACAATGAGAGGTGACTAGAAGGATTTTAAGTGGACATCAAGAGCACATAAGAGTTTTGAATTGTTGAAGTAGAAGGTGACAGAGCAATTAGTGTTAACATTACCAGAAGTGGATTGTGATGCTAGTGGAAATGCAATAGGAGCAATGTTAAGTCAAGAAGGGAGACCAGTAGCATATTTTAGTGAGAAGTTGAATGATGCAAGGAGGGGATATTCAATTTATGATTAGGAGTTCTATGCCATAATTCAAGCATTGAAGAAGTGGAGACATTACTTGTTGCCAAAAGAATTTGTGTTGTACACTGACCATCACGCTTTGCAGTATTTGAACATTTAGGGCTTGAGTTGAATTAGAGACACATGAGATGGGTAGAGTTCATGCAGAGTTATACATTTGTATTGAAGCACTAGAGTGGAAAGTCAAACAAAGTTGCAGATGCATTGAGTAGAAGAAGGAACTTGTTAACAGAGATGAGGATAGAAGTACTAGGTCTTGAAGAACTTAAGAACATGTATGAAGATGAGCTTGATTTTGTGGAAGCATGGAAAACATGTAGAGAACCTGTGGTGACAAATAGGAGCAAGTAGTTGGATTATTTCATTCAGGAGGATATGTTGTTCAAAGGAAATCAATTGTGTATACCTAGGAGCTTAATGAGAGAAAATTTGATCAAAGAGAAGCATAGTGGTGGACTAGCAGGACATTTTGGTGTTGATAAGACAATAGCCTTGGTGTGTGAACATTTTTTTTGGCCTCAAATATATAAGGATGTAAGGAAATTTGTTCAAAGTTGGAAAGTATGTCAAGTTGCAAAAGGAAGTAGTCAGAATACTAGATTGTACAAACCTTTGACAATATCAGAAAGACCTTGGGAAGATATACACATGGATTTCATATTAGGTTTACCAAGAACATAGAGGGGACACAATTCTATACTTGTAGTAGCAAACAAATTTTCAAAGATGGCTCATTTCATTCCTTGTAAGAAGACAAATGATGTTGTACATTTTGTTAACATATTTTTTAAGGAGATTGTGAGATTGCATGGATTACCAAAGAGTATAATTTTAGACAGGGATACAAGATTCATAGAATATTTTTGGAGGACATTGTGGAAGAAGATGAAGAGAGACCTAAAGTTTAGTTCAATATTTCACCCACAGACAAATAGACAAATAGAAGTGGTAAATAGGAGTTTGGGTAACTTGTTGAGATGCTTAGTAGGAGACAAGGTAGGAAATTGGGATATGATTCTACTGCAAGAAGAATTTGCATACAATAACTTAGTGAACGGAAGTACAAAGAAGACACCATTTGAGATTGTGACTAGAGTACAACCTAGAGGAGTTGCAAAGATAAGAGACATCAGTATGGACAACAAGAAAAGTGTAGAGGTAGAAAAATTTGTAGGATACATGGAGATAGTACACAATTAGGTCAATAAGCATTTGGAGGAGATGAAGAATAAGTATAAGGGACAAGCAGACAAGAAGAGGAGACATAAGGAATTTTTTGTTGGAGATGAAGTCATGGTATATCTTAGAAAGGAAAGATTTCCAGTAGGGACATACAACAAGCTAAAGATGAGAAAGTTTGGGCCATGTAGGATTCTTAGGAAGTTTGATTTAAGAAATGCATATGAAGTGGAGTTACCAGAGACATTTGGCATATCACCCATATTCAACATTGCAGATTTATATCAGTATCATGAGGGAGAATCAAGTGAAAGCATTGAAGTTGGATTGAAGGATCAGTTACCATAGCAACAACCAGAGAAGATAGAGTAGATTTTGGATAGCAGAGTTGGACACAACACCAGAGGCAAGAAATATAAAGAGTACCTGGTTAAATGGAAAGGGAGACCAGAGGAAGATTCATAATGGATTTCTCAAGCTAAGGTAGACTGCCTTAGTTTTCCTCTAGCCCCAACAAAGTGAGGGACTCACTTTTCAAACAACCTAGGGTGTCTAATGCAGGAGCATCCTAGATTGAAGAGCAATCTTGCAACAACCAAAAACATTTCCTTTATTTTCTTTTCTTGCATTTTAGTTGTAGTTCAATCTGTTGCAGTTTCAATATTTTCCACCACATTCTGCCACATTATCATTTCATAGCTTGCAGAGCGGGAATTAGACTCTACACTATGTCATCTACATCATATTCAGATTTCATGAGATTTGGAGTTGTTTGTGGAGAGTTATCACTATGAGAACATCATCAGGATTCATAGAGCATAGCATTCAACATTTAGTGTGAACAAACAAGGTTTGCAGAGCATTCCCGTGACTTGTGAAGCCAAATAGAACATCACACAAGGTACTTTGGGACCAAATAGACCTTCATCAAGAACCACAATGTGTTTCATCGATTTGCAGAGCATTACCATGGTTTTAGGCCAACCTACACATTTCATCATGCATTGGAGTTTGAAACCTCTTAAGGCTGACACAAAGCACTCTTTAAGCTTGGGATTTATATATATGTATGGTCTAGATGCATTAAGAAGTTAGTTATAGATAGTCATTCGTATCTGATAATAGAATAGAAAGATAGTTCTTTTTCAGAGGCACTTCAATGCCATATCATTCATGTATGTTGTAATCCAGAAAGCAAGCATGTGAGCTAGATTGTAGCCTGCATGTTGTCAACATATAAGCATGGTAATTGTCTAAGATATTGAGCATATAAATCTTCCATTGTATTCTTTACTTGTGTATCCTTGTGTTATTTTTGTTGTGTTGACTCTAACTGCATGGTTGGACAGTCCATTCTCTAGACCCTCCATATGTGACTGCACCACCAACTTTCAACACCAGGTTCTAATTTGTGTTCTTTTCTATTTTATGAACTCCTTTCTATAAAATTAGTCACATCAATCCATTATTTGCAAACTCAAATTAATCTTAGAAAATTTTAATCTAGTTGCAAATCAACTTTATTGAAATGCTAATTAAATTTATATAAACAAAAGAAGAAATAAAATATGTGAGAGCTAGGGTTTCAAGAGAAAAGAAGAAAAGGCATAAAAGTAGAATCCAAAAAACATGAAATGAAATGATTAACATACAAGTAAGAAAATAGAAAATAAAGTTTGCTTTTATGCCTAAATTATAGCCCTTAAATTACTCTAAAATAATAATTAATAGTAGATGAGTTATTTTAAGATAAATAATTAGTTTTTTTCTATATTTAATTCATTGGTATAGATAATTAGTATAATTTATTTATTTATTTTAACTAGATAATAAATACATTAAAAATTATGAGAATTTTTTTTTATCAAATTACTTGCTAATTTCTCTTTTAGTCATTATTTAAAAGATATAAGTTTAGCTTTATTTTATTAATATGTTATTTGATAATTGAATTAGTTAAGAGTATTTTATTATCATAATAATAATGTTAATAATGAAATTAAGATTTAGGTTAATTTTAGAATTTAAATTAAGTTTTGAAGATCTTAAATAAATAATAATAATTTAATTATTTGTAATGTTTTTGGATATTCGTATTTTAACTACAAGAATATTAAAGGGGTTTATTAACTTGTAAATTAAGCAAAAAATTTATTTGTTTAGTTTTTGCATATTTAAATTAAATATTTTATTTTTATTATATTTATTATGATTTACAAATCAAAGTAGAAAATTTATCAATGTTTTTTAATACTCATTATTATGCAATTAATAGTTGAAATGGAAAAAATGGGTTGTGTTAATCTTTAGTGTGTCATGACTAGGTGAAAGTTTGGGCATGACACAAACTACTTAAATTAGACCATAATTCCTATTTCCTTAGACATGATACCTCTCCCTTGAACTCTTAGGGTCACTCCCCTGTCAACACATCTCATCTTGTTGTTCTAGTTCTTTTCTTCTCCATTGTGAGAACTAATTGGTAGACCTCCTCAACTGTCTAGATATTCCACATATCCAACTCCCTTTAGATGGATTCCCTTAGTCCATTAATGTATTTGGCCACTTTCTTGGCCCCCTCCTCATGATGTCTTAACCTAATTGTCAACCTATAGTATTCTTCAGTGTACTCTTTCATAGCCATATCTCCTTGCATCAAATTGTGTAGCTCATTCAACAACTCCAACTAGTAATTTGCTAGAATAAACTTAGATTTTAGCTTTTCCACCATTTGATCCCATTTTGCAATGCAATGCTTCCCTTTTCTATTCCTCTCTATCTATACTTCCTTCCACCATATTGCCACATGACCTTTCATCTTGGTCTTGGAAAATTTCACCCTATCTAAGTCTACAATGTCCTCATATTCAAAATGTTCCTCTAGATCAATGATCCAATCAATCAACTCCTCAAGATCCAAGTTTTCAAGATAGTTTAGGATATTCAATTTGGTCCTCTTACCAATGTTAGTTATGGCCTTCAACATCCTTTCCTCCTTGTTGATGCAGGAGCATCCCAGGTGAATCGATGATCTGGATAAAAAAAATGCAGGTTTAATTTTTAGTTTTGTTTGTTTAGACTTTGAACTTGCATTTCTTGGAAATGGTTTTGCTTATGCATTTCGCATCAAGTGAAGTCAATCTTTTGATTCTACATTCCTCCAATGGCTTTCATTGTCATGACTAATGCTTCTTTAGCTCAATTTGGTGCTTTGATTCTCTTTATGAGTCTTAAATGAAACTCTGTATAGTTATAAAGGTCAATGGAAGCCAGGACTTGGAGAATCATGATTGGAGTTTTATAAAACATCATAGATTTAATTCCTTGGGGAAGCGTCACTTCATTTGATATGGGTGACCATTCAATGTTTTAATTGTTTGAACAATAGAAAAAAGGAGAACAAAAATATATGAAGGGGTTCATTCTGCTCAGTGAAGGAGAAAAGGGACAAATAGAACCATTCTTAACAATAAATTTCCACCACAAGAAGAATTGATTCAGAGGATTGGGCAGTCAGCTGGAAGAAAAGGCCAATTGGGTGAGATTGGGCAACCAAAAGAGGGAGAAATAATGATAGTTTACTATTAGTAATAGAAAGTAAAATGCAAAGTAAGTGCTTAGATGTTGATTTGATGAGAATAGGTGGCCAGTTGGTGATTTCAATGCCTCCAAACCTTAGACATATGGAATAAGAAACCCACTCTAGGCCATTTTCCAATGTGGCATTCACGGTTTGTTTTCTTGAGGTGGTCAAAAGACCCATTTGCTACGTGGGTTTTAATGATAAATTGTTGAAGTTTTTATTGTGGATAATAATATCCATGTGATTGTCTTCCTAGGGCGTCAATTTGGCTAAAAAAGGTGACCCTTCAATGTTTGAATTTGCTAGTTTGAGAAACATAAAAGGAAAAGAAGTCTGATTTGGGGCTTTGATTTACCAGAGAGGAAGATAAAAATAGAGATGCAACTTGGAATTTGGAGCAGCTGAATTGCGACAGAAGTCAAATGGTTGTGCAGATTTAAAAATAATCCAAAATCTATTCGAAGAGTCACAAGAAATTGAAAAGGCATCTCTTGAAGACATTTAAATCAGCTAATGTTGTAGACAAGAGGTAGATTTCTCAGGCAGAGTTGAGGAGGGATCTTAGCCCATGTGAGGGGCTTGTGGAGAAGTAGAGTTGTGTAGACTTTGAGAGGCCATTGAGAGGCTAGACATTGTAATTCATTTGTTGCAAATGTACAATTTGATTAGGAAGTGAAATTGAATAAAATTGGGAAGTTTTGTTCTAATCTTTGTGTCATTGACATTTGAGATTGTGGGCAGTTGATTGTTTGTTGTGTGAGTGTGTTTTAGAAGCAAGAGGAGTTGTTTTGCATCACTTGTCCTCTTCACTTCCACTTGATTCCATAAGATTCACTTCCTTCTCTTTATCACTTTCCTCAACCCTAGGGTTAGGGTTCCTCTAACAGTTCTACTCTAGCACATCCATCTGGTTACACATGGACATTAACATCTCATACATCTCCTCCATTCTACCAACAACATTTATCATACCTTGCCTTCTTGTTTGTCATGCCCACATTTTAAATGTGGACATGAAAAATGAACTAACAATTTTTTTAATAAAACAAGTCACTAGCACACTCACACATCCAATGCGTGCTTAAATAACATACACACTTAACATTATTGTATGTGCAACACATGTTAGGCATGCTACACTAAGGAGGGGAAGTCAATCAAGATGTGGGAAATGTGAAACTCCTTTTGTACCCCTTCGAAAATGGAAGTGAACTAAGAGGGAAAGTGTCGCATCTTGTGTCACTAAGAGGGAAGGTCTCCATCAAGAAACTGACCCTAGGGTTTTCTAGATGAAAATGAGAAGTCACTTTTGACTTAAGTCATAACCCTAACCCTAACAAATTATCGAAGTAAATGAATTCTACTCTAAAAAGTAGAAGCCAAATAAAATAATAATTTAACTAAAATCAACATCATCAATCTAACATAATGAATTAAACTTAAATTAAATGCCTTTCAAAATTCTAACAATAATAATTTAAAGGGAGAACTTATAACTCAAAACTATTCAACATTAAAATTAATTTAACCTGATAAATAATTTTCCATTAAAAAATAACTATCTCAATTACCCATCTAAATCTCCAATTCAAATAATCTGATCTCTCAAAAATTTGGCAACATAACATTACCCAAGCATCTAATTTCCTAGAAATTTTGACAACATAACACTACAAAAGCAAACTAGGGGTCTAATTAAACCCAAGGTACAATAATTTAATCCACTAACTATAGGACCTTGTAAAATAATCTAATTTTGACTTGAATGAGGTTGAGAGGTTAAAAAGGTCTTAAATGTTATTTAAAAGTCCCTAATCATTAGAGAAACACTCCTCAAACCTAAAAATATTTATAAAAGAACATAGTTTCCACATTTCACTCACAAATTGATGTTTGGTTTTGTAGGTTGGATTGGAGGAGAGGAAAAGAGGGAAATCTCTTCCCACATGGGAAGATTATTTCCCAACATAGTTTTAATTAGTTTACTAATATTTATTTTATTTTCCACTATCCCAAAATAAAAGGTTTCTCTAATGTTCAAGTAGTTTTCTAAAAGCAAGTTTGGTTTCCCTCCAAGGGTGTTTGAATAAATGATATTAAAATAGGTATCTAAGTTTTTCCATAACTCTATTTATATATGGGAATATATTTGCAATATATATACCCATATATAAATAAGTTTATATAGGGGCCTAAATAATAAAAGGCATAAATATGTGTGTGTGTGTGTGTGTGTGTGTGTATAATACTATAAAAAAATATTAAATAAAAGAGGCCTCTATGTATATACATAGAACTATGTAGATATGTACAAGACTATGTATATACATAGGATTGTGTATATACACAAGACTATGTGTGTGTGTGTGTGTATATATATATATCACAATACTAACTAGAGATATAGAGCAAGGATAGAAATAGCTTTAGGCTACAAATAAACAAGAGACGGAGCTGAACAAAGTAGAGGTTTAAACCCCATTTTTTTAAACTCAAAGAAATGCGTTGGAGGGTGTGACCGCCATAGGTTGACCAACCTATGCAGCCCTGCTGACCTATGGTGGCCTGAGGGTGGGGATGGGGTCCCTGACCCTAGCCCCCAAAGGCCTGCACAGGGGCAGACAGAGCTAGATCTTGCCATCCTCACCTCCATAGAGGCTTTCCTTTTTAAAAAAAATGTTCAGTGATGCTTTTTTTATTTTTTGAAATGAAAACTATAAAATCGTTAACATAAAAATACAACTTATTTATTAAAGTTATATATATATATATATATTTACTTCTCTATTTTTTTTTTCTTTTTAAAACAGAGGTATAATAAACCAATATGCTAATCTAAAATTTCAAGGGTGTATATATATATATATATATATATATATATATATATATATATATATGTTGGCAAGAGACACTACTAGGCATGATAAGTGTTGTCATTGATGGAAACTAAGTCCTACTACACATCCACATTCCATAATTTGCCCATACCAGAAATTAGATTGAAGAATTATCTAAGTCTAGGTAGTTAGGAATAGAGCAGATGACAAGGTCTAGTATCTTGGTCCAGATCTCTCTAGTGGAAAGTCTTAATTTATTGTGGATCTGAGGTAGTGTTGGTCATGATGTTAGTCATTCACAAACATAGAATAAAAGTTACACAACAACCTTTACTCATCTTGAAAGATACGATGAATTCAGAGAATTCATGATCCCAAGTCTCCGTTGATTAGGTCTTAATCTACTGACGTTACTTAGTGGTTGATGTGTGTTGCTGTTTTCCATTCAAGGGCCTTACGTATTTCTGCAAAGTTCATCATTATTCCTCCAAATATCCTGCTCTGCATGTCTGCCCTACATAAATCTCCAATAATTCTACCTCTGTACTGTGAATTTAGTCAAATAATGTGCCTACAGGCTGATATTTGCATGATTTCTACCACTATTTATGATTCTTTGCATGATATTTTCAATACTACATGCATTTAACTCAAATATGCTAATGATTTTCAGTTACCTACGGGATGTCAGCATACTTCTCTGTTCTGCTTGTTATTTATCATGATTTGCAGTTATGATGATGAATTTATGAAATTAAAAAAAGGAAAAGGGTTAAAGAATGAGATTCCCAAAACTACTTGACTTAGATCACTGATCCACATACAAGCTCCCATACATGCAATGAAAAGAAGGAAACTAAAATCATACTTCACCAGGACATTCCACAAATCCACATGATCTAGTGCAAATCTTCAAAGGAAAAGTTGATAACAACATGTAATGAAATGAAAGCGCTTCCAGTTGAACACAGCATTCACCAGTACATATCCAGAAATCAATAGGAAGATTACGTAAAATTTACAATCAGGATGTAATCTGAAACTTCATATCCATTCAGTATGCTCAAGAACAGGTACATTTACAGTAATCTGAAGAAAGAACCTTGACATTTCAACAATTCTATCCTCATTAGTCTCAGTAATCCGATCTCCTAATTGATTCTACAGTAATCAGCCTTAATGCTAGATGTATCTATCTATTCATCCCTATCCTTCGACAAGCTCTGGCTCTTATATAGAACAAATGCCAGAAAATAGTTACAATGATCCAAGGATCAGGATCCTCTCATAATAATCAACGGTCCAGATGAAAAGCACATGCTTCGCCAGTTGGCAAATGTACAGCTGGCACAGAATATTCCAGCATCTTTGATTTGATTTGGTCTCCAGCTGGCAAACAGCATATTTGACAACATCCTCCTCATTTCTGGTTCATGTTGCCTTCGTGTGCACCTTTGTAATTATCAGCTTCAGCATCTCCGGGACTTCCTGCAATAAACAGACAAACATTAAGTTCTTCATCATGTGGATAAACAACAGGAATTTAAACATTTTATTAAACATGCCTCAAAATGTGCAGCTACAGGCAATCGGGCTCCAAATCTGTGAAAATTATGCACTAAATGCATAAACAGCGTTAAAAAACACTCGGGTCAACCATCGTTGACTGGAAAATGCAATCGGGTCCTCAAATTTCCATCGCTTCATTTTCCCGCCCATTTTCTTGTATATCGGGTTCAAATATGATCATGCATCTCAAAATATGCAAGGAAATAACTACTTTTCAATTTATTTCAAATCCGGCTCTGTATATTTCGGCATGTGTATCGGGTTCACATCATATTCGCATCGGTGTGACCACATATGATCGGGGTGACAAAATTAGACTTGGCCGATGGTAAAACATACACTGACGCCAGAAATCATGATGACGTCCACCCATCGGGAAGACGACAACTATCGGAGTGAAAAAATCAAGACAGGGTCGACAGTTAAAACTACGCCGATCAACAGCATATCGGCGTGACTATCTCCATCGGGGAGAAAATATAAAGCATGGCCGATATCATATGCTATGCCGATGGACCTTTCCATCGGGGTGACTACTCCTATTTGCAGGATATTGTGAATATGATGCTCCCCCTCCTCGAATGTCCTGATGATGTCACCGTCATGTTTCGCTTCTGTATATTGGGGAAAAGAATGACATCATCATCATCATCATGTCGAAGGAAAATAGGAGGATATGAAATATGATCCTGCTGCTGAGGAAAGGAATATGATGGTGACATCATTGTCATATTTGGGCTTCATTAAAATGCAAAAGATGACGTCACCGTCATGTTTAGTTAAGATCAGGGGATAAATGTAATATCAGGTCATCTAAGGAACATGATCAGGTGGTGAATGTAATATGACCCCTTTGCGGCCAAGGTAATCCTCTCGAAAGATCAGGATGATGATGATCATCAGGATATCTGGGGCCTTTTGTTAAACTGAGAACATGACGTCATTGTCATATTCGCGAACCGGATCATGTTTTGGAAAATATCCTGCCGAAGGGAAATGTGATGATGATGTCCTCCTAATATTTGCTTCTTCGTTTATCAGATCGGGATGACGTCATCAGGATATTAGCAAAAGGTCATATTTCTCGGCAGGAGGACATTACGAAATATCGGGTAGACAAACAAGATCATGATGATCTTGACAACATGACAGGATAAAAATATGATGATCCTCCTCATCGAATATCATGATGACGTAACCATCATATTCCGTCTTCGAAGCATGAGGATGAGTTGAGGTCATCATCAGGTTAGCGCTAGGGTGATATTTAAAATATGATCATGCTGTTGAGAGTATCACCCTCCCTTAAAAGATAGGGTGATCATCATGATCATGCAAAAGGAGATCAGGGGGATATGATGATGTCATCATCATATTAGCGAATATCAGCAAATATGACCCTCCCTTGAAAGATCAGGATGATGATGCTCCGATAGGATTTTGACATGCGCATGCAAATATGCAAATGGTGGATTTTCTAAGCAGGGTGATATTATAATATCAGCATGATATTATAATATCAGGTGATGTTATAATATCAGCATGCTCGTTGTTATGAAATATCGGGTTACACTCAAAACATTATGCTCATGATGCGCATAAGGTCATTTGACGGGTAAAACACACTATCACCTAAGATTGACATCTGGATATTTCGACTGCATGATTTTATTAGGTGATAGACCAAGATCAGGATGACCTTGACAACATGACTGAGGATCAAAAATATGATGATCACTTGCGATTATCAGGTTTGACCAAAACTTTGACTACTCATAACTCCCTCATATGGACAAATTTTCAGGTGATGTAAAAGGCAAACCTGCATGGAATTTCAAGCTCTTTCTACATATGAGGTCATAGAAACAAAATATGAACTTTGACAAACTGACCTCATGATGATGACCTACCTCATCCTGACCTTCATGATGATGATGCACCTGACTCATTTTTACCAAACCGCCAGAAAACAGACAACACAAGCCAAGCCAAAAGTTGGGTCCCTATTTTGCCAAGCCAAAATGGGGCGTGTTGTGTAACCACACAACAACTTGCCACCAAAGAAAACAACAAAATTCAAATAATTCAAAAGGTGAGGATAAATTAAAACATAAATTTCCAACTCCTATTAAGCATGAGCATCCTAATCCTTTCTAACTGGTATCATGTTTATCAATGTAACAATGAATTGATAAGGGATCAATTGTGTGCATGTGATTCATATACTCATCTTGAAAGTGAGTTGAATAAATCAGTGACTGGTGTTAAGCTACGTAGTTTGGTTCATCCCTCATAGCCAACCGGATAGAGCCTTGCTGCCAGCAGGCGTCCATAGCCCCGGCAAGGTTATCATTGCAATTCTCCTAAGTAGAGCCCCACTGCCAGCAAGCGTCTATAGCTCCGGTAGAGTTACTTAGATGACTTAATCTGGATTTCAGAAAATCCATTTTATTATTTTATTTATTTTATATTTTGAATTTAATTCTTAAGATATAACAGTTGTAGCCTCATGATACAAGGAATGGTCACTTGTTGAAATTAAGTTGAGAATTGCAATGGTAGCAAGGGCAACCTTTAGATTTTTCACTTAACCCCTACACTGATATGTTCAACAAACCCAAGGCTGTTAGGTGTGTCATTGTGAGGATCACCTTGACTCAAGAAAAGTAGTACTGATGAATATGATACCACAGACCTGATCAAGAATACCTATACTGATATGAATTACAACCTATGTAAAAACTTATATTCAACTTTTGAATTCTAACAATTTATGCAGTGTTCTTAAGTAACAAGGTGCACCAATTTTGCCCAACCAAAACAAAGACTCAACAACGCAAAGCAAAAAGCAACCCGTACAAACAGCTAACCTACAAAAGGAAACAACAGAAAGCAAAACAAGAAAGCAAAACAAGCAAACTGTACAAACAACTAACCTACAAAATTATATACAAACCACTACTAGGCAAACAAAAACTAGCAAACGACCTAAGTACACCTGTATTTGCATACTTCTTTTGATTGTGCAGGAGCATTAGGGTATTAGTTATGGTTCTCAACCTAGCAAATTTATCTTTATATTCTGAAAAATATTCTGATATTCTGAATTCATTGTATTCAACAGAATAACTCTTGATGATCAGCAACTGAGGCAGCTCATCATGTTCATGATTAATCCATATGCATGTCATATCTCCTGAATTTCCATAATCAAAATAGTAATCAACATCATTCACTGTGGAAAGGAGAAATACAACCTGGTGTATTTCTGATTTTGTTGGACATGCTTCTTGATTGGCAGTTGGTCCTCCATTTGTCATTATATTTTCACTGCTTGGCTCAGTGTCTGGTCTCTCTTCAAATTGAAGGATGTATGACTCTTGATGTATTAATTCTTCATCTTTATCCAGCCTTATCCCTTCATTCCGGATGTTCAGTTTATCTTCCAGTTCAGGAAACTTCTTAATATTTTCTTCAATTTCCTGCACATCAGCATCTAAATAAGTATCTTTATTATCATAACCTGATATACAGAAATTTATCATTTCTAAATCATGTGACTGTAAAAGAGAAACAACTTTCACTTGATAAGGACACTCCCCTGTTTCATTTTCAAAATATTTCTGGAGTAACGTCTGATCATTCACAACAACTCCAAAGTCTTCTACATCTTCATTTTTCAGGAATTGTTCATTAAATAATTCACATCTTTTATCTATTAGAGGATCTGGTTCTATTAACCTGCAACATTCTTGCATTTGATTATTCAATTCAACCCAGTTAGGTAGTAAATCAGCATTTATTTTCTTTTCTATGACTCCCTAAGTTACCACCATAGGAACTTCATCATCAGGAGTGCATTTAAATTGTTCTACTATTTGTTTACACTTCTCTATACCATAGAATGACTCCAGGAAAGACGTTTCATCTTCTTTATCAAAAGTATTAGGATCAGAAAAAATATTATCCTGATGAGTGGTTTCTTCTCTAAAATTTTCACAAGATTCATACCTGCATACTAACTGGTCCTTACTTGTATTAGGAAGTAGAGAACTCCTATCAATCTCACCATAAAATGAATCCAGGAAAGATGTTTCCTCTTCATTACCTTTTGGAACCAACTCAGCTATTGTATTTTCTAGAGTCTTTTTCAACATGATCAAGCAGGCGTAGCAATCTCTCTCTGAATGCTCTTCATCATGTAATCTGCACCAGCTTTCAATCAGGACATCATCAGTGGATAAACCTAATATTTGACTACACTGTATATTTCTGGACAAATATAATTCAAAATTTTCAGATCGGTCCACTTCAGTGTCTGGACAATTAATAACTTCTGGTGCTGCATCTGCTTGTTGCTCCAGAATTTCTTCATTTTCCTGCCAGACTTCTTCATTTTCCTGGCAAATTTTGGCCCTGAACACATCCGGGAAGAATATTAGTCCTTTCAAGCATTAATCCAACCTTGTAAGGAAAGTTAAACAATTTATTTCGCTGTGTTCCACAGTCTGGTGTATCCTGCAACAGGTGGATAAACCAAAGTTAGACAAACTGTGAGGGTAAAGCTGCCTACTCAAAGTTTCCTGAAATAAAGGAATGTTAATTTGACAATTGCCTTCATATACATCCATCAAAATGAGACTCTATTTTTCAATTTTTTAGTATTTTGAAATTTTAATGAGATCTATCATATCTCAAAATAAAACTTGGAAGTCCAGAAAATCAAACTAATCTTTGATGCTTTGGGCTAGATCTTTGCAAAGGTGCAACCAAAACATCTCAGATAAGAGATATTTGCAGACATTTAACTCAAATGCTGAAATATTTATGCAATATTTGTAGAAATCTAGAAATTCATAGCTCTGGCCCTCCTTCTAGCGCCAATTTATGTTGCGTTAGAAGTGAGGGGCCTGCATAAAATGAATGATGACTGAAGCAATGGCGTCCTTTTCAGTTCTCAGCCCTCCTTCTATTGATGATGCTGAGAAACAGCTCAGCGGCCCTCCTTCTAGCGCCAATTTATGTTGGTCATGATGTTAGTCATTCACAAACATAGAATAAAAGTTACACAACAACCTTTACTCATCTTGAAAGATACGATGAATTCAGAGAATTCATGATCCCAAGTCTCTGTTGATTAGGTCTTAATCTACTGACATTACTCAGTGGTTGATGTGTGTTGCTGTTTTCCATTCAGGGGCCTTACGTATTTCTGCAAAGTTCATCATTATTCCTCCAAATATCCTGCTCTGCATGTCTGCCCTGCATAAATCTCCAATAATTCTACCTCTGCACTGTGAATTTAGTCAAATAATGTGCCTACAGGCTGATATTTGCATGATTTCTACCACTATTTATGATTCTTTGCATGATATTTTCAATACTACATGCATTTAACTCAAATATGCGAATGATTTTCAGTTACCTACGGGATGTCAGCATACTTCTCTGTTCTGCTTGTTATTTATCATGATTTGCAGTTATGATGATGAATTTATGAAATTAAAAAAAGGAAAAGGGTTAAAGAATGAGATTCCCAAAACTACTTGACTTAGATCACTGATCCACATACAAGCTCCCATACATGCAATGAAAAGAAGGAAACTAAAATCATACTTCACCAGGACATTCCACAAATCCACATGATCTAGTGCAAATCTTCAAAGGAAAAGTTGATAACAACATGTAATGAAATGAAAGTGCTTCCAGTTGAACACAGCATTCACCAGTACATATCCAGAAATCAACAGGAAGATTACGTAAAATTTACAATCAGGATGTAATCTGAAACTTCATATCCATTCAGTATGCTCAAGAACAGGTACATTTACAGTAATCTGAAGAAAGAACCTTGACATTTCAACAATTCTATCCTCATTAGTCTCAGTAATCCGATCTCCTAATTGATTCTACAGTAATCGGCCTTAATGCCAGATGTATCTATCTATTCATCCCTATCCTTCGACAAGCTCTGGCTCTTATATAGAACAAATGCCAGAAAATAGTTACAATGATCCAAGGATCGGGATCCTCTCATAATAATCAACGGTCCAGATGAAAAGCACATGCTTCGCCAGTTGGCAAATGTACAGCTGGCACAGAATATTCCAGCATCTTTGATTTGATTCGGTCTCCAGATGGCAAACAACATATTTGACAACATCCTCCTCATTTCTGGTTCATGTTGCCTTCGTGTGCACCTTTGTAATTATCAGCTTCAGCATCTCCAGGACTTCCTGCAATAAACAGACAAACATTAAGTTCATCATCATGTGGATAAACAACAGGAATTTAAACATTTTATTAAACATGCCTCAAAATGTGCAGCTACAGGCAATCGGGCTCCAAATCTGTGAAAATTATGCACTAAATGCATAAACAGCGTTAAAAAACACTCGGGTCAACCATCGTTGACTGGAAAATGCAATCGGGTCCTCAAATTTCCATCGCTTCATTTTCCCACCCATTTTCTTGTATATCGGGTTCAAATATGATCATGCATCTCAAAATATGCAAGGAAATAACTACTTTTCAATTTATTTCAAATCCGGCTCTGTATATTTTGGCATGTGTATCAGGTTCACATCATATTCGCATCGGTGTGACCACATATGATCGGGGTGACAAAATTAGACTTGGCCGATGGTAAAACATACACCGACGCCAGAAATCATGATGACGTCCACCCATCGGGAAGACAACAACTATCGGAGTGAAAAAATCAAGACAGGGTCGACAGTTAAAACTACGCCGATCAACAGCATATCGGCGTGACTATCTCCATCGGGGAGAAAATATAAAGCATGGCCGATATCATATGCTATGCCGATGGACCTTTCCATCGGGGTGACTACTCCTATCTGTAGGATATTGTGAATATGATGCTCCCCCTCCTCGAATGTCCTGATGATGTCACCGTCATGTTTCGCTTCTGTATATTGGGGAAAAGAATGACATCATCATCATCATCATGTCGAAGGAAAATAGGAGGATATGAAATATGATCCTGCTGCTGAGGAAAGGAATATGATGGTGACGTCATCGTCATATTCGGGCTTCATTAAAATGCAAAAGATGACGTCACCGTCATGTTTAGTTAAGATCAGGGGATAAATGTAATATCGGGTCATCTAAGGAACATGATCAGGTGGTGAATGTAATATGACCCCTTTGCGGCCAAGGTAATCCTCTCGAAAGATCAGGATGATGATGATCATCAGGATATCCGGGGCCTTTTGTTAAACTGAGAACATGACGTCATCGTCATATTCGCGAACCAGATCATGTTTTGGAAAATATCCTGCCGAAGGGAAATGTGATGATGATGTCCTCCTAATATTTGCTTCTTCGTTTATCAGATCAGGATGACGTCATCAGGATATTAGCAAAAGGTCATATTTCTCGGCAGGAGGACATTACGAAATATCAGGTAGACAAACAAGATCATGATGATCTTGACAACATGACAGGATAAAAATATGATGATCCTCCTCATCGAATATCATGATGACGTAACCATCATATTCCGTCTTCGAAGCATGAGGATGAGTTGAGGTCATCATCAGGTTAGCGCTAGGGTGATATTTAAAATATGATCATGCTGCTGAGAGTATCACCCTCCCTTAAAAGATAGGGTGATCATCATGATCATGCAAAAGGAGATCAGGAGGATATGATGACGTCATCATCATATTAGCGAATATCAGCAAATATGACCCTCCCTTGAAAGATCAGGATGATGATGCTCCGATAGGATTTTGACATGCGCATGCAAATATGCAGATGGTGGATTTTCTAAGCAGGGTGATATTATAATATCAGCATGATATTATAATATCAGGTGATGTTATAATATCATGATGCTCGTTGTTATGAAATATCGGGTTACACTCAAAACATTATGCTCACGATGCGCATAAGGTCATTTGACGGGTAAAACACACTATCACCTAAGATTGGCGTCCGGATATTTCGACTGCATGATTTTATTGGGTGATAGACCAAGATCAGGATGACCTTGACAACATGACTGAGGATAAAAAATATGATGATCACTTGCAATTATCAGGTTTGACCAAAACTTTGACTGCTCATAACTCCCTCATATGGACGAATTTTCAGGTGATGTAAAAGGAAAACCTGCATGGAATTTCAAGCTCTTTCTACATATGAGGTCATAGAAACAAAATATGAACTTTGACAAACTAACCTCATGATGATGACCTACCTCATCTTGACCTTCATGATGATGATGCACCTGACTCATTTTTACCAAACCGCCAGAAAACAGACAACACAAGCCAAGCCAAAAGTTGGGTCCCTGTTTTGCCAAGCCAAAATGGGGCGTGTTGTGTAACCACACAACAGGTAGTCATAAGTACTATCAAGACAATCTAAATCTAGAGTTTTGGCCTCCGATTATAAAGGATTCAAAAGTTATTAGCTTCTGAGTATTGGGTTAATAGTTTGACAGAGCAAACAAAAGAAGAACAAGCTGACCTTGTAAATAATCTTGGTTTTGGATGTATGGAAGTTGTTGATTGGGCAATTAGTGATGACCAGTGATAGTGGCCAACCTGATTGATGATTTGTGAGTGCAATTTTTGGTCCATGACCCAAATTATGCACGGATCTAGCCGATAGAATAGAGTATTCAATAAAGTTCTAAGTGTTCTTGAAGCCGACTGAAAAGTGATTGAAGATCAGGATGCGGATATATATACCTGATGGATTTGAATGAATTGTGTGTGTGATGTGAATATGGAATAAGTACGAAAAGAGCAGAGATCCAAGATTCAGATGTTAGTAGAATAGTAAAAAGGGCAGAGTGAAGATGAAGTGTATCAATTTAGTATTTTGTGCTTAACCGGAACTGAATCCTTGCATTGATAGATGCTAATTATCAGTTCAATTTCATTGTAACCTTCTTTCTATAGGCAGTGAGCCTTCTATAGGATGTAAGCCTTCTTTTAAGTAGTGAGCCCAAATGCATATGCATTCTCCATTGTAATACTTTTAATAGAGTACAATCTTTGTGGGTTAACCTCCACCGTGGTTTTTCCCTTAACTAGGTTTCCATGTCAAAATCTTGGTGTCAAATGTGTTATTTCTATTTTTGCTCATGTGTTGTTGATTCTTGCTTTTTATGATAACATTAATGAAGTAATAAAGTTGAATTAACTACTACAAGTATTAAAGTTTTAAGACAACTGATTCACCCCCCCTCTCAGTTGTCACCTCTAATTCCAACAATTGGTATCAGAGCGAGGTTCCCTTGAAAAAGTTTAACAGCTTAAGGAAGATCTAGGAAGGTAGTAAAATGGATGAATATAACCTTCAAGGGAAACTTAATCTTGCCCTAGAAGATCTTGAGCAGTCCAGAGCAGAAGTCCAAGAGCTGCAAGAAAACCTCAAAAAGGCTGAAGACTTCATTGAGATTTTAAAAAGAAAATTGAGCAAATCCAATGAAAAAGGGAAGGAGCAACCTCCTCAACTAGGAAATCATTATGAAAATAAGGCCCTGAAAGAGAAGACAAAGGAATGTGAAAAGTTAGCTAAAGAAGTCATTGTCCTAAAACATGAGATGGAATCTGGGGTGATGAGACTAACCAAGGAAATTGAAGAGAGGAAGAAAACTGATGAAGAGATGAATCATAATCTGAAAGAGAGAACTAAAGAATGTTGCAAATTGGATGGAATAGCTAGTCTCCTAGAATCTAATCTACAAGAAAGCAGAGAAAATGAAAGAGAACTTGAGAGACAAATTATCACTCTCAGACATGACCTAGAAGTTGCAAATGAATATAAGGAGAAGTTTAGCTAAACTTGAAGCACTGATTGAAGGACAGAAAAATGATAATAAGCATCGTCTTGGACATGAGAAAGGTCAAAGCTCTGAATCCAAACAGAGAAATTTCCAACCAAGGAATGGGAGAAATAGAATTAGAAAAACTCTGGTAAGACAACCTAATGCTCAAAGAAATCCATCATTCAATGGAAATTGTTTCAATTGCAATAAATTTGATCATAGAGCTACTCAGTGCAAAAGAAGAGTAAATCAAAATGGTCCATCCTTCTCCGGGCAATGCTTCAAGTGTAAGAGGTATGGTCATAGATCAAATGAATGCAGACGTATGATAATGAATAATTCTAACAATAGAGGAATTGACAATTCTTTCAATGGTTACTATTTTCCTGCAATGGGTTTGGAGACATGGCTAATCAGTGCAGATCAAGAGGAAATCAAGTTTACAAGCAAGGAAATGTTGTGTGCTTTAATTGCAATAAGTCTGGTCATATTACAAGATTCTGTAGAAGTAGGAATAATGGAAGAAGAGGTCCGATAAATAGAAAACTTGGATGAGCAGAGACAAGACAAAAGCAAAATAAAAATTGATGCGAATGAGATACATAGTGAAATGAACAAGATTTGGGTGAAGAAAGATACAATAAACAATGGTGATGGGTCCGCACTAGAATCTGGTGCTGACAATTCCTCTAGGAATTAAATCAGGAGTTCTGGCTCAGGGGGAGCTAAATTAAACATCAAATTCCCCCAGTCAATAAGTGGGTGCCTGGATATGGCACAATGAGAGAAGATATTTTGAATTGTTTTACAACTTTTGGAAGGATTTCTGGAAGAAAAGATGTTAATATGGAAATTTGTGGAGTGATTCATGAAGAATAGTTCAAGAAATAGATTAACTAGATGAAGTTAGGGTTGTTGATAACTGAGAGGGGGGGTGAATCAGTTATCCTAATTAATTCTTCTTTTTGAACTTTCTTATTAATCAATGCAACATTAATTCAAACAAGCAAATACAACCATGAAATGGAAATACACATGACACAATATTTTTGACGTGGAAACCCTATTAAGGGAGAAAACCATAGGGTGATTAACCCAAGATTGTATTCTCTGTTAGAAGAATAGAAAAACAAAATGGCACTTGCCAATTAGGGCTCACTACCCAAGCACATTGCTCACAAGAGGCACACTGCCTACAAGAGACTCATTGTCTACAAAAGGAATGTTATACAATACTTGAACTAATTGGGAGCATCTATAAATGCTGGAGTTCAGTTTCGGTTAAGCTTAGTACACTGATCTGTTGCACTTCATCTTTCCTCTTCTCTTTTGCTACTTTCCTTTCACATATCGAACCTTCCTTCTTGCTTCTGCTCTGCTCTTCTACTTTTATTCGCACACCACAAACAACAACTACTGCTCTCACAACTTAATCCATCATGTATATATATCTGCACAAGTAATTTCATCACCTTTCTAGTTGGCACCTGGAATAGTCAATCTTTTCACTAATTCTGATCTGTCAGCTGAATCCTTGCACAGCAAGTAATGTAGATCAAGTATATGCTTGTAGAAATCATTAATCATGTCGGCCAAACATGATTCATGCCTTCATAACCTTTACCACCATCAGTAACATATTCGGAAAGTAGTCTGATGTTCTGTCAGTCAGTTCTTCCTCTATTCACACTGTCACTCAGGAATCCGGTACTCAACTATTCATATCTTTTTCCTCATCTATCACCGGAGGCTAAATCCTTGGAATATAACACTCAAGGTAGTCCTCTTGACTTCCCCAAATCCTCACTTCACCAAGATACTTCCTCTGAGAGTTCCGGTCCTGTCTATCAGACTTGCCACATGCTCTGTTCTTGTTTACCAGACCATAACAATCTTCATTCTGACTTCCGGTGGAGACACACCATGTCCTACGGATGTATGGGATGAACTTTGTTGCCATCAATGACAACAATCATGAATCCATATAGTGTCTCTTGCCAACAATCTCCCCCTTTGGCATTGATGGCAACACTTAGTGAAAAATGACTAAGTGTTTACACTAAGCTCCCCCTTGGCTAATGCTCTGTCTTTATATACATTTTTCGGAGCTCCCTCTTAGTTGGATTCCTCATTTTTCACTACTCCTCACTCCCCCTTTGACATCAATGGCAAAGGGTAGGGTCCGCATACCAAAATTTTCAAAAATTTAACTATACTTAGCCACATAAGTATATACATATGGAATACTTACATATACTTAAGTATGTTTGCAAAAGTGTTCTTCAACTGTACAACTTCTGTCACCCAACTCTGCTTCATCCTGTCCAAAATTGAGATGTGGCCACTCAATAGGAATGCAAATGCATCTGCCCTTTTTAGATCTATCAGATCATTGGTCTGGGCTGTAATTTGGCCTTCTTTTATGGCCTCATGCATGGCCTCTAACTTAGGGACAATTAACTCCTGAGCTCACTCAACCTGCTTATTCTATTTTTTCTTTCCTTCTCCAACTTCTTGATTTCACTCAAGATTGTGATAGTCTGACATTCTTGATTTATTATAGAGGAAGAGAGAGGATCAAAATTCTTTGATAGGTTTGATAGTTTATCCTCCTGTTCTTTTATTTTCTTCTCAATGTCCAGTGTTACTTTGGACCAGGAAATACAAAATTTGTATATTTCTCCGCCATCCTTAAGAGCATTTTCTAAGCTCTTTATCCCAGTATTCATGTTTCTCCTATCATTAATGATCAAACCCTGTACCTTGGAGAACCTTTTATCCAAAAACTCCTTCCGGACCTTTTCTTTAGCTGATTTTTCTAAAGAATCAAAATGTGTACTAACACTGCTGACTAATGTTTTGAGATTACCGGAAGAGGAGGCTGTGGGATCCTTCTGAAAAGATGGCATGATCTTTTCCAGCACTCCGGATGCTACCTCTATAAGCTTACAGTCTTCCATGTGAGATTTTAGTAGTTTCTCTTTGACCTTCTCATTTGCAAATGAGGCTATTTTCATTGTTTGCACCAGTGACAGAGAGTCAAAATCTAATGGTCCTTTTAGTAGGTCCAGTTCATCAATTTCTATAGTTGCTTTTGTCAAGAAGTCCTTGACTGATTCTGCAGTGTCTCTTGCCAGAGATAGATTTTTCTTTATTTTTGCATTCTTAGAGTTGTCTCTTGGAGCTTTCTCTCCTACATTCTTACCACTATCAGTTGTGGTCTTCTCTGTTGAAGTCTCCTCTTCTTCTGCAACCTTAGCACTCTCGTCTTCTTTTTCTTTCACCTCTACTTCCTTTTCCTGTAATATTTTATCTCCTTTAGATCCGGAGACTGTAGGTGAAACTAGAGGAGAAATGTTAGTCTGTTCAGGGCCCACCTCTTCTGTCATTTTCTCAGTAGTTTCTTCTGCAACACTTGTGGTTGAGGGATCAGTACCCAAGTCCTCTATAATAGGAAGATTAAATCTTTTGAAGGCCTTCTGGAGGATCTCTTCTGTGTCGTTGGCTACCTTGTTAGTCTCACCAAGCATAAGTTGATTTATCCTTGCTTTGCTTTTGAACTCATCCTTACAATCTTTGAATATCATATTCATTGTCTTGGGATCGATTGAAGGATATAGCTAAATAGCTATTTGTTCCTGGATTTCTAGGTCTTTAGCTTGGGCAGTGTTCTTTCTTGTTTCTAGTTCCTTCTCCAAGCTTTTAGGGATCAGAGATATAATTTCAGTAAATGCTTTGTTGTAGATATTTAGATACCTGACTATGGCATCTTGTAATATCTTCTTATCTGCTTCACCATAATCATCATAGAACTCAACCATTGGCTGAAGATTTCTATCCACTATGACTGATTTGATTATGTCGTCAATGTGAAGAGTGGGTTTTTCAACATATTCCTCTATCTTTTCTTCTTCCTTTTGTCCGGTAGAGGGTTGACTGGATGATTTCTTCTTTTTCTTCATTTTCCTGATTTCTTCATTAGATTCACTCTCCTCTTCATCCCTTTGACTTACATAAGCCCTTGTGGCTTTTGTCTTTGACCTTTTCTCTCCTTTGCCAAATGCTTGGACTTCCGGTTTTGAGCTTTTAGCAGGGACAGGGGCTGATCTCTTTGATGATCTGGTCCGGGTGGAAGTTTCTACCGGAGCACTTTCCTCACTTTTCTTTTCTGCCTCTTTCTTCTCTTCCTTAGCCTTTTTCCTCTTTTCCCTGTTGGCATCAAGTGCCTCCTTTGAGATGCCTAGGCCTTTTGCAATTTCTTCAACTTCTTTTCTAACTTTCTTCTTCATTTCAGGTTGCCTGAGTTCCACATGAACCTTTATACTTAGCTCTTCAAAGGTTCCAAACCTCTCTGCCTTTGGATCCTTTGGCTGACTTAGCATGTGTTGAACATGCAGCTCCACAATTTGTTCATCAACTTCATACCCCATAGGCATGATCCACACAGTTCTTGGTTCTACTGCCTTCATTAGGCACTAATCTATCTCTACCATAAAGCATATTGTGTCTTTGTATTTCTCAACAAGAGACTAGGGAATTCTTTCTCTTGCTTGCATCATGCTATGAAAGTTCTTGAAATATCCCCACAGGGCTGTATTTCTTGCTTTAGCATCCCCAAGCCCATGCAAATAGTCTCTGATCTGAACTGCTACCGGTTTGTCATTTTGCCATACCCATCCATTTGATCCGGGCAAGTCATTCATGAAGTAGAAAAATAAACATACTATTAGTGCACCATATTTGAAAGAGTTTTTCTTGTCCTTTTTGATCTTTTGTATGTTTTCCATTAATTGGCTCAAAAGAAGTTCACAGAGATCATATTTTGCATTTTTTCTCAGCATCTCATAGGCAGTATATATTGCAGTTCTGGATACTGAATTCTCCCTACTGGAGTGATATATCTTGTATTCTATTATCATAGATGCAAATTTGATGTCCGGGTAAGTAATATCTTCAATAGTCATTGACCTCTTATCAAATTTTGATCCAGTGGCCTCAGTTACAATGTTGTTTTTGACATATTTGAGGACAGGTATCCCTCCGGAGGAGTATAAGCCAGTTACTGCCCTAATTGCCTCCTTTGTGATCTTGCAAGGTCTGTTCAGCCATAGGAAGTTATCATGCACCCTACTCAACACATACCAGACCCATTCATCTTCTTCAAAGTAGGGGAAATGAATGAATTGATCAAAATGTTTCTCTTGGATACCCTTATATTCTGGTTTGAGCTCAAAGGCGTCGTCTATCAGTTGTTTGTGATAGATATCTCTTAGTTTGAATTCCCCAAATTCTTCAATAGTTGCATGTATATAAACCCTAATGTCTTCGGTGTGCAAAACACCATGCGGAACACTAGAGAAGGCTCCTAGGGGATCTACCTCCAAGGATTTGTATAGATGCTTCTTAAAAATGGGGCGAGGTCTATTAGAAATCTTTACTATATTCGGAGTAGCCATCATCAAGGATTTGTACTGAAAGATATCAAGAATGAAAAATACCTTTTACGTTGATTAGGGCAAACACGATGAAATCTAGATTGAGCTATATGAAGAATCATCTTGATCTTTGGGGAAGTAGTTGTAGAGCTCCTTTTCTTTCTTCTTCGCATGTGCAAATGTGTAAATGACAAATGAATGAGCTCTTTTATTCCAAAAAGCCCTAATTTACACCCTGCAATAAATGCGTAACCTAATTCATTCTGGTTTGCCTTGTTTTCCTTGTTCAAGGAGGAAGAAACTCATCCGGATCATTATGATGCCTTTGTGATCAATGTTAATGATGAATCATAATGTCCACTTCTCCTTCTGATCATCTCATGTATCTACAGACCAGGCCAATCATGTGAGAAACCTGTTCTACCGGAAGACTTGTTTAACCAGACCAATTCTGAAGGAATTAAACTTTTTAAATTTTCTTGCTGATCTCTCAAATCTTTACCTGACCTTCTTTAGATGTTTCTCTAGAAACCCTTTGATCCACAGCTCTTCTTGTGCTAGTTCCGGCACCAATTGACTGGCTGGGGGAACAAGGTTTTATTTATGTCTCCCCTTGAGCTAGAGCTCACTTTTTAGTTTCCGGAAGGAATATCAGCACTAGAGTCTGGTGTGGATCCAACCTCTATATTCTCTATACTTTTCTTCACCCAAATCTTGTTCATCTCACTTTTAACATCATCCACATTCACTTTTTGTTTCCCCTTATCTTGATTCTGATTATGATATACCGGACCTCTTTTGTCCTGATTCTTGCTTCTACAGAATCTTGCAATATGACCGGATCTATTGCAAATTTGGCAAACAACATTTCTCTGCATATTTGATTGATATCCTCTTGATCTACATTGATTAGCCATATGACCTATTCTATTGCATGCAAACATCTACCATTGAATGATTTGTTCATTTCTATATTTCTGCATTCATGAGATTTGTGACCATACCTTTTGCAGTTAAAACACTGTCCGGAGAAGGATGAATTAGTCTGATTCATTCTCTTTCTACATTGATTAGCTTTGTGACCAAAGTGATTACAGCTGTGGCAGTATCCATTGAAGGATGGATATCTTTGAGCATTGGGCTGTCTTACCGGAGGTCTTCTAGGCCTGTTCCTTGGATTTTCTAATCTAAAATTCTTCTAACCAGATCCAGAGCTTTCTCCTTTCTCATATCCCAAACCACACTTGTCATCTGCCCTCTTTTGACTTCCAAGAAGAACTTCAAGTTGAGCAGAACTTATCTTGAATTTCTCTTTATATTCATTTGTTGTTTGAAGATCCCTTTTGAGAGAGACAATTTGATCCTCAAGTTTTTCTTCATTTTCTTTAGCATCTTCAAGATCAGATTCAAGATGTCTGATAATTCTATCCATTTAGTGGCAATCTTCTGATTTCTCTTTGAGGGATTGTCTTAGATTATCTTCAGTTTTTCTTTTCTCTTCAATCTCTTGGGTAAACTTTATAACTCCTGATTCCATTTCATGTCTTACCATAATGACTTCTTTTGATAACTTTTCACATAACTTGGTTTTTTCAGTCAACTCTTCATTTGCATCATTAGCTTCACCTTGTCTTGCCAATTGCTGAAGCAGCTCCTTTCTCTTTTTCATAGAGAGACTTAATTTGTCTTTTAGTTCTCTCATAAAATCATTAGCTTGTTTGAGTCTTTCCTTTAATTCATTGACTTCAGAGTTTGACTGTTCAAGATCCTCAAGGGTAGTCTTGAGTTGCTCCTTTAAACCATATGCATCCATTTGGATTCCCAGATCTTCCTCGAGCTGTTAGACTCTATTAGGAGGAACCTGGCTCTGATACCAATTGTTGATAACTGAGAGGGGGGTGAATCAGTTATCCTAATTAATTCTTCTTTCTAAACTTTCTTATTAATCAATGCTGAATTAATTCAGACAAGAAAACACAACCATGAAATGGAAATACACATGACACAATATTTTTGACATGGAAACCTTGTTAAGGGAGAAAACCATGGGGTGATTAACCTAAGATTGTATTCTCTGTTAGAAGAATAGAAAAACAGAATGGCACTTGCCAATTAGGGCTCACTGCCCAAGCACACTGCTCACAAGAGGCACACTACCTACAAGAGACTCACTGTCTACAAAAGGAATATTATACAATACTTGCACTAATTGGGAGCATCTATAAATGCTGGAGTTTAGTTTCGGTTAAGCTTAGTACACTGATCTGCTGCACTTCATCTTTCCTCATCTCTTTTGCTGCTTTCCTTTCACATACCAGACCTTCCTTCTTGCTTCTACTCTGCTCTTCTACTTTTATTTGCACACCACAAAGAACAACTACTGCTCTCACAACTAAATCCATCGTGTATATATATCAGCACAAGTAATTTCATCACCTTTCTAGTCGGCACTCGGAATAGTCAATATTTTCACTAATTCTGATCTGTCAGCTGAATCCTTGCACATCAAGTAATGTGGATCAAGTATATGCTTGTAGAAATCATTAATCATGTCAGCCAAACATGATTCATGCCTTCATAACCTTTACCACCATCAGTAACACATCCGGAAAGTAGTCTGATGTTCAGTCAGTCAGTTCTTCCTCTGTTCACACTGTCACTCAGGAATCCAGTACTCAACTATTCATATATTTTTCCTCATCTATCATCGGAGGCTAAATCCTTGGAATATAACACTCAAGGTAGTCCTCTTGACTTCCCCAAATCTGTACTTCACCAAGACACTTCCTCTGAGAGTTTCAGACCTATTTGTCAGACCTTGCCACATGCTCTATTCTTATTTACCAGACCACAACAATCTTCATTCTGACTTCCGGTAGAGACACACCATGTCCTACGGATGTATGGGATGAACTTTGTTGCCATCAATGACAACAATCATGAATCCATATAGTGTCTCTTGCCAACAAGGGCAGTGTATTTATTACAATGTGAAATTAGGTTTTGCAAAGGATAAAAGGTTGCATAATCATGCATTTGAACCACTTTGCATTTTGAAGAAAACAAATAGAAGAGCTTTTGAACTGCAAATTCACAGATTAAAGAATGAAGAGCGAATTCAACTAGAAATTGATCAATCCTAAACTGGCAGAAGAAAAAGGTACTTCTCTATAAAG
This sequence comes from Cunninghamia lanceolata, assembly GCA_027924645.1. Taxonomy (NCBI): domain Eukaryota; kingdom Viridiplantae; phylum Streptophyta; class Pinopsida; order Cupressales; family Cupressaceae; genus Cunninghamia; species Cunninghamia lanceolata. The sequence continues at coordinate 12,429,125 of BSBN01001272.1, read as the reverse complement.
CTTTGAATCTAAAATCTGTTGAGATGGCTTCTCCTCATGTTGTTGACATTACTGAAAAGCCTCAACCTAAATTTAAGAAGCATCATCACAAATTAATAGAAGTCAACCTGTTAGGTGCTTTTTCAAGTGTTCCATATGGTGTGTTGCATGTTGAAGATATTAGGGTTTATATTCATGCAAACATAGATGAATTTGGTGATTCAAGGTATGTAGACTTGTTTGAGAGTCATCTCAGGGATGAAAATTACGATCTTAAACCTGAGTATAAGGCATTGCATGATAAACACTTTATTTAGATTATGGGGTTTCCAACATTTGATGAAGATGAATGGGTTTGATATGTTTTGAGTCAAATGCATGATGAATTCATTTGGTTGTTAAAATCATTCAAGAGTACCAAAGATGTTATCAGAATTGTAACTGGGTTAAACTCAACCAGTGGATTACCCATGTTAAAATCTATGAAAAACCAAACTATTACCGATGCAACCAGTGCCAAATTTGATAGAAGGGTGTTGATAACTAAGAAGGGGGGTGAATCAGTTATCTTAATTAATATAACTTTCTATTCTTCTTAATAACTAGTGCAACATCAAAACAAATAAGCATCCATAACCATGAAAGCAGAAACAAAATCAATACACATAACATAGTGATTTTGACGTGGAAAACCCTGTTAAGGGAAAAACCACAGGGTGACTAACCCAAGATTGTATTCTCTATTAAAAGAATAAAAGTACAAAATGGCACTTGCCAATTAGGGCTCACTGCCTGAGCACACTGCTCACAAGAGGCTCACTACCTACAAGATATAAAGAAAGTAACAAGATACTTGAACTGATGAGAAGCATCCACATATGCTGAGGTTCAGTTCTGGTTAGGCTCAATACACTGATCTACTGCACTTCATTCTTCCTCTTCTTTGGTGCTACTATCCTGTCACATACCAGACCTGTATTATTGCTTCAACACTGCTTTATGCTTTTCTTCACACTTTACAATACCACACACACACTTCTCATTGAAATCCATCTGGTATATATATCCGCACAAAGGATTTCAACATCCTTTTAGTCAGCATCCAAAATACTCAATATTTTCTCAAACTCTAGTCTGTAGGCTGAATCCTTACTTACCAAGTGATGTGTATAAAAGAGATGCTAATAGAAGTCATCAATCATGTCATCCCATCGTGAATGATCCCTTAAGAAGCTTGATCACCATCAATATCTCATCTAAATTAAGGTTTGATGCTCTGCCGGTCAGGTCTTCCTCAGTCTACTCTGCTAAAGAGGAACCCAATACTCAGGTGCTTATATCTTTTCACTCTTTCATCACCAGAGGCTCAATCTCTAGAATATATCAGTCATGATACTCCTCTTGACTTTCTCAAGTCCACACTTTGCTGAGATACTTCCTCTGAGAGATCCAGACCTAATTGTCAGACCTTGCTGCATGCTTTGTTCTTGCTTGCCGGACCACAACACTCTTCAATCTGACATCCGGTATAGACATATCATGTCTTGCGGATGTGTGGGAAGGAATTTGTTGCCATAAATGACAACATTTATGAAGCCACATAGTGTCTCTTGCCAACAATCTCCCCCTTTGGCATTGATGGCAACACTTAGTGAAAAATGACTAAGTGTCACACTACACTCCCCCTTGGCTAATGCTCTGTTCTTATGTACACTTTTCTGGAGCTCCTCCTTAGTTAGATCCCACATTTTTCACTACTCCTCACTCCCTTTTTAACATCAATGGTAAAGGGTAGGATCCACATACCAAAATTTCCAAAAACAATCTATACTTGGCTGCATAAATATATATACATAACATACTTACATATACTGAAGTATATCTGCAAAAGTTGTCTTCAACTGGACAAATTTTGTTGCCCAACTCTGCTTCATCTTGTCCAAAATTGAGATGTGACTACTCAACAAGAATGCAAAAGCTTCTGCCCTCTTTAGATCTGTGGATCACTGGTCCGGGTTGTGGTCTGAGCATCAGATAGGGCCTCATGCATGGCCTCTAATTTAGGGATAATTATCCCTCTAAGTTCACTTAACCTATTTATTCTATTTCTCTTCTCCTTCTCTAGCTTCTTTATTTCATTTATGACTGTAATAGTTTGACACTCTTGATTTACTATGGAGGAGGTGAGAGGATCAAAACTTTGAGATAGACTTGACAGTTTATCCTCTTGTTCTTTCACTTTCTTCTCAATATCTTGTCACTTTAGACCAAGATAAACAAAATTTATATATTTCTCTGCCATCTTTAAGAGCATTTTCTAAGCTCTTTATCCCAATATTCATATTTCTCATATCATTTGTTATTAGCCCTTGTACTTCAGAGAGTCTCTTTCCTAAAAATTCTTTCCAGACTTTATCTTCAGCTGACTTCTCCAAAGAATCAAAATGTGTGCTAATTGAATTAATAAGAGATTTTAATTTACCAGATGAAGAGGTTGAAAGATCCTTCTAGAAGGATGGCATGATTTTCTCCAGTGCATCAGATGCAATCTCTATTAGCTCACAGTCTTCCATGTGAGACTTCAAAAGTTTTTCTTTTGCCTTTGCTTGAGCAAAGGATGCTATCTTCATAGTTTGAACTAGGGATAGAGAATCAAAATTGAATGGTCCTTGAAGTAGCTCCGGTTCATTAATCTCCATCATTTCTTTAGTCAAGAAATCTTTAACAGTTTCTGCAGTGTCTCTTGCCAGAGACAAAGTCTTCTTTCCTTTTGCAGCCTCAGTACTGTCACTTGTGGTCTTCTCTATTTGACCTTCTTCTCTTCCCTTCACTTCTTGTCCTTGGTGTCTGCTTCTCCAAGAACTTCCTCTTCTGGAATAGAGGAATCTAAGTCTTTATCTTTCTCTTTACTTGTCTCCTTTGTCTCTTCTGCAACTGTCTCAGTAGATTCTCCTTTGTCATCCATGGCAGAGAGTTCATCACCTAAGTCCTCTATAACAGGAATATTGAATCTTTTATAGGCATTCTGAAGGATCTCTTCAGTCTCTTTAGCCACCTGATCAGTCTCTCCGAGCATAAGCTTATTCATTCTGGCTTTGCTCCGAAACTCATCCTTGCAATCTTTGAAGATCATGTTTATTTGCTTTGGAGTTATGGAGGGATAGAGTTGGATAACAATCTGCTCCCGGATTTCTAGGTCTTTTGCCATGGCATTGTTCTTTCTTATTTCAAGTTCCTTTTCTAGACTTTTAGGAATCAGAGATATAATTTCAATGAATGCTTTGTTGTAGATGTTTAAATACCTGACTGTAGCTTCTTATAGGATCTTCTGATCAATGTCACTATAATCATCATAAAATTCAGTCATTGGTTTCAAGTTCCCATCCACAGTGACTGATTTGATGATATCATCAATGCAGAGAGTAGGTCTTTCAACGAATTCTTCTACCTCTTGTTCCTTGTCTTGACCGGTAGAGGATTCACAGGATACTTTCTTCTTCTTCATTTTCTTAACTTCCTCATTGGTCTCATTTTCTTCATCAATCTTCTGACTTGTATAGGACCTTGTTGCATTTTTCTTTATTCTCTTCTCTCCCTTTCCGAATGCCTAGGCTTCTGGTTTTGATGCTTTTTGGCTCTTAGATGTGGCAGGTGCAGATCTTTTAACTTTTCTATTTCTTGCCTTTCTTTCTCTACTCTTTCCATCTTCTCTTTGTTGGCATCAACTGCCTCCTTTGATATTCCATGTCTCTTGGCAAATTCTTCTACTTCTTTTCTCACTTTTCTCTTGATTTCAGGCTATCTCAGTTCAACATGAACTTTTACACTCAGCTCTTGGAATGTTCCAAACCTTTCTACCTTAAGCTCCTTGGGCTGACTCAGCAGGTGTTGGATGTGCAGCTCTAGGATTTTCTCATCAGCCTCATACCCCATTGGCATGATCCACACTATTCTTGGTTCCACTACCTCCATTAGGCATTGATCAGTGTCTACCATGAAGCACACTGTATCTTTGTGTTTTTCAACTAGAGATTGGGGGATTCTCTCTTTGGCCTGCATTATGCTTTGGAAGTTTTTGAAGTAACCCCATAGTGTTGTATTTTGTGCCTTGGCATCACCAAGCCCATATAAATAATCCCTGATTTGTATGGCAACAGGTCTATCATTTTTCCATATCTAGCCACTAGCTCTGGGTAGCTCATTCATATAGTAGAAGAATAGGCAAAGTATCAAGCCACCATACTTGAATGAATTCTTTTTATCTTTCTTTATTTTCTACAAATTCTCTAACAGTTGGTTCAGGAGAAGCTCACAAAGATCATAGTCAGCATTTTCTCTTAGCATATGATAAGCAATGTAAATTACAGTTCTGGGTACTGAATTTTCCCTACTGGAGTGATATATCTTGTAACCAATTATCATGGATGCAAACTTGATATCCAGATTAGTGATATCTTTAATTTTCATTGCCCTCTTGTCAAATTTTGATCTGGTAGCCTCACTCACAGTTTGGTTTTTGACCGATTTGAGAACATGTAACCCTCCGAATGAGTGCAAACTGGTTACCACTTTAATAGCATCTTTTGTGATCTTAAATGGTCTATTCAACCACATGAAATTGTCATGCACTCTGCTCAAAACATACTGAACCCACTCATCTTTTGCAAAACAGGGGAAATGGATGCATTGTCCAAAATGCTTATCTTGGATGGCCTTGAATTAGGGTTTAAGTTCAAGTGATTCATCTATCAGTTGCTTGTGGTAGATATCCATCATCTTGGATTCCCCAAATTCTTCAATGTTTGCGTGTATGTAAACCCTAATATCTTCTACATGCAAAACCTCGTGCGGAATGCTAGAAAATGCACCTAGGGGATCAACTTCTAGGGATTTGTAGGGATGTTTTCTAAATTTAGGGTGCAGCCTATCAATGATCTTCATAACATTCAGAGTAGCCATCTTTCAAAGATTCAGAGAGAGATATTCAAGAGCGAAAAATACCTTTTATGTTTCTAGGGTTCACAATATGAACTGGAATGAATTGCTAGATGAATCAACTTCTACGGTTGATCTTGGAGAGGTTTGAGATAATTTTGTTGTAGAGCTCCTTCTCTCTTCTTCTCGAATGCAAATGTGCAAATGATGAACAAAAGAACCCTTTTATTTCTACGCAAACCCTAATTCCATTTTGCAATAAATGCACACCTTAAGTTATTCTGGTTGCCTTATTTTCCTTGTTCTGAGAGAGATCTATCCAGATCACTTAGATGCACCTAGAATGACACCTTACAAGGTGTCTCCCTTTCTCCAATCATTCCATCTAACCGCAAATCCAAATATTTCAATTATACCAGATCTATTTGTGAAAATCCTGTTCTTACCGGATGACTGTTAAACTGGATCAATCTGGGAAGATTAACCTCTTCTAAATTTCTTGCGAATCTTTCATATCTTTACCAAGGCTTATTTAGATGTTTCTCTAAGAACCCTTTAATCCGCAACTTTCCATGTGCCAATTTCAGGCACCAATTGACTGGCTGGGGGAACAAGTTTATTTTGTGACTCCCCCTAAGCTAGAGCTCATCTATTTAGTTCCCAGAAGGAATATCAACACCAGATTCTGGTGTGGATCCATCCTCAACATTTTCTGTACTCCTCTTCACCCAAATCTTGTTCATCTCCCTTTGAATTTCATCCGCATTCACTTTTCCTTTTCCTTTGTCTTGGTTTTGATTATGATGCACCGGACCCTTTTTGTCCTGATTCTTACTTCTACAGAATTTGGCAATATGGTGGGATCTATTGCAATTGTCGCAAACAACATTTCTTTGCATATTTGACCGATATCCTCTTGATCTACACTAATTAGCCATATGTCCCATTCTATTGCATGCAAAGCATCTACCATTGAGTGAATTGTTCATTTGCATATTTCTACACTCATGAGATTTGTGACCATACCTTTTACAATTAAAAGATTGTCCAGAGAAGGATGAATTAGTATGATTCATTCTTCTTTTGCACTAATTTGCTTTATGACCAAAGTTATTGCAATTGTGGCAGTATCCATTGAAGGATGGATATCTTTGAGCATTTAGCTGCCTTATCGAAGGTCTTATAGGTCCGTTCCTTGGATTTCTTGATCCAGAGTTCTTCTAATGGAATCTGGAGCTTTCACCTTTCTTATACCCCAAGCCTTGCTTGTCATCTACCCTCTTTTGGCTTTCAAGAACAAATTCAAGCTGAGCAAAGCTTATCTTGAATTTCTCTTTGTATTCATTTGTTGTTTGAAGATCCCTTTTTAGAGTGTCAATCTGATTCTCAAGTTGTTCTTCATTATCTCTAGCTTCTTCAAGATTAGATTCTAGATGTCTGATTATTCTATCTATTTTGTGGCAATCTTCTAACTTCTCCTTGAGAGATTGTCTTAGATCATCTTCAATTTTTCTTTTCTCTTCAATTTCTTGGGTGAATTTCATAACCCCTGATTCCATTTCATGTCTTACCATAATGACCTCTTTTGATAGCTTCTCACATAACTTATTCTTCTCTTTTAGATCTTCATCAGTATTATTGGCTTCATTTTGACTTGCTAATTGTTGAAGTAGATCCTTTCTCTTTTTCATAGAGATACTCAGTTTCACTTTTAGTTCATTTATGAAATCATCAGCATGTTTGAGTCTTTCCTTCAAGTTATTGATTTTAGAGTGAGATTGCTTAAGATCATCTAGGGTAGACTAAAGTTGTTCCCTCATACCATACATATCCATTGAGATTCCCAGATCTTCCTCAAGCTGTTAGGCTCTGTTTGGAGGAACTTAGCTCTGATACCAATTGTTGATAACTGAGAAGGGGGTGAATCAGTTATCTTAATTAATTTAACTTTCTATTCTTCTTAATAACTAGTCCAACATCAAAACAAATAAGCATCCATAACCATGAAAGAAAAAACAAAATCAATACACATAACATAGTGATTTTGACGTGGAAAACCCTGTTAAGGGAAAAACCATAGGGTGGCTAACCCAAGATTGTATTCTCTGTTAAAAGAATAGAAGTAGAAAATGGCACTTGCCAATTAGGGCTCACTGCCTAAGCACATTGTTCATAAGAGGCTCACGACCTACAAGATACAAAGAAAGTAACAAGATACTTGAAATTATGAGAAGCATCCACATATGCTGAGGTTCAATTCTGGTTAGGCTCAATACATTGATCTACTACACTTCATTCTTCCTCTTCTTTGGTGCTACTGTCCTGTCACATACCAGACCTGTATTACTGCTTCAACACTGCTTTCTTCTTTTCTTCGCACTTTACAATACCACACACACACACTTCTCATTAAAATCCATCTGGTATATATATCCGTACAAAGGATTTCAACATCCTTTTAGTCAGCATCCGGAATATTCAATATTTTCTCAAACTCTAGTCTGTCAACTAAATCCTTACTTACCAAGTGATGCATATAAAAGAGATGCTTATAGAAGTCATCATGTCAGCCCATCATGAATGATCCCTTAAGAAGCTTGATCACCATCAATATCTCATCCGAATTAAGGTCTGATGCTCTGCCAGTCAGGTCTTCCTCAGTCTACTCTGCCAAAGAGGAACCCAATACTCAGGTGCTTATATCTTTTCACTCTTTCATCACTGGAGGCTCAATCTCTGGAATATATCAGTCATGATACTCCTCTTGACTTTCCCAAGTCCACACTTTGCTGAGATACTTTGTCTAAGAGATCCAAACCTGATTGTCGGACCTTGCTGCATGCTTTGTTCTTGCTTACTGGACCACAACACTCTTCAATCTGACATCCGGTATAGACATATCATGTCTTGCGAATGTGTGGGAAGGACTTTGTTGCCATTAATGACAACATTCATGAAGCCACACAGTGTCTCTTACCAACAGAGGGCTATGCCTATAAATGACATTATAGAACTGGATGTGAAGTTTGCTTCCATGGTGATTGGCTACAAGATATATCACTCCAGCAGGGAAAATTCTATCTCTGGAACTGCCATATATGCAACATATCAAATGTTAAATGAGAATGTAGATTATGAACTTTGTGAGCTGTTACAGAACCAACTGATTCAAAACTTGAACAAAATCAAAAGGGATAAGAAAAACACTTTTAAATATGGTACATTGGTTCTATGCTTGTTTTTCTATTATATGAATGAAGTACTTGGAGTAAAGGGTGTTCACTAGACTAATGATGAGCTAGTTGCCATTCAGATCAGAGATCTTCGCAGTATTGGTGATTTTAAAGCTCAGAAAACTGTAATATGGGGTTACTTCAAGAATTTTTAGAGTATGATGCATTTAAGGGAAAGAATCCCTAAATCAATTGTTGAGAAGTACAAAAATGAAATATGCTTCATGGTTGACACTGATCAGTGTCTAATGGAAGCAGTGGAACCTAGAACTGTTTGGATCATGCCCATGGGGTATGAAGTAGATGGAAAAATTTTGAATATGTATGCTCAACATCTTCTAAGAAATCCTAGACACAATGGTTGAAATATTTGGAACATATGAGGAGCTAAGTTTAAAACTTCATACTGAGATTAGAGAATTTGAAACTAATAGGAAAGTAAGAAAAGAAGTTGAGCAATTGGCTAAAAATTTGGGCCTAACTAAGGAGGCTGTGAGGAAATTCAGGGAAAGAACTAAAAAAGCTAAGAAAGAGAAACAAGATAAGAAACAAACAAGTGCTCCGATGGAACCCTCTTCCACTTCAAGAACTACTAGGAGCTCTTCTTCTGCCCTTGTTCCTCCTAAGACTACAAAACTAGAAGCAAAATCATCCAGAAAAAGGGAGAAAAGGAAGAAAACAAAAGCATCCCAGACCTATGAAAGCATAAGAGAAGAAGAAGAAGATACAGATTCTAACATTGCGATCAAAGAACTAAAAGCCACAGGCACAAAAGCAGCTAAGATATCCAAGGAGATGCCCTCTGAAAGCCAAAGGGAAAGCAAGAGGTAAAAGATAGAGGCATATATAGAGAAGCCTACCCTTTCAGTAAATGACATCATTAAATTAGTTACTGTAGATGGAAACTTGGCTCTAATGACAGAATTCTATGATGACTACAGTGATGCTGACAAAAGAGTACTCGAGGAAGCAACGGTAAGATATTTAAATATCTACAAGGCTCTTATTGAGATATGTTCATTGATACCAAAAAGCCTTGAAAAAATTTTGGAACTGAGAAAAGAGAATGCAAAAAGCAAGGATCTTGAGATCTGAGAATAAATATTAATACAACTATGCCTCTAAATTGCTTAGAAGCAAATGAATTTGATATTCAAAGAAGCCAATGATGAGTTCTGAAGTAAAAAATGAATGAATAAGCTTATGCTTGGGGAGACAAACAAGATTGTAAAGGAAACCAAAGAGATTCTCTGGAGTGCTTTGAAAAAGCACAATCTTCCTGTTGTAGAGAACGAAAATGTAGAGATTGAATCCTCAGACATGGATGTCGAAGGATTAAAGAAGAACAAGAAACATTCTATTCTGGAAGAGGAGGTGCAAAAAGAAGGAGAGGAATTATTGATAGAAGAAGCAAATGTTGGCCATGATCCTCTAGATTCTACTGCTATTGATGACTCTGGAAAGGGCCAAGAGAAAGAAGAAGAAAAAGAGAAAGAGGCAAAGGGAAAAGAAGATCTAGCAGAAGGAGATGGTGCTAATGCACCAAAGCAAAATAGTCCAATTGCTGCCACTAACAAAGCACAAGGGAAGGAAACTAAAATAGCAAGTGTGGCAAGAGACACTGTGAATGTAGTGCAGAGTTTTCTTAGCAAGGAGATGCTAGAGTTAGATGAGATGGAACTAATACAAGGACCAATCAATTATGGCACTCTCTCTGTGGATCAAATACTGAATATATCATCATTCACATAGGCCAAGGTGAGGGAAAAATTATTGAAGTCTCACATAGAAGATAGTGAGTTGATAAGCCTAGCATCTAGAACATTGGAGAAGATCATGCCCACATATTAGAAAAATACATCTGATTCTCCTTCTGGTAATTTGAAAAATCTTGTGCATTTTGTAAATACAAATTTTGAGTCCTTTGAGAGGTTAGCTGAAATGAAGGCCTGGAAATAATTTTTGGATAGAAGGTTTAGTGAACTAAAAGGTCTTATAGATAATGATAGAAAAACACTCGATATTGGTATAAAGAGTATTGAAAATGCTCTTAAGGATGGTGGTGATGTATATAAGTTTTGTTTATCATGGCCCAAAATAGTAGAGGATATTGAGAAAAAGATAAAGGAGTAGGAAAAAAAGTTGCTAGACCTATCTCAAAGTTTTGATCCTTTAACAGTATCTCCGGTAAGCCAAGAATGTCAAGCAATTAGCTTGACAAATGAAATAAAGAAACTTATCAAGGAAAAGAAGAACATTATGGAAAGAATGGGTGAGCTCCAGGGACTGATTACCCCTAGGTTGGAAACAATGTTTAATACCTTGTCAGAAGCCCAAAGTACTGCCCGGACAAGTGATCCCCCAGATCAAAGGAAAGCAGAAGCATATGCATTTCTGTTGAGTGGACACATTTCAATTCTGGATGGTATGAAAAGAAGTTGGGCCACCAAATTTGTACAGTTAAAGAGTACTTTTGCATATATCCTTAAATATATGTAAATATAACATATGGATTGTTTGTACATATGCGGTCATATATATAGAGTTTTTACATCATTAATGATTGCGGACCCCACCCTTTGCCATTGATGTCAAAGGGGGAGTGAAGATTAGTGAAAAATGAGGAATCCAACAAAGGGGGAGCATCAAAAAGCAGTGTGAGCAATAGTATGAAGCACAAGCAAAGGGGGAGTTATTTTGACACTTAGTCATTTTTTACTACGTGTTGCCAGTCATTTTTTACTACGTGTTGCCATAAATGCCAAAGGGGGAGATTGTTGGAAAGAGACACTCCTAGGCATGATAAGTGTTGTCATTGATGGAAACTAAGTCTTTACTACACATCTGTATTTCATAATTTGCCCATACCAGAAATCAGATTGAAGATTTATCTAAGTCTGGGTAGTTAAGAACATAGCAGACGACAGGGTCCGGTATCTTCGTCCGGATCTCTCCAGTGGAAAGTCTTAATTTACTGTGGATCTAAGGTATTCATAAGCACTATTAATACAATCTAAATCTATACTTTTGGCCTCCGGTGATAAAGGATTCAAAAGTCATTAGCTTCTGAGTATTGGGTTAACAGTTTGACAGAGCAGACAGAATAAGAACGAGCCGACCTTGTAAATGATCTTGGTTCCAGATGTATGGAAGTTGTTGATTGGGCAATTAGTGATGACCAGTGATAGTGGATGACTTGATTGATGATTTGTGAGTGCAAATTTTGGTCCACGACTCAAGTTATGCACGGATCTAGCCGACAGAGTAGAGTATTCAATAAAGTTCTAAGTGTTCTTGAAGCTGACTGAAAAGTGATTGAAGATCAAGATGCAGATATATATACCTGATGGATTTGAATGAATTGTGTGTGTGATGTGAATATGGAATAAGTGCAAAAAGAGCAAAGATCCAAGATTTAGATGTTAGCAGAACAGTAAAAAGGGCAGAGTGAAGATGAAGTGTATCAAGTTAGTATTTTGTGCTTAACCAGAACTAAATCCTTGCATTGATAGATGCTAATTATCAGTTTAATTTCATTGTAACCTTCTTTCTATAGGCAGTGAGCCTTCTGAAGGCTATAAGCCTTCTTTTGAGTAGTGAGCTCTGGGCAGTGAGCCTAAATGCATGTGCATTCTCCATTGTAATACTTTTAATAGAGTATAATCTTTGTGGGTTAACCCTCATTGTGGTTTTTCCCTTAACCAGGTTTCCATGTCAAAATCTTGATGTCAAATGTGTTATTTCTATTTCTGCTCATGTGTTGTTGATTCTTGCTTTTCATGATAACATTAATGAAGTAATAAATTTGAATTAACTGCTGCAAGTATTAAAGTTTTAAGACAACTAATTCAACCCCCCTCTCAGTTATCACCTCTAATTCCAACATATATATATATATATATATATATATATATATATATATATATATATATATATATATATATATATATATATATATATATATATATAAAGAGAATATCTATATATTTTATTTGCCACCACAACAAAATAAAGAATAGTATGTATAAATAAATACTTCATTTCACCAAAAGATGTAATAAACCAATATTCTCTTTTCAAGAAGAAAGGTAAAATGTATGCATGTATTTTTCTTCCTTAAACTAATAAAACATCATTTTTATTTCCTTCATTTTTGCAACTAGGTTATGATCAATAAAATATTGCAAGGGAGGGAGAGAGAGTAATTTATCTATTTCTCTAATAACATTATCTACAATGATAAGCAACAACTATAGGATGAATAACATTCTTTCTTTCATATACCTCTTGCAAATAATACATTCTTACAAGGGAAACAATACTATACAAGTGAATCCCCAAAAGAGAGATTTGCTCTCTCATAACCAAACCCATTTACAAGCTCAATGATCCAAGACATAAAAATTTAACCATACAAACTATAACTTGTACAAAACCACAAAACCACCTCAAGACACTCTCATATACTTTCTTCATAGGGGGCCATGAAATCCTGCAAAATAATAGAACTCTTCACATGGCCAAGGGAAGCTCCCCTCCCAACCTTAGGATTACTTGCAAGCCACACCCAAGCTAGGAGGCCTACAAGTAACCCAATTTCATGCTCAAACACACTCACAAAAAACACAATAACACCCAACCCAAGGGATCTTAACATAACTAAATCCATAAATATGGATTCCAAAGGGGGAGAGAGTGGACATCACTCACTCAAGAAGAGGGACCATCAAATAACCATAGTAACCAAAACTCATTTCTCAAGAATAACATAGACTCTTGCTATCAAATAACCATACTTATAGCTCCAAAACCCCAAGGCACTCATGCCATCCAAACTTATACCCAGATCACCCAAACAAGGCCAATGCCTACCAAATGTCCTTATCAAGGAGTGACTTTTCCCGAGGAGTTTCACTCCTCTCTCACCCCACACAAGGTAAACTCCCTCACATGGAGATCTCATACCAACAACCCATAAACCCTTCACAAAACACAAAAAAACACATAAAAATGTCTTAATACAAACATGAAGTAAAATGCAATAAACAAGAGAGTAATGAAGCCTTGAGAGCCTACCTCTCAAGCTTTCAAGTGAATGAAGATGGTTGAAGAAGCTTCCCAAGAGCCTATTCCAAGATCTCCTTAGCTCAAATATCCTTTCCAAGCCCAAAAATCCCATCCAAAATCCAACTCCAAAAATAAAAGAAGAATCCTTCTCACCTCAACAAGAGGGAGATAAACAAGTCTCAAGAAGCATCCCAATGAATGAGGAGGTGACACTTGTCACCTTCTCATTCACTCTCTCAAGCACATCTCTCCACATCTGCTCTCACACATTTGTGAGATATTGAGGTGTAGGGAGATGACACTTATCATCCTCCCATTCCTCCTCAAGAGCACACCTCCCCACAATTGTCCTCACACATGTGTGAGACATAGGGGAAAGGGGAGTAATTGGGGTTCTCTTCCCAAAAGCGCTTATAATGTGTGCTCACACATGTAAGGCCTTTGGGATTCCACCAATCCCTTACATGAACCTAGGGTAGTGGGATTGGGATGTGACAAGTTACCCATCCCTTATCCCAAAACCCTAATTCGTCACTTAACTCCCATGGTCAAATAGAGTGGTCAAATATGAGTTCAAACTCATGATTTGGGCTCTAAAGAGTACCTAACCCATAGGTACTTGACATAGGGCCCCAAAACACATGAAATAAACATAATAAAGCTCAAAAATCAACATTTAAGTATCCCCTAAAACCCATGAACGAAAATGGACACATGGACGACACTCATCATCCACCCCATCCTAAGTCAACCTTAGGAGACTCAAATAAAAAAACAAATCATTAACACAATAACATTCATTCTCAAACAACATATAACTTTAGTCAACCTTAGGGATTAGGTAGGCATCACGAGGATTATTAACTGGGGTTACTTGTGAGACCTTTGATTTCTATTGGCCATGGAATTAACCTACACACTTACACAAACACAATAGGTCTAATGTGTAACATAGCTGAAGCAACTTTAATTGCACACACACGATGTCACACAAGTACATATATTTCAATTAGATCCATTCCATAAGAGCTGGTATAATTTACTATATTTTCAAACCAGATCTCTTTCAAATCAACATTGTCTTGATCATGCAAATCATAATTCAATATACTAGTCCATTTCCTCAAACTAGCTTGAATTTTTAATTCAACTGCATCATGTAATTCAAGACATTCATTATCATAGAAAAAATAGAATATAACCTAAGCATGTATGGTTACATCATCAGTAATATAACAACACATCTATCTACTTCAATCACAAAATAATGCCATCAAAAGTCTAATGGATGAAACCAACAATCCCCAATAATATTCAATGTCAAAATAGAAATCCAAGGATAACAAGTATATCAAGTCGAAACAAAGATTCTAACAAGGTGGTCTCACATCAATTCACTAAGGATCATTTCTAAGTAGAATTGAGTGATATATAATCAATCTAAATTAAGATATGCATCTCCTACCCATACTCAAATCATACACAACTACCTTATAATTAGATCCACAACAATACAATATCACCTATCGAACTGGGTTACAATATCGTATACCATAGCCTAAGTCAAGGTGTATCAATACAATTAGGTCTAGTAGTGCAACTAAACCTGTCACATATGGTTGGGCCTCACATACCCCCTAGAGCTAAACTCCCTCCTAGAATTTAACATGGAGGTAAGGTAGAGACACCCACCTTCAAACCAAGCCAACATGGCGGTGAACTCAAAGTGATTTCTTAATTGAAAGGTAAGAAAATCAATTAGACACTTAATAAAGTAATCACTTAACAATTAATCTAGATGATACCATCCTCCAAGATAGGAGAAACCTAGTATCCAAGAATAATGCTCTCACCAATTAACTTTACTAGCGTTACGAAATAAAAATACAAATGGCATTAGATGCGCTAAGATATATCACCAAGTATTACAAGGTCATAAATGATGAAGTCATACCAAAGAAGGTTAGAACCACTAAAGACATTTTGTTATCACTTATAAAATATACCAGATTCCTAATAACTTAGACTCAAGTATAAACAACCAATAGGAAGTTGGGAAACCCAGCTAGTTGTCAATAAGCAAAACTGATCATAGCCCCAAACACACATTTAACTCAACATACCACTAATGCTAAACTATAACTATTTAGGTTTCATGCAAGATGTGACTCACAAGTCTTGAATGTCTTCTCTAACAATAGGACTTCAATTTACTGTCAAGGTGGAGCTTGCAAAAATTTCTAAGAACCAAAACATGTTCAAGCATTCTTAGGGTCAAGAGCTAAAAACTAAACACCCATGTCTCTAGATAGTCAAGAGTCAACTTAAAATAATAGAAGAATTCATAAGGCCTTCAACACAAGGGAACCAATATCACAAGGATAATGAGTCTACACAACAAAAGGATGATCTCAGGGTTTCCTATCATGACCACCCATTCAAATCTTTTTCTAGCACTCTTCTCTTGCTAGATAAAATGATTTAGCATCCCTAAAAGGAAGTGCTCAAGAGGAACATTCAACTAGGCTCACACAAAAGAAGGAAATTCCAATAATCCTTTATCAATCCTATCTACAATTCTCAACCTTACGATACTATAACCCAAAACCATCTACTCCCTTTTTCCTCCTATCAAGTATCTCTTATGGGTAGGGTAGATCACATAAGTCACATCACTATACAAGTACTAGCAATAGTAACAAAGATAAGATCCTCAAAATACACAAGCTTGCAAAAGATATGATTTTAAATCAAATTCATCGAATAAAATTTAAAAGAATAAGTTTCCAAAAGAGAAATCAAATTCAAAAAGTGGCTCCAAAATTCAATATTCAAAATTTGAATGAAAATACGATTAAACAAGTCCTTGAGGTAAGATGACTATTAAAAGGTAAATCGACTAAGTAGCCCAAGGAAAAGAACTTCAATACTGCTGGTTTTGCAATTAAAATAAAAATTTCACCAATGATTAGATAAATAACATTTTTAACAATTTCACAAAATTGCACAT
Source organism: Cunninghamia lanceolata (assembly GCA_027924645.1). Taxonomy (NCBI): domain Eukaryota; kingdom Viridiplantae; phylum Streptophyta; class Pinopsida; order Cupressales; family Cupressaceae; genus Cunninghamia; species Cunninghamia lanceolata. The sequence continues at coordinate 12,412,901 of BSBN01001272.1, read as the reverse complement.
TACAACATCACACGTATATAACATAGCCATAAAAAGGGAGAAGAGCAATAGTGGTCACACTCTAAATAATACCATGAAACATCTCATCTTAATGAACACCCACATGTCCTTTACACCCCAGGACATGCCTTGAAAATATTATCAAGAGTCATCTATTCTAGAGTATCAAATTCATACTAGCACTTTCTGCTCCTTCCAACCAGGATAATAAACCAATTTTGTCATGGATTCATCCAACACCATCTCATAAACTCAAATCACCTCTATATCTTGTGAAGACACAAATGTGGCTCACCAACACTTCAACTAATCTTACTCAAGCAACCAAGCTACTAGAGTAGTGTTGATGTGTTTGTTACTCACAACAACAAGAAATAAAAGTTTACACTCAAACCTTTATTTATCTTGAAAGATATGATGAATTCTAGAAGAAATCATAATCCCAAGTCTTCGTGGATTAGGTCTTGACCGTCTCACGTTACTCATAGTTTGATGTGCAATGTTGTTTTCCAGTTTGGGGCCTTATGTTTGATTATTTAAAGTCCTATACTCCTTCGGTTATCCACTTTTTTGTACTTTCTTTGCATAAATTCTCCACAATTCCACCAAAGCTTATGTTATCAAGCCAAGATTAAGCAAATATATATGAATTTGACCCTAATTCTTAGTAATTCACTTGACTTTATCCTCTATTTAGGCTAATTATGAAGATATCTCTAGATTTGCTTAATTCTTCTAAAACTATCTCCAATTTGAATCAATCTTTGCTTATGCACCTCAAATTTGCTCAAATATTATGCTGATAAGCATGTATTTCACTATGATTTTCCATTATTTGCATGGATATTCATTATGATATGCAATTTACTAAAATATGCCCTAGATATGCAATTATTTATAATAATTCAACATATTTTCTCTATATCTCCTCGTTATTTATCATTATTTGCAGTTATTTATGACTATTATGAAATGAAATGTCAAAAGATAGGGTTTACAGATTGTAAATCCTAAAAATTCTTAACTTTGATCAATGATCCACATACATACTCTGATACTTTCATGAAAAGGAGAGAAACCAAACCATGTTTTTCTAGGAATATCCACAACTATGCGTAGTTAGTACAAATCTTCAGAGGAAAAGATGAAGACAATATGCAATTAAAGTGAATACACTTCAGTTTGAATGCAACAATCCACCATTATACATCAGAAATCAATCAAAGACTACATAAGATTTATGATTAGGAAGTAATCTATTGTCCATTTCCTTTAGTATGCTTTAGAATAGGTACATATACATGTGATCTTGAGAAAGAATCTTGGGAAGCCACAAAAGTTACAAAAATATACAGACTTAGTGCTCACAAGTTCAACAATTTAATCTCCCTTACAAATGACAATCAATATCCTTTTATAGAATAAGGATAAGATTTAGTTACAATGATCCAATGGTTAAGATCCATCCAAAATAATCAACGGTTCAGATTTCTTTGACCAATTCAACCATCCAAAAGACTGGCACGTGTTGCTAGCTGGCAACTGTTAATAGGAAACAACTAGCAAGGAATATCCCCTAGCATCATCGCAGCAACATCCACTTGCATATCCTATTCAGACATATCGGATCCCTCAATAATTACCACCCCTGTCTCTAACTTCTTATAGAAGTCATATGCCAATACCATGGTGTCTATCTGGGATTTGTCAATCACCTGGGCTTTTACTCTTGCATACTCTAATGCCTTTAATTGCTCATCAAGGGATATTACTTTAGTTGCACTATTATCTACCTTCTTGTCATATGCCCTTATCTTAACACTAAACTCTACCATTTCATCCATGACATTTTAATAAAAATGCAAAACGAGATCCTTTGATACTTGATTGAATTTGTCCCTAAAGGTCTGTATGGATTACTGCTCATCTAGTGTCCCTATCTCTGTCATGGGGCTACCTAGCAACTCCAAAACCTTCATCTCATCCGATAACATGTCATGGATCTTTATACTCATATCCCCTACTTTGGATATGCATGTCTTCAAAACATCCACCTCAAACTAGAGCTCTTGGATCCATGTGCCTACCTTAGGTAGTGTCTGGATGGTCACAATCTTGTTCTTCAAGAGATCTTGATCCTTCATCTTCCTTAACTCCCTTAGCCTACCCAAGGCATAGTCAGTTTGGCTTAGCCTTTGTTGAGATGTTCATTTTAGGGATTCAGCTCCCTCCTTCAAAGTAACCAAAGTATTCCATCTGGACAAGGATGTCCCTATGGTCTTCTCCCCTGCATTCCTAAACTACATGAACCATTTGTTCATGACTTGGGCTTGATGCTTTTGGGCATCCAGACATGTTATTTCCTCTTCACTCACCAAAGCTAAGGCAATAGGCCTTTCTGTCATATGTACTACAGAGGTTAAGCCTCATAGGCTTAACCAGTCCTTTGATGAAAGTCAAAAGCTAAGAATTTTGCTCCTTCAACTCTTTATTTTTGGCCTTCAACCTCTTCATCTTGGCTACTATGGCTTCAGTGCTCTCCTTGAGCTCTTCAATATCCTGATCGGCCATGGAATGCCCCAAATTGATGGTTGTGATCTAGAATTCCTTTGCACTTATTTCTCCTTTATTCTTGTCCACAAGGGGAACAACCAATTGTGCTATCCTTTTCCTTGTTGTGGCATCCCATTTTATTATGGATACAACCCTAGCCTTGTGTTTGGTATTAACATTATCAAATGTGAATAAGGATTTAAAATCAAAAAGAGTAGGGTCATGAACATGAGGCTCTATTCTGATGCCAGCCATGACAACATATTTGACCCTGACCCTGCTTGATCTGGTTGTTCAATTTGAACATCATGCATTTTCACTTCCTTATCCCAAACCTACCTTGGTGGGATTACCAGTGGATTCTCTTGTTGTTGAGCAATATCTTGCTCACCACCTTTATCCTTATGGATCTCTTCTTGTTTAGGTGGCTATTGGTCTGCATGTGATGTATCGATTTGTTCATCCTAGCCTATTCCACCCTCGGGATCACCCCTAGCTTGCTCTTCTGGCTGATCTGGATTTTGAATATCCTGATGAGGTTCTTCCATGCTTGGCCTGTGACTTACTTCCTCATTAGTTTCTTTCTCCTCTTGGATCTATTGTCCAGAAATGGACTTATGTTGTTCATTCTCTACTTTATCCCTCCAGACCTCTTGTTGTGTAGGCTCTATCTAGATGTCTATATCCATTTGTGTATCTTTTGCATGTATAGGATTATCCTTGACAACTTCTTTATTCTCATCCCTAGGCTGATATGATAAGTCTATTACTTTTGGTCTGGTGATGGTGTCTATTAGGACATCCAAATGCCTTATTTGTACTTCCACTTCAAGAGACTTAGGCTTTTCAACTACCTTATCACCATGTCCTTCCTGAGCAGTATCTTCAATTGTATGCTCTATATGCCTTAGTAAACTTTCTATAGGATGAGCAGTCACATCCCTGGTTATTTCATCATTAGTCAAATCAATTGTTTGACTCAAGGGTAAAGGCTGATTGGATTCTTTCTCCAATGCCTCAATTCTTGCCTCCTTGGCCAATTCACTTTTTACCTTAATAATTTCTGTTGCTGGCACATTATGTTGAAATTCTTTTACCACATGCAGAGTAGGATCCTAATATTATGGAGTCTGGATGGTAGCTGGTCTAGAGGTAGACCCTCTCATTATTGAGCCTAGATATCACCTCTGCTTAGGGATATTTACTCCCTTTAACACATCATCATGACTCTTGTTCACCTCTACATTCGAATGTTCCTCGTCCTCTGCTTCTACAACTCTAGATAAGATTATAGGAATAGTCGCTTGAGGTGTATCCCTAGGAGGTGATGGCCTGGTGGCAATCGAGACACCTTTTGCAGTAAACTCCTCTACATCTCTTGATGATCCTAGCTGGGCCAATGTAGTCTCCATCACATGCCTTTTATGTATAAGGAAATAATCAAAATCTAGCTCATCCCTCTCTTTCATCTTTCTCTTCTTATCAAAGGTGATGGAAACTCCTTTAGTTTTCAATTCATTAATATTTTTGTCCATCCAATTCTTGGTTATCCCCATCACTTTGACTATGATAACATCAATGGATGTTTCATCCTCCTTAGTCCAATCTAGGGGGGATAATGCTTTATTGTATACTTTCTTGTCTTCATACTTAGGATCCATAATATCCTTATCATCTACTTTAACCTGAGGTGGTACCTCCAGATATCTGATAGTCTTCATTTGGTTAATGGTCAGTCTTTGATACCCTCTCTTCCTTACGTCATACTCATCGTCACAATCTGCCCAGTAGTCTTCTAGGTGGGTGACATGATTGTATTTCTTATTAATAAATCTCTCTACCATGTGATAAGGATCATAATCTCTTACTAAGGGGAAAAGCTATAAGTGTAACATTTTTAAGTCTATCTCATGTAACATTTTTAAGTCTATCTCTGCCAGTTTGGCATTGTCTATTGATCCACATATAAACTAATTGATATCCAAAGGGAATTTTACATATCCTCTCCCATCCTTCCTCTTGGATGCTTCAAATGATGGAATAATTTGCCTGACTACCTCCATAAGGACCACCTTATTTGAAGTATCCCTGGGTAGCATGAATGGGTTTCCAGTGAAACCTTCCATCCTGACGTATGAATAGGATGGAAACTAGATGAACCAAGCCCCATGGGGATGGATCCTCTCTTGAGCTCCTAATGACAACCTTTTATCTTTGTCGCCTTCCAAGAGCCTGACCAAATGCATTACAAAACAATCATTTACTATTTTATAGTGTTGAATGGACTGTCCTCTCTCCAATTGAGGATAGTGTTCCCATGAGGTTTTCTCATGGGGTAATTGTCCTAACTTTTCAATAGTCTGCAATCCATTGAAGGCTCCTTTACATGCACATACATAAACCAAGTATGAAGTCATGCAGAAAACTCTATCCTTCCTCCTCCATTTGACCATTTGCTAAATGATCTTGGCCCAATGCACAGTCTCCTTCTTCTCTATTACCATGATGATCAAACCATACATCCATGGTCCATATTTTCTTGATTAATCTTCCCGCTCATTCTGCTAAGCAATACTATCATGTATTGGACCTCTAGGGAGAAATCATATTTATAAAGATGCTGGGACATTTTAGCTATAGCCTTTACCTTATTCTCTGGGTCTCTCCATTTAGAGAAGATAACCTTCCTACAATTTGCCAGATTTCCCTCATACTCTGTCGCAAGTACCTTCAGATTAGGCACATACATGTTCCTAGGTGTAGGTAAATTGAAGGCTTCTATAATGCCATCGACCGAGAGGTCGACATACACCCTTGGTGTTCAATCCTTCGATTTACCACATTTTAACGCTCTGCACATTCAATCAACAATTAAAGGGCCTCTTAGCATATGAGAATCCTACTGTGTAGAACATTCCAGTGGCCACTATGTTCTTCAAAATAGGATTATCCTTTCTGCTATGGATCCTTGCTTTGAAAGCATCCAGATCTGTAATGCCACAGTGTGTATCTTCTGCAAATCCATACTTACTACATACACTCCTGAGCTTAGGAAACATGTCATCTTTGAAATTTGCATCACGTCTATCTATACGGGGTTGCATCTTGACATGCGAATTTAAAATGTCCATGTCTTAAACTAGGGATTAGGTCATGCTAGGGTTAACAATTTTCTAATTTCTGTAAGTGGATAAACAGGGCATTCCCTAGGGTGATATGTAGGTACAATGAATTAAATTTTAGTTATCTAATTTCAAAACTTTAACCTTTTACCTGTGTAAAATATGCAATATCATCATGAAAAAGGTAAGAAAAAGGGGTTTGCTGTATACGTACCTGTTTGTGATGACCTTAACCTAGATGTGTAGATGTATTCAAGCAATGTAACAAGCAGGTAGTCTTCTGTGTAATTCAGTTCCTCATGGCAATTTTGCTATAGCTACTTATAGTCTCTTGAGATTTCTATGCAGAGCTTAGCCTTTCAAATGCAACAATGTGAGAAAATACGAGAAAAATTTACCCTTTTAACTTAGTAAATCTTTCAATTTAGGGCTTATTAATTGCTTCTGAGAGATTAGGTGGATTCCTCAAATGCAAGCACAGGAGATCACTACAAGTGTTCATCAGCATGATTTTAAAATTTAAAATCCAACAGCCTTCTTAAACAACATTAAATGCAAAGAAAAGTATATCTGGACATGAAGACAGATCTCAGATTATTATGTTCGTATGGATATATCCATGTGGATATGTCCATATGACATCAGTAGGAGGGTCAGGTCAACCATCGTTGACCAAAAGAAAGCCATCAGGATTTAATTCTATTTAAAATATTCTAAGGTATGTGAAATATCCATATGGACATGTGGCTAAAAATCTTTGGTTGGGATAGGGATATGGACATATAAGGTAGCATGAATATTATGTAAGTGTGAAATATCCATATGGTGAATATCCACGTGATGTCATTAGGTTTAGAACTCTGTATCGGTGTGAGATGATGTGATGTCACCAGGATATGGATGTTTGAGATAAGATATGGATCTTTACGAAGAGATATATCCATACGGGTTGATATCCATGTGACGTCATTATACATTTTGGTTATTGTATAAGCAAAGGTTGAATGATGCCATCAGGATCTAGACACTTTAAAAGCATAAGGATATGGATAAAAACAAACATGAACTATCCATGTTGATGATGTTAGCAGGTTCAAAGTATTACTTTGGGGTAAAACATGATGATGTTAGCTGAATATGGATATTTTGGTATGGATATTAGTAAACTGAATATCCATATCAAAATATCTGGTATTGAATGTCTAGATCCACTGGAATTTATGTTAGGTAAAATTTGATGGGCCATCCCTCTAATGTATACATCTATATGGATATGGATATTTGGAAGGGACAAAATGTCCATGTCCAAAATATCTATGCGAATGATTGGCATCTACTTTACTGACGGAAATTTGAAGGGGCTCAAAGGAAAAGGTGATCATTATTTGAAAACTTAGAGAACTCTTACTCTCATTCATCATTTTCCATATTGGGTGACTGGACGGGACCTAGATGTTAAGATAGTGATCAGAATATTACATTCGTAATGTCCATATCCACGTTGACCAAACTTTGACTAAACATAACTTTCTTATTTCTTCAAATTTTAACATGATCCAAAAGACAAAGTTACTCTAAATTTAATTCTCTATCCAATGGAGACCTTTACCTAGAGACTTACTGAACTTGACCTTCTAGACCTCGATCAGGACATGACTTTTACCATATTGCCCAAAAGTAGGAAAACACACAAGCAGGAGCAAAAAGTTGGGTCCCTATTTTGCTGAGGCAAAATAGGGCATGTTGTGAAACCTGACAACAACTTGCCACCAAATAAAAAAACCAAATTTCAACCAATTTAGGAAGGAAAAGAAAATCTAGACACAGAATTCTAGCCTTTGCTACTCATGGATATCAGGATCAATTCAAATGAGATTATGTTCATTAATAAAACTAGGTATAAGAAGGAATGCAAGTATGTGCTTTGATTCATTTCATTCCATGGGATAGGTTGAAAAGGATAGTAATTAACATTAAGCTACATAGTTGGGTTTAACCTTTTAAGCCAAACTTGGATAGAGCCTTGTTGCCAATCAAGCGTCCATAGCGTTGGCAAGGTTATCACCTATAATTCCCCTAGATAGAGCCCCACTGCCAGTTAAGCGTCCATAGCCCCGATAGGGTTATATAGATGAACTTAAGAGAATAAATTCACTTTCTCTTGATTTCCAATTCTTTCCTTTTTTATGTAAGATATATCATTTTAGCTCACTGTTTGCACAATAATGGGATCTGTTGTGAATGCTGGGAATTATAGTGGTAGCAAAAGCAAACCTTTAGATTTTTCACTTAATACATACACTAACATTTTAAACCAGTCCTAGGAACTTTAGGATGTGTTCATTTGATGATTCCTCATATAACCTCTGTCTTAATTGATGAATATAGTTTCATAGAATGGATCAACATATTAGAGGGGTTAAGGCCACAATCTGTGTAGAGATTTGGGATTCTTTCCTAAATTTTAGAAATTTTGAGGCTTTCCAAAATGAAAAGGTACCCAGCATCATATCTGACCAAAACAGGGGCTCAACAAATGAGCAACTAACACAACTAAGAAAAACACACAAAGCAAACAAACCACTATACAAGCAACTATACATATATACAAACCTAGGACATCCCCAGATCAAGCTTGAAAGTAATGTTTAAGGAACTATCCATTGATAGGCAATAGAGCATCCTCGCATGTTAAAATTTTTAACCTATAGGTACTATCTCCTAGTATCTCTGATATTTGAAAGAGACTAGTCCATAGTTTATCAAATTTACCATGGTTTCCTTTCTTCTCACGGGCTTTATTCCAAGATAGTACTAGCTCAAAAATCCTGAATGCTTTTACTCTAGCCCTTTTATCAAACCAATGTTTGAAAATGGCTTGATCCTATTGGAGTACATGACCATTGAGATGGGGGGGTGAATCAGTGGTCTATAATTTTTAACATCTTTTGCACCTTTTAATTTACAAGACAGAGAATGAGAGAGACTTCGGTAATCTATCAAACAAATATGCACAAGTATGATGATAAAATAGTGTGAACAAGACCTTATGAGCAAAACATTAGAACACACACACATAGAGGCAAATAACATAAACCATAACACATGTTTTTGATGAGTGGAAAACCAACATAGGGATAAAAAACCACCCTACAAATTTGCCTCACTAGGTTAATAGAATCTCACTAATTACAAAGCCTCACTGGCTACTTTGTTTAGAAGCACCTACTTCAAGGAGCACCAACTCCTAGGGCACCAACCCTTAATACATTTAGGAGCACCAACTCCAAGGACACCAACCCAAATACAAGAATATGAACATATACAGAGGAAAACTTTGTTTCTCTACATAGAAAAACCTCATATCTCCTTTTGTTTCCACTCAACAAAGTCTATCTTCTTTGTTTTGCAAACCTCTCTTTTCATTCAATCTGCATATCTTCTGTGTTCTACAAGAAACTAATCAAGCTATGCCCTTATTCTGTAAATACCTTCACAATCAATTCAATCTACATACTATCTTTCTTTTTATCTACAAACAATCTCTCATTTTCAATCAACAATGTTTTTCAATCATCTCTTGCATTGATATAATCTCAATTCAAAACCTCACACAAAATATATCTTCAATGCTACATATTAGTCCTCAAAAATCCCATTCACAATGAACCTGCAATGCCATTAAAAATGAAATAACCTTTCATTTCTTGCTTCTCTTCATTTTCCTTCTCTTATTTCAAAAAATAAAAAACCCTTCATTTTCCTCTTCTCTCAGAATTTATCTCCACCTATTCAAGAATAAAAAATATAAAAGACTTCCATCATCTCCAAATAAAAATCTTCAATAATATTTTAATCAAACTGCCCTGATAAAAATTATATCTATCATCTTCGAACCCATACACCAATTCATCTGCATGAAGACAAAAAGAAGGTTCTCCAAAAAAGAAACTTATACACCTCTTAGTCTTCTCAAGCATTTAAAAAACCACTAAAAGTACCTCTCCTTATTTTAGAAAAAAAAAAAAAAACTACTCTCCTTTTTAATATCTCGATTGCACGAGAGGGAGATCAAGAATAGAAAAAATCTCCTTAAATAATGCTTTTAAAATCACCACAAACTGCCTTTAGAAACTATCTAAAAATAGTCTTTAAAAAGAAAATCCACTGTAGTCACAATATATATGATGACCTTCTGCATGTAAAAAAGCATACACAAGGAAGAAGGTCAAAGTTTAAATGTCGACCATCGATTTCAACCTACCTATGCATCAAACTTTCAAACACATCCATCGATATGTATTTGGTGCCCAAGCACATAAAGGGAAGACTAAAGTTACCAGTTCTACTAGGTAGAAAGGGCTAGTCCCCCATGAATCCAATACCCTTGAAGTTATAACTTAAGTTATAACTGACCTGCAATAATGGGTCACTAAAGAAATAGAACAAAAAGTGCAAGTATTGAAGACGGGTGGGTTTAGGTGATTGAAGCACATGAATTAGGGTTTAGATCATAGGACTTAGACTAGTAACCTTTAGGGTTTCAAGGATTTAGGAAATTAGGAATTAAATTTGCATTGATCTGACCCAGACTCTTTAATGAAGGGGGCGAAATCATAAAACACACAACATAAATTGCATACAGAAAATAGAACTTTCTTTATTGATTTGGTCAACTTATTACATTATAGAAGCTCAAATACAATCAGAGGAATCAACCCTCCATAGGCTACAACACACTACAGCTACACATCACTAGGCTCTGGAATCTTCTGCCTTTTGTAACCCCAAAGGAACTAAGGTTTCTATTTTCCTGCCTATTCTTGACTCTACACTTTCCCCCTTAACTCTGCTACTGCCCAAGGTTCCCAAAATAGTCATAAATAGCACTTTTTGGTGGCCTCCAGCTAAATTTTGAAATTTGCAACTCCCTCCAAAAGCAGGTCAACTTCTGAGAAGCATAACTTTTGATCCAGGTGTCCAATTGACGAACTGTTTTAAGCTCTAAAAAGATCGTGATGTGAACTATCACAGTAGAAATGCATAAATAGATTTCTATCAACTGTTCAGGACATTATGGGATGTTTTAGTGCCTCATATCTCGTTTCAGAAATTTTCAAGGGCTTTTCAGAAAACAAAAACTTTAATATCTTTCAACTCACAAATGATCTTTGCCTGATTCATTTTCCAAAGGTCTTATATTTCCATTATGAAGCTTTCTGTAAGTTTTCACTTCAATCCATGCCCAAATGCAAACTTTCCTAAAATGGTAGGTAAACTTTCCAAAACTAGCAGTTTGCTATTTTTTAGTAGTTTTGGAAAAACTGAAAGTCCTACATCATTATTCAGGAGATTATGGAACTAGAAACACTAATTATGGAAATAAATGAAAACAACTGCAATGATTTTGAATTAACTTCTTTTTGGGTGATGCAAGATTGCCCTTACACCACTGGATGCTCCTGCATCAAACACCCAGGGTAATTTGAGAAGTGACCCTGTCACGTCTTAAGTGTTTGTGTGAGGAAAACCCAAATGGTCAACATCTGTCTTAAACAACCAAGACGAATCTTCAACAGGCCTTCCTTTCCATTTCACCAGATATTCTTCATATTTCCTATTCCGAGTACTTCTTCCCACATGGCTATCCAAGATCTCATCTATCTCCTCTATTGAAGTAGATGTCAGAATACTCCACTGTTCTTTTGTTGGTCCATCCTCTGTGCCACCTTCATGATATTCTGTTAAATCAGAAATGTTGAACACAGGAGAAATATTGATCCCACTCGGCAACTCTACCTCATATGTATTTCCTGAATCATGCTTCTTCAAGATTCTGCATGGTCCAAATTTCTTCATTTTCAACTTATTGTATGTTCCAATTGGGAACCTTTCTTTTCTCAAGTGAACCATGACTTCATCTCCTCCCTGGAACTCCTTATATCTCCTCTTCTGATCTGCCTTAGCCTTGTACTGAATATTCATCTAATTAATGTGCTTTCTCACCTCTTCATGCAAATTCTTCATATGTTCTACAAAGTCTTTAGCTTTAGCACCCGTCTTTTCTCCATTGTCCAGCTTCCTTAACTTAGAAGCATTTCTTGGGTTATTGCCATATACAATCTAGAATGGTGATTTACTAGTACTCCTATTGACAGAATTGTTGTAAGCAAATTCTGCCTGTGGTAAAATCAAATCCCATCCCTTGGGCTTATCTCCTACTAAGCATTGTAGAAGGTTACCCAAACTCCTATTCACCACTTATGTCTATCCATCAGTCTGTGGATGGTGTGTAGAACTAAACTTCAAATATGTCTTCAACTTCTTCCACAATGTCCTCCAGAAATAACCAACAAACTTGGTATCTCGATTTGAAACTATGCTCTTAGGTAGACCATGTAGTCTCACCACTTCCCTGAAAAATAACTCTGCAATATGAACAACATCATTAGTCTTCTTACAAGGAATAAAATGTGCCATCTTCGAGAATCTATCCACCACCACAAAAATGGAATCATTCCCTCTATGTTTCCTTGGTAAACCAAGAACAAAATCCATTCTAATATCATCCCATGGCTTCTCCAGTATAGGTAATGGCTAATATAGACCTATATTCTGACTTGCTCCTTTCACCATTTGACATACTCTGCAACTCTGCACAAATTTCCTCACATCCTGCTACAACTGTGGCCAATAATAATTTTCACCAACAATAGCAATGGTCTTATCTCGACTAAAGTGTCCAGCTAATCCCCCACTATGCTTCTCCTTAATTAGATTCTCTCTCATGGAGCTCCTTGGAATGCACAACTGGCTTCCTCTAAACAACATGCCATCTTGGATTATGAAATCCAACCATTTTGTCCTATCCAAAGTAACAGGCTCCAAACAAGCTTTTCAGGCCTCTGTAAAATCTGGATCTTCTGGATACAAACTCTTGAGCTCATCAAACCCAACAACCTCTATCTTCATTTCTGTCAACAAATTTTTCCTTCTACTCAAGGCATCTGTAACTCTATTGGACTTCCCACTCATGTGCTTCAAAACAAAAGTATAGCTCTGCAAAAAATCAACCCATTTTAAGTGCCTTTGGTTCAACTTTCCTTGACTATTAAGATACTGCAAAGCCTAATGATCAGTATATAAAACAAACTCCTTTGGCAACAAATAATGTCTCTATTTCTTCAAAGCCTAAACTATTGCATAAAACTCCTGATCATAAACATAATACTTTTTCTTGGCATCATTAAGCTTCTCACTAAAATAGGCAATGGGCTTACCTTCTTGACTCAAAACAGCTCCTATAGCACTACCACTAGCATCACAATCTACCTGAAATACCTTATTGAAATCTGGAAGTGCCAAAATAGGTTGCTCTATGACTTTATGCTTCAATGTATCAAAGCTTTTGTCTGCTCCTTTAGTCCATCTAAACTCTTTTCTATCCCCTCTCATTATCTCAGTCAGGGGTGCACAAATGCTAATAAACTTTCTAATAAACTTTCTATAAAAACTTGTCAAACCATGAAAAGATCTTACCTCTGTGGCACTCCTTGGCATAGACCATTCAATGATAGCCTTTATGTTTTCTGGTTCCATCTTAAGACCTTCCTTTGAGACAACGAATCGCAGGAATACCAACTCCTTCTTTGCAAAACTACATTTCTTCAAATTGATCAACAACTTCTCCTCCCTCAGCTTCTCCAAAACTCTTCTGATATCCATAAGATGCTCATCCCAAGTCTTACTAAAAATAAAACTATCATCTAAATAAACAATAACAAAACTTCCCAAAAATTCTTTCAGTACCTCGTTCATGAGCTGCATGAATGTGCTCGGTGCATTGGTTAGCCCAAATGGCATGACTAACCACTCATACAAACCCTCCTTTGTCTTGAAGGTTGTCTTCCATTCATCTCCTTCTCTGATTCAGATCTAGTGATACCCACTCTTCAGATCAATCTTCGTGAAGTACTTAGCTCCACTCAAACAATCCATTATGTCATCCCTTCTGGGTAATGGAAATCTATACTTGATCGTGATCTTTTTGATGGTTCGAGAATATGTACACATTCTCCACTCGCCATCTTTCTTTGGTGCTAGTACTGTAGGTACCGCACATGGACTTAGGCTCTCTCTTATCAGCCCCTTCCTTAATAGCTCTTGAACTTGTCTGTTTAACTCTTCACTCTCTACAAGGCTCATTATGTGGGATGCCTTATTCAGCAAACTAGCTCCTAGTCTCAAATCCATTTGATGACTTATCTTCCTCACCAGTGGTAAACCCTTTGGTACATTATCAGAGATAATGTCTTGAAATTCTTCTAAAATATCTAAAACTTCTACTGGTACATCTTCATATTTCTCTTGACTAATCTTAGCAATCGATACAAAGCAATGACGCTCATGCTTCATACCCTCCAAAAATTTCCTACCATCTACCAAGCAAATTCTGGCAATACTACATACCTTTTCTTCCACCTCCGTCAAGGGTTTCAACTTATGATGAACTCCATCCTTTGTTAGGGAATATGTGTTTGCATGGCCATCATGGACAACACTCCTATCATACTGTCATGTCCTCCCCAACAACATATGACATGCATCCATCAGTATGATATCACATAGCACCTCATCATGGTAGTCCCCAATCTTGAACTTCACTAAACACTGCTCATTAACCAAAGCTTTGTGGTCCTTTTGTAACCATACAATCTGATATGGATGTGGATGATTTCTTCTTGTCAACCTTCAACTTTTCAACCATCTTCTCTAAAACAAGATTGTTAGTGCTTCCACTATCAATAATAATATCACAACACTTACCTTCACATTTGCATCTTGTGCGAAATAAACTCTTCCATTGATTGGGTTCTTTCTCTTCATTCAACAAAGTTCTTTTGACAACTAGGGTTTCTCCCCTTTCAGCATCTTCAGAACACTCAGACTGCACATCTTCATCTACATGTGCAACTTGCACATTACCTTCAAGTCTTCTATTTGTCCTTCCTTGATGTTGTGGACACTCGTATGCTTGATACCCTTCTTCTCCACATTGGAAATAGGTTCCTCTGAAACCTCCTCTTCCAGGTCCTTGCCCAGGTCTGCTTCTTCCTCTTTGCTCACCATTATTCTGGTCACGAGGGTGGTAGGTATTATCTCCTCTCTAATTTTGACTGGTGCCAGCTTCTTCACTTTTTTGAATCTTCATTTCGGCCCCCATAGGGTCTTCCACCATTCCTTCCACCTTGACCTCTTCCCCTTTTCTTGTTGTCAAATCTTTTATTTAGCTTCTCTTCCACCTTTAAGGAAAACTAATATGCATCTTCTATGGTGGCCATTTTGACCAAGCTTAGCTCCTCTTGAATACTTGGCCTCAACCCATTAATATAATGGGATACCTTCTCCTTGTTGGGCTCTGCATGTCTTGTCCTGATAGTAATCTTATAAAACTCTTCTGTATACTCCTTAATGGACTTGTTACCTTGCTTCAGTCCTTGCAGCTTCTTCAGCAACTCCATCTCATAGTCCATAGGAATGAACTACTTCTTCAATTTCTCCACCATCCCGTCCCATCTGGTGATCTTTCCTTTTCCTTTTTTGTTCCTCTCTAACTGGACCTCCTTCCACCAAACACTGGCATGACCCTTCAACTTTGTTTTTGCAAACTTGACCCAATCTGGGTCCTCCACATCTTCATACTCGAAATACTCCTCCATGTCATTGATCCAATCAATACGCTATTCCAGATTCAAATCTCTAGAATAGGTAGAAACTTTGATCTTGGGCCTCTTTCTAATCTTTGAAATGGCCCTCAACAACCTAACTTCTATAGGATCTCCTACAGCTTCTTGCTCTTCCTCAAATAGCTCTTCTTCAGCTTCATCATCGCTTTCTTCTCTTGTTCTCAGCTCAAACCCTCTTCGCAGCTCCTCTTGCAATGCATCGATTTGCCTTTGTAGGGATCTAAAACCCTCTTCCGTCAAAGCATTCCTCCCAATATGATTTCTTCGTGGAGGCATCTTGATCTCCACAGCAAACCCACAACCTTAGGTCCTGGTGCAAACTACCTTACGGTCGGCGATCTGTCTACACACTTAGGAACCCTTGCTTTGATACCACTTGATGAAGGGGGAAAATCATAAAACACACAACAATAGAAATTGCACATAGAAAATATAACTTTCTTTATTGATTTGGACAACTTATTACATTACAGAAGCTCAAATACAATTAGATGAATCAACCCTCCACAGGCTGCAACACACTACAGCTACACATCACCAGGCTCTAGAATCTTCTGCCTTTTGTAACTCCAAATCAGCTAGGGTTTCTATTTTCCCGCCTATTCTTGACTCTACACTTTCCCCCTTAACTCTACTACTGCCCAGGATTCCCAAAATAGTCATAAATAGCACGTTTTGGTGGCCTCCAACTAAATTTCAAAATTTGCAACTCCCTCCAAAAGTAGGTCAACTTCTGGGAAGCATAACTTTTGATCTGGGTATCCGATTGATGAACCATTTTAAGTGCTAGAAATATCACTATGTGAACTATCACACAGGAAATGCATAAAGAAATTTTTGTCAACTTTTTGGGATGTTATGAGATGTTTTAGTGCCTCATATCTAGTTTTAGAAATTTTCAGGGGCTTTTCAGAAAACAAAAACTTTAATATCTTTCAGCTCACAAATGATCTTTACCTAATTCCTTCTCCAAAGGTCTTATATTTCTGTAATGAAGCTTTCTATAAGTTTTCACTTCAATCCGTGCCCAAATGCAAACTTTCCTAAAATGGCAGGTAAACTTTCCAAAACTGGCAGTTTGCTATTTTTAGCAGTTTTGGAAAAACTGAAAGTCCTACATCTCTATTTAGGAGATTATGAAACCAGAAACACTAATTATGGAAAGAAATGAAAACAACTACAATGATTTTGAATTAACTTCTTTTTGGGTGATGCAAGATTGCCCTTACACCACTGATGCTCCTACATCACTCTTAACTCTGCTACAGAAAGGTAGCACAAAGATAAAGACATTTAGGGTTTTATGCTCTTCTTGAAAACATAAGGATTTTTAGATCATTGTAAATTTGGTCTATAGGAGAAGCACACATAAGAGTGAAAAAGATAATTCTAAAGCAACATTTTAAGAACCATGCACTTGAGGTCATATGCAGAGACCAGAAAGAAGATATTTGATCAATACCATCCACAACACCATCCTTTACAAATCCTTCTTACCAATGAATGTGACTATCATTGTTCACAGGTTAATGTCACTAACAAAGCAACTCATCAAAGCCCACTACTGTTGGCATCTCAATTGACATCTCCAAAGCACTGGTGATCATAAAGACATCAGACAACATACCACTTCCCTTGTATTGTCAAAGACATTCAGGATTCTCAAATCAACCTTGAAGACACCCCTGAATGAACATCATCATAACCAAGGCAACTGAACACATGATATCAATGAATATGAAGGATGTCCACATCTTGAAGCATAGTGTCCACATCTATTATGCCTTGTACTCCTGGTATATGAACTCCACATACTTCTAACATCAATAACAAACAACTCAACACCTTTTTTACATCAATCACAATCAACTTCCATTAATCTCCCCCTTTGTCATTGATGGCAAAACTACATGATGAATTTTCTCTCTCTCCCATTTTTTGACATCAGATGACAAAGGATGAATTAATTCCCCCTGTCTTGGACTCCAAATAGCAATACTCACTTAGCATTGAGTCCAAATGCCTTGTTTCAAATTCATCAACTTAGACTCAATATACATTCATCAACTCAACATAAAGCAATATTCGAAGAAGGCACATCTGATCTAGTGAAGACAACTTTGACAAACCAACATGATCATCACCATGATTATCCATAAGCATGACTTGCAATCAAGACCATCACTAAGAAAAATGTGAAAACCCAATATAAACCATATCAATTCATACCACTGCTTGTACTATAAATCATGAAAGAAATTAGAATAGGTCTGTGACATTGATCATTTTGTAGAGACACCACAATGAGACACCTTAATATGATCTGTGACTTACCTCAAATTCAACTCCTAAACCAAGTTTCATGACAAGATAAACACCCATAGCATGAAACATTCTAACCATGCTCTCATACACCAATGTCTGAAATTCTAACATAGAAGCTCTGTTGCACCAACAAGTCAATCAATACCATCAATACAAAGTGTTGCACCATGACTGTCACTAAGAAGACTGAGTACTATGTTGATAACCCTGGTCATGTCATGTAACTTTTTGCTTTGTGTTTCCACTTCAGCATACATGGCCTGTTCCAAAGCATAAAATGCACATAACAAGAGGGACAATCACTACTCATCATTCAAGAGAAGTTTATGCATCAACAAGTAAGAAAAACATTATCATAAGATATATCAACAATGCATCAAGCATGATAACCACTGTATGTATCATTGCCCTCTTCAACTTCTTCATTGTCAATATAATAAACCATTAAGAGAATACTGTCCTTCACAAAGAAAGTAATGTCATCGCAACACTACAAACCACATAAGATATGCACACATATCTATCATGCAACTTGCAACTCCAACATATGATAATTTGAACACATGCACTATAAAGGTTATATTGTTACAACCATGTCCCGTGTCTACAACAACACAAACTACACCATCAAGTTCTTGCTGCAACAACACTTCCATTGGAAAGAAACACTATTTTGAAGACATATACCATCACTACTATCTTGTCCTTCATATTGTCACACAGCCAATAACTTGAAGTTCCATTTTTGAATACAAGAAGAGAACATGTTGGCAGATATTAAGAAGTTTGAAATTATACCCGTCATTTGCATATGCATACAACAATATGTAGGATTAAAATGTTTCAAATGCTCATTTTGAAGTCTTCTTTCACAATCCATATGTCTCATGTCAGCAACTAAGCATTGTCATGTCACTATTTTAAAGACTACTGCACAATCACAACACACCAATGATGGAATATTATTATGTCAAACATGAAACCACTTATATACCTATGCAAAACCAAATGTAGAGACATGTCCTATGAATTGACTTCTTCCAATTGCAACCTCCTCAGCCAACATATGCTAACATCTGATGAGAGCTCCTTGAGTACACCTTAACTGGAATGACACTGCATGTACTCCTCAACACCATTGAACAACTCTTTGCTATGACAACCAACACTTCACATTCCCGCTAACATATCAAGAACACTTTGAACTGCAACATCAAGAACATCATGACAACTCAACCTTTGAAAGTATCAACATGATATGAATAAGATATAAACAAGATCATTTATAAACAATGTCATTCAACATCACCAAACTCTTTGTGCATTCTACCCCTGATCACCTGTATCACTAACATACACTGAATATCGACATAGTTATCAACACCATCATCAACTACATGAACTTGATTTCATAAGAATGATATGAGTAGCATCTTGACATGAAACATTCTAGCAAACATTATCAAGCAAGAATCCAATAGCATGATAAACAAGACAAGATCACCATATTGACAAGCACTAAATGATCTCCTCCTGAAACTTCTTGGGGGTAAGTGATAGGACATTGGACAACTCCCCCTTACTTCATGTTGCATATCATGCAACAGATGATATGTCTTGTGCATTATGCACAAGTTTAGGATCTATCTTCTCTTGGCTTTGTTTCAATCTCCAAACTTTCACAGGTTCTTTCTTCTATTCAGGTTTCTTCTTCCAAACCTTTTCAACCTCTTTCCTTTTCCAACTTTTCAAACTAGGTGATGCTTTTCTGCAACTATGTACTTTATGACCAAGAGAGTTGCACTTGAAACACACAACATTAGCATTCCTTATTGAAGCAGATTGACTTCTTCTTCTACAATTAATTGCTTTGTGTCCAAAATGATTACAGGTATAACAATAACCAAAAAATGAGTAATTATACCTGTACATATATGCTTGCCTTGCTGGAGCAGTTCTTCTTAGATTTCTTCTTTGGTTGTACATTTTGATAAACTCATCTTTAGTTTTCACCTCAGCTTCAATCTTCTTTTTGCCTTTAGGAGCAGCAACATGATAACTTAGATCAATTTTCCTTCTAGGAGTCTCTCTGACTTTAGAACACTCTCCTTCTTCATAACCTAGACCAGTAGTGTCTTTATGAAGCTTTTGTTTGCCTAACATTGCATGCAACTTGTTTGTGCTTTCTTCAAACTCCTAATATTTATTGGGCAAAACCTTGAGACCTTCATTATCTTTTCTCAGATTGACAATTTCAACCTCTAATTTTAGATGTTCAATTCTTTTCACCTCAAGGTCAGATTTTGTTACATCTATTATTCTTTTGGCTTCCTCAATTTCAGTCTTTAGACTGATAATCAATTTTTTAGATTCATCAACATGACTCTTTAAGTCTATAATCTGATTTCTTGCCTCTTCAAGATCAGAAGATACTCTTTCAAGATCTGAAAGTACTTTGTACTTGGAGTCTTTTTCCTATTGTAGCTACAACTCTAATCTATGGTTCTCCTTTTTGTATTTCTTGATCTCACCCAGAGCACACATGAGTTCTCCTTCTATATCAACTTCACACTCTTGTTCATCATCACTCATAATGTGATCTCCTTCTTCTAAATCAAATTGGACCTCATCTCCTTCATGTGATTGTCTCCTTTCATTGTCACTTTCCTCAGACACAAAGCTAACCTCTCCTTCAAGTGCATCTCCTTAATAGATTCTAATCAACTCCTTCCACACATCTTGAGTTGTTTCACAATGCATAACTTTACAAGAAACTTCATTAGATAATCCAGACATAATAGCCTTCTTTGCTATATGCTTGCATTCATAAGCCTCTTTGTTACTTGTAGTATTAGGTGATTGAGAGGAAATAAAATACCCATTCTCAACTGACATCCACACACCATACCCTAAAGAAGATAGATAGACTTGTATTCTAATATACCAAATAGAGAAATCTAAACCATCAAAGAGAGGAACTCCATAAAACTCTTCCTCTAATTTAATACCTGACTCAACTTGTGAGACATTTCTATCAACCAATTGTGGATCAACATTTGAGTTTGGTATAGATGGTGTCTTTTGACTAGTATGTGACTTGACATTTATCTTGCCCTTATTTCTTCTACACTTTCCCATGGTACTCCACTATCAGGACCTGCCCAAGCCTGTTAGACTTCTATAGGGAACCTGTGCTCTGATACCACTTGTTTGAGTACAGGACCACTGAGAGGGGGGGTGAATCAATGGTCTATAATTTTTAACATCTTTTGCATCTTTTAGTTTACAAGACAGAGAATGAGAGAGACTTCCATAATCTATCAAACACATGCACAAGTATAATGATGAATAGTGTGAATAGGACCTTAAGAGAAAAACATTAGGACACACACACAAAGAGGCAAATAATATAAACTATAACACATGTTTTTGATGAGTGGAAAACTCTCATATGGATAAAAACACTCTAAAAATTTGCCTCACTGGCTTAATAGAATATCACTGATAACAAAGCCTCATTGGCTACTTTGTTTGGAAGCACCTACTTCAAGGAGCACCAACCCCTAATACATTTAGAAGCACCAACTCCTAGGGCACCAACCCTTAATACATTTAGGAGCACCAACTCCAAGGACACCAACCCAAATACAATAATATGAACATATATAGAGGAAAACTTTGTTTCTCTACATAGCAAAACTTTATATCTCCTTTTGTTTCCACTCAACAAAGTCTATCTTCTTTGTTTTGCAATCATCTCTTTTCATTCAATCTGCATATCTTCTGTGTTCCATAAAAAACTGATCAAGCTTTGTCCTTAATCTTCAAATACCTTCACAATCAATTCAATATGCATACTATCTTTCTTTTATCTGCAAAACAATATCTCTCATTTTCAATCAACAATGTCTTTCAATCATCTTCTGCAATGAATTCATCTCAACTCAAAACCTCAAACAAAATATATCTTCAATGTTGCATATTAGTCCTCAAAAATCCCATTCACAATGAACTTGCAATGCCATTAAAAATGAAATAAACTTTCATTTCTTGCTTCACTTTATTTTCCTTTTCTTATTTCAAAAAATAAAAAACCCTTAATTTTTCTCTTCTCTCTGCATTTATCTCCACCTATTCAAGAATAAAAAATATAAAAGACTTCCATCATCTCCAAATTAAAATCTTCAATAATATTTTAATCAAACTGCCCTGATAAAAATAATATCTCTCTATCATCTTCAAACCCATACACCAATTCATCTGCATGAAGACAAAAAGAAGGTTCTCCAAAAAAAGAAACTTATACACCTCTTAGTCTTCTCAAGAATTTAAAAAGCCACTGAAAGTACCTCTCCTTATTTTAGAAAAAAAAAAATGACTCTCCTTTTTAATATCTCCAATGCATGAGAGGGAGATCAAGAATAGAAAAAATCTCCGTAAATAATGCTTTTAAAATCACCACAAACTGCCTTTAGAAATTGTCTAAAAATAGTCTTTAAAAAGCAAATCCACTGTAGTCACAATATATATGATGGCCTTCTGCATGTCAAAAATCATACACAAGGAAGAAGGTCAAATTTTAAATGTCGACCATCGATTTCAACCTACCCGCGCATCAAACTTTCAAACACATCCATCGATATGTATTTGGCACCTAAGCGCATAAAGGGAAGACCGAAGTTACCAGTTCTGCCAGGTAGAAAGGGCCGGTCCCCCATGACTCCATTACCCTTGAAGTTATAACTTAAGTTATAACTGACCTGCAATAGTGGGTCACCAGAGAAATAGAACAAAAAGTGCAAGTATGGAAGACAGGTGGGTTTAGGTGATTGAAGCACATGAATTAGGGTTTAGATCATAGGACTTAGACTAGTAACCTTTAGGGTTTCAAGGATTTAGGAAATTATGCATTAAATCTGCATTGATCTAAACTAGACTCTTAACTGCGCTACAGAGGGGTAGCACAAAGATAAAGACTTTTAGGGTTTTAGGCTCTTCTTGAAAACATAAGGATTTTTAGATCATTGCAAATTTGGTCTCTAGGAGAAGCACACATAAGAGTGACAAAGATAATTCTAAAGCAATATTTTAAGAACCATGCACTTGAGGTCATATGGAGAGACTAGAAAGAAGATATTTGATCAATACCATCCACAACACCATCCTTTACAAATCCGTCTTAACAATGAATGTGAATATCATTGTTCACATGTTAATGTCACTCACAAAGCAACTCATCAAAGCCCACTACTGTTGACATCTC
Organism: Cunninghamia lanceolata; assembly: GCA_027924645.1. Lineage (NCBI taxonomy): Eukaryota > Viridiplantae > Streptophyta > Pinopsida > Cupressales > Cupressaceae > Cunninghamia > Cunninghamia lanceolata. The sequence goes on along the minus strand of BSBN01001272.1, from coordinate 12,389,892 downwards.
CAAAACACGGGTGATCATAAAGTCAGCATACAACATACCACTTCCCTTATATTGTCAAATACATTCATGCTTCTCAAATCAACCTTGAAGACATCCCTGAATGAACAACATCATAACCAAGGCAACTGAACACATGATATCAATGAATATGAAGGATGTCCACATCTTGAAGCATAGTGTCCACATCTATTGTGCCTTAGACTCCTGCTATATGAACTCCACATACTTCTGACATCAATAACAAACAACTCAACACCTTTTTGACATCAATGACAATCAACCTCCATCAGATCCCTCTTCTCTTTTAAATGTAACAATTTTAACAACCTTACTTCTAATTTGTCCGCCAAACCTAGATATTCTTGAGCAAATTGTAAGGTGGGGATTTTCAAATTGATGGGAAGTATAGGATCCACTCCATAGACTAACTGGTATGGAGAATTCCCAAGTGCCGCCTTAACTCTAGTTCTATCTATTCATAGGGCATATTTCATCAAGGTATTCCACTCCCTTGGATTCTTTTCCACCAGTTTCTTAATGATGTTCAATAAATTTTTATTGGTAGACTCTGCTAGGCCATTACCCTGTGGATAATAATTGGATGAAAACTTTATAATTATGCCATTATCAAAATCCCAACTAGAGAACTTTAATGGCAAAAATGCAGGACCATTATCACATACTAAGGCACAAGGAATTCCAAACCTGGTGATAAGGTTGTCCTCAAGGAATTTGATCACATCATCAGATGTGCATGTCTTGCTACTTACTGCCTCTGTCCACCTAGTGCAGTAGTTAGTAACAGTTAGAATAAACCTGTGTCCAACAGAAGATGGAGGATTGATGGATCCTATGAAATCTATGCCCCATTGTGGAAATGAGTGCATCTCCATCACTGGTTGGAGAGGTTCAGTTGTGTATCTCTCTATGTTTGTTTCTATTGGCATGTATGACAAAACCTGATATGTTTAGTTGTATCTTAAAAATTGTGGGCCAATAATATCCTACCCTTAGGATAGCATGGGTTGTAGCTAAAAGGGAAACATGAGCAGTACCAAACTTGTCATGTAATTCAAGTAGGACCTTGGCTACTTCTTGCTTATCCAAACATCTGAGGTATATCCCCTCATAATTCCTTTTGAATAGGACTCCCCCTTTTATCATGTAATTTTGAGCTTTGATCCTCAAAGCTCTTCTTTGAGATTATTGCAAATTAGATGGACATCTTCCTATGATCAAGATGTGTTTTATGCTTGAGTACCAACCATCTTGTAAATCAGAATCCATTGTATATTGTTGACTGATCAAGTTAAGATCAGTTTTAGAAATCATTTGGCTTAGCATCTATCCTCTAACTAACTTCATGGGAGTAATATCCATGTCATATTCTTGTTAAATTGTGATCCATTTAGCTCTTTTCTCACCAGGTTCACTTTACATCAACATCTTTACTACTGAGTCTGGTACTACAACAATCACCTGACTTCTCAGGATGTAATGTTTGAACTTCTCCACTACCCTAACTAAAGCTAATGCTTATCTTTCGACATCCAGGTATCTCAACTCAGCATCTTGGAATAGAGTGCTCATGAATGCTATTGGTTTTTCTTCCTTAATCTCACTCCTTTGAGTTAGAACAATAGCACAAGTATGATTAGATGCAAAAGAATATATGTAAAAATCCTTAGTATAATCAGGAGTGATTAACATAGGAGCATCTGCTATTACTTTCTTGATATCCTTGAAGGCTACCTTATCTTCTAGTGTCCATTCAATTTTAGCATCCTTCTTCAGCACGATGTTCAAAGGCCTCACTATCTCAGCAAATCTTGTTATGAATTTTCTAACAAAATTTATCTTACCAAAATAAGACTGCAATTCTTTCTTGCTTTCTAGTAGTTGTAATTTCATGATGGAATCCACCCTATTAGGATCTATAGTTATTCCATTTTCTGATATTATATGTCCCAATAATTCTCTTGTGGTTACTCCAATTTTCTTTGGATTCAATGATATACCATATTGTTCACATTTCTTTGATACTCTTCTCAGATCTTCAACATGGTCTCCTATTTGTTTTTAAAATATGGTTAGATCATCCATGTAAATGACAATACACTAACCTACCAAACCTCTGAAAGCAATGTCCATGGCTCGCTAGAACATAGCGCCAATGTTAATCAAACCAAAAGGCATGCACTTGTAAGAAAATATTCCCCACTTGGTGGTGAAGGCAGTTTTTAGTCTATCAATCCTATCAACCATGACTTGGTTATATCTTGAGAATCCATCTAGAGCCCCATTCACCATATGGAGGACTTCATCTAGGGAAGGTAAAGGATAATTATCCTTCTCAGATGCTCTATTTAGGTTCTTGAAGTCTACACATAAGTGTATGTCTCCATTTACCTTGCATACTAGGACCAAGTTTGCTACCCAAGTGGAATGTCTGACTGGAAAAATGATCCAGGTAGCCAGTAATTTCTTGACTTTCTCAAATATGGGGGGTTCTAGTAATATATTTACCAGCCTCTACTTTTTTCTAAATGACTTGACATCAAGTTTCAATGGAATCGTATGAGTTATGATAGAAGTGTCATATGTCTTCAACTCATCATAGGTCCATGCTATTACTTGAATGTAATCTGACAAACCTTGGGCTATTCCCTCTCTCTTAGCTAGAGTGCATATTTTGCCAATCTTGATGTTTCTTATATCTTCACCTTGTCCTATATTTATTGGCTCATACTCACCTCCATCTACCTTGGGCAAATCCTTCTGCTTGATCATATTATCCAGATCAAATGCTCTTTCAAGATCTATCATTCCTTTTGGAATCATATTTGTTTGTAGATCAATAATTTCTTCTTCATCCCAGGCTTGGTCCTCAAGATTAATTTCATCTACTACCTAAGGTTCAAATACATCCCTATTGGCAATGAAATCTAGGATATGCTGATCATCATCAAACACTTGGAAGTTTGTGAATATTGTCTGGGATTGATGGTATGGATACAAAAAATCTCTTCATCCTTGATATGGATAAAGGTTCTAGTGTACTAGCATCTTGCACTAGAGCATTTGCCCAGTGATTGAATTCTCTCAGGACGTGGGTGATATTGAAAGCTTCAAAGATCTCAATGAGATCCCAGACCCTGTGTCTATAACTGGACAATTTCCTATAAGTACAAGAGTATACACTTCTTAACTACTTTACTACTAACTCAGAGTCTCCAAAGATACGAAGAATCTTCACCTTCTTCAGTGCGAACATGAAACCATAAATTAAGGCTTCATACTATGCACATTGTTTGTGCATGAGAATTGCAACCTGTATGTAGCTAGGAATGATTTTCCATACGGGTTGATGAGATTGACTCCTACTCCAGCTCCTTGCTTGGAGTTGGATCCATCAAGCCTTAGTGTCCAAGGTTTATCTTCAAGTGAAAGTTTATCTAGACCTTTCTTTTTCTTGGCCCTAGCCACAATTCCTTCAACAATCCATCTCAGAGTGGATGGTCTGGATGGCGTGAGCATTCCTTGCATTCCAGAAGATGAAATATCTAGTGGTTCAAGCATCTAGATACGATCTAACTATGCTTTTTTTAGGGACCAGCTACTAGAGATATCCATATCCCAATCTTTGATTTGTTCTACCAAGGTTTCTGCTGGAAAATAATTTGTAGTCTTAAACTCATCTTTACTTACTTCATGGTTCTGTTTGGTCATTTCATGACCTATGTCTTCTCTTTAAAACTCTGTTTCCTCCAGGACTTCACTAGATATGTTTAATTTACTACTTGAACATAGGTGTTCTTGTTTGTTTACTATGTCTAAACATAAAACACAAGTAGTCTCTAAATGTGGAGATTCATGCAACCTGCACCATCCCTCAATTAATACCTGCCTAGCTGGAATCTTTTAGAGCATACACCTTTGGATTTTCTTAGACAAAAATTCTTCAAACATAGTTAAACAACTGCCTCTATCTTCATCTGACAATTCATATCAGACTCCACTAGGCAATTTGTCCCTAGTGTAATTACATTTACTTCACTACTATCATGTACATTAATGCACATCAGGACTTCCTCTATAGTGACAGCTGGAAGATGAACCCTGTACACTCCTTGTTCAACATTAGTGTATAACACCTCATTATTTAGATGGTATTTTGTGATCATGTGTTTCATTCGTGGCTCATCCTCAATCTGGATCTGGTTAGGTATCCCTCTCCAGGGCAACCACATGTGTGAAAAATCTTTGGCCATTTATCCATTCAGGGTTTTAGACCAATCCTGACTTAAAAGCATACCATAGGTATCTAGGATGTCAACTACTTAGATATCAATGAAGTATTGCACCCTAAGATTTGAGGCTAGTTGCATGTGAATGTGAGTTAACTCACCTACTACATTGACTTCTGACTTGTCCAACTGAGTGAATTTCTTTAAGGACTTAGTAGGTGATAAACCTAAGAGGTTACATACTGATAAAGGCATGACATTTGTAGATGCTCCTGAATCTACCAAGCTATTGTGTAAATTCTTCCCAAATATTTAAGAAAGGCCTTCTTTATCACAGGAGTCTTTAGCAATTCAAACAAAGACAAACTAATTTTCACTTTCTTAATTTCATCTGCTAAATAAGTGACCAATTTTTTAGAATCAAGCTAACTCATATCTCTTGTTTGTATGGATGATGATGTGAAATGTTGTTGATTCACCCTCGATGGTCCTGGATTGTTGCTGGCATGCACATCTAGAGGTGTATTGAAATTATTTGGTGGAATTGAACTTGTCAACAAGCTAGGAGGCCTATTACTGTTATTTCTAAGGTTATAACTATGTCCCCTCTGATGCTGCTGAAAAGCATGCACCTCATCTGGTTCATGCTCAGGTTCATTGTCTTGCTCATAAGGGAATGTATAGTCTTCCAAGACTAAGGTTGTCTCTTCACATCCCAAGGTGTAGTTTTCATGTGTCACATCTACCTATCCTTGGTGATCCATGGAACTTTCTATGACCATAGCTAATTCATACCCCAAGGGTACTATTTTGTTAGCTTCAGGGAAACAACCTCCCTTGCAGTGTTTTGCACTTCCACCTGAAAAATGCTAGTAGTAATTTTGAACTGAGGACAATCTAATTCTACATGTGCACTGGTGTTGTGAATCCTACACCAGTTATTCAATGCAACTTCAGCTAGATTAACTCTAGTAGTTTGCTTAGGTTCAGGAGGTCCTTGATTGTCCAAGGGTGATGGCAATGTTCCATTATTTGGCTAGGTATTCGAAACTCTTGGAGGTCTAGGAGCATTACTATTGTTGAAACCCCTGTCATTTTTGTAACCTCTATCAGGATATCCTCTATCATTATTATATCCTCTATTCTGTTGGTTCTGTGGATTGGCCTGAGAATAGAAATTTTGATTCCTTAGGTGTGTTACCTTAGTAGTTAACTTCCTCAACTAAGCAGTTATTTCCTTGATGTCTTCCTTTTCTTCTTGCACCTTAGCCACTACATTGTCTTAACTAGGGGAAAAGAATGAAGTACCATTTCCATTTGGTCTGTTTTCAGTAGGAGCATATCCTAGATATTGAACTATATGACCATTTCCTAGAGGAGGAATTACATTAATTTGTGGAATCTCTAAAGGATTCACTGTTGGAATAGAATTTGACAAGGCTCCATTGAGGTGTTGCATTTGGTTAGGCAATGGAGGAGGTCCTATGCTAGGTAAAGGACCATGTCCTACTTGTTTCATCTCACTATTGACCTTTACAGCCTTTGTATAGGCACTAGATAAATCTATCATGATAGGATTTGCTCTTCTCACAAACATGGTTGTCAAAGGATCTAAGGCTGAGAATTAGACCAACAATGTTGCATCTTCAACAATGACATATGGAGCTGTAAGCCTAGCATAAGCTTTCTAGAAATGATCATTGAAGTTAGCAATGAAATCACCCTCTCCTCACCTAATCTGCGTGAAGTAGTGATAGACTATGGAAGCATCAATAGAGATCCTATATCTATCTTTGGATGCATTCTCCAACAGTAGCCAAGAGTTAATAGAATTCTTAGGTAGATTCACATACCACTAGTATACCTCTTCCCCTCATGAGTATGGGAATAGTCTACAGACTACATCTTCATGCTGAATTCTTTCTCAAAAGCAAGCTTCCTTAAAGGTTCTTAGATGATCTTCTGCATCTTGATATGGATGATATTTAGGACATAGTTTGTCTGGATTCTTTGGTAGATCATTATAAGCTGCAAAGTGCAAAGGCAAGTCATCATTGAAGAATGCCATAGGGATTTACACAAGAGATATAGGTGGCACAGGAGCTACTAGTGATGTAGAAGATCTAGGTTGCGAACCTATTGAATGTGATCTTGGTCTAATAATAGGTAATTCTTGCAAAGGTCCAATAAAATTAGATCTAGTAATAGGTCGACGAGCCAATTCAACAATTCAAGGTAAACTTTGATGCTTGATACTAGATCTTTGAAAAGATATAAGCAAATCCACTGGAGGAAGGGATATTTGTAGTTAGGCTACTCAAATTGCAATGTATTGATAGGAATCCTAGAGGAAACCTAAAGCTTTGAGCTAAACTGAGGAATTTTGAAACAATTCATCTCAAAGATGCAGTCAGATTCTTCTGGAAAACAAATTCCTTTATATTTCATTGATTCAGGCCCTCCTAGCACCAAAAACCTGTTGATGTGTTTGTTACTCACAACAACAAGAAATAAAAGTTTACACTCAAACCTTTCTTTATCTTGAAAGATATGATGAATTCTGGAAGAATTCATAATCCCAAGTCTTCGTGGATAAGGTCTTGATCGTCTGACGTTACTCATAGTTTGATGTGCAATGTTGTTGTCTAGTTTGGGACCTTATGTTTGATTATTTAAAGTTATGTACTACTTTAATTATCTAGTTTTCTATACTTTCTCTATATAAATTCTCCACAATTCCACCAAATCTTATGCTATCAAGCCAAGATTAAGCAAATATATGTGAATTTGACCCTAATTCTTGGAATTCACTTGACTTTATCCTATTTAGGATAATTACGAAGATATCTCTAGATTTGGTTAGTTCTTCTGAAACTATCTCCAATTTGAATAAATCTTTGCTTATACACCTCAAATTTGCTCAAATATTATGCCAATAAGCATGTATTTCACTATGATTTGCCATTATTTGAATGGATATTCATTATGATGTGTAATTTACTCAACACATTTTCTCTACATCTCCTTGTTATTTATCATTATTTGTAGTTATTTATGACTATTATGAAATGAAATGTCAAAAGATAGGGTTTAGAGATTGTAAATCCTAAAATTTCTTAACTTTGACCAATGGTCCACATACATACTCTGATACTTTCATGAAAAGGAGAGAAACCAAACCATGTTTTTCTAGGAATATCCACAACTACATGTAGTTAGTACAAGTCTTCATAGGAAAAGATGATGACAATATGTAATTAAAGTGAATGCACTTCAGTTTGAATGCAGCAATCCACCATCACACATCAAAAATCAATGAAAGACTACATAGGATTTATGATTAGGAGGTAATCTATTGCTCCATTTCCTTTAGTATGCTTTAGAATAAGTACATATACATGTGATCCTGAGAAAGAATCTTGGGAAGCCACAAAAGTTGCAAAAATATACAGACTTAGTGCTCACAAGTTCAATAATTCAATCTCCCTTACAAATGACAATCAGTATCCTTTTATAGAACAAGGATAAGATTCAGTTACAATGATCCAAGGGTTAGGATCCATCCAAAATAATCAATGGTTTAGATTTCTTTGACCAAGTCAACCATACAAAAGACTGGCATGTGTTGCCAGCTGGCAACTATTAATAGGAAACAACTGGCAAGGAATATCCCCTAGCATCATTGTAGTAGCATCTACTTGCATATCCTATTCACACATATTGGATCCCTCAGTAATGATCACCCCTGTGTCTAACTTCTTATAGAAGTAATATGCCAATTCCATGGTGTCTATCTGGGATTTGTCAATCACCTAGGCTTTTACTCTTGCATACTCTAATGCCTTTAACTGCTCATGATCAAGAGATATTACTTTAGTTGCCCTATTATCTACCTTCTTGTCATATGCCCTTATCTTGACACTTAACTCTGCCATTTCATCCATGACATTTTTTTGAAAAATGTAACACAGGATTCTCTGAGACTTGATTGGATTTGTCCCTGAAGGTTTGTATGGACTCCTACTCATCCGGTATCCATGTCTCTGCCATGGGGCTACCTAGCAACACCAAAACCTTCATCTCATCCAAAAACATGTCATGGATCTTTATACTCATATCTCCTACTTTGGATATGCATGTCTTCAAAACATCCACCTCAAACTAGAGCTCTTGGATCCATGTGCCTACCTTAGGCAGTGTCTGGATGGTCACAATCTTGCTCTTCATGGGATCTTGATCCTTCATCTTCCTTAGCTCCCTTAGCCTACCCAAGGCATAGTCACTTTGGCTTAGCCTCTATCCAAATGTTCATTTTAGGGATTCAACTCCCTCCTTCAGAGTAACCAAAGTATTCCAGCTGGACAAGGATGTACCTACGGTCTTCTCCCCTACATTCGTAAACTGCATGCCTGATGCTTTTGGGAATCCAAAACTATTATTTCCTCTTCACTCACCAAAGCTAAGGCAATAGGCCTTTCTGTCATATGTACTACAGAGGTTAGCCCCGTAAGCTTAACTAGTCCTTTGATGAAAGTCTGAAGCTAGGAATTTTGCTCCTTCAACTCTCTATTTTTGGTCTTCAACCTCTTCATCCTAGCTACTATGGCTTCAGTGCTCTCCTTGAGCTCTTCAATATCCCGATCGTCCATGGTATGCCCCAAATTGATGGTTGTGACCTAGAATTCCTTTTCACTTATTTTTCCTTTGTCTTGTCCACAAGGGGAACAACCAATTGTGTTGTCCTTTTCCTTGTTGTGGCATCCATTTTTATTGTGGATATAACCATAGCCTTGTGTTTGGGCTTAACATTATGTAATGTGAATAAGGATTCAAAATCAAAAGGAGTAGGGTCATGAATAGGAGGCTCTACTTCTAATGCCAGCCATGACACCATATTTGGCCCTGACCCTACTTGGTCTGGATGTTCAATTTATTGTGGATATAACCATAGCCTTGTGTTTGGGCTTAACATTATCTAATGTGAATAAGGATTTAAAATCAAAAGGAGTAGGCTCATGAATAGGAGGCTCTACTTCTGATGCCAACCATGACAATGTATTTGCCTCTAACCCTACTTGGTCTGGTTGTTTAATTTGAACATCATGCATTTTCACCTCTTTATCTTGATCCTGCCTTGGTGGGATTACCAGTGGATTCTCTTGTTGTTGAGCTATATCTTGAGTATAGCCTTAGTCCTTGATGTGATTGTTTTCATGCATAGCTTTAATGAATTGAATTGGTTATTAACTTAGAATAAGATTTTTAACCTCTCTTATTATCTTATCTTAGCATACTCAATATGTTTGTGGGAACATTCAGTGATCGTGAGCACATGTCACCTTGGAGGCATGGGCTTTGCGAAAGCTCTTGTTTCCTTGTGTGTTTTCTCTTTACCTTAATGTACTTGATATCAGTACATGACATCAACCACCTTAAGGTGAGGGCATATATAAGATTATCTGTCTGATGATTTTGACACTAATGAAGAATGTTTGTAAGCCCTTTGTAGAGGCGGGGTGTTGTATCTCTGACGTGATTACACATTTTTATCTATATTACAATAAAAGAAGCCTTCTACAGAGGTGGGATAACTTATCTCTTGATCTAGTACATATCCTTTTATTCAAAATCCCTTTGTGGAGGAAGAATGGTGTATCTCTTGAGCTAGTGCATGTCCTTTTATCTCAAAAGTCCTCTATGGAGGTGGGGTTGGATCTTGAGACTATCCTCCCTTAAGCGTGTCTTTGGCAGTTTTTGTGGCATAAGCCCAATCATCAGGTGTGCTTGTAGCATGTTTGAGATGGTGGGACTTAGCAATAAGCTCCTTCCATCACCTTGTTTGTCATATTTTAGATGTATAGTATGTCTATGGCATACTATACAACACTGTTTTCTGTGTGTTTTCCCCTTGTGTAGTGTAAAGGGTTTGGCGATGAGTCCCCCCTGCACTTGGGTTTTATATGGTGTGTTTTCCCCCTCGTGTAGTGTAAAGGGTGTGGCAATGAGTCCCCCCTACATTTGAATTTTGTATGGCGTGTTTTCTCCCCTTGGTGTAGTGTAAAGGGTGTGGCGATGAGTCTCCCCTACATTCTTGGGGTTTTGTGTGTTGCAATTTTTATTTCCATGCATATATATTATGAAGATGAAAATGTTATATATGTGCTATATCAATATATTCATCATGTTTTGCATGTCTTCAAAGCTGCCTTCTCCATGTTTTGTGTGCCTGTTACTGTGTTCTCCATGTTTTATGTGTCTGCAATGTCTTTTCTAGTGCTTACTTGAGATTGGGGGCTAGAAATAGTTCATCAATCTTTGTGTATGCCTTATCTTCAAGTGCCTGGCATGTTTGATGTGTTTTTTACTATACTTTAATGCATGTATGGGTCATAAGATCATACATACATTAAAGTGGGGGCTAAATGTTATGTCATAAAATGTCCCCCTAGGAATTTTACCTCCTAAGTTTAGCTCCCAGGTCCCTTGATTACAATCATGCATGTTAGAAATGAATCCTGGAGCAAAATCCCCTGAAACCCATGTCAAATGGGACCTAGGGTGAACATTAAGCTAGATCTAGACCCAAAATAGGCCCCTAGCCTTGAGCACCCATACCCTTGCCCTACTCTTTTTTTGGGGTCCCAAATTTGAATGTTAGAAAAGTTACCATTAAGGGTGTTCCTTATTGGCATCTTAAGTTTGAATTATGAAATTGTAGCGGGAATGCATATATAATCATATTTAGGACTTCATTTGCAAACTAGAAGATGATTTTGAAATTAAAGTGAACTTATGATCATAGAGAATTCAAGGCATTCATTATGTTGAACATCATAATTGTGGTGTTGTGTTTTCTATAGCAAATTTGGCTTCATCTTCTCATGGCATGAAAGATCTTCATCTCCTTGAGAGCTACACCTCTGAGGTGATATCTATTTTGTGTTTCAATCATTTATCAATCATTTGATTTTGCCTCTATCCTACAAGGACACACACTCTCTATCAAACAACGGTGTTGGAAGGTTTGAATGCCATTCCAGGGCCTGATTGAGGCAAGCTCCTAAACACCACAACCCCCAACCCCTCTCTTGTGATTGCAGGTGATAGGTATCAGATCTTGCAAAGAGGAGTTGTAGAGGATTGTTGCAGAGCATAAGGAATCTGGATCAGAAGAAAAAGGAAGAAACTATCACCAAAAGGTCAAGGGCACCCACTCCTTTGACCTCTAGTTTTGTAGTGTTGGAAGTCTTGGTGTAGGTTGCAGTCTATAGAAAAAAAGATCCTGAAGCCCTCCGAAAAAGTAGTAGCAATCTTGTTGAATGCACCAGGATACTGAGAGGGGGGAGTGAATCAATATCCAATCAAACAAAGTCTTCAGGGTGTAGTAGCTTCCTTGGGAGTGACCCTTAAACAAAGTCAATAGGGAGTAGTAGCTTCCTTGGGTTGTCCTAAAACAAAGTTGTAATTTTTTATAGTAGTGAGGTTCATATATTGTGAGTTAATCCTCACCGTGGTTTTTCCCCTTTTGGGGTTTTCCACGTATATCTAGTGTTATGTGTTGATGTGCATTATGTTCATCTTTCATGTTTATGTTAATTTTGTAATGTTTAAGCTTTAATATTCTTCAGAGGATTTGAAGCTTGATTTGATATTGATTCACCCCCCCTCTCAGTATCCTGGTGTATTCAACAATTAGTATCAGAGCCAAGTTACTTAGAAGAAACTTAACCACTTGAGGAAGGTCTGGGATGGCTCATAATGGATCTCTCAAGATACCTATGTTTGATGGAACAAATTATTCCTTTTGGAAGCTAAGGATGGAAAACTATCTATCTTCTCTAGGGTTTGGTGTATGGCAAGTTGTTAAGAAGGGTTACATTGCTCCTGCTTCTGAACCTACAGATGCTGATGAGATTAATTTGTATGATAACAATGCCAAGGCAAAGAGTGCTATCATGAGTGGGCTAGCTGATTCATAACTTCTAAGGATGTCTAGATAAAACTTGAAAGCATTTATGAAGGCTATAGCAAAGTAAAGAAAGCCAAGATGCAAATCTTCAAGAGCAAATTTGAGACTCTAAGGATGACAAAAGATGAAGATATTGCTAGTTATATGCTTCGAGTGGATGAAATAGGTAATGGCATCACAGGTCTTAGTGGTGAAGTGGAAGAAGATGAGATTGTGAAGAAGGTACTGAGAAATCTTCCCAAATCTTATAGTCATAAGGTATCTGCTATTGAGGAGACTTGGGATTTGGATAAATATACAATAGATCAATTGTTTGGCTCTCTCACAGCCTTTGAAATGAGAGAATTTGACAAAGGTGCTTTAAAGAAGGAAACACTATTCAAAGCAAGTAAGAAGATAGAAGATGAAGCAACTAATCAAGATGGGGTAGAAGCAAACTTTGTAAGAATATTGAAGAAAGGCACATGCAAATACGAAGGTAAGTTACCTTTCAAATGTTTCAATTGTGGAAAGATTGGTCATTTTGCTTCTAAATGTCCATTTAAAGAATCAAAAGGTAATAGCAAAAGAGAGAAGCCCAAAAGAAGTTTGTATTCCATGGAGAATAGTCGTTCCTTAGAAGATGAGGATCATGATGATTCTATTTAAATAGGCTTGTCATTAATGTCAAAAGTTGGAGGTTCAGAGTTGGAGTATGAGTTCATGCTCCAAGATGTTCAAGCTTCAGATGGTATTCATGTCATGTGACATGTTATCAAGAGGATCATCATCAGATGTGATGTGATAGGTTTGGTGTTTGATTCATTCATGATGTATGCAAAGGTTGAATGGAGCTTGTAATTTGATAGATGAATTGTGGCATTGGTCTTCACCTTCAATTGATATGTCATCTTCAAGAGATTGGCAAGTTTGATCATTTCCTTTTCATTCTTTTCATAGAGTTGCCTCAGAAGTTATCATTGATGGTGGTCATGGATTTAGGAGTTCATTTGGTATTCCTACCTTGTTGATTGGTGTTCAGGATTATTTGTTATGGAGTTCATATTTGATGGTGTTTCATTGGATTGCTTCATGTCAGGAGTTGTCTTTATAGTGGCTTGATGATATTGATGATTGTGGTGTTGATCTTCTCATCAGATGCTATAATCATCTCAAATCTTAACAATGTCAAAAGAGTTTCAATGTGGTATCATCTTCATTCATTCAGTCTTCATTGGTTCATCCCTACAAAGTTTGGTTGTAGAAGAGAGGGATCCTTGACTTTAATGATAACATCCTATTCTGCATCAGAGACTTTGGTGACTAGTACAAATCATTGAACAATCACATAGTGTTTTTGAAATGGATTAGGGTTTGAAATTCCTAATGATCTAGTCTTTCACCTCCTAAAAACCGTAAGTCCTAAACCCTAGACTTAAGTCACCTTATTCTAAGTATAATTTGTTTATATCTCTCTGCCTGTCATGCACTTTAGATATAAAACTAGGGTTTACATAATTTCTAGTCAAAGGGCAATTGTTGAAATTAGGGTTTGTTAATTTCTAAATACCTAAATTTCCTAAAACCCTAAGACTTTCTTTAAACCCTAGACCCTATGTTCTTATTGTTTGAACCCTAATGTTTAAGTTGTCCTACCCGTCATGCACTTTTGTTTTAAATCTTCATTGACTTTTTATAGTAGGTTAAATGTAACTAAAGTTACATCCTTGCGGGGTTGACATCATTGGGTGACCAACCCCTCCTAAGGAGTATTGGATCCTCCGATCACCCATCTTAACTCGGGCGCCAAAGTCTATTTGATGGCTATGATTAAATGATTTCAAAGGCGCGAAGAAAAGATCGAAGGTGGGAATTTAAAATAGTTTTAAATCTCAACGGATATTCTCCTTGCATGTAATTTGATGGGCACCTTCAACCGAAAGTGTTGCAGAGGTTTTGATAAGATAAAAATAAAAAACTCTTAAATGGTTTTGGATTCTCGAACATGCAAATAACATGCATAACTAAATATAACAAAAAGTCCAATATAGATTTGAATGTTGCACTCCACTCTCCATAATTATAGATGCACTACAGTAACTGAATAGTGAGTGGGCATGGAATTGTGTTGAGCATTATTGAAAGAATGGATTTCAAATATAGATATATCTAAGAATTAAACAAAAAATGGGGGATGCATATACAATTTGTTTTGGAGGTGAAAATTATACAGAGCAATGGGAGACATGAATAACAGGGAATAAGTTAGTGAGAAATTGCAGATTGAGATTCATATGCAGATGTACAATGAGCTTTACTGAAAGTTGATGAGAGAGATGATGGTAGATGCAAAGAGAAGAGATTGAAGGAGAGAGGTATTGCAAAGTGTTTTGTCATTGACATAAGCATTTGACCTAACAATTTTCTGCATGATGTAACAAAGAGCTATGACAGTACCAAGAAGTTAGATGGAGATAACATAAACAAAGGAATGATGTTCTTGGCAAAAATGATGATTGCATACATCAATAGCAGAGAGGAGCAAAGAATGAATGGTTACAGATATTGTATTTGAGTTCTTGATGTCTTCATAGGCAGAGTAGTAAGCTGATTGTTTGTCCTATTTTTCTTTGAGGCATTCTCAAAAATTTGATGTGAATGTATTTAACATATAATGGTCTTGAAGGGTCAAAGAAGATTGTAGTACTATTTTGGACATCTACACATAGAGGTGCTTGAACAAATGAGTTATATAATTCATCTATAACCATTGGTATCATTGTAAATAGAGTAGTACTCTGTGTTTTTCTTCTTGTTTTGAGATTGGAGTTGATGTGATCAGTGAGATCCTATGATAAGTGAGATCCTAGCTAGTGAGGCATTTATGTATTCAGTGTGATTTTGGTTAGTGAGATCTAATAATGAATTTGGTGAGGTGAGGTTGGATAGTGATTTTTCCTTGGATAGGGTTTTCCACTTTAAATATTTGTGTTATGGTCTCATGTTTTTGTTGCTCTCTATGTTTTGGTATGCTAATGTTAATTGCATGATGAATGAATTAGTTTATCAAATCACTGATTCACCCCCCCTCAATGATCCATTGTATTCCAATAGATTCAAATGATGAGATACTTTTCATGGCCTTGAATGTTGGTGACAAAAATGATGATTTTGGAAAATGTGAAAAGTATGATAACTTGCAAGATGAGCAAAACAATGATAAATTAATGGTTGTGTGGACTGCCTTTCACTCAAAAGAAGAAGCCAAAGCTTGGGTAATTGACAGTGGTTGCACTCTAATCACATGATTGGTGACGTGGAGAAGTTTATCAACCTTAAGAAGTGGAATGGTGGAGTTGTTAAGTTTGGTGGTGATGAGTCAGCACAAATCTATGGAAAGGGTGCTATAAATATTGATGGGAAGAATAGGACTGAGGATGTCCTCTATGTCAAAGGGCTAAAGCATAATCTTCTCAATGTCAGCTAGATGTGCACTAAAGGATACAATCTTACCTTTCATGCAAAAGTTTGTGAAATCAGGAAGGCATGAGTAGAAAAACTGTTGCAGAAGGTATCAAGTCATATGGAGATATCTATCATCTAAATGAGGTAAATGGAAGAACATTCTTATTGACTCAATCTAGTGAGTATTGATTGTGGCAAAAGCAAATGGGACACATCAATTTTGATAATATGGTAAAGATCAACTCTATTCATGCGGTGAGAGATATGCCTAAGATAACCACGCCTGCAGACACATTATACAAGGAATGTCAAATGGGAAAGCAGACAAAGACAAATTTCTAGAGCAAGGAGTACTCTTCTTCAATGCCACTGGAGCTGATTCACACTGACCTATGTGACCCTACAAGAATAAAGAGTCAACAAGATGAGAGGTATTTCATGCTACTTATTGATGATTATTATAGAATGACTTGGGTTAATTTCTTAAGAGAAAAGTCATATGCCTTTGATAAGTTTAAAGTTTTCAAAGCAATGGTTGAGAATGAAATGGATGCTAAGATCAAATGTTTAAGATCTGATAGAGGAGGAGAGTTTACTTCAAATGAATTTGAAAAGTTTTGTGAAGACCATGGTATTATGAGACATCTGTCAGATCCTAGGACCCCTCAAAAAAATGGGGTAGTGGAAAGGAAGAATAGGACTATGCAAGAGATGGCTAGGGCAATGTTGAAAGATGCAGATCTACCTAACATGTACTAGAAGGAAGCAATTCACACTGCTGTCTACCTGATTAACACTAAGGCCCCTTATGAGCTATAGTATGGAAGACCTCCCACTATCAGATACTTCAGGATCTTTGGTAGCAAATGCTATATTAGAAGAGATGAAGAAGACCTAGGAAAGTTTGATTCAAGAAATGATGAAGGGATATTTCTCGGTTACTCAACTGGAAGAAAGGCCTATAGATGCTACAACAAGAGGTTGGGAAAGATGATTGAAAGCACAAATGTCAAGGTAGATGAAGACTTGTATTAGATCCCACAAGAATTAGAGGACTCCGGATCTGATACATCTCTCTGCACTGAAGAAGAAGAAGAGGAGAAAGAAGAGAAGGAACAATAACCAGAGTAGATCCCTAAGACTCCAACATAGCATGTTCAAAGGAACCATTTAGTAGATCAGATCATTGGAGATAAGAATGAAGGTGTGCAAACCAGGAGAATGTTTACAAAGACATGTGAGCAAGTGAATTTGTGTCTGTTATCAAAGGTAGAACCCAAAACTTTTGCTAATGCTAGTAAAGATGATGGATGGTTGAAGGCAATGGAAGAAGAATTGAATCAGATAGAGAAGAAACAAACATAGGAATTGGTTCCCAGAGCAGCCAATACAAATGTTATAGGAACAAAGTGGGTGTTCTGGAGCAAGTTGAATGAAGGTGGTGAAGTTGTGAGGAACAAAGAAAGATTGATTTTCAAGGGATACTCACAAGTTGAAGGTATTTATTTTGAGGAGGCTTATGCTCTGGTAGCCAGGATGAAGGCAATCAGGATGTTTCTGGCTCTTGCTGCTTACAAGAACTTCAAAGTTTATCAGATGGATGTCAAGTCAACATTTTTGAATGGTGATCTAGAGGGAGAGATCTACATTGAGCAACCAGATGGGTTTCAGTTGTCAGAAGATCCGAACATCATGTGTAGACTCAAAAAGGATTTATATGGTCTCAAGCAAGCACCTAGAACCTAGTATGCTAGATTGGATAAGTACTTCAACAAGGCTTCAAGAAAGGTACCACAGATAGTAATATTTACATTGAAGAAAAGGAAGACATGATCCTTATAGTTGTAGTATATGTTGATGATATCATCTTTGGTGGAGATGATAGTATGTGTAAGTGGTTTGCAAAAGAGATGCAGAAAGAATTTGAGATGTCTATGATTGTTGAGATGTCTTTATTCCTTGGGCTTCAAATTACTTCGCTAGATGATGGTATCTTTATTTCTCAGGCTAAGTATATTAAAGAGATGTCAATTGAAGAAATTTGGTATGGAGGATTCCAAACTAGTAAGTGTACTCCTATGGTTACTTGTCACTTGAGCAAGAATGATGAGTCTTCGGAGGTTGATCAGACTCTTTATAGACCTATGATTGGAGGATTGTTGTACTTGACTGCTTCTAGGCCTAATATTATGCATACAATATGTGTGGTTGCCAGATATCAAGCTAATCCTAAGTAAACACATGAGAAGGCAGTGAAAAGAATATTTATATACTTGAAGGAAACTCTGGATTATGGCTTATGGTATCCTAGAGGTAATGACTTTGATCTAAGTGCTTACACTAATGCTAATTGGGTTGGTTGTGTTGATGATAAAAGAAGTACAAGTGGTGGTTTTTTCTTCTTAGGAAGCAAATTGGTCTCAAGTGGCAGAGTAAGAAGTAGGACTTAGTGTCCTTATCCATAATAGAAGCTGAGTCTATTGTTGCAGCATCTTGCTGCACTTAAGTACTTTGAATGAAGCAAACTTTGAAGGATATAAAGGTGATGTATGATGTGCCTATCCCTATTTTGTGTGATAATACTAGTGCTATCAATATTTCCAAGAATCTAATGATGCATTCCAGAACTAAGCATATCTCAATTAGGTATCACTTTTTAAGAGAGAAGGTTGTAGATAAAGAAGTGAAATTGGAATATGTTCCAACAAAGGATCAAATTGCAAACATTTTTTACAAAGGCTCTTGCAAAGGATACTTTTGAGTATCTCTGACAAAAGTTAGGGGTAATTACCCCTCCTTCCAACTAAATGCATGGTTTGTACATTTGTCCAAGGGGTGTAATTCTTGCCATATCTTTTTCCTGGACTAATGGTGGCTACCTCTTAGGGGGAGTAGGTAATGGTTGTTGCTAACAGGGAAAATTGAAAAGAAGAGTTTGTTACCCTTTGTCCTTGATGTCAAAGGGGGAGAATGAGCAAGTGTGTGTTTCCATCAATGCCAAAGGGGGAGATTATTGCACATATGTTACCTAAGGTTGTGATATGGTTGTCATTGATGTCAACATTGAGTTTAGATTGTCACTGATGTGGTTGTAACACTCTTATCAACACTCAGTTTAGGTTGTCTGATGTGTTGCTGATGTTGGATGTGATGTGGTTGTTGAAGTTCATGGTTGGATGTCATGTCTCGATTAATGTAGTATTGAGTATGATGTTATATTAAGATGGGAATTAGAAGTATCAATATGACACATTAAGATGGGAATTAGAAGCATAAAAAAGAGACACTAAGATGGGAATTAGAAGTATCAAGATGACACATTAAGATGTGAATTAGAAGCATCAAGAAGATATATTAAGATGGGAACTAGAAGCACTAAGATGTATGTTTCTAAGGATGTATGAGATATCACAAGAAGGTTCTGGTCTCCGGAAGTTGATGAAGATTTTAGCTGCAAGAAGTTGCTAAGGAGACTACTTGGGAAAATGCTCCGCATTCCTTCATATTTGAAGATATGGTCACGTGATTCAAAATCTAAGTTTAGTATGTTGTGCAAGTGTTATATCCAAGAGATAAATTATGTATACCTTCAAAAATAAAAGTTATGAGTGATAGAGTTTTGGTCTATGCTTTAGCAGAGTAAAATGGTGATGAAGACTTGTTGGAATGCTCCACATTCCCCTGGATGTGAAGATTTGTCAATGCAATTTTTTGAACATGTTCAGGGAAGTTCACTGCATACTTCTATGAAGTATCAAGTGATTTAGTGAAACACAAGCAATGTTTAATCTTCTATATGTACCGCCAAGTTGAAATGACCAATGTGCTACAAGCTTCATGTGTTCTTACTTAAGGGTGACCTATTTCAAATGAGCATGACATGTGGATGTTATTACTTGAAGAATGATGTTGCAAAGAATGTTTAGGACCTGGTTAAGCATGTGTTGGGGTCCACAAGGCATGTTTCTTTTCCTGAAGTAGCATGTAGTTCATGTTAAGGCTTGTCCTCTACATGTTTCATGATGTGTGATCTCTGGTCGAATTGTAAATTGTAATATTCTTGTTGTATTGTCCAACTTGTAATGAAATCAATGTAATATCATGTATATATTGTGAACCTAGTTGATCTAGGTGGTGTATGATTGCAAAATAAGAATATGTGTGTGTAAAGAGAAGAAAATGAACATGTTATGTACTATGATGTATGACTGAAGGAGAAAGAGTAGAGGCAATAAGGTCTATCTTGATTTATCTTGAAGACATTTTTGTGACAGAAGGGAAGTGAAGAGTGTGCCTAATTGATCCAATCATCAGAAGAAACAGAATTGAAATCATCAAAGGTGTGAGCTTCAATGTCAGTTGTTAGAGAATAGAAGGACTGTCATACTGTAATCATTTTTGAGTTCATTCTTAGTTCAAGGAGTAGTTGCTTCCTTAGGTAGTAGCCTTAAAACAAAGTCTTAATGGAGTAGTAGCTTCCTTAGGAGTGACCCTAAAACAAAGTCAGTAGGGAGTAGTAGCTTCCTTGGGTTGTTGCCCTAAAACAAAGTTGTAATTTTTTTATAGCAGTGAGCTTCATATATTGTGATTTAATTCTCACCGTGGTTTTTCCCCTTTTGAGGTTTTTCACATATATTTGGTGTTATGTGTTGATGTGCATTGTGTTCATCTTTCATGTTTATGTACATACTATAATGTTGAAGCTTTAATTTGCTCCAAAGGATTTGAAGTTTGATTGGATACTGATTCACTCCCCCCTCTCAGTATCGTGGTGTATTCAACAAGATTGATATCTTGAGGAAGGAGAAGATTTGGAAGAAGGTAATGAGATAGAAGATTTAAATGGAAAGGAAATCCTCTTGGAAGAGGATGTTGAAAGAAGAAATGATGAACTAAATTTTAAATCAGTTGTTAATGTTGTGAAGGATATAGTTGAAGGAGATCATGTTGTAAGATCTCTTGAGGTGTTAGATAAAACTCTATTTAAGTGGAAATCACCAAAGGCTACACAAAATGAAGTTGTTGCAGATAGGAGAGATTGTGAAGTCAAATGCCAAGTGAATGGCATGGAGAAAGAGGAAAATGTATTGATGGCAGAAGAGAGAAAAGAAATGGATAAAATTGAAATCCATATTTTGTCTGACATTGATTTGTTTGCAGGTGACCTTGAAGGAAGAAAGAAATAAATCTTCATGAGGAAAAATAATGAAAAGGAGAACAATACCATAAAGATGATTAAAAAAACCACAAAATGACAAATTGCCAAAAGAGGAAAGAGTAAAGGACCTAATTTTGAGATTATTGAACTTAAAGTGGAAGTAGATAAAGTGAAAGAGAAAATAGTTGAGAAGGATTTTAATTTTTGTGATCATTTGCATGATGTTGATTTGTTTGCAGACATGGAAATAAATGAAATAGATGGAGTAAAAAGAGAGGTCATTGAAGGTCCTATTTTTGATGAAGAAATGGATGAAGATGAAGATCTCCTCTTGAAAGAGGAGATGAGAAAGATAGGTAGCCTATTGAAAGGCAAATGTTAGATGAATATGATAAAGTGATGGAGAAGATGCAGATGGGAGAAGATGAATCACATGATTGTGCTAACACTATTTTGTTTGCAGGTATGAAGGAAGACGCAGTAGAAGGTCATGTATGAGACATTGAAGGAGTGATCCTTATGCAAGAGGATGAAGAAGGAAAGAATGTAAGTATAGAAGAAGCATGTCTTAGCAGAGGCATGAAGATGAAGATAAAAGAAAATGAGCATAAAAGGAATGTTGCAGCAGTAGAAGAGTAGAAGAAGATAGAGATAAAAATTAATAATTTTCATTTATATGATGAAGGAAATAATGTTTAGTTGTATAGATATGAGATACTGAACATGGAAGAAGATATGAAAAGAGGAATGGATGATTCTGTTAGTACATATTTGAGTACAGCTTGTGCAGAGAAGATGAGTGTAGAAGTCCATAGATTACAATAGTGGGTGGTCCTTTGAAGGACATTATAATGCTAGAGAAAAATGATACAATCCTATGTGAAGAAACATGATAGAAAGGATGATGATATAGATGAAAGAGAGGAATGGGAGATTGCAGTGAGATCATGTCTTATGGGAGGCATGAAACAACTGATGAAAATTGGTAGTGGTGAAGAAGTGAGAAAAGATGATAAGATAATATTGGGAAATTTTAATTTCCATAAAAACCTATGAAATTGATGTGTGTGTAGGTATGATGGAGCTTGAGAAGCATATAAATGCAGAGGAAGTATGCATGATGAGATTCAGAATTGTAGAGCAACAAGGTATGAGTGAGATGGTGAAGATGGAAATCTTTAATTTCCATAAAGTTGATTATTTCGACTTGCATACCGATGAAATGGAATGGGAGGCAAAAGTTTGGTGGAGGTGATTGAATTATGGTGGGTGGAATCCCATAAGAACATGAAGTGAAATGGAGAGTGATAATATGAGGATTGATGAGTGGAGTAAATTTGGAGGAGGAGGTTAGGTTATGGTGGACACAGGTCCACGAGAGGAGAGAGGAATGGTAACCATACTTGGTGGAGTTGGATGATACTTGTCCCAACCAGATGCTGGAAGAGGTGAAAGAAAATGTTTTCTAAGGTACAGGTCTACTTCAGTGATGGAGTTCACTGCAGGTTGTTTACAACCTGGAAGGATAGTTCTACTATTCATCTCCATTTTGTGAGCTCATGCTCACAAACTTTGACTTGAGATGTTTGATGCAGGAGCATTTAGGTCCACGAGCAGTCAGTATAAACCAAAAACATTTTAGGTTTTCAATTTCAGTTTTAGTTTAATTTTAGTTGTGCTTTGCCTTCTTTTGTGTTGGTTTTGGTCTTTTTCTTCAAGAGACAATTTTAGATTAATTCAGCCAAGTTTAGAGCATCATCTTGTTAAAAAGCCAATTGGGTATCTCTAGTTCAATTTTTAGTGAAGTTTGGATGAAAAATGGCTAAGTTAGAACAAGTCAGCAAATTTTCTAGTTCATGAACTATTTAGTTCGCCGATGGGAACTTTTGCTGACAAGCTTTAAAGACAAGTTTGCATTTTTCTTCAAGTTTTCCGAAGGGGAGCCTTTAGTTGGCAAAGTCTCTAGTTTGAGAACTGTTAAGTTCACCAACAAATTAGTTCGCTGACAGACGATTTCACTGACTAGCATTAAAGGCAATTTCTTATTTCTCCAAGTTTGTCGAAGGCCCGAAGCCTTTGGTTGGCAAAGTTTCGAGTTCACGAACTATTTAATTCGCTGATCCAATGGTTTATTTTGCCGACAAGCAATATCACTGACAAACTTTGGAAGGAAGGTTTGAATTTTGTAAAGTTCA
This sequence comes from Cunninghamia lanceolata, assembly GCA_027924645.1. NCBI lineage: Eukaryota > Viridiplantae > Streptophyta > Pinopsida > Cupressales > Cupressaceae > Cunninghamia > Cunninghamia lanceolata. The sequence continues at coordinate 12,366,879 of BSBN01001272.1, read as the reverse complement.
CTGATTGTATGGATTGTTGATTGTATCTCTAAAAAGAATTTGAAGAATACTTTCTTTGTTATGGAAAAAGTTGGAAGTTTGAAAACTTTCTCTTTCACTGATAAGTATTCTCAGCCAACTTCCTGGTTTGCAAACCCTTAGATTTGTTGATAAGCCATTTTACCAATAAAAGCTTTAAAGATTGGAGTTTGTGGTTTCTTTAGTTCGTTGATTGGTGATATTGGCAATAATGTAGAAGTTGAAAATACTCAAAGTTTGTGAAGTCAAATTGTTGCCGATTCTAAGGTTCGTGGAGGTGAAGATTCACCGACAAGAAGACTTGATGGTTGAGGCATTGTATCGGCAAACATTTTAGTTTGCGAACAAAATATTTCTCTGATAAGTATGTGTTAGTGAAATCCTAAGTTCGTAAAGTGCCACTTTCTCCAACAACTTCTTCCTAATGGTGTGTCATGAATGTCTAAGTTCCCAAAACTTGAAAGAACTCTAAGGAAGATATGAATGATTTTTGAAGAGATAAACTACTGATGAACTCATAAATATGGGATTTTATCAAAAGGTGTTTATTTTAATAATTAGGCAGTATTATCATTAATCTGTTTGGTAATTTGAACTGTCACGTGGTTATTTGGATACCTGTCTATTCAGTTCCATAACTGAATAATCCATAACTATTTAACTTCCACTTGGGAAGAATAAAAGGCGATTATCATTCTTATTTGGAGAGACCTCTCAGAATGGAGGTAAGATTGTGATAGATTGGGGATTCTTCTCAGAACAGAGACGAGATTATTGTTGATTGTGGAATTTCTCTCCAATAGATGTGAGATTGTTGCTATAGATTGGGATCCCTAAAAAATGATTGGGAGGATCCATTCAATACAGGAAAGAAGTGTGGGTGTTGACTGGTGGAAAATGATCTATGTATTCTTTGGGAAGTGATTTTGTGTTGTAAGCATATAAAGTTGATTGTGCAAGTCGATGAGTTTGCAATTACTGGAGTAGTAAATCTTTGATGTAATCAGTGATTTTGTTATCAATAAAAAGTACTTTCAAATTTGTGTGATGCTATATGAATCTTTGGCTGCATGACTGGGCAGTTTGGTAAGACCCCCTGGTCTTGATTGTGTCATAAACTCACATAGTTTTTACTACAAAAATTCTAACTTATTATTTACATCCTTGATTAAGAAATGTTAAGTGAAATAAATTTAAATTATAAATCACAAATTTTTTATAATAGAATCTCAAATTCAAATCATAGTGTAAATATTAGTATAGATATATTGAATACATCTATTTCAAAAACAAGAGATATCACTCTTGAATTATTTTATTTACTAAATAGTTATTTTATTTTATTTACTTAAAAGTTATTTTATTGTTATAGTTTTTTATAACATATATTGATTATGTTTTAGTTTTTATTTGAATGTTCTAAACCTAATAAATATTCATTAAATGCTAAAAAAAATATAATTAAAATTAATATTTAAATTTTAAAAAATATAATTTCTAAATTTTTATTTTTTTAAATTTAACCATTTTAAACTATTAGAAATATTAAGAATAAAAAAACATAATTAAAATATATAAAATTAAATACTTTTGTAAATCTAAATTTTAGTAAAAAAAAAATTAGTCAACTAAATTAGAATTAAAACTTTTTGAAAGTTACTAAATCAATTTATACTTACAAATTAAGGATGAAAAAATTAAATTGAAAATAAAAGTTTCTCTCTCCTTGGTGCCTAAATATCATCTAGAACATAGGAACATAAAAAGAATGGAAACAAGAAAATTATAATTATGATAATCATTTTTAAAGAAGGCAACTTTATATAAAATTATTTCATATTATTAATTTTTCAAAATTTTAATATTAAATAAATTTTAAACATTTAATATTATAATAAAAAATAATAAACTTATTTATCATAAATTAATGAAGATTTGATAAGAAAAGCAAAAAGACTGAAGTTTTTAAATTAGAAAAAAGCATAATTGAAAAGAATTACTATGTTTCTAAATTTTGAGTGAATGATTTTTAAAATTTAGAAACATAGTAATTCTTTTCATTTATGTTTTTTCTAATTTAAAAACTTACTCTTACTTTTCTTATCAAATCTTTCCTTCACATTTATTATAAATAACATAGTTAATATTAATGAACAAATTATTCCCATATTTGTTGTTTGTGATTTTGATTTTTTGAAATTTAGAAACATAGTAATTCTTTTCAATTATGTTTTTTTTTCTAATTTAAAAACAAAGACTTTTTTTCTTTTCTTATCAAATCTTTCTTTTGCATTTATTATAAATAACATAGTTACATAAGGGAAAATCATTCTTCATGTTTGTTCTTTACAATTAGCTGGTGTTTTTTACTATGGATCTTATGAATTGTGTTAGGAATACAATCCTGTTTGTTATTCTCATCCTTTTTTTCACTAGTACTTTTATTAATGCTTCAAAGTCGGGTGCTCCCCAAAACTTTCATCAAATTGACACAGGTATGCAAATTGGTAGTTTGTATTTATCTGTTTTAAGATTTCATTGTATATAAATGTGTTTGTTATTGCCTTTTTTTTTATTTGTTTTAGGTTTAAAAATTTCATATTAATATGTCTTTTATTATGTGAATATTTATGTTTATATTCTCCTTTTTCAGTATTACTTTTATTAATGCTTCAAATCTTGTGTTCCCCAAAACTTCCATCACAATGAAATAAGCATACAACTCATATTTTGTTTTAAATTTTAATATTATTTGTAAATATATATATATTAGTATTGTACTTCTTATTTTCTTTAATTTTAAATTTCATTCTACATTTTAATTGCAGGAGGCAAGAACCATTTTGTCCATGCCCTTAAGGGACAACATAAGGTCTTACAGGAGGTAAGAACCATATTGATCTCACATCTTTGTTCAAAATATTTATTTATTTGTCTAAATATATTTAAATGTATTTAGTTTACATATTGAAAACTAAAATTGTTTGTTTTATTTGAATAGTATTGTTTGTTGTATTTGAAATTTAAATGGAATCATTGTTTAATATAAATGATATTTTGTAGGTTCTTGATGGAGCTGGAAGCAACCCACCTAAATGTGATCATGTACCATGCAACAATTGTGAACCATGCAAGCCAGCAGTTGTCTATGTTGATCCTACGACTCATGCTGCTGTGTGGAATTGTTTATGCGCAGATGGGAAATTCTATCCACCAGTTGGTGGAAATATATGACTTTTATCATCCTTTTTAAAATGTTTTGAATTGGAAATATTGTAAACATTTATAAGGTTAAAGTGGTATTTGAATTCTCTCAATATTAAATATTTTATATAAAGTTTACTTGATTTTAATCTTATGATTCTATATGGAATTGTTTGTGTTGATGGATAAAATGGAAAATTTTATCTACTATAAAATCTTTAATATTATGTTTGGAATTATATAAAGTCTTTAATTTTATGTTTAGATTTACCACAATCACAACATGACTCTGAATCTTGTTCAAGTTTTCAAGACATCTTCTCCTGCAGGGTTGAAGAGACATCAAATTTGCTCTTGAACTATAATCTATATTGAATTCATAGGTAACTGTGGATATCATTACTTTCAAACAGAGCCTTCTCTCAATCTCTCGTTGAGCAGTATCTCCTTCATTTTAATATCTTCTTTATCTATTTTTATTTGGGAATCTTTTGTTGTAGTCTTCTGTAAACAATTTACCTTTTAGTATCAAAATTCTTTGACTGTATATAATATTTATGTGTCTTTGAACAAATGTAATCCTACAATAAAATAGTTTCTTTGTGTCTTTCATTTGTTCAAATTTATCTTATAATAAAATAGTTTTTCAATTAAGAAATATTCATCTACACTTTCTTAATTTGATCTATGGGATTGAGGTTCTTTTATAATTATTAGTTATCACTCTTAGGAAGCAGTCCCATGAAGGGAGGCTTCCTAAATTATCTCAGCGGTGTTAATTTTTTAGGAACATTTTTATGATCATTAGTTATCACTCTTAGGAAGCAGTCCCATGGAGGGAGGCTTCCTAAATTATTTCAGTGGTGTTAATTTTTTAGGAACATTTTAAAACAACCGGTCCCATGAATTTGTAGTTGTAGGTAGGCTTAAAACTTTAAACTCTAAAATTTGTGGAAGCTGATGGTCTCATGAAGTTTTTAATTTAACGCTAAGAGGAGATTTATTAAGTTGGCCCAAATCTCTTTTCCTTTTTTTTCTGATTTATGGCAGCCACCCCACTTTCTTTCCTCTTTACTTGTTTATTGCAGCGTTTTGTGTTGATTGTCTTCCTTCTTTCTCTATATGGCCGAGCCCCCATTTCATCTACAAAAATGGCTGTGTGTATTTCTTTCCAATGCTACGCTTTCCTTTCCCTATTCTCTATTCTCTCCGTGTGGCGCTTCACATTCTTTCCTGGAGCTAAAATCAAACGCATCAATTTATTGAAGGCGTGGTGTTTTTGTTTTATATTCTTCATCCACACTTAGTTTTTTTATCATTTAAATCTACATAAAACAACATTTTGCAATCTGAAAGCTTCCTCTTTTTTATCTCCACGTTGGACTCTTCATGTAAATAGGAGTTTGTTGCCGTTTTCTCCAAAGGAAAATTTTTGTCTTTTCTATTTTAACTGGCTGTCTATCTTCCCACAGAGCATGTAGATTCACCTTCCAAGCCTCTTTTTTCTCCCTAAGGCCGCCTTTTCCACGCTTCCCATTCTCCCTTTTTGTAAGAATATATTTTTTGTAACTTTTAAAATCCTTCACACTACCACATATGAGGCGGCCGAATTTGAATAGTTCTTAATTTAATTTCAATTTAGTTGACCTTAGCATTGGTAACATGGGAATTTTTTTATTTTTATTTTTAAAAAGAGTGTAGGACACAAACACATATATTAGATTGAAAACGTATATACATAAGTGGCCAAAAAAATCTAACTGCATCCCCCACTCCCAAAACCACGAAACTAGTATTACAACTAGGCAAGCATCCATGGTGGTAAGATAAAGAATAGATAGCAAAAACACCCCCTAGCCCATTTACCTCTTTAAGAAACAACCAAAAAACAAGGCTAATCAAGAAGTTGGAAATAGAGAGAGATGTCTATCTTCAAGTCATGGCATTATAATTTGAAATGACTGGCAGTGATATAAATAAGCAACTAACACTGCTGACCTCTTGTCAGCATTATGGAGGAGCAACCATATCTTTATTACGGACAAGACTACATTTAAATATTTGAGATTTCAAATCTTAATTCCCTTACGAGTTCCTTGCCCTCCAATGGAGACACTCATATCAACCATTAATAACTCATTCATATCCCATGTTAACGTTCACTACCAAGAGGAAACTCAGGTTCCGAGGCAATCAAAGAGGGACATGTCATCAAAATCCATTTGCCCTGAAATCTTTAGCAGATCACTAATTAAATCTTCCCATCCTATCTAATTCATGGATCAGAAATCCAGACTGAGTTGGATGCGGGAGGAGAAGTACCCTGTAACTTTGCTTGGCATGAAGTACTTCAACCCATTTAACTCACCATTAATGAGGTGCGTACTGTTGAACTGGCCATTAGAAGAAGAATAGTAGCCGTTAGATCTAACCACTTTTCAAGAGTCATCTACCTGCCACCTCAAAAGAGAAAAAAGATTGTACTAGGACACGATGACTGTGAAGGCCCAATGCATTTTTGCCACCTCTGCAATGCACTAATACAAAATTGACTAAGAAAACGGGAGCACTAACTTGAGTACTACTTCACACATTTTCTGAGAAACCTCGTACATCCCATTCTATCCAGAAGCTTAACTGTTGTGGATTATTTGGATGATTGGCACTACAAAACCATTCCTCTGATTTTTTATCAATAGCCTTATTGGCTAGCCAATCAGCCACTTGATTGGCTTCTCTATAACAATGGGAGATATGAAAAGAATCAAAATGTCTCATGGTACGTCTTGCCTTGGATAAGATATACTCTATCTTCCACGAAGAGGAAATACCAGTTCTCAAAGCATTGACTAAAATTTGAGAGTCTCCTTCGATCCACAGATCCTTAACACCTAAAGAAATTGCCATTTGCATCTCGAATAAGAGCGCCCAGGCTTTAGCCAAGTTATTCGCCAAGTTATTCGTTCCAGGTGGAATTTTCTTAGCTTTAGCTACCATGAAAGAGGCATCATGGGATCTTAGAATACAACCCACTCCTGACAAACCATGATTACCCCTACTTACCCCGTCAAAGTTGAGCTTAATCATATTGAAGTCCGGGAGGTGCCACCTTACCTTTGATCTATCCAGCTTAGCCAAATTCTGATGCGGAAGGCCCATTGAAGAGATTGGTTCCAAAAACTTCCGATTTGCCAGATAATGATGGCTGGCCTGATATCCCATAAACATGCAAAGGTAGCTTTTGTACATAGAGTCTGGGCCAACTTTTGAAAAGGGATAGGAGGGTTTGAGGAAGGGAAGTCCTCCAACTAAGTTTTCTAAACACCCATAACCAACATTATCTACTGAAGGAACAATGAAGAAGAAGATGATCTGCATTCTCCTCCTTTTCTCCACAAAGGACACATTTCAAATTAGAGCCAAGAGAAAAAAATTTGCAAGCGGTCACCCGTCAAAATTCTGCCATGAAGGGCCAGCCAAGAGAAGGCACCCGCTCTAGGGAGGACAACATCATTCCAGCACAACAAAGAGGGCCAATCAGATTTGGCTCCAACTGTTAGACTCTGATACCCCTGCTGCACTGAGTATTGCCCAGATTGATTCTCCATCCAAATAAGCTCATCATCTTGGGAAGTTAACAAGACCACCCTATTCTTTAGGGTATTGTGGAGAATTATTTTTTACTGATCTAGGAAATCACAATCCTTAAAGCTCTTCCAGACGGGTCTTGATGAAAAAGAAATGGATTGAGTATCAAAACAATCCTTCACCATATAACCCCAATGATGTTCTAAGAATTCTCTTGCCTCCTTTAAATCCCCTCTAGCCGATAGCTTAGAACAACCATTCCAAGAATCTGACCAAAAATTTGCCTTATCACCTTTATTAATTTTCCATGAAAGCTTGGGTAAGACAAATTCTCTACACTTGATTACAAATTGCCCCCTCAAGGTGGATCTTGGACAATGAATATTCTTTCTCTATCGGCATTGTCCAAGTATTTACTTTGGAGGAGCCTCACCCAATGAGCATCATGTTTGTTATACATCCCCCATGCTAACTTTGCTCCAAGGGCTAAATTGTGAAGCTCTAGATTAATGATACTCACCCTCCCAAAAACTTTGGCTTACAGATTTTGTGTATTTTCTTCTTCTCTGTGGCCCCTTGCCACAAAAATTGTTTACACGTCTTCTCTAATTCCGACACAATAGTCTTGGGAGGCTAGAGCATTGACAAAAGATATACTGGAATTGTTGTAAGAACCACTTTCAGGAGCATTATTGTACCTGCCATCGACGCCACCTGCCCTTCCATGTGCCTATCTTTTTTTTTAGTTTACTTACTACATCTTTCCACAAATCTCTTTTATTTCTACTAGTAAACATGGGAATGCCAAGGTAGATGCTAGGGAGCTCTTCTATTTTGAAGTTGAAAAGATGAATAACCTCTAGCTAAAAGCTCTGAATTGAATTGAACAAAAAAACCTTGGATTTAAGGGGATTAATTTGTTGGCCCAATGAAAGGCAGTATTTGTCCATAATCTCCTTGATTGACTATGCCTCCTCTTTTGTGGCTTGCCCAAACAAAATCATGTCATCAACAAAAAGGGCATGAGTAAAAGGCAAATTTAGATTTCTTACCTTGATCCCCTTCCATCTTCCTCTTTGATTAGCTTCTCTGATTGCTCATGTTAGGGCTTTTGTCATAAGAATAAAAAGATATGGGGATATCAGATCCCCTTATCTAATTCTAGTAGCCTCAAAAGGAACGGTCTCTCTGCCATTCAATAAAACCAAGAATCTCACACCTATGATGCATGCCAATATCCATTTTCTCCATTGTCTAGAAAAACCCATCTTATCAAGCACAAACATAAGAAAGGGCCAACTAACTCTATCATATGCTTTTGCCATGTCCAACTTGACAACCATAGTTGGAACCCGGTCCTCTTTGATCAAATGCAAAATTTCATGAATAATGATTACCCCTTTCGCCATCTCCTTGCCCAGAAAAAAATCAACTTGTTCATCTGAAATTATATCTGGAAGGATGGATACTAATCTGAGAGCTGTCGCCTTAGAAATAACCTTATAGATGAAATTACACAGCGATATAGGTCTGGATTCTTCAAAGGAAAGGCCCGGGAATAACTCTTAGGGATAAGCTGAAGGTTTGTATTTTTCCAAACCTTAAGGACATTGTAATATTTTCTCAACTCCACCACCAACAACACATCTCTACCCACAATTTCCCAAGCATGCTGAAAGAAAGAACTTGACCAACCATCGGGGCCTGGCGCTTTATCCCCTTGCATAGAAAAGACCACAGAACATATTTCCTCAATATTAAATTCCTTCATGAGATCCTAATTGTGCTATTCAGAAACCAACTTAGGGATAGGAATATCTTCATACTGCTACCGAGAATGAGAATTAGGAGGTTGGGTCAACAGAGATTCAAAAAATCTCCTTGCCAAGGATTTGATTTCTATCAGATCATTGGTCATATAACCATCAATCCTTCTAATTGATCGTATGACATTTGAGGCTTGCCTTACCTTGGATGAAATATGAAGAAAAATCATGTTTCTATCCCCATCTTTCAACCATCATTCTCAAGACTTTTGCTTCCAAAATATTTCTTCTCTTTCTGAAATTTCTTCTAGTTGCATCCTTAAGGTCTTCTCCTTTTCAAAATTGGCCACATTCATCCCTAGGGAGATGATTGAATCAACATTAATCTTAATTTCTTGCAATAATTTGTTTTTCTCTCTAAAAATATTCTTGAAATGGAGAAAGTTTCATTCTCTCGTCTTTCTCATCACATACTTAAGTTTCATTTTTAGTTGGAACATTCTTGACCCTTTAATGAAGGGTGATTCCTGTTACCATTATCTAATCAGAGGAAGAAAATTGGGGTCCCTTAATCACATCTCCTGAAACCAGAAGGGGCTACCACCCGATGGTATATCTTTGCCAATGTTGAGCCCCATAGGAAAATGATCTGATCCGGCTAAAGAAAGAATGTTTGAATGGCACATCGAATTTCTCCCAAAGCACTGACCAGTGACCAAAAACCAGTCCAGACGCTCAACTATTTTAGGGAAATCCTTCCTTCTATTGGTCCTTGTAAATTTCCCATTCCTTGGCTTGCAGTCAATCAAATTATTATTTTGTATGAAATTTTTAAAATCCTCATGGGTCTTAGAGGGATGGGCTATTCCCCCTAATTTCTCATCTTCTTCCAATACTATATTAAAATCCCCTCCAAGGATCACACACTGATTTCTTAACATACTTACCAAATTACTAAGATGGTTCCAAGTACGGACTTCTAGACTGTCCCCATTGGACCATAAACACAGAACAACCACATGTCATTTCCTTCTATGATATTAGAAAATTTACCTAGGAAAAAATTATCTCTGATGGTTACTATTTCAAAAGGTGGTATATGTTTTTTCCATAGGACTGCCAACCCACCTAAAGCCCCTACTGCCGGAGATGCAACAAAATTCCATTCCTTCCATTGACTCAATAGCTGAGAAGTTTGATTTTGGGATAACTTGGTTTCTTGTAATAACAAAATGTCCACTTTAGCCTCATCAATCTAAAATTTGATAAGGCATCTTTTTTTAGGGGCATTGATGCCCCTAACATTCCATGTGAGGAGCTTCATTGGAAAATTCATTAAGCTATCTCTACCTGAATCTTATTCTTCTTATGGGAAATTTATTAAGCTTTAAATCAAAACCGAGTAGAAATCATCCTCCACATGCTTAAATAGTATTTGATCTCTTAATAGAATTAGATGTGAGGTGCTACTAGGTACAAGTCACTCCATCATGGCCTTTGAGTCCAATGCAAACTGCTTCAAACTTGCCCATGGTTCTTTAAAGGATATTCAATGTTGTGAATTTCAACTTCAATGATTAAAGGAAAGATCTACTTGCTACTGTCCATCAAAGGATATCATATACTTGGTTTATAGAATACCCAACATCAGTCATATGTATCCATATCTGAGTCCAAAAGGATTTGATGTGGTACTCCAATGAGTAAATAAAATATAGGCAAGCTAACATAAATGTTTGAAAAAACGTGATTATGCATGGCCTCATCTTGATCCTCAATTGGTCCTTCTCTCTGAGACAATACGTAAATCTAACTTCTAGTGGCTGAACCAAATATTTTCAATAGTAGCTAACTCATACATAAAGTCTGACTTGCAAGTCAACATGTCCTATACAAGCCATTGACTCACCATAACAAGAATACACAGTCTTTAGAACACTTTGTTCCTGATAAGGTAAATTAAACTTGCTTACGTTGTATCTGAAGACGATGTCTGCATCAACTTTTCCCTACCTCAGAGAGAACATCAAACAAACTAAAATGTCAAAATCTTTTTGGTCCATGCGAGATAGTGTGCTAAAATCAAAAGGGCTTACTATCTTCTCATCTATTTTTATTTGAGAATCTTTTGTTGTAGTCTTCTTTTCTTGTAACTCTTTAATATAAATTATATATGCATATTGATCAACAATTCACTTTTTAGTAACAAAATCCTTTATTGACTATCTATAATATTTGTTTGTCTTTCCTTTGTTCAAAGTAATCCTACAATAAAATAGTTTCTCAATTATAAAATATTCTTCTACACTTTTGAAACTTGATCCATGGGATTGAGGTTCTTTTATAATCACTAGTTATTACTCTTAATGGTTGTGATGGAGTCATATATGAAGGATCCAATTAAGGATTGTCCAACCATGTATCCAATACACCAAACAACACAAATAATAAAGTATTTCACAAAAACAATACAACTTCATTGATTTGTAGATTTGCATGATTACAACCATGATCACAAACTTGCCGTAGTGGACTTCTTACATGCCAAAATACAACTATTTGATTACTAGAACTAAGATTCATAAATGAATAGTCATTTCAATGAGCTTCCTACATTATAGGCCATAGTTCTTTGATTATACACAAAATAAAACCACTCAAAAAAATCTATTACACCCCAACATGCTATGCCATTATCTTCCTCAAGATTGCACTCCACATCATACTCCTATCCTTCTATTCACACTCTCCATCTCGGACCTCACTCATTTTCTCCTTAGATTTGTTGTTGATCTCTCTCTTATTTTATTACCTCCATCTACTCACAAAATATGTTTAATAGCATTCGTCTACCTCTAAGATGATATGTGTCATCAACCAATGTTAACAAACTTCCAAACCTAAATAATGACATTGGTGGAAGCTCTTCATGTGGTCATCAACATACATCCACAACAATCCAATAAACCTTCTCATATACTCATATTTTGGTGTAAACTCCAAATAATCCAACATAGACACAATTGTGTGAAAATTATCAACCTATTACACACTCACAAACCTAATATTACTCTTCTATATATCCAATTCTCCTCAAATGTGGACAAAACATCCATTTATCACTATAAAACATAATTCCAAAACTATAAAACCAGAGATCGCACTATAATGAAATGTGATGGCTTTTGTTACAATTGACTAACAAGCAAAAAACAACCAACAAACCAAGAAATAACTATTTTTGGGGTGATGTGAGATTGCCATGACGCCTTGGGATGCTCCTACATCAAACACCCGGGGTTGATAAAAATAAGTCCCTCATTTTCCAAGACAGTTCACCCCTACTTGAAAATTCTAACTTGTCACTTCATCAACTTGCTCTTTCCACCGCTTTAGGTATGCCTCAAGTGATCCACCCTATGTACTTTTTTCGCCTACATTAATCACCATCTCATTAAGCTTCATTTTTAGTTGTCATACTATGTTTCACCAATCATGTTCCATGCCATTCTCCTTTGGCCTGCAATCATTTGCAATCCTCTTGGCATTCCTATGTTCATCAACTTGTCCCTCACATTTGTCATACACCTTCTTGACCACCACATACCCTTCTATTATGTCCTTCCCAATTGAAAATTCCTTGGTACAACTCCCCGTCTATTCTACTTCCCTTTGTTGACCCTTGCTCCCACGTTCCATCTCTTACGATACCCTCTCCATAGTTGCGGTATTGTTTGACAGGCTTGTGATGCCACACATCTTCAGAATTAGTGCATAATACTCATCCCAAATGCAAACTTAGACACTATTACAAAATTTCCCATCAACCTTATTCAACGACATCAACCAATGCCTTTTTTCATCCTTCCAAATCATGTATGTGTTAGCTCTCTCATCATACACAATGCTTCTATCAAACTACCAAGGTCTTCCCAACAACAAATGACACACATCCATTGGTGCAATGTCACACATCACCTCATCATAGTATGTTCTTATCTTGAACCTCACCAAGCATTGTTCCTCCACTTGTATTCTATCTCCCTGTTGCAACCAACCACTCTTATATGGGTGCAGGTGCTTTAATATTCTTAGTCCTAATTTGTCAACCATTTCCTCAAATACCAAATTGTTTGTACTACCACTATCCACAATAACATTGCAACTCTTTCTCACTGCCTTACATCTGGTATTGAACGAACTCTTTCTTTGTGTCAGTTCATCCCTTCTATCACATCTCAAGGCTCTATGTGAATCAAGTGATTCTCCTTATTCTAGGTCCCTCTCTGAGCTAGGTGACCTCTCATCCACAAATGCAATCCTTGTGCTATCTTTTTCTCTGCTTCCTCTACACGCAAATGCTCTATGGCCTTCTCCACACTTGAAATAGGTTCCTCGAAAAGATCTCTTCCTTTTCCTCCCATATCCTCCACTCTATTGAGAATCCTTGAAATATGCATCATTGTATCCTCCTCTTTCCTACTAAGAATCTTTATATTATGTTTCATCATCTTCTTCATCCTTACAATAACTTACCATCATTTTACTAGAAAAATTCTTACTTATTATTTACATCCTTAATTAAGAAATGTTAAGTGAAATAAATTTAAATTATAAACCATAAAACTATTATAATAGAATCTCCAAGTCAAATCACAAATAAAATATTAGATATTTAAAATGTGTAAATATTAGTATAGATATCTTAAATACATCTATCCTTAGGAGATATCAATCTTGAGTTATTTTATTTTATTTTATTAAATTAAAAGTTATTTTATAATTATAGTTTCTTTTTAATATATATTGACTATGTTATATAGTTTTTATTTAAACATTCTAAACAAGAAAATTTATAACACATGCAAAGGCTTGGAAAGCTTGTAAACCAAACCAACATAAGCCCTTATGCTGAACCAAATTATCCCAATATTGAAATGATGAGGCCTAACACAATGTTTTCCATAATCCCACCGAAGACAATGAACTGTATCCAATGCACTATGTTGAACTTAGCATGTGTGACAGGGTCGAGAGGGTTCATTATATTTGGGTACAGAAGGAACTTTATACTTTCCCAAATTTTAAACTACATAGCAACCTAGCCCATTGCATGTTGCTAAAAAAGCTTCGTATAGTTGAGAAGATAGCTCGACTCTTTTTATTACTTGATATTCCTCTTAATCAACTTCAACCACAAAGAAATTTGTACGATTATGATCCCTTGAGATGCTACATATCTCGAGGTCCATGCTTCGAAGCATATTGATGATGAAGATCCAACTACCAATTCTATCATTAGGGCAATGACAAGGAAAAGTAAAAGCAAGATGCACTAAATGAAACATCAAAGCATAAACACAAGGAATGCTGATTTCTAAAATCACTTTCTACATCTGCCATAATCCACAATAGCCATAAAATGATCAAGAAGCCAAGGGGGATTGCAGGAGGTCATAGGTTTATTTTGTATAAACATCATTAGAAATGATTATTCAAAATGAATAAAGACCAAAGAAAATGGTATGTGGGCATTAAATTTCACTTATAGGTATAAGCCTATATAAACATCATTAGAGATGAATATTCAAGATGAATAAAGGCTAAAGAAAAATGGTATGTGGGCATTAAATTTTATTCCCTATGCTTTCCAAGGTGATTCGATCAAGCACTAAATTTTCATTAATGTGAAAATCAAAGGGGCTAAGCTCCTAAGATCAAGGATGGATTTGTTAAAAATAATGATTTATCATCTAGGGACCATAGTGTTGAAGGGAGAAATTGAGGTGGTCATCGAAAGAAACCCCTACCAACATAGCACACCTAGGATTAGGGGAATCCTTTATTATTGTTTGGTGAATCTTAGGAGAGGATATGGGCTGACTATATTGCAGAGTGGGATAATGTGGGGTCATGTTGTTAAGACTTTATACATGGATGACTCTTGAATGTAACACATGTTCATTACATCACAACCTTGCCACATATGCAAGGGTTTTATGGGCCACCTTATTGTGGTGAAAGGATTTGAATCTGTACCACTCTCTTATGAGTGTTCTTGGTTGTCATTACATGACAACTATTTGGGCTTTGGGGAATCCCAAGATATGAAATTAAAGATGATATCATTGATATCACAAAACCTATCAATTTCCCAGTACTAAGAATTCTTTATATTAATCACCATCCGCAAATTGATACAACGCAAATATAAGATTACACAATCAATTGTCGACATCAAAATGTGACAATTGTAGCTATAATAGTCCATTTGTGGCTCAAAAAACTGCTATGGATTGAAAAGAAAATTATTCTTATGTTTCTTATAATGTAATTAAGTAATTTTTGACAAGCATTTCCTTTTGTTCACTAAAATATTAAAGAACATTAGATATATAAATTCCAAAAACTACATATTGAGATTTGCTTAGTGCCCTAGGTTTGGAACTTTTCAATTTATCAAATTTCCTAATAGTCATCACCATGAATATTTGAAGATGAGAAATTGTAGGACAACTTGCCAAACTAAGAAAACACTGCCCTCTGCTACTGTGGTAGAATCATGCTAACTTTCCATTTCATCAAATAAATAATTAGAAACCCTAACCAAGTTGCCCATTAAGATAAATAACTAATAATAATGATTCAAGGGTTTAGATATTATAATTTTAAAAGAATATTACATTATAAAATGAATATTTGTATTAAATATTAAGTATTTAGACATATTTGTTATTTGATTTTTTTTGCTCAGTCAAAGGTGCAGAGCTCCTAAAATTATATTAATAGATAGAAAACAAAATTCCCAAGAAGGGATTACAGAAGATAGTATCCAAAATATACAAAATAACTCCATCCCTAGGTGAATATAAAACATTAAACTAGTCCACATGGAGAGAAGGAACCAAAAATAACTTAAGTATATATGATCATTACATATAGGAAGCCGGACTAGAAGTAAAGAGAATGCTTGTAGACTTTATGGAGGAGTATTTTGAATGTTTAGATCTTCAACCAAAAAACCTTGACGAGGAGGATCAACAAAAAGAGCAACATCATTCGAGTTAATAGCAACTATAGGAAGAACTGGGGGTTGGAAATGAATCAAGAAGGAACACACATTAAAAACATCCCTTACTTGTTCTACCAGCTCAACACCCAATTCTTTGGTGTGACAGAAAAAAGAATTATCGATTGTAACCGAATAGTCATTCTGCAAGCCGTGAATAATGACATTAAAAACATAGTGATGGGATGGTAGTCTATGAATATCACGATGCAGGAAAATGCCTCCAATTAGAGTGGACCCCATATGAAGATTATAATTTGCAATTGCATCATTAAAATTCACTTCCGAGAATAGGAAGTCTTGAACAAATTTGGTAGCAAGAACTTTAACCAGATCCAAATTTTGTAAAAGATCAATGGCATTAGACAAGAAATGAGTGAATGCGTAAGAAGGATAGATAGTCTGAGGGAGATGAAGCACCTCTTCACCACACACCTCAATGATGGCATCTTCAACCTCCTCATTTTCCAATTTAAAGATTGTCGACAACAGATCATAATGCAATGCTCCTTGAGAAGGTAGCTCCCACTTTTCAAAGGGAAAAAAACATTCATTTGTTTGAACTGGATCCATTAAAAGCAACACTTTTCTAAAAGCAAGCTCCTCCAAATCCATTTGTTATTTGATTATATATTAATTTTATATACAAAATTTACATTATATTTATATTTAGAGTTAAATATTATATTATGTATAATATAAATTGTTTTTGATTAGTTCGGTAGGAAAAAAGGGTCCAGAACCCTATACAAAGAAGCCCCTAAGGCAATACAAGGCCTGGTTTTTTATTGTTTTTAATATAAATTGTTGAATACAAATATAATATTGTATATTTTAAAAAGAATATTATTTAATTAACTTATAAGAAATCCAACAACTTAACTGACTTTCCATGAGTTGTGTGTGTGTGCATGTGTGTGTGTGTGTGTGTGTGTGTGTGTGAGAGAGAGAGAGAGAGAGAGAGAGAGAGAGATTAAAAAAGGTAAATTCAATTGGAAAAGAATAAATTTTGCAAGTGATCTAGGAGAGGAGAGAGAGAAAGAGAGGGGGGGAGGGGAGAGGTAGGGAGAAGTGAGAAAGAGAGAATGAAAATAGAGAGAGAGAGAGAGAGAGGTATATATATGGGTAAGTGCAAGAAGATGGGGGCCAAAAAGGGGTCTCAGTGGCCACTTTTTTTTTGAAATCAAGAAATATTGACCTTGGATGAGAAATTGAGCATAGTTACACTCAAAATTTGAAGATGAAACAAAAACAATGTTCATAGTGCTTCAAGTCTTCTTTCTAAACTATTAATTTTTTTTAAAATGGTATAGATTAAGGGGTTCAAAAAAGGGAGCCACATAAATTGGTGTTGTTTCTGTCAAAAAAACATAACATAGTGTGTTTTGTGGCTCCCTCAAAAGGTTAACTTTTTTTCGGTGAGAAATTAGCTAACAGTATGTAGTTTATGCCTAATTTTTCTTATAATTTTTTTAATGAATATTTGATTTTTTACTAATTCTCAAAGTGGACACATCCTAAAAAATAGAAATTTGGTCGTGCTACCCATGTAAATTTTGAAAAGTAATTGATTTTTTTTTAATATGTGTAAAATGGAGTCTAGTTTATAAAACTATATTTTTTTTTAAATTTCAATGAATGGTTAATTTACAATGAAAAAAAGGCCAAACATTGGTTTTTGCCCAAAAACGGACACAAACAAAAGAAATTAAAGATGAAAGGCTTAACATTGTCAAAATGTGAAAAAAATTACATCGTTAAATAGCTAAGAGAAAGCCTAACATTACCCATGTGTTTGATTTGTTTGACCTTGAAACACATGCAAATCTGAGGGTTAGTACGAACAAAATTATGTGAAATCCTGTAGAATATGCAAAAACACATCTTTGGATGTTGGGAAGGCACTCCAAGCCTTTGGGATGGAAATCCAAAGCAAATCCCAAGCCTAAGGCTTGGGATTCCCAAAGCAAAATATAATGTGAGCGCGTTATAATGCACTCGTATTATGTCTCCCTTAGAATGTTTTATGTTCAAGGTTATTAAGTATGTATGTGTGTGTGTGTGCCTATATGTATGTATGTATGTAAGGGTTTTGGGTTTAGAGTATATAAGGACTTGAGCCTGTAGTGTTTTTAGGGTTGAGGGTTGAGGGATTAGGGATTAAGTAATAGGTTGAGGGTAGACAGTAGAGGGTTGAGGGTTGTAGTTGAGGGATAATATTTAGCTTGTTGACTGTATAAGATTAATTGTGTAAGGTATGGAGATTAGGCTTCAGGATAGTGGGTTTAGGGTTTACGATATGGATTAATGGTATATAAGGCATAGGGTGACTTGGGTTGAGAGTGTATGGTTTAGGTTTTAAGTATAGGGTTGAGGCACAATATTCAGCGTTTAGGATATAAGGGTGAGGTTATAGGGTATAGGGTAGAGGGTCGAGAGTTTATAGTTGAGGGATAATGTTCAAGGTTGAGTGTCTAAGATATAGGGTTTAGGGTTTAAGGTTGAGGGTATAAGGCATATGGATGAGGGTTAAGGGTTTAGGGCATACATATAGGGTATAGGGTAGAGGTTTGAAGGTTCATGGATAATCTTCAAGGTTGAGTGTCCAAGGTTAAGTGTATAGGGTATAGGGTTTAAGGGTTTAGGGTATCTAGGGGTTGAGAGTTTAGGGTTTAAGGCTTTAAGGTTTGAGGGATTAAGGGTTTAAGGGTTGATGGTTTAAGGGTTGAGGGATTAGGGTTTAATCCATAGTGTCACTAGTAGAGGGTTTAGGGATAGGGTTTAGGGTTGAAGGTTTAAGGGTTGAGGGTTGAGACTTTAGGGCTGAGGGTTAAGGGATTAGGGTTTAAGGTATAGTGTCAAGGGTAGAGGGTTTAGGAACAGGGTTTAGGGTTTAAGGTTTAAGGTTTAAGGGTTGAGGGTTGAGGCTTTAGGGATAGGGTTTAGGATTTAGGGTTAAGGGATTAGGGTTTAAGGTATAGTGTTGAGGGTTGAGGGTTTAGGGATAGGTTTTAGGATTTAAGGTTTAAGGGTTGAGGGTTTGAGGCTTTAGACATAGGGTTTAGGGTTTAGTGTTAAGTGAGATACCTAGATGGCTAAGGATGGATGGAGAGGAAGACAAGGAGTGACTGAGAGACGTAGAGAGGGGAGAGGTAGAGAGGTGAGGGGGAGACAAAGGTGAGAGATAGAATAAAATGAGTGGGTGAAGTTGACAACTTGAGGGAAAGATGGTTAAGCAGGAGGGAGAGAGGTAGAGAGGAAAGGAAATATCTAGAGATCCTTGAGAGATATACAAGTGAGAGACCTACAATCTAGGGAGAGAGGGGTGAGAGAGATAGGGGGAGGAGAGGGGTGGATAAGGGTCAAGGGTTTAAGGGTTTAGGGTTTGAGGGTCAAGGGTTTAGGGTTTAAGGGTTGAGCGATTAGGGTTTAGGGTTGAGGGATTAGGGTTTAAGGTATAGTGCTGAGGGTTGAGGGTTTAGGGATAGGGTATAGGATTTAAAGTTTAAGGATTAAGGGTTGAGGCTTTAGGGATAGGGTTTAGGGTTTAGGTTCAAGGGATTAGGGTTTAAGGTATAGTGTCGAGGGTTGAGGGTTTAGGGATAGTGTTTAGGATTTAAGGTTTAAGGATTGAGGGTTGAGGATTTAGGGATAGGGTTTAAGGTTTAGGGTTAAGTGAGAGACCTAGATGGCTAAGGACAGATGGAGAGGCAAACAAGGAGTCACTGAGAGACGTAGAGAGGGGATAGGTAGAGAGGTGAGGGGGCATAAGATTATATCCCCTTCATTGAGCTCTCCTAATGATTAAATATTTAATCCATTTAAAAAAAAAAATTCTTTCATTTTGTCAAAAGATGCTTTCTTTTACTTTGTAAAAAATAATTCATTTTAACAACCTTGAAAGTTTATGTAAAAAGTTGGGTTAAATATGAGTTATATATTTATTTAAATATAATTAAAATATTTAAATTTTTATAACAAGTTAGAGTTGGAGAATGAACTTTCTTTTATTTTCTTAAACTTGACTTTGGTTTGTTTTTTAATTAATTGATTTATAATAATTATAATAGAAACAAAAAGTAAAAAGTAAAGTAAAAAAACTAAAAACTAAAAAACTAAATTAAGTCTAAAATAATAAAAGAAAGTTCATTCTCCAATTTTTGTTTATTATAAAATAAAACAAATAATATATATTAATATATCAATGTATGTGTATATATATTAATATTAAAAAAATTAAAAATAATAATTGCAACTTTTTAATTTTTATTTATGTTTATTATAAAATAATTAAATAAATAAACAATATATATTAATGTATGTGTGTGTATATATCAATATAAAAAATTAAACAAGTAATTACAAATTTTTTATTTTTATTTATGTTTATTATAAAATAAAATAAATGAATAAATAATATATATTAATGTATGTGTGTATATGTATTAATATAAAAAATTAGAGTAATTGCAACTTTTTAATTTTTATTTATTTTTATATGGACTAATAACATTTATAAAAAAAATATAAAAAATATTTGAATTTATTTTATGTGGCATTCATATTAGCAATAGTAGCTAATAAAAAATTATTTTAATTTATTTTTATATGTAGTCAGTTAATTTTTATTTATTTATGTGACAACTTTTTTATTATATATAATACAAAATTAAAAAAACTAAAAAATCATCTCCATTGGAATGTTCACAAAAAAATTCAATTCAAAATTTAAAAAAATTAGAAACATTTATTTATATAACTCAACTTCAAAAAATCTAATTCAAAATAAAAAATAGAATTTTAGAAACATCTATTTCTATAACTTAACTTCAAAAATCTAATTCAAAATAAACAATAAATTTTAGGAACATCTATTTCTATAAATCAACTTCAAAAAATAAAAGAATATATAGAAACATTTATTTCATATAACTCAACTTTAAAAATAAACTAACCTGGGTTAGCTTTTGAGTATTTTTAATTATTGTCTTTTTTAATTTTTTAGAGAAAACATGTGCATATTTTAATAATATATATATATTTTTAATTTATTTAAAATCTTAATTTAATTTTTTGAAATAGGAGAGATTTTGGGGGTGGAATAAACTTATGGGAGACAAAGGTGAGAGATAGAGAGGTGAGGGGAGAGATAGAAGAAAACAAGAGAGTGAAGTTGACAACTTAAGGGAAATATGGGTAAGGAGAAGGGAGAGAGGTGGAGAGGAAGGGAAATATCTAGAGAACCCTAAGAGATATACAAGTGAGAGACCTACAACCTAGGGAGAGAGGGTGAGAGAGATAGGGGAGAGATGGGGGTGAGACAGATAGGGGAGGAGAGGGGTGGATAAGGGTTGAGGGTTTAAGGGTTTAGGGTTTAAGGGTTAAGGGTTTAGGGTTTAAGGGTCGAGGGATTAGGGTTTAGGGTTAAGGGATTAGGGTTTAAGGTATAGTGTCAAGGGTTGAGGGTTTAGGGATAGTGTTTAGGGTTTAAGGTTTAAGAATTAAGGGTTGAGGCTTTAGGAATACAGTTTAGGGTTTAGGGATAGGGTTTAGGATTTAAGGTTTAAGGGTTGAGGGTTGAGGCTTTAGGGATAAGGGTTTAGGGTTTAGGGATAAGAGATTAGGGTTTAAGGTATAGTGTCGAGGGTTAAGGGTTTCGAAATAGGGTTTAGGATTTAAGGTCTAAGGGTCAAGGGTTGAGGCTTTAGGGATAGGGTTTGGGGATAAGGGGTTAGGGTTTAAGGTATAGTGTCGAGGGTTGAGGGTTTAGGCATAGGGTTTATGATTTAAGGTTAAAGGGTTGAGGGTTGAGGCTTTAGGAATAGGGTTTAGGGTTTAGGGATAAGGGATTAGGGTTTAGGGTTGAGGGATTAGGGTTTAGGGTATAGTGTTGAGGGTTGAGGGTTTAGGGATATGGTTTAGGATTTAACGTTTAAGGACCTTGAGGGTTGAGTATTTAGGGATAGGGTTTAGGGTTTAGGGATAAGGGATTAGGGTTTAAGGTATAATGTTAAGGGTTGAGGGTCTAGGCATAGGGTTTATGATTTAAGGTTTAAGGGTTGAGGGTTGAGGCTTTAGGGATAGGGTTTAGGGTATAGGGATAAGGGATTACCTAGGTTTAGGGTTAAGGGATTAGGGTTTAGGGTATAGTGTTGAGGGTTTAGGGATAGGGTTTAGGATTTAAGGTTTAAGGGTTGAGGGTTGAGACTTTAGGGATAGGGTTTAGGGTTTAGGGATAAGGGATTAGGGTTTAGGGTTGAGGGATTAGGGTTTGAGGTATAGTACTGAGGGTTTAGGGATAGGGTTTAGGATTTAAGGTTTAAGGACCTTGAGGGTTGAGGCTTTAGGGATAGAGTTTAGGGTTTAGGGATAAGGGATTAGGGTTTAAGGTATAGTGTCGAGGGTTGAGGGTTAAGGCATAAGGTTTATGATTTAAGATTTAAGGGTTGAGGGTTGAGGCTTTAGGGATAGGGTTTAAGGTTTAGGGTTGAGCGATTAGGGTTTGAGGTATAGTGTTGAGGGTTGAGGGTTTAGGGATAGGGTTTAGGATTTAAGGTTTAAGGACCTTGAGGGTTGAGGCTTTAGGGATAGGGTTTATGGATAAGGGATTAGAGTTTAAGGTATAGTGTCAAGGGTTGAGGGTTTAGGCACATGGTTTATGATTTATGGTTTAAGGGTTGAGGCTTTAGGGATAGGGTTTAGGGTTTAGGGATAAGGGATTAGGGTTTAGGGTTGAGGGATTAGGGTTTGAGGTATAATGTTGAGGGTTGAGGATTTAGGGATAGGGTTTAGGATATAGTGTTGAGGGTTGAGGGTTGAGGGTTGAGGCTTTAGGGATAGGGTTTAGGGTTTAGGGATATGGGATTAGGGTTTAGGGTTGAGGGATTAGGATTTGAGGTATAGTGTTGACGGTTGAGGATTTAGGGATAGGGTTTAGGATTTGAGGTTTAAGGGTTGAGGGTTGAGGGTTTAGGGATAGGGTTTAGGGTTTAGGGTTGAGGGATTAGGTTTTAGGGATTAGGGTTTAGGGTATAGTGTTGAGGGTTGAGGGTTTAGGGATAGGGTTTAGGATTTAAGGGTTAAGGTTTGAGGGTTGAGGCTTTAGGGATAGGGATTAGGGTTTAGGGTTAAGGGATTAGGGTTGAGGGTCTAGGGATAGGGTTTAGGATTTAAGGTTTAAGGATTGAGGGGTGAGGCTTTAGGGATAGGGTTTAGGGTTTAGGGATAAGGGATTAGGGTTTAGGGTTGAGGGATTAGGGTTTGAGGTATAGTGTTGAGGGTTGAGGGTTTAGGGATAGGGTTTAGGATTTAAGGTTTAAGTGTTGAGGGTTTAGGATTTAGGGAAAGGGTTTAGGGTTTATGGATTAGGGTTTAGGGTTGAGGGTTTAGGGATAGGGTTTAGGATTTAAGGTTTAAGGGTTGAGGGGTGAGGCTTTAGGGATAGGGTTTAGGGTTTAGGGATAAGGGATTAGGGTTTAAGGTCGAGGGATTAGGGTTTGAGGTATAGTGTTGAGGGTTGAGGGTTTAGGGATAGGGTTTAGGATTTAAGGTTTAAGTGTTGAGGGTTTAGGGTTTAGGGAAAGGGTTTAGAGTTTAGGGTTTATGGATTAGGGTTTAGGGTTTAGGGTTGAGGGATTATGGTTTGAGGTATAGTGTTGAGGGTTGAGGGTTTAGGGATAGGGTTTAGGGTTGAGGTATTAGGGTTTGAGGTATAGTGTTGAGGGTTGAGGGTTTAGGGGGTGTTGTGGTATCAGGGATAGGGTCGGTGTGGATAAGTTGATCATTAGATGGGAGGGGATCGAGGATGGGGTTAGATGGGATGCTTAGATCTTGATTATGATAGGAATTTGATGTTTTAATATGTTTTGGATTTGACTCTTGACATAGCTCTTGTGTTTGAATGGAAGTGGAAGTGACTTGGATGGATGTGATAGGTGCTTGGATAGTCTCATCAACATGGCTACATGATGGTTCTTGACTTGCAATTATGGTAGGAGATTCTTCAATAGGCTTGGTAGGTGTTGGACTGCATGATGGTAATGGAGGGATAGGTATGGTACTTGGAAGCTCTTGTTCATGATTTGTGGGCTTGGGCCTGCTTGTGTTAGAGGGGGATGACATAGGATGAGTAGATTTGGATGACTCTATAGCTTTGATTTGCCTTTATTTTTCACTAATATTCTTTGGAGAAGATCCTTCACAAATTCTTTGGTTGACATGGATTAGGACTTGGAAGGTTTGATGGTAGATTAGATGGTGAATTATATGGTGTATGAATGATAGGGATTGATGGATTGGGAGATAGGTGGATCAAATGGTTAGGTGTAGGAGGGTTGGAGGGATACGATGATGGGAGTATAGGGATTAATGGATTGTGAGGTATATAGGATAATGGAAGAAGGTTAATAGGACTGGAGGGATATTGTGGTGGAGGGATTGGAGGGATTTATGGATTGGGAGGTGGGGGATTCTTAGTCAAATATTGTTCATGTAAGCTTTTAAGTTTGACCATAAGTTTCTTGGTAAGATCATGTGCTAGGTAAGTGTTCCCTTGATCAAAGGTGGCATAACAATGGTTGGGGGATAGATAACTTGGAGGTATTGATAATTTGGATAGGTATGATGGCATGGTCACATAAGGGGATGAAGGTTGATATGAGGTTGATGGGGATGACATATAGGATGGTGATGTGGATGTAATAGGAGCTTGGGGATCTCCAATGATGAAATGTGCTAACGAGATATCACTAATGACATTTTTGCATTTTTCCTTCATGACAGGATAAAAACCCTTATAGATATGTTTAAGTCTTTGTAATTTTTGTATTACTGCATAAGGATCCATGTTGTTAGAGGGCTATTAGATGATGTAGGATAATGGATGAGTGTGATGTAGTTTGGGGATCAAATTTCAAGACCTTATAATGATTTGATTTGATTTGAAGGATGGATGATTCTCTATACTGAAGGTAGACTAACGAGATTAAGCAAGAGAGTTGATTGGGTTGGACATTGATGAGAAATACACAAGAGAGTGAATAATATAGAGTTTTGTATAGCAAGTCATAACACGAGCACATTATAACGCGAGCACATTATAATGCAAGCACGCTTTTTCTTGCTATTGAAATGGTAAAAAAGGCCAGGATACCCATGATCCAGGCCCACATGCTCTATTTTCTTCTGGTTATGCATGTGTTCTGACAAAAAAAAGCTTTTTCATGCTATTGGGAAGTCCACATGCACATTTTTCACATTCTACCACCTTTTCATGAACTTTCCACCACCTTTTTCTTGTTTGCCAACTTAAGGAGGAAATAACATAGTTTTCACTTTGAATTTGATATATATCAATTCAAGTTTCAATTTTTGTAGTGTTGCAATGTTAATTGTGATTGAATTGTAGGAATTTAACATTATACATTGGTTAATTGTATTGTTGTTAGTAATTCTATTTGAGTGTTATTCAATTGAACATTGAAAAGAAAGCAAGTGGTGAAAAACTCAAATTGTTGAGGAGTTTGACGCAAGAAAAAAAAAAGACTACATAATTGGGTACTCTCTCCATTTGAATCTCCGTTTTTTAGGTATGTCAAGTCTTTACACATGTTCTAAGTTATATTTTCCTTAATTCTATTTGAATTACTTTATCATGCCTCATTGAATACATGTTTATATCACTTGTATGGTTTATATATTTTGTGTTTATATCAGTTGTGTTTATATTTTGTGTTTATAGTTCATGTGCCTTGTCTATGCTTCCACATTTTGCATACCTGTCTAATAGGGAATTTGCAGCCCGAGCTCTGAATTTCTTCCCAAACAGATGTAAATTTCTATTGCTTTGAATTTCTTCTTTATACCTGCAAACTTGTAGCTGCTCATCAATCCAAAACATGAATTTATCAAAATGATCAATAGGAACATAGTATCCTAGCTGCAAAACTGAGTTCCTTTATTCAAATTCAAAAAGTAAAAAAAGGGGATTACAATACACTTCTCTCCAACATAAACTAGTCAAGACCACCATAGAACATCTAATAATGATCTGATGACTATTAAAAAAACATAGCTACCAACCAAAGAAATAGAAAAACCTAAAAAATTTCCATACAACCAAAACCAATTTCTTACTTGTGAAGACATTTTCTAGTGGTGCTGAACACATACCTTCAAAGTGGCTTGGGAGTACAAACTTGAGAAGCCTTAACCACCATTTCATTGAAGGGATGAAAGTAGCTAGATTTTCCACAAAACCACTTCTAATATATGCTTTAAGTCTCAATGCACTCATCATCCACACCCCTTCCTTAGATAGCTTTGACAAACTTTAAGGCAACTAGAGAGGAGCAATTAAAAATTAAAGATAGTTTATTGTTTGACATTACACATTTCCTAAAAGACTCGTGAGGTCTAACTTCATTAGACTAAAGAGACATTACACCTATCCACCTAATAATAAGCCACAAGCACCAATTTATAGACAATAGTAGCTAAAGGGGCAACAAAGATGAGCTCAATTACCTAACAATGTAAATGTGCAAAGAAATCATAAAGAGCTTGGAGTGTGTCACCATCCACACAGAATTAATTAGATTGATTTATGCAAATCTAAACAATACAAGGGATATTTAGAGTATACTTGTACAAACTAAAACACAAAAACTAATTAAGGTTATCTCTAATTAAGGTTTTAATATGCACCATCTTCCACAACTTTATCATCTTCCTCTCTCTCAACTTGTAGGGCTATATAATATTATTGAAAGGATTCTTCCTTTTTAAATAAAAGGATATATTCCATTCAAGCACATCATCTGTAATTATCATGCATTTTCTTTTTGAACCTTTTATCAATCCTCATACTTCAAAAAACTCCAATGACTCACACTCAACATTTCTAAGCTCCAATGGAAAACAACACACACCATTTCTAAGCTCCAATGGCAAACAACACACTCACACCATTTGTAAGCTCCAAGTGGGTTTGGTTTCTTTTTAAGATAATTACATTAGCAAATGGGAGTGACATTCTCCAAGTGGGTTTGGTTTCTTTTAAGATAATTACCTTAGCAAATGGGAGTGACATTCTCCAAGAGGTTTGGTTTCTTTGTTGCCCCTTTAGCTACTATTGCCTTGTTGATATCTTATAGACATAAAATTAGCACCAATTTATAGGGCAATAGACCTATAAATATTTTGAGGGCAACAGACCTAAAATTTGGAACCATATTCATTTCTTAGGAACTAATATTTGTCTCTTTATCATGCTATAGATAAATTCTCTGTCATCTCGAGGAAACGATCAAGGATTAAACCAACACAGGAAGAGAAAGAAGCTAAGAATGCAAAGAAAGCAACAGCTATGAGGAAACTTCATGAGAAGAGGAAATTGGGCATGATTGTCGAAGACATGCCAATTGAAGAGGAACTTCAAACATCAACAAGAGATATGGTATTAGCGGCACACAGGGAATGAATGCAAAATTTTTGTGCTATGAGAGATTTGAATACCACAATTGGAGACACATCCTCTACCGCAAGTCAAGATGGAGGGACACCATCTACTTCATCTCAAGTTGAGAGTACATCATCACTCACATGTGAGGAAGGAGCTATGCCATCATTCCCACCTCAACCTAAAGGTATGTCATCTATTCCATCTCTAATCAAAGGTATGCCATCTAGCCCATCTCATTTAAATATTGATGAAATTCCTAATGTTGAGATGAATTCACCTTTCTTAACACCACCTAGAATTTTGCATAGAAAGCTAAAGTATTTGATTGATATTTATGAGAATATTTTGCAGCCAATGGAAGGTAAGATTCTAAAATGCACTTGTAGAAGATATGCTCATAAGATTTGGAGAGTGTTCTTTGAAAAGTTAAATGAGACCGCAAGATGTTAACTATTCGTTGAAATGATGTGAAGTATAAAGTATAGGTCTATCATGAAGATTCTTGGGTTGAGAACATCGGAGGCATCAAGTGAAAAATCTATTGTCAAGAATCTAATGAGTGCATATGAGAGTGTGGTTAACACCTCATGCACAAAAGATAGTAATGTCACACGATGTGTCATTACATCAAAAATATTAAGTAATCAAATGAGGAAATCTCATCTCATTAGAAAGACGAGTCAAGCATTGAGAATTAATAGAAAAACTTTATCAAGAGTAGTTGGAAGGCACCAAAGAATTGAGGACACTGATGCCAATGAATTATAGGCCTTCTCGGGGAGACTACCATGAAAAGATAAACCAATTGTTGAAGCATAGAGATCACTAATTGAAGATTTTTGGAAGAATTACACAAGGGTATCTCTGAATCAAAGGGATGTGGTAAGAAGGAGAATTGGTAGTCGAAACCATGAGCCACATCCAAAGCATTTTTGGATATGACTCAAACATAGTTTTTTGGTAAATTTCTAGAGATGTATCCTCAAATTAAAATTTCTCAAAGATATTTTGAAATGCTAAAACCTTTCTATGTCAAAATAAATTACACACACATTACTTGTTGTTGTAGATTACATATTGAATTTTCTAACCATTTTCATGTTTATCGGTCTATATGTTTAGATTTGCATACTAACAATGTTTTGCAGGATTGTGGCATACATGCCCCACCACCATCTTCAAGAGACTTCATATCAACAATTTTATGTGAAAGAGAGGAAGGTCAAATATTCTACAGGAAATTGTTCTTGGATGGCACATGTCAGAATTGTGGTGGCTTGCAACGTATGCCAATATGTGAACATATGGAAAGCACACATGCAGTTGGAAACGAACTAGTAGAGCTCATAAAGTATAAAATAGTGGCCTACAATACAGAATATGGTAAAGAAACAAAGAGGTGTGATTTGGTTATTGAAAAGATTCTAGTGTATCAGTTTATGTCTACATTTCATGACAATATAGTGTATAAGTATGCAAGGCATACCCATAGAGCTTGATGGTTGGACTTGCAATTCAAGTTATGCAAGGACACATTTCCACTTGGTAGCATTGTTTTAGTCACCACCTTTGTAGAGAACTACAGTCTACAACTATAATGTGAGGTTTAATCACAGTATTACAACTCCACATAGGTTTCTATATTTGTGCACATCGCATTCATTCATGTGAATGATAGTACAAAGGATGACAGAAAGACCATAAGGGAGTATCATTTTTATATTAGTGATGATTACACACATTCTATAGAGTTCATGCAAGGTTTCTTTCAGGTTTTCTACAATGATTTGGCTAGAAGGGGCATATCATTCAGTCAACATATCATATGGTCAGATAACTATGAATCACAATTCAAGAACTCATGGAATTTCTATTGGTTGAGCATGAGGCATAATATTACAAGTGTTCAACATATGTGGAACTTTTGTGAGGTCGAGCATGGAAAGGGGGAGCATGATGGTGTAGGAGCATGTATCAAAAGAGCCATAGCATGAGAAGAGTTAAAGCATAAAGACAATGCAAAGTTGACAGATGCAAAATCAATCGTCGAGTGGTGTAATGCTTCGATGGGTCCAGGTAATGAAGGTAAGTCTTCAGTTCGTAGATTTTTTGGTTGATAGATGATATTAACATTGTGCCATATGAGGATTGTTGTACATTGACATGATCAAGTGAGCTACACTCTTTCAGAAGCTCAATTATAGGATCATGGATTATCCATACTTGGAAGATGGCATACTTTTATTCTTCATGTACAATTCAAGCCTAGAATGAGTGCAAGTCAAAGGAGTGGGTTAATGAATGATGGTTAAGATATCTTAGCCCACTTGACATCTATTGGCCCCCAATGGCACTGGAATTGACACAAATGGAATCATCTATTGAATTTGACCACATATCTAATCTAGTTCAACTAGGTAATATCTCTACTTGCATAGTTTTTAAAATTCCTAATGTTATCTTACTTTGTAGTGTTTTTGTAATGTTGACAAATTTCATCTAATTTTTTGCACATATCATTGTAGGGCATGTTTTTGCAGTTATTACAGATGAAGATAACAAAGAGGGAATAGATTATTACTTGTGTCGTTGTGTTGAGGCCAAAAAGAAATTGGAGGCCCCAGTTACAAATGGAGAAAACATCGAATACCCTACATGATCAGTGGTTGTTACTAGAACATGGCTTAGAAGGTACCCACATAAGAGTGTTAATGTTTGGTTGTTTCATGACTTTGACACGCATTGGAAGATTCTTCATTACTCGAACCTTGCCGTGGCATATAATGTTCATTTGATACAATTTCGAGGTAGACCTTTGAACAAGACCTTGTGGAAGGTGCATGAGTCTCACCATGAGGCAATACTTGACACAATAAAGAGTAGAGTAGACCCACATGGTTTGTTGGATTAATTTGTAAGTATTCACATTGATTTTGTAAAGTCATGTTACATTGATTTGTAAGTATGCACATTAATTTGTAAGTTTACATAGGTTTGTCTTTTTTTATTTGCTGATGCATTTTTACACATATATAGTGAATATGGTGATGAATATGTTTGTCATTGATGTCAAAGTGCTTGGATGTTAGTAATTGAGTAAAGAATGCAAAATTGTGCAGGTCTATTGGTTGTCTATTGTTTGATGATACCATTATGCTTTCAGGATATGTTGTTAGGTTTTGTGATATAAAGACACTTACTTCTTCATAGAGTATGTGATGTGATGCACATAGTTGTAGTGATTCAAGACAAGGCATGAACTTGAATAGTGAAGATCTCACTCAAGTAGTGGTATGAACTTGAGCAGTGAAGGCCTCATGATTTGTTTGATTTGTTTTCTATGGTATACATTTGATGCTTGCATCATCATCATGTTATGATTCATGGGGTTAGATCTAAGTGATGGATGAAGTTGATCCTTATTGGTCTTAATCCCATTCACTCATGTTTCACTCATGTCATATCAAGATTGATGTCACAGGGTTTGGATGTTAGTTCATAACATTCATGTTTATCATGTAACAATAGCATGACATAGTTTCTTATGTCATTGGTTCATGCCATTGGATCATTAGATTTGGTTGTGGTTCTTCATCATAACATGTCATGCTTTCAGGAGTTGGATTGGGTTGTGGTTCTTCCTCATGACAAGAGTTTGTTCATGTCTTCATGCTTATTTATGCTCCATGTCTTCAGTGTTCTCAATGTCTTCATGTGTCAAAGATTTCTTCAGTGTCCTTATGATGTTGATGTTGATCACAAAATATGGTGTTAAGGTCATATTGATGTTGATTAATGAGTTGTGGTTGTTGTTGGATGTTTTGGAAGTCTAAAGGATGTCATAGTGGTAGTGTTCATATCATAGTTGCAGAGGTTTAAACATTCAAAACTAGTTAGGGTTTTTAAGTTAAAGTTATTAGTTATGTTTTAAACCCTAAGTGTATTGTCTTTAAAGACCTAGTTTGGTAAGTTTTGTTTGTGTTATACTCTCTGTTTAATCTGTCTCAGATAACCTTCTGTGTTCTTCATGTGGTCTTCAACACTTAGGTTGTATTATGTTTAGGGTTATCTAGTCCTCAACCTCCTAAAAACCCTACTCTTTACTTTTCTCTAAAATTTAAGTTAATACCTTACACCCGTACTGACAATATCCCTAAAGAGTCCAAAGTGCATAAAGACAGAAACCTTTGATGAGTTGTTACTTAGAAACCATGACACTTAGAAACATTCCATCTAAGGTAATGCAATCATGTAGAATCCCTCTACAATAACCTCTCTCAGTTTTTTATATCTTTGATGTGTTTTCCCATGGTGAAAGGTTTTCTGCTGCCCTAAAAATTGTCAGGAGGTAGTGTAAAGTTGCAAAGGGGTGTAACTTTTGTCACGCTCCTGATGTGACCAAACCAATATTTCCAACACATCTGGATGGGTAAGTTTAGGCTAGATGTGGTCCTGTTTCACACCCAAACATGTCAAAACAGTTTGAGCTACATTGTATCAGTGATATCCCTGTAGAGTCAAAAGTGTAAAAAGGAAGCAATCTTTGATGAGTTGTTACTCAGAAACCATGACACTTAGAAACATTCTATCTAAGGAAATGTGACCACATAGAACCCCTCTACAATAACCTCTCTCAGATTTCGATATCTCTAAGCCATTTGTCTATGGTGAAAGGTTTTTTGCTGCCCCAAAAATTGTTAGAAGGAGGTAGTGTAAAGTTGCAAATGGGTGTAACTTTCATCCTGCTTCTGATGTGACCAAACTGATAGTTCCAATGCATTTGGATGGGTACATTTAGGCTAGGCATGGTCCTGTTTCACACCCAAACATGTCAAAACAGTTTGAGCTACATTGTGCTGGTGATATCCCTGAAGAGTCCAAAGTGCAAAAAGGTAGTGATCTTTGACGAGCTGTTACTCAGAAACCATGACACTTAGAAATATTTTGTCTAAGGTAACACAATCATGTAGAACCTCTCTACAATAACCTCTCTCAATTTTTGATATCTCTGAGGTGTTTACCCATGGTGAAAGGTTTTCTACTGCCCTAAAAATCGTCAGGAGGCAATGTAAAGTTGCAAAGGGGTGTAACTTTCATCCTGCTCCTGATGCAACCAAACCAACAGTTCCAATGCATCCGTATGGGTATATTTAGGGTAGGCATGGTTCTGTTTCACACCCAAACATGCCAAAACAATTCAAGCTACATTGTATCAGTGATATCCCTGAAGAGTCCAAAGTGTAAAAAGGCAACAATCTTTGATGAGTTGTTACTCAAAAACTATGAAACTTAGAAACATTCCATCTAAGGCAATGTGATCATGTAGAACCCCTCTATAATAACCTCTCTTAGTTTTTGATATCTCTGAGGCGTTTGCCCATAGTGAAAGGTTTTATGCTGCCCCAAAAATCATCAGAAGGAGGTAGTGTAAAGTTGCAAAGGGGTGTAGCTTTTGTCTTGCTCCTGATGCAACCAAACCAAAATTCCAACGCATCCGGATGAGTACATTTAGAATAGGCATGGTCCCGTTTTGCACCCAAACATGCCGAAACAGTTTGAGCTACATTGTACCGACGATATCCCTAAAGAGTCCAAAGTGCAAAAAGGCAACAATCTTTGACAAGCTGTTATTTAGAAACCATAGAAACATTTTGTCTGAGGAAACATGATCATGTAGAACCCCTATACAATAACCTCTCTCATTTTTTGATATCTCTGAGGCATTTTCTCATGGTGAAAGATTTTTTGCTGCCCCAGAAATCGTCAGAAGGAGGTAGTGTAAAGTTGCAAAGGGGTGTAACTTTCATCTTGCTCCTGATGCGACCAAAATGACAATTCCAACGCATCCATATGGGTATGTTTAGACTAGGCATGGTCCTTTTCACACCCAAACATGCTAAAATAGTTTGAGCTACATTGTACTGGCGATATCCCTGAAGAGTCCAAAGTGCAAAAATGCAGCAATCTTTGACGAGCTATTACTCAAAAACCATGACACTTAGAAACATTCTGTCTGAGGCAACATGATTATGTAGAATCCCTCTACAATAACTTCTCTTAGTTTTTGATATCTCTAAGGCATTTGCCTATGGTGAAAGGTTTTCTGCTGCCCCAAAAATTGTAAGAAGCATGTAGTGTAAAGTTGCAAGGTAGGCTACTTTTTGTTTTGTTCTTTGTGGGGCCAAACCGTTAGCGTCAACACATCTAGTTGGGCACATATATGCTACGCATGGTCACTTCCCTTCATTATAAAAGGGTCATAGTCTTTATTATTTGAAGGGTCACAACTTTTCACCTTTGAAATGTCATCAGTATTCGTTAGAACATCAAGATAACACATTCTGCAAATGTTCTCCATGCATTATCATCCTTTTTATTTCTCACCCCAATAAATTGGGTTGCTTTCAACATCAATGAATTAGCCATTCATGTAGCACAAGGTTTAAAGCATCAACCATTCATGGGCATTGAAAATCCATAAAGCACAAGGTTTAAAGATCAATAGAGCAACAATTGATATTAGAAACTTAAATTGTCAGTGTCTTACATTCACAACAATGTCATTAGTTGTGGCAAATCTTGGCTAGAAGTAGTTGTAGAGGGGATGTAAATAGTTGCTATTTCAACTTAGAAGTGACATGATAGAGCTTTATGGTGGTGACCTTGTATGAACAATAGTGAAAATGTACCAACTAGCACCCATAAATGTGACTAAAGTGGCATGTATGCTTGATTGCATTATTTCATCATTTAATCTAGCTAGTCTGATGAGGAGGATGTGGCTCCAAATTTTAGTAAAAATGTCATAAATGGTCATTCAAGCCCTTTGAAAACCCTTACATATTCTAAGTAGAGATTATTCCACATATACCATGGAGAATGATTGTGACATTATACAATATTGAGATAAGAAAGCCCCAATCTATTGTGCATGTAGGACTAAGCTTCCATCTCACTAGTTGTCAATTACATGGGGAGAAACTAACATACTTGTTTGATGCCATGTCCACTATATTAAATTCACCACACACAACCCAAGTTTTTATGACTTTAATATACAATCTTGTGTTGATATTCAACATGATGATTCATTTTTATTTTAAATACAACTTTTATCTTTTAGTTATAGAATGAGGTTTAGGTGATACTTGAATAACAATAGTTGGCTTATTGGATCAACAAACATCCTATGTAATACAATTGGACTTTAAATATTTGAAGTAAACCATCTACAAATATACATTGAAACGTGGATTTATAATGCAAATATGGACACCATCAACAAAAAATATTTGTATTAACCAAATATCCATATAGACATACATCAATATCTGTTGATATAAGTATAACATATATATGCCATATAGTCTTACAAGAATGCCATATAGGCATACAATGTCAACTATATGTAATACAAAATATATGTCCACAAATGCCATACATGCATACAACAAAGGAACACAATAAAAAACCATTCCCTTCTGTCCGGTGAAGAGAATAGATCATGGGTAGCCTTTGATCTTCCAGGGGATGGAGATGCGTATGAGGGTGGTCTACTACGAACCCAAGGGCTGCTCCTCCTATTTAGTTGTTCATGGATTTGTAGTTGTTACAATAAAAATTATAGACATTAATATATAGAAATTACATTATAAAAAATGAAACATTTAAGAAAATAATCACTTACCGCTACCATATAATCTGTCTCCTCATTTGTCTTAGTACCAGAATCAGGCTATGGAATTGTAATGTCCTATAGAAACCATCTAGATAGAAATTAAACTTCAAATCAACAATCATTTGATTTTTCAAAAATAAACAGCTATAACAATTAATGTAATTTGAAATTTACTAATCCACCTCATACCCTCATCAAAGGCATGGAGCTATGAATCGCAAAGGACACACCATGCACCATTGCCCTATGAACATTGGGAGGTGTCTCCATAGCCTGTATCATCTAAAAATAAAACAACATTATTCAACTACAAAAACTATAATAGTGATGCAAGTCATGGCTCCTAACATACACACATGTTCACCTAAACATGGAAGTACACACAATAAAGCACACAAGTCACATGCATATATACAAATTAGACAAAGATTCATGACTATTGTGCGGTATAAGGGTCAACAAAGGAGGGACCATAGTAGCATCAAATTTTAGGTTTAAGAAGTTTGAGAGGGAGTGAAGGTGTTCGTTTAGGTTTAGGTTGGTGGTAGGGTGGGGTACGGTTGTGCTCAAATTTTTGTTTGTTTGGTAGTCATGGATGTAGGACAATGCCTAAGATAGAGTTTGTGGGTTTACGGGACAATGCCTAACCTAGAAATCACGTAGACATTAGGTAAGTTTATGGGTTTACGGGAAGGAGGAATATCAAGAGTTTGTGGGATAATTAGAGGGAGGAAAGATACTAGATAGGAGAAGGAAACCTTATTTTAAAAATTTCCTATCATTTTCTTTGTCTTGAGGTTTGTCAAGGGGTGGGTTGGAAGCAAACTAGGTCTAGGATGTATGGTAGGGGTATATTAGGAAATAGGTAGGGTAGATATGGGTTGGTTATTAGGTTGGGTGTATGGGGAAGTTTCCTAGGCCTACTTTTAGAAGTTGATGGGGAAAGGTCCTACACTTTTTATTTTACTTTATCTTAGAGGGGTGTTAGAGGGGAGATAGAAGTCAATGAGGAAGGTGAAGTAGTAATAGGTGGATATATGGTGGGGAAGATAGAGGCATAGCTAGTGGAGTAGGTGAAGTAATAGAAAGAGGTTGTGGGGTTGGGGCAACAATGCACTTAGAGGCATAAGATGGGTATGAGGTTGAGGTGGACCAGAAGGGGTTGACAAAAAATAATCTAAGGAGAAGTGTCTTAAGGTAACAACTAGCTGGTATGGGCTATGAGAAATGGTGAAGGCATTACCATCATGGGGAATTTAAGGCACTAGTGGATGACAGTTTAGGGACAACCCACATTGCAATAAGCCAAGGATGACCTAAGAGAATAGATAGTGCTATGAGGTGGGGATGATATGACATGAGACATCTAGGCATTTAGGTCCTACCTAGATTAGTAGGGTGAGGGAGCCAAAAGTAGGTATAGAAGTGTCATTATGTGTGTACACTAGGAAATATCTGAGGGGGATAAGAATCTCTTTGCAACCTAGTGATGTATAAGTGTTCCTTTGTAACTAAATTAATTCCAACTTGATGTATAAGTGTTCCACCTTGATTCAACTATCATTTTATAGTGTACTTGTGCATCAATCTACAAAGGATCGTTGTAATCATTAGTAGGCAAATTGTCAAGCAAGAAGGTGATGGCAGGTGTAGGAGTGGGTTGAATAATGAAATTATAAGGTTTAATGTCTAATGTGCCTATCATCTCAAAGAATATAGTAGTATTAAAGGAAGGGTCTTCATTAGACTTAGGTGGGTTATATGTAGGATCAAAAGTAGGGATTGAAGAAATTGAGCCAATAGGATTGACATAGTTTGTAGGGGAATGGGTTAGTGTAGATTCATTAATCAATGTAATCAACGATATGAATACAAACTACAAAAATCTAGTAAGTAAAATTCATTTGTTAAACTATTTATTTTATTACCTGAGTGAAGCTTTGAACTCCACCACCACTGGGAGGTGTTGCCGTGAAATCTCCAAGATTAACCTATTCAACATCCAAAATCAAATATTAGAATACCATTTGTATAAAAATGCTATTCACATGTAATATTTATAATTGTTTTCTAGTTACATACCCCGGCAGTAGATGTCATAGTGTAATATGGAGGTGGAGAACCATTGAAGACATAATGAATGCTATGACTCTGAAATTTCTTTAAAATCATCAAACTAAATTAGTTAATCTTGCATTTCAAAAATAAAATTTAATAAATTCAATTCAATGAACTTGCTAACATTTACCTGAGTATCAAGGCTAAAAGTCTCACTCAAGAGGACATCTGTCATCACCATCTACTTAGCTGTAGATGTAGCTTGCACACTTGTGTCCTGACTATCCATGGGGTCATAACCATAGGTTGATCCGTAAGCTTGACAAGTGTGGGGTGGAACCCTACTCCTCGAACTCTCCCACGGCCCACGCTATGCTACAAGACTGACATGCTCTATGATGCTCTGGGTCAAGGCACTAATGGACTGAAGTGTCTCGACCTCAGCACTCTCCTTCATAATGGAAAGGATAGACATGTGCTCATGGGCTAGTCTGGTGAGTTCTCGTCTCGCTAGTCGCTGTGGGTCAACATGTGCTCCTAGTCTATCCTGTGTTGACCCCCCACCTCTACCCTGGAAGTCCTGCATATCAAAATAGTTTGGCACCTTATTTTTTACAAACTTGCAGTAGAGTTTCCTCAAAAAGTATTGCAGGACCTCATTATTGTTGCATGGAGGATGCTCAAAAACCATCCACCACCTTTGCCCAAAATTCTCCCTTATCGCTTGGTTATTACACCAATGGATAGGGAACCTCTTGCATGTAAGGGATAGAGGTTGATTTGTTTGTGGGTTTGTAAAAATGGAACACAAGTCCAATTTTGTAATTTATTCATTTTTGACTTGCTCATATGACAACTTGTCTGCCTAGTACTCTCTAAATTCTCTCCTCTTTTCAGACCAACTAGTTATTTGCTTGCTAATTGAATTTACATTTGATAACATAGATTCAAGAGATTGAGCAAGCATGGATCTATGCAAGGTTGAAGTTACAGGATCTTTCAACCTTGCAATTATATCTTCAATCTATTTTTTATTGTTTTCAATTTGCCCCATTAGATTTTCTTGTGTTTCAGGGGCATGTCGAGGAATGGATGGAGGAGTTTGTTGTTCAGGTTGTTCTTCAACAGGTATTTTCTATTCAGGTGATTCAGGATTTTGTGGATTTTCAGGAGGAGGAGGAGGAGGTGCATTATCATTTCCTATAAATTAAGGAAATTTACATCAAAAATCAACTTAAACCTACCTATTTAGAAATAAATTCACACACAAAAAAAATACAACTCACTCCTTTGACCTCCTCGACGTTGTGGCAACATTTTGGCAATGAATCAGTGAGATTTTGGTGTCAAATTTGGTCTTCAATAATGCGAGCGTGCTCCTTAGGGTTTGCAGGTTGTAGGCGCAGAGAAAATAGAAGGAAAAATGAGCACAAATGTTGCTTTGTTAATAGTAAAACATAACGCGCTCGTGTTATGTCTTAGAAGTTTTTTTAAAAAAAATTGGCCACTTTTTTGCCCACCAGCTTTTTGCACTCGCACATATATATATACATCTCCCTCCCTCTCTCTCTCTCTATATATTTATGATAGATAAACTTGTTGCCCATGTGACAACATATGTATTAAAATATAAAGAGGAAATAAATGTCAGGGGCTCACTATATGAGAAAATACATAGATGCTACTAGAAAAAGACATCAGTTCTATAGTACTAGCTAGCTTACAATATTCATGACAACCTCAAGTGCCTAAGGAACCTAAGACCCTCAAAAAGTTCAAAAGCCCATCAATATGAGAAGGAGAGAGTAGATCTCCATGCTCGATTAAAAATAAATTGAAAATGTCCATATTATCCCTTTTTATTCTATTTTTAAACAAACTTAAGGCATCAAATGTGACTTGATTCTTTCAGACTATATCTCAGCATCAAAGGCACCTCCCATCATTCCATACACCGATCGCTTGTGGAAGGCGAAAATGGCATCATTTGCCACGTTTCACAGTTCTAGCTATAGGAAATTGTGCACCATCAACTTCCTTGTTTGTTTTCTTCCCATAATTATCATGACAGTCATAAATATTCTTCATATAGTGTTCTGTCATAGACATGGTCATTGCCAAATATATTGGTGCCAATCACTTGTTTTATAGCCTTCATTGTAGCAACATTTCCAACCCTGAAAATACATCTAATCTAGTCTTCCTTCGACTCTTCCTCCTCCTCTTCTTCCTCTATTTTCTCTTCTTCCTTTCTCTCAACCTCCTCTTCCTTTGTCTCCTCATCCTTCTCTGCTTCCTCCTCCAGGTCCTTCATGCATATACAACTACATATACAAATCATTCATTCAGCCATTTTGGTGAGAAGAATTACCTCTGGTTTGTTGTTAAAAAGATCTAATCAACAAGCCCATGAGCTCTCAATTGTACTTTCAAATCCTCCAAGGATCCTCTCATCTAATCCATCATTCAAAAATCCTCCAGTCATGCCATAAATTTGAAGCCATTCATTGAGTAGGACCTTAAATCGTAAGGTTGCATAGATTTTCCTCATGACATGAGATGAATATGAGATTTTATATGAATTGAATCCTTTAGAAATCATGAGATTTGATATTTTCTCCCATTAGTTTCAAGTTCTCCCATGAGGAAATATAAAAGCCTTCTTTTGGGATTTTGACAATGATTTTCCATGAGAAGTGTTTCAATTTTCAAATGCTTTCTTTTGGTACATTTCTAAACCTTATCATGTTTTGTGTCCCCTCCTTCTTAAACTCTTGATCTCCTTCCTAACTATCTTAGATTTTCCTCTCTTGCCTTGTGATTAGATTTGATGTGTCTTTTATGTCCCGTCATCACTAGTAAGGCCTATTGTCCTATTGGCATTTGAGAAAACACCACTTTTGGGGCAACTTGCCCCTAAATTTTATTTGTTTGTTTTCCCACAGAGTGAGAAGTTCTTCCATTGGCACTCCTCAAAAAATCTCTAATTTTTATTCCTTTGATGCAATTGCCCTTTGGGGTTGCAGAATTATTGATCATGGTTGTCCCAATCTTATCCAAGTCGTGCCCTATCTTTTCCATGATCTTTCCTTCTTGGGGCATTTGTTCCTTACTAATCCGATGTCCTTGGATTTTGTAATGTTGGCCTGGCATCACAAGGGTTGTGGCATCATTACTTTTATGTAATGATTCCTCATTTGTATGTGAGCTTGATTTGGGAATTAGGGCAAGAACTATTTCCCTTTTGCACATTTTCTTTATAAAGTTTATCCTTCACCATTATGTGGCTAATTTGTCTTTCAAGAACTTCCAAAGGGACACCTACCTGGGTGTCTATCGGCTCCATACCAGCCACAAAAATATCCATGATATTTTCCTCCATGTTGGTTGTATGGTTATCCTTCTCCCTTTCATTTTTTGGGCAGTAGGTAGAGGCGTGGTTCCTGCTCTTACATCTTAGAAAGAAATTTTTTGTTCTGCTATTTCCAGTGATTGGGTCCATTTGCATTAAGAAACTAATGTAATTTCCCTCATAAAATTGTTGATTGCAGCTATTTGTATTTGAGCATATAGGTATGAGTCTTGGTCAAGTAGTTCTATGTCTATCACCACTAGTGTTCTTAAGGATCTTCCTATCTTTGCCAAGCAATCTTTCAACCAAAACTCCAAAGGCATGTTATAGAGATAGATCCATTTAGGGCCTTCATACAAATTGTATTGGACAAGGTTAAAATTTGAGGCCCATTACTGAATGTAGAGATGAAATTCATTAATTTTCCAAGCTTTGCCCTTAAGGATATTGTTTCGATCATCCTCCAATAGGAAGGCTACACTAAAAAACCTTTCGATAGAAATTTGATAACATTTGGCATTCTCCAATTCTCCTTTATCTAGTTTTAAAGATGTTCTCTTGTTAATTTTGTCCTAATGGGTCTGCCAATAATAACATTGTTCAAGAACAATTGGACATCCTCTCAACTTTCCTAAGTGATATCGATGACATGTGTTGGTGGTATTCCTTCCAAAATGTTTTCTCCTATCTATGAAAGGCCTTTAGTTTCCTCTTCTGCGCTGTTCAAGTTCACTCTTACTTGCCTTGCCACCTTTATTACACACACACACATACACACAGAGTTTTTATTAATCATTTCATGCTAACAATCCAAATATGGCACGTGTCCATGGGGAGCTCCACTTAAGGTAGCATGTCATTTGCATGAAGAAATAGAGAAATAGAGAGGGAGACAAAGACGATATATAGAGATAGAGAGATAGAGAGGAGAAGAGATGAGAGTGATTTGGAAGATATGGTTTTAGATAATGTGCTAAAGGAGGACATACAAAAGGATGGACATCATTATGCCAAAGGAGTCAACATCTACCAATGCATGGAAAAGATGATAGTTTCTCATCATAAGGTGGAATTTGGGTCTCCTAAGGAAAAATGGAGTGAGAGATATTATAGGGTATGAAGCAATGACATGTAGAGATTTTTTTTA
This sequence comes from Cunninghamia lanceolata, assembly GCA_027924645.1. Classification (NCBI taxonomy): domain Eukaryota; kingdom Viridiplantae; phylum Streptophyta; class Pinopsida; order Cupressales; family Cupressaceae; genus Cunninghamia; species Cunninghamia lanceolata. Next base: position 12,325,538 of record BSBN01001272.1, on the reverse strand, counting down.
CAAAAATAAGGGACAATAATTCATCATGACTACACCAGTGAATTTGTTTGATTTATAAACCTTCACAATCAATACACTTTATTGTGAATACTTCCATAAACACAATTTCTAAGCCCTACACATATAAAGGAAAGACATTATCCACATCAGAAAGATTTAAGATTAAATCAAATTTGATTTCTTATGAAGTGTTATACTAAAGAAGGAATATAACATGAGAGAGAGAGATGGTGAGAGAGAGAAAGAGAGGGAGTGATAAAAAGAAAGAGAAAGAGAGAAAGAGAGGGACATGAAGAGAGGATAATATAGAGGGATATTGATATAGAGAGGGGAAGAGAGAAAGATAGATAGAGAAGAGAAAGAGAAAGATAAAGATAGAGATAGAGAGCTTAGGTGGAGAGGATGAAAAAGAGAGAAAGAGGAGGATAGAGAAACATAGCTCGATATAGAAAGAGACAAAGAGAGCAGGGGAGAGGGGGGAGAGGGGGAGGGATATTAATAGAGAGGAATAGAGAAAGAGAAATAGAACTTAGGGGAGAGAGAGATAGAGAGAGAGGAATAGAGAAAGAGAGATAGAGGAGAGAAATATAGAAATAAGAGATATAGAAGGAAATATAGATAGAAAATAGAGAAAGAGATAAAGGGAGAGAGAGGGGGGAGAGAGAGATAGACACAAAGAGAGAGGGGTGACAAAGAGATACATGGATAGTGATAGGGGATAGAGAGAAAGAGAGGTAGAGAGATAGATAAATAAAGAGGCATATATGTATGCATGCAACAAAGCCCATACACATGTAATAGTTGACCAAAACTAACTAAATTGTGAATCATGTCGACATATTTAATCTACCACATTTCACCCTCACCCTCAACAAATGTGTATGCTCTCTTCCCAAGTATAATAAATGGCCATGCACTATGCCACTAATTACTTCGTTTCTACATGCTATCTAAGCGTACCCATTGCAGTGATTGCTAGTAGTATAGATATCTTAAATACATCTATGAGAAACAATATTTAAGAGATATAGTCTTCAGTTATTTTATTTACTAAAAAGTTATTTTTATTTTATTTTATTTTATCAAGAGTTATTTTATAGTTATAGTTGATGGAGATTGATTTTCATTGATGTCAAAAAGGTGTTGAATGGTTTTTGCTTAGGATGCAAGATGCAATTCTTCATAAAGTGTTCTCAAGGGTATAAGAGCATAATGTGTCTTTAGTGAGTTGCTTCAAGGTCTCAAGGTTTACATGGTATTGATATGGTGCTAAGTGTTATGTTGATCTTCAAGTTTGATGTAGGACATGACAAAATGTTACTTCATCATGATCAAGAATCCATGTGCTTTGAGGTTGTATTACATTCATGCTCTGGTTATGTCAAGATGCTTTCATCCCATCTAGTTTACTCATGTTGATGTTATGATAAGACTTGTAGAGAGTGGTACTTGCAGAGAATGTTACAGGGGTTCAAAGTGTTTGATACTTGATAAAGTTGTTGGTTTGCTTTGATGATCATGCTTATGCTTAACGATGATTTACATAGTGATTTAGTTGATCTTTAATCATATGATAATCTTGATCTGATTATGTCTTAGTGCCTCAGAAGTGTGGAGCTTTTGCATGTCTTTACCTCGTGGAAGAAAGATGTCTTTATTCATCAATGTTGATTGGTGCTGAATATGAGTGGCAGAGACATGGAGTTGGTTTGATAAGATGTTTAGTTTGGAAGATTTGGAGGAGTCTAATGTTTTCATGATGATGTCTTCATAGTAAATATAATCTCAGTCAGGTGATGATGGTGTTTTGATAATTGGTACAGTTTATCTTTGATGACAAAGGTTGTTGATTCATTCTTTGCATGGAGTTATGCATTACAAGATATTGTTCATGATACAAAGTTGTTGCAAAGTTTTGTCACTTCAAGTTGTGAGATTGTTGTCTCACATGCATCAGATGTAGGTGTACAAAGGTGAAAGGTTTTGGTTAGATTTTAGATGTTTAAATTAGGATTTTTTGGAACCATACCCTAAAAACTAATTCCTAAAATCATTCTAAATTTATACTTACCTTATCCTATCATACTATTTTTGTACTTTTGGGTATGTTTTTGAGTTGACCTATAAGCACAGGTCACGTGCCACTTAAGTGGTAACTTGAGGGTTTTAGTTTCGTGGGGCAACCAACCCCTTTGTATAATGCCATCGGGTGAATTGGTTTCCATAATGAGTGCATGGGCGCCAAAGTATAAATTGATGGTTCATATTTAAATCATGAAGGGCATGCTCTATTTGATCAATGGTCAATATTTAAATTTAGACCTTAACTCTTTAGATTAAAAATTGACGGTCTTCTGAATGTCCTTCTATATGACTACATTGAAGACTTGTTAAAGACTATTTTTAGCTCTGTGAAAAGGTAGATTCTCTTGGAGTTTTTAAGGATATTTTAAGGCAATTAATTGGAGTGTATTAAAAGCATCTTTTTAAAGATTTTATGGATCCTTTGTGCAGATAAGGAAATGAATATTTTCTTTTTCCATCTTAAGAAAATATTAAATTGTTTTTAATGGGAGGGTTTCAAAAGTAGTTGTTTCTTCTTTTTAAGAAGAAATTATTAATGCAAAAAAAAGATATAGAAGAATTTTTTTTTTGGGGCAGATTGATTGAATTTTTTGAAGATTTTATTTAATGATATATGATGGATATCATTCATGATTTTTATAGAAAAGATGATTTTTTTTTTGCATAGAAGATGGAAAGAAAATTTTATTTTTGATTGAGAGAAGATGAACAGATGGATTTTTTTTTGAGCAATGGGTATTGAAGATGAAATGATCTGATGATTTCTTTTATTGAAGATTATTTGTTATAGATTGAATTTGTGAAGATAAATGAAAAGAAGAATGTAAAAGGTCTTCATGAAGATGAATTGGTGTATTTTTTAGGACATATTGAGAATTTTTATGATTTCTAATTTTTAAATGGTGAAGATGCATTTGCAGATAGAGGAAGATGAATGGTCATACAAAGAAGACAGATATGCTTTTATAGAGAAGAGAAATAATCTTATTTTTTGTGAAGGTGAAAATGGGTAAGAGAAGAAGAAGAATGTGAAAGGTCATGAAAGGGAATTCAAATTTATTAAATGGTGTTGCAGGTACATTGATGGATGAATTTTGAAGGTCTAAGATATGCAGGATTGAAGACATTTTTTGAGGAAGAAAATGTAGATGAATGATCAGGTTATTCAGAAGGTGATTGAGAGAGATGAATGATGCACAAACTCTAACCACTTTATTCATGAGATTCTTCACATCGGAGCACATGAACTTCACTATCTTCAACTGTCATAAAAGAAAGATAGCTTGAGGACCACCAAATCATGAACCATTGTAGTTGTAGGCACTTATCATCATCCTAGACTTCCCTCTAGAACCGCAAAGCAAAATACTTCAATGCGGAGGAACGTAGAGAAAAATACTTTCTCCCTGTCACCAATGAATAATCACAAAAAACATGTTTTACTCTAGTGAATGTAACTCACTCAATTCTTCATACCAGAGGCTCAAACTTAGGATTTAGCATCTTCAGACATGCCTCTAAATAACTTCCAAACCGTAAACCAAGATCTTTAATCTACAAGAAATGTGGAGCAATCTTCTGGACTGTTCTTCAGTATGGAACTCACTGTCTTCACTATGATTCACTATTTCCTTTCTGATTCTTCCGGAGGGGCTAATTTTCTCAATATCCTCAACATATAAAGATTCTAAACAAATAACAAAATAAGATATAGTTGACACCAATGATAACAAAGATATGTTGACATCAATGACAACACCGATTAGGCACATACTTGCAACAAATATAATCTCTACCTATGGCTCCCCCTAGCGGACCCCAAACTGCCTCAACACACACTCAGCCATATATCGGTCAATGATGTGCTTAGTCCTCCCCATCAGATATCTACTAGTTGTGCATAGGGTAGATGATCCTCATCTCCATCCCATGCCTCGTACTATCACCATGGCCTCCATACCACTAAATCTAGCTCATCGAAAACTTGCCTCCAATATCTCAATGCCCCTAGTCAACGATGTTGTAACACTCTTGCATATAGAAACCCATAAGACCACCCCACTAGCCTATCATAAGCACATACTGACCATGTCACAAACCTAGACATGGAGCAACATGACACCACATTTGAGGCTCGCTCCCCATACATTGCTAGGTGCATGTCATGGTATAGATGAGCCAATGCACATGGTCCCTATGCATACACAATCCCCTCCTCATACATCCTCTCTAACACAACTCTCCATCCAACTGAGAAGCCATGCAACCTCCTATCTAGTACCAGTAGGCCTCCAAGTAATGCTGCAGTAAATAATGCCATACCCTCTAGAGTGACCATCGCATCCTGCCATATAAGCTCTCAACCTCCTGGTGTGGGAGTTCCCAGTTTAGTCATTTTTTTGGCTATTTCCTAGTTGTCATCATGTTTTTCTATTTCCTCTAAGGCCTTGAAAGCCATTCTCATGTTTTGTAATAAGGACTTAGTTCATTTTGATTGACTAGTCCATTATAGTGGTAAATAAGGCCTATTTTCAAGGTTTTTCCTTTTGAAACATAGAGTTCCTTATGCAAAGGCAACTTCCAATGTTTCACTGCCTTGGTGGGTAGTTGTACGATTGGGAGAGAAGTGGAAAGGTTGCAAAAAACCTTCTATAAACAAAATATTGTATGACATGCCAAGATAGAATGAAAAGAGAGGAGTTTTAGAAGGTAAAAACTATTTTTTTCTACTTTTTTTGAAAACAGTCGTACTATATGGCCAGGTATGGACAGTTCAAGAGCTGAGGTTTGGGAAATATGTTAGGTCTTTGAAATACCTTCCATTTGCATATATTTAGAGTCTTTGAAACATTTTTCTATTTTGTTTGAATCCATTTTGTGTGAACTGGTTCTAACCCTCCATAGCTAGGGTTTTGAGGCAAAATGAATCATTCTTCCTCTGTCCTCTAAGGGTGATCATCCATTTTTTGGTGGGATGGAGGAAGGTAGATTAGAGTTTATATTTTTGTTGTTTTGTAGGTTAAACTCCTCTCTCAAAGGTGATTAGCATGATACTATCTAGTCTTACAGTGACTAGTTAGCAGAAATGGTAGAAGAACAGTGTGGATTCTGAAAACAGTCACATGGTTGATGTTGGTTTTTGTATCTTGGGTTGAGAGCAGACCTGTATAGTTGTTTGGTGGATCCTAAGAATGTAGATGTGGTGTGTGTTCTTCTTTCATATCACCTCTAAACTAGGCCTAATTCCTTAGAAAAGACAGTTTGTTGTCCTTGCTCGCTATGACAGAGTACGGACATGCACACTTGTAGAAAGTTGTGTATCCATAATGGGTGTTTGAAGGTGTAGTAAACCTACATGGGCATTTAGAGTTTAGAGGAGTTATTGTTGGTTTAGTCATTTCTTAGGGCTACAAGGAATGAGCCATTTTAAAACACTTTTTTTAGGACAGTCATACATAGTTTACTGTCCTCTATCAGTATTGGCATAGAATTTGGGTTTTTGGGGTCAGAGACCTTGTTTCTCTTCATGTCTTAGACAAGCATATGTTAAATGTTGTATGGAGATCCTATTAGTAGAGGTGTTAGGAGTGGAATACTATCCTTGAAGGTGAATGTGTTGGTTAATTGGGTAGAGCAGTGACTCCCCAAGGTGAGTGTTGAGCAGCCTATGTGGTGGATCTAGGTGTGGTCCTAGGCTAGATCAATCTCCTAAAAAGCCTTGTGTAGGCCTATAAGCAATTCACCTTTGGAAACCTTTAGAAGGAAGCTTGAAATCTAAGTTCATTGTGTGAACTTTATCCACAAAACTGAAAATAACAGTCAGCAAGAAACACAATTAGAAACAAAGCATAGAGGAGGCTTCAAAGGTTGGAGAAGTCCTAATGGCAGGGGCAAAAATGGTGGAGAAGGTAGAGGACCAAGAGTCTTCATTGGAAGATGTTATGGCTGCAACCAAGTTGGCCATACAATGAACAAATGCCCAAGGAAAGCCAACAACTCTCATGACAGTGGAAAGAGAAATCAATTGGTAAAGGATGATGATTGTGAGAGTGTGAATTCACCAATGGGTAGTACTGCACCTGTTCTAGATGGAGAGAGTATGATGATCAAAAGGTCTATGTTGAAGATGCCATTGAAACAAGAGCCCCCTTAGAGAAAGAACCTTTTTAGAACCCAAGGCCTAGCCTATGGGAAGCTTTGCAAAATCATAGTAGATTCAGAATCTATTGAGAATGTGGTATCCACTAAGATGGTGGAGAAGTGCAAGTTAAAGAGGCTGCCTCATATCAGTCCTCACAAGATTTCTTGGTTGAACAAGAACCAAAGTTTCATGGTGGAAGAACAAACTTGGGTTGAATTTGCAATTGGTGACTACAAGGACAAAGTGCTATGTGAAATCATCCCTATGGATGCATGTCACCTACTTCTTGGCCACCCATGGCAGTATGATGTTAAAGCTCAGCATGATGGTGAGAAGAACACTTATGTCATCACCAAGAATGGAAGACCATACAAGATGGATCCTATGTTGGAGCAGCCCAGGGGGAAGAAAAATGACAGCAGTGTCATGTTGGTGAATGGAAAAGAGTTCCTAAACCTCTTGAAGGAGAATGATAACTAGGGGTATGCCTTGGTCATGAAGCCCAAGAGTGGATTAGATCAGCAAGATCAAAAATAGGAGATTCCATTAGAAGTGCAGTAACTTCTAGATAAGTATCAAGACCTTGTGGTAGAGGAAGTTCCCAACTCCTTACCACCCATGAGGGATATTAGTCATGAAATTGACTTAATACTTGGTGCTACATTGCCTAACAAGGCTACCTATAAGCTAACACCATAGCAAAATGAAGAGGTGGCAAGGCAAATTCAAGATCTCTTGGAGAAAGGGCTGATTAGGAAGAGTTTAAGTCCTTGTGCAGTTCCAAGTGTACTTGCTTCTAAGAAGGATGGAAAGTGGAGGCTATGCACAGATTCCAAGGCCATAAACAAGATCACCATAAGGTACAGGTTCCTAATGCCAAGGATTGAAGATCTCCTGGATTACCTTGGAGGATCATGCTATTACTCAAAGATTGATTTGAAATCTGGATATCATCAAATCTAGATCAGACAGGGAGATGAATAGAAGACTGCTTTCAAGACCAATGAAGGTCTTTATGAATGGCTTGTTATGCCATTTGGTCTTAGCAATGCTCCAAGTACATTTATGTGCCTGATGAATGAGGTATTAGTTGAATTCATTGGTAAATTTGTTATTGTTTATCTTGATGACATACTAATCTTCAGCAGGACAAGAGAAGACCATGTGAAGAATGTTGGTCAGGTGTTGGAGAAGCTACATGAACAAAAGTTGATGATCAACTTAGACAAATGTGAGTTCATGAAAACTGAACTTGTATACCTTGGATTTGTCATTTCTAATGGCTGTTTGAAGATGGATCCCTCTAAGGTTGAGGCTATTCTCAGTTGGCCTACCCCAAAAACAGTGGGAGATGTGAGAAGTTTCCATGGATTAGCGACTTTCTATAGGAATTTTATCAGAGGTTTTAGTCACATTAGTGCTCCCATCCTCAACACCATCAAGGGTGGAGTCAAATGTAGATTCCAATGGACAAAGGAAGCTGATGATAGTTTTGAGTTGTTGAAAACAAAGGTGGTTGAGTTGCCTACCTTAGTACTCCCTGATTTTGATAAGGTGTTTGTTGTTGAGTGTGATGCAAGTTAGCAAGCTATTGGTGTTGTTCTCAGCCAAGAAAGACATCCGGTGGCATTCTTTTTAGAAAAGTTGAATGAAGCCAAGCAAAGGTATTCTACCTATGACTTAGAACTCTATGCAATGGTGGAAGCTCTTAAGAAATGGAGACATTATTTGCTGCCCGAAGAATTTATTGTGTTTACTGATAATCATGCTTTAAGCTTTCTAAATAGTCAAGAAAAATTGAATCATAGACATGTCAAATGGATGGAACAGTTACAAGTTTATACTTTCACAATTAAGCACAAAAAAGGTGTTTCTAACAAGGTGGCTGATGCATTAAGTAGGAGGCTGCTTCTTGTTCATGAAATTTAGTTAGAACGCATGGGCATTGACTATTTAAAGGAGTTGTATAAAGAAGATTTAGATTTCAAAGAGGCTTATGATGTTTGTGTGAACTTGGCTAACACATTCCATGGAGAGTATGCAGATTTTGTTTTGCAGGAAGGCCTCTTATTTAAGGGCAATTTGTTGTGTGTCCCTAAGTGCTCCATGAGGGACAACATCATCAAGGAGAAGCATAATGGTTCTTTAGGAGGACATTTTGGCTTAGACAAGACACTAGAACAAGTCACAAGGTTCTATTTTTGGCCAAAGATGCAATCAGATGTGAGAAAGTATGTAGCTAGTTGTGCAATCTGTCAAAGGGCCAAGGGTGTGTCTTCAAATGTAGGTCTATACTAGCCCCTTCCCATTCCCAACAGACCTTGGGAAAGTATTAGCATGGATTTTATGCTTGGGTTACCCAGGACAGCCAGAGGGGTGGATAGTGTGTTTGTTATTGTTGATAGGTTTAGCAAGATGGCTCATTTTGTGCCATGTAAATGCACAAATGATGCATCTCATGTTGCAGGTCTATTTTTTAGAGAGGTAGTAAGAATTCATGGTTTGCCATTGTCCATTGTAACTGACAGGGATTCTAAGTTTGTAGGTCACTTCTGGAGGACCTTGTGGAAGAAGTTGGGCACACAGTTGTCCTTTTCATCAGCCTACCATCCACAAATTGATGGTCAGACTAAGGTGGTTAATAGATCACCTAGAAACCTTCTAAGATGCCTTACAAAGCAGCATGGTTTGGCATGGGACTTGGTTATCAGTCAGGCTAAATATGCCTACAATGATTCAAGGAATAGGAGCACTAGTAAAAGTCCTTTTGAGGTAGTATATGGTTTTCATCCAAGGGGACCACTTGAACTGAAGGATCTCCAAGGATGGGATAGAAGGAGTGCACTTGGTGAAGTGTTTTCTGCCTCCATGAAAATAGTCCATGATCAAGTCAAGTTGTAACTAGAAAAATTAGTCACAAAGTACAAGGAAAAGGCAGATTTGAAGAAAAGAGAAGTGCAATTCAAAGTTGGTGACTTAGTTATGGAATATCTGAGGAAAGAAAGGTTGCCAAAAGGTTAGCCAACTAAAGTCCTGATGAAGAAGATTGGGCCATGCAAAATTGTGCACAAGTTCGGTCCAAATGCATATGAGATTGAGTTACCATCCGGCCTTGGTATCTCTCCAATTTTCAATGTTTGTGATCTTTTTCCCTTCAGACCCCCATTGCCTGGTGAAAGTGGATCAGATGTGGTGGCTGAAGATGCTAATTGGATCAAGGATTTGCCTCCAAGCAAACCTTTACAGTTGGAGTGCATTCTGGATACCAAAGTTATCAAAAAGACTAAGAGAGGTGTCTATAAAGACTACTTGGTGAAATGGAAGGATCTTCCTGATTCAGAGGCCACCTAGATGACTGAAGTAGATATCTTGAAGCATGGCATGACTCTTCAACAATTGGCAACTCAAGGGACTTGAGTTCTTCCTACAGGGGGAGTATGGTGCAGGAGTTCCCAGTTTAGTCATTTTTTTGGCTATTTCCTAGTTGTCATCATGTTTTTCTATTTCCTCTAAGGCTTTGAAATCCATTATCATGTTTTGTAATAAGGACTTAGTTCATTTTGATTGACTAGTCCATTATAGTGGTAAATAAGGCCTATTTTCAAGGTTTTTCCTTTTGAAACATAGAGTTCCTTATGCAAAGGCAACTTCCAATGTTTCACTACCTTGGTGGGTAGTTGTATGGTTGTGAGAGAAGTGGAAAGGTTGAAAAAAACCTTCTATAAACAAACTATTGTATGACATGCCAAGATAGAATGAAAAAAGAGGAGTTTTAGAGGGTAAAAACTATTTTTTTGTGCTTTTTTTTTAAAACAGTCGTACTGTACGGCCAGGTACGGGCAGTTCAGGAGCTAAAGTTTGGGAAATATGTTAGGTCTTTGAAATACCTTCCATTTGCATATATTTAGAGTCTTTGAAATGTTTTTTCTATTTTTGTTTGAATCCATTTTGTGTGAACTGGTTCTAACCCTCCATAGCTAGGGTTTTGAGGCAAAATGAATCATTCTTCCTCTATCCTCTAAGGGTGATCATCCATTTTTTGGTGGGATGGAGGAAGGTAGATTAGAGTTTATGTTTTTGTTGTTTTGCAAGTTAAACTTCTCTCCTAAAGGCGATTGACATGATACTATCTAGTCTTACAATGACTAGTTAGCAGAAATGGTAGAAGAATAGTGTGGATTCTGAAAACAGTCACATGGTTGACCAAATAGATGTTAGTTTTGTATCTTGGGTGAGGTCAAACCTATATAGTTGTTTGGTGGATCTTGAGAATGTAGATGTGGTGTTCTTCTTTCATACCACCTCTAAACTAGGCCTAATTCCCTAGAAAAGACAGTTTGCTGTCCTTGCTCGTTGTGACAGAGTACGGACCTGCACACTTGTAGAAAGTTGTGTATCCATAATGGGTGTTTGAAGGTGTAGTAAACCTGCATGGGCATTTAGAGTTTAGAGGAGTTATTGTTGGTTTAGTCATTGCTTAGGGCTACAAGGAATGAGCCATTCTAAAACACTATTTTTAGGACAGTCATACACAGTTTACTGTCCTCTGTCAGTATTGGCATAAAATTTGGGTTTTTGGGATCAGAGACCTTGTTTCTCTTCATGTCTTAGACAAGCATATGTTAAATGTTGTATGGAGATCCTGTTAGTAGAGGTGTTAGGAGTGGAATGCTGTCCTTGAAGGTGAATGTGTTGGTTGATTGGGTAGAGCAGTGACTCCCCAAGGTGAGTGTTGAGTAGCCTGTGTGGTGGATCTAGGTGTGGTCCTAGGCTTGATCAATCTCCTAAAAAGCCTTGTGTAGGCCTATAAGCAATTCACCTTTGGAAACCTTTAGAAGGAAGCTTGAAATCTAAGTTCATTGTGTGAACTTTATCCACTAAGACCCTATTACCTCTGCATCACCTCCCCTGTCTAGTGGGATGACATTAGGTGCAAACACACACCTCAGTGCCGGTACACTTGTCATCTAGTCATATACAACCAAATATCCATGTATAGGGATCCATAAGATCCTCTATACATCGTCAAGGGTAACAATAATCTCCCCTATAGGAAGCAAAAAGATGCACCGCTCACTCTGCCACCTCTCCACCAAAGCTATCATCATGGCCCTATGGACCTGAATCTTTGGCATATAAGCTAGGTGGTGTAATCCAATCCACTCTAGCATGAGAACATCTTCCAGCCCAAATCTTTGTCTAAAAGACAAGGGAGGTGGCCTTCTCTCCCTAGATTATAGCACAAATTAACCTTCCTACATCCATCATGCCACTTAATTAGCTTTTTTTTCAAAAACTGTGCAAAAGCACTAAGTCTCCTTGCACTAGTACTGAAAGGTGCACATGCACTAATAGAAGCCATGCTTGGTTAGACATGTGCAAGTGCTAACTTTTCCCATGTTGGCGCTGAAAGGCACATAGATGCTAACAAACCCTATGATTGCATCGATCCATGCGCAAGTATTGATAGAAATCATGGTGGTGTTAAATCTCCATGAAAGCGGTAAACCATCCCACACTAGCGCTGATAGGCACGTAGGTGCTAACTTATCTCACATTGGTACCGAAAGGCATGCAAGCACTAATCCCCTAGCGCACATGGCAAAAGGCATAGTGGCTTTAAACATTTCTGTACAAGCATCGAATCAACACAAATACACTAAACCACCCATTAGAGGCATTAAACCTACCCCCTGAACTAGCATTTTTTGCATGACAAATGTGCTACTCTGCAATGGAGGCACTAAACTGAGACGAAGGCGCTAATCACCCCATTGTAGGTGCTACACCCGAATCAATTGTGCTAACCTAGTGCTTTAGCACAATCATTGACCCTAATCTAGACCTTGCATTTATTACATCATAAATGCCTAAAACCCAAAATACAAAGCAAGGATAGGTCACATACCAACTCTCCAACCTTTAGAGGTTGCCAATACTCTCAAACTCCCTCCGCATGATGCTTGTGACATGAAATTTTTGATATGTCTTCCGCGCTCTATCACTCTTCTCTCTCCAAATCACTAAGCCTAGGTGTGCAAATAAGGATTATGGGCCTTCCATAGTCTATTTATAGCCTCCACCTAAATCCTAACCCTAATTTTAATTACCTAGCCTCATAACATACCCATTTTTCCTTCTTTTGATCTTGTTTTGCATCCTGCATCCTGTTTTACCTATATTTTCCTCTTTTTGAGAGTTCACTTGGAAAATTTATTTATTTATTTTCCATCTGATCCCTTGAGGGGGCATATCCTACTCATTCTTCCCTTCCCTTCAATTGACTGGGGCAAAATTTGAATTTTCTTTGATATGACATTACTCCCACTTGATCACAATGCCGCATCAAAGAGGGGAAAAATGTAGACACCTGAAAATGGTGTGTCCTCACACCATTATTTTATGACATCTTCCTAACATCCCCACCACGTTAACCTATCCCCTTCCTCCAAATTAATTAAATCCTCACTATAACCTACCCAAAATTAATTAAATAAATAATTAAAATTTATTTAATTAATTATCCCCCACTACCATTAGCCTAAATTAATTAAATAAATATCCTATAGCCAAACCTTAGTTAAATAATTCTTATTTATTTAATTAGCTACCCTACCCTACCAAACCCCTATGACTAAATTAATTAAATAAACCCCTATTTAATTAATTTGAGCCACTAATTAAACCATCTCCAAATTTCCTACAACCATATTAATTAAACTAATCACTTATTTAATTAGACTAAGCCTCTATTATCCCATCTCCCCATAATTAATTAAATAATTGACATTATTTAATTAATTGAAGTCACATGTGTCTCCACCTAATCTTTCCAAATCTATGCAAGAGGATTATTTAATTCATTTAGCTCACACATGCCACCACCCCACCTTTCCAAATCCATGCACTTGTCATTTCTCATACCATTCACCCATTAAAATGGATTTAATATTTATTCACATGTCTCCATCCTCATAAATGCAAAGCCTTCCCAAGGTTGAATTAAAAATTGCAAAATAATGAGAGTCCTTCATCTTTGTTGATGAAATCTTGGCCCTTGATTTCACTATGAAACCTCCACCCTTGGATCTCAACTTTGAATTTCCACCATTGATCTAAAAATCCAAAAAAATATATAAATGAGAGCATTCCCACCACCATTTTTTACACTACACACTTCACTACACTTGATAACACTACAATTACACTATTCCATTGCACTTGTGCTATCAAAATCATCTCACTCCCATAGCCAAACTATAGCCAAATTTGCATCCAAATCCTTACCTCCATTACGCTAGTATTTTCTTGAGCAATCCACTTTATTTTTTCAGTGGGTAAAGCTAGGATTTGTACTTGGGTGCATGCATTTCCTCCACATTATTAAGGAGACTTGAACAGAGGAGTTTTAAAGGTATAAAAACTTTGTTTTGTTTTGCTTTATGCTTCTAACACCTTTTCAATTCTAGTACCTTTACCTATTATATCAATAGAGATCTTGGATTCTTTGTAAGTTGTACTACAAATACTCTATAACATTATTATACTTGTCATCTTGGTCATTGGGATGTTGACTTATTTGACATGCATCCTTTATTTGTAGAATCCCACATTCAAGATCTTGATGACACCATTGAGGTCATATGTCTTCTCTTTGATGAGAACTCTTATGAAGTTGCATCTCTTATTCTAGATGATATTAGGGTCTATTCTAACCTTTTTTTCTATCTCTACCACATCATGCTTGTATCTTGACACATATTGATTGACATCAATTCAAATCTCACATTGAGAGCTATACATCCATGGTCAAGGTTCCCAAATCTTGCACAGTACTTGATTGCATCGATTAGTTTTAGTTCTAGTTCATCATCAACAATGAGGCACAAGAGTAGCTTCTTTAATCATGCATCCTGATTCCTTCCTACACTCTACCATATGAGTGGGAATTCAACAATTTGATAGCTTCGGGTTTATTTCTTCCAAAAGGAATATCTATATCACTCATTACAAAGGGACCTTCTATGACATTCACCATGTGATAGTCTACATCAAAATTCTCTCTTTAATATGTAGAGTCCCTCATATGCCTTATCTTGCAAGGGTTTCAAGACACAAGTTAGTTCATCTTTCCTCTCCTTGGGAGGGAGTCTTTTCCAATAGGTTTTATCCTTCTCTTTTTTTTAGGGGAACACATTATACATGAGTACATAACATGGCTTGTTTTGTTGGGTCCCATTTCTCATTTCATATTTCACTTTCTTCCTAAGTCACACTAATGGGGAGGTGTTGGTGTAATATTGCACCTTATTAATAAGCTTACTTAGGATATTAAGAGTACTTAATTATTCTCACCTAGGAAGCTAATAATGACATGTTTTCACCTTGACTTGAGGTACACAAGTGTCACCACTACCTCATCAATCATTGATTAATGGTAGTTAGGTGCCAACTCTATTTAATCAATCTCACCTCTATCTCAATTAGACTAAGTTAAATCCCCTCCTAATTAGGAGTGATTGAGAGTCAACCAGTGACCTCTTCACCTAGAGACTACAAAAAGGGAGCCTAGTAGCCTATGAGAATGAGGATTTTAGATAGATCCATATTAGCCTCACACCCTAAATCTCTTGTTACTCCTTTACCTCTAAAAAAAGGACCATAGCCTCAAAACCAACCTCTAAATACTCAAGGAACTTCTCTAATTAAAACTCCTACAAATCAACCCCATATTATAGACATGTCTATGAATCAACCTTTTGTGTCATGGGACAATGGTAGTTCCCTACTTGCAACAATATCTATAGTTATATGGAGTACCATCCCAATTTTCCCCAAAAGTCTCTACCCTTCTGTATAGGGGAAAAATCTACAAACCTTGTTGACCACTTACAAGGCATTACAAACCTGTGTGTTATCCTTGATGTTACACATCAAGATGTAGCCCTAAGCTTGTTAGTGGCATATTTTAAAGGGAAAGAATTAGACTACTATATAAATTTGCAATTAAATTCTATCACAACCTAAGGCTAGCTAAGATAAGTATTGCACAACAAATTTAGAGAGAAGGGAAATAACCTCTCTATGTTGGAGAAATTGATAACAATCAAGGGGGATTTAATGGAGACCATGACTGACTTTAAAATCAAGTTCCACAAGACCTAGGACAAAATTCCTCAAGAGGTAAGGCCTCTCTCATATGATATTTATATATTATTTAAAAGATTTTAACCTTGAAATTATTGGATTGTGAAGTCCAAAAGACACATTATTTCTCTCGCCAAATCTCTTACCTCTTGGTCTTCCTTATCCATTGTGGGTATTGCTTTATAAGAGAGATGTATTGCTGCTATCATGTAGTGTTTTCACACTTCATACAGAGATAATAAAATTGTTCCCCTGCTCTTGTGGATGTAGCCAGTTTATGGTGAACCACGTTAAATTTGTTGTCTCGTGTGTGTTATCTTTATTGTGTGTTCTATTTCACTTTGATTTTTCTATTCCATTTAATTTAACAATTGGTATCAGAGCTCAGTCAAGGAGCTAGTTGAGAAATTCATGATAAATTTTGAAGAAATGGAAGAAGCGGACAAGTGGAGAATAGAGAAATTTTTAGGGTAGAATTTTGGACTTTGGAAGCTGCAAATTCATGCCCTACTAATTCAAAAAGACCTAGCTATCACGCTGAAAGGAAAAATAGAGAAACCAAAGAAGATGACAGATGACGAATGGGATGTGATGGATCAAAAAGAAGCTGCTACAATTATCCTCTCGCTATCCAGCAATGTCCTTTTTAATGTTACAACAAAAACTTCAGCAAAATAGATTTGGGACAAGCTTTGCGACATGTATGAGACGACATCCGCAACTAATAGGGTCTTCTTGTTAAAGAAGTTATTCAATCTGAAAATGAAAGAGGGAAAAGGATTTTCAAATCACTTGAAATAATTTAACATTGCAATCAACCAACTAGTTTCTATAGAAATCAATTTTGATGATGAAATGAGGGCTATGCTACTCTTGTGCTCACTTCCTGATAGCTGGGATAATGTTGTGATGACGATCAACAATTCAGTACCTAGGAGAAGAGGATCTGAAGACAAGGAAAAGAAAGCAATGTTAAGATTTGATGATGTCACTGCCACCCTTCTCAATGAAGACATGAGGAGAGGACAAAATAAAATATCTGGCGAAGCCTTGGTTTTAGGCAATAGGGGAAGAACCCAAGATCGAGGAAAATATAATAGGAGAAGATCTAAATCAGTGAAGAGATCAAAGTCAAGAGGATAGAAAGAAGGTTGCTGGTTTTACGGAAAAGATGGACATGTCAAGAAGGATTGTTGGTGTTACAAGAAAGCCCAAAAATAGATGAAAGAAAATGAGGTTAACACGACTCTTGAAGATGATGGAGGAGCTCTTGTCTTGGCAATAAGTGAAGTTGAAGCCGACTCATGGATTTTAGACTCCGGTGCCTCCTTTCATGCAACTTCAAACTGGGATGCCTTCAAAACATATCAAGAAGGAAAATTTGGCAAAGTTTATCTCGGAGACAATGAGTCGTGCGAGATAGTCAACAAAGGTGACATATTGCTGCAACTAAAGAATGGAAGCAAGTGGCTACTAAATGATGTAAGACATGTTCCTAAACTCAAGAGGAACTTGATTTTAGCTAGACAACTTGATGCTCAAGGCTGCAGCATCACTTTCTCTTCCAACATTTGGAAAGTAACCAAATGAGCTTTAGTTGTTGTGAAAGGTAGCAAATCAAGATCTCTTTATATGCTTGAATGTACTGCTGAAGTGGGAGCTGTGATGGCCGTAGTTGACAGTGGGACAGAACTTTGGCATAGGAGACTTGGCCATATGAGCAAGAAGGGAATGAAAGTTTTTCTCAAAAGAGGCCAACTTTCTAGTTTACAATCAATAGATTTAGAGCTATGTGAGCATTGTATTTATGCGAAACAAAGGCGGGCTAGCTTCTCCAAAAATGGACATGACAAGAAGTCAAGACCCTTGGAACTCATGCATTCGGATGTCTTCAGTCCCACAGAGGTAACCTCCATTGGAGGAGAAAACTATTTTGTAACTTTTTTAGATGATTGCACCCGTAAACTTTGGGTCTATATGCTCAACAAAAAATCATAAGTGTTTGCAAAATTCAAAATTTTTAAGGCTATTGCTGAAAATCAAATTGGGAGCAAAATTAAATATCTTAAAACTGACAATGGGGGGGAGTTTTGCTCTTTAGATTTTGATATTTATTATGTAGATAACAGCATTCAGCACATTAAGGTTGTACCATTTACACCTCAAGAAAATGGTGCAGCTGAAAGGATGAATTGCACGATTCTAGAGAGGGCACGAAGCATGCTCTCTAATGCTGGTTTGAGTAAAGAATTCTGGGCTAAGTTAGTTAACATGGTGGTTTATTTGATCAACTGAAGTCCTTCCACTAAACTGGACTTTGACATTTTGGAAGAAGAGTGGTTTGAAAAGAAGATCTCCTACAATCACCTTCAAGTCTTTGGCTGCAAGGCGTTCGCTCACATTCCAAAGGAAAAGTGAACAAAATTGGATTTCAAATCCAAATGATGCATCTTCGTTAGTTATGGGGAAGAACAATATGGTTTCAGATTATGGGATCCTGTTGCAAAGCAAATCATTCGCAGTCGTGATGTGGTATTCAACGTAAAAGTGTTCCCAACCCTATAAGAAAAGGAATATATTTCATTGGATGATAGTTTTAGTGGGTGTGATTCATAGTCTCCACATCCATCACTAGTAGCCAGAGGCATTTCTTAGTCACCTACACAAGGTACCGTTCAAATATCAGATGAAATGGGAGCCCTGCATCCACCACTTTCATTTACAGATGCCAATATTGGAAGTATTCCTTCCCAACTACAATGTAATCAAATCACTCTGCCACCACTTAATTCTATTTCACACTCTGCAAATGTTGATATTAGTGAGCACTCAGGCTCATATCCGCCAACCAATACCCATTCGGTGGGAGTGTTTCCCACACCAGCTGAAGGTGGAGTGATCTTCAAAACACAAGCTTCTTTTCCAAATTGTAGTGCATGGGAGCCAAACACACCACAAGATGCCAAGGAAACTACAGTTATACATCATATGCTACCTTTGCAAACAACCACTTCTTCATGTGAAGTGATTTACCTTCAACGTCCCAGTCTTCCTCCTTTGACTGCTACACAACTAAGAAATTGTGACTCAATCTACAACAATAGCTTACAACATACAGTGGGAAACTTTACTATGTGGACTGAGAATGGTGTTGCTACGTATAAGACAAATGCCACACAAGCTACTTTAAATCTGCCATCCCCTGTGGAGCCTCTCTGCTAGTCTACACAGTTTTCAAACAATAACAATGTGGGATTTGTCCCCACGCATGCACCACAAACCATTTCCTCTTCTGAAGGACAGTGCTCCTTTAATGACATTCACTTTCAATATAATGATGTAGGGGGGTCTAATGTATTGCCCATACCACAGTCATATCAAAATCCTTCCTCACAGGCAACAAAGGAGTCACTGGAACAGAGGAATGTTGCACATGAACAGAGCATTGAACAAGGCACTGAACATGGCATTTTGCAAATTCCTCCATTGAGGAGGTCTACCAGAGAGAGGAAACCTCCTTCAAAGTTTGATGATTCTTAGTTGCTTATATCTAATCAATCAGAGCCAACTACATTCTGAGAGGTTTGCAATGATAGGGACAGTGAGAAATGGATGGCTACAATGAAGGATGAAATGG
Source organism: Cunninghamia lanceolata (assembly GCA_027924645.1). NCBI lineage: Eukaryota > Viridiplantae > Streptophyta > Pinopsida > Cupressales > Cupressaceae > Cunninghamia > Cunninghamia lanceolata. The sequence continues at coordinate 12,306,528 of BSBN01001272.1, read as the reverse complement.
AGTCACTAATGGCAAACCATACATGGTATTTGGTCTAGCTTCCACCTGATCACAAAGCTTTGAAGAATTGGTGGGTCTATAGAATCAAAGAGGAAGAAGGCGGCACAAAATGCTACAGGGCCAGACTTGTTGTGAAAGGATATGATCAATAAAAGGGAGTAGACTTCAATGAGATTTTCTCACCAGTCGTGAGGATGAACACAATTCGAGCCATTTTGGGTTTGGCAGTAGTTTATGACCTTGAACTTGAGGAACTCGATGTCAAGACCACATTTCTCCATGGTGATATAAAAGAGGAATTATACATGCATCAGCCAGAAGGTTTTGTCAAGAAAGGGCATGAAAATCTATTTTGCAGATTAAGGAGGAGTTTATATGGGATAAAACAAGCCCCAAGGCAGTGGTATATCAAGTTTGATAACTTCATGATGCAGAATCAGTTTATACGTTGTGAATCTAATTCATGTTTATACTACAAGGTCTTGCCAAGTGGTGAATTTGTTTTATTACTACTCTATGTTGGCGACTAAGAATCATTGCTGATCTAAAGCAACTCTTGGGAAACAAATTTGCAATGAAGGGCCTCAGGACAGCAAAGAAGATTCTTGGCATGACCATCATTCAGGATAGAAAGAAGAAAGAAATCAGATTGTCTCAGCAAAAATATATTGAAAAAGTTTTGGACAGATTCAATATGAGAAGTGCTAAGCCGGTTAGCACTCCACTTGCCGATCATTTTCTCTTGTCTTCCGCATTGTGCCCTAAGACACAAGAAGAACAAGATTACATGAAGAACATTCCATATTCTTCAGCCGTGGGAAGTCTTATGTATGCAATGATATGCACCCATCCTGATATTTCCCAAGTAGTGGGAGTTGTTAGCTAGTTCATGAGCAATCCCAGAAAAACTCATTGGGAAGTTGTGAAGTGGATATTGAGGTATCTAAAAGGCACTTCAGATTATGTCTTATGACTTCAGATTATGCCTTATGCTACAAGGCTTCATTGACTCTGATATGGCGGGTGACTTGGATAAAAGAAGGTCTACATCGGGTTATGCTTTCACTTTTGCCAGGGCAACTATCAACTAGGTCTCAAGATTGCAACAAGTAGTTGCTCTTTCCACTATTGAGGCTGAGTACATTGCCCTCACTGAAGGAGCAAAAGAAATGGTTTGGTTGTAGTGTTTGTTTACTGAATTGGGTTCCAAACAACAAGTTTTCACACTCTTTTGTGACAATAACAATGCTATTCATTTGGCCAAGAATGTGGCATTCCACAACAGAACCAAACACATTGAGCTAAGGTATCATTTCATTCGTAGCATGATTGAAGAAGGCAAGTTGCAAGTTCAAAAAATTGACACCAAGATCAATCCGTCTGATGCATTGACCAAGGTTGTACCTTGAGAGAAGTTCGAATTCTGTCGGGCTTCTCTTGGCATTGTCAAGATGTGACACTGAGACTGGAGTAGGGGAGTGAGCAACAATTAATGGACTTCAAGTGGTAGATTGTTGGATTGTGAAGTCCAAAAGACACATTATTTCTCCCACCAAATCTCTTGCCTCTTGGTCTTCCTTATCCATTGTAGATATTGCTTTATAAGAGAGATGTATTGCTGCTATCATGTATTGTATTCACACTTCATACAGAGATAATAAAATTGTTCCCCTGCTCCTGTGGATGTAACCAGTTTATGGTGAACCACATTAAATTTGTTGTCTTGTGTGTGTGATCTTTATTGTGTGTTCTATTTCACTTTGCTTTCACTGTTCCGTTTAATTTAACATAAATCATCATCATGATCCAATCTATGGGAGGGACTACTTGCTAGTGGCTTATGATATAGTTGTGAGGGAAAAATATATCCTAATATAGGTATAAAAAATTTCACCTAGTCTATTAATGCCACAATACCTTGATATATATTCACCTATGCCCATGCTTATGCCAATGCCTACCCCTACTATAAACCCTATTCCTAAAATCTCCCAAGATACCGTATAGATAACCCAAGAGTTATAGGATGTGATGGGCATTTTGAGAATGGTATCCAATGAACTAAATGCCTTAAAGAGATATAAAATTTTTCCCCCTCCTAGGACTTACTATCAAAATAAATAGGGGTATAGACCATAGAATCAATATCAAAACCATCAAAATGGATACCAAAACAAGGCATCTAATTCCCAAATAGTTCTAGTCAACATGCCTGTAAAATAAATCTCCTCACATAACCAAATAAGAGATCTTGTCCTGATACAAAATAATTTGGTTGAGGAATACAACATATGATTCTATACCTATGTAGATCTATATGATCCTTGTCATGGTCCTAAAGACAACCCTTAGAAATCCCTCTAGCAAGAAAGGTAGGATGAAGCTCTCATTGCCAAAGTACAAGGGATTTTTTTAAGCCTTCTTCATTAGAACAAACAACACCTACTCATTCTCTATTCTCTTGGGATAAGGATGAGGTATATGATAGCAATGAGATAGAATATACATTAAGTAGACCACTAGTGTATTCTAATTATCTAACCAGATCTAAGAAGAGCATCTCAATGTACAAATGTTTTTTGTTTTTGTGGGAGCTTTTGATTTGTGTGGTCTTGTAGATTTATGAAGGATTAAAAAGCCATGGTTTCTACCTCTCATTTATATATTGATAAATTCAATGTCACCAAGTATGAGATGTGGAAGCTAAAGATAGAAGATCCTCTTGAAGAAATATAAAGCCATCTTCTATTTTTGATGAAGATTGGTTAAAGCTGGATAAAAAGGCATGAGAAACCATTTCATTGTGTCTTGCAGATTTCATCCTCTTGAATGTCTCTAAGGAGACCACTACATACAAGCTATGGAAGAGGATAGGTGATATTTATCAAACTAAAAGTGTAACCAATAAATTGTATCTTAAAAGATGGTTATATTATTTAAAGATGAGTAATGCCGATTTGGTTGCAAATCATTTAAATGCTTTCAATTTGATTTTGAGTTAGCTAATTTCTGTAGATGTTAAATTGGAAGAAGATAAATGCATCTTATTACTTTGTTCTTTACCTAAATTTTGGGAAAATTTAATTGTTTCCATTAGTGGTGGTGATTTAGAGATAAAAATGGATGGTCTCACTACTACTTTTCTTACAGAGGATATGAAAAGAAAATCCATGAATGGTGGCTTGAAGGATGCCCTACATGTTCAAGGAGGCTCAAGAAAAAAGGAAGGTTTAAAGAGGATATAAAGAAAGATAGATTCATTCAAAGGGATGGTCAAAGACCTTAGGAAAGAGTAGAGTTATGCATTGGAAATATTTAAATTCCTTCACATAAAATCTTATGATGATGGTGATAATGATTCTTTATTTATTTTTGCCAACACTATTACTTATGATGCTTGGTTCATTGATTTAACTTGCTCCTACCATATGATTCCCCACAAGGATTAGTTTTAAAATTACACAACTTATGATGGAGGAGAGATTTTCCTCGGTTACAATAGTACTAAGTGGATTGTTGGTAATGTTTGTGTAAATAAGGACATTATACAACTAGTTAGATTTTAACTTATCTAGGAGAGTTCTATTCATACTAGTTAAGTCCAACTTTGGGATTTTTACCTTTTTATCTCACCTTATCTGAATGAGACACATGATCACCTTTTTTGTGACACTTAACTCATGTACATGTGACACATTTATCACACTTTTCCTATGTGCATGCAAGGTGGTTAGACTCCTCAACTAGCTTCTCATCTCACCTCTTCTCTGTATAATTAGGGGTTCATATGTATATTGTAACCTCATTTGGGCACACACATATTGTATGAATATTATTGCACTTTGACTCTATCAAAATCTCTTGTAGAAGGCTTATCATTGTTTTGCAAGATCTAATGGGTTGTGAGGGTCAAATATTAGACTCCAAAAATTGTAACGATTGATGTCATATTTTAATTATTTTTTGTTAGTTCATTATTTTGATGATGTCATCCTTAGGAGGTCCATTATATATGTAAATCTTCCCTAATGACAATTTTTCTAAAATGACACAGAAGACAAATTTATTTGGGTTTAAGTAAACCTTGTATTCTCTGAGTCATTAAAAGATGCGGAACAAGATGGCCAAGTAATTTGTCTTGAGCTTTGGTTTTACTAGGATATCATCCATCTAGTCCTTGGATATGTCACACAACATGTCATGGAAGATGACAACCATTGCTCATTAATAGTATATCTAGTGTTTTTTAGTCCAAAAGGCATAACTTTAAAGAAAAAGGTTCCTCATGGGGTGATACATGTTGTTTTGTGCTAATATTTAGGTGTGATTTGGATCTAATTATAGCCTAGAGAAATTTTGCATGAGTGAAAACATCTCATGCCCAACTAAGAGGTCTATGAGTATATTGATGTTTAGAAATGGGAAGTCATCTTTAGGATAATATTTGTTGATATCTTGAAAGTTAGTGTAGACATAGATGCCTTTTGTCTTCTTACTGACATGGACCACATTGGAGACCCATTTAGGGTAATTAAAAGGTTTGATGAGTTTAGCTTCTAAGAGCTTCTGCAACTCTTCTTTGACCTTGAGAGAAATCTTGGGATGCATCTTTCACAACTTTTGTCATATTAGTTTAGAATTAGGTCACACCATGAGGTGGTGGATGACTAAAGATGGATCTAATCTTAACATATCAACATAAGACCTTGCAAATATGTTAGGGAAGTCCTTGAGTATAATGGTGATGTTTTCTTCAATTTCAGATTCTAAGGAAGCTATGATTTGTGTGATCTTAGGATCCTCTTATGTTCCTAGGTTGACATCCATGGCCTCTTCAACCAAGAGTGATGATCCATATTATAGTTGTGTAAGTGGGAGAGGAAGGTGAAGTTCCTCATTCATGGGTGCTTTTGGTATGCCACTACCTTTTAGAGTGTATGAATCTAATGACAACTTTGTAAGATTCACTAATGGACTCAAGCTCCTAGGATCACCTACAAAACTATAAATAACCTTCCAAAAGAGAATAGGAAGAGGATGAATTGCTTGATTGTGGTGCAAAATAGAATAATGATATTATGATACAAAAAGTACACAAGGGACCTTGATTATATATGCAAGGTAATGAGATAGGACTACATAGGATGATGACAAGTGTCTTAATTATATGAAATGAGACATAAAGAGATAACTATCCTAAGTGTGCCCTAAGTAAACTTAAGTAAACTAGTGTGAATAGGGCCTAACAGGGAAATTGGTAGGTAATATACCCTATTCACACCAACACCAACCTTAAGTGCAACTTAGGGAGAATGAGAATATGCAAATGATGCAAAGATGTAATGATGGATGGGTCCCATATACAAGGCTATTTTAGGTACCCATGTACAAAATATATCTCATAAATGGGGTAAAGGAGAAAAACCTATAGGAAAAAATCCTCTCCAAAAGAGAGAAAACATAAAAGTGAAAGGAGAAAGGAGGACTCAACATGATCCCCCAAGGACTACTTCTATCACTAATATACAATCAATGACCCCCCATAAGAGGGAAATAGTGAGTTGATAGACCCCCCCATAAATAAGTAGCTTCTATGCCAATGGTGAATGCTTGAAGATGAATGTTGAAGAGTATCCAATACCAACAATTAACATTTCTCCCTTTGGAAAGAAATAAATCCATTGGTGATTGTAGAATCCATTCCCATTATTTGGATGAAAAGGGAGTCCAAATCCAAATGTGTGTCATAGAATACAACTCTAGTGTCCTCATGCTAGAAAAAGATGTCTTCTCCAAAGCAAAAATTGAATGCCCAATCAATGAAGTAGAACGAGGAGAGGAAATATATTGAACACTGCATCTAAAAATACTGAAGATAGGATGACATCACTACCATCAAAGAGGAGAGATAACAAATGTGTCCTCCAAATCTAAAATTTGAGACTCTACAAACAAGGATGTAATGTTTGATAAATAGGAATCCCAATGAGGTGGATGTGAAAGACTGAAATGATCCTACGACAAAGAATCATTGGAAGCTATCAAAGAAGCAACATAGAACTCTCAAGTAGCAATAGGTGATGATGGAGTAGTGATCACAATAAGAGGAGCCACATGAGAAGCCTTTGTGCCATCTAAACTAGCAAGATTTGCCAAATATTCAAGCTCCTCTAAAGTATCATCATCAAAGGGTATATTAATTGCATCATCAAGGCGTACATGAGGCAGTCCATAATAGGATCATTAGGGAATGGAGAGAGATATGTGTCTCCAAAAATCTCCCAAATTTGGATCTAAATTATCTGTGGACACTCAAGGTCTGAAATAACACATATAGTGTCAAAATCAACACTAGAATAAATCAATCCTGCAACATGATCAATATTATTTCCCCATGTCGATTTCCTCCTATGTGTATCTATTTTAGGTATGAGTCCATAAAGATAAGGCAAAAGATTAAGCCACCTGAGATGTGTCAAGATGCCTTTTTGCTAAGGCTCATAATTATCCTTGTTCAAGGTTACCATAGAAGTATGAATAGAAAAACCAATGATACCTCCTCAAATGATTAAATAAGAGATCAAAAATCACAATATTACCCCACAATTTCATTCAATCATGAGAACCCCCAGCGATATATGATTTTGGCACTTTATACTTAGTGCGATTACAACTATCTCTAACTAAAACAACAAAGTGGTTTTGATCTTAGTACATGCAAATGCCAAATTAGGACACAAATTGAAAATACAATTTTAATGTAGAATGAGATCAATCTAATTACATCATTAAGAAGTACATAAAAAATGATGCACTTTTAAACAAATTGCACCAAAAAATGTATGAGCCCAAACAAAGCCCTAGAAGTTCCCAAAACGAGAATTGTTCAACAACAATTGTGAAAATCTACATTTTTGGAAAAACTAGACACCAAAATAAAAAATTGATTACACCACTATGAAGCCTATGAAATTCTACTCCAAATAAAAACCATTTTCACAAAAGGAAGCTCATATGACTAAGAACCAGGCCTTCAAAGTTTAGGTTCCAAAAATAGAATGCAGTCTAGAGGGGATAGGCTAGGAGGAAGAAAACTATTGATTTAATGTTGATGTTAGCAAAAGTCAATAGAATATTCTTGTCAAGTTGGTGGAATGTAATGTTGATATTGAAGCCACATTGAGAATTTTGAAAACTACCCGAGACCACAAGAAACCATTGTGAGTAGAGTCAAAACCAATCATTTTATATGGAAAACCATAATTAGATCAGGATTGGTGATTTTGTGGGTTGTATGAGTTTCACAATAGGTGCTAAAATTTGCTAGTAAGTGGGTCACTGGTATATTCCTTTAGAATATGCTTTATATGACAATAGATAGTGCAAAAAATATCCCAGAAATTTTCCAACCCCTAAAACCAACGAGCACCTCCCTTTTATAGCACAAGGGGGTCTTTTACATTTCATTGAGATTCTCCTTTTAAAATATAACAACATTCAGTTGCTATAGAAGACATGAATCAATTTCAAATTTCCCTGGTTAGTTCAAGATAGTTGCCTTTTGTCTTTTACCTTTATTCCTTGAGCGTGGGCAGTTAGGTTGTTCAAATTTTTCCTCATCCTTCAATGTAGGGCTGCTAAATGTCAGAACCTTCAGGATTGGTGAAATATCCTTCAACTGTTAGAACTTGAGGAAACTTTGTTTTTTACCAAAGAATGGTGATGAAGAGGATGCCATCAGCTAAACATTCAATTCTCTAATTATGTCGACAAAATCCCAAATCTTCATTAGCTACCCAATTACTCGAACATAATACTCTTCATCTATAACAATTATGCCACTGATGTTTATCAATTGATCTAGAAAAGAGAAGGGATCATAATGATGCCACTCCACCTTACCATATGATTTTACCGATTAGCCATGGTTGTTGGAACTTCAAAAATTCCATCTCCTCTGACCATACAATTGCATGCAGTTGGAGCATTTAAGAAACTTGAATCCTCCCTCATTAGAACGACACTACAAGAAAGTGGAACTGAGGGAGCAATAAATCTTATGATGCCATGGTCTTATTGTTTTCCCCAAACCCTCTATTCCTTAGAAAACATTCTCTTTATTCTTATTCCTAAATGAAAAGATTTGTAGCTATGAAAAAAGAGACATGTTTCTTTAGAAAATGGAGAGCACAAAAGAGATTACAAAAGAGAAAATATTTTGCGTTGTAATTAAAGAAGAAGCTGATGTAAACTACTCATATAAACACTTCCTTTTATAGCCAAAAAGGACTGAAAGCCCTGTATCTGAGCATTTTCCTTTCATCAATAATCATAATCATTCCATTCTTGTCACCTACAGACTCACACACTTGACCCTTATCTAAACATCTCTAAAAATGACATCATAATTCTAAAAAAGATAAAAGGGAAGGTGTGAATATTCGTAGCCAATCATAAACTATCTGCAACCATATCTAACATAGATGCCAAATGTCCAATCATCTTATCAACAATCTGAATGAAATGCAAAAGTAGTTGATTGAATGCATTTATTGTCAAATCACCTATCTTTGTACCCATGCTACAAATTCCTCTTTTGATGGCCAATTATGACCTAAGACATTTTATACCCAACCCATATGAGTGATGAATCTAGCATCCAACAAAATCTTTATTTTCTTTACGAAGTTACTTACTGCCAACTTTTAAATTTAGCACTTTGACTAACTCCACATTCCACCTCATTTTCTCAATTTCGGTATCTGATGTGATTGACCTGATAGTCCTAGGAACAATATCATCAAACTCCATTTTCCACTCTACCAATACCTTTTCAGATCTATCATTATTATATATTGGCAGTAGAGAACAATCCTCAAGAGACTTGAAATATTCCATCCTATCATTTAATGTCACATTGAGTTTACTCTGAGAAGTGGACACTTCATTCAAAAGACCAATGGCTTGATGAGTACTATAACGTCAGAAAATGTCCCCTTGGGGGCTTTTCCTTCATAAGGTTTAGCTCCCAGGTCTTTAGTATGCATTTAGGACATCTTAGTTCATATTTTGGCATCCCGATCGAATGAGACCTGGATTCCATGGTAAATTGGACCTAGGTGGACCCCTTGAGCTGTACCCTACATAAAATAGGGGGGAGGACTTGGGAACCTGCACCCTAGTCCTACCCTATTTTGGGGCAGCCCTAATGTCTGGGTGTCGGTTTATGACCATTATTTGGTCCTTTTTCCAACACGATAAGTTTTAATTTTTAAAATCTTGGCGGAAGTACTTGTAGTTGCATATATAAGCATGCTTAGGCATTCGTTTAGAAACTAGATGGCAATTGTGATGTTCAAGTGTTCTCAAGGTGATTCAAGGATTTCACTATATTGCAAGAGCAGACTTATGTGTTTTGTGTGTTGATATTTGCAAATTTAAGCATCAATTTCCTCATGACATGAAGAGCATCTTCCTCCCATGAGAGATTCACTACAAGGTGACATAATATTGTGTTTTCGTCATTGATTCCTTTGGTTTTTGCCACTACCTCACATGGGCACACACTCTTTTATTTGACAATGGTGTTCAGAGACTTAAGTGTCCTCCAGGGCTTGACTAAGGTAAGCCTCTAAACACCACAAACCCCAAACCAAGTCTGGTGATTGCATGTTACAAGTGTCGCATTTGGGAAAAGTGGAGTTGCAGGAAGGATTGGCAGGCATCAAGGATTCAAGATCTAAAGAAAAGGACACGGGAGTACTTCTAGGACTTGGGCGCTCGCTCTAGTGTCCTCCGCATCTGAGTTTTAGAAAACAGAAGTTACAGGGCTGATCAGTGTTGAAAGGAGGTCTGGATCCCATGAAGAAACCTACACCTTGGACTTGGGTTCTCACTCCAGTGTCCCCAACTATTCTTCTTTGGAACCCTAAAAATAGGTACTCAGTGATTTGATATTTTACTCCTGTCTGCAAGAGCTTTTTTCGTTATTCATCAATTTGTTGCCGTATTTACATAATTAGGGTTTTAATGGTCAATTGGACATAAGAGAAGGAAAATTAATAATTAAATTCCCTAATCCAAGTTTCCCTACATCTGCAAGTGACCTAGGGTATGATAGTGCTCGTCACTTGACCCTAGATCCTTGAATGTATAGTGGAGAGGTGGATTTAAACATCTAAAATTTAGAACATTAACAAATCCAATTTTCCCCTAAACATTTTGGTGAACCCATGTTTTTGGACTTAAATTGCAACTTGTTGAGTGTTTGTCTTTAGATTTGGATTGATTTCATTCATTCATGTAGTCATTCAATTTATTACATTGAGAAAAATTTAAAAAAATTGAAAATTCTGGAAAATACAAAAAAATTGCATTGTTTGGCTTACTAAATTGCATCAATTCTTTCTAAATTTTCCTAATTCATGATTTTTGCATCAAATTTGATATAAACTATAGAAAAACCCAAAAATTCAGAAATTTGCATTGCATTTTTTATCGTTTAATTCCAAAATCTAGGGTTAGTAGGAAAAATCTTTTTCTCAAATTTTTCTACTGATTTTAAAAGCTCATTCAAATTTTCATTTGGCTTTAGTCTTGCATTTTTGTGTAAATTTGCATTTAGCTTTAAAATATTTGCAATTTGCATAGAAAATTTCAACAAAAACTAGCAATTTTGATGCATTTTCATTAAATTTGCATGGGCATTTTGCATGTTCAAGCTTGAAAATCATTTTCAGATCTAAGAGTAAGTCATTTTAATCATAAAACAGACTTCAAAACATTCTCATAGTATTTTATTCCAAGATCTCAAACCCAGGGCTTCAAAAACAATAATTTCACTAAATTTGGCCTTATCGACTCTCCAAACTTGCACCATAGGTGTGTTGTGAAAGGTATTTTTGAATTAATTTTCTATTATCAGGGTAATCATTTTCTTCCCCTCTTAAAAATCTTCACAGCACCCTTTTAACGGGCTCTTGTATTGAGAATTCGGCAAAAAACTACACATTTTGACTATTTTTGCTCTAGGGTTTGACCTAGTTTGCACTCCAAGCGTGTTGTGATCAATTTTATAGGTTGAGGTGATTGATATCATTAATTTTATTTTCTTCACCTCCTAAAATTCATTACAACACCCCTTTTGCTAGGTCTTGGAATTGAAAAACTGTGAAAAATTACATATTTTGCTATATTTTCATTAGGGTTTTACCTTAAGTGGAACTAAAAGCGTGTTGTGTTGGGTATTTTGACATTAAGTGGCTTTTATTTCTGACATAAGTTTCTGTCCATCATCATTTTCCTCACAACACCCTTGGTTATGCCCTTTTGCATTGAATTTTGGTGAAAAAAGTGCCTATTTTGACATATTTTCACTATATTTTGACTTGGCATTAACTTGAAATCACATCAAGAGTGTGTTGAGAAGGATAATTTTTCTGTTTTGGACTGATATTAGACATATAAATTGCTTCCCTTGATGGAAATCCTTACAACACCCTCTGTTTCATTCATTCGCATAGGAAAAAGTACAAAAAATCAAGCATTTAAGACCATTCTTGCATACAGTTTGCACTTGTCTTTTGCATACTCTTGGAAATTGTTAAAATCTGATTTTGCAGTTCATTATGGCATCCTCATGTTATTCATCTCTGAAATCTTTTCATGAGTATATCCTAGATTTTGAAAATTTCTCTAATTTCACTAACGAGAATCCTCATATTCTAGAACATATAGCTTCTATCAGTGGTATTGATGCTTCTATATGCTCTACATATGAGTTGCAATTAATTTGTTACACACATGATTTTAGTAGCTTCACTTTACTCATAGGAGCATATCCTTTGATATTAGAAGATTTAACCAAATCCGTCTCTAGGAATACTCATGAGAAAGATGAGAGGGAAAAACCCTTTTCTACCACAGAGTATGATGATGATGATGATGATGTACCTTCCTCTCATCCCACTGCTCTCCCTGGCCAAGATGTAGAATTAGTGGATGATAAAAGGTCTCTCACATTAAATCCTTTGGGGATGGATATTGGGTGCAATCAAGAGGGAAATAATGTTAATTCAATAATCGTTAATAAACTTTGTAGCAATATTCCTAAGATGATTGTCCAAGGGGCACCTAGTGCACCCTCTTGCTTAAAGCCAATAATTATGGTTCAAGGTGTTCAAAATGTGTTACAACAACCACACCATATGTGATTTCTCACACATACAACACCCGTAATAACAAGCAAAGTAACCAAGCACCGCATGTGCCTATCTCTCTTCCATGTTCTCAACCTATGCTCTCTCAACCACCTTGTCTTACTCATAAAAGTGGTCAAGAGTATGATCTTGTCAAACAGATTCGCGCTACTCCAGCTAAGATCTCTCTTTGGGATTTAATACAAACATCACCTACATACCATGGAATGCTCTAAGAAGATTTACAAAAGGAGATTGTCCAACCGACTGCTAAGCCTAATGATGTAGCAGCCGTATTGGATAGTATGCATGCGATAAAAATGGATATTATCTTTCAACCACATGAATTACCATCAATTGAAGTCCAAAACCAATATGATCCACTTATAATCTTTGTCACAATAAACAAAACATTGGTAAAACAAGTTATGATCGACACTAGATCATCTCTTAACGTTTTTAGCATTGACCTACTACATAAAATCAAGGTTGATACATCACAAATCACACTAGATGGCATTAGCATTCATGGCTTTGATAATGTTGTACGACAATCCATGGGCACTATAACTCTACCTATACAAGTAGGACCTGTGCTTGTGCCTACCCTGGTTCATGTTATGCCTTGTTCTTTATCATACAACATGATTCTTGGTAGACCTTGGATTCATGCATTGGGAGTAGTTCCTTCCACTTTGCATCATTCAATCAAATTTATATTCAAAGGTAAACTTCACACTATTCATATTGATCCTAAACTAGATAACTATTTACATATTGAAAAGCAAAAACCCGTTCACAACCATATAATCTTAAACAAATTGCGAGGTGATCCATTAATGACTAATGTTGTGCAAGACTCTCAACCATCAAATGCATTTGTTGGTGATGATTGGGGTTCATTAGATTTTAATCCTTGCAGTATAGGGGAATATAAAATTAATAGCCTCAACACATCAAAAGTTGCATCGATCTCACCTAAGCAATCTTATGAAGCAACTAAGAAAAACAAAGCTTCATGGGTCGAAAACAAAGATAATACTATCACTTACACTACAAATTATGACACCTATGAGGCTTCACCTTCTTCTAAGGAAATGACATCCCTTTATGGTTGAGGATTTAAAATCCTTTATAACACTTGTGAATATGAAGGTAAGGGATGTGGTGTAAATCAACAAGGGATCTGAGTACCTATAGAATCCGCATCAACACATTACTCAAATGGCATTGGATATAATCCTTTTAAAGAAAAGAAAGCCTCTCTTCATCCTACACTTAATGTTAATTCAACAAGATCAAAACAACATGACATATATCCTAGATATGCAGGTTCTTAACAGTGGTACCCTAATAGGTAAGTATCTCTAACCCTTTATCTCTCTCATGATGTGCTTCCCCCGTGATGTGTTATATGTTGTTTAGGCATCCTGGAATGACCTCAGATTCTCCTGTAAGGTTTAGGATAGTAGGAGATTGCCTCTGTTGTGACCTTCTTCTATTTGTATCATCATTCTTCTATATTGCTTCTCTCTCTAATTTCATTGGTGAGTGTTCTATCTTACGGACATAGCATCATGGTTTGTGACTAGGGAGTACCCTCCTACGTGATTGTCCCTAAGACACTTGTTTCTCCTCTCTTATTTATTGTTTCCCTTCCTCTAGTGTTTCCATCTAGCAGGCAGATGACGACAAACATTTATACTGATGCAGACCTAGTGTTCCTTTTGAGATCAATCAAAAAATGGACTTAGTTCCTAATATGACGATGGGGTTGTATATCTTATCCGAAGTTTGGCTAGTGGAAGCACTTGTGCTTTCCACATAGTGAATTTAATGATGTTTCTATCACATTTACAAACCTTAACAATACTATTGCTCCGTGTACCTTTGTTTGCCTTTGAATCTGGCCTTGGTGGTACTTGATTCGGAGAGCTTCGTGATATAGCCCTACAGTTATCCTTAAACTCCAAATTCGTTGTATAACCTTGGCTCTTTGTGTGGTAAATCATATGCATTGATGTTGTTGTTTATCATGACTTTGTAGACACTAACATGTTTCTTGCAGGGATGTGTTTGTGGGAACATTTGGTGATTGTAAAGTACATGTCACCTTCGGGGGGCATGAGCTTTGTGAAATTTGATGTTCCTTTGTGTGTTTTCTTCCTATCTTAATGTGCTTGGTATCGATAACTGATATCAACCACCTTAAGGTGGGGGCATATATAAGGTAAGCTGTCTGTTGTAGATGTTAGCAATGTGTTTGTCCTCAGGTGTAGACTAGTGCTATGAGTACTTCCTACATCCTGAGTTTGTTTGCAATCAACCAATCTATCTTGAAATCTATTGCGTATACCTCCTTTTCACTATAAGGTGTCTCCATGACGTGGGTGGGGTTGCATTTTCAAAAGTCCTCTGCGGAGGCGGGGAGTGGTTTTGTGACTAACTCAACCCTTAAGTGTGTCTTCGGCAATTGTTGTGGCAAAGCCCAATCATCGATGTGTGCCTATAACGTTCTTGAGATGGTGATGAGCCTAGAAATAAGGAACACACCATTGCTTGTTTGCTATGTTTTCTCCGCATCTTCAAAGTGTGTGTGTTTGGCATGCTTGCTTTGTTTGGTGTGTCTGTTGCCCCATATGCATCCTACATTTTGGGAGGTTTTGCGTGTCTTGCATGTGTGTTGCCCCATATATACAAAGACCTGCACGCTGAGTGCATCATGTATTATGGGAGGTTTGCTTACTTTCCAGTACTTGCATTTGCATTTCATATATATAAGAAAAAGAAAAGAAAAGAATCATGCTTGTCTTCCATGCATTAATGTGTCTTCTATGCATTTACTGTCTTCTTCGTGTTCTACGTGACTGTAACTATTTTCTCTGTGTTTTGCATACCTGTTACTGTCTTCTATGTGATTGGTGTGTCTTCTCCATGCTTGATGTGTTTTCTGTGTTTGTGACCTTACTTTAATGCATGTATTGGCCTCGCGTTTAACATACATTAAAGTGGGGGCTAAATGTAATGTCAGAAAATGTCCCCTTGGGGGCTTTTCCCTCATAAGGTTTAGCTCTCGAGTCTTTAGTATGCATTTAGGACATCTTAGTTCATATTTTGGCATCCCGATGGAATGAGACTTGGGTTCCATGGCAAATTTTACCTAGGTGGACCCCTTGAGTTGTAGCCTACCTAAAATAGGGGGGAGGACTTGGGTGCCCTAGTCCTGCCCTATTTTGGGGTAACCCTAATTTTTGAGTGTCAGTTTATGACCATTATTTGGTCCTTTTGCTAACACGGTAAGTTTTGATTTTTAAAATCTTGGTGGGAGTGCTTGTAGTTGTATATATAAGCATGATTAGGCATTCATTTAGAAACTAGATGGCAATTGTGATGTTCAAGTGTTCTCAAGGTGATTCAAGGCTTTCATTGTGTTGTAAGAGTAGACTTGTGTGTTTTTTGTGTTGATATTTGTAGATTTGAGCACCAATTTCTTCATGGCATGAAGAGCATCTTCCTCCCATGAGAGCTTCACTACAAGGTGACATAATATTGTGTTTTCATCATTGATTCCTTTGGTTTTTGCCTCTGTCTCACAAGGACACGCACTCTTTTATCTAACAGCAGTGTTCGGAGACTTAAGTGTCCTCCAAGGCTTGACTGAGGCAAGCCTCTAAACACCACAACCACCAAACCCAGTCTTGTGATTACAGGTTATAGGTGTTGCATTTGGGAAAAGTGGAGTTGTAGGAAGGATTGGCAGGCATCAAGGATTCAGCATCTGAAGAAAAGAAGGACACAGGAGCACTTCCAGGACTTGGGCGCTCCCTCTAGTGTCCTTCGCATCTAATTTTCAAAAAATAGAAGTTACATGGTTGATCAGTGTCAGAAGGAGGTTTGAATCTCGTGAAGAAACCTGTACCTTGGACTTGGGCGCCCGCTCTAGTGTCCCCAACTATTCTGCTTCGGAACCCTGAAAATAGGTACTCAGTGATTTGATATTTTACTCCTGTCTGTAAGAATTTTTTCTGTTATTCATCAATTTGGTGCCGCATTTACATAATTAGGGTTGTAATGGTCAATTAGACATAAGAGAAGGAAAATTAATAATTAAATTCCCAAATCCAAGTTTCCCTACATCTACAAGTGACCTAGGGTATGATAGTGCTCGTCACTCAACCCTAGATCCTTGAATGTATAGTGGAGAGGCGGATTTAAAAATCTAAAATTTAGAACATTAACAAATCCATTTTTCCCCTAAACAAGTACTAACAATCCCATTATGGATGTTAAAATCCATGATGGCATGGATATGGATATGAGTCATCAAAGCCAAATGGGGAAACCATACACCTAAGATGTCCTTCAATGTTGAGTCACTTGACACATATCCAACCAATGCTCTTTGTAGGTTACCATGGCATACCCATGCATCATTTATCTTTCTCAAAACCTTGTTCATTTGATGGTCTAGGAAGCCTTTGATTAATGTTATTTAATCATTCCTATGCTCCTCCTTTAGTTAATCCTCTATGTAATTGCATTTTTCCAATCTGTCATTTAACTCAACAATAACTATTGGATCACCACCCTGTCCAGATGAACCTTTAGGATTGGATGTGGAAGCAGGTGAGGCTACCTCAATTCCTATTGGAGATACAAGAGCCTTGAGTCTATTGCATTCCTGCAATAACTTTGCATTGTCTTCTTTTAATTGTTTCAACTCTCAAAACATCTTCCTAGATGTTGCTTCACTAAATTTTATAGTAGCAACCACTAAAGATGTAGACTGAGGAGGTGTTGTATCAACCAATCTTCTCATAATGAGCTGGCATGTGAATTAATTCAAATCCTTTACCACCTGGGGCTTGTTGTCATTTGAAGCCATAGCCCAAATAGTCAATGCTTCATGTGGCTTACACTAAACACTAATCTAAACAAAGTATTTCTTTATGTCATTTGTCAGGAATATGTACTCTCTAGTTTGAAGGATATAAACACAATACTATTATGTGTAATCTTTTGTCTCCAATGTATGTTTTTGATTAGTTCAACTAGAAAAGAGGGTCCAAAACCATTTACAAAGAAGCCAACAGGGCAAAATAAGGCCTTAAACGAGCCAGAGACAACACATTAACAATACACAAATAACAAAGAAACAACACCAAAAAATGAACAGACTAATAAAAACAACCAAAAACTAGAGACCACCAAGGGACTGACTAGGGATTCTTATATATGATCCCATATTTGGACAGAAAATTGAGCATGTCCTTGTAATCACCCAAACTGTCCACCCCAATACCTTTGACCTTATCATCGAAATCCTTAGCAACTGAGAACATAAATGTTGCACAATGGAGAGTCTTAGCAACGAATTCCACCATCACAAGCCACTTCTTCTAGAGTTTTTCCATCTTGGTTTTGAGCTCGGCCACATACTCAACCATCTCAATACATAGAGAGCAACCAACTTCCTTTTTCTGCTCCTGGGGTTCCTCAGTTTCCTCCTCTTCATCATCTGAATACGGAAGGTTCAATTCTAGAAAATGATTGGATCCTTCTTCATGAAATAACTCAGTGGGAGTCTCATCTTCCCCTTCCCATAAAGTATCCTCCACAAATACATATTCACCAGATAACTCCATTCCTTGTGGATTGGCAGAGGGAATGCTGGCAATCCAACTAGAACTCTGAACACCATGAACAAGATTTTTAGTAGCAACAACACCCAAATTTCCTCCCTCTCCCTGTTTGGAACCAGTCTCGAGATCAATGAACTTCAAGGTTCCCTCATCCCCTAGGAATTCCACTCTCTCAATTTAGCCTTCTTATGATGTTGAGTATCCTCTTCCTCCTCGGTCTCCCAGTCCCTCTTAGTCTCCACCACAGTTTCCTTGTTGATCTCAAGGGTAGGGGATTTATTTTTCTTGCTAGATTTTTTGGGGGTTTTAGATTTAAACTCTGGAATAGGGGTCCCTAGATGTGAAGAGTCAAGAATTTCCTAAATTCTGGGTTCCTCTTTAGGGATCCTGGGTGTCATGATTTTGGGGGTCCCAACAACTTTTTTACCCTTGCCCTTAACAACAGAGCTCGGGGTTGAGGGGGAATCATCCAAAAGGCTGACTTTAATTTGCTTGGGTGGGTACAACGTGAGATGAAAGTGGTAAAGCTGAAGGATTAGTCCTTGGTGGAGTGGAATGGACATATAGTTAGGGTTCTTGGACTGAATCTCTTTGACAGACCAAATGGAATTTTATAAGGATGATAGCAGGAAGAAGGGGAGGCTTAGTTCCAACCTATTTCTAAAATTATTAAGCAAAGTAAAGTGGTAGTGATAAAATACCTTGAATCACCCCTCTAGCATAAAGTATTCCATTATCATGAGAGAGACTTATCCCCATGGAGTAGGTAGCTTCTCCCTCTCAAAGCTCCCATGGAGCTTGATTATGGCTTCCCCCTCTTTAAAAAACAACCCCATATTTTTAGGATTCGGCACCTTACTCCAATGTATCACTAGTACATAAACAATAATATATGATTAAAAAAACTACTAAAAACTACTTATAAATGACTAAACATGGTCACGTGACCATTAGTAGTTTATTGCCAGTCATTTATAATGCGACCAAATTGATGACAAAACCATTTTGTCATTTATTGGTTGTTTTGATTGATCAATTTGGTAGTATATTTAGTCATTGATTTAGTTGTTTTAATCATTATTTTTCTGTCAACTAGTCATATATTTAGTCATATTTATTCACTGATTTCTATCAATTGGTAGTATATTTAGTCAATTTAATTATTAATTGACATCAATTAGTAGTATATTTAGTCATTTTAATTAACTGATATTTGAGGATTTAAACATAAAACACAAAAATACACATCAATCATCAATTGCACACAATAAGACAACCATTGCAAAGGAAAAATCACTAAACTTTATTAAAGAAAGGTGTTCTTACATCTTTCACAAGTTTGAAATATCTATCTTGATTGAAAAAAACTTAGAAATAGAGCATTACAATGTTTATTTTTAGTCACAAGACTAAAAATCTGAGTTACAATGCATAAAAATGACGAAAGAAACTTCTCCAAGTTTACAATACTTTGCCGAAAAGTGAACTGTCAGCAACTGATTCTCAACCAGCCTAACTGCTGCCACAGGTCATCTAATCTGCCCCATCAGTCTAGCACTTGTCCTTCTTGATTGCAACCAAAGGAAATGCACTGTCATATGTAGTCAGGTCTGTGATAGGATCATAATGTGAAACATGGACTAAATCAGGCTTCCTTAATGAAACATCATTATATTCTTGTGTCTTGTACTATCATCATCACTACTTATGGGACATGTTTTTATTGAGTTTGAAGATCTTAGGTCCTCTTAGGGAATGGAATCATTATTCCTTTAATGCACTTCAAAAACCTCTTTATGAGTCTAAACCGTTCACTAATTACCCCACCTCTATTATATTGGACACTTGGTAGGCAGTCATATTTAGTGTCCTTGGTCTTCACTCATTGTGGTGACTGAACTGTGCATACTTGCTTTCCATATGATTGCCCTGCAACTTTCATATACTTGTCTTTTAATGCTAACATTGTAGTCCTCTGTTCCTTTGCTCATGCCACTAAAACCATGCTTACTATTCTTGTATCCCTAGGAACCATTGACCATTGCCACTCACCATGAACATATTACCTCTATGCACTCAGTATCTCTTTGTTATAGAATAGTCACCCATAAGCATACAAAATTTAGACTTTCATTTATAGACTATCATAGGTTTATGAAACTATCATATTCCTGCAACTATACTTCCATGTAGAATATATGCCTTGTAATAATATCATTATTAGTGGCTATCCTTTTTTCTATTTAAGACTTATATAAATTTGTCTACTGGTTTCTTCTAAAGTTGATGAAATGATAACATCATCACCTTATGATTGTAATCTTCCTCATTGATCTTTGTGCATTGCCAACTACCCTTCCTTTCTCAAAAACTAACACACCACCCTTGATCATAGCAGCTTAAGACTCATCTCACTTTGTCTATGGAATGAACTTTATCTCTTCCTCACTATCATTTATGCTCCTTGAGTCTTTATGAATATCTTCATGACATCTCATATATGAAGCTCTCTCCTTTATGAAGCTCTCTCACTTATGCTCCTTGAGTCTTCATGATTATCTTCATGACTGAGTGTTGATCGTGTCCCATATATGAAGCTCTCTCCTTCAATGCAACCAACAATTACCCTAGAATCTTTCTTCCTTTATATGCAACATGCCATCTGATATGAGCAACAGGGTGCTACCTTTTCTGCCATGAATGAAGTTATGTCTCAATACAACCAAAAAAATTACTATTAGTCTCAATTCAGAAAGAATAAAAGTGCATTGTAGATTGCAAGTTTACAAAAGTAATTCCAAACACAATAGAAAGATAAATCAATTAAAAAATTGTAGCCTTGTCAACAAATGCCTAAAACATAGTGTTCAACATAGGCCTGAAATAGTTTTTAGTACTAGTGAATTTCTCAACCAGATCCCCAAGATTAACTTCTATTAGCCATTCACCATATAAAGCAATGATAAAAATATGAATAATTGAAAAATGCTTCTCAAATTCATTTAAGTGTATAGTAAGGCTCTTTTTAGCTAAACACAATTTAACTCATCTGGAGAGAATAGGACAGTAAGAAGAATTCAACAAGAATCATTGATACTTCACAGCCTGAAATGTTTGATCAGAAAAATTTCTAATACCAACCAAATAATATTTTGATACATACCCTAATAAAAAAAATAAACTCAACATCAATTAAATACCATCCAGCAAAGGAGGGAAGACTTTAAAGGTATAATTTAACTAGCCTCTAACAAAGGGTACTCAAAAATGACATCCTTCCCACAAATTTTTTTGTAAACCCCAGTAAAGGTTTCCAACTTGTATTCAGTGTTATTATGCTCCTTAGGATCCAGATAGACCTGAAAATGGGAAATCACTCAGCTAATCAAAGTTTAAGATGCACGGATATAGCCTAGAACAAGTCCAAAGAAATAGATATACATGTTTCTTTATCACCAATCATCTTACCTTCATTATATTGGAGCCATCAACATGGTATCTAACTCGCTTTCCAATAATCTTTGTAGGATAGACAACGTATTCCAAGGTGGCCTCATGGACAACAGTCAATGTTAGAAGAAAATGAAGTAAATATGCCATTGTTCACTATGCATTGACAATATAACTGGCCTTTGAATGATCTTTCTACAAACCTTAGTGGGATCTTTACAAATATTTGCACAGGAGTAGGATAAGCTTTCATAAGTCTGATAGAGGTTGAAGTTATGTAGACCTTAACCTAGTTCAAAAAGAGGTCTTCTTAAGATTTGATGGACCTGAATAGATACCACACACTATATTGATACCCTTTTGATGATCCTCTATTATCATTTTACAAACCCCTTAATATTTTATAAAAATTTTATACAACATCATACAATTGTAAGAAAATAGAGGTATCAATACATAACTCTGCAAGATATCAATACAATGCTTATGATTTCTTCCATCAAAGCATAAAGGATAGAGATATTTTCTCAGATGTTGTAGTGGCAACTGCCCTGGTAGACATGAATGCAAAATGTGGAAACATAGACAAAGCACGTGAATTGTTTGACAAAATGCCTCAAAGAAATGTGGTCTCATGGACTGTAATGATTATAGGATATGCACAAATCAAACTTTTTAAGAAGACTTTAGAAACTTTCAAGCAAATGCAATTAGCAAGTGTAAAGCTAAACTCCACAACCTTTGCCAGCATCCTCCCTTCCTGTGTCAAAATAGGAGCTTTGGAATAGGGTATGGACATCCATCAAAGCATGAAGGATAGAGGAATTTTGTTAGATGTTCTAGTTGCAACTGCCTTGGTAGACATGTATACAAAATGTGGAACCATGGACAAGGCACATGAATTGTTTGATAGAATGCCTCAAAAAAATGTGCCCTCATGGACTACAATGATTGCAGGATACACACAAATTGGATTTTTTGAAAAATATCTAGAAATTTCAAGCAAATGCAATTGGCAGGTGTAAAGCCAAACTGCACAACCTTTGCCAGCATCCTCCCTACCTATTCCAAAATGGAAGCTTTGGAACAAGGAATGGGCATCCATCAAAGCATAATGGATGGGGGATTTTTGTCAGATATTACAGTTGGACAAAATGCCTCAAAGAGATGTCATCTCTTGGACTATAATTATTGTTGGATATGCACAAAATGGATTTACTGGAAAGGATTTACAAACTTTCAAGCAAATGCAATTGGCAGGTGTAAATCCAAATTCCACAACCTTTGCCAACATCCTTCCTACCTGCACTAAAATGGGAGCATTGGAACAAGGTATGGAAATCCATAAAAAAGTAATGGATGAAGGAATTTTGTCAGATGTTGTAGTTTCAACTGCCCTGGTAGACATGTATGCAAAATGTGGAAGCATTGACAAGGCATGTGAACTATTTGGCAGAATGCTTCAAAGAGATGTCATCTCATGGAATGCAATGGTTGTGGGATATGCACAAAATGGGTTTGTTGAAAAGGCTTTAGAAACTTTCAAGCAAATGCAATTAGTAGGTGTAAAGCCAAATTTGACAACCTTTGCCAGCATACTCCCTGCTTATGCCAAAATGGGAGCTTTGGAATAGGGTATGGACATCCATCATAACATAATTGAAGGGGGGTTTTGTCAGATAGACATGTATGCAAAATGCGGAAGTATAGATAAGGCACATGAACTGTTTGATGGAATGGCTCAAAGAGATGTCATCTCTTGGAATGCAATGATTGTAGGATATGTACAAAATGGATTTTGCATGGATGCCCTCAAAATATTTGAATTAATGAAGCACTTTGGAACATATCCTAACATTGTAAACTCTAATCTAATGGGCTGACCTATACAACAGTTGTCGTCTCTAATGCAACAATTTGACTGATAGCACTACTACTTTCAAAAAAGCTTGTAATCCGGTTAATAGCAACCTTCAAATACTGATACATAAGAATGTTATAGATATAATTATGTCAAAGGAAATTTTCCCTATGGTTGATAGCAAACATTAGAATAACAAAGCTATAATCATTAAGAAGCCTAGGGTAGTGAAAACATACAATCATGTAACATGGGGAAGCTTTGGCAGCTAAGCTCCAATCTACCTACCTATCAAAAGGCATATATGAAAATGTTGCATTGAGTGACTCTTCTTTAGTTACACTCTACAAGCAAAGCAAGAAAACCTCACTTTTCACAATTGGTGGATGAATTTCGTGATAAATTAACAATCATTTCATAAACAAAAATTACATGGTAGTTTCAAAAAAGAAAATTGTAAAACCTAATACAACCTCAACAAGAAGCCCCTTAGGAGATCCTAGCTGGTAAGATTGCAGCTTTAGATTAAAAAAATTAGTATTTGGGTACAGTTTAACAAAGAAATGAAGTCCTTCACAAGGTAGTTCGGTAAGGTTGTGCCCATCAAATATCAACTTTGAAGTATTGTATTACATGTGAATCTCAAGAAGAGTATGAATTACATTCAATTTTCCTTGACTTGGAAAGAAGGGACTCTCTGTATGCTCCTTGTAACCAATAAGTTCATTCAATTGTTTTACTTCCTCTTCTGTTAAGTGCCTTGTCTCACTTCCATTATTATTCTTACCATTATAGGAACCCCTGAAAAGAGAGATGAAGAAATGTCAAGCATAAGTATCTGGTAAAAATTTATTAAGAAGAATAAAATAACATATTAAACATGATACAAATGGAGCTTAAATAACCAACTGGCCAAATTGCCATTAAGTTTTTTGCCCATAGAGAAACAGATTTATCTTTTAAAATACTCCTCAACCTTTGAAATCGTCCTTCCTACTTGTGTGTGAATTGGAGCTTTGGATGAGGATATGAACATCCATCAGAAGCATATTTGGAAGTGGATTTTTATCAGATATTGTAATTGCAAGTTCTACTTCGGATCACCAAAGCCTTCACAAAAACTTCTACACTTTATAAAATGTCACTGTATGCCTCCACCGCAACCATGCTGCAACCTCGCATGGTTTGTTGTTGGGGCCCGCGGTGATGCAGGAAAAGCATGTTGAGTCACCTGCTCTCCTGCAAACTCTTCAAGTCATGCCAACAGTGATGCAGGGAAAGCCTTTTCTCAAGTCATGGTAGTCAATATGAATTTTTTAAGCATGGGTTCTATTGGCACCTTCAAATTTGAGCTTTTGAAGTGCTTGAATCCTTTCGATGTGTCAACAATGACTAGGTCGACATGTTGCTCAATCTACCTCGGGGCACATCTTCACCGATTAAAATTTTGCATTCTAGGAATCACCTTACAAATCTATTTGGTGGGAGGTTTTTTGGCACATTGGATAACATGTCTACTCAGTTTTGTGCTTCCAGGGTGAGTTTTGATGGGGTATTTAATTCTTCTTTGACTACGACCGGGCTAGGATTGGCCTTCTAGAAAGTTGCAAATCTTGCAAATCTAAGGGCGACCCATTTGTTGATTCGGTCTCAAACGTCTCCAATTTTAGTTTCATCAAAATCGAAGACCATATGATGTGGCGTTTTAATAGTTTTTAGTTGCAGTAAACTCATCTAGCGGGTTAGTTTACAAAGGAAGTCCCTGAAATATTACGGCGATACAGATTCTGAGCAAATGGGTTTTCTCTAAATAATTGATGATACCCCTGTGCAAATTTTTACGGTTATCGAATGCCCCATTTGCTCGCAGTGAACATGCATCGTTTGCCCGGAGAAGGAAATTCAATATTTGCTAAAGTCTAAAGTAAAAAAATGCAATTTTCAAAAGAAATATTTTATTGGCATTTTTAATAGTTTGAAGTGAAATGTTTTAATTGGAAAATAATATAAAAACATTATTAAAACTTTGGGTTATAAGTTTATGAAGGAAATAAAGGCATATTGCTACATTTCGTGGCATCACACAAGACTCCTCTGTTCTTCAAACCTGTTGTGCGATGGCGCGAAATGCCCATCTATGGGTATTTTCTGGTCTAAAACCTTATTTGCAGGCAGAGTATTGGCATCTCCTCTTATGAGGTGATTTTGATGGATTTTAAGCGGCTCCAAATAGGTTGGGTTGCAGAATGATGCTGTTGATCACATTTTTTGGTTTCTAGCCAATTTTTGAAGGTGTTTTAGGGATTAAAAAATGTCGTTCCAGGTTCTAAATTCATCCCATGGCCATTCCTATTGATCGAGCAAGGGTTTTAAGCAGGTTTGTGATGAGTTTTGATTGCCATAATGACCAAAAACGCCCAGTATTGCCTGAAAATGACCTAGAGGTATTGATTGAGCGAGAAGTTCAATTGGGTGTCACTGCAATGTTTTCTCTAAGGCAGGATATAATCAAGGAACTCAGGATGAATCCACACAGCCTCATATCACAACACATGAGGGATTGGGAGTCTTCAGTTGTTGTCGTGCGGTGATGTGAAATTGAGAATATTCGGCAAATGTAATGTTGAACAAGGGGGAAAATAAATATGTTTTATTTATTGTTTGGCTTTCTCCTTTTTTAAATGCAAAATATTTTATTTCTAATGTATTTTTGGAGGCAAAGTGTAAGGAAATATCTCACCTACCTCCATATGGTAGTAAATTTGATAAAAGAATTTAATATCTTTCTAACCATCAAGATCCTCTATGAGGACTCATGCAATCAGTTGCACAAGGAACTCACCTCGAGAATTACCAGCTTGATCGCTTGAGGCTAATCCAGGATGTCATATAAGAAGGAAAGTCTACAGTTCAATGGAACAAACTACTCTATCTGGAAGATCCACATGAAAACCCATCTCCTCTGCTTGCGTTATAGTGTTTGGAAAATAACTGAAAAATAAGTATGAAATACCAAAGAATGGTCTACAAACTAAAGATGAAATCAAGCAATTTGAGTTGAACATAAAAGCCAAAGATGCCTTGGTAAGTGCCTTATCCAACACTGAAGTAACAAAGATCATGGAGCTGGAAACTGCTTATGAAATTTGGGATAAGCTGAAGAATCTATATGAAGGAGATGAATCTCTGAAGAGTGCCAAGTTGCAAAGTTTGAAATCAAAATATGAATGTTTTAAGATGAGCAAAGATGACAACATAACATCCTTCATGCTGAAGGTCGACGAACTTGTGAGTAGCATTAGAAGTGTGGGAGGAAAAATAGAGGATATTGAAGTTGTGAACAAAATTCTTAGATCGCTGCCTAAATCATATAGTCATAAGGTGGCTACAATTGAAGAAGTAATGATAGTGACAAAGATTACAAAAGATCAGTTTCTTAGAAAACTGACAGCCTTTGAAATGAGAGAACTTGGTGATTCACTTTCAAAAACAAAGACTGCTTTCAAGGCCAGCACTTCAGAAAGAACCCCTAGATCTAACAAGTACAAAGTGGAACCAGATTATGAGCTTGAAGAACTTGAAGCCAACTTTGTTAATAGTTTGCCCAGAGGTACTAGTAAGCTCAAAGACAAATTACCTTTCAAATGTTTCAGTTGTGGTAAAATTGGTCATTATGCTTCTAGATGCCCCACTAGAGTTCCTAAGCCAAGACTTGATAGACCTAGAATCCCAAAGAAATGTTATTATGTTGAAGATCTTGATGATAATGAAGGAGTATCATATGGTGAACCAGATAATGCTAGTACTTCTGGTAATGAATGCTTGTTTATTGCTATTAAAGAAGAATATGTGACTACTAATCCTGCTATCTGTGTGAAGGAAGAAAAACCAGTGGAAAGTGCCTTAGATGTTTAGGTTGTTGAAGACAAAGATGAATGGGTTATTGATAGTGGATGCTCTCATCACATGACTAGTGATAAAAGTAAGTTCATAAGTTTGGAAAGATATGATGGAGGACTAGTTAGGTTTGGTGATGATACAACAGGTAAGAATTGTGGAAAAGGATCCATTTCTTTTGATGGCAAGCATAACACTGATGTCTTATATGTGAAGGGATTAAAGCACAATCTCTTGAGTGTTGGTCAAATGTGTGGCAAAGGTTATGATCTCAGATTCAAGCACAATGGATGCAAGATCTTGGAAAGCTCCGGAACAGTAATTGCAACTGGTAAGAAGACAAGAGGTAACATTTATCATTTGAAAGGGACTAATGAATATTGTTTGTTGGCTCAGAATGATGAAAGTTGGTTGTGGCATAGAAGTTTGTGTCATATCAATTTTGACAACATTGTGAAGATAAGTTCCATTCAGGTTGTAAGAGATTTGCCCAAGCTTATGAAGCCTGTTGATACTTTATGCAAGGAATGTCAATTTGGAAAACATACAAGAACAAGTTTCAAGAGCAAGGACCAATTTGTTGATGGACTACTGAAATTAGTGCATACATATCTATGTGGACCTACTAGAGTAAGAAGTCTATAAGGAGACAGGTATTTCATGTTGTTGATTGATGGTTATTCTAGAATGACTTGGGTTACCTTCTTAAAAGAAAAAGCAAAAGACCTAGAAAAGTTCAAAGCATTCAAGACAATGGTTGAGAATGAGCTAGATTTGAAGATAAAGTTCTTAAGGTCTGATAGAGATGGAGAGTTTACATCAAATGAGTTTAACTTCTTCTGTGAGGAACAAGGGATAAAGAGATAGTTATCAACACCTAGGACTCCACAAAAAAATGGAGTTGTTGAAAGGAAGAACCAAACAATTCAAGAGGTTGCTAGAACCATGATGAAGGAGGCTGACCTACCGGAAGTATACTGGAGAGAGGATATTCATACAACTATCTACATTCTAAACAGAGCTCAAGTCAAAGGTAATAGCACCAAAACCCCCTATGAGTTATGGTATGGAAAAGTTCCTATAATAAAATACTTCAAAGTTTTTGGTAGCAAATGTTATATCAAAAGAAAAGAAGATATAGACAAGTTTGATGCTAGATGTGATGAAGGAATCTTCCTTGGTTACTCCACCAAGAGTAAGGCCTACCATTGCTATAATAAGAGACTAAAGAAGATCATTGAGAGTGCAAATATTAAAGTTGTTGAAAGCAAGGAAAGGTGTTCAGGATCAAGTGGATATGAATCAGATGAACTAGATGTTTTAGCAAGCAAAGAAGTGGTGTAGCATGAAGACAATTTAGATGAAGAGGAACAAGCTCCAAAAATTGTCACCAATACACCAAGGTATGTAAAACTTAATACTTCTGAAGATCAAATTATAGGAGAAAAGAGAAAAGGAATCCTGACTAGAAGAAGAGTTACAGAAGAACAAGTGAATTTCTATATGATCTCCAAGATTGAGCCTAAGACTGTGAATGAAGCTTGCAATGATGAAAATTGGGTAAAGGCTATGGAAGAAGAACTGATGTAGATAGAGAAGAATCAGACTTGGGATCTTGTTCCTAGACCAGCAGATAAAAATGTAATTGGCACCAAATGGGTTTTTAACAACAAGGTGAATTAGAATGGTGAAGTGGTAATAAACAAAGCAAGGTTGGTATGCAAAGGATACTCTCAAGTTGAAGGAATAGATTTTGAGGAAACATTTGCACTTGTGGCAAGGATTGAAGCAATAAGAATGTTTTTAACATTTGCAGCCTACAAAGATTTCAAGGTATATCAAATGGATGTGAAGTCTGCATTCTTGAATGGAGAATTAGAAGAAGAAGTCTATAGTGAACAACCAAAAGGATTCCAGTCATTAGATTAGGGTGACATGGTGTGCAAATTGAAGAAAGCATTGCATGGACTAAAATAAGCCCCCATGGCTTGATATGCAAGATTGGATAAATATTTGATACAGTTAGGGTTCAATAAGGGTACTACCAACATCAATCTCTATTTCAATATCAATGATGAACAAATCCTAATTATTGCAGTCTTTGTTGATGACATTATCTTTGGAGGCAATGAAGGTATGTGCATGGTTTTTGCTGGGAAATACCAAAAGAATTTGAAATGTCCATGTTTGGTGAGATGAATTTCTATTTAGGTCTACAAATTAATTAATCAGATAAAGGTATCTTCATTTCTTAGTCTAAGTATGTGAAAGAATTGTTAAAGAAGTTTGGGATGGAGGACTCTAAACTGGTAAGCACTCCCATGGTAACTGGTTGTAAGTTGAGCAAAAATGATGACTCACCTATGGCAAATCAGAAAAGGTATAGATCTATGATTTGAGGATTACTTTATCTTACCCAAACCAGACTTGACATAATGCATGCAGTTTGTCTTGTGGCAAGATTTCAAGCAGAACCTAAAGAGTCACATGCAACAGTGGTCAAGAGAATACTAAGATATTTGAAAGGCACAATGGATTATGGTTTGTGGTATCCAAAAGAAAATGATTTCACTCTCAGTGCATACACTGATGTGGATTGGGCCAGAGATGTGGATGATAGGAAAAGTACAAGTGGAGGTGCATTCTTCTTGGGAAATAGATTCGTTTCATAGCTGAGCAAGAAACAAGATTCAATAACCTTGTCTACTACATTAGTAGAACACATTGCAGCAGCATGTAGTTGCACTCAAGTGTTATGGATGAAGCAAACATTGAAGGGCATCAGAGTTGTGTGTGAAGACCTAATTGCAATCTTCTGTGACAATACAATTGCCATAAACATATCAAAGAATCTAGTAATGCATTCAAGGACAAATCATATATCCATAAGATATCACTTTCTAAGAGAAAAGGTGACAAAGAATGAAGTCAAGTTGGAGTATGTATCTACAAAAGATCAGATTGCAAACATTTTCACCTAGCCTCTGCCTAAGGATACTTTTGAGTATCTCAGAGAAAAGTTAGGGGTCATCACCCCTCCTGCTCTGAACTAAGGTACATACCAATACATCAATCTGGTGGTTCTTGTAGTTTCATTCTTTAAACTGGATTGATGATTTCATAGCTACATCTCAAGGGAGTAACTAATGAGATCAATAAGTATTGCAGTATTGTTGATAGGGGGAGTAATAAAGAAGAGTAAAATCAGAAAACAAATTTTGGTTCTATTAGAGTAGCAGAATGCAAGTATGTGCCCTTTTCCAATAATGTCCAAGGGGGAGAGATTTCATGTGAAAAACTCAGGTAGTAAAGGATGCAAATGTGTGAAGAGTAAGGGGGAGAATCTAGTCCTAATGGTAGTTACAATTTTTCACATCATATGTTACCATCAATGACAAAGGGGGAGATTCTTGCAAGTATGTGCCTAATTGGTGTTGTCATTGGTGTCAACTATATCTTATTCTGTTATATGTTGAGGATATTGAGAAAATTAGCCCTTCCGAAAGAATCTGAAAGGAAACAATGAATCACAATGAAGACAGTGAATTGCATAATGAAGAATAGTCTAGAAGATTGCTCCACATTTCTTGTAGATTAAAAATCTTGGTCTATGGTTTGTAAGTTATTTAGAGGCATGTCTGAAGATGCTAAATCCTAAGTTTGAGCCTCTAGTATGAAGAATTGAGTGAGTGACATTCACTAGAGTAAAACCTACTTTTTCTGATTATTCTCTGGTGACAGGGAGAAAGTATTTTGCTCGGCATTCCTCCGCATTGAAGTATT
Source organism: Cunninghamia lanceolata (assembly GCA_027924645.1). Taxonomy (NCBI): domain Eukaryota; kingdom Viridiplantae; phylum Streptophyta; class Pinopsida; order Cupressales; family Cupressaceae; genus Cunninghamia; species Cunninghamia lanceolata. The sequence continues at coordinate 12,275,698 of BSBN01001272.1, read as the reverse complement.
TTTCTCTGTGGTTCTAGAGGGAAGTCTGGGATGTTGATAAGTGCCTACAACTAGAATGGTTCATGATTTGGTAGTCCTCAAGCTATCTTTCTTTTATGACAATTGAAGACAGTGAAGTTCATGTGCTCCGGTGTGAAGAATCTCATGAATAAAGTGGTTAGAGTTTGTGCGATTGCTCCTAGTGATTACAATGTGCTTGTGGATGCCTCTTGATCATGTTCTTGCATTTACATTGGTCTATGTTAAGGAATTAAGATCGTGTTTGAAGTTTATTCCCAGATAACGTAGCATGTAACCAGTCTTAGCCAACTTGGTTAATTCCAGTGTTTTTAGAGATATATTAAAGATTGTAGAAGCATTTCATAGCGTGGAAAGATCATGTTTGAGTCCCAACTAAGGCATGGAGTGATCCACATACATCTTTACTACATTTCCTTAGCTAAGTTTGTATGAGGTCCAGACCTATTTCTATGTATGTTTGTAATGCTGACCTTGGAGATTGTTCCAACGATTGATGATTGTAATGCCGACCTTGATGATCATTCCAAGGTTGATGTAGTGTATAAATACTTGTAGTTGAGTCATGAAAAAGTAATTGAGAAGGAGTAAAGATGTGAAGATTAAGTAGGAGATGTAGCAGAGTAGAGCAAAGGTGTTTGTGCTTCAATGGAACTGAACTTCAACATGAAGTAGATGTTGTTATCTCAGTTCACCCCTTTAGCAGTGAGCCACCCTTTGGCAGTGAGCCTCTGATTTTTGTTATTGTTATAACTTATATATCTTGTGGACTAACATCCACCATGGTTTTTCCCTTAACAAGGTTTTCCACATAAAAATCTAGTGTCATTGGTGTATGATCTTGCAATTGTGTTTATGTTTCTGAGTTTATGCTTTCATGGTTTAATCATAACAAATAGTGGATAAGTGTTTAATGTTTGAAGGTGTAGATATATCTAAAGATTTAAGACAACTGATTCACCCCCCCTCTTAGTTGTCTGGTTCATTTCAACAGTATTCCCTCGAGTTACAATGGAGGGACCGAAGGGATGGGGAATTCCCATTGATCCACACTAATTTATTGTTGCATTGCATGGATTGGTGTCATTTTAGTGGGAGTGGTGGGCAGATGTGTTAGATGCTGGTACTACCCTAGACTATGATGTCTAGTGGCAAGAGCAACAACCTACGAGGCTAACCCTTCCAATGGGGTAGTTAGTGGAGGTTGAGAGCAACGAGGAGGAGGATGAGGAGGAGGAGGATGGGAGAGATGGTGGAGATGGAGGAGGTGGGATAGCTATTTGTGGGTGATGAGTTTTCTAGAGGGTAGATGCAGTGGCAGGGGGTCAGGAGGAGGTGGTGATGAGGAGGTAGATTTGGCAGTCTTACAAGTTGAGATCTAGAGCTTGATGGAGGAGCTGGCTAGCACCAAGGTGGAGAGAGACACTATAGACACATAGTTGGTAGTGGCTAAGGTAGAGGCTAATAGGTTGTAGGGGGATCTTAGTACTTCATATGGGGAAATAGTAGAGTTGTAAGTAGCGTAGGGAGGTAGTGTGGATCTTGTAAAGCTATCTCTTGTGATTCAAGAGCGTGATACAACTATTATAGAGAGGGATGCAACTCAGGTTTTATAGCTATGAGCTAAGTGGTAGGAGGCCTTATTGTGAGTGGAGAGGGATATTGCTTAGTAGGTAATGGCAAGGATTAGATTGGGGGATATGTGGTGAGATCTGGTGTGTATACATGGTGACCTGGCATGGGTGCAAAGTGAGCTTGTTGAGTCATGAGCAAGGGCACAACATTATAGGATGTTGTATCATTCAGTAGTGATAGAGAAGCATAGGCATCCTAGCTACAATTCTTAGAGAAGATCATGGGCTAGCCGATCGGTTAGGTCAATGGAAGGTCTAGCTATGCCTCCACCAGCATGGGTGCCAGTAATTCCACCACCAGGGACATGGACTCAGGGGATATGAGCACATGAGAAATATGCCAGTAATTTAAATGAGTTTAATATGATTGTTAGTTAGTTAACTTCTATAAAAGTGAAATTTGATGAAGAGGTGAGGGATCTCTTGGTTTTATGTTCTTTGCTAGAAAGCTGGAATAGCTTGGTAATGGCTGTAAGTAACTCTATCTCTAGTTCAAACACTCTTGTTAGGGTTAGCCGGCAGAAGATATCAATTAAATGCAAATAAAGATTAAACAGAGGAATGAAGAATACATAGAAATAATAACAATGAGAGACAAGTTTTAACATGGTTCACCCAAACTCAAGCTACATCCACCAACAGAGAGTCTAATATTATTATCCAGTAAATCAAATCGATTACAACTAGCAATCCCTACAACTCAATCCCACTGCAAATGCTACAATACAATATCAATGGAAACTCTAACCCTTAGCCATTTTTATCACGACTTTTGTAGGTTACAAAATAGGCTTTTTTTATGTTGGCCAATGAAAAAATAACTCCTGATGCCTTAATAAAATAATAAAAAATCGTTTGAGGTTTTGGGGGCGTTGCCCCCGATACCCCATGGGGAGTGTGCTAGGGGTGCTGCCCCTGGACCCCATAGGAATTTGGGGGGAAACTGCACCGATAAAAGTGGGGTAAATTTAACCTTCAAGTCTGATTAGGCTCCATATAACAACAATCTCCCACTTGGAGACTGATCAGACTCCACACCATATCACTAAGAAGGGTTCCTTCTAGACTCTTTCGATATAATGTGTCACCAAGGATCATGTAATAGGATGAGCAACAAATGAATGTTTTATGTTGGGCATTGGTCAGGTTAGGTGGCAAGGTGTTTTCATGGAGGTAAATGTAAATATCTTGATATCAATGAGATAAGGGACCATCAAGTTCACACATGAGTTTTGAATCTGGAACATCATAAGCAGGTACCAATAATTGTCGACAAGGAACTCACAGTTGTGGCTATTGTTTGGCATGTCCAAGAGATATCTGATAGTGGCCATGGCATCAACAGCTTTATTATTGGCTTTGGGAACTTGTTCAAAGTGGATTTCATGAAAATACTCTTTGATATCATCTACCATTCTTTTATAGGATCAACTTGTCATCCTTTGTCTGATATTAATCATTAACTTGTTTGATCACAATCTAGGAGTCTCCATAGACATTAAAGGTCTCAATCCTCCATTGGATGGCCATTCTTAGTCCTGTGATAAGGGCCTCATACTCTACTATGTTGTTTGTGCACTAAAAGGCAATCCTGTAAGCTTTGGGAATGCAATCACCTTGTGGCATGATAAAGGAAATTCATGTTCCTAAACTATGATAAGTGTATGACCGATCAAAGTATAGTTTCCAAGGGGCTACTAGAGTTACTACAGATACAAGTTTATCAAGGAATTTTGTGATAAGCAGATAGTTAGCTTGAATAGGTGCATCAACTAGTTGATCGGCTATTACTTGTCCCTTTATGGCCTTGCGATCAACATATTCAATATCAAACTCACTTAGGATCATTATCCATTTTTCCATGTGTCCAGTCAGTGTCCCTTTTGACAAAAAGTACTTAAGTGGGTCTACTTTGGCGATGAGCTTGATCTTATGATTGAGCATGTAATGTCTTAGTTTTTGGGTAGTAAAGACAACTGCTAGGCATGCTCGTTCCATGGGAGTGTAGTTGAGCCCATATCCCACTAAAGTTCTATTGATGTAGTATATTGCTAATTCCTTTCTAGTTTCATCATGTTGTTCTAAAAGAGCCCCTAGTGCTGCTAATGTTGTTGAAATATACAATAGTAGAGGCTGATCTGAATTAGGAGGCATGAGCACTGGAGGAGAAGCAAGGTATTCCTTTTGTTGGTCAAACGCTTGTTGACATTTTTCATCCCAATGGACTGCTCCTTTTTTCCTCAAGATATATGAGAAGGGATGACACTTATCGGCCATTTGCGCAATAAAACATCTAATTGCTTGTAATTTCCCTTGAAGGCTATGTAGCTATTTTAAATTCTTTGGTGGAGGCATGTCGACTATAGTTTTGACTTTTGTAGGGTCCACTTTAATGTATCTTTGGGAAATAATTTAGCCTAAGATTTTTCCATATATAACCCCAAAGAAACACTTTTTGGGGTTAAGATGCAAGGTGTACTATTCCAAACAGTCAAAGATGTCTCCCAAAACTTGCAGGTGAGTTTCCCTTGTCCTTGATTTTCCCAGGATATCATCAACATAGTCTTCCATTATTTTGTGTAGCATATTGTGGAATATCATAGTCATTTCCCTCTGATAAGTTGCTCCAACGTTCTTAAGCCCAAATGGCATAACCTACCAATAATATGTACCCCATGGGCATGTGAAAGTTGTTTTATATTGGTCTTCTGGTGCTATATAAATCTGGTTATACCCTAAAAATCTATCCACGAGTGATAACGTTTTATGTCCTATTGTCAAATCGACAATGATGTCAATATTTTCTAAGGGGAAAGCATCCTTAGGACATGCCTTGTTAAGATGTCTAAAATTAGTACAAATATAGATACCCCTATTACTTTTGCTGGGACAAGATTGGATACCCATTCAGGATAATCAATGGGGCAGATGAAGTTAGTTTGTAGAAACTTTTGTAGTTTAGCTTTTACCAGGAGTGCAATCTGTAGATGCATCTTTTTTAGCTTTTGTTTAACAGGATTAGCATCTAGATGGACTGCAAGATAGTGTAAAATGAGTTCTGGATCTAATCCTGGCATAGCTGTATAGATCCATGCAAAGTTATGAGACCTTTCTTTGAAGAATGATAAGAATTTTGATTGTTCCAATGGGGTTAGAGACACAACTCTAAAGGTGATCTTTGGTGCTTATGTGGTTACCAGATTCATTTCTTATGATTCTATCAAGATTGTGGACTTCTCTTAATAGAACCTTTATTCTTTGGGGAGATTGAGTTCCTCATCCTCTAGTGCCTCAAGGAGGTTTTCACTAGAGGATACATCCTTTATTTTTACTTTTTTATCATCTAAAAGTGCCACACGGTGGTTTTCACTAGGGGATGTGATTTTGATATTTTTATTTTTACGAATAAGGAACTTTATGGTCTCCCCAAAGTATGCATGTGTGTTGAGCTTGATGGCATATCATGCTTTATGGTCCCTCAAAGGAAGACGTTCTCTAAATTTCACAAGTTTTGTTATAGCGTCATCATTTTGGAAGGTATCGAGGATGGGAGGCCCTTGTTAGTCCCAGTCTATCAGTTGGGGATAGACGAGGGGAATGCCATTGGATGTGGATGATATGGATGAGAAGGTATATATAGTGCAAATGGCTATGTCTTGGAATAGGTCATCAACGTGTTTGAATAAGTCATCGTGGGAATCCTTGTTGGTGCTCTCAACATTAGGAAAGGCCTTATCTACCTCACTAAGTATACACTTGAGTTTTGAGGGTTGAATCTCAGGTGTCCCATACCCTAGACCTTGATGGCAATAACCTTGTGTGGATTTGATGGGCTTAATGATTCCTTGTTCATGAAGGCCTAAGCCTCCTTGTCACTTATAGCCCATGTTCTTCACAATGTGAAGACTATTTCAATATTTTTCTAGAGGTAGAGGGGGAGGCTTGTCTTCCTCATCTTTGTAGAGCCATTGTGATATGTCTTCAAGGTCATCTTCATCCAGGAGATGCTTGCATTCAAATTTTCATTTTATGACCACTGTTGACACTGAGTTGGAAGATTTTGGTCTCCCATATGATGTTGGAGAGGGTGGGAGTTTTTCCAGGTTGTATTCTCTGTACCCTTGATCATTTATCTTGATCTTGACCTCAGGAATAGTAGGCGGTGAAGTGGAGGATGAGGCAATGTTTGGTGGGTTGACTTATGATGTGGATAATTTGGTGACATTGTTAATGGGATGTTGATTAAAGTTCTTGTTTCTTCCTTCCAACATCCTACAATAGTGAAAGGGATGAGGATCAACATAGATGGTTACTTCCATCCTATTATGGGGGAACTTAAGACATTGATGGAATGTGGATGGAACGGATTGCATGGCGTGAGTCCATGGGCAGCCAATGACAATATTATATGGGAGGTCAAGGTCAAGTACTTGACACATGGTATCCAAAATCATAGGTCCTACCTAGATGGGTAACTTGATGGTTCCTTCAGATTGTCATTCATTATCGTCATAGCCTTCTATAGTGATGCTTCTACTAGAATCTACCACCTCATCAAAATATCCCAAATGTTTTATTAATTTGAGAGTACAAAGGTTTAGGCCTAACCCACCATCTATTAAGACTCATTTGATGATATTCTTGTTGATGCAGACCTCAATATGTAATGAGTCTTTATGAGATGTATCGAATGTGGGTAAATCATTTTCAAAAAAGGTAAGGTAATGTGAGGATGAGAGATGTCCTACCATGGCCTAGAATTGATTCACATTAAGGTCATTAGGAATGTGGGTCTCTTGTAAAGCTTTGTGAAGGACCTCTTTATGGGTGGGTGAAGTAAAAAGTAACTCCAGGATAGATATTTGTGCGAGAGTCTTCCCAAGGTAGTTGAGGATGTTGTACTTGCTAGAAGATGGAGGAGGGTTTGTGGAAAGTTCTTCAGATGATGCTCCTTGGATTGTGATGCACCCACGGTGAGTGGTAACAACACAATTAAAAGTCTTATCTCTTATGGTAATAGTGAACACACAGTTAGAGCATTCTTCTATTCATCCCACAATGGGATCAAAAGAAGGAAGAGATACAATGTTGTAAAATTGGTTTAAACTAGAGTCTTTCCCTTTGTCATGGTTAGGGAGTGGATCTTTGTATACATTGAGGTTCTCATCTGGTGTTCTTTTGGGAGGATCATCAATTGTGATATCACCTCAGTCTATGAGATCTTGTAAGAAATTCTTTAACCTCATGCAGTCGGATATTTTATAACCTTTGACCCTATGTTGTTGATAATAAGCATTTTCGTTAAACCATGAGGGTTTGAATCGATTATAATCATAAGGCCTAATAGTAGGCAATTGGATTAGGTCATCTTTAACTAAATTGCACAAAATATTTTCAATAGGTTCTCCTAAAGGTGTGAACTTTCTTTTAGGTGCATTATTTTATCTTGTTTGTCCTTTAGGAATGTTGATTTTATTGTTTCTTGTGGATGGATTGGATGGTGTAGGGACTTGTATGGTTTGAACATTGTTAACATCAATCACATCATCATTGATAGTGTTTTTGTTTTACCCCAAAAATGGGATTTCTCATAAGATTGATTATTGTTGTTGGTGGTGGTGTTGATGTTGCTATTGTTGACTTTATTGTTGTTTTTGTTGTCATTGATGCACATTATATTTGGGGGTGAAAGCCCATTTATTGGTTAAGGTTTGTGACAAACATATTGACCAATTGTTTCTCAGGAATGGGCCATGGAAGATTTCTTGCAATGCTTCTCCATCATTGCAAAAAAGTAGTGAAGGTTTCCCCATTCTTTTGTTTTGTATTGCAAAGGTCTATCATTGACACTTCATGTTCAAAGTTGTAAGAGAAGTGGTTAACAAATTTCTCTACAAGTTCATGAAATGTTTTGATTCTAGGGGCAAGGTGTGTAAACCATTCAATAGCTTGTCCTCTTAAGCTCCAAGAGAAAAGCCTCATGAGATAAGTATTTTCATAAGAAGCCTCTAAGAAAGCAATATAAAATTACCTGAGGTGTTCTCAAGGGTCTCCTTTCCCTTTGTATTCGTCAAACTTTGGTGTTTCAAAGTTCTTAGGAAAGGGTGTCATGTTAAGAGAGTGATCAAAATGATATGGACAAATATCTATGAAGGAGTATTGTTTCCTTTTGTGCCCTTGTTGTATGTCATCCACTCTTTGCATCAAGTGTTGGATGACTTGTGATAGGTTTGTTCTAGGTGGTTGGGGTGTATTGGTTCATTTTTGGTTGATGAGGTGTTGGAGGAAATTAGATTGCTGTTGTTGTTGAAGTTGTTGTTGTTGTTGGTTGATGAGTTGTTGAATAAAGTTAGGCGTTATTTGTTTTTGATTTTATTGTTGTTGTTGTAATTAGAGTTGTTGGAGTTGTTGGAGGAATGTATGGTTGAAATTTTGGGAGGAAGAAGAAGTTGATGGTTATGAAATAGGAGGTTGTGTATATGTGGAATTGATTTGGGAGGTGGATGTACATATGCTTGTATATTTTTTTTGGTGTTGGAAAAATATTGGGATATAAATGCTATGGTGTTTTGGTCAAGTTGGGGGACACTAGTGGAAGTACTAGTGTAAGTGGCATTGTTTTGGATGTTGAGGGTAATTTGTGGGATAGATGTTATTATGGTTGATGTTGATGTAAATGTGGATGTGGATGTTAATGTATAAGTAGATTGTGTTGAGGTGTTAGGTGGATTGTTAGATGAGGATAGTTGAGATGGATTAGTGGGTGGATCAGTTGATATTGTGGTGCCATTTTGAAGCAAGAATTCTAGGTACTTATTAGGATCACATTTTAGAACTCAATCCAATAGATCCATGGCACTTGGGTTTTGTGTAAATTCTGTTAGGTCTCAAAAATGCAGGTTGCCAATCCTAAGAGGATGCCAAGCTCTATGTTTAGATTTGCAACGTTTTTGAACTAACTTGACGAAATCAACCTTCAAGGTTTGATGATTTCCTACACTTTAGTTCCTGCTACACCTAGGCGGGTGAACCTTGGAAAATTAAAGCAGACTAAATGTGAATGTGTGTACTAATTAAATCTATCTACAATGGCATAGGATATAGGATAGATAAAAAGCTTGCTAACTGATTAATAAGTAATTGGTAGAAATTGTATAAGCAATATCAAGGTAAAGGATTTAAATAACGAGTTAAATAGGACCAGTGCCTTATTGGGTAACAGAGTCAATTGAAGGACGAGGACTAGTGGTTTCCTAATGGTAATAATTCTAATTGTTTGGCACAACTCTAGTTTATAACTTGTATAAACATGCAGGGAGATGATTGACAGACTCTTCTTAAATGATCCAATCAATATGATCTAGTTCCTTGTTATTCACCAGAAGGCAATTTAATCCTTTCTTAAAGGAACCAATTGAGTGAAATATGCAAGAGATGATTGATAATATCAATATGGAGACAGAATGGCAATCCTAATTATATGGCTCTACTTAGTAATCCACACTTAACACTTCTCTGCTACTGTGACTAAGTCAGAAGGGTTTAATTCCTTAAAGGGATACCAACCTATTTAATCACACAAATACAACAACTGTGTATTGACAGATCAAATATATACTTGATATGTTAATATGAATAACAAGGAAATGCAGAAATGGAGACAACCATACAACTGAATAAATTTAACAAACAACTGATGCCAAAGTAAAACCACTGAATCAGAGAACTTCAATTTCTTCTTCAAATAAAATATACAGCACGACCATTATGAGACATTGTATTTTATGTATATGTTTATATTCTACTACTGATGATCTTTCAGCACCAATTGTTTGAACCTATATAGATGTTTCTATGAAGAGACATAACTCTTCAATAAGTCTTTTGGAAACTTAACAAACATTAACAACTATTACATAATCATGATTAGGCTCTATTCAGCCATAAATAAACTTTAGCCAAGTGATCTAAATACTCCTGATCACGATGAGAATCCGTAAGGTCAATAGCATCTCTGGTAATCATATCAAGTGTGACCATTCTTTCCAGGTGTCTGCAAGCTTCTCCAGATGCAGAAATTTTGTCTTTGAGAGCTCCTATGGCCTCGTGTAATATGACTTGACAATCAACAATCCATTCTTCTTTGCTCTTTACCTCTCCATTGTCTTTAAATAACACAGGCACTCCTGCATTTGAAGCATCGATACCTTCCTTAGCATCAGCTTTAAGTTTGTCATAGTATTTTTGGTGTTGTTTAAGCAAAGCTCCTGCATCGGAGATATCTGTACTATCAGTAGCACTTCTGCTTTGTATCTCAATCAATTTTTCCTGTATTCTCTTTTCAAGTCTTTCATGTTCTTTAACTGCTTTGTGATTTTCTGAGTAATTATCCAAAAACTGGTTTAACCACCGCACCATGTTTGCATACCTACTCTGCAGTATTGTAACAAATGTATCTATCTAAATTTGTGTTGCCTGGTCAGGGAATAATGCTTGAATGCTTTGTGAGCTCTCACCTTGAGTTATTCTTTTTGTGGATTGACCAAAAGTACTCTTAACAGCATCCTTCAAGTAATCATTTTCTTTTGTCAATCTTTCATAGCTCAATCTATATGCATCTCTCTCTTTGATCAACATTTGAGCTTGTGCCTTGTTCAATTTTGCAACATTGATACCAATGTCTGTAGTAATCAGAGGGTCAGTTTCCCCTGCTTTCAAAGTCATGACATGGCCAAAAGTCTTTTCAATATCTATGATGGCCATTTTCTGATGGGGAGGATATAACGCCCATATCATTAAGGAATTTTCATCATTGTTGTATCTTGTTCCCATATATACTTCATTAACTCCTTCTGGAGTAAGTTTATACTTATCATTTGAGCTATTCAAAAAACTGTCAAAAACTAAAGCAGAATTTAAATCAAGGCCAGGAAAAATCATAACGCCTGCATCCTTAAGCAATTGTCTACCCTTGCTAGGTGTCATGTCTTGCATTTCTTTATCTACTGTTACCTTCAGCATATCTAATAATTGTGTTTCATTACCAGCAGAAACATCATCTACTGACTCTCTGATCTCTTTCCCTTTGTATTTATACAAGAATGACTTAAATTCTTTTGACTGAATAAATTTATCATCAGAGATGAAAGAATCATAAGCTGTTTGGCATGGATCCTCATCAACAGTCCCCTCCTCATCATGTAGCACAACAGGAGGCTGATATTGTAGCATTTTCCTCTTGGACATTTTTGCTGTTTTGTCCTGTGGTTGTTCTTGATCTGCCATTTCTTCATTCTCAGAGGATACAACTTCAATCTCTGCTAGTTGCTTTTTCTTTTCACTTAAATCCCTGTTATATTTTTCTATCACCAACTCAACTTCAGCCTCTTCTAAGTTTCTAATAACATCGTCATGTGGATAATGTATGTGCATGTATCCACTAAGATTTTGTTTCCTACGTGCAGAGTCAATAAAACCTTCAGGGTCAAACCCTTTCCTGGCCTCGGCACTCCTCATATTATAGTGCATTAATTTATCCAAAATGAGACTGTAACCTTCTTTTGAAACCACAGTAAAATCTCCAAAACATAAAGTGCTGGGCATAAATAATTGTTTATCATGTGAACTCAGATGCATTACATTTGAGCAATGCATTTGCCTGATTATTTCTAAGTATGCAAGCCTATCAGGGACAGTCTTGTGCAATATGAATGGAGCATCTTCAAAACCATAAACCCTGATCATAGTCGCATCCTCAAAGTAATACTAGTCTCCCCAATTATGAGTGACAGTAGGGGGGCCACCAAAATCCTTTGGCCTGAGGAATCTTTTTATTTCAGTAGAAATTGAATATTCACAGGGGTGGTTAAAATACCTATACAAAACTTTTACACAGTGTTCTTCAAATTGGGTATAGCTGGAGTGGGCATATCTACTATCCCATATTCTGGTCCACATTTGTATGGGTATCTTTTCCCCTTTCTTATCTACAGTAACAACTTTAAGTTCACTTGGCCATAACCCTACTTCCTGGCCGAAATACAACACCATGTGCATAAGCATTGAGTAATGCTCAAAAGAGCATGCTGGGGCACTATTTTTTATTACAGATAAGCCAGAATCCATTCTATTAGCAATATAGGAAGCATAATCAAACTGCCTCACATTATGACATTGAATGTCAGAGGCTATGACCATTAGAGGGATAGTCATGAACTCGGGGACCTCTGAACCAAGGACTTGGCCCACAGAATAATAGGTATACTATATATATGGTTCAAATATGGCTACATGAAAGGGAGGACCATCATTTTCAGTTAAGGGCATCACTTCTCCTTTAATCCTGGGCCTATGAATGGGCAACCTCCATCCATTGTAAGTTGTATCCATTCTCCAATATTCTTTCTCAAGATCTTCATAAATAATAGGGACAGTGCATAAATCATCTAGATCAAACACTTCACAAATAGCATTTTTTGACAAATGCACAATTGGTTCCCCTTGTGGGTTGTAGAGGGCTTTCAGGCTTGAATTATAATGTCTGGCAAGCAGTTGAAGGAGTTCCACATTCAGGAATACGTTAGGCACAACCAATTTTCCCAAATTTAATTGCCATGGGTTTGACATAGGAGCATTCCTAAATCTTCTATTATAATGGAATCTAAAAAGCTCATATCCCCTGATTGGGGTCTAGATATCTCCTAGGCGCTTATGTTTATCTTCTAATTTTTCAACTTCTGCCCTGAGTTGAGCAGACCTTCTGGCCTTGGGAGTCAACCCAGGCAATTGGTCAATCAAGTCCTGATTGAGTTTTCTGTCTTTTACTTTTTCCTCAGGGGTTTGTTCAATTTTTTGTTTTTTAGATTTACTGGTTTCCCCTTGTGATTTTCTTCCTTTCCCCTTTCTCGGAGTCTCCATTTTTAAACTTTTGCAGAAAAATTCAAACACAAGCTATACAATGGTTTGTATGATTGTACCTGTCGTTCGATGCCTATAATTGAAATCCTCTACTCTTGCTTCAAGAGTTCCTCTGTATTCTCCTCTCAAACAACCTTGTGACTACAATGATTGTAAAGGATTTCGTAGCCGTTTGTATTTAATTGTATGATCAATTTAATGTTCATCGCTATGAAATGTCACATCGCCATAACTCTTCTCATCGGCGTGATTTTTTAAAAGGTCTGGGCGACTTTAATACTTCTTGTGGCGCAAACAATCAATCGGTGTGACCATCGACAGGACTTGTTTCATCGCCGTGTGATTGAGATTTCCCTCCGACATAATGAGTCTTACCGATATAACTATCGATAAGAGTCTCACCGATAATAATTTGTTTATCGGGGTGATCAATACTATTGGGATAACATATTTATGTTTTCCCGAGCTTTGTCATCTCACCGATAGTTATCTTTACTTTGGATCGGAATGACTCTGTTAATATCTCGCCGCTATAATATCAACAGGTATGAATTTATTCCCATCGGAATGAAATATACTATCGGGATAGCTTTTAAAAAATAACCCGATCCAAATCATCTCCCCGATGGCCACTTTTATATTCTTTATCGGATAGAGTTTATTAGAGTGTCACCGACACCTTTTGATCGCCATGACTTGTGAGTCAGCAAGACCTAATTCCTTTGTCCCGATATGTTGAGTCATCCCGATAGATATCTGTATCGCTGTGAGTCTTACCGAAAGCTCTCTTTTCGCCAAGACATTGAGTATCAGAGACTTATGTATTTCTCGTCCCAATAATTCATTTCTTGCCGATGGCTATTTCCTTCATTGCCCCCGCAGGATGTTCGGTGAAACTCTTGCCGAAATACTTCATCGGTATGATATATACTGTCGGGGTAGCTTTTGAAGGATCCTCTGATGATTATCAGTCATACCGATGGGTATGACTACTTGGTTCTCTTGCCGATGAAAGGTCATCGGTATTACTTATTCCATCGGTGACTTCTATAAGTTTCTTTCCGATCTCTATTCTCACACCGATGGTTATTTTCAAATGATTCCTCATGTATCGGTGTAAGCAATACGACATCTTGCCGATAGATTGACTTTTGAGTAGTTTAGTACTGCTCATCTATAGACATCCTGTGAGATACATTAAATTTTGTACTATGGTTTTTTGGATGTTTTTTAGGATTTGTTCAAATATGGTGGAGTGAGAAGATAGTAAAAATTTTAAATTTTTACTATCCTAACAAATTCCATGACAACTTGATTGGGATTTTGATTTTCTTGATTTTGTGGAGGAGAAGGATGGGGAATGTCAACCATGAGTTGAGTAGATGGATTCCCCATTCCAAATTCATGAGGCATCCCAAACTCTCTATCGGGTTCCACATTTTTCTTTTTCTTAGCTTTTGACCTTATGGTTGTTGGCATACAAGGAGATAATGATGATGATTTTAATGGATAAGGTTTGTTCAAAGGATGATTTTTGGATTTCAAACCAAAAGAGGCTTAGGGGAAATCTAGATCTTTGTAAATGTAAAAGGATATTATCCTCTCCTACTTGGGGTAGACAAGATGAACCAAGCAAAAGAAGGATAAAGGATATTTTTCTTGGGGTAGATGAGACACACCAAGTAAAACAAGATTCTTGGAATCCACTAACTTAGGAGTAGTCTAAGATTTTAAGCTAATTTACCCAAGTTTGATAAGGGATAATTTACATGAAACTTAAAATAGCCAAGTTCTTAAGCCTAATATAAATTAGGGGATAATGATAAGATCTAGATTTTTCTTTAGCCTAGTTTTGATTTGGAAGATAGATTTGTTTGAAGGATGATTTGATTTGGTGATATGGAGGTTATGTTTGGATAAGGGATGGATTTTGATGTTGATGTGGGTTTGATAAGATTCTAATTTGATGGGATGAAGGTGTTGGTCCAAAATGTTGCTATGTGATCAAAGTTCCTAAGGTTTCCAATGGGAAAATGGGATGATTAGGGGATGGAGATGAAAATTTGGATAAAATGGATGCCCTTATGGAAGAATGATTTGGATAGACTTCAAAGTTTTCTAAGGTGTCAAAGGATAGCCAAATTTTGATGGAGAAATTATTATGTTTAGTTGTCTAAGGTCACAAGCAGAGGCATTGACAGAGTCTACACAGGTACTGACAGACAAAGTGCAAGTACTGATAGGGACATTGGATGCACCGACAGATGGATCAGATGCACCGACAAATGGATATGAGGTGTTGATAGATCGAACAAAGGCAATGACAGTCTAAGAGAAGGCACTCGCTGGAAAAGCGTAGACACTAACAGATAGAAAATGGGAATTGAATGGATTGTAAATGTGTTGACTGGATTGACTATTTGGTCATTTGGTTATTTTGCAGAGGCACTGATAGATACAACAAATGCACTGATAGAGATAGCGGGTGCACTGACAGAGGCAATAAAATCACTGACAAAGATAGTAAATGTGTTGATAGGGATGGCTTAGGTTCTAAAAGACTGATTTTTGAATGGTTTTGTGTTTTTGGTCAAAGATTCTCTTAGCAAGAGATTTAACAAACAATTAGACACAATGTTTGTTTGAATTTTCAAGGAATAAAGGTTGAATGGATTTTACGGGTTTATCACATTGAATACACTTCAAGCACATAAAAATTCCCTAAAATTATTCAAGTAGGAGTGATTTCTTAATGTGGACCCACATGATAGAATACCTATCCATGTTCTTACCTAACTAAGAACACTTCACCCTAAGCAGATAGCTAGGGATAAGGGTGTTGCACCTGATACCCCTTTCCTTGGAGGCTTTCAATCCCTTCCCAATGAAGACTTCTATCTCGGCTTCAAGGAGGTACAATGGTGAGCAACTTTAGGGTGTGGTTCACATCCCTTGCACCACACTAGAAAATGAACAAAGTTCTTAACTAGGCTTTACAAGTGTCTAGGGGATGTCCCAATATACACTAGGTATGGGGGATGAATCTATGAAGAAGGGATTACTAAGCATCCAACCAAGAATGCCACCACTCTAGTCTCGGCAGACCGAGGGTCTTGAGGGTTTTGTTTAGAATGGATGGGGTCCCTATTGAAATGAGTCTTTCGATTCTCACAACATTTATATACCCTGCCAAAACACAGGGTTGAGGTCATCCCTTGGAATGGGTGTATCTCCAAAAAGGCTTCCTAGGGAAGAAGACACTACTCACTTTTGATCCCCAAGATTGCATGAAGCACAAGGGGAAAGCATACATGAAAATAGTGCTCCTTTAAGGGATACACAAAAAAGGATTTTTGATCCCCAAGATCACCCAAGGGTACGAGGGGAGAGCATATGTCCTCTTGTAAATCAAAACATGACAAACAAGTTTATTTACCACTACTTTAATACCTTAATGCAACTAAACTAGTGAAAAACCAATGATCTTTGACCATGGGGTTGCAAGAAAATGTTAGTAGTTTGTGATAAAAGCCTTGGTCAAACATTTTGAAGCTACAAGAAAGTCAAGTTAGTGTCCAAAATATAATGTAAATCAAGTTCAGACAAAAGTGCTAATATACATGACAAACGCGCTAACAGAAGTAGCAAGGGCGCTAAATCCAAAGACTAAAGAACTAACAATAGCATAGAAGCACTAACAATCAGCATGGAGGCACTAATAGACAACACTAAAGCACTAAAAGACTTTGTTAACACACTGATATAGAACTCATAAGCATTAAATGCAATGTTTATACCTATCAGCAGAGGCATTGAACCTACAGATTGAGGTGCTCAATCTAAGCTTGTAGGCATTGAACCAAAAAGTGGAGGCGTTGTCTTGACATAAAAGGTAGAAAATTGCAAAAGATGTTAGGTATATGGAAAAAAAAATAAGATAGAATAGTTCGTACAAGAAAAGTTAGCCAATAAAGCAAGCTGTAAAGATATTAGTCTCAAAACAGGTTGTTAGACTGTTAAAATAATTCTAGGAAAATAAGATTGTTAAGTTGAATGAAAAGCCTAGATAAAATCTCTAATTCCTTACAGAACAAAATGTTAGGCCCACAAACAAATGCCAAATAAGCTACACAACACATTGTCAAAGGTCAAAGATGTAAAATATTAATTAGCAAATAAACAGAGCAAAACTCTACTACAGACAATAGAGGTGCCACTGTGAGGCACATAGGTGCTAAAACAAAACACATAAGCACTAAGATACTAAGCCTGGGCACTAAACTACTACTCCTAGGTGCTAACAAAAGATGCAGAAGTGCTAAGAGATCTTGAAAGACAAATGGTTAATACACAGATATATGCGTTAAAAGGGTACACAAACGTAGGTGCTAAAAGGGAAGTCAAAGGCAATACTACCTCTGATGAAGGTGCTAATCCATAGCCCAATGTGCTAACCTGTCACTTGTACAAAAACACACAAATGGCTTATACCTTTAAAACTCCACCATTCAAGTCTCCTTGATAAGGTGGAGGAAATGCATGTACCCAAGTGTAAATCCTAGCTTTACCCAATGAAAAATCAATGTGGATTGCTCAAGAAAATACCAACATAATGGAAGGTAAGGATTTGGATGCAAATTTAGCTATGAAATTGGCTATAGTTTGGCTATGGGAGTGAGATGATTTTGAGAGCACAAGTGCAATGGAATAGTGTAATTGTAGTGTTATCAAGTGTAGTGAAGTGTGTAGTGTAAAAAATGGTTGTGGGAATGCTCTTATTTATACATTTTTGGGGATTTTTAGATCAATGGTGGAGATCCAAGGGTGGAGGTTTCATAGTGAAATCAAGGGCCAAGATTTCATCAACAAAGATGAAGGGCTTTCATTATTTTGCAATTTTTAATTCAACCTTGGGAATGCTTTGCATTTATGAGGATGGAGACATGTGAATGAATTTTAAATTCATTTTAATGGGTGAGTGGGATGAGAAATGACAAGTGCATGGATTTGGAAAGGTGGGGTGGAGACATGTGTGACCTAAATGAATTAAATAATCCTCTTGCATGGATTTGTAAAGATGAGGTGGAGACACATGTGACTCCAATTAATTAAATAATGTTGATTATTTAATTAATTATGGGGAGATGGGATAATAGAAGCTATGTTAATTAAGCGATTAGCTTAATTAATATGGTTGTAGGAAATTAGGAGATGGTTTAATTAGTGGCTCAAATTAATTAAATAGGGGTTTATTTAATTAATTTGGTCATAGGGGTTTGGTAGGGTAGGGTAGCTAATTAAATAAATAAGATTTATTTAACTAAGGTTTGGCTATAAGGTAGGTGAATTAATTAAATAAATGGTCTTTATTTAACCAATTTAGGCTAATGGAAATGCGGGGATAATTAATTGAACAAGTTTTAATTATTTATTTAATTAATTTTGGGTAGGTTATAGTGAGGCTTTAATTAATTTGGAGAAAGGGGATAGGTTAAAGTGCTGGGTGATGTTAAGGAGATGTCAGAAAATGATGGTGTGAGGACATGCCATTTTCAGGTGTCTACAATAGATGATGAATATTTTGCAAAATAATTTGGTAGATTAATATGTTCTTGAAGAATCTACTTTAATTCATTAGGCTACTTCTAAAAGTAATCATGTTTATTATGAGTTTTCTTCTAACAATAAGCACATTTGACCTTACATAATTTGGAAGGATTTAGAGAATAATCCTATTGAAGAGGGAAAACTCATCATTCATCCATATTGGACATTGGAAGTCTTCAGAGATGTCATCCTTATTTATAGATAGCATGAGGAGAAATATTTTGTAAGATACTAAAATAGAAAGGTGAGAGAGTAAGAGACAGGTTGAACATCCAAAGATGTGGAACTTTATATTAGTTCATGATTACAAAAATGCCCATGTGTAAGCCCCCAATACAAGTACATCATGTGACACTTTATAATTGAGTGTGTTTTACATTAACACCCTCCAAAATAGCTCATATAGGACTTCCTTAGCAAGTTACAATGTTTGACACTTTATAGATTAGTGAGATTATAAATTTTGAAGCTAATTTTTTAGAGTTTTATAATGTCCAACTTGGACAAAATCTAAAAGTATAATCAAATGATAAAATAAGAACAAATTCTATTCATCCTCTCTACAACTCCATTCTGTTGAGGGGTATACAGAGTTGTCTTGTGCCTCTCAATCCTCTGTTCTTTATAGAACTTGTCGAAATCTACTGAACAAACCTCACCACCATTGTTAGTCCTCAAACACTTAATCTTTCTATCCTTCTGATTCTCTACAAGATCTTTGAACTTTTGAATCTATTAAAGACTTTAGATTTACTTCTAAAGAAATACACCCATGTCCTTCTATTGTAGTCATCAATTAATGAAATAAAATAAATATATTTTGAAATCAAAGGAACATTAACATGACCAAACACATAAGAATGAGTCAAGTCCAACACCTTAGAAGATTTGTGAGAACTAGAATAAAACTAAACATGGTTTTGTTTTCCATAAATGCAATGTTCACAGAAATCAAACTCAAGATTACAGTCATTCATACCCTCAACAAGATTTTTATTTTTAGGTCCTCAAACCCTTTTCACCAATGTGACCAAGCCTTTGGTGCCATAACATTGTCTTATCAGCTGCAAGTTTCATCTCCATAGAATGAGCACCCTTAAGTACCTAGAAATCATGACCATCGGAAGTAGATACAATAGTCCTCTTCACTGCTAGTTCCAATGGTGAGGATGAAGACTCTGAAGCTCTCTTCTTCAAAATAGAGGCACTATTGCACTAAATTGTGCATGCATCAAGCTGAAATAGAGTGTCAATCTGAACACCCTTAGCCAACACCATAGATTCTCTAGTCATCTTGCATCCTCCATTCGAGAAAACAACCTACACACCCACATCATTCAACTTACTTACAAAAAGAAGGTTCCATGTCAAACTAGGGATATGCAGAACACCATTGATTCCCCTCACTCATCCATTAGGGAATCAAATCAAGACTTTTCCATGGCCAACAATCTTCAGGTGAGAATCATCGCCCAAGTACACCTTTACACCATCATATTCTTCATACTTCAAAAACCAACCCTAATGCAAGGTCATGTGAAAAGATGCACCAGAGTGAATAAGCCACACATCCTTAGATGAATGCATTTCCAAGGCAGTGACAAACTCTTCTCCTTCATCCTGAGAGGACTTGTCAAAATCTGAATCATAATTCTTCTTCTTTTTCTTTTTCTCCTTCGTACACTCCTTGCGGAAGTGTCCAGGTTTGCTACAATTCCAACACAGGGCCTTGGACTTTCTAGGAGACTTAGATCTCCCACGGGATTTGGATATTCCTTTTGTTGATAGAAAAGAATACTGAGAGGGGGGGTTGAATTAGTATTCCACAAAACCAATGCTTAATAAGTTTATTAACCTAAATTCCAAAGTTAATAATATGAAAGTAGAATAAGCATAGAAACAACAACCACAAGGACATAACACATGACCACCAAGATTTTTACATGGAAAACCCAAAAAGGGAAAAACCACGGTGAGTGTTAGCTCACAATATATTATTATAGCACAATACTAAGTTACAAGAGGCTCACTGCCAATTGGAAGAAGAAAGAAGAAGGGTGGCTCACTACCAAAGATGAACTATTGTGATTGCATCTACATATGCATGGTTACAATCCAATAAAACTTATAAATACTGACTCAGAACTCTTCATTCCAGTCTACCCCTATTTCTCTGATTTTCTCTTACATACGCTCAAGATCTCCCTTATTTACTGTGGCCACTCTATCTTCACATATTTCACATCCACATACATCGCAACACACCTCTTCAAAAAAACACTGAAATCCATCCTCTATTTATATCTGTAACTAAATCTTTCTCATAATTAGGTTGGCAAGCAAACTATGAAACATGTATACCAAGTGTTATATTCTGTCAGCTTGTTCCTTAATTACATTTATGATAGGTTCCTTTGTCACATTACAACTCATGCTGCCGCCTAGATGGGACTTCAAGAATCATATTCAGGAATCATTATTGATCTCTTGACATGTCTTCAACTCCATAGAACAAGATAAATCTATATGCCAAAATGTGAACCTTAGAACTGTTGCCCTGTCACACTGTAATACTGGGTGCCGATATTGGAGAGCCTATAGAATAAGATCTGTTGCACTTTCAGAGCTACAAACTTAGATTCTGATAGTCATGATGTATCTCTATCTTACTTCAGAGTCTGTTCTTCCAAACTAAGACATTTTCTCCAAGTGACTTCCGGAGGAAGTCAAGACTTGATCACTGGAGTATAACAACACCAAACAACTATGAACATTATACTTGAGCCACATTTCCAGGTCTTCATCTATGGAAGCACACTGATCCACTTATTGTCCCTTACTCTGTATATTGCTCATACTTAGTCATTTCTACCAACTGGACCTAAATTCCAATATGACCTTCTAGATTTATGTCTTGTTGTCATGTTGAAGGGATGTCTAAGCCTTGTTTCCATCAATGACAACATACAAGTCCATACTAGAGCAGTGTCTCTTGCCAACAATCTCCCCCTTTGGCATTGATGGCAATACTTAGTGAAAAATGCTTGATTGCTCCCCCTTACTATATACACTTCTATATTCCTTCTCCCCCTGAGATGTTTTCTCATTTTTCACTAATCTTCTCTCCCCCTTTGACATCAATGGCAAAGGGTGTATTCTGGAATCAAAAACTTGTCAAAATTGCAAAATTTACTATGTACTCTACCACATATTTATAGATACACATTTTCATCTCAATTTGTCATTGAAGGTAGAATATCATTATAGATAGTCTTTATTAGAGCTATCTCTCCATTCAATCTATTTCTTGCACTTTCAAGAATCTGGATGTGGCCATTTATTAGAAAAACTAACTTCTCTACCTTCTGCACATCTAATGGTGTATCAATTAATGGTTGTGATTTTAGGGCTTCATCTGTTAGATTGGTCATGGAATCAATTTTTGGACTTATCAGTCCCCTTAGCTGGCACAACCTATCTTAAATTTCTTCCCTTTTCTTTATTAGAGTGCTCAAATTATTGTCAATATTTACAACCTATGTTTCTTTGGCATTTATTGACTCAACTATCAGATCATATGTCTTAGAGATATTAAGTAGTTTGAATTCCAAGTCTTTGATTTTATCTTCTAGTTCCTTTGTAACTTTTGGCCAAGATAAATAAAATTTGTATATTTTACAGGCTTCTTCAATGGAACTTTGTATGCCTTTCATTCCATCATCTAACAAAGTTTTTATCTTTAGCTATCATAGCCTTTAACTCAACTAATCTCTTTTTGTCAAACTCTTTTCTAACTTTTGCTTCTGCAAAATTGTCAAAAGACTCAAAATGTGTACTTATAGATTTTAATAGCCCTTTGAGAAGATCAACAGAGGATAATGAGGTATCCTTTTGAAATGTTGGCATCATCTTTTTCAGAATGTTGGATGCATCATTGATCAATTTACTGTCTTGGTGATGTGACTTCAGCATTTCTTCCTATGCCTTGGCCTGGACAATAGATACTAACTTGAATTTCTACATAGGTGACAATGAGGCCAAGTTGATTGGTCATGAAAGAAGTTCAGACTCATCTGTATCTTGTTGTCTTCCGGAACCAATTGAGACATCTACAGTGTCTCTTGCTCTTCCAGATACTTCTTCTTAACTGCGTTCCAGAGGATCCATGTCTGTATTTTCTTATTGGTCAATGTTTTGTTCTAGTGCAGGGCTCCTTATCTGTTCCCTATTCTCTTCAACCTCAGCCTGTTGTCCAGGAGGCAGATCAGTTTTAGTTCTGCCTTGATCTGACATATCTAATGTGTCCATGCCAGGGACTTGATCACTTTGTTCCGATCCTTGATCCTAGCTTATTTATGGCAGAGATGTGTCTTCATCATTTGTTCCTTCATTGTCATAGATAATAGGAATATTGTTTTTCTTTAATGTTGCCAAAGTGATCTCCTCTGTTTCCTTGACTACTTTATCAATTTCTCCCAACATCAGTGAGTTCATTCTTCTCTTGGTCCTGAAGGCATCCTTGACTTATTTAGAGATTTTGGCCTTCTCCTCAGGGGTGATCTCCGGACATAATCTTATCAATAAGTGTTCCTTGAGCTCAACATCCTTTGCCATAGTTGCTTCTTTTAATGTGCTCATTATACTTGCCAGGCTGTGTGGAAGATCAGTAATAATTCAACTAGAGCCTTGTTGTAGATGTTTAGATATTCTACAATAGCAGTCTCAATGATCCTCTTGTCTGGATCATTATACTCATCATACAACTGAGCAATGGGTTTTAGATTTCCATCCACTGTTATGGATTTGAGAACATCTTCAAGGCTTATAGTTGCTTCCTTTGTCTGAGACACATCTTTCTTTTTCCTTTTTCCAGGTTGACCCTTACTAGAGGGTTTCTTCTTGCTGGATCTAGAGGCTTTTGTAGCCTCATTTTTCATCTTCTTTACCTCCTTATCTAACTCTGTTGCTTCTTCATCAACAACTATGCTTACATACATTCTCTTGTCCTTCGTCTTCTTTCTCTTAGAATTGGTGGTAGGAGTTTCCATACTTATAGATGGTGTAGAGCTGGAGGGAATAGATGCAGCTTCTGTAGAGGTAGATCCTCTAGTTCTTCTTCTTAATACTTCTAATTTTTTTTATTCCCCCTTGGATTCTTCTGGAGCTCTTATTGGTTCACTTTTTCTCTTGCCTTGGTCACTTGTTCTTTTGTGAATCCATGTTTCAGGGCAATATCTTCTCCCACTTTCTTCATTTTCTTAGAAATCTTAGGTTTTCTCACTTTGACAAAGATTTTGGCATGCAGTTCCTCATAGGTCCCAAATCTTTCTTCATTGGGATCTCTGGGTTTACTTAGCACATGTTGGCAATAACTTTCTAGTACAACTCCATCTACCTCATATCCCATAGGCATGACCTAGATCATTCTGGGCTCAATGGCCTCCATTAAACACCAATCTTTTGTCACAATAAAGTAGATTGTATCCTTGTATTTTTCAACAACTATTCTAGGGATTCTTTCCCTGGCTTGCATTGATCTTTGGAAGTTTTTGAAATAACCCCATAGGGTTGTATTCTGTGCATCAATAGTGTCTATGCTACTCAACAAATTTCTAATTTGGACTACAATAGGTTTGTCATTTGTCCAAAATAGGTTCTTGATACCAGGCAATTCTTGCATAAAGTAGAAGAATAAACACATGATTAGTGTGCCAAATTTGAAGGGGTATTTACCTTATTTTGTCTTCTTCAAGTTATCCATTACTTGCTATTAGAGAAATTCACAGATGTCATAGTCATCATTCTCCTTAATCATTTGATAGGCTATGTATATGGTCGTGCCTGAAATAGAGTTTTCCCAGTTGGTGAAATAAACTTTGTATCCCAACACCATAGAGGCAAATCTCACAGCATGATCCTCAATATCATTTATTAATAAAGCTCTCTTGTCAAATTTTTCTCCGGTAGCTACCATTACTGTATCATTTTTCATGGCTTTTAACAGTGGTACTGATCTGGTAGAGCATAATCCAGTGACTGCCTAAATTGCATCCTCTATTATCTTAAAGGGTTGCCCTTTCCCTAACCACATGAACTTGTCATGAATCTTGCTTAGCACATATCAAACCCATTCATCCTCAGCAAATGTAGGAAACTCTACATATTGGATAATTTTCTTTTCTTTCAGGATTTTGAATTCTTCCTTCAGGTCAAATTGATTATCACTTAAATTATTTTGATATAAGTCTGTGAATCTGCTATCGTCATGCTCATCTAGGGTAACATGAATATTTGCCCTAACGTCTTCCACATATAAGACTCTGTATGGTATACTAAAAAATGTACCCATTTGATCAACTTCAGTTGCTTTGTGAGGATGGTTCTTGAATTTGGGTTGTGGTCACTCAGTAATATCAACAACTAAATGGTTTTCCATTTCTTCACAATAAATTCATAGTCAGGTTAATAAAATAAATACCTTGTTGCACTAAACTAGGGTTTCTTTGCTTGAATCTCTTCTTTCTTTGACTTTTTGCTGCAATTCCTTTGATTTTTGCCTCAATCTCTATTAGATACTCTATAGCCTGAATGCAAGGTGAGTAAGAAGATGGAGTGATTTCCCTTTTATCTTCCATACTTGACCTAATCATCATAAATGCTCATCCCAAAAGATGTCTAACTTTTCTCTGATAGACACAGTTGATCAAGATTGCTTTGCAATGTGCCGCATTGACTCCTTTTCTTCTGATTTTTCTTTTAGGAGATTTGTCACATCAGATTCCATCATACACCTTCGTGCCTTATTCTGGCTCCCACTTTCTAGATGGGGGTTTTGGATTTTCAACACTGCTCCCCCTAAGCTAGAGTTCTAAATTTACCTCTCGTAGGAAGTATCTGCATCAGATTCTGGTGTGGATCTATCCTCTTCTTTAATTACTTCTTTCTTGACCCAGATCTTATCCATTTCCTTCTTAGTTAAAACCAGATCAATCTTTTATTTTTCCTTATCATTCCTCTACTCTATTTTTCTTTCTTCAGCATAGTAATTTCTTTTCACATTCTTGCTTCTACAGAATTTTGCAAATGTCCAATTTTGTTGCAATTGAAACACACAATGATTATGTTGGTTTTTTCCCTGACTGGATACTTTCTCCCAGATATCCCTACAAGGTAGCCATCGGTGATCAGCAAGATCTCTGGGCCAGGGGTCAACAATATAGGAGATAGACTCTATTTTTATCTCCTCTTCTTCTTCCAGCTCTGCAAAACCTAGGGCAATATTCCCTACTCAACATCCATGAGATATAACTATGCAAAGACTGGGATGCTGACACAAAGCAAATAAGTCCTCCTATAAGTAGACCAAAACTGTAAGATAAGAGCAAAGGGGCTACCTTTGGGCCTATGTTCAGTTGTGAATCAGAGGATCTTGGTCCTAAACTACTTGTAAATTCCTAATGGTTGTTTTGGAGTTGAAGTTTGAGTTTGATTCATGTTTGGATGCGAACCTGGACCTAGTGTATAACCTCAACACAGAGCTAGACTGGTGCCTATCTAGGGCTTGGAGTCAGTAGACATACACCTATGAATGATCAGCATGAACAACCAAAACTAGATTTCAAGGGGATGTTGTGGTATCTACCTTACAAATACCTCTCAGAACAGAGTGTTAAGTTATCTCTACTTAAGGTATCCGTATTGCAGTATATCTTTCCCAACACTTAATCTAAAAACACTTTAATCTACCCTTTGAGCAGAAGTTGAAAGATCAAGCATTCAATACAGGAATTCTATATTCTAGAATACCAGACACCCCTTAGATATCTAGATTCAAAAGAAGGACACAAGCAATACTGGAGACAGAATTAACAAAACACATGCAAATACAACATTTCTCATATAAAACCAATCATGAAATTAGTAAATTCATGCATGAGACATTCAACAAGAGATACATAAACTCACAAGACCTCCTGCACAGAGCAACCAAAAACAACTGTGTCTTATTACAGAGCCAAAATGTCTAGTTTTTCAACAACAACAAAATGAGTAATAGAGTCCCTCTAATACCATAGGGAACTATACCCAACAATTAATTACATGGCCATTTAAAATTCACTAGATACAGTACATGAGAACAATGGCGCTTATCAAAAATAAATGTAGCAAGTATGGGAAGAGACAGGGGAGGCCTCAAGCCTTGCGCCACCACCTGGAAATCCTCATCCATGATCGGGCAGTTTGATCATTCACGCCATCACCCACACCTCTGCACAACCATCATTAAAGGCCTCAACCACCCGCAACCATCAGAAAATGCAGCAACTATGCCTTTGAAAACTTCCTACCAAAATGTATTATGCTTATATTTCAAAAATGCAGGAAGCATTAGTCCCACATGCACTCGGCAGAGATCTCCTTGTTACTTTAAAAGCATGGCCGTGAGCATACCAAGTGTCGAGCATTTTGCCCCGCTCAACCCACGAATCCACTGCTAGCGGTCACCACTCCATCTCCCATCTCCATCGGTGTGACCTACACCATCGGCACCACAAAAAACCCTCCTACCGACAACACTAAGCTCACCGATGAACATCCCTTGCTAGGTCTTCGGTGAGACACTAACCATCGGAGCGACACAAAGCTCCTTCGCCGATATCACCTGTCACACCAATGACCACTCCATACTCCCTTGTCGGCCAGACATCAACCATCGGCCAAACTCTAGCATATATCTCTGATCCCACAATTCCTGCCAATATACAAATACCCATCGGCCAGATACAAACCGTCGAAACGACCTCCATCGACTAGCCCGATATGTAATGTTATGCTGATGGACACCTTCAAAACCGCATGTCATCTCCATCGGCCAAAGAATCCCTGTTGGCCCAACTCTCCACAGTCCGCCCGATACACTATGTCGTGCCGATGGCACATACAAACTACACATTGTCGGTGAGACCACTTCCCATCGGCAAACCACAAAACGCTTATGCCGATAGACAAAGATACGTTGATGGCAATCCAAGATAGAAAAATTTGATGACCCCCTAGGAAGGTGTCTGCATATTAGCATTTGAGACCTAATTGACTAAGCAGGCACCAATAGTGGCTCTGATTGGGGACGTGCAAGCACAAGGCTGCAGCGAGAACCAGACCTCCGGGTAGACTCGACAAAACATAAAAAAGCACCAACTGTACAAGATATTTACAATATATACATACTTCTACAAATGTGCACAGAAGCAGATTACCTATGCAAAATAGAACTTGAGGAATTGACCATGCACAGGCAATTCCAGTATCTCACCATCTAGGGCCTGGAGGACATAAGAATCCTCCCCATGAGTATTGCAAACCTGATATGGGCCCATCCATAAGGGTTCAAACTTACCATGTTTTCCCTTGTCCTGACTTCTTACATTCCAGATGAGCACCTAGTCATTTATCTGGAACTTCCTTTCTGTAGCTCTCCTGTCAAACAGATGCTTCACATTTTGTTATTTCTTGAGATTGACTTGATGGGCCTTCCTTCTACTTTCATCCAGTGCAACCAGTTGGTTTATTCTTTCTGTCATGGAGTCTTCAATCTCCTCATCATTCTCTTGGATGAATTTGGAGACTGGCAGGAGGTTATTTATAGGCAGCCTGGTTGATGCACCATATACGAGTTCAAAAGGGGACCTTCCAATTGATCTTTTCACTGTCACCCTATCAGCCCATAATGCCAACTTTAATTTTGAATCCCAAGCTCTCTTGTTCTTATCCACTATCCTCTTGATGATTTTCATGAGGCTTTTATTGCTTGACTCTGCTTGACCATTTCCCTATGGGTGATATGGTGATGCATGTGACAAGTTAATCCCATATTTGTTGCAAAAAATCAACAA
The DNA here is from genome assembly GCA_027924645.1 of Cunninghamia lanceolata. Lineage (NCBI taxonomy): Eukaryota > Viridiplantae > Streptophyta > Pinopsida > Cupressales > Cupressaceae > Cunninghamia > Cunninghamia lanceolata. Next base: position 12,247,629 of record BSBN01001272.1, on the reverse strand, counting down.
ATTCACCAAATCTAAAGCACATAGCATTATCTGTGACTATCTTGAATGGTACTCCAAACCTGATGATAATATTTTCCAGTATGAAATCCATAACCACCTTACTTGTAGCCCTCTTAGTTGGAATGGCCTCAATCCATTTGGTGAAGTAATCAGTTGCTACCAAAATCCAACTGTGTCCCCCACTTGACTTTTCTGCAATTTCCCCTATGAAGTCAATTCCCCATTGCTGAAATGGAGCATCCACAGTTATAGTTCTAAGGGGCAGTGCACCTTCATATCTTAACTTTCCTATGAACCTTTGGCAAGGGTCACATTTCCTTATCAGCCTTTGTGCATTTGAAAAGAGAGCGGGCCACCAATATCCTGCCTTAAGGATCTTATGAGCTATTGTTTGGGTAGTATAATGTCCACCACACAATCCTTTATGCATGTCATTCAAAACATTGTTAGCTTCATCTTCATCCACACATCTTAGCAGCACACCATCAAGGTTCTTCCAATATAGCCCACCTTGAACAATAACATACCTGATTGCATGTAATTTTAAGGTCCTCTTTTGACTGTCACTGAAATGGGAAGGACAATTCAGATTTTGCAAGTAATATATGATGTCCTTATACCATTCAGATTTTGACACATTGATATTCTCACTCTGGACTGCATTGACCTGGAATGCTTCCAAGTTTGATTGTGCCATCATCTTGGCTAATCCTTGTCCTCTTACCAACTTAGTAATTTGTATTTCTATGTTGAACTCCTGCAGTTTGTTTATCCATCTGCACCTTCTTCCAGTTACCTCCTGTTGAGTGAAGATGTCTTTGACTGCTGCATGAGGCACATATGCAACTATTTGGGATCCTACCAGATATGGCCTGAAACTCTTGATTACTCTAACTAGTGCATATGCCTGTTTCTCCATGATATCATATTTTAGCTCAGAAGCCTGCAAGGACATACTGAAGAAAGCTATGGGTTGCTCAAAACCATCCTCATTTTTCTGTAACAAACATGCAGCGACAATATGGAAAGAAGCAAATGAAAATAATTGAAATGGCCTAAAGAAATCAGGAGATTTAAGAATAGGGGCCATCTTGATTGCATCCTTGATGTCCTGAAAAGATCTGCTTACTTCACCTTCCCAACTGACAATCTCACCTTTCTTTAGCATTTTAGAAATGTTCCTTGTGGTTTCTTCAAAGTTGGGAACAAATCTCCTAACAAAATTTATTTGTCCAAAGAAGGACTGGATTCCTTTTACTGTCTTTAGCATCTGAATCCTATCAATTGCAGCTACTTTTTTAGGATCAATTCTAACTCCATCTTTGGAAATAATGTGTCCCAAGAGCTTTCCTTCAACTACCCCAAAAGAACACTTTTTGGATTCAAAGAAATGCCATACTCTAGGGCTCTAATGAAAATCTGCTCCAAGTGCATACAATGCTGCTCTTCCTTCTTAGAATATGCAGTCAGATCATCCTGATATACAACCAGAATTGAGTCAATCAACCCTGCAAAAGCAACATCCATTGCTCTTTGAAATGTAGCACTTGCATTTGTTAGCCCAAATGGCATTATAACATATACATATGTTCCCCATGGAGTGGTGAAGGCAGTCTTGTATTGTTCTGATTCCTTTACCTTCCCCTGATTGTAACCTGAGAATCCATCCATCATGGATAGGAGTTCACAACCAGTCACTTTTTGCAACATAGCTTCCATATTAGGCAATGGGTAATTATCCTTTAAGGAGGATACATTCAAATTTCTAAAGTCAACACAAAGCCTAATATCACCATTCTTTTTTCTAACTAGAACAAGGTTAGACACCCAAGTTGAATGTTTGATTGGCATAATTATTCTAGCCTCCCTAAGCATTTTGAGTTCTTCTTGCATTTTTGGAGCCAAGGTAGGATTAATAGGCCTTTGCTTCTATCTAAATGGCTTAGCTCCAGGCTTCAAAGGGATCTCATGCTGGAATAGGTCTTCTCTATAAGCTTTAAGGTCTTCATATGACCAGGCAAAAACATGCTTATATCTTTTCAGTAATGCACTCAGCATACTCCTAATGTGTGGTTTGAGCTGTTTACCAATGTACACCTTCTTGGGGGCCTGAGATGTCCCCAAATTTATCTCCTCCAAGTCATCTTTGTTTGTGGGAGATGTCTTTGTGACCAATTGGTCTCTACTGTCAAAAGCTCTTTCTAAAGCTACTAACCCTCTAGGGATTTTGTTAGTCTTCAACTGAATTATTTCTTTCCCCATAAGAGTTTCTTTTCCATCTACAATTTCTAGAAAAGATTGAAAATCAATTTCTTGGTTCTCATATTCATCTATGCAGTGCAAAAATTTTAACAAGTCCTTGTCATCATCGAACACTTGCCAACTGCATATGTTTTCTAGTACTGCAAGTCTGACTTTAACTTCAACATTTGTAACATCTGATAGAGTGATATCATTTGGCCTTATGGCTACATTGGCCAAGAAATCAGCCATGACATTTTTTGATCTCTCTATCCAACCTATTGAAAATGCATCAAATAATTCAACTGTATCCCAGACAGCATGCTTGTATTGTTTTAGTCTTTTGTTCTTTGAGGCATACCTATCTCTAACTTGGGATACAGTTAACTCAGAATCCCCAAATACCCTTAGCGTCTTGATTCCATGTTTAAGAGCTATATCTAAACCTAAGAGTAAGGCTTCATACTCTGCAATGTTGTTTGTACAAGCAAATCTTAGCAAGAAGGAGAATTTGAGGAGCTTACCATTTGGAGACAGGAAAACAACTCCAACTCTAGAACCTTCCCTTGCACAAGCTCCATCAAAATACATGGTCCATAGACCATGCTGGTCAAGCTCTTCAATGCAAACATTTTTCTCTTTATCCTCTTTATCATCTGAGACAACCTTGAAGTTATCATAGTCAGTGTTCACAAAGCATATCTGTTCTTCTAATTCTTGATTCTCCACTGTCTCTAATGATCCTTCTTCTCTGATCAATTTAACATCCCTGCCATTCATTGGAATCATGGCATATGACAGGTCCAACTGCATACTTCCACCAATCAGTGCTGCCCATCTTCTTGACAACAGCATACCATACTGTGGCTTGATGTCAACCACTGTTATATTCATTTTGTAGCCCTTTTTAGGAAATGCTGCCAATCTGAAATCTACATCCTTCATGATTCCAATAACTGGTACTTCTTTGGCATCCATAGGATAACATTTTCCACATGCCTTGTCTATTTTCAATCCAGCTTGTTGCATGATGGCTAAAGGCATGATATTTGTAGATGCTCCAGAATCAAGCATACAATTTCTAATTACTTTTCCATTTATAACCAGGGATACATAAAATGGCTCCACTTGTGAAGGGCACTTTGTCATGGTCACCCCTAAATACACCTCAGGAGCTTCATCTTCTTTATTACATAAGACATGCTTCTCACCTTGGACCTGAACATTTTTCTTAGCTTGACAAGGTACTCCTAAAATTAGGGATACTGTCCTATTCCTGATTTCTTCAACCTTCATTAGTTCTATCAATGGGACAGAAACCTTTATCTGAGACAAGACTTGAGCTATATCAAATGGAGCATAATTTTGTATGACAATTGTATCTTGCTCCATGGTTTTATTGTTATCTTAAACTGATCCGGCCTTAATCTTTATGGCTGCTTGACTGTCATTCTTGTTTTGGGAACTTTTGCCCTGATCCTCAACTTGGGGGATCCTATTTTCTGGTCCTTGAGATTCATGACCTATTCTTTGCTTAAAATTTTGCTTGTTATTACCCCATTGCCTTTTTTGTGGTTCAATCCCTTTATGACTATGCACTAGCTGACTTGCAAAAATCCCTTCTGGTTGATATGGGCTACTTACCTGAGCTTTACCTCTGAGATTGTAATTGCTCTTGACTTGGGCTACTGCTACAGATGTGAGAGCCCTAATTTCCTCAACAGAAGGTCTCTGCAGGTTACTTAAAAAACTGTGTGAGCCCTGAACATACACATAACCATCTTCATTATCCTCATCATAAAAAACCTGTTGATAGGCCTGAGTCCCATCATATGTACTCTCATCAGTATCATGAGGAGGGTGTCCACTGCTTATGGACAGCATATTAACATCATCATCCTGTATATAATGTGGTTCATTGCATTCATTACAGGATACAACATTATCATACAAAGACTAAGCAATCATGCATTGTGACTGTGAATGTGGCATCTGGCAGATTATGCACCATGGAGTATCATCAGCAATATTTACAGCTTTCTTCAAAGGATCAGGAGTTTCCTTGGTATGTTGAGCTCTTTGATTTGTGTTGTTATGTGGGAATACAGGCTTACCATTATGCCAATTGGTATTATATGGCATATCATGCAATGATGGTCTCTTTTCCTGCCTTTGGTAAACTTGCCTATCAGGACCTATCCCTTTTTCACTTCTAGCCAGTCTATAGCTTAAGTCCTTAACAACATTTGCCAGTTTATCTATTTTATCTTTAGGGGCAGATGTATTACTTTGAATATTCTGAGGTTTGTTTGGATTCTACAGAATTTTCACATCACCCTTCCTGTTTGTCTTGCCTGATGCTTTCCTGTTGTTCTCAATGTTTATTGCTATCTTAAAAGCATCCCTAAGAGTAGCAGGACCTTTATCTCTTAACCCATATGTAGTTTTGGCATCAAAAGCATTGATATACAATATTATGCACATTGGTTCATTTGGTCTCATGTGATGTGGCAATTTGTTTAATACTTTAGTAAATCTTGCATTAAAATCTGCAACCTGCTTATTTGACCCTTTGGTGATACTAGTGAACTCATTTACAAAAAAGCTAGGGTCAGTTTTGTCACCATACTGCTCCTTAATCATCCTTTTGAAATCATCCCATGATGAAATGCTCCGATCAGGCAGATTCTTGTACCATTCTCTAGCCTCATCAACAAGGGATTGCATGAATGACTCCATGAAAACATCCTCATGCTCAACCTCAAAGTTGTCAATGACATTTTGAAAAGCTTTTAGATGATCCTCCCTTGACACAGTGTTATTTCCTAGAAAGCAGCCTTACATGCTTGTCAATGGGGTTAGGATAACTAGGGATACCATCAAACACCAGCTGTCTGAATCTATCCAACTGCATGGGTTGTCTATCAAACTGATTGGCATTAATATTTCTGTTTGCATTTTGATTTCTTACATTGTTTAATGGTATTCTGGCATCAATTACATTCTATCTTTGATCATTATTCTGCTGATATTGCACTTCATTTCTTTGCATATTTCTCTGCACATTTGCATTTTCTAGGGTAGGAACTGAATCATTCTAAGCAGTCCTCAGAGCTTGCACTTTCTGTCTCATGTCATCTCTGATTTTCATTGCTTGTAAGTACTCTAATTCTGCTCTTAGGCTTTTGATTTCTTCAGCTAATTATTCTTCTTTAGGCATGGAGGTAGATGGTCTCATACCATTCTGGTCATCATCTTCATCATCCCTCAGAGATTCTGCCTCTTCAAATCTTTCACCAGGGTCTAAGAAAGGGCATTCCTAGAACCTCTGACCTCATTCTTAAATTACCACCCTGTTGCCTCTCATATGCACCCTGAATATCAGCTTCTGCATTTGAAAAATAAGGCACATGCTATCCTGATGGCCTAGGGTTATCCTGAGCATCATCAGTATTCCTGGGGGAACCCTCATGACTGGCTGAAACGGTTCCCTTTCTTCTATACATCATCCTTCTTTCTACTGGTAACTCTTCAAATAGAGGATTACGTTGGGATCTTCTCCCCTGCATATAAATTTCACTTTGACTGGTTGGGACATTGTTTGGAGTCGCCACCTATAACTAGGAACTATTTTCTTCTAAAAATTAGGGTTCTTTCACAAAGTCCCTAGCAGAGTCGCCATTTTCTGTTGGTGACTCGGATGGGCAATAATATATCACCAGGGATGACTAGATAGTACTTTTGATAAATCACATCCCTAGTAGAGTCACCAATTTCTGTTGGTTTTTTCCCTGACTAGATACTTTCTCCCAGATATCCCTACAAGGTAGCCATCGGTGATCAACAGGATCTCTGGGCCAGGGGTCAATAGTATAGGAGATAGACTCTATTTTTATCTCCTCTTCTTCTTCAGGCTCTACAAAACCTAGGGGGGTATTCCCTACTCAACACCCATGAGATATAACTATGCAAAGACTGGGATGCTGACACAAAGCAGATAAGTCCTCTTGTAAGTAGACCAAAACTATAAGATAAGAGAAAAGGGGCTAGCTTTGGGCCTATGTTCAGTTGTGAATCAGAGGATCTTGGTCCTAAACTACTTCTAAAGTCCTAATGGTTGTTTTGGAGTTGAAGTTTGAGTTTGATTCATGTTTGGATGTGAACCTGGACCTAGTGTATAACCTCAACACAGAGCTAGACTGGTGCCTATCTAGGGCTTGGAGTCAATAGACATACACCTATGAATGATCAGCATGAACAACCAAAACTGGATTTCAAGGGGATGTTGTGGTATCTGCCTTACAAATACCTCCTAGAATAGAGTGTTAAGTTATCTCTACTTAAGGTATCCCTATTGCAGTATATCTTTCCCAACACTTAATCTGAAAACACTTTAATCTACCCTTTGAGTAGAAGTTGAAAGATCAAGCATTCAATACAAGAATTCTATATTCTAGAATACCAGACACCCCTTAGATATCCAGATTTAGAAGGACACAAGCAATACTAGAGACAGAATTAACAAAACACATGCAAATACATTTCTCATATAAAACCAATCATGAAATCAGTAAATTCATGCATGAGACATTCAACAAGAGATACATAAACTCACAAGACCTCCTGCACATAGCAACCAAAAATAGTTGTCTTATTACAGAGCCAAAATGTCTAGTTTTTCAACAACAACAAAATGAGTAATAGAGTCCCTCTAATACCACAGGGAACTGTACCCAGCAATTAATTACATGGCCATTTAAAATTTGCTAGATACAGTACATGAGAACAATGGCACTTATCAAAAGTAAATGCAGCAGGTATGGGAAGAGACAAGGGAGGCCTTGAGCCTTGCGCCGCCACCTGGAAATCCTCATCCACGATCAGGCAGTTTGATCATTCATGCCATCGCCCACACCTCTGCACAACCGTCATTAAAGGCTTCAACCACCCGCAGCCATCAAAAAATGCAGCAACTGTGCCTTTGAAAACTTCCCACCAAAATGTATTATGCTTATATTTCAAAAATGCAGGAAGCATTAGTCCCACATGCACCCCGCAGAGATCTCCTTGTTACTTTAAAAGCATGGCCGTGAGCATACCAAGTGTCAAGCGTTTTGCCTCGCTCGACCCATGAATCCACTGCTAGCGGTCACCACTCCATCTCCCATCTCCGTCGATGTGACCTACACCATCAGCACCACAAAAAATCCTCCTACCGACAACACTAATCTCACCAATGAACATCCCTTGCTAGGTCTTCGGTGAGACACTAACCATCGGAGTGACACAAAGCTCCTTCGCCAATATCACCTATCACACCGATGACCACTCCATACTCCCTTGTCAGCCAGACATCAACCATCAGCCAAACTCTAGCATATATCTCCAATCCCACAACTCCTGCCAATATACTAATACCCATTAGCCAGATACAAACCGTCAGAACGACCTCCATCGGCTAGCCCGATATGCAATGTTATGCCGATGGACACCTTCAAAACCACACGTCATCTCCATCGGCCAGAGAATCCCCGTCGACCCAACTCTCCATGGTCCACTTGATACACCATGTCATGCCAATGGCACATACAAACTACACATTGTCAGCGAGACCACTTCCCATCGGCGAACCACAAAACGCTTTTGCCAATAGACAAAACTACGTCGATGGCAATCCAAGATAGAAAAATTCGATGACCCCCCTGGGAAGGTGTCTGCATATTAGCATTTGAGACCTAATTGACTAAGCAGGTACCAACAGATTCCTTGTCCTTGATTCCTTCTTCTGAATGAATTCATCCTTGATCTGCATTGATTAGCCATGTGTCCAAATCTATTGTATACGAAACACTTTCTATTGAATGATTGATTATTCATTGCATTGTAAGACCCATTTCTTACCAGATTTCTGCATTCATTTGATTTGTGAAAAATTTTCTTGCAATTGAAGCATTGACTAGAGAATGATGAATTGTTCTGATTTACTCTACTCCTGCATTGAGTATCTTTGTGACCAAACTTATTGCAATTAAAATAGTGGCCATTGAAAGATGGATACCTCTGAGCATTTGGCTATCTGACCGGAGGTCTTCTAGGTCTTCTTCTTTGATTTCTAAACTAGTTTCCTCTATTTTGCCTTGACTTAGTGTTTGTTTGACCAAATTTTGAACTTTCTCCTTTCTCAAATCCCAAACCTTGCTTGTCATCAACACTCTTCAGGCTAGCAATCATTTCATCAATCTTTACAGTACTTATCTTGAATTTTTCCTCAAAGCTCTTGGCCTTTTCCAGGTCTATTTTTAGACTTACAATTTCTTTTTCAAGTTTGGCACAATCTTCTGATCTACTCTTCACAATTAAATTTAGATCATCTTCTACTTTTATTCTTTCTATAACTTCTGCTTCCAAATCATCCAGGGATTCATTTGTTGATATCAATTGATCATTAACTTCTTTGTATTTGTATTTGAATTTCTTGACTTTTTCTTTTAGCTTTGAGATACATTCATCAACTTGTTGCAAGTTTTCCTTCAGATCCCTAACTTCTACTTCAGATTTTTCAAGATCCATAAGGGCTACTTCTAGTTCCTTGTTGCTTTCATAATTTCCAAATCTTCTTGTTGCCATGATCACACTACCCCAAATATTCCTTGAGCTTTTAGGCTTCTTCCAAGGACCTTGGCTCTGATACCGGTTATTGATAGCAAGGAATACTTAGAGGGGGGGTGAATCAGTATTCCACAAAACCACTGCTTAATAAGTTTATTAACCCGGATTCCAAAGTTAATAATATGAAAGAAAAATAAGCATAGAAACAATAACCACAAGGACATAATACATGAACACCAAGATTTTTACGTGGAAAACCCAAAAAGGGAAAAACCATGGTGAGTCTTAGCTCACAATATATTATTATAGTACAATAACAAGTTATAAGAGGCTCACTGCCCAGAGCTCACTTCTCAAGAGAAAAGGTTCACTACTAATTGGAAGAAGTAAGAAGAAGGGTGGATCACTACTAAAGATGAACTATTGTGATTGCATCTACATATGCATGGTTATAGTTCCAATCAAGCTTATAAAGATTGACCCAGAACTCTTCATTTCAGTCTGCCCCTGTTTCTCTGCTTTGCTCTTACATATGCTCAAGAACTCCCTTATTTACTGCGGCCACTCTATCTTTGCATATTTTGCATCCACATACATCGCAACACACCTCTCTTCAACAAAACACTAAAATGCATCCTCTATTTATATCTGTAACTAAATCTTTCTCATAATCAGGTCAGCAAGCAAACTGTGAAACATGTATACCAAGTGTTATATTTTGTTAGCTTGTTCCTTAATAACATATATGATAGGTTCCTCTGTCACATCACAACTCATGTTGTAGACCAGAAGGGACTTCAAGAATCATATTAAGCAATCATTATTGATCTGTTGACATGTCTTCAACTCTACAGAACAAGATAAATCTGTATGCCAAATTGTGGACCTTAGAACTATTGCCCTGTCATACTGTAATACTGTCATACTGGATGTCGGTATTGGAGAACCTGTAGAATAAGATCTGTTGCACTTTTAGAGCTACAAACTTGGATTCTAATAGTCATGATATATCTCTATATTACTTTAGATTTACAAGAAAAATTATGCTAATGCAGAGGAATGCAGACCACTTCATTCTGCACTGTTCACTGTTCCTGTTATACCTCTATTCTTCCAGACTTAGATATTTTCTCCAAGTGACTTCCAGAGGAAGTCAGGACTTGATCACTGGAATATAACAACACCAAACAAATATGAACATTATACCTAAGCTACATTTCTAGGTCTTCATCTACAGAAGCACACTGATCCACTTACTGTCTCTTACTCGGTATATTGCTCATACTTAGTCATTTCTGCCAACCGGACCTGAATTCCAATATGACCTTCTAGAGTTATGTCTTCTTGTCATGTTGAAGAGATATTTGATCCTTGTTGCCATCAATGACAACATACAAGTCCATACTAGAGTAGTGTCTCTTTCCAACGCCTTTTTATTCCTTCTTATCCTTTTGCTTTCCCTTCTCTTTAGATCTATCATGAACTGCAAGAGCCTCCTTATCCAATTTAGAAGACTTTCTCTACATCTCTTCAGACAATAGTGAAGAAACTACTTCATCTATCTTGAAGGTGGTAGTGGTACTCTCAATGGCCATAACAAGGTGGTCCCATGAATCTGGTAAGGAACATAGTAATGTCATACATTGATCCTCCTCCTCCATCTTCACACCAACAGAAATCAACTGAGAAACAAGCATACTGAATGTAATCAAGTGATCAGTGACAAATCCTCCATCTTCCATCCTCATAGAATATAATTTCTTTCACGGGAATAACTTGTTCACCAGGGATTTAGCCTAATAAACATCTCCAAGCTTCTTCCAAAGATCCTTTGCAGTCTTCTCTTCATAAATATTTAGGAGCACTAAATCAGCCAAACAGAGTCTTATCAAACCCTTAGCTTTTTGATCTTTGAGATCCTAGTCTTCTTGAGACATTGTCATTGGTCTTGTACTAGATATGGCATCCCATAAATCCTGATCTACAAGCATGTCCTCCATTTTGAGTTTCCACAACTTGAAATTACTGTCATTAAACTTCTCTATCTCAAACCTCCCAGATGTGCTCGCCATCTCTTACCTACAACAAAGATTTTAAAATCCTCTACACAAGATCCCACTCAAATTAAGATTAGCTCAAAAAACCCTCTACCCAACAACTAGAACCAAAGGTGATCGGGCTTTGAAACCAACTGAAAGGAAGCAAGGTATGCAAAAACACTTCCTACACTAATCTACTAAGGAAAGATTTATGCAATTTTTTTCTTTTACAATTATAAATTAAGATGCACATTAATAGAGAGATAATAACAACTTCCAAATGCAAACACAAAACTCACAACACAATATATATGTGGGGAAAACCCTTTCAGGTAAAAAACCCCTCTCCAAAGCTGCCCAATATATTATTTAGGAATCAAGAAGATTACAATATATGTGAAGATAAAGATTTTACAGGAGTATATCCAACTAGAGATCTAGGAGATAAATCGACATCTATAAGATTCTTACACACAACCTCCATCTCCAACTTCTGATATATAGGAGATACAATACAATAAACCGTTATGGGTAATTACAAAACCATGAGCTAAAACCACCCAAAAGTGGTGCCCAAATTATCTCCAATTAAAGATGCCTTGTGATGTGTGAAAACACACACCAACATGTGTAACTCTCCCCTTTATAGCTCTTTTATGTTTAGGGAAGTTTCAATTATGACAATTGAGTTAAAAAAATTTTTCTAGCAATTTCATAAAATAGAAACTTTAATACCTCACAATCTAGATGTGATCTTGAGTCAAAACTCACCCAAGATGTTTACTTAGCTATTCTGCACCTTCTGGGAAAATTTCAACTCAATCCGAGGTTAAATGTAAACTTACTAAAAATAGGAAGTCCCACCATTTTTAGCCCTTTTGGAAACTTTGAAAGTTATAGATCATTCTTCAAGATAAAGGGTATTCGAAAAGACCAAAACTGGGAAGAATAGTAACCTTTCAAAGTTGCAAGGTTGAGACTCTTTTCTTGACAACCTAGTTGTGTCCCCCTTTTAAAACAACTTTGTGCATGTGTAAAATGTTTTCACTCAAGTTATTCTATCTATCGCCCCACTAGTGCCACGTGGTCGTATTGTTCTTTCATTGCACTCGTCCTTTGTATCGTGTGTGTGTACTCAACGCCCCAAGCTGAAATGTGATGTGTGATGGCAAGTTCTAGTATAGGTGTCCATCTCTCTATGCATCGCATGAAACATTTACATCGTGGTTTGATCTCATGAAGGATAAAAGAAAGTGTGATATGCAATGGGCACTTTGATCTCTACCACTTGTCATCATCTTTGCTCATCACATGGCCTGAATGTATCACAAATTACATGAAGCAGTAATATGGAGAAAGGTGATGTACAATGAAGAAAATATATAAAATGAAGGATTTTCTCTACCAGGTGTCATAATAGTTGCTCATCGCTTGCATTGTGATTTTTATTCACCAAATCTAAGCTAGAATGAAATGTGCAATGGCTAAAAAAATAGAGTTGGCAACAAAGGTTTTAAAGGGAAAGAGGGGTACGTGGCTACCTCTCAGCTCATTGCAAGGTCTCTTCACATCACATTTTGCATTAGAGAGCCTTAGGGAAAAAGGTGATGGATGAAGGAAGCACGATGATCATTGATCTTGTTTTAAAGCAGCTTCATCCACGACCTGAATTTAAACGAAAATGGCTATCTAATAGTCTTTTCCTCCTCACTCGTGTGAGCCATCTCTCTACAATTAATGGTGCATTTATACAATCTGAAAGCCATAAAATTAAGAAGTGAAGTGTTTTTCCATCATTCTAAGCAAAAGGTTTTTAGGCAAACAAGCGAAAAGAGCTCCAGGTGAAGAATTTGATGTGAAAAGTAGCCAGCATTATGGGTAAGTCTAATTTTCTCCTCCTTCTGTGTAAAAGGCTTTAGTTGAAAATTTGGAAAAGGGAATTGTAATTATGTCTACAATATTTCTCGAACCCTAGTTTAGAGGAAAAAATTGGTTTTTAGGGGTTTTGCATAATTGAGTTAGCTAGACTCTAAATTTTTGATAGGATACTAGTAAACAGTAAAACCTGGTGCTTTATTTGAATTATAAAAAACCCTAGTTTCACTCAATTATACAAAAATGAGCAAGATATCAAGACTACAAAGGCAAAACCTAAAGCTAGAAGGGCTACACTCAAAATTGATGAGGAAAAACCAAAAACAAAAGGGGTGAAGTGTGACTTTGCTCAGTTTATGGAAGATGACCTCATGGAATTATTCCCAGGGGCAAAAGCTATTGGAAAGAGGGCCACTGGTGAAGGCATCTTTAATAATCATTTGCAAGATTAGGCTAGAAGTATAGGGGACTTAACAGTGCCACAGAGTGGGTGGGATTTGTTTAGGTATGCATACAAAAGGTCAAAGTACCCTCGATCGACCAGCAACCTATGGACTTGTGATCTGGGCAAACTCATTGTGCCCAATGTCTTTGTTGATATCAACTTGATCAAAGAAGTTACAAAATGTTATGATCCTGATGCCAGAGTCATCAAGAGTTTGAAGGGGACTCTAGTAGCTGTCAAATTGTGAGGACTTTTGGTTTGGACCCCTCTTCCACAATGGGCATTCATTTCAATGCATTATGCCAGGAGTATGAAAGGGAGAAGTATGGATAAGGAAATCATGTGCTTCCTAGGCATAAGAGAAAAGATTTGGGCAAGAAGAGGGTAAAGTTTACCCCAAATGAGGTGGATCAATTTAACTGTGATGAATTTGAAGACTATTTCAAGAACACCTACTTTGCATTGTGCCAAGTGTTGGGGATAAAATATGATCTGAGGATACCTATTGCTCTAATGATGATGGCAGTAGATATTCAGGATAAAACTCTAAATAAGGGTTTTGACTATGCCTCTTATATTGCTGAGGAGATCCATAAGAAACTAATATATTTGAAAGCACCTAATGCTCCTCTATTTTTTAGGCATTATTTTTTATCGATGCATATGTTTCTATGGAGTGGTGAGAAAGCATGGTCCAAATCCATGGACCTTAGAACAAAAGATAAGAGTGGATATAGTTTACATGTGCAGCAGTGGACTCATATAGCATTATTCTGATTCAAACTATGTTACTTTTTGTAACAAATTGATTTTTGGCATCTTGGATAATTTGGGAGTGAAGCCAGTAAATAGGATTTCAAAAGGCATCATGGACATCCTAAGGCCTTTGGAGTTCAAGGCTGGCACCAAAGTAGATCAAAATTGGGGAGACTAGTATATCTATAATTCATGTACAATCTTCAGGGTATATGGTGCTTTGGTGTAGCCTCATTGTCCATCCATTTTTGTTTCTAACAGGCTTGCCTTCATGGAAATCATGTAGTAGCTTGATTCAATGAATAAGGAGCACTTTAGGAGTGCTAAAAAGGCATCATTTATCCTAGGGTAGTTTGCATTCTCCCATTTTAGGGTCACATGAAAAGAAGGCCTAGATAATTTTTTAGAGATGTTGAAGGCCTTAGAATGATGGTGGAGAAGGTAAGGAACTGTGACCCTAGAGGTTTTATTGACAAAGATGGGAAGATCAGGGGCAGGTTTGGTTTCCACCACCAATTTTTGTATACAGAGGATGTGATTAGGAATTTGGGATCAGATGTAGAAGTAAATAAAAGAAAAAGGGCATGGATTCACATGAATGATGTTGAGAATAAGATAATCACAAGTAATCCATTATATGTGAGCCCCTATGCCCAAATTCTGGATCCTTTCTAGAGGGCTATGAAGATGATAGAAGATTATGGGCAAGACACATTCACAGATGCCATAAAACAAGCAGAGGTAGAAAAAATAAAAAAGGATGAGCATATGGCTAAAATTCAAAGTATGCATGCTCAGTAATTTACACATGGCCCTTCTAGCTAGCCAATGGATATAGAAGGGGTGCAAAGTGCTAAGCCTCTTGTAGAATATTTAGCATAAACTGAGGGAGGGGATACCATGGAGGAACACTATGTTGATTATGTTCCAAAGGAAGAGGATGTACACCAAAGGTTCCCCTCATCTCAAGTAATGATGCCATTGATTAGTTTGTTTTGCTAGTAGGATTGTCACTACTATTTTTAATGAGGATAATGATGTTGATGAGGATGTCAAGCTACATGCCTGTAAAGAATTCTTAGATGATGAATCCTTTGTTCAAACAAAGGAGTTCAAGGAATTTATGATCCAAAAAAAGTGCAATGAGTTTAAGGAAATGATAGAGAAAGCAAAGGAAGGAGTCGATCCTTCATTACATGAAGAGGCAATGAAATAGGAAGAAGAAAAATTCAAAAGGAAATTTCAGAAATCACCCCTGTTGAAGGTAGGTTAATGGTTAAGAAAAGTGGTATTCTTTTGTTTCCTGGCTATGATTTGACTTTTACTGTTGCTCTAGATACAATAAGGAGGGATGCTGATGCATTCATTTCAAAAGAGCAATATGATAATAAGGCCTTTGGCTCTACCTTTAGCCTAAGGCTGCACTTAATGGAAATTTGGTCCACGGGACCAAATAGAGGAAAACCTAGGGTAATCGGATCAGTTGGTGACATAACTGGTGAAGTTATGGTAAAGAGAGCATTTGAGATCTCCCATACACAAGCAGCCAAATTAACAATGCATGTTGCAATGCTTAGAGTAGATACTGCAAAAATGATGCAGGAGAAGTATAATCAACTTCTAGATAAATTTATTAGGCTGCAGGAACAATATCATAAGTTAAAAACCAATGATCCTCAGAAAAAAATTGCAGCACCTATGTTTAAATCCCTTCCACCCCCTACCATCGTACAAGAGTTTTTTGCTCAAGATAGAGAGACTTTGTCTCTCAAAATCAAAAATTTGAAAGAAGAGTTAAATGTGGTAAATGATAATGAGAAAAAGGCCAAGGAGGAAACAAAGAAGGTGGTGTCTAATAACACTGATGATATCTTGGGCCACAGGATTGCTAGTATACTCCACAAGTTGGACAATGTTTGGAATGTGTACAAGAACATTCATGAAGCTTATGACAAACATATTGAAATTTAAAATAGCTTCCAGAATGTGTGGAGTAAATGGAGCATAAGGGATGATGCTCTCAAAGAAATAATGAAGAATATGGAAGGTGACCTTGAGGCACCCGGTGTTGAATGCACAAGATAACTAAGAGGGAGGTGAATTAATTGTAACTTAAAAATCCAAAAACCTTAAACACATTCAGGTCCATATTAATTCATTTAATCCCTTAAACTATTATGATGATTAAGCATGAAAGCAAATAACAAAAATAGAATCAAACCAACATTAAACAAAAGAGAAAACTAGATTTAGGTGGAAAACCCAAGAAGGGAAAAACCATGGTGAGGATTACCTCACAATATAAAGTAGTAACAACACCAAAAAACAATAGGCTCACTATCGGTAGGCTCACTACCAGAGGGCACACTATCAAAGGCTCACTGCCAGAATAGAGAAGAGGATAGAGAAGATTGTTACAAGGAGAAAGCTATTTTAATGCAACAAAAAAGTCCACCACAACATCACCAACCCCTTTGCAATCATACTAAAGAATTGTAGACACCTTCTGCTTACTACATCTGGTAATCTAACACATGAAAGCATGTACTACACCACACTATCACTTACATCACTTACATTGTACGCACCCCATTTCATGATCCCTTGACACTTATTTATACTGTCCTCAACCCTGGAAACATTCTTCAAGGTCAGCAAAGCAGCTTAATTTCACAAATTCAAATTAGGTCAGCACCAAAAATTCCCACGATGAAAAGGAATGAAGGAAGACCATACCACACCTTAGCTTGGACCTAAATCCATCCATACACACCACACCACATTTCTACAAACATTGAAGCAACTATGTAATTAGTGTAAACACCCAAGGTTGACTGAACTAGTGTTAACACCATAAACAATTATATACGCGCTTCCTCAACCCCAAAGATGACTCATGGACCACACACCATGCTTAAGAACAATCTATAATATCCCACAAACATCCTAAAAAACCAAAAAAATTCCTCCACAACAAATTTCACCTGTCGCACAACCTTATCCTATTTACCCAACATACTCAATTGTCTTTGTCATACACTGCAACTCAAGAAATCATCTTCCAGAGTACCCAGCCATGAACAACTTTAGCTAAAGATAAATATTAACCTTATAAGCACACTTCTAGAACCACAAAACTAGAAACCACTTAGTGGAGAAATGCAGAGCAAAAACGTTTCTCCTAGAACCTCTGCAATACACAGTTCACACACTGGTGTACACATCTTTCTCTACACATCAATCTAGCACGCCAAATTATAAATGAAGCACCTCTAAATACCTCTAAACAACATATATAAACTGCATAAATAGATTTTCAATATAAGGGAAATGCATAGCAAAACTAGAACACTACTCTACAACATAGAATACCACTGTCACACACTTTTTACTTATTTTATTCAAATTTTCTCAAAAGAACTTGGAAACCAAGCACCATAAGCATATTATAACCATCTTCAACACTTCCTCATCATCAGATACAACATCCACATGACACCAACTGCTCATACTCTTGTAACATCTCTTACTCATATAGTTGACATCAATGACAACACAAGCTTGTTGAAATCAATCACAACACTGACTGCACATACTTGCAATAATCTCCCCCTTTGTCATTGATGGAAACACTAATGTGAAAAACCATCAACACAATAGCATCCTCAATACTATGCTCCATACCAACTCTTTTCCTTTCTCTTTCTCTCCCACTCAGCTTGCTACTCTCTTTTTGACAACTGACTCTTTCCTTTTTCACATTTCTCTCTCTCCCCCTTTGACATCAATGGCAAAGGGCCGCACATCTCTCTTTCAATCTCACTTTTAAACAACTACTCAAGCTTGTACCTTCTCACTACTACTTTGCAACAACATTTCTACTGCCCCTTATAAGAAACCAACATTAGAACTTATTCCCCCTGACTATAATAACCATCATGACCACTACCTACTCCCCTTGAGAGGTAGCCTCCAACATTAGACCAGAATAAGGAATGAATCTTGAAATACACTAGACTGATGCATCTCCTTATGCATCTAGTTTAAAGGAGGGACAATAACCCCTAACTTCTCCCAAAGATACTCAAATGTATCCTTAGAGACTTAGTGAATATATCAACCTGATCCTTTGTAGGCACATACTCAAGCTTCACTTCATTCTCTGCAACCTTCTCTCTCAGAAAGTGATACTGGATTGAGATATGTTTTGTCCTTGAATGCATCACCAGATTATTTGAAATGTTAATAGCACTTATATTATCACAGATTAAGGAATAGGTTCATCATATAAAACTCTGATATCCTTCAAAGTTTACCTCATCCACAACACTTGTGTGCAACAGGATGATGTTGCAATGTATTCTGCCTCTACAGTAGGTAAAGACACTAAATCTTATTTCTTACTTAGCCATGACACCACTCTCCCTCCAAGAAATAATGCACCACCACTTGTACATTTCCTGTCATCTACACAACCAGCCCAATCTGCATCTGTATAAGCACTTAGAGTAAAGTTATTATCCTTTGGATACCACAAGCCATGATCTAGAGTGCCCTTTAAATATCTAAATATTGTCTTCACTATTGCAACATGTGACTCTCTAGAATCTTCTTGAAATCTAGCCACAAGATAAACTACATGCATAATATCTAATCTAGTGGTAGTTGAATATAGCAATCCTCCAATCATTGACCTATATCTGCTCTAATCATCCCTAGTAGATTCGTCATTCTTTCTCAACTTGCAACCAGTAGTCATAGGGGTACATACTAGTTTAGAATCTTCCATTCCAAGCTTCTTTAACATCTCCTTGACATACTTTGATTGTGAAATGAAAATACCTTTATCTGATTGATTGATCTGTAGCCCAAGGAAGAAGTTCATTTCCCCACACATTGACATTTCAAATTCTTTCTACATTTCATCTACAAAATTCTTACACATACCTTCATTTCCACCAAAGATTATATCATCCACATATACTTCCACAATTAGAATTTGATCTTCTCTACTTTGATGTATAGATTGTTATTTGTGGTACCTTTATTAAATCCTTGTTGTAATAAGTACTTGTCTAACCTTGCATACCAAGCTCTAGGGGATTGCTTCAATCCATACGGTGCCTTCTTCAACTTACAAACCATATCCGGTTTATTTGATAAATAAAATCCATCCAATTGTTATATGTATACTTCTTCCAATTCACCATTCAAGAAAGAAAACTTCAAATCCATTTATCTAAAAACATCCTGATGGCCTCCATTCTTGCCACTGAAGCATATATTTCCTCATATTCTATTCCTTCTACTTGTGAGTAGCCTTTACACACAAGCATTGCCTTATTTCTTACTTCTCCATTCTCATTTAGTTTGTTCTGGAATACCCACTTAATTCCAATCAAATTTTTGTTTGTTGGTCTGGGAACAAGTTCCCAAGTCTGATTATTTTCAATATGCATTAGTTTTTCTTCCATAGCCTTGATCCAATACTCATCCTTGCATGCTTCAATCATAGTTTTAGATTCAACTTTAGAAAGTAAACTTAGATTTACCTGTTCTTCAATAGGTTTCCTTCTTGTCAGCACACCTTTGTTCTTATCACCAATGATCTAGTCTTTAGAATGATGCTTCTGCACATACTTGGGGGTTTTTGAAGTCTTTTTTGATGCTTCTTCTTCTTCTTCTTCAATTTGTACTTCCTTTTCTTTAGCCTTTTCTTCTTCACTTCAAGAAGACTCATCAAATTCATATCCATTTATCACTGAATTCTGAAATAGATCTTCATCAACTTTGACATTTGTACTCTCAACAGTCTTTCTTAGCCTCTTTTTGTAGCACTAGTAAGCTTTGCTTTTATTAGAATACCCAAGAAAGATACCTTCATCAGACCTTGCATCAAACTTTCCAAAGTTTTCTCCATCCCTTTTGATATAGCATTTGCTACCAAAAACTCTGAAGTATTTGGCAGTAGGAATCCTTCCATATCATAACTCATAAGGAGTCTTTCTACTATTTTCTCTTGCCTGCACTTTATTCAGTATATAAATGGTAGTATGAATTGCTTCTCTCCAGTAGACCTCTAATAGATTTGCTTCTTTTATCATTGTCCTTGCAAATTCTTGAACAGTCCTATTCTCTCTTTCAACCACTCCATTCTGCTGAGGAGTCCTAGGGGCAGATAAGTGTCTCTTTATTCCATCACTCTCATAAAACATGTTAAACTCATTGGAAGTGAACTCTCCACCTCTGTCAGACGTCAACATTAGGTTCTCATATCCATTTCATTTTCAACCATGACATTAAATTCTTTGAACTTATCTAAGGCTTCTGATTTTTCTTTGAAAAAAGTAACCCATGTCATTATAGAATAATCATCAATCAATAGCATGAAGTACCTATCACCTTGAAAACTCCTTACCCTTGGTAGGACCACAAAGATTTGTATGCACCAATTCCAATAGTCTGGTAGAAGATTGATCCTTAACTTTAAAACTTCTTCTTTCTTGCTTTCCAACTGGATATTCCTTACAGATAGCATTGATAGGCTTTGTAATTTTTGGCAAATCTCTCATAGCTTGAACTGATGTGACACAATTTTCTATTCCATGGCCAACTCTCACTGATCTAAGTCATGAAATAATAACCATCACCACTTTTGAGCTGATATCAAAATTGATGTGACACAATCTTCTATGCCATAGCCAACTCTCATTGATCTGAGTCATGAAACAATAACCATCACCACTTTTGAGCTGATAAACATTTCCATCTGTCCTCTTTCTAGTAACAATCATAGTTCTGGAATCTTTTCTGATCTCACAACCACCATCCTAAAACATAAGAGTGTATCCTTTTGCTACACATTTGTCCAACACTCAAGAGGTTATGTTTTAAACCCTTAACATATAGAACATCATCAGTGTTATGCTTGTCATCAACACTGATTGAACCTCTTCCACATATCTTAGTAGATGTATCATCACCAAATCTAGCAAGTCCTCCATCATATTTTTCAAGTTTAACAAACTTATTCTTATCACTAGTCATATGATTTGAGCATCCACTATCAATGACCCGATGGTTTTTTTCTTGTCTAGTATGAAAAGTAGACATCAAAGTGCCTTTAGTATTAACACTTACTTCTGGAGCCCTTTCCTTCACACATTTCTCAGAGTCAGTAGAAACAGTATCATCTTTTAAAGCTATGAACAGACATTCATTGTCCTCATTATTTTCATAGTCAGATTCATCATCAGATATACATGCATCTTCTCTAACATTGTAGCTTTTCTTAGGCACTCTACTTTTGTTCTCCTTATTTTTTCTTCTAAAAATTCTTTTTGGACACCTTGAAGCATAATGACCTATATTGACACAACTGAAACACTTGAAAGGCAACTTACCAGTACCCAAATTCATTTTTCTCACAAAGTTAGCTTCCACATCATTAGAATCCTCCTGATCTGATTCTACAGTCTTCTCAGATTTGCTAGCCTTGAAGGTAGTCTCAACCTTTGGACTACTTGTACCAAACTCTCATTTTAAAAGTAGTTAAGGTACCAAGCAACTGATCTTTGGTAAACTGGTCTAGATTTTGTAATTATTCAATAGCAAAAACTTTATGACTGTAAGCTTTAGGAAGAGTTATGAGTACCTTCAATACCACTTCTTATTCTTCCAATTCTCCACTGAGTCCTTTGATGCTATTAACAACTTCATCCACCTTATGTAAGCAGCTTGTGATGTTTTCATCTTTAGACAATCGCATGGTCTCAAACATGAGCTTCAAATTCTGCATTTTAGCTTGCTTAACCTTATCAACTCCTTCATAAATACTTTTTAATTTTTTCTAGATTTCATTAGCAATTTTTAATTGATAAATTTCACCAATTCAGAATTAGTAAGACCACTTAAAAGAGCATACCTTGCTTTACCATTGGTTTCATAGGACTTGATCTGATTTGCAATACTTGAACCATTTTCTGGTATAGTGTATTCAGTCTCAACTGACTTCCAGATCTCATATCCAAGAGAAATCAGATAACCTTCCATCCTTATTTTCTAGAATGCATAACCAGTTCCATCAAATAGGGGAACATCCTTCTTGTGTGCTATCCTAGATCTACCTTAAGCAGTTAATATTTCTTCCAAGGAACCCACTTTGATACCAATTGTTGAATGCATAAGACAACTGAGAGGGAGGTGAATCAGTTGTAACTTAAAATTCTAAAACCCTCAAACACATTTAGGTCCATATTAATTCAATTAACCCCTTAAATTGTTATGATGATTAAGCATGAAAGAAAATAATAGAAACAAAATCAAACCAACATTAAACATAAGAGAACACTAGATTTACATGGAAAACCCAAGAAGGGAAATCGTAGTGAAGATTAGCTCACAATATAAAGTAGTAACAACACCAAAAAACAATAGGTTCACTGACAGAGGGCTCACTGCCCAAAAGAAAGACTCACTGCCAAAGGATCACTGCTAGAATAGAGAAGAAGATAGAGAAGATTGTTACAAGGAGAAAACTATCTCAATGCAACAGAAAAGTCCACCACAACATCACCAACACCTTCGCAGTCATACTGAAGAATTGTAGACAACTTCTTCTCACTGTATCTGGTAATCTAACACATGAAAGTTTGTACTGCACCAAAAATTCTACTACACTGTCACTGATATCATGTGCACCCCATTTCATGATCCCTTGACACTTATTTATACCATCCTCAACCTTGAAAACATTTTTCAAGGTTGGAAAAGCACCTTAATTTTGCAAATTCAAATTAGGTTAGCTCAAAAACATTCCTGTGGTGGAAAGGAATGAAGGTAGACCATACCACACCTTAGCTCAAACCTAAATCCATTCATACACGCCACACCACATTTCCACAAACATAGAAGCAACTCCGCAATTAGTGTAAACACCCAAGGTCGGTCAAACTAGTGTTAACACCATAAACAATTATGTACATGTTTCCTCAAACCCAAAGACAACTCACGAACCACACACCATGCTTGAGCACAATCTATAATATCCCACAAACATCCTAACAACTGACAAATTCCTCAACAACTTTCACCTGCCACACAATTTTATCCTGTTTACCCAACATACTCAATTGTCTTTGTCATACACTACAACTCAAGAAATCATCTTCCGGAGCACCCAACCATGAACAACTTCAACTGATGATAGATATTAATCTTATAATCACACTTCTAGAATGGTAAGAATAGAAACCACTTAGCAGAGAAGAGCGGAGAAAAAACATTTCTCCCAGACACCTCTGCAATACACAATTCACAGACTGGTGAACACATCTTTCTCTACACATTGATCCAACATGCCAAATTATGAATGAAGCACCTTTGAATACCTCTAAAAAACATATCCAAACCACATAAATAGATTTTCAATATAAGGGAAATGCGGAGAAAACCAAAACACTACTCTGCAACACAGAATATCACTGTCACACACTGTTTAGTTATTTTATTCAAATTTTCTCAAAAGCACTTGGAAACCAAGCACCAAAAGCATATTATCACCATCTTTAGCACTTCCTCATCATCATATATAGCATCTACTTGACACCAACTACTCATACTCTTGCAACATATCTTACTCATACAGTTGACATCAATGACAACACCGACTGCACATACTTGCAACACCTGATACCTTGCCTCAAATAATAAAGGCCATTGGTTTATTGAATGAAATTTCTACATTTTAGAGAAAATTAGATTTGCAATTCAAAAGTAAATTAAAGATGCTCCAGGACATGGAGGAAAATGTGATGCCTCACATTCTCAATGAGGCAAAGAAGCTCAAGGATTTCAATAGTTGGAAAAATGAATTTGGGAGCATTGTCCCATCTTTATCTGCTTATATTTTTAAGGATGGAAAGCTAGAATTGGCTCAATTGAATAATTCTTTAGATGATTTGTTTAAAATGGAAATAAATTTAGATGTATTTGTGAAAGAGGTCAGGACTATTATAGATGCTAGATTTAATGTGCACAATTCAAAGGTGCAGAATTTATTTGAAGTCCAATGGCCTTTTGAGGAGGAATACAACATATGGTTTAAAAATTTTATAGATTAAGCCTTTGATACAACATTGTTTAAAAAAATTTTCCTCTAGGTTAAGAATTATTCATGTCATTTTGATGAGATGGAAATGTTTTTGTCTTTTCTTGTTTTATGTATTGGACCCCAAGGTTGTTGGAAGATAAGGAAGATGTGCAAAATGGAATATCTGGTTCGCTATACAACCACCTGCTTCAACAACGTGCCTTTTGGAAGGAAAAATATCTTCTTCAACAAATGGTAACTTATTTTGTCTCATGTGAAGTATCCACCTCATGAGTTGTTGTGGTCCTTTTCCTTGTAACTGTATTGCATTATCATCATGGAATAGTGACATGTGTAAATGGCCTGAAGCTTGTTGCTCCCTTGTATTATAAAAGAGATTTCACAGCCATTTACAAGGGTTGATCTCTCAGATAATTTTGTAGTGAAAATGAAGAGAATAGAAATCAAGTTTTGTTCTAGGATTCTTAGTTTGTACTATCTGTTATTGTGACTTGTATAGTAGTACTAGCATTTGATTAAATACAATGGCAAAATTTTGAGCCAATTATCTCCTGATGTATGGTTTACACAAATTATGAATGAATAATTCAAGGACTATTCAATTTGTCTCCATGAATTTTCTTATGGATGTATGTTTTTTATTAAGGCTCTTATTCAAAGAATAGGTTAAATTCTTTAATGGGAATTTAGATTTGTGTGAATGAATATGAGGATTCTATAAGTATGATTAGTTAGGAAATTTGAGTATAATATTGTAAGGAAGTATTATATAGCTCTTTGATACTAGATGAAATGTTGTTATTGAATTCTAGTTGCATTTGGTTTGACTCCATTGCCCTAGGATAAGGCACCGATCTTTTTCCTCTGGATCTACTCTTCAACTCCAGGATCAAACAAACTAAAATAGTTTAAATCTTTAAATTCAAGTGTAAGTGTTTGTTGAAGGTAGGTCTTATTTTGTTCTATGGTCTTGGTAATGTAAAAACCTTGATTGATTAAAGCTAGATCTTCTTATTTTCATAATCCTCAAGCAAATCTACATAGAACACATCTACTATTCACAGCATTTATGATAATTGGCATAGGATATTAATGAATACTATCAGGGATCACCCTCCTAGGTTTTGTAGAGCCTAAAGTGCAAAGGGAAAATTAATTTAACTTTCACCTACTCGTTGGTCAATCCCTCCAAATAACTAATTATTGAAAATGGCTAAATCATAGGTTATTTGTGAGATTAGGCCGAGAATTAAAAAATACCAATAGATTGGTGACTCTGCTAGGGAAACTAAAGTACAATTATGTCTTATCCTAGTTTGAAATCAGTTGCAGTCAAAGTCAAGAAATGTCAAGGTATTGTGTTCAGTCGAATCCTACCATTTGTTAGTTTCAATAAATGTGGTGTAAGGTTTTAGATCCTATGTTCACATTTGTATAAATTGTCTTCAGCTTGTCAATAGTTTTGTCAAATTTCTCAAAAGATTGATTAATATTTCCACTTATTTCATATTCCCATAATTTGGGTAGTTACTCTAAGTCTCCTATGTCAGTGTAATGATTATTTCAAATAAATAAGAGAATAAAGAGGTGGAAAACTATAGAAAGATGAGAAGAACTAGAGGACATATGAAGAATCTCCTGAACAGAAGCTGGAAGGTGAATTGCCACAAAATACTCAGAAATCTTGGAAGAAGAAGACTACAAAGACTGGTGAGTTTATTATTCCTCCTCCTCCATTAGGATCTAGACATTCTCTTGATAGTAGCAATGATAATGTGCAAGAACCATATGAATTTGGTATGCTTGCTACAAATGAAGATAATTCCATCTTGAGAGAGCTTGCTAGAGGAGAGCAAGCCCATCCAAATCTCTTGGCTAGTAAACAGTCACATAAAGAAATTTCTAATCCCTCAGATTATTATTTTCTTGGTAATCCTTTTAGTAGATCACCCACTCCTTCTTTCCATATGAATGTTTCAAATCTTTTGGATACTGTGATGGAAACTTCTGATTTAGATAGTACATTGCCTAATGAAGAAGAGTTAATGAATGAAATTAACAAGTTGCAAAGAGAAACTCAAAGAGTTAAGGAGTTGAACATGAAAAGGGATAAGGAAAGAGAGGAGAAGATTAGGAATGCAATGGATGAGAGGTGTATGTTGAAGATAAGGTTAGAACAGATGAATTTGTTGAGTAAAAAAGAACCTAAACCTATGTCTATCACACCCAATAGCCGAGTAGTTTCCCAAATACTTAGTTGAAATACCATAAATGTCCTAGTAAACAATACCCATACCAGTACTTGGACTAGTTCTGTTGTTACTACCTCTGTTGTAGCCACTTCTACCTCTAATCCCTCTACTTAGCCTAGTTACAAATGAAAGAAACCTTTGAAAGGAATAAATTTTAGTGAATCACCTCAAAAAACCCTTACATCTGAGGGATCTAACTCATTAGATCTTAGGTTGAAGAAGGAAAATGAACAATTACAAAAGGAATTGAAAAGAATAGAGATATTAGCTGCAAATGCAAAGGAAGATTGAATTTTTGAAATCTTCTGATGGGAATCTTGCAGGTTTTAGTTCTCACAACTGACTAATTGACATAAATGTTTCATCCCATGTGAGTTAGTCTATCCCTGATTCTCTTAAACCTACTCAGTCTGGAGCCCATAATATGAGACAAAAAGGAAGTCTAGATGCAAGAGGAAGTGGTACAAATAGGTAGCATAACAATCAAAGAGATCAGTTCCATAGGAGACCCTTGCAAATGGAGAGATATAGGCAACTATCTTTTGATGGGATACCTGGTTATCCTAACCCTATTCCTAATGATGTAAGAAAAATGTTAGCTAAGTTTACTGGGAACAATGCATTATCTGGCGAAGATCACATAAGGGCCTTTCTGAACTTATTGGATGACTATGAGGTTGAGAATGAAGATGTTATAAAATTGTTTATACAATCACTGGTTGAGGATACTAGAGATTGGAACAGAGGTCTGCCTGAGGCTAGTATTGGATCTTGGGAGGAATTTAGAAGGGTATTTAGAGAACAATATGGTGATAAAATAGATCCCTGGTTTATGTTGAATGAGTTTAATAACATTTCTAAAGGACATAATGAAATGATTTTTGATTTCAACACAAGGTTCCAAAAGGCAATGTTTAGGCTTCATGTTGGTTTGAGACCAAGTGAACAAGTTTGCCTTGTCTTATATTGCAATGCCTTTGATTCAAAGCTGAGCTATTATTTAAGAGACAAAGACCCTCAAAGTCTAAGAGAGGCCTTTAAGACTGCTTTGCACATTGAAAGTAATAGAAGAACCTTAGGGAAAGTAGGAAAAAGGGAAGATGTAAAACTTCTAAAAAACCCTAGAGGTCATGAAAAGGTGATAGCACAAGAGGATAAGATGGATAAGGTGATGAATGCATTGAAGGATTTGAACTATAAGGTGTCTCGACAGGAAAAGGGTTTGGCAAATGAGAAGACAAATTTCCAAAGAAATGAAAGGCCACCAAGGTTGCTTGATCAGCCATATAACACTAATTGGCATAATGGTAAGCCTAATTTTAATAATTAGAAAAAGTTGCAGAGTAAAGACCCTCCTAATCCATTGAAGAAAATTTTTGCAAATTTTGTGGATGATACTCCATAGTGTATTGCATGCCAATTACCCCATTCACCACAACAATGTGTAGTAGCACAATCTTTAGAAGAAGACCAAAACACATGTGGTGATTGTGACTTGCCTCATGAACAAGATGGGGAAATTAATATGTTGTTTGTTGATGGAGAATGTTCTTCTAATGAAGAGACAAATGAAGTTGATAATGATAATCAGAGACATAGAAAGTGCATATCAGCAACAAGTACTTTCTAATGAAGATAATGAAGAGAGTTGTATCGTGAATTCACTTGAAACTAAAGAAACTAATGTGATTATGAGAAGACCATCAGAAGAGGAAATTAAGGAATTAATTGTTGCTACTATAACTAATTTCAAAAGTAACTACCATTTGAGAAATAAAAATGTAAACAATAATCTAGGAAAAGTTGGCAGTGTGTTTATCAAGGAGAGTCAAACAAGTAAGAAAAAGGAAGAGACAAAAGCAAGAAAAGTCAAAATATGGGGAAAGAAATTTAGAGAGGTACATGTTGATGAACCATTGGCTTCTCCTTCAACTCTGAGCAAGCCTCAAAAGTTGAGAACAAATGAAGAAAATAAAAAGAATTTGATTCAAGAGGATAGAACATCTTATATGAATAGAGGAAAATCTGAAGATAGCCTTGTGGTAGCATATGATGTGCCCAACTATACCCCGGTTGACTGATGGTGACAGGGTGACAGGTTGTCATTGATGTCAAAAAGGTGTTCTCAGTTAGTTTGATGTCATCAGGACTTGGTTGATCAGGTTTGGCCTTATGTTCTTTGTGTAGAGATACATATTTGTTAAAGGATCAGGAGGAGCAAAGAGTTCACATCATCCTGTGTAGAGTTTATATCATCACATCATCTTGTGTGTTTATCTTGTTATCATGTTGCAGCTTGGTCAGTGTGAATGCTTGGTCATCAAGGTTGGAACAAGGATGTGTTGATTACAAAATATCAAGATAGAGCAATGAAATGATCTTTACATGCAGATATAGATTACAAAAAGTTGTTACATGCAGATCTTTACATACTCATCTCATGACATTTGTTGCAATAAAGTAGTAGCATGGATGGTTTGATATCAGTAATCAGATGGTTGATGTTCATAGTTTGTTTCATGTTGGGTCTCAGATACTTCAGGTTGATATGTTGCTTTATGGCTAAGTCGGGAAGTGGATCAGTGCTAAGTTGAGTTGAGGATCTATGTTGAGTGGTGTTGATTTGTTCCTCCTTCATATTTCTTGTAGTCATTATGTCATCATGCTCCTTGTTCATATAAGTGGTATGTCACCTTAATGTTACTGGACTTAAGTGTTTTTCCTATGAAGATAATCCTAAGTCTTTGTTGATTCTAAACTAAGTTGTTCATCCCTTTTTAAACCCATCATATATCAAATGTTCTTTATGTTTTAATCTTTTGTTGACTTGCTATAGCAAGTCGGGTCACTTAAGGTGACCTAGCAAAGGGTTTCTAACACATGGAAGTGACCGGCCCTTTCCCTTGGAGATCGATGGCAGCGGTAGCATATGAGCGCCAAGTCTTTGATCAATGATCACATTTAAACTTACGGTGGGCGCGAAGAGTTCTAGCAGATTTTTGAATGTTTGTTTCCATTTTAAAATGAGTATGTGGTGCGTAGTGGAGCCCGAAGGAAAGATGCAAGCTATTGTTAGATGGTTGCTATCGTGGAATGCTTTATGCATAAAAAGATTTCAAATATTTATAAATTGGAACCCGACTACTAAGCCTTTTATGGCTTTCTTTCATTTTTAGAAGCCTTGTTTAAAAAACAACTAAGTGGTCGACCCCATTTTTGTGGAATTTTTTTATGACTTTAAAAATAAGAAATTTCTAATTATGGATTGAGAAAAGGTAGGTAAGTAAGAATTTTAAGGAGTTATTTTTTTTAAGAAAGATTTTCTTTCTTGAATTATCTCTTGGAGAGAAAAGCAAAGAGAGGAGATATATTTGTTATATTTTTTTTGAGAAAGAATTTGTTTGAAGGAATTTGCAGGAGAGAAGATAATCAGAGAAGATATTCAGATTGAAGGAATATGAAAAATTTTGCAGAGAAGATGAAAGTTCTCGGAGATTTTTGAGTTTCTTTCATGATTATGTCTATGCAGGGAAGATGAAGGGTTTGTCTTGAAGATGATTTGTTGCAGGATACGAATAAGAGAGATTTTATCTTAAAGGCAGATTGACAAAATTACATGAAGACAATGAATATAAAATCATGAATTTTTTTTTAAGGAATATGAATCAAAATTGAAGATTTTATTTGCAGGGGTAATCTTATTGTCCAAATTGAAATGTCAAAGAATGTGAAAAGAAGAGGAAGATCAAATTTTTTAATGCATAGAATTGACGGAAAGATTTTTTGTTTTAAAAATAGAGCAGAGAATATGAAGGGTTTTTGAAAGTGCATTGTGATGGGTTGTGAAAGTATATTCAGACTTTATTTAATGATACTAGAGATGCTTTTGATTGATGTGTCTTTTGTATTAACAAGAGGAGGTGAGTGATATTGTGCAGATTGATGATGAACTGACAGGAATCAAATACAGAGATTGACAAGGTGATTAAAAGACAATATGCAATTGAAATGACAATCAGGTGCATGAATCATGAATTCAATTGATCAAGACATTGAGACTTGTAAGACATAAATGAAACAGACAGAGTAAAGTAGTGTTGTTGTGCATATTGGAATATAGGATTGATATTTAGTGTTGTTGAATGGAGGATTAGAATACAAGATTGATATGCAGTATGGATCTGATTAATTTGCAGAGAAAATTGTTTATAGAGATTTGTATATGGAGCTTGTTTTTGATTTGAAAATCTAACAGGAGGTATAAGGTTGTATACAATGGTGCAAATCTGATTGAACAGCAATCTTGTCTTGCACACGAAGTTTGATGTTTTGTTTATAGTGATTGTATTAGCCAGTGAGGCTTGTAGGTCAGTGAGACCTATTGGATTACCAGTGAGGTATATCAGTGTTGGAAGTGGGTGCTTCTGTTTGGGATTGGAGTTGGTGCTCTATAAGGAGTTGGTGCTCCTAGATACAATTTGTATTGCCAGTGAGGCATGTTTTTCAGTTAAGCCAGTGAGGCAATTCTGGAGTGGTTTTTCTACCCCTGGAGGGTTTTCCACTCGTGCAATTCTTGTGTCTTAATCATCTCTCTATGATTGTATGTTTTACTCATGAGTTTTGTTTATGTGTTTGACAAAGTTATGTGCATATGTGTTTGACAATTCAATGATAACTTTCTCTTCTTTGTGCTCTGCAAGTTAAATATTGAAAAAGATTTAAAAACTCACACAACACTGATTCACCCCCCCTCTCAGTGTTGTCCTTGACTCCAACATTGACATGTTCCAATTGTTATCACAAGTAAAAGTGTCAGTCGTACTTCTTGAGATAATGAGGATTGAAGAGCATAAAAATAAGGCAGTAGCCTTTATTAATGGTGTAGCTACAACTTGCAATGAGAAAAAGGAGGACACTCAGTGTGAAGGAAGCAAGGAGAAGATAAAAGAAAAAAAAGCTGAGGGGAGAAATACTGATAACCCTCAAGTATTCTTAGGTGCCACACTTACTACATGCCCTAATCAAGTGGACCCTTTTTATGTAACCGTAATCATAAATGACAAAATGCTAAAGAATTATATGATTGACTTAGGGGCATCTTCTAATATCAAGCTAGTTAAAATCATGGAAGCATTGGGTTTAAAAATCACTAAGGTTTATGGAAAATGCTATGTAATGGACTCTAGAGAGGTTCCAATCATAGGGATCATAAAAGAAGTACCTTACAAATTGGTAGCATATCTGAGTAAAGAGTCTATGATGAGTGCAATTGTGGTGGATATCCCTCCCACCTATGGGATACTTCTATCTAGAAAGTGGTCCACTGCCATTAGAGGAAGCATGCAATGTGACATATCCTTTGCCACTATCCCTATTAATGGCAAGGATGTTAAACTTCATAGGGAACCTCTGGCTCCATATATAATTGTGGAAGATGAACCTGAGGAACATCTTCACTTTGTCAATGTAGACATTGATAACTTCAGGGTTGAGGAATTTTGAGAAGAAGACAAGAAACCTGCACCCTTGGAAAAAGAGGTAAATAAACAAGAAGATAATGATGAATTGTGGACAATGTATTTTGGCGGTGCTTGTTCCAAGAAAGGGTCTAGTGCATGTGTTATTCTTATTTATCCTAGTGGTAAAACTTTTAAGTTCTCATTTTCGTTAATGTTTGTTTGCACAAACAATGTTGCTGAATATGAGGCATTATTACTTGGGTTGAAAGTAGCATACAAACATGGAATAAGAAATTTAAGAGTCTTAGGTGACTTAGAATTAATTGTGTCTCAAGTAAGATCAGATTTATGTCTAAGAATAGTAGACTAAAGCAGTATAGGAATGCAATTTGGGACACAATAGAAATGTTTGATGCTTTTAATATTGACTAGATAGAAATGAAAAATAATGCTATGATAGATCTGTTGGAAAACATCGCATTAAGTCCGAATGATATAACTTTTGTAGGTATCTCAAAGGTTGAGATGCAAACAAGGCCTTCTATCCCTGACAACATTCAGAATTGGTAGGTGGTCAATGATGATGAGGATATATTGAAACTCATGCAATGCATAGACGAGTATAAAAGTCAAAAGATAGCTTTTGGAGCATTTGTAGAGGAAAAGGATGGAGACATTATTTGGAAGTGAGATAAACCAACTCAAGACTAATAAGATTCCTTGGGGTCTTGTTGCTTTAGAGAAGGTTTTTGATGGCCCTGATAAAAGTGTTGTTAAGTAGAATTCAACACATCAAGATGATTTAGAAGAAATAAATTTGGGAACTAAGAATGCTCCAAAGAAAGTATATGTGGGAAAGAAAATGAAGCCTCAAGTTAAAGAAATACTAATTGCTTTATTGAGAAAATATAGGCGTGTGTTTGCCTAGTCCTATGACAAGCTGAAGGTATGCAGAGAGGATTTGTTTCAACATGAGATACCTCTTAAACCAGATGCAAAACTTTTCAGACAGAAGCAAAGACCAATAAACCCAACAATGGCACCCAAAATGTAGGAAGAACTATTGAAGTTAAGAGAGGGTGGAATTATAAATCCAATCGGGCATTCAACTTGGGTGTCTAATCTTCAACCTGTCAAAAAGAAGAACGGTGATATCAGACTCTGTGTAAATTTTAGAAACCTCAACATATCATCGTTGAAAGATAATTACCCTCTGCAAAATATGGAGGCAATGCTGCAAAAAGTCATTGGTTGTGATCTAATGTCTATGATGGATGGGTTTTCAGGATACAACCATGTGAAATTCAAGTCTGAGTAGTACAAAATAGCATTCACAACTCCTTAGGGCACTTATGTTTATGTCAAGATGCCTTTTGGCCTGACTAATGTTGGTGCTACATTTCAAAGAGCTATGGATGTAGCTTTCTCTAACCTGATTAATATCTTTATTGTCGTATATTAGGATGACCTCACTGAAGACTCCAAGAAGGAAGAAGACAATTGTATGCACCTGGAGAATATTTTTATTAGAGCCTTGGAATATGGGATATCTCTTAATACAAAGAGATGAAATTTTGGCGTCACTGAAGCAAAGTTGCTAGGACATATTGTGTCCAAAGAAGGGATAAGGATAGACCCTGAAAGAGTTATTGCCATTGATAGGATACTACAACCAAAAAATGTCAAAGGTATTCAATCATTCTTTGGGAGAGTTAATTTTTTGAGAAGGTTTGTGACAAACTTTGTAGAGATTACAAGACCAATCTCAAAAAAGTTGAAGAAAGGAGAAAAGATAACATGGAGTGAGGAACTGTTATGTTGTAAAATGTCGCCCTAGGAATTTTACCTCCTAAGTTTAGCTCCTAGGTCCCTTAGATTTAATCATGCATGTTAAAGATGAATCTCGAAGCAAAAATCTATAAAACCCATGACAAATGGGGCTTAGAGGTCAGTCTAAAGTTTAATCTAGTCCAAAAATAGGCCTCTAGGTCTACTTGGGTACCCACACCCTAGTCTAGACCTATTTTGCCGGGACCTAAATTTAAACATCAAAAAAGTGACCGTTAAAAGGTTTCTCTTTGTCAGCCTTATCAATTTAATTTTACGAATGTTAGCAGGAATGCATATATAAAAATGTTTTAGACTTCATTTTACACCTAGATGGATAATGCAAACTTGTGATCTTATGCTAAGGATATTCAAGGCTTTCATTGTGTTGCAAAGTAACATTGTGTTGTGTTTGTACTTGTTTGTTGCAGATTTGTCTTCATCAATCCATCTCCTCATGGCATGAAAGATCTTCATCTCCCAATGAGAGCTTCACCTTTGAGGTGACATTTATTTTATGTTTCAATCAATTTATCATATCATTTTATTTTTCCTTTGTCTATCAAGGACACACAGTCTCTCTAACAACAGTGTTGGAAGGCTTGAATGCCATTCCGAGGCTTGACCGAGGCAAGCTCCTAAACACCACAACCCCCAACCCCTCTCTTGTGATTGCAAGTTACAAGTGTCAGATCTTGCGGAGAGGAGCTGTAGGAGATCAAAGCAGAGCATAAAGATTCCATATCTAAAGAAAATAGCAGAAAACATCCCTAATTAGACACAGGCACCCACTCTAGTGTCCTTCAGTTTAGCATTGCTAGAAATATCTGAACAGGTTATAGTCTAAAGCATATCTTGGTTTCAAGCCCTTAGAAAAAACTGCACATTGGACTAGAGCACCTGCTCTTTTGTCCCCTAAGTTTCCACTTCCTAAAATTCAAATCTTGGTATGTTTCTAATCTGCATTTAGCGCTTTCCTGTGAGACCATTTGTCAAGTTTCGTCTGTTTGTTTATGATTTTGCATAATTAAGGTTTTAGGCCTAATTGGATTTAGGTTTTAATAAAATATCAATCTATTCTATCTTTCCAATCATCTCATAGTGACATCAGACCTATAGCTGAGAACTCTATCATAGTAGTGACTTAGCTCAGTCTATGTCCTTGAATGTATGTGTGAAAGAAGGGTTCGATTGAAGCTAATTAACACACGATCTTATCATCCCCACTTTTCATACATAACATTTTGGTGAACTTGTGTTTTGTTGAACATTTCATATTTCTAAGTGTTGTAAACCATATTTGCATTCATACATATCATATTCATCATTCTACATTAAAAAATCTTGCATAAATTTGAAAATTTTGAAAAAATAAAGCATCCTAGGCTTGCATTAAGGCATAGTTTGCACTATTTTCATTGCATATTATTTAAATCATTTGAATCTCTGATATTTATATCAGATCTGAGATAAATTACAGCAATCCATCACTCTATAAACATTTACCTTGCATTTACATACTTTATTTGCTAGGGTTTGCTTGAAATTTTGCATTTTTCCTATAACCTAGTAATTCCAAAAGCTTGGGCTTGTAGTTAATGTTGCAAGTATGCCTAACCAGTGTTGTCATTGGTGTCAACTATGCTCTTGTTTTGATTCTTTCTTGTAATAAGTTAGATGCTTTGCATTGGCTTATATAAGTGTTGAAGATAATAAGTGATCCTGATATTGTGTTTCTAAGTGCTTTTGAGAATATTTGCTCCTCCGATGGAAACAATGTATAGAAGAGTATCTTTGTTTATAGTAAAATAGTCCAATATGTTGTTCTGCATTTCTTGTAGATTGCATATCTTTGTCTGTAGATTGAAATTTATTTAGAGGCATGTATGAAGATGCTATGTTCCAAGTTTGAGCCTCCGATATGGAAATTTGAGTGAGTTATGTTCACTAAAGTGAAAACTATTTTTCTATATATTTGGTGGTGATAGGGAGAATGTAGTGTGCTCCGCATTCCTCCACATTTAAGTATTTTAGTCTGAGGTTCTGGAATTAAGTTTGTAATGATTATAAGTTCCTTCAACTCTAATGGTTCATGATTTGGTGGTCCGCAAGCGATCTTTTCTTTATGACAGTGGATAACAGTTATGTTCAAGTGTTCTAGATTGAAGAATCTTTTTGATAAAGTGATTAGAGGTTATGCAGATGTTTTGGTGATTACAATGTTCTTGTGGATGTCTCCTGATCGTGTTCCTACCTTTGGACTAGTCTAAAAATAAAAATTTGGATCATGGATGAAGATTGTTCTTAGAAGACTTAGTGTTAACACCAGTCTTGGCCGACTTGGTTGTTTTCACTACTTGCAGAGATACATCAAAGATTGTGAAAGCGTGTTGTGGTGTGTGTTGGCACTCATTCTGGTCTTTTTGGTCTGGTGTTGAACTTGGGTGTTTGGAGGGTTTCTTCATCTAAACTCTAGGTTTTTTGTTCGTCGTTATGACTTTGTGCTATCGGCAAAGCTATTTTTGTTTCCGCCGATGGAGGGAGGTCACCCCGATGGAAGGTGTCATCGGAGTGACTTGGCTTATCGGGCAGATATCTGAACTTTGGTCTGATGGTGTTTTTCTGCCCGATGCATAGGTTTGGATGTCGTTGGTGTGACTTTCTATATCGGCAAAGGATCTTTTTATTGCTCTGATGACTTAGGTCTCACCGACATGGATGCGAGGTAGCCATCGGGAAGACTTCGTGCTTGGTCTGGCCGAAGGAGGTGTTTGTCAGCGTGATTGGCATTATCAACAGAGGAGGTTTTTGTTAGGCCGATAGTTGTTTGCCTGGCTGACAGTGGAGTTGATGTTCGCCATCGGGGTGACGATGGTCTGTGTCTTGGTGACAAGGGATTATGGAGTGGTCATCGGCGAGAGTGGTGTTATCAGCCGAAGAGTTTTTGGCTAGCCCGACGGAGATACTCTCACCGACGAGGGTTTTGAAGTGCTATTGGCATGATGCAAGCTATCAGATGAGTGGGCAAGTGTTGGGCCGATGGCGTATGTTTGGCCGATGAGGTGTCATCAACGTATGTCTCACCGAGGACCTGACTTGACTATGAAGGAGGTGTTCATCGACGTGACTTGTGTTGTCGGTAGGAGGATATTGCGCTGGGCCGATGATAGTTGTCTTGCCGAAGAGGGTGTGTTTTGCTTGGCCATCAAAGAGACTTGGTAGATTGGTGGGAGTCTGGAGAGCTGGCCCGATGGTTCATCTCTGGCCGACAAGGGATTGCGAAGGTAGGCATCAGTGTAAAAATTAAGATCGGTGAGAGCTTTTGTTGGTGTGCCGATGGTTTGGGTCTTGGTGATGGGCTTTTGGAGGAGTGTGAGTCAAACGGGGCAAAAACACTCGACACTTAGTTAGCATGCGGCCCCGTTTATAAAATACTAACAAGGTCTCCATGGCATGCATGTGGGATTAATCTCCCTGTATAATTTGAACGCTGCGTCAGTTTTCAGGTGGCCGCGGGTAGTTGAGCCATCAATGGCAACTGTAGCAGGGGTATGGGTGATGGTACGCATGATCAAGCTACTTGATTATGGATGAGGACTTCCAGATGGAGGCGCAAGGCTCGAGGTCTCCCCTGTCTGTTGCAGTAATGACTTTGGAGTGCCAATCTTTCTGATGAATGTATCTAGCAAATTTTGATATCTGTCATGTAATTAATTGCTAGAGGTACACTTTCTAGCTAATATAAGCATACTGTGTTACCTTTTCTGTGGTTGTTGAAAGTTGAACACTTTGGCTCTGTAATACAATACAACTAATTTGGGTCACTCTGTGCAGTGGATCTTGTGAGTTTATGAGTCTCATGCCTTATGTATTGTGCATAAGTTCATTGGTTTCATATTGTTTTAGATGAATAATGCTATATTGCATGTGTTTTGTTGTCTGTCTCCTATATTGAATGTGCTTTTCTTTTGAATCTAGATATCTAAGGGGTGTCTTGGGTTCTAGGATATAGGTTTACTATATTGAATGCTTGATCTCTTAACTTCTGTTCAAGGGATAGATTAACATGTTTTTAGGTTAAGTGTTGAGGAAAGTATATTGCAGTAAGGATATCATAAGTAGAGATGACTAAACACTCTGTTCTAGGATATATCTATAAGGCAGATATGATGAAATCCCCTTGAAATCTAGTCTTGATATGTTTATGCCGAACATTTGCATGCGTATGTCTACTGACTCCAAGCCCTGGATAGGCACCAATCTAGCTCTATGTTAATGTTATATACCATGTCCAGCTTTGCATCCAAATACAAAATCAAAATCAAACTCTCAAACAACCATTAGGATAGTAGAATTAGTTTTAGGATCCTCAATCCTCTGTCTACAACTGAACATAGGCCCAAAGCTAGCCCCTTTGCTCTTATCTTATAGTTTTGGTCTACTCACAAGAGGACTTATCTACTTTCTGTCAGCATCCCAGCCCTTATATGTAAATTCTCATGGATGTTGAGTAGGGAATACCCCCCTAGGTTTTGCAGAGCCTGAAGAAGAAGAGGAGATAAAATATAGAGTCTATCTCTTATACTGTTGGCCCCTGGCCCAGAGATCCTGTTGATCATTGATGGCTACCTTGTAGGGAAATCTGGGAGTAAGCATCCAGTCTAGGAAAAAACCAATAGAAATTGGTGACTCCACTGGGGACATTGTGAAATAACCCTGATTTTCAAAAGAAAACAGTTCCTAGAAATAGGTGGCGACTCCAAAGTAATCTCCCAAATAGTCAAAGTAAAATTTATATGCAGGGGAGAAGGTCCCAATAGAATCCTCTATTTGAAGAGTTACCAGTAACAAGAAGGATGATGTACAGAAGAAAGGGAACCGTCTCAGTCAGTCACGAAGGTTCCCCTAGAAATAATGATGATATGCAGGATAACCCTAGGCCATCAGGACAGCATGTGCCTTATTTTTCAAATACAGAAGCTGATATTCAGGGTGCATATGAGAGGCAATAGGGTGGTAGCCTAAGGATGAGGTCAGAGGTGTTCCAAGAACGCCCTTTCTTAGACCCTGGTGAAAGATTTGAAGAGGTAGAATCTCTGAGGGATGATGAAGATGATGACCAGAATGGTATGAGACCATCTACCTCCATGCCTAAAGAAGAATAGTTAGCTGAAGAAATCAAAAGCCTAAGAGCAGAATTAGAATATCTATAAGCCATGAAAGTCAAAGATGACATGAGACAGAAAGTGCAAGCTTTAAGGACTGCTCAAAACAATTCAATTCCTACCCTTGAGAATGCAAATGTGCAGAGACATCAGCAAAGAGATGAAGTGCAACATCAGCATAATGATCAAAGACAAAATGTAAATGATACTAGAATACCATTAAATAATGTAAGAAATCAGAATGCAAACAGGAATATTAATGCTAATTAGTTTGATAGATAACCCATGCAGCTAGATAGATTCAGACAGCTGGTGTTTGATGGTATTCCTGGGTATCCTAACCCCATTGACAAGCATCTAAGGCTGCAAGTGCCTAAATTTTTAGGAAATAACACTGTGTCAGGAGAAGATCATCTAAAGGCTTTTCAAAATGTCATGGATAACTTTGAGGTTGAACATGATGTTTTCATGAAGTCATTCATGCAATCTTTAGTAGATGAGGCTAGAGAATGGTACAAGAATCTGCCTGATCGGAGCATTTCATCATGGGATGATTTCAAAATGATGTTTAAGGAGCAGTGTGGTGACAAAACTAACCCTAGTTTTTTTGTAAATGAGTTCACTAGTATCACTAAAGGGTCAAATGAGCAAGTTACAGATTTTAATGCAAGATTTACTAAAGTGTTGAACAAACTGCCACATCACATGAGGCCAAATGAACCTATGTGCATAATATTATATATCAATGCTTTTGATGCCAAAACTGCATATGGATTAAGAGATAAAGGTCCTACTACCATCAGGGATGCTTTCAGAATTGCAGTGAATATTGAGAATAATAGGAAAGCATCAGGCAAGACAAACAGGAGGGATGATGTGAAAATTCTACAGAATCCAAACAAGCCTCAAAACACTCAAGGTAATACATTTGCCCCTGAAGATAAAATAGATAAATTGGCAAATATTGTTAAGGACCTAACCTATAGACTGGCTAGAAGTGAAAAAGGGATAGGTCCTGATAGGCAAGTTTACCAAAGGCAGGGAAAAAGACCATCATTGCATGATATGCCATATAATACCAATTGGCACAATGGTAAGCCTATATTCCCACATAACAACACAAATCAGAGAACTCAACATGTTAAAGAAACTCTTGATCCTCTAAAGAAAGCTATAAATATTTTTGATGATACTCCATGGTGCATAATCTGTCAGATGCCACATTCACAATCACAGTGCATGATTGCTCAGTCTTTGTATGATAATGTTGTATCCTGTAATGAATGCAATGAGCCACATTATGTGCAAGATGATGATGTTAATATGTTGTCCATAAGCAACGGATACCCTCCTTATGATGCTGATGAGAGTACAGATGATGGAACTCAAGCCTGTCAGCAAGCTTCTTATGATGAAGATAACGGAGATAGCTATGCATATGTTCAGAGCTCACACAGTTTTCTGAGTAATCTACAAAGACCTTCTGATAAGGAAATTAGGGCCCTCACAGCTGCAATAGTGGCCTAAGTCAAGAGCAACTACAATCTCAGAGGTAAAACTTAGATAAGCAGCCCACATCAGCCAGAAGGCATTTCTGCAAGTCAGCCAATGCATGATCATAAGGAGATTGAACCGCAAAAAAGGCAGTGGGGTAATAATAAGCAAAATTTTAGACAAAGAACAGGTCATGAATCTCAAGGACCAGAAAATAGAATCCCCCAGGTTGAAGAGCAAAGCAAAGGTTCCCAAAACAAGAATGATGATCAGGGAACTATGAAGATAAAAGCTAAATCAATCTAGGATAAGAATAAGACCGTGGAGCAAGCTACAACTGTCATACAAAATTTTGCTCCATTTGATATCACTCAAATCCTCTCTCAAATAAAAGTCTCCATTCCACTTATGGAACTGATGAAGGTTGAAGAAATCAAGAATAGGACAGTATCCCTAATTTCAAGAGTACCTTGTCAGGCTAAGCAAAATGTTCAGATCCAAGGTGAAAAGCATGTCTTATGTAATGAAGAAGATGAGGCTCCTGAGGTCTATTTAGGAGTGACTATGACAAAATGCCCTTCACAAGTGGGACCATTTTATGTATCCCTGGTTATAAATGGAAAAATAATTAGAAATTGTATGCTTGACTCTGGAGCATCTACAAATATCATGCCTTTAGCCATCATGCAACAAGCTGGATTGAAAATAGACAAGGCATGTGGAAAATGTTATGCTATGGATGCCAAAGAGGTACCAGTTATTGGAATCATGAAGGATGTGGATTTCAGACTGGCAACATTTTCTGAAAAGAGATATAAAATGAATATAACAGTGCTTGACATCAAGCCACAGTATGGTATGTTGTTATCAAGAAGATGGGTAGCACTAATTAGTGGAAGTATGCAGTTGGACCTGTCATATGCTATGATTCCAATGAATGGTAGGGAAGTTAAACTTATCAGAGAAGAAAGATCATGAGAGATAGTGGAAGACCAAGAATCAGAGGAACAGATATGCTTTGTGAACACTGACTATGATAACTTCAAGGTTGTCTCAGATGATAAAGAGGATAAGGAGAAAAATGTTTGCATTGAAGAGCTGGACCAGCAAGGTTTATGGACTATGTTTTTTGATGGAGCTTGTGCAAAAGAAGGTTTTGGAGCTGGAGTTGTTTTCCTATCTCCAACTGGTAAGCTCCTCAAATTCTCCTTCTTGCTAAGGTTTACTTGTACAAACAACATTG
This sequence comes from Cunninghamia lanceolata, assembly GCA_027924645.1. NCBI lineage: Eukaryota > Viridiplantae > Streptophyta > Pinopsida > Cupressales > Cupressaceae > Cunninghamia > Cunninghamia lanceolata. The sequence goes on along the minus strand of BSBN01001272.1, from coordinate 12,206,113 downwards.
CAGAGTATGAAGCTTTACTCTTAGGCCTAAATATAGCTCTCAAACATGGAATTATGATGCTAAGGGTATTTGGGGATTCTGAGTTGATTGTATCCCAAGTTAGAGATAGGTATGCTTCAAAAAACAAAAGATTAAAACAATACAAGCATGCTGTTTGGGATACCATTGAATTATTTGATGCATTTTCAATAGGCTAGGTAGAGAGATCAAAGAATGTTATGGCTGATTTCTTAGCTAATGTGGCAATAAGGCCAGATGATATCACTCTATCAGATGTTACAAATGTGGAAGTTAAAATCAGGCCTGCAGTACCAGAAAACATATGCAGTTGGCAAGTGTTTAAGGATGATAAGGACTTGTTAAAATTTTTGCACTACATAGATGAATATGAGAATCAAGAAATTGATTTTCAAAACTTTGTAGAAATTATAGATGGAAAAGAAACTCTTGTGGGGAAAGAAATAATTCAGTTGAAGACCAATAAAATCCCTAGAGGGTTAGTAGCTTTAGAAAGAGCTTTTGACAGTAAAGACCAATTGGTCATAAAGACATCTCCCATAGACAAGGATGATCTAGAAGAGATAAATTTGGGGACATCTCAGGCCCCCAAGAATGTGTACATTGGTAAGCAGCTCAAACCACACATCAGGAGTATGCTGATTGCATTGCTAAAAAAGTATAAACATGTTTTTGCTTGGTCATATGAGGACCTAAAAGCCTACAGAGAAGACCTATTCCAGCATGATATCCCATTGAAGCCTGGAGCTAAGCCATTTAGACAAAAACAAAGACCTATTAATCCTACCTTAGCTCCAAAAATGCAAGAAGAACTCAAAAAGCTTAGGGAGGCTGGAATAATTGTGCCAATCAGACATTCAACTTGGGTGTCTAACCTTGTCCCAGTCAAAAAAAAGAATGGTGATATTAGGCTTTGTGTTGACTTTAGGAACTTGAATGTATCCTCTTTAAAGGATAATTATCCACTACCTAATATGGAAGCTATGTTGCAAAAAGTGACTGGTTGTGAACTCCTATCCATGATGGATGGATTCTCAGGTTATAATCAGGTGAAGGTAAAGGAATCAGAACGGTACAAGATTGCCTTCACTACTCCATGGGGAACATATGTAGATGTTAGAATACCATTTGGGTTAACGAATGTAGGTGCTACATTTCAAAGAGTAATGGATGTTGCTTTTGCAGGGTTGATTGACTCAATTCTGGTTGTGTATCAGGATGATCTGACTACCTATTCAAAGAGGGAAGAGCAGCATTGTTTGCACTTGGAGTAGATTTTCATTAGAGCACTAGAGAGTATGGCATTTTTCTAAATCCAAAGAAGTGTGCTTTTGGGGTAGTTGAAGGAAAGCTCCTAGGGCACATTGTTTCCAAGGATGGAGTTAGGATTGATCCTGAGAGAGTAGCTACAATTGACAAGATTCAGATGCCAAGGACAGTAAAAGGAGTTCAGTACTTCTTTGGACAAATAAATTTTGTTAGGAGATTTGTTCCCAACTTTGCAGAAACCACAAGGAATATTTCTAAGATGCTAAAGAAAGATGAAATTGTTAGTTGGGAAGGTGAAGTATGCAAGTCTTTTCAGGATATCAAGGAAGCAGTCAAGATGGCCCTTGTTCTTAAATCCCCTGATTTCTCTAGGCCTTTCCAATTGTTTTCATTTGCTTCTTTTCACACTGTTGCTGCATGTTTGTTACAGAAAAATGAGGATGGTTTTGAGCAGCCCATAGCTTTCTTCAGTATGTCCTTGCAGGCTTCTGAGTTAAAATATGATATCATGGAGAAACAAGCATATGCATTAGTCAGAGCAATCAAGAGTTTTGGGCCATACTTGGTAGGATCCCAGATAGTTGCATATGTACCTCATGCAGCAGTCAAAGACATTTTCACTCAGCAGGAGGTGACTGGAAGAAGGTGCAGATGGATAAATAAACTGCAGGAGTTCAACATAGAGATACAAATTACCAAGTTGGTAAGAGGACAAGGATTGGCCAAGATGATGGCACAGTCAAACTTGGAAGCATGCCAAGTCAATGCAGTCCAAAATGAAAGTGTAAATGTATCAGAATCTGAATGGTATAAGGACATTATATATTACTTGCAAAATCTGAATTGTCCTTCCCATTTCAGTGATAGTCAAAAGAGAACTTTAAAACTACATGCAATCAGGTATGTCATTGTTCAAGGTAAGCTATACTGGAAGAACCCTGATGGTGTGCTGCTAAGGTGTGTGGATGAAGATGTAGCCAACAATGTTTTGAATGACATGCATAGAGGATTGTGTGGTGGATATTATACTACCCAAACAATAGTTCATAAGGTTCTCAGAGTAGGATATTGGTGGCCCACTCTCTTTTCAGATGCACAAAGGTTAGTGAGGAAGTGTGACCCTTGCGAAAGATTCTCAGGAAAGTTGAGGTATGAAGGTGCTCTACCCCTTAGAACTGTAACTGTGGATGATGTATTTCAACAATGGGGAATTGACTTCATAGGGGATTTAGCAGACAAGTCAAGTGGGGGACACAGTTGGATTTTGATGGCATCTGATTACTTTACCAAATGGATTGAGGCCATTCCAACTAAGAGGGCCACAAGTAAGGTGGTGATGGATTTCATACTAGAAAATATTATCATCAGGTTTGGAGTACCATTCAAGATAGTCACTGATAATGCTATGTGCTTCAGATCAGGTGAATTTGTTGACTTTTGCAACAAGTATGGGATAAATCTATCATATGCATCACCATACCACCCATAGGGAAATGGTCAAGCAGAATCAAGCAATAAAAGCATCATGAAAATTATCAAGAGGATACTGGATAAGAACAAGAGAGCTTGGGATTCAAAATTAAAGTTAGCAATATGGGCTGACAGGGTGATAGTGAAAAAAGCTATTGGAATGTCACCTTTTGAACTGGTATATGGTGCATCAGCCAGGCTGCCTATAAGCAATCTCCTACCAGTTTATAGATTCATCCAAGAGAATGATGAGGAGATTGACACCTCATCGACCAAACATTTGCATGCGTATGTCTACTGACTCCAAGCCCTGGATAGGCACCAATCTAGCTCTATGTTAATGTTATATACCATGTCCAGCTTTGCATCCAAATACAAAATCAAAATCAAACTCTCAAACAACCATTAGGATAGTAGAATTAGTTTTAGGATCCTTAGTCCTCTGTCTACAACTGAACATAGGCCCAAAGCTAGCCCCTTTGCTCTTATCTTATAGTTTTGGTCTACTCACAAGAGGACTTATCTGCTTTTTGTCAGCATCCCAGCCCTTATATGTATATTCTCATGGATGTTGAGTAGGGAACACCCCCCTAGGTTTTGCAGAGCTTGAAGAAGAAGAGGAGATAGAATATAGAGTCTATCTCCTATACTGTTGGCCCCTAGCCCAGAGATCCTATTGATCATTGATGGCTACCTTGTAGGGAAATCTGGGAGTAAGCATCCAGTCTGGGAGAAAACCAACAGTGTGGAAGATTACAATTGAGTCCCAACTAAGGCATAACATGATCTACATATATCTTTACCTTAACAAATTTTGTTTAGGTCCAAACCTATTTCTATGTATGTTTGTAATGCCAACCTTGATGTGCATTCCAAGGTTGATGAGTTGTATAAAAACATGTAATGTAGTTGCAAAAAAGATGTCCTTGTGTGAAAATGTGAAGATAAGTAAAAAGGTGTATGAAGAGTAGAGCAGAGGAGTGTTGAACTACACTAGACAACTGAAAGGGGGGTGAATCAGTTGTCCCAAAAACTTAGCTTCATATGAACATCAAACCATCAACAACTTAATTGCTTATAATCAGATTTAATCATGGAAGCATGAAACCATAGGTTTAATCAAAAACACACATCCAACACAATTGACACTGGATTTTTACGTGGAAAACCCTAAAAGGGAAAAAACATGGTGGGTGTTAGCCCACAAAAATATATGAGTTATAATAATACCAAAAAATAGAGGCTCACTACCCAAATTTCTCACTGCAAAGAACGACTCACTACCAAAGGGTGGCTCACTACCAAGGGGTGGCTCACTGCCAAAGTGGTGAACTGATTAAGTAGCATCTACTCCATGCCAAAATTTAGTTTCATTGAAGCACAATATAACTTCTCTACTTTACTCTTTCACATCTTCGCACTTATCTCTTCATATTCACACTCACACACTTTTTCACAACTTTATTACATGTTTTTATACAATTCATCAACCTTAGAATGTACATCAAGGTTGGCATTACATTCATCAACTATTGGAACATTCTCCAAGGTCGGCATTATAAAACATATACAAAAATAGGTCTAGACCTATTACAAAATTTAGCTAAGGAAAGATGTAGAGAATTATGATGAACATGCCACACCTTAGTTGGGACTCAAGCACAATCCTCCATGCAGCAACATGCTTCTAAAATCTTCAAAGCATCTCCACAAATAGCGAAAACAACCAAGTCAGCCCAGATTGGAGTTAACACTAGGTTTTCTAAGAACATTCTTCTTTCACTATCCACACTTTCTTTATGGACCAATCCAAAGGTAGGAACATGATCAGGAGACATCCACAAGCACATTGTAATCACCAGGAACAACCGCATGATCTTTAACCACTGTGCCAAGAAGATCCTTCAAATCGGAGCATAAGAAAAACATTGTCAACTACTATCATAAAGAAAGGATAGCTTGTGGACCGCCAAATCACAAACCATTAGAATTGAAGGCACTTAACATTATCTCAAACTTATCTCTAGAACTATAGATCAAAATACTTCAATGCGGAGGAATATGGAGCATAACACTTTCTCCCTGTCTTTGCCAAATATATAGAAAAAGTTATTTTCACTCTGGTGAATTTAACTCACTCAATTCTTCATACCGGAGGCTCAAACTCAGAACATAGCATCTTCGAATGGACTTCTAAATAACTTCCAATCCGCAGACAAAGATATTCATTCTACAGAAAATGTGGAGCATTCTTCTGGACTATTCTTCTATATGCAATATATTGTTTCCACTGCAACTCACTGTTTCTACAGGAGAAGCTAATTTTCTCAATATCCTCAACATCAAGATTACTTACATAAGTAAATACAAAGCATCTTACTCATTACAAGCAAAAAACAAGATAGGAGCACAGTTGACACCAATGATAACACAGATATGTTGACATCAATGGAAACACCAATTAGTGATGCTGGCGCATCCCTGGTTCAAAGCAATCTTGCATCAACCAAAAAAAATATTTGCATTTCAGTTTGTTTACAGTTTAGTTTGTTTGTTTCTTTTCTAGCTCAATTCAGGTAGTTTAATTAGTAAGTAGTTTCAGTATCTTGATTTGCATTCTGTCACAGCAGCATCTTAAGCATTATGGATCTAGATTTAGCATCTAGAAAGGCTAATCTACACTATCCTAAGTCTGCAGAGCATTTGGATTAGTTACTAGAAAGTTATTGCTATCAGAAGATCCTTTGTTTTCTTAGTGCAGAGCTTTTTGATAGTCATGAACAATCAGCTGAAGGAGAAGATTTGTGAGCATTGGCTGACTTGTGGATCCTAATGATGCATTCTATAATGTTCCTTGGTTCATGGCTGACCTTCCTCATAGGTTCGCACTTCATTGTATCCGTTGGAGTAGGATTTTCAAGCTGATAGGTCTAACCTATCCAAGAACGCACGTTACACCTCTTCATCAGGATTCCATACCTCTTGTGGCCGACGCAGAGGAATCTGTTGTTTTAGATAAGATATATATTGATGTAATGGATCCTTAGGAAAGTAGTTCTCAGATAGTTAACAACATAGTGATAGCTGATAGTTTAGATTTGTGTGAAGGAACTTCAAAGCTTTATCTTGCACATGTATGTAATCAGGCCTGTGAACCCTAATTGTAAGCCCGCATGTTGCCGGCCAGAATGTATTTGAATTCTTTGATATATTAAATTATTGAATTTGCATTTGTTCCATTTCTTTGAGTTGTTTCTGTTGTGTTTACTCTTGCTGCACATTCTGAACAGTTCATTCTATGAACCCTCCTATAGTGACTGCACCAAGTGGTATCAGAGCGAAAGTTTGATTCTTTGGAGCAAATTGGTGAAGGGGATTCTTTAAAATCTTGTTGTGAGTAGATCACCAATCTGAGGTAGGTTACTTGTGCATAACTGATCATCGATTGAGAGGCAGTTGTCATTTGTAGCCCGATCGCTGAATTTGAGGCAGTTTGCACTTGATCCTAGGAAGATGCAACCACGAAGAGTTCCTCATGTTGGTACAATGGCTAATAGAATGGATGAGATGATGGAATTGATGAGAACAATGCGGATTCATTTGGATGCTATTGAAGAAGATAGGCAAAGAAGATTGACACCTAGACCTAATGTTGAAAGTGATGATGAAGAAGAATTTTAATCTATTAAACAAACTGGCAAAACCTAGAAGGTCATGAAGAAGAATCAGATTAGGTAAATATGTTGCAAGCTATTTCAAAGATTGGAAAGAGACCTACAGTTGATGTGCCAAACTATACTGGTAATTTGAACCCTGAAGAGTTGATTGACTAGATAAATGACATGGAAGAATATTTTGGATATGAAGAAGTTGAAGATCCGGAGAAGGTGAAATTTGCAAAGACAAAGTTTAAAGGACATGCTGCTATATGGTGGAAAGAAGTTTAGTTGGAAAGAAATAGAAGATGAAAAGAAAAGATTACAAAGTGGGACCGGAGGTGACAAAGTTGAAGAAGTAGTTTATACCTGCTAACTATGAGTTGGAACTATTGAAGAGATTGCAAAACCTAAGAAAAAAGGAGAAATCTATGAAGGAGTACACCGAAGAATTTCATAAAATGATCATAAGGATAGGACATAGTGAAGCAAGCAAGGAGAAAGTGGCTAGATACATCAATGGACTGAGATTGAACAGTCAAGAAGAACTAAGCATGGTAAGGATGACATCTTTGGAAGAAGCATATCAATTTGCCCTGAAAGTTGAAGAGAAGCTGAATAAGAAGCATGATCAAAGAAAAAGAGGTAGAGGAGTTAAATTTTAGAGAGGAAGATCATTTTCTAGATATGATAGATCATTTGTGGAGCAGAACAAGTTTGACAGCCCGTTGAAGAAGGATGACAGAGATAACATTGTCTACTAGAGAGATGACAGAAATTTTTACTGGAAAGGAAACCCTAGTGCATACCGGAATGAAGGATACTAAAGAGAAGGAAGAGGATTTGATAAGAGGATAATCAGAGGTACTTGTTTCAAGTGTGGAGGTGAAGGACATAGAGAATTTGAGTGTAATCAAGGTAGTACAAGCAAGAAAACAAAAAATAGTGGGAGAGTAGCCTATGTTGAAGAAGAACCTATTGAATCACCTATTTCAGTTGGCAATCTGGAGAAAGGAGAATCATTGGTGATGAGGAGAGCACTATTTCAAGTAGAGACGAATGAGGAACCATCATAGAGGAAAAGTCTGTTCAGAACTAGATACAAATCAGGAGGTAAGTGTTGTAAAGTTGTAATTGATAGTGGTAGTTCAAATAACCTAGTTTCAGAGGAGATGGTGACTAAGCTGTAGTTGGAAAGATTGAAACACCCTAAGCCTTATCAGATAGCATGGATTCAAGATGATCATAAGGTACTAGTAAGTGAGCAATGTTTGGTGAAATTTCATATTAGATATTATCATGATGAAATCTTGTGTGATATTATGCCTATGGATGTTTGTCATATCTTGTTGGGTAGACCTTGGCAGTAAGATAAAAAAGCTATGTATGATGGGAGAAAAAATACATATACTATAACAACAAATGGAAAGAGAATTACTTTGATTCCTTTGGAAGATGATCCTAAGAGTGAAGTGTGAGGGAATGCTAGAATTTGTTTGGTAGATGGAAGGAAATTTCTAGATTGTTTGAGACATGAGAGTATGTGTTATGCCTTGATTCCTAAGAAGCTTGAAGAATTGAAAAAAGAAACTGAAGAATCACAACCAGAAGAGATAAGAGAATTGCTGACAGAATATGAAGATATTATATCAGATAATGTGCCTGAAGGATTACCACCTATAAGGAGTATCAGTCATCACATAGATCTTATACCTAGAGCAAGTTTGCCTAACAAAGTAGCACATAGGATGACACCGGCAGAAAATAAAGAATTGAATAGGTAGATACAAGAGTTGTTGAGGAAACGTTTGATCAGAGAAAGTTTGAGTCCTTGTGTAGTACATGCAGTGCTTGCACCGAAGAAGAATGGAGAATGGAGAATGTGTAATAATTCTAGAGCAATAAACAAGATCACAATTAAGTGTAGATTCCCTTTACCTAAGATGGATGATATCATGGATTATTTGAGTGGAGCAAGATATTTCACAAAGATAGGTTTGAAGAGTGGATACCATCATATTAGAATCAGAGAAGGAGATGAATAGAAGATTGCTTTTAAGACAAATGAAGGATTATATGAGTGGTTAGTGATGCCTTTTGGATTGACAAATGCACCAAGTACTTTCATGAGACTGATGAATGAAGTTCTGAAGAAATTCTTGGGTAAGTTTGTGATTGTATATTTGGATGATATTCTGATTTTTAGTAAGACAAAAGAAGAACATTTGTAGCATATTAGACAAGTTTTGCAGAGGTTGAGAGAAGAAATTTTTTTGATAAACATCAAGAAATGTAGTTTCATGAAGGAGGAGTTGGTATATTTAGGATTTGTGATTTATGCGGAAGGACTAAAGATGGACCCTGAGAAAGTGAAAGCAATTGTTGAATTGGCCTACATCGTGTCAGTTGTTACTCCCGAATCAGTAGAGGGTTTACCAGTTCCAATGCATAGGCAAATTTGGCCAACGAATATAAGAGGTTGCAAGAGCTGCCTCCCCTTCACTTCTAGTTCTGCCACACCAAGGGGGAATCCCTATAGTTAAAGATGTAACACTGACTAGCCCAATGACAAAAAGATTTAGCTTGACAACAACAGGCAAAATACTCTCATGTGTGGACCAAGATGTACATGATACATCATAAGTTTGGCAACATTCTTGGGCACATTTGTCTGGTTGAGGATGAGAGTATGCAGGGGTCCTAATCCTACTCCTACAAACTAATAGGTTGGGATAATGGAAAGATTTGTTTTTATATTTTGGATGCAAGACAAGGAGTTTTGGATCATTACTACTAACCCAAGACCAGACTGGTGCCTATCTCAAGGTAAGGAGTCAACTAGACATATACAAGAGAATGGATTGCACTTTGGATTCAAGTTTCAAGAGGTTAGATTGATGCTTGCCTTACAAACATCACCTAAGAATAGGTATTTAGCTACCTCTACTTACATATACCCTAGCTAACATACAACCTTCTCCATACTTCACCTAAAATAATTTAATCCAGTCCTTGAATGGAAGTTAGAGATGAAGCATGTGATACATAAATCCATACCCTAGAACCTGAGAAACCCTTAGCAGCCAGATTCAAAAAAAGGAAAAGCATGCAACACATGGAGACAAGCAACTAAACACATGTACAATGCATTTTTCATATTAAACAACAATGAAACTAAGAATATCTGTAATATACATTCATGATGCAACTCATAAACTCCAAAATGAGATAGAATAGCAACGAAATGCCCTATTTTTCACTATTCACACAAAAATACTTAGGTCTTCAACCCCCACAAATGAGTAAACCATCTTCTATATACAACAAGGAAGGTGTACTCAGCATTGAAAGTACATGGTTGACTCAAAATCTGCTAGATATAGCGCATCATGAGAAAATGGTGCTCAAACATTGAATGCAGCAAGTAGAGGAGGAGATAGGGTGGTTGAACTCGAGCCTTGCACCACCGCCTAGGGATTCACATCTTCAATCAGGTACCTGATCCATCCATGCATTTGCCCATACCCTATGACATCTGCCATTAATGGCATACCAACCCGCGGCCTTGGGAATGTAGTGGACTATGCATTTTGCAACTTTTCCCGCCAAGAAATATGACCCTAATTTTTCAAATCATGTGGGAACTAATTATCCCATATTCATCTCACAGGGACCTCCTCAACACTTTATAAACTAGGTCATGAGCACATATGATGTCGGTGATTTTGCTCCAGACGACGCCAGCTTAGACCTCATCATCATCCTCCGTGCCATCGGCGAACCTCCTGCATGATATCATGATATGCAATATCACCCTGATATTTCATATCGCCCTGATGGCACCATCACCCGGTATTTCACATCACCCCAATGTGAAATGTCACCACTATCAGGAAAATCACCCCGATAAGAAAATATCAGCCTCCGGCACAACCTAATACATCAGAGGAAGATCCTCCTGCTTTGCTGATACCATACATCTTACCGATGATCCACCTCATCACATTCATGTCATCATCATATTCATATCCTTAGTGATCGGGGGAATCCTTAGCAAAGTTGCCAATAGTAACTATCATGTCGAAGACCACATGATGCACCCCACCGATCCTAATGATGTCATCGTCATGTTGCAATATCAGGGTGACATTCAGAGGCAAGGGTGATATTCGTAAGATCACCTGATATTTGAAATATCACCCCCCCCCCCGCAAAATATCAGGGTGATGGATAAGTGGATATCACCCCGCATATAAAACTGACGTTCGCAACATCAGGGTGATAAAACAGCATCAGGGTGATCTTGACTAAGATCACCCAATATTAGAATATGACCCCTCCTTTCAGAACATCAGGTCATATTGAAACCTTGCAGCAGCATTGGGGTGATCATAACTAAGATGACTGATGTTAGAAACATGATGACCCCACGGAAATATTAGGCCGATATTTAAAAATATGATGACCCCTCCCAAGAATATCAGGTCAGGCTGAAACATGCTGAGGGGGCACCAAAGACTTAGAATTTTTTGGATTTTTTGGGAGGGTGCCTCCAGATTTAAATACTTGAAACCTAAATGTTCATGCAAGCACCAACATTGGCTCTGTCTGGGGATGCATGCCTCTTGCAGGCATGGTGAGAACCATAGATCTCTGGGATGTAGACCAGTGCCTTATCCATTGGGCAACAGAGTCAAATATTGCACCAATCTGCATCACAAACACATCTTTCAAATAATATTTTGGCGGCCTTAGGTAGCTGAAAATGAAGAACCACAACTTTTTCCTATCAAATGCCTGATCCTGAACTAAAAAATCCCAACCACAGCTGAAAGCATTAAAACAATCTTCCCACATGCTAATCTCATCAATCACATGCTTCACCATTTTTGAAAGCTTGCCACTGTCAAGACTGCCTCTATCACTCTGTACCTTACAATCAGACATATAATCATACACATTATAATATTCTTTAGCATTAGGTAACATATGTATGTTATAATCCTTTAGTAGTATATCACATTGCTCTTGGCATTCCTCATCATCTACCTGGCTGTTACACATTGCCAGGCACTCATCCAGCTGATCCAAAAATTGAAAACATTCAGAATATATGAGATCATGAAGGTCATCACTTATATCACTTATTGACATTTAAAATAAAAACTGATCCACACCTATACTGCTGCACACATCTGAATCAAATGATGCTGAGCATTCATTATCCACAATTTGTAAACTAGTATCATCATTTTCAAACAGAGGGTTAATTCTGCACCAATGAAGGTCATGACTCACACCATCAAATGCTTCTGCAGGCTCATCATAAAGGGGATTCATACTCATTGCAAAGGTCTCTATTTCATCTTCATGACAATCCATTTCTTTTTCATTATCAAGTCTAATGTCATAAGAAGAACAAACCTGATCCATGAATTGATCATGGATATTATCTTTATTATCTTTAACACCTGATTGCCCCACATACAAAATTTTTGCTACTTCAATGCACTCTGAAGTTGAACTATCTGCATCATTTTCCAGCCCTCTAATGCTTCCTGATGAAACTGATATCGACTCTTGATCCATATGATAACAATTTCGCACAACTAGATCATTTAAACATAAATGCTCTTTGTTTAGGACTGGCATGCAAATATTACTTGGGAAATTATTGTTGTCAACTTCATTTGCTGGGCAAATCAAGACATCCTCCTCTATAACAGAAACATCATCAACTTGGAATGATGCAAAAACTGGGATAGCAGGGGTGTGAGTACTTTGACATTCATCTCCAACATTTAAACTATATCCCTCATCAACATTGGTGGCCCTAGGGAAGAATTTTTTTTAGAGAAATAACCTTTCTGAATCCCATACCACCAATTATTTTCAATGTCAATTGCAAACTGATGTGCTTGATGCAATGTGGTGGGCTCCTTATCTCTCAATCTATAACTCATTTTCTTATCAAATGCTCCCAAATAGAACACTAGGCACAATGCATCATTAGGTCTCATGCATTTTGGTATTCTATTCAATGCCTTCATAAATCTAAGGTTAAAGGCTGGGATCAACTCATCTTCTTCAATATGGATATACATAAAATCACTAATGACTGCAAATTTAGAAATTTTTTCACCATATTGTTCTAGAAATGTAGACCTGAATTCTTGCCAAGAGTTGACAGAGTAAGCTGGAAGGTAGGAGAACCAGTCCCTTGCTTCTTCATCTAGAGATTGAACAAATAATCTCATAACTACATCTTCATGGTCAACCTCAAAATCATCTATCACATTTAAAAACTACTGCAAGTGCCTTTCATCTGATTCATCTTGTATACCATTGAATTTGGGCAAATACTTCTTAATTTTAGGTGGAAAAGCATTAGGATAACCACCAATGCCATTAAAGTTTATGGGCTTATATCTGTCAGTGTTGAAACTCCTTTTATTACATGGTTGGGACTAACTAATATACATTACTGCATTTGACACTTTAGAAGGGTGCATGGGCTGACAATACATCTTTTTGTGTTTTTTGCAACCCTCTTCTCAACTCAGATTTTCAATCAATGACCTTAGGCCTTTAAAATATGAACTACTATCTCAAATTTCCTAAAGTCCACTAAATGAGTCTCTTCAACAATATTTCATGCTTCAATTGAAAATATAAACTATATTCTCAGCAAATACAAAAGCATACAAGTTTCACCAACATTTCCCTTCTAACCAGTGCTATTTCACCAAATAGGGAATCTTTCATACAATTTATACAAATACCTGGATATGTTGCAATATTTGATAGGTTCATTTAACAGAGTCACCACCTCCTTGGCAGAGGAATGAGCTTCACATGACATGAGGCTGAAAATTCATTTCTTTTCTTTTTGGGTTCTCCAACAGCAGAGCCACACATAAAACTTTAAATTTGTTGCAATAAGGCACCTCCAGGCCTAATTCTTCAATCTTTTAGACTCATACTTTATGTATATGACATTAATCTCCCCAGTAGAGTCGCCATTTTGTTGGTTACTCAGATGGGCCACTAGATACCACTTTACATCAACTCCCCAGTAGAGTCGCCATTTTGTTGGTTGTTACTTTCGAATCAGTAGAGGGTTTGCCAGTTCCAATGCACAGGTAGATTCATCCAACGAATCCAGGAGGTTGCAAGAGCTACCTCCCCTTCACTTCTGGTTCTGCCACACCAAGGGGGTATCCCTATAGCTAAAGATGTAACACTGACTAGCCCAATGACAAAAAGATTTAGCTTGACAACAACAGGTAGAATACTCTCATGTGTGGACCAAGATGTACATGATACATCACAAGTTTGGCAACATTCTTGGGCATATTTGTCTGGTTGAGGATGAGAGTATGCAGGGGTCCTAATCCTACTCCTACAAACTAACAGGTTGGGATAATGGAAATATTTGTTTGTATATTTTGGATGCAAGACAAGGGGTTTTGGATCATAACTACTAACCCAGGAGCAGACCGGTGCCTATCTCAAGGTAAGGAGTCAACTAGACGTATACAAGAGAATGGATTGCACTTTGGATTCAAGTTTCAAGAGGTTAGATTGATGCTTGCCTTACAAACATCACCCAAGAATAGGTATTTAGCTACCTCTACTTACATATATCCCAGCTAACATACAACCTTCTCCATACTTCACCTAAAACAATTTAATCTAGTCCTTGAATGGAAGTTAGAGATGAAGCATGTGATATAGAAATACATACCCTAGAACCTGAGAAACCCTTAGCATCCAGATTCAAAAGAAGGAAAAGCACGCAACACATGGAGACAAGCAACTAAACACATGCACAATGCATTTTTCATATTAAACAACAATGAAACTAAGAATATCTACAATATACATTCATGATGCAACTCATAAACTCCAAAACGAGATAGAACAGCAAGGAAATGCCCTATTTTTCACTATTCACACAAAAATACCTAGGTCTTCAACCCCCACAAATGAGTAACACCATCTTCTATATACAACAAGGAAGGTGCACTTAGCATTCAAAGTACATGGTTGACTCAAAATCTACCAGATATAGCGCATCATGAGAAAATGGCGCTCAAACATTGAATGTAGCAGGTAGAGGAGGAGACAGGGTGGTTAAACTCGAGCCTTGCGCCGCCGCCTAGGGATTCACATCTTCAATCGGGTACCTGATCCATCCATGCCTTCGCCCATACCCTATAACATTCGCCATCAATGGCATACCAACCCACGTCCTTGGGAATGTAGTGGACTGTGCATTTTGCAACTTTTCCTACCAAGAAATATGACCCTAATTTTTCAAATCATGTGGGAACTAATTATCCCACATTCATCTCGTAGCGACCTCCTCAACACTTTATAAACTAGGTCATGAGCACATATGATGTTGGTGATTTTTCTCCCGATGACACCAGCTTAGACCTCATCATCATCCTCTGCGCCATCGGTGAACCTCCTGCATGATATAATGATATGCAATATCACCCCGATATTTCATATCACCCTGATGACCGCATCACTCGATATTTCACATCACCCCGATGTGAAATATCACCCCTATAAGGAAAATCACCCCAACAAGAAAATATCACCCTCATCGGTACAACCTAATGCATCAGAGGAAGATCATCCTGCTTTGTCGATACCATACATCTTACTGATGATCTGCCTCATCACATTCATGTCATCATCATATTCATATCCTCAACGATCGGGGGAATCCTTAGCAAAGTTGCCGATAGTAACTGTCATGCTGAAGACCACATGATGCACCCCACCGATCCTGATGACATCATTGTCATGTTGCAATATTAGGGTGATATTCGGAGGCAAGGGTGATATAAGTAAGATCACCTGATATTTGAAATATCACCCCCCTCGCAAAATATCAGGGTGATGGACAAGTGGATATCACCCCCCATATAAAACTGACGTCCGTAACATCGGGGTGATAAAACAGCGTCGGGGTGATCTTGACTAAGATCACCCGATATTAGAGTATGACCCCCCCTTTCAGAATATTGGGTCATATTGAAACCTTGCAGCAGCATCGGGGTGATCATAACTAAGATGACTGATGTTAGAAACATGATGACCCCACGGAAATATCAGGCCGATATTTGAAAAAATAATGACCCCCCCAAGAATATCAGGTCAGGCTGAAACATGCTAAGGGGGCCCCAAAGACTTAGAATTTTTTGGATTTTTTTTAGAGGGTGCCTATAGATTTAAATGCTTGAAACATGAATGTTCATGCAAGTACCAACACATCGAAGAGCATTGGAGAGGTTAGATCATTTCATGGATTGGCTAGTTTCTAATGGAAGTTCATCAAAAAAATTAGTTTAGTTTGTAACCCCATGACAAAGACAATTAGAGGTGATAGAAAAGATTTTAAGTGGACATCAGGAGCAAATAAAAATTTTGAACCGTTGAAGCGGAAAGTGACAGAGCAACCTATTTTGGCATTACCAGATTTCAATAAGGTATTTCAAGTTGATTGTGATGCAAGTGGAAATGCAATTGGAGCAGTGTTAAATCAAGAAGGTAGACCTGTAGCATATTTCAGTGAGAATTTGAATGATACAAGGAGAAGATATTCAGTTTATGATCAAGATTTCTATGCCATAATTCAAGCCTTAAAGAAGTGGAGACATTACTTGTTGCCTAAGGAGTTTGTGTTGTATACAGATCATCAAGCTTTACAATATTTGAACAGTCAAGGTAAGTTGAATCAGAGACATATGAGATGGGTAGAGTTCATGTAGAGTTATACTTTTGTGTTAAAACATAGAAGTGAAAAATCAAATAAAGTTGTTGATGCCTTGAGTAGAAGAAGAAACTTGTTGATAGAAATGAGAGTTGAAGTGTTGGGTTTTGATGAATTAAAGAACATGTATGAGGAAGACATTAATTTTATAGAACCTTGGAAAGCATGTAAGGAACCTATTGTGATAGATAGGAGTAAGTGGTTAGATTATTTCATTCAGGAAGATATGTTGT
Source organism: Cunninghamia lanceolata (assembly GCA_027924645.1). Lineage (NCBI taxonomy): Eukaryota > Viridiplantae > Streptophyta > Pinopsida > Cupressales > Cupressaceae > Cunninghamia > Cunninghamia lanceolata. The sequence continues at coordinate 12,189,677 of BSBN01001272.1, read as the reverse complement.
TCAAAGGAAGTTAGTTGTGCATACCTAGAAGTTCAATGAGAGATAATTTGATCAAGGAGAAGCATAGTGGTGGATTGGCAGGACACTTTGGTGTTGATAAGACAGTGTCTTTAGTGAGTGAAAATTACTTTTGGCCTTAGATACATAAGGATGTTCAAAGATTTGTACAGAGTTGTAGAGTTTGTCAAGTTGTAGAAGCGAATAGTCAGAACACTAGATTGTATAAACCTTTGACAATACTGGAGAGACCTTGGGAAGACATAAGCATGGATTTTGTAATGGGACTACCTAAGACACAGAGAGGACATGATTCAATATTTGTAATGGTTGACAGATTTTCAAAGATGGCTCATTTCATACCTTGCAAGAAGACAACTGATGCAGTGCATTTAGCTGACTTATTTTTCAAAGTGATTGTGAGATTGCATAGATTACCTAGGAGTATAGTTTCAGATAGAGACACAAAATTTTTTGGATACTTTTGAGAGGAACCTCCTACAACAATATAATGAAAAATGCACAAAATAACAGAAATAGCAGAACATAGAAGGAATTTATTAATCGCAGGCCACTTTGAGGGGGCAACCTCCTTTGAGAAAGCTCAATACAATAAACTCATGGATGCCTTCATTGGCCTCAACACGTACTTATATACTAAGTCTAATCTAAACAACTATTACTTCCCATGAATTTGGGATAATACAATATACTCACAGGATGACTTACAAAGCATATGCGTCCAAATGTAATATACTAACAAAGTAAACAGAAGGGCTAAACATGGGTTCCTAACATCCCCTCCCTCTTTAAAAAGCTCTGCCCTCAAAGCGTAAGATGTGGAAATTGTTGCTGAATCTGAAGGAGTGGTTCTTCTGTAGCAATCTCTGGGTGCATTCCATGCCACTGAATTAATACCTCTGGGATGGATCAAGAGCAAAGAGGATGAGTGCGCCTGTTGAGGATTACCTCTAGCTCCAAAAGGATGGATCCTTCATATGGAGTCATGTTAGATGCAGTGTGGTAGAATGTATTATATCACCATTCAATGAGAGGGAGCCACTTTGCCCACTGATGCTATTGTTCTGAGGTATCACATGCAGCCACAATCTGTTGAATTGCCCTATTCATTCCCTTCCAAAAGAAGTGACGCCATGCCCGCTCATAAGGTTTGAGGAACCCAGAGTGCCTTACCGATGGAGAAACATAGAGTTCATAGAAGATATCATGTGGGACAGATTCCAACCAATTTGGAATAGACATAGAAATAGATGAAAGAGAAGCTTGGTCATCACATGTGCAAGAACAAGAATCCGCCACAATATTGTTCGTACCCTTCTTGTAAGTGATCTCATAGTCATAACCCATGAGTTTGCTGATCCTTTTCTATTGTGCTAGGGAGGAGACCCATTGTTCTAGGAAATATGATAGGCTCTGGTGAGCTGCCCCAATGCAAAAATGATTCCCTAATAGGTATGGCCGCCCCTTCTGTACTGCATGCAAAATAGCCATCATTCATTGTAGAGTCGAAGGAGTAGTGGAGACCATGGATGGTTGCATCTGAATGGAGTGAAGCTGAGCGATGACACCATGTGAATTCTTCTTAAGAAGCTTTTCCATGCGATGTGAACTTATGATGCTGAGAGACCCTGGTTGTAAGCCCTTCAATGTGTGTTTGTGCCCATTGTCTAAAAACTGCATCCAAAGTTTAGCAAAATCCCATAAGATGGGTCCAAGTGTGCATAACCATTGGGTGCCCAAAACCACATCACATCAGCCTAAGGGCAAGGCAAACATGTCAGAGCATAGGTTATAATCTCCAATATAGATATGCACATTGCGACACTTCCTTTTGCAAGGTAATGTGCCCCCATTGGAAATCATGACTTCAAAGTTTGAGTAAGGATGAACAAAACAATCAGCCTATTTGGCTATTCGAGGGTCAATGAAGTTATCAGTACTACCAAAATCAATGAGTATTGTAAGAGGGAGCTTCTTGAAGTAACCCTTGACCCACATGGTTTGTGGGGTGGTGACTCCTACATAATGGAGAGAGATCTCTGGGTGGTCTTCCTAAGAAGTAGGGTCAACAGGTGACTGCTGAGTTTCAACCTGATCAGCTACTGTATCCTGAGCATCTGCATAAACTTTAGTTTCAGGTGGGGAATCCACATCCAAGAGATAGAGCATTTTCTCAACACATCTATGTCCCTGAGTGAATTTGTTATCACAATTATAACAAAGCCCTTTTTCTCTACGTGCCCACATCTTTGCTTCAATCAAATGTTTGATAAGAGTTGTTCTAGGAGTTGGCATTATTTAAGGGCTTTGGGATCCATATTTCTGAATCAAACAAAATTGGATTTGGAGCGTTGTTGAGCTATGATCTTGTCCTCTACTAACTTAGCCAACACTAAAGCTTCCATCACTGTGCTTGGGCAGAACATTTTAACCTCAGAGCGAATTGTATCCTTCAAACCACTAACAAAACAACTCCTGAAGAATTCATCAAATAATCCCTCTGTGTGATTGGCTAGTTTTTCAAATTCTATCTGATATTCTCTCACAGTACATGTTTGGCATAGTTTTGTGAGGGCTCCTGTGAAGTCATCAAAAGCACTAGGGCCAAATCATTGCAAAATGAGTTTGCAAAAATCTGTCCATTTTGGCTCTTCATGAGCTTTAATGTACCAATAGAACCATTGAAGGGATTCATGTTCCAAATGAAAGGAGGCAAGTGGGACTTTGTTGACATCAAAAATATTATGCAAAATGGGATTTTAGGGGTTCCAGTAATTTTTTAGAGGAAACGGAGCTAAAGCAAGGAAGATATGGCAAAAAAATAGAAATTTTTTTACTCTTTTTTTTCCTGGAAATGATCTGCAAACAACTCTGGATAGATTCAATCAGTGATTTGTTAGCTGGTAATAGATATGGACCCCAGGTATGTTCAGCTTCCTAAAGGTTCAGAGGATTCACTCAGATAGCAATGTTGTCTAACGGCTTGCGTATTGGGGCAGTACCCCTCACTCCATGGCTCAGGTAAAACTGATAACTGCTTTGCCACAAATGACAGCTCTTGGTTTACCTCATAGATGGGAACTAGTCAATCAGGTAGGGGTTGTTACTCTTTTTGCTGGCAGATCCTCTCAATGGTCCAGCTACTTTAGGGTTCCTGTGGTACTCCTCACAATGAGTTTTAGGGCTATACCCAGACACTTCCCACAGTTAAGTGGATAGGGATTATTCCCTAATCTGAACCTGCAATTGAAATGAACAATAAAGATGCAAAGAAAAAAGAACTACTGCAATAATCACAGTACCTGGAGGCCACTGAGAAAAAAATTTGGCAAAAATTCCACCCAGCGAGCCCAAGAAAGTGTTCTGATACCAGATGAGAGGAACCTCCTACAACAATATAATAAAAAATGCATGAAATAACAGAAATAGCAGAACACAAAAGGAATTTATTGATCGCAAGCCACTTTGAGGGGGCAACCTCCTTTGAGCAAGCTCAATACAATAAACTCGTGGATGCCTTCATTGGCCTCAACATGTACTTATATACTAAGTCTAATCTAAACAACTATTACTTCCCATGAATGTGGGATAATACAATATACTCATGGGATGACATACAAAGCATATGCGTCCAAATGTAATATACTAACAATGTAAAGACAAGGGCTAAACACGGGTTCCTAACAACTTTTGGAAGACACTTTGGAAGAAGATGAAGACAGATTTGAAGTTCAGTTCAACTTTTCATCCACAGATAGATGGACAGACAGAGGTAGTGAATAGGAGTTTGGGAAACTTGTTGAGATGTTTGGTTGGAGATAAGACAGTAATGTTGTGTGGTTACACAAAATGCCCCATTTTGACTTGACAAAATAGGGACCCAACTTTTGTTTGGCTTGGCTTGTGTTTCCTGCTTTCTAGCGGTCTGGTAAAAGTAAGTCATGCAGACATCCTGCATAAGGAGGATGGGGTAAGTCATCATCATGAGGTTAGTTTATCAAAGTTCTTGTTTCGTTTCATTAACCTCATATTTGGAAAGTGTATTAAATTTCATGAAGGTTTACCTTTTACATCACCATGATATTTCTTAAGGGGTGAAAGTTATGAATGGTTAAAATCCTGGTCAAACCTGATGTTCCAAGGGGAGGATCATATTTCTCAATATCAGTCATCTTACGAAAGATCGCCCCGATCCAATTTTATCACCCGATAAATCATCCGGTTTGCGACCTATGGACGTCAAACTTAAGTGGTAGAGATACTTACCCGTCAAAAAGTAACATATATTTCGTACGGATGATATTTCAAAACATCACCCAATATTCTAAATATCACCTTATCTTTCAAATATCATCCAATCGTGAAATATCACCCTAAAGCCATTATCCTGATGACTTCATCTGATCCCGATAACAAACAAAATCAACATGATGATGATGTCAGCATCATTTTACCTTGTGAAGGTATATTTCATAACATCATCCTTTCACAAAACATGACGATGACATCATAGTGCTTCAACAATAGACTAAGCTAATATCATGGTGACATCATCATGATATTCCCAGAGAGGTCACTAAAACAATGCGTAGGGTCATCATCCTTTTCAAAATATCACCCAATATTTTGAACATCACCTGATCTATTATAACATGACCCGATGGTTTGAAAATAACCCAATATATCGACATACATTTTCCCGCTAAGATGTGGATGGTCATGAACTACGAGAGATGGTCATATATTGAATATCACCTGATATTCAAAATATCCCCCGATATTTCAAAAGATCATCCTCTTCTTCTAGCCGTGCGACATTAAATGCTTATCAATGCGGTAGGTGCTTCCCGCAGATTGTTAGCGCGATGATCACACTTGGCAATATCCAGAGATTTCTGTGCAATAAATCAATGATTAGGGTCAATTCAATTAGATTATGCCCTAAATGACCAAATGAATAGATTTAAAGTGAATTTACAATGTCATTATACACTTACCTTGCAAACAAATTTAGAATTTACAGAGAACAGAGATTACAGACCCTCATACGAGCTATCTGCTGATGGTTACAGCTTGCTGAGAACAAAGCACATGATCTACAATGGTATTTGATTTTCTTCCGTAATCACTAGCATAATTTAGAGGATAAACACATCAGGTAAGTAACTAAAATCCCTTTTGTTGCTTTGCTCTGCATATATAGGTAGTATGATGTTACTGGTTTAGGGTTGTGTCCTGTATATCATGATGAAGTAATATTTAATGAATATATGCATAGTGCCATAAAGATATAGTATATATATGCATGCATAAGATGAATTGCAAATTGTGAGACCAGTTCTTGTCATTGCAAGAAATCATGGCAGATAAGAGATTGATGAAATCTGAAGCAGAATTTGCTAAGTTGATGTTTGCATAGCCTGATGGTGTGCAATTCAAGTACGGAGTCATAGGAGGACACACCAGGGGAATACCAATCTGGCAGCATGGACGGACAGGATGCACAGTCAGGAGGAGAATGAGTTGCTTGAATCCATTTTTGTGTCCGGGATGTGGAATGCAGCTAGTTTTCCATACTCCATGGAGGCTCCTGAGCTGGTTATTGAGTGTGCTAGAAATTACAATTCACAAACAAGGAGGGTAGAGAAACATGGCAGAGTATATACTGACTTCTCCATAAAGAGCCTTTCTGCCATGTTAAGTTTGCCACTGGGCAAGAATGTTGTCAGCATGAACCTGAAGAAACTGGTAACAGAATATGAAGCTAATAAGAAAACTGCCAGGAAAAGAATGTACGGATGGAGGGCCAAAAATAGTACTTATCCAGCCGCAGCCAAGTTGCCCGTTCATTTATACAAATATGATTTTGATGATGAATATCAGTTCATGATCGCTCTACTCAGTTGGGTTACAGGCCAGCCAACAGCTGGAAATTTCAAAGATTGGATGTATGGGATCATCCTGATGTGCATATATACTGAGAACAGGCCATTATGGGCCAAAATAACAAGTGATGCTATAGATGAGCAGCTGTTAAACTTGGGAGGTACAGAATGTGCTTTTTACATGACTTCATACCTTGTTTATGCATGTGCATACAAGGGTACATTTAATGCACTGACTACAGTGGGGAAAATTGGTGGCACAACCAATGATGCACACATATGGGATCACTATCCCCAGCTGCAAGGAGTAAACTACCTCCAAGATTATAAGCTGGTGAATGATGCATTCTCTATGCATCTGGTAAGGACCATGGAAGAAGACAGAACTAAGAGATTGAGCATGGAAGCTCAGGAAGTCATATATAGGCATGGGGCCTGGTATATTCAATTTGCAACTTCCTCCTATATTAGGATTGAAGGATTTGCAAGAAAACACCTCGTGCTCCCAAGATATCCAACTGATGCAGTAGTGTTGATGGAGTTCATGAGGCAAGTTCTTACAATACTGGATGCTCATAAAGCCAATAACAAAATTCCACTAGTATTGTTTCCAGTGACCATGGGCTGGTATATATGCCTAGATTCTAAAAATATTAAGAAAGCCATAGCTAGCCTAACAATGATGCAATTACAGCCATTCCCATTGATAAGATCATATGATCCATATGGAAGGATGCAAAAGATCATGGGACAACCCATCCACCAAAGGAATCTTGAGGATTTTTGGGCAGACTGTGAAGATGAGGCTGAAGCCAGAAGAAGAAGATATCAAAGGCTGACCCTCAACCAAATCAAAACCTTTGGCTGTATCCAGGTCCTAGTGCAATTGAAGAAAGATGATGGTAGGATAATAGCTAATGAATATGAAGAGAAATAGATATACAATGATACCATATTAGCTCCTGATCTTACTATACCTGAGGATATTTCATTAGATCCATTCACTGGCAGGATATTATAGCTAACCCAAGCATGGGTTGATGATCAAATTAATGCCTTGAAAAAGAAAGGAATGGCCCTCACTGTGGATAATAAAAAGAAAGTACAAGATGTCTCAAGTGATCAGTATGATGATTTCCTTATTGAGAAGAGGAAATCCAAAGGAGACAGGTTGCCACCTCAGCAACAACAAAGCAAAAGACCTCCTAGAGGCAAGAAAGCAGAGAATGAAACCAAAGGGGTTATTATTGAAAGAATAGCAACAACGGCTATTGAAGCATCAGCTTCAAGGCAGGCTTCAGCATCATCTGCGCCTCCTCCATTCGATAAACAAAAGTCTAACAGAATCCAGAGGGTAGATGCAATGGTTACTAAAACCTTTGAAGAAGGTCAAGCTTCACAAAAACAGGTGGAAGAGGATATTCCTCAAGAAGAAGAGAGTGAAGAAGAAAGTATTTTACCTCTCACTAGGAAAAGAAAAGGACCTCCAGTGATGACACCCACACCAAAGAAAATAAGAACATCCATGAGAGGTGAGATAACACAAAGTCCACTCATGCTAAGAGGGGCAGGTAGTGAAGTTTTTAGAAAGGAGTTACAACACAATGTACCACTTCCTACTATTGTTCAGTTTAAGACTGAACAAGCAGAGGAGCAATTCAAAGAAGCCTCTAGGCAGGTCCAAGGTAATCTTGTTTCATTGGAGGAAACAGTAGACTTATCTGATGATGATGTGGTGAAAGATGTAACTGCCCAACAGATGGAAACACTTGCTGCAAGCACCCGCATCACCCCCTTTGGGACCCCATCAGTAGAAAAAACTGTAGAGAAGCAAGTGGAATCAGAAAAAGAAAAGAGCCTAGAGAAAATTGTACAACAAATGGGGCTAGATACATTAATTGATCAGGTAACAAATCCTGCAGTTGTAGATTTGACATATATAGAGGATATAAATCCTAAAGATATGGTAGGTGCACCTGAAGAGGTAGATAAAAATGAAGAAACCAAATTGATAGAGGTGGAAACACACACTCCAGATTTGGGTCAATCATAACAAGATATATCTGGTGAACTCAAGGTAGTGGAAGTCCAAGAAAAGGGAGAGATGAACAAAGATATATCAGGTCAAGATGATCTGAAAGTTCAAGAAGTATGTGCATCAGGTGTAGAAAAAGAAATGATGCAAGATCAAGCAAAAGCACCTGATGAAGTAGATAAAATAAGATCCCTAGATACAAACATGCCTCAAGATGAGGAAATCAATAAAATAGATGAAATAAGAGTGGAGGAAGCAAAAGATCAAGATCAAGATAAATAGGTAGATGATCAACAGGATCAACCTCTAGAAGAAGAAGAAGCTCCACGTTAGGAGGATGTACCAAAAGATTCCCCTCATGTTGAACATCATGAGGAAGACAAAAGAAAATCACCCTCCCCGTCGAACATGATGGTGGACACAGGAGATAAGGATGATCATCATGATGATGATGATAGAAACCAAAGATCTAAGGATCAAGTTCCTTAGTGGCTGGAAATAGAAATTGGCACAGGATCAGGTATGGAAATACAAGAATTTGATTTATCTACTTTATTTTCAGAAACCTTGATAAAACCAAAGAGGAAGGCCAGATTGACTTCGGCCATTAAAAGAGATCCTACAACAGGTAGAAGAACAGCTCAAATAGCACTCCCTACTATAGATAAAGAGAAAGGTAAAATTACTATGGATGAATTCCAGATCAGCATAGTAGATTTGGGGTTTCCTAATGAAGACCAAGAGGGTCAAGAAGGTAAAGACATCATAGATTCATTGATTCAAAAGGTTAAAAGAGAAAAGGAGAAAAATAAGCAACACAAAGAGCACATTGCTCAATTGCATACATACATAAAAGGGCTAACTAACCCTAAAGATACTTCAACTGATCATGCAATCCCATTGACTATTATTTCCCAAGAGGAGGTAAATAGGTTGGATCTCATGAAACATGAGTCATCCATATTGAGGAAGTGGATGTTATCCACATTGGATGTAGCAGAAGATGTAATAAAGGCCTCTTTGAAGAGGTGGAACTCCCTTAGCATCTCCAGGAAGAAGGTAGATAAACTGCAGATGGAGACTGGGAAAAGGTCATTTCAAATGGAGAAGACATTGGCTGTCCTAGGTGAAATAAGGAGGATTAATCCTCAATTACTCAAAAACAAATAGGGATTGGATAATAACAATGCATTATTGATAGATAGATGGTACAAGGACATCCAATTTGAGTGTGATGTGCTTAAAAGATGCAACAATAAACTGAGAGATATCAGCATGAAACTGGATGATATGATGTCTTTTGAGGCAGAAGTTTTGGAAGCATTGGAAGGGAAGGTGGAAGGGAAGATAGAGAATCAGGATGAAGAGTTTGCAATCAAGGCTCTACACAACAATTTCCAATCAATAGCAGATGATCCACTTAATCAGTTAACAGAGGAAGTCTTAGACAAAATGATGAGGATCAAAGTCAAAATGGAAAACTACAATGAGACACTAAACAACAAGAGGAACAAATTGGAGAATATCAAAAGTAAATATCAAATGCATAAGCATGCCATGATCAAGGCAAGAACTCAGGATGGTGGAGAGTTAGAGAAAGTAATACAATTGTATGAAAATGTCAGGATTATCATGCAGGCTCATATACAAGGTCACAGTCATCATGATGGTGAGGATATGGCGAGCGATGATCCTGATGCTCCTAGTGATGATGAAGATGCATCATAAAGTAAAATAGTAGCATCTTATACTTAGTGAAAAAAGGTATCTCAAATGGTTGCCAGCTGGCAACTTGTGCCACGTAATGAAGTTGACAAAGTCAAAGAGGGATATTCACCGCAGATATTCATAGACAAATCTTGATCATAGATCATTTTGTAACGGATTTCTCATCTTACTCTATAAAAGGTGCAGGAATGCCTCATTTCAAACATTGGAAACTTAATTGAAATCTGTTTGCTGAAATATTCAGGGCTTATTTCAAAGCTGATTGTATACATATATGTTTTTGCATACTTAATGAATGAGAAGACCTTTTGATTACAATTCATAAGAAATCTTGAGTAATCAGTGTATGAATTATTGATATATGCTGTGATTTGCTGCATCCCTTGGTGTGCATATCTACTTACATATGTTGTTTTCATACCATTCCTTTGAAGTTAGCATCAACTATATCTAGCTGTGGAATGTCTTGGTGAACATATGGTTTGATTTCTTCTCTTCATGATTGTATCTAATGTATGTGTGGCTCAATAGCTGAAGATTCAACATTAATTTGAAGTATTTCTTTCAATTTCTTTTAATTTTAGAGCATTTCCCTATCACAATTGCAAATACCAGATGAATCACAAGCAAAATACATAAAATATGTAGATATCTCGTAGATAATTGTACATCCTTAGCATATTTGGAAATAAAGCATGTATAACTGATAAATATCATGCAACGATTTGAGTATAATTGTATCATTTGATCAAACCATTGCATAAAGTGACCTTTCTGTGAAGAATCTTTATAGGAATAGTGTCATAATGATAAATTTCATGTAAGGCCCCAAAATGGAAACATCAACGCACATCAACCTCTGAGTAATGTCAGAAGATTAAGACCTAATCAACGGAGACTTGGGATCATGAATTCCCTGAATTCATCGTATCTTTCAAGATGAATAAAGGTTAATGTGTACTTTTACTCTATGCTTTTTTATGACTAACATCATGATCAACATAAATTGGCTCTAGAAGGAGGGCCATCCATCAGTATTTCAGGTTTGATGATACAGGAAGTAAGGTAATACTGAAACATCTTTAAATTTCAAGAGTTACTCAAAGATTTACTGTAGCAAGTTTGTACATGCTCATCATGTGTAAAGTTTTCAAGATTAACCATAAATACTGCAAGCTTTGTGGTAGATCATCCTAAATTTGCAAAGATTGGCCAATTTTAGGTAAATTTGTCAAAGTCTTGATGAAATACGCCTTAGAAACCTGATATCCTGTTGTAGGAGTCGCCATACCTCAGTATCCCCTCATATTTGCATAGTTCATGCAAATATTCCATAAATATTTGATCAGATCAATGATCCGACCATAAATATCACCTTAGCTGGTGAGTTCCAACCAATATTTACCAATCATCCAGCTAATTGTCATCAATTTTAAGAAATCCTGGCTCACAGGATAAATACCAAGTCACGATCCACTGGACCTTTTGAAGAACTACCTGTTAGGGGATTTAGACCTAGGATTGTAGATATCCACCATACTCCTGGTTCAAGTGCCTCAGGGGCCTCACCAGAATGTCCTCCTGTGACTCTTATCAGATTTCATATACTTACAGGATCTCCTCAGGGTGCACCTTTAGTCCAACCTCAGCCGGTTATACCTCAAGCTCAACCTCCTCCGGTTGCAATGTCTTTCTTTACAGTGGAATCACCACTAACTTTCACTGCTTATCATGAGCTGCCAAAGAATCCTGATAAACTTTGTCCAAAGTATCATCCTTATCAAGATGCGGATGATCATATTAGAACTTTTAAGGAAGCTTGTTGCAGGGGCAGAAATCAGCATCAGGATGTTGTGTGCAGATTATTTCCTTTTTCCTTAGGGGAAGAGGCTTATAATTGGTACATTAGTCTTGGTCAGGGTTCTATTGGTTCCTGGGCTGTCCTAGAAAAGGCTTTTACTGATAGGTTCAAGGTACCAATAGATCCTTCAATGAACTATCACATATTTGCTACAATCAAAAGATTTGAGAATGAACCTATTGCAAACTTCAATGCTAGGTTCCAGAAAATGCTATCCAAGTTAGTTGCTCCATATGTTGTAGCAGATGCAGCTGCTAGGAGTATCTACTATTCAACCCTGGATCCGTTAACTTCCATGTTCATCAAGAGAGCATATCCTGAAATCACAACTTTGGCAGGAGCTTTTCAAGAAGCTATTAAAGTCAATCAACAACTAGTACCTACTCCAACTCCAAACATAGCCTTCCCTACATTACCTGGCATGTATCCAACATATCCTGCACAATATCCTAATGGATCTATGATACCTCCAGCAGTTATGCCAACACCTTTGCAGATACCTCCACTGAGTATCATGCCACCTCCTAATGGGAATGGCTAGATGCCACAGTACCCTACACAAACACAGATACCTCAGGATGTAGATCCTAACAACAATAACACTGGATCTTCCTTCTTCAAGCCTGAAACTGAAAATGTAGTGGCTAAAGCTCAAGAGGAGAAGGAAGAGATCAAAGAAATCTCTGCTCAACTAAGAAAATTAACCATAGAGGTCACTCACCTGAGAAATCAGAATTTCTATTCCCAGTCCAATCAGAATAGAAATTATACCAATGACAGACCTAGTTATCCTGACAGAGGATATAACAACAATAATTTCAATAACAATGGTGGAAATAATAATAATCCTCAAAGACAGCCTAGAGTATGGAACTCTAGATGAAATAATGGTTCATTACCATCATCTTTGGACAATCAACCTCCAGGTGAACCAAAACAGACTACTAGAGTCAATCTTACTGAGGCAGCCCTCATCAACTGGTGTAGGATACACAATACTAATGCACACGCAGAATTAGACTATCCTCAATTCAAAATTGCTGCAAGTATTTTTCAGACTGAAGTGTCTAACACCTCAGGAAATCCACCTCAGATAGAAGGAAATGAAATTGTTCCTTGTGGTTATGATTCAGCCTTTGTGCTAGAAAGTTATACAAATCAGCCTCATCAACAAGCTGTGTCATCTCATCAGAGTTATAACCAGGCATGTGTAGAATCTGCCATGGCCTTTGAAACAAATTATGTGTTCCCCTTTGAGGATGAAAATGAGCCTTCAAATGAACATGAGGAGTTACATGCATACCAACAGCAATATCCTGGTAAGCATAACTACAACCTGAGAAATAATGCCAACAGACCTGCTGGTCCATTGACATCTTCTTTACCTCCAAATAACTTCAATACACCTCCTGATCCCAAAGCTAGTAATAACCCTAGGTTTCCCAAGGTGAATGCTCAATATCTAGCTCCACCAAATACAGCCTTGAAAACTACTAGCACGCCTCATGAGTCTGACAAACTAGTCACCTATTTGGCAGATGAAATGAAAAAGGTCAAGATCAGCCTATCCTTGTTAGAATTGCTGAAAACTCCTGCAATTAAGAGAGCATTTATGAAATCATTGGATGATCCTACTCCTAAAGAGGATCATCATCATCCAGGCCAGTCCAATAGTAAAGATCATGCTGCTAGAGATAACACTATCAAACCTAAGGTGTTAGCTATAGTCCAAGCTACAAAAACCTCCCACATGACTGTGTACAGGGACAAAAGTGAGTCACCTCCTTTCCTCCTTACCATTAGGATGTTTGTTAAGAATTTACATAATTTTCTAGTAGATTCAGGTGCGTCTACAAATGTGATGCCCTTGTCTATATGCAATGCTTTAGGTCTGCATCCTGCTAAATCCCTGAAGAAGGTGACACAACTAGACAAAATGGAAGTAAGTGTGGTAGGAGAGTTAACCCATATCCACATGCAGCTAGCATCTGATCCCATAATCCAGTATTATATTGACATTCAGGTTGTTGACATACCTGATACTTATGGGATGCTGCTTAGCAGGGATTGGTCTAAAACCCTCAACGGATACATGTCTACTGACTTCAGTCACATGTGGTTGCCTTGGAAGGGGATACCTAACCAGATAAGAATAGATGCCAAACCTAGGATGAAGCACATGATCATGGAGTATAATAAAACAAATGAGATCATGTATGTAGGCGTTGAGCCTGGAGTTTATTCCGTTAGGCCACAGACTATCAAAATAGAGGAGATCCTGATGCTTGATATTCATCATCATCATGATGATCATCAGGATGATGAAACAGGTGTAGAGTTTAATAATAGCCTTCGGAATGAGAATGTGATGGATCATTACAAAAATTTTGAAAGACACTTATCCAAGCAGATAAGGTGATGTAGATTACTGAATATACCTGCTAATAATATTTTGATTGATGGTTGGTGCAGGTTGCATAGTGAGTCACATTCAGAAAGGACTTGTGAAGCATGTATGGATATGATGGAATTAGAACAAACGTGCAGTGACGCATCATCAGCATCATCATCAGTAGAGGTAAGTTCATCAGATAGTGATAATGATAGTGATTCTAATTGTTGTTTGTTTCTTGCAGGAGCAGAAAAGGATAAATGTTGAGATGAAGGTCATGTTCAGATAACAGAGGAAATACTAGTGAACAACCAGGATAATAGTAAAAGAAGAGAGGAAATCACCCCAGGGAGTGATTGCTTGGTGGAGTCAGACTATGAACTGTCCGATGAAGATAGTGGTAGTGACTTAACTAAATTTGAAGAATTTCTGAGTAAAGAGATTAAACAGATGATAGAATAGTAGAAATCTCCACAGGAGGCCTTGATTGAAGGATGGTATAGATTACATGAGGCACCTCATTCTGAATCTACCTGTTCTATGTGCCTACATATCCTGAAGAAATATACATTGCCTAAAAGATCATCTTGCTAATGATAAAAAGAAAGAGGAGTCATCAATTCCACAAAAGAAAGAAAAGATGAGGACTAAAAGATCTAAAGAAGTTGAAACACCAAAACTTAGGTGGATATCAGGTGGTGCAGCTGCCAGAGCTGCAGAAAAGAAAGAAAGTTCAAGGAAACCTTTGGCTGAAGATAAGTCATGGATCCTAAGGTTTGATGGATCCAAGTCCAAACAAGGAGTTGGAGTAGGAATAGATTTAATCAATCCATCTGGAAAGTCCTACCTGGCTGCATATAGATTACAGTTCCCCTGCACCAATAATGTGACAGAGTATGAAGCTCTGATACATGGGATACTCTTTGCCCTCAAGAAAAAAGTTAAAAATCTGCATGTCTTTGGAGATTCAGAATTAGTTGTCAGATAGGTGAGAGGAATTTACTCCTGTAATTATAAGAAATTGTCAAATTATAGACACAGAGTGTGGGATTTAATTGAAGATTTTGATGCATTTAATATCACCCACGTCCCTAGAGAGCAGAATCATAGGGCAGATGCCTTAGCACAAGCTACCAGTACATTAGAGCCTTTGTCCATATCAGGCTTGAAGAGATTTTCAGTAGAGCTGGTGTCAGTGCCTTCTGTGCTTGACAATGTGACTAACCTCTAGGTGTTCGATGATGATCAACACATTTTAGATTTCATCTCAAACAGAGATATATTTGAAGCTCAAATCATAGATGAAAACAATATGGAAGAACATGTCTAGGAAGAAGAAGAAATATTGGAATTGCCCAGCAATAAGATCCCAAAAGGGATGATTGAATTAGAAACAGCTTTTGATTTGGGTAACATGCTGAAATAGAGGGATCTTCCAAAAGATGATGGAGGTCAATATGCTCAGGTTGATATTGGATGAGGTGATGACAAGAGAAATGTCTTGATTGGTAAGGTTTGCACACCAGAAGAGTTAGATGGAATAACGCAGGCCCTTAAGGATTACATCCATGTCATTGCATGGACTTATGATGAGTTGAAGACATATGACACATCAGTCATAACTCACACCATACCTCTCAAGCCAGATGCTAAACCTTTCAAACAAAAGCAAAGGCCGGTCAATGCTTTGCTTGAACCAATAATTTTTGAAGAAGTGAAGAAGTTGCTAAATGCCAGGATAATATTTCCTGTGAGGCACTCCACCTGGGTGGCTAATCTAGTGCCAGTGAGAAAGAAGAATGGAGACATCAGGCTGTGTGTGGACTTCAAGAACCTGAATAGAGCATCAGAAAAGGACAATTATCCCTTACCCTCCTTAGATGAAGTTCTGCAGATTGTTAATGGAGCAAAAATGATGTCATTCCTAAATGGTTTCTCAGGCTACAATCAGGTCATGGTTGACAAGATTGACAGATTAAAGACTGCCTTCACCACAAAGTGGGGGATCTTTGCTTATAGACGTATGCCATTTGGGCTAATAAATGTTGGAGCAACATTCTAGTGGGTAATGGACATAGCCTTCAAAGGCTTAATAAGAAAATGTATAGCCATATACATGGATGACTTAACAGTGTTCTCCAAGGAGAGAGGAAACCATGTAATGGATCTCAGAAATGTACTTAAGAAGTGTGAAGAATATGGTATATCACTGAACCCCAAGAAATGCATATTTGGGGTGACAACAGGTAAATTACTAGGCCACCTAATTACTGAGAATGGGATTATCAATAATCCTGACAGGGTGGAGTCTATCATGAAATTACAGTTTCCTGGAAGCAAGAAAGAGCTCAAATCTTACTTTGGTAAGATCAATTTTGTGAGGAAATTCATCACTGGCTTTGCTAAAATTGTCAGACCACTAAATGCCATGTTGAAAAAAGATGCCAAGATTGAGTGGACACCTGAGGCTAGAGCTACCTTTGAGGATATAAAGAAAGCAATATTAGATGCTCCAGTCCTCATCAGTCCAAATTACACAAGAGACTTTTATATCTATTCATTCGCTTCAGAACACACCTTTGCAGCAGTGCTAACTCAGAGAAATGAAGAGAAGGAAGAAAAACCAATTGCCTTCATGAGCTGCCCTTTTAAAGATGCTAAATTAAGATATGTAAATGTTGAAAGGTAGGCACTTGCACTGGTCAGAGCAGTCAAGAAATTTAGGCATTATATACTAAGAAGCAGAGTGATTGCAGTGGTGCCTGATGCAGCAATAAAAATGTTGTTAATGTAGAGTGAACCTAGTGAAAAAAGAGCCAAGTGGATCATTGTACTACAAGAATATGACATGGAAATTACACCAATGAAATTGGTAAGAGGACAGGCTTTGAGCCAAATGATATCTGAAATTGATCCCAACATCACAAGTCAACAGTATGTGATTGATGAGAGGGATAGTGGAGAATGGTACTCAGATATCAAGCACATCCTGATCACTGGAAGATGTCCTCCTAGACTGCAGGCTTCACAGAGAAGAGCCTTGAAGATAAAATCCCATAAGTACATGATGAAAGTAGTTCTTTTCAGGAAAAATTATGAAGGAATATACCTCAGATGCCTAGAAAGGCCAGAAGCGAGCAAAGTGTTATCAGAATTACATGACAAGTTTGGAACAGCACATGGCTCACCCTTGGCTACAATGCATGCTATCCTCAGAGCAGGATATTATTGGCCCACAATTTTCAAGGATACTGCTGAACATATTAAATGCTGTCATGTATGTCAAGTTGCTGCTAATAGAGAGAGATATGCTGCACAACCCTTGCAGCCAGTGATGGAGATGCATCCATTTGCACAATGGGGCATGGATTTCATAGGACCAATCAATCCTCCATCATCATCAGGCCACAGGTATGTACTAACAATTACTGATTATTGTACCAGGTGGACAGAGGCTGTTAGTACCAAGACATGCAATGCTGATAATGTCATCAGATTTATGGAAAATAACATTGTTACCAAGTATGGAGTTCCTTATGCTCTGGTAAGTGATAATGGTTCTGCTTTTGCCTCCATTAAGTTGTCAAGTTGGGCTTTTGATCATGGGATCATACTGAAGTTCTCATCTAATTATTACCCCCAAGGGAATGGATTGGCAGAATCCACCAACAAGAATTTGCTGAATATCATAAGAAAATTAATAGAGAAGAATCCTAGGGAGTGGAACACACTTCTGAAGTATGCCTTATGGGTAGATAGAACTAGAATGAAAACTGTACTAGGAAACTCACCTTTCCATTTAGTATATGGGGTAGATCCCATCCTCCCTGTAAATCTAAAAATTCCTACCCTGCAGTTTGCACAAGAGTACCTATGCACAAGAGTACCTAGGCATAGACAATAACCAAGAAGTCAGGTTGCTTCAGCTGATGCACCTGGAAGAAAAAAGAAGTCAGGCAATTGATCGATTTGCCAAACATCAGGCTGTTGTCAAACGCTGGTTTGACAAGAGAGCTAAAGTTAAAGCATTCAGGATATCTGATTTGGTCCTGATGTGGGATAAAGCCCATGAGAGAAAAGGAGACCATGGTAAGTTTGACAAATTATGGATAGGTCCTTTCCAAATTTCTAAAATATTAGGAGACAACACTTATAGGCTTAAGAACCTGACAGGTGAGGATGTTCCATTGCCAGTCAATGGGCAATTCCTCAAACATTATTTCCAAGCCTGAAGAGCTTCATGATAGTCATGTGTAACATAGTGTATATTTGTATAGTTGCTTGTACAGTTGTTGTGTTTGGTTTTGTGCTTTTGTTTTGTGTGCTTGTTGAGTTTTGTTTTGGTTAGTCAAGATGATGCAGCTCATCATCACAGAAAACAATTAAATTGTTAGGATTCAAGTAATGAGATCACATTTATGTATAGGTTGTGATTCATTCTGAGAAGTATCATGATCAGGTCTGTGATGACCTCTCATCAAGGTGCCTTTTCTTGACCAAAGTGAATCTTTCACAATGACTCACCTAACAGCCTTGGGTTTATTGAACACACAAGTATAGGTGTTAAGTGAAAAATCTAAAGGGACTCCCTTGCTACCAACCTAAATCAGCAAGTGACCATACCTTGCACACTAAGTTTACATGATGACATCATATGATATATACATTGAAATACTAAAAATCCAAAAATATAATAAAATTAGGCCATCTAAGTAACTCTACTAGGGCTATAAACACCTAATGGTAGTGGGGCTCTACTTAGGGAGATTGTATAGATAACCTTGTCGGGGCTATGGACGCTGGCTGGCAGCAAAGCTCTATCCTGGTTAGCTATGAGGGATGATCTCCAACTATGTAGCTTAACACCAGTTACTCATGTTTTCAACCTGCTTTTAAGATGAGGATAATTAATCATTTGTACACACCTGATCCTTTGTTAGCATTGTTACCATGATGAAACTTTATCATTCAGAAAGATCATGATGCTTATACTTAGAAAGAATTAGAATACTATATATAAATGTGATCACCTCACTTGAATCATTGGAATTTTGGTGTTTTCTTTGGTGGCAAGTTGTTGTGTGGTTACACAACATGCCCCATTTTGACTTGACAAAACAGGGACCCAACTTTTGTTTGGCTTGGCTTGTGCTTTCTGCTTCCTAGCGGTCTGGTAAAAGTAAGTCATGCAGACATCCTGCATAAGGAGGATGGGGTAAGTCATCATCATGAGGTCAGTTTATCAAAGTTCTTGTTTCGTTTCATTAACCTCATATTTGGAAAGGGCATTAAATTTCATGAAGGTTTACCTTTTACATCACCATGATATTTCTTAAGGAGTGAAAGTTATGAATGGTCAAAATCCTAGTCAAACTTGATGTTCCAAGGGGAGGATCATATTTCTCAATATCAGTCATCTTACGAAAGATCACCTCGATCCAATTTTATCACCTGATAAATCATCCGGTTCGCGACCTGCGGACGTCAAACTTAAGTGGTAGAGATACTTACCCGTCAAAAAGTAACATATATTTCGTAGGGATGATATTTCAAAACATCACCCAATATTCTGAATATCACCTTATCTTTCAAATATCATCCAGTCACGAAATATCACCCTAAAGCCATTATCCTGATGACTTCATCTGATCCCGATAACAAACAAAATCAACATGATGATGATGTCAGCATCATTTTACCTCACGAAGATATATTTCATAACATCATCCTTTCACAAAACATGACAATGACATCATAGTGCTTCAACAATAGACTAAGCTAATATCATGGTGACGTCATCATGATATTCCGAGAGAGGTCACTAAAACAATGCATAGGGTCATCATCCTTTTCAAAATATCACCCGATATTTTGAACATCACCTGATCTTTTATAACATGACCCGATGGTTTGAAAATAACCCAATGTATTGACATATGTTTTCCCGCTAAGATGTGGATGGTCATGTTACGAGAGATGGTCATATCTTGAATATCCCCTGATATTCAAAATATCCCCCGATATTTCAAAAGATCATCCTCTTCTTCTAGCCGCGCGACATTAAATGCTTATCAATGCGGTAGGTGCTTCCTGCAGATTGTTAGCGTGATGATCACACTTGGCAACATCCAAAGATTTTCATGCAATAAATCAATGATTAGGGTCAATTCGATCAACTTATGCCCTAAATGACCAAATGAATAGATTTAAAGTGAATTTGCAACGTCATTATACACTTACCTTGCAAACAAATTCAGAATTTACAGAGAATAGAGATTATAGACCCTCATACGAGCTATTTGCTGACGGTTACAGCTTGCTAAGAACATAGCACGTGATCTACAACAGTATTTGACTTTGTTCCGTAATCACTAGCATAATTCAGAGGATAAACACATCAGGTAAGTAACTAAAATCCCTTTTGCTACTTTGCTCTGCATATATAGGTAGTATGATGTTACTGGTTTAGGGTTGTGTCCTGTATATCATGATGATGTAATATTTAATGAATATATGCATAGTGCCATAAAGATATAGTATATATATGCATGCATAAGATGAATTGCAAATTGTGAGACCAATTCTTGTCATTGCAGGAAATCATGGCAGATAAGAGATTGATGAAATCTGAAGCAGAATTTACTAAGATGATGTTTGCTTAGCCTGAGGGTGTGCAATTCAAGTACGGAGTCATAGGAGACACACACCAGGGGAATACCAATCTGGCAGCATGGACGGACAGGATGCACAGTCAGGAGGAGAATAAGCCGCTTGAATCCATTTTTGTGTTCGGGATGTGGAATGCAGCTGGTTTTCCATACTCTATGGAGGCTCCTGAGCTGGTTATTGAGTGTGCCAGAAATTCTAATTTACAAACAAGGAGGGTAGAGAAACATGGCAGAGTATATGCTGACTTCTCCATAAAGAGCATTTCTGCCATGTTAAGTTTGCCACTGGGCAAGAATGTTGTCAGCATGAACCTGAAGAAATTAGTAAGAAGCTAATAAGAAAGTTGCCAGGAAAAGAATGTACAGATGGAGGGCCAAAAATAGTACTTATCCAGCCACAACCAAGCTGCCCATTCATTTATACAAATATGATTTTGATGATGAATATTAGTTCATGATTGCTCTACTCAGTCAGGTTATAGGCCAGCCAACAGCTGGAAATTTCAAAGACTAGATGTATGGGATCCTGATGTGCATATATACTGAAAACAGGCCATTATGGGCCAAAATAATAAGTGATGCTATAGATGAGCAGCTGTTAAACTTGGGAGGTACAAAATGTGCTTTTTACATGACTTCATACCTTGTTTATGCATGTGCATACAAGGGTACATTTAATGCACTGACTATAGTGGGGAAAATTGGTGGCACAACCAATGATGCACACATATGGGATCACTATCCCCAGCTGCAAAGAGTAAACTACCTCCAAGATTATAAGCTGGTGAATGATGCATTCTCTATGCATCTGGTAAGGACCATGGAAGA
Source organism: Cunninghamia lanceolata (assembly GCA_027924645.1). Classification (NCBI taxonomy): domain Eukaryota; kingdom Viridiplantae; phylum Streptophyta; class Pinopsida; order Cupressales; family Cupressaceae; genus Cunninghamia; species Cunninghamia lanceolata. Next base: position 12,168,262 of record BSBN01001272.1, on the reverse strand, counting down.
AGACAGAACTAAAAGACTGAGCATGGAAGCTCAGGAAGTCATATACAGGCATGGGGCCTGGTATATTCAGTTTGCAACTTCCTCCTATATTAGGATTGAAGGATTTGAAGGACAACCCCTCATGCTCCCAAGATATCTAACTGATGCAGTAGTGTTGATGGAGTTCATGAGGCAAGTTCTTACAATACTAGATGCTCATAAAGCCACTAACAAAATTCCACCAGTATTGTTTCCAGTGACCATGGGCTGGTATATATGCCTAGATTCTGAAAATATTAAGAAATCCATAGCTAGCCTAACAATGATGCAATTAAAGCCATTCCCATTGATAAGATCATATGATCCATATGGAAGGATGCAAAAGATCATGGGACAACCCATCCACCAAAGGAATCTTGAGGATTTTTGGGCAGACTGTGAAGATGAGTCTAAAGCCAAAAGAAGAAGATATCAAAGGCTGACCCTCAACCAAATCAAAACCTTTGGCTGTATCCAGGTCTCGGTGCAATTGAAGAAAGATTATGGCAGGATAATAGCTGATGAATATGAAGAGAAACAGATATACAATGATACCATATCAGCTCCTGATCTTACTATACCTGAGGATATTTCATTAGATCCGTTCACTGGCATGATATTACAGCTGACCCAAGCATGGGTTGATGACCAAATTAATGCCTTGAAAATGAAAGGAATGGCCCTCACTGTGGATAATAAAAAGAAAGCACAAGATGTCTCAAGTGATCAGTATGATGATTTCCTTATTGAGAAGAGGAAATCCAAAGGAGACAGGTTGCCACCTCAACAACAACAAAGCAAAAGACCTCCTAGAGGCAAGAAAGCAGAGAATGAACCCAAAGGAGTTATTATTGAAAGAATGGCTACAACGGTTGTTGAAGCATCAGCTTCAGGGCAGGCTTCAGCATCATCTGCACCTCCTCCATTGGATAAACAAAAGTCTAAAAGAATCAAATGCATAAGCATGCCATCATCAAGGCAAGAACTCAGGATGGTGGAGAGTTAGAGAAAGTAATACAGTTGTATGAAAATGTCAGGATTATCATGCAGGCTCATATACAAGGTCACAGTCATCATGATGGTGAGGATATGGCGAGCGATGATCCTGATGCTCCTAGTGATGATGAAGATGCATCATAAAGTAAAATAGTAGCATCTTATACTTAGTGAAAAAAGGTATCTCAAATGGTTGCCAGCTGGCAACTTGTGCCACGTGATGAAGTTGACAAAGTCAAAGAGGGATATTCACCGTAGATATTCATAGACAAATCTTGATCGTAGATCATTTTGTAACAGATTTCTCACCTTATTCTATAAAAGGTGCAGGAATGCCTCATTTCAAACATTGGAAACTTAATTGAAATCTGTTTGCTGAAATATTCAGGGCTTATTTCAAAGCTGATTGTATACATATATGTTTTTGCATACTTAATGAATGAGAAGACCTTTTGATTACAATTCATAAGAAATCTTGAGTAATCAGTGTATGAATTATTGATATATGTTGTGATTTGCTGCATCCCTTGGAGTGCATATCTACTTACATATGTTGTTTTCATACCGTTCCTTTGAAGTTAGCATCAACTATATCTAGCTGTGGAATGTCTTGGTGAACATATGGTTTGATTTCTTCTCTTCATGATTGTATCTGATGTATGTGTGGCTCAATAGCTGAAGATTCAACATTAATTTGAATTATTTCTTTCAATTTCTTTTAATTTTAGAGCATTTCCCTATCACAATTGCAAATACCAGATGAATCACAAGAAAAATACATAAAATATGCAGATATCTCATAGATAATTGTACATCCTTAGCATATTTGGAAATAAAGCATGTATAACTGATAAATATCATGCAACGATTTGAGTATAACTATATCATTTGATCAAACCATTGCATAAAGTGACCCTTCTGTGAAGAATCTTTACAGGAATAGTGTCATGATGATAAATTTCATGTAAGGCCCCAAAATGGAAACAACAATGCACATCAACCTCTGAGTAACGTCAGAAGATTAAGACCTAATCAACGGAGACTTGGGATCATGAATTCCCTAAATTCATCGTATCTTTCAAGATGAATAAAGGTTAATGTGTACTTTTACTCTATGCTTGTTTATAACTAACATTATGATCAACAAGTAAGTTGGGACTTGATTCTTTCACAAGCAGAGTTTACATACAATAATTCAATAAACAGAAGTACCGGAAGAACACCTTTTGAGATTGTGATCAGAGTGAATCCTAGAGGAGTTGCAGAGTTGAGAGATATCAGTGCAGAGGAAAAGAGAAGTGTAGAAGTAGAAGAATTTGTAGATCACATGAAGATAGTGCATAATCAAGTGAAGAAACATTTGGAGACTATGAACAGTAAGTACAAAGAGAAGGCTGATGAGAAGAGAAGACCTAAAGAATTTGAATTTGGAGATGAAGTAATGGTGTATTTGAGGAAAGAAAGATTTCCAGTTGGGACATATAACATGTTGAAGATGAAGAAGTTTGGACTTTGTAAGATACTTAGGAAATTTGATTTAGGAAATGCATATGAAGTGGAATTACTGGAGACCTTGCGTATATCACCAATTTTCAACATTACAGATCTTTATCAATATCATGAAGCAAAGTTCAGTGACAACATGGAAGAAAACTTGAAGAAGCAGTTACCACAACAAGCACTAGAGCAGATAGAAAACATTTTGGATAGCAGAGTTGGATGCAACACTAGAGGAAGACAATGCAAACAATATCTTGTGAAGTGGAAAGGAAGACCGGAAGAAGATTCATCTTGGATTTCTTAGGCTAAGGTGGACTATCTTGGTTCTCCCCTAGCCCTAGAAAAGTGAGGGACTCACTTTTTCAATTACCCTAGATGTCTGATGTAGGAGCATCCCTGGTTCAAAGCAATCTTGCATAAACCATAAAAACATTTTCATTTTAGTTTATTTGCAGTTCAGTTTGTTTCTTTCTTTTCCAATTCAATTTAGGCAATTCAGTCAATAAGTAGTTTTAGCATCTTGATCTGCATTCTATCACAGCAGCATCTCAAGCATTATAGATCTGGATTTAGCATCTAGAAAGGCTTATCTACACTATCCTAAATCCGCAAAGAATTTGGATCGGTTACCAGAAAGTTATCGATATCAGAAGATCCTTTGTTTTCTCAATGCAGAGCTTTCTGACAATCATGAACAATTAGCTGAAGGAGAAGATTTGTGAGCATTGGCTGACTTACGGATCCTAATGATGCATTCCATAATGTTCCTTGGTTCGTGGCCAACCTTCCTCATAGGTCTACACTTCATTGTATCCATTGGAGCAGGATTTTCAAGCTGATAGGTCTGACCTATCCAAGAACGTATGTTACACATCTTCATCAGGATTCTAAACCTCTTGTGGCTGACGCAAAGGAATCTGTTGTTCTAGATAAGATATATATTGATGTAATGGATCCTTAGGAAAGTAGTTCTTAGATAGTTAACAACATAGTGATAGCTAGTAGTTTTGATTTGTGCGAAGGAACTTCAAATCTTTATCTTGTGCATGTATATAATCAGGCCTGTGAGCCCTAATTATAAGCCCGCATGTTGCCGTCTAGAATGTATTTAAATTCTTTGATATACGAAATGACTGAATCTGCATTTGTTCCATTTTTTTGAGTTGTTTTTGTTGTGTTTACTCTTGCTGCACAATCTGGACAGTTCATTCTATGAACCCTCCTACCGTCACTGCACCAATTAGGAACATACTTGCAACAAGGAGTTATACTAAGCTTCAATGGAATTGAACCTAGGCCTGGAGTAGATGCTATCAAATTAGTTTACCAACCCTTGGTAGTGAGCCACCCCTTGGCAGTGAGCCAATCTTGGCAGTGACCCTCAACATTTGCAGTGAGCATATTGGGTAGTGAGCCCTAAGGCGGTGAGACTATGTTTTTTGGTATTGTTATAACATCTATATTTTGTGGGCTAACACCCACCGTGGTTTTCCCTTATAGGGTTTTCCACGTAAAAAATTAGGTGTCTCATGTGTTGAATGTATTATTGTGTTGAGCTTCATGTTTCATGCTTTCATGGTTAAATCTTAATAACAGTGATTAAAAATTTGATGTGTTGATAAGTGGTTAAAGTTTTGAGACAACTGATTTTGCCCCCCCCTCTCAGTTATCTTGTGCATTTCAAAAATTGGTATCAGAACAAGGTTCCTTGGAAGGAAGCCTAACAACTTGAGGTCAATCCAGGATGTCTTATAAGAAGGAAGCTCCACAATTTGATGGGATGAAAAATGCTTTATGGAAGGTACAAATGAAAATCCATCTCCTTTGTCTTGGTTATAGAGTGTGGAAAGTGATAGAGACAAAGTATACCATGCCTCAGAATGGTTTAACAACTGAAGATGAAATCAAAGAATATGAGTTAAATATAAAAGCTAGAGATGCTTTGTTAAGTGCCTTGTCTGACACTAAGTTGGTAAAGGTCATGGATCTAGATTCTGCTAATGAAGTCTGGGAAAAGCTAAAAAATCTATATGAAAGAGATGAATCTGTAAAAAGAGCCAAATTGTAGGGCATGAAAGTGAAATATGAGGGTTTAAAGATGAGCGAAGATGAAAACATAACAGCCTACATGCAAAAGGTTGATGAAATTGTCAATGGAATAAAAGGTATGGGAGGAACTATTGATGAGAAGGAAGTTGTGATGAAAATTCTTAGGTCATTACCTAAGTCCTATAGTCACAAGGTAGCTACAATTAAAGAAGTAATGACTGTAAAAGAAGTTGATAAGGATTAGTTGCTTGGAAAGCTTACAGCCTTTGAGATGAGAGAGTTTGGTGATGCTCTGTTGAAGATTAAGGCTGCTCTCAAAGCCAATACTTCAGAGAAGATCTCCAGAGCTGAGAAGTACAAGGTGGAACCTGATGATGAGCTTGATGAAATTGGAGCCAACTTTGTTGACAGACTGCAAAGAGGTTCCGGTAAGTTCAAAGGCAAATTACATTTCAAATGTTTTACATGTGGTAAGGTTGGTCACTATGCTTCTAGGTGTCCTGAGAGAATTGAAAGTAATAGAAAAAGATTTTAGAATAGACCTAGGGTTCCAAAGAAATGCTACTATGTTAGATATCTTGATGATGAAGGTGTGACAGATGATGAATCTGATGATATTAATACTAGTGCAAATGAATGCTTGTTTATTGCAATTAAAGAAGAACATGTGTCTACTAATCCTGCTAGTTGTGTGTAGGAAGAAAAATTAGTGGAAGAAAGTACTTTGGTTGTTTAGGTTGAGAAAGATAAGGATGAATGAATTATTGATAGTGGATGCTCACATCACATGACCAGTGACAAAAGTAAGTTTGTGAGTTTGGAAAAGTATGATGGTGGACTGGTTAGGTTTGGAGATATGCAGCTGGTAAGATATGTGGAAAAGGATCTATTTCTTTTGATGGAAACCACAACACTGCTGATGTCCTATATGTGAAGGGTTTAAGGCATAATCTTGTGAGTGTTGGTCAGATGTGTGACAAATGTTATGATCTGAGATTTAGAGATAATGGGTGCAAGATCATGGAAAGCTCCAGAATAGTGATTGCTACCGATAAGAATACTAGAGGTAACATTTACCAATTAAGAGGAACTAATGATTATTGTTTATTGGCTCAGATAGATGAGAGTTGGTTGTGGCATAGAAGGATGTGTCATATCAACTTTGATAATTTGGTGAAGATAAGTTCAGGAAAGGCTGTGAGAGATTTACCAAAGCTTGTGAAAACTACCAATACCATTTGTAAGGAATGTCAATTGAGGAAGCAGACAAGAACAAGTTTCAAGAGCAAAGAGCAATTTTCTACCAATTTACTGGAGCTAGTACATACTAATTTTTGTGGTCCCACAAGAACAAGTAGTCTGCAAGGTGACATGTATTTTATGCTGCTTATTGATGATTATTCTATACTGACTTAGGTCACTTTTTTAAAAGAAAAATTTGAAGCCCTAGACAAGTTCAAAGCTTTCAAGGTAATGGTTGAGAATGAGATAGAGTTGAGGATCAAATGCCTAAGGTCTAATAGAGGAGGTGAGTTCACATAAAATGAATTCAATATTTTATGTGAAGAATAAGGGATAAAGAGGCAGTCGCCTACACCTAGGACTCCTTAGCAAAATGGAGTTGTTGAAAGAAAGAACAGGATAGTTCAAGAGGCTACTAGGACTGTGTTAAAGGAAGCTAACCTATTGGAAGTATTTGGATAGAATCCATACATATTATTGTGTACATCTTAAACAGAGTTCAAGTCAAAGGTAACAGCTCTAAAACTCCTTTTGAATTATGGTATGCAAGAGTTCCTACAGTGAAGTATTTCAAATTTTTTGGTAGCAAATGTTATATCAGAAGAGAAGAAGAACTAGGCAAGTTTAATGCTAGATGTGATGAAGGAATTTTTGTTGGTTACTCTACCAAGAGAAAGGCCTATTGGTGCTACAACAAGAGATTGAAAAAGATCATTGAAAGTGCTAATGTAAAGGTGGATGAAGACAAGGCAAGAATATCAGATCTGAGTGGCTATGAATTAGATGAACCTGTGGCTATAGTGAATAAAGAAAAAATTGAACAAGAAGACAATCAAGATGAAGAAGAGGCTTAGGAAAGTGTTGTTAAGACTCCCAGATATGTAAGGATTGATCATTCTGAAGATCAGATCATAGGTGATAAAAACAAAAGGGTACTGACAAGGAAAAGAGCTGTAGAAGAACAAGTGAATTACTATTTGCTTTTGAAAGTTGAACCCAAAAATGTTAGTAAAGCTTACAATGATGAAATTTGGGTAAAGGCTATGGAAGAACTGATGCAAATAGAGAAAAATTAAACTTGGGAGCTAGTTCCTAGACTTGTTGACAAGAATGTGATTGGCACCAAATGGGTTTTCAGAAACAAGTTGAATGAGAATGGAGAAGTAATAAGGAACAAGGCAAGATTGGTATGCAAAGGATATTCTCAGGTTGAAGGGATAGATTTTGAGGATACATATGCTCATGTGGCAAGAATTGAAGCAATCAAAATATTTTTGGCATTTACAGCATTCAAAATTTTTAAAGTGTATCAGATGGATGTTAAGGCTGCATTCTTGAATGGTGAGTTGGAAGAATAAGTCTACATTGAACAACCAGAAGGATTTAAGTTATCAAACCAAGATGACACAGTGTGTAGATTGAAGAAGGCCTTGTATGGACTGAAGCAAGCCCCCACAACTTGGTATGCAAGGTTAGACAAGTATTTGTTGCAATTAGGGTTCAATAAAGGCACTATAGATAGTAATCTCTATTTCAAAATCAATAATAATCAAATCCTAATTGTTGTATTCTTTGTTGATGACATTATCTTTGGAGGCAATGAAGGTATGTGCATGAAATTTGGAAGGGAAATGTAAAATGAGTTTGAGATGTCTATGTTTGGTGAAATGAATTTCTTTCTAGGTCTACAAATTACTTAATTAGATAAAGGAATCTTCATTTCTCAATCTAAGTATGTGAAAGAGTTGTTAAATAAGTTTGGGATGGAGGACTCCAAACCAATATGTACTCCCATGGTGACTAGCTGCAAGTTGAGCAAAACTGATGAATCACCTAAGACTGATTAGAAAAGGTATAGATCTATGATTGGACGATTACTTTATCTAACTCAAACCAAACCTGATATAATGCATGTAGTATATCTTGTGGCAAGATTTCAAGAAGATCCTAGAGAGTCACATGTGATGGCAGTCAAGAGAATCTTGAGGTATTTGAAAGGCACATTAGATCATGGCTTATGGTATCCAAAGGATAATGATTTCACTCTTAATGCTTATACAGATGCAGATTGGGCTGGAGATGTTGATGACAAAAAATACAAGTGGAGGTGCTTTCTTCTTGGGAAATAGATTGGTTTCATGGTTGACCAAGAAGCGAGATTCAATCTCCTTGTCTAATTCAGAAGCAGAGTATATTGCAGTAGCATGTTGTTGAACTCAAGTGTTATGGATGAAGCAGACTTTGAAGGACATAATCTAGTTGTGTATGAAGATCCAATTGCAATATTTTGTGATAATAAAAGTGCTATAAACATTTCAAAGAATCCAGTGATGCACTCAAGAACAAAGCATATATCAATAAGATATCACTTTTTGAGAGAAAAGGTGACAGAGAATGAAGTAAAGATGGAATATGTGTCCACAAAGGATCAAATTGTAGATATATTCACTAAGCCTTTGCCTAAGGATACCTTTGAGTATCTCAAAGAAAAGTTAGGTTATTACCCCTCCTACTCTGAACTAAGATGTATAAGAATGCATCAGTCCAATAGTACCCAAAGCCTCATTTTTTTGGTCTGGATTGATGTTTTGAGAGCTACCTCTCAGGGGGAGTAGCTAGAGGTTATTGACATGAGTTCTTGATTAAGAACAGTAAGTGTTACAGTGTTGATGAAAGAACAATTTTAGTCTAATTAGATTAGCAAAGTGCAAGTATGTGCCCTTTGCCATTGATGTCAAAGGGGGAGAGAAATCATGTGAAAAATAGTGGAGATGTGGAGATTGTTGCAAGTATGTGCATAATCGATGTTGTCATTGATGTCAACATATATGTATTGTCATTGGTGTCAACTGTGCTCTTATTTTGATGCTTTCTTGTAATAAGTTAGATGATTTGCATTGGCTTATATAAGTGTTGAAGATAATGAGTAAGTGATCTTGATATTGAGTTTCCAAGTGCTTTTGAGAAAATATGCTCCTCCGGTGGAAACAGTGTATAGAAGAGTATCTTTGTTTACAGTAGAACAATCTAGTATGTTGCTTTGCATTTCTTGTAGGTTACATATCTTTGTTTGTAGATTGAAATTTATTTAGAGGCATGTCTAAAGATGCTATGCTCCAAGTTTGAGCCTCTGGTATGGAAATTTGAGTGAGTTATGTTCACCAGAGTGAAAACTACTTTTTCTGTATATTTGGTGGTGACAGGGATAATGTATTATGCTCTGCATTCCTCTGCATTTAAGTATTTTAGTCTACAGTTTGGGAATCAAGTTTGTAATGATGATAAGTTCCTTCAACTCTAATGGTTCATGATTTGGTGGTCCGCAAGTGATCTTTTATTTATGACAGTGGATAACAGTTATGTTCAAGTGCTCCAGATTGAAGAATCTTTTTGATAAAGTGATTAGAGGTTGTGTGGATGTTCTTGGTGATTACAATGTGCTTGTGGATGTCTCCTAATCGTGTTCCTACCTTTGGACTAGTCCACAAAGAGAAATTTGGATTGTGGATGAAGACTGTTCTTAGAAGACTTAGTGTTAACACCAATCTTGGCTGACTTGGTTGTTTTCACTACTTGTGGAGATGCATCGAAGATTGTGAAAGCGTGTTGTGGCGTGGAAGATTGCAATTGAGTCCCATCTAAGGCATAACATGATCCGCATACATAATTACCCTAGAAAATTTTGTTTAGGTTCAAACCTATTTCTATGTATGTTTGTAATGTCGACCTTGATGTACATTCCAAGGTTGATGAGTTGTATAAAAACATGTAATGTAGTTGCGAAAAAGATGTCCCTGTGCAAAAATGAGAAGATAAGTAAAAAGGTGTAAGAAGAGTAGAGAAGAGGAGTTATACTGAGCTTCAATGGAACTAAACCCAGGCATGGACTAGATGCTATCAAATCAATTCACCAACCCTTATCAGTGAGCCACCCCTTAGCAGTGAGCCTCAACATTTGCAATGAGCATATTGGGCAGTGAGCCTCTATTTTTCAGTATTGTTATAACATATATATTTCTTTGGGATAACACCCACTGTGGTTTTTCCCTTATAGGGTTTTTGACGTAAAAAATTTGGTGTCTCATGTGTTGAATATATTATTTTGTTGAGCTTCATGTTTCATGTTTTCATGGTTAAATCTTAATAACAGTGATTGAACATTTTATGTGTTGATAAGTAGTTAAAGTTTTGAGACAACTAATTCACCCCCCTCTTAGTTGTCTTGTGCATTTCAACAGTTAAAATCTTGTTTTAGATTTTACTACTCATTTTATCACTCATTCAAATATGATTTTGGACAGTAGTGTTTCATCATTGTGTATTTTTGCATCTACATTTCAAATTTTGCATTTACACATTGTGTATTTCAACAAAAATTAGCATATTCATTCATCCTTCCTTAAACTTTGACTTGCATTGAACATTGTAGGATTTTGGCATCATTTTCAAATCTAATCTGATTTATTTTACATATTAAATCTGATTAGATTCCATTCATTCATCATTTTGTATACTTACATGCCTTAATTTCACTACTAGGGTTTCAAAAATCATTGCATTTCTTCTACATTTTGGCTAATCTTTCATCTAGCATTACAAGATTGGTGTGTTGTGAAGAATTTTTCTGTATTATTGGACTAATTAAAAGGTTTTAATTTTCTTCCCTTCATCATTCTCCTAATTTCATTACATATTTATGCATTTGCATTGAAAAAAGTGAAAAAAAATGAGCATTTTAGGTGCATAAACAAGCATAGATTGGTGTTGTTTCATTGCATCATCTTAGATATCTTTCATTTTAGATCTTGCACTCATATTCAAGCATATATTCATTTTTCACTTGAAAATTTTGCATAATTTCATATCATTGTGTGAAAATTGGAATTCTTAATTACACAGTGTGTATTTCAACACTAGTTGTTCACACACCTCATTCACATCTTTTGATCAAAACCTTTAAAATCATCAACTAGGCCTTGTTGCATTGTACTCTTTCCTTCTATCCACTTTGTTTGTAGTGGACTCTATGTGTATTTTTACCCATTTCCCTCAAACAAGTGCTTGGGTGTGAAATAGTCCCACATTATGAATTTTCATCATAAAAATAATGCTATGGTCCCTCCTTGCCTTGACAAGAAAAGAAAGACCCCTGAACCTGAAATAACATTTGCACCAAACATTAGAACATGTAAATATATTTAAGGTCCCCTCTACATTACCATTAACATTATGGGGACTCTGGTAAGAGGAGCCCTTGTTGATCCAAATTGTATGACCAATATTGCTACGAAACAGTTCCTTTACTCACACAAACTTATACAAGAAACTTATGAAACTACCAACATAATGATAAAAACACATAATGGAACTTTTATCCCAACCATAGGGATATTTATTTGATGATTCAAGTACTTGAAAAATCTTCAGAGAAAACATTTGATATTATTCTGGCATCTAACCTCTTCTGTGTAAAACTAGGTCACCCATGGCTCAAGGCTATGAAAGTTTTCCCTTCAACTCTTCACCAATGTCTAAAATTCCCTCACCATGGGTCTATATGAACTATTCCCCATAGTCTATGGCAACCTTTGGTGGATTGTAAAAACATCATCCTTGACTACTTTTGGTCAAAACCAAAGGAAGAACCCGAGCCTGGAACAAACCAAGCCTTCTTGAGATATCGATGATACAAAGCACAATTAATATCTAGATTGGGGTGTCCCCCTATTCAACAAACAACACCTAAAGAGAAACCTATATTACAAGAACCCCCTAGACTGAAAGGAAAAAGGATTTATGTTGTTCCTGCTTTGTCATCCCTACAAGGATTGGGAGAAAACCATACAAAACAAAGTAATGCACCACTATGAGTTAATCACACATCTGCTTCTTCCTCTGAGATACAAAACCTATGGAAAAACATGAAATTCCTTTTGAAGATATCAGCAACAAAATAAGAAGAAATAGACAAGATAGAGAAAGAAAGAAGAGAAGACAAGCCTTGGCTTGAAATAATATATCACCTCAATAAGAAAACATTGAACCACCTAACATCAAAGCAAACCAAGAAGAGCCCAAGGTTGATAAGGTAAAGGATAAGGAATATGAATGGGTACTCATCCCCTATGTACCTCTTTCCTCCAGCATTCAGGATTGGGAGGAGGATGATTTGCTCATTGACAATTGCTATCATGGTTGTGTTTTTTTAGGTAAGTATTTCTAACCCTTTGTGGTCACCTTTGTCATATCATTCTTTTGCTCACTTATGTGACCCTCTCTCTATGTTGTGTTCCCCTTGTGTTATGCTATGTGTTGTTTAGGTCTCTTTGGATGCCCCTTGATACTCTTGTAAGGTCAAGGATACAAGGAGACCGCCTCTATTGTGATCATTTTTCTATTTGTATCATCATTCTTCAATCTTGCCTCTCCTCTATTTTATTGTTGTGTATCATGCCTTAGGGGCATAGTGTTGCCGAGGGTGTTTTGGGGGCATCCTCTTGCATGGTGTTTCTAAGGCACTTATTCTCCTCTCTCATTTTATTGTTTACCTTCTTCAGTGATTCTACTTTAAAACCATCAACACAACAATCACTTAATCTCTATTATTGTAATTTAACCATGAAAGCATGAAATCAAAACTCAAACACATTCACATATTCAACACATGAGACACCAGATTTTTATGTGAAAAACCCTATAAGGGAAAAACCACGGTGAGTGTTAGCTCACAATATAATATGTAATATCAATAACAAAAATTAGAGGCTCACTACCCAGAGTTCACTGCTTGATTGTAAGGGCTCACTGCCAAGATATGAGGCTCATTGCCAAGTTGGGTTCACTGCCAAAGGTTGGTGAACTGAGATAGTAGCATCTACTCCATGCCAAGGTTCAGTTCCATTGAAGCACAATGTATCTTCTCTGCTCTGCTCTTACACTTCGCACTCATCTTCACATCTTCGCACCAAGACACCTTTTTCATGACTTCATTACATGTATTTATACAATTCATCAACCTTGGAATGTACATCAAGGTCAGCATTACAATCATCAACCATTGGAACAATCTCCAAGGTCAACATTACAAACATACATTAGAATAGGTCTAGACCTAAACAGAATTGAGAGAGAAAAGAATGAATGTGGATCATGCCACACCTTAGATGGGACTCAAATTCAATCTTCCATGCAACAACTTGCTTCCACAATCTCCAAAGCATAACCGCAAGTAGTGAAAATAACCAAGTTGGCTAAAACTGGTGCTAACACTAAGACCTTTAGGAACATGCTTCATGTATGATCTAGATTATACTTTACAAACCAATCTAAAGGTAGGAACATGATCTAGAGACTTCCACAAGTACATTATAATCACCAATAACTTCCGCACAACCTCTAAACAATTTGTTCATAAGATTCTTCAAACCGAAGCACTTGAACATCACTGTCGGCCACTGTCATAAAGGAAAGATCGCTTGCAGAGCACCAAATCATGAACCATTTTAACTAAAGGAACATAACATCATTTCAAACTTAATTCTAGAACCGCAAACTGTAAAACTTGAATGTAGAGAAATGTGAAGCAGAATACATTCTCCCTCTCACCATTAAATACATAGAAAAATAGTTTTTACTCTGGTGAACATAACTCACTCAAATCTTCACACCAGAGACTCAAACTTGGAACATAGTATCTATAGACATCTCTTGACATTACTTCCAATCTACAAACAAAGATATTCAATCTACAGGATATGCAAAGCAAAACACTACACTATTTTGATAGATAAAGAAATTTTGTACTTGTACTAATTCCTCAAATACTTGTTCAGACTTATTCCAATAACTTCCTTAGGTGTTCACATTAATGACAACACTTACTACTCATACCTACAAAAATCTCTCCCTTCGTCATTGATGGCAACACATGATGTGAAAAAACATCAAGACATACAATCTTGCTTTTCTTCTTTACTCCCCCTTACTTGATGCTTTCTCTGACTACAATTTTCTTCTTAAGTTTTTCACATGAACTTCTCTCCCCCTTTGACATCAATGGAAAAGGGTGTCAGACCTTTTATTTCTCTTTACTTCATAACTCCACCTTTCATCACTACTGCAACACTTACTGCTCTTGATCAAAAACTTCTACCAGCAACATTTACCAACTCCCCCTGAGAGGTAGCCTATAGAACATCAATCTAGATCAAAAGATGAAACTTTGAACACCACTGGACTGATGCATTCCTTATGCATCTTAGTTTAGAGTAGGAGGGGTAATAACCCCTAACTTGTCCCTGAGACACTCAAAAGTATCCTTAGGCAGAGGCTTTGTAAAGATATCTGCAATCTAATCCTTGGTAGACACATATTCCATCTTCACTTCATTCTCTGTTACTTTTTCTCTCAGAAAGTGATAACTTATTGATATATGCTTTGTTCTTGAGTGCATCATTAGGTTCTTTGAAATATTTATAGCACTTATATTGTCACAAAAGATTGAAATTGGTTTTTCATACACTACTCTTATGTCCTTCAAAGTTTTCTTCATCCAAAGCACTTGAGTACAACAACATGTTGCAGCACTATATTCTAATTTTGCAATAGACAAAGAAACTAAATCTTGCTTCTTTCTCAACCATGAAACCAATCTATTACCCAAGAGGAAAGCACCTCCACTTGTACTTTTTCTGTCATCAGCATCTCTAGCTTAATTTGTATCTGTATAAATACTAAGAATGAAATTAGTGTCTTTGGGATCCACAATCCATAGTCTGAAGTGCCTTTTAAATACCTCATGATCCTTTTGACTGTCATCACATGTGAGTCTTTAGGATCTTCTTGAAATATTACCACAAGACAAACATCATGCATTATGTCTGGTCTGGTATGGGTTAGATAAAGTAGTCCTCCAATCATAGACCTATACTTTTTTTTGATCAATCTTAGGTGATTCATCATTCTTGTTCAGCTTGCAGCCAGTTATCATAGGAGTACATACTAGCTTAGAATCATCCATTCCAAACTTCAACAATTCTTTCACATACTTGGACTGAGAAATGAAAATTCATTTTTCTGATTGAGTAATCTGTAGTCCTAAAAATAAATTCATTTCACCAAACATAAACATCTCAAACCCTTTTTGCATTTCCTCTACAAATTTCTTACACATACCTTCATTGCCTCCAAAGATAATATTATCAACAAAAACTTCAACAATGAGAATTTGATTATCATTGATTTTGAAATAGAGATTACTGTATGCAATACCTTTATTGAACCCTAATTGCATCAGATACTTGTCCAACCTTGCATACCAGGCTCTAGGGGCTTGCTTTAGCCCATACAATGCTTTCTTCAATCTGCACACCATGTCACCTTGGTCTTGTGACTGAAATCCTTCCAGTTTCTCTATGTAAACTTCTTCTTCCAGCTCTCCATTCAAGAATGCAGACTTCACATCCATCTAGTACACCTTGAAGTCTTTGTGTGCTACAAATGCCAAAAACATCCTTATTGCTTTAATCCTTGCCACTAGAACAAAAGTCTCCTCAAAATATATACCTTCAACCTGAGAATATCCTTTGCATACTAGTCTGCTTTGTTTCTTACCACTTCTCCACTTTCATTCAACTTGTTTCTGAAGATCCATTTGGTTCCAATCACATTCTTATCAGTAGTTCTAGGGACCAATACCCAAGTTTGGTTCTTTTCTATCTGTGTCAACTCTTCTTCCATATCTTTTATCCAACTTTCAACTTTGTAGGCTTCACTAACAATTTTGGTTTTAATCTGTGAAAGTAGACAGTAGTTCACTTATTCTTCTGCAGCTCTTTTTCTTGTCAATACCCCTTTCCTTTTGTCACCAATGATCTAATCTTTAGAATAATTAGTCCTTACATACCTGGGAGTTTTAGCAGCACTTTCTGGAGCTTCTTCATCTTCTTCTTCATTGTCTTGTTGTTCAACTTTTTCTATAGCAGCAGGCTCATCAGATTCATAGTCACTCAGATTAGATAGTCTTTCCCTATTTTCATCAACATTCACATTAGCATTCTCAATGATCTTTCTTAGTCTCTTATTATAGCACCGGTAGGACTTACTCTTAATAGAGTATCCAAAGAAAATTCCTTCATCACATCTTGCATCAAACTTGCCTAACTCTTCATCTCTTCTGATATAATATTTGCTTCCAAAAACTTTGAAATATTTTACTGTAGGAACTTTTCCATACCACAATCCATAAGGAGTTTTAGTGTCATTACCTTTGACATGAATTCTCTTCTAAATATAGATAGAAGTATGTATAGCTTCTCTCCAATACACTTCCGATAGGTTTGCCTCTAACATCATTGACCTAGCAGCCTCTTGAACTATCATGTTCTTTCTTTCAACAACTCCATTCTACTGAGGAGTCCTAGGTGCAGAAAAATGTCTCTTTATCCCATGTTCCTCATAGAAAATGTTGAATTCATTTGATGTAAATTTACCTCCTCTATCAGACCTTAAGCATTTGATTCTCAACTCTAATTCATTCTCAACCATCTCCTTGAAAACTTTGAACTTGTCTAGGGTTTCTAATTTTTCTTTTAGAAAAGTGACCCAAGTCATTCTAGAGTAATCATAAATAAGCAACACAAAGTACATGTCTCCTTGAAAACTTCTTGTTCTTGTAGGACCATATAAATTTGTATGCACCAGCTAAATTAATCCAGCAGAGAATTGTTCCTTACTCTTGAAACTTGTCCTTGTTTGTTTCCCCAATTGACATTCCTTGCAAATAGTGTTAGCAGGCTTCACAAGCTTAGGCAAATCTCTCACAGCTTGTACTAAACTTATCTTCACCAAGTTGTCAAAATTGATATGACACATCCTTCTATGCCACAACCAACTTTCTTATACCTGATCCAACAAACAATAGTCATTAGTTCCTCTCAAATGATAAATATTACCTCTAGTCTTCTTACCAGTTGCAATCATTGTTCTGGAGCTTTCCATGATCTTGCATGCATTGTCTTTGAATCTCATATCATACCCTTTATCACACATTTGACCAACACTTAAGAGATTATGCTTTAGACCCTTGACATATAGAACAGCATCTGTATTGTGCTTGCCATCAAAATAAATAGATCCTTTTCCATAGATCTTGCCAGTTGCATTATCTCCAAACCTAACTAGTCCTCCATCATACTTTTCCAAACTTACAAACTTACTTTTATCACTAGCCATGTGATGTGAACATCCACTATCAATAATCTATTCATCCTTATCCTTCTCAACCTAGATAGACAGAGCACTTTCTTCCACTAGTTTTTCTTCCTTCACATAGCTAGCAGGATTAGTAGACACAGGTTCTTCCTTAATAGCAATAAACAAGAATTCATTTGCACTCGTATCATCAGACTCGTCATCTGTCACACCATCATCATCAAAGTTTCTAACATAATAGCATTTCTTTACAGTTCTAGGTCTACTTTCAAATTTCTTCTTACCTCTCTCAATTCTCTTCGAACACCTAGAGGCATAGTGACCAATCTTTCCACAAGAAAAGCATTTGAATGGTAGTTTGCCTTTAAACTTACCAGTACCTCTTTGCATCTTGTCCACAAAGTTGGCTTTGACTTCATCAAGGTCATCATCTAATTCTACAGCATATTTTTGAGCTCTTGAAGTCTTTTCTAAAGTGTTGACTTTGAAAGCGGTCTCAGTCTTCTGCAGGGCATATCCAAACCCTCTCATCTCAAAAGCTATAAGCTTCCTGAGCAATTGAACCTTTGAAATCTTTTTCACACTCATAACCTCTTCAATTGCTAACACCTTGTGACTATAGGATTTAGGCAATGACCTAGGAGTCTTCAACACAAACTCACCTTCATCAACAATTCCTCCAAGACCTTTGATTCCATTAACAATTTCATCAACCTTTTGCATGTAGATTGTTATGTTCTCATCTTCCCTCATCTTCAGGGATTCATACCTCACCTTTAGGTTTTGTAATTTGGCACTCTTTATAGAATCATCTCCTTCATATAAATTTTTCAATTTATCCCAGATCTCATGAGCAATCTCCAAATCCATGACTTTCACCAACTTAGTGTTAGATAAGGCATTTAACAAAGCATCTCCAGCTTTTCCATTTAGCTCATACTGTTTGACTTCATCTTCATCTGATGGACCATTTGGAGGAAGAGTATACTTGGTTTTTACCATTTTCCAAACACGCTAACCAAGAGAGATGAGATGACTTTTCATCCATACCTTCCAAAGAGTATAATCCATTCCATCAAACTGTGGTGACTCCTTCCTGTGTGCCATCTTGGATCTGCCTCGAGCTATTAGGCTCTTTATCGATGAACTTGGCTCTATTACCAATTGTTGAAATGCGCAAGACAACTAAGAGGGGGGTGAATCAGTTGTAACTAAAACTTTAAAACCATCAACACAACAATCACTTAATCTCTGTTATTGTAATTTAACCATGAAAGCATGAAATCAAAACTCAAACACATGAGACACCAAATTTTTACATGGAAAACCCTATAAGGGAAAAACCATGGTGAGTGTTAGCTCACAATATAATATGTAATATCAATACCAAAAATTAGAGGCTCCCTGCCTTAGGGCTCACTACTAAGATATGAGGCTCACTGCCAGAGGTTGGTGAACTAGGATAGTAGCATCTACTCCATGCCAAGGTTTAGTTTCATTGAAGCACAATATATCTTCTCTACTCTGTTCTTACACTTCACACTTATCTTTGCATCTTCACACTAGGACACCTTTTTCATGACTTCATTACATGTATTTATACAATTCATCAACCTTGGAATGTACATCAAGGTCAGTGTTACAATCATCAACCATTGGAACAATCTCCAAGGTCAGAATTACAAACATACATTAGAATAGATTTGAACCTAAATAGAATTGAGACAATGAATGCAGATCACACCATGCCTTAGTTGGGACTCAAATGTAATCTTCCATGCAACAACATGCTTCCATAATCTCCAAAGTATAACTGCAAGTAGTGAAAACAACCAAGTCAGCTAAAACTGGTGTTAACACTAAGAGCTTTAGGAACATGCTTCATGTATGATCCAAATTATACTTTGTAGACCAATCCAAAGGTAGGAACACAATCTAGAGACATTCACAAGCACATTATAATCACCAATAACTTTCACACAACCTATAAACACTTTGTTCATAAGATTCTTCAAACCGGAGCACTTGAACATCACTATCGGCCACTGTCATAAAGGAAAGATCACTTGCAGAGCACCAAATCATGAACCATTTTAACTAAAGGTGCATAACATCATTTCAAACTTAATTCTAGAACTGTAGATTGTAAAGAATATAGAGAAATGTGGAGCAGAATACATTCTCTCTCTCACCATTAAATACACATAAAAATAGTTTTTACTCTAGTGAATAAAACTCCCTCAAATCTTCACACTGCAGGCTCAAACTTGAAACATAGCATCTACAGACATCCCTTAACATTACTTCCAATCTGCAGACAAAGATATTCAATCTATAGGTGTAAAGGGTAAAATTTGGATAGTTGAGTTTTTGGTAGTTTTAAGTGTTTATCCTCCTTTCACCCTTTCATTCAAGGACCTAGGGTTGAGCTACAATGTACTATCATACCCTAGGTTGGTATGAGATGTAGGGAAACTTGGATTTTTATGATTTGATTGCCAATTATCTTCTCTTATGCTCAATTATACCTTAAAACCCTAATTATGCAAATACAATAGTAAATAGATAAATATTGAAAATGTTGCTACAAAAAGATGTAAAATAACAAATAACTGTGCACCTGTTTTTAGGGTTCGGAAGAGGAATAGTCAGGGACTAAAGAGTGGGCGCCCAAGTCCAGTGCCCTACGTTTTGTCAGGATCTACAAACAAGATTTGCACCTATTCCTACTGTACCGAAGGTTTTCCTGTCACGAAACACTGAGGACTAATGAACAGGCGCCCTAGTCCAAGGAGCTATTCTCTTCTCTGATCGATAATTCTGACACTTTGTCTATAGCTTCAACCTGTAACCTACAATCATGAAAACTTTGGGAGGGGGTTGTGGTGTTTAGAGGCTTGCCTCAGTCAAGCCCCAGAGAGACATTCAAGTCTTCCAAACACCATCGTTAGATAGAGAGTGCATGCCTTGGGAGGTAGAGGTAAAAACAAAATGATAAATGCTTACAAACGTAAATAAATATCACCTTGTAGTGAAGACCTCATGGGAGGAAGAATCTCTTCATGCCATAAGGAGTGGATGCTCAAATCTGCAAACACAAACACATAAACAACACAAATTTGCTCTTGCAACACAATGAAAGCCTTAAATCACCTTTAGAATGCTTGAGAATAAAAAAGTCCATCTAGTTGAAAATCTAGTTTACAAATGAATGCCTAAACATGCTTTTATATGCAACTACAAACACTCGCGCCAAGAATTTCATAACTCAAACTTACCGTGTCGGCATAGGACCCAAATAACAGTCACAAGCCAACACCCAAAAATTGGGACTAACCCAAAATAGGGCAGGACTAGGATGCCCAAGTCCTCCCCCCTATTTTGGGCAGGGTCTATCTCAAGTGGTCCCCCTAGGTCCTATTTGCCAAGACACCTAGGGGTTTTCTCATCAGGATGTCAAATTATGGTGTAATATGTCCTAAATGTAGATAGAAGAACTGGGAGTTAAACCTTATGATGGAAAAGCCCCTAAGGGGATATTTTCTGATGTTACAATAGGATATGCAGAGGAAAACATTGCATTATTCTAATAGATAAAGTAATTATGCACTTGTACTAATTCCTAAAATACTTGTTCAGACTTATTCCAATAACTTCCTTAGGTGTTGACATCAATGACAACACTTACTGCTCATACTTGCAACACTACCTAGTTGGCAGATGATGAAAACAAACAAATACTGATATGGATCATGTGTCTCTTTAGCAAGCAAAGAAAAAATGGACCTAGTCCATACATGATGATGGGGTTGATATATATATATATATATATATATATATATATCCGACACTTGACTAGTAGAATCACTCCATGTGATATATCATCTTATGGCATTTCTTATGACTAACATTTTACAATTTGCTCTTACACACATTGATTGGTATCTCACCTTGTTGCTACACTCAGTTCTGAGGTATTTATGGTATAGCCCAATGGTTATTCTCAGCTTTGAACCCATAGTATAGCCTTGGTTCTTGATGTGACTATTTGCATGCATAGCTTTAATGAATTGATTTGGTTATTATCTTAGAACAAGATTTCTAACATCTCTTGTTATCTTATCTTGGCATATCTTATCAGTGTGTTTGTGGGAACATTCAGCGATCGTGAGCACATGCCACCTTGGGGGCATGGGATTTGTGAGAGATCTTGTTTCCTTGCATGTTTTCTCTCTACCTTAATGTGCTTGATATCGATACACGACATCAACTACCTTAGGGTGGAGGCATATATAATGATATATGTCTAATGATTTTGGTACTAATGAAGCATGTTTGTAATCCCTCTCTGTGAGGTAGGATGTTGTATCTCTAGCGTGAGTACACATCTTTATCTATATTGCAATCAAAGAAGCCCTCTATGTAATACAGGATAACGTATCTCTTGAGCTAGTGCATATCCATTTTATTTAAAAAGACCTTCTGTGGAAGGTGGGATGGTGTGTCTCTTGAGCTAGTGCACATCCTTTTATTACAAAAGTCCTCCATGGAGGCAGGGTTGGATCTTAAGACTATCCTCCCTTAAGCGTGTCTTTGGCAATTATGGCATAAGCGCAACCATTAGGTGTGTCTGCAGCATGTTTGAGATGGTGGGACTTAGCAATAAGCTCCTTCCATCACCCTTGTTTTCCATGTTTAAGATGTATAGTATGTCTATGGCATGCTATATAGTGCTCGTGTATTATGTGTGTTTTCCCTCATGTGTGGTTTCAAGGGTGTAGAGATGAACTCCCACACTCAGGTTTTGTATGGTGTGTTTTCCTCGAGTGTAGTATCAAGGGTGTAGTGATGAGCTCCTCCTACACTTTAGGTTTTGTATGGCATGCTTTCCCTCATGTCTGGTTTCAAGAGTGTAGTGATGAGCTCCTCCCACACTCAGGTTTTGTATGGCGTGTTTTCCCCCCTAGTGTGGTATCAAGGGTGTAGTGATGAGCTCCTCCTACATTTTTGGGTTTTGTGTTACAATTTTATTTCCATGCACATATATGAAAATGCTATATCAATTGTATTCATGTTTTGAGTGATTGCTCTCATGTCTTCTCCATGTTTTACATGCATGTTACTATCTTCTTC
Source organism: Cunninghamia lanceolata (assembly GCA_027924645.1). Lineage (NCBI taxonomy): Eukaryota > Viridiplantae > Streptophyta > Pinopsida > Cupressales > Cupressaceae > Cunninghamia > Cunninghamia lanceolata. Next base: position 12,146,113 of record BSBN01001272.1, on the reverse strand, counting down.
ATGTTTTGCATGCTTGTTACCATATTCTCCATGTTTTGTGTGTCTACAATGTCTTGTCTAATGCTTACCTAATATTGGGGGCTAGAAATAGTTCCCCAATCTTTGTGTATGCCTTTACCTTCAAGTGCCTGGTGTGTTTGATGTGTTTTTGACCATGCTTTAATGCATGTATGAGTCATAAGATCATATAGAAATTAAACTGGGGGCTAAATGTTATGTCATAAAATGTCCCCCTAAGACTTTTACCTCCTAAATTTAGCTCCTGGGTCCCTTAGATTTAGTCATGCATGTTAAAGATGAATCCCAAAGCAAAATTCCTTGAAACCCATGACAAATGGGGCTTAGGGGGCACTCTAAAGTTTAATCTAGTCCAAAAATAGGCCCCTAGACTTGGGCGTCCACACCCTAGTCCAGACCTATTTTTTTGGGACCTAAATTTTAAATGTCAGAAAAGTGACTGTTAAAAGGTTTCTCTTTGTTAGCCTTGTCAATTTAATTTTACGAATTATAGCAAGAATGCATATATAAACATGTTTTAGACTTCATTTTACACCTAGATGGATAATGCAAACTTGTGATCTTATGTTAAGGATATTCAAGGCTTTCATTGTGTTATAGAGTAGTATTGTGTTGTGTTTGTACTTGTTTGTTGCAGATTTGTCTTCATCAATCCATATCCTCATGGTGTGAAAGATCTTCATCTCCCCATGATAGCTTCACCTATGAGATGACATTTATTTTATGTTTCAATCAATTTATCATATCCTTTGATTTTGCCTCTATCTACCAAGGACACACACTCTCTCTAACAATAGTGTTGGAAGGCTTGAATCCCATTCTGGGGCTTGACTAAGGCAAGCTCCTAAACACCACAACCCCCAACCCCTCTCGTGTGATTGTAGGTTATGGGTGTCGGATCTTGCGGAGAGAAGTTGCAGGAGATCAGGGCAGAGCATAAAGATTCCATATCTAAATAAAATAGTAGAAAACATCCCTAATTAGACACAGGTGCCCACTCTAGTGTCCTTTAGTTTAGCATTGCCAAAAATCTCTGAACAGGTTACAGTCTAAAGCATATCTTGGTTTTGAGCCCTTAGAAAAAGTTGCACATTGGACTAGAGTGATGAGGTCGTAGTAGTGTTTTTTAATTCATCATCATTTAATTATCAATATGGAGGTGTCTAGAGCGATCTGTGATAAGACTCTTTAGTGTGGGGGGTTTTTGGAGTGGAATCCAAATCAGGTGGATGGATGGTTGGTTGACAAAGTCCAGTTTACTCAACTTGTGGAAATAAACACATATGCAAGGAATGGAAACTACCTATTTTCTTGTTGATAATTTAAGTGGGAAGCAATCTTTTCAGAATATGGATAGTGGAATGCCTTGAAGGATCCCTTTAGATCTCTCCAAAGCCATCTGGAGACCTCTTGTTGGGCAACACTATACAAGGAGGTTTCATTGTTGGATTCCAATTCTTTATACTCCTTGTTGCATTCTTCAAAATGTCTGCAATTGTTACCATTGCCAATGAGGAGGCATCCTCTTCATCTAAATCCATCAAATCATCTATCCATGGTTTGTTCTCATACTATAGGAATGGTTTAGTAGGAGGATAGATGGAAAGTTTCTTCATCTTTTTCCCATTCGAAATAGTCATGTTTCCCAACCTACAGTTAATAAGGGCTGCTGTGGTAGCCAGCCAAGGTCTACCCAGTATTATTGAGTACCCTGATCGTTTCTTTCTGGTTTGAAGGATGAGGAAATCAACTAAATAGTCCCACATATCAATAGTGACTATAATATCCTCTAGAATCCCTTTTGGTTTAGTGATAGATAGATCTGTCAGTTGTAACACAGTTGATGTTGGATGAATATGTGTTAATGCCAGAGCTTCTACAGTGTCTGATGTCATCACATTAATAGCAGCCCCCAGATCAATCAGTACATTAGAGACTAATACTCCTTTTATTTCCACTAAACTGATAGGACTTCCAGGATCCCCAAATTTTTGAGGAATTAACTTGCTTGACAGGACATCGGCAAGTTTTCCTTCTACTTGAATGGTGTTGGGTAATTTTCATTTTCTACCTAGAAGTTTCAAATATAATCTCTTGATGGTCTGATTTATTTCAGGGATATCTTTTATTGCTTGCAACAAAGGAACTTCAATATGTATCTTTCTTAATTCCTTTATTAACTGTGAGTCATCATGTGCAAGTTGGTTTTCTTTTGATTTTGGAGGAGCCTATTTTAAATGCTCTGGAAATGGAATAGAGGTTTCCTTTGGAATTTATTCTAAGTTTCTTGTCTCATCTTTCTCATCCTTTTGTTGTTTATCAACATCGGGTGTCACTTCCTCTTCTTCAGTGACTTCCTCAATGGGAAAGTTTATAGGAATGCTTTGAGATTAAAGTTGGATGTCATTAATTTCCACAACATTCAAGGTGGTTATATTTGGATCAGTGCTATGCACGTATTGTTGTGGTCTATTGTTCTTAGGATTGGGAACTGGCTAAGTAGGCATTGGTGATTAATTACCTGATCACTTGGATTTGGGTTTGTAGACTGTGAAGGTCCAGGAAGTAAGGCTTGAGTTTGATTCCCAAACTACCTCATTCCTTGGTTAAATTGAGGTGTCCACTGTTGTTGATATTGTGGTTGATTTGGCCACTTAGGCATTGTCCAAGATTGATTTGTCCAGTCTGACTGAGGTCATGTTGGTCCCAACTGGGGTGGCATTTGCATTGGAGGAGGTGGACCTCCCCAAGGTCCATTTCAAGAGGTTGTGCCCCAATTTAATGGGCCTTTTGGAGCATATTGGTTTGAAAACTAATTAAATCCATAATTTGGTTGTTTCTGGCCAATAAAATTTAGTTCTTCCTCATCTATTGGTACTCTCTTCAATCTATTTTTTATTTCAGGGAGGAGGCTACACTCATTTGTAGAATGACTTTTCTCCTTACACAACTTAGTTTGGTTAAAGGGACACTCCCTAAGCGGATGTTTTTCTCTACAACGAGGGGAATAAATAGCCAAGGGTTCCATATTCCTTTTACTAGCTTGTGTACCATCCAAGGTGGTATTCAAATGAAGCAAGATGTTAGTTTTCAATTTTTCTAGTTCTTCCATTACTTTTGTAACATCACTAGTACTACCTTTCTTCAATATTCTCTTACCTGCTCGAGTGCGAGAATAATTTTTACAAACTCCCACAATTTCTACAAAATTTTGTTTGTTAATATCTCCCTTTCCCATTAGGTTTAAGGCTTCCTTGATCTCATCATCAATTCCTCTTAGAAAAATGGTTTTACTCAATTCCTCATCTAGATTACTACCACATCTCCTATGGACAAATAGGAATCTATCCACATAATCCTCTAAATTTTCATCTTCCATCTGTTTCATGCAAACGAGTTCATCTTTCTGATCCCTAACTCTACAATAATCTTAATATTTGTCAAGGAAAATAGTTTCCATTTCATCCCAAGTAGTGATAGAGTCTACGGTCAGACCCATGAACCATCAGAGCACTAACTCCTTGAGAGTGGAAGGGAAAATTTTTAATTTCTGGTTGTCTCTGGCATAATCATAGGTTTGGTAGAGGACCTTAAATTCAAATAGGAACTAGTATGGGTGTTTAGAAGTTTTTCCTCAAAAGGTGGGTAGGAATATAGGAGATATATTTTCATGGGAGGTTTATTTCTTTTAGGAGTGATGGAGATTAGATAAGAGAATGTTCTATTATTAGCCAGTTCCTCATGATCGCCATTATCACCCATTGTAGGTGTATCAGAGAGAATTGGGGATTCTGATGTTATAGGAGATCCCTGATCACTCAGATGACTAAGTTCTAAAGATGTGCTAGTTGTGGTTTGTCTAATGAATCAACCTAAGGTGTCCCTAGGCCTACTCATAAACTAATGGATCGGAATGTGCTCATTCCAGAAGTCTTATCAACACCTTAAACTACAATGATTTGTAGATTATTTCCCTAACAACGACACCAAAAATGATGAGGGTGTAGTAGTGTTTGTTAATTCATCATCATTTAATTATCAATCCAAAGGTGTCGGGAGTGATCTGCGATAAGACTCTTTAGTCTGGGAGGTTTTGGGAGTGGAATCCAAATCGGGTGAATGGATGGTTGGTGGACAAAGTCTAGCTTACTCAACTTGTGGAAATAAACACACATGCAAGGAATGGAACTACCTATTTGCTTGAAGAAAAACACACATGCTTTGAAAGAAACTATTCTGATTGCTCAAAAATAAACACACTTGTTTGAAAAGAAACTATCCTAATTGCTAGAAAAATAAACACACTTGCTTGAAAAGAAACTAGTTAAATTGCTAGAAAGAAACTATTTTAAGTGTTGAAATAGAACTTTGAAATAATTGCATTCATTGTTAAACTAAAGCAATGAGACACTCTGAATATAACAGTGTTGTTGAAATAAAAATTCTATTTTTGGTATTTTTAGAATTTAGAAGACAAACTTGCAGGTGACAAGTAGCTAAACAATCAAATATAAAAGAAAAGACACATTACAAGATCAACATACAAAGATAATATTACTAAATAGAAAGACATCATAGAATTGCATGAAGATAAAATACCAAGAGATCTCCTCTAGTTTGGGGAAGTGGGCCCTGCTTTCCCAGCTAGAGATGATCCTCTTGAACTTGAACTATCTTTCAGAAGAATTCCCTATTCATTTGCATTTAATCAAAGTCCAGAAATGGACATGGGTACAAAACTAAAAACAAGGAGTTTTCCTCCAGCTGAAAATGCAATCTGACTAACAGCTTGACTAAGAAAAATTGGAACTAACTTAAAGAGATGACTTGCTCCTATTTATACAATTGAGCTTTATTGAAACAAAATAACTATCAGCAATCCTAACTATAGCGAATTGGAATTAAAGCCAGTTGCTTATTTATTACATTAATGATTCCACTACGGGTTACTACAGATCAGAGATTTGTATCGACTTAGCAGTTGGTGGACTAAATGATTTCCCGGAATGGTGTGGTGCTTAGTGGCAGTGACTTCAGTTGGAACTAATGCCAATTAATAGCTATTTCAGTTAGTCACTAAAATGAAGTGATGTGGAAACTTGGAACATAACAGTTGCTTTAATTGAGGCGTGGGTCATGTTTGTGGTGCTAGACTTCTTAAGGAGCCCTAGGATCAGCTTTTAATAGTCATTGACTCGAGGGGAGGATGGCTCTTTTCGAGGGTAATGGCATCTAGAGCCATCCAGAGTTTAGGCTCTTCACAGGAAAAAAGGGCTCCGGAAGGATCTGGAGACCACTGGGAGTCTCACCGCTATAATCCTTATGCAAACATACACCACTTATACCACAAATTCATGAGATATGCATTTTGAAAATGTAATTCAATTAAATAAGCTAAGAGATTCCATTAAAAGGAAATGAATACTAAACATGTGCATAATCCATCCAAAAGACAAATATAATTATAATATATATATGTGCCATAATGTTTTGTCAAAGTCTTTTAGAACATGAAATTTAAATAAATAAATGAGTCATAGATCTGACTCATCATAGAGCGCCTACTCTTTTGTCCCCGAAGTTTTTGCTTCCTAAAATTCAAATCTTGGTATGTTTCTAATCTACATTGAGTGCCTTCTTGTGTGAGGATTTGTTGGGTTTCATTCGTTTGTTTATGATTTTGCATAATTAAGGTTTTAGGCCTAATTGGATTAGGGTTTTAAGAAAATATCAATCTATTCTATCTTTCCAATCATCTTATAGTGACATCAGACATGTAGCTGAGTCCCCTATCATAGTAGTGACTTAGCTCAGTCTATGTCCTTGAATGTATGTGTGAAAGAAGGGTTTGATTGAAGATAATTAACACACAATATTACCATCCCCACTTTTCATACATAACAGGAACCAAACAAATCTTTCAGAGGTATAAAACAAGCCATCAAGAAAGCCCCAATTTTGAAATCCCCAGATTTTTTAAAACCATTCCAAATTTTCTCTTTTGTTTCTTTTCACACAGTTGTTGTAGTCTTGTTGCAGAAGAACAAGGAAGGTTATGAACAACCTATTTCTTTTTTTAGTAAATCATTACAAGGATCTGAGTTGAAGTATGATATGATTGAAAAATAGGCCTATGCTCTGGTGAAAGTGGTCAAGAACTTCAGACCATACCTAGTTGGTACAACAATTGTTGCTTTTGTTCCAAGCACTACTATCAAAGACATTTTTACACAGTAGTATGTCACTGGAAGGAGATGAAGATGGATTAATAGGATTTGAGAATTCAACATTGATGTTCAAATCACTAAATTGGTCAGAGGACAAGGATTGGCCAAATTGATGGTAGAAATAAATTTAGACGCCAATCAGATAAACAATGTTGATTTTGTTGATGTATCTCATGTTTGTGATATGCAAACTACAGGATGGTATAGGCATGTTGTGTATTACCTACAAAACATGTCATGCCCTGAAGGGATGACTGGTAGTCAAAAGAGAACACTAAATTTACAGGTTGTAAAGTATGTGATAATTGAAAATGAGTTGTGGTGGAGGAATGTAGATGGAGTGTTGTTAAGATGCCTTAATGGAGAGAAAGCCTTAGAAATTTTGACTGAGATGCATGGTGGTGCATGTGGTGGCTACTATATGGCCAAAACAACTGCACATAAAGTTTTGAGAGCAAGGTTTTAGTGGCCCACATTATTTAAGGATACCCAAATATTGGTAAAGACATGCGATGCTTATAAAATATTTTTAGGGAAATTGAAGTTCTCAATGAATCTTCCTCTTACACCAATCACAATGCAAGCACCATTCCAGTGGAGGATTGATTTTATAGGAGAAACTGTAGAAAAATCCAGTGGTGGACATTCTTAGATCCTGGTAGCCACTGATTATTTCATAAAGTGGGTTGAAGCCATTCCTCCAAGGAAAGCTACCAACAAGGTAGTGGTAGATTTCTTAATGAATAACATTCTGATCAGATTTGGTGTACTAGAAAAAATAGTATTAGACAATGCAATGTGCTTTAGATCAGAAGAATTCACAAGTTTCTACAATAAATATGGAATACAAATCTCTTACTCAACTCCTTATCACCCATATGGTAATGGACAAGCCAAATCCAGTAATAAAAGCTTAATGAAGATCATTAAAAGGGTGATAGAGAAGAACAAGAAGGCTTGGGATTCAAAGTTGAGACAAGCCCTTTGGGCTAACAGAATGACCATTAAGAATGCAACAGGATAACCTCCATTCAATTTAGTCTATGGAATGGAAGCTAGAATGCCAACCAACTACTTGTTACAGCTATATAAGTTCATTCAGGAGTATGATGACAGTATCATAGGTGATATGTAGTTGAGGATCAATGTTGTAATAGAGCTGGATGAAGTTGGAAGGGATGCACAACAAATAAATTTGAAATTGCAGTTGCAATTGCAAGTAAATAAATTGTATGACAAGAGATCTTCTCCTAGGAAGTTTGAAAATGGGAGCATGGTCCTAATGTGGAATGCTAGGGTTGAGAATAAGGGAAAACATGGGACATTTGAAACCTTATGGTTTGGTCCTTATTTGATCAACAATACCCATGGAGAAGACTCATATTTCCTACAATCTCTTACAGGAGAGCTTCTGGAATTGCCAGTACATGGACAATTCATTAAGCCATACTTGTCTTGAGGTATGTTATCTTCCATGTGCAATGTACCATATGTAAGGTCTATGTAAATAGTGTGTCTATCTCTTTTGTCTAGTTCTCTGTGTTTTGTTTGGGTTTGCTTTGGGTTCTATTTCTCTACGTTTTGTTTGGTCTGCTTCACTGAGAGTTTTTTGGGATCTCGATTTGTTCATGTTGAACAAACATCCCTGAACATGAGCCAATGATATGACTTGTGTAAAATCTTGTGGTACATGGCCTAAATTTTCCATTCCTAAGCTTATGTTTGGTCTTTGTGGGTTAGGGTTTATCTATGCAATGTCTAGGGTTTATCTTAGCTTGATGAAATTACAAAAATCCTTACTTTTGGTCACTAAGATAATTTGTTTTAATCCTATGTTGACTGGTTGAGTTGGTTCCTCATTGGTTTAGTTATGACTTATGTCCATTTGTTCATGTTTTGACTGGCTCTTTTCACCTAGTAACACCATCTAATCCTTCGTCATGAGAATTCCTATCAAATGTCCTCTTATTGAAATATTTGGATTTTATCCTATGTCTGAGTTATAGATATGATTTAACAAAGTCCCCCCTTACTCATATTTACCTAGTGGTTTCCCCCTTTTAAAACAACTTTGGTGCATGTACAAAATGTTTTCACTTAAGTTATTCTATATGCCGCCCCACTAGCACCACATGGTCACATTATTCTTTCATCATACTCTTCCTTCATATTGCATTTGTGTCCTCAACACCCCAAGATGAAATGCGATGTGCGATGGTAAGTTCCAGTATAGGTGTCCATGTCTCTATGCATCACATGAAACCTTTGCATCGTAGTTTAATCTCACGAAGGATAAAAGAAAACACGATATGCATTGGACACTCTAATCTCTACCACTTATCATCTTTGCTCATTGCGTGGCCTCAATGTATCACAAATTACATGGAGTAATATGGAGAAAGGCAATGCACAATGAAGCAAATATATAAAATGAAGGATTTTCTCAGACATGTGTCACAATAGCCACTCGTTGCAGCACCTCTTTGCGTCACTATTTTTATTCACCAGAGCTAAGCCAGAATCTGATGTGTAATGGCCACAAAAATGGAGTTGGCATCAAAGGTTTTAAAGAGTAGGAGGGGTAGGTGGTACCTATCATCTCATTGCAAGGTCTCTTCACATCCTATTTTATGTTGGATAGCCTTAGGGAAAAAGGTGATGCATGAAGGAAGTGTGATGACCATTGGTCTTGTTTTAAAGAAGCTTCATCCATGGCCTGAACTCAAATGAAAAAATAGCTATCTAACAGTCTTTTCATCCTCACTCATGTGAGATGGCTCTCTACAATTAATGGTGCAATTATGCAATTTGAAGGCCATAAAATTAAGAAGTGAAGTGTTTTTCCATCATTCTAAGAAAAAGGTTTTCAAGAGAACAAGAGAAAAGAACTCCAAGCAAAGAATTTTATGTGAAAAGAAGCCAGGGTTCTAGGTAAGCCTAATTTTCTCCTTCGTATGTGTAAAAGACTTCAGTTAAAAAATTTGGGAAAGGGAATTGTAATTGTGTCTATAGTATTTGTTGAACCCTGGTATAGAGGAAAGAACTGGTTTTTAGAGGTTTGTCATAATTGAGTTAGCTAGACTCTGAATTTCTGGTAGGATACTTGTAAACTGTAAAACCTGGTGTTTGATTTGAATTGTAAAAAACCCTAGTTTCACTCAATTCTACAAAATGAGCCAAGCTAGCAAGGCTTTGAAGGCAAAACCTAAAGCCAAAAGGGATACACCCAAAACTGATGAGTAAAAACAAAAAACAAAAGGGGTGAAGTGAGACTTTGCCTAGTTTATAGAACATGACCTCATGGAATTATTCCCAAGGAAAAAATCTATTGCAAGGAGGGCCACTGGTGAAGGCATCTTGACTGATCATTTTTAGGAAGGCATCTTGACTGATCATTTACAGGATTCAAATAGAAGTATAGGGGACATAACAGTGCCACATAGTGGGTGGGATTTGTTCATGTATGCATACAAAAGGTTAGAGTACCCTTGACCGTCCATCAACTTGTGGACTTGTGATCTGGGAAAACTCATTGTGCCTAATGTCTTTATTGATGTTGACTTGATCAAAGAAGTTGTAAAATTTTATGATCCTAATACTAGAGTCATCAAGATGTTAGGGATTGCATGGAGAAGATAACAATTAAATGCAAATAAAGATTAAACAGAAGAATGAAAATACACAAAAATAATAACAGAGAGAGACAAGTTTTAACATGGTTGACCCAAACTCAGGCTACATCCACCAATAGAGTCTCCAATATTATTATCTAGTAAATCAAACCGATTACAACTAGCAATCCTTGCAACTCAATATTGCTACAAAAATGCTACAATACATCAACAGAAACCCTAACCCTTAGCCTTTTTTATCAAGCCTTATGTTGGTTACAAAAATAGGGTTTTTTATGTCGGCCAATAGAAAAATAACTCCCAACACCTTTATAAAATAATAAAATTCATTTGAGGTTTCAGGGGTGCTGCCCCTGAGCCCCCGCGGGGGGCGCTGCCCCTCGACCCCACCTTGTATCGTGATAGGGAGCGCACCAAGGGTGATGCCCCTGGTCCCTACAAGGGGTGCTACCCCTTGACCCCGTCTTGGGGGCGCTACCCCCAAACCCCTGTAAGGGGCACTGCCCCTTGACCCTGTTAAATAACTTGGGGGAAACCGCACCGATAAAAGTGGGGTAAATTTAACCTCCAAATCTGATTAGGCTCCATATAACAACAATCTCCCACTTGGAGACTAATCAGACTCCACACCATATCATCTCCCACTTGGAGACTGATCATAACACCATTAACCCTATAGCTCCCACTGGAAATAAACACCCTGGACTCTACTATTCTGATTTTATTGTTTTTCAGTCTTAAAGACCAACCGAAGTTGAAGAGGAACTTAGCTTCTCCCTGGTTACTGCATTTGTAAACATATCTGCTGGATTTTCATCTGTATGTATCTTTTCTAGCCATAATTGTCCATCATCCAACACCAATCGAATTAAGTAATACATCAACTGTATGTGTTTGGTCTTTGAATGCAAGGCAGAATTCTTTGCAAGATGTATGGCACTCTGGCTATCCGTAAACAAATAACTATCAGCCTGTTGTTTGCCCAATTCTTCCATGAAAGATTTCAGCCATATCATCTCCTTGCTTACCTTTGTTGCAACTACATACTCTACCTCCGTGGTGGATAAAGCAACCACCTTTTGCAACTGTGAGATCCAACTCACTGATGTCCCACCTACAATAAAGACATAACCTGTAGTACTTCGTCTAGTATCAATATCCCCTGCCAAATATAAGTCTACATAACCTACTAAATCAATATTGGAGCTCCCAAAACATAAGTGTTTATTGGATATACCTCTCAAATATCTAAGAATCCATTTTAGTGCATTCTAATGCTTCAATCTAGGATGACTCATATACCTACTTACAACTCCTACAACATGTGCAATATCCGGTCTTGTGCATACCATGGCATACATTAAACTTTCGACAGCTAAAGCATATGGTACCTTGGACATTTTGCCTTCCTCCTCTTGTGTCTTTGGACACATCTCTTTAGTCAATTTCAAATGACTAGGCAAAGGTGTGCTAACAGCTTTTGCATTCTCCATATGGAATCTCTACAACACCTTTTCAACATAATCAGCCTGAGATAGAGTCAATTTTTTTGTTCTTCCTATCTCTGCAAATTTTCATACCAAGGATTTGTTTTGCTGCCCCCAAATCCTTCATAGCAAATGATTGTGCTAACTGTTGTTTTAACTCTCTTATGTGATCCATGTTAGACCCTACTACAAGCATGACATCAACATATAAACATAAAATAATGTAGTTGTCATTATCTAACCTCTTAAAATAAACATAATGGTCATAATTACACCGGCTATAGCCTTGCTCAGCTATAAAACTATCAAATTTCAAATACCATTGTCGAGGTGCTTGTTTCAAGCCATACAAACTCTTCTTCAATCTGCACACCAATTTCTCCTTACCTTTGACCTCAAATCCTTGGGGTTGTTCCATATATATCTCCTCCTCCAAATCACCATGGAGAAAGACAGTTTTCACATCTAGTTGTTCCAAATGCAAATCTTCAGTAGCCACAATACTTAAAACAGTATGAATAGAAGTCATCTTAACAACTGGGGAAAATATCTCATCAAAATCAATACCTTTTTTTGTGCAAATCCTTTTACAACTAACCTAGATTTAAATGTTTTCTTACCTCCATCTTCCTCTTTTAGCTTGTAAACCCATTTATTTGGTAAAGCCTTTGTACCTGCAGGCAACTTACATAATTCCCAAGTCTGATTTTTCAAGGAGTCCATTTCTTCTTTCATTGCAAGCTCCCACTAAACCTTTATATCCACCTGCATAGCTTCATCATACCCTTATGGTTCACTAGCATCTATTAACAAAATATAATACAGAGGGAGAAAACCTTTTAGGAGGTCTCCTTAGCCTTGTTGACTGTCTAACATTCACCGGAGTTTGTGGTATTTCTTGTTGATGTTGCAGAGCATGAGGAACCACTGGAACATCACTATCTGGAGTATCATCCAGCACCACATAATCCTTTTCTTTCTTCTCATGCTAATGCAACTGATCTTTGTACAACACCTTCTCATTGAATACAACATCCCTACTTCTGGCAATTTTTATATTTTTAACATCCCAAAGCCTATAACCAAATTCATCAATGCCATATCCAACGAAGATACATTTTTTTGATTTTGCATCTAGCTTGGTTCTATTTTCAGAATCTACATGTGCAAATGCCTCACATCCAAAGGTTTTGAGAAAAGAATAACTCACCTTTACCTATCCATGCTTCCTCTGGAATACCACAGCCCAAAGGAATTGAAGGATCCCTATTAATTAAATATACAACGGTGTTGATAGGATCTACCCACATGTTTAAAGGTAGACCAGCATGCAATCTCATGGTCCTTGCATGCTCCATTATTGTCCTATTCATGTGTTCAGTCACTCCATTCCCCTGTGGACTCCCTAGAATCATTTTCTGCCTACGAATTCTTTTAAAGGAACAAAAATCCTCAAATTCTTTGCTTCAATACTCACCACCATTATCAAATCTAAGACATTTTAATCTTTTACCTGTCTCATTCTCAACCAAGCTTCTCCATTTCTTAAATATTTCAAATACATCAGATTTCTACCTAAGGAAATAAATCCAAACCTTCCTAGTTGCATCATCTATGAATGTAACATAATACCAATAGCCACCAAAAGAAGATGCCTGAGCTGGTCCCCATACATCTATATGCACAAGCTCCAACTTTTCATCTTTCTTTTGTTTCCCATCCTTGAGAAAACTGACTCTCTTTTGTTTTCCATACACACAACTTTCACAGAAATCTATATTAATACATTTCAGACCTGGTAAAACTTTCTTAGAATGAAGTACCTCCATACCTTTTTCACTCATATACCCAACTCTGTTATGCCACAATGTTGTCTCAAAACCTACAGCAACTATTTCAGTCTCTTCCTGTAAACTTGCAGCAACTATTCCTAAACTTGTTTATTTTTTCTCTGCAACAACTAAAGTAGAAGGAATAGTATTACATGTACAAAGATATAAGGTGGATTCTTTCACACCTTTTGCTACTATTAAGGCACCTCTTGAAACCTTCCATTTTTTATCAGTAAATGTAACAATGCAACCTTCATCAGCTAGTTGCCCTGTTGAAATTAAATTCCTACTCAGCCTTGGAACATGCCTTACCTCTTATAGTAGTCAATGATTCCCATTCTACAACTTAATCTTGATTCTTCCCTTTCCAACAATCTGATAGGGTTCATTATCTCCCAAATAAACCATCCCAAAATCCCCCTAGACATAATCAAGAAATAACTTCTATGGGGCGTAACATGAAATGAGGCCCCTGAATCTAAAACTCATGAATCATCATCATTATCTAGGGAAAGAATCAAAGCATCATCTTCAAATTTATTACTTACCACATTTGCCTCCTTATTGCCTTCTTGTTTGTCTCCTTCTTTATTCTTCTGAGACCAACAATCTTTCTTCAGATGACTTGGTTTCCCACAGTACCAGCAATCCTTCTGTCCTCTGGATTGGGACCTCTTGTCCTTTGATTTTCCTCGTGACTTCCCATGACCTCCAAAACCTTTTCCTCTCTCCTTTGATCTGCCCCTACTTTCTGCATTCAAAACACTACCTAATGTGGACCCTCCTAAGCTTTTACATTACATTTCCTTGCTAGGGATAACACCAACAACATCATAAAACTTCAAAGTATTTGAACCAAAGATAGAGTTACTTATAGCCATTACCAGGCTATTCCAACTTTCTGACAAAGAACATAATATCAAGAGAGCCCTCACCTCTTCATCAAAACTTACTTTTACAGAAGTTAACTGACTAATAATCGTATTAAACTCATTTAAATGATCTTTCATAGTTCCACCTTCAATCATTTTTAGATTAAACAAATGCTTCATGAGAAATACCTCATTTGAGGCTGAGGTTTTTTCATACAATTTAGCCAAAGATTTCATCAAACCATCTTTTGTCTTCGCTTATGTTACATTGAACACCATAGATGGTTCCAAGCACAACCGAATGGTTCCCAGCACCTTTCTTCCTAGAAGATTCCAATCCTCATCAATCATTGTTGTTAGTTTCTTGCCTATTCCTTCCAACAGACTCCATAATTCCTTCTGATAGAGATAATCCTCCATCTGCATCTTCCATAACTGATAGTTCTGCCCATTGAATTTATCTACCTTCAATTTACCCTCGTCTGCCATTGCTTCCACTCAACCGTGAGACTCCCACTCAACCATGAGACCTTCCTGCAGATGATAATCAAACACAACCCACTCTGATACCACTTGCTAGGGATTGCATGCAGAAGATATCAATTAAAAGCAAATAAAGATTAAATAGAGGAATGAAATAAAACAAAAATAATAACAATGAGAGACAAGTTTTAATGTGGTTCACCCAAACTCGGGCTACATCCACCAATAGAGAGTCCAATATTATTATCCAGTAAATCAAAGCGAGTACAACCAGCAATCCTTTCAAGTCAATACCACTGCAAAAATTCTACAATACATCAACAAAAACCCCAAGCCTTAGCCACTTTTATCAAGCCTTATGTCGGTTACAAAAATAGGGGTTTTTATGTTGGCCAATAGAAAAATAACTCCCAACACCCCTGGACCCCACAAGGGGCACTGCCCCTTGACCCCGTTAAATAATTTGGGGGGAAACCACTCCGATAAAAGTAGGGTAAATTTAACCTCCTAGTCTGATTAGGCTCCATATAATAACACAAGAGTGTGAAGAGCATTCCTAGGATGGACATTGGTAGAAGTCAATTTGTGAGGACTTTTGGTTTGGACACCTCTACCACAGTGGGCATTCATTTTAGTGCATTATGCCAGGAGTATGAAATGGAGAAGAATGGATATAGAAATCATGTGCTCCTAGGCATAGGAGAAAGGATTTGGGCAATAAGAGGGTGAATTTTACCCCAAAGGAGGTGGATCCATTTAATTGTGATGAATTTGAAGACTATTTCAGGAACACCTACTTTGCATTGTGCCAAGTGCTGGGGAGAAAATATGATCTGAAGATGCCTATTGCTCTAATGATAATTGCAGTAGATATTCAGGACAAGACTATGAATAAGGGTTTTGACTATGCCTCTTATATTGCTGAGAAGGTCCATAAACAACTAATAGATTTGAAAGCACCCAATGCTCCTCTCATTTTTAGGAATTATTCTTTATTGATGCATATGTTTATGTGGAGTGGTGAGAAAGCATGGTCCAAATCCAACAAAAGATAAGAGTGGAAATAGTTTGCTTGTGCAACAATGGACTCATATCTAGGATCAACATTGTTCTGATTCAAACTATGTTACTTTCTACAATAGATTGATTTTTGGCATCTTGGATAATCTGGGAGTGAAGCCAGTAAATAGGATTTCAAAAGGTATCATGGAAATCCTAAGGCCTTTGGAGTTCAAGGCTAGCACCAAAGTAGATCACAATTGAGGAGACTTGTATCTCCATAATTCATGTACAGTATTTAGGATATATGGTGCTTTGGTGCAGCCTCATTGTCTACCCATTTTTGTTTCTAATAGGCTTGCCTTTGTGGAAATCATGTGGCAGCTTGATTCAATGGATAAGGAGCATTTTAGGAGTGCTAAAAAGGGATCACTTATCCTGAGGCAGTTTGCATTCTCCCATTTTAGAGTCACATGAAAAGAAGGCAAGGATAATTTTGCAAAGATGTTGAAGTCCTATAGAATGATGGTGGAGAATGTAAGGAACTATGACCATGAAGGTTTTATTGATAGAGAAAGGAAGATCAGGGGCAGGTCTAGTTTCCACCACCAATTTTTGTATACAGAGGATGTGATTAGGAATTTGACATTAGATGCAGAAGTAAATAAAAGAAAAAGGGCATGGATGCACATGAATGATGTTGAGAATAAGATAATCATAAGTAATCCATTATATGTGAGCCCCTATGGCCAAATTTTGGATCCTTTCTGGAGGGCTATGAAGATGATAGAAGATTATGGGTAGAGCACATTCATGGATGCCATAAAACAAGCAAAGGAGGTAGAAAAAATAAAAATGGATGAGCATATGGTTAAAATTCAAAGTATTCATGCTCAGTCATCTACACATGGCTCTTCTAGCCAGCCAATGGATATAGAAGGGGTACGAAGTGCCAAACCTCTTGTAGAATATTCAACAAAAACTAAGGGAGGGGATACCATGGAGGAACAATCTATTGATTATGTTCCAAAGGAAGAGTATGTACACCAAAGGTTCCCCTCCCCTCAAGTGAATGATGCCATTGATTCTTTTGTTTTGGTTAGCATGATTATCACTACTATTTTAAATGAGGATAATGATGTTGATAAGGATGTCACGCTAAGAACCTATAAAGAATTCTTAGATGATGAATACTTTGTTCAAAAAAAGGAGTTCGAGGAATTTGTGATCCAAACAAAGTGCAATGAGTTCAAGGAAAGGATAGCGAAAGCAAAGGAAGCAGTTGATCCTTCATTACATGAAGATGCAATGAAATAGGAAGAAGAAAAAATTCAAAAGTAAATTTTAGAAATCACCCCTACTGAAGGCAGGTTAACGGTTAAGAAAAGTGGTATTCTTGTGTTTCCTGGCTGGGATTTGACTTTTGTTATTTCTCTAGATACAATAAGGAGCGATGTCGATGCACTCATTTCAGAAGAGAACTATGATAATAAGGTCTTTGTCTTTGCCTTCAGCCTAAGGTTGCACTCAATGGCGATTTGGTCCATGGGACCAAATACAAGGAAACCTAGGGTAATTAGATTAGTTGGTGACATAACTAGTGAAGTTATGGTAAAGAGAGCATCTGAGATCTCCCATACATAGGGAACCAAGTTAACAATGCATGTTGCAATGCTTAGTGCAGATACTGCAAAAATGATGTAGGAGAAGTATAATCAACTTCTAGATAAATTTACTAGGCTGTGGGAGGAATATCATAAGTTAAAAACTAGTGCTCCTTAGGAAAAAATTGTAGCACCTATGGTTAAATCCCTTCCACCCCCTACCACCAAACAAGATTTTTCTGCTCAAGATAGAGAGACTTTGTCTCTCCAAATCAAAAATTTAAAAGAAGAGTTAAAATTGGTGAAGGATAATGAGAAAAAGGCCAAGGAGGAAAAAAAGAAGGTGGTGACTGATATCATTGATGATATCTTGGGCCACAAGATTACTTGTATACTCCACAAGTTGGACAATGTTTGGAATGTGTACAAGAACATTCATGAAGCTTATGAGAAACATGTTGAAATTCAAACTAACTTCTAGAATGTGTGGAGTAAATAGACCATAAGAGTTGATGCTCTCAAAGAAATAATGAAGAATATGGAAGGTGACCCTGAGGCACCTGGCAACTTACCTCAAATAATAAAGGCCATTGGTTTATTGAATGAAACTTCTGCATTTCAAAGAAAATTAGATTTGCAATTCAAAAGTAAAATAAAGATGCTCTAGGACATGGAGGAAAATGGGATGCCTCACATTCTCAATGAGGCAAAGGAGCTAAAGGATTTCAATAGTTGGAAAACTAAATTTGGGAGTATTCTCCCATCTTTATTTGCTTATATTTTTAAGGATGGAAAGCCAAAATTGGATCAATTGAATAATTCTTTAGATGATTTGTTTAAAATGGAAATAAATTTAGATGTGTTTGTGAAAGAGACTAGGGTTATTGTGGATGCTAGATTTAATGTGCACAATTCAAAGGTGCAGAAGTTATTTGAAGTCTAGTGGCCATCTAAGGAGGAATACAATATATGGCTTGAAAAGTTTACAGATTAAGCCTTTGATATAGTATTGTTTAAAGTTGTCTCCTCTAGGTTAAGAATTATTCATGTCATTTTGTTGAGATGGAAATATTTTTGTCTTTTCCTGTTTTATGTATTGGACCCCAAGGTTGTTGGAAGATAAAGAAGATGTGGCAAATGGAATATTTGGTCCATTACACAACCACCTTCTTTGACAATGTGCCTTTTGGAAGGTGAAATATCTTCTTCAACAAATGGTAATTGCTTTTGTCTCATGTGAAGTATCCACCTCATGAGTTGTTGTGGTCCTTTTTCTTGTCACTTTATTGTATTATCATCATGAAATAGTGACATGCGTAAATGGCCTGAAGCTTGTTACTCCTTGAATTATAAAAGAGATTTCATGGCCATTTACAGGGGTTGATCTCTCAGAGAATTTTGTAGTGAAAATGCAGAGAATAGAAATCAAGTTTTGTTCTAGGATTTTGAGTCTATACTATTTTTTATTGTGAATTTGTATAGCACTACTAGCATTTGATTAAATACAATGGAAAAATTCTAAGACAATTATCTCCTGATGTATGGTTTGCACAAATTATGAATGAATAAGTCAAGGACTATTCAATTTGTCTCCATGAATTTTTTGATGGATGTATGTTTTTTATTAAGGCTCTTATTCAAAGAATAGGTTAAATGCTTTAATGGGAATTTAGATTTGTGTGAATGAATACAAGGATTCTGTAAGTATGATTGATTAGGAGATTTGAGTATAATATTGTAAGGCGGTATTATATAGCTCTTTGATGCTAGATGAAATGTTGTTATTGAATTCCAGTTGCATTTGGTTTGACTCCATTGCCCTAGGTTAAGGCACCGATCTTTTGCCTCTAGGTCTAGTATTCAACTCCAAGATCACACACACTAAAATACTTTAAATCTTTAAATTCAAGTGTAAGTGTTTGTTGAAGGTAGGTTTTTTTTTGTTCTATGGTCTTGGGAATCCAAAACCTTGATTGATTTAAGCCAAAACTTCTTATTTTCATAATCCTCAAGCAAATCTGCATAGAACACATTTGTTATTCACAGTATTTATGATAAGTGGCACATGATATTAATGAATATTGTCAGGGATCACCCTCCTAGGTTTTGTAGAGCCTGAAGTGCAAAGGGAAAATTAATTTAACTTTCACCTACTCATTGGCCAATCCCTCCAAATAACTAATTATTGAAAATGGCTAAATCATAGGTTATTTGTGAGATCAGGTTGGGAATTAAAAAACACCAACAAATTCTTTTTTAAAATGAAATGAAAACTTCCTTTCTTATAACTGGCATGCATCCTCACAATATTTGTCATGATCTTCATCACTGTTTGTAATAAGTGAAAGCAATACTTTGATAGTAATAAAATTTGTATGAGAAGAGGATAGATGTCAGCCTTGATGATAGAGAAAATTGAATCCTACCTCCTATCATATACGAAGAATATAATTTCATGCACACAAGTCATCCTCTCAAATACAAATTGTTCCTCTTCACGAGATATGGAAATTGATTTACTCAAAGAAAATCTATCCCCTCTCACAACTCTTGCTTCACATAACATATTTCCTGTTGTGCAATGCCTTCAAGTTCAAAGCCAATTTTTGAGACATACTTGCACATTAAGAGGCCAATACAAAAGAGGCCTATGATGAAATTAGATGGGTCTCTTATTTTAGACATCTCAAAAAATAAAATTTGTTGTAAAATTTCATGTAGTGATCTTTTATTCCAAATGAACAAACAACCCCCTTAGTTGTGAAATCACAATTCAAAAAAAAGATGAATTAACATTCAAATGAACTCCAGAAAAAATTCAAGTCTAAAGCCAAAACAAACAAAAATAAGTATGTACCAAACTATGAAATCAAAAATTTGTGTAGGATTTCTCTTATGCCCATATGCTCCTGCATCACCATAACTTTCATCTTTTCTTTTAGATTTTCTCATAGCCAAGGATTACCTCCACAAGTGATGTACGTAGTTGACAAGAACTTTATTGATGGGAGTAGTTATGTTTTAACAAAGGTGGTTTTAGAGTATATTTGAAAGAGCAGTCACTACTACATGTTTGTATATGTTAGAAGGAGGAGAGTCATGGACAGTATAAGAAATTAATAGTGTAGATCAGGGAAAATCCAAGGACAAGCATGAATTATCAATTATAGAAATCAAATGATAAGAACAAAAATAATATCTAAATTCCTATGCCAAAATTGGTTCTCTTCCATTTCTCTTCTCCATTTTAATTTGACTGCTTTCAGATTTGCAACATACAAGAGATATGATATGCTTAATGTGAATGATAGAAAAATCTTGAAGATTATGACTATGGTTCTATTAGCGTAATATATATTACATATTACATTGTTTAGTTTACGTAACTGTCTGATGGTTACGTCAATTTTGCTAGTACATAACTATTTCACCACAGTATTTAACTGTCTTGTATCTGCATTTATCATCAAATAAACAATAACTTTCTCTGCCCATTTCAAATGGTATCAGAGCAGTTTGCGCTGCCTTGGTGGGATAGATGTTAGTCTTCTGAAGATGGTGACAAAGTTCTAGATCTAAGGTGTGAAGAAGCAAGGAGGAAGACATGGTTTACAAGCCTAATAGCATTGAGAGGCCTATGCAGTTATGAATTGATGAGCGATGATCAGCGTGGCGTAGATGAAGAGTAAAGGCACTGATAAGCTACTATGATTGCTCGTGACCTGTGAGGAACAAAAGAAAATGTGGTTGAGAAAGGCGCAAAGATCCTACGTGGCTACTTGAAGTCTGCAAATCATCGATGTTGAAGAGCCACCAGTGAATGTGCAAAGCACAGGAAGTTGCAGATCCATTGAGATCGTGTGAGAGAAAGCAAGCTTGTACATCCTCAAAGAGAAACCAACTTTGCAAACTAGTGGATGTCTAGTGCACCAAATACCAGCAGTGTGGCCAATAAGCCACCTCAAGGCGGTCATACTATTTTGGAAAGCTCAGGCTTCTACTTTGCTCTTCTAGATGCCTTGCAAAACACCAGTAATCTTCAATTTGATGAATTGTTTAGGCAAGGTTTGTTAGATTACTTTTTGTTTGATGTACAATGTCAAGCAAGGAAGATTAGAGCAAAACTTGATGAGGGTTATGATGCTAATGACAAAGATGAGGTAGAATGCACTCACAAGCGTCCCTATCTTACAACACAGGCCTATCATGCTCATCTTCATGCTACAATTTCCACTTGAAAGTGAATGTGTTGACAAATAAAATAATAATAAAATTGTTGTCTAGACTAGTCTTTTTTGTGTTTGTGGTGAACAATGTCAGCCCCAAAACTTCTTCTTTCTGATGCCCGACTCTTGAAAGGGCCAAATCATGCTGCATGGAAGACAAAAATGTGAATAGTTCTCTTTTTTGAGGAGCTATGGGAATCGTCACTAGTGACATAACCTGACCGAAAGACCTAGATGAAAGGCAAAAGTTTGACAAGGTCGATGCCAAAGCATTGATGTTGATAACACTCAACATCACTGATGAAGTCCAACCTCACATTCAGGATGTGGAAACATCAAAGGAGGCATGGGATTCTCTCTCCACAATCTACCAAGCGAAGAACTAGATGAAGATCCTCCATCTACAGTCCAAGCTACATACTCTCTGCATGCAAGATGGCAAGTATCTGAATTGCGAGCTGCTTGTTGCACTTGGAGAAAAGGTGGAGGACAAACTACTTGTCCCAATTACGTTGAGAGATTTTCCATCTCAGTTCAAAATCTTTGTCACCATGCTGAACATCACAAAGCACGAGGTATCATTTGATGAATTGGTGAATCTATTGCAGTAGGAAGAAGCCATCCAATTAGTCCAAGGTGAACTTGAGGACAAGGCCTTGATTTCCAGACAGTCAAAAGGTCAGAAGTCTCATGGAAAGCAACCACAGAAACAATAAGAACATCAACAGTCGAAGCCTTCAAAGGCAAACTGATGGTGTCATATATGCAAGAAAAATAATCATGACACTATCAACTATTGGTACAATGCCTTATCACAAGGCAATTCAAGTAAAGAAAGCTTTTTTGGTTGCAGTGATACTCAGCCATCCAAATGCCATCATCGTCGCAGAAAGCACAAAGGCAATGTAGAAGCCCAACAAGGTGATGCATCAAAAGATGACAAACTAGAAATAGCCAACTGTGTCACTCATCACAATCTATTCCTAGTCTCCCAAACCCCATAGCCCACGAGGGATATTTGGTTGATAGACTTGGGTGCCATCAAGCATATGATAGGCAATTATGAGTTGTTCAATGCAATGACAGAACAACCTACTGGAGATAGAGTTTGAATTGCTGACAACAAGGAGTATGTTGCAAAGGGAATAGGCAAGGTCATCATTCCTCTTGGTACAAGTCATTGTACTCTCACCAAGGTGTTGTATGTTCCTAGTTTGACAACAAACTTGCTATCTATTAGTCATCTTCTAAACCACAAACTAAAAGTTGTGTTCTAGGTGAAGGACGGGGTCAAGACCTGTCTAAACTCAAGAGAAGGTATGATAATTGCTAGAGCATTTATGAAGGATAGACTATTTGCATTAGATGTTGTCTCCTCCCCTATAGTAGCTCTATCAGCTTCAATAATAGAATCTACTACACTCTGGCACTATCACTATGGGCACCTTTTAGTCAGCTCCTTACAACATCTCAGCTCCAAACAAATGGTAAGAAGACTTCCCCCAATTTCAAATTCATTGCCTATATGTCCTGGATGCCTTGCAGGTAAACAACACCGGGATCCGTTCGAGGCTAGTAGCTTCCATGCTAAACATCGCCTTGAGTTGGTGCATATCGATCTATGCAGACCCATGCCTGCTTCATTTTCAGGACATAACTACAACCAATTGTTTGTGGATGACTTCTCACAAAAGACCTGGGTGTACTTCCTCAAGAAGAAGCATGAAGCCTTTGCCAACTTTCTGGACTTTCACAAACAGGTTGTCAAAGAAACAAGCCAATCTCTTCTTGTCCTCTGCTCCTATCAAGGGGGGAATTCACCTCCAAGGAGTTCATGGCATACCTGAAGCATCATGGCATCAAGCAGCACCTGACTGCTCCCTATACACCCCAGCATAATGGAGTTGCAAAATGTCGTAATTGGACTGTCATGGAGAGGGCTCAATGCATGCTCTCCACAGCTAAGTTGGAGGAAAGATTTTGGGTAGAAGTAGTGTGGACAACTATATACCTCATCAACAGGGCACCAACAAAGATCTTGCAACACAAGACACCTGAAGAGATATGGACTGGACAAAAGCCTTCAATTTCTCATCTAAGGGTGTTTGGTTGCATAACATACATGCATGTCCCTGGAAATAAGAGAAAGAAGACTCATCCTAAGATGCTCCAGTGTATATTGTTGGGATATAGTATTACATCAAAAGCATATCGGCTCATAGATCCTTAGACAAAGAAGATATATGAGAGTTGAGATGTGGTGTGTGATGAATCGTCATTTGATTCATTGTCACAAAAAGAAGAGCAACAACCTCCTACTTCTCATAAATTACTCTCACAATTAGATGATGAGCACGTGGAAGACTCTCATGAAGAAAGTGAACTACAAGGAGAGTTGTATGTTGATTTGGGCCCTCTAGAAAACATTACACACCAGCAGCAACACAGTCAACCTCTGAAGTGGGTCCAAAGTACAATCAGGGATTCTAACCTGCACACTCTTCCAAACACTTCGTCAAGAATCAGAACCAAGAGCCAGACAAGAAATGAAGTGAATCTAGCACTCATGAGTATTGTTGTTGATAGCACTAAACCTGACATAGTTTGAGAGGCATTGATCCAACCTTAGTGGAAGAAGGCTATGGATGCAGAGTATAATTCTCTGATGCAAAATCATACATGGGAACTTTTTGATCTACCCAAAGAAAAGAAACCCATTGGCTGCAAATGGATCTTCAAAACAAAGTACAAGGTAGATGGATCTATCAACAAGTATAAAGTACGACTTGTAGCAAAGGGATATGCTCAATAGGAGGGCATTGATTATGAAGAGACCTGTGCACCCACTGCAAAGATCAAAACTATCAGAATGGTCTATGCATTAGCAGCACAAAAGGGATGGAAGATTCAGGAGATGGATGTCAAGAGTGCTTTCTTAAATGGTGATCTCAAAGAAGAAATGTACATGACCCAACCAGAAGGGTTTGTTGATGAACAGCATCCACACAAGGTATGTCGTCTCATCAAATCACTTTATGGCCTTAAGCAAGCTTGTAGTGCATGGTACATTAAGATTGATGGTCACCTATTGCAGCATGGATTCTCCTGTAGCCCCTCATATCCTAATTTGTATATTAAGAAGGTAGGTACAGAGATTGTCACTCTAGTTTTGTATGTGGATGATCTTATTCTCATTGGCAGCTCAGATAGTCTCATTGATGATGTAAAGAATGATCTCAAGAACTCCTTCGACATGATAGATTTGGGGCTACTTCATTATTGTCTTGGCTTGGAGATATGGTAGAAGAAGAACCACATATTCATCTCCCAAATGAAATATGCCAAGACTCTCTTGGAAAAGTATAGAATGGTCAATTGTAAGCTTGTTTCCATTCTAATGGAGAAAGGTTTGCAACTATCCTACTTCCAGGATTCACCTCAAGTAGATGCCACTCTCTAAAGGCAACTGGTTGGGATCCTCATCTATTTGACCTACACCAGACCAGACACGTCAATTTTGTTGGTACATAACTATTTCTCCACAGTATTTAACTATGTCTCGTATCTGCATTTATCATCAAATAAACAATAACTTTCTCTGCCCATTTTAGGATCCAGTTGTGGTTAGCCTTGAAATGAAGGTGAAATCTTGCTTTTATAGAGGGCCTAGATTTGAATGAAGGGTGAGGATTGAAAGGTCAATTATGTGATGTGGACAGCCAAGATTAAAAGATAAGCCCCTTTCATTTAATGAAAGGCAGTGGAATGACAAGTGTGCAGATAAGAATAGAGCTGACCTAATTTAAATAATAAAATTATTTAAATTAGTTGGTAGTGTGACAAAGCATTAAATGAAAGTTGTAGTATGACACAATTCAAATAAAAAATTATTTAAATTATGAGAGAGGGACATGTCTTGTGGTGAGAATAAAGGTGAGGACTAATTCAAATATTTTATTATTTAATCTAGTTGGATGATACAGGAAATAGATAATGACTAATTAAATAATTAAAAATAATTATTTAATTATAGAAGAAAATAGAGGAAATAGATATGAATAATTAAATAAATAAAAATTTATTTAATTATAGATTAGAAAATAGGAAAAGTGAATTAATTAAATAAATAAAGATTATTTAATTAATAGAAGAAGGTGACATTAGGGAATAATTGGTGTGAAAATGTTGTTCATAGGCTTAAGACATTTTTAAATGTCTACATTTTGTCCATCTTTGATATAATGTCAATTTGGACATTCAAAGAATAAAAATTCATCTCTGAACTTGCCCCAATGTGTCCCAGACCAAGCAAGATAGCATGATGCCCCCTTGGGAAATTTGACAAATTTTTGAAAAATTCTAAAAATTTTGGGGAATTTCTTGATAAGTCACTTTGATAGGTGTAAAGGCACTAGCAATAAAAAACTAGGCTTATAGGTCGATCTAGGGGTTGATATTTGCATGCAGAGGCAAAAGAAATGGTGTTAGCAAGAAATGAAGAATGATTTAGTGAAATGGAATGAGATTTTGTTTGATAGATTTTGGCCTTTAATTTCATTGCACAATTATCATCATAGAGCTTTATTATGGCAATGGATAATGAACACCAGGGCATGATGTAGACCAAGGCGCAAGATGTGACCCCTTACAGAATAGGCACATGAAAGACAAGGAATGCCATGATGTAGACTAGTAACTAGAGAACCTTGTCAGAATATGTGACGAACCATGAAGCATGTTAGTCCTAGTACAAGGAAGCATCAGATGACCTTTTCACTTGCACAGGATGTTTTGATCATACCAAATAGAATCTCGATCACACACAAGGAACTTAGTTGCCCCAGTCATATTGCCAAGACAAACTGCAAATAGAAATCAAAGAGAAAAATAGGTCATGATCCATCATTACTCCTCTCATCACTTGTAGACTTCCTCAAGGGGCATAAGAACAAGACCAAAGATCAATCAAATGAAAAGATAAGATAGACTAGACTAGTAGAGTCAACATCCATTTAGATCTTCTTGCCAAGTAATGAGTGTTTGTTTGATATGATTGCAGGATAGCGCCTAGTTTCAAGAAAGGAAACATGTTGTATAAGACATCAAGTTAGGTTTCGATGATGTATCCACCTGTAGAAGGCAAATGATAGGATTGAATCTAGTTTTAGAAATGAGATACCTCATATAAGATGCCTGGTCTAGTTTCGAGAGTGCAATAATCTGTATAAGACTAATGATATGATTGATGTGTGAAATGATAAGGTCTAATTTCAGGAAACAAAGTATGTCATATAAGACGTAAATCCTAGTTTTGACAATGCCACATTATGTATAAGACAAGTGACATGATTGATAAAGTTAACTAATAATGATGAATAGTCATGACTAGGCAATTGATTTGTTTGGATTTGAAGACTTGATGGGTAGTTTGTCCATTGTTGCAAGATTGTTTAAGCTCAGTTCTCTTGTGAAAAATAACCTGTTTTTGTCTTATCAAAGTGTCAACCTTAGCAAGGGACAACTTATTATGAGGTATGAACAATGAAGACTTGACTCAATGGGCGCTAAGGGACTGACCTAATGTCTCAGGGGCTCATTGATGATGGCCTTGCCTATGTAAAGCGCAAAGATAATGCAGTTAGACCATGTGGATCTAAGACCTAAGGGACTGAAACCTCTAGGGCTCATCAAAGATGGCCTTGCCTACGTGAAGTCACAGAGGCAATGTAGTTTGACAAGGTTGACTGACACTATTTATTGCTTGGATTTTTGGTTGGCTATTTGAATTTTTTGCATTTTTGAATGTTTAATTTTTTTGGATTTTTGCATGTTTTGATTTCTTTGGATTTGTGAATTTTTTTTTTTGGATTTTTGAATTTTTTTTTTTGGATTTTTGGTTGTTTTGAAAGGTGTCCTCTAATACCAAGTCTAGGATCCCATACAAAAACCTAATTCAAGGAGTTGCCCCCAGTGAGGTACAGGACAAAGTTATTATGAAGGCAAAGGGATGGATGGATATAGAAAGCAAAGGACACAAAGCATCAACTTTTCTCAGGCCATGAGAAGGACAAAAAAGTATCAACACAGATTATGATGTGGATTATATTAGCAAGATCGTTGTTGTTGCACCAAAAGATCACATGTTAATGTCTGATACAACCGCTAGAGTTAATGAATCCATGGGAGGCAGTTAAGCCTTGTCACGAACCCAAGCGCTGCACTACACAACACAAGGAGACCAAGGGTGCACACCTTGCAACAATCCCCCCAATGCAAGTGAGGGGTTCAAACCCGTGACCTAGACTTTGATACCAATTTTTAGCAAGACGATTATTGTTGCACCAAAAGATCGATCTATTAATGCCTAATACAATTGCTAGAGTTAATGAATCCATAGGAGGTGGTTAAGCCTTGTCACGAACCCAAGCACTGCAATGCATAGCACGAGGAGACCAAGGGCGCACATCTTGCAAAAAATTATGTATGGAAGGATAGTGGATTTTATTATGGATAAGGTATGCATGGGTCATGAAGGGCAAAAGCGAAAGACCAGATAGAATGATAGTAGATGATAAAGCAAAGACTGACTACACATGGCACCTATTTGCTAGGTTTTCACCATGGTACTTATCCAAAGCACCACCAAACTGGTTTTCACTCTTGGATGGATTATTTCTCTTTACTTTTTTTTAATTTTTTATTTTATTTTTTTGTCATCCAAAGCCCCACCGAAGTGGTTTTCACTATTGGATGGTTTTTTTGATTTTTTGATTTTTTTGATTTTTGATTTTTTGATTTTTTCAAGTGTAGTACTTATGAAGGTACATGCTATTAATTGGCTTTGGTAGCAGTTCACCTTTAGGAGTAGCAAGTTCTATAGTGGGCCAATAGTATCTGATTCATATTATCTTCTTGGCTAAAGTAGGACCACTAGAATGAGCTTCACATATGCCATTGTGTACCTCATGAAAAGTCATTTGCGCTTCTTCATAATCAAGACATCTTAGGAGGTTATTATCTAGGCTACAGAGATAAAAGGTATCACTGATGATGACATATTTGGTAGATTGATGGATAAAGGATTTGTGTTGATTGGAGGTCAAGTTAGAGGGAATGATCTGGTCATGCAGGTAGTTGTAAATGTCTTTGTACCAAGGGGAATCGGGACCAACAATTTCACACACAAGCTCTGATTTGGCGATATCAAAAGTGGGGATCAACAGTTGTTCCACCAAAAATATATACTGAGGTGCATTGTTTGGAATGTCCAAGAGAGACCCTATGGTGGCCATTGCATCGGCTTCTTTGTTCTAAATTCTGGGAATTTGATTGAAGACAATGGCATCAAAATAGAGCTTAAAACTATCAAACATCCTTTTGTAGGGAATGAGCTTGTCATCCTTTGTATCATAATCATCATTCACATGCCTGATTACCAGTTCGGAGTCACCATAGACTTAAAGACTTCTAATTTTCCATTTGATTTCCATGCATAGTTCTATGAGCAATGCTTCATACTCAACTTTTTCTTCATATCCTATGTGCATCTTTCTCAACTTTTGCTTAACTGGACTTACATTTGGAAGTAGTGGAAAATGATGCAAGACTAACTTAGGATCAAGCCCAGGCATATCATCATATGACCAAGTATAGTTCATTTGTCTCATGGAAAAGAAGGTCGTAAACTCTAGTTTTTCATTTCCTGTCAAGGATTCTACCAAGTGAACAATTTTGGGATTGTCGTTAATGCTGATGTTCATTTCTTCTAATTTCTCCACCAGTAGTGGCGATCTCTCTTGAGTCATAGGGAGAACATCCAACTCTCCATCCTTAGATTCCTCAAAGAGGTTTTCACCCTTGGATATGTCCTTCATTTTCACTTTTTCCCAATCTAAAGATGCCTTTCAGTTTTCACCTGCAGACTTATTTTTATTTTTCTTTTCACTTTTGCGACTAGAGGGTGGAGTGGACTCCCCAAAGTAGGTTTTGTTTTCAAGATCCATGATGTATCCAACTTTGTGATCCCCACTAGGTATGACCTCTTGAAGTCCCATAAACTCAGCAATGGCTTGATTGTTTTCAAACAAATCTAAGCTTGGAGGTCCTTGCTGATTCCAGCCAATTAATTGATGGTGAACTAAGGTTAGGTCATCATCAGTACTTGTATAGCTTAAGGATAGGGGGTTATGGTGCATACTGAGGTATCATCAGGGTCACAAAAGATGTCAATCTAGGCAAAGTCACCAGGTTGTTTGTGTTGACATATTCTGCCCAATCAAGCAAAATAGTCACCAAAGGTTCCTTGGAGGTATTATATGGTTTTAGGTGTCTAGGTATCTTGCTTTTAGAGTTTAAAAGTCTTCAAGGTCTTTAGATGTGTTAGTGCTTTTCTTTACTAAGTTGTATTCTCAAAGTTTTCAACTCCTAGCTTAGTCTTGAGGGTTTTGTTTAGAGTTAGGAGTGAAACAGGTTATGGCTTAGGGAGTCAAAGTAGCAAAAAGGAGTTAATCTCATATAAAAGAAAAAGAATTTTTTATTTGAATAGAAGGGGAAAAAATACCATGTTTCCATGTTGAAAAGTTTTTTGAAACCTTGAACATATCAAAAAGAACCTTTTTTTGTCAAAAGACTGCATACGTGCTCTTGGAGGGAAGTTGAGTTATTGGTTTCTAACACACTCTAATGTCTCAAGAGGATAAACTTAGGGTTAGGGTTTAGCTTTTTCCTTGATTTGGTTTTCCTTCCTTCAGAAGCATTCAAGATTTGTAGATTTTAACAATGGAGGAGTTGCCTCCAAATTAGAAAAGGATTTTGCAAAAAACAGTGAACAATAGGCAGAGAATAATGAAGATTTTCTCTAAGTCTTGAAACAGAAAGAGGAGTGAGCATGCAGAGAAGGTAGATGGTTTCTTGTATAGACCATGTCAATGAGTTTGTGACAAAGGAAAAATGATAACGAGATATGTATGTAAATACCTAGGATAGCATGTAGAGTTGTACAACAATACAATGGTCACAGAAGGTGTAGGTGCAGCTTGAAAGACATGAAAACTAGTTTGAAGCCATGAAGACACCAAATAGTTCCTGTTGCACCCTCATTCTATAATGCTTTAAAATATTTTGAAGCTTGGATCCAAGGCATAGGTTGGTTATGATCAATCAATAACAAGAAAACAAATCATGAGGATCTTTCATTTTCTAAGTGTTCCTCATACGATAATTGAGCTTTATAGGCATATCAAGAAGGAAATACACACAAATTTCAGAATCTTGAGGAGACTCAAGAGATTAGGATTTTTAGCTAAAACTACAAGTCTTCCAGCTTGTTGAAAAAGCATACCAAGTGCATGTAGGTCAAGAAAACTTGGGAAAGTGAAGCATGAAGTCTTAAAGAAGGAAGTAACCCTTTTGTTTTCTCAAGTCTGACATTCAAATGAAATGTAGATAGTATGTTCAACTAGCTAAAGAATGGATGAAAGAAGACATTCTAGGTTTGCAATAGGAAAACACTTTCATGAGATTTGCAATGGTTAAGTTTGTAAACACAGTGGAACACACATGTTTGAAGTTTTCAATGCCCTCTAAGAACTCATGCAGTATGGTGATATGATAACATGGGACAAAGAGATGGTGACTGATATGGGGCAAGGTTATTGTGAACTATCTATAGAGAATCTATCTGATTAAAGTAAGATCTAGGTTGAGCATGCCTCCCAGCTTCTTGATCACGGTTCAATCTCATTTGGTAGTTTTTTCTATTGAATCACGAGAATAGGAGAGATGGTGATTCTTTTCACAGAATAGATGTTTGGAGGAGGGTAACATAGTGAAGTCTAAACCTTAAGTGAGTCATGCAAACTCTATCAAAATCAGGGGAATGTTTGTGCCAAACTCTGCCAAGAATGTTCTTACCTTTGTTAACTAGCCTAGGTTCTGATTAGGTACCTAGCACTATTTAAACATTTGTCAAGAAGCTCTTTGTGAGTTATGTTAATGGAGATATCATGAAGAGTTGTTAAATTTGTGGAAAATCTTGTGAAAACCACCAAATCTTGAGTATTAGACTTAAAATCCTGAGCTTTTGAAACCTAGATGACAACTGCGATTGTCACTATTTTTAATAAGACCACTGTTGCATAATAAAGTATAAAGTTTCAAGAAAATCCTAGTGAAATCCTTTGATGCCTTTGAGAATAGTAGGAAGACTTCCTATAAGGATAGAATTTCAAATGAAAAACTTTTATGATTACTTTGAGATTTTGAAAGGTTTGTAAGGATTCAAAGCTCACTCATCATTTAAGGTTCATCCCTAGGACAGTACCAAACATATTAAAGCTATAGAAAGGGTTGTTGAGAGCCTAAAAGTTTCTGTGTGTTAAGAGGTTGCAGGTCTGACAGGATGATGAAGTAGCAGTAAGCCTATAAAGGAATAACATATTATAAAGGAGAAAGGAGTAGAGTTATACTATGGAAGGGACAGTCATAATGGCTACAACCACAAGGACTATATTAGTCCTAAGAAATAGCTATAAAATCAGAAGGAAGGAGTAAATTGTCATAAGAATGGCATTCATCAACACAATGATAGCAGACATGCATAAAATAGAGGACTATCTGATAGAACAATAGACTGTTAGCATTAGATTGTTTCAAACCTGTAAGGAGTAGCCCAAAAAAAAACTATAATGGCCCTAATAAAGCATATGGAAATCCATAGACTCTATCCACAAGAGAGCTTGGCTAGAAGAGGACTAAACAATGGTATAAAAATAGTCATAGAATGATTGTAAAAAATAAAACAAGATAGTCATAGAATGACTATAAAATAATGAAAATTTGTCATATAGAATGACTGTATCAGTCATAGAACAGTTTTAAATCTCTAACCACTGTCTTATAGGGTTTAACTAGGAGGATTGGACAACAAGCACAAGGTCTACATCTATAGTGAACTGACTATTAAAATAGTAGTTAGAGAATGATTAGCAATGATGAAGATAAAGGATAAAAGTCACTATGACTACAACTGTTGTAACAATTCACTGTTTACTACTCACAAATCATTGAAAGATAGTCCACAATGGACAATTAGGAAAATAGTTGTAAGGGTCTATATTAGTTTTAAAGGTTTATCAGTGACATTGATGATCTTTTTGTTGCAAGGTGTGACCCTTGGTCTTCTTGTTCAACATTGCACTGCGGTGGTTTGTGACAAGGGCTTAACCACCTCCCGTGCTTGTTAAGTCAAGTGGTTGTATTGAGCATTAACAGGTTGATCTTTTGGTGCAATGGCAATTAACAGTTGGTATCAGAGCTGAGGTCATGGGTTCAAACCCCACGCTTGCACTGGGGGGGATTGTTGCAAGGTGTGACCCTTGGTCTTCTTGTTCAACACTACGCTGTGGTGGTTTGTGACAAGGGCTTAACCACCTCCCGTGCTTGTTAAGTCAAGTAGCTGTATCGGGCATTAATAGGTCAATCTTTTGGTGCAACGACAATTAACACTTTTTCCAGTAACAATGATGATCAAGGGTCTAGAATACCATGAAAGTAGACAAAGGCAATCAACAAAACATTTAGCTGCATCTACTGGCAGCAGAAGAGGAATTGAGGAGTTGTTTAAGCAAAGGCTCAATGTATTCAAATTAGCACTTGATAATATTATAGTTTCTTCTCATTGTAAATCACTACAACTGTCAAGAATGTTGAGAGCTATGTTGAAGGATAGTGACCAATACTATGGACAAAGCTAATGATAATCCATAGACATGGAAGCCCCTGCAGAAGGGACAACAGTTGCATGATAGAGAATGAGAACAAGGAGACATGATTCTTTTCAAATACATCAAAGTCATGTCCTATAAATGTGTAAAAGATAGTTAGGATGAGAGGACACAGTTGTACCATGCAATTGTGAGGTGGTTTGAAAGGTGTAACAACATTAGAGGTCATCTTAACCATCTAGGAAGCATCTAGGAAGGTGAAGATAATTTGAGGGCATCTAGGGGCAATTCCAACACTCTCCAAGATATAGGAGCCTCTGCAACAGCTAGAGCACAATCCAAGGAGCTGAATAAGTCAAGTAACTACCTTTTGAAGACCAAATCAAACTAGGACTCTTCTTAGGCATCCAAAGTAAGTTAGCTATTTTTAAGGCTTTGATACTTGGTCAAATTTAGTTCCTATATGCTCTCCTATGCTTGGGATGAGATATAGGACCCCTAGGCAACATTTTTAGGTAGTTCTTTCATGTTTTGAAGCTCTAGAAGCTCAAGAGATGCAATGTAATTTTCATGTTTTTGGAGAAAAAATATAAAAACCAGACTTGTACATCAATTTTGTAAGTACCTTTGATCAATAAAAAAAGCATTTTGATCTTCCAATCTTTGTCTATTGTGTGTAGCTGAATGATTGATGTATATTTCTGTGATTTACATGCAAATCCTTGATTGTATGTCTCATTTTTAACACCTCTATATAGAAAATGCATGCCTTGTGTAGGTTGTAGGTTATGTTATGGTGCCAAACAATCATTAGTTGTGAGGAAGTCTACAGTTTTCCTTCTAATATTACAAACACCAAAGCCTTCCTATGAAATATTGATACATGAACATGAAACATATGTGATTTGTGTCTTGAAATTAGCTGAGTTATTAAACTTATTGTTTATGTTATGCAGTAGTACATGTCACAAACATTTGGTGCATCACCTTACCTTAGGATTTAGGCTCCTATTATGTCATTTTCTGCCCCTTTTCCTTTGAGAACAGTAGTAGGTAGTCTAGTTTAGGTGATAAAATTGAGGGAACCAACCTTCATCTGGAGGTTTAGCTTCAAGTTTTGCAAGGTCCCACACCTAGAATCTATTCCCATTGTATCACAAGGTCTTGTTGAATTGCATTCAACAAGAGGGTGCAATATTGTTGATAAGAGTTTTTGGCACTCCCGGTGGGACCAGTTTGATGAACTTCTCATCAAAATACTAAGAGATTTGGTGTTTTTCTCAGTATTATCAACCTTTGGAGGCAATACGAACAACACCATGTAAACTCTAATCACAAATTTTCTAATTTAAGTAGACCAAATGCTTAAAAGATCATCAAAGATCCTGTTCATATGTGCATAAATCTTTGAATCAAACCTGGTTTTCTTGTTTTCAAAGAGTATTTCATGTTTTTCCAACTCATTTTAAAGTTCTAGCATGGTGAACTATCAAGGAAAACATGTTCAGGTTTACCTCCTTTTCACCAAAACACAATATGTACTCCTTCTTACCAGCCATATTAGACCGATAATGTTGTTGGTTTCATCCCAAATAGCCATGTAATAGTAGGATACTAGCATGCTTATCATTCTTGCCTCCCACCCACCCATGCTGAGCCTTCTTGGTAGCCTATCCATACCTACAATCAGTCCCAAGAAGACCTTTTTTCTTCTAACCAGCTTCAAGATGATGATGACATGAGCATTAGAGATATTAGAGATATCATGCTAAGCTTTCAAATGCAGTTAGATGCTATTAAAAATGAGAAAGAGTATAGTTGGCAACCGAAAGAGCTTTATTTACACCAGCAGGAGAGAGGTACAAATGAGAAATGAGGAAGAGTTTCTAGCTGTAAATGTTAAAATTTGGATTGTTTAGTTTTGGTTTGAATCCTCCTTTCACCAATTACATTCAAGGACCTTCGGATCGAGTTGCAGAGCACTATCAGGTCCTTGGTCACTTACGAATGTAGGGAAACTTGGATTAGGGTATTTGATTATCAATTTTCCTTCTCTTATGCTCAATTATCCATCAAAACCCTAATTATGGGAAAACGACAGTAAACAGATGAATAATGGAAAATGCTTCTACAGAAAGATGTAAAATAACAAATGACTGTGCACCTATTTTTGGGGTTCCAAGGCAGAAAAGTTGGGGACTAAAGAGTGGGCACCCAAGTCCAAGGCCCTACTTTTTATCAAGATCTGGAAACTTAGTCTATAACTTGTTTCTTTTGTTTCAAAGATTTTCCTATCATGGAACTCTGAGGACTAATGAGTGGGCACCCTAGTCCAAGGTGCTCCTTTCTTCTCTGATCTGCAATTTTGACACTCCAATATGCTCTCCTACAAATTCACTTTGTCTGCATCATCAACCTGTAACCTACAATCATGAAAACTTTGGGAGAGGGTTGTGGTGTTTAGGAGCTTGCCTTAGTCAAGCCCCAGAAGGACACTTAAGTCTTCCAAACACCTTTGTCAAATAGAGAGTGCATGCCCTTGTGAGGTAGAGGTAAAATCCAATTGAATAAATGATCACAAACACAATAAATGTCACCCTATAGTGAAGATCTCATGAGAGGAAGAATCTCTTCATTCTGTGAGGAAATGGATGCTCAAATCTGCAAACACAAACACATAGACAACACAAATCTGGTCTTGCAACACAATGAAAGCCTTGAATCACCAATGCACATAAAAGTTGATAGCTAGTTGTAATCTAATTGAAATCTAGTTTCTAAATGAATGCCTAAACATGCTTTTATATGCAACTACAAACATTCCCACCAAGATTTCATAAATTTAAACTTACCATGTCGGCCTAGGGACCAAATAACTGTCATAAACTGACACTAGAAATTTGGGCCTGACCCAAAATAGGGTAGGACTATGGTGTGGGCGCCCAAGTCCTCCCCCTATTTTGGATAGGGTTATGTTCAAGGGGTCCCCCTAGGTCCCATTTGTCATGATACATAGGGTTCATTACATCGAGATGCCAAATTATGATGTAAGATGTCCTAAATGCACACTAAAGACTCGGGAGCTAAACCTAAAGAGGGAAAAGCCCCCAAGGGGACATTTTCTGATGTTACATTTAGCCCCCACTTTAATGTATGTATAAATGCAAGGCCAATACATGCATTAAAGTATAGTCAACAAGCACAACCAACACGCTAAGCACGAAGAAGACATGCCAAGCACATTGAAGACAATGACAGGTACATAAAACACAGAGAAGACAGTTATAGTCGCGCAGAACATAGAGAAGATAGCAAATGTATAGAAGACACATTAATGCATGGAAGACAGAGATGATTTCTTTACTTTTCTTTTTCTCATATATATGAAATGCAAATGCAAGTACAAGAAAGTAAACAAACCTCCCATAATACAGGATGCACTCATCGCGTAGGTCTTTAAACTATATATATGGGGCAACACACACATAAGACACGCAAAACCTCCCAAAATGCAGGATACACTCATCACGTAGGTCTTTAAACTGCAAATGGGGCAACAAACACACCACACAAAGAAAGCACGACAAACACACACACTTTGAAGACACAGAGAGAACATGGCAGACAAGTGATGGAGTGTCCCTATTTCTAGACTCAACACCATCTCAGGCACATTACAAGCACACACCGATGATTGCACTTCACCACAACAATCACTAAAGACACGTTTAAGGGTTGAGTTAGTCACAGAACCACTCCCCGCCTCCACAGAGGACTTTTGAAAATGATAGGATGATGTAATTTTCTCTGAGAAATACACCATCCCTGCCTCCGCAGAGGGCTTAAAAAAAGGATGGCTTACATGATTGATTGATTGATTGCAAACAAACTTGGGATGTAAGATGCACTCATTGTGTAGGTCTTTAAACTGCACCTAAGGACAAACACATTGCTAACATCTACAACAGACAGCTTACCTTATAAATGCCCCCACCTTAAGGTGGTTGATATCATGTATCGATATCAAGCACATTAAGGTAGGAAGAAAAACACACAAGGGAACACAAGCTCTCGCAAAGCCCATGCCTCCCGGAGGTGACATGTACTTCACGATCACCAAATGTTCCCACAAACACATCCCTGCAAGAAACATGTTAGTGTCTACATAATCATGATAAACAACAACATCAATGCATAAGATTAGCCACACAAAGAGCCAAGGTTATACTATGAATTCAGAGTTTGAGGATAACCATAGGGCTATATCATGAAGCTCTTTGAATCGAGTACCACCAAGGCTAGATTCAAAGACAAACAAAGATGCACAGAGCAACAGTATTGTTAAGGTTTGTAAATGAGATAGCATAC
This sequence comes from Cunninghamia lanceolata, assembly GCA_027924645.1. Lineage (NCBI taxonomy): Eukaryota > Viridiplantae > Streptophyta > Pinopsida > Cupressales > Cupressaceae > Cunninghamia > Cunninghamia lanceolata. The sequence goes on along the minus strand of BSBN01001272.1, from coordinate 12,108,642 downwards.
CATCAAAATCACTATGCAGAAAGCACAGATTGTTTCTACTAGCCAAGCGTCAGATAATTTATTACAACCCCATCATCATATTAGGAATTAAGTCTATTTTTTGATTGCTCTCGAAAGGGACACTAGGTCCGCATCAGTATAAATGTTTTTCATCATCCTCCCGCTAGATAGAAACACTAGACGAACGGAAATAATAAATAAGAGAGGAGAAACAAGTGTCTTAGGGACAGTCACATAGGAGGGTATCCCCAAGTCACCAACCACAACGCTATGTCCATAAGACACAACACACAACAATGAAATCAGAGAGAGGCAATATAGAAGAATGATGATACAAATAGAAGGTCACAACAGAGGCGGTCTCCTAGTATCCCAAATCTTATAAGAGAATTAGGAGTCATCCCAGGAGGCCTAAACAACACATAACACATCACAGGGGAAGCACATCATGAGAGAGATAAAGGGTTAGAGATACGTACCTGTAGGATCTTCGTATCAGATTTTTGAACTTGCGAACCTCTTGGAGAGGTATTCGATAATGTTAAGTGCAAAATTTGAGTTGTTCTTTTGAAAATCCTATTTATTATCATATGATATTTGTTTCTCAAATCCTTGTGTAAATGAGACTTTTTGTTGCTTATGAGGGGGGAAACCACTATTATTTCCCACTGCTGACAATCGTCTTACTCTTTTCCAATTTTTAGCAAGTTTTTGTTGTTGATGTCATCTAACATAGTAACAGGAATCATCCTATTGTAGACACCCTAAAATGACCAAGTTGTCACATGACTTGCATTTCATCAATCTGTCTAATCACCTACATTACAACATTAATTAAATAATCTAATTATTTAATTAATTTCACCAAATTCTTCTAAATCACATAATTGCGACATTAATTAAATAAATTCTCTTTATTTAATTAATTAAATTAAATCCCTCTATTATTCTTCCACAATTAAATAATTTTAATTATTTAATTAGATCATTATCTTCTGTCTAAATTTCAAGTCACCACATTAATTAAATAAATCCAATTATTTAATTAATTCATCATAAATTCCCTCTTATCCAAACAATTAAATAATTCCTAATTATTTAATTAAAACAAATTTATTCTTCCAAATTTAAATAAATCAAATCAAATTTATTTAAATTCTCTCATTCTCCAAAAATAAAATAAATCAAATATTTTATTTATTCTTCCAAATCATGCACAACAATTAAATAAATCTATTTATTTAATTTACTTTCTTATCTACAAATATCTTTCAAATCTTCTAAAAATAAGTCTTCTTCTCCATGCACACATAATGAAATAATTTATTATTTAATTTCTCTCAAATCATGCAAAAGCAAATCTAAAGTTGAGTTATCTATTCACTCAACCTTGTTTTTATCAATTTCTCTTAAATTAGAAAAAAGCTTTCTAATTTATGAAAAGCATGTCTTATCTTTAGAAAAGAAAGTGTTTAGCTCAAATAAAATAGCTTTTGTGTGACACTTGTCTTCTTCTTATTCGTTGCACGTTCCTCAACTGTTCTCCTCCGTTGATTCTTCTAAATTATCTGGACCATTGATCAATCTTCCTTGAAATCTATATAAACCCCCCTCATCTCCTTCATAATCTCTCTTCGATCACTTATTCTTAGGCATCCTTTACAGCGCTTTGAGCATACATCACATCGATTGAGCAACTTCACGATCTTTTGACATTGATCTTTGAGCACTTTACTTGCTTGTTGCAACCATGGTTTCGCAGCACTATTGAGCAATCCACATTCATCCAAAGGGAACAATACAAATCTTGGTAAAAGCTTTCATGTTTTATTGATTTGTTATTAATGGCTTTTATTTAGATTCGTTCTCTTTATGTTATTGGGTTTTTGATTTGTTTAGTTTATCATAGTCAATTTTCCTCATACACACCTGTACCGTCTCACTCATTTGTATCGATTGTTTCATTTGTTGTTCTGATATGTTTTGATTATCTCTTGATCCATATAAGGATAACGGAGGAGGAACCTCAACATAAATTCCATTTCTTTGTGGATGAGGTGGATTGTCCACTTGTTTCTTATCCACTTCAATCATTCCTATGATGTTATCATAGTCTAAGTAATCATCCTTGTCTACTTCCACTAAACCATGTTCCAACATATTGGTTTCAGTATGCTTAGGGAAAGGATTAGTGAAGATTTGTAAGTTCTGATTCGGCAGAGCAACCGACTTGTTTCCATTATCATTCACACCTGATACCTGGAAGAGATTTGAATCAATAAGGTCTTGTATCTCATGTTTAAGATGCATACATCGTTCAGTGTCTTATCCTTGCATTCGATGATAATGACAAAAGGCATTAGCATTGAAGTAAGGTCCTTGTTTACTAGGATCACTAGGATTGATCGGGGGAAGCTTCAGAATATTATTACTCACAGCTTTGTTCATGATGGAATGATAAGACTCAGATATCAGAGTAAATTTTCTTGGTTGATATGATGCTTTCTTTAGATTAGTGATAGTTGAAACATTCGAGAAGTTGTTTATATTCGTTCCATTAATCTTGATGAAGCTCCTATTATTATTGTTACTCTTAAAGTTGTTTTGTGATGATCCACCCATGGATTGACCAACTTAAGTTGATGAGTCTTGGTTTTCATACTAACTAGATGAAAGTTGGTAATCACGAAGGGTAGTGCATAAATGTTGAAAGGAGTTATACTTCATCAAGAGTATCTTATCATGAATATTAGGTTGTAGATTTGTAATAAATATCTTTTGAACATCATCATCTTTCATCTAATACTGAATCTGTGTATAAAGCCCTTAATACCGACTAATGAATCCAGTCAAATTTTCTTTTGGACCTTGTTTACATTGAACCAAGTCAATAAGAGTGACTTGGGGTCTGATATTTGCTTGAAAATGTTGTAAAAATTGATCAATCAACTGCGAAATGGAGTGTATTGAATTTGGAGGCAAAGAATAAAACCATTCTAAAGCAATATCTTTGAGAGATCATGGGAAAATTTTTGCCAACAAATCCTCTTCAAAATAAAAATCACTACACATAGCTGTAAATGCTGCCACATGAATATTAGGATCACCTTTTCCACCATATTTTTCAAAGAGGGGAGTCTCAAACCTCTTGGGCATAGGAGTTCTCAAGATTGCATAGGAAAGGGGATTACGTGCATGATATGTTGGTATATTAGGCTGTGAAGAATTTGTCAAATTTGTTGCCTTTTATTGTAAAGCATGCATGCCCTATAAAAGTTGGTTTAGGATGGCATCATTTGGAGATGTGGTTTGTTGCAAGGAATTGGAACCAAAGTGAGGAGGTCATTGAAATTGAGATGTGATAGGCGGAGGCTAGGAATAGGTCAATGGTGGTTGGACATACTGGTAGGTGGAAGATGGTTGGGAATAACTATATGTAATGGGAGGTTGAGAATACTTATTCATAGGAACGGTCACATTATGGACCAAGTTCTGATAATCAAATCCCACAGCTTTGTAACTAGTGCCATTAGATACTCCAATACCAGTGGTAGTACTACTACAAGCATTCACATCAATTGTTAAGATCATTGATGTAAAGGTGGATATTCCTGTAGTTGGTATAGGTGCTGAAACTTGAGTATGCAACGGTGAGGACATGTTGTTAATAACTTTTACACATTCACTCACCGGAATTACATTAGTTTGCACAATATCTATTAAAACATGAATAACATTAATTCCATCTTGTCCTTCTTTTATCAATTCTCTTACATGGTGAATCACAGGTAAGGCCTCTTCAGCTATCCTCTCAGTTTGCACATATTCTTGAAATTCGACAAGGTCTTTATCAAGCTTATTGACTTGTTCTATAGGTCCATGACCTACTACCTCAATAGTATTCTCAACATCATGAAATATTTGATCTTCCATAGTGATTTGAGGATGTATAATATCTTGCACAATTTGAGTTTCTCCCTTTGTAAAGAAGGTGTTCAAAGGATTATTAGAGGTAGGAATGTCGTTTTCTTCAAGAGCACTAGATCCCATTAACCTTTTACTTCTTCTTAGAGGGATATTTATTTTAGGACAGTGGGTCATAAATCTTGTACCAAAGCACACAATACACAATGCACCAACTAAGAGAACAAACCCTAAGAGAAGGATATGATTGAAAGCCAACAATGCTGATTTTTTTGTACTTTTTCAATGCAAATGAATGAAACAAAAGGTGTTGTAAGGGTTTTGATCAGGAGAAGCAAATTATATGTCTGATATCATTCCAATACAGCAATAATATCTTTCACAACACACTCTTGATGCAAATCTAAGATGAGGACAAGTCAAGATATAGTAAAAATATGCTAGAATATGTGATTTTTTCACCAAATCTCAATGCAAAAGAGCATGACAAATGGTGTTGTGAGGAAAATGATGGTGGAAAGAAAATTATATCAGTAATTACAGCCACTTAATGCCAAAATATCTATCACAACACACTTGTAGTGCCACTCAAGGTCAAACCCTAGGGAAAATATAGCAAAAATAGGCACTTTTTCACAGTTTTTCAACTCCAAGACCTAGCAAAAGGGATGTTGTAAATAATTTTAGGAGGTGTAGAAAATAATAGCAATAATATCATTCACCTTAATCTATAAAATTTGTTACAACACACTTGGAGTGCAAACTAGGCCAAACCCTACGGCAAAAATATGTAGTTTTTAACCAAATTTTCAATACAAGAACCTAATAAAAGGGTGTTGTGAAGTTTTTTAGGAGGGGTAGAAAATAATTATCTTGATAACAGAAAATAAATTCAAAAAGATTCTTCACAACACACCTATAGTGCAAATCTAAGGGGTCGATAAGGCCAAATCTAGTGAAAATCAATGTTTTTGAAACCCTAGGTTTGAGATTTTGATGTAAAATGCTATACGAATGTTTTGCAAGATGATTTATGATGAAAATGAAATATAATCAGATCTGAAAATGATTTCCAAACCCTAAGATGCAAAATGCAAGTGCAAATCTAATGAAAATGCATGAAAATTGCTAGTTTTTTGTTAAAATTTTCTATGCAAAAATGCAAATATTTGAAATCCAAATGCAAATTTACACCAAAATGCAAGACTACAGCCAAATTAAAATTTGAATGAGTCTCTAAAATCAGTAGAAAAAATCTAAAAGAAGATTTTTCCTACAAACCCTAGATTTTGGAATTACTAGGTTATATGAAAATTGTCAAAATTTCTACAAACTCTAGCAATTTTATGATGAAAATGCAATGCAAGTTATTGAATTTTTGTAATTTTCTGTAATTTATCTCAGATATAATGCAAAAATCATAAATTAGATGAAATTAGAATGAATTGATGCAAAATAGTAACCCTAAAATGTAATTTTTTTGAAATTTTCTCAATGCAATAAGATGAATGACTATATGAACGAATGAAAATCAACCCAAATCTGAAGTAAAACAATCAACAAGGTGCAAAATTTAATTAAAACATGGGTTCACCAAAATGTAAAGGTTAAAATTTGGATTATTTAGTTTTGGTTTGAATCCTCCTTTCACCAATTACATACAAGGACCTTCGGATCGAGTGGCAGAGCACTATCAGGTCCTTGGTCACTTACGAATGTAGGGAAACTTGGATTAGGGTATTTGATTATTAATTTTCCTTCTCTTATGCTCAATTATCCATCAAAACCCTAATTATGTGAAAACAACAATAAATAGATGAATAACAGAAAATGCTTCTGCAGAAAGATGTAAAATAACAAATGATTGTGCACCTATTTTCAGGGTTTCAAGGAAGAAAAGTCAGGGACTAAAGAGCAGGCACCCAAGTCCAAGGCCCTACTTTTTGTTGAGATCTAGAAACTAAGTCTGTAACTTGTTTTTGTTGTTTTGAAGATTTTCCTATCACAAAACTTTGAGGACTAATGAGTGGGTGCCCTAGTCCAGGGTGCTCCTTCTTCTCTGATCTGCAATTCTAACACTCCAATATGCCCTCCTGCAACTTCATTTTGTCTGCATCATCAACCTGTAACCTGCAATCATGAAAACTTTGGGAGGGCGTTGTGGTGTTTAGGAGCTTGCCTCAGTCAAGCCTCGGAAGGACACTCAAGTCTTCCAAACACCTTTGTCAGATAGAGAGTGTTTGCCCTTGTGAGGCAGAGGCAAAATCCAAACGAATAAATGATCACAAACACAATAAATGTTACCTTGTAGTGAAGATCTCATGAGAGGAAGAATCTCTTCATTCCATGAGGAAATGGATGCTCAAATCTGCAAACACAAACACATAGACAACATAAATCTGGTCTTGCAACATAATGAAAGCCTTGAATCACCAATGCACATACAAGTTGATAGCTAGTTGTAATATAATTGAAATATAGTTTCCAAATGAATGCCTAAACATGCTTTCATATGCAACTACAAACATTCCCACCAAGATTTCATAAATTCAAACTTACCGTGTCGGCCTAGGGACCAAATAACGGTCATAAACTGACACTAGAAATTTGGGTCTGACCCAAAATAGTGCAGGACTAGGGCGTGGGTGCCCAAGTCCTCCCCCCTATTTTGGATAGGGTTAGGTTCAAGGGGTCCCCCTAGGTCCCATTTGTTATGATACCTAGGGTTCATTCTATCAGGATGCCAAATTATGATGCAAGATGTCCTAAATGCACACTAAAGACCCAGGAGCTAAACCTAAAGAGGGAAAAGCCCCCAATGGGACATTTTCTAACATTACACTGGCTAGACATGTTGTGGCCAAAGAAGAACAAATGAAGCAACTAATGGCTCAAATACAAAGGTATGAAACCCAACCAGCTCCTTGCATTCCTAGTTTCAGTTTAACTTTTCTTACAAACCAAAGTGAACCTATGAAAGCCACTCCTTTCATACCCATCCAAAATTAGGAAGAGGAAAAGGTTGTAGAATCCAAACCAATCAAAATTCCAAGTTTTAGGAGTGCTTCTTCAACCCAAAAACTGATTCCTAACTAAGAGCAGTCCATAATGCCTCATATCCACCTTAGCCATGAACATGTTAATCTTACTACATCAGCTGAACCCTTTTGCCCTCCCACCATCTCCCTTTTCAAAGGAGGACCCGTTATTTGGAGAGAAACTGAAGGCTATGTAGGTGAAAAGGAGAATATTTCAAGTGAAGATGATGGAGAAATAACTATTTGCAGGCTTTTTTGTGCCACCAAATTAGAAAAATCAGATTTTTTGCAAGAAGATGATGAACATGATCGACTGGGACAGTAGTTTGAAAGGCAAGTAAGAGGCATTGAACATGAATTTTTGATTAATTTATTTGTTGACCTCCCATTTTTTGTTGAAGATAAAGAAAATGTACCAATGCATATGGCAAAAAATCTAAATTAGCTAGGACAACAAGATAGCAAGAAAGAAGGGGTCGGTGAAGGTGAATAGTCTACTCTTTGGTTTGATGAGCTACCTTCTTTTGTTGGGGAAGATAAAAAAGGCATTTCCTTACCAATAATAGCCGCAAGTTTGGGACAATAGGAGGATGCAAATAATTTTGATAGGGTGTTGTTCTACCAAGAGCAAAATGAGGACATCCTTGTTTCAAAAGATGGAGAGATTGTTATGCATGAGGACATTGGTCAAGTTGAACAACACATCAAATCTAAACCTATGCTCCAATTTGAAGATCTTGGTGTTTTTCCAAACATTCAAGAAAGTTGTCCTATAGCAGAGGTGAGTTCTCTTGTGCAAAAAAGTAAGGAAGATGTTGAAGAAGACTCTTTTTGGGATGAACTAGAAGTTTTTTGTTCAACTTTGGATACCAAACCAGCATCTTCTTATAAAGAGGTTCATGAACAACATGAACAAAATAAGGAGGTCATTTTTTCAAAAGATTTTGATCAACAGGATGATGTAATAGTAGAATATGAGCATAAAACCAACATTGATTTCTCAAGCTTTGGCTTGACAAAGGGATGTCTTATTAGGCACCTAGCACAGTTGAAGACCAACAAGGAGAAAACATTACCTATCATGCTTGTTTCAAAGCATGAAGATGAGAAACAGGGGCAGCAAGATCAACTTGTGTATCCACCTCATGACAACCATTCTTTCAATCAAATTGAATGGGTGAGTGGATTTGTTCTCATCCTTGGAGAGATGTTTCAGCAGTTTTTTGAATGTTCATTCATTTTCCATCTCTTTTGGTTGAATCACAAGCATGAGAAGCATCCCAAGATACTAAGAAAGGGCAACTACTTTCATGAACCAGTTAATGGTTTTGTTTAGGTAGTCCTTTTCTCAGTTAGTTTAGGTTAGTATGGGTTGCTTTAGTAGCTTTTTTTCCTCGAAGTGTAGATGCATAGTTAGTAGTTGTTTCTAGGTAGTTTTGTGTTTTGTCTTGGGTTGTGTCTTGCTATGTTGAAGTTTCTAATAGTAGTTCTAGGTCTGTTCTGATTTGTTTTAGGTTTTTCTTGACTATATACCCAATGAAAAGTAAAAGGGCACCTAGTCCTATGAGTTTTATCAGGCAAAACTTCAGTAGGAGTCACCAAAATGTTGATATATTTTGCCCAATCAGGAAAAATAGTCACCAAAGGTTCCTTGGAGGTATTATATGGTTTTAGGTGTCTAAGTATCTTTCTTTTAGAGTTTAAAAGTCTTCAAGGTCTTTAGGGGTGTTAATTATTTTCTTTACTAAGTTTTATTCTCAAAGGTTTCAACTCCTAGCTTAGTCTTGAGGGTTTTGTTTAGAGTTAGGAGTGAAATAGGTTATGGCTTAGGGAGTCAAAGTAGAAAAAAGAAGTTAGTCTCATATAAAAGAAAAAGCATGTTTTATTTGAATAGAAGGGGAAAAAATACCATGTTTCCATGTTGAAAAGTTTTTTGGAACCTTAAACATATCAAAAAGTACCTTTTTGTCAAAACACTACATACGTGCTCTTAGAGGGAAGTTGAGTCATGGATTTCTAACACACTCTAATGTCTCAAGAGGAGAAGCTTAGGGTTAGGGTTTAGCATTTTCCTTGATTTGGTTTTCCTTCCTTTAGAAGCATTCAAGCTTTGCAGATTTTAACAATGGAGGAGGCACCTCCAAATTAGAAAATGATTTTGCAAAAAATAGTGAACAATAGGTTGAGAACAGTGAAGATTTTCATTAAGTCTTGAAATAGAAAGAGGCGGTGTGCATGCAGAGAAGGTAGAATATGGTTGCTTGTATAGACCACATCAATGAGTTTGTGACAAAGGAAAAATGACAACGAGATCTGTATGTAGATACCTAGGATAGTATGCAGAGTTGTGGAACAATACAATGATCACAAAAGGTGTAGGTGCAACTTGAAAGACATGAAAACTAGTTTGAAGCTATGAAGACACCAAATAGTTCCTAGTGTACCCTCATTCTTTAATGTTTTAACAGATTTTGAAGCTTGGATCCAAGGCATAGGTTGGTTATGATCCATTAATAACAAGAAAACAAATCACGAGGATCTTTCATTTTCTAAGTTTTCTGCATAGGATAATAGAGCTTTGTAGGCAGATCAAAAAGGAAATACACTTAGATTTCAAAATCCTAAGGATACTCAAGAGATTTGGAGTTTTAGTTGAAACTACAAGCCTTCCAGCTCATTGAAAAGTATACCAAGTGTATGTAGGTCGATAAAACTTAGGAAAGTAAAGCATGAAGTCTTAAATAAGGAAGTAGCCCTTTTATTTTCTCAAGTCTATCATTCAAATGAATTGTAGATAGTATGTTCAACTGGCTAAAGAATGGATGAAAGAAGACATTCTAGGTCTACAAAAGGAAAACACTTTCAAGAGATTTGCAATGGTCAAGTTTGTAAATAGAGTGGAACATGCATGTTTGAAGTTTTCAAAGCCCTCTAAGAACTCATGTAGTATGGTGATATGATAACATGGGACAAAGAGATGGTGACTGATATGGGGCAAGTTTATTTTGAACTATCTACAAAGAATCTCTCTGATTAAAGTAATACTCAAGTTGAGTCTGCCTCCCAGCTTCTTGATCATCGTTTAATCTCATTTGGTAGTTTTTTCTATTGAATCACTAGAATAGGAGAGATGGTCATTGTTTTCATAGAATAGATGTTTGGAGGAGGGTGGAACCATGAAGAAACCCTAAATAAGTCATGTAAACTCTATCAAAATCAAGGACATGTATGTGCCAAACTCTACCAAGAATGTTCTTACCTCTGTTAACCAACCTAGGTTTTGATTGGGTACCCAGTATTGTTTAAAGGTTTGTCAAGAAGCCCTTTGTGAGTTATGTTAATGGAGATATCATAAGAGTTGTTAAATTTATGGAAAATCTTGTGAAAACCACCAAATCCAGAGTATTAGACTTAAAATCCCAAACTTTCAAAACCTAGATGACAACTGTGATTGTGACTATTTGTAATAAGACCACTGTTGCATAATAAAGTATAAAGTTTCAAGCAAATCCTAGTGAAATCCTTTGTTTCCTTTGAGAATAGTAGGAAGACTTCCTATAAGGATAGAGTTTCAAATGAAAAACTTTTGTGATTACTTTGAGATTTTGAAAGGTTTGTAAGGATTCAGAGCTCACTCATCATTCAAGGTTCATCCCTATTACGTCAGAAAATGTCCCCTTGGGGGCTTTTCCCTCTTAAGGTTTAGCTCTCAAGTCATGTTTATGCATTTAGAGTATTTTTCATGTTAATTTGACTTCCCGGTGAGAAAACCCTGAAGTTCCATGGCAATTTGGACTCAGGGGATGCACCTAACAATAATCCTTCCTAAAATAGGGGGGTGGACTTGGGTGCCCACACCCTAGTCCTACCCTATTTTAGGTCAGGCCTAATTTTCAAGTGTCAGTTTGTGACCCTTATTTAGGTCCTATGCCGACACGGTAAGTTTCAATTATGAAATTCTTGGCAGGAATGTTTGTAGTTGCATATATAAGCATGTTTAGGCATTCATTTTTAAACTAGATGGCATTTTGGATTAACAACCTTATGTGAAAGTGATTCAAGGCATTTATTGTGTGTTGTAGAGCAAACTTTGTGTTGTTGTTGTGTTTGTATTTACAGATTTGAGCAGCCATCTCCTCATGGCACGAAGAGCTTCTTCCTTCCATGAGATCTTCACTACAAGGTGATATCAATTATGTTTCCAATCATTTATCTTTTGGATTTTGCCTCTATCTCGCATGGATATGCACTCTTTCTCTGAAAACGGTGTTTGGAAGACTTGAATGTCTCTCCGGGGCTTGACTGAGGCAAGCCTCTATACACCACAACCCCCAACCCACTCCTTGTGATTACAAGTTACTAGTGTCACATCTAGAAGAAGTGGAGTTACAAGGAAGGTCAGTAGGCATCAAGGATTCTAGATCTAGAAAGAAGCTAGACACTGGAGCTTTTCCTAGATTCTGTCGCTAGTCTCTATGTCCTCTACAGTTGAATTCCTAAAAATGGAAGTTACAGTGCAGATCAGTGTCGGAAGAAGATCAGGATTCCACAAAGAAACTGGTACCTTGGACTCAGGCACCCACTCATTAGTCCCCAACTGTTTTGCTTCCTGAACTTCAAAATTTGGTACGCATTTGATTATCATTTAGTATCTCTGTGTGTGAGCATTTTCTGTGATTTGTCTGTTTGCTTCCGAATTTGTGTAATTAGGGTTTTGAGCATAATTGGGCATAATTGAACAACAAATATACACAATTCCAATCTTTCCTACATTCCAAGTGACTAAGGCCTAACAGTAGATTCCTACTTGACCTAAGGTCCTTGAATATTTAAGGTGAAAGGAGGATCCACATAAACTATCAAACCAAACCCACTTATCCAAATTTTACCTTAAACAATCCCTAGGACTACACCAAACATATTAAATCTATAGAAAGGGTTGTTGAGAGACTAAAAGTTTATGTGTGTTAAGAAGTTGCAGGTCTGACAAGATGATGAAGCAGCAGTAAGGCTATAAAGGAACAACAGATTATAAAGGAGAAAGGAATAGAGTTATACTATGGAAGGGACAGTCATAATGGCTGCAACCACAAGGACTATATCAATCCTAAGTAATATCTATAAAATTAGAAGGAAGGAGTAAACTGTCATAATAATGACAGTCATCAGCACAATGACATCAAACATGTAGAAAATAGAGGATTGTCTGATATAGCAGCAGACTATTACCAGTAGGTTGTTTCAAACATGCAAGGAGTAGCTAAATAGTAGACTACAATGGCCCTAATAAAGCATATGGAAATCCATAGACTTTGTCCACAAGAGAGCTTGGCTAAAAGAGGACTAAACAATGGCATAAAAACAATCATAGAATGATTGAAAAAAAAAAACAAGATAGTCATAGAATGACTATAAAATAATGAAAAATTATCATATAGAATGACTATTAGTCATAGAATAGTTTCAAATCTCTAACCACTGCCTGCTAGGGTTTGAGAAAGAGGTTTAGACAAGCACAAGGTCTACATATGTAGTGATCTGACTATTAAAACAATAGTTAGAGAATGATTAGCAATGATGAAGATAAAGGATAAAAGTCACTACGAAAGATGACTTAAGAGTGAAGGAGGGCCTCTTTAATAGCCCCTACAACTATTGTAACAATTCATTGTTTACTACTCACAAATCATTGAAAGACAGTCCACAATGGACAATTAGGAAAATAGTTGTAAGGGTCTATATTAGTTTTAAATGTTTATCAATGACATTGATGATCTTTTGTCAGTAACAATGATGATCAATGGTCTAGAAGACCATGAAAGTAGATAGAGGCAATCAACAAAAGGTTTAGTTGCATCTACTAATAGCAGAAGAGGAACTAAGGGTTTGTTTAAGCAAAGCTCCAATGCATTCAACTTAGCACTTGATCATATTAATCAGACACATCGACATTAGGTATACCTCATAATGTTTCCTCGTGTATTTTGAAGAGTCCAAGGCACTGTCAAAGAGGTTTCAAGTCTTTAAACTTTCCATGAACTTATAAACACCTTATTAGATCCATGAGATTCTTGTCAAACCTTATATGAAGTTGTCAAACAATGAAAACCCTAGCAGGTATGAGTAAATGGGGACATAACAGGCTAGTGTTTGACTAGACTGAATTATGGACAGACCTACATATTTTGAAGTACTCTATAGGATTTGTAAGATCAATAGAATGCATATTCAAAGGGGTGAGAGGATGCAAGGAGGCAGATACAAGTCATGTTACAGTTTCTTTTCATTGTAAATCACTGCAACTATCAGGAATGTTGAGAGCTACGTTGAAGGATAGTGAGCAATACTATGGACAAAGCTAATGACAATCCATAGACATGGAAGACCCTATAGAAGGGACAACAGTTGTATGATAGGAATGAGAACAAGGAGACTTGATTCTTTTCAAATACATGAAAGTCATGTCCTATAAATGTGAAAAATATAGTTAGGATGAGAGGACATAGTTGTACCATGAAACTCTGAGGCATTTTGGAAGGTGTAACAGCATTAGAGGTAGTCTTAACCATCTTGCAAGCATCTAGGAAGGTGGAGGTAGTTTGAGGGCATCTAGGGGTAGTTCCAACACTCTCCAAGGATATAGGAGCCTCTGCAATAGCTATGTTGCAAATATGTGCCTAAGTGGTGTTATCATTGATGTCAACATATCCTTGTTGCCATTGATGTCAACTGTATCCTATTTTATTGTTTGTATAGAAGACCGGATTGTTGAGGATATTGAGAAAATTAATGACAATCAATGTACATAGACCATATGGATGTGTATAGGTCTGTCTGAAGAAGCTCCGGTTATTATTTGAGAAGTTTGCATTAAGATCTGAGGAAGTTATGGCCATCTGATTAGAACCGGTTCCTACAATACTCAGGAGAGATAGAGTGACAGGGAAGTGGTCTAGATTGCTCATGTTACATAAAATGATGATCTTCAGATCTAAAGGCATGTTCAGGAAGTCAGTGTGTATCATCAACTCTAGTGGTTCGTAGTTTGGAGGTCCGCAAGCCATCTTTCTAGTTTGACAGTCATGGCAGACAGTGTTCTTGAGGTTCTAGAGGAAGATACAAATGATTATGGTAATTTGGTTTAGAGTGGATGTTATTGGTGAATTCAATGTGCTTATGGAGGTCTCTGGATCGTGTGTCTACTGTGTTGGAGGTCCGCATTAAAGTTTGAGCTTGTTGTTGAAGATTTCTTCTTTGAAGTTGATGTTCTTCCTAGTCTTGGCCGACCGGATGTTGCTAGCATGTTGTGGATGATCTAAAGAGCATTTTATGAAGCGTGGCATGTTAATAGAGGAAGATTCAAGTCTTAGTTATGTTTGGCCAATAGTGTAAAGATCCGCGTTAAGTTTAGCCGACCTTGTTGATCATTCCAAGGTTGATAAAGTGTATAAATACTTGTTGAAAAGTTGTTGAAAATCATCCTTGAACAAAATGAATTAAATTTGAAGAAAGGATCTAAAGCAAAGCAGAGAAGAAGAGGAGCGAAAGGAGTATAGAGTGAAGAATTAGTGAAGAAGAATTTGACGATAGAAGCAGAAGTTTTTGTGAGCCTTCAAAGGGACTGAATTAGGTATGAATGTAGATGCTATTTCTTAGTTCATTATCTCTGTGTAAATCATAATTTCTTATAGGCAGTGAGCTCTGGACAGTGTGCTCAAAGGCATGTGCCTTCTATTTTCTTAAGTACTTTTAATAGGGTATGCATTTTTGTGGGTTAACCCCCACCATGGTTTTTCCCTTAACTAGGTTTACCACATCAAAAATTCTGGTGTAGTGTGTTCATGTTGTTTCTGCTCATGTGTTAATTCATGTTTAAATGTTTACATCATTAATCTGCTTATAAATTAAGAAAGAAAATTAAAAGTGTAGAAAAGGTTAAAGTTTAGAGACAACTGATTCACCCCCCCTCTCAGTTGTCTGGATTAATTCCAACAATTGGTATCAGAGTTAAGTTCCTCTAAAAGAAGCTTGACCACTTGAGGAGATCCAAGATGTCATCCTACAAGAAGGAAAATCCAAGATTTGATGGAACAAATTACACCTTCTGGAAAGTCCGCATGCAATGTCATCTGGAATGTATGGGTGATGTCTTTTAGTTAATAACCAAGAATGCATATAAGATTCTGAAGAATGGACCTTCAACTATAGACAAACTCAGAGATGTTGAACACAATATTCGAGCCAAAGAAGCATTGTTGAGTGCTCTGACTGATACCGAATTGGCAAATGTCCTTGCTTTTAAAACTGCTCATGAAATCTAGAGTAAGTTGGAAAATCTGTATGAAGGTGACAAATATGTTAAATGTGCCAAGCTACAAAGACTGAAGGGTAAATATGAAAGATTGGTAATGAGTGAAGATGAAAACATTACTTCCTATATGCAGAAAGTAAATGAACTTGTGACTGATATTAGAAATGCAGGTGGAGTATTAGAAGAATTAGAAATTGTTGCCAAAGTGCTCAGATCCTTACCTACAGCATACAAGCATAAAGTTGTAGCCATTGAAGAAATCAAGACAGTAGCAACTGTCACAAGGGATCAGTTAGTTGGCAAGCTCTCAGCAATTGAAATGAATGAGTTTGGTGACTCTCTCCCTAAGTCTAAATCTGCATTCAAGGCTAGTGTATATGGAAATCAAAGATATGATCCAGGAGAAAGTTCTTCAGGAAGATCAAATGGATTTTTGAAGACAGGGAAGGATCTTGAAGAAGATAAAATTGAGACTGTAGATCTTGAAGTTCTTATTTCCAAAAGAATGCCAAGAGGATCCAATAAGTATGAAGGAAAGTTGCCTTTAAAATGTTTTGCTTGTAATAAGATTGGTCATTTTACTTCAAGGTGTTTGAAGAGGTTTTCAAAACCAAACCCTAACAAATACAAAAGTTAGAAGAATTGGTATTATGTCCAAGAAGCTAGAGAAGAAGGAGTCACAGATGATGAATATGATCATGGAGAAGGTGATTGGGTGTTCATTGCTATTAGAGAAGAAGACCCAATATCTACTGAATTTTCTAGTTGTACAAATGTGGAAAGTGCCTTGGCTGCTCAGGTTGTTGAAAAGGATGAATGGGTGATTGATAATGGATGTTCTCATCATATGATTGGTGACAAGAGTAAGTTTGTGAGTTTTAAAAAATATGAAGGTGGGCTTGTGAAATTTGGAGACAACTCAGCTGGTAGAATTCGTGGCAAAGGATCCATCTCTTTTGATGGTAAGAATTACACAAATGATGTTATGTATGTGGAAGGACTGAAACATAAGCTTCTCAGTGTTGGACAGTTAGTTGACAAGGGTTATGATCTTCAATTCAAGGATGGAAAATGCAGAATCTTGGAGAGCTCTAGAACTAAAATTGCATCTAGTACTCAAACTAGAGGTAACATCTTTCATTTAAGTAGTTCTAGAAAAAGTTGTTTGATTTCTCAGACATATCAAAGTTGGCTATGGCATAGAAGGATATGTCATGTGAATTTTGATAACATTGTCAAAATAAGTTCCTCTCAGGTTGTAACAGATCTTCCAAGATTTGTGAAACCTGATAGCATATGTAGAGAATGTCAATTGGGTAAATAGAACAAAATTTCATTCAAAAGTAAGGAATAAACTTCTGATGGGTGATTGGAATTGGTACATATTGATCTCTGTGGTCCTGCTAGAATTAGGAGTGTGCAAGGAGATAGATATTTCATGTTGTTGATTGATGATTACTCTCAAATGATGTGGGTAACTTTCCTAAAAGAAAAATTAGAAGCTCTTGATAAGTTTAAAGTGTTCAAGATGATGGTTGAAAATGCGATTGGTGGGAAATTGAAGTATCTGAGATTTGACAGAGGTAGAGAATTTACTTCCAATGTGTTTGATGCTTTCTGTGAAAAGCGTGGGATAAAAAGATAGTTATCTGCTCCTAGGACTCCTCAGCTAAATGGAGATGTGGAAAGAAAGAACCGGACCATTCAAGAAGCTGCCAGGACCATGATGATGGAAACAAATGTTCCTCAAGTTTATTGGAGAGAAGCCATGAGTACGGCTGTCTACACTCTTAACCGGGTGCAGATCAAAGGAAATTTTGGTAAGACTCCTTATGAACTATGGTTTGTTCATCCTCTTACTGTGAGATATTTCAGAGTTTTTGGTAGTAAATGCTATATCAAAAGAGATGAGGATTTAGGCAGGTTTGATGCAAGAAGTGATAAAGGAATATTTTTGGGATACTCTACTCAAAGTAAGGCTTACCGGTGCGTCAACAAGAGGTTGATAAAAATTGTTGAAAGTGCTAATGTTAAAGTTGATGAAAGAAAAGGACATTCCAGGTACTATGGATATGATTCAGATGATCAAAATGAAAGTCAAAGTCAAGGAAGGCAAGTTCAAATTCAGACTCAGATCCAAACTGGTCCGGTAACTCCAGTAACTCAATAGGTTAGTGCAGATGATGAGGAACAAGTTCAATAAACAAAAGTTCAAACAATTCCCAAAACCCCCAGGTATGTAAGAATGAATCATCTTGAAGATCAAATCATAGGAGATAGAAATAAAGGTGTTCAAACTAGGAGAAGAGCTATTGAAGATCAAGAAGAGATTTGTTTGATTTCAAAGATTGAACCTAAATCAGTGAGTGAAGCCTGCAAAGATGAAAACTGGGTTAAAGAAATGGAAGAAGAATTGATGCAAATAGAAAGGAATCACACTTGGGATCTGGTTCCCAGACCTCAGGACAAAAATATGATTGGAACCAAATGGGTCTTCCGGAATAAGCTAAATGAAGTTGGTGAGGTTGTAAGAAACAAGGCAAGGTTGGTATGTAAAGGCTACTCTCAAGTGGAAGGAATTGACTTTGAAGAAACTTTTGCTCCGGTGGCAAGGATAGAGGCAGTTAAATTGTTTCTTGCATTTGCTACCTTCAGAGATTTTAAAGTATATCATATGGATGTCAAATCAACATTCTTTAATGGAGATTTGGAGGAAGAAGTCTACATTGAGCAACCAAAAGGATTTTAGTTATTTGATCAGGGAGATATGGTTTGTCAACTGAGAAAAGCCTTGTATGGACTCAAGCAAGCTCTAAGAGCCTGGTATACCAAATTGGATAAGTATTTGCTTAAGCTAGGATTTAGCAAAGGCACTGCTGATAGTAATCTGTACTTCAAGATTAATCATGAGGACATTTTAATTGTTGAGGTCTTTGTTGATGATATTATTTTTGGTGGAAATGAATGTATGTGCAAAGCATTTGCTGATCAGATGAAAAGTGAATTTGAGATGTCAATGTTTGGTGAGATGAATTTCTTTCTAGGTCTGCAAATTGTTCAGTCAGATAAAGGTATCTTCATATCTCAGTCCAAGTATGTGAAAGAATTATTGAAGAAGTTTGGAATGGAAGACTCAAAACCAATAGGTACACCTATGGTAACTGGATGTAAGTTAAGTAAAGATGATGACTCCTCTAAGGCAAATCAGAAAAGGTATAGATCAATGATTAGAGGATTGCTCTATCTAACTCAGACCAGACCTAACATCATGAATGTCATTGGACTTGTTGCCAGATTTCAAGTTGATCCAAAAGAATCACATGTTGTGGTAGTCAAAAGAATTTTTAGATATCTCAAGGGGACAATTGATTATGGACTGTGGTATCCAAAGGACAATGACTTCACTCTTCATGCATATACAGATGTTGATTGGGTAGGAAATGTGGATGACATAAAAAGTACTAGTGGCGGTGCATTCTTCTTGGGAAGAAGATTGGTCTCTTGGATGAGCAAAAAGCAAGAGGCAATATCTCTGTCTACTGTAGAGGTAGAGTATATAGCAGCAGCAAATAATTGTACTCAAGTTCTGTGGATGAAGCAAATGCTGAGGACATCATAATTGTGTTTGAGGAGCCAGTCACAATTTTCTGTGATAATTCAAGTGCTATAAGCATTTCAAAGAATCTGATATTGCATTCAAAGACAAAGCATATATCTATCAAGTTTCATTTCTTGAGAGAGAAAGTAAATGAGAATGAAGTCAAGTTGGAGTTTGTGGCTTCCAAAGATCAGATTGCAGATATCTTCACTAAGCCTCTTCCCAAGGATACTTTTGAGTATCTCAGGGAAAAGTTAGGGGTTATTACCCCTCCTGATCAGAATTAAGATGCATTAAAGTGCATCAGTTCGATGGAACTCACATTCATATCTTGTGATCTGGATTGATGTTGAGTTACTACTCAAGGGGAGTAGTCAGTATGCAATTTTGGGATCAATCTGAAATAAAAAGTAGAAAAGATAGCAAATATGTGCCCTTTGCCATTGATGTCAAAGGGGGAGAGAAGTTATGTGAAAAACTTGAAAGTGAATATTTGTTGGTGAAAGGGGAAGCAGTGAAGAAAGTGGTTGCAGGTGTGATAAGATAAAGGGGGAGAAGTTCTTGTCTTGATGGTTGATTTTAGTTTTTCACATCATACGTTGCCATCAAAGACAAAGGGCGAGACTATTGCAAATATATGCCTAAGTGGTGTTGTCATTGATGTCAACATATCCTTGTTACCATTGATGTCAACTGTATCCTATTTTGTTGTCTGTATAGAAGATTGGATTGTTGAGGATATTGAGAAAATTAATGACAATCAATGTACGCGGACCATATGGATGTGTATAGGTCTACCTGAAGAAGTTCCAGTTATGATTTGAGAAGTTCGCATTAAGATATGAGGAAGCTATGGCCATGTGAGTATAACCAGTTCCTGCAATACTCAGGAGAGACAGAGTGACAGGGAAGTGGTCCGGATTGCTCCAGTAATGTAAAATGATGATCTATGGATCTAAAGGCATGTTTGAGAAGTTAGTGTGTATCATCAACTCCAGTGGTTCATAGTTTGGAGGTCCGCAAGCCATATTTCTAGTTTGATAGTCATGGTAGATAGTGTTCTTGAGGTTTCAGAGGAAGATACAAATGATTCTAGTAATTTGGTTTAGAGTGGATGTTATTGGTGAATTCAAATGTGCTTGTGAAGGTCTCTGGATCGTGTGGCTACTGTGTTGGAGGTCCACATTAAAGCTTGTTCTTGTTGTTGAAGATTTCTTCTTTGAAGTTGATGTTCTTCCCAGTCTTGGCCGACCAGATGTTGCTAGCGTGTTGCAGATGATCTAAAGAGAATTTTATGAAGCATGGTGTGTTAATAGAAGAAGATTCAAGTCTCAGCTACGTTTGGCTAACAGTGTAAAGATCCGTGTTAAGTTTAGCCGACCTTGTTGATCATTCCAAGGTTGATGAAGTGTATAAATACTTGTTGAAGAGTTGTTGAAAATCATCCTTGAACAAAATGAATTAAATCTGAAGAAAGGATCTAAAGCAAAGTAGAGAAGAAGAGGAGAGAAAGGAGTATAGAGTGAAGAATCAGTGAAGAAGAATTTGAAGATAGAAGTAGAAGTTTTTGTGAGCCTTCAAAGGGACTGAATCAGGCCTAAATGTAGATGTTATTTCTCAGTTCATTATCTCTGTGTAAATCATAATTTATTATAGGCAGTGAGCCTCCTTTTGAGAAGTGAGCTCTGGGTTGTGTGCCAGAAGGAATGTGCCTTCTATTTTCTTAAGTACTTTTAACAGGGTACACATTTTGTGGGTTAACCCCGACCGTGGTTTTTCCCTTAACTAGGTTTTCCACATCAAAAATTCTGGTGTAGTGTGTTCATGTTGTTTCTGCTCATGTGTTGATTCATGCTTAAATGTTTACATCATTAATCTTCTTATAAATTAAGAAAGAAGATTAAAAGTGCAGAAACGGTTAAAGTTTAGAGACAACTAATTCACCCCCCCCCTTCTCAGTTGTCTAGATTAATTCCAACAAGCTAGAGCACAATCCAAGGAGCTGAAGAAGTCAAGCAACTACCTTTTGGAGACCAAATCAAACTAGGACTCTTCTTGGGCGTCCAAAGTAAGTTATCTATTTTTAAGGCTTTGTAACTTGGTAAAATTCAGTCCCTATATGCTCTCCTATGCTTGGTATGAGATATAGGACCCCTAGGTAATATTTTTAGGTAGTTCTTTCATGTTTTGAAGCTCTAGAAGCTCAAGAACAACAATGTAATTTTCATGTTTTTGGAGAAAACATACAAAAACTAGACTTGTACATCAGTTTTGTAAGTACCTTTGATCAATAAAGAAAGCATTTTGACCTTCTCAATCTTTGTCTATTGTGGGTAGCTGAATGACTGATGTATATTTCCATGATTTACATGCAAATCCTTGAATGTATGTCTCATTTTTAACACCTATATATAGAAAATGCATGCTTTGTGTAGGTTGTAGGTTGTGTCATGGTGCCACATAGTCATTAATTGTGAGGAAGTGTTTAGTTTTCATTCTAATATTGCAATAACCAATTCCTTCCTATGAAATATTGATACATGAACATGGAACAGATGTCAGTTGTGTCTTGAAACTAGCTAATTTATTGAACTTATTATGTATGTTATGCAATAGTTTATGCCACAAACATTTGGTGCATCACCTTACCTTATGATTTAGGCTCCTATTATGTCATTTTTACCCCTTTTTCCTCTGAGAACAATTGTAGTTAGTCTTGTTTAGGTGATAGAATCAAGGGAACCAGCCCTTCATCTAGAGGTTTAGCTTAAAGTTTTGCAAGTTCCCACACCTAGAAGCTATTCCCATTGTATCACGAGCTCTTGTTGAATCACGTTCAATAAGAAGGTACAATCTTGTTGATAACATTTTGGTCTTAGAAGGGTCGGTCTTGGGATTTTCCTTTGATGTCTCAATTTCTTTAGAAGCGCTAGCGTCCTTACCTAATAGTAACTTAGTACGAGTAGCATTCACTCCTAATGGTGCATACCCTAACCCTTTGTTCTTAGGTAGCCTGCTTGGTTGTATCAGTCTTGTCCTTCCATTCTTATGTAGACCGAGTCCACCATGTCCATCATAACCTTGCTACTTTACAAATTCATAACCTTTCCCATATTGCTCAACTGGTAGTTGCGCAGATTTGATGTCTTCTTCATCCCTATAGAGCCATGTAGGGATGTTCTCATCTATGTTTTCCTTTCTCAATTCACCCCACTTGGTAAAAGTGGTGGGCGCAACAGAAATAGTGACTTTTGGTTGGATCAGATGCGGCTTCCCATGAGACTTTGGTGACACTGGTAGCTTACCAATGCAATATGAACTCTCCATGTTGTACTCTCCACATCCTAGATCATGGATATGGACCTTAGGTTTGGAAGGCGGAATGAATGTAGTGGTGGATTTGGATAATGTGGAAGGGTTGATGTAATGAGATGAAACGGAAGGTGAAACTCCCCTATTAACAGGCACTTGTTGTTCAGGTGTTCCTCTTAGATGACTACAATATTGAAAGGCATCGGGATTGCCAGCTATTGTGATTTCTATACCATTATATAGAAATTTAATGCATTTATGGTATGTGGATGGGACAGCCTTAATGGCATGAATCCATTGACAACCAAGGATGAGGTTATAAGGGAGGTTCAAGTCCAATACTTGAAATATAATGTCTAGAGTAGCAGATCTGACCCTTACTAGAAGTGAAATCACACCCTTTAAAGAGCACTCTACATCGTCATAAGCTTTGATAGAAATTTTCTTAGATGGATCTACACAAGCCTCAGAATATCCCAATATTGTGACCAATTTCAAAGTACATATATTTAGACCTACTCCACCATCTACCAAGACGCATCTAATCTTATGCTTATTGATGAAAACTTCAAGGTGTAGTGGATCATTATGGTTAGGTTTTTGTGAAGGGAGGTCATTCTCAATGAATGTAATGTGATTGATGGTAGCTATGTGTCCTACCATGGCTTGAAATTGATTAACATTGAGGTTTGTAGTGATGGATGATTCTAGCAAAGCTTTATCCAAGATGGCCTTGTGTTCAAAAGATAGGCGAAGCAAGTCAAAGATGGATATCTGTGTAGGGGTCTTCTTTAGATGATCTAAGAGGTTGTATTGGGATTTTAGATGTGGATTGGATGGAGCACTTTGCAAGGTCAAATTGGGTCTTCGACTGGTAACAACACATTCGGGACGAGATTTGATGGTAATCATAGAGACATTATTATCTCATTCTTGAATATTATTGACAGTATACTCATAGGAAATGTTAGGTCTCAAAAATGCAGGTTACAAGACCTAAGAGGATGCCAGGCTCTACGCTTAGATTTGCAAAGTTTTTGAACTAACAAAATAGAGTTAACCTGTAGGGTTGATGATTCCCTACACTTTAGGTTCTGCTAGACCTAGGCGGGTGAACCTTAATAGCTAAAGTAGATTGAATGAATATGTTTGAGTTGATTCTATCCACAGTGGCAAAAGCTGTGGAATAGATGAGAGCTTGCAAACTACTTCTAATCCTAACACTAAGATCTGAGATGTAATTGTTTGAATAAGATTTTATGGAATCCTAGAGTGGAATTGGTATGACCAGTGCCTATTTCTATTGGGCTAATGGAGTCAAGGTGTATATGATATATGATTTACTTACTGGTTACAATTCTAATTGTTTGGCACTTGTGTTTGTTTGTACCTTGTATAAACGTGCAAGAACGTGACTGACAGACTCTACTTATTGATCCACTCGATCCTACCAGGTTACTGTGACTTATTCAAAGGATTTTAATCCTTCCTTGAAGGAACCAATCAACAAAATGACACAATGATAGCAAGTGTGTATTGACAAATGGAGTAGATCCTCAATTTGAATAACAAGACAATATCGAGTTGGAGACAGTATGGCAATCTTGTCAATTATAGGGCTCTTCTTACTGATCCAAATGTTATTTCCAAGTTATTGTAATCAATCAAAAGGATTTTAATTCTTTAATAGAAACCAATTAATTTGATTACACAAAAAAAGCAAGTGTGTCTCGATGAAACTGAAATATCAACTTGGAAACTCAGGTTCAAATAACAGAGAAATAACAATGTGGAGACAACCAAATAATTGTTCAGCTCAACAAACAATAGACACCAATATTAAATCACCAATCTATGCATTCTTCTCCATTATACAATTTCAAAAGATTTTACAATATACAACATAATGTTTTATTTCGGCAACTGATCAATCCATCCAGTTATCTAACTCCTACTTCTAATCATGATGTTTTTTTCTAATCTACCCCCTGATTCCTTTTGATTTCATCTGGCATATATACATGATATATCCTAGGGTTATGACTCTTCACATCCATTCGATGTAACCCTCCGTTTAATTAATTCTCTTTGTCAAAAGTAAAATGTTTAATTTTATCCTTCATTTTTATATCTCAGTGATGGTGATAATAATAATTATTTTCCTTTTGATAGCATTTTTCATATTTACTCCTCGTAGAAGCATTTCACTGGTAACTACCTTGGTTAATTCTTCCCGAAACTTTTTTCATTCCCAAGTGAAAATACTTGACTATAATTATTACATTTCACTCAGCCTATTGATTTAAAAATAATCACTTACCTTTAAATACTTTATTCCATAGATTTAAAAGTGTTCATCCTGTTTTAATACAAAATTTGTTTTCATCATTTCATGCTTCTCGAAATTCCACGGACGCTAATTCTTTTGTTTCACCAATGTGTGTTTCTCTCCCTGATGAAGTATATCTTCATTAGGTAAAATAATTTAATCACTGCTTTCATGAAAATGATTTATTTTTCCATTAATGAAACTTTTTTTTCTTTCTCAAATAATACTTTTCCCTTCGAAATGTCTTCTTTCAAATAAATTAAAATTCTTCTATGCTCAAAATATTTTTCAATGGGTGATATTTTCCCCACCCTCACCTTAATTAAATAAATCCTTACCTTCTAATAATTTCTCCATGGGAAATAACTTTACCAAAATATTAATCTCTTCGAGTAATCTTGTCTGTGATTTTACTCATAAAATGTTCCACTTCATATTTCTTTGGGTGAAATTATTTTCATGAACCATTATACACATTTTCACAAAATCTTTTTTAATTCATGGCTTTCTAAAAATATTTCCCATCTTTAGTGAAAATGTCTTATCTTTGTATTTCAATATCCTGGGAATGTATCTCACATTTAAAATATTTATCACCTTCAATGAAATAACATTTCTCCCCATGCTTTGTAGTTCTACTTTCACTTGCTTTGTGATACTTTTATGTCTTTATTATCAGAGTAACTCATGGAATTAGAATGATCTAAAAAACTCATTTCGATCACACATGTCTGTCCGATACAATTACTATCTTACCTTATCGGTGAGAGTACGAGTATTTTTTGCCAAAAAGTATCCATCGGCATGACATCCAAGATCGCTGTAATTTAAATTTTTCATTCCAACTTTATTTGTTTTACCGATGAGTAGTGTGATTCTAGGGTTTTCTCAATAATGTTTTTATTTTGCCCTAACTATCTAGTTGCTTCAGTTCAAGATTTCTCAACCAAATTTCCATCAGACCATCAACAACAGCAAATCTGTTACCTTTTTAAAATGTAGCCAAGTTAGGCCGCTGATGCAATGCAATCTTGCATAATGCTCGCATCTAATAGTATGTCTCTTTCAGAGGATACAAAGCTTGCAAAACTTGATGACCAGCTGACTACAGTATTTGATGCCTATCAATTTGGAATATCACCTTTAATAACGTATGTGATTTTTTTTACTTGATTCTAGCATAAATTCCTCCCCAAATAAGAATACTCCATTCAACAAAAATAATAGTACATCAATATGCCTAGAGCAATATCTTTTCCAATTATGAGGTCTAGCTGAAGCTACTTCAAGAACAGCAGACAAGCACTTTACTAGTTTCACACTCCTCTCATATGGAATAGAGGTCTAAAAACCACCAGACTTATTTACAAGCTTGTATATTCTCTTGAATTCTCTTCTTATCTGCCAAGAATCCCTCACATTCTATGATAGTCAGAATATCCTTACAAAAACCATCTACTATAAGAGAACGGAAGTCAGAATCACTTAAATGCCTCTTACGGGTCTCCAGCATACTCTCTCCGAAAAGGTATCCATCGGCGAGAGGCATAAGATCGGTGCAATTTAAAATTTTCATTCCCACTTTACATTTCTCTTCGATGTGTTTTGTTTCTTGAATTTTAGGGTTTCTTATGTCCCAAAGCGGAGAGTGGAATTTGTAAATTTGATCATGTCATTTCCTCCAAGAGAGGAGGTGCTTGAATATAAAGATTATTTCCTTTATACATCACACTTGGTCCTGACAACTGAAGCCTTGGATGTTCTCCAACAAAATCCATGAACTTTTACAAATTCACAGAGGAATCTAGTTCCATCAACACTCCAGGGCCGCAAAGCAAACAAGCATCATCTTTCGTAAATTCAGTTACATTTGTGTGACACAAGTCGGGTCCCATGTGGGCCCAACTAAAAAAATTTTGTTTTGTAACAATTTTTGTCTTGAATGATCCAACACGACCTCAATATGTTCCTGGGGTAAAAGAACGAACTAGATTGTCACCAAAATCCATTTTCCGACACCTTGCACAGTGGTCAAAATAGGCCAACTAGCCTTTGGAATTAGCCTAAAAAACTGATCAAAACTTCTCCCAAAGCTATGAAAATACACAAACTTATAGATTTTTGACCTGAGAATTCAACACAACAAATGGTTCAGCATGAAGTTATTAGGATTTAAATCTACTCGCAATCAAAGTAGCTCACTTAGCATGTTTTTATGCCTATTTAAACTTAACTGAAACTTGCCAACTTGCCTCTTTGAAAAAATATCAAAGTTGATTTTGAGGAGCTACCATCCTAGAGATTAGGTCATTTAGCTTAAATGAACATGTGTGCAAAAGGATTTTTCATCATTCCTCTTCCTTCGCAAAACATCAAGTGTCAAAGTTGACCTTTCTGAAGTTGCCTAGGAATGCATTCAAAAAATTGTGTAAAACTCATTTGGATTTTATTTTGAAAAAATATCAAATGAAGTGCTGGGATCTTGAGAACTGGCATGAAGGCACATTAATATGTGAAGAATTTGAGACACTAATTGGTTTGTCATGAACATGACCCGATTGCTAGATATTAGCCTCCAAATTAAGCTTCTTGAAAACTGCCCCTGTCAAAACCCAATTCGAGCTCACCAACTTGCAATTTCAAAAAGCCATTAGTTCTCTTCCTGGAAAGTTGTAACTAGAGAGTTTAGTTCATTTAGGCTTGATGAGTGCATGTGCAAGAGATTTTTTCACCAATCATCTCTGATCACAAAATATTTAGGGCCAAATTTGACCTCTCTAGAGGTGAAACTGTGAAATCGAGGCTAAATGCATTGGCTTTTCATTTTGAAAAAATAGCAAACAATGTGCCCGAGCCTTCAAACCAGACATAGAAGTATATTTTGATAAGGTGAATCAGGAACACCCATTGGTTCATTATGAACATTATCCATCTGCAAGATATTAACCTCCCAAGTTGGCCTCCCAGACTGATTTTACACTGTGCAAACAGCAAAAATTTTCCAAAACCCTTCAACTTGACTCCTCAAAACTCAATCAAATCTCGTCATAGAAAGCTAAAATCAGACATGTGCACTCACATATGATAGGAAAATATGTTTGCAAAGTGATTTTGCATAAAACCAAGCAAGCTTAAATTATGGTTCTCCAAAGTAGGCTCCTCGGGTAGATTGCACAAGTGTATTTCTGAGAGTTGATTTTTTTTTACATGGAAGCCTAATTTTTTTTTGCAAAAATTGGCATGCAATTTTAGGTTCCAACAGTGGCTCTATCTGGGGATGTATGCCCCTTGTGGGCATAGCAAGATCCCAGATCTCTGGGGAGCAAACCGGTGCCTACTCCATTGGGCAATAGAGTCCAGATATCACTTCTGCCCTAACCTGGTATGTTTTGAAAAATCACACTTCAGTTGATGGCCTGATGCCAAAAGAAAAACCCATGTTTTCCTCTATCAAAAATTTTGTTCTGGTAACACTGTAGTGAAACCAATTTGAACATATCATTGAAGTTTGCATGATTGGACATATCCATATTTAACTGTTCAGTGATGATGGTATATTGTTCATCATTATGCATATGAAAACCATCTATAACCTTACACTTGTATGACAGGCTAGACCAAATCTCTGTGTGATATTTATGCAACCGTATTTGTTGTCATCTTCGAAATGATGGTTCTCTATCTGAATTGGGAAGTAGAAAAAATCAATTTGCATCTGATATTTATTTTCTTGAGTCTTGGCACCATCCAATGAAAAAGCATCACTATTATTTTCAGCATCACAAGTAACCTTCCCACACGATTGTGATCTTGAGACTCCATTATCACAAGATTCAATAGAAGCATTTATCTCTGGATAATCACTGCTATCGAATTTATAATTACCAATTATTTCTATCTCAGCTGAATGTGATCCTGATACTATCCTTTCACACCAATCATGTGGTCTACTATCACACAAAGTATCCTCACTGTCAAAGCATATGTATGTTGGACATGAAACTTTTAAATCATCCCCATGTGCATATCTCTAATACTCCATGGTTAGTAAATTTGAAATTTGCTCACTGTTGAACGAGCATATTTCTTCATCCATCCCATTACTGACATTTTCTTCATCCCTTTCCTCATCACCAAAATACATAAGTTCATTACAATCAGATATAATTGTTTCATCAGCATAATCATTTCTTTCACAAGCTAACATATCACCCTGATTATTTGAAAATGCTTCATCCTCAAGATAGCATAGATTTGAAAACACTTGGAATTCTTGTTCTAGTATACCCTCTTCATCAAGAGTTTGTCTTCTTTGTTTAAAATAATCATCCTCCTCCTTTCTAAACTGTTGATTCATGTATTGCAGTGGGTGGGTTGGGACAAAAGGAACATCCATATTTTGAAGACTACTCTCATTTTCAGGTATATGCTGGGGCTCCAAGTCTTGTGCAAAATTCTGATAATTGCAATCATGATCCTAGGTGAAGAATTGATCTTTTAAAACTTCTTCCTTATTTAAATCTGAAACATTATCATGAAAATTTTCACTTGCATATGTCTCATTTACTAGCTGCATTGCTTGATCAAATTCTCCATATTCATCTTCATAATAGTCGTTGTAGTGGCTAAGGAATAGTTTTTTGAGATCTTCCCATGAAGAGATACTTTGCATAGGTAAGCCTATAAACCATTCCCTTGTGTCATCCCTTAAAGATCTTGAAAAACACCTCATAATGACATCTTCTGGAAAAATTTGAAAGTCCAAAATGAAATCCTAGAATTGTTGTACATGCTTATGTGCCGATTCACACCATTCTCCATGAAATTTAGGGATATGCTTTAGCAATTCTATCAGCTCGCAGGGATAAGGATTTGGGTAGCCTTGGATACTATTGTAGTTAAATGGTTTATCAATGGCTGAGACAAAGTTTGGAGAGCAATATGGGTTTTGGTATATGATTGATCTTTGTCTGGGGAATATGGGATAAGCATTTATTTGGTATGAGGCTTGTGGTAAATAAATGTTTTGTTGTGCATAATGAACACTTTCATATTTATAAGGCACTTGTGGGATCCAAGGTTTACTTGCATTTACTAATTCATCCTTGTTGTAGAATGGCATATTTTGTGACATATTTGAAGCAAACCCACCTTTCAATTGTAGTAGTCGTCGAGTCAATTCTTCCTTTTCCTTTGATGACTTAAGCATTCCTATTTCCCCTGTTAATCGTTCTAAATTTTCTTTCATCTCTCTCCATTCTCTTTCAGAAGTAGATATATTAAGGATACTACCATTTACATTGGACATATTAGAATTCGTATTTTAATAAAAAAGAATCTGTAGCATCCTTAGAAATATAGGTGTTCCAAATATATTTTTCATTCAGGTTCATTTTAACAGAGTCGCCACCTCTTTTCAAAAGAGGACTGAATATTATTTTTCTGGGTCCTTCTTGCCAGCAGAGTTATATTTTTTTCAATTTTTTGACTCTACAAATGGATAGGCTAAGAGAAAATTTTCTTAAATTACTCCCTAGTAGAGTCGCCAATTTTGTTAGGTCTCATAAATGTAGGCTAAAAGTCCTAAGAGGATGCCAGGCTCTATGCTTAGATTTGCAATGTTTTTTAACTAATGAAATGGAATTAACCTGTAGATTTGATGACTCCCTGCACTTTAGGTTCTGCTAGACCTAGGCGGGTGAACCTTAATAGCTAAAGCAGATTGAATGAATATGTTTGAGTTGATTCTATCCATAGTGGCAAAGGGTGTGGAATAGATGAGAGCTTGCAAACTACTTCTAATCCTAACACTAAGATATGAGATGTAATTGTTTGAATAAGATTTTATGGAATCCTAGAGTGGAATTGGTATGACCAGTGCCTATTTCTATTGGGCTAATGGAGTCAAGGTGTATATGATATATGATTTACTTACTGGTTACAATTCTAATTGTTTGGCACTTGTGTTTGTTTATACCTTGTATAAACATGCAAGAATGTGGCTGACAGACTCGACTTATTGATCCACTCAATCCTACCAAGTTACTGTGACTTATTGAAAGGATTTTAATCCTTCCTTGAAGGAACCAATCAACAGAATTACACAGTGATAGCAAGTGTGTATTGACAAATGGAGTAGATCCTCAATTTGAATAACAAGACAATATCGAGTCGGAGACAGTATAGCAATCTTGTCAATTATAGGGCTCTTCTTACTGATCCAAATGTTACTTCCAAGTTACTGTAATCAATCAAAAGGATTTTAATTCTTTAATAGAAACCAACTAATTTGATTCCACAAAAATAGCAAGTGTGTCTCAATGAAACTGAAATATCAACTTGGAAACTCAGGTTCAAATAGCAGAGAAATAACAATGTGGAGACAGCCAAATAATTGTTTAGCTCAACAAACAATAGACACCAATATTAAATCACCAATCTATGCATTCTTCTCCATTATAAAATTTCAAAAGATTTTACAATATACAGCATAATGTTTTATTTCGGCAACTGATCAATCCATCCAGTTATCTAACTCCTACTTCTAATCATGATGTTTTTTCTAATCTACCCCCTGATTCCTTTTGATTTCATCTGGCTTATATACATGATATATCCTAGGGTTATGACTCTTCACATCCATTCAATGTAACCCTCCGTTTAATTAATTCTCTTTAGCAAAAGTAAAATGTTTAATTTTATCCTTCATTTTTATATCTCGGTGATGATGATAATAATAATTATTTTCCTTTTGATAGCATTTTTCATATTTACTCCTCGTAGAAGCATTTCACTGGTAACTGCCTTCGTTAATTCTTCCCGAAACATTTTTCATCCCCAAGTGAAAATACTTGACTATAATTATTACATTTCACTCAGCCTATTGATTTAAAAATAATCACTTACCTTTAAATACTTTATTCCATAGATTTAAAAGTGTTCATCCTATTTTAATACAAAATTTGTTTTCATCATTTCATGCTTCTCAAAATTCCGCGGAGGCTAATTCTTTTGTTTCACCAATGTGTGTTTCTTTCCCCGATGAAGTATATCTTCATTAGGTAAAATAATTTAATCACTGCTTTCATGAAAATGTTTTACTTTTCCATTAATGAAACTTGTTTTCCTTCTCAAATAATACTTTTCCCTTCGAAATGTCTTCTTTCAAATAAATTAAAATTCTTCTACGCTCAAAATATTTTTCAATGGGTGATATTTTCCCCACCCTCACCTTAATTAAATAAATCCTTACCTTGTAGTAATTTCTCCACAGGAAATAACTTTACCAAAATATTAATCTCTTCGAGTAATCTTGTATGTGATTTTACTCATAAAATGTTCCACTTCATATTTCTTTGGGTGAAATTATTTTCACGAACCATTATACACATTTTCACAAAATATTTTTTAATTAACAGCTTTCTAAAAATATTTCCCATCTTTAGTGAAAATGTCTTATCTTTGTATTTCAATATCTTGGGAATGTATCTCACATTTAAAATATTTATCACCTTCAATGAAATAACATTTCTCCCCGTGCTTTGTAGTTCTACTTTCACCTGCTTTGTGATACTTTTATGTCTTTATTATCGGAGTAACTCATGGAATCGGAATGATCTAAAAAATTCATTTCGATCACACATGTCTATCTAATACAACTACTATCTTGCCTTATCGGTGAGAGTACGAGTGTTTTTTTCAAAAAAGTATCCATCGGCATGACATCCAAGATCATTGTAATTTAAATTTTTCATTCCAACTTTATTTGTTTCGCCGATGAGTAGTGTGATTCTAGGGTTTTTCTCAATAATGTTTTTATTTTTCCCTAACTGTCTGGTTGCTTCAGTTCAAGAATTCTCCACCAAATTTCCATCAGACCATCAACAACTGCAGATTCGTTACTTTTTAAAAATGTAGCCAAGTTAGGCCATTGATGTAATGCGATCTTGCATAATGCTCGCATCTGATAGTATGTCTCTTTCAGAGGATACAAAGCTTGTAGAACTTGATGACCAGCTGACTACAGTATTTGATGCCTATCAGTTTGGAATATCACCTTTAATAACGGATGTGAATTTTTTTTACTTGATTCTAGCATAAATTCCTCCCCAAATAAGAATACTCCATTCAACAAAAATAATAGTACATCAATATGCCTAGAACAATATCTTTCCCAATTACGAGGTCTAGCTGAAGCTACTTCAGGAATAGCAGACAAGCACTTTACCAGTTTCACACTCCTCATATGGAACAGAGGTCTAAAAACCACCAGACTTATTTACAAGCTTGTATATTCTCTTGAATTCTCTTCTTATCTGCCAAGAATCCCTCGCATTCTATGATAGTCAGAATATCCTTACACAAACCATCTACTGTAAGAGAACGGAAGTCAGAATCACTTAAATTCCTCTTACGGGTCTCCAGCATACTCTCTCCGAAAAGGTATCCATCGGTAAGAGGCATAAGATCGGTACAATTTAAAATTTTCATTCCCACTTTACATTTCTCTCTGATGTATTTTGTTGCTTGAATTTTAGGGTTTCTTACGTCCCAAAGCGGAGAGTGGAATTTGTAAATTTGATCGTGTCATTTCCTCCAGGACAGGAGGTGCTTGAATATAAAGATTATGTCCTCTATACATCACACTTGGTCCTGACAACTGAAGCCTTGGATGTTCTCCAAAAAGATCCATGAACTTTTGCAAATTCACAAAGGACTCTAGTTCCATCAACACTCCAGGGCCGCAAACCAAACAAGCATCATCTTTCGTAAATTTGGTTACATTTGTGTGACACAAGTTGGGTCCCATGTGGGCCCGACTAAATTTTTTTTGTTTTGTAACAAGTTTGGTCTTGAATGATCCAACACAACCTCAATATGTTCCTGGGGTAAAAGAACGAACTAGGTTGTCACCAAAATCCATTTTTGGACACCTTGCATAGTGGTCAAAACAGGCCAACTAGCCTTCGCAATTAGCCTAAAAAACTGATCAAAACTTCTCCCAGAGCTATGAAAACGTACAAACTTGTAGATTTTTGACCTGAGAATTCAACTCAACAAATGATTCGGCATGAAGTTATTAGGATTTAAAGCTGCTCGCAATCAAAGTAGCTCACTCAGCATGTTTTTATGCCTATTTAAACTTAACTGAAACTTGCCAACTTGCCTCTTTGAAAAAATATTAAAGCTGATTTTGAGGAGCTACCATCCTGGAGATTAGGTCATTTAGCTTAAATGAACATGTATGCAAAAGGATTTTTCATCATTCCTCTTCCTTCGTAAAATATCAAGTGCCAAAGTTGACCTTTCGAAGCTGCCTAGGAATGCATTCAAAAAACTGTGTAAAACCCATTTGGGTTTGATTTTGAAAAAAATATCAAATGAAGTGCTGGGATCTTGAGAACTGGCATGAAGACACATTAATATGGGAAGAATTTGAGATACCAATTGGTTTGTCACGAACATGACCCGATTTCTATATATTAGCCTCCAAATTAAGCTTCTTGAAAACTGCCCCTGTCAAAACCTGATTTGAGCTCACCAACTTGCAATTTTAAAAAATCATTAATTCTCTTCCTAGGAAGTTGTAACTGGAGAGTTTAGTTCATTTAGGCTTGATGAGTGCATGTGAAAGAGATTTTTTCACCAATCAACTTTGATCACAAAATATTAGGGCCAAAGTTGACCTCTCTGGAGGTGAAACTATGAAATCAGGGCTAAATGCATTTGCTTTTCATTTTGAAAAAATAGCAAACGATGTGCTGGAGCCTTCAAACTAGACATAGAAGTATATTTTGATAAGGTGAATCAGGAACACCAATTGGTTCATTATGAACATTATCCATCTGCAAGATATTAACCTCCCAAGTTGGCCTCCCGAACTGATTTTACACTGTGCAAACAGCAAATTTTTTCCAAAACCCTTCAACTTGACTCCTCAAAACTCAGTCAAATCTTGTCACAGGAAGATGAAATCAGACATGTGCACTCACATATGATAGGAAAGTATGTTTGCAACGTGATTTTGCATAAAACCAAGCAAGCTTAAAATTATGGTTCTCCAAAGTAGGCTCCTCAAGTAGATTGCACAAGTGTATTTCTGAGAGTTGTAGTTGATTTTTTTTTACATGGAAGCCTAATTTTTTTTTGCAAAAATTGGCATGCAATTTTAGGTTCCAACAGGCAACATGGTTATAATTGGATTGGTCATTCGTCTTCGTCCCTGAGCTGGAGGCTTTTCCCAACCCATGGTCTTGTAGGGGATTTTTGAAAGTGGTATGATCAGCGTTGGAGGACTCTTGTGGACCATCTAGTACTATGTCACCTTGTTTATTGCTTTCGCATCAACAACCCCATCATTTGTGACATTCTTGTTCCTAGACCAAAATTTGTTCTTGTCATGGGAGGTGTTTTGATTGTTTTGATTCTTGTTGAAATTTTTTATCATTCCTTTGGCAATAAGAGATTTCTCTATAGCTATTCCCTTTTCAACAAAATCCCCAAAGGTAGTACAACAATGAATTTGGAGTTGATGCATTAGTTTTGAGTTTAAATTTTCCACAAAGATTGGGACCAATTGGTTTTCTGGTATGTGACATGGACATTTGCTATCCATGCTCCTCCATCTTTGAAAGAAAGAGAGGAACGATTCTCCATTGTCTTGTTTTGTATGGCACAACATTGCAAAATTTACATCGATCTCAATGTTATATGATAAATGGGCTATGAATTTGTCTCCTAATTCAGTCCATGTTCTTATCCTTAGGGGAAGATGTGCAAACCATTCGAGTGCTTGACCCGCGATGCTTCATGGGAATAATCTCATTAGATATGTTTGATCGAATGCAAGTTCTAGACATGCGGTATGGAACTCTCACACATGTTCTATGGGATTCCCTTTTCCTTTGTACTTGTTGAAGTTTGGTACATTGTAATTTTGAGGAAAAGGAGGCATATAGATACTCCTATCAAAAGGATATAGACATAGATCTTCCATGGAGTATGTCTTCTTGGGTCCGAAAACTTGCATTTTGGAGAATTGTTGTTCTAATGAGTGCATTTTGTGTGCTAGAATCTCCACAGAGAATAGTGATATGTCTGCAACATTCACAAGTGCATTGTGATATGGATTACCCATGTTTGAAGTAGATATATTTTGAAATCCCATGGTTACAACAAGAGGGTTGGTGTTTGTGTTAAGGTAGTTATGTGATGAAGACAAGTTTTGATTTTGGATGTTTGGTGTGAATGTGGTATTTGGTTTTGTGTTGTATTGAAAATGAGATGGGATGCTTGTGTTGGTTTGGTATTGAAGTGGGTTTGAGTTTGTTTGAAAATGAGAGTTTAGGTCAATTTGTTGTTGCATAGGATTCAAATGGGTATTTTGTTGGAATGAATTAGTGTTTTGATGAGACACATTGACGTTTTTGTGAGATGGGTCCATGTTTTGATGACTTGAATTGTTCTGAGTAGCCTCAAAGTTCATGTGTGCTTTTGGTATGGTATCGGTCCCTTGTGATTGTGTTCGTGGAGTCACTATATGTATTATTCGTTCTCTTTTTGATGCATGTGAATTCATTGTGTTTTGACCTATGGGAATTGTATTGGTTGATGGGGTAGTAGTTTGAAATGACAATGAAGCAAATGGATTTGTAAAGTTTAGTGGTTGAGACATTGAATTTGTGTTGTTTGTCCCAAATGGTGGAGGTATATTGACTGTCGTTGTGTTATGTAAAGTTTTCCCAAATGGTATGCTAGTGTGCTCTTGTCGTGAATTGGTGTGACTATTTGAAGATGTCGTATGACCTTGATTTTGTGTTACATTGTTTGAAGATGAACCTACAAGCATGTTTATGTCAACACCTGAAGGGAGTTTGGTTCCATTTTGAAGAAGTCCCATGAGATATGTTTGTAGGTTTGCGGCTATCATTTCATCTAGAATATGCAATAGCCTAAGATCTTGAGTATACTCATCTATTTCTTGTTGTGTCACACCTTGTTCTACCACATGTAGAGTGAGATTTTCAAAAGGATTTACTACATGAGATTTTGACTCGGGTAGTTCGTTTGAGGATGATCCAAACTTCATTGTGCTAATGGGATAATTGTTGGGATGATTTGAGAAATCCACTCCCTTTCTTTTTCTTTGTGGCCTGGTTTGAACCATATAAGACTTGTAAGTTTTGCGATGGAAACAAGCTAAGAATGGCAATGCAAGATAGCTATGCACTATGCTATGTTTTGGGGATTTTTGGATATAAGGATGACAAATGTAACTATGACCAAAGTATGGGATAAAAGGTGACAATGAAACTATGACAATGCTTGGAGTTTTTGGATATGCAATTTTGAGAGTTTGAAAGAGGATACTAAGGCAAACTATGATGTACCAAAGTAACTAATTGAAATATCAAGACCTTAAAAGGATTACTACTGAAGGAATGATGATTGATTAAAGTGAACCTAAACTAGACACACAAGTTTGAGGCTCAACTTGTTGATTGATTGAAGAAAGTGAACCTAAACTAGACACATGAGTTTTAGGTTCAACTTGTTAATTGATTATTGAAAGGAGAATGACAAGGTCTAGAGAGTCCAAGTTTGTGGCAATGGTAGGATCAAGTATGACAAGTTTCCTATTTCCAAATCTCAAAGGTGATTGAAACTAAGAATGATCTAGAATGACAAAGGCTATCTTAGAAAATGCAAGGTAAGATAAGAAAATACAATGGATTGAGCAAGGCTAACTAGGCAATGCAAGCTAGACAAAGCAAATGCAATGGATGAGCTGAGTAAGCTGAACAAGTATCAGGTATCAATATATGGTCACTGTCCAAATCAGATGAGGAATGTGGACACTCAGGATTTTCCCTAAAATATTTGTTTCTAGAAGATGTGTTTCTACCGGGTTTAATTGTGGTGTTTCAAGATTACATATGTGTTGCAGGATTTGACAGTTGCAAATCAAGATTCTACAATTGCGATGTTATGTTTAACAAATGTGGTTTCATATGTGACAATTGCATTCAGGATGCTATAGTTGCATTTCAAAATTCTACAGTTGTGGTGTACTATTTAAAAGGTGCAGTTTCAAATGTGACAATTATGTTGCAGGATGCTACAGTTGCATTTTAGGATGCTACAGTTGTAGTGTACCGTTGTTTGTGACCTAAAATCAGGGTTTGTAAGTGATTTTCTATTTTGAGAAGTTTGTGTTGTTGATCAGAAAACACAACAAACACTTGGCATACAGATTTTGGTTGTTTTGACTCTTTGACTTGAGGGAATTAAGGTATTTTGCAAGTTTTCTTCCACAAAACTCTCCCAGCCTTGGTTCACAAACAATTAAGCAAGCACAACCTAGCTAGTAGTAAGGGTTGTCTACTATACTGGGCTTACCTCACTTTTTGATGATTTTAGATAGGAGTAAATGGAGTGGGTAACTAGAGTATGCCAAGGTCGTGGACCACCTTGACACCTCTTGCCTTGAAAGGATGAGTCCAATCAAGGAACTCTGTCACCTCAACCATGAACCCTACATGGTAAGTAACTTCAAGGTGTCATCCACATTCCTTGCACCACTATAGTAAATGGCCAATAGTTCTTAGGCTTCTAAAACAAAGGTTTGTAGTGGAGGAACTCCTAAGAACACCATGGCATAGTAGCAATAGGAGACTAAAATATCTAACTTGCATTTGGAATCACTCGGGACTGCAAGGCCCACCCCCTATAGCACAAGTGGATTGAGCTCACCTTTTAGCTTTTTCCCCTTTATATAGCCCGTTGGAGATACATGCTTGTGGTTGAACCCTGCGGTGAACGCCTAGGCAGGCCACCTACTAAAAAAAGGGAAAGATTATGTATTGCTCTTTCTCTTCACCAAGGATCGCATGTAGCGCAAGGGGAGAGGATACTTAAGACAATAATGTGCTACTATTTCTCATGCACCCAAGATCGTAGCACAAGGGAAGTACTCAAGACAACATGGTGTTGCTATTTCTCATCACCCAAGATCATAGTAGTGCAAGGGGAGAGGATACTCAAGACAACACAATGTGCTATTTCCATTACCCAAGACTCATATACAAGGGGAGAGGATACTCTAAACAAGCACTCTTTTGGTAGATTGACTCACATGCGTGCAAGTGCACCAAACACATAAGACACTTTCTCCTTTTAAAGCACCAAATCCAAATGTTTCTACTTTAAAAATCGTAAACACACAAATGGAACCCTGCAATAAATGGATTAGTAGATTGATTTAATGTCTTCTCCCAATGGTTTCCACACAACTACAAATCAAATATCAATAATAGAAAAACCTCTACCCTAATGTATGCAATAGAAAGAAATGAAAAATGACAGATTTAAAACCCCCTTTTTGTTTGACAGTCGATTGCAGTGTTGGAAGGCTCAAATGTGTCACAGGATCTATTAGTTGCATCACAGAATGCTTCAGATGCATCTCTCTATTAGATGAATGTGTCATGGGATACAGTGATTACGGTGCAATAAATGGCGACTGTGGTTTAGGATCTGATGATTGAGGTGCAAGATGCTGCAAATGCATTGCACTGTTTCCTAGACATCAAAAACACATGAGATCTATTAAATAGCATCCTGAGTATGAAACCTTAATGATGAGCATGAAACCCTACTAATGTACAGTGATTGTCAAGGTGCTAGAGAAACAAATAAAACACTGTAAACTGATCAGAATAGAAATTGAATCCCTACACACAAGGTTAAACAACAAATGCTTCAAAAGATTAGAAATTGTTAATCAACAGCCAAATGCGTTACCGAAAGATGTAAATGCATGGCTCTGTGAGACAAATGCGGCAGTTTGTGTCACAACTACATCATACTGTGTAACAAATGTGTCGCAAGATGATTCAAATGCAGTGCAGGATGTAACAATTGTAACTCAAGACCTCGCAATTGTGGTGCAAGATTCAACAGATAGCTATGCACTATGCTATGTTTTTGGGATTTTGGGATATAAGGATGACAAATGTAACTATGACCAAAGTATGGGATGAAAGGTGACAATGAAACTATGACAATGCTTGGAGTTTTTGGATATGCAATTTTGAGAGTTTGAAAGAGGATACTAAGGCAAACTATGATGTAGCAAAGTAACTAATTGAAATATCAAGACCTTAAAAGGATTAGTACTAAAGGAATGATGATTGATTAAAGTGAACCTAAACTAGACACACAAGTTTGAGGCTCAACTTGTTGATTAATTGAAGAAAGTGAACCTAAACTAGACACATGAGTTTTAGGTTCAACTTGTTGATTGATTATTGAAAGGAGAATGACAAGGTCTAGAGAATCCAAGTTTGTGACAATGGTAGGATCAAGTATGACAAGTTTCCTATTTCCAAAGCTCAAAGGTTATTGAAACTAAGAATGATCTAGAATGACAAAGGCTATCTTAGACAATACAAGGTAAGATAAGAAAATGCAATGGATTGAGCAAGGCTAACTAGGCAATGCAAGCTAGACAAAGCAAATGCAATGGATGAGCTAAGTAAGCTAAACAAGTCTCAGGTATCAATATATGGTCACTGTCCAAATCAAATGAGGAATGTGGACACTCAGGATTTTCCCTAAAATATTTATTTCTGGAAGATGTGTTGCTACAGGGTTTAATTGTGGTGTTTCAAGATTACATATGTGTTGCAGGATTTGACAGTTACAAATCAAGATTCTACAGTTGTGGTATTATGTTTAACAGATGCGGTTTCATGTGTGACAATTGCATTCAGGATGCTACAGTTGTATTTCAAAATTCTACAGTTGCGGTGTACTATTTAATAGGCACAGTTTCAGATGTGACAATTGTGTTGCAGGATGCTACAGTTGCATTTTAGGATGCTACAGTTGCGGTGTACTGTTGTTTGTGACCTAAAATTAGGGTTTCTAAGTGATTTTCTATTTTGAGAATTTTGTGTTGTTGATCAGAAAACACAACAAACACTTGGCATACAGATTTTGGTTGTTTTGACTCTTTGACTTGAGGGAATTAAGGTATTTTGCAAGTTTTCTTCCACAAAACTCTCCCAGCCTTGGTTCACAAACAATTAAGCAAGCACAACCTAGCTAGTAGTAAGGGTTGTTTACTATAGTGGGCTTACCTCAATTTTTGATGATTTTAGATAGGAGTAAATGGAGTGGGTAACTAGAGTATGCCAAGGTTGTGGACCACCTTGACACCTCTTGCCTTGAAAGGATGAGTCCAATCAAGGAACTCTGTCACCTCAACCATGAACCCTACATGGTAACTTCAAGGTGTCATCCACATTCCTTGCACCACTATAGTAAATGGCCAATAGTTCTTAGGCTTCTAAAACAAAGGTTTGTAGTGGAGGAACTCCTAAGAACACCACGGCATAGTAGCAATAGGAGACTAAAATATCTAACTCGCATTTGGAATCACTTGGGACTGCAAGGCCCACCCCCTATAGCACAAGTGGATTGAGCTCACCTTTTAGCTTTTTCCCCTTTATACAGCCTGTTGGAGATACATGCTTGTGGTTGAACCTTGCGGTGAACTCCTAGGCAGGCCACCTACTAAAAAAAGGGAAAGATTATGTATTGCTCTTTCTCTTCACCAAGGATCACACATATCACAAGGGGAGAGGATACTTAAGACAATATTGTGCTACTATTTATCATGCACCCAAGATCGTAGCACAAGGGAAGTACTCAAGATAACATGATGTTGCTATTTCTCATCACCCAAGATCACAGTAGTGCAAGGGGAGAGGATACTCAAAACAACACAATGTGTTATTTCCATTACCCAAGACTCGTATACAAGGAGAGAGGATACTCTAAACAAGCACGCTTTTGGTAGACTGACTCACATGTGTGCAAGTGCACCAAACACATAAGACACTTTCTCCTTTTAAAGCACCAAATCCAAATGTTTCTACTTTAAAAATCACAAACACACAAATGGAACCCTGCAATAAATGGATGAGTAGATTGATTTAATGTCTTCTCCCAATGGTCGCCACACAGCTGCAAATCAAATTATCAATAATAGAAAAACCTCTACCCTAATGCATGCAATAGAAAGAAATGAAAAATGACAAATTAAAACCGCCTTTTTGTTTGACAGTCGATTGCAGTGTTGGAAGGCTCAAATGTGTCACAGGATCTGTTAGTTGCATCATAGAATGCTTCAAATGCATCTCTCTATCAGATGAATGTGTCATGGGATACAGTGATTACGGTGCAAGAAATGGCGACTATGATTTAGGATCTGATGATTAAGGTGCAGGATGCTGCAAATGTGTTGCACTATTTCCTAGACATCAAAAACACATGAGATCTATTAAATAGCATCCTAAGTATGAAACCTTAATGATGAGCATGAAACCCTAATGATGTACAGTGACTGTCAAGGTGCTAGAGAAACAAATAAAACATTGTAAACTGATCAAAATAGAAATTGAATCCCTACACACAAGGTTAAACAACAAATGCTTCAAAAGATTAGAAATTGTTAATCAACAGCCAAATGCGTTACTGAAAGATGTAAATGCATCGCTTTGTGAGACAAATGTGGCGGTTCATGTCACAACTGCATCATATTGCATAACAAATGTGTTGCAAGATGATTCAGATGCAGTGCAAGATGTAACAATTGTAACTCAAGACCTCACAATTACGGTGCAAGATTCAATAGATGCATCGCACTATCTACAAAACCCTAAATTTGTTAAATCTACACAAAATACGGTCATTTCACATCAAGTTCACCAAATGTAGATCAAGGAAAATCTGGGGACAAGAATGAATTATCTATAGAAACCACAAAACTATATAAATTCAAGCTACAAATCCCTAATCCAATAATGAAGCACAAGATGAACATAGAAATCAAATGATAAAAACAACAATATCTAAATTCCTATGCCAAGATTGGCTCTCCTCCATTGCTCTTCTCCATTTTTCTCTAATTTGCTCTCAGATTTGCAACATGCAAGAGATATGATAAGCTCAATGTGAATGATAGAAAAATCTTGAAGATTATGATTGTGGTTCCAACTGTGGTTAGCCTTGAAATGAAGGTGAAAGCTTGCTTTTATAAAAGGCTTGGATTTGAGTGAAGGGTGAGGATTGAAAGATGAATTGTGT
This sequence comes from Cunninghamia lanceolata, assembly GCA_027924645.1. NCBI lineage: Eukaryota > Viridiplantae > Streptophyta > Pinopsida > Cupressales > Cupressaceae > Cunninghamia > Cunninghamia lanceolata. Next base: position 12,065,977 of record BSBN01001272.1, on the reverse strand, counting down.
GATGTGGACGGCTAAGATTAAAAGATAAGCCCCTTTCTTTTAATGAAAGGTAGTGGAATGACAAGTGTGTGGATAAGAATAGAGCTAACCTAATTTACATAATAAAATTATTTAATTTAGTTGGTAGTGTGACGAAGCATTAAATGAAAGTTGTAGTATGACACATAATTCAAATAAAAAATTATTTAAATTATGAGAGAGGGGCATGTGTTGTGGTGAGAATAATGGTGAGGACTAATTCAAATATTTTATTATTTAAATTAGTTGGATGATGGAGGAAATAGATAATGACTAATTAAATAATTAAAAATAATTATTTAATTATAGAAGAAAATAGAGGAAATAGATATGAATAATTAAATAAATAAATAATATTTAATTATAGATTAGAAAATAGGAAAAGTGAATTAATTAAATAAATAAATATTATTTAATTAATTGAATAAGGTGATATTAGGGAATAATTGGTGTGAAAATGTTGTTCACAGGCTTAGGACATTTTTAAGTGTCTACAAACAACAAGGTCTCTCTACTTGTATTTGTAAATGTGTCAAGTGCAAATTGGAGATGTGATAATTATTTTCAAAGAGGTAGAGGAATTCATTTTAAAATGGTGTGCAAAATTGGAGAGAAGTGCACATTTGAAAAGGTTATAAGTCACGGAGGGAATTTATTTTAAATCAAGAAGTGTTTGTTAAAGAGTCACCCATGACTTCAATTTTTTTTCCATTTTGTAATATTTATTTTGGAGGGAGTGACTTTTGGCCTCCCATCCAAAAAGTGCCTTTAAAAACTCATTTGTAACTCATTTATAGATGATGGGGAAAATCCATTAAGGTTTGGAATTGCAAAAAACTTAATGAAAATTATCGATTTGCTCCTATTGTTTTCAATTTTATTTCATTCAACGCGTTTGCCCAACCTCTAAATCTATACTCCTTTCATTTCGCTCATTCATTTAGTTAAATGGATGTTGAAGAAACTTCAATCACGTGTTCATACCACTAACATTGTGTTGATTTTAAGGTGTTCTATGTGGTCAAGTGAACACATGTGTGCCAATTTTAAATTGTCAACCTTTATGCATGTCCATCCTTCAAAGATTGCACTAGCTCATGTTAGGATGCGGAAATGGGTTCAACAAAGATTAGTTTAGGTCAAGTTCATCCATTCACAAAATGGCATGTGAGAGGAAAGAGCTTAGGTTTGGATCTTTTATTTTCTTTTCCCTTTCTTTCTCTTTCCCCCTTTCTTTTATATTTTTTTAATCTGTGATGGAGTAGTTTTTTAATGATAAATTTCAATCTTATAAGGAAAAAAAATTGAGATGATTTATGGCTTCTATATGATTGAATTTTGTAGATTTCAAATGCATTTTTCATTGTCCTAAATTTTAGAATTTGAAAATATTGAAAATGAACAAATTTTAGTGTGTAACTCTTCAAAACCACATGTTTAAATTCTTATTTTAAAAGGCAATTTATTGTTTTAAGGTGTTCTAACCACTTGCTAAATTAATTTTAATGCTAGAAGTCATTGTATAAAGTGAAATAAAGTTAGTCATTCATTCAATTTGCAATAAAATAGTGGATTTAAATGGCTAATTAGTGATTAATTTCACTAAGTAAATCCCTATTTTAGTTAAACAAATCCTAATTTCTCCATGAAGCCCCTTGAATAGACCAGCCAAAGCACTCTCTAGCTATGGTATTTAGTAACACCTCAAATTTATTTAACAAAGACTCTTGAGGCTAACCACCTTTCAAGTAGGGGAACCTTTTTTGTTCCACCTTGTGTGCTTCATCGCACATAGGTAGTTGGTGTGTCAAAAACCATGTCAATAGATAATATTTTAAAATCTCTATGAAGATAACCACTCAATGCAATGCTAGACTAGAAAATGTGGCCTCAGGAATATATATATATATATATATATATATATATATATATATATATATATATATATGGCATCCTTATTCCCTAAAAACACCCTAATACATGTGGAGATATTGGCATCATGAATAAAATTATGCATTCAACACATTCTCCTTACCTACAACATCATGTTTCCACGAAGCATGAAGAAAATGAGATTAAACACATGGATTGATGCCTTTGACCTATCTTGACCAAGAAAGAGGACCTTTGTAGAAAGGTAAAACCCATAAACCAACCTTTTTCACTTCAATAAATAGATCATATATAGAGTTTCACATGGTTATAGGGGCCTCAAAAGATAGTGCCATTTATCCCAATCATAGGGGCAATCAAGTAAACCAATTCCCTATTGTTGTAGCTAATTCAACATCTACAAGAGTATGAAATCAAATTTCATTTTAGGTTTAACGTAGAAATCAATAGTAAATCTTATCGATTATGCCTTCAATATCCAACAACCATGTACCATTTCTCATCATCCATGTCTTTCAAGTCATCCTCAAGCCCAATCCTAAACACCCTATTATATCCTATTTAAAGCTCTAAAATAAGAATAAAAAATAATGTATATAGCCATAGAGAGTGGGCCCCAATGATAAGATAGTTGTGAATAAAAGAATATGTTGAAATGACAATAACAAGAGAGCCAAAATTTATAAATCTACCTTATAGTATTTCCAACAACAAATTCCTTCAATGGCTAGTGCAAAGGAGGCAGGAAAGGCATCTAAAATATCATCACAAAATCAACAACACACAACACCAAATACTAAAGATAAAAACCCTTATTACATCACTCTTAAATCCATCTACATACACATGAAATCCCACACCAATTCATGGTTGTACTAAAGGAAGTACATCAAGGTAAAAGTGGCACCACATTTACAAGATGTCATAACATAATTCTACCCAAAATAAACTCTACCTTGGGCTACATCTATATGGTAATGAATTCCTTAAGTGCCACCTAAGATATAGGATGTCCCATCTCATAAATTACAAACTTAAACAAAATCATGCCCTTATACATAACATTCTTGTCCTTTGATGCAGTCCCACAACTATCATGTCACGTTTCATGAAGCACATAGGCTTTTTCTATGAAACTTAGGCCCACCAACCTTTCCACATAGGTGCCACGTGGTACGTGCCAATATGGCACTTACATAGAGTACAAGACCTCCAATGAGATTGGACCTCCCACCACTAAAGGTGACACATGCCAAGGAAGTAGTATGAATATAAGCATGCATAGTAATATGAACTAAGGTATGGCAAGGACAAAGAGAGCTAGTGTTCTAGGGCATAGGAGCACAATTGTACAAATTTTATAGAAATGAGATTAGGTTTCAACAATAGGTTAAGCATATGAAAAATCTCATGAGTATTAGTCAAAATGTTATAAATATCTCTAACCTTGACTATCATTAAAGGAGTACGACTTTTCCATGTAATATTGCTTAGGTTTTTTATATTTAAAACTTAACTGAATATGAAAATTCACACCATTCTAGGATTTTTTAAGAATGGATTAGGTCTTTTTCTGATTATCAAGAATTTTCAACTTGACTTGAAGATCAATCCATGAAACTAGAAAACCATTACTAATTATATCCCCAAACTCCCTCCAACCTTTAGCTTCCCAACTCTTAGCAAAATAACTTTGGGTAAGGGAAGATGCTTATTATTATAATCTAGATTCCACCAAACAAATCTATAACTAGCAAAGGTGCCCTTATCCCGAGAAAGATCCTAACAACTTTTAATTAAATGCTTAACAAAATCTTAATCTCTCTAGATGTTATAGAAAATATAAGAACCACTAGGCTTAATAAAATTTTTACTAAACATAATTTTATTGGGGTGAAGGCCCCTCCATAAGTTAAATTTTTCTTTAGGGAGGCAAGATAGATATTGTTCCTTATTAGAATTTTTCATGGCTTAGAACCATCCAATGCCTAAATAATCTATTTAAAAGCTAGGATAATACATTGAAGTTTGAGATCTTTTAGACCCAAACTCCCTAGTTTCTTAGAAACATAACACAATTCCATTTGAAAACATATCTTTTTTTACCCTCCCCATTTGACTATAGAAAATACCTAACCATTCTTTAAAGTATCTCAACCTTCAAGCTACCAAAAAGACAAGCATGGGCATAATAGATATTAAAAGAGGAAAGAACATTTTGATAAACCTAGGCTCTACCAGCTAGGGATAACAAACTTCCCTACCATTTGGTGTTCTTATTCTCAATTTTACGATAAACCCAATTCCACATATCCTTTAGAGAGGGTTCAATAGCAAAAGGAATATGAAGATAATGAATAATTCTACTAGGTCCCCAAATCCCAACCAATATTTTTTAAACCAACTAAAAGGAACAAAATACTAGCTAGGAACTAGGTTTACTAGAATAAATATCAGATCCAAATGCCAAACATTATAGATTAAGCATTCCTAACAAGTTATTGAAATTTTTTTTTTCAAAGATAGCAAACAAGACAATGTCATTAGAAAATTGTATGTCCAACATCTCATTATTATTAAGAAAAACAAGACCCCTAATAGAAGGACCAACATCAAAGCATATAAGAATATAGTTCAAGGCTTTAGATGTAATCACAAAAATATAGGTACTAGAGGGAAACCCTATCTGATAGACTTATGTTTCTAAGAAACAACCCAATTAATTCCCCATTGAGCTTCACCTATGTAGAAGCACCTTTAAAAATAATCTACACCATCTTACAAAATTTGTTAGGAAAACCAATTATATACAACATCATCATAATAAAATCCTTTCAACCTTATAATATTCTTTTTCAAAATCTAAAAGAGTCATACAAAAAATCTAACTAGATCTCCTAACCCAAACCACACCTTCCCAACTAGAAATAAGATTTTCAAGAATATACCTTCCTTTGATAAAACCAGTCTGAGTGAGGAAAATAATATTTGGAAAAATAGTCCTTAGCACAATTCCCAATACATTAGCTATGATTTGTATGACACATTAAGGAGAGTAATTGGTCTCCAATTCTTAATTAATGTTTTATCACCATCTTTAGGAAGTAACTTAATTACACCTCAATTAATTTCACTCCCTAGGGTTCCTCCCCTTATAGTGTCCTCATAAACTCCAAGAAAATATAGAATAATCCATTCAAAGTTACTTTTATAAAATCCAATTGGTAGTCCATCCCACCTAGGTGATTTCTTATTTTTTAAGGATTTTATTGTAGTACAAATTTCATCCAAAGAAAAGTCTATCTAATTCAATTGCATCTCTTTTGTTAATTTTGTTTGGTATAAATTTCTTCCAACTTTGAATTATTTATTCTAGATTTGCTTGGAATTTATGAGGATATAAGAGGAGGAACCCTAGGGAGTGAAATTTATAGAGGTGCAATTAAGTTACTCCCTAAAGATGGTGACAGAACATTGATTAAGAGTTGGAGGTTGATTATTCTCATTACTGTGTCATACAAGGTCATGGATAAAGCATTGGTAATTAGGCAAAAGGTTATTTAAATTTATAATATCACAGTTAGAAGAAAAAAGGTCCATATAATAATACCATCGATCTCACTGGGACTAATCCTTTCCTTAACAAACTTTGCTCTCGATATGCTGAAAAAATATTAGAGCCTTTATCACCCCCTTTAATTGAATGTGCCTTAGCCCAAATCTTAATACCTTGAGCAATAATTTTTGTATGGCACCTCCATTTACACTTTACCTCTACCATATCCTTTTGAAAATAAGTGTCATATGGATTTTTTTGTATAATGTCTCTTCAAATTTAGCTAACTTTTCTTTAAGCTCAAAACTAACTTTCCTCCTATCAAGGAATTTTCTCTCCCCAATTATACTCAATAAATTTTTCCAACTATTAGTATCGTTATTTTATATAGAAATAGAAAAGGTGGATGAAATTATACTTTTTTTAATATTTATTAATGTCTAAACACCATTGGAATAGTCTTTATCCCTTAGCAAAGTAACATTCAATTTACACAACCTATCTTTGATCTTTATAGATTCGTTAATGATCCCATTATAGATGACTTCTATTTACATTGGGGGGTGGTCAAACATAGTATGGGGGATATTTTTGCATAATTATAGCTCATTTTATTACAAAATTGAAAAGCATGTTTATTAAGATAGAATATGTCAAGCGTAGAATAGACCTCTTACTACCTTTTTATTATTGCACTAGGTATACCAAATACTTTTACTATACTTCTTAGTTTTCTCTAGAGGGTCAAACAAATTAAGAATCCTTTTAATATTTTAGATTAGGAGAAAATTTCATTACCCTTCCAAATAAAACTATTCCCTCCTTCCTGTTGATGTGTAAAATTGCGCAGGTTCCAACACCAACATGGGAAGTTTCAAGAATGTGGGACTTGCTACTTGAAACAACCTCCAGATTTTAAAGAAGCTAGCTCTTCTCTATCTTAAATGTGTTTTGGTGAAAAGGGTAAGAAGTAAATAGGATTACAGATACAATGAAAGCAAATCTATCTATGGCGATACACCTGAATAAAGTGTTCCTCCCAACTAAGCACAGTGAAGTTGTTCTCAAGATTCAGTCACATTAAAGAGTAGATACTGCATGATTAACATAAACAGATGAAAATGAATAAAATCAAAGGCTCACAACCAGATAATTTTCTATGACATAAGAAATATCAACCAAGGCACAGAACTCAGTCTTTCTCATTAATTTTCAGCAACATAAGAGGCACAAATATATGCACAGTTACATCCACTTTCTAAATCAAGAATAACAAGATAAAGGCAAATGATAGTCACTGGTCACAGCAAAAGTATCAAACTTCTCTCTTAAATCTCTGACAGAAAACTATCTCTGGAAACTATATGTAAATTCTCTATCAAAAATTAGAACTCTCGATTCATTACAAATGTTACATATTTATAGCACAAGATCGACTCTAGATCATCTGAAACAGTCGAATCCCAACGGCCCAACCAAACTGGAGGTAACTGGAAGTCTCTGACAGAAAAAGATCTTTAGAATCTAGGACAGTTACTCCTTCTTGCAAGCCTATTGGCTATGACAAAATATACGTGGCATACTTCCTGCTATAAGGAACAGACACTTGGCAGCTTCCACATTCTTAAAATAATAAACTCTGTGACAGATGGCAGCATCTGCGGGCACAACTTGAAACTTCTTAATCTCTTCGGAAGAAACAGGAGACCAACACTTGGCAGTTTCCGCAACACTTAGAAACATATACGTGTCTTGCTCTACGCCACTTTACTTAACTATGTCTTTTATGCTTAGGAGAACTCCGCAGGTGGCAACTGTCGTGATCCGCAGCATTGAAACTTTAAGACACAATTAGAAATGGGGCCCACTACTTCCCGCTCGGTAACTTTCAAAAGGAGGAAAACAGGGACAGGTGGCGAACTCCGCAGGCACAACTGCTGAAACGTGGCACTCTCTGCAATACTTGAAACACTCTTTGAAACTTACGCGGAAGTTGACACATGTTGGGTTTTGCATCCTTTGAGAAACGTTAAATACACTAGAGAAAGGGACAAAAAGCCTTATCTTTCAAGCCGCGTCCACCACATGGCATCCTCCTCGTTACTGATACTGCAAACTATGACCCACCTCCATCCTTTACTTTACATCAAAACATATAAGAAACCAACCTACGGAAGCTAACACTTGGCAAGCTCCGCAGCTACCACAAAAGACAGATGGCATCTTCCGTGCTCACGCTAAAACTTTAAGGGAGACCCTCCGATTATGACACGTGGCACCTTCCGCAGGGTTGCAACTTAAAACTTATTAGAAACAAAACTGCTACGTGGCACATTTCGCATTAAAGTTAGAACTTAGAAACAAGAGTGCAGCTTGAACTAGGGCTCGACACTTGGCGACTCCCACGGCTCTGGCAAAATGAAACCCTTGCAGCCACTCTTAGAAACATTCACAGACACTGAACTGTAACCCACGGATGTGCTACGACTGATACAAAATGTAGTCTTATACTCTACAGTTCTTGGCGACCCACTAGGACTTTTGAGCCTGCTCAAAAAGAACCCAAAATTTTGGCAAAAATATATGTATTTAAAATACAATACAAGGTCACAAATTCTGCAAAGTTCTCTAGTAAACAGACCATTCCAAATTAGAAAGTCCCTGCTTACTTTGTAAATCTTAAAAGGTAAAATCAAGATTTATTATGTCCTTGTGGGAGAATGTCTGCAATATTTGAACCGCAGCCTTCAATTGAAACTCTAACTGGGCCATTGGTATCAATATAGCTTCCACCTCCTGTACTGATGAAGAATCACTTAAACCTTGAAAAATAGTTTGATCATTTTGCCTTGTTAAAAGCAGGGTCTTGATATCATCAATCATCAGTACAGTATTATTATTTGTAAATGGTGATGGAAGACCCAATTGCACCAAATCGTCTATGTGTCTCTTCATGTCTTTGACTCCTTCTTTGACAGTATCTAGAAGCTTCTGGCAGTTTGTGGCAACTGAGTTGCAACTTAGAACTTCATTTACCTTCTTTGCAGCTATCATTCTGTCAGTGATCCCTGCTGCTGACAAAATTTCATCTGTTGTGTCATATAGTTTATTTAGCAATAGTTGAGAGTCAGAAACTCTCAAAGAAATAGTAGATAGAGTGGCCTAAACTGAAGCTTCCACTTTCTCACATAACTGTTGTGCATTTCGCAGGAATGTCAATGATGGCCTTAGCTGGACAATCTCCTCAGAGATTCATTTCCAAACTGAAACATATAGCTCCTTGACCAGATTCAAAACTCTAGCATTCTGAGGCCTGTTAGCTAACTCAAATGTTAGTTGTTTTGTCATTTGTTGCTCTGCTAGGAGTTGAGCCTGCATTGCAGCAGCAACATTCTGCTCACTCAGCAACTTTTGCTGAAATTGTGTGGCTTGTTGCAACTTGTCCTAATACTTCTTTTCCAATGTGGCCTTCTCTTGCCTTAGAACATTTACTACAGCCTTCTCCTGTGCTAGTTCCATTTTTAGAGAAGTATTTTGGGCCTGAGTTGCCTGATGAATCTGACAAGAAACAATATTTTGCAACTGTTTATTCAGAGTCTCTATTTCATCCTTCTTAGATTACAACTCTCCAGCAAGATTGCTACTGTTTGTCTTCTCTTGTGTTAAGTCATTTTCAACCTTCTGTAACTTCCTAGACACTTTCAAGTAATCAGTTGCAACAGTAGATGTTGTTTCATTGAGTAGCTTGACCCTATCTTGTGGTCTAAAAAGTGACATGTCCATGGCTACAACATTCATTACAAAGTCCTGAGGCTGCATCTACTCATTGGGCTTCACCACATTTGGGGACAAATGTGTGACTGTCAACTGCTGTTGAATAGGGTCAAAAAGTGACCTCATATGTGGCATAGCTAGGCTTTTATTTTCTTTCTTTCTTTTCTTATCCATTCTGGCTTCTCTAGCCTTTTTTACAGTATCTACTTGAGCTTGGAAAGTGGGAGGAGAAGCAATGAATCCCCTAGCAAAGGGATGACCCTAAGGTAAACCATAAGGTATAGCCAATGATTGTTGGCTAGGGGAAATTTGGAGAGGGGCTCTTTTTAGGACGGAGGGGAAAAAAAGTAGCAATGAGGTGGCCTGTGAGGACATGACCTAAGGACTGGCAGTTGGAGCAAACAGTGACATAGGCATAGTAGAAGTGGTAGGGGATAATGATGTTTGGCCAGTTGGGATTGCCACCCCTAAGGTAGAAGAAAGAGACAAAGAGGAAAAAGGAGAAGAAATACTTACCTGAGGAGCAACAGATGTGGCTGGTAGTTGCCGTAGTAATGGTTCTGTTTCTTCTTTTGACTCTTCCTACAGGTGCAGTCTCCTATGTTTCCTTGGTCATTCTCCTGTATCCTCTTTTGATTCCTTCTCTGCCACATTCACCACCACTAGAGGTGGCAAGGGTACAAAACTAGAAGCCCCAGTAGATGAAACTGATGGAGTCCCTCTGGTTGGTGACGACACCACACCCTTTTGTTTCTCTAGAGTACTGAGGGATTGGGGCCAGGAAGATACAAGGGCAGTAGATGAGGCATGTCATGTTGCTTGCATTGTATGGGTTGACTCGGCCTCCTCTTTAGACTCTTCACCCTTCTTGTGGATTTTTCTTGTATCAGGGCTAGAAACTGGAGAGGGATGCCACTCATCCCAGATAGACTCCCATTTTTCATTAGTATCAACATTTCTGAATGAATGGGTGATCTCTGAGATTTATTGCCTATACTTCCAATAGGCCTCAATCTTCTCTGGCTTCCATTCTTTGTTTTTTAATGCCCTTCTCAGACTGGTGCCCATTCTGATCTTAGGGTCAAAGGCCTTCTATTTAACATAAAAGGTCTCCCATGGCCTAGGCCCCTCAAAGGGCAAGTCTGCTAGTTCCACATATAGGTCTGGGGTATCTTCCTTAGGGTTTCTTCTATCCTCCCAAAAGGGCCGACCCTCATGTACTATTTTAGCCCCGACCTTGTTGCTTCTAACCTAGGAGGCTATAAAACTGTTTGGGTCATACCTCCACTTGTCTTCAATGATAAAGAATCCCAAGATAGCTAACTTTCGTAGCAACAGGTGTTTAGCATCTTGAACTTCTAGGGCCATGTTCTTTCTGACCCATGGGATATCATACATTTTCTTCTTCTTCTTCTTAGTGCCAAACTCATTGTCAACCACAGACACTTGTTGAGTTACTTCTAGAAACGCTACCCTATGGGTCAAAACTTTAGGTAACAACATAGGTTCCCCATTGAAGCCATGGACCCTAATGATAGTATTTTGGGCCCCAAAGAAATAATCACATGGGATTGGGCAATTGGTCATGAAACCCCTAATGCTCTGTGTCAACCTATGTTCTACAAGCTCAGGGCTCAAATGGCAAAAGGCAGGGGCAACAAAAAGTTCCCAGAACTCATAAGGGTCTAATGCCTCAGATAGCACATGTGTCCATGCAAACACATGAATAGTTCTATTTTGCCCAAAATTTGGGTCATACATGTTCAATTGCATATTTTGTGCAAAAAAACCATGATTCTGATATAACATTAAATGGAACAGATAAGCAGAATACCTGAAAACTCCTTTGGATTTGAAATTTATGAGTTGATGGGCCATGGAGTAGGCAATTTGTTCTGAAAAGTCTAGTCGGTATTCTTGTGACTTGTCAACAGTCTTCAATTTGAAAAGGATGGCAATTTTCCAGTCGTAGACTTTGTTGTCTTCCTTCATCCCAAAAATGAAAGCCATCATTGACAAAGCCTCTTGACTAGCCTGACTGAATTGTGCCCTTCTTGTAGGTAGTATAGGCATCTGGGTGTTTTCCTCTGCCAACTACATTTCTAAGTTGAGAAACCTAATTTGGTTATTGAAATGTGGTCGTTCGATCATGATATAGGGTCAGCATGTCTCTTATGGCTTTGGGTGTAATTTGCATCATAAAGGGACCCTGTTGTATGGTGCTTGAGTGTGCATGAAATAGCTCCACAAATATATCAATTAGGTCAGGACATAAGTGCACACTTGGGACCATGAACTGTGCCAATTGTGAGGTCCAAATCCTCATTCCAAAAGTTTCAGATTGTCCATTCTTTGCCTTTTGAATGCATCTCTGGTGTGCCCTTTCTTGGAGAGTCTTGGTAGGTTTTTGAAGGGCTGGGTCAAAGATACCATTTGCAAAATCCTTAACCTTCTCTAGGTCGACAAAATACCCTACTTCGGGAACCCTCATCCTTGGATAGGTTCTCTTAGGTTGCACAAGCGCTGAGGCGTATGATTTACTGCTTAAAAGCATGTCGATTGATTCGTAAATTCTGAGTCCCTTCTAAGAAGATTGTGCTTCGGCCATATCTATATCTGCGGGGAGAATGTGAAAAGCTTTGACACAACAAAGACAAAAACTACATAACAAAAGTGACACTCGGCTAGGAAGGGTTTGCTAGGGATGGAAATTGCAGGCAACAGTGATTTCACAGCGGAGAGTTGGATGCAATTGAGAGCCGAATTTTCAAGTTTTAACTCTCATTAATAGGGCTTTAATGACACATCATGTCTTATAAATGGCATTAACACCAAGAAATCATTAGTGTATCTTTCCAAATCTGTGTGGAAAGGAGTGTCAGAAACATTATGAGAGTGGCTGCAAAAGTGCGTACTTTTAAGGATTTTGGGGATTGCAGACAACCTTAATGAATACAAGATTTTCAAAAAGAGAAGGGGCTTGTGCTAATGACACGTGTTCATAGAACACTTATTGAAAAGGAAAGCAGGAAAATAGGAAAGCAAGGAAAGGAAACTAACTAACTATAGTACATAAGAGCCCCTGCTTAATTGAAATGTTTCAAATAGATCCCATTAATAGGAATCTCTTCAGGCTCACCATCCATAGTCTCTAGTTCAAAAGAATTTTGCTGCTTACAAGAATGAATCTTGTAAGGGCTAGTCCACAGTGATTCAAATTTGTTGTGTCGACCTGGCTTGGCAGCTCTCTCATCCCATTTCAACACTATTGAGCCAACTTCAAAAAAAGGATTTGAAGTCTTCTTATCAAAATAGTCTTTGACTATTTTCTTGTGTTTCATCAGTGACTCATGTGCTTTTTCTCTTTTCTCTTGTACTTCCAGCAGTTCAGCAAGTCTAACTTGCATGGGACCATTCTCTTCAATCTCAATCTTTTTCAATAATTGCAAGGCAGGGATCTCCAAGCTTAATGGCATTACTGCTAGTTTACCATAAACTAATTCATATGGAGACATCTTTGTCACTTGCTTAGGTGTAATCCTGTCAGCTCATAGTGTTGTATTAACTAGTTTGTGCCACTCTCTGTGATAATTTGTCCCTGTCCTTTTAATGAGTCTGATCAGGTTCTTGTTAGTAGACTCTGCCAGACCATTACCTTGAGGGTAATAGTTTGAAGAAGTCTTCAAGTAAATTCCATTCCTTAATGCAAACTCAGATATTTTTGTTCCCAAAAATGCCTTAGCATTATCTGATATAATGGTATGAGGAGGACCAAACCGAGCAGTGATGCCTTCTAGAAAGCCTAATATTACCTTTTATGTTGCTTCTTTGAGTGGCACTGCTTCACTCCATTTGGTAAAGTAGTCTGTGGCTATGAAGATCCATTTGTGTCCCATACTTGACACTGGATTTATCATGCCAATAAAATCTAGACCCCATTGGGCAAAGGGTTCATACAATAATGGGGCTTAGAGGCATTGTTGCATTTCTTCTTTTCCCTGTATAAAACTGACAAGCCTGGCACTCTTTAACTAGCTGATAGCAATCTGTAAATAGGGTGGGCCAGAAGTATCCTGCTTGAGTCACCTTGATTACTATGGTCCTTGCTGAAAAGTGTCCACCTGAGGCTCCATGGTGTAACTCATGTAGAATTCTTTAAGCCTCATCTTTCTCTATACATCTTAGAAGTATGCCATCAACATTTCTTCTGAATAGAAAATGGTCAATTAATACAAGTGGGCCCCTTGCTACCTGTAATACCTTCTCTTGTCATGGGAGAGTTCATTTGGGAAAATCCCATGCTTCATGAATTGTATTATGTTTGTGACCCAAGAATCTTGATCAACCTCTTGTATTTTCAATACATTTCTCTTTCTATTTCTTGTGTCATCATTCTTTCCATGTCCTAAGCCATATATTGGCACAATCCTTTTCCCCTTACTAACTTAGTGGGTCTAACCTCCACATCATATTCAAGGATTTTTGTTATCCAATTGGCTCTTTTCTCAGTGATCTCACCCTCCATAATATATTCCCTTACACTAGGATGAGCCACTAATATCAAAATCTTATTTCCTATGACCATATGTCTGAATTTCATACCCCTCCCGCGGCTCTAGCAAAATGAAACCCTCGCAGCCACTCTTAGAAACATTCACAGACACTAAACTGGAACCCACAGATGTGCTACGACTGATACAAAATGTAGAGTCTTATACTCTACACTTCCTTATCCTCCTTATGCTCAATCATATTATAGTCTCCACTAATGATCTATGGAATTATAGGTAATATAGAGGATATCCATCTCCAAACTCACACCTTTCTCTATAATCATCTAAATCATATAAAAGCAATACCAAATTTCATACCAGTATTCTCAACAATTACCCAAATAAGCCTACTACAAGGAGAGAAACCAAAGGCTCTGATAATAAAAGAGACAAGATTCTTACCAATCATAATAAACAAACCACCTTTCCCTTTATAATGATTATAATAAAAACTTTTTCCTATTTGTACACAAATTTTAAATAGTGTTCTAGAGTGAAACTGATGCAGAGGATAATGATAAACACATAACTTATACCAAATTTCGAAGCTTGTCTTCTAGATTGGGCCTCACAAAACTATATAAGGAAACTTCAATGAACTAGTTTTAATGCATTGTAATGATTCAACCCTTTCACCAGGGTATAAGAGACATCTAACAAGTTTAACTCCACTCACCAAGCACACCCAAACCACTCCAAGAGTCAGGAGACTCCATCAATGCCCTTTTCACATATAGGTTGCTCCATTCCTAGTAGCCCTGTTTTATAGAACTGTCAAGCATAACTCTTACCATAGAACCTTCCTCAAGACTGTTATGGGTGTTTTGAGTACCCATTAAGGTGCTTTAAAACATATCAAGAAATCAATATCTATTACTTTGTAAAGAATGTCTGAAAAATAGGACTGTCGTTGTGCTAAATAGGCCTATTGGACTTTGCATGCACTAGGCTTATTGGTTCTACTGTCTCCTGCCTCAATCTCTCTTAATCAAACCCTCAAACCATATTTATTTGACTTACTCTTGCTTATGAAGCCATCAAAAGTTCCTTTCCACACAAATTTCTACCAAAACCTAGATTGCAACTCTCAAGACTGTCCTCTAAACTCTGTTTTATGGACTGTATACAGAAAAACAGTCATAAAACTTAGATTTTCTCACATCAACCTTAGTTATTGGTCGGAGACCTCAAGAATTTGAAAGCAAATGCTACTACAGTCATTTCCACCAAGGATTAGCAACATGCAAAGGATAAAAACGAGAGAAACACAGACTTTCATGTCACTGTCTACCCTAAGACAGGGTTTTGACTGTTTCTACCAAAAATGCAATATCTACCTCAAATCAAAACCAAAATGCATGAAATAAAATGGATATGGAGGGTGATTGCTCCTGCATTCATTTAAAACCAATTTGGTACGGATCCCTGCCCGTACAGGGTCATACAACAACTGGAAACAATAATTTTCTGAAGAAAATACAGAAAATAGTGCCTTTTTACTATTCCATTTCATTCCTTCAATCACCCACAAGTTTACAAAGGTTGCAAAGCCTATTTAAAGGCATTACACTCATATCTCTTCAGTTTCCAACTGATTTCTAACTTTCTCCAAGCGAATGACCCTCATGACCTTTCATATTCCATATGTTGCATTGCAACTTTACAATTTTGCAAGGTTTATATTTGTGATACCTTTACATTTTACAAAAATGAACACAAGACTAAGCATATGTGAATTGGTCCAAATGACCTTGTTACAAGGTAGAAACATCAATTTGTCAAGGTGCTCCTGCACCAGAAACCCATTGCTTTTACTTCTTGGATCAAGAGACAATCAAGGTCTTTTTTAGAATTACAAAGAACTCTAAGGACATATTCTCTATCATGGGCCTCAAGACCCCTAATATTATTTCTTCTAATGTTAATAATCATTTAATGGGAGGGAAGGAGGGTGATTTGGGTCCCTATAAATCCTTTCAAAACAACTTGGCATCTTCTTTTCTTTTCATTTTTCCCCTATACTAGGTATACCATTAGGTGACTCAATGGGATTTCATTTCCTATACTCATCCATAATTTTATAAAAATAATCCTTATGATCTTTCTCTTATCAATTCCATCTTGAAACATTGACAATTATCTATATCATAATCCTTATGATCTTTCTCTTATCAATTCTATCTTGAAACATTGACAATTATCTATATCAATAGACTAACTTTCAGTAGGATCTTTTAATCTTTTTGAACTCCCCTTAAAAACAACTTGTTCCTATTCCATATACATAGAAAAATCAATTTCCTACAAAACTTCAGTCTCTTGGAAGTCTTGGGGCAAGGTTCCATCCCCAAAAAAATCCTCCTTACCATCATGGGTCATTTTATGCACTTCACCACTAACACAACTATCATATTTTAGGTTAACAAGAGTGGGCTCGTTAGAACAAAATTATTATTACTATTTGCATGAAATGTGTTATCCTTACAAGGACTTTCTTCCATTACAACCACCTCTTCAATGTTGTTTGGATTCTTTTTTCAAGATCCTATGATTTATTATTATTCTTAGGGACTTGAGGATCTTTGCATATCATAGGTCCTGACTGATTTTTGGTAATCCTTAAGGAGTCTATTTTTTTATGCTCATCACATTTACATAAAAAATGCACATTAAGACCACCACGATGATTTACAACATACTAGATAGTTTTATTTTTCAACTAAAAATAGATATTACCTAGAATACGGTTCTCTAGATTGTCAACAACTAAAACTCTAGCATTCATGTGAGGCAAGGTGGCTTTGTTGTTTTCAACCTAGAGCACATCTCCTATAGATTTAAGATTAAGGAACAAAAAAGTCCATAGTTACATGGGAACATTCTTAATTTCAATCCAATTGGGTATAGACCTAGATAAGAACTCATAGGGGTAAGCTAAGGATTACATAGAACTATTCTAAAAATTAATTTACATATGTTCCAAAAACCTTTATTTAAAACTCTCTTATGCGTGTTAGATTTTTTGAATACCAAAAACAACCCTTGTTGTAACATTCAACAAAAGTAAACATACAATCCCATTTTTTACCTATACAATATCAACCTAGTCATCAAAAAACCTTCTAGAGGGAAAAGCATCCTTATCAAGACAAACAAAAAAATTGCAATGCTTTTTAGTCTTTTGTCTTCCTTTTAACAACTTCTTGCATCAAATTATTGGGTTGAATTATGAGCATTCTTGGACCAAAAGAACTATTACAATGCACATTTCTTCCACTATTGGCACTTTCTCCTTCATCAACATTGTTGACTTCATCTCCACCACAAAAATTTGCCTTCAAAAGCAACTTATTTGAGAATAGGAGTAGACTCATCCACTCGTAGACCATTATTGTAGAACTATTTTCCACCTTCCAGACTATGAACACCTTTTGGTTTACTACTACCATTCTTATCATGGCTCTATAATTTCTCTTCATTAAATGCATTTGGCTTTTCAACTACAAAATTTTCCATACAACCATTCATATCCCATCCACCAATGAATTCTTGATATGCATAAACCTCCTAATTGAGTGGGAGGCACAACAAGAAGGCAAAAAGGCATTATTTAACAGTTGTAATATTCAAGGAAAAATAAGCACAATAAATGCAATAAAGAGGGTGGTTGTGGGGGATAAACCCCACCAAATAAAACCCCTAAACAAACCCAACACTTATACACTTAACACCACAACCTAAAAAACATAACCTTAAATAAAACACATAAAAAATATAATGAATACACAAACATAAAAAAGAAGACTAAGAATGAGAGGTGTAAGACAATAAAGGAAATTAATCCAATTAATTAAAGGTGGAAGAACAACTCCAAGAGTGTTAATGGACGATTCCTCACTAGGCTCTAAAGCACTCACCTCTAATATTTCAAATCTTAATCTCTCGTTTAATTCTATCTTATTTCAAAAAAATGCATTGAAAAGGCCTTTGTATGTCAAATACATGGACCTCTAAAGTTGAGCATCAAAAAACAAAATACTGATGGAGAGAGGTACATCTAAGAAATTAAAAATGATGACATTATAATTGATGTTAACATCAATTATGTCTCTTGACTAGGCATGACTAGGTGAATATGTAGTTGAAGGCTACTAACTAGGCAAGGCACTTAGGTGGTAGGGGCTTGTATGTAATTGTTGACATGGAACACTGCATATTATGTACCTTCACTACACAAGTACTACAATGTTGATAATTTGCATTGTGCAACAAAGAGTACCTTTGTGGTACTTAACAATTGTATTTGCATGTGTCTTTTAATAAAGGCATGCACTTTATAAATGGAAAGTATTTAATCTCTTAAAAGAGCTTTTCATTAAAAGAATATATAGTTTATTTTGATTTTTTTTAATCAAAAAACTTTTATAATTAAAAATTAATTTTGCATCTACTAACATAGGCCTACTACACACCCACCAATGAAACATTGTTTGAGATCCCTCATGGCAACAAGGAGAATGTGTTAAAATTATTATGAATAACAATATGTGTTGGGAGCGGCTGAGCTAGGGTTTTCTAGTTTGTAGGTGTTTGCATGGTCATTGAGAAGGTGTTTGCATGGTTGAGGAGGCTTCGGGGAGTAGAGATACTCCCCCTTTGCTGAATGGTTCTAACACATTGGCTTCCATGCGTAATGTGACAGGTTTTTTTAAAAATTTTGACTTTTGATGGGGTAGATCTATCACGTGGTTTGGGTTTGTCATTTTCTAAGCCCAAAAATGGCAAAGAAATGGTATCTTGGGTTGCTAAGGTTTTGGGTTCCCCTTCTTTTAAGATTAGAGAACCAAAGGCAATTTTAGTGGAGAAATCTGATGAGGGGATTGCTCTAAATCTGTTGGACTCTATGATGGACGAAGTTGTTTTTGTTGGCAAGAGACACTGTGTGGCTTCATTGGTGTTGTCATTGATGGCAACAAAAACCACTCCACACATCCACAGGACATGGTGTATCTTTACCGGAAGTCAGATTGAAGAATACCTTGGTCTAGTAAGCAAGAACAGTGCATGCAGCAAGGTCTGACAGTTAGGTCCGGATCTCTTAGAGGAAGTATCTTTGTAAAGTGCAGACTTAGAGAAGTCAAGAGGAATACCTTGACTAATAGATTCCAGGGATTGAGCCTCCGGTGATGAAAGAGTAAAGAGATATGAACATCTAAGTATTGGGGTCTGGTTTAGCAAAGTAGACAGAGGAAGAACTAACTGACAGAGCATTAGAATTATTCCGGATGAGATATAGATGGTGATCAAGGTTCTTAAGGTATCATCCATGATTTACTGACATGTTAGATAACTTCTATAAGTATCTCCTTGATTTGCATCACTTGGTAAGCAAGGATTCAGCTAACAGACTAGAGGTTGGGAAAATATTGGGTATTCTGGATGCCAACTAGAAAAATATTGAAATCCTTTATGCAGATATATATATATATACCAGATGAATTTTGATAAGAAAGAGTGTGTGGTGTATTGTGTGGTGTGAAGAAAAGCAGAAGAGTAGTGTGAAGGCAATAAGACAGGTTTGGAATGTAACAGGACAACAACACCTAAGGAGAGTAAGAATGAAGTGCAGCAGATCAGTATATTGGGCTTAACCAGAACTGAACTTCAACATATGTGGATGCTTCTCATCAGTTCAAGTATCTCGTTTCCTTGTACAAACTATTGTAGGCAATGAGCCTCTTGTGAGCAGTGTGCTCGTGCAGTGAGCCCTAATTGGCAAGTGCCATTTTGTACTATCTTATTCTTCTAACGGAGAATATAATCTTGGGTTAATCACTCCATGGTTTTTCCCCTAACAGGGTTTTCCACGTCAAAATCGTTGTGTCATGTGTATTGATGTTATTTCCATTTCATGGTTATGTTTTCTTATTTAATTTAATGTTGTACTAATTGATAAGGAAATTCAGAAAGCTAAAATAATTAAGATAACTGATTCACCCCCCCTCTTAGTTATCAACAATTGGTATCAGAGCCAAGTTCCTCCAAACAAAGCCTAACAGCTTGAGGAAGATCTGGGAACTCAAATGGATGTGTATGGGATGATCTTGAGCAATCAAACACTGAAGTCAATGAATTGAAGGAAAGACTCAAACAGGCTAATGATTTCATAAATGAACTAAAAGGGAAACTGAGTATCTCTATGAAAAAGAGAAAAGATCTACTTCAACAATTGGCAAGTCAAAGTGAAGACAATGGTACAAATGAAGATCTGAAGGAGAAAACCAAGTTATGTGAAAAGTTATCAAAAGAGGTCATTATGGTAAGACATGAAATGGAATCAGGAGTTATGAAATTCACCCAAGAAATTGAAGAGAAAAGAAAAACTGAAGATGATCTAAGACAATCTCTCAAGGAGAAGTCAAAAGACTACCACAAAATGGATAGAATAATCAGGCATTTAGAATCTGATCTTAAAGAAGCTAGAGATAATGAAGAACAACTTGAGAATCAGATTGACACTCTTAAAAGGGATCTTCAATTAGCAAATGAATACAAAGAGAAATTCAAGATAAGCTCTGCTCAACTTGAAGTTCTTCTTCAAAGCCAAAAGAGGGTGGATGACAAGCAAGGCTTGGGGTATGAAAAAGGTGAAAGCTCTGAATCCAGTCAAAACAACTCAAGATTAGAACATCCAAGAAATAGGCCTAGAAGACCTCCAATAAGACAACCAAATGCTCAAAGATATCCATCTTTCAATGGATACTACCACAACTGCAACAACCTTGGTCAAAAAGCAAATCAATGCAGAAAAAGAATGAATCAAACTAATACATCCTTCTTCGGACAATGCTTCAATTGCAAAAGGTATGGTCACAAATCCCATGAGTGTAGAAACATACAAATAAACAATTCATTCAATGGTAGATGCTTTGCATGCAATAGAATGGGACACATGGCTAATCAGTGTAGATCAAGAGGATATCAGTCAAATATGCAAAGAAATGTTGTCTGCTACAGTTGCAATAGATCCGGTCATATTGTCAAATTCTGTAGAAGTAAGAATCAAGACAAAAGGGGTCCGAAACAGTATAATCATAGCCAAGACAAAGGAAAGAGAAAAGTAAATGTGGATGAAATTCAAAGGGAGATGAATAAGATCTGGATGAAGAGAAGCACAAAGAATGTTGGGGATGGATCTGCACCAGAATTTGGTGCTGATAATCCTTCCAAAAATTGAGTAGATGAGCTCTGGCTCAGGGGGAGTCACTAAGAAAACAAATCCCCCAGCCAGTCAATTGGTGCCTGAAATTGGCACATGGGAAGTTGTGGATTAAAGGATTCTCAGAGAAACATCTAAAGAAAGCTTGGTAAAGATTTGAAGAGTCTAATCTTCCAAGATTGATCTGGTTTAATAATCATCCGGTAAAAAAGGATTATCACAGTTAAATCCGGTATGATTCAAATTCGAGGCATCTTGTTCTATGGATAGATCAAGTGTTTGGGGAAAGTAAGATAGTTTGTTATTAACACCAAGGATAACTCTAAGTATATCTCAGTGATCTGGAAAAAGATCTTTCTCAAAATAAGAAGAACCAAGCAATCGGAATGACTTGAGTTGTGCATTTATTGCAATATGAAATTAGGGTTTTCCCAGAAATAAAAAGGCTCATTCGTCTGTCATTTGCACATCTACATTCAAGAAGAAGAGAAAAGGAGCTCTGCAACAAATTGTCTCAAATTCTCAAAAGATGAACCGTTGAAGTCGATTCATCCAGAAAATTAATTCGGCTCATTCAGCGAACCCTAGAAACGCAAAAGGTATTTTTCATTGCTGAATATCTCTCTGTAAATCTTTGAAGATGGGTACTCCAAATGTTGTAAAGATTTTCGATAGGCCTCGCCCTAAATTTAAGAAACATCCCTACAAATCTTTAGAAGTGGATCCCTTAGGTGCATTTTTCAGCACTCCGCATGGGGTTTTACATGTTGAAGACATTAGGGCATATATTCATGCAAACATTGAGGAATTTAGAGACTCAAACTAATGGATATTTACGATAAGGAACAGATAGATGAATCTTTTGAACTAAAACCTCAATATATGGCCATCCGGGATAAACATTTCAGTTAGTACATCCATTTCCCCTGTCTTGAAGAAGACGAGTGGGTCCAGTATGTGTTGAGCAGAGTGCATGATAACTTCTTATGGTTGAATAGACCATTCAAGATCACCAAGGATGCAATTAGGGCAGTAACCAGTTTACACTCCTCTGGAGGGTTACCTATTCTCAAATCTATCAAAAACCAAACTGTGACTGAGGCCACCGGATTAAAATTTGATAAGAGAGCAATGACCATAGAAGATATCACTAATCCAGATATCAAGTTTGCATCTATGATAATTAGCTATAAGATATATCACTCTAGCAGGGATAATTCAGTATCTGGAACTGCTATGTATACTACTTATGAAATGTTGAGAAAGAATGCATATTATGATCTATGTGAACTCCTTCTAAGCCAACTGATGGAAAACTTATAGAAGATCAAGAAGGACAAAAAGAACTCTTTTAAGTATGGTGGACTGATATTATGTTTGTTTTTCTACTTTATGAATGAGCTGCCCTGATCCAGTGGTTGGGTATGGCAGAATGATAGACCTGTTGCAATTCAAATCAGAGATTACTTGTATGGGTTTGGGGATGCTAAGACAAGAAATACAACTCTATGGGGTTACTTCAAGAACTTTCAAAATATGATGCAAACTAGAGAAAGAATTCCCCAATCATTGATTAAGAAGTACAAAGACACAATGTGTTTCATGGTTGACACTTATCAATGCCTAATGGAGGCAGTGGAGCCAAGGATTGTCTAGATCATGCCAATGGGGTATGAAGTAGATGAGAAAATTGTAGAGCTACATATCCAACATCTGCTCAGCCAACCCAAAGATCCTAAGGCAGAAAGGTTTGGAACCTTCCAAGAGTTGAGTGTAAAAGTTCATGTGGAACTTAGACAGCCTGAAATAAAGAGGAAAGTGAGAAGGGAAGTTGAAGAAGTTGCCAAGAGGCATGGAATCTCAAAAGAGGCACTTGATGCCCATAGAGAAAAGATGGAAAGAGCAGAAAAAGAAAAAGGAAGAAGCAGAAAAAGAAAGTACTCTGGTAAAAGCCCCCTCCCAGACCAAATCTTCTAAGAGCTCTGCACCTGCAACTACTAAAAGCTCAAAGGCATCTAAACCGGAAGCAAAATCATCCGGTAAAGTAGAGAAAAGAACTAAGACAAAGGCCACAAGGTCTTACATCAGTCAGAAGGATGATGAAGAAACTGAGTCAGATGAGGAGGTAAAGAAAATGAAGAAGAAGAAGAAGAAAGGATCCGATGAATCTTCTACAGCTCAAGACATGGAAGAGATGGCAGAAGAATTTGTTGAAAGACCCACTCTGTCCATTGATGATGTAGTCAAATTAGTCATTGTGGATGGAAACCTAAAACCAATGACTGAATTCTATGATGATTATAGTGAAGCTGACCAAAAGATCCTGCAAGAAGCTACAGTCAGATATTTGAATATTTATAATAAGGCTTTTATTGAAATCATATCTCTCATTCCCAAAAGCCTAGAGAAGGAATTAGAAATAAGAAAGAATAATGCTAAGGCAAAGGATCTTGAGATCTGGGAACAGATAGCCATTCAGCTCTTTCCTTCAATCACTCAGAAGCAAATGAATATGATCTTCAAAGATTGCAAGGATGAGTTCTGGAGTAAGGCTAGAATGAATCAGCTCATGCTTGGAGAAACTAATAAAGTGGCAAAAGAAACAGAAGAAATCCTCTGGAAAGCCTATAAAAGATTCAATATTCCTATTGTAGAGCATTTAAGTGATGATCCCTCAGGAATGGACAACAAAGAAGAATCTACTAAGACTGTAGTAGAAGAGGCAAAGGAGACTAGTGAAGAAAAAGCTAAGGACTTAGATTCCTCTATTCCGGAAGAGGAAGTCCAAGGAGAAGTAAATCTGGATTCTCCAACAGTCTCTAAATCCAAAGGAGAAGAAAAATGGAGGAGAAAGAAGAAGAAGTGAAGGGAAGAGAAGAAGGTCAAGCTGAGAAGAACACAAGTGACAGTGCAGAAGGAAAGAAAACTTTGTCTCCGGCAAGAGACACTGCAAAAGCTGTGAAGGATTTCTTGACTAAAGAAATGATGGAGATTGATGAACTGGAGTTACTTCAAGGACCATTTGACTTTGATTCTCTCTCCCTGGTTCAAACAATGAAGATAGCATCCTTTGCCCAAGCAAAGGCTAAAGAGAAACTTCTAAAGTCTCACATGGAAGACTGTGAGCTGCTATAAATTGCATCCGGTGTGCTTGAAAAGATCATGCCATCCTTTCAGAAGGATTCCTCAGCTTCCTCATCTAGTATTCTCAAGTCTCTTGTTAGTTCTGTCAGCACTCATTTTGAATCTTTAGAGAAATCAGCTAAGGTGAAGGTCCGGAAAGAATTTTTGGATAAGAGATTCTCTGAGTTACAAGGCTTTATAACCAATGATAGGAGAAATATGGATATTGGGATAACGAGCTTAGAAAATGCTCTTAAGGATGGAGGAGAAGTATATAAATTTTGTATATCCTGGACCAAAATAACAAAGGATATTGAGAAGAAAGTGAAAGAACAAGAGGATAAATTGTCAAGCCTCTCTCAGAATTTTGATTCTCTCACTGTATCCATAATAAATCAGGAATGTCAAACTATTGTAGTCATGAATGAGATTAAGAAGCTTGAGAAGGAGAGGAAGAACATATTAAGCAAAATAGGTGAACTTAGAGGGATGATTATCCCTAAATTAGAGGCCATGCATGAGGCCCTAACTAATGCCCAGACCACAGCCCGAACCAATGATCCGACAG
This sequence comes from Cunninghamia lanceolata, assembly GCA_027924645.1. NCBI lineage: Eukaryota > Viridiplantae > Streptophyta > Pinopsida > Cupressales > Cupressaceae > Cunninghamia > Cunninghamia lanceolata. The sequence continues at coordinate 12,041,273 of BSBN01001272.1, read as the reverse complement.
ATCTTAAGAGGGCAGAAGCTTTTGCATTCCTATTGAGTGGTCACATCTCAATTTTGGACAGGATGAAGCAGAGTTGGGCAGCATAATTTACCTAGTTGAAGACATTTTTTGCAAATATACTTTAATATATGTAAGTGTATCATGTATTTATACTTATGCGACTAAGTATAGTTGATTTTTTTGAGGATTGTTGGTATACGGATTCTACCATTTTCCATTGATGTCAAAGGGGGAGTGAGGAGCAGTGAAAAATGTGGAATCTAGCTAAGGGGGGACTCCAGAAAAATGTACATTAAAACAAAGCATCAGCCAAGGGGGAGTGTAGTGTGACACTTAGTCATTTTTCACTAAGTGTTGCCATCAATGCCAAAGGGGGAGATTGTTGGCTAGAGACACTGTGTGGCTTCATTGGTGTTGTCATTGATGACAACAAAGACCACTCCACACATCCACAGGACATGGTGTATCTTTACCAGAAGTCAGATTGAAGAATACCTTGGTTCGATAAGCAAGAACAGTGCATGCAGCAAGGTCTGACAATTAGGTCCGGATCTCTTAGAGGAAGTATCTTTATAAAGTTCAGACTTAGAGAAGTCAAGAGGAATACCTTGACTAATAGATTCTAGGGATTGAGCCTCCGGTGATGAAAGAGTGAAGAGATATGAGCATCTAAGTATTGGGGTCCAGTTTGGCAGAGTAAACAGAGGAAGAACTGACTGACAGAGCATCAAAATTATTCTGGATGAGATATAGATGGTGATTGAGGTTCTTAAGGTATCATCCATGATTTGCTGACATGTTAGATAACTTCTATAAGTATCTCCTTGATTTGCATCACTTGGTAAGCAAGGATTCAGCCGACAGACCAAAGGTTGGGAAAATGTATTCTGGATGTTGACTAGAAAAATATTGAAATCCTTTGTGCGGATATATATACCAGATGAATTTTGATAAGAAAGAGTGTGTGGTGTATTGTGTGGTGTGAAGAAAAGCAGAAGAGTAGTGTGAAGGCAATAAGACAGGTTCGGAATGTAATAGGACAGCAGCACCTAAGGAGAGTAAGAATGAAGTGCAGCAGATCAATATATTGGGCTTAACCAGAACTAAACCTCAGCATATGTGGATGCTTCTCATCAGTTCAAGTATCTAGTTTCCTTGTACAAACTATTGTAGGCAGTGAGCCTCTTGTGAGCAATGTGCTCGAGCAGTGAGCCCTAATTAGCAAGTTTCATTTTGTACTATCTTATTCTTCTAACAGAGAATACAATCTTAGGTTAATCACCCCGTGGTTTTTCCCCTAACAGGGTTTTCCACGTCAAAATCATTGTGTCATGTGCATTGATGTTATTTCCATTTCATGGTTATGTTTGCTTATTTGATTTAATGTTGCACTAATTGATAAGGAAATTCAGAAAGTTGAAATAATTAAGATAACTAATTCACCCCCCTCTTAGTTATCAATAGTTTTAAGCATGAAAAATATGTTGGTGGGACATTTTTTTGCTTACATGCCAAATGTGGATATTGTGCACAAATGGGTTAAAGACAACTAGAACATTAAAGGTTAGGTTGCAACTTGTGCCATGGCAAGTGGTTTATTTCTTTTCTGATTTTCTTTGAAGGAGGATTTGATTACAGTTATCACGAATGGCCCCTGGTTTTTTGATAAAGCTCAACGCAATAATCTCACTTTGTGCAAATGGAAACCTAGTTTCAACCCATCTACAAATCTATGTGCAGTTGCACCAACCTGGATTAGGCTCCCTAATCTACCTTTGGAATTCTGGACTCTAAGGATCCTTCAAAGCATTGTCAACTCTTTTGGCCAATTTCTGACTATAGATAAGGTAACTACCCAAAAATCTAGATTACTTTTTGCTCGGGTCTATGTTAATGTTGCTATGCATGTAATTCTTCCCACCAAAATCACTCTCAATTCAAAATATGGGAAGTGGGTGCAACCTATAAAGTACGAGAACTTTGTTCCTTTTTGCCAGAATTGTGGGTTTTTTGGGCATTTCATAGATAAATGTAAAAAACCTATTTTTAAGAGAGATGAACCAAAAGATAAAGAAAGGATGCCTTATGATGGGAAACCCCAGTTATGGGAGATTCTGATAATCTTGTGAAACAGACTGAGGATTGCTTCCCAAAGAAAATATAGCTACAAAATAGCGTCTCAGAAGATCTTCAACCTAAAAAGGTTGTTGGAGAGTCACCTAAGATATCCCAGCAACCCATATGTGCACCAGCCGATATTTAGGATCTTGATAAAGGAAATAAAGTAGAGGGGGATCTCCAACCCCTGATAGAGGAAGGAGAAATAGAGATGGAGATTCATTCAGAAGGTGTTCCTATAGAGAAGGAGGAGAACACTAAGGACATCCCTGAGTCTACTTCTGGGATTTTGGAAGAAGAATGTACTCCTATGGGGAAAGGTAGGAAGAAGAACTCTATGAAGAAAGTTGATGTGGGTAATAAGAATAAACAAGGGAGACCTACCCAAAGAGAGACTAGATCTAGAGAGGCAGCCAAAGAGGTCACTCTGGGTAGACAAACAACACTAGAGAACCTCTTAGTGGCCAGAAAATCAAAGAAATAACCCTAAATTCTAGATCAAGTTACAAGGTAAGAGGTTCTCTATGTTAGATGGCTTCTGGTTAGTTTATTTCTATGAAGATCATTTCTTGGAATATTAGGGGGCTTAATAGTCCTCACAAAAATTGTTAGTTAAAAGTTGTATTTTGGATCATAAAATTGATATTCTTATGCTTCAAGAAATGAAAATGAATGATTCTAATATGTCTAACTCAATAAAAACATATTTGGCCTGGGGTTGAGTCTTGTATAAGTACTTCTTAAGGGGCCTCCAGCGGTCTTGCCGTCATTTGGAATCTAACTGTTTTAGTTGGGAAGGTTTTGATTGTCCATAAAATCTTTATCTGCATTCAGTTCAGAACTTAGAAAGGAAATGAAAGTTGGAATCTGGTAAATGTTTATGCCCCTAATACTCAACTTGAAAGGAAAATCCTCTGAAACTCAATTATTTCAACTTTGTCTATTGCTCCTAAATCCCACTAGATGTTAGCAGGGGATTTCAACACCCCTCTTTATCCTTCCGAGAAGATGGGGGGTTTGGAAGATTTTTCTGATAGTATGGGGGCTTGGTAGGCTTCCACACCTGCACAAGCCTTATGGATATGGAGATCAAGGGAACTCGCTTCACCTAGTCAAATAGAAGAATGGGTAGTAATCTTATTTAGGTCAAACTTGATAGGGTGCTAATCTCCAATTCTTGGAATATCTTCCCTTTATTAAAATGCATGGCCCTTCCTAGAGTGGGATCTTACCATAATCCTATTGTCATTAATTGGAATATTTAGAAGAAAAAGATGGCATACCCTTTCAGGTATGAGATTATGTGGGACTCACAACCAAGTTTCAAAGCTCTTGTTGCTCAATGGTGGAATAAACCAGTTAAAGGTACGACTATGTTCTATTTAGCTCATAAAATCAAGATTGTAAAGAAAAATGTTAAAGGTTGGAATAAGTTTACATTTGGAGATATTTTCAAACAAAAGGATCTTATTTCCTCAAATCTTAAAGAGATGTAGGATAAGACGGTAGAAGGTATTCATGATGTGGAGTTTTGTAAGCAAGAGAGAAAAGTAAGAGATGAGTGGCATAAACTTCATTTGAGGGAGGAAACTTTATGGAAACAAAAGTCAAGAATCCAATGGTTGCCTGAAGGGGACAAAAATACCACATTTTTCCACCAATCTGTAGCACATTTCACAGTTCAGGATGTTGTCTTTTCATTGATGTCAAAATATCAGGATATCAGGATGTTGCATTTCACAGTTTTCACAAGATGCAGTTGACAGGTTATGAAATCAGTGTTGAGAAGTATGCAATCAGAGATCTGACATGGTCTTCATCAATGGCAATGATTTTCAGTTCAGTGATATGATCTGCATCAGTGACAATGGTTGTTAGATTTGTGACATGGTCTTCATCAATAGCAATGGTTTTTCAGTTCAGTGATATGGTCTGCATTAGTGACAATGGTTGTTAGATCTCTCAGTTTTGATCTTTCAGTGGTCCTTCATGGTAATGACATCAATGTTGATCTTGTGTGAAGTTGTTCTGTAACTTAGTCATTTCAGTGGATGACATTCATTGCATATTATCAATTTTTGGTTTAAGGCAAGGGCTTGCATCATTTGACAAATGTTAATATGCATTATATTAATTCCTTCTACATTGAGTTCATTACAGTGGCAGTCTGATGAAGCATTGTGTTTTCATTTAGTATGTGATTTTTGACAAGGTTTATAGTGGTTGGTATGATAAGTGTGGGTGTCTCAACATTTACTAAGTCTTTTACAATGTTTATACATTGTTTAACTTTGGCCGTCATAACTCTATGCACTTTTGTGTTATAAACTTAAATTGACCGGTAAAAGAGGTCATCGGGGGTTTAAGTTACAAAGAAAGGGTATCAACGTCGTTGATGTTACCGGCCCCTTGTGCTAGGCATCGGGTGAGCGCCGATGGAAGACTCAATAGTGGGCGCGAAAAAGCCGATCAACAGCTTAAGTTTAAATAACAGTTGGCGGGCACCGAAGATCTAAAGGTGGGTTTTTAAATAGAAAGTTTTGACAAACGGTCAGTTGGCCCGATTAAACTTGACGTCCTCCCTGTTGTAAAAGGCAGTAAAGTATCTATTTTTATCTTCTCTCACCGAAGATTAAGAGACTTTTGAACATAGAAATTTATGAAAAGGAAAGAGTAAATTTTTAGAAGGTTTCTAAATAATAAGAAGATGAAAAGGCAGAATTCTACGAAGGGATTTCATTTTTTGTTTTATGTTTTTTTTTTTGTTTTTGATAAGAGAGAAGATGAGAAGTTTGAGAAGAATGAAGTTGAACCGGTTATTGAAGAATTTTTGTTTTTTGATTGAAATTCTTTTTGCATATATAGATTTTGTTTTTGAATGGCAGATTAGAGAGATGAGTTGCAGATGAAAGAAAATGAATGAGAATTTTTAAAGAAGTTCTTTTGGAGATGGAATTGGTATTTAATTTTTGCAGGAATGGAGAATCATTCTTCAGGGATTTATGTTGAAATTCTTCAATGATCATGATGGAGTAATGTTTGTTCAGAGATAGTGAAAGTGACAGAGAAAGTGAAGGTGATTAAAGATTATAATTTTTCAGAGAAGAAAAATTGTTCAGTTTGCAGAGAGAGAAAGGTCAAATTGGTGAATTAGTTTGAAATGGTGTTGCAGAGGTATGAAATATATTGAAGATCAAAATTGATTGACTGTAGGAGTTGAAGACAATTAAAGGTTGATTGAAAAATTTATTTTGTTTATCTTAAAAGGGAGAAATAAGGTTTTGGTTTTTATTGAAACAGGGAAATCCCCTGAGTTATAATTTTTCATTGAATGTTGATGATGTCAGTGAGACATGCAGAGAGATAAAATTTGCCAGTGAGGCAGAATTGTAATGTCAGTGAGACATTTGTAATCTGAATTTTGTGTTAAGCCAGTGAGGCAATTGAGTGGTTTTTATACCCCAGGAGGGTTTTCCACTCGGGAAATTTCTTGTGTCAAATTTGTGTATTGATACTCTGCATATTTACTTTGTTCCTTCTGAAGAATTCTAAATTGTGAAATTAGATTAATCAAAGGTAGCAAAAAGTTTTAAAATTGTTAACAACACTGATTCACCCCCCCTCTCAGTGTTGTGTGTATTCCTACAATTGGTATCAGAGCCTGGTACCCTGTCAAAGCTTAATCAGCTTGGGTAGATCATATTTCTGGAATACTTATCATGGCAAGTCAAGAAGGTTACTCAAATTATAAGGCACCTATGTTTGATGGCTCTAACTATGCTTTTTGGAAATTTAGGATGGAGTCATATTTGTCATCTCTGGGCTATGATGTGTATGATGCTATTGTTACTAGATATACTGCTACAAATCCTCCTAGCACAGCTGATGAGAAAAGAGCATATGAAAATAATGCTAAGGCTAAAAATGCATTATGTTGTGGTCTTACCAATGACATACTTGTAAAAATCATGGAGTGTAAAACAGCCAAGGAAATATGGGACAAATTGTCAAATATCTATCAAGGAGATGATAAAATCAAAGAAGCAAAACTGCAATCCTACAGAGCAAAATTTGAAAGTCTCAGAATGAGTGATGATGAGAAAGTGGCAGAATATCTTTTAAGGGTCCAAGAAATTGTAAATGCTATCAGAGGACTTGGTGATACACTGGAAGAGAAGACAGTTGTTACAAAAATCTTAAGGACCTTAAATCCAAAATATGAATCCAAAGTGTCTGTTGTTGAAGAAAGAGATTTAAGCAAAGTTACCTTTGATGAACTTCATGGCACTTTCACAGCCTATGAAATGAGGATTAGCAATGACATACCTTCAAGCAAAGAAGCTGCTTTCAAATCAGTCAGAAAAGAAAAGGAGATCTCTGATTCAAATGAATTGGATGATGAACAAGAAATATCTCTTGCAAGCAAGTTAAAGAAGGGATCTGTTGGTAAGTACAAAGGTAAGCTTCCATTCAAATGTTTTGAGTGTGGAAAGATTGGACACTATGCAGCTCAGTGCCCTTACAAAGATCCAGACAGTGATGAAGATGAAAACAAGAAGCAATTCAAAAAGAAACAGTTTGTTTCTAGAAGGAAAAATAACTTCAGAAAGAAAAGAAGTCTGTTCATAAAAAATGTTGATATGACTGAAAGTGATTCAGATGATTTTCTTGATGAAAATGCACAGACTTTGTTTATGGCTATTCTAAATGAAAATGAAAAATGTGAAGAACAATCAAACAGTTGTGAAGCTGTTATTGACTTTGAAGGAGAATTGATATGTGCATTAAGTCAAGTCAAGAAACTTAAGAAGGAAATCATTGCTCAAAGAAGTCAGTTTCAAAAAGAAAATGATATCATGAATAACAAGTTAACTTGTTATGAGAAACAAATTACTGATCTAATTCTTTCTCTTGAAGAAAGTAAGAAAATTATTGATGATAAAGACAAAGAATTGAATAACAAGGACAAGGAATGTCATACACTTGAAGCTGAAATTGTTGGTCTAAGAAGAAGACTTGATATGTGCAGAAGCAGTGATAAATTAGATGATCTTCTTGATAGACAAAAAGGATTCAAAGATAAATCAGGTCTTGGATTTGAAGAGGGACAGTGTTCTCAAAAGGCTAGTATAAAAGGAAAATCAATCATAAGGACAACAAACTACAACAGAAGTGATACTTTCAGGTATAATGCTCACTTTACTGGATATTGTTTTTGCTGCAACAGGTTTGGACACAAAGTCAGTGAATGTAGATTTGGAATCAGAAGAGAAATGCATCCATTCATGTTCTTAAGAAGTTTGAAGTGCTACAATTGTAAAAATTTTGGGCATATTGCAAAATTCTGTAGACCTTCATTGCAAATGCAGCAAACAACAAGAAATACTGTCTCAGGTTTGTCTTCTTTGGATTCTGAAAAGAAATTGCTTGTTTGGAAACCTAAGGTAATCAATAAGAGCTTAGATGTTATGATTGCACAAGCTGCTTTTCATGCCAAAAGAAAGGAACAGTGGGTGATTGACAGTGGTTGCTCCAACCACATGACAGGGGACAAAGATAAGTTTGTTAAGTTTGAAGACATTAATGAAGGCTCTGTTATGTTTGGAAATAATGATTGTATTATGATCAGAGGCAAAGGTACAATTCTTCTTGATGATGAAACACCACTAAATGATGTGTATTTTGTAGAAGGACTGAAGCACAACCTGTTAAGTGTCATTCAAATATGTGACAATGGTTTTAATGTGGTTTTTGATGCACATGGATGTGAGATTAAAAAGAAATCAGGTAAAGTTATTGCAGCAGGTCTAAGGACTAGTGGTAACATCTACAATCTTCATAACTCAGAAACTAAAAGTGTTGATAGTCATATCTGTTTCATGGGTCAAATTGAGGAAAGCTGGTTATGGCACAGAAGACTTGGTCATGTGAATTTTGACAATCTTGTGAGAATTAGCAAGAATCACAATGTCAGAAATATGCCTCATATTTCAAAACCAAGTAATACTATATATAAAGAGTGTCAGCTGGGTAAGCAAACCAAAGTCAGTTTCAAGCCTAAGGAGTATTTTACTTCAAAACCTCTGCAGCTGGTACATTCAGATTTGTGTGGTCCTACAAGGACTAAAGCTCTGGGAGGAGAAAAGTATTTTATGCTTTTCATTGATGATTTTTCAAGAATGACATGGGTAACATTCTTAAGGCATAAATCAGAGGCATTTGATAGATTCAAAATCTTCAAGAAGATGGTTGAAAAGGAATCTGATTTCAAGCTAAAATGTCTAAGGTCAGACAATGGAGGAGAGTACACTTCAAAGGAATTTGAGAAGTATTGTGAAAAACATGGGATAAGAAGGCAATTCTCCACTCCTAGAACTCCACAGCAAAATGGAGTAGCTGAAAGGAAAAACAGGACTGTAAAAGAAATGGCAAGAACTTTACTACATGATGCAAATCTGCCTAATGTCTATTGGAGAGAAGCTGTTCATACAGCTGTATATACTCTGAACAGAGTTCAATTAAGGGTAAAGTCAAATTATACTCCTTATGAACTGTGGTATGGTAAGTCAGCTAATGTTGGGTATTTCAAAATTTTTGGAAGTAAGTGTTACATCAAGAAAGATAATGATAGCTTATGTGGTTTTGAGTCTAGATGTGATGAAGGCATTTTTCTTGGTTATTCTACACATAGCAAGGCATATAAATGTTTTAACAATAGGCTCAAAAGAATAATTGAAAGTACTAATGTTAAGGTGGATGAGGATTTGCAGCCCTGTATGCAGTTAATTCATGACATTGAAGTTGATCATCATTCACAAAAGGAAGAAGAAATTCAGGAAGAGGAAGAAGATCCTGAAAAATCTGTTGATGTCAAGACAAAGACTCTTTCAAAGGCATTTCAAAGAGATCATCCTCATGAGTTGATTATTGGGGATAAGGACAGTGGTGTTTTAACAAGAAGAGGAAAGCAAGCTGCTGCACATAATCAAGCACATGTGTGTTTGATATCTGAAATGGAACCAAAGAATTATGTTGAGGCCAGCAAAGATGAAGCATGGGTTAATGCAATGGAAGAGGAGTTAAGCCAAATAGAAAAGAACAAAACATGGGAACTTGTTCCAAGACCAGAAGGTAAGAATGTCATTGGATCAAAATGGGTGTTTAGGAATAAGCTTGATGCTAAAGGTAAAGTTGTTAGAAATAAAGCCAGACTGGTTTGCAAAGGGTATTCACAAATTGAAGGTATTGACTTTGAAGAAACATTTGCTCCTGTTGCTAGATTAGAAGCTATAAGGATGTTTTTAGCTTTTTCAGTTTATAAAAATTTCAAAGTTTACCAAATGGATGTAAAATCAGCATTTCTAAATGGAGATCTTGAAGAAGAAGTCTACATGGAACAACCAGAAGGTTTTGTGAATAAAGATAATTCAGATCATGTTTACAGGTTGAAAAAGGCTTTATATGGTTTAAAGCAAGCTCCAAGGGCTTGGTATTATAGACTGGATAAGTTTTTGCAGGAACAGGGGTTCACAAAAGGAGGTGTGGATAGTAATTTATACTATTTAATCAAAGGTGAGGATATTCTGGTTGTTGAAATTTATGTAGATGATATCATTTTTGGTAGTAACAATGATGATATGAGTCACTCATTTCCTAACATCATGAAATCAGAATTTGAAATGTCTATGTTGGGAGAATTGTCCTTCTTTCTTGGTCTTCAGGTATCTCAGCTTGAAAAGGGAATATTCATCTCACAAAATAAATATGCCAAAGAGATGTTAAAGAGGTTTCAAATGGATGACTGCAAACCTTTGGGTACTCCTATGGAGACAGGGCATAAGCTAAGTAAAAATGATGAATCACCTGAAGTAGAACAATCTCTGTATAGATCTATGATTGGGAGTCTTTTATATCTCACTGCTTCTAGGCCTGATATTATGCAGGCTGTTTGTTTGGTTGCTAGATTTCAAGCTTGTCCTAAACAATCACATTTGAATGCTGTTAAGAGAATCTTTAGATATATTAAGGGTACAATTGATTTTGGTTTATGGTATCCTAGACACAATGATTTTACACTTCTTGCTTATACAGATGCAGATTGGGCAGGGTGTCCTGATGACAGAAAAAGCACAAGTGGGGCAACTTTCTTTCTGGGTGGCAGATTGGTTGCATGGCAGAGTAAGAAACAAGATTGTGTTTCTCTATCTACAGCTGAAGCTGAGTACATTGCTGCTTCATCATGTTGTACACAGGTACTTTGGATGGTACAATCACTTCTTGATATTAAGGTTGAGGTTAAAAAGCCTGTGTCTATTCTTTGTGATAACACAAGTTCAATCAATATGTCAAAGAATCCTATAATGCATTCAAGAACTAAGCACATTGCTATCAGATATCATTTTCTAAGGGAAAAGGTGATTGAAAATGAAGTTGCTTTGGAATATGTGCATACTAGTGATCAGTTGGCTGACATCTTCACAAAGCCTTTGCCAAAGGAGACATTTGAAACTCTGAGACAGAGACTGGGAGTTCTGTCTCTTGCCTCTCTTCAGTAAGTTACAGAGATATCAGATTCAGGGGGAGTTTGTTTTCTAGATTATTTTAATGTCCTGAATCTCATTTGTACATAGCCTGTATATAGTTTTTGTACATATTTTTGTGGTTGGTAGTGTTATAGTATTGTACATTTGATCAGTTTGAAGTAAAGTGTTGGTTTTGACAAAAAAAATTTCAGAGGATTGTATTTACAAGAACAGGAATCTATTGATTGTGGTGTTATTTTTTTTGCCTTTGACATTTTTATGTCAAAAAGGGGGAGAAATCAGTTATGGTTTTGCCATCAATGTCAAAGACAAAGGGGGAGTTTTGTAGCACATTTCACAGTTCAGGATGTTGTCTTTTCATTGATGTCAAAATATCAGGATATCAGGATGTTGCATTTCACAGTTTTCACAAGATGCAGTTGACAGGTTATGAAATCAGTGTTGAGAAGTATGCAATCAGAGATCTGACATGGTCTTCATCAATGGCAATGGTTTTCAGTTCAGTGATATGATCTGCATCAGTGACAATGGTTGTTAGATTTGTGACATGGTCTTCATCAATGGCAATGGTTTTTCAGTTCAGTGATATGGTCTGCATTAGTGACAATGGTTGTTAGATCTCTCAGTTTTGATCTTTCAGTGGTCCTTCATGGTAATGACATCAATGTTGATCTTGTGTGAAGTTGTTCTGTAACTTAGTCATTTCAGTGGATGACATTCATTGCATATTATCAATTTTTGGTTTAAGGCAAGGGCTTGCATCATTTGACAAATGTTAATATGCATTATATTAATTCCTTCTACATTGAGTTCATTACAGTGGCAGTCTGATGAAGCATTGTGTTTTCATTTAGTATGTGATTTTTGACAAGGTTTATAGTGGTTGGTATGATAAGTATGGGTGTCTCAACATTTACTAAGTCTTTTACAATGTTTATACATTGTTTAACTTTGGCCGTCATAACTCTATGCACTTTTGTGTTATAAACTTAAATTGACCGGTAAAAGAGATCATCGGGGGTTTAAGTTACAAAGAAAGGGTATCAACGTCGTTGATGTTACCGGCCCCTTGTGCTAGGCATCGGGTGAGCGCCGGTGGAAGACTCAATAGTGGGCGCGAAAAAGCCGATCAACGGCTTAAGTTTAAATAACAGTTGGCGGGCACCGAAGATCTAAAGGTGGGTTTTTAAATAGAAAGTTTTGACAAACGGTCAGTTGGCCCGATTAAACTTGACGTCCTCCCTGTTGTAAAAGGCAGTAAAGTATCTATTTTTATCTTCTCTCACCGAAGATTAAGAGACTTTTGAACATAGAAATTTATGAAAAGGAAAGAGTAAATTTTTAGAAGGTTTCTAAATAATAAGAAGATGAAAATGCAGAATTCTACGAAGGGATTTCATTTTTTGTTTTATGTTTTTTTTTTTGTTTTTGATAAGAGAGAAGATGAGAAGTTTGAGAAGAATGAAGTTGAACCGGTTATTGAAGAATTTTTGTTTTTTGATTGAAATTCTTTTTGCATATATAGATTTTGTTTTTGAATGGCAGATTAGAGAGATGAGTTGCAGATGAAAGAAAATGAATGAGAATTTTTAAAGAAGTTCTTTTGGAGATGGAATTGGTATTTAATTTTTGCAGGAATGGAGAATCATTCTTCAGGGATTTATGTTGAAATTCTTCAATGATCATGATGGAGTAATGTTTGTTCAGAGATAGTGAAAGTGACAGAGAAAGTGAAGGTGATTAAAGATTATAATTTTTCAGAGAAGAAAAATTGTTCAGTTTGCAGAGAGAGAAAGGTCAAATTGGTGAATTAGTTTGAAATGGTGTTGCAGAGGTATGAAATATATTGAAGATCAAAATTGATTGACTGTAGGAGTTGAAGACAATTAAAGGTTGATTGAAAAATTTATTTTGTTTATCTTAAAAGGGAGAAATAAGGTTTTGGTTTTTATTGAAACAGGGAAATCCCCTGAGTTATAATTTTTCATTGAATGTTGATGATGTCAGTGAGACATGCAGAGAGATAAAATTTGCCAGTGAGGCAGAATTGTAATGTCAGTGAGACATTTGTAATCTGAATTTTGTGTTAAGCCAGTGAGGCAATTGAGTGGTTTTTATACCCCAGGAGGGTTTTCCACTCGGGAAATTTCTTGTGTCAAATTTGTGTATTGATACTCTGCATATTTACTTTGTTCCTTCTGAAGAATTCTAAATTGTGAAATTAGATTAATCAAAGGTAGCAAAAAGTTTTAAAATTGTTAACAACACTGATTCACCCCCCCTCTCAGTGTTGTGTGTATTCCTACAATTGGTATCAGAGCCTGGTACCCTGTCAAAGCTTAATCAGCTTGGGTAGATCATATTTCTGGAATACTTATCATGGCAAGTCAAGAAGGTTACTCAAATTATAAGGCACCTATGTTTGATGGCTCTAACTATGCTTTTTGGAAATTTAGGATGGAGTCATATTTGTCATCTCTGGGCTATGATGTGTATGATGCTATTGTTACTGGATATACTGCTACAAATCCTCCTAGCACAGCTGATGAGAAAAGAGCATATGAAAATAATGCTAAGGCTAAAAATGCATTATGTTGTGGTCTTACCAATGACATACTTGTAAAAATCATGGAGTGTAAAACAGCCAAGGAAATATGGGACAAATTGTCAAATATCTATCAAGGAGATGATAAAATCAAAGAAGCAAAACTGCAATCCTACAGAGCAAAATTTGAAAGTCTCAGAATGAGTGATGATGAGAAAGTGGCAGAATATCTTTTAAGGGTCCAAGAAATTGTAAATGCTATCAGAGGACTTGGTGATACACTGGAAGAGAAGACAGTTGTTACAAAAATCTTAAGGACCTTAAATCCAAAATATGAATCCAAAGTGTCTGTTGTTGAAGAAAGAGATTTAAGCAAAGTTACCTTTGATGAACTTCATGGCACTTTCACAGCCTATGAAATGAGGATTAGCAATGACATACCTTCAAGCAAAGAAGCTGCTTTCAAATCAGTCAGAAAAGAAAAGGAGATCTCTGATTCAAATGAATTGGATGATGAACAAGAAATATCTCTTGCAAGCAAGTTAAAGAAGGGATCTGTTGGTAAGTACAAAGGTAAGCTTCCATTCAAATGTTTTGAGTGTGGAAAGATTGGACACTATGCAGCTCAGTGCCCTTACAAAGATCCAGACAGTGATGAAGATGAAAACAAGAAGCAATTCAAAAAGAAACAGTTTGTTTCTAGAAGGAAAAATAACTTCAGAAAGAAAAGAAGTCTGTTCATAAAAAATGTTGATATGACTGAAAGTGATTCAGATGATTTTCTTGATGAAAATGCACAGACTTTGTTTATGGCTATTCTAAATGAAAATGAAAAATGTGAAGAACAATCAAACAGTTGTGAAGCTGTTATTGACTTTGAAGGAGAATTGATATGTGCATTAAGTCAAGTCAAGAAACTTAAGAAGGAAATCATTGCTCAAAGAAGTCAGTTTCAAAAAGAAAATGATATCATGAATAACAAGTTAACTTGTTATGAGAAACAAATTACTGATCTAATTCTTTCTCTTGAAGAAAGTAAGAAAATTATTGATGATAAAGACAAAGAATTGAATAACAAGGACAAGGAATGTCATACACTTGAAGCTGAAATTGTTGGTCTAAGAAGAAGACTTGATATGTGCAGAAGCAGTGATAAATTAGATGATCTTCTTGATAGACAAAAAGGATTCAAAGATAAATCAGGTCTTGGATTTGAAGAGGGACAGTGTTCTCAAAAGGCTAGTATAAAAGGAAAATCAATCATAAGGACAACAAACTACAACAGAAGTGATACTTTCAGGTATAATGCTCACTTTACTGGATATTGTTTTTGCTGCAACAGGTTTGGACACAAAGTCAGTGAATGTAGATTTGGAATCAGAAGAGAAATGCATCCATTCATGTTCTTAAGAAGTTTGAAGTGCTACAATTGTAAAAATTTTGGGCATATTGCAAAATTCTGTAGACCTTCATTGCAAATGCAGCAAACAACAAGAAATACTGTCTCAGGTTTGTCTTCTTTGGATTCTAAAAAGAAATTGCTTGTTTGGAAACCTAAGGTAATCAATAAGAGCTTAGATGTTATGATTGCACAAGCTGCTTTTCATGCCAAAAGAAAGGAACAGTGGGTGATTGACAGTGGTTGCTCCAACCACATGACAGGGGACAAAGATAAGTTTGTTAAGTTTGAAGACATTAATGAAGGCTCTGTTATGTTTGGAAATAATGATTGTATTATGATCAGAGGCAAAGGTACAATTCTTCTTGATGATGAAACACCACTAAATGATGTGTATTTTGTAGAAGGACTGAAGCACAACCTGTTAAGTGTCATTCAAATATGTGACAATGGTTTTAATGTGGTTTTTGATGCACATGGATGTGAGATTAAAAAGAAATCAGGTAAAGTTATTGCAGCAGGTCTAAGGACTAGTGGTAACATCTACAATCTTCATAACTCAGAAACTAAAAGTGTTGATAGTCATATCTGTTTCATGGGTCAAATTGAGGAAAGCTGGTTATGGCACAGAAGACTTGGTCATGTGAATTTTGACAATCTTGTGAGAATTAGCAAGAATCACAATGTCAGAAATATGCCTCATATTTCAAAACCAAGTAATACTATATATAAAGAGTGTCAGCTGGGTAAGCAAACCAAAGTCAGTTTCAAGCCTAAGGAGTATTTTACTTCAAAACCTCTGCAGCTGGTACATTCAGATTTGTGTGGTCCTACAAGGACTAAAGCTCTGGGAGGAGAAAAGTATTTTATGCTTTTCATTGATGATTTTTCAAGAATGACATGGGTAACATTCTTAAGGCATAAATCAGAGGCATTTGATAGATTCAAAATCTTCAAGAAGATGGTTGAAAAGGAATCTGATTTCAAGCTAAAATGTCTAAGGTCAGACAATGGAGGAGAGTACACTTCAAAGGAATTTGAGAAGTATTGTGAAAAACATGGGATAAGAAGGCAATTCTCCACTCCTAGAACTCCACAGCAAAATGGAGTAGCTGAAAGGAAAAACAGGACTGTAAAAGAAATGGCAAGAACTTTACTACATGATGCAAATCTGCCTAATGTCTATTGGAGAGAAGCTGTTCATACAGCTGTATATACTCTGAACAGAGTTCAATTAAGGGTAAAGTCAAATTATACTCCTTATGAACTGTGGTATGGTAAGTCAGCTAATGTTGGGTATTTCAAAATTTTTGGAAGTAAGTGTTACATCAAGAAAGATAATGATAGCTTATGTGGTTTTGAGTCTAGATGTGATGAAGGCATTTTTCTTGGTTATTCTACACATAGCAAGGCATATAAATGTTTTAACAATAGGCTCAAAAGAATAATTGAAAGTACTAATGTTAAGGTGGATGAGGATTTGCAGCCCTGTATGCAGTTAATTCATGACATTGAAGTTGATCATCATTCACAAAAGGAAGAAGAAATTCAGGAAGAGGAAGAAGATCCTGAAAAATCTGTTGATGTCAAGACAAAGACTCTTTCAAAGGCATTTCAAAGAGATCATCCTCATGAGTTGATTATTGGGGATAAGGACAGTGGTGTTTTAACAAGAAGAGGAAAGCAAGCTGCTGCACATAATCAAGCACATGTGTGTTTGATATCTGAAATGGAACCAAAGAATTATGTTGAGGCCAGCAAAGATGAAGCATGGGTTAATGCAATGGAAGAGGAGTTAAGCCAAATAGAAAAGAACAAAACATGGGAACTTGTTCCAAGACCAGAAGGTAAGAATGTCATTGGATCAAAATGGGTGTTTAGGAATAAGCTTGATGCTAAAGGTAAAGTTGTTAGAAATAAAGCCAGACTGGTTTGCAAAGGGTATTCACAAATTGAAGGTATTGACTTTGAAGAAACATTTGCTCCTGTTGCTAGATTAGAAGCTATAAGGATGTTTTTAGCTTTTTCAGTTTATAAAAATTTCAAAGTTTACCAAATGGATGTAAAATCAGCATTTCTAAATGGAGATCTTGAAGAAGAAGTCTACATGGAACAACCAGAAGGTTTTGTGAATAAAGATAATTCAGATCATGTTTACAGGTTGAAAAAGGCTTTATATGGTTTAAAGCAAGCTCCAAGGGCTTGGTATTATAGACTGGATAAGTTTTTGCAGGAACAGGGGTTCACAAAAGGAGGTGTGGATAGTAATTTATACTATTTAATCAAAGGTGAGGATATTCTGGTTGTTGAAATTTATGTAGATGATATCATTTTTGGTAGTAACAATGATGATATGAGTCACTCATTTCCTAACATCATGAAATCAGAATTTGAAATGTCTATGTTGGGAGAATTGTCCTTCTTTCTTGGTCTTCAGGTATCTCAGCTTGAAAAGGGAATATTCATCTCACAAAATAAATATGCCAAAGAGATGTTAAAGAGGTTTCAAATGGATGACTGCAAACCTTTGGGTACTCCTATGGAGACAGGGCATAAGCTAAGTAAAAATGATGAATCACCTGAAGTAGAACAATCTCTGTATAGATCTATGATTGGGAGTCTTTTATATCTCACTGCTTCTAGGCCTGATATTATGCAGGCTGTTTGTTTGGTTGCTAGATTTCAAGCTTGTCCTAAACAATCACATTTGAATGCTGTTAAGAGAATCTTTAGATATATTAAGGGTACAATTGATTTTGGTTTATGGTATCCTAGACACAATGATTTTACACTTCTTGCTTATACAGATGCAGATTGGGCAGGGTGTCCTGATGACAGAAAAAGCACAAGTGGGGCAACTTTCTTTCTGGGTGGCAGATTGGTTGCATGGCAGAGTAAGAAACAAGATTGTGTTTCTCTATCTACAGCTGAAGCTGAGTACATTGCTGCTTCATCATGTTGTACACAGGTACTTTGGATGGTACAATCACTTCTTGATATTAAGGTTGAGGTTAAAAAGCCTGTGTCTATTCTTTGTGATAACACAAGTTCAATCAATATGTCAAAGAATCCTATAATGCATTCAAGAACTAAGCACATTGCTATCAGATATCATTTTCTAAGGGAAAAGGTGATTGAAAATGAAGTTGCTTTGGAATATGTGCATACTAGTGATCAGTTGGCTGACATCTTCACAAAGCCTTTGCCAAAGGAGACATTTGAAACTCTGAGACAGAGACTGGGAGTTCTGTCTCTTGCCTCTCTTCAGTAAGTTACAGAGATATCAGATTCAGGGGGAGTTTGTTTTCTAGATTATTTTAATGTCCTGAATCTCATTTGTACATAGCCTGTATATAGTTTTTGTACATATTTTTGTGGTTGGTAGTGTTATAGTATTGTACATTTGATCAGTTTGAAGTAAAGTGTTGGTTTTGACAAAAAAAATTTCAGAGGATTGTATTTACAAGAACAGGAATCTATTGATTGTGGTGTTATTTTTTTTGCCTTTGACATTTTTATGTCAAAAAGGGGGAGAAATCAGTTATGGTTTTGCCATCAATGTCAAAGACAAAGGGGGAGTTTTGTAGCACATTTCACAGTTCAGGATGTTGTCTTTTCATTGATGTCAAAATATCAGGATATCAGGATGTTGCATTTCACAGTTTTCACAAGATGCAGTTGACAGGTTATGAAATCAGTGTTGAGAAGTATGCAATCAGAGATCTGACATGGTCTTCATCAATGGCAATGGTTTTCAGTTCAGTGATATGATCTGCATCAGTGACAATGGTTGTTAGATTTGTGACATGGTCTTCATCAATGGCAATGGTTTTTCAGTTCAGTGATATGGTCTGCATTAGTGACAATGGTTGTTAGATCTCTCAGTTTTGATCTTTCAGTGGTCCTTCATGGTAATGACATCAATGTTGATCTTGTGTGAAGTTGTTCTGTAACTTAGTCATTTCAGTGGATGACATTCATTGCATATTATCAATTTTTGGTTTAAGGCAAGGGCTTGCATCATTTGACAAATGTTAATATGCATTATATTAATTCCTTCTACATTGAGTTCATTACAGTGGCAGTCTGATGAAGCATTGTGTTTTCATTTAGTATGTGATTTTTGACAAGGTTTATAGTGGTTGGTATGATAAGTGTGGGTGTCTCAACATTTACTAAGTCTTTTACAATGTTTATACATTGTTTAACTTTGGCCGTCATAACTCTATGCACTTTTGTGTTATAAACTTAAATTGACCGGTAAAAGAGATCATCGGGGGTTTAAGTTACAAAGAAAGGGTATCAACGTCGTTGATGTTACCGGCCCCTTGTGCTAGGCATCGGGTGAGCGCCGGTGGAAGACTCAATAGTGGGCGCGAAAAAGCCGATCAACGGCTTAAGTTTAAATAACAGTTGGCGGGCACCGAAGATCTAAAGGTGGGTTTTTAAATAGAAAGTTTTGACAAACGGTCAGTTGGCCCGATTAAACTTGACGTCCTCCCTGTTGTAAAAGGCAGTAAAGTATCTATTTTTATCTTCTCTCACCGAAGATTAAGAGACTTTTGAACATAGAAATTTATGAAAAGGAAAGAGTAAATTTTTAGAAGGTTTCTAAATAATAAGAAGATGAAAATGCAGAATTCTACGAAGGGATTTCATTTTTTGTTTTATGTTTTTTTTTTTGTTTTTGATAAGAGAGAAGATGAGAAGTTTGAGAAGAATGAAGTTGAACCGGTTATTGAAGAATTTTTGTTTTTTGATTGAAATTCTTTTTGCATATATAGATTTTGTTTTTGAATGGCAGATTAGAGAGATGAGTTGCAGATGAAAGAAAATGAATGAGAATTTTTAAAGAAGTTCTTTTGGAGATGGAATTGGTATTTAATTTTTGCAGGAATGGAGAATCATTCTTCAGGGATTTATGTTGAAATTCTTCAATGATCATGATGGAGTAATGTTTGTTCAGAGATAGTGAAAGTGACAGAGAAAGTGAAGGTGATTAAAGATTATAATTTTTCAGAGAAGAAAAATTGTTCAGTTTGCAGAGAGAGAAAGGTCAAATTGGTGAATTAGTTTGAAATGGTGTTGCAGAGGTATGAAATATATTGAAGATCAAAATTGATTGACTGTAGGAGTTGAAGACAATTAAAGGTTGATTGAAAAATTTATTTTGTTTATCTTAAAAGGGAGAAATAAGGTTTTGGTTTTTATTGAAACAGGGAAATCCCCTGAGTTATAATTTTTCATTGAATGTTGATGATGTCAGTGAGACATGCAGAGAGATAAAATTTGCCAGTGAGGCAGAATTGTAATGTCAGTGAGACATTTGTAATCTGAATTTTGTGTTAAGCCAGTGAGGCAATTGAGTGGTTTTTATACCCCAGGAGGGTTTTCCACTCGGGAAATTTCTTGTGTCAAATTTGTGTATTGATACTCTGCATATTTACTTTGTTCCTTCTGAAGAATTCTAAATTGTGAAATTAGATTAATCAAAGGTAGCAAAAAGTTTTAAAATTGTTAACAACACTGATTCACCCCCCCTCTCAGTGTTGTGTGTATTCCTACAATTGGTATCAGAGCCTGGTACCCTGTCAAAGCTTAATCAGCTTGGGTAGATCATATTTCTGGAATACTTATCATGGCAAGTCAAGAAGGTTACTCAAATTATAAGGCACCTATGTTTGATGGCTCTAACTATGCTTTTTGGAAATTTAGGATGGAGTCATATTTGTCATCTCTGGGCTATGATGTGTATGATGCTATTGTTACTGGATATACTGCTACAAATCCTCCTAGCACAGCTGATGAGAAAAGAGCATATGAAAATAATGCTAAGGCTAAAAATGCATTATGTTGTGGTCTTACCAATGACATACTTGTAAAAATCATGGAGTGTAAAACAGCCAAGGAAATATGGGACAAATTGTCAAATATCTATCAAGGAGATGATAAAATCAAAGAAGCAAAACTGCAATCCTACAGAGCAAAATTTGAAAGTCTCAGAATGAGTGATGATGAGAAAGTGGCAGAATATCTTTTAAGGGTCCAAGAAATTGTAAATGCTATCAGAGGACTTGGTGATACACTGGAAGAGAAGACAGTTGTTACAAAAATCTTAAGGACCTTAAATCCAAAATATGAATCCAAAGTGTCTGTTGTTGAAGAAAGAGATTTAAGCAAAGTTACCTTTGATGAACTTCATGGCACTTTCACAGCCTATGAAATGAGGATTAGCAATGACATACCTTCAAGCAAAGAAGCTGCTTTCAAATCAGTCAGAAAAGAAAAGGAGATCTCTGATTCAAATGAATTGGATGATGAACAAGAAATATCTCTTGCAAGCAAGTTAAAGAAGGGATCTGTTGGTAAGTACAAAGGTAAGCTTCCATTCAAATGTTTTGAGTGTGGAAAGATTGGACACTATGCAGCTCAGTGCCCTTACAAAGATCCAGACAGTGATGAAGATGAAAACAAGAAGCAATTCAAAAAGAAACAGTTTGTTTCTAGAAGGAAAAATAACTTCAGAAAGAAAAGAAGTCTGTTCATAAAAAATGTTGATATGACTGAAAGTGATTCAGATGATTTTCTTGATGAAAATGCACAGACTTTGTTTATGGCTATTCTAAATGAAAATGAAAAATGTGAAGAACAATCAAACAGTTGTGAAGCTGTTATTGACTTTGAAGGAGAATTGATATGTGCATTAAGTCAAGTCAAGAAACTTAAGAAGGAAATCATTGCTCAAAGAAGTCAGTTTCAAAAAGAAAATGATATCATGAATAACAAGTTAACTTGTTATGAGAAACAAATTACTGATCTAATTCTTTCTCTTGAAGAAAGTAAGAAAATTATTGATGATAAAGACAAAGAATTGAATAACAAGGACAAGGAATGTCATACACTTGAAGCTGAAATTGTTGGTCTAAGAAGAAGACTTGATATGTGCAGAAGAAGTGATAAATTAGATGATCTTCTTGATAGACAAAAAGGATTCAAAGATAAATCAGGTCTTGGATTTGAAGAGGGACAGTGTTCTCAAAAGGCTAGTATAAAAGGAAAATCAATCATAAGGACAACAAACTACAACAGAAGTGATACTTTCAGGTATAATGCTCACTTTACTGGATATTGTTTTTGCTGCAACAGGTTTGGACACAAAGTCAGTGAATGTAGATTTGGAATCAGAAGAGAAATGCATCCATTCATGTTCTTAAGAAGTTTGAAGTGCTACAATTGTAAAAATTTTGGGCATATTGCAAAATTCTGTAGACCTTCATTGCAAATGCAGCAAACAACAAGAAATACTGTCTCAGGTTTGTCTTCTTTGGATTCTGAAAAGAAATTGCTTGTTTGGAAACCTAAGGTAATCAATAAGAGCTTAGATGTTATGATTGCACAAGCTGCTTTTCATGCCAAAAGAAAGGAACAGTGGGTGATTGACAGTGGTTGCTCCAACCACATGACAGGGGACAAAGATAAGTTTGTTAAGTTTGAAGACATTAATGAAGGCTCTGTTATGTTTGGAAATAATGATTGTATTATGATCAGAGGCAAAGGTACAATTCTTCTTGATGATGAAACACCACTAAATGATGTGTATTTTGTAGAAGGACTGAAGCACAACCTGTTAAGTGTCATTCAAATATGTGACAATGGTTTTAATGTGGTTTTTGATGCACATGGATGTGAGATTAAAAAGAAATCAGGTAAAGTTATTGCAGCAGGTCTAAGGACTAGTGGTAACATCTACAATCTTCATAACTCAGAAACTAAAAGTGTTGATAGTCATATCTGTTTCATGGGTCAAATTGAGGAAAGCTGGTTATGGCACAGAAGACTTGGTCATGTGAATTTTGACAATCTTGTGAGAATTAGCAAGAATCACAATGTCAGAAATATGCCTCATATTTCAAAACCAAGTAATACTATATATAAAGAGTGTCAGCTGGGTAAGCAAACCAAAGTCAGTTTCAAGCCTAAGGAGTATTTTACTTCAAAACCTCTGCAGCTGGTACATTCAGATTTGTGTGGTCCTACAAGGACTAAAGCTCTGGGAGGAGAAAAGTATTTTATGCTTTTCATTGATGATTTTTCAAGAATGACATGGGTAACATTCTTAAGGCATAAATCAGAGGCATTTGATAGATTCAAAATCTTCAAGAAGATGGTTGAAAAGGAATCTGATTTCAAGCTAAAATGTCTAAGGTCAGACAATGGAGGAGAGTACACTTCAAAGGAATTTGAGAAGTATTGTGAAAAACATGGGATAAGAAGGCAATTCTCCACTCCTAGAACTCCACAGCAAAATGGAGTAGCTGAAAGGAAAAACAGGACTGTAAAAGAAATGGCAAGAACTTTACTACATGATGCAAATCTGCCTAATGTCTATTGGAGAGAAGCTGTTCATACAGCTGTATATACTCTGAACAGAGTTCAATTAAGGGTAAAGTCAAATTATACTCCTTATGAACTGTGGTATGGTAAGTCAGCTAATGTTGGGTATTTCAAAATTTTTGGAAGTAAGTGTTACATCAAGAAAGATAATGATAGCTTATGTGGTTTTGAGTCTAGATGTGATGAAGGCATTTTTCTTGGTTATTCTACACATAGCAAGGCATATAAATGTTTTAACAATAGGCTCAAAAGAATAATTGAAAGTACTAATGTTAAGGTGGATGAGGATTTGCAGCCCTGTATGCAGTTAATTCATGACATTGAAGTTGATCATCATTCACAAAAGGAAGAAGAAATTCAGGAAGAGGAAGAAGATCCTGAAAAATCTGTTGATGTCAAGACAAAGACTCTTTCAAAGGCATTTCAAAGAGATCATCCTCATGAGTTGATTATTGGGGATAAGGACAGTGGTGTTTTAACAAGAAGAGGAAAGCAAGCTGCTGCACATAATCAAGCACATGTGTGTTTGATATCTGAAATGGAACCAAAGAATTATGTTGAGGCCAGCAAAGATGAAGCATGGGTTAATGCAATGGAAGAGGAGTTAAGCCAAATAGAAAAGAACAAAACATGGGAACTTGTTCCAAGACCAGAAGGTAAGAATGTCATTGGATCAAAATGGGTGTTTAGGAATAAGCTTGATGCTAAAGGTAAAGTTGTTAGAAATAAAGCCAGACTGGTTTGCAAAGGGTATTCACAAATTGAAGGTATTGACTTTGAAGAAACATTTGCTCCTGTTGCTAGATTAGAAGCTATAAGGATGTTTTTAGCTTTTTCAGTTTATAAAAATTTCAAAGTTTACCAAATGGATGTAAAATCAGCATTTCTAAATGGAGATCTTGAAGAAGAAGTCTACATGGAACAACCAGAAGGTTTTGTGAATAAAGATAATTCAGATCATGTTTACAGGTTGAAAAAGGCTTTATATGGTTTAAAGCAAGCTCCAAGGGCTTGGTATTATAGACTGGATAAGTTTTTGCAGGAACAGGGGTTCACAAAAGGAGGTGTGGATAGTAATTTATACTATTTAATCAAAGGTGAGGATATTCTGGTTGTTGAAATTTATGTAGATGATATCATTTTTGGTAGTAACAATGATGATATGAGTCACTCATTTCCTAACATCATGAAATCAGAATTTGAAATGTCTATGTTGGGAGAATTGTCCTTCTTTCTTGGTCTTCAGGTATCTCAGCTTGAAAAGGGAATATTCATCTCACAAAATAAATATGCCAAAGAGATGTTAAAGAGGTTTCAAATGGATGACTGCAAACCTTTGGGTACTCCTATGGAGACAGGGCATAAGCTAAGTAAAAATGATGAATCACCTGAAGTAGAACAATCTCTGTATAGATCTATGATTGGGAGTCTTTTATATCTCACTGCTTCTAGGCCTGATATTATGCAGGCTGTTTGTTTGGTTGCTAGATTTCAAGCTTGTCCTAAACAATCACATTTGAATGCTGTTAAGAGAATCTTTAGATATATTAAGGGTACAATTGATTTTGGTTTATGGTATCCTAGACACAATGATTTTACACTTCTTGCTTATACAGATGCAGATTGGGCAGGGTGTCCTGATGACAGAAAAAGCACAAGTGGGGCAACTTTCTTTCTGGGTGGCAGATTGGTTGCATGGCAGAGTAAGAAACAAGATTGTGTTTCTCTATCTACAGCTGAAGCTGAGTACATTGCTGCTTCATCATGTTGTACACAGGTACTTTGGATGGTACAATCACTTCTTGATATTAAGGTTGAGGTTAAAAAGCCTGTGTCTATTCTTTGTGATAACACAAGTTCAATCAATATGTCAAAGAATCCTATAATGCATTCAAGAACTAAGCACATTGCTATCAGATATCATTTTCTAAGGGAAAAGGTGATTGAAAATGAAGTTGCTTTGGAATATGTGCATACTAGTGATCAGTTGGCTGACATCTTCACAAAGCCTTTGCCAAAGGAGACATTTGAAACTCTGAGACAGAGACTGGGAGTTCTGTCTCTTGCCTCTCTTCAGTAAGTTACAGAGATATCAGATTCAGGGGGAGTTTGTTTTCTAGATTATTTTAATGTCCTGAATCTCATTTGTACATAGCCTGTATATAGTTTTTGTACATATTTTTGTGGTTGGTAGTGTTATAGTATTGTACATTTGATCAGTTTGAAGTAAAGTGTTGGTTTTGACAAAAAAAATTTCAGAGGATTGTATTTACAAGAACAGGAATCTATTGATTGTGGTGTTATTTTTTTTGCCTTTGACATTTTTATGTCAAAAAGGGGGAGAAATCAGTTATGGTTTTGCCATCAATGTCAAAGACAAAGGGGGAGTTTTGTAGCACATTTCACAGTTCAGGATGTTGTCTTTTCATTGATGTCAAAATATCAGGATATCAGGATGTTGCATTTCACAGTTTTCACAAGATGCAGTTGACAGGTTATGAAATCAGTGTTGAGAAGTATGCAATCAGAGATCTGACATGGTCTTCATCAATGGCAATGGTTTTCAGTTCAGTGATATGATCTGCATCAGTGACAATGGTTGTTAGATTTGTGACATGGTCTTCATCAATGGCAATGGTTTTTCAGTTCAGTGATATGGTCTGCATTAGTGACAATGGTTGTTAGATCTCTCAGTTTTGATCTTTCAGTGGTCCTTCATGGTAATGACATCAATGTTGATCTTGTGTGAAGTTGTTCTGTAACTTAGTCATTTCAGTGGATGACATTCATTGCATATTATCAATTTTTGGTTTAAGGCAAGGGCTTGCATCATTTGACAAATGTTAATATGCATTATATTAATTCCTTCTACATTGAGTTCATTACAGTGGCAGTCTGATGAAGCATTGTGTTTTCATTTAGTATGTGATTTTTGACAAGGTTTATAGTGGTTGGTATGATAAGTGTGGGTGTCTCAACATTTACTAAGTCTTTTACAATGTTTATACATTGTTTAACTTTGGCCGTCATAACTCTATGCACTTTTGTGTTATAAACTTAAATTGACCGGTAAAAGAGATCATCGGGGGTTTAAGTTACAAAGAAAGGGTATCAACGTCGTTGATGTTACCGGCCCCTTGTGCTAGGCATCGGGTGAGCGCCGGTGGAAGACTCAATAGTGGGCGCGAAAAAGCCGATCAACGGCTTAAGTTTAAATAACAGTTGGCGGGCACCGAAGATCTAAAGGTGGGTTTTTAAATAGAAAGTTTTGACAAACGGTCAGTTGGCCCGATTAAACTTGACGTCCTCCCTGTTGTAAAAGGCAGTAAAGTATCTATTTTTATCTTCTCTCACCGAAGATTAAGAGACTTTTGAACATAGAAATTTATGAAAAGGAAAGAGTAAATTTTTAGAAGGTTTCTAAATAATAAGAAGATGAAAAGGCAGAATTCTACGAAGGGATTTCATTTTTTGTTTTATGTTTTTTTTTTTGTTTTTGATAAGAGAGAAGATGAGAAGTTTGAGAAGAATGAAGTTGAACCGGTTATTGAAGAATTTTTGTTTTTTGATTGAAATTCTTTTTGCATATATAGATTTTGTTTTTGAATGGCAGATTAGAGAGATGAGTTGCAGATGAAAGAAAATGAATGAGAATTTTTAAAGAAGTTCTTTTGGAGATGGAATTGGTATTTAATTTTTGCAGGAATGGAGAATCATTCTTCAGGGATTTATGTTGAAATTCTTCAATGATCATGATGGAGTAATGTTTGTTCAGAGATAGTGAAAGTGACAGAGAAAGTGAAGGTGATTAAAGATTATAATTTTTCAGAGAAGAAAAATTGTTCAGTTTGCAGAGAGAGAAAGGTCAAATTGGTGAATTAGTTTGAAATGGTGTTGCAGAGGTATGAAATATATTGAAGATCAAAATTGATTGACTGTAGGAGTTGAAGACAATTAAAGGTTGATTGAAAAATTTATTTTGTTTATCTTAAAAGGGAGAAATAAGGTTTTGGTTTTTATTGAAACAGGGAAATCCCCTGAGTTATAATTTTTCATTGAATGTTGATGATGTCAGTGAGACATGTAGAGAGATAAAATTTGCCAGTGAGGCAGAATTGTAATGTCAGTGAGACATTTGTAATCTGAATTTTGTGTTAAGCCAGTGAGGCAATTGAGTGGTTTTTATACCCCAGGAGGGTTTTCCACTCGGGAAATTTCTTGTGTCAAATTTGTGTATTGATACTCTGCATATTTACTTTGTTCCTTCTGAAGAATTCTAAATTGTGAAATTAGATTAATCAAAGGTAGCAAAAAGTTTTAAAATTGTTAACAACACTGATTCACCCCCCCTCTCAGTGTTGTGTGTATTCCTACACAATCTACTTTAAAACATGGGCACCGAAACATTATCAATAAAATACAGGAAGAAAATGGTAATATTGTGACTGAGGATCACCGGATTGGTTTTGTTGCCTCAAATTTTTTCAATAAGCTATTGCAATGTAATGAGGATGATGAAGAGGATCCAAAAGACCTCCTTGATATTATTCCTCAAGTTCTTTCTAATTTTGAGAGTGCATCTCTCAATAGAATGATTACAGATGAAGAAGTAAAATTGTTGTTTTCTATGTTGGTTCCTTTAAAGCTCCTAACCCGAATAGATTCCCCCCAGCCTTTTGTCAAGAATTTTGGGATATTTTTGGTAAAGATGTTATAGCTACTACGATGGATTTCTTTAAATCTGGAAGGCTTCTAGAGCGGTTTAATTCTACCTTCATTGTGCTTGTGCCTAAAAAAGGAGAGCATGTCTCATTTAGTGATTACGGGCCTATAAGTTTGGGCAACACTATATACAATTTTTTTCCAAACTATTAGTTTACCTAATCAAACCCCTGTTGCAACAAATTATTTCTCAAAATCGGAAAGGTTTTGTCCATGGTAGACAAATTTTGGATGCAATTATCACTACTCATGAGATATTGCACTCCATGGATCAAGGTAAAAAGGAAGGGATAGTCCTAAAACTAGATATCTCTAAAGTTTATGACAAAGTTTCTTGGTCCTTTTTGATAGAGGTCCTCAAAAAATTTGGGTTTCAAGGAAAATTCCTTCAGTTGATAATAGAGTTTGTTACATCTCCAATGTATTATGTTATGGTTAATGGCTTGCCTAGAGGTTTGTTCCATAGTGGTAGGGGTTTGAGACAAGGAGACCCTCTTTCTCCTTACCACTTCATCATTGTGGTTGAATTTCTTGGTAGGAATATTTCTATATTGGTGAATGCAAAGAAACTAAAAGGTATTAAACCAGATTCTTCCATTCCCCTTCTTCTTGTTGCAAGTATGTGCCTAATCGGTGTTGTCATTGATGTCAACATATATGTGTTATCATTGGTGTCAACTATGCTCCTATCTTGTTGCTTGCTTGTAATGAGTAAGATTCTTTGTATTTACTTATTTAAGTGATCTTGATGTTGATGATATTGAGAAAATTAGCTCCTCTAGTAGAAACAGTAAGTTGCAGTGGAAACAGTGTACTCCATACAGAAGAATAGTCCTGAAGAATGCTTCGCATTTTTGTAGAATGAATATCTTTGTCTGCAGATTGGATGTTATTTAGAAGTTTGTCTGAAGATACTATGTTCCAAGTTTGAGCCTTCGATATGAAGATTTGAGTGAGTTATGTTCACCAGAGTGAAAACAACTTTTTCTGTATGTTTGACAGTGACAGGGAGAAAGTATTATGCTCCACATTCCTCCGCATTGAAGTATTTTGGTTTGTGGTTCTAGAGTTCAGTTTGGAATGATGATAAGTGCTTTCAACTCAATGGTTTGTGATTTGGCAACCCGCAAGCTATCCTTTCCTTATGACAATGGCTGACAATGTTGTTCTTGTGCTCTGGTTTGAAGAATCTTCTTGATAGAGTAATTAGATATCGTGCGGTTGTTCTTGGTGATTACAATGTGCTTTTGGATGTCTCTTGATCATGTTCCAACTTCCAAATTGGTCCGCAAAGAGAAGTTTGGATCATGAAAGAAGAATGTTCTTAGAAGACCTAGTGTTAACTCCAATCTTGGCTGACTTGGTTGTTTTCACTATTTGCAGAGATGCATTGAAGATTGTAGAAGTGTGTTGTGGCATGGAGGATTGCATTTGAGTCTCAACTAAGGTGTGGTGTGTGCATTATACTTCTCTACATCTTTCCTCAGCTAAATTTTGTAATAGTTCTGGACCTATTTCTTTGTATTAGGGTAATGTTGACCTTGGAGAATGTTCCAATGGTTGATGAATGTAATGCCGACCTTAATGTACATTCCAAGGTTGATGAATTGTATAAAAGCATGTAATAGAGTTGCAAAAAGGTGTGTAGTGAGTGAATATGAAGAGATAAGTGCAAAGGTGTGAAAGAGCATAGTAGAGAAGTTATATTGTGCTTCAATGGAACTAAATCCTGGCATGGAGTAGATGCTACTAAATCAGTTCACCACTTTGGCAGTGAGCCACCCCTTGGCAGTGAGCCACCCTTTTGGTAGTGAATCATTCTTTACAGTGAGCAATTTGGGCAGTGAGCCCTATAGGCAGTGAGCCTTTATTTTTCAGTATTGCTATAACTCATATATTTATGCAAGTTAACACCCGCCGTGGTTTTTCCCTTTTAGGGTTTTCCATGTAAAAATCTAGTATCTACTGTGTTGGATGTGTGATTGTGATTATGTCTATGGTTTCATGCTTTCATGGTTAAACCTGATTATCAATAATTAAGTTTTTAATGGTTTGATATTCATATGAAGCTAAGTTTTTGTGACAACTGATTCACCCCCCTCTCAGTTGTCCGATGTATTTCAACAATTGGTATCAGAGCAAGGTTCCTCAGTGGTAAGCTTTACAGCTTGATGTAGATCTAGGATGTCTTACAAGAAGGAGGCTTCGTAATTTGATGGGACAAATTATGCAACTTGGAATATTCGCATGAAAAGCCATCTGCTTTGTATTGGTTATAAAGTATGGCAAGCGACACAGACTTTATATACCATGCCAGAGAATGGTCTAACAACTGAAGATGAAGTCAAAATATTAGGTAAATATAAAAGCCAGAGATGCTCTACTAAGTACATTGACTGACTCTGATTTAATAAAGGTCATGGACTATGAGTATGCTAAAGAAGTTTGGGATAAGTTGAGTAATCTATATGAAGGAGACAAATCTGTAAAGAGTGCCAATTTGCAAGGACTGAAAGCCAAATATGAAGGTCTTAAGATGGGAGAAGATGAAAACATAACATCCTTCATGCAAAAGGTTGATGAACTTGTTACTAGAATCAAAGGTATGGGAGGAACTGTTGATGAAACTGAAGTTGTAATGAAAATTCTTAGGTCATTATGTAAATCCTATGCTCACAAGGTAGCTACAATTGAAGAAATAATGAATGTGACAAAGATTAATAAGGATCAGTTGCTTGGTAAGATTATTGCTTTTGAAATGAGAGAGTTTGGTGATGCTCTACCAAAAGTAGAAACTTCTTTCAAAGCCAGTACTTCAAAAAAATCTCCAGAGCAGAAAAGTACAAGGTAGAACCTGATGATGAGCTTGATGAAATTGAAGCCAACTTTGTTGATAGACTACAAAGAGGTTCTAGTAAGTTCAAAGGAAAATTACCTTTCATATGCTTCTCATGTGGTAAAGTAGGTCATTATGCTTCCAGATGTCCTAAAAGAATTGAAAGGAATAGAAAAAGATTTGAGGACAGGCCTAGAGCTCCAAAGAAATGCTACTATGTTATAGATTTTGATGATGAAGGTGTGACTGATGATGAATTTGGTGATGCTAGTACTAGTACAAATGAATGCCTATTTATTTCTATTAAATAAGAACCTATGTCTATGAATCCTACGAGTTGTGTGAAGGAAGAAAAACTAGTAAAAGAAAGTGCTTTGGCTGTTCAGGTCGAGAAAGACAAGGATGAATGGATTATTTATAGTGGATGTTCACATCACATGACCAGAGACAAAAGTAAGTTTGTAAGTTTGGAAAAATATGATGGAGGACTGGTTAGGTTTGGAGACAATGCAACTGGTAAGATTTGTGGAAAAGGATCTATTTCATTTGATGGAAAGTATAATACTAACAATGTCCTATATGTGAAAGGCTTGAAGCACAATCTTTTGAGGGTTGGTCAAATGTGTGACAAAATTTATAATCTGAGATTCAAAGACAATGGATGCAAGATAATGGAAAGCTCTAGAACTATGATTACTATTGGTAAGAAGATCAAAGGTAACATCTATCAATTAAGATGAACTAATGATTACTATTTATTAGCCCAAGCAAATGAAACTTGGTTGTGGCATAGAAGGTTGTGTCATATAAACTTTGATAATATGGTAAAGATAAGTTCAAGCCATACTATAAGAGATTTACCAAAACTTGTGAAACCCACCAATACTATTTGTAAGGAATGTTAGTTGGGGAAGCAGACAAGAACAAGTTTCAAGAGTAAAGAATAATTTTTTGTTGGTTTGTTGGATCTAGTTCATATAGATCTATGTGGTCCTACAAGGATAAGAAGTCTACAAAGTGATAGGTACTTCATGTTGCTTATTGATGATTATTCTAGAATGACTTAGGTTACTTTTCTAAGAGACAAATCTGAAGCACTGGAGAAGTTCAAATCCTTCAAAGCTATGGTTGAAAATTAAATAGAGCTGAAAATCAAATGCTTGAAGTCTGATAGAGGAGATGAGTTCACATCAAATGAATTCAACATTTTTTGTGAAGAGCAAGGAATAAAAAGATAGTTGTCTGCACCTAGAACTCCTTAGCAAAATGGAGTTGCGGAAAGGAAGAACAGGATAGTTGAAGAAGCTGCTAGAACAATGATGAAGGAAGGAGGCCTACAGGAAGTCTTCTGGAAAGAAGCTATACATATTGTTGTCTACATTCAAAATAGAGTTCAAGTGAAAGGTAATGGCACTAAAACACCCTATGAATTGTGGTATGGAAGAATTCCAACAGTAAGATACTTCAAAGTCTTTGGAAGCAAGTGCTATATCAGAAGAGATGAAGACCTAGGGAAATTTGATGCAAGATGTGCTAGATTAGAGTGGCTATGAGTCAGATGAACCTGTTGATATAACTTATGAAGAAAAAGTTGAACAAGAAGACAATCAAAGTGAAGAAGAAAAGGCTCCAAAAATTGCTAAGACTCCCAAGTATGTAAGAATCAATCACTCTGAAGATCAAATTATTGGAGACAAAGAGAAAGGAGTACTGATAAGGAAAAGAGCTGCAGACAAACAAGTGAATTATTGTTTTCTCTCTACAGTTGAACCAAAAACTATGAATGAAGCCTGCAATGATGAAAATTGGGTTAAGGCAATGGAAGAAGAACTAATACAGATAGAGAAGAATGAAACTTGGGAATTAGTTCCTAGACCTATTGACAAAAATGTTATTGGAACCAAATGGGTCTTCAGGAATAAGCTGAATGAAAATGGAGAAGTTGTAAGGAATAAAGCAAGGCTTGTGTGCAAAGGATATTCCCAAATTGAAGGGATAGATTTTGAAGAGACTTTTGCTCCAGTAGCTCAGATTGAAGAAATCAAAATGTTTCTACCATTTGTAGCTCACAAAGATTTCAAAGTGTATCAGATGGATGTGAAGTCTGCATTCTTGAATGAGGAGTTAGAAGAGGAAGTCTACATTGAGCAACCGGAAGGATTCCAACTATCAAATCAAGGTGATATGGTATGCAAGTTGAAGAAAACATTGTATGGACTCAAGCAAGCTCCTAAGGCCTGGTATGCAAGGTTGGATAAGTGCTTATTGCAGTTAGGATTCAGTAAAGGTATTGCTGACAGTAATCTTTATTTCAAGATTAATGGTGATCAAATTTTGATTATTGAAGTCTTTGTTGATGATATCATCTTTGGTGGAAATGAAGGTATGTGTATGAAATTTGTTGGTGAAATGTAGAAAGAGTTTGAGATGTTTATGTTTGGTGAGATGAATTTCTTTCTGGGTCTGCAAATCAATCAATCAGATAAAGGAATCTTCATATCTCAGTCTAAGTATGTGAAAGAGTTGTTAAAGAAGTTAGGATGGAAGACTCTAAACTAGTATGTACTCCCATGGTGACTAGCTACAAATTGAGCAAAACTAATGAATCACCCAAGACTGATAAAAAAAGTACAGATCCATGATTGGAGGATTACTTTATCTAACTCAAACCAGACCTAATATTATGCATGCATTTTGTCTTATTGCAAGATTTCAAGCTTACCCAAGAGAATCACATGTGATGGCAGTAAAGAGAATCTTGAGGTATCTAAAAGGTACTCTGGATCGTGGCTTATGGTATCCAAAGGATAATGATTTTACTCTTAGTTCTTATACAGATGATGATTGGGTTGGAGTTGTTGATGACAAGAAAAGTACAAGTGGAGGTGCCTTCTTCTTGGGAAATAGATTGGTTTCATGGCTGGGCAAGAAACAAGATTCAATCTCTTTGTCAACTGCAGAAGCAGAGTATATTGCAGCAGCATGTTGTTGTACTCAAGTGTTATGGATGAAGCAGACTTTGAAAGACATAAGAGTTGTTTATGAAGATCTAATTGCAATCTTGTGTGACAATACAAGTGCCATAAATATTTCCAAGAATCCAGTGATGCACTCAAGAACAAAACATATATCTATAAGGTATCACTTTTTGAGGGAAAAGGTGATAGAGAATGAAGTTAAGTTGGAATATGTGCCCACAAAGGATCATATTGCAGATATTTTCACTAAGCCTCTACATAAGGATACTTTTGAGTATCTTAGGGAAAAATTAGGGGTCATTACCCCTTCAGCTCTGAACTAAGATACAAAGGAATGCATCAATCCATTGGTGCCCAAAGATTCATTCTTTGATCAGGATTGATGTTCTAAGAGCTACCTCTCAGGGGGAGTAGCTGAATGATGACAAAAGAGTTGGTTGCAGAAGTTCAAATTTGATCATAGCAGCAGAGTGCAAGTATGCGCCCTTTACCATTGATGTCAAAGGGGGAGAGAAATCATGTGAAAAACTTAGAAGTAGAAAAGAAATGCAGATGTGTAAAGAGAAAGGGGGAGAATCATGTCTTGATGGTCTTTATAGTTTTTCACATCATATGTTGCCATCAATGACAAAGGGGGAGATTGTTGCAAGTATGTGCCTAATCAGTGTTGTCATTGATGTCAACATATTTGTGTTATCATTGGTGTCAACTATGCTCCTATCTTGTTGCTTTCTTGTAATGAGTAAGATGCTTTGTATTTACTTATTTAAGTGATCTTGATGTTGAGGATATTGAGAAAATTAGCTTCTCCGGTAGAAATAGTAAGTTGCAGTGGAAATAGTGTACTGCATACAGAAGAATAATCTAGAAGAATGCTCCACATTTTCTGTAGAATGAATACCTTTGTCTACGGATTGGAAGTTATTTAGAAGTCTGTTTGAAGATACTATGTTCCAAGTTTGAGCCTCCAGTATGAAGATTTGAGTGAGTTATGTTCACCAAAGTGAAAATACCTTTTTCTGTATGTTTGACAGTGACAGAGAGAAAGTATTATGCTCCGCATTCCTCCACATTGAAGTATTTTGGTTTGCGGTTCTAGAGTTAAGTTTGGAATGATGATAAGTTCTTTCAACTACAATGGTTCATGATTTGGCAATCCGCAAGATATCCTTTCCTTATGACAGTGGCTAACAGTGTTGTTCTTGTGCTCTGGTTTGAAGAATCTTCTTGACAGAGTGATTAGAGATCGTGTGGTTGTTCTTGATGATTACAATGTGCTTGTGGATGTCTCCTGATCATGTTCCTACTTCCAGATTGGTCCGCAAAGAGAAGTTTGGATCGTGAAAGAAGAATGTTTTTAGAAGATCTAGTGTTAACTCTAGTCTTGGCCGACTTGGTTGTTTTCACTATTTGCAGAGATGCATTGAAGATTGTAGAAGCATGTTGTGGCGTGGAGGATTGCATTTGAGTCTCAGTTAAGGCGTGGTGTGTGCATCATACTTCTCTACATCTTTCCTTAGCTAAATTTTGTAATAGGTCTAGACCTATTTCTTTGTATTAGTGTAATGCTGACCTTGGAGAATGTTCCAATGGTTGATGAATGTAATGCCAACATTGATGTACATTCCAAGGTTGATGAATTGTATAAAAGCATGTAATAGAGTTGTGGAAAGGTGTGTAGTGAGCAAATATGAAGAGATAAGTGCAAAGGTGTGAAAGAGCAGAGCAGAGAAGTTATATTATGCTTTAATGGAACTGAATCCTGGCATGGAATAGATGCTACTAAATCAATTCACCACTTTGGCAGTGAGCCACCCCTTGGAGTGAGCCACCCTTTTGGCAATGAATCGTTCTTTATAGTGAGAAATTTGGGTAGTGAGCCTCTATTTTTCAGTATTGTTATAACTCATATATTTATGTGGGCTAACACCCACCGTGGTTTTTCCCTTTTAGGGTTTTCCACATAAAATCTGGTGTCTACTGTGTTGGATGTGTGGTTGTGATTATGTCTATGGTTTCATGCTTTCATGGTTAAATCTTATTATCAATAATTAAGTTGTTAATGGTTTGATATTCATATGAAGCTAAGTTTTTTGTGAAAATTGATTCACCCCCCCTCTCAGCTGTCTAGTGTATTTCAACACTTCTCATCAGCAATTTGTTGATGACACTATATTATTTGGTACCTCTTATGTTAAAGAAGCTAAGGAATGGAAAAATCTGTTGAATACTTATGCAAAAGTCTCAGGGCAGCATATTAATTATGAAAAAAGCAAACTCTACTCCTTCAACACTATGGAGATTTTACAAGACAAAATTGTCAAAATTTTGGGTTGTTCCAAGGCTTCCTTCCCAGATACCTACCTGGGGATTCCTTTGGCTACCAAAAAACTCTCTAATGCCTACTGGTACAAAATTGTGGAGAGAGTCCAAAAGAAGTTGGATGGGTGGAAAGGTAAATTGTTAAGCCAAGCTAGGAAGTATTAGCTTCTAAATGCTTTGCTTCAAAATATCCCTGTATACTACCTCTCTTTGTTCAAAATCTTGACCTTTATAGTGGAGAAAATTGAACAAATCCAGAAAAGATTTTTATGGACAGGTGTTGAGGAAAGAAAGAGGCTAGCTCTTATCAGTTGGGACACTATTTGTTCCACCAAGGATAAGTGTGGATTAGGCATCAAAAAAATATGAGATTTTAACAAATCTCTTATGTCAAAAGTTGAATGGGGTATCATGAAAGAGGAAAAAGACTGGGTTAAAACATTAAGAGCTAAATACTTTGGTGGCAATGAAACCCACAACTTCATTCATAATTGTTCTTTTCTTGTGGGCTCTATCATTTGGAATGGGTTGCTAAAAATTAGAAGAGTGCTCTCTATGGGGGTTAGGTGGAGGGTAGGCAATCGTCAAAAGATTAATTTTTGGGAAGATGTGTGGAAGAGAAACCTTCCACTTTTAGACCATCCTACTTTTGTAGTCCTAAAAGAAGATTGTCTTACTATCTTTGGAGACAAACTTGAGGGGTACATATTATTCCAAGATGGGAAAGCACATTGGAAGGATTTCAATCTCCTCTCTAGTAATGTTGATGATAATATCATTAGTCAATTCTATGAATTTTTTGGGGGATTGTAGATTCTTCAGACATGATAGAAAGGATGAACTGATTTAGAAACCTCAAGCTACTGAAAACTTCATTATTGCTACTACTTATTCCTTGCTATCTGATGTTCCTCACACTAATAAAGATTGGAAGATGGTATGGAATCACAAAATAATTCCCAAGATTAACAATTTTTGGTGGGTTGCAAACCACTACAAAATCTTAACCCTGGATAATATACAAAAGAGAGGGTTTTAACTTCCAAATAGATGTATATTGTGCTATCAGAATGATGAATCCATAAATCATTTGTTGTTGCATTGTCCTTTAGCAAGAGATATATGAGGTAAAATCTTCTCAAAATTTGAGACTGACTGGGTTATGCCTAAAGGTTAGGATACCTTTCTCTCCCTATGGTTTAAGGCTCCTCCTTTCATGCACCCTATTTTATAAGAATTATGGAAGCAAACTCCTCCGCATATTATCTAGGGGATTTGGAAGAAAGGAATAACAAGGTTTTTAGAAACTCTATGACTGATATAGAACAACTCATTGACTCTATTGTTGGTGCTATTCAAGAAAGCATTAATACGGCCAAAATAGGGAAAACTAAATCTCTTCCAACAGAGCATGAAATAAAAGTTTGTAATCAGTGGGGCATAACTCAAAACCTTAATAATATGGATTATCAAAAAGACTACATAAGGAAACACACCAGATGGAGACATCCAAAATCAGGATGGGTTAAACTAAATTTTGATGGTTGCTCTAAAGGTAATCCTAGCACTTCATTAGTCAGAGGTATCATAAGCAATGAAAAAGGAAAAATCATAGAGTGTTATGCAAAGGCTATTGGAATGGCTTCTACTAATCTGGATGAAACCTATGTGTTGTGGTGGGGACTACACAAAATCCATTCATATGGGTTCAAATAGGTAGAAGTTGAAGGTGACTCTAAAGTGGTGTTGGATCTAGTCACTAGGTCAGAGAACACCCCCTGGATGCTAAGATATTACATAGATGACATAAAAATTATCATTTCTAATTTCCCCTATATCTCCATTCAGCATGTGTTTAGAGAGGGTAACCATGCTGTAGACAAACTTGCCAACCTAGGTCTCAACATGGTTGGGAGTTGGTCCACTACTCTAATAGAGGAATTGCCACAAAGTATTCAAGAAGTCATTTCTAATGATGCTAGGAATACAAATTAGTTTGTATACTAATGAGAGGAAGAGGAGAAAATTAACTTTCTCGAGATGTTCTTTAAATAATCATAAATTTTCAAACCTTGAAATGGAAAGATCATGCATTAAATTTTTTAATATCAAATATCTTTCAAATATTTTGAATATGATGGTAGTTGATAGGTATAGCTCTTGGGCAATTATTACATGTCATGTTGAGTCCCAGGATGAGATGAAGAGGCGAGGGGAGTACAAATATGCAAAAAAGGAAATTATTAATTCACACCCCTTGCTTTGTGCAAACAGAGTCCTAATCTTGAGGACTAATAATGACATCTGTTGTCATATTATTGTCACCCTCAATATTCACCTTGTTAAGTTTATGACAGATGTGCATTGCTAGTTTCAAATCTTCTCTGTTACTATCTATGGTTTTTTGAATTTCTCTGTGTTGTGTAGAATGGGGGGCTAGTTACTTAGAGTTGAACTTGCTTCTTACGCCAACTTGAAGATGAATCCTCAGGTTTGGAGCATTTTCAAAGAAGGTGGGCTCAAGAATTATGTAAGGACTATGCGCGAGATTGACAAATCAGTCTATTTGTAGTTTGTTAACTCTTGGAGAAATAAGGAGGTGATTGTTAATGGGGTTTCATTTATAGTCACAGAAGAACTTACTACTGAAGCAACGGGGTTGTCTCTAGATGGGAGAAAAGTGCAGAGGGTGGGGAATGGAGATTACAAAGACTTTATAGACATCTTTTTGGAGGAGAATGAAAGCTTAACTAGACATCAAAATGGGTATCAAAGGACTAAGCTCCTGGCTCCTTGGGGGATGGTTTCCTATCATTTGATGAAGTATGTGACACTGGAAGGAAGGTTTGAGACTATTCATGGCTATCACTTCCCTTTGTTGGACCATCTAAGACATGGTAATTTCATTAAATGTCCTTTTTTCATACGGTCTTCCCTTCAAAGGAGTATAATAAAAGGAGCAAACCCCCCTCTACACCAAGGGCTAATGCTTGTATTGTATGAGTTCAATGTGATGCTAAATCCTCCTATTCCCAAAGAAAAGTGTAGTGAGAAATCTAGGTTGCATAAGGGAAAGGGAAAAATAAACCCTAGCTTTGTTGTTGAGGTTGATAGCAACATTAAGGGCAAAGATCCTAAAAAGAAAGGACCTCATAAATATAAAGGGAAAGATCTAACTAATCCTGCACCTATTACCCCTAACATAGACTCTGCTAAAAACAAGCTCTCAAAGATAAAGACTCCCCAAAAAACATTTTGTTGTCCTCGAAAGATAACTATGGGAAACCCCCTTAGGGTTCAGAGAAGAAAACTAAAATTTTGAACATTAAGTCTGATGCAACCAAAGTTAATCTTTCTGCTAAATTTGTTGACAATGAGGAGAACCCCAAGATGCATAGTGCTGGCCCGGAGAGATCTACCAGACTTGCAAAAGTTACCTTGCAGGGAAAAACTAGTATTAAGAGAAAGCATAACAAGACTAAAGAGGCTTCTGTTGAGGAAATAAACTCAGATTCTAAGGAAGGTTCAGATCTAGAAGCCGATAAGGGTGATCACATAGAGGTTGATGAGGAGCATGAAACATAATGTGAGGGGTTGGAGGAAACTAATTGGGAGGATAATGAGATTGCAGAACAGGGAGAAATACAAGGTAAAACAAGGGAGGAGGAGGCTACTGATCATGATAACTTTGTTGATGATATTGAAGGAAATGTTGTTGATGATACTTATGTTGAAGACATGAAAAATGATATAGAAACCTTTGAAGCCCAAATGAACTGTCCTAAAAAAATTGTTAATTTCCAAACTAAATCTAACATTCAGAATCTGGCTGAAAGATTAGACAAAATGGAAGTGTTCTTCAATAAAAGGTTGAACTGCTCAATTTGCCAAGAAAGTTGGAGCAATATGTATGATATGTGCAACATATTTCAACTCAGAATTGAGAAATTGGAAAAAGGTATGAAGGATATTGCCAAGTTCACTAACAGCATAATGAATAATATTGTTGATGAAGTTAAAAAAATCAAGACACAACTGGAAAAAAGGAAGCAGATGCAGGACAAAGAGCATGAAAAAGAAAAGAGACAAAAGATTGATAGGGACCACACTTCCTAGGAGGCGGTGCTGAAGAAGATGAAGGATGACTAGAATAGTCCTAAATTCTAGTTCTTTTTCTTGTTTAAATGTTCATATTGTTCTCCTATTGTTTTATGATTGTTTTATTCTGTTGAACATTATCCTGGCCTATAAGGTTATTTTCAGGATTCACTATTATTATGCTACTAATTCGTATAACTTTAGTTTTTGTTTTTGGTTATGTATCCCTGGCCCTCCTGGGGTTATTATCACGGATGTTGTTTCAAACTATTTTGGGGGGTTTTTTGGACAAGTTTATGGGACAATAAGACCGATATATCCTTGATGGCTCCTTGGCCCTTTTGGGTTATTATCAAGGAGGGTCTATGTTGTGCTGGAATTATCTTCTGCTCTATATTTTGTATGGGCTTGGGACCCTTCTCCCAGCTTAACATAATCAAAAACATAGGCCTACTACCTGTTTGGGCTAAAAACATGTTTTTCCACTAACTACTCTATTATTAATTAATTTATGGTTGATTTGTAAGTTTTTGGTCCTTCCATATGTAATGGTGCACATTGTTTTGTGCCAAAGTGCTTCAAAAAGCCAAGCTGGAAAAAGACAAAAATAAGCCCTATAAGAAAATCACAATAAATTAATGGATTTAGACAAAATGACAATGGATCCAATCTAATTTGGTTATTCTTAACACAATGGTGAACTCAAAATAGCACCACCATTCACCAAATATGCTAGAAGATCATATCTACTTGCCCTCATTTCCTAGAAAAGGACTAAACCTATGACATCATAGCCCTAATACTATGTTAGATTTTACCATAAACATAACAAATATACCTAGGACTAATGTTTATGAGCTAGTCACAAATATAAATGAAGAATGAAGATATTCTATATTCAATATAATGGAGAAAATTACAAATAGTGACATACAAAAATATAGGCCTTATGGATGCATGATTTATGGAAGTGACATTCCTAAGAAGTTATGAGTTGACTCTCAATCACTCCCAATCATGAGGGGAGTTAATTCAATATAATTGTAAGAACCTAAAATTGCATGGGTTGATATTACATGTTTGATGATGATTTAGTGGTCTAGTGCATGACCTATGTGGCATGCTTATTTCTCCTCACAACCTTTTCTACCTTGATGGAAGTTCTTCTAGCATCCTAGTATCCTCAGATTTTTTCCATCTTTGTTTTCCATTTTCATGGCTTCCCCTAACCTTTTTTCTTTCTAAAAATCTTGTTTCCTACCTTAAGCTACAAGGGTGCCTAGGAGACCTCAAGGTCACTCGAGTGACCTAAGAAGTAGGGTCACTTGGGTGACTTGCCCTAGTAGGAGGGGAAACTAGATCCCAACATGACTGACCATTTTGTGATTTAAATTGCACATAAGTTTATTATTTTTGGCTAGTTTTCTTCCAATTTTCATCCCAATGATGAGATTTTTGCCATGCTTTCTTCCGAGCTTTCTTTCCCACTTTCTTTCTTTCTTTCTTTCATGTCTATATTTATCCTATTTTATTCCCCAATATTCTCTAGTATCCTCCTATATAAGCCCTTCTTCTCTCATTCATAGATAGAGATAGTAGAGTGAACAAGTAAAGCTTAGAGAATAAAGAAGCACTCTTACACATTGAAGCTTTGTGAAATTCATCTTCATAAGCTAGATAGGATTGATAGGATACCTCTATTGGTACCTTCAAATTTTGCAAATTTGTAGTGCTTATATCCTTTCGATGTGTCAACAGAGACTAGGTCGACATGCTACTCAATCTACCCCAGAGCCCGCCTTCGCTGTTAAAATCTTGCAACTCTGAAGTCATCTTGCAAATCCATTTGGTGGGAAGTTTTTTGGCACATATGGTAACATGCCTGCTTAGTTTCGTCCTTCCAGGATGAGTTTTGATGGGCTATTTAATTCTTTTCTGACTACGACTGGGCTAGATTTGGTGTTCCAAACAGTTTCAAATCTCACAATTATGAGGGCGACCGATTTCTCGATTTGGTCTCAAACCTCTCCAATTCCAAGTTCATCAAAATCAAAGACCATATGATATATTATTTTAATGCATTTCAATTATGGCGAGGGCATCCGACAAGCTAGTTTACAAAGGAGGTCCCTGAAATCTTTCGGCGATGCAGATTATGAGAAAATGGGTTTTCTTGAAATAATTAATGATGCCCCTATGCAAATTTCCTCGGTCATCGGATGCCCGGTTTACCTGCGGTGAAAAATGCCATCTGCCCGACGGGAGGAATTAAAATTTGCCTAAGTCTGAAGTCTTAAAATGCAAATATTAAAAAAATATTAAATGGCATTTTAATAAAGTTTGAGTGAAGGAAATTTTAGGGCAGATATTATCAAAAGTATATTAAAACTTTGCTTAAAGTTTGTGAAAGAAAAAGAGAGGTACGATGGGCATTTCACACCATCACAGCCCTCGCATTTAGGGACCCCTGCGATGGTGCGAAATGCCCATCACAAGGCATTTTTTGCTCTTCCTTCTCTTCTGCAAGTAGAGAATGGGCATTTTTTTCACCTCTAAGGTGTTTTTGAAGACTTTCATGCAGCTTCAGGCAAAGAATGATGCAATGAGATTGTTGGTTCATGTTTTTTCACTTCCAGCCAGTTTTTGAAGGTGTTTTTGGGCTCAAATTTGTTGTTCTATACCCAGAATTCTCCCCTAGACCATTCCTCATGCTTGGGTAAAGGTTTTAGGCCTGTTTAAGATTTCATAGTGCCAGAATGGCTAAAAACACCCAATATTGGCAAAAAATGACCCAGAAATGATGAGTTGGGCAAAATTGGTTTGGTAAACTGTTGTAATGTATTCTCTATGTCCCTTAGAGCCAAATGCAATCATAGAGGAGCTAGAAGAGAAGCCCCAAAGCCTCATTTCGCAGCATTGCAGGGGGCCTTCCAAACCTTCATGTATGCTTTGCAACAGTGTGAAATAGCAATACATGGCAGTTGCTAAGTTAAAAGATTAAAAAAATCAAAGGGGAATTAATTAATTAAAGGCATTTGTTCCATGATTTATTTATTATTTTGCCTTCTCCCCTCATTGTCATTTTCTATTCCCAGGACTGATTGGCGAGAACTTGCCATGACATATTCACCTACCACCATATTGTATTAATTTTTCTGAGTACTGTGCTCTGAGGGTCCTTTTAAGAGGAAGCATTTGGTCCTCATTTTGGTGGTTGAAGATTTTGGAAATTTTGAAGAGTAAATAAAATACAGGTTTTGTTGGGTTGCTTCATTTCTTGTCCTATAAGTCTATGAGTTATGTGTTGATTCTATTTCTACATAAGTTTTATTTAGTTTCATGTTGTTGTAAATGAAAAATGTTATATGCATGTGTTTTGTTAACTATCTCCATGGTTGTATGCATTCTTCTTCTGAATCAAATAACTAAGGGTTATCAAAGATTCTAGAATATAGGTTAACTATATTGCATTCTTAATCTTCTACTTCTATTCAAGGAATAGATTAAATGTTCTGGGTTAAGTATGGGGAAGAATGTATTGCAGTAGGGATATATGTAAGTAGAGTTAACAAAATACTATGTTATGGGTGGTGTTTGTAGGACAAATGCTTATTAAACCCCTTGAAACTTGAGTGTTGGTTTAGCTTATGAGAATCATTCACATATATACGTCTATTTGACTCCATGCCCTAGGATAAGCACCGGTTAGAGTTTGTATTGAGTTTATAAATCAAAACCCAAGTCTTACAACCAAGCATAAAACAAAACCATAACATTATCTACAAACTTTTAGGATTTTAGGAGTAGTTTAGGTTCAAAATCCTTTGATTCACAACTGGAGCAGGGTCCAAAGCTAGCCCCTTTGTATTCATCTTACAGTTTTGGCCTTCATAAGAAAGGATTCGTCTGCTTTGTGTCAATACCTGGTCATAGTCAATGATTTACCTAATAGGTGTTGAGTAGGGAATAACCCCCTAGGTTTTGCAGAGCTTGAAGAAGGAGAGGAGACATCTAGAGTCTGTCTCTTGTACTATTGGCCACTGACCTGAGGATCCTGTTGATAAGAAATGGCTACCTTGTAGGGAAACTTAGGAACTATCAGTTGGAAAAACCCCAACAACCTCTATAATTCTTTGCTAAAATCTCTACATCCCTTCCCTAAGAAAGGGATCACCTTAGAAGATTCCATGCCCCAATATATAGCCCAATCCCAAATCTCCATTCCCAAACCCTAGCAAGAAGCTAATTTACCTTCCTCCTAATTCAATACCAAATTGAATCTTCGTTTTCCATCAAGCGAAGTACCCCAAGGTTGGAAGAGGAGAAGAAATAGATAAAGTTTGGACCCTCTAAGGATGCAATTTAAACATTTGGCAATGAAGATTCAATCTTGTTTCAAGTTCTTTTCATTTAAAAAGCATATTTGTTTAAAGTT
This sequence comes from Cunninghamia lanceolata, assembly GCA_027924645.1. Lineage (NCBI taxonomy): Eukaryota > Viridiplantae > Streptophyta > Pinopsida > Cupressales > Cupressaceae > Cunninghamia > Cunninghamia lanceolata. Next base: position 11,996,883 of record BSBN01001272.1, on the reverse strand, counting down.
TCTTTAGTAATTAGATCATCAAATTTGCCTAAGAACTATAACACTTTGTTGGTGTTTTTAAGTTTAGATTTCAATTCCTTAGGCAAAATTAGATTTAAGTTACTTTCTTGCAAGTAGATTATAAATTTATTTTGAATCTCTTGTAATAAATAAGAAAAACTCTAAAAACATAGTGTAATTGCATTATAGTTAGTTGCATTTAGTTAATTAGATCACACTTCATTTTCAAAAAAATACAAAAAGCTAGAATAAATTCTTGTTTGCATGCACTTAGATTAGTTTTTCTTCATTCTTTTAATCTTGGAAATACAAAAGAAAACAACTCTTTCAACATTTGAAAACACAAAAGATAAAAGTAGATAAAGCAAATACTTAAACTTCAACAAAGCAAACAACAACCCAAGAAATCACTATCTTTCAAGTTCTTTATCCTTCACTTGGATTTTCATGCCAAATGTGTCCTAGGATTAAAGAAGATTAGATTAAGGTGGCCCTTGACAAAATTCAAGAAAATGTACCCACACTTAGGCAAATCAGAGAACAAAAGGAACAAAGGTGGATAAGAGAAGAGTCTCACTTAAGAGAACTCACTTTCTTAGATGAGCTCATTGCACACATTGATGCTAGACTCACAGTACTAGTATTGCAAAGAGAATGTTTGAAAACCCCAACAATTCAAGTGACAACCACTCCACATTCCACTCCTCAAATCTACACCATAGTTTGCCACTAGGAACTCCTTCCTCATGAAGTGAGTTGATCTGTTAACATGATCCCCATTCTACACAATTATTTTACTATCATCCACAAGATCCTTTTGCCATGAGAAGAGAGTGATTAGTTGGATTCTCTTGTTCTTAGCTAGATTTTCTTAAAAGAGTAGAGTAATTTGATCCACACCATGAGCAAGGGTGCAACATTCAACACATGTGCCATTTTGAGTCCATGTCATTCACTTTATGTGGTGAGTAGATTTAGAACATTATAATAACTGAGATAGAGATGACCTTAACTAAATAGAGGTGGAACCTAACGACCATTAGTCATAGATTGATGAGGTAGTGGTGACACTTGTGTACTTCAAGTTAAGGTGAACCAATTCCATGGTTAGCTACCGAAGTGAGATTGATTAAATATTCCTAATATCCTTAGTAAACTTATTAATAAGGTGCAATATTACACCAACAAGATCTTCACAAAAATCTTAATTAAGGTGGAACACAAGGTCCCACCAAGTGTGCTAGAAACTATTGATGCCTAGATTTGTCTTACAACAACCTACACCACATAGGGTATCAAGCATGAAAACCCTTACAAATGTGGGACTACTACTCTATAAAGCAATCTTTAGGATTACGAGACTAGCTCCAAGTGTTTATTCTAGCTTAGCTACCCCAATATACCCCATACTATAATCATATAGGGGTGCTCTCCCTTTCCATGATTGGAGGCCCCTACTATAACTACTATAATTATACAAGGGTAGGGTTAATCAGCCAATCCATCATCCATGCATGATAGCTAGTAATTTTGGATATAGGCTATCTAAAGGGTATCACTGGTCTATATGACAAGTTTTAATAAGGCCTAATTCTATAAAAAAGGAAAAGGGAAGAAAATGTAGAAAGCAAATGACAAAAAACCAAAAAGGTAATGCACCAAAATAGATGTTTCCTTGTTAATCTCTCAAAGAGCTATTAAACACACTAAGTAATAGTCAGTAGAAACTAAATTAAAGATTATCATAGAACTGCAATAACCAATTATTCCATAAACAATTAGAGGTAGGATAACAAGAATCTCAACTTCTTGTATTGAATATCTAAAAATATATTTGTATAGTTAAATATAATGAAAAGATAGAAGTTTCTATACACATAGATCAAGGTTCCTCTAGGGCTGAAAAGCAAGGAAATTGAGAAACCAATTTATATTTAGGGCTTGTTGAGCTCATGTTTGTAAAGTAAAATCTTCGTTACAATTGAGCACATGGCCATTTATTTATAGAAGAACCTACCAAACACTAACAAATTTCCCTTCAAAATATTTGTTGGAAAAAGGGAGAGAGAACAAGGTAAAGTTGTAGCTATGTAGCTTTTAAATGTTTTTAAATCTGAAATAAAAGCATGTGTAAATCTAAAAATTACTTTCAATTTAGATGTAATAGTATTTCTCCAATTTAATCAATATAGTAGAAGAAAAAAGCATGATAGAAGTAGAAACATAATTTACGTGGAGAAACCCTTGCAGAAAAAAACTCCACACCCAAAGAGATTATGCTTGTATTAATTCATGTAAATGAGTTTACAATAATACTAAAATCTTCTTTGGATTTCACCAACACTCCATTACTCCTTCAAATTCAAATACATGTCATTAACCTATAATTCCAATGATGAATTATCATTCTTTATCATTCTCATACTTTCTACCAACTCAAGGCATCATTCTATAGAAGCCATGGATCTCAAACATATAATAAATTGTATCCAATAACATGAGAAGAAACCTCATTCAAATCCAAGCGCCTAATATAGTGAACTCCAAAGCTACATGGTAGAAATGAACTGTTAACTACAAGTCTCAAACATGGGTGCCCAAGAAGTCCCAATCAAACTTAGTCAACCGAAGTATTAATTGACAACAATGAGGTACAACTAAAAGTCTCAACATGGGCATCCAAGAAGTCAAACTCAAACTCAATCAACTAAAGTGTTATGTGACAATAACAATGTTGAACTGAAAGCTTCTTCATGAGTGCCTAGTAACTCCCAATTAGACAAAGTCAACTAAAGTATCACTGAAGTACCAACACACACCAATATCATGCAAACAACATGCATCATTGATGTCCCCAATATTATTTTGTAACAACCTATTATGTAACATGCAAGAGTCATGTAACCACTTGTAGCATCATGCAAGAATTGTCCAAGATACATGCAACAACATGCAAGTCCATATAAATGGCATGCAACAATATGCAAGTCCATACAAGTAACATGCAACAACATCCAAGCACATGCAAACTCATACAAATGACATGCAACAACATGCAAGTCCATATAAGTGGCATGCAACAACATCCAAGTCCATGCAAGTAACATGCAACAACATGCAAGTCCTTGCAAGTAACATGTAACAACATGCAAGTTTATATAAGTGACATGCAACAACATGCAAGTCCATGTAAGTAACATGCAACACTTGCAAGCACATGCAAACTCATACAAGTGACAAGCAACAACATGTAAGTCCATGCAAGTAACATGCAACAAAATGCAAGTCCATGCAATCTTTTATGAGTTCATGTAAGCAATATGCAAATATGCCATATCATATTCATGCAAATATCATGTATCTCTAACTCCTTTCTTAACTGCCACATCATATTAATGCAAATATCATGCATCTCTAACTCTGTTGTTAACTACTATATCATGTTCATGCAAAGTGTATCAACATTATCCACTCATGTACACAAAAAAGAAAACTCCTAGTCTTCATTGGAAACACCTCCAAAGGGAGTGCCCAAATTAGCTCCCACTTCTTAGGAAGTATGACCAAGTCAAGATAGACATCAAAGAGTCAACTACAAGTCTCCATGGACTCCACTTCTAAAGTGGGCACCGAAATTGGGTCCTACCTTATAGGAGTTATCAACATGTCATAGTGCTATAATTAAATGTTATTTTGTCTCTCAAGTTCCTATGTGTTGGAGAACACTTTCCAAGAACTTTGGAGACACGTGAATTTGGTTAGGATTGCAAAGTTAATGACAACTTATCCCAACATTCTCCCACTTGACATTATACATTGAAATTACTCTTATGAGGTAATAAAAAATTAATCATAGGGAAAAACATCCCTAGCCATCAATGTACCATTGATTCTTCAACCTGCTAATGTGCTCCAACAAGATACCTACAAAAGCATCTACACCAATCTCAACATGAACACAAGCATAAAATCACATGATAACATAAGAATCTAAGTGTCTTCCGCACTCATACCAAATGGAAAAGCAACCACAACAAGTTGCTAGCTCATCCAAAAAATATATACCTATCAAAAACCAAGGTAAACAAACCATCACAAGTAGAACTCCATGCCATCAACATACCAACCCAAAAACTGCAATCAAGTCGCTGTAAATCAATCTTGCTATTCATCCATCCTCTCATCTCAATGCAACATACCAATGTACAAATGACCAAAGACAAGGCCAACTAACAAAATCTATAATAACACTGAATGGATCTATGGATATTGATAGTCCACATCCAAGTCTTCAATGCAACCAATGGGTAAAGACAGCCCACTAAACTACACAACTCATAGATCCCAATAGTGAAACATGCAAAATCATCTTCACATCAATAACCTACAAACTAAGACAACCAAGAAGATATTGTGACAATAAAGAACAAACATATCCAAGAACTCCCATTGCATGGGTAATGTCAAATCTTAAACAAGATCAAAGCATTAACAATTCCTCATATAGCACTTCTTATAGAGGATGTGGCTAACTCCTCTACCATATAGTGTCAAAGAAACATTAACATGTGCCAAACTATGAAAAGTAAGATATCTTTCATCATTTCTAAATTGAAAAGTTAGCAACATCTAACATTCATAATTATGAAGAAAAACATGGCAGCAATAGATGTCAACCTCTCACTGAAATTAGATCAAACTAGCTAAACATTCCCACAACAAAGGGAATAAGCCCAAAACCACAAACCATTTATGTACCTCTCCAAACAAGTCCTCAGAACTAGTTCCATTACTCAAGACCAAAAATAATGAGAACAACATAAATCCAAAAATCCATGCATCTACTTCTCAACAATCCATTTCAAGACTAATGCATATGAGAAGACAAGATACATAATAAAGAATGTATCTAATATTCAAGTGGGCAACACCTCTTAGATCATTCACCTGTTGAGTAGAACAAGAGTGGGATACAAGATTGTCCTTGCATATAACATCAAGCAATAAAATCTTATAATAAATACAACCTTCTCATTGGATCTATAATGGACTCACATCCATTTCCAAGTGTAGGCTCCTCGGTCCTTTTGTTGACATCTCATAATGAGAAATATTTCCAACACATATCTCTAAGTTTCAAGAGATATCCAGCCTCACCAAAGTCTCTCTAGTATCCATGAGTATTCACTAATCAATCCATGCTAACTTCAAATGTAACCTACAAAATAATGAAGCTCCAAGAAAATGATTAATACTTCAAAACCAAAGACAACTAACCAAACCATTGTCAAAGTTCCAACTCGAGAATCAGGAACATATCATGACATGATGATCTAACATCTTCTCAAAAGAAGATCATAAGCTCCAATGAATATATCCTGCTCCCAAGAGCACCTGTATCATGCCAAAAAATCTAACTCATGATCAAGAGCGCATCTTGACATAATACTATACATCCTCTAAACCAAGGATCATATATCAAAACTGATAAGTCAAAAACTCAACACCTCACCAAAGACTCCAAGAGTCTTCCATGGAAAACCAAGATGTCAACCCTCTTCAAATAATCATGAAGATCTAGCATCCTCTATCAATAGAACCAAAAATGTCAATGAACCCTCACTGCAAACTAAAGGCATAATTCAAGAGCTCCTTACGACACCAACAACCATTGCAAAAGATCATCCATCTTCTAATCAAAGATTAAGCATGGCTCACAATATTGCAACAGCAACAGTTTAGAACCAATATCTTGAAATAAAGAAGATAGAACACATTATATAACTACACAAAAATCCCATTGAAAGTGATACCAAGTTATGCATGGTATCATGATCAACATCATTACCAAAACTCTACTGAAAGTGAAAAAAGCTTCTCATGCAACATAACTTTACTGGTATAGATTCCAATGAATAACTAAATCAGGTACTCCAAACCATCATTTTGTCTCACTACAAAGAATACCACTGTAATCAAGGTGACCAAGAAGAGGCCTACCAAGTAGAATCCACATCAGTTAATTCACAAGATCTACACACATGCAACATCTCATTGGAGAAAAAGCATGCTCAGTGTTTCAACCCCTAATAGCTAAAAAAATAGATTCAACCCCACATCAGTAACATGTAGAACAAATGTAACCAGATATAACATGTAGATTTCCAAGACTCAAACACCAAAATCAACTCTAGATCTGATTTGCCAAACAAATCCACATAGGAGTAACCATAGATCATAAGAACCCAACAAGCAGCCTTGCAAATTTGAAATTGTTTCCATCCAAAAAGAGTTTGAACACAATTTCTCGACAGATCTACAATTGCATATTTTGATTAACATGTAAAACCTTCAAAACCATTTCTCTGTAAATCTGAAACCACTTAAACATTCAAACATTCACACCAATGAACACCATCAAATGTCATCTAAAATAATGGAATATCACATATCTACAAACCCGCGGTCTTTTAAAATAGGAAAACTATGAAACCTACATATTCAAAATAACATGAATATGAGAAAGGAGAAGCTAGGTTGTTCATGAGTGTCGATATCATAGAAATATCAACTCCACAACCTACATACAACCAGTGAAAAATCATCCAGTGCTTTTATGTGACCATGGACTGAAGCCATGAACCCAACATAAGCATTCCAAATTATTGTCCAAATAGTGAGTGTTTTTCCATGTGATCAAGGTAGTAAAAGTAACCATCCAATATAAACACCCTTTCACTACACATGACCACAAAGTAAAGGAATAAAACCACCAAACAAGAGAATATACACATATTGTCAAAATAGAGCTCCAAATCACTACCACAAGATCAACTCCATAAAGATCCATAACCTTGAGCCTCAATTGCCCAACAAAGATTCTTTTGACAATAACCATATAAGATTTAACTTCCATGGCTTCCAAACTCACAGATCTGCAAAACACTGTTAACACATAGAACTTCCCCTGCAACTAAAATACCTTCAACACTTAAAAAAAAACATCCCTCTCTCACTAGAACTATTGGCTCTAATACCAGATGTTGAAAAAAGGGAGAGAGAACAAGGTAAAGTTGCAGCTATGTAGCTTTTAAATGTTTTTAGATCTGAAATAAAAGCATGTGTAAATTTGAAAATTACTTTCAATTTAGATGTAAGAGTATTTCACCAATTTAATCAATGTAGTAGAAGAAAAAAGCATGATAGTAGTAGACATAGAATTTACATGGAGAAACCCTTGTGGGAAAAAACTCTACACCCAAAGAGATTATGCTTGTATTAATTCTTGTAAATGAGTTTACAATAATACTAAAATCTTCTTTGGATTCTGCCAACACTATGTTACTCCTTCAACTTCAAATACATGCCATTAACATGTAATTCTTGTGATGATTTCTCATTCTTTATCCTTCTCATACTTTCTACCTACTCAAGGCATCATTATATAGAAGCCATGGATCTCAAACATATAATAAATTGTATCTAATAACATGAGAAGGAACCTCATGCAAATCCAAGCACCCAATATAGTGAACTCCAAAGCTACATGGTAGAAATCAACTGTTAACTACAAGTCTCAAACATGGATGCCCAAGAATCCCCAATCAAACTTAGTCAACTGAAGTGTTAAGTGACAACAACGAGGTACAACTAAAAGTCTTAACATGGGTGCCCAAGAAGTCAAACTCAAACTCAATCAACTGAAGTGTTATGTGACAATAACAATGTTGAACTAAAAGCTTCTTCATGAGCACCTAGTAACTCACAATTAGACAAAGTCAACTGAAGTATCATTGAAGTACCAACACACACCAATATCATGCAAACAACATGCATCATTGATGTCCCCAATATTATTATGTAACAACTTGTTCTGTAACATGCAAGAATAATGTAACCACTTGTAGCATCATGCAAGAGTTATCCAAAATTGATCTCGAGTTAGAGTGTCATACAAGATACATGCAACACCATATAAATGACATGCAACAACATACAAGCACATGCAAACTCATACAAGTGACATGCAACAACATGCAAGTTCATATAAGTGACATGCAACAACATGCAAGTCCATGCAAGTAACATGCAACAACATGCAAGCACATGCAATGACATCCAAGTCCATGCAAGTAACATGCAACAACATGTAAGCACATGCAAGTAACATGCAACATATGCAAGCACATGCAAACTCATACAAGTGACATGCAACAACATGCAAGTCCATGCAAGTAACATGCAAGTCCATGCAAGCTTTTATGAGTTCATGAAAGCAATATGCAAATATGCCACATCGTATTCATGCAAATATCATGCATCTCCAACTCCTTTGTTAACTGCCACATTATATTCATGCAAATATCATGCATCTCTAACTCTATTGTTAACTACTATATCATGTTCATGCAAAGTGTATCAACATTATCACTCATGCACACAAAAAGAAAACTCCTGATCTTCATTGGAAACACCTCCAAAGTGAGCACCCAAATTAGCTCCCACTTCTTAGAAAGTATCACCAAGTCAAGATAGACTTCAAAGAGTCAACTACAAGTCTCCACAGACTCCACTTCCAAAGTGGGTGACCAAATTGGGTCCTACCTCATAGGAGTTATCAAATAGTGCTATAATTAAATATTATTTTGTCTCTCAAGTTCCTATGTGTTGGAGAACACCTTCCAAGAACTTTGGAGACACATGAATTTGGTTAGGATTACAAAGTTAATGACAACTTATCCCAACATTCTCTCACTTGACATTATAGATTGCAATTACTCTTATGAAGTAATAAAAATTTAATCATAAGGAAAAACATCCCTAGCCATCAATGTACCATTGATTCTTCAACCTGCTAATGTGCTCGAACAAGATACCTACAAAAGCATCTACACCAATCTCAACATGAACACAAGCATAAAATTACATGATAACATAAGACTCTGAGTGTCTTCCACACTCATGCCAAATGGAAAAGCAACCACAACAAGTTGCTAGCTCATCCAAAATATTCATATCTCAAAAACCAAGGTAAACAAACCATCATAGGTAGAACTCCATGCCATCAACATACCAACCCAAAAACTGCAATCAAGTCCCTTTAAATCAATCCTACTAATCATCTATCATCTCATCTCAATGAAACATACCAATGTACAAATGACCAAAGACAAGGCCAACTAACAAAATCTACAATAACACTGAATAGATCTGTGGATATTGATAGTCCACATCCAAGTCTTCAATGCAACCAATGGGTAAATACAACCCACTAAACTGCACAACTCGTAGATCCCAATAGTGAAACATGTAAAATCATCTTCACCTCAATAACCTACAAACTGAGACAACCAAGAACATATCATGACAATAAAGAACATACATATCTAGGAACTCCCACTGCATGGGTAATGTCAAATCTTAAACAAGATCAAAGCATTAACAATTCCTCCTATAGCACTTCTTATAGAGGATGTGGCTAATTCCTCTACTATATATTGTCACAGAAACACTAACATGTACCAAACTATGAAAAGTAAGATATCTTTCATCATTTCCAAATTGAAAAGTTAGCAACATTTAATATTCATAATTATGATGAAAAACATGGCAGCAATGGATGTCAACCTCTCACTAAAAGTAGATCAAACTATCCAAACATTCCCACAACAAACGGAATAATCCCAAAACCACAAACCATTTTTGTACCTCTCCAAACAAGTCCTCAGAACTAGTTCCATTGCTTAAGACCAAAAATAATGAGAACAACATAAATCCATAAACCCATGCATCTACTTCTCAACAATCCATTTCAAGACTAATGCATATGAGAAGACAAGATACAAAATAAAGAATGCATTTAATATTCAAGTGGGCAACACCTCTTAGATTATTCACCTGCTGAGTAGATCAAGAGTGGGATACAAGATTGTCCTTGCATATAACACCAAGAAATAAAATCTTATAATAAAGAAAACCTTCTCATTGGATCTATAATGGACTCACATCCATTTCCAAGTGTAAGCTCCTCGGTCCTTTTATTGACATCTCATAATGAGAAATATTTCAACACATATCTCTAAGTTTCAAGAGATATCTAGCCTCACCCTCCATGAGTATTCACCAATCAATCCACGCTAACTTCAAATGCAACCTACAAAATCATTAAGATCCAAGCTAATGATTAATACTTCAAAACCAAAGAGAATTAATCAAACCATTGTCAAAGTTCCAACTCAAGAATTAGGAACATATTATGACATCATGATCTAACATCTTCTCAAAAGAAGATCATATGCTCCAATGAACATATCCTTCTCCCAAGAGCACCTATATCATGTCAAAAACTCTAACTCATGATCAAGAGTGTATCATGACATAATACTATACATCCTCTAAACCAAGGATCATTTATCAAAATTGATAAGTCAAAAACTCAACACCTCACCAAAGACTCCAAGAGTCTTCCATGGAAAACCAAGATGTCAATGCCTCTTCAAATAATCATGAAGATCTAGCATCCTCTATCAATAGAACCAAAAATTTCAATGAACCCTCACTACAAACTAAAGGCATAATCCAAGAGCTCCTTATGACACCAACAATCATTACAAAAACATCCATATTCTAATAAAAAATTATGCATGGCTCACAATATTGCAACAACAATAATTTAGAACCAATATCTTGAAACAAAGAAGATAGAACACATTATATAACTACACAAAACTCCCACTGAAAGTGATACCAAGTTATACATGGTATCATGATCAACATCATTACCAAAACTCTACTGAAAGTGAAAAAAGATTCTCATGCAACATAACTTTACTGCTATAGATTCCAATGAATAACTAAATCTGGTACTCCAAACCATCCTTTTGTCTTACTACAAAGAATACCAATGTAAACAAGGTGACCAAGAAGAGGCCTATTAAATAGAATCCACATCAGCTAATTCACAAGATCTGCACACATGCAACATCTCATAGGAGAGAAAACATGATCAGTGCTTCAACCTCTAATAACTAAAAAACTAGATTCAACCCCACATCTGTAACATGTAGAACAAATGTAACCAGATATAACATGTAGATTTCCAAGACTCATACACCATAATCAACTCTAGATCTGATTTTCCAAACAAATCCACATAGGAGTAACCATAGATCATAAGAACCCAACAAGCAGCCTTGCAAATCTTAAATGGTTTCCATCCAGAAAGAGTCTGAACATAATTTCTCCATAGATCTCCAACTGTAGATTTTGGTTAACATGTAAAACCTGCAAAACCATATCTCTGTAAATCTGAAACCACTTAAACATTCAAACATTCACACCAATGAACACTATCAAATATCCCATCTAAAATAATGGAATATCACATATCATCAAACCCACAATCTTTTGAAACATGAAAACTGTAAACCTACATATTCAAAATAACATGAATATTAGAAATGAGAAACCAAGTTGTTTAGGAGTGTCCATATCATAGAAATATCAACTCCACAACCTACATACAACAGTGAAAAATCATCTAGTGCTTTCATGTGACCATTGACTGAAACCATGAACCCAACATAAGCACTCCAAACTATAGTCTAAAATAGTGAGTGGTTTTCCATGTGATCAATGTAGCACAAGCAACTATCTAATATAAACACCGTTTCACTACACATGACCACAAGGTAAAGGAATAAAACCACCAAACAAGAGAATATACACATATTGTCAAAATGGATCTCCAAATCACTACCACAAGATCAACTCCATAAAGATCCATAACCTTGAGCCTCAATTGCCCAACAAAGATTCTTTTGATAATATCCATATGAGAGTTAACTACCATGGTTTCCAAATTCTCATATTGCAAAACAATGTTAACACATAGAACTTCCCCTGCAACCAAAATACCTTCAACACTTAAGAAACATCCCTCTCTCACTAGAACCATTGGCTTTGATACCACATGTTGGAAAAAGGGAGAGAGAACAAGGTAAAGTTGCAGTTATGTAGCTTTTAAATGTTTTCAAATCTGAAATAAAAGCATGGGTAAATCTAAAAATTACTTTCAATTTAGATGTAATAGTATTTCTCTGATTTAATCAATGTAGTAGAAGAAAAAAGCATGATAGAAGTAGACACAAAATTTACTTGGAGAAACCCTTGTAGGAAAAAACTCCACACCCAAAAAGATTATGCTTGTATTAATTCATGTAAATGAGTTTACAATTTAATACTGAAATCTTTTTTAGATTCTTCCAGCACTTCGTTACTTCTTCAACTTCAAATACATGTCATTAACCTATAATTCCTGTGATGATTTTTCTTTTTTTATCATTCTCATACTTTCTACCAACTCAAGGCATCATTATATAAAAGCCATGGATCACAAACATACTATAAATTGTATCTAATAACATGAGAAGAAACCTCATGCAAATCCAAGCGCCCAATGTAGTGAACTCCAAAGCTACATGGTAGAAATCAACTGTTAACTGCAAGTCTCAAACATGGGTGCCCAAGAAGTCCCAAAAAAACTTAGTCAACTAAAGTGTTATGTGACAACAATGAGGTACAACTGAAAGTCTCAACATGGGCGCCCAAGAAGTCAAACTCAAACTCAATCAACTGAAGTGTTATGTGACAATAACAATGTTAAACTGAAAGCTTCTTCATGAGTGCCTAGTAACTCCCAATTAGACAAAGTCAACTGAAGTACCAACACACACCAATATCATGCAAACAACATGCATCATTGATGTCCCCAATATTATTCTATAACATGCAAGAGTCATGTAACAACTTGTAGCATCATGCAAGATTTATCTAAAATTGATCTTGAGTTAGAGTGTCATGCAAGATACATGCAACACCATATAAATGACATGTAATAACATGTAAGTCCATATAACTAACATTCAACAACATGCAAGTCCATGCAAGTAACTTGGAACAGTTCATGCAAGTCCATATAAGTGGCATGCAACAGCATGCAAGTAATATGCAACAACATGCAACAACATGCAAGTCCATGCAAGTAACATGAAACAACATGAAAACACATGCAAGTTTATATAAGTGACATGCAACAACATGCAAGTAACATGCAAGCACATGCAAACTCATACAAGTGACATTCAACAACATGCAAGTCCATGCAAGTAACATACAACAACATGCAAGTCCATGCAAGTAACATACAACAACATGCAAGTCCATGCAAGCTTTTATGAGTTCATGCAAGCAATATGAAAATATGCCACATCATATTCATGCAAATATAATGCATCTCTAACTCCTCTGTTAACTACCACATCATATTCATGCAAATATCATGCATCTCTAACTCTGTTGTTAACTACTAATCATATTCATGCAAAGTGCATCAACATTATCCAGTCATGCACACAAAAATCAAACTCCTAGTCTTCATTGGAAACACCTCCAAAGTGAGTGCCCAAATTAGCTCCCACTTCTTAGGAAGTATCACCAAATCAAGATAGACATCAAAAAGTCAACTACAAGTCTCCATGGACTTCACTTCCAAATTGGGTGCCCAAATTGGGTCCTACTTCATAGGAGTTATCAACATGTCATAGTGCTATAATTAAATATTATTTTGTCTCTTAAGTTCCTATGTGTTGGAGAATACTTTCCAAGAACTTTGGAGACACATGAATTTGGTTAGGATTACAAAGTTAATGACAACTTATCCCAACAAAATTTAGGTTTTAAACATATGGTGGTGAAGGATTTTTTTGAATGATGCATGACAAAGAGACCAAGTTCTAGAAACAACATCAATCCCTTGTTAGTTATACAATAGTGCCTTAAAAAACTGTGGGACTCAAAATTAATTTGTTGGAAAGACGGTTGTTGTTGCACCAAAAGATCGACATGTTAATGCCCGATACAACTGCCAGAGTTAATGAATCCACAAGAGGCGGTTAAGCCTTGTAACAAACCCAAGCGTTGCGCATGCACAACACAAGGAGACCAAGGGCGCACACCTTGCAATAGTCCCCCCAGTGCAAGTGAGGGGTTCGAACCTGTGACCCAGGCTCTGATACCAATTGTTGGAAAGACGGTTGTTGTTGCACCAAAAGATCGACCTATTAATGCCCGATACAACTGCCAGAGTTAATGAATCCATAGGAGACGATTAAGCCTTGTCACGAACCCAAGTGTTGTGCATGCACAACACAAGGAGACCAAGGGCGCACACCTTGCAACACAATCTTCATTTAAAATATCTCCCACATTGTACACACCATCATTGGAATTCATCTACCAATGGGAACATTATTGCATGCCTTGCACTCTAGATCTAAAGGATTGGTTGGATGTGTAGAATGTTGTGTATGCAACATTAGGGATTTTAAATTTCTAGAATAATTTATGGCTTAATTCTTGCTTGATTTGAATCCCTACAACTAAATTTGGGTAGGTTGGCATGGGAAGGTTTGTCATATGCCAATTGACCTAACTAATTCATTTGAATCCTCCTTTGAATGCTTCTTCAATCAATTTTTTATTAGTAGGCCTTATTATGCTTGAAAATGGTTGACATATGCCTTCATCCATCATTTGCCATTAGATCTACAATGATTTGGCGAGATGTATGGTGCATGTTGCTTCTCTATGAAAATTCCCTACACTTTTTTCCTAAATCCTTGGGAGTGTGCCACATGGCATACCGTCAAAAGATCTATAGCTAGAAACTATTGAAAAAGGGTATATGGGCCTCACTATTGATGAAGACCTCTCACTATTGAATGGAAAGAAAAAGACAAGAGGCCTACCACTATTGGTGTGTTGATACATTGTGCCTTATGCTAGGAAGTCTCTTCTATTAAGCTATAAATCCCACACACCATTAGAGTAAAGGTGACATGATTGATTAGATAACAAGTGTTGTTTGAATCCTCCAAATTCTTTAAAATACTTAGCAGTGTGCAAGACTAACAAAATACACCAAGGAAAAAAAGGAACCTTTTTTCCATTGTAGTGAAAAAGCACTTCAACTATCTTAGTATGTGTAGGAATTGATAAGATATGTATGAGGCTTGGAGTGTATTGCAATTTCTAAAGAAGGACCCTTGTAAGTTCTATGAGGAGGAGGAATAAGAAGGCAAGTTGATCTTTGTTCAAATTTTGAAGGACCCTTGCATTGATCTTCATGTAATTTTTGGAGAAAGACCCTTGCATGTGAATGACATCCATCAATGGATGTTTACTATTTGAGACTCACCATGTCTCCCTAATTACTCATCTTATACTTAGAGAGCCAAGGTGGAAGACACTTCAATGTTTTAATCTACACTTATCTTCATTTCCTTTGGGATCTTGAGAAGATTTCAATTGTGTTGAGAATTCCATGTTTATGTGTATTTACATGTTTCCAATTTGAGTGTTTGAGAGCATGTTTGCAATCCATGTGTCTATTCTTGTATCAAGGTGGGGTGGAACTATTGGTTTCACATGGTTGGGTGGTAAACTTGTCCATTGTTGGTTTAGAAGAATGGAGCCATGAATATAGTAAGAGAGTTCCTACTTTACTTCTAATATTTTGTTGCATTTTATGATCAATTGTAAAATTGGGAGTGACCATCGCTTATGAGTTATTAGAAGTTCCCTAAATGTATTGATCCATGTACTCTAGGAATCCATGTAATGATTTCTAAACTTATTCATGATATATGTTATGTATGAAAATGGACACTGAACCAAGTAAACTCATTGAAGTAGAAAATATGATATTATGAGTAAAATGAAAAGTATTACTTTCAAAGTTTTTGTCATAATGAGTAGTTGGGAAATTAGTGAATTCAATGGATATATGTGTGCATTTTTTAAACTTTTGTATAAAAAGTATATGATAAATTATGCATTTAAGCCTTATTCTTAATGGATTTAGAATACTAGTTGTCATGCATGTGCTAGAGCTTGATCTAGTAAATTGATCTGTAATTTGTACAATCCAATAATCATGTTTATGAAATAATTCAAATTTCCTACCTATGTAGTTAATCAAAATTAGTTCACTGTATAACTAAAATCATATGCTAGTTAATATTACTCTAATAGAAACAAAATCTAACACATGCCATGAAATCTCTACACAATATTTTCATCTATGAAACATCCAATTTGGGAGGAAAAATCTAAGTCAATAGGTTCAATAACAATCATATCATATTGTATTAATAATGTGCAAATACAAAGAGTGGATACAATGTCTATATTAACATGTTCTACCTATTCTACCTATAGGTTGAATTGTTCATCCAGTGTCCACAATTTCTAGAGTTCCTTGTGCTTAAGGAAGCAAGGTATGCAGAAATAACTTCCTACAATGATCTAATGAGGAAAGTTATGCAATTTTTTATCTTTTAGAGTTATAGATTATGAGATGCACATTAACAAAAAGGTAATACCACATCAAAAACAAGTACAATGCTCACAACACAAGATATACGTGGCGAAAACCCTTTCGGTTGAAAACCCCACACTCCAAAATCTGCACAATGTATTATCAAATCAAAGGATGATTACAACACACTTGCAATGCAAGTTCTTCCAAGAGTTCACAAATGTCAAATACTGGAGTAATTTTGGCAGCATAACGGTACCTATAAATGAACCACACAAACTACTCCCACAAGCACCTTATTTATAGCGGGATACAAGCATGAAGCAAGCTTCTAGAGAAAGCAACAAGAGATGGGTGTCCAAATCCATGTGGCACACTTTTTAAACACATGTTTGACTCCTGCGACACTTGTACAATATTCCCTTACACCTCTTACAACCCTCCATACTTGGGCCCCAAATGTACCAAAAATAGGTATGACAGATACTCTTGCATAGTCATAAAATCTGTCATATATGACAACACTTACAGTTGTAAGAGAATCTGTCACAACTGACTATTAATAAATGATTCTCTTACAACTTGTCATATCCCAAACTTGGGTGCCCCAAAATGGGATAAGTCAAAGATGCCTCTTACAGTGTCATACATGCAAATGACACTTGTCTCATCCCTTCTATTTTCGGCTCTTACAATGTCATAGAATTTGTCATAGTTCTTATGCGTCATAAACCTCTTACAACACCCAAAAGATGCTGACACATGGAAAAATACCTCTACCACAAAATGGGACTCCTACCTCCTCATATGAGGACAAAAACACATCTAGTCACCTTCCATGTAGGATGACACATCACCGTGCCAACTCCCACAAAGCGAAAAAATAAGATTTACATAGAAAATTACAATAGAAGGCAAAAATAAATAATTAAAACATTTGGAGCTTGCAAAGGTTGAGATACCTCAATTCCAAACAATGCCTTCAATAATCCAACAATCATTAACTATGTTCTTTTATCTCTTTTGTGTCTTTTCAAGTTTTAGTTCCATGCATTGGAGTATCCCAAATGTATTTAATCTTAAGATGGTCTTTTCTTTAGTACCCTTTTATTTTTCCAACTTAGCATGATGAAACCATCACTTATTAGGCAAAATAATTCCTTGTCATTTACAAAACCACCAAGTCGATTACATTTTGACCTCTATTGATTTCACTACTAGCTCTTGTGTCATAGTATTGAAATGTTTTGACCACTATCGTTTATGAATTCACTTCTTGTTATAATTTAGCATTTTTTACTATGTCAAACAATGAGTATTTCTCAAAGTTCATTTTTTTAATAAACTTTTTTGGAATCCTAAGACTATCCTAGTCCTTTTTGGATCATAAATTGCCTTTATCAAAATGTGTAGAAATGATTTTCTTAAATAGGCATGCTATAGAAAACCATATTCCTAAATGCCTTAGATGAAATTTTGTAAATTTTTGTTAATTTTTAGACCTGTCCTGTGATAGGCATGTTCGTTGGTTTTACTAGAAATTGTTTACTAATTTTATATGGTAATGACCTATTCATCGAGGTGAACTTGACTGTTGTAAGGGGTGAACAATTGTCTATACAGGTGAATGATAATAGAGAGTAAGAGTATCATTTTTTTGGAAAACATAGAAAATGAAACTTGATCCTTAGGTTCAATTAATATCTTATTTATTCCTTAAGATTTTTAAAATATAGTGTTGAATGTGGTTCCATTATGTTTTATTGTATTTTATTATTTTATGTTGGATGAACATATTTGTGCATGCTAGTGAGCTAGAGGGATTACCTAACATTGATTTTACTTGATTATTGAGCTATGGTAAGGAATAATAGATGTGATGTAGGAACATCTAGAGGTGTAAAGGCAATCTTGCATCACCCAAAAACAATGTTGATTCAAAATTGATGTCTTTGTTTTCATTTATTTTCAAAATTTGTATTTTTGGACACCCATTTGCTTGAAGAATGATTAAGAACCTTCAAAGTTTCCAACATGGCTAAGGATACCAGAATCTACTATTTTTAGTAAGTCTTTATCAGAGAAGCGGTTGAGCTCAAAATTTTCCCCGAATCTTTGGAATGGTCAAATAAGCAATTTTGGTAAATTTCAAGTCAAGATCATGTCTGGATTTTAAGATATTAAAATTTTAATTTTGTGAGGTCCCCTAAAAAGTTTTGAAACCATATATGGGGCACTAAAATGTCCCATAACACCCCAAAAAGTTGATGAAAATTCATTTATGTATTTCCAGCGTGATAGTTCACTTCATGAGCTTTCTGATGCTTTAAACAGTTCGTCAATCAAACACTCGGATCAAAAGTTATGCTTCTTGAAAGTTGACCTACTTTTGGAGGGAGTTGCAAATTTTAAATTTTAGTTGGAGGCCACCAAAAAGGGCTATTTATGACTATTTTTGGGAACCCTAGGCAGTAGTAGAGGTAAGGGGGAAAGTGTAGAGTCAAGAAAAGGTGGGAAAATAGAAACCCTAGTTGATATGGGGTTACAGAAGGCTGAAGATTTCAAAAGTCTAGAGATAGGGAGTTGTAATGTGTTGCAGCCTGTGGGGGATTCATCCTCTAATTGTATTTGAGCTTCTATAATGTAATGAGTTGTCCAAATCAATAAAAGAACATTCTATTTTCTGTGTGTAATTTCTGTTGTTATGTGTTTTATTATTTAGCCCCTTCATCAAGTGGTATTAGAGCAAGGGTTCCTGAGTGTGTAGACAGATCGCTGACCGTGAGACAGTTTGCACCAGGACCTAAGGTTGTGGGTTTGTTGCGGAGATCAAGATGCCTCCACGAAGAAACAGTGTGGGGAGAAATGCTTTGATAGAAGAGGGTTTTAGAGCCCTACAAAGGCAGATCGATGCATTGCAAGAGGAGTTGCGAAGAGGGTTTGAGCTGAGAACAAGAGAAGAAAGTGAGGATGAAGCTAAAGAAGAGCTATCTAAGGAAGAACAAAAAGTTGTGTGAGATCTTGTAGAAGTTAGGTTGTTGAGGGCCATTTTGAAGATCGGAAAGAGGCCCCAGATTGAAGTTTCTACCTATTCTAGAGATTTGAATCCAGAATAACTTATTGATTGGATCAATGACATGGAGGAATATTTCGAGTATGAAGATGTGGAGGACCCAGATCGGGTCAAGTTTGCAAAGACAAAGTTGAAGAGCCATGCTAATATCTGGTGGAAGGAGGTCCAGTTAAGGAGAAATAGGAGAGGAAAAGGAAAGATTACCAGATAGGATCAGATAGTGGAGAAACTAAAGAAGTAGTTCATTCTTGTGGACTATGAGATGGAGTTTTTGAAGAAGCTACAAGGATTGAAGCAAGGTAACAAGTCTGTTAAGGAGTATACAGAAGAGTTTTATAAGATCACTATCAAGATAGGTCATGCAGAGGCCAACAAGGAGAAGATAGCCTGTTACATTAATGGGTTAAGGCCAAGTATTCAAGAGGAGCTGAGCCTGGTCAAAATGACCACCATAGAAGATGCGTACTAGTTTTCCCTGAAGGTGAAAGAGAAGATGAATATAATATTCAAAATCAAGCAAAGAGGAAGAGGTCAAGGAAGAAAGGCTAGTGGAAGATCCTATGGAGGCCGAAATGAAGATCAAAAGAAAAGTGAAGAAGCTGGTACTAGTCGAAATTAGAGAGGAGATAATGCCTACCTCCCTCATGACCAAAACAATGGTGAGCAAAGAGGAAGAGGAAGAGGCAGACCTAGGCAAGGACTTGGAAGAGGAGGTTTCAGAGGAACTTGTTTCCAATGTGGAGAAGAAGGGCATCGAGCATGCGAGTGTCTACAACATTGAGGGAGGATGAATAGAAGACCTGAAGGTAATGCACGAGTTGCACATGTAGATGAAGATGCACAGTCTGAGCATTCTGAAGATGCTAAAAGGGGAGAAACTCTAGTTGTCAGAAGAACCTTGTTGAATGAGGAAGAAGAACCAGATCAGAGGAAGAGTTTATTCCGCACAAGGTGCAAATGTGAAGGTAAGTGTTGTGATATTATTATTGACAGTGGAAGCACTGATAATCTTGTTTCATAGGAGATGGTTAATAAGTTGAAGTTGACAAGAAGAAAGCATCCACATCCATATCGGATTGCATGGTTACAAAAGGACCATAGAGATTTCGTCAATGAATAGTGTTTAGTCAAGTTCAAGATTGGGGATTACCATGATGAGGTGTTGTGTGACATCATACTGATGGATGCATGCCATATGCTATTGGAAAGGTCATGGAAGTATGATAGGTGTGTTGTCTATGATGCCCATGCAAACACATATTCCGTAACAAAGGATGGAGTTCATCATAAGTTGAAGCCCTTGAAGGAGGGCCTAAGTCCATGTGCGGTACCTGCAGTACTAGCACCAAAGAAAGATGGAGAGTGGAGAATGTGTACAAATTCCCAAGCCATCAATAAGATCATGATCAAGTACAGATTTCCATTGCCAAGAATGGATGACATCATGGATTGTTTGAGTGGAGCAAAGTGCTTCATGAAGATTGATCTGAAGAGTGGATATCACCAGATCCGAATCAGAGAAGGAGATAAATGGAAGATAGCCTTCAAGACAAAGGAAGGTTTGTATGTGTGGTTAGTCATGCCATTTGGGCTAACCAATGCACCGAGCACATTAATGCAGCTCATGAATGAGGTATTGAAAGAATTTTTGGGAAGTTTTGTTATTGTTTATTTAGATGACATTTTGATTTTTAGTAAGACTTGGGATGGGCATCTGATGCATATCAGAAGAGTTTTAGAGAA
The DNA here is from genome assembly GCA_027924645.1 of Cunninghamia lanceolata. Lineage (NCBI taxonomy): Eukaryota > Viridiplantae > Streptophyta > Pinopsida > Cupressales > Cupressaceae > Cunninghamia > Cunninghamia lanceolata. Next base: position 11,975,689 of record BSBN01001272.1, on the reverse strand, counting down.
GTTGAGGGAGGAGAAATTGATTAATATGAAGAAATGTAGTTTTGCAAAGAAGGAGTTGGTATACCTGGGATTTGTTGTCTCGGAGGAAAGTCTTAAGAGGGACCTAAAAAAGTAAGGGCTATCATTGAATGGCCTACACCAATGAGTGCTACATAGGTATGATCCTTTCATGGTTTGGCAAGTTTTTACAGAAAGTTTATCAAGAGTTTTAGTAGCATTTGTTCACCCCTAACTGAGACATGAGAGGGGATATAAAAGAGTTTAGATGGACTATAGGAGTAGCCAAGAGCTTTGATACATTGAAACATAAAGTCACGGAGCAACCTATTTTGGCACTTCCAGATTTCAATAAGGTATTTCAGGTATATTGTGATGCTAGTGGCAGTGCTATAGGAGATTTTGAGTCAAGAAGGTAAGCCAATTGCCTATTTCAGTGAGAAACTTAATGATGCCAAGAAAAAGTATTCTATTTATGATCAAGAGTTTTATGCAATAGTTCAGGATTTGAAGAAATGGAGACATTATTTGCTTCCAAAAGAGTTTGTTTTATATACTAATCATCAAGATTTCCAGTATCTTAATAGTCAAGGAAAGTTAAATCAAAGGCACTTAAAATGGGTTGAGTTTTTATTTGTTTTGAAGCATAGGAGTGGGAAGTCCAACAGAGTTGCAGATGCCTTGAGCAGAAGGTAAAATTTGTTGACAAAAATGAAGATAGAGGTTGTTGGGTTTGATGAACTTAAAAGTTTGTATCCTAAAGATCTAGATTTTACAGAGGCTTGGAAAATTTGTTTGGAACTTGTTACTTTGGATAGGACAAAATGGTTGGATTTCATAATCTAAGATGGCATGTTGTTTAGAGGAAGCCAGTTGTGCATTCTGAGGAGTTCCATGAGAGAGAACCTAATTAAAGAGAAGCATAGTGGGGGATTAGCTAGACACTTTGGTCGAGATAAAAAGACCATTGATATTGTTGGTGAACATTATTATTGGCCACAGTTGCAGCAGGATGTGAGGACATTTGTGTAGAGTTGTAGAGTGTGTCAGATGGCAAAAAGAACAAGTCAGAATACAGGGCTATATCAGCCATTACCTGTACTAGAGAGGCCATGGAATGATATTAGTATGGATTTTGTTCTTGGTTTACCAAGGACACAAAGAGGACATGATTCCATTTTTGTGGTGGTGACAAATTCTCGAAGATGGCACATTTTATTCCTTGTAAGAAGACTAATGATGCTATTCATATTGAAGAGTTATTTTTTAGAGAGGTGGTGAGATTACATGGTCTACCTAAGAGCATAGTTTCAAACCGAGATACCAACTTTGAGGACATTGTGGAAGAAGTTGAAGACAGATTTGAAGTTCAGTTCTGCACACCATCTATAGACTGATGGATAGATAGAAGTGGTGAATAGGAGTTTGGGTAACCTGCTATGATGCTTAGTAGGAGACAATCCCAAGGGATGGGATTTGATTTTACCATAGGCAGAGTTTGCTTACAACAATTCTGTCAATAGGAGCACTAGTAAATCACCATTCCAGATTGTATATGGGAGTAGTCCAAGAAATGCTTCAGAGTTAAGGAAGCTGGATAAGGTAGAAAAGACAAGTGTCAAAGCTGAAGACTTTGCAGAACACCTGAAGAATTTGCATGAAGAGGTGAGAAAGCACATTAATAAGATGAATATTTAGTACAAAGCTAAGGCAGATCACAAGAGGAGATATAAGGAGTATCAAGTATGATATGAAGTCATGGTTCACCTGAGAAAAGAGTGGTTTCTAGTTGGAACATATAATAAGTGGAAAATGAAGAAATTTGGACCATGCAGGATTCTGAAGAAGCATGATTCAGGAAATGCATATGAGTTAGAGTTGCTGAGTGGGATCAACATTTCCACTGTGTTTAACATTGTTGATTTAACAGAATATCATGAAGGTGGAACAGAGGATGGACCAACAGAAGAACAATAGAGTATTTCGACACCTACTTCAGAAAAGGAGGAGATAGAAGAAATATTGGATAGTCATGTGGGTAGAACCACAAGAAACATACAATATGAAGAATACCTGGTTAAATGGAGAGGAAGGCTTGTTGAAGATTCATCCTAGTTATTTAAGGCTGAGGTTAACCATCTTGGTTTCCCTCTAACTCTTGAGATGTGACGGGGTCACTTCTCAAAATTATCCTAGGTGTCTAATGCAGGAGCATGCAGAGGTGTAAGGGCAATCTTGCATCACCCAAAAACAATGTTGATTCAAAATTGATGTTTTTGTTTTCATTTTTTTCAAAATTTGTATTTTTGGGAACACCCATTTGCTTGAATAACGATTCAAAACCTTCAAAGTTTCCAATAGGGCTAAGGATACCAAAATTTACTATTTTTAGTAAGTCATTATCAAAGAAGTGGTTGAGCTCAAAATTTTACCCAAAGCTTCAGAATAGTCAAATAAGCAATTTTGGTAAATTTTAGCTCAAGATCATGTCTGGATTTCAAGATATTAAAGTTTCAATTTTGTGAGGTCCCCTAAAAAGTTCTGAAACCATATATGAGGCACTAATAAGTCCCATATAACCTTGAAAAGTTGATGAAAATCTATTTACAAATTTCTAGCATGAGAGTTCATTTCCCGAGCTTTCTGGCGCTTCAAACAGTTCGTCAATCAAACACCCAGATCAAAAGTTATGCTTCTCGGAAGTTAACCTACTTTTGGAGGGAGTTGCAAATTTCAAAATTTAGTTGGAGGCTACCAAAAAGGGCTATTTATGACTATTTTTGGGAACCCTGGGTGGTAGTAGAGGTAAGGGGAAAGTGTAGAGTCAAGAAAAGGCAGGGAAGCATAAACCCTAGCTGATTTGGGGTTATAGAAGGCTGAAGATTCCAGAAGTCTAGAGATAGGGAGTTGTAATGTGTTGCAGCCTGTGGAGGATTCATCCTCTGATTGTATTTGAGCTTCTGTAATATAATGAGTTGTCCAAATCAATAAAAGAACATTCTGTGTGCAATTTCTGTTGTTGTGTGTTTTATGATTTACCCCCTTCATCAAGATGTTTTCATTCATATACATTTATGCTTGTGGAATTAGAAATAAATTAATGTTGTTGCTTAATTCATGCACTTCTTTATTATGCTTGAATTAAGTAATTGGTAAATGCACTATCCTTCCTTAATTGTTTTAGTTTCTTGTAAGGTGGTTGGTATGAGTACCTACTCACTTGGTATAGGGTGAGAACTTATCTCCCCTATTTTGTGTCATTGGGATTAGGTGGACATCCATCACTATTACTACTTGTACCCTCATTGTGTGTTGTCTCACTTAGGTTAAGTTTTCTGCTAGTGTTTGTGTGTGCCACATTGGTATGCATGCCACCTTTTGTGAATCAAGGTGGCATGCCTGCTCATATCTTCTACATGAGTAAAAGTGTTTGTGTGTATTTTTGTTGAGAGTGACGCCAATATTGGGGTGTGTGTGTGTGTGTGTGTGTGCACATTGTTACACTATTGTGTTGTAGTTATTAAGGTAACAAATTATTGGTCTTGTTTTCACCTATTTTATCCTTAGTAATTTTTGGGAATTACATGTTTCCTCGTGAATATGTTTGCAATGATGCATTTAAGACATTTATGATTATCTTCTAGTACTAGATAGAACTTCATTATAGTTTCTAGATAGAGTATATTATACATAGTCAAATCCCTTAGCATGCCATATATGAAGAGTCAAATTCTTTTCCACATGGTTAAAGTTCGTTGGTGCCTTATCCACTTGGTTAAAGTCCTTCACAGTTTTTGCTTGGTCAAAACCCTTCCACATTTTTTTGCTTGGTTAGAGCAATACTACTTTTTGCTTAGTCAGGATCTCTTACTGTACTCCTTTTATGCTCATTTTTTAATGCTTGATAGATGCTACTCAATGAAAAATCTTCTTCTATGCTTGTAAATTCTTGAGATGGAGCACTCATTGTGAGGAGAATTCAAGAATGGTCAACCATATCCATATCCTTTGAGTGTTTGAAAAATATTTAATTTCCATGTTGACAGTGGATTGCAAGCACATTAAAGTGGGATCAATATGTAATGGTGAAAATTGCATAACCATGCCCTTTTCCCTTATATTTTGGGCCCACTTTGATAACAAGTTTAAAAGTGATAAGTTCTTGCATGAATTCAACTCATGAAATTATCCTATCCTAATCCCATCATCACTCATCCCCAAAAGTTGATCCCAATCCCTAGATCTCCCATTTGCCACCCTAGATCAAATTCATGGGTGCAAAATTAACCTAGGTCATACCTTAAACTTTTAAATTCAAAATTCAATTAAATCTTATTGACTCCCTCCTACTATCCATTGTGAGCTTACCTAGTGCATGTTTTCTTGATTTGTATGCCATGTCATTGTATTTAAAGAGATTCATTTGAAATTATGTTAGAAATTCTAGGAGAATCTAGGAATCTATTAAGTTCATCTAGAATTCAATTACAAAAGGATAAAAAACATTACATCATCCTAGGAGAATATTGGATGCTTGTTTATTGTCTTTGATCTTGGGTCATTGCCATCGAATCAATTTGCCTAATTGTTTGATTATAGAGAGCATGACCCTTGCTTAGCAAGTTCCTTGATAGTGTTTGTAAACACCATTTTTGTAGATATAGATCATAAACACAAAGGTGATCAAGGTGAAAAAGTCTAGAATAAAGAAGTTTAAATATGCAACTCTAGGTTCATTATATGAGCAAGTTCAAATCTATTCTCATGGAAGTGAACTAGACAAATTTGCAATCAAATTCCCTGTTTTGTAATATTCATCTAACAAGCTCTAACATTCTAATACCACAACGAATTAATTTCTAACATATGTCACAATAATTTTCTCATCAAATCTAAAACTAAATACATTTATTTTTATTTGTTTAATTATCATATTGGTTTCAATATTTATTATAATCTTTATCATTTCCAATTCTTATATCTAAATTAATTGTTTACTTAATTCCTTTAATTATTTAAGTCATCTAAATATTTATATAAGAGGTGAATTGCACGGTCTAAATTTGATGGCCATATGGCCGTATTTAGCTATATATCAAAATTTTAGGAAGAATATATCAAATGAAAGGGGAGATTTCATATACAAAATTTCTATAAAATTATTCTCTTATATGTGTTTAGTTTTTATATAATTTTGTTTATAATAAAATATATCCTAATATTTGAAGGACAAGTTTGAATAAATAACCGTTATAAAAAATTTCTATAAAATTATTCTCTTATATGTATTTATTTTTTATATAATTTAGTTTATAATAAAATATATCCTAATATTTGAAGGACAAGTTTAAATAAATAACCGTTATAAAAAAAATTCTTGAGAGACAAGATTGACCATCAAATTTAGACCTATCATTGAACATTAACAATCTAACAATAACATATACAAATCTAACAATAACATATACATAATTGCTAGATCTTAGATATCAACGCGCTAACAAATATGCAATGAACATTAAATATCAATGTGCTAACTTAGATGTAGTCCACTTTGTTCTATTCACACACAATTGCTTTTTCACACATAAAGTTACAATGATAGAAGAGAAAAGCACCAACGTAAATGTATTCAAATGTTTTTTTTTTTTTACATATGTAGGGGAGAGGACCCAGTAGTTGAACACCCTAACTTCGTGCCTCTCAAAGTCATATGTGGCAATTTCAAATTATTTTAAAATTTTTACAGCAGCTTACTTGGCAACAGCGTACTTGGCAAGGCCCTTGCTTATAACTAAGGTTCCAGGTCCACATCATCAAATATGATGCCACATCAGCATGCATTTTGTTCAGGTATCCAAAAACCAAAAGATCAAGCAAACAAATAGACATACGATTTTATTTTTCCATAAAATCTTAAAGAAAAACTAGTAAATCTAATCATTAATAATAACCAAATTGACAATAATTTTATTTTATTCAATCTAAAGACTTTTTAAAAAGAAACTTGTAAAAGTGATTTTTTTGAAGAAAAAAATGTAAACGCACAAATGATCTAGACAGTAATTTTTTGAAGAAAAAAAAGGAAATCTTCACAGGATTAGTGTGCAATTATGAAAATTTGCTGACGCTCTAACGAAACCTCTAATAAAGGGTCTAATCTAAGTTGAGGCCCAATAAGAAGACGCCAAGATACTAAGCGGAGATACAGGGGAGTGCGTGCCTCCACATAAAGTCGCGTATACGACCTAGTTCATTACAAGGCAGAAAGAAGAGTATACTTTATGAGAATATAAAATTCAAGGTCTTCCTCTGCTTTCATTCATTCATCCAATCTATCTATTCTCTGCCTATGCAATCACTGTAAATCCATCCATAACAAACCATGCCTTCTTCTTCACCAGTAGCACTGAACCGTACAGAGGAGCTGGTGGAGCAACTGAGCTCTATTGATGGTAATGCTAAGCTGAGGGCTTTGAGGGATGTGAAGAATCAGATAATAGGAAACATGACTAAAAAAATCAATTATATTAAACTGGGTGCAATCCCTAAGATTGTGGATATTTTGGCAAATGAAACAGATGCTGCATTGCTTGTGGAATCTGCTGTTTCTGTGGGGAGTTTTGCTAGATATGTTGATGCTGGTGTTAAGGCTCTCTTAGACAATGGGGTCCTGCCCCATCTGCTCAGAATCCTAAGAAATTCTGATAATAAGGTTATGTATCGGTTTTTTCAGTACCCACTTGGTTGTTTTGTGTTTCAATGAGAATTTTATATCTGGGAGTTTGTCCTCTTTTGGGAAGAAAATAATAATTTTATAGCGTCTGCTTCTGTTTCTTGAGAACCGGGTTTAGTTTGTTTCTGCACTTAGCATTTGCTTGATGGATTTTAAATGCGTGAATGTTGGGATGTATTATGTTTGGGTGTAGTTGACAAAGCAGTTCCAGAATCATGGATGCTTTACATAAATTAGGGTTGTACGATTTTGTATAGAAGGGATTAAAAGAAGATGGATCAAGAGCCATGAATTGTGTAAGATGCCCTTCTTTAGAGTTATGTTTGAAAAAGTTGCCCTCTGACCTAGAAGCACTGTTCTGGCGTTGGCTGTCGTGATACTCATGTTGCTTTTGAACTCTGGGTATTGAAGTTTGTGAATATAGTTTTTATCGCTTTATTCGTCCTCTAGGCCCATTCAAAGTAGGAAATACCCCAAACTGAAAACAATAGCACCTTTTCATTTTCCAGCTGAATAAAGTAAATCTTCGTTTTCTGTAGAGAGTGGATCAACATTGAGCCACACTCTCTCTGACCTTAATCGGCTTCCATTTTCAACTTTGATTGTCTTAAATTGAAAATTCTATATGAAGGAAGTTCTATATGGTCTATTGCTCCAGAAAAAATACCATGATTTTTCTTTTTTCTTGTTTAAATCATACGCCTGTTTTGAATCATACACATTTCAGTTTTCAGTAACATGGCTACTATGGGCTCACCTGAGATATAAATAAAGTGGCTTTAGAAAAACAAACGAATTACAACTGCAATGATCAATTTCAAAAATAAAAAGCCATGCTGATACAAGAGATGCTTTTACCGCCATATTTGTTTTCAGCATCGCAACTTCTGCTCTCAACACAGGGAATTCTTTATTTCATGTTAACATGTTCAATTAATATTGCATCTAAACCTTGTAATTAACATTCTGCCAGGCATTTAGAATGGCCATTTTACTCATCTGAATTTTCTGTGACTGATCCTCCTTGGCCTGCACATTACTTGCTGCAGTGCTGCTTGCATTTTTCTGCATAGACTTAAGTCTTTATGGTCACCACTATGCAGAGCACATATTTGTTCTCCAAGTTCTGCTAAAAGGATAAATGAATAGTACCTCTTCCTTGACATTGCTAGCTCCTTCACCATTTAACTGGACAACTTTTGACATTATGGTGTTTTGAATTATCAGTTGTTTGATTAGATCCCTCACTTCACAAACCTTTTTGGCCAAAATTAAATTGAAATCTATTGACCTATTACCTCTATAATTGGGCAAACAATAATCCTAGAATTACATTTGTTAATAATGTTCCTTAGCAGTCCAATTGGTTGCGGTGTAATGGCAATAAGGGACACTTGTTGGAACTTAACTCTGTTTCAAATTCCCTTCACCATAATAAGGCAGCACATAGCTCCAGTTGAGATATGGTGAGGTAGTGATGTAATGCTTACGGGATACATTCAAGTCTGATCCCTGTTTACAAGTCTGAAGAATCTGGCTCAAATTTACCCCACACAATGTTAAAGGCAGACCATTACCTCACCCAAGATTTACTGAACAAAACAAAATATTCCTTAGACCATTCTGTGGGCATAGTTTTAAACTCCTATTTATCAGCTTGGTTTTTAGAATTCAGCATAGCTCAAAATTAAAGGTACTGATCATTTTTACAAAATACTATTATCTCCTGCCTTTCATGGATTGCTGTTGGATCCTTCATCAAAGTTGAACTTTTGGAATGCAACTGGTTGAGGTGACTCAGACAAGTTAAGACTATAATGATCGTTTAGATGCCATTAGTGGAAATAGTCTCTTTCTTATCTAACCAATGAATTTTCTAATTTTTGGAGAGGATTCTGTATTTCATATTTATTAAATGTGTCATCCTGTCATGCAACTGATGGTTCTCAATTGTGGCATTTGTCAGGTAGTCGAGGCCAGTGCTCGGTCTTTGAGAGTTATTTTTCAATCAAAACTAGCTCCAAAGTATGACATGCTTGAATATGACAGCATAGAGCTTCTTCGTTCTCTACTCAGTAGTCAAAATGAAAATGTCTTAGAGGTTGCTGCTTGCATAGTTGCACGTTGTTGTGAGACGAATGAGGAACAACAGGCTGTGATTGACATTGGGGCTTTGGAGAGGTTCATAGGTCTACTAGGAAGTTCATTGAATTCAAGAGAAGCTAGCTTAGATGCGTTAGTAGCACTTGTCAAGAATAATTCTCGAATTGCCTTAATGTTGATTGCTTTGGATAATGGAGGTGCTTTGGCTATAATTATTAAGCTATTAAAGGACAAATCTCCTCGAACAAGATTGCTTTCCTGCATGTGCCTCTCAAATATCAACCATGCTACTCCATCTAGCTATCCACAGGAAAGGGAGCTGAAGATTGAAATCCTATCCATCTTAGTCAAGCTGCTTGATGAACCTGGTCAAGTTGGAGAAGTAGCTCCATATGCTTTAGCAGATCTTGTTGCTAACAGTGAGGAAATGCAAAAACTAGCCTTTGATGTAAAAGCTATTGAAAAACTTTGTAGCTTTTTGCATAAAGGTTTCTTACAGGACAAGCATCTACAAGGCATTTTGGTGGCACTGACTGAGCTATGCTCTCGTTTAGAAGAGAGTAGGAGACAGGTTTTAACCTTGCAGGTGTGTATATTTGATAGATGTAGACCCAGATTACATCTCATCTTCATTGTATTGAAAATTTCATTATTTTGGTTTGCCTATAGAATTTCTGGTAGTACAGGGATTTACATTAATTTTGTTTTTAGGCAATTTGTGCCATTTTAACTCAAAAGTGTTTTCTATCTTTCTTTATTGATCCTTCTTGCATTCCAAATATTAAGGTAAAAAGTAAATGCTTATTTATCACAGGCACAAGGTCCAATAACCACGGCGTTTGAACACAAATCTATTGGAGTGCGAGCTGCTGCTTGTGGCTGTATAAAAAGTATTTCTCGCTCTGTAAAGGTGCATGATATAAGAAACCATGGCTTTTAAATTAATTTCATGGTGTTATTATATATACTGATTAGGGACAAAATCTTTGTTGTTCAGAATCTCCGCACCAGTCTTACAAATGAAAATCTTGTTTGCCCTCTGTTCAAGCTGTTAGATGACGAAACTCCAGCAGTTCAGGTTTGTCATTAAACCTAGTTGGCAATTTGCATCCTTATTCTATTTTGAAAGTTTGGTGCTTGTTTATTATATGCAGAGCTATTATTAGGTAACAAGTACTTTGTCTGTGATTATTTGTAGGGGCCTATTTTGCTTTTGAGCTTGAGAACTATAGATTATTCTGAATTTTTTTTTTTCATCTAGCGAAGTGCTGTACATGTTGAATATATGGATTGACTTTTGGTTGAACTTTGGCCATCATTGAGTCAGGTGGCAGCTTTGGGTGCTATTACCAATATCGCGCTAGATTTTACTCCTCATAAAAAGGTTTTCTTTAAGTGTGGTGGTGTGAGCCAGCTTATTCAACTGGCTAAGTCAATGGACCCCATGCTAAGGTTGAATGCAATGTGGGCTTTGCGAAATTTGATGTACCTGGCTGATATGTCTGTAAAGCAGAAGCTGATGATGGAGCTAACGACTTCTACCTTGACAAGCTTGATTCATGGTAATCTTGTTTTCTCATCTCTGAAGAAATTGAATTTATCATCTGTATAGCTGAATCAGTCAACTGTCTTGTCTAATTAATGCAACTTTACTTTCCCCTTCTTTTAGATTATGAAGAACTTGTTCAGGAACAGGCACTGGCATTTGTACGCAACCTGGTATATGGAAGTGTTGAATCTGTTCAACTAGTCTTTGCTGAAGATGGACGGATCTTTAACTCAGTTTTGAGCTTACTTGAGATTGCAACAAGACCAGAAGTCTGTACGCAGGTCCAAGTTTATTTAATTTTTCTCTTCCTTATTGAAGATGTTAGTGTTATTGCACATCCTTTATGTCCCTGCCTTGTCAATCTACATCATCCATTAAGATGCTTGCCCTTAAAGTTTAAGTAGGCTGATATTGATAAGAAGAAAAATGACCAGAAACATCTTGGTTGTCGGTCAAAACATAATTTGACATTCTCAAATTATTTTAATCTAGATCAAAGGATGGTAACACCCCTTTACATGAAATTACTCTTTCATGATGCTTTCCAATATTCATGGTCTCAAATGATTGGATTCTTTTTCTCCTTTCAGGGAATTTATGTGCTTAGCAATGTCGCAGCTGGTAATGAGTATCATAAAGAAGAAGTTATGCGTTCTGTTGCTCCGAATATGCATGGTGAATGCATGCCATCTACATGGATAAGGTTTTTGCAGGACTTTAGTAATCCTCATGTACGAATTGCTGCTGTATGGTGTGTAATGAACCTCAGTTATCCCGACAGTCCTGGTCTTGAAATGCGAATTGCAAGACTTAGAGATGCAGGTGTGCTTATGCAAATTCAGAAAATGGTTGAAGACCCATGCGTGGATGTTAAGGTATGGAAATTCTGCTAAATGTATGTTGGGTCTGCAGATGTGGTTGTTTGTGCACTATTTATTAAGAGTTAATAATGGCGTTGATTCTAATTGCAGGATCGAGTGAAAACAGTTCTGGAGCATGTTATGTAGACAGAGAAATCTTTATGATATCTACCAAAGGTCAACTTTCTTGATTATCCCCAATTTGCAAGTTATGCTGTATAGATAGCTGAAAACACTGAAAATAATTTTTGGGGAATTTCATTCTTCCTGATCCCTAATCAAGTTGAAAGTAAGCTGTCTGCTCACATATGCTACACAAGCAAACATGACAGAGCTTCATCGAGTCTCTGTGCATAATTATAGCAATGGTAAGCATTTTGCACTTGAGAATACCATGAACTTCTCCTGGAATGGTGACAAGGTTCATGTGGATAATTGATGAACTGCAACTGTGCAGATGTGGAGCTCCTACGTCATCTAACTTCTCTGACACCTATTTCAAGGCTATGCCTGTATGATAAGGAACCTCCTCCTGTGATGCACATAAAAACAGTCATCAATTGTGTGCTTTTGACATAACTTTTATGGTCAAATATAGGCATCACTTCTAAGTCAAGAAGACTGGAAGATTAAATACAGGAAATAGATTGGAACATTGTTTCTTGTGTTTTACTTTTGCAGTATGTTATCAACGCAACTGTTTGTAAGGCTAATATAAAACAATGCCTCTGTTATAATTCAATGACACAAAGGTTTTATGTTTTATCAAGTTGAGGTTTCATTTCTAGAGCCTTGATTTTGCTCTTTGGCACCAAGCATTTTTAATTGTTCTATAAATTCACTGTATTTTCCTTGAAAACTACTTATCATTATAATTATTAATTTCAAACAGTTTATCTTTGCCGATCATTAACATTTCTCCATGGTTCTTAAGATTATGGATGCCTTCTGATATGGTTATGTTTTGTGCTTTTACATTCTTGTTATGGGGCAGAACCATGGTATGTTAGCAGATAAAAATATCTGACGACTCAACTATTTTCATAACATACTTGGTTGTTCATGGATGAAATGCAAATGATAAGGATAGAGTGCAGATTAATAAGGCTGTATAAAATGTTATAACACTGAATTGAAACAATTTTTTATTGTTTTGCAGTCATGGCTTATTAAGAAATTCTGCAGTAAAAAAAGCCATTCAAAAACTAAGAAATATTCCAATTGCTCTTAAGATTTTCCTTAAGTGTGTTATAGATTAGTCTCTTATCTTTGCTCAGCATTTATACTTCCTACATATGACGGACTCGGGATATTTTAGACTAACAAAAAGCCAACATAATTTATGTAATTGATATTAGTTGAGGTATTTGCTGGAGGGGTGGCTGCTTCATGCTTCAAGGAAGCTTTTATTGAGCTAAGATAGATCTCAATAGTTTGAATCTCAAGATTTTTTGGATCTGTTAAAATTGTATGTATATATTCTTTCTCCACGATACAAGGCTACTACTTTGGGGTTATCTAATATCTGTGAAGTGACTACTTACTAGCAGCCACATCTTCTTTTGCTGCTAACAGAAATTTTATTTGTTATTTTGTGCTGTACTTCTTACGTGCGAACAAATTGTATTATATTTTTTTGACACCTCTATGGGTTGAACAAGGCCCCACAAGCATGGTATGAGAAGACTGTTAAGCTCTTTGAGAAAATAGATAATCTCTGTGTCTTGTGGCTCTTTGAGAAAATAGATAATCTCTGTATCTTGTGGCTTCACCAGGTATGAATCTGATCATAATGTTTATGTCATCAAACTTGATGATCAGAGGCTTATTATCGTGCTTAATGTTGATGATCATATTTTTATTGGAGACGGTGCATCTTTTATTCAGTTTTAACTATAGGTCAAAGAAAATTGAGATGCCATGCTTGGGCTTGCCAACCTAGTTTATGAGCAAGCTTTGCAATAGGAGAGGATTTTAATGTCCCGTTTACTTTCCTTTGAATATTTTGAACCCTAGAGCACACAATAACAATAATTTGGCACCCTTTGGTTGCTTTCTTTTTCTTGAGGTTTAGTGTTTCTGCCCTGGACTCTGTTGTCTATGTTGTGCCCCCGTTGGGCTGTTTTGTAATGGGATCGGCACCCTAGTTTTGCCTCTTATAGTAATAAAAAACAATAATTTGGCACAATTATTAATAAATATAAACTCTACTTTCCTTGAGGATTTAGAAATTACTATTAATATTTTTGTATATTAAATTAAATACTCTGTGTACAGTCCACAAAATGATTGAATTAATCCCCGTAATCAGTTGCCGGTTAATCTCAAAGTTTGCAACGATTTGTTTTATATTAATGCTCTTAAATGTCTTCAAATATCCTTGAATTAGGGTTTTTGTCCACTAATTCAGTAATGGAAATTAGGGAGTTTTCATCTTCTAATTTCAGACATTGAGGGGTTTTGTTCTTAGGTTGCTGAACCCATAGTCTACGCCCCACAAGAAGTGATAATCTGATATATTAATCAGTTGTTGAATAATCTCAAAGTATGTAGCGATCTGTTTTATATTAATACCTTGAAATGTCTCCAAATTTGTCTGAGTCATGGGTTTTCATCTACTAATTCGACAATGGAAATTAGGGGGTGTTTGTCCTCTAATTTCAAACCTTGAGGGGTTTCGTCCTTATGTTGTTGAACCACATTCCACGCTCCACAAGGAGTAATAATTAGATATAAAATGTATTCCCAATTGATGATATTTTCTCCTTGATTGGTCTCTCTTAAATAGGTTGTTTTCTACAAGAGTCACCACTCCTCAAATGTCTTTTGATTAAATACTTAATTATGATTTCATTTTGAAACATTATTTAATCCAAACAGTTGCCTTTTAACCTTTGCGGCTTCTTTCCATTTGTTGTCTTTTTGTCTTCTAGCACTTAGGACAAAAGATTACAATTACTTTTTGTTTTTGTTATTATTGCTAATGTGGTTTTGTCTTATTTAGCATCTCTAATTCCTTTGGTGGTTATTGAAATCAATGGCGGCTTAAAAAAGTAAATTTACCTTGTCTTGTAGCGGTTGCTCATAGTTGTGTCCCCTTTCAAACTACCTTAATAATATTTCTAAATATTTAAATCTAAGTTTAATTTTGAGGAGGGGGCATTACAGTCTGCCCTTCCCAAGATTGCTTGTCCTCAAGCAAGCATAAATTAGGATGCTGAAGAATTTCCACTCTCCTGTGTAGCATTGATATGATCATAGAAAAAGTGATCAAGATGACTATCAACCGAAAATGGTTCATATAAGAACTTATAATATTCTTTACATGGCGCATGGTATAAAATTACACCTTTCCCAACATTATCAAGTAGAGGTTTATTGCCATGCCTCATCATTTGGAGAAGATCAGTCATAGGATAGTTTGTGGAAGCGTTTTTCCACCCATCATAATATTGTGTACCCATGACCACAACCAAATGTGTTGACAAAGACAAGCCCAACTCAATGAATTGTTGGCAACACACACCTAAATTGCCCCTGCCTTGAACAACTAAGTAACAAGCTCTTGTTCTACCAAAGGGAGACCTTCATGTAGATGCCCAATTCCATTAGACAATGCATGGCTCAATGTAGTCTTTTTTATCTTTGGTAATGCAAGGTTTCAAATCTTCTTTAGTAAATTGAAAAAATTGGGATCTTTTCCCACAAACTCCATTTGAATTAGTAAATTAAGGGTAGTAATTCATGCATGTTTTTGAGTTGGCACAAATACTAGAGCTGGTTTGCTTCCCTTTGAATGTTAAATTATTGATGTATAAGTTGACTTGGGCATTGCTTGCACTTGAGCTTCAACGTTGGTTATATCAACACCTTGAATGTGAATCCCTAATGGTATAGGATGGACTCTAGGGGGAAATTAAAAAGCCCATGTGTAGTAGCTCCAATCCGTTCACCAAGATCTTTAGCATTAACAATGCAAATAAGATTTTTTATTTGACTTGAAATATATCTCATTCTAGAAACAATTGCTTTCAATATGGGACCACCCTCTCCACTAATTAAATGAAGTTCATCCACATTAAATAGGCTAACTTGTTGCACCTATTTATGTTGTTTCCATCTGTGAGATAGAGCATCCCATTTCTTAGATGTACTTATAACAACTTGACCTTTTTCAAGTAGCTTTAAATCAGTTGTAGTCTCATTTGTTAGTTCAACTACTTTCTGTTATGTAGAAAAGAGTGACTAGCCCAATAGATCAAACTAGGTCAAACCCTCTTCTACTTAACATTAGGACATAAATCGAGCTTGGCTTCTCCCCAAGGAGAGCTAAAATACAGGGGCTTTGTCCCTTTGTTGTATAGAGGAGAATCAACCAAATGCAACCAATCAAACTATGGCAAAACATGAAACCCTAATTGAGCAAGATCGGAGCATAACATACTATCAGAAACAGATACGGACAATCCGAAAGCACAACAGAGACTAGGGGACAGAGGAGAACCTGGATCCGAACGCAGGAGCTCAAAGGACCAAGGCGCTTGGGCGCCCTAGACCCTAATTAGGGTTTTGCAGAATGTTAAACTTCACGTGTCTTCGCCTTCCCATGTTCCGGCTTCTTGTAACTTAATTTTTGCATATTCTTCCAGATGCAACCTACACACACACACACAAGAAGGAAAATGGTTGGGTGCTATTTAAGAGCTTGTCTAAGTCAAGCTATGTGAATGGTGTTTCCACCTCCACAATAGCAATGATGAGAGATAAGGAGTGTGTGCCCTAGGAGGGTAGAGGCAAATTTGAAGTAGAATTGAATGCTAGAACAAAGCATGAAGGAAAGAAATCACCATGAACATGGAAACCCTAGCATGCTTGATGCATCGTCATAACTTGACTCAAAAAGTTGGTGTAGCCCAAAGAAGTAGGAAGATCTTCACAAGACCTGCAATAAGTTAGTGCCGCAACAATAATCCACCATAAAGAGCATGAGAGAGAAGAAAGAGTGTAAGAGTGCCTAGATTGCTTAGAGAACTTAGAGATGTTTAAATGAATAAACTTTCTTTTATATGCATTCCTGCTCACAAACGATGAATAAAACCAAATGGGGCCAACATGAGGAACCACTTAAGATGTCTTAAGCCGACATACCTTTAAAATAGGTCAGGGCTAAATGAGGGACTAGGGTGCTTGGGCGCCCTTGTCCTTTAGCCCCAAAAATCCTGGCATAAGTCTCTTTAGGTGTTCTTAGGTCGGTCTCATAGTTATTTTGTTGGGTTTTATCATCGAGATCGAAAATTAATCGTTTAATGTTCAAAAAAGTGTTAAAATAGGTCCTGATTAGCAAGTGTAAACATTTTAGGTTCACCGGAGTGCTAAACTAGGTGTAAAATGCTAGTGTACACATTTTACGACGTAACACTTTCCATCTCAGATTTTTCTCAAACTTCTGCTTCCATTCACGATATTTTTCCTTTACAAGTGATGCTATAGGTACAATGTCAACAAACCAAAATGTACTCTCTACCATTTTTGATGCAATCATAGCAAGGCAAAATCAACGTGAATAGTCTTACTACTTCCTAGGGGTGCCATCACCAAAACATTATCATTTGATTTATAAAGAATCGTAAATACCTAGGTTTGAATAGGATTGTAGTACCTGAACTGCCAGTACAAAACCTTATATGAAGGATTTCTTAATGTAGATATAGGAAGTGGTTGCAAGTCTAGCAATTTAGTTGGACGTGGATATTTTTCTAGTAGACTAATAGGTCTAAATGACACTGACAACACCATCTGTGATCTCAACCATTTGTTAGAAATGACACGAGTAAAATACTGGGGTGGAAGAGGTTTGTGTATCGGGATAATGAAACTATGTTTATGATCATCTTCCTCATACTTCATCTTCAACATAAATTACTCATGATGGAGTATAAATTTGCCATCATTGTCTTCTACTATAATCCGAAAGGTTCCACATATCCATGAGTTTTCTCATCCCATTAAAAATTTGAAGTGATGGTTAGTTCCACCTTCAATATTGTACATGTTATTGGTTGAACATGGGCAAAAAGATCCAACTTTGTAAATTGATGGACAAACTTATGAATGGTCTTCTCCATTTTTTGAAAATGAATGAGTTCTCCAATCTCCTAGGCCAAGATCATAATACGATCCCAAGCTAAATCTTTCTTCTTAATTTTGGCCAAAATGTTATTTGGAATGCCTTTAAATTGTCGGACTAGAATTTGAACACTCCATATGCCCTTTCCAACCATCTTGCACACTTTCTTTGTTGACTAAATCCATCCTCTTTTTAGGACAATCTCAAAAAGTGCTTTCAAGAGATGGCTCACACTTGGTTTTGTGTTGGTTTCTAGTTCTATTAAATGTTGAAATTCTCTATCCAGCAGCTATCCTGGAGGAATGTTGTTAAAGTCCAAGAGTGTTTGTATCTTCACATGATAAGATTTCTTACTTGCAATACCTATAAAACATTATGCTGCCCATGCTACTTGTCCATTCTTAAAACATCTTTCCATTCTTTTTGCTCATACAACTCTAGTAGCTTCATTAGTAATGCCTTGTAGCACTACTTCTTTGCCTTCTGATTTGAACCTTAGCTCCATTGTTTGATAATTTTGAGTAAACCTCCCAAAGAGTGTAGCCATTGCACTCCTAAAACCACATCCATTTCTTCCATGCTTACCACATAGAAGTCATCTTGCATCTTATGTCTACTAAGGGTGATCTCCAATTACTAAATTCTCTTGGTGCATGGAATGGTAAACTATCAGCCATTATGACCTTGAATCCATTGAAACTTTTTATTTGCGATCCTTTTCTAGCAACCAACCCTTCATCTATGAAGTTGTGTGTTGCTCCACTATCCATTAGAACTATAACTTTGTGCCCCTTCAAAACTCCATGTACTTTGAAAGGATGATATTTAGGAGCACCCAACAATGCTGCTAGTGCACCCCCTAGATGTTCACCTTCCTCTTTTTTTTTATTCAGGTTCACATTCTTCAATTTTAGGTTCTGATTCTCCCTTCTTTGAATCCTCATCAAGAATTACTTCTATGTAATGTACTTGACCTTTCCCAAACAATGGTGTCCAGGTTCTCATGGTTTTCTACAAGAAAATTTGTTTTGGCGGAGCTCATTTTTTGTTACTTCATCAAAATTGTTCTTTGGTGGTAATGCCTTTTGTCGAGAGAAATCTTTTTGAAAAGGTTTCATATTCGGCCCTATAGGAGGGGTTTTCTGAAATAACTTATTCTTGGCCACTGAAGTTTCTAAATTCAAAGCTCTTTTAATAACCTCTTGAAGGGTTAATGGATCAAATGCCTTAATCAAACCCCTAAGAGGTTCAATTAGCCCTTCGATAAAAAGGACAATTAATCTTCTTTGTGTGACATCAAACACCATTACAAATAATCTTTAGAATTCTTCTACATATTTCTCCACTGGTCCTTGTTTTAACTAGGCCAACTCTCAAAAATGGACTTCATGATCCTTTCTATCAAACTTTTCAATCAACCTTTTGTAAAATTCATCATATTTGTCTATTAGACCATGACCTTGTGTAACCAACCCATGGTACCACCATTCATGATTTGATCCTTCCAAGTGTAAGGTGGTGAATTTGATGGCATCGTCCTCAATCATAGGTTTCAGTGATAGGTATGTGTCTAACTTCTGCACCCACACACGAGCAATGTACTTATTAGAACCATCAAATGTAGATAATATTAACTTACACAAAGCTTGTTGGTGATCATTCTATCTTAGTTGGGCTCTAGGTCCAATTCTCGGTCCATTTTTCCTCTCTTCATATTCAAATTCATGAGACATTGCTTCTTGAATGCTTGCGGGGAGATTTCTATATTCTTCATAACATGTGGTGATATCGTCTTATATTGAGTTTTGTGCTTCTCCAAAGGAAACTTCTCCTCTTTGGATGAAAGTAGGACAAAGAGGTCTATCAACAAACCCCACCTTGGTTCTTTGTGTGCGACTCTTCTACTTAATATTGTTATTGTTAGAAGTTTCCTCACTATTTTGATTATTGGAATTTTCTCCATTATTCATCCTATGTAACATTTGCCTCATCATATCTAACATAAGGTTAAATTTTCTATCAATCTTATTTGCATATTCACAGTTGTCATTCTCTCTAACCATGTTTAATTTTGTTGCCTCAAATTCCAAAGGAGTTTCTATCACTTTGTCCTTAGAGAATTGATGTTGAGTTTTTCTAAGTTCTCTTTGACAATATCTATTGGCTTTGTCACTAAATTGCATAAGAAGGAAAACTCACAAGCCGGTAAATTGATCCAAACTTGATATAATTTGTAAGGTCCCATTTACTTTCCTTTGAATATTTCGAACCCTAGTGCACAATAACAATAATTTGGCACAATTATTAATAAATATGAACTCTACTTTCCTTGAGGAGTTAGAAATTACTACTAATATTTTTGTATATTAAATTAAATACTCAATTTATAGTCTAGAAAATTATTGAATTAATCCCTATAATCACTTGTTGATTAATCTCAATGTCTGCAATGATCTGTTTTATATTAATGCCTTGAAATGTCTCCAAATCTACCTGAATCAGAGGTTTTCATCCACTATTTCGACAATGGAAATTAGGGGGTTTTCATTCTTTAATTTTAGACCTTGAGGGGTTTCGTCCTCAACTTGCAAAACCACAGTCCACACTCCACAAATAGTAATAATTAGATATAAAATGTATTCTCAATTGATGATCTATTAACCTTGATTGGTCTCTCTTAAATAGGTTGTTTTCCCTAACAATCACCACTCCTCAAATGTCTTTTGATTAAACACTTAATTATGATTTCATTTTGAAACATTATTTAATTTAAACAATTGCCTTTAACCTTTGTGACTTCTTTCCATTTGTTGTCCTTTTGTCTTCTAGCACTTAGCACAAAAGACTGTAGTTACTTTTTGTTTTTGTTATTATTGTTGATGTGGTTTTGTCTTATTCAACATCTAATTCCTTTGTTGGTTATTGAAATCAGTGGCCATTTAAAAAAGTAAATCTCCCTTGTCCTATAGTGGTTGCTCACAGTTGCATCCCCTTTCAAATTGTCTTAAGGGTATGTGCATGGAAATGGGGGATCAAAAGGGGGTCAAAAGTATCCACTTTTTTCTAAAATCAGTAAAAACTAATCTTGGATGAGAAATTGAAGATGGACATGCTCAAAATTAGAAGATGTGATAAGAAAAAGATTTGTAGTGCTCAGAATCTAGTTTCTAAACTACTATTTTTTTCTAAAAATGGTGGAGATTAAGAGGTTCAAATAGGGGGATCACACAAAGTACTCATGTTTTTGTTAGAAAAATATAACATAACGTCTAGTGTGCTCCCCCTAAAGACTTTTTTTAAGTATTTAACAAATTGCTTCAGTAGAAAATTAGCTAACATCACGTAGTTTATGCCAGATTTTTCTATTATTTTTTAATGAATATATGAATTTTAATGAATTTTCAAAGTGGACACTTCTTGAAAATTGAAAATTTGAGCGTGCTCCCCAGTAAATTTTCTGAAAACTATTCAAAAAATATTTTTTTTCAATGTGTATAGAATATAATCTAGAATCTAAAAATGTAATTTATTTCAAATTTTGATGAACATGTAAAACATGACACCAAAAATACTACACATAGGTTTTTTGCATTAGCAAAAGAAATTGAAGATGGAAACCTCAATATTATCAGATTTTAGAAAAATTACATGTTTTGAAAGTTAATAAAAACTTGAAGTCATCCTGACATTTTTTCCAATTGACATTGAAAACGTGTAAACTTGATGAAGAGCACACTCAGGATTTAGTTGATTTTCTATGTCTTGTTAAAAACACGTCTTTGGTGTCTGTTGGTTGTTTTAAATTCCCAACCTAGTCTCAAAAAGAGCAATCTATAGAATAGCATATTCTAATAATGGATTTGCCTTGAGGGATTGGCCAACGAACAGGAAAATAAAATTTGATCCTTTTCCTCTGCACTTTAGGCACTGCAAGACCTAGGCAGGTGTACCCTTGACAATATTTTACTTTAGATCTTTTATTATTTCCTTCAAAATATTGTTTCCTAAAATAGATATGTTCTCTCAAAAATATGCCAAAAGAATTAATGATATGCTGAAGCAAATGGGCTAGATTTTCAGGCTTTTAACACAACTCTCTTGCAGGAGAACATTAAAAAAACATTATAAACTAACTACAGAAATGAAACTGTTCTTTGATTTTTAATATGAATGACCAGGGAGATGTATCAAAACAATAATTCTAAGAGATCAATGCCTAGATCATGGGTCATAAAGTCAAAACAAATATAAATGAAACTAAGCATAATAGTATATTCTCAATTCATGTAAATACTACAACGATGCATTACACCATTACACCTTGAATAGTTCAGAACTAATTCTACTTAAGAATCCCTGCATACATTTGCTACATCCAATATCATCTTTAAAGCATTAAATTTACTCTTTGAGTAAAAGCTATTAAGAAGGATATTCTTACACAGAAAAGACTGTGAAGATGAACAAAACTGATCTTTAATCAATTTGTATTCATAAATGTAATAAAGAACACAACTGTAGGAGACAATATAGTTTGAACTTTGACAATATATTCAAACTTATGAACTGGTACTATCATACAAATAGCTGCAAGTACATGAAAGTCTATTCTCTAATAACACTTAAAATAGGAAAACCTAGTATACAACTATATGTACTGTGTTACAAAAATTCTCCAAGATCGTTGTCTAAGACGCTGAATTCCCTTTTAAAGAAACAAGGGAGCAGACAAGCTTTAGGCCTAAAGACAGATGTCACATTTTCATTTAACAATTTTCCACCAACCAAGAACAGGAATAACTGATCATAGGGCAGATATTTTATAGGAGTAGAAGTTTTTACATGTGCAACAACAAATCAAGTTTCCTTGGAAAGTGTGCGCTGAAAGCTGCCATAACAAACTCTGCCGACTCTTCTTCCACTCTCTTCATTCTAACCGTTTAGAAAACCCGATGACACATATGAAGGCAAGAAACAAGGAAACCACTACAAGACAAAAATACTCTGTTTCAAATTGAAAATATCCTTGTGTTCATTTCAAACAAGAGAAAGATGCCGTAGAAGCATATTCTTTTTTGAAAAAGAGACAAATAACAAAATACCAAGTTTTATTCCTTTACAGATCAGGTAAATTATTGTATTTATCATCCCAAGACATGTATTGTTCCTCTGTAGGCCATTGGAATGTTAGGAATTCATTAATATGAGGTACATAGTTGTTATCATATTTCGCTAATATAGATTCAATTTCCCTCACAAAATCCTTCATAAGCTAGCATGAATCCCACAATTTACTTACACTTTTCCTAAAGAGGTCAGTATCAATCTTGCCATCTTTGAATATAAGAAAAGACATAGTTGGAGTAATGGCCTCAAACTGAAAAACCCATATCTGGTATTGTTTGATCTCACCGTCATCCCCTTTGATCTGAGTTGTCAATCTTGCTTTATCATTATCAAAATCTTTTATTATATCCAATGCCTTATCTTAAAGTTGGTTCACAAAACCCTGTAGTTCTCCAACATCTTTTACTACAGTACATGTTGGCTTGATTTCCTTTGGGGCACCAAGCTCATGAGTTGATCCTTTGTACATGCCAAGTAACTAAGTAGTCCTTGGGATCCATCTATTAAATAGGGGCATGGCTTGCTCCTTGTCCTCAGTAATCCTCTTGATAGCCATTGATAATTTGCAATAACACTTATGAATATTTTATGTCTTGTCTAAAATTTTCTCCATCAACAATCCCAATATAGTCGAGACAATATGTGTGTTATCTCCCTACTGATCCCTCAAGGAGTCTTCAAAAAAATCCTCAAAAGCCTTGAGCTATTCTCTTAAATCCTCAAAAGATTAGATTTTGATGGTGAAGAGGTACTAGCAATCATGGTTCCTGCATCCCTTATAACCACCAATGTCATTGAAGAAGGGGTTGAAGTTGATGCATGTTGTTGTTGTTGTTGGCATCGTGCTTCCAATTCCTTTAATTTATTGTATTCATGCACCACACGCATATAATCTTCTTGCAATTTATTATACTTGTTCTGAAGAGCATCAGTGGTTGCCTTGTTGAATTTTGCAACCTCTACCACCATTGTAGCTGCTTCTTTACCAGGAGTATCAGATACGCTTTTAACAATTAGACTCCTCTTTAGGTCCCTATCAGGTTCAACCACTAATGGCTTATCAGTGTTGGGGGCTAAAGCCCAAATGGCTAGGGTTTGCCACTTTGGATTAAAGCCTGCTCCTGATAATGATGCAGCAGCTTCATCCCCTGAAGAAAAGACCTCCTTATCCTGTCTCCTAATTGTGTCCATGGCAATGGTAGAGGCTATATCCCATTCAGGGAGCAGTAGAATGCCACTTTCTCTAACCATTCTCCTGCCTTCTTCAAGAGTGATGTCTTTAACTTCTACCTTCATTTGTGTTAGTATCCTAAGGGATAATTCCTCTTGAGTTTCTAGAGGATACTTCTCCATTTCTTCTTTCAATCTTCTTGTATACTCCTCCCTTCTACATCTCCATAGAAAGTCAGCAAACTCTTGAGACTTAAAACTGATCATCAGTCATGAATCTTTGGCAGGCTATAGTCCTCATATCATCTGAGATATCTCTTCCTTCAATGATAATGTCTGTTACCCTATCTGAGGGTGGCTGCTCAACTTCATTTCTCTTGGGAGAAGGCATCTCCTGATTTATGTCATCCTCAGTTATTTCCATATCACCCTCCTCTTCAACTGGGTAATCTACCAAAGGGCTCTGTTCAATCTTCCTCCTCTTTGGAGATGATTCCCTAGAAGGTGAATCCAAATTAATTATTTTCACAGAGGGAGGAATCACTTGCTACACTGGTGGAGACGACAGAGGAAGCTAAGTATGTGGAGGTGCCTGTGGAACATGCTCTTTGATTTCTACCTTTTTAGACTTCCTCTTGAATGTATATTTTAATTTCATATCACCTAAAGGATGATATGATGGTCTCTCCTCTCCAATAGGTTCTTTATCTTTCTTCTTTATAGAAGCAACCTACCCAATTATTTCATCAATATGTGTCAAAATTATTTTAATCCTGGTGATAGGGTGGTCAACACTTGCATATGCCCCCTTGTAAGAAGGATTCTTCTTTCGCATCCTTTCCTCATACTTCAAGAACATTGTCCATTTTGCTCTTCTCATTTCAACTTCCTTTTCATCGGGAACACTTCTGATAACTTCCTTAGCCTCATAGGTCTGATGGGGAAATGAGGACCTTTTAATGCTTCTTCTGAGGCTACTTATAAAACCTTCAGGATCAAAATTCCTTGCACATTCCTGCTGCATTTTGAATACTTTTAACTTATCATTTAGCTTGTCAAAACCCTCCCTATTCATTTGGAAGTTAGAAAAAACTGTCAAGAAAGGGAAGAAAGAGCCTTTCTTCTGGTTTGCCAAATGAGCCTTCTCTGACTCAACAAGTTGCCAAATGACTTCTAAGAAACCAATTCTCAAGGGCACATACTTTGGCAATATATGTGGACCCATTGGGCACCCATAAACCATTAAGACCGTAAACTCTTTGTGGAGAATGAAATCTCCCCAATTATGTCCAACACCCAAAGAATGTTTTCTTATCATGGGTCTCAGAAATTCTAGTAACTTATCTGGAACTCTAGGCACACCTCCCTGTAAATAAGACAATACTTTGATAGCAAAATAATCTCTGAAAACCCTATAGCTTGCATTAGAATCATGCTTATCCCAAATATGAGTCCAACATTGGACTAGTTGTGGGTTTCCCTGTTTGTCAACCTGACTAATCATTAATCTTGAGTCCCATTTTGCTCTTCCTTCATACAAAAACATATGGCATAACAAGGAATACCACTGGAATTTCACTGCTTCTTTATTATTCTTGATATTTATTAATCCCTGATGCATGCGGTCAACTAAGTAAGAAGCAAAATCAAATTGAGAATTCACAGATACATGTTGAATATCAGCAGCCATGTAGGTAAATGCAATAGGAATTCTCTCCTTCTTATCTTCCTCCAAGACTTGACACAATGCATAGTATGTATTTGCAAAATAATTTTCAAAAGGTTCAAGTTTAAGGGGTTTGGATTCACTTTGTGGAATTTTGATAGACCTGTTATTAGGATCCTTTTCCTTATGTCTGGGCAGATGCACTGTCCTATAGCTACTCCTATCCTGCAAATACTTCTTGAAATTGAGTCCAAATTGAGTCCAAAGATATCAGAAAATGATTGTTTGTTAATTTCTACCAAAGGACCTCCCTCGACTCCTCTTATTACCTTGGCAATCTCATCATACTGGGAGGTCTTGGCTTTAAGTAAATCAATGTCCTCAAAGACATTGGTGAACACCAACTTTCCTAAGTCAAGTCTCCATACATTTGAAATTGGGGAGTGGGCATTCCTTTTGCCCCACCAATGGTAAAATAATTGCCATCCTGGCACTGGGATATTTGAATCTTTGCAACCATAGTATTTATCAACTAGCCCCTCCTTTGATTCAGGGACGTTAACTTTCATCTTCTGAGTAGAAGATCCAAGGAGTTGAGCTAAAAGGTCTTCATGTAAAGCTCATCTTTGAGAAGCGGAGGGGACTTTAGCTCGTGGGGAATCCATTTGCAAATTAAACTTGAGAAACAAGGGCTTCTTCTATTGTTTTAGGGTTCCTTCTTTTACACAATTCAGATGGCAAATTTGAACAAAGACTAGGGTATTCTGAACAAATTGTGATAACCCAGACTTTAAACAACTTCTTAGAAAGTAACAGCATAATAAAACAATTTCACAAGATCAGCCAAATGTAGGGGATACATAGGCAACTTACTAGATTTTTTTCTTAACAGACCTTGAATGGATGTTGGGAATCTTCTGGCGGCTACTAATTTCCTTGTCTCGATACTCCAGATGTTTGATTAAAATTAAAGGATAATTAAATTAGGACCTTTATAGAAAAACCATAAATTTCAGGCTGAGAGTAGTCTTGTCTACCATTCTCCTAGCTTACACGAACCAAATTTCATGATCACCCATTCCTTGTAATTTGAATGTGAGTCCTTTGATTATGCAACAACAGAGTAGATCAGACTGTGTTGATTTGTCATAAAGATTTGACAATATTTGACCTACCTTGCAAAGATTGTCGAACCAATTAGAACATTCCACCTCACCCACCTTTATGACTCATCAAAAAGGCACATCGTCAAAAGCTGACTCATTCTTTGCCATGTGGTAGATTTCTGTCATTCCGTAGTTCGGCAAAGTACATTATTTTAATGTTTCATGGAATGGCAAAAAATCCATAAGACATCTCACATGGTATTTACTTTGTGACACTTGATCTTATGACATGTTATTGATGTCAGGTGTCACTCTTCTACGCTTCCGTGGGTGGCTGGTGGGTCCTTCAAAAGAGTTCTGCGGAATGGCAGAAACCCTGTAGGTTGCCATGTAGCTTTCCAGGGACCCACCAATGGGCCCTGCTGTATAAATGGATCGGGGCTTGACACTTGTCCCACTTCCGCAATTCCGTGGTCATTTCTTTATTCTATGAAAATTTGTCTGCGGAATGGTGGAATCAATCAAAACATGCCATGTAGTTCGGCTTAGTACTGAGGAGCTGAAATAAAGCACATGCTATTAACACAACATTCATCTACTAGGGAAAAGTGGGCCATGAATTTCATTAAAAGGGGTCGATTTAAACCTTATGCTCATGGGCAAAAATTTGAAGCACGGGTAATAGGGGTGGCCAAAAGGCATGGGGCCGGTAAAGAACATCGCCTGATACATTAGGTTGTAACTTAAAGGACATGACACGGGCTACAATCGGTCAACGCAAAAATATAACAAAGGGCCAATTCCACTTGTAAAGAAGGCACTAGGGTTTAGGGTTTTAGACCCTTAGGAAAAAATTTAGTGCTTTAAATAGGAACCCTAGGCAACAGACTCCCAGATGAGGCACAAGACTTGGGCAAAATGCAGGAACCTAGAAAATTTTACAGAGTTCTATCAGTGGCTCTAGTTGGGGAGTTTTGTTCTACCAGAACAAAGTGAGAACACAGAAGATCTTTGGAGAAGCAGACCACACAACACAACCAAACTAAACCTAAAGAAAAAACTAAAACATGGAACCTAACTACATAAAATATAGTTTGCATGGAATAAAACCATACCTTATGAAAAGTATGGCTTCAAGAACTGTCCATGCATTGGCAGTTCAAGAAGTTCTCCAGTTAGATTTTGCAAGAAATAATAATTTTCTCCATGTGTGTTGCTAATTAGATATGGTCCGAGCCAAAGGGCATCAAACTTACCATGATTTCCTTTTTCTTGGGCCCTTGCATTCCATAATAATACCATATCTCCATCCTGAAATTTTCTTTCAAAAGCCTTTTTATCATGTAGGTGCTTGACTTGTTGTATCTTGATATTTCTTTGTTGCGCCACCCTCCTTGTTTCATCCAGTTGGGTGACTTGAGTAATCCTGCTCTGCATTGCATCTAAAATATCATCATTATGTTCCTAGATAAATTTGTAAATAGGCAATAGGTTATTGATAGGCATCCTTGCATCTAGGCCATATACCAGATCAAATGGAGATTGTCCAATAGCCTTCTTTACAGTCATCCTATTAGCCCATACATCAAGCTCTAGTTTAGAGTCCCAAGCTCTCTTATTATTTTTAGTGATCCTTTTAACAATCTTCATCAGGCTCTTGTTGCTTGATTATGCCTACCCATTTCCTTGAGGATGATATAGGGAAGAGTAAGAAATTGATATTCCATATTGATTGCAAAAGGTTGTGAACTCTTTTGACCTGGAACACATGGCATTATCTGATATGATCTTTTTAGGCACTCCAAATCTAGTCAAGATATTATTCATTAAAAAGTCAATCACAACCTTGCTAGTTGCTCTTTTGGTGGGAATAGCTTCAACCCACTTAGTGAAATAATCAGTGGTGACCAAGATCAAACTGTGCCCTCCACTTGACTTCTCATTTATTTCTCCTATGAAATCAATTCCCCATTGTTGAAAAGGAGCCTCTACTATCATTAGTTTGAGGGGCAGATTTCTAGAAAATTTCAATTTTCCTGAAGATCTCTGGCAAGCGTCACAACTTCTAACCATATTATGAGCATCCTTAAAAACTGTGGGCCACCAAAATCCAGCCCTTAAGACTTTATGGGTTGTTGTTTTAGCTGTGTAGTGGCCTTCACACACACCCTGGTGCATTTCTCTTAATATTTCTGGTGCCTGTTCATTATTCACACATTTAAGCAAAATGCCTTCCAAATTTCTCCACCAAAGCTCATTATCAATGATTACATATTTTATGGCTTGTGACTTCAGTGTCCTTTGATTTTTAGTCATTCCTTTAGGATAAGAAATATTCTATAAGTAATGAACATCTTTATACCATTCAGACTACTTCATATCACAATCAATAGTTGCTTCCTTGACTTCAACATTATTTATTTGGTTGACCTCTAAGTTTGTTTCAGCCATTAACTTAGCTAATCCTTGTCCTCTCATTAATTTAGTGATCTGGATGTCAATATTGAATTCTTGGATCCTGTTGATCCACCTACACCTTCTCCCAATCACTTCTTGCTAATTGAAGACATCTTTGATAGCAGTTGTAGGGACATATGCAACAATAGTAGCGCCAACCAGATAAGGTCTAAAATTCTTGACAGACTTTACCAAAGCATAAGCCTACTTCTCAATTATATCATACTTTAGTTCAGCAACCTAGAGAGATTTTCTAAAAAATGAAATAGGTTGTTCATAACCTTCATCATTCTTCTGTAGCAAAACAACTACTATAGTGTGAAAAGAAGCAAAAGAAAACAATTAGAAAAGTTTAGAAAAATCAAGGGACTTCAACACAGGGGCTTTCTTTATAGCTCCCTTAATATTTTTGAAAGTGTTGACTGGTTCATCATTCCAGGCAATATCCTCCCCCTTTAGCATTTTGGAGATTGGTCTGGCGGTCTTTGCAAAGTTAGTGACAAATATCCTCAGGAAATTTACTTGCCCGAAGAAAGATTGAATCCTCTTAATACTCTTGGGTATTGGGATCCTCTCAATAGAAACAACCCTTTTAGGATCAATCCTGATTCCTTCTTTAGACACAATATGGCCTAAAAGTTTCCCTTGTATTACTCCAAACACACATTTCTTGGGGTCCAAAGATATACCAAATTTCATACATCTCTCAAAAATTCTCTCCAAATGGGAACAATGATCATGTTCCTTCTTTGAGTAGGCAGTCAAATCATCCTGATAGACCACCATTATTATATTTATAAGATCAGAAAAAGCTACATCCATAGCTCGCTGGAATGTGTCTCCTGCATTGGACAACCCAAAGGGCATCCTGATGTATACATATGTTCCCCAGGGAGTAGTAAATGCAGTTTTATACTGATCCTCTTTAACCATCACCTAGGTATATCCAGAAAAGCCATCCATCATAGACGAGAGTTCACAGTCAGTCACCTTTTGTAACATGGCCTCCATATTTGGCAAAGGATAATTATCCTTCAATGATGCCATGTTTAGGTTCCTAAAGTCCACACAGAGTTTAATGTCTCCATTCTTCTTCCTAACAGGAACAAGGTTGGATACCCAAGTTGAGTGCCTAATAGGCTTGATTATTCCTCCCTCACTCAACTTTTCCAATTCTTGTTGCATTTTTGGCCTTAGGGTGGGATTTATGGGTCTCTGCTTTTACCTAAAAGGTTTTGCATCAGGATTTAATGGGATTTCATGTTGGAACAAGTCTTCTCTTATGCTTTAAGATCATCATAAGACCATGCAAAAACTCTCTTATGTTTCCTAAGCAAATAAATCAACATTGCTTTGAACTTAGGGTTTAAATGCTTACCTATGTAGATAATCCTTGGTTGAGCCTCAATTCCCAGATTCACCTCTTCAAGATCATTTTGGTGTACTAGTGCGGACCTGGTAGTTTGTATGTCATTTCCATCAAATACCCTCTCCAGAGCAACTAGTCCTCTCAGAATTCTGTTGGTTTTTAACTGGATGACCTCATTCCCAAACATAGTTTCTTTTCCATCCACTGTTTCCACAAATTCCTGAAAGTCAATTTCCTGTGCATGATATTCATCAATACAGTTCATGAATTTGTACAAATTCTGATCATCAATAAAAACCTGTCAATATCAGATATTATCTAGCACAGAAGGTCTTGTCAATATCTCAACTTTTGAGATTCTTGCTAAGTTCATATCTTTTGACCTAACTACATTGTTAGCCAAGAAATCATCCATCACATTTTTATTTTGTTCCACCCAATCAATAGAAAAAGCATCAAACTCTTCTATTGTGTCCCATACAACATTTCTATACTGCCTAAGCCTTTTATTTTTGGAGGCATATTTGGATCTGACTTGTGAAACTAACAACTCAGAATCCCCTAGAACTCTGAGCTTCTTAACTCCATGCTTAAGGGCCATTTTCAAGCCTATAAGCAAAGCCTCATACTCTGCAACATTGTTGGTGCATCCAAAGCCCATCTTAAAGGATGATCTGAATGTCTTCTCTAAAGGGGAAATGAGCACCACTCCTACTCCAGAACCTTCTTTGGAACAGGCACCATCAAACTGCATAGACCATAAGCCATCCTTATTAGAGGCTGACTCAGGGCTGTGATTTGAAGGCTTCCCCTAATCATTTTCAATTTCCTCAATTTTAAAATTATCCATGGCAACATCAAGGAAACATATTTGATCATCATTTTCCCCAATACCATCTATTATCTGGGGAGATTTCTTCTCCCTATCAAGCCTTACCTCTTCACCATCCATGGGAATTGTTGGTTTTCCCTTCCGAATCAGTAGAGGGTTTGCCAGTTCCTATGCACAGGCAGATTCAGCCAACTTAATACAGGAAGTTGTGTGAGCTGCCTCCCCTTCACTTCTGGTTTTGCCACACCAAAGGGGGTATCCCTATAGCTAAAGATTTGACATTTACTCGCCCAATGATAGAAAGATTTAGCTTTACAACAACGGGCAGAATACTCTCATGTGTGGACCAAGATATGCATGATAGATCACAAGGCTGGCAACTTTCTTGGACATATCTGAATGGTTATGGATGAGAGTATGCAGGGGTCCTATTTCTACTCCTACAACTAATAGGTTGGGAATGTGAAATGATTTGGATTTTATGTTTGGAGTTATGGGATTTTCCTAGACCCTTTGAACAGATAGATTCCCGGACCAGTGCCTTATCTGGGTAGCAGAGTCAAATCTATGAATGTAAATGTCTCCCTATGACAACATGACTTCATAGCCAGAGGATTTACATAAAATATTACTGCCTAACAGCAATATATCCAAGAAAGAGTACTACCTATGATCATACTTTGCAAATCCTATGATGCAATCCATTTTCCTTTGTATCTGATCAAAAGCCTATTTAACCACTCCTTGAGCAGACGCAAGAAATTAGACACACAGTATAGCAAGTATAAACTAAAAAACTTGGAAGCCCTTGATAGCCTTGTTTGAAAGGAAAACGAGTAACATACAGGAGTCAATCATAAACAATACACACACCAAGTGTTTTTCATTTAAATTTAATCTGCATAGAAAATAGTCATACATGAACTTATCATTTACAGAACAAGAAAGACTGGTACACTAGATCAAGGACCGAATCAACAACAAAAAATGCCTTTCAAAATGTGAACACCTTGTGTTCAAGGTCAGAGCGGAAAAGACCCAAAAAACATCCAACCTCCGTAGAATGGCCATTGATTCCTTCTTAAGGAGCACACAAGCTTCTAGCCACCTACACCTGATGGACTCCATCAATGCAGAGATCACTTCTTTAGATTTTCAACGAAACCATCAGATCTTCATTAAATTTCAGTCGTTGAAGCCATCAGATCCTCCATGAAAGCTAGCGGTGCAAGCAACCTGGACCTCGAACAGGCAAGCAGATGTGACACTTTTTTATGGCACCATGCAGCAAGGTAGTTGACTGTGGAAAGAGCACACAAAAAAGGTGCCAATAGACAGTCATTTGAAACATTTATCCTCAACCACAGGATCGGGCTCCATGCAAGCAAGATCAACGGCTGCAATCTTTCAAATTTGTGAGATCTAATTATCCCACATTCGCCCTGCGGTGACCCTGTGATCGCCTTATAAACTAGGCCGTGGACATACATAATGTCGTGCACTTTTACCTTGCACGACCAACGAACCACCTGCCAACAGCCCATTGCTCCAACTCCCGCCGACGCTAAGACCTCATCGGCGATCAGCGGGAGACTAGACCTGGCCACCGATGCACAAGGTCTCACCAAAGATCATACTGGGATCACCTTGTCGGCCAGACCCCACACAGTTAGAGCGACATCTTTTACCTGCACCGATATCACCTGACACGCCGACCCACTTACATACACTTCATCGGCCTGTCGGAATGACCCATAACATCGTTGCCGATGGGCAAGGTCTCGGCGATGAAAGGAACAAACCATTATCAACAATGTGATTGCTGAGACAAAGCGATAGTCATGCCGATAGACTTATAAATTTTTGAATTTTTTGGGAAGGTACCTGCATATTTAAATGCTTGAAACCTGAATGTTTATGCAGGCACTAACAAGAATCATGGCATAGGATGAATCCATTTGGATGCTACCACCCATAGTAGAGGCCCATTTTCTAGATAACAGCATCCCATACATGGGAGGGATGTCCACCACAGTGATATTTATTTTATACTCTTTAAGTGGGAATTATGTAAGCCTAAAACTGATGTCCTTAATAATTCTAATGATAGGGACCTCCCTGGAATCCATGGCAAAGCACTTCCCATAGGCCTTAGTTACTTGCAAGCCCAAGATTTCCATGAATCCAAGTGGCATTATGTTAGCAGAGGCACCTGAGTCAATCATACATTTTTTTACAAATCTCTCTTTTATCATTAGAGTGACAAAGAAAGGATCTACTTGAGAAGGACATTTTTGCAGAGTGGTTCCTAGATAGATTTCTGGTATCTTAGCACTCCATTTATTAACATATTTAGATAGTATTTTGTTTTCTTCAGACTGTTTGCTACATTCACCTATTATCCCTGGTATACTTGGAACTACATCATTTATTGCAGCCACAACCCTATTTTTGTGCTCTGGTATCCTCATCATTTCTAACAAGGAAACTATCACTCTAATCTGACTGAATACATGGGCCATATCCAATGGGACATACTTAAGCAATATACTAGTACAAGTTGCATCAGTATTTACTACAGGGGCCTGAGGTGTGCTATTTTTACCAGACTTTTCCTCAGTAGGGACCTTCTTGGCATTAACTTTTTCAACTGGTATTTTTGCCTTATGAGGTGGATTATGATGTGGACTATGTTTTCCCACAATTTCCTTAGACTTACCTTAAACTCCCACATCTCTCTTAGGGTTGGGAATGTTCTATTTTTTTATGAAAATGCTTTCTGCATTTCCCTTTGTACTACTTTCTCCTTGATTTTTCCTATTTCTCAGGTTGTAGTCACTGTTAACCTAAGCAATCTTAGATGCAGTTAGGGATTTTATTTCCTCATCAGAGGGTCTTTTTAATCAGATATTAGAATCCTCAGTATTTAGTTGAAGAACACACTTACCATCCTTGTTTGTATTTGGGACAGATTGTTGCTTATTCAACTCCCCTTTTCCTGTTGTAGCCTCATTCTTTCAATCCTCACTATTAGAGGTAACATAATCTTCCACAGTACACTCATGGTTAAAAACCATATTTATATTATGGCTCTCATAATCTTCCCCCTCATTATACTCCTCATAAGGGACTACATTATAAGTTAGAGACAGTGCTATAGCACATGAAGTAGATGAGTGAGGAGCTTGGCACAACAGACACCATAGATTTGTTGAATACAATGAACATTGAGAGGGGGGGTGAATCAGTGTTCTAAAAAACCATTTATGCACTTGCTCTATTATCCATTTACCAAATTCAATTATGTGAAAGAAGATTAAACAAATGAACAGCAACCACAAAGACATAACACATGAACACCAAGATTTTTACGTGGAAAACCCAAAGAGGGAAAAACCATGGAGAGTGTTAGCTCTCAATATATTATTATTGCACAATACTGAAATACAAAAGGCTCAATGCCTTAAGGCTCACTGCTCATGAAAAGGCTCACTGCCAATTAGAAGAAAAAGAAAGAAGAAGGGTGGCTCACGTCCAAGGATGAACTGTTGTGATTACATCTACTTATGCATGGTAATAGTTTCAATTAAGCTCATAAATGCTGACTCAGAACTCTTCATTTTAGTCTGCCCCTATTTTCTCTGCTCTGCTCTTACATATGCTCAAGATCTTTCTTTGTTTTCTACGGCCATTCTATCTTTGCATATTTCACCTTGATATATATCACATCGTACATTTCACACCACCAAACACCAAAATCCATCCTCTATTTATATCCGCAACTAAATCTTTCTCGTGATCAGGTCGACAAGCAAACTGTGAAACGTGTAAACCAAGTGTTATATCCTGTTGGCTTGTTTTTGTGTTAAATCTTCAATGCGGATCCAAAAAATCATGCACATGTATTCATATGTGTTGGATCTAATCATACAACCACTTACATTTATCATCTAACTCATATTTCTTCTCCTCATAAGGAATTAACCATCCTATCGGCTTGTTCCTTCATAACATATATGATAGGTTCCTCTGTCCCATCACAACTTATGCTACGGACCAAATGGGACTTCATAAATCATATTCATTAATCATTATTGATCTCTTGACATGTCTTCAACTCCATAGAATAAGATAAATTTGTATGCCAAAATGCAGACCTTTGACTTGATGCACTGTCACACTGGAACACTGTCAAACTAGATGCCGGTATATGAGAGCCTGTAGAATATAATTTGCTCGACTTCCAAAGCTATAGCCTTGGATTCTGATAGTCATGACCTATCTATAACTTACTTCAAAACCACAGAACAAAACATGCTAATGCGGAGGAATGTGAACCAATTTACTCAGCACTATTCATTGTCTCTGTCTTACTTCTGCAAACCTGGACTTAGTCTTTTCATCAGATGACTTTCGAAGAAAGTCATGACTTGATTATTGGAATGTAACATCAATAGATAACTAAGAACATCATACCTAAGCCGCATCTTCATATCTTCACTTGCGAAGGAGTACTGATCCTTTTTCTATCTCATACATGAACACTTCCAATACTTAGCCAATTTAGGGTTATCAGACCAAAATGCTTGTACCTTATTACCGGATTGGGATTCTCTACCAGAGTAATGTGTCTTTGCCATTGTGATGAATGATCTTTTCCTTGTTTCCATCAATGAGAACACTCAAGTCTAATACATATCAGTGTCTCTTGCCAACAAGATTTTCATCCATGGCATGCACTCCTTTCTTCAGAGGGTCAGGGATTTCTTTAGACAAACCTCCCCTATTATTAGGTGGTATTGCCTTTCCATTTTGCCAATTTGTGTTGTAGGGTTGATCTAATAACCTTGGCATTTTTTCTTGTCTAAAAAAAGGAGGGCTATCATTTGGAACCCTCTTATCATTTCTAGCCATAGAAATCTTCATTTCTTTGACTTCTTTCCATAACTTCTCACATTCAACAGTAATAGGAGCTTTACTACCCTGTCCTCTATCTTGTGGGGTGATTTTCTAATCACTCCTCTTAGGAATCTTTCCATATGCCTTTCTATTGTTTTCAATACGTAGAGCATCCTTGAAATCATCTCTGAGAGTTGGAGGCTCTCTATTTCTCAGTTCATATCCCATCTTGGAATCATATGCATTTTGGTAGATTACCAAGCACATGTGCTCATTTGTTCTTATGTATGGTGGGATTTTATTGCACACTTTTAGAAACCTGGCATTAAAATCATGGACACTCTCATTATATCCCTTTTGGATATTTAATGTAAACTCATTTACAACAAATTGTGGGTCAATGTTATCACCATATTGTTCCTTGAAAATCCTTTTAAATTCTACCCAGAAGTCAATATTGGCCTCTTGTAAGCTTCTATACCAGCCTTTGGAATCTTTTGTTAATAATTTCATTAATAGTTTCATCAGTACATCCTCTGCTTCAACTTCAAAATCATCAATGACATTTAAGAATGCCCTCAGATGATCCTCACATATCACAACATTGTTCCCAACAAACCTTGGGATGGCACTCCTAACTGTATTTTCTATAGGGTTTGGGTAACCTGGTATGCCATTAAAATCCAATTGTCTGTACCTAGCTAGTTGCAGTGGTCTCCTAACGAAAGGATTTACCAAAGGCTGTCCACCCTGGTTAGTTGGGTTTACTGGAGGATTAGGGGGAACTTGCAAATATTGTTACTGTGGGATATTCTAGTTTTGGATATTTAAATGAAGAACCACATTTTGCACTACTAGAGGGTTTTGATATTGTATTCCTCCCTGTCCAAGGTGGAGGTTATGGCATGCTAGTTGGATCGCCATTCTAGTGTTAGGATTCTGTGGAGGTGGTTGATAATGGCCCATAAGAGCTGATACAGTAGGATTATTTACTAGGGCTTCAATCATAGGAATGTGTTGGACAGTAGGTATTGGTCCACATGTTTGTTGTATATTTGAAGTGGATACACCAAAGGCGTCGCAAGTTCTAACAATATTGGAATTATTGATAGCTTGTAATCTCAAAAGTAGGTCTTCCTTTTTCTTTAAAGTTTCCATTCTGGCTACTCTTAGACTTAATTCCATTACTTCCTTTTCTAGTTCCTCATCGATCTGATTTGAACCAGAAGCTATATTGGATGTAGGACACTTATTTGCTGTAGTGGATTTAGCTTTTATTAGTGAAGGAGGGTGTAGTCTTCTATAAGGGGTTACCTCTATGGATTCATGAGTAGGTTGCACAATAGGTGCAATCACTGCTTGAAATTCATTTTGTGGAGACATTCTTATATTTTGAGAAATAGGGGGTGGTTCAGCATAGAAAACCCCATCACCCTCAGAATCAACAGTACCCTCAAGAACATTTCGGTCAACATGAGTCATAATTTGTTCACCCTGCTCCCCTCTTATTCGCAAGTTACTTCTATTACCACTTGAAAGGGGTGTTGTTTTGGAAATAAACTCACCAACATGAGGAGGAGTGTACTCACCAGAATCCTTAGCTATCCATTTTTTATTTGCAAGTTCAACACTTACGGACTTATTGGGATGTTGTGATCTTCTCCCATGCATCTTTCTGCCTAGTAACTTTCATTAGCTTTTACTGGGTTAGAAATCTCAACAAAGTTGCTACCCACTTTAGAAAAAATAATACAAGGAATATTTGTTATACAAATAACAAATCTGACCATTCTTTAGGGAATAATAATAACAATGCACTTATGCAAAGTCTAAATACCCACAACAAACTATTGAACTAATTTTAGAACTTTATAGACAAAGTCCCCAGTAGAGTCATCAATCTGTTGGTTGTTTTAAATTCCCAACCTGATCTCAAAAAGAGCAATCTATAGAATAGCATATTCAAATAATGGATTTGCCTTAAGGGGTTGTCTAACAAACAAGAAAATTGGATTTGATCCTTTTCCTCTGCACTTTAGGCTTTGCAAGACCTGAGTGGGTGTACCCTTGACAGTATTTTACTTTAGATCTTTTATTATTTCCTTCAAAATATTGTTTCCTAAAATAGATATGTTCTCTCAAAAATATGCCAAAAGAATTAATGATATGCTAAAGCAAATGGGCTAGATTCGCATGCTTTTAACACAACTCTCTTGCAGGAGAACATTGGAAAAACATTATAAACTTTCTCTGACCATTCTCCTGCCTTCTTCAGGAGTGATGTCTTTAACTTCTACCTTCATTTGTGTTAGTATCCTAAGGGATACTTCCTCTTGAGTTTCTTGAGGAGACTTCTCCATTTCTTTTGTCAATCTTCTTGTATACTCCTCTCTTCTACGTCTCCATAGAAAGTCAGCAAACTCCTAAGAATTAATAAACTGATCATCAAGTATGAATCTTTGGCAGGCTGTAGCTCTCATATCATCTGAGATATCTCTTCCTTCAATGATAATGTCTATTACCCTATCTAAGGGTGGCTGCTTAGGTTCATTTCTCCTGGGAGAAGGCATCTCCTAATTTATGTCATCCTCAGTTATTTCCATCTCATCCTCCTCTTCAACTGGGTAATCTACCAGAGGGCCATGTTCAATCTTCCTCCTCTTTGGAGATGATTCCCTAGAAGGTGAATCCAAATCGATTATTTGCACAGAGGGAGGAATCACTTGCTATAATGGTGGAGAGGACAGAGGAAGTTGAGTATGTGGAGGTGCTTGTGGAACCTGCTCTTTGATTTCTACCTTTTTAGCCTTCCTCTTGAATGTATATTTTAATTTCATATCACCTGAAGGCTGATATGATGGTCTCTCCTCTCCAACGGGTTCTTTATCTTTCTTCTTTATAGAAGCAACCTGCCCAATTATTTCATCAATATGTGTCAAAATTGTTTTAATCCTAGTGAAAGGTGGTCAACACTTGCATATGCCCCCCTGTACGAAGGATTCTTCTTTCGCATCCTTTCCTCATACTTCAAGAACATTGTCCATTTTGATCTTCTTGTTTCAACTTCCTTTTCATCATTAACATTTCTGATAACATCCTCAGCCTCATAGGTTTGATAAGGAAATGAGGACCTTTTAATGCTTCTTCTGAGGCTACTTATAAAACCTTCAAGATCAAAATTTCTTGCACATTCCTGCTGCATTTTGAATACTTTTAACTTATCATTTAGCTTATCAAAACCCTCCCTATTCATTTGGAAGTTAGAAAAAACTATCAAGAAAAGGAAGAAAAATCCTTTCTTTTGGTTTGCCAAATGAGCCTTCTCTGACTCAACAAGTTGCCAAATGACTTCTAAGAAACCAATTCTCAAAGGCACATACTTTGGAAATATATGTGGACCCACTTGGTACCCATAAACCCTTAAGATTGTACACTCTTCATGGAGAATTAAATCTCCCCAATTATGTCGAACACCCAAAGAAGGTTTTCTTATCATGGGTCTTAGAAATACTAGTAACTGATCTGAAACTCTAGGCACACCTCCCTGTAAATAATACAATACTTTGATAGCAAAATAATCTCTGAAAACCATGTAGCTTGCATCAGAATCATGCTTATCCCAAATATGAGTCCAACATTGGATTGGTTGTGGGTTTCCCTATTTGTCAACCTAACTAATCATTAATCTTGGGTCTCATTTTGCTCTTCCTTCATACAAAAACATATGGCATAGCAAGGAATACCACTGGAATTTCATTGCTTCCTTATTATTCTTGATATTTATTAATCCTCGATGTATGCGGTCAGCTAAGTAAGAAGCAAAATCAAATTGAGAATTCACAGATACATGTTGAATATCAGTAGCCATGTAGGTAAATGCAATAGGAATTATCTCCTTATCTTCCCCAAAGACTTGACACAATGCATAGTATGTATTTACAAAATAATTTTCGAAAGTTTCAAGTTTAAGGGGTTTGATTTCACTCTGTGGAATTTTGATAGACTTGTTATAAGGATCATTTTCCCTATGTCTGGGCAGATGCACTTTTCTATAGCTACTCCTATCCTGCAAATACTTCTTCTTGAAATCATCCAAGTGTATGAGAGTGCTAGCAACCAAATTGAGTGCAAAGATATCAGAAATTGATTGTTTGCTAACTTCTACCAAAGGACCTCCCCCAACTCCTCTTATTACCTTGGCAATCTTGTCATACTAGGAGGCCATGGCTTTAAGTAAATCAATGTCCTCCAAGACATTGGTGACCACCAACTTTCCTAAGTCAAGTCTCCATACATTTGAAATTAGGGAGTGGGCATTCCTTTTGCCCCACCAATGGAAAAATAATTGCCATCTAGGCACTGAGATATTTGCATCTTTGCAACCATATAGTATTTATCAACTAGACCTCCTTTGATTCAAAGCCATTAACTTTCATCTTCTAAGTAGAAGAACTAGGGAGTTGAGCTAAAAGGTCTTCATGTAAAGCTCGGATTTGAGAAGCAAAGGGGACTTGGGCTCATGGGGGAGCCATTTGTAGATTAAACTTGAGAAACAACGATTTCTTCTATTGTTTTAGGGTTCCTTCTTTTACACAATTCAGATGGCAAATTTGAAAAAGACTAGGGTATTCTGCACAAATTGTCATAACCCATACTTTAAACAACTTCTCAAAAAGTAAAAGCAGAATAAAATAATTTTACAAGACCAGCCAAATGTAGGGGATACAATGTGTAGGCAACTTACTAGATTTTTTGCTTAATAGACCTTGAATGGCTATTGGGAAGCTTCTGGCGGCTTCTAATTTCCTTGTCTCGATACTCCAGATGTTTGAATAAAATCGTAGGAGAATTGAATTAGGACCTTTATAGAAAAAACCATAAATTTTGGGGCTGAGAGTAGTCTTGTCCACCATTACTCCTAGATTACGTGAACCAAATTTCATGATCACCCATTCCTTGTAATTTGAATGTGATTCATTTGATTATGCAATAGCAGAATAGATCAGACGGTGTTGATTTGTCAAAAAGATTTGACAATATTTGATGTGCCTTGTGAAGACTGTTGGACCAATTAGAACATTACACCTCACCCACCTTTATGATTCATCAAAAAGGCACACCATCAAAAGCTGACTCATTCTTTGCCATGTGGTAGCTTTCTGTCATTCTGCAGTTTGGCAAAGTACATTATTTTAATGTTTCGCGGGATGGCAGAATAGCCATAAGACATCCCACATGGCATTTACTTTGTGACACTAAAGCTTAAGGCATGTTATTGATGTTAGGTGTCACTCTTCTGCACTTCCGCGGGTGGCCAATGGGTCCTTTAAAAGAGTTTTGCAGAATGGCGGAAAGCCTGTAGGCTCACCATGTAGCTTTCAAGGGACCCGCCAATGGGCCATTCTCTATAAATGGATCGAGGCTTGACACTTGTCCCACTTCCACGGTCATTTCTTTATTCTATGAAAAGTCATCTATGAAAGGGCAGAATCAATCAAAACATGCCATGTGGTTCGGCTTAGTGCTGAGGGGCTAAAATAAAGCACATGCTATTAGCACAACATTCATCTACTAGGGAAAAGGGGGCCATGAATTTCATTAAAAGGGGTCGATTTAAACCTTAGGCTCATGGGCAAAAATTTGAAGCACAGATAATAAGCAATGGCCAAAAGGCATGGGGCCGGTAAAGAACATCACCCAATACATTAGGTTGTAACTTAAAGGACCTAACATGAGCTACAAGTGGTCAACACACAAATATAACAAAGGGTCAATTCCACTTGTAAAGAAGACACTAGGGTCTAGGGTTTTAGACCCTTAGGAAAATTTTCAATGCTTTAAATAGGAACCATAGGTAACAGACTCCCAGATGAGGTACAAGACTTGGGAAAAATGCAAGAACCTGGAAAATTTTATAGAATTCTATCAGTGTCCTGTTAGGTCTCAAAAATGTAGGTTGTTAACCTTAAGAGAATGCCAAGCTCTCTTAACACTTTTGGCTAATGAAATAGGGCTGATATGATTAAAACCCCCTTCTCTTTAGGTTCTGCTAGACCTAGGTGGGTGTACCTTGATGGTTAATGCAGAGTGATCTACTCACAGTGGCATATAGATGCGAAATAGCTGTAAGGCTGTGAACTGTTCCTACTACTAGGGTTTGAGATTTGAAAATGTGAAAGGTTTTGAAATGTTATTGTATAATGACTAGTGCCTAATTCTATTGAGTTAATGGGGCCAAGATTTGTGTGTTTTGCAGATTTATCTTATTTGGCTTAAGTCTGACTATCTGACACCTTTTAAATGTTTACACTTTGTGTAAATGTGTAAGAATATTGGTTATTAGACTCTTCTTTAAAAATCCAATTGATATTTCTCCAAATTACTGTGGTTGTCTGAAAGGAATTTAATTCTACTTTGAAGGAAACCAACTAAGATGATTTATTTAGAGGATTTTAACTCAGGGCAGAGACCAATAAATGTGAATCATTTAGATGGACTTAAATCAACTTCATATAGAAACTAGCCAAGCATACCACACAAAGATGTAGCAAATGTGCCTTGATAAATCTAATTGATTTAAATAACTAGAAAAATTCAATGTGGAGACAGTCAAACAACTCATAAGATTGAATATCAACATAATAGTAGAACACCACAGATGTATCCACAGATTTAAACCATCTTTCCCATTATATTATTAAAATATCATAAGAGTTTTGTATCTTGCTTTTGAAATATGATTGAAAGAGATATTATGGTATATAATAATTGTTGTGCGAATGATCATGATAAACACAGGCCTTGGTTTCCCTCATATATATATATATGGGAAGGAAACGAGCTTCAGGCCGAAACAACATGACTGTTCATGAATTACACCTTTTGACATAACTAAAACATAATTAAGAAATAGACAATATGGGCATAAGCATTTGACCAAGATCTGAATCGGTTAATCATCGTTGAGCACCCGTGACCGCTGGCTTGGCAAGGTCCTCTTCTCCAATGTTGCAATTTCTGCCCATCCTAAAGCAATACATCCTTTTGCAAAATATCAACATAATTTCATTTCCACTTTACCTGACCCCTTCATGCTGCTCTGGTTCTTACTCATGGGATGCTATGTACAATTAAATTTCGTATGCCATTGTGAAAAATGCTTCTTTTAGTCCTTTTGGAATTTGGTGTCCCCTTTTGTATCTTGAAACCATGCACAATGCACTTCTAATCTCTTCTTTTTTCATTTTGCATATTTCCTTGTATATGTCTTTTTGTATATCTTATACAATTGGACTCTGTAGGATTTATAAAACAAATTGGAATTAATTTCAGATCCGGTCTTGTATACATTTGCACGTATCCTCTTTTTGTATATCGCGTACATACACTTTATACATACACAGACGTGCTGTTGACTGTTTAATTTAATCCTTAATTCAAGTTCATAACTGCATCTTTCTCCTTTTTGCATATTGGATACATGCATCATAATATACAAGCGTGGACCTCACTCAAAGTTCACAATGTTTAACTTTTCTAATCAGGTCCAAATTTGTATCTGTATATTAGATACAAACATTTATACATACAAATAACCCTTCATTCCCATTTTAATGCATTTGTATATTTTATACAAATACATTTGCATCTCTAGTTGTGGTGGGGCCCACCTGTTTCTTTGTATATGCATCTTTGGTACTTGCATATTTGTATATGCATTTCTCATTGTTTGTACCTTTGTGCATCTATATATTTTGTACTTGCATGTTTTTATGCATTTGTATCTTATCGCTTTCGCATCTTGTATACATACACGAATATAAAAAGTTTTTCATGCGTTCACTTTTGTATCTTATATACATGCGCTCACTTTTGTATCTTGTATACATGCGCTCATTTTTGTATCTAAAGTCTTGCATGTACTTTGACCAATATGCACTTTTGTCTCTAAATATTTTAATATGCATTCTAGGTGTGACAATTTAATGTTAACACAAGGTCAACATTTGACGGGTATCTTAAGTGCAATTGCATTTATATCTGCCTTTTGCATATTTTATACATATAGACGTAACTCTTGCATTATAAAGCAGATTTAATTTATTTCAGATCTGATATGTGTATGAAGGTTTCAAGGCTTGTGATACACATGCGCTTCTGTGTATTAGGCAAATGCACTTTGACTCAAATACAATTTGACCAATATACAGTTTGACTTTCGTTGACTTGGTCATAACTTTTGAAAAACAAGGAATTTTCAAATTGTTCAAA
Source organism: Cunninghamia lanceolata (assembly GCA_027924645.1). Taxonomy (NCBI): domain Eukaryota; kingdom Viridiplantae; phylum Streptophyta; class Pinopsida; order Cupressales; family Cupressaceae; genus Cunninghamia; species Cunninghamia lanceolata. The sequence goes on along the minus strand of BSBN01001272.1, from coordinate 11,931,420 downwards.
AGGCAACCCCAACTAAATTTTCACACTGATTCCAATTATTACACCCACTTGTCATGAAACACATGCAATATTAAGTTTGACATATTTAGGACATTTTATCAATATTTTAAGGTCCCAACATGTCCAAAAGGCAAGTCCAACCCTTTGGGTTGGAATTTCCCAAATTAGTCAAAAACGTGCTTGCATTACAACATGAGCGCACTTCAGATCAGTTAAAACTTGGATGATAATTGGGACAAATTATATGAGGACTCATGTCACCCCTCCATCTTCTTTCACTCTAGAGTAGCCTCATGTCTAGGAAGAGACAACCATTATATCATTGGGTGATGATGAGGAGGACGATTCAAGGCCTCCATCCTTTCAAATAGAAGAGGGAGTATTGAAACAAGTAGCATCATATGCACCTTGTTAGATGAGGACATAGAGTTAGAGAGAGAGAGAGGATATGTAGAAAGAGACTCTCCCTATATATCTCTATCCTCTCTTTCTCTATCTCTCTATCTCTCCCTCTATATTTATATTTATCTCCATCTCTATATCTATCTCTATCTCTCTCTCCATCTCTCTATCTCTCCCTCTCTATCCATCTATCCATCCCTCTCTCTTTATCTCTCTATCTCCCTCTCCCTCTCTCCCTCTCTATCTCTATCTCTCCTTCACTCTCCCCCTCTATCTCTCTATTTCTCCCTCTCTTTATCTCTATCTTTCCTTGTCCCTCTTCACCCTCTATCTCTCTATCTATTTATCTCTCCATATTTCTATTTGTTGTTTTCTTCCAATATTGACTATAGTATTGGTGTATGTCTAACATCTGTAGATTCCCCACTATCTTGTTTCTTGACCATATTAATACCTTAAAACTCTTTCTTATTGATTTCTCAATTGTCTTTTATCATAAAAATTATATGTAGATTTCCTCTCGAAGGGTGCAAATACAATTTACACTTCCCAATATCCATGGAGATAAAATTCAAGAAGTGCACCAAGCTAGAGTAGGCTAAGAAAATACTTAAAGCATTTGAAGTGAAAGTAAAGGCATTAGAAGGATAGGTCACCACAGTTGTAGAGCAAGTCCTTGAAGTTGAAGATAAATAGGTAGAAGCAACTAAAAAACAACTCCTAGAGGTTAAAACAAAATTGAGTAAAGTAAGAATAGAATTGGCAGTAGGGATTTAAGATAGATGATAACTAAGACAACCACCAAGAATGCATTATCAAAGCAAGTGGAAGACTTGGAGGTATAATTGAGCTATGAAAAGGCTAAAACTAGTGCCAAGGATATTGAAATAGGATCACTAAAGAAAAAGTCTTGTAGCCACGATTATGAGCTAGCCAAGCTAAATAATCAAGTGGAAACCTAGGCCTAGACATTCAAGGGCCTAAGAGAAATAGAGGTTGACCTAAAGAATATACTAGAACAATCAAAGGAGGAGGTCAAGAGGTTAAATTACCAGATTAAAGAGCTCAAATAGTTAGTGGCTTCCCTTGACCACATCAAGTTCTTGTGAAGATCATACTACAATGCCAAAATGGAGGCCACATCATCTTTACTCTAGCCTTATAGTTTATGGAGATGGTGTAGGCTCTAAGTGATATGGTAAAGAAAGAGATTGATATGGTCGAGACCACCCTCTCTCCAATAATTGAAGATGCTTGGTCCTATGTCAAGAAGTTCTATCTAGTTTCCCCTCAACCAAGCTAGTCATGGTACAAATTTTGAGTAGAACTAACATAGCTTGGAAAATCAATGACATCTTAGAAATGCATAAGGCCCATGAGGAATGTAAAGCATACTTAGATTTGATTGGACAAACAATAAAGGGTATGTAGACCTATATTCATCAACTGGTCTTGTAGGGATTTCCCTCACCACTAGATGAGAATCAAAAAGTGTTCCCACACGACAAATTTCTAGAGCTAGTGAATGAGAAGAGCCAAAAAGAAACTATATCTTGGTTATCTCCATTTCATCTTCTATGGGTCTACCATATCCTTAGGAACAGAGAGAAAGAGACTTAGGGAAAGAGAGAGAGACTTAGGGAGAGAGGAAGAGAGAGACACATGGAGAGAGTGTGTGAGAGAGAGAGAGACATGTTTGGCATGATTAACATTTCACCTTCTATATGTTTGACATTTTTCCTTACCTTATAATTTCACCTTCTACATGTTTGAAGTTATAAGTTTAGTTGGGGAGAGAGAGAGTTTGGGAAAGAGAAGAAGTGAGGAAGAGAGGATGAGAGAGACACCAAAAGCTCTAAGAAACATGCTCGCGTTATAATGCGCTCGCATTTCAAACTAGGTAAAATGCTTACTAACAACCTGCAAAAAGGCAAATCACGTTATTTTGGCACACAAGTTCTATTTTATTCCCCCATTCTCTATTTTTTATAACATGAAAAGATACTTTTGATGCTTTTTAAGATCTACAATGATTGGTTGACAAAATTAGTTCACTTTTTGTTCTTGTATCAATATAGAAGATTCCAATTACATGTTTTTACATCAAAATTTATATTGTAAATCATTGTTTTCATGTTTTGAGAAATTACAACACTTGATTGAACAAATTAGTCTTACATTGACAAAAAAATACTAATTATGCATGTTTTGTATTATAATTTGATAAATTATTAGATAATTTTTGTGTTCTATTTACCATTGTTTTAGATTGATATATAATTCAATAACATGCCAAGGAAAGGACCAAAAACTCAAACACCAGAGGAGCATGAAGCTGAGAATGCAAAGAAAAGAGAACAAATGAGACAACTTCATGAAAATAATAAATTGAACCCCATAAATGAAGATCAACCATCTTTGCTAATTGAATTAGATCATGAATTATCCAAGAGAGAGAAGGATTTGGAGAAACAAAGGGAACGAATGCAAAAACTATGTGCAAGTAAGAAATTTAATGTGAGAGTTGAAGATATGCCATCTTTGCCATCTCAATTTGATATTGTGGAAAATGTTCAAACACCGATTGAAAATGATGACGCATTTTCAAATGTGAATATATATGTTACACCAATTGATAAAGTGTTGACTGAGAAAATTTTATCTAATGATTCAAGTTTTTCATTGAGAACACCCCCTAGAATTTTGTGAAAAAAGCCTAAGTTTTTTATTGAAATTGATGAGAATATTCTAAAACCAATACCTGATAAGATTCCTAAAAATAATTGTAGAAGAAATGTGAATAAGATATGGAACATGTTTTTTAAAAAACATAAGTGAAACCAGAAGATGTAAATTGTTTGTTGAAATGATATCTTAATTTGAGGCCAATCATGAAGATTATTGGTCTAATAACATCAAATAGCAATAGTGAAAAATATATTGTAAAAAATATAATCAATGCATAAGAAAGCATTGGTTCCACGTCACACACCAAAGATAGTAATGCTACATGACATGTCATTACATCAACTATAGTGAGCAATCAAACAAAGAAATCTCACTTGATAAGAAAAATAAGTCAAGCAATAAAGATAAGTAGAAAAACATTGATGAAATCCATTGGAAGGCATGAAAGAGTTGAGGACCCGGATAGCAATGAACTATGGGCATTTTCCTGTAGACTCCCACAAAAAGATAAAGTCATAGTTGAAGCCTTGAAATCCCTAATTGAGGAATTTTGAAGAAATAACACAAGAGTGTCTCCTAATCAAAGGGATGTTGTAAAAAGGAGAATTGGTTGTCAAAAGCGTGAGCCACATCTAAAGCATTTTTTAGATATGACTCAAACACAATTTTTCTCCAAATTTGTAGAGAGTTATCCTCAAATTCAAATTAGTCAAAGGTATTTTGAAATGGCAAAACCTTTTTATGTCATAATAAACCACACACGCACAACTTGTTGTAGAGTTCACATGGAAATTTCTATGCATTATGATGTTTTTTGATAAATATGTGTATCTTTGCATACTAATGATATTTTGCAGGGATGTACGATAGAAGCTCCACCTAAATCAGCAAGATATTTCATTTCAAGTATTTTTTGTGAAAGAGTAGATGGACACTTGTTTTATAAGAAATCATTGTTTGGATGGAACATGTGATAGTTGCGGTGATTTGCAACATTTGAAAACTTGTGTACACATGGAGAATACACATGTAATTGGAAATGAATTAGTACCTTTTGGGAAATATAAGTTAGTGGAATACACTCTAAAAGATGGTAAAGAGGCAAAAAGGTGTGAATTGGTGAGTGAAGAAATACCAGTATCTGTGTTTATACCTATTTTTTAAGGAAAGATAGTGTATGAGTATGCAAGGCATACACATAGAGCTCAATGGTTGGACTTACAATTCAAGTGATTCAAGGACACGTTTCCTCTTTATACAATCATGTCAATTTTAGACTTTGTAGAGAATTATACACTACAACTATAGAATGAGGTTTAGTCATGGTACTAAAACTCCAATCAGGTTGCTATATTTGTGCATATAGCATTTATTCATGCACCCGATAGTACAGAGGAAGATAGAAATATCTTGAGGGAGTATCATTTTATATTAGTGATAATCATACACATTCTATAGAGTTTGTACTAGGTTGCTTTCAAATGTTCTATGGTAATTTGAGTAGTAGGAACATCATGTTTGGTTAGCATATCATATGGTCAAATAACTTTGCATCACAATTTAAGAATTCACGGATGTTCTATTAGTTGAGCAGGATGCATATAATGAGTGGTGTTCAACATATATGGAATTTCTTTGAGGTTGGGCATGGAAAAGGGGAGCATGATGGTGTTGGAGCATGTATTAAAAGATCCTTAGCATGAGAAGAGTTGAAGTACAAAGATAGTGCAAAGTTGACGGATGCAACATCCATCGTCAAATGGTGTAACTCTACAATGGGTCTAGGTAATGAAGCTAAGTCTACAGTTCATAGATTTTTTTGGTTGATAAAAGAATCTAACATTGCAAAATATGAATATTGTTGTACAGTGATAGGGTTGAGTGAGTTCCACTCTTGTAGAAGCTCAAATGCAGCTTCATGGACTATTCATTCGAGGTAGATGGTGTGTTTTTGTTCATCATGTACAAGTTTTTATTGGAAAGAGTGTGAGTCAAAATAATGGGTCGATGAATGGTGTACTATAACCTTAAGCCCACTTTAGACTTAGCAAATTCTAGGAGTACTACAACTCATGCAAATGGAATCATCAATTGACTTTGACCATATTTTAGATCTAGTTGAATCAGGTATTGTAGATGCATTACTTAATGAAAATTAATATATTTTAGATTATGATGTAGTATTTTGGTATCATTTATTGAATTAATCTTTTTTATGCAATTTAATGTAGGGCATGTTTATGCAGTTATTGCGGATGAAGATAATGATTAAGGGATGGATTATTATTTATGTCATTGTGTTGAGGCAAAAAAGTAATTGACAGCCCCTGTCAGAGATGGAGAAAAAATTAAGTATCCTACAAGATCGGTGGTTGTTACTGGAACATGGCTTAGAAGGTATCCAATGAATCTAAGTCTGATGTGTGGTTGTTCGAGGACTTTGACATACATAGAAAAATTCTTCACTATTCTAACCTTGTTGTGGCATCAAATGTTCAATTGATAAAATATGGGGTAGACCGTTGAATAAAAACTTGTGGAAAGTTCGTGAGTCTGACCATGAAGCAATACTTGACACCATAAAGAGTAGAGTGGATCCACATGGTTCATTGGATTGAATTAGTGGAATGACACAAAGGTATGTTATGTACACTTCTGAAGTTTTGTGATTTGATTACATTTTTCTTTTCTTTTCTTTTCTTTATTTATTTCTAGTAGTGTTATTAATATAGATTAGTAATGCCAAACAAGCTTTCAACTTCTTGTGATCAATACTGTTAGTAGAGAATTTTATATTCTTAAAGCAAAAGAGGCTTTAAAATTAACAATAAACTAGTATATCCTCATTTCACCTTCTATATTTTTGACATTTTTCTTACCTTAATTTCCCCTCTACATGTTTGACATTATATGTTTAGCTGGAGGGAGAGAGAGAAAGATAAAGAGAGATAGGGAGTTATGGAAAGAGTAGAAATGAGGATGAGAGAGAGATATCTACTTTGAATGCCTTCACCTTTCCTTGTTCGTTCATTGTTAGTTTTCCTTGCCTTCACCTTTCCTTTCATCCTATCATTAGATTTTCTTATCCTATGTCATGCCTTCTCCCATTTCCCTTGCCTCCCTTCTTGCATCCTTTCTTGATTCTTACTTTTGCTATTGATAGTTTTCTACCCATCCCCTTGTCCTTGATAAAACTTTAGTCCTCATATCAAAGCATGATCATTCCATGTTCCTTATGATATTTACTCTCCCTTTTAGCCTCATCTTTCCTACTTCCTACCCTGTTGTACCTCTTTCTTTTGTTTATAAGAACTCTCTTCATTCTAAGGATGACATAATTAGTCTTGAGGAACATGTATTACACGCGATGATTAGGTTGCATGCTTTATAGATGCTATATTAGATGAGTTACATTATGATATTGATGTTGATGTTTCTCCTTATTCTTCTTTTTATACTCATATAGTAATTCTTCCCCTCTCTTCCAAGCATGATATCTCTTCCAAGCCACCTTTACCAACTTATCTTGAGCACTACTTTGCCCATTTATGGGGGCATTAACCTATTCCACTAGCTAGCTAGTGTTATCATCCATATCTTGTTTTAGGCCTAACTTGGCACCTTTATTTGATGTCAATGACATATCCATTATCTAGTTATCCATTTTTTTGGTTTAGCTTGACCTCCTTTGTATTTTGAGTGGCTACCACATAGCCATTTTTATTGGGTAGTAACCACATGAACATTTATATTTTTACTATTTGTCCTAGCATGGTCCCTTGTTTCATCACAATGACATAGCCATTAGCTTTTGCCCAATTTGTTTGAGCAGTGACAATGATGTAACCATTACCTCTCTTACATCCGAATTATCATACACACATAGAGTGCCTTGACAAGAGGCGATGTTCATTTTAGCATACTCCATTCTCCTTAAGAGAGAAAAGGGGATGATGTTCACTATGGATCCATCATTAGCTAGAGTTTTTTTATGCATGCATCATAGATCCAAACTTGTAGGTATAGCGTAGGATCCCCTCTTCTAGTTAACTCATTGTTTGCAAGCATGTTCTTGAGATTGAAGAATCTTAGATCTTGCAATTTAGCATTGGAGGGTTAATATCAAATGGCCTCTAATAGGGATGCTTGATGAGCTAGAGATTTTTTAAGAGGTCTATGAATGAAATGTTAGTGAATTTTCTCTTGAGATCATCTATGAGATCATAACATTTTAGCATGCCCCTTTATACCCAATTGGATGGAAAAAATGGCCCTTGTAGGTTTGAGACACTTGTCGATCTAGATTTAGAGGGGTTAGAGAAATTAAGTTAAATCATATTGTTAGAATGTTGGTGTGGAGGGAATGGATTTTGATAGATCCATAAATTTTGAATTTTGAGGGATAGTGGGGTTGTTGTTCCTCTAGGAGTTTGGAGATGAACTAATTATAGTCTCGATAGGTATCTATATCATGCCCTCTACTCTTGTGGAACGAGTATAATTTTCAAGATCATAATATCTAGGTCCTTGGTAGGGGTTGTATCAATTTTCACTGAAATTATGATGTTTTGTTGTCAATTATCTCTCTAATAGTAGTTGTTCCTTTGAGGGTAGTCATTTTGAGGAGGACAGTCAATATTGTTGGCCATTTCATGTACTTTCTAGTTTGCTTGTTTTGGGTAATTATTATTTCTATTATAGTTGTTATTGTTGTAATTGTGATTATTGTTTTGGTTTCTATTACTTTAGGAGTGGAACATCCATGACTCCATTTGTCATTGCACTTTTTTTACTTCTTAGGATCTTGGTTGTAGAGGGATTATTATTGTTGTTATTTTTTAAGTTTGGTTATTGCCCTAGTTTTGGGTAAGCAACCTTCCATTAATTTCATACATTCTCCTTTAACTATCAACATTGGATTGATCAATTCATAGGGCACCTTCTAAGGCTTATTTGTAGGACTTGTAGAAATTTAGATATGGAGGTGGTTGAGAGGCCCACTAGTTTAGATTATTTTGAGTAGTGACAAATGGATTGGAATGGGTTCATCATCTTCAAGACTATGGTCTTGTATTTAATTGTGTCAAATTTTGAAGTGATTTCTCAACACCCTTTCCCTGAGTTCCCCGATTTGTTACACTAAGGTGGTAATAGATCCTCTTGGGTTGCTTTGTTAGATTGATTAGCATTTCATTGGGGTGAGTTTTATTGATTTTTATAATAGTATCCATGAATAGACTTCCAAGAACTCATTAAAAGAAGATTAAACACTAGATTTCATATGCACCAAAGGTGTGAAATATCTACTTAAACACTATATTAAACACTAGATTGCATATAGCACTATGAGGAAACATCTACTTTCAATGCCTTCCCTTGACATATAGCACCATATCAACATGCGAGACATAGTTTGAACCTTTTATTGATGTCCTAGAATGTTGAGAAAAAGCAAGTGTGAACATGGTAAAATTGTAGCTATGCTACTTTTAAATGTTTTCAAATCTGAAAATTACTTTCAAGATTATCCAATTTAGATGTATTAGTGTTCAGCCAATTTAATCAATAAGGTATGAAGAAATTATGCATAATGTATGTGACACAAGATTTACATGGAGAAACCCTTGTGGGAAAAAACTCCACACCCAAAGAGATCCAATGATTGTATTAACTTTGAAATGGTTTGAACAATACAATAATTCCTCTCTGGATTTTGGCAGTAGTTCATTACTCCTTCAACCTGTAAAAGCCTCTCATTACCTATAATTAATACCTCGTCCTTTCTACCAACCCAAGTCATCATTATATAAAAGCCATGGATCTCAAAATACAATAAATTGTATCCAATAATATGAGACAAATCCTCATGCAAAATTCAAGTGCCTAATATAGTGAACTCCAAAGCTGCATAGTAGAAATCACCCTGTTAACTGCAAGTCTCAAACATGGGTGCCCAAGTTGTCCCATTCAAAATCAGTCAATTGAAGTATCATGTCATAATAAAAATTCATTACATCCCCAACTTATGATTTAGCTTAATCTTTCTTTTGAGTGGTAATCAAGATTATTAACCATAGTTTAATGATTAGATGTTTGTGAAAAATATCTGATTTAATTATGGATTATGTGGATACTGACTAATGTTAGTTAGACATGAGATTACATATTGATATGATTATTTAACTATTATGATTTATGAATCAGATGATGATACACTAATCATGATTTTATGGTGATGAGTATGATCAGGAAAAGAATCATCTTTCGAAGATGGAAGGAGAGTATCATCCAGAAGGAAGATATAGATATCGAGAAAAGGGTTAAATTACCATTTGAGTATCAAACTTTGTCCTTATGAATCTTTGCTATTAGGGTGAGTTGCTTTTCTCCTTGTTAGTCATTTTCATTTCCATGTCGATTTGACTATTATATTCTTCTCGACGTCTTTCACGTCGATTCGACTAAATGATGTTCTTAAAATGTCAACTCTAGTCGATGGGTGATCTTGATGGGTTGTCGAGTATTTCCCTGATTTCATATCTTGTTCCTTATTTAGATTTTGTGATTGTCATTATACATATATATATATATATATATATATATATATATATATATATATATATATATATATATATATATCAGTGTTGGCTAATATGGCGAATAGGGGGAGTAAAAACTTGACCCCAAAGTCGCATATTAACCTTGCCACCCTAACGATGATGTTGTCTTTGGTGCCTTTGGGGATTATTGTGTTAACCCTTAAAACATCATTTAGATGTACAGGGAATTTTATTTATGTGTGATGATATTGTTCTACCCCTTTTGGGAATCGAGCACCTTTAAATATTATTAATTTATATATATGACCTTTATTGTGTAGGCTGACCACTCTCCATGATGAGTGGAGGGAGTGGAGGCCAATTCGAACATATCATAAGCACTAACCCACTATCCACTCTATAATGGAAATGATGGCTCATTTGGAGCCTGTTAATCCACGAGGGTGGTGGAGATAAATAAACTATATTCTCCACCATCTAGAGAAAAAGGTGGCGAGACTCACTGCATAATAAAGAATGCATGCAAGAAGAACCCATCGGGGGGGTCATTGTGATTGTTGGTTGTCTTCCATTTTAGTGGATGGGGGAATTCGAAGAAGCGTGTGGAAACGTGGGTTGGCAGGGAAAGGTGCTATAGAAGTAGCGTAAGCGGATGATAACAAGCTCACTATTTGTGCCATCGTCAAGCAACATAAGCATTTAATCTTCTACAAGCTAGACTCAATTGTATAACTTGCATATACAGGTATGCTTTATAGTAGCAACATAAGTAATATTTCTATCGTTATTGTGTTGAATGTACGTAGCATACATAGTAACTATTGTTGTTGCTTTCATAATGTGTCGAATGTATGTAGTATACAAAGTGAATGTAATATTGTTGTTACTACCTTGTGGTGTCGGCTGTATAGTATGTATACAACATGCATGCTTTTGAGTAACTTTAGAGGGCTTTGAGGCCATATTTGAAACCATTGTATTAGTATTTGATAACACAACTCGAATGTATCTCAGACCCAAGAGGCCGAACCCTTATTATAACTAATGTATATAGAGTCTTGAATGCCAACTTGGCAAAGACTATCAACCTTTGATCTATTATCGACACACTTATTATCAAGTAATAAAGATACCAGCATTATAAGGTTGGGAGATATCGAGTAATGACTATTCTAAAGTTTATAAAGAAATTGTTTTGGAGTAGGCCGAGAGCCTTACTCTAACAAAGAAAGTTATATCATGAATCTTTACCCTTGATTGTGCCAAAGGCACTAAGCCTATTGGTCTTAAAGACTGTGAGTACCAATATTCGACCATGCATGATAGATATTATCCTATTTTTGGGTATCTTGTATGTGCGGAAAAAGGTTAAATGACTCCTCGGAGTTGAAGGAGATGTGTGAGAAGGTAACTTTTATGATTGCCCAAGCTGCCAAGTGAATGCCAAATCATGATGGTCGGGGAAGCAAACCCTCCATTGAAACTTATTTCTTATGTGAATGGAAATAATGTAGAACTTGAAACTTTTATGAATGAATGATATGGATGTTAATCCCTTTTTCATATGGCCATACCTTTTGAATAAGTATAGGGGTATCATGAACTCGTGGGGGATCATTGAGTTAGGGTCTTTTAATAGAACTAACCTATTATACTATTATAATGTAAGCCTTAGTCGACAAGAATTTGAATACAAACCTTATGACAAGGTAAACATGGAATTCGAACCTAGGAAGGTTATAAGTTTAAAAACACAATTGTTCCATTGATATTAAAGAAAGACAAGAATAGAGTGACGTGGAGTCACAGGTTCCTTGTTGCAAAGGCGACAAGACCTTAATGATTATGCTCCCGAAATAGAAGTTGTATGTCCATGAAATGGGCCAAGAATGAATTGAATCTATCTTCCTAGACTTAGTGAGGTCAAACTATGATTACTATAGGATGATACATCTTCTAAGTCAAGTCGAGGTGGTGGACATATGACTACATTCATTGCGGAATGTATATGTATGTAAATCTTTGGCCAAAGTAATGCATCCGTCTTTACATGCATTAGTCGGTCCACAGTGCTCCAGATGGCATAATGTTTCTAGTAGTGTCATACATAGTTAGAGTAGATCTATAGTTGTATGACCGTGAGACATTACGAAGGACACAACACCAGATACTCATATGGCAAACCTAATGGTTCCTTATATCTATACCTTCCATGAAGGGTAGGGCCACTTCTAGGTAGGAAGTTGTGCAGGGGACCGTCGATCTGTGGTTGGAGGAAAAGCACTCGGATGATGCTCAACTTCCCAAGCAGAAGACAAGACGAGAATTTTGAAGACAGATGTCAAAATTCCAAATGCAATGCTTTTCTTTATATGACTTGATAGTCAGTTTTTATGTATAATTTTATATTTGATGCCTTGAGCATAGCTTTGTACATGTATAGTGAAGGTGATTCACTAATGAGATATCATTGGATATTGTAATTCTAAGTTTTGTTATATTCTGAAAAAAAAACAACATGTTTAATTATTGTGATGATGATAATTCACTTTTGTTTAACTATGATTTGGTTAATCATGATGTATCCTAACGCTTAGTTAAGATGAATATTTATGGTTATTTTTGGATAATATGAAATGTCATGTTACAAAAGCACAACTGAAAGTCTCAAGATTGGGCACCCAAGTTGTCCCAATCCATTTCAGTTAACTGAAGTGTTCCAACACACATAAATGTCATGCAAACAACATGCAGAATCGATGTCCCCAAAATTATTCTGTAACAACCTATTTTGTAACATGCAAGAGTCATGCAACCACCTATAGCATCATGCAAGAAGTATCCAAAACTGATCATGAGTTAGAGTGTCATGCAAGATACATGCAACACCATATAAGTAACATGTAATTCCATGCAAATGACATGCAAGTCACATGCAAGTACATGCAAGTTCATATAAGTGACATGCAACAACATGCAAGTCCATGCAAGTAACATGCAACAACATGCAAGCTCATACAAGTGACATGCAACAACATGAAAGTCCATGCAAATAACATGCAACAACATACAAGCACATGCAAGCTCATACAAGTGACATGCAACAACATGCAAGTCCATGCAAACTTTTATGAGTTCATGCAAGCAATATTCCAAAATCATGCATCTTTAACTCCCTTGATAACTCCCACATCATATTCATGCAAATTGTACCAACATTATCCACTCATGCAAAAAAAAAAAAAAATCCTAATCTTCATTGGAAACACCTCCAAATTGAGCACCCAAAATAGCTCCCACCTCCTAGGAAGTATCACCAAGTTAACATAGACTTCAAGAAGTCAACACAAAGTCTCCATTGGCTCCATTTCCAAAATGGGTGCCCAAATTGGGTCCTACCTCATAGGAGTTAACTACAACATGTCATAGTGATATAATTAAATATTATTTTATCTCTCAATTCCCTATGTGTTGGAGAACACTTTCCAAGGACTTTGGAGACACATGAAATTGGTTAGGATTGCAAAGTTAGCGACAATTTATCCCAACATTATCCCACTTGACATTATACATTGCAATTACATCTTTGAGGTAATAAAATTATATATAACCACAAGGAAAAGCATCCCTTATCCAATAACGTACCATTGATTCTTCAACATGCTTTTGTGCTCCAACAAGATACATGTAAAAGCAACCATGATAACCACCATCTCAAACAAGAACTCCTCACATCATGTCACCCATGATAAGATAAGGAACATGCCAATGTGAAACATATCAACTGTCACTGAAACCTCTACCAATCTCCACATGAACATAAGCATCAAATTCAAAAGATAACAAATGATTCTGAGTGTCTGCCACACTCATACCAATTGGAATAGCAACCACAACAAGTTGCTAGCTCATCCAAACTATCCATATTTCAAACCAAGGTAAACAAAACCAACATAGGTAGAACTCCATGCCATCAACATATCAACCCAAAATTGTAATCAAGTCCCTATATATATCCCCCATGCTAATCATCCATCCTCCCATCGCAATGCAACATATCAATGCACAAATGACCAAAAACAAGGCCAATCTAGCAAAATCTGCATAATACTAAACGGATATGTGGATATTGACAGTCCACATCCAAGTTGTTGATGGTGTTTTTAGCACGCAGCAATGCTGGTAAGACACAAGGATATCTCATCTCTCTTGAAAGGAATCCTATACCAAATCTTTAGAAGAGGATTGCCCCAAGGTTTATACAGCTAGGTCTTAGCTCGCAGGATAACTCAGTGAACATGTATTAGGCTGCTCCAACCAAGGGGAATTACATACAACATAGGTATGCAGAAACCCTAGGTGGTACAGACTATGAAGTCTGAAACTCTCCAGCAGATAATCAATGTAATGTTGCTCAAACCCTAAATCTACCAAATTTTATGTAAAGAAAATGCAAAAGGAAAAGGGAGAGAGAAGGGATAGAGAGATCCTATAGATAATTACAGAAATGATCAACACATAGATAGACATATTCCCAACAATAAATGAATCTCTGCTTAACCAGGCAGCCCACAATGCTACAAAGACTATGCAATCTTCTAAGGAAACACAAGGGTTTTCAAACTGTGGAAGATTAATTTGCACCCAATTCCTAGTGCAGTTCAACAAACTTACACAATCGAACTTAGCTCATAAAAATATGTCCAGACTAACCATGCACAATGACATACAATCAACAAGCCATCAATGGTATGGATAGGAAATCCATCAAATATTTGAATAATTAATCACAAATGCAACTGAATAACTAATTGGAAAAATGAAGAAGAACCATGATAACCATATTCAATCAACAAAATGAACTCAAATGGTAGAGGCAAATGAAATTTTGTTTGTATTGATTCAAAAAAATGGCAAAGTTTCAACAATTCTTTCTTCAATGCCTTCCTTGTAGCTGTTACAATGAGAGAAGTTGTCTTTATATAGAGAGGCAACCATACCAATTTTTTCAATGGATGGTGGAGATTAATTCAACACCAATGGCTAAAATTACATTGCATTTAATTTTAGTTGGTGGGTAGTTACATTCGGATTTGCTTTTGTCTTTTAGGAAAAAGATGAAATTACAACTTTTTAGCTCATGAGAACAAGATGAAATAGCAACTTTTTGAGTTGTCTAATGAGACAAATAACTTTTCTAATGAGTTGACTGGTCAAGAAGAGTATGTGGCACATTTTTTATGAAGGCATGTCCAAATGGATGCTTACTGGACTGACATTTGATGACTGGATGGCTGGGACAGCTGTGAACATGTTCTGGACATTGAACAGGATCTACATGAACAATAGTGATGTAGGCATGATCTTCAGTATCTTCTAGCTCCTAGGGCTTATCTCCATCATCTTTGACATCATACTAACTTCCTTTTGCAGGTACAACAACAATTTGGTTGATAAAATGATGATTCTGCATATCTGGATTAGCAGTGTATTTCTGGGTTTTCATCCTCCATGATGGCTCCAACAAGCTCCTTTGTCCTTTCAAACCTGCAATTGACAATGCCAAGCATCAATTTCATCATAAACAAATCATTTTCCATCAATATATATCAAAATATATCTATTTGCGGGGAGGGGGCTGGCTCGATTGGCTAAAAAAATTCATTGCGGTAAAGGTCACGAGGTCCAGTCTCCCCCCATCCCCGTGGTACCAAAGGGCGTGTCGTGCCAGCGTCACCGGTCACGTGAAAAAAGTTTACCAGGCACACTATAGTTTATAGGGGGAGCTACCCGATTCCTGCAATCTATATATATATCCATTTGCAGCCATGGATCAATCTAGGACAGCTCAAAATCAACTTTGTTGCTTATGAACAACTTCACAAATTTGGTATTTTTCAATGATTTTTTGAGTTTTTTTAATCATTTTTGACTACCCATTTCATATTTATGGTGATATGGGATGTTTTTGTGTCCATTAGGATTTGGTAGGAGGCTTTTATTGCATTTTTACACTCTTTTTTGCAAAAAGCAGGGTTTTTTGGGTCTACTAGATATCCATGTGCAGTAGCATTAATTTGATGCAAAAGATGCTCAAAATCCATACTAACATGATAAAAAATGCCTAAGAAGATGCAAAAGAATGATACGAAAATCAAATTCATCAATTAAACCAAGTTTGCATCCTTAAAAAATGAGTTTTCCAACTCAAATCATCAAAAAGTGGGGTTTTCTGCTCCTACTGGATATATCCAGTAGGGTGCTATTTTAGCGTCGGTAGGGAAAATGGAGTCAGTAGGATAAGCGGGCATTTTGAGTTCTAGTGGATATATGCAGTAAGGTAGCATTTTAGTGCTGACCCTTCAAAAAGCTTTTAGCGGAGGTTTTAAGGGCAACCGGATAGCAGGCTTTTTAAGCGCTACCGGATATATCCTATTGAAGTCGATTTTAGCGCAAATCCAGTTGAAGCAAATTTTAGTATAAAACCTTAACAAATAGTTTAAAGCCTTCTAGTAGGGAATTTGAAGGCAACTGGTTATATCTCATGGATGTCAATTTTAGTGCTATCCAGTTGGAGGCCTTTTTAGCACTAGACTAAGTCATGAAGGTTCAACGCTAATATCTGGTACCACTGGATATTAGCGTAAAATGCAGTAGAGGCAGTTTTTAGCGATAGATTTTGAAATGCCTTGACTGATAGTATATTTAAAAATATATTAAGTAATTTCCTATACTTTAAATATTTTGAGATATACTATCAGGATGTTTGAGATAGGTCCTAGATCCATCAGATTTAACATGCAGATTCTAGATTTTGGAGGATCCACCAGATTTCAGACTTAACCATTTTTTCAAGATTTCAAGGCTTCAGACTTAGCCAATTTCAGAGCTTCAGGGACATGTGTCAGGGTTAAAGCACAATGACCCCTTAGTGAAATGTTGTGAAATTTGACATGATTTTGTAATTCTAAGGCATGGAAACTAGGAATTCCAACATGACACATCCTGCAGTAGCAGTTTAAGGATTATATCTAGTGACACAGGATTTTGACGCAAACTATAGTAACACCTACTTTTAGTGCAAAAGGCAACAAATGTCTATCTCTTAATCACAAACCCAATCAGGACTCCTCCAAATTAATCACGAAAGGCATCAAATAACTTCAAACATGCCATATACCCAAGTTTGGAATAAATCCTACATTCTAAGCACCATTTCACTTTCTCATCATCATAAGGAAGAAAGGGGGAGACTCTAAGCCAAAGCAAAAAGAGGGGTTCCCCATTTGGCAAAATGGGAAGTGTGTGCAAGGCACAACACAAGTCTTCAATGCAACCAATGGGTAAAGACAACCCACTAAACTGCACAGCCTGTAGATCCCAACAGTGAAACATGCAAACTCAACATCACATCGATAACCTGGAAACTGAGACAACCAAGATGATATCGTGACAATGATGAACATACATATCCAAAAACTCCTACTACATGGGTAATGTCAAATCTGAAAATAAGATCAAAGAAATTTAACAAATCCTCCTATAGCACTTCTTTTAGAGGATGTGGAAAACTCATCTAGCATATAGTGTCAAAACATATAATGATATGCATAAAACATCTCTCATTACCAATCTCCAAATAACTCTCCCAAGTCCTCTAAACCAATGAAGAAAGAGATCAAGAAGCTACCAAATTGTTGATAACAACAATGAAGTACAAACAACAACACTTGACTCCAATACAAAACCTCAACTCCATAAACATAAGAACCTTCAAGAAGAAGACAATATACTAGGTAAGAGAGAACCTAAAAATCAAACCATGTCTTTATACCACACTAATATGTGTCAAACTTTGTAAAGTACGATCTCTTTCAACACTCCCAAACGAAAAGAATATCAACATCTAACATTCAAATTATGATGAAAAATATGGCAGAAATAGATGTAAACCTCTCACTAAAAGTAGATCAAACTAGCCAAACATTCCCACCACAAAGGGAATATGCCCAAAACCACAAACCATTTCCTATACCTCTCTAAACAAGTCCTCAAAACTAGCTCCATAGCTCAACACCAAAACAATGAGAACAATAGAAATCCATAAAACCATGCATCTACTTCTCAACAATCTTTCAGGACTCATGAAACTCAAGACTAATGTATATGAGAAGACAAAAAATAAAGAATGCATCTGATAATTAGGTGGGTAAAACCTATTAGATCATTTACCTGTCGAGTAGACCAAGAGTGGGATACAAGTTTGTCCTCTGCATACAACACCAAATAAAAGCTTATAATAAAGGGTAACCTTCTCATCAGGTCCATAATGGACTCACATCCATTTCCAAGTGTAGGCTCCTCAGTCCTTTTGTTGAAATCTCATAATGAGTAATCATTTCAACACATATCTCTAAGTACAAGAGATATTCAGCCTCACCCAAGTCTCTTTAGTATCCATGAATTGTATTTTGATCACCGAATTGAGGTAGTTGCACCGAATCCTAGGAAGATATGCCGCCAAGGAGGATGCTTGCTATGGCCAATGTTGCTGGAAGAATGGAAGAAATGATAGAAATGCTGAGGACAATGAAAGTTAGATTGGATGTTGTAGAAGAAGAGGACTAAACCCCAGACATGAGGATGAAAGTGATGATGATGAATTTCAATCAACAAACTAAAATGAAGAAACCGTAGAAGAAGAAGAATTGGATCAAGTAAAGATGTTGAAGCTATTTTTAAGATGGGTAAGAGACCTAGAATGGAAGTATCAAACTATACCAGAAATTTAAACCCTGGGGAATTGATTGATTGGATAAATGACTTGGAGGAATACTTTGAATATGAAGAAATTGAAGATCCGAAGACAGTGAGATTTGCAAAAACTAAGATGAAAGGACATGTTTCTATTTGGTGGAAATAAGTTCAATTGGAAAGAAACATGAAAGGAAAAGATAAAATCATAAAATGGGATAGGATGGTGACAAAGTTGAAGAATCAGTTCATACCTGCTAACTATGAGTTGGAATTGTTGAAAAGATTGCAAAACCTAAGGCAAAAGGAGAAATATGTGAAGGAGTACACTGAAGAATTTCACAAGATGATTATCAGGACTGGACATAGTGGAGCAAGCAAGAAGAAAGTGGTGCGGTACATAAATGGATTGAGGATAAACATTCAAGAAGAACTAAGTTTGGTGAGGATGACAACAGTAAAAGAAGCATATCAGTTTGCGTTGAAAGTTGAAGATAAGATGAATAAGAGACTTGAGCAAAGGCAGAGAGGTAGAGGAAAATTTCAAAAAGATAGAACATATTTCAGAGGAGAAATATCATATGCGGAGTAGAACAAGGAGAATAGTCCATACTGGAAAGAAGACAGAGATAGTAATTCATACCAGATAGATGATAGAAATTTCTACCCCAATAGCAATGGGAATCATAATTCTTACCGCAACGAAGGATACCAGAGAGATGAAAGAGGATTTGATAAGAGATCATTCAGGGGAACTTGTTTCAAGTGTAGTGGCAAAGGACACAGAGCATTTGAATGTCATCAAGGGAGTACTAGCAAAAGGACAAAGAACAGTGCAAGAGTAGTTTATGCAGAGGAGAGCTTTATTTCAAGCAAAAACAACAAAGGAACCATCGCAAAGGAAAAGTTTGTTCCAAACAAGATGCAAATCAGGATGTAAATGTTGTAAAGTTATCATTGATAGTGGTAGTATAGATAATTTGGTTTCAGAAGAGATGGCGACTAAGCTGAATCTAGAGAGATTGAAACATCTGAAGCCCTACAAGATAGCATGGATTCAAGATGAGCACAAGGTATTGGTAGGTGAATAATGTTTGGTGAAATTCCATAAGGATCTTATGTTGATGAGGTATTGTGTGATATTATGTTGATGGATGTATGTCATATACTATTGGGAAGACCATGACAATATGATAGAAAGGCAATACATGATGGAAGGAAGAATACTTATACCATAACATCAAATGGAAAGAAACATATCTTGATACCTTTGGAAGAAGAGCCTAAAAGTGAAGTATGTCGAAATGCTAGAATCTATTTAGTGGATGGAAGGAAATTTTTGGATGGATTGAGACATGAGAACATGTGTTTTGCATTGATTCCAAAGAAGTGCGGCACCCAAAGTGCAAAAACTACTACCACAAAAGAAGAAGAACCACCACCAGAGGAGATAACTGAATTGTTGACATAGTACCAAGATATCATTCAGAGAATGTGCCTAAAGGATTGCCACCAATTTAGAGTATCATTCATCATATGAACCTTATATCTAGAGCCAGTTTGCCTAACAAAGTGGCACACCAAATGACACCAGCAGAAAATGTGGAGCTGAATAGACAAATACAAGAGTTATGCAGGAAAGGATTGATCAAAGAAAGTTTAAGCCCATGTGCGGTACCTGCAGTACTAGCACTAAAGAAGGATGGAGAATGGAGGATGTGTACAGACTTGAGAGAAATCAATAAGATCATAGTTAAGTATAGATTCCCATTGCCAAGGATGGATGACATCATGGATTGTTTAAGTGGAGTGAAATATTTCACAAAGATAGACTTGAAGAGTGGATATCATTAGATCAGGCTAAGAGAAGGAGATGAGTGGAAAACTGCATTCAAGACAAATGAGGGATTGTATGAGTGGTTAGCCATGCCTTTTGGATTAACCAATGCACCAAGTACTTTCATGAGATTAATGAATGAGGTTTTGAAGAGATTCTTTGGTAAGTTTGTTATTATATACTTGGATGATATTATGATTTTCAATAAGACAAAGGAGAGACATTTGTGGCATATTAGAAAAGTATTGTAGAGGTTGAGGGAAGAGAAGTTGATTAACATCAAGAAATGTAGTTTCATGAAGACATAGCTAGTGTACTTGGGATTTGTGATTTCTGTTGAAGGATTGAAGATGGACCCTGAGAAAGTTAGAGCAATTGTTGAGTGTCCAACACCTGTGAACATTGGAGAGGTAAGATCATTTCATTAGCAAGTTTCTATCGAAAGTTCATCAGAAATTTCAGCACTGTATGCACACCAATGATAGAGACAATGAGAGGCAACTGGAAGGATTTTAAGTGGACATCAAGAGAAAATAAGAGTTTTGAATTGTTGAAGCAGAAGGTGATAGAACAGCCAGTGTTAGCATTACTGGATTTTAACAAAGTATTTCAAGTTGATTGTGATGCTAGTGGAAGTGCAATAGGAGCAAAGTTAAGTCAAGAAGGGAGACCAATAGCATATTTCAATGAGAAGTTAAACGATACAAGGAGGAGATATTCAGTTTATGATCAAGAGTTCTATGCCATAATTCAAGCCTTGAAGAAGTGGAGACATTACTTGTTGCCAAAGGAATTTGTGATGTACATTGATCATCAAGCTTTGTAGTATTTGAACAGTTAGGGTAAGTTGAATCAAAGGCACATGAGATAGGTAGAATTCATGCAGAGTTACACATTTGTATTGAAGCATAGGAGCAGGAAGTCAAACAAAGTTGCAAATGCATTGAGCAGAAGAAGGAATTTGTTGATAGAGATGAGAGTAGAAGTACTAGGATTTGAAGAACTTAAGCATATGTATGAAGAGGATCTTGATTTTGTAGAAACATGGAAAGCATGTAAGGAACCTTTTGTGACAGATAGAAGTAAGTGGTTTGATTATTTCATTCAGGAGGATATGTTGTTCAAAGGAAATCAATTGTGTGTACCTAGGAGTTCATTGAGAGATAATTTGATCAAGGAGAAGCATAGTGGTGGATTAGAAGGACATTTTGGGATTGATAAGACATATCTTTAGTGCGTGAACATTATTTTAGGCCCTATATATATAAGAATGTAAGGAAATTTATTCAAAGTTACAGAATTTGTCAAGTTGCAAAAGGGAGTAGTCAGAATACTGGATTGTACAAATCTTTGATAGTACCACAGAGACCTTGGGAAGATATAAGCATGGATTTCATATTAGGTTTGCCAAGAACACAGAGAGGACATGATTCTATATTTGTAGTAGTGGACAGATTTTCAAAAATGGCTCATTTCATTCCTTGTAAGAAGACAAATGATGATGTACATGTTGTTGATCTATTTTTCAAGGAGATTGTGATATTGCATGGATTACCAAAGAGTATAGTTTCATATAGGGATACAAGATTCATAGGATATTTCTAGAGGACATTGTGTCTAGAAGAAGATGAAGACAAACCTAAAGTTTAGTTTAGCATTTCACCCACAGATAGATGGACAAACCGAAGTGGTAAATAAGAGTTTGGGTAACTTGTTGAGATGTTTAGTAGGAGATAAGGCAGGAAATTGGGATCCAATTCTACCACAAGTAGAGTTTGCATACAATAATTCAGTGAACAGAAGTATAGGGAAGACACCATTTGAAGTTGTGACTGAAATAAAACCTAGAGGAGTTGCGGAGCTGAGAGACATTAGTATGGATAACAAAAGAAGTGCAAAAGTAGAAGAATTTATAGGATATATGGAAATAGTACACAATCAAGTCAGGAAACATTTGGAAGAGATTAACAACAAGTATAAGGAACAAGCAGATGAGAAGCAGAGACATAAGGAATTTTTTGTTGGAGATGAAGTTATGGTATATCTTAGGAAGGAGAGATTTCTAGTGGGGACATACAACAAGCTGAAGATGAGGAAGTCTGGACCATGTAAGATTCTTAAGAAGTTTGATTCAGGGAATGCATATGAAGTGGAGCTACTAGAGACATTTGGTATATCACCTATATTCAACATTACAGATCTATGTCAGTATCATGAGGGAGAATCAAGTGATAGTCTTGAATATGGATTGAAGGACTAGTTACCACAGTAGCAACCGGAACAGATAGAACAAATCTTGGATAGCAGAGTTGGACGTAGCATCAGAGGCAAGTAGTATAAATAGTATTTGGTTAAGTGGAAAAGAAGACTAGAAGAAGATTCATCATGGATTTCTCAGGTTGAGGTAGACCGCCTTAGTTTTCCTCTAGTCCTAGCAAAGTGAGGGGCTCACTTTTTCAACAACCCCAGGTGTCTAATGCAGGAGCATCCTAGGTTGAAGGGAAATATTGCATCAACCAAAAATATTTGCTTTCTTTTCTTTTCTTACATTTTAGTTGCAGTTCAGTCATTTGTAGTTTTACCATTTCCTGCCATGTTCTACTACATCTTCATTTTAGAGCTCACGGGGTAGGATTTAGACTCTACACTATCTCAGCTATATTATATTCAGATTTCATGAGATTTGGACTTGTTTGTGGAAAGTTATCACTATCAGAAGATCATCAACATTCACAGAACAAAGCATTCTTCAGTCAGCTTGATAAAACAAGATTTGTGGAACATGCCCGTGACTTGCAAATCCAAATGGAACATCACACAAGGCAATTTGGGACCAGATAAACTTTTGTTGAGATCCGCATCGTGTTTCATTCACTTGCGGAGCATTACCAAGAGTTGCAGGCCGACCTACACGTCTCCTACACATTTCATCATTCATTGGAGTTTGAGATCTCTCTAGGCCAATGTGGAGGATTCTTGGAGCTAGAGAAGGATATATAAGCATTTCCTAGATGCTCTAGGAGAGTAGTTTTTATCTATCTAATGATTGAGTAATAAGATAGTTCTTTTTTGAATGCACTTCAATGTCATATCTTTCATGTATGTTATAAACCAGAAGGCAGACATGTGAGCCCTTAATTGTAGCCCGCATGTTGTTAGCATATAAGCATTGTAATTGTCTAATATATTGAGCATATAAATTTTCCATTACATTCTATTCTTGTGTTGTTTCCATTGTGTTTTACTCTGGCTACATGGTTGGACAGTCCCTTCCCAAGACCCTCCATCCATGACTGCATCATATTGTGAAAGAGGGTTTGATCTAGTGTGCATGCTAATTGTCATCATTCACCTTTTTCATACATAATAGATTGTCACACTAAATCACAATTGTATCTTACTTCAACCTAATGTCTCAACATAATCTTTGAAGCTAGACTATTTTCTTACAAGCATGAGTAGTTGCCATGTATTGTGCCTTTGTAGTCAACAGAGAAACCACATTTTTGCTCATCCAATTGATTGCACCACTGAACAAGGTAAGCATGCACCCAATAGTAGACTTCTTGTTATCCATATCATAGGTTATATCATAATCTATGAATCCTTATATATCCACTATCATGCTCAAAGCCTATCCTCCTTGGTAGCAAATTGAACACTTATATGTGTCTACATGATACTTGAAAACCCTCTTCGCTATAGTCCAATAATTTTTCTTAGATTAGACATATACCTACTTAAGACTCCCACTACTTGGATAATGTCCGGTCTAATGCAAAACACAAGACTACAAACTACATTCGCATATGGGACATGGCTCATGTCCTTTATCTCATCTAGTGCTAAAGGCACTGATCAACATAAAGATGTGTTCCCATAGGAATGGGAATACTCACTAGTTTGGAGTCCTCTATCTTCAACCACTATAAAATAAAGTTAACATACTTACTATGGTTGATCCAAAGTTTTGTGTTCTCTTTATCTCTTTTGATCTCCATCCCCTAAGATGAACTTAGCTACCCCCAAGTCCTTCATATCAAACTATGCTGAAAGTTGAGAATTTAGAGACCTAATCATATTCTTACTCTTACTTATCAATAACATGTCATTGACATAAAGAAAAATAATAGTTAACTAATCATCATCTTGTTTGAAGTAAATACAATGATTTGACGTAGCTCGAACATACCCCAATTTCAAAACATAAGTGTTGAACTTTTGATACCACATCTTAGGGGACTATTTAAGATCACAAAGAGACTTCTTCAACTTCTTACCCTTCACCATAAAATGTTATGGTTGTGTCATATAGATCTCCTTCTTCAAATCCCCATGTAGAAAAGTTGTCTTCACATCAATCCACTCAACCTCAAGGTTAAATACAACAACAACAAATAACAAGAATATGATAGATGTTAGCTTCACAATAAGAGAGAATATCTCACTGAAATCAATTCCCTCTAAATAAGAATAGTCCTTAGCCACTAACCTTGCCTTATACATCTCAACTTTTCCCTCTAAATTGTATTTCTTCTTGAAAACCCATTTGCAACCAATAGGTTTCCTATCTTTGGGAAGTTTCACCTATTGAAAAATAGAGCAAACTATTGTAACACGAATATCAAACTAAATATATAGATTTTATCATGTTCATGTATTAACCAACTTGAAATGAAATGCAGAAAGCATAAAATCAACAAACCATGAAATTACAACACATAACACCAAGTGTATGTGTAGAAACCCTTTTAGGAAAGAACTCCACCATCAAAGAGAGCACACTTGTCTATATTAATCTTCTACATATGAATATGAATACATGTACAACAAACTTCTCCCTTCAATTTGATATAATTTTGGTAGCGTTTGTGTACCTGTAAGATGTCTTCAACCTATTACAATACCACTATTATAATGCTCCAATATATAGAACAATAAAAAACAAGAAACCATAAATGGTTTACAAAACAAGGGGCAAATACCATGGGCTCAAAACTAGGTGGCCATATCCTCCATGCAAAAATCCAACACCTATATTCAATTGGTCAACCTCCTATAATAAAATGCAACTCCTTTTACACCACTTAACATCATAAATCTCATCATAATGGTTAGATTCCCTCATTAAGCCCACTTTCCTAGTTCTTGGCACTCCACATGGGCAAATTAATGCCTTGTCATAGCCCGTGATGAGAAAGATGCTCCATAATTCCCATTTGATTTCTTTTGTATCTCATCATTAATGTCATTACAAATACATGTAAGAGAATAAAATAATAATAAATAATTATCTCCACACATATAGGAGCATCCACTTTCACCCTCTCCATGTTCCTTGGAGTACACACATTATTTACTGTCTATAATTAAAATCAAGGCTTTAGGATTGCAAGGTGAATGACACCTATAATCCTAACAACACCAAGTCCCATGCCATATTCTTCTTTAATACAACCATATCCTCATACATGGCCTTCTTCTAGTACTTATTTTTTATAGATTCCATTACCTCCTTCACTATTCTAGGTTCATCCTAGTTAGCAGATAGTAAAAATGCATTTGAAATTAGGTTTTTTGCACCTGTCAAGTTGCTTTCTTTGCCAAGTGGATCTCCTAAAGAGTGGGGTTTGAGGTTGTTCTTCTTCTTCCTTTGAACTCTTTGAACTATCCTCCCCATGAAGTCCATTCAAAACCTTTGGTCTAATATAAGGTGTAGCATCCCCTATCTTTGGCTTTATTTTCACCTTTGTTTTTGCCTCATCATTTGATCATAAAGGCTTAGGAGAGGATCTGATCTATTTTAACTCTAGACTATCTTTCTAGCCTTAGTATTCCAAAGCTTGTACCCTTTCACACTATCAATGTATTGATGAAGATACACTTTGCTTCTTTGAAATCTAATTTGTATATCTTCTCCTTAGCCACATGTACATATTCCTCATAACTAAAACCCTAATATGCTACAACAAATTATACTCTCCTAATCAAGCCTCCTCGGGGGTTTTATCACAAGAGATAAAGTAGGAGACCTATTAATTAGGTAACAAGTTGGGCTCATATCTTCTACCCATAATTTTGCTCCAAATCTACTCCATTGGGCATGACCCTAGTTCTCTCACATAGCATCATGTTCAATCTCTCTGCAACTCCATTCTATTGAGGGGTGTATGTAGTTGTCTTATCCCTCACAATACTAGGTTCCCTACAAAGATTATCAAACTCTATTGAATATAATTCTCCACCATTATCTATCCTCGACATCTTGATCTTCTTCTTTGTTATCAACAAGAGTTTTTAACCCTTCAAACTTTGATAAGATATTAGATTTGTGTCTAAGGAAAAATACCCATTATTTCTTAGAGAAGTCATTAATAAAATATACATAAATGATGCAGGAGCATCCAGTGGTGTAAGGGCAATCTTGTATCACCCAAAAAGAAGTTAATTCAAAATCATTGTATTTGTTTTCATTTCTTTCCATAATTAGTGTTTCTGGTTCCATAATATCCAGAATAATGATGTAGAACTTTCAGTTTTTCCAAAACTACTAAAAATAGCAAACTGCCAGTTTTGGAAAGGTTACCTGCCATTTTAGGAAAGTTTGCATTTGGACACGGATTGAAGCGAAAACTTACAGAAAGTTACATAACGGAAATATAAGACCTTTGGCGAAGGAATTAGGTAAAGATCATTTGTGAGCTAAAAGATATTAAAGTTTTTATTTTCTGAAAAGCCCCTAAAAATTTCTGAAACAGGATATGAGGCACTAAAACATCCCATAACGTCCTAAAACGTTGATAGAAATCATTTATGCATGATAGTTCACATCGCGATCTTTCCGGCGCTTAAAACAGTTTGTCAATCAGACACTCAGATCAAAAGTTATGCTTCCCAGAAGTTGACCTACTTTTGGAGGGAGTTGCAAATTTTGAAATTTAGTTGGAGGCTGCCAAAAAGTGCTATTTATGACTATTTTGGAAACCCTAGGCAGGGGAGACTTAAGGGGGAAAGTGTAGAGTCAAGAATAGGGAGAAAATAGAAACCCTAGCTGATTTGGGGTTACAGAAGGTAGAAGATTCCAGAGCCTGGTGATGTGTAGCTGTAGTGTGTTGCAGCCTGTGGAGGATTGATTCCTCTGATTGTAATTGAGCTTATGTACTGTAATGAGTTGCCCAGATCAATAAAGAAATATTCTATTTTTCTATGTTCCATTTCTGTTGTTTTATGTTTTATGATTTACCCCCTTCATCAAGTGGTATCAGAGCAAGGGTTCCTGAGTGTGTAGATAGATCACCGACCGTGAGGCAGTTTGCACCAAGACCTGAGGTTGTGGGTTTGCTACAGAGATCAAAATGCCTCCACAAAGAAACCGTATTGGGAGGAATGCTTTGACAGAAGAGGGTTTTAGAGCCCTGCAAAGGCAGATCGATGCATTGCAAGAGGAGCTACGAAGAGGGTTCGATCTAAGAACAAGAGAAGAAAGTGAAGATGAAACTAAAGAAGATCTATCTAAGGAAGACCAAGAAGCTGCAGGAGATCCTGCAGAAGTTAGGTTGTTGAGGGCCATTTCGAAGATTGGAAAGAGGCCTAGGATCAAAGTTTCTACGTATTCTAGAGATTTGAATCTGGAATAGCTTATTGATTGGATCAATGACATGGAGGAGTATTTCGAGTATGAAGATGTGGAGGACCTAGATCGGGTCAAGTTTGCAAAAACAAAGTTGAAGGGCCACGCCAGTATTTGGTGGAAGGAGGTCCAATTAGAGAGGAACAGAAGAGGAAAGGGAAAGATCACTAGATGGGATCGGATGGTGGAGAAACTGAAGAAGCAGTTCATTCCTGTGGACTATGAGATGGAGTTGCTGAAGAAGCTGCAAGGACTGAAGCAAGGTAACAAGTCTGTTAAGGAGTATACGGAAGAGTTTTATAAGATTACTATTAGGACAAGCCATGCAGAGGCCAACAAGGAGAAGGTAGCCCATTACATTAATAGGTTGAGGCCAAGTATTCAAGAGGAGTTGAGCCTGGTCAGAATGACCACCATAGAAGATGCATACCAGTTTTCCCTGAAGGTGGAAGAGAAGCTGAATAAAAGATTTGATAGCAAGCAAAGGGGAAGAGGTCAAGGCGGAAGGACTGGTGGAAGACCCTATGGAGGTTGTAATGAAGATCAAAATAAAAGTGAAGAAGCTGGCACCAGTCAGAATCAAAGAGGAGATAATGCCTACCACCATCGTGACCAGAATAATGGTGAGCAAAGAGGAAGAGGAAGAGGTCGACCTAGGCAAGGGCCTAGAAGAGGAGGTTTCAAAGGAACCTGTTTCCAATGTGGAGAAGAAGGGCATCAAGCATATGAGTGTCTGCAACATCAAGGAAGGAAAAATAGAAGACCTAAAGGTAATGCACAAGTTGCACATGTAGATGAAGATGTACATTCTAAGCATTCTGAAGATGTTGAAAGGGGAGAAACCCTAGTTGTGAGAAGAACTTTGTTGAATGAGGAGAAAGAACCCAATCAGAGGAAGAGTTTATTCTGCACAAGGTGCAAATGTGAAGGTAAGTGTTGTGATATTATTATTGATAGTGGAAGCACTGACAATCTTGTTTCAGAGGAGATGGTTGACAAGTTGAAGTTGACAAGAAGAAAGCATCTGCATCCATATCAGATTGCATGGTTGCAGAAGGACCATAGAGCTTTGGTCAATGAGCAGTGTTTAGTGAAGTTCAAGATTGGTGACTACCATGATGAGGTGTTGTGTGACATCATACCGATGGATGCATGTCTTATGTTATTGGGGAGGTCATGGCAGTATGATAGGAGCGTTGTCCATGATGGCTGTGCAAACACATACTCCCTAACAAAGGATGGAGTTTGTCATAAGTTGAAGCCCTTGAAGGAGGTGGAAGAAAAGGTATGTAGTACTGCCATAATTTGCTTGGTAGATGGTAGAAAATTTTTGGAGGGTATGAAGCATGAGCGTCATTGCTTTGCATTGATTCCTAAGATTAGTCAAGAGAAATGTGAAGATGTACCAGCAGAAGTTTCAGATATGTTGGGAGAATTTTAGGACATTATCTCTGATAATGTACTGGAAGGTTTACCACCGGTGAGGAAGATAAGTCACCAAATGGATTTGATACTAGGAGCTAGTTTGTCGAACAAGGCAGCCCACAGAATGACTCATGCAGAGACTGAAGAGATGAACAGACAAGTTCAAGCGCTGTTAAGGAAGGGACTGATAAGGGAGAGCCTAAGTCCATGTGCAGTACTTACAGTACTAGCACCAAAGAAAGATGGAGAATGGAGAATATGTACAGATTCTCGGGCCATCAATAAGATCACGATCAAGTATAGATTTCCATTACCCAGAATGGATGACAAAATGGATTGTTTGATTGGTGCCAAGTACTTCACGAAGATTGATCTGAAGAGTGGGTATCACCAAATCCAAATCAGAGAAGGAGATGAATGGAAGACAACCTTCAAGACAAAGGAGGGTTTGTATGAGTGGTTAGTCATGCCATTTGGGCTAACCAATGCACCAAGCACATTCATGCGGCTCATGAACGAGGTACTGAAAGAATTTTTGTGAAGTTATGTTATTGTCTATTTGGATGATATTTGATTTTCAGTAAGACTTGGGATGAGCATCTGGTGCATATCGAAAGAGTTCTAGAGAAGCTAAGGGAGGAGAAGTTGTTGATTAATTTGAAGAAATGTAGTTTTGCAAAGAAGGAGTTGGTATACCTGGGATTTTTTGTCTAAGAGGAAGGTCTTAAGATGGACCTAGAAAAAGTAAGGGCTATCATTGAATGGCCTACGCCAAGGAGTGCTATGAAGGTACGATCTTTTCATGGTTTGGCAAGTTTTTACAGAAAGTTTATCAAAAAATTTAGTAGCATTTGTGCACCCCTAACGGAGACAATGAGAGGGGATAGAAAAGAGTTTAGATGGACTAAAGGAGCCGACAAAAGCTTTGATGCATTGATGCAAAAAGTCAAAGAGCAACCTGTTTTGGCACTTCCAAATTTCATTAAGGTATTTCAGGTAGATTGTGATGCTAGTGGTAGTGCCATAGGAGCTGTTTTGAGTCAAGAAGGTAAGCCCATTGCCTATTTTAGTGAGAAGCTTAATGATGCCAAGAAAAAGTATTATGTTTATGATCAGGAGTTTTATGCAATAGTTCAGCCTTTGAAGAAATGGAGGCATTATTTGTTGCCAAAAGAGTTTGTTTTATATATTGATCCTCAAACTTTGCAGGATCTTAATAGTCAAGGAAAGTTGAACCAAAGGCATTTAAAATGGGTTGAGTTTTTGCAGAGTTATACTTTTGTTTTGAAGCATAGGAGTGGGAAGTCCAACAGAGTTGCAGATGCCTTGTGCAGAAGGCAAAATTTGTTGATAGAAATGACGATAGAGGTTGTTGGGTTTAATGAGCTCAAAAGTTTGTATCCTAAAGATCCAGATTTTGCAGAGGCTTGGAAAGCTTATCTGGAACCTGTTACTTTGGACATGACAAAATGGTTGGATTTCATAATCTAAGATGGCATGTTGTTTAAAGGAAGCTAGTTGTGCATTCTGAGGAGTTCCATGAGAGAGAACCTGATTAAGGAGAAGCATAGTGGAGGATTGGTTGAACACTTTGGTTGAGATAAGACCATTGCTATTGTTGGTGAAAATTATTATTGGCCACAGTTGCATCAAGATGTGAGGAAATTTGTCCAGAGTTACAGAGTGTGTCAGATGGCAAAAGGAACAAGTCAAAATACAGGGTTGTATTAGCCATTACCTATATGTGAAAAGCCATGGGATGATATTAGTATGGATTTTGTTCTTGGTTTACCAAGGACACAGAGAGGGCATGATTCCATTTTTGTGGTGGTGGATAGATTCTCAAAGATGGCACATTTCATTACTTGCAAGAAGACTAATGATTATGTTCATATTGCTAAATTATTTTTCAGGGAGGTGGTGAGATTACATGGTCTACCAAAGAGCATAGTTTCAGATCGAGATGCCAAGTTCGTTGGTTATTTCTGGAGGACATTGTGGAAGAAGTTGAAGACAGATTTGAAGTTCAATTATGCACACCATCCATAGACTGATGGACAAACGGAAGTGGTGAATAGGAGTTTGGGTAACCTGCTATGATGCTTAGTAGGAGATAAGCCCAAGGGATGGGATTTGATTTTACCATTGGCAAAATTTGCTTACAACAATTCTGTCAATAGGAGTACTGGTAAATCACCATTCCAGGTTGTATATGGGAATAGTCCAAGAAATGCTTCAGAGTTAAGGAATCTGGACAAAGGAGAAAAGACAAGTGTTGAAGCTGAAGACTTTGCAGAACATCTGAAGAATTTACATGAAGAGGTGAGAAAGTACATTAATAAGATGAATATTCAATACAAGGCTAAGGCAGATTAGAAGAGGAGATATAAGGAGTTCCAAGTAGGAGAGGAAGTCATGGTTCACTTGAGAAAAGAAAGGTTCCCAATTGGAACATACAATAAGCTAAAAATGAAGAAATTTGGACCATGCAGAATCCTGAAGAAGCATGATTCATGAAATGCATATGAGGTAGAGCTACCGAGTGGGATCAATATTTCCCCTATTTTCAACATTGCTGATCTATTAGAATATCATGAAGGTGGAACAGAGGATGGACCAATAGAAGAATAGTGGAGTATTCTGACATCTACTTCAACAAAGGAGATAGAAGAGATCTTGGATAACCGTGTGGGAAGAAGTACTTAGAATAGGCAATATGAAGAATATTTGGTGAAATGGAAAGGAAGGCCTATTGAAGATTCTTCTTGGTTGTCTAAGGCAAAGGTTGACCATTTGGGTTTTCCTCACACAAACATCTGAGACGTGACAGGGTCCCTTCTCAAATTACCCTGGGTGTCTGATGCAGGAGCATCCAGTGGTGTAAGGGCAATCTTGCATCACTCAAAAAGAAGTTAATTCAAAATCATTGTAGTTGTTTTCATTTCTTTCTATAATTAGTGTTTTTGGTTCCATAATTTCGAGAATAATGATGTAGTACTTTTAGTTTTTCCAAACCTGCTAAAAATAGCAAACTGCCAGTTTTGGGAAGGTTACCTACCATTTTAGGAAAGTTTGCATTTGGGCACGGATTGAAGCGAAAACTTACAAAAAGTTACATAACAGAAATATAAGACCTTTGGCGAAGGAATCAGGCAAAGATCATTTGTGAGATGAAAGATATTAAAGATTTTGTTTTCTGAAAAGCCCCTAAAATTTTCTGAAATGGGATATGAGGCACTAAAACATCCCATAATGTCCTAAAAAGTTGATAGAAATCTGTTTACAAATTTTTGGCGTGATAGTTCACATCACAATCTTTCTGGCACTTAAAATAGTTTGTCAATCAAACACCCGGATCAAAAGTTATGCTTCCCAGAAGTTGACCTACTTTTGGAGGGAGTTGCAAATTTTAAAATTTAGCTGGAGGCCACCAAAAAGTGCTATTTATGACTATTTTGGGAACCCTGGGCGGGGGAGAGTTAAGGGGGAAAGTGTAGAGTCAAGAATAGGGGGAAAACAGAAACCCTAGCTGATTTGGGGTTACAGAAGGCAAAAGATTCCAGAGCCTGGTGATGTGTAGCTGTAGTGTGTTGCAGCCTGTGGAGGATTGATTCCTTTGATTGTAATTAAGCTTATGTATTGTAATGAGTTGCCCAGATCAATAAAGAAATATTCTATTTTTTTGTGTTCCATTTATGTTGTTTTGTGTTTTATGATTTACCCCCTTCATCAATAAAATAGCTATTTTCCTAGAGATGGTACATCCATAGGATCAAATACATCACTATGAATCAAATTAAAATCCCTATAGATCTAACAAAGCTCAAATAAAAACTGAATGTACATAATGTTCATTAAAAATTAAAATCTAGGCAACAATTAGTTGGCCCCTCTACTAAGTTTTTACATTTCAAGGCCCTTAGACCTTTCTCATCAATGTGGCCCATACACCCATGCAACAACATGATCTTCTCTATTAGAAGCCTATGATTCCTTGAATTAAAAAAATCAAAAAATTTACGGATTCAAGCACAACTTTGAACATCAAACCATTAACAACACTACTTACTCTACACCCCTTATGTTGGTTCCCAAAAATAGTAGGTCCAAAACCCTAGAGTATGTTCTTCACTGCCCAGGCTAGGGGTGTTGTCAAGATGGTGGAGTAGAGGCTCGTAATAATTTGAGGATGATTAAGGGCCAATTGATGAGAGTGGGTATGCTCTCCTACACTTTGAGCTTAGCTAGACTCGGGAGGGTGTTCCTAGAGGTATCCTTAATAGGTTTTTGAATCATTCAGAATGAAGTATGAGTAATACTACATCAGCCATACTTAATGCATGGTTGACTATATTTGTCACTAGGTCAAGACCAACTAGATGGATGAGACCTCTTGTTAAGTTGATTACTACATAATGCAGGCATGCATGACATGATTCTCCAATGACTTGAACAATGAAGGTTGCTTAAGATGAATCCCTAGTATTAATGATGAATCATAAACAACATGTGAAACCTAATCTACTCCTACAGCTAACTAGAGAGAGATTTAATATTCTATGAATGTTGGTTCTTCACCAATTAGACTGGTGCCTACTCCATTGGGCAATAGAGTCATGAACAACAAAGATGAAAGAGATGCACCTAGTAAAACATCAACAGAACCATATGTGTATTCTAATACAAATCAAAAATGCATTACATGCAATAGAAATACTTAATAATCCATAGAAAAACTAAAATAACCCATTTGAAATGAAGAAGAGACCATTACAAAATCCTTGAAATGTATTAGATGTTGTCACACATACATCAAATCCTCATTACACTCATGCCAACAAATGTGGCAAGAGAAAATATACAACTATGATTATATATTTCCTTGAATCACTACAAAGCACCATGGAGACATACCATTACATGGAAAATGTGCTTTACAAATCCTTCCTAAGATGTACCAAATGCATTCCTTCATTTGTAGATAAAACTAGCTTTGTTTGATGCTCTAAAATCACCTAAGGCACTTGTAGACCCAAATTGGCTCAACGGCCAACCACAATTACATCTTTTTCATGAATATATAGCATTACTTTTTTGCTATTATAGTTTGGGCGGGAATCACCTACCCTACCTACCTCTGTACCATCCTTGACCAATCTTAGTTAATGCCCACCTACCTGCGATTCATTTTCATGGTGCTTTGATGGTATTCTCTGGAGATATACAGGTGTTAGAAGAGAGGAACTCATGAAAAAATTGTGTCAAAACATGTTATTGGCATTAAAAAATGCCTTATCAGAGAATTGGTGGCTTTGGGAACTTTTTAAAACTTTTTGGTGATTTTGGAGGTTCACAAACCTCTGAAATCATTGAAAGCCATTTCCATGTTCATCACTTCCCAATCAACCCTTTTGGTTTTTTGGCACTTTGGAAAACTAACAAATCACTTCATGTTTTCAACGAGTTCTCAAACTCATGAAACTACTGAAAGCCACTTTCTTTATTTCTATTTCCTCTTGTTTCTTTCTTCTTCTTCATTTTCAGTGTTTCGGCAAGTTTGTGAACTTGCAAGCTTGTCAAAAGCCACTTTATCTTTTCAATTTTCATCTTTTTCTCTTACTTTTTGGAAACTTGGGAAACTTAGAAACCTTTTCGGTAGGTTTACCAATTTGTGAACCTACCAAAAAAGTTAAAACTTTTCATTTCCTTTCTTCTTCCTCTCATCTTTCCTTCTTTATTTCTAGTAATATGAGAATTCACAAACCTTTTGATAGGTTCACCAATTCGTGAACATGTCAAAAAGTTGAAACACAAGGATTTTTGAGCTTTCGTCAGGTTTTCAAACATGTGAACCGACTGAAAGGCTTCTACACTTGGAGGATTTGAAGGATCAAGAGGATTTTTGAAGGACTCCTGAGGGTTTTTCAACATGGGTAAACACATGAAGGATTTTTAGAGGATTTTCGATGATGGGGGACCATAACATAGGATTTTTGGAAAATATTTAGGCATGTGCCAACATCTTGCACACAATTTCCTTACACATAGATGCATATCTATTAGTATTATTTCATACACATCTGTGCACAAGCATTAACCTTACTAGTTCTACACTCACGAGTTCTTTATGTGAAAGCCTTAACAAATTCCTCAAATCATCTTCAAGCATTATACTTCACATATGCTCCTTCACATTGTGTGCTACAATACATGCACCTTCACATCATGTACCCCAACACATGCTTTGCCTAGGTTACAACTTTGTATTGGACCATATGCATGTAAGACATAGAACATTAACATCCACATGTTATGTTTCCATGTGAGTGTGACACCTGGTGGGCCCTGTGCCATAAGAAATTACTCCATACAAGTTTGACACTTAAGACCATATGCATCTAGCACATGGTGGCATCCCATGCCACATGTATTTTATTATGTGTCAGACACATGTTAGCATGGATATGGCTATCAATTATCAACCTCTCCTATAAATATTGGCATTGTACACCTTGTACAAGGGATCCATAAGAGGGAAATCATTCATGCTTTTGACTTGGAAATCCAATACTCTAGACCTATGATTTCAATACTCTATCCCAATCTCAACATATCAAATTACTCTTTGCATTTGGTACATTCCTTAGTATAGTCTAGGCAAATTAGGAAGGATGTCTCATCCTATTTTTTAGCATGAGATTTCTCATTCTTAGCGTTTTCTATAAAGAATACTCTGATGTATTTATCCCTATTCTTATATTGAATAGAAGTAGCATTTTTTCTAATCTCATGTTGTTTGAATATGTTATATTTTTTCACATCTTATCTAACAAGTTCCATTTCACATTTTATAATTCATAATACTACTTAAGTGATTCTTGTAGCTTAGATAAGTTGTGGATTATCCTTTAATTGTCTTCCTAGGCTCAAATTGCATTAGTTGCATTCCATGGTGCTAGAATCTCAATAGAATAGAGTTCCAGAATGAAATCTCTTAGCTAATATCATGGCCCCACACAATAACTTGCATATATCTTGTTGAAAATCACTTGCACACCAATATCATCCATTTTACTTACAAAAAGTAGGTTTCTTACCAAATTTGAAATGTGTAGAACATTGGAGAGGGTTTTGGTCCTTCCATCTCCAAGTGCAAGCATTACTTTGCCTCATCCAATGATTTTAAGGGAAGATTTATTTCTCAATGACACCCATCAAGCATCGAAGATTTCATAATTTGAGGACCATTCCTTGTTGGAAGTCATGTGAAAGAAGGCTCTAAAATCAATTAGCTATGAGCCCTCATGTGCATGTGTAGAAAAGGTTGCAATGAAAGCATGACCACCATCATCATTAGAATATCTTGAGTTTGAATCATCACCAAACTCCTTCTTTTCCTTGTAGTCCTTTGTGATGTGTCTAGTTTTACCATAGTTCCAACATTTTACCTTAGATCTACTAAGAGACTTGGATCTCCCCTTAAACTTTGCATGCTTGTCCTTCTTCTTTCCCTAGTTGCCCCTTTCCTTTACATGACCTCTAATAGTTAAGGCATCTTTGACAAATTATGATGTTTTCAATCTCATCTTCTTGGAGAGTAATGCACCCACCACCTCATCAAGCTTCAACTCTGAGATGATGCTCTTGATTGTCATTACTAGGTTATCCAATGTATCAAACAAACAACATAGAAAGGTTATGTTATGTTACTCCATGTCCATTTTCACATCCATAAATGCTAACTAGCTCACCACAACATTGAATTCATTTAGGTGCTCTTTGATAGAGTCTCCATCACTCATCCTTAGGGATTAAAGCTTATTCTACAAAAATAGATTATTGATAAGTGAATTTTTTTGGTACAAGTTCCCTAATTTATTTTAGAGGTTTTTGGTAGTGATTTCTTCCAATACATTTAAGTGTATTAAATCTACACAACAAAACTGAACAAGCCTCCTTGCCTTTTTATCAATCACTATCTAGTCTTTGTCTTTCATCCTAGAAGGTATTTGTCTAGAAACTGCTATCCACATATCTCTATGAATGAGGAGATCCTCCATCTAAAAACTTCAAACCTCAATGTTTGTTCCATTAAACTTCTCCACCTCCATTTTAAAAGTGTTTGGCATATTTGTTTCTCGAAACACAAGATTAGTTCTACGAAAACTTCAATTTGAGCAATGATTAATATAAAAATAGTCATACTCCTGCCATGGATCTAACAATTTGGCTAGAATTTGATTCCTAAATAAAAGCAAATATGCACTAAATCCTATCTAATCCTATGAGGACATCATTACGAGTTATTCCAATGTAGGTAAATTTTAGCAGAGTTTTGGCATAGTTACAACACTTAAATAAGAACAAGAATATAAGAAAAAAAAATAGAAGAATGAATCACATAACATAGAATGGCACTAGATGTACCCTAGAAAGCCCTCTTAATGGGGAAATCTTAGCCTCTAAAGCACTGCACTCACTAAATATTCAACAATTAGTAATTACAATATAATAGTAGTCTTCATGCTTCAAAGAAGATCTGCACTATAAACCTAGAGGAATGGTAACAACATAACCTTGCATAAAACTAAACATAATATCTCTATCCCAAGCTCTCAATATATAGGCCAAGGAGACTTGAGAAAACCATGAGTAGTTTTCCAAAATTGTAAGATCAAAACCATGAGCCAAAAACAAGGTAAGGTGAACTATCTTGTTTCTCCACCTTGATGCTTAGAGTTTTGGTGCCTTGATCTTAGAACTGCACTTTCTCCGAGGAGTCATTGGTGTTGTTAGAAAATAAAGTTATGATGCTACAACTAATTTTATGTTTGGACCAGTCTTTCCAACTCCACTTCATTTTGCTCCAATAAGGCTAGGTTTTGAAACTGCAAAGTCATCTATCTAGTTTTGAATCAATTGTTTAACTACACAATTGTTTAAAATGGAAATATTCAGACCAAGTTCAAACCTATGCTCCACATCCAAGAGCAACTTCTCTAGAATTAAAATGTAATTATAAATTGAGTGGTTTGACCTCTATGACCAAGGGGTCCAAGTGTAACTCCTAAGCACTCCAACACGAGGGAATAATTACACTTGCACACCTCTTACTACACATGACTATACCAATTAAAGATGCTAGTCATAATCCACCTAGTGGACCCCTATTTAATAACTTTTTATAACCATCATAAGATGACACATGGTGGAGAGTGCCAACAATGGAATCTCAAGATTTGGTCCTAGTAGGGTGCCCTTTTCTATGTGGGCACACCATTTAAAATATTATGAATATTAAATAATTATTTTTTGACTCAAAACTTTGCAAGGTGTACAACAATACCTAGAACTTTGTAAGGTATACAATAACACTTAGTTCACTAGTCCTAACAATATTGAGAAGATTATTGTAAGTTAGTATAGCAAGTGATCTACATTTTGTTGAAGTCACCAAAAGGACTCACTATAAGCACCAAAATCATGCACAACCTCCACGAGGACCCCAACAATGACTCACAATCCTTGTCACGTACATATAAGCATGAAATAATGCCCTCAACAGCAATTCTCTTGGTAGCATGTGGTCTCTTCTTCCTATTGTTGTTTCCCCTTTGTCATGCTAACCCATTTCTCGCTTTTGACACTTGTCAATTTTTGTTTCTTGTGCTTGCGGCTTTGTCCCTAAGCCTTGTATTCGTCCATTTTTTGTGTTTTGACCTTTCCCTAGTGTTTTTCATCCATTCCCACCCCTAGGAGCCCTCTAGAGGACCTCCCAAGCCATCTCCAACTTTCGGTTTTTAGTTTTGGTCAACTAGTACAAATCTCCCCCTATTTTTTCCAGATCTCCCCCAGGAGATTTGTCTTTTGCAAGTGGAGATTTGGATTTTAACCCCCTTTTGACTAGTTTCCAAAGGCAGTTCACCTCCTTAGCAATCTCCAACCGTACTTTTCACCCTGGGACCTCTCCTCTATGGGTCGCCCATAGGTCACCCCCAAGTGACCCTGACTGGTGAAAGGGGCGACCAGTGGGTGACATTGTCATCTTTTCTAGCTGCAAAAGAACTCAAGTTTTTGGCCCAAAAAAGATCTGTTTGACTCGTTTTTCTTCCTATTTGCATGGGATTTTGTCCTAAACATAGAGTTAACTATTTGAAGCCTCCAAGCAAGCATAATTAGCTCCTTTTAACTTAACTTTTCAACCCATGCAACTCCATTTCTTCTTGAGTGATAGGCTATATTGGCTTGTTCACTCCCTAATTAGCCCAAATCACTCTTGTGTCTTCTAAGTTAACTCTCCAATCAAGGGAGTTAACTCTCCATCCTCTCCCACCTCTTTTAGCCTCTTCAAACCTATAAATACCCCCCTCCCTCAAGCACAAAGGGAGGCAATTTCATTTGTGCATCTAGTCTTTTGTAGGTTTTTGCTCTCCAACTAGCATTCATATGCTCATACAAGACGTTCAATCCTTTTGCTTTTATTATTTTCATCTAATCTTTGCTAAAAGCTTCATATCATGTCAATATGTTGCCCAAACCACAAGCCACAATGCTCGCATGCTCACATCAAGCTCACATTCAAGCTTTCAAAAGCTCTTTTTGCATTCCCTTTCTTATTGTCGCCAAGAGGATCTCCCCACTGCTGCAAGAGGATAAGAGGTTGCCGACACAAGGACTTTAGAGGGTAGTCGAGGCTCACGCATCTCATATTCCAAGTTCCTTAGTGCTTTTCTTTCATAGTAATTAGAAAATCTCAATTTGCTCTTAGGAATAGTAAATGCATTTTGCCATTTCCTTGATAAGCTAAATAGGATTTGCATTATTAAATTAGTTTCCTTTCCAAAGTTCTTTAGATTAGTTTTATTTGAAAGCAATTTCATTTTCCTAGAGTAATTGTTCCAAATATTCAGAAAATCAAACAAAAACATAGATCAGATTGCATTAGTTAACATCATACTAGATTGCATACATATTTCAATTCCTAGATTAGAAAAAGCACTTCATTTCTATAAAGATCTAAAAAAGCACAAAAATATTGTTTTGCACTCATATAGGCTTGCATGCATGTCCAAAAATCAAAAAGCACAAAAACATTAGCATCACAGAACATTCACAAACCCTTGATTCCAACACAAGGTCAACTTTAGTCAACAATGGTCAAACCCTTGATTCCAACACAAGGTCAACATAAGGTCAACACAAAGTGAAACCTTAGGTCAAACAAACCCTAAGTCAAATCGAGGTTAACTTCAACTATCTCTCTCTTGGTTTGGGCTCATGAATGTGCCCTGGTCTTAGAGGCGAGTGGGTGAGAGCAGCCCTCGACAAGATTGAGGAGATTCACCCTAGGCCACAACAAGATCAACAAACAATTCAAGAACAACAACATAGATTGAGGATATTCCAAACACATGTTATCATCCAACAATTCGAAGAAAATCTCCAACTCAACAGAAATATCAGCGAGAACAATCATCAACCTACATAGCGTTGGAACCTTAAGAATCCAAACAGAAGAACAGTGACTAGTGACCCTTCAGGTCATATAGTTATTTCAACAACAATGGTCACAAAACATCAGATTAGAATCAATGCACAAGAAAGGCCCCAAGACCAGCCAACCACTCTCCATGAAGTCCATCTCTCATGCGAGCCAAACCGTCCCTGTGTCTCGCCTCCTCTCGACTGGCTACTTCCACGAGAGCAAGAGTGATGTGGAGGTTCATCTTGTGGCAAGGAGAGGGGTCCATGTGCACTCTAAAGCTAACTCGACTGCCCTAGGCTACTAAGTCATGTTTTTGAGTGTACATATTTTGGTGAACCTGATGTGATGAGCAAAAACTTTTTTTTGCACTTTTCACGTGTCATTGCAGAGTCTAGCCATTCTTTCTTTCACAACCATCTTCGTTGTCTTCGTCGCTTCCACCTTAGCCACCTTCACTCATTCCATTTATTCTATGGTGTTTACAACACCCTCGAATATGATATAACCAGACTTGAACCTAGGGAATATTCCCTCAAGGGAGCCAAAAACTTCCTCTTTTGACAGGTATGTGCCACTTAATCCAAATGCACTAGCTTCAAACTACTACAACTATGAAGATTCAGATTATGAACAAGAGAGAAGAGAACCTAGATGTTCTTTATCATTCAACAATCCTGCATGGGAGCATAATCCTGTAATACCAAACATGCCTCATAAAGTGAGAAGAATAGAAATGAGGTTAGAAGTCCATCACATGGACCAACCCTCCACAAGGAATTCAAGTACTCATCTTGATGACGAAGTAAGAAGGCTCAAGATAAATTTACAAGAGGCCAAAGATGCTCAAGAGGCCCTGAAAGTTGCTTTACAGGAAAAGCAACGTGAAAATGCTATGTGAGAAGAAATACAAATCATGACAACATTTGCAACGAAATCCCTAGAAACGAAGAAGTGCCTAGAGGTCCTACACCTGTAGACCTCATTGCAATGCTAGTACAAAGAATCAAGTCTTTGGAGGTAGAACAACATGTCCCAAAGAGAAGACAAAAAATGCATGAACATGTCAGACTTGAACAAGACTAGGGGCATCTCAGAATCCCCCTTACCTCAACTACTACTCGCGAAATGGGAGTAACGACATGTTCCCAAGTGGGAATCCTCCTATTTAAAATACTCAAGCAATACAGGAAAATCAAGCAAATCAAACAATAGCATTGGGTTATCAAAGCCCACCCATGGGGTTAATGTTGTCAACTCTGCAATCACAAAGTGCCTTTTTTGGCACATACTTGGAGTATTTAAAGGAGCCACTTGACATGGCTATAAGGAGTGTTTTGTTACCATGACCATTGTCAGATATCTCGAAGTTCAAAGGAGAAGGAGACCCTAACTCACACATCAAGGCATATACAACTGCTATAAGAGAACTCCTCCCTTAGGATGGGGTTATCACAAAAATCTTCCTAAAGACATTGGAAGTAATAGCCCTAGATTGGTATTATCGCCTACCAGAGGCCTCGATACACTCATTCAGATAGTTAATAGGAGAGTTTTTCATGGCTTTCAACATGAACAAACTCATGAAGACAGGGATATGAGAATTCGTGGCCATGAAACAAGAACCTATTGAATTAGTGGCTCATTTTGTCACTCGATGGAGACAAGTTCTCTATTCTTCGACAAGTGTTCCAAACATGGATCCCCACGAGTTGCGTGATCTCTTGTTGCATGCATTGAACATGGACACAAGGGAAGAAGTCCAAAAATTATCTTACAAGTCCTATGAAGAAGCTTTGCAAAGTGTCTTATGGATTGACCAAGCAGCCATTGACAGTGGCCGAAGAACATATGACACAAATGTAAAACTCAAAGTCTCAAAAGGGGCTGAGAAGAATGCCTCAAACATCTCAATGGATAAAGATATCAATGTCATAAGGAGTGCATCTAGTAATGATAAATGGTGTCAAAAAGGAAATCAGGGACCAAGACATTTCTCCTATGATCACAACACATATTGTTGGTTCCATGGAACGAAAGGTCATGACACGAAGACCTGTTATGGATACAACAAAGCTATTTGGAAGATTACCCTAAAGCAACAACAAAAATTCCACATTCTCCTACAATCCCAAAGAAAAGAGAAAGAACCTCATAACAAAAAAGGGAATACCTATCAAAGAAGTTCTAATCATGTGGAACTAAACCAAGAAGTGTTTGTGATCCAAGAAATAGAACAAACTAACCAAATGGAAAGTGTTTTCTCGCAAGTAGTAAACCTATTGAAAACTTCCCCTTCACACCGAAAAACCTTCTTGGAGGTATTAGAAGTGGGATGCTCAGCACAAGAAAAACCGATGCCTCTCACATTCAACATTTCAAGACTCCTAAAAGATCAGGGAAACAAGAACAAAGATTCATCATTATATATACAAGTTCAATTCGAAGAGGTCATCATAAAAAGAGTGATAGTGGATGAAGGATCGGCAATCAACCTCTTACCAATTTCCTTCCTATGAAGAATGGGATACAACAAAATGGGAATAAAACAACAAATTGCCACCCTGAGGATATACGATGGTCAAGATATCCAAACAATTGGGAAGATCAGTCTGCCACTCATCTTAACATCTAAAACGGTTCCAACAGACTTCTATGTCATCAACAAAGAAACTAATTACAACATGATCCTCAGAAGACCTTGAGTTCATGAGATGAAAGTCGTAGCCTCCACATTGTTTCAATAAATCCACCTTCATCATCTGGGAAAATGCATATCATGAAGGTAGATCCTGACCCTTTCAGTGTCTATAGGAAGGAACAAGAAGAAAGGGATAAAAATTCAAACACGCAGGAGAAAACGAAGGAAGAGACGCAAAACCATCAGCCAAATGCAGATACTCTCAACATATCGTATCAAAATATGGATCACCTCAGAGAGTTCCCCTTTGATCCCCACACCACTAAATCTCATGCTCCATTTGGTTTAGTAGCCATCCCTTGCATGGACGAGTATGACATTAACAACCTCTCGGTTGGGACAATAGAAATCATCGAAGAAGAGGAGGAAAAGGAGGAAAAGTGAAAGTCAACTTATGAGTTCGAAGAAACTTCAAGCTCACAAGACACTCAAGATTTATGGATTCTCCACTTTAATGGAGCA
This sequence comes from Cunninghamia lanceolata, assembly GCA_027924645.1. Classification (NCBI taxonomy): domain Eukaryota; kingdom Viridiplantae; phylum Streptophyta; class Pinopsida; order Cupressales; family Cupressaceae; genus Cunninghamia; species Cunninghamia lanceolata. Next base: position 11,887,479 of record BSBN01001272.1, on the reverse strand, counting down.
TGTTGTAAAACAACGGCAGGAACAAGAATAATCCTTACCTCGCCATAAGGGAAAGTTCTCCCTTTTGCGTTTAGACTTGATTTCTTCTACACAAATAACATCACTAAATATGAAGCCCTATCCTTAGGAGTTATGCTAGCCATGAGGATGAGAATCAAGAAGATCTTTGCTTTCGAGGACTCCCAGCTTGTAATCAACCAAGTCGCAAAAAATTAAGAAACAAAATCAGAATGACTACAGCCATACAAAGAAACTATTAGAAAGTTGGTTCAATTCTTTGACTTCTTTTCCATAAGAGCCATACCCATGGAAGAAAACCAAGTTGTAGACTTAATGGCCACCTCGGCTACCCTATTCTCGCCTCACACTCAACTCTAGAATTCAGAATTCATTGTGTCAATTCGAGGAGAACCACTATTGGAAAGTGAAGAGTTACCAAGCATCTTAGATTACGCTACAGACCAAACAAAGAATCCAACTTGAGATTATGCTGAGAATGATGAAGCCATCTTGGAATATTTTCATGCTTATGACAAGCTCCCAAGAGTGTATCAGAAGAAAGGATACATGCTCCATCCTCATCCAGATGATTATTTTGGAAGCGAGAAAGAAATCCTTCAGATCGAGGGAAATTCAGATTTACCACTTGCACCTCAAAATTTTGAAGAGGGACATTCGTCGCTAACCAGAGACACCAATGATGTCAATGTAGGAACCCCTAAGAAGCCAAGAATGCTGAAATTGGGAGGAGAGTTAGATGATGAAGAATTGGAAGAGTACATTGAGTTTCTTATTGAATACTCTGATGTCTTTGCTTGGACATATTTGGACATGCCTAGGCTAGACCCAAAAATCATGGTGCACAATTTAGTAACGAAGCCCGATGCAAAACCCATAAAGCAAAAATTGAGGCCCATAAAACCTTAGGTAGCTGAGATGGTAAAAGAAGAATTGAAGAAATTGTTGAATGTGGGTTTTATCAAACTAGTAGACTATTCAAGTTGGGTGTCAAACATTGTCCCAGTTTTAAAGAAGAATGAGAAAATCTAAATATGTCTTGATTTTAGGGACATAAACCAAGCTTGTCAGAAAGATGACTTCTCCTTACCATCCATTAATCAAATTGTCAATTTAACCGCAGGATATGAAGTACTCTCCCTCATGAATGGGTTCTCACGATACAACCAAATCAAGATCTCAGAGAAGATTAAAACAAGATGACATTCACAACCCCTTGGGGAACCTTCTGTTACGTGGTTATGCCATTCAAGTTGAAAAATGTGAGGGCTACCTATCAAAGAGCAATGACACACATCTTCCACGACTACATTCACAAAATAGTGGAAATGTATGGTGACAATCTCTTGGCAAAATCTAAACAAAGATCAACGCATGTAGAGGATCTTTGCAAAAATTTTAGTAGACTTCAGGAATACAAAGTAAGACTAAATCTTGAGAAGTGTGTTTTCAGGGTTACAGCAAGCAAGTTGTTGGGTTTCATCATTTCATGAAAAGGAATTGATGTAGATCCAACCAAAGTTAAAGTAGTTTTAAATGCAACTCCACCAACTAGCAAGATGGCGGTAAGGACTTTCTTGGGACAATTGGGTGCGATCAAGCATTTCATACCAGATATGACTTTCAAGATTCACCTAATTAATCAGCTATTGAAGAAACAAGTTGGCATAACTTGGACAGTGGATTTCCAAAACATGTTTGAACAAGTAAAGAAATTTATGTTGGCTCCACCCACATTAATGCCACCAAGACATGATAAGCCTTTCATCTTGTATTTTAGAGCCACCAATATTTCTATTGCATGTTGGCTCAAGAAGATGATGATGGAAGAGAAAGAACAAGATACTTCATAAGTCAAACCTTGTTGGAGTATGAGAAGAACACACACCAAAAAGGAGTGTTTGGCCATAGTTTTCACAACCCTGAGACTACGACATTACATGCTGAATCAAGAATCCAGAGTCATTATACGATCTAAACAATTGAGAACGTTCTTAAACCAACCAATGTTGTCAAGAAGGGAAAGCTGGTTTGTGATATTATTAAGTGAGTTTGAACTAACATACATCAATCAAAAATCAATCAAAGGACAGGTAATAGTAGATTGGTTGGTAGACAACCTAACTCCTCAAGAGGAGCCCATAAATGAAGACTTCTCTGATGATGTGAGGCCCACCCTTGTATGACTAGAATTATTTACCCTCTTAGACCAGGTTGTGTTGCTTCACCCTAGCTTATGGTTTGGTCTATGGTATTGAGGCCCTATCTTGAGTCAGTGTAGTGTTGTAGTGTGAGGGTAACTCTTGTTGCACTCCATGGTTGGTCCATGGAACTTGTTGATCGGATTATGTGTGATGCATAGTTGTCTGAGGTCTAGTGATCCCTCCTATTTGGACATTTGTCAGTTTTATCTTGTGTTAGATGAGTTATTGAAGGATGGAGCCATATCTTACTTGCATGATTATATTATGAATTCCATGATGTTGAAATGTGCTATGGATGCAATTTAAATGGGATAGTTAGGATATTTATGCTATGTTGATGTTATAGATTTCATGTTAGATTTCATTTGATGATATGATGTTTAGATGCTATGATTTCATCTAATGTTATTGGTGTTGCAAGTATGGGTCTAACCGGTGTTGTCATTGATGTCAACATACTCTTGTTGTACTGATGACAAGGATTGGATGAGCTATGTGCTGAGGATATTGAGAAAATTAGTCATATCAAGAGCAGAGAAGAACAGTAAGGCAAAGATCCAAGGTAAGATGACTATCAGAGGATGTGGTTCAAAGGGTTTGTAGATATGAGTCTTAAGATGATCCAATCAAGATTTCAGAGGTCCGCATGAAAACCTAAAGAAGTTATGACCGCTCAAGTAGAACCAATTCCAGCAGGTGTTCAAAGGTGACAGAGTGACACAGATAGGTTCGGTGAGATCCAGAAATGCATTATCCTATTCTGCGGATTTGAGGGAGTGTTGAGGAAGTTGTTGTGAAGTGTCAACTCAATTGGTTCATGGTTTGAAGGTCCGCAAGTATCTATTCCCTTGTGACAATGATGACAGACTGTGTTCTTGAGGTTCCAGATGAAGGAGAGAAGGATTTCAGTAAGAAGATGAAGTGCGGATGTTCTTGGTGATTCAGGAAATCTTGTGGAAGTCTTTGGATCGTGTCCAATTTGTGTTGGTGGTCCACATTGGAGTTGGAGCTCGCAATTGAAGAATAACTCCCAGATGATGGTGTTCTTCTTGAGACTAGCTGACCGGATGAGTTACACGTCTTGCAGATGTTCTTGTGGATGTTTGCTGACCTAGATGATTATTCCTAAGTCGATGCCTTGTATAAATAAGGGATTGTGAAGTCATTCCAATGGGTGTCTTGAGGAGATGTGTGTGTGGTAGCGAGGTAAGAGAGTGAAAAGCAAAGCAGAAGTTTTGGGCTTAAATGGAACTGATTCAAGCATGGTGAAGATGCTGTTCTCCAGTTTAAGTATGTGATACTTATCATTCTATAGATAGTGAGTCTATTGTAGGCAGTGAGCCTCTTGCAGTGTGCTCAGGCAGTGAGCCCTAATTGGCATGTGCCATTTTGTTCTTTCTATTCTTCTAATAGAGAATACAATCTTGGGTTAATCACCCCATGGTTTTTCCCTTAACCGGGTTTTCCACGTCAAAATCTTGGTGTCTTATGTGTTGATATGTTTTCTACTCTTGATTTAATGCATTATGTTTTATGATTGATTTATTGATATGCTAAGAGAAGTTAAGTGTGAAAAAGTGAAGAAAGTTTTAGACAACTGATTCATCCCCCCCTCTCAGTTGTCTGCCCTAAGACTAACAATTGGTATCAGAGCCAAGTTCCTCTAAAAGGAGCTTAATTGCTTGAGGAGATCCAAGATGTCATCCTACAAGAAAGATAGTCCGAAGTTTGAAGGAACCAATTTTAATCTTTGGAAAAGTCGCATGAAATGTCACTTGCAATGTATGGGAATGCAGTACTGGAACATGGCTTCAACAAAGTATACTCCTCCACAGAGTGGTTTGAAAGCACCAAATGAAATCACAGATGCTGAAAACAATCTATAGACTATAGAATCTCTTCTAAGTGCATTATCTGACTCAGAGCTTTCAAATGTTGTTGACCTACCAACTGCTTTCGAGATTTGGGAAAAACTGGAACTTCTGCATGAAGGAGACAAGTATGTTAAATGTGCAAGGCTGCAAAGTCGAAAGGGAAAATTTGAAAATCTAAAGATGAGAGAAGATGAAAATATCACTACTTTTATGCCAAGAGTAAATGAGCTTGTTTGTGGAATTAGAAATGTTGGTGGAGTCTTGGATGAAGATGAGATTGTTGGCAAAATTCTCAGATCCCTTCCTACTTCTTATAAAATTAAGGCTGTTGCCATTGAAGAATTCAGAGCCCATTCAGCTGTCACAAGAGATCAATTGGCTGGTAAATTGGCTGCATTTGAAATGATCAAGTTTGGAGATGACCCCCCCAAGACTGAATCTGCATTCAAAGCCAGTGCCTCTGTAAAAGGAAAACAAAGGTTTGATCCGGGAGAGAACTCTTCAAGGAAACTATCATGGTATGAAAAAGCAAAAAGGGACTTGGAAGAAGAAGAAACTGAAACTGCTCATCTTGAAGCCCTTATTGCAAAAGGACTGCCAAGAGGATCCGGTAAGTATGAAGGAAATTGCCTTTCAAGTGTTTCAAATGCAACAAGATTGGTCATTTTGTCTCAAAGTGTCCGGAAAGATTTTCAAGGCCAAATCCTAACAGATCAAGGTTCCAAAAGAATTGTTACTATGTCCATGAAGAGGATGATAATGAAGGAGTAATAGATGATGAATCAGAGATAGGAAGGAAACAAATCCGGAAGTGATTGGGTGTTTATTGCCATCGAGGAAGAAGATCCAATGCCCTTTGAATTTGTCGATCATAAAGTTGTAGAAAGAGCTCTGGCTGCCCAAGTTGAAGAAAAGGATGATTGGGTCATTGACAGTGGATGCTTTCATCATATGACAGGTGACAAAAATAAGTTCTTAGATTTGGAAAGGTATGAAGGAGGAGTGGTAAAGTTTGGTGATAATTCTGCTGGTAGAATCAGAGGCAGAGGAACTATTTCTTTTAATGGAAAGAGAAAAACCGGTAATGTTCTATATGTTGAAGGATTGAAGCACAATCTTCTCAGTGTTGGACAGTTGGTGGAAAAGGGCTATGATCTCCAATTCAAGAATGGAAAGTGCAAGATCTTTGAAAGTTTCAGAATAGAGATTGCATCTGGTACTCAGACAAAAGGTAATATCTTCCATCTAGTTGGTACTGGTAAGAGTTGTCTATTTGTGCAAGTTGATCAAAGTTGGTTATGGCATAGGAGGATGTGTCATGTGAATTTTGATAATATCATCAAGATAAGCAACACTCAGGCTGTGAGAGATCTTCCAAAACTGGTGAAACCTACAAACAGTTTGTGCAAAGAATGTCAGTTGGGAAAACAAAGCAGAGTCTCATTTAAAAGCAAAGAACAATTTTCTACCGGAATATTGGACTTGGTTCATATTGATCTATGTGGTCCGACAAGAATCAGGAGTGTGCAAAGTGATAGATACTTCATGTTACTAATTGATGACTACTCCCGGATGATGTGGGTAACTTTTCTGAAAGAGAAATCAGAAGCTTTTGAGAAATTTAAAATATTCAAAGCTATGGTAGAGAATGAAACCGGATTAAAATTAAAGTGTCTAAGGTCTAATAGAGGTGGAGAATTCACATCCGATGAGTTCATAGAATTCTGTGAGAAACATGGAATAAAGAGGCAATTGTCTGCTCCTAGGACTCTACAGCAGAATGGAGTAGTGGAGAGAAAGAACCAGACCATCCAGGAAGCATCTAGGATAATGATGATGGAAGCAAATGTCCCTCAGATCTATTAGAGAGAAGCTGTCAGCACTGCAGTCTACACCCTAAATTGAGTTCAAATCAGAAGCAATACCAGTAAGACTCCTTATGAACTTTGGTTTGACATCACTCCTACTATGAGGTATTTTAGAGTTTTTGGTAGCAAATGTTACATCAAAAGAGATGAAGATTTAGGCAAGTTTGATGCTAGAAGTGATGAAGGAATATTCTTGGGTTACTCTACTCAAAGCAAAGCATACCGTTGTTATAACAAGAGACTGAGAAAGATTATAGAAAGTACAAATGTGAAGGTTGATGAAGGAATTGAAAAATCCTCAAGGTTTTATGAATATGATGAAGATGATCATAATGGTGTTTTGATTCAAGGAGCCCAAGCCCCTTCTGCAACTCAGATTCAAACTGATCCAGTAAATTAGGAAGAAGAGATGAGTTTCAATGAGCCTGATCAAGAATCAGAAGTGCAAGAAACTCCCAAAGTTCCCAGGTATGTAAGACTAAATCACTCTGAAGATCAGATCATAGGTGACAAAAGCAAAGGTGTAGAAACAAGAAGGAGAATTGCTCAAAATTTAGATGAGTATTGTCTGATTTCAAAGATTGAACCTAAGATAGTAAATGAAGCTTGCAATGATGAAAACTAGACTAAAGCAATGGAGGAAGAGCTGATGCAAATTGAGAAAAATCACACTTGGGATCTTGTTCCCAGACCTAGAAACAAGAATGTGATTGGAACTAAATGGGTCTTCCAGAACAAACTGAATGAAGTTGGTGAAGTAATCAGAAATAAATCCAGATTGGTCTGCAAGGGTTACTCTCAAATAGAAGGAGTTGATTTTGAAGAGACTTTTGCTCCGGTGGCAAGAATTGAAGTAGTTAGATTATTTCTTGCTTTGGCTGCCTTCAAGGACTTCAAAGTATATCAGATGGATGTCAAGTCCGCCTTCCTAAATGGTGACTTGGAAGAAGAAGTATACATTGAGCAAGTATACATTGAGCAACCGGATGGATTTCAATTGTCTGATCATGATGATATGGTCTGCAAGTTGAAGAAAGCCCTGTATGGTCTAAAGCAAGCCCCAAGAGCCTGGTATGAAAGATTGGATAAGCATCTTTTGAAGATTGGTTTCAATAAAGGTACTACTGACAGTCACTTGTATTTCAAAATTGATCATGAAAACATCTTGATTGTTGAAGTGTTTGTTGATGCTATCATTTTTGGAGGAAGAGATAGTATGTGTAAAAATTTTTCAAATCAAATGAAAAGTGAATTTGAGATGTCCATGCTTGGGGAAATGAATTTTTTCTTGGGTCTACAAATCATTCAAACAAAGAAAGGAATCTTCATTTCTCAGACCAAATATGTGAAAGAATTGTTGAGGAAATTTGGGATGGAAGACTCAAAACCAATGAATACTCCCATGTCAACCAGATGTAAATTAGGCAAAGATGATGACTCTCCTAAGACTGATCAGAAAAGGTACAGGTCAATGATTGGAGGATTGTTGTATCTCACTCAAACCAGACCTGACATTATGAATGTTGTGAGTCTTGTTGCTAGATTTCAAGCTAATCCTAGAGAATCTCATGTCATGGCAATCAAGAGGATTTTTAGATATCTAAAAGGAACAATTGAGTATGGATTGTGGTATCCCAGAGATCATAATTTCTCTCTTCATGCATACACAGATGCGGATTGGGCAGGAGATGTGGATGACCGAAAGAGTACCAGTGGTGGAGCATTCTTTTTGGGGAAGAGATTGGTTTCTTGGCTGAGCAAGAAACAAGAGGCAATATCTCTGTCCACTGCAAAAGTAGAATATATTGCAGCAGCAGGTAGTTGCACTCAAGTTTTGTGGATGAAGCAAATGCTAAGAGACATAAGAGTGGAGTATGAGGAGCCTATCACAATCTTCTATGATAATTCAAGTGCAATAAATATTTCTAAGAATCTGGTGTTGCATTCAAAGACTAAGCATATATCTATCAAGTTTCATTTTCTGAGAGAGCAAGTGAATAAGAATGAAGTCAGATTGGAGTTTGTGCCTTCCAAGGATCAGATTGCAGACATCTTTACTAAACCTCTACCCAAGGACTCTTTTGAGTATCTCAGGGAGAAGTTAGGGGTTATTGCCCCTCCAGTGATGAACTAAGGTGCACTAGAGTGCATCAGTCTGGTAGATATCACAGTCATATCTTGTGGTCCAGATTGATGATAGGAAGCTGCCACTCAGGGGGAGCAGCTGGTATGATTCTGAAGTGTTGGAGTTGCAAGTATGAGCCCTTTGCCATTGATGTCAAAGGGGGAGAGAAGACATGTGAAAAACAAGTGGTTGATGATCAAAGGGGGAGCAGTAAAGGAAGAGAAGACATGTGAATGGTTGTTGTTGATAGGGGGAGTTGTGACAGTAAGGAGAAGTTCTTGTCTTGATGGTTTTTCACATCATATGTTGCCATCAATGACAAAGGGGGAGATTGTTGCAAGTATGGGTCTAGCCGGTGTTGTCATTGATGTCAACATACTCTTGTTGCACTGATGAGAAGGATTGGATGAGCTATGTGCTGAGGATATTGAGAAAATTAGTCATATCAGGAGCAGAGAAGAACAGTAAGGCAAAGATCCAAGGTAAGATGACTATCAGAGGATGCGGTTGAAAGGGTTTGTAGATATGAGTCTTAAGATGATCCAGTCAAGATTTCAGAGGTCCGCATGAAAACCTGAAGAAGTTATGACCGCTCAAGTAGAACCAGTTCTGGCAGGTGTTCAGAGGTGACAGAGTGACACAGATAGGTCCGGTGAGATCTGGAAATGCATTATCCTATTCTGCAGATTTCAGGGAGTGTTGAGGAAGTCGTTGTGAAGTGTCAACTTGATTGGTTCGTGGTTTGAAGGACAGCAAGTATCTATTCCCTTGTGACAATGATGATAGACTGTGTTCTTGAGGTTTTAGATGAAGGAGAGAAGGATTTCAGTAAGAAGATGAAGTGCAGATGTTCTTGGTGATTCAGGAAATCTTGTGGAAGTCTTTGGATCATGTCCAGTTCGTGTTGGTGGTCCCCATTGGAGTTGGAGCTCGCAATTGAAGAATAACTCCTGGATGATGGTGTTCTTCCTGAGACTAGTTGACTGGATGAGTTACACGTCTTGCAGATGTTCTTGTGGATGTTTGTCGACCTAGATGATTATTCCTAAGTCGATGCCTTGTATAAATAAGGGATTGTGAAGTCATTCCAATGGGTGTGTTGGTTTTTCTTCTGAATCAGCATCAGGGTTTGCCAGTTCCTATGCACACGCAGATTCAGCCAACTAATACAGGAGGTTATGTGAGCTCCTCCCCTTCACTTCTGGTTCTGCTGCACCAAGGGGGGTGTCCCTATAACTCAAGATATAACCTTGACTAGCTCAAAGATAGAAAGATCTAACTTGACAACAACAGGCAGAATACTCTTATGTATGGACCAAGATCTGCATGATAGATCACAAGGTTGGCAACATTCTTGGACATAATGTCTGGTTAGGTATGAGAGCATGCAGGGGTTTCTAATCCTACTCCTACAACTAACAGGTGGAACTGATGAAATGGGCGGACATAATGTCCGGGATGCAAGACAAGGGGTTTTGGCTCATAACTACTGATCCAGGAGCAAACTGGTGCCTATCCATTGGGCAAGGAGTCAACTAGACGTATACAACAAATGGTTTGCAACTTTCACTCAAGTTTCAGGGGGTTGGACTGCTACTTGCCTTACAAACATCACCCAAGAATGGGTATCTAATTGCTTCTACTTACAGATATCCCTGCTGACATGCAACCAGATTCAAAAGAAGGAGAATAACATGCAGCAAATGGAGACAAGCAGATAGACACATGCAATAAGCATTTTTCATATAACATTAACACTGAAACTGAAAATATGTGCAAAATACATTCATGTTGCAACTCATAAACTCCAAAATGGGATAAAACAGCCAAGATCATGCCCTGTTCTTCATTATTTACACAAAAATGCCTCAGGCCTTCAACCCCCTTCAAATGAGCAACACAACCTGCTATATACAGCAAGGAAGGTTCCCAACATTAATTACATAGTTGACCAAAAATCCTGCCAGATACACAATATCAGAAAAATGGCGCTCAACGCATTGAATGCGACAGGTAGGGGAGGAGACAGGAAGGGATCTCGAGCATTGCGCCACCCGCCTGTGGATGTACAACTCCAATCGAGTACTAGATCCGTCCACACCATCGCCCATACCTCTGCAACAACCGCCATCAATCGCACACCAACCCGCGGCCTTGGGAAATGCAGAATACCATGCGTCGCAACCGTTTCCCGCCAAGATACATCATCATGATATTTGAAAATATGCAGGGTCAAAATATCCCACATGCACCCCGCAGCAACCTTTTCAACACTTTATATACTAGGTCGCGAGTATATATGATGTCGGTGTTTTTGCTCCCAACGACACTAGTATAAACCTTCATCATCCTCATCCTCCAGCATGATATCCTGTTGCTTGAAATATCACCCTGACGTCAGCATCATATCACAATATAACCTGCATGATAATCCCCTTCATCGGCACAACCTGATGCATCGGAGGAAAATCCTCCTGCTTAGCCGATACCAAATGTCTGGCCGATGAACATCCTGATGACGTCACCGTCATATTCGCAAATATCGGGGGATCTCTATAAGATGACTAGTGTTAGAAATATGACCCCCCAGACCTTGATGACGTCACCACACATCGGCATCAGGATGATATTCGGAAGATAACTGGATATTTGGAAATATCATCCTGATGCACAAATATCATGTTGCACTGTAGCTCCGCTATAAGATCGGGGTGATATATGAATATGATGGATATTTGAAATGATCACCCCCCATTGGACAATGCATGAAGCCGACAGGCGGATATCTCCCTTTGGAAATATCATGATGCAGACAGGCAGAGAAGCGGATATCACCCTGACCAAAAATCCCGATGAAGTGATAAAACAACATCAGGATGATCTTGACTAAGATCACCCGATGTTCAAATGTGATGACCCCGATGAATATCGGGTCACGCTTAGGACTTTGCAGTAACATCATCAGGATGATCTTAACTAAGATCACCCGATGTTAAAATATCACTCCGGCGAAAGATCATGCAAACAGAAAATATGATGACCCTCGCAAGCAACATCAGGGTGATGTCTGGAAATATGATGATGATGATGACCTCCTCCTCGAATAAAATATGATGCTGCAGCTGAAAAATGCTGAGGAGGTCCAACACTTAGAACATTTTTTGGATTTTTAGGGAAGGTGCCTGCATGAAAATTGTTCCAAAACTGAGAGTCAAATCAGGCACCAACAGGGTGTCTTGAGGAGATGTGTGTGTGGTAGCGAGGAAAGAGAGTGAAAAGTAGAGCAGAAGTTTTGGGCTTAAATGGAACTAATTCAAGCATGGTGAAGATGCTATTCTCCAGATCAAGTATGTGATACTTATCATTCTGTAGACAGTGAGTCTATTGTAGGCAGTGAGCCTCTTGTGAGCAGTGTGCTTGGGCAGTGAGCCCTAATTGGCATGTGCCATTTTGTTCTTTCTATTCTTCTAACAGAGAATTAATCTTGGGTTAATCACCCCATGGTTTTTCCCTTAACCGGGTTTTCCACGTCAAAATCTTGGTGTCTTATGTGTTGATATGTTTTCTGCTCTTGATTTAATGCATTATGTTTTATGATTGATTTATTGATATGCTAAGAGAAGTTAAGTGTGAAAAAGTGAAGAAAGTTTTAGATAACTGATTCACCCCCCCTCTCAGTTGTCTGCCCTAAGACTAACAATTGGTATGTGTATTGATGGTGAAATTGATGATATGTCTTACATTATGCGATCCTGATTATATTTGTGAATGGTGGATGACTTGAGAGACATATATATGTTAGCTTATGGTATTATTGATGTTATATCTGATTATGTGATCATGTGTGTGTTGTATGTAGTTCACTTCACTTCGGCTATTTGTACCATGTGCTATTAATGGGTTTGTGGAAGTGTGCAGGTAACTTTCCATGCCCATGGAAAATAGGAGGTCGGACAATAACTATATGTTATATCCCTTTTAAGCCGACCTAGTCCTAAGTTGGACTAAGATCATTTGGGTGTGAGAATGTTGATTATGTTGTATTGGATTTATGATATTTTGTAAGGTTTACCCCTTTTTAATTTATCTCTTGATGTGTTGTAAAAATTGTAATGTTGGGTTTGCACAATTTTTAGTGCTAAATGTTTGAAGCCCTTTTTCAAGTGAATTTATGTGTTTCCTAGTGTTAATAATGGTCAAATATTGACCCTAGGTCATACCCCTAGGGTCTAGGACCATTCTTAACATGTTTAAACTTGTTTTAAACCATGTAGGGTCACCCAAACTTGGCCCTTGAGTCAAGTGACGAGTTTGGGGAGATGTGAGAGGTGGTTGGCATGTCACCATCTCACCTAACCTAACCTCACCCACTTGGGTAAGGTTACCCTTACCTCAAGTGCTTTAGAAACTTCTCACATGTGTGGGACCTCTTCCCTATGCTCTCACACATGTGTGAGAGCACTTTTGGGAAAGAGTGTAGCTTAGTTGAATGAGAAGCTTCCCTTATGTGCTCACATCTCCCTATGCTCTCACACATGTGTGAGAGCATTTGTGGGAGAGTGTGTAGCTTTGTGGAATGGAGAGATGACAAATGTCACATCCTCATTCTTGTGGGGCTGTGAGGAGGGTTATGTGGATGGAGGAGAGGGTGACAAGTGTTACCTTCTCATCCATTAGGGTTTGAGAGCCTTGCCTAGTTATCTCTCTCCTTGAGATGAGATGGGGGTTCTTTCTTTTTTTTCATTATTTTTGTGCTGTGTTGGGGTTGGAGAGAAGGAATTAGAGGAATTTTGGAGGAGTTTGGGAAGGACTTGTGGAAATCTCTTCACCAAAATCCTCTACCCTTGAAGCTTGAGAGGTAAGCTCTCAAGGCTTCAAGCCTATCTTTTTACTTGTTTTTGCTTATGCATTATGTATGTTTTGCTTATGTGGTTTTAGTTTTGTGATGTGGGTTTTGAAGGGTTGTTTTGGTGAGCTCTCCATGTGAGAGAGCTCACCTTTGTTATGGGTGAGAGAGGTGTGAACCTCCTTGGTTCCCCTCATTGTTTTGGTATAGTTTTTATGGCCATGGGCCTTGTATGAAAGTTTGAGAAGTATAAGTTTTATGGCAAGGGTGCCTTGTGATGGTATTATGGAAAGTTTATGGCAAGAGGCCATGGGAGTATGAACATTATGAGATTTATGAGTTGGGTTAAATTTGAGTTGAGAGTAGTCCACTCTCTCACCCTTAAACTCATTCACAAAATGGGTTAGTTTGTGTTTTGCCATGGATGGGTGTTAATGTGCTTGATGTGTGTATTTTGTTATCCTTGTGATATGAACCTTGGTTATTGGAAGGCCTCCTACCTTGGGGGTGGCCTACTTGTAGGCCTAGGTGGGAGGAGAGCATCCCATGGGCATGGTTTACTATTTGTATGTTTTGTAGGTTCATATGTGGGCTATGGAGAAGTTGGACACTTGGGTAACATATTGGGTCTTGTTGTAAAGTAAATGAAGGCAAAGAGATGCCTCATGCCTATATTTTGGGCTTGTAATAAGTTTTTGATTAATTTGGTCAAACAAGTTTTGAAAGGGGACCCCAAAACCCTTTACAAAAGGAAGCTAACAAAAAGCTGAAAGCCAACCGAAAGCCAACTATAAGCTACCAAAATACATAAGTATATATAGAGTAGCCAAGAAAGAGAACAAACAAAAATAAACTAGTTCATCTACTTAAGAGTCTCAGCTGCTTCTAATTCTTGTTCATAGAATGCCTGATGGATTTTGGCAAAGTCCATAAGTTCTTTTTTCTCAGCTTCAAACTACTTTTTGTTTCTCCCCTAGTGCAGGTAGAAGGTCCACCTATATCCTCAGCTGCCACCTATTTACCAGAACTTTTAGTTTCTTCACTCTTGTCCTGATTATCCAGTTCCTCAACATTCATGATGTCCTCAGCATTGAAATCCTTGAACTGTTCTTTTCTAAGCTCCTTGAGCTTCTTTGTCAGAGGCTGTTCTGAATGGTAAGTCTACTGATAGTCATCATTTTTTCTAGGTTGTTCACCTCAATGATCTTCTCCACCAAGTATTGGACCCTAGTATTAAATTCTTCTCTCATCCTGTTAAGTTCACGGCCATTTCCTCAATTTTAGGAATGGCTTCCCAGTTTCTGAAGTTTAGGGTATCCTACTCAATTGTAGTCTTGATACCACTCCCCAAGCTATCCTACATCAACTAGAGCTTGATGTTGATTTTGTTTATTTCTAAGAAGAACCATTTAGTCATTTTGTGCTGAGAATTGACAACATTCTTAACCAGTTCGAAAACCTCCTTAACCTCATCTCTGGTTTTCTCTTGGGCCAGCAAATCGTCAAAACCCTCAGGGAGGTTTTTCGAGGGGTCGATGATTTCAGGAAATTTGAGACCAGCATGAGGTTCGGGGATTTGCATGGTGTTTCCCTGTGTGTCCTCCACCCTATCATCCTTCTTCTCAAAAGGTTTCTCCCTAACCCCCTGCTTCATCCTGGTCCCCTGAATCTGGGCAGAACAACCAGCTGCCTAAACATTTCTCTCTTCCTGAACCCTCTCAAATAGCTTATCCTTATTCCCCTACTTCGGCTTAAGCCCTTGTTTCTGTAGAGAACCACTGACATCCTGCACAAATCCCTCATCTGCCATTTCTTTCTCCAAGGTTTTTTTCCTTTCTTCACCGGAGTGGGGGTTTTCCTCTTCTGAGGCATGGCCTTCTTAGCAATAATCTCCTTGACGGAGGTCTCAGAATCATCCCCCGTATTAAACCCTTCAGACCAAGAGATGGAGACTTCCCTCTTCTGAGTTATCCTCTTCTTTCTGGAGGACTCCTCCTCACTATCCTCTTCTTCATCATCCATATTCCACTCCTCATCCTCATAATCAATCTCCGCTTCACTCGACACCACCCTACCCTTCTTCTTATCACTATGTTTTTGTTTTAACCCTTTTTTGGGTGTGTTATTCTTCATGTGCTCCATGATGAGTAATATGAGGCTCTCATGCAAAAATGGGAGTTTAGGGTTTTGCTATTTTCTTTTAAACCAAACTCGAGAGACGAAAGCAGGTAGAAGGGAAAGGAAACCAACATATTGTGTCTGAAATGGTTGAGCAAGTTGAAGTGATAACTGTAGATGGCCACATACCTCCCGTCCAGAGTCACATATCTCATAATAACTTCAGCTACATCAACCCAGATGGGCTTGATGGAGAGATGATTATAACCTCCATTCTAAAACTTAACCAGCTTGTCCCTTTCGTTACCTTTGAAGAAGTTATTAAGGGATTCCTCACTCTGTTTCCTCTCGCAGAAGAATTTCTTCCCTTTGGTAGAGAGGCCAGTCACCATGGCAATAAGGTCTTCAGAAATATCTATTTCCCACCCACACGCCATAACCTTCTTGTTCTTGAATCCTTTCACGAACAAAGCAGTCACATTAGGTCAGCTCCATGGAGATTTTCCATGAACGGAGTAAACCCTCCAGCTTCCAAGATGCTCCACACTTTCTGCTTTTGCCTAATTCCCTCGCACGAGGACGGTTCAACCCTATTTCTATCTCCCCCCATGCTGGTATACTCACTATGGAAGAAACCACTCTCTGCAAACAGAGACGAAGGTGAGAATGAGGAAAAGCAGAGCAATGTTGTAAATCCTACCCATAATCCGTGTGAGATGAACAATCTAGATAGGTGAGGCCTGCAAGCCCTTAGAGATCATGATGATCTCTTTAAAGAATCTTGAGTTTCGTACCATGGAGGCCATCATTATTAATTAATTCTTTGACATTGCTCGAGATAGAAACAAATTCCACTTATATGAGCTTAGAATTGTTAACAAACCCCTAGGTTGGGTGAAAACATCCTCCACCTTGTTCCCCTCACGATAAATGCGAGAGATATGGGTAGCCTCAAAGGTGCCTAACAACATAATAGCATCTTCGATCATGGTCGCTATATACTAGCTTGGTTTAGTGGTGCTCTTAAGACAATTG
Organism: Cunninghamia lanceolata; assembly: GCA_027924645.1. Lineage (NCBI taxonomy): Eukaryota > Viridiplantae > Streptophyta > Pinopsida > Cupressales > Cupressaceae > Cunninghamia > Cunninghamia lanceolata. The sequence continues at coordinate 11,871,391 of BSBN01001272.1, read as the reverse complement.
ATGATATTGTTAGAGTCACCCTCCACCCAGACTTTTCTATAACCCTTAGCATGCGCCAGAGCTATAGAATGATAGACAGCCGCAGCTTTGACATAGTGGTTAGTCTGAGTACCCAGAGGGAGTACCACTGCTACTATGAACCTACCATGATTATCTCTTATCACCCCCTACTATTAACAGCTCCAGGATTACCTTTAGCCGCCCCATCAAAGTTAATTTTGATCCACCCTTCCGAGGGCAAATACCACACCACTTTCCCTCTAGAGTGTTTCATTTTTTTTAAGGCTATAGATATATCTTCAGTGATGTCTCAATTTTTGGAAATGATGCTCTCAATCTGAGTTACCTCTAATCTTTTATCATGAGAGAGTTGTTCTTCAATCCTGGCTTTGAAATTCTCCTTAATGCTCCTGACCACTTTAAAAAACAAATTATCAGGAGTTAAGCTGGTGTCTCTGAAGACTCTATTATTCCTTTCCTTCTAGAGGCCCCAAGCAATATGAGGGATGCACACGGACCAAAGAATTTAAGGGAAGGGTTAGAGACAGGGCACAACCATTGAGAGACCAGATCCTTAGTGGAGTTGAGGAAGGCCCAGCTAATATTCCATAAGGAAAGAAACATGTTCCAGAGCTCAAGAGAAAAGGGACAGGAGAGGACTAGGTGGAAGGAATCTTCAGAATTATTTAGACATAAGGGGAATCTGTTAACAAGTGAGAAGCCCCTTTTACAAAGGTTATCACACATAAGCACCCTGTCTTGAGCCAGCTCAACCAGAAGAAATTATTGATCTTAGGAATAAGTTTATCATCCACAATCTAGCCCAAAAGGGAGGGTCTTCCATAGAAGGAATAAGTTATTTCAACCCCGACGCCACTGAGTAATGCCCTGAAGAGGTGGCCTACCAAGTGAGTTGGTCTTCTTTTCTACCAAGGGGAATATGAAAGACATTCAACCTGTTCTGGAAATCAATCACGCGCATGTTAGTAGAGAAGTTCTTCCATCTTCCTTCAGAAATGTAATCCCTAACCTTCGAGCCACAAGTGGTAGTGCAAATACCTTCAAAAGGGCTTGCCCAATCTTGCTTGTTGAGAGGGGAGTCCCCAAACCACCGATCCTTCCAAAAGTCCACTTTGCTGCCATCCCCAATCCGCCATAAAGAACCTTTTCTGATAATTTCCCTAGACTGTGATATATTTTTTCCATATTTCAAAATCTTCAGGCAAAGTAGGACTATCCATCAGTTCTCTGAAATTATTGAATCCCCTCAGATATTTATTGGTCACTATTTTTGTCCATTCTTTCTTTTCTGATAAGAGGCGCCAAGCATTGGCCGCTAGGAGAGCAGAGTTGAATTCCTTAAGTTTTCTCAGATCAAGACCTCCAGAGCTTTTAGGCTTGCAGACCATATCCCACACCACCAGCAGGATTCTCTCTATCCTAGACCAGAGAAATCTTTTTTGGATTTTCTCAATTCTTTCTCTGATTTTGGTCAGAACTTTAAAAAGGGACATAGTGTAGACTGGGAGATTTTGGAGAGAAGCTTTGATTAGCTGAATTTTTCCCGCCTGGCTGAGGGTAGCTCATTTCCAGCCCGCCAATTTGGAGTGAAATTTGTCAACCAAGCTCTGCCAGAAAGAGTCTGAGATTCTTTTCTCATAAAGAGGTAACCCAAGATAAATGGAAGGGAGATATTCCATTTTGCATTGCAAAATATGAGCAATTTTAAGCTGCCTGGGTTTTGGGGTATTGAAGAAGAAGATCGAGCTCTTAGGCAAACTAATTTTCTGACCTGAGGCCACTTCATAATTTAGCAGAATACTTCTCACCATGCAAACTTCCTTGACAGAAGCTTCACCCATAATTATAGTATCATCGACAAATTGCTGATGAGAACAGGAAGGTCCAAGCGAGGAAGGACAAAGACCTTTGAAGCTCCCTTGAAGAACCTCTTTCTGGATGTTTCTTCCCAGGACTTCCACCATGATGGCAAACAAGAAAGGTGAGATAGGATCTCCTTGTCTCAATCCTCTAGAGCTGACACAAAAGCCCGACGGAGTTCCGTTGACGAGGACCGAGAACTTAGGAGCCAGGAAAAGTTGCCAGAGAAGTTGAAGGATTTTTCATTGAAACCAAACTTTCTCAGAACATTGGTAAGAAAATTCCAATCAACTCTATCATATGCTTTCATGAGATCAAGTTTAAGAAGGAAGCCCTCCTTATTCAACCCCAGGGAGCGAATGTTCTCTTGGACCGAAATGATAGAATCAAGGATTTGCCTTCCCGGAACAAACCCGCTCTACTGCACCGAGATCAAATGCGAGAGAAGGACTTGGAGTCTGCAGGCCAAAACTTTAGAGATGATCTTGAAAATTGAATTACATAGACTGATGGGTCGAAAGTCAACAAGGGAGTTGGCTCCAGCCTTCTTAGGGATAAGCACGAGGAAAGTGAGTTGAGTTCTTTAAGCAGCCTTTTGCTACCAAAAAATTTTTTAGTTGCATTGCAAGTGTCTTTGGCAGCAATCTCCCAAAAGGTTTGGAAGAAGAAATGGCAGAAGCCATCAGGTCCAGGCGCCTTGTTACCTTCAAAGGAGAAGACAACCCCTTTATCTCATCCTCAGAGAGGATTTTGGTCATCATATTGTTGTCGATGTCATTCACCACCTTAGGAATAACCTGAAGCAAAGTGTTTTCCATGTTAAGATCCAAAGGCCCATCAGTATTAGAAAAGAGGAAAAGAATAACTTAACTTCCTTCTAAATTTCTACCTTCATCCAAGATAACCTTGCCCTTCAAAGAGATATTCTTGATTCTGTTAGCTACTCTATTCTTCATAGTAGTTAAGTGGAAAAATTTAGTATTACGATCTCCACTTTTCAACCAAATAGCTCTTGATCTTTGTTTCCAGAAGTCTTCCTCCTTTGAAACAATCTCATGGAGGGAATTAAGGAGGTCAATCTCTACCTCCCTAGTTTCAAGAGTCATACCATCATTTTGGATTTCTCTCTGAATCCTGTTCAGCTCACTTTTCACAGTCTCCTTCTCCTTGAAGATTTGACCAAAGGAAGATTGTTCCATTTCTACACATTACTTTTAACATTCTGCAGTTTCTTTGCCAACCTGTACATAGCTATGCCTTCCACTTCTATATTCCACCATTCTCTGATCTTTTCCTTTAACTCCGAGTGATGCAGCCACATTTTTTCAAATTTGAAGGGGAATTTCTTCCGCTTGGCCTCTTTTATCAGCAGATAGAACAATCGGGAAGTGATCAGATCCAAGCCTAGTGAGAGCGGATAAATCACAGGAGTAGGAATCAAGCCAGTTATAGGATATGAGGGCTCTATCCAATCTGACTTGAATGAGATTTTCCCCAATCCTTTGATTAGACCATGTGAACTTGGCTCCCTTGAGGTCTAGATCTAACAGGGCTTCATCATTTACAAAGTTCATCAAATCCATTCTAGAGTCCAGAGGCACCGGAGGTCCACATTTTTTCTCATCATGTTTGAGTGTAGAGTTAAAGTCTCCCATGACGAGCCATTTAGAGTAAGGGTTCCTGCTTCTAAAAACACTAAGTCTTTACCAAAATTTCTTTCTGGCATTCTTATTATTAGGGGCATAGATATTAGAGACAACCCAGGTCGTATCATTTTTTTATGAACAAACTTGGTAACGACCTAGTTAGAGTCAGCCAAAACTGGGTAACCAGTGACACTTTTTAGGATTCCATAGGGTGGCAACCCCTCCAGAGGATCCCTCTGAGTTACTACCATGAAGGCTACAATCAACAAAAAATCTATTTTTGATAAGGTCCAGTTTCTCAGTTTGCATCTTGGTTTCTTGAATAAGCAAAATATCCAGCTTGAGATCCCATATTAGGTTAGATAGGAGGTCATGCTTATGACTATTATTTAAACCCCTGATATTCCAAGAGAGGATCTTCATGAAAAACCTGAGTTTGTGCTCTTAGAGCACAAGTCCATGAGGGTTTTTTGCATCCCTCCTGCTATCTCCTTCTTGCTGTCTCTTTCTCTAATAGCACTTGCTGAAGGTCTCCCTGGCCTTCTCTTTTCCATTCCAACATCTGCCTTGGAAGAGTATGGGACCTGATATTCACCCTTAGGAGTAAGGGGAATGACATTATTATCACTAAACCTAGCATCCTCTGAGGAATCCGATGCAGAGACCAGATCCACACATCTAGGTTCTTCAATAATAGAGATGCTCATGGCACTCTTCGGAGAGCCTTGCTCTGGAACTCAAGGTTCTTCGATCCTGGGGATGAACAAGATAATCGTCAGTTATGCAACTGCAGCTAGAGGTCCCTTCGAAGAAGCTTCCTCTTTTTGGAAATGGGTTTCCCCCTTCTCGTTTTCTTGCTTCTCTTTCCAAACCTTTTGGTTAGGTTTACCTTTCTTAGAGGGCAATTCTTCGCCCAGTGGCCTATCTTTTGCAAAGAAAACATGCAAAAGGAATTGATTCAAACTTAATAGCCTGCTCCTAGACACCAAGTTTAGAGTTGATCTTGATGGAAGAAGGCAGATCTGTAGTTTGGTTCATCAACACATAGACCCTGGCGTAAACTAGCCTCTTCCTTGAGACAGTGACTGGATCAACCGTTAGCAGACCTACCAAAAGCACTAGCCAGGCCCTTAAAGACTTCTTCATCCCAAAACTCACTAGGTAGACCTGGGAATCTAACCCAAACAGGGGCAACGTTAAAGGTAGTTTTCGCAGCATCAAAACTGGGTTCCCACCTACGCAAAGATAGCGTAGAGTTCCCAATGACCCACGAGCCACCAGCCAGGGTGCAAAGTAGATATTCTTCACAATAGAAAGAAAACGAGAAAAACCCCTTCTAAAATGCTGCTACATCTACTTGCCCTTTCAAGGCCCATTTCTGGCGGGCCCAAGATCTCACAATTTCAATATTAGGTCTGGGACCTAAAAATTTACCCACCAACGATAGATCCATACGAGATATGCCATTTTCCACCACACTATCAGGAACTGATAAAGAAAAGTTACCTGAACCTATCTTAGAGGAGCATATAAGAGGTGGAGCTGAACTTTTCCCTTTTCTCTCTCTTTACTATCTTAGAGGAGCATATAAGAGGTGGAGCTGAACTTTTCCCTTTAGGATGCGACCCAAAAAGTGATTTCCGTAGATTAGAGAAGTCCAACTTAGGAATGGGGATCTTGGGATTATCTTCCTTAGGATCCTTGGGGGACTCCACTCCCGAAGAGCCACTAGGGTCTGGAGGTCTAATCCCAGCTTCCAAGGAGGCCAGATGACACCCAAAAGTGCCAGAGGAAACATCATCAGCTAGGCCCTCTTGGAACCTTCTCCTTCCGCTAAATCGTCACCAACAGTCAAGTTGTCGTCAACAAGACTGCTAGAGACCAACTTTGCACCTGTACCTGCTACCAACTTTGAGCATAATAAGTTGTTTATGTGTGAGAGTTGAGTTCTCACAATGGGTTGTAGTCTTATCAACCCTCCTTGTAAATATTGAGTTATTTCAAATGATTAATGGCAACAAGTCTACATTTATTTCATCATTGAATGAAAATCTCTCTCTCTCTCTCTCTCTCTCTCTCTCTCTTCTCTCTCTCTCCTCTCTCTCTCTGCTCTCTCTCTCTCTTCTCTCTCTCTCTCTCTCTCTCCTCTCTCTCTCTCTCTCTCTCTCTCTCTCTCTTCTCTCTCTCTCTCTCTCCTCTCTCTCTCTCTCTCTCCTCTCCTCTCTCTTCTCTCTCTCTCTCTCTCTCTCTCTCTCTCTCTTCTCTCTCTCTCTCTCTCTCTCTCTCTCTCTCTCTCTCTCTCTCTCTCTCTCTCTCTCTCTCTCTCTCTCTCTCTCTCTCTCTCTCTCTCTCTCTCTCTCTCTCTCTCTCTCTCTCTCTCTCTCTCTCTCTCTCTCTCCCCATAAGAAAATAATTTGAGTAAAGGAAATATGCATGTTTTAGACCTCCTTGTGAAATAGATAATGTTTATTTTATGTTTGTTTTTTATTAGGGGTCAAACAATGTTTTGAAGGGACCCGAAACCCTTTACAACCAAACATTGTTTAACAGAACAACAACATAAGAAATGCCAATAGCGAAAACACAGCCATACATTGCAACCCAACTGCTAACCATAGAGACACAACAACAGCATTGTAGCCAAAAATAATAGTTAGTGAGAAAACTCACTAACACCCACTACGGCCTCATCATAACATTCTTATAATCAAATGCACTTTCCAGGGTTGAAAGCCTTAGGCAAAGAAGCCCTTTTCCAATGCGCTATCCAGGGTTTGAAACCTGTTGATGACTGTTTTGATGCAATCATAACAATAAGTTAAAATTCACATAAAATGAAACTGAAACTATACTTGAAAGACAAGAAGGAATCATTTGGTGATTCAACTAATCCCAAGTCTACAATGGTTCGGTTGGTCAAGTTCAGTGGTCAATGTGAAGCTGTAATGTTCAAGGGGCCTTACGTAGTTTAGGTTTATTTTGTGGTTTACTGGACTAAGAATATGCAAAGAGGTCATAGATTTCAACAAGTATTCTGTTCATTTGCATACAAGTGATACTGGGCTGCAAGTTTTAGAGGGTTTTCTTGGATTTTTGCAGCTTTCTTCTTTATCTGTTTATGAAAACTGTCTACTTATAGCTCTGTTATGCATGCTTCTTCAAATTTGAGACAATTTCCTTTGGATTTCTACGTTTTCAGCTAGATATTTCAGATGGGTTGGGAAAAGTTAGAAAGATCTACTCTATACCTCACTTAATCTACCGAAGGATCTAAGTGTTTCTGTTATGCACTATGTAAATACCACAGTAATCTGATCAAATCCACAGTAAAAACCCTAAATGTAAGTTCTGAGCATTTTCACAAACATACATTTAAAATTGCAAGCTCTCAAAGAAGATATTTCAAAACACAAAGAAGAGCAGGAGAACACTCAGAAGATAGATGCAGAACTCTAGATTCTATTGTATTAGAAACGAATAGCCATACATGATTTACAATGTAAGAATGACTCTTAGTTTCATTGATCATACTACAGAGAACTTACAAGCTTTACAGATACAGTAAGGCAGCCAGACATTCCACGCGCACCTTACTGCAGACAAACAGGCGACCTCCTTCTTCTACTTCTAAACTATGCTAAGCTATCTTGCTGTGTTTTCATAGAATCTCTGTTGTAGGCCCTAAAAATCCCTGTTGTAAAGTATTACAGTGTAGAGAGGCACAATATAAAGACATTTTGATTGTCCTCACTACAGCAAAAACCTAACTGAACCCCTGGTTCAAACCCCTAGTTACAGCAATAAATGCAGGTGAACCAGTTCTCAAAAATATCTCAGAGCAGTGGTCAAATCTGGGTGAAATATTGCCCCTTCTGAGAAGTTTCGGCAGCTGGGAAATAACTTCTGTTTGTCTTTTGTGATAATACCTTCAGCTGCGACCTTCTTCTTTACTTGAATGGCCTTGACCTTTTGCATTTCATCTCTATCTTCTTGCTCCTGAGATCAGATCTTCTTCCTCCATGAGGTCACTGTATTGACTTTCCAGCTGCTTCCTCAACTGCAAGCCTGCAAGACAAGACAAGCAATAAGTTTCACATTTATCATAAAAAATAGCATGAAATTAAAATAAGCGTTCAAATCCAGGTGACAGCGCAAGATGGAGAAAATCGGATCCAGAATCCTCTCAAAACGCGTCCAAAATGCGCTCAGACTGCTCAAAATTGATCAGGTCAACTATCGCTGACTGAAAAAATGCCAGAGGCGCCAAAAAAAACACTTTAAAATGTCCACCGCCTCATTTCCCGCCCATCGGCATGATCATCCCTGTCGGTGCGTCAAAAAACATGCTGGTCGATATACCTCATCATCATGATATTCTGGAAATATGATGCATTCCCTCCTGAAGGTCTAGATGAATGTCATCATGATGATGCGCTTCTGCATATCGGGGAAAAGAACAACATCATCATCATCATATTGTTGAAGAAGAATAGGAGGATGCGAATATGATCATGCTGCCAGGGAAAGGAAGATGATGGTGACGTCATCATGATATTCAGGCTTCATTGAAATGCTAAGGATGACGTCATCATCATGTTCGGCTAAGATCAGGGGGATGTTTGTGATATCGGGTCACCTAAGGAGCATGATCAGGATGATGAAGTGAATATGATCCTTTCGCGGCCAAGGTAACCCCCTCGAGAAAAATCAGCATGATGAAGATCATCATCATATTTGCCTTTGTCGAACATAGAATAAGACGTCATCATCATATTTCGCGAACCAGATCGTGTTTCAGAAAAAATATCCCGCTTGAAGGAAAAATGTGATGATGATGGTCATCAGGAGGATATTTGTTTTTGTCGAATTTAGAATAAGACATCATCATCATATTTCGCGAACCAGATCGTGTTTCGGAAAATATCCTGTTGAAAGAAAAAATGATGATGATGATCATCAGGATATTAGCTTCTTCGTTTATCAAATCGGGATGACGTCATCATGATGTTCGGAGCCTTTGTTAAACTTAAAACATGACGTCATCATGATATTTCGCCAACCGGCTCATGTTTGGGAAAAAAATCCTGCCGAGGGGAAAATGTGATGATGATGATCATCAGGATATTTGCAAAAGGTTGTATTTCATCGGCAGGAGGACTTGGTGAAATATCGGGCGTACAAACAAGATCATGATGATCTTGACAATATGACAGGATAAAAATATGATGATGACGTCATCATCATATTTCGTTTTCGGAGCACAAGGATGAGTTGGTCATCATGATATTTGCGCTAGGGTGATATTGCAAATATGATCATGCTGTTGAGAAATGCAATATCGACCCCCTCTGAATAGATAGGGTGATCATCATGATATTCGCTAACCGGAGATCAGGAGGATATGAAGATGATGATCCTCTTCGATTTATGATGATGTTGTCCCCATCACTTAGCGAATTTCAGCAAATGACCCGTGAAAGATCAGGGTGATATGAAGTCGTCATCATCATAATTCGAACTTCAGCAAATATCATGATGATGACCTTGCGATAGGTTTATAGCACGCGCATGCAAATATGCCGAAGGTGGATTTTTCTAAGTCTGGGTGATCAGCATGATAATATAAGATCAGGTAATGTTGAATTATCATGATGATGCTTGCGATACAAAAGACCACTTCGACGAGGAACTTACCTTGACTTAAAGCCGATGTCATCATGATATTCGAACCTCAGGATATTATCGGGGGGGGCGTTCAAATATGATGATGATGATGATCATCATGCAACCAAAACCGAGTTTATAACATATGACGCTCCTAAGAAAATCATGATGCTGCATAATGCGCACAAGGCCTTTTGACGGGTAAAGGGTACTACCACCTAAGATTGACGTCCGGATACTGCGACTGCATGATTTTTATCGGGTGATAGACCAAGATCATGATGATCTTGACAACATGACTTAGGATATATAAAAAAAATATGATGATCCTCCTACGAATATCAGGTTTGACCAAGACTTTGACCGTGCATAACTTCCACATATGGACGAATTTTCAAGTGAAGTAAAAGGCAAACCTGCATGGAATTTCAAGCTCTTTTAAAATATGAGGTCACAGAAACAAAATATGAACTTTGACAAACAGACCTCATGATGATGACCTACCCTATCATATATCATGATGATGATGCACCTGACCTTCATTTTTACCAGACCGCCAGGAAGCAGAAAAAACACAAGCAGAAGCAAAAAGCAAGACATCAGCAGGGGTCCCCATTTTGCTAAGGAGCATAATGGGGCGTGTTGTGAACATCACAACAAAACCCTTAGGCAAAGAAGCCTTTTTCCAAGGATCTGAAAGAAACAGCTCATGAACATAGAGAATACTCCAATAGAAAGGCAGTTCCTCAAGGAGAAACCCAACAATCTTAACATCAATCACTGGGACATGAATACACTCGTTCATCAAACCCATAGCAGGGTTGGACATATAACCATCATACCCGCCATTAGAAGCAACCATGCTCCACACATAGAGTATAATAATAGGGCTTCCATTTTCTTCTAGCCCACAATCTAAAAAACCTCCTCTTAAAGACAAACTACTCCAAAGGAGATCTTTGCAAACAGATTGTCACCTACAGAAAGATCAGAGACCACCCAAGCCATGTCAAAATCATGGATATTTTGGCATTTGGGAACAAACACCAACCCTAAAACCCCACCTCCTTTTCTAGTTTGATCTTCATCACAGAGGAAGCTCTCACTCCCTCGACATGCAACACCTTGTTAGTCGCCGCCAACACCAAACAATCTTTATCCTTGATTGACAACTTAAACCAAGGATCAGAAATTTTTTGAACAGACGAAGCCTCTGTACCCACCAAAGCTTAAGGGGAGGACTTCCACCAAGGGGTGCCAGACTTTCCTGATGGCTGCCCTGAAACACATATCCACCACAGCCAAACCACCCAGATGGCATACCCCATAACACAGAGTACCCACCACCAAAATAGCCATCCTTCATCCCGCTAGATCTCTGCCCTAACACAAAACTGCAAGATCACAGATCTAGAAGGGGAGTTAGCAGAAATGTACCACGAAGTGGCCACATCCCCGACCTCGACAGCATCTCCCACCTCACCCGCATCTGCACAAGAAAAATAAAAAGAAACACCTCTGCAACTATAGAGGCCCAAGAAGGAGGAAGGAACCAAACACTTTGAGTGCTCGACCATAGCCCAGACCTGCCATATCTCTAAGGCCCAAGGGGCGCGTGATGTATCAAAGGTCTAACCCCAGTACACAGGGCCACCACATCCAGACTGCCCAGTTGTCGAACCCCTTAACTCAGAATGACACCCACTAAATTAGCTGGCCTCCTCCCTGAAGACCTCCGCCTTAACCTGCAAGATCTTTGCTTCGGATGGGGAGCAAACAAGAATGCACCACCTGGTGGCCACATCCCCAACCTGGACAACGTCTCCCTCTTTAACCACCTCTGTGTAAAAGTAGAGGACACTTCTACAACCGCAACGGCCACCATAGGATGAAGGAACCCAAAGAACAGAGCACATGGCTTCTTCCCAGAACTGCCAGCCACCCGAGTCCCCATCCTCATCTGCCCCGCCTTCGCCTTCCTCCTCTATGCTATTCAAAACAGCTCTCTCGCTCCCGCTCCCACTCGCCATCAAGTGTGATTTTTTATTTTATGCTTGTTTTAAAGGAATAATAATTATGATTAATTTTATGCAATAACCTCTCTTTTGTGTTCGCTCATATATATATATATATGAACCAACACAAAAGAGAGGTTATTGCATAAAATTAATCATAATTATTATTCCTTTAAAACAAGCATAAAATAAACATTATTCTATTTCACAAGGAGGTCTAAAACATGCATATATGTATATATGAAGAAAGAAAGATATAAAAATAAATATATATCTATATATTTATAGACTTATATATATAGATAGTTATATATTTATATTAGTAATAAAGCTTACTATTTTTGTGCTCACTGTATTTTAAAACAATGGTGAATAGTTTATTTTGATAGGGAATTATATATATATATATATATATATATATATATATATATATATATTGATGGATAAGTGCTACCAGTGGGGGTAGCTTCCATTATATTAAAACACAAGAAGTTACAACCTATCATCAATATGACAGCATGAAATATTGTCAATCAATCAGAATATCTGGCCATTCCTCCCTAGAATTTACTGTTAGTTCCTGGCTCTCCATTACACATGTCCGGTTGGCAACATGATCGGTTGCTTTGTTCCCTTCCCGGTAGGTGTGGCCAAGGGAAAAACTCCCCATCCTGTCAAGGTGTTTCCAGATTTCATCCGCTATGTATTTTAATTTTCAATTTTGACATTCCCTCCTTACTGAATTGATGGATATTTGGGAATCTCCCTCGATATCAATGTTGTCAATCCCATGCTCTTTGCAGAGCTTTAGGCCATGTAAAAGAGCCATGAATTTAGCTTTGTTATTAGTTCCAATTGGTAGCTGAATCACCTTGATCCATAAGAACTCCCCCTTTGAATCTTGAATGGTGATTCCAGCCCCTGACAACCCTGGGTTGCCCTTGGCTGCCCCATCAAAGTTTAGTTTTAACCTTCCTGGGGGTGGGGCCTTCCACTTAGTCAGTGCGCGCTCTTTCTTCTTTGCCTCCGTGGTGCTGCTATTATGTCCATGGCTCAGGATTAAGATACCTTCCCACTTTTTACGCATCTCCTCATCACATCTATGGAAGGGTGCCTGGGAGGAATCCAGGAGTCTAGTGTTGATGATCTCAATGATTCCCATTTCTAGTTTGCAAATAAACTATTTTAAATATGTCTTCTTATCATTGAAGATTCTATCGTTTCGTTCCCTCTAGATGTGCCAGATAAGCAAGGAAGGCGTTGACTCCCATAGGCCTTGTAGAAGCATCTTATGCCTGCGCGGCCAGCCCTTGAATAGGCACTCTATGTCATTATGCAGAGCACCAGACCATCCTAACTTCATTTGCAACCAATCCCAGCATGACATTGCGAAGGGACAATTCACCAAGAGATGGTCCACCATTTCCTCTTCGTTGTAACACATTACGCACCGTGACGGCCTAGCGATGCCAAGATGTTTTAGTCTCTCCCTCGTGAGAATTCTCTTGTGGATAGTTGTCCAGGGGAAGGCCCTAGCCTTCGAAAGCATCCACTTCCCCCAACAGAGATTAGTCAGCCAATCAAACAGAGGTTGGGTATTTTGCATTATGTAACCAAGCTTAACTGTATAATTCCTGTTTTTGGATCCTGTCCACATTAATTCGTCCTCCTTATCGAATATTCGGATTTTGCGTGCAACTAGGGCCTGTTTGAGTTCCTTAATAGTTCCTTCTTCTAACAGAAAGGTGTTAATCTTCTCCCAATCCCAGTCAGCACCAACTATGAAATCCTTAGCATACCTCCCATATCTTTGCATTAAATCCTCCCATCTATTTTTGATGCCAGGGAGATCTGCCAAGGGAGGGAGGCCATTAATAGAGTCTTCCCAAAATTTTGCCCGCCGGCCATTGTGCAGTATCCAGAACAGATGGTCTGTGATTAGCCATTTACAGTTCTGTATGAAATTCCAAATGTCCGACCCCCTTGGTGGGTTCAAGGTAGTCAAAATGCACACAAGATCATCAGAGTCCAAATATTTCTTTTGAACAATGCAACACCACCTAGCTTCGGGATTGCGATAAACAATCCATACTAGTTTCGCTCCTAAAGCCACGTTTTGTTTGTCTAGACTCCGAATGCCTGTGCCACCTTGGAGCTTCAATTTGCATGCCATTTGCCACCCTAGTAGAGGGATTCTTTTTTCTTTGTTTGATCCTTCCCATAAGAATCTTTTGAGAATGCTTTCAATGGCACTGCATCTTTTTTTGTTGATCTGATTGCTGCTTAGATGATAGATTGGAATAGTCGTAAGTACCGCCTTGATCATTTGAATTCTACTATCAAGGGATAGCCACCGGCCCTGCCATGACGATGCTCTGGATTAACATTTTGAAATAGTCTCATCCCATAATGCTGACCGTACTGCTCCTTTGAAGAGAAGCACCCCCAAGTATTTACTTGGCAAGTCCACTTTTTTGAATTTTAGAACCGCCAATATGTGTCTCTGTGTTCGCTTGCATGTATTAAAGAAGAAAATGTTGGATTTGGCTTGGTTAATGACCTAACCTGAAGCTTTCTCATAGTTGTCTAGAAGGCTTGCAATCTCCTTCACCACTTGAGCTTGGGCGGCCGCAAAGAGTAGTGTGTCATCGGCGAATTGCTAGTGTGTGGCTAATGGCAACCCATCTGCAACATGAACCCCATGCCATCCTCCACAGGTCGTAGCGTGGCTGATAGCTCTCCCTAATGCCTCGATTGCGATTACGAACAAGAACGGTGAGAGTGGATCGCCTTGCCGCGATCCTGGTGTCAGCTCGAAGAAACCACATAGACTACCATTTACCAGGATGGAGTATCTTGGGGTGGAAATACACTCGAAGACCCAATCAATCCAGTGCTTGTGAAATCCAAGTATTTCCATGATTTTGAGAAGCAGCCTCCAATTGACCCTTTCGTATGCCTTACATCAAGTTTCAACACCATACTAGATTGATTACACGACACAATGGAATGTATTGTTTCGTGGGCAGATATTATGCTATCAATTATGTTACCAGGAGTGAACCCACACTGCTCTTCAGAGATAATGGATGGCATGATCAATTTCATTCGATTCGCCATTGCTTTCACCATGATTTTGTAAATGGTATTACATAAAGATATTGGCCTGAAATCACTGAATGATTTTGTATCTGATTTCTTTGGGATAAGTGCAATAAATGTATTATTGATATCCTTCAGCATCTTCCTTGATTCTCTCAGGTCATTAGTAGCTCGCCAAACATCTTGCTCCACGATGTCCCAGAACTCTTGAAAGAACCTTGCAGGGAAACCATCTAGGCCAGGGAATTTATCCGGAACCATTTGGAATGTTGTGAATTTAAGCTCTTCCTTGGAGAATGGACTCAGTAGCATGTCATTATCTTCCTCTGAAATGCTTGGGATTATAAGATCCAAAAAAAAAATTGCAACATACCTTGAGAAGCCTCCACATCCGCTAGAAAGGACTGAAAGTGGTTTACAGCTTCCTTTTGGATAGCTGCCTCCTCCACAAGATTAACTCCATACGAATTAATAATGCTTGATATTCTATTCTGACTCCTTCTTTGCTTGGTGGAATAGTCGAAGAACTTGGTGTTTTGATCCCCTTCACGCAGCCAAGTCTCTCTCGATTTGGATCTCCATATATATATCAAACTTAAGTTAGACACCACCGAAAGGCTTTTGAAATCGCATGTTTTAAACTTGATTTTAGGGCATGGTGACCTGAAAGGGTTTGCAAGCTTCATAGCTGCCGCAGGTGGTAGAAAAGGGCTCTACCCTAAAGAATGTTGCAGGAGGGGCGGGGAGTTTGGGACCCCCGTCACCTCCCCACAGTGATCTGTGGGGAGCCGGCGGGAGCCCCCACCCCCCCCCCCTGTTGTTGTTATTAAGGGTTAAAACCCCTGAGCGGTCTGCTATGTCCAACCGCCATTTATGATTTTTGACCTCTATTTTTATGCCGACTGTTAAACGATTCGGCCCTAGCTTGATGCCTGGAATTTATCACTGTGTCATTTCATTGATACACACACACACACACACACACCATGAGGTCATTTTTAGTATAAATAAAGACATCTGTATATTAGTATGTTTCAGGATATATTGCAGCTATATTTAAATATATATTTAATGTTGTGCAACTTCTCCTCTATTGTGTTTATTTTAGACAACAACTATTTATATAAATATACATAGATATATTTATGTATAATGTATCCTCCGTAAAAATGTCTTAATGTCTTATTACCTCTATTCATTTAAGATCTATATATATTTTTGTTTTATGGAACAAAGTTGATTAACTGTGTAAAACAATATTTCAGTTTCTAATGAAATGAAATAGCTAGAGAGTTAGGAAAATGAAGAAAACTTGTAACCATTTAGAGTTTTGTATAAACCTATAGGAAAATTTTCCGTTCATTGTAACCTGTGCATGTTTGAAAATGGAGACATAGAAAACAAACTTAGCTAAACAAAATGGTGGAAATGTTAGAGGAAAAATAAATGTTAGAGGAAAAATATCTCAACCTGTAGAAAATGTTAGAGAATAATATAGAAAATTTTAAACTATCCTTGTTTGGGAAGATACCTCCCACTTGGGGAGGTACCTTCCATCCTCCTTGTCCTTCCTTGGAACCTGCACATCCAATCAAAAAGCATTTATTCTTGAATGTGAACAAATGAGAGTTTTTTGGGTATTTATAAATCCCTATCTAGGGTTTGGTGCCCTAGGATTAAGGAGAGGATTATTATGTTTTAATTAAGTTGGTAATTGGGTTTAGTGTGTGTGAGGGTATTTGGACCTTTTTGTTTATGTTAATTGTTTTATTCATATTGTGTAAATGGAGTGGGGTGATGTAACCTTTAAATGGAATTAATTTTAATACCTTGGTGCAATTCTATTTACCTTATGTTTCATGTTGGAATTGAGAATATAGTTTTAGCCATGTTAAATAGTTTATTGATTTTACTTTAATTAAATAATTGGGAAGGGTTCTTAGTCAAATTATGCATTTAATTTATTTAAATTTGAAAGGGGTTAAGGTAGGAGTTTTATTTTAATTTAATTTTTGCAACCTCCTATGGTTGATGAGGTGGCGTTATGCTGCCGAAATCACTATAGGATTTATTTTATTTTGAGTTGTTATGCTGTCAAAATTTCTCTAGGCTTTACGAGATAAAATTTTGTTTAGTTGTCGATTAATTTTCCCTTCTTGCTTTAGATGCTTAATTTATGTTTTGTCAAATTTGATTATAGTGTTAACTTAATGTCCATTTTAATTCTATTGTTAGTGTTCCTTAAGGTTAGATTTCGATTAGAATCGAAATTGATCCACTTCATAGAATAAACTTTAGGATTGGATCTCGAGACAGGAACCAACCCTCTTAAACGTCGCTTACGTGACGTATACCCCCTTAGTGGCCATCACCTCATAGGGTATTGTGATTTGAGATTGCATTAACTTAAAAATGATTGACTTCCCCGCCTTCGGGTGATGTGCTTAATGTAGCTTGCTGGCACAACTATATTACGTGTGTATGTCACCGAGCGTGCTTGATGCGTGTGAGGGGGGTTTGTAGAGTCGGGTAGAAAAGTTTTTTATTTCTCATGTCATCACCACATGACTAATGTGGACATGACACGTGTGTAGCGTGTCATGACCACATGGCAAATGTGGGCATGGCAGATGAAGAGATTTACATGACTGATCTTGAAAAATACGTTGCTTCATATTGGTATCGAGATATCGTGATCTATCTAGCAAACAAAACCTACCTAGAAAACATGACTCCATTAGGGAAAAGGTGTTTACGTGTCCTCACCGTAACATATGTATTGATTGATGACGTGTTATATCAGAGAGCATTGGATGGCATGTTGCTTCAGTGCATCGATAAAGAAGAAGCACATAAGATTTTGGAAGAATGCCACGGTGGAATTTGTGGACATTTTGGCAATCACACTACAATAAGAAAGATACATCGGTTAGGATATTTCTGGCCATGTTTAGAGGGAGACGCAATCAAGTTCATAAAAAGGTGCCCGAAATGTCAGGCTTATGCACATGTTCATCATACGCCAACAAGAGATCTACAACCCCTTGGCCATTTTCTACTTGGGGTTTGGACTTGGTGGGAAAGATCTCCCCACCATCAATTGATGGACATCTATTTATCATCACGACAATAGAGTATTTTACCAAATGGCTAGAGGCCATGCCTCTGACCACAGTTTCAAAGACTAATTGCAAAGTTCATACCGAATAAGATCATATGTAGATTCAGGATTCCCCAAGTGATAGTGACAGACAATGCGTCATCATTCAAGAACCCACAAGTAAGAGAATTACATGAAAGATTTCATGTTAATCACAATTATGCGTCAGTTTACTATCCTCAAGAAAATGGACAAGTAGAGGCAACAAACAAAACATTGAAATCGATATTGGTTAAGATTGTGAAAGATTCTAAAAGAGACTGGCATTTGCAGTTATATCCCACTCTTTGGGCTTATAGAATAGGCATGTGAACTCCAATTGGGACTACCCCTTATGCCTTCACTTTTGGGTCAGAAGCAGTCCTACCATTGGAGGTAGAATTACCTAGTCTAAGAGTGTCCTTACAAGGATTATTGGACAATGAAGAATATTGAACAGTGAGATTGGCCGAATTAGAAATGATGGACAAGAGATGACTAAGAGTTGTACGAAGACATGACTCTTACCTTGCAAGAGTAAAGAAGAAGTATAACAAAAAGGTTATCCCAAGACCATTTCAAGTGGGAGACTTAGTACTCAGGATTGACAATCTAATCAATAAAAGAGTTGGTGAAGGACGCAAGTTCAGACCCAAATGGATAGGTCCCTACATGGTTAAAGAAGATGTCAGTAACGGTACCTATCTCTTGTGCACAATGGAAGGTGAAGAATTTGGCGAGACAGTCAATGTCTTTCACCTTAAGAAGTATTATGTCTAAAACATCATAAAAATCATAAAACAAAAAAATACAAAAAAATCAAATATTCCAAAAATATAAAAAAAAAATTGCAAAAAAAAAAAATATATCAAAAATTGTTTATTACATTTCAACATCATTCTGTCCATCTGGCATTTCAGTGAATGACTCGCTCTTGTATTATTTTCATTTCAGTAAGGAGTCTAAGGTTGCCTAGGTATAGGTGATCCTTTTAGGTTTTGAGATTCCCCTATTTTCACAATCGCCATTTTCCCCTTCATTCTCAGTTATTATAATCAAAGCCTAGCTCTTAGCTTTACACCAATCCCAGTCTTAATGACCCATTATGTCAAGTCTAAGAAAAGTCAGTATTCAAACCCACAGTGTTCAAGGAAGCTTGCAAAGTAGACCTTCCCAATTCTTCCCTAGTAGAGAGGAAGTCCAACTAGATTATGAAACTTTTGGTGGCGCTCAGCCCCTTATCTTTCTTGGCCAAAAACGTGAAGGGGATCATAACTCTGAAGGAAACAATCTAAAATACGAGTGAGTAAAAAAATGAGTGATAAAAAAAAATGAGTGGTGAGAAAAGTGAAAATAGATAGATCAAATTATTGTATATCCAAAGCTCAAAAGCATTCATTTTCATACAAGTCAAAAATCCAAAAATATGAGAAAAATCAAGTGAGGCATTCTAGAAAATACAAGAAAAGAGAAAAAGCATAAAAAAAGAGAGTTATAAAAAAAGAGAGTTACAAAAAAAGAGTGATAGACAGAAGATTACTAAGTGTCTGTACCCTTGGGTAGAGATAAGTCTAAGCTCGAAGCTTCGAGGGTGACATTCTACCAAAGAAAGTGAGAGAGAAAGGTACAAAGCACACACACACACACACACTAGTTGAGCAAAGTCAATAGTACAGTAGTCTTTAGGACCATTTTTTACTTAGGGACCCTGATTCGTCCCTATTTTTCCTTTACCCCATGTCTATCTTGCTTGCCATCTATCATCTAAGTCCAGCGAACACCAATAAAATTTGTTGCTTGTCTAAGTTGAAAGCTTGTCAAAATGTCTCATCTAGACAAGGATCAGTGTTTAGCCTTTAGCAAAGCCCAAAATTTAGAAGCACTCCATTTCCTTCCCACTCCCCACTTGAGTTCCAAATCCATATCTCACAAACCTAAATAGGTCTTCTACACTAGGATAACCCACAATCCCTTAGATTGAAAATCATACTAAAGAGCAGTCATATTGTTTTTTCCATAATGCATTCATACCAAAGTCATAAAAAGAGGTCCAAAGAAATAAAAGTCTATGTCATAACTCATGGCATTCCATAGAAGTAGAAGTTTTATTGCAGCATCGCTTGTGTTCTTGCATTTGCATATCATCCCCTACATTCATATATATATCCAAAAAAGAAATAAAAACATATCATTGTTATCATGCTTGCATTCTTAGAGTTAAGGGTCTACGCAATCAAAAAGTTCTGAAAACTTCCAAAGTGCACAAGAGATGAGCATTTGTGCGATAGCAGTAACCATAAAGAGACATTTTTTCATATAAAAGGTTCAAAGTTTTACAAGAGTGCAAGAGCCAAGACAAAATGCTCTCAAGAAAGTAAGGCTCCCCATGCAAGGAGGCACGATGAAGAAGCAAATAGGTGAATGCCTCAGAGATGGTTCCCTCCAACTGAACGATGAGGGCTCCTACTCCTCTACCTCTGAATAGCACTAGAATCTCCATGAGATCTATGGGAATGAGGAACCCTGTTTTGAGCCTGAGAATGAGAAGGACCTGCTGTGCTCTAATCAGGGAGCCAAATCCCAAGGTGATCCATCTCACAAAGAATGACATTCTCACCCCTAAGGATGAGATTCTCTGATCTCAAAGAAGCATTCTCCTTGCACCCATGGTAGGCAGAAGCAACGATGTTAGTATGTCGACCATCTATAGTAGGCACACCAGGATCAACTAGAAGTCTCTCGTGGTAAGCTCTTGAAAGGACCAATCAAATCAACAAAAACATCACGGAAGAAAGTCCTCCACTAATTAGCACTACCTAAAAGACAAAGACAAAAGGAATGACAGTTAGTAATTTTAAGCAAAGAAGAACAATGCAAAATTTGAAAGCAAAAGTAGACTTACAAGGATCGTCAAGCTACCAAGAAGGATCAAAGTGTTGCATAGCATCATCAGAATGAGGAGGTCTAAGACCTTAAGAAGAAGTCTTTGGTATCTCCCCCTCATCAGAGTCAGCCTCCTAGGCATCCCCAATTGACCCATTGTCTGACTGATCATCTCCATCAGGGATATAGTCCTTATCAGTAGAATAAGAATCCTCCATGACAACAAGTCCATGGGAAGGAGCTCCTCTCCCTCCCCTCTATCCACCTCTTGGGGTCTTAGAGGTTTTGGTAATCAAAACCCCAAGAGTCAAAGGAGTCCAAACTACAAGCCTTTGGCCCACCTCACCCATCTCTTGAACAGATCGGTAGCAAGTAGGAATTAGGGACAAGTCCTCTGGAAAGTCATCTTCTAGCTATTGAAAGACTCGCTCAATACGGTGAGCCTCGATGAAACCATTATGATTAGAAAGCTCTGAAACGTTGCGGCAGTAGTCTCAAACCTGCCTATCATGAGACCATGTGCCCTCCATATCTACATAGGGGTTGACAATCATATCTGCATCTGTAAGAGAAGCCACAACGCATAACAAAGTATCAAAGTGGCCCACATGAGCCCATCTGATGACTCTCAGAAGTCTACGATCAAGAAGTGGAATCTCCTTCTGATATGGCCTAATATGCTCAAAGATCTAGGTCATGATCAGAGTAGAGTGGTTGAACACAAGAGCCCCATGACGAGCGATATGATACAAGTCTTGATAAACCATCGCGAGAATGTTAGCAGCCCATGCAAAAAAGGTACCCTCCTTAATGCATTGAATGATGGGTGCCCAACAGCATCGCAGATGAGTTGAGGCCTTGTCTCTAGATAGCCTCAATGCAATCAACCCAATCAAGAACTTCCTCAAAAGAGGAGTGTGAAGCTACGGTACTGTAGTAAGACAAACACTAGTCTGATCCTCGGGATAACTCACCCCCATAATCAGAGCCCAAGTTGCCTTGTACTTAAGGGACTCGCTGGTAGGTAGAACAAGTGGATGCCCTCTCATAGGAACTCCAAGAATGCGATAAACATCATACAAAGTAATGGTCCATTCCCCTGAAACCTGGGGAAACCTGAAGGTGTTCCTATCAGCATCCCAATAGGTTAGAATGTCGCAACAGATATGGGAGACAGGATAAACAACTGGAACAAGGCAAATCCTCCCCAAGCCTACCCTCTTCAGGACAACAAGATCATCAGGAGATAATGAATCACACATCTCAGAGCACCATAACTGCTCATGACTAGCATTCCAACATATGCACATATCATGTCATTAGAAAATAAATTTTGATTAGATCCCATCAAACTCAAAAAATCCAAAAAATCATATAACTTGAAAAAATTTCACAAAAAAAACATATAAAACCTTCAAAATTGCAATAAATTGACGAATTCAGTGTTCAAATTAGACCAAAACATAGTATAGTAAATGCTAGAAAACATCAAATTTCAGTCAAAAGCAGTCTGGTTGGGTCACCCCTTTCATTAGACCAAATCTCCCCCGGGTGACCCAAATGTTCAACAGGATCTCCCTCGGGCAACCCTGTTGCACAGGCAGATCTCCACCGGGCGATCCTATTGTTCAGCCAAATCTCCCCCGGGTGACCTAGACTGGCAAAAGTGGAGATCCTATTTTCCTTCCCTCATGCTAAAAAATGCTCTAAAAATCGTAAATTTCAACTGATTTCGACAAACGAAAGATCAATTTGACTCTAAATGATGAGAAAAATACAATGCGATAAGGAAAATTGACATAAACTGACATTTTCACAAGATTTTTCACAAAAAGAAAACTAGGGTTCAAAGAAGGGTTTTTAACTGATTGTGCACCTAACTCGTAGCGACAGAAGAAGTGACCATCCTCATGATCTCCTCGGCGATATCTTTCCAACAACTGTTTGCACAACCAATTCTGTCAACGTTTCGATCTGTTCACACTAATTTCTTTACTCTTTTCTTCACTTAGTTTAGTTTGTTTTATGCATTTGTAGATTAGTTGTTGCTTCTATGCATCTTTTGTGCTCTCATTTTCTGTGCTTTCATCCCTACATGTCTCTTTAACAAAGGCAAACAACTAGGCAAATTCACAAGATCTAGGGTATTGATATAATCAGATGTTTGACTAATACTAGTTATTGCAAGTACTATTGTGGAGAAATTGACAATAAGTAAGCCTATTTCAGGAACAGTACCTACCTTTCATGTAGACTACCGTCCCTGAGGGGGCAAATATGTAAGCACCAAAATCACGCACAACCTTCACAAGGACCCCACTGATAACTCACAATCCTTGTCACATACATGTAAGCATGAAATAATGCCCTCTCAGTAGTGATTCTCTTGGTAGCATGTGGTTTCTTCTTCCTCTCGTTGTTTCCCCTTTGTCATGCTAACCCCTTTCCCACTTTTGACACTTTTTGACACTTGTCGATTTTCATTTCCTGTGCTTGCGACTTCATCCCTAAGCCTTGTATTCATCCATTTGTTGTGTTTTGACCTTTCCCTAGTGTTTTTCATCCATTCCCACCCCTAGGAGCTAGGGATAACTTTAAGGAACCCCCCTAAAAAAACTTATAAAATTCTGGTGAATCCTAGCTTGCGCCAAAAAAATGTTGGCGAATCTATGCCTATTTCGGAAAAAAAAAAAATTAAATTTCATTGGTGAATTTTTTAAAATTTGTCAACACTGTCTTTTTTGCTGGCGAATTGTATATAGTTTTTTTTTTTAAATTCCTTGGCGAATTATAGTTGTATTCCAAAAAAATTAATAAATTAGATGGTGAATTATAGTTGTATTCCAAAAAGTAAAATAAATTGGGTGGCGAATTATATAGATATCAAAAAATATAAAATAAATTAGGTGGCTAATCATATAGATATTCAAAAATATAAAATAGAATATTTGGCGATTGTGCTGACAATTTTTTGAAAAGTCATAGTGTGGTTGGCGAAAATATCAAATGCTATATTATAATGTCTAATCTTCTTGGCGAATTTATAGTTTATTCAGTATTAGAATCAACCGCATCAGAATCAATGGCATCAGTTGAAGTTCCATTTCGAGCTGCAGTTCTGACACACCCATCTTTCTACATAAAGTCTCCGGAATAGAGACATGTGTCAAGTAACAACAATTTTGATTAACGAAAATTAAGAGATAATTATTTAAAAAAGAAAATTCAAAAGGATACATAAAAAGAATACAGATTGATCCACTATAACACAAACTTTACGACTTCAGAAATCAACTCCTCAAGCTTCCATTCATAATACATATATTGAAAATAACATAAATATATAGTAACACTAAACTATATAAATATTAAAATATATAATAATAAGTCTTTTGCCATAAGAGAATTCAGAGCATGTTTAAAGAAATAACATAAAACTAAGAAATGCCATCACGTGGCAATCGTTTGGTCTTCCTCCTAAGTTGCTTCATTTTCCTTGTCTTGTTCACCAGTAGCAGTCGAGTCCACATGTGCTCTCAGTTTCACCTTGTATCTCCTGAACCTACTAATTATGGGTTTTAAAGTCCTGGAACTTGGTGTACAGGTGTTCTTTGCCCGAACTTTCCACTTATCTATCATTCTCTCTGCATCTGTTACTCTCATATAGACATCATCAATTCCATGCCTGAAAGTTGTGAGATACGATGTTATATGCCCAAGCTTCCCTAGTGATTCACCATTAACTATGGAAACATGCTCTTCAATAAGCCTCTTCTTAAATTTTTGCTTTACTTCCTTGACATCAAGCAAGTTCTCTCCACTTTCATCTGAAATCTCTACATCTAAGATGGTACAATTGTTTTTAAGATCAGCCATAGCAGTGAAATGTTGAGCCAAAATTCTTCTTATTTGTCCACTAAAATCCCCTAGCATAGATCTCTTCCACTCTAGTGCATCTAGCCAAGACGCATAATCATTCTCATTTGGATCATTAAAAACTTTCTCAGCTACAAGAATATTTGTATCAATTTTCATCATTTCTTGTATCTCTGTAAAGTCTGTGAGCAGATTTATGTCTTCCCTCTTTAAATTTTGTAACTCTGCAATTAACCCTTTCCTTTTATCAGAAAGGAGGGGATATAGTTTCATGACCTCCTCGATGTACAACAAACCATCAATGGTGACTCGCTCTACCCATTGCTCAGTGGCCTTACCTAGAGTTTGATATCTCTTGATTTGTTGCAACATGCTAGGATCCATTCCATCAACAGAAACACTTAGAGTTGCATCAGAGGATTGAGAAGTAATATTCAAAGTAGATTGAATGAAAGATGTCAGAGAATTCACCTGGGCTTGTAGCTTTGTGTTCTCCTGTTGGTAAGCTTTAACTCTCTTTGTTAGCATGCATTGAGAGAATTTTAAATGATATAAATCACCTTCCACCGTAGGAGGACCCATGTCAATCTTGGTCATATTGAAATCTGCTTCTATGATTTCATTTTCATTTTTATCCCCAATAGGGTCTGCAATCTCCAAGATCCTATGCCCTAAAGAAGAATCCGTTACAATCTGAGACATCCTCTTAGCCTTCTTAAGCTTAGGTGTAGTTACAGCGTCAACGTTTATGTTTGTTGTTGGGGGATATCTCCTCTTTTTCTCAAAAACTTTCTTTAGCCAGGAAGGGGAAGACAAAAACTGTATCGCTCTCACTTGCACCCATGACAACTCTCTCTAGCTAATTAGGAGTATCTTGCATGGGAATTTCATTTGATACGAGGGAAGTTGGATTCTTAAACAAGGAACAAAAACTAAAAGTACCCTCATCAGCAATCTGTTGATAAATGGAAGAATCATTACCAGGTTAAGGAGACATAACAGAAGTCATGTGATATGCCTGCAATTGTTGTAAGGCATCCAACTTCTTCTCCGCTCGTGGTTTCATGAATGCAGGCTGACCATCCTATTCACATACACCTTTTAGTTTTAGTTTCCTATTATCTTCAGGTTGCTCTCCATTCCCACCACTACCAGATTGTGAACCAACTCTATGATGAGGTTTCTGCACACTAATTGAAGTTTTCTAAATTTCGAAAGCCTGGGAGGTTCCTTGCTCTCTTGTTCCTGATTCTTTATGCACAGAAGAAGAACCAACATGCTCTTGAAATTTCCCCTTAATATCAGGATAATAGTTCTTTGCACATGCAACAACCAGGTTTGGACATGGCACAATAGGTGGGAAACCCCGAGCATGAGCTAACCCACTTGTAAGTATTTTCTGGGCTATAGGTGACTTAGGGTTTTGCTCTAATTGAGCCCAGAAATCCTCCAGGTTGAAATCTATATGACTTAGATCGGTACCCTTCACCTTAGCTAAATCATTTTCAATAAACAAAAGCTTCATCTTTACTTGTTTGAGAAACCAGTAAACAAAAGCTTCTGTAACTGCTAAGGGTGCCAAATAAATCTCCAAAAGATTTTGGGTAAACAAATAGTCTGGACTCATGAAAAATAATTGTTCTTCCCAATTCCCACCCAGTTGACTTAAAGTATTCAAATTTGTCACTATAAGAAATGGGCAAGAAAGAGCGCAAATTAGCCAACCTGGTTGTGAAAGCTCATGTTCAACACTTGTAGAAGACGCAATCCAGAGCTCCTCCAAACTCAAAGCACACTAGTGAAAAATTGAAAATGCAGAATAACATGTCTGCGAGGGTTGCAAACCCAATAAATTGTTTCCATAAATTTCATTAATTTTCAGCAGCATGTACTATTGTACGATTCATAATTGAGCCGCATAAATTGCCTTCTCAAAAACGTCTAATTGTGCTTTTCAGACATTCCTTATTTATTACGAAAGGATAGAGGTCACTTCCACCACATGGATGTCATTAAATGGAAAATATTTTGTTAGATTTTGATTGTCAGATGATTGCAAATCAACGGCATAAGTTCTATTTGGGGCAAAAGTACTGACACACCCAATTTCCCAAATTTGTAGTTGTACAGTCGAGGACTTGTGCTCTACCGCGCTGCCACCTTGACCTTTGCACAATACTCAATATAAATATATTATATATTTTATATATATGTCAATTTGTCAACCGTTGATCTAATAATATCTAATGGCTGCTAGTTGATTCCGGAGGATTTTGTTACCAATGTGCAACGTTGGAGATCTACCTTCCAAAATTGAACTACAACCGTTCATCTTTCGTTTTAGGGTTCATCAAATGGTCAGTGGTGGTACAATTGATTTGATTAAATGCACTTAACCGCATAGATTAGCCAATGCTCAATTAAGTTCATTAATGGCAAGTGAGTACTGAGTCATGACAAACAGCACAGATTAGCCAATACGAATTTCCACGATACAGCAGAGGCAATTAAACGGAGTTTCTTGTTATTTATTACCCATTTGTCATGGAAGTACATGTAATGTATATATGATAGTCTTTATTGTTTCAACCTTATATTGCATTACTAAGTTTCAGATAGGTCAAGAATCAATAAACTGTAAAAATTCAAAGTAATGGCTTTCATTACAGAAGCTGTGCGAAGAAAGTAAGTTACCAAGTATTTATTTTGTGATCATTCATGATTTTAAATTTAACTGTGTGATAGAGTTCTCAGTTCACAGATGTAGAATAGTAATAAGATGATGGAAAATTTTGTTTGTGTGTGGCTATGCAAGATGTTATTTCTTTGCATGTCTCGGAATGAAGAAATACAAGCATTCGTCCAGTGGAATAAATCGTGTCAAGAATCGACACTTTTAACATTTGCAAATGATGCATTCTATTCTGAGTGGTGGGTTGAATCTCCCACACATGCATGCATGTATGAGAAACTAGAAATTCAAATTGACACATGGAATTGGTATTGCAACTTAATTGCCAGTGACCTTGAGAAAATCAATTTAATTCTCCTTTACTGGCCTTGTTACCCATGCCTGATGGTTTCGTGTACATATAAAGCAAGGTTCTATAGTGAATCATTGACTATCATTGTGAATGAGGACATAATTAAATTTGTAACGGACCCATTGCCTGTTAATAGGATAATTAAGGACTACAGTGAAATATTCATTACGCGTCGTCGAAAAGAGGAACCAAAAAGATTTTGGAGGATCAAAGCAAGGTTTGAAGGTCGAAGGATAGGAGTTTTGTTTGGAACTTTGAGGTTGGTTAGAGGTTCATGTACGATGTAATTCCCCAATCTTTTTGAAGGGTGATGTTAAATTTTACTAAATAATATAGAAGGAATTACGATTTGAAATTGACATGAGGTCAATGGCAAATTGTAATGTATACAGATCATAGATGTTTCAAAGAATCAAATTTTCAATATTAAATAACACTGCAGCTATTTTTGTCTAAGGTGTTTAGGGTTTATTTTTCTAATTCATCGTTGACCTGTGTAGCCGGTTTCCCCAACTTAAGTTATTCTTTTATCCCCTTGGTTGTCGTCGAGTTACTGGCCCCTTTGCTCTAAGTTACCGGCCCCGAGCCCCTTTATTTTATTCTAAGTCTGACTATATAATAATAATAATTACATTATATGATTAACAACATATATTATATTATTATAAGATAATAATATAATATATGATAATGATTATATAATATATGATATTACATATTATAATATATATATATATATATAATAATTATATTATATTATATATGATAATAATAATATAATAATAAATTATATTTATATTATATAAAATATGATATTATTATAAATTTATATATTGATATCGATTTCATTTGGTGGGCTGCAAAATACTTTTCCCAGGCATTAATTTTTAATTTATTAAATAGTTCTGACAAGTTCGCTGTTGGTCGATCCTTACACGAGCTGAAGATTGATGATACAAAAAACTGGACAATGAATAAATGCATCTGTCAGTTGAGGCATGTGTTCATTAACGATCTTCCTTTAAATCCTAGTGGTCTCCAGCAAAACGACACTCGGCTGGCTTGCTCAAAATATAGCATGGAGACTCCCATAAGGCTTCGCTACAATAAGCGCCAGGTCGCCTTTCTGGGCCATATCAGAGATGGCAGATTGATGAACATTTGTAAACAGCAAAACCGATTCTTCCTTGAGGCAGTGAAGATGGTCCTCGATAAAGACTTCTTGGTCTCCGAGGATAGATATAGGGTAAATTCAGACATTTCCTCTCATTTTTTGGCTTCTTTGTTGGACCTAGGAGAGGCAAAGGTGGATGCATTGATGATTCTATGGGAGGTATTCGCTCTAGATATTCTTTTGGACGACGTACACGTGTTGATTTATGCAGAATTGGGGGTCGGTATCCCGTGGTCGAGAGACTCGGAGAAGCTGCAGGAGGGACAGGAGGGCATAGCTAGGCAGTCATTCCTGCTAAATATGAATGAGAAACAACTAGGAAGGCACAGGTTTTGGGTGGCTTGTGGGAGACACTTTCTTCAGCGGACAATTGGAATGGACATAGAGGAGACTCTGGTATGGCTTGAATACTTCGCAGCCATTGTGAGTGCGGGGGGATTCTATTCGCAGTGGTTGTAGGAGTGGTCGGGCTCCCAGGGCCACTTTTTTTGGTGATTTTTGTGCTGGGGTGGTAGGGTGGCAAGTTTTCGAGGAGTCACTCAGTCAAGGGGCTAGGGATTTTTATGGTACTATGGTAGCCTCTCTGGTGCTGTGTGTTTTTTAGAGCCTGGGCTGGCTGCTGGAGTGGTTTTTGTATTGATATAATTTCCCAAGTGTAAATCTTTTTGTATTAATATAATTACCCAAGTGTAAATCTTTTTGTATTAATATAATTACCCAAGACTCAAGTGTAAATCTTTTTGTATTAATATAATTTCTACTTTATTATTGATGCAATGATGTCAATGTGTTCATTTTATTCTATTAGTTATTATATCATCAAAGTGGGCCCGACTTCATATAAATATTAAAGGAGCTGCAAACTCTAGCAAAATGTTTCGATGCCAGATGGACAGGTGTAGTTGAATTCTGGAACGAAAGTCTAGAGCGCAAGACTTCTAATCTCAAACCTTCAGAATCAATCAAGAGCCGTTAGATTTACAAAGATCAACGGTTGAGATTATATAATAGTTTAAAAAATTTTAATTCCGCCGCTCGATGTACGTGCTGTATTAAATAATTAATTTAGGCTATAGACTTGCATGCCATCCTTAAATTTCATTTGAACTTTAAAGTGGGAGTACTCAGTACAAATGTACAACTAAAACTACATACTTGTACTGAACTTTAATAAAATAAATTACCACGTTTCACTCGCTTTACTTCACAATTGGCACTTAGCATTTAGCAATTTTAATTGATACTACTTGGAAGCAAGAGGGTCAAGGACTCAAGTGACAAGGAGATTGCAGTGCACCAGAAATTTTAATATCAATTGTGCGATGCCACGGATTCACTCAATGCCAGTCTTTGTATTCATCTTATCCGGGTAAGTGAAATACAGATATACTTTATTACTATTACTATTGTTGTTACTATTGTCCTTGACACTTCAATTTTTTCAATCTTGGGGTTTAGGGTTGAGTGTTTACAAGCATGTCTACCAGCATTACCAGATCCAAAATTGGGAAAACCAAAGAAAAAGAAAAAATAGACTATGTCAGACTGTTTAAAGCCCCAGGTTTTACAGATGAATACCATGATATTTATGACCCTGTAATTTTTGGAAGGTTTACCTTAGTACTTAGGTTTTCATTGGAGAATAAGGTACGTTAAGCGCAAGCTAAGCAACCTGACCCAAAAAAACCAATACCAATTAACGGGATGACTGCACCATGGGTGGTTGGATTGGGACACTTGATGTTACCTGAGGTTTTCCCTTGCCCTAAATTTATCATGGTCTGTGCCCAGAATTATGATGAAAAAAGAAAAGCAATAGTTAAAAAAGATAACAAGCAAATAATTCTTCCCATTAATGGAGAACATTTTGGCAAATTGTTGGGTTTTACCGTTGAAGAATGTGGAGCAGTCCTCATAAACCTAGAAAAACTTGCTAATACTTATGAAGCAGTTAGTGAAAATAATAAAATAAGATTTATCAAATCTCTAACAGTGGATGGTGTCCAACTCAATCAGAATCATAAGCCTCCTTATAAAATTGATAGTTTTAGATAATGGGTCTAGGATACTGTTTCCATGCTAGTGTTTTGCCTTAGATTGGATAATAATAGTGAAGTGGATGCAAGCCTCCTTGAAATGGTATACAATATCCATCAATTCATGTCACCTGCTAAATACAGATTTCTTGAGCACATTCCAGAATCCATGCATTGTTAGTTTTTAATGATTAAACGAAGCCAAAGTGAACCTCCCACTCCCAGTGCCAACAAAAAGACATTTAGGTTCACAACCTACTTGTGCAATTTTTTTCTAGTGCAGTTTGTTGGGATGTTTTAGGACAACAAGCTTCAAATTTAGCGTCAGCAAGATCAAATTGGACAACTGGATTGGACCCATAAGATAAAGATGTATCATATTGAAAAGAACTACAATAATTTTGTGGACTACTTTTTTGCTCCATTGTATGAAACCATTACAAATAGTCCAATGCCTAGATTGCCCGAGTCTTGTAAAAATTGCATTCAACTAGGAAAATAAATACAATTGGTTGACTGGTACTTCATGGAGGAATATATTGTCCTAAGATTTTATGGATCAGGAGCACAGCCCCACAAACTTCCGATACATGTGACAGAGAGGATTTTTGCATTGGAATACATACGACAGATGGAGAGTCCTGATCAGTTGTACTTTGTTAGTTAGCAAAAGAAGAGCATATTTCCTTCCTTACCTTTTTCATGTGGAGGATTCACATTCAAGAGAAAAGCATTCACTGTGGCACATGAAATTCTACAACTTTTTAAATTTGATGTTGACTCTCACTGGCAGTATGACCCATGTGACGTGATTAAAAGAAGGCTTGTGGCCAATAAGAACGCTCCAACTAAAATTCAACATGAAAGTAAACCCTTGCTAGAAATGTTGAAAAACAAGAATTCTTGGGAGGAGGTGAGAAAAGTCATGGAAGAAACTGCTACTCAAAGAGGTATTTCTTTTGAAAAATTGTCATAAAAAATAATGGGATTGCATCCAATTCCACAAACACAAAGAGATGCACTGGCAAACAAGAGATTCAACAATTTCTATACAAAAGCTACTGAAAAATCTAAGTGTACAAAAATTCCAAAGACTCTAAAACAAGCTTGTACAGAGGAACGTTGGACACCGTCAAAAATTTCTGCCTTTTGGTCTATGAGGAAGGATCTCGGTGATCCAAAAACTACTACAGATCTCGAAGACATCTCAGAAGATGAAGAGTTCAGCAAATTGTGGGATAAAGAGCATCCCTCTGAAGCTCAATCAACTAATGTTGAAAGTGATGATGAGGATGAAAACCAACCCAAAGATCTTAGTGCCTATGTATTCAAACCTTGTATGAGTGAGACCGCAAGACAAACATATACTAAAGGGGCATCAATAGCCCAAAAATTGGGTTATGAAGGTGGTGGTTTGGGGCCCACAGGAGAAGGCATTTGGACGATACCAGAGGTATACCCTAAAAAACCTAATGATCTTCTACTTAGCATTGGAGGTGATGAACAAGCCAAAGGGCATACACATACAGATCAGGAGATTAGATTTGTTCCAGCTTTAAATCCTCAGAGTGAGATTCAATCACTAACAGTACCACAAGGGTCTTCTAATCTACGTGTTTCTCATTCTTTTCTTGCAGGAGATGGTGGACATTCTAGTGCTACTGGTGGCAAATCTGACGATAGTACAGGTATTAGTAGTAGTAGTGGTCAGCAAGAGATGCAACAACAAACTCAGAAGAGGCCATCAACAACATTAAATGAAACTATAGACAAACTTAAAGAGCAAGGCCTTGTGAAGACTAAGAAGCAGAAGGTTATGGCATGTTTTGATTCCACATCCACATCAAAGCAGTTGTTTCCAGAAGGCACCCCCTCCTATCGTTAGTGTGACTGGGACAAGAATGGTTAATACTCAGCCACAATTAACTAGAGATGCCACCAAAACTACAACTACTCCTTCGCCATTCAAAGTTATGTCAAGTGTCATAGATTGTGATTACAAAGCTGAGTTTGAAAAGAAAGCAAAATTATCTAAAAGTCATAAGAAGCAAGTGCTAGAGATAGAGACTACTACAACTTCAGAGCCTGCAACAACCAGGGTATTGACTACATTTGACCCGGAAAATGAAAAAATGGATTACATGATTATTGTGCCCAAAGTTCAAGATAAACCAGAGGACCAGATGCAATGATATGACTATGAGGTGAGCAACATCCAAGTGGATTTTTCTGGAATGAAAAATTTTGACAAAATTAATGTATCAAAAAAGAACAACGAAGTGGTGTACACATCATTGCTAAAGCAAGAGAGAGAGAGAGAAAAAAAGGTATGATTGTTTTTAATTTCCTGGTAACCTTGTTGAATATATTGTCTACAAATCAGAGTTGTAAGATAGAGAGGTCACATCTTCCAGTAATTGAGTTACAACAAAAGGAAAATATATTCAGTGATGTTAATTCCATTCATATTGTTCTTTTTCATTTGACTTTGTGATTTACGTAACAGGTTAGAGACTCTTACAGGAAAGTTACAGGCAGACATGGCAAGTGAAAAAACCAAGAGCAAAGGAGCAGAGAACCAGACCAAAGAATTAGAGAAAAGGATAAAAACTCTGACTCTACATCTACAAGTGAAGTGAATAAACAGATAGAGGAGGAAGTGAATAAACTGAAGAAAATGTTAAGTGAAAGTAAAAAAAATTATGATATTCAAATAGCCAATTCAGAAAAATTAGAACAATCCTTGATTGAAGCCAATACCAAACTGGAGCAATCAGAAAAAGTAGGACATATGTGGCAAGAAAATGTGGAGAGAGAGAGAGAGAGAGAAAATTCTCTAAAAATTTGCAGAACAAACTGAAGAATGCAGAGAATGAAATAAAATCCTACCAAAACAAAGTATCTGAATTATATAGAAACACAATGGTTTATATAAAAAGTAACATTTGGGAGAAAATAATGAAGAGGATTGATGATTTGTCTAAAATGTTTGAATTCATTAATGATCTAGTATTATGTAGTAATACACTCAAACAATACATTGTTGAAAATGGAGACATGACAACTTCAAGACAATCAGATGCAAACAAAATTTTGCAATCAATCTACATAGCTAGTGGTGAAGAATTGGAATCCAAAGGAATTCAGAACCATATTGATGCCACAATAAAGGCCTCAACTATCATTGAAAAATGTACGAAGCTGGAACAAGCACATGAACTTTTGGTACAAGCTACATTATTGACAAAGCAACTGCAAACAAATGTAGAACACTTCAAAAAGCTTGGTTTGTCGGTGGCTTTTGACCCATCATACCAATACATTGGAAAGAATGCTTTCAAAAAGAAAATGGAGGATAAAATGAACTTCGACAAGGACCAGTTTCCTCAAAATCTTGATGAGGCAATTTTTATGGATTCCATCCTACCAGTGATAACCTTGAATGCAACTTTGAGTGACACATTCAAGTCAAGTAACAATATCAGTTATAAAATATTATCACAGTTACAACTCAGTAACCATGGGTTAAGAAAAATTACACTTCCATCAGATGAAGAGTGGAGCACTCTACAAAAGTTGATACAATGATTTAGTAACATGTGTTTCCAATGACATCAATACCAGAATGACTAGGCTGTTGGACTATTGTCTCTAGTTTTTTGGCATCCATTCTTTTTGTTGTCTATCTGGACTGCCCTAGGGGCTACTTTGTAATGGGTTCGACACCATTGGCTTGCCACTTATCTAATAAAAAACATGTGTTTCCAAGTTCCAACAGAGCATTGTCAGAGTTGGTTTTGAGCAAGTTATTATACATTGTAAATGTAATTCTTCAGTCTTCAATGTATTCTAATTTCCTTCGAACCTTCAATGTTCATTTGAAAATCAATATAACACTGAAATCCTTTTATGTGTTGAAATTGTCTATATTATTTAATTGCCCACTTCATATTAAATATTTGCTAATGGTGTATATTCATAATATAATATGCTACAGCATTATCCATATATTTCAATCTAGAACTGATAAAATGCTCATGAAAAATCATGTAACATGCAAGAAACTGAAACTTACAACTCTAGAAATATGGGCAACCTATCAGAATTGTATTATATTTCACTATTTAAAACTTCCCCAATCTTCCAACAGCATTACAAAGTAGTACTTGTATCTTATTTACTTCTCAAAATTTCCAAAATCTTCCAACCACACAAGAATGATTAACATAGTTCTTTTATAGACCAAGAATGTGTACTCAACATTGATTACATTGTCATTACAAATAGGTTCTGGATACAAAGCACTGCCAACATGGCGTTGAGAACATTAATTTCATTTGAGAGAAGAAAAGAGGAGTAGATGGACTTTGGGAGATGTGTAACCGCTTGAAGATCTGCCACGTTAATGCTGGGGAAAAGGTGGTTGGCCTATTCAATCATGCGACCCATACATGTTCTTCCATTCACTGTATGTCTTTTCAAGTGGCCAGGGGAATGAGATAACCTTTGTGATCTTGTCATTATGACTGACATAGTTGGCATCCAAAATAGACTTTACATTCTTGCAGAATATATCAAAAGTAAATTCAACCAAATGCAACTTGTCAAGTGATAAACTCATCACCTACATGGTTGGATCGCCTTCATCACAACAAGAGGGAATTAATTGATGACCATTATCTATTATTTCTCTCTTCCACTTGTCCAGGTCCTTAGCCTTCCCATCAGCCTCCAAAATATGTGGCAACCATTTAGTGTCCATCATTTCTATTGCTTGCATCTTTTCCCTCAAAAGTGTATCCAATTTCAATTGAAAACTGACCACATCCTCAAAATGTTTCAGTATATCTGACACCAATATCAACTCAAGAGGTTCATTTGCATCAAATCTAGAACACCTCAGAAAATCTCTGACCTCTAAAGTTCTTGGTAGCCACTTAGCTTTCACACTTGATAGTCTCTGCTTATCAGATTCATGCTTCTCATAGGCTTTCCTTAATTTTGAGTAAGTCCTCCACGCCTCCTCCACTCTGGCCAAGATTTTGGTCACTCTATTTTTTATCAAATTGGTGACCATGTCCTTTACTTTGTTCTCCTTTTCTTCTTTCAATTTTTTGTTATCCTCCTTCAATTCTTTGATTTCTGAAAGGAGAGGCTGTGTGTCAACTGGAAGTGACTCTACAGTCTGAATGATAGGGGGACTCTGAGATGGACCAGGCTCTAATTGTGGTTGCCCTTCATATTTGCTCAACCTAGCCATGGCCACTGCATATTTCTCCAACAATTCATTATAGTCTTTCTACAGTTTAATTGTCGTTGCCTTAGTAAATTGTGCAGTTTGCACATTTAGACTGGTAGCTTAAGGGGCAAGGGTGTCTGACACCTTTCTAATAATGACATTGCCAGCAAACCAACTTTTGGTTTCTTATCACTGGGGGCCAATGCCCAAATTGCCAAGGTTTCAAACCGTGGGTCAAAAGCAGCACCCTGCAAAGCTTTGTTGACTTGTTCCTCTGTCATATCAGAATCATCCCTTGTTATGGTATCAAATGCAGTTGCATCTGATAGTGTCCAATGTGGTAGTAGTAGGATGTTGCTTCTGGCTACAAGAGCCCTACCCTCCTCTGGGGTTATTACACTGATATCCTTATTAACCTCACTCAAAACCCTTTGAGTAATAGTATCATACTCCTTGCTTCCTCAATTCTCCTTTTAAATTCTTCATTCTTTGTCCTCAACATGAATGATCTGAATTCGGGTGTGCTGACAAATGCATCATCTGCAATAAATTGGTTACATGCCAGTACTCTCATATCTTCTGTATCAACTTCATTGTTAATTGTTGACCTTGTCAACCTATTATCTGGTGAAGAGTATGGCCTTATCCTTAATGGGGAACTCACCTGATGAGGAGGCTCCTGAATTTGTTCTTCTGTTGCTTCTTCCATCTATTCCACAACTTCTATCTCCACCTCTGCCTCAAGGTCAATGATTTTTGCTCTCTTTGGAGTAGGGGAATCAGGGGATTCTTCTTCTCTTACATACTTACCCCTAGAACTGCTTGGTTGGTAAGATGGCCTCTCCTCACCTGCAGGTGCACTAGCTATCAGTTCATCTGCCTTGGCAAAGATCATCTCAGTTCTCCTTATGGGATCTTGCACTTCAGCAAAAGCCCCAGGGTATGCAAGATTGGCATTTCTCTTCATCTTCTCTCTCGCAATCACTGCATTTCATTTATTTCTCAAAAGATATATCTCCTGCATTGACTGGCAGTTTCTTACTATATCTTCATCGAAGATGACTCGGTGGGGTTAACCAGGCCTATTGACCTTCAACCTTGTTTTGTGAATAAAACCCTTAGGGTCAAATGCTCTCACTCTGTATCCATTCTGTAACACTGAAGCATGGAGCCAATCTGATCTAATCCATTCTTATCAATTGTTATAAAATCACTGAGCATCAATGAAGTAGGTATGAGTGACCCCTTCTTGTGCTTTTTGAAATGCTCCTCATCAGCTTCATTTAATTGCCTTATGATTTCCATGAAGGCAAGCCTCTCGGGCACAAACTTAGGTAGAGTGTAAGGTGGAGCCTCACAACTATAAATCCTGATGCAAGTAATGTTTGCATGCAAAAACCAATCTCCCCAGTTGTGTTCTATATTCAAGTGTGGGGCTCTTTCCAAAGGTCTCAAGAAATCCTTAACTTCTTTAGGTATTTTGTCCCCCTCAGGTTTCAAGAAACCTAAGACCTTCCTTACAAAATGCTCCTCAAAACCAACATAACTAGCATCCTTAAAATGCATGTCAAGCATGCAAGTCCACATTTGCACTGGCATCATGTTGCCTTGTTCATCTGTCATCCTCACATGTAAATCTTTATGCCACTGGCAGTGGCCTGATAGAGAGAATATGATCATGTGGCACATCAAAGAATACCATGTGAATTCCACATGGGGACCTACAATATACAGGCTATTTTTTATTGTCACCATCTGCTTGTGCATTTTCTCAGCCAAGTAACTCGCATAGTCATATGGATGTCTGGTTCCAATATCTTGAATACAAACTGCCATCATCATCAAGGATACTGGCATTCTGTCAGCTGCATCCCTCCCAAGAACATGGCATAAACTATGGTAAGTTCTGACAAAATATTCCATGAACAAATTACAATGGAAGGGCTCCTCTTCTTCGTCAGAAATTTTTACCAAGCCTCCATCAACTCCCCTTGGTCTATGCTTGGTCAGTTTGAATGATCTATAGACATATCTGACAATCTTATACTTTTCTCTGAAGGCATTCACGTCAATGGGCATACTGGTAGCAGGGTCTAAATTAAACATAGTTGAAATATAGGCTTTTGTGAATCTAATTATGATAGAATCATTTCCAAACAGAACAAACCTAGTTTTGGGGTCATATCTACTTGCAATTGCTCTGACCAGGTCTGGATTGACAAAGATGTTGGGGCAAATCAACTTGGCCAAATCAAGCTTCCAGGCATGGCAAATAGGAACTTTATAGTCTTCTCTATTATGCCAATGCTCAAATAGGCTCCACGTTGATACGTGTATCCTAGCATCTCTACAATTCAGACACAAGTCATAGATTTTATCATTTTTTCCTACTTGTCATAGCCCTGTTGCAACTTTCCTCAATGACCTGGGACATTGGATCATGAGGTCTTCGTCTAGACTACGTTTTGAGGTGGAAGGTTGACTAGACTGACTCATCCTTCTAAACTGTTGTTTATGCAATTAACTTAGGGCTTCTGCAACTATAAATTACTTCTTAACACTTTGAAACGAACGAATAGCTGAATTGATGAGACACAGAGGAACAAAAGCCACTTACTGGTTTTTGACGGTAACAGAGGCTTGGAATCACATCAACTTGCTCGTTTCGAAGCTCCTTTCACTAGGAATTCAACTGTGCTCTCGAAAATGACAAACAATGCCCTAAATTATGCCCTTATAATGCTGGATTTCTTGCCATTTGCAGTATTAATGGTGGCAGTGACGACCATTACTAAGTTGGTGCCGCAGACAGTTGAAAAATCCTCATTCGTAGGAAATTTGAAATGGGGCCGTTGATCCTTTCCTTTCATTCTGCAATCGATGGTTGAGATCACGTGACTAGATTTGAAAATCTTCATCACCACCTTTGAAAAGACCTTGACCAATCAGAATAAGCCAAATCAGTTGTACCCTCTCCGCAGATCACATCACCTTTTTGTCTGGACCGAACGCGTGGGACCTTGCTTTTCAATTCTTTAATAGAGAAGCGTCACGTGTCGCCATCTCGTGACAGCACATCGAATATTCCCCTCAGAGAGATACCTCTATGATGGAGCGCAGCCATTGGATTAAAAGTTCTTTTGTGAACCATTGTCATATCGATTGACAGATGGCAGTCATTTCGCATCGTCGCGGGGAGGGGGTGTGACGTCATGAAAAAGGTGCTGCAAAGTTGCGAAATGTGCTTTATTAAGCTTTAACCTAAGACTTAAGGCTTTAATTTTTACGGGCGACAGTAGGTAAGGCTAGGATTAGGGGCCAGTCAACTCACAGGTGTGAAGACATTAAGTTGTGACTTAAGCGACCGGTAACCTTCGACAGACAGTCAACAAAGGGAAAGAAGAAAAAGCGCAAGAAGAACAAAATATAAATACTTAGAATTTTAGGGATTCAAAATTCAAATAGATGAAACCAAGCGAACCAGAAGCCCTAAATCCTAAGGAAACACCACCAAGATGTTCTGCTGGACATCGTGGAACAATCTGCTGGGGTCTGTTATTTTAAAATTGATAAAACACTATGATCAAGGAACCTAAATTTAGTGTTTGAATATTTATCTTAATGGTTATACTCAGAGTAAATTTAATGCTTTAAGAAGATATTGAGTGCTCTAAGTGATTACAAGGATTCTTAAGTAGAGTTGGTTTAGGAACTGATCAAAGTATGGTAATGCAACGCATTATTCTATAGTTTACAAGAGCTCGAGCCTGGGAATTTAAAAAACCATCACAATGCAATAAAGGAAAACAAATGAAACACTACTGTGGTTATAGAGAAGAAAAATTACTTCACATTTAGTTGAATGCTTGTAAAAATTATCAAAATCAGACAATAATAAATGAAAATATTAATTTTTTTGATCGAAAATAAAAAATGTACATCACAGATAGACAAATTGAAATAAAATGCCATCAACAACATTTTGGAGTTCGGAACATGTAATACAGTATAAATACCTAGTAGCTTCTAAATCCCTTCAAATTGCCAAATCATCTCATCATTTAGATTCTCCCGATCCTCCCTGTGACCATGATATTCAGAATCATCCTAATCATGTTCTTCAGTTTCTTCTATCTCCATATCTTCACTTAAGAGTGTCTCATCATCACCACTACCACTACATGTGGCACTGGTATTCATCGTGTCACTGTCCTGTATGCTATTATTGTTTGAAGTGTTGCACACCCCTCTTCTTTCATATGAGGACCTCCAGATTGCGAGTGCCCTATCAAAAGGAAAACTCCGGATATCATGTCTAGTTGTATACATCCTCAAGCAATTTTCCAAATTCTTGTCAAGTTTATTTCTTATCTTTGATTTCAAGAACCCCAATGCACTGAAAACTCTCTCATCCTCCACTGACCCCAATATCATGGTTTGACATAAATCAGCAAGTTTGAAAAATTCTGATAATGCATCACGCCATATTTCGCTTTGACTTAAGGTTGCCCAAAGCTTTGTTATCGATCCATGTTGGTGGGGAGCCTCCATGAGTTTAAACTATTCCCTCATTGAAATTGTAAATCGACTGGATTGATCACTAAGCTTAGTTTGATTTAAAATTCCTTCTATTACTTGTCCATTGAATTCTATACTTTTGCAAAAATGATTTGTTAAGGTCTTTATCTTGTTGTGAAAACCATTTGGCTCACAGTTGACCCAATATTGAGGATACACTATAGACATGGCTTCAAGTAGTTCATCACGAGGGAATCGATCTCTAATCTCCGAGGAAAGAGATCTCACAATACTCTTTAAAGTAGTACTTACAGAATTAACAATCTTGTCAAAAGCTTCCCTTGAAACAGGTTCTTCTCTGATAGTGCGCTTGACCTTGTTTAAATAGTACATTGGTATCTCAAATCCCTTTACAAAGACACATAACTCCCCACTACCATTAAACAATAAAAAATTAGCATTATTGGTCACATTTGTTATCAAATGCCAACTGCTAAATTTTGGACTTATGAAGGACTGGCTTGATAGATATAGATTATCGAGGGTCATGCATATCATTCTACGCAATCTAGTATATTTAGAAATATACATAGATCTTTCTTGGGCTTTTTTCACAAGCATGTTCATTTCCTCCAGCATGGGAAGAATACCAACTAAAACAAGGAGTGTCTCTATGTCAATTAACCTATGTAAGAGGTCAAGAGCCCTATCAACTGTGAAGTGATGTTCGTACATTAAACTAATCAAGGATTGATATTCTACAAAAACTCTTTTAGCTGGTTCAAGCAAGGAGATCCATCTGGTATCAACATCCTTAAGAAGCTTGTTTCCTACAGTTATTCCCTCAGCAAAATGTTAAAATTCCAAAAACCTTTTGGGACTTCAGCAGAAGTATGAGTAGAGCTCGCGGACTAGATCTTCAACTTTTGATACTGTAGGAAACTTGCTCACAATTTTAAATGCTAAATTCATTCTGCAGACCATGCAGTGAATGCCAATCATGTATGGTGAAATAGAAGTTTGTATCTTCACACACAGACCATTCCTATGACCTTGCATTACTTAAACTCCATCCGCCCCTACACACACCAACTTTCTCGTAATTGTGTAGTCATCCATACCTCCAATTTCATTCAAAGATTTCTTAACTATCTCAAATAGATTTTGTGATGTTGCATTCTCCTTCCTTTTATAAACAGAGAGTAGATGAGGTCGGCGGACATGATTTGCCACAGTATACACATGCATACATACCCAGGAAGTATTATCTATTACTGTAACTTTATCTAGAGATAATGCAATAAAAGTTGACTCTTTTATTTTTTCCTGTAAATCACATTTTTCCACCTCAACAAGAGAACTTGCCCATTCCCATCCACTGTTTATTGACCAGTGTGTGTTGGTAAAATTAGGAACGCCCATAAAAGATAATAAACTATTATATTCAGGGTAGTTTGTCATAGGACGCCCTCTACTCAAAATATGAAAAACAACACTCAACTGAACAATTTTTGCCATTTGTATTTCTCCCACCATCTTTCCAAATTAAGCTTCAATTAAACCTCCACCTGCATGAATCTTCACCTTTCTTTGCAAATGCACTTCATATTCAAGGGTATTCTTTACATGAAGACATTCTTCCTTCGTTTTCCATCTTATCACTGATTTTTCCTGTCCATCTATGATTTGTTTTTCATAAACTTTGCCAATGTGTTTTTCTATGGTGTCAAGTTTTAACCGCAACCTCTTCTCCCTATGATATTTCCAACTGCAAATCTTACACTTGCATTCTGTGGGAGGTTCATCTTTGTTTTTATTCTCCACCGGTTCAATGAATGGGAATTTTGACACCCAATCAATCTGAAAACTCCTTGACATTTCCTACTCACGCTCCTTTTTTGATTTGGCTTTTCTTTTCCCCTTGTGTGCACTTGCAGGATCTTCATCTTCGTTGATTTCTATAACTTCATTAGCTTCATTATCATTTGTTCTTGGAACATCATTTGTGGAATTGTCATCATTTCGGCTACCTTGGGTACTCCCTCAAAAATCATCTATGGCATTCTCATTATTCCCAGTACATTGGGTATTCCCTAGATTTGGAACATCATCTGCGGCATTCTCATCATTCCCGGTACATTGGGTATTCCCTGGAACATCATCTGTGGCATTCTCATCAATCCCAGTACATTGGGTATTCCCTGGAATATCATCGGTGTCATTGTCATCATTCCTACTACATTGGGTATTCCCTGGAATATCATCCGTGCCATTGTGATGCAAGTCAATAGATGGTACATGTTCTGATGTTGTAGCTACATCCGATGGACCGCCAACATTGCCAAAGTATGACTTAATGTTATTGTTTCTCCATTTTGATGGCCTTGACCTCCCTTCACCTTGAGTCCCTTCACCATCCTCAGACAACTTCTTCTTTCTCGACATCTCTCACGAATTAAAAGCTACAGAAATAATGTCATTTTGTTCAAGATGCAATCATAGATGATAGAATATAGATCCCTAGGTCCTAGACTCCTAGATTAAGATATCTCCCTAGTCCTAATTCCTACTCAATCAATATCACCTGTAACAAAGACACAAATAATCAACATGAATCTTATATTATTACACAGTAAACTTGTAAAGAAATGATCACTTACCTTCCAGTGACTCGCCAATGCATGTAGCTGTAACTTCTCTATGATCTGAAATGAATCGAGGATTCAAGAGTTGAGTTGAACAAAATGTGTAAACTTAAAGGATTAATTAGAGTTTCAAATGCATTTATATCAATGCATATTTGGTGAATAATGCGAGATTTTCAAATGCTATTATAATAATATGGTGATTTCTACGTACTATTAATAGGACACTTATAAATGTTAGGCGAAATGGACCTCCATCAAACACATATATAGTAATTTTCTAGGCGAATATAGCCCTACAATTAGCATGGAGTTACAATGGTATTGGCGAAGTTGGTCTTTATACATGCGAACCATTTAATTATACTAGCGAAATTGGTCCTCGTGCATGCCAACCGTTTAATGATATTGGTGAATTGGGTCCTCATGCGTGTCAATAGTTTAATGATATTGGCGAATAAGTTGGTGAATTAAAACATGCCTCTGAAATTCCAGGCAAATCACCGTTAGAACCGCGTAGTATACTGTGGCGAAAATACTAACTATAAATGACTCAAAAATTAATAGGGTGGCGAATTGAAACACATTTGACCAAAAATCCGTAAAAACTGGGTGAATTGGCCCCCCGCTGGTGGTAATGTATTCGCCAATTCCTCATTCACGAAAATGAACTATTCGCCAATTGGCAAAGATTCACCACTAAAAAAATCCCTGCTAGGAGCCCTCTAGTGGACCTCCCAAGCCATCTCCAACTTTTAGTTTTCAATTCCGGTCAACCAATACAAATCTCCCCTGGGAGATTTGTCTTTTGCAAGTGGAGATTTGGATTTTGACCTCCTTTTGACCAATTTCCAGAGGTAGTTCACCTCCTTTTCACCTCCTTAGCAATCTCCAACCCCGCTTTTCACCCTGGGACCTCTCCTCTATGGGTCGCCCATGGGTCACCCTTGGGTAACCCTGACTGGTGAAAGGGGCAACCTGACTAGGGAAAGGGGCAACCAATGGGCGGCACTATCGTCTTTTCCAACCACTAAAGACCTCAAGTTTTTAGCCCAAAAAAGCTCTATTTTAACCCATTTTTCTTCCTGTTTGCATGGGATTTTGTCCTAAACATAGAGTTAACTATTGCAAGCCTCCAAGCATGCATAATTAGCTCCTTTTAACTTAACTTGTCAACCCA
The DNA here is from genome assembly GCA_027924645.1 of Cunninghamia lanceolata. Classification (NCBI taxonomy): domain Eukaryota; kingdom Viridiplantae; phylum Streptophyta; class Pinopsida; order Cupressales; family Cupressaceae; genus Cunninghamia; species Cunninghamia lanceolata. The sequence goes on along the minus strand of BSBN01001272.1, from coordinate 11,827,349 downwards.
TGCATTCTTGTTAACTCCATTTCTTCTTGAGTTATAGGCTATATTGGCTTGTTCACTCCCTAATTAGCCCATATCACTCTTGTGTCTTATGAGTTAACTCTCTAATCAAGGGAGTTAACTCTCCATCCTCTCCCACCTCTTTTAGCCTCTTTAATCCTATAAATACCCCCCTCCCTCAAGCACAAAGGGAGGTAATTCCATTTGTGCATCCAGTCTTTTGCAGGTTTTTGCTCTCCAACTAGCATTCATATGCTCATATAGGATGTTTGAGCCTTTTGATTTTATTGTTTTCGTCTAAGCTTTTCTAAAAGATTCATATCGCATTGATACGCTGCCCAAACCGCAAGCCACAGTGCTCACATGCTCACATTGAGCTCACGTTCAAGATTTCAAAAGCTCTTTTTGCATTCCCTTTCCTATTGTCGCTAAGAGGATCTCCCTGCTACTACAAGAGGATAAGAGGTCGTCGACACAAGGATTTATGAGGGTAGTGGAGGCTCACACGTCTCATATTCTAGGTTCCTTAGTGCTTTTCTTTCATAGTAATTAGAAAATCTCAATTTACTCTTGGGAATAGTAAATGCATTTTGCCATTTCCTTGATAAGCTAAGTAGGATTTGCATTATTAAATTAGTTTGCTTTCAAAAGTTCTTTAGATTAGTTTTATTTCAAAGCAATTTCATTTTCCTAGAGTAATTGTTTCAAATATTCAGAAAATCAAACAAAAACATAGATCAAATTACATTAGTTAACTTCATACTAGATGCATATATATTTCAATTCCTACATTAGAAAAGGCACTTCATTTCTATAAAGATCTAGAAAGCACAAAAATACTGTTTTGCACTCATACAGGCTTGCCATGCATTCAAAAATCAAAAGCACAAAAATATTAGCATCACAAAACATTCACAAACCCTTGATTCCAACACAAGGTCAACTTTGGTCAACATTAGTCAAACCCTTGATTCCAAAACAAGGTCAACACAAAGTGAAACCTTAGGTCAAATAAACCCCAAGTCAAACCCTAAGTCAAATCGAGGTTAACTTCAACTATCTCTCTCTTGGTTTGGGCTCACGATTGTGCCCTGGGCTTAGAGGTCAGTGGGTGAGGGCAGTCCTCAACGAGATTGAGGAGATTCACCCTAGGCCACAACAATATCAACAAACAATTCAAGAACAACAACACAAGTTAAGGATATTCCAAACACAGGTTATCATCCAACAATTCGAAGAACAACTCCAACTCAATAGAAATATCAACGAGAACAATCATCAACCTGCACAACGTTGGAACCTTAGGAATCCAAACAAAAGAATGATGACTAATGACCCTTTGGGTCATATAGTTATTTCAACAACAATGGTCACAGAACATCAGATTAGAATCAACACACAATAAAGGCCCTAGGACTGACCAACCACTCTCTGCGAAGTCTAGCTCTCAAGCAAGCCAATCCACCCTCATGTCTCACCTCCTCTCGATTGGCTACTTCCATGAGAGCGAAAGTGACGTGGAGGTTTGCCCCGTGGTAAGGAGAGGGGTCCATGTGCATGCCAAAGTTGACTCGACCGCCCCAGGCTACCGAGTCATATTTTTGAGTGTACACTCATAGGAGCAGGAATCTTTTGCAACACCAAAAAACCTTCCACACAAGAGAGAAGTAATGAAAAATGTTACATGCCAATAATGATACAATGCATAAAGATATAATAGAATGAAAAGTACATAGAGCACCCTTGTTTATATAGGTAAGGGTGAGACATAAGACAACATAGGATTATGGCAAGTGTCACAATCATATGGCACAAGATACAAAAAGTAAATACCCTGAACATGCCCCAAGTAAACCTAACTAACTATGTGTGAAAGGATCCTAAAAGGGAACCAGTTAAATATTATACCTTGTTCACACCAAAACTTTCCCTTAAGTGTAACTTAGGGAGAAAAAAGGGAAGTGCAAAAGACATAAAGATGGGTCCTATCAACAAGGCTTGATGAGGTACCCATGTACAAAAGATCTCTCACGAATGGAGAAAGGAGAAAACTTGTAGGAAAAACTCCTCCCTGAAAGAGAGAAGAATATAAACCATGTAGCCCGCTCAAGTATTAAAAAAAACATAGGGGGGGTCGTACCCAATGGCACCCCTAAAAAAAACTTTAAAAAATAAATTTATACCCTTAGCCAAATCTGATGTAGAAATAATTTGATGACAATATGCTCCTATGTAGTGATGGTATAAATTGTACGACGAGATAGGGGTGCAAAAAACACCCTCCAACAATTGTAACAAAATCCTATTGAGTTTACAATTGATTAGTACAAATTAAACCCTTTCAGACTCAACTATGAGGTCAGATCTGGACCAAGATGCATCAATAAAAAAAGCTTGGCAATACCTCCCAAAATTAGGAAGGGGCTGTAGATTCAAAGTTTTGATACCATGTAAGAGTTGATATAGAATGCTTTGATACCATGTTGAAGTCAACAAAAGGAATCACAATAGAAAGAACCTTCTACAACACTAAAAGACCTTCCACACAAGAGAGACGTAATGAAAAGTGCTATATGCCAATAATGATACAATGTATACAAGATATAATAGAATAAATGGTACATAGAGCACCCTTGTTTATATAGGCAAGGGTGAGACATAGGACAACATAGGATTATGACAAGTGTCACAATCATATGACGCGAGACTCAAAAAGTAAATACCCTAAATGTGCCCTAAGTGTGCCTTAAGTAAACTTAACTAACTAGACATGAAGGGGTCCTAAAAGGGAACCAATTAGGTATTAAATCCCTGTTCACACCAACACATTTAAGAATGGGTTTTTACCCCAAAAAGTTTTCCTAGGATAAATTTTGCATTATGGTGTATGTGCTTGTTCAATTGTTGATTTCTCAGTTCATATTTCAATTTTGTTTTAGTCATATCTTTTTATTTATAATAGCAATTTATCTTAGTTTGAAACCTCTTTTACGCTCTTAATTAAGGAACTCAACTACATTTTCTAACATCATCGACAAGTGAACCATCATTCAATTAATTAAAATCATTAATTCAATGACATAAATTTACTAAATAATTAGATCAAATAAATATTTACAATAATAATAATCAAATCCATATTTTTGTTCATCAATAATTGAGCTCAACACAGTATAATAATTGGGGATATGATACTTGGAGCTTGGCTAATAATTGCCTTTGCAACAAACTCCTCAAGGAATTTTTTAGTGACTAACATTCACAAAATGACTAAACATGTGGATTATTGCTTAGAATTGGTTAGTATGGTAAACATGTTCATTGACTCATCTGCCCAAATTTATGATCTCTTACCTATTCTTACCTCTATTCATCTCACTTGATTTCATTAAAAATTATTTACAAGCATTACCATGTTTGCTAGACATATTTGGGCCTCATTTTTATAGCATAATTTTCTTACTTTGTTGGATTTTCCATTATTCATCTAATAATACCACCTCTCTTTCTCTCACTGGCCTACACATGATACAATTTATCATTCTCATTCCTCTTCACTTAAGAATTTTGACTTATATGGGTATGTGTTATTTGGGCCATGAATGTGAACAAAGATGTAGATGGGAGATGAATCAGTGGCTCTATGTACACTTTGCCTCAAATCATCTCATTTAATAGGCATGTGATATTTGGGGTTGAATGAAAAATTGTAGTCACTATGTAGACATTTTATCAATAATCCATATCATGCTGAAACCCCCTTTATTATAGTTGCTCTATAGAATATTCTTTCTTGGGACCTCATACACATGACTTATGAGACCTTCCTGATAACTACAAAAAATAAGACATACATAATCCAAATCTAAGAAATATTAATTTTTTTTCCCTCTAAAAATAAAAATATTGTGTATATTTTACACAATAGATATATTTTTATCAAATGATTCGACATAATATTTTAAACTTGAGACTTGACACACATGGCTCATGAGAGCTTAAAAATAAGACAAAAGTAAGGCAAGGAGTATTAAAAACCACTTTTCTTTTTCTTTCTTCTTAGATACTTGACCGGTAATCAAATCTTATTTATCTTTCTCCAACTAGAAAATAGCATGTATAAGTTACAAAATTCATTTTTTGAAAGAATGATTTTAATAGCACCCATTACAAAGAATATTTTAAACTTGGGACTTGACACACATGACTTGTGAGAGCTTACGCAAAAATAAGACATAAGGCAAGGAGTATTAAAAATCACTTTTATTTTTCTTTCTTCTTAGATACTTGACTAGTAAACAAATCTTATTTATCTTTCTCCAACTAGAAAATAACATGTATAAGTTACAAAACTCAAAATTTGAACGAATGAATTTAATAGCACCCATAACAAACACGGTTAGGAAAGATATTTTGTACTTAATTAATGTTTATGAAACATGACAATTGACATACATATTGCTAATATTATTCACACCACAATGACAAGTAATAACACTAACATGAATGCAATGAACCCCACTCCCCCTACCTTCATTCCCCACCCACTTAACAATATTTATTACTATTTGCATTAGGTTTAGATCATTTATAGTATTGCTTTATAAAATTAGCTTTCCTTATTTTTAATATGTGAACTCTAATTTTTCTATCAATATGTTGACCATGTTAGTGCACTTAACACGTCGATAATCAAGGTTGGTAATCTAACAAACTCATAACCTCTAAATCCTCTAAAAGATGTTCTTGAACTTGGTCACAAGATTGAAATGTAAAGACACATATTTGAATGATATCTATAAAAAGTAGAAAAAATCTTCATAACCTCTAAATCCTCTAAAAGATGTTCTTGAACTTGGTCACAAGATTAAAATGTAAAGATACATATTTGAATGATATCTACAAAAAGTAGAAAAAATCTCTTTACGAACTTCAAGTGAACCTCATCCCCCAAATTAACATTTGTTTAATCATGACCTAAACAACCTTTTACCTTTCCTTTTATACATCTATATTATTTAAAACCTTTACATTTAATGACTTTTGTTTTGGGTTTGGATGTATCACTTCTATACATCAACCAATAAATTAGCTACAACATATATACAACCAAATTAAATTCTCACATTGGCATAGGTAGCCCCAAAATTAAAAAAATAATTTTAAAAGAAAGGAGAAAGGTCCCTTAATATTGTTAACATCACATGAAGCCCTCTCATGTGCACATCTTATAAAGCATTACACTTTAAGCCCTTAGCCCTTATTTTTGATAATACTATTTTTGTCTGAAAGCACCACCATATTTGAACTTGTAAGGACACTATTGAGGACATTCATCTCCTCTTCAATGTCAGCTCTTATGGAGTTGCATCTTCTTCTTCGGATGTGATGAGGGAACCTTCATACCCTCTTGTTCTTTCTTCTCCTCTTCACTTGTCACAATTGGGATTGGGTTGGAGAACCTTGAGTAGCATTTGGAGGAATCTTCATTTTCTTTGGATCATGTTCTACATCGGTTTCCACTAGGTTCTGGATTGTCACCTTCTTTAGGTAGGCCTAGGACTCTTGATTAGATTGTGGTTTCTTTCAACATCGACATGGTGACACCTGAGCAGAGTTCAAAGACATCATACATCTTGAGTTTTCTTCCTTCATATTCTTTTCAGGAATGGGAAGAAATCCTACACACATCCTTGGCTTTGTTTCTTGTTAAGGGGAGGAACATTGTTCAACATTCTTGGATCATCTTCAGCATTCATTGTCGATCATATACCATCAGTGCAGGAGACTCTACATTGAGGGGGGCTATGTGGTCTCTCTTCTTCTCTCTTATGGGGGGACTTTTTCCTCACATGGGGTTTTGTTCTTCTCATACTATAGAGAGCATCTTGTATTTTCTCTCTTTTAGAGAAGGGTTTTTTCCTACGATTTTTTCTCCCTTTCTCTATTTGTGAGAGATTGTTTGTACATGGGTACCTAACATGGCCTAGTAGCCAAGACCCATCATTGCATCTTTTCATTTGTTTACTTCTCCCTAAGTTGCACTTAAGGGTGGTGTTGGTGTGGATGAAGTATATTACCTAACTAGTTCCACACTAGGTCCTATTCACACTTGTCTATTTAAGTTTACTTAGGGTACACTTAGCATACTTATCACTTTATATCTCATGTCATAAGATTAAGACACTCGTATAATCTTATGCCATCCTATCTTTCACCTTGGTCTATATAACCAAGGGCTTCTCAAATCATATCATTCATGTATACTAATGTATCATACTGTGTATTTGCATCCTTTGATATAATAGAATTATTCTCTCATGTTGGGTCTCTCTTGTGCTTTAATTGAAGCTCCTAGATCTTGGGTGGCTACTTCCATAGCCAAATCTTGCATGGTATAGAGCATTCTATACCAACTCTTACATGTGCTATTTGGGCCATGAATGTGAATGAGGATGTAGATGGGAGATGAATTGATGGCTCTATGTACACTTTGCTCAAATCATCTCATTTAATAGGCATGTGATATTTGGGGTTGAATGAAAAAATGTAGTCACTATGTAGATATTTTATCAACAATCCAAATCATGCTTAAACCCCCTTTTGAAAGATCACCTTTATTATAGTTGCTCTATAGAATATTCTTTCTTGGGACCTCATACGTGCATGACTTATGGGGCCTTCCTAAGGACTATGAAAAATAAGATATACATAATCCAAATCTAAGAAATATTAAAATTTATTTTTCCCTTTAAAAATAAAAATATTGTGTATATTTTACACAATAGATATATTTTTATCAAATGATTCGACATAATATTTTAAACTTGAGACTTGACACACATGGCTTATGAGAGCTTACAAATAAGACAAAAGTAAGGCATGGAGTATTAAAAACCACTTTTATTTTTCTTTCTTCTTAGATACTTCACTGATAATCAAAATCTCATTTATCTTTCTCCAACTAGAAAATAACATGTAGAAGTTACAAAATTCAATTTTTGAAAGAATGATTTTAATAGCACCCATAACAAACACGGTTAGGAAAGATATTTTGTACTTAATTAATGTTTATGAGACATGACAGTTGACATACATATTGTTGATATTATTCACATCACAATGACAACTAATAACACTAACATGCATGCAATGAACCCCATTCCCCCTACCTTCATTCCCCACCCGCTTAACAATATTTATTACTATTTGCATTAGGATTAGATCATTTGTTGTATTACTTTATAAAATTAGCTTTCCTTATTTTTTATATGTGAACTCTAATTCATCTATCAATATGTTGACTATGGTTAGTGCACTTAGTGCACTTAACACATCAATAATCAAGGTTGGTAATCTAACAAACTCATAACCTCTAAATCCTCTAAAAGATGTTCTTGAACTTGGTCACAAGATTGAAATGTAAAGATAGAAATTTGAATAATATCTACAAAAAGTAGAAAAAATCTCTTTACAAGTTCGAGAGGGAACCTCATCCCCCAAATTAACATTAGCTTAATCATGACCTAAAAACAACCTTTTACCTTTACTTTTATATATCTATATTATTTAAAACCTTCACATTTAATGACTTTTCTTTTGGATTTGGATGTATCACTTCTATACGTCAACCAATAAATTAGCTACAACATATATACAACCAAATTAAATTCTCACATTGGCATAGGTAGCCCCAAAAATAAAAATAATAATAATTTTAAAAAGAAAGGAGAAATGTCGTCCCTTAATATTGTTAACATCACATGAAGCCCTCTCATATGCACATCTTATAAAGCATTACACTCTAAGCCCTTAGCCCTTGTTTCCGATAATACTGTTTTTGTCCGAAAGCACCACCATATTTGAACTTGTAAGGTTCACACCATAAAAATTTTCATATAAAACTGCACAAAATTTTTCCTAGCGCCGATAAGAACTGTCAGTTATCTGGCAAAGCTATTTTAAGAAAGACAAAAAACAAACAGCAAAAAGAATGGAAGGAGGATACAACCAGAGGTCAGTGGAAGAAGTGTTCAGGGATTTTAAGGGCAGACGAGCTGGAATTATTAAAGCCCTAACCATCGGTAACTAACCCAAATCTTATTTTTGAAGTTTTGAATTATTCTTAGGGTTGTTTAAATTTATCTGTTTTGATTTTATTTGAGGGTTAGGGATCAGATGTATAAGGTGGTTATTTTTTTAATTCTGATTAATTTTTGGTGCAGATGTGGAAGAGTTTTATCAGCAGTGCGATCCAGGTTGGTTTTCTAAGAATTGTTATGTATTTGAAAATTAACTCAAATATTGCCCAATTGCCTTTTAGGGTTTAATTCACATGGATTGTTAGTTTTTAATAAATTTGCGTTTCTGATGGCTAATATAGTGTACTCATATTGAAATTGACCTCAACATAGAATTATTACTTACATTAAATTACCTCAAGACGGACTGTTATTTGAAGATAAATTTCCAGTGATAAATTGGTAATCTAATGCTACAGATTGTTACTATGTTTCTACTTTTAATTAATAATTATATAATTAATGTAAATTCTGGTAACTAGTCAATAGGAAGAATTCAAGTGGTAAATCAATGAGGCTTTCATTGTGGGTTTCCTCATTCAACTCTCAGAAAGATGCGGTTTTGTGTTGAATTTGGTAATAGATTACATCCGTTTCCTGGTTAGGCCTTGTTAAACTGAGTAGCATGCTACATCCAATTAGTGGTATAGCTCAACAGATGGGGCCAGGTGCATCCGTGTGAATTTGTTGGAATTGATACTGTGGCATCTATGCCAAGAGTCTTTCTGGATGAGGTAATTTACAAATTCAAAAAAAGGTTAATTATGGAAATAGGAACTCCCGCTGGACGGAAATTTCGCTACATGTTTTTGGTGCTTACTCTTTTTCGCACATGTTATTTAGGTTTTTAAAATTGTTTATATGTGAATTTAAATTTTAATATTGTTTAACTACCTTTCAGGGTTTAACTAAGATAGACTGTTATTTTGAAAAAAAATTAATTGTCAGATGGATAATCAAACACCCTATTATTGAAATTCACCTCAAAACATCACTATTGCTTAATTTAAATTACATCAATACTGACTGAATTTAAATTACATCAATACTGACTGAATTTAAATTACAGCAATACAGACTGTTTTATTGAGAAAAATTTCAGTGACAAATGGCTAATCTAATGCTATAGATTATTGCTACTTTTTGCAATAATTATTATTTGAATTAAGTAAATCATGGTAACTAGTCGATGGAATGTGCTCAAGTGGTAAATGAATGGGGCTTCTGAAATGGATTTCCTGGTTCAAATATTTGATTGAAGTGTATCACATCTAATTCTTGGTGCCGATTACCTCAACACATGAGGCCAGGTGCAAGTTGTAGGTGAATTTGATGGAATAGCCTATTGTCATGATATCTAAGCCAAACGTTTACCTGTGAGGGGCAGTTTACTGACCCCAATGAAAAGTTAATCTTGAATCTGAACTCCTTAGGCTATCCAAAAATGTCATTTCTTGCTTCTGGTGTCTGCTTTGTCTTGTTTGTATTTGATCTTGGTACTCTTCTGCAGCTGTAGTCTTCTTTTCTGACTGATATGGGAAAAATGAAAAATCAGCACATAGATCAGGAAAAAATTGCTGTGTCTCTTCTGCAACTGTCATGACACATCTGAAACTGACATGGCACAAGTGTAACCAGCATCCCGTTTGTTTCTGGCAGGTTTTTCACTGACAATACTGTTTTCTGTTTTGCCCTTTTTCTTAGGAACCCGTTTCAGCTGTGTTTGACTCCAAGGTGTCTGGATCACTGAAAACCATCTGCAACTTTGTAGACCCCTGTATAAACTTTTTTACTTAATTCTTGCTGAAAATCATCGTGTTTGGAGTGTTTGAGAGTGGATTTAAGTTGCAAACTTATTTATATTTTATATTCTATGAGAATAGTCACTTAGTAAGTCTATGAACAGATCTGTCGGCACTTTTGTTAACAGTTTTGAATCTTTGGGCTTACATTCACATTCTCTTTTTATCTTTGACCTTTTGAAAGCCACCTTTCTCTATTCAGATTTCTTGCTTTGATGGAAAATATTCTGAATCACTAAGAGAAAATAATGGAGAGTTCTTTAACAGTTTCCCTCTGTTGATTCAAACTCTAGCAGTGTGTCAAAAATCCTGCAATCATTACATTTGAAAGCTGTGTTGCAATATTTTGACAGTTGATGCCAAACTCATTGTTTGTACTTTAGGACTGTTTCTTCTGAAATGTATTTGCTTATGTCCATCTGTAGACGCACCTTTAAAGCTTAATATACATTAATGTTGATGCTAATATAAGCATTGTAGTGTTGGACTCTGACCAAGTAGTCCTCCGTTTCTCCAGAACCATGGGCCTCCTTGAGGACTTTCTGTTTATCTTTTATCATACTGAAACAATTCTGCTGCCAGATGAAGACTATGTTACAGAAGAATTTGGAAACCTGAGCATTAACTGTAGAAAATTAAAGTGGATTCTTATAAGACAGACAGCTGGTCACTGAAATGACAAAACTGAAGCTTGAAACTTGAATTTCTTTGTCTTTGAAGACTGAATAATAAATTTTGAAATTTCTGGAAGAAAAGGATCTAGATTATTTGAACCGAAAAAAGAAGGAAAAAACATCTGAAGCAAAAACCAAATAGAACTGTACATAAAGGATCCAATTGTACATGATGTATGGAAGAAAACATTTTCAAGAATGCTTGGAAATGAACTCAGGCTTAGTGGACTTTTTAGGTCAGTGTAGATGCTGTACATGGCCATGGAATTTAGTCTTACACAGACTATGTGAAAAATCAATTTGAAAGGCTTAATATGATGAGGCTGAGTCCTATTTATAGTTACTTTCTTATGAGTTGTCATTTTTTGCATGTGGGATAATATTAACTTTTTACTTGACATTTAGGTCAGTGTAGACGTTGCATTTGACCATGTGTTTTTGTCTTATATAGAGTGTGTATAGAAAGCAATTTAAAAGTCATACTACTGTAAGGTCAAGGCCTATTTATAGTGACCTTTTTATGAGTTACCATTTTTTGCATTTGGGACAAGCAAATTTACATAGTAAATTTTATTATATTAACTTTTTACTTAAGTATCCTGAGATTAATTTATTCTAAGATTGAAATTTTAGTTTAACTTTAGTGCCTTGTAAAGTCTATTTGTTTGCTGGGTATGAGTGGTGATGTATCATCACAGCTGGCAACAGCACATAGTCAGATACTATAGCACCACCCACTCTTGGAGTGTTTGACGTTGAAGTATACTGTATTTCTTGCCTGTATCTGGTGGCAGCCCACAAGGTGGGTTGTTGAATGCTTATGTGATTATAATTTATATCAGTAGCTGTTGCACTTCTTTTTCTATCTTGTTTATTTTTACATTCATCTTGGTTATTAATTGAATTACATAGAAAATGAAATGTTACTTACCCTTAGCAAGCAGTTTGGCAATTTTGTTATCTGAAAGACCCCTGTTTGTACCAGATTTCAGCCCTATGATGACAATCATATTGTTTCCTTTCCCAAATTTCATGTATGAGTCATGAATGTCAGGTTATAACAGATCCATCCATCTCATTGATTATTTTGAGAGTGCTCCATTTGTGTTATTCTAAAGTCTCCACATTGAACAAGTTTTCTCAATACCATGGCAGCATTTGTCTGGACTATGGGCCACTAGATCACTTACAGGTTTTTAGTGGTTTTTTCAACTTCTCAATAATACAGATAATCACACTCTCAAGGCTCTCCATTTATTCTATTTAAACATCTATACAAGCTACTAATATTCTGAGTCAGCAACATATTATATATTTTCTGCTGTGGTACTGGGTGTGCCCAGTACCCTGGACATACCCGAGGCTGGACCAAATTGGTGTGGGTTCGGATGCTGGGTTGGGTTCGGCCTGGGTATGCCCAGAGCACATCCCAGGAGGAATACGGACCAAAAAATATATTTTTTAAAATCACAATTAAGCTAAATTTTCTTTTCATAAGTGTTTGCAAATTTCTCAATCATGCTGAAGTGTCTGAAACCTCCACTTCATTAGTGACTTCCCATTACTATTTTCCCAAACCACAGGACAGAGCAGTGCAATGCGTCAGATCGAGGCTCATCTAATGACCTGGATCATAGCTCAGGATTGAGATTAATGGGGAGGAAAGTGACAGGACCTGTGCCCTGAGATTCTCCTAGCATCGACAGCTTGGATTAGACATTGGAGCAGCTGAACGAAGAGAGAGCAAAGAAGAAATGCCCCTGATTTGAAATGGCAGTAGCAAAAGCCTGGTTCTGAAAGCTTGTGCAGAAGTGATTATTATTAATCTGTGTTGTGTGTAAATGTTTGTGTGTCTTGTTTTGTGGAAAAAGGCGAAGCAAAAACAGAGATGAAAATAATATTCACCCCCCCTGCCCCCCACCCCCCCAACATAAATTGTTTTTATGATAATATCTGTATTTAATAGGTAAAATGTGGTTTGGGGCCCACTCCCATGTATATTAACTATCAATATAAAAAGCTAGAGCCAAGCTCTGAAAGTTTCCATACATTCCAGACCAAAATTGAAGCCTCCTGCAGACTATCCAGCCATAATTAAATGCTGGTCCACTTCAAGAGCAGAGCAAAGCTGAAGTACAATACATTTGCCAGCTAGATCCACATAAGATTTCTAGCAATTGACTATATGATTTCCTTTGACTACTGCTATTACAATAGAAGACCGAAGAGACAAGAAACCAGTATATAGACTTCCCCTGGAAGCCCCAAAAGAAACCCTGAGAGACCTATTACTAGTATTACTCCTAAGCAGATGTAGCCCCCGCCAGGCCTTCACCACTAGCTTGAGGCATGTTGCCACCCATAGCCTCTACCAACACCAGAAGTGCCAGCTTAGCCAGACGAATTAGGGCTTTGATGGCATCCTGCACCTCCTTTTTGTTCTTTGTGCTGTCCTCGACCTTTGAGCCCAATTGATTGATGACGGAAGCTTATCTCCACCGAAGGCTAAGCGACACTCATTTTTTCAGCTCGGTCATCATAATCTGGACCCAATCAAAAAGCACCATGTGGACCACAATAGGCACATAGGGATCAGGAGCCACCCTGCTTGCCACGAACTCTGCATAGTCCAAAATCATCTCTAGACCATTTCTGGACTCAGGGTTAATAAAGAAAACAACCAACACCCTTATTGCAGCTTTGTCTCAGATGTATTCTTGAAGGTTCAATACAAATTGGGTTGAAATATCATTATTGACCTTTGGTGATTCTGACCCTTGCATAAAATCCTTGCCCAAAACTTTGGTGTTGTCTGGGAAAGTGATCTTGTTGCACTGCTTAAAAATCCTTCCCAATCTATATTCCGTGATGAGGCCATTGAAAGCCATTTGCCTTTTCATTGTCTTGAGCCTCACGACCTCCATTGCAAATACTCATAGAAGGGCACAAACACAAGGATGAAGCAAAGATTAATTCATTTCCTTGAAGCTTTAGATATATTAATAATAATATATTGTATAAATATATATTAACTATATTTATATATTAATTATCTATAAATTATTTATTTATTGTTAATTTATTTTATATTTATATAATAGATTATTCTTAAGAAGTTAATATATTTATATTGTTCATATGATTATTTTAATATTTTATATTTATGTTGGATGGCCGAATTCAGCTCTACCAAACCTGGGAAAAACAAAATCAGCGAACTGCTAAACCCAAACCGGCAACATAGCTTTTCTGTCGTTTTTTGCTGTTAGACTTGACTGTTTTACTTTTTTTGTGTAAGAGTGTCAAGACAAACTTGGTTTCATGTTAATTTTGGCAAACCACGTGCTTCATCATTTATGGTTTCATTGCCTCTTTTTGTATATTGCAGAGACTCCTTACTGATATTCACTGTTTCAATATTTTTGGTTTATTCAATGTATTGCATTATAACATCACTAAGGTATATGTTCTTGAAGAACTAGGTTAGAGTTGGCATTAGGCTGATTAGCCATGAGATTTGTTGATGTTTCCAAATGTGACTTTATTTATACTCCCCAATTCCTGCCTTTACAGTGAGGGCATGGGGATGGTCAACCCTTGCCCCTGTGAATATCTCTCTGCTTCAACTATTTGATCCATTGTTAGAGCAGCTTGCTTTGAAACCACTTGATCTTGCAGATACTGCTATGGCCTAAGTATAATCTTTGGCATTTTTTCATTCCAGTTTCTTTTTATTCTCCTAAAGCCTTGGGTTTGTGACCTTCAAATTGTATTTTCCTTGATGTATAATATGAAAGAATCTTTATCTGTCATTCATGTTGCAATTAAAGGAAACTCGAATCAAATTTATCATATATATTTTGGGATGCCTTCTTATCCAAATTTTGCCCGTTTGGCCATATGGCCATGAAGTGGCTCTGCTACCATTGTTTTGAACACAATTTGCTGTCTTTTAAGGTCAAAAATCTGTTGTAATCTGATAGAAAACTGCTGGTACAGTAGAAGTTGGGGTGTATTCTCTAAGAGTCAGAACTTAAAGCCACAGATGGCTGAAATATTTTATGACTCTAATCTTCTGATGTAACATAAAACTGACACCTGAAATTCCAAATCTGAAATCTGATTTTCTTTGTGTTTGATGACTAAAATCTTTAAACTCTGGGAAAAAGAGATATTTGGATTATTTGGACAGCAAAGAATGTGAGGGAGAAACATCTTAAGGAAAACATAAAGATAATTTTATTATACTAACTAGCATTTATACATATAATAGGGAGGAAACTTTTTCTGAATAAGTGTGTATGTCAACTCAGGTCCAGAGGACTTCCAAAAGCAGTATGAATGCTGCTTTTGGCTATGGAATATGTTCTTTCATAGATTCTCTGCACAAACCACTTTTAATTAACATACATCTAAGGCCTTAAGGCCTAATTAAAGTTATTTTCACCTTCATGACTGGTGTCCTTTTGATGTGGAATAAATTATTTTACATGGTAACCTTTATTATATTAGCTTTATTTACTTCAATGTTTAAAATTTATTGGCAAAAATATGGCCTTAATTTATTCTAAATCATATGCTAGCTCTTCTAACATAGAATTAGGTCGCAAGCTTTCCTAGCATTCCATTAATTTCTGCGCATCAACACTGGTACTTTTTCTCTGTTGGAAACAGTACAAGGTCATATACCATAGAACTAACAGTTTGTTCAGATAGAAAAGAACTGCTGGACATTCAAATATGTTGGTAACAAAAAGTTTAAAGTAATTAATCTTGTTGGTTAGCTTAGAGATGTAGGGAATGACTCAGAATTGGCTTAACTCTTTAAGTTTATCCTCTTGGGGCTGAAAGTGCACCAATCCACCTCATAATTGACTAAAAGTTAATATAGAGAGTTATAAAAGAAAAACCCCAAGAAGGGGGTATAATTGCTTAAAAAGATGCATTGCTTAATTGTTATGCATAGGATGTGCCTTCAACAAGTAATCTGGTGATGGAGAGAGGCACTCTATAGCTGTAGAGGACAGACAATGTACAATGTTGGGAGAAGGCGGATCAGGTGTCAGGGAAAACTTCAATAGGAGATTTAAATTTAGACATGGAACAGTGCACACTGCAAAGAGCCGTCTCATTTGCTGGAAGGAATGAACAGAAGGTAATTGGTAGGTCTCAGAGAAAGTTTCAATAAGAGATTTAAATTTAAATATGGAGCACTGTAGAGGAATGCCCCATTTACATGAAGGAATGAGGGGAGGGTAGTTGTTAGCAGCACAAGAGGAGTATGAGAGAGGCAGAAGTGGAGATTTTGTGTGTTTCCTGCTCTGACTTGTGCTCCCCTCTGTTTTCCACCACCCAACTTCCGAAATCTGGTCTCCTTTTACTATGTTAGCTTTATTTACTAGAATATTTAAAATTCTATTGTCATCTGGAAAAAATATAGCTTTAATTTCTTCTAAACTATAGAATCAGGTTTCAAGCTTTCCTAGCATTATATTAATTGCTGGGCATTAACACTGGTCTTTTTTCTCCACTGGAAACAGCACATGGTCAAATACCATAACACTAACAGCTTGTTCAAATGGAAAAGAACTGCTGGAAATGCAAATATGTTAATAAAAAAAGGTTTGAAGTAATTAATCTTGTTGGCTAGCTTAGAGATGTAGGAATGACTCTAAAAATTGTCTTAAGTTTATCAATACAAAGCTGTCTCTTGGAGGCTGAAAGCATGCCAATGCACCTCTTAATTGACTAAAAATTATTAGAGAGAGTAATAAAAGTAAAACCTATGAAGGGGGTAGATAAATTCCAAAGGTGCACTAGCGGCATTATTGGTTTTAATTAGAGGCATTGCAGGTCACTATGGAGTCCCTAATGGGCTATTATCATATTGTTATGCATTGGACGTGCCTTAAACAAGTCATCTGGTGATGGAGGGATAGGCACTCTGTAGCTGTGGAGGACAGACAGCATACAATGTTGGAGGAAGGCAGAACAAGTCTCAAAGAAAAATTAGTAGGGGATTTAAATTTAGAAAAGGAACAGTGCATACTGCACACTGCAAAGAGATGTCTCATTTGCTGGAAGGAATAAACAGAAGGTAATTGGTAGGTCTTGGAGAAAAGTTCAATAGGAGATTTAAATTTAAATATGTGACACTGCAAAGAAATCCCTCATTTTTGGGGGGAATGAGGAGAGTGTAGTTGTTAGCAGCACAAGAGGAGTGGCTACGATGACAGAGGGAAAGTAGAGATTTTAGTTGAGAAGCACATATCTGCATTGATTTTATGCTCACCTTTTTTATCCTAACACAACTTATTATATCTAGTCTCCTTTTGCCGTGGAATAAGTTATTTTACACACTAGCCTTTATTATATAAGCTTGCTGCTTTATTTACTAGAATATTTGAAATTCTATTGTTGCATAACAAAAATATAGCTTTAGTTTCTTCTAAGCCATATGCTCTCTCTTTTAACATAAATCTGGGTTTCTAGCTTTCCTACCATTCCATTGATTGCTGGACATTAACACTGGTACATTGTCTCAGTTGAAAACATTGAATGGTCAGAACCAGAACACTATCAGCTTGTTCAAATAGAAAAGACCTGCTAGAAGTGCATATATGTTAGTAACAAAAGGTTTAAAATAATTAATGTTGTTGGATAGCTTAGAGATGCAATGACTCTTAGAATTGTCTCAAGTTAATCAGTCCAAAGCTGCCTCTTGGAGGCTGAAAGTGCAACAATACACCTCTTAACTGACAAAAGTTATTAGAGAGGGTGATAAAGGTAAAACCCCATGAAGGGGGTAGATATAATCCAAGGGTAGATTAGTGACATTGTTGGTTATAACTCCTTCAAAGGAGGCATTGCAGGTTGCTTTGCAGTTGCTAATGCTTTATTATCATATCATTATGCATAGGATGTGTCTTCAACAAGTCATCTGGTGATGGAGAGAGAGGCAGTCTGTAGCTGTAGAGGACAGACAATGTACAATGCTGGAAGAAAGTGGAACAGGTCTTTAAATTTACAAGGAACGCTGTGCACTACAAGGAGATGTTTCATTTGCTGAACGGATCTAACAGAATGTAATTAGTAGTTCTTGGAGAAAGGTTCAATGACAGATCTAAATTTAAATATGGAGCACTGCAATGACAAGCCACATTTTCAGGAGGGAATGAGGAGAGGCAAATGCCTCATTATGTTAGGAGCACAAGAGGAATGGCTATGATGACAGGGAAAAGTGGAGATTTTAGTTGAGAAACACATATCTGCACTGAATTTGTGCTCACCTTTTTTTCCCCGACACACCTGCTTATTGACTGCTATCTTTGAGTATAGGAGTACTTTTGACAAATGGAATTTTTTGAGTTTTATATAGATGCTTTAAAAGCCCTTGGTCTTGGTCTAACTGTGCTTTTTAGGAAACCATGTGAATCTACTAATCCGATGGTAGAAAACTTATTGAATTGATGCTTTATTATTTTGCCAGTGAACTTCTGTTGTTTGGAAATGAATTAGTGAGATTTAAGCCCATAGGCAATAAATAACTTTGTGAGTTTGAAAAATTTGGAGAATTCTCTAAGCCGTGTTAGAAATGCTAGAATATAGCATGTTGTACACCCTCACTCATAAAACCTACTGGTGCATTAGGAGAAGTTTGGTCTGACCTGTATGATCATCATCCCAATTCCCAGTAAAAGAGCACCCAAGAAATTTTAGACCTGCACCTCAGTGTTATCTTGGTTATTAATTTGCATTTTCTGGAAGTGAATTCATTTCTGGACCTATTGTATAGTGGCGATTTGTTATTTAATTAGGTTGTCATTTGCTCAAGAGCCTGTCTCACATGTTTTCAAGTTTGGCTAAATTGCACACTATGAAGGTTATTTTGTCATTTCAATTTGTGAGGTCTTAGTTTAGAATATGTTTTTGATATTGGTGTTTACAATCCATCATTTTGGCAAGCTCTATTGGGTTGTTAGGAAGAAGGAAAAAAGATATTAGATTAACATCCACAAATGACTAAAGTAGGTAAATAGGACTTGAAGAACTAAGGTAACAAGACTCTAGGCTGTGAAAGTGTAAAGGGTAAAATTTGGATGATTTGGTTTTTGATAGTTTTGTGTATGTATCCTCCTTTCACCCTTTCATTCAAGGACCTAGGGTCGAGTGGCAATGCACTCTCATACCCTAAGTCACTGTGAGATGTAGGGAAACTTGGATTGGTATGATTTGATTGTCAATTACGCTCACTTATGCTCAATTATACATCAAAACCCTAATTGTGCAAATACGGAAGCAAACGGACGAATATTGGAAAATGCTGCTACAGAAAGATGTAAAATGACAGATAACTGTGCACCTGTTTTCGGGGTTCGGAAGTAGAACAGTTGGGGACTAATGAGCGGGCGCCCAAGTCCAATGCCTAGGTTTTTGTCGGGATTTGGAAGCTCAGTCTGCAACTTGTTCTTGCTGTCACAAAGATTATCCCGTAACGGAATCCGGAGGACTAAAGAGCGGGCGCCCAAGTCCAGGGTGCTATTTTCAACTCTGATCTGCAAATCCGACACTCTATAATGTCCTCCTGCAACTCCACTTTTTCTGTAACATCAACCTGTAACCTACAATTACAAAAATTTTGGGAGGGGGTTGTGGTGTTTAGAGGCTTGCCTCAGTCAAGCCTCAGAGAGACATTCAAGTCTTCCGAACACCGTTGTCAGATAGAGAGTGTGTACCCTTGAGGGGCAGAGGCAAAAACCAAATGATAAATGCTCACAAACACGAATGATGTCACCTTGTAGTGAAGATCTCATGGAAGGAAGAAGCTCTTCATGTCATGAGATGATTGCTCAAATCTGTAAATACAAACACATAGACAACACAAATTTGCTCTTGCCACACAATGAAAGCCTTGGATCAGCTTTAGAATGCCAATGCTCATCTAGTTGAAATCTTGTAATCCTCTAGTTTACAAATGAATGCCTAAACATGCTTTTATATGCAACTACAAACACTCCCGCCAAGAATTTCGTAATTCAAACTTACTGTGTTGGCATAAGACCCAAATAACGGTCACAAGCCGACACTAAAAATTTGGGACTAATCCAAAATAGGGCAGGACTAGGGCACGGGCGCCCAAGTCCTTCCCCCTATTTTGGTTAGGGTTAAGTTCCAAGGATCCCCCTAGGTCCCATTTGTCATGAAACTTAGGGCTCATTTCATCGGGATGTCAAAATATGATGCAAGATGTCCTAAATGAAGATAAAAGACCTGGGAGCTAAACTTTATGAGGGAAAAGCCCCCAAGGGGACATTTTCCGACGTTACATTTAGCCTCCACTTTAATGTATGTATAAACGCGAGGCCAATACATGCATTAAAGTATGGTCAACAAACACAGCAAACACGCCAAGCACGGAGAAGACACGCTAGACACATTGAAGACAATGACAGGCACGCAAAACATGAAGAAGACAGTTACAGTCACGCAAAACGTGGAGAATACAACAGATGCAAGGAAGACAGTTAATGCATGGAAGACAGGAATGATTTCTTTTCTTTTTCTTTTTCTCATATATATGAAATGCAGATGCAAATATAAGGAAAGTAAACACACCTCCCATAATGCTGGAAGCACTCATCGCGCTGGTCTTTAAACTGCATATATGGGGCAACACACACGCAAGACATGCCAAACCTCCCAAAATGCAAGAAGCACTCATCGTGCTGGTCTTTAGATTGCATATGGGGCAACATCCACGCCAAACAAAGCAAGCACGCCAAACACACACACTTTGAAGACACGGAGAAAACACGGCAGACAAGCGATGGAGTGTTCCTATTTCTAGGCTCATCACCATCTCAGGCACATTACAGGCACACATTGACGATTGTGCTTCGCCACAACAATCGCCGAATACACGCTTAAGGGTTGAGTTAGTCACAGAACCGCTCCCCGCCTCTCGATGAGGACTTTTTGAAAATGACAGGATGGGCACTCTTCGCAAGAGAAATGCCACCCCCACCTCCGCAGAGGGCTTAAGATGATTGATTGATTGATTGATTGCAAACAAACTCAGAGTGCAAGAGGGACTCATCGCAACCAGTCTTTAAACTGCACCTGAGGACAAACACATTGCTAACATCTACAACAAACAACTTACCTTATATATGCCCCCACCTTAAGGTGGTTGATATCAGGTATCGATATCAAGCACGTTAAGGTAGGAAGAAAACACACAAGGGAACACAGACTTTCGCAAAGCCCATGCCCCCCGGAGGTGACATGTACTTTACAATCGCCAAATGTTCCCACAAACACATCCCTGCAAGAAACATGTTAGTGTCCATAATCATGATAAACAACAACATCAATGCATATGATCAATCACACAAAGAGCCAAGGTTATACTATGAATTCGGAGACCGTGGATAACCGTGGGGCCATATCATGAAAATCTCCGAACCGAGTACCACCAAGGCGAGATTCAAAGACAATCAAAGTGCACGGAGCAGCAGTATTGTTAAGGTTTGTAAGTGAGATAAAGATCATCAAAATCTCTACGCAGAAAGCACGAGTGCTTCTACTAGCCAAGCGTCGGATAAGATATACAACCCCATCGTCATATTAGGAACTAAGTCCAATTTTTGATTTCTCGCTAAAGGGATGCTAGGTCCGTATTAGTATAAATGTTTTTCGTCATCCACCCGCTAGATAGAAACACTAGAGGAAGGGAAACAATAAATAAGAGAGGAGAAACAAGTGTCTTAGGGACAGTCATGTAGGAGGGTGCCCCCAAGTCACCAACCGCAATGCTATGTTCGTAAGACACAACGCACAACAATGAAATCAGAGAGAGACAATATGGAAGAATGATGATACAAATAGGTCACAACAGAGGCGGTCTCCTGATATCCTAGACCTTACAAGAGAATCCGGGGTCATCCCAGGAGGCCTAAACAACACATAACACGTCACGGGGGAAACACATGACGAGAGAGATAAAGGGTTAGAGATACTTACTTGTAGGATCTTTGCGCTAAGTCTCATCATCAAGTAAATCATCGTCATCCTTCCACTCCCAAATGGTAGAGGAAAGTGGGACATAAGGTACCATAGCCCAATTCTTATCCTTGTCTTTAGATTGTTCATTGTTAGGATCATCTTTGTTTGGTTCAATGTTTGGATCAATCTTTCCTTGTTGAGATGCAAGGTTTATGGCATAAGCTTGTCTTCTTCTTTCTCCTGCTTTTCTATTTCTTTTTCTCTTACCACTTATCTCTTGTAAGATAGGGCTTTGCTCTTTCATTGGTTTGTGCGTTCTTGAAGAGGAAGCACCGAGATCGAATCTCATTTGTCTAGGTGGAATGTTTTGTTGTCGACAATTACCTCCCAATCCTTGTAAGGATGGTGGGGGAGGAACCTCAGCATATGGACCTTGTCTTTTCGGTCTAGGGTTCTCTTCAAATGCAGGTTGCTTGTCTTTTGTTATTTCTTGCATAGAGGGACTGACCATTGGATGTAATAGTTTTGCTTTGTAATTTCTATAGCTTAAAAAGTTAAAGTCTGTTCGTGGCTCCGGTTTCTTTTCAGATTTATCCCAAAAGTAATCCAGTGTACAATGTTGTCTTGCAACCAAAGGTTTATACTTATTGCGAGGGATAGTTAATAAATGTCCATCAAAAGGGAATTTTACACAATTATGAATTGTTGAAGGGACAACTTTCATAGCCTTTAACCAAGGGTGTCCCAATTTAATGCGAAAGAGGTCATAAATGGGGACAACATCAAACCATTGTTCTACATGTTTCTCAAATACAGTGACCAACAATGATATCTTCAGAGAAGTGTTTATAAAGGTTCCCTTATGTGTTTTAATCAAGATGTCCGAAGGGTCATAAGATCCTTGCGTTAATTGATGTGCAAAGAAGAACTTTTCCGTGGCGACATTAGTCATGCAATTAGGATCAATAAGTGTTCCATCCACAGGGTTTCCCATTATTTTCATAGTGATATAAAGAGGTCCTTCAGTATCTCCAATTGTTCTGTCATGAGGTGTAAACACAATTTTAGGTTCAAGGACCTTTCTCTTCATGTAAGGCCTAGGAGGGAACCTATTGTTGTTGCGATTAGAGGCCATGTGTATATGTGTTCAAATCAATGCAAGATCAGATTTTAAATGTTTTCTAAAAGTATGCCAAAGACAAGTGCAAAACTATATGCAAAAATGACCTATATTGCTTGATTTTTTGTACTTTTTTTTAATGCAAATATATGAAAGAACAGGTGTTGTAAGGGTGTTGTAAGGATTTTGATCAGGGGCAGCAAATAATATGTCTATTTTCAGTCCAATACAATAGTAATATCCGTCACAACACACTCTTGATGCAAATCTAAGATAGTGACAAGTCAAAATCTAGTGAAAATACATTAAATATGTGATTTTTTCACCAAATCTCAATGCGACGGAGCATGACAAAGGGTGTTGTGAGGAAAATGATGATGGACAGCAAATTATATCAGTAATAACAGCCACCTAATGCCAAAAAATCCGTCACAACAAACTTATAGTGCCACTCAAGATCAAACCCTAGTGAAAATATAGCAAAAATATGTGATTTTTCACGATTTTTCAACTCCCAGACCTAGCAAAAGGGGTGTTGTAAAGAATTTAGGAGGTGCAGCAAATAATAGAATTGATATCAGTCACCTCAATCCATAAAATTTGTCACAACACACTTGGAGTGCAAATCTAAGTCAAACCCCAGGGCAAATATAGCAAAAGTGTTGTGAAGATTTTTAGGAGGGGCAACCGATAACTACCCTGATAATAGCCAATTAGTGCAAAAATATTCTTCACAACACATCTATGGTGTAAATTTTGAAAGTCGATAAGGCCAAATCTAGTGAAAATTGTTTTTTCAAGCTCTAGGTTTGAGATCTTGATGCAAAATGCTATATGAATGTTTTGTAATCTGTTTTATGATGAAAATTAAGTCCACTCAGATCTGAAAATGATTTTCACACCCTACCATGCGAAATACAAGTGCAAATCTAAGGAAAAATCAATGAAAATGCTAGTTTTTGTTAAAATTTTCTATGTAAAAATGCAAAATTTGAGATCTAAATGCAAATTTACACTAAAATACAACACTGCAGCCAAATGCAAATTTGAATGAGTGTCTAAGATCAATAGAAAAATCTGAAACAAGATTTTGCCTACAAACCATAGATTTTGGAATTACTAGGTTATACAAAAAATTCACAATTTTCAACAAAACCCTAGCAATTTTATGATGAAAATGCAGTGCAAGCTATTAATTTTTTGTAATTTTCTGCAATTTAGCTCAGATCTAATACGAAAATCAGAAATGTGATGAAATTGAAAGTAATTGATGCAAAATAGAAGCCCTAGAATGCAATTTTTTTTCAATTTTTCAATTTTTTTGTAAGTTTTCCAATGCACTAAGATGGATGATACTATGAATGAATGAAATCACTGCAAATCTGAAGCAAAACACCTCACTTAGCAAAGTGCAAACAAGTCCAACAACACGGGTTCACCAAAATGTAAAGGGTAAAATTTGGATGATTTGATTTTTGATAGTTTTGTGTATGTATCCTCCTTTCACCCTTTCATTCAAAGACCTAAGGTCGAGTGGCAATGCACTATCATACCCTAAGTCACTGTGAGATGTAGGGAAACTTGGATTTGTATGATTTGATTGTCAATTACGCTCACTTATGCTCAATTATACATCAAAACCCTAATTGTGCAAATACAGAAGCAAACGGACGAATATCGGAAAATGCTGCTACAGAAAGATGTAAAATGACAAATAACTTTGCACCTGTTTTTGGGGTTCGGAAGCGAAACAGTCAGGGACTAATGATCGGGCGCCCAAGTCCAATGCTTAGGTTTTTGTCGGGATTTGGAAGCTCAGTCTGCAAAAGATTTTCCCGTCACGGAATCCGGAGGACTAAAGAACAGGCGCCCAAGTCTAGGGTGCTATTTTTAACTTTGATCTGCAAATCCGACACTATGTAATGCCCTCTTGCAACTCCACTTTTCCTGTATCATCAACCTGTAACCTGCAATCACAAAAACTTTGGGAAGGAGTTGTGGTGTTTAGAGGCTTGCCGAAGTCAAGCCTCAGAGAGACATTCAAGTCTTCCGAACACCTTGTCAGTTAGAGAGTGCGTACCCTTGAGGGGCAGAGGCAAAAACCAAATGGTAAATGCTCAAAAATAGGAATGATGTCACTTTGTAGTGAAGATCTCATGGAAGGAAGAAGCTCTTCATGCCATGAGGAGATGATTGCTCAAATCTGCAAATACAAACACATAGACAACACAAATCTGCTCTTGCCACACAATGAAAGCCATGAATTACCTTTAGAATGCCAATGCTCATCTAGTTGAAATCTTGTAATCCTCTAGTTTACAAATGAATGCCTAAACATGCTTTTATATGCAACTACAAACACTACCGCCAAGAATTTCGTAATTCAAACTTACCGTATCGGCATAAGACCCAAATAATGGTCACAAGCCGACACTAAAAATTTGGGACCAACCCAAAATAGAGCAGGACTAGGGCCTCCCCCCTTATTTTGGTCAGGGTTAAGTTCCAGGGATCCCCCTAGGTCCCATTTGTAATGAAACTTAGGGCTCATTTCATTGGGATGTCAAAATATGATGCAAGATGTCCTAAATGCAGATAAAAGACTCGGGAGCTAAACCTTATGAGGGAAAAGCCCCCAAGGGGACATTTTCCGACATTACAGAAAGTAACTAAACGTGAAAATGCAAAAGCAATATCGGGATGTCAAAATATGATGCAAGATGTCCTAAATGTAGATAAAAGACCCGGGAGCTAAACCTTATGAGGGAAAAGCCCCCAAGGGGACATTTTCCGACATTACAGAAAGTAACTAAACGTGAAAATGCAAAAGCAATATCGGGATGTCAAAATATGATGCAAGATGTCCTAAATGCAGATAAAAGACCCGGGAGCTAAACCTTATGAGGGAAAAGCCCCCAAGGGGACATTTTCCGACATTACACAACGTAACTAAACGTGAAAATGCAAAAGCAAAAGCAAAGAAACAAAACAAGGGAGGATAAACTGAAAATGGTTAGAACCCCTGAAGATGTGCAAGTTGTTACAAAGGATATACCACTCCGAATAGGGTTTTGATTGAGGATATGCTGCTAGATACTCTTGTGACTTGTGTTTTTCTTGTCTGGCTATTTTTTAAAAATTTTTGCTCAAGATAAAAAACTTAACTATTAACATTCTTAGAAAATTTTAACAACAAAGGCCTGAGAGGCCAGAGGTTGAACTTTCATATCTTCTTATTTTCTGAACTATCATTGGAATATGCATCTAAATGTTGAAAATATGCCAAAGAGCTTATTAACCAAGTAGTCTAATAACATTCTTACAGACCTCATCAACACAGCCTTCAAAATTATCTGGATCTATAAGATTGCCCATTTTTACAAAAAATATCATAACAGAAGAACAGGAGCTTCCAGTGTAAAGTCATCTTGTTGGGATAATTACTGTAACAAATGCTACAGTAAATACTGCTGTTTGAGGCCCAGAGGAAGGGCACAATTCTGTAACAGCCACCACATCAATAGGCAAATAAAAACTGTAGAAAAGCATAACAAAGAAGAAAAAAGAAAATAATCTAGCAGGGTAATCACTACCAAACCCTGCATTATGTAATATGACACTTTTCTATATTATTTTACACAACGACATCTGCAGGGCTCTCCAACTGATAGGTCCATAGTCCTAATGGAATGCTAGCTTTGAGTTGATACGACATTTTTAGCTTTCACCTTGCGGCGTCCCTTCTTCATCAAGGTCATATGCAGTCTCATGTAGGTCTGGAATAGCTTTGATTTAGGCATTCAATTTTATCCTCTTGGTTTTTAGCTGATGGTTAATTTCATCAGTAGTCATCCCCAAGTTCTTCAGCTTATTGATGATATCCAGCACCTATATTCTCATCCATACCAACCACCCTGGAGCAGACATTTCAGAAACAGACATTATCTAAGCCAAGGAGTGGTCACTTTCCACATTATTGTTCTTTACAGTCTTAATATTGTCTTGCTTCAAATCTGTAATATTGAGCACTCTGCTCTTCAATCCATGCTTGGTGTGGTTCCAATAAGCATCTACTATACTAAGCACCACCTTCCTGACACCAACTGCATTTTTTTTAATTGCCAGATTTGGTTGTCTTCTTTCAGTAAAAAGAAACCTAGGCTTTGGTTGTGCTTGGGTCTTCGAACTCTTGCCAACCCAAGTCAGATCCATATGGTGATCCCCTATCACTATTGGAGAGGGGTTTGTTCTCCTGGTTTAAAACTTTCTTTTTTGAGCATCCTGGCTCTTGTCAGACATGGCCATGCATTCCTTCATTCACTGCTGCATATCTGCTTGTCTCATTATCCTCATGTTTATTGGATGGGTTAGCCATCTTTTCTGTCAGACCACTTCACCATTCTTATTCCATTTGAGACAGCGAGACTTCACTTAACTGTAAGAACCCAACATAGACAAAGATATAGAGGAGAAATGGGAGATAACAACAAAATTGTGTTTCCGGGGTGGGGATAGGGGGATGCATTTCTGGGACAGCAGTATATATATATATATATATTACATACATTATGTTTGTATGTATGTGTACACACACACATGTATGTATGTATGTATTTGTGTGTGTTTATGTGCTTGTGTGTGTGGGTGGATGGCTGGGTGGGGGAATGCTTACAAGTTTAGCTGTACATGACATAAAGATATCAAATTTAGATATTCACATATTGCATGAAATTCAAGATTCAATGCTCAGTGATTCAAGTATCGCTAAAATTTCATTGTTCAATGGTGTGCTTCCCACATAGGGCATCCAAGGAGCCCGTTTTGAGGAAGTATCCCCAAAAATCATGGTGAGAGGGAATGTTCCTTGTGTTTCAGAAATGGGTGTGGGGATGGGGACACAGCATTTGGGGGTGCTCCTATATGTAACATGGACAAAACTTAGTTGGAAAAGTAAAAGATAACTGGCCACTAGATGAGACACCTGTACTGCAATTGTATGCCAAATTATATATATGGTGTCGAAAAAATATAAGATAGCTAACTGGTCCCTATTTATGACACTTGTATGACATTTGTATGTCAAGTTGGATGCCACATTGAATGTATATGTGTGTATGGGGTTGCAGCGGTGGGCAGGGGGAAGGGGGGATGGCGGCAGGAGGGAATGTTTACCAAGTTTAGCAGTACATGACATCAAGATTCAAATTTAGACATTCACATAATGCTTGAAATTCAAGATTCAATGTTCAATGTTCACTGATTCAAGTAGCAGCAATAATTTTTTTTATTGTTCAATGGTGTGCCTCCCACATAGTGGTGTTGAAGGAGCCAGTTTTGAGGAAGCATCCCCAAAAATCATGGTGACAGGGAACATTCCCTGCTAATCCCTGCGTTTCAGAAATGGTTGTGGGGGTGGGGACACAGCATTTGGCGGTAGACACGTCTCTGTGTAACATGAATAAAATTGAGTTGAAAAAATAAAAGATAACTGGCCACTATTTACAATGACACCTGTACAACAATTGTATGTCAACTTGGATGACACATTGAATATTATCCGTGGGGAACTGAGGGAGATTATGCATGTGAGCATTGAGTTTTCCCAGGCCTTTCTCCTGGCATCATTAAGTACTGAATCAAGGATGTTTATTGCTAATATATCTATATATATACACACATATATATATGTCGTATCTAGCCGTATCCATATTAGGGGTCTTGAAAAATAGCCGTATCCGTATCCGATACCTTATCCGTATCTGATACCGTATCCGTGTCCATGCAACTCTGTGTTTAAGGCATACAAATTCCAACCTATCATCAAAAATAATAATGGTCACATCTTCATCCTGATGATGGATTACAGAATGAGATCAAAACACTGCTATAGATGTTATCTATCACATGTCCAGAATAATTCTTCTATTTATGATGAACTGTGGAAGCTTAAAACCTCTAATAGAATCTTAAAGATTTAAAAACCTTATTAATGTCCACTTTGAAGGAGCAATACTCTCTGGAATAATCACCTTGGGGAATGTCTAAAATTAAATCCCTACCCCAAACTTTGGTAATCTGTAGGAGATTAACATGACATAACCCCATGGATAATTAAATAACACGACTAAGGGGTCAAATAAAAAGACAAGCAATTGAGCTATGGAAGCTTAAAAACTCTAATAGAATCTTAAAAACCTTATTAATATCCACTTCGAAGGAGTAATGCTCTCTGGAATAATCAGCTTGGGGAATGATTAAAAATTAAATCCCTACCCCAAACTTTGGTAATCTGTAGGAGATTAGCATGACATAACCCCATGGATAATTAAATAACATGACTAAGGGGTCAAATAAAAAGATAAGCAATTGAAAAATTAGTTGATGACTGGGAGCCAAATCTCCATTGCTTAGTAATTTGGCTTAGCATTGTGGGATCTTTCACTCAAAGAGTTTCTCCTCTTCCTGAATGTTTATTCAGGAACAAAGTCACAACTTTAGCAAGGAAATTAGTGACTATATTTTTCTCCCTTCTTGCGTGCCCAACCTTGATCATCTTCATAGATTGCATTAAAGATCTGATGTCCTGTCACTGTACCCCCATCCCTAGAATGTCCGAGACAGGGTCTAAGCCTGGGGATGCATCCCCTAGGAACACTGATCTTCATTTGTATCATTCAATGACACCAAATTTTGTCTTATAAAGAATCAAATCTAAAGATAATATGATCAAGCTGACATTGTAGAGGTAATTAAAAGAGTGATTTTGTTTTCAACCAAGTTAGAGGATGGTGTTGCTGTAGATAATGAGTATACATGCAAAACAAGTAAACATAACCGATGCTGATAACTTATTTTCTGAAAATCTTATTCTGAGTGAGTATGTGAACTATGGATTGAACTCTTTTAAGGTAATAACATTACATCTCATTTAGTATTAATAGATGCTGTAGAGATTACTTTAGCATGTAAACCTTTTAATCTAACATATTTGTAATTCCAAAATATGTTGATTATGCTATTTAAGGTTGGGGGCATTACAGATCTTATGTTTTTATGTTGAGCAATTTTGATTTCTAAAGAGTGAACGTTGTACTGTTATCTAATAGTAATAAGCATATTCTCCAGATCTATCTTGTTTTTCTTTCTTGCAATCTTTCAAAATAAAAAATACTTAATATGTTAGCTAAATGCATGAAGATGATTGTCCGGTAAAAGTTTTGTATGAACTTGCATTTAATATGCATAACAAATTCATGTTCTGTATTCTCCAGACAAGGATAATTTGTGCCTTTATGGATTTCCAAATGAGACATGGGAAGTCAATCTTCCTGCTGAAGAGGTCCCTCCAGAGCTTCCTGAGCCTGCTTTGGGTATAAATTTTGCAAGAGATGGCATGCAAGAAAAGGATTGGCTATCATTGGTTGCTGTTCACAGTGATGCATGGCTTCTTGCAGTTTCATTCTACTTTGGTGCAAGATTTGGGTTTGACAGAGCTGACAGGTAAATCTCTTAAATGCCAATGTTGACTAAAAATTTTATGAGTTAGTTGTTATCTTAGATTGTTTAAGATGACCCATTGTTGGCTGTTATTTTAATTTGCTAATTTTGTAGAAGGATGAAGCTTGTATTGTAATTGAATTTTGTCTTATGCAAATTCTTCCTGAAGAGATTGAAGACCAGCCCCATTCCTTTCTGAACTTCAGTATATACTAGCACTTGCAGCCATAGGAGGTTCAAGGAATACACTGATAGGAACCACTGGTAAGTTTAGAAAATTTCCTGGCGTGAATTTTTTTACAGCGTGAGACAATTCCAAGCACTGTAATGCTCACATACAAAAGCCTATCGGCTAATTAATGTCAAAAGTTCTGAAGAGATTGAAGTATAATCCAATTTACAAAATTTTGATTTGAAGTGAATAAATATAAGAGTATTAATGTCCAAACAAAATATATCAGTTGAAAAATTATGTTAACAATGGCAGACGGGATCCGTAGTATTCACTATTAACTCCCCTGGATTAGATTACTCTGCTGTCAGCTACATATGTAAACATATATATTGTTGCTTTAACTTTTCAAACTACTGAATTGAGAGAGGGTAAGACCTATAATAATGGAAGACGATATCATAGGTAAACATAAAAGGACGACATAAACATAGGAAATGGTAAGGATATGCCATGGGCCAATGCAACAATGATCTTTCAAACACAAAGGATAACCACCATAGTTACTCGGCTATGTTCCATGACATTTCTGGGATGGGAACAATAGGTGACGACGGTACACATTTCTGGAATGGGGATAATAGTGGATAGTAGGAGATAAGAGGCCTTTTTTAAGGGACAGTAGGGGATGGCGAGATATGTTTTTGGGACGGTAGGGGATGGGAGGCCTTTTTTAAGGGATGCGAATTAAAAAAGGGGAAAATTTAAAAAATATAAGAAACTTGGAAATATCAATTGTTTATATCTAAGGCATTCATCATATATATTATAGAACCATATTACATAACATTAGAGCTGAAGTAAGAATTCACATGAGTCGACACATAATTTAACAAAATTTCATTGTTTTCATTGTCAATGTGCATAATATTATATAAAAATTATAGCAAAATGCCCAAAGGCTACAAGTTACAACTACAAAATGGCAAAAACATAGATAATCTGCTGCTGCACCTAATCTTCATCTGCTAACACTGCATCAAAATTGGAGTTTGAGTTTGAATAGTGCCCAATATGAGGGACTACCTCACCCAATGGTATCCAACCAACCCCTTCTGTGTCTCCTTATCAATCTGTGTGACATCTTCGGGATCAACATCTTGGTGTGTGGCTGTCATTTAATGATACTCAAGTGTTTGTTGATCTTGAAGTTGGAAGGCACTATGCATAGCTACCGACTTCTTTGATTGTCAAGAGGTAACCTTGTTCCTCTTGATAGACTGAATGAAGTTGTATGTGGACCAATTCCTCTTTGCAGCAAAGGAACCATCTGATAATGTCATTAGAGCTAATGTAGCCCTATTTGTCTTGGCCTTTGGTCTACTTAATGTTGGATCACGAAGATTGACAAAAGTGATCCACTGCTCTCGAAGTCTAGATGCCTCGTTAGTGTTGTACATCTTTTAAAGGGCTGTCATAAACCTTTCTTTCACCTCTTCATCTCTAGGTGGCACTCTGCTAGTCCTTGGTGCACATCATTTTGGATTTAGAGCACAACATCCATATGAAGCAAGGGGTTCATAGCATTCCATTGCCATGTCATAATGGGCTTGATAGGCTCCTCATATAGTCTAAAATTAGGGTCCCTACTATGAATTGCTTGCTTTATCTGACCAACCATGTTGTTTGATGTCTCATAAATTTCACCAAGACTAGGAGCGTCTATATTAGCATACCTAATCACCCTCACAATGGGTGAGATGAAAAAGCAAATGTATTTCAGTGTTCCATGGGAACACGTCCCCCTTGGTCCCCATGGCCCTGTGTCGAGGACTTGGGGGAAATGTCCCCCACTGTCCCTCCATTTCCACCAAAGTCCCCGGGATGTTTTGGGGACTCCCAATTTCCCTTTTCCTTTTAAATTAAAACCTTTCAGTTTATAAAGTGAACTTTATGCAATATTTCCTTTTTAATAAAAATGACTGAAATCATCAAATGAACATTACTAACTTCCCAAATGCATTTTCCTAATAATCAATGCTTTGCCTAATTTAATAATTTCAATTAAGGCAAACATAAGAAAACATGCCAAATATTTTTGTATAAAGATAAATTATTTTTCTGATTAAATAATATATATCATTTTTAAGATAAAATGATGAACTACAAAAAATGATTAAATGCAATTAATCATAGGCATCAGACAATCTACGGGAAAAATCCAAACACATTTTATGGGTTTCCACACGACACAGGCATCTAGAATCGACCGATTTGAATTTAGGTTCATAGGGCCACACATATTCATCTCGTAACTCGGAATCGAGTGAGACAGGGACAAGGACAACAAAATTTACCCAAGCGGATTGTCTCCAATTTATCATCATTGGGAAAACCTGTGCTTTCACACTCAATGAAAACATTATGTGTATCTGCACAAGACAAGATAGCCGAAGCACAATATGTAGCAACCAACAAAATAGTTTCCACAAGATGATATCATAATCTACATTTAACAGAAAATTGTCTAGAATTAGCATGATCCAGATATACAGATGCATGATAAAATAATAAAAATGCTGAACTCAAAGAACATATACATAGTCACATATCATAGTGAAAACACTGAAGCTGAAACACTGTCGAGTCCAAGCATATAGGTACATAATCCATACACCTCAATAGCAATCCACACGAACATCATTGGCAAGTATGATAACAGTACCAAAATACTAAAATGAGTCTAAGCATATGCATAGCCACATACGTGAATCCAAAATACATAATCCATACACCTCGATGGCAATACAACAATAGCATCATTGGCGAGTATGATATAATATCAAATCCAAAATGCAAAATGAGCAACAGAATGAGGCACATATGCCTCGGGACTTACAAATATAAGTATAAGTGTTTATTTTTCAATTTCTGATTGTTTTATCTGTTGGGTTGATTTTTTGGCATTTCCAGGATGTCCTTGATTTTTTTGATGATTGGGGATATAGTATATACCCAGGGACATCTCCTAGCCATCCTTGTGTCCCTGAAATGTGGAACAGGCATGGTTTGAAAGATCCAGGGGACGTGTCCCCATGTAACATTGTTACCGAGAAACTTGTACCCACCCTGACCCTTGGTTCTCATCTCCTATACCAGAAACATGTCCCTGTCTTAGAGACCCATATGTCCCATATGTGGAGTCTCGAGACATTGGGAGACTTCACATGAAGTTTCTTTGTGTCTATATGTCTCCTAAAAGCATCCCTTGAAAATTGGGAAGCTTCCTACAGAGGTTTCTCAGATATATCTTATAAATTACATTGGGTTTTCTTGAAATGCTAATATGTGGCTGACAAAACCTAAAAAAACTAAAGTTATACACTATAAGAGTTGTAATTTTATATCTTTTTGCATAAAAGTTTGAGTTTTTTTGAAATGGTCTTTAAAGTCGAAAGAGGTAATAGTAGGAAGAGAAACAATAATCTGGCTTAAGATGTTTACATGCATTGAAGTTACATCAATTAATCGAAAATATAGTTATCTGTGAGGACCACTTGCCATGTTTTTAAAATAATGGCATTCCCCCTCCCAGTGTTGTCTGCCATCTCTAGATGATTATGGTATAAAGTAATTTTTTATATCATGATGATGATTATCAAATATTAATATAATTGGTTCTTTAAAGTTGCATATCCATGGTATTATATATACATATATTAGTGGACTCCAAGGATCTGTTTCCCATTTGTATTGAAAATAATGTACTGGCACCCATCTCAGTCTCCTGTACCAGTACGAGTCCCCATCTCCTGGTAACTATGGGTAACACG
This sequence comes from Cunninghamia lanceolata, assembly GCA_027924645.1. NCBI lineage: Eukaryota > Viridiplantae > Streptophyta > Pinopsida > Cupressales > Cupressaceae > Cunninghamia > Cunninghamia lanceolata. Next base: position 11,793,169 of record BSBN01001272.1, on the reverse strand, counting down.
CTAGTGATTTTCTATACTTTTTTTCTAGATTATGTTGATTCTGATCCTGTTAGTGATACTCTTGTAGTATCAATGACATTATATCATCATTTTTTCAGTCTGTTATTTTTTCTGATGTTCCTCACAAATTATGTAGTTTTGAGAAAAACTGCGTTATTACTCCGATAGTGTTGTTTTGTTGTAGTGGAAGTGAACACCCAATGTTATTTGTTTTTTTTTTATGTGCATTTGTTATACAGGCATTTCTTGATTTAACGGGCAATTGTAGATGCGCTGTTGCTTAAAGGGATGAACATTGATTAGAACAGTTGTCAAATACTACCTAACAACTGACTGAATATTAGAAAGTAATCGGCCAAGGCATTAACAAAGGATACACCACTTCTTATGTGTATAATATTGTCGAACATCATTCAAGTTTGAGACCTTTGTAAGTTTTAACTTTTCCTTGTCTTGAAATCAATACATGGTCTTTACAAGTTCTTTCCCTTCCATACCATATGAGATAAAAATGCATTTAATGAGAATAAAATTTTCGGTCTTTCGGGTTTTGACTTTTTGAATTGGAAATAGATTCATAAGTTTATTGGTTGTTTTCTTATATAGTTATTTTCTTTTTTGAAATTGGAAATGATTTTTGTACTTATGTCCATGGGTGGAGGAATGCCTTACAGCACTGGTGCTATCCTCCATAGACAATCAACAAAAACCATATTTCTTGGCCTGCTAATAAGAGTAACAACAATTCTAGCTGCTGGCTATGTATGCTATGGGGTGGTTGTGTGAATATACATTTACAGACAGACCCTTTGACCGATGAACTATAAACTGTGCCTGCTTATCCGTTCATTGGCACATCATATAGAACTGTCAGAATAGGACAGCAGATACATATTAATTTAAATTTTCTTGTCATGAATTTACAGTATATTTTTTCATTCTTCAATATTAGGGAAATTTGATCCTCTGATCACCTTGCAGTATCCTCTTGTAAAAATGCATATTCTTGTTAGTATGTTATTTTTGGAAGCCTTTGTTTCTCTTACATATCTGTCCATAGTCAGCAGTTAGAATCATACGAGATAGCAAAACAGCAGTTTGTAAAAATTGTTCTCAAGTCTTTTTAGAAATTAGAAGCATTAGTTTTTCAGTACAAACCAAGAAAGAAAGTTGTTTGCATCAACCATGAATCATTTTGTATTTTGAGAAGATTTATTTCACTTTCAGCATCCAAGCCTGTTGGAAAGTAGTGAAATGTGAAACATTATATTAAAATCTATGTATTTATTTTCATGATACAAGGTGGGGCTGATGGGCAAAGCCCCTACCACCAAGCCGAAATCAAGGCTTTTGATGCCACTGGGAACTTCATGGTGCATGCCATTTTTCATAATTTAACTGCTTTTAACCAAGCTCCAAAATCCTTCAAAAAGAGGTACTTTTAGGGTTAATTAGCTTTATTATTATTTTTTTGGTTTTCTTTTTTCAAAATGCAGTTTTTTTGGAACTTTGTGGGTTCATCTCAGGTTCGCCAAGGGTGTGGCCTAGTTTGGGCTGTTCGGCTCAAGTATGTCTAAGACACATCCGGGCTGAATGATCGCATTGGGGTTGGACCTAGATTGGGATCATTTATTAAGAATAATCATGTGCTTGCTTGCTTCCTTGAACTTTTAATATATCTATAACTTGTTCCATCAAGCTTCCATCACCCTCATAGAGACTGAATTCTTCTAATACCACATATTCACATAGACAACCATCCATGTCGAGCAACATCTTCATTGTTCCCCTTGTCTAGATTGCAAGCAGCCATAGCTACTCCAAATTGATATTCATCAGATTTATTATTGTTATGACTGATGTTTTCCTCTACCCCCCTGTTATGTATAGTATTCATTATCATCAATGCCATTGTTACTTTGTTGCTTTTGTTTTCTCTTATTTTGCATTCAGAACATTGGTTGCCCTAATCCTTGAATTGTAAGCTATATGTCCTGCTTAGTCGCTGTGTTTTTAATTTCTTTTAAGTTTTTAACCAAAAAAGCATCTTGCTGTCTTTCATATCTGTTAATTTTTTTTTCTTCAAGAGTGGAAATCATAGCTTCCAATGACTTCGAAGGAAATTGTCTGGGTGTCATTGTTATAGCTAGGGGCAAAGTTTGTTAAACAACACAATTGGAGCATCTTCTTTATCAACCTTGACTTTACTTTTGTGAGTTGCTTAATTAAGGATCTTAGTTCATTTATGTGACTTGACATTGTCATATCCCTTGCCATATTAAATTTGAATTTTTCTGTTTTAGCAAAAGCTATGCTTTTAATGTTTTAGATTCTAATGGTGTATTCAGATTATCGTGAATTTCTTTTGAAGTCTTTGTTTAATAAAGACGATGCAAAGTTAAATCTAGTATACCCAACCCTATATCGACTAAGATTTATCATCTATATTCTTCCTTTGTTTGATTTTTTTGGTTCTCTAGGTTACTTATGATCTCATCGATTTCACTCCTGACATTCTTGTGCATTAATTAGATTTGTATTTTTACTTACCACATATTGAAGTTATGAACTTATGCCTAGCAATTTTTCAATGATTCTCCAAGTTTTTGGGAAGGGGGTACATGTTTCTTGGATGGCTACTAAAACTTTATATAGAAATAATACTTGGAAATTAAATTACCAAAAAAGAGTTAAATAATATCCATGGTCCACCATTGAATTATGTATGTATGTGTGTATGTACATTGTACTATGCACGTACGCATGTATGTATGATGCAGGTTCTATCAAGAAAATAGTAAATACTGAGGAGTATATAGCTGTCACTTCTTATGTTTCAAATAGATAAATCTATATCACGTGCTACAAACAACTATATCGCTTCTTATGTTTCAAAAACATACAAAACTATACATTCACTCTAAACAAAAACTGCTCCACTGCCTGAATCAGCCATTGTCATGCTCAGTTGCATAAGAACTCTCAATTAAGCATGAACAACACTAGCTACAGAGATATTGGGAGTTACAAAATCACTCAATACTTCCAACTGGTTATCCTGAGGAACTACTTTCAGGTTATCAAACATGAATGCCATTTCATTACAGAATTTCTCCAGGTGGTCTACTCTTAACTCAATATTTCTGTGCTCAAGATTAAACCCTTCCTCACCCCTTGCATTAGACAAGGCATAATGCTGAAGCTGGGGGGCCAAATTGCTACTGTCAGAGGTATACATGGGAGAAGTTTGCAAAAAAGACTGCAGAACCCATTCAATTGTCTGCTCATCCCCTATCTGAGCCCACAAATTGGCTTCAAAGGCAGCCAATATACAAGGGATTTTATTGCTTCAGGTAGAGGCCAGCCCATCTTCACCCTGTTAGTGTCTTAATTTGTCTATTTTGAGACAACGCAAAACTGAACAACACACGAGGATGAAGCTCTCTTCAAATTCTCAGGGGAATCTACTTGAGAATTAAGCACTATCCTAAACCCTAAGCTATAAACAAAATTCATAGTTATGTACACTTCGCAATATTATCAAAGGGGAGGTTGCATAAATGAAATAACCAAAATAAATTCTGTCCTTTTTCTGAGAGGATGAGCATAGGACTTAAAAGGTTCTTCTCAAACAGATGATGTTTTTATGATTAAGACTTGCAAGTTGCAACTGAAACAAAGTAAACTAGATCACAGAATGCTTTCTAACTGGCTGGAAACCAAGACCAGCAGATCCACATACACAAGAAAGGATAAACGACCTATTTCTAACAAACATTCACAATGCAAGATTTCAAGAAAATGAACACTGAGAAGCACATGAAGTTACTTGCTAAGATAAATCATTACTTAGTATTAACCATACTCTACTTTAACTCACTTAGCAAAATCTCACATACAAAACACACATGAAAGTTTGAAACTCAAATCAATACTCGAATGATAGTATTTGCAGCATATGCTCAACTTCAATTCTCATTTACAAACACTTGTGCCCAAGGCACTTATTTATAGTTTTACAAAGAATATCTTTTTGGGATTTGAAATAATAATTAATTATCCCAAAAAGAAATGTTTTAAAACAAATCTTCCAAAAACTGCAGGGAAAGCGGGAAAGAAAGATACTTTAAAGCAAATCTAATCTGAACAACTGAAATAATAAAATAGCCTAAATGTCGGTGCTCCTCATCCCTGCTCGGAAATAGAACACTGGAAACCTATGTTCCATGGAGTTTCCTTACAGGGGGGTGGGTGGACGGGTTTTGGGGAAGGGGAGACCAAGGGCCTAAGTTTGAGTACTGCGGGGGGGCGATGGCGGGATGGTGGTGGGTGGGGGTCATTTTCACAATTTTAACACAATGTTTTCTGCAATACCAAGTCCTTACTTTTCCTATCCTAATGACAATGGCTGTGAGATAGATTTGACAGTTACATTTTGATGTTGCCCAGCCTAATCGTGGAAGGTGAATATTCATATGTGGAAAAGACCAACTGTTTCATCTTCTATAACGGTTCTTTAGTCACTACGGCTCTGTAAGATTATGCATGCAAATAGTTAGCAACATACAGCAGAACATAGATGTTATTAGTTAAAGATAAACAACCATAAATCTCCCTCAAAAGAGTGCCATATACAGAAGGCACAATTTAATAAAGTTTTATGTTCTAGTTCTATTATCTTTCTCATGCTGCCCTCCAAATGTTAAAATTATCGTTTCTGAATAAGCAACACATCTAGTTGTACACATTCAGAGTGGTGTTGCCCCTAGGACATCCCCTAAAATCTAAATCACTCCGAATCTGAACTTGTTACAGTGCGGTAGGGTATTGGTGAAGGGACGATTTTTAGGGTGGTTTTGGGATCGAAAAAGTAAACAAGGAAAAAACAACAGCAGCAAACTCTCTTAAGCTTAAAGAAGTCCCAAATTCAAATATAAAGTGGAGGGCTAAAATAAACAATCAAAAAACGGAAGAGAAAGCAAACAACTTATACAAGAAAAGCTACTTACTATTAGCTTCTTTATCTTCTCTTCTCCACACAAGCTAGGTGAGCTCCTACGAACTGAGCCAATAAAGATACGAGTTTGCTCTCTCCTCTTGGCAGCTTGCTGAATTCTCACAAGAAAGAAATAAACCATATTAATGTGCATAAATGACAAAGTAGGTCAGTTGGACTAAAAAAACAGTACATTCAGTTACAATAGAGAAGTGCTAGGGTTAAAAAACCATAGGTTATAATAAGTGCTAGAGAAATGTAACTATACAAGAGGGTACATTAACTTCAAACCTAAGATATACTAGGGCTATTCTAGACAAGAATACATGTGTGCTATGCACAAAGCCAACATGCATCAGATTGCTCTTGAAAAGGCATATACCCAAGAAATAATCTATTGACGTTGCAGTAATTCAAATAGCAATATATGCAATAATAAAATAATAAAAAATGGTGCTACCTGGTTAGTTGATAAGAGCCATGCATAACCCATTCGATATGAAGCATCTGCATTGGCATCTAAACCCAACCATAGTACTCATGATACATGCATGCAAAGTTAGAATGTCTACAACAGAGAAGCAAAAGGAAACTTAATTTTTAATCCTTCTTGTTTGGTGTGAATTGCAATTAGACAAAGGCTCTGCAGTCTAAGATTTGGCTAAAAACAGCACACCTTTGCATCACCCTTGCTGATTTCAAGGTGTTTGGATGAATTCATATACGTGGTTTCCTAATTTCCACTAGTTGTGATGGATATCTTCAACTTATTAATCATCAATGCAAACTTCATGCCAAAATGAAGTTTTCAAAATTTGAGTGTAAATGTAGTTGTGGAGAATACAATGTTAAAGCACGACTTTCACTTCTCGTGAAAAGAAGTGTGCATATCACTTGCCCATGGTGACTTGGTTCTTTGAATTTCAAAATATTTCAGGAGTGAAGTCTTGCATTCATATAACCTAGTTGTATCTTCAATATGTTATTCGGAATACATAATTTTTGTCCTTTAGCCCATGGATAGAGTATGGAAGCTAATTGAGGCATTTATATTGGATTTGCCAATGGAGGACCAGTCCAATTACTTTTCTTTCCAATGCTTGCATGTGTAATTTGATTTCCATTTTTGATTTTGAACGTTAATTATTCCCACATAAATTGTCATTTAGTTGCATGCAATTTCTAGCTACTTGCGTTTTATAGAATATCTTGCTGACATTCTTTGACCCTAAACATGTAATGGTTTCTTAAACTACCAAGTTGGAGATGTCTCTTTCATTAGAAGAACCTTGTGACTTATAATTGTGCAGACATTTCGTTGATAGTATCGAAGTTTCACCAGATCAATTCTCTGCTTGCTTGCTCTAGTGAGCTTTGTTTGATCACCTGGAAGACAACTTCAAATTGCTTGCAAATAAATTACCAGACTCTTATTATATGCAACATTTTGCATGCTGCATTGGTTTGATTCAACCTAGGCAGATTTTAAAGCTTCTGTAGTAAATATAAGTTGAATACTTTATCTATATTCTTAATGCACAAAGGTATGTGGTAAAGAGGAGTGGTGCCAGGGAGCAGGGAATGTGTTTTCTTTAATGGAGCAACATGTTCTGGGGGAGAAGATTCCAACACTCTATTTTGAAATCTTTTGTCCTCTTTTCTTTAGGAAAAAGAAAATGAATGAAAATGTCGTGTAATAAGTGCAAATTTAGGTGTTGTTTCTTTTGAGTACAGCATAATCCACTTTTTTTCCTTTACCCCATCCCCCCCGCTTTGTATTCATATTTTATGATTTATTTATATTCTGAAATTAAGAGTGTGGCTGCAGGAAGAGACTTTTCAATTTGGTCAATGAACTTCCAACAATATTCGAGGTTGTTAGTGGAGCTGCTAAGAAGCAAGCAAAGGAAAAATCGACCGTAACCATAAATGGCAGCAGCAAAAGCAAGTCTACTGGGAAGGTGGTGAGTCCATGGAGTCTTTTAGTGTAGTTTTCTATCATATGGTACAGGTTACAACATACATAGTCTATTACAACTATTATTTTGCTGTACTTCTAGACTGTTAACAACATACACTAGAGTAGATAGCATTTTTTAGTGCTCTGGGTTAGTTGTTTACTACGATCATCTATGCAACTGGGTGATTACCCATTGGTCAAACGGTGATTACATTGTCTTTTCTAATTCAGCAGCAACCACCTGAGGCTCGGGCAAACATGTCCAAGTCAGTTTTACCCAAGGATGAAGATGATACATTGGATGAGGAGGATGATGAGGAGCGTGGTGATACACTCTGTGGAGCTTGTGGTGAAAACTATTCCCATGACGAGTTTTGGATTGGTTGTGATATCTGTGAAAAATGGTTTCACGGAAAATGTGTAAAGATCACTCCAGCAAGGGCTGAACACATCAAACAGTACAAATGCCCGTCCTGCAGTAACAAAAGGCCACGGCCATAGTACAAGGCAATAATCTTACTTTTGTTGTTCTAATTGAAGAGTTGATTCTCTCTAATGTTTACTCAAACATTGTTACTGCAGCTGCAGAAGTGCTTGCGTGTGCAGTGCCAATCTCTAACTTGCTATTTAGAAGTCATTTGAGTTCAGTTTCATTCATACTTGGACCATTGTTTTGGGAAATACATCATGCAACAATCTCTTGAAATTGGTATGGTTGTTTGATTTTTGTGGTTATTTTCATTGCAAATGGAAATCACCATTAGGTTTGAAGTAAGATATGGTCATGTGGCTATGTTTACCACACAAATATAATCTTCACGTGTTGTATAATAACACGTTTTTTATTCCTTTTTCATGCCCATACTTTTTGCTCTATGACTTCATACATCTCGTCTGCTAAAAGTATACAGGCATAGATGGTTTTGATTACTTACATGTCACATTGAGCATATTATTTTTCAACACTGATTCCTAATTTTGTGCTACTCTAGTGTTGCGTAATGTTCTTGTATTAGAATTTTACTCCTGGCAGTAGAAGTCATGCAACATTTTAGTTAATTTTAAGCACTGTTTGAACTGGTATTTTTGTGTTAATGTTATTCATTGAAGAGTATAAAAATGTAGATGGTTTGGATTACTTGCATGTCGTGTTGAACATATTATTTTTCAATACTGATCCTAATTTTGGGTACTATTCTGTTCATGACGATCTTGTATTATTTTCACTTCTGTCAAAAGAAGTCATGGGTGTTTTAGTTAATTTTAAGGAGTCTCTGAACTGATAGATTGTTGGATGATAATTTCTTTTTAATGTTATTCATTGAAGGAAACAAGTTTGGGTTTGTACGAAGGTGGCTAGAGACACTGATGGCGAGATGAATGAAAAGCAAAACATCACAATGATGAAGTGTTAGGTAATTGGGGCAAATGAAAACATCAGAATGATGAAGCATTGGATAAATGAATTATTTCATCTTTCTTGTGAATGCCATACAGGGTAAAACTACAAATTCTCTCTGGAGGTCAACTACCATCTTATTTGTTTTAGCTTACAACTTCTAGGCATAATGGGTTACAAAATTGGTATTGACTTTTGTCAAGACTTCATTGCTATTTGAAAGTCCTCCATCATAGTTTCTTTCACCGACCTTTCTCAATCTAATATGACATATTTTCCTGGGGTTCTGTGCTTCAGTCTTAGATGGACCAACTCAAGACATATGTCATGAGTAGTCACTATCAAGCTGCGGACTCAGTTTGTTCTAAATTCGAACTGTGATATATGGAAGTCTTTTTTAAGCATCATTGCTATTTTTTCACTAAAAGTCAATTGTAAGCAATATGAGGTAATTTGCCAGGACTCTTGTGGTTGGTTATTGACTTTTTTCTTGCTGCCAGTAAATCTAAAGTGTTCATGAAGCAGGTACCCAGTTTCATCTGCAATCATGTCAAGTAAAAACACAGTTACAAGTCCAAGCTTTTGCTTAATTTAACAATGGTAAGCGACTGGGAATATAGTTGCATGCTGATCTTATACCAACTGAAATGAAATTATTTAGAATTCAGACTACCGGTGCTTCACCTGGAATTAGTCTTATTGAATGTTCCATTACACTGAATCAGTTTCAGTAGCTCAACATGGTATAAAAAGTAGCTTCGTTAGACATAATTCCATTCCACCCTTATGCGCATTCCCATTTTAGTAAATTATGTTTTGATTTGACTCTTTATTTGACGTTTCAATGTTGATTAGTTCTTGAGCAAAATATTTTAAAAGCAAGGTGAATAACCAAAGAAAAAATGTCAGGTGCAAAGGAGATAAATGGGCATTATACAGGTTTATCACGTCAGTTTATTGATTTCTCTTTTTTTGTGGGGCTTAATCACATAAAATTTTCTAATTTTGAAATGCTGGAGTAAATAAAAATGTTATATATGAATGTTTCAGGATTTAACTGTGAGTTTTTTCTTTAAACATTTCGGATCACATTCCGTGATCCATCATCATGAAGTAGAGAGTAAGAGAAGAGAAGTAGAAATGATAAGTTTGCAGACCTCAACTAACTAAATAAAAAGAGGGGGCTCAAGGACCAAGAAACCAGAAGGAAATAAATTATATATATTACATCTAAAACCCTTGTGAATGTACATACCTAAACATGAACCCAAATTCAAAGAAATAAAAATGAATAATAACACGAATAATGTAAACAAAGTAAATGACATAATATAAACAAAGTAGATAGATACAAAAACAGACCAATATATATCTTAAAGTAATATTATAAAAGGTTTTATAATTAAATAATAATAGGACTAAATATAATATTTAAGTCTAGTAGAGAATAGGAAAGCACAAAGTTAAAAAAGATATTAATATAGTAAAAGTAAAGGGGAAAAATATAAAGGAGGGCGCACCAACGCATAATTATCTAAGCAAAATGAAGTGATAAAAATTCACTCAAGTATATATTGAAATAATATTGAATATTGTACAATAATATATATGATTAAAGGGCTATATATAGTGTGTAAATCTAGAAGAAATAAGGAAAAACAAAAAAGGATTCGATGCAATATAGCTGTGCATATAGCATGAAAAAAATATGAAAAATGGGGGATTACATATTTGGAGAAATGTGCCATTATATGAATAAATGGCCCTTCACCAAAAGACCCTAGACACCTCTTGCTCAACTCTATAGTCTACAAGATTGTTTGTTCATGTGGCACTCCCTACATTGGTGAGATAGGACGATTTTTTAGCACTAGGATCAAAGAACATAGTGCTGACATTAGGTATGAACGAGTCCATAAATCTACCCTTGCAGAGCACTCAGCCATCACCAAACACCACATCTGCTTAGAAGACATTCAAATATCAGTCAATGAAGACAACTATTGTAAAAGGAAACTCAAAGAGGCCATAGAGATTAATCGCGATGACAGTTGGAGCTTGAGTTTTTCTTAGAACCCCTTATTAAGCCGCCTGAAAAACCTCTCTCCCACCTTTTTGACCTCTTGCCTCTCTCCCTGTGATCTTTTCCTCTTGTTGTTCTCCTCTCTTTTCCCCCCTTTGTTAACCTTTTTAGTAGTACTTTGTTTCCTCTCTCCTTTTCCTCTCCTCTCCATCTTAATGATCTACCCCTCTCCTTTCCTACCCTGGGCATCCTTCAAGTGTCATGCCCCCCGGGTTTCCTTTCTTCTTCTTTCTTTGGCCATTTTCCTAGTCTACCTTTTCTGCCAGTTCACATTCACTCTATCTTGTTTTTTTTGTTCCTCCTCTCTTTTTACCTTTTTCTATAAGTGGTTCGTCTTTATTTTCTTATAGTCGTTCACTTGCATGTTCCTTGGTTTGTTTTTTCGCCTTTCTAGTTCAATGATTGTGTATACTTATTGTCTCTCTTGGTTTTGGTGGTGTGTTTTTTAGCTTCTCTTATGTTGCCCCGTTCTTTACCTTTGTTGCAATTGTTCCCGTTGAACCTTAGGTGCTATTTCTCTTGTATTTTGGTACATTATACTTACTTGCATATATATTTTTACACATTATATATATATATATTCATATTGATATATTTTTCTTGCGGTATTAGTGCATCAAATATTTTTTGTTTTTCCTTATTTCGTCTAGATTTACACACATAGGCACACACACACACACACACTATATATATATAATACTCTGTTTATATAATCATACAACTATTTATATATTTCCTATATATTTTTTATGTGTTTGTTTATTTTAGTCCATATGCATTTATTCATGTAATGGCATAATTTTCCTGCTATATGCACGGCTATATTGCATCAAATCTTTTTTGTTTTTCCTTATTTCCTCTATATTTACACACTATATATAGCCCTTTAATCATATAATTATAGTACAATATTTAATATTATTTCAATATATACTTGGGTGAATTTTTATCACTTCATTTTGCTTAGATAATTATGCGTTGGTGCGCCCTCCTTTATATTTTTCCCCCTTTACTTTCACTATACTAATAGGTTTAACCCTATATGTATGGGTTTGCATTGTTCTTGCTATCTTTTTTAACTTTGTGCTTTCCTATTCTCTACTAGGCTTACACATTATATTTAGTCTTATTATTATTTAATTATAAAACCTTTTATAAGAATATTTTAAGATATATATTGGTATGTTTTTATATCTTTTCTACATAAACAATTTTGCTTTGGTGCTTCTATCTACTTTGTTCATATTATGTCATTTACTTTGTTTACATTATTCGTGTTATTATTCATTTTTATCTCTTTGAATTTGGGTTTATGTTTAGGTATGTACATTAACAGGGTTTTTAGTATGTAATATATATAATTTATTTCCTTTTGGTTTCTTGGTTCCTGAACTCCCCCTTCCTCTTTCTATTTAGCTGGTTGAGGTCTGCAAACTTATCATTTTTATTTCTCTTCTCTTGCTCTCTACTTCCTGATGATGGATCAGGATTGTAATCTGAAAAGTAGAAAGAAAAAAACTCACACAATTAAATCCTGAAACATTTAGATATAATATCATAAACTGTGGAAATCTGATCTCTATTATAAATAAAAATAATAGAAATGTGATTTACTAAGTAAATTAAACAATGCATTTTAAAGAACACTTAAATTTTATTGACTCTGCAGTTTTTAATCTTTTGTTTGCCTCCCCAAAGAATTTTATGGGCAAACTATTTTTCTATTGAAATTGGAACAATTTTTTCTAATACGACGACTGTATGCCTAATTCTGTTTTAAATTGATATAAGCTTGTCGCTCCGTTTTTTAATCAAAAAATTACACATTCCTCAATGTTTGAGCAAGTCATTGTTCTTTCTCATTTGGGTTCCTGGAAAGGGTTTTCAAGTGCAAGCAAGAGAGATAATACTAGTGTATGCTCGCCTATTTGAATTCTTTTTAGCATTCAAAACTTTCATCCATTACTTTTTTTCACTGGATATATCGCTTAAATCTACGTTCATTTTTTATAACCGGAGTACCTAATTATGATCTTTGATCATATTCGTACGTAGTGCCTCAAAACAGTTTTGGACTTGGATTCTTGGGCCATGAGACATTTATATTTGAACTTCAACACATTTTACACTTTACCCAGAAACTACATTAGAGTTCCATTGGATTTGTACATGTTTTTTATAAATTTTTATTATTGCATGTCTGGATTTGCATCCTGATTAATGTCTGATTTTGAAGGAGGGTCTGAAATTCTAGAAGTTTTGAATTATTAAATTCATCCAAGTTTTTGCAAATATTTTTGATTTTGTTGTCAAAATGACTTGGCTTAAAAAAAATAATAGAAATAAAATATGTACTACAAACTTTATTATATAGCTGTTCATGTTTCAATCTAATGTTGTTGGCTATTTTTTCATGTTTCAATCTAATGCTGTTAGCTGTAAAGATACCAGCATAGAATAAAAGAAATGGGTCAAATAAAGTTGAAGATCACACGACACAAAATACGGGTGCGTAAAAATGGGTATTGAATATGATCCCAGAGTTCCCTAATGTCAGGGCTATGGCATACAACACTCATTATGAATTAGTTCACTCTGAAGTATCTTCCACTATAGTAGGCAAATAATAAGTGATATCTCGATGTTGAGTCTCTACAATGATGTGAGACTCCCTCGAGTACTCCCTTTCTCTCTCTTATTCTTATATATATATATAAAACCGTGTTCTATTTTTAGATAGGTATTCTATTATATATATAATTACTACATATTAATAAATACATCTATTTAAAGGATGTCGAGAGGTACCTATATTAGATTTTTCTCATAGGTTAGGTAGGCACCTCAAAATTGATATCTCTTGCATAAAACATGAAATAGAATCAAATAAGTTAAGATTTTTCAAATTTGGAAACATGGCATCATTGTTGATGATGCTGCCATCTACATTAAAACTTGATAAATGTTTAACAAGGATGAGATTGTACCCTACATTAGGTTTCAAATAAACAATGGTCTTCTCTTTTGGAATGCATTCATGAACCCACAATATTATCTTTGATTGGAAAGAAAATGTTTGGATTGCATTCTTGCCTTTTTCGATCAAAGGTTGGTTAGATTTCTTCATCATCCTTGTTTGTTTCCTCGTCACAATTAGCTAGGAAAATGTGTTAAGTTTCCTCCTAAGTGAATCTACATATTCCCTCACCTCATTTTGAGGAAAAACTCTAGATAAGGATTTTTTATCTTCAGACGAATGGAAATAGATTGTTTGCATGAGAGACAACCCAATCGAACATTTAAATGTTATAAATAGAAGCAAACGAAGAAATGATAAAAGTACAAGTCGATATGAGAAGTGCTTAGTTAAAGAGAGAGTAATAGGGCACCACGCTTATGTGTAATGTACAATTTGTCTACTCTTTATGGGCATCATGGTAGTCATAGTAAATGCAATTGCTTGGCTTTTAACAATTTATATCCTTTGTTCTATCATTATTTGGAAACTGTAAAAACATTTACACAAAAAGGGTTGACACAATCCAAGTAGTGCGACATAATATTAGAGTTAGGAATTGATGGTTTGATCATATGTGCTTTGGGATGCACTAAAGCTTGTGATGAAGTTGACACATGGTGCATAGAACATCCATTGTGCACAAGATCAAATTTTTAGATCCCCTTGTATCGGTCACCCATTAAAAAGGAAATGGTCCCCATCACAGAAAAATATGTGGAATGTTGTTGATGACTTGAGCTTCTATGGACTATTTTCTTTGGGAAGGAACTTGACTTGTATTGACTCTATGAAAGATGTTCCTTGTTTGTTGGGTGTTAGTATCAATGACTTGATCATCTTCTACTAGCACCCTACATATGTGGAAAGATGTTCAGGAATTGAGCTTCTATGGACTATTTTCTTTGGAAGGAACTTGGCTTGTATTGACTCTTTGATAGATAAGAATATTTTGGTTCCTTGTTTGTTGGGTGTTAGTATCAATGACTTGATCATCCTCTACTAGCACTCTACGTTTAGGCTTTGATTTCTGCTCATTAAGGTTTTGCAACATCGGGGTGTGAAACAAAGATGGAAAGTAATGACGAGTTCTTCACTAGAAACTAGTTGTAGGCCAAGATAAGCTAGAAGATTGAGATCAAAGGCTTTATTTCAAACTTTCTTAGTAATAAGTATGTGGGCCATACCAAAGTGGATGGATCTTGTGGTAAGGTGTTATTACTCTTTGCCTTTGCAAATGTAGCTATACTCAATTCCGATCCTTCAACTAATGTGGTACTCAATACTAATCATGACACTATTAAAACTATTGATTTTTGTAAAATGGCTTGCACTATTGTTGAATGTGGAATACACGCTCAATGAACACAATAACTTTGTCAACTTCCTTTTGAGCTAAAAAGGTGGTTGTTGTAGAGGGAGGCATAGGATAAGCTAGATCAAGGTTGCAAATGGAAGGAAACCTAAACAAACCATAGATAGTACATGTTTAATAGAGCTATGGTAAAATAAAAAAAAGGCTTCCTTCCCAAGGGTGATGTTTCATAGAATTGCACATCTTGAGAAAATACACAATTATACTACTCACAACTTTTGTTGTTCATTATTATGATAATGAAATGCATTAGATTTTGTTAGCTTTGTGTTTGTAAAGTACTTTCTAGAATTCACTCAAGAATCTTGTGGCTAGTGAATATGATGGTGGATGGTAATCCAAAATGAAAATATGCATTTTGAATGTACAATCAAGTTGTTTCTAGAGTTTGAGATAATCTTCTTTTAAGGTGCAGGAATTGATTCTCTTGAGAATTTGTCAACTACAACATACGCACAATTATCATGATGCTTAGTAGTAAGATATCTATTAGACATTCCATGGAAATGGATTCAAAAGTCTTGACTAAAAAAGGAGTATGCATTCCTTGCTTCTTATTGGTCAACTTGGTTATATGACAATGTATAAGATTTGATGGATTTTACATATGACTTGAGCATGTTCAAAATAAACACTTCAATATTGCAAGGGTATTTTCAACTTTAAAATTACTTGCAATGTTATTGAAATGGGCCCCCTATTATGCCTTGAATGATACACTGTCCTTCCTACAAGTATTAATCTAGAATTGACTTAACACTATGCAATTCTAATAGATATCTATAAAATTTGAATTTGATGTGTACAATTTTGGTCAAGTGTTAGTCTCATGCCAACATGCCTCAAACATGAGTAGGTGTTTGGACTAGGGCTTTGCTCTAACAATCTACTGCTAGCTTAACACTTTCATTTTTATGCTTGATATTTAATTGGAATTACCAAAGAGATGAATATTGTAGATGCCACTTTTTGTTACAATTTTTTAGCATACATAAAAACTACAACTTTTAATGTTAGTGTCTTGTGGTAAGCGATGTGATGACCAAATTGAGTAAGGATAGCTCTAAGTGCATATTCAAATGCATTAACCTCAAATCTTAAATATTTGTTCAAGATCAAGTAACATGAACATTGGTTCAAAACATTGTAAGTATACCAATTCCTTGAATTCCTTCTTGTGTAGTTAACCAACTAAAAATAGTTTTTGCACTTGTTCAACATCCATGTGATGTGAGAAAAATCAAATACACAATTCCTATATCAAAATTTCAACACCAAGAAATTGTGAAGTTATTTGAGGACCTTTGGTATTGGTCATTCTTGAATGGCATGGCTCTTAAATTGATCCACATGTACTCCATGTGTGTTAATAATAGACACAAGATACAATATCTTCATGGAAAAATAATATTTCTTTGTGTTTGCATACAAAAGTGTTGAGCACTTGCTAAATATATTATAGATGTTCTTCGCATGTTTTGTCAAAGATGAGGATGTTATTAAGATATACAACAATGATTGAAGTTGCGAGTTCTTGGAGGTTTCCATTCATCATTGATATGAATGTTAGGGGAGGATTGATCAATCCAAATAGTATAATCTATGCGATTATTTATATGGGACCATGATTGAACAAATAATAAATTTGAGTAGCACAATAAAAGAACAATATATTGAGGTATCAATAGACAAAAAATGAATATTTCTCAAATATAAAATAGAATTTTAATCAATTGGTTGAAATGGCAAGATAAATGACCTTTATTTATACACCTTACTCATATGACGCAAGGATAATAATAAGCCTAGGTTACTCATGTAGGGTCCATTAACACATTTAGGCTTATTAAAACATGCAACTTACATCCATAAGATACACATAAACCAAAGGCATACAACAAGTATAAGTAACTCAAAGGGACCTTATATGACAAGTTTAAATATTCTCCTCTAAAATTCAACTTGAAGGGGTCATTAGAAGGTGGCATTTATTCTAATTCCTATTAAAAAGAGTGGTCTTCACGTCCTTCCTGATGATAGCTTCTAGTAGCATGAAAACTGGCCACAATTGTAGAAATTGATCATTGTCTATATATTCTTAAATCACACAATCTCTAGACTCGCTCCAAACCCTCTTTGTTGTTGGCTTCCACATCCATCACTCTTGTCCTAAAATCATGGTGGGCCAACTATTTTCCACTTTGGATCATCAATAGGGTCTTTGCATCCTCCCTATCTTCTTTTACTTCCTTAAGGATAATAATGGCCTACTCAGTATATGCTAAGATACGCTTAAAATTAGGAACCTTGGGACTTGCCTAACATGTGGGACTATTCATACCAATAGGGTCTACATCCACATATATCTTGTTTATGACTTGAATTATGTTCCTCTTCTAAAGCAACCCCATCTCTTCAAGAATCCTCTAACTTAAATAGCTTGAAGATATTATTAATTGGGACTTAGCACGTCATCCTCTATCTAGATTATTTGAATCTTACTATATTATAATATGGGATCAAAATGCACCCATTCTCATTTAAAGATGACATCCCTTTGAATGATGATATATATTTGAGAATAATCACATAGAAGATAAGGTTTGAACTCATCTTAATTGCCTATTATTATTCACTTTTCATTTTAGGATGAAGTTGTTGTTACTTCTTTTTATCTTAAACTTCTTTTAACAGTCAACTAGTTTTCTGACCACATCATTTTTCATATGGTCTTATGTATCAAATAATCTTACTAGGAGCCTCATTGAAATATAATTATCACAACAAATTGCTTCACCTAGAATCACTACGCATAACTTTGACATACATTATACACTCTTCCATGCCAATCAAGATCATGTTCTTCCTCTTTATAACACCATTTTTCTAGGAAATACATGAAAGTATACTAGAACCTATTGTAGATTCAAAGTTGACGAGGTTTTCAATTGAATTGATCTCTATTCCAAATCTAGATAATGCTAGAAATTTTCAAATATTTGATGATGTTCAACATATCATTGATTTTGTTACAAATTCATGAGTATTTGAATCTCAAATTATAAATGAAAAAGGATATTTTGGAATGGATGATGATGGAATAGTAAATTTGAAAAATAATAGCATACCTAAAGCTATGATATCCTTAGAAAGAGTATTTGATACAAATTACCAACATATGAAAGATGGATTTATTTCATTTGGAGGAGTATACAAACCTTATAATTTAGGACATAAAGGCAATCTAAAGACTATTTTCATAGGTAATCTTGTATTGAAGTAAAAAAATAAGGAATTGTACAAGCTTTGAAGAATTATGAAGATGTTATAGGATGGAGTTATGAAGACCTAAAGGTGTTTGATACATCGATCATTACCCACAATATCCCTTTGAAACCAGAAGCCAAGCCATTTCATTGGAGGCAAAGGCTTGTGAATGCTTTACTTGAACCCTTAATTTTTAAGGAAGTCTAGAAGTTGTTGTTAGTAAGAATTATTTTTTTAGTGAAGCACTCCACACGGGTGGCAAATCTTGTCCTAGTTAGGTAAAAGAGTAGAAAGATTAAATATGCATGGATTTTAGAAATGTTAATAGAGTCTCAGAGAAAGATAATTATCCACTCCCATCACTTGGAGAACTGTATATTTTAAATAGATCACAAGTGACACCATTTTTGGATGGATATTCTGGGTATAATCAAGTGATGGTGAATTATAAAGATAGAATAAAACTGACATTTACAACAAAATGGGGTACATTTGCATACAAAAGGATGCCTTTTGGTCTAATAAATGCAGAGGCCACTTTTCAAAGAGCCATGGACATTGCTTTCAAAGGTCTTATTGATAAGTGCATTGTTATTTATAAGGATGATCTTATAGTCTTTTCTAAGAATAGAGTAGATCATATAGAAGACTTGAGAAAAGTAATACAAAGATGTAGAGAACATGTAATCTTCCTAAATCCAAATAAATGTATATTTGGAGTATTAGAAGACAAGTTATTAGAATATATCATTTTTGAAAAGGGCATATCAATAGACCTTGAAAGAATTGAATTTTTTTTAAAGATTCCTTTGTGTGGAACTCAGAGAGAGCTTAAGTCATTCTTTGGTAAGATAAATTTTGTAAGAAAATTATTTAAGGTTTTGTTGAAATAGTCAAACCCTTGAATGTTATGATGTAAAAGATATAAAGATAGAATGGAGTATTGAAGCACAAGCTACTTTTCTTGAAATAAATAAGTCAATTATGAATAACCTAGTTTTGATAAGTCTGGATTACACTCAACTCTTTTACATTTACTCTTTTTCTTTTGAACATTTAAGTACAATAGTTCTAAATCAAAGAAAATAGATTCGAGATAAAAAATTCATAGCATTTATGAGTGCAACTTTCAAAAATGATAAAATTAGATATTCAAATATGGACAAACAAGCATTTTCACGAGTTAGAGCATTTAAAAAATTTAGACACTACATTTTGAGAAGGTACTTTCCATTGTCCTTGACCCTATGGTGAAGACTATGTTAAAGCAAAATGAGCTAGAATCGAATGTAGGGCAAGTGGATGACTAGTTTACAAGAATAATTTGACTTAGAAATTTGTGCTCAATAAAAAATAGTAAGAGAACAATGATCAAGTAAGGCCATGGATAAAGTTGATTTTCAAATTGTATGTAACAATATTTGGTGCAATGCATTACAAATTATATTTGGCATCATGACCTAGTTTATTATATGTTGAACAAAAAGTGTCCTAGTCACTTGAATTCCACTCAAAGAATAGTATTGTAGTTGAAAAGCAACAATTTAATGATCATATCAGGAACATTGTATAGGGAAAATCATGATGGAATTTAATTAAGGTGCTTAGATAAGACAAAGGCAACAAGAGTATTGAAAGATTTTCATTAAAATTTTGGAATAGGCCATGGTTCAAGGAATGTTATAACACATCAAATACTTAGAATTGGTTATTGTTGGCCTCATATCTTTAAGGATGCTCATATACATGTCAAAAACTATCATCTTTGTTAGGTTACAACCCATAGGGAGTGCCACACAACCATGCATATGCAACCTGCTATTATAATTTGCCTTTTGCATAATGGGGGCCTAATTTTATAAGAGTTATTAACCCCAATTCTTTAGTTGGGCATTAGTTTATTTTGACTGCAACAAATTATTATACCTAGTGGAATAAAGCATGAGAATTTACAAATTGTACCATGGAGAATATGATCAAGTTTCTAGAGAAGCACATTATCATGAGGTTTGGGATGCCTTATGCTTTGGTATGTGATAATGGCCCTACTTTTTAGTCTTTTCTATTCATTGAATGGGCTTATGATAACAAGGTAATTCTTAAATTTTCTTTCAATTATTATCTACAAGGTAATGGTGTTGCTAAATATATAAATAAGAACTTGTTGTATGTTATTAAGAAAGTTTTAGACAAGAGTCCTAGGGATTGTCACAATATGTAGAAATGTGCATTTTGGTTTGATAGAACAAGAATTAAGTCATTCCTAGGTACATCTATTTAGTTTATGGTTAAGATCCAAATTTTCTTATGAATTTGAGAATTCTTACTTCGTAATTCATGAAAGAGTATTTAGAAACGAATGATAAAGTTGAATCTCAATTGCTAAATTTAATTCAATTAAAACGGAAAAGAGATGCAACCCTATAACATTTTAATAAGCATCAAGGGATTGTGAAAATGTGGTTTGATAGGAAATCTAGAGTTAAATCTTTTAGGATTGTTGATTTAGTTTTGCTTTGGGATAAAGCACATGAGAGGAAAGGAGACCATGAAATTTTGCTGCTATTTGATTAGGTCTCTTTCAATTTTTAGAAATTTTAGGAGAAAATATATTGAGACTTTAGAGCTTACTAGGAGAGGATGTTCCATTACCGATGAATTGGCAATTACTCAAACATTGTTTTCAAGCCTATGTTTCTTGGTTTTGTCTTGTATATAGTCTATTTTTTGTTTTTTGAGTCTACTAGATTACTCCTTTTATGTTTTAGTTATTTTTTTTTTGTTTTTTTGGTATTTTTTGTTATCCTATATTAAGAATTTATTATTGTTTATTTTGTTTGGTTGTTGTGTGCTTGTCTTTCATTATAGTTTCTATCTTTTGCTCTAAATAAAGTCTTGCATTTTACATTATAGGGTTTCCTTCTAAAATCAAGGATGGGCATGTTTGCTAGTAATAGTGGTAGTGGTTTTATTGTCAAATTTTTTCGTGTTTTAAGATAAAAGTTTTGTTTGAAATACAATTTTAATGTTTGAGACAACTAAGTATGATGTGAATGTATTCATGATTTAATATGTTTGGATAAACTATTAATTATTTGAGGGTATTTTCCTTAAACTTGACAGAAATTATATACTAATGGTTTTTGGAATTGTTTTGATGGGTTACTATAGGAAAGATATTGAGTAATTTTTTTAAAAAATCTACTCTCTTGACTCCCATTGTGGTTCATAACCCACAAACAAGCCTCATTTCTTTGAGGATTAAGCTAGCTTTGAAAAGAAAGAGAAAATAATATGAAGGGAAATTTTGAAGAGCACGAGGTTGGATATAAGGAAAGGAAAAAAGGAACAAAAAATGAAAAATATAAAAAACTTAATTCCTTAGGTGATTCAGGTAATCTCTATTAGGGCTATAGACACCTTCTTGGTAGTAGAATGCTTTACTTTCTCTTTCTTTTCAAAGCTATCTTAATCCTAATTATTTAACTCAATAAGCTAAATAAGAAGGGAAATTTTGAAGAACATGAGGATGGATATAAGAAAATGAAAGATATAAGGACTTAATTCCCTGGGTGATTTAGGTAATCTGTATTAGTGCTATGGACACCTAGTTGGTAGTAGAAATAACTCTGTCAGAGCTATAGATGTTTGGCTAGTAGCAGAGAAATGTTTAGTTGATTGATGACTATGTTTACTTAAATACTTGTATATTCTAAGATACCATTATTCACTTGAAAGGAGAATTCAAATACGAGCTTGATACCTAGTTTATAATAAAAAAATATTTATAATTTTCTAAAAGGGAATGAATACAATTGCACACACTATGGTTTGAGAAAATACTAGATAATAGCTTATGGATAATGTCTCTTATTTATTTAGGAATCCATTCCTTTAAATTTGTTGTTTGAAATAAATATTTTGGGTTTTTAAACACGTTCTTTTATTTTGAAATGCTCAAGAGTGTTTCCTAGTAGAGTTGTTATTTGTTATTACTTGCACAATATGCCCTATTTTCCTTGAAGAAGACAAGGATCTCCTTTTTCTTGAGGTCTTTGATTTTGTATTTTATGACACTCTATGGTAGACTTGCTAGTAGACTTGCCACCACATTTATTCTTCTTAATTTTCATTTCATGACTCATCATTATTGATCCTACTACATTTTGGGTATCTCTACATATGTTTGGTTGTGGTGGTGATTATGAGTTTGGTGAGATGCCTACAACTTGAGTTTGGTGAGATGCCTACAACTTCCTATTTTGTGTTTTTATGGTTGGATACATTTTAAGAGATGAAAGTTCTTTTGCTAGTCATATTGCATAAATGCTTCTTTCATGTTTTAGGGATGCAATGTATATATATAGGTTTTATTTATTATTTTAGATTAGGGGACATGAAAGTTGATTAGTCCATGTAAGTCAACATCACTTTGTTCTACTCAAGAAATATTTAGACATAGAACTATAGCTTTGAGAATTCAGTGTGACAATGCTAAGCTTAACAAATTTTTTGGTTTAATTATTGTCTAACACTTCTAATAATTTATAAAATAAGTTTGATACTCTCTTTTCTATTTTATAGTACATCATATGGCTAGTTTAATTCTTATATATCAATGAGTTGGCACAAGAGAGCTAGACATCAACATAACAAATTGGTGCTAGAAGGAGAACAATGTGGTGGAGTATTTGACTAGTTCACAAGCTGCTCAATGAAACGAAAGTTAGATTTGAAGGTTCTATTTTCCAAATAAGGTACCACATAGTGGTTGCACATGATATGTGTTTCCATACATCTACCTTCTAGGAAAATAAATTTAGTTCCATAAAGGGTCTTTGCGATGGAGGTAAAGGTCCAAAACAATACTCTTACTAGTCCATGCATTAGGTTAAAGATGGATACACAGATAAATGAGCATTAAAGATGTCTTTTTGGGTTGTTGGTATTGAAAGTTGTTATAAAAAAGTCAACAATGAACTTCTTACATATAGTGATGTGTCATTTAATTATGGGCCCTATTTACATGAGCGAAGGGTGCACCACAAGGGGACTTATTTAGGGAAGTGTGTTGTAAAGGGACCTATTTCCAATGCTATGAAGGACCTAGTGCTACATGAATTGTGCCTTATGTTTCTCTTATGACTCAACTTTATGTAATTTCATAGTGAGATTAGAAATTTAAAATAAAAATATTGGGAATAGTGTATCAAAATTAAGTTTTGGTTTGTTGGCCAAACTTGAATTTCTCATCTTAATTTATACCTATAGACCCTTGAAAGAAATGATATTTACATCAACCTCTAGGTTGTCTTGCATGACCAAGACTTGGTAACCTAAACCTTGGGGAGATTTTATGTCCTTTTAGGAGAGGCAAAGTAGATTCCTACCCTATCTAATTTGGTGTGTCAAAAGACCCATAAACAAGTATCTCCTAACCTCATGAAAAATAAAGAGAACTTGGAAAAACTCAGTATGAACAAGAATGACCATCTCATGGAGGTTTCTTCAAAGTGGAAGCCAAAATTGACATTTAGCCCTTCAATGGAGAGATAAGTGCTGATAAGTTAGATCGATTGGTTTCTTGGATGTAAGTCTATTTTGTTATTAATAAATTCACTCACATCTACAATTTGGATTTTCAATACTCAATATTTCTAGACACTTCTAACATGGTATGAAAATTATGCCCATTCCTTGGAATTTCATAAAATGTTGCCTATTTTAAAGTGGGAGGACTCCAAGGGGTTTTTGAAGAAATAATTCTATCCTATTTTCCGCGAGGAAGAGTGTGATGCAATGTAACTATTTCTAGCAAAGGAAAGGACATAGTAATTAGGACCATACTAGTGAGTTTAGGAAGAGATCAATGCAATTGGGGAAGGATGTTTTAGACATAGAAGTCTTGACATAGGTGGGTTGTTTAAACACTTAAAGAAACTTGTCCTAATGAAAAATTCAATACATTGATGAAGCATGTTTCAAGCAAACTATCTTAAGTTAGAGAAGAAAAAGACCTCTTCTTTTAAGCCAAAACAATGAGATAAGGAACACTAGTGAGGTGTGACAAAAATAATGACAAACACAAGGGAGAAAAAAGAAAAAATATAAATACCACAAAAGATAAGGGTAAAGTAAAGGAAAATTCCATTATTTTCATTATAAGAAGGATGGTAAAATGGATGATGGATGTTGGAAATTCCATTTGAAGTTGGCACTATCATGGAGGAAGAAGAATGAAAAATGCCACATGCATGAGAAAAGGAAAGGAGATAAGATTACCAATTTGAGGTGGATGAAACGATATCTGGTGCTATGGTAGCTAAGGGAACATGTGTACTGGGTGAACATTCTAAAGAGGAGGAAATCACAAAGTTTTTCCATATCAAAATCTAAGTCAAATAAAGGAAGATAGATGCATTATTTGACACATGTTCACGTGCTCTAATTTCCTAAAATATGCTTTGTGAGCTAGGATTGCTAGCTATAGATCATCCTCAACCATATGCACTTGGTTGGCTAAAACAAGGAGTGGATATCTAGTCAAAAAGCATCATAATTTGACATTTCATATAAATTCTAAGTTTAAGTATTAGGTTCTTGTAGATTTCATCCCACTAGATGTGTCATTTTTGGGAGTCACTACCTATATGTTTATGATGCAATAAATATCACGAGGAAAAATTGTTATGATTGATGTGATATTCACTTGCAATCCTATGTCTAATGTTGTTTTCTCCAAATACCTACTATATGGTGTAACTTTTGATCCAAATCTCCTTGTAGTGTTTATATTAAATTAAATATCTCAATGAGACATATGCATTAACTTGATTGAAGATAAGTTTGGATATCATTAAGACCCTCAAAACCCCTTAGAAAGCGAGAAAATAAGATCCAAAGTTTCATAGTGAAATACTTGAGGAAAACTAAAATGGTAAGAGGTAGACTTGGGATATTATTGTAATGGCATTGCATAATTAGGTCATGCTAAAAAATCAACATCGGGAGTTACATTAGAAATAGTGGAGAATCTTGTCATTAGTTGGTTTCTATCTTGGATACATGTTTCAATGCATAGTGGGATGTGGTTTTTTGCTTGTATACCATGGTTTTGATGATCACTAGTTTACAGAAACCACTTGGTGTTTTCCTATTTCCTTTGCTCTATATATTGAGTGTACAAGATAGGGGTTTAATAATGTTATGAAGGTGAAGTATTGCTAAGTAGATAGAATGTTGTTAGACTGAAGACAACTGAATGGATTGTGTAGACACCTAAAATTAATGACATTAACAACACTCCTAACATCACAATCCTAATACCACTTTTGACACCATCCTAAACACATCTTAACCACATTTGCAACATGTTAACACTAATTTATTAGATAAATTACATTTATTTAATTAATTTGATTTATCCTTTTAACATTCCCTCCACCATCAAATTGATTAAATAAATCATATTTATTAATTAAACTAATTTCCTACACCCCTCTCCACTAATTAATTAAATAATCTTATTATTTGATTAATTAGTCTAAAGTCCCAAATCTTAATCTAATCCCCACTAATAAGACAAATCATGTCCCATTCAAAAAAACTAAATTTAAAATTTAAAAGTCACATGACTAACTAAAAGATAAAAGTTACAACTAATAAATCTCCACCATCCATTTCCCTACCACATCTTTAATCCTAGCCATTCACATAATTATAGCCCTAAAAGATTCTAACCTTGCCCTAATTCATCTCATTCAATCCTAGCCTTCCATTCTAATCAAATCTCAGCCCTCCATCGTACCATCCACACATCTATAAATTAATCCTCATCCTCAACCAAAAAAAGAAGAGGATAATTTGTTGGTTTAAGCTGCTAGAATGAAAAAGGATCTCCTCCAAGCCTTCACCAAACCATCATCAACATAGGTGCATGCCACTTGAATCTTGCACAATCTTAGAGCAACCACACATCCAAGAAAGAGAACATCTCCATCAACAAAGAAGGTATACCATTTGGTTTCATTTGAGCATTTGTTCTACATTTGATTCCTTCTTTATGCTCTATTTTTAAAAAGGTATTCTTAGGTTTGGAATAGCGATATTATATTTCATTAGTTTCCCATTATTTTATTCCAAATCTAAGGTATAAATTTTGGCATGCTTGGTGGGACCTTGTCCCTTGTTTGATCTTGGTTTTGCAGGATTTTGCTAATTTATTTTTGTAGGTTTTTATCCCTTTTTGAAGAGATTTAGTGAAGACATTTTGTAGTGTGTCCTAGAGCAAATTTGACCACATGATTGAGTCTAGAAGGCCTAAAAACATAAGGATTCATAGTAAACACTCTAGGGTTTGGTCATAGTCCATAACAAAGGTTTTTCGATCTGTACAAATCTATACGCGAATGTTCTCTTGTGCAAGTAATTTTTTTTATTTTTTTTATTTTTATTATTTATAGTTTATTTCTTATTTTCTATTTTTATTTTATTATTTAAAAATTAAAAAAAGAATAAATAATAAATAAATAAAAATATTTTTGGTGGTATGGGTATGTAGACCTTGTACCGCCTGTACAAGCTTCGACTTAAGCACCTAATGCTTAGATAAGCACTCAATGCTTAAAGTGTTGATGCCACCAACAACTAATGCCACATCAACTTTTCTAGATACCCACTCCACCTCCCCATACTGCTTCTGGCTGCACCACCCCTCTTCCACCCCCGCTCCACCTTAGCATCACTCCAATGGCTCCGCCCACTCCCACCATTTGTACACCACCCAAGTACTAGTTGGCCTAGTGGGGCTACCCTGATAGGTCCTAGGGGCCAAATATCTTTCTTTAAAGAGACTATATTTTTCAAACTAACATAACTTTTGCATACATAGGCAAAATTTTATGTTTTTATAGGTATTCAAAAGATGGTTTCACCCTCTTCGCTATGGATCAAGTAATTTTTTTTATATTCTATAATAAATGTTATATATTTTAGTTGGAATCTCACTTTTACATATTTCCTTGCGATAAGCATAATTTTTGCATATGATATCAAAATTCAACAATTTAAAAAAAATGATTAAAAATCACAAGGAATCTGTTAGTGACATCTATTTTTCTGTGTGACAAACCTATTTTTGATTTTTGTAGGGATTTAAGTTTTATTTATAATGCTTTGATTGTATCCATTTTTTTATGTCTAAGAACAAAACAATCAAACTACTAACACTTGTGTGTAGGTTTGTGACTCAAAGAACTGATTTTAATCACATTTAATCATTTAAATCTTAATCTTAGAAATCAAATTTTATTTTTCTTTGTGTGTGTGCATGTGTGATTGATGTTGTGTATGCTCTCCTCATGTGCTTCATGCAATCTTGAGGATCAAAAGCAGCTCATTCACTTGTGTGTGTGCATGTGTGATTGATGTTCTGTATGCTCTCCTCTTGTGCTTCATGTGAACTTGGGGATCAAAATAAAATCAATCATTTGTGTGGTATTTGTGTGGATAGAGTTGTGTATACTCTCCCCTGGCACCCTTGTGTGATCTTGGGATTAAAAACACTCTAACCACTTGTGTTACCTGATACATAACATTGTGTATGCTATTCCTTGTCACTTTTTGGTGAGCTTGTATAGTAAAAAGTGATTGTGTCTCACTTCCTTTTATTTTCTTAGGTGTTTAGTGATTTGGATTTCATCACCAAGAACTAGCCGAACCTCATGTTTTGGTGGGGTATATAAATTAAAAGGAGGGACTATCATTTTATCCAAGCTAGCAAGAAAGTTTATAGCTTGCTAAGTGAAGGATGAGAGCAAGTTATCCTCTCAATCCAAGCCATTAGACAACACCCTTGTATTATGGAATCGAGCCTCATGTACTTTGTAGTATAACAAGGACACCCTAGAGAAATTTGTATAAACCTAGAATAGATTACCTTTCAACCATTTGTAACTTGTGATGCAATGGTAAGCTGCTAGCCTCGAGAAGTTACTCACCACATACCTTTGGTATGAAGCAGTGGGCTATAGGTATGCTCCTGATCCTCCATAGTTGGTGCTCTAAGATATTGGACCAACACTACTTATGACCAAGTCTAGATAGCATTGGTGGGTTCACAAGCTAAACAATCCCACTTGAATAAAATAAGTTGTCTTTTCTTTGTCTTTCCTTTTGTGCAAAACCTGTACAAATCCCAAAATCAAAATAAGAAAAATCCAAAGCCCAACCAGATCAAGAATCATGGACCCTTGGTTTGACAAGTTCATTGAGAAATCTAAAAACCTTGATAGCCTTGTAGATCAAGATGAATATAATGATGATCCTTATGACTTGTTTAGAGCTAAATGTGGCCATGCCCATGGTGATACATTTCAAACCCTTGACGACATCATTATGAATAAGATTTACATAAGCTTTAATCAACCAATCATGAACAATCAAGAGCCTTTAGACCAAGAACATCCTAGAACTAGCTATTCCTTAAGCCCAAATTGTATATATATTGGTCATCCCCATGGTAAATTTGACAAGGGAAACAACACTTTAGTCAAAGGCCCTCATAGACAATCCATGCCTAAACTCCCAACCTTACATAAGCAACTAGTAACAACCACCTCCTATGCAAGCCCTTCATCCTCAAAGCCTATGTAATCTAATCAATCCCATCAACCTAATCCACATTCCAACCAATGATCCAATCAATAATACAATCAACAATCCAATCCTATCCCATACAAATAATCTACAAAGGATTTCCTCCAAGGACTACTAGTGAGGAATTGTAAGCAAAATAGAAAGAACGAAGACGAGGAGTTAAGAAACACCTCCAATTTAATACCATCACTCTTTAACAAATACAAGTCCATTGTTGGCAATAGGGTTATGGATTCAAGGTCTATTTGGGTTGTCAAAGAGTCTCCTAGTACCATTCCCACCCAATTTCAAGTGCCATCATGCAAGCATATTATCAATCCAAATCCTATTAAGCACAATCAAGATCCCCCTAGATCTACCATCCCTGCAAGCCAACCTATTTGAGAAGGTAAACAAAGACAATCCATAAGAGTCATAAAACCCATAAGTGTCAAAGGTCTCTCACTAATCAATGCATATGGATAAGAGAATATATCTAAGATATAATCCATAAAGGGGACCTTGAAGTGAGATGAAGTACATCCATCTCATCAAATAATCAATTGGATCTATTTCAAGATCTCATTCCGAAGCATGATCAACCTTGCTCATCACTAAATCAAGGTCAAAACATCAAGACAATTCCATCTATCCTATCACAAACTCACAAGACCAAGAAACCCAAACCAATCCTATCCACCATCCACAACTCCCCCTTCCCATGAAGAGATTATTGTCGCCATTAAACACATAGATAAGAAAAATAATCATGAGGAGCATATTAACAATTGAGTTGTACATGCTTTTGATCACATCAAGCATGAAGATAAGAAAGTCATGATTGATCACATTGGACATATGATTGATTGAGACATGACAATCATGAATGAGGAGAAAGCGCAAAGATCTTATAAACTTGGTTTAACCACTTTTAATTGTTTTGGTCTTCTTATAGACAAGCAAATTGAAATTTCCAATAGTTCCTAGTTATCTAAAGATGGATTTGCATCATGTTTTCAAAGTAACAAGTATCCTATCACAAATCAAATGTGTAGAATCTTCATAGTTGGGTACGCTACAAGGACCGTTTTACTGTCACATGAGCATTACCTTCGATGAAATTTAGAAAATGAGTGGGATAATAAATGTTCAAAAGTTTTGGAATATTTAATATGCTGGCGCGGCACAAAGACATCCACGCATAGCACTCACATCTGGGGAATATTCACTCAAACTTTGCATGTTTCTTCTTAAGAGTAAAATAAAGAGACCTTCAATACAAATTTTGGAAAACCTTGGTGATATGTAGGATAGGCCAACATTTAGGTTAAGTGGTCCTAGAGACATGCTATGGGCGTGGACACTAAAGCGAGTGAAAATGTATCATAAAATTGTGAGGGTATGCAATTTTCTATGTTACATTTTGCCCCCACTTTAGTGGGTTGATGACACTAGGTGATAAGCTATGCTAAAGTACAAAAATGAAATGTTGAAAGCAAATAAGCATGTAAAGGATACCCAAAAAGATACTACAAAGGTTGTAGAAATTTGCCAAGTAGATAATGATGCCCCCAAACTAGGAATATGCAAAACCACAGTGTTAGGTATCACGAACCTACAAAATCACTTTGTTAGAGACAAATAATCCTGCAAGATCAAACATGCATCAATTAAAAAAATTCTAGGAGAATAATGGAAAGGACAAAAATAAGTCAAAATGAAAACAAAGGTGGATGAACACCCCCTCCCCCCTATGTTTATGCTTGCTAGCAAAGTAAAAAGGTAGAAATCAGAGTTCGCCATCCCAAGTTATGAAGATTTATGCACAAAGATGGTGCAGAAAATTTGAAGAATTCCTATAAATAGTATTTTTTTTACTTTTTACTATTCATTTTCACTTTTACCTTTTAGAGTAATTTTGACCACTTGAGAAAATTGGAGAGTAAAAAAGCCTCATAGACGAGCATACCAAGCACCATAGTTAGGCGTGCTGAGGGAGCGTATGGAGCAAGGGATGGCCATGCGCAAGGTATGATTTTTTTTTTTTAATTTAGTGATTTTTGTTTAGATTTTCATCTAGTAGAAGATTCACATGGAGCACTAGAATCCCGTCTAAGCACTAGAGTCCGCCAAGCGCATAGGCATCTGAGGGGCGCGTAAGCATCCCGTGGACGTGCTAGCATCCTAAGAACTTTTAGAAAAAAATAAGTTTTTGAGGTTACATTTTGATTGATTTTGACATGGAACTGATATGAATTTGATTTTGTGGTTGCAGTACCCTTCGACAATGCGTGAGTACATGGGTGGGATGATATTCACCCTATTGAGAGATTGACAGAGTGCCATTGGCCTAGAGGATGTTGTACTGCTACACGCCATCAGGGTATACTAGGTGTATACCATACTAGACATGCAGTATCATGATCACATGTTGATGGCACTAATGGAGAGATGGGACCCAAACAAATCTATCTTCTATCTTCCGATGGGAGAGATGACGATCACATTTGAGGATGCGTACAGGATCTTGCGGCTATCAATTTGGGGTCAAGCCGCTACGATTGTAGAGCAGAGGCCAGATGCCTATATTGCAGATGGACATATGTATTGCCTAGGTTGCACCATCCATGGGGACTTCTCAGGGAGTATCCATCTGAGGATGCTAGAGCAAGGTGGCAACACGTCACTAGTCCATTGCGTGCTTATCGCTAAAGTCACCCTATGCATAGCACATGATGGATGAGGCACACAACTACATGGAGGCCTCATCCATACTATCAGGGTGATGGAGTAACAACGGATAATATTTTCATGGGGTTGGAGCATGCTTGTGCTTCTTTACTATGATCTTAGGTGCTATGTGCATTATAAGGCCCATAGCTTGATGACCTGCACACTTCTCCAGGTATGGGCATTTGAGCATATCAGGTGTACACAACCATTAGGAGTACCTACTATTGCCACCTGGATGTAGCCACGATCCCACACGTACACGATGAGGAGGCCATGGCAGTTTGGAGATCTCTTATACTAGAGATAATTGTTTGATAGACTACAAAGCACATACGTTGTATGACAACCCTACAAGGGGATGTCCTCATGGATGAGACAAACATTACAGTTGCAAAGGATGTAGAGGTACTAGCTATTAGTCAGTTGCCTCAATTGCATCATAGTGCCATTTTACCCAAATCGGGTGAGAGCTAGTTTATGCAGGTGTAAGGTATTCTTAAAGTTGTACCTACCTATATCTACTCTTATCATAGCACAGTGAGATCAGGGGACCAACCCCATGCCACCATTGCAGATGTAGAGTTAAACAACCTCGATGATGATGATGAGGACCCAGCATCGGTATCTCATGATGACAACATGGGGGTGCCCCCAGCGTTGATGATGATGAGGACCTAGTATCATAGCAGAGTGGGACTAGGTAGTGATGAGAACTGAGAGTGCAGAGGCTGCACGTGACACTCTACAAAGCTAGTTAGACACTATGAGAGGAGATCTAGAGAGCACATAGCACACCTGCTATAGGTTTAGATCATTCCCAGATGCAGAGCTTGATGGAAGAGAACAGTCAACTACGAATCAAGGTTGCATGACTATAGTAGCACATACTGGATGTGATGACAAAGGCAACAGAGCTAAGAGGCATCATGAGAGGCCTACAGATGCGGAGTTGTTGTCAGTCATGATTTGTAGCCTCCTGAAAGGAGCCATCTGTACAACAGCCACCACCAAGGCCAGAGGGCCTAGGCTCTCATGGAGGGTAGCATATTGTGTATAGGCATGTATTTTGAGACGCCACATTTTGATATTGTGGCAATTTTTTTGTATCATGATGTACTGAGAAACATTTGATACACACACACACACACATATATATATATTTGCGAGATTTTATCTTTTTGGATCGATATGTAATTGTTATGAGATGATGTATATATTTTGTGTATGTGATGGAATTATTTAACTACATGCTATTCAGAGCTAATTAAACAACTTAATGAAAGTGTTTAATTAAATACTAGAATGATTTAATTAAATAACTATTGATGATATTTTACACAATTAAATACAATGAAGATCTACTTGGTAAACTAACAAAGAAAGTTATCTAATTAAATACTTAAAAGACGATTAATTAATTGTTTACACAATTAAATAATTGACATGGTAAAGAGAATGAGATAATTTCCTTTGTAAGAATGGAAATTATACTTAAATTCAAGACATCGTGAGACGCATCGAGAATATAAACACACACATAAAACAAGAATGTAAAACATTAAAGAACACTAAACAAACAAATGGATTGTGCTTTTAAAAGAAAAATTACATATTGAATAAATACACAATTTGGAAAGAAATCATAACACTACAAGGAACTATGTTAATGATCGAATGCCACATGGTAAGCAAAGATTACATCCTAAGTATAATAGTGTTACACAAATGACACATAAATAAAGTAAACTACACATACAATCGACACAAATCCATAGCATTGATGGGCTCTTTAAGAGGTTTATCATCCATCATAGAGAGACCATATGCGCTAGATCCATAGAGAGAGATGACGATGTAGGGTCCAAAGCAGTTTGGATTGAATTTTCCTTCTGTACTAGCAAGAGCATTCACATTTCATTGGTTTTCTTACAACACAAGGTCACCAACTTCGAAGGATCGTTGGAGAAATTGTTGATTGTAACTACGATTTAAGGTCTTTTGGTAAGCTTGAAGGTGCTCAAGAGCATGTAGGCACTGTTCATCAAGAATTTCAAGTTGCAAAAGAGGTTGATCGTGATAGGTATTATCATCAATGAGGCCTTGGAGGGAAATTCGCAGCATGCGAATTTCAAACTCTAGAGGCATAATAGCATCAACACCATAGATGAGATTGTACGGAGTTGTTCCAGTAGTCATATGAATGTTTGTATGATAGGCCCACAATGCATAGGAGAGATGAGTATGCCATTATTTACCATGTTTATTTACCTTTTTGTGAATAATTTGCTCGATAGTCTTATTTGAGGCTTCTACTTGGCTGTTGGACTAGGGATAGTATGGCATAGAGAAGTGATGTTGAATATGAAATTTTTATAGAAACTACTTCATGTCCTTATTCTTAAATGATGTACCATTATCATAAATAAAGGTAGAAGGGAGTCCAAAGTGAGAAATAATGTTATCTAGGAGAAAATGAAAGATTACTTCAACAATGGTGGATCGAAGTGGAATGGCTTTGACCCATTTCGTGAAGTAATATGTAGCTATTATTATCAATATATGACCTTGAGAACAAGGTGGATAAATTTTTCCAATAATATCCAAGCACCAAAGATAAACTAGCCAAGGTGCTACCTAGGCACAAAGTTCCTGAGCAGGAGCTCAGATCATGTTGCTATGCTGCTAACACTAAGGGTACTTTTTAACAAAAGTGAAGGAATCTTGTTCCATGCTTGTCCAATAGTTACCCATTCAAAGCAATTTTTAAACAAGAGCACATCCATAAAAATGCCCCCCACAGGCACCAAAATAGGCCTCTTCAAGGGCAACAAGGATTTCATCCTTAGTTAAGCAACGCAGGAAAAGATAGTTATAAGAACAATGATATAAAACATTAGAAAGAATAATATAATGCATTGCGAGCTTGCAAATGTGAGTTTGAGTGCTTTTGGAAGAATCCTGGGGAAAAATACCATCACACAAATAACTAAATGTATGGGAGTACTATTCCATAGAATCAACAGTGTAACAAGAAATAAAATTAGAAGAATTAGAATTACTAATAGCTCGTGAGGAAATAATTTGAATTATGAAGTGATAGTCATCCGCAGAATCGTTGTAGGGTACAAGGGAAGCAACACTTGCCATTGCATCCACATGATGATTATCCTTATGGGAAATATTATCAATAGTGAAGGATGAAAACTGAGTAAGTAGTAATAAATCTAAGTCATGAAGTTAGACAACTTATCTTGCTTAGCCTAATAAGAACTGGTGACTTGCTTTATAAGCAACTGTGAATCACTGTTCAAATATGAATGTTCTTGATGTTGAGAAACAAAGTTGCATGCAAGCCAGTAATAAGGGTTTCGTACTCAGCTATGTTATTAGTGCAAGGAAGATTTATATGGAATGAAAGTGGAATTGGCTTACCCGAAGGAGGAACTAGTATGACACTCGCTCCAAAGCTAGTTCGACACTTGGATCCATTGAAGAACAATTCCCACGATCGATCATCATCTAAAGAGAAGATATGATCATCAAGGAATGATTCCTGATTAGGAAAGGAAAAAGGAGAAGGGGGCATGGCTAAGTGGTCAACTACAACTTGTCCTTTAATTGCCTTCTGGGAGACAAATTTCAGGTCAAACTCAGTAAGAAATATAACCCATTTACCAAGACAACTAGATAGATTATTTTTTTTAGAAAAGAGGTGTTTAAGAGGATCAAATCTAATGATAACATGAATTTCAACATGAAGAAGATAATGTCTAAGCTTATTTGTAGCAAATACAAGAGCTAGACATTTCCTTTCAAACATTGTGTAACGAGTTTCATAATCAAGTAAGGTTCAACTAATATAATATACAACACGTTCCTTACCTTCGTCATCATGTTGGGCTAGTAAAGCTACCAAAGCATGAGAAGATGCAAAAGTGTAGAGAAGAAATGGACGAGTGGAAATAGTTGGCATGAGGATAGGACGATTAGCTAGATGGGACTTGAGATTCTCGAAGGCTTTTTAACAATCCTTATTCCAATCAAAATAAACATTCTTCTTAAGAAGATGTGAGAATGGAAGAGATCGATTGGTAAGTTGTGAAATAAAACAATGAATAGCCTAAATTTTGCCTTCCAAACTTTGAAGTTGAGATATGTTCTTTAGGGGTGGCATGTTCACAATAGCATTGATCTTTTTTGTATCCACCTCAATGCCACGATGCAAAACTATAAACCCTAAAAATTTTCCTGAGTCAACACCAAAGACACACTTATGAGAGTTTAGTTGCATATTATATAGGTGCATACATTCAAAGATGTGACAAAGATTATGCACGTGATATTGGTGCAGGATAGATTTGGCCAAGATGTCATTGACATAGTCTTCCAAGATATTGTGAATAAAGTCATGAAAAATTAGGGTCATTGCGCATTGATAAGTTACACCAGCATTCTTAAGACCAAACAACATGACCACATAATAATAATTTCTCCATGGTGATGTAAATGCAATCTTAGGTTGATCCTTGGGGTTAATTAGAATTTGATTATAACCCAAGAAGCCATCCATAAAAGAGAGAAAAGCATGACTGACTGTGGAATCAACTATCATGTCAATATTTGGTAAAGGAAAATCATCCTTCAAGGATGCTTTGTTAAGATCACCAAAATTGATACAGATTCAGATGTGGTTGTCAGGTTTAGTGACAACCACAATATTTGAGAGCCAAGGTGAATAGTCAATCGAGCAGATGAAACTAGCTTGTAGGAGCTTTTCAATCTCGTCCTTGACCATTAAGGCAACCTTGAGGTTCATTTCGTGAATTTTCCATTTTACAGGCTGGGCATTGGGATATAGCACTATGTTATGGACCATGACATTCAGGTCAATACTAGGCATATTTACATATGACCAGACAAATAATTTAGGGAATTCATGAAGAAGATTAGAATGCAAATGTTGCTCCTTGGTGGAAAAACATTTCCCAATCTACATATGACCTTATCTTTTGCTTGAGGATCCATCAGGACATCAATAGTATCTCCAACAAGGAGAGTACTATAGTCCTTAGGAACCAATGAAGGATACACTTGAGATTTTCTAGGGGATGAGAAGATATCACCTGATGAATCAATAGATGCCCTGAAATATGCTTGCATAATTAAACAAAAAGGGAACCCACGATCATGATGATATGATGGCAGATGCTCATAGATCCTCAAGAATTCAACAAGTGCCTCATCATTAGAAAAAGAATCAAGATGAAAAATAGAGGAATCTAAATCTTGAGATATTAGTTTAGAATATATCAACGGAAGAGAGGGAGAATATAGAGAAGTGGAAATCATATTTACATCAATATATTCTCAGTAAGAGGCTATAGAGGGTCGATAAGGATGGTATCCAAGACCTAATGAGGAGCCGTGTGGGTTGGGCTCTAGAGGGATCTTAAAATATGAAACCCATGGTTATAACGAGATTGCATCTCCTTAAAGGATGGAGGATCGCCATTAGTGGCATAATCAATGCATGAAGTGTAATCACACGTATCCTTAGGAGAAAGTGAGGAAGAAGTATGTTTCTAGATGCAGAAGACTTATTTGAAGATGCTGAGTTTGAAGATGGTATTGAAATGTCAAAATGAGAGGGGTCAAGTTTATACTCTCCAACAAAGGAGGGTGTAAAATCTAACTAGCCCCTAATTGTCACCTGACCATGTGTTTAGGGATGAGTCAACACCATGATCAACTTCTAGTGTAGGAGTTGAGGATAGGGAATCATCTCTAGAAGATGAAGAGATAATTAGATTTTGAAGGGTAGGAGAAGTATGAGGTTGAGTCACAAAATCCGTATGCTAACAATATTGCATAGGATCTGAATAAAATTTATTATTGTATAAGTCTTGTTTTCAAAGACAAATTTTATTGAACAATGCAAGGTAGATGGGATTGCACCCATAGCGTGGATCCACGGTCTACCAAGAAAAATATTATAGAATAACATGCCAAGCAAGATATGAACAAAGGTAGGCAAAGTGATTGGTCCCAATTCAATTGGAAGCGTGATTATTCCTAGTGTTTTACCAACATTGTCAAAGCCATGAATGGAAAGAGTAGGGGAAATCAGAGACGTATCAATATTAATACGGTTCAACAAGTCTAAACCACAAATGTTGAGACCTGAATTGTAGTTAATAAGGGTACACTTGACTCTGAAATTATTAATTCCAACAATAATGAGTAGAGGATCATTCTTCTTTTGTGCTTCTACGGAAGGCAACTCGTATTGTTGAAATATAATATCAAGAGAATTTGTGTAAATGCAATCAAGCAAGGCAACTACATCATATTTCCTAGCAGAGGACACTTCTAATATCTTTCACAAGGCTTCTTGGAGTATACCATGATATATCGAAGAAGTTTGAATAAGCTCCTAAAGAGAGATCTTAGCAAGAGTAGCACGAAGCTTCTCTACTAGATCATTCTCTGTTAGGGACTTCTAGGACAAACAAGGTGGTGGAGGTAAAGGGGGTAAAGAAGTTGGAAGGGAAACATGGACATAGGCATTCTATTTGTTTCACCGAGTATTATATGTGTGGGCCACTATATGATAATGAGAAGGCCCCAAAAAATTTAACGTGATAGACTTAGCAATTTGTGTAACAAAATCATCAAGTTGGGGTGAGTTTGAGGCACTCTGAATAGTGATGACTGATTTAGAACTTGTGATGCAGGAGCATCCAGTGGTGTAAGGGCAATCTTGCATCACCCAAAAAAAGATGTGTTTCAAAATTGTTGATGTTCTTTCCATTTCTTTTCAAAATTTGTGGTTCTGGTTCCATAATCGCTTGAATAATGATGTAGAACTTTCAGTTTTTCCAAACTGCTAAAAATAGCAACCTGCTATTTTTAGAAAGTTTGCATTTGGGCACGGAATGAAGTGAAAATTTACAGGAAGCTACATAACTGAAAAATAAGACCTTTGGCAAAGGAATCATGCAAAGATCATTTGCGAGCTGAAAGATATTAAAGTTTTTGTTTCCTGAAAAATGCCTGAAAATTATTCAAACTCAGGTTTGAGGCACTAAATGGCCCTGTACGGGCCCAAAAATGGTTGGAACTAGCTAAGCAGTTCTTAGCATGTAGAGCACTCCGCGAGCTTTTTGACGCATAAAACGGTTCATCAATCAGACACTCGGATCAAAAGTTATGGCTCCCGGAAGTTGACCTATTTTTGGAGGGAGATGCAAATTTCAAAATTAGGTTGTTGGCCGCCAAAAAGGCTATTAATAACCATTTTTGGGAACCCTAGGCAGTAATAGAGTTAAGAGGGAAAGTGTAGAGTTAAGAATAGGTGGGAAAACAGAAACCCTAGCTGATTTAGGGTTGCAAAAGGCAGAAGATTCCAGAGCATGGTGGTGTGTAGTTGTAGTGTGTTGCAGCCTGTGGAGGATTGATTCCTCTGATTGTAATTGAGCTTCTGTAATGTAATGAGTCGTCCAAATCAATAAAGAAATATTCTATTTTCTATGTTCCATTTCTGTTGTTGTGTGTTTTGTGATTTCCCCCCTTCATCAAGTGGTATCAGAGCAAGGGTTCCTGAGTGTGTAGACAGATCGCCGACCGTGAGGTAGTTTGCACCAGGACCTAAGGTTGTGGGTTTTCTGCGGAGATCAAGATGCCTCCACAAAGAAATCATATTGGGAGGAATGCTTTGATGGAAGAGGGTTTTAGAGCCCTACAAAGGCAAATCGATGCATTGCAAGAGGAGCTGCGAAGAGGTTTTGATCCAAGAACAAGAGAAGAAAGCGAAGATGAAGCTAAAGAAGAGGTATCCGAGGAAGAACAAGAAGCTATAGGAGATCCTGCAGAAGTTAAGTTGTTGAGGGCCATTTCAAAGATTGGAAATAGGCCCAGGATTGAAGTTTCTACATATTCTGGAGATTTGAATCCGGAACAACTTATTGATTGGATCAATGACATGGAGGAGTATTTCAAGTATGAAGATGTGGAGGACCCAGATCGAGTCAAGTTTGCAAAAACAAAGTTGAAGGGCCACGCCAGTATTTGGTGGAAGGAGGTCCAATTAGAGAGGAACATAAGAGGAAAAGGAAAGATCACTAGATGGGATCAGATGGTGGAGAAACTAAAGAAGCAGTTCATTCTTGTGGACTATGAGATGGAGTTGCTAAAGAAGCTGCAAGGACTGAAGCAAGGTAACAAGTCTATTAAGGAGTATACAAAAGAGTTTATAAAATTATTATCAGAACAGGCCATGCAGAGCCCAACAAGGAGAAGGTAGCCCGTTACATTAATGGGTTGAGGTCGAGTATTCAAGAGGAGTTGAGCCTAGTCAGAATGACCACCATAGAAGATGCATACCAGTGTTCCTTGAAGGTGGAAGAGAAGCTGAATAAAAGATTTGATAGCAAGCAAAGGGGAAGAGGTCAAGGCGGAAGGACTGGTGGAAGACCTTATGAAGGTCATAATGAAGATCAAAAGAAAAGTGAAGAAGTTGGTACCAGTCGAAATCAGAGAGGGGATAATGCCTACCACCCTCGTGACCAGAACAATGTTGAGCAAAGAGGAAGAGGAAGAGGCAGACCTGGGCAAGGACCCGGAAGAGGAGGTTTTAGAGGAACTTGTTTCCAATGTGGAGAAGAAGGGCATCGAGCATACAAGTGTTCGCAACATCAAGGAAGGACAAATAGAAGACCTGAAGGTAATGCACGAGTTGCACATGTAGATGAAGATG
Source organism: Cunninghamia lanceolata (assembly GCA_027924645.1). Taxonomy (NCBI): domain Eukaryota; kingdom Viridiplantae; phylum Streptophyta; class Pinopsida; order Cupressales; family Cupressaceae; genus Cunninghamia; species Cunninghamia lanceolata. The sequence goes on along the minus strand of BSBN01001272.1, from coordinate 11,752,950 downwards.
CGTAATCTGAGCGTTCTGAAGACACTGAAAGGGGAGAAACCCTAGTTCTTAGAAGAACTTTTCTGAATGAGGAGAAAGAACCCAATCAGAGGAGGAGTTTATTCTGCACAAGGTGCAAATGTGAAGGTAAGTGTTGTGACATTATTATTGATAGTGGAAGTACTAACAATCTTGTTTCAGAGGAGATGGTTGACAAGTCGAAGTTGACAAGAAGAAAGCATCCACATCCATATCGGATTGCATGGTTGCAGATGGACCACAGAGATTTGGTCAATGAGTGGTGTTTAGTGAAGTTCAAGATTGGGGACTACCATGATGAGGTGTCGTGTGATATCATACCGATGGATGCATGTCATATGTTGTTGGGGAGGCCGTGGCAGTATGATAGGAGCGCTATCCATGATGGTCGTGCAAACACATATTCCCTAACAAAGGATAGAGTTCATCATAAGTTGAAGCCATTAAATGAGGTGAAAGAAAAGGTATGTAGTACTGCCATAATTTTCTTGGTAGATGGTAGGAAATTTTTGGAGGTTATGAAGGATGAGCATCATTGCTTTGCATTGATTCCTAAGGTTAGTCAAGATAAATGTGAAGATGTAGCAGCAGAAGTCTCATATATGTTAGAAGAATTTTAGGATATTATCTCTGATAATGTACCGGAAGGTTTACCACCGGTGAGGAAGATAAGTCACCAAATGGATTTGATACCAGGAGCTAGTTTGCCAAATAAGGCAGCCCACAGAATGACCCCTGCAGAAAGTGAAGAGCTGAATAGGCAAGTTCAAGAGCTGTTAAGGAAGGGATTAATAAGGGAGAGCTTAAGTCCATGTGTGGTACCTACAGTACTAGCACCAAAGAAAGATGGAGAATGGAGAATGTGTACAAATTCTTAAGCCATCAATAAGATCATGATCAAGTACACATTCCCATTGCCCAGAATGGATGACATAATGGACTATTTGAGTGCAGCTAAGTACTTCACAAAGATTGACCTAAAGAGTGGGTATCACCAGATCCGTATTAGAGAAGGAGACGAGTGGAAGACAGCCTTCAAAACTAAAGAAGGTTTGTATGAGTGGTTAGTCATGCCATTTGGGCTAACCAATGCACTGAGCACATTCATGCGGCTCATGAACGAGGTACTGAAAGAATTTTTAGGAAGTTTTGTTATTGTTTATTTGGATGATATTTTGATTTTCAGTAAGACTTAGGATGAGTATTTGATGCATATCAGAAAAGTTTTAGAGAGGCTGAGGGAGGAGAAGTTGTTGATTAATTTGAAGAAATGTAGTTTTGCAAAGGAGTTGGTATACCTGGGATTTGTTGTCTCAGAGGAAGGTCTTAAGATGGACCCAGAGAAGGTGAGAGCTATCATCGAATGGCCTACGCCAAGGAGTGCCACAGAGGTAAGATCTTTTCATGGTTTGGCAAGTTTTTACAAAAAGTTTATCAGAAATTCTAGTAGCATTTGTGCACCCCTAACTGAGACAATGAGAGGGGATAGAAAAGAGTTTAGATGGACTAAAGGAGTAGACAAAAGCTTTGATACATTGAAGCAGAAAGTTACAGAGCAACCTATTTTGGCACTTCTAGATTTCAATAAGGTATTTCAGGTAGATTGTGATGCTAGTGGCAGTGCTATAGGAGCTTTTTTGAGTCAAGAAGTTAAGCCCATCGCCTATTTTAGTGAGAAACTTAATGATGCCAAGAAAAAGTATTATGTTTATGATAATAAGTTTTATGCAATAGTTCAGGCTTTGAAGAAATGGAGACATTATTTGTTGCCAAAGGAGTTTGTTTTATATACTGACCATCAGGCTTTGCAGTATCTTAATAGTCAAGGAAAGTTGAACTAGAGGAACTTAAAATGGGTTGAGTTTTTGTAGAGTTATACTTTTGTTTTGAAGCACAGGAGTGGGAAGTCCAACAGAGTTGCAGATGCCTTGAGCAGAAGGCAAAATTTGTTGGCAGAAATGAAGATAGAGGTTGTTGAGTTCGATAAGCTCAAAAGTTTGTATCCTGAAGATCTAGATTTTGCAGAGGCTTGGAAAGCTTGTCTGGAACCTATTACTTTGGACAGGACAAAATGGTTGGATTTCATAATCCAAGATGGCATCTTGTTTAAAGGAAGCCAGTTGTGCATTCCAAGGAGTTCCATGAGAGAGAACCTAATTAAGGAGAAGCATAGTGGAGGATTGGCCAAACACTTTGGTCGAGATAAGACCATTGTTATTATTGGTGAAAATTATTATTGGCCACAGTTGCAGTAGGATGTGAAGAAATTTGTGCAGAGTTGCAGAGTATGTCAGATGGCAAAAGGAGCAAGTCAAAATACAGGTCTATATCAACCACTACCTGTACCAGAGAAGCCATGGGATGATATTAGTATGGATTTTGTTCTTGGTTTACCAAGGACATAGAAAGGACATGATTCCATTTTTGTGGTGGTGGATAGATTCTAAAAAATGGCACATTTTATTCCTTGCAAGAAGACTAATGATGCTGTTCATATTGCTGAATTATTTTTCAAGGAGGTGGTGAGATTACGTGGTCTACCAAAGAGCATAGTTTCAAATTGAGATACCAAGTTTGTTGGTTATTTCTGGAGGACATTGTGGAAGAAGTTGAAGATAGATTTGAAGTTCAGTCCTGCACACCATCCACAGACTGATGGACAGACCAAAGTGGTGAATAGGAGTTTGGGTAACCTGCTATGATGCTTAGTAGGAGATAAGCCCAAGGGATGGGATTTGATTTTACCACAAGCAGAATTTGCTTACAACAATTTTGTCAATAGGAGTACTGGTAAATCACCATTCCAGATTGTATATGGCAATAGCCCAAGAAATGATTCTGAGTTAAGGAAGCTGGACAAAAGAGAAAAGACAAGTGCTGAAGCTGAAGACTTTGCAGAACATTTGAAGAATTTGCATGAAGAGGTGAAAATGCACATTAATAAGATGAATATTTAGTACAAGGCTAAGGCAAATCAGAAGAGGAGATATAAGGAATTCCAGGTAGGATATGAAGTCATGGTTCACTTGAGGAAAGAAAGGTTCCCAATTGGAACATACAATAAGCTGAAAATGAAGAAATTTGGACCATGCAGAATTTTGAAGAAATATGATTTAGGAAATGCATATGAGGTAGAGCTGCCGAGTGGGATTAACATTTCCCCTATTTTCAACATTGTTGATTTATCAAAATATCATGAAGGTGGAGGATGGACCATCAGAGGAACAGTGGAGTATTCCGGCATCTACTTCAACCAAGGAGATAGAAGAGATCTTGGATAGTCATGTGGGAAGAGTACTCAGAACAGGCAATATGAAGAATACCTGGTGAAATGGAAAGGAAGGCCTATTGAAGATTCTTCTTGGTTGTCTAAGGCAGAGGTTGACCGTTTGGATTTTCCTCACACAAACACCTAAGACGTGGCAGGGTCACTTCTCAAATTACCCTGGGTGTCTGATGTAGGAGCATCCAGTGGTGTAAGGGCAATCTTGCATCACCCAAAAAAAATGTGTTTCAAAATTGTTGATGTTCTTTCCATTTCTTTTCAAAATTTGTGGTTCTGGTTCCATAATCGCTTGAATAATGATGTAGAACTTTCAGTTTTTCCAAACTGCTAAGAATAGCAATCTACTATTTTTAGAAAGTTTGCATTTGGGCATGAAATGAAGTGAAAATTTATAGGAAGCTACATAACTAAAAAATAAGACCTTTGGCGAAGGAATCACGCAAAGATCATTTGCGAGCTGAAAGATATTAAAGTTTCTATTTCTCAAAAAATGCCTGAAAATTAGTCAAACTTAGGTTTGAGGCACTAAACGGCCCCGTATGGGCCCAAAAATGGCCAGAACAGGCATAGCAATTTTTAGAGCGCAGAGCACTCCACGAGATTTCTGACGCATAAAACGATTCGTCAATCAGAGACCCAGATCAAAAGTTATGGCTCCTGGAAGTTGACCTATTTTTGGAGGGAGATGCAAATTTTGAAATTAGGTTGTTGGCCGCCAAAAAGGCTATTAATAACCATTTTTGGGAACCCTAGGAAGCAGTAGAGTTAATGGGGAAAGTGTAGAGTCAAGAATAGGTGGGAAAACAAAAACCCTAGCTGATTGGGGTTGCATAAGGCAGAAGATTCCAGAGCTTGGTGGTGTGTAGCTGTAGTGTGTTGCAGCCTGTGGAGGATTGATTCCTCTGATTGTATTTGAGCTTCTGTAATGTAATGAGTTGTCCAAATCAATAAAGAAATATTCTATTTTCTGTGTTCCATTTTTTTTGTTGTGTGTTTTCTGATTTTCCCCCCTTCATCAACTTGTTTGTGTTTCTGATCGAAGATGTACCATAATTTTTGGTTTCACATGCTCTTGCGTAGAGCCGGAAACGTAAATTGTGTTGATCATATTTGGAGAAGGAATCTATTTTTGTTTAAAAGAGGAAGATTTGTCATGGATGAATTCTTCAAGGACTTCGTTGAGTATGTCAAAATATTCACCGTCGAAGGGTATATCAAAAGCAGTAAAGGTTTGGAGAAAGAGATCCGACATCGTCAAATTCTACTTTATACCAAACAACAAAAGTACAAAATAAGGAGAAGCATGGATATGCTAGTGAATGTAGTTCCTGTTCACCAAAATGTAATAGTGCAAAATTTTGAATCTAATATAAGATCAACAAAGTAATCTAACTAGAAGCAAATTTCATGTAATTACAAAAGGATCAAGTCATCTTTGAGGGAGAGGATTCTACTGCTATCCAACTAGGAAGAACAAAATATCAAATATCTGACAATCTGGAAATGAAATTACAAAAATAAATGTAGAGTAGGAAAGAGCATAGAATCAGGAACCCGTCAACCAAGATAGGAAGCCTCGGCCTAGGATGCTAGTGCATCATGGGGATGTCTGTATGTCATGTTGTCATCCTCTCAGCAATAGAATAACAAAACCCAATACAATATGACTTTCTATGGGTCTGTAACTTCATTTAGTCTGCATACAAGACCAAAATGAATACCCAACAACGTAATATATAAAGAAATGAACAAAATAATACACTCAAATACAAACAATAGAGAAGATTAAGTAATGAAGAAAGAGAGGGAATGGATGTTGCAAGGTGTGCGCCCTTGGTCTCCTTATGTTGTGTAGCACAGCGCGCGGGTTGGTGACAAGGTTTAACCACCTCCCGTGGATTCATTAACTCTGGAGGTTGTATTGGGCATTAACAGGTCGATCTTTTGGTGCAACGACAAATGTCTTGCTAATAATTGGTATTAGAGCCTGGGTCATGGGTTTGAACCCCTCGCTTACGCTGGGGGGATTGTTGCAAGGTGTGCGCCCTTGGTCTCCTTGTGTTGTACAACACAGTGCTCGGGTTCGTGACAAGGCTTAACCGCCTCCTATGGATTCATTAACTCTAGTGGTTGTATCGGGCATTAACAAGTCGATATTTTGGTCCAACGGTAACTGTCTTGCTAATGAAGGATGTGCACAAACTTTTGTGTGTTTGAATCTCTTCCTCCAACCTGCACAATACCTAACCAGAAAATGGGGTTGGGACTACTTGAGAGCTTGCCTCAGTCAAGCCCCTATTTCAATCTTTCGACCTCCACAGGTGATCACTTTGAAACAATGAAAATAAAGGTGTGTGCTCTTATTCCTAAGTGCGTCTAGGAAGATAAAAGAGTAGTGGCAATAAAGAAAACTAGCAATATTTTCCCTGGTCTACGGGGAGTGTAATATTCTAGTGTACAAAAGGCAAGTAATGTGGTGGTCTACACCAGTGATTTGCCAAAATATGTAAAGTAGTATTGTATGCAAAACAAGATTAAAAAAAAGTAACACTATCCCATGATAATAGAACAATGTTACCTAGTCTCGATGATGTAGAGGAGATTGCAAGCTCCTTGAGGGCACAATCTGTTGATGAACAAATCAAACCCTTGTGTGAGATTCTCTTCCAAGCTCCATGTTCAATCAATAAACCCACAAATCAACAGTGAGAGATGTTGCAAGGTAAATGAACACCTAAAATATACAAAGTCTGTTAGTGAGAGTTTTTCAAAATCATATGTAGTAGTTTTTTGATAAAATTTCTTCAATGGTGTCTGAGAGAGAGAGAGTTCTCTTTTTTCAAACTTGCAATAGTGCATGCCAAGAGGGAATATCCAGAGTCAGGTATGCTACAAGGTCTATTTTGTTGTCACATGAGCGTTACCTTCGATAGAATTTAGATAATGAGTAAGAGAAGCAACGTTCAAAAGTTTTGGAATATTCAAGACGCTAGCATGGCGTTGAGACACCTGCACGTAGCACTCACATCTGGAGAATATTTGCTCAAACTTTGTACATTTCTTTTTAAGCGTAAAATAAAGAGACATTCAATACATATTTTGGCAAACCTTGGTGATATGTAGGATAGGCCTAGGTTTAGGTTAAGTGTCCCTAGAAACATGCTATGGTCATGGACACTAGAGCGAGTGAAAACATATCATCAAATTTTGAGGGTATGCAATTTTCTACATTGTAGATTCTAATTGTGAATCTGAAAAGGAAGATGGTGATGTGTTCATTGTAGCTTTGGCAACTCATGTAGGTAATGATGCATGGTTAATTGACTCAGGTGCATCTTTTCATATGACGTCTAATAGAGATTGGTGTTCTGAATATGAAGAATTTGATGGAGGTAAGGTGTACTTGGGTGATGATTCTTATTTAAATATTTTTGGTCATGGTAAAGTTAAAATTAGACTTCGTGATGGTAAAGTAAAAAAGATTAATGGTATGTTGTATATCCCTAGGTTAGCATTAAATTTATTATCTATGAGAAAACTAATATATGCAGGTGTGCATGTAGTCTTTTCTGATGCAAGATGCAAGATGGTTAAAGGTGCTATGGAGATCACTAGAGGTGTCAAATTTGGTACATTGCCTAAGATTGACACATACACTGTTGAGTGCAATAGTACTTCTATTAAAATCAAGTAAGTGACTTCTTTGTTGGAAAAGGTGAGGGTTTCATCTTCATTGGATGGTCGTGGCTTCTAGGTACCTAAGGGTGCTCTTTCTTCTAAATCAAAATTGCCTATAGAGAAGACTATGTTATGGCACCCTAGATTAGGCCACATTGGAGAAAAGAGTCAAGGGACCTTTAAAAATAAAAACCTTGTTGATGGGTTGACTGATTGTAATCTTGATTTCAATTTCTGTGAGCATTGTATTTATGGTAAACAAAATTGCATTCAGTTGTACTCACTTTCTCATAAATCTTGTGGTGTATTAGACCTTATTCATTCTGATGTGTTTGGTCCTATAGATGTTCCTTCTATTGAAATATCCACATATTATGTTTCATTTATTGATGATTATAGCAAAGGACATTGGTATATTTTCTAAAGATTAAATCTGATGTTTTTAGTTGATTTAAAGAATTTAAAACAATGGTTGAGTTGCAGACTGGAAAGAAAATAAAAAATTCGAGGACTAACAATGGCGGTGAATTTTGCTCTAATGATTTTGACAAATTCTGTAAATATTGTGGCATTCAGAGACAAAAGACAACTTTGTATTCTCCACAACATAATGAAGTTGTAGAAAGAATGAATAGGACATTGATGGAGAAGGCTAGGAGTATGCTTAGTGGTGCTAGTCTAGAACAAAGGTTTTGGGCTAAAGTTGTTTCCACTACTTGCTACCTGATTAACAAGTCTTCTACATCAACTCTTCTTGATAAAATGCCTATGGAAGTGTGGTCAGGTCACAAGCCTTCATTGAGACATCTTAGAGTTTTTGGTTATGAGGCATATGCACATGTGCCAAAGGAGAAGTGAACAAAGTTGGAGAACAAGGCTATGAAATATATCTTCATCGAGTACAATTATGGTGTGAAAGGATACAAGCTTTGGGATCTTGTTGCACAAAAGATAATATATAGTAGAAGTGTGATTTTTAGAGAAACTAAGACTTCTTTTGTTACATTGCAGCCAAAACAAAGTGAACTAAAAGATGTGATTCAACTTCCTTCTACACCTGAGAAAGTTGAATCAAGGACCCTATATAGACAAGAAGTTGAGGAAAGCTCATCTAGTTCTGAATCTTCAAAAGAGGAGGGAGAACCTCCAACTCAACTTGTTTGAAGGTCTACAAGGCATAGACAACCACTTGAAAGATATTCACTTGATGACTGGAGATGTAGTTTTGCTTTGAATACTAACATGGATGCACCCAGATATGTAGAAGAGGCATTAGGTATGAATGATGCAAAGTCCTAGAAGATTGCTGTGGATGAAGAAATGACAAATTTAAAAAAGAATGATACATTGGATTTAGTACCATTGCCTAAAGTATGAAAAAGATTAGTTTAGATGGAGTTATTGAGAAGTAAAAAAGCATGGTTGGTTGCAAAAGGTTACTCTCAAGTTGAGGGTGTTGATTACGGTGAGATATTTTCTCTTTTTTCAAAAATTACATCCATTAGATTCTTGCTTTCTATTGTCGCAACCTATGATCTAAAGGTTGAGCAAATGGATGTGAAAATGGATTTCCTTCATGGTGACTTGGAGGAGGATATTTATATGACACATCTAGAGCACTGCATGGTGAAAGGTAAAATTAATTTGGTTTGTAAATTGAAGAAATCTTTGTATGGCCTCAAATAGAGTCCTAGGATGTGGTACCAAAAATTTGATACATATGTGTTGAGTTTGGGATTTGAGCATTCTAAATCAGATCATTATGTTGATTATAAATATGATGGTGATCATTTCCTATTTATTGCATTATATGTTGATGATATGTTATTTATTGGTAAAGAGAAATGAATGATTTCAGAACTAAAGTCTCAACTTGTAGTTAAATTTGAAATGAAAGATCTTGGTGTTGCCAAACACATTCTTGGGATGGAAATCAAAAAGATAGAATGAACAAAAAACTATGGCTTGGCCAGAGTAAGTATGTCAATTTAATTTTAAAGAGGTTTAACCTGCAGGATTGTAAACCATTGTGTATTCCTCTTATAGTTGGAACAAAGTTATTTTCTTCACAATGTCCAACATCCCCATCGAAGATGGAAGATATGAGTAGAGTGTTTTACCAGAGTGCAGTCATAATTTTTATGTATGATATGGTTTGTATTAGAATAGACATTTCCCAAGTATTGGGAGTTCTTTCTAGATATATATCTAATCATGGTAGAGTTTATTAGGATGCAGTTAAAAGAGTCTTCAGATATTTGTGTGGTACCTCAAAGTATTCTTTGTGTTATTATGGTAATTTTATAGGAGACTGACATTCCCTTGATATTTGTGGTTATGTGATTCAGACTAGGTAGGGGATGTCGATAGTAGAAGATCTATCAATGCTTATGTGTTTACTTTATTTGGTGGTGCAATTAGTTGGATGAGTAAGTGACAGGTTGTGCTTTCTTTGTCCACTACTGAAGCTATGCATATGACAGCTACTCACACTTGTAAAGAAGCTATTTGGCTTAAGAGATTGTGTTTAGATATTGGAATAAAACAAGTTGCAATGACAGTTTATTGTGACAATCAAATTGTCATATGCTTAGCTAAAAACCTGACATTTCATACTAGAACTAAGAACATGGATGTACAGTATCATTTTTTCAGAGATATAGTCAAGGATGGTGGGGTGAAGCTAGTTAAGGTAGAGACTTTGATGAATGTTGTATATTCATTAATTAAGCCTTTGAGCACATAGAAGCTCATATGGTGTTTGGAGTCTATGGGCCTCTCGGACCTTAGCAATTAAATCATGGTTTTGATACTGCCTTTTCTCTTGAAAGGTATTTGAAAAGTGGGAGAATGTGTTAGAAATGAAGGTGCAAACCACACAATGAAAATTTGATTCAAACCTTATTTATATCCTCTAAACAATGTAGAATCAATGGAGATTGCGACAAAAATAAAACCCACTACACATAAATAACATACATTAAGAACTAAACACATAACACAATATGTAATGTGGAGAAAACCCTTTTGAGTAAAAAACTCCACCAAGAAAAGAGGCTCCAAGTTGTATTATCTTCAAATATGAGATTACAATACATGCACTTCCTTTGTTTCTTCAGTCTTCAATCTAGAGGCACCTGTTTAGTACTCTTGACTGCTAAAAATATAGTACAAATATCCTTATAAAAGGGGGTTGCCTTCTAGGGAAAGAAAACTGACATAATATCAACCATCAGATTTGTGACCTAATGATGAACGGTCCAAATTTACAATGATAAAATATAAATAAAATGTGGTTTTCGGGGCACTGCCCTTAAACCCTTGCCAAGGCGCACAGCCCCCGGACCCCTCGCAAGGGGGAAACCCCCTGCGACCCCCATGTCGTAGATAAATTAGTGTCGAGGACCGGATATAAACATGTAGCTGAAATAAGACTGCTACTGGTGAAACCTTTCGTCCTTTATGGATGATTTACAAACAATATTAGGAGTAATTAATTACATAGGATTTACAAGGTTGATGGAACCTTAATCCTAAAAAAATGTTAGGAAAGGTGTCTCAACCTTACAATTACAAAAAATGTGATTTTTTATTATAAAAACATAAAAACTCAATTTCTGGGCTCTAGTGTTGGTTTTTAGCCAAAATAAAATCTCTGGGTGGTTCGCACCACCATGGTGCCCAGTGCATAGATAACTTTGAGCTCTTCAATTTAAAAAATGGGCCCAATTGACCTCTCAGATCAAAATTTATAGCCTCTAGAAGTTGGGCCTCCCATATTGAAAAATGTAAAAATGTGTTGGACACAAAAAAGAGCTATAAGGAGTTACACGTGTTGATGCATGTTTTGACACATCATAAGGCATTTTTGATTGGAGATAATGAAACCTTAAGAATTTGGGTGCCACTTTTGGGTGGTTTTAGATCATGGTTTTGTAATTACCATTTGATGGTTTCATGTATTGTATCTCCTATATATTAGGTGCTTGAGATGGAGGTTGTATGTGAGATTCATATAGATGTTGAGTTTCCTCTAGATCTCTAGTTGGTGATACTCTTGTGAAATCTTGCTTTGCAAGTACATTGTAATCTTGTTGATTTCTGAATAATATATTGGGTGGCTTTTGGAGTGGGGTTTTTCTCCCAAAAGGGTTTTCTCCATGTAAATCATTATGTTTTGGTATGATTGCTATTTATGTTTATTTATGTATAATTTCTATAATTGTTGTAAAGATCTAAAAAGTTTTGCATAACCCTCATTTCAAGATTAGTGTAGGAAGTTGTTCTGCTACCTTAGCTTCCTCACACAAAAGAGGAATAAATAGTTCAGCCAACCACATCAAGACAAAATATAAATGAAATTCCTCCTATCTCAAAAGGCCTATACCTAAAAATCAATTTCAAATCAAGATGATTGATCTAATTGAGATAGATCTATGTGCCTTTGTTGATCCCAAAGGAGAACCATCATAGAGTTACACTCCTTTGACACCACCAAGGGAAACCTTATCAAGTGAGTGATATATGTCTTTGACCCTGACGAGTGATTCATACACAACCCTTTCACCCCCTAAAGAGATTTATAACCCTTGAACATCCTTGATGCAAATGGACTCAACAAATCATGGACATACTTATTCAATCAACAATGAGCCTACAAATGACCCTAAAGTCTCATCCGGAGCTTTCAAAGCTCCTAATTCACACAAACCTCCTTTGACTTCAACTTCAATACAATCAAAAAACATGTGGCAACCCCCCATAAGTATAAATTGAAATCATCAAAATATTTCTAGATAAAGATGAGGTGAGTGTGGAAGAATTTAGAAAAGAGAAGTTACAAATAACCATTACAATAGAAGACCTTGTTGTTCTTGAATTAGCAAAAAATATATATGGTATTCCATGGACCTTTGACTAGAGCTAAATAGAAAAACAAGCATAATCTTTGTCCCTCCACAAGGGTAAAGGTAGCCTCAAACTACCTTCAAATTATTCTAATTCTTACAATGTATCCAAGAATGAGTCGAAGTTAAGGTCTACATGCAATACAATTTTGACTTACCGAATTTTTGAACAATGACGGAACCTTATATTGGAACCCCTCTCACAAGCAAGCATATCTTAGCTCATCTCATATTACCTTGGGTTTTCATATCCATACCACCATAACAAGAAACCCCAATAGGTCCTTACAAAGTAGGATATATATTCCTCTAAAAAGGAATCACTAATAATAAGAAACATAGAAGGAAACAAAAATTTCAAGAGGACTGGTAAGGTCCATATATGGTTAAGGAAGATGTTAGAAATGACACATATCTCTTGTGTACAATGGAAGGTGAAAATTTTAGTGGAATAGTTAACTCCTTTCATTTGAAAAAATATTATATCTAGAAAATCTATAAAAATCATAAAAGCATTAAAAAGTAAAAACAATAAAAAAAATTACAAAATTTGTGAAAATCCAAAAAACATGCATTTTCATTTTGTTCGCCATACATTTGTTTGTGATATTTTCTTGTGTGATTTTTGTCCTAGCAATGAGTCTAAGGTTACCTAGTATAAGTTAGACCTTTTGAGCCTTTGAGATTCCCAAAATTTTTTCCAGCATTTGTCATTACCCCCTTAACATTCCTAACAAATTCAAATGAAGTCAAGCTCTTGGCTTTATACTGATCTTGATCTTAATGAATTTAAACCTATTACCTAATAGAAGCTTGAAAGTAGACCTTCGCCAATCCTCCTTAGCAAGAGGAAAGTTCGACGGAGTAGTAAAAGCTCTTGGTGGTGCCTAGATCCTTATATTTCTTGGCCAAAAATGTTAGGGGGATCAGAATTTTGCAAAGCAATTAAAATAAAAAAGAGAAGAACCAAAAAAAGAGTGCAAAGGAATTAGAAAAGAATCAAAATCAAAAGGAGAAGAACAAAACAAGAAGTGCAAAAAAAATGAGAGAATCAAGAAAAGTTACTACAAAACAAAAATTCAAAAAAAGAGAAGAAAATAAAAGAAAAAATAGAGAGGATTGATGATATCTGTACTCTCTAGTGGAGATAATTCTAAGCTCGGAGATATGAGGGTGGCATCTATTGGAGAAAATAAAAAAGAGAGGTACAAAGCACGCACACACACTAGTTGGGTAAAGCCAAGAGTTTAGCTATCCTTAGGTCCATCTTTTGCTTTGAATCCTTTCCTTTACCCCAAGTCTAGCTTGTTGGCCATCTCTAATCTAAGTCTAGAAGGTGCTAATAAAGTTTTTTGCTTGTCTAAGTTGAAAGTTGGTCAAAGTGTTTTGTCTAGATAAGGATCAATATTTATCCTTTTGTGAAGCTAAGTTTGGAAATTATTCCATCCCCTTCCCTTTCCCACTTGATCCTCTAATAAAGTTCCATCTCAAAAGTCTAGTGGGTCATCCTATACTAGGTCAACTTGCAATCCCCCAGGTCAAGAATCCTACTAAAGAGAAAATCACATTTGTTAGTCTGATATGCATATCACTCAAATCAAGTAATAATTCATATCATAACTCATGACATACATAGAGGCAGAAGGTAGGGAGATGTATTGCATTTCCATTCACATGTGTTTTGCATCCATACATTTTTACATTACATCTCATTCATATCAGAAAAGACAAAAATATAACATAACCATAGTACTATCATCCATGTGTGAATCATAGAGCATAATAATAAATAAACCATCTATGTGCATAAGAGATAAACAAAGTACAAGATATCAAATACAACCATACAGCACATCAATGTCTGAGTACATGTCACTCCATCAATGGAGTTCAAAAATCTAAAGATAATACACTCACACATGTGAATCTCCCATGCAAGGGGTAAAGTTAAAACTCAATAAGAAGTGTCAAGGATGACTCTGACCTGTGGAACCATCTAAGCTTCTGCTCCATGGTCTCCTTCGGCTATCTACTGCATCTAAAACTTTTTGAGTCCTATGAGTGTGAGAAGGGGCCCAATTGTGAACTTGTGAATGCAATAGTCCTGCAATCTAAGTCCATAAAAAAGTAGAAACTTCCATTTTTGGACTCTTGGGCTAGCCATATCTTGAAGCAAGGTGACTTCAGCCTATAGTGTAGAAATTCTATCCCTTTGGGAAGAAACCTCCTAGCCAACATGATATGTGGGAGCTAGAATATGTGTGTCAACTAGCTAGAGAGGGCACATGAGCAACAACTAAAAGAGCCTCTCTAGTCTATATAGTGCAAGGGATAAACACATCTAATGAAGCATCTAGAAAAAGATCCCTCCATCCATCAATAGTACTGTGCCAAATCATGAAGAAAAAGAGTTTTATTCTAAGAGTTAGAGCCGAACTATTTTTCAAGAAAATAAAGCATAAGAAATAAAGGAGTAGGTTAGTGTGGTACTCATAAAGATCTTCCAACTTACATGAGGGGTCAACAAATCCCATATCCTCCTCTGCTAGCTCTGATAAAGGAACATGTCTATGTCTAGGTGGAGTCCCCATAGGAGCCACCTCCATATCCTCAAGAATCTCTTATTCCCATCTTGATGCTACCTCACCATGCTACTCCTAAGGATCATAGTCCTTGTTTATGAAATCATCGATCTCCTCCTTAACTGCTACAAGTATCTGGGATCAATGGGCTCTCATTCTTCTACCAACTAGCTCACGAAATGGTCTTGTGATTGAAACTCCAAGGATTAATGGAACCCAAAGGAGAGCCATGCACTATGTGTCAACCATCTCCTAAACTAATCTATAACAAGGGGGTACTAGGGGAAAATCCTTTGGAAAATCATTGCCTAACTGCTGAAGGACTTGTGTAATAGGGTGAGTCTCAACTAAACCATTTCTATATATCAATGGCTCACCTCCCGATTATAAGCTTGAATAGTGCTATCACCTAGCCATGACCCCTCCATATTTACATAAGGGTTTAAATTGAAGTCTACATCAGTAAGCGTAGCCACAACTCATGTGGAAGTGTCAAAGAGATCGAGTCATCCCCATCGCATGGCTCTTAGTAACATGGGATCTAAAGGGGGGGTCTCTCTTTGAAATGGTATAATGTGCTCTAGAATCTAGGTCATAACAAGTGAAGGGTGAAGGGTGACTTAAGGCAAGTGTTCCCCATTGTGATATCTAATACAAATCTTGGTAAACTAAATCAAGGATGTCAATCCCCCAAGAAAAACTATCCCTCTCTCAAGCTACTGAATGATTGGTGCCTAACACCATCGAAGTATAAGAGTCTTGTCTCCCAACAAGCGAGAGGAAATTAGGCCAATGAGAACCTTCTGGAAGGGCAAAATAACAAGTCTTAGGATCGAGATAAGTTGAAGTCAATCTTCTGGATAGGTATCTCCCATGATGGTAGCCCAATTCAGTCTCTCCCTCTTTGACTCACTCTTAGGAAGTGCAATTTGCTCTCCTCTAACAAGAACTCCAAGAATATAATAGGAATCGTATAGAGTAATGGTTCACTCTTTGGACCCTATTAATGGGGGTGAGGGAAATGATTCTCTGCTAACTAGACAAAATGTGAGTTGGAATCCCCCAAAAGAGGGGTGGTTTAAATTAAATTTCGATGGGGTGTCCAAATGTAATCCAGGATCAACAAGGTCTGGGGGTATTGTTTGCAATTGGGAGACGAAAGTTGTGGGGAAAGTTTTGAAAAGGCTTGAATTTGCCACAAACAACCAAGTAGAATTTGAAGCGCTCCTCATTGGCCTTCAGTTGAGTAAAACTCTTGGAATCAAAAAGCTTTGTTGGGAATTAAGGTGTCTCAGCCTTGGTAATTCCTTGTATTATTTCATTGTATTTATTTATTTATTGCCTATTGTGTAATTAGGATGTAAATCCTATGTTGTCATCTTGTCGGAGTTGGCACGGTGATGTGTCATCCTACATGGAAGATGACCACATGTAAATTTGTCCTCACAAGAGGAGATAGGTGTCCCACCTAGTGGTAGGAATATTTTTCCATGTCTCGAGAAGCATCTTGGAAGAAGGCATCTTTGGGTGCCCCAAGGTGGGTTATGACATGTTGTAAGAGAATATGCTATTTATAGCCTGTGTATGACAAATTCTCTTACAGCTGTAAGTTATGACAGTTATGATAGATTCTATGATGGTTGTAAGAGTCGTAAGAGCATCTGTCATTGCCTATCTTGGGAATAGGCGACCTCTTTGGGATGGAGTGACTTGACAAGTGTCAGGAACATCCTACAGTGTTGGACAAGTGTCCATAGGTGTGGGTTTTGGGCCATGAGGCCATGTTGGACGCCCATATCAAGATAGAGTCATTTTTACCTTGTATGTTCTATATAAATAGGTGCTTGGAAGAGGAGATGTATTGTGTGATTGACAGGTACTGTTATGCTGCCGGTTTGTCTCCAGATACGAGTGTCAAAGACTCCTGCAAGAGCATTGGCTCTGTGACTATATAGTAACCTTCATTGTTTATGGAATACATTTGAGCTGTGTTTTGGAGTGTGGGGTTTTTCACCCGTAAGGGTTTTCCCCACGTATATCTTGTGTCTCTCTTTTCTGTCTCATTTCTGTGTGTATGTGCTTGTTACAATATCTTCATGTTATGTTAACATTGTTCTAACTGTAAAGATTAAAACAAATTTGCACTCTTCTCTCCTCTTTAGATTAGTGTAGGAAGCAAGTTTTGCACACCTAGCTTCCTTTTAGTTGGTATCAGAGCTTGGCTAGTTTTGATTCTAGCTGCTGGGTAGGGGTTTTTTGAGCTAATCTTAGGTTGAGTGGGAATCTATGTAGAGTATTCTATATCTTGTTGTAGGAAGGAGATGGCAACCACATCTGGAAGAGTAGAGGTGAAGAAGTTCAATGGCACAAATTTTGAGTTGTGGAAACTCAAGATGGAAGATCTACTTGTTGATCGTGACCTATGGGAAACCGTTGATGGAACAAAACCTACGACAATGTCACAAGCTAATTGGGACCTCAAAGATCAGAAGTGTAAGGGTCTCATAAGACTCTATCTAGCTGACTCTATCCTGTTGAATGTCCATGAGGAGAAGACTGCAAACGATCTTTGGAAGAAGCTGAGATTTCTTTATCAGGCCAAGTCCTTGGTGAACAAGATCTTTCTAAAAAAGAAGTTGTTTGCTCTGAAGATGGAATACGGAGGATCTGTTGTGGACCATATGAATGCTTTTAACATGCTTGTTGCACAGTTGACATCCGTGGGTGTGAAAATGGAGGAGGAGGATTGATGTATGACCCTGCTTTGTTGTTTGTCAGATTTGTGGGATAATCTTGTCATGGCTATCGAAATCACTACCACCACCTTAAAGATGGATGATGTAGTATCTTCGTTGTTATCTAAAGAAGTGCAGAGAAATATTACCAAGTCGACCAAAGATGCTCTTGCGGTTTGTGGAAGACCCAAAGAGAAAGGGAAGAAGAAGGACAATAAAGGTGAAAAGGGCAGATCCAAATCCCATGGGAGATCCAAATCTCCTGGAAAGTCCCAGACTCTTTGTTGGAACTATGGGAAATCAGGACATTTCTGAAAGGAATGCAAAGAGGAAAAGAAAAAGAAGAAGAACGCCCCTTATTCAAATTCTGACAAGTCACAAGATGATGGTGATGCCTTCATCACAACCCTAGCCACCCATGCATCTGGTGATGTGTGGTTGATAGATTCTGATGCATCATTCCACATGACCTCTCATTGAAGTTGGTTCATGAAGTATGAAGAGTTCAATGGTGGAAGAGTGTACCTAGGTGATGACTCTCATCTAAAGATTGTTGGTCATGGAAAAGTCTCAATCTGATTCCCTGATAGACGAGTGAAGGGGATCACTGGGGTTTTGCACATCGCAGGCTTGGCACAAAACCTACTTTTTGTAAGTATGTTGAATGATGTAGGTGTGCAAGTTGTCTTTTCGAAGGATGGATGCAAGATGACTAGAGGATCTATGGTGCTTGCAAAGGGTACTCGGAGAGGTACTATGTTTCAACTAGAAGCATGCACTTCACAGTGCAATAGTTCTTCTGACTTGAAGAAAAGAGTTGCAGTCACTTCATCTCCACCATCTGAACGAGAAGTGAAGAAACCTCTTGTAACTAGTTCTGATGGTAGTGCACATACTTTGAAAGTTCAACTTCCTATTGAAAAGACTATGTTATGGCATTTGAGATATGGCCACATTGGTGAGAAGGGTCTTAGAACCCTAAAAAATAAAAACCTCATTGAGGGGTTAAATGATTGTAATCTCGAGTTCAACTTTTGCGAACATTGTGTATATGGAAAACAAAACCGTGTTCAGTTTTACTCTAGCTCTCACAAGTCTTCTGGTGTATTGGATTTTATTCATTCTGATGTGTTTGGTCCTGTTAATGTTCCTTCAATTTCCAAATTTATATATTTTGTGTCTTTCATAGATGATTACAGTAGAAGGACATGGGTTTATTTTATCAGAAGCAAGACCAAAGTCTTTAGTCGGTTTAAAGAGTTTAAAGCTTTTGTTGAAAATTAGACTAGTAAAAAGATTAAGTGTTTGAGAACTAACAACGATGGTGAGTTTTGTTTGGCAGAGTTCAATAAGTTCTGTAAAGAGCAAGGGATTGAAAGACATAAGACAACTCCATACACCCCACAGCAAAATGGAGTTGCAGAGAGGATGAATAGGACACTGATGGAGAAGGCTAGGAGTATGCTTAGTGGAGCAAGCCTCGAACAAAAGTTTTGGACTAAAGTTGTTGCCACTGCTTGCTACCTGGTAAATAGGTCTCCTACATCAGCTCTTGTTGGTAAGACACCTATGGAGGTGTGGTCTGGTAAGAAGCCTTCAATTAGACATCTTCGTGTTTTTTTTTTGTGAGGCATATGCACATGTGCCTAGGGAGAAATGGTCTAAATTGGAGAACAAGGCTGTTAAGTGTATTTTCATTGGCTATGGTGTCGGTGTGAAAGGATACAAACATTGGGATCTTGTGGCTGAAAAAGTGTTGTATAGAAGAAGTGTTATCTTTAGAGATCTAACACCTTCTTCTGTTGTTCTACAGCCAGAACAGATAGAAAAGAAAGAAGATGTTCAGTTTCCTTCTACCCCTGAGAAGACTGAACTGACAGACCCTGTGAGACTTGATGATGAGGAGAGCTCTAGCAGCTCTAAAAGCTCAGAAGAAGAAGCAAAACCTCAACCTCAGCCATTGAGGAGGTCTACATGAACAAGAAAGCAACTTGATAGGTTTGGTTATTCATTACTTGATTCTAGTTGTGCTTTTGCTTTACTTACTAACACTTATCAGCCTAGAACTGTGAAAGAGGCTATGGGCGTGAAAGATGCAGGTTCCTAGAAGGAGGCCATGGAAGATGAGATGGCTTCTTTGGAGAAGAATAAAACATGGGACTTGGTGCCTTTGCCTGAAGGATGGAAACCCGTTGGATGCAAATGGGTGTTCAAGAAGAAATTCGGTGCAGATGGCAATGTTGAAAAGTACAAGGCTAGATTGGTTGCGAAGGGGTACTCACAAGTGGATGGAATTGATTATGGTGAAATTTTCTCTCCTGTTACAAAGCTGACATCCATTCGGTTCTTGTTATCTCTTGCAGCTGCTTATGACTTAGAGGTAGAATAGATGGATGTGAAGACAGCTTTCCTTCATGGTGATTTGGAGGAAGAGATTTACATGTCACAGCTAGAGCATTACATAGAGAAAGGTAAAGAAAATTTGGTTTGCAAGTTGAAGAAGTCTTTGTATGGTTTGAAGCAATCTCCTAGGATGTGGTATATGAAATTTGATGCCTTTGTGTTGTCCATTAGATTTCTGAGATCGAAATCTGATCATTGTGTGTATTACAAGTTTGTCAATGATTGCATTCTCATTATTGCATTGTATGTTGACGATATGTTGTTGATTGGGAATGGTAAGAATATGATTTCTGATTTGAAGTCTCAGTTGTCAGCACAGTTTGAGATGAAAAATCTTGGGGTAACTAGGTACATTCTGGGAATGGAAATCAGAAGAGATGGAACTAACAGAAAACTTTGGTTAAGCTAGAGTAAGTATGTGAAGACCGTGTTGGATAGGTTTAGCATGGCAGATTGTAGACCATTGTGTGTTCCTGTTTCATTGGGGACAAAGTTGTTTGTTAATGATTGTCCAAAATCTCCTAGTGAGGTGGAGGACATGAGCAGAGTACCTTATGCTAGTGTTGTTGGCAGTTTGATGTATGCTATGGTCTGTACAAGAGCAGACATTGCCCAAGTAGTGGGAGTCCTTAGTCGATTTATGGCTAATCCTGGACGAGTACATTGGGATGCAGTTAAGCGAGTGTTCAAATATTTGAGGGGTATTTATGAGTATTCCATATGCTATCATGGTAATGCTATAGGACCTCCACATTCAGTTTGTATTTGTGGATTCATGGATTCTAATTAGGCAGGTGACATTGACAGCAGGAGATCCACCAGTGCTTATGTGTTCACTATGTTTGGTGGTGCAATTAGTTGGATGAGTAAGCAACAACCTGTGGTTTCTTTGTCCACGATAGAAGTTGAGTATATGGAAGAAACTCATGTTTGCAAGGAAGCCATTTGGCTTAATTAGTGTTGATGCAGGACAGATTATGATCTGTTGTGACAGTCAGAGTGTGATTTGCCTAGCAAAGAATCCATCTTTCCATGCCAGAATAAAGCATATTGATGTACAGTTTCACTTCGTGTGAGACATGGTAGAGGATGGGAAGGTGAATTTGGAGAAGGTAGATACTTTGAAGAATGTTGCAGATGCATTAACGAAACCAGTGGGCACAGAGAAGTTCAGATGGTGTTCGGAGTCTATGGGCCTCTCGGCCTATAGCAATTAAATCATGTTAATTCTATTGGCTCTTACAAGGTGTTCGACAAGTGGGAGAATATTGGGAATTAAGGTGACTTAACCTTGGTAATTCCTTGTATTATTTCATTGTATTTATTTATTTATTGCCTATTGTGTAATTAGGATGCAAATCATGTGTTGTCATCTTGTGGAAGTTGGCACAGTGATGTGTCATCCTACATGGAAGATGACCACATGTAAATTTGTCCTCACATGAGGAGATAGGCATCCCACTTAGTGGTAGGAATATTTTTCCATGTGTCGAGAAGCATCTTGGAAGAAGGCATCTTTGGGCACCCCAAGGTGGGTTATAACATGTTGTAAGAGAATATGCTATTTATAGCATGTGTATGACAGATTCTCTTACAGTTGTAAGTTATGATAGCTATGACAAATTCTATGACTGTTATAAGAGTCGTAAGAGCATCTGTCATTGCCCATCTTGGGAATAGGCGACCTCTTTGGGATGGGGTGACTTGACAAGTGTCAGGAACATCCTATAGTGTTAGACAAGTGTCCATAGGCATGGGTTTTAATCCATGATGCCATGTGGGACACCCATCTCAAGATAGAGCCATTTTTGTCATGTATGTTCTATATAAACAAGTGCTTTGGAGAGGAGATGTATTATGTGATTGTCGGGTACTATTTTGTTGCCAGTTTGTCTCCAGATATGAGTGTCGAAGACTCTTGCAAGAGCATTGGCTCTATGACTATATTATAACCTTCATTGTTTACGGAATACATTTGAGTTGTGTTTTGGAGTGTGGGGTTTTTCACCCGTAAGGGTTTTCCCCACGTATATCTTGTGTCTCTCTTTTCTGTCTCATTTCTATGTGTATGTGCTTGCTACAATATCTCCATTGTTATGTTAACATTGTTGTAACTGTAAAGATTAAAATGAATTTGCACTCTTCTCTCCTCTTTAGATTAGTGTAGGAAGCGATTTCTGCACACCTAGCTTCCTTTCAAGCTTAACATAGAAGGGGATTTTCTTATAGTTGTTAATGTTGTAAGAAGAAATTTCATTCACAATTGGAAAGTTAAGGTATATCTTGAACAAATTATAGATTTATTAAAATATTTTGAAGAGTTTACAATTAACCATATCTTTAGGGAGGCTAATGGGGAGGTCGATAAAGCAGCTAATGAAGCAGTCAGTTTAAAAAAAGAGTTGATAGTGGACATCCCAATAGATAATCATTAGTCTCAATGAGGAAGGTGTTGAATAATTGAAGGATATTTGAGTTGGTAGAAAAGAACTAAACGTATGAGTTTTTCATCTTTGATTAGAAGTTGGATGTGCTAAAGTTACAAAGGCCATTAAGCAAAGGTGTGATTTTAGTAATGTCATTAAGGGTCATTCCATGTAATAATGCCAAGTGAGGCAAAGCAGAGGATGGCCAACCGAGATGGCAGGAAGGCATACGAATAATGATGCAACATTTATTTCACAGCATGTAAGTTGGATTTTTCAAGCGTAAGAAGGCAGGATTACTTTGCATTTCTTGGAGATTGAAGAAACTCTATTTTCTTGAAGCTTGGTTAAATAGAGAGTTTGGTAGGTGCCATGGATACGCCAATTAGGCTCACAATCTCTCACAGGCAGATGGCCTTTTTAGGTTTGGTGCCAGAGAAAAGGTTGCATTCGGTCTTCAAAATGAAGAATGGCATTCTCCAGTTGGCTTTCCAATGGGTGTTAGGCAATGAATTTTTTAGGACGGAGCATCGTCACAGGGTGAATTCAGACATATCCTCTATGTTTGTTATTTTTTTGTTTGAAGCCAGTGAGGCGAAGGAAGACATCAGAGTGTTAACTAGAGCTTTCATCAAACCGAGCTTATTGGGAGGTTTGGATGAAGTGATAGATATAGCCAGGTATGGTAACGACATTCCTTGGCTAGAGGATTTCAAGAAAGTCAAGCAGGATGAAGCGATATTTAATTGCATGCCTTTTATTACTTCAGGGCAGCATGGGGTGAGTTGAGCAGGATGTTCAAAGTAGAAAAGGCCGTGACTTTTTTGAAACAAGTGGTGGCTCTGGAAGTTGCTGATGCTGGAATTTGGTTCGAGATACCCCAAGCAGAGAATAAAGAGGAGGGAGGAGTTTGGGAAACCGAGTAAGATAAAATTTATTTGGTGTTATTTTTTACAGTCAAAATATAAGGATGTAGATATTTCATAAGCTATGTTAATGTGTAGATTGTATGGGTAGAAGAATGGGATAGGTTTTCAGGGAAGTAGGCAAGTAGATCCTTTTTGTTGTGTTTAGATGATCTTTCATATACTGTTAAAACTAGATGATGGATGTATTTTTGTTAATATTATGGTTATTAATATAAAGAGAGCACTCCCCAAGGGTGCACAAACTTAGCAAAAAAAAAATGGTTCACTCTCTAGAAATAAAAGGAAATCATAATCTGATCTAATCAACATCCTAGTAAGTTAGGATATCACAACATATACAAGATGATGGGTAGACAATAGGAATCTAAGCCACTCTAGCTAGCCTCGTCCTCCACAAAATAGAATGGTCAACAACTGATAATGCCTCAAGGACCTCCATATACTAAGCCTGCTCACAAGTAGCATTCCATCAAATACAAGTGTCCTACCAAGTACAAAAATGCCAAATCAAATTGTTGAAAACTCAAAAAATCATAAAAAGTAGAAAATCATAAATCATAAAAAAAAACTCGTAAAACCTTCAAAATCCTTAAAATAAAATATTTTCTTGAAAATTTTGTAGTAAAAAGAGAAGTTAGTTTCAAAATTAAATAAAAAGGACCAAAAAGGACCAAAAACATTATTTCTACCTTAACTCTTCCCTATAGACCTTTTGAACAAATCGTCCCTCTTACCAGTTCAAATCTCCTAGGGGAGATTTGTCTTACTAATAGGGGTGATTTGATCCCATGCCTTTGCATGACCTAGTAGGCCCAGAAAAGAAGGGAGAGTCAAAAATAGGTCAATGAAAGAAAAGAAGACAATAAACACTTGGATCCTAGATGAATGTGATAAGAAAACACAAGAATAATGAACATTTTCAAGTGAAATTGACAAAAGAATTATCCAAGGTTTCAACAGAGGGTTTTCTTGTTTCTATATCACTGATCACCTCACCATTAGATCTCTGTCAACTATTCACTTGTACAATTCCATTTTCGTTTGCTCACTTTCTCTCAATCTTCCTCTTTCTTCTCCTCTATCCTTCTTAGCTTAGCTTGCATTAATGAAGTATGTTTGTCTAGTTTAACTTTTGTAGTGTTTTCCATGTCCTCATTTTGTGTGTTTTCATCACTACAAGTCTTCACATTAAGGTGGGGTGACTTAGGTATACTCCAAACTCATGCCTCGATGGTATGTTTCCTCACTCTTTTCAATGCTTACTTCAAATACATCATAATTTATTGAACTAATACTTGTTATTTCAGGTGCAGATGTAGGACAATGACAAAGGTAAAAGCCAAGTTCAGGACCATTACCTACCCTTCATATAAACTACCATCCCCAAGGAGGCAAATATGTAAGTACAAAAAGGTGCACAGACTGACATGACAATCCGATAATGATCTAGAGTTCTAATTATGCCCTTGAAGGCATGAATTATATATAACTCTCAGCAGTTTCTTTCTTGGTGACATGTTTTTCTCCTTTGTTCGTGCCTCCCTAACCTTCAAGATAACCTTCCAAGGTCTTACACACCTTCTTGTTGTCCACCTAGGCCACTTAAACCAAATCATCCCTATCACTTGTTAATCTCCAAGGGAGATTTTGTCACTTAAACCAAATCGCCCCTATTACCTATCAAGTCTCCCTGGGTAATTTTCCTTGCTAACAAGGGTGGTTTACTTCTCGAGAGGGGTGATTCTATCACCTTTCCCATGAGTGATTTCTTCCTATTTTACACCAATTTAACTCTATTTTTAGCTTTTGATTAGGAGTTCCTCCATGCATAACTAACTATTGACTTCCCCTAACTATTCCTAGACTCTCAATTACTCTATTATTAGCTCCCAATCATTCTTTTGTGATATTCTCTCCAATGTTTGTTCTCTTCCAATCAAAGCTAGATCATTCTTCAATCAATCCTTGTTAACTCCCCAATCACCACTACCTTTGGTGTGGATTCTAAACCTATAAATACCCCCTTCCTTTATTCATTTGAGGAAGCAAAATCATTATTTCATTCTTGGTTTGCTCAAGCTTTTATGAAATTGCTCCTATTAGCTTTCTTATGCTCTATGTAGGACCTTGTGTGCCTTTTATTTCTACCATAGCTTCAAAGCTTAATCCATTTATCATTTTTCCATAGAATGCTTATGCTTAATGTAATTACTTTTCATTTTTATAGCTTCTAAGCTCAATCTAATTATTTTTCATATCCCTATTTTTGTCCTTGTTGCCAAGAGGAGGACCCCACTATTGCAGAGGAAGAGATAGTTGCCAAAAAGGGTCTCTAAGGACTTATGATAGGCATTGCCACCTAATTCATATAGGTTTTTCATGCTTTCTTAGTAATTTAGAAAGCAAGTCTTGCACTTGGGGAAGTAAAACTTCATTTTTCTATCTCTTGATAGGTAGTTTTAAATTGCTTCCATAGAATAGATTTACTTTTTAATTTCTTAGATTAGCTTTATTTACTTTCTTATATTAATTTCATTTCATTTATCTTAGATTAAATCTCATTTCATTAAATTATAAGTCAAAATTGATCCACAAAAGTGCACAAAAACATAGTTTAGATTGCATACAAAAAGTCATATAGTTTGCATACATTTTCCCTTTTATAGTAATTAATTCATTCAAAACTCAAAAAAAGGAATTCAAAACTTGTTTACATTCATTTAGCATAATTGCATTTAGGAACTCATAGAAAATACAAAAAACATTTGAAAACATGAAAACTAAGTGATCAAACAAACCCTCGATTTCATCATGAGGTCAACAAATTCAATTCAACCAAAACAAGTCAAAGTAAACAAACTCTCCCTCTTTTGTATAGCATTCAATGTGCCTAGGCATAAGGGAAGATTGGGTTAAATCTGTCATTAATGAGATTAGGGAGATTTTCCCTCAACCAATTCCCATAGAGGAAATGACCCAAGAACAAGAACTCATCTTGAGCTCATTCAACAAGAAACAGAACAAAGAAGGCAAGTTGAAGAACATCAACAAAGACTCATTAAACAAGTCATTCAAAATGAGCAAAGGAGGTTAGATCATGTTTGTATGATAAACGAACAAAATAGTCTTTGAGCTAGGCTTAGAACAAGTGACCCTTCGGGTCATATTACAATCACAACTACAATAGCCATTGAACATTTTTGTCAACATCATAATACTCATAACAACTTATATCAACAAACACATACATCCATACATCACATGATCAACTCAACCACGATCTGTGACATTTTTCTTCCTCACAAACAGAACAAACCCTCAATTCTACCTCCACTCAATTGGCTCCTGCCATGAGAGTGGGAGTGACTAGGTGGGTGCCCATAGCAAGGATATGGTTCATATGCCATCCCTGGGTCTAACACACTCATGTTTTGTCTAAGTCACGTTTTGGTCAACATAGTACTGCATGAAGGTTTTCCACCATTTTACTATTTGAATTGGTAAGTTTATTATTTCTAATCGATGACACATTTCATGTGGTATTGGGCTTTGTGCCATCTTGAGGTTAATGCAGATCATTTGGAAAATTGAGGATGTTATATATACTTGATTGTGAATTGTTTAAAAGGAAGTGAGGAAGATTGGATGAAGTAGGAGGATAGAGAACGAGTTTCAGTGAGAGAAGAAGAGGAGTTAAGGTTGAGAAGCCAAGTGAGAGAATGAGTATGATGTGGAGTGCAATCTGGGCCAGATGATAATGAGGCATGTAGGAGGATAGTGGACGTCATTACAATAGAGTAGTGTTTCAAATTTTCAAGTTATATTATACTTGAATTATCATTGTGTAGCCCATGCAGCAAGTTGTGAAAGTGGTGTTTCCATAGTCTAGTTCTAGTAGGAAGCCCCATTGAGGCAACTATCCATTTGTGAACCTTAATTATAAACAAATGGATATAGCATAGCATGTAAGAGGGGCGATTGTAGTAAACTATGAAGTTGTAATGATGATGATAATGATGCAAGCTTGAATAAATAAGAATGTTGTTTCATTGAGATCTCTGTGTTATTGTGGTTATTTTTTGTATTGGCTACATAGTTGGATAGTCCTTCATTGGACCCTCCTACCATGACTACATCAAGTGGTATTAGAGAAAAGGTTGGATCATGGGAAGAGTGGTCAAGTGTTGGTGTGGATGTGAGCACAACTAGTCATTATAGTTTGTTCCTAAGAATGAGTTTGACAAAAGAGGGTTGGACAGTAATAATGTGAGGTAAGGTGTAAATAAAAGAAGAGGAAGTGTGTTGTGTTTGAGCTATGGCACTCCATAAAAGGTTTGTAAATAGAGTGTTGACTATGAGGCAGTTTGCAAGGGGTGATTACGGATAAATTGCCAACCCATAGGTAATTTTCAACAAGTCAAGATGTTGTAGAAGAGAGGGCGAGGTATTCTCAATGTTGCAAGAAAAATGCAAAAGATGTATGAGATATTGAAGAGTATACAAAAATAGATGGATGCACTAGAGCAAGATAGCTATAGAAACCCTAACCCTAGGGTTGAGGAGAGTGATGAAGAGTAGGCGATAGATCTTGTAGAATTGAGTGGAAGCGAAGACGACAAGGAAGAGTCGATCTTGAAGGCCATAACCAAAATTGGAAAGAGGACCAGAGTGGACATTCCAAACTATTTTAGGAATTTGGATCCTTAGGAGTTGATAGACTAGATCATTGATCTAGAGGATCATTTTGAGTATGAGGATGTTATGGACTTAGATAGGGTTAAATTTATGAAGACCAACTTGAAATGTCATGCGACGATATGGCGAAAGGAAGTTCAGTTAGAAAGGAATAGATAAGGCAAACCAAGCAATGGAAAGTGTGACCGAATGGTGGAAAAGCTGAAGTCCAAGTTCATTCCAGTAAATTACCAGCTGGAGCTATTGAAGGAGCTGTACAATTTGTGGCAAAGAAACATGTCTGTGAAGGAATACACTTGGGAGTACTATTGGATGACAATTAGGTTAGGGCATCATGAAGAAGGAGTTGAAAAAGTAGTGAAGTAGATTAATGGATTGAGGGAATCCAGCTATGAGGAATTGGGTATGTGGAATATCTAGACAGTAGAGGAGGCCTATCAGTCAGCACTCACAACAGAGAAGAAGTTGAACCAAAATAGGAGGAAAGGTAGAACTACCAGAGAGGAATTGAGGAAAAGAACTAGAGAAATAGGATGAGGTGTGGTGATAGAGGAGCAACACCAAGGAGTCAAGGGAAAGGTATCTAGTACCACAATGAAAGGGAAGGCCAAATTTCATACCATGGAGAGAGAAGATGATGTTTGCTACTGCAACAGTGGGGGAGATGATAGTAGTACCTATTGCAAAGGTAGAGATGGCGATGGATGTTACCACAAAGATGAAAGAGAATAAGACATGTATTGTAGAGAGGCACATCAGGAGAGTGGAGGGTATTCTTAGTAGGGTAGAGGGGGATATGAGAGGAAAAGGTAAAAATCCTTTAGAGGAATGTGTTTCAGGTGTGGAAAAGGACATAGGGCATTTGAGTGTTAAGGAAAGAGGATAGAGAGTGACATGTGAGTTGAGGTGTATCTAGTACCACAACGAAAGGGAGGGATGAAATTCACACTACAGATAGAAAGAAGATAATGTTTTCTATCGTAGTAGTAGGGGAGATGACAATAGTACCAACCACAGAGGTATAGATGGTGATGGATGTTGTCACAAAGACGAAAGAGAAGAAGACATGTATTGCAGAGAGGCCTATCGGGAGCATGGAGGGTAATCTAAGTAGGGTAGAGGGGGATATGAGAGAAAAGAAAGAAATCCTTTAGAGGAACCTATTTCAGGTGTGCAAAGGACATAGGGAATTCTAGTGTCAAGGAAAGAGGATAGAGAGTAATGTGCCAGATGCCTATGAAGTCACCTATCTCGGTGAGGGAGCCTAAATATGGAGATTCACTTGTTTTGTGGAGAGCCTTGAGGTGTGATAGGAGGGATGAGTCGGCACAGAGGAAGAGTTTATTTGGGACCAGATGTAAGGCTAGTGGTAAGTGTTGTGATGCTGTGATGGATAGTAGTAGTATAGACAAGCTAGTGTCTATAGAAATGGTCAACAAGTTGGGGCTAACGAGGATGAAACATCCACACTCGTATAGGATTGGTTGGTTGTAGTAGGAAGATAAGATAATGGTGGATGAATAGTGCTTGGTGAGATTCAACATAAGGGTGTATTGTGATGAGGTGATGTGTGATAGTGCACTAATGGATGTGTGAAATTTGTTGTTGGGAAGACCATGGCAATTTGACAAAGAAGTAGTTTATGATGGTAGAGCTAACACCTACACAATACAAAAAGATGGCCAAAGACATAAGTTAATGCCATTGAGGGAAGGTGAGGGATAATTTTACAATAATGTTGGAGTGTGCATTGGGTAGGAATGATATGCATTGATTTTGAGGATGCGCGACATTGTCGGAGTACTTTCCAACACCACAAATGCAAAGGAGGTATCCCAAAGAAGAGAATGTTAGAGAAGAGGTCACCAAAGGGAAGTCATCTAGAGGATAGGATAGATTAGTATGAGGATGAGGAGTTGTGCCAAGGAGCATGCAATAGTGAACAACATAACAAAAGGGTATGCAACAACCAAGGAAAATGCTGATAGATGTGAGGGACTGATTGATGGAAAGAAATAGAGGAGTGTGTGTGATCTCAAGTTAAGAAGATGTGATGTAGAGTATGATTGATAGAATAGAGTACCACAACCATAGAAGAGGAAGCTAGATGTTATGGCAAATAATGAAGGAGAAAGCGGTGCTCAGGGTGGATTACTTGAGGCATACTTGAAAAGGTGAAAAGAACGAGTCGAAGAAGCAACAAGTTGAAATCTCCAGATAGAGGTAGACTATCTTAGAAAATGAGTGAATCATTTTTATTAACCTCGGGTGTCTGATGTAGGAGCATCCTTGGGCATGATGGAAATCTTGCATCATTCTAGAAAAGTGAACTTTGTATTTTATTTAGTTGTTTGTTTGTGGTTATTAGCCAGTGAGGGAGAAAGGACATTTCATTATAGTTTGGAATCGGCTTTTGTAGTTTTCAAATTAGTTTTGTTTGTGATTGACGAGTCTAGCGTTAACATTTAAGGAGGATTGGATGACTAGAAGATAGTAATTTGGTTTGAGAGCATCTATGGGTTGACAGTTGTGCACAGTTGAGATTGTTTCCATTTGTGATAAGTTGTTTGATGTTTGTGCCAACAAATGAATATTTGAGAGGATTTAATTAACTGTTGGGGATGTATGTGGTGTACCATATGGAGGTTTTCCACCATTTTACCATTTGAATTTGTAAGTTTGTTATTTCTAACCAATGACACATTTCATGTGATATTGGTCTTTGTGCCATCTTGAGGCCAACACAAATCATTTGGAAAACTTGAGGATGCTATATATACTTGTTCGTGAATTTTTTGAAAGGAAGCGAGGAAGACTAGATGAAGTAGGAGGCTAGAAAGTGAGTTTCAACAGCAAGGAAAGGAGAGGAGTGAGGGCTAAGCACCAGAGTGAGAGAACAAATATTATGATGTGGAGTACAATCTAGGTAAGATGATAATAAGGTATGTAGGAGGATAGTAGTTGTCATTATAGTAGAGTAGTGTTTCAAATTTTTAAGCTTTATTGTACTTGAATTATCATTGTGTAGCCCATGCGGCAAGTTTTGGACTTGGTGTTTCCATAGTCTAGTTAGTAGGAAGCCCCATTGAGGCGACTATCCATTTGTAAATCTTAATTATAGTCAAATGACTATGCCATAGCATGTAAGAGGGCCCATTGTAGAAAACTATAAAGTTGTAATCACAATCATAATCGTGCAAACTTGAATAAATAAGAATTTTGTTGTTGCTTCAGCGAGATCTTTGTGTTATTGTGGTTGTTTATTCTATTGGTTGCATGACTAGACAGTCCTTCATTGGACCCTCCTACCGTGACTCATGAAGGTGAAGCCCTTTAGTAAGAGTGAAGAATTAATGCCTTGCAAGGAAGCTAATACTGCTATGGAAGATTATAAGGTGGAGGATTGTGTAGCTAATGATGAAGGGGAGTTCTCCATAAGGAATTTAGTCAAAAAAGTGGACTCATTGGAGAGGGATTATAACCTCCAACATGGTATCCTCAAATGGTTTATGAACAAAAATGAGAGACTAAAAATTAGATTGAACCCAACTAAATCAACAGGTTAATATGGAACAATCCCAATCTAAGGTCCGGTTGAGCTCAAAGAGGATAATTGGAACAAGCTTAAGGATGTCCATAAGATTAGGAAGGATATAGAAGGGTTTGACTCTTAGTTAAGCAGTCTTAAAAGAAATCACAAGGATTTAAAGGTGTCTTTGAATAAGCTCATCATTCTCAACCAAACCCCATTAAAAATTCTTCAACCACCATAGCAATGCTTCAAGAGAATATGTTAAAAATAAATAAGTTGGATCCTCAAGACGGCCCAAGTAAAAGGACAAGGAACCATATAAGGAAGGACGGTACAACTGTTGACCTAGATATTGACGTGATGGAGGATCACCTCAAATTCTTGGAGGAATGGAATGCAATGAACTCCTTGAAGGAGATCTCTTTGTCTCATCTATAAGCTTGGTGTTATTGATGTTATTGTGGTGTTGCTATAAGATTTTTAATTTTAAGTTGTATATCATTCTAGTTTTTTTACCCCCTAAATTTAAAGATTTAAATAATTTGTTATATTCGTTGTCTCGAAGTACCCATCTTCCCTTATTTTAAAAATGGTACCAATACCCATCCCCAACCATTGTACCAATCCCATTATTTTAATAACTACACTTTGGCCACTAGTGTAAAGTATTTTAACCTGCTATGCAAATTCTGCATGTTAATGTACGTTTTAGTTGGCACTAAATAAGGCAACAAACTAGCACAATTTGCTCCTACCTAGTTCTAATGTCCCTTACCTAAATTGCCCTAGAAATTCAAATGCCACAAGTTAGGTTTAGGGTTTATGATTTACCACATAGAATATATTTTAAATTATATAATTCTTGGACTTGAATTCTACAATCATAACATAGGAAAAGCATATACAAAATATAGATATACATATATACATCTTTAATCATTAGGGTTAGACAAGATTACATTGCATTCAAATTCATAAATAATATCACTATAGAGAAACCATATATTCATTATTATACAGCTAATTCAGTTTGTTTGCAAAGTTCAACCATAGAAGAGGGGTACAAGGAGGCATGACAAGGTGCCTTAAGACAACCATTCTCCCTCCATGCAGTCCCCCCACCATTCTTCTTTGACTAGAGATCTTAAATTTGTCAATAAACCCTCAACATGGAGATTAGGAGGAGAGTTTTGCCCTGGGGTGCCCTTAATTGTTCTCTCCCTTTCACAGAGCAATAGGGTGCCCTAGTAGTTGTTCTATCCCTACTTGCCACTATAAAAGGGTGCCCTTAGACATTATCTCCCATAGTGCATACTTCCTCCTTGTCCTTGTTGACAGGTTATTGAAATATTATATGTATTTTTATATATGACAGTGATATGCAATAAGTAAAGATAAGTGACAGTCAATATATTTTCACAATGATCTAACCTGATGTTCCTTATTTTATTTATGCATTTATATTCAATAATGATTCTTATTGAACTTCTAGTTCAATTCAAGAATTGCAATGTATCCTTTTGTTGTCCACCATAGTTTATATGACTGAATAAATATATATCTCTACCGATGGAATTTGTATGCTTGTTATAATCAATAATCAATGTCTATGAAGAGAGGTGATCCATCACTATAGACATGTCCTTTTTGTTAACACTTGAGCGATGCCCCTTCAAGACTAATCGTAGCCCTTCCTTAACACTTCTTTTATCCTCTAATGAAATTACACCTCTTTGTAAAGAATGTTGTTCTTAACAAATCGTTGTCTTACAAAAATCCACTGCATATTATATTTTGAAACTTGCATTAGGGGAAATTTACATAAAAATGGGCCTCCTAAGGATGACATCATCAGCTTTTTGAATTATCAAAAATCAATTAAAAGATGACATCAACCGTTACGGTGATATCGTCCAAAATAAAAATAAAATTATTTATTTTATAAAATAAAACTTTCTAAAATCCTATAAATTAACTCATGATGGTTAATTTAACTCTACATATCTTATTCTATCTCAATCATCTTTCTAAATAATAAAGATTCTTTTTGTATTTTTGATTTATATTCTTAAGTTCTATTATAGAAATTATTATGTTTTCTAAGAAATACTTTCATTTTTTAGGAAAAAAAAATCTAAAAAGCATTTCAAAAATATATCAACAAATATTTTCTTAAAAATTTTCTTTTATCCTTAATAGCATTAAAAATCATAAAACCTACAATAAACATATTTAATATATTAATTCTAAATCTATAAAATCATAAATTTAAATATATATAAAATTATAAATATATAAAATCATTAATATATATATAATGATAATATTAAACTTGATTTAATATATAAAATTTATAAAAATAAAATATTAAATATAAAATAAAATATCTAAGCTACTTGCACTTTGCTACTATTTATAAATAATATAAATGTGTTTATTTACATAAACATACATAAAAAAAAATAATAGATGAATATACATTCAATTTTTGTATTTAGTACTTTTTTTAAGTTAATTTAAATTTTATATACTAAAAAAAACTTTAGAAATAAAAATTCTTCTCTCACAAATTTAAAAAAAATTCTCTTCAAAATAACATGCAAAATGAAAAATAAAAAATTTATTGGAAAAAGAAAAATAAAAAGCTAACAAATATTCACAATAAAAATATTATTGAAGACAGAAAAATAAAAACACAAAAAATAAAAAACTAAAAAATATTCATGATAAAAATTTATTGGATAAAAAAAAACTAACAATTTTAATTTATATTTTAGAGAAAGAAAACAAAAAAGCTATTGTAAAATATTCTTTCATATATATACATGTTCAAAAAAAATTAAAAATAAACTACTATAAGAGTTCGTTTTAAAATTAGGAAGTGTGGCTTTTTAAATATAACTTTTAGATAAAAGGTTTTTTAAATAAAAAATAAATAATCAAAAAAAGAAATAATTTAAAATGAAAAGTGAACTTGATTTTTTTAATAAATTATAATAGAAATATATGTTCCCACTTTAGAAAAACAATGAACTTGAGTTTAAGACTTTTTAAATAAAAAATAAACAATCAAGAAAAAAAAAATTAATGAAAATTATAATAGAAATATATGTTACCACTTTAAAAAAACAATGAACTTGAGTTTTCTAAGGAATTATAATAGAAACATGTGTCCCCACTTAACTCATGTAGTTAAGTAATTTATATTTATTTATATTTAAATAATTTGTATTATAAGAGATTTTTTTTTTTTTTTTAGAGTTTCTTAAGAGCATGGCTTAAATTTGACAGTCAACCTTGCTTGTCAAGCAATTTTTTTTATGACAGTTATATATTCAAAAGTGCCTTTCAAATACTATGGCATGCTTTAGTATAAGTAAATCATATAAAAATCAAATATATATATCATCATAATCCTATATAAATTTTGACAGTTTGTCCAAAATCTCTCCTTTCATATGATATAGTCTTTCTAAAATTTTGATTGTATTTTACAACTAAAATGCCTAAATACAGCTATACAACTATCAAATTTAAGCCCTGCTTAGGAGGCCCATTTTTTATGTAAATTTCCCCTAACGCTGCTCTTAACAAGGAGATCGCACCATATATTCACTGATCGTTACTTCTTATAAATCTGATCACTACTTATTATTTCACATTCCTTCACAAATCCTTTATAACAATTATTCTCGTCCATGAATTAGCAAGCAGCTATTGAGTATTGAGTATCGTGTATGACCAAGCACCATTAAGTTGTCGTATAAGTTATTGTTGCGATTTAGCATAATGTTACTCTCTGAATATGGTTATAAAGACATTTTGTAGTGCAAAGGCTTGAGAACTACAAGTCCCATAATTGAGAAGATGAGATTTAATGTTGAGAATCAAATTATCTTTACATTATCTAGAATGGATCTTTAGGCTCTACGGACTATATTATGTATTTCAGCCTATAGTAGCTAGCTTGTAGAATACAAGGTATTAATCAACCTTATTGATACGGAAATCTATCATTATTTGTAATTTCAAATTTGACTATTGTTAGTTATCACATCCATCTACAAGAGTGTAGATAGAAATAAATTAGAAAGTAGGTGGCCAGCATAACAATAACTGTTTAAAATTTAAATCTTTAATTTAAACATTACATCGACTTCTTCAAAATGATGATAGTCAGCTTATAGGAGAGGGGACTTGAGAGTCTGCTCTACCCAAGATTGTTTGTCCTCAAGCAATCACTAGCTAAGAAACTCTTAAATTCACCAAAATTCTAAGTTAACCTTGTAGATTTGTATTCTCGTGAGGTCATTAACCTTTATTGTGATGCTTTGACAGGAATTAGGAATTTTAAACCAAGTGATGATTATTTTGGGTTATGTTTGACTCTATGTCTTTGGAGAGTAACTTGCCTCAACTTGACTACCAATAAGATCAATACTATCCTCTAACGCATGAGGATAATTTATTGTCCAATAGTCTTCTTACTATTTCCCAATAACTCTCAACAACAAAACCAAGAGTTGGAAATTGGCAAGACTTTTTACTTAAGACAAGTTTTCTCTCATTTCCTCACCCCAAGGATCCTAGGCAATGATACAAACTCTTCATCATGATGGATTGCGGGAATGTTGTGAATATCAAGATCTCATTCCTTTGTGTAGAATTACTTTTTCTTTCGTGTAAAAGATCTAGATGTTTGAATGACAACTCCCCTTAGATAACATATGTTTCATTTTGTGTAAACATTCAAACAGAGTTTACGATAAGTTTGTTTCTAAGGAGGAGCTTATAGGGTTTTTTTTTTTTAATTAACCTAGTCAAACATTTGTTATACCCATAGATAATTAATATTTAAGTACAATTATATGGGATTGATCAAGTCAATAAAATGAAAGATATACAATAGTTTAGCATTCCTAGCAAGAAATAGGACTTAAATTTATAGGTTTACCCTAATATCCAATCACTTCTCTTTGACATATCTCCATGTTTGGTACCAAATTTATTTTCATATCTTGGGAAAGTGCCTGATTAAACAATATCAATTTATCCCAAGGTTTGATAGATGAGAATGATCCTAGGATTTGTGGGTTATGGGCCCATAATATAACTTAGCATAGGCTTATGTAACAATTTTGTTGTAACTTGATTTGTATCAAATTTATCTAAGGTACCTACATGCCTAATACTGATGTCCTTGATCCCTATGAATGTGGAGTTACTTTGAAATGATCTACTATAGAAGTGAATTTGGTCCCCAGACAAGGTTCACTAGATCAATTTTATAGGTTATATTTGGTATGGATTGGATTGTATCGCCACTGTTTCAATAAGTATGGGATAGATCACTTGATTGTACATTTGATCTTGTTCCAAAGGAATAGAACAATTTATTTTCAATGATGTTCCTCTTCCATGAAGCTTGATGAATTATCTTATGATAAATTTCCAAATTTGTAGGTTCCTAAAGAATTGAGTTGTCTTCATTACATTCTCTTAAAATTGTTGTTTTGGCTTTTAAGAGATTGATCATCCTAGGTCAAGATGATACTATAGTGTACTTAAACCTTGATGTTTGAAAGATAACTTTAATCCATCATTGTATCCTTAGTTATGCCTAAGTTTTCGTGACAACTAGATTTTCATTTGAGAATTGGAAGTCAAATTATATCGTTTAGTGATTATGATTGATTGTTCCTTCCGTGGGAAACTTGTGATATTTTGATTGCTTGATTTCCTGATGACTAGATGAGTGACGGTTGCTTATGTCTATGAATTGATTTATCCTTTATATCTATTTCTTGAAGGAGTCACTACTCTTCTTGGCTGCTTTTTTTGAGAATAATACTTTACCTTTGAGTTGATTGTTAGATTTGTTTCTTATTGATGGTTTCTTCACAGGGAAATGATTCCCCTTTTATATTTTATTGTTAAGGAAGTCCTACATTTGAAGGGTCACACTTTTCGTATTTGGAGTTTCATCCTTTCTCGCATCATTATTATTTTTGAGAACCTAATTTAATTTATCTATAAAATTACTTAGGGTTCTATTCTCAATTGAATTCCTCAATGATGTTTTGGATGTCTTTCTTAAATGAAATGTTCTCTCCTTTTATATCTCAACTTTGAGGGAGTCATACTTTTTCACTTCACTAGTTACAACTCTTCATTATTACACAAGTTAATTTGTTAGTGTTTCTTAACCCAAGAAGCGTTTGACAAATAAAGCTTTGATAAATTTGGCATTTTCATAATTTTTTTAGCATAAAGTAATATTGAACACACAGAGTAAATTTGTTGAAGAAACATTAGACATGAAGCAAACACATAGATATACGTAATACATGAAGTGTATGTGATACACGAAGTATACACGTAGGACACAAAGCATGAAGCATACTCATAAATACATGTGATACACGAAGTATACATAAGACAAAAAGTATACGCATAAATACACGTAATACACGGAGCACGAAGCATACACGCAATACACGAAGTATATGCATAAATACATGTAATACACGAAATATGAAGCATACACGTAATATATAAAGTATACACATAAATACATGTAATACGCGAAGCATGAACTATACACAGTACACAAAGTATATGCATAAATATACATAATACACGAAGCATGAAACATACACGTAAATACATGTAATACACATAGTATGCACATGAATATACGTAAGTCATGAAGTATACACATGAATACACGTAAGTCATGAAGTATACACTTGAATACACGTACGTTATGAAGCATATACATGAATGTACGTAAGGCATGAAATATACACATGAATACACATAAGTCATGAAGTATACACTTGAATACACGTAATTCATGAAGTATACACTTGAATACATGTAAGTCATGAAGTATACACTTAAATACACGTAAGTCACGAAACATATACATGAATATACGTAAAGCATGAAGTATACACTTGAATACATGTAAGTCATGAAGTACACTTGAAGCATATACATGAATATACGTTGTATCAACTATCATTCACAAGATGGCAAGAAAGATGCTCTGATACCATTTGTAATGTCCCTCACCTACATTGCTTTAAAAATTCAAATGCCACAAGTTAGGTTTATGATTTACCACATAGAATATCTTTTAAATTACATAATACCATTTGTAATGTCCCTTACCTAAATTGCCTTAAAAATTCAAATGCCGCAAGTTAGGTTTAGGGTTTATGATTTACCATAGAATATCTTTTAAATTACATAATTCTTGGACTTGAATTCTGCAGTCATAACATAAGAAAAACATATACAAAATATAGATATACATATATACATCTTTAATCATTAGGGTTAGACAAAATTATATTGCATTCAAATTCATAAATAATATCACTATAGAGAAATCATATATTCATTATTATGCAACTAATTCAGTTTGCTTGTGAAATTCAGCCATAGAAGAGGGGTATAGGGAGGCATGGCAGGGTGCCTTAAGACAACCGTTCTCCCTCCATACAGTCCCCCCACCATTCTTCTTTGACCAGAGATCTTAAATTTGTCAATAAACCCTCAACATGGAGATTAGGAGGAGAGTTTTGCCCTCAAGTGCCTTTTCTCCATTTCACAGGGCAATAGGGTGCCCTAGTAGCTGTTCTCTCCCTACTTACCACTATAAAAGGGTACCCTTAGCCGTTATCTCCCATAGTGCATACTTCCTTCTTGTCCTTGTTGACAGATTAATATATTTTCACAATGATCTGCCTAATGTTCCTTATTTTATTTCTGCATTTATATTCAATAATGATTCTTATTGAACTTATAGTTCAGTTCAAGAATTGCAATGTATCATTTTGCTGTCCACCATAGTTTATATGACTGAATAAATATATATATCTCTGCCCATGGAATTCGTATGCTTGCTGTTATAATCAATAATCAATGTCTATGAAGAGAAGTGATCCATCACTATAAATATGTCATTTTTGTTAACACTTGAGCACTGCCCCTACAAGACTAACTGCAGCCCTTCCTTAACACTTCTTTTGTCCTCTAGTGAAATCGCACCTCTTTGTAAAGAATATTGTTCTTAACAAATCGGTCTTACAAAAATTTACTGCATATTATACTTCGAAACTTGCTGCTCTTAACAAGGAGATCGCACCATATATTCACTGATCGCTGCTGCTTATAAATCTGATCACTACTTATTATTTCACATTCCTTCACAAATTCTTTATAACAATTATTCTTGTCCATGAACTCGCAAGCACTTATTGAGTATTGAGCATCGTGTATGACCAAGCATCACTAAGTTGCCGTATAAGTTACTGTTGCGATTTAGTATAATTTTATCTCTGAATATCGTTATAAAGACTTTGTAGTGCAGAGGCTTGAGAACTAAAAGTCCCATAATTGAGAAGATGAGATTTAATGTTGAGAATCAAATTGTCTTTGCATTATCTAGAATGGACCTTTAGGCTCTACAAACTGTATTGTGTATTTCAGCCTATAGTAGATAGCTTGTAGAATACAAGGTATTAACCAATCTTATTGATACACATATCTATCATTATTTGTAATTTCAAATTTGACTATTGTTAGTTATCACATCCATCTGCAAGAGTGTAGATAGAAATAAATCAGAAAGTAGGTGGCCAGAATAACAATAACTATTTAAAATTTAAATCTTTAATTTAAACATTACATCTACTTCTTCAAAATTATGATAGTCGGCTTATAGGAGAGGGGGCATGACACTGGACTATACTTCCCAAAAACCAACTCAAAGTTGAAAGGCATGACTATAACATACCCAAGAATAACTACCCCAAAGCCGAAGTTCTTATACCATTTTAATTTTTATATAACTAAGTTGCCCGGGAGTAATTAAGTGAAAAAAACCTATTATCTATGTTATAATGGAAATTGTCAATAATAGAGATTTTCCAGAGTGACTTTTATGGTCTGTGGGCATGGATATAATCATATAACTACACGTCTTCAGGAAATATATTTGGAGCCTTGAGATAAATTAGAGGATAAAGAAGCAAATCATATTTGGAGCCATAAGGGTGCAAGCTACACAAGTTTCTCAGGAGGCTGGCACAAATACCTAGCTAAGAATGTAGAAACTTGTACATAACAGTATCACACTTGATAAACATGCTTGTCATTTGTAGGTAGGGTGATAAATGCTTTGAGTACACTCCAGATGGTTATATCCTGGATTTGATTCAATACTGGTAAATATAAAGGTAACTATGAACATCACAATTTCACTACTATCATTTCATCATATGGTCCAAACAAACTGGAGAAGACGTGCAAACTCTGATCCTGACCAGCATCATTGGTGAAAGATGATTCCCAAGAATGAAGCATTATCATTCTAATATAAGTTGACTAGACAGAGAAAACGAGATTGATGATTTTGAAAAAGTGGCAGTTCAATCATTCTTCCTACTAGTTTAACAATTCCAATCAAGTATATTTTGTACAAAGAAACTAATATATGGACCAAAAACAATACCTGAAATAATTATTTCAGTACCAAAAATGTATTTTGGCAGGCAACTGTACAACAGACCTTCCGTTTTAGTAGATTATCCATGATCGAATATATTAAGAAAGACCTTGTGCAAAATCTCCATTGACAAGATCCTTGGTTGGATAAATATCAAAAACCATGTTTAACAGTCATATGTATGTTGCAGATTGAGTTCCTCCATGGAAAATTTTCATGTAACATATTCACACTTCCGATCAGGGGAACAAGGCAACACAGGCTTGCCTTCTGAAAACATTTTGACAGACCCCATAATGAACTTAACTAACATTTAGCCATTCATATAAAGTGATCAGAACTGTGCACTTGCATGTCTCATGCAGCAGCATTTCAGGGGATTGTAGCACAACTTTGGGCAACATGTATGCAAGAGGGTGTTGACTACTTGCAAGTTGCAACACACTAAGGAAGCAATACAGCCCACACTTTGATAAATTCTAGCCAATGCAGCATGCTTGGAAGTAAGCTCATAAACAGGCTTGCAGATGTGGCATCTCCCGAATCCTCACTCTTACAGGTTTAAATGGATTGCATATATTTTTATGGTATCATCTGATTATATAAGGCACATTGGACCCCTTCAGAAGATTAGCACCATTAAAAGGATTGATCTCACAAGAAAAAGTCGGTGGCATGCCTCCACCATTTCCCTACAATCATAGCCTCTATCTACTCTCACGTTGTGAACCATGCTCCAAGAGCTTAGCTAATACACTGCGCATTTTTTCAAGAGCAACTGGTTTTAATAGCACATCATCCATTCCAACTTTAAAACAATTTTCTCTTGTTGCTTTGTCTGTGCTTCCAGTAAGAGCTACAAGTAATGGCCTTTCATGTTGATGAGGAATCATTTCCTGAATGCGAATGGCAACTGCAAATCCATCCATGTCTGACATGCATACATCTAGAAATAATACCTTGAAATTCTGCCCAGCCTGTGATATAGCTTGTAAGCACTCACGACCCGAACTAACAACTGTCACATCACACCCTAAACGAGCAAGAAGGCCCCTCGTAACCATCCGGTTAACCCTGCAAGATCAACAAGAAACAGCTATCACCATCATTATAGAATCCAATGATAGCTAGGATAGGGCAAGCACAACATAACTCTATGCTATTGAAAGAACCACAAGTTCCACTCTTACTTCCTAAAAACAATTAACTGAATGACATTTTAATGAGATTTTATAAATAGTCACTAGAAAGAACAGCCAAAGGTAGAAAGAGGCACTATAGGA
This sequence comes from Cunninghamia lanceolata, assembly GCA_027924645.1. Taxonomy (NCBI): domain Eukaryota; kingdom Viridiplantae; phylum Streptophyta; class Pinopsida; order Cupressales; family Cupressaceae; genus Cunninghamia; species Cunninghamia lanceolata. Next base: position 11,710,959 of record BSBN01001272.1, on the reverse strand, counting down.
CACATACAAAACACAGACAGCCACCTGAATGTCATTTTTAAAACATCCAGCAAATACAAAGCCTCCCATATATTTTGTGTCTTAAAAAACAGTTCCTTTGAAGGCCCAATGTTTTATATACAAACAGGCAAAATCTAAAATGCAAGTTAAATTGCCAAAGGAATTACTAAGGCTTTGTTTACATCACAGACACGACCAACTAGTTTTCTTAAACCATAGAAATACAGTGGAGATAAACCAAGCATGGAGATGAAATAAATTTTTTAGGTGGAGAGATATAGAGATTACTTGCCCATTATCATCTGTCACGAGGACTTTCAGCCCAGCAAAATCTGTGTTATTGGAATTAGATTGAATGGAAAATGCAACTTGATGATCCAATTCATTTTGAAGGTCTGGAATCCCCAGCTTAACAATAAATATTGCAGTAGAGCCCTTGCCTAATCCTTCACTCTCGAGCCATATATGACCCTCCATTAGATTTACAAACCTGTATTATGAATCACAGAAAATAATAACATAGTATCCATCATTAAACAAAATTGCAAAATCCCAGGTACAGAATCAACTTTAAAAGACTGTCTCTGTTTTACAAAGAACCTGCACCTCTTGCAAATGGCTAGTCCAAGACCAGTGCCACCATAAGTCCTAGTTGTCATCACATCAGACTGCACAAATTTATTGAACAGCTTTGGAATATCCTGAGGATTGATTCCCAGGCCAGTGTCCTTCACCTGTGTATCCATATCACCAATATTGGAAGTATAAAATAATAATAGTTAAAAGAGTCAATTTCATTGGCTCATAGATGCAGAATCTAAGAAGGTTTAGGGGTACAAACTCTCATACTTCTTCAAACTGTGTATGCCAGTAGAAAGCTCTAGTTACAACTAAGTAAACATATTTTATACATCAATTTGAATTTTGAATTAAGAAATCCATTCAGATTTCAGAAAATGATTGTAATTGACATTAAATTTCTAAAACCTTATTCACATGTGTTTAAAATTCATTTTGGACCTTATGCTAAGGTTTATCCCTTATTCTTCAACTTTTCCCTTTTGGAGGAGGTTTCATTAAGTTTTGGTGGGTAGGACATTCCAGGATATCAATTGTGTACCCTGATCAGCCCCTAGACTAAATGTCCTATGCTGATATTTTGTTTCTTAATCATTAAAATCCAAATTATAAATATGCGATTAAATACCTGCACTCTTAGATAGAAATGAAAGTCGCCCTGCACCGGGTAGAAATCTGGAACACGTGGATCTCTCAGGGCTTCCGGCCTCTCTAATTGTGCTGTCACTGAAATACTACCTTCCCTAGAGAACTTCACAGCATTCCCTACCACATTCAATACAATTTGCATAAGACGTTTGTCATCACCAACAGCATACTGTGGTAGGTCTGGGGCCAGAGTCATTGACACTGACAACCTCTTCACAGATGCAATGGGTTTTACAAGATTATGAACCTGCCATGCAAAACTGGTCAGTGCACCTTGCAATGAAGCAAAACATTGGAAAGCATGTGCCTCTACTTTCATTTAAAACCATTCATCATTTTTGTTATTCATTGTAAAAATGTGAAATCTGGAAAACAAAACAAGGTTGCAACACATGCCTCACGGAACATAGCAGGAAGATTAAATTTCCGAATGTTGAGTTCCAGGCTCCCATCCTCAAGCCTAGAAAGATCTAAAACATCATTCATAAGTGTGGCAAGGAGATTACTACTCTTCAAGATTGTCTCAACCATCGAACGTTGTTCCGGAGTCAACTCTGTCTCCTGAAGAAGTGAAGACAGGGCAATAATAGCATGCATTGGTGTGCGCATCTCATGGTTCATTACAGCTAAGAAGTCATTACGTGCACGGATAGCTGTTTCAGCCTCTTGGCGAGCTAGATCAAGTGCAACATTTTGCTCCATCAGTAGGTCACGTGCTCTCATTGATTCTTCAAGAATTGCAGCATGGGAGAGGGCAACAGCCACCTGCAGACAATGATTATAGATGTGAATTGTTAATTAGAGATTCATTTGGACATTTGATTCCTGTACGAGGAGGACAATACCTTAAGCCACACATTAAATCAGGCAAGAAGAAAACAATTGTGGAAGACTCTAGGCATTTCCTTGCAGCATGAGAACATTCATGATAGAAGAATAATTCCTCCATGTTAGAAAAACATGGACCATGAGAGTTGCTGCAGACCAAAACTGAGAGATTGAAGTACAAAGAAGAGAATTTTTTTAACATTTTCTGTACAGACATGTATTGCAAACATTAAAATGCAACTATGAGAAGACTGGAAATTAAAACTACCTGCACATCAGAAGGTGACGGCAAGGAGATAAGCATTGATTTTCAAAATTCACAGTTTAATTTATAATTTTATATTTCTGCTCATGTCAGTTGAGGGTGACCTTAAGTCAACCAAGTTCATCTCTCTAATGGTTGAGGACCTAAATGCCCAAAATGTGCTCCATTGTCTCCTAGATATCTCTATCAAACCTTCAGTTTTGTATTTAAATTTTCCTATACGCGCTTTTGACAATATAATGTCTGTAATTAGAATTTGTAGATCTTTCCATCTTGTAAGAGGGACACAAAAATGTAAATAATATTTTATGTAGTAAAAGAGAGTCTCGCTGTGATTTTTTTTTATTTTCTCATCAAACTCTTTCATACATTGTACTTTCCTTTTCCTTTTGGTCATGTTAATTTCAGTTTTTTCTTCTCAACATGGCTATTAGGCATAAAGGCCATTGCATGACTTGGCACCCCAATGGAATAGAGTTCAGTGGCTCCTATGCACTGAGTCATATTAATCTGATGTAATTATATAAGTATCATAACTCTCAATCACCTATATATCAAACAAGGTGTTAACATTTTGAATAACATTGTATTAGTGTAGTTCTTACATATTTAATATCACACACATTATACACAGATACCACATGCAATACTTTTGTTTTAAACAGTTCAATTACTATATTGCAAAATAATCTCTTAACTACAGGTTTCTGATAACCAATAACTCATTGACAGAACAATGAATAGGTACAAAAAAATTCTGTAATGATAAACGTTCCTTTTTTATGATTTAGCAGATTTTTGTATCTTCGCAGTCAAAAGAGATTTCATTTCCAAAACACTTTTAACATTTTTCTTTTCCACTTTTGGTGCACATTTACAGTCCATATTTCCTCCGCATTTCTTCTCTTTGCTAGACAAGAAAACCTCTGATGTTTAGATACTTTGATGAGTCTCAAAATAAGGAGAAAATTATCCAAATATTGTTATTATGAAATGGTTCTTTATAATTCTATGGCAGCATTATCTCAGCTGACTTCAAAGTGATCATGAGTCAACTCCATGAATCAGATCTGCTCTGCCCTATATATGGAGTTCCACTAAGATAGATAGGGCACCCATAGTTGCCTGCCCGGGGGTTTCGCCCATCTACTCTGATAGTTGGGTTCTGTTCCAGTGAGCCCCCTTCTTTCTTCAGCCCCGACCTTCTATAGAGGCCTTGCTTCTGGCCAGCCCTGTGTAGAAATAGGACACTGCTTCAGAGAGTAAATCCCAGAACCAAGTGCCCTATTTCTACAAAGGGCTGACCATGACGACATCCAAGCATCCATCAATGCCTGGCTGGATCCTGCTCTTTCCAGTGCTTGCCTGATTAGTTTTAATGAGTTAAAATTTTGGTGAACAAAAAAGCAGTTGATGTTTGACATGTTGGCAAACTTGACAATCCAATTCAATTATCTTTCAAACAACCTCTTCGTAGCAAAGAGGAGAGGGGACAAACACAAACCAATAAGAAAACATAAATTGATTTTGCAAAGAGAAGCACAGGAATAAAACATTAAAACGGTGCCAAAAGAAGGTAAAACTTAATAATACCGAAACTCTGATGTAGGAAAAACTTAATAATATTGAACCTCTGATGTCACCCAGAGGGGAGATCAAGCCTTCTGAGAGTGCAAATCAAATGTGGGACCATATAGGTGGATTATTTATGGCAGCTGAAGTAGAATGGTAGAAGGAAATTTACAGGAAAATGTTGCGTTAGGCTATAAATTTGACTATCTTTATTTGCAGACCGATATGCCTCCAATTATAAATTATGTAATCGTTACTGCAGCAATCCAGTCACTATGGTTTAAACTGAACTCAAAAATTGAAAAAAGAAACAAAATTAACTCGATATTCATTATCCTAAATTGTTTGGGAGAGAACATTGAATTCCTTTCCGCAAGAGTTTAAACCTTTAGCTTATTGAGATTTAGACTTAATTCAAAAAACTTCAACTGATAGTAAACTGGAAGCAGAAATAGGTAAAAATGATTAAGGTAGTTTTTTAGGTCACAGCCAAACAAGACTCCAATTTGGTGAATGAGACCCCCATTACACAAGCATTCCACAAGGGGATTTTTTCTTCTTTTCATTTACCTTATATAATGTTGATTAAGCTGTATAGTCCTACCCCACTCTAGTTTTGAACATGCAACCTCCAATATGGAGTGCACACATCTTCACCATTACCATAACATGCAGTAAGCTGAAAACAAACATCACAAACAAAGCAAAGGAAACTGCAACCTGTTGATGATGTTTTCTTGACAACAACAACATTAGAATAAAACACCAAGTGCTCTATCCTCTCTTGAACAAAGCGTCTCGAATGCTAAACTACGTGATCAAACAAGAACGCTCCAAGGTTCCTTGTACGTGATTTGCAACGGATAGCCTCGGTGGTATGATGTGATAATGCTGTTTACACAAAGGGACTTACGCAGAATTTATTCATCACTCCATTCAACTATGTACTCTTTCCTTGTGAAATGGAACTTTTCAAATCAGCTATGAAAAAAAAATAAAAAAGGAGAAGGGGTTAAGAAGGCTATTCTAAGGACAATGATGTGATGAACGATGCTATGGTAGACAAATTCCCTTAGAAACCAAATTTCACTTCGCCATGACAAGCAACAACTACATGAAATAGGTGCAATCTCCAAAGGATAAACCAAGGATTTTCATATTGTTGACACACTCCAAAGTACCCACAGCTGGCGCAACTCGAAGGAGCATCAACAATCGAACTATTTGCAAGATGTGGTTTAGGCTAACTTTACATGATGGCTTACCGTTGACAAGCCATCAAAAGTATGAACCAACAGGAATTCATCAAATATCATTGCATATATCCATTACATCAATGAACTCTATCTACTTTATCATCTAAGCTACTTGGAACCACATCTCAACCATCTTGGAGAATAAGAAACCATGTGAACATTCCTTGATCGTACAAGATCATCATGCGAACAACAACAATGAGCTTGTATTGATTTAGGAAGTGTTTTGTCTACAACAATCTCATATATCTCTTCAATGACTTCGAAGAGCTCTTTCTACTCTACTCCTATTGCCATAGTATCTACTCCTACTCTATCTTCTTTTAATGATTCTCCTCTAATGTATCTTCTAATGTCCTTTTACAAATGAGAGAAGTGAGCTTTATATAGAGCTCAAGAATTACAATGAATGGCCCAGATTGATTTAACAATCAACGGCTGAGATTGAGACAAGGCAGTTTGTTACAAAATTTCCTATTTTTAGAACATGAAAGAGGCAATGAAGGCACGTTTCCCAATGTGATAAGCATCTTTATGGTGGGCCCTCTTTAATGAATGACATGGCAAAATGCAATTGGCTGGATGATGTGTACATGCCACCTCAGCATCTTTAAACAAACTAGTCTGGTTCACCTCATGTTCACTTTACTTAGAATATTTTCTTCTTGTTGTCTTGATGTAACTCATGGATCGCTTTGATGATCATGTTCATCTCTCATCTTGTGATGTTGTTCTTGTAGGACTCTGGACTCTTGGAGTGAGGTGGAAGATGTCTTGTGTGTGACTTCTTGCATATGATGGATGCACATGAAATAGACAACTCTGGATGATGACTCCTTCTCATGCATGGTGAAGTGATATTCCTCGGACAGTCGCATGAAGTAGAAGATATGTTGTGCACGAGTCCTTGGAGTAGATTACATGATGATTGTCCTTTTGGCGCGTGAAATGTGAGCTTCTGAATGATGACCTCCGTCAAGATGTGTATGGTGAAGTGACAACCTTTCACTGATCCTTGCCTCGTACGGATGATGCTCTTCATGATGAACTACACTTGTAACCTTGATCATCATAGACTAGCTCCCCTCTGCATGGCGTGGATATCTTCCTCATCCAGACATACGAAGTCTTCAAAGCAAGATGAACTTGATGTAAGAGCTCTCCTCCATGTGGTGACGATGACAAACTTGAGCAACTTTCCTCCAATCTTTCCTTGAGCGGGTTTGAGGGTGATGTCCGGAGAGTGTGATGTAGAGGAGGTGAGTTGTCCAAGTGTAGAGCTCAGGGCCGCCTAGCATGGGTAGCTTGGGGGTTAGGGTGTGGATTCTTTCTCTTAAAGTTCATTCCTCTCCTCATGAAGATCCCTTTCTCCAACTTCCTTAAGACTTAGCCAAGTTTCAAACTTCTCTCTTTGAATGATCCTCTCAAGGATGTGAAGCATCATGATGAGTTAGAGAGTCAAGATAGGGTAGCTACAATGCTTAGACATCAAAACTCCAAGCTCAACTCTCTAGGCCGCCCAGGTAGGGCGGGTTTGAAAGTAGGTCTTGGATTTTCAACACTTAGAAACTTCTTACTCCTTCAACTTAACATCTCTCCTCTCCTTGGTACCATCTTGATCATTGAAATCAAACAAACTTAGCAATTTATGTTATTCCTCATCCTGAGCAGTTTTGAAGAGAGTGTTTGGAGTGCTTGATGTGGCAAATGATGCAATCCTCAAGGACCTCTTGAGGCCGCCCAGGTAGGGCGGCTTTAGAGGTAACCCTTGGACTTCAACTTAAAACTCACTTGATCCTTCTAAAACCTTAAAGTTTCCATCAAAACTTCTTCACCTTCTAATGCTTTGTTCTCGAAACACTTCAAAAACTTGATCACTTTCTCCTAGGGCGGGATTGTAAGTACTATCTGGAGAGTGTTATGGGGTGGTGAAGACATCATCCATGTCTTCATGCCAAAGTCGCTCAGATAGGGCGGGTTGAGGAGTGACACTTGGAATGTAGCTTTGACTTCACTCAAACTTATAAACCTTACTTGCCAATCATCATATCTCAGTGCTCTGTGCATGAAAAACCTCAATACTTAACCATTTTTTCTCCTAGGGCGGTTTTGAGGACAGTGTCTGGAGAATTTCATGTGGCAGGAGACATCATCCGTGAACACCCTGTGAAACCGCCTAGGATGGGCGGGTTTGGATAGCACCCTTGGATTTTCATACTTAAAACATTTCATTCATTTCAATCGTGATCATTTCACCTTCTGAGTGTCACCTTCTTTCATCTTTCATCAAGTAAACTTGCAAATTGTACCTTCTACACCCCTGAGCAGTCCTGGAGGCAGCATGTGGAGAGTTTCATGTGGCAGGAGACAAAGTCCAAGACCCCCTCTTGAGGCCGCCCAAGTAGGGCGGGTTTGGATAGCACCCTTGGATTTTCCTCTTGAAGCTTCAAACTGATAAAGTCTAACATGGAGTTTATCAATCTTAAGTCAAAAAACATTACAAGCTTTCATATCAACCCTTCCATATGCAGACTCTGACCAAGAAGATGTACCTTGTTAACTCCGGTCTTGATCACTCAAAGTGTTCTATGAAACATTCTAAGGCGTGACATGTGTCTGACTTATCTAGTGTCCCTTTCTGCATGTGTTTTGAACCAGGACTTAGGCTAAGACTCGAAAACCAAACTAAACCTAAGCAAAAATTAGGTGGTCCCCATTTGCAATGGGGCGATGTGTGATGAGGTCACAACACAACCAAGATAGGTTCCAATGCAACTATCATGTGCAAATCCATTGGAAACAAACAGAAAGTAAAATATGAGTCTGCAAATTCAATGAGTGTTGTTGACTCGAGCTGTTGAAAACCAAACTAGAAAATGATGAGGACAACATTATCAAATAGGAAAAGAGATCCAAAAAACATGTAAATCATAATCATTATTATTAACACAGTGAAACCACCCAAAAAACACCATAGCAAATGTAACCCTAAAGCTGACTGGAAGCAAACAAAAGCTAGTATACTATGGACACGACTGCCAATGCAAATAAGTTTAAAAACTAGCCAATAATAAAAAACGTCATCCTCAAATATCATGTTCTTAAAAATACCAATCAAGAAAGGATAATAAAAACAGCTTCACATGACGATGCTCACAATCAAGTAGTCATATGGAATCAAATATAGATGATAACGAATATTACCTGTCTATATGTATGTGCTAAACCCTTAAAATCCACAACCGTATAAGTTTTAAAAATAACAAACCATGGAGGCAAACCCCAACAGAGAAAATTAAAAAAAAAAAAAGACTACAGACAGTACTACAAGTGTTTTCAGTAAATGACTGAACCTACACACGAGACATTATCAACCAAAGTTGCATGGATACGGATATGGTATCGGATACGGATACGGCTATTTTTCAAGGCCCCTAATATGGATACAGCTGGATACGCCATTCATACAAAGCACATATACACATACATATATAACACAATTTTATAATGCCACATATTTAGATATAGTTTCATCATCAAAGAAAAATGTAAATATATTGAATCTTGATAGAATCGCATATTATCCAAAATGTCATCACTATTCTCTTGATGTTGGAGTTCTAGATCATCATCTACACTCTCAGAAACGAATGAAGATGCACTAGAGGATCCTCCTGCTGTGTCAGAATTCTCAACAATGGGACTGAGATGTGTCAATGCATTAATGGATACATCAATGTCACTCATCTCGGGCTGCACATCCCAAAATCTACTAGGTCCCTTCATGTAGTCTGTGGAGGAATGTGACAGGAGACGAAGATTGCAATGGACATATACAAGGTCCTCTGCTTTACTAGCTGCTAGCCTATTTCATTTCATAGAATGGATGAAGCCATATGTGCTCCATTTCCTCTCAAATGCTGAAGAACTCGAAACTTGGAAAAAGAAATTGATATTACAAGTTACAAAGAGTAATACAATCAACTAAAAATAAAATAAGAAATAATTTGAAATAGAATATAATTTGTATAATGTTAAACCTGTGATAGAAGTTTGATAGCTAGTTTTTGCAAATGTTTAGTCGTGGCACCATGGAAGTTCCACCACTTCACAGGGTCCATTATTTTCTTATCTGCCATTGCATCAACATCCGCATAAGTTCCATCGGAGGATGCAAAGCTCCCAAACTCATCTCGAATCTCCGCTGCAACTCTAGGATCTGTAAACATCTTGAAAGCTTTTTTATATCTGTCAACTACCTCAAGATCCATATTTGGTGTTGTTCTATTTGGCATTGCCAACATGTCAGCATGGTAGTACTTGGGGTTCAAAGCATATGCCAAAAGTTGCAAAAGAGTTGTCATTTTATCCCACCTCTTCTTGATTATCTCATATATTTGGTTATAAAAAAAATTCTGAAGGGTCTTGCTCTTTTGCTATGATTATGTCTCTAACTCGCTCCACCATTGTATCTATACAATCATAGATGTCCCCCAACATTGGCTTATCTGTGTCACAACGACGAATGAGGGCATATATTGGCTCTGTGAAAGAGAGCACATAGTCTACTTTAGCCCACCAATCATCATCCAGAATGATTGTCCTGATATTATTCGCTCTATCTGTTTGAGATTGCCTCCAAACTACCCAAATATCACTAATCACCATGCTTTTCAAGGCTTGTTTTACATCCACAAGCCTTTTAAGAACAATGTAGTACGTGGCAAAGCGAGTTTCAACCACCTTCAATTTAAACATTAAAAAGAAATACAAAATATAGTTAGAATAAATTTCAAATTACAAAATGATATATTTCAATTTTCAAAATACAAAACATACTTAGAATATAGAAAAGTTACCTTCAATAGCTCCAACTTAGCGAATTGTCTATAAATGGATTGTGACATGTGGTGATTACAAATGAACATTTGAATTTCTTCGGCATCGTCATAAATCTTTTGTATCCATTGTATTTTGCCAATTTTTTGTAGCATCAAGTTCAAAGAATGCACTGCACATGGAGTCCACCAAATGTTTGAAATCTTGCCTCCACAACCAACCCTGCTGCTCTGCATACCTTCGCATTATCTGTGATCACTTGAACAACATTTTCTGGCCCCACTAATTCAATTGCTTCAATTAGAATATTAGCAATAAATTCAGTATCCTTTTCATCGGCCTTGCATTCAACTGCTTTCAAGAACATTGCCCCCTTTGGGGACATTGCAATCACATTGATCAGTGGCCTATTTTTAGCATCCTTCCATCCATCACAACAAATGATAGAAACTCCTGAGATTTTTCATGAAGACTGAATCCCCTGCAATTGTCTATCGATAATATCTTTTTCTTTAGCCAAAAGAGTGGTACGAACCTTCTCATAACCTGGACTTTTGTATCCTTTTGGGGCCTCATTAATTGAACTGACCATCTCTTGCCAATATGGAGAGCGCACCACATTAAATGCAATCCCATTTGCATACAAGCAATGAGCAATGTTTTGATCTATAACCTCTCGACTTTGCAAATTAAACGATTTTTCAAGAGGTCCTAAATTGCTCCTCTTATGACTTGCAGATGTCCTTGAAGCTGATTGTGGATGCAAGGGGGGTCTATTTAGAGTTGACTTTTGTTTTGCTGCTTGAGCAAGATTATTGGCTTCATCTTGTTCTTTTTGATATTTTGCAATTTTGGCAGGTGACAACCCCTTTCCCGGTCAGCCATCAACATTTGGACCAAGACATACAGCACACCTTGTCCCTGTTATGTGGCAAAGGTGCCCACAAACCCTCGTATAGGAACCTTTATACTCTTTTAGACACTCTTGACATATCCATCTGTATCCTCCACAAACTTGAATTTTCTCAACAATGGTGACGTATTTCCACAATGGAGATCTAGGGTCCGGTTTGATCCACTTCTTATTGTTTTCTGATACTTCAACATTGGACGATGGTGGTGCCATGAATAATATCCTGGAATAATTAAAACTTACAATTTTAATAAGACATTTAAATCAGAATAATTAAAACTTAAAATTTTAATAAGACATTTAAATCTAAAATAAAATAAATCTAAGATTCTAAAGTATTTGCAAACCTAAATATATTCACTTTCACTTTTAATTTTTTTAAATAATAAATTTAATTTTACATATATTTTATAACTGAAATAAATTAATAAAAATATATATTTAAATTATTAAATATTTTTATAAATAATCTTCAATTACAATAAATTAATAAAAAAGTTTGATGTTTATATAAACATTTTAAATTTAATAAAATAAAAATATAAACTCATAAAATATAATTTATAAATATAAACTTCTAACTTTTTTAAATTTAATAAAATAAAAATTATAAACTCATATAATATATTATTAATAAACATTTTACATTAAGCGTTTTAAATAAAATAAAATATAAATATAAATATAAATTATAAACTTAAGTATATATGACATTGATATCTTTAAGGTTCAAATTTAATAAAACAAAAATAAAACAAACCCTCGTATACCTGCGATCGGTGCAGAAAATAGGTTTCGTCGACTAGTGAGTCCAGTGACTGAGGAAATGCCGACACTGCGATAGAAATTGCAGAACAGGTTTCATCATTTCGAAAATACACGAACTCACGAACTAGATTTCAAAAATCACGAACTCGGAATTGCAAGGTTTCGAAAATACAAATGTCAAACTATGTTACCGGATTCGCCTGTCAGAGGACCCGATGCGGGTGCGGTGCGGCTCGGGTGTGGGTGCGGGTGCGGGTTACCCTGTGGGTGCGGGCAGGGTGCTGCACAAAAGTGCTGGGTGCGTCCCGGACGCACCTGGGTTCGCTGGGTGCGAACCCAGCCTCAAAACATAGCACCCGGAGCGCACCCGGAGCGCACCCACGGACCTTTCAAATTTTTTTTATGTTTTTTTCACTTATAACACAATTTAATATTATTTGAAACATTCAAAAATGCAAATATAACCCTAAAAAGTCATTATAAACACTCTTTTGCCATTTTCAACTCATTCTTTCATTCCAAAACACAAAAATTGTCCATTGTGGCTGAACTAAAGAATTTTTTTGTGGTTGAAGAAAGAAGCTTGAAGATTGAATCCTGAAGGTTGGAAGTCGATTGCTCCACCATTCCTACTCATTTCCAACGGTTTAGAGGCTGCCAAGAAGATCAAAGGAAGAGATTTTTGCAAAGAGGTAGGTTTTCTATTCATATTTTTTTTGCATTTTTGAACAACAAACAAATTCTTTTCAACTTGTTTTTTTTTTAAAACTATTTATATGAATCATGAATGTATCACCATGCTTTTGTTTTTGTTTTGATTTTTGAAAGTTTTGAGTTTTCATTGTTTCCATTTTGTTTACAAAATTTATTGCCACACCCACAGGTGACAGTAATCACAATGGCAGCTAGTTCTAGCTCAGGATCACAATCAAAATTCAAAATCGATCCACACTCACCTCTTTGGAGGCATGTTGAAATGATTCAACAACAACCAGGTGGTGGGGGTTACCTTTGGAAATGCAATGGCTGTGATGTGCAATACAACAGTTCATATAGTCGGGTGAAAGCCCATTTGTGTAACATCCCTGGGATGGGGATCAAAGCTTGCCCAGGAAAGAGTAATAAACCTATACCACGAGAGCAAGTGCTGGCATATATCACCGAGCAAGAAGCAGCAGATGAAGCAGCAGGCCGTAAATTAGTAGCAAATGTGTTAAGGAAAAGAGGCAGAAATCAAAGAATGGGTCCTCCATCTATTCCTAGTTCCAATGTTGTGATAGAGAGCCACCCATTTTTGGTCACTCCTCAAGAGCAACCCACAAGCACTACAAACAAGAGACCAAAGGGACCTTTAGAAACATCATTTCAAAATGAGGCTCGAGATATTGCTGACCAACATATAGCCAGATGCATTTATGCAAATGGTATGTCATTCAATGTTGTTCGCTCACCATATTGGCAAGAGATGGTGAGAAAAATTAATGAGGCTCCAAAAGGGTATAAGAGCCCAAGTTATGAGAAGGTGCGTGGCACCTTATTGGAGAATGAGGTGAAGAATATAGAAGATGCATTGAAGCCCTTAAGGGATTCATGGAGTGAGACAGGGGTGTCGATTGTCTCTGATGGATGGAAAGATGCAAGAAATCGGCCTTTGATCAATGTCATTGCAGTGTCCCCTAAAGGGGCAATGTTTTTGAGAGCTGTGGATTGTGAGGGACAGGTGAAGGATGGTGAATTTATTGCTCAGATCCTCATTGCAGCCATTGAGGATGTGGGACCTCGTAATATTGTTCAAGTGATAACGGACAACGCCAAAAATTGTAGAGCTGCTGGGTTGTTGGTTGAGGAACGATATTCACATATCTTTTGGACACCTTGTGTTGTCCACTCTCTCAATCTAATGCTACAAAAGATTGGGAAAAAAATTGATTGGATTAGAGAGTTGTATGCAGAGGCCGAGGAGATACGGATGTTCATCACCAACCACCACATGTCCCAAAGCATATTTAGATCATTTTCTACATTGGAGTTGTTGAAGGTAAGTGAAGCAATATATTTTTAAATTTAAATTTTTCATAGTGCTTTAAATTTTTAATTTCACATATTCTATTTCTTCTTAAAAGTTATAGTTTGTTTTCAATTTTTTCAATGTTTAAATTAAATTTTATTTATTGTACTTTTTATTTTTGATATTTCAATAGTTTGCTGAGACCCGTTTTGCCTCAAACACAATTGCCTTGAGACGACTTGTGAAGGTCAAACAGGCTCTTATCAGCATGGTAACAAGCACTACTTGGTCCGTATGGAGGCAAAGCAACACTGAGAGGGCAGCAAATGTTAAGGGGATGATCCTAAATGACTATTGGTGGGATCGTGTGGAGTATCTCCTTAGTTTCACCGAGCCCATTTTGAGCATGATTCGTTATACGGACATGGACAAGCCTTGCATGGGGGAGATATATGATGGCATTGATTCAATGATAGAAAAGATAAAGAACATCATAAATGAGAAGGAGAAAGATCCTCAAGAAATTCTCTTCAAGCAAGTGCATGAAATTATTGAGGCTAGATGGAACACAATGACAACCCCGCTACATCTTCTTGCATTTGCATTGACTCCAAAATATTACAGCAGTGAGATTCTTTCGGCGACAAATAGGATTCCCCCATGGAGAGATTTAGAAGTGTCTGAAGGGTACAAGGCAGCATTTCGTAGACTCTTCCTTGATCCAGATTTGCATGATATGGTCACTGATGAGTTCACTGATTTTGTACACTCCAATGGTCTAAGCATTGAGGCTCTTCGTGATAGATTCAAGAAAGATGCTCACAATTGGTGGTACTTTCATGGCCAACAATTCCGGTGCCTACAGCCTCTTGCAGTCAAAGTTTTATCACAAGTAAGTTTACTAAATTTCTATGTTTTTTATGATTTATAATTTTATCTTAAAGACTTTTAAAAATTTGAAGTTTGAAGTTCCATAATTTTTAATTATTATAAATTTTATAACTTGTAACTTTATAAGTTTTAACTTTGTAAGTTTTTATTTTTAACTCTTTCTCTCTACTTTGTCATCATAGGTTGCTAGTTCCTCTGCATCTGAGAGGAATTGGAGCACGTACTCTTTTATCCACTCGATAAAGCGCAACAGATTGCACTCCAAAAAGGCGGAGAATTTAGTGTATGTGCATTCCAACTTGCGCCTCCTTTCGCACAAAAAGCAAGACTATAAGGAGGGGGAATCAAAGTTGTGGGATGTGGAGCCAGAGCAAATTGACTTGGATGCTTCTACTTCCCAATCCAAACATGTTGCACTTGAGGGATCAGAGAGCGAGCATACTTTTTCAGCGAGTGGCAGTGGTGCTGGTTGTGGTTCTTCAAATGATCCTGCTAATGTCCAAGAAG
This sequence comes from Cunninghamia lanceolata, assembly GCA_027924645.1. Classification (NCBI taxonomy): domain Eukaryota; kingdom Viridiplantae; phylum Streptophyta; class Pinopsida; order Cupressales; family Cupressaceae; genus Cunninghamia; species Cunninghamia lanceolata. The sequence goes on along the minus strand of BSBN01001272.1, from coordinate 11,695,885 downwards.
ATGATGATGATGTGGAGGATTTAGCAAATCCATATGATGATTGACACTTGTCATTTGACATTGAAACAATGAAAATTGATTGTTGAACATGATATTATTATTTTGAATCTTGTTATTGAACTTGAAGTTCGAGTTTTATGTTTTATGATATTCAAGTTGATGGTGGTTTTGTTGATTATATGATGCTATGTGGTGTTCTACACTTTATTCTTGCATTTCTACACTTAATTCTTGCTTCTATGCTTAATTTTTTTGCATATACATATATTTTTTTATATATATAAAAAAACGAACCCAAAAACGAACCCAAACCCCAAAAAAAAATTTGGCCGAACCCGCAAACCGAACCCGCGAACCCGAACCCGCACCCGCACCAGAACCGGCAACTTAGATGTCAAAAGACTCAAAACGATTGAAACCCATGATGCTGAGATAGGGTTTTGAAAATCACGGACTCGCTGCAGAACAGGTTTCAAATCACAATACGCTGCCGTTGAAGTTGGACGAGTTTTTATATCAAAAAACTTGCGTTTTTAACTTCCGTTCTGAAGAAAACGTCGACTAAAACTGTGGTGTTTTGAAGATTTCGCGGACGAAAACTGTGGCGTTTTGAAGATTTCGCAAACGAATACTCTGGTGTTTAGCAACGAAACCTACGAACGACCAAAATACGTCACGATTTTTCCAAAGAGTCGTATCTTGGCGAATCCGGCACGGTAGGAGGAAGAAAAATTTTAGGGCACTGGCGGGTACGGTATCCAAGCCGTATCCGCACCATACCGTACCAGATACGCAAGTACGTGTGCCCTGTGCAGGGGGTAGCCGTATCCTGCAACTCTGTTATCAACATGTTCGCATTTTAATTTGTCCCTTTCAAGACAACATAAAACGAAATAGCATGTAAGAATATACCTTTTGTCATATTGGAAGGGAAGCTCCCTCATAACAAAAGCTAAAATCCTAAAACTCTAGACAATGGAAACAGCCTATCTTTATTGCTCTTGGGTATGGGCACTAGGCTTATCAGTACTTCTATATACGACGAGAGATTTTTATGTCTTTTATCTTGAAAGAAAACAACCTATAACAGCTAACAAACACTCACACTTTCTAACTAAACGCAAAGACTAGAAAGCATGAGTACAACACAAAGATTGAATTGGATTACAGTTATCACAAAAACACACAAGGACGCTTGAACAGCAAGTAGGCGTAAAATCACTCTTAGCTAAAATCTAAGTGCATTTAGCACCTATCCATATGTATTCACAAGGTTTTGCATGCACTAGCAATGCAGTTTATTCAAGAAAAATACAAAATAAACTACTAAAGTTTCTATGCTGAAAGTAGAACACTTGCATACAAAGCAAGCTCAAAATATAACATTGTCTGAAAAAGATGACCTAAAATTAATAAAAAGTCTCCAAATAGATTTCTGTTAAAATTATAAAATCTCAAATTAGACCTTCTAGAATGTTATCCAAAAATAGCCATCCTCCAAAAATAGTTACGGCTAAGAATAGCACTAGCTAAAAATAACAGTGCCTAAAATCGTCAGGTAGAAACATTGATGGCTCCTCTGATGATTCTGGCTCTGTAACATGATTCCTGTGCCTAGGGACCTCACTCTGAAAGCTTGAAATCTGGTGTTCTACCATTTTTAGAAAAACTATGAACTAGTCAAGCTAAAAACTTGCAAAGATGTTCCATTCAAAATATCTTAAAAACCTTTTTCATTGCTCAAGAACCCAGATTGTCATTTTTATTTTGTGAAGAAAATATTTTTTCTTCCAACACCAATGGCATCACTGCTGTTATGGTGTTTTTCCTCTTCTTTATTTTCTTGAATTTCAGACCAAAATTGCACTTTTGAACCTGTTCTACCATTTTCCACTTTTCAATTATGCTCTTTTTGTCCAAAAACGCTTATGACACCCTCCAAAGACCTGTTTGGACACTTTACTTTTTTGTCCAAAAATTTGACACCTTCCAAGGGCATTTTGGTCACTTTTTATGTTTTAACTTTTTGGACGATAAATGCTTACGGATCATGCTTCTAGACATTTTGGCCACTTTTTTTTCTATGTTCCCCGGGGACGCGTCCCTTGCCTTTTTCTGGCCGTACCCGTACTAGGGACGTAGCGGGGACGGCTAGGAAACGTCCCCTGGCCGTCCCCTTTTTCCCGGGGACGTCCCCTTTTTTTTAGGGGACTTAGGGGACGGCTAGCCGTCCCTAATACGGCCGGGACGTCCCCTAGCCGTACCTGGCCGTACCCGGGACAGTTAGCCGTCCCCTATGGCTCAGGAAACTCCCAAATCAAAAAATTAAAAAAAAACACACTTTTGGCAGGAAACAAAGAAATAGTTAGCAAGACTACACTGAATTGTTTTTGTATTCATTGATCATTGCCATATTTTATTTTTTCCTACTACAAATTTGTCAAATACTTGATGTACTGATCATTCCATCTCCTTCACTGTTAGTGATGTAATCTACATGGGAACCATTGCATCTACATTTCCTTCCTACGCAGCAATTTCTTGTCTAAGTTCTTTAGCTTGGATACACACAGTTCATCCATATGTTGTTCGTATGTGATTGATTAACTTGCGATTCTATTTTGCTGAAGCTCATATACTTTGAACTGGTCCAAGCCAATTCTCATGTGACAAGTTGAAAAAGTGTAATGTTATGGTTATGTATGCATGTTTTAATGTTCTATAATGTCTATAATGAATGCCTTATCAATGTTATCATCTAAATATTTGAAATTTCCTTAAATTTTTTTAAAAAACCTTATTTTAGTAGCCGTCCCCTAAAAAATGGCCAAAAAAAAAATGCCGTCCCCGAAACTCGTCCCCCCGTCCCCGTCCCCAGTACTTGGGGGAACATAGCTTTTTTTATGTTCTAAACTTTTTGGACTAAAATGCCTATGGAGTGTTTTGGACATTTTGGCCACTTTTTATGTTTTGAATTTTTTGGACCAAAAAACTTATGGAGCACATTTTTGGACATTTTGGCCACTTCTTATATGACACACTGGATCTTCTATTTCATGCCTTATACCATGTTTGCACCTTCTTTCGTGTCCAACGCTCATTCTTCATCTTGTCTAATGTATTGGAAAGCACCTTCTTGAGTGAGAAAGTGAGACATTTGTGACCATGACAAGCAAGAATATGGCAATGATTCACAAGACAAGAAATGGCTTTTTTTAACTTGAAAAATGACTCCATATTAAAAATTTGTATGGGTAGAACACAACATGCCAACTGCAAACCTTGTTTACGTAATGCAATTATAACTAGTTGATATGAATGTATGATATGGTCCATACAATGCATAATAAGTGGCATCTCATGCATAAACAAAGGGTGGCTCAAGTAGGCATTGTATAATGTCATTGGGCAAACTACATTACCATAAAAGAGCACCTATGAAATCAAAGACCATGATTATCGTTGGTGTGAATAGGGGTTTTTTCCTAACTAGTTTAGTATTTCCTAGTTAATTTCACCTTGTGTGAATAATTCATATTATAACTATTTATTAGTTAAATAATATTCACACATCACATATAATTCACATGTTAAGTTGACTTAGTGAGTCTACTTGATGTTTCTAGTTGTGTCTGTTAAATTTAGCAATCAGATTGACAGTAAAGAACAAGAAAACACAAATGCACACATAACACAAAGATACCCTGGGAAAACCTCTTTCTTAGAGGTGAAAAACCCAGCAAGAAAATCTCAGATCCGATTAGATTAATGGCAAAGGCAGATTACAACTTTACCCAGCTAGGGCACAAAATCATAGGCACCAATGATACAACTTATTTGAACTTTAGTTCTGATCTGAACTGATTATAATGTTCATAATGTAGTTCGTTTGCACATGAGGTGATTGCACAGTAAGCACAGAGGTTCGGCACGGGATGAGCAAATCAAATTATCAAACCACTGAACCGGTTGAACCATTGAACTCCTTGAACCATCGAACCCTTTGAACTCCTTGAACCGTCGAACCCTTTGAACCTTTGGAACCCATTGAACCTTTGGAACCAACTGAACCTATCGAACAATTCAACTATCAGCAAAACAACTTACTAATTGCAGATGAATATTGCTAGACTTGAAGTAGATCGTTGATGGAGAGTTATCTCAGAGCAGAAATTAGTGTGTCTTGTTATGAATTTTGACTACAAGTCACTTTACATTTATAGGAGATCGCCCAAACAATAACCTTGGTCGGCCTTACACAATTTTGGCGCCAAGTTATAATAATTCAAATTACATACAAGTTACATTGAAATAGGTCCTGACCTATTTGCAATTACAAGATACACATAATGAATTCGCCCAATTAGGGCCTACCTTAAATCGGATAATACAACTGAGATTCTCAAAATGCTAAGGCCGATAGGCCATTCAACATTTTATGACTAGGTCGGTCTCTAGAAGGGATCCGACCTAGCTACCAAAATCAACAGTGTCTAGTTGTTGATAGTTGGCATCTTATTCTATAGTTGTCTCATGTCATAGGAATAAGACACTTGTCACATGACTACAACATCCTACATTTCATCCTTGTCTTTATAAGCAAGGCATATCATGTTCATTGTAACAACAACAATCTTTTGCAATCATTGATAGAATAGAATTATTCTCTCATTTGATCTCTCTTGTGCTTTCGTGAAGTCTTAGATCTTAGGTGGCTACCATCATAGCCAACTCTAACAATTATATCCAGTTATTAACAATAAGAAGCAAAAAATTAATGCCCTAACAATACACTTTACCATTTCTTCTTGCCAAGATACATTAAAGATCTAAACACGACCCATATAATCTATGAAAATCAACCCTAAAACCACTTGATGGCATAATACAACTTGGAGGAAGGGCAAATTCTACAAGCAAACCTTATAAGACACTAGTTAGAAGCACGGAAGAAATATACAAAAGGTTGAAAGTTTCAATCATATGGATGGACAAAATGAAGAATGAAAGCACATAAGTCAATCCACTCATTTAAATCCAGCACTTGTTGCTTATAAGAAAGAAATAATTGCATTATTGTGCAATTAAATGAACCTATATGATCTTGAAAATGCATGGACAACCGAGTTTTCAAAGCCGTTAGTTATAGTTGATGGACATTGTAGGCCAATAAAAGTATGAAAGGAGTTTTGATAATGGTTACATGTCTGACATTCTCAACAACAGATTGGACACCCCTATGTGAACTGGAATACAAATCAGCACACTATGACCAAACAATTTAAGTTAACAATGACAGAATCCAGCAAGGCAAGCAGACTATATTTAAATTAAGTTATATGGATAAACAAGAGAAATTAAATAAACCAACCTGGTCTGCAACAACCTCCACAAGCTCCAATTCATGAAGATGCCACCTGCGGGCACTGTCTGAGGGCAGCATCAGGACCATCAGTGCATACTGTCTCTTTGAAGACTCGGGCCAATCATTCATATGAAAATTTGAGAGATGCAAAAGAGGAACACGAACTGCAACTACATCCCCCGTCATGTACTTCCCTGTCCGTGGCCGAATCATTGCTACTGGACTATTTGGAGGAATCCCTATTGCTCGATTAGTGCTAAATACCTGGTTAATATTAGGGTGTTTAATGGGAACAGTATATGCCATATGATTTTGCTGGCGAAGAGTGTGGGATAGCTGAAGCTCCAAGCCTGTTCTAGTTGGCATCCACAAAGCACATTCCTCCAAAGCTAGAGTTCTACCTAGTTCAACAAGAGTGGTGTTTAAAATAGTATGCCTGTCCAAGGTACTTCTGATTTCATGAGTAAGCATTCTCACATGCCTTCCAGTTTCTTCCTGGGTTCGAATAATACCCATCTCCCTGTCAAGTTCTGCAGCCTTATTTTTCAAAAACAGCTCACGGGTTTTCACACTTAACAGGTCCGGGATGATATGTACAAGCATGAGTGCCGTTGCACAGGATACAACAGCAGTGCATACTTTAGCTATAGTCATTACCACTGCTACTGTTTTTGAATGCATGCTAAATGTCCACAGGTTGATCAGATGGGTTGCACCACAAAGCACAATAAATGCACCAAATTGCACTAACACCCATCTATACGGAAAAACTGCTGATTTCTTCACGAAATAAATAAGCTCGAGTGGAATAGAAAAATATGCAAGTGCAATGAAGAAGTCAGATATGTACTGATATTTCATCAGCAGATCATCTGCTGACCAAGGTGGATCAATGCAGTTACACAACTCCATCTTGGTCTTATTTTACTAACAAGTTTGAGTTGCTTTCACATGCCTGCACAGCAAGAGGACAGAAAAGCACCAAATTTAGCCTATTACAAGATACAAGAACCACAAAAAACATTAATTCTAGTTGAATAGTTTCACAGGAAGCTTTCCTTTAATTCTTCTCTCTAACAAAAATAGCTGTCAATAGAATAAATGCATAATTTTTTTATAAAGAGCTAAAAGCATCATCAACAAGTGTAGTGGCTAGTGCTCTGAACTGGCGGGTCATCTTGGCGTGATTCTACTAACAAACTAAACTTGCTTTCATATACATGTAACACAATGACACGCACCTCCACCAACTTTAGCCTAAAAATACTAAAAGATAAATGAAACACAAAACACATTATTTCTAGGCAAACATCGATCCTGCCAACATTTCCTTTTATTCTTTTCACCAAGGATGCTATCACCAGAAGAACCGCTTAAAAATTCAATAAAGAGATAAAAGCATCATGTGTAACCATCAGTATTCTGGTTAGTGCACCTAATTGGAGAGTAATGGGTGAGGTTAGACTTAAATTAGGGCTTGGAACAGCATAAATGAAAAAGAGCAAGAGAGTCCAAAAATGTGACATAAGGGTCTGCCTATCCATCAACAGATAAAGGTACAGGTCAAGGCAACTAATTAATTCTGCCTATCCATGGAAAATCTTCAACTCTAGAGACTTCAATTGCTAACATCTGGATCTTTTGCTGAGAGAAATGATCTCAATTTTACAAAAACAAGCAATTTTGTTTCATAACCAAATCCTGCTTAAAAGATTCTTCAACTTTTCTAGGCTGAGCAATGAAATGTTCTTGTTAAAAGTTCCACTGCATCTTGTAGTCACCTTATCTTGAGGTGTATAATAATCAGATTAACATCGGAAACATGCCAAATGTGCACCACAAGCAATAGAATCTGCTGAAGATATGGAAGAAAGATATTTTTCACTGCAAAAATATACTAACATCCTTTACAGCCTTATGAGACAGATTAATGGATTACACCGAGAGATAATAACACCTTCACACTATTATACACAGCATGAACCAAAGAACTTACTCAACAATAAAGCTAACTCAAAAAGATAGTTGCATACTAATCAACATCCCCAACTTTTTTGCCAAGATAAGTAGTCAAGAAACCCATAACCTGCAAGTACATGCATAAATACACATGAGCAACAGTCCACTACAACCGTGTCAACAACCATATAATTAGTTTCACACTGACTGCATGCCACTCATTAAAAGGCATACTACCACAACTCAGCTAAAAGCAAGAAGAGGACATGCCAAAGTACACCTGGACTACTGATAGTCGACTTGCATGCTTTACTCTTATCCATGAACAGATGAATTTATAAAATAGATGATAGGAAGTTGAAAGCTTAGAAGTTGCAACTGAGGCTAGGGATGTATAATCTGCCATTTGTGCAATCCAACAAGAACTTAAGTTAGTTCTTACTTACAGATCATCATAATGATTATAGACAAGGATTGTCCATATCAACCATGCTCAGGGAGTACTTCTACAGAACAACTCTTAGTTACCGGACATTCTAGTGGCTTGAAAGTGTTTGATCATACAAAGCTCTTTTCTAACCAGTTTTGGGCTATTTGTGGTGATTGCCATAGCTAAAGAAAGTCTAGCCTTTGCTTCCAATATTATACTGCATATCATGTCATTGCCATGTGTGACATTTCATGTTTGTATTTTGCATTTTTTAAAGGGTGTGTTTGAAGCTATGTTCTGGAGTGTTTCTGGAACAGGGATGGCAGGAGATGGCTGTATAAAAAATATGATATATATATATATAGGAAAACTTTTACATGTAGAGCTGAACGTGACATTAAAGTTCAAATTTAGATATCACATAAAGAATCAAATTTGAGATTCAATGCTCAATGCTCATCAATTCAAGTATAGCAACAGTAAAAATTTCATTGTTTTCATTACAGATTTGATATATGCCTCCACCTCATCCAAGTTGTCAATATCAAAATTGGCCTCTAACTCTGAGTCACTCCCTATATCAAATTGTAGTTTGTGACTCATCCAATGGGACCAATGGGAGGGTTTAGGGTCTGATAAGAAAGCCCTTTTTTAACTTTTTTCATTTAAAAAAAGCAAGACATCATTGGGATATCTGGTCACTCCCAGATAGGTCCAGGGATGTCTACTGTTACAGATTTGGTTACTTGGTGGGGACATCCCCTGGCATTCTCGTGTCCTATAAACATCACTAGAGACAGGGACAGGGACAGGGATGAGGTGAAATGAGGGGGAGCTATCAAACTGCATCAGCCACTTATTATTTAACAAATTTAAAATCTCAAGGTGAATTGAACTGCACAATGACTTCTCCCATCGTCATTACCTTTGTCAGCCATTTTACCAAACTAGAGAGAATAAATGGATATTACTATTAACACACTATTGTTTTACAGCCAATTACTGTAGTCTTTTTGCGATATTGTATCTTAGCATTGCCGCATGCAAGATCAAGATAGGCTTTTGATGCCACCAATTGTAGGGATGGTCATTGGAAGGGTGAACAATCCAAACAAGAACCAATTCTCAAATAATTGAGTGAAAAAAACAAAAGAAAGTTAACATCAGCACATGGAACTGAAATGTTTCCAATTCCAATAAAATGTAGCTTTGGTTATATTTTAAGCATAGTCATTATACAATTTCCCAGAGTACTCCCAAATTTAACTCTACTCTCCAAGAAAATGAGCAGAGTCAACTATTTGCCAAGATTACTCACTCTTCACCTTGTCGAGTTGTTTTCAAGCCCAAGTTGCATGACTCTACTTTATGGACATAAGAAATAACATAATAACATGTATTTAGTATATTGATAATGTACATTCACAGACCATTGATAATTTATATAAAATTATAAATATTAATGATGATGTATTTCAAAACATAATAGTAACACCATAGAAGCAATCTTCTAAACAAGTGAGCACATTTTGATAGCCCCTAAGGACTATTTTTGCCACACGGTCATTAAAAGTCGTCTTATCATTCTTGCTTCTTTATGTTAGAATATAAGGCTTAACTTTGCAATTAAGTCATCGTAGTGACTTAAGTGATTTATTTTTATTGTTTTTTTTAGCTTTTAGCATCTAGGACATATGTCATGTTTATTGGTTACATCTCCCGAATTCTATATAAGGAGATGAAACTCATTGTAATTGCTATTCCCATATCTAATAGAATAATATCATTTTCTATATGTTTACAACATGGTACCAGAGAACGGAGTCACGTGAAAAATCAAGCACATGATGGTTTCGTCATAGTGCAGGAAGTGGAGGTCGTGGAGAGTTCGTGAGGATTCGCAACCTTTTTTGAGTGAAAAAATCGCAAGGGTTTTTGTAAGAAAAAACCTGAGGTTTTTTACTATACAAAAATTGTGGGTTATTTTCCTCAAAGAATCACGGGTTTTTCATCTGTATTGTGGCATTTTTTAATCTCAATCATGTGGAGTTCAAAACACAAAAAAGTCGCATGAATCTCACGCAGCCAACTGTAGAGGTTGCAGATTTTTGAGTTATTTATAGTCGCACGGAATTGTTGAGGTCACAAGTGCATCTGAAGGTTGTGATTCGCGGGTCTGAAAGGAATTTTTTGACGCATTTAGGGTCGCGTGGGCAGAAAACCAATAAAATCATGAGCAGGGATTTTTTGTGAAAAAAACCGCAGCCATTTTTTTGCAAAATCACAGCTAGAAACTAGGAAAGTCACAAGTCATGCTGGTTACAGTCATCCATTAGAGGACATGACACAGAAAATTGCAATTTTCAACATTTTAGAGATAAACCCAGTTGCGTGGCACTAGGGTTCTGGACATATGTGATTTTTAGGTCGCATAACAGCTTACAATTGTGACTAGGACATGCAGGAGAGGCAAATACAGTCAAGTTTTCTAGTAAGTTAAGGAATTTTGATGCAATGGCCAAATAGTCATTTTTTTTCTGAGGGTTTTGTTGTGTTGTTTTTACGCTATGTGTGCCAATACGGTTAATTTGAGCTATGTGGCCTTGATAAACTGATCCGATTCAAGCACAGACTTTGTAAGTGTCCCCCATGATGTGAACGAAGAACACAATGATTATTATACATCTTACAATTGCAGAGGAAGCCGGAATTATTTAGCCAGACAAGCTTTTCTTTGAAACTATAAATTCTCCATTGAAGAAACTTTCAAAGACGAGCTCGAGAAACTTGGAATGATGAATGAGAGGAATGTCCTTGGTGGTCTAAGGAGGACAGCATCTAAGCCAAATTTGTGGCAAGCTGGTTTGCATTGGGACGATGAAGATTTTGAAAAGGAGGGGAAGATGAAGAGAAGGAGAAATATGTCATTTCAAATGCCAAATCATATGTTCTACTGAATGTGTACAAAGGGGAAAATGATACTAGCTTTGCTTATAGACAAGGATATTTGGTCAGCATTGAAGAAAATGATTTCCAGATTGACTATGTTTGTTTTTACTCTTGAGAGTATTGTCTACGTATTGGGTTTTGGACATAACAAGTGCTCAAGGGAAAAGCTAAAAAAAAAACCAAATGTAGCTAATGTAGCCATTGTTGAAGATCCTCCAGATGCTGATAGTAGTGATGACCTTATTGACGAATAGTAAATATATGTATTTTAAGAAGCCCACACTTTGAAAACAGGAAGGGATCTAGTGTAGATGAAGCTCAATATGGATGGTTGCACAGATAATTCGGGAGTCTATGGATCTTGGGAATTATACCTTTACGAAGGTCATGAGACAACTTGATGGAGCACTATGGATGTAGCTCAGTTTGGATTGTTATCCAATAATTCGAGATCTGTGATTTGGGAGTTTGGGGAGGTGGTAATCCGGGAGCTCGGGAATTCAGCTCGAGAGCTACACCTTTACGAGGGTTACAAGGCAGCTTGATGTAGTTCTACTTGGTCCAAGAACTGTTTTCAAAGAAAAGCTTCTGAAGAATATAAAGTTCTGAGTTTTATGGTTTTTAGTCATCATGTTAGTATGTTTTATTTTTAGTATAGTAAGCCTTAAGAGGAGGTGTTAGAATATGAAGCTTACCTTTGTAATAAAGTCACTGTAGTGACTTAAGTGATTTATTTTTATTATTTTTTTTAGCTTTTAGAATCTATGACATGTGTCATGTTTATCGGTTACATCTCCCAAACTCTATATAAGGAGATGAAACTCATTGTAATCACTATTCCCATATCTAATAGAATAATATTGTGTTCTATATTTTTACAACATTTAAACATATCTTAATGTTTATTTTGATTCTATATCTCTTGCATCAATTTTTTACTTTCTTTCACATTTTTAACAAGTATTTGCGAAGGATGAGTCGTACTCTTACTCTTTAGCTTCGCTGAGTCATTGCCAGTCCAAGTCATGTGACTTTGATTTTAACTTTTTAAGTAAATTAACTTACTATGATATTTCTAACCAAATTTAGCAACAATGCAAAAAGTAGTCCTTGAACTTAATTACTAACAAGAATGAGTCTCGGCCAATATTGACAAAGGACACCTGACAGGTATAAAGTAACCTACTTAAATCACATTTTTTCCAACCAGGATAATTCCATATATAACAACCATAGTAGTCATGTTCTTCAAGCAATTATGCCAAAGCATGTATTTTATTTAGTAGAGAAAATTAAAAAAAACTCACAAGTACTGGCTTGCCAATTTTCTCATGCCTGTTCAAACTGCCTAGCCATTCCACTGTCTAGAATGCAAAAAAAAGGGAAAACTCTTGATTATTTCGAAAAAGGAATAAGTTAATAACTCATGAATTATTCAATGACTCAGGTTTACCTCACACGTTATCCAATAACTAGGAATTAAATAGCAGTTTATTCAAGAATTTGCAAGTTATTCCCAAGTTGTTGAAAAAATTACTATTTTTTTGTCATAATATCTGTCAATTTTTTTCTATTTTTTGGAATATTTCTATCATTTTTTAGTTTTCCAAGTTTTTCCCATTTTCAAACCCAGTAATTGAATTCCATTTACACTTCCACCACACCATGTCAATGCTGTGTAAACAGAATGCTACTAAGGTTTATATATAACCTCCATCATATACAAGTTTGAATTGAAGGAAATAAAAGTAGATAATACAAGTTGATTAAGGTTAGAAATAGTGTGGTTCAACATTGATCCACTCTCTTCAAAAAAAAAGTGTCTGAAAAAACATAAAAACTCGGTTTCTAATTTCGATTTGGAGGTTTCTGCTACTATTATAACAATACATTGATGCCATTTTTTAGGTTACCATAAAGATGACTACATATTTTAGCAATGGTCTCTCAAGGACACTTCTCTGCAGCTTACTGATTCTACTTCACACATTTAAGCAAACCTGTTTTGCTTACAATTTGAGTTGTCTAGGAAATTAGAAAGATGACCTAAGGGCGGTTGAAGCGTTAGCATTGTTTCCTAACCAGAGCTTAAAGCCAAGAAAGACACTTTGGAACAATGGTGTCGGACTTGTCCCAGCTCAAGAAGCTTCAAGATAACCAGAACATCTAACTCCCCCAAATGAGCACACCAATGATAATGATTGAAACAGTCACACTCCAAAATCTTATGGATGAATGGTGTAAGACTTTAACTATGCAAGAAAGGAGAGGCTGTTTTATTGCATTCCTAAACAAATCACAGATAAAGGAATGCAGAAATATATTGAACAACAAACCAGTATGCAAAGATGAGAAGCACCTGCTTAACTGAGATGGACTGTAACTGCAAATCCAACTGTAACAACAAAAACACTAACACAATAGTGGTATTGCAATAACAAAATATGTTTGATAGAAATACGAGATAAAGCGTTTAGGGCTTTCTATTACTATATAGTCAATGGGAAAGAAAATCTTAACTAACCCATGGCTAGCTCATGAATTAACTCTTCATATACCCAAGGCAGACAAAATGTTACTTGAATAATAACTAAGACTAAGGGCTAGGACTACACAGTAAACACATAAGTATAATAATATGTTGTGCTTAGGTATACAACATGCTCTTCAAAGCTTTTGCACTGCAAATAGATCATAGTATTACTATTCATTATTCAAGTCACAATAAGGGCATCCTTATCATAACAGATAAATACTCTAAAAACTTAATAAGTTTAATGACACACATATAGGAAGTTTACAGAGAACATAGAATAAATACCATCAGTTTCAAGCAATTAAAGGCAACTTTAACATTTCTACCTTTGGATTTCAGTGTAGATTGAAGGGTGTCATATTTAAAAAGCCTGCTAGAATATAAACAACTACCCTGTCCTGCAACATTCCAGTACATCTCCATTTTGGTTTTTATATAATATCGTAACAGAGGTACTTTATTCTACCCTCCAATAATCTGCAATTGGAAGTTGTAAGATACTTGGTTGGCAACTAAATGCCAGCAAATGCTAGCACACAAGCTGTAAATTACTTTCCTCCTCTGTCTTCCTTGTGACATTAAAGCATCCTGACAAGACAAGTAGAGAAATTTTTTTAAAAGGCATATATCAAACAAAGCCTAGGTAAACTGACCTTCAAGTCTGCAAACCTCGATGAATTAGATCAGGTGTGGATGATGGCACAAGTTCCCACAAAACCCGAGGAAACAATCCTACAATTATTCTGACAGAAAAATAAGTTATAACATAAATAAGTAAAGTAAGAGAATCTTCACTTAAGTCTGAGGATGAGAACAAATTACAGTCATATATTGATAAATATAAATGATTTTGTGTCTCTACTACACTTGAAGAAAGTCGAAAACAGATAATTATGTTAACCCAAGCACTATGCATACTTTGAGCTGTAAGTTTCCTAAATGGTGTGTTAGCATCCTCCATATCTCTGATGCTGGCATTGATAGATAGTTCTATCTTTTAACGTAATCATGGACAGATGCAAGTAGACTGGTGTACAGTGCAGGTATCCAGTACTGCCAGGGTTTGCTTGTTTGCAGTGTCAACAGTAAGCCACTCCCTATTAACAATCCCCCCTCCACATCAACAAATTAGAGATAAGGGGATTAATAGGGAATTGTAGACTCCAATTAGCTTCAACCTTGAGTAGCGCTCAGTAGGCAAGGGGATTAATAGGGAATTGTAGACTCCAATTAGCTTTCAACCTTGAGTAGTGCTCAGTAGGCAACGGGATTAATAGGGAATTGTAGACTACAATTAGCTTTCAACCTTAAGTAGTGCTCAGTAGGCCGTAGTAAGTTCATAAGTTCATCAATCTGATAGCAAATACACGGTAAGTGACTCCCCAGCTGACTCTCATATGCCATGCTCCCTGGGCCCAGCATCACTCATGAGTGTTCTGAACTTCTGACTACAGGTTGAAGCCTCCAACCTACTCTCTTCTCCTTAAATCTGTGTCCACATTAAATAACAATTCTAGCACTACAGAATTCTGCTCTGTATTGCAGTTACTTCCACTCGTTTTATTCAGTAGATCATGTTCTGCTAGAAAAGTGTTGGTAAGGTGAAAGACCATGATGATGACCCAAGTTCAAGCCCTGATAAGCATGCTCCCCATTTTAAAACAGCCATGCCAGTAAAGGCCCAAATCCAGACAATGCTGGGTTTTTGTCCCAGGCATATGGAACTTAGCAGAGTACATAACCCTCAAACAGAGATTCTCGGCTAGATGGTATCCTAAGCTCGATAGTGCATTATTCAGTGGATGTGAATGTTTATCACTCTAGCAAATACAAAAAGAAAACGCTTATGTTCTATCTGAAAATTCAGACTCATTTCCTTGTGTTGGTAGAAGCATTTCTTTGAGAAAGCTATTTCCCAGTTTTTTAATAAAAAGCGTTTGGTGGATTATAATAATGTTAAAGTCTCAAACCTTCCAAAATCTATCATGTTGAAGAAGGAAGCTTCTGGAAAAAACTGTGTGAGAAAAGAAAAGAGTAAGTCCTCTGGTTGTTATTATGACTCAGATTAATGTAAACCCTTCTGATTGCATATTTGGGTAATCAGTCCTTCAACTTCAACCTTTCCCACATCTGGTTTTTCAACATATTACAGTGCCCTTTCACCAAACCCACCTGGGAATTTACCCTCAGTTCCAATCACCGCTTCTCTTTGCCACTACTTTCAACCCTCCTTGAATGAGCCGCCAAGCTAACGACTAATACGACATGACTTGACTTCTGGAGGGATCTCTTCACAAATTAGCATCAACTATACATCTACATAACAAAGAAAACAACAGTGGAACCACAACATTTTCGCCGTCTGTATATCAGGTCTCCCAAGGATCGAACACACGACCGGTAGTTGCTCATCACACCAAGGCTACCTTCACATCGTAAGGCATAATCCAATTGGGTATTCAATATTTTCATCAACATTCGCAAATAAATTAAGTATACAGAAAATCAAGCTCAAATGTTTCAATCGAGTGGTCAATGGATTCATTAACATTCGCAAAAAAGGGGTTTCTGCTGAAAACCAAGATTAAAAAATTGGCCTCTTGGGGCTTAATTTCACGGTGACCAATAGAACAAAATTACAAATTCAATGGACGTAGACTGGAATACCTGGAATAGCATTTGTTCTGAAAACGCCAAGCATTATTGCCGAGATGATTGTATATCCCATCAGCTGAACCTCGATCACCCGCTTAACACATTTCCCCTTGTTTTTTACGGCAGCAAACGAAAAAAAAAATATGAAACAAATCAGATGAAATGGAATTGATTGAGGCGATGAAAAGAGATAAATCTTTGCGAAATAGTCGAATCAAAGTGAGCAAAGATTAATTCTTTCACATTCCTCTACCAGTGGGAATCATTTTTCCATTCCACAGATTATGGGTATGGTATTTTTTTTCTTATGGGTCTGATTTATTTTGGTCTGTGGTTGTCCTATCCTCGACCAGCAATAGGATGAACTGAATAAAAAACATTAAAAAGAAGGTAAAAAAAACGGGTAGAAAAGAACTGCTGTAAAAAAGGAACGAGGAATGGGTGAAAGTCGGATTGATATCGATGTTTAAGATCCGCTAAATTGTCAGCATAGAGCCAAATTAGTAGGATTTGCTATAGTTAGAAAAGAAAAAGAAACAGAGTCCTAGACAGTGCTAATAAATGAGGAAGGCCTGGGAGATGCTGTGACATAAACAAATGCTGTTTGTTAAACAGCCCATGGGACCAATGGATGCCTAAAAGGAAAGTCCTCAGATCTATTTTGGATTCCCATTTTATAATTCTTTTTCCTTTTTTTTCTCTATGCCATAACAGGGAAATTATTCTTTATTTTCCATCTTGACAGCCCAATGCTGTTTCATTTTCCAACTTGCAATATAATGCGGTTTTGTTTTCCAACTTGAGAGAAAAGAAAAAAAAACTGTTCTCAAAGTGTGGTTACCTAGGGTTTCTGAATCAGTACCGAAACCTTTTTCTGACTCCTCCTTGGTCAGTTTTAAGGCCCTTAATACGGTGCATAAATGTATTCTTATAAGAAAACCAGTCTACATTATGATGATTGATACTTGGAATAATGGTTTTTTCTTTGACGCTGTATGAAAAATAGTATTATTGATATCTTAGATATTTTATAGACTTAGTACATTAATGATCCTAATGATTAATGGATATGAAAGAGAAGTTACCTTATTCTAAGAAAAAAAAATAAAAATTCATTTCCTTCCAACTTATATTATTCTAAGAAAAATAAATAGATTCACTCCTTCCCAACCCACTAATTATGTAAGTTCGAAAAAACTTAAAAGACTACCCACTATAATAAAGGTGGGCATAGGTACACTCAGTAGCCACTTAGCCCACTATCCTCCCCTCCTAAGTGAGTCATTAACTTGCCCTTGCTTGTTCTCTCCCTTACAAACTTAATATCTTCTATCTCCATCAATTTGATCGTGTGGCCTCTAGATATTGTTCTTAGACCTACTATTGATGAAAGTTAGATTTAACAATGGGAACAAGCTCTTACCAAACGCACTATCTTCTTATGAGCATATGTGGTGCGGAGGCACCCAATCTACAGGAGCCTTCATGAGGCATTAGCTGTCTTAAAGTTGTTTTATGTTTTCAATGAAGTCCTAGACGGACACTAAATGTAATAAGGTCTGAATTGATTGTGCTTTGCTATTTTTAGGATAGTTTGTTAGACAGTTGTTAAGTGGGTGAGGCGGTCACATCTCCCAGCCGCTGGGAGTCATTTTCTGTACTACCTCGTGAGGGGATAAATATGTGAGATCTGATCGATCTCAGAACAGAGAATAAGAACAAGAAGAACAGAGTTAGGTCAGAAAGATTGTAAATCAATTCTGTGAAGAAATAAAAGAAGTTTGTGTTCTGGTGTAATCGCAAGGGATATCATTCGAGGTCATTCCACTGGTGGATTTCTTTGAAATCAGTAGAATGACCTCCGGATCGTTGAGTTCTATTTCTGTTCTGTAGGTTTTTGCATTTTCCTTGTGTTGTTCGGTTAAAATGGTTGCAGAGGAGGAATCATGCATTTTATGCATATATGTCAGATGTATGTGGTGAATATTTTATGAGTATTCCGCAGTCGCATATTAGGGTTTGCATAATTTGAAAGGAGTATCGGGATAACAAGTATGAAGTCTGCCGACGAAGAGTATATCGGCAAGAAGAAACTGCCATTGGTGGAGAAGTTAAAGGTGTCGCCGATAGTCATAGTCTGGCCGACGGTGGAGTTGAAATGAGGGCTCCTTTGTTAGCTCATCGGCTATGAGAGATTAGGACATCGATTTCTTATTTCCGCTGGTTGCTCCTCATCATATTGGTATCAGAGCTGGCGAAAGATTTGGGTGTTGTATTTGTTCCTGTCACTGAGAAGGCAAGTGAAGAACTGAAGGAAAGATTATGTTGGTGACCATTATTTTGTTTGCTAAGTTGTTTGGTTGCCGGTGCTTGGTCCATCTAGTTGCAGAAGGAGGTTTATGAGGTTGTGTGTGTGGGCAGACAAGATGAGGTCTATTATGACCATTCTCCAATGGAGATTAGGCTGGATAAGGGTGCAGAGAGAAACCACTGAGGAGAGAGTGGTAGGTGCATCACCAGAATCTGCTGTTGGGTGATATGAATGGTTTGGTGAGTTGGTGTTGTGAAGCAGTGAGAGAGATGGATACCTGATTGAAGAAGCACTTGATGTTGCAGCCTTAAGAGTACTCCACTGATGGGAGTAGGAGCCTGAAGAAGCTCTAAAGTTAATAGTTGTTTGATTTTGTTGGTTGGTTGGTCACTAGCTATGGATGTGAAGATTGGAAGCCTGAAGCTGAGAAGATTGAAGACAAAATGAAGTTGTTTGCAGCAGACCACATAACTCTTGGGACAAGAGTTTTTCAACTTGGCGAGTATGGTGCGGAGGCACCCAATCTACAGGAGCCTTCATGAGGCATTGGTTGTCTTAGAGTTGTTTTATGTTTTCAACGAAGTCCTAGACGGACATTAAATGTAATAAGGTCTGAATTGACCGTGCTTTGCTATTTTTAGGATAGTTTGTTAGACAGCTGTTAAGTGGGTGAGGCAGTCACATCTCCCAGCCGCTAGGAGTCATTTTCTATACTACCCCGTGAGGGGATAAATATGTGAGATCTGATCGATCTCAGAACAGAGAACAAGAACAAGAAGAACAAAGTTAGGTCAGAAAGATTGTAAATCAATTTTGTGAAGAAATAAAAGAAGTTTTTGTTCTGGTGTAATCGCAAGGGATATTGTTCGGGGTCATTCCACTGGTGGATTTCTTTGAAATCAGTGGAATGACCTCCGGATCGTTGAGTTCTATTTCTGTTATGTAGGTTTTTACATTTTCCTTGTGTTGTTCGGTTAAAATGGTTGCAGAGGAGGAATCGTGCATTTTATGCGTATATGTCAGATGTATGTGGTGAATATTTTATGAGTATTCCGCAGTCGCATATTAGGGTTTGCATAATTTGAAAGGAGTATCAGGCTAACAAGTATGAAGTCTGCTGACGAAGAGTATATCGGCAAGAAGAAACTGCCATCGGTGGAGAAGTTAAAGGCATCACCGATAGTCATAGTCTGGCTGACAGTGGAGTTGAAACGAGGGCTCCTTTGTTAGCTCATCGGCTGTGAGAGATTAGGGCATCGATTTCTTGTTTATGCTGGTTGCTCCTCATCAATATGGCTACAAGATGGCTTGAAGAAGAAAAAGAATTGAGCAATCTTTTCATGGAACTTGAGAAACGTGTAACCTTTCTTTCTTCTTTGCCTACATATATCCATTTGTAGCAAGCTATAGTTGTTACTGAAAACAAACTATGTATGTCACTTTGAAGTGTATAAATGCAAGGGCATCAAATAGGAGCTAGGACTCAATTAAATTAAATATGATGAGAAAGGAACTTAATTCTTCTTCCAATTCCTTTGACATAAGCATAAATAGGGAAAGGTGTCCTCTCTAATTGACAAAGACAACCAACTTCATACTAATAATGAGGAAAACAAGAATATCTACTAGAAGCTATTTTCAAATCCCCTAGGTCTAATGCCATTCAAGAGAAAATCGAAGTTGCAATATGGAGTTACATCCCCAACAAAGTTCCTAACAACTACCAACATCATTTGGATCATTTTTTTCTCAATGGAAAAGTTTGTAGAGGCCCTCCACTCCATGGCCAAAGAGAAAAGTCCTAGTATGGATGGTCTTCCCCCAAAGTTCTTCCAGGCCATGTGGCCTCACAATAGAGAAGACTTCTACTATGTGTATCTTAAAGACTTTGAGAATGGTTCTTTGGGATCTTTCATCAACCAAGGTAAGAATGAGGATATAGTGGCAAGGTACTGACCTATTACCCTTCTAAACACTTCCTATAAAATCTTGGGCAAAGCTATAGCTACCCAAATCAAACTCATCACCCAAAATATTGTTAGGCCAAAGTAGACAAGGTTTTTGGGAGGTAGGTTCATTCTTGATCACCTAGTCTTTCCTTGTGATTTGGTTGAATGGGCCCAACAAACTTCTTAGGATGCTTTCCTCATCAAGCTAGATTTCAATAAAGCTTGTGATAGGATCAAATGGATATTTATTTCCAATATGTTGAATTGGTAAGACTCACCCCAACTAATTGCTCACATCAAAAATAGTGTTTGCAAATGCTTCTACTTGTTTGGTTGTTAATGGAGCACTTTCCTCAGCCATCCCCCTACAAAGATTCATTTAGCAAGGATGCCCTCTAGTCCCCTTTATGTCCTTGTTGTCAATGCCCTTGGTTATCTACTTCAATATGCCCATACTCAACACCTTTTTGTGGTGTTTCCCTCCCCAATGGCTCCTATGTTCTTAACTCCCACTTTGTGGATGATAGCATGTTATTTGTTCAAAACACTACTTAGGAAATTGCCTAGTACACTCTTGATATTCTTGATCTCTATTTCTCAATCTTTGATTCCCATCATTCAATGCATAAGACTAAATACTTCATGACATCCTCCAACCCCCTCTCCTTGGATCCCTTCTGAATGGTGGCTCATTAAGCATGGAGAAATATCTAGGTACCTAGGCATTCCATTTGACCCTGATGTTTCTCTCACTCATAAGTGGAAATGGTTCCTAAACAAACTAAAAACAAACTTCTCTACTAGACCCACAAATTCCTTTCAATGGTTAGGGATATTCAAGTAGCTAACAAAATCCTCATTGCTAGTCATTTTATGTCTCCTCATCTTGGTTACCTTTGAAACCCTACTAAAAGCAATTGTTCAATCTCATCTACAACTTCCTTCAGGCTAAATGGGGCAATAAGAAAGGTGTGTTTGTCTCCTCCTACTCCCATTATATCCAACTTGAAAAGAGGGGTGTTCTTGTATAATTAACCCTTACATTCAAAGAACATGCCTCATAGCCAAATGGATCATTTGTGCTCTAATTAGGACAACTCCTTAGAAAGTCCTTATTAGGCACATAAGTGATGTTGGGATAAGTTGCCATTAACTTGCAATCCTAACCAATTCATGTGTCTCTAAAGTTCTTGGAATGTGTTCTCCAACACATTAGGACTTTGAGAGATTAATTATTTATTAATTATATCACTTTGACTTTTGCAATTAAGTTCTAAATGGATAATGTCAAACTTGGGCGCCCACTTTGAGATGGGAGCCATGAAGACCTTGTTGACTTCTCCTAAGTCTAAATTTAGAATTTGATAACTCCTAGTGAGTGGGAGTTAGATTTGGGTGTCCCCCTTTTCATGGGACTTATATTTAGACTTGGAGTTGTGCGTTTTTATGTACATGAGTGGATAATGTTGGAGTTAACTACAGTGTTAGAGATGTATGAATTAGATATAATGTTGGAGTTAACTACAGTGTTAGAGATGCATGAATTGGATATTGCTTGCATGCGGTCAGAATAACTTGCATGGACTTGCATGTTACTTGCATGTACTTGCATGTTGTTGAAAATTGCTCCTATGGACTTGCATGTTGTTGCATGTGCTTACATGTTGTTGCATGTCACTTGCATGTCACTCCTATGGACTTGTATGACCTTGCATATTGTTGAATGTCACTTGTGTGTGCTTGCATGTTGTTGCATGTCACTCCTATGGACTTGTATGACCTTGCATGTTGTTGCATGTTAGTTATATGACCTTGCATG
This sequence comes from Cunninghamia lanceolata, assembly GCA_027924645.1. Classification (NCBI taxonomy): domain Eukaryota; kingdom Viridiplantae; phylum Streptophyta; class Pinopsida; order Cupressales; family Cupressaceae; genus Cunninghamia; species Cunninghamia lanceolata. The sequence continues at coordinate 11,673,912 of BSBN01001272.1, read as the reverse complement.
TAGTTACATGTCAGTTTTGTAAGTTTACTTGTAGAACACTCCAACTCCAAAAACTTGCAGGATGGTACATCTCAGTGATTCAGGAAATTGGTATCAGTGGCATGTTGTTGAAAATGCTTGCACGTCAGTTTTAAGATATTACTTGCAGGACACTCTAACTCCCAAAAGTTGCAAGATGGTACATCTCAGTGTTTCAGGTAATGGGTATCGATTGCATGTTGGATCTGGTGTTTACATGTCACTTGCATGTACAGAACAAGATAATTCATAATAACCTTGGGGACATCAATCTTGCATGTTGTTTGCATGAAATTGATGTGTATTGATCACTTCAGTCAACAGAGAGTCATTGGGCAAATATGGACACCCAATTGGAAGAGTTTTTGTTGTTGCTTTTATTTGGTGATATGTTTGATGTTGGCACAACTATATTTACCCATCTTCGGCGCCCACATCATGAAGGGACAATTAACTCAAAGCTTGGACATTGTTTGAGTTCAATCTTCTCAATTTAGAGTGCTTGGTTTTTGCATAAGCTTTGGAAGCTATGTTATCAACTACAATTTATTATATTTTGAGTTTCAAGATTTTGAATTAAGAAGCTCTTGAATTAAATGAAGCTTCTTGAATTAATTGAAAACCCCATACATTTTCTAGAGAGTTGATTTGATAAAAAAGACTTAGAAGGAAAAAGCAAAAGTTTTTTGTAAATACTTAGAGAAAAAAGCAAGAAGCTTTTTTGTGAAGTGCATCAAGGACTTAGAGGAATTTCAGTATTGAATGTAATCTTTTCCAAAGAGATTTAATACAAATAAGAAACATCTTTAAGTGTGGAGTTTTTTCCCAAAAGGGTTTCTCCACGTAAATACTTTGCAAGCTTCTTCTCTTCTATTCTCTTCTCTTCTACATTGGATTGAATGTGCAAACAACTTGTTCATTAATTGTTACAGATTAATCTTTATTTCAACTTTGCATACACAAAAATTTAAAGTTTATAGCAACAGTTCTACCTTCATTTTCAATAAGTGAAGCTACTTCGACTAAGGGCTCATGGCTCAACATCAATTAGAGAGATAAGGTTCTCTTGGATCCTTTATTTAAGTTTCATGTCTCACCTAAGCTCAATAGAATTTGGAAGGCCTAGAAAGTGGTCTCCCATCTCTTGCAATGGCAGGATCAATCTCTCTACCATGGAGTTAGTTTTCCCACATCCTCAACCCACTAGAATTGGTTAATTCAACTTGATAACCAACCCCTTGTTCTTGTCAGTTCCAATGTTGACACAAAATTATGTTTAAAAGTGGAATTAAGCTCTTTAGAGACTTGTGGGATCTCCCTTAGCTCTCTTGGATAAAGCCCAGATAACTTTAAATGGAATTTAACCCCTCTACTATATATTCTCAAGCAATTGCCCTTAATTAGTCCTTAGTGCCTCCCATCTCACAAGTCAAGATGTCCACCTTTTATTCTTGTAACTTTCTCAAAGATTATCATTGGTCAACTAGAAGCAAATTTAATATGTTCCCACTCAAAACTATATGCAAATCTCTTGTTCCCTCTTTGCAATATGTGTTAGATGGAAAAGGGAGACTTAGCTTAAAACCCTAAACTAGGTCAAACCCTCTTCTACCAACATTGGAACACAAACTGAGCTTGGCTTCTACCCTTGAAGGAGAGCCAAACTACATGAGTTTTGTCCTTTTGTTGTATAAAGGAATGTCAACCAAATTCAACCAACCAAACTAGGGCAAAACATGAAACCCTAATTGAGCAAGATTAAATAATAAATGACTCTCAAAAATAAATACAAGAGATCTAATACCACAACAGAGATCAGGGAACAGAGGAGAACCAAAATCTGACTTCAGGAACAAAGAGGTACCAAGGCGCTGGGTGCCCTAGACCCAAATAAGGTTTTTGCAAGATCTCTGAATCTAGGTGCCTTCGATTGTTTGTCTTCCTATCTCTTGTCACTTGTTATTTTTAGATTCCTTTAGATGCGACCTGCACACAAACAAGAAGGGAAGAGGCTTAGTGCTATTTAGGAGCTTACCTAAGTCAAGCTCTATGAATGGTGTTTCCACCTCCACAATAGCAATGATAAGATATCAAAGAGTGCATGCCTTAAAAGGGCAGAGGCAAATATGAAGTAGAATGGAATGTTGTAATAAAGCATGAAGGAAAGAAGTCACCATGAGCATGGAAACCCTAGCTTTCTTGATGTGGCATCACAACTTGACTCAAGAAGTTGGTGTAGCCTCAAAGAAGTAGAGATATCTTCACAAGACCTGCAAGGAGTTAGTACAACAACAATAATCCACCATAGAGAGCTTTAGAGAAGAATAGAGAGCATGAGAGAAAGAGAGAGAAAGAGTGCAAGTGTGCCTAGATAGCTTAGATGTTCAAATGAATAAACTAACTTGCTTATATATGCATTCTCTCTCACCAATAATGAATAAAACCAAATGGGGCCGACATGTATAAGCCAAGGAGGTGTTCTAAGTCGACACCACAAAAATAGGGTTGGGGCTAACATTTAGGACCAGGGCACTAGGCGCCCTGGTCCTTTAGCCCCACAAACTCTGAGGAGTGCCAATTAAGGTGGTCTTAGACCTATCCTAAGTTTATTTTGTCAGGTTTCTTCATTGGGATCGAGAATTAATTGTTTTAGGTCCACCTGGGTGCTAAACTAGGTGTAAAATGCTAGTGTACACATTTTACTCCATAACATTTAGCCCCCACTTTAGTGTGGGTATGATCTTACACTCATACTTGCACTAAAGTATGAAGAACACAAATCTCAATCACCACAAACATAGAAGCCATAGAATGTTACCAAAATTGAGGGGTGATCAAGCCCCCAAGTTTAGGATTCTAGGAGTTTAAGATGAATTGCATACACATAAGATATAAGGCATAATTTTTGCATACATTAAGCACTTAGAAAACATAAGACAAGACAAGACATACACAAGGCATACACTTGAGAAATTACAATGTATACACATAATACACGAAGCATACATGCTCGACACAAAGCATACACATAAGGCATAAAGTATACATAGAACACCCATGAAACACACATGGAATACACACAAAGCACTTAAGGAAAATACATAAGGAATACATAGAGAAAACAAGCGAGGCACACATGAGGCATGAAGAATGCATAGAGGACAAGAATATACGAGGATAATACATGCATCATACATCAATCACAAGAAGCACATAACGGAAGACCTTGAGTCAACATGACAAAAGAGACCTCAATCTAAATGAATGTCTCAATCATTGTGCATCATTTCTCAAGATGCAATAAGAAGAATGCTAAGAAGGGGTTAGTTAGAAATAAGAAGAACAAGAGGATACAAACAAATCATACACATAATCCACATCAAGAAAAGTGTTTCCACTCAAGGGAACACACAACCCACCTCCTGCAAGAGGATTTTCACAAAGTCTTGCAGAATAAGGTGTTGCAACCATATCCAAAATTACTCTATCCAAACTCAAGTTGGTGGTTCCAACCCTTCTCCCAATCATGCAAGGAGCAACTTAGGAGAACAAAATAGACTCAAGATCTTACTTCCGAGCTTGTCGCAATCCTTTCCAAGAGAGTGTAGTAGCAAAGATAATCAACAAGTGTTTTGATGGAAAGATGAGAGTAAGGCTCATAGCTTGATAAATGCCCCCACCTTAAATCAATTGCTAATTCCATTAGGGAGCAATTGCCTTTAAGGTAGAATAAGGAAGAAATATAAAACAAGCACAAGAGTTTTCTAAAAGCGCATGCCCAAATGATACGTGTTCTCAAAAGCTACATTGCCACAAGGGGTTGCCCTAGGGTGAGAAAACCAAGGCAATGCTTATAGACATGATACACAATGGCTTGTGTAGTCATGGTATGACACTGAGCATTACAACAAGGTGGCACATAAATATGATGACAATGGAAGAAAGATCACATGAAAGCAACAATTGAATAATGATGCTAAATCATCCAAGAAAAATAACGAAATTGCACATCATGACATATAGAAGAATGAAGATACATATAGAGGAATGACAAAACGCGTTCTTTCTCCTTGTACCTTTGTGCTAACAAGGGTTCCAAGGGAGAACTAACAATCAACAAAAAATCACAATACGGGGATAACAGTACATACAAGCATAACACAAATGAGAAGGAGGGACCACACTTGCGAGTCGGCCTATAACAAATCATCCTCCCCTAACTTGCTTATTATAAAATGAATGGAGGACAAGGTGCTATAGGGACTACATCAAGTATGGTGAAAAGTGCTAGAGCCATACCATGTTTGAAGTTGTTAAATTTTTTTACCCAAGACTTGACATTCCTTATTGGAATGGCCAAACGCATGATGATATGCAAATTAATGAAGTGTTGATTGATTATTTTGTTTAATCCTTTTGTGTGTTGGAGGAGGAAGAGTGATTAAGTGGTCTTTGAGTAGACTTGGCAACATACACTCTTGTTGAGATAGAATAGAAGATATAGGGGGAGTAGGAAGCAAACCTTTTTGTTGTGAACATGGTGGAGGGAACATAGGAGAAGGTCAAAAACCTAAACCTACTTTAGACAAGTGTGGTGTTGGTTCCACAAGTTCCTTAATTCCTTGTTCTTTGCATCCTAACCCATTTCCATTGTATCCATATTTAGAAATAATTTTGAATCCATGTCCATAACACGTCTCCAAATCTGAAGGAAGAGGAGAGACTACATTATTAGCTTTGTTCAAATGAGAAGTGTGATCATGTGTTGAAGAAGAAGTGGAAGGATCATTCTTTTTATCATGGTGAGGAGGGTTAATCTTTGCTTTAACAAACCCATGGGGGTTGAAATTTAAAGGGACCTTGTCATTACCAAGACATGCATTAGAAGAAGATGATCCATTAGATTGAGATGATATTTTACAACCTTTATCCCAAATGACCGCCATTTCTATCAAAGAAAGTGGATCATCATTAGTGGTAAAATCAATATCAAAAGTTCCATCGTCATTACTTTTGAGTTTAAGTTTTTTATGGGTAGGAGATTGTGTTGAAGGAATTACATTTTACCTTCGAGGTTTTTGGGTGTGAGGGTGAGACTTTATATTCACCTATGAAGGTGGGTGTAAAATCTAACGAACCCCAATCATCACCGAAATGTGCATTCAAAGGACCGACACTATCCTGACCATTACTATTGTTAGCAACGGAGGGTAGTGGTTTGGCTTTTGTTAAAGAAGGGATCAAATTATTTAGAGGAATTTGATGTCTCACTTCCATTTGCAAGCAACTTTCCAGAACTGAATCAACTTCAATTGTATGGAGCTTGTTTTCAAAAATAAACTTTATTGAACGATGAAGGGTAGACGGGACTGCCCCCATGACATGAATCCACAGTCTACCAAGAAGAATATTGTATGTAAGAGAATTAGGCATGACATGGATAAGTGTAGGCAATGTCATAGGTCTAGCCTTAACATTTAAGGTGATTGTACCTAATGATTATTTACCAACCTTATCAAAGCCACAGAGGATGAGTTTATTTGGTTTGATGAAAGATGTATCAACATTGATTTTATGTAACAAAGCTATACCACAAACATTAAGACCTGATCCACCGTCGATCATAGTGCATCTTAAACTCATTCTATTAATAATGACAAATATCATAAGAGGCTCATATTGGTTTTGCACCTCTATGGGAGGTAATTCATGTTTTTGAAATGAAATATCTAGTGTTGTCGCATGCATACAACTAAACAGAGATGCTAAATCATTCAATCTAACAGAAGGTGGAACAACTACCTTTTGTAGGGCCTCTTGGAGCATTCTATGGTATGTAGGAGATGTTTGTATTAAACCTCATATAGAGATCTTAGTCTGAGCAGCGCAAAGCTGCTTGACAAGATCATATTATTTACCAATATATTAAGGAAGACGAGGTGCTTGAGGAAGAATAGGTTAAGAAGGTGGAAGAGAAGTGGGCACACTCGGTGCTTTCTTACTTTGTCTATTGTTGTGGGTGTTGTATGTGTGAGCAACCGTATAATAACAAGGTTGTTGCAACACATTTTGAACACCTTGATTCCTTTGAGTAATTTGCTTTGCAATATTGAGAAAGTAACTAGGAGGTTGAGATGGTTTTGGAACACCTCGAACTGTAATCCTAGGTTTAGAGAAAAGAGGTGGATTAGGTGCCTCATGTACCATGATTTTAGGAGTATTTTGAACATTAATGCACTTATTCACTATCCCCTTAGCGGGTGGAATAAGTCTATTAATGATGATATAATTTACATTTATATCTTTTTGAGATGAATGCCTAATGTCTTCCCGTGAAGAATCCACTAAAATAGAAGAATCCTCATCCACTAATGCTTCATCTTTTGATGGGAGAGCATTGGAATGAAGAGAGGGTAGAGTGATGTTTAGAAATTTGTTGATGATTGTATCTTTAGTGATGTACAAAGGGCTTGAACATCAAACCAAAGGAGGAATACCAAGGGTCTTCACATCCTTAGTGATATCCAAGGTATTTGAACATTCAACCAAAGGAGGAAGATCAAGGGTCTTCACATCCTTAGTGATATCCAAGGTACTTGATCATTCAACCAAAGGAGAAAGATTAATAGGATGATTCATGGAATCATCACGTGCTATGGTAAAAGTAGAAAGAGGAGGGGAGATCCTTAGAAGGAATGTAGACCTCAAGAACAAGTTGTCTCTACCCCCTAGAACATGGATGAGGACAACCATGAAAAGGAATATTGTGTTGTTACCATAAATAAAGTATGGTTGTGCGTGAGATTATACCACCATGAATGGCAATGAGAAAACAAAGAAAGCTATAGGTGCCACATAATGGGTAGCAACACAATAGAAGAAGGGAGGTGTGAAAACCTCATGAGAAAGTATAAGAAAGCAAGATAGAGGTCTACTCTATACTATGTTATTTTATAACAATTCTAGAGGTAATCACGATGTGATGATAGAGGAAGAGGAATGAGCCGAATAGAGGCCATGCTAAATATCACTTGTCATGCAAAGAAGAGATAGGTGCTTCAAAAGTAGGAAGAGTGAGAGCACCCATGTCAAGAAGTTGAATTTTGTCATGCAAGGTGCGATATTCACTAGAGGAATGGCCAAGTAATCAATGATATGCATAGAAAGGAAGTGTTGGTTGAATGTGTTTAGGAAAATTTTTGCATGTAGGAGGAAGACTGATCAAGTAGGCTTGTAGTGTTGCATATGTTGTCATTGATGTCAATTGAGTTGTGGTGTGGAAGGCATACTGTTGTATGTGATGTTAAAGGAGCAGATCAAAGGAGAGATGATGATCAGTATCATCTATACACAAGTGTACCAGTAGATAAGAGGAGCAGTGATGATGTGAGATAAGGGATCAATATCATCTGTACATAGTCATACCTTATCTTCTGAAGGGCATGTGTAAGTTCATGATAAGTGTATGTTATCAATATCCTTGATGTGTTGTGTTGATAATGAATGTGATGAAAGTTATGCTGGGTGAACTTTGTTGTATTTTGATGATATGAAGTCATGTTGCTTAGCACTTGATAAAGAAAGTTGCAAAATTTTGTCTAAGTAAAGTTCCAGTCGAGAAAGGTGTCATAGGCTCAAGAAATTGTACTGCATATCTCCGCAAATAAAGATTTGAGCTTGTGGATTGAAAGATAGCTAGACATTACTCTTAGGTATGTGTGATTCAAATTTGAGATCATGGAACCTACCACAAAGTGTTTTAGAGTTGGTAGAGTGAAGAAAATGGTGAAATAAAGTTGTTGTAGTCACAAAGGTTCCAAATATTCCTCTGCACTTCTCTGCTATTGAATATATGGTCTTACAGTTTGGAGAATGGTTAGATTCAGGGAAAAGGTATGCATGATTCAAGTTTCAAGTGATAATATGTATCGCAGTAGGTTTTTCCAAACTCAACTGTGTGAAGACAAGTCTTGTTGTTGGTTAAGGTAATCAGAGGGAGAAAGTAAAAGCCACCACATTTCACCGCACCTTAATATTTAGCTTTGTTGATTGAAAGATAAGCTCATATAGTCAGTTGGTATGCTCAGGTCAAGTTTCAAATGTATGTTTACCACAAGTATTATTCTCAATGTTTTACATCAAGACTATGTAAGCAGAGTGTGTTAAGGACACTAGCATCAGAGTTTGTTGGTTTGTGCCAGCATGAAATAGCTTGAAATGGTAAAAGGAGTGTATAGGAATTGATTTTAAGTCATATAATTCTTATTGTGTGGTCTGCATGATGTTATGTGATCTCTTCAGTACTGCTTTAGGTCTGGAGCTAATTGCATAGTTGGATAAGTATTTGTTGAACCAACTTTCAAAGTATTTTGATGATTGAGCCATGTGTTTGGAAGTGTACACGAGCATGGATATGTGTGCTAAGGTGAAATAGGTCATGATTATCACTTGTTTTGAACTGCACTTGATTCCTCCTTGTTAGAAATGAAAGCAACACTACTTCAATGGAAATCTCATTATAATACATTTCAGCAATCTTTCAAGTGTGTATTAACAATGGAGATTGTATCAAAACATAAACCCACAATACATAAATATACTAGAAGCAGAATGAAGCACATAACACAAGTGTTTAACGTGGAGAAAACCCTTTAGGGTAAAAAACTCCACCAAGAAAGGAGGCCAAGTTGTATTATCTTCACAAAAGGAGATTACAAATACATTCACTTCCTCTGTCCTCCAACCTTCACTCCGGCAAAACCTGGGTACCTGTAAACTGTTATATTTCTCTCATCTACTATGCTATGGTTTTTATAGAATTTACACAACTTCAAGACATTCAATGACCTCTTACAAGCCCATAACACTTGTTAAGAGTCAACAATACAACCTTGGGCATCCATGGCCAAGAATAGGCTCTTACGGGGTCATAAATGATGTCATACATACATCCTACACTTGGAAAAATGTGCCCATGCAAGCTTGAACGCCTTGGGACCAAAAATAGCCACTTACAACATCTTATGACGCGTCATATGCTATTATTAGTGTCATAGATTCTTATGACAACTTATAGTTGTCATATAATCTCTTACACCTTCATACAACATCTATGACGTGCATCATAACACTAAAAATAGATTATTCCTCCACATGTGCACCCCACTTTGACCAATTACCATTTACCATAGTAAATGACATCCCGTAACTACTGCCGGTAACTCTAGGACTTACCGTGCAGTAACTCCGTAATTACCGTGGACAGTAAATAATTTTTACCATTGCTAGTGAAACTTGTACATCCCTTATGGGTAATTACAAATAATAAATGGAATAATACAATATTGGGATTTACAAGGTTAATGGCACCTTATCCCAACATTCTCCCACTTGACATTATACATTGGAAATCAACCCATAGGAAATCAAATGAAAAATAATCAGGCACTAGAAACAAGGCCCATGGCCTCTCTACACCACATGAACTTCTTTGTGCTCACAGACTTGGTCAATAAATCTGCAACATTCTCCTGAGTGTCTATCTTCTTCAGCTCAATCTCTCCATTTGCAACCAACTCTCAAACAAAGTGATACTGAACATCAACATGCTTAGTCTAAGCATGATACATGGGATTCTTAGCCAAACAGATACCACTCTGGCTATCACAACCAATCTGAATGATCCTGCAATCAAAACCAATACCTGTACACAGTCTCCTCAACCAAACTGCCTCCTTAGAGACATGAATAGCAGCCATATACTTTGCTTCTGTGGTGGACAAAGCAACTGTGGGCTGCCTCTTACTCATCCAACTCACTGCACCTCCAAATAGAGTAAACACATAGCCACTAGTGGTCCTTCGACTATCCAAGTCACCTGCCCAATCTGCATCAACAAAACCCTGTATGTCCAAAGATTTATCAGCACTATTAGTACCAGAATAAACTAAACAATGATCAGGAGTACCTGCAAGATATTTAAACACCATCTTCACATAGTTCCAATGCTGTCTACTAGGGTTGGACATAAAAATTTGCTTGGGCAATATCTGGTCTAGTGCAAACCATTGCATACATCAAACTCCCTACAACACGAGCATATGGCACATTAGACATATCCTCAAGATCATCCTCAATCTTTGGACACATATCTAATGAAAGCTTAGTACCAATGGGTAAAGGAACTCTAACTGGGTTACAATCCTGTAAACTAAACCTTTGCAAAATAGTACTCACATACTTACTTTGCGACAACCAAAGCTTTCTGTTAACTCTGTCCCTCCCAATCTCCATTCCCAAAATATACCTTGCAGCACCAAGATCCTTCATCTCAAATGCACCTGAAAGTTGGACTTTAAGTTCACTGACCATACCCTTAGTATTGTTGAAAAACAACATGTCATCAACATACAAAGCAATAACCAATATGGAATCATCAACACAATGATCCTCCTCACTTCTAACAAAACTTAATTTCAAAACAAATGAATCAAACTTTTGATACCACATTCTGGGGGACTGTTTCAGATCATAAAGAGACCTCTTTAACCTGCAAACCCAATGTTCTTTTCTTTTTACCTCAAAACCTGTAGGTTGTTGCATATAAATTTCTTCTTCAAGATCTCCATGCAAGAACGCAGTCTTAACATCCATTTGCTCAATCTCCCAATCATAAGCTACAGCAATGGATAAGAGAAATCTAATAGAAGTCAATTTAGCAACAGGAGAGAACATCTCACCAAAATCAACTCCCTCTCTCTAGGAGTAGCCCTTGGCTACCAGTCTAGCCTTGTACTTCTCCAATGACCCATCTGCTCCAAACTTCTTCTTGAAGACCCACTTACATCCTATGGCCTTTCTTCCTTTGGGCAAACGAACAAGATCCCAGGTGTTATTAGAGTCCAAATCCATCATCTCCTCTTGCATGACTAGCTACCAAGACTCACTATCATCTGTAGAAATAGCTTCCCTATAGGATCTAGGTTCATCGTTAGTGCTCAATAAAACATATACACAATGGAAATCTTGTGGGCTATACCTATCAATTGGATTTCGTTGTCTTGTGGATCTCCTTGAGGGTGGAGTAAGAGACTCTACTTGTTCTTCTACATGATCATCTGCACCAACTTCTTCTGTAACAATAGATTCATCTTCATCAAAACTACTCAAATCTTCTTCTTCTTCTTCTTCTTCTTCTTCACCCCCCAATCCATCATTTTGTTCTTCCTGAGGTGCATCTTGCTGCTCTAAATCAAAGTGCACCTTCTTTACCTTTTCATCTTTTTCTTTTGGTTGCTTAGGTTCAAAAATAGCTCTAAGTTCCCTGAAAATAACATCTCTAGAAAAGATAATTTTGCGGGTTAGTGGATTTCAAAGCTTATAACCTTTGACATTATCACCATATCCAATGAATGTACATTTTTTAGCCTTTGGATCCAACTTAGATCGCTTTTCCTTAGGCACATGAACAAAAGCCTCACAGCTAAAAACCCTTAAATGTGAAACAAAAGGTTTCTTACCTGTCCACACTTCATAAGGTGTCGAATCAAGAGCCTTACAAGGATATCTGTTTATCAAGTAGCAAGCAGTACACACAGCCTTTTCCCAAAAGCATTTCTCCAACTGTGCATCAGTAAGCATACTTCTGGCCCTTTCCATAATTGTTTGGTTCATCCTTTCTGCAACACCATTTTACTGTGGTGTATACGGAGTTGTCTTTTGTCTGATTATACCTACATGCTTGCAAAACTCATCATATTCCTCATAGCAACATTCCCCTCCATTGTCAGATCTTAATATTTTTATCTTTAAACCTGATTGGTTCTCTACTAAGACTTTGAATTCCTTAAACTTAGTGAAAACTTCATATTTATGCTTCATAAAATAAATCCATCTAAATCTGGATACATCATCAATGAAGGTTACAAAATAACGAGATTTTCTGATAGATTCATTATCCACAGGTCCAAACACATCCGTATGAATAATTTCTAACTTCTCTTTTGCTCTATTGCTTCTTAAATGAAATGATTTTTTGTTTTATTTACCAAACACACAATGCTCACAAAAATCAAAGTGCTCATCAGAATAAGAGAAATCGTCCAACAAATTTTTATTCTTAATGGTTTTAAGTACATTATTGCTTGTGTGGCCCAATCTATGGTGCCACAACATACATGTATTTTTAGTAGTGGCCTCAGATACGTAGGAGGCATTATAAACTGTAGTGGCTTCAAGCTTAAACAAGTTCCCAAATCTCTTCCCTTTCGCTACCACCAAGTTCCCTCTTACCAATCTGCAGCCATGCTTGTCAAATGTCACATGCATTCTCAAATCATTCAACTTCGAAACTGAAATCAAACTTCTAGCTAATCCAGGAACATGCAAAACACCAGGGAGGGTTTTAATCTTCCCATCACTGAAACACAACAATACCTTTCCTTTCCTGACAATCAGATAAGTAGAGTTGTCACCAAGGTAGATATTACCTCCATCATATTCTTCATATGTGGAGAACCATTCCTTATGTGGGGTCATATGAAATGAGCATCCTGAGTCAACTAACCAATGATCATTAGAAACAAGATTACATGTAGAAAGTAAAACTTCTTCACCTACATTCGAGGACTTATCTGAAGCACTCTCCCACTGTTTCTTGGGATTTATGCACTCCTTCACATGTCCCCTTTTACCGCAATTCCAACACTTAACTCTGTTCTTTTTACCAGGAGTCTTAGACCGGCCCTTGGACTTGTCCTTAGCCCCTTTCTAATCTCCTTTAGGTCCCCTTTCCTTAGACCTTCCCCTGATACTGAGAGCATCCCTTGAACTATGCAAACTCTTCTTCCTCAATTCTTGTGACAGTAGCACTAAAGCAAGAGCATCCAACTTCGGATCCGCAAGGTTAGCAGTGATAGCAAGGATAACATTCTCCCAAGACTCAGGTAAAGAACATAGAAGTAAGATACATTTATCTTCCTCACTAATCTCAACATCTACTGAATCAAACTGACTCACTAACAAATTAAAGGAATTTAAATGCTCTGCAACTGATTCACCTTCTCACATTTTCATGGAAAATAATTTTCTTTTTAAATAAAATTTATTTACCATACTCTTGGCTTGATGGATCTCACCCAACCATTTCCACAACTTGTATGCAGCCTCTTCTTTTGTGACATTCAACAGGACAGAGTCTGAAAGACACAAGTGGATGGTTCCCCATGCCTTCTTATCTAGTCTATCCCACTCATCTTGAGAGACATCATTAGGTTTCTTCTCTTTTTGGACAACCAACCATTGGTTTCTTTCTTCCAACAAATCTTCCATTTTTAGCTTCCACAAATCATACCCCATTCCGTTGAACTTCTCAATGTCCAATCGAGAGGTTGATGCAACGGTGGGTGTAGCCATAATAACAACACAAGATCAGCAAAACAAATGCAAACAAATCTCCCACTGTAGCTATAGCTTCCACACTACCACCCAAGAGTCAAAGCTGGCCAAGCTCTGATACCAAATGTTAGAAATGAAAGCAACACTACTTCAATGGAAATCTGATTCAAATAAATTTCAGCAATCTTTCAAGTGTGTATTAACAATGGAGATTGTAACAAAACATAAACCCACAATACATAAATATACTAGAAGCAGAATGAAGCACATAACACAAGTGTTTAACGCGAAGAAAACCCTTTCGGGTAAAAAACTCCACCAAGAAAAGAGGCCAAGTTGTATTATCTTCACAAAAGAAGATTACAAATACATTCACTTCCTTTGTCCTCCAACCTTCACTCCAGTAGAACCTGGGTACCTGTAAACTGTTATATTTCTCTCATCTACTATGCTATGGTTTTTATAAAATTTACACAACCTCAAGACATTAAATGACTTCTTACAAGCCCATAACACTTGTCAAGAGTCAACAATACAACCTTGGGCATCCATGGCCAAGAATAGGCTCTTACGGGGTCATAAATGCTGTCATACATGCATCCTACACTTGGAAAAATGTGCCCATGCAAGCTTGAACGCCTTGGGGCTAAAAATAGCCACTTACAGCATCTTATGACACGTCATATGCTATTATTAGTGTCATAGATTCTTATGACAACTTACAGTTGTCATAGAATCTCTTACACCTTACAACATCAATGACGTGCATCATAACACTAAAAATAGATTATTCCTCCACATGTGCACCCCACTTTGACCAATTACCATTTACCATAGTAAATGACATCCCGTAACTACTGTCGGTAACTTTGGGACTTATCGTGCAGTAACTCTGTAATTACCGTGGACAGTGAATAATTTTTACCACTGTTGGTGAAACTTGTACATCCCTTATGGGTAATTACAAATAATGAATGGAATAATACAATATTGGGATTTACAAGGTTAATGGCACCTTATCCCAACATTCATATCCAATGAATGTACATTTTTCAACCTTTGGATCCAACTTAGATCGCTTTTCCTTAGGCACATGAACAAAAGCCTCACAGCTAAAAACCCTTAAATGTGAAAGGTTATAAGCTTTGGAATCCACTAACCCACAGGATTATCTTTTCTAGAGATGTTATTTTCAGGGAACTTAGAGTTATTTTTGAACCTGACTAGCCAAAATAAAAAGATGAAAAGGTAAAGAAGGTGCACTTTGGTTTAGAGCAGCAAGATGCACCTCAGGAAGAACAAAATGATGGATTGGGGAGTGAAGAAGAAGAAGAAGATTCGAGTAGTTCTGATGAAGATGAGTCTGTTGTTACAAAAGAACTTGGTGTAGATGATCATGCAGAAGAACAAGTTGAGACTCTTACTCCACCCTTGAGGAGATCCACAAGAAAATGGAATCCAGTTGATAAGTATAGCCCACAAGATTTGTGTTGTGTATATGCTTTATTGAGTACTAACAATAAACCTAGATCCTACAGGGAAGCTATTTCTGCAGATGATAGTGAGTCTTGGCAGTTAGCCATGTAGGAGGAGATGATGGCTTTAGACTCTTGTAACACCTGGGATCTTGTTCGTTTGCCCAAAGGAAGAAAGGCCATAGGTTGTAAGTGGGTCTTCAAAAAGAAGTTTGGAGTAGACGGGTCATTGGAGAAGTACAAGGCTAGACTGGTAGCCAAGGGCTACTCCCAGAGAGAGGAAGTTGATTTTGGTGAGATATTCTCTCCTATTGCTAAATTGACTTCTATTAGATTTCTCTTATCCATTGTTGCAGCTTATGATTGGGAGATTGAGCAAATGGATGTTAAGACTGCGTTCTTGCATGGAGATCTTGAAGAAGAAATTTATATGCAACAACCTACAGGTTTTGAGGTAAAAGCAAAAGAACATTGGGTTTGCAGGTTAAAGAGGTCTCTCTATGGTTTGAAATAGTCCCCCAGAATGTGGTATCAAAAGTTTGATTCATTTATTTTGAAATTGGGTTTTGTTAGAAGCGAGGAGGATCATTGTGTTTACATTCATTGTATTGATGATTCTATACTGGTTATTGCTTTGTATGTTGATGACATGTTATTTTTCAGCAATACTAAGGGTATGGTCAGTGAGCTTAAAGCCCAACTTTCAGGTGCATTTGAGATGAAAGATCTTCGTGCTGCAAGGTATATTTTGGGAATGGAGATTAGGAGGGACAGAGTTAATAGAAAGCTTTGGTTGTCACAAAGTAAGTATGTGAATATTATTTTGTAGAGGTTTAGTTTGCAGGACTGTAACTCAGTTAGAGTTCTTTTACCCATTGGTACTAAACTTTCATTAGATATGTGTCCAAAGACTGAGGATGATCTTGAGGATATGTTTAATGTTCTATATGCTAGTGCTGTAGGGAGTTTGATGTATGCAATGGTTTGCACTAGACCAGATATTGCCCAAGCAGTGGGAGTTTTGAGAAAATTTATGTCTAACCCTGGTAGACAGCATTGAAACTATGCAAAGAGGGTGTTTAAATATCTTGCAGGTACTCCTGATCATTGTTTGGTTTATTCTGGTACTGATAGTGCTGATAAATCTTTGGACATACAGGGTTTTGTTGATGCAGATTGGGCAGGTGACTTGGATAGTCGAAGGTCCACCAGTGGCTATGTGTTTACTCTGTTTAGAGGTGCAGTGAGTTGGATGAGTAAGAGGCAGCCCATAGTTGCTTTGTCCACCACAGAAGCAGAGTATATGGCTGCTACTCATGTCTCTAAGGAGGCAATTTGGTTGAGGAGACTATGTACAGGTATTAGTTTTTATTGTAGGAACATTCAGACTGGTTGTGATAGCTAGAGTGGTTTCTGTTTGGCGAAGAATCCCATGTATCATGCTCATACTAAGCATGTTGATGTTCAGTATCACTTTGTTCGAGAGTTGGTTGCAAATGGAGAGATTGAGCTGGAGAAGATAGACACTCGGGAGAATGTTGTAGATTCATTGACCAAGCCTGTGAGCACAGAGAAGTTTGTGTGGTGCAGAGAGGCCATGGGCCTTGTTTCTAGTGCCTGATTATTTTTTATTTGATTTCCTATGGGTTGATTTCCAATGTATAATGTCAAGTGGGAGAATGTTAGGATAAGGTGCCATTAACCTTGTAAATCCCAATATTGTATTATTCTATTTATTATTTGTAATTACGCATAAGGGATGTAAAAGTTTCACCGGCAGTGGTAAAAATTATTTACTGTCCACGGTAATTACGGAGTTACTGCATGGTATGTCCCAGAGTTACCGACAGTAGTTATGGGATGTCATTTACTATGGTAAATGGTAATTGGTCAAAGTGGGGTGCACATGTGGAGGAATAATCTTTTTTTAGTGTTATGACACACATCATAGATGATGTAAGAAGGTGTAAGAGTTTCTATGACAACTGTAAGTTGTCATAAGAATCTGACACTAATAATAACATATGACATGTCATAAGTGTTGGCAAGAGACACTGTGTGGCTTCATGAGTGTTGTCATTGATGGCAACAAAGTCCATCCCACACATCCGCAACACATAGTATGCCTCTACCGGAAGTCAGATTGAAGAGTGTTTTGGTCCAATGAACAAGAACAGAGCATGCAGTAAGGTCTGACAATCAGGTTTGGATCTCTTAGATGGTGTAACTCAAAAAGTTGTAGACTTGGAAAAGTCAAGAGGAGTACCATGACTACTACATTCTAGAGATTGAGCCTTTGGTGATGAATGAGTGAAAAGATATGAGCATCTAAGTGTTGGGTTCCTGACAGGCAGAGTAGACTGAGGAAGAACGGATCGGCAAAACATCAGACTTTAATCTGGATGAGAAATTGATAGTGATCAAGCTATTTGAGGGGTCATACATGGTTGGCTGACATGATTGATGACTTCTATGTCTATGTTTTTGATACACATCACATATTTAGCATGGATTCAGCTGACAGATCAATGTTTTGTAAATATCTTGAGTATTCCGGTTGCCGACTAGAAAGATGTTGAAATCCTTGGTGCGGATATATATACCAGATGGATTTCGGTATGAAGGTGTGTGTGGTATGATAACGTGCGAGCAAAGGTAGAGATAAGTGTGGAAACAACAATACAAGTCCGGTATGTGATAGAACAACAGCACTAAAGCAGAGGAAGAATGAAGTGCAGTAGATCAGTATATTGAGCCTAACCAGAACTGAAACTTAGCATATATAGATGCCTCTCTCTCAGTTCAAATTCCTAGTTACCTTCTATAAACTTTGTAGACAATGAGTCTCTTGTAGGTAGTGTGCCTCTTGTGAGCAGTGTGCTCGGGCAGTGAGCCCTAATTGGCAAGTGCCATTTTATACTTCTTATTCTTTTAACAGAGAATACAATCTTGGGTTAGTCACCCCGTGGTTTTTCCCTTAACAGGGTTTTCCACATAAAAATCCTTGTGTTATGTGTGTTGATTTTATTTCTGCTCTCATGATTATGTATGTTCTTATGTTTTGATACTGCATTAATATTAAAGAAGAAAAGAAAGTTAAGATATTTAAGATAACTGATTCACCCCCCCTCTCAGTTATCTGCCTTGTTTTCAACAATTGGTATCAGAGCCAAGTTCCTCTAAACAGAGCCTAATAGCTTGAGGAAGATCTAGGAATCTCAATGGATATGTATGGTATGAAGGAACAACTTCAATCTGCCCTAGATAACCTTGAGCAATCTCACTCTGAAGTCAATAACTTGAGAGAAAGACTCAAACAAGCTGATGATTTCATAAATGAGCTAAAAGAAAAATTGAGTATCTCTGTGAAAAAGAGAAAGGAACTACTTCAACAGTTAGCAAGTCAAAGTAAAGCCAATGATACTAATGAAGATCTAATTAAGAAAAATAAGCTATGTGAGAAGCTATCAAAAGAAGTCATTATGGTAACGCATGAAATGAAATCAGGGGTTATGAGATTCACCCAAGAAATAATCTATAACAATCTCTGAAGGAGAAATCAGAGGACTGCCACAAAATGGATAGAATAATCAGGCATCTGGAATCTGATCTCGAAGAAGCTAGAGATAATGAAGAACAACTTGAGAATTAGATAGACACTCTTAAACAAGATCTTCAAACAACAAATGAATTCAAAGAGAAATTCAAGATAAGCTCAGCTCAACTTGAAGTTCTTCTTGAAAGCCAAAAGAGGGTAGATGAAAAGCGTGGCTTGGGGTATGAGAAAGGTGAAAGCTCTGGATTCGGTCAAAAGAACTCTAGATCAGGAAATCCAAGGAATAGGCCTAGAAGACCTCTAGTAAGGCAACCAAATGCTCAAAGATATCCATCCTTCAATGGATACTGCTATAATTGCAACAACTTCGGTCATAAAGCAACTTAGTGCAGAAGAAGAATGAATCAGACTAATTCATCCTTCTCTGTATAGTGTTTCAACTGTAAAAGGTATGGTCACAAATCTCATGAATGCAGAAATATGCAAACAAACAATTCTTTCAATGGTAGATGCTTTGCATGCAATAGAATGGGACATATGGCTAATCAATGCAGATCAAGAGGATATCAGTCAAATATGCAAAGAAATGTTGCTTGCTACAATTGCAATAGATCCGGTCATATTGCCAAATTTTGTAGAAGTAAGAATCAGGATAAAAAGGGTCCAGTGCATCATAATCAAAATCAAGATAAAGGAAAAGGCAAAGTGAATGCGGATGAAGTTCAAAGGGAGATGAACAAGATTTGGGTGAAGAAGAGTACAAAAAATGTTGGGGATGGATCCGCACCAGAATCTGGTGCTGATATTCCTTCCGGAAACTAAATAGATGAGCTCTGGCTCAGGGGGAGTCACAAAGGAAAATAAATTCCCCCAGCTATCCAAATAACCCTTAGTAAAAATATGAAAGATCCGCAAGGAGTTTTGAAGAGTTTGATCAGCCAAAATTGATTCAGTTTGACAGCCATCTGGTAAAGCAAGATCTTCATAGACGGATCCGGTATGATTCAAAATTGAAATATCTTGATCTGCAGACTCATTGCACGATTGGAGGAAAGAAGATACATTGTCAATTATCACCAAAATAATTCCAAGTGCATCTCAATGATTCGGAAAGATCTCTCTCAGAACAAGGCAACTAAAATAACTTAAGTTGTGCATTTATTGCAATAGGAAATTAGGGTTTGCACAGAGATAAAAGGGTTCTTTTATTTATCATTTGCACATTTGCATTCAAGAAGAAGAAAGGAAGAGCTCTGCATCAAGATTGTCACAACCATCTCAAAGATCAACCACAGAATCTGATTCAACCAACAATCTTTTCCAGCTCATATTGTAAACCCTAGAAGCGTAAAAAGGTATTTCCATTTTTGAATATCTCTCTTTGAATCTTTTACAAAGATGGCTACTCCAATGGTTGTTAAGATCACTGATAGGACGCGCCCAAAGTTCAAGAAACACCCCTACAAATCCTTAGAAGTTGATCCCTTAGGCGCTTTCTCTAGCATTCTGCATGGGGTTCTGCACGTAGAAGATGTTAGGGTGTACATCATTGCCAATATTGAGGAATTTGGAGAGTCTAAGCTGATGGATATCTACCATAAACAATTAATAGATGAAACTCTTGAACTCAAACCTCAATACAAGGCCATCCAGGATAAGCATTTTGGACATTGTATCCACTTTCCCTGTTTCGCAGAAGATGAATGGGTCCGGTATGTTCTTAGCAGAATACATTATAACTTCATGTGGTTGATGAAGCCCTTCAAGATAACAAAAGATGCCATTAGGGCAGTAACTGGATTGCACTCATCCGGTGGGTTCCCTGCTCTCAAATATGTCAAGAACCAGATAATAAGTGAGGCTACCGGATCAAAGTTTGACAAAAGAGCAATGACAATATAAGATATCACAGATCCGGATATCAAATTTGCCTCTATGATAATTGGCTATAAAATATATCATTCCAGCAGGGAGAACTCTGTGTCCGGAACTGTAATATATACTGCATATCAGATGCTAAGGGAAAATGCAGATTATGATTTATGCGACCTTTTTTTGAACCAACTATTAGAAAACTTGCAGAAGATCAAGAAGGACAAGAAGAACTAATTCAAGTATGGTGGCTTAATACTATGTCTGTTCTTTTACTATATGAATGAGCTACCCTGATCAAGTGGTTGGGTATGGCAAAATGACAGACTGGTTGCCATACAAATTAGAGACTACATGTATGGGCTTGGTGATGCCAAGAATCAAAGTACAGCACTCTGGGGATACTTCAAGAACTTCCAAAGTATGATGTAGGCTAGAGAAAGAATCCCCCAATCTATAGTTGAAAAATACAAGGATACATTGTGTTTCATGGTAGACACTGATCAATGCCTAATGGAGGCAGTGGAGCCCAAAACAATCTAGATTATGCCAATGGGCTATGAGGTAGATGAGAGAATCCTAGAGCTGCATGTCCAACACTTGCTGAGTCAGCCTAAGGACCCTGAGGCAGAAAGGTTTGAAACCTTCAAGAATTAAGTGTAAAAATACATGTTGAATTGAGACAACCAGAGATGAAAAGAAAAGTGAGAAGGGAAGTAGAGGAAGTTGCCAAAAGATATGGCATATCAAAAGAGACAGTTGATGCAAACAGAGAAAAATTAGAAAGAGCTGAGAAAGAGAAACAAGAAGCAGAAAAAGGAAGTGTTTCGGTACAAGCCTCCTCTCGGACTAGATCCTCCAAGAGCTCTACACCTGCCACCTCTCAGAGCTCAAGATCCTCCAAACCGGAAGCCAAGACATCTGGTAAGGGAGAAAAGAGAACAAAAACCAAGGCCACAAGATCCTACATAAGCCAAAAGGATGATGAAGAAACAAAGACTGATGAGGAGGTTAAGAAAATGAAGAAGAAAAAGAAAACTTCCGGGAATCCTCTACCGGCAAAAACAAAGAAGAAGAGGCAGAAGAATTTGTTGAAAGGCCCACTCTTTCTATTGATGATATCATCAAAGCAGTCACTGTGGATGGGAACCTGCAACCAGTCATAGAATTTTATGATGATTACAGTGATACTGACAAAAGAATTTTGGAGGAAGCTACAGTCAGGTACTTGAATATATATAATAAAGCATTCATTGAAATCATTTCACTAATTCCCAAAAGTCTAGAGCAAGTACTTGAACTTTGAAAAGAGAATGCCAAGGCAAAGGATTTAGAGATCCGAGAACATATTGCAATTCAAATCTATCCTTCCATTACTCCAAAACAAATGAACATGATCTTTAAGGACTGCAAGGATGAGTTCCAGAGTAAAGCCAGAATGAACAAACTTATGCTTGGAGAGACTGATCAGGTAGCCAAAGAAATAGAAAACATCCTTTAGAATGCCTTTAAAAGATTCAATCTTCCTATCATAGAGGAAATAAATGAAGAACCTTGTACCATGGATGTCGAAGGATTAAGTGTATCAAAGGAAGAATCTACTGAGAAAATTATAGAAGGGTCAAAAGAGATGGATGAAGAGAAGACTAAGGACTTGGATTCCTCTGTTCTGGAAGAGGAAGTCCATGAAGAAGTTAACATCTCTCTTCTGGATCCCCTTGCAGACTCCAGAACTATAGGAGAAGGAAGAAAAGAGGAGAAATTGAGTCAAGTAGAGGAGAAAAAGGGAAGAGAAGAAGAACAAACAGAGAAGATCTCTGATGACAGTTCTGAGGCTACAAAAGGAAAGAAGACTCTGTCTCTAACAAGAGACACTGCAGAAGCAGTGAAAAACTTCTTGACCAAAGAGATGATGGAGATAGATGAACCAGAACTATTCCAAGGACCACTAAATTTTGATTCCCTCTCTCCGGTCCAGACAATGAAGGTAGCATCTTTTGCTCAAGCTAAAGCAAAAGAAAAGCTTTTGAAGTCTCACATGGAAGACTATGAGATGATAGAGATTGCATCCGGTGTGTTGGAGAAAATCATGTCATCCTTCCGAAAGGATCTTTCAGCCTCTCCATCTGGTAACTTGAAATCTCTGGTTAACTCTGTTAGCACCCATTTTGATTCATTGGAGAAATTGGCAGAAGAGAAAGTCTGGAAAGAATTTTTGGGAAAAAGATTCACTGAGGTGCAGGGACTCATAACTAATGACAGGAGGACCCTGGATATTGGGATAAAGAGCCTAGAAAATGCTCTTAAAGATGGTGGAGAAATGTATAAATTTTGTCTATCCTAGTCTAAGTGACAGAGGATGTTGAAAAGAAGGTGAAAGAACAAGAAGATAAACTGTCAAGTTTATCTCAAAATTTTGATCCCCTCACCACATCTATAATGAATCAAGAGTGCCAGGCCATCGCCATTATAAATGAAATAAAGAGGCTTGAAAAGGAGAGGAAGAATATAATAAGTAGGATGAGTGAACTTAGAGGGATAATTATCCCTAAGTTAGAGGCCATGCATGAGGCCTTAACGGATGCTCAAACCACAGCCTAGACCAGTGATCTGACAGACTTAAGAAGGGAAAAAGCTTATGCATTCTTGTTGAGTGGTCACATTTCAATTTTGGACAAGATGAAGCAGAGTTAGGCGACATAATTTGTACAGTTAAAGACCACCTTTGAGGATATACTTAAGTATATGTAAGTATAACATGTTTATATACTTATGCGGCCATGTATAGGATGATTTTTGCAAATTTTGATGTGCGGATTCCACCCTTTGCCATTGATGTCAAAGGGGGAGTGAGGAGTAGTGAAAAATGTAGGATCCAGCTAAGGGGGAGCTCCGGTAAAATAGTGCATAAGATAAAGCATCAGCCAAGGGGGAGTTTGCTGCGACACTTAGTCATTTTTCACTAAGTGTTGCCATCAATGCCAAAGGGGGGGATTGTTGGAAAGAGACACTGTGTGGCTTCATGAGTGTTGTCATTGATGGCAACAAAGTCCATCCCACACATCCGCAACACATAGTATGCCTCTACCGGAAGTCAGATTGAAGAGTGTTTTGGTCCGGTGAATAAGAACAGAGCATGCAACAAGGTTCGACAATCAGGTTTGGATCTCTCAGATGGTGTAACTCGGCAAGTTGCAGACTTGGACAAGTCAAGAGGAGTACCATGACTACTGCATTCTAGAGATTGAGCCTCCGGTGATGAAT
The DNA here is from genome assembly GCA_027924645.1 of Cunninghamia lanceolata. Classification (NCBI taxonomy): domain Eukaryota; kingdom Viridiplantae; phylum Streptophyta; class Pinopsida; order Cupressales; family Cupressaceae; genus Cunninghamia; species Cunninghamia lanceolata. The sequence goes on along the minus strand of BSBN01001272.1, from coordinate 11,650,332 downwards.
GAGTGAAAAGATATGAGCATCTAAGTGTTGGGTTCCTGACAAGCAAAGTAGACCGAGGAAGAACTGACTGGCAGAACATCAGACTTTAATCCGGATGAGAAATTGATAGTGATCAAGCTATTTGAGGGATCATACATGGTTGGCTGACATGATTGATGACTTCTATGTCTATGTTTTTGATACACATCACATATTAAGCATGGATTCAGCCGACAGATCAGTGTTTTGTAAATATCTTGAGTATTCCGGTTGCTGATTAGAAAGATTTTGAAATCCTTGGTGTGGATATATACCAGATGGATTTAGGTATGAAGGTGTGTGTGGTATGATAATGTGTGAGCAAAGGTAGAGATAAGTGTGGAAACAACAATACAAGTCTGGTATGTGACAGAATAGCAGCACTAAAGCAGAGGAAGAATGAAGTGCAGTAGATCAGTATATTGAGCCTAACCGGAACTAAACCTCAGCATATATGGATGCCTCTCTCTCAGTTCAAATTCTTGGTTACCTTCTATAAACTTTGTAGACAGTGAGTCTCTTACAGGCAGTGTGCCTCTTGTGAGCAGTGTGCTCGGGCAGTGAGCCCTAATTGGCAAATGCCATTTTGTACTTCTTATTCTTTTAACAGAGAATACAATATTGGGTTAGTCACCCCGTGGTTTTTCCCTTAACAGGGTTTTTCACGTAAAAATCCTTGTGTTATGTGTGTTGATTTTATTTCTGCTCTCATGATTATGTATGCTCTTATGTTTTGATGCTGCATTAATATTAAAGAAGAAAAGAAAGTTAAGATATTTAAGATAACTGATTCACCCACCCTCTTAGTTATCTGCCTTGTTTTCAATAATAAGATGTTGTAAGTGGCTATTTTTGGCCCCAAGGCGTTCAAGCTTGCATGGGCACATTTTTCTAAGTGTAGGATGCATGTATGACAACATTTATGACCTCATAAGAGCCTATTCTTGGCCATGGACGCCCAAGGTTGTATTGTTGACTCTTGACAAGTGTTATGGGCTTGTAAGAAGTCATTTAATGTCTTGAGGTTGTGTAAATTCTATATAAACCATAGCATAGTAGATGAGATTAATAACAGTTTACAGGCACCCAGGTTCTGTCGGAGTGAAGGTTGGAGGACAGAGGAAGTGGATATATTTGTAATCTCCTTTTGTGAAGATAATACAACTTGGCCTCTTTTCTTGGTGGAGTTTTTTACTGGAAAGGGTTTTCTGCACATTAAACACTTGTGTTATGTGCTTCATTCTGCTTCTGGTATATTTTTGTATTGTAGGTTTATGTTTTGTTACAATCTCCATTAATAACACACAGTTAAAGTTTGCTGAAATTTATTCGAATAAGATTTCCATTGAAGTAATGTTGCTTTCATTTCTTGATTTCATTTGTTGGGATAAGGTGCCATTAACCTTGTAAATCCTAATATTGTACAAGTTTCACCAGCAGTGGTAAAAATTATTTACTGTCCACGGTAATTACGAAGTTACTACACGGTAAGTCCCAGAGTTACCGGCAGTAGTTACGGGATGTCATTTACTATGGTAAATGGTAATTGGTCAAAGTGGGGTGCACATGTGGAGGAATAATCTATTTTTAGTGTTATGACGCATGTCATAGATGCTGTAAGGTGTAAGAGATTCTATGACAACAGTAAGTTGTCATAAGAATCAATGACACTAATAATAGCATATGACGCATCATAAGATGCTGTAAGTGGCTATTTTTGGCCCCAAGTTGTTCAAGCTTGCATGGGCACATTTTTCCAAGTGTAGGATGCATGTATGATAGCATTTATGACCCCGTAAGAGCCTATTCTTGGCCATGGACGCCCAAGGTTGTATTGTTGACTCTTGACAAGTGTTATGGGCTTGTAAGAAGTCATTTAATGTCTTCAGGTTGTGTAAATTCTATATAAACCATAGCATAGTAGATGAGAGAAATATAATAGTTTACAGGTACCCAGGTTCTGCTGGAGTGAAGGTTGGAAGACAGAAGAAGTGAATGTATTTGTAATCTCCTTTTGTGAAGATAATACAACTTGGCTTTTTTTCTTGGTGGAGTTTTTTACCCAAAAGAGTTTTTTCCACGTTAAACACTTGTGTTATGTGCTTCATTCTGCTTCTAGTATATTTATGTATTGTGGGTTTATGTTTTGTTACAATCTCCATTGTTAATACACACTTGAAAGATTGCTGAAATTTATTTGAATCAGATTTCCATTGAAGTAGTGTTGCTTTCATTTCTAACATTTGATATCAGAGCAACACTACTTCAATGGAAATCTGATTCGAAGTGTACACCAGCATGGATATGTGTGCTAAGGTGAAATAGGTCATGATTATCACTTGTTTTGAACCGCACTTGATTCCTCCTTACGGCAAATGATTTGGGTGCCGACCAGCTAGACCATTGCACGTTTCGTGTTACACGTTTCATCTTGGCCAACAAAAGGAGAAAGTTTTTGAAGACTTGTGGAGGATATAAATATAAGATCAAGGTTGTTGAAGGAAGTAAGTGATGTGTGATGTGTGTTAGCAATGATAATGTGTGAATAAAATAACTCTAGAAGTAGTTTGATAATGAAATGTGGCAAGGATCAGTTTATGTAAAGTAATATTGCTACGAAGGAAATTGAGGGAGTTGTGTTGACATAGAAGATTTATTTTAATGCATTGTGGACCTTGGTTTAGTGTTGGTAAGAATTCAGTAATGCTAAGTTTGTAGAGATTAGCAGAAGGTTGAAGCAATTTGTTTTTGTGAAGGAAACATTTGAATCAGATAAGTATTTTGGTACGTAGGTTGAAGCGTCTTTTTGTAAAAGTTGTAAGTGTTGTAGAACTTTAGGGAGTTGCAGCTTCTTTTGGGTTGTAGCCTATAAATGTTAATGTAATCTATTTTATTTGTGAGGCTAGATTTGGACAGTAGATCCAAGTAGCTTGCTCACCATGGTTTTTCCCTTCTAGGGTTTTCCATGTAAATCTAGTGTTATGGTTGTGTTCTTATATGCTCTCTTTATTTATCATGGTTTAAATACTTACATTTGATTGAATGTTGTTGGAAGAAAATAATCTGATTAAGTACTAATTCACCCCCCCTCTCAGTACTTTTGTTTGTTCAACATTTAGAAGCCTCAACAAAATACACTCTTGTTTAGATAGAGGAGAAGAAGTATGTTGAGTAGGAAGCAACCCTTTTTGATGTGGAGAAAGGTGCAATTTTTGAATATAATAAACCATAAAGTCCTCAGGCAATGGAGGAGGTGATGTAGACAAAGGAGAAAGGTAGTAACCTAAACCCACTATAGAATTTAAGTATAGTGTAGGTTCCAGAGGGACCTTAACTACTTGTTTTGTGCACCCTAGACCATTTCCATTGTATCCATGTTTAGAAAGAATTTTGTATCTGAACCCATAACATGTCTCCAAATCATAAAGAGGAGGATAACTTAGAGAGGTGGAAATCATATTAACATCTATGTAGTCATGGAAAGAGGCTTTATAGGGTTGAGTAGGATTGTATCCAAGACCCAGAAAAGAGCAATGTAGATTGGAATCCAAAGGGGTCTTGATACCCTTCTATTTTCATCCACATCCATTACCTTTATAACCAATACTAGAGAGAATATGTGTTATGTCGAAAAAGGTGACTTAGCTTATAAATCCTAAACTAGGTCAAACCATCTTATACATGAACATTGGAACACAAGTCAAGGAGACTCAATACTCAACTACAGTCCTCAGAGGAGAGTTGAGAGGTCTCTTGATTGGTCCCTTTATATCCAAGAAGAGAGATCTTATGATTAATTATCAAATCTATGGTTTCTAGGGCTAAAATACAGAAAACAAGAGTTACAAACCTGAAATCGTCAAAAACCCAGAAAGTAGTGGCAAGGAGGGGTTGAGTAGAGCTAAGAGAACCTAATTCTAGAAGGTTTTGGCCATCCAAACAAGAGGGTAAAGGATGCTAGGATCCCTGGTTCCAGATTAGGGTTTTGCAGAATCTTCTAATCTGGGTATCTTCGCCTATCTGCCTTCTTGATTCTTGTCACTTGTCATTTGATTCCAACAAATGCGACCTGCACACATGAAATAAGGAAGAATGTTTAGTGCTATTTAGGATCTTGCCTAAGTCAAGCCCCGTGAATGGTGTTTCCACCTCCACAATAGCAATGATAAGAGATCAAAGAGTGTGTGCCCTAGGAGAGCAAAGGCAAATTTGAAGTAGAACAGAATGCTACAATAAAATGTAAAGGAAAGGAGTCAACATGAGCATGGAAACCCTAGATTGCTTGATGTGGTATCATAACTTGACTCAAGAAGTTGCTGTAGCCCCAAAGAAGTAGAGAGATCTTCACAAGACCTGCAAGAAGTTAGTACAATAACAACAATCAACCATAGAGAGCATCCAAGATCATGTAGAGAATAATAGAGAGCATGAGAGAGAGAGAGTGAGAACTAGAATCCTTAGAGAACTTAGAAATGTTAAAATGAATAAACTAACTTGTTTATATATGCATCCCCATTGATTTTCAGGGAATTAAACCAAATGAGGCTGACATGAATAATCATTAAAGATGTCCTAAGCTGACATTACCTTAATTTAGCTCCGAGTTAAAGGAGGGACTAGGGCACTGGTCGCCCTTGTCTTTTATCGCCAAAAACTTTGGGATAAGCCTCATTAAGTGTGTTTAGGCTAGACCTAAAGTTATATTTCAGGTTTTGTGCATCCAGTTTAAGAATTAACTATTTTAGGTCAACCCAGGTGCTAAACTAGGTGTAAAATGGAAAGGGTGAAGCTTTCACTCCATAACAATATGAAAACCATGGCCATAATAGGATTACATCTCCTTAAAGGATGGAGGATCATCGTTAGTGGCATAATCAATACAAGAAGTATAATCACACGCATCTTTAGAAGATGAAGGGGAATACGCTTTTGTTGAGGTAAAAGATTTGTTTAGAAATAAAGAATCCTTTGGAATGTTAGGATGAGAGGGGTTGAGTTTATACTCTCCAACAAAGGAGGGTGTAAAGTCTAATGAATCCCAATCATCACCTAGACATGCATTTAAGGATGAGTCAACACGATGGTCAACCTCTTGGGTAAGGGTTGAGGATGGGGAATCATCTTTGACAAAAGAAGGAATAAGATTTTGAAGAGTAGGAGAAGTATTAGGTTGAGTCACAAAATCCTCTTGTTGACAATACTGCATAAGATCTAGATCAAATTTTATTATGTACGTCTTGTTTTCATAAAAAATTTAATTGATCCATGCAAGGTAGACCGAACCGCACCCATGGCATGAATCCATGGTTAGAACCAAGAAGAATATTATAAGATAATGCACCTAACATGACTTGAATGAGGGTAGGCAAAGTGACAGGGCCTAATTCAATTGGCAACGTTATTGTGCCTAGTGTTTGTCTACCAATGTTATCAAAGCCACGAATAGAAAGATTAGTAGGGGAGATGCAAGACATATCAATATTTATATGGTTCAATAGGTCTACACCATAAAAGTTTAGAATGGAACCATTGTCAATAAGGGTACGCTTGATTCCAAATGAATTAATTCCAACAATAATTAGAAGAGGATCATTCTACTTTTACACCTCCAGAGATGGTAACTCATATTTTTGGAATGTTATATCTATGGAATTTATGTATATGTAATCGAGTAAGGAAGCTACATCATTTGGTCTAGCAGAATATGCTACTGGGATATGTTGTAAAGCTTCCTAGAGCATGCCATGATATGTTGGTGAAGTTTTAATGAGCTCCCTGATGGAGATTGATTGCCATTGATGCCAAAAGGTGTTGTGTTCTCAGGTTTGATTTGCAAATGTGGAGATGCAGATGGTTTATGCTTGATTGGTCTTATGGAGGCTTCATATTCTTGAGCATTCATATTGTTCATGGGAGTTCATTCTTGTCTTCATGTTTAATAAGTGATTCTTGTAGAGAAAGTAATGATGTGTTGATGTCTTGATGTTGATCATTATGATATTGGTTCGGTATATATACAAAAGTTATTATAGTGAGTGCAGGTTTGGTCATCAGTATTGTGTTCCTCCATGACAAGACAACTGAGGTTCTTCAATGAATATATTCATTGAATATATACATGAAAGAGGATCTAAAATTTGCATTAAAAATGTATTTAGGGACCAAAAAATCTAAGTCCTTCATCCTTCTTTGCCCATCACAATGGTAATGCATTTTTTTTGTTTTAAAAGTATGCTGACCTGTAAATAGAGGTCACTTCACTTAAAGAAACCTGCTAGAGGGCTCTTAAGCCATAAGTTCAACCGGCCCCTTTACCTTTTTGACCGGTCCTCTTTTATTTGAAATAAGAGCCAAAAGCCATAAAAGGCTATGTTTAAATGTGTATGGGGTACGAATTTGTTAGGAAGTCATAAAAGTTTTTTTTAAGACTATTTTTAGTCTTTTTTAAAAAGGAGATTTTTAAGGCAGTTTTGCCTGATTGAAAAGCATTCTTTTTAGAAGCTTTTTATGAAGATTTTTTTCTAAATTTAATTCTCAAGTGGGTCTCCTCTCACATAGGTTGAAAGCTTTAAAAATAAATTTTTAGGAGAGATTTTTGTGGCTTTTATATGCTTGAGTAGAATTGGAGATTAAAAAGGAAGAGTAGAGTTTTTTTTAAGAAAGAATATGAAGAGCTTTTTAAAGAATGTGAGTGTGTAGATATTAAAACATAAAGAATGTTTTTATGGATATTATTCAAAATAGAGAAGATGAAAATATTTTGTTTGCAGACTAAGAGAAATTGAAGAGTTGGTTATTATCAAAGCAGAGAAAAGATTTTATATGCAAGATTCAACGAAGGAGAATGCAGACGGGTCTTGAAGAAATGAAATGATTTTTTTTTTAGGGAAAATGAAGATAAATGAGAAGAAGAATGTGAAGAGACTCCTTGCAGATGAATAGAGAAATATACTTTTATTTTTGCAAATTCTTTATGAATGGAAATGGTCATATAGAGAAATAAAATGATCTTATTTTTGCAGATGTATTGTAAAAGAAAAGGGAAAGAATGGGTATATGAAAAGTTTTTATTACTGGTGCTTCATGGATGAAAATTTTAATGTAGAGAATTGAAGAAATATTTTTTGAAAGCATTTGTGCAGGAATAATGTGGAATATCAAGAGTTTTCATTGAAAAGTAATATATATATGCAGGTTGTAAAAATTATGTGGATGAACATGTGCAAGATGAAGACATTATGCAAAGCATTTACAAATTGAAGACAATATGCAATTGTTTATGCAGAGATAATCTGGACTAGTGTGAATTAATTGCGCATCAGGTGAATTAATTGTGTAGAGATCATGAGAGTGATATGCAGATTGGATTGAGTATGATTGCAGATTCAGGAATTTGTATTGAAACAAAGAAATCCTTTGTATTACTTGTATTGTTTTGATGGTGGTTGAATTTTCCAATGAGGCTTTATGTGCCGGTGAGGCTTGTATGGTCAATGAGAGCTATTTGTAGCCAGTGAAGCTTCCTTGGTCAGTGAGACCTATTTGTAACTAGTGAGGTTTTGAATAAGCCAATGAGGCAATTTTGAGTGGCTTTTCTACCCCAAGAGGGTTTTCCACTCCTGAAATTCATGTGTCACGATTTGTCTCTATGTGTGTGTTTTAGATGTTTTACATATAAGTTTATGTTCACTCTTTTCATCATCATACTTGTGCATATGAATTTTATAGATTGTTGATGTCTTCTTTATCCTCTTTGTCTTGTAATTCAAAAGTTGCAAAAATTAAAAAGTTTGACAACACTGATTCACCCCCCCTCTTAGTGTTGTCCTGGACTCCAACACTCCCAAAGAGAGATCTTGGTAGGAGTAACATGGAGTTGCTCAACAAGATTATACTCTTCGACAATCTTTTGAGTAAGACAGGGAGCTACAAGGGAAATAAGATGTGGTAGAGGAAGGGAAATAGGGACTTGAGTAACCTATGTGTTTTACTATGTATTGTACATGTGGGCTATTGCATGGTAGTGAGGACCTGCAAACACGTGTTGAGTTATAGACTTTGCAATTTCTAAAAATGATTCGAAGTTTGAGGATTGTTAGGAATTCCCTGAACAGTGGTCATAGGACAAGAGAGTGAGGGCATATCAAGTGCCCTATGCACAATGATTTTAGGAGTATAAGAAAGATTTTGAACATTAATGCACTTATCCAACATCCCCTTAGCAAGTGGGATAAGTCGATTAACAATGATTGTATTCTCCTTGAGAAAAAGTGGATGTAAGAGAAGGTACATAAGTAGTATGCTCAACATCTATCCATGGGGGATCCAATGTGAGGTTAGACTCTTCATTTACTAATGCTTCATCTCTAGAAGGGAGAGCATTGAAATGAAGAGAAGGTAAAGTGATGTTAAGAAAAGTGTCACATCACATTTTTGGACAACTTAATTATGTTACTTTAAACTAATTATTAGTTATCTATGCTTTGATTATGTATTTTGAACTATGATTATCATGTTGTGTTAGCAAATAAATTTGATGAGATAGATTTGCTTTGATTTTTGATTATGCAGAAATGGATGTAATTTTCTAATGAAGATAAAGGAATTACTTCATGATTTATGATTGATTAATTATTTATTTCTTTTTATTCATAGTGTAGTGAATGGAATAACTACTATGAATGCTAATGAGGTGGATGCAGGAAATTAGTTTTTCCCCAGCCTGACAAGGAGGGAGAGTATCACCGGAGAGAGAGAATTGGATTAGGTAAATGGACAGGACAACATGCCTTAAGAACTCACACACACACACAAGTAATGTGTCATTTCCTATGTGTTTGGATACCTTTCTAGTGTCGTGATTAAGTTAGTACCTTGCTTAGAAACATTGTCATGGTTTGATGATGTAGTTGGTTTCTTGATCAAGCTTAGAGTGATCCATATCATAGCTAATCTTTTGTTTTGGTTTTCTCTAAGTTAGTAAGGTCAACCTTGTTGCCTTTGATTTGTCGTTTGTTTGAAGAAGTAAAGATATATAATTTTAATAATATATATATTTACATTTGTAAACATAATTATATATATGTAAATATACTTATATATACATATATAAATATACATATATAAATATACATATTTACATATACATATATGTATATAAGTATGGTTATAAATATGTATTCTTATATAATACAATAGTATCTAATTTTACTCTTTTGAAATATTCAAATTTTTCCCTAGAAGCTTGCTAGACTCCATGAAGTGGATCTAGTGAGCTACTAGCCTGCATTTAATGCATTAAGTGTTGAGAGGACTACAGATAGGAGTGGAAGGACACCCCCATTTCATCTTCATTAATGCCCATATTACTCCATTTCGTGGCAAGAAGAAGGGCAGAGTGGATGGATAGATTTGAGGCAAGAATCTAGTGAACTTGGGGATTTCTATTAGTCATGATGTTCGAGCTCATAATGCAGAAGAGGATATTGGAAAAAAAGAGGAAGAAAATGAAAAGAAGAGGGAGGAAAAAGAGGCACCGAAGGCAGTGGCTCTACAAGTTTGAAATGATTTCTTCAGTATTTTATTCTTCTGAGAAATATTTTTGTTTAGTTGAGAAGAAAAACCATGATTAGACTCGAGGGTGTTTATTGAAAAGAGTTTTGAATGATTGTGATTTAATTCTGTCACATTTAGTAAGGGGTTTTTGAATGTAAACCATTGTGAATCCAGTATGCTAAACCAAGGTTACAAGAATAAAATCATTATAGTTTTCGTGAACCTCGGGCTGGGTAGGCTATTTTCACAGTGAATGTGCTTTTTCTATGTATTAAACATGGGTTTTTATTAATAGTATTTGTGAATGTTATGTGCTTCGACTGTAGCATTATTCTCTCGAGAGTAATGTTTATAAAACCATTGTATTGTTATTAATAGCAGACCATTATGAGTTTAATATATGTATTTGGGTATCAACTATGTCAAGTGAATCCCACAGTTATATTCACAATACCTTGTTGATGTATCTGATTAATATGATATATTTAGGTATCGACTGTGTCAATTATGCCCTTAGTCTTATTCATAATATTGATCAATGTTTATGATTATCACACCATTGAGAATCGACTATGTGGATTTTATGCACAATCATACTAGTAATATCATTTAATGATTGTGAATATCACATTATTGAGTACCGACTATGTGGATTTTATCCATAGTCATAATGGTAATATTGTTAATGTTTGATATTTTCATATCATTAAGTATCAACTGTGAGGCTTGAACCCACCATCTTATTCATAATATTACTGATGTTTGAGATTGTTCATATCTATGAATCGACTATGTTGATTATACCATTGTTATTTTGATACTATTGTTAGAGAATAGACACTTCTCTAAGTGTTGATTGAGATGAATAAATCCTTAGTTATAATGTTATTTGATAGAGACTAATTAATCCTTTGTGTGTTGAATGTGAAGAGTGTAGTCACAGACATCATGTTATCTTTGTAAAAGATTAAACATTACTCTGTAAGTTGATTGTGATGAAGGTATTCTCAGTTACAATGTTAAAAAGTATGAGATAGTTCACATCTTTGTGTGACAATTGTGTTAAGTTTAGACTTTGGTTGTAAAAAGATTAGTGCTTTTAAATATAAAGATTATTATTATCATATGTTTATGAATAAACTTTGTAGTTTGATAGTTGAACTACTGTGAGTTAACTATTGTTTTTTATTATGGGGTAAAATAGGTTTTAAAGGGTCCATAAACCCTATTACAAAATGCTGCCAAAAGATAAACCACAGCCAACCAGTAGCTTAACAACAACTAAAAAAAACAAACTAACAGAAACAAAGAAAAACAAAAGTAGAAACAACCACTATTCTAGCTTCTTTAGAGTATCAGCTGCCTCCAGTTCTTTTTTGTAGAATTCTTCATGTAGCTTCATGAAACCCATTAGTTCATTTTTCTCGTCCTAGAAAGTCTTCTTCTTGCTACCACGGGTCCTAGTACTAGGGCCCCCTATTGGCAATATAAGCATGATGGTGTAGAAAGTGATAAGCATGATGTTAAACAGTGTTGTCATTGATGGCAACAAAGACTGATGGCAACTAAGATTGTAATGCTATCAATGTTGGCTTCAAAGAGTAAAGATACAGTGGTCCGGAGAATAGCAACAAAGGTTAAAGTCAGTAACATCACAGGACAGAGACAATGACAACAAAGGATAAAGGTATAGATGATCTGGTAAGTGACAACCAGGCATAAGTTGTGCAGATTAGTTTGATTGATAAATTTACAAGAGGGTTTGATCCTCTTTTCCTTAATATGGTCTTGATTCTCAGTAGAAGACAAATTTGCAAGAAGGTTTGATCTGGCAAAGAACTTATGATGAAAATTAGCTAAGTGTCAACTGGTATTTTTGAGTTATAGAGCATCTAGTATTTTGGTCCGCATTTATTTGTTGTTGAATATTTTGCTTTGCAGTTCTAGTATGTTGTTGAAAGATTCTAAATCCAAAATTTTGTCTGATTTTGATGTATGGTTTTAAAGTTACGAGTAATAAAAGTTTGACTTGACAAAATAAAGGTATTTCCAGTTCAGAGCAGGTGTGTAGGAGAGTCTGCATTCCTCTGTGGTTTGGCTTTTGATTTTGCAGTTTTAAGGGGATATTAACTGATGTGAATAGAGAGTGAATTCCAGTTTTTATGTTGATTGGAGTTATTTGGGTCAGTTTATGGATCTATAGTTAAAGGGTTTTTATATTAGGTCTTTAGTGGTGCTGACCTATTAAATGTGAAGTGATGCGAAGGGTAAATAAGCTGTGTGGAGTTAAGTGGGAGCTATTTTAGGTCCATGCCGACCTATTTCAATTTGTTTCAAAGTTTGAATCTTGGCACGAAGCGTGTGAGTGGAAGTTTGGGGCTGATAAGTCCTATATGGCATGTTTTGCATGTTACATCTAATTAGGTTGACCTAATTGATGTTGTGAAAGAAGCAGATATATATGAAGGATTGTGTTCAGTGTTTTGAGTAATGGATATGATCTGTATGATGTGACAAAGAGCCTATAGATGTGAATTAAGTGAATGTAGAGCAATGTGGTAGTTTAGAATAGTGTGTTGAGTATTGTTCTGTAACTTGAGCTTCATTGGAACTGTACTCCATGCATATGTTAGATGCAATTATAACAGTTCAATTCTAGCAGTGAGCCACTTCTTCCATCTCTTTCTTTTAGGACAATGAGTCCTTTGGTAGTGAGCCACGTGAAGTGAGCATTCTTGGACAGTGAGTCCACCATTTGTATCAACCTTAACCAGTTACCTTATTATAATATATTGTGAGCTAATCCTCACCGTGGTTTTTCGCTTTTTGGGTTTTCTAGACATAAAAATCCTGGTGTTCATGTGTTATGAGTTGTAGTTGTATGTTTTATGCTTAATTTCCTTTATTACAATTAAATATGCTAAATGGATTAAAATATTTGATGTGTAAATGGTTTAAGAGAATATTAATTCACTCCCCCCCTCTCAATATTCTGGTTGTTCAACAATTGGTATCAAAGCTGAGTCCTTTGGAAGAAGCCTAACCACTTAAGGAAGATCTTGGAAATTGAACACATGGGTGCTATAAGATTACCTATTCCTCCGGAAGAGATTCTTGCTACTAAATACATTAGAGAAGACTACATACTTGACAATGTTGGAGAACTTAATGCTGCTCTTGAAGATCTTGAAAGAACTGAAGGTGAAATCAAAGACCTGAAGGAAAATGTTAGAGAAGCAGATGAATGCATTAGAAAATTGAGAGAGAAAGTCAAAAAGTGTAAAGAAAGGCATAAGGAAGTCAATGAACAATTGAAGCATGCGAATGAATCTATTAGTGGTCTGAAAGTGCAAGTTGAGGAGAAGACAAGAATTGAGGAATTTCTAAATATGATGATGAAAGGCAAATCAGAAGAATGTTCAAGACTTGTACAAGAAGTTGTAACTTTAAAATTAGATCTAGAGAAGGCAAGGATTCATGAAGAGAAATTCAAGATGAGCTCTACAAATCTTGATGAAATGATTGCAAATCATAAAGGTCCAAATGATAAAGAGGGTTTAGGGTTTGAAAAAGGTGAAAGCTCAAAATCAAGTTAGACATCAAATGTTGAAAACAAGAAGAACAATGACAAGTAGTTTTGTAATCAAAGGAAAGATAGAAGACCACTGGTCAGACAACCAAATGCTCAAAGGTACCCATCTTTTAATGGTTCTTGTCATTCTTGCAATAAGTATGGACACAAGGCAATAGTATGTAGAAGCATAATAAATCAAAATCTTCCATCTTTCTCTAGTCAATGTTTTACATGCAAGAAAGTTGGTCATAGAGCTAGTGAGTGCAAAAGTCAAATTAGGAATGGCTATAATAATGATAGAATGGTTCAATCTTTCAATGGCTACTATTATACATGCAATAGATTTGGGCATAAAGCTAATCAATGCAGATCTAGAATGAATGGAAGGAATATTGGTTAGAGGAATGCTGTGTGCTATAATTGCAATAGACCTGGACACATTTCTAAGTTTTGTAGAAGCAGAAACATGAAGAAAGATAATCTAGTAGAGAAGAATGAACCACTACAAAAGGTTAATCTGGTAGAGACCAAAAAGGAAACGAATAAGATTTGGATAAAGAAGGATGTAACAGAGGTTAAAGATGAGCATGTACTGACATCCGGTGCAGATATTTCTTCCAGAAACTAAAATGAGAGCTTTGTCTCAGGGGGAGATTTAATGGAAATATTTCACCCCCTGCCAAAGGAATGATGCTGATGCCTCAGCATGAAGATATAAGATGAAGTTCAACATGCTTAATTCCTTGGTGAAGACTGTGGTAGAAAATCTTCTATTGCAGAAGTTTGCGGAGCATTTGAAGTCGACTGTGTATACAAAGAAAGGTTTGACAACTTTATCAGACAAGGCATTTATGGTGAATTAGGTTAAGGAAAAAGAGGTTATAAGTGATTATACTTGATCAAAATTCATATTGCAAACAAAATTTCAAGAGAGAAAGAGTTGAGAAGTGCAGTGGAAAAGAGATCAAATCATCCCAAGATTCAATGCCTTCAAACCCTAGTGTGGCAAGCAGAGAAAAGGTACTTTCCAGTTTGCCCTATTTCACTGTGAACTTTGCATTGAAGCTTTTTTAATTCACTAGCAATGGCTATACCACAAGTAGTAGAGGTAACCGAGCGCCCACAACCTAAATTCAAGAAACACCCCTTTAAATCCATGGAAAGGGTGTTACAAGTATGTGCCTAACCAGTGTTGTCATTGGTGTCAATCGTGCTCTTGTTTTGATTCTTTCTTGTATTAAGTTAGTTACTTTATACTAGCCCATGTAAGTGTTGAAGATAGTAAGTGATCCTAATATTATGTTTCGAAGTGCTTTTGAGAAAATTTGCTCTCCCAGTGGAAATAATGTGTTGAAGAGTATCTTTGTTTACAATAGAATAGCCCAGTAATTTGCTCCGCATTTCTTGTATAACGAATATCTTTGTCTACGGATTGGAAGTCATTTAGAGGCATGTCTAAATATGCTATATTCCAAGTTTGACCCTCTGGTATGAAGATTTGAGAGAGTTCTATTCACCAGAGTAAGAACTATTTTCTGTGCATTCAGTAGTGACAGGGAGAAAGCATTTTGCTCCGCATTCCTCTGCATTGAAGTATTACGGTCTATGGTTCTAGAGTTAAGTTTGGGATGATGTTATGTGCCTTCAACTGAAATGGTTTGTGATTTTGTGGTCCAAAAGCGATCTTTTCTTTATGACAGTGGCTGACAGTGTTGTTTAAGTGCTCCAGTTTGAAGAATCTTCTTGACAAAGTGGTTAGAGGTTGTGCGGATATTCCTGGTGATTACAATGTGCTTATGGATGTCTCCTAATCATGTTCCTACCTTTTGATTGGTCCATGAAGAGTAATTTGGATCGTGGATGAAGACTGTTCCTAAAAGACTTAGTGTTAACTCCAAGTCTTGGCCGACCTGGTTGTTTTCGCTACTTGCGGAGATGCATTGAAGATTGTGGAAGCGTGTTGTGGCATGGAAGATTGCAATTGAGTCCTAGCTAAGGCATAACATGTTCCACATACATCTTTTCCTTAGCTAATTTTGTTTAGGTCTAGATCTATTTCTATGTGTGTTTGTAATGCCGACCTTGGAGATTGCTCCAATGGGTGATGAATGTAATGCCGACCTTGATGTACATTCCAAGGTTGATGAATTGTATAAAAGCATTTAATGAAGTTGTGAAAAATGTGTCCTTGTGCAAAAATGTGAAGATAAAGGAAGAAGTGTAAGTAAGCGCAGAGCAGAAGAGTTGTATTGTGCTTCAATGGAATTGAACTCAGGCATGGAGTAGATGCTATCAACTCAATTCAAAAACCTTTGGCAGTGAGCCACCCCTTGGCAATAAGCCGATCTTAGCAGTGAGCCCTATCTTTTGCAGTGAGCATTTTGGGTAGTGAGCCCTAAGGAAGTGAGCCTCTAATTTTTGGTATTGCTATAACATATTTATTTTGTGAGCTAACACTCACCACGGTTTTTCCCTTATAGGGTTTTCCACGTAAAAAATCTAGTGTCTCATGTGTGATTGTGATTAATTTTCTAATTTCATGCTTTCAGGGTTAAATAATAATAACAGTGATTAATTGATTGATGTACTGATGTTTATAAGAAGTTAAGTTTTGGTGACAACTGATTCACTCCCCCCTCTCTGTTGTCCTGTGCATTTCAACAAAGGGATCCAGATGGTGCTTTCTTAGATATACCATATAGTGTCTTGCACACAGAGGATGTAAGAATGTATATACATGCAAAGATGAAAGAATACAACCATGCAAAACTAGGAGAGATTTAGGTTAATGAATTAACAAATGACAACTTTGATTTGAAGCATGAATACAGTGCCCTAACTGAGAAAAAGTTGGGTGTTTGAAATGATTTTCCCATTTTGTGTTATGAAGATGCATGGATAAGGTATATATTGAGCTGCATTCATGATAGATTCATATGGTTGGACCTTCCCCACATGATAAACAAGGAAGCCATTAGGGCTATAACAGGGTTGTGCTCCACCGGAGCTGGTCCAGTACTTAAATCCGTTAAAAATAATGTTGTGATGAAACTCACAGGTGCTAAATTTGATAAGAGGGCCTTGACTGTGAATGATATTGAAGATCTGACAATAAAATATGTATCTATGATGATATGATACAAGATCTAATTCACAAATAGGGAAAATTCTGTCTCAACAACTGCAATATACACTGCATATGAGATGGTAAAAAAGGCTATGGATTATGACCTGTGTGAGGTGCTAAAATAACAGTTACTTGAAAACTTGCAAAAGATAAAGGATTCAAAATATCCTTTCAAGTTTGGTACTTTGGTTATTTGTTTACTATTCTATTTCCTCAAGGAGGTTCCGGGTGCACAAAACATTGTGTTGTTAGGACACATTCTGGTTGCAACCCAGATCAAAGATCATTTGAAAAGAATTGGAAACATTCAAGCTCAAAATGCTGCACTCTAGGGTTACTTTAAAATATTTTAGGAGAAGATGCATGCTAGGGAAAGGATTCCTAAGAAAGTAGTGGAGAAATACAAAGATGATATCCTCTTCATGGTAAGTAAAGATGGATGCTACATGGACGTAGTGGAACCTAGGATAGTCTAGATTCCAGAAATGGGATATGAAGTATCTGAAGATATCATTGTGGGTCTTGCAAACCTAATGTTGAGTGAGCCTAAAGATATCTCTAAAGAAAGACTTGGAACTTATGAAGAAAAATCTACTGATATGCATCTTAAGCACAAAGAGAAAGAGATTAAGAAGAATGTGGAAGAAATGAAGTCTAAAGTTGAGGAAATGATGGCACAAAAGGGCCCTCTGGATAAATCTAAGGGTACATCTGAACCTAAAATGGAATCACCAAGTATTAGAAGGTCAACAAGGACTTCTAACCCCTTTGCTGCTACTCCTAATACCTTCGGAGTCATGCCTGTCACTAGTCTTGAGAAGAATGAAGCAATCAATGCTTCTAAACCTATAAAGAAGAGAAGAGTAAAGGGAAAAGCAATGAGAAATGATTATGTGATGCATGATGTCATTAAGGAAGAAGAGGAAGAAGAAGAAAGACCTAAACTGGTTTGGAAGAAAAGAGGATCCCTTGCCTCTGGAGAAGAGACACAAATTAAAAGGACAAAGATTGACATTGTTATAGAAGAAGAAGATATTGAGAAAGAAAAAGATGGCTTTATCTTCAAGAAAAGAGAAGTCATATCTAGTGAAGAAGGCCAAAATTTGGGAAAAAGAAAGAAAAGAAAGGAAGGTGAAGCTGCAAATAAGGGAAAGGGCAAGCAAGAGAAATCAGAAAAATCTTGTCTTCCCCCACTGCAATTGGAAGCTACAATTAATGCTATAACTGAGTATGGCAATCTAAAGTAGGTAGTTGAGTTGTATGACGAAAGGTCAACAGAAGATCAATCAATCATTGAAACAACTATTATCAAGTACATGGATGCATTCAATGTTGCATTAATAGAAATAATTGACAATCTACCTGACAGTCTTGCTGATGTAATGACAAAGAAGAGAGACAATACCATGAACAAGGACATTGAAATGAAGAATAAGGCACTTGAGAAGGTTTGTCGTACAATTTCTGAATAAGACAAGATTAAGGCTATACAGAGGTTAGCCAAGGAATTCAAGACAAAAAGAAGAATAAACACTTTGATGTCAAATGACAAAGATGAAATAGAGAGGTTGAAAAAGAACACACTCAAAATAACTGCAATTGTTCTTGAAGAACTATAGATTGCTACAATTGAAGAATGGTCTTCTGAAGAAGATGGAAATGATGAAGATCGGACTGGGAAAAATAAAGAAAAAGGTGAAACCAGTGCTAGACCACATGATTTATCTGAAGAAAATTTGCCATCACCATCAGCAGAAATGAATGTAGAAGATCTGAATGTGGTTGGTTCTCAGGAGAACACATAAATTGCTGATGAGTAGGAGTCTCCATAAGAAAAGACAGATGGAGATGAGGGAGAACAAAGAGAGACTATTACAGATCAAGCTACTAACACTGTGGATAATACCTTTGTCCTAGAGAATATTGAAGAAGAAGTACATGATGGAAGCCATCCTCCAGAAACCTCTGATTCTAGATTGACATATGAAGAGGAGAAAAAGGATAATGTTGGTTAAGGTTCTGGAGTCTCTCTGATAGACTCCATTAGAGAGTTCTTAGAAAATCAAAGACAAATTCAAACCATGTCTTCATCACAACTACTATAGGTACAATCCTTGGATGGATAGATTAACTTGTCCAGCATATCTCCCTTGCAAAAGCTTCAGTTGGGAACAATTTTTCAGGCATCTGCACAAGAAGAAATCCTACAGTCTCATATAGAAGGAAATGAGCTTATGGAAGAGGCCATGGAATTTTTTGAAAAAGTACTACCTATTGCTAAGAGAGATGTCTCTCTGGCCCCTGCATTGCAAATGAAGAAACTAATGGAGGCAGTCAACAGTCATTTTGAGTCTTTCAAAAAAGTAGCTGAGATGAAGGTAAGGGAATAATTTGATAATAAGAGGCTAGTTGAATTGACAAATAAATACTCCAAGGCACACATTTTGTTAGAAAATAGCATAAAGAACATTCAAAATGCTATAAGTGACGCCAATGCATTATATTGATCAATTTTGTTTATCTTGGCCCATAACTACTAAGGAAATAAAAGACAAAATTGAAGGTCTTGAGACACAATTGGTAAAAATCTCCAGAACCTATGATCCCTTGAAAGATGTAAATGGAGATCTAAGAGCAGAAGTAGAGAAGACTCATGCCATAATAAAGAAATTTTAGAGCCAAAAGGAGTTGATAAAAGATCAAATGGGTCAGATGAGAGAGATAGTAAGCTTTAAAATGGCTTCTTTGATTGGCTTGTTAAAAGAAGCTGATAAAGTTGGAAAAATAACTAACGCCTCTACAACAATAGATAAAGTAGAAGAATTACTCTTGCAGATAAATGGACAGATACATATATTATACTCTGCAAAGGTGCATTGGGACTCAACTGTGATCTAATTGAAGAATATCTATAAAGATATCTTTCCTACAAATCAATAAGTTTCTTATTTTTTGATCTCTTGTACATATGTGGAAGAGTAGAAGGAAATAGTTTTGATATCTTGGTGTATAGAAATAAGATATTAAGGGGGAGTCAATTCAATTTGTATATACACTTGTATACTAGACATGGGAAGATCCAGTGCAAAGTTTTCTTTCTACTCCCTTTGCCATTGATGTCAAAGGGGGAGAGTGTTTTGGGGAGAAGCTTTGGCTATGTTCCATCAATGCCAAAGGGGGAGATTATTGGCAATATAAGCATGATGGTGTAGAAAGTGATAAGCATGATATTAAGCACTGTTGTCATTGATGGCAACTAAGATTGTAATGTTGTTAGCGTTGGCTTCAAAATGTAAAGATACAATGGTTCGGAGAATAGAAACAAAGGTTAAAGTCGATAACATCACAAGACAGAGATAGTGACAACAAAGGATAAAGGTATAGATGATCCGGTAAGTGACAACTATGCATAAGTTGTGCAGATTACTTTGATTGATAAATTTGCAAGAGGGTTTGATCCTCTTTTCTTTAATATGATCTTGATTCTTAGTAGAAGACAAATTTGCAAGAAGGTTTGATCCGGCAAAGAACTCATGATGAAAATTAGCTAAGTGTCAACTTTGGTATTTCTGAGTTATAGAGCATCCGGTATTTTGGTCCGCATTTCTCTACTGTTGAATATTTTTATTTGTGGTTCTAGTATGTTGTTGTTGTTTGTTGAAAGATTCTAAATCTAGAATTTTGTCTAATTTTGATATATGGTTTGAAAGTTATGAGTAACATAAGTTTGGCTTGACAGAATAAAGGCGTTTCCAATTCAGAGTAGGTGTGTAGGAGAGTCTGCATTCCTCCGTGGTTTGGCTTTTAACTTTGTATTTTTAAGGGGATATTAACAGATGTGAATAGAGAGTGAATTCTAGTTTTTATGTTGATTGGAGTTATTTGGGTCAGTTTATGGATCTGCAGTTAAAGGGTTTTTGTATTGGGTCTTCAGTGGTGCCAACCTATTAAATGTGAAGTTATGCAGAGGGTAAATAAGTTGTGTGGAGTTAAGTGGGAGCTATTTTAGGTCCATGTTGACCTATTTCAATTTGTTTCAAAGTTTGAATCTTGGCGCGAAGCGTGTGAGTGAAAGTTTGGGGCCGATAAGTCCTATATCGCATGTTTTGCACGTTACATCCAATTAGGTTGACCTAATTAATATTGTGAAAGAAGCAAATATATATGAAGGATTGTGTTAGGTGTTTTGAGTAATGGATATATGGATATGATTTGTATGATGTGACAAAGATCCTATAGATGTGAATTGAGTGAATGCAGAGCAGTGCGGTAGTTCAAAATAGTGTGCTGAGTATTGTTCTGTAACTTGAGCTTCATTTGAAACTATACTCCATGCATATGTTAGATGCAATTATAACAGTTCAATTATAGCCATGAGCTACTTCTTCCATCACTTTCTTTCAAGACAGTGAGTCCTTTGGTAGTGAGCTACATGCAATGAGCATTCTTGGACAGTGAGTCCACCATTTGTATCAACCTTAATCAGTTGCCTTATAATATATTATGAGCTAATCCTCATTGTGGTTTTTCCATTTTTGGATTTTCCACATAAAAATATTGGTGTTCATGTGTTATGAGTTGTGGATGTATGTATTATGCTTAATTTCCTTTATTGCAATTGAATATGCTAAATGAATTAAAAAATTTGATGTGTAAATAGTTTAAGAGAATACTGATTCACCCCCCTCTTAGTATTCTAGGTGTTCAACATCCCCATAATCAGTATTCTTAACATGTTTAGCCTTCCCTTTAATGCTCCAATCCTCAATAACATATTTAGTTTGCATGGTTGTCCTCGTGATCACCTATTCTTTGTAGAGCTCCCTCAACTTTTTAGTCAGAATCTTAATGCCCTTCGCACTATTATGGATGGTACATTGGCTGATTTTGACAACCTTCTCCAAGTTTTGGTTAATTTCTTGTATCTCCTTCTCTAGGGCTGCAAACCTCAAATCATAATCCTCCCTGATGTTACTCAGATCATTTTCCATCTTGTCCATCTTTGGGATTGCTTCCCAGTCTTGAAAGATATCTTTGTCCAGATCATTGCCGACCTCCTTGCTACTACCCAGTCTTTCTTGCATCACACTCAACTTAACATTCAACCTGTTAATCTCAATGAAAAACCATTTGGTCATCTTGTGTTGACTGGATACCACCTCTTTGACCAAACCCAAGACATTAGATAGCTCTTCTCTGCTAGCCGCATTAGACTCCAGAAAGAAAAAGTCAAGAGGTAAGTTAGACATAGGATCATGAATGAAGGGAAAGGGGATAGCAATTCCTGGTTCCTCCATACCACAACCAAGAACCTGAGCCATCCTATTACTAGTTTCAGCTCCATCCACCTGACCAATCATCTTGTTTATAGATCCTTATCTATTCTGAGCTTCTGACCCTAACCAATTTCAACACCATCACTCTGGCTTTTCCCCTTGTTGATAATGGCATCCTTAACACTTTAACCCTACATACAAATCTCATCCTCCTTGTTCCCCTCAATCTCCTCACCAGTATGGGATCCTTTAGACCAGGAAATCTTCCTCTTACCTTTTTGATTCTTTTTGGGGATCTCCTTCATAGTTTCCTTTTTCTATTTTTTGAGGTGTTCACTCCAACCAATTGGTCGGAAGTGGGGGTATGAAATACTTCCACAAAAGCCCTAAGTCATCCTCAACATCCCACTTCTTATTAGTGTCATCCCCCTTAGTTTTAGTTTCACTAGTTATAAAATAATCCACAACAACCAGTTTACCCTTTTTCTTCCTCAGAAGTTTACCCTTAGTAAGGGTTGGGGCCTGGGATTTCACATATTCCATGATTAATAAAACCTTCATGGATAACCGATAACTTAGGTTTCTTTCTATTATCCTTTATAGCACAGTCCATTGAAGCCAACAAATAGAATAGAAAAGAGAACCATTTTGTGGTGAAAGTGATTTAAAAGGGTAAAATGATAACTGTAAATAGTGGTAAATCTTCCCTCAAGGGAAATGTACCTCATTATGAATTCTGCCACCTCTGCCTAGATAGGTTTGATGGAGTTGCGTTCGTAACCTCTAGACTGGAGCTTCACTAGTTTGCTTCTCTCCTTCTCTTTGAATAATTACTTAATAGCTTCCTCTCCCGCCCTTTGGTCTTTAAAGACCTTTCTACCATTAGAAGAGAGGCCAATAATTTGAGAAATCAAGTCCTCAGTTATAACCAATTCCCGGCCATAGGCATGCAGAGTGTGGTTCTTCCATCCCTTAACAAACATAACAGTCATCGCCAGATCATAACCATGCAATTTATTCATATAGGGAACTAATCCCCTTCCTCCACAATCTTCCAAACATGAGTATTTATGTGGACCCCATCATAGGATAAGGGCCCCACTCGACTCCTGTCACCACCCATCATTTTCACAATTCTTCTTAACTCTCTGCTCTGGTTCAAACTCTCAAGATGAAAATGGATTTTGTGTTGAACTCTACAAATGGAGCTAATAAGGAAAGTGCTAGAATCACTCAAAAAGCATGCCAGACTGTCACCAATCCTCACTAACTTGACCTCCCAATAATACATATCTCTAATGGTACTCATGAGAAATAATTGTTTGAGCTTTGATGGGAATAGAGGAGTACTCTTCCTAGTGTTTTAATGATTGGAATTTAACCCCTTTGTTAGCAAAGATGTTAGAAACTCTATTGCCCTCATGGTAAATGTGAGAGATAGCTATGTCATCGAAGGTGTCCACCATACTAAGGGAGTCCCTAATGAGAGTGTCAATAGTCCAACTAGGACTTTTCTTTTTCTTAAGGAATTGGATAATGTTGATGGAGTCTCCCTCTATCCAAACATTTTTGAAACCTTTTGAGAAGGCCATTTTGATCCCGTTATAGGCCAATGTAGCTTCAACATAGTGGTTTGTCTGAATACCCAAAGGGAGTGCCATCACTGAAATAAACCTGCCATTATCATCTCTTAACACTCCCCCACTACTAGTTGGCTCTGAATTACCCTTATCCGCCATGTCAAAGTTAACTTTAACCCACCCAAGTAGAGGAGGTTTTCGAACCACATTTTTCCTAGAGCCCTTCATCTTATTGAAAGGAATTGAAATGTCAAACTACAAGTTCCAATCCTTTATGACCTACAAATTAGACTCTTAAACTGCAATTCTAGGACATTTCAACTTTTTTTCAGCTATCCCAAGTGAGAAATTTTCCTTGATAGCTCTATTAATATTTCCAACCACCCCTTCTTCATTTGAATGTGTTTCTCTAAAGATCCTATTATTTCTTTCTTTCCAAATGCCCCAAACAATGTGGAGGGTCATGAGAGTCCATAAAAATTTAAGGGAAGGGTTCAAAGGGGCAAACCATTTCTCAAACAAATCTTTAAAGGAATTAGGAAACACCCAAATAAGATTCCAAAGATTTAAAATCTTATCATAGATAGATCTAGAGAAGTTGCATTCCACAAGAAGATGAAAAGAGCTCTCCACATTAGATTCACAAAGGACACATTTATTTGGCAAGGCAAAACCATGTTTGCAAAGATTCCCGATGGTGAGAACTTTATTTTGCACTAATATCCACAAAAAGATGTTGACCTTGGGGATTAATGTCAGATTCCAAATCTTGGCCAAAAAGGGAGGAGATCCATGATTACACAATTGCATTTCAAACTCAGAGGCCGCAAAGTAGTCACCATGGGTAGTTTTGACCCATATCAATTTATCTTCTCTAGACATAAGAGGTAAGTGTATATGGGATAGAGCAATATAAAAGTTAGCTAACCTCGAATCAACATTCTGAATATTCTTCTAAGCCCCATTCTCAATATAATCCACAACCCAGATACCAAACCTACTGGTGCAAAGAGTTTGAAATGGTTGAGCCCACTCCTGATCAGCTAAGGGAGAATGACCAAACTAGAGATCATCTCAGAAATAAATAGATTTCCCATCACCGATTTTTCACTTGATGCATTATTTTTTTTTACTTCATCTAATTGATGCATTGTTGAATGATAGATATGCTATCAATTATATTCTTCCATATACTGGATCCTGTAGGGAGAGCATTACTTTTCAAATCTTCCCTAAAATTATGAAAACCCGCCAAGTATTTATTATTCATAATATTAGTCTATTTGTTACTTTCCTTTATGAGTCTCTAGGCATTTTTTGCTAGTAAGACCATGTTGAACTCCCTTAATTTTTTTAATGCCCAAACCACCCATTTTTTGGCTCTGTAAACTTGATCCCAGGCCAATAAGGTAATTTCTTCCTTTCCTTTGATCCAACACAGGAATTTTCTTTGGATCTGCTCAATTTTATCCATAAATTTTCTTGGCATTATGAGTAAGCTCATAGCATAAACTGGCATATTGTGGATAGTAGCTTTAATTAGTTGAATATTACTAGCCTAACTTAGTAAAACTCCTTTTCATCTAGCAAGTTTGGATATCCAGAATCCCCATCCAAAAGGCTTCAGGGATCTTATTTTCACACAGGGGCAAGCCTAAATAGTTCGAGGGGAACACTCCCATATTACATTGGAAGATTTTAGCAATCTTCAATTGCCTAGGAGCATAAGTATTCATAAAGAAAATAATACTTAAGGGAGGCTGATTTTCTTTCCAAAGGCCAATTCATATATTTCAAGACCAATTTGACACTCCTAGCTTCAGAGACCAAAGATTATCCCATGATGGTATCATCAACAAATTGTTGATAAAAACATGGCAATCCAACAGAAGAGGGGTGAATTCCCTTCAGCAAACCATCACTAATAGCCTTTTACAGGTTCCTTCCTAATGCCTCCACCATAATGACAAAGAGAAAAGGAGAAATAGGGTCTCCTTGTCTAATACCTCTGGAAAATTTGAAGAAACTAGAGGGGGATCCATTTTCAAGCACTAAGAACTTAGGAGAGGAGACCATCTCGGATATGAGGTCTAAGAATTTCATCTTTAACCCAAACCTAGCCATCACCTTCAGAAGGAACTACCAATTAACTCTATCATAAGCTTCCATAAGGTCAAGCTTTAGGAAAAAACCAGCCTTCCTATTAGCAGAAAGTGAATGGATATTTTCATGCACCATAATAATAGAGTCAAGGATTTGCCTTACCTAGACAAAACCACTCCATTGAATTGAAATAATATCAGGGAGAACTAGCTACAGATAGAGAGCAACCACTTTCAAAAATATCTTATAAATAAAGTTGCATAAACTTATAGGTTGGAACTCCGCAAACACATTAGCTCCAGGCTCCTTAGGAATGAGGGCTAAGAAGGTAGAGTTGAGTTATTTAAGTAATTTTCTATTTCCAAAGAACTCTTTGGTGGCATCTGACACATCTTTTCTCCTGTCATTTCTCCTTCTGTAGTTTGAATTACTGTTCTTGTTCTGCTACACATAAGGTCTTCTCTCTCTGCAACCTGATCCATATCTTCTCTTCTCTCCAACATATAAATACGTCCATCTATATAACCTTCTGAACATACAGGTAACATGTTTCCATTTTGCTCCATTAATCCATCCATAATCTATCTGCATACAATCTGTCATAGGCTTTCTCCTCCTTATTTTATTCCAACACATCCTTTCAGAATGATTCCTCAATCTACAGAACTTACAAGGGTGTAAATCCCAACACAATTCCTTTTCATGTCCATGTCTATTACAATGTGAACAATACATACCTTTTCTTCCCTGATTTGATTTGTTTGAACTTATAACAACATCTTTACCTTTGTCGTATCCAAGGCCTTCACTTCTTGATCTTATTATTGGTTCAATAGGTTCTGTAATTCCTTGCTTCCCAATCCTTGTCCTTCATATCTCATCATCTGCATGATTTTGAAACCAATACCATCACCAACAACTGCAAGTTTAGTTACCTTGTCATCTTTAATCTCACTGTCTAAAGAAGCTTTTGTAGCGCCACACAAATCAACAAAACTCAGGTTTAGATCTCAGACTTTCATTCTCTTCCCTGCATGCTACAAGTGACCACTCCAACTGATTAACCTGTTCTTTCAATCTTGATATTTCATTCTTTCGTAGATTGTTTTTGTGTTTCAACTCTTCCAAATTTTCTTCCAGGTCTATCTTCCTCTTTTCCACCTTCCCAAACAACTTGAATCCTTCTTCCAATTCTTCAAATCTCTTTTTGATATCCTCAAACAACTTCAGCTCTGCTTCTAAATCTTCATTCCTCCTTTTTACATTTTTCAATTCTTCTTCAAGAGCATCATATTTGTCTTCTCCTAGTTCCTTTATCCTTTCCCTCAAATTATAAATTACACCTTTTGATTTTGCACAATTCTTCTTCCAAAATATCCTTTTCACATATTAGGTTTTCATTTTCTTTCTTCATCCTTTTTCTAATCTTCCTCATTGAAACAAATCAGATAAAAAATTTAATTTTAAAAGCTTACCTGAATCTTTCTTGCCTTGATCTTCTTCAGCGACGACACTTGTTACTTCTAGGGTTTTGCACTTCTTTCAACACTTTCTTTCTTCCCAATAGATTCACAACGATTCAACTAGCCCAATAGGTTCGTAACTAGCTCTGATACCACTTGATGCAGTCAAGGTAGGAGGGTCTGATGAGGGATTGTCCAACCTTGCAGCCTTAAACAACTAACAACATGATCAATTAGAGATGCAATGGAAGTATTTAGCTAACAACAGAAAGAAGGAGACATTCATAAGCACATGACACAAGATATATCCTAGGAAAACCCTAACAGGGAAAAACCCAGCCTTCAAAGCTCATTCTTCTTATATTATGATCTCAAAACACATGACATATGCCACTTAGGCTTTTACAGATGTTAGGCCATAGCCCAGGGTTACAAAAGATTCATATAACAACATTTTTCCATGATTTCCTTCTTCTACTTATCAATTCTCTGTTCTGCAACTTCTTTTGTTCTCTGCTCTACTCTCTGTTTCACTTCTGCTTCTTCTTCAGATCAAAACACTTATGATCTTGCTTCATATCTTCATATACTTGATCATCATTCATTCCCTTTCTTAAAACAAATATCTATTCTTTGTTTACACCTTTGTAGGTCTTCATAACATTATCAAGTCGACCTAATTGCAATAGCTAGTATGAAAAGTGTAGACACGAATAGGTCGGACCTAAACATAAGGTAATGCTACACTGGTACATAGAACTTTGTGTGGATCTCCATGAAGGTCAACTAGGTCCTAAACTTCCTTGAATGATGTTTCTTTAAGCTCTGTAAGTCACGGAATTGCTCCGCAAGCCTATTAGACTTCACTAAACACTATTGGCTCTACTATGTGAAAACAGGGAAAAACAGGTAACCTTCTGATAGCGATATCTCTCTGGAAATGAAACCATATGATCTAAATTTTGGATATGATGTAGATGATTATGTCTAGATGCTAAGTCCAGCTCCGCAACCTCTAATATACAAATGTGGTAAAATGTGGTAATCTCCAAGGTCGCTCTCTCGGTACTCTACAACTTCACTGTTAACTGTTTCAATTGAATTGAATGGTTCCGAATGCTCCTGCATCAAAAGTATATTATATACTTGTGTATATTTATAAATGAAAAAATGCATTTACATATATGCATTTATAAATATACTTCCTTTTTCAAATTATAGAAATTGTTTCTATTGTTATAAATTTAGCAAGTTTAGATAGAGCATCATGGAATTATGAGTTTCATTTAATATAATGTTATTTTTATTGAAAAAATGATATAGTTCATAAGAACTTATTTTTGTTCAATTATGATCATTGATGATAAAACATGATTAAGGAATATTTGAGTTATAATTACTAAGAGTTAAGGACAATAGAAAGTAAGAAACTCTGTATTTTCATTATTCTTTCCATGAGATAGTTTCCATTATGTATATTTGTTGAATTTATAGAGAGACCATCTTTTGAGTATGGGGCTGAGAATGCAAGTTTAGACAAAAGTATATTGGCGATATTAAATTACTTATTTGATTTCTATTCTATTCTTGACTAATTGAAAAGATAGTTGGAGTTAAACTTTACAATTCACCTGGCCAAGCCTAGAATAGGTTCAATACATTTGATTAAGTTGATATGCTTCAGTTTAGAGTATACACTTATGAATACTCATATATGACATGGTTGTATGTGTTAACTAGTTTGAGATAGAGGTGTGTGAACATACGCCACACATATTTGTTTCAGGAATGTGTTTAATTTTTAGAATCTTTGGTCAAAGTAATGCAAAATCACTACTTGCATTATTGGTTCATAGTGTGTTATTGGTATTGCATAACAGTTAGTTCAAGTTATACTTAGCTAGAGGGATCTAGAGTTGTATACAAATTGTATGTAATAGACACAACACTAGTTCTTAGAAGGCATGTTGGATCTTGTTTATTTCCTAATCCACTTCCCTCGTGAAGGGTGGGGCCACTTCCAGGTGGAAGGTGTGCGGGGGACCGCCAGTTTGTAGTTGGAGGTAAAACACTCGACTGATGCTCTCCCTCTTACAGTTGAATTATGTTGAAGACTTGGTTATATACACAAAGAGATTTGATTATACATTCATATATATTGTACTCCATTGAGATTATTGTAATAATGTTTATTTATGTAATTGTATTTATTAGAATTGAAATGATGATGAAATTTTGTAATAAGTACTTTATGGATGTAAGATTGTTATTCATTGATTATGAATTGTGGAATTTGTAATAATTCTTTCTCAATCTCATTATTGTCAAATGATTTTAATTGTACATTATTGGAAAAAAAAATTGTGTTATGGTTATGTTTTGAACTTAGTTATGTATTGATTTAAGATAGCAGATAGGTGTTTGTTACAAAAGTATCTATTATTTCACCCTCTTGCACCAAAATATCCTCATAAGTAGGAGGAATTTTAGGAGAGGGATCAAAAGAATAGAGTAACATAGGAAGAGCTAAGTCACCATCACATGCATGGGATGGAACATCACTCTAACAAACCTTTTGAGAAAAGTTGGAAAGTGATGAGGAAAAGAAGAGAACATGTTTATTTAAAAAGATAGAAGGAGAAGATTAAGAAAGGTTTTGACTTTGATTTTTGAAGAAAATTAGAAGAAAAAGAAGGTGCTTTAAGTTAAACAGTTGGGTTCATCAAAATGTAAGGTAGAAAATGTGATACCTCTACTTTCTACACTATATTCATATAGGGGTTGAAATAGAAAATACTGATTAACAAGACATTGAAATACAAAATTAAAAAATTGAATGTAGAATAGTAAATAACAGAGAAAGAGAAACCTGACACCAAAAGATGGAGCTCTCGGTCTAAGATGCTTTCTCTAAGCTAGGAGATCTTTGCTAAGTGAGGACGTCTACACGATGTGTTGTAGTCTCAGAAAGTCACAAAACATAGGTATTTCCCATATTTCAGCCTAACTTGCACAACAAGGAACAAAAAATAACACATTAACAAACTAGGGGATACCATAATACATATTATTATGGAGTAAAAAGTGGAGACTTGCCTTTTTACCTCCTTATTTAGCTCTTAGGTCACCGTGATAACATTATGATTATAATTGATCATCCCGAAGGAAATTGCCCGACACACATGACAATTTGGGACCTTGGGACCTCACTAAGCTTATCTTGGACTAAAAAGGGGCTCTTGGACTTGGGCGCCAACTGTCCAAGTCCTCCCTAATTGGTTGGGGTAAAATAGTGAAATGTTGGAATGGGACATTTCAAAAGGTTCCTCTTTGTTGGCTCTTGTGATTTAATTTGATGAATGTTAGTAGGAAAGCATCTATAATTGTGTTTTTGAATTCATTATGAACCTAGATGGATAGAGCCAATTTGAAGCATTGGAGTAAAGAGCATTCAAAGCATTCGTTGTGATTCTAGAGTAGATTTGTATTGTCATTGTGTTAGTTGTTGTAGGTTTAAAGTTATCATTTATCTTTCCTTATGGGTTTAAGAGCATTCATCCTCCTAAGGGTTTCATCACATAGGTGATATCATTGTTGTTCATCATCATTTAATTTCATCATATTGATTTGTGTTTAGCCTCTATCCTATAAGGGCACACTCTCTTTATCTATCAATAGTGTTGGGAATCTTGAATGCTATCCTAGGTTTTGACCGAGGCAAGTCCCTAAACACCATACCCCAAACCCCTTCTCTTCTTCTTGTGTGTAGGTTACAGGTACGAGATTCGGGAAATGTGAAGATACAGGAAGACTGAGTAGGGATCAGGGTTTTGGGATCCAAGATCAATCTAGGAATATTCCCCCGAAAAGACTTGGTCGGTTGGCGCCCTAGTCTTTTTGACCTTTCTAGCTCTGGATTTGGCTTCAGAGCAGTCTCTGGAACACTTTATCAATTCTAACTTTTGGCAGATTCTCACTTCTAGGACTTGGGTATTTTCCATTTCATCCTTTTGATACATTTTCTTCTAGAATCAGGTTCTTCTCTATTCACTAATCTTGGTGCTTCTTTCAGATTTTTCGTATCTATCTTTGTTTGCCTGTTATGCTTTGATCTTTGTCACCTAGGGTTTAGTGCATATTTGACCTAGGGTTTGATAAAAGGGTTTGTTTAAATTTGATCTTTCCATAGAAAACAAGAGTACAAGATTTGTAGCCGAGTCCACCTCTATTTGGTAGTGATTTGGCTCGGTCTTGTCTTTGAATGTTATTATGGAAGAGGGTTTGATTTAGTGTGCATGCTAGTCTTCTTCATTCTCTTTTTCATACATAACATTTTGGTGAACCCATAGTTTCAAGAAATTCCATTTTTCTGATTGTTCAAATCAGATCTTTCATTGATTTCATTGCATATTTATCAATATCCAATTGAAAATCTTGCATGATCTTGGAAAAAGTGAAAAAATCAAGCATTTTAGGCTAGCAAAAAGGCATAGTTTTGCATTGTTTTCATTGTATATGATAGAAAGATTTAAATTTCTGATTTTTACATCAGATCTGATCCATATTATAGTATACAATCATTTCATGGTATTGTACCTTGCATTTGAAGATCTCATTTCTAGAGTTTTGTTGAAAAAGTAGCATCTTTCCTAAAACCTAGTCAATTACAAAAGCTAGGGTTTGTAGTCAAAATCTTATTTTAGATTTTGCTTTCATTCATAAACATTACAATTCAGATATAGCATTAACTTATAGCTCAATTCAGATATAGCTCCTCTTTATCACCCGTGTCTGCTGTATATAAGACGTATAGTGTGTCAATGACACACTCTATGATGCTTGTGTATTATGTGTATTTTCCTTGTGTGTCTTGCATGTTTTAGTGGTGGCATGTAGCGATGAGATCCCCCCATGCTATGTGTCTTTCATGCTTTGTGGTGGCACATAGCAATGAGCTCCCCCCAAGTTGTGTGTTTTGTGTGCCTTTGATGGTGGCACATAGCGATGAGCTGCCCGCATCGCCTAGTTAGGGTTGTTTAGTTATTAAATCATGTTTTCCCTTCGTGTATTCTTTGTGTATTGCATGTTTATATTATGTCTTCTCCATGTATTGCATTCTTTTACTGTCTTCTTTGTGTATTGCGTGCTTCTTTATTGTCTTCACTGTGTTTTGTGTGACTATCAAGTGTTTTCTTATGTTTGCCTAAGCTTGGGGGCTAGAAATGGTTCTCCAAACTTAGGTGTGTATTCGCTCTAGTGTTTGATGTGCTTCGACTGTACTTTAATGCATGGACTAATCATAAGATCATACACACATTAAAGTGGGGACTAAATGTTATGGAGTAAAAAGTGGGCACTTGCCTTTTTACCTCCTTGTTTAGCATTTTAATTGATCATCCTGAAGGAAATTTCCTGACACCTATGATAATTTGGGACCTTGGTTCCTCACTAAGCTTATCCCAGACTAGAAAGGGGCCCTTGGACTTGGGCACTAACCACCCAAGTCCTCCTTGATTGGTCGGGGTAAATTAGCAACATGTCAACATGGGACCTTTCAAAAGGTTCCTCTTTGTGAGCTCTTGTGATTTAATTTGATGAATGTTAGCAGGAAAGCATATATAATTGTGTTTTTGAATTCATTATGAACCTAGATGGATAGAGCCAACTTGAAGCATTGGAGTAAAGAGAATTCAAATCATTCATTATGATTCTAGGGTAGATTTGCATTGTCATTGTGTGTGTTGTTGCAGGTTTAAAGTTATCATCTATCTCTCCTTATGAGTTGAAGAGCATTTATCCTCCTAAGGGTTTCATCACATAGGTGCTATCATTGTTGTTCATCATCATTTGATTTCATCATATTGATTTGTGTTTATCCTCTGCTAGGTGTAAGGGCACACTCTATTTATCAATGGTGTTGGGAAGCTTGAATGCTATCCTTGGATTTGACTGAGGCAAGTCCCTAAACAACATAACCCCCAAACCCCTTCTCTTCTTCTTGTGTGCAGGTTACAGGTGCGAGATTCATGAAATGTGAAGATACAGGAAGACTGAGTAGGGATCAAGGTTTTGGGATCTAACAACAATCCAGGAATATTCCCTAAAAAAGACTTGGGTAGTTGGTGCCCTAGTCTTTTGGCCTTTCTGGCTCCAGATCAGGCTTCAGAGTAGTCTCTAGAATACTTTCTCAGTTCTAAATTTTGGCAGATTCTCAATTCTAGGACTTGGATGGTTCCTATTTCATCCTTTTGACACCTCTACTTCTAGAATCAAGTTCTCATCTGTTCACTGATCTCGGTGCTTCTTTCAGATTGTCTGTATCTATCCCCATTTGCCTGTTATGCTCCGATCTTTGTCAACTAGGGTTTAGTGCATATTTGACCTAGGGTTTGATAAAAGGGCTTGATTAAATCTGATCTTTACATAGAAAATAAGAGTACAAGATCTATAGCTGAGTCCACCTCTATTTGGTAGTGATTTGGCTCAGTCTTGTCCTTGAATTTTATTGTGGAAGAGGGTTTCATTTAGTGTGCATGATAGTCTTCTTCATTCTCTTTTTAATACATAACACATATAAATGATGTAATGAGGTTAAATTAAATAAATCAAATAAAATTTAATAAAATGATAAGCAAAGGGGAAGATACTTGAAAACCTTTGTGTGATTGAGTGTCTCCCAAAATATATGTAGATGAAACAAAAGAAAATGTTGGGGTTGTTTGGGGGTTTGCCTTTAGGTCAAACTCCTGCTTTGGTATTTCTACCTCCACAACAACCAATGATAAAAAGAGTGGTAAAATAGTGTGTTCTCCTATTCTACATGCATCTAAGAAATAACGGTAGTGAAAATAAAATAAAACTAAGAGCATTATCCCTGGTCAATGGGGAAACACCCTAGTGTGCATATTGAGATAAAATGGGTGTTGGTATACACCAAGATTTTTCAAATAGAAATGTAGAAACAAATGATAAAGATCTGTACTATTATTCAAAATGAAAACAAGAACAATATTATCAACATGATTGTAGAAGAAGAGGGAAGAGTGAGCTCTTTGGAGGAGTCAACCAAAGTGTAACAATGTGAATCCTTGAGAGAGCTTTAAAATGGTGTTGTTTTAATAGCGTGCAACTTCAACAAGCTCAATAATGGAGGTATGTGCAACCAAGCATAGCCAAGAGAGATATATTGAGAGAGCATGAGAGAGATATTCAAAATTAGTTTTTTCATAAGGGTGTGAGGGAAGCTAAAGGGTCAGATTCAAACATTGAAGGCATTTTTTTGACGACCAAGTATTATAGCAAGCAACAACAGGTAGGCCAATGAGAACGAAATCAAAATTTCAAATTAGTGGGACTTTTGGGATGCTTTCACTTAGCAAGGACTTCTCTCTTAGCGATAGTGTCCTACAAAATTGCACAAAATTTAACATGTATTCCCAAGTCAACAAGAATAATTAGAATATGATAAAGAAATTTGGCAATTTGGTGAAGGAAGAGGCTAAGGCTAGGCTAAAATGATCCCTAAAACATGCTAAGGGAATGGACACTAAAGAAATCCCAAAGTATAGCATGAAATTTCAAGGGCATATAATTTTCTATGTTACACCCTTGTCATTTGTATCTAGCTAAAGGCTACCCAAACGTAATCCAATGCAATAACTCCCAAAAATATCCAAATTTCCACACAATCCAAATATTGCTAGAAAATCCCAATCTACACATATCAAGCTAAGCAATCTAATCAAAATCATCCAATTGCATACATCGGTCTTGTTCCTAGCCTCATTACAAGCCTTGATCCAACTCTCCATCATCATCATCATTGGGATACATCATTCTCAATACTTGTGTTATTCCCAAGATATATTATTCCCATATCAACAACACTATCCTCATCATCAATCCATATTTGGGTTTCAAATTTACCAGGGGCAACATCATGTTTGTATTTGTATCATTCTATGGAGGCTTACTTACTAGTTTGTGTGCATCATCATTTTGTCTTGCATCTGCATTAGTCCCTACAACCTACTTGCCATAGCAGTATCATGTTCTTCCATAGTATGGTGGTATATGGCATAGGGTTTCTTGTGACCTTATTGATTGACTCATCATAGTAGCCACCAAGTTCGTCCAATGCCTTGTGATGTGTTGGGGCATGCTTTAGTCTACTATGCATGGGACACATCATCACTCTAGTTTCTTATACCTTGGTGCATAATGTATCATGCCATATCAAATAATATTTCTCAATGTAATGCAACATAACACATCATGACACCCCATTCATTTGCATCCCCCATCTTCCCATCTCAATCAATCTACCTCGCCCTTTATCCTTTCATCATTTCTATCCAATAATTTATCCTCCATCACCCCTTTCCTCCAACTCCCTGCATCCAATCTCTTCTGTCTCCCAAATTTATTTTCTTTAAATTCCACTCTCATCTTTCTAAAGATCCTATCTCCATCCATTTTGAGAGGACACTTGTGTTCTTCGACCCCACCTACCCTCTTGAGGGGGCATCATCCCCACCATCAATCCTCCTCATCACTCTTGCTTCAAGTGGCTGGGGCATCATCATCCTTAATCCAATCATGTTTTTACAAATCAAAATCTTTTCATCTAAGCAAGCATTACGTTTTATCTTTATTTGAAATGATGTTGTTTTGCAACACCATCACAAAGAGGGGCAAAATGTAGACACCTAAGATAATCCACTTATCGTCTTATCACTATTCAAACCTAATTATGACATCTCTAGATCATTGCTTCTATAATCAATTAGATAAGCCTCTAATCAGGACATCAATTGATCAATCCCCCTTTTGACATTAATTAAATAATATTTTATTATTTAATCACTATTCGCCTGCACCTATCCCTAGCATAAATGATTAATTAATCATTATCATCATTCTTATATAGTCCAACTTAGGTAAATAAATCTAAATATTATTTACCTAAGTCCCTCACCCTGACTCCAAAAATTAAATAAATATTCCTATTTTGTTCTTTTGATTAAATTGGTTAAAACCCATTAATCAACTTAATCACACACTTGCACATTCCAAATCCATCATTAATCGATTCAAACCCCTCACATTCCTCAAAATGTACAAAGGCACGGGTCCTTATACAATTCACATGGGTCCTCTTACAAGGGTATGGACAAGTACCTTGCACATCCCTCTAAAAGGGTCCTTTTGTCCTCCTTCAATCTCCTCCATCCACTTTATCCAACACACTCCCCCACCATTTATCTCTCTTCAATCCAAGGACTCCTCCTGTCCTCCAATCCCATCATGCCACTTGGTGGCCTCTCATCAACCCAATCCTCTCAACCAATGTGAGCCATCGATCTTCCAAATCAATGTTGACCCTCCATCCTTCATCCTAAAAATATATAAATAGCAATCAAACCAAGCCATTTTAAATTCTCCAAGTTATGCAATGTTATGCTACTACTTTGAGGAGAAATTGTACATCCAACATCAAGGAGCACATCCAAAACAAGAAAGGTTTGCATTTGTAGTTAATTAGCTATCTTTATTTCTGTTATGCATTCTTTTTAGCTCTATCGAAGGTTGCATTAGATTATGAACGAAATAGGTCAAGTCACTTTATCTTGATTTTTTATTTTATTTTTCTTATGTAACACACCAGTTACAGCCAAGTTAGGGTCTAATGCCCTATTTTTAGATCCTTCTCCCTAGATAAGAGAATTATTCTTATTATCTCTATTACAACAATTAAGAGAGGCCTTTTGTCTTTTTGACCTACCCATGATAATCAAGTGGGTTTTCTCATTAGTGACCATAACTCCAATATTTTGAATGACAAGGAGGGATTAGGTGGTTTGAGGCATACATATTTTTTTTGTTTTCCCCTCTAAGCATCTCTAACACTAATTCCTACACATTTTTCCTTTTGGGAGATCATTTTTTTCACAACTTCACAAGTCTTGGATTTATTCACTGAAGGAAGATCCACAAAATTTACAACATACTACTCAGAAGTAGAGAGCCTCTTATTTTTATAAGGGCTATCCTCTATATTTGTAATTCCATCCTAAATTACAATATCTTCCTTCATTTCCTCAAGAGATATTCCAAAATCATCTATGAAAGGGGTATTATTATCACTAGGTCCACCTTTCACCCTGTCTATGTTAATAATAATTTCTTGCTAAATAGGGGTTATATCAACCATGGTCTATTGGTATTCATAAGGATTTCAAGACAATCTTTCCTTTGGTGACCATCCCTTTTACATAAAAAATAGGCATCTACACACCCTTTAGCATTTCCACATCAAATTGAATCACATTATTATCAAATTGAAAGAATAAAATATCAAATATAACTACATCATGGTTAATGAAAATTAAAACTCTAGTATTCATGTGAGGCAATGTACCTCGTATATTTCACCTATAGTACATTACACAATTATTTAAGGGCACGGGGAATTGATAACCAAAGTTGGGGGGTAAATTTTAATATCAGGCCATTTTGGGGCTGAATTAGATAGGACATCACAAGGGGATTACTTCAAGGTTCCAAAAAATAGCCATGAAGACAAATTTTCCCATGTTTAAATATTCTATATTTAACACCCTCTTTTTCATTATGTTAGAATTTTTAAAGAACACAGTAAATAACCCATGCTGAATCATTCTAAAGAACAACACATAAATGCCCACTTCCCCCACAAGCATTAGATATCCAGTCATAAAAAAATCTTCTTGATGGTAAAAGAGCCTTATCTAAGCAAGCAAAAAAGATAGCAATACTTTTTAACCTTTTGTCTGCTTTTCTCACTCCTTTGACCACATTTAAGTTAGGTTTGACCATGAGTACCTTAGGGTTTGGGGGTGCCTTACCATGCTAATCTCTTTTTTCATTATTTTTTTTATCTTCAACATTGTATTCATTTGTTCTACCATGCCTCTAACTTGCAAAGAAGCTAGCACTCTTAAGAACAAACATAAGCTCATCAAATTTAAGCACCACCTTATATGACTTCTTGCCAATATTATTACCATTATCAAAATCTTGTCCTACTAAATTACTTCCATTTTAATATAACTTTCATTCAAAGTGATAGGATTTCATTCTCCATTAAATTTTCTTCAAACTTATCATGACACCTAGGAAGGAAATATAGGGGATTAACCATGACATGTTTGGAAGGGATGGGGAAATTAGATTCTATTTTACACAACTCCTAATCCACAATAAAACAACCCAACCTATAGAAAAATCCTACACCATCACTACACACTTATCATACCGTTAATACAACAAAAGTAGGTAAATCAATTAAATTGGAAAATACAATTCAAAATGTAAGCAAGAAATTTAAAATTATTAACACAACATAAAAAAGAACAACCAGCCACACAAATCCACCAATGACACACAAAAGAGAATAGATAACAATGAGTAACTAAGGTTGCAAAGAGTACTAATTAGATTCAAGTTGTTGAAGAAGGCGCAACTCCAAAAGCAATAGTGGAGGATGATCATTCATTTTCCTCCCTAGGATTTAAGGCAACACTCTCTTAGATGTTGGTATTGTAAGTTATGATAATATGTACTATTGTATATATATGTTATTTTATACATGTATAAATATAATGTATGATCCCTTCTCTCACCTCTCAAGTTGTACACGAGAAAGCCTAATAAAATGAAAACCCATAAAAGGCATATTGTCATGAATCTTATCATGAGACTTGAAGTAGTAGTGAGGACTCAATCGACATTCTCATGGCCTTTCTTTCTTACATAAAAGGCATCTCTAACAAGATTTCAAAAATTTTGAAGACACAAATACTTTAAGACTTCCTTCAAGCCTCATAATAAAGTGAGGAACTTGCTCCCATCCTTGAAGGATCATCAAGATATGCTTCATAGCTCTAGGGTCTACAAAAATGAGTGCTCATGTGGAACTCTCCACATAGGTGAAACATGGCACTCAATTGGCACTAGGATAAAAGAACACGGTGGTGGCGTAAAACATTATTGTTCTAGCAAATTAGCTTTAGTAGAATATTCTTTCAACACCAAACACCATATCCATTTAGAGGTTGAAAAGGACCTAGTGAAAGAGGATAATTATTGCAAAAGAAAATTAAGGGAAATAGTTGAGTGAAGGAGGATAATTATTGTAAGAGAAAATGAAGAGAAGTAGTTGAGTGGAGGATAATTAGTGCAAGAGAAAGTTAATAGAAGAAAATAAAATCAACAAACACCCATAAAACCTCAACAAAAATGAGGGATGGAATTTGAGCTTCTCGTGGCAACCCATCATAAAATTAGTTTTTTACATAGTCATAAATTGACTTGATTTATAAGTTTTGGCTTTACTTCCCTTGTTTTTCCTCTAACCCTCTACTTGATTGAATCATCTATCTTAAATTCTAGTTAGATCTTCTTTCTTTCCATGTCCCTACTTTTTTCCTAGTGTCTTTCTACATAATCTTCTAACCTTGTTTTCCTTCTATATTTCTATAGATCTTGCAACCTTCCTTTCTATTGGCTCCTCTTTCCTCCACTTTCCTATGTTTATCATACCTACATTTTTTCCCCTTATGCTAACACATTGTATTTAACTTTGTAACTTTTATTTTTCTCTTTGGTCTTAAATTAACTTGTTTTCTCTCTTTCCTTTACAATTATCTCTATCCAAAGAAAATTATCTAACTATTTTTCTCTTGCATTACTTGTTCTTATTAATTTACTCCATTATTCATTCGTTAT
Source organism: Cunninghamia lanceolata (assembly GCA_027924645.1). NCBI lineage: Eukaryota > Viridiplantae > Streptophyta > Pinopsida > Cupressales > Cupressaceae > Cunninghamia > Cunninghamia lanceolata. Next base: position 11,610,868 of record BSBN01001272.1, on the reverse strand, counting down.
CTCTCTCTTCTATTTATTCTTATTGTTTCTTACTACTAACATCTTAAATTTGATATCTTTCTATAATTTTTATCACGTTTTTTTTCCACCTTTTAAACTATTGTTCTTTCTCTCTTTATTTTTTATTCACCATGGCATTGGGTGTAGGAATTGATGATCTCCTCTAGGTAATTACAAAGATTTGATGGGTATCTGGATTCTAATAAATTCACTCAGAGCACGATCATAAGGTCATCCCTTTAGAGCATCAAGCCTTCACACTCAATAAGACTTGATCTTCAATGGGCTCTTTATAAGCAATTCAACTTCACCAATAGACCAAGGGTCATTTAACACATTCTCTCTTTATTTTTGACTTGAACATATGCCAAAATTCTTTCTCAATATTGTTCATCTAATCATTTCAACTGTGTTTATCTTTATTTAATAATCAGTTTCTAATTTTATTTGATTTAAAAAAAAATTGGTTTCCATAATTTCTTAGGCCCGTCTCTTGGCATCTATAAACTATTTGTAGAACTACTTTTACAATTAGCATATTTTTCGTGTCCAGTGTATTATGAGATCTGTGGTAGGTTTACTATCTCTTAGAGAAAATCATGGCTCTTTACAAGATCTTATTCATTATGAGGATCAAATATATGTAGCTATATTCATCAAAGAAAGACCCAACATAGAGTTTGTATTATTAAAAGTTATCCACACAACTCTTGATTTTCAATGTTCACCTTCAAATTCCTTTCTTCAACCTCCATTTGAAAAGCACAAACTCATTTTAAATTCTAGTTTATCTTTTTTTTTTCTTAGAATTTTTTAAAATAAAATATATTTATTTTATTACTAATAAACAATAATATATAAATTTCAAATTTCAAATCTAAAACTTTGTTAAAAAATTTCCACACAAAAAAAACCCATAAAAATAAGGATTGCATATGATACTTAGCATTTAAAAAAAAATGTCCAATCATAAGGCAACATTTGAAATAAGAACCACCATACACAACCAAAGTCATAAACAGAATTGAAAGAGGATTGAAGAGAAAAATAAATATACTAAAAGAGACCTTGATTGAGTGTCACCATTACCATTTATCCATTGGTCACAATTTGTCACAATTTTTTTCCCAAAAAAGGCATACATTCACCACAAAACTTAATGCCTTGGGCTAGGATTTGCCAAGATTTTATATCTATTTAGGGGGGTTTCTTAAAGCTATCACTGAACTAGATTGACAAATAGGGAATTTATCAAAATAAATGTGTTCCTCTAATCATTTCTAGAGCATTGATTAATTTTAGTGAATAATTTGGTGACATCTATCACATGGAATCTTTGTCAAGTTTTGAGCTAAGTATCATTGTTTTATTTATTTAATTTATGAGCATTTACTTTAATGCATTTATTAGTCTGAACTCAATAATTTAGGGTAACTATTTATTATTACTTGTTTACATTTATTTACCTTAGATTTAATGAAAATTAATTTTTATTTTCTCAATTGTACAATGGGTATTAGCTTTTTTTTATTAGTTCTAGTTAAGTTTAATTGGGAACAATGTAACTCTAGTTGGAAGCTAGTCAATTATAGTTGTACAAATTACAACGAAGTAATGTAAATGCCTAATTAGACATTTTTAAGCCCAACTAGGTGTAAATAGGGTTATGTATATCCAATTGGGGCCAATATATGTCCTTTTAATGTGCGAGGAAGAGAAAATTTTCATCATGTCAATGTTACATGTACTGTTACAATACCATTAGCCTTGTGTTAGACATACACTATATTGATATATACCCTTAAATCATCTTTATATCAATCTAATATCAAATGTAAAATGAAATATGATGCACTTTTTGACATCAACTTTGTTTCACAGTAATGGTGCTCCCCAACAAAAACATAAATGAGTCACATAAATAGAGCAAAATGCTATTACTATGACTAAGGACATGGCCCTTTGCCAAATGATTTTCCATTAGGGTTTTACCCACCTTTTTGAGAGATTCTAAGTGAGGAGGTCATAGGAGTAGTGAAACTAGGCCATGAAAGAAAAAAAATATCAAAAGAGATCAACTGCACCTTTCTAGTACTCATCCCCAAAAAGTTTATTTAATTCCTCTAGAGATTTTAGACCAACTACTCTTTGTAACATGATTTAAAAATAACAACTAAGGAAATGGTGTGTTATCTCAAGGAGTTTCTTCTATATACCATCTCTTCAAAGCAAGGGGTTTTTTCTTATGGGAATATTTTTAATGGAATTATTCTCAGAAGTGATATTGTACACCCACTTCAACTTTCTAACATCAAAGGCACAATGGTTAAGGTAGATATCAACAAGGCCTATGATAAAATAAATTCACTTTCTCATTGGGATCTTGAAGAGCATAATATTTTTAAAGGATGAATGCAATTGCATATGAAGATGCATTTCCTCCCCACTTTTTCACTTGATTGATGGTATCCCAATAGTTTTCTTCCCTAGCTCCAACAACATTATGCAAGGTAACCAAATTCCTCCCAACTCTTCATCATTATAGTAAATTTTTTGAAAGAGAATTGTTATAGTTGTGGCTTCAAGGAAATGGATACATCGCAAGCATGTTCCTAATGTGGACCCTTTCCCGACTCCTCTTTGTGGATGCCACGATTTTTCTTGGTGTTGCCACCTAAAGGGGAGCAAAGGTAATATGAGACACTCAAAATGCATACTCAATATCTTCAAGATAGATTATCATTGTGAAAATTTCCAAAGTATAATTATTTAATTGTAGGCCTTGACTACAACAAATTTGGGCCAACATTATGGAGTTTAATGTGCCCTCCTCCCAAGAAAGTACTTAGAAGTCCCCTTATTCACAAGTTCCAGTAGAAAGAGTTTCTAATTGTCAATGTTACACAAAATTAGATCCATAATTACTTCTTCAAGAGGGAAGTGATTAAGTTTTACAAGTCATTAATTCTAATTAAATTATTTTTCTAGTCAATTTAATATTTACACACTTTCAATTATGAAAGCTTGTGTTGGGTTGCTTGGATATTTACCTTAGTCCATTTGTGACTTTCTCTACCAAGGTCTTTTAAATGAAGATTTCCCTCTCCTTAGATAGAATTGAGTTTTTCAACCCAAGGAATTGGGTGGAGAAGGGCTAAAGGATCTAATAAATTAATAATTAGCTCTAGGAGCTAGATTTGTTTGGCAATTGAATAAAGAAGAATCTAGCTTATGGAATAGATGCTTAGAAACCAAATGATTCAATGGGGAAAACCTTTAATAATTTATTTATTTAGAACCCTAAGACATGAACAAGTTCATGGAATTTCATAAAGGATTTCATAATTATAATATTTTGTAAGCAAACACAAGAGAATGGAGATGGCTCGAAGGAAAGATTCATGGACTCTTAGATGACTTGAACCCTCCTAGTATAGGAAGCTACCCTGACGAGTATCCATGAGAGATCCCAAGTGCATTGGGGGACCTATTTATGTTGCATTGTGGTAAATTAGTTTTAAATAATTCAAATAAATTGGATTCTCCTCTAGAAGAATGATCCAATCTCATCATTCTCCTCAAGAATAGATAAGTCTGCATCACACTTTATAATGACAATCTCCACTAGAATGGTTCTAGCACTAGAAGCTACTTAGTTAAAAGAATGTATACTTCAATATTCATGCAAACCCCCTTGGACTTGAGCAACAAGCCTTGTCTAAGAAATTTTGTTTAATATTATATGCCCAAAACAATAAATTTCACTTGGATAAAAATAAAGCATAAAATATCACACAAGATAGTTTGAAATAAGGCCCTAGTAGGTGTTCACTGTTAAAAGAAAGAAGAAATTTTAGAGAACTTCCTCTTGACCAAAATCCTTATCTAACAAGTTGCTCTCTTGGTTAAAGTTGACAAAGAACTCCCAACTAGTGGTCCTCTACATAGGGTTCCCACTCTTTATTCTTTGGAACCTTTGGATTTAATGCAAAAAAATAATTCCCAAGAGAATAAAATCCCATGTAATCAATGTGCATGCTAAATTGAAATCATCGCCTTAGAATGGGTGACATCTTAAACTAAACACATACCTAAGGAACTCAAAAAGAATGACATAAAACTCATAGAAAATTGGACCCATGTAATCCCAATACTCCTTAATGAGAAGAGAGAACCCAACGATAGGGTATAGCTACTAAAAGTATTTCTCCTCCACGATATTTTTGGAATATCAATTTCAATGGTGCCTCTAGAGGGAACCCAAGGAAGGCAGGGGAAGTTATATCATTAGAGATTCAAAGGGAACTATGATTTGGGCCTCTACAATGCACATTCCTAAGGGTACTAACAATGAGGAAGCTCATGCATTGGTAAGTCTTATATTGACCCTCTTCTTCAATGCCTCCAAGCTTGTAATGGAGGGGACTTCCCATATTGTAATATGTGTTATGTTAAAGTTGTTACTCAACGATGGAAACTAAATCATATCCTACTAGAAGTAATGTTTCTTATGACCAAAATTCACTTCCATGAGCTACCAACATTTCTTCAAAGAGGTCAATAGACCAACAAATTTGTTAGGAAATGCTAGCACTAATATGCAAGTTTTTTTCATTTCAACTCCTAAAAAATGACTAGTGAGGACTAAGGGAATTTTTAAGAGTAGAAAGTGCATGCTTAGTATACAAGATACTAAAATAATGAATAAATTTATTTTCATAAAATTTAGATTATTTTATACATTTATATATTTATTTTCATGAAATTTAAATATTTTTTATATTTATAAAACACATAACAAACTATAACTAACTCATTAATGTTTTGATTAGAATAAGTTGGTTTTGAAGGGACCATAAACCCTGTACAAAATGGAAAGCAACCTTAGGTTTTTATAGGACCTAAAACCTTACAAAGTTGTAGTGGTGCAGGAGCACCCAAGCCAATCTTGGCTTAATACTTAGTCAAATATGAATGTCCAAAGAGTTTTTAGGAAGTAATTTAGTCTTAGATCCATGTGATAAGGTATAAAAGGAGAAAATTTTGTGTTTAGAGTCATAATTTAGGTTGTTGTTAAAAATAAAGTCTAAAAATGTATGTAATAGGAAGAGTTTACTATGTCAAGTTAACAAATCATGTAATTAAAGGCTCCCAAAGGTCATATACTTTGAAATAAAGTCACAACCAATGGGAAACAAGTTCAAACATGTACATTAGATCTTTCACACATTAGAGGGTAGGCAACATGGAGATTTAAAGCATAGCATTGTAAGAACACATTTTGATTAATAAAAAGTTCTATTTTTCTGATTTGTTCTGCAATTTTGATGTTCTTGAGGATGGTACAGACCCATACGGCCTCCAAATGACATAAAATTGGATTTTTTGGAAAGGTATTTGAATCAACTTTCATTTGATTCTAATTTTATAAATTTTTATGGAGTTTGCAAAAGTTACAGCCATTTTTGTAAAATCTATTTTAAACTGCCAAAAACCCTCATCTAGGATAATAGTCCTGTTTTAGAGTGTGGTACGGCCTCCTAGAATACTTTCTGCATAAATTCTTGAAACCCATTTTAGAGGGCATTTTTAACTCAAATGGGTTTTTTATTGGGTTCATTTAATTAAGTTTGGAGGAAGATATCCCCATTTTTCTAAAACTGGTCTGAAATAACCTAGTTTTGAAGGGTCATTGTGAGAGTTTATGAAGCCAATCAAGAGCATAAGTGTGCGAAACTTTGTAAAACCAAGTTATTGCCACCTTATATTGCATCAAAGTGGTATCAGAGCTCTAGGGAGTAGATCTTTTGAAGGTGAGAAAGTTGAGAGAAGTTAAGAAGCAAGGAGAAGTTTACTTGAGTAGAGAATAAGATGGATTTGTTAAGAAGACTTTTGCAGACAAAGGATTCACAAAGAAAGAATAAACAAGAAGAAAAAGAGAAAAATAGGAAAGAGGAGAAGTTGAGGCAATAAGAGTTTGAGAAAGAGGTATCAGCCCTGAAACAAGACATAAAGAAATGGGATTTGGAGTTCCATGAGTTCTTGATGAAGATAGAGCAAAGGATTAACCAAATGACAAGTTGGCACTTGAAGGTAAGGAGGAAGGTTGTGTGGCCTATTCAAAGTCTGATGCGAAAGAAAAGAAAAATGAAGGAATTAGAACCAAATGTGAAGGCACAAGAACCTTTGATGGAAAAAGGTAGTGAAAAAGCAAAGGAAGAAGAAGAAGAAGATATGGACATTGTAGCCATTCCCAAACAAGAGGATGTTATCATAGCAGAGTGGAATAAAAAGTTCCTTATGAAGACTCAAGATGAGTTGAAGATGCATGATACTATGGTGGTTGAGGCAATACTTTGTTCATTGTTTTCAAGAGAGGATAAAGGACAGTTACACTCTACCATTCCAGAGGTTTGTAAACTTGATCAGACGGAGATAACTAAGAACTCCTTGAGGGGGCAAAGGACTTGAAGGACATTGAGAATGAAGAAGCCATTGCTACATGGTAAAAGTAAAGATTTAAAGAGAGTATATATCCTTTCATGATTGTAGTCTTGATGGGATATAAGCCAAGGTACCAAGTGCAGGAAGAAGGACAAGTTACTGAGATGAAAATTGAAGTGCATTAATGTTGGAAGTAAGCCACACCCGGACTGAAGATGGGCTGGCCACAAGGGGCCAGTAGCTCAGTTGGTAGAGCACTCCAGCAGCAAATGGAAGGTCCTAGGTTCAAGTCCTAGCTGGTCCATATGAGCTGTAGCTCAACAATTGGTATCAGAGCCAGGCTAGAAGCCCCAAGCACCTGCAGTGTGGCTTAAGGGGGGGTGTTGGAAGTAAGCCACACCCGGACCGAAGATGGGCTGGCCACAAGGGGCCAGTAGCTCAGTTGGTAGAGCACTCCAGCAGCAAATGGAAGGTCCTAGGTTCAAGTCCTAGCTTGTCCATATGAGCTGTAGCTCAACAATTAAAGCATGAAGAATTTGATATCAAGTGGCAAGATAGGGAGAAAACTGATTTGCATGGACAAAGTAAAGCCAAAGGTGAAGATGAAGATCAATGGAGTTGTTCAACAAGAAGAGCATATAAGACCACAAAGAGGAGCATTTAATGATGAAGACTTGTTACTACTTTCACTCCAAGTGGACTTGGAGTCTTTATTTGGTTGGGAGTATGGTGCAAGAGCACCCAAGCCAATCTTGGCTTAATACTTAGTGAAATATGAATGTCCAAAGAGTTTTTAGGAAGTAATTTAGTCTTAGATCCATGTGATAAGGTCTAAAAAGAGAAAATTTTGTGTTTAGAGTCATAATTTAGGTTGTTAAAAACAAAGTCTAAAAATGTAAGTAATAGGAAGAGTTTACTATGTCAAGTTAACAAATCATGTAATTAAAGCCTCCCAAAGATCATATACTTTGAAATGAAGTCACAACCAATGGGAAACAAGTTTAAAGATGTATATTAGAGCCTTCACACATTAGAGGGAAGGCAGCATGGAGATTTAAAGCATAGCATTGTGAGAACACATTTTGATTAATAAAAAGTTCTATTTTTTTTGATTTATTTTGCAATGTTGATGTTCCTGAGAATGGTATGGCACCATATGGCCTCCAAATGACATAAAATTGGATTCTTTGGAAAGGTATTTGAATCACCTTTCATTTTATTCTAAGTTTATAAATTTTTATGGAGTTTTACAAAAGTTACAGCCATTTTTGTAAAAACTGTTTTAAACTGCCAAAAACCCTCATCTAGGATAACAGTCCTATTCTAGAGCATGGTACAACCTCCTAGAATACTTTCTGCATAAATTCTTGAAACCCATTTAATATGCATTCTTAACTCAAATGGGTTTTTTATTGGGTTCAATTTCATTAAGTTTGGAGGGAGATATCCCCGTTTTTCTAAAACTGGTCTGAAATATCCTAGTTTTGACGGGTCATTGTGAGAGTTTGTGAAGCCAATCAAGAGCATAAGTGTTTAAAAATTTGTAAAACCAAGTTGTTACCACCTTATATTGCATCATGTATCCAAGCTTCCCTAAGGAACATAAACACCCAAAACATAATGGGCCACCCTACACTATATCAAACCACGAATGAGCAATCTACACACCCTTAACCTGAGGGTGAGAGACATACACATACTTAGGAAGACCCTTCTTCCAATGATGAAAAATCTTCTAGGAAGTACCATTATCTAAGTCCTCCAATCAAGGAGAAAGGAGAGGGGGACCCTCTACTGCAAACTAAACAAAACCCACCACTCACGAGGAAGATAGATGTCTATCCATGGAAATTTTAGATGATGCACAAAAACATAAGACATGGCTAGAGCAAGGGTCCCATCGCAACAAGTCGTAGGGGGTATGGGAATCTATGAAGGAGCAACTAGAATCAGTATAGAAGAAATCTTGACATGAATTGAGGAAGTCACCAAATCCACACCACCTCTCAAAGAAACCACCTCAGGCACAAGATTCGCTATAGGGGAAATGGGAGAAGAAGATTCTGAATCCCCAATAGTCAAGTGGTCGGTGAGGGTATTTCACTACCATGTAGCTAGTCCCGCCTTCTAGCTAGAAGAAGGATAACCAGAAGCCATGTGTTGGATGGAAAAGCATCATCTACAGTGGAAGGGGAGAAGCAACTAAGTCCAAGGCCTATCCTCCAACATCAAAACCACATCCCTAGGAAGAGCCTTGGAGGTGTCAATATCCACTAAAATGTAGGCGCAAGTAGGGTGACTCATGAGGGAAGTGGATGAATTAACCTTCATAAAATGACCAATTGCATTGCTAAAGGCCTCATAATAAGAATCATCCTAGAATTGAAGAGGGAGATGGAGAGTCTAACCCAAACAGGATTGATATTGAGCGGTTCCAAGAATGGGTTAAAAGAGGTAGACCATGGCTTGAGTGAAAGAGAATTCTCATCCCACATCCATAATCGTCGATCCAAAATCAAATCCCTATCATGTAAAGATTTGAATGTTGCAATAACAAACCCTTAGCACAAAGCTACAACTCAATTTTCCCATCAACAAGTAGTCGTCACAATTCCAAAACCCACTTGTGCAAGTTAGGAAGAGAGGGCCACAAGCTAGTAAATTTGCAAACTAGGCCATCAAAGGAAGCACAAAAGTGTTCATTTTCAATCACTTTGTGACAACACACTATGATAGGGGAGAATTGAGCATAGGAGATGGGCCAACTTTTATCACGAGGAGGGTGAGATGGAGCCCCCTTCCCTGCAATGCTCGTGTAGGATGAGCCATGAGTCGAGCCCTACGTAGGATCAGAACTGCCTAAAGAGCCATGGAGATCAACCTACAACTCGCCACCAATGTTGTCGCCAATACCAGCCCCAGAAACTAGACCATCACCAACAAATGATGTGCATAGGGTAGGCAAAACAGATTCGTCACCATGGAGAGGTAGAAAGGATAGAGGAATGGTTGTGTAGGATCAGAACCGCGTAGGCTAGTATTGGGAGAGGTCTAGGACTTTTTCTTTTTCTTCCCCTTCACCACCATGAACTGTTCCTCATTCGTTACATCTTATGCTAAGCTTTTATTCTCTTGCTCTTCCTCCATACCCAAACCTCCAACTAGATAGGGTTTTGGGATGCTGACTCGTCCTTAAGTTTGGGATTTGGGGCTTATGAACCCTCTTCTTCTATTAATTGTAACTCTTGAACTTCCCCCTCCTCGATCTCCCGAATATTACTCTCCTCAAACTTAGGGATGGACTCATCCTGAGAACCCCTTTCAGGGAGGATAAAGAATTTTCTTCATAAATAACCTCCTCTCACAAAACCTTGAATCCTAATGATCCCTTATCGTTATGATATTCAAACTTCTCACTATCTAGGGATAGCTTCCCCTCCTTCTCGTTAAGGTCGAGAGACATACCTTCCATTGAGGGATCCACTTGATTGTTTTTCCTTTTCCATATCCTTGTCATAAGTTTGGGTTTGTTGCTGGGACAATGTTTTGCCCAATGACCATCTTTTCTGTATAGGAAGCAAGAAAAAGGAATAGTTTCATATTCCATTGATTGGTTCAACTCTCCAAACTTAGACTTAATCTTTATTGAGGAAGACAAATTTGTCATCTGCTCCACACAAACACAGAATCTAGCAAAAACTAGCCATCATCTAGAAGCAGTCATTGTATCAAAGGTGAGGAGTTACCCAAAGGCACTTGCTATTCCCTTAAAAACCTCTTCATCCCAAAACTCCATGGGTAAACCAGGGAGTCAAACCTAAACTAGAGAAATATTAAAAGAGATTTTAGCTGCATCAAACCTAGGCTCCCATTTTTTAGAGCTAGAATAGATTTACCAATCAACCACGACCCTTCTGAAAGGACATTACAAAGGTCTTCCTCACACGAAAACATGAAGGAGAAAATACCTTTGGGCAAAGTTGCAATGTCTACCTTCCCTTTAGGTCTCCATTTCTTATGGGCCTAGGATCTAACCAACTCAATATTTGGTTTAGGTCCCAGAAACATACCCACCAGAGTTATCTCCATAATAGATACACCTTTTTCAGTAATGCAGTTAGGAACAGTAAGTGAAAACTCACTTGACCCAAGATTTGAATGGAGCTGAATTGGGGGAAAAGAGAGATTCCATATAAGGCTAGCACCAAAAAGAAAGGTCCATCTTGCATTATTCTTAGAAAACAGGGCCTTAGGTCTAACCACTTTCTTCTAACTCTCTTCACATATTCTCAGGTCATTACCCTTGGGTAACTCCCCTTATGACGTACCCCTTGGTTAGGAGGTTTTTCTGCTCCAACCGGCCAGAAGGCATCCGACCCATCACCATAAACTATCAAATCACCATCGTCCTCTAGGCTCTCCTCTTCTGATTGAGCTTCAAAACCTAACCCTTTGGCAACATAACTACCACCATCACTAACCCCTCTGTTTGCAACCCTACTGCTATTCTGGTTCAAAACTCCAACTCTAACTCCCTCTACTACCATTAATTTAGTGGATTGTTGTCCCCATGGAGTTATGGATTTGAGTGTGTTTGAAAATCCATGTGCAACCATGATGTAGATTATTACTATGTGACTTAACTGTTGTTGACCCTGAGTCATAATAGTGTATATTATAGTGAATTTCACAATTTTTATCTTATGATGTTAAACTTATAAATTAGTATGGAGTATCTTGATTCTTGGAAGGAATCTATTGATCTTTAAACTAGTTTATATTGGAATAGAGCAATCTGAGAATGAGTTATTGAAGTGACTCTTATATAAAAACCATTGTTGGTTTAATGTAGACAGTTGATGCAATCAAGGTAGGAGGGTTCGATGAGGGACTGTCCAACCTTACAGCCTTAAACAACTAACAACATGATCAATCAAAGATGCAATGGAAGTATTTAGCTAACAACAGAAAGAAATAGACATTCATAAGAACATGACACAAGATATATCCTGGGAAAACCCTAACAGGGAAAAGCCTAGCCTTCAAAGCTCATATATTTTTATACTATGATCTCAAAACACATTACATATGCCACTTGGGATTTTACAGATGTTAGACCATAGCCCAGGGTTACAAAAGATTCATATAACAACATTATTCCATGATTTCCTTCTTCTACTTATCAATTCTCTGCTCTACAACTTCTTCTGTTCTCTGCTCTACTCTCTATTTCACTTCTGCTTCTTCTTCAGATCAAAACACTTATGATCTTGCTTCTCGATCATCATTCATTCCCTTTCTTGAAACAAATATCTATTCTTCATTTATATCCTACGCAGGCCTTCATAACATTATCAAGTCGGCCTAATTGCAATGACTAGTATGAAACGTGTAGACACGAATAGGTCAGACCTAAACATAAGGTAATGCTCTGCTGGTACATAGAACTTCATGTAGATCTCCATGAAAGTCAGTCAGGTCCTAAACTTCCTTGAATGATGTTCCTTTAAGCTCTACAAGTCACATAATTTTTCCGCAAGCCGATTAGACTTCAGTAAACACTATCGGCTCTGCTATGTGAAAATAGGTAAAAACAGGTAACCTTCTGATAGCGATATCTCTCTGGAAATGAAACCAAATGATCTAAATTTTGGATATGATGTAGATGATTATGTCTAGATGCTAACTCTAGCTCTGTAGCCTCTGATATACAAATGCGGTAATCTCCAAGGCTGCTCTCTCGGTACTCTGCAACTTCACTGTTAACTGTCCCAATTGAATTGAATGCTTCTCGATGCTCCTGCATCAGACTCTTGGGGTTAATTGAAAAGTGAACCTCTTCACTTTGGTCTATATTATGTCAAAATCAATGTCGTTTCTTTGAATTGGTTCGACAGTCTGTTCACAGGTACTTGCAACTGTCTCAAGGTTGGCAGCCTATTCAAGTCCACCCTATAAAACTACCTCAAGTTCTTCTAAGTTCAACAGTCTGCTTGCCAGCCTTGCACTGCCTCAATGATTGGCGGTCTGAGCAAGTCTTCTCTGCAAGTTGCCTCAAAATCAATATCAACATCAATCAATTAAGAGACAATTGCATCCTCTGGAACAATCATGCTACTTCTTTTGATATAGTCAATATATTCATGAATTTCTCTGCAACACTTTCTGATCTCTATTTCCAGATACAATTCCTTTGACACACATCAAAATCTTACAGTTTCTCCTCTATATACACTTCTCCTATATTGTTCTCTCTTTCCTTACCCACATCCACTTCACTCCGGTACACAAAATTTCTCTTCCAGTAGAATAACTTGTCATTTCTCCTTTCTCTTCAATAAGAATTTCATTTTCTTGTTGTGCTTCACACTTGTTCACACCAACTGTCTCTTGCACTATTTCTCAAATGATTTTACAGAAACTTTATCTTGCACTGTTTCTCAGATGATTAGTTTATAACAAAAATTCTTCTTAAGATCAATGCTTCTCCTTCTAGTTTCTCTGTCAAACTTAGTGAGTCAATAGGTCCTTCTTCTTCTGCTTAAACTTCCTCTGCATCAGTTATTGGTTCCTCATTATTAGCCTCTCTGGTAACAGGTTCTTGTCAACATTCACTGCTAGATTCTTTTCTCCTCCAAACTTGAAAATAGGTTCTTCTGAATGGTCTTCTATCAAATCCTCTTTCATCTCTCTGGTATCCTTCACTGCAATAAGAATTATGACCCCTGTCATTTCTCCTTCTGTAGTTTGAATTAATGTTCTTGTTCTGCTCCACATAAAGTCTTCTCTCTCTGCAACCTAATCCATATCTTCTCTTCTCTCCAACATATGAATATGTCCATCTATACAACCTTCTAAACATACAGGTAACATGTTTCAATTTTTCTCCATCAATCCATCCATAATCCATCTGCATACAATCTGTCATAGGCTTTCTCCTCCTTATTTTATTCCAACACATCCTTTCAGAATGATTCCTCAATCCACAGAACTTACAAGGGTGTAAATCCCAACACAATTCCTTTTCATGTCCATGTCTATTACAATGTGAACAATACATACCTTTTCTTCCTTGATTTGATTTGTTTGAACTTGTAACATCTTTACCTTTGTCATATCCAAGGCCTTCATTTCTTGATCTTATTACTGGTTCAATATGTTCTGTAATTCCTTGCTGAGGCTTTCCCAATCCTTGTCCTTCATATCTCATCATCTACATGATTTTGAAACCAATACCATCACCAACAACTGCAGGTTCAGTTACCTTGTCATCTTCAATCTCACTGTCTAAAGAAGCTTCTACAGCGTCACACAAATCATTAGTATCACAAGAAACATCACAAAACTCAAGTTTAGATCTTAGACTTTCATTCTCTTCCCTACATGCTACAAGTGACCGCTCCAATTGATTAACTTGTTCTTTCAATCTTGATATTTCATTCTTTTGTAGACTGTTTTCCTTTTTCAGCTCTTCCAGGTCTCTGTTCCTCTTTTCTACCTTCCCAAACAACTTGAATCCTTATTCCAAATCTTCAAATCTCTTTTCGATATCCTCAAACACCTTCAGAGCTACTTCTAAATTTCCATTCCTCATTTTTACATTTTTCAGTTCTTCTTCAAGAGCATCATATTTGTCTTCTCCTAGTTCTTTTGTACTTTCCCTCAATTCTAAATTACACCTTTTGATTTCGTACAATTCTTCTTCCAAAATATCCTTTTCAAATATTAGGTTTTCATTTTCTTTCTTCATCCTTTTTCCAATCTTCCTCATCGAAACAAATCAGATAAAAAATTTAATTTTAAAAGCTTACCCGAATCTTTCTTGCCTTGATCTTCTTTAGCGATGACACTTGTTACTTCTAGGGTTTTGCATTTCTTTGAACACTTTCTTTCTTCCCAACAGATTCACAACCATTCAACTAGCCTAGCAGGTTCGCAAGCAGCTCTGATACCACTTGATGCAATCAAGGTCGGAGGGTCCGATGAGGGACTCCCAACCTTGCAGCCTTAAACTATAGCATGGTCCATCAGAGATGCAACAAAAGTATTTAGCTAACAACAGAAAGAAAGAGACATTCATAAGCACATGACACAAGATATATCATGGGAAAACCCTAACAGGGAAAAACCTAGCCTTCAAAGCTCATTCTTCTTATATTATGATCTCAAAACACATTACATATGCCAGTCAAGCTTTTACAGATGTTAGGCTACATCCCAGGGTTACAAAAGATTCATATAACAACATTCTTCCATGATTTCCTTCTTCTACTTATCAATTCTCTACTTTGCAACTTCTTTTGTTCTCTTCTCTACTCTCTGTTTCATTTCTTCTTCTTCAGATCAAAACACTTATGATCTTGCTTCATATCTTCATATACTCAACCATCATTTATTCCCTTTCTTGAAACAAATATCTATTCTTCATTTATATCCTCCACAGGACTTCATAACATTACCAAGTTGGCCTAATTGCAATGACTAGTATGAAAGGTGTAGACACGAATAGGTCAGACCTAAACATAAGGTAATGCTACACTGGTACATAGAACTTTGTGTTGATCTCCATGAAGGTTAGCCAAGTCCTAAACTTCCTTGAATGATGTTCCTTTAAGCTCTGCAAGTCATAGAATTGCTCCGTAAGCCTATTAGACTTCACTGAACACTATTGGCTCTGCTCTTTGAAAACAGGTAAAAACAAGTAAAAACAAGTAACCTTCTGATAGCGATGTCTCTGGAAATGAAACCAAATGATCTAAATTTTGGATATTATGTCTAGATGCTAAGTACAACTCAGTAGACTCTGATATACAAATGCAATAGATTTTGGTAATCTCCAAGGCCACTCTCTCGGTACTCTGCAACTTCACTATTAACTTTACCAATTGAATTGAATGCTTTCAGATGCTCCTGCATCAATAGTATATTATATACTTGTGTATATTTATAAATGAATAAATGCATTTATAAATATACTTCCTTTTTCAAATTATAGAAATTATTTCTATTGTTATATATTTAGCAAGTTTAGATAGAGCAGCATGGAATTATGAGTTCCATTTAATATAATGTTATTTTTATTGAAAAAATGGTATAGTTCATAAGAACTTATTTTTGTTCAATTATGATCATTGATGATAAAACATGATTAAGGAATATTTGAGTTATAATTACTAAGAGTTAAGGACAATAGAGAGTAAGAAACTCTGTATTTTCATTATTCTTTGTATGAGATAGTTTCAATTATGTATATTTGTTGAATTTATAGAGAGACCATCTTTTGAGTATGGGGCTGAGAATGCAAGTTTGCACAATAGTATATTAGCAATATTAAATTACTTATTTGATCTCTATTCTATTCTTGACTAGTTGAAAAGGTAGTTGGAGTTAAACTTTACAATTCACCTGGCCAAGCCTAGAATAGGTTCAATATCTTTGATTAAGTTGATATTCTTCGGTTTAGAGTATACACTTATGAATACTCATATATGACATGGTTGTATGTGTTAACTAGTTTGAGATAGAGGTGTGTGAACATATGACACACATATCCATTTCAGGAATGTGTTTGATTTTTAGAATATTTAGTCAAAGTAATGCAAAATCACTGCTTGCATTATTGGTTCACAATGTGTTATTGGTATTGCATTATAGTTAGATCAAGTTATACTTAGCTAGAGATATCTAGAGTTGTATACAAATTGTATGTAATAGACACAACACTAGTTCTTATAAGGCATGTTGGATCTTGTTTATTTCCTAATCCACTTCCCTCGTGAAGGGTAGGGTCACTTCCAGGTGGAAGGTGTGCGGGGGACCCCTGGTTTGTGGTTTGAGGTAAAGCACTTGGGTGATGCTCTCCCTCTTGCAGTTGAATTATGTTGAAGACTTGGTTATATACCCAGAGAGACTTGATTATACATTCATATATATTGTACTCCATTGAGATTATTGTAATAATGTTTATTTATGTAATTGTACTTATTAGCATTGAAATGATGATGAAATTTTGTAACATGTACTTTATGGATGTAAGATTGTTATTCACTGATTATGAATTGTGGAATTTGGAATAATTCTTTCTAAATCTCATTATTGTCAAATGATTTTATTTGTACATTATTGAATTTTTTTTTGTGTTATGGTTATGTTTTGAACTTAGTTAAGTATTGATTTAAGATAACTGATAGACGTTCGTTACAAAAGTATCTATGATTTCACCCTCTTGCACCAAAATATCCTCATAAGTATGAGGAATTTTACGAGAGGGATCAAAAGAATAGAGTAACATAGGAAGAGCTAAGTCACCATCACATCCATGGGATGGAACATCACTCTCACAAACCTTTTGAGCAAAGTTGGAAAGTGATGAGGAAAAGAAGAGAACATCTTTATTTCAAAAGATAGAAGGGGAAGATTAAGAAAGGTTTTGAATTTGATTTTGGAAGAAAATTAGAAGAAAAAGAAGGTGCTTTAAGTTAAACAGTTGGGTTCATCGAAATGTAAGGTAGAAAATGTGATACCTCTACTTTCTACACTATATTCATATAGGGGCTGAAATAGAAAATACTGATTAACAAGATGTTGAAATATAAAATCAAAAAACTGAATGTAGAATAGTAAATAATAGAGAAAGAGAAACCTGACACCAAAAGATGGAGCTCTCGGTCCAAGATGCTTTCTCTAAGCTAGGAGATCCTTGCTAAGCAAGGACATCTACACGATGTGTTGTAGTCTCATAAAGTCACAAAACATAAGTATTTCCTATATTTTAGACTAACCTGCACAACAAGGAACAAAAAATAACACATTAACAAACTAGGGGATACCAAAATACATATTGTTATGGAGTAAAAAGAGGACACTTGCCTTTTTATCTCCTTATTTCGTTCCTAGGTCACGGTGATTACATTATGATTATAATTGATCATCCCGAAGGAAATTGCCCGACACCCATGACAATTTGGGACCTTGGGACCTCACTAAGCTTATCTTGGACTAAAAGGGGGCTCTTGGACTTGGGCACCAACCATCCAAGTCCTCTCTAATTGGTTGGGGTAAAATAGTGACATGTTTCCATGGGACCTTTCAAAAGGTTCCTCTTTGTTAGCTCTTGTGATTTAATTTGATGAATGTTAGCGGGAAAGCATAAATAATTATGTTTTTGAATTCATTATGAACCTAGATGGATAGAACAACTTGAAGCATTGGAGTAAAGAGCATTCAAAGCATTCATTGTGATTCTAGAGTAGATTTGTATTGTCATTGTGTGTGTTGTTGCAAGTTTAAAGTTATCATCTATCTCTCCTTATGGGTTTAAGAGCATTCATCCTCCTAAGGGTTTCATCACATAGGTGATATCACTGTCGTTCATCATTATTTGATTTCATCACATTGATTTGTGTTTAGCCTCTGTCCTATAAGGACATTCTCTCTTTATCTATCAATGGTGTTGGGAAGCTTGAATTCTATCACGGGTTTTGATTGAGGCAAGTCCCTAAACACCATACCCCAAACCCCTTCTCTTCTTCTTGTGTGTAGGTCACAGGTGCGAGATTTGGGAAATGTGAAGATACAGGAAGACTGATCAGGGATAAGGGTTTTGGGATCCAACATCAATCTAGGAATATTCCCTCAAAAAGACTTGGTCGGTTGGTGCCCTAGTCTTTTTTACCTTTCTGGCTCTAGATCTGGCTTCATAGCAGTCTCTGGAACACTTTCTCAATTCTCACTTTTGGCAGATTCTCACTTCTAGAACTTGGGCATTTCCTATTTCATCCTTTTGACACCTTTTGCTTCTAGAATCAGGTTCTTCTCTATTCACTAATTTTGGTGCTTCTTTCAAATTGTCCGTAGCTATCTCCGTTTGCCTGTTATGCTCCGATTTCCATCAACTAGGGTTTAGTGCATATTTGACCTAGGGTTTGATAAATGGTCTTGATTAAATCTGATCTTTCCATAGAAAGCAAGAGTACAAGATCTATAGCCAAGTCCACCTCTATTTGGTAGTGATTTGGCTCGGTCTTGTCTTTGAATGTTATTGTGGAAGAGGGTTTGATTTAGTGTGCATGCTAGTCTTCTTCATTCTCTTTTTCATACATAACATTTTGGTAAACTTGTATCTTCAAGAATTTTCATCTTTCTTATTGTTCAATTTAGATATTGCATTGATTTGATTGCATATTTATCAATATCCAATTGAAAATCTTGCATGATCTTGGTAAAAGTGAAAAAATCAAGCATTTTAGGCTTGCAAAAAGGCATAGTTTTGCATTGTTTTCATTGTATATGATAGAAAGATTTAAATTTATGATTTTTACATCAGATCTGATCCATATTACAGTATACAATCATTTCATTGTATTGTACCTTGCATTTGAAGATCTCATTTTCTAGGGTTTTGTTGAAAAAGTAGCATCTTTCCTAAAACCTAGTCAATTTCAAAAGCTAGTGTTTGTAGTCAAAATCTTATTTCAGATTTTATTGCCATCATAAACATTCCAATTCAGATCTAGCATTAATTTATAGCATATTTTCATTATTCATTTGAAAATTTTGCATCATTTCATACCTTGGTTTGAAAAGTCATATGTTTGTAATTACACATTGTGTATTTCAACATAAGAAACTTGACATCTCTTTAACATTTCTTTGCAAGAAATATTAAAATTGTCTATATTACCTTTTGTGTAGCACTTTTAACATCTTGACCACTTCGTTTGTAGTGACACTAGTGTGTTTTTGTTCTTTGAAAAAAGCTTCAAAAACCTAGTTTCCTCAAGCTAGTGTTGTGGTGTACAAAAGTCTCATATTGGTGCTACTTGATAAATGAATAGATTTGAGTATATATTACTCTTCCAAGACATTTCATTATGGCATATTCTAATTTTTCCTCTTTAGTATCTTTGCATACATATATCAAATATTTTGAATATTTTTACAAATTCGTTAATATGTATCCTTATGTTTTGACTCATATAGTATCCATGTATGATAGGGATATATTTAAATGCTCTTCATTTGAAATCCTTGATTATGTATCTAATTTTAAAATAACTTCATAACTCTCACAAATGAATATCCTTCGATATTTAAGGAATTTGAAAATTTCATCTCCATGTATTGTCATGAGAAAGATAATGGTCATAATGATTCTATGAATTTACTCTCTAATACATGTGATGGTGACCTAACTTCACCTATTTCACCTTATGATTTGGATATCTCTCCAAAAGTTGTTCCCACTTGTGAGGACATTTTGGTGCAAGAGGATTAAATCATTGATACATTTCTTAATATCACCCTACCCTATCTTCATTCCAATGCTCTCCCTTCAAAAGATGAAGCATTGGTGGATGAATAAAGGTCTCTCACATTAAATCCTTTGGGGATGGATGTTGAGCTTAATCAAAGGAAAAAAAATGTTAATTCAATCAACATTAATAGACTTATTGAACCTACCAAGGGGATAGTGAATAAGTGTACTAATGCTCCTGAAATCATTGTGCATGGGGAATCTAATGCGCTTCCTCACTTCAAACCAGTGATTACGGTTTAAGGTACTCCAACACCACCTCGACCCCTGGGTTACGTTCTCAATCTTGTAAAACAAATTACTCAAGGGAATCAAATGTATCAAAATGTGTCACAACAACCCTACCATAATGTGGTTGCTCACAAATACAATATGCGAAATAATAAACAAAGTAAACAACAGTAAAAAATTCTAATCCCTTTACCAACTTTTCAACCTATGCTTCCTCAACCACCTTGTCTTACTCATAAATTTGGTCAAGATTATGATCTTGTTGAGCAGCTTCGTGCTACTCCCGCTAAGATCTCTCTTTGAGAACTCATACAAACATCACCTACATACCATGAAATGCTCCAAGAAGCTTTAAAAAAGGTGATTGTACCACTTGTTGTTAAGAATAATGATGTAGCATCTTTGTTAGACTGTATACATGTGACAAAAACAAATATTCTATTTCAACAACACGAATTATCGTCAATTGAAGTCCAAAATCAACATGATCCTCTTGTAATATTTGTCACACTAAACACAAAGTTGATAAAGCGAGTTTTTATTGAAAATGGATCGATTCTTAATGTTTGTGGCATTGATTTGCTACATAAAATCAAGGTTGACACATCTTTAATCAAATAGGATAAACTTCACATTCGTGGCTTTGATAACGTTGGTAAACAATCACTGGGTACTATAACTTTACCCGTAAAGGTTGGACCCATGACATTATCTACCCTTATTCATGTCATGCCTGGTGCACTTTCGTATAATATGATTCTCGGTTGACCGTGGATTCATGCCATGGGGGCAGTTCTGTCTACCCTTCATCGATCAATAAAGTTTATTTATGAAAATAAGCTTCACACCATTGAAGATGACCCAAAACCGGAAATTTGTTTACAGGTTGAATGGGAAAAAGAAGTTATCAATCAAAAATTTCTCAATAATTTAAAAGCTTATTCATCAATACCTCTTGCCACAGATAATGTTATGCAAGATGCTAGATCATCATTGAATGCATTTCTTGGTGAAGATTGGGGTTCATTAGACTTTACTCCTACTTGTGTGGGGGAATATAAACTAAATAATCTTGAAACATCAAATTTTGCATCAATCTCATCTAAGCAATCTTTAGAAATACCTAAGAAACATAAAGTTTATTTAGTAGAAAATAAAGACAATACTCTTACTTATACTACAGAATATGAGACTTATGAGGCCTCACTTTTTTATAAAAAAATGGAGTCTCTCTATGGTTGTAGATTTCAAATCCTTTACAAAAATTGCAACTACGTAGGCAATGGTTGTGGTGTAAACCAACAAGGAATCAGAGTACCTTTACAAGTTGCTGCAATTAACTACTCGGCTAGTATTGGATATTGTTCTTTGAGGCCCACCAAAGATTATCGTCATCCTAAACTTAACATTAACATGATATCAACAAGTCCAAGACTAAATATGATATATCGTGAGATGCTTGACATGGATTATCCACCAGGAAATATCCCATTGAATCAGGGAAGTATTTCTCCCTCCTTTAGCCACACTCAATGTAGCATCTATTCCAGTTGCTCTCAAGGGTGGCCTCCTCCTAGATATATATGTTAATAATGTTGTGTTCCCCCGTATGGTGTTAAATGTTGTTTAGGCCTCCTTGGATGACCCTTGATATTCTTGTAAGGTTGGATACAAGGAAAACCCCTCTGTTGTGACACTTCTTCTATTTGTTTCTCTATTCTTCTATCTCCCTATCTCTTATTGTAATTGTTGTGTGTGTGGTACCATGGGGGAATAACATCATGGAGGATGTCTTGGGGACATCTTCCCACGTTGTGTTCCTAAGTCACTTTTGTCTCCTCTCTCATTTTTCGTGTTTCCATTCTTCTGTAGCTCTACTAGTCGGTGGATGATGAAAATAAATAAATACTGATAATGACAGTGTATCTCTAAACCAAGAATAAAAATGGACCTAGTCCATATATGAAGATGGGGTTAATATGTTACCGAATCTTGACTAGTAGAATCACGTCATGTTGTGATGTGATCATGTGTTGTGTTGTGAAGATTCTTGTAGCAATCTTTTGCAATACTCTAAATGTGCTTTTAGGCACTTTGATATATTTTGTATCTCACCTTGTCGCTACACTTGGTTCTAAGATACCTGAAGTATAACCTAACGGCTATACTTAGTTCTGAAGCTGTAAGTGTAGCCTTGTTCTATTTATGTGGTATGTTACCTTATTTATGTGCATGAATATTGTTGATGATTAGAATTTGATACTAACGTACATGTGATTTTTGGGAACATTTGGTGATTGTTAAGCATATGTCACTTTGGAGCATGGGATTTGTGAAAGCTCTTGTTCCCTTGTGTGTTTTCAACTTTACCTTAAATGTGTTTGATACCAACAAGTGGGATCAACCACTTTAAGGTGGGGGCATATATTGTGGTAAATGCTTGGATATCTTAGATATTGTGATAAAGCATGTTTGCGTATGCTTCCTTTTCACTGTAAGGCATCTTCGTGATGTAGGTGGGGTTGTGTACTTTGTTTTATTTTGTTTATTCCTCCTTTTCACTATAGGGCATCTCCATGATGCAGGTGGGGTTGTATACTTTGTGCGCATGCTTCCTTTTCACCATAAGGCATATGCGGATGTAGGTGGGGTCGCACTTTTGAAATCCCTTTTGTGGAAGGTGGTATTGTGTATTCCCTTGAGTGGTTGCACATCCTTTTAAAAGTCCTCTATGGAGGCAGGGTTGGATCTTGAGTTATTCACTCGTAAGCATGTCTTTGGTGGTTGTGGTAGCGTAGCTCAACCATCAGGTGTGTTTGACATGTTTTAGATAGTGGAGCATAGCGATGAGCTCCTCTCTATCACCCATGTCTGCTATATATAAGACATATAGTGTGTCAACGACACACTCTACGATGCTTGTGTATTTTGTGTTTTCTGTGTATCTTCCTTGCATGTCTTGCATGTTTTAGTGGTGGCATGTAGCGATGAGCTCCCCCCACGCCATGTGTCTTGCGTGTTTTGTGGTGCCATGTAGCAATGAGCTCCCCCCACATTGTGTGTTTTGTGTTCCTTTGATGGTGGCACGTAGCGATGAGCTCCCCCATCACCTAGTTAGGGTTGTTTAGTTATTAAATCATGTTTTCCCTCCATGTATGCTTTGTGTATTGTGTGTTTACATTATGTCTTCTCCATGTATTGTGTGTTTTTACTATCTTCTTCATGTATTGTGTGCTTCTTTATGTCTTCACTATGTTTTGTGTGACTATCAAGTGTTTTCTTATGTTTGCCTAAGCTTGGGGGCTAGAAATGGTTCTCCAAACTTAAGGTGTGTCTTCGCTCTAGTGTTTGATGTACTTGGACTGTACTTTAATGCATGTACTAATCGTAAGATCATACACACATTAAAGTGGGGGCTAAATGTTATGGAGTAAAAAGTGGGCACTTGCCTTTTTACCTCCTTGTTTAACATTATAATTGATCATCTTGAAGGAAATTTCCTGACACCCATGATAATTTGGGACCTTAGGACCTCACTAAGCTTATCCCAGACTAGAAAGGGGCCCTTGGACTTGGGCGCCAACCGCCCAGGTCCACCCTGATTGGTCAGGGTAAATTAGTGACATGTCAGCATGGGACCTTTCAAAAGGTTCCTCTTTGTCAGCTCTTGTGGTTTAATTTAATGAATGTTAGCAGGAAAGCATATATAAATTGTCTTTTTGAATTCATTATGAACCTAGATGGATAGGGCCAACCTGAAGCATTGGCGTAAAGAGCATTCAAATCATTCATTATGATTCCAGAGCAGATTTGTATTGTCATTGTGTGTGTTGTTGTAGGTTTAAAGTTATCATCTATCTCTCCTTATGAGTTGAAGAGCATTTATCCTCCTAAGGGTTTCATCACATAGGTGATATCATTGTTGTTCATCATCATTTGATTTCATCATATTGTTTTGTGTTTAGCCTCTGCCAGGTGTAAGGGCACACTCTCTTTATCTATCAATGGTGTTGGGAAGCTTGAATGGTATACCGGGATTTGACTGAGGCAAGTCTCTAAACACCATAACCCCCAAACCCCTTCTCTTCTTCTTGTGTGCAGGTTACAGGTGCGAGATTTGGGAAATGTGAAGATATAGGAAGACTGAGTATGGATCAAGGTTTTGGGATCTAACAACAGTCCAAGAATATTCTCCCAAAAAGACTTGGGTAGTTGGCGCCCTAGTCTTTTGATCTTTCTAGTTCCAGATCAGGCTTCATGGCAGTCTCTAGAACACTTTCTCAGTTCTAAATTTTGGCAGATTCTCAATTCCAAGACTTGGATGGTTCCTATTTAATTCTTTTGACACCTCTGCTTCTAGCATTAGGTTCTCCTTTGTTCACTGATCTCAGTGCTTCTTTCAGATTGTCTATATCTATCTCCATTTGCCTATTATGCTCCGATCTTCGTCAACTAGGGTTTAGTACATATTTGACCTAGGGTTTGATAAAAGGGCTTGATTAAATCTGATCTTTACATAGAAAACAAGAGTACATGATATATAGCTGAGTCCACCTCTATTTGGTAGTGATTTGGCTCAGTCTTGTCCTTGAATTTTATTGTGGAATAGGGTTTGATTTAGTGTGCATGCTAGTCTTCTTCATTCTCTTTTTCACACATAACACATATAAATGATGAAATGAGGTTCAATTAAATAAATCAAATGAAATAATAAAATGATAAGCAAAGGGGAAGATACTTGCAAACCTCCGTGTGATTGAGTGTCTACCAAAATACATGTAGATGAAACAAAAGAAAATGTTGGGGTTGTTTGGGGGTTTGCCTTTAGGTCAAACTCTTGCTTTGGTATTTCTACCTCCACAACAACCAATGATAAAAAGAGTAGAAAAATAGTGTGTGCTCCTATCCTACATGCATCTAGGAAATTAGAGTAGTGAAAATAAAATAAAACTAAGAGCATTATACCTGGTCTATGGGGAAACACCCTAGACACCAAGATTTTCCAAATAGAAATGTAGAAACAAATGATAAAGAAGATATGTAATATTATTCAAAATGAAAACAAGAACAATATTATCAACATGATTGTAGAAGAAGAGGGAAGAGTGAGCTCTTTGGAGGAGTCAACCAAAGTGTAACAATGTGAATCCTTGAGAGAGATTTAAAATGGTGTTGTTTCAATAGCGTGCAACTTCAACAAGCTCAACAATGGAGGTATGTGCAACCAAGCATAGCCAAGAGAGATAGATTGAGAGAGCATGAGAGAGATATTCAAAATTAGTTTTTTCATAAGGGTGTGAGGGAAGCTAAAGGGTCAGATTCAAACATTGAAGGCATTTTTCTGACGACCAAGTGTTATAGCAAGCAACAACAGGTAGGCAGTTGAGCAGGAAATCAAAATTATAAATTAGTGGGACTTTTGGGATGCTTTCGCTTAGCAAGGACTTCTTGCTTAGTGATAGTGTCCTACAAAATTGCACAAAATTTAACATGTATTCCCAAGTCAACGAGAATAATTAGAATTTGATAAAGAAATTTGGCAATTTGTTGAAGGAATAGGCTAAGGCTAGGCTAAAATGATCCCTAAAACACGCTAAGGGAATGGACACTAAAGAAAGCCCAAAATATAGCGTGAAATTGCAAGGGTATGTAATTTTCTATGCTACACCCTTGTCATTTGTATCTAGCTAAAGGCTACCCAATCGTAATCCAATGCAATAACTCCAAAAAATGTCCAAATCTCCTCATAATCCAAATATTGCTAGAAAATCCCAATCTACACATATCAAGCTAAGCAATCTAATCAAAATCATCCAATTTCATACATCGGTCTTGTTCCCATCCTCATTGCAAGCCTTGATCCAACTCCATCATCATCATTGGGATATATCATTCCCAATACTTGTGTTATTCCCGATATATATCATTCCCATATCAACAACACTATCCTCATCATCAATCCATCTTTGGATTTCAACTTTAGCAGGGGCAACATCATGTTTGTATTTGTATCTTTCTGTGGAGGCTTACTCACTAGTTTGTGTGCATTATCATTTTGTCTTGCATCTGCATTAGTCCCTACAACCTACTTGCCATAGAAGTATCATGTTCTTCCATAGTATGGTGGTATATGGCATAGCGTTGCTTGTGACCTTATCGGTTGACTCATCATAGTACCAACCAAGGTTGTCCAATGCCTTGTGATGTGTTGGGGCATGCTTTAGTCTACTATGCATGGGACACACCATCACTCTAGTTCCTTATACCTTGGTGCATAATGTATCATGCCATATCAAATAAGATTTCTCAATCTAATGCAACATAAAACATCACAACACCCCATGCATTTGCATCCCCCATCTTCCCATCTCAATCAATCTACCCCCACCCTTTATCCTTTCATCATTTTTATCCAATAATTTATCCTCCATCACCCCTTTTCTCCAACTCCCTGCATCCAATCTATTCTATCTCCCAAATTTATTTTCTTTAAGTTCCACTCTCATCTTTCTAAAGATCCTATCTCCATCCATTTTGAGAGGACACTCGTGTTCTTCGACCCCACCTACCCTCTTGAGGGGGCATCATCCCTACCATCAATCCTCCTCATCACTCCTACTTCAAGTGGTTGGGGCATAATCATCCTTAATCCAATCATGTTTTTCCAAATCAAAATCTTTTCATCCAATCAAGCATTACGTTTTATCTTTATTTGAAATGATGTTGTTTCGCAACACCATCACAAAGACGGGCAAAATGTAGACACCTAAGATAATCCACTTATTGTCTTAACACTATTCAACCTAATTATGACATCTCTAGATCATTGCTTCTATAATCAATTGGATAAGCCCCTAATCAGGACATCAATTGATCAATCCCCCTTTTGACATTAATTAAATAATATTTTATTATTTAATCACTATTCGCCTGTACCTATCCCTAGAATATATGATTAATTAATCATTATCGTCATTCTTATATAGTCCAACTTAGGTAAATAAATCTAAATATTATTTACCTAAGTCCCTCATCCTCACTCCAAAAATTAAATAAATATTCCTATTTATTTAATTCCTATTTTGTTCTTTTGATTAAATTGGTTAAAACCCATTAATCAACTTAATCACACACTTGCACATTCCAAATCCATCATTAACTGATTCAAACCCCTCACATTCCTCAAAATGTACAAAGGCATGGGTCCTTATACAATTCACATGGGTCCTCTTACAAGGGTATGGGCAAGAACCTTGCACATCCCTCTAAAAGGGTCCTTTTGTCCTCCTTCAATCTCCTCCATCCACTTTATCCAACACACTCCATCATTTATCTCTCTTCAATCCAAGGACTCCTCTTGTCCTCCAATCCCATCATGCCACTTGGTGGCCTCTCATCAACCCAATCCTCTCAACCAATGTGAGCCATTGATCTTCCAAATCAATGTTGACCCTTCATCCTTCATCCTAAAAATATACAAATAGCAATCAACCCAAGCCATTTTAAATTCTCCAAGTTATGCAATGTTATGCTACTAGTTTGAGAAGAAATTATACATCCAACATCAAGGAGCACATCTAAAACAAGAAAGGTTTGCATTTGTAGTTAATTAGCTATCTTCATTTCTGTTATGCATTCCTTTAGCTCTATCAAAGGTTGCATTAGATTATGAATGAAATAGGTCAAGTCACTTTATCTTGTTTCTTTATGTTAATTTTCTTATGTAACACACCAGTTATAGACAAGTTAGGGTCTAATGCCCCATTTTCAGATCCTTCTCCCTAGACAAGAGAATTATTCTTATTATCTCTATTAGAGCAATCAAGAGAGGCCTTTTGTCTTTTTGACCTACCCATGATAATCAAGTGGGTTTTCTCATTAGTTACCATAGCTCCAATATTTTAAATGACAAGGAGGGATTAGGTGGTTTGAGGCATACATATTTTTTTGTTTCCCCCTCTAAGCATCTCTAGCACTAATTCCTACGAATTTTTCCTTTTGGGGGTTCATCTTTTTTCACAACTTCACAAGTCTTGGATTTATTCACTGAAGGAAGCTCCACAAGATTTACAACATACTACTTAGAACTAGAGAGCCTCTTATTTTTATAAGGGCTATCCTCCATATTTGTAATTCCATCCTAAATTACAATATCTTCCTTCATTTCCTTAAGAGATATTCCAAAATCGTCTATGAAAGGGGTATTATTATCACTAGGTCCACCTTTCACCTTGTCTATGTTAATAATAATCTCATGCTAAATAGGGGTTATATCAACCATGGTCTATTGGCATTCATAAGGATTTCAAGACAATCTTTCCTTTGGTGACCATCCCCTTTACATAAAAAATAGGCATCTACACACCCTTTAACATTTCCACATCAAACTGAATCACATTATTATCAAATTGAAAGAATAAAATATCAAGTATAACTACATCATGGTTAGTGAAAATCAAAACCCTAGTATTCATGTGAGGCAATGTACCTCGTATATTTCACCTATAGTACATTACACAATTATTTAAGGGCACGGGGAATTGATAACCAAAGTTGGGGGGTAAATTTTAATATCAGGGCATTTTGGGGCTAAATTAAATAGGACATAACAAGGGGATTACTTCAAGGTTCCAAAAAATAGCCATGAAGACAAATTTTCCCATGTTTAAAAATTCTATATTTAACACCCTCTTTTTCATTGTGTTAGAATTTTTAAAGAACTTAGTAAATAAGCCATGCTGAATCATTCTAAAGAACAACACATAAATGCCCACTATCCCCACAAGCATTATATATCTAATCAAAACAATCTTCTTGAGGGTAAAAGAGCCTTATCTAAGCAAGCAAAAAAGATAGCAATACTTTTTAACCTTTTGTCTTCTTTTCTCACTACTTTGACCACATGTAGAAGTTAGGTTTGACCATGAGCACCTTAGGGTTTGGGGGTGCCTTACCATATTAATCTCTTTTTTCATCAAATTTTTTATCTTCAACATTGTATTCATTTGTTCTACCATGCCTCTAACTTGCAAAGAAGTTAGCACTCTTAAGAACAAACATAATTATGCTCATCAAATTTAAGCACCACCTTATATGACTTCTTGCCAATATTATTACCATTATCAAAACCTTGTCCTACTAAATTACTTCCATTTTAATATCACTTTCATTCAAAGTGATAAGATTTCATTCTCCATTAAATTTTCTTCAAACTTATCATGACACCTAAGAAGGAAATATAGGGGATAAACCATGACGTGTTTGGGAGGGATGGGGAAATTAGATTCTATTTTACACAACTCCTAATCCACCATAAAACAACCCAACCTATAGAAAAATCCTACACCATCGCTACACACTTATCATACCATTAATACAACAAAAGTAGGTAAATTAATTAAATTGGAAAACACAATTCAAAATGTAAGCAAGAAATTTAAAATTATTAACACAACATAAAAAAGAACAACCAGCCACACAAATCCACCAATGACACACAAAAGAGAATAGATAACAATGAGTAACTAAGGTTGCAAAGAGTACTAATTAGATTCAAGTAGTTGAAGAAGGTGCAACTCCAAAAGCAATAGTGGAGGAGGATCATTCATTTTCCTCCCTAGGATTTAAGGCAACACTCTCCTAGATGTTGGTATTGTAAGTTATGATAATCTGTACTATTGTATATATATGTTATTTTATACATGTATAATTATAATGTATGATCCCTTCTCTCACCTCTCATGTTGTACACGAGAAAGCCTAATAAAATGAAAACCCATAAAAGGCATATTGTCATAATCTTATCATTAGACTTGAAGTAGTAGTGAGGACTCAATCGACATTCTCATAGCCTTTCTTACTTATATAAAAGGCATCTCTAACAAGATTTCAAAAATTTTGAAGACAAAAATACATTAAGACTTCGTTCAAGCCTCATAATAAAGTTAGGAACTTGCTCTCATCCTTGAAGGATCATCAATATATGCTTCATAGCTCTAGGGTCTACAAAAATGAGTGCTCATGTGGAACTCTCCACATAGGTGAAACATGGCACTCAATTGGCACTAGGATAAAAGAACACGGTGGTGGCATAAAACATGATTGTGCTAGCAAATTAGCTTTAGTAGAACATTCATTCAACATCAAACACCATATCCATTTAGATGTTGAAAAGGTCCTAGTGAAAGAGGATAATTATTGCAAAATAAAATTAAGAGAAGTAGTTGAGTGAAGGAGGATAATTATTGTAAGAGAAAATGAAGAGAAGCAGTTGAGTGGAGGATAATTATTGCAAGAGAAAGTTAATAGAAGAAAATAAAATCAACAAACACCCATAAAACCTCAACAAAAATGAGGGATGGAATTTGAGCTTCTCGTGACAACCCATCATAAAATCAGTTAAACATAGTCATAACTTGACTTGATTTATAAGTTTTGGCTTTACTTCCCTTGTTTTTCCTGTAACCCTCTACTTCATTGAATCATCTATCCTCAAGTCTAGTTGGATCTTCTTTCTTTCCACGTCCCCACTTTTTTCCTAGTGTCTTTCTACATAATCTTCTAACCTTGTTTTCCTTCTATCTTTCTATAGATTTTGCAACCTTCCTTTCTATTGGCTCCTCTTTCCCCCACTTTCCTATTTTCATCATGCACACATTGTTTTTCCCCTTATACTAACACATTGTATTTAACTTTGTAACTTTTCTTTTTCTCTTTGGTCTTAAATTAACTTGTTTTCTCTCTTTTCCTTTACAATTATCTCTTTCCAAAGAAAATTATCTAACTATTTTTCTCTTGAATTACTTGTTCTTATTAATTTACTATTTATTCTTATTGTTTCTTACTACTAACATCTTAAATTTGATATCTTTCTATAATTTTTATGACATTTTTTTTTCCACCTTTTAAACTATTGTTCTTTCTCTCTTTATTTTTCTATTCACCACGGCATTGGGTGTTGGAATTGATGATCTCCTTTAGGTAATGACAAAGATTATAGGGGTATTTGGATTCTACTAAATTCACTCAGGGCACGATCCTAAGCTCATCCCTTTAGAGCATCGAGCCTTCACACTCAATAAGACTTGATCTTTAATGAGCTCTTTGTAAGCAATTCAACTTCACCAATAGACCAAGGGTCATTTAACACATTCTCTCTTTATTTTTGACTTGAACATATGACAAAATTCTTTCTCAATAATGTTCATCTAACCGTTTCATCTATCTTTATCTTTATTTAATAAAAAAAATTGGTTTCCATAATTTCCTAGGCCCATCTCTTGGCATCTATAAACTATTTGTAGAACTACTTTTGCAATTAGCATATTTTCGGTGTCCAGTGTATTATGAGATCCATGGGAGGTTTACTACCTCTTAGAGAAAATCATGGCTCTTTGCGAGATCTTATTCATTATGAGGATCAAATATGTGTAGCTATATTCATCAAAGAAATGGCCCGACATAGAGTTTGTATTCTTAAAAGTCATCAACACAACTCTTGGTTTCAATGTTCAACTTCAAATTCCTTTCTTCAATCTCCATTTCAAAATCACAAACAAACTCATTGTAAATTCCAATTTATCTTTTTTTTCTTACAAATTTTTTAATAAAATATATTTATTTTATTATTGATAAACAACAATATATAAATTTCAAATTTCAAATCTAAAACTTTGTTAAAAACTTTCCACACAAAAAAATGTCCAATCATAATGCAACATATCAAATAAGAACCACCATACACAACGAGAGTCATAAACAGAATTGAAAGAGGATTGAACTGCAAAATAAATATACTAAAATAGACCTTGATTGAGTCTCACCATTACCATTTATCCCTTGTTTACGGTAAGAGAAAATCTTAAAATTACCATCAAAATGTTTAGAAAAAAAATAATATGCTACCATACTTTCCACATAGCTAGAGTCTACCTAGATAGTGTTACTTTCCATCAATCATATAAGAATAGGGCATGTTCAAATACACGGTACTTCTTTTGCTTTTATAATTTGTTTGTTCTCAAGTTGCCTTTTTAAACAATAAACTTTCCCGTCACGTGACGTAAGTGAGGTTGGCAAAAAATATGAGATGGCCAAATGCATTGAATTTCTTATGTCCTTAATATTCATGTCACCTCCTGATCTTGACAGGCACGGAATCCATATATATATATGTGTATGTTTTTATTTAATGTATTATAATATTATGAAGTATATACTTTTCAAACAATTTTAATTCATTTTTAAAGGATATAAATACATATAGAGACTACACAAATAGGACAACCATATCTGTTAATGATTATTATAAGAGAGGAAATGTCATGGTAAAGGTCGCTCCATTTTTTTTCCTTTTCTTTACACGAGTCTATTTGTCACTTTAGAAGCAAAGACAAGACATTATGTTTTGGATTTTGTTAATTATAGAGTCAAAACATGTATACTTAAGTATAGGATTCAAACATTCTTAGAAACTATATTATTTATTGTTTGTATGCCCTAAAATTAGAATTAATTTTTATTTATAATATGTGTATTTTAATAATTAAATTAAACTACATTTAATTTTCAATTTTAATATACATTTTATTTTTTTCTAGTAACATTAATGAGTGGAATGCTTTCAGAATGGCACTCCTGTTTCTTATGCATGCCCTAGCCCATGGTTCAAATTTTCTCTTGCTTGGTGTGTCTCTCCCACTTAGCACATCTGGTGGCAGTCATGAGGGTTTGGGGTTGTGTCTCCCCTGGTTGTGGAGTTTGCGACCATTCCTCTAGCTTTTCTACCTCTCCATGGCAATGACTCTGCTTTGCCTGCCCTATGCACACCGTTTGTCAGTGATGGTCTAGTTTCTAGAGCCGGTATTAGCGACAACGTTGGTGGCAAGTTGTAGGTTGATCCCCATGGCTCTTTAGGCGGTTCTACTCCTGTGCAAGGCTCGACTCATGGCTCGTCCTACACGGGCATTGCAAGGAAGGGGGCTCCATCTCACCCTCCTTGTGATAAAATTTGGCCCATCCCCTATGCTCAATTCTCCCTTATCATAGTGTGTGGTTAGAAAGTGATTGAAAATGAAACACTTTTATGCTTCCCATAATGGCCTAGTTTGCAAATTTACTAGCTTGTGGCCCTCTTTTCCTGACTTGCACAAGTGGATTTTGGAATTGTGATGACTACTTGTTGATGGGAAAATTGAGTTGTACCTCTGTGCTAAGGGTATTTTATTGCAACATTCAATCTTCACATGATAGGGATTTGACTTTGGATCAACGATTGTGGATGTG
Source organism: Cunninghamia lanceolata (assembly GCA_027924645.1). Lineage (NCBI taxonomy): Eukaryota > Viridiplantae > Streptophyta > Pinopsida > Cupressales > Cupressaceae > Cunninghamia > Cunninghamia lanceolata. The sequence goes on along the minus strand of BSBN01001272.1, from coordinate 11,577,594 downwards.
GGATGAGCTTTCTCTTTCACTCAAGCCATGGTCTACCTGTTTTAACCTGCTCCTAGAACCACTCAATACCAAGTCCGTTTGGGTTAGACTCCCCATCCTCCTCTTTAGTTCCAGATGATTCCTCTTATGAGGCCATTAGAAATGCTATTGGTCATTTTTTGAAGGTTGCTTCATCAACTTCTGTCATGAGTCACCCTACTTACACCTGCATTTAGTGGATATTGACACCTCCAAGGCTCTTCCTAGGGTTGTGGTTTTGATGGTGGAGGATAGGCCTTGGACTCAGTCACTTGATTATGAGGGTCTCCCCTTCCACTGTAGACGATGCCTTTCCATCTAACACATGGCTTCTGGTTGTACTTCTTCTTGCTGGAAGGCAGGACTAGCTACGTGGTAGTGGAATGCCCTCACTGACCACTTGAATATTGGGGATCCAAACTCTTCTTCTCCCATTTCCCTATAATGAATCTTGTGCCCAAGGTGGTTTCTCTAAGGGGTGGTGTGGATTTGGTGACTTCCTCAATTCATGTTGAGAGTTCTTCTGTACTGATTCTAGTTGCTCCTTCATCGATTCCCATACTCCTACGACTTGTTGCGATGGGACCCCTGCTCTAGTTATGTCTTATGTTTCTATGCAACAACTGAAATTTCCACAGATAGACATCTCTCTTCCTCATGAGAGGTGGGTTTTGTTTAGTTTGCGGTAGAGAATCCCCCTCTCCTTTCTCCTCAATTGGAGGACTTATATAATGGTACTTCATAGAAGATTTTTTTGTCATAGGAAGAAGAGTCTTCCTAAGTCTATTTCTATCTCTCACCCTCGGGTCAAGGGTGTGTGGATTGCTCGTTTAGCGCTTGATATGGTGTAGGGTGGCCCATTGTGTTTTGGTTGTTTATGTTTCTTGGGGCAGCTTGGCTACAACTTTGTAAGGTTTTAGGTCCTATAAAAACCTAAGGTTGGTTTCTATTTTGTACAGGGTTTATGGTCCCTTCAAAACCAACTTCCTAATCAAAACATTAATGAGTTAGTTATAGTTTGTTATGTGATTTATAAATATAAAAAAATAATTAAATATCATGAAAATAAATTTATAAATGTATAAAACATATCTAAATTTTATGAAAATTAATTTATTCATTATTTTAGTATCTTGTATAAATAGGCTAAGAGTGCACTTTCTACTCTTAACAACTCCCTTAGTCCTCACTAGTCATTTTTGAGGAGTTGAAATGAAAAATATTGCATATTAGTGCTAGCATTGCCTAACAAATTTGTTAGTCTATTGGCCTCTTTGAAGAAATGTTGGTAGCTAATGGAAGTGAATTTTGGTCATAAGAAACATTACTTATAGTAGGATATGATTTAGTTTCCATCGTTGAGTAACAAATTTAACCTAACACTTATTACAATATGGGAAGTCCCCTCCATTACAAGCTTGGAGGCATTGAAGAAGAAGGCCAACCTAAGACTTACCAATGCATGAGCTTCCTCATTGTTATTACCCTTAGGAATGTGCATCATAGAGGCTCGGATCATAGTTCCCTTTGAATCTCTAATGATATAACTTCCCCCTGCCTTCCTTGGGTTTCCTCTAGAGGCACCATTGGAATTGATATTCCAAAAATATCATGGAGGAGGAATACTTTTAGCAGCTATGTACCCTATACTTGGGTTCTCTCTTCTTTTTAAGGAGTATTGAGATTACATGGGTCCAATTTTCCATGAGTTTTGTATCATTCTCTTTGAGTTCCTTAGGTATGTGTTTAGTTTAAGATGTCACCCATTCTAAGGTGATGATTTCAATTTACCATGCACATTGACTGGACATGGGATTTTATTCTCTTGGGAAATTCTTTTGTTGCATTCAAACCAAAGGTTCCAAAGAATAAAGAGTGGGAACCCTATGTAGAGGACCACTAGTTGGGAGTCCTTTGTCAACTTTAGCCAAGAAAGCAACTTTTTAGATAAGGATTTTGGTTAAACCCATTTATAATTGAGTTTCAATAATATCTAACTCTATATATTTACTACATATTCATACAAGAAGAGGAGGTTCTCCAAAATTTCTTCATTCTTTTAATAGTGAACACGTACTAGGGCCTTATTTCAATTTATCTTGTGTGATATTTTATACTTTATTGTTATCCAAGTGAAATTTATTGTTTTGGGCATATAATATATTGAACAAAGTTTCTTACACAAGGCTTGTTGCTCAAGTCCAAGGGGCCTTTGCATAAAGATTGAGGTATACATTTTTTTAATTGAGTAGCTTCTAGTGATAGAACCATTCTAGTGGGGCTTGTCATTCTAAAGTGTGATGCAAAATTATCTATTCTTGAGGAGAATGATGAGATTGGATCATTCTTCTAGAGGAGAATCCAATTTATTTGAATTATTTTAAACTACTTTACCACAATGCAACATAAATAGGTCCCCCAATGCACTTGGGATCTCTCATGGATAATGGTTAGGTTAGATTCCTGTATTAGGAGGGTTCAAGTCATCTAAGAGTCCTTGAATCTTTCTTTGGATCCATCTCCATTCTCTTATGTTTGCTTACAAAAGATTGGAATTGTGCAATCCTTTATGAAATTCCATGAACTTGTTCATGTCTTAGGGTTCTAAAGAAAAAATTATTAAAGGTTTTCCCCATTGAAGCATTTGGTTTCTAAGTATCTATTCCATAAGCTAGATTCTTCTTTATTCAATTTCCAAACAAATTTAGGTCCTAGAGCTAATTATTAATTTCTTAGATCCTTTATCCCTTCTCCACCCAATTCCTTGGGTTGAAAAACTAAATTCCATTTAAGGAGAGGGAATTTTTTCATTTGAAAGACCTTGGGAGAGAAAGTCACAAATGGACTAGGGTAAATATCCAAGCAACCCAACACAAGCTTTCATAAAATTGAAAGTGTGTATATATTAAATTGACTAGAAAAATAATTCAATTAGAATTAATGACTTGTCAAATTTAATCACTTCCCTCTTGAAGAAGTAATTATGGATCTAATACTGTGTAACATTGACATTTAGAGACTCTTTCTATTGGAACTTGTGAATAAGGGGACTTATAAGTACTTTCTTTGGAGGAGGGCACATTAAACTCCATAATGTTGTCCCAAATTTGTTGTAGTCAAGGCCTAACATTACATAATTATACTTTAGAAATTTTCACATTGATAATCTATCTTGAAGATATTGAGTATGCATTTTGAGTGTCTCATATTACCTTTGCTCTCCTTTTGGAGGCAACACCAAGAAAAATCATGGCATCCACAAAGAGGAGTTGGGAGAGGATCCACACTGGGAACATGCTTGAGATGTATCCATTTCCTTGAAGCCACAACTATAACAATGCTCCTTCAAAAACATTTACTATAATGATGAAGAGTTAGGAAAATTTTGGTTACCTTGCATAATGTTGTTGGATCTAGGGAAGAAAACTATTGGGATACCATTGATCAATAATGAAAAGGTGGGGGAGGAAATGCATCTTCATATGCAATCACATTCATCATTTCAAAATCCTATTCTCTTCAAGATCCCAATGAAGTGAATTTATTTTATTATAGGAAGTTAATTTATTTTATCATAGGCCTTGTTGATATCTACCTTAATCATTGTGCCTTTGATGTTAGAAAGTTGAAGTGGGTGTGCAATATCACTTGTGAGAATAATTCCATTCAAAAAAGTTCCCATAAGCAAAAATCCCTTGCTTTGAAGAGATGGTATGTAGAAGCAACTCCTTGAGACAACCCACCATTTCCTTAGCTGTTATTTTTAATTCATGTTACAAAGAATAGTTAGTCTAAAATTTCTAGAAGAATTAAAATTAAATTTTTTTGGGATGAGTTCTAGAAAGTTGTGTAGTTGATCTCTTTTGATGTTTTTTTCTTTGATGGCCTAATTTCGCTACTCCTATGACCTCCTCACTTAGAATCTCCCAAAAAGGTGGGTAAAACCCTATTGGGAAATCATTTGGCAAAGGGCCTTGTCCTTAGTCATAGTAATAACATTTTGTTCTATTTATGTGACTCATTTATGTTTTTGTTGGGGAGCATCATTACTGGGACATAAAGTTGATGTCAAAAAGTGTAACATATTTCATTTTATAGTTGATATTAGATTGATATAAAGATGACTTAAGGTTAGATATCAATGTAGTGTACATCTAACACAAGGCTAATGTTATTGTAACACTATATGTGACATTGAGATGATTTAAATTATCTCTTCCTCACACATTAAAAGGACATACATTGGCCCCAATTGGATACACATAACACTATTTACACCTAGTTGGGCTTACAAATGTCTAATTAGGCATTGACATTACTTTGTTGTAATTTGTACAACTATACTTGACTAGCTTCCAACTAGACTTACATTGTTCCCAATTAAACTTAACTAGCAATTGGACCATAGGTTCAATGGGTAGGCTGAAAACTTTCTCAAGAAATTATAGAATAAGTTATTTAATCCACTAAATTCTTATTGAAGTTTATCACATTAACTATTGTCTTCTTTCACTTATATTAGTAAATTTCTTTTTACAAGATGAACAAACATAGTTGGGTAAATGTAGTAAATTAATTGAAACTCTTATTGATTTTTATATAATATGCCATAGAAACAAATACATATTTAATCATATAATTATTTTAAATTATTGATTTTTATATAATATGCGATAGAAACAAATACATATTTAATCATATAATTATTTTAAAAATAATTATGTGAGGGTACAATAGATTTATGTTCTACAACTTATATCTATGCACATAAGGTATAACTATACTAAGATGGCTCATAATCATTTTTCTAAGTATATATTTGATATATGAACTTTTATAATATCTATCACATGATAATTCTACTAATTTGTATAATCAATAATTTAATATACATTTTATTCTATTTTTTTAAAAAAAGGGGTAAAAACTTTATTAAAATTAAAAAAAAATATTACATAGAAAGCAAAGGACTGAAGTCCTAGGAACCAACAAAAACAACAGAGCATAACAAGAACAAAATCAACCTACTCCATACCCATTCCTATCCTCAACAAGAATTCTCTCTAAATCGTGTTGAAGCGCCTGGGGAACTAACTCCCACTCCTCGATTCTCCAGCCATCTAAATGCTCTGAAGCCCATTTCACCAAGCAATCAGTAGCCCTATTCCACTCCCTTGGAATATGAACAAAAGTGACCATTTCCATCAACGAACTAACCTGCAAAATCTGTTGCACAACCATAGCCAATTGCCAACTGACATTCATCACTTTCCGCTCAATAAGCAAATTGATCAAGATCTGGGAATCAGATTCACAAATAATCCTTCTCCACCCCAAAGCATGAGCCCTCTCAAAGGCACAAAGAATTGCTAACCCTTCCACAAGGTTGATAGTCTGTGCCCCTTCATAGACCGAAAAGAAGAAGATCACCAAACCCGAAGAATCCCTGCTAATCCCCCCAATACCAACAGGTCTAGGATTGCCCCTTGAGGATCCATCAGTATTAATCTTCAGAACACCATCGGGAGGGTGTTGCCATCTACCAATCCTATGAATTTTCTGCTTCGCCCGCCATCCTCTCCTAACACACGCATAAGCTAAGGACAACCCCTGAATCCCCAATCTCTCTACCACCTCAGCATCCCTTTTCTCCAAAGGAAAAACCACTTCACACTTAGCTTCCACCGTCTCCTGAACCATGCCCAAAATTTGTTTCCAGACTTGCTACACAAACTTCTTCTCTCCACGAAATATTCTATTATTGATATATAATGAATTATATTATTTCATTAATATTTAAAATATCAAATTTATAAATAATATATATACACAATGAATCAAAATTAAATAATCACATTAATATGAATATTATATTAATATAAATATTACAATTTTGTTATAATATTAGCGTAGATTTAAAGAAAAATATTATTTATTTAACATTAAAATAAATATTATTTGTTTAATAACAAAATTTAGTGTGTTTGTTTTATTCAAAATAATATTTCCCAAAAAAATTCTCATGTAAACCTAGTAAAAAATAAAATTTGTTCAACATGAAAAATAATACTTTGTTTTGATTGGTAATTACTACATAGAAAAAAAATCATTACAATAATTAAAATAAAAAATTAATAGTTTATCAATTGTCAAAGTGATAAAAGTAAATGGTATCATTTATGAATATTATATTAATATAAATATTACAATTTTGTTATAATATTTGCATAGATTTAAAGAAAAAATATTATTTGTTTAACATTAAAATAAATATTATTTGTTTAATAACTAAATTTAGTGGGTTTGTTTTATTCAAAATAATATTTCCCAAAATTTTTTTCATGTAAACCTAGTAAAAAATAAAATTTGTTCAACATGAAAAATAATAGTTTGTTTTGATTGGTAATCACTACATAAAAAAAAATCATTACAATAATACTAGTAGAAAATTAAAATAAAAAATTAATAGTTTATCAATTGTCAAAGTGATAAAGATAAAGGAAATTTTTTTGTTTTTTTATCATTTATGACATTTTGTAGAAAAATAAAATAAAAAATTAACAAAGGAACTTTTTTGTTTTTTATCATTTATGACATTTTGAAAAAAATGAATGGACAAGATTGATTTCATGGTAGTCTTTTTAATCTAGGCCCTTCATCTATATAATTCATCATGTGATGCTCCCATAGGGAAGGCTTTCAGCGTAACTAGAATTAATAAAAGAAAGCTAATACCCATTGTACAATTGAGAAAATAAAAATTAATTTTCATTAAATAGAATAAGGTAAATATATGTAAACAAGTAATAATAAATAGTTGCCCTAAATTATCGAGTTGGGACTAATAAATGCATTGAAGCAAATGCTCATAAAGTAAATAAATAAAATAATGATACTTATCTCAAAACTTGATGAAGATTCCATGTCATAAATGTCATCAAATGATTCACTAAAATTAATCAATGCTCTAGAAATGATTAGAGGAACACATTTGTTTTAATAAATTCCCTATTTGTCAATCTAGGTGAGTTATAACTTTAAGAAAAACCCCTAAAAAGATATAAAATCTTGGCGAATCCTAGTGCAAGGCATTAATTTTTGTGGTGAATGTATGCTTTTTTCATTTGTGGCAAATTTTTCATATTTGTCAACAATATTATTTTTCACTGGTGAATTATAGATATGTTCAAAAAACAAACATTTTAGTTGGTGAATTATAGATATATTTAAAAAAAAAAGTGGTAAATTATAGATATATTCAAAAAAGTAAAATTAATTGCTTGGCAGATTTTCCAATGATTTATAAAAAACCATAATGTGGATGGTGAAAATATTATACACTAAATGATAAGAATTAGTTCATTTGGTAAGTTATATTCTAAGCCCAAGGTCTAACATATCTAAATATGTCTTGTTAAGATACAAGTGTTAATGAATGAATGACACTTTGACTTACTATGATGCGACATTAATATATTATTAGTTTATGAAACTTAAACAATTTTAGTGATTGAATGGTAAGTAATGTACATTCAAGTTTAGGTGAGAATTAAATAATAAATCTTAATAGAATTATAGATATTTTCTTACAAATATTCTACATCATTCGATATATGATGATCAATGACTTAAGTTCTATTTTGGGCTAATGTTCTGACACACCCAAATTGGAACTTAAAGTTTCTGGAATAGTTCTCTTAAGAGATAAGTGTCAATGAGTGAATGACACTTTGAGTTTCTATGACACAATCACGTAACATTAATAGATTAATGTATTATTAATTTATTAACCTTCAATAATTTTAGTGATTGAATCAAAATGGTAAGTAATAAGTAATTTGCTAATTCAATTTTAGATGAGAATTAAATAATAACTCTTAATAGAAATATAATTTTTACAAATATTATGCATCGTGTGATATATGATGATCAATGGATTAAGTTCTTTTCTGAGCCAAAGTTCAGACATACCCAAATTTCAACTTAAAGTTTTCAGAATAGGGCTTTTTAAGAGACAAGTGTCAATGAGTGAATGACACTTTGACTTGCTATGACGTGACATTAATATATTTTTAATTGACTAACTTTCAACAATTTTAGTGATTGAATGATAAGTAATGCTCATTCAATTTTAGGTAAGAATTAAATAATAGCTCTTAATAGAAATATAGATATTTTTATAAAATTTTGCATCATCCGATATATGATGATCAATGACTTAAGTTATATTCTTGACCGAAGTTCTGACACACCTAAATTAGAACTTAAAGTTTACAGAATAGGTCTTCTTAAGAGATAAGTGTCATTGAGTGAATGTCACTTTGAGTTGAACTATGACACAGTCATGCAACATTAATATATTATTAAGTTATTAGCTTTCAACAATTTTAGTGATTCAATCAAAATGGTAAGTACTAAGTAATGCTCATTCAATTTTGACTAAGAATTAAATAATAATTCTTAATAAAAAGTTATATTTTACCAAATATTCTGCATCATCTAATATATGATGATCAATGGTTTAAGTCCTATTTTGAGACAAAGTTCTGACACACCCAAATTTCAACTTAAAGTTTCTAGAATAGATCTCCTTAAGAGACAATTGCCAACGAGTGAATGATACTTTGACTTGCTATGATATGACATTAATATATTATATATTATTTATTTATATTATTCATTCAGGTTAGAGTTAAATAATAATTTTAATAAAATCTATTAATAATAAATAATAAAACAAAAAGAGAGGACTACAATTACATAGATAGCCCATTTTAATATATTATATTAAACAAAAAGAGTTTAAGAGAGGACTACATAGATAGACCTAAACCAAGGTACCCTAACATGAACCTTGGATAAAGGTGTATGTAGAGAAAAGGAAAAGATGCTAAAATTTAGAAAATAATCTTAGAGATTCAACAAAAAACACCATCTTCAGCTACTATCACTAGGGCTCTCAACTTACACACCTTAAATGGACCCCATTGATGTGTCCTCTAACAACTACCATGTGAAGAATAAATGAAGCAACATAAACAATAGACCTTTCCCTTTCGCAATAAATAGTCACATAAATCCTTGTCATGTATAATCAAGGCCTTGTCAAACGTTTCCAATGAACCTCTAACAAGTCCCCTCCTTGCCACCTTAAGAATGCAATTAGTAGCCTTCAAATTCTCTAACACAAGTAAAGGGAAAATCCTAGCCCTATCCCATGATCCCACATCACATTCATAATTGTTTAAATCTGGAACAAGCTTATCCTTAGGGAAAAGTGATTCTTGAATCACAACTATAGGAACCATCTTCACTAGACTTGGGTCATTAATCATGTCCATTAAATTTGATAGAAATATAGACATGATATTGCTAAACATATTTTTTTAGGAAATTCCAAGAGAATATAGTGTCCAAAAATATCGCGGACAACATCATCAATTAGAGGGGTATCACCATCTTAGGATTCTAGCTAGAAAATCATGCACACGAAACATTCATTGCATTTGCAACAAAATGAAAGATATTAATAATGTCAAATCCCAATCTAATTATTGAAGAAACATCCAAGGCAAGACCATTTATGATGACAATGGATATTAAAATTTAAAGTCTACAGGGATGAAATGATAATAATGTCACAAGTCTGATGGCATTAGGGGTGGTAGCTTAATCTTTTGGTAATGGTGTTATCGTTATCTCCTAATCTTGACTAATATTTGATAATATGTGGAAGATTTCACATTTTAATGCTTAATAACAAAGCCACAAGCTGAGTAATCATCAATAAAAATAAAAATAGAATCTACCATGATACCACCACTATCTTTGGATATCAAATTAGTCATATCAAATCTTGAAACTTTGAAAGCTAGATATTGGGAATAGAAACCTTCAAAATTAGCGAATGCCCATTCAATATTTTATTAGAATTTAGTGGCATCGATAGAGTCAATTTAATGAAGTTGCATGCCATAATTGAATTTCCTTGTAGTAAAAGTACAAAACTTTATTACTATTTAGTATTTCAATTGTCGTACGTATACTTGGCACTTGTCTTAGAAATATAGAAAAAAAAGAAACCTAGGTTCGTAGTATTACAAATTTGTAATTTGACTTAGACTACTAACTTGCTAAGAGGTTGGAAGTGAGATTGTACCAAAAAATTGAATATTAGGACACAGTCATTATATTCAATTTTCCAAGTAAGTGAAACACTAAAACCCTAAATTCCTTCAAACTTTCTAGTAGTATAAACCTTGAATATCAAATTGTGCAATGTCTTGGTGACACTTTATGTATCTTTTTGTACACTCAATGCTCATATTTTCTATAGTATTGAATTATTGAGCATTGGATAGTAGAAGACTCAAGAGAAAGTCTAAAAGTTAAAAGTGATGGAATTCATCATGGTAGCTATGCATAGAAGGTAAGTTATCAAGTAAAATTTAAATTTGTACCATAAAATTTTATATAAAAATTGAGTTCAACTACCTTTTTTATGTTAAAATTTTTATATAAATTAAGTTAAAACATTTATAATAGTATGATATATAATTTATTTCTAGATGACTGTAGGATGTTAATTTCTTTCGATTTCTCATAATGAAAAATACAAGCCTTTGTTAAATCAAATGTATTATGTTATGAATTGATAATTTTGACTTGCAAATGACACATCCTATTATGGATGGTGGGTTGAATTTCATAAAGATAATTCTATGTATAGGAAACTTGCAATTAGAATTAATGCATGGAATTGGTACTATAACTTGATTGATAGTGACATGCAAACAATCAATTTAATTTTACTTTACTAGTCTCCTTGTTACCCACACCTAGTGGTTTCTTGTACATATAATGCGAAGTTCTATGAAAACTCATTTATTGACATTGTAGATGACCACATAGTCAAATTTGTCACACATAGATTACTTGTTAATAGGTTGGTTATGTACTATAGTGAAATATTTATTAAATAGCTTGGAATAGAGGAACCAAAAATATTTTGGAGGACAAAGTCACATATAAAGACTTCTATGACTTCAACTTCAAAGTGAAAAGTTTTGTATATTTACAATATTGATATATATGACAGTTGTTAAAGAAAACACATAAGTTCAATGTATTTTAATTCTCTTTACCTCTCTCCCTATCTCCCTCTCTATTTGTTTGTCTCTATCTCTTCCCTCCACTCTCTCTCTATTTATATTGTATAGAATATTATAATAAATAGAACTTTAATATAAATTTTATATATTAAATAAATGTATAATTAAATAACAAATATATATTATAAACATTAAAAATATATTATATGTTAATTGTATATTATATTATATTTATATTTAACAATGTATGTTATTAAAATATAATATATGATAATAAGTATACCTATAATATAGATTTCATAGTCTATATTACCAAGTTTTAAAATTATGTATAAAAGATTCTATATATAGTTAAGATAAATTCATTTTCATTTATTTATATTTTTAAATTAATTTTTATGTAAATAAAAAAATTAAAATGGTATATATTTATACATATACATTATATTTAGAAAATAAAAGTATAATACTTGATATGTAATTACTAATTATATATTAAAATGATTATAATTGACATGTTTGCTAAATATTAAAAATTAGTAACAAATTGATCTAGATGTCTGTCGCTGCTAGGGCTTCCTTCGGTGCTCCTGTGCAATCTCTTTTAGTTCCAATGGAGGGGCAGAGAGCTTGAGTCCATCCATCGGAAGATGTGAACAGAGGGCATTCCTTCTTGATGGTGGATGGAGGCAAGAAGGTGTCAAACAAAGATCTGTTCAATGGACAAAACTTCCAATTGCAGGCCCTAACGACGAGCTTTGGTCTTCTCCGGGACTGTGGAAACATGCCGTTGACAGGACAGAGTGGCCTCGGTCTCCCTAACAGAAATGGGGAAGGATCAGTAGCTAGGGGGGTTATTTAGAGAGGGGGAGTCTGATCGTAGCAAATTACAAACCGCTAGGGTTCTCTATTGTGCAACCGCTTCTCCCACAGTTTCCTTCGATGGGGATATTGCAGATGAAGTGGTTGAAAATGTAACTTTTTTCATAGAGAAGGGGCTGATTGGTAGATTCTGGAGGTTTTGGCCTTGCCTTGCGGAGCTGCATGATTGGATTTCTGAAACATGGAAACCTATTTTGGAGGGGGATGTAGAGATTTACCCAAATGCAAGGGGGTTTTGTGTAGTGGCTTTTAACTCTGTGAAGGATCCAAATACAATTCTCTGTGACTATTAATGGAGCTAGAAGGAACAACATTTATTGATGTTGAAACCTTGACATCCCTCCTTCATCCCTTTGACTGAATTATTTGACTCGATCCCAGTCTGGGTAAGGTTGCTGAATCTCCCCCTCCAGTTTTGGTGTGATACCTATTTTGAGGCCATTGACAGTTCACTGGGGAAGTTTCTGGGGGTGGATGAGAGCTCCTCAAATTTTTTGCACACTACTTATACTCGCATTTTAGTGGAGATAAATATTTCAAGAGATCTTCCTATGAATGTCCTCCTGAAGTTTGCGGATCTGGAATAGAGTCAACTGCTTGACTATGAAGGATTACCTTTTCAGTGTTGTCATTATTTCAATACTGGACATATGGCTGCTCATTGTTCAAAATGATGGAATGCAAACCAGGCTACTTGGTGGAAAGAAGCTACCCCCATCATTACTCGGTGGAAAAGGAGGATCAAGACGACGAGGCTCCAAATGGGCATACAAAAGTGGATGATATTTTGACGGACATGACTCCACCAAGCGTTCCAAAGGTGGAGGGTCCATCCCCTGTAGTGGAAGCTGGTGTTTCTCCTGCAAGTGGCAAAACCCCCACCATTGCCCCAAAGAAAAGGTTCGGGGCCCAGAAAGGAAAACTTGATAATCCTGAGACTTCGACAGAGTCTGCTCTCATGGATCATGACTAGCGAATCCAAGGGAGGTCAATTCATAAGAGGAGTAATGGAGGATTTGGGTTGCAGCTTGTTAGAGGAAAATTGGATGAAGGTGCAAAGAAAAAGGAAGAAGAATGAGGTGAAATTTTACATGCAACTTCGCTCAAATTCTAAATGTGGAGTAATGGTGTAAGATTGTGATCAGTGGTTTTTGTTGTCTTGAGCCAAATCTGACCAAGGTGACTTGTTGATGATCCCCTGCTTCAAGTTGTAATGTTTATATTTTTTAATTTAATTTATGGGTGTAGCCCCTCAGCTGCTTTGTATAAAAAAAATGATTATAATTGACAATTTTATTATTAACATAAAATTTGAATTAGTTTAGATGGTAAGTACAAAAAATTATAATTTGTGTCTTATTATAGCCTTCACATTATTTGATTTTAATAATTATCTCTAGATGTTTTACATATGAAAAGAATTCTTCATTAATGAAGCATATTTTAATTTGGTGGGTCCTCAAACTTTCCACCATTCAATAAATGACAATGGATAATTGCAATTCAATTCTAGAAGGCAAATCTTAAAACTTACATATTATAAACACAAACCTACATAATCAATCGGTAGCCATTAGATCAATTGAGATCAATAGTTGAGAATGTGAGAATTGTTTAATAATTATAAATTTCTCATTCAATAATTAATATTTTATTAATGGCACTGGCAAGGTGAATTTAATGAAGTTGCAGGCCATCAATCAATTTTATTTGTACTAAAATTATAAAAAATTAGTATTATTTACATTGTGCAATACATACTTGGCACTTGTCAATTGTCTCTGAATAAGACGTTGTGGAAAATAATAAATTTATAAAACAAGAAACTTAGGTTATAGTATTGCAAAAATGCAATTCGACTACTAAGTGGTACTAGTTAGAAGCGAAAGTGAGACTACACCCAAAATTTCAATATTAGTTGTGGGCCATGGTAGTCACCCAGTCATTATATTCATCTTTCTAGGTAAGTGAAAAACTAAAATCCTACATTCCTTTGAAATTTCTATTATTCTAAGCCTTCAATTTCAATATTTTCAATCTTGGGGTCTAGGGTTGAGGCTTAAAGGCAAAGAAGAAATGGATTATGTCAAACTACTTAAAACCCCAAGTTTTACTGATGAATACCTTGATATTTATGATCTTGTGATAATTGGTAGGTACACCTCACAACTAAGATACACATGTGAGAATAGTTCAAATAATGAAAATTTTATTAACCAATCAAGTGTTAATGCACCATCGGTGATTGGATTGGGATACATGATGTTCCATGAAGTTTTCTCTTGCCTTTGATTTGTCATGCTTTATGACTAGAATTACAATGAAAATAGAAAAGCCATTGTTAACAAAGAGACCCAAGAAGAAATCTTGTCCATTACCACACAAAATGTTGGTGTCCAGTTGGGGTTTCAACCTAAAGAATTAGGAATCTTCTCCATCAATCTATAAACAATTTCTAGTGATTATAAAGCAATTAGTTAAAGTTCTAGAGAAAATTTCTCAAAAAAGTAACATATGATGGTAAGGTACCCAACTAAAAGCCTCCTTATCAAATTGAAAATTTTAAATAATGGGTTAAGGGTATTGTTTTTATGGTAGCAATTTTCCTTGGATTACATAGTGATAGGCAAGTGGGTGGAACATTCCTTGAAATGGTATACAATATCCATTATGTTCAACCACCTGTTGGATACAATTTTTTGAGCATGTTGTAGAATCCATGTATAAACATTTTTTAATGATTAAAGAAGGTTCCTTCACTAAGACCTTTAGGTTCACAACCTACTTGTGCTATTTATTTCTATGTTGGTTTAGTAAATTGTTTGTGGCCAGAAAGTTTTAGATTCAACTCTATTTTGGTTATTAGTGATGTAATGAGCAACCCAATTAAATAATAACAAATAATGAAAATATAAAAAATTAAATAATACATAAATGCCACAACTAAAATTTAGTTTTTTAAAACATAAATAGATTCCACATTTTAAACAAATATGCCATCATTTTATCATTATATAGATTTCCATGATACAAATTTACAAATAAAAGAATAATAGGATATGATCTTGGATTAGGACAAATGCCCTTCTAATCCACCTAAGTACATCAAATATACATGTTTGACTTTTCATTACAAATTTGGTTGGCCTTTAGTCATAACCATCTCATCTAAAGGTAAGAAACATGGTTGATTAGGTGTAGGAGGTGTTGGTAATGGAGCCTAATCTTGTTAAAGTTCTAATTTGTTAGTGTGTCACAGATTTGATGGTAGAGGTTATGTTGGCATTTTTTCCGTCGAAGGTAACCCTCTTCATGCGAGGGCATTATATTACGACTGTGTAATTGTGAGAGGAGACTAAGAGAGCTCATAAATGAAGTTGTAGAGGATGTGTTGTAGGTTGTATCCCTTCATTTTTCTAGATGAAATAAAGGAAGGACTGGCTATTTCTCTATGGATGTAGCTCATATTGGGTGAACCACATATAGTTGTGTCTCTATGTTTTTTATATTTTATTTCTACATTCATTGTATTATATATTGCTCTGTGATCCTATTCCTTATAAGAGGGAGAGCATCATATGAGCATTTTACCTCTAACCACAAACCTAGTGGTCCCTCACACGTCTCATTACTAGAAGAGGCTTGACCATTCAATGAGGGTGATAGATGGGGACATTTGAAGTAGAACCAAATTTGAGAACTAAGTGCAAATGTGAATACCCATCACATGTAGTCCCTAGATTCCCTCTAGCTACCATGATTTCTAAATGAGTCTACATATATAGTGAGCTAATGATTCTTATAGCTATTGCATCACTTTGGCCAAAGCGTTCAATATTTAGTCACATAAATGCATGTCATCCATTCATGCACTACTATCTCTTGCTTGACTCTCCATGATGACTAATGACTGAAAAAATGCACGAATAGGCTAAAATATATATACTATCCTTCAGACACCAGTATTCTAGTATTCCCTATCCTAAGATGGTCCTACTAGCCTTTTGTTACAAAAAGATGTTCTTAGATGGTATATAACTATCGAGTTTCAATCTCCTAGTATTCTTTACCTTGAGATGGTCTCATCTTCTAGAGTTCAATAAGATGAACAATGACACAATATCTTTTTTTTTAGATCTCTTGGTATGCCCTACCCTTGAAATGGTTTAATGAATGCAATAATGTAAGTGTAGGAATAACTATGTTTCCATTCTTTCGGTATACCACTACCCTTGAGAAGAATACAATAATGCAAGAGTAAATTTAGTTTATAACTATGTGACTTTACCCACATAATAACATTGACACTAACAATAATACATCATATACTTGCAAATTTAAATCCTAACTTGGGCATATTTTATTTATATGAAAATACATGCTATCATTGGGTTTGTTAAAACCCTTAAGGACCAATGCAATATTAGTGACATATAATTGATCACATAAAATCTACTTATAACTTATGGGAACATCCACTAAACAATTTCATTCCCCTACAAAAATACCATAGGGTCAATTAGCCTTCATTAAGAAGACAATGGAAAAGAGAGCTACGAGGAATTTTATGTAGAGGCCTCGATAATGATATTAATCTTAACATAGCTCCGTGGCTTAATGAAATCAAGCTAAAATATGTCTAGTACTTGGACTCACATGGTCATGTTAAATGTCTAGACTACACTGTATAACCATAGGCATATGAATCATTTACATTCATTATTACAAAGGCAATAGGGGCATTTGACTCTATGGGGGACCCTTGACTTATAAATAGAATTGATTCATTATAACACAATGAATCCTAGTTATTAATTAAGGTACATGACTCCTAGTTGTGGGTCTAAGACACGAAGGTAGCATAGAGGGTATACTATATTTATATCCAATTGATAAGACAGATAATACTAAATAATGGTCATAGTGACAATCCACATGAATCATTAACTCTTAACAATAGATAGCAATATAGTTGCCATAGACAAAATAGATGGCCACAAATAACAATGACAACTCTATGGATTAAATTATCTCATATGTACAAAGATAACAATATGCATAACTATGAGTCAAGGATTGCTTGGTCCTTTCATGGCCTCTATGCCACAACTAGAATTGATCATTATATATAAACCCATTACGTATGAAAACCATCCTTGAGCTCTATGGCCAAATGGTGATACAACCTCTGGTATTTTGACTCCAAATACATACTAGGTAGTTATTATCAATGATAATACCAAGTATAGGTAGTAATGACTCAATAACATAATCTAGGCCATAGCCATTATCAAGAACAATATAATTTTTGAGGTAGTAATAACATCAATATAGCCAAAGGTAACACGAGCTATGATGATATCAAACAATACAACTAGAATACAATACATTTTTCTGAGATTTTTGTCTATTTACCAAACAAATTTATAATAGAAACATTACTATATAGAATGAGTGACTAAGTGTTCATACCTGTAGGTTTTCCTTGTGATTTGCTTGCTCTTCACATCATCCCAGTTCCCTTCTAAGTTACATGGAACTACTAGGGTTCAACACTTCTAATTCTCAGACCAAAGGAATTATACAAAATGTTATGCCGTACAAAATGAGTCTCTTTGTTGTAGACTAAGTCACAACTAGAGAAAGGAATGAATGATTGTTTTCATCGCCACCTCTTCTTACACTTAATGGCCCATATTCCCATTTGATAGTGATTACCACATGTAGGGGAATAAAATAAGAAGATAATAATATCATAGGCTTGTCATTGTTAGTAATAAATTTGAAATAAGATCATGCTCATAAAATAATATTATATTTATAGTCATTAAAGTGGTGAAAACTTATGCAATATAAGTATTTGGATTCTCCTGATTCTGAAATAATTTTCACAGTTGAGAATCCCCCTAAGGGATCTAGTATGTGGAATTTTTTAGTGGCCTGTAGGGGGGTTATTCTCCCTCACCTTTCCTTGAAGGTTTTTAATGGGTCTAAGGCTATTTTTTGGGAGGATTCATGGAATGGTTTCCCTCCTCTTTCTCTTTGTGATGGTTTGGATTAGGCTAGAGATTACCTTTTACTTAATTGGGGGAGCAAGGTGAGAGATTATTTTTTAGTAACCAAGGATGGTTCCTTCTTCTCAGTGGTGTGGAAAGATTTTCAGCAGTGTGATTTCCCTCAGGAACAAAAAAATTTACTTTCTCTTCAGCTTCAAAAGAGGAAGATTTGTTTTTCTGATAAAGCAGATGAATTAATTTGGACTTTTGCAAATAATGGTTCTTATTTTGTTCATGATGGTTATAGATCCTTGGTTTTCAAACAAGGAAGTTAGATGTTGGACTGGCCTTTCTCTCTATATTGGAATGTTGCTTGTCTTCCTAAAGCGGGTGCTTTTGCTTGGTTGGCTCTTCAGAGGAAAATTTTGACTAGTCAAAGGCTTTCTAAGCTTGGTTTAGCAGTTCCTTTTAAATGTGTTTTCTGTGGAAAGTGTGATGAGGATCCTGATCATCTCTTTGTGCTTTGTCCTTTTGCTTCATCTTGTTGGTATTAGTTATTTTTGAAGCTCAATTGGTTTTCTCCTTTACCTAATTCTATTTTGAATTTGTTTCGAAGCTAGCCAATTCTTTATAAAGGCTCAACTTTCTCTTCTATTTGGATTGCCTCTCCTTCTATTGTGATATGGAATTTATGGTTAGAGAGAAATTGGAGGATTTTTAGAAATGAATTCCAATCTTATGATTTTATTTTGTCAAAGATTGAAAAGTCTATTTCAGAAGTGGTCATGAGCAATTTACAAAGGAGGGGTTCTTCAAATTTACATTTTACCTCCTGGGATGATCAGCTTTTGAAATCTTGGAAGTTTTTGAAGCCTTTGCCAGACCTGGGTTTTTCTTCTAACTCTAAAGTTGATAGAAGTATTATTCGATGGGTGCTTCCTGTCCAAGGGTATATTAAGCTTAATTTTGATGGTGCTTCACGAGGCAACCCAAGTCCTACCTCAATTGGAGGGGCTTTAAGAGGGGAATCATGAGAAATTTTATTAGCCTTTGCTTTGAAAATATCAGAAACCACTAATAATTTAGCTGAGGCTTTGGCTCTGGTTGAAGGATTGAAATTAGCTAAGCAGGTGAATGTTGTTAACCTTCACATAGAAGGGGATTCTTTGGTAATAATCAATGCCTTGAAAAAAAAATGTTGCATTAAATTGGAAGATTAATTATATTTTAGAAGAGGCCCAGGATTTGTTGAAATCTTTTGATAACTTTATTATCTCGCATTGTTATAGAGAAGGTAATCTTTTGGCAGATGCTCTAGCTAATTTAGCTTTTGACTTGAAGGTGGATCGTTTGATTTTAGATAGTAGTAATATTGAAGGTTACCCTAATATCTTAAGTTTAATTGAAAAAGATTCTAGTACTTGTATAGCCTGATTATATGCGTAGCACGTTCCTATTATCTCCATTTTATCCTTTGCTGGCATTAAAGGTGTATATTCGTGTGAATTAATTGTTTCATGATAACATTTGTGTGTGCTCTACTTTTACAGCAGGGTAATCTACACTGATTCCAATTTTCAGTACTTCATTTCAGTTTGCAGTATTTGGCATGAGCTGAGAGGACCTGCAATGATGTTTTGCATTAATATCTGAAGTCCCTCAGTTTATTTAACCTCCTTCAGTGTTTGGTTTTTTCATCCTCTGTTTCTAATCTTAAAAGATGGAGATCCAATTGAATCACAGGCTTCAATTTCTTGTATAGAAATGGGAGTCAGCTTTTTTTGGTAATGTAAATGCAGAGGGTTTAGCTTTTGTGTTTGCAATTGATAATCAAGACTCTGAGGAAGCGGTGCATGAGGTGGTAGGGAATGAATTGTTGGATTCTCGAGCGTGGTCTCTTTATCCTTCTCAGATTTTATCTATGTTTGCTTCTAATGTGATGGATTTGGTTCAGGATTCTTCTGTGGTAAGGCAGATAATTGCTAAATTTGTTCATCATTTTTTGTCTTCAGAGGAGGTGTTACTTGATGCTTTTCAAAATTATGATTTGTTTAAGTCAGGTGCTCTAATTGGTGGTTTGTTTACTAAGTGCAATATCCTTCATTCTCTTGCGTATAACTGTACCTTCAATGCCTTTGGCTTGACCATCCATCTTGAGAATGAGGAACTGTTGAGTATCCCTCTTTGTGCTTATAATGATGAATTGGGCGATTTACTGGTGAATCAGGTGGAAGAGAAGTTTCATGCTTTGCTCTTTTTAATTCAATATCATCCTCAGATTTCTCCTCCTCCTGGGTCACCAGTTAAACCGGATGCTGCTGATGATAATGTTATGTTACAAGATCTTAATGCTCCAGTCGATGGTTAGACTGTCTGCTTGTATTTATTCACTGGGTTTGCAAATTTTTTGGCAAAGGATTCCTCACTAAAGCTCTATATAGTCCTAAGGAGTTGTTTTTTACAGCAATTTTGTTTGTATCTAGCTGATAATCCGAGGGATATTTTCATCCTCATTTTTTGTGGAGCTTTTGGGGGCAACATTCTATAACTTTTGTGTATTATTCTACTTCCCCCTTTCTCGTAATTGTAATCCCGTTGAGGGAAATTATAAATTTTGAGCTATAACCGGAGGTTTTCTTGCTGGCTCTTTCCCGCTGGTATGCTCTATTGAACCAGCTTTTTGTAACTTTTTATTATTAATATATATAATTATAGTGGCTTGCCACTTTTGCTAAAAAAAATAATATTATATTTATAGTCAAATCGACTATAATGATACTATGTTTATGAGTGTCTACACCATAAATATATCATATCTGTATTATGCTATTGAAATAATAACATTAATGATAATTGACTCTTAAAATATTAAATAGACTAATAAAATAAACCATTACAATTCTCTTAGACAACACCTAACGTGCTCCTAGGCATTTATCAAGCATCACATATAGTTGTAGTACTAACTCGCATAGGTGTGTGTGGTTCTTTATTAGTTTGTTTCAACTTCCAACTTGTCACCATCTATCATCCTCTCTTGAATGATACTTTCCCTTGCTGCATAGGTGCAAAAAGGTTATCTTGCATCTACCTCGTATCCATCCAGATAGTAGTTAGTTTGTTAGGAAAATAAATCATAATCACAATTTGAGTAAATATCAACTACATAAAATCAATTTCCATATCATGAATATTTTATCAAGATAATAAAGTATCATTTATCTCATTATAGTGAAGTACAAAATAAAATAATAAATATTAAATCAGCACACTAATATGTTCCAAATAAATAACCAAAAATAGGATGTGACATCCTTCCCCACTAAAAAAATTCATCATCCTGATGGCTCAATCAACATGACAAATAGAGTTTGTTTTAGAAACATTAAAATGTCTAAATTAATTATTCAAAAAGATGATAAGTCTTATAAAACTCCTTGTAGTCCTCTTATGTGGCACTATCCTCTATACTGAGTCACTTCTCTATTATGCAAGGGGAGCTTGCGAACCTTGAGCACTCTTAGAGGCATTACCGTTACCACTTATGGGTCAAAAATATGTAAGGAGTTCCAATCAAGGACATGAGCAAAATCTGCAACATACTTTTTCAAATAGATCATGTGAAAGACATTATGTAACTGGGAAAGAGTAGACGATAATGCTAATTTGTATGCAACTAGGTTCATTACTTCTAGTACTTCAAAAGGACCCAAATATTTGGGTGCTAACTTAGTTGATTTGCCAAATTTAATGGAACTCTTATGTGATTTGACTCTAACAAGGACTTTGTCTCCCATGATAAATTGTCTTGTAGTTTGCTTAAGGTTCGCATAACTTTTGTACCTATCATTAGATTTGAACAATCTCTTCCTTATCAATATGACTTGGTCTTCCAGTTTTGCTAGCATCTCTAGCCCAATGCACACCCTATCTTCTAGTCTATCCCAACTGATGGGTGTTCTACATTTTTTGCCATATAGTGCTTCAAATGGATCCATTTTCAAAGTTAAGTGATAAAAATTATTATAAGAAAACTCAACTAATGGTTATTACTCCTCCCACTTATACAATTGGTCCATGCAATAAATTCACAGTAAATCCTCCAATACCTAGTTTACCCTTTTAGTTTGACCATTAGTCTCTAGACCTGATAAGTTGAACTAAAGTTCAATTGAGTTCCTAGTGCTGAAAAAAAGGTTTTCCAAAACCTCAAACTCATCTGTGCATCTCTATTTGGGATAATAATTTTTATAACTCCATGGAGTTTGAAGATCTCCTAAACGAATCTTCTTGTGAAGAATGACACACCATATAACAAGTTTCTAGGAATAAAGTGAGCAACCTTAGTGATATTATCTATCACTACCAAAATCATATCATGGTAGTTTCTGGACATTGGAAGTCCTTGGACAAAATCTATACTAATTACTTGCCATTTCCACTCTAGAATGTCATGGTGATAAAGTAATCCTCTAGGATGCATGTACTCAGCCATGACCTATTGACACTATAAACACCTAGCCACAAAGTTGGCTACATACTTTTTAAGTCCCTTCCAAAAATATAGTGGTTTTAGATCAGCCATTAACTTAGTTACTCCTAAGTGCATTGAGTAAGGTGCACAGTGACTCTCTTATAGAACAAATGTCCTCAAACCTCTCTGGTTAGGAGCATACATTTGGTTTTGGTACCTCAATAAGCCACTAGACTTGAATTGATACCCATCATACCAATAGTATTGCAATTTTTTAGAGAGGACTTTCTTAACTATCTCATAAAATTCATCTCCTTGAGAATGTTTTAGAACCTATTCTTGAAAGGTTGTTTAGATAGTAGCCATTGCAAAAATGTGCCATCTATGGCTAAGAGCATCAACCACTTGATTTTCTTTTCCTTGATATAACTAATGTTAAAATAATAATATAATAAGAACTCTAACCAACACCTTTGGCATGCATTTAGTTTGGGTTGAGTGAAAATATACTTGAGTCCAAATTATCCATTTTTAATTCAATTGGCTTGCTCAAAAAGTAATGCCTCCAAACTTGTAATAGATGCACAATTGCCACAATTTCCAAATCATACAGGGCATAGTTTATTTCATTTGGGTAGAGATTTCTAGACTCATAGGCCACAAATTGACCATTCTACATAAATACACCACCAAACCCTTCTCTTGATGCATCTGTGACAACCAAAAAATAACCCTTAGGATCTAGCACTTTGAGAATTGGATCTGAAGCTAATCTCCCCTTTATGATTCAAAAATCTTCCTCACACTTATCTAACCATAAAAATGATCATCCTTTCCTTTGAAGTGACGTAATGGGGTTAGCTATTCTTGAAAAGTGTAACAAAAACTTGATGTAGTAGCTTGCCAAGCCCATGAAACTTTGCACTGCATGAACATTTTTAGTGTGGGCCATTATACAATCACTTTTATCTTTTCCTAATCAGTAGAGATCTCTTCAGTAGAAGTAACATGGCTTAAATACTACACCTCCTTCTAAAAGAATATAGATTTGGATAATTTTCCATATAACTTATGTTCTCTCAGTTGCTGCATTACTAGCCTCAGATGATGCAAATGATCTTCCTCATTTCTTGAATATATCAATATATCATCTAGAATGGTGAGCAGAAACATATCTAGGAAGTCTTTGAAAACACTATTCATCAAACTTATGAATATTGTTGGAGCATTCATCAATCCAAAAGGTATTACTATGAACTCATAATGACCATACTTTGTCTTGAAGGTGGTCTTAGGAATATCTTCCTTTTTAATTCTTAATTGATATACCCTGCTCTTAGGTCAATCTTGGAGAAAATACTTGCACATTATGTTTGATCAAAGAGGTCATTAATGCATGACAAAGGGATTTATTTTTTATCATTACCTTATTAAGCATCTGATAATCTATACACATGCACAAGGTTCCATTTTTCTTTTTAACAAAAACTACTTGTGCACCCCAAGAAGACACACTAGGTTAGATCAATCCTTTAGAAAGTACTTCTTGTAACTGAGCCTTTAGCTCCACGAGATCTGTTGTTGTCATTCTGTATGGATCCTTGGATTGAGGATCTAATCCTAGAATTATATCGATTGAAAAATAAAATTCTCTCCCAGGAGGTAGTCTAGGTAGCTCTTCAAGAAAAACATCTTGAGACTCTAAAGAAAATGATAATCTTACCATGTAGGTTCCTTGATTTCTTCTAACTCATCCACACTAATGGAATACATTTCACACCTATTCCTTCTAGCTCTCTTAAGTTTCTTAGCTGAAATCTACCTCAAATTGACTTCTTGCTTAACCCCTTGGATTTGAACATGGTTTCCCAAATCATCTAGACATTGGCACCAAAGCTAATTCATCCCTAGGATAACATTGTAAGATCCTAAGGGTCCCACATAAAGGTTCACTTCAATGAAAATGGTGGGAAGTTTTAACTTAGATTCAAACATACATTACTATATTCTTTCCTTAGCTTAGTTTGCATATTGTATAGACCATGAATTTGCCATAAATCATGTTCTCCTAGGAATCTTATTAAGCACTCTAGGTGCCACAAAATACATAGTAACTCTAGTATCAATTAATATAGAAATGGGAAAACTAAAAAATGTACCCAAGGTTTCAATTGGAGCAGTCTAGAACTTCACTTTGTGGTTATCAACTATTTTATGGATTCTTTGCTAAAAGGTTATCTACTATGATGATAGAGGATTTTTTATGTTGTTTCCCTGATTCTTACTTGGGCAGTTGCTAACATAATGATCACCTCCACAAGAAAAACATCCTCTAGGAATTACCCTCTTGTTGGACCTCTTTTCCTCCTTATTTCCATTCTTTCCCTTAGAATCATTATTTTTTCCCTTAAATCATGAATCATTGTTATTCTTTGCACCATTTGACTTATGTTTAGAGTTTTGGCTCCTAACTACTTCTTTTTGAATGTTGAGGGCTTTGATCTTCCAAACCTTTTGCAGTACTAAGTACTTATCCCTTGATGTAGCAATGGACTTAATCTTTTATTCTTGCTTTATGACCTTTTCAAATACTTGATACATGGATGAGGGTTTGTGAACATCTACTCCTCTTCTAATCTAGGGGTTTATTCCCATGATGGATTTTCATTTTCTAAACTTCTCATCTTGCTAACACTAAGGAACATACTTGAGTAATTAGGTGAACTTCTCCCAATATTTAGTTATTGTCATATCTCCTTTCCTCAGGTTTTGAATGTAAATTAGTTTCTAATCAAAGTATAGCTAGGGCAACCATCTTTGCCTAAACATGGCCACAAACTAACCCCAAGTAAAGTTGTTGGAATCGATTCTCATTTCTGATTTATTATTGGCCCACCAAGTAGAGGCTTCTCTTGAGAGATGATACGTTCCCCAAACAAATTTTATTATATTAGAATAGTTGCAAATCTCAAAATATTTTTCTATTTCACTTTTAGGTGGATTGACCTTTTTTAGATCTCAAGCCAACCCATTTACTAGATGGTCTCTTACTTCCACCTATCTTTCAATTTCCTCCTAGTTGGGTTGAGGTTCAACTTGCCTTTCATTGATTCTAGGGTCTTGATATTGATATACTTCATCTTCTTAGTCTTTAGGTCCTCTAACCTAATGTTCCAAATCAAATATTCTTCCCCTAGTCTCATTTATAGTAGCAAGAATTTGGTCTAGTTTAGTTGTAG
Source organism: Cunninghamia lanceolata (assembly GCA_027924645.1). Taxonomy (NCBI): domain Eukaryota; kingdom Viridiplantae; phylum Streptophyta; class Pinopsida; order Cupressales; family Cupressaceae; genus Cunninghamia; species Cunninghamia lanceolata. The sequence goes on along the minus strand of BSBN01001272.1, from coordinate 11,551,874 downwards.
GATCATTTGCAGCTTGGTTTGAATTGTCAAGGCCACTTCCTATATTCATCCTAGTTCGTACCATATTGACCTGGTATAGGAAATTTATCATGCATTAGCAAAGTAACTAACTTTATTAAGTTTGATGTTCAAGACAAAGTGCCATCACACAAATTCTCAAAAGAAAGAACAAAATTTTAGTAATAGAAAATGGACATTACACATCCTTATTTATAATAAGGTTTCTTGGTTATAATTTTCTAGAATACTATTTAGTCATTTCACACTCCTCAAGATCTTCATCCTTTTAGTTTAATTCCACACTTTTAGAGGTAGTATGTACATGTAGGTACTCCTTTATTACATCCTTGCTTACAATGGGAGCATAGTGCCCATAGCTAAAAGGCATGTCACACACTACTAATGGTTTCTTTGGTTTAGAATTAATCTTTAGTGGGCTTCTCTTTGTTCAACTTTATACAACCCATAACTAATGATAAGGTCTCAATGTTAGATAACCATATCTCCTCTTCCTTGAGAGGTGGTTGGGTGGACTTTCCCCTTGACTAAGTTTGACTCTTGCTCTTCTTTCTGGATAGCTTCCTTGATTTGGATCCTCCCATCTCTATACTTAGAGAAAGAAAATCACTTTGAATTAGCCTAGGCTTTCTTGGTTTCAAAATATTTTGCATTCAAACATAGCAGGCTCATAGGCCCTAGTGTTTGAACTTGGGCTTTGATACCACATGTAATGAGCCACCCAATTAAACAATAACAAATAATGAAAAATATAGAAATTAATTAATACATAAATGCCACAATTTAAATTTCTTTTTTCAAAACATAAATAGATTCCACATTTCAAATAAAGATACCATTATTTTATCATTACATAGATTTCCATGATACAAATTTACAAATAAAAGAATAATAGGATATAATCCTGGATTAGGATAATTATCCTTATAATCCACTTGAGTACAGCAAATATACATGTTTGACTTTTCATTACAAATTTGGTTGACCTTCAGCCATAATCATCTCATCTGAGTGCAAGAAACATGGTTGATCAACTGTAGGAGGGACAACATCATCTGAGCTCTTTATCTCCAACCACAAACCTAGTAGTCCCCTGCACATCTTCCTACTATAAGAGGCCAAACCCTTTGACAAAGGTGATAGATGGGGTGGTTTGCAATAGAACCAAATCTAAGAACTAAGTGTAAATGTGAATACTCATCACATGTTGTTAATCAAACAGTCCCTAGATTCCCTCTAGCTACCAGATTTTTGACTAACATGAGTCTACAAATATAGTGAACTAATGATTCTTATAGCTATTGCATCACTTTGGCCAAAGCATTCAATATTTAATTGCATAAATGTGAGTCATCCATTCACACACTACTATCTCTTGCTTGACTCTCCATGACAACTAATGACTAAAAAAATGCAAGAACAGGCTCAAATGTATATACTATACTTCAAACACCAATCTCCTAGTATTCCCTACCATGAGATGGTCCCAGTAGCCTTTTGTACACCTTGCATATGCATATAATGTAAAATGTACTATTTAATTGCGGTGCATCTTAGAGATGTGAACATCACAATGGGTTGGACATTCTTGGTGCCACTTGCAAGTTGTATATAACATTGGGATAAACATTTAATGTGGGTTTCACATTAGGAAAATATTTAATATTGAGAAAACTTAGTACCAAAAAGTAAATGAGGGGGACATGCTTTAGTGAGCTCATGTTTTTGAGAGACATGGTTATGTAATACCACTTGATGATTTTGTGTAAGCTTATTTCTATAAAAGAAAGCACATGAGTAGTTGTTGAGGTTTTCTAGTTGGCTTATTGGCTTACAAAACCTTTGGCTTATTGGCTAAGGTTGGATTAAGTATCTCTTGTAGGTTGGATATGTGAGGAGAGGAAGCATGGATTAGGATGTCTAGTTATATGATTCTCATTTGCTTGTTCACATGGAGTCCAATTAGGGAGATTGATGTTTCAAAAGTACTCATGGAGACTTTGTAAGTGTATTGTAATGTTTTCATTGTCAAATACTACATTGAATATGGATGATTTCAGAGGCTAGGTTGTCCTTCATGAGATTTTTCCTAGGATACATCTTGTGTAATCTTAATGGTATGTTTTCTATTATTTTGCATTGTGGATTTTGAATACTTGTTTGCATATTTTTCTCATGGGGTTAGTGGAAATTATTTGTTATTTCTACAATTTTTCCTTTTATTCAGTATTAGAGCATGGTTGTTAGGTTGTGGGAGGAGATCTCTCTAGTATTTATAACCCTTGGTATGAGTAGATTCTTGTGCATAGTTGAATCAATGGCCTTGTAGGAAGAGAATGAAAGCTTTTTCAAGGTTATAGGTGTGTTTGCAGACTTGGGTTGTTGTAAATCTAGGGTTTGATGGAGATTAGGCAAATGGGTTTTCTATTTGGTTTCTTTTTGTGAGGGTTTTGGGGGTGGGATTTTGTTGGAGACCTCCTAGACAAAAATAGACCTCACCATTGGGTCTAGAAGGCTCAAAAAACTATGGATCCATATATAACTTGACTATGTTTGAAGCAATATTTTTGGACCATTTTAGGGCCATGGAGGAATCTCTGTTGGAAAGATTATGTATAATTGTATAGAATAGGTATGGCCATATCATATGGTAGAGTCATTATGTGTAGGGTATAGGTCATTGTCATTTGTTTATATGTTTCCTACATAGGTCTACATTAGTGATCGTAGATTGTATGGGTCTACAATTTTTTTTAAAAAGTTCATGTGTTTTGATTAGATGGAGGGTACAGGGACCTAACACAAGCTATGGTGCCTACATCAATAGGCATCATAGTTGGATGAAGATTAAACTTCAAAATAATTAAAATGTTAAAAAAACTTTGTAGAATTTTTTGAAACAGGTCGAAGCCCTTGGTCATGTTGGTGTAGAGTGGTTGGTATTGCCTAGCCAGTGGGGGCAAAAATCCCCATGGAAGAACTAGAGTTGAGACACCAATGGGCCACCTAGTCCCACCACCTCCACCATGGAGAATAGGTCTAATGTCACCTGGGATCTACCTAGCTCTGCTCCATTGGGCCCCCACCACAAAGTAATCTAATAGTAATCACCACCCAGCTAGATCGTTGCTTAGCAAGTGGTGCCACTGAAGGGCCACCTACTAGCCACCGCATAGCCACCTATGTTCAGTTTTGAAGGTCTAATAGAGCATATTCTTTTTGGGGAGGCATAATTTTCTCCCAACATGTTAGATTTGTTCTTATAGTCGACAAAAAGCTCTTTTTGAGTATTGCACTATGATATTAGTGGTTTCTCCAGATTCTATGCTTTTGCATAGAAAATGCTAATTGGAAGGTAGGTTTGCTTTCATTGATTTGACAAGTCATATCTTGTGCCCATAGTGTCTAGTTTTGAACTTCTTATAGGTGACATAGAGCATTTTTTGAGCACTTCACAGTGGATCAGATTTGGAGATGTTGATATGTGATTTGTTCACTTACATTTCTACTTAAGCTATTTGTTGGTTCCTTTGACTATGGTACTTTATGAGTTTATGACAAATCAAATCTAGAGGTAATTTGGTGTTTGAGTCATAGAAAAATTACACATTTATCTTTGGTTGTCTATGTTTGACATGGTTACCGATGTATGGTTGAATTTGTACATTGCATTATGAGATTTATGAGTTGTGCAATATTCTAGGCTATATATACTTAAAGGTTGCATGGATAACATAGATGTGGGCTATATATACCCATCAATATTTTAGTTTTATGCAGATTCTATTTGGTTGGTCTGGTTTGGTCACTTGGTTCATCAGTTCGGTTGTCATTATGAGGCATAAAGAGAAGATGGTGTTACATGATACCGATTTTTTATAGGACCTAGACTCATTGACTATATGGTACAAATGTGTGAGACTCATCAATATTTTGAGGTAGGGACATTGGGTGGTGATCATGGTGTCATGGAGGTTCCTTGTACACTTGGAGCTTTGGCATGACATGGTTGTTATGTGTATGCATTGTTGTGGTGTTGGATTGATTCTTGGATTGTAGGTGGTGGTTTGTCTTCTTTTAGAGATCACAGTTTTACTTTAACCTTTGGGAGGTCTTGATGTTGTAGTTGAGTTCTTTGATTATGTTGGGGCCATGGATGATCTTCAATTAGGTGATCGTTATCATAATGCCATGTGTAGCTCAATATCATGGTTCAGTGGGAACTTTGACAGTGATGTGGATTCATCACTTGGTGATGGATGATCTTCTATAGTGGTTGTTGGTGTCATGGAGGAGCTCTTGGATCCTATTTCTTGTATGCGGTGAGAGTTATTTGACATCTTAATTTCTATTGACAGGGGATGATTATCTTCATGTGATTTGGAAATATTGACACCTTAGTACCATGGAGGACTCTTTGAGTCTTTGGTTGAGTTATTAGTTATGATTTGTTAGTATGATAGATGCTCCTTGGTTTAGAGGATGGCTGTTATTATGCCATGGTGGACTCTTGAGTATGTGTTAGAGTTTTGGTATGATACATGTGCTCTTGGGAGAAATTATGTTCATTTGAGACATATGATCTTCCTTTGATGAGAAGTAGATCATGACGTCATGGTGAGTTCCTGATTATGTATTTGGAGTTTTGGCTATGATTTGTGATAATCTGATTGATGAGTGGTGTGATCATTTTTTCTGTGAGCTTCTGGTCATTATAGTTTTACATTGGAGTTTGGTTGGCATGAGATGATTGGTTGTACACCTATTTTAGATTTGGGTGAGGCTAGAGAGATCTCTTGTTTCTTGAAGATTGTGGGTTGAGATAGTTACTCTTTGATGAGGTTTTAACAAGAAGATTGAGGAGCCTACAATTGGGTTGGACGTGAGATCAACATGGATCTTGACCCGATTTGAAATTTTCCAAGTCCACCTAAGTCCTCACTTATTTGGTGAATTTTGCCTAATTTTTTCCTTTTCACTTCCCTTATGATCCTTTAAATGTGTTGAGAATTGAAAAATTCAAAATTATTCTAAGTTTGGAGGGTTTTTCCTTTGCTTTTTCTACTATTTTTTATGTTTTGCAAGATTTCACCTTACTGCAGGATGCCGACCTCCTATAGGATGTTGTATGTCCTATTCTACATCCTTTTCCCCCTTTACCTATTTGGCCTTGCATGTGTTTTTGGTCATCTCCATAGTCTTCCTCATATGTTCAACATTGCAAAAATCCATAAAAATTCTAAGTTGGATAGCTTCCTTGTCATTTTTTGGTTTTTTTTTTGTGTTTTGTGGGATTTCACCTTGCTATTGGATATGGGAGATTCAACCTGCTACTACATATCTTATTTGGCCTAGTTTTTCCTCATAACTTTACCTTGCTACTGGATATCCTATTCTACCTAGTTTCTTCCGTTTTGTAGAAATTTGGCATGCTTCCAAATGTGGGAACTTCGTCATGCTACTAGATATCTTGTTCTACTGCACATCTTTTTTGCTTGGTTTCTCCCTTTTTGTGGAAATTTGACCTGCTATTGGATGTAGGAACTTCTCCCTATTACTAGATATCATGTTCTACTGAACATCATATTCTACCTAGTTTCTCCCCTTTTATGGAAATTCAACCTACTACTGGATATGAGAGATTCGACCTACTACTATACATCCAGTTCTACCTGATTTCTTCCCTTGTGGGAATTTGACCTATTGCACTATGTCTCTTGGTTTTTATGAAATTTTTACATCTTGTAGGACTTCCTCCTTCCTTCCATTTCCTATAGCACATCATATTTCAACAAAAGTTCCAAAACTTCCTAGAATTTTCTAGCAACTTCCAAGAACGCCATTAATGACTGTTTTAACTCCTGTAAATACCCATTTTTAGCAAGAAAACATAACTAATCCTCCTTGCTTGACTTGTACATGGCTTGAGTTAGATTTCATAAGATTTAGTGGGTATGCATTCAACACTTTGGAGATGCAATAGTGCCTCAAATTCCTCCCAAAATGACCTAGGACATGAAAATGAAAGAGTTATAAATACAAATCTTTTTATCATTCAAAGGGTTGATCATTGAGCTAGTTTTGGACCTATAGGTACTTCAAGTGGATCTAGGGCATCAAATATTGCCGGTATGGTCTGCAAAAGGAAGGAATACATCTTGTGAATCAAAGGAAGGGTTTTCAATGTGTATTTACTTGTAATGGTATGTCTCCAAGGCAATTTGTAATGATTTAGGGGAATGTATAATTGTAACTATGTATTTTCTTTTGCCACATTTGCTAGTATGAGTATAGTTTAGACGTGTGTGTGACAACATCTAATGTGTTGCAAAGCTTCTATAATGGTCTCTTCATTTCACATAGGTTATTACAATTTTGTTTGAGATTATTAAGTATGTCCATTATATGTAGTGCTATTTATGATTCATATGTGAAAGCATATTTGGTTCTATTGATGTTTTCAAATGTATCTCCTTCTCCCTTGCATTCTCTAACTCTATTTCCCAATGGAGTAGGTATCGGTCTAATTGGTGAAGGATCAAACACCTCTCATTTTATTATCCTCTATCATGTTAGCTATAGGATTAGATTAGGGTTTCACATATTGTTCATGATTCATTATTGTAAATTAGGGAGAAATCATAAGAAACTTTTAGTGTTTAAGTCGATAGAGAATAATGTTCTTACATCCCCGTACTTGGCAAATTGTGTACATGAAGATAATTAGATTCATATTGTAGGATATCACGTTGTTATCATTTGTGGATGCATATGCAAGGTGTAGTTGTAACATCAGAAAATGTCCCCTTGGGGGCTTTTCCATTATAAGGTTTAGCTCCCAGGTCTTTAGTATGCATTTAGGACATCTTAGTTCATATTTTGGCATCCCGATGGAATGAGACCTAGGTTCCATGGAAAATTGGACCTAGGTGGACCCCTTGAGCTATACCCTGCCCAAAATAGGGAGGAGGACTTGGGCGCCCGCGCCCTAGTCCTGCCCTATTTTGGGGCAGCCCTAATTTCTGGGTGTCGGTCTATCCGTCCATTACCCCTAAAGAAATGAACATTATCTTCAAGGACTGCAAGGATGAGTTTTGGAGCAAAGCTAGAATGAATCAGCTTATGCTTGGTGAAACTGACAAAGTGGCAAAAGAAACATAAGATATCTTATTTTAAAAGATTTAATCTTCCTATTATAGAGGACTTAGGTAATGAACCCTTTGTCATGGATGACAAAGGAGAATCTACTAAGACAGTGGTAGAAGAGGCAAAGGAGACAAGTGAAGAGAAAGCTAAGAACTTAGATTCCTCTGCTCCGGAAGAGGAAGTTCATGAAGAAGCAAACATTTCTCCTCTGGTTTCTCCAGTAGACTCCGGATCTAAAGGAGAAGAAAAATAGAATAAACAGGTTAAGTGAACTTAGAGGGATCATTATCCCTAAGTTAGAGGCCATGCATGAGGCCCTAACTGATGCTCAGGCCACAGCCCGGACCAGTGATCCGTAAGATCTTAAGAAGGCAGAAGCTTTTGCATTCCTGTTGAGTGGTCACATCTCAATTTTGGATAGGATGAAGCAGAGTTGGGTGACAGAAGTTGTACAGTTGAATAATAATTTTGCAGATATACTTAAGTATATGTAAGTACAACTTGTATATATACTTATGCGGATATGTATAGATTGATTTTTGAAAATTTTGGTGTGCGGATTCAACCCTTTGTCATTGATGTCAAAGAGGGAGTGAGAAGCAGTGAAAAATGTGGGATCTAGCTAAGGGGGAACTCCGGAAAAGTGTACATTAGAACAGAGCATCAGCCAAGGGGGAGAACAATGTGACAGTCATTTTTCACGAAGTGTTGACATCAATGCCAAAGGGCGAGATTGTTAGCAAGAGACACTATGTGGCTTCATGAGTGTTGTCATTGATGGCAACAAAGTCCATCCCACACATCCGCAGGACATGGTGTGTCTCTACCGGAAGTCAAATTGAAGAATGTTGTGGTCCGGTAAGCAAGAATAGAGCATGCAGCAAGGTCTGACAGTCAGGTCTGGATCTCTTAGAAGAAGTATCTCAGTAAAGTGTGGACTTGGGGAAGTCAAGAGGAGTACCATGACTAACATATTCCAGAGATTGAGCCCCCAGTGATGAAAGAGTGAAAATATATAAGTACCTGAGTATTGGGTTCCTGTCTGGTAGAGTAAACTGAGGAAGACCTGACCGGCAGAGCATCAGACCTTAATTCGGATGAGATATTGATGGTGATCAAGCTTCTTGAGGTATCATTCATGATTGACTGACATAGTTGATGACTTCTATATGCATCTCTTTGATACACATCACTTGGTAAGCAAGGATTCGGCCGACAGACCAGAGTTTGAGAAAATATTGAGTATTCTGGATGCTGACTAGAAAGATGTTGAAATCCTTTGTGCGGATATATATACTAGATGGATTTCGATGAGAAGGTGTGTGTGGTATGTTGTGAAGTGTGAAGAAAAGCAGAAGAGCAGTGTGGCAGCAGTAATACAGGTCCGGTATGTGACAGGACAACAGCACCAAAGAAGAGGAAGAATGAAGTGCAGTAGATCAATGTATTGAGCCTAATCGAAACTGAACCTCAGCATATGTGGATGCCTCTTATCAGTTCAAATATCTTGTTACTTTCTTTGTACCTTGTAGACAGTGAGTCTCTTGTAGGCAGTGAGCCTCTTATGAGCAGTGTGCTCGGGCAGTGAGCCCTAATTGGCAAGTGCCATTTTTGTATTTCTATTCTTCTAGCAGAGAATACATTCTTGGGTTAGTAACCCTGTGGTTTTTCCCTTAACAGGGTTTTCCATGTCAAAATCATTATGTTATGTGAATTGATTTTGTTTTTGCTTTCATGATTATGGATGCTTATTTGTTTTGATGATGCACTAGTTATTAAAGAAGAACAAAAAGTTAAGTTAATTAAGATAACTGATTCACCCCCCTCTCAGTTATCAACAGGTGGACCCCTTGAGCTATACCCTGCCCAAAATAGGGGGGAGGACTTGGGCACCCGCGCCCTAGTCCCGCCCTATTTTGGGGCAGCCCTAATTTCTGGGTGTCAGTTTATGACCGTTATTTGGTCCTTTTGCTGACACAGTAAGTTTTAATTTTTTAAAATCTTGGCGGGAGTGCTTGTAGTTGAATATATAAGCATGCTTAGGCATTCATTTAGAGACTAGATGGCAATTGTGATGTTCAAGTGTTCTCAAGGTGATTCAAGGCTTTCATTGTGTTGCAAGAGCAAACTTGTGTGTTTTGTGTGTTGATATTTGCAGATTTGAGCATCAATTTCCTCATGGAATAGAGAGCATCTTCCTCCCATGAGAGCTTCATTACAAGGTGACATTATATTGTGTTTTCATCATTGATTCCTTTGGTTTTTGCCTTTGCCTCACAAGGGCACACACTCTTTATCTGACAACGGTGTTTGGAGACTTAAGTGTCCTCCGGGGCTTGACTAAGGCAAGCCTCTAAACACCACAACCCCCAAAACTAAATCTTGTGATTGCAGGTTACAAGTGTCGCATTTGGGAAAGGTGAAGTGGCAGGAAGGATTGGCAAGCATCAAGGATTTGAGATCTAAAGAAAAGCAGGACATAGGATCATTTCCAGGACTTGGGCGCTTGTTCTAGTGTCCTCTGTAGATAAATTTCTAGAAACAAAAGTTACAGGGTTGATCAGTGTCGGAAGGAGGTCTGGATCCCGTGAAGAAATTGGTACCTTGGACTAGGGTGCTCGCTCCAACGTCCCCAACTGTTCCTCTTTGGAGCCCCAAAAATAGGTACTCTATGATTTGGTATTTTACTTCTATCTACAAGAGCTTTTTTCGTTATTTATCAATTTGTTGCCATATTTGCATAATTAGGGTTTTAATGGTCAATTAAGCATAGGAGAAGGAAAATTGATAATTAAATTTCTTAATCCAAGTTTCCCTACATCTCACAAGTGACCTAGGGTATGATAGTGATCACCACTCGACCCTAGATCCTTGAATGTAAGGTGGACAGGAGGATTTAAACATCTAAAATTTAGAGCATTAACAAATCTAATTTTTCCCCTAAACATTTTGGTGAACCCGGCAACTTGCTGAGTGTTTGTCTTCAGGTTTGGATTGATTTCATTCATTCATATAGTCATTCATTTTATTGCATTGAGAAAAATTCAAAAAAATTGAAAAATTTGGAAAATACAAAAAAATTGCATTGTTTGGCTTACTAAATGGCATCATTTCTTTCTAAATTTTCCTAATTCATGATTTTTGCATTAGATCTGATATAAACTATAGAAAAATCTAAAAATATAAAAATTTGCATTGCATTTTTATCAGTTAATTGCTAGGGTTTTGTGAAAATTTTGACAATTTTATATAACCTAGTAATTCCAAAATCTAGGGTTAGCTAAAATCTAGGGTTAGTAGGAAAAATATTTTTCTCAGATTTTTCTACTGATTTTAGAGGCTCATTCAAATTTTCATTTGGCTTTAGTCTTGCATTTTAGTGTAAATTTGTATTTAGATTTAAAATATTTGCAATTTTGCATAGAAAATTTCAACAAAAACTAGCAATTTTGATGCATTTTCATTAAATTTGCATGGGCATTTTGCATGTTCAAGTTTGAAAATTATTTTCAGATCTGAGATTAAGTAATTTTAATAATAAATCAGACTTCAAAACACTCGCATAGTATTTTGTCCCAAGATCTCAAACCTAGGGCTTCAAAAACAACGATTTTCACTAAAATTGGCCTTATCGACTCTCCAAACTTACACCATAGGTGTGTTGTGAAAGATATTTTGGAATTATTTTGATGTTATTAGGGTAATAATTTTTTTCCCCTCATAAAAATCTTCACAACACCCTTTTAACAGGCTCTTGTAGTGAAAATTTGGTGAAAAACTACACATTTTGGCTATTTTTGCCCTAGGGTTTGACCTAGCTTGCACTCCAAGCATGTTGTGAAAATTTTTATGGATTGAGGTGACTGATATTATTGATATTATTTTATTTACCTCCTGAAATTCATTACAACACCTCCTTTTCTAGGTCTTGGAATTGAAAAACCATGAAAAATAGCCTATTTTTGCTATAATTTCACTAGGGTTTTACCTTAAGTGTATTAAAAGTGTGTTGTGTTGGACATTTTGGCACCAAGTGGATGTTATTACTGATATTATTTTCTATCCATCATTATTTTCCTCACAACACCCTTTGTTATGCTGTTTTGCATTGAATTTTGGTGAAAAAAATGCCTATTTTGGCATATTTTCACTATATTTTGACTTGGCATTATCTTGGATTTGCATCAAGAGTGTGTTGAGAGTGATTATATTTTTGTTTTGGACTGATATAATACATATAACTTGCTTCCCATTGATTGAAATCCCTACAACATCCTTTGTTTCATTCATTGGCATTGAAAAGAGTACAAAATTCCAAGCATTTTTGGTCGTCAATCATATCCTTCTCCTAGGAATTGTTCTCTTATTTTGTGCATTGTGTGTTGTATGATTTTATAATATTTATGACATGCTGTCCTAAAAATAATATCGCTTTGAGAAGAAGTAAAAGATTAATGGGATCTAGTGCTCTTGAAGAAGTTGGTACTTTGGACACCTTCTTTACAAAGGGAGAAACTCAAATTGTGCAAGATATTATACATCCTCCAAACTCAATGGAAGAACAAAATTTTCATGATGTTGATAACACTATTAGGGCAATAGGATATGTATCTGATGAGAAAATAGAAAAATTGGATAAGGAGCTAGCTAAATATCAATCATTTATGGAAAATGAGAGAATCACTGAAGAAGCTGTCCCTACAATTCACAATATAAGAGAATTGATAAAAGAGGGACAAGATGGTGTAAATGCAATTTGTGGTCTAGCATATATTGTACAAACCAACATTATGTCAGTGACCGAATGTGCACAAGTGATAAATAACACTCTATCACCATCTCATACTCAAGTTTCGACACCTATACCGGCTACATGAATATCTACTTTTACATCAACGATCTTAACAACTAATGCGAACACTTGTAGTAATGCTATCACTGGTATTGGAGTATCTAATGGAACCAATTACAAAGCTGTGGGATTTGATTTTTAAAATTTGGTTCCTAAAGGGACCTCCTCTATGCATAATTGTTCTTAACCACCCATCTATTCCACTCATTTCCAACCACCTATTACCTACTCACAACCATCTTCAACCTATCATTATGGCCAACCACCATTAACATATTCTCAGCCTCCGCCTATTGTATCTCAAGCTCATTCACCTCCTCACTTTGGACAAACCGCATCTCCCAATGATGCCATCCTAAACCAACTTTTACAGGGTATGACTGCTTTGCAACAAAAGGTAACAAATTTGACAAACTCTTCGCAGCCTAGTCTACCAACATATCATGCCCGTAATTTGTTATCCTATGCAATTTTGAGAACCCCTATTCCTGAGAGGTTTGAGACTCCTCGCTTTGAAAAATATGGTGGAAAAGGTGATCCTAATATTCATGTGGCAGCATTCACAGCTATGTGTAGTGATTTTTATTTTGAAGAGGATTTGTTAGCAAAACTTTTCCCATGATCTCTCAAAGATACTATTTTAGAAAGGTTTTGCTCATTGCCTCCAAATTCAATACACTCCTTTTTGCAGTTGATTGATCAATTTTTACAACATTTTCAAGCAAACATCAGACCCCAAGTCACTCTTATCGACTTGGTTCAATGCAAACAAGGTCCCAAAGTAAAGTTAACTGAATTCATTAGTCGATATCAAGGACTTTATGCACAGATCCAATATCAGATGAAAGATGAGGATGTTCAAAAGATATTCATTACAAATCTACAACCTAATATTCATGATAAGATCCTCTTGATGAAGTACAACTCCTTTCAACATTTATGCACCGCCCTTCATGATTATCAACTTCCGTCTAGTCAATATGAAAACCAAAACTCATCGGCTTAAGTTGGTCAATCTGCGGGTGGATCATCACAAAATAAATTTAAGAGAAACAATAAAAATAGGAACTTCATCAAGATTAATGGACCAAATACAAACAATTTTTTGAATGTTTCAGCTATATCAAATCTGAAGAAAGCATCATACCAACCAAGAAAGTTTACTCTGATACCGAGTCTTATTATTCTATCATGAATCAAGCTGTGTGTAATAACATTTTGAAGCTTCCCTCGATCAAGCATGTTGGTCCTAATAAACAAGGACCTTCGATGCTAATGCCTTTTTTCATTATCATCAGATGCAAGGACATGACACTAAATGTTGTATGCATCTTAAACATGAAATACATGACCTTATTGATTTAAATGTCATCCAGGTATCAGGTGTGAATGATAATGGAAATAAGTCAGTTGCTCCATTGAATCAAAATTTACAAATCTTCTCTAATCCTTTCCCTAAACATACTAAAAATAATATGGTGGAATAGGGTTTAGTGGAAGCAGATGAGGATGATTACTTGGACTATGATACTATTGTCGGAATGATTGAAGTAGATAAGAAACAAGTGAACAATTCACCTCGTCCATGAAGAAACAGAATTTATGCTGAGGTTCTCCTCTGTTATCCTTATATGGATCGAGAGATAATCAAAATGCATCAGAAAAGCAAGCACAACAACTGATACAAATGAGTAAGGTGGTACAGGATGATTCCCGTTACCATCCTAGAAAGATTCAACCACGAAAACTCGCTAAAAATTAGAAAAGAGCAAGATGACAATCAATAGTCAGAAATAATAGTGGTTCTCCCCCTCATAAGCACCAAAAAGTCTCATTTAAACAAGGATTTAAGGAACAAGCATTATATGATAACAAACAAAACTTTCATAAGATCCACTCAAATTTTGCATTAAATATGATCGCGTACCTCTCCAAGAGGTTCGCAAGTTCCAAGATCTAATATGTAGACCCTACAAGTAAGTATCTCTAAACCTTTATCTCTCTCGTGATGTGCTTTTCCCATGATGTGTTATGTGTTGTTTAGGCCTCCTGGAATGACCTCGGATTCTCTCATAAGGTTTGAGATACCAAGAGATTGCCTCTGTTGTGACCTTCTATTTGTATCATCATTCTTCTAAAATTGCCTCTCTGATTTCATTGTTGTGTGTTGTGTCTTACCGACATAGCGTCATGGTTGGTGACCTGGGAGTACCCTCCTACATGACTGTCCCTAAGACACTTGTTTCTCCTCTCTTATTTATTGTTTCCCTTCCTCTAGTGTTTCCACCTAGCGGGCGGATGACGAAAAAAATTTATACTGATGTGAACCTAGTGTCCCTTTTGAGAGCAATCAATAAATGGACTTAATTCCTAATATGACGATGGGGTTGTGTATCTTATCCGACGCTTGGCTAGTGGAAGCACTCATGCTTTCTACATGGTGAATTTGATGATGTTTCTGTCGCATTTACAAGCCTTAACAATACTGCTGCTCTATGCACCTTTGTTTGTCTTTGAATCTACCCTTGGTGGTACTCGATTCGGAGAGCTTCATGATATAGCCCTACGGCTATCCTCAAACTCTGAATTCATTGTATAACTTTGGCTCTTTGTGTGGTTAATCATATGCATTGATGTTGTTGTTTATCATGATGTTGTAGACACTAACATGTTTCTTGCAGGGATGTGTTTGTGGGAACATTTCGCGATCGTAAAGTACATGTCACCTCCAAGGGGCATGGGCTTTGCAAAAGTCAGTGTTCCCTTGTGTGTTTTCTTCCTACCTTAATGTGCTTGATATCGATAACTAATATCAACCACCTTAAGGTGGAGGCATATATAAGGTAATTTGTCTGTTATAGATGTTAACAATGTGTTTGACCTCAGATGCAAAGACCTGCACCTTAGGGTAGTGCATCATGCATCTTGAGTTTGTTTGCAATTAATCAATCAATCATGTAAGCCCTCTATAGAGGTGGGATATCGTGTATATCCTTTTTATCTTAAGCCCTCTGCGGAGGCAAGGATGGTGTATTTCTCAGAGCAGATTGCATCATCCTGTCATTTTCAAAAGTCCTCTACGGAGGTGGGGAGCGGTTATGTGACTAACTCAACCCTTAAGCATGTTTTCAGTGATTGTTGTGGTGAAGCCCAATCATCAGTGTGTGCCTGTAATGTGCCTGAGATGGTGTTGGAGCTAGAAATAGATACACTCCATCGCTTGTCTGCCATTTTTTCTCCGTGTCTTCAAGTGTGTGTGTTTTGGCATGCTTGTTTTGTGTGGCGTGTTTGTTGCCCCATATGCAGTATAAAGGCTTTCTCGATGAGTGCATCCTGCATTTTGGGAGGTTTTGCGTGTCTTGTGTGTGTGTTTCCCCATATATAGTCTAAAGACTTGCTTGATGAGTGCATCTTGTATTATGGGAGGTTTGTTTACTTTCTGGTACTTGCATTTGCATTTTATATATATGAGAAAAAGAAAAGAAAAGATATCATTTCTATCTTCCATGCATTAATGTGTCTTCTATGCATCGAGTGTCTTCTCCATGTTCTACGTGACTATAACTGTCTTCTCCGTGTTTTGCATGCCTGTTACTATCTTTTATGTGATTGGCGTGTCTTCTCTATGCTTGATGTGTTTTCTATGTTTATGACCTTACTTTAACACATGTATTGGCCTCGCGTTTATACATACATTAAAGTGGGGGCTAAATGTAACATCAAAAAATGTCCCCTTGGGGGCTTTTCCCTCATAAGGTTTAGCTTCTGGGTCTTTAGTATGCATTTAGGACATCTTAGTTCATATTTTGGCATCCTGATGGAATGAGACCTAGGTTCCATGGCAAATTGGATCTAGGTGGACCCCTTGAGCTATACCCTGCCCAAAATAGGGCTTGGGGTAACCCTAATTTTTGGGTGTCAATTTATGACCGTTATTTGGTCCTTTTGTTGACACGGTAAGTTTTGATTTTTTTAAAATCTTGGCGGGAGTGCTTGTAGTTGCATATATAAGCATGCTTAGGCATTCATTTAGAGACTAGATGGCAAGTGTGATGTTTAAGTGTTCTCAAGGTGATTCAAGGCTTTCATTGTGTTGCAAGAGCAGACTTGTGTGTTTTGTGTGTTGATATTTGCATATTTGAGCATCAATTTCCTCATGGAATGAAGAGCATCTTCCTCCCATGAGAGATTCACTACAGGGTTACATTATATTATGTTTTCATCATTGATTCCTTTGGTTTTTGCCTCTGCCTCACAAGGGCACACACTCTTTATCTGACAATGGTGTTCGGAGACTTAAGTGTCCTCCAGGGCTTGATTGAGGCAAGCCTTTAAACACCACAACCCCCAAACCAAATCTTGTGATTGCAGGTTACAAGTGTCGCATTTGGGAAAGGTGAAGTGGCAGGAAGGATTGGCAGGCATCAAAGATTCAGGATCTGAAGAAAAGTAGGACACAAGAGCATTTCTAGGACTTGGGCGCTCTCTCTAGTGTCCTCCGCAGACAAATTTCTGGAAATAGAAGTTACAGGGCTGATCAGTGTCGGAAGGAGGTCCGGATCCCGCGAAGAAACTGGTACCTTGGACTAGGGCGCCCTCTCGAGTGTCCTTGACTATTCTGCTTCGGAGCCCTAAAATTAGGTACTTTGTGATTTGGTATTTTAGTCCTGTCTGCAAGAGCTTTTTTCGTTATTCATCAATTTGTTGCCATATTTGCATAATTAGGGTTTTAATGGTCAATTGAGCATAGGTGAAGGAAATTTGATAATTAAATTCCCTAATCCAAGTTTCCCTACATCTCACAAGCAACATAGGGTATGATAGTGCTCGCCACTTGACCCTAGATCCTTGAATGTAAGGTAGAAAGGAGGAATTAAACATCTAAAATTTAGAGCATTAACAAATCCAATTTTCCACCTAAGTAGTAGTAATCAACTTAATTAGAGGTTTTGTGTGCAATTGGTTAGCCTTTGACCTAGTGACAATATTTGGGGTCAAGCATACATTGGATATTGCTACATTAGTGTCATCTTGTTCACCTTTCATTGTGATCAAATCCTATTAAGGATAACCTCGGGAATACCCTCTCGAGTATAGTTGAACTCAAAATGTAGGAAAGATTATCCACTCTCATTATTTGGCCTTTAACCATCCTTAATCTATTGGTAAGACCCTATTTTGCCTTCTTGATGACACCCCTAGCCTTGAAGGTGAGAATATACTCTAGGATTGTGGAGCCATAGTTTTAGGACTCAATTGACCTTTTGAGGAGATTGTTCTTGGAGAGAACCATTGTGACTTGGTGTATCCTAGAGAAATAATTTCATTCCCCACCTATTGGTCCTCTTGGAAATGAATGATTTGATAGGTATTTCCCACCTATTTTTTAGATGCATTCTTTCTTTGTGTCTTGTCTTCTCATGTATGCTTGAGTCTTGAGATGTGGATGTTAGTTCTGGAGGACTTGTTTGAGGAGTAGATGCGTGGTTATGATTTGTTATCTCCTTATGTTTGGATCTTGAGTTGTTTTGAGGTCAATGTGTTTTGAAGAGAAAAAGGAGGTGGTTAGTAGCTTTAGGCATACTACTCGTTGAGGGAATGAAGGTTTTTTTCATCTTCCTTTGGTTTGAGAAGCTTACATCTTGATTAGTTGGATGTTAAGGAGGCTTCTTATTTTGGGGTTTTGCAAAGGAGATCTTACTTTATCACATCTATAGCACATTGGTGTTGGTAGAAGGACATGGTTTTGATTTTTAGGTTCTCTCTTGTTGGTCTAATGCTTTTTCTTGGATGTTCTTGTTCACATGACATTAGTGTTGATGTTTTCATGGAGCCATTGTGATCACTATATTTGTGTTCATTTACTATTATTGTACTTCATTATTTTTTAGTAACAACATGGAGGATCATTAATGTATTTCTCTTATGATGTTGATAACTTGAGAGAGATATGGACACATGGTGAGAGAGCTATGTTGTAGTTGTTTTAGTTTACAAGTTTTGCATATTAGTGTGTGTGTTCTTCAATACTATGTGATAGAGGATTTAGCCATATCCTCTATGTGAGTGCTATTGTTGGATCTTTGGATGCCTTGATTGATTTTAGATTTGATGTTACCCATGCAGTGGGAGTTCTAGGATGTATATGTGTCCTTTGTTGGATGTTCTCATTATACTACGATGTTGAGGGTCTTGAGGTTTTTTAACACATGTTTATGTGTTTTTACCTTGGAGGAATTCTTTATGTAGTATAATGTATATACATGGACTTGTGATCATTGTGGTTTGGATTGGATATGTCGATGGCATAAGGTCTACTTGTTATGATTAGTCTACCAAAAATTGGAGGTATGGTTAGTTGGATGGGTTAGCAACTAGCTATGGTGATTAATTATTGGCAGCTACTCAGACCTATTTTTTACCATTGGATTTGGTGTTTGTGTTTGGATATTAGTTGAGGTAGGATTCTTGCTTCTATGTGATAGTTTAGAGTGGCATTTCTTTGGATTGGATCTTATCTTTTGTGCATTGACATGGTGGAGGATGAGAGGATTCATGTTTGAGATGGTGGTCACCTTGGTTATTGTTGCAAGTATCTTGATGGAACACATGGATGTTTACATGACACACATTGGGTACATGGACTATTTCCTTGATGTTTGAGTTTACTTATGACCCCTTATGCAATGTATACAATAAGTGGGAGAATGTTGAGAAAGATGTGTTGTGCACCATGCATAATGCTTATAATGTAAAATGTAATATTTAATTGTGGTGCATCTTAGAGATGTGAACATAAAAATGGGTTAGGCATTCTTGGGACCACTTGCAAGTTTTATGTGACATAGGGATACATATTTAATGTGGGTTGTATGTTGGGAAATATTTAATAGTGGGAAAACTTAATACCAAAAAGTAAATGAGGGGGAAATGGTTTAGTGAACTCATGGTTTTGAAGGACATGGTTATGTAATACCACTTGGTGGTTTTTTGCAATCTTATTTCTATAAAAGAAAGCACATGAGTAGTTGTTGAGATTGGCTAGTTGGCTTCTTCGCTAAGGTGGGATTGAGCATCTCTTGAAAATTGCATATGTGAGGAGAGGAAGCATGGATTGGGATGTGTGGTTACATGATTCTCATTTTCTTGTTCAGATGGAGTGTAATCAAGGAGCTTGATTTTTTAGAAGTATTCATGGAGACCTTTTAAGTGTGTTGTATTGTTTTCATTACTGAATAATATGTTGAGTATGGATGCTTTTGAAGGCTAGGTTTTTCCCTCACGAGGGTTTTCCTAGGATACATCTCATGTCATCTTGATGGTATTTTTGTCTATTCTTTTGTATTGCGGATTTTGAATACATGTTTGCATATTTTTCTTTCATGGGCTTATTTAGAAATAGTTTATTATTGCTGCAATTTTTCCTTTCCCTCTATGATTTATTTTTCATAAACTTTGCCATCATGTTTTTCTATGGTGTCAACTTTTTTCTGGAACTTCTTGTCCCTACCATATTTCCAACTACAAATCTTATACCTACATTCTATGGGAGATTCATATTTGTTTTCATTCTTGACTAGTTAAATGAAAGTGTACTTGACACCCAATCAATTTGAAAATTCCTTGACATATCCACTCATGCCTCATTTTTTATTTGGCTTTTTCCCCCTTTCGTGTAAGATCTACATTTTTGTTATCACTTATAGAGATGGGTTTAATAATATTATCATTCCTGCTACCTTGGGACTCCTCTAGAACATCATCTATAGAATTTACATCCAACTCATTACAACCTTTCAATGAAGTATTCCCTTGTTTGTTAATAGATGGTACGGATCCTAATGTTGTAGGTTGACTTGTGGGCCGCAAACATTGCCAAAGTACAACATTATATTTCTACATTTTGATGAGGACCCTTTACCGGTTTCAAGAAACTAGATCCTACTAAACATCTCTCATAAATTGGAAACTATACAAAATTATCCTTGTGTTTAAGGTCACGATTCATTGTCAAAGAATCAAAACCAACAATTCTCAATACCATTGTAGTAATGAAACTAAGTGGATAAAATAAAATAAAATGAATCATAGAATATAGATCCTTGGGGCTTCTCATTCATGGTTGCTAGCATCAATTATGAACTCTTTGGATAGATTTGGGATCAAGTGGGCTCCTCTCCAACATGAATGTGGAAAATTAACTTCAATGGTGCATCTAGAGGCAACCCAAGGCCTTCTAGTGTATGGTGTCTTATCAGAGACACAATTGGCACTCTCATAAAATTTTCATAAAAAAATATTGTTCTAGGGATGAGTAATGAGGTAGGAGCAAAATCCCTTCTCCTCATCTTACAACTTCTTAAGACCTATCCCCTACATAAAGTAATAATAGAAGGTGATTCGATGGTTATTCTCCAATGCTTCAAGAAGAGATATTCCTCTAATTGGAAAATACAAAATACATTGAAGGAAATATTGACTATCCTTGACACTATAGAGGAGTTCTTCATATCCCATTGTTACTAGGAAGGTAACATGATTGTAAATTTAATTTGAAACTATGGTATAGATCAATCAGAGGAAATCATTATTTGCAATCAAATTAAAAATGGTAGGGCTTGGATCGTGTGTGAGCTAACGAAAGTGAAGCATTCCTTGCTCAAACTTAATGATAGGTTAAATAGGTTGCTAATGGTGGTAAATCTTCATTATTTCACAACACATTACCAAGTAAATTTCATTTATGAGCTCTCTTCCCTATTTTCACTTATATTCGATGCATAGCATTTGGAAAAATGGAGATGATAGTGTTGGGTGTCATAGTGAGACAAATGGCTTTTATAGGTGCAATTACTTTTGTGAGGCTTAGAAAAGTTTTCTTCTTCCAAGAGGAAGATGTTAGAGAGGCAATTGTAGAGATTCTTAGTCAAGATTTCCTTGAGGATGCTATGCATAAAAAAGTAAACTTAGAGAGATCTTCTAAGTTTGTTAACAACATAATTATGATCCAAAGGGAAAAAAAATTAACTAAATATTTGGGTAGCTTTTACATCTAGGAGATTTAATGTTTAGGATTAGGGATGAGGTCAACAAAGCTAACTTGGTAAAGCTCTCTTATATGCCTTCCATAGGGTTAAAATTTTATGGTCTTGTCTCAATTCAAATTGTGAGGGCTATAGAAGCCTGCTTGGAAAAAGTGATAAAGGAGTTCCTTCTATCCAACATTTTCTAAGTGAGGGATGTTGGCTAAAACAATATCACCCTTCAATGGATATGGTGGATCTTCTTCAATCAGAAAATGATTCTTTTTCATAGGAAAGGTTCCAAGTAGTCAAGGAATAAACAACTATTATATCCTAACTTGGCGTGTTGCACTAGTGAAGCTTGAGGATGTCTTGTTTGGCCTAGTAGGAGGATACTGAGGTTTTCAAGGTTCGATCTTTCTTGTTAGGGTTCAGGCAGATCGAAGCAATAAACACTAATAATTATATGCAGATTAAATAACCCAAATATAACAATGAAGAACAACACAAAAGAGATCAACATAGAAATTTAACATGGTTCACCCAAAATGGGCTACATCCACAGAAACTTAGTCATCCAATAATTTTATTATCCAGTACAGAATAGATAACAATCTTGTGAATTTCACACCACAACATACATCCTAGCCACTTATAACAAGATTTTTGGCAGCTTATAGAATTAGGGTTTTACAAAGTCATTTTTCTTTTATCGGTTAACAAAAATTAACAACCGACTCTAAAAATGCAAAAAAGAGGGGAAAAATTTTTCTGAGGGATGTGCCCCCGAACCCTGGTGAGGATACATTACGAGTGTACAATATTTGCATGATCAGTTGCCACATACCAACAATCTCCCACTTGGAGACTAATCATGCTCCACACCAAACAATCTCCCACTTGGAGACTGATCCTGGACAACATTGCTGCACTTGTTGCTCCCACTGGATTACAGGCCTGGCCGGTTTCTTATGTCCACAATTATCAGTCGTGAAGGCCAACAGAAAATGATGAGGAAATAAATTTCTCATGTTTAACCACCTTTGTGAACATATTTGTGAATTTTCTCCAGGTTTAACTGTCCATCCTCCAAAACTGACCAGATGAAGTGGTATCTCAGCTGTATGTGCTTAGTTTTTGAATGTGGAGCTAAATTCTTATCAATATGAATGGCAATCTGGCTATTAGTGTACAAAGGGCTATCTTCTTGTTGTTGCCCCAATTCCTCCAAAAAATATTGTAACTAAATTATCTCATTGCTAGCTTCCGTAGCAGCAACATACTCAACTTTAGTGGTTGAAAGTGCAACAACCTTTTACAGCCTTGAAATCCAACTGACTGCAGTACCTCCTATAGTAAAAAAAAACCCTATAGTACTCCTCCTACTATTAATATCACCCGCCAGATCAGAGTCAACATATCCTTTTAGAGAAGAATTTGTTCCTCCAAAACATAGTTTCCTTGAAGTAGTACCTCTCAAATATCAGAGAATCCATTTTACCGCATTCCAATGTCCATTCCTGGATTGCTCATATACCTGCTCACAACTCCCACTACATGTGCAATATCTGGCCTTGTGCATACCATTGCATACATCAAGCTACCAACTACTGATGCATATGGTATCTTAGAGATTTTGTCTTCCTCCTTTTGTGTCTTCAGACACATCTCCTTAGTTAACTTAAAATGACTAGGCAAAGGTGTACTAACTTCTTTTGCATTCTGCATGTTAAATCTTTTCAACACTTTCTCTACATACTCACTTTGAGACAAAAATAATTTTTAGTTTATCCTGTCCCATGTGATCCTCATACCAAGGATTTGTTTTTCTGCACCCAAATCCTTCATAGCAAATGAATTTGCTAATTTCTACTTAAGTTTATTAATATACTGCATGTTAGACCCGGCAACAAGCATGTCATCAACATAAAGCAATAGGATAATATAGCTGCCATTACCCAATTTCTTAAAATAAACACAATAATCAAAATGGCATCTTTTGTAACCTTGTTCAGCCATAAAACTATCAAATTTCAAATACCATTGCCAAGGTGCTTGCTTAAGGCCATACAAACTCTTCTTTAACCTGCACACAAATTCCTCCTTACCCTTGACCTCATATCCCTATGGTTTCTGCATGTATATTTCCCCTTCCAAATCCCCATGGAGAAATGTTGTTTTCACATCTAGCTGTTCAAGATGCAAGTCTTCTGCAGCCACAAGACTTAGAATAGTTCTAATAGAAGTCATCATTACAACCGGAGAAAATATTTCATCAAATTCTATACCTTTTTTTATGTGCAAAACCTTTTACCACGAGTATGGCCTTATATCTTTTCTTGCCTCCATCTTCTTCCTTCAACCTGTAAACCCATTTATTTAGCAATGCTCTTTTACCCGCAGGCAATTAGACTAAGTCCCAAGTCTAATTCTATAGAAAAGAATCCATTTCCTCTTTCATGCCTAGCTCCCACTGCTTTTTGTTATCTACATGCATTGCTTCTTCATAACCTTCAGGTTCACCAGAATCAATTAATAATATAGAATATAATGATGAAGAAAATCTTTCTGGAGGTCTAGTTATCCTTGTAGAATGTCTAACACTTGCAGGAGTCTGTGGGATAACTTGTTGTTGCTGAGCATCAGGTACCAGTGGTATTTTATTTGCTAGAATCTCATCCAGCACCACATATTCCTTTTTGGCCTATTCATGCTTCTTTTCTTGCAACTGATCCTTATACATGACCTTCTCATTGAATATAACATCTCTGCTCCTAATGATTTTATGATTTTCATAATCCCATAACCGATAACCAAATTCATCTACTCCATATCCAATGAAGGTACATTTTTTAGACTTAGCCTCAAGCTTGGTTATATTTTCAATATCAACATGGACAAAAGCTTCACAACCAAAGGTTTTTAGAAATGAATAGTTTACCTTTTTACCTGTCCATGCCTCCTCTAGAATGTCACCATCCAAAGGATTTGAAGGTCCCCTGTTTATTAAATAAACAACGGTATGTACAACATCTACCCAAAAGTGTAAGGGTAGTCCAACATGCAATCTCATGCTCCTTGCACGCTCTATAATGATCCTATTCATCGTCTCAGACACACCATTTTCTTGTGGGCTTCCAAGAACTTTTTTTTGCCTATGGATTCCATTATATGAATAGTAATTTTCAAATTCTCTGCTGCAATACTCGCCTCCAGTATCAGATCTAAGACACTTCAACTTTTTTCTTGTCTCATTCTCAACCAAAGCTATCCACTTTTTAAAAGTTTCAAATACTTCTAATTTTTGTTTTAGGAAATACACCCATGTTTTCCTAGTTGCATCATCAATAAAAGTAACATAATAGAAAGAGCCACCAAGAGACAATACCTGAGCTGGTCCCCATACATCTGAATCCACAAGCTCTAATTTCTCACTCTTCTTCTTTTTCCCAAGTTTGAGAAATTAGAATTTTTTTTGTTTTCCATAAACATAATTTTTACAAAACTCCAAGTCAATCTTCTTCAAACCTGGTAGCAACTTTCTGGAGTGAAGGATCTTCATCCCTTTCTCACTCATGTGCCCAAGTCTATGGTGCCACAATTTTGTTTGTCCCTGTAGCAAGTGCTATAACTGTCTCAGTAGCAACTGTTTCTGTAGTAGCTAACGTAGAATAAGTATTACCAGTACACAAATACAATGTGCCTACCTTTTCACCTTTAGCTACTACTAATGCACCTTTAGTGACCTTCCAGACTTTGTCTAAAAAGGTAACTATGCAACCTTCACTACCTAGTTGTCCTGCAGAGATTAAATTCCTTCTCAAATTTGGAACATGACTTACCTCTTGTAGCAACCATTCATTTCCATTCTATAACTTGATTTTTATCTTTCCTTTTCCAACAATCTGACAAGGTTCATCATCACCCAAATATACCTGTCCAAAATCACCTTGAACATAATCTACAAAATATTTCCTATTGCGTGTGGCATGAAATGAAGCTCCTAAATCTATTACCCAGGAATCATTAGCATTATCTAAACACAAAATTAAAGCATCTTGTAATTTATTACTTACAACATTACCTTCCTTACTATCATCATATTGTTCATCTCCTTGTTTACCCTTTCGAGACCAACAATCCTTCTTCAAGTGTCATGGCTTTCCACAGTGCCAACAATCCATTCTTCCTCTAGATTTAGATCTACCTTTCTTTGACTTCCCTTGTGACTTCCCACGATCTGTTGGTTTTTTTCCTCTCTCCTTTGTTCTACCCCTATTCTCTATAGTCAAAGCATTACCCGATTTTGAACTCTCACCTATGCTTTTCCATCGCATTTCCTCGCTAAGAATAACACCAACAAC
Organism: Cunninghamia lanceolata; assembly: GCA_027924645.1. Classification (NCBI taxonomy): domain Eukaryota; kingdom Viridiplantae; phylum Streptophyta; class Pinopsida; order Cupressales; family Cupressaceae; genus Cunninghamia; species Cunninghamia lanceolata. Next base: position 11,526,471 of record BSBN01001272.1, on the reverse strand, counting down.
ATCATCAAATTTCAAAGTATTTGAACCAGAGACAGAGTTACTTACAACCATTACCAAGCTATTCCAGCTTTCTAGCAAAGAACATAAAACCAAGAGAGCCCTCACCTCTTCATCAAATTTCACTTTTATAGAAGTTAACTGACTGGTAATCATATTAAACTCATTTAAATGATCTGACATAGATCCACCTTCAATCATTTTTAAATTAAACAAATGCTTCATGAGAAATACCTTATTTGAGGCTAAGGGTTTTTCATACAATTTAGCCAAAGCTTTCATCAGTTCATTTATTGTATTTGCTTCTGTTATATTGAATACCACATATGGTGTCAGGCATAATCGAATGGTGCCTAGTACCTTTCTATCCAGAAGTTCTCAATCCTCATCAGTCATTGCTATTGGTTTCTTGGAGTTTCCTTCCAACAATCTCCATAAATCCTTCTAATAGAGATAATCCTCCATCTGCATCTTTCATAACTGATAGTTCTACCCATTGAATTTATATACATTAAATTTACCCTCATCCACCATTGCTCCCACTTAACCATGAGACTCCCACTCAACCGTGAGACCTTCCTATAGACAATAATCAAACACAACCCGCTCTGGTACCAGTTGTTATGGTTCAGGCAGATTGAAACAATAAACACTAATAATTATATGCAGATTAAATAACCCAAATATAACAATAAAGAACAACACAAAAGAGATCAACACAAAAATTTAACGTGGTTCACCCAAAATGGGCTACATCCACAAAAACTCAGCCATCCAATGATTTTATTATCTAGTGCAAAATAGATTACAATCTCATGAATTCCACACTGTAACATACATCCCAGCCACTTATAACAAGCTTTTTGGAAGCTTCTAGAATTAGGGTTTTACAAAGTCATTTTTCATTTTTCTTCGATTAACAAAAATTAACAACCAACTTGTCTTTAGTCATTTGTTTTGAATAATCCTTCTTATCTAATTGGTAGTGGCATTATATAATTTGAACAAAGTCTTTAAATGTCAGTAGTATAAACCATAATAGTCATGTATGGAGATACATATGTTAGTATTGATAGTCTTCAAGGGTTAGTGTTATCAAAACTCTAGTTAATTGTCTTTTGATCTATTCTGGTTGATTCTAAACTACATATGTATCTTTTTTCTACAAGTTAATATAAAGGGAGAGGGCCCTAACCCTCCTTTATCTATAAAAAATAGATCATTGGGGCCTAGATGTCCCACTACTCAATATCATCTATAACAATGAAACCAACATGGAAAATAGATAAATAAATAGGAGAAATCTTATATTATAAAACAATAAATAAATTATCACTTACCTTTCACTGACTTGCTAATGCCTATAGTTGTTTATGGATCATTACAAATAGAATTCAAGGTAGCAAGTAGGCATTGGGAATAGAAGAAACCAAAGAAAGGAGTCCAAAAGAAAATTTCCCCAAGGATGTAAAGATTAAATAATCAAGTCAATCCAAATCAAGAGTAGAACAAAATGTGTAAAAGATTACTTTAGGGTTTTAATTGTATTTATATGAATTCAAATTTGGCAAATCCCATGTTATTGTAAAATGATGGAGTAAAAATGTGGCAAATCCTACCTGATTATAAAATGGTTGATATAAATGTTGGGTGAATTAGATCATGATCAAAAACATATGTTTTGATTTTTAAGGTGATTATGGCCCTACAATTAGCATGGAATTATAATCATATTGGCAAAATTGGTCCTTATACATGGTGAAATTTTAATACTATTGGTGAATATGTTAGTTAATTAAGACATGTCTCTGAAATTCCAGGGGATTCCCCATTACAAATGCTTATTTTATTGTGGAAAAAAATTACTAATAAATGCCTCATAAATAAATTGGTAGTGATTTAACATTCATTTGACTGATAAATCATGAAATCCAGCCAATTTTGGCCCCTTGATAGTTGCATTATATTCACCAAAATTGAATTGGCCAATACGAACTATTCACCACAAAAAAATTGTTTCTCCAATTCACTTTTATGACCATGGAACTAACCTTTATGCCTATGAATTTGAACCCTTTTTGTGAATCTAAGCCTAATTTTAGATCTAAACTTCATTGGTTCTAATATCAAGAATTTATTCACCTCGATGCATGTAAATTGTATCTAAAGAGTTGTGGTGTTGATAGACACCATTTAGGAGATTTCTATGCTAGGATTGGTCTCCTTTCATTAAACCCCTATTACCAATTTAATGGTTTGGTGAAAAGATCGTAGACAAAAATCAAACATGCAATGATGCCTAGGATGCTAATGTAATTTGATGATGTAATGTGTATGTAATTTGATGATGCAATGATGATGAGGATGAAATAATACTTCTTGGATGATAATACAAATTAAGATGAGAGCTTATGGATTGATGTTAAAATGTGTAAAAGTGAATTAGGGTTTATCTTTAAATACAACACACACCACACAAGTTAATATATTTTGCACTCAAGTTGACACATAATGGATAGTTGAAGGGAATTGATTTGGGCCCAAAAATTAATTTTGAATTTGGGGTTATTTTGGCACTCACATAATTGAGTTGGGTTATTTCCACACCCACAAATTTGACCCAAGATAATGATGGATAAATTGAAGATCTAGATTGGTCATTAGGGATGTGTGTAGAAGGAATTAGGATAGATTTGAGTTATTTTCCAACTTTTATGTTAAAATGTCCCACTTATACACTATTCAGTACATAAAGAACAACCTAACCAAAATGGGCCCAAAATTAAGTGGGAAACTATAGGGTGTACAATTTTCACAATTACATTATCCCCCCACCTTGAATTTCATGTGAATTACTTTGAAAATGCATGTCAAAGTAAAAATGTGTAGTCAACATGAAAGTCAATATTTAGACACTCATAAAAGAATATAGATAAGGATGTTAATTATGTGTATTCTCTTTACTTTGAGTGCTTCATCTTGAAAGTTGCAAAACCAAAAAAATTAATGAGTACCATTTTGCATTCATTTGAAATAGGCACAAACTACAACTTGCTTAAAACTATATATAAAAAAGGGTGAAGTAGATTTGCCTAGAATGGAGATAAGACTCTACCTAATGTAAAAAAAGTAATTTGATTCGATCTAGAGTGGAAGTGGTCATGAACTAGTCATTGTGACCATACTCATCAAAGTAATGTTAGTAACATTATATTACCCCTCCAATTGGTTGAATACAAAAGATGCAAGGAATTGGAGGAGAGGAAAAAAATATATGATCATGTAAAGATTAAGCAAGAATTTAAAGATCATCATGTGATAAACATGTAACAACATAGTAAGATGTGATTGTGAAATCATTTATAGAAGAGAAAGTAAGGTGCACCCCAATGTTTTCCCCCAGTGAGATCAAATAACAAGTGCTAAAAGGATATGTTCATGCTAGCTAATAAATATGTAAGCATAGAAATGTAAGATGTCATCATGATAAGTATTAAAGTTTAATCCTCATAAACATGTGATCATAAGATGTAAATATGATAGTCATAAACATGTGTAATCATAGTAAGCATAAGTGAACATGTAATAATCATAAGAGAAGATCAATGTAAGCACATGTCAAAGCATGATGATATTAAGATATAAACATTATAAGCATGTGAAACATAAGATAAGCGTGCTAGTATAGTATCATCAAAGTAAAACAAGACAACATAAGGGAGATGACCCCAAGTAGGGAAACACAACTTGGAAGAAACACGTAACAAGCCATGAGACATAATAGAGAAGGTGAAATGAGAATGTGATCATATGAGAACAAGAGTATCATAACAAACATGGCATAATAAAAATTCTAAAAGTAAAAAGATATATAAGATAATGGAAGACATGGTGAAGAAAGAGCACAATAAACATGACATAATGAAAAGGGAAAATGTAAAACACAAAGAAAACAAGCTATTTTTTGGTCAACATGATGAGAGTGGTTTCAATCACCCCATACTTTACATCATCCCAAACCCAAATGGAAAACACAACACCTTAGTTAGACATGACAACAAAATAAGTGACATGAATAACATTAAAGTAAAAGACAACTATAAGCATATAGACATAACAATAAGGCTCAAATAGTCAAAGTCTCAACCTACAATATAGGAAGTATCTTCACCGAATAGATTACCATCTTCCAAATCATGATGAATATTCATATCATCTTCATGTAATAACAAACTATCATCTGCATGCAATATATAACTCTTAATAAATGTGCTTGAAAGAGGTGTAATTTCCAATTTAGCTTTTTGTACACATTATTCTTACTTTCTTATAGGTTGTTCTATATGAATATTTGGTGCTTGTTTACCATGTAATTCTTTCCTTAGGATCCATCTATTAGTAGTAATCTTTGATGATATAGCAAACTTTGATTTATCATTTACAAATCCTTTGTTCTTTTCATTCTTATGTGGCACATGAGAAATGGGTTGGTCATAAAGATCTCTTGAAGGCATACAAATGTCCAATACATTGTGTAAAAAATTATAGGATGAGAAACTTGAGGTTTCTTGGGAATATCATTAAGTTCTTTAAAATAAGAAGGTTCATAAGCAACTTTTTATTTATCATTTTAGGCTCATTAATTCTTATAAACTATTGATTCTTGTCTTTATTTTTATTCCATTGTTCTTCCTTATAATACTTATATAAATCATACAAAGTATTGTTTCTTTCATATGGTGTCTCTTTTGGTGTTTTAGCAAAAGTATCCAAAGTAAAATGACTTAATCACATAAAGTCTCGTATGGATCTCTATTAATTTTAGCCACTTTACCCTCATGAAAATATTTGATACATTGATGCAACATAGAAGCTGCTACTTTACATTGCTAAATTGATGGTGTTCCAAGTAAAAATAAAAATATGTCTGAAGTAGGAATGATATGGCACAAATAGACAATTATTTTGGACCAACTTGTAAATGAAAAGTAATGCAACCCATGGTGTCAATCAAAATCTCATTTGTCATCTTCAAAGACACCCTCGAATGCATATAGGCTTGTTGTTGAATATGATGATTAAATAAAAAATCTTATGTGCATACATTATCCTAACAAGATAGATCAATAAGGATACCACTAAATGTATTAGCACATAAATGACTAGAAACATACAATGGACCATTATAATTTTTATGTAGAATATCATTAGATAAAAATGTAATCATTGGAGTAGCATGAGAAGAATAATTATCCCTACCATAAACCATGGCCATTAAATAATCCATACATGAATTCCAAGGAAGACCAACATGAGGCTCACCTATATTATCTTTATCCATGTGCTTATGTTTCATATCACTATCTATTTGTTCATGCACTTAGTGAAAGTCTACATTGTTAGCTTGACTATATGATGGAAAATGATTGGTATAAATTTACAAATTCTAACGAGGAGGAGCCATAGAAGAATTGCCCCCATTATTAACACCCTCTAAATGTACGATTCTATTATTAATCAAATCATGTGCCTTATGTTTTAATGAGATGCAAATTTTTGTATGATGTTCATTAACTATATGATTTTTACAAAATGCATTATTATATCCCTTAGGTAGCCCACTAGATGGACCCAATGGATGAATAGCTAGAAGAGTAATCACATTATAATTATGCAGACTTTGAAAGAACTATATCCAAGGGTTCACTCAATCTTTTAAATTATAGAAAAGATTTAGGCTTAAAATAAATAATAGTAGAAGAATTGGCCAAATGATTGGTACTAGGCTTATTCTCTTTCTTATCACTAGACCCTTTTAAAAATCTTTTCCTTTGAAACTTGGAAGAGTAGGTGTAAATAGAAAAGGTTGAAGTGTCTACCTAGATGTGTTAAGGTGTTCAACCAACCCTATTTACACTAGATAGGGCCAATGGAATGAAATATTTTTGTTTTTGTTGTTTTAAAACGAAGAACAAACTATTTTAGACTTATCTAGATTTTATTCCCTATTTAAACTATGTTCTAACAAGCAAGGAGAGTTGGGAATGAAAACTCTAAATAACTAGAAATACAAAATCTATAATTTGAAAGTTAAACACATAATAGTAAAATATAATATTTGAGGAACTTGGAAATCAATCAAAGCAACTCACTAGCTAGGACACTAGCATAACACACTATCATGCAATCCATGTGTTGTCCAACCCACATGGTGTCGTCCTCAGATGCTATCATTCATAGTCAACAAAAAATGAAGTCTTTTGTATGGATTTTGAGAATATCTACATGTGGGGAAGCAACAACATAAAAGGAAGACAAAATATTCCTAAGAATGTACAAAATAAAAATAATTCACTTTAACAAGCTCATTTTAAATGAAATAACGAAATAAGGTGATAGATAACAAATCCTCTGCACAACTGAATGGCTCCAAATACCTATTCTAAGATAAAAGATAAGGTTGGGGTTGCTTAGGAGCTTTCCATGCATGGTCAAGCTCCTTGTTTGGTCTTTCAACCTCCACAAGTAGCTAATGAAATGAACAGTAATTAGATAATGTGTGCTCTTAAAACCCTTCATACATCTAGAGTCTAAGAACAACAATATAAAAATAAATCTATGAGTATTAACCTTTGGTTTATATAGAGCAATACCCTAGTGTGTGTGTGAGGATGAAGAGGAGGTGAAGATCTCGAGTTTCCAACAATGGTGCTACATACACAAGAAGGATTACAACAAATAACAATGATAAAGAAAATGAATCAAGAACTTGAACAAAGTCACTTGAAACACCAAGAATGAAGATAATAATTGCTTCAATCACAATGTATGTCCTCAATAGTTAGAACATATCACATAATACAATCCTAGAATCATACAAGTGGTGTTCAAGTGCTCAATAATGTTGGAAAATGATGAAGAATGTTGTAGTAACCTTAATAAATAATGTTCATGCAAAAGATAGAGAGATTTAAAAATCAACTTGTAGGGAAGATGAAGAGGCATGCAAGGGTGAACTAGCTATTGTGATTTGCTAAATGGATCCAACAATAGTTACACTCACATGTTTAGGTATGGAAAGGTGGAAGATTTGGTAAGAAATGGCCATTGTATGGTTGCAATGTCAAAGGACATTAGTGTGTTGTGCAGATGTTTGTGCACCATGTTGGTGTCTAAGTATAGCAAAGCCAACAATGACATATAATGATAGCATGACACTATGTTAATATAGAAAACATATTCACTAACACAAAAAAGACAAACATACAGAAACACCAAGCCCACATTGACATTATGGCACATGACAAAATCTGCTAGGATAGGATTAAATGGACATGAAAACATATAAGGGGAAACAAACACTAAATTGAGGTCAAATTGTAGTGTTGAAATTATAGGGTATGCAATTTTTTTACCTTATAATAAGTCATAGAAGGCATAAGAGAAGAACAATATTTCAATAAAATGAAAGTCACCAATTTGAATTCCATATTCCTAACATGAGCACACAAATCCATGATTAAAGCATAACTACTCAAGTATATTGTATCCTTACAACAACCCTTGAACAAAGATACTTTGTAACTCATTGTTGAGAAGGTGATGTTTCACTTTAGTAAATAGAGACTAAAATTTAATCACATAATCTTTAATTGTTTCATTAGGCTCTTGAGCACACTCATATAAATCACAAACTATAGTATTCAAATACATATTCACACAAAAATGGTTAAGAAAAGATTTGCCAACTTGGAAAAAAATAAACAGACCCATAAGGTAAATAATAGAACTATTGTATAGCATAATCCCTAACATGCAAGGAAATAATTTGGATAGTAATTTTTCTTCATACATATACTATAAACATCCAACTTGGAAAGATTGTCAATGCGTATTTGAGTCACCTTTTCCATTGTACATCTCAAAGTGTGGTGCCACAAATCTAACTAGTAATTGATAAGTTACTATCTCAAAATAAAAAGGACTATGTTGTGCTAGAATATAATCACTTGTATCCTATCTAATAGGTATGCCATTGACTTTAAGCTCTACTCTATCAAGCTTTTGCAATATTGCATCAAGGGTAGAAGTGAGGATAGTGGTGATGGGAACATGAGAAACAAGGGGAGGGATATAAAGAGGATGAGGAATGAGAGGTAAATATATGGTGGTAAAAAGAGGAGTCTAAAGGTGGTTAGAATGCTAGAAGGGAAAGAGTAAGGTGTGACACTAGAGGATACAACATTATTAGCATACCATGAAGATACGACACTATTAGGATAAGAAGGAATGATACTAGTAGGATGAGAGGTCTAGATGATAACACTAAAAGGGTGAATGTGAGTAGTAGGTGGGACACTAGTGACATGGAATGAAGACATGACACTAGTGGAAAAAGTAAGAGATAGGTGGGATACTAGTTATGATACTAGGTGAAGGAAAATGATAAGTAGGCCCCGTACTATTAGGTCTATCATGGGAAACATTAGAAGTAGGAGAAGTGATAATGGAGGAACAAACTTGGGTTGAAGGGGTGAAGATGCACCATGAAAAGGACTTGAAGATTAACCTTAGTAGCAATGCCTTAAAGAATATCTACATCAAAAAGCTTGTCTATCTATAACTTGAAGAGTTAACATGAAGAGCATGAACCAACTATGTAGGGGAAGCAACACTAGCTAAATTGGTAATCTCACAAGAAAGTAACTATGCAACATCAAAAAATATTTATTATTTATTTGGTCCAAGTGTGCATTATTGATTAAAATCATTCTCATTATTATTGTTATCCATCACACTAGCAAATAACTCATGATCAACTAAATTTTGAGCCAATGGAGGATTGAGACAAGGACTTCTTCTCAAAGGGGATGGAGGATGATAGTGAGACTTTGGCATAAAATGAATACACAAATCCTAAAAGGATAAATGATGATATAACAAGGGAATGAGTATTGATATAAATAAAAAAGTATTTGTTTTGAAAAATATATAAAAAATTATAAATAAAACCCTAAGGCCAAGACCTATAGGGGTGTAAGATTAGATGGGTTCGCTTAAATGAAAGAAATAAAATATCTTTCATTAAATCTAAGGTAAATAAATGCAAACAAGAAATAATAAACAATTACCCTAGACTATTGAGTTGGGATTTATAAATGCATTAAAATAAATGTTTAAAAATTAAATAAATAAAACAATGGTTCTTAGCTTAAACTTGATGAAGATTCCCTATGAGAGATATTGCCAAATGATTCACCAATTTATTAGTGCTTTGGAAATGATCAGACAAATGCCTTTGTGTTAATAAACTCTCTTTATGTCTCTTTGTTTCATTTTTGCAACTATGGAATTGGTCTTTGCACCTGCATATCTAAACCTGGACCATGGATCTAAACTTGATCTATTTTGATGTCAACAATCTATTTAACTTGATGTCTACAATGAATTTGAAGAGGTGTGATGTCAATATACACTATTTAGGAGCTTGCAAGGTTAGGATTATACTCTTTCAATGCCAAACCCGTGTTATTGATTCAACAATTTGGTGAAAAAGATTAAAAAAACAACTAACAAACATGCAACAATGCCTAGGATGTTGATGTAAGATGATGATGCATTTTTTATATGTAAGTTGATGGTGTAATGTTGATACTCTATAATGCTTTTAGATGATAATACAATTAGGATGAGAGCTATTGGACGGATGTTCAGATGTGTAAAAATGAATTAAGGGTTGTTCTTGAATACAACACCCGAGCACAAGTTAACAAATTCTACACTCAAGTTGACACATAATGGCTAGTTTGAGGGAGTCGGCTTGGGCCCAAAATTTAAATTTGAATTTGCAAGTTTTGGGGTCATTTTGCACTTGTAGAAATGACGGGCCAATTCTGCACCTACAAATTTGACCCAAGATAATGAATGGATAAATTAAAGATTGGGATTGGTCCATGTGGATGTGTATAGATGGAATTGGGCTAGGTTAAGGTTATTTGCCAACTTTTACAATTGAAAAATGTCACTTGTCTACTAGTCATTACATAAGGCACAACTTAGTTAAAATGGGTCCAAAATGAAGGGGGAAAGTGCAATGTATGCGATTCTCACCATTACAACAATAAATTCTTTTGTATCCTAGATAAAAAGAATTTGCACAAAAGTAATGAATCTACTAAATTAAATGTCAAAAAACAATGAATAAAACAATAAATGTATTTAGTTGGAAATATTGTGATAGATGATAAAAATGAGTCACCAGCCATGTAGAAATGGCATGAAGCTTAGACAAATATGTTAGAACTAGTGAATGTTTTGTTTGTTGATTTGGGTCACTTCCATGACTATGGGATTGATATCACTAGTGAGAATCTAACCTTTATATTGTGGATATGATATGGGTTCATGAATCCAATCTTTGTAAGCTTTTTGAATGTCATTTTTAGCTTGCCTTGATGTCCTTAGTATACCCTCATATAAAAACTAATTTTGGTGTTTGATGGTTTACACTTGGTAGGGATAATTTCTTCCCTCGTGTCAAAGCATGTAAATGTACCAATTCAACAACTAGATAAAAGGCCGAGGACGACACTTTCAAACATGCAAGATGCCCTATATGTTTGTGCAATGCAAATTGCCTAATAAATGCTCTTGACAATGCATGCAAGTAGTAAATGATGGGTCAAAAATGGAAGAGATCTAGATGATTAAATGATCTAAAGTGAATTAGGGTTACCTATTTAAATACAACACCAAAGGTCATAGGTAAAATGTTTTACATGCCAAGTCAACACACAATAGTCTCAAAGAGATGTAAAGTTGGTCCCATTTTTGGATTTGAATTTTAAAAGTTAAGGGGTCATTTTTGCACGTGCGAAATTGATCTAGATCATTTTTGTGACTATGAATCTAACCTAAGAAAGGAAAAAAGTAAATTAAAGGTCATGATTGATCCCTAGAAAAAAAATACAAATATATATAGATAAGGCTTAGGTTATATGTCCACTCTCAACTAAAAACATAACATTATACATTTATTCTTACATAGAAATAATTGAAACTAAAATAAGTTTAAAACTAAAATAAAAAATATGAAGATACATTTTTCACCGTTAGTTATATATATAATTATACTTTAAAGCCAACTATTACTAAAGGTATAATACTCGTGAAATATGGTAACAGCAAATAGTAAGCTACAAGATAGCAGTTCTAGTTTCACTCAACTTATTAAAAAATATATATATGCAAGCCTCTTGATTTAATATTAATATTAATGTTTAAGAGAGATTTAATAAATTGAGAAATAATTATTTAAGGCCTATAAAATTAGGAAATCTTATCAACTCTCAAAAAGTTCTGAATTGACGGGCACGAATGATTTGAAATTCCAGGCATGCCAGAGATGAAGAAGGCTTTTAAATTTGATAAATTCCAACAAAAAGATGACAAGTGAAAACTTTGACGTCATATGTGACAGAAATGACGTTAAGGAAGAAAATCAGAAGATGGGCGAATGCACTGCATTTGAGTTCTGTCCTTGTCAGCTGTCTGTGTTCTACTGTTTATTGAAAAAGTAAATGCATTGTATTTGGGTTGGAATACTGCTCATGATGTTATGGGCATTGCATTTGAGTTGGTATGCCAATTATGATGTTTTGGGCAGGTCGTATTCCATTCCCTGCAACCTGCAATGAAACTGACAGATGTTTGAAAGAACAACGTGGAATCAATGGAGTGGACCTAAGGTTGGCCACTTTCTGTTGGCTGGTTCATTGCATTTGTTTGCACAGTTTATTATGTGAGAGGTAAGATTTTAAAATGCATTTGTTTGCACAGTTTATTATGTGAGAGGTAAGATTTTAAAATGTTCACTATATTGTAGGAGAGGACCTAGTAATTGAGCACCCTAACTTTAAGCTTCTAAAAATCATATGTGGCAATTTCGAATCACTCCAAGAAATTTACAGTAGCTTACTTGGTAAGGCCCCTACTTATAACTAAGGTTTCAGGGCCAAATCATCAAATATGATGTCACATCAGCATACTTTTTGTTGAGGTGTCAAATAGTACCCCTTAAAAAAGGGTGGACCAACATATGTGCATTAAATCATATTTTGTTGGTGCGTTGATGTGGCATCACATGATTGGTTGTTTTTTAGATATAAAGGGCACATTTCATTCAATTATTAGTACTTATAGTCAACACTGACAACCTTAAAGTCACAACTACTAGTGCTAAACTTATAAAAATATTGGGTCTTAAATGCACAAATACTATCTCATGTATTGGGTCTTTTCCATTGATGACTCCCATGCACAAGTACTATATGGGAGTTGACCTTTCCAAGGAGCTTAAGGACCCCATTGCCATACAAATTGGTGAAATGTGCCATGTTCAAAGGATTTTGTATATCAATTTTTCCAACACTTATTTTTGGTGTTAATCCTTTGAACATAAAATTAGAGACTGCTCACTAGTTAATCACAAAGTCAAATTAGCCTCTAAGCTAGGAAATGATCTGCCTCAAGAAAAAAATGAAGGACAGACTAAGATTGACAACTAAGAAGGTGGCCGCAATAGACACAATAGAGGAGATCATACCAATTCTAGCAATGGAGGAATTTCACAAGCTAAAGTGATAGTACCTAAAGCAAAGTGGTATGTTCCTAACTCCCACCCAGTTGTCAACAAAAAAGCCAAGTAGGTGGTCGTGGTGTTGTTGAAACCTTCCAAAGAGTCCTATAAGGAGGTTAGTAAAACTTGCTTTTCTAGAACACCACTACCTATGAGTGTTTAGTTCTTGTAGGAATTAAGTTCAAAATACATTCTTCATTCCTCTGCTTCACCAAAGTGTCATAGGTGCTCCTACACCCTTCTCTTTCAATGGAAGATGAGAAAATTCTTGAAAAATGTCACTTAAAATTTAGAGTGTTCTTTCCAAAAAACATAGCAAGTTTTTGTAGAACAACTACTTTGCATTAGAAGGTTTGGACTTTGAGGATATGTGATGAGATCCTCAACCTTTATGAACTATTATGCATGGTTGAACTCTTAGGATATTCCCTTAGACCCTTAGTTAAGGGCCTAATAGATCTACATTAGAAGTACATTGTGTGGAAGTATAAACAAAGATTTGCTTTGGACATTCTTTATCTTCAAGAGATCAAGATAGTTGGTTTTTTTTTCTTTCTATTGTTTGTAATGTCAAATGGCTACATAGTTTTTTTAGTAGCGATCATGAGTAAGGTCATGCAGGGCTAGTAACATTTATGTCTACCAATTGGCAGTATCACTATATTACACATGGTTGTGAATTGACATGTTAGGTAAACACTTCACATAGGACCTGCATATTGAAGGAAAAAGGGTGAAAACACTAAGTACCCTAACTTCACTAACTTAATGTTGGAATTCTTAGTTACACAACAACATAACTTCACTTTAATGGCAATCATAGTACTTGAGTGACCTATTTAAATAGAGTGACACAACCAATGACCTATGAGATACAATCTATGTGGGATAAGTCCACACACCTAAATATAGGCATTAAAGCACTATTAAATCAACTCACTCTTAAAGGCATTTTAACGCCACAAAGCATAATTAAAATGAAGTATTAATAAAATAATATTAAAAATATTCCAACATCCCCCTTAATGTGAAATTGAAGGATTTACAACTCATTAAGTGTAACATAGGTAGTACATAGACATGAAAGAGAATGTGTTGATGACAATCCTCCTTTGTGACAAACTCTTACAGACAAAGTTACTATTGAAACTTGATGAACTTACTCTCCATTAATGGCTTGGTGAAGATATCCACCACTAGACCCTCTATCCCAATATAGAAACAAAATCTTTTGAATCCCTATAAGTTCATGAATCTTGTGATACTTGATCTTGATATGCTTAGTCCTCACATGAGAGACTAGATTCCTGGCAATATGAAGAGAACTTTTATTTTCGCAATGAATCATCAATGCATCTTTTGACACATGCAACTGATCTAGCATCTCACATAACCACATTGCTTCATTTGACACTTAAGCTAGTCTAATGTACTCTAATGTATGCTGAAACACTTTCCCGCTTCTTGGAAGACCATGAGATTAAAGAATCCCCTAACACAAAGATGTACTATAAAGTAAACCTCCTATCATCAAGATCTCTTGCCTAATCTAGATCTATGTAGCCAAGGAGAATGCATTCACCCCCTCTCTTGAACTTAAGTCCAAAATTTAGAGTACCCTTCACATATCTCAAGTCACACTTTGTGGCTTTCATGTGACTACTCTTTTGTTCTTTGTAATGTCCCCTTCCTAGACGTCACATAGATGAGCAATGGTTGGCCTATTACCAGGGTTCCCGTAGGTCAACAGAGTGGTTAGGGGACTTATCTAGGGGCAGTGGAGCTTTGTTGGGAGTCTTTCGAACCCTTTAGTTTAGTGTCAATTGATGAATCCAAGGATTGAATTGAAAATATTAAGGTTTTCTTTAATGGAATAGTGAAAAGTGAATAGTAACAAAAAATTAGAAGAGGAATAGTGAAAAGTGAATAGTAATAGAAAATTAGAAGAGGAATAGTGAAAAGTGCCCCCATCCTAGTAACACAATGTTTTTAAAAAATGGCACTTCCCTTTTCATGAGAAAAGACCCTCAATGTGGGAGTGGCCTCTTGGAGGGAATATTTTATTATTTTTTATGGAAAAAAGGTCATGGAGGCTATAAAGCAAGGTATTGGGCTCATTTTTGAGCATTCTATTATCATTTTTCACAAAACTAAGTGCAGGTTTGGAGCTCTAGAGAGGGTTTCAGTAGATTGCAGCTCTTCTAAGGACAAAACCTCTTGGAAGGCAGTGGATTAGATAACAACCCAGTCCACAAAACAGGGAAATCTACTATGGGTTTTCGTTTGGGCGTCATTGGACTTCATTACAGGGTAATATTGCATGTTGGAGAGGTTGCAGCAGTGGTTTATCAAGACACATTTGTAGATTGGGCTTCTTATGAGCATATAGCCTCATTTTTGTGCATTCAGTTGTTGGTCGTTCGATTTGGGGGTTATTCTCAGCCAAATCCTAGCTAGGAATTAGGATTTCAGCTACTAATTGTTCCACAAATTAAGCATTGGCTCCTGGGTATGTGATTGTCATTTGGATAGTTTATTATTGCGTCCTATAGAGGTTTCTAGGTTGCTGTTATAGTCTGATTTAGTGGAAATCAGACCTCTAAATTTGTAATCAGACTTATGTTTAGTGAGAAATAAAGCTTATTTTGGTGTGGTATTGCAATGTTTATTTGTTGGTTATATTTCTTTTCATTCGGTATGTGAATATTGCAATCAAAACCATTTCATATCCACACAAACATCAAATAACAAACTTAGAAAATCAAAACAACAATCAAGAAATCAGAATTCATTAGTTTGCACAACAACTGTTTAACAAATTGCCAAGGGATCAAAATTGAAAAATTAGGGCAGATTTGGTAAGGGATCTTTCAGTGGTATTAGAGCCATAATCCTGCCAGCCTGCTGGGTAATGATTGCATTCAATTAGTGTGATATCAGTTGTGCACAAGTCAGTTTAGATTTGGTTTTTAGTCTGGGACAGTGAAAAAGGTCATTATGGCAAAGTTGTTTAGCAATAAACAGGCATGGAAGGAATTTGAACAAACACAACACAAGATCATACGTAAATTGCAGTGTTTAGATGATTCACTTTCAAAGTTTGGACTCTCTAAAGGACTCTCTAAAGGATCATCTTCACTTTCTACTAGCAAAGGTCCAACACCACAAGAAAAAGAAGTAGTAGTGCTTAGCATATTTGAGGAGTGTAGCATTCTTCCTCAACAGATTAAGGATAATTTTCCTTTCAAGGACTATATGGACATGCATCCCAAACTATGTCACAAAACTGAGCAAGCAAGGAAGAAATATCACACTATAGCTTATGAACTATTTATACATGGAATGGATAGAGAATCTTCACATATGGGTGATACAACTCTTCATGAGAATGATTTAGTGTCTTCAAGTTCCAATAAGGTATGCAAAAATTTATATTATGAATTTGATAGACATGCTGATTTGACTCAAGAAGACATTAGGATAGCCTTGGGTAATGATTTGTCTACGTCATCCTTGCAAGAGGTTTCACAAGAGGCTTCTACATTAGAAGCTAGCATAGATCTTGTCAGCGATTTGGATAGCAATGGTATGGATTTGTTGGGTGATCATAAGGCATCTTCTAGTGTGATAGTTGATTCCCATAATGCCACATCACCTACACATGATGAAAAATCAGACTATGGCAACCAAGGATATTTGGAACAAAAGCCTTTGGTTTGGGAAGATTTGCAAGACTATTCAGTGGTGAAGGAAGATAAAATAGCTCAAGCATTGTCAAGAATAGATAGCACTCACAAACACCTAGAAGACCTTATTTCAACAGCCCAAAGAGAGGAAAGACAAAAGGGAATGGGACACCGTATCTCTCATTCACATTTGCAGTCTTACAAGGAAGCATTGAAATTAATGGAAGATGACTACTCGCAATTGCTTAGAGATAGAGACATGGCTGTCAAGTTGGTGAAAGAAAAAGATAGAGAGATTGTTGATCATTCTTCTTTTGAGTATGTCCAATAATTCCTTGCATAATTCAGAAAATTAGTCCTTTATAGCAGCTACTCCTTGGGTACAAGATGACAAGGCAAATGGTGTAGGAGTTGAACAAGATGAGAAAAGGATTGAAGAATCATACAATGAGGTACCTTGCAGCCTTGTGACATTTAGTGATAAAGAAGCTTCATTGGAGAATTGCATTCACCATGATCATATGGACAAAGAACATGCCACCACGGAGGTTATCGTTCATCAAGGTATGAGTTCATTAGATAATATTGTTTCATTCCCTCTACATCATATTGGCATGGAATCTAATAATGGGGTAGGTATCCTTGAGATGAACTTGGTTCATAAGAAGGGAAGTGATCAAGATATGGACATTCCATCCATCAAAGCTACTCCTATGGAAGAAGAAGAAGCAACACTTATTGAAGTTCAGTCACACATGGGAGTAGTAGACTCCACTCACTACCTTGATGGAGACCCCTTGTCCAAGCCTAATGTTGATGTCACTCAATGGAATGAGATTCCTGAGATGACAGCTAACATACATGGTGAGAAGAACGTGGAAGAACCCTCTACTATTGGCACTCATGATTTGAGCACTAAAGGTGGTAAGTTTGGGAAGAATTCAGGCTATAATAGTTTTGATTTTGTGCATCAGACCTGGGCAGATGTGAAGAAGACACAAGTCTTGTGTAACTATTGGGTACAAAGAGCAAGAGAAGCAAAATTAGTGTCTGCCCAAGTGAGACAACACCTTCAAGAGGTCAAGGAAAAACATGAACAGCTGGAGCAAGCAAGAAGATAAAGGGAAGCAGACTTGAGATCTTTGTCCCTTCCAAAGGAAGAGTGCATGGAAGCAAGCAACCAAGACAGAGATGCAGATTTAGATAAGCAAGAACAAAGGTACAAGTCTGAAAATTTTGGTACACCTGATTTGTATCATAAGGATCATGGTTTGTCTTTGTTCGAAAATGCTTCAAGGATTCAAGTAATGAAGATGGAAGGAAAATTTGAGCGAACACTTTGTGAATCAGACACAATCATCAGGATTTCACTTGAAGAGGAAGACATAGGGAATTCAGAATATGATGACTCCTTGATCATTCATAATAAAGACACCTATGTTGAAGACTTCTGGATAATAGGGACACATGTGCATGATAATTCAATTGGCAGTCCTAGGACAAAATTGATGACACATTGTACACATGATTCAACTTGTGGATCAGCCCTTGTTGATAACCATCCTTTCATAGGAGAAGATATGATTAAATTGGTGGAGGATACCTCACTTGAGTATGAGGACGTGTCTGACTTTCTGAGGCATAATGACAGCCCTATGCCACACCATGATATGGTAGCGAAGAGGATCAACATTAAGACATTTCATGGAGAGACTCACGTAGGACCAATATTTGATGAAGAGCATGCATCCTGGAACATGAAGGTCTTTGAGAGAGATAAAAGGACTACAAAATGGTATGATAACAACTCTAATTTTCTAGTTGGGGACAACAGCGTTATACTCTCTCAATTACATGAACTTGCAACCCCTATTCATGGAGTAATTGGTGACAATGACTTTCCAAATGATAGCTTACATGACGCATTGGTTAAGCATGGCTATTTTGATGTTGCTTCTTCTAAGAGGACTAAATTTGTTTACTTTAGAACAGCAACCATAAATCAGTCCAAAGAAACTTGTAACATACACCACTCTATACATGATGAGAAGCAGGATTTCTCTAATTTTGAATTTGTAGATGATGTTTTCAACATTAAGGAGAATGAAGTGGTGTTAGGTATTCAATGGTTGAAATCTCTTGGAAAATTTGTCCAAGACTTCAGCAAGATGATATTAGAGTTTACCCACAGGGATAAACATATTGTGCTTAAGGCACTAAAGAATGAGATAAAGGATGGGACAACTAAGAATATGTTCGTTTGCTCTAACATGGATGACTTGAGAAGCATGGTTAAAAGGGAAAGATTCAGTCTTAATTTTCTGATTTTGAACAACAGTGGTATATTCTCACTTTCTCAAGATATTGCAGTCGCTAATCATTGGGAAATGAGTGATATTGATTCTGCTTTGATTGGTACACAAGATGCATGGATGGGTCATGGTATTTTATATGATGCATCTCATTATAGGACTGATCTTAAACACTTTGGAGAAACTCAGATAAAATAGTCCCAAGAAATAATTGAAGGATGGCTTGAGAAGGCAAGGAAAGCTAAGCTGATAGCACAACAAGCCAAGCTTCATATTCAACAAGCTCGTGACACTCACCACTCCATAGAAGATGATGAGCAAGGGTCTTCTAGTTCTGAAATTGCAGTTGATGTTGGTCATTTCATTGAAGGAGATGTTGATTTTATTGATGACATTTATAATGGATCAGCCACTCATGAATTATCTTTAGTTAGTAATGAAGGCATCTACGATACATCTTTAGAGTTGTCACCTATTCCTTATGATATGATAGTTGTTCATTGGTATGATGGTAGCATAATCTTCATGGATTCTTCATTGGTAAGTGGTTGTCCTGTTTGGTTTTCCATTTCACTTTCAGATTTAACATGGTATGCAACAGCTATTGAGTTGTCTTTGAGGAGTGTTGATGACATCTATGCTACACCCTTGGGTTTGTCACCTATTTGTCATGACATGGCAGTGATCTATTTGTTGATTGGTGACTTCTTATTCATAGACTCCTTATGGATTAGTGGTTGTCCTAGTTGGAATCATATAGCACATCCTAATTTTTCATGGTTTACATCAACGATTCAGCGGTCTAGGAGGGTGTGGAGTCATGTTCATGGGTTGGACATGGAATGTGAGATGGATTCCTTAGGTTTGTATTGGTTTGATGATATCTTTGATATCACCTACATTACTGGACTGAGTTATGATAGCAAGATTTGGCGACCATTCGTGTGGGTTGTTTGGCACATGAGAGTCCATGACTACATAGTCTTGCTAATCTGCTTCAATGGATGGATTTTTCATGGTGATAGGATGAGATATCTCTTCTTCATCTTTTACAACAAGCTCTATATTTTTGTATGGAATCTGAGTATTGATTTGATTGGTGCATTATTTCACATGGATTTTATTAAGGTTGTTTCATGGCTTGTGGTACGATATTGGTTTCATCAGAGTCGAGCAACGAGTGTGTTGGTAGGATGGACACATTTTTGAGATGATATCTTTTGTCATTTGTTCCTCTATATTGTGTTGTTGGCATTTGTAACCACTTGGGTTATGATTGGATGGAGACTCTTGTCATTGGGCAATAAATTTCAGTATGCAGATTTGTTATTGCTTGAGGGCAAGCAATCCCGGGAAGGGAGGACTGTAATGTCCCCTTCCTAGATGTCACATAGATGAGTAGTGGTTGGCCTATTACCAGGGTTTCCGTAGGTTAGTAGAGTGGTTAGGGGACCTATCCAGGGGTAGTGGAGCTTTGCTAGGAGCCTTTCAAGCCCTTCAGTTTGGTGTTAGTTGATGAATCCAAGGGTTGAATTGAAAATATTAAGGTTTTCTTTAATGGAATAGTGAAAAGTGAATAATAACAGAAAATTAGAAGAGGAATAGTGAAAAGTGAATAGTAATAGAAAATTAGAAGAGGAATAGTGAAAAGTGCCCCCATCTTAGTAACACAATGTTGTTTTTAAAAAGTGGCACTTCCCTTTTCATGAGAAAAAACCCTCAAGATGGGAGTTGCCTCTTAGAGGGAATATTTTATTGTTTTTTATGAAAAAAAGGCCATGGAGGCTATAAAGCAAGGTATTGGGCTCATTTTTGAGCACTCTATTATCATTTTTCACAAAACTAAGTGCAGTTTTGGAGCTCTAGAGAGGGTTTCAGCAGATTGCAGCTCTTCTGAGGACGAAACCCCTTAGAAGGTAGTGGATTGGACGACAACCCAGTTCACAAAATAGGGAAATCTACTTTGGGTTTCCATTTGGGCGTCATTAGACTTCATTATAGGGTAATATTGCATGTTGGAGAGGTTGCAGCAGTGGTTTATCAAGACACATTTGCAGATTGGGCTTCTTACGAGCATATAGCCTCATTTTTGTGCATTCGCCTACTGGCCGTTTGATTTGGGGTTTATTCTTAGCCAAATCCTAGCTGGGAATTAGGATTTTAGCTACTAATTGTTCCACAAATTAAGCATTGGCTCCTGGGTATGTGATTGTCATTTGGATAGTTTATTATTGCATCCTATAGAGGTTTCTGGGTTGCTATTATAGTCTGATTTAGTGGAAATCAAACCTCTAAATTTGTAATCAGACTTATGTTTAGTGAGAAATAAAGCTTATTTTGGTGTGGTATTGCAATGTTTATTTGTTGGTTATATTTCTTTTCATTCGGTATGTGAATATTGCAATCAAAACCATTTCATATCCACACAAACATCAAATAACAACCTCAGAAAATTAGAATAGCAGTCAGGAAATCAGAATTCATTAGTTTGCACAACAACTGTTTGACAAATTGCCAAGGGATCAAAATTGAAAAATCAGGGTAGATTTGGTAAGGGATCTTTCATTCTTGCATAAACTTGGTTGCTAGCCCAAAATAAAAGAGATATTTGGCTAAGTGTGAGTGATGTACAATAAACACCCCACTAGCCTCTGACATTTTGTAGGATCTATCGCATTTGTCCATGTATCCTTTATCAACTTTATAGCAAGATCACATGGAGTTTTGGTAAATTTTGTACCTTCCATCTTGAATCTTATCAAAAAATATTTGGATTACTTTTGAGAACAAATATGTCCTTCCAAATGTGCAAAGCTAGAAATTAGTGAAGAAATCCTAAATCTATCATCTCAAACTATAAAACTAACTACTTCTTCATTCTAGTAATAAAATCAACATTGTTCCTTGTTAGAATCAAGATCATTCATAGAGAGAACAATAATGAAAATTTCCCAATTAGTCTTCTTAACTTATAGATCCTTTTCAAAGTTCTTGAAACTGAACTATTGAAGATATCGACCAATATTCTCATACCATACAGGTGCTTACTTCAAGCCATATAATAACTTCTTCAATCTATACACCAAATATTCCTCTCCTTTCATGAATTTAGGAGGTTGTTGCATGAAGATCTCTTCCTTAAAAGACCAATAAGAAATGTACTCCTGAGATCTAATATGATGCACTTATTCTCACCATGGTGAACCTTACAACTAGAGCAAACATCTCATTATAGTCAACACCTTTGGGATGTGAGTACCCCTTGGCTACAAGTTGAACTTTATGCATCTCAACTTCTACTTCTAAAGTCAACTTGGTCCTATAGACCCACTTGCAACCAATGAACTTCTTACCTTTCAACAAGTTGCATGATTACCAAGTTTGATTGTTCATGAGAGAACCATATTCATCATGTATTGTTGCTTCCCAATGCAAATTACCCTTGGCTTCCTTGTATCTCTCTAGATCATGCAATTAATGTACCTTATCTATCAAAGCATGGTTTACAAAAAAACTTCCTATATTCCTAGTATCTAACACATCTACCTTCACTAAAGCATAATGAACTGCCTATCTAGTCCATTTAAGCATTTTTATACCCTTGTTAGGGGATACTATCCTCTCTTGTGTAGCCTCTTCCCATTCTTCATCTTACTCAATGACCACTTTTATTCACCCTTCATCTGTATTCTACAAATTCAGCATCAAGAAACCCTGAGTGGGAGAACACACGTTAGGAGATAGTGTTCTTAATGGTAGAACATGGACTAGGAATCATAGTGTTCTTACCATCTAGTCCACTCTTCCCTTCATAAACTATCACATCTCTGTGAATGGGCACCTTCTTATTCACTTGATCTCATAGAATCCATGCCTTGGATTCTTCACTCTAACCAACAAAGATGCACCTTTAACTACTCACATCAAGTTTGTTCTTGTTCTCATTTAGGAACATGTGAATAAGCAACACACCCAAAAAATTTGAAGTGAGACAAGCAATACTTCTTACCACTCCATTTATCCTCAGGAGTCACCTCTTTCATAGCCTTTGTTGGAACTAGAATACCAATATTTCAAGAACAATTCATTGCTTCTTCCCAATAATCCTTAGGAAACCTTCAAGATAGCAACTTACACATGGCCATGTCCATGAGAATACAATTCTTTCGCATAGCTACCCCATTCTACTATGGAGTATGAGGAAACATAAATTCTCTCACAATGCCATGTTACTTAAGGAAGTTTGTGACTACCATACCATTATTTGTTTGCAACTTCTTTGTCTTTTTACTAGATTGATTATCCACTTATACCTTGATGACCTTGAAAGACACAATACATCATCCTTTTTCTTCAAAAGTAAACCCAAGCTTTTATATTAAAGTCATCAATGGAGACCACCATATACTTCAAACCAATATATATGAATTTATTGGTTGTGGACCCATTAATTCATTATGAATCAATTCAAGTTTCTTTGATGCTCTTTGTGTATTACCCTTATCAAAGGGTTCTCTATGATGCTTTCCATATGCACACCATTCATAAACACTCTAGGATGCAGTGACATGTAGAACATCATGTGCCATATTATGCCTCTTCAAGAAAGCAATACTCTGGTAGTTAAGGTGTCCTAACCTCTCATGCCATTAATGACTAGAATCATCCAATAAGACAATTAGTGTTTGATTCTCCTTACCAAAATTTATTAAGATCCACCAGTTATCTTTCAAAGTACTAATTGCAAAAAAATATAAATTGTGAACTTTAGATCTTTAATCCAACATTCATTTCCAAGAAACTCAATCATGTATCCTTGTAAAGTAATTTGTCTCATCAATAAGATATTCTTTTCCACTTTGAGAGTATACAAAATATTTTCAAATAAACCTTTCTTGAATTTCACTATTCTCACACTAAGAACTAGTATTGAACCACCATCACCAACCATAATAGTTTCAACACTAACTCCTTTTTTGTAGGAAATCAAACCACCCTTGTCATGGATAATGTACTTATGGGCACTTGTATCAAAAGACCAGTATGATGTTTCCTTAGTAGCACTAACCAATGTTTTCATGCCACCAACATCACCATATTGAGAAGTAGATGATTCTACAACTTTCGCAACAATTCCAACTACTTTTTGCCTCCTTTTTGTTTTACAAGAAAACTAGATATTTTGATTTTCTATGACCTGCAAAATTTTTGGACCATAATAAATGCCCTTAAACTTTAACTCTTCCTACTTATCAACTCACTTAGAAGATTGATCATTATATTATTCCACTTTATTATGTCCTTTCTCTTGTTTGTTATTCTAAACGTTTTTATTCTTTTGAATAGTTGAGTCTTCAACATAGACACAAGGGATTGTAAGAGGATGATGAAATAAGTATATTGAACAACTATTTTGACTTATGTTCTTCTGCTAATACATGTTTCTTGAGATCCTCCAACTGTGAGTGTTCTTCATTTTATTACCATCTCACATGAGAGTTAATAAATTACTATTTGTCACTAGAAGATTATCCAAAACTAGGGTGTATAGCCACTTAGCATCTCGTTAAGAGGTTTCTTTTATAGCCACAAGCTTGGCCCTATACCCTTCCAACTTATTCAAATAGATGAGGCTATTGCACTCATCCTCAACCTTGTGTCATAGTCAAATTCACCAATTAATAGGTGTCACTAATCTCATACATCTTCTATAATGCCCATACATCTTCTATAATGCCCCCAAATCACATATGGAGTGCCACACTTAATGAGCTGCATCTTGATGGAAGTAGTGACATACTTTAATAAAACTGCTCTAACTTTTTGACAATTCAAACCGTGTTGGTACTGCACTAAACTATGTGTGGGTAATTGAGATTTAGTTGCATCTTGTTTAACAATGTTCCAAAATGCATGTTCTAACAAAAGAGTTGTCATGTTTCCATTCAAACTAGTTCTCACTACCAAGGAGAACTAGCTAATCCATGTTGCTCATGTCCAAGTGTAATAGGTATCAAATGTTTAAGGTTTTCCCTTATCACTACTAGAAGAATTCCTTAACTTATCACTCTTGTCTTTTAATAAACATATAACCTCGATAGCCAAACTAATCAATATGCTACACCTTTCTATGTATTCACTGGTATGTGGAAGAGTGATGGCATGTCAAAGTAATCCTCTCTATGTACCAAACCTTTAGATAAACCCTATATTATGTGGAAGCAAAGTGGTATAGGAGAGTAGAGTGGTACATGCGTGTATAGTGGTATGTGAGACATATGCAAGAGTAGAGTGGCACTATGATAAATCGAAAGGAAAGGTCTTGGATCTATCTAATGGTGTACCTTCTCATAGGGGGTATTTCAGAGGGTAGAATAAAAAGGGGTAAAAGTAAGCATGGAGGGTGATTTGAAACTCAAAGGAAAACAATGATAATAGGGGTAGAACCTAAATATTGAGAGAGGGATGGGTAAGTATGGAACACCATGTGAGGATATTTTATATCATAATTGACTTTTGCTATAGTCATGCCTTGTCTTGAAGCATGTTGTGCATCACCATAAAGTTCATGAAAATTTGTGTGGATCAATAAATGGGACCACAATATAATCATATATATGCTACTCCTTGGAAGATGATGTGTCATGAGAAAAAATAGTCTATAGGAGAGTCATTATGGCCATTTAAAAATGATATATCAATAGGGAGTAGAGATAGATCTATAAGACCACCTAAGGAACAGTTGATACAAGTTGAAATAGTAGAATTACTATACAAGCACTCTCTAAGGTGAAGTAAAGTACTCAATGAAGGCATGCCAAAGAATAATGAATTAAGTACAAGAAATATAATACATAGCAAACCATTTTAAGGCCACATCCATTAAAATTTCTCTAAATGTATGGGTTAGGAACATATCATCATGCATGGTTTCATAATGTAAAAGTAAAAATGAACCGACATGCAATGGTGCATTAGTATTGCCACTAAAGATATCAACTATGATGCAGGAGCATCCACGGTCAATGGTAATCTTGCATCACCAAAAAAATATTGTTATTTTAATTTGGTTTGTTTTCAATAAGGTTTATGGGCTTAGGAAATAATATTTTAATTTGCAACAAATGTAATTTCCCTTGGGTGCAATTGTAAATGTAATTTAGGTGGGATTTGACTGATTTTGTCATAAGTGGGGCTGCCAAGAATCTTGGAATTGATTTCCAAGAGGTGGGGCTAGAAGCTTTGCATGTTGTTGCATGTCTGGGTCATTATTATGAAACCTAGTCTTGGTAAAATGGGCATAACTTTCTCATATCTTACTGAAATTAAGAAATTAAAAATATTTTGGAAAGCTGGAAAGGAGAGGCATGAAACCTAGAAATCGTTTTAGAAAATCCTAAAAATTGAGGGAGCGATGATAGGTTGGAAGTGACGGGTTTTTTTTGTGGATTTGTGGAGGTTGTTTTGAGAAACCAATAATGGTTTTCTTCTCACGCAATTGCTACATATTGAGGCTTACTCATTTGGGAGAGGAGCTTTTGGGATGAAGATATTTGCATAGCCAGATGCTGCTAGTATGAGTCCAGATTGATGAAGACAACAATTTGTTGCAAGTGTGGATTGTATCTCTCAGAAGCTCATATGCTTCCATATTTTGTAATGAAATTTCAAATTGAATAAATATTATTGTGCATATTTCTCTTCTTCTATTTGTTGTTCCATTTTATTTTCAGCCTTCTTTCAGAGGCTTGTGAAGTGTTTTGTTGCAGATTTCTAGGTGAAGACAATCCTCTCTGCATCAAATTGTTAGGTCTTTACTAATAGTAAACATATGCAAGCCAATCCATCATGAAATAATGAATCATCAACACCATCATGTGTAGGAGAGGACATAAAATATTCATCAATTAAGGAAGTGTCACTAAGCTCCTCATTAAATAAACCATCATTAGATCACAAGTCTATGGACATAGAGGAAGGACTATCATGATTTATATGAGGGATACCATCCTTGTTAGGTTGATTAAATTCATGAATAACCCAAAAAGAAGTATCATCATCTATAAGTGTAGAACCATCATGTATCTCATGAACCACAAAGAAAAAGTGAGAACAAGTTCTAAAAAAGATAAAAAGAGCAACATCTTGAACCAATTTATCAAAACATGAAACACCCTCCTTTTGATAATAGTATGTGATGTATTCAAAATATGAGGGGTTTGATGCAACATCTTGTGAAAACATCTTAAGATTCTTGAGGTATGCAAGAATAGAGACCAAGGATGAGGGTTGAGTGGGATCCATGATTAAGATTTTATAATGAAAGGCACACACAAAGTTTGAATATGAACTAAATATGGGAAAATTATAAAATCACATCAAAAATAGAAATGAAAATAAGGTCCGAAAAACCTTAGGGAAAAACCCTAGAGGAGTTCAAAATTTTGGGTTTAGAAAATGTAGGGAATAAAACACCCCTACAAATATATCTGTGTGGATAAAATCAATTTAAATCTCTCAACTTAACTAGATATAAGGAGATGAGAATGAGAATTGAGTAATCTACAATAGAAATAAATTCAATTTGACTAAGGTGAGGGCTTACCTCAAAATCAATGCAATATGGAATTTTATCTAGTGCTAAAGAACTAAGATGCCTAGAAGGGAGAAATACTTAATCTTAAACAAAAGAGTTACTACAGAGTTACAAAATCTAAAATAATTTAGTAGAGAAAGAACAAACAACGTAAGATATGCTTTAGGGAACCCTTTTAGGAAAAAATAAAGCAAACAATAGCACTATTTTAAATATCATTCATAATAAAAAGATTACGATACAACAACAATCTAACCTATGTTATTCAAGAGATCTTCAACTTATAAAGAAAATCTAGTAGCCTGTACTTGCTTCCCAAACACAAAAATATAATCTCCAAACCTAACATTGGATTTATAACCAAAAGCCAACTTTAACCAATGCAACTTGAGTGTCTCAATTCATGTGATAAAGAAATACATTCAAAAACAACCTCTCAAGAATACATGATTTTAAAGCAAACTTGACAAGAAAGTAACCTCAACTCCCAAAAAATAAGGACTTGACATATTGGATAATTTTAATATTTTCCTAGAGAAGTGCACCCAACATTAGCCTAAGTGTAAGTAACAATGTTTGCAAGGCTTACAAGATGTACAACACATGCCCAACCTAACAATAAATGAGCCTAAGAATTTGAGGATTTGGGATTAGACCATGCTTGCAATCTAGTCTAGTTGGTGTGGTTATGTCCTCATGGCACAACTATGTCTTGAGTAGAAATAGACCTTTTGTACTTGCAAAATATGTCCATCTAGATTATATCTATGTAAGGAAAGTTTGGTGGTGCTATGAAGCGCCATAAGGACTTGCTCTAACAAAGGGGAAGAACGCTCAACTTCCTCTCTAATAGTTAGTCCCTTGGATTGATTCAACAATATCAAAAACAGAGAAATAGAGAATGTTGGATGTCAAGTAATTGTGCTTGATGTAAACTAAGACTAAATGTGTGATTGAATATGTAAAATGAGAATTGCCAATGTTTTTTTTCCAAATGATATTCAATGTGATCTTATGATGATTAAAAATGAACTGGGATGATTTCTTTAAATACACATACTTAAACACACAGTATAAAATTTTTGGCTCCCATGTCAAGAAGTAATGGTTAGATCCTAGGATTGTTGGCCTTGGAAAGTGAGAAATTAGAATTTAGAAGCTAGGGTGTAACCATACCTATGATCTACCCCAGGGGATAGAATCTTAGATGTAATTTTGTCTAAGATGGGAAAACTATTAGGAATCAGGTCATGTATGATTCAGACAAAAATCTTTTACAAGTATCGAAGGCCTATTTTTGCTTAAGACAAAACCATGCCATCAAGGTAGAACAACACCAATTAGACTAGTTTGTAGCAATGGTCTTGTCCTAGATCCCCAAATTTTCAAATTCTAGTCATTTAAGATATTAGGTGCATGCATAATCAACCTTCTTTAACTTAAGAGCCAAGGACACAACGAAATTTTTTAAATATTATAGTTGCACATAAATATACAAATGACATATCATTAGGTGTGAAAATAATGACATTATCACAAAGATATACATGTGCAATATTAAAAATTCTTAAATATGTCCTTTAAGTCTTATTTGAAAGAAGTCAATTATTCATATACCTAATACCTATGAACTGCAATTTTTTTTAATAAAATATCTTATCCTCTCGATTAAATGAAAAAAATTATTGGATTTTAAAAGTCTTGCTCGTCATAAGCAAAATGTTTATCAACATATATCGTTTTAGTTCCACTTTTAGTCTATTAAACAAGCCTATAAAAGATGTGGGTCATCCTAGTAGTTTAAGTCCAAAAATTATTATCAGTATTTGAAGCCTTTAGGAAAGAAAACTTCTACCTAGTTGTGGTAAGTGGATTCCACACTCATATTTCTCTTACCATTTGACTTAGCCTTGTCGAATAGATTTGGATCAAAAGATGCGATTGGATAACGATTCGTTTAACAAACATTAAAAAGAAGAAAACTTTGACGTCATGTGACGTCAAGGGAACATGGGCAAAATTGGTATGTAAACTAAGTGCATTGGATGTTGTCCGTCCAATCTCTATTGTAGTCACACCTTGAAATCTTGAGAAACATGGATTTCATGGCGTCATAGCAGATAATATATTAAGTGGGTATTAATAGAGTGGGATTATATTGGATTTGAAAGCAAAAGACGCACATTTAAAATTGAAGAGGAGGAGGGGAGGTAAAATTGGACGAGTCAAATATGTAGGCACATAAATGGACTTAATATAAATCCAGACATAGATTTTACCTTTGAATTTTCAAATTCAAAATATCTTAGGTTTAAGTTAACTCCCTTCTTACAAGTTAGACTTTTTATCAATTTGAGCACAAAATGTGTTAATTTGTGTGCTAGGGTGTTGTATAAAAGAACAAACCCTAATTCATTATTGGATTATGTAGGAATCAATAAAGAAGCTCTGTTACACATTGCATCATCATAATAAAAGCATAGCTCCAACATGACATTAACATACACATGTCCAAGACATATTGCATGTATGCTTGACATGTCTTTGATTTTAACAAAATTGTTGAATCCGATCTACAAGCTTTGGCATAAGGAAAATATCTTTGCTTGGCAAGATCTCAAAGGTGTTTGCCAACATTTCAAATATTTAGATACATTTTTCAAACAATGAGGCAAATCTTTGTTTGTAAGTACATAAGGTCTACAATTAGTAGGGTCGTATCTGCATAGCAGAATTGATTCCTTGGAGTAGGTTCAAATCTGCACTTACAAAGTTCATCTTCACACCCATGGAATGAACCAAAGTGACAACTAGTTAGTTCAGTAGTTTGATACTAGTTGTTTAACATATTTCTGAGCATTAATACCAAGGTAAATCACATAGTGACATTTGTCATCATTTATTCAATATTGAACCAACAAAATTATATTTATTTATTTCTATGCACATTTATTAGCTCATATTTACCATTATAGCCTCAACTCAATAATCTAGGGTTCTTTATTTATTGTTTATTTAATTTACCCTGAATTATTTATGTAGGTGTGACTTATACCCTTACAACTATTAAAGTTACAATTATTTATAATAATGATTAGATTAAAAAATCTAGGTACATGAAATTTTTGATTGGTTATAAAATTCAAACAAAGAAATGAATAATTATCTACAACTATTTTTATGGTGTGTGAGAAGATGACATGCTATGGGGAAATCAAGTGATTTAATTAGATATAATTTTCCTAGAATGAAATTTTTATGTTTTAATGAATAACAAGGCAAGTGCAGGGAAATGAGGGGCCAAAAGGGAGTCTTAAGTGGCTACCTTTCTCTTGAAATTAATGAAACTTGAACTTCAACGAGTAATTCGAGATAACTATGCTCAAAATTTGAAGATGTGATAAGAATAATTATTGTAACATTTCAAAAATAGTTTCTAAACTACTAAGTTATTTGAAAATGAGGAAGATTAAGAGGGTTAAACATTGAGCACACATAGAGGTGGTCCTATTTTTGTCACTAAACTATAACATATTGTTGAACATGCACCACCTTTTGTGTTTCATTAAGTATTTCTACAAAAAACACGTTGGTCCAAAAGATAGTTAAGAGCACGTAGTACAAGTTATATATATTTTTATACATTTTTTGAATAGTTTTTTTGGGTGAATTTTTGAAGTGGATACATCTTGAAAAATTCATCACTAAGTATGTGTGTCATCTAATTTTCACAAAAATAATAAAAAATTATATATTTTTTCAATGTGTAGAATGAATCATAGAACAAATTTGTATATTTTTTTCAAATTTAGATAAATGGATCGAAAAATATGAAAAAGGCAATACATGTGTATTTGAGGCATATGAAAATACAACTAAAAGTAAATGAATATTAAAACCTTAATTTATTCTAACTATAGAAAACTTATTTAGTTAGAAAGCTAAGAAATAAATCAACATTATAGTTTTTTTGTGGAATCTCATGATAAAACATGTTGAGCTAATGAGAAGGACTATTGAACTTTCCATATTTCATGTAAAACATGATTTTAAGAGCCTAATATGTAGGTCCAACCCTCAAATTTAAAAATCTAAGCCTTAAGGGTAGTGCTTTCAAACTTGAATTTAAGAATCATGGTCACATTATAAAGTGATCATGTTATGTTTTCATAATGTCATGCACTACTACATGATGGATTTTGCTTGTAAATGTTTTTTTTTTATATAATGTGATCACATTATAACATGATTGCCTTATAATGTGAGTGCAAATTATGGCTTAGGTATCAATGATACATTGCATGTGCATTTTAGATAACATGATTGAGCTATGCATAACATGATCATGTTATGGCTTAAAATGAGTTTTGGGCTACCTTTTGGCCCCCATCTCCATGCACTTAGCTATTAGTGGTAAACATTTGCTAGATGGATAAATTATGTTAATTTATAATGGATAGTAAAGAATAATGCAAATAATCTAATGTTTTAATATTCAAGTTTGACTATGCGTAGGGAAATAAAATTCAACCCTAAGGTTATTTAGGCCTAATACATTGATATAAAATAGTAAATGTAATTAGGCTTAAATAATAGAGCTAAGAATATAAATGTAAATGAAATTGAGAGGGTTATTATAGCTTAGCTATGTTCTTATCAAATTTTAGTAGTCGATGATAGATTATTAGCTTGTAGGATGTAGTTGACAAATCAAACTTTGAAATATGGTATTGAATTAACATTGTCATGACTCTCACAAACCTATTGAGGAAGTCTTCTTTACTCCTAGACATAATTGTGTTGATAGCCTAGTCCTTTTAGTGTAGTTTATTCCTAGTGGTCTGGAAATATCCTTTGCTCCCGTAAACTTATAGAACTTGTTTGCTTGTGTGCTTGAATATGGTTGGTTTTGAGGAACACCTTGAGGAGATGTTGGTGTGAAGAGGGAAGTGTGGAAACTTCCTAATAACTAGTCAATCCTTTTTGTTGATGAATAAGGTTGGAGGACACACCACACAAAGATGAGAAGTTGATGTGTAGTATTTTTTGATGGAAGTGCTAATGCAAGCTTTGATTCTCTATATGATGTGATAGGAATGAGATCCAATTAAATCCCATCATAACTAAAAACCAATAGACTTCCCTAAATACAAGATACTAGGTGTTCAATCTAAAGTGTTTTAGCACACAAGCTAATAACTAACAATCATATTCTCCAAAAAGGTCAGTTGGGAAAGTGAGAAAATCATCTTGAATTTGGAGGACTAAGTCACAAGTGTAAATCCTAGATCTACATCCACATACTAGTCCATGGTGACAAAAATTGACAAATATGGACTAATAATGTTCTACAGTGATGGATTATGTAGCACTATATCAATGCTAGACATCAATTTATTAGTTTTACATGGATTTTTTTTAATTTACTTGTTCATAAAAGTAAATAGCACATGCGGATAGGTTTGCATCATATCTCCTAGTGAGAAATCATATCATTATCATTTTGATTTTGGGGAAAAAATAACTATTATGTTGCATAACATAAACTTAATCTTTTGAAAAGTAACATGGTATCCATTTATTTATTGTTAATATATACCTGGTAAAATGCTTAAGACACTATATCATTTATTTTATTCCACAACATCTAATTTATTTTATATTTTGATTATGGGTAAATGCTTTTGGCTAGAGATATGAACTAAAATACAAAGATCATGAAAGATACATCAGAGATAAAATTAAAACAATTAGGGACAACATGAAACAGACAACAAAAAGGCTGCAAAACAACAACAAACCATAGAGTAGAGCCAAAACCCCCAAACAACTCACCATAAGGCACCTTCCAAATAGAGAAACCACAAGGCTAGTCCACTCAACGTGACATAAAGTCAACAATCTCTAGTGAGTTTAGGACTCAAGAACCATCCCTTCCCATAAACTCATTACTACGTAAGTCCTTTCTAGTAAAAGAAGCCAAAGACAAATTAGAAGAGGGCATGGGATAGGAGGCTTGTAAACCCTCAACACTTGAAGACCCACATGATCCAGGACATCTTATTTTTAGACCAAACTTATTTTATTTCTAGAATATCTCATTGATCATTTTAGAATAAACTTATTTTCTACAACACTTAAACGAGATTATAGAAGGGAAATCACAATAATAATTTAATAGATTATATTTGTAAAAAATATAGTAGGAATATGTACATACCTACTTTAATACATCAAGAATCATACATAAATATGTTGTTCATTTCACCATGTCAATAATAACTACATGATCAATTTTAAATGCCTTCAATTTTCCTTTATATTGTCAAGCAAATATATGATGAACCATGAAAAAAGATGCATTAATATGAACTTCAGATATTGAATTGATTTGAAAGGATTATCATCTACACTAGTGAGGAAAAGGAGTATCACAGAGGTCCTGTCCCTCCAACCATAAAGACATTAACTCCCTTGCACACTATTTGTGAAAAAGAACACAAACCTTCTCTTCATGGGATGCATCAATCAGAAACATTGTAGGTGAGAGAGAATCAAGAATCTTGAACACAATAATCAACTAGACTTATCATCACATCATGTAACAAATTCACATCACATAATAAAATCATAATACATACCAATATCACATAAAAAATAATAGTACTTATACTTTAATAATCCTACCTAGAGGTGTCTCAATGTGATCTAGGATACTAGCTTTGAATATAATCTTACTAACCTTATACTAATGGCACAATCATAGTTTAGTAATGGGGAAGAGCCTTTTTGCAGTTCAGATTGCAATTTTATTAAATACCATCCAACAATCAAAATGTATAGTTTGCTCTAGCTAGAGACAGTTATTTTATTTGCATTAAGCACCTCAACACAAGTTATGTCTTGGTCAAACCATATGAGACATAATTTAATCTATGTCTCAAGATGCACTACAAGCCTAGATTTTTGCTACAAAATAAACAAAAGCAATCACTTGTCAGTTATAATAACACACATAAAAAAATCAAGCATGTAGACATAAATCATTTGGTGCAAATGAGATTAGAGTGCCTTAATTAGACCACCTAATCAAGTGGCTCAAACAAAATTTTCCATCATGATACAAATTGGAAGGCACAAATTATGCAATCAATAACTCAATTAGTCTAATTCAAGCAATTCACCATAATATTTTGGAAAAATTTAAAAGCTTTACAAATTTTGTCAAAGAAATTAATTATGTTTTATTTCATCAGCCTCTATGTAACATTTACAATTGATTTTATTTTCTTAGATTTTATCACTCAGAATTTAAATATGCATTCTTCAAATACCTTGCTCTCTTGTGCTTTGATGTTATTGTTAGGAAAAATGCCTCAACCTTGGAACTATGAAAGGTTACTATTCTTCCCAATTTTGGAATTTTCGAATACCCTTTGTCTTGAAGAATGGTGAACTTTCAGAGTTTCCAAAAGGGCTAAAAATGGTAGGGCTTACTATTTTTAGTAACTCTACATTTGAACTTGGATGGACCCAGATTTTTTTCGAAAGGTGCGGAACTGCTAAGTAAACATCTTGGGTGAGTTTTGACTCAAGATCATACCTGGATTGCGAGATATTAAAGTTTCTATTTTTTGAAACTGTCGAAAAAAATTTTGAACTCAGTTTTGAGGCATTTAGAGGTTTCTAAATGCCCCGAAAGTTGTCATAACCAGATAAGCCAATTATAGATTGATATATCTCTTCACGATCTTTCCGACACATCAAACAATTCGTTAATAGAACACTTGGATCAAAAGTTATGGCCTCTGGAAGTTGGACCTCCTGTTTTTGGGAAATGTGTTGGGCACTTAAAAGAGTTGTAAAGGGGAGAGTTACACGTGTTGGTGTGTGTTTTGGCACATCACAAAGCATCTTTGATTGGAGAGAATTTGGGCGCCACTGTTGGGTGGTTTTGGCTCATGGTTTTGTAATTACCGTTGATGGTTTATTGTATTGTATCTCCTATATATCAGAAGCTTGAGATGGAGGTTGTGTGTAACAATCTTATAGATGTTTAGTTACCTCCAGATCTCTGGTTGGTTATACTCCTGTGAAAGCTTTCTCTGCAAGTATATTGTAATCTTCTTGATTCCTGAATAATATATTAGGCGGCTTTGGAGTGTGGGGTTTTTTACCTGAAAGAGTTTTCCCCACGTATATCTTGTGTTGTGAGTTTTGTATTTGCATTTGGATGTTGTTATTACCTTTCTGTTAATGTGCATCTCATAATCTGTAATTGTAAAAGTTAAAATTTGCATAAATCTTTCCTTAGTAGATCAATGTAGGAAGCATTTCTGCATACCTTGTGTAATACCCCTTGCTAGTGCTGATCCAAATTTGCTGATTAGAGGCTCAAGGAATATTGTCAAACTCCTCGCGTACAATCTCTATGCTTGTTGTTTTTGAGTTTCAGTCTGATTATGCTTGCTTGAAATGATGTCAAAGATCATCTAAAAGCTTGCAATTGATTACTACTATGTCTAAGCAAAGAACTAAATGCATATGCAATTCTCTTTTGGCTTTTCAAATACATATATATGAATTCTATATGAAAAATGTGCACCTACAGCCAATTGGCATTTTGTCAAACACTTGGCATGCATACTATTATGCTAATCATGAAGGATATTAATATGCACATTACATCAAATAGATGGCCTACAACTTATCACTCCTTTATTGAGATATATTGTCTAATACAATGCTGATATGAATGGCCAAGACTCTTGGCTTCACAATTTTATGCAACTCCTAAAATCTGAGAACAAATGACAACTATGAAACAATGCTGATATGAATATGCTAACTCATGAAAGAACCTAGAAATGTAAGCTGCTGTGAATCGATGATGAAAATGAAGGAATGGCAGCCTCAAAACAGCCCATAAACATCCCTCTCAAGCCCAAATCGTGCCTCTTCAAGTGTAGTACCCAGCCTTCTCATCAACCAAGGAAAGGAGTCCCTTCCAAACCCAAATTGAAACCTTCTCCCAGCTGCCCTATACTGTAGCGTTACTGTTCACGGCATTGTAGCAATCAATGTAGCGTTATTGTAGCAAACACTGTAGCGTATTGTAGCGCGACACTGTAGCGTTACTGTAGCAAACACTGTAGCAGCACTATTCATAGCACTGTAGTAGCAAATAGAAAAACTTCTGATGTGCAAATTAATACCTCCAAACCCTTGGTTAATACTATAGATTTAAGCACAAATGAAAGGACTGAAGTATCCCTTCCAATTTGCAACCCTTCGGAGGATATTTCACCACCTTAGTTATGCTAATCTATGGGAGTTTTTGTTCCCAAAGACCAAATATGCAGAAACCCTTGGCTCCACAAAACTCATCAAATGCAAATGACAATAATCGGATGCCTGAAAGCTTGCCTTGCCCCTTCCTTTATACTTTTTTAATCCCACTTCAGGAGCCTTCGAGAAAAATCTTATTATTTTATTTTATTAAATATAAGGTTACCTTTTGATTTAAAATTAAGTAATAACCTTATGAAATAATTAATTTAATAATATCTCCCTTATTTCGTCAATTAGCCTTCGGGAGATAAAGGCTAAATTACTCATCATGAAAATCACCTAGGAAGGGACATTACAGTCCGTCCCTCCTAAAATTGCTTGTCCCCAAGCAATCTCAACTCTGGATGCTAAAGAATCTCCTCGCCTTCCCAAGTGGCATCCTCAACCGGTAAATCCCTCCATTTGATCAAGTATTCTCTGATGACCCGTCTCCGTAACTGCCTCTCCCTAACATCCAAAATAGCCTCAGGCACCAAAATCAACTTCCCCTCATCATCCAAGGTTGGTAAGGTAGCAGAAGGAACCACGCGATGACCTAATGCCTTCTTGAGGCGTGACACATGGAAAACATTGTGTACTCTACTATCTATCGATAATTCTAACTCATAAGCCACATCACCAACTTGCCGGATAATCTTGAAAGGGCCATAATAACACGGCTTGAGCTTCTCTACACCACTCTTCTTGAGAGTGGATTGTTGATAGGGTTGTAACATCAGATACACCATATCCCCAACCTCAAATGACCGCTCAACTCTCTTTTGATCAGCATACTATTTTTGTTGATTCTGTGCCTTTTGGATATTCTCCCGAAGAGCTCTCATAATATCCTGGTTCTCCTGTAACATATCTCCTGCACTAGGCACTCTACTATCACTCATCAGCAAGTCAAGGAAACTGGGTGCTTCATAACCATACAAGGCCATAAATGGTGTCATCTGAATCGAGAGATGGTAAGTGGTATTGTAACAGTACTCACAAAGGTATATCCACTTAACCCAACCCTTATGTTGCCCTGCAATGTAGTTCCTGAGATATCCCTCCACCCACTTATTCACAATTTCTGTCTGGCCATCCGTCTGTGGGTGGTAGCTGGTACTCGGGGTAAGTTCTGTCCCACATAGTCTAAATAACTCCTGCCAAAAATGACTCAAGAACCAACTATCCTTGTCACTAACAATGCTTTGAGGTAACCCATGCAACTTGAATAACTCACGGAAGAAAAGTTCTGCTACCTGTGTAGCTGAGTATGTAGCTGTGATCAGAAAGAAATGAGCATATTTTGTTAATCGATCAACAACCACATAGATACAATCTCGTCCCTGGATTTTCGGCAAACTGGTAATAAAATCCATGGATAAACACTCCCACTTCCTATCAGGAATTGGAAGTGGCTGAAGTAAACCTGCAGGGTATGTATGTTCTTGTTTATTCTGCTGGTAAATAGGACACTCTCAGACATATCAAAGAACATCTGTCTTGAGCCCTTTCCAAGTAAAGCACTCTCGAACCTGCCTGTAAGTCTTGAAGTACCCGGGATGCCCTGCCATAGGTGTATCATGAAAATACCTCATCACTGTGTTCTTCATCTCCGATCTTGGGGTTAAAAATATCCTACCTTTGTAAATGATAAGATCATTTACAACTGAGTACCTGTCATCTTGAATTGACCCCTCAATTATGCTAGAAGCCCATAAGTCCTTGGCATACTTTGCCACAATCAAATGTCTCCAATCCTCTGGAATCTCCACCATAGAGCTCAAATGGGGACGGCGAGACAAAGCATCAGCAACTATGTTTTGAGTCCCCTTGACATAAGTAATGTCAAAGTCATATGATTGCAGTTTACTCACCCACTTCTGCTGACGATCGTTGAGATCTCACTGTCCTAGGAAATGCCTCAAGCTGTTATGATCTATCTTAATGCAAAACTTGCTACCCACAAGGTATTGTTTGAATTTGGCCAATGCATACATAATGGCCAACATCTCCTTATCATAAATACTGTAGCTCCTCTCTGGACCCCGTAACTACCTGCTCTCAAAAGCTATCGGATGTTTGTCCTGCATAAGAACTGCACCAATCCCCTCACCCGAAGCATCACACTGTAGCTCAAAGGGTCTAGTAAAATCTGGCAAGGCAAGAACTGGGCAAGTAGTCATCAACTGTTTAAATTTCTCAAAACATTCCTGTGCCTCAGGTGTCCAAACAAATGCCCCTTTCTTCATTAAATCTGTAAGTGGTGTTGCATGACGTGAATATCCACTGACAAATTTGTGGTAGAAGCCACATAAACCCAAAAATCCCCTAAGCTGAGTAAGATTCTCAGGTGTAGGCCACTCAATAATAGCTCTGACTTTGTCAGGGTCCATACGCACACCTTCTGCACTGATGATATGGCCTAAGTATAGCAACTCTGTCATGCCCAGATCACATTTGGATTCTTTGGCATACAAGAACTCCCTGCTAAGAATTCCCAATGCTGTATCCAAATTGGTGATATGCTCCTCCCAAGTTCTACTGTATACCAGAATGTCATTAAAGAAGACTAATACAAACTTTCTCAGCTGCGATTGAAAAACCTTGTTCATAGTGGACTGAAATGTAGCAGGAGCATTAGTTAGCCCAAATGGCATAACCACAAACTCAAAATGTCCACAATGGCACCTAAATGTTGTCTTCTCGATGTCCTACTCTCTGACCCTGATCTGGTGATAACCTAATCTCAAATCTATTTTCGAGAAGTAGAGAGCACCATGAAGCTCATCGATCAACTCGTCAATACGAGGAATAGGGTACCTGTTCTTAATTGTCCTCTTATTCAACACCCTGTAATCGATGCACATCCGAAGGGTACCGTCCTTTTTCTTGACCAAGACTACTACTGAAGCAAAAGGTGATTTGCTTGGCTTAATTTACCCCATAGCCAGCAGCTCCTTAATTGTTTTTTCAATCTCATCTTTTAGCCGCTTGGGGTGTCTATAAGGAGTGATCATCACGGGTTTAGCACCCTCCTCCAATTCTATTATGTGCTCAATCCCTCTATCTGGAGGCCTGCCTGGTGGAATATCACTGAACACCTTGGAGTGCTTGATCCTCAACTCCTATATATCTGGGTGATGGACTGGTTTTTGTTTCTCTTCCTGTGTTGGCATTAGAATACACCCTGCTGCCCACTCAACCATGTCATGGTGCATAAGTCTCTCTATTTTTTTGAGAGATATCATCTTTCAGCTAGTATCCCTGATGGCTTTTAGCACATGAGTCTTCCCATCCACCTTAAACCTCATCTCCATTTCCCTAAGGTTAATGGTAAACCTCATCATCCTGTCACACTTAAGTGTATACCCATCAGCAACTTTTACTCTTATGCCCTCAAATTCCTTTGTCCGAATTCCACGCCTTTCAACCAACCTAGCATCAATGAAGTTATGCGTGGCACCTGTATC
Organism: Cunninghamia lanceolata; assembly: GCA_027924645.1. Lineage (NCBI taxonomy): Eukaryota > Viridiplantae > Streptophyta > Pinopsida > Cupressales > Cupressaceae > Cunninghamia > Cunninghamia lanceolata. The sequence goes on along the minus strand of BSBN01001272.1, from coordinate 11,486,443 downwards.
GAGCAAGGTAATGATCTTCTATCTGGCTAAAACCCCACGCATCCTGAATGAGCCCTCTTGTTGTATGCTAGTAAGGCGTGCTTCTTGAAAATTTGCTTCTTCAACATTTTCAGCCTCAATTTCATGCTTATCTGTCTCATCATCAGGTTTTTCCTCATTAGATTCCTCTTGATCAGATTACTGGTCTGACTCTGAATCCTCATAGAATGCCCACATAATCCTGTTTGCTTTTCCCTTAGGTCTTAAAGGATAGTCATGGTTTGCATCATAGGGAACTTTGCAATAAAAGCATAACTTTTTCCTTCGCAAGTCATTAAATGTCTCGTGATCTAATGGTGCTGTTGATTTTCCCTTTGAGTCTGAAATTTCTTTTTTCTTAGGAAATGTCTTGTTGTCCTAGTAAGAAGAAGATCCCTTAGATGAGTACTTACTTTGAGGGGTTGCAAGTTCCATACTCCTAGCCTTTTTCATTGCCTTCTGCAATGTTGGGGGATCAAAAGCCTTTATCCATCCTCTCAACGGTTCCAATAAGCCTCCATGAATAGCACAACTAATCTCCTTTCAGATATATTGGAGACCATGACTGATAATTTCTGAAATTCACTACTGTAATTCTCCAAACTCCCAGTCTGCTTAAGCTGTGCCAAGTCTCTAAAATATGTCTCTGGATCTCTCTTATCAAAGCGTTCCACCAATCTATCAACAAACTCCTGATATGAAGTGATACTATTATGATGCAATGTCTCTAATCCATGATACCACCAATCGTGGGCTGCTCCCTCCAAGTGAAAAGTAGCATATTTTATTGCATCCTTTTCTGTCATGGGTCTAAGAGTCAAGAGGGTCTCTAGCTTATGAATCCAAGCCTGAGTTGTAACCTTCCCACTACCATCAAACATGGGCAATGTAACTCTGCTGGTGGCATACATCAAATCATTATTTTGATTTCTCGGTCTCTTTTCTTGCTTTCCCCTGTAGTGTTCTCTTCTTTGACTTACAAACCTATCAAAGCTCATGCGCTCCCTGACCTGTGGTGTCAACAACTCCCATTCATCATTAGCTGCCATAAGAGTATCTGCAAACATTTCTTCTCCTTCTTCTGCATTTTCCTCTTCTTGTTCATTCCTTAAAAAAGTAGGACGTGTAGGCCTATCTGCCATGTGAGAAGAAGCTTGTGCCCTAGGTGTCCCAACCACACTCCTATTATCATCTGGTTCATAGTTTTGTCTTCTCTGAGGGTTCATTTGTTGTATCATTGTAGTAAGTGCCCGCATAGCGTCTGCCACTTGTTGCTGCCCCGTAGCCGTTTGTCTAAAGAGCTCACGTGTTTCTTGTTCTTCATCATTTCTTCCCCTATTTCTGATAGGGCTACCTTCACCTCTTTCATCCATAGTGTCGAATGAACCAACCTCTCGTTATCTTGCTGCTAAAGTAGCTGATAAAGTGTCCTGTTCAAGTGGTTGTGGCCACTGTTTTTGCTTCCTTTCTTCTCTAGTTGTATACCTCTTGTCCCTATCACTTTGTTGCATTTAATGAGCCGATTTCAAACCCAAAGGATGGTAGGAAACTGCTCTGATACCACTGTAATATCCCTTGATAGTGCTGATGCAAATTTGCTGATTAGAGGCTCAAGGAATATTGTCAAACACCTCGCGTACAATCTCTATGCTTGTTGTTTCTGAGTTTTAGTTTGATTATGCTTGCTTGAAATGATGTCAAAGATCATCTAAAAGCTTGCAATTGATTACTACTATGTCTAAGCAAAGAACTAAATGCATATGCAATTCTCTTTTGGCTTTTCAAATACATATATATGAATTCTATATGAAAAATGTGCACCTACAGCCAATTGGCATTTTGTCAAACACTTGGCATGCATACTATTATGCTAATCATGAAGGATATTAATATGCACATTACATCAAATAGATGGCCTACAACTTATCACTCCTTTATTGAGATATATTATCTAATACAATGCTGATATGAATGGCCAAGACTCTTGGCTTCACAATTTTATGCAACTCCTAAAATCTGAGAACAAATGACAACTATGAAACAATGCTGATATGAATATGCTAACTCATGAAAGAACCTGGAAATGTAAGCTGTTGTGAATCGATGACGAAGATGAAGGAATGGCAGCCTCAAAACAACCCATAAACATCCCTCTCAAGCCCAAATCATGCCTCTTCAAGTGTAGCACCTAGCCTTCTCATCAACCAAGGAAAGGAGTCCCTTCCAAACCCAAATTGAAACCTTCTCCCAGCTACCCTGTACTGTAGTGTTACTGTTCACGGCACTGTAGCAATCAATGTAGCGTTACTGTAGCAAACACTGTAGCGTACTATTCATGTCACTGTAGCAGCACTATTCATAGCACTGTAGAAGCCAATAGAAAAACTTCTGATGTGCAAATTAATACCTCCAAACCCTTGGTTAATACTGCAGATTTAAGCACAAATGAAAGGATTGAAGTATCCCTTCCAATTTGCAACCCTTTGGAGGATATTTCACCACCTCAGTTATGCTAATATATGGGAGTTTTCGTTCCCAAAGACCAAATATGCAGAAACCCTTGGCTCCACAAAACTCATCAAATGCAAATAACAATAATCAGATGCCTGGAAGCTTGCCTTGCCCCTTCCTTTATACTTTTTTAATCCCACTTCAGGAGGCTTCTAGAAAAATCTTATTATTTTATTTTATTAAATATAATGTTACCTTTTGATTTAAAATTAAGTAATAACCTTATGCAATAATTAATTTAATAATATCTCCCTTATTTCGTCAATTAGCCTTCGGGAGATAAAGGCTAAATTACTCATCATGAAAATCGCCTAGGAAGGGGACATTACACCTTGCTTCCTTTATGTTGGTATCAGAGCCTAATCACCTTTGGTTCTAGTTGTTAGGTAGAGGATTTTTTGAGTTGATCTTCATTTGAGGGGGAGCTTGTGTAGAGGATTTTGAAATATTTGTTGTAGGAAAAAGATGGCAAGCACATTTGGGAGGTTTGATATAGAAAAGTTCAATGGAGGCAACTTTGAGTTGTGGAAACTCAAGATGGAGGACTTATTGGTGGATAGAGATCTATGGCTCACAGTATCCAGAACCATGCCATCAGGCATGAAACAAGAAGATTGGGATCTGATGGATTGAAAGGCTAAGTGTTTGATAAGACTCTGTTTGGTTGATTTAGTGCTCCTAAATATCCATGAAGAGAAGACTACAAAAGATCTTTGGAAGAAGCTTAGAGATGTTTATCAGGCTAAATCCTTGGTAAACAAGTTATTATCGCAAAAGAAATTGTATTCTCTAAGGATGGAAGATGGAGGATTTGTTGCTGATCACCTGAATACATTCAATATGCTTGTTTCCCAGTTGACCTCTATTGGTGTGAAGATGGAGGAGGAGGATCGATGTATGACATTACTGTGTTCCTTACCAGATTCTTGGGATCACCTTGTTATGGCCATTGGGAGTACCACTACCACCTTCAAGATGGATGAAGTGGTTTCTTCATTGTTGTTTGAAGAGATGTGGAGAAAGTCTTCCGAATCAGCTAAGGAAGCTCTTGTGGTTTGTGGTAGATCTAAAAAGAAGGGAAAGAAAAAGGATAAGAAGGAAGAAAAAAGAAGATCCAAATCTCATGGGAGATCTAAGTATCTCAGAAAGTCCAAGGCTCTGTGTTGGAACTGCAACAAACTTGGTCACTTCCGCAAGGAGTGCAAGGAGGAGAAGAAGAAAAAGAACTATGACTCAGATTTTGACAAGTCCTCTTAGGATGAAGGAGAAGTGTTTGTCGCTACCTTGGCAACCCATTCATCTAAGGATGTGTCACTTATTGACTTTGGTGCATCTTTTCACATGACCTCACATCGGGGTTAATTTTTGAAGTATGAAGAATATGATGGTGGAAAGGTTTACTTGGGTGATCTCTCACTTGAAGATTGTTGGCCATAGAAGAGTCTTGATTCGATTCCTTGATGGACGAGTGAAGGGAATCAATGGTGTTCTACATATCCCTGGTTTGGCATGGAACCTTCTTTTTGTAAGTAAGTTGAATGATGTGGGTGTGCAAGTTGTTTTCTCGAATAGAAGATGCAAGACGACTAGAGGATTTATGATCTTGGCTAAGGGTGTTCAGATTGGCACTCTGTTTCAACTTGATGCATGCACAGTCCAGTGCAATAGTGCCTCTATTTCAAAGAAGAGAGCTTCAGAGTCTTCATCCTCACCATTGGAACCAATAGCAAAGAGAATTGTTGCATCTACTTTCGATGGTCATGCTTTTTGGGTACCTAAGGGTGCTCATTCTATGGAGATGAAACTTCTAACTGAGAAGACAATGCTATGGCACCAAAGGCTTTGTCACATTGGTGAAAAGGGTTTGAGGACCCTGAAAAATAAAAATCTTGTTGAGGGTATGAATGACTGTAACCTTGAGTTTAATTTCTACGAACATTGCATTTATGGAAAACAAAATTGTGTTCAATTTTATTCCAATTCTCACAAATCTTCTGAGGTGTTGGACTTGATTCATTATGATGTGTTTGGTCCTGTTAATGTTCCTTTGATTTCAAAATTTGTTTACTTTGTTTCATTCATTGATGACTACAGTAGAAGGACATGGCTGTATTTCCTTAGAAGTAAATCTAAAGTCTTTAATAGATTCAAAGAGTTCAAATCTCTTGTAGAGAATCAAAAGGATAGAAAGATTAAGTGTTTGAGGACTGACAATGGTGGTGAGTTTTGTTCAACAGATTTTGAGTTTTGTTTAACAGATTTTGACAAGTTCTGTAAAGAATAGGGGATTGAGAGGCACAACACAACTCCGTATACCACTCAGCAAAATGGAGTTGCAGATAGGATGAATAGAATGTTGATGGAGAAGGCAAGGAATATGCTAAGTGGAGTTGGCCTTGAACAAAAGTTTTGTGCTGAAGCTATTTCTACCACTTGTTACCTGGTTAACAAGTCTTGTACATTAGCACTCATTGATAAGACACCTATGGAGGTGTGGTCTAGTAAAAATCCTTCATTGAGACACTTTCAAGTATTTGGATGTGAGGCATATGCACATGTGCCTAAGGAGAAGTGGTCTAAGTTGGAGAACAAGCCTGTGAAGTGTATCTTCATCAGTTATGGCATTGGTGTGAAAGGGTACAAGCTTTGGGATCCAGGGGCTGAGAGAGTTCTATATAGTAGAAGTGTGATCTTTAAAGAGCTCAATTCTTCTTTTGTTGTCTTGTAGCCAGAGAAAGAAGAGAAAAAAGAGGATGTGGTTCAGCTTCCTTCCACGCTTGAGAAAATTGAACCAAAAACATCTGTTGGACCTGATAATGAGGAGAGCTCTAGTAGCTCTGAAAGTCCAGAAGAAGATTAAGAACCTCAACCTCAATCTTTGAGGAGGTCCACATGGATAAGGCGACAACCTGATAGGTTTTGTTATTCATTGCATGATTCCAGTTGTATTTTTGATTTGATTTCTAATATTGATGAGCCTAGGATCGTAAGGGAGGCTATGAGTATGAGTGATGCAGATTCCTGTAAAGAGGCTATGGAAGAAGAGATGGCTTTCTTGAAGAAAAATAATACTTGGGATCTGATGCCCTTGCCTGATGGGTGTAAACCTATTGGATGCAAATGGGTGTACAAGAAGAAGTTTGGTTCAGATGGCAATGTTGAGAAATTTAAGGCAAGGTTGGTCGCGAAGGGTTATTCCCAGGTTGAGGGAATAGATTATGGTGAGATTTTTTCTCCCATTGCAAAGCTGACATATATCAGATTCTTGTTATCACTTGTTGTAGCATATGATTTAGAAGTTGAATAGATGGATGTAAAGACAACTTTCCTTCATGGTGACTTGGAGGAAGAAATCTATATGTCACATCCAGAACACTATGTGGTAAAAGGTAAAGAAAATCTGGTTTACAAGTTGAAAAAGTCTTTGTATGGTTTGAAGCAATCTCCTAGGATGTGGTACCAGAAATTTGATGCGTTTATGTTGAGTTTGGGATTTCTGAGATCAAAATTAGATCATTGTGTTTACTTTAAAATGGATAATAATCACATTCTCATTATTGCATTATATGTTGATGATATGTTGTTCATTGGGAATGGTAAAAGTTTGATTTCTGATTTGAAGCCTCAGTTGTCAGCACAATTTGAGATGAAAGATCTAGGGGCAGCCAGGTACATTCTTGGAATGAAAATTAGAAGAGATAGAGCTAATAGAAAACTTTGGTTAGGCTACAGTAAGTATGTGAACACCATGTTGGAGAGATTCAACATGGCATGAGCTTGTAGACCGTTGACAGTTCCTGTTATGATGGGACAAAGTTATATGTTGTAGATTGTCTGAAGTCTCCTTTAGAGATGGAGGATATGAGCAGAGTTCCTTATGCTAGTGTAGTTGGCAGCTTGATGTATGTTATGGTCTGTACAAGACCAGACATTGCCGATGCAGTGGGAGTCCTTAGTCAATTTATGGCTAATCCTAGATGGATACATTGGGATGCAGTGAAGAGAGTGTTTAGATATTTACGGGGTACTTTCAAGTATTCCTTAGGTTATCATCGTTATCCTACAGGAGCTCAACATTCACCTTGTGTTCATGGATTTGTGGATTCAGATTGGGCATGTGACATTGACAGTAGGAGATCCACCAGTGCTTATGTGTTCACTATGTTTGGTGGTACTATTAGTTGGATGAATAAGCGGCAACTTGTGGTTGCTTTGTCCACTACTGAGGCTGAGTACATGGCATCAACTCATGCTTGTAAATAAGCCATTTGGCTTAAGAGATTGTGTTTTGATGTTGGGTTTGATGCAAGAAAGATTACTAGCCATATGTTTGGCGAAGAATCCTACTCTCCACACGAGGACTAAGCATATTGATGTTTAGTACTACCATTTTGTTCATGACATGGTAGAGGATTGGAAGGTAAACTTAGAGAAAGTTGACACTTTGACGAATGTTGTAGATTCCTTGACAAAATCCGTGAGAATAGAGAAGTTCAAATGGTGTTCGGAGTCTATAGGCCTCTCATCCCCTAGCAATTAAATCATGGTGTTGATACTCCCTTTGCTCTTGCAAGGTGTTTGACAAGTGGGAGAATGTTAGGAAAAGTGTCTCAACCTTGCAACTACGAAAGGTTACTATTCTTCCCAATTTTGGTCTTTTTGAATACCCTTTATCTTGAAGAATGGTACAAAACTTTCAGAGTTTCCAAAAGGGCTAAAAATGGTAGGGCTTACTATTTTTAGTAACTCTACATTTGAGCTCAGATGGACCCAAAATTTTCCCAAAAGCTACGAAACTGCTAAGTAAACATCTCAAGTGAGTTTTGACTCAAGATCATACATGGATTGCGAGATATTGAAGTTTTTGTTTTTTGAAATTGTCAAAATAAGTTTCAAACTCAATTTTGAGGCACTTAGAAGTTCCCAAACGCCCTAAAAGTTGTCGTAACTGAAAAAGCCCATTATAGCTTGATAGATCTCTTCACGAGCTTTTTGACGCATCAAACAGTTCATCAATCGAACACCTGGATCAAAAGTTATGGCCTCCTGAAGTTGGACCTCTTGTTTTTGGGAAATGTGAAAATGTGTTGGACACTTAAAAGAGTTATAAAGGGGAGAGTTACACATGTTGGTGTGTGTAAATTGGCACATCACAAGGCATTTTTGATTGGAGATAATTTGGGTGCCACTTTTGTGTGGTTTTGGCTCATGGTTTTGTAATTACCGTTGACAGTTTATTGTATTGTATCTCCTATATATCAGAAGCTTGAGATGAAGGTTGTGTGTAATAGTCTTATAGATGTTTAGTTACCTCTGGATCTTTGGTTGGTTATACTCTTGTGAAAGTTTGCTCTACAAGTATATTGTAATCTTCTTGATTCTTGAATAATATATTGGGTGGCTTTGGAGTGTGGGGGTTTTTACTCAAAAGGGTTTTCCCCACGTATATCTTGTGTTGTGAGTTTTCTATTTGCATTTGGATATTGTTATTACCTTTTTGTTAACGTGCATCTCATAATCTGTAATTGTAAAAGTTAAAATTTGCATAAATCTTTCCTCAAGATATTAGTGTAGGAAGTGTTTTTGCATACCTTGCTTCCTTTCAGTTATCTTCTTTTCAGATTAGGGATTGAAATTATAGAACACTCATCTCAAGTTTATTTTCCTTTCTAATTTTCCTTTTGTATATTTTCTTTTTGCCTTATCCAAATTCCAATCTCTTTTCTCTGTGTTTTGTTCCTTTTTTACTCTTCTTCCTTATGCCCTTCTTTTATTTTTTCTCTCCAATTTTTATTTCTACTAAACCCCATGCTCTCCTTTCTCTCTTCTTTTCTTATGCCCCCTCTCTTCTTTCTTCTTTTTTTTTACTTAAAATTCTTCCTTCCCAAAAATCCATATGCCTTGCATGGTCCTATCTTCTTCCATTTCAATTTATGATACATTCCTTGGGGAAACCTCTCCTTCCATAGATGTTCCCAAAACTAAATCACCAACTTGAAAATCTTGTTCTTTCTACTTCATATCAGCATGTTCCTTGTATTGTGTGGAACTCTTTTCCAAATTATTCTTCACCTCTTTATGTAGTTCCTATAGATAATCAACAAAATCCTCTACAAAAATACTTTTTCTTCCTAAATTAGTAGTATCTCTTAACTCATCTAACCCTTGGGTTGTAACCATAAACAATCTGAAAATGACTCTTACCTATACTTCATAACATATTCCTTACACTCATCAGAAGAATGTCATAACATGGCATAATTATCCTTTCAGCTTGGGTGCTCTAATTTGTCATTTTCAAACCTTTCAAAATGTTTTATGACATTCATAATAGCATGTCATAGGTTGGTGCATATTATTGGTCAACACGGGTAACTCCCTCTTATAGCTCTCATACGTGTTATAGTTGTTCTTACATTTTTAATGTGGATGGCCAAACTTTTAAGGGCCATAACTTTTGATCTAGGAAGTTGATTGAACGCCCCCTTCTTTTTTAAATTGAAGATCTCAGAGAGCTCCATGTCATTGTAATTGACTTTAGTTGATTAAAGCCCATTTCAATAATTTTTAGAGCCAAAAATGACCTTTACAGCCTAAAAATCGCAATTTAGTGTTCTCAATATTAAGATCCAAGGTTGAGACATTTTTCCTAAAAGAAGGCAAATGAATCCTAGCACAAGCCTATATGAATGGACACTAAAGTGCAAAAACATAAGGTGGAAATTGCTAAGTATGTAATTTCTTACCTTACATGTACCCAATGCTAAAATCAAAAGTTATCTAGACCACATATCAACTAGTTTGATTAGTGACACCTTTATACTTATCACCAAATGAAAATATTATAAGAAACCCATTCATTTATGTATAGCTTATTTCAATTTAAATTTTATTACCTTACATGTACCCAATGCTAAAATCAAAAGTTATCTAGACCACATATCAACTAGTTTGATTAGTGACACCTTTATACTTATCACCAAATAAAAATATTATAAGAAACCCATTCATTTATGTATAGCTTATTTCAATTTAAATTGAGCTTGCAAATATTGGAGAGGTTAGTGATCCATGTGCACAATGATTTCTTTTCCCATCAAATGATGTTTCCATTTCTTAACCACTTCTTAACTACTTGTGCAACAGAATACAATTCTTTATCATATATGTACTAACTCAAAACTGAACCACAAAAGAGTTTTAAATCATAACAAATAGGGGTACCTCCTTAGTGTAAAACAATACCCATGGCATTCTCACTTGCATTGCTTTCCACATCCAAAGCATGTTGCAATCCTCTTCTTAAACTCATCAATTTTTTTTTTGTTTTTACCCCAAATAAAGGACTAACCTCCTAATATAACAACATACAAATTTGTTGCTATAATTGAGAAAAACCAAATGAACTTTCTCAAGTATTGGACTAACTACACTCATGAAAGTCCTTGTTTCGATCACATTAGAAGGCTTGGGCTACTTTAGGATAGCCTTAACTTTTGTCAAATCAATACAAAACTCTCCATCTCCAACTACATGACTCAAGTAGACAAGTGAACGTTACGCAAACTCACACTTCTCATTCAAAAATATTTTTCTCTTCAAAAATTACAAAATTTATTTCGCATGAGTTAGATGTTCATCAAAAGTTCGGCTAAAAATCAAAATGTCATCAAGTATACAATGACATGAGCCTACAAAGAGTCTAAGCACAACATTCATGAACGTCATAAAAGTAGCAATTACATTACATAACCCAAAAGTTAGTGCCAACTACTCATACAATAAATGCATGCCTTGTCTTGAATATTTTTTCCACACACCCTCCTTAATTTCAACTTGATGATACTCAAATTTCAAATCGAGTTTGGTAAAATACTTAGCACCTAGTGACTAATCCAAAACATCATGAATTTGTGGAAAAGTGTACTTATTTTTCATGAATATCTTGTTCAATGTACAAAAATCAACACTCTATGAAGTACCATCCTTTTAAAGTACTTAAACAATAGGAGAACCACATACATAACCATTTTTTTTAATGGTGCTACTCAAGCAAAGCAAAATTTCACTAGAATTTATCAATCTTGTCTTGAGTAGCACTAATTAAAGAGTTTGGATTTAGCTTGATAGGAGTAAATGATATAATACTCACCCTCCTTCACATATTATTCTCTCCTTGAAAATAGTGCATCTATCACATACACATAAGGGCTGCCAAATACTACATGACAAACATCAAGAGGCACAACATCCATGATGACTTCATCAATGAAATGCTTGTTAATGGCTACCTTGCATTACTTTTCTATCCCTTTCTCTAGTCATTTCACCCACCCAATGAATAAGGACTAGGATGGTCATGCACTCCAAACCCAACTTATCTACCAACTCTCTAGCAATCAAATTTGCTTGAGAACACAATTAAAAAAAGCATCAACCTTAGCCTTTCTAATTTGAATTTTAATATGGAAAAGCTTTTTCAATTCATTTTTTCTGATCCCTGTTGTTCAAACATACTTCTTCGTGAACTGAGGTACAAACTAGCCTCTATTACATTTTATCTTTTGTCCTTAAAAAGAAGTCATATCATTCATACCATTCTTCTTGCTTTTTCAAGAATGCAACTCCGTATACAATTTCTAGCACGCTTCATTTGTATGTCCATAAACTTTACAAAGGTAGTACCATCGTTTTGATTACCTTTCCATTTACCTTTTGTCTTGGGCTTTGAAGTCACCCCTTGCGATTATTTTATTTGTGGATTTGAAGATAGAGTGGGACACTTTTTCTTGTTCATCTCAAGATAGTGGGCTTAGGAATAAGGCCATCAATGTTCTTAAGTTTTTTCCATCAAGATTGGCCTTCTTATATGACCATGCAGCATACCTATGTAGCCTATCTATGCAGTTCAACCTTGTTTTTGTCATAGATATTGTCAACTAATGTATATGTCCTCTTCGTAGAAAAAAAGATAAAATTGTTTTGTTATCAAGGTTTTAAATTCACCCCATTTACTTATTGGTTGAAACTTTCTCACAACTAAAGCGTAACTCTCAAACCATGTTAAAGTATGACCTCCGAACTTTAATCTTGCAAAATGAACTTTTTGTTCATTAAGAGGATACGAACTGAAATATACCTCTAGTTGAGCAAGCCAATGGTTGGGGTTTTTAGTAGCTACTTCACCTTCAAAAGGATAAATCTATATTTTAGCCTTCTCTTTAAAAGAAAGCAGAGCCTAGGAGAAAGATGGCTACTCTTTTCCAGTCATTGAATCTTAAAACTACTTTACTTTTTGCCTCTGTACCAACACTCCTAACTTCCTCTTTAACACCTCCAAAATTGTCTTCACTTTGTCCAGTTTCCCCATGGATTGAGTGATGTTAGCAACATCCTCTTCTGATTTATTAAACCTCTTATTACCATCGAAAGGTTTTGCATCTTATTCAAAGTCCACGTTTCTAATTTGTTGTTTCCACTTTCATGTGGCTCTCATTTGTTTCTAACTTTCTTCTTGCACTAGCTAATCTAGCAACGGGCATAAAACTGCAAAACTACCCACACACTACACAAAATCACATCGAATTGAATAAACAAACTTAGCTCTAATACAAAATCACATTGGTAAATATTCTACTCCTTATCTCATCAACACAAATCCCAAACGTGCCAATCAAAGTTGAACTGATTCACTTATTATTCTTTAAGTAAACTTGCATAAAATGGTTCTAGGAGTCCTAAAATTGAAGTTGAGTGCAAAACAGCATTAAGGAAGTATAACAACATTACGAGAGCGCACATAGCATATAAATGGAGACAAAACACAAAAATTGAACTAATGAAACCCAACATGGATGAAAAACCCAAAGAATGCAATTATTGCCTCCTCTAGCTCTAATACAAAATCACATTGGTAAATATTCTACTCCTTATCTCATCAACACAAATCCCAAACGTGCCAATCAAAGTTGAACTGATTCACTTATTATTCTTGAAGTAAACTTGCATAAAATGGTTCTAGGAGTCCTAAAATTGAAGTTGAGTGCAAAACAGCATTAAGGAAGTATAACAACATTACGAGAGCACACATAGCATATAAATGGAGACAAAACACAAAAATTGAACTAATGAAACCCAACATGGATGAAAAACCCAAAGAATGCAATTATTGCCTCCTCTAGCTGCTATCTCCTTTGCTGGTTACAAGATTACTACTTACTTGGGGTTTTCATGGATGCCTTACAAGATCAATTTGATGCCCAAACACTTAAACAATAAATGTCAACACTCCGTACCCTTCCCAGTTGCACTTCAATCCTTACAAGACTACTAGATTGTTACACAAATACAGAATTACAGCCCATACAATTGAAAGGAACTCTTTCTACATGATTCCAAGGGGGTATTATAGCTCCATCAATTACAAGAAAGTTTGGAGAAGAAGTTCAGAGTCCCAAAAGCCCAAGAGACAAACTAGAAATGCCAAATCCTTGGTGACGAGTCTGCACATCGCTTGCACCATGTGCTGATACTAATAGGTTGAACTATAGTAGAACCTGTTAGAGACCTTTTTTCAACTAATTAAAAGTTCCCTGGGTGTTTGGATCACCTAGGTGGCTTGTGTACATGTCATCCATCTTTGTGTCTCTTACAACTTGATTATTGATCAATTACCTTAGGAAATGAGTCTCGTCTTGTGTCTAGTTCATGAGGAAGCCTTCAAGAAAGTGATTTGGTGGAAATGTTAACCTCCAAACAAAGAGAACCAATCCATTTCGGATCACATACTACTCTCAACAATGCCAGTATTGTCAATGAATTCAATAAAGCTTGGGTAAGAGGGGATTCGAGGTCTATACTTCGTACCATGAAAGAGACCATCCAGGAACAAAATACAGCGCCTGGTTGTTAATTGTCTGCCATTATAACTAAGTTTTCCTCTTCCCTTGCCGCTATGTTTGATCCTAGCTTGTCTAATAAGTTTCACACTCATCTCAAGCAACCAATCAGAGGAGATTCTACTATTTATTTCCAACAAAAGGACTGGGAGAGGATTTGGAAAGAAATATTTGCCTTAAAGCACCAATTTGCAGCAATCCAATAGAAACATATTGATAAATTTTCATGGCCCAACCTATTGTGACCCTTCTGTGGTTACCCAGCCTTGTCATGAGTTCAAAACTATTGTTTTTGACATGACTCCACTGAAGGACATCACTCTTCAGCAAATGAAAATTGATGACTATATTGCCTTGTATAGGGGAGAGGACCCAATAGTTGAGCACCCTAACTTCACGCCTCTCAAAATCATACGTGGCAATATCGAATCACTCCAAAAATTTTACAGTAGCTTATTTGGCAGGGCCCCTGCTTATAACTAAGGTTTCAGGACCACATCATCAAATATGATGCCACATCAGCATGCTTTTTGTTGAGGTGTCAAATAGTCCCCCCCCCCAAAAAAAAGGGTGGACCAATAGGTGTACATTAAATCATGTTTTGTTGGTGGGCTGATGTGGCATCACATGATTGGTTGTTTTTTTAAAACTAAAGGGCACATTTCATTCGATTATTAGTACTTATAGTAACACTAACAACCTTAAAGTCACAACTACTAGTACTGAACTTTTAAAAATATTGGGCCTTAAATGCACAAATACCATCTCAGCCATTGGAACTATCTCACCTATTGGGAAAGTGAAAGGACTGATATTTTGTATAAGTTTGTACCAAAGTTAGACAAGGACTTATGCTCCCTGGTCCTATGTCCCCATCCCCTATGGCATCCTTGGGACACAGGGGCAGCAGGGGGCACAGGGTGCAGGAAACTTGTAAAAGACTATAATACTTTGCATCAGTTTGTACCAGGGTTACACAGTGACGTATACCCCCTGTGTTGTGTGCCCCCAAAACACTTGGTTAGGGGCCCTACGTCCCCTTTTCTTAGGCTTAAAAAAATAGTTAAATTTAAAAAAGAAAAAAAAGTGTGGCAACACCTTATCAAACGCTAAACCCTACCCATAACCAACCCACCAACCGATTTGCAACTCACAATTACCACAATCAATTTGCATTTTGCACTTACAGCTATTGACAATTGTGTATTTTTACATCTATAATCATACTAGCATGCCTATTGTTGGACATTTTGTACCTTGAAGCCTTTTGTTGTAATGGAAAACTGACTTTTTTCCGGTAAATTTATTGCTGCCATACTTAAATCTCAAATTTGATGCGTTATGTGAATGTCTAAACTTGAACCTTGATGGCATGTATAGCTAATCTTGTAAAAATTGGAATATATATATGAAGTTGTCCCCCAAAAATGGCCTCCTGGAGTACTGTGCCTGAAATGTACTCCACTTTCTGCCTCCCAAAAACGACGTGGAACATAGTTGTTTACGATGTACTACGGTACTCTATACAGGATTTAAATTTGTATGGGACAAAGGATGGCTCTGTATTTTGTGGCACAGTTTCTTTGTTGGTTCTATGTGTCCAGCAGGGATGCACATACTCATGAAACATTAGCCAACTTCCTTCAGCATCCATTCTCTGATCCTCTCATATTTTGGTGAATGAGGAGGACCTTTCACAGAAAATTTGGCGAATGAAGAGGAACCCTAGTTAGCTCCTAAATCAGGATATCATCCTATGGTGATGACCAAGATTGCTAAACATCAAACCTGTCAAAAATAGAGAATAGAGAACCGAACACAAACCTTAGGAGGAATTGCAGGAGGCAATCCCCATGTCTTCCACATCAGGATGTCATCGAATGTAGAGGAACCCTAGTTAGCTCCTAAATCCGGATGTCATCGAATGAAGAGGAACCCTAGTTAGCTCCTAAATCAGGATGTCACCCTATGGTGATGACCAAGATTGCTAAGCATCAAACCTGTTATAAATAGAAAATAGAGAACTGAAGACAAACCTTAGGAGGAATTGCAGGAGCCAATCCCCATGTCTTCCACATCAGGATATCATCTGGAAGACATAAGGATTGCCCCCTGCAATTATGACATCCTGATGTGGAAGACAGGTTTGTGTTCACGGATGACATCCTGATGTGGAAGACATGGGGATTGCCTCCTGCAATTTCTCCTATGGTTTGTGTTCAGTTCTCTATTTTCTATTTATGACAGGTTTGATGATTAGCAATCTTGGGAGGGGTTGTGCCCCTGATGGACTATTGATGAAATTCTTTTGTTACACTGATTTTCATGATTGTTGAAACTGTTCATTTTTTGAAAGGGCTTAGACATTCATAGTTTTCATGGTTAGCTGCAATGTTATTTTTAATAAGTTTCATAATATTGTGGTTGGCTGGACTTCAAAGGTGGTGTCTCAATAGGGCATCTAGTTATTCTGGGATTTTAGACTTCAGACACGCTACTGTTTAGCTGAAAAACTGATTGGTTGAGGAAATTTCCATTTTTGTTTCACAATATATAGGTGATGTCTTTTTCCAGAAAAGGGCATTAAATATATAAGCTTTGCCACTCCAAAAACACACTGTGGGGTGAACTACTCCAGGTTAATGTGTTAATGTCTTCCTTTTCAACACTACTCATTGTTTAAGAAATCAATATCTGATTGGAAGTTGAAACCAAACAGCCTCCATACTAATTAATGTAAATTGTGTCTATGAGCACAACTGAAAAAATATCGAAACTCAGATGCTTTCAAAGAATAGACAGACTTTTATGCCAAAAGGCTTTGAGTACTAATGTTTAAGACAAACATTAGTCATTTATAAAAAAATACTATCAAAATCAATGCACAAAATTCAAATAATCAACATTGAATGCAATTTAGATCTCAAACCAACTAAAATTTACATATCAGGAGCAAGTTGGGTTCAAATAATTTGATTGATTGTATGTGATCAAAACTTATTAAGAGCCTGATCAAATGTATCATATACACATCAAACAAATTTGGGCTCAGTAAAAAATTTACAACCTAATAAAACTGCTGCAGGAATCATATAATTCTTTACTTTTCAATCCCAATACTAATAGTGTATAAAATGTTGTTAATTTTTCATGTTTCTATGAATACAAAGGAAAATGAGGTAGCAAAATCTGTATGTGGAAGCTGCGTTAGTTGTCTAATCTGTTTAAGAAGTCAGTGAAATTCTTCCTAGCTCATCATTTACCTCACAAATCTATGAGCTTTAACTGGCAGTACAAATAACAAATACCATGTTTCTCTTCAACAAGCTTGTCTGTATTAAGCAAGATCCAAATGTTGACGGCAACAAAATCAGGCTTGTAATCTTGCAAAGTACTTTTGTCAGAGAATAGATGACATCAACAAAAGATTAATATCTTTGTTAACCATTAGATAAAAATACAACCATCTCAAACACCATCAACTTTAGTAAGCAAATCCTCCTAAATCATGTAGCTGCAGATACACATCTACCACTGATTATTCTCCACTCAGTAGTTTGGATGACCCAGATGAAACCATAATTTACAGTTGTGCTTGCCTCTCCAATTTCTCCAAATTATCTTCTGAATTTGACCCTCATGAGAAACCAAATTTCCTAGTTCATTTGCAATAAACCAGAATAGTGGCATCAGCTCAAATATTAGGTGCTAATCCTAACATTTCACATATTAGCCATCCTCAAGATGCATGCTAATATTGAGTAAACGAAACATCTGGTACAACAATTACAGATTCATTAACTGAATAGGAACAAATCCTGCAAAATGAAACTTCAGCAAGAACTAAAAGAACGTTTATAGCAGATCCAAACCATATTCATCCAAAGCTAGCAGAGAAAATACAAGTAGCCAGAAATATTGTGTAGCTTGAAGAGAAGGCATATTTTAATGATAGGTCTTGCAACATCCCAGCAATAACAATCCTCTTAGAATTGTTTTGATTGAAGAAACACCAATTATTCATTTTACAAACTTTCCATGACTGCCCTTGGAGTGCCAGTTTAGTATACTTGTGTGTTTTCTATTCAACTTTTAGGTCCCAAAGATCCATGATTTGAACAAAGTTGTGCCTCTCACCACAAAACGTAGGCATTTAAGTTCAGATAAAGCCTTATTTCATTCTGAAGTTGGAATGTGCTTGAGCAGATCACTTTCCCTTCTGAAGGCTATCTAATGAAGTGTAAATTGCTTCCCATGCCTTTGCAGAATTAATCTGATGTAGAGTTTGGGATGCATGGTGCAAATTTTCAAGGCCACGTCCTAAACGAGCTATTGTAGGCATTGCAGGAGCTGATTCCGCAGCACACTCTATTCCATCTCCAAAAGCTAAAAGCCCTGCACAAGTCAAAATGCTGCCCCCAAAGGTTATCCATGGACTAGCTCCAGTTGCCCTGCCCACTCTTTTCCGCATGATTCCATAAAAGGCTGTCCTCATTGCTGACAAGCTCGACCTTTCAGCAGAAGCTATAATACTGTGAGTTGCTAGTCTCAGTTTCTCTGCTGCAGCTGCTGCTTTCACACTAGCAGGAGCATTAACTCCATAACCATAAACTAGCTTCCCAGGGATTGCACCTTTTGAGACTGGAACTAGAAGTTTTGCTGGAGTTAAAATGTTACCCATTATAGATACTGCAGATCTCTTTGTCTGCAATAGCCCAAGTTTCATGATACCAGGAACTTTAAAAGTGGCAATCTTCATGAAAGATGAAACAGGCACAATTTTTGAAAACGACGATACACCTAAAACAGTTGCTGCTCCTGCACCTACTGCTATAACAGGTTTGTCCACTAGCCTACTCCTGCTCTCTGCATCATCCCCATCAGCATCATCATCAGAAGTATCAGATATAAAACACTCCTCAGCTAAGTCTGCTATAGCTTCAGGAACAGAATTTGTCCAATACTTTCTGATTCCAGATAAGCTACTAGCATCAACAATAGCAACTACTGTGTCAGACTGCTGAGCCTGTCTTCTCAGAGCTTGAGCAAAAAGAACATGGCACTTCTCTTCATAAGGAAGGTCATCAAAGTTTACATTTTTCGGGTTCTTTTCTTCCTTCTTGATGGGAGTGCGTGCTGCTGAATTCAGAGCAACTCTGAGCCCCTCCACTGCAATCCTAAACTTGCTGACTTGAGATAACACTTGGCAATCTATCTCTTTCCCTTGTTCCACATCACCAAGCATTTTCCTTGCACAAACTAAAGCCTTATCTACAGCAGGAAGATTATTAAACATCTCATGCAAGTCTACCAGTAACGAGTAGAAAGAACGTGCAAAAGAAGGAATTTGATCATCAGCATCACGTCCAGATGGTGTAGTAGAGTCAGATCTTGCATTTGAAACAGCATGTGATTCTTGATCCAATGTCAATGAATTTTGCAAAGACAAGGCCAGGGATGAAGCTAAGGCTTTTACAGAATCTGCCACAGGATACCTCTTATAGCCCATAGGTACGTTTAAAGCCACATCTCCTTGCAATGCCTTTACTTGCCCGAAAAAGACACTACTTTGAGAGATCTCTGCAAAAGATGTCATGGCACTAGTATGTTGTCCATTCTGGTTGGAAGGTTGTTCACTCTCAACAGCATCTAGTTTACTGGCTTGACCATTTCTGTATGGAGTTTCAAGGAAAAGGAATAGAGAATGATTTTCTATTGCTGCTTGTTTTGCAGACAAAACATGACCATAAAAGCCTGTTCCAAAAATTGTTTGTAAAACTTGAGAACCAGCCCTACTCTCGTACTTGCTCCAATTTATCTTCTCCAAAAAGCAACATTTAACCACTCCAAGTAATGAAGTTGGGACAGAACAAGCCTTATTTGAACTTAAATTACTTTCCTCTGCCCGCACATCATCCAAAGACGAAGGACCTATCTGTGCAATCACAACCTTTGGTCTGACAGCCTTAACCAAGAATTCAGCATCAGATGCAGACCGTTCTGACAAGGACTCGGCAGCCAATAAGTAAACAACGGAGAGAGAATCAGGATCACGAAGTGCAAAGATAAACTGTTTTGTTGATTCAGGAACCACTAGAGCACCAACAAGACTGTCTGAAACTCTTAAATCATCAGTCTTCTTGCTTGCAAAAGGCCAAAGATGTTGAATTCGAGATAAAACCCATTGAGCCATGAAAACTTTTATCCAGGCCAGAAAGGAAAACCATGTCAAACCTCCTTACTGCTCCTAAGATCTTGTTAAATTTGCTATCGAAGAACAATTCCTTATTGTTCCTGTTAATTACCAAAACTTAAGTGCTCCATTTTTCTTTGAGAAATCAATTAAGGAATTGAATGAACAAACATTTTGTATATTCCGGCTGCTAGAATTTACTTTCAAACCCTAGCCGGTATAATCTATTAAATGGGCCATCAAAGCATGTTTCCTTTTGCCTTAATGTAAACTGCAAAATTCTGAGTGCTCCCTCCGGGTTGGTGGGATCAAATTAAAAACTGATAGAAAAACTGCAAATTTCACCTTCTAGAATTTTCTTTCAAACCCTAACTGATATATTCCCCCTCCTTTCTTCCCCTTTAGGCTTCTGTTACACTAGTCCCTCTATAAATGAACAAAAGGTGGAGTCAGGACTATGAATTCAAATTAAACTTCTTAAAACCTCACTGAGCAATTGATCATTCAACAAACAGTAATCATTCAAACTGTGAACTCTGAAATTTCGAGAAAATTAGAAAAGAAAGAAACCCTAACCATGAAACTGGAATCAATTCAACCAATGTATCTCATTTCCGCTTAGAAGAAAATTAACACTCAAACCTTAAAACTATTTACTTCAACAGCCGCAATAATGATCACTGGTACCCAAGATTCTTTTCGACCCTCATTCAAACCCTTAGCTTTTTCCTTACACATTGGAAAGAACTATTGGCTTAAACTCTTAATGAAATTTCATTCAAACCTCAGCTTTGTTTTTTCTTGTCCCAAACCGGAAACGATTTTCAAATTTTATTCGTTTTTTCTAAAGTTTAAAAAATCATTGGAAATCTGTTTAAGTGTAAATGATTGAGATATCAATACTGGTTATGTAACGGAATGGGATTTTCATGTAAAGAACAAACGATAAGATTTAATAGGTTTTTGACTTACTTGTTTTGAGAAATAATGAGCAGCCCAATTTCTGAAGCTTTAAATTGATCGCATGTGTCATTGTCCAAAACAATCATACGAATTGCAGCGAACATTTAGACTGCGGCCTGAATATACCACATCTGGTTGTATTGATCTCTATGAAGGCCGCAAGGTAGGCTTAAATTTAATGGCCGTTTCTGTATATATATGTATATATACATATGTATATAGATACACACAACACACTAATACTACGATGTTTCCTTCTTTAATCTGAACATTTAGAGGGCAACTTTGGATGGCCATCAACAAAAAAAAAATCATTTGAAAGGCAGAATCGACGGTCAAATTTAGCCCTGCTCTATCACGATATATCTGTATATACATAATCAATATTTGTAACGAAAATATTACATAAATAAATTTAGACTCAATGTAGTGCCAAGTATCTACACAGCGTAACTTCGTGCACCCTAAGCTCTTAAACATTACATTTGATTTCTGCAAAAATTTTGGCATGTCTTCATAAGTGATTTAACAGTGTAAAGCTATTGTTTTGGGTTCTCAGTAGTAGTAACGATTGGTAGATCAATTGATATGTGCACATAGGTCCTTAAGTGGTCATTTCAAAGTGCTAACCGGAACTCGTGCATAGACATCCCAATAACCGTGTGCTAAGACCACCAAAATACTTTCAAAACTCCTCCAATTACTCTTCCTATATGTCCATATATATTTAAACAAGAAAATAAAATATACATTTTTACACCTAATATGTTTGAAATGCCATAATAGACGTTCCTAGTGCCACAATATATATTATGTTGCCACATTATACATTTGTCTTGCCACAGACTACACTCCATTATGTTGTGATTTAAAAGTATTTGAGGTCCACCAAACATGCATTCATGTGCCCATTCTAAACCTAAATCATAACAAATCCTAAACCTAAATCATAACAAAAGCATTCTTCATTCTCATTTCTACCACTTTGTTTCAATTATTTGACTCACAGAGATCTATGAGTTTAAAGATTGGTAGTATTAATGGCTAGTGTTTGACGCAACTTTCACTACGCCACGCTCTGCCCATCTGCCCCTGCTTGCTTTCATAATTTGGCCCTTTTATTTTCCCTGCAACGGACATTCCCATGGCTTGAACCTGACTCGATCAATTACAAAATGCCTACATAAAGCATTTTAGATCTGCATCAAGCCCTTCAAATCTACAAGTAAAGTTGAAGGGAAAAAGAGAAAACAAATGCTAGGTGAAGCCTTTGTGGCTGATTTTCTATTCGAATTCATTTTATGTGGTGGTTGTTGGATTTGAACCCTGGGCAATTCATATATGCATTGTTTTTTCTTTTCTTGTGCTTGTTTTGAAAGTGCAAGGGATTCAACCTCATGATGATTGAAATGATAGTGGACACACCACCTATGAGTGTGTAGTATATTAGGATGAGGTGACAATCTTTGAGCTCCAACGATATGATGCCCTTACAATCTAGGGCTATATCTTCTCCTCCCTTGGAGGAGAGGTCCTGGTTTAGGGCCCATAGCAGAGCGAAAGGATATCATTGTCCTTAGTGAAACACATGAGCATGAGGGATGTAAGGTCCTGAATTTTGAGGGTTACAAGAAGATTTCAGTTTGGAATGAGATAACTGAAAATGGTAAAGGGCACGGGGTGTGACAGTTCTAGTGAGAGAATCCTGGGAAAGAATCATACAGGTTGGAAAGGTGGATCCAAGTAGTCAGTACATATGGATGAAAATAATGGATAGAGAATCCACAATCTATCTTGTTGCGTGTTATTTTGCACCTCATGGCTCAAAATCTTATAAGAAAAAGAACCTAGACAAAGAAGACCATTGGCAGCATTGAAAAGGGACATATCAGCATATAGTAGCTCAAGAGAAATCATTTTAGTAGGAGACTTTAATGCAAGAATAGCTAATAGTCAGGCTCCCTGGCTTAGAAATGAGGAGGGAGTGAAAGACAACCCTTTATGGTTAGAAGAGGTAAAAAATAAAAAATGGGAAAGAGACTCTCAAGACAAAAAAGGAGGTATCACACAGTACGGAGCAGAATTGTTGGGGATATGCAGCATGTATGATTTGATTCTATGTAATGGTATAAAATCTTGGCCAAGTTCTAGGAACTTTACTTGTCAAACTTACAACGGCCAAAGCGTGGTGGATTATGTTATTTGTTCCCAAAAGCTTATGCCAAGGTTAATTGAGGTAGTAGTGAAGGATTGTCCTATAGAAATGAAATTTGATCACAATCCTCTATATGTAAAGATCAGTATGTGGCAAGGCATTCAACACCAAGATAGATCACAACAAAACCAAAAGAAGGTGACACCTCAAGGAACAATCCTTTTGACACTTGAAAATCAAGACATTTTTTAGACAATGTTGGAAAGGCAGTTGCAAGAAATAAGAGACATTGGGTTGGCTAATATAAATAAGAGAACAATAGGTAGCAAAGAGTTGACATCAATAATCCACGAGGCTCTTAGTGTGTGCAAAAGATCTAGGCCTAAGAGAGACAACAAAAATAGCTTTCTAGCAAATCCTTGGTATGATGAAGACTACAAGGCAGCAAAGAGAATGCTGAAAATCTGGGGAAACAAGAAGGAATATGAAAAGCTAGTGAGATCGAAAAAGAGGATTACATGCAAACAAGGCGGAAAGATCTATTTTTCTTGGGAAGCACAATCCGAGGGGCTTCTAGAAAGAATTACAACAAAAAATGCATCTTCATAGAACATTATCACGGACCTCTAATGGCTAGATTCTGCAAAGGTGCTATGTGGGAGGGATCAAAATAAAGATGTCCCCCCAATAATCAATTCAATGGTCAGACTCTTCTCTACGAAAGACATCAAGGAAGGAATTAAAAATCTTGTTGTGGGTAAAGCGCAAGACATAGATGGTCTACAAGAAGAATATATAAAATGGGGCATGGAACTCCTCACACTGCACATCAAAAGAATATTTAATGAGGTCATTCAAACTGGCTTTCTGAAAAAATGGACAACTAATGGCATTATTCCTTTGCTTAAAAGTGGGGATGTCAACAACCCTTCAAACTACCACACTATAATGATCAATACTCTTCAGAAAACTCTTTGGGAGCATGATAGAGCGTCGGATCAGTTTTTGGGTAGAAAAGGAGGGAAATAGAGTGAAAGGACAAGCTAGTTTTAAGCCTAAACACTCTACAATTGAGCACTATATTACCCTCAGACACTTAATTGAGAAGGTTTGGGATAAACAGGGAGAAGAGGTTTTGTGTTGCTTCGTCAACTTCAAGAAAGCATTTGACATCATTCCTAGAAGCAAATAATGGAGTAGAATGGAAGAATTGGGGATTCTAGAAATGTATAGGTTTGCTGTCCATAGGTTGTATGATCGAGTTCGGGCCAAGATTAAATCCAAGCAAGGTTTCTTAGAATGCTTTGGGAGTGACATTGGGGTCAAACAGGGATGTCTGCTATCTCCTACCTCGTTTGGGCTATACATTGACAAATTAGAGGATTGGATAGACAAGTTTGGTGGTGGAGGAGTCCACCTAACTATCTATGTAATAAAGCTTCTCCTATATGCATATGATCTTATTCTAATGGCAAAAACAACACATGATTTAAGAGAACACCTGAAAGCTTTAGAGTTGTTTTTTTTTCAGGAGGTTGGGATGCAGGTGAACACTAGCAAAACTAAGGTCATGATCTTTTCCTTGAAGACAAAGAAGGCTCAGATTGATTTTGTTTTTGAAGGCAACCCCCTACAAGTGGTTAATGAATATAAATACCTTGGCCTTGATTTCCACAATAAGCTTAGCTGGGAGACGTGTATAGAAAAAAAAATACAAGGTGGATGGAAAGATTTATACTCATTGAAAAATAGATGTAGAAGGGTTGAATTGTGGGATTGGAAAACTAAGAAAACCCTTTTTGAGTTGTTGGTGGTGTCGGTGGTGTTATATGGGTGTGAGGTGTGGGGTGGAGACAGATAGAGAGGTTACAAAATAACCTAATCACAAGCATCTTTAAGACAAAAGTGTCAGTTCCTTATGAGATCGCTTTATCTGAGGCCAATGCCTTTCTGTTGGAAGCATCGACTCTGATTCAGATGCTAAGTTATTTAAAAAAGATTATGAACATGGAGTTGCTCTGTTGGCCCAAAATGGCAGTAGAAGATAAATTAGCTAGAAGGAAGAGCACGTTGATGAAACAAAATGACAAGTGGATGAGTAAGTGGGATATTAGCATGAAAGAGTGTCCAAATATGATTGGTGCAATCAAGCAGTATGTACGGGAAAAAGTCAAAACAAACATGTGGGTGAGGCAACTTGGGAAGAAAAGAGAGCATTATGTCAAACATTTCAATCCTTCATATGACCACACACAAAAGACATATATAGGGGTAGAAATAAAATGGAAAGCGAAAATGTTAATAACTCAGCTAAGGACTAGTTTGCATCAACTCAGGTGTGAAATCGGTAGGTGGACAAGGCCGAAAGAGGAGTGGGCAGATAGGATATGTTGTTTTTCTACCTTGGGGCTTGTGGAAATGAAATGGCACTATATCATGGAGTGTCTAGCCTACGAGGATATCCGGGCCATTTACATTGATATTTTGAGCATGGTCTCCTTGGCTAATAGGTTTGAAGAATAAAGGATAACAAAAACTTCAATTTATTTGATTAAGATTCACAGTAGAAGATTGAGGATTCTGAAGGAAAAAGAGGTCAACAAGAAGGCATTGTTTGGGTAGCAAGCCCGTCCGAGGCTTTTGTGATAGGCTGTGTTGTTGATATCCATTGGTCCCATAGGTTGTTTGACCTTGTGGGCATTATTAAAATCCTTCATTCATTCATTCATTCATCCCAATGGCAAAGACTATGGCAATGATGGGCCACTAATTATCTTCACCAAGTTTAATTAGCGACAGAAGAATTTTTTTTCTATTTTCAATTTGTTAATGCATTGAAATGTGAGAATGTTCTAGGTAATAATTTGTTCTAGTTCTTTAAAAGGTTGAAAAAGGAATAGTTTTGGTATTTGCCTTGCAGTAGCTGGACTATAATGTCTACTTAGTGTTTTGTCACTGGAGTTTATAGTTCCTATGTGTAGCTTTGTGCATTTTGTCATGACAAGCCTATTCCCTATATTTGAACCTTGCAACTCACCATCTCGAAATTGAAAGATAATAATAACAATTTCAATTTCATTTATACATTGGATTTTGTGTTGAGTGATCCATTTGCTACTTTAAAATTTTGTTTCAAAAAATGCCAACAATACCGAGGATTTCCAATTCTTTTGGGGAATTTAATACTTGAGAAGAGAATAATTTAAGGGCATAATATTTACAAAAATTCTATAAAACTACATAGCAATATTTTGCTACTATAAATTTTTATTTTGAAAATGCTAGTAGAATGCAAAGTTTTTAAACCTTTTTTAGGGATCTAATATTTGAGACTCGAGGAAAGTTTAAGGGCATAATATTTTGCAATTCTACAATTATGTGTTAGAAGATTTATATTTGAGCCACAAGCCTCGTGAACTCAAGGGCATAATTGTTTGCACTTTGGAACTTTTGTTTTAGCATTGGAAATTATGAACAGAATGCTTTGTAAGCTTAATGCCACATAAACATTTTGTTGCTTTCTATTTATTTACTAACATAAAATACTAGTAGAGTGCGAGTTTTAATTCTTGTTGGAACCTTAAAGTGGTTGAGAAAGGGTAGTTTGGCTATATACCTATGAATAATTGAACCACTTGTATCACAGGTCTCTATTTTTTGGTTTTGTTGGTTATAATTTATAATGCCTATGTTTAAATTTCATGTATTGTTAGGCTACACCTATTTTCTTCAGCTTTATGATAAAAGACTTGCATTTGAAAGCTAGCCTCACTAGCTCAAAATTGAAAGAAATAAATTCCATTACATGTTAGATGTTGGAATTGGCCATGCAATGTCCATTACGCTTCATAAGGAGAACCATGTAGTGATTTTTTTTCTCTGAATTTATTAGTGTCATAAAATGTGACTAGAATACAACATTTTAGTTTGTGTAACTGGGGATACAATGTTTTAGTTTGTTCTTTAAATTCATCTTTAGAGAGACAAGGGTTGAGAAAGGGATAGCTATGGTACCTACCTTTTATCTATGCATATGAGAGAACTAATATTTTTCATTTTATTACTCGAAGTTTACGATGCATGTATGCTAATTGATGCATTTTGTTGTGCTATACCTATATATGCCTAATTTAGAACAAAATACAAAGAGATTAAACTAGTATTAAACCCTTTATTCTAAAACCATACATCCAATTGAGCTAAAGTTGGATACAAAAAAGTGAAAATAATAAACGATCTCACCAATGCAACTTTGTTTCACTAGCAACGGTGGTTGTGCTCTATGATTTATGATTGAAAGAAGTAATGTCAGGTGCTCAAATCAATAGCATAACATTGCATTTAGGATTGGGATATGACTATGGCTTGTGAGAGGTTTAATTTATAGATTTTTTATGGATGGATTGATAAGGATAAGATTTAAAGATAGATAAGGATAAGATTTTGGAAAAAACAGGATAAGGATGAGGATAAATCATGAAGAAGATATGAGTGACTAATTAATGGATTTATTTATTTATTTTAGTTAACTAGTTGCACATTAGTTATAAATAGAAATGAATTGTGGAAGAGAGGTGATAGGATATGAGTAGATATGGATTAAGAATAGAAATGAGTCATGAAGAAGATATGATAATATTAATTAATTAAATATGTTGTTGTAAATTAATATTTACAAATTAGCATAAGTTAATTAGGAGAGCATTTTCCTTTATTAGTTGTCAATCTTATCAGATAGGATAAGATTAATTTCTACTTTAAATCCTATCACATAGGATAAGATTGTTTTATTTGCTTTTCCGCTTTGTCTATTTTTGACAAATGTGAATGTATAACTATATAATTATTGCTTTGTGAATAATTTAATGCACATGAAGTATTGGTTGGATATTGTGCCTCTTATTTTTGGCTTTTTCTTTTTGAAGAAATCCTCTTTGTAAAAGAAATACTATAGATGTTTTTGGGAAATCTAACATGGTATCAGAGCTCTAGATTTGTCAATTTCTCCTTGAATTTGAGAGGGTTTTAGCCATGAGGTTGTGATCAATGCTTCCTAGTGAAAAACAAACCTCTCCAGTACATCCAAAAGGCCCAAAAACCTTTGTTTTGGTATAAAATTTATCCATTTTGGACACCGGAGCTTCGGAGGTAAAATTTTCCTTTTTTGGCAGGTTGTACAGCTGTGTGAACAGTGTTTTCACGCTGTGAATAGTGTTTCGGGCTGTAAACAGTGTTTTCAAGTTGTGAATAGTGTTTCAAGTTGTAAATAGTGTTTTCAAGTTGTGAATAGTGTTTTAGGCCATGAACAATACTTCCAATGTGTGAACAATGTTTTCAAGCCATGAATAGTGTTTTCAACATTTTCTCCTCTAAGGCCAACTTCATGAGGCTTGTTCTCAATCATACAGAGTCAAATTTTTAGAAACAAATAGGCATTGGAAAGGTATCAACAAGCTCTACATAACCATCCACATACTTTTTCTAGTTTCAACCTAGGTATCTTTTATTTATTTTGTCAGTTTTATGGCTTCTATTTGATATTCTAGACATTTTTGGCTCATGGAGAAGTTTTGTTTGCTTCTATGGGCTTCATTTATCAACATTAATTTGTATTAATGTTTTGATCTCTATTATTTGAGGAGGTATCATGGGTTTTTCCACTCATCCTTCTGTGGTCAATCTGACTAAGGACAATTATGAGTCCTAAAAAAGAGGCATCCTGACACATCTCAGGTGGTTGCATCTTTTGCCTTATCTTTATGAGCTCATACCTAAACTAGATACACCTTTGAAGAAATCTATTTAGGGTAACAATGTTGATCATGTTGTAGGATTAATTTGTTCTAGTTTTGATGATGACACTTTGTGTACTATTTTGGACCTTGAGTGCTCATGCACAATTTGGACTACAATTTGGGATTTGTATGGAGATCCTGATATTTCTCCTATCTCAAATGATCCTACTATAAATTTCCTCATTCCTCTTGATGATGTAGATTTTGTACCGAATGATGATGATACTTTAGAGGAGATTGAGTATATAGCAAGTCTTGATTGTTCAATTGACACAGAGACTTCTTTTGTTTCCTCTTCTCCTCTTGTTGAGATCACATCTTCTTCATCATTTGTTGCTACATCAGAGTCTATTGTTGTTTCATTCATGGCTTCTAGTGATTCTCTGCAGTAGGTCAATCTTAGTCTTTCAAATTTGCTACATTAGGATTCTTATCTTGTAGGCATATCATCCTTTTTTATGTAGTCTAACATTACAGATTTGGAGGACACATTTGAGGGTTTATCTCTCTTATTTGATGTCATCTCAGGTGGATTTTCATAACCACCATCTTTTGTGTTTCCAGATGCAATTCAGTTCATATCATCTTCTCTCATTCTACAGATAGTTTCTATTTTGGAGAAGGCATCTTTTTCCTATAGGAGGTCACCTGAGTTGCATTCAGAGGCACACTTTTGGATTTGGATTCCCTATTCATCTAGGATGTGGGAATGGCTTCTACATTAACTAGTGGATCTATTTCTTTTGAAGGGAAGAAATATTGTTTGCAGGCAGTGGATTGTTTTTTTGTCTTCAGGCATTTATTATTGGTACTGGAGTTGCTTCTTGGAGGGGATTCAGAATATCTTTCATCCACTCTCTCTTATGGGGGGCGCTCATGATTGTACTTTTTTGATGGATTCAATTCTTGTGGGGTCTTAATGTTAGTCCTTCTTCCATCACATGTTCATGTACATGTTTATGTTTTCTCTCTTTTGGAGAGGAGTTTTCTCCCACTAGGTTTTTCTCCTTTTCTCCACTTTATGAGAGATCTTTGTTTGTAAATGGGTACCTGATTAGGCTTTTGTTGTCATGACCCATCTTTCTTTCCTTTTAGCTTGTCTGTAATCTCCCTAAGTTGCACTTATGGGGGGTGTTCGTGTAAATTAATATTTAAACATTAGCATAAGTTAATTAGGAAAGCAGTTTCCTTTATTAGTTGTCAATCTTATCACATAGGATAGGGTTGTTTTATTTTCTTTTCTGCTTTGTCTATTTTTGATAAATGCAAATGTATAAATATGTAATTACTTTGTGAATAATTTAATGCACATGAAGTATTGGATGTATATTCCTCTTATATTTGGCTTTCACTTTTTGAAGCAATCCTCTTTGTAGAAGAAATAATATAGATGTTTTTTAGAAATATAACAAAATAAATATAATTTATTTAATTAATGTTGGAATATTAGAAGAATGGATAAATTAATTAAATAAATATGATTTATTTAAGTAATTTAGTGATGTGAGAAAGTTAGTTAGTGTGATGCAAGAATATGGTCAAATTTATGTGTCTACATTTTCCCCCTCTTTGAGATGGTGTTGTGACTAAGAGAAGTAACATCAGTTTAAAGAAAGTAGATATAGGTACTGAGTGGGATGTCATTAACAATATCATGCCCCACATGTTGAGATTTGATTTTGGATGAAAATGATTTGGCTTAGGGATGATGCATCCTCAAGAGAGCATGTGAGATGAAAGACACAGATGGACTCTCAAAATGGATGCAAAAGATGTTAGTAAGATGCAAAGAGATGAATGGAATAGAAAGATGAAGATAGAAGATTGGATGGAGAAATTGGATTAAAAATTAATATATAGAAGTGATCAAAGGAGGAATGGAAAAGAGAGATGAAAATTAAAGATGAACAATGAATGGTGATAATGTGCAACTAGAGAATGATAGACGAATGGATGGATGATGAAAGGATTATTTGGATTAGATAAGAGGATAGAAGGACAGAAGTATAGAATGAACTAAGTGATAAAAGAAAAATTATAATAGATAATGTGCTTTTGGTGTAACAAGTGAGTGATCTTGAATGCAAGTATTACGTTGATATGTGGTGAGCACCTGTTGGAATATAGCATGAGATGTTATGCACTGTGGTATAAAGACGAAGGTGATGATGTATCCCATGCATACCTAGGACTAACTCAAAAAATAGGTTACAAGAAACCATATATAGTATAGTACCATGATATGGACGGCCATGATACCATCGTGTTAGGTAGGTTACGAGAACCAATACAGATGCAAGATAAAATGATAATGCACATAAACAAACAAGGAAGCATGCACAAAATTATGCAAAGACAAACAAGATTTGTTGCCCCTAGTCAAGATAAAAATTAATGGTTGATTGATTGATGATGAGGATAGTTTTGTTGATGTGGGAACGATATATATCAAGAACAACACAAGGATTGGGAATGATATATCCTGATGACGATGATTTAAGTTGATCAGGCTTGTAGGAAGGTTGGTAACAAAACCAATGGATGCTTTTGGATGAGTTGCATTATTTGGCTAGATTGATGTGGATTAAGGATTTCTTGCACTTGGATGTATTGCTTTTCATTTCTATGGGATGGTTGTAGTGGATTGCATTTGGATGGACTTTTGCTGGATACTAATGACAAGAGAAAACCAAGGATTGGGGACAAGGATGAAAAGTGGATTGGATGGATGGATTAAGGAATTATTAATAATGGATGATGGATTTAGGCATTTCCAATAATGGATAGATAGTAGATAGATGGAGAGGTGCAAGATGTGATCTCCAAGGACTACGTCACAAAGGAATAACATACCCTACTTCTATAAATGCACTTTCAAAATGCTAAGCTAAAGGGATATAGTGTACTACATAAGTCATAACAAGATGTTTGGGGGATTTACTATAGAAGGATTTGATATGTCAAGATTTTTTTAAAGCATGCTTCAAGATTGTGCCCTAGTCCTTATTAAGATCTAAGTCAAGTAGGGACAACTGATGGGAATGATGAAAGGATATATGTATATGATAGATTAGGATGATATGAGGGGAATAAGATGGAATAGATGAGACAACTTTTCCTTGGTCTAAGGTACATAGACAATCAGTTTACACATGATGTCCATGAATGGGTTTT
Organism: Cunninghamia lanceolata; assembly: GCA_027924645.1. NCBI lineage: Eukaryota > Viridiplantae > Streptophyta > Pinopsida > Cupressales > Cupressaceae > Cunninghamia > Cunninghamia lanceolata. The sequence continues at coordinate 11,454,736 of BSBN01001272.1, read as the reverse complement.
CATCATGGTACTTATCTAAGGTGCCACAAAATGGTTTTCACCGTTGGATGAATAATTTTCTCTACTATTTTTATTTTATTTTTTAATGTTTTATAGCACCTCAAAGAGGATTTCACTAGGGGACTTTTTTGTATATTTTTTTATATTTTTGAACCATTTTTCAATTTTTTTATTTTTTAAGTTTTTGCATCACTGATTGGATTGCATTGATAGTTGGATATTCAAAGAGTCTTCACATGTCCTTGTCCATCTGATATAGTTGAGGTAGATGCTTTTGTCATAACATGACAATAGTGACTTGCCTTGAGTAATTGCTTTGTTAGGATCATAGCGCTCATGTACAATCCATTGATGTTGTTGTGATCCTCATTAATAATAGAGTTGGCCTTATTTGAATGTTTACATCTTGATAGGGTACCATCGTAGCCCTAAATATTTAGTGTTGCTACCACAATGCGTTGGATTTGGGATAAAGGTTTTTTGGATGTTAGGCATGCTTTTGAATTTGGATGGGGGATGGTAGATGTGGAATTAGATGATTGAGACTCATAGGATTTAGGTGGATGGAATGGTAATTTAGATTAGGTTTGAGGATTCTTGACTTGCCATACTTGGGATGGTGGATTATGGAGTTTGGATTTTGGATGAGGATAGCGATTAGAACCAACATTCATATATACTTTGGAAGGTGGTGGATATCTATTATATGCAAGGTGTATATTTTGACGTGGCTTTGTGTTGTGAGTGATTGCTTGTTTTGGATATTTTGTTTTGCTTGATTTGATTGATCCATTTTTCTTTGGGTACCATATTTGTTTTATGTATCTTCCATGATTTTTGGATTCATTATCCTTTGATGTTTGATTTGGATCTTTTGTTGTGTATACCTAACAATTTTGTTTGTCCCAATTGATAGGTTTAGGATGTGGAAGATAAAGTTTGATGGTAGGGATAGTGGAGGTAGAAGGATTGTTGGTAGTAGGCTTGTTGTAGGGGCTATGAATGGTCCATATCTTGATGTTGTCATTGGATAAATTTGCCTTAGTGATCATTGAAGTATCACTAACACCATTAGATTGCTTGTTAGAAGACTTGTAGTTGATGCCTTGACCATGACTGATGTAGATTGGGATAGGCTCTAGGATTCCTTGCCCATGGAGGTCTAATCCCTTTCCTTCATAGTTCATGCTATTACATGTCTTATTTGCAATAGGATACTTGTTTTCAAAGCGTGATGCTATCCCATTAGTGTGTTACCAAGAACTATTAGAACTTGCTACTATCCCGTCTACGATAAAGCCTAACTGGATGAAGGTGGATGATCCTAGTGTACACTTGTTGTGCCTTGATCATTGTTTGTTCTTGTCATTCCTTGATCATTTTAATGCTCAATGTGATCCATTGTGACTTGCTTGTACTCATGCGTGATGTGGTTAATATCTTGATTTCCACTATGCTCAATAGGATTATGTGTGATATAATCACTGTTGTTTACTTGATTGTCTATGTGTTCATGGGGACCAAGTGTCTCATCATGGGAATTAGATGTTATTGGATGATGAATAGGATTAATATGGATTTATTGATCATATATAATAAATTGATCATAGAGAGGATTAGCATGGATAGTTTGATAGTGATTATGGAGAGGATGATTTGGGATGCTTTGAGCTTGATCTAGCTAAGGACATGATTGGGCATCCTTTGGATTTTTTTATTCACTTAGCTCTTGAGTTCGGATGAGAATAGAGGTTTCTTGGATGGGCTTGATAAGCTATGAATGATTGACAACATGGTTGCACGATGGTTTTTGACTTGAGATTGGGATAAGAGACTCTTTAATAGGCTTAATGGGCATTGATTTGCATGATAGTGTTTGATTTTGGAGGGTACTAGAGGTGACCCTTAGATAGGCTTGGTAGATATGGGCTCAATGACTTCATGCTTTCTAGGTAGATGGTTATCCTTTGCTAAGAGTCCTTGGATAGAATTCTTCATCGGTTGCTTGGATAGGGTTGGATTAGGTTGATAAGTGGATGGTTGATAGGATTGTGAATAGTATTGGTTTTGATAGGAGGGGTTAGATGGTCAATAGGATTGTGGATAGTATTAGTTTTGATATGATGGGTTAGATGGTTGATAGGATTGTGGATAGTATTGGTTTTAATAGGAGGGGTTTAATGAGCTAGATGATGAAGGTTTAGAAGGTGGAGGATTTATGGCTATTAGTTGTTCACGTAAGATTTGGAGTTTGGCCATAAATTGTTTGATAGGAGCCTTTTTTAGGATAATGTTTCCCTTGTCAAAGGTGCCATGGGGATAACTAATAAATATTCTATTTAGATGTGAGGGGTAGCTAGTAGATTCTTGCATGTTCATGAGTGGGGGATGAAGGTTTATGGTGGGTTTGGGTGCAATAATCTCATCATTAAGGCTATTGTCATTGGGGTATTCATCTTGATCCACAAGGCTATCATCATCATCAGGATATTTGTCTTGATCTATAAGACTATCATCGATATATTCCTCTTGATCTATAAGGCTCTTATCATCATCAATATGTTCCTCTAAAGGATTCATGACTTTAGCTCTAATATTGATTTTGGGCTTGGGATGGGGAAGCTCATCTAATGGATGCATGGTTTGAGGACCTTTGATTGTGATTTTTGGGTTTTGCATGAGTTTCACACAAGGTGGTGGGCATAGGGGTTTTATCTTGCATAATGAAGTTTTTAAACCAAGGGTCCATGATGGAGATGATTAAGGATGATGGGATGTTTAGATTGAAGCTACTCAACCTTAGGCAAGGGATATGTTTGTCTTTGGATTTTGACACAAGATTTTGAAGTTTGCAAAAGTTAAAATGTGCTTGGATGAAAAGGGGAATTCATAGGTTTTGACAAGAAAGCATTTCAAGTATGTGAACAAGCCTATTTTATTCAAGTGGGAATATCAATCTCCATAGGCTCACTAATATACTATCTACTAAGTTGCAGATAACTAGGGAATGCAAGGTCATGTACCACCTACACACCCCTTATCATGGAGGCCAAGGCCCTCACCATAATGAGCTCTATCTTTACAAACTCAGAAGTATAGTGTGACTAACTTCTTGGAGCTAATTTCTCATCGATGCACCATAAAAAAAGATAGTTGAAAGGTCTTATCTAGGTTATACAAGCAATTAGGGGAAGTCCTCATTATACACTAGGTATGTGAGGCCAAAATCCATGAACTAGAGCCCATCTACAAGCATGTCAAATAAGTGCAAGAAATTTCACATCACCTTGTGTCATTATGAAAGGGGCCCCAAGGCTATGCCAAACATGATGATGACTTCTTTGAGGTACAACTTTCTCTCTCCCACTTTGTATACCTCGCTAGAACGTGTGGTTTAATTCATCCCCTTAGGTGATGAAATCCTTAGGTAGGTCTGCTAAAGGGAAAGAAGTCCAAGAATTTCTTATTCCTATTATCACTTTGCAACATGAAGGATGAACATACCCAACTTGGGATTAACACACAAAAAAGAAATAAAAAGTGTTTTCGATTCCCAAGATCACCTTTTGGTGCAAGGGAAGAGCATACACTTAGAAGCTCTTACAGACACAATAGACACTTGTTCATTCCCTTAATAAAAATGATGTGCAACTAATTTAGTGAGTAAAATAATGCTTTTGACAAATATCCTACACAAAATATGTTAAAATTTTGATAAAAGATTCTTGGACACACATTCTGCAACCAAAAATGTTAATAGTTTCAAAGATCAAAGTCTTGGAACCATGATTTTCTACAAGGACAACTTGTTAAGAATAAATTTTAAATTCTTGTAAAAATCAGAAATAAATGTGAGAACATAGGAAAACAAATTTCATTACAATGTTCTTTATGACTTTCTATGCAATTTTAAAAAAAAATCAAATTTGCACTCTACATGTGAAAGATATGTGTGTTTGAAGATAAAAATAAAGAGGGTGTTTGATTGAGTATACCTAAAATTTAGTCAAGAATCTATAAAAGCCACCTTCACCATAGTGAATTTTCTTGAGTTAGCTTTCCAACAACTATAAAAAAATTGAACATTTGATATACTAGCAAAAAGTTATGCTATTTGAAATAAAAGTGTTATTTTAAGGACTAAAACAAGGGCGAGGGGGCCTTAGCCAGACAGTTAAGCCCCTATGAATAAAAGATTTAACTAGCAAGTAAAAGAAACCAATTTTTTACATAATTCAAAGTGTGTAGCAATTAAAGTATAGTCCAAACAATACAAAACCATATAGTTGTATGGATTACCAAAGAAAGAGCCTAAAAAAATAAAAGATTTAACTAGCAAGTAAAAGAAACCAGTTTTTTACAGAATTCAAAGTGTGTAGCAATTAAAGTATAGTCCAAACAATACAAAACCATATAGTTGTATGGATTACCAAAGAAAGAGCCTGAAAAATGAATTTTTTTTATTGAAAAAGATTTCCTACATCAAAATATATCATATTATATATGAATTTTTATGTCTCAAGCCTTTTTGACTTAACTATGAGGTCCTTTTTTCAATAAGAGTCTTAGAAGCTCATCCTTAGATCTCCTCCAAAAAGAGAGTTAAACCTACAAAAACAAGCTTACAAAAACCTGCAAACTCAAGGATTAGATAAGGGACAAGGTCCCACAAGGCATGCCAGAATGTATATGCCTAATTTAGAACAAAATACAAAGAGATTAAAAAAGTATTAAACCCATTATAAATTAAAAAATACCCCGATTGAGCTAAAGTTGCATACAAAAGAATAAAAACAATAAATGATCTTACCAATGCAACCTTATTTCACTAGTAATCGTGGTTGTGCTCCAAGATTTATGATTGAAAGAAGTAATGGTAGGTGCTCAAATCATTTGCATAATATTGCATTCATGATTGAGATATGATTATTGCTTGTGAGGTTTAATTTATAGGTTTTTGATGGATGGTTTGATAAGGATAGGATTTGAAGATAGATAAGGATAAGATTTTGGAAAAAGTAGGATAAGGATGAGGATAAATCATGAAGAAGATATGATAAGATATGAGTAATAGATTTATTTATTTATTTTAGTTAACTAGTTGCACGTTAGTTAGAAACATAAATGAGTCATGGAAGAGATATGATAAGATTAATTAATTAAATAATACAATTTATTTAATTAATGTTGGAATATTAGAAGAATGACCAAATTAATTAAAGAAATATAATTTATTTAATTAATTTTGGAATATTAGAATAATGGATAAATTAATTAAATAAATATGATTTAGCTCAAGAAATGTGCAGGAATTTAATTCCTTAAAAAAATTTAGAGAAGGATGGCTCCATTTTGGGTAAGGACAATAGCATTGAGGAAATTAAAAAAGCTATAACCTCCTTCAATAACGATAAATCTCCAGGCCATGATGGGCTACCAACAGAGTTCTACAAAGATAATATTAAGTGGATAGCAGAAGATCTGCGGTTAATCTACAAAGAAGCAATCAATGAAGGCTCTTTGGGGAATGATATAAATAGGGGAATTATTAAGCTACTTCCAAAAGAAAGTGGCAGAGGCTTAATTAAGAATTGGAGACCCATATCTCTCCTCAATGTCTCTTATAAAATCTTAGCTAAGATTTTAGCCTTGAGATTGACTGACATTCTTCCTAAGTTTCTTAATACCACTCAGATTGGTTTCATTAAAGGGAGGTACATATTAGAGAATCTGAATACTAGATGGGAAGCCATGAATTGGGCTAATGTAACTAAACAAAATGTAGGCATGCTTTTCTTCAATTTTGAGGCATATGATAGGGTTGAGTGGTCCTTTGTTATAATGACTCTTGAAGCTTTTGGATTTCCTCATAAATGGTGTGATATGATCAAGGTTCTATTCAAATATGCAGTTACCCAGATTGATGTGAATGGCTCCCTTACTGAACCTTTTATTCTACAGAGATCTATTATGCATGGGTGCCCCTCAGTCCCTGCCTTATTTGTGATGCCTCTGATGCTATGTACTACCTCCTTAGGTCTTCCATTAATGGGGGCAAAGTCAAAGGGTTAACGCTTCATAATAATGAGGAATTGATGAACATACAATTTTCTGATGATACTGTAATTTTTGTGGATATTGATGAAAGAAATTTTGAAAATTTGATGGGTAAATTAGATGTTTTTTGTAAAGCTTTAGGAGCAAAAATCTTTCTTTGTTAATCTCATATTCTATACTAGTCTGACACATCTCCTTCTTGGTTTAGTAAATATGATATTCAATGGGGAGGACCCAACAAGAAAATTAGATATCTGAGCATACCTTTCTCAATTAGTTCCTCTTTGAAGAGTATGTGGGAGTGGGTTCATGGTTAGATTGAGAATAAGTTGATGAAGTGGAATAACCAATATCTATCCCTAGCAGGGAAATTGCAAATTTTCCAAAAGATCTTATCCTCATATAGTATATACTACTCTTTTGTATGGATTTTTAATAGCTATTGTTTAAGATGAAAAATGAAGAGGATTTGTTTAGGGTTTACTTTGATAGTTGTTTGTGTTGATCCTCCTTTCACCTCTAAACATTCAAGGACTTCCAGCTGAGTAGAGGAACCTACTACAGACCTCACTTGGAACATAGGGGAAGATTGGAATTGTGTGATTTTGTTGTTCAATTAAACCCAATTATGCTCAAAACCCTAATTATGCAAATTCGTGAACAAACAACAAATTACGGAAAATGATCGCACACAAAGATATAAAATGACAATCAAATGCATACCAAACTTCAAAGTTCAGCAAGCAGAAAAGTCAGGGACTAATGAGCGGACGCCTTAGTCCAGTGCCATAGTTTTTGTTGAGATCTGGAAACCTTGTCTGCAACTTGTTCCTGTTGTTCTAGAGATTTTCCTGTTGTGGGATCCGAAGGACACATGAGTGGGCACCCGAGTCCAGGTCCCTATTGTCTTCTGTAATCTTCAATTCTAAATGTCTGCACTACTCTCCTACAACTCCACTTTTCTACTATTGCAACCTGTAACTTGCAATCACAGAAAAATGGGTTGGGGGTTGGTGTTTATAGGCTTGCCTCAGTCAAGCCCTGGAGAGACATTTAAGTCTTTCAAACACTATTGTCAGATAAAGAGTGCATATCCCTACGGGATAGAGGCAAAATCCAAATGATAAATGATTGAAAACACAAATGATATCACCTTGTAGTGAAGATATCATGGAAGGAAGATGCTCTTCATGTCATGAGGAGATGGATGCCAAATCTATAACAAACAAGCACAATAACAACACAAAAGTCTGTTATGCCACACAATGAATGCCTTGAATCACTTTCACATAAGCTACAAGTTCGCAATATCCATCTAGTTTACAAATGAATCACTAATCATGCTTATATATGCAACTACAAACATTCCTGCTAAGAATTTCATAATTTAAACTTACTGTGTCTGGCCGTTGGCATAAGACCTAAATAACGGTCATAAATTGACACTTTGAAATTGGTCCTGACCTAAAATAGGACAAGACTAGGGCGCGGGCACCCAAGTCCTCCCCCCATTTCAGGTAGGATTTATGTTAAGTGCATCCCCTGAGTCCTATTTGCCATGAAACTTCAAGGTTTTCTCATCGGGAGTCATCAAAATCATGCAATATGCTCTAAATGCATTCTAAAGGACCTAGGAACTAAACCTTAAGAGGGAAAAGCCCCCAAGGGGACATTTTTTGACGTAAAATTTAGCCCCCACTTTAATGTATGTATAAATGCAAGTCCAATACATGCATTAAAGTACGGTCAACAAGCATAGAAAAAGACGCCAAGCACGGAGAAGACACACCAATCACAACGAAGACAATAACAGACATGTAAAACACGAAGAAGATAGTTACAGTCACGCAAAACACAGTGAATACATTGAATGTATTGAAGATAGTGATGATTTTCTTTTTCTTTTTCATTTTCATATATATGACATCCAGATGCAAATATAAGGAAAGTAAACACACCACCCATAATGCAGGAGGGACTCATCGCCATCAGTCTTTAAGACCGCATATGAGGCAATAGACACGTAAAATAAATCAAGCATGCCATACAAATCAAGCACGCTATACAAATACCAAAGCATAGGAGGGACTCATTGCCACCGGTCTTTAAGACTATGCTTGGAAACAAACACACAATACACACACACTTGGAAGACATGGAGAAAACACAACAGACAAGCAATGGACTGTTCCTATTTCTAGGTTCATCACCATCTCAGGCACATTACAAGTGCACACTGATGATTGGGCTTCGTCACAACAATCACCAAAGACACGCTTAAGGTTGAGTTAGTCACAGAACCACTCCCCGCCTCCGCAGAGGACTTTTGAAAATGACAGGATGTGTACTCTCCATGAGAAATACACCATCCCCACCTCCGCATAGGATTAAGAGAAAAAGGATGCGATATCCTGCCTCCGCAGAGGGCTTAAATGATTGCAAGTTGATTTCAAACAAATCTCAGAGTGCAGGAGGGACTCATCGCCACTAGTCTTTAAGACTACACATGAGAACAAGCACACTTTACTAGCATCTACAACAGATAGTTTACCTTATATATGCCCCCACCTTAAGGTGGTTGATATTAGGTACCGATATCAAGCACGTTAAGGTAGGAAGAAAACACACAAGGGAACACGAGCTCTCGCAAAGTCCATGCCCCCCAAAGGTGACATGTACTTTATGATTGTCAAATTTTCCCACAAACATATTCCTGCAAGAAAAAGTGTTAGTGTCCATATAATCATGATAAACAACAATGCATGATGCAAGATTCAAGATAGACAAAGTGCACGGAGTAGCACTATTTTTATGTTTTGTAAGTGTGATAGGACACCATCAAGATCACATGGAGTGATTCTACTAGCCAAGCGTTAGATAATATATAACAACCCCATCGTCATGTAGGAAGTAAGTCCAAATTTTGACTTCTCACTAAAGGGACATTAGGTCTGCATCAATATAAAATGTTTTTTGTCATTCACTCACTAGATAGAAACACTAGAGGAAGGGAAACAATAAATTGAGAGAGGAGAACAAATACCTTAGGGGCAATCACGTAGGAGGGTGCCCCCAAGTCACCAACTGCAATGCTATGTCCAAAAGACACAACACACAACAATGAAAATAGAGGAGAAGAAATATAGAAGAATGATGATACAAATAGAGAAGGGTCATAATAGAGGCGATCTCCTGGTATCCTAGACCGGACAAGAGAATCAAGGGTCATCCCAAGGGCATGAACAACATATAACACATCATGGGGGAAGCACATCATGAGAGATAAAGGTTATAAATACTTACCTGTAAGGACAACCTAATTAAAGGTTGTCAACGAGCAAATCATCATCATCTTCCCACTCTTGAATGTTAGAGGAAAGTGGTACATAAGGTACCATGGCCCAACTCTTATTCTTGTCTTCAAATTGTCCATTCTTAAGATCTTCTTGGTTTGATTCAATGTTTGGTGAGATGTTTTCTTGTTGAGTTGCCATTCATTGGGCATAAGCTTGTTGTCTCCTCCTCCTTTCTTTTGCTTGTCTATTTATTTTTGTCTTACCACTTATCTCTTGTAAGATAGTGTTTTTCTCTTTCGTAGTTTTGTGTGTTTTAGAGGAGGAAACACTAGGATCAAATCTCATTTGTCTAAGTGGAATGTTTTGTTGTCGACGACTACCTCCCAATCCTTGTAAGGATGGAGAGGAAGGAACCTCATCATAGGGTCCATTTCCTTTCGGTCTAGGATTCTCTTCAAATGTGGGTTGTTTGTCTCTTGTTGTTTCATGTATATAAGGACCGACCACTTGATGTGATAGTTTTATTTTGTAGTTTCTATAGCTCAAGAAGTTAAAATTTGTCCGTGGCTCTAGTTCCAATTCAGATCTTTCCTAAAAATAATCAAGTGTAAAGTGTTTTCTTGTAACCAAAGGTTTATACTTATTGCGAGGGATAGTAATCACTTGTCCATTCAAAGGAAATTTTACACAGTTATGAATTGTTGAAGGGATAGCTTTCATAGCCTTTAACCATGGATGTCCTAGTTTTATGTGAAAGAGGTCAGAAATGGGAACAACATCAAACCATTATTCTACAGATTTCTCAAATACAGTGACCAATAAAGATATTTTCCCTGAAGTGTTTACAAAGGTTCCCTTATGTGTCTTAATCATCATATCCAAAGGGTCATAAAAGCCTTGTATCAATCCATGTAAATAGAGGAACTCTTCCATGGATACATTAGTCATGCAATTAGGATCAATAAGGGTTCCATCCACAGGATTTCCCATTATCTTCACAGTGATATAGAGAGGTCCTTCAGTGTCTCCAGTTGTTCTATCATGAGGTGTAAACACAATTTTAGGTTCAGGGACCTTTCTTTTCATGTAAGGCCTAGGAGGGAACCTATTTTTATTGTTGCGATTAGAAGCCATGTGTATATGTTTTCAAATCAATGTAAGATCAGATTTTAAAATATTTTCAAAAGTTATGCAAAAGACAAGTGCAAAACTATGTGTAAAAATGACCTAAATGCTTGATTTTTTCAACTTTTTTCAATGCAAATAAGTGAAAGAAAAGGTGTTGTAAGGAAAAGGGGAAGAAAATAATATGTCTGATATCAGTCCAATAAATCCATAAAATCCTTCACAATACACTTTTGATGCAAACCTAGAATGATGACAAGTCAAAACCTAGTGAAAATATACTAAAATATGCAAATTTTCACAAACTTTCAATGCAAATACCCAATAAAAGGGGTGTTGTAAGGAATTTAGGAGGTGCAACAAATAATAACAGTAATATCAGTCACCTAAAGCCATAAAATCCATCACAACACGCTTGGAGTGCAAATCTAGGTCAAACCCTAGGGCAAATATAGTCAAAATATGCAAATTTTCACCAAATTTTCAATGTAAGAGCCCAATAAAAAGGTGTTGTAAAGAATTTTAGGAGGGACAGTAGATAATAACCCTAATAACATATAATTATTGCATAAAAATCCTTTACAACATGCCTATGATGCAAATCTAGAGAGACGATAAAGCCAAAATCTAGTGAAAAATAAGGTTTTCAAACCCTAGACATGAAATTTTGCAAGCAAACCACTATGATGCAACACTAAAGTTAGAAATCAGTCCTAATGATTGTTTTAAAATGGTAGTAAAATATGAAACAAGATTTTGACTACAAACCCTAGCTAATGCAAAACTAGGTTATATGAAAAAATGCATAATTTCAAGCAATTTTTATCAATTTAAGCATGAAAATGCAATATAAATGAATGATGAATGAAAATTTTCTATAAATTAAATCAGATCTGATGATAATGATAGAAATTTATTGAAATTAAATGCAAACTAATTCAAATTATATGAAAATGCAAGCTAAATGAGCCAATTTTGTTTTTCAAAATTTTCAATTTTTTTTTAATTTTTTTAAATGCAATAAGATCAACAATGATATGAATAGATGAAATGAATGTAAATCTGAAGCACAACACTCAACAAGGTTCCAAAAAGTCAAAAAACACGGGTTCACCAAAATGTTTAAGATGAAAAATGAAGAGGATTTGTTTAGGGTTTACTTTGATAGTTTTTTGTGTTGATCCTCCTTTCACCTCTAAACATTCAAGGACTTCCAGTCAAGTAGAGGAACCTACTACAGACCTTCTGTCACTTGGAACATAGGGGAAGATTGGAATTGTGTGATTTTGTTGTTTAATTAAACCCAATTATGCTCAAAACCCTAATTATGCAAATTCATGAACAAACAGACAAATTATGAAAAATGATCGCACACAGAGATGTAAAATGACAATCAAATGTGTACCAAATTTTGAAGTTTGGAAAGCAGAAAAGTTGGGGACTAATGAGCGAGCACCTTAGTCCATTGCCATAGTTTTTGTCGAGATCTAGAAACCTTCTCTACAACCTGTTCCTATTGTTGTGGAGATTTTCATGTTGCGAGATTTAGAGGACTAATGAGCGAGCACCCGAGTCCAGGTCCCTATTTTCTTCTCTGATCTGCAATTCTGACAGTCTGCACTACTCTCCTGTAACTCCACTTTTTCTGCTTTCGCAACCTATAACCTGTAATCACAGAAAAATGGGTTGGGGGATGTGGTGTTTAGAGGCTTGCCTCAGTCAAGCCCCAGAGAGACATTCAAGTCTTCCGAACATCGTTGTTAGATAAAGAGTGTGTATCCCTGCAGGATAGAGGCAAAATCTAAATGATAAATGATTGAAAACACAAATGATATCACCTTGTAGTGAAGATCTCATGGAAGGAAGATGCTCTTCATGCCATGAGATGGATGCCAAATCTACAACAAACAAGCACAATAACAACACAAAAGTCTTATTTGCCACACAATGAATGCCTTGAATCACTTTCACATAACCTACAAGTTCGCAATATCCATCTAGTTTACAAATGAATCACTAATCATGCTTATATATGCAACTACAAACATTCCCGCTAAGACTTTCATAATTCAAACTTATCGTGTCGGCATAGGACCTAAATAATAGTCATAAACCGACACTTTGAAATTGGTCCTGACCTAAAATAGGGTAGGACTAGGGCATGGGCGCCCAAGTCCTCCCCCCTATTTCAGGAAAGATTTATGTTAAGTGCATCCCCTGAGTCCTATTTGCCATGAAACTTCAGGGTTTTCTCATCGGGAGTCATCAAATCATGCAAGATGCTCTAAATGCATTCTAAAGAACCCGGGAGCTAAACCTTAAGAGGGAAAACCCCCCAAGGGGACATTTTTAGACATAACAACTATCATATTAATGAAATTCAAAAAGGTATTAGAAAGTTCCTATGGTCTGATGAACAAGAAAAGGGTTGTTGTGAAGTGCGATTGGTGCTGCATGAGGAAGGATTTAGGTGGAATGGGATTGAAGGACTTAATAATTCAAGAGATAACTCTTATTACCAAGTGGATTGTCAAGTCTTTGGAGGGTGAAGAACCCTAGAAGATATTGATCAAAAATAACATCAATCAAGCTATTCCAAAAAAAGCCAAACAATGGACTAGTCTCCATAAGCATGATATCTTATTTGGCAAACATTTTTTCTCCCCCGGTGGTTCTAATGTGTTTAAAAGACTTTGTAAGGCTTGGGAAATCGCTAGAGAACTCATGGAAGATTGTTCTGTCTAGGATCAATCTGGTAAAAAAATATGTGGCTATAGGTCTCTATGGTGGAACTTAGTTTGGGGTGAAAAGCCTCTATCTCTCATCTAGGGCTGCTTTTCTAAGAGTTGGAATCACAAAGGAATGGAAAATTTTAATGATGTTTTGAAGGATGGTCAGTTACTAGACTGGCAGTCCTTATGCAGATCTTTTGGACTGCCCTGGTCACATAAAAGAACCTACTCTATGATTGAAAAAACATGTTTTGAGTTGTTATTCTCAGTTGAGCAAAGCATTGAGCCTGAAGTTGGTAATAATCTTAAATGGGTTGATGGTACTTCCCTATCTAATACTACCTCAAAGAAAGTCTATAATCTCCTGATTATCTCCTGGGACATCACCAACAATGTCAATAATTGTTGGAACTTGAATTTGAATAATACGCAGTGGTCAAAAATCTTTAATTCATGTTGGTCAAATGTTTTAGAACCTAAGAAATGTTGATTTAGATGGTTGATTTGGTTGAAAAAAATTGTTGTTGGTTCTAACTATTTTTTGATGACCCTGCCAAGAAAGTATGTGGGTATTGCAAGCAACCTAAAACTATTGAACACTTATTTTTTGAATGCAACTTTACTAAAGATGTTTGGTTTCTCTTCTTCTCTGGTCTTAGGGGGTGGGATAGAAGAAGTTCTATTTCTTGGCATGAGATTTTTTGTTGATGGTTTGAGTAATTGTTTTAACCTTGTTTGGTTATTTTTGACCACTAGAATTTTATGGATTCTTTGGAAGTTTAGAAATGAGGATAACTTTTAGGGCAAAAGGAGACGCCTTATAGAGTCTTCGAGAAGACTCGCCCTCCATATTATTGCTATGTAGGTTAAGATGACCCTTGAGGTCTCAAAAGATAAATTTCTTGAGTTTATGAATGAAGGGCAGATTGTGTTGAAGAGGTCTAAAATTATTACTGCTAGTTTTTGGCCACATGATGCAAGAAAGGTGGACTCTCAATTCTTCAAGAATTATATGAAATTCCAAGAGAAGTGCAACAAGAAGATGACCTTTGATTAGATGGTTGAAGAACAGAGGCACAACTTCTATCTGATGTTGCTATGGAAGTTGTAAGGGATAATGGAGTTATTTCTAATATCACTGCTCTTATTGGCACATACGAAGATCTATAAAAATTCAGTGAGAGTAGAAACAAATGATATTTCATGATTTAGTCCTAGAATTATGGTGATTAGTTCTTTGGTTTCTTGGTGGCCTACTTACTATTGATGTTGTACAAGCTTTAGAGTATATGCTAATGTAATTTTATATTTTTACCATGGTGGTGCTTGAGGACTACTACAACCCTTCTAGATGGTTTTTTTTGTATTAATTCTTCACCTCATTTGGTGTTGCTACCCTACACGGGTTATGAACATATATTGTAACTTGCATTCTATAGTAATATATATTCAATTCAAAAAATAAATATGATTTATTTAACTAATTCAATGATGTGAGAAAGTTAGTTAGTGTGATGCTAGAATATGGCCAAATTTAGGTCTCTACAATACCTATACTCTTCTAGAAGATTTTATTTTGATTACTAAGAACCACCACCTCAATGCCATAATATTTTGCATATTTTAATTTAGTTATGTTAAATTGATATGAAGAGGACATAGGTTTTTAATTTGTGCTTTTAACTCTTCTTTAGGGACCTAATGGCTGAGTAAAAGGCAATTTTTGTATGTTCCTTTTAATAATATAATTACCTTTATGAGAACACATTCATTTTTTATTTATCACTAGGAGTTAGCAACTGTCTGTGCATTCATGCATAACCTAATCTTGGAAATATATGCCAAAAGATTTGTATTTGAGTCTTAGTTTCAACAACGTAACAATCTTATTCCTTGTAACTTCAACGTCATGTGGTATTTTGTATCTTACAAATTCTAATTCATAACATTTTGTTGCTAATAAATTCAATGGCATAATACTTTGTTGCTTTGAATTTAGTGTCATTATTAATAAAAGAAAAATGCAAGCTATAATTTATGCTTTTAACTAGACATAATGGGCAAGCAATATAGATAGATTTGGTGTGCACCTTCTAATTATTGACTATTTAGACAAGAACATGTAAAATTTGATTTTATCAATCAGAGTTTCAATGTCATGCACTTGGATTTGTGCATTTTGTTCTTCTATACCTATACTATTCATTTTGTGTTAGAAGATTTCCATTTGAACTCCAAGCCTCACCAATGCTATAGAATAACATTTCACTTCTTATAATCTCAATGAAATAATAATAATTTGATGCTATTAGTTTGCAGGTTCTAATTTTGTCCCTTTAACTCTTTTGAGGCCAAAGGGTTCATAATGTACAATTTTGGTAGGTGCCTTTTTATTAGAGCCAAAACTTCAACTAGGCATAAGAGAAAAACCATAGTTTTAAATTTTTTATTTTATCACCGAGACTTTCCAATGCTTAGATGTGGGTTTGTGCATTTTGTTCTACTATATCTAATCTCTATATTTTAATTTAAGAAGATTTTCATTTGATCCCCAAGCCTCACCAGTGCCAAATAATTACAAAAACAAAGTCCATTACATTTTCAACATTGAATTTACCCGACAATGCCTCTTGTAAATTATGTCGCAAAACATGCTCAAAGGTCTATTTTCTATCTTGTGTTGGGAATCTTTTTTAGAGACCTAATGAATGAGAATGGGATAGTTTTGGTATGTGCTTTTCAATAACTGAAATGTGCAGACGAGAGAACTTACATTTTCAATTTTATCATTTAAACTTCATAATACCTATGAATTGTACCCATTCCTAGCAATTTATGCTAGAAGTTTTTCTTATAAACTTGTCCCCTCACCTGTTAAAAAAACAATAAAAACAATCCCAATACATGGTAGCCATTCTCTTAAAATTTTATGTCAAGCTATTTAAATTCTATCCCTAGCGTTCATAAGCTCAAAATTAGAAAGAAAAAAATGCATTATATGTTTAAGCCTTGGAAGTTTGGAATTGACTTCTAAAGTCCTCCAATGTTTTTTTTGATCCCTTAAAGTCCTCCAATGTTAATGCTCCATCGATAGTAGTATTATCCTATATAACAGGTCTAGATGCTTTTCAATAAGAATATTTGAGGTTAGAGTTTTTTTTACATTGTGTTGACAACCAATGCTATTCTAGTGATGCTTCATTCCATTTGTTTCTATGAGTACTACAAATGCATACTAACTGTGCATAGAAAGAGCTTATGTTTTTCATCTAAACAATGAGACTTTGCAATGTGTGTGTATGGATTTTTGCACTTTTTATGCTAGGCCAACTCTCGACAAATTTATGTCAGAATATTTGCAGTGCATTCACATGTCTTTCAGTGAATGTCCAAATATTTTCATTAAATCTCTTAGAGTTTCCAATTCATGTTCATGAATTGTTTATGCCATATCTTTTCTCTACAATTTTATGTAAGAAGATTGTGGATTTGAGCCTTGGGCCTGAACAACTCAAAGTTAAAAAGAAAAAATGCATTACATGTTAGATGTTAGAATTAGCTCAAGAATGCTAATGTTAATCCTTTATCTATGGTATCCAAAATCTATTGTCCTAGGTGATATTGTGCATTTTAGAGGTTTGGACAAATAATTTTTGTGGCATCATGCATTTTTCCCATCACCAATACTATTTTAGTTATGCTTCTTTTTCATTTCTTCCTTGGCCATTGGAAATGCCTGCTAATATTTGACATCAAAATCAAAGTTTTAATTATGGTTGTAAGTCTTTTGAAGTTTCAAATAGTTTTTATGTGGCCTTGTTGATGCAAGTTATGTTTTGATTAAGAAGGATGTCATAATATAATATGATTATGATACTTGGTATTAATGAATCATATTATAGTAGGACATCACTTGGAGTAGGGCTTTGCTTAATTATTGCATTGAGAAGATATTTCAACTACTATTGCCATGTGCTCTAATATGACAATTTATTTTATAATAATTCTATTGTTATGCATAATTGCATATGGATTTGATTCTAGTAATGTTAGTAATTATTGGTATTAATCCCTAAGTGTAGGAATCTATGTGTATGTTCCTTGAGAGATTAAGATAAGGAGAACTATACATGACTTTGATCATGTTTGAAAGTGGGTATATAGGTCGTCCTTGGGAAAAGGATGCCCTTGTGACCCAAGTTTTTAGAGGAGGTGTTTAGAGAATAACTCCAAGGTTTGGATTTGTTCCTACTATTGATCAACTCTTCCTCTTTAATATGATTCAACTTAAGGACAAAATGTGCATCAAATAGTTGTGAACTCATCTTTCTAATTAATATATCCCACTATATAAGTATGAGCCAACTAAAGGCAATCTGTCATCATCAAGTTGTTATGGAGTAAAATGTGTACACTGGCATTTTACACCTAGTTTAGCACCTGAGTGGACCTAAAATGTTTACCCTTGTTAATTAGGACCTATTTTAACACATTTTTGAACATTAAACAATTAAATGTTTATCTCGATGAATAAGCCCAATAAAATAAAGTTAGGACTGGTCTAAGCCCACTTAAATGGACACTCTCCAAAGTTTATGGGGCTAAAGGACCAGGGTGCCTAGTGCTAGGTAGTCCTAGAAGTTAGCCCCGGTCCTATTTTTGTGGTGTTGGCTTAGAACACCTCCTTGGCTAATACATGTCAGCCCCATTTGATTTTATTCATTGTTGGTGAGCAAGAATGCATATAAAAGTAAGTTATTTTATTCATTTGAACATCTTTAAGTTCTCTAAGCATTCTAGGCACACTTGCACTCTCTCTTCTCCTCTCTCATGCTCTATATTCTTCTCTAAAGCTCTCTATGGTGGATTATTGTTGTTATCATAACTTCTTGTAGGTCTTGTGAAGATCTCTCTACTTCTTTGGGCTAGACCAACTTCTTGAGTCAAGTTGTGACACTGCATCAAGCAAGCTAGGGTTTCCATGCTCATGGTGACTCCTTTCCTTTATGTTTTGTGATAGCATTCCATTCTACTTCAGATTTGTCTCTATCCCCCTAGGGCACTCTCTCTTAATCTCTCATCATTGTTATTATGGAGGTGGAAACAACATTCATGGAGTTTGACTTAGGCAAGCTCCTAAATAGTACCAACCCTTTTCCTTCTTTCATGTGTGTAGGTTGAAATAACAGGTTTCAAGAGGCAAGATCCAAAAAGAAGGAAGGTTTTGCAGGTACAGGTGTGATGAAGCTCTGAGTTTCTGTAAAACCCTAAATTGGGTTTAGGGCACCCAGTGCCCTGGTCTTTCTAGATCTTGATCTTGGATCCAATTTCTTCTATGTTCATTGGTCTCCACTATGCTTTCAGATTTGCCATATCTATTTTCGACGGTTTGTAATGCTCTCATCTTGTTTAATTAGGGTTTCATGTTTTACCCTAGTTTGATTGGTTGGATTTGCTTGATTCTCCTCTATACAAGGGCAAGCCATATATGGTTGGAAAGAGGATTGAGTAGCCTTTCAAATGCATCTGGTTTGAGGTCCTAACTCCATTCCTCGAGGAATTTATTGTTGTTTTTCTGAAACTGCCTGTTTCTAGTCTATTAAGGGTTTTGAGGGACTAAAAAATGGTATTTTAGTCATTCCACTTGCTGTCTAGACCTGTAACTTAGTGGAATGACTTTATTTATGGTAGGTTAGATGTTCCAATGGTTTTGGGAGATAGAAAAGATATGTTGTGTGAGTTTGTGGTGATGCCCTTGAGTTGTTTGTAGTATTTTCAATGTGGAAAAGAGGAACTAAAGAGGGTATTTGACAAAATGTCAATGACAAAGTCTGTCTGAGTGTTTTGTGAGTATGTGCATGTGTATATGAAAGTGTTTGATGCAGTGGCTAAGGTGGTGGAGGCCCAGAATATAGACTTTCAATAAAACCCTAGGTTTTTGGCCTCAAAGTGAAGGTATTTGAATTTGCCAACCAAAAGATCAAGTCACTTGAATTTGATTGTGGATTTGGATGTTTTAGGACCTATTGAAAGACTATTTTTGGGTTTTGGGGTTTAACTTGACATTTTGAGAGTAGTTTCTTTGTAAATTGACCTAATAGGCCTAGTTCAAGGTAGGTCCGTCATAGGATTTGAAGCCTTATGTCCAAAACAACCTATATCCATCTTTTGATATGTTGATAAACAAGATAATGGGTGCCCAAAAGTGAATTTGTTTCATTGATACCATGCCGCAAATGAAAATTACGGTCTGATAGATCCTAAAATAGGGCTACAAGGGTTTTAGGTGCCTAAAGAAGGAAGTACCAAAACTGAGTCTGTTCTGCCTATGCCAATGGTTGGGATGGGTCCCATAGCATGTAAAATCAACCTTTCCATGATGGTTTCAAAGATGTTAACTGTTGTTCCCACTTGTACAAGTTGATCCTTGAATTTGGGTTTTAGAGTGTGAAGAAAACCTTGTCAATTTGTGGAATCCTCTATCCATCCTAGTGTCTCTGCATCATATTGGTATCAAAGCTGGTGAAAGATTTGGGTGGTGTGTATTTGGTTCCTGTCACTGAGAAGGTAGGTGAAGAACTAAAGGAAAGCTGAAGAGTTGTGTTGGTGACCGTTATTTTGTTTTCTAAGTTGTTTGGTTGCAGGTGCTTGGTCCATCTAGCTGTAGAAGGATGTTTTTTGAGGTTGTGTGTGTGGGCAGACAAGATGAGGTCTGTCATGACCATTCTCCAATGGAGATTAGGCTTGATAAGGGTACAGAGAGAAACCACTGAGGACAGAGTGGTAGGTGCATCACCAGGATCTGTTGTTGGGTAAGATGGATGGTTTGGTGACTTGGTATTGTGAAGCAATAAAGAGATGGATACCTGACTGAAGAAGCACTTGATGTTGCAGCCTGAAGAGTACTCCACTGATGGGAGTAGAAGGAGCCTGAAGATGCTCTAAGATGATGGTAGTTCAGATTTTGTTGGTTGGTTGGTCACCTTTCTATTGATCTTAAGATTGGAAGATTGAAGCTAAGAAGATTGAAGCTAAGAAGATTGAAGATAAAGCCAAAAGAGATGTAGAAAAAGGTTTTTGTTGCAGGTACATTTCCAAGGGACTTGGAAATTCTGTTGGTTGGTTGTATGGTGCAGGAGCACCTTGACAAATTAATGTTTCAATAGGAGTTTGATTGAAATTTGATGATTTAACAATGTAATGAGATAATTTAAGTCATTTTCCTTTTATTAAAGTCACTAAGAGAGGTCTAAGTTCAAATTTGTGTAAATGATGCAAAATTGTAAAGTTGCAAATGATGCAACCTATGGAAGATGAAAGGTCATAGAGTAGTTTAATTCATTTGGAGGTAGTTAGAAACTAAAAGGTCATGATTTAATACCTTTAAAAGGCCTTGTATCCATTTGTGAAGGTGGAGGGGAGAAGGTTGGAGAATGTGGGTTGTTACATTTTGATGTGATATTAATAAAAGATACCATTGTTTCTGCATTTCTGAATGTTAAACTTTTGTTTCAGAGATTGGTATGGATTATATATGACTAGAATGTGGTATGGATGGAAAGAGTACTGAGTCTACTTTCCATTTCTTTTTGTTGCATCAAATTTCATTAAGATTTGAATAAGTTATGGCATTTTTATTGAGGGTAGGTCTGCAGAGTTTAATTTTCTGAAAATGCAGTCTGAAAATATGCATGGTACGACCTGGTATGGTCTCACATTGATGCATTTAATAGATGGATGGAAAGATATGTGTTTCTAGTTTACAATTATTTTGTTTTGGTATAATTTCATTAAGTTTTGTGAGAGATATTGCAATTTTGGTGAGGGCAGGTGTGAACGCTGCCTAGGGTTTGCAGTTTTGAGAAAAAAATCATAACCTTCTCCCCTACCATTGGATCTTCATGAAAATTGGAGGAAAAATATGTATTAATGTTCTCTTCAACCTAACCAAAACAATTGGATTAGTTCTTTGATTTGTTAATGTTATTGAGGATAGTTTGTTTCATGTCAATGTTTCATTTTGTAAAGTATGTTTAAAACAGTCAAATGCCATGAAGTATGAGTCATGTGAACATTTCCTTGAATGATTGGTTGAGTTGAGTTGTTGGTCCTCCTACCTTTGCATCACAAAAAAGGACAAAGCTCCTATAGTTTGGCTCTCCTTCAAGGGTATAATCCAATCTTGGATTGTGTTCTAATGTTATGTGGAAGAGGGTTCAACCTAGTTTAATCTCTTGGGCTAGTCTCTCTTTTTTATCTAACATTTTAGTGAACCCGTCATTTCTTGCACTTTGGCATCCTTCTTGCTTCAAATCGAAGTTATTTGCTACCTTATATCTAATTATATTACATTCATTCATCATTTGGCATACTTTCATAGCTTAATTTTACATTGTTTCATGGTTAGGGTTTGCAAAAACCTTACATTTTTAGAAAATGTAGCTAGTCTTGAACCTAGGGTTTGTAGATTAGTGTGTTGTTTCAGATCTTGGTGACAATATAAGGTTGATTGAATTTATTTCATTTTCTGTACATTATCATTCTTGGTGTGTAGAACATTCTTGCATCTTTAAATTTGAAATTAGAAAATTGAGCATTTGATGTAGGTGTAGAAAAATCATATTTGTCACATTGTCTATTTTCCATAAGTCTAGATCATTATAGCATGATATAAATTTATGATTTTTGCATCAGATCTGATTGGTATTACAGAAATTACTAATTTTATAGTGCTTTATCTTGCATTTGAACCTCTTCATTGTTAGGGTTTTTCAAAAAAACTGTTGCAAAACATAGTTAATTTTGAAACCTAGGGTTTGTAATTTGATATCTTATTTCAGATTTTGTTGATGATATTTGCATTTCAAATCTGATTTTACTTTAGTCTAATACATTATTTAATCACTTCCTAGTTTCATATTTTGCATTTTCGCTTCTTATTAGTAGGGTTTCCAAAAAAAAATTGCATTCTAGGAAAACCTAGCTAGTCTTGCACCTAGGGTTTGTTAAGTAGAATCTTATTTCTAATTTTGCTGATGATAATTAGTGGTCAAATCTAATTTTTTATTTCTGTAGCATTTCATAAATATCATTTGTGTTCAAAAGGAATTCTTGCATCAAATAATTTTAGTTTAGGGAATAAACATTTAAGAGATCTAAGTTTTGATAGTAAAACCCTAGCTAATTTTGTATTTAGTGGTTGTATTTAAAAGCTTATTTTTAGATCTTTGCTATGTTGAATGATTGTTAAATCTGATTTTAAGTTTCTATAACTCATCATATGTTTCATATTTGTTTAAATTAGAAAGCAAGAACATTCATGCATTCATCTTCTCTTTAAAATTGTAAAGCAATAACATAAACAAATCTTTCTAGCTTCATTTGACACTTATGCATCTTCATTTAAAGAAAAATTTTATAAATTCCTCTTGTGTTTACTTAGGAAAATCATTTACACATACTATAGATATTACATTTTCAAGACTTAGTCGTTGTGGTTACCAAAAACACCACACTTTTGGAAAGCCCTGCTTATCTTGCACTTGTAGGTCATTGATTGCAATCTTATTTTAGATACTCAAGTCATGTCTAAATTCAATTGTACATTGTTGTTCCATATCACACTTACATGTATTATTGGCTTCTTCATATTACTTCTATCAATATTATAATACTTTACTAAATTCATCTCCATGAATAGTCATGAGAAAGATGATGGCGATAGTTCTTCTTCTACTACAATTCATGATAATATCATTGACATCACCTCTAAGGAATATGATGGTGACCTAGCTTTGCCTACATCGCCCTATGCTTTGGACCCCTCTCCCAAAAGTGAGAATATTTTGGTGCAAGAGGATGAAATCATTGACACATTCCTTAATATTACTTTACCTTCTCTTCATTTGAATGATTTCTCTTCTAGAGATGTGGCATTAGAGGATGTTGAGCATACTATTTCTACTTCTACCATAGCACATGATGATTCCATGAATCATCCTATTAATCTTTCTCCTTTGTTTGAATGTTCAAGTACCTTGGATATCACTAAGGATGTGAAGACCCTTGATCTTCCTCCTTTGGTTGAATGTTCAAATACCTTGGATATCACTAAGGATGTGAAGACCCTTGGTATTCCTCCTTTGGTTGCATGTTCAAGCCCTTTGTACATCACTAAAGATACAATCATCAACACATTTCTTAACATCACTCTACCCTCTCTTCATTCCAGTGCTCTCTCATCAAAAGATGAAGCATTAGTGGATGATGATTCTTCTATTTTAGTGGATTCCTCATGGGAAGACATTAGGCATTCATCACAAAAAGATATAAATGTAAATTATATCATCATTAATAGACTTATTCCACCCGCTAAGGGGATAGTGAATAAGTGCATTAATGTTCAAAATACTCCTAAAATCATGGTACATGAGGTACCTAATCCGCCTCTTTTCTCTAAACTTGGGATTATAGTTTGAGGTGTTCCAAAACCATCTCGACCTCCTAGTTACTTTCTCAATAGTGCAAAGCAAATTACTCAAAGGAATCAAGGTGTTCAAAATGTGTTGAAACAACCTCATTATTATACGGTTGCTCACACATACAACACCCGCAACAACAGACAAAGTAAGCAAGCACCTAGTGTGCCCACTTCTCTTCCACCTTCTCAACCTATTCTTCCTCAAGCACCTCGTCTTCCTCAATATATTGGTAAAGAATACGATCTTGTCGAGTAGCTCCACACTACTCTGACTAAGATCTCTATATGGGGTTTAATACAAACAGCACCTACATACCACAGAATGCTCCAAGAGGCCCTACAAAAGGTAGTTGTTCCACCTTCTATTATACCAAAGGATGTAGCATCTTTGTTTAGTTGTATGCATGCGACAACACTAGATATTTCATTTCAACAACATGAATTACCTCCCATAGAGGTGCAAAACCAATATGAGCCTTTTATGATATCTGCCATTATTAATAGAATGAGTTTAGGATGCACTATGATTGATGGTGGATCAGGTCTTAATGTTTGTGGTATAGACTTGTTACATAAAATCAATGTTGATACATCTTTCATCAAACCAGATAAACTCATCCTTCGTGGCTTTGATAATGTTGGTAAACAATCATTAGGTACAATCACCTTAAATGTTAAGGATAGACCTATGACATTGCCTACCATTATCCATGTCATACCTAATTCTCTCACATACAATCTTCTTCCTGGTAGACTGTCGATTCATGCCATGGGGGCAATCTCGTCTACTCTTCATTGCTCTATAAAGTTCATCTTTGAAAATAAGACCTATACAATAAAAGATGATTTGGTTCCATAAAGTTTCTTACAAATGGAAGTGAGACATCAAATTCCTCTAAGAAATTTGATCCCTTCTTTAACAAAAACCAAACCACTACCCTCCGCTGCTAACAATAGTGTTGGTCCTTCAGAGGCATTTTTTGGTGATGATTTGGGTTCATTATATTTTACACCCTCCTTTGTGGGTGAATATGAAATCTTGCCCTCACACCCAAAAACCTCGAAGGTACATGAAATTTCTTCAACATAATCTCCTACTCCTAAAAAACTTAAACTCAAAAGTAATAACGATGGAACTTTTCATATTGATAAAGATTCAATTTCTTCTAAAGAAATGGCAACCATTTGTGATAAAGTATCATCTCAATCTAATGAATCATCTTCTTCTAATGCATGTATTGGTAATGATGAGGTCCCTTTATATTTCAATCCCCATGGGCTTGTTGAAACAAAGATTGACCCTCCTCACAATGATAAAAAGAAGGATCCTTCTCATTCTTCTTCAACACATGATGACACTTCTCATTTCAATAAAGCTAGTCATATGACCTCTCCTCTTCCTATGGGCTTGGAGAAGCATTATGGGTGTGGATTCAAAATATTTTCTAAACTTGGATACAATGGAAATGGGTTAGGATGCAAAGAACAAGGAATTAAGGAACCTGTGGAACCAACACTGCACTTGTCTAAAGTAGTTTTAGGTTTTCATCCTTCTCCTATGTTCTCTCCACCATGTTCACAACAAAAAGGATTGCTTCCTACTCCACCTATATCTTCTTTCCTATATCAACAAGAGTGTATGTTGTCGATTCTACTCAAAGACTACTTAATCACTCTTCCTCCTCCAACACACAACAATATTCAACACAATAATCATTCAACACCTCATAATTGTGCATATCATTGAGCACTTGGCCATTCCACCAGGGAATGTCGAGTCTTGGGTGACAAAATTCAACATCTTTGAACAAGGTTTGGTTCTAGCACTTCGAACCATGCCTGATGTAGTCCCTAGAGCAACTTGTACTCCATCCATTTTATAATAAGCAAGTTGGGGGTGGATAATTTGTTATAGGTCGACTCACAATTATGGTCCCTCCTCATTTGTGTTATGCTTGTATGTATTGTGATCCCTGTATTGTGACGTTTTGTTGATTGTTAGTTCTCCTTTGGTACCCTTGCTATCACAAAGGTACAAAGAGAAAGAACATGTTGTGTTATTCCTCTATGTGTATCTTCATTTTTCTATATGTCATAATTTGCAATTTTTTATTTTTCTTTTGGATGGTTTAGCATCCTTTCATGTTGATTCAATTTATGTGTACTCTACTTTCATGTGATCTTTCTTCATTCGTCCTCATATTTATGTGACACCTTGTTTCTATGCTTGGCATCATACCATGACTACACAATCCATTGTGTATCATGCTTGCAAGCATCGCCTTGGTTTGCTCATCCTAGGGGCAACCCCTGGTCACAGTGTAGCTTTTAAGAAAACATATCACTTGGGCATGTTCTTTTAGAAATATCTTGTGCCTCTTTTATATTTCCTCCTTATTCTACCTTAAAGGCAGTTGTTCCCTGATGGAGTAAGCAATCACTTTAAGGTGGGGGCATATATGGTGCTATGAAGCCTTACTCTCATCTTTCTATCAAAACACTTGTTGATTATCTTTGTTGTTAAACATTCTTGGAAAGGATTGTCATAAGCTTGGATGCAAGATCTTGAGTCTATCTTGTTCTCCTAAGATGAAGCGCCTTGCATGTTTGGGAGAAGGGTTGGAACCACCAATACAAGTTTGGCTAGAGTACCTTTGGGTATGGTTGCAACACCTCTTATTATACAAAGCTTCATAAAAATCCTCTTGCAAGAGGTAGTTTGTGTATTTCCTTGAGTGGAGACACTTTTCTTGATATGGATTATGTGTATGATGTGTTTGTACCCCTCTTGTTCTTCTTATTTTTAACTAACCCCTTAGCATTCTTCTTATTGCATGGTGATTGAGACAACCTTTTAGATTGAGGTCTCCTTTGTCGTGTTGACTCAAGGTCTTTCATTATGTGCTTCTTGTGATTGTTGTATGATGCGTGTGTTCTCCTCATATATTCTTATTCTCTATGTATTATTCATGCCTCATGCATGCTTTGCATGTTTTCTCCATGTATTCCTTATGTATTCTCCTTGAGTGCTTTGTGTGTATTCCATGTGTGTTTCATGTGTATTCTATGTATACTTTATGCCTTATGTGTATGCTTTGTGTCAAGCATGTATACTATGTGTATGGCGTGTATACTTTGTGTATTACATGTATGACTTTGTGTTAAGTGTGTATACTTTGTGTATTGCGTGTATGCATTGTGATTGCTCAAATTTATACCTTGTGTATGTCTTGTCTTGTCTCATGTTTTCTAAGTGCTTCATGTATGAGTTAATCATTTCATGTGTCTTATGTGTATGCAAATCATCATAGACTCCTAGAATCATAAACTTGGGGGCTTGATCACCCCCAACTTTGGCGACATTCTATGGCTTCTATGTTTGTTGTGTTTGAAATATGTCTTCTCCATACTTTAGTGCAATTATGAGCATAAGATCATACCCACACTATAGTGGGGGCAAAATGTTATGGATTAAAATGTGTACACTGGCATTTTGTGCCTAGTTTAGCACCCAGGTGAACATAAAATGTTTACCCTTGTTAATCAGGACCTATTTTAACACCATTTTGAACATTAAACCATTAAATCTTGATCTTGATGAGTAAACCTGACAAAATAAATTTAGGATTGGTCTAAGCCCACTTAAATGGATACTCTAGAATTTTTGGGGCTAAAGGACCAAGACACCTAGCACCCTAGTCCTAAAAGTTAGCCTCAGTCCTATTTTTGTGGTGTCAACTTAGAACACCTCCTTGACTAATACATGTCAGCCCCATTTGATTTTATTCATTATTAGTGAGTGGGAATACATATAAAAGAAAGTTAGTTTATTCATTTGAATATCTCTAAGTTCTCTAAGAATCCTAGGCACACTTGTACTCTCTCTTCTCCTCTCTCATGCTCTCTATTCTTCTCTAAAGCTCTCTATGGTGAATTATTGTTGTTATGCTAGCTTCTTGCAGACCTTGTGAAGATATCTCTACTTCTTTGGGCCACACAAAATTCTTGAGTCAAGTTGTGATGTCGCATCAAGCAAGCTAGGGTTTCCATGCTCATGGTGACTCCTTTCTTTTATGCTTTGTGATAGCATTTCATTCTACTTCAAATTTACCTCTACCCTCCTAGGGCATGCTCTCTTTATCTCTCATCATTGCTATTGTGGAGGTGAAAACACCATTCATGGATATTGACTTAGGCAAGCTCCTAAATAGCACCAACCCTCTTTCCTTCTTTCGTGTGTGTAGGTTGAAGTGACAGGTTTCAAGAGACAAGATCTAGGAAGAAGGAAGGTTTTGTAGGTACAAGTGTGGCAAAGCTCTAAGTTTCTGTAAAACCCTAAATTGGGTCTAGGACACCCAATGCCCCAGTCTTTTTGGATCCTGAACTTGGATCTAGGTTCTTCTCTATTCATTGGTCCTTGTTGTGCTTTTAGATTTTCTATATCTGTTTCTGATAGTTTGTTATGCTCTAATCTACAATTCAATTAGGGTTTCATGTTTTGCCCTAGTTTGATTGGTTGGATTTGGTTGATTCTCCTCTATACAACAAAGGGACAAAGCCCTTATAGTTTGGCTCTCCTTCAAGGGTAGAAGCCAAGCTTAGCTTGTTTTCTAATGTTATGTGGAAGAGGGTTTGACCTAGTTTAATCTCTTGGGCTAGTCTCTCTTTTTTATCTAACACAAGCTTATCTAATCTGAGGTTTGTTGTGTTTGGATTTCTAAATTCTACTCCCATCTTGGAAGAGCTTTAAGAGTCACTATCATCAAGGTCTGTCTCTAATATGAATATATGAAAATGTAAGGTTTGAAATAGCCCATGATCTATTGGGGCATGGCTTAAAATAATAGAGTCTCCTTGGTTATACCCATAATGAACATTGATAGCCACGATATCATTTTGACCATTATAGAGTTTTGCCTTCCTTTCTTGAGTTTTTTCTTATAGAAATATGAGCAAGTGAATGGAGTGGATGGTCTTGAGGTTTCTTACTTTATGAGTATGTATCTATTTATGTATATGTGACCAAATAGAAGCCAAGTCATGTGGGTTCAATGTTTTATTTATGTGTTGGTAATTTAACCACCAAAACATATAGGACCATGTGTATAGGCCAATGGATCACTGTATGTGGTAATGTAACTCGGTCAACCAATCTAAGGTATGTGAATATTTAGAACATCCTAATCATGTTTTCCTAGCTATAGGATGATCCCACATGCTAAAACTAAGTTTGATACAAGTGTGATTTAGCTTACTATAACTAGTAGTGCGCAAGTGACAAATGCCAGGAGCTAACCATCATATCTTATGGATTATCCAACTTTCACCAATAACACACATGTGAAGGATTCTAAGAGCTACCCTTGGTATGATGGGCTTAGATAGTTTTCACCAGTAACATGCAAGGGATAGAGGCCATGAGCTACCCCATACTAGGTTGGACCAACTTTCACCAATAGCATGGAGGTGATAGATGTCAAGATCCACTGACTCAAAAGGTTCAGTGGGTTGTATAAATCTTATTAATGACCTCAAGTTTTGTGTTTTGTTACACTTATTGCCTTTCTGGTGATAACAACAAGTAGTATGGGATTCTTGTCTTGTCATCACAGCGGACAATGAACTAGGGAAAAGGATAGGTCCTACGGTGTAGTATGGGATGTGCTAACATTTATTGTTCTAGCTAGGATGTACTTAAGGGCTTAGGGTGAGTATTAGATCATTATGAGCCAAAATATACATGTAAGTGGCAATGAAAATTCTAAAAATAGACTTAAGCAATTTCACATGAAAACTTGAATGGATTATCTACACAATCTAAAAAATATGTTGTAATAAAATTTGTAAGAAATTGAATGTAGTTTATGAGATACTTTTTTTAAAATTAAATTAATTTGGTAAAAATTGGATACTTCAATGAGGCACTACTAAAAATTTTGGAAAGAAAAATAAATAGTAGGTGTAATTCTAGCCAACCTATGTATGAACAAAAGAAAAATGAAACATTAGATATAAGTAAAGGACACACAAGTGGATGTGACACATATTTTTGTGATTTTTTTTGTAAGTAAATAATTAGTTATGATTTTTTTACTATGACATTAAAAAAAATTTAAAATTTCTAATTAACCTAACTTGGTCAAAAAAATATGAAATTCAAGAAAAAAAATAGAACTATAACTAATGAAGCCTAGAGTGTGACATATCTTTCAAATTTGAAAAGGGATAAATGGTTTGGAAGCTATGGAATTGTTTCAGTTAGTATGTCTATCAGAAATTTAGATAGGTGTATGTAAATTAATAATAATTACCAATTAAAATTATAATCAAGCATATATTATATTTTTAGAATCATGAGAGTTTCTAGATATACCTTGTTTATTTTATCAAAATTGGATTAACAAAGTATGTCAGCATCAAGGATGAAGTTGCAAAAAGTGTATGAAGACCTCCAAACTCGTGATTTGCATGGAAAATGTAGGTTTGGCAGTACCAAGCCTAAATATAATGCATTCTTGAGCTAAAATTAGAGGGAATGGTTTTTGGTACTAAAAAATAGATATCCATTAGTAACATATATTTTTTAATAATACATATTAGATTTTTAAAATAGATATCCATTATAGTCATGTTGAAAAAACTACTATTAGGCCTGACAAAATCCCCCACAAACATTTTGCTCTCAAAAAAATGTGAATTATGCACAATTACAAACAAAACTCAATCATTGTTTAGTCATTGACACAAACTTCCACTCTATTAATCATCAACATATTAGTTTTTTGTAATAATGGGCAGCAGTAGACATCTTAAAGCAAAAATGAGAAGGGAATGTTCAGTGGAGGAAAGCAAAACAATTAGAGAAAGAGATAGAGAAATGAAGAGGATAGCCAAAGAAGGTTTGGTGAGTACTCATGAAGGTGAAGGTTCTTCATTACCCCCAAATGACATGAAAACTAAATATTGTAATTTTCAATCACCAAATGAATTTGTTAAATTTAATGAAATGTTTGATAAAAATGAAATTGACCATGATACTCAAAACGAAAATGTTGAAAATTTTAATGAATATGAATATATAAAAATGAAAAATATGAAAATCAAAGTCAAAATCAAAATGAACATGAAAGTGAGAATGAATATAAAATTTTTGGAAAATGTCATGAAATACTATTTATAAGAGTAATATCATAGACAAAGAAGAAGAAGGTAAACGTAGATAAGAATGTGAAGAAATTGCGAATATAAATCACATGATATTGAAAATGCACTCCTTAGTCCAAATTTTAATAACGTTACTGAAATTTATGACATGCATGAAATAATTAAAATGAATGTATCTCCAAATTATATAAGACAAGAGGACCTTTTTCAAAAATAAATTGAAATTCCATATCCATCATCTTTGAATGAGCCCAATAAAATTCTAAAACACCCAAGAACCCCTAAATGATTATTTGAAATTGATGAGAACATAATGGAAACAATTGAAGGTAAGAGGCTTGTAGACACCTAAATTTGACCACATCTTACGACATTACCTTTCGACATTATCTTGCATCACCTTACAACATCTTGCTCTATGACCCTTCACAGCATTCCCATTAGTTAAAATAAATTACATTTATTTAACTAATCCCTCTTATCCATTTATCCTCCTCTTACACCAAATTAAATAAATCTTACTTATTTAATCCCATTTTCATCCACCATCCAATTTAAATAAATTACACATTTATTTAAATCTCACACATCTTTCATAATTTAAATAATTTTAGTATTTAAATTATTTATTCCCACTCACATCCCTATTATTAACCTCCTTAAATGTGTGTCATAAGTATTTATTCTCTAAAATCAATTTAAAAGTCTCATTTCCCCACTCCTATCCTTATTTTAGTCACCTATCATCCTCATTAAATGAGCGTCATAACCACTAACTTCAACTCTCAATCCTATCTATCCACCTCACACTTCACCTTTCTACTCTTGACCATCCATTTGATTCCCTCTCCCTCTATAAATTAAAACTCTCATTTCAATTTGAGGGCCCCCAACAAATCTTTCACGTGCACATTCATGTTATATTTTTCTTTCATTTCATTCATGGTTATGTTGGTTGTATGATCCACATTTCAACATCAACAAGACAAATCAAATGAGCTTGGGTGCACTCAATTCCTTCTTATCAAAAGTCCAATTTTGTGTAAGAGTTAAGGTATTTTACTTGTTTTTATCTTGATGTTATTGTCCTTGCATAATTTTTGGGTTTCATTTTGGCACACTTGGTTTTAACCCGTCTGTTGGCAAGATTTTTTGCAAGTTTTGATTACAGATTTGAAGGTATTTTGGTCAAAATTTGGGGGTCACCTATTGCAGACAACCTCCTACACTAAAACCAACCCCACCATTGAGTTTGGAGCAACTCGTAGGTGAAAAATCATATAAAATACATCATATTTTAACACTAGAAATTTTTTAAAAAAAATTGTCCCTTCATAGGCTATACCATACGGATCCGTACGGCCTGCGCAAACGAGCTTTTCCATAGATTTTTTTTAAATAAATAGATAAAAAATTAAAATTAAAACCTTGCTACCCCTATAGAAGCCCCACTTTGCTCCCACCTCCCTCCTATCAACCCTATGAAAACCTCGCCATCACTTCTTGCCACCCCCTGCATTGACACTGACTCCCCCTCCCCTGGTCGACACCACTAAACTACAACCAACACCCTTTGGCGTCCCCGTAGCACCCTGCCACCTCACTACTAACTACCACTCCTCTTTCCACCACTTACCCTCTGCTGCACCCCTGTCAACTGCCTCCCAAATCCCAGTCCCCACCCTCAAACCATCCGTCACCACCTCCTCATGTCTCGTCACCGCCTCTATAGCCTGCGGTCACATTTGTGACTAGTGGGGGGCCAACACCCTAAAATCTTCTTTGCTTATTTTTCTTTGGCTTTCAGCCCTGGTCACATGGGCCTTATTAAACCCTAACCATGCATGTTAACCACCAACAGTTATTATAGCTACTAGAGTCTATCTTGTAGCCTTCAAGAGCCTTAAAGATGGTGTTTTTTTTCTTTTTTACATAAATTTTGACAAAAGTATCAGATTTTTATAAAATTGGTGGTGTTGGAAAGCTGACTCGTCTAAATTTGTTGTGATGTAGACCCCATCAACAGATTCATTCTAGACTCTCAGGTATATTCCTTTAAAGTCAAACCTATCTTGCAAACATCATTTCATCATAACTTGTGCAAAACATGTCCAAATCTGACAAATTTTTTTAAAAGTGCTTAGAATTTCATGAATAATCTGCTCATTAGATCTATTTTTCTGTACCAGGTCATCATTTTTAGATTTTTATCAAATTTATCTCTCTTAACTTAACACTTGTGTTGTAGCCTTTGCATGTCAAAGACCATAACCATTAAAACCACTCAAATTGTTGCAAATTCGTTGGCCAAAGAAGAAACCGTTGAAACTACTTATACGTTGTTGCAGATTCACCGGTCAAAGAAATCTTTTTTCTCACTAATCTAGGCACTTAGTTTAATCTAGGGGGATAGTAATTGAACATTGTTCACTTTGTCTTCAAATTTTGAAAAGGGTGTATGCTCTCTCCTCACACTTTTTGGTGACCTTGGAGATCAAAAGCCCCTTCATTATCCTTGTATTTATTTGTCCAATCCTAGGGACATTATCTCATGGATGCTCACCCCTTGTGCTTCATGCGACCTTGGGGATCAAATGTGAATAGTGTTCCTTCCCTTTAGGAGGCATGCTAGGGGATTTCATCACCCCTAGAGATGACCTCAACCACATGTTCTAGAGGGGTATATCAAAGGGAGAAGAGTGAAATTTGTACCTCAATCTAGCTACATAGTCATTAGGGAAGCCTTGGGACCTTGCGTGATTCTGGACACAAGGTGAAGTGGTGTTTTCTTAATCTCTTATGCCACATCCCTTCAACGAGCTAGTGTTCATAGATTTGGGCCTCATCGTACCTTGTGTATAAATGGAGGACTCCCCTAGAATCTCATAAAAGCCTAGTTAAGACCCTTTGACCATCATATCCTGCGGTGCATCATTGCAGCATGGGGAGAAGAGCTCACGCTATTACCTCTGTTGTTTGAGATGGAATAGACTTTGGGCATGACTTTAGTCTCCAAGGTAAGGGGTGTAATGTGGTGCATGAACTTACATTTCCTATCTATCCAAGAAATGGTAAATGGCATCAAGGGGATGGAAAACACCATTATCTAATAGTGGAGATTCAAGTTGCACCTAAGTGATTCCATGGGATATGACACTCTTACTTTAATAAGTATAGGTTTGTTGATGTGTTTGGTGTGTTTTCCTTATGCAATACAGGTAAAAGCCACTTTAGCCACGAAGCAATTCACACCAATTTCCTTGTTAAGTCAAGTCAGCCATTGTGTTTTTGTGTTTGTTTTTCTTACCAAAAATTCTTAAAATAAAAAAAAAATCTCAAAATAAAAAAAAAAAAACAATTACGGTAAAATAGTGACCTTAAACAATCCCATAGCATTGATTTTGGACTTGTGAGCACCTATCCATCTCTTGGCCAATCAACCCACCTTTGGACCTCAACTTTGTTAACCTAATTAGCCATCAATTTGCCAACCTATCCAAATTGTCAACCAAGTCATCAATCAAACCATCGATCATATCCAAAACTTGTCTGAGTCTAGCCTAGATCCCTTTATCATTATTTTTATCCTATCTTGCCTTTTCTACTCCAAGTGGAAAGGTCATCATTATCCCTCTCCTTGCTTGGGCATCTATCAACTCTAAGTAGTGAAGAGTCCCATCTTCATCCATAACAAAAGGTCTAGGTGCATCTTGAGCTCTTTTGGTTATATCCTATCCTATCATCATACCTTGGTCAACCCACATCATCATTATATCATTGGTGTCATCCCTATCATTATCTTGGTTGTCAATCTCATATCGTAGTCATTTTCACATCTTTGTCATTATATTCACACCTTTTGGTCCAAATCTTATCACTTAAGGCCTTATCCAAGACATAACCAAGTCCATATCTTTCATCATTTCATCTTAAGGTCACCCTATTTATGCCCATTACAAGATCACAAGCTAAAAGAAACATGGAGCAATCTCAACAAGAATCCCATCAACAAGACCAATCTCATCAAGAATCCACTTCCCGAAAGGTCCCATTAGACTTGGAATCTAATTTTTGTCCTACAACTGGAATGCCCACCAACTCATTCATACCTGAGGCTTATAGGGACATTGTTAAACCATCATCAAATCCTATATATCAACAAGGATTTGATAATCCTATGCAAGAGCTTGAATGTCACGTCTCAGACCTTGAGCTTTTTTATTTTCCTTTATGTGGAAATAAATTATGGATAATTATGTTTGAATAGATAAATAATTTGATTAATTTGAAAAGTAAAATTAGAAAATGTTTATTTTATAGAAAAGATGAAATGGAAAAAAGAATAATATTCCATTCATATTAAATTGGAATGGTTAATTAATGATGCTTCGGCTATTGGGTTACTAATCTAGTAATGAGAATTTGAGTTTATCATGAGTTCCAGGTTGTCGAAGACAAGGGTGTGGTTAAGGTAAAGGAGGTTAGTAGCTTGGCAGGGTTAAGATGGAGGGATTTCTCTCACACGCCACTTAGAGTCATGTAGATGCATTAGAATTGCATTATTCAACTTTGTTATATAGTTAGATTATTTAATTAGTGTTATTTAATATTGTGCGTGCATAGAAAAATAGATTAAATGGTTTAATTATTTTGATTTTTTATAAAAACTATTTATTATTCTATTATAATGCAAACCAAACTAATAAACATGTTTGTTTAAATATTGTTAAATTAGAAATAAATAAATAAATAAGAGAAAACAAAAGAATTAGAAAAGGCAAAATAATAAAAACAAAAAGAAATAAAAACTACTAAAAAATAGGAAAATGCTAAGTTTGAATGAAATGATTTATTTATATATATTTTTATTTGTGAGTGCATTCTTTATTTTGAAAGACTCTATCAGCCCACTCCTTCCTCAACAATGGCATTAGCCTCTGCATGTCATTCTTCCAGAAGGAAATTAATGAAGGGGAATTTTTATTTAATAAAAAGGAGGAATTTCATGGAGGACCACTTCATTCACGACTCTAGAATTTGAAATAAAGAAATCAAGAAGGTATTTTGGTAGAAAGAGGGTTTTCAGCAAAGACATTGGAAGATCTGGAGCAAAAAGAAGCTTTGGGAACAGAGGGTTTGAAGAATTCATTTGATTGGAGGTCTAATCCCCATGTTTTTATTCAAATTTATAGTCTTAAATTGTGTGAGATTTAATAATGTGTGGGCTAAACTTCTGGATTATCTCTGTGAAAAGATATGTTTTGTTTTACTTTCCTTTATTTTTGTATTTCATATTGAAATATTGTGATTATTCTATGTAATATATATATATATATATATATATATATATATATATATATATATATATATATATATATATATATATATATATATATATATATATATATATATTGTTGTGGTAATAAGTTACTATGTATATGTTTATATAAGTGTGTATATATATAGGACCTTCGCCTAATTACGCTAAGAATGCAATCTTGTGCAGATTGATTAGGATGGAAACTAGCCAGACTTATCAACGGGGAGGAGGATCTTGTGGTGATCCAAATGAAAGATTGGACCAGACTGTAGTCTTCTTAACTCAACAAGGGGTTAGGATGGACAGTCTAGAATAGGAACTCCATGCGAGTCAAGTAGGACAGAACCCGATCAGGAATGGGGGTAACGGAAGTGATGCAGGTGGAGGAAACCTTGAAACTGAAAGAAACACTACTAACCAGGAGAAGATATCAGAGGAACTAGGAAAGGACCTTAAAAAGGTCACCCCACCAAAATTTGATGGTAAAACTATTGGAGACGGGGCAGAAGCCTGGATTATTGAAATGGAGAAGTACTTTGCTTTGTGAAATTTGTCTGATGAGACTAAGGTAGTTTGGGGTTCTTATCAACTCACCGGTGAGGGTGCCACTTGGTGGGACAATGAGAGGACTGAGAAGCAGTTGTTGCTAGGTGAGGTAACATGGGAGAAGTTTTTGCAGTTATTCAGGAAGAGGTGGTTACCTCAGTTGTACATTGATAAGAAAATGATAGAATTTTAGAACATCACCTAGGAAGAATGTCTGTAACTCAGTATTGGGAGAAATTTTCCCACTTGCTTAAGTATGTGCCTTAGTACCAACTCGACGAGATGTTTCAGATCCACAAGTTCATCATGGGGCTAAGGCCTCAAATTGGAGCCAATGTTGATATTCACAATCCATCCACCATGGATGAGGTTTTTGAAAAGGCCATCAAACAAAGTAGAAATTACAACAAGTTGCAAATTATAGGAAAAGCAGGGATGCAAAATATGGTAACAGGAAGCCTCAAGGAAACAATCAGAATAATAATACTAATTTGGGGAATAATAATTAGATCAGGAACCTTAAGAGAGGGAACAATTCTCAAGAAGGAAATTAGAACAACCACAAGAAGGCAAATTATAACAATCATAACAATAATAACAGAAGAGATGCTTCAGATAGACCCAGAGCACCCTGCAGTGGTTGCTATAATTCTTGAGGTGAGCATTATGCCAGTGTGTGTCCTTAGAGGGGAAACAACCAGAAGAACATAAATCAACATCACATTCATGCAGTAGTGGATAATCACCAGACTGATTTCCAAGCTACACCAATTCAGCTCTCGGGTAAGCTTTTTTGATGCCATGTTTCAATTTTAATAGATACTGGTGCTACAGAATGCTTTGTAGATCCAAGTGTTATTTATAAATTATCTGTTAGACTGAGATTCATGGCTAATTCTTGGAAGGTCTAGTATGGTAACTGGGTAGAGAAGACGGTAGAGCAATGCCTTGCTTGCAGTCAACTTGAACTTCCTAGTTTTGAGACATAGGTCAACTTATATGTGGCACACCTTGGGTCATATGATGTTATTTTGGGGATAAATTAGCTTACAAAACACAAGTCCATTGTTAATTGTGAAGAGAAGATAGTAAAATGCTTAGATGATATGGGTAACCAAGTTGAGATTCACAGTTTAAGAAGGCCAGCAGATTTCTGCCATGCAGTTGAAGAAGGCCAGCAGGAAGGGATGTGCTATTTATGCTATTAAGATCAGGGATCTTAAGGACTCAGGGTCATCAGCTTTGAACCACCCTATTTTGAAAGAATTCGAAGATGTGTTCCCTAATGAGCTAACTGAGTTGCCTCCTAAGCGAGAATTTGATTTCACGATCGAATTGTTACCTGGGACTGAACCATTGTCAAAAGCACCATATAGGATGAACATCATGGAATTGTATGAGCTGAAGGTGCAGTTGCAAGAATTGCTTAAGTAAGGATTTATAAGGCCTAGTGTGTCTCCTTGGGGAGCACCTATCATTTTTGTAAAGAAGAAAGATGGAACATTAAGGTTGTGCATTGATTATAGAATGTTGAATAAGGCTACCATCAAAAATAAGTACCCACTTCCCAAAATTGATGAGTTATTTGACCAGATGAAAGAAGCTAAGGTATTCTCAAAAATTGATCTGAGATCAGGATACCACCAGCTAAGAATAAAAGACAAAGATATTTCCAAGACTACTTTTAGGACCAGATATGAGCATTATGAGTTCACGGTGTTACCATTTGGGCTAACCAATGCCCGGGCAGCTTTTATGAATTTGATGAACATCTTTCGAGACTTCCTGGATGATTTTGCATTAGTTTTTCTAGATGATATCTTGATATACTCCAAGTCTGAGGAGGAGCATGACAAACATCTGAGGATCATGTTGTAGAGATTGAGAGACCATAAGCTATATGGAAAGATGTCAAAATGTACCTTCTACAGACTAAGGTACACTATTTGGGACATGTTATCTCGGCTGAAGGGATAGTAGTAGACCCAGATAAGATTAAGGCAATCATGGAGTGGACAGAACCACAGAATGTGTCAGAAGTTTGGAGTTTTATGGGGCTTGCTAGATATTATAGAAAATTTGTGAAGGGGTTCTCGTCAATAGAAGCACCCATCACGACACTCCAGAGAAAGGGGAAGAAATTTGAGTGGACTGATAGATGTGAATAGGCTTTTTAGTTATTGAAGGAAAAACTCACTTCTGCACCCATCCTGATTGTGCTGGAACCTAATGGGCACTTTACAGTTATTACAGATGCCTCAGGGGAAGGTCTAGGGGTAGTTCTTATGCAGGAAGGCCAAGTGGTGGCTTATGAGTCAAGGAAGCTGAAATAGCATGAGCTAAATTATGTGCCACACGGTCTGGAGTTGGCGGCCATTGTACATGCCCTTCAGATGTGGAGGCACTATCTTTTGGTGAAGCCTTTCGACCTAAAGACATATCATATGGAATTACAGTACATATTTACCCAACCCAACCTAAATGCTCATTAGAGAAGGTGGTTGGAATTTTTGAGTGAATATGATTTTGGCATTGAGTACATTAAGGGAAAAGAAAATAGAGTAGCGGATGCCCTCAGTAGAAGGTGACATATCGCAACCATGGTAACTGTAAGGTCGACTTTCAGACATCAAGTAACTCAGGCTTTGTCGGGTGATGAGTTTTATAATAAGATGAGACAAACTCTAGAGTAGGATCCTTCAGATCATAGAGTTGATGGATATATGTTGGAGACCAATGGAGTCTTCAGATATCAGGGACGAATGTATGTTCCCAATTTAGCAGGATTGAGAGAGCTTGTGCTAGAGGAATTTCATAATGCACCTTATTCAGAACATCTAGGTGTAACAAAGATGATTGAGGGGCTCAAGCCATTGTATTTTTGGCTAGGACATAGGAAAGATATTTCAACTTTTGTAGCTAGATGTTTGGAATGCCAACGAGTCAAGTCTAAGCATGTACATCTGGCAGGACTTCTGTATTTGCATAGAGTGCCAGAATACAAATGGCAAGTGATTACTATGGATTTCAATCAAGAATTGCCTATGACCAAGACTCGACATGATGCCATCTTGGTGGTGGTTGATAGATTAACAAAGGTAGCACATTTCATACCTGGGAGTCATAAGGATGGCTCATTGGTCCTAGCAAAGAAGTTTGTACAAGAAATTTCTAATTGCACGGAGTGCCAGAGACGATCATTTCTAATTGTGACACTTGTATGACCTCTAGATGAATGCTTCATTGGGTACAAAACTAAACTTTAGTTCTGCTTATCATCCTCAGATCGATGGGCAAACGGATAGGGTTAACCAGGTAATAGAGGATCTCCTACTAATGTACTGTATGGATCAGCAACACAAATGCGAAGAGTACCTACCTCTAGTAGAATTTGCTTATAATAACTCTTATCACGCCTCTCTAGGTATGGTACCTTTCGAGGCTCTATATGGTCGCAAATGTCAAACACCTATCAGCTGGGATAGAGTGGAAGACAAGATTGTTATTGGGCCAGAGATGTTGAGACAGATGGAAGACCAGATGAAGTTAATCAAGGAAAAGTTGAAGCAAGCTTTAGATCGGCAGAAGAGCTTTGCAGATAGAAATAGAAATTTTAGACAGTTCTTAGTCAGAGATAAGATCTTTTTGAGGCTTCGACCACAGAAGAGTTCAATCTCTTTTGGCAAGATTTCTAATCTTGCCCCAAGATATGTTGGGTTGTTTGATGTTTTAGAAGTTATCAATCCAGTTGCTTACAGGTTTGCTCTACCACCAGCTCTTTCCCGGATACATAATGTCTTTCATGTTTCTGTACTTAAGCCATACCACCCGGATGCATCTCATATTCTTGACTGGCGTGCAATATAGGTTCATGATCCAGGAGTGGTGCTAGTGGAGCCCACCAAGATTTTGGAGAGGCGCAACGTTAAGTTGTGGAACTGCAATGTCGTGCAGTATAGGGTCTAGTGGGACCAGTATTCAGTGGACAATGCCACCTGGGAAAATGTAGAAGACATTGATAAAGCATTTCCACATTTGAGATTTTAGTTCATTTTTGTTATGCATATGATGACATTTATCATATTATTGGATGTATAAGACTCTTTATGTAGATGTTTTGTAATAAGACATCGAGACGATGTCTCTTCTAAGTGGGGAAGGATGTCACATCTCAGACCTTGAGCTTTTTTATTTTACTTTATGTGGAAATAAATTATGGATAATTGTGTTTGAATAGATAAATAATTTGATTAATTTGAAAAGTAAAATTAGAAAATGTTTATTTTATAGAAAAGATGAAATGGAAAAAAAAAGAATAATATTTCATTCATATTAAATTGGAATGGTTAATTAATGATGGTTCGGCTAATGGGTTACTAATCTATTAATGAGAATTTGAGTTTATCATGAGTTGCAGGTTGTCGAAGACAAGGGTGTGGTTGAGGTAAAGGAGGTTAGCAGCTTGGCAGGGTTAAGATGGAGGGATTTATCTCACACACCACTTAGAGTCATGTAGATGCATTAGAATTGCATTATTCAACTTTGTTATATAGTTTTTATATATAGTTAGATTATTTAATTAGTGTTATTTAATATTGTGTGTGCATAGAAAAATAGATTAAATGGTTTAATTTTTTTTATAAAAACTATTTATTATTCTATTATAATGCAAACCAAACTAATAAACATGTTTTTTTAAATATTGTTAAATTAGAAATTAAAAAAAAGAGAGAAAACAAAAGAATTAGAAAAGGCAAAATAATAAAAACTACTAAAAATAGGAAAATGTTAAGTTTGAATGAATGATTTATTTATATTTTTTTTTATTGTGAGTGCATTCTTTATTTTGAACGGCTCTGTCAGCCCACTCCTCCCTCAACAATGGCATTAACCTCTGCATGTCATTCTTCCAGAAGGAAATTAATGAAGGGGAATTTTTATTTAATAAAGAGGAGGAATTTCATGGAGGACCACTTCATTCACGACTTTGGAATTTGAAATCAAGAAGGTATTTTGGTAGAAAGAGGGTTTTTGGCAAAGAGATCGGAAGATCTGGAGGAAAAAGAAGCTTTGGGAATAGAGGGTTTGAAGAATTCATCTGATTGAAGGTCGAATCCCCAGGTTTTTATTCGAATTTATAGTCTTAAATTGTGTGAGATTTAATAATGTGTGGGCAAAACTTCTGGATTATCTCTGTGAAAAGATATGTTTTGTTTTATTTTCCTTTATTTCTGTATTTTATATTGAAATACTATGATTATTCTCTATAATATATATTGCTATGGTAATAAGTTACTGTGTATATGTTTATATAAGTGTGTTATATGTGTGTGTGTGTGTGTGTGTGTGTGTGTGTGTGTGTGTACAGATATTCATATATGAGATGCGCTTGTAGAAACTGCATTCAAATTTTATATATATTATAGCTTTGATTCTTAAAACTTAAGATAAAACCATGAATTTAAATGAGGGTTTATATGGCTTAAGGTCATAGTAGAATAGGGAGGCAGGGTGGCTATGGCACCACCATATGGTGCCGCGATCCCCAAAGGGGACTGTGACCCCATATGAGGGCGTCGGCCGATGATTAAACTTTCTCAAATCTAAAACATTGAAACTTGCTTGCCTATATATATAGTATTTGATTGACATTGTGAACTCTGATATTTTATCAGGATCACTGAGATCTTATCTACTGTGCATTTTGGTTGTTTTCCCAATTCTGGGTCTTGTC
Organism: Cunninghamia lanceolata; assembly: GCA_027924645.1. Classification (NCBI taxonomy): domain Eukaryota; kingdom Viridiplantae; phylum Streptophyta; class Pinopsida; order Cupressales; family Cupressaceae; genus Cunninghamia; species Cunninghamia lanceolata. The sequence continues at coordinate 11,412,282 of BSBN01001272.1, read as the reverse complement.
TATTACATCGATTTAGTTTCAGCTTTATACATAAATGTGTATATGAATATAATTAAGTATTCATTGTAGCTTGAATGGATATGTTGTAACAACAATTGGGTTTTCTCAGTATAAATAGTTACTACTATGAATTCATATATATATATATATATATATCAGCATTTGTAATGGAATGTAGCAATAGATATCCTTATTTATTTGTTTTACATTGTTGTAGATGTCATAATAGAACTATTATATAAAACTTAGTGAATAAAAGTTCTTGTATAGATGATATATTGAGACTATTTTGTCCAAATCAATATTAAATCAAAATTCATTTTCATAGTGGAAGAATAGTTAACTGATAGATTCATTTTTATAGTGAAAGAAATAATCTTGTCTTGAAAATTGTTATAAACCATTAAGAATTTGTAAACGTAGACAACAAGTCAACTAGAGGAATAAAATTGTTGATGTAAACTATAATTGTTTTCTGAAAAGGATATTAGTGTTCATGGTTAATGAATTTTGGAAAACTATTCATTGCATGTATTTTGGTAAAGTAATGTACTTTCAGGACAAGATGCCGAATGTGGGCTCATAGAGATGGTAGTTTTACTTTTTCTAAAACTACCATTTTTATTTTATTGCTTGGCCAAGCAACTGTACCATTGAAATAGATGGATTTTTGAGAAAAAGCCTAGATTATGTTATATTGTCTCTGCCACATCCTGCTTGCAAGTGTTTATGTCATTCTAGGATAGGATGCATACAAGCAACAGGCACACATCAAGAGATTCCCTCTGGCTTATACCATTCCAGGTTGCTTGGCTCCTTGTGCAGGGTCGGTGTTTTCTTCAAGTTAGGAAGAAACTCGGGGAAGTCCCGTACTTCGTGGTTGGGTGGAAAAAGTGCCTTAACAACACTCTTGGTCTCGACTTGTGGAGGTTCATGGCAATCAAGTTCAGAGATTTATATTATATGGATATTTATTTCATTTCATCATTTTGTATGGCTTGCATTGCCAAATTTGTACAATGTAAAGTATTTTCATTGATGTATAGATAGTATAATTCCACTTGTAACATTGAAATAGATGTATTGGTAACACCAGATGGGTGTATGTAAGTGAAAATGTAACACTGTTAAGTGTATGGAATTATCAAAATTTTCATTGACTTTCAAAACAAAATTGTCTTTTGAAAACACTTATGAATACTTTATAATTAAAAGGATTTATTTCCAATTTTGAAATTATTTATGATTTATTTTTTGGAATTACTATGTTTAGTTTGTAAATTTTTTCCCACCTTACACTGAATGTCCAACCAACTCCACCCACGAGTCACTTGACTTTGATGACATGGTTCAAGATTTTTAGGAAGAACCTGAAAACTAAGTAGTAGTAAACCATATCATTGATACAAATTCTCAAGCCTATTTTGATAGGTTAATTTATCAAGATCTTAAAATACCTTTGGACTTTGATGTGTCCCATTTTTTCCTTGAAGGTTATATTTATAAGCCTAAACCATTAGGAGGACCTTCCCAGCCACATGTTAAAACCTTAGATACCATGAAAAATCTTAACATCAACCAATCAACTCCTTTCTTCTATATGTGTGTCACAACCTATCCTAGCATCCCTTTGTCCCTCCCTCAAGGCACAACTAATACCATATCCCTGTCATCCTCAACCATCCCTACATTATCTATCCCTACGACCTCACATATCCCTTGTATTAGCACATCCATCCCTCTATCTACGACATCTATATCTATGCCAAATCCAAGAGTTAATGCCATCATCCCACCTATTAGTGGTATGGTCATTCCACCACTCACTACTCAAGTATCCAACCCCATTTACATGGCATCCACTACACCTCGTGTCCATACCCAAGCCAATGTGTCTATGCCCCAAACTTCACAATTCCAAACTCAATCTTCGTCATCACACAATCAAAACCCCACCCCCTCACAACTACAACAACAAATCCAACAGCAAAAACATGCCTTTCAACAACAACAACAATCTATTTGAAAACAACTCCAAAACATCCAACAACCTCAAACACCACAACATCAACAACAATTGTCATACCCATTTACCACATCACCTAATCCAACAACCGACATGCAAACACTCATGAAACAAATGTTTAACAACATGCAAAAAGGGAAACAAAAGAACAAATACACCTTTGAAGAATTTTGTCCATACCCATATGACAAATCTATAGTCATGACCCCTTTTCCTCCAAACTTTGAACTACCAAAATTTGATAAGTATAAAGGAAAGGGTGATCCTAGAGACCATCTAAGATAATTCTTCATAGCATGCATGGAAATTTCATTTGATCACACTTACTTGATGAGACTTTTCCCTCATAGCCTAGGAGGGCAAGCCATTGAGTGGTTTTCTCATCTTCCTCATGGCATTAAAACTTTTGAAGAGCTCACTGACAAATTCATAACACACTTTTCATATAACATTGAACATGAGCTATCTATTAATGACCTTTGCAATACCAAACAAAGAAATGGAGAATCACTTACCGCCTTCCTACAATGTTGGATAAATCTTGCTAGTAAGGTTCCAATCACTATTCCTAAGAAAGAACTTGTTAATATCTTCATTCAAAACTTAAACCAAGAAATGGCCTTTCACTTAGAAGTCCAATGTGCTGACTCTTTTGAGGAAATCATTGATAAAGGTACAATTATATAAAAATCCCTAATAGCAAAAGGACTTGTTAAAATATTCAAAGAAAATAAAGACTCCAATAATAATCAATCCAATGAAAAACCACGATTTTGGGCCAAGAATAAAAACATTGTCAATGATGGTGTCACGGATTCTAAGCTTGTTCAAAATATTCAAAACCATCCATTTGTCCTTCAATCATCATCATCAAACAAAAATGCTACTCTCCCCAAGAATAATCCTATACAAGGATTAAGACCTAGACGTAAATTCACAAACTTGGGACAACCTAAGGAATCCATCTTTTGAAAACTCTTCAATCATGGCGTTATTAGACTTCCTGAGATTAAACCTTATAATGAGAATAACATTAAACCCCATTGGTACAATGACAATGAATATTGTGAATTTTATAGTATTAAGGGCCATAGAACAAATAATTGCATGGGGCTTAAGAACTATATCCAAGATCTTATAGATCGAGATGTCACAATAGATGAACCTACTTGAAACTCATCTAATGAAGAATTGAGAGCATATCAAGATCCATTCCCACAACATGGTCAATGTAGTTTCTCTTCTAATAACAACCATACCAACAAGGTCAATTCCTCCCCTTCATATGATTCTATTGTGGGTCATATTGAAGCTTGGTCTTCACAAGTAGATACCATCACCATAAGAGCTCGCAACCCTAATTGTGTTGTTACTACCTATCGTTGATGTATAACTATTCAAGGAGCCCCATCCTCATCCATTTCATCATCATCAATAACTCCCCTTAAGTAAAACATGTCCTTGACCATCTAGGGAAGACCCCCACACAAATCTCAATGTTTGAGTTCCTTCGTACATCCTCCATACATAGAGAGATATTAGATAAAGCCTTGATAGAATCTCGCATCCCTAATGATATTAATATAAAATAATTTCAAGCCATGGTAGGACACCTCACATCCACTCATCGCCTAGTTTTCACTAAAAAAGGCATGCCTACTGTCGATTCTTTTCATAATGAACCTCTTCATTTAGAAGTAGTCATCCATAAACATAAGGTCAAAAGGGTCCTAGTAGACCATGCAGATCAGGCTTAAACGTATGCACCTTAAGATTAATAAGACAATTGGGATACTCCGCTGAGGTTATTGATCAAAAGCATTATATAGCAATCAAGGCCTATGATAAAGCTAAGAGAAAATTAGAAGGGGTAGTTAAGCTACCTATTCAACTAGTCCTGCACTCATGGAAATTACTTGTCAAGTCTTAGACCTTGATCTCCCATATAACATCCTCTTAGGAAGCCCATGGATTCTTTCCATGAAGGTCATTCCTTCCACATACCACCAATGCATCAAATTTCCCTACAATAATCAAGAAGTCACCATATACGTTGATCCACATCCCTTTGAGTATTTTTGCCTATTGGAAGGCCCATACCGCAAAGCCAATTATTATACAACCAATGATGTTGTTAAATCATCTTCATCATATATTGATCCATCCACACTTGCCTCTTCATCCACTACCTTCCCTAAGATCAAGGCTAAGATTATTGACAAAGGATTAGGATAATACACTCTACAAGGAGCCTTTTGTGTGGGGTAGTTACCACTTTCTCCTAAGAGCTTTGGGTGACCTCATCCTGAGAGACCTATTTCAACTATTACAATCAACTATAAGCCAACTCAGTTTTCTAGATGGGTTGTACTAGACAAAGAAATCATTGATGCAGATATTTCAAAATGGCTCTATAAGGAAGAGGATGAACAAGATAATCTCCCTATTGACAAATATCCTAAAGGTTTTCACATGGCACAAAATGTGGTTTACCAAGGAAAAGGTGGTCTTGGCTTGCATAAATAAGGAACTATTGAACCCATTATAGCTACTCGTAAACCAAAAGACTTGGGACTAGGGTTTGGAACACAAGAGCCAACATCACTAGAGCTCAAATTTATCTTAGATGAGGTAGCTAAAGCATTTCTTGTGGTTGAGAGTACTAATGAGGATACCTATGATGACTCCCTTGAGTTTATCACCGAGCTATACGATTCATCCATCCTCACCCTTACTATGTCATTGCCTTCATCACAATCACATAACCTCCAACTCATTTACCACAAGCTCATTGATTGGGACCAATAAGGACCTCCTATTCTATATGTCTTCGAAAATGATGAGGCTATCACTAAATTCTTGGGATTGAATACCACTTGGAGATCACAAGATTGGATACACTATAGAGCTCAACACTAATGCCTTCTTTGGAGAGACAGTCAAATTCCTTAGTCGCAAAAGTGAAAATATAAAAATCACGTCCCCTAGTGAAAACCACTTTGTGGCACTTTCGGACAACAAAAAAGTAAAAATAAAGGACATATTTGAAGGTGAAAACCTCCCTAAGGTGCCTAAGGATGAGGAATTTGACCTCCCCAAAAGTAAGGCATATAAAGAGAGATCTCCACTTCTTATTGAACAAACACAAGAGATGAATTTGGGAACAACCGAAGAACCAAAGATCATATTTGCAACCAAATACTTGAGAGAATTTGAATTACATGAGTTCGTTACCTTTTTCAAAGAAAGATTAAAGAATTTTCCATGGTCTTATGCATATATGTCTAGTTTAGATCTTTCCTTGATAGTACATCATTTGATGGTATGTCCTGGAGAAAAACTAGTCAAACAAAAGTTGAGAAAGATGCATCCCAAAATCACTCTTTTGGTCAAAGCAGAATTAGAAAAACTACTTGCAATTGGATTCATCAAACCTCTAGATTGTCTAAAATGGATGTCAAACATTGTTTCAGTTTCTAAGGATACTAGGGGCATCTATGTTTGTATAGATTTTTGAGACTTGAACAAGGCATGTCCTAAAGATGATTTTCCATTGCCAAACATTGACATCATAGTCAACCTAATAGCAGGACATGAGATGTTATCCTTATTGGACAGGTTTTCTAGATATAGCCAAATCAAGATTTTTGAAGAGGAGCAACATAAAACTGCATTCATATGTGCTTAGGGAGTTTATTTCTGGAAAGTAATTCCTTTTGGTCTTAAAAATGCTGGAGCAACATATCCAAGAGAAATGACCACAATCTTTAATGATATGCTTCATAAGACAATGGAAGACTATGTGGATGCTATACTAGGTAAATCACACACACGAGAGGGTCATTTGTATGTCCTTGTAAACATCTTTGACCGCTTAGAGAAATACAAGGTTTGACTTAATCCAAAAAAGTGTGTCTTTGGTGTGACATCTAGCAAACTCTTAGGGTACATTGTCTCCTAAAGAGGTATCGAAGTGGATCCTGCTAAAGTCAAAGCTATAGTTGAAATGAAATCACCATAAAATTTGAATCAAGTGCATTGCCTTCAGGGAAAACTTCAAACTATCAGGAGATTTATAGCACAACTTGCAGATAAATGTCAACCCTTTGCACATCTATTGAGAAAAAATGTAGAATTTTAATGGGATGAGAAGTGTCAACAGGCATTTGATAAGTTGAAAGAATATCTTGGAACACCACCAACTTTGGTGTCTCCTATTTAAGGAAAACCACTCCTATACATATCAGCCACATCAGCAGCATTAGGAGCCTTATTAGCACAAAATGATGATATTGGAAAGGAAAGAGCTATATATTATATCAATCAAACTCTTGTGGGCCATGAGCTAAATTACACACCTATTGAAAAGACATGTCTTGCAGTTGTCTTTGCTTCACAAAAACTTAGACATTATATGCTCAATCATCAAACTAAGCTCATCTCAAAGGTTGACCCACTAAAGTATCTTCTATCCAAAGCTACATTGATAGGACACGTGGAAAAATAGATTATGTTTGACATTGAATATGTTGATAGAAAAGCTATAAAAGGACAAGTCCTTGTTGATCAATTGGTAGAGGCACCTATTGAAGCCAATCATCCACTTGTTTTAGAATTTCTAGATGAATCAATCTTTGTCATTGACTCCCCTACAAATTGGAAATTATACTTTGATGGATCTTTTATAGATCATGTTTCAGGAGCAGGGATCCTTTTTGTCACACCACAAGAAGATCTTGTTGGTTTCTGAATCGGCAGAGGGTTTGCCAGCTCCAATACACAGGCAGATTCGGCCAACAGATATGGGAGGTTGTGTGAGCTACCTCCCCTTCACTTATGGTTTTGCTGCACCAAGGGGGGTATCCCTATAGCTAAAGATGTAACATTGACAATCCCAAAGACAGAAGGATTTAGCTTTTCAATAACAGGCATAATACTCTCATGTGTGGACCAAGATGTGCATGAGACACCACAAGTTAGGCAACCTTCTTGGACATATCTGACTGGTTGAGGATGAGAGTATGCAGGGGTCCTAATCCTACTCCTGCAAACTAACAGGATGGAGGTTATGAAAAGATGGATTTTATGCTTTGGATGCAAGATAGGGGGTTTTGGGTCATAACTACTAACCCAGGAGCAGACCGGTGCCTATCTCAGGGCAAGGAGTCAACTAGACATATACAAGAGAATGGATTGCAATTTGGATTCACATTTCAAGAGGTTAGATTGATGCTTGCCTTACAAACATCACCCAAGAATAGGTATTTAGCTGCCTCTACTTACATATATCCCAGCTGACATACAACCTTCTCCATACTTCACCTAAAACAATTTAATCCACTCCTTGAATGGAAGTTAGAGATGAAGCATGTGATACAGAAATCCATACCCTAGAACTTGAGAAACCCTTAGCAGCCAGATTCAAAAGAAGGAAAAGCATGCAACACATGGAGACAAGCAGCTAAACACATGCACAATGCATTTTTCATATTAAACAACAATGAAACTGAGAATGTCTGCAATATACATTCATGATGCAACTCATAAACTCCAAAACGAGATAGAACAACAAGGAAATGCCCTGTTTTTTGTTATTCACACCAGAATGCCCAAGTCTTCAACAACAACAAATGAGTAACACCATCTACTATATACCGCAAGGAAGGTGTACTCAACATTAAAAGTACATGGCAATTCAAAATTCGCTAGATACATTGCATCATGAGAAATGGTGCTCAACACATTGAATGCAGCAAGTGGGAAAGGAGGCAAGGAGTGGTTGGACTCGAGCCCCGCGCCATCGCCTGGGGATTCACATCTTCAATCAGGTGGTGGATTCGTCCATGCCTTTGTCCATACCCTGTAACATCTACCATTAAAGGCATACCAACCCGTGGCCTTGGGAAATGCAATAGACTGTGCACCTTTGAAATTTTCCCACCAAGATTCATGACCTAATTTTTCAAATCATGTGGGAACTAATTATCCCGCATTCATCCTGCAACGACCTCCTCAATATTTTATATACTAGGTCATGAGCACATATGATGTCGTGCAATTTTACCTTGTGCGACCAATGAACCATCCGCCAAGACCCCATCATGATAACCTGTGCCATCGGTAAACCTCCTGCATGATATCCTGATATGAAATATCACCCCGATATTTCACATCACCCTGATATGAAATATCACCTTGCGGGAAACATCACCCGATATGAAATATCACCCTGATATTCTATCGGTGCAACCTGATGCATTAGAGAAAGATCCTCTTCATCATATTCATACCCTCATCGGTGATCAGTGGGACCCTCGTCATATCCGTTGATAATATCATGCCGAAGACCACATGATGCACCCCACCGAATCCTGATGACGTCATCGTCATATTGCAAAGGGTGATATTTGTAAGATGACTGATGTTTAGAATATCACCCCCTGCAAGATGCATGAAGCCGTTGGACAAGCACTTCACGGATCAAGTGATGATGAGGTGATAGAGAAACAAAGGGGTGATATTAACTAAGATCACCCGATATTTGAAACATGACCCCCCCTTCAAAATATCAGGTCATACTGAAACCTCGCAGCATCACCGGGGTGATCTTCACAAGATGACTAATATTTGTAATATCACCCCCTGCAAGAATATCAGGCCTAATAGAAACTTTGCCTTAGAATTTTTTGGATTTTTTGGGAAGGTGCCTGCAAGATTAGTTGCTTGAAATCTGAATATTCATGCAGGCACCAACAGATCTTATACCAAAAGATTATAGTATCTTGTTCCCTTGCACAAATAACACTGCAAAATATGAAGCACTTATCAAAGGTCTAAGAATAGTTATCTAATAGAATATCAAAGTACTTGAAGTCTATGGCAATTCCCAACTTATCTTACGTCAAGTCAATGATGAATATCAAACAAAAGATGACAAGCTAATCCCATATAAGAAATTGGTTGACACATTCAAGCAATAATTTTCATGGATCCGGTTTGAATAAATTCCAAGGATAAAGAATAAAGTTTTTGATGCTATGGCAACCATAAGTTCATTGATTGATATTCCATCAGTTATTCCACATTCAGAATTCTTGATTGAGCAACTTAACATTCCTGCATTTGATGTCCCAGAAGCTAAACTTGTATGTGAACTTGTTGGTCCTAATACACCTTGGTACAATGAGATCTATACCTACCTTCATGATAACACCTTACCACTTAACCTTTCAAATTCCCAATGTCGAACCTTCATCCGGCATTCATCCTGTTATACCATTCTTGGTAATACACTTTATCAGAGGTCACTCGATGGGATTCTCCTTAGATGTCTTAACTTGGAAGATGCCCAAGCCACATTACATGAGATACATAAGGGTATATGCGGTGCACACTCTAGTGGTCATACCTTAGTCAAAAATTTGTTAAGTACTGGGTACTATTGGTAGACTATGGAGAATGATGTGCATCAATTTGCTAAGAAATGTCTTCCTTGTCAACAACATAGTGATTTGATCAATGAAGCTAGTCGGGATTGGCACTTGCAACTCAATCCTGCTGTGTGGGTATATCACACTAGCATCTGTACACCTACTGGAGCCACACCATAGTCCATTGTCTTTGGATCCAAAGCTATCCTATGAATCAAGGTCGAGCTCCTCTCCTTATGGGTGTCATTACAACATCTTATTGATGAGGAAGACTATAGAGTTGCTTGCTTACAAGAATTGGAAACACTAGATGAAAGACGTCTCAATGCACTTAACCATCTCAAGGCCTACCAAAATTGTCTTTGTCATAGCTACAAAAAGAGGCTCAAAGAGTGCAAATTTGAAGTTGGTGATCTTGTTCTCAAGGAAAATCAAAGGAACCTCCAAGATCGAAACAGAAAAGGAAAATTTGAGCCTAATTGTTTGGGCCCCTTCATCATTACTAGCCATTATGGGTCTGGTGCATATCAACTTTCTACACTTGAGGGCCATCCCATTGATGAACCTATCAACATAATTGACCTCAAAAGGTTGTATGATTAACTCGTGGGGTATCCCAATTATTCAAAAAATACAAAAAAAATCAAAAAATGATAGAAAAATACAAAAATAAGAGCAAAAGGAAAAAATCAAAATAGTAAAAAGAAATAATTCATCCTATGGTGAAAATCACCTTGGTGGAACCTTGGATAAGTACTGTGAAGTATAAATTTGCATATAAAGACAAATCAAATAAAATAAACCAAACAACTATACCTTCCTTCGCAAGCAGATTTGACCCCATTGATCGAGTGTATTGAAGTGCACCCGAAATCCAATGGACATGCTCCTTCAATTTATGTGGATATGTGGATTTCTTAGCTCAATATCATAACTTTGATAACCAAAAATGGATGAACTAAATGCAGCATCATAAGATTGAGAAAATGAGAGATGATCCTTTGGTCTGGAAGAAGTTTTATTTATAGATTTTTAAAAATGAAGATCAATGGTGGATAATGATCGGAGAGATCAACTAGTTGAGATTGAATGAGAGAGTGGAAAGTGTCTTTGTCCTCTCATGAATCATGGGAATTAACAAGCTTGATTGGTGAGTTGATTGAATTGATTGATTTGTTATCTAAATTGATTGATTAGTCAACTGATTTGATTGAATTGTTAGCAGATCTGATTGAGAGTGATTGATGGAGTGATGAGAGATAATCATGGTGAGACAAGAGTGAATTATGGTGAGAGGAAATTATGGAGGAAAATTAAATTATTAAATTATTTAATTTTTGGTGCACATGGATAATGTTGGAAAATAAATAAAATATTAATTTTATTTATTTGTGGTGGAGAAAAAAGAAATTAATTTGTTTATTTAATTACAATTAGAAGAAAGGAATGAATAAATAAATAATTATAAAATTATTTAATTAATGCTAGGAAATAGAAAACTTAACTTAAATAATTAATAATTATTTAATTAATGCAGAAGAGTAAGGTAGAGTGATTTTTATAATAGTAGATGATATTAATCAAATAATTAAGAATTATTTAATTAATGTGAGGGTATGGCAAATGAATAATTAAGTCAGGAAGTGAGGTTAATTTTAGGTGTCTACATTTTTCCCCTCTTTGAGATGGTGTTGCGAAGTAGCATCATTTCAAAGAAGTTTAAAATATAGTGTTGTGTTGGTTTAGAAGAATATGATTGGGTTAGAAATGATGGTGCCCCAGTCAGGTAGAAGAAGTACCTAGTAGATTAATTAGTGGGTTGAGTGATGTCCCCTTGAGAGGACGGATGAGTTGGAAGAATATGGGTGTGCTCTCGAAAGGAATGGATGTGAAGAAAAGGTTAGATAAAAGATGGAACATTGGTGGAAGAAGAAGAACAAAATTGAGAAAAATGGAGAAGATAAAAAGATGGATGCAAGAAGAAATGGAATTATTATGAGTAGTTATGCTGACACAAGTAGAGCAATCCTTTATTTAAGATATCAAAATGGATATTATGCACCAAGGTATAAAGAACCAGGGTGACTTTGTATCCTTTGCATGGACTTGACACTGCAAACAAAAAGGATGGCCTTATTCATGTCCAACGTAATAGGATCTTGTCTGAAATATGTGAGGAAGAAAACTTAGATCATGATAAAGTCCAATTGTGCAAAAGGTATTGAATGACCTTTTATGCAAAGGACAATTGGTATGCAAAAAACTTATTCCAACACATACAAGATAAATATTAGCTAGAGTAATAAGAACATCCACCAAACATGGCACACGAAAATCAATGACTATGCCCCATTCAATGCCAATCTTAACACACCAAGATATAGAAAGATCTAGGTGGCCTTTGAATAAGCAATAGAAGGAGACAAAAGATAAATCAAAGAGAAAAAGACCAATTAAAAAATAAAACCCATCAACCATTGTAATCTCTTTCCCCATACTGTGATTGATATTGGATTATGTCGGATGCAAGAAAAATCTATCCTATTGTAGGTATGAGTCTGGATGATAGCTCTATATGTTAAGGCAATGGGTACTTAGGTATCGGGGTGTTTCAAAAGGTGGTCTTACCTATGATTTTGCATGAAAGCTCTATGCTTTCGATGTGTAGTTTATTTTTCTTGGGTATCAAGTGTAATGGGTGTACATTTATTATGGGTGATGGATAAGGAAATTTATTATGGTTTGTGGTAGGTGATGAGTTATTATTGTGAAAATGATAATGAACCCTCTTTAGGCCACAAAAGGTATATACAAAGAATGCCACCAGTTAGGTACAAAAGTATTTATTATAGAATGGGATAAGCAATACTTGTTATGAAAATGGATGAGGGTTGGATACGATCAATTTCTATCAATTATCAAGCCATGATAGTGGGATAAGTGGATAAATGGGAAAGATAATATATGGTGGATTGAATGGGATGGGTGAGAACCTGATAGATGGTGGATAGTAGCCTCTACACATGGCGCATGTTTACCAGGTTTTCACCATGGTACTTGCCCAAGGTGCCATTGAAGTGATTTTCACCATTGGATGAATTATTTCTCTTTATATATATATAATTGGTTATTTTGTCTTTTTTTACTTTTTTGACTAGTTGGGATATTAGAGGGTCAAGTATAGAACCGCTTGAGGTAAATGATGTTTATTGGTTCTTTAAGAGGCTGGCCCTCTGGTGTTGCAAGCTAGTAGGCACCTGATCCATAATTAGTTATAAGGACAAAAGGTCCTTGCCAATTTGGTTCAAATTTTCCCTTTTTCTCATGTTCTTGAAGATTTCATTGATTATCTTTGAGGACAAGGTCACCAATTTCAAAATGACAGGTCTTGACTTTCTTGTTGTAACTTCATCAAAGGCAGTTCCGATATGCTTGAAGATGGTTTAGGGAATGAAGATGCCTCTCATGTAGGAGTTCTAATTCTTGTAACCGTGATGTACGATACTCCTCTTCATCCATGAGGTTCTATAGTGAAATTCGTAGAGAAGGGAGTTCGACCTCGATTGGTAAGATGGCTTTAGAACCAAAGACAATTCAATATGGAGTGGCTCTAGTAGGTGTGTGAATACTAGTACGGTATGCCCATAAGGTTAGATTTAGTTGCAAATGCTAGTCACAACCAACATCATTGATAGTCTTTTTTAGGATTTTTTGGATGGTTTTATTTGACGCCTCACCTTGGCCATTACCTTGTGGGTAGTAGGGGGTGGAAAAGTGATGTTGGATGTAAAATTTATTGCAAAGGGACCAAAATTCTTGATTCTTAAAATGCCTACCATTATCAATGATGATGGCGAGGGGAATTCCATACTGGCAAAAGATGTAATGTAGGATAAACTTAGCTATTTGGGTACCGATAATGTAAGCGAGTGGAATTACTTCAACCCACTTAGTGAAGTATTCAGTAGTAGTTATGATAAATTTGTGGCCATTGGATGATGGAGGGGTTATTTTACCAACGAGATTGAGCCCCCACTGCAAAAAGGGTCAAGGACTTGTTATTGGTTCCAATTCTTGAGATGGCGCATGAATGAGATCACCATGTTGTTAGCATTGTAAGCATTTCTTAGCAAACTGAAGGGCATCTTGCTCCATACTAGGCCAATAGTATCATGTTCTAAATAATTTATTTGCAAGGGTAGGACCACTAGAATGTGCACCACAGATTCCCTCATGTACCTCACGTGTAAGGCAATTTGGGCTTCTTCAGAGTTTAGGCACCTAAGAAGAGTACCTTCGAGACTCCTTCAATATAGTGTATCACCCAAGATGGTAAAGCGTGATGAGTGGCAAATGAAGGTCTTTCTTTGGTTGGTGGATAGGTTTGGTGGAAGAGACTGGTCACGAAGGTAGGCATAAATGTCTTGATACGAAGGGGAAGCAGGTCCAACTATTTCACATATGAGTTCAAAATTTGGGGTATCATATGCAGGGATAAAGAGTTGTTCCACAAGAAACTCACATCGTTGGCTATTGGATGGCATGTCAATGAGAGAGCCAATGGTTTCCATTACTTCTATAGCTCTATTATTTAATTGAGGAACCTATTCAAACTAAATCTTGGAAAAATACTTTTTGAAGTCATCGATCCTTTTCGTGTAGGGAATTAGCTTGTCATTCTTGGTTTGATATTCATCATTAGCTTGTTTGATAACCAATAGAGAATATCCATACACATGTAATGTGTCAATATTACATTGAACAACCATTTTCAATCCTGTAATCAAAGCTTCATACTTTACAATGTTATTAGTGCACAAAAATACAATCCTATATGCCTTAGGGATGCAATCACCTTGAGGGGTGATGAAGAGAATTCCTACTCCGAACCCATGAGAAGTGAATGATCCATCAAAGTATAGTTTCCAATGTGCTGATGGGATGACTGAGCATATGGATTCATCTAGGAATTCTAAGGTAAGTGGATGATTTGAATGAATAGGAGCATCGGCAAGTTGATCTTTTCTAACCTGTCCCTTAATAGCTTTTCGGTCCACATACTCTATATCAAATTCACTGAGAATGATAACCCACTTTTTCATTGAGCCCATGAGTGTAGCCTTTGACAATAGCTATTCCAATGGATCTACCTTGGAAATGAGCTTAACTTGGTGATTGAGCATATAGTGTCTTAGTTTCTAGGAACTAAAGGCAACTGCTAGGCATGCTTTCTCCATGGGGGTATAATTGAGTTCATATCCTACCAAGGTTTGATTGATATAATAGATAGCTTTTTCTTTACTTGATTCATCGTGTTATGCTAGTAGAGCCCCTAATGCTGCTGATGTTGCTGAAATATACAAAAGTAGAGGTTTTTCTTGAATAGGAGGCATATGAATTAGAGGAGATCTATTAAATATTCCTTCAATCTGTCAAAAGTTGCTTGGCATGGAGCATCCCATTGGAATGTGATAGTTTTTGGAGAAGATGTGTAAAGGGATGATATTTGTCTACAAGTTAAGCAATAAAACTATGGATGGCCTGAAGTTTCCCTTGTAAACTGCGGAGCTGCTTTAGATTCTTTGGTGGAGACATTTCAACTATGGCCTTTACTTTAGCTGGATAGACTTCAATACCTCCCCTTGATACTATATATCCTAATAATTCTCCAGAAGTAACACCAAATGCACACTTTTTGGGATTGAGTCATACTTGATATTGTTCTAGCTGATCAAAGATTTTTTCTAAGACTTGGAGATGTTCTTTTCTTGTTGTTGACTTACCAAGGAGGTCATCCACATAGTCCTCCATAATCTTATGAAGCATATTGTTAGTGGAAATATTGTCAATTGTATTAAACTACTAGTAATCCAATAACTCAATGAAATATGATGCAAATCAAATAAACAAAGATATATTACCTTAAAGACTGATTTATCTCAAATCTTCCATTGTCGTCTATCTTGTATTGATCTTGTTGATGAATAGAGCTCTCAGAAGTGTGCACTTTCCTCGTTGTTGAAGATGACAATACTTGAATGGCTGTAGTTGGATAATGCAATGGAGATTACCTACAATGCAACTCTTATGAAGATGAGAGATGGATGGTTGAAGACATGATTGTGTGGATATGAGGAGAATGGATATAATGCAAATGAGCAATATGGATGCTGTGTCAAAGGCACACTGGTATAATCTCAGCAGAGTAAGTTTGATATAGCTTATGGATTGATAAAATTAGGGTATAAGCTTCCTTTTATAGGCCAAGGAGGGGCCAAATCCATGTGTCAAGATCTTAACGGTGGAGAAAAAGTCTTGAGAGGTGTATGGTGAGGATTGAGTTGGTTGAGATGAGGGAGAGAAAGAGGGAAGATGTTCCTCTCACCTTGACATGGAGGAGAGAAAGGTGTGACATGAGTCCACATGTCACAAGGCTCACCATGACCATAGAATGAAGGTCAAAGAAGGAGACCTTTCTTATAGGGAGGTTGGAAAGATTCTAGGGACTATGGAACAAGTGTCACAAAGTGTCCCTTTGACCATGATGACATGGAGAGACCACATCCATGTGAATAGGGATGGTTGGAGGAATAATAGGCCATGTGGGTGAGGGAAAATAGAATAATTAAATATTAAAATATTTAATTACATGTGCAACATAATGAGGTGGATTGGATGACATGGATTAGGTGATGTGGATTTATGGACTTTTGACTTTGGGATAGGATGATTCACGATTAAATAATTTGATTATTATTTAATTAAGGGATGACATTAGAAGAATAGGTATAATTGATTTAATTAAATAAATTGATATTTATTTAATATTTGGACTATTAATGATGAACGTGAATCAAATAGATAAATTGATGATTTTTTTTTTTGTTATGCAAGAGGAAATTTATATATATTGAAATGAAAAATTACAAAACCTGGTTCAGAGAGCATATCGACAAGAAAGAACCAAGAAGAAAACCTCCGATTATAGCTCTGATTTACAAAAAACTAACTGCCACTACTAATCCTAAGAGAAACCAACCCAATCTATATACATATTACATGGAGACTCCTGGTTAAAACATTACACCAGGGTAACAAAATATTTTCATCAAAAATTAGCCAAAATTGGGCTATACCAAACCCAACCCTACTCTCAACCACCTTCCAACCTAAGGACTGGTAAAATCCCTAATTCATCCGCCACAGAGCCAAACTAGCAAAAAGCCACTGCCCTCTCCTACCTTCATATGTAGAAATGACTAACTTAATAGATTGAGCCACAACAAAAAGAAAGGAACACCCAGTTGGATCATACCTCAAACCCCAACTCCCCTACTTTGTCCCGGAACTCAAGAATCCAATTGAAAGTTCCATCATGAGGAACGATTTGCAGCAATTTAAGAAGGAAGTCAACACCCATATTCACCTGCTCTCTGTGTAGACTAAGCGGCATGCCCTTAATGTCAAGAAGGAAAGGGAAGTATCTTACCACCGCTCCACCATCCTCCAGTAGGGGAAAATCTACTGGTCTTGGAAGACCCACTCCAGTCTCAGCCACCCAGAGAATTTCGTCCAAACCTCCTAACAGATTGTCAATGAAAAGGTGTCGAACCAGCAACCAACTCTTAGTTTAGGAAACCCTGCATCTAGGAGTGAAGCAAGAAACTGAGAGACCACAGTAGTGTCAACCCCATAAAATTCCTCATCCTCTAAGAATTTCTTCCCTAAAACCACCTTCACGCCAAGCAGAAGTAGATCATCATGAGCCTGCAAGATTCGTTTCAACCTTTGATTAGAGACGGGGCCCTTAAAAGCTAACTGTCTCAGTCGGCTCTCCAGTTGCACTGGAGAGCCCATTCCCAAACAAATGAGACCCTCCATGGAAACTTGCATAATAAAGCCAACACCACCACCACCCGTCATTGCAGAGGAATAGGGGATGGAGATGTGGCAAAAGCAAACAAACTGTCACTGTCAATACTGTCGCTATTACAAATAATATAATGCTACCACCAACCTGAATCTTCCACAATGTTATGAGTGCAAGATAAGGATTGTGACCGCCATCGAAAAGATTGAAAAGTGGAGCCCGCTATCCTCTCTATTTCGATTGCCATCTCATCGATGACATGGCACTCCAATCAACCTTAGTCCTTCCACACCTGAATGTGTGGAAGGACACCCGCCCTACCACCCCCTAAATTGATGAATTTATTAAATGATAGAAGAATGGGAATTAAATAAATAATAAATATTTATTTAATTTATCTTTGCCCATTTTAGGTGTATACATTTTGCCCCTCTTTGAGACAATGTGTTTTAACATGTTGTTTCAAAGAATATTCTACGATTGATACATGCCCCAGTTTGCCCCTGGTATAGGTTAAATGACGATAGGATGCCCCCTTGGGAGATTGGTCAGGAAGAAAGTAACGACAGGATGACAGACAATCTCACGATGAGAAAGGTTAAATGATAGGTTACATGGATGAAGAATTTGGTTGATTTGGAAGAAAAACCAAGTCAAAATCATGCCCCGGCGTGGACAAGGTCAAGCACCTCCCATTAGGGTTCCATGCACTATATATAGGAGTGTGGGGTCACATTCCTAGTCATTTGCACACTTGTCTTAGTTGGAGAGCTTTTAGGAGATCAGAGCCTTTTGAGCATAGAGAAGTCAACGAAGATGCAACAGTTTCCCATTGAGCTTCATCGTTTCGAGTGGATCTGACAGTTCAACCGTCCAACAGACTACGGGCCACTGGTAAGTACCCCTTCATTTCTAGGTTAGGGTCATTAATGATAGTATTAAATGTAGGCCAAAGTTTTAGGTTTTGAATGCACCAAAAGGCAGAGCTACGCATATGATGTGTGATATCGTGCATATGACGTGATTCTACGCATATGATGCCAGAATCGGTGCATATGCAATTTTTTCGCAAATCAAGTCTATTTATGTGCTTCTGAAATCATGTTGTGCATGCGATGAGGGATGTTGCGCATACAATGTTTTAGTGCACAAATAAAATTCTACTGTGCTTTTAAAGAACAGTCTTGTGCATGTAAAGTAGAGCTGCGCATATAAGATGATTCTGCGCATATGAGGTCATTCTACGCATATGAGATAAAACTACGCATCCAACAGTCAGAACTGCGCATCTGACTTTGGTTGATCAAAATACTTAGAAATTTGATGAAGTTGATTGTGCGATTGATCCTGGTCAACTGATAGGTCATCTCTGAGATTGATAAAATCTCCGGAGAGATGATAGGATTGCTTTCCTATTAAAATAGCTAAGTCTTTGATGTTGGATAGATAGATTTGCAGTTTAGTCAATTTTGATTAATTAGTGCGTGCTTTCTTGTTTGCAGGAGGAGTTAGATGGCGTTCTCATGTTGAGAGAGCATTTTCTAGTTACATAGATGCTTAGGCCCTATCTTACTAAGACTGACCTAGTGATACTTGGATCGACTGGATTGTCATTTGTTTGCTTCATGCCTGAGATTAGGGCAAATCTCAGCATGTTGACTACTCTGGTGGAGAGATTTCACAGTGAGGACAGGACTTTTCATCTTCCCACTGAGGAGATTATAATTACGCTAGAGGATGTCCACAAGATTCTCCACATACCTGTTGATGGAGAGCTCATGGAGTACGAGCCGTAGACTGGGGCAAGGTTGGATGAGTGCAGACGGGTATTTGATGATGATGAGATCGAGGGTACTGAGATTAGCTGATCTGATATGCTGGCTTACTATGGACCTCTTCCTTCAGTTGTGGTAAGGTTGATCGGAGGTATCATGTGCCCCGACAGACAGTCTCGTGGATTTCCAGTTGGATGGGGTCAGGTGTTAGAGTGGATTACGACGGAGGGTACCAGATATGCCTGGGGTGTTTGCATCCTTGCACACTTGTATCACAACTTACACCAGTTTGTATACGACGGTTCCTCTAGCTTGGCTTGGCTTGCAGAGTATCACTTCTACAAATATGGGCATGGACTCACATAGCTATTACTCATCCTATTGGCATTGGCACTCGAGGTAGGGGTCAGCCCTACTCCTATATGTTTTAGGAGAGCCTTTCCCAGCCCAAGTTGGGAAAGTTGGAGTACTAGAGACATGCCTTCAACAATGTAGATAGAGTTGAGTGGCGACCATACCTAGATTGCGAGGTATGGGATGATGATGCATCTGAGCTACCTTTTTGTTTTCAGGCAAGATGGCTTATAGGGAGGACACCCTATATTATAAAGAGACACATTGTATCACGTGTGTATAGGCAGTTTGGTAGAATCCAAGGAATGCCCCAGGGTAATGCCATATTTGCCCGTATGCACAAGGAGTGTACACAATGGGGACCCAACCCATCTTATGAGCAGGCTCGTGATGAGTTCCTTCACATCCCCTACTAGCCTTGGCCAATGATGAGGGCAGTGGTAGACACTGGCATGACATAGGACTTCTTTGACTGGCATGACATCCTTTTCCATGCTACTCCAAACCAGGAGAGCGAGCCCTGATTTTGGATGATCAGGAGGAGGATGATGAGGGGCCACGGAGGTGACTTAGGAGACGAGAAGGATAGAGAGGTAGAGGTGGCTGAGGTGGGGATGATGGCGGTGGTGGAGGAGGAGGAGGAGGAGGAGAGGGAGGTCATGATGGTGGACATGTGGTGGACATGATGGGATGATGGTGGTGATGGAGATGGGAGGAGGGTTCAACGGCAGATTGATCCCACTCAGCAGGCTCAGCTAGTCATACAGGGACAAGTCTAGCCTCCAGCATAGCCATAGGGATAGGGACCAGATGATGGAGTGATAGCTAGGTTACGAGCACAGTTGGCTCAGACGTAGTCTATGCTAGTGCAGCAGTAGGGACAGATAGGGCAGATGCAGGCCCAGATCACATAGCTGCAGAGTGACCTGCAAACCACCCGACTAGAGCAAGACACAACCACTCAGAGGTATGGGAGGGCAGAGGCACTCTTAGAGTAGGTACAACAAGCTACAGGACAGGGTCCCACTGGTAGACCATCACAGAGATGGTTAGGGAAGGCTAGGAGATCTACTGGCGGTCCCTTTACGAGTAGGCAGTGCCACCAGAGCGTAGGGTAGGCAGCTATCAGCCCAGTTATCGCAACAGATCACAAAGGGTACCCGCAGAGAGTGGTGGGGTGATGGGACCTATGGGGCCACCTCGCAGACCATCAGGAGGAGGTGCACTAGGGACAAGGACAATAGGTGGAGGAGAAGAAGGAGGTATTCTGCCACCACAGCTAGCACCATCAAGGGGAGCCATTCCTAGTTGTTTCTTTAGACATGTATTTGTTTCTATCACTTTTATTTGGACATGTATACACCACTTTGGTTTAGACACTTCGGGATGTATTATTATTTTCATATCATTGTATACTTGGACACTCTTATTCTTTTATTGATGATGATGATATGATACCATGATTCAACAGACTATGTTATGATGTACTGTGATGGACATGACTTACATTATGATGCTATGATGTGCTATGCTTATAGATGATTTATATGGTTATGATTTTTTATGCATATGTTTATGTTATGCGATGAACCTAATGATTTATATGATTACTTGTATGATGCAACACTATGATGATTATGTTGATGCTTTTATAGATTTTGACACTAGACATGATGCCCCTACATGCTTATGATGTTTAACCTAATGCTATATGCAATGAGTATCTATATGGGATGATTTTTTACATGTGTTGATTTCTATAATGCTAACTTTAATGATATAAATCATGTATGCATGCATTAAGATGGTTTAATTGATGATCCTTGTATGTTTTTGCATTTTTTGTTTTCTATCATGATATACACATGAAACTCAAATGGATGAAATGATGTGAGTATATGACTCTTGCTATGGATAATTTATGATTTACTTGTGTTTATGCGCCCTAATGAACAAAATGATATGCATCTATGATGATGAACCTAATTATGACACACGATGATTTACTTTTTGTTAATGCCAAGTATACTCAATCTTAATAACAATACCCCTTTCAGAAGAAATGAATTGGACAATGAAAAGAAATGATAATGAAAGATATGAAATGGGATAATGAGTGATTTGATAAGAAATTATAAGAAATCGGATAATGATAATGATAGATAACGGTTAATGAATGAAAGATAAGATATTGGATAAACACATGATCACAAATACACATGGATTTTGGTAAAATGATAAAATGCTTATAATGAAAATGGAATGCAACGAGATAAGTATAGATATGGATTCTTGTCATCTTCAATTGTGTGAGTATTTGAAGTACTTTGTTTCATCATTGAGCTTTTAAAATGTTATAAGAAAATACAAGCATCTAAGTATAATTAAACCATGATGACTTGAGTATCTCTTACATGGATTTTGATTTAGCAAGTTAATACACGCATCTGGGTATAATTGAACCAAGATGACCTAAGTATTGTTTGTGTATCAACAGACAAGGATTACACATGTTTCATGTTTAGGCCTTTGATGTCCTCGATGATCATTTTGTTGATCATGTCATTAGACAAGGCTTTCACATTACTAAAGATAAACCCACAAACAACAGACAAATAAAATGATTATGTCCCCATCATAGATTCTCTAGTTTGAAACATCCTTGAGTAGCGTAGAAAGACATAATAACAAAAATAATGATATAAGGCTTTTAAAACAACCATTGAAAAACTTTCTTGCCCAAAACATGTTTTCTTGCAATAACTTGATAGAATCAGTTTGATGTCTTAGGTCAAAAGGGATTTGCCAAGTGTAGTTTTGTTGTCTTTTGTGTCAAGATGATGTTGAAAACTGGCTTGTCGTGTTGCTTGTTGTCTAGTGATAAAACTGTGATCCGATTATTTGCCCTCTAAATTTATAGCATTCAAGAACCCTATTCCTTGACTAGGTCGAGGATTTGCCCCCAATCAAGTAGAGGATTGATTTATTACGGGTGAACTGATGATGAACAATGTGACTGGCCCTAAGGGACTGACCCAGTGCCTCTGGAGCTCATTGCTAAATGGCCTTGCCTACGTGACGACGCAGAGGCAACGTAGTTCGACTGGGTGGACTTATGTGGACCTAAGACCTAGGTGATGGGAAATAGGTGGAATGAGATGGACAAAAGGATGGGTGATAAGGGATGAAATGGATGGGAAGCCTTGGGGGCTCATCAATGATGGCCTTGCCTACGTGATAGCTTAGAGGTGACGTGGTTCGACCTTGAAGGCTAACATCGATGATGGATGAAGATATGGAAGATATGCAAAGGTTTATGATAGGATTAGGGATACGCACGGAAGGAAAGCGTAATATAGCAAGGATGTGATCTCAAAGGACTATGTAGCATAGGAATAACATACCCCATTGTAGGTGTAAGGCATTGGGGTTTGACATGACAAAGCTTATGACGAAGGAGGGTGATAGGATTGGTTTGAAAGGGATGAGGTATGTCAAGAGATATCCAAAACATTTGTCAACATTGTGCCCCTGCTCTTCATCGAGATCAAAAGGAGGAAGAGAGGATGAAAGGATAATAATATGATAGGTATATGTAAGATAAGGATGATAGGATGGTATGGTAAGATAGGGTGGAAAATGATAGGGTCGATGAGACAATGTGCTCCCAAGGGTAAGTGACATAGAAGATCAACCTACACATGACGCCTATTTGCCAGGTTTTCATCATGGTACTTATCCAAGGCACCACCAAGGGTGGTTTTCACCATTGGATGAAAAGATTTTTCTTTACTTCTTTTTTTTGAAACATTTCAAGAGGATAGGTAGAATATGGACAAGAGGGACTCAAGTGTCTAGTTCCATGAAAGGTGATAGTCCCATTAGAGATGGATGTCGTTGCATGGACCATGTCAAATGTGCTCATATATGTTGGTAAGGGATTGTATGAGAGGGAGATGGGGTAGGTGGATAATGGATTATGATGTGGATTATGTATGGAAGGAATATGGATTATGATGTGGATATGGAAAAGCATGGACCATAGGGATATGATTGGTGAAATATGTGGGATAATGGATGAAAGATGGGGAGATGGAAGTATATGGAAATGTTATAGAATGGAAAGGCACCGAGACCAATGGTTGCACACACCGTGATAAACATTGAATCTTTTGATATGGAGGTGGTGTAGGAAGCAATGGAAATGTTTGCTTAGGCGATGGGTGATGTAGTAACTTAGGTACCCACATAAACTTAGTATTTTTATGATTTTTGTTTTGCTTGTGGAATTTTTGGAATTTTTGAATGGAATAGATGGAAGAGGATGGTTGAGATTTTTGAGAGGTGGATGCCTCTTTTGACTTGATTGCTTTTTTTTGCTTGGGAATCCATACCATTTTAGTTTTTACTTTTGCTTGTGAAGGTATGGGTTTGGATAACATTTTGGATGAATTTTTCTTTGATTCTTTGCATTTGTCCCCTAAGGCATTAGGACCTTTAGGATTTTTTGCTTTATAGGTAGAGGCATCCAAATTTTTACTTTTGAATCTCATGAACATGGTGGAATGAGTGGAAGCTTTATGTTTAGACAATGTGTGCATTTGTTGGTCATGATTAGGATTTTTAGAAGATTTATGGGTAAATGGATAATTAGGCGTTGGTAGAAGTGGTGGTAGATTGGATGGGGGGATATTAGGAGTTGAAATAAGTGGAGGTAAAGTGGATGGTGGAAGGTGTATGGTCACATGCTTTTGACATTTGTAGGATGATGGGGGTGGAATGGCAACATATGTTTTAGGTACATGATAGGGTTGGTGATGGAAAGTGGACTTAGGAGGAATGGAGGAAGTACCAACATCTTTAGATTGCTGACCTTGGGGTGTGTATCCAAGGACATATGAGTGAGGGGGGACATTTACATGTACGGGCTCCAAAATACCTTGTTCATGAAGGCCTAAGCCTTTACCCTAGTAGTTCATCTTTTGGAGCATGCGATACACTATGGGACTAGGTGTAGTTTGGGAACTAGTCTTGAGTTCTTTATTGGATGGAGAAGTGGTGGACAATGGTTGTTATTGTTCCAAGGAGGAACATTCATGAATGAAGGTAGATAGACCAAGTGAATATGTTGGATTTGTAATGGAGTTAATAATGGATGATGTGGAAGGATCATTAGGATCTTGATTGTGCTTATTAGGATCCAAGTTATTTGTTTGATCTTCTATGCTTGCTTGGGAGGCAAATGTCTCATCATGACAAGTGGATAGTATAGGATCATGGATAGGTGGAGAGGTTTCTAGGAAGGCCATGAAACAGGGTGAATGCTCAAGTAGGTCAACTAGACTTGCATTAGATGGAGCATGTAGGTCTTGGGTATCTTGTTCACGAATGATTGTGGAAGTATGAATAGGATCAAGGTTTTCATGAATAAGTTCTTCATCATGGATAGAATCTTGATCATGGAAAAGATATATGTTATGGATGGGTTGAATGAAAATGATTTGATCTTGATTATAAGGGGGACTTGACGTTACCGCATGCTTAAGATTATGCCCTTGACATATCTCTTGACTTTGGGTGGAAATGGAAATGGAAGACTCTTGTGTGGACTTGATAGGATCTTGGTGGTTATTAACATGAGAGCATGAGGGAGGTTGACTTAGACTCAATTGGGGAGACTCTTGAATAGGGTTGAGGGGTTTTAGGTGACATGATTGGTTCGTAGGAATTGACATGGTGTTGGAAGGTTCTTGGATATTTTCAAGGATAGGGATTTGAAGGCATGAGGGTGCTTTACTCCTTGCTAATAGCCATTGGATCACATCCTTCATGAGTATATGGGTGGATGAACAATATAATGGATGGAGAATAATGGTAGATGGTGTAGGCTTATGATTAAGGTTAGGATTGCTTGTGCTAGATGGGGATGAAATTGGATGAGTGAATTTGGATTTTTCCATAGCTTTTCTTTTACTTTTAGATTTTTCAAAGAGTCTTAGGAGAAAATCATTCAAGGATTCTTTGGTTGATGGATTAGAGCTTGGGAAGTTTGATGATGGTGTTGGTGTAGGACTAGTATGCTTTGGGATAGGCACTCTATGGGATGGTGGTGGAGGACTAGTAGATGGAGTGGTATATGATTCCAAACTTAAGGTGTTGTTTCCCTTGTCAATACGATCATTAAGATGGGTTAAGGATGTGTGATCTTGGTGTGAGAATTGGCTAGTACTTGCATGCTCATGTTGTGAAGGATATGGTTCAAGTGGATCACCTTTTTCCCTATATTTGTCAAACTTGGGCACTTCAAAACTAGAAGGGAAAGGTATCCTAACCAATATTTTATCAAATGGATAAGGAGATATGTCCTCTAGTGAATATCGTTTTGTGGAAGATCCAGTTTGTAAATCCACAAATTGTTGTTGTAAAGCTCGGATTTGTTGTGTGAGTGTCTCTAATGGATTTGTCATAGCCTTAGCTTTCTTATTTTTAGGAGTTTTAGTTTCATTCCTTTGCCTTGTTTCTCTTAATTGTTTTATGTCAAAATTGGAAGGTAACTTTGCTCCTTGTTGTGCTAGCATAAGGAAGTACTTTTTGGGATCCATTGTGATGACTTTGTCCATTAGTTTTTGAAATTCGGGGTCTTGTTGAGCACTAATAATTTATTCTTGGGTAATGTCCTCTTCTTCATCACTAGAAGTATAGTGACTACCATGTAGTGAACCCATTTCTTGCTTTTGTTTCACTTGGGACCTAGTTTGAAACATGCAAGATTTTTGGGATGGGATAAAATTGGATTGTGAGATTTGTTGGATTTGATTTTGATTGGTGGTGTGATAGGGTAGAAGGCAAGTTTGATTGGAATAGATTTTTCTAAGGTTTTTGTTGATTATATGTTTGCCTCAAACAAGGTAATTCTTGAGGTATAATTCTTAATAGCTATCGAAGTGTCGATACAAGGGGCAGTCTAAATAGGGATAGATTGATACTGCTATTTGATGAAGACTATTCTCTTGTCAAGGTTATACTAGTATAGTTTTTGTTGGAAAGGATGATTTGAAATCCTGTTATAAAAACTAACTAGCTCTTGTTTGGATTGGTAGAGTATCAACTAGGTCCTAGAAGCAAGTTGTGGTTTGATTTGAGGTGTTTTGATAGCAAGGTAATGATGTGAAAAGAATGTGTTTTGTGCAAACGATATGAAAAGGTGTTTGCAAGGTACAACTGATTTTTCAGGTTTAAACTATAGCAAAAAGGGAACTCTAAACTGATAATATTTTTGCTTCACAATGTACAGAATATGTCTCTATTTTGGATGTGCAGCTTCAAAAGCATAGGATAAAGGGTCAAATGCACAGCTCTGTGGCTCAAATGCGCATATCTGATTGAAATGTTCTAATTTTTGAATGCATAATAATGTGGTTTATATGCGTTGCTCTATGTGTTAAATGCGCCAAAAGATCATATGTGCAGCAAAATGGTTCAAATGCATAGTAGAATGGTTTAAATGTGTAGCAAGATCAAATGTGCAGCAAAAAATGTTATATGCATAGCAGAATGGTTTAAATGTGCAGAACTGCAGGTACTTGGTCTTCTGCTTCAGTTTTCACAGTTTGATTTGCTTGGAATGTTTTCCTAAGTTAATCTAAGGTTTGCAATGTTGATCTTGGTTCAAGTTATTGCTAGAAAACATAGAGAACAAAAGGTTTCCATGATTACTTGAGAAAATAAAAAACAAACAAGTACAATCCTAGGGATGGCAAAGACAATATTTGATGAGTTCCAACTTGGATTTTACTCTAGCCACTTGCATAAAGGTGTGACAGATAGTAACTTGATAGCACCAGCTCCCCTCCACGACACTCACTTCTCACACATATCAAGTACAGTTCCTCCAAAGAGTTGAACTTTCTGTCTCCACACTAGATGAGTGTATGACATTGGACGGCTTTAGAGGTCCCACCTCCTGCGTCAACAAATAGGGGTTTTTGGCTTACTAGAACAAATGGATTTTAGTCAAGGCATCCGTTCGGGTGGTTACACATGCGGCAATTCGCTTCGATAAGAAGGGTTCCTAGCCTACAGAGGTTACACTCCACAGGGTTTTGGGGGAAACATTTTTCGGTGTAACACAACAACACCCATTGTTTGCAACTTTCATCACAAACATAATTTATTTTAAGTGACTTGAAGGTGACTTGGCTTTAGCCCATTATCACTCGAGGTCGTCCCACTTGGAAGAAATGCATTCGCAAGGGCAGGCCTCTCTTAAAGGTGATAAAGATAAAATGATAAGTTTGGCATTTTGGCCATCCAGGTAAGGAGAGAGCATAGGCCTATTATCATTTTCAAGCATGGAAAATAGTGGTTCTTTATCCTCCTAGTTAAAAGAAAAATAACTAAATGTGAACCTATCAAGCACAGAAGTTCTTAACAAGATAGAAATAACTTGGAAAAGATGTTAATTTTAACCCTCTAACAAGTCTAGGTGTAGATTGTTGTTTGAAAAAATAAACAAGTGTTACTTTCCCCTATTAAGCTATGTGATAGATTGCATTGCAAGATAGTAAAAACACAAAGAAATTGTTCAGTTTTAACCCCTAGGTTGGGACTAGATGCAAGTTGTGATGCAACAAAATGATTTACTTGTTGGCAAGAGACACTATATGGATTCATGGTTGTTGTCATTGATGGCAACAAAGGTCATCCCACATATCCGCAAGTCATGGTGTGTCTCTACCGGAAGTCAGAATAAAGATTGTTGTGGTCCGGTGAACAAGAACAGAGCATGTGGCAAGGTCCGACAGATTGGTCCGGATCTCTCAGAGGAAGTGTCTTGGTGCAGTGCAGATTTGGGAAAGTCAAGAGGACTACCTTGAGTGGTATATTCCAAGGATTTAGCCTCCGGTGATGGACAAGGAAAAAGATATGAATAGTTGAGTACCGGATTCCTGAGAGACAGTGAAAACAGAGGAAGAACTGACTGACAGAGTATCAGACTACTTTCCGAATGTGTTACTGTTGATGATAAAGGTTGTGAAGGCATGAATCATGTTTGGCCGACATGATTAATGATATCTACAAGTATATGCTTGATCCGCATTGCTTGGTGAGCAAGGATTTAGCCGACAGAACAGAGTTTGTAAGAAACTAGACTGTTCCGGATGCCGACTAGAAAAGTGATGAAATTACTTGTGCGGATATATATAGAGGATGGATTTAGTTGTGAAGTGTGTGATTGTGTGAAGATATATGCGAATAAGTGCAGAATAGAGCAGAAGTAGCAAGAAAGATCCGGTATGTGAAAGGATAGCAGAATAAAGAACAGAGGAGAGATGAAGTGCAGCAGATCAGTGTACTGAGCCTAACCGGAACTGAACTCCAGCATATGCAGATGCTTCCAATCAGTTCAAGACTGTGATTCTTATCACTTTGTAGACAGTGTGTCTCCTTGTAGGCAGTGGGCCTCTTTGTGAGCAGTGTGCTCGGGCAGTGAGCCCTAATTGGCAAGTGCCATTTTTGTAATTTCCTATTCTTCTAACAGAGAATAATTTTTGGGTTAATCACCCCGTGGTTTTCTCCCTTAACAGGGTTTCCACGTCAAAAATACTGTGTCATGTGTTTCTTATTTCATGGCAATGTTTTTGTGTTTGATTCAATGCTGCATTAATTAACAATAAAGTTCAAAAACGGAAATAATTAGGATAACTGATTCACCCCCCCCCTCTCAGTTATCAACAATTGTTATCAGAGCTAAGTTCCTCCTAATAGAGCCTAACAGCTTGAGGAAGATCTGGGAGTTCAAATGGATGCATATGGTTTAAGGGAGCAACTCAAGACTACCCTTGAGGATCTTGAACAGTCAAATTCTGAAGTCAATGAATTAAAGGAAAGACTCAAACAGGCTGATGAATTCATGAGAGAATTAAAAGACAAATTAAGTCTCTCTATGAAAAAGAGAAAGGAGCTGCTCCAACAATTGGCAAGACAAAGTGAAGAAAGCAATACAAATGAAGAATTGACTGAGCAAACCAAGTTATGTGAAAAGTTATCAAAAGAAGTCATTATGTTAAGACATGAAATGGAATCAGGAACTATAAAATTTACTCAAGAGATTGAAGAAAAAAGAAAAGCTAAAGACAATCTAAGACAATCTCTTAAAGAAAAATCAGAAGAATGCCACCAGATGGACAGGATTATCAGACATCTTGAATCTGATCTTGAAGATGCCAAAGATAATGAAGAAAAACTTGAGGATCAAATTGCCTCTCTCAAAAGAGACCTTCAAATAGCAAATGAATATAAAGAGAAATTCAAGATAAGTTCTGCTCAACTTGAAGTTCTTCTTGGAAGTCAAAAGAGGATAGATGACAAGTATGGTTTGGGATATGAGAAAGGAGAAAGCTCTGGATCCGGTCAAAAGAATTTTGGATCAGAAAATCCAAGGAATAGACCTAGAAGACCTCCGGTAAGACAGCCCAATGCTCAAAGATATCCATCTTTCAATGGATACTGCCACAGCTGCAACCACTTTGGTCACAAAGCTAATCAGTGCAAAAAGAGAATGAATCAGATTAATTCATCCTTCTCCGGACAGTGCTTTAACTGCAAAAGGTATGGACACAAATCCCATGAATGCAGAAATATGCAAGTAAACAATTCATTCAAAGGTAGATGCTTTACATGCAATAGAGTAGGTCATATGGCTAATCAATGCAAATCAAGAGGTTATCAGTCAAATATGCAAAGAAATGTTATTTGCCAAATCTGTAATAGGTCCGGTCATAATGCTAAAGTCTGCAGAAGCAAGAATCAGGACAAAAGAGGTCCGGTGTATAATCAGAATCAAGACAAGGGTAAACAAAAGATGAATGCGGATGAAGTTAGGAATCAGATGAGCAAGATTTGGGTGAAGAAAAGTTCAGAGAATGTAGAGGTTGGATCCGCACCAGACTCTGGTGCTGATATTTCTTCCGAAAATTAAAAAGTGAGCTCTGGCTCAGGGGGAGACTCAAAGAAAATCCTGTTCCCCCAGCCAAT
Source organism: Cunninghamia lanceolata (assembly GCA_027924645.1). NCBI lineage: Eukaryota > Viridiplantae > Streptophyta > Pinopsida > Cupressales > Cupressaceae > Cunninghamia > Cunninghamia lanceolata. The sequence continues at coordinate 11,381,790 of BSBN01001272.1, read as the reverse complement.
CAAGTGGTGCCAGATGTGGCACAAGATGCGGAGTAAAGGGTTTAAAGATATAAGTCTTGAGATGATCCAGATGAGATTTCAGAGGTCCGCATGGAGATATGAAGAAGCTGTGATCGATCAAGTAAGACCTGTTCCGGGAGATGCTCCGGTATGACAGAGGATTACAAAAAGATCCGGAGAGATCCAGAAGTGCATTGTCTTATTCTACGGATTGGACAGAGTGTTTGGGATGTTCTTGTAATGTGTCACCTCGATTTATTCATGATTGAAAGATCCGGATGATGTTCACAGATCAGGACTGATCCGGGATACTCCAAGCTATCCGGATAAGGCAAACCGGAATAATATAGGTCGAGCATTTATTGCCATCAGATATTAGGGTTTGCGGAGCAATATAAGGGATTTCTCAAAAAGCATTTGCTCATTCTGCACTCAAGAAGAAGCGAAAAGTGGAGCTCTGCAACAAGATTCATCAAGCACACCAAAGATCTCCTGCCGAAGTCATTGCATAAAGAAATCAATCCAACCACTCCATGCAAACCGAAGGCGCATAAGGTATTCTCCGTTTTCATTATCTCACTGCAAATCTTTGAAGAAATGGCTACTCCAAATATAGTGAAAATCTCAGATAGGCCCCGACCTAAATTTAAGAAACATCCATACAAGTCATTGGAGGTAGATCCCTTAGGAGCATTTTCCAGTGTTCCTCACGGAGTTTTACACACAGAAGACATTAGGGTTTACATACATGCAAGCATTGAGGAATTTGGGGAATTCAAATTGAGAGATCTCTATCACAAGCAACTGATAGACAATGCTTTTGAGCTTAAACCAGAGTATAAGGATATCCAGAAGAAACAATTTGAGCAATTTATTCATTTTCCCTGCTTTGAAGAAGATGAATGGGTCTGGTATGTACTGAGCAGGATGCATGACAACTTCCTATGGCTGGATAGACCCTGCAAGATCACAAAAGAGGCAATTAGAGCAGTAACTGGTCTATACTCTTCCGGAGGGATACCTATCCTCAAATCTGTCAAAAATAACATTGTAACTGAGGCCACCGGATCAAAATTTGATAAGAGGGCAATGACCATTGAAGATATTTCTGATCCGGATATCAAGTATGTGTCCATGATAATAGGATACAAGATCTATCACTCCAGCAGGGAGAATTCTGTATCCGGAACTGCAGTATATACTGCCTATGAAATGCTAAGGAAGAATGCAGAATATGATCTCTGTGAACTGCTCTTAAGCCAATTAATGGAAAATATACAGAAAATCAAGAAGGACAAGAAGAATTCCTTTAAGTATGGTACTCTTATAGTATGTCTATTCTTCTACTTCATGAATGAGCTGCCCGAATCAAGTGGATGGGTATGGCAGAATGACAAACCTGTTGCAGTCCAGATAAGAGACTATCTACATGGGCTTGGGGATGCCAAAGCAAGAAATACAGCCCTATGGGGATACTTCAAAAACTTCCAAAGCATGATGCAAGCAAGAGAGAGAATTCCCCAGTCTCTTGTTGAAAAATACAAAGACTCAGTGTGCTTTATGGTGGACACTGATCAGTGCCTAATGGAGGCGGTGGAGCCAAGGACTGTCTGGATCATGCCCATGGGGTATGAAGTGGATGAACAGATAGTGGAGCTGCATGTTCAACACATGCTAAGTCAGCCCAAAGATCCAAAGGCAGAAAGGTTTGGAACCTTTGAGGAGCTGAGTGTAAAGATCCATGTAGAACTCAGGGAACCTGAGATAAAGAGAAAGGTGAGAAAAGAAGTAGAGCATATTGCTCAAGGCCTAGGCATCTCAAAAGAGGCACTTGATGCCAGCCGGGAAAAGAGGAGGAAGGCTGAGGAAGAAAAGAAAAGTAAAGAAAGTGTTCCGGTTGAAACTTCCACCCGGACCAGATCATCAAAAAGATCTGCACCTCCCACAACCAAAAGCTCAAAACTGGAAGTCCAGGCATCCGGTAAAAGATCTAAGACAAAAGCCACAAGGGCTTATGAAAGCCAAAAGGATGAAGAGGAAACAGAGTCAGATGAGGGAGTAAAAGAAATAAAGAAGCAGAAGAAGAAAGGATCCGGTAAACCCTCCACAGGCCAAGACAAGGATGAAATGGCAGAGGTATCTGTTGAAAAGCCCACTCTGTCTCTAGAGAGTGTAATCAAGTCGGTTACGGTGGATGGAAACCTTCAACCAATGACTAAATTTTATGATGACTACAATGAGGCTGACCAAAAGACTCTGCAGGAAGCCACAGTCAAATATCTGAACATATACAATAAGGCTTTCATTAAGATCATATCTCTTATTCCTAAAAGCCTAGAAAAGGAATTAGAAATAAGAAAGAATAATGCTCATGCAAAAGATCTTGAGATCTGGGAGCAGATAGCTATTCAGCTATATCCTCAAATTGATCCCAAGACAATGAACATAATCTTCAAAGACTGCAAAGATGAGTTCAGAAGTAAAGCCAGGATGAATCAACTCATGCTTGGTGAGACTGACAAAGTGGCCAAAGAGACAGAAGAGATCCTCCGGAAGGCCTTCAAAAGGTTCAGTCTTCCTATTGTAGAGGACTTAGGTGCAGAAACAGCTGCGGATTTGGAATCATCTGCTCCAGAAGAAGTGGGCCCTGAACAGACTAACATCTCTCCTCCGATTTCCCCTACAGTCTCCGGATCCCAAGAAGAAGAGAAACTACAGGAGAAAGAAGCAGCAGTTAAAGAAAAAGAGGTTGACAGCACCCCAACAGAGAAAACCACGACTGAAAGTGGTAAGAGTAAGGAAGGAGAAAAGATTCAAAAGGACAAAACTGCAGAAGAGAAGAAACATCTGTCTCCGGCAAGAGACACTGCACAAACTGTTCAAGAATTCCTGACAAAAGCCACTATAGAAATTGATGAACCGGACCTGCTAAAAGGACCATTAGATTTTGACTCTTTGTCACCGGTGCAAACAATGAAAATAGCCTCATTTGCAAATGAGAAAGTCAAAGAGAAACTGCTGAAATCTCACATGGAAGACTGTGAGCTTATGGAGGTAGCATCTGGAGTGCTAGAAAAGATCATGCCATCTTTTCAAAAGGATCCCACAGCCTCCTCTTCCGGTAATCTCAAAACCGTAGTCAGCAGTGTTAGTACACATTTTGAATCTCTAGAAAAATCTGCTGAAGAAAAGGTCCGGAAGGAATTTTTGGATAAAAGATTTTCAGAAGTATTAGGATTAATCTCTAACGATAGGAGAAATATGAGTATTGGAATAAAGAGCTTAGAAAATGCTCTTAAGGATGGCGGTGACATTTACAAATTTTGTATATCCTCATCAAAGGCAACAGCAGCAATTGATAAGAAAATAAAAGAGGAACAGGACAAGCTACAAAGTTTATCTCAAAGTTTTGATCCTCTCTCTTCCTCCATAATAAATCAAGAATGTCAGACTATTGCAGTCTTGAATGAAATAAAGAATCTTGACAAGGAAAGGAAGAATATCACTAACCGGATGGGAGAACTTAGAAGGATTATAATCCCTAAGTTAGAAACTATGCATGAGGCCATCAGTGATGCTCAGACCACCGCCCAAACAAATGATCCGACAGATCTCAAGAGGGCAGAAGCTTTTGCATTTTTGTTGAGTGGTCACATCTCAATTTTGGATAGAATGAAGCAAAGTTGGGCTACAGAACTGATCCAATTGAAGACATCCTTTGCAGACATTCTTCAGTATATGTGAGTATGTAAATATGCGGCTATGTATAGAAAATTTTTGAAAATTTTGGTGTGCGGACCATACCCTTTGCCATTGATGTCAAAGGGGGAGTGAGGAGCAGTGAAAAATAAGGAATCCAACTAAGGGGGAGTTCCAGAAATTGTATATAAAGACAGAGCATCAGCAAAGGGGGAGCATAGTGTAAACACTTAGTCATTTTTCACTAAGTGTTGCCATCAATGCCAAAGGGGGAGATTGTTGGCAAGAGACACTATATGGATTCATGGTTGTTGTCATTGATGGCAACAAAGGTCATCCCACATATCCGCAAGTCATGGTGTGTCTCTACCGGAAGTCAGAATAAAGATTGTTGTGGTCCGGTGAACAAGAACAGAGCATGTGGCAAGGTCCGACAGATTGGTCCGGATCTCTCAGAGGAAGTGTCTTGGTGCAGTATGGATTTGGGAAAGTCAAGAGGACTACCTTGAGTGGTATATTCCAAGGATTTAGCCTCCGGTGATGGACAAGGAAAAAGATATGAATAGTTGAGTACCGGATTCCTGAGAGACGGTGAAAACAGAGGAAGAACTGACTGACAGAGTATCAGACTACTTTCTGGATGTGTTACTGTTGATGATAAAGGTTGTGAAGGCATGAATCATGTTTGGCCGACATGATTAATGATATCTACAAGTATATGCTTGATCCGCATTGCTTGGTGAGCAAGGATTCAGCCGACAGAACAGAGTTTATAAGAAACTAGACTGTTCCGAATGCCGACTAGAAAAGTGATGAAATTACTTGTGCGGATATATATAGAGGATGGATTTAGTTGTGAAGTGTGTGATTGTGTGAAGATATATGCGAATAAGTGCAGAACAGAGCAGAAGTAGCAAGAAAGATCCGATATGTGAAAGGATAGCAGAATAAAGAACAGAGGAGAGATGAAGTGCAGCAGATCAGTGTACTGAGCCTAACCGGAACTGAACTCCAGCATATGCAGATGCTTCCAATCAGTTCAAGACTGTGATTCTTATCACTTTGTAGACAGTGTGTCTCCTTGTAGGCAGTGGGCCTCTTTGTGAGCAGTGTGCTCGGGCAGTGAGCCCTAATTGGCAAGTGCCATTTTTGTAATTTCCTATTCTTCTAACAGAGAATAATTTTTGGGTTAATCACCCCGTGGTTTTCTCCCTTAACAGGGTTTCCACGTCAAAAATACTGTGTCATGTGTTTCTTATTTCATGGCAATGTTTTTGTGTTTGATTCAATGCTGCATTAATTAACAATAAAGTTCAAAAACGGAAATAATTAGGATAACTGATTCACCCCCCCCCTCTCAGTTATCAACATTACTTTCCTCCTAGCTATGTCTATGTGATGATTTGCATGAACATATTAAGTTACTCTCTCCTAATTAGTTCTTGATGGCTTTATAATGCAGCTAAATGACTAAACCAAGCTCCTACACCTGCAAAAACCCATTGTCAGTAGTTCAAATATGTTCCTTTTTAACGATTGATGATACCTGCAACATGAGTTAGCATCAAAATTATCAAAAAATATACTAAAACTTGACAGAATTTAGATGCGCAGGAAGATTTATCATATGTGTAGGAAGACTTATCATATGCGCAGAAAGACTTATCATATGAGTAGGAAGATTTATCATATGCGCAGGAAGACTTATCATATGCGCGGAAAGACTTATCATATGCACAAGAAGACTTATCATATGCGCAGAAAGACTTATCATATGCATGGAAAGACTTATCATATGCACAAGACTGGTTATTTTGCTCCTGTAGGCTCTATTTTTGGCACAAATGCACATAATTGGAACCCGTATGCGCCAAAATGACCTGTTACGACTTCAAGTGCACCAAAAACTCAAATTTGATGTTAAAAACGGGGCAAGGCCCCACAGTGGGCACCAAAAAATGTTAGTGGAAATATTGTCAACTGTATTAAACTACTAGTAATCCAATAACTCAATGAAATATGATGCAAATCAAATAAACAAAGATATATTACCTTGAAGACTTATTTACCTCAAAGCTTCCATTATCGCCTATCTTGTATTGATCTTGTTGATGAATAGAGCTCTCAGAAGTGTGCACTTTCCTCGCTGTTGAAGATGACAATACTTGAATGGATGTAGTTGGATAATGCAATGGAGATTACCTACTGTTAGGAACCCGTGTTTAGCCCTTCTATTTACTTTGTTAGTATATTGTTGTTGGATGCATATGCTTTGTAAGTCATCCCGTGAGTATATTGTATTATCCCACATTCATGGGAAGTAATAGTTGTTTAGATTAGACTTAGTATATAAGTATGTGTTGAGACCAATGAAGGCATCCACAAATTTATTGTATTGAGCTTGCTCAAAGGAGGTTGCCCCCTCGAAGTGGCCTACAATCAATAAATTCCTTCTCTATTTCTGTTATTTCGTGTATTTTTCATTATATTATTGCAGGAGGTCCCTCTCATCTGGTATTAGAGTGCTTTCTTGGGCTCGCTAGGTGGAATTTTTGCTAAATTTTTTTCCACAGTGACCTCCAGGCATTGTGATTATTGCAGTAGTTCATTTTTTTCGCATCTGTATTATTCATTTCAATTGTAGGTTCAGATCAGGGAATATCCCTATCCACTTAACTGTGGGAAGTGCCTGGGCATAGCCCTAAAACTCATTGTGAGGAGTACCACAGGAACCCCGAAGTAGCTGGCCCATTGAGAGGACCTGCCAGCAAAAAGGGCAACGGCCCCTACCTGATTGACTAGTTTCCATCCATTAGGTAAACCAAGAGCTGTCGTTTGTGGCAAAGTGGTTATCAATTTTACCTGAGTCGTGGAGTGAGGGGTACTGCCCCAATACGCAAGCCATTAGACAACATTGGTGGCCGAGTGACTCCCCTGAACCTTTAGGCAGCCGAACATACCTAGGGCTCATATCTATTGACAGCCGGTAAATTACAGATTGAGTCTGTCCAAAGCCATTTGTAGATTGTTTCTAAAAAAAAAAATCCATTTTTTTGCCATATCTTCCTTGCTTTAGCTCCGTTTCCTCTCAAAATTCACTGGAACCCCTGGAATTTCATTCTGCATATTTCCTTCCTTGAGGACTCTATCCCAAATTCTACTTATCAAAGCCAAAAATCCCACATTTATCTATTTTTAGGGTTTGCCATAACTTCTTCGATTCTCACCAATAGCCTTCAAATTTTGCCACAGTGTTCATTTCCTATTTCTGCTCCTTTGTCCCTCTTGGACAAATTTTCCCATTCTTTCACCTCGCTTCTGAAATCCCCATTTTCTGCTTCTCTGTCCCTTAGAAAGTGTCCAAAACCTAGTCAAACCCCAATTACCCATCAGATTTTTTCCCAAATCCAAATTTTCCTTTACTAAAAAAAGTTTCCATTTTTGTTTTTCTACCCATTCCCAAAAAAAAAATCTCCTGGCTATGGTTGTCACCTGCACAGGAGCAAAAAACATGGAGGATGAACTTGCAGCCCTCAAGACCAAACTCCAAGATCTAGATGAAAAAGTTCTTGGCCTCAATCTTCAATATTCAGCCATGAACAATAGACGGTAGCCAGAGTCTTCTGCAGACACTAGGTTCTCTTCTTCCAACAATTTTTGTGGGTCGAAGCTTGATTTTCCTCGCTTCAATGGTGATGATCCGACTGGATGGATATACCAGGCAGAACAATATTTTAGTCTGCATAATACTTTTGATGTCAATAATGTCCCACTTGCATCCTTTCATTTGGAACATGAAACCCTTCAATGGTTTTGTTGTTACATCAAGGCTCATGAAGAGCCAAAATGGACAGATTTTTGTAAACTCATTTTACAACAATTTGGCCCTAGTGTTTTTGATGACTTCACAGGAGCACTCACTAAACTTCGTAAAAAAGGCATTGTGAGAGAATATCATACAGAATTTGAAAAATTGGCCAATCACACAGAGAGTTTGTCTGATGAATTCTTTAGGAGTTGTTTTGTCAGTGGTCTGAGGGATGCAATCCAATCTGAGGTTAAAATGTTCCATCCTAGCACAATGATGGAATCCCTAGGGTTGGCTAAGTTAGTGGAGGACAAGATTACAGCTCAACAGTGCTCCAAATCCAATTTTGTTCCATTCAGAAATATGGTTTCCTAAATACCTCCAATCACGCCAGCTCCTAGAACAACTCCTATCAAGCATTTGTCTGAAGCAGAGATGCGGGCACATAGAGAAAAAGGGCTTTGTTATAATTGTGATGAGAAATTCACTTGGGGACATAAATGTGTTGAGCAAAAGCTCTATCTCTTGGATGTGGATTCTCCACCTGCAACTAAAGTTTATGAAGATGATCAGGTCAAAACTCAGCAGCCGCTTATTGACCCTACTTCTCAGGAAGACCACCCAGAGATCTCTCTCCATGCTTTAGCAGGAGTCACCACCCCACAAACCATGCAAGTCAAGGGTTACTTCAAGAATTTCCCTCTTACAATACTCATTGATTCTGGTAGCACTCATAACTTCATTGACCCTCAGATCGCCAAACAGGCTAATTGTTTTGCCCATCCTTGCTCCAACTTTGAAGTCATGATTACCAATGCGGGCACATTACCTTGCAAAGGGAAGTGTCACAATGTGCGTATCTCTATTGTAGATTATAACCTACGCTCTGACATGTTTACCTTGCCCTTAGACAGATGTGATGTGGTTTTGGGCGCTCAATGGTTACGCACACTTGGACCCATCTTATGGGATTTTGCTAAACTTTGGATGCAATTTTTAGACAATGGGCAAAAACACACATTGAAGGGCTTACAACTAGGGTTTGTCAGCATCATAAGTTCACATCGCATGGTGTCATCGCTCAGCTCCATTCCATTCAGATGCAACCATCAATGGTCTCCACTACTCCTTCCGATCTACAACAAATTTTGGATGGGTATGCATGTGTCTTTGCCGAACCCGCGGGATTGCCACTTTCACAACCAGAGGACCATTGTATTCAGCTCCTTCCTAGAAGCATTCCTCCCAACATCAGGCCCCACTGCTACCCATTTCACCAAAAGACAGAGATTGAGATGCTCGTTCGAGACTTACTGAAGCAAGGTATTATTTGCCCTAGTACCAATTCCTTTTCTTCACCAGTTCTTCTTGTCCAGAAAAAAGATGGGTCATGGTGCCTCTGCATTGACTTCCAAGCACTTAATCACATCACAATCAAGGATAAGTTTCTGATTCCTGTTGTTGATGAGCTTCATGGTGCTCATTTTTTCTCCAAGTTGGATCTTCGTTCTGGGTATCACCAAATTCAGGTTCATGAGGATGATATCCCTAAAATAGCTTTCCACACGCATGATGGCCACTATGAGTTTTTGGTCATGCCCTTTGGCTTCACTAATGCTCCTTCAACATTCTAGGCATTAACGAATAAAATATTCTGGTCCTACTTGTAGAAATTCATTCTGGTCTTCTTCGATGATATCCTCATCTATAGTAAAATATGGGCTGAGTATCTCCAACATTTGGATCTCATAATGCAACTTCTCTCTAATCATCATCTCTATACAAAACAGTCTAAATGTGTTTTTGGCCAGGAAGAAGTGGAGTATCTTGGGCATATTGTTTCAGCCCAAGGGGTTCGAGTGGATCCTGCAAAAATAGATGCCATGAAAAATTGGTCGCATCCTTAGACACTCAAGAGCCTCCATGATTTTTTGGGACTGACTGGCTACTATTGCAAGTTTGTCAAGGATTACGGGAAGATTGTAGCTCCATTAATAGCTATGTTAAAAAAGGATGTTTTTACATGGACACATATTGCTAAGTGTGCATTTGAAAAACTAAAACAAGCTATGTGTACTACACCTGTTCTAGCTATGCCAGATTTTTCTAAGACCTTCACTATTGAGAGTGATGCTTGCGGCAATGGACTTGGTGTTGTTCTCTTTCAAGATGAACATTCCATTACGTTCACCAGCAAAGCCCTTTCTAGTAAGAATTTAGTACTCTCTACATATGAGAAGGAAATGATGGCTATTTTGCATGCAGTATAGAAGTGGTGGCCATACCTACTAGGGAATCATTTCTGCATCAAGACTGATCACCAAAGTCTAGAATATTTTCTGGAACAATGAGTCTCCTCCCCAGCACAACAAAAATGGGTTAGCAAACTCATGGGTTATGACTATGAGATCACTTACAAGAAGGGTAAGGACAATATTGTGGTGGATGCTCTTTCTCACACATTTAATGACCAAGCTTCTCTTTTAGCTATTTCTATGCCCATTCCAAATTGGTTGGAATCTGTCTAGCAGGGCTATGTCAATGACTCTTCATTATCTCAAATCATCCAACAGTTGGTCAATAACCCTTCTACTGTACTGCATTACTCTTTAGATGGTGCTTCTCTGAGATACAAGGGTCGTCTGGTGCTTCTCCAAAGTACATATCTTCAACAGGCTGTCTTCTATGAACTCCATACTTCTCCATCGGTAGGGCACTCTAGGTTCCTCAAAGCTTATGAGCGAACATGACGTAACTTCTTTTGGAAGGAAATGAAAAGGACAATTCAATAGATGGTGGTTGAATGTGATACCTTCCAACGCAACAAGGGTGAAACGACACTCCTTCCTGGATTGCTCAAACCCTTGCCCATCCCTACATGGATTTGGACAGATATTTCTATGGATTTCATTGAGGGGCTCCCTAAATCTTGAGGAAAGATAGTGATCTTGGTTGTGGTTGATCGTCTCTCCAAATATAGTCATTTTTGTGCCCTCAACCATCCCTATACCGCCTCCTCAGTTGCACAAATTTTCATTGACCAGATCTTTCGTCTTCATGGCATCCCTTCTTCCATTTCTCAGATCGTGATGCAACTTTCACCAGTCATTTTCAGATAGAACTATTTCGACACATTGGAACCAAACTAAAGATGAGTTCGGGGTATCACCCATAAACAGATGGTCAGATTGAAATTATCAACAAATGTTTGGAAACTTATCTTCGTTGCTTCACCTCAGAACAACAGCATCAGTGGGCAAAGTGGCTCCCTCTCGCTAAATGGTGGTACAATACCTCCTACCACACTGCATCTAAAATGACTCCATATGAAGCAGTCTATGGTCAGGCACGACCAGTGCTCCTTCCATACACCCCCAATAGTTCACTAGTTTAGGTAGTCAACACGGTTCTCTGAATCTGGGATCAGATTATTTGCATCTTGTAGGACAATCTTCACATTGCAAGAAATCGAATGAAACAACAAGCGGATTAGCACCGTTCTGAGCGCACTTTTCAAGTAGGTGATATGGTTTTTCTTCATCTACAGCCATACAAGCAATCATCCCTGAAACTCAAAGGGTGTCATAAGCTAGCTCCAAAGTTCTATGGGCCATATAAGGTTCTTCAGAAGATTGGGTTAGTTGCTTATAAATTGGAGCTTCCTCCTTCCTACATTCATCCAGTATTTCATGTTTCTTGTCTAAAGAAAGTTCTTGGCACCAACATCAGAGCACAAACTGTTTTACTAGAACTGGATAATGAAGGATCCATCATTTTGGAGCCCGAGGCAATCCTTGACAGGTGCACTCGTCAGCTTCGCTCTCGATCCATCACAGAGATAATAATTCAGTGGCATGGAATGCAACCAGAAGATGCTACATGGGAACCACTCCTTCAGATTTAGCAACAATTTCCACATCTTAAGCTTTGAGGACAAAGCTTTTCTAAGAGGGAGGGGATGTTAGGAACCCATGTTTAGCCCTTCTCTTTACTTTGTTAGTATATTGTTGTTGGATGCATATGCTTTGTAAGTCATCCCGTGAGTATATTGTATTATCCCACATTCATGGGAAGTAATAGTTGTTTAGATTAGACTTAGTATATAAGTACATGTTGAGGCCAATTAAGGCATCCACGAATTTATTGTATTGAGCTTGCTCAAAGGAGGTTGCCCCCTCGAAGTGGCCTGCGATCAATAAATTCCTTCTCTGTTTTTGCTATTTCTGTTATTTCATGCATTTTTCATTATATTGTTGCAGGAGGTTCCTCTCATCTACAATGCAACTCTTATGAAGATGAGAGATGGATGATTGAAGACATGATTGTGTGGATATGAGGACAATGGATATAATGCAAATGAGTAATATGGATGCTTTCCCAAAGGCACGCTGGTATAATCTCGACAAAGTAAGTTTGCTATAGCTTGTGGATTGATAGAATGAGGGTATGAGCTTCCTTTTATAGGCCAAAGAGGAGCCAAATCCATGTGTCAAGATCTTAACGGTGGAGAAGAAGACTTGAGAGGTGTATGGTGAGGATTGAGTTGGCTGAGATGAGGGAGAGAAAGAGGGAAGATGTTCCTCTCACCTTGACATGGAGAAGAGAAAGGTGTGACATGAGTCCACATGTCACAAGTCTCACCATGACCATAGAATGTTGGTCAAAGAAGGAGACCTTGCTTATAGGAAGGTTGGAAAGATTCTAGGGATTAGGTAGCAAGTGTCACAAACTATCCCTTTGACAATGATGACATAGAGAGACCACATCCATGTGAATAGGGATGGTTGGAGGAATAATAGGCCATGTGGGTGAGGGAAAATAGAATAATTAAATATTAAAATATTTAATTACATGTGCAACATAATGAGGTGGATTGGATGACATGGATTAGGTGATGTAGATTTATGGACTTTTGACTTTGGGATAGGATGATTCATGATTAAATAATTTGATTATTATTTAATTAAGGGATGACATTAGAAGAATAGGTATAATTGATTTAATTAAATAAATTGATATTTATTTAATATTTGGACTATTAATGATGAACGTGAATCAAATAGATAAATTGATGAATTTATTAAATGATAGAAGAATGGGAATTAAATAAATAGTAAATATTTATTTAATTTGTCTTTGCCATTTTTAGGTGTATACACATATCATGAAAGATCACTGTCATTGCTTGTTTATAGGTTGCACCAACATTTTTTAGACCAAACAACATGACTTGCCAACAATAGGTACCCCATGGACAAATGAAGGTTGTTTTATGTTAATCCTCTTCTGTGATGTGGATTTGATTATAGCTTGAAAATCCATCCATAAGTGAGAGCATCTCATGTCCCACAGTGAGATCTACAATAGTGTCAATATTTGGTAGCAGAAAGTCATCCTTGGGACATGCTTTGTTTAGATCTTGAAAGTCTGTACAAATACAGATGCCCCTATTTGGTTTGGAGACTAGGACTATGTTGGATACCCATTTTGGATAGTCAATGGGCTGAATGAATCCTACTACTAACAACTTTTCAAGTTTTGTTTTCACCAAGAGTGCGATATGTGGGTGCATCCTTCTCAATTTCTGCTTAACTAGTTTGGCATTAGGATATATCGTTAGATGATGCACCACTAAATATGGGTCAAGACTAGGCATATCAGCATAAGACCATGCAAAATTGTGGGAGCATTTCTAAAGAATGAAGTGGAATCTTTCATTTCCTTTGATGATAAAGAAGTAGCCAAAAATGTGAAGCATAAATTTGCATACAAAGACAAATCAAAGAAAATAAACCAAACAGCTATACCTTCATTCACAAGTAGATTTGACCTCACTGATCAAGTGTATTGAAGTACACCTGAACTCCAATGGATATGGTCCTCTGATTTACGTGGATATGTGGATTTCTCAGCTCAATAGCTCATAACTTTGATAATAGAAAATGGATGAACTAAATGCAATAGTGTAAGTTTGAGAAAATGAGAGATGATCCTTTGGTCTAGAAGAAGTTTTATTTATAGATTTCCAAAAATGAAGATCAATGGTAGATAATGATTGGAGAGATCAAAGGTTGAAATTGAATGAGAGAATTAAACATATGAGAGAGTGACAAGTGTCCTTGTCCTCTAATGAATCAGGGGAATTAACAAGCTTGATTGGTGAGTTGACTAAATTGATTCATTTGTTATCTAAATTGAATGATTAGTCAACTGATTTGATTGAATTGTTAACAGATCTAATTGAGAGTGAGTGATGGAGTGGTGAGAGAGAACCATGGTGAGACAAGAGTGAATTATGGTGAGAGGTAATTATAGAGGAAAATTAAATTATTTAATTATTTAATTTTTGGTGCACATGGATAATGTTTTTTTTAAAGAAAGAGGGGGTAAAAATTTATTGATCAACATAGAAAGAATACAAAGCAAAAGGCCCCAGGCCGAGAAAGAACCAACAAGAGTTCCTCCAGGAACCCCAAGAAAGCCACCTACCTATTTCTATCCTCAATAATTAAATTTTCTAAAACTAGAGTATACTCTGGTGATAGAAGATCCTAATCCCCGACATCCCATCTCTCCAGGTGCTCTGAGGCCCACTTGGCCAAACAATCCACCACTCTATTCCACTCACGAGGAATATGGAAAAAGGAAACATACTCCAAAGAGAAACAAAGCTCCAAAATCTAATTGACCACAATGGCCAACTACCAATTCACTCCATCCACCCTCTACTCCAGTAGCATATCTACCACAATATGTTAATCAAATTCACAAATGATTTTTTTCCAACCAAGGGAACAAGCCCTTTTAACAGTACTAAGAATAGCAAGGGCTTCCATAAAATTGTTAGTATGGAACCCTTTATAAGTGGAGAAGAAAAACACATCTCTCGCACTATCTCTGCCAACAGCCCCAATCCCCGCATGTCCAAGATTCCCTCAAGAAGACCTGTCAGTATTAACCTTCAAAATTCCTTGGGGAGGAGGGGACCACTAACCTTCCCACTGAATCTTATGTTTGGCCTGTCGAGGCCGTCTACCAGCAGAGAAACCCAAACCACTGTCAGCCAAATTTAAGTTCCTAATAATAGCCAAGTCATTAGGATCCACATTGACTGAGAGATCACATTTTGTTGAAGTAGTTTCCTAGATTCTGAAACAAATCTTTTGCCATAACTAAACCACCCCCAGCCTCACATCCTAAAATATCCCTCTATTCCTTTCTAACCAAAGGTACCAAATAATAAAAGTAGGCCCAATATTCCAAATAGTCTAGAGAAATGAGGTTTGAGCTGGGGGCCTACCCAAACTTTCCCAGAATTCAACCAAGAAAGTGGCATGAATGCAAGCATGATTCCACACCCCCCACCAAAGGTGCCAAAGCTCCCAAGAGAAAGGACACTAGAAGAAGATATGTGAGACACATTCTTCACTGTTGTGGCAAAGCACACAGATAGAAGGACCCTAGAAGCCTCTCTTCCTCAAATTCTCCCAAGTAAGGCACCTATTTCAAACAACCAGCCAACTAAAGAAATTACACTTGGGCCAAGAAAATTTATTCCAAACCTTTTTCCACCAAGGAACACCAACATGTTGGTACAACTTTCTATACAACTCCAAGTAACCTAAGGCAACTGAGAATTTTCCTTTCGGATTAGGGCCCCATGCCAGGACATCCCTCCCTTTGAGAGAGTTGCACATCCTCCCATCCAAAATGCTAACAAGCTCATGTTGATCCCCATCACTACCACCCGGCGGCCACTCATGAGGTTCCTTCCATTGCATTACCTCCACCTGACCTATTACCTAAATAGTCTTAAAGTTTGCCACCCTGCTCCACCTGGCTTCAAGTAAACTATTGCAAAGGGTAAGTAAATGAGGGAACATAGTTAATATAGGGGGTGACTATCCCAAGAATCATATCAAAAAAGAGCCTCAAAGCCACCATTACAAATCCAGAAAAGGCCATCCTTGATAAGCTTTGCCCCTCTTTTGAGGGTGTCCCAAATCATAGATCCCTTCCCCAAAAGGCTATATCAGGGCACATCAGAGGGGTCCACCCACCGAAGGTACTTTTGAGTGAGAATTTGAGCCCAATCCTTATCCTGGCAAGTGCACCATCTCCAATACAATTTGGTAGCTAAGACCTGACCGTTCATCCCTATAGGCTTAAGCCCAAGGCCTCCCTCCTACTTCGGCCTATAGACAAATTCTCACTTAACTATAATTCACTTCAAAAAGGACAAATTGCTTGCCCAAAGAAATTATCAGGTAAGGGCATCAAACTCCTTAATGAAACTTGAGGGAGCAACCTACACAAAACACCTGTAAACAAGGAGGGCTTAAACCACCGACTTCAACAGCGTCACCCATCCAGTGGACGAGAGCCATCTATAAGTCCAATGACTAACCCTCCTACGGAACTTCTCCAAAATATCCAGCCATATCTCCCTGCGTTGAGACCCCACAACAATTGGAATCCCAATATACTTCAAAGGAAGAGAACCAATTTAAAAAAGAAGAATCTAAGAAATCCTACTTTGGATAAGCTGAGGGTTATTGAAGAAGAAGATGGAAGACTTATCCTCATTAATCTTTTGTCTAGAGGTAGCCAAATAGGTATCCAAAGTTTTCCTTAAATTCACTGCTTCATTCATTTTGGCCAAGCTCATCAAGGCAATATCATCCACAAACTGAAGATGAGAGTGAGGAGGAAGACTATTACTCCAATTCCATCCATGAATCAACCCTTGTGTAACTCGTGACTTGAGAAATCTACCCAGTCCTTCTGCCATAATAATGAACAAATAAGGAGATAAGGGATCCCCTTGACGGAGGCCTTTGGATGCTCCAAATAACTCAGAAGGCTCTCCATTGATAAAAACTGAAAAGGAAGTAGAGGTTACACAACTCATCACCCAATCCACCCACTCCCTACCAAACCCAAAAGCCAAAAGAACTTTTTGCAAGAAGACCTATTTGAACCTATCATAAGATTTTTCCATATCAAGCTTGATGAACATGGCTTTTTCCTTAGAATTCATCATGGAATGAATGACCTCAATAGCTATCACAACCCCATCTAGAATTTGTCTACCAGCAACAAATCCCCCTTGTTTTTTTGAAATCAACAAGTTGAGCCAAGGCTTAAGCCTTTCTGCAATCAATTTGGTAATAATTTTGTAGATCACATTACAGAGAGCAATGGGCCTAAATTGGTCCATACAATTAGTAGCTTCCTTTTTAGGGATAAGAGGTAGAAAAGTAGAATTCAAGGTCCTTAACATTTTCTTATTTTCTTGAGACTCCTGCACCACCTCTAAAAGATCCAACTTGATAATTTCCCAAAACTCCTGGAAGAATTCTATAAGAAAACCATCAAGGCCCAGAGCTTTACCTTTCTTTATTTGGAACACCACCATCTCCAATTCCTGCAATGAGATGGGAAGCATGAGGGTTGCATTCATCTCATTGGAAAATAGCAAGGGATTATAGTCAAGAATACGAATTTCATCTTCTCTAGCAGGAGGAGAGTCTTCCATAAATAGAGCCGAAAAGAACCGGGAAGCCTCGCCAGAAATCTCACCTAGTGAAGAGAGTTGATTTCCCTCTAGAGATACAAGAGAGGTAATAAGGTCAATGTTCCTTCTATCTTTAACTGAGTTGTGAAAAAGGCAATATTCCTATATCTTTCTTGTAGCCAATCAATACGAGATTTTTGCTACCAGAAAATCTCCTCCCACAACTACCATTCCTCCAACTCCTTAATTGTTATAGTCTCCTCCCTACTCAAATCTTTAGTAAGATCTTGATCCTAGCACTAGTACAAAAAGAGTAATATGTGATTAAAAAAACTACTAAAAACTGCTTATAAATGACTAAACTTGATCACTTGACCATTAGTAGTTTATTGCTAGTCATTTATAACGCGATCAAATTTATGACTAAACCAATTTTAGTCATTTATTTGGTTGTTTTGATTGATCGATTTGGTAGTATATTTAGTCATTATTTTAGTCATATTATTCATTGAGCTTGGTCACATGACCATTAGTAGTTTATTGCCAGTCATTTATTTGGTTGTTTTGATTGATCAATTTGGTAGTATATTTTTAGTCATATTTATTCATTGATTTCTATCAATTGGTAGTATATTTATTCAGTAGTATATTTAGTCATATTTATTCACTGATTTATGTCAGTTGGTAGTATATTTAGTCAATTGGTAGTTTATTTAATTATTTTTGAGGTTTAAACTTAAAACACAGAAAAACATAATCAATCATTCATTTGCACATAATGAAACAACTATTAAGAAGGCAAAATACTAAAATTTTATTGAGAAAAGGTGTTCTTACAGTAGATACAAGACTTAAATATGTCTTTCTTTGAAAAATGTGTTACAAAGTGTGTTTCTTAGTGCTATGACTGAGAAAACTGAGTTACAATGCTCTATATTTTGCTTATACAACTTTAAAACATGAAAGAACTACTTGAAAAATGAAGCCTAAATATTTCATCACGGGCTTTTACATCTCAAAATATGAATAAATGTATCAAAACTTGCTTAATATTGCTAATTGCTGCATTACTTCTTCTTCTTTGTTGCATCTCCTACCTTGGTCTGTACAAACAGTAGACTATGATTCAACAATAATCCTAACAGCCAATGGGTTACAAGTCCTCAGAACTTATATTAACAAGTTCTACAATGCATGAGGAATAGGGAAACATGAAAAAACTTATAAAAGTTGAATCTTAAAATTTGTGTGGTAGAAGAGACATATCCTCGTGCTCCCATTGCATAGAACATTCCTACTTTAAATATTGATGGAAATGGTGTTCTAACTCAAGGGGAAATCATGGGTTAATTATTCCCAAGTTATAAGCTACATGTTGCCTCCTATACATTATCTCCTAATGCATAACCCCTTCAAAAGCATAAATCTTGAAAATTACCACCATCCTTCACCTTTGTTATGGCCAAGGCTACATACTAGGCTCTTATTTTGGCATTCAGTGCTAAAACTTAAGTAAACTAAACTTAACTCTATGAGATTTAGGCCATGAAGAATATGTTTTAAAATGAACATAAATGAATTGAATACAATTCATAAATATGTTACTCAAACCCACTCCAATCACAATTGAAGAATTTAAAACCAGTGCATAATCTCTGATCACATTTTTCCTTAAAGACAACATAAACTATTTGCTGCATGGAAAAGTAATTACAACTGAAATATGGTCCTTCTCAAAATGACACCCATTAATTAACAACATTAAATAGTTTTACAACAGGGTTTCTAGGAAAATCTATCCCTATAAATACCAAAAAATCAACATTTAAGCATCAATCCTAAGAGACAAACTCAACATCTTTGCTGATACACACACTCTTGTCTTAAGAAGTAAATTGCCCCTTTGTAACATAAAGCAAATAAGTAATCTCTATATCTAACAGAAGAGAGAAGCCATGGTCCTCTTACCCTCAGCCCCACATCATTTAAAGCAAAACTCATGTAGGAAGCATGGGAAATATCTAGAGAGAAACTTATGAGATTTTTTGAACATCATGCTAAAAAGAGAAAGACAATTATATAAGCACCGCTTCCAGTCAAACATTCAAATAGTTTCTATGTACTATCTAAGAAAAAACCTAACATCCAATTTCCAAAAGAGAAATGAAAGCAGAGGAACTATTCTACAAGCTTACAGAACTCTATCTAACACCGAAGGCACTAAAACATTGGATCTACATGCTGCAAGAAAAGGGGTTCACTCGACATCAACATGATGCCAACAGAATAATTTACAATTTTACATCAATCTTTTTCTATGAAACATTAGGGTCCAACATTTAATCATATAGAAGAACAAATCTCTATTGTTCATTAAGCACTTGACTTCACCATTCAACCATATATATAAGACAAGAGTTGTGATCTAGACTTGATTTGATCTCTTACTAAGTGGGTCCTCATCATCCCTTAAAAGAAATGAAAATTCAATACACATCATAGCTTACTCTCCATCATAAATAATGGGTTAAGCTTAAATTGTGTATATGCTGACTTGGAGTCAAAGTTGTTCACAACTAGTACAAGAAGCATGGCTCATCTTCAAATATAATAACCCAAATTGAATACCTATATTAGATGTTTTAGGCTTTCACTTGAAGAGAAAACACCAACAAACCTATACAAAGAGAAGCAATGCTAACAGAGTCTTAAATGCAGTAGAATGAAATAATGACATACTCAAAGTATAACAAGAGATTTTACCCTAAGATACCCTTTTGGAAAAAAAACCCAGCAAAAAAAGTATTCGCTGTATCAACTCAAACGTTCACAATATAATATGATATTTATCACTTGTGATTAACCTTGATCCATGTGTGAGTATTTATAGGCACATTAGTGTAGGAAACTGTTAAGCAATATTACAATACCATGGGCATAAAACCATGCGCCAAAAAAATACCTTTAAGAGCCCAAATGGTATTTAGAGCTTTGGAATAGGGTATGGACATCCATCAAGACATAAAGGATAGAGGAATTTTGTCAGATGTACTTGTAACTGCCCTGTTAGACATGTATGCAAAATGTGGAAGCATAGACAAGGCACGTGAATTATTTGACAGAATGCCTCAAAGAAATGTGGTCTCATGGACTGCAATGATTGCAGGATATGCACAAAATGGATTTGTTAAAAAGGCTTTAGAAATTTTAAAGCAAATGCAATTGGCTGGTGTAAATCCAAATTCCACAACCTTTGCCAGCATCCTCCCTGTTTGTGTCAAAATGGGAGCTTTGGAATAGGGTATGGACATCCATCAAAACATAAAGGATAGAGGAATTTTGTCAAATGTTGTAGTTGCAACTGCCTTGTTAGACATGTATGCAAAATGTGGAAGCATAGACAAGGCATGTGAACTATTTGACAAAATGCCTCAAAGAAATGTGGTCTCATGGACTGCAATGATTGTAGGATATGCACAAAATGGATTTGTTGAAAAGGCTTTAGAAATTTTAAAGCAAATGCAATTGGCTGGTGTAAAGTCAAATTTCACAACCTTTGCCAGCATCCTCCCTGCCTGTGTCAAAATGGGAGCTTTGGAATAGGGTATGGACATCCATCAAAACATAAAGGATAGAGGAATTTTGCCAGATGTTGTAGTTGCAACTGCCCTGTTAGACATGTATGCAAAATGTGGAAGCATAGACAAGGCACGTGAACTATTTGACAGAATGCCTCAAAGAAATGTGATCTCATGGACTGCAATGATTGCAGGACATGGACAAAATGGATTCGTTGAAAAGGCTTTAGAAATTTTAAAGCAAATGCAATTAGCTAGTGTAAAGCCAAATTCCACAACCTTTGCCAGCATCCTCCCTACCTATGTCAAAATGGGAGCTTTGGAATAAGGTATGGACATCCATCAAAACATAAAGGATAGAGGAATTTTGTCAGATGTTGTAGTTACAACTGCACTATTAGACATGTATGCAAAATGTGGAAGCATAGACAAGGCACGTGAACTGTTTGACAGAATGCCTCAAAGAAATATGGTCTCATGGACTACAATGATTGTAGAATATGCACAAAATGGATTTGTTGAAAAGGCTTTAGAAATTTTAAAGCAAATGCAATTAGCTGGTGTAAAGCCAAATTCCACAACCTTTGCCATCATCCTCCCTGCCTGTGTTAAAATGGGATCTTTGGAATAGGGTATGGACATCCATCAAAACATAAAGGATAGAGGATTTTTGTCAGATGTTGTAGTTGCAGCTGCACTATTAGACATGTATGCAAAATGTGGAAGCATAAACAAGGCACGTGAACTATTTGACAGAATGCCTCAAAGAAATGTGGTCTCATGGACTGCAAGGATTGCAGGATATGCACAAAATGGATTTGTTGAAAAGGCTTTAGAAATTTTAAAGCAAATGCAACTGGCTAGTGTAAAGCCAAATTCCACAACCTTTGCCAGCATCCTCCCTGCCTGTGTCAAAATGGGAGCTTTGGAATAGGGTATGGACATCCATCAAAACATAAAGGATAGAGGAATTTTGTTAGATGTTGTAGTTGCAACTGCCTTGTTAGACATGTATGCAAAATGTGGAAGCATAGGCAAGGCACGTGAACTATTTGACAAAATGCCTCAAAGAAATGTGGGCTCATGGATTGCAATGATTGCAGGATAAGCACAAAATGGATTTGTTGAAAAGGCTTTAGAAATTTTAAAGCAAATGCAATTGGCTAGTGTAAAGCCAAATTCCACAACCTTTGCTAGCATCCTCCCTGCCTGTGTTAAAATGGGAGCTTTGGAATAGGGTATGGACATCTATCAAAACATAAAGGATAGAGAGATGTCATCTCATGGAATGCAATGATTGCAGGATATGCACAAAATGGATTTTTTGAAAAGGCTTTAGAAACTTTCAAGCAAATGCAATTAGCAGGTGTAAAGCCAAATTCGACAACCTTTGCCAGCACCCTCCCTACCTGTGCCAAAATGGGAGCTTTGGAACAGGGTATGGACATCCATAATAACATAATGGAAGGGGGATTTTTGTTAGATATTATAGTTGGAAATGCTCTAGTAGACATGTATGCAAAATGTGGAAGTATGGATAATGCACGTGAACTGTTTGACAGAATGCCTCAAAGAGATGTCATCTCATGGAATACAATGATTGCAGGATATGCAAAAAATGAAATTTTTGAAAAGGCTTTAGAAACTTTCAAGCAAATGCAATTAGCAGGTGTAAAGCCAAATTCGACAACCTTTGCCAGCATCCTCCCTACCTATGCCAAAATGGGAGCTTTGGAATAGGGTATGGACATCCATCATAACATAATGGAAGGGGGATTTTTGTCAAATATTATAGTTGGAAATGCTCTGGTAGACATGTATGCAAAATGTGGAAGCATAAACAAGGCACGTGAACTGTTTGACAGAATGCCTCAAAGAAAAGTGGTCTCATGGACTGTGATGATTGTAGGATATGCACAAAATGGATTTGTTGAAAAGGCTTTAGAAATTTTAAAGCAAATGCAATTGGCTGGTGTAAAGCCAAATTCCACAACCTTTGCCAGCATCCTCCCTTCCTATGTCAAAATGGGCTTTGGAATAGGGTATGGACATCCATCAAAACATAATGGCACGGGGATTTTTTTCAGATATTATAGTTGGAAATGCTCTAGTAGACATGAATGCAAAATGTGGAAGCATAGACAAGGAACAAGAACCATTTGACAGAATGCCTCAAAGAAATATCATGGAATGGAATGGAATGATTGCAAGATATGCACAAAATGGATTTGTTGAAAAGGCTTTAGAAATTTTAAAGCAAATGCAATTGGTTGGTGTAAAGCCAAATTCCACAACCTTTGCCAACATCCTTCCTACCTGTGCCAAAATGGGACCATTGGAACAAGGTATGGACATCCACCAAAAAGTAATGGATAGAGGAATTTTGTCAGATGTTGTAGTTTCAACTGCCCTGGTAGACATGTATGCAAAATATGGAAGCATTGACAAGGCATTGAACTATTTGATAGAATTCCTCAAAGAGATGTCATCTCATGGAATGTAATGATTGTGGGATATGCACAAAATGGATTTTTTGAAAAGGCTTTAGAAATTTTCAAGCAAATGCAATTAGCAGGTGTAAATCCAAATTCGACAACCTTTGCCAACATCCTCCCTGCCTGTGCCAAAATGGGAGCTTTGGAACAAGGTATGGACATCCATCATAACATAATGGAAGGGGGATTTTTGTCAGATATTATAGTTGGAAATGCTCAGGTAGACATGTATGCAAAATGTGGAAGTATAGATAAGGCACATGAACTGTTTGATGGAATGGCTCAAAGAGATGTCATCTCTTGGAATGCAATGATTGCAGGATATGCACAAAATGGATTTTGCATGGATGCCCTCAAAATATTTGAATTAATGAAGCACTCCAGAACATATCCTAAAATTGTAAACTTTGCGTGTGTTCTATGTGCATGCAGCCATGCAGGTTCAGTGGATGAGGGATGTACATACTTCAATCATATTAGTAACCCTTATTGTATTACACCTATAATTGATCATTATGTGGTAATGGTTGACCTTCTTGTGTGTTGGCTATCTTGAGGACACTCTAAGACACCTCAACTACAAAGAAGGTCAATCTAACTTTATGTGAAAACATTTGGAAAGATAGAACTTACTACCTGTAAGACTTGATTTCAGAACAAATTTAGTTAAAAAAACATCTCAACTATAGTGTAACAATCAAATCTAATGATATCTGAAAGTATTAATTTGTAGCATACATACAGATCAGACAATCACAAATATAATTTTTAACAAAATGTCTAAAAAAAATCACAATTAGATAACTTTAGAACTTATGTACGCAATCACTTTTTCCCATCTATGCCATAAAGAGGCAATTTTGATGAAATACAAGGTCAATCATTCATTTTACTTTAGAGGGGAAAATGAATGGAATCTCTCACATGTTCATTCTGACGTTGAGATGCTCGATAAAGGGACCTCATAGTATATCCCTGAAGTTCCATAGCATTACTTATTGCAACAATAAGAGTATGGTAGACTTCATCTGTCACATAACTCCCAGCCTGGAAACATGAAAATTGAAGAATGTAAAATAAATTGCTTAGAACCCGTCTCATGCATTTCAACAAGATCAAATACTAAATATAAATGAACATAAGTATTAGCATCTCATTAAATGGAGAAGAATATATACTTAGCAATGGATAAGCTTTCTACTATCATGGGACAGAAACTACTATGCCAAGATCGAAAACATTTTCTCATCAAATATTGGGGATGTGAAAGACATAACCAATTTATCACTGCATGTTTCATCTAATACTAATAGCACACTTTAAAAGCTTGAATGCATTATCTTAAAAAACACACTTGAAGCTATGCTTATGATCAAATCCTCTGTTAGCATCTTACCATGATCTGGAGCCTGGTACATGATTGACTATGTCTAGGGAAACACAATTGTGTCATATATTGGTTTGTGGACAGGTTCGATGTATGCAGAGGGGATAAGGTTGATTTTACAATTATGTAAATTTGACATTTGAAAATCCTTTTTGATCTAGGAGAATCTAAGTTTGATCAATGTGTGCTATCATATGGGTTCACCAAACATCATGTGATAGACAGTGTTGGCTTCATCATGGTTCCTGGCACTCATGGTCAAAACTGCAGAGCCTAACTCCCATTACACAGCACTAGCAAACACTAATAGTGACAACACAGCCTTTGACACTAATAATAGAATAATGGTGGAAAATGACAAAATATGAATTTAAACTGACAATGGACAAACTATATCTCTTCTTTTAATCATCCATCCTATCTTTATCCTCTAAACCTAGATTAGCTATAAATATGTCATATAGCTACTCATAAAATAGATCTCTAGTTTTGTAGTTCATGTTTTTTCATTTCTTGAGGCATGTGTCCAACCTTCTAGATTCTATACAAAACTTACAGGTTTATGAATTAATATATTCTATCACTACAATTATAATATGTTGCTTTACAGGTTTCTTTTTAGCGCATTCATTTGTAGCCTATTTCATGGCACTCTGATTATTGTTAAGAAAAAGAAATACTAATTCTTGAACCATTAGATCTTGACCAGAAGCAAAATAACAATGTTAAATAAACTCCTGAACTAGGAGATAGCCATACAGATTTAAAACTCGTTTGTTCCATATCAGAATGAAACTTTAAAAAAAAAAAATTGGGGAAAAGATTTAATTTCAAGAGAATGAATTATTTAGAAGTTGTCACAATATTACCCAAAAACAATTTTAATCATTTCCATAACAAACCAAAACAAATCTGGAGTCCATTTATACATAAAGCTTAAGGGAAAAAAAGAAAGCCCAAAAGATACTTGATAACCATATATCGCCCACTTGCAATTCAAAAAATAGGCCTCATTTTAAAGACATGAATAAAATAAACTAGAAATCCATTTGTCTCAAGGCGTAGGCAGGGATATGCAGACCTTGTATTATCGTGGATCCTAAAACTTATTTAAGGTAACTTAAATTTCAATAGAGTTATCATACATTTTTCTTAGGGTTTCCAACTTTGTGTTTCGAATGAGAGCTGTGGGCATCTTACTTGACCTGCAGAATGGCTGTGGCTATTAAATATTTGGTGGTAATAATCTCCTAGAGGTCTTCCACAACTACATTCTTTGTTACACAGTTGCTTGTTTCATTATAAGGCGAGAAAATATATAAACCCTAATCCCTAAACCATAATGCAAATCTATTATGCAAAAAGATGAGATACATTTTGCAAAAATGCCATGAAAGAAGGAATGAAGAGAATAAAAATATTTCCAAGAGCAGACATTGCCACCACATCGGCAGACATGTAAGCCAGCCACACAACTAACCTCAATACATGACTTGAGGTGAGATATAGATATTCACCACCAACAAAAAGAAACACCTGAAGAAGCATGCTACACAGGGCTAGAGATTTGATTATCCACTCCACATATCTAATTAAAAATCAAGAAGAGTCAATGCAGAAAATAAAAAATTAAAAAAATCAATAGGTCCTCAAATTTGGAACACATGTAACACTTTTGCTGCTAATTCTATGAATCTAAGATGCA
The DNA here is from genome assembly GCA_027924645.1 of Cunninghamia lanceolata. Taxonomy (NCBI): domain Eukaryota; kingdom Viridiplantae; phylum Streptophyta; class Pinopsida; order Cupressales; family Cupressaceae; genus Cunninghamia; species Cunninghamia lanceolata. Next base: position 11,355,601 of record BSBN01001272.1, on the reverse strand, counting down.
ACTCGCATAAAAAATTCCAAAATGCTAAATTTGATGGCAAATTAGTAAACCATTTGTCGGATCTCAACATAAACCCAGAAAAATCTAAAATCCAACCGAGGCATGCCTCCAAAAATTAGATCAGATAGTCAAACATTACATTTTAAAAAAACCATAAAATAAAATTACTGACCATGGTGCGTAAAATTTGACAAGGGCACCCTTGTCTTTGCCCACTTCATTCTCAAAGGTATCGGGATTTAGGGCCACCACGTCATCAAATCAAACCTCCACAATCAAAGCTGCAAAGGCAAGCCTAGCAATTGCTAAGATCCATATTCTGTCCATTGTGGATCTAAGGAGGGAATGTGAATCGACATATCTGAGGATGGAATCTGCTTGAAATGTAATGTATGTTCCATCACACACAGACAAAGAATAAAACAAGCTAAGTCACTTGTCTTTGCAAAATCCCGTCGCTCACAACCTCCCCTCAAGATAATCGATAACATCTCCAACGCATTCTCGCAAATAAACCCTAAGAACAGTGTGGTGTTGCGGTGAAGAAATGGATTTCACTTTTGGCGCCCATCCTTTTCACTTTTGGTGCCCATATTTTTTTTAATTACCCACTTTAATATCCTATTGTCTAATATTTATTTCTGTGACTAATTATTTAGTCATTTATAGTTGTGTTGTAAAAAATTACTAGAATTTAGTCATTTTTAGTTCTCGTGACTAAAAGTTTTAGTCATGTAGTCATTTATTTGCCCAAATTCTACTAGTGCAGATTTGGCAGGTGATGATGTCCAAATGAACCTGAGCTATCATTTTATTGTGGTGCAGATTGCCAAAGCACTACCTATTCCACTTCTTGAGCCTGTATTTCACATATTGTAGTCTTTTGGAAAAAGAGTACATAGCCCTGCCATGAGTAGGCCTCCCTTTGTGCCACCAATCACCCATTAAGCCCTGGAGAGATGGGTCTCTCAACCACATGAGTTGAAACTTAAAAGAAGGGTTCCTCAAAGCACTAAAGGGTATTGCTGAAAATTTAATCGGCCAGTGGTTTGAAACCTTCCAATCTAAAATCTCTGAGGTGGTATTCCACCTATCCCCAATCCAATAACATGAGACTAAGAATCTGTCTAGTCGCTCAGAAATAGCACCTTCACCACATCTTCTATTGCTCGAAGTAAAGATACCATTGCTCAGCTTCACATCAATCAAATGCAAAAGCTCTATATTATCCCTTAGGAGATAAGTAGAAGGGTCGAGCCTAGCAATGCCACCTCTTTTTTTCTTCCAAGCAATAAATAATGTTAAAGTCACTTGCCACAATCCAAGGAAGCAAGGGAGCAAGTGACTGACCATACTGTACATGAGACCAAAGTTGTAATTTACCTAGAAGATCAGAAGGAGCATAAACATTAGTGAAAAGATAGATTTCACTAGAGTCTAAGCTAGAGGTAGCCAAAGAAATAGAAGAGTGGCTCAAGATCCACCAAAGAGGAACAATTTTCCTCAGATTCCAAAAATAGGCCACACCACCAGAACTACCATGAACCCCTACACACTGACACAAACCACACACCCAAATACTAGGAGCTTTATTCAACAACCCATCCGCAATCAACTTAGTTTCCTAAAGAAAGATAATATTAGGAGAATGAGTACCAATCATCTCACGAATAGCCTTTTGTCTAGGGATGCTATTCATACCCCTTCCATTCCATGAAATAACTATCATTTATGAGGCTAGGAGAAATAAGAATCAATGGTTTTCACCAACCTAGCATCCACAAGATTCTCCCCAAGTATTTTAACCTTCTCATGGTTCTTCTTGCGACCCACCTTAGTCAATTGCTCCAGGGGCCCATTTTTAAGGGTCTTTGGCTAAAGACACAAGATACGCACGGATCCACTACCTTTACCCAAGTCCAAAGCCTCCTTCACTTGTGAAGGGACTGGATCAGTCGAATCACCCACATATTTTATAGCTAAAGTCCCATCTGATTCAAAACCAATCGGCAGTCAAGGGGATAATTTTGTAGCCAGTGGAACCTCTTAATCAACCACCAAAGGCAAATCCTGAGTATCCTTTTCTCTATCTTCCGAAAAGGCTACTCCCATGGATCCAACCCCATACAGAAGCTTCACTAGAACTCCCTCCTCCTAAACTAAGTCCCCCAGAGCATCAAACTGATAAAATACCCCTTTAGTTTGCCTATCCTTGAGGGTTCTCTTCAAACCTCTCCCCCTATTATAGGGCTTAACCAAAATAAATCCCTCCTTATTGACAGCCCCATCAACCAAAGGAGCCTTCCTTTTATCCTTCTTAGGGCTAGAATCAGAAGAAACATTAGTTGCAGTCGACACCTGAGAGAGACAAGGGCATTTCCTTTGCAGATGCCCATATTCATGACAAAATTGACATCTAAAAGGAAGGGTTTCATAGTCAAGTTGTTAGATCCAAGAAGAGGGTCCAAGACAAATTTCCATAGAGTCTGGAAAAGGGTTATTTAAATCAATTTCCACGCAAATATGAGAAAAAGAAATTACCTTTCGTTCTAGAGTATGTTGAGCTAAGCTGAATGGCTTGCCAAGCAAAAGAGCAATCATATGAAGAATGTCGTTCCTCCCAAACTCAAGTGGAAGCCTAGGAAGACAAACCCAAATGGGGACCTTTGTAGGGAGCTCCTTAGCCAAGTTGAACCCCACATGCCAGGGTTTCATGAAAAGCCTAACCTGATTGAAGAAATAAGGACCACCTTCAAAAGCCCTATTTCTATCCACCATGCACAAAAACACACCCAAGAAGTAATTGTTCACAGCCATCATTAACTCCATATCTCCTTTGGGGTTCCAAACCCTCTAAGTCCAAGATTCTAGAGTTGGCAACGAAAGACGAAGACCCACAAACTTACAAATCAGAGTATGATTGCTCAGGTACTCTACATCCTCTGAGACTGAGTCCAACTGGATCATCAAGATAGGATGCTCTTGACTTCTCTCTAAAAAGCCATTTACTTTTTTGAGTCTGGGTAATCCACTCCCAAACACAGAGCCTGAGCCAATCAGTAACTTCTCTAGGTGCTCCAAAGACCTTGCATGCAAAGAGGGAGATAGATCTACCATGTCCATGTCTTTGGCATGATCTACACATGGATAATGTTGGAAAATAAATAAAATATTAATTTTATTTATTTGTGATGGAGAAAAAGAAATTAATTTGTTTATTTAATTAATATTAGAAGAAAGGAAGGATTAATTAAATAATTGTAAAATTATTTAATTAATGCTAGAAAATGGAAAACTTGACTTAAATAATTAATAATTATTTAATTAATGCAAAGAGTAAGGTAGAATGATTTTTATAATAATAGATGAAATTAATCAAATAATTAAGAATTATTTAATTAATGTGAAGGTATGGCAAATGAATAATTTAGTCGAGAAGTAAGGTTAATTTTAGGTGTATATAAGTACCATGGTGAAAACCTGTTTACAGATGCCATGTGTAGTAGCATTACATCCACCATATATTAGTTATCCATTTGTACTTCCACTCTCTCTAATCTAGCTTGCATACTATCATCCATCTACCATTTCATTATCCTATCATGGCTTGGAATTATTCACTCAGTACCATTTCTTGTCACCTCGAACCATGCCTATCCATGCCATAAATAAAACCTTACCGACACCTGGTTAGGGTTTGGATTGTTCTCCCAATTTCCATAAGACCTTTGGAAAGTGAATCTCTAAGTCTCATTCATTTCCTTTCAAATATTTCCAAAAATCCAAAAAAAATCAAAACATTTCCAAAAAATCCAAAAAAATCAAAACATTTTCAAAAACTCCAAAAAAATCAAAACATTTTCAAAAAATCAAAAATCCAAAAATCCAAAAAAATCAAAACATTTCCAAAAATCAAATATTCTAAAAAGACCAAGCAATAAACTTTCATTCATTCATTCCACATTCCATAATAAACTTTTCCATTTGATCATAATAAGCATTCCACTCTCATCTCATCAATAAAACACTTGACATTCAAGCAAAAACACTCATACATCATGATGTACCTAAACCAAAATTGTAAGCATTAGTCTATATGATAATACAATATCTAGTCACTTTATCAATTGACACATCATTCGATCTCAAACAATCATCATCCAGCCTCATCTAGGGATATATCATTCCTATCATCAAGTGCCTATCCAAACATCAACTAAAACTCTTTGGCAAGAGATACAATGGTTGTGTGACTTGTGTCATTATTTGGTCTTTAGTTTTTAATTTTATCTTTTCTATCTCCTTTTGCTTTATCAAAGCCACCTAGATCCATTCCAGTGTGTTACAATTAGCAGAGAATGGGGTATAGTGTTTTGCATGTTTGTTGGATATTCTTATCACTATAGCTAATATTCATATCTTGTATCTAGACAAGGTTGTATTACGCTGGGTATAAGGATACTCCTTTTTTTGTAGTGCCAATTCCATGCAAAGAATACAAAGTCACTCTAGTTCCTTATACCTTGGTGCATTATATCCTCTTGCTATATCAAATAAGGACTGCTCTACATACTATATCAACATAACTTTATCCTCTCTCTATCCACTATATTCATTATGATTATAACTTATCCATTTCCAAATCCTATTCTAGAACATTCTTCACTTATCAATATATCTGTATCCACTATCTATTTCACCTATCTCTTTCACCTTAATAGTTCAACCTTACTATCCATTCCTAACCGTTAACCTTATCCATCCTTTCTCTTCTGTTCATTTCTTTCCCCAACCTCTTTTCATCCATTTTGAGAGCATACTCATGTTCTCCTAACCTGCCTATCCTCTCAAGGGGGTATCCCATCCTTACATAATTCCTCCTCGTCACTCCTTCAAGTGGTTGGGGCATCCTTTTCATTCATCCATACCTTTTCTTCTTTGAAATGATGTTACTTCTCTTAGTCGCAACATCATCTCAAAGAGGGGCAAAATGTAGACACCTGAATTTGACCACATCTTATAACATTACCTTTCGACATTATCTTGCATCACCTTGCGACATCTTGCGACACATAGTGCTCTATGACCCCTTACATCATTCCCATCAGTTAAATAAATTACATTTATTTAACTAATCCCTCTTATCCATTTATCCTCCTCTTACACCAAATTAAATAAATCTTATTTATTTAATCTCATTTTCCTTCATCATCCAATTTAAATAAATTAAATATTTATTTAAATCTCACATGTCTCATAATTTAAATAATTTATTATTTAAATTATTTATTCCCACTCACATCCCTATTTTTAACCTCCTTAAATGTACATCATAAGCACTTCTCCAAAATCAATTTAAAAATCCCATTTCCACCACTCCTATCCTTATTTTAGTCACCTGTCATCTTCATTAAATGAGTGTCATAACCACTAACTTCAACTCTCAATCCTATCCGTCCACCTCACACCTCACCCTTCTAATCTTGACCATCCATTTGATTCCCTCTCCCTCTATAAATTGAAACACTCATTTCAATTTGAGGGCCCCCAACAAATCTTTCACGTGCGCATTCATATTATATTTTTCTTTCATTTCATTCATGGTTATGTTGGTTGTATAAGCAGTCCACATTTCAACATTAATAGGATAAATCAATGGATCTTGGGTGCACTCCATCCCATCTTATTAGAAGTCCAATTTTGTGTAAGGGTTAAGGTATTTTACTTGTTTTTATCTTGATGTTATTGTCCTTGCATAATTTCTGGGTTTCAAGGCCCTAAAGTAACATTCAATTCTTATCTTTGAAACTTTTCAATGAATACCTTACAAATAAAATGTTAATCAAATAATGTTAGCTTTTATACAATTACTAAAAATGTAGAAAATGAGAACTTTATTAAAGAAATTTAAGATTTGGTTAAACAAGGTATCTAATCATAATAAAATTATTGCTAAAAGTATTTTTAATTCACTCAATTCTATTGGAAAGGCTACTGAGGATCTTTATAAAGAGCATCTCATTGAGTAATAACAACCTTAATAGTAAGTAAGCACTTAATAAAGTCTCAATTAATGAGGCAAACTTGTTTTGACTTAAACCTAAATTGTAAAACATTGTCAAAATCACTAGCATTGAAATCGAGACTAGATTGTCTTCTTCCAAATGATACCTGGGATTTTAGTGGTAGTCTTCCACAAGTTTATAGGAAGCTAATTGATCTATCACAAACGATGAAATTGAACAATTTTGGCACTCTAGCACTAGAGTATCACCTAATGTAAAAGATTTTTTTTAATTAAGAAATGATAACCAAAGACCACACATCAAATCCCAATTATTACCTAGAATCTATCTTAACAACATTGTACAAGAAATTTTGTGAAGCACGTCCAGGTTTGACAATATCATAGAGAGATTTGAATCTTGTGAGTCATTTTATTGTGTGCCTCTTAAATTTTGCAGTACATGTTGTAAATACCACATGGAGTAATGTATATATCATGAAGTATTATGTAATATTTGTTCTACTTTGTACACTAACAAAATGTTACAAGAGTGTGATATAATTCAACCACCAAATCATCTTGGGACTTGTTAGATTCATTTTTTGTGTCAAAGATGGTGATTGCATTTTCTATAAAAATGACTATTTAAATGACAAGTGTTTACAGTGTGACCAGTTATAAAAGCTTACATCATGTATTTATGAGGGCAGTGAACTTGATTTTAGAAAGAAAATGATTAAGAAAAAGAGATACAAAATAGAGAAATACAATTTGAAGAGTGGAGGTGAAGGTTCTAGGTGTTACTTGGATAAAGAGAATTAAGCATTGTTGATTTTATTTTAGATTTTAGGAAAAGAAAAATTTACAAGTATGTCAAAAATCCACAAGTCTCAATGGTTAGAACAACTATTTAGGATGTGTAAAAATTTCTTCCCAATTGGAACTATTGTCTTTGTAGTTGATTTTGCAGAAAATTACATGTTGCAGCCACAAAACAAAGTGCAATCCTAGTACTACAATTCTATTTAGATTGTTATTTTTTGTTCACATCACATAGAGACATGCCCTTGAGAGTACACAAGTGAACAAAAAGATAGTTAGAGAGTACCATTTTTACATGAGTGATGATCAATCTCATTCATCAAAGTTTGTATAATATTATTTTTAGTGATTTTATGAGTTCTTGCATGAAAAAGAGATTAAAAAGGTTCAACAATTTATTTGATCAAGTAACTACACTAGTTAATTCAAGAATGTTTATATGTTCTATTGGTTGAGAAGAATGCATGAAAAGAAGGGTATACCTCATATTTAGAGTTTTTTAAAGTCGCGCATGGAAAAGGGGAGCATGATGGAGTGGGTGTATGTGTGGAGAGAGTTCTAGTTAAAGAATAATTGAAGATTTGAGGTGGTTCTACATTCATTGATGCATATTCTATTATTAAGTGGTGTAAATATGTATTTTAACAAGAATGGAACTTGATTTAGAAGTATGCAAGTTATTTTGGTTGGTTAATAAGGGGACAGTGAGAGAAATTATTGGATTGTCAAATAATTAGTGATTTGTCAAATATTCATTCATATAAAAGATCTTATGCAGGTACATGGACTATTCAAACATGAGAGTTAATTTGTTTTTATTAGATTTGTATTGAATGTGATTGGGATCATTGTGAATCAAGTGAGTTGGTAGATACATGGGTTCCACAATATCTAAGCCTTTTATCTCAATCTCATTAATCTCTAGTTAACAACATGGAGAGATAGTTTAACTATGACCATCTTTCAAACCTTGTACAAACATGGCATGTTTATGTTATTGTTTCGCATGGGCATGAAGAGAGATCATACTATTGGTTGGAATGATGTGTGCAGGTAAAATAGAAGCTAGCATAGGCTATGACAGATGATGATTGGTTCACATATCCTACAGAATCAATTGTTATTGTTGGCACTTGGTTGTAAATGAAGAGCAGAAAATGACAAGAGGAAATACAATAGATAATGCAGTAAACACAATACTTTCACCTCAAATTACTCTTGCTCCTCCTAGAGTGGAAGTAGAGTGTGCCCTTGTTCTACTTGATATGCTCTTTTGATATGATATGATTGCTCAAATGTTGATTGCTTAATGAACCAACATAATCTTGCTCTTTGTGAAATTCTAGATCTATTCATTCAATTCTTCATTAGTTCAAATGAGTTAATTGAGAGGGATATTTATGTGATCTTAGGATGATAGAATGGATGGCTAGGATTAGATCTTAGAGATGGATGGTTAAGATTTAATGAGACATGGACCAACACATGGATCAAGGATTAATGGTTGTGATTGAGTGTAAATGAATGGATGAGATTAAGTGAGGATGTATTATGGGACGGATAGGACCTATCCTCATGTAGTCAGCTAGGATTGAAATGAAGAGTGTAGATTGAGTTAGTTATTTTTAGATTTTTGTGCAAGTTAGGTGGAGAATAATTAATTAAATAAAATTATTTAATTAATTATAGGATAGAAGTGATGTAGGAAAATTAAATTAATTAAATAAGTTTAATTAATTTAATTAGAGAGAATATTTGGACACAATTAATTATATAAATATAATTTATTTAATTAATTTAGTGATGAGAGGAAAATGGATTAAATTAATTAAATAAATTATATTTATATAATTAATTGGACATAGAAGGGTCCTAGGATGAAAGTGTCCCAAGATGTCGCAAGATGGTGATGTTAGTAGTGTCACAAGGACAAGATCGATTTTAGGTGTCTACAGTAGACATATTTAATTCAAAAGAATGGCCTGAATACATTTAAAGACTTTGAGGAACACAAAACCAAACTCATGTATTCACACCTGGTTGTAGCAACAAATGTCAAGTTACTGAAGCATCACATGAAACCAAAAATAGAAGAAATATGGACAATTATGAATGATGATTGTGAAGTAATACTAGATACTCTAAAGGTAAGAGATGGCCCCTTAGGTATGCTTAAGTAGCATATAAACTTTTAATTTTTATAAATTACTTAGATTAATTTAGTTTTTTTCTCATTTTTCATAAATTAGTTTTTTTATTTTATATCTTTTTCTTTTTTATCATTTTTTTCACATTTTTGTGTGTTAGGTTAGCAGAGCCAAATGAATTCCACCTTCTTATGGTTGGTCATGTAAGTATAGAAATAATTTCTCTCTAGAAACCAGGAGAAACCAAAAAGGGCATCAAGAGAATTGTTTTTAGTGGCACACTAGTTAACACATTTTTCTTCATTACTTTCCATGCTAAAATTGATAGTGAAGAGTTAGTTGTGAGTCGTCAATTTACCCATACTATGATAAGTAGCTATAATTTTGACCTTTCTAATAGTTGTGTACAGTATAAAGCTTAGTTTCCAAACATATGCTAGTGTTGTTTTTTAGAAACACCCTAATTGTTTGGCCTTTAGACACATATGATATGTCTTCTACCTAGTTTTTTGGCCTACACCCATTGTACAAATCACATTTTGGTGCTTTGAGATAAGGTAATCCCTTTTAGTGGTCATTTTGTGAAAGATTCTTACTAATTTCATGACTTAGTCAAGTGATGGTGAAAGAAACCTAGGTACACCAAAAGGAAGTCTAAAATACTTGTACATTTACAAGATTTATTGCTCTAACACTATGAAGATATCTTTTAAAAATGGTATTGAGCATGTGAGTTTGCTAGATATGCCTTTACCTAAGACCAAAATTGTCCAAATACTAAAAGGATATAAAAACAATCATGTGTTATCATGTATACAAATGTCAAACTACCATAGTGAAATTGTAGAAACTTTGAGGAGTTGTTGCAAAGACCTGATTTTCTAATTTAGGAAAATACCTTAACTCCCTCCAAGAATGTGGGACTAATATAACCTTGTTTGTTGCTTTTGATCCAACTATTGCCTTCTTTAAACCTTATAATAGTAGACAAGCCTTTGGGATGGTGAAATTCATGGATGAAGGGGTTGTTAGGCTATAATCTAATACTAAATCTAACCCTTTTATATCACAATACGTAGAATTTGTATTTCTTTTGTTTTATTCTCTATATATGCAATACCCTAGAACCATTACAAAGGGGCTAGCTCTTACCATGGTTAACTTCTAAGATGAAACCTATTTTGGAGTAAGGCCTTCACTATAAATTGTTGTTACAAAAAGCTCTATTTTTTATTATTTCACTAACTTTTTAAAGAGTTTGTAGCAAGGGCATGTGTCTAAGATGTTGGAACTTTAATATGGACATGAATACTAGATGTTGTGTAGATTGTGGATTAAGAAACCCTTTTACTCCTAATGTGAGATTTCTCCATTCTTGGTCATATGCTCCACCTTGATGAAGTTCTTTATCCCTGATGGGTAATAGGTATCATTATGGATATTCAAAGAAGTCAAATTGACAAATTTACTGGGGTTACAATTGGAAACAGTAAATTTAGTTTTGAATAGGGTGGAAAGATAAGGAGATGAATGTTGCATTTCTAAATGAAGCCCTAACTTAATTTTCATACCTAATTTACATTGATTTAAACCTAGAAATTGTGATATGGACTGATAAGATCCACAAATATAATAATTAAAATAATATAATGCAGAAGATAGATCTCACACAACATGAGAGATTTTTGTGGCCAAGATGCCTCAATATCCAATATATGCAGAAATAGAATAAACCCTTAGGGTAGGGTAACATCATACTGTTAGAATCTACAAAATATCTAGGGTTTAAGGTTCTTGTTTTTTAATTATTTTCCTGCATTCTAGAGACTCATGTTTCAATCCTCAAATTTTAGAGTCAAGGATCTAATTTGTTAGTGACCTGCATAGTCAGTTGCATTCACTTAAGTTACCTAAGTTGTGTCTGCTTCATTGTGTGTCTATCAACCCCTCTGCTAGTTTTACCAGCTAATGCCTTTCTTTTCATCAAGACCCAATGGATGCACCCAAGTGCAAAAGTTAGTTTGTAATCTTAAGATGGGCTCATGAAATTTGAGAAAGGAGTTCCATAAAAGGTGTCCACTTGTCAAGCTCGCAATCTCTCTCAGCACTTGGTAACTTTACATTCAGTGAGGGAGTGTTGTCTTGCCACATGTCAATGGGACCCATTGGGTTGTCTACAGAGGAGAGGTTTTATGAAGGTAATGAGCCACTTTTTATTAATGATCCTTTCATTAAGGGGTTATGTCCTATAATTGTGAACATGTGGTGACACTTTGGTACGGTACCAAGCTTCATTTCAAATGGAGCCTCACTACACAATTATTTCTTAAAGACCATGGATGTGCAACTCACTAGCATGTGTCCCCTATGTAGAAATGGGCCTGAGCACTAGATTTGTTGTGTGCATGGGCCATAGATCTCATTTTCATGAGAAATCAATGATCAATATTCAAAATGTTCTACAGATTGTGGCACATGAAGCAATATTTGGTTCGCTTGAAGATTAATTACTGGAATTAATGTGGCATTAAATTTAAAGTGACTGCAAATTGAGCTCGAGGCCTCAATTGGATTGTGAGGCATGTGTGAATTGATGGATACGTTAAATGATATCTTTGATAGATATGATGTTGAGTTGCGAGATTGAGTAGTTTGAAGCCTCTAAAGCGTGTTTGCTACCTCAATTATTGGCAACAGTGGCTACAAGACATCATGATGTGATCAGGATGCAAAAATATGCAACATCGCCTCAAGCCTTAATTGCATCTGTCACATGGGAGAGCCAGGAGTTCAATGCAGTGTCAGGAATAAATGAATCATTTGGAGTCAAATTAAAATTAGGTGGTATCATGAGGGAAATTGAAACATAATTTAGTTTCAAGTATAAGGTCCATGTCATCAAGTGGGTAAGGTTTTTAAGAGGCAAGCGGCTTAAAAATGGAACATATCACTTGGGCACAAAAATACATAACATGATGTGGATGTACCGCATTACCTAGAGCTTTGAGCAAATCCTCTATGCATGTTTGACAATTCTTCATTAATGCCTCAAATAGCTGAATGACATGAGTTTAAGTATGGATGATTGGATGGATTCAGTTAGGATTGTGTGCACTACCAATGGCTAAAACAATCTAGGCTATGTCTATAAAAGGAAGTGTGACACTGGAGAGATCATTATAATCCTTCATCTTGTTCAAAAAGGGTAACTTCTATGTTTTAGAAAAGGTGAGAAATGATTCTCTTATTTCTTTGGTGCTTCGCATCTTTTTCATGCCTACATATGTGCAAATTTAAAGAGAAAAGTGGAATTCCTCCCTAGGATTGGTGAAATTGGAATGAGAGGTGTCTAGTTCATTTAGCTCCCAAGGCAAAGTTCAAACCATGACACAAATTGCTGATGCAGAGTAGAGTAATCATGGGATGAATTAGTGTAACATATGGTCTCTCCATTCCCCATTGAGGGTGGTCATTTCTCCTAGCTTCATATTGGTGCAGAAACATCCCAATTGCATCTCTAGAGCCTTCGGTGTCTTTCAAATTATGTTTGTGGATAGAGGGAGTGTGTTGACTCTTAGGGGGAATCATTCGCTATTTTGGCCCTTCTATTATTTCTTGGTGCTCCGGTTTTGTAGGTAGATAGTGCAATATTTCTTATTTGATCTTTGTCTACTACTACCAGTAGCTTGGTATGGAGTGCCCATTGGTGGAACATGTGATGTAGTGTCAGGATGGAATCTTTTACTCTCTTAGTGTAACCTAAATTGAACAGCTTATTTCATGCCACCTTCAACATCAGGAGAGCACAAGGTGGTTGCATTGGTTGAATCCCAGTCTTTGACTATTATTTGAAATGCTTAGGGATTCAAGATAGGAGCACTTTTCAAATGCCACATTTTCACCTCCATTTCCATTAGGAGCCAATATCTCAACTTGGGTGGGTTAGGACCAAATCAATCTCTTTTGTTGTGTCATCTTGGGTGCAGGATGTGGAAAACTGCCCTCAAGTAACGCCCCATTTGTTACAACCGTTCTGTTGGATGGGTCCATTTAGGACAAATGTGAAAGTGACATGTGCCATTCATCAATGCATTTGTATTTGTTCCCTTCTTCTATAAAAGAGATGAGCTTCATTTGTAAAAGTGTTGGAAATTTTTAAAGGGATGTTAGAATTGTCGTAGTCTGTATTAGGAGTAGCTTTGTTTGATACATGTGTAATATATTTGTGATAGCATGATTTCTCTGATTGGACATATATGAAAAATGTGTAGTATTATGTCATTTGTCTTGACTTTGCATTGTAAGAATTCATTTGAAACCAATAATCAAGGATTTGTGAATTCTTCATGCACATTTGTTGTTATGAATTGCTTTCTATGTTAGTTTTTTTAAGGAATAGGGTAAATCTTTCACAAGAATTGGTAATGTTGTTTGTAATACAAATTGATTATTAAGTATGAATGCACTGTAACAGTCTTACATGAGTCATTATTGTTTCCAAGGGTAGTAATATTTAGCAAGTCTTATATTGACTATCAGATGTATGTAATGTTTGAATGAAGTAATGCATAAAGCATTGACTCTATACTCCCTATGTAATGCCCAACAAAATTAACTAAGGACACAATGTAAAACACCAATGTAATTTCAATTACTTGACTAACCACAATATTGTTTTCCTTACCTTGTAAGTATCTTGATAAAACATAACAACAACCTACCATCAAAAATCTAAATCATTTCATAACACTAGATAGATTATCAACTATCATAAGTACAACACAATCAAAATTTCAATAGTAGCATGTGTTAGGGTTCATGTAGATAGGAGAAATAAACACTAACAATTATATGTAGATTAAATAACCCAAATATAACAATGAAGAATAACACAAAAGAGATCAACACAGAAATTTAACATGGTTCACCCAATATGGGCTACATCTACAAAAACTCAGCCATCCAATGATTTTATTATCCAATGCAAAATAGATTACAATCTCGTGAATTCCCTCCCGCAACATACATCCCAGCCGCTTATAACAAGCTTTTTGGAAGCTTCTCAAATTAGGGTTTTATAATGTCATTTTTATTTTGTCGGTTAACAAAAATTAACAACTAACTCTGAACGGGCAAAAAAAAAGGAGGGACTGATCAAGCTCCAAACCAAACAATCTCCCACTTGGAGACTAATCCTAGATGACACCATTGCACTTGCAGCTCCCACTGGATTACAGGCCTGGCTAGTTTCTTATGTCCATCATTATCAATCGTGAAGGCCAACAGAAACTGATGAGGAAATCAATTTCTCCCATGTAACTGCCTTTGTGAACATATCTGTAAGATTCTCACTTGTGTGAATTTTCTCCAACTTCAATTGTCCATCCTCCAAAACTGATCAAATGAAGTGGTTTCTGAGTTGTATGTGTTTAGTTTTTGAATGCAGAGCTGAATTCTTAGCAAGATGAATGGCACTTTGGCTATCAGTGTAGAAAGGGCTATCTTCTTTTCATTGCCCCAATTCCTCCAGAAAATATTGTAACCAAATCATCTCCTTGCTAGCTTCTGTAGCAGCAACATACTTAGCTTCGGTGGTTGAAAGCGCAACAACCTTTTGCAACCTTGAAATCTAATTGACTGTAGTACCTCCTACAGTAAAAACATACCCTGTAGTACTCCTGCTATTAATATCACCTGCCAGATCAGAGTCAACATATCCTTTTAGAGCAGAATTTGTTCCTCCAAAACATAGTTTCTTTGAAGTAGTACCTCTCAAGTATCAAAGAATCCATTTTATCGTGTCATTCCAATGTTTCATTCCTGGATTGCTCATATACCTGCTCACAACTCGCACTGCATGTGCAATATCTGACCTTGTGCATACCATTGCATACATCAAGCTGCCAACAACTGATATGTATGGTAACTTAGACATTTTGTCTTCCTCCTCTTGTGTCTTTGGACACATCTCCTTAGTCAACTAAAATGACTCGGCAAAGGTGTACTAACTAATTTTGCATTCTGCATGTTAAACCTTTTCAACACCTTCTCTACATACTCACTTTGAGATAAAAATAATTTTCTATTTGTCATGTCCCGTGTGATCCTCATACTAAGGATTTGTTTTGCTGCACCCAAATCCTTCATAGCAAATAAATTTGCTAATTTCTGCTTAAGTTCATTAATATGCTGCATGTTAGACCCGGCAACAAGCATGTCATCAACATAAAGCAACAGGATAATATAGCTGTCATTACCCAATTTCTTAAAATAAACACAATAATCAGAATGACATCTTTTGTAACCTTGTTCAGCCATAAAACTATCAAATTTCAAATACCATTACTGAGGTGCTTGCTTCAGGCCATACAAACGTTTCTTTAACCTGCACACAAATTCCTCCTTACCCTTGACCTCATATCCCTGTGGTTGTTGCATGTGTATTTCCTCTTCCAAATCCCCATGGAGAAATATTATTTTCACATCTAGCTATTCAAGATGCAAGTCTTCTGCAGCCACAAGACTTAGAATAGTTCTAATAGAAGTCATCTTTACAACCAAAGAAAATATTTCATCAAAATCTATACCTTTTTTCTATGCAAAACCTTTGACCACGAGTCTAGCCTTATATCTTTTCTTGCCTCTATCTTCTTCCTTCAACCTGTAAACCCATTTATTTAGCAATGCTCTTTTACCTACAGGCAATTGGACTAAGTCTCAAGTCTGATTATGTACCAAGGAATCCATTTCCTTTTTCATGCCTAGCTCCCACTGCTTTTCGGTATCTACCTGCATCACTTCTTCATAACCTTCAGGTTCACCAGAATCAGTTAATAATATAGAATATAATGATGGAGAAAATCTTTCTGGAAGTCTAGATACCCTTGTAGAATGTCTAATACTTGCAGGAGTTTGTGGGATAACTTGTTGTTGTTGAGCATTAGGACCACTAGTATTTTATTTTATGGAATCTCATCCAGCACCACATATTCCTTTTTTGGCCCGTTCATGCTTCTTTTCCTGCAGCTGATCCTTATACATGACCTTCTCATTGGATATAACATCTCTACTCCTAATGATTTTATGATTTTCATAATCCCATAACCGATAACCAAATTCATCTACTTCATATCTAATGAAGGTACATTTTTTTGATTTAGCCTCAAGCTTGGTTCTATTTTCAATATCAACATGGACAAAAGCTTCACAACCAAAGATTTTTAGAAATGAATAGTTTACTTTTTACCCGTCCATGCCTCCTCTGGAATGCCACCATCCAAAGGATTTGAAGGTCCCCTACTTATTAAATAAACAGCGATATGTACAGCATCTGCCCAAAAGTGTAAGGGTAGTCTAGTATGCAATCTCATACTCCGTGCATGCTCCATAATGGTTCTATTCATCCTCTGAGACACACCATTTTCTTGTGGAGTTCCGAGAATTATTTTCTACCTACGGATTCCATTATATGAATAGTAATTCTCAAATTCTCTGCTACAATACTCGCCTCCATTATTAGATTTGAGACACTTCAACTTTTTTCCTGTCTCATTCTCAACCAAAACTTTCCACTTTCTAAAAGTTTCAAATACTTCTGATTTTTGTTTTAGGAAATACACCCATGTTTTCCTAGTTGCATCATCAATAAAAGTAACATAATAGCAAGAGCCACCAAGAGATGATACTAGAGCTGGTCCCCATACATTTGAATGCACAAGCTCTAATTTCCCACTCTTCTTCTCTTTCCCAACTTTGAGAAATCAAACTCTTTTATGTTTTCCATAAACATAATTTTCACAGAACTCCAAGTCAATCTTCTTCAGACCTAGTAGCAACTTTCTGGAGTGAAGGATCTTCATCCCTTTCTCACTCATGTGTCCAAGTCTATGGTGTCACAATTTTGTTTTTGTCCCTGTAGCAAGTGTTATAACTGTCTCAGTAGCAACTGTTTTTGTAGCAGCTAAGGTAGAATAAGTATTACCAATACACAAATACAATGTGCCTACCTTTTCATCTTTAGCTACTACTAATGCACCTTTAGTGACCTTCCAGACTTTGTCTGAAAAGGTAACTATGCAACCTTCACTACCCAATTGTCCTGCAGAGATTAAATTCCTTCTTAAATTTGAAACATGCCTTACCTCCTATAGCAACCATTCATTTCCATTCTGCAACTTGATTTTTATCTTTCCTTTTCCAACAATCTGACAGGGTTCATCATCACCCAAATATACCAGTCCAAAATCACCTTGAACATAATCTACAAAATATTTCCTATGGGGTGTGGCATGTGTTGGGAATTAAGGTGTCTCAACCTTTGCAAATTCCTAATGGTGTATTTATTTATCCGATGTTGAGTTAGCATAGTCAGCACCTTGTGTATATGCAGCAGGATAAATTTTGGTGACTTTGGCAGCCGCAGTTTCCCCCTTGAATAATTAACGGGGGTTTGAGGGTAGCGCCCCCAAGACAGGGTCAAGGGGCGTAGCCCCTTGCGGGGTCTAGGGGCAGCGCCCCTGGCGTGCTCCCTGGCGTGGTACAGGTTGGGGTCGAGGGGCAGCGCCCTCGTGGGGGCTCGGAGGTAACGCCCCCGAAACCTCAAACAATTTTTAATTAATGACAAGTGTCGGTGAGTATCTTTGCACGAGAGAAAGGCATCTTTGGGCGGTCAAGGGAGGTTATGACATATAAGAAGAATATGATATTTTTAGTCAGTATATGACGGATTCTATGACAGCTGTAAGGTGCGTAAGAGCATCTATCGTAACCTATCTTGGGACCAGGCGCCCACTTCGGGATGGGATGTTGGACAAGTGTCCTTAGGCGTGGGTTTTGGGGCATGAGTCCAAGATGGACGCCCATCTCTAGAAGGTTCCATATTTGCCTTGTAAACTCTATATAAACAGGTGCTTGGATGGGAGATAGACAACTTTGGTACAAGTACTGTTATGCTGCCGGAATATCTCCAGATTTGACATTCGAAGACTCCTGAAAGAGCATTGGTTCTGAAACTGTATTGTAATCTGTTATTGTTTACTGTAATACATTTGAGCTGTGTTTTGGAGTGTGGGGTTTTTCACCCGTAAGGGTTTTCCCCACATATATCTTGTCTCTCTCTCTTCTGTCTTCTTTCTAGTTCTTGTGTTTTACTGCAATATCTCATGTTAATGGTTTAATATTGCTGTAATAGTTAGGATAAAGTTGGATTTGCATAGCCCTCTCCTCATTAGATTAGTGTAGGAAGCGTTTTTCGCACACCTAGCTTCCTTTCAACATGAAATGAAGCCCCTAAATCTATTACCTAGAAATCATTAACATTATCTAAACACAAAATTAAAGCATCATGTAATTTATTAATTACAACATTAGCTTCCTTATTGTCATCATGTTGTTCGTCTCCTTGTTTGCCCTTACGAGACTAGCAATCCTTCTTCCTCCAGATTTAGATCTGGCTTTCTTCGACTTCCCTTGTGACTTCCCATGATTTTTTGGGCTTTTTCCTCTCTCCTTTGTTCTTCCCCTATTCTCTACAGTCAAAGCATTACCCGATGTTGAACTCTCACCTGTGCTTTTCTGTTGCATTTCCTCACTAAGAATAACACCAACATCATCAAATTTCAAAGAACTTGAACTAGAGATAGAGTTACTTATAGCCATTACCAAGCTATTCCAGCTTTATGGAAAAGAACATAAAACCAAAAGAGCCCTCACCTCTTCATCAAATTTCACTTTTATAGAAATTAGTTGATTGGTAATTGTATTAAACTCATTTAAATGTGTTGATAACTGAGAGGGGGGTGAATTAGTTATCTTAATTATTTCAGCTTTTTGAACTTTCTTAACAATTAATATAGTATTAATTCAAATAAGCAAACATAACCATGAAATGGAAATACACATGACACAATATTTTTGACGTGGAAACCCTATTAAGGGAGAAAACCACAGGGTGATTAACCCAAGATTGTATTCTCTGTTAGAAGAATAGAAATACAAAATGGCACTTGCCAATTAGGGCTCACTGCCCGAGCACACTGCTCACAAGAGGCTCACTGCCTATAATAGTTTATACAAGAAAACTAGATACTTGAATTGATGAGAAGCATCCACATATGATAAGGGTCAGTTCCGATTAAGCTCAATATACTGATCTGCTGCACTTCATTCTTACTCTCTTAGGTGCTGCTGCCATGTTACATTCCAGACCTGTCTTTCTGT
Organism: Cunninghamia lanceolata; assembly: GCA_027924645.1. Lineage (NCBI taxonomy): Eukaryota > Viridiplantae > Streptophyta > Pinopsida > Cupressales > Cupressaceae > Cunninghamia > Cunninghamia lanceolata. Next base: position 11,336,407 of record BSBN01001272.1, on the reverse strand, counting down.
CTTCACACTACTCTTCTGCTTTTCTTCACACTTTGCTATCACACCACACACCTCTTCACATCCAAATCCATCTGGTATATATATCTACACAAAGGATTTCATCATCTTTCTAGTCGGCATCCGGAATAGTCAATATTTTCCCAAACTCTTAGATTGTCGGCTGAATCCTTGCTTGCCAAGTGATGCGAATCAAGGAGATACTTAGAGAAGTCATCTAACATGTCGGCCAATCATGGATGATACCTTAAGAACCTTGATCATCATCAATATCTCATCCGGAATAATTCTGATGCTCTGTTAGTCAGTTCTTCCTCTGTTTGTTCTGCTAGACCAGACCTCAATACTTAGATGCTTATATCTCTTCACTCTTTCATCGCTGGAGTCTATCAGTTAAGGTATTCCTCTTGACTATCCCAAGTCCGCACTTTGCAAAGATACTTCCTCTAAGAGATCCGGACCTGACTGTCGGACCTTGTTGCATGCTCTGTTCTTGCTTACCGGACCCAAGTATCCTTCAATCTGACTTCCGATAAAGATACACTATGTCCTGCGAATGTGTGGAATGGTCTTTGTTGCCATCAATGACAACACCAATGAAGCCACACAGTGTCTCTTGCCAACAAAATGATCTGATACAGATCCACCTTCAATCATTTTTAGATTAAACAAATGCTTCATGAGAAATACCATATTAGAGGGTGAGGGTTTTTCATACAATTTAGCCAAAGCTTTCATCAGTTCATCTGTTGTCTTCGCTTCTATTATATTGAACGCCACAGACAGTGTCAGGCACAACTGAATAGTTCCTAGTGCCTTTCTGTCCATAAGTTTCCAATCCTCATTAGTCATTGCTGTTGGTTTCTTGGTTTTTCCTTCCAACGGCCTCCATAAATCCTTCTGATAGAGATAATCCTCCATCTACATCTTCCATAACTAATAGTTCTACCCGTTGAATTTATCTACCTTCAATTAACCCTCGTCTTCCATTACTCCCACTTAACCGTGAGACTCCCACTCAATCATGAGACCTTCCTGCAGACGATAATCAAACACAACCCGCTCTAATACCAATTGTTAGGGTCCAGGTAGATAGAAGCAATAAACACTAACAATTATATGCAGATTAAATAACCCAAATATAATAATGAAGACTAACACAAAAGAGATAAACACAGAAATTTATTGTGGTTCACCCAATATGGGCTACATCCACAGAAACTCAGCCATCCAATGATTTTATTATCTAGTGCAAAACATATTACAATCTCGTGAATTCCCTCCCGCAACATACATCACAGCCGCTTATAACAAGATTTTTGGAAGCTTCTCGAATTAGGGTTTTACAATGTTATTTTTCTTTTGTCGGTTAACAAAAATTAACAACTGACTTCGAACAGGCAAAAAAAAGAGGGAAAAAAAATTTGAGGGCTGCTGGCCCCGAATCCCAGTGAGGATACGTTACGTGTGTATAGTACTTGCATGATCAGTCGCCACATACCAACAGCATGGACACAATGAAAGATTACCTTCATCATAAAAGAATAACTAAATTTACACCATGCATATTTCCTTATGATCCAATTTCCACTCGTGTCATAACTCTTTATTATTACAAATCAACTCTAACAATAACAAATAATAGTGAGTCTATTTGAATCAATCTTCTAGTTGATTCTATAACAATTATGAAATAGATTAACTAATTTCATCAAACAATTAACATAATATAAGGTATCATGCTTAGACAACACTATAGTCAAGGTAATATATTTCAGTTAAACACTTCTAGTCTAGGGATGAAACAAGTAACTCTTTTCAACTATCCTCCTCCTTTATATATACCTCCTAATAACATAATGGTGGGGTAATCCTAATGAAGGCTTACTCAACACCTGATGTAATTAAATACACAAGTTATCCACAAGATTGGGCAATATAACTAACTTAAGAGATGTGTGCCATATGTTAGCATCTCCATCCACCTAAATACATTACAATATCATATCCCTAGGTACATAACATGAATAAAATCTAATTATAGGTATATGGGGAAAACTAGGTCTCATGAATCCATGTAGAGAGCACTAATGACTTATAGGATATGAGTAGGCTTCCATTTAGTACTTTGACAGTTTTTTCTTTATATTGCAGGAGTAGGTGATGAGTGTTTATATCTCAAAATGCTAACTAGGACAATGAATTATTGCCAATAAGGATTTATAGCTTTAGGATATGATTGAAGAGTTGCAAAAGGGGGCAATCTTGTGAATTGCTAGGGTGTAGAAGGAGAAACTTTGAAAATGGAGTGTTGTGGCATTAAATCATTAATGCCAGAATGTTTGATTGGGTGGGTTTATGCTAGAGGAGGCTTCACTCCACCATTGATGGAAACTGAACCTTCTAAGCTGAAATGATCAAACGAGATCTCTTTAAGAGACCTAAGAGTGTAAAAGTGACAAACTTTGACTAGATGATATGGAAAGACCATGGCACCTAGAGACTTCTCATTTGTTTCTATAGTTGGATAGCAAGGTCCTCTAAAAAATGTCTCTTGGTTTCATCTAACTCAAAGTAGTTTGTTCATGCTAGCATCGAATCTAAAGATGTAAAAAGGGACAATTTTGTGCAATGCTAGGGTGTAGAACGAATAGTATTGCAAATAGAGCATTGTGGCATTAAATCAATAGGACCAACATACCCAGTTGGATGGGTTTATGCTAGAGGAGACCTCTCAAACCTTCCAAGATACAATATTCAAACAAGGTCTCTTAAGAGACCTAAGAGTGCAAAAGTGACAAACTTTGATGAGATGATATAGAAAGATCGTAGCACCTAGAGATGTCTCGTTTGTTCCTACAATTAAGCAATGAGATCCTCTAAAAAATCACTCATTTTTATCCAACTCAAAGTGGCTTAGTCATACTAGCGTTGAATCAAAAGTTGCAAAAGGGGCAATTTGGTATAGTACTAAGGTGTAGAACAAGCAACTTTGAAAATAGAGTGTCGTGGTGTTAAAGCAATCGTGCCAACATATCTGATTGGGTGGGTTTATGCTAAAGGAGGCCTCATTCCTCCACCAAGGGCTCAAAATATTTTGGGATAAAATGGTTGGACGAGGTCTCTTAAGAGACCTAGGAGTGTAAAGGTGACAAACTTTGACAAGATGGTATATGAAGATCGTGGCACCTAGAGACATCTCATTTGTTCCTATAGTCGGGAAGTGAGGTCCTCTAAAAATCCTCTCTTAATTTCATCCATCTTAAAGCAATTTTCTCATACTATCCTTGAATCTAAAGTTGTAAAAAGAGATAATTTCATGCAATGTTAGGGTGTAGAACGAGCAACTTTACAAATGGAGCATAGTGGCATTAGACCAATAGTGCCAACACATCCATTTGGGTGGATATATGGTAGAGGAGGCCTCATTTCACCACTGAGGGATCCCAAACCTTCTAAGCTACAATGGTTGGTCAGGGTCTCTTAAAAGACCTAAAAGCATAAAAGTGACAAACGTTGACAAGACAGTATGGAAAGATCATGAAACGTAGAGACTTCTCTTTTCTTCCTATATTTGGATAGTGAGGTCCTCTTAAAAAATATCTTAATTTTTTCCAACTCAAAGTGGTTTTCTCCTGCTAGCGTTGAATTTAAATTTACAAAAAGGGGTAATTTCATGTAGTGCTAGGGTGTAGAACAAGAAAATTTACAAACAGAGTGTCATGGCATTAAACCAATACTACCAACACATCTAGTTGGGTGGTTATATGCTAGAGGAGGACTCATCCTACCACCAATGGCTCCCAAACCTTTTAGGCTACAATGGTTAGATGAGGTCTCTTAAGAGACCTAAGAGTGTAAAAGTGACAAACTTCGACGAGATGGTATGGAAAGATTGGGGCACCTAGAGACATCTTGTTTGTTCATATAGTTGAGAAGCCATATCCTCTAAAAAAATCTCTCAATTTAATACAACTCAAAATTATTTTATCATACTAGAGTCAAATCTAAAGTTGTGAAAAGCAACAATTTTGTGTAGTGCTAAGGTTTAGAACAAGCAACTTTGCAAATAGAGAATGGTGGCATTAAACCAATAGTGTCAACAAATTTAGTTGGGTGGGTGTATACTAGAGGAGGATTCATTCCACCACCAAGGGCTCCCAAACCATTTAGGATAAAATGGTCAAATGAGGTCTCTTAAGAGACCTAAGAGTGTTAATTGACAAACTTAGACAAGACAGTATGGAAAGACCATGGCACATAGAGACATCTCATCTATTCCTATAGTTAGGAAGAGGTCATCTAAAAAAACTCTCAATTTTATCTAGCTCAAATTGGTTTGTTCATTCTAGTATCAAATTTGAAGTTGCTAAAGGGGCAATTTAGTGCAATGCTAGGGTGTAGAATGAGAAACTTTACAAATGGAGTATCATGGCTTTAAATTAATAGTGGAAACATGTCTAGTTGGGTGGGTTAATGCTATAAGAGCTCTTGTTCCACCACTGAGAGATGCTATATCTTCCAATCTATAATGGTCAAACAAGGTCTCTTACGAGACTAAGAGTGTAAAAGTGATAAACTTTGATGAGATGGTCTGGAAAGATCATGGCACCTAGAGACATCTTGTTTGTTCCTACAATTGGGAAATGAGGTCCTCCAGAAAACTCTCAATTCAATCCAACTCAAAGCAATTTGCTCATGCTAGTGTTGAATTTAAAGTTACAAAAATGGGCAATTTTGTGCAGTGCTTGAGTGTAAAACAAGCAACTTTACAAAAGGAGTGTCATGGCATTAGGCTAATACTGTCAATATGTCTGGTTTAATGGGTTTATACTAGACAAGGCCTCATTCTACCACTAAGGGATCCCAAACCGTCTAGGCTACAATGGTCAAACAAGGTCTCTTAAGAGACATAAAAGTGACAAACTTCTATTAAATGGTATAGAAAGACTGGCACCTAGAGACATCTCATTTATTCCTACAGCTGGGCAATCAGGTTCTCTAAAAAATATCTCTCAGCTTCATCTATCTCAGAGCAGTTTGCTCATGTTAGTGTTGAATCTAAGGCTGTAAAAAGTGGCAATTTCATGTAATGTTAGGGTCTAGAATGAGTAATTGTATAAATCGTAGCATTAAATCAATAGGGCCCACACATTAGTTTGGATGGGTTTATGTTAGAGGAGGTCTTTTTATATCACCAAGGACTCCCAATCTTCCAAGATACAATGGTTGAATGAGGTCTCTTAAGAGACCTAAGTGCATAGAAGTGACAAACTCTGATGAGATAGTATGGAAAGATTGTGGTACCTAGAGATGTCTTGTTTGTTCCTATAGTTGGGAAGTGATGTCCTATAAAAAACTTCTCTTAATTTTTTCCATCTGAAAGTGGTTTGTTCATGTTAGTTTCAAAAAGTGGAAATTTCATGTAGTGCTAAGGTGTAGAGTGAGCAAATTTGAAAAATAGAATATCATGGCATTAAACCAATAATGCCAACACATCTAGTTGGGTGAGTTTATGCTAGAGAAGGCCTCATTATACCATTGAGGGTTCTTGAACCTTCTGGGCTACAATAGTTGGACAAGGTCTCTTTAGAGAAAGAGACCTAAGAGCATAAAAGTGACAAACTTTGATAAAACGATATAGAAATATCATGGCACCTAGAAACATCTTGTTTGTTCCTATGTTTTCGACAACAAGATCCTCTAAAAAAACCTATGTTGCTTGTGTATATCTCAAAGTGTTTTTCTCATGCTAGCACTAAATCTTAAAATTGTAAAAAATATAATTTTGTCCAGTGCTAGGTTGTAGAACGAACCAATTTGCAAATAAAGTGTCATGGAAGTAAACCAATAGTGTCAACACATTTGATTGGGTGGGTTTATGCTAGGGGAGGTTATATTCCACCATTGAGGGCCCCTGAAACTTTCAAGATATAATGGTCAAATGAAGTCTTCTAAGAGATCTAAGAGTGTAAAGTGACACACTTTGATGAGATGGTATGAAAATATTGTTCCACATATTTTTTTCATATAGTTGGGAAATGAGATCCTCTGAAAAAGCCTCTCTCAATTTTGTCTGGCTCAAAGTGGTTTACTTGTTCTAGTGTTGAATCTAGAGTTACAAAAGAGACAATTTCATGTAGTGCTAGGGTGTCAAATGAGAAACTTTTCAAAAAAAGCATTGTGGCATTAAAACAATAGTGCCAACACATCATTAATACTTGTGACTCAAAGAGATGGTATGTGCAAGACTCTCAAATCCAACCATATTCTCTTCAAGGAAAAATATGTTTATCATTAATTCTCATGACTCACATTACATGCCCATATGGTAACAATACGTGTGAATGGGGTGCAATATTTTTCTTATGTAGCTTAGTGTCAAAAATGATTATACATGCAACATCATCTTACATTCTCTAAAAACACTATGCATGCATCATCTTATGGTATAAAATGATTATACATGCAACATAAGTGTCAAAGTAAAAATACATGCACACAAGGAATGAATTATATTGTATATCAAGGTGTATATATAAAAATCTATGATAATAATATACATATACAAAAATTTGGCATACATGCCAACTCAAAACATTTTTTAACAAAATGTGGCATATGCCATCTCAAAATCTAGATGCAATCTACATGCCAAATAGCTACATCAAATCCTAAAGGTACACTCAACCCTCTACGTGTGTTGGATTTGTTGACTACAATGGAGAATTTGATTGTGTTGTAGGGGCTACCTATTATGAGTTGGTAGGCTATAGTGGTCTCTCAACTTGGGTTGGATCCTCAAAAATTGGTCTCTTGGTGCCACGACACCTGCTAGTTGATAGATGCAAATTTGGCTGCAACAAGTCAACCCACAAATTTAATTAATTATTTCAATCGTTAGAAACTTTTCTATTACAAAACAAATATATACCACTAATGAGGCATCCAGCATCGACTGAGGAGTTAGCACAAATCAACCATCTAAAGGTATATTAGTACTAATCTTTGTTAGTATTAATTTTTATGTGTCTAGGAGCAACTTGACCATCTCTCAAAGAGGACCTCAAGCACAATTCGTTGCACATACTCCAATGGTGAGGCATACAAACATGTGTTAATGATGAGGGTAATGATGCACTATGAGCATCTATTTTATATGGTTGTGTCAACCAAGAAGTGTGCATGATCAAATACACTATCAAAGCATATGGTAGAGAAGCTCTAATGTGTCGAATTTGCGACAATGACTAGGTGTTCAATAGGAGATGGAGAAAGGATAATAGGAAGAGGAACAAATGAACCTTTCATATGTTGTACTACCCCAAGTCTATCTTGAGGCATTCCTCTACCTACTCCTTGAAAATCTTTGAAATCAAAATAGTTAACATGATGACCTAATATAAACTCTGCATATAGCTTATGGAGGAAGTATAAAGGTACATCAAAATTGGCGTTGGGTGGTTTATCACAAACTATCCACCAATGATCCCAAAAATTATCAATGATATCCTGATATGTGTGCCACTATATTAAGAATTTGGGTTAAAGTATGTTAATAGGTATCTAGTTTTAGGGCGGACAAAATTAGCCACCAACATGGCTTCACAAATATCTATTTTTTTCTATTGATTGTATAATAGGCCAATAGAATATTCAAACCTCTTGGCTTCTCACCATTGCTGAAATGAATCATATTGGCTTGTGATGATATGGACATGGTTGACAATTCCTTCTAAGGTGGAAGTCATTGAGGACAATCGAGGGTGATGATAAGTTTCTATAAACTTCTTTATTTCATTAATGTTTTTTATTAAAGGGGTAAAAATAGGTTTTGAAGGGACCCTGTAAACCCAGTACAACAGGCGAAAAGTCAACAAGAGCACGTCTGACCCACAACAAAAACAAAGACAAGTTTTGAAGGGACCTAAACCTTTTACACTATTGCAACCAAGCATCTGCCAAACAAAACAGACCTAGGATAGCCTCCTACACAACCTCAGGCATCGTCCTATCATTTCGAGCACCCATGACTCACGTGTGGGAAACACAAGCATGTTTCAGAAGTCCTCCTTATTTGAACAATCTTCCAAGAGACATCATCCTCCAAATACTCCGAATGAGGGGAAAGGAGAAAGATAATCTTTCAATAATATTGCTTTCAATTATTTGTGGAGGGTTTGGTGGGGATGGATTTGATTGGAGGGTTGGGTTTGAAGGTTGGTTGTCCACATTATCTATTTCAAATTTAAAACGTATACATTTAGGATTTAGAAAAACATTTTATTAGAACATATACAATTTAAATTTTAACATTTAGAAAACACAATAAAAATTAAACTCTAAACTACATTCAATTATATTGAAAACCCTAAAATATATGGAAAAAATAAACATACACAATCAAATTGAAAAACATGAAATTTATGTTGTAGTAAAAACATGAAATCATTCAATCAAATTAAAAACCCTAAACTAATTTAAACAATTTTCATTTAATTTTAGATTCAATTCAATTTAAAGAAAACAAGAAAATTACCTCTATGAAATTTTGATCACTTGCTAAAAAGATGACTATCACTTGGTAGGGCCAGGGAGTAACAAGTATTGCACAAAACATATATTTGTAATCTTTGATATCCATTTTTACCACTAAGCTAAATATAACCCTGCTAGTCATGATTTATTAGGCATAGTTTGGAACACGTGCAAAATGGATATCCATTTTGGCTTGGCACTACCACAACTAAATTGAGCTTCTATCCAAGCCAAGAAAAATCAAAAAATTGTTTTGTGATTTGGGTAAGTATAGATGCGCTTTGTTGACCCATTGCCATTGGTCTATCATGATCTTGCACTCACCCCTCGGGTGTTAGTGAACCAAGTAAAGGGGAAGATGCATGTCATAAGGTTGCATACATTTCCTTTTTCTCAGGTGCTCACTATGTGTACATGTGATATTTGAAGCATAAGCTAGTCACATTGTGTATAGATGATGAATGGATGAGCTAGTTACATTATACATGCATGAGCTAGTTACATTGTGTATATGTTATGTATGCATGAGCTAGTTACCCTATGCATACAAGATGTATGTATGAGTTGTTACACTTATAACAAGTATCTACTCGATATGATATTGTGCTTTGGGATTCATTATTTATGTTATGGCATGACTGATATAGAATGAATTGTTACACTTTTAACATTGTTGTACCATGCTCACTATGATTAGGCTGCAATTTACAAATGTAAATAAGCAACTTCATTTTGTAATTTCATGGTTTATAAATATTATCACTTGGTTACAATTTCCACTGTATTATTAATCATTAAAAATTGAATTGTGGTCTACTTTGTATTTAGAGCGATGTGAATTGGCCTTTTAACATTTACAAAACAATACATAATGGTTGTCCTAAATATTTGGACTTATCGACATTGAGACTCCATTCTGCATTTTAGTTTATACCTTAGGATGATGTTAAATCTGATAAACTACAAAACGTATCAAATCTCTGTTAAATTGTCACTTATGAACTTAGAAAACAAATGCATAATCTCTCACGTCACAAAGGCGCTGCAACATGGTGGAAGGATGCTCTCCTGGATTACTTGACTATCAGTGCTTCCCAGGAGGACGGTTCATCTCTTGGGGATGATTCCTCTCAAGAGGATGAGGTCCCTCTTGAGACTGTTCATGTGGGGGTGGTGGAGACTACTGCTAATCGCTTGACTTTGTTGGACTCAACTGATCATACTGTGGCTCCCAAGTCGGCTCCTGCTCTGGGCCGGATCACTTCTACTTCTGCTACTGGTCTCTCTTCGGTTGACGTGACAATGTTGCACATAGAGGCTTCGGGCTTGGCTGCTTCTTCCTCCTCTCCGATCTCTCTTTCGACTAGGCCTGTTTCTGGCTCTGCATCTTTGTTGGTTCCTTCCTTGGCTACTGCTGCTAGGGAAGCTCTGCCCCTCTCACCACGCTCTGAAGACCTTGACTTTGAGGTTTCTTGGACTATGGTTCAACAACGTAAGAAAGGGCTCCCCAAATCTGTTGCGCAGCAGCACCCTCGAGCTAAGGGTGTTAGGTTTGCTTGTTCGGGTTCTGCTATTGTTTGATCCCCGGTCTGATTTTTCTGCTATCAATTCCAGTGTACTATCTGGGTTGCAGTTTGGGCTGTTGGTTTTTATAGCTTTGCTACTGCCGTTCTTTTGTGTCTTGTTTGTCTGCCCTTGGGGCCTTGTTCTTTGCCCCTGTGGGTTGTTTTGTAATTGGGTTCGGCACCCTTGTTTTGCTGCTTACCATAATCAAAAACAAATGCATAATCTAGGATTTTAATGAAAATCATACTCAGCAACTCTCATAATTAAAAAAATAAGTGCTCATTTTCAAGAATTTAGTGTTATATTTTTATGTTGTTTATCCAACAACTCTCATAATTAAAAAAATAAGTGCTCATTTTCAAGAATTTAGTATTATATTTTTATGTTGTTCAACGACGTAAGAAAGGGCTCCCCAAATCTGTTGCACAGCAACACCCTAGAGCTAAGGGTGTTAGGTTTGCTTGTTCAGGTTCTGCTGTTGTTTGATCCCCAGTCTGGGTTTTCTGCTATCAGTGCACATCCGATGTATTGTCTGGGTTGCAATTTGGGCTATTGGTTTTTACAGCTTTGTTGCTGTTGTTCTTTTGTGTCCTATTTGTCTGCCCTTGATGCTTTGTTCTATGCCCCTGTGGGTTGTTTTGTAATTGGGTTCGGCACCCTTGTTTTGCTGCTTACCATAATCAAAAGCAAATGCATAATCTAGGATTTTAATGAAAATCATACTCAGCAACTCTCATAATTCTATTACAAACATCAATAGGAACAATGACTAAATTCTAAAACATCGGTATGGGTAGAGTTCACAAGAAACAATAATATATTGCAATAGAAGTAACCAATTTAATATATTGAACATATTATCATAATATAGTAAAAAAACAAATAAGAAATATACATATTATGGTATGCTTCATAATAGTGAAACAAATTTAAGTTCATATAAAACCTAAACTTTTAATAGTAATTTTCAGAGGCTCAATTAAAGATTGCATGAAAAGCAAATGTACAAATTCAAAACACCAATAAAAATTCAATCTTGTGCAAATTACACCAAAAATACAGAATTTTCAATTAAACCTTCTTACATTTTGGCATGATGGCCTGTGAATAGCTAGCCATTACTTAAAATCAATCAGGCTAGAAAGAACCTATAATTCATTAATGGTTCAAAAAAACAATCTCTCACCAGAATGAATGTCAAGGGTCAAGCACCAAGACTTCCCAGAAAAACTTGAGTCTGTACACACTCTACCCATGAAATCTCCCATATAATCAAGCCCACCTAACCTTACTAAACCCATTTACAAAACCTACATGTGACGTGCCTTAAATAAAAGGCATGGTGGAGTTGCCTAGCTCTTTATTTATATACAAGTGGGGTTTCTAATGTGCATCAAATCCAATTGTCTTACATGGAAGGTCCATCAGATACACTTAGAAAAAAGTCTAACCTGTTTTAACTACTCGTTATAAGAAAATCAAATACCATCAGGAAGGACTTAATTGGCGCATGCATCTTGCATCGAGTTAAATAAACTCATCTTCCAATTGTATTTGTGAACTGATTGTGAACTAGAACTATTGCCTGCCAAATGCAAGTCAATTCTGACAAGCAAAACAAATGGAAATTATTGTCCACTGTGACAGTGACCCTGTAGACTGGAGAAAAATTAAAAATTTACATTGCAAATAACAAAAACAAAGAGGAATTTTATTATAATCATTTCTATTTTTTTACATTCATTAGATTGGCTTATAAAGCCTTATTTTTCTGGTTTACAAACAGCCTGCAGGAATAACTCCTCAAAAACTAATAACTAACAACTAACTTATTATATGTAAACCTTATTTCCTAACAAACCCCCTTTTAAGGTTTACATTACACAAATAAATAAATAAATAAATAATTTAAAAAAAAAAAAAAAATATATTGTATCAGCATCAATCTAAACTCCTCCTGTCTAGGTAAATGTGTGATTAACCAACTCTACATCAGCTCAAACTCCTCTATCTAGACAAATGTCCAACTCTGCATCAGCCCAAACTCCTCTGTCTAGGCAAACGTCCAACTCTACATCAATATCAACCTAAACTCCTCATGTCTGGGCAAATATTTTGACTATCCAACATTTATGTGTGAATTCACTCCATTATCCAAAAAAAAATCACCAACACTCAACTATCCATAACTAGTTTGTGGATTCAACTATCCACAGACCAACAACTCACCAAATTTGTGCAATTTCCTTAGTTTATGGGTTCCAACTATCCGCAACCCAACAAATCACTGTATGCCCCCTCTTGGTCCTGAAGGGACTAGCAATGAGACAGATGCTTCTCATGCAAGATATCATCTCTTAATGAGAAGCTAGCTCAAGATGATGAAGATCCTCCTACCTCTAATGCCTCCATCCTTCGAAGTGACTCATGAAGCGTTATTAGATTATCATTAATGGTCTTTATTATATCTCCAATTACAATCATTTCAAAACTCATATCCACACTAAAAAAAAATGATCTTCTATTGAATTCGCTCTTGACCTCCTAAAAACTTTGACCCCATTTTGTAAAAAACCAAATCCATAACATTCACTCTGTAAATATTAGCCCTCATGTTATTTTAGGAAATAAAACTTGACTCTCTCCAATAAACATTAAGCTCAAGCTACTATATACAAGTAAAGTATTCTTCTATAAACCCATAAACAAAAGAACTAGTGTAACTCATCGAGTTGACCGCATAGAATTCACATGAAACAACTCCTGTATGAGATGGTGTGCAATTAGGCTCTTAGATATACTACAAACGCCATAAATTTTGCCTAAAGAGATTCAAATTTTCCTGTCAATTCTTTTGTACAGAACACCAAGTTCATTGGAATAAATCTGCAGTCTCGAGATTCTTACGCATTTAACTACAAAACCGCATGGTAAAAACTTAAACTTATGTCTTCTGCATCCAATCAACATCAAATAGCAGTAGAAAAATATACCAGAAATATCAATTGCAAAGTTGTGTATTGCATATACTTTCTATCCTCCAATGAATCTAATGATCAACTATTATAAATATTATGGATGGCAGCCACTGACGGCAGGTAAATGTGGCGTTTGGCAATGGCTAGCAGCCGTAAACTTCTGCATGGGTACTCTAATTCACAATCAAAATTCAAAATAAATGTCACCTCCTCTGCACTAACTTCCACAAGGGCTTTTCTTTTTATTGCATTGTGCAAAACAACCATACGGTTGACAAAACAAATGAGAGATCCGACTCATGCTATTGGCACGTCCCACTGTGCAGCATTAAATAATGCAATGTTCTGTTTTGGAATCCAACATTCAAAAAAGGGTGATCTTGCAAAAGGAACGGTTTCTACACTTCTTCAGATTTCCCACACAGCAATTAAGAGCTACAAACATCATTGCAAAGAACACCTCCTTCCATGCTGAACACACAACCTCTATTCTGCATTGCTTTACAATGTACATCTTCTCACAAGCACAAGAATTAGCAGTGCTCTGATACCAATGTAGAGCGGCAAAAACTGGAGAATATTAAAGATTTACATTGCAAATAACAAAAACAAAGAGAAATTTTATTATAATCATTTGCATTTTTTTAGATTCAATACATTGGATTATAAAGCCTTATTTTTCCCGTTTACAAACTGCCTATGGGAATAATTTCTCAAAAACTAACTTATTATATGTAACCCTTATTTCCTAATAGACACCACTGCACAATAGCATGTTATAGCTGTAAAATCATTCAATAATGAACGATCATCTTTACTGTGAAAATATTCAGGTGAAATGGCATTAAAGTAACCATAACGCACTATTTCTTTGGACCCAAATCTATCAGTACATTTCCAGACGATAAAGGGGAATTTTACATCAATGGGACGAGTTACACTAAATTAGCAAATAAAGATAATAGCTTTTAGTTTCTATGCAACAAATAACAAAAATAGAAGCAGTTTTGTTGCAAGTGTTTAGTGATGAGCACAAATCAACATTTAAATTATGTTTCATGTATAAAGAAGTCAATTTAACTGGTTTGATCCTCTTAAAAAAAATTGCTTGTAGCTAAAAATCTACTTAACTAAGCTTCAAGCACATACAGATAATTGCATTGCTTTGGGCTAGATAGAACTGTCTAATTACAAACATAAAAGATAAAAATCAAGATGTTGCCCCAAGTCAACTGTCACGCTTATACAAGTGAAATAAACGTAGATGATATTACTACAAGAGAGAAGTGAAATAAACACACATTCACTTCAATATATATGCATTACCCATCCCCACAGATTAATCTATAGCAACATGAAACAAGTTATGGAGATACAAATTGTGCCATCGGAATGTGACAAATTATGAAGATTCAAAATGTGCCATCAGAATGTGAAACAAATCAGACTCTAGGGAACTCCATCAACATCCCACTTCTTAAGGTTATAACTACTGCAACATTTAAGCGAAGCTGTAGGCTGCACAAGGCTGATTTAGCTAAAGTATAAAAATTTATCATTCCAATACAGTGGCATTAAACATCTCATTGGTAGTCACTTTCTTGCACTTTGCATTTAAGGGATATAATGTACCTGTCATGTCCTAAAAACTATTGAGAATGTTTTAGATGTTCCTCTAATGTTTGGTCGTAAAACCATCTTCGCTTCCCTAGCAGCTTTCTAGTTAAAGCATAATACCCAAATTGTGTCCTGTTTTGATAATAAATACGGCTTCAATTTGGATGTGTTATACCAGATTTCTGTCAATTGTAGCCTGCCACATTCATTTACTACATTTTTAGATTATTGTGTTTGCTTGTAAATCCCAGATATATCTGTCTGTCAGTGAGGCAATACACATTAAAATTGGCTGTTTGGCTGACCTGCTCCTTAAATCATTTCTCTACAGTTCTGCCTAAGCTTTAGAACCTTGTTGCAATTTACCTCCTCGAACCATTTCTCTACAGCTCTGCCTGAGCTTAGAACCTAGTTCCAATTTACAGCTCGTGATTTTTTTCCTTCTTCATATGCTCAAATTCACACCGGGTTCCAATTTCTAGTTCTGCAATTTATATACAAACTATATTCCCCATAAAAATAAATAAAATGGAACCCACGAGAAGTGAATAAGAATAAATTTCTGAGTGACTAATAAACAATTTTAAACATGTAACAGTTGGTGTAATTGAACAAGCATACAGTACACATAATCCACTTGAATGTAATTAAAAAATAGTTTATGTAGATGATTGACAAAAACATGTTGGTCTTCAAACTAATAGAGCCCTAAACCCTCTGTAAAAAACATTGGGCAAAACAAAACTGCTTTTCTCAACATTGACCAAACTATTTGGTTACCATGATCTCTGAGTGCCTGCAAGGAAAAATGCATTCATATCCCCAATTCTAACTCTTTGTAGTCTTTTCCTTAGACTTCTGAATCTTCAACACCTTCTTAACAATCTTCTGTTCTTCAACAAGAAACGCCCGGATAATCCTGCAATGTCATTAAAATGAATAGCAATTATGCCAAGGTGATCCACCAACGACACCAATAAAATTATTAATTATTTACTAGGAAAATCAAAATAGTAATGCACTGCTACCCATATTTACTTCAACCAAAATAAATATAACCTGTCAAATATCCCTAGAACCTCAAATGTTCTGTAGGCTATATGATCTAGGTTTAGGGCCAATATATACCAAGTTAATGATCTGTTCAGACTAGAATGAACATGCTCTCCGTGCACATGCACACCATAATCATATTGCATATGGACAGTTAACTGGACAAGAATAAGTGCAAGGCAAAAGCAAAATCTGACAGAACAGATACCCGAGGGCCGACGGAGTTTTGTAATCAACATTTAATGGAATAGATAATTACCATCACCCAATAAAAATAAGGAAAAAATATTAAATTAAACAATGATCAATGAAAAGAAGAATGGTTTAGAAAGCACCAATTACAAAAAAATTTGAAGAATACTGCGAACAGAATCAAGTAAAAATCGTACCAACATAAAGTTCAAATTTAATGAAATCCTTTAAAAGGGGAAAAAGTCAGCATTCTGAAGAGATATGTAAAGAGGAGGAGACAACAATATTAAGAATCTATACAAATAAGAAAATAAATCAACCAATAAAACAATCAGGAATCTAATAACATGGAAGATATAAGGCTATAACCATGACAGTTTACCTTTCTCGAACAGCTGAACCAGACAAAACCCCTCCATAGGCCCTGTTAACAGTTCTCCGGCTCCTTTTCAGCCTACTCACCCTGTATTCAGCAGGCCGTAGATGCGGAATCTGTAAGGTACCAATACATCAAAAACTTAATATTTGAGTTTAAAAGAATCCAGCTACTAACTTATTAAATGAATCGGCTATGATAAATTACAATCTAGAATATATGCAACCTCTAGATAGATGTCACCAAACAGAAATAATCAAATCGCAATATAACACAATATAATAGACACACTAATAATAAACATCCAAATTTAAAAATTTTGCAAAATAATAGAAAAAATCAGCATGAAAAGAAATTGCAAAATAAATAGAAAATTTCAGGGTTTTTTTGTTTGTTCTAAAATTTGATTATGTGGGTTAGCAAAGCCTCTAGACTATGATTTGGATCTGTCCATAGAAATGCACATGCCATAAGAGTTTGTTGATAAATATAATAGAATATTCTACGCTAACAAGAGAACATCGAAGAGAAAACAATAACATAAACCAAAAAAAAGGGGTAAAAAGGATCTTACTCCTTGAATTCTCTTGCCGGTAACAGGACATTTGGGTCCGCTGGCCCTCTTTTTGGCAGTCTGGTAAATTAACTTCCCACCTATATAAATATACAAAAACGAATGCTGTAAAAAAAATATCCATGGCTAATGATATAAGTTTCAAAACCCTATTGCAAATAAAAGACCTAAAGGATATCTTGGTACCAGGGGTTTTCACAATCCTGGTCTGGTTCGATTTGGTGTGATAACTGTGACGCCTGCGGTATGTTAGCCTCTGCACCATCTTTGCCTCTCCTTCCTTCAACAACTACCTCTGCAACTACTCTGTGCCCTAACCTAAATTTCACACCCAAAAAAACACAGTTAGGGTTTATACTTTGCTCTTTTGGACTTCTTATTCTTGCTCAAACTCTATTTTATTGTTGCATATTTTTTTATTTTAAACTGTTTTAAAGAATAATTATTGGAAATTAATAGGTCTGAAAATAAGTTGATGTCTCAAACAATTTTCTTACAAATTGTATTATATTGAAAACTAGCAATTGGACCCATACGTTTAATGGACCCTAATATGCTTAATTAGTATATTTTTATTTATCAATGTACCGCACTCACCTTAAATCCTACAATTTGATATGTTCGTTCTATATGTGAAAAAAATTAAGGAAGGAGGCAATAAAAATAGATTGAATGTGTGTCTTTTCATATGTCATTCTGTAACATTTCTTTCTTTCATCTTAGTGCATAGTGATGGCTTCTATGAAACTGTCATCCATCTTTCTTTCCATCCAACATGTATTTATTTTTTTATTCCTTTCACCTTCTTTTTTTAGTTTTTTAAATTTGTGGAGTGACTATTTGGTTTTTTAATAAAGATTCTAGATTGGAATCTTATAAGTTTACATAGAAATTATAGAATCTTTTAGCTCCCATTCGTACTGTGAATGTAGGAACGCCTCTCGGCGTAAAAAGATTCTAGATTGGAATCTTATAAGTTTACATAGAAATTCTAGAATCTTTCAGCTCCCATTTGTACTGTGAATGTAGGAACGCCTCTCGGCGTAATTACATGGGAAATAACACAATATATGTAATTTATTAAATGTATTGTTTATAGGATAGAAATCAATGAAATGACTTTTATTGCAAAGGAATAGAAAAATAATTAGAACTAAAAATCATGTACCATAACTAAAATTGTATCTCATTTGAAATTTATTAGAACTAAATTATATCATGTTTGAAATTTTGAATTTGGTATCATAGCTAATCTCAACCTCGATGTACTTTAGAGGGTGGGTTGGAATTGAAATACTCTTGATAGATTTTGAAATACTCTTAAAAGAATGTGCCTTAAAGGATGTGTTAAATTGAAATTCTCTTGATAGAATAGTGGCTCATTGCTTGTCAATCATTTCATCAATGCATCAAAATCAACATCTAGATTACTTGCATGTTTGTCTATTGCTTACCAATCATGTCATGATTGTAAAGCAAATCTTTCAAGGGGGTCGACCTAGAAGAACTTGACCCTAGCAATCTGAGAATCTAATGAATCAAAGAGCAGAAGTGTACAGTGAACTGATCATATTTGCAAGTCACAAATCATATCTATACAACATGGAATTGATCCCTAGGCGCAGTGTAACATCACCCAAAAATCAACCATATAAAATATCATCTTAATACTACATCAAAGATCATAATAACATTTAATATTCCATTTTGACTCTATGCCAAAGGTAAGTTTAGCATGAAATGTTAACAACTATCATTCAATGAAAGCCTAACATAAGGCACCTTCACATTTAATGAGCTCATAGTAATGAAAATTTAATGTCAAAACAAGAATGATATGCATGTTTCACATAACAAGCTATCATTTCTAATATTTGTAGTATGTTTAAAGTAGTTTCAAACCCCAATATGAATGTTTTAGTGTCATACATCACTATTAATTCAACCAGGTCTCTTAAACAAACATGATTCCATCATAAGTAGAATTAAACTCATAGAGAAATCATTAAATCACATATGTCCACAATGTTGATAATTCACAACATATACATATGTTAAAATTGATAATAATTAAATTACAATTTCTAGTACATATCTTTCCTTTTGAAAGTAGCAAGTTTTTTAATTGTAATCGTGGCATCTCAGTGCAATCTCTCACCCTTAGCTCCTCCTTCGTATCTCGAAGCTAAGAGAGCATCAAAGAAACAACTTTCACCCTACCACGAAGCCGAAAGCTTCCCCATGCTACCCACACGAATAGCCCAACCCATCACAAAGGAGCTAGCTCTTCAGGATCGTCATGCACGTTAGTGTGTATGAATTTAACCAATGCATCCTACCCATTGCCCAAATGCAAACATATAGAAATGCAAACCATAAATCCATGTGATGGTGAATAACAATGATTCCAATCCTTCGGAATTATTCTACTTGGAATCAAACCATCCACAACTAATCATGCATGTTTCGACATTAAATTATTTAATTTAATTCATAGTCTAAGGTATCATTAGACAAGTCAAAGTTCTTTAAAATATTTAACCACGTGAACTTGTAATTTATTTTTTAAACAATTCCTCCTTAAGCTTATTTCAAGCACCAAGACACTTAATTAATGATACATTTAGAACATTATAAAATATTATGAACTATATAATGTAAGAAGATATTTAATTCTTTTAATTTAATTAACAAATTTCATTCTCATGAAGTGCATTGGAGTTATTAAATTATAACAAAATGCAAAGTTATCCAAGGCGTCTAGGGTTTCCTAAGCGCCTATTTTAGGCGTTTTTACCCAAATCGAGCACCATTTTCTCACACCATGAGTTTTAGATCTCTTTTTTTGCATGTTTTCCTCTTACATCTTCATGAGTGTTCATGAAGGAGGTTTTACTAGTGTATCAGCACCATTTTACAAGATTTTCCCTTGTTTTAGCAGTTGTATGTTTTTCATATTTTTATGCAGGTTATTCTGGTCACGTCGTGGTTGTTTTAGGGTTGTAATACCTCTCTTTTGCTTCACAATAGGTCACCATACATGCACCTTAGTATTTTAAAAGTTGGGTACTATTGTGTTTGCAGATATTTGCTACATTTTGGTCGAGCATGAACTCCCAGGTCGCATCCTAGCAACAACCATGGCTGGGCGTCTTAAAAATTGATTTTATTATTCTCATTTTACCTTCAAAATAGGTGTTTCTGCATGCATTTAGATGTTTTTTTAGTTGTTTTTAGATTGTTGTTTATTGCTCTCAGTTTGCATAGCAAGAATGGGTGGCCAGGCAAGAGGCTCGCCCCTCTTCCTGCCGCCAATCACATTTCTTTTTTTCTTGATGAAAGAAATCAATTTCTCTTATTAAATTTATAAATATCCATGACAACTAAAAGGGTCTCCAGTTTGTTTTTATGGAATTATTATAATTGTAGTTGCAAGGGTTTTTATTCTGCCATTATAAGCAAAGATACAATAGTCATTTAACTACAACTGTAATTTTTGCATCTATGGTTTACAAGCTAGATTACTTGCATAGTTTTGTTTGAAAACAATCACTTTGTGACTACCATATTGCTAATGATGTAATAACTAGTTGCATGTATAAGTTGGAGTACAACTATACATCCAAACATGCACAGAAACTTATAAAGTTTGTAGATAAAGTATAATTATCAGGTTGTTAACCAAGCATGTAAAACTCAGACATTGCCAGAGGATTTATTGCACATACCTGTATTGAGCTTCCAAACTATAGATTTCCTCTCTTCTTTTTTTGATTCTTCCTACAACTACCTCTTCCTTGTCTTTTTCCTTCTTTTCCCGACAACATTCACCTTCCCCAATTCCTCTTTTTAATAAATTCTTATTTCCCCTCCCAAGGTTCCAAATGTCAAATTTCATGGTTTCCTGATGACAAGTATTATCTCAATAGTTCCAAGTGGTCTTGGGCCCAGCAAATCATGACAAATCAAAGCAAAAATGTTTTAGATCAACTTACTAATGAGTGACAGGTAGCACTCATTATATATGTTGATTTATCTCTGATGCAGAGCACACAATGGAAGCAATTCAAAACAGGGTGAAATACCCACTAACCCACATTACAGCTTTAAAAATCCTTTCTCAAAGTTCACATAGCATTGAACCACATACATTATTTTATGATCGGCAAGACCATATGCCATCGGCTAACCAAATACCTTTCACACTGAAGTCCTTCCTCATACTGATGTGTCTCCGACACCACTATCGCTAGCGAACTAATGTACCTTCCACGCTCACTGTTATGCCAAACACTTGTACATGCATGACTTACGATCACCGGTCCTCTTCACCACTGCTACTGGTCAAGCTCTTGCATCTAACACAATGTATATGTGCAATGTATATTCTTAATATACATTCGAAAGATACATTCGAAACATGCATTCAGTGGGACCGTTGACTTTCTTTGTATCCCGATACATTATCGGTCAGACTTCCAACATCGGAAGCTTTCAACCTTCTCTCTCCGACACCTTCTATCCCCCGATGCAGAACTTAACCATTCACAATATACTTTTGTGACATACACACTCAATGTGTTTTTGCGATATACACACGGAATGACTTTCGACATACATTAGCGATATACACACAGAGTGTATACCCAGCAAAACAACACAAATCTTCGCCTGACTTCCATGCAAGTCATATAATATATCTTCGGCCCAACTGTCGATTCTCCCCTGCAGCTTTGTGACTCCTGTAACTTCACATATCTTTGACTTCACCAACCTAGCACATGAGGATGCTAGGATCTCTCAGAGCATAATGTACGTGATCCTGCAAACACGAATGAACAAAATGAAAAACACAAAAATGAACTATGCAGCCATTCCACCGATTTTGAAGAAATCTAATCGGTGGAATGGATTAAGAACCCATCTCGGCCACAAAATAGTAAATCGATTGCATAGAGAAAACCTAGCGAATCCGGAATGACAGAAAGATACACATAATAGAACTTTGTTTATTATGCCTTTCAGAAATGCACACACAGATGCTCTGTTTCTCAATTACAAATCACATTGATCTCTGATCTCTATTACCTCTCAACTACAACTACTACTCCCCCTTACATTCGATCTTAGGGTATTTATCTACTTGCCCAGAGTAGTACCATCCTAATAGTACCAACATGACTCCAAGCGGCTGGGAGACAACCGTCTAACAACCTCCTAACTGCCTAACAAACTTTGTGATTACAGATCGACAAGTGTCCTTGGGACTTACAACATAAACCTAGATACAAACTAAAATGACATGCATTGGTCAAGCAGACCTTATTACATGAATGGTCTTATATGACCTTATTGGAAACAACAAAAATAAACATTAGACACATCATGAAATTAAATGCCTCATGGGGGCCACTGTGAATTAGGTGCTCCTGCACCAATCTCCCTTTCTGTCCTATAGAGCCATCATACCTTGATTGTACCATAGAAATTAGTAGAATTCATGTTTAATCTTGTTAGAAATAGGTGTTATATTGTGGTAGTGGCATAGTTAGATGGTTTTAGGATTGTGAATGGTCACTAGCAAAATCTTGCAAAAACATACCCCTTTTTGCATGTAGGTATTTGACCTCTAGAGATAGCTTAAGAGTTCCTCCTAAAGACTCTGGAGCTATGCAGAAGACATCAAGAGTTGAAGGAAGAACTACAGTTGGCACATGGACCATGAATGACCGAAGATTTTAGAGAAAAGGGAACAACACTTATGATAACAAGTTTCAAACAACAAGCAGGAGTTCTAGTTGCAATTGTGCAATGAAGAGGTCATCGATTCTGTTTATTTTAGTTCTTTTATGTTCCTCTTTTATCGGCCCTTGTGGCTTGTTTACAAACTTCAGTTGAACTCTTGTGACACCTGTAGTGTCACCATATTATCTTTTAGTATTTGATCACATGAATTATGTAATAAGACTTGGATATCTATAATGAACTGCAGTAGAGAATAATTACTCTAAGAATATGTATCAGAACAACACCTGATATATATAGAGAATTAGAAGTAGGAAGATAGTGAGCCTTTTTGTTGCATGGATAGATAGATTGAAAGGACCTTTGAATTTGTGTGCCAATTGCATGCATGTTATGTTTTTGAACAATTTGGAATGAAAGAGTAGATAATTTGGCATCTCTAATTCTGATTTGTTAGTCTAGTCTACTTTCCAATAGTGTGGAGCAAGGGCCCACTCCCACTAACAGAGAGAGGCTAGCATTTCATTCCTTCTTATCTATTTCCAACTTGATAGATTAATTGTTGTTTTCAATCTTAGAATAAATCTTTTCTATTGTGTAATTTACTTTTTTGTTTTGCAATTGATGATTGAATTCTAGGTTAAATCTTGGTTACTAGTTATTCCTTCCTAGTTAGATTTCTTTCCAGCAATATGTGTGGATTCGTTATTAGATTCATTTTCTAGCACTTAGATGTATTTTTCAGTATTGAGTAAATGCATGAGCTTAATTAGGAAGTTAGTTTAATTCTAGGAAATAGTTTGAGACTGTTAGTTGTTAGTTCTGTTGCAAATTGTCATAGATACACTACCCTGGATTGACAATAATGATATTTAAATGCAAGGTACAACAACCCTTGTCACTTACCCATCTCACACTTCTACAGCTATTGGAAAGACATTAATAAACTTATTCACTCTCATGTGTTTCATGGGAAGAATAGGAATATCTTTATTCCATATTGCTAAACAATATTGACAAATAAATCAATAAATTACCATTTAAATGTTCCAATTACCCTGTGCACATATGTGTGTTATATTTAAATAAATATACACACATATGTACATAGTTGTACAAGTATATATTGATTTAATAAAATAAGTTGAAATCAATTCCTTTATATATATAACGTTTCTATATGTGTGTGTGTATGTGTGTGCGTGTGTATGTGTATGTGTATGTGTATGTGTATGTGTGTGTATATATATATATATACATAATATGTATATACACATATATTTACATACACAAACTATACATATATATGTGTATGTATGTGTGTGTATATATATATCAATTACTTTATTCTTTTTGAGAATTTAATAATTTAAAATTATCCGTAGAAGAAATCCATGAGAGTTATATCTAATACTCAAATGACCAACCATACTGATCACAAACCCCATCTATATGCAACTATACTAATGTGAATAAGTGTGTGTGTGTGTATCATGCATGACGACCTTAGAATTGCTATGTCCTTCTCCTCTATGATACTCTACCTTCGGGAGGAGGTTGTGGTGGATCCTATCGCACTTAGACATCAAATTGTAGTTAGCCCACAACAACTGATATCAATATATAACCATACTATATTCAAATCAATGTATGCTACTATAACATAAAGCATATCAACACATTTATAACAATGTAGAAGAAACAATCAACCAGATAGTTCAGAAGGTAACATATATCACCAACATAACATCATTTATGTCTATTCAATATCTACAAATAAACAACACCATGTCATGTACAAAATGGGCTATGACATCCCTCCCCTTTAGGAGTAGTCATCGTCTCGATGATATCCAGAAGTATAGAACTAGAAAAGATGAGGAAATAGTTGTTGCATCTCTACAACATCCTCCTAAGTGGCATTGTCCTTAGAGAACTGATTCCATTACACCTTGCACTGGACCACTTCCCTGTTGTGTAACTAAAGTTTGTGTTGCTCAAGGATTTGCAAGGGCTCTACCTATACCACCCCTGGATCCTGAACCTACAAAGCCTACCAATCCAAAATGTGAGTGGCATCAGGGTGATATGGTTTCAACAAAGAAACATGGAAAACATCATGTAACTGAGAGAGAGAGAGATGGTGGTAAGTCCAATCTATAAACCACAAGCTTAATCTCATCTAAAATATCAAAAGGCCCCACTTATCTAGGAGCTAGTTTTGTTAACAATGCAAAGATTCAATGTTGGTCTTCTCTTTGTTGCATATGGGTTGTTTCAGTTTTGTCTAGATCACTAAGTATGTCCCCTATATAAAATGTATAATCTTTGATATGCATATAAAGACATGTTTGGTTTTGTTGATGTTTTATTAGATGCATCTCCTTCCTCTTTGCTACTCTTGACTTTGTTGCCTAATGGAGTAGGCATCAGTCCATATTAGGAAATGATCAATCACCTTCATTTATCAAACTTTCATCATATTAGTTGTAGGAGTAGGGGTAGGATTGGATTAGGTTCCACATGTTGTCCATGATTCAATATTATAACTAGGGATCAATCTGGAGCAATGCAAAAATGAATCATGTTCATGCGTGCCTGCACCTTGTATTGTGTGTATGCTAAGTTAAGTGGATTTGTTTTAAGGGATACCATGTTGTTATCATTTGAAGGTAAACCTACAGTGTGTAGAAATCATCTATATTGAGGTAATTGGGTGGCTATTTGTTCTTAATTCAATGACAATATTTGGAGGCAAGTCAATAGGTTGGGTTTAGCCACCAAATTTTTAGTTATTCATCTAGTTTTGGACCTCTAGGAATACCCTCCCAAGTTTAAGCTAAGCTCAAAGAGGACAGAAAACCCCACTCTTGTTCATTGGCCATAACCATCCTCAATCTATGGATGAGCCTCTTTCTCACCTTCCTGACGACACCCCTAACCTAGAAGGAGGAGAAATACTCTAGGATTTTGGACCCGTGGTTTTGGGACCCAAAAGAATGGTGTCATTTCCGAGGATATGTTAATCTAAAAAATATTTTGAAGACCTCTACAACAATGATTGAATTTTTATGTGTAGTTGTTGCTAGGTGCATTTTATTGCATGTAGTGTTTGGCCTCTCGTCAACTTACACCAACAAAATGGTGTCATTGCTAGGGAAGGCATTGCTAGGTTAAAATTAAATGAAGACTCTACTGGTGAGTGGAACCCAGAATCAATTTATGGACTTGAAGATCAATCACACTTCAAGGAGTTCCTCTTTGGAAGAGGTTGCGACTCTATTGTCAAAAAGAAAGTGCGTTGTTGTCGCAATGTGTTTGTTGTTGGTGATTCAAAAACTCATCTCATTTTACAGCAGTGGAATGTTAAAGGTACACATCATTCTTTCTTCCTATCTTTTCAGATACCATTGCTTTTGTTGGTCTCCTACACTGATTTAACAACTAAGCCCGTAAATTTATGACTCAGAGATTGGACATCTAACCTAAATAGTTGTCTTAATCACTATGAAGATGCATTTAACTTGTCAACCCAGGGACGTGAACTTGAAATGGGTCAACGCAGTATGTGCACTAGGAACTTCCAAAGTAGCCACATTCATTCTACAGCTAAGAAAGACAATGCTAAAAATAAACTGCTTGGAAAGAAATAACATAAATGCTAAACATCAACCAACAGCTATGCTAAGCTATAGTGCATGACAGAAAATGAAAATCTGGGCAAACAAACAGGAAACTACTATCTATTTTGGCTGCAGGAACAGACAGAATGGAATTCTAGTGGCTGCAGGAACATGCAATGCCAGATTTAACTAATTGCTTAACAGAAAATACAACTAAACTAAAGGATGGAATGCTCACCAAGTGGGCCCCCTTGGACGAGTATCCCTTAAGACAAATGTAAACTCAGAGATGTGAACTTATAACCTCATTTTATTCATTGGAAAACATGAGTACAACTGAACAACTTAACTGTATTGTTGAAAACTTAATAATGCAAGTACAACCTCAGATTAATCAATCCCTCAGAAGGAGCATCTGAGTCTTATTTATAGAAAGAAAACTACAAAACCAACTACCTAGCAAGGCAGTCAACTCCAACAAAATAGGAGGACGCCACTTTAGGGAAAGCATAGAAAGTGGAGAGGAGGTTATGCATGCGTGGACTCTAGTCAAGCATGGTCGCTTCAACGCAGATCTAGTACAACAATAACTCAGATATTTGCTCAACAAGTAATTAAGACCAGTTACAAGGCGGTTATCTTCCCTCCATTTGACATTTGAACAACCACCTTGTTTGACTTTGATGGCGAGTAACCAACTGGCAGAATCTTCCTTGACTTTATAGGTTGCTAATTATATCTACATAACAATATTAGTACGCACAATAATTGCATATCTGTAACTATCTTAGAGTAACATTCATTAACCACATGTAAAATTAACATAGATAGTTCATATAGCATGTCAATGTCATTAAAGATTATAGGAAATAACCTATGCCCAATATCTTATGGTTTCGAGGAAATGTCATGAAAAGATCAAGATCTAAGTACCAAAGTCCATGATAACTACAACAAATGGATAATAAAGTCTAACAAAATTGAGTCATAAACTAGACTCATCACTCCCCCCAACCTAAGACTTTGTTGGTCCTCCAGTAGAGGAAGGGTTGTTCTTCTGTTTGGTCAATGCCCTGAAATTAGCAATTGTTAGCTGTCCTATATCAGTTTCTGCAATGCGTGAGTTAGGATCCCAATAGAACCCTTGTTGTCTATCCAATCTATTCCATCTCTGCCTCTCTTCAACAATATCATATTGGTAAAACCTGTAATTTGGCAAAGGCCACAATAGGATAGGTGGTTGGAAAATTAAGGGAAGCTAGAATTGCCCCTTTGTCCTCCCAATTTGTATATATCTATCCACTCTTTTACATGCTACATCATAGTTCTGGAGAGAGTGAGGCTCTCCTTGTTTTAGTTCATCAGACAAATTGTTCCACCTTTGTGCTAAATGTCCCTTTACAAGTTCTCCAATAGTGTTTGCAACCTTCTCATATTCTCTGTAAGTTGCTTCTCTCTCAGGCAGGATTCTATTGCCATAGCTTGGTCTATAAATCATTATGTGCCAATCATTGAAAATGCTTCCTGGATTTCTAGATTCAACTCTGATGGGTAGGGGAGTGTTGAATTCTGTTTGCTTATAAGCCCTGAACTGTTGTCCCCAACTAATATCATTTTGTATCCAGGACATAAATGCCCTTAATTGAACATCCCCAACATACAACAAGGGATTCCACTCATTATCTTGGGACACAGCATAATTATGTAAATAGAATTCACACAACAAATTCTTCATTTCAAGAGGAGAAATCCGATAAGCATTGAAAAATTTAAGAGGAGACTCAATGGAAGGATTCAAACCTGAAACAATCCTTGCTATTTTAAAAGAAAGATACTTCTCCTTTAAATACAGAGCATAGACCCTTGAAGGAGTCCTACACTCTAATACCTAAGGCACTAAGGCTGCCATGTTATCCATTCTCTCCTTTAAAGTTGCAATTTTTGCATTCTTATCTTAAAGTTCTTCATCTTTCTTTTGAATTTCTTTCTTTAGCCTGCGCTTCTCCTTTTTCCATTCTTCTTCTCTCCTCTGCATTTCATTCCATAAATTTACAGCTACCATATGCATTAAAAAAATAGAGAGCCTATGTATTCCTACCAATAGTTTTCCTGGCACTGAAGGTTGCTCTTCATATAGCACTAACTGCATGGTTCCTAAATGTTCAGCCAATTCAGGCTACAGGGCTTCTTGCTGTAGGAACTCCTGATTATCTTCATGTCCCTGACTCCCAATTTGTTCAGCGGCAGCAGCAAGGTCTGCCAATGTTACATTTGTTGCTTCCTCAAATATATCCTTTTCTTCAACGTTCTCATGCCCCATTGGAGCCTCTGCATCTTCTGGTAACATTTCTTCAACCCTAGGGCTTCTCTGTGGAGGCACACCAAAGGTTGGCTCAACAAGTCTTGATTTCCTAGGAGGGTTCTCATGTTTTTCTTCAGCTACAAGAAGACTAGTGTCAGCCTTCTGTTTCTTAGAACCTGGCACTCCCGTTCGTATAGTTTGCTTTTTAGCTTTACCCTTTCTTATTTCTACCTTTTTCTTCTATGCCCTAGTTTGAATTAGGTTGCTCAGAGGAACATCATCATCAGAATCTGAAGAACTCACTTTGTCTGAATGCTTTGCCTCAGAAGAATTAATCTCAATAGCTTGTTCAGCTGCAAGAGGGTTTGCACCAAAAGTTGAGGTTCCCGGAGTAGCTTCAACAGAACTCACTCTTCTCCTAGTCCTACAAGGTTGAGGCACAACTGTAGGTCAAAAATGCCTTGGTCTAATTTGGTCAATATTTAAGAATTCTTCCCAAGTCATATCAGACACATCATGCAGAGACTTTTCAACTAACAATTTGATCAAACAATGGTGGGAAACAGAATTAGCCCTACCTTTTTGGGTCTCGGCCACCATGATTGAGAGAAGGTGGTATAGCATGTTTGGCACATTCATTCTTCTCCCATGCCTCATATGATTTAGCAGTTTGAAATGCACAGAATGAAGATTCGATTGATGACCTTCACAAGTAATGTACCTCACAACATGAACAGCTACTTGCTTCCATGGCTCAGGTAGAGAGGTTATATTGGCTCCCTATTTATCTACAATTATTGGAGGGTCACAAGGTTCTATAAATTCGGCCCTAGCTGACCTGGTGTCTCTGGTAACAGGGTAATTCTCACCATCGACAGGCAACCCTGTAACTTCTGCAATTCGTTCTTCAATAGCCAATACCTCTAACCCTTTTATCGTGGCCTTACCTTTAGATAATGTCTGGGCAAATTCCAATTTAACATCTTCCTTAAAACCATTCAGCTTCAAGAAATAATCTAACCACCCACAATTTCTAAACTTGACCTAGCTGGGTGCATCCTGCAGTAATACGTCATGAACCGTGGGTTCATTTTGAATTAATCCACCTCCCATTGTTTTAGTTGTTTGAAAACAATCACTCTGTAAAGTTTTTCTTCCTGCAAAATTTTTTTGAAAACTAAACTTCACCTTCTTGCAACACTATTAAGTTTTCAATCACCAATGTCGTCTGAATTTTCCTTATTTGGGAACACAAGATTATGACAAGAGTAGTACAAGCAGTAAGGAGTAATCAATGAAGGCTATCACCTCACACTTGCGAGCCGTCATCTCACTCAGAATTCAAATCAACTCAATTTTAAACTTTGCTAACATGCTAGCGTGAAGCACATGGACTGACATGTGGACATGGTATTCACACTCCCTCCCCAACCTAAATTTGAGCATGTGTCCTCGCATGCGGAATGGTGATGCGTGACTGGACGGGGCAGGGAATAATTACATGCTATGGAGAACATCGACATCAATTTACAATAATCAAATGAATGTACTAAAAGATAATTAAGATATAACAAAGTAAAGCGCACGTACCTTAATGTGTGTAAGATCAGTTGCAAAAATCATGGAGAAAGTACCGGTCACTTTTTAATAATTTGATTGAGCAATGAATGAAAGTGGAGTGGAAGAAAGTGAGGTGGGATGAAGTGAGATCATGGCAACGTAATGGAAGAGAGAATGGTGGATATGGATGGTGGATGGGTGAATGAATGAAGAAGTGGACCCCCACAAAAGTGGAATTCTTTATTATGACAAGTGTCATATCTTGGTTAGCCAGAAGGAGGGACACCAGGTCCACTACCTTTGGCTGCAGAAAGTTCAAGAGTTGCATGTTGATTGAATTGTTGCAGGAATTCTTCCTTCGAAGTTGGCTTGTGATACAACTTGAGGCGATGACCATTGACTAACAACTTAAATCTGATAGGGTCAATGGTGGTAAGTTGAACAACACCATTGGAGAAAACTTCAGCAACCTCATATGGTCCTAGCCACCTTGTCTGCAATTTCCCTGCATTATCCTGATACCTTGAGTCATAGAGCAATGCCCAGTCACCTGGATGGAATTTCTTATCTTTGATGAATTTCTCATGCCACTTTATTCTCTGATTCTGCACCACCTATGTGTGATGCAAGGCTGCTTTCCTCATCTCATCCAAAGCATTGAGCTGCATGATTATGTGCTTTTGTGCCTTAGAGATATCCATCCCCAAGTCTATTGCAGTCCGAAGGGTCTTATGTTCAAATTCAATAGGCATCATAGCTATTTTTCCATACAGTAACTCAAAAGGAGTGAAGCTTGTGGTTGTTTTCCAGGTTGTCCTATAGGCCCAGACAGCTTCTGGCAGCCTGTTTGCCCAATCCTTCCTATGGACAGCCACAGTTTTGGTCAGAATGGCTTCAATTTCCCTATTAGTCACCTCAACTTGGCCATTGGCTTGAGGGTGATAAGGAGTAGATTTCTTGTGCCTTATGTTGTACTCATTGACTAGTGATGTAACTAGGGTTGAGGTGAATTGAGCTCCTTGATCAGTCACTAACTCTCTGGGGACTCCATATCATGTGAAAATGTCCTCATAAAGAAATTATGCAGCCTTGTTATCTCTTGCATGCTTCATGGCCTTAACTTCTACCCATTTGGTTACATAATCAGTGCATACTAAGATATAGGATTTACCATTGGATGGAGGATCAATGGGTCCTACAAAATCTAATCCCCACTTATCAAATGGAGTAATCACAAGCTGAGGGTAAAGGGGCATCTCATTAGATTTGGTTGGCCATCCAATCCTCTGGCATCTGTCACATTTCTTTGTATATCTCCCTACATCCTTGTGAAGTGTGGGCCAGTAATAACCTGTATTCAAAATCTTCATTGCTGTCCTTTTTGCTGCAAAATGCCCTCCACATGGTTCATTGTGGCATGCATGCAAAATGTCATATATTTCATCTTCTCTCACACATCTCCTCATGACATGGTCTGGTCCAGTGTAGAACAAACATCCAGCAATCCGTGAAAAAGGAAAAGACTTTTCAATGAGCACCCTTCTCTCCTTTGGAGAGAAATGAGGAGGGACTCTTCCTGTGACTAGATAATTAGTTGTGTCAGCATACCAAGATGTTTGTACAGTGATTGAAAACAAATGTTCATAAGGGAAAAAATCATCAATGACTTGGTTGTCCTCTGATGTAGTTAGCCTTGAAAGAAAGTCTGCAACAACATTGGCCTTCCCTGGCTTATCCACAATAGTGATGTTAAATTCTTGCATTAACAACACCCATCTTGTTAATCTACCTGATATCAAAGGTTTGTTCGTAAGATACCTAATGGCTGCATGATCTGTGTGCACAAAGATTTGATAGCCTGTTATGTAGTGCCTGAATTTGTTGAGTGCATAGATTACTACCAGTATTTCCTTCTCTGTTACTGTATAATTGAACTTAGCTCCCTGCAAGTTTTTGCTGACAAAATAAATAGCATGTTCAATGGCTCCTTCTTTCTACCCTAAGACTGCTCCTATGGCATAATCTGATGCATCAATATGAATGTGGAAAGGGAGTTCCCAATTGGGCCCTTTAAGTACAGGAGCATGAGTTAATGTTGCATTTAAATCAAAAAATGCCTTATTACAGTCTTCATTCCACTGAAATTCAGCATCCTTCGTGAGAAGAGTATACAATGGGGCTGCCATTTTGCTGAAATTCTTGATGAAACATCTATAGTAACCTGCATGACCCAAGAAGCTTCTGACATCTTTTTGCTTTGCAGGAATGGGCAGATTGATGATGACTTCAATCTTTGTTGGGTCTACCTGAATTCCTTTTGGAGAGATATAGTGGCCAAGCACTACTCCTTCCTACATCATCATGAAGCACTTTGTACTGTTCAGGGAGAGATTGTGGTCTTCACATCTCTCCAACACCTTCCCTAAGTTTCCCAATGCCTCTTCAAAAGTAGCACCATAAGTAGTGAAATCGTCCATATAGATTTCCATGCAATCATGTGAGATATCTAAAAATATGCTAATGACTGCCCTTTGAAAAGTTGTAGGTGCATTGCATAAGCCAAATGGAAGCACTGAGTAGGCATATGTCCCCCAAGGATAGGTAAATGTTATTTCTCTTGGTCCTCTGGTGCAATCTGTATCTGATTGTAACCGTTGAACCCATCCAAAAAGGAAAAGTACTGCTTTCCTACAAGTGAGTCCAATACCTGGTCTATGAAAGGAAGGGGAAAATGATCCTTTTTGGTTGCAAAGTTTAATTCTCTGTAATCAATATAGACTCTCCATTTCCCTCCCTTTTTGGGCATGAGAACCAGAGGAGACACCCACTAGCTATCTAAGATTGGGTAGATAAATCTTGCATCTAATAGCTTCTGTCATTCTTCTTTGACAATTTCTCTTAATGCAAGGTTGATTCTCCTTTGTGGCAGTCTTACTAGTGTACAATCTTCCTTTATGTAAATCCTATGGGTGCATAATGTGGGATCTAGTCCTTTCATGTCATGGTAATCCCATGCAAAGGCATTCTTGTGTTTCTTTAACAAGTTTGTCAAAGACAACTGTTGTTCTTGAGTCAATTTGTTGTTAATATTCAGATATCTTTCTTCTGAAATCTCCACTTGAGTTGTTAACTCTACCATAGTTGCTTCACTAATGCTTGGTACCTTGATTTCTTGTGGAAGTAATGTATAAGACATACATGTTGCTGCAGGAAAGGTGGGAATAAGCGTCTTCACTGGATCAACAAAATGAGAGGCTGATGCTTCCTCTACTTCACAATGATTCTGAATTATGTTAGACAACACCTCATCTTCCTCTTGAAGCTACATGAAAGAACTTCTGCCTAACATCATAAGATGTTCCATAGAATTAGCTTCCTCGGCCTCTTCACCAACATGTGGCCAAACAGGATTATCCATATCATGAGATGGCTGTATAGGTGGGTAAAGAACAAGTTTTTTAGTGCTTCTCCCATCAGAGATGGTCATGTCTCCTGACCGACATCCAATATAAACATCAGTTGTGGCTATCCACGACCTTCCCAGAATGATGGGGTACCCTCCCAATGTAGCTTTAAGAGAAAGTATCATGAAATCAACTGGATATTCCCATGAGTCCAAGGATACAACAAGGTCCTCTACTATCCCATCAGGTTTAACAGTAGAACTATCAGCAATTACAGGATAGTAGGGGTAGGTCTCATGTTTGCAACATTTAGTTGATGCAGGATATATTTGGTCATTACATTTATCGTTGCTCCTAGATCAATCAGAGCATTTCTGATTTGGATCCCATTTATAACAACGCCTACCACAGGACTCCCTAGATCATTATATTTGGGAATAGTCACTTTCCCAAGCATGATGTCAGCCAACTATCCCACCACATGAACCATAGTGGGGTCTTTCCTTTTTCTACCTGACTTCTTAAGACATGCTTCCTTGATTGCTTTGCCATATATAAGAACATCTTTTATGGCCTAAAATAGAGGGATCTTGACACATACATGTTTCAACTGCTCTAGAATGTCAAAGGTGGGTTCCTCTTTCTCTTCCTTTTGTTTCACAATTTCTAACCTTTGTGGAAATGGTGGCTCTTGTGCAATCTGCTTGACTAGTACTGGTTCAGGATTTTCAGGTGCATTTGGCTGAATGGGGGCATTTAAAGGCTCCTTTTCCTCCTTGGGAAGCTCAATAATGATGGCTCTGGAAGGAGCTACTAAGGTAGTTCCTGAATGTAGGTGGATGTCACTTACATTCACAACATATGCAGGGAATTGATTGGGATCAGCAGAGTATACTGGCTGCTGTTGTGGTCTATTATTTGGGTTAGGTGAAGGCTGAGCTGGTAACTGAGTAGGTTTAGGTGTATTTGAATTGGAACTAGCAGGTGGAGGCATTATAGCAGGCTGTTGGGGCTGAGAAGGTGGCTGCATATAATTAGTTGTTTGGTTTGGCCATTGTTGTCCTACCCTCCATTGAGATGTTTGCTGCCAATTTCTTGGAGGTGACTGCCAATTCCCCTAAGGTTGTTGCCACTGGGGTGCATGGTTTTGGTAATTTTGCCAAGTGTTTGGGGGGTTGTTCCAAGGCTGAGGTGAATATCCTCCATAGTTAGATGGAGATGGTTGTTGCCATTGGTTACCAGATGCATAAGTATTAAAATATGGTCCAACAAATGATAATGGATCTGGTGACATACCTTGTCTTGGAGCCCATGGCCTCCTTTGTGCAACATAGTAGACTTGATCTTCTTCAACTTGGATTGGCTTGAACTCAGGTGGAATCTACTTACTATCAATGTTAGCTACCATCTTGCATCTGCAGTCCCTCTTCTTTTGTCTGCAATGAGGACAATATTCTGCCAACATTGCCTCGACCTCTTCGTGCTTCATTTTTGCCTTAAGTGTGTCTAGCTGGGTGGCCATATTAATTATAATATCTTGCTTAAAATCAGACAGTAAGTGACTTATCTCCATCCTTGAAACTCCATTGGTAGAGGTTTTGCCCATAAGGGAATGGTAACCTCTTCCTTTCTTCATGGCTGCTCTGGAATAATTCTGGCACAACTTCTTAATATCCTCCCAAGGCACTTGGGTAATATCTCCTCCTCCCATTAAATCCAAGGCATCCGTACAATGCTCACTTATTCCTCTGAGGAAGAATAGTTTCTGAGACTCCTCATTGAGTGTATGATGGGGAGATTTTTGTAAACAAAATAGGAACCTTAAGATGTAATCCTCCAAACTTACATCCTCTTTTTGCTGCATTCTGAAAATATCATTTCCTCTCATATCTCCACCCCTATAGTAGTCTTTATACTTCTCAAGAAATTTCTCTTTCATCTCATCCCACGTATTGACAATATCACTACCTAGACCCATAAACCACCTCAATGCAGCATCTTTCATGGTAGTAGGAAACAGCTTAAGCCTATGAGCATCAGTGGTGTAGTCATAGCTTCTGCAGAGGATATCAAATTCATACAAGGTGTCTGGGTCCTCAATTACAAGTCCATAGAACTTGGGGAGAACTGAAGCAGGGATGTTTTTGAGGTTATCCATTTCATTTTGATGAGCAATAGGAAATCGAAAGGTTGGTTGATTGGTTCCATTTTGGGCAGCCATAGTGCTTCGCTGATTATCAAGGCAAATGGATTGTCAATCAAGTTTTGGGCAGCTTGTTCTTCAGAGGATGTTTCAAAACTATTCAAATCGGGGAATGCATCAAGAAAAGGATTCAATTCTACTTCTTTTGCTGGGTAATTTGGATCATTAGGAAGGAATCTCCCTAAAGCATCTCTTCTTCTGCCTCTATGCATGCAATATACTCAGTATCAGCCAACTCACACAAAGAATGTTGTGAATGGATTGTGGATCGTTACTTCCTAAATGAAGGATATACTAAGAGCACACTTTCAAAAATACTTCTACAATAAATAATACTAAAGATGACTCCAAAGATCTTCCTAGTTTGACACCATCCCCGGCAACGATGCCAAAAATGTTGGTCTCCTACAATGATTTAACAACTAAGCCCATAAAGATGACTCAGAGATTGGACATCTAACCTGAATAGCTGTCTTAATCACTATGAAGATGCATTTAACTTGTCAACCCAGGGACGTGAACTTGAAATGGGTCAGCAGGGTATGTGCACTAGGAACTTCCAAAGTAGCCACATTCATTCTACAGCTAAGAAAGACATAATGCTGAAAATAAACTGCTTGGAAAGAAATAACATAAATGTTGAACATCAAACAAAAACTATGATAAGTTATAGTGCATGACAAAAAATGAAAATCTGGGCAAACAAACAGGAAACTACTTTGTCTGATTTGGCTGCAAGAACAAACATAAAATGGAATTCTAATGGTTGTAGGAACATTCAATGCCAGATTTAACTAACTGCTTAACATAAAATACAACTGAACTAAAGGATGGAATGCTCACCAAGTGGGCCCCCCCTTGGATGAGTATCCCTTAAGACAAATGTAAACTCAGAGATGTGAACTTATAACCTCATTTTATTCATTGGAAAACATGAGTACAACTGAACGACTTAACTATATTGTTGAAAACTTAATAATGCAAGTACAACCTCATATTAATCAACCCCTCAGAAGGAGCATTTGAGTCTTATTTATAGAAAGAAAACTACAAAACCAACTACCTAGCAAGGCGGTCAACTCCAACAGAATAGGAGGACGCCACTTTAGGGAAAGCATAAAAAGTGGAGAGGAAGTTATGCATGCGTGGAATCTGGTCAAGCATGGTCGCTTCAACGCAAATCTAGCACAACAGTAACTCCTATATTTTCTCAACAAGTAATTAAGACCAGTTACAAGGCGGTTATCTTCCCTCCATTTAACATTTGAACAACCACCTTGTTTGACTTTAACGGCGAGTAACCAACTGGCAGAATCTTCCTTGACTTTATAGGCTGCTAATTATATCAACATAACAATATTAGTACACACAATAATTGTGTATCTGTAACTATCTTAGAGTAACGTTCATTAACCACATGTAAAATTAACATAGATAGTTCATATAGCATGTCAATGCCATTAAAGATTATAGGAAATAACCTATGCCCAATATCTTAGGGTTTTGAGGAAATGTCATGAAAAGATCAAGATCTAAGTACCAAAGTCCATGATAACTACAGCAAATGGATAATAAAGTCTAACAAAATTGAGTCATAAACTAGACTCATCAACTTTCTTGGTAAAGAAACACACATTAGTAATGCCTCCACTTTCTACCTAGCATTGTAGAAAGTTGTAGTCATGGATTCTAGGTATGAATTTGAAGACTCTAGGGATAATCCTTCATATGTATCTTCTTATGTTTTAGACCCTAGAAACTATGATGCCCATGACCATTATAGTGATGCTTGTTCTAGTCATGGCTCTGCATTTTATACAATCCCAAACTTATATGCACCCATGCAAAATCATAATGAACTTGCTAGGCAACAATATGAAATTGAAAAAAGAAATCAACTGATAGAGTACATGTTGTAGCAAGAAAAAGAAATAGAAAATTATATTAGGTTGCTAGAGTTTAGGGTACAATTTGATGCTTGCCCATACTCATGCTGACAATACTCCAAAGGATGACAAGTTGCTAGATGTTAATCATTGATTGGTTCTTCATCTAAGATTTTGAAGTTGATGAGCTTCGGGAGGGAATGTAAGTCATTCCATGTTTGAGACCTTAAAATTGATGACCAAGGTTAACTAATGAGTCATCCGAAGAGTTTCCTTCTCTAAATATGTGAATGGCCTTGGTCTCTTCGAACTCACTAAATATAGTTTTGATTTCCTCAATAATATCAATATAGGACGAGTGAGGTATAGCTTTAGAATTTATTATATCAATAATGTTTTTGGAATCCCCTTCTAAAACCAACTTACGAATACCTTTGTCTTTAGCCAACTTAACTCCTTGCAGGTAGTGGAGGCTTCAACAAAGTTGTTAGTTTGTAATCCTATATTTTTCACAAAAGCACCTAAGACTTGACCTTTGAAGTCTCTTAGTACCCCACCCCATCCCACTTGCCTTGGGTTCCCTTTGGTCGATCCATCAAAGTTGATCTTATTCCATCCAGGATCAGGAGGCCTTTGTGTTTAATTGTTTTTATTATGGTAAGCAGCAAAACAAAGGTGTT
Organism: Cunninghamia lanceolata; assembly: GCA_027924645.1. Taxonomy (NCBI): domain Eukaryota; kingdom Viridiplantae; phylum Streptophyta; class Pinopsida; order Cupressales; family Cupressaceae; genus Cunninghamia; species Cunninghamia lanceolata. Next base: position 11,298,113 of record BSBN01001272.1, on the reverse strand, counting down.
GATCCCTTACAAAACAACCAAGAGGGCAACCAAAACAGGCCCAAAACTGACCAGAACTAGTGCACAGACAACACATTGACAGAACATTAACAACACATTAACAGTAGTAGATTAAACCATACATAATAAAAAACCAACAACAAAATCATAACATAGAAAGGACATGACTAATTAAACAGTTGCTCCCAGTCATGAGTAAGGAAATTGTACATTTCCTCATAATGCTTTGCACTATCCACTCTAGTCCCCTTCTTTCCTAGCTCAGAATCTTGCAGAATATCCAGGGTGGTAGTAAAGTGATGCATAATCTTTGTGGTAAAGTGAGTTAGGGTCCTGAACTTCTTCTCCAACTCATCCAAATTACTCTTTATACCAATAACCTTAATGGTAGTTTAGGAACAGGTAGCACGGTCCTTATTAACATTAGTTTGAGTGTTAGTGTGAGAAGTTTCATTATCTAACTAGTTCTATTTTGACTATTAGACCTATTCACACCTTAGCTTAAGTTCATTTAGAGGATAGGATTCCCTTTTGTCTCACCTCATGTGGACTCAACACATGTCCTCACACTTGTCTCAAGTGTTCTACATGTGTCATGCACTTTTGAGGGGTAGTCAAACTTAGAGTCCTACCATCTTACCTCATCAACCTTGCCTATATATGCAAGGTCTCTTTTTACATTTCACAAGCTTCACATTTGATTCACTTGTATGATAGTTTTGGCTTTCATTATGCATGTTCAACTTTGTGGAAGTGTTATTTGATTTTGCAAGTTGATATTGGCTGCTCCAACATGGTATTAGAGTGAGCTTGCAAATCCCTTCTCACTTTTTAGTTGAATCTCGCACCTAGCCTTATCAATGATGCATCGTGGAGCCTAATGGACCTCATCGTTGAGTCTGAAAGGGCCAAATCAATATAGATTGACTATCCAAAAATTGCATTTGGTCACATGGAATTTTTTTGGTTTTTTTGGCCTTATACTTGCATAGTACGATTGTACCATATGGAATTGTATGGATTGTACATATTTTGGAGATTGAAAACACAAAAAAAATTAGCAGAGGGGACCTCAGCTCTGCCACCCTCTACTAAAATATTGTGGTCAATTTTTGGTTCATTTCATCTAGTTTTTATACGAATGATGACATGGTTCTAGGCCTCTCAACCTAGTTTCTGACCACTCAGCCTTCACACTGAGCTATTGGCCCCATCCGATCTCATCAATTTGGACTTGCTCATTTTCAAAGGGAGTTGGCCCCAAAACCTTAGCTAGAAATAAGCTTTCTTTCTCTGTTCTGACAGCTTAATAGTTTTAGGCCCAATCAGGCTGCTCTTTTGCCCTACTCTGCCCTTTTTTAGGGTGTAAACCAAACCAAACCCTATTTTGGAGTGTGCATGGTTTCTTCACAGTCTTCATTTGAGTGTGGTCAACATTGAAGATCTTGCAGGCCGAAGCCATCAAGAAGCCATAGTCAGAGTCGTGGTTTCCTTCCATCTGTTGAGGAACTCTACAATTTCTATAGGTGGAACTGCCAAGGTTTTGGGGGCTTCACCGCCCACACAATCAAGCCATACCACCACTTTTTATGTCCAATCTATGGCCCAGTTGTAGTTAAAATATTTCAATAGGGGTTTCTATTTTGGAGGATCATGGTCCTCATTCTTTGCATCTTGAGGTTCATTCATTGGTCGTCATTCTCTAAAAGAGTGGTCATGACTTCCAATCCATATTTTGCCATTTAAGGGGTCAAGATGATGTTTTTTGTTGCAGGTCAAGAGTTCCATTGTCATGGTCGAGGGTTTCTACTGAGGTTGTCAAAGTCCAACTTGTAGAGTCAAGGTCTTTGTTCATGGTCATCGTTGCAATTGAGAAGTCAACTTCTCAACATCCACGCCAAGGTCAAGTCTAAATCACCACCTGTGGTCTTTGACACTATCAACATTAACATTTGTTGTTGGATGTCATTTTTCCTTGAAGCTTTGGTTGCCATATTTCCAATGTTTACAGGTCAACATTCATCCATGGTCGTCGTTTGAATCTTAACAGTTGAAGGTTTTATATTATCTGCAGTCTTCCATCAACCCAACGTTCTTCCAACAACTCACAGTTACTCTTCACACTGCACATCCTCTCCAGTTTGGTCATAGTTACTCTCCCAATGGGACTCCCTTCCACCAGCCACCACTCTCTGCTTGTGCAGGAGGCGCCACTCCTTCCACCGATGGTTATGGCATGTTGATTTGAGTTTTAAATGTTACTTATAACAATTGTTTTTGACCAACAATTATTTTTCATACAACAATTTTATTTGTTACAACGTTTTAAATACTCTACAAGTTGTGGTTTCCTTCTAACTACTAGACACTACAAACATAACTACAGTTTTTGTTAAAGCCACATTTAATGTTGATTTTAACATTTAATGTTAACTTTGGATGCTAGTAGTTTAGCTAGCATTCTTGTAGCCATTACAATTACAAGTAACAACTAACCACGACATTTTATGTAACAGCTAGTGGTTTATAAACGACTAGCACTTAGTATTATTGGTGTTTAGGAGGAAAAGGGGAGAAATGGGTTGGTTTAGGTTTCAAAGGAAAATCCTCCCTTCTCAAACATTCAAGGGCATATCAACTGAGTTGAATCTCCACTAAGCGAGAGCATTCATCTATCAGGTTGGGTTGCCTCTTGGAACGATGCAGAAGCTCAGATGTATCAAACAATATCTCAATTTAATGCTCAATTACTCTTAAAACCCTAAATAAGCAAAACAGTAAGCAAATCAATAAATTACGACAAATCCTTTCAGACTAAGGTGAAGGACAAAGATATTTAACTCATTGTTTTTTGAAGTTCAAAATGCGGAACGGTCAAGGACACTGGGACTAGCACCCTAGTCTAATGTACTATTTTCTGCATGGAATCTAGATCTCCTTCCGACACTATTATTCACTATATCTCTCATTTCTGCCTCGAAAAAGGTGGAGGATATTGGTGGGAGCACCCGTGTCCTGAAATGTTAAACTTTGTCCTATTTCTTTCAGATCCCAAATCTTTGTTGTCTGTAACTTCCTTCTACAACTCCACTCCGCAAAACTCAATACTTGTAACCTGCAATCACAAAGGAGTGCAGGAGGGGGTTGTGGTGTTTAGAGGCTTGCCTTGGTAAAGCCCCGAAGAGACATTCAATTCTTTTGAACACCGTTGTTAGATAAGAGAGTGTATCCTTGCAAGATAGAGGCAAAATCCAAATGATAAATGATCAAAAACACAATAGATATCACCTTGAAGTGTAGATCTCACATAAATGAAGGCTCTTCAATCACATGAGAAGATGAAGTCAAATTTGAAACCACAAACACAGTAACAATGCTCTGCTATGCAACAATGAATATCTTGAAATCACAAATATGTCTAAAGTTCACAATCTTCTTGTTTACAAATGAAAACCTAAACATGCTTATATATGCAACTACAAACATTTTCGCTGAGAATTTTGTAATTCAAACTTGAGATATTGGCATAGGACCTAAATAATGGTCATAAAACTGACATTTAAATTTAGGGTAGACCCAAAATAGGGCAAGACTAGGGCGCTAGCGCCCAAGTCCACCCTCTTATTTTTGTTCGGGGACCATCAAAATAGCACCCCTAGGTCCTATTTGCCATAAGACTTCAGGGTTTTCTCATTAGGATTCAAAATTAACATGCAAGATGCTCTAAATGCATTCTAAGGACCTGGGAACCAAACCTTAAGAGGGAAAAGCCCCCAAGGGGACATTTTTCGACATAACATTTAGCCCCCACTTTAATGTATGTATAAACACAAGGCCAATACATGCATTAAAGTAAGGTCAACAAACACAACAAACACGCCAAGCATGGTGAAGACACACCAAACACATTGAAGACAGTAATAGTCACGCAAAACACGAAGAAGATAGTTACAGTCATGCAAAACACAGAGAGAAGACAACATTGAAGACACGCAAAACACAGTGAATGCAGTGATTTTTTTTCATTTTCTCATATATGAATGCAAATGCAAGTACAAGGAAAGTAAACACACAACCCAAATGCAGGAGAAGCTCATCACCACCAATCTTGAAACTACATAAGGGGCAATAGACACGCCAAACAAATCTCAAAGTGTAGGAGGAGCTCATCACCACCAGTCTTGAAACTACACTTAAGAACAAACATGCCATACACATCCCAAAGCATAGGAGGAGCTCATCGCCATTGGTCTTGAAACTATGCTTGGGAACAAACATGCCATACACACACATGGAAGACACGGAGAAAACACATAAAACAAGTGATGAAGAAACCTATTGCTAGGTTTGTAGCCATCTCAAGCACATTACAGGCACACACCGATGATTGTGCTTCACCACAACAATTGTCAAAAACACGCTTAAGGGTTAGGATAGTCTTAAATCTGCCCCGCCTACTCAAAGAAATTTTAGAAAATGACAAGATGTGCAATCTCCTTGAGAAATACACCATCCCCGCCTCCGCATAGGGATTAAATGATTGCAATATAGAAAAGAAAGATGTGCACTCACTCAGAGATACAACATCCTGCCTCCGTAGAGGACTTCAAACACGCTTCGTTAGTACTAAAATCATCAGATAACTTACCTTATATATGCCCCCACCTTAAGGTGGTTGATATCATGTACTGATATCAAGTACGTTAAGGTAGAGAGAAAACACACAAGAGAACATGAGCTCTCGCAAAGCCCATGCCCCCAAAGGTGACATGTACTTTACAATTGCCAAATGTTCCCACAAACACACAATTTCCTACAAGAAAAGGTGTTAGCATCCATATAATCATGATATACAATAATGCATATAATCATTCACACCAAGAGCCAAGGAAAGCAAGATCCAAGATAGATAGTGCACAGAGCAGCAGTATTGTTATGTTTTGTAAGTGCGATAAGACAACATCAATATAATATACGGAGTGATTCCACTAGCCAAGTGTCGGATAATATATATCAACCCCATCGCCATGTATGGACTAGGTCCATTTTTTGATGTCTCATTGAAGGGACACTAGGTCCGTATCAGTATTATATGTTGTTCATCATCCACCAGCTAGATAGAACCACTAGAAGAAGGTAAACAATAAATCGAGAGAGGAGAAACAAGTGACATAGGGGCAGTCATGTAGGAGGGTGCCCCCAAGTCACCAACCACAATGCTATGTCCATAAGACACAACACACAACAATGAAAATAGAGGATAAGCAATATAGAAGAATGATGATACAAATAGAAGAAGGGTCACAATAGAGGCGGTATCCTGGTATCCTTGACCTTACAAGAGAATCAAGGGTCATCCTAGGAGGCCTAAACAACACATAACACATCACATGGGAAACACAACACGGAGGTAAAGGGTTAGAAATTCTTACCTGATACAACACAATGTTAACAACATATATATCTAGGAGGAGGCCACCCTTGAGAGCAACTATAATAGGTGCTACAATGAGTGTGACTTAGGGAGGGAGAAATACACTTATTCACTATCCTCTTAGGAGGTGGAAGGAGTGATTTGTTTTAAGTAATCTCGGCATCCATCCGTAAGAGATTTAATGTGAGAGACCTTTCCTCATCCACTAGTGATGCATCTTTTGAAGAGAGAGTATAAGAATGAAGGGAAGGTAACGTGTTGTGAGGATAATTGTTGGTGATTGTATCTCTAGTGGTGTTCAAAGAATATGCAATCAAGTTTTTCACATCCTTAGTGATATCTAAGGGACCTAAACATTCAACCAAAGGAAGGGGATCAAGGGTCTTTACTTCCTTGGTGATGTCCAAAGTACTTGAATATTCAACTAAAGGAGGAAGATTGATAGTATGATTCATAGAGGTTTTGTGTACTATGATAGGCAGAGAGATGAAAGTTCATTGTCTACCCATGGAATGTTCTTAGTTGGAGAGGCTTCTTTATTCACCAATGTTTCATCTTGGCCAGAGAGAGCATTGTAATAAAGTGGTGGTGGGAGCTCTTCGTTCACTAATGCTTCTTCTTGGCCAGAGAGAGCATTGGAATGAAGAGATGGTGGTATGATGTTAAGAGATGTGTCAATGAAATCATCCTCTTGCATCAAAGTGTCCTCATAAGGAGGAACAACTTTGGGAGAGGGATCATAAGGTAAACCTAAGTTATCATCACATGTATTAGCAATAGGAGGTGTAGTGGAATGTCCAACAGAGATAAAGTCATCTAGGACTTCCTCTAACATACTGAAGTCATCACTACTAAATGATGCAACATATTTATTATTTTATATGAATTTAGTGAGATCATCTAATATGGGAGGATATGTTCCCATGAGATTTGTGAAGCTATCAAAATTAGATATATAACAAAGGATTTCATATGTGGAACACATAGAAATATCAACATCATAGATATATGCAATTTGTTTTAAGACTTGAGGATATTCATGACTAAATTTGGAAAAATTATCAATGTCTATGATATATGAAAACAATGCTTCCAAATATGAATAAAAAAAAGTATCCATGATGAAAATATTGAGGAAATCGGGTCTTTAAATAGTAAAACTCACAAATTTCACAATTAATCAAGTAAATGACAAGGCAGGATAACTGAGAGAATTTCACACCAAAGCACTTGTTTGAGGGAAACAAGTAGAAATACACACAGAGTCCACAACAAACAAAGTGGATAGGAGGAAAGAGTACAACACAAAATGTCCAATTGATGATTTTTGAGGTTTTGATCAAGAGATGTGAACAAAGTATATAAACACCTAGTGTTGAAATACACAATGTGTGTTTTAACCAATGTGCCAATTTTCACAAAAAGCTATGAAATGAAGAAAATTTTGAGATTACCAATGAATGTAGGCTTGAATATGAGTTCAAAATCTGAAATTCAAGATATCTAAGATGAATGCAATGAAACAACACCAATTTATGCTTGTTTATGACCTAAAATGCTTGATTTTTCAACTTTTTTCCAATGCAAATGCGTGAAAGAAAAGGTGTTGTAAAGAATTTCAAAAGGAAAAACAAATAATATGTCTAAGAACAGCCCAATGATGTAACAATATCCTTCACAACATGCCTTTGATGCAAGTCTAGAGTGATGACAAGTCAAAACCTATTGAAAATACACCTAAAATATGCAAATTTTCATCAATTTTCAATGTAAATGCCTAATAGAAAGGGTGTTGTAAGGAATTTGAGGAGGGAAGCAAATAATAACTCTAATATTAGTCAAATAATGTAGCAAAATCCCTTACAATATGCTTGTAATGCAATTCTCGAGAGAGAATAAGGCCAAATCTAATGAAAATGCAAGGTTTTCAAACCCTAGACATAAAATTTTGCAAGAAAGCAACTATGATGCAATACTACAATTAGAAATCAGACCTAATGAGTGTTTGAAAATGGTAGTAAAATTTGAAACAAGATTTTGACTACAAACCCTAGCTAATGCAAAACTAGGTTTTTATGAAAAATGCACAATTTCAAGTATTTTTTGACAATTTAAGCATGAAAATGTAATGCAAATGAATACTAAATGATGAATTTCTATAATTTAAATTAGATTTGATGAAAATAACAGAAATTAAATGAAATTAAATGTCAATTAATTCAAATTATGCTAAAATGCAAGCCTAAGATGCCAATTTTTTCAAAATTTTTAATTTTTTTTTGTAATTTTTTGAATGCAATAAGATGAATGAATGCAAATCTATCACATGACACTTAGCAAGGTGCAAAATTCAAACAAACACAAGTTCACCAAAATGTACTATATGAAAAAGGAGGGGGCTTTTTCAATTCAATGTAAGGTGTGGTTAGATCCTCCTTTCACTACATACATTCAAGGGCATATCAATCGAGTTGAATCTCCACTAAGCCAGAGCATTCACCTATCAGGTTGGGCTGCCACTTGGAACAATGCAGAAGCTCAGATGTATCAAACAATATCTCAATTTAATGTTCAATTACTCTTAAAACCCTAAATAAGCAAAATAGTAAGCAAATTAATGAATTATGACAAATCCTTTCAGACTAAGGTGAAGGATAGAGATATTTAACTCACTATTTTTCAAAGTTTGGAATGTGGAACAGTCGAGGATGCTGGGACTAGCACCCTATTCCAATGTATTGTTTTCTACACGAAATCTGGATCTCCTTCCGACACTGTTATTCACTGTATCTTTTGTTTCTACCCCAGAAAAGGTGGAGGACAATGGTGGGAGTGCCCGGGTCCTGAAATGTTGAACTTTGTTCTCTTTCTTTCGGATCCTGAATCTTTGTTGTCTGCAACTTCCTTATATAAATCTACTCCACAAAACTCGGTACCTGTAACCTGCAAGCACAAAGGAGTGTGGGAGGGGGTTGTGGTGTTTAGAGGTTTGCCTCAGTCAAGCCTTGGAGAGACATTCAAGTCTTCCGAACACCGTTGTCAAATAAGAGTGTGTATCCCTGTGGGATAGAGGCAAAATCCAAATGATAAATGGTCAAAAACACAATCGATATCACCTTGAAGTGTAGATCTCACATAAATGAAGTCTCTTCAATCACACGTGAAGATGAAGTCAAATCTGCAACCACAAACACAATAACAATACTCTACTCTGCAACAATCAATATCTTGAAATCACAGATATGCCTAAAGTTTGCAATCATCTTCTTGTTTACAAATGAAAACCTAAACATACTTATATATGCAACTACAAACATTCCCGCTAATAATTTCATAATTCAAACTTGAGATGTCGACATAGGACCTAAATAACGGTCATAAAATTGACATTTAAATTTAAGGCAAACCCAAAATAGGGTAGGACTAGGGCGCTAGTGCCCAAGTCCACCCTCTTATTTTTGTTCAAGGACCATCAAAATAGCATCCCCTAGGTCCCATTTGCCATAAGACTTCAGGGTTTTCTCATCGAGATTCAAAATTAACATGCAAGATGCTCTAAATGCATTCTAAGGACTCGGGAGCTAAACCTTAAGAGGGAAAAGCCCCTACGGGGACATTTTCTGACATAACAACTGCTTAACATTATTTGCTAAAACATTAGTGGTTATTATTAATCATATTGGTTTTAAGTGTCCAAGGGGGCTTCTTTTTCTTTTGGCTATAACTTGCACTTGGAGAGTCAGATTTTTGACTTCTTATAGTCGACGGAAAGTTGGTTCCATCTAGTTTCTTATGGTGCAATTTTTGTTCCCCAACTTGCTGTACTTTTTTAGGATTTTCCTCCGAAAGTGATTTTTCTCTTTTTTTTCAACATTTTTCGACAATGCACATCTTTTGCCCACGATGTCGAAATTGAGCAAACATTTTTTTTTTAATTTATCAGAAAAACACAAGAAATCCATGGGTACATGTAAATTTTTATTTTGGAATGCCTATTTTGTCATAAAATTGTAAAATCGCCATGTGTTATAAACGATCGATTTAGGCTTCCATTTGTCAAATTTGTACTCAATCTTGTAATTTTTTCTGGGGGGCATATTTTACAACATTATTTGTTATGGGGGCTTAAATTTTTGTAGTTTTTGTCATTTATTTGAGGTTTGTAAGGCATTCTTAGTCAATTTATTTATTGTCCACCTCATGACATTAATTGATTTCATCCTTTTTTGGACACTTGTAAGCACTCCATTATGCAGCTAATTTTGTAAACGCACTAAGATAAAGTGCCAAAACTAATTGTGTTTCCTTTTGGGGGGATTTTTGCACATATCTAGTGCTTCTCTTTTGCACATGCACTAATTTGTAAAGTGCCATGGGGGGTTGTGTTAGTGCCTTGTTATTTGCCATCACAATCTTATTCAGTGAGCGTACCTCCATGACAACATTTTATCCTCATGTGTGTGCCTTGTTTTTGCACACAATTTTCTAGTTACGTGTACATCGTATTGGACCTAATGTTGCATCTCCATCTCCTTACACATTATAGTTTATCTACCAATACCTCTTCCTAGCATTATGGGGGTATCGCTTGGTTCTGTTAATGCTTCCTTTTCAGCGAAGTATTAGACACAACACCTCTCTTTTTTAGTTGATCAGTATTGTGAGACTTTAATATCTTTGTAGATCACCACTTGCACATTGAGTAGTGTCATTTAAGGGTCACTTGTGCAGTGTTATTTGTGTCTCTTTGATCATTGTACCTTTTGTACTTTCAAATTCACAAATTGTGTTGCCTTGATGCCATTTGTGCTATATAGTTGAGTGGTGTTATTGAGGGCACTCATGCAAACTTTTGTGTCTCTCTCATCTTGATCTACACCTTTGGTGGGTTTTTTGATTCTAGCAGACATTAGTTCTTCTTCGACAAAGTTTGCAGCTTCTTCATGTTCCTATCTTTCAAGGACGTCTTTGAAGAGTTTTATTTTCTTCTCATTCTATCTTTTGGAGAGGATTTTTCCCACTGGGTTTTCTCCTTTTCTCCATTTGTGAGATACTTTATTGTACATGGGTACCTCATCAGGCCTTGATGTCAGGACCCATCATCTTTTGTGTTCTCCCTAAGTATCACTTAAGGGGGAGTGTTAGTGTAAATAGTGGCTTTATCTAACTAGTTAGTTTCTATTCTACATAGTCAAAGTCCTATTTACACATAAGCTTAATTTTACTTATCTTTTTAGGAATTTGTCTCACCTCATGTGGTGAAGACATGTGTACTCACCTTTATGAGACACCTATTTCATTTTGGCTTGCCACTTGCCCTCACACATGTCATGTGAGTTAGACAAGTGTTGCATACATGTAGGGGTAGTCAGTAGTTGATTCCTACCTTCCTACCTCCTCTACCTTGCCTTTATATGTAAGGTTTCTATTGTACTTTTGCATGCATATTCATGTTTTTTGTTGATAGTTATTTGGCTTTCTTTGTGCTCATATTATTTGCGGAAGTGTTCTTGATTTTGCAAGTGATCTTGGCTGCTCCAACATAATCTTCAAAATGGTTTGGGTCTTCAGAATGATGTATTAAAGTGGTAGCTATCACAATTCAAAATTACTAAGGAGAAGATTTAGCAGTTGAAGGAGGATGGGAAGAAAGATCAAACCAACTAGGATAATGAGGAGGTCGATGAAGATATTTGGACAAAGGTGGAAAAATTCACAGCTACTTTCAAAAAATGAGAATCTATAGAACAAGAAATTGATGTTGTAAAAAAGAATCAAGATAAGATCATCAGTAATATGGAGGAGATCATCATTTTTAGTAGAGAAACTGTAAAGAATTCAACCACTACTCTATTTGTGTTCTAGTTAGAACTGGAGAAAAGAAAGGCCAAGCAACATGTTAACAAGACGGATGTGATCTAGAAAGGTTTAGAAAAGAATATTAGCCTGAAGAATGTGGAGGAGAAAGGTGACCAGGTTACTAACCATTCAGTGAGCCAGCATGGTCCTGCTAGTAGGACTAGATCGAAGGGTAAGGAGGATAAAATAAAAGATAGTGTGATGGACAACATACCTAAGGAAGTTGTCTCCAACATACTGAAGGAAGTTTCTTTCGGTGACAAGTTAGAGTTTCTGATCCGTGAGTGGCAGGCCATCAATGGCCTGAGAAATCTCGCAAACATGTAATTGGTCCTATTTTGGTTCCCAACTATCTCTCAGCTAGTCTTTAGTCAATTTTCTGGTATGTTTGTTGTTTTGTTTAGTGCTTTGACTTTTAGTCTCATTTATCATGAGACTCTCTTTATTTTCCCTTGTGGCTTCCTCATGTAATGGGTACATGCCCTTCCTATGTTTTTACTTTATCAAAACAATTAAACACAAAGCCTTTTCACAATTAAATAATTCTACAACCAAATTAAATTAAATAATTGATTTTCCTCTACACTAGGAATAGATAGCATAAACATATAATTTCCAAGGAACCATTAAATCCTTTTTACATATTTTGCAATATTCATATCTTAAGGAAATAATTCTAACTTCCCAATACTCAAATAATCAAATTAAAAATGTATTTCACATAGTGCCCTATTTCCAATTACATTGACTAATCTAACTATTTCCTCTTCCCAATTAACCTACCAACATAATTTATAAATCACACTTTTCTCGTTTCCAACAATTAATAACATGGCTAATTATTTTGAAAGGGATAATTTAAACCTTAACACATATCAAGCAGTCACAAATGTATAATTAAAATTACCCAAGAAGACACATTCATGGGTCTAACACACATGGATCCAAAATAACAATTGACTTGGATATGGTTTTCATGGGTTTCGACAACACAAGGACAAAGGTGAGATGGTGGAGCATCTCATGTCATCATTCTCCACATTCCACTCATTGGTAAAATACTTGTAATTTTCCTACACACTCAATCAAATGTTACACACATCTATCCAATACATAATCCATAGCCAAAACGAATGATAAAATTACACAATTAAATAATAAATATTTAACAGGCGCATTTCAATTAAATCATTCATTCAAACAATACAACCAAAGTGTAATTACTCATTTAAAAGCATAATACTGATGGAACTAGATCTACCTACCCATCATATCATTTAAATGAAAATGATGAAGCTAAAACACCAATATATATCAATCTCATAAAGGTCCAATAATATGATCAAGACACAATTAATCATCTATTAAAAAATATGACAAGGGTCAACATAGGTAGGCATTACTCTCATTTATAATTAATTGATCTTGGCATCCCATACCATTGAATCAAATTGTTCCAAGGAGAAAATGAAGATGGTCAAAGTAAGAGGCAACACCATTGGCCAAAAAAGAGGACGTGTCGGTGGAGCTTACAATAGTTTTATTTTAATCTAAATGATTAAAATATTAACTATACACCCCATGTAAGGGAATTAAAAGGAGATTTAAAGGTCCATGAATGTAAACTAATTGTCCATGCATTTTAATCTTTTCATGGTTAAAAACAAGTGAAGATATATTTAAGAATCTACTACAGGTGTATAGCTAGTTGCTACAAGTATAGTCAATGTGTGCTTCTCACTTTATTAGTATTGCTTATCAGCACATGTGTTTGATTATATTGATGTTTTGATTGTTATTTCAATAAATTTTAATTATTTGGGAAGGAAATTCATGTATTCCTAGGTCTGGACTTGAATGCACAACTATCGTTGATAATTCAATGGCCTTCAGGGTTTGTATTATTTGATTTTGAACCTAAAGTGAAAAGCCTCGCCATTGGCTATTAAATAGTAAGCTAACAATGTTGGGGGCCACTTCAAATGATTTGCATTACATTTTAAGGTTGTGTTATTTTAATAAGAGCCCAAGCCCTATAATATTAAAACAAAGGCACATGTTTTATTGATCCCACACTATGAGATCAAACTGCATCAATGACTGATGGGGCTCCAAGGAGAAAATGAAGATAGTCAAAATAGGAGGCAATGCCATTGGTAAAAATGGTGACATGTTATTTGAGGGCCCATAATAGTTTTATTTTAACTCAAATTATTAAATTGTTAATTTTATGACGTATGTAAGAATTTAAAAGGAGATTTGAAGGTCCACAAATATAAATTAATTATTTGTGCATTTTAATATCTCCACGGTTAAAATCAAGCAAAGATATATTTAATAATCTGCTTAATATATGTATATAGGTAGTTGCTACATGTATAGTCAATGTGTGTTTCTCACTTTATTAGTAAGTATATGAGTTTGATTATATTCATCAACCACATAACTAATTCTAATAGTAACACTTATTTTGTGTAAAAAGTATTTCTTGTAATGTGTATTATATTAGGTTGGAAAAAGATTATGACTTTATTATTTACAAAAGGAAAGATCCTGCCATGGCCAAACAACACTATTACATTGCATTATTTACAAAAAACTATCTTAGATAGCTCTGTTGTCATTGTCATTTTGAGCTTTACTTAGAAAAAATAGTGTCATATGATGGGTGTGCTTGAATTAAACTCTATTTGCAAAGGAATGAAAATTAATGAAAGGAGTGTGCATTTCATCCAAAATGACATCAACTCCCCTAGTCATAATTCTCATATTACCAAAATTACAAGGACTTCCTAGAGTGTTTGGAGATTCTAGGCAAGCCTCATGATTCTTCGCTCCACCTTGCGTAGTGCTCCCATAGAAGTCGTGTCTTTGAACTCATTACAAATTCTCTTGTGGGAATCTTTAGTCCATTCTCTCCATTGCATCCAACCCAAGTCTGAATTGTGGTCGCATAAACATTTTTGTCACTAGTACCATTGTCGTTGTGGATTGAGCAAGTCATAGGAAATTGGATAGGAAATAAGATGCTACCTCAAAATTTACATGACTCTTGATTTCAAGCTCCAAGTAGTCAATGCTGGTGACTTTCTTAATGACCAATTTTATCTCATGCAAGGGACAATTAAATATAATGTTTAACCAGTTTTGTCAAATGGGTCCATGGAAAGCCATGTCTCTACAAAGAGCACGCAAGATGAAGAGCAACTCCTTGATCTTAAAGGTCAAGATTTGTAGAGCACACTAATATTTCCACAAAATGAATAGAGTAGAGATAGGGTATGATTATAATGGTTGGTCAAGCATGTGATGAGTTACCTCTTCATAATGTCATTTGTAGTTGAATTAAATTAAAAATAATTTCTTTATATTGAATAAAAGCAAGTAAGAGTATAGTAATTAGATTACGTATGCACAAATAATTTTTTTACATAAGCCCATCTTAAATGAAATCCATATTATACCTTGAGTGAAAGGACGACCTTCAACATCATTACCATTTTTATTTAATTTAGCATACAATCATCAGATTACAGATGCCCAGATAATACTTATGCATAGCTAAAAAACTATTTGTGCGATACTTCTAGTGTGTTGAATTAAATGAAAATTTTAATGATAATGAAGGCCATCTTTTCACAGTTGAATTAATTGAAAATGCTATCATGAAAAAGGCCATCTTCTTACTCAACTATTGTTAAATTAAATATAAATCTTATTGATGCCCAAGGTTGTTTTTTCACACAAAGTAAGATATGCACAATTTTTTTTTTTATTTTCAATAATTTGCCCCTTAACTTGCAAATTCATATTAATTTAGGTTTTAATTCACCACCAGAATTATAAATTTATATTACTTTGGGTTTAATTCACTCCTTCAATTACAAATTTATTGAAATTTAAGCTTAATTCACCACTTTAATTAAAATTTTATGAGCAATTTAGGCTTAATTTACCACCTTAGTTAAAAAATTATGAGAAATTTAGTCTTAATTTGCCACCTTAATTAAAAAATTATGATAAATTTAGCCTTAATTCACCACCTCAATTAAAAAATTATTCAAAAATTTTGTCTTCTTTTGCCACCTCAATTAATATTTAATGGAAAATTAGGTCCTAATTCACCAAATTGATTTAAAAAAGGATGACTTTTGGTTCCCAATAACCCATAATTTATTTTTAAATTTATAATTTAATATAAAATAGCCACCCATTCGATCACTTCATCTCAATTTTAGGAAAAAAATCACTAGGAGGATTATGTCTCTACATAGGGGATTTGTCAGGTTTTCTATAGAATTTTTCAAGGGGCAATTATTAAAGTGCACCTTGCTCTCAACACAAACTTATAGCGTTTTCTCAAATTTGTATGGAAATTGATGTAACGAAGGGTCTTCCTAAGTGCACTGAAATAGAGTTTTAGGAGCAAATTTGGAAACAAGATCTAGATTATGAATAAGTTCCTTTTGAATGCTCACAATGTGACAGAGTCATAGATGGAGAGTCCAATAAAGGATTGTCCAACCGTGTAGCCAACATAACAAACGACCATAATAACACAAAAGTTCGCAAAAACGATAATATTCTTATTGGTTTCATACTTTTATGATTATCACTATGATTATAAACTTTCCATAGTGGGTTCCTCACATGCTAGGCTGCAACCATTTGATTATTAATTAAGACTCACAAATGGATAGTCACCACAATGGGCCTCTTGCTTCACTAATATGCCATGATAATTCAAGTACCATTACATTACTAACACAACTTTATTACAATGACACCCACACTATGTCACGTTGTCAAACTCTAACCTTAATGTCATCTTTACTCAAGATTGCACTCCATATCATACTCCTTTTCACTCACTCTACCTCTCAAACTTCACTCCTCTCCTTCCCCTGCTATTGAAACTCACTCACTATTGTCCTACTTCATTTTGTCTTCTTTGATTTCTTTCAAATAACTCTTAATCATGTATAAATAGCATTCCCAAGTTTTCCCAATGATTTATGTTAGCTTCAAGTTGGCATAAAGCCCAATACCACAGGAAATGTGTCATTGGCTAGAAATAACATACTTCCAAATATAAATAGTAAAATAGTGGAAAACCTCCAGATGATACTCAACATTTATCCTCAACAATACAATAATTCCTTACAAATATCCCTCTATTAGTGAAAACTCCAAATAACCTATTGTAAATGAAAACAATCACAACTATGCACAAGTGTCAACTTGGAAGACACTCTCAAACCGATTTATAATATTTTACTCATCCAATTGTCCTCAAATGCTAACTTGAGACCCATCAATCACAATTAGAACTAATTTTAAAACTGCGAAAGCCAATTTCAAACTGCGGTAAATGTGCTAACTTCCTTTCACAAACTAGTAACCACAACCTAACAAACAAACAAATAACTAAAATAAACCACAAAATCCACTTTTCCATAATGATACAAGATTTCCATGACACTCAAGGATTCTCCTACATCATAATGTCATGAATATAGGCATTTTTATGCAGTTATCCCAAAGCCAAATCAAGTGGCAAAGAAAATCCTAAAACGAACGAAAATGAAGGATTTTCTAGTGTTACTAATAAAAGACAAAACAAGTAAATAGGAAGGAGCCTAATGGTATAGTTCATAATTAAAATAAATTTCTTTCCCTAGAAAATGAAATTAACAAAGGAATGATAACTATGGGGGGAATTGATGGAGCAAACCATAGTGAGGAAACAAATCATAAAACAATGAAAGAGACTCAAGAAATTTGTAAAGAAAATAAAAACTTGCAAGAAAGGGAAAGTGGACTAGAGATGGGTGTGAGAATTGAAGAAATTATTTTGAAAAGTGAGGATGATAAAGTGATTGAGGATGTTTTTGAATTTGGTAAGGTGGCTCCAAATGCCCCTAGAGGTGTTTTATCTCTAGGACAAGTTAATTCCTAAATTGATTGTGGTGCCTTTATAAAGAGAAAGGCAAGTTGTCCTTCAAGTTTAGAGGCATTAGAAATGTCACAAAAATTAGTGGAGGAAGGATCTTGTAAATAAATTCCTTTATCTTTTGACACAAGTGGATTAGCTAGGCAAGGTAAAGAGCGGATTTCTATCTAAACATAAGGAGGGAAGAATAAGAAGGGATCTCTTTGCAACCTTAGAAAGTGATTATTTTCTCTTGGAATGTAAGAGGATTGGGTTCAACCTCAATCAAATGAAACCTTCAAGGAAAGATCCTTGATTTACAACCTGATATTGTCTTTCTTTCTTCAAGAAATAAGAAATAAAACTTTCAAAGGATGACATGTTACAATTGAAAGATCTATAAAATAACAAGTTTGGGGTTGAGTGCATCAGATCTAGGGGCCAATATTGGGGAATTTCCTCTAGTTGGGATAGAAAAAATAGAAACATATTGATGTGGCTAAGGAGGATTCCTAGATTAGAATTTCTTTGGAATGCCTTAGTTAAAAAAATATATTTCATTTATTTAATGTTTATTGTCCTTATCTTCACTCTTTAGCTAAAGAGTCATAGCAAAATATCTAGTAGGATGGATCTTCTAATGGGTTGGAAAATTAGGTTGTTAGTGGTGAATTCAATTTGACTCTTAGATTAGAGGAGAAAAAAGGGGGTGTTATTTCTTTGGATCAAAACTCTCAATATGTGTTGGATTTAATGAAAATAGAAATCTTGTTGACATAATTTCTAAGGATGGAATCTTCACTTGGATAAATAGAAAAAGAGGTGACTCTTTGATTATGGAGAGATTGGATAGATTTAATGTTGATGAATCCCTACTAAATAATGAGGTTGAATCCTTCATTTTGTCTGAGACCAAATTTGATCATGCTCTTATTCTCTTAAACCTTCAAGGCTTTGAACCTCCTAGATATACCTCATTTAAATTTAATGCTCGTCTGTTGGAGTATAAGGACTTTTATGAAAACATCAAAAAATGGTGAAATGAGATTGATGTTGAGAGTATTAAAATGTGTAAGTTTCATGTCAAACTAAAATATACTAAAAGCGAGATAAAGGAGCATTAAAAAGAAGAACCATTAAACATGAGGGTGAGATGAAACAAGAAATTTACAAAATATTGGAAGCACTAAGTATTATACCACAAAATAGACTTGAATCTAATACAATTAGAGTTGAAGAAAATAAATTGCTTTCCAAGTTATAGAATTTACAAGAAGAGGGAAAATCCTTAATGCATCTCAAATCTAAAAATCTTTGGGTTAAGCAAGGCGATGCAAACTCCAAATTCCTTTATAAAGCAGTGGTGGCGTGTCAAATGAGAAACAAAACTTATGTTACTAAAAGAGGAGAGGAAGATCTTACTAAAGATATTTCTATTAGAGAGTTGTGAAAACTTATTTCCAGACTCTTCTAAGGATGATTGCAATAGAAGTGTGGTCCAAGATGAGATAATTGAAATCATCTTCTCTTGTATCCAATGCAATGAGTGAGTAACAAGTTAAAAAATAATTATGAAAGAGCTTTAAAATGATATTTTATCCTTCTAGATTGAAAAGTCATCTAGCCTAGATGGTTTTCAAGAAAAAATGTCTTTGATCTTGGGATGCTATTTTGAAGATCTCCTATCCATGGTGGAAGAATTTGGATCTTCTAATAAGGTGTTACTAGCTCTCAATTTCACTTTTCTTGCTATAATCCCTCAAAAAGATAATGCTTGAAAATTTGATAGGTTTAGGCCTACTTCTCTTTTAAATTTTTCTTATAAAATTATTACTAAGATTATGGCCATGAGGTTGCAATCTTAGCTTCCCAACATTATTTCAAAGGATAATGGTGGGGTTGTTAAAGGCAAACAAATCCGTGATGAAGTAATAATTTCTCATGAACTAATTCATTCTATAGTTAGTACTTAAAAAAGAATCATGATGGTCAAAATTGATTTTGCTACTATTTATTATCATCTTAATAGAAAATTCCTCTTGATGCTCCGCAAATTGGATTTCTATGAATAGTGGATAAAGTGGGTGGAAGGGAGAATGAATTACAACTCTTTCTCCATTTTGGTTAATGATGGACCATCTATTTTTTTAGGATCACTAGAGGAATCAGATAAGGATGTCTTCTCTCACCAACTTTATATTTCATCATGGTGGAAGCTTTAAGGTATTTGCTCAAGCATGCTAAAGAGCAAGACACCTCGAATGTGGGAAATTCTACTCATTCCAATTTTATTGATGACTCCTTGCCCATATGCTATGCTTCAGTTGAAGAAGCTAAAGAACTAAAGAAAATCCTTGATAAATTTTGTTTGTTCGCTAGGGCAAAAATTAATGAGAGAAAATCTACCATTTTTGCCTACAATTGTTCCTCTACATGCATAGTAGGAACCTTGCTCAATTTTTGGGTTTTAATTCTAGGGATTTGAAGTAGTTTTTTGCTTACCTTAGTGTTTTATTGGTTTAGGCAAGCATACTAAAAAGCAATGGGAAGGATTTGTTAGCAAATTTGTTGGTAGATTCAACTTGTAGACTTATTGTTGGTTGACTTTAGTTGGACAAGTCATTGTAATTAAATATATGTTAACTTCTATCCCCCTTTTTTGTTATCCTCCATTCATGCTCTGGCTAGAGCACTATTATACTTCTTGAAAAATCCATCTATTCATTTTTTGTGGAAAGGGGTGAAAGTTGAGGATAAATAAGAAATTCTACCTTTTTAAGTGGGGTGTAGTTTGTGTGCCAAAATATTGGGGTGGATTGGGCATTAAGCACTTATACCTTTTTCTTAAAACCTTTGGGGAAAAACTAATTTGGAGATGGATTTCCAATAAAGAGTATATATGGAGTAGGGTAATTATTAACAAGAACCTTGGAGGAAGATCTCTTGAGATAATCCTTGTTGTGAGTGAAAGACCCTCCAATGGATCTATGTTTGGATGAATATGTTTGATGCTATTTCTCTTTTCGAAAAGGGTTGCTCGTGGCTTGTGGGGGATGGGAAATTTTTTTTTTTGGTTGGATGACATAAATGGTTGTTTAATGGAAAAGAGAGACCATCTCACTAGTCAATTAGCTAGGTCAATCCTTCCAATCAAACATGGAACACAAACCGAGCTTGGCTAAAGTCCTGAAGAAGAGCCAAGCTATAGGGGTTATGTCCCTTTGTTGTGATAGAGAAGATTTAATTAATGAGGCTAGATCTAGGGTTTCTATGATGAAATATGATAAAACAAAGCTTTCTGACCTGTCGGGGCTAAAAACCCAAAAATCGGGAGCAAAGTTGAGCAGAGCAGGACTGTCAGGTGTTACTACCAAAAATTAAGGTAGATCAGGGAGGACAAAATTGACCGATTGCAGGTGTCCTAGGGTTTTAGCTTAGATTTCAGGGTGGCGTCCGTATCTCTAATTCTTTCGTCTTTATGTCACCTTTTTCTGTCAGATCTTTCGTCTTCGACCTACACAAATAAAAGGGAAAATGTTGGTGTTGTTTAGGGGCTTCCCTAAGTCAAAACCTATGAATGGTGTTCCCACCTCCACAATAGCAAGGATTAGATCAAGAGTGTGTTCCCTAAGAGGGTAGAGGCAGATCTGAATAATGGAAATAAATGTAAGTAGAAAGGAAAGATGTTACCATGAGCATGGAATCCTTGATGGGATGATGTCACAATCAAATCGCCATAAGGAGTGAGTGAAGGAGGAAGGAGCTTCCACGAAGATCTTCTACAAGGGTTAGTACACAACAATATTTTGCACAAATAGAGAGCTTGTAGATTAGAAAGCAATTGTATAGAGAGTCATTGGGTTATTAGATCATTAGATAATTAGGAGTGAATAAGTGAGAGATACATGTATATATGCATTCTAATTACTTGTCAGGGGCCCAAATGAAATAAGACCGACATGGTGCAATACATAAGGCACACAAGGCAGACATACTTTAATTTGGAACATTTGTAGGGCCTAATTGGCAAGACGCTAGAGCTTGGGCGCTAGTGTGCTAGCCAATTAGCTCCTGGAAGGGTGTGTGGCGAGGGGACCTATCCAAGATCCATAATCAAGTCCTAAAATTTGTTCAACATCCGGGAGGGAGATAAACCTTTTGTGAAATTGTCGAGTGTTGACAATTTACGACATAAAATTTAGGCCCCACTTTAGTGGGAGTAGGAACTTACGATCCTACTCGTGCTAAAGTTTGGAAAAACCAAAAACTTCTCATAGAACGATGCTTAGTTGGAGAGATGCACTAGCCCCCAATCTTAGGATTCTATGAGTCACAAAACACATGGCACAAATCATACACACATACACATACATTTGTGGATCATGAGATAAGACAAAGCATACATAGAGAATACACATAAAACATGCAATACATGAAGCAAACACATAATAGACGAAGCAAACATAGAGAGTACACGAAGAAAACACGTAGTACATGAAGCAAACATAGAGAATACATATGAAAGACAAGCAGAATACACACGAAAGACACGTGAAATACACGCAAGTCACACGCGAAGTACATGCAAGACACATGCAAAGCACACATGAAGAATTCCATGGAAGACAAAAGCATACAATAATGAAGTCATCACAAATACCTGAGCACACAAAGTGAGATCTCGAGTCAGCAAGGTAAAAGAGACCTTAATCTAAAAGGTTGTCTCTATCACTATGCGTCGTCCCCAAGATGTAACTAAAATAGAGGAACTCTAAGAAGGAGATAGAATAATGTAAAGAAGACACGTAGATAAAAAAGGAACAATCAATGTGAGAGAGAAAGATGAACAATGCTTTCACGGGTCATGGGCTAGTAAGGACTGCTAAATTACCAGGTGAGTTCCACATCAACCATATCAGAGGTGCTACAAAAAATGATCAAGTATTTTGATATCAAGACCAGCCATGTGGTGCATGAATAAAGTAAATCGCATAGTATAATGTATGCCCCCACCTTAAAGTGATTGCTAACTCCATCAGGGAGCAAATGCTTTAAGGTAGATTGAATAATGAATGTAAAGCAGACACGAGAGCTTTATGAAAGCACATGCCTAAATAATATGTGTATACACCTAAAAATGGCTTGTGTCGAACTAAATAAATATTTTAAAATTTATTTTAATTCTTATTCTTCTATCAATTAAATAAATATTCTAATTTATGTGATTGGTTCATTATCCCAAAATTAAATAAAAATCAATTTATTTAATTAAATACTCTAATTCTTCTAATGTCATATAATTAAATAATATTAAATTATTTAATTAATCTCAAATTCCTCTATCCTAAGTCCTAATTTCATAAATCCACCTCACCATTCCACCTCACCCTGTTGCACACATAATTAAATATTTGAATATTTAATTACCTAATATTCCCTTACCCACATGTCTTATTTATCTTCTAGTCAAATTGGTTAACTCATCAATCAAATCAGTTAACTAATTAGTCAATTGAATTCACTGGTCAATCTATTTTGTTGACTCCCCAATCAACCCAGTTAACTGATCAATCATCCTAGTTAACTCCTCAATCTATTCTATTAACTCCCATAACTCATGAAGAAGGCTTGGACACTTGTCCTCTCCTGATTTGTGCACATTCTCTCAAGTCTTCTCAATCGTACACCTCACAAGTAATTCCTCCACTCATGGATCTATCAACACTTGGATTTGGTCTTCCCTCAACCTATATAAGCAAGGTCTTCACACCCATTCACATCCATCTAAGCTTAAGCAATCTTACTCTACAGGGATCATTACAGCATGCCTTTGGCAAAGTTATCATCCACTTGCATTTGTACAACCTCATTATCACAATCCTCATCCAATCATGTCTCCATCAATCCATATCCATTAGTATTGCATTTGTAGTGTCATCTCCATTGCATAATCCACCCATAGTCGTTCTACTCTTGTCATCTTCAACAACAAGGAAGTGCACACTTCTGAGAGCTCTGTTACTATAAAGATCAAGAAGAGATAGGCGAACAATGGAAGCATAGAGGTAAAACGGTCTTTGAAGGTATATTCTTGGTTTACTTGTGTTTACATCAATTTCCATTGAGTTATTGGATACTTAGTTGCTTTAAACTGTTATTCATATTTTCCACTAATATTTCTGGCACCCACCGTGGGGCCTTGCCCCATTTTTAACTTCGATTTGAGTGTTTTGTGAAAGTTCTGTCACGACAGGTTGTTCCTGCACATACAACTTCTAGTTCTACGCATTCAACACTTTCTGCACCGCATACACCTTTCTGCGCATCCAATCCGTTCTGTTGTGCATCTGACGAATCTTGCTACGCTTTTGATATTTCTGCGCATATAAAGCACATCCCTACGCATTTGATATATTTTGTTGCGCTTTTGCAAATCTGTGCACATGAATCGCAGTGTTGCGCATATTACCTGCAGATCTGCGCATATGATTTGTCAGAGAAAGTTGTAATGTTTTCATCAAATCTTCAATACTAACTCTCATTTGCAGGTGTCAAGAGCTGGACTTAGTCATTTTAGCTACATTATTAAGCCACTTAGAACTAATTAGGAGAGAGTAACTTAATATGTTCATGCAAATCATCACATAGACATAACTAGGAGGAAAGTAAATCATTTTGTTGCATCACAACTTGTATCTAGTCCCAACCTAGGGGTTAAAACTGAACAATTTCTTTATATTTTTACTATCTTACACTACAATCCATCACATAGCTTAATAGGGGAAAGTAACACTTGTTTATTTCTTCAAGCAACAATCTACACCTAGATTTGTTAGAAGGTTAAAATAAACAATCTTTTCCAAGTTATTGCTATCCTGTTGTAAATTTATGTGCTTGGTAGAGTTAACACATTTAGTTATTTTTCTTTTAACTAGGAAGATAAAGAACCACTATTCTCTGTGCTTGGAAATGATAATAGGCCTATGCTCTCCCCTTTCTTGGGTGACCAGAATGCCAAACTTATCATTTTACATGTGTAACCTTTAGAGAGGCCTGCCCTTGGAATTCCTTCCTTCCAAGTGGGATGACCTTAAGTGATAACGGGCTAAAGCCAAGTCACCTCCAAGTCACTATAAATAAATTGGGTTTGTGATGAAAATTGCAAACCATGGGTGCTATTGTGTTACACTGACAAATGTTTCCCCCAAAACCCTGTAGAGCGTAACCTCTGCAGGTTGGGAAGCCTCCTTATTGGAGTGAATTGCTGCATGTGTAACCACCTGAACGAATGTCCATACTAAAAAGCCATTGTTTTTAGAATGCCAAAAACCCCTATTTGGTGACACAGGAGGAGGAACCTCTAGAGCCGTCCAATGTCATACACTCATTTAGTGTGGAGACAGAAAAGTTCAACTCTTCGGAGGAACTGTAACTTGGTATGTGTGAGAAGTGAGTGCCGTTGAGGGGAGCCGGTGCTACCAAGTTACTATCTGTCATGCCTTTATTAAGTGGTTGGGGTAAAACCCAAGTTGGAACTCATCAAATACTATCCTTGCCAACCTTAGGATTGTGCATGCTTTTTGGTCAAAAATTTATAATAACAAACATGGAATCTTCTTGTCTGTTGTGTTTTCTTGCACCAAATTAATACAAATCATCAACAAAAATACCAGACTTGCTTCGAGAAACATTGTGAAAACAAGCCAAGATAAAAAAAAATTGAAACAAAAAGACAACACTACCTGTAGTTCTGCATATTTAAACCATTATGCTGCGCATATGACAAGTTATATTGTGCATTTAATCCTGTTGCACAATTGACCCATTCTACTGCGCATTTGAGACATTTTGTTGTGCATACAATACTTTTGTGCATTTGACGCATAGAGTGGTGTGTATGAACCACAGTATTGCGCATTAAAAAATCATAGCACTTCAACCAGATCTGCGCATTTGACCTACATAGTTGTGTATTTGACCATATTTCTTGCGCATTTGAAGCTGCGCATGCAAAATAAAGAGTTATTCCGTACACTTTTGAGAAAATTTTGAACCAATTTTGGATACCCATTATTGCATATACCTCATTTGTGATCTCAGAAAAACCATACAAATCAGTTTTGCATCCATTTTTCAAACTATTTCCATTTGCCATATCATCCATAGTAAAAACAAAAAACAGAGCAAACCAAGTTTCCTACTAAGGTGTCATTAAGATCTTCCAAAATTTAAAACACAAATCTAGTTAGTTTCATAACAGGATATATCATCCTTCATCTCGGAACTACACTAGTGTAATCTTGATAAAAATAGTCCATATCAATAGCGGTGATCAACTCTCCCTACTTTGACTATCTTTTACCTCAAGAGCACATTTGTTTGAGCAAATAGTAGATCAAAATTCGAACCTTAGGAAAAATCTTGTCATCTCAAGTGCACCAAAAATGTCCATTCACAAGCATTTTCATCCAACATTCACCCCCATCAAACAGTTTTTATGGTTGCAACTAGATCAAAATCTAAAGAAAAGCAAGATATGGATCCTTTGAACAAAGACATACCCTCTCCATCTCACAGTGATGGAGAGGAAGAAATCCAGTATGAGGAAGTAATTGGTGCTTTACAAGACTCAAAATTTCAAAAGATGATGGACAAGGTCCTAAACATGGACCCTCAAAAGTATTTCCTTATGCTAGCACAGCAAGGGACCAAACTTCCGTCAGATTTTGACACCTCCACCTTAAAAGACACCACCTCTACGAATGACATGGAAACTCCCAAGATCACACAAGAGGTTCCCAAAACAGAGAAGGCTAAGGATACAATCAATCCCTTGGATATATTGACAACACAAATCCAAGCCTTACAACAACAACTCACAGACATTCATACCGGAGCATCAACAAAACACTACTCTCTAGAGGATATTTCACCATATCCTTTTGACAAGACCTTGATCATGATACCTTTCCCCTCAAAATTTGATGTACCAAAATTTGACAAATATCAAGGGAAAGGTGATCCAAGGGATCATATCAAAGAGTTTAGTGTAGCATGTCTCGAAGTCGTACACAACGAAACGTATCTCATGCGACTATTCCCAAGGAGCTTGGGGGGACAAGCTATGGAATGGTTCTCTCGCCTACCTCCTGGCATCCAAACCTTCAACAAACTAGTTGACAAGTTTGTCACTCATTTCTCCTATAACATTGAGCATGAAATCTCAACGTTAGACCTTTGTAACACTAAACAAAAGGGTGGAGAATCCTTCGCCTCTTTCTTACAAAGATGGAGACAATTGGCCAGCAAATGTCCATATCATATGCCAGAAAAACAAATGCTTGAAATGTTTGTACACAACCTAAACACTGATCTAAGCTATCAAATATCAATCCAATGTCCTACTTATTTTAGTAAGGCAATTGAGATGGGTTTACTCATTGAAAAAGCTTTGATAGCAAAGGGGCAAATAAAACTTTACAAGGACACCCCCAGTGCAAATGTTAACACGGATAAGCTGTGATTTTGGACCAAAAATAAGAACATCGTGAATGATGGGGTGGTTGATGCTAAAAATGTGATGCCCAAGCAACCAATTTTCAACTTATCAAACCCACAAAACAACCCCCAACAAAACAAACTACAAAACACCGAATCACGGTCTACAAACTTTCCTCCTCAAAGAAAGTTCACACCTCTAGGGAAACACTGGAATCCGCCCTACGGAAGCTAATATCCAACAATCTCATAACGCTTCCAATGGCGTAGGAATATGAACCAAAAGTTAAACCTCCTTGGTGGAAAGACACAGACTTCTGCGAATACCATGGAAGCAAAGGCCATAAGACCAACGATTGTCAAAAACTAAAGCACACCATTCAAGACTTGTTGGATAAAAAATGGATATTACTTGATGGGCATGCCTCTAATGATGATCATATAACATTCAAGAATCCACTCCCCAACTATGAGAAGGGAGGTTCTTCAAATCAAAACAAAAGTGGGGCTAACAACGCCAATTATACCAATGTGTCATATGACTATGTTGTTAACCGCATTTCAGAAAGTGATTCACATATCAATGTGATCACTATAAATATAACCCCTAATTGTAATGTGACCACTCGCGGTGCAAAGGTTACTCTTAAGGGAGCTCCGTCCAAACCATCCTCTACATCCAACCAGTACAACGTCCTAGATCAACTTCACAAGACACCCACACACATTTCCATTTTAGAACTTTTACTTCTATCCCCATCCCACAAATCCATACTCGAACAAGCTCTTTCAAAAACCACTATCCTAACCAATCTCGCCGAAGAGCAGTTTTAGACCATGGTAGGTCATCTTACGACACCTCATTTCCTATCATTCACGAAAAAGGATGACATGTCGATCACCCAACCACACAATGCGTCTCTCCACATTGAAGCCTTCATCCACCAGCATAAAATAATAAGGGTTCTAATCGATGGAGGAGCGGGTATAAATATTTGCACCTTAAAGCTAATCCTTGCATTGGGGTTTTTGGAGAATGCTATCGATCCTAAAAAGAAAATCACCATCAAAGCTTACGATGAAGAGGAAAGAACTTCAAAAGGAACCGTTGTTCTGCCTATCAGAGTGGGACATGTAGTAAAGGATGTAGTGTGTCAAGTGCTTGACATGGAGATGACATATAATATTCTCCTTGGAAGACCTTGGATACACATAATGAAGGCGGTGCCATCCACCTATCACCAGTGTATCAAGTTCCCCCGTGATGGCCAAGAGATCACCATCCAAGGCGATCCCAATCCATTTCAATATTGCAACTCCATACAATCTAAACCTGACGTTGTAATTCCCAATAACCATGTCTTTGCTTCATCCTCATCCCATGTTGACCCAACTTCACTCCCTTCCACATCCAAGGCACCCGAAATCAACCTCAAGCTCAAAGACAAGGATGTCGGTGAATATACAATCGCACAATCCTTTTGCTTAGTGCAACTACCTATATCCCCCAAATCTTATGGAAAGCCATCCATGAGAAAACCCAAGGCATTAGAAACTCCTAAAGGTCTGTTTGTAAAATGGGGAAGCCTCAAAGATGAGAGCGATGAGAAAGACATCCTACAATGGTTATATAAGGATGAAGATAGTCTATCCAAGCCACAAGACAATCAATCCACATTGCAAATCAAACAGTATGGTCAAGGATTCTCAATACTACAAAGAATGGGATATGAAGGTTATGGGCCCATAGGATTGAGGAAAGAAGGTATCATTGAACCTATCCAACCTCCTTCATTAACAACCTGAGACACTACAGGGCTAGGTTACAGAGGCAAAGCAAATACCAAAGGAACAGACAAGCATAAAGGAAAACAACCACAAACATCTACTAATAACCTAGTAGAGAAAATTCACCAACTCCAAGGATGGAGTGAGACAGACTCCAATGAGTATGAATGGGATAGTCTCTCTAAACTATCTTGTGATGAAAAAGATGTTGATGTGGTCCATGAATATATCCCTATCCATGCAACTCATGAGCGATAAAGTTCAAGGTCTATACCTCTAGAGTTCGATCCGCATAATAACAATAGTGAGTTTCATGAGGAAAGAATGATGCTAGACTTGCCAAATCAACTTGTGGAGAGTACCAACGCAGGCATTGTCGATGCTTACAATAATCACACTAACTCCTCCATCTTGACCATCACTACCCTCAAACCAGACCAATCCGATGCCCTGTTACCGCTATTGCATCTAGAACTCATAGATTGGGATTTGCAAGACTCTACCTCTGAGCTAGATACCTTTCAGAATGATGAGGCCATCATCGATTATCTAGAACTTAGAGACCATATACCCACAGGGGATCACAGAGCTGGCTATGCCATAGAACTCAATGACAGGGCTTATTTTGGAGAGAGTGCCAAACCTTTCAGTCTCAAAAATGTAAAAATGAAAGATAGATCTAACAGTGAAAACCACTGTGCGGCAGTGTTAGATTGTGAAAATAGTAAAAATGTAAAAGACGTATCCAACGGTGAAAACCTCTCTAAGGCACCAAAGGATGAAAGGCTTGACACTCTTCCCAATCTAACACATCAGGAGAGATCCTCAATCTTGATGGAACCAGCGGAACATATCAACGTTGGCACAGGTGAAAATCCAAAGATGATCCATATGGCACAATCTTTAACTGCACAAGAGAAGCTAGAGTTCACCGAATTCTTCAAAAAGAAACAAATCAACTTTGATTTATCATACGCAGATATGCCAGGTCTAGATCCAAACCTTATAATGCATCACTTATCACTAGCTCCAGGAGCTAAGCCAGTTAAACAAAAACTAAGGAAGATGCACCCACATATCGCACTCATGGTAAAAGAAGAACTCAAGAAGCTGCTAGATGTCAGGTTTATCAGACCAATAGACTATCCAAAGTGGATTTCAAATATAGTGCATGTCGCCAAACCAGATGGAAGAGTTTGACTGTGTAATGACTTCAGGGATCTGAACAAGGCTTGTCCAAAAGACAACTTCCCTCTGCCTAACATCAACATTATTGTAGATCTCATAGTAGGGCACACCATGTTGTCATTAATGGATGGATTCTCTTGCTATAACCAAATCAAGATAGCGCCAGAGGATCAACATAAAACAACATGGTGCATCATGCCATTCGAGCTAAAGAATGTGGGGGCAACATATCAGCGGGCAATGACAACAATCTTTCATGACATGATGCATACCATCATGGAAGATTACATAGATGATATTCTAGCCAAATCAAAAACCAGAGAAGGGCATCTACAAGTTTTGGACAAGATCTTCACAAGACGAGCAATTTAATGTACGGTTAAATCCAAAAAAGTGTGGTTTTGGAGTCACATCTGATACACTCCTTGGATATATCGTATCAGCTAATGGAATAGAGGTGGACCCGGCCAAGGTCAAAGCAATCATGGAGATGCCACCACCTAAGAATTTGAGTCAATTGCGGTCTCTACAAGGAAAGTTGCAGTTCGTCAGAAGGTTCATCTCTTAGCTAGCAGACAAGTGTCACCCATTCACGCATCTCCTACACAAAAACATTCCTTTCAAATGGGATGACATGTGTGAGCAAGCATTTCAAAATCTAAAGGAGTATTTGAAGAATCCACCTATCTTAATGCCGCCAATTTAGGGCAAGCCATTGCTACTCTACATTTCAGCCACACCAACAGCTCTGCTAGCACAACAGAACAAGAAAGGAAAAGAACAAGCAATCTACTACATCAGCCGAACACTGGTTGGCTACAAGCTATAATATACACCAATTGAAAGAGCATGCCTTGTTGTGGTCTTTACTTCACAAAAATGGAGACATTACATGCTATCACATTCCAACAAATTGGTCGCGAAGATCGATCCATTGAAATACTTGCTCAACAAAGCTACCCTAACAGGTAGAATATCAAAATGGGTATGATACTCAGTGAATTCAACATCGAGTATGTAGATAGATGAGCAATAAAGGGGCAAGTGATTGCAGATCAGCTGGCATATGCACCTTTCATAGATGACAACCCATTAAGCTTTGGATTTCTAGATGAGTCTATCTTTCACATAACAACCTGGAAACTCTACTTCGACGGATCATATACTCAGCATGGGTCTGGGGCAGGTATCTTGTTGATCACACCCAATGGAGACACCATTCCCAAGTCATATAGACTACTCTTTCCATGCACTAACAATGTGGCAAAGTATGAAGCCCTAGTCATTGGTCTCAAGCTGGCAGTAGAATGGAAAATCATAGAACTTCATGTGTACGGTGACTCACAACTTGTCATCAACTAAGTGAACGACGACTATCAAACAAAGAATGAGAAGTTAATACCATACAAACGCATGGTAGACGACTTCAAAGAATACTTTGTTGTGATCTCTTTTGAACAGATAGCAAGGTTGGAGAACAAAGCAGCAGACGCCATGGCAATGATTGCATCTCTCCTCAATATCCCTGAAAACTAATCACATTATGAGCTCTTGGTAGAGCCAGTGTCCCATCCTGCGTACGACACTCCTGAATCCCACATCATTTGTCATATCATAGGATCTGATTCTCCCTTATACGATAAAGTGTATACTTATATGAAAGAGAACACCCTACCTCCTAATCTATCAAGTAACCAAAAGAGAACCTTTATCCGCCAAGCCTCCTATTTTACCATAATCACTAACACCCTGTATCGATGAGGACTCGATGGTACTCTCTTGAGGTGTCTCGACAATGAGGAATATCAAACGGCCCTAAGCAAAGTTCACAACGGTATATGCGGGACCCACTCTAGTGGTCCTATGTTGGCTAAGAAACTCATTCGTATGGGATACTACTGGCCTACTATGGAAAAAGACTCATATCATTTTGTAAAAAGGTGTAAAAAATACCAAATCCACGGGAACCTAATACATGCACTAACACAAGAGCTGCAGCCTTTAACGACTCCTTGGCCTTTCTATCAATGGGGACTCGACTTAGTTGGCAAGATACACCCTCCATCATCCAGCAACCATAAATTCATAATCACCGCCACTGAGTACTTTATGAAGTGGATTGAAGCCGTACCCCTCGCCAATGTCACAGGCAAACAAATTGCCTCTTTTATCCTGAATTACATCATCTGTCGCTATGGTATCCCTATATCCATTATCACTAATAATGGAAGACCATTTAAAAACCAAGATATCAAAGAGATATGTGACAAGTTCTGCATCCAACACCACTTTTCCACCCCATATTACCCCCAAAGAAACGGCCAGACAGAGGCATCAAATAAAACTATCTTAAAAATCTTGAAAAAGACTGTCAATGATGCCGACCACAATTGGCACATCTAATTGAATCCCGCACTGTGGGCCTACCACACAAGTATCCGCACACCCACAGGTGCAATATTCCCTTGTCTATAGCTCTGAAGCCTTCTTTCCCATTGAAGTCGAGATCCCATCCTTGCAAATATCATTAAAAGGCCTCAATCTAATGAAGAGTACAAAGTTTCCAGACTTCAAGAGTTAGAGCTGCTCGAAGAAAGAAGACAACATGCCTTTAACCATCTCAAAGCTTATCAACAAAGGATGTCCAGAAGTTACAACCACAGAGTCAAACCTTGGGTATTTCAGGTTGGTGACCTAGTCCTCAGAGAGAATCCAAGGAATCAACAAGACAAAGAGAAGAAAGGTAAGTTTGAATCCAACTGGTTGGGTCCTTATGTCATCATTGTTGCTTATGGATCAGGTGCTTATCAACTGGTTGCATCAGAAAGTGAATTGTTCGATGATCCCATTAACAACATGCATCTTCGCAAGTTCTACACCTAAACCCCAATGCAAGGGAGTCAAAAATAGCAAAAAAATCAAAAAATGGAAAAATAGCAAAAAAATCAAAAAATGGAAAAGCAACAAAAAAATCATCCTCTGGTGAAAACCTGGTAAACAGGTGCCTTGGATAGATACCATGATGAAAACCTGGCAAACATGCATCATGTGTATTTTGACTATCATGCAAATAAAAGCAAGTGGCGAAAACCTGGTAAACAGGCGCTACTTGTGATAAACCGCTTCCTCCATCTTTTTGGACCTTGTTCCTATTGGCAAGAGACACTATATGGCTTCATGAATGTTGTCATTGATGGCAACAAAGTTCATCCCACATATTCGCAGGACATGGGGTGTCTTTACCGGAAGTTAGATTGAAGAAGTGTTGTTGTCCGGTAAGCAAGAACAGAGCAGGCAGCAAGGTCCGACAGACAGGTCTGAATCTCTCAGAGGAAGTATCTCGGTAATGTGCAGATTTGGGAAAGTCAAGAGGAGTACCTTGACTGATAGATTCCAGGGATTGAGCCTCCGGTCATGGAACAATGAAGAGGCATGAGTACTTGAGTATTGGGTTCCGGTTTGGCAGAGTAGACAGAGGAGGAACTGACCTACAGAGCATCAGAATTATTCCGAAGGAGATATTGATGGTGATCAAGGTTCTTAAGGTATCATTCATGATTGGCCGACATGTTAGATGACTTCTATAAGAATCTCCTTGATATGCATCACTTGATAAGTAAGGATTCAGCTGACAGATCAGAATTTGGATAAATATTGACTATTCCGGATGCCAACTAGAAAGGATGAAATCCTTGGGGCAGATATATATACCAGATTGATTTCGGTATGAAGGTGTGTGTCATGAATTGTGTTGTGCGAATAAAACCAGAAGAGCAGTGCGAAGACAGTAAGACAGGTCCGAAATGTAACAGGACAGCAGCACCTAAGAGAGTAAGAATGAAGTGCAGCAGATCAGTATATTGAGCTTAACCGGAACTGAACCTAAGCACATGTGGATGCTTCTCATCAGTTCAAGTAACTAGTTTTCTTGTATAAACTATTGTAGGAAGTGAGCCTCTTGTGAGCAGTGTGCTCAGGCAGTGAGCCCTAATTGGCAAGTGTCATTTTATACTATCTTATTCTTCTAACAGAGAATACATTCTTGGGTTAATCACCCCGTGGTTTTTCCCCTAACAGAGTTTTCCACGTTAAAATCATTGTGTCATGTGTATTGATGTTATTTCCTTTTCAAGGTTATGTTTGCTTATTTGATTTGATACTGCATTAATTAATAAAGAATTTCATAAAATTGAAATAATTAAGATAACTGATTCACCCCCCTCTCAGTTATCAATAATTGGTATCAAAGCTAAGTTCCTCCAAACAAAGCCTAACAGTTTGAGGAAGATCTGGGAACTCAAATGGATGTGTATGGTATGAGGCAACAACTTTAGTCTGCCCTAGATGATCTTGAGCAATCAAACTCTGAAGTCAATGAATTGAAGGAAAGACTCAAACAGGCTGATGATTTCATAAATGAACTAAAAGGGAAACTGAGTATCTCTATGAAAAAGAGAAAAGATCTACTTCAGCAATTGGCAAGTCAAAGTGAAGACAATGGTACA
Source organism: Cunninghamia lanceolata (assembly GCA_027924645.1). Classification (NCBI taxonomy): domain Eukaryota; kingdom Viridiplantae; phylum Streptophyta; class Pinopsida; order Cupressales; family Cupressaceae; genus Cunninghamia; species Cunninghamia lanceolata. Next base: position 11,263,909 of record BSBN01001272.1, on the reverse strand, counting down.
AATGAAGATCTGAAGGAGAAAACCAAGTTATGTGAAAAGTTATCAAAAGAGGTCATTATGGTAAGACATGAAATGGAATCAAGAGTTATGAAATTCACTGAGGAAATTGAAGAGAAAAGAAAAACTGAAGATGATCTCAGACAATCTCTCAAGGAAAAGTCAGAAGACTGCCACAAAATGGATAGAATAATCAGACATCTAGAATCTGATCTTGAAGATGCTAGAGATAATGAAGAAAAACTTGAGGATCAAATTAACACTCTTAAAAAGGATCTTCAAACAGCAAATGAATACAAAGAGAAATTCAAGATAAGTTCTGGTCAACTTGAAGTTCTTCTTGAAAGCCAAAAGAGGGTAGATGATAAGAGTGGCTTGGGATATGAGAAAGGTGAAAGCTCAGGATCCGGTCAGAAGAATTTTGGATCAGGAAATCCAAGGAACAGGCCTAGAAGACCTCCAATAAGGCAACCTAATGCTCAAAGATATCCATCCTTCAATGGATACTACCACAACTGCAATAACTTTGGTCATAAAGCTAATCAGTGCAGAAAAAGAATGAACCAGACAAATACATCCTTCTCTGGACAGTGTTTCAACTGCAAAAGGTATGGTCACAAATCTCATGAATATAGAAATATGCAAATGAACAATTCATTCGATGGTAGATGCTTTGCATGCAATAGAATGGGACATATGGCTAATCAATGCAGATTAAAAGGATATCATTCAAATATGCAAAGAAATGTTGCTTGCCACAATTGCAATAGATCCGGTCATATTGCCAAATTCTATAGAAGCAAGAATCAGGACAAAAGGGGTCCGGTGCATTATAATCAGAATCAAGACAAAGGAAAAAGGAATAGTGAATGCGGATGAAGTTAAAAGTGAGATGAACAAGATTTGGTTGAAGAGAAGTATAGAGAATGTAGGGGATGGATCCACACCAGAATCTGGTGTTGATATTTCTTCTAGAAATTAAAAAGTGAGCTCCGGCTCAGGGGGAGACACAAGGAAAAACATTTTCCCCCAGCCAATTAATTGGTGCCTGAAATTGGCACATGGGAAGTTGTGGAATAAAAGGCTTCTCAAATAAACATCTAAAGAAAGCTTGGTAAAGATATGGAAGATCCGCAGGAAGATTTGAAGAGTCTAATCTTCCAAGATTGATCTGGTTTAATAGTCATCCGGTAAAACAGGATTATCACAATTAAATCCGGTATGATTCAAATTCGAGGCATTTTGTTCTGTGGATAGATCAAGTGTTTGGGGAAAGTAAGATAATTTGTTATTATCCACCAAGAGTAACTTTAAGTGCATTTTAGTGATCCAGAAAAATCTCTTAGGACAAGGAGAACAGAGCAATCAGAATAACTTAAGTTGCGCATTTATTGCAATGTGGAATTAGGGTTTTCTTAGAGATAAAACAGTTCATTTAATCATCATTTACACATTCGCACTCAAGAAGAAGAGAAAACGAGCTCTGCAAACAAATTGTCTCAAGTCTCTCAAAGATCAATCACAGAAGATAATTCTTCTAGCAATCCGATCTAGATCATCCCGTGAAACCTAGAAGCGTAAAAAGGTATTTTTCACTCTTGATCAAACTTTCTCTGAATCTTTAAGATGTCTACTCTGAATGTTGTAAAGATCTCTGATAGACCTTGCCCCAAATTTAAGAAACATTTCTACAAATCTCTAGAAGTGGATCCCTTAGGAGCATTTTCCAGCATTCTGCATGGGGTTTTGCATGTAGAAGACGTTAGGGTTTACATTCATGCAAACATTGAAGACTTTGGTGAATCCAAGCTGATGGACATCTACCACAAGGAACTGATAGATGATTCATTTGAACTAAAACCTCAGTATAAGACCATCCGGGAAAAACATTTCGGTCAGTACATCCATTTCCCCTGTTTTGAAGAAGATGAGTGGGTCCGGTATGTGTTGAGCAAAGTGCATGATAACTTCTTATGGTTGAATAGACCATTCAAGATCACCAAGGATGCAATTAAGGCAGTAACTGGTTTACACTCTTCCAGAGGGTTACCTGTTCTCAAATCTGTCAAAAACCAAACTGTGACTGAGGCCACCAGATCAAAATTTGATAAGAGAGCAATGACCATAGAAGATATCACTGATCCGGATATCAAGTTTGCATCCATGATAATAGGCTATAAGATATATCACTCCAGCAGGGAGAATTCAGAATCCGAAACTACTGTGTATACTGCTTATGAGATGTTGAGAAAGAATGCAGATTATGATCTCTGTGAACTCCTTTTGAGCCAACTAATAGAATACTTACAAAAGATAAAGAAGGACAAAACTCTTTTAAATATGGTGGACTGATATTGTGTTTGTTTTTCTACTTTATGAATGAGCTGCCCGGATCCAGTGGTTGGGTATGGTAGAATGACAAACCTGTTGCAATTCAAATCAGAGATTCTTGCATGGGCTTGGGGATGCTAAGGCCAGAAATACAGCTCTGTGGGGTTACTTCAAGAACTTTCAAAATATGATGCAAACTAGAGAAAGAATTCCCCAACCATTGGTTGGGAAGTACAAAGATACAGTATGTTTCATGGTTGACACTGATCAATGCCTAATGGAGGCAGTGGAACCAAGAACAGTGTGGATCATGCCTATGGGGTATGAAGTGGATGATAAAATTATGGAGCTGTATGTTCAACACATGCTAAGTCAGCCTAAGGATTCCAAGGCAGAAAGGTTTAGAACCTTTGAAGAATTAAGTGTGAAGATCCATGTGGAGTTAAGACAACCGGAAATAAAAAGAAAAGTGAGGAGGGAAGTAGAAGAGTTTGCTAAGAGGCATGGAATTTCAAAAGAAGCACTTGATGCAAATAGAGAGAAGACAGAAAGGGTAAAGAAAGAAAAAGAAAAAGTAGAAAAAGAAGGTACTCCGGTGGAAGTCCCCTCCCAGACCAGATCCTCTAAGACCTCTGCACCCACCACTGCAAAGAGTTCAAAGGCATCAAAATCGGAAGCAAAATAATCCAGAAAAGGAGAGAAGAGAACCAAGAAAAAGGCAACAAGGTCTTACACAAGCCAAAAGGATGAAGAAGAGACAGAATCAGATGAGGAGGTAAGGAAAATAAGGAAAAAGAAGAAAGTATCTGGTGAACCCTCTACCGATGAAGACAAGGAAGAGATGGCAGAAGAGTTTGTTGAAAGGCCCACTCTGTCCATTGATGATGTAGTCAAATCAGTCAGTGTGGATGGGAACTTGAAACCAATGACTGAATTTTATGACGACTACAATGAGGATGATCAGAAGATCCTGCAAGAAGCCACAGTCAAGTACCTTAACATTTATAATAAAGCATTCATTGAGATTATATATTTAATTCCAAAGAGCCCAGAGAAATAACTAGAAATTAGGAAGAACAATGCCAAGGCCAAGGACCTTGAGATCAGGGAACAAATAGCTATTCAGCCCTATCCCTCAATCACTCATAAACAAATGAATATGATTTTCAAAGATTGCAAGGATGAGTTCTGGAGCAAAGCTAGAATGAATCAGCTTATGCTTGGAGAAACTGACAAAATAGCTAAAGAAACTGAAGAAATCCTCCAGAATGCCTACAAAAGGTTCAACATTCCTATCATAGAGGACATAAGTGATGAGCCCTCTGCCATGGATGATAAAGAAAAATCTACTGAGACAGTGGTAGAAGAGGTAAAGGAGACAGGTGAACAAAAAGGTAAGGTTTTAGACTCCTCTGCTCCGGAAGAAGAGGTCCATGATCAAGCAAACATCTCTCCTCTGGTTTCCCCTACAGACTCCAGATTCAAAGAAAAAGAAAGAGTACAAGAGAAGATCAGTCAAGAAGCAAAAGAGAAAGAAGATGACAGTAGCAAGGTTGCATAAGGAGAGAAAACTCTAACAGAGAAAGCCACAAATGATAGTGGTAAGGCTACAGAAGAGGAGAAAATTCTGTGTCCGGTAAGAGACACAACAGAAGCAGTCAAAGAGTTCTTGACCAAAGAAATGATGGAATTTGATGAACCGGAATTGCTTCAAGGTCCATTCAATTTTGAGTCCCTCTCTCCGGTTCAAACCATGAAACTAGCTTCCTTCACTCAAGCTAAGGCAAAAGAGAAAATGCTAAAGTCTCACATGGAAGATTGTGAGCTCATTGAAACTGCATCTGGTGTACTGGAAAAGATCATGCCATCCTTCCAAAAGGATCCTACAGCATCCACATCCGATAATCTAAAGTCTCTTATAAATTCTGTTAATCCACATTTTGATTCTTTAGAGAAAATAGTTGAGGAGAAGGTCCAAAAAGAGTTTTTAGGTAAGAGATTCTCTGAAGTACAAGGTCTAATTTCAAATGAAAGGAGAGTTATGGACATTGGGATAAAGAGCTTAGAAAATGCTCTTAAAGATGGCAGAGATATATATAAATTTTGTTTATCCTGGACTAAAGTAACCAAGGAAATTGAGAAAAAAGTAAAAAAGCAAAAGGATAAACTGACAAGTTTATCTCAAAGTTTTGCCCCTCTCTCCTCTTCCATAATAAATCAAGAGTGCCAGACTCTTGCAACTATAAATAAAATAAAGAAGCTTGAGAAGGAGAAGAAAATAAAAATAGGCAGGCTAAGTGAACTAAGAGGGATTATTATCCCTAAGTTAGAGGCCATGCATGAGGCCCTAAGTGATGCTCAGACTACAGCCCGGACCAGTGATCCAACAGATCTAAAAAGGGCATAAGCTTTTACATTCTCGTTGAGTGGTCACATCTCAATTTTCGATAGGATGAAGAATAGTTGGGCGACAGAAGTGGTATAGCTAAAGACCACTTTTTCAGATATTGTTGTGCGAATAAAAGCAGAAGAGCAGTGCGAAGATAGTAAGACAGGTCCAGAATGTAACAGGACAGTAGCACCTAAGAGAGTAAGAATGCAGTGCAGCAGATCAATATATTGAGCTTAACCGGAACTGAACCTTAGCATATGTGGATGCTTCTCATCAATTCAAGTAACTAGTTTTCTTGTATAAACTATTGTAGGAAGTGAGCCTCTTGTGAGCAGTGTGCTCGGGCAGTGAGCCCTAATTGGCAAGTGTCATTTTGTACTATCTTATTCTTCTAACAGAGAATACATTCTTGGGTTATTCATTCCGTGGTTTTTCCCCTAACAGGGTTTTCCACGTCAAAATCATTGTGTCATGTGTATTGATGTTATTTCCTTTTCAAGGTTATGTTTGCTTATTTGATTTGATACTGCACTAATTAATAAAGAATTTCAGAAAGCTGAAATAATTAAGATAACTGATTCACCCCCCCTCTCAGTTATCAACAGTTCCTCATCTATCCCTCCTAACCGCATCCACCCAATCACATCGAGATACCTACCATGGCTTGTTGTTCGCTCATCATTATCGCCTTCTTCCACCAGGTTGCCAATCCAGGCATGCGTCCATCTTGTCATCCATCTTCAACCAATCCATTGAACCATTGTCGAACTATGTCGCCTTTGAGCTATCACGTAGCCAAGGCCATCATTGATGTGCCCCCGAGGCTCCTTTCCCATCCATTCCATCCTAGGTCACCTATCCTTGGGTCCATTCAAAATCCGCACCGTTTCACAACGCCTAGGTCTTAGGTCCACAAAGTCCACACCCTAAACTACGTTGCCTCTGCGTCATCACGTAGGCAAGGCCATTTATCAATGAGCCCCCAAGGCACTAGGTCAGTCCCTTAGGGCTCGTTTCTTTGTGTCTGTCATCAATTCATCCATAATAAATCAATCCTTTACTTGACTAGGGGCAAATCCTCGACCTAGTTAGTGAATTAGATTTTTGAATGCTACAACTTAGAGGATAAGCAAACCGGATTGTGGTTTTATCACTAGACAATAAACAACGCAGCAAAGCAAGCTTTTAAACATCATCTTGACAAGAAGACATTTAAACTGCACCGGACATATCTAGCCTTCCTAAAACATCAAATGTGACTCTATCAAGTTATTGCAAGAAAACATATATCTATGGCAAGAAGGTTTTTAATGATTGTTTAAAGTCTTATATCATGATTTTTGTTATTATGTCTCCTATGCTACTCAAGGATGTCTAAAAACTAAAGATGCTATGATGGAAGATAATTATTTTATTTGTTTGTTGTTTATGGATTTACCTTTAGTAATGTGAGGCCTTGTCTAAAGACATGATCAACTAAAAGATCATCGAGAACATCAGAGGTCTAAACATGAAACGGGTGTAATCCTTGTCTGTTGATATGCAAGCAAGACTCAGGTCATCTTGGTTCAATTATACTTAGATGCTTGTATTAACTTGCTAAATCAAAATCCATGTAAGTAATACTCATGTCATCATGGTTTAATTATACCTAGATGCTTGTATTTTCTTACAATATTTTAAAAGCTCAATGATGAAACAAAGTACTTCAAAAACTTGTACAAGAAGATGACAAAATCCACTATCATACATACCAAATTGCATTTCATTTCATCTATAAGCATTCCATACGTGTTGTTTATCCAAGTGTCATAAGATCCAAGTCCTTTCTTTATCTACATCTCTTTATCTACTCACCCTTTTCTCTCTTTTCATTTTGAGGGCACACCAATTGTCCTCCCAAAGGGGCGTCATCATCATCATTCATCTTGTTTGCTAACTTACCATTATCTTTCCTTGTCACCCCCACTCTTGAGTGACTGGGGCATCACCAATCACCAATCCAATCATTCATCTGATCATCAAATCAATCCAATCAATCCAAGCAACGATCCAAATGCAAGTCCATCCTTAATCCATACCAATCGAGTAAATCAATCTTGTCAAATTATCCAATCTTAATCAATGGTCTTGATCCTAATCTCGTCGTAAATAAAATCAATCCATCATCATTGATGTGGGGATATATCTTTCCCGCATCTTTGTGTTGATCTAGGGATTTATCGTTCCCCGCAGTGACATCACTATTGTCAATCATTATCGATTAATCATTGGTTTATAATTGCTTACTTGCTTGTGTGTGTTATCATTTTATCTTGCATAGTGTATCATTTGACCCTTTCATCCATCCCTTATCTTGCATCCTCCAGTTTTCTTAGCCATCCTTTATCATTCTTCCTAATTGTGAGATTAGCTGTCATCATGTCGTCGCATTCTTCCCATCTAATCTCCCAAGGGGGCATCCTATCGTCGTAAACCTGTACCAGAGGCAAACTGGGGCATGTATCAATCATAGAAAATTTTTATTTCTTTGAAGCAATGTGTTAAACCACATTGCATCAAGAGGGGCAAAATGTATATACCTAAAAATGGCTCGTGTCGAACTAAATAAATATTTTAATATTTATTTTAATTCTTAATCTTCTATCAATTAAATAAATATTCTAATTTATGTGATTGGTTCATTATCCCAAAATTAAATAAAAATGAATTTATTTAATTAAATACCCTAATTCTTCTAATTTCTCATATAATTAAATAACCTTAAATTATTTAATTAATCTTAAATTCCTCTATCCTAAGTGGACTAATTTCATAAATCCACCTCCCTTTCCACCTCACCCTGTTGCACACATAATTAAATATTTTAATATTTAATTACCTTTTTTACCTTCAACCACATGTCCTATTTATCCTCCAGTCAAATTGGTTAACTCATCAATCAAATCAGTTAACTAATTAGTCAATTGAGTTCACTGGTCAATCTATTTTGTTGAATCCCCAATCAACCTAGTTAACTGATCAATCATCTCAGTTAACTCCTCAATCTATTCTGTTAACTCCCATAACTCATGAAGAAGGCTTGGACACTTGTCCTCTCCTGATTTGTGCACATTCTCTCAAGTCTTCTCAATCGTACACCTCACAGGTAATTCCTCCAGTCATGGATCTATTGACACTTGGATCTGGTCTTCCCTCAGCCTATATAAGCAAGGTCTTCATACCCATTCACATCCATCTAAGCTTAAGCAATCTTACTCTGCAGGAATCATTACAGCATGCCTTTGGCAAAGTTATCATCCACTTGCATTCGCACAACCTCATTATCACAATCCTCATCCAATCATGTCTCCATCGATCCATATCCATTAGTATTGCATTTGTAGTGTCATCTCCATTGCATAATCCACCCATAGCTGTTCTACTCTTGTCATCTTCAACAACAAGGAAGTGCACACTTATGAGATATTCGTTACTATAAAGATCAAGAAGAGATAGGCGAACAATGGAAGCATAGAGGTAAAACGGTCTTCGAAGGTATATTCTTTGTTTGTACTTGTGTTTACATCAATATCCATTGAGTTATTGGATACTTAGTTGCTTTAAATTGTTATTCATATTTTCCACTAACAATATGTGTTCTCAAAAACTACATCACTACAAGGGGTTGCCCCCAGGACAGACAAACCAAGGTGATGTTACAGGCATGATACACAATGGATTGTGTAGTTATGGTATGACATCGAGCATTGCAGCAAGGTGTAAAATAAATCAAACTATATAGAGGGATTATATCAAGCATGATGCAAGGTTCTAGAGCCATACCTTGTTCGAAGTTGTTGAATTTTTTCATGCAAGGATTTGCATTCATTAGTGGAATGGCCAAGCACTCGATGTTATGCACATAAAGGAAGTGTTGATTGATTATTTTGTGGAATATTTTTATGTGTTGGAGGAAGAGTGATCAAGTAGTCTTTGAGCAGACTCAGCAAAATGCACTCTTGTTGAGATAAAAGCGAAGATGTAGTTAGAGTAGGAAACAACCCTTTCTATTGTGGAGAGGAGTTTGATTTTTTAAAAGAGGGAGCCATAGACACCTTAGGAGATGGTGGTGAGAACGTAGGAGAAGGTTGAAAACCTAAACCTAATTTAGACAAGTGTGGTGTTGGTTTCACAAAATCCTTAACGCCTTGTTCCATGCACCCTAAACCATTTCCATTGTATCCATGCATAGAAATAATTTTAAATCCACATCCATAATGTTTCTCCAAATCCAAGGGAAGAGGAGAGGCTACATTACAAGCCTTGTTGGAATGAGAAGTGCTATCATATGTTGAAGAAGTAGAAGGATCATTCTTTTTATCATGGTGAGGAGGATCAACTTTAGATTTAGCATACCGAAGGGGGTTAAAGTCTAAGGAGCCTCTATATCCCAATTGAGATAATATTTGAAAACCTCAACCTTAAATGGAAGCCATTTCTATGGAAGGAGGCGGCTCACCATTAGTCACATAGTCAATACTATAAGTATAATCATCATAGTGTGTTAAAGTAAATTTAGGAGGAGTAGATTGTCTAGAAGATATTATAGATACCTTTGAATTTTTTGGTTTTGACAGTGAGACTTTATATTCACCCATGAAGGTAGGTGTAAAGTCTAACGAACCCCAGTCATCATCGAAGAACTTGCTTGAAGATGATCTAGGCTCTTGCTCAATATTATTTACGGCAAGAGGGACTGGTGAATATATTTTTGATAGAGATGGAATTAATGTGTTTAGAGGTGTAGAAGAAAGAGGTTGATTCCCATCTTCAACCTGTAAACAATTGTCTGGATTACGATCAGCCTCAATTGTATAGAGTTTGTTATCATAAACAAACTTAATTGAATGATGAAGGGTAGATGGGACTGCCTTGATGGCATGGATCCACGATCTACCTAGAAGAAGATTATATGTAAGAGAACCAGCCATAACATGGATAAGTGTAGATAATGTCATAGGTCCAACGATAATAGGTAATGTGATTGTACCTAGTGATTGTCTACCAACATTATCGAAGCCACATATATTTAGAGTATCAGGCTTGATAAGGGAGGTATCTACACTAATCTTATGTAACAGGTCAATGCCACAAACATTAAGACTTGATCAATTATCAATCATAGTATGCTTTATTCTAGTTCTATAAATAATGACAAATATCATGAGAGGATCATATTGGTTTTGCACTTCTATAGGAGGTTATTTATGTTGTGTAAAGGTGATGTCTAAACTCGTCGCATGCATAAAATCAAACAGGGTCGATACATCATCCGGTCTAACAGAAGGTGTAACGAATACCTTTTGTAGAGCCTCTTGGAGCATTTCGTAGTATGTAGGCGAGGTCTGTATTAAATCCCAGAGTGATATCTTAGCCGAAGTAGCACGAAGATTTTGACAAAATCATATTCTCTAGTAGTATGTTGTGAAAGACGAGGGGGTGGTGGAAGAAAAGGTTGCAAAGGTGGAAGAGAAATGGACACACTGAGTGCTTGTTTATTATGTTTGTTGTTTCGAGTGTTCTATATGTGAGAAACCGTGTGGTAACTAGGTTGATGCGAAACATTTTGAACCAATTGATTGTTTTGAGTAAGTTGTTTTGCAAAGTTAAAAATGTAACCAGGAGGTCCATATGGGTTTGGAACACCTCGAACTATAATCATAGGTTTAAAAATAGGAGGCAAATCAGGTGCCTTATGCATGATGATTTTAGGAATGTTTTTAACATTAGTGCACTTATCCAACATCCTCTTAGTGGGTGGGATAAGTCTATTGATGATGATGGAATTTATATTATTATCTTTTATATTATGTTCAACATCCATCCCCGAGGGATTCAATGTGAGGGAAGGCTCTTCATCCACTAATGCTTCATCTTTTGAAGAGAGAGCATTGGAATGAAGGGTGGGTAGAGTGATGTTAATAAAATTGTCAATGGTTGTATCCTTAGTGATGTCCAAGGGGTTTGAACATGCAACCAAAGGAGGAAGAAAAGAGGTCTCATATCCTTAGTGATATCCAAGGTACTTGAACATGCAATTAAAAGAGGAATATCAAGGGTCTTCACATCCTTAGTGTTATCCAAGGTACTTGAACATGCAACTAAAGGAGGAATATCAAGGGTCTCCGCATCCTTAGTGATATCCAAGGCACTTTGATGCAGGAGCATCCAGTGGTGTAAAGACAATCCTACATCACCCAAAAAGAAGATAATTCAAAATCATTGTAGTTGTTTTCATTTCTTTCCATAATTAGTGTTTTTGGTTCCATAATATCTAGAATAATGATGTAGGACTTTCAGTTTTTCCAAAACTACTAAAAATAACAACCTGCCTATTTTGGAAAGTGTACCTGCTATTTTAGGAAAGTTTGCATTTGGGCACGGATTGAAGCGAAAACTTACAGAAAGTTACATAACGGAAATATAAGACTTTTGGCGAAGGAATCAGGGAAAGATCATTTGTGAGCTAAAAGATATTAAAGTTTATGTTTTCTGAAAAGCCCCTGAAAATTTTCGAAACGAGATATGAGGCACTAAAACATCCCACAACGTCTTGAAAAGTTGATAGAAATCTGTTTACGGATTTCCAACGTGATAGTTCACATCGCGATCTTTTCGGTGCTTAAAACGATTCGTCAATCGGACACCCAGATCAAAAGTTATGCTTCCCGGAAGTTGACCTACTTTTAGAGGGAGTTGCAAATTTTGAAATTTAGCTGAAGGCCGCCAAAAAGTGTTATTTATGACTATTTTGGGAACTCTGTGTAGTAGTAGAGTTAAGGGGGCAAGTGTGGAGCCAAGAATAGGCGGGAAAACAGAAACCCTAGTTGATTTGGGGTTACAAAAAGCAGGAGATTCCAGAGCCTAGTGAGATGTAGTTGTAGTGTGTTGCAGCCTGTGGAGGATTGATTCCTCGGATTGTAATTGAGCTTCTGTAATGTAATGAGTTGCCCAGATCAATAAAGAAATATTCTATTTCTATTGTTGTGTGTTTTATGATTCACCCCCTTCATCAAGTGGTATTAAAGCCAGGTTCCTGAGTGTGTAGACAGATTGCCAACCGTGAGGCAGTTTGCACCAGGACCTGAAGTTGTGGGTTTGCTGCAAAGATCAAGATGCCTCCACAAAGAAATCGTATTGGGAGGAATGCTTTGATGGAAGAGGGTTTTAGAGCCCTACAAAGGCAAATTGATGCATTGCAAGAGGATCTACGAAGAGGGTTTGACCTGAGAACAAGAGAAGAAAGTGAAAATGAAGCTGAGGAAGAGCTATCTGAGAAATAACAAGCTGCAGGAGATCCTGTAGAAGTTAGGTTGTTGAGGGCCATTTCGAAGATCAGAAAGAGGCCCAGGATTGAAGTTTCTATATATTCTGGAGATTTGAATCCGGAATAGCTTATTGATTGGATCAATGACATGGAGGAGTATTTCGAGTATGAGGATGTGGAGGATCCCGATCAGGTCAAGTTTGTAAAAACAAAGTTGAAGGGCCACGTCAGTATTTGGTGGAAGGAGGTCCAATTAGAGAGGAATAGAAGAGGAAAAGGAAAGATCACCAAATGGGATTGGATGGTGGAGAAACTGAAGATGCAGTTCATTCCTGTGGACTATGAGATGGAGTTGTTGAAGAAGTTGCAAGGACTAAAGCAAGGTAACAAGTCTATCAAGGAGTATACAAAATAGTTTTATAAGATTACTATCAAGACGGGCCATGCAGAGCCCAACAAGGAGAAGGTAGCCCGTTACATTAATGGGTTGACGCCGAGTATTCAAGAGGAGCTAAGCCTGGTCAGAATGACCACCATAGAAGATGCATACCAGTTTTCCATGAAGGTGGAAGAGAAGATGAATAAAAGATTTGATAGCAAGCAAAGGGGAAGAGGTCAAGGCGGAAGGACTAGTGGAAGACCCTATGGGGGCCGAAATGAAGATGCAAAGAAAAGTGAAGAAGCTAGCACCAGTCGAAATCATAGAGGAGATAATACCTACCGCCCTCATGACCAGAACAATGGTGAGCAAAGAGGAAGAGGAAGAGGCAAACCTGGGCAAGGACCTGGAAGAGGAGGTTTCAAAGGAACCTATTTCCAATGTGGAGAAGAAGGGCATCGAGCATATGAGTATCTGCAACATCAAGGAAGGACAAATAGAAGACCTGAAGGTAATGCACGAGTTGCACATGTAGATGAAGATGCGCAATCTGAGCGTTCTAAAGATGCTGAAAGGGGAGAAACCCTAGTTGTTAGAAGAACTTTATTGAATGAGGAGAAAGAACCCAATTAGAGGAAGACTTTATTCTGCACAAAGTGCAAATGTGAAGGTAAGTGTTGTGACATTATTATTGATAGTGGAAGTACTGACAATCTTGTTTCAGAGGAGATGGTTGACAAGTTGAAGTTGACAAGAAGAAAGCATCCACATCCATATCGAATTGCATGGTTGTAGAAGGACCACCGAGCTTTGGTCAATGAGCAGTGTTTAGTGAAGTTTGAGATTGGGAACTACCATGATGAGGTGCTGTGTGATATCATACCGATGGATGCATGTCCTATGCTATTGGGGAGGCCGTGGCAGTATGATAGGAGCGTTGTCCATGATGGTCGTACAAACACATATTCCCTAACAAAGGATGGAGTTCATCACAAGTTGAAACCCTTGAAAGAGGTGGAAGAAAAGGTATGTAGTACTACCAGAATTTGCTTGGTAGATGGTAGAAAATTTTTGGAGGGTATGAAGCATGAGCATCATTGCTTTGCATTGATTCCTAAGATTAGTCAAGAAAAATGTGAAGATGTACCAATAGAAGTTTCAGATATTTTGGAAGAATTTCAAGATATTATCTCCGATATGTACCAAAGGGTTTACCACTAGTAAGGAAGATAAGTCATCAAATGGATTTAATACCAGGAGCCAGTTTGCCAAATAAGGCAGCCCATAGAATGACTCTAGCCGAGAGTGAAGAATTGAACAAACAAGTTTAGGAGTTGTTGAGGAAGGGATTGATAAGAGAGAGCCTAAGTCCATGTGTGGTACCTGCACTACTAGCACCAAAGAAAGATGGAGAGTGGAGAATGTGTATCGACTCTCGAGCCATCAATAAGATCATGATCAAGTATAGATTTCCATTGCCCAGAATGGATGACATAATGGATTGTTTGAGTGGAGCCAAGTACTTCACGAAGATTAATCTGAAGAGTGGGTATCACCAGATCTGAATCAGAGAAGGAGATGAATGGAAGACAACCTTCAAGACCAAGGAGGGTTTGTATGAGTGGTTAGTCATGCCATTTGGGCTAACCAATACACCGAGCACATTCATGCGGCTCATGAACGAGGTACTGAAAGAATTTTTGGGAAGTTTTGTTATTGTCTATTTAGATGATATTTTAATTTTCAGTAAGCTTTGGGATGAGCATCTGATGCATATCAAAAGAGTTTTAGAGAAGCTGAGGGAGGAGAAGTTGATTAATCTGAAGAAATATAGTTTTGCAAAGAAGGAGTTGGTATACCTAGGATTTGTTGTCTCAGAGGAAGGTCTTAAGATGGACCCAGAGAAGGTGAGGGCTATCATTGAATGGCCTATGCCAAGGAGTGCCACAGAGGTAAGATCTTTTCATGGCTTGGCAAGTTTTTACAGAAAGTTTATTAGGAATTTTAGTAGCATTTGTGCACCCCTAACTGAGACAATGAGAGGGGATAGAAAAGAGTTTAGATGGATTAAAGGAGCAGACAAGAGCTTTGATACATTGAAGCAAAAAGTCGTAGAACAACATGTTTTGGCACTTCCAAATTTCAATAAGGTATTTTAGGTAGATTGTGATGCTAGTGGTAGTGGTATAGGAGCTGTTTTGAGTCAAGAAGGTAATCCCATTGCCTATTTTAGTGAGAAGCTTAATAATGCCAAGAAAAAGTATTATGTTTATGGTCAGGAGTTTTATGCAATAGTTCAGGCTTTGAAGAAATGGAGACATTATTTGTTGCCAAAGGAGTTTGTTTTATATACTGATCATCAGGCTTTGCAGTATCTTAATAGTTAAAGAAAGTTGAACCAAAGGCACTTAAAATGGGTTGAGTTTTTGCAGAGCAATACTTTTGTTTTGAAGGACAGGAGTGGGAAGTCCAACAGAGTTGCAGATGCCTTGACCAGAAGGCAAAATTTGTTGACAGAAATGAAGATAGAGGTTGTTGGGTTTGATGAGCTCAAAAGTTTGTATCATGAAGATCTAGATTTTGCAGAGGCCTAGAAAGCTTGTTTGGAACCTGTTACTTTGGACATGACAAAATGGTTAGATTTCATAATCCAAGATGGCATGTTGTTTAAAGGAAGCCAGTTGTGCATTCCAACGAGTTCCATGAGAGAGAACCTGATTAAGGAGAAGCATAGTGGAGGATTGGCTGGACACTTTGGTCAAGATAAGACCATTGCTATTGTTGGTGAAAATTATTATTGGCCAGAGTTGCAGCAAGATGTGAAGAAATTTGTGCAGAGTATGTTAGATGGCGAAAGGAGTAAGTCAAAATACAGGTCTATATCAGCCACTACCTGTACCAAAGAAGCCGTGGGATGATATTAGTATGGATTTTGTTCTTGGTTTACCAAGGACACAGAGAGGACATGATTCCATTTTTGTGGTGGTGAACAGATTCTCAAAGATGGCACATTTTATTCCTTGCAAGAAGACTAATGATGATGTTCATATTGCAGAGTTATTTTTCAGGGAGGTGGTGAGATTACATGGTCTACCAAAGAGCATAGTTTCAAATCGAGATACCAAGTTTGTTGGTTATTTCTGGAGGACATTATGGAAGAAGTTGAAGACAGATTTGAAGTTTAGTTTTGCACACCATCCACAGACTGATGGACAAACGGAAGTGGTGAATAGGAGTTTGGGTAACCTGCTACGATGCTTAGTAGGAGATAAGCCCAAGGGATGGGATTTGATTTTACCACAGGCAAAATTTGCTTACAACAATTCTGTCAATAGGAGTACTGGTAGATCACCATTCCAGATTGTATGTGGCAATAGCCCGAGAAATACTTCTGAGTTAAGGAAGTTGGACAAAGGAGAAAAGACAAGTGCTGAAGCCGAGGACTTTGCAGAACATCTGAAAAATTTGCATGAAGAGGTGAGAAAGCACATTAATAAGATGAATATTCAGTACAAGGCTAAAGCAAATCAGAAGAAGAGGTATAAGGAGTTCCAGCTAGGAGATGAAGTCATGGTTCACTTGAAAAAAGAAAGGTTCCCAATTGGAACATACAATAAGTTGAAAATGAAGAAATTTGGACCATATAGAACCCTGAAGAAGCATGATTCAGGAAATGCATATGAGGTAGAGCTGCCGAGTGGGATCAATATTTCCCCTGTTTTCAACATTGCTGATTTATTAAAATATCATGAAGGTGGAACAGAGGATGGACCAACAGAAGCACAATGGAGTATTCTGGCATCTACTTCAATGGAGGAGATAGAAGAGATCTTGGATAGCCGTCTGGGAAGAAGTACTCGGAACAAGCAATATGAAGAATATATGGTAAAATGGAAAGGAAGGCCTGTTGAAGATTCTTCTTGGTTGTCTGAGGCAGAGGTTGACCGTTTGGGTTTTCCTCACACAAACATCTGAGACGTGACAGGGTCACTTCTCAAATTACCCTAGGTGTCTGATGCAGGAGCATCCAGTGGTGTAAGGGCAATCCTACATCACCCAAAAAGAAGATAATTCAAAATCATTGTAATTGTTTTTATTTCTTTCCATAATTAGTGTTTTTGGTTCCATAATATCCAGAATAATGATGTAGGACTTTCAGTTTTTTCAAAATTGCTAAAAATAACAACTTGCCTGTTTTGGAAAGTGTACCTACTATTTTAGGAAAGTTTGCATTTGTGCACAGATTGAAGCGAAAACTTACAGAAAGTTACATAATGGAAATATAAGACCTTTGGCGAAGGAATCAGGAAAAAATCATTTGTAAGCTGAAAAATATTAAAGTTTTTGTTTTCTGAAAAGCCCCTGAAAATTTCTGAAATGAGATATGAGGCACTAAAACATCTCATAACGTCCCAAAAAGTTGATAGAAATCTGTTTACGGATTTTCGGCATGATAGTTCACATCGCGAGCTCCAGTGCTTAAAATGGTTCGTCAATCGGACACGCGGATCAAAAGTTATGCTTCCCAGAAGTTGACCTACTTTTGGAGGGAGTTGCAAATTTCAAAATTTAGCTGGAGGCCACCAAAAAGTGCTATTTATGACTATTTTGGGAACCCTAGGCAGTAGTAGAGTTAAGGGGGCAAGTGTGGAGCCAAGAATAGGCGGGGAAACAGAAACCGTAGCTGATTTGGGGTTACAGAAGGCAAGAGATTCCAGAGCCTGGTGAGGTGTAGCTATAGTATGTTGCAGCCTGTGGAGGATTGATTCCTTGGATTGTAATTGAGCTTCTGTAATGTAATGAGTTTCTCAGATCAATAAAGAAATATTCTATTTTCTATATTCTATTTCTATTGTTGTGTGTTTTATGATTCACCCCCTTCATCACACTTGAACATGCAACCAAAGGAGGAAGCTCAATAGGATGAGTCATTGAATTATCATGTACTATAAAAGTACAAGATGCATCAGGTTCACCAAAATGTTTAATTTTGGTAACCCTAACTATAGGGATCTATAAGTGTGTTGCTTTCTAAATTAAATCTATGAGATAAAAGGATAGATGCAACATAAACATATATTCAGATTCATCAACTAATTAAACACAGTAGTAGATCTGAGTAAAGAAGGATAATTGTAGCACATCAGGTTCACCAGAATTTTTAATGGAAAAGAGAGACCATCTCACTAGTCAATTAGCTAGGTCAATCCTTTCAATAAAACATTGGAACACAAACTGAACTTGGCTATAGTCTTGAAGGAGAGCCATGCTACAAGGGTTATGTCCCTTTATTGTAATTGAGAAGATTGAATTAATGAGGCTAGATCTAGGGTTTCCATGATGAAATGTGATAAAACAAAGCTTTCTGACCTGTCAGGGCTAAAAACCTAGAAATCAGGAGCTGAATTGAGTAGAGCAAGATTGTTAGATGTTACTACCAGAAATTAGGGCAGATCTGGGAGGACAAAGTTGACTGAGCATAGGTGTCCCAAGGTTTTTGCCTGGATTTTATGGAGGTCATTCCTATCCCTGATTCTTCTATCTTTTTGTCATGTTTATGTCGGATCTTTCGTCTTCAACCTGCACACATAAAAGAGGGAAAAATTTGGTGTTGTTTAGGGGCTTGCCTAAGTCAAACCCTGTGAATGGTGTTTCCACCTCCATAATAGCAAGGACTAGATCAAGGGTGCGTACCCTAGGAGGGCAGAGGCTGATCTAAATAATGGAAGATAAATGTAAGTAGAAAGGAAAGATGCTACCATGGGCATGTAATCCTTGATGGGATCATGTCACAATCAAATCACCATAAGGAGTGAGTGAAGCAAGAAGGAGCTTCCACCAAGATCTGCAACAAGGGTTAGTACACACAACAATATTCTAGACAAACAGAGAGCTTGTAGATTAGAAAGCAATTGTATAGAGAGTCATTAGATCATTAGATCATTAGGAGTGAACAAGTGAGAGAGACATGTATATATATGCATTCTAATTACTGTCGGGGGCCAAATGAAATATGGTTGATATGGTGCAATACACAAGGTACACAATGCCAACATACTTTAATTTGAAACCTTTTTAGGGCCCAAGTGGCAGGACACTAGCGCTTGGGTGCTAGTGTCGTAGCCAATTAGCTTCTAGAAGGGTGTGTGGTCAGGGGACCTATCTAAGATCCTTAATCAAGTCCTAAAATTTGTACAACATTCGGGAGGGAGCTAAACCTTGTGTGAAATTATCTAGTGTCGACAATTTATGACATAACAATGGTTTGCCTCCTTTGGGAGGAATTTTAGAAATATTTTAGATTCATTTTTTTTTTCAAAAATCAAGGTATTTGCAAAGTGGCTTAATTTTTCAAGAGAGACAATCTTTCCAATGACCTAGGTGGTCATTCTATAAAAATGTGGGATGATTAGAATCATAATGAAGAGGAGCTAAAGATGCAATGTGATACTTTTTAAAATTTTGCTAAAAGAGAGGAGTATCAAGATAAGAGAAAGATAAGATGAAATTGTGGGGAGATCTCAAGAAATATAGGGCATATCGTGTGAGGCAAGGCTATAATCTGTTGTTTTGTCAAAATTTTAGCCATTTAAAAAAAATATGGTGGAAACTTTGGGCTATCAAATCTGTTCCCAAAATTCAATCCCTCATGTGGCTTCTTTCCACAAAACCATCTTACTTGCTAAAAATTTGAGCAATCAGGGTATTTATGGTCCTTCATTAGTTGTATCTTTTGTAAGAGGAAAAGTGAAGACATTAAACACCTCTTCATTCATTTTGAGTTTTCTCAGCAAGTGTGGAATCATGTGAAGTGGATGATGGCATTTGGAACTAAAATTTTCAATGTGATTTATTGATGTTCTAATTTTCTTACGAATTGGTATAACAAGTATCCTTTTTGATTTGAAGGTAACCCAATCATCAGATATATGTGGAAGATTTTACCAAGAACTGTTTGTGGGCATGTATGCATAAGAAAAAATCATGCTATATTTGATGGTGTTAAGGTCATCCCTTTCAACTGTTTTTCCTAGATTTCATCTCTTTTTTTTAACTGCATATCTATTAATAATAAAAAGCATTTTTACAACACTGGGTGGCAAATTCTGCCACTCACCTACAATCCAAAATATAGCAATACAACATATTATTCTTATGGTGTTACTCACGCCACATCATTACATCCATACATATGTATCACTACAACACATTACATTACATTATCACCTCAAAATGCAGTGCAATATCACCTCAAAATACAATACTTTATCACTATATTATCAAGAAAAACATGTACTGTGCTATCTAGTCTCTGGCTACAATCCATGCTCCGCACTCTGCCCCTAATCTTTACCTTCCTTTTATGCAATTTGCTCCTTATCTTCTCCCATTTTATCCTGCCTTTCTTTGTGCCCTTCTCTGTTTGTTTCAATATCATCTTCTTGATTGTCCAAGTGTTGTTAAACCCTATCAATTCCCTAATCGTCGCATCCCTTTTGAGCTCCATTTGATTTGTCTGATTGTATGAGTTTTGAAATTCTATATACTCCTTGTGAAATTATCTTTCTATCTTACCAATATTGTGTGTCCAGGCATTTACAACCTTCACTTCTGCCCTATATTCCACTGTTGCTCCTTCCTCTATGGTCTTTTTGGTCCTTTCTGTAGGAATCTCTAAGTTCCTTGTTACCTACTGAATAATATGCCACCTTGTGAGTCTATTACTAGACTCAATAAGGGTCCTCTGATTGCCTTGAAATAGTTCTTCATTTCTTTTTTTCCAAATATACCATAGAACCTCAGTAGAAAAAACTAACCAGAAAGCATTAGTTTTGGCATTCAAATTTTCAACATATCCTCCCAAAATTTCTTTCCAAGACAAAATCTTATCATTACCCCATCCAACTATATTACCCATAAACATACCCCAAACCTTTCTAGCAAACTAACAATAAAAACAAATGCTCATATAACTCCACAATATTACACAATAAACAACTATTATTGCCAAAGCCAACAGGATGTTTTTTTAACAACAGTAACCACCTAAAACCATATTTTTTAGGCTCACTCTTGTTTGACCAACAATTACTTATATAACTTTGGACCACTTAGATTTATCAAGTTTAAGATTCCATTTTTTATTCACATGAACATACACCTCTTGAGAGTCAGTTAAGAGTTTGTACAACTTTTTTGCCTTCATTTCCATAAATTTGGTAGCATCTTTCCAAATGATATTTTTTTAAAATTATTCTCTATTTATTATCTGAACAAAGGAATGTGAATTAGACATTGCTTTGCATAAAAGAACATAGGTTCTTTTCTGTGTTTCAAGAATGTCAAATTCCACTTTCAATTGGCCCCCATTTTTTCAAACAGTTATTGCGAATAATATCTACAAATTCAAAGATACCCTTTTTGTTCTAGTTCAAGGATGAACACCCTTCTAATAGGGCTAAATAATTCTCTTTCTGCTTCAAGTTCCACCAAACAGACCTATGGCTACAAACCTATTTATTTTTTAAATCGACAACTTTTTTATTAATTAGTCTTCCTCACAAACTCCCACACCCTCCAAATGTTGGTAAATACTACAGACCCAATTGGTTTAGCACTAAAGTTTCCAAATATTATATCATGCTCATTCAATTTATTCCACTATTTTATTTTCTTAGGAACTGCATCTTGGATGTTTCTCCTAATTAGGACCTTCCAGGGCTCCTCCCCCACCAAAGACTTAACTATCCACATAACAGCTAAAGTTGCTCCTTAGACCTTGAAGTCTTTCAATCCCAGACCTCCACTTGCTTTCTCTAAACAACACCATTCCCACTTAACTTGGTGCCTTTTTATTTCCCTTCCCATCAAACCATAAGAAATCTCTTATAGTTTTCTGAATGAGATTAGACTGGTAGCTTGAGAAAACCCAAGTTGAAGCATAATAAATGGAATATGCAGACAAAATCTTTTGATAGACCTGCCCAACCAGAGAAAGATACCTAATATTCCAGTTTTTCAATTTCTTTTCAATCTTCAAGTACATCCATTCCCACATACCTTTGATTGAGGGATACACTGCAAAAGGAATACCTAAAAACCTCACTTGTTTGTGAGGTCCACCCCATTGCCATTTGAATTCTTAACCAACCAATCAGGAGGATCTTTCTCCCAACCAAGAAAAAATGATTTTGCTTTTGATATCTTTTCCCTAGATGCTAGGCAGAACTTGTTCAATCTATTTGTCATATTTTTCATGTTCTCTTTATCTAAAATTGGGAACAGTGTTATTTCATTCATAAATTAAATGTTTATTAAAACCTCATTGTTTGGCAATGTAATTCCTTTCATTTTTCCTTCTAGAATATCAGTTCTCAATAAATAAAATAATGCTTCTGATCAATGCTATAACAAACAATGCAGCAGCTAATGGGCACCCTTACCTAATTGATCTCTCCAACTCAAAGGGCTCTGATAGAAATCCATTTATATAAATTTGTGCATTAGCATCCTTAAAAGAGGACTTTTACCATATTACAAAATAAGTTAGGGAATCCCATGGCTTCTAAAATTGTGATTGCAAAGGACCATTCTATTCTATCATAGTCTTTTTCAAAGTCTAGAAGAAGAATTCCTTCTTTTTCGTCTAGTTATCTTTGCCCACTACATAACTTCCCAACCTATAACAAGGTTTTCCAGAATGTATTTGTCCTTAATAAAGTTCATTTGTGTATGATTGATTATGCAAGGGAGTATGTTGGTCAGTCTTAGGGCTAATAATTTAGCCAAAATCTTAGAAGACACATTCAATAATATTATAGGCCTCCAGTTCTTTATATGTCTTATGTCTCCATTCTTTGGAAACATATTTATTATGCCTTTATTAATATTCCTCCCCAAAGACCCTCTTTTATATGCTTCCTCATATACTTCATAGAGATCCTCTGCATTCCAATCAAGGTTAGCCTTGTAGAATTCCACTGGTAGTCCATCCACACCTAGGGATTTCCCATTTTCTAGAGTCAGCGTTGCTTTTTCAATCTCTTCCCTTGAGATATCTCTTTTTAGAGCTTCTATCATATCTGTATTCAATTTTTTTGGTTTTATCTTCTGACAAAGGTTTTGAGCTTGTCTGCATCTCCCATTATTATCTTCAGCAGTCAATAAGTTTTTATAAAATTCTCTGAACAATTTTTTTATCTTCTCATTATCATTATAACAAACATCTTTTTCAATATTTTTTGAAATGTTGTGTTACATCCCCAACTTTGACTATATTTAACTTTTACTTTTTTACGAGATTAACTGGATCAATAATCATAGATTGATGATTTGACGTTTGTGGAAAATGTCAGGATAAATCATTGGTTATAGTGATTATGATTAATGTTGTTAAATTAGACATAAGATTACACGTAATTGAGATTATTTTAGTATGATGCATAGTGATTTGATGATCATACACTGATCATGGTTTGAATGATTGTGAGTGTAAACAGGAAAAGAAAATTCCAATTCTGAGAAGGGAAGGGGAGTATCACCCGGAAGAAGGAAATAGATGTTATGAAAAAAGACAGGTTGCCATCTGAATTTTTAAAGTTGTTCTTTACGTGAAATATTGCGAGACTGGGTATGTTTTAGTCAATCTCCCTTGTTTAGTTGATTTTGATCTGACTAATTGTCATCATGTCAAGTTAGGATTTCTCGACGTCTTTTACGTCGATCTGACTTTGACTTTGTCAGGGCTATCCTAAATGTTTATTTATTATGTTTGTGTATATCGTTTCATTTACCCTAGATATTTTGCTAAGATTGTGAAGTGGGGGGAGTGAACCTCGACCCCTCGTTCGCATTTTGAGTGCTTCTCGATGCTGTACCATATTGTTGGTAATGCTATCTTGGTGATACTATAGATTACCATATTGTACCTATAGTATATTTTTGTGATGAATGTATATATGCATTATGTCGTTTATCATTATTTCACCACCTTTTGCTATGATAATTATTTAGTGATTTATTATCATTGTGTGCTCATAGCTTATGCAGCCCATGTTCCTCGAAGTATGGAGGAGTGGGAGAAGTTCTTGAGAAAAGCCCAACCAACCATGTTTGTAGGACATCGAGTGTTGCATGCGCTTGATGGGAGGACATCCAGGTTATGGTTGAATGAATCCATGGGAGTGGGAATGGGAGTGGAGACTCTTGATACCACTGCCGTAAAAGAAACTTGGAGTTAGTTTTTGTGTATGCAGGAAAAAGAAAAAGGAGATTGGAGCTCTGGGTGAAGAGCTGGAAGTCAAGAGCAGTGTTTAGCTCAAAGAGAGGCATAGCTTTGAATACTAGTTGACAGACTTTTCATTATACTCAGGCACTCTAATGATTGTGTATTACTCATTATATTACAGTAAAACGATACTAAGCTATTACTACTGGCCTTAAGGGTCGAAAGCTTTAGTAATCTTTGTTTATACTGTGTTAGTTCATCGAGGTCGTGAGGTCGAGGACTAGTAACTTGGTTTATATTGTATTAGTCCGTCAAGGCCATGAGGCCGAGGACTTGGAATCTTGTTAATATCAGATAGAAACTTGTCAATGCCTTTACAGCCGAGACATATGATACTTCGATGAAAATCGTGGAGGCTAATAAAGTCAATAGTGTATCCTACTGCTGTAGTAGTATACGAATATGATCTTGGCCATGGTAATGGCCGGTATTCAATTAATCTTTACTTAAGATAGTGGTGTCTTTATATAAGGTTGAATCGAAAGGCTAACACTAGCCATGCTTTCAAGCTAAGGAAACATGGTGTGTTATTATGTTTATCTGGAAGTTGGCCGAGAGCCACCCCATTTTTCTGTGTGCCATATCTTTCTCAAAACAATGCTATAGACAGAACTTTAAGTTCTTGGCATAAATTATATATTATAAAGATACCTTTATAGATGCTTTCTGAATGTGTCTTCGGTTATCTTTTGATAGAAAGAGAGCAACAAGGTCTTTTTTAATCATTAAAGATAACTGAGTGGTAATAATAACATTACTACACTATGAATATATACATTAAGAATCTTGGTTATGACGTAAGATGCATAGATATAAGCTTCCATTATCTTGGAAAGAAAACAATAGAGTTGGGTAGCTCATTAGTTGTGTTTTCATTTTGTGTAACTATTTATAAAGATGGTGGGTATTAGAATTACCTATTAAGTCTCTAGTAGACTATGAATATTTTTATGACAAAAGATGACATATGTTATTATCTTGAGGTAACTAATGTTCGTATGGTGACGTCAGGATTGGAGATGATAGTTCTCTAAATACACTCCGACACATATGGCAAAGTGTGAAACTTGTTGTACAAAGGTATTGTCAATTTGAATGGGTCATGTTTCAGTCGACAAGGATCAGATGGAGATCCATTAACCTAAACAATTATTCAAACTCATCTCATAGAGATATTACCCACAACTGATTTTGTGGTAGGAAACTAAGAACTTATACACTTAAGAAAGGAATAGAGTGATGAGGAGTCATAGATTCCATGTTGCAGATGCAACGAGAAAACCAATGAAATGAACTCCAGGAAATGGAATTGGAAGTCCAAGATGATGGGCTAAATCCATGACCAAGATGGGTCAACCAAAAACACTATAGGATGAGATAACTTCTAAGTCGAGTTAGAGGTGTGTGAACATTCGACTACGTTCATTGCGAAACGTTTATTTATATTAAAACTTTGGCCAAAGTAATGCATCTATCTCTACATGCATTAGTCGGTTCACTGTGCTCCAGATGGCATGACCATCCAGTAGTGTCATACATAGTTAGAATGGATCTATAGTTGTATGACCGTGATGAGTTATGAAGAACACAACACTAGAACTCAGATGGCAAACCTTATGGTTCATTATATCTACTTCTTTTGTGAAGGGTAGGGCCACTTCCAGGTAGGAAGTTGTGTGGGGACCGTCGGTCTGTAGTTGGAGGAAAAGCACTTGGGTGATGCTCTCCTTCCCAAGCAGATAACAAGCCGAGACTTATGAAGATAAATATCAATACTCTAGATGTAGTATATTCTATTATATGACTTGACAGTCAAAATTTTATGTAAAACTTATCATTATTGCCATGAGCAAAACATTATGATTGTAAAGTGAAGAAATTCACTATTATGTTATCTTTGAATATGTTGCAATTTTCAGTTTTGAAATTATTCAGATAATATATGCATTTAATTATTGATTATGAATTTGATTATTGTTAAACAGAAAAATGATTATGTTGATCATAACTATTTACTTGATGGTAAATTGAGTTGATAATCAGGGTAATATGAGTTGACATGTTACATGTTGCAGGTCACTCCTTTTCCCAGTTGCGCAACGGTCGTCGATGGTTATGTCTCTTCGAAAGCTAGTCTTCTTGACGGTACGTCGGTACACCTTCTCCATTTGACATTTGCACGGTCTGCAAGTGGTTTTGCTGAGGGCATTTTTGGTGGTTGCAGCGCCTCCCCTGCCATGGTCTTCCTGGAGGTTGTTGTGGCCCCTGCAGGTGCTCGAGGTCTCTCTTTTGCTGCAATTGCTGGGGCGAATGCATGTTCAACTGTGAGAGATAAGACCCATTCTCACCCTCTTCCTTGCTCCCATACCTGCCCTGTGTTGGTATGTGGCCAGGAAGTTTCTGAGAATGAAGAACATTACGACAGGCTTGCCTTGATTAGTAGATTTAATGGTCTTTGGCCATCCCTCTCGAACCTCAATAAGTGGATTTCTGAATCTTGGAGTCCTCTTGTTCAAGGTAATATTAACATTTTTCCCTGTCCAAGGGGTTTTTTCATTGCTGCTTTTGATTTTGTTGAGGCTAGGGATACGGTGCTTGATGGTAGGGTGTGGTTATGGTATGAGCATTCCCTTCTGCTCAAACCTTGGACCCCTGTGTTCAATCTCATTTCTGAACCGCTTAATATTAGGCTTGTTTGGGTTAGGTTGCCCAATTTGCCCCTATAATTCTAGGAAGTGTCCTGCTATGAGGCGATTGGCAACTCTATTGGTTGTTTCCGTATGGTGGACAGATCTACGATTTTGATGGGACTTTGTACGTATGCTCACATTCTTGTGGATATTGATATCTCCAAGCCTCTTCATGGAGAGGTTGTCTTGATGGTGGAGGATTGTCCTCGATCCCAGCTGCTAGACTATGAGGGTTTGCCTTTCTGTTGTCATCGTTGTTTCATGATTTCACCTGGCTTCGAATTGCCATCACTCTTGTTGTAAGGCATCGTCATGGTGGCGGAATGCTTGTTTGGAACATTTGACTATTACTGATCTGGAGGTTGGGTCAATTGAGGAGTCCCCAGTTGATTCTTCTCCTTCGCATACTCATGTGGCTTATGGACCCCTTGCGGGGACTGCTACTCATGTTCAGGTTGTGCCTGAAGGTGTGTTGGCGGTCATTTCTCTTGTCGTGTCCCCTTCTTTGACTCCTGTTGTGGTTCCTTCGGACCGTGATTCCCCGTCTGCTCCTGTTGTTTCTTCGGCTCTACCCTCTTCTTTGCTTGAGGAATCTACAGTTGCATCATCGGTCGAGGATTCCCTCCTCTCACCTTGCTCCGAGGATTTTGACTCGGAGTTTTCTTGAACGGTGGTTCAACATAGGAAGGGCTTCCCAAATCTATGGTTGTTCTACGCCCTAGGACCAAGACAGATCGATTTGATGGCCCTTGTTTAGGGGTGGTTTAGTTGGTCTTTTCTTCTAACGTGTTGTTGTTGTTGTGATGTTAGAGTTTTGTTGACCTGTTTGGGGCCTTTTTTGTCTCTTGCCCTGCCTTTTGGGCTGGTTTGTAAAGGGATCTGGACTCTCTTTTCCAACTGATTTTATCAAAAACAAACATCTTTTTCAACAATTGGTCCAATAGTCTCTGTTTGTTTTTTTAATTTTTAGCATCTTAAAGTATTTTATACCTCTATCACCCACTTTTAGCCAATTTAATTTAGCTCTTATCTTAGCTCCCTGAGCCCTCTGTGTTTGGAAACTTCTCAAACTATGTTTAATATCCCCAATTTTTTTAATCGACATTGGGTTATCTATATCCTTTTGTATTGCATCTTCTGCTTGCAGTAGTTCTTCATGCAAAGAAACCTTTGTTTTCCTTTTGTCCATAGCATACTTTTTCCCAATAGTTTGAAATAGTAATTTACCATTGGTAACCATATTTTCCCAACAGTGTATAGTAGATCCATTTCTAGTAATTATTTTATAAATACTCTTGAGAGTTTTGATACCATCTCTGCAATCCTCCCTTCTCAATAGATCTATGTTCGATTTGAATAAGTTATCCTTTCTAATCTCCTCCTTTCTTATACAATATTTTATATTAATGCAAGTTTCAATTGGATGATGATCAAATAATGCATTAGGAATTACTTGAACACAATTAGCATCTTTGTTATTTTCTAAGAAGTAGTTTTCATTCACATAGAA
This sequence comes from Cunninghamia lanceolata, assembly GCA_027924645.1. NCBI lineage: Eukaryota > Viridiplantae > Streptophyta > Pinopsida > Cupressales > Cupressaceae > Cunninghamia > Cunninghamia lanceolata. Next base: position 11,236,014 of record BSBN01001272.1, on the reverse strand, counting down.
CCTATCTAATCTACTATAGATTCTTCTTCCTTCCTGCTAGGAGTTGCACCAAGAAAACTAGATACTTTTACTCACATTTTTGTTTCCTTCCAAAGAATCCATCAATTTAAGCAACTTCTTCATTCTCATCCATAAAAGCTTTTCATCCCTTTTCCATTCCCAACTAGAGCCACCTTTTTTGTCCTCCTTTTGTTCCATAAAATTGAAGTCACCTCCTAAAATCCAAGGGACTTTAGGTAATTTTGTTGTCGTACATTTCCATAACTCTACTCTCTCTCTATAATTATTCAAGGCATAAATTGAACACTCCCCAAATTGTTTTATCTTCCTTTCAATTACCAACCAAAGGCACCTATTGCTAGGAGAGTAGCCTTTTTGAGTAATGTAGTTTGTCCATCTCTGATTAATCAGGATAACAATCTCTCATTTTCCTTTTTCAATGATTGGAGAACAAAGACTCTGAATCTTTTTAAATAAATTTTAAATTATTTTCTAATTGAAATCCAATTGCCTTGACTTCTTGCAGCATCAAACAATCCATTTCTTTACCCTTTTTTTTTGCAAAACTCACTTATTACATACTTCTCTTTGAGGATTCCATCCCTCTTATATTCCAACTTACACAGTTTATCTTCATTTTTGAGATTATTTTCACTTTCTTTTGTTGCTACACAATCTATCAAAACACTTAGGCATTGAATCTCCTTGCCTTTCTTGCAAGGCTTCTTGGAGCTTTCACTTCTACTTAGTAATTAGGATTCCGAAAGCAATAGAAGTTGACTATGAAAATCAATCAACATAAATGGTCCCATGAATTTTGTAGTTTCAGGTAGGCTTGAATTTTTAATTTTGTAATCTCATGAGATTTTATTTTTTTAACAGTAATTTAATGCTAAATGATTTAACAAAGATTTCTTAGGACCTACAAATAAAAAGATTAAAAATGATTAAATAGAAAATTTTACCTCCAAAAGTTTTCCTAAATTAAATGGTGAGAATCTAAGAACTGAGAAGAATCTCTAAAACTAGTGGTGGAAAGTTCCAGCCCCACCCCAAAATTCCAAATGCACCCACTCAAAATCAAAAAGCTAAAAAATAGGAGCTTCTATTTTTAAGGAAAAGATTTTAATTTATGCCACCACATTTTGTTTTGGCTTCATGGAGCCCTTGCCTCCCAAAAAAAAAAAATAGAAACAGTTTTGTTGGAAGTGTTTACCCCATACTGCTGCTTAGCTTATTTTGGTTAGCAGCCACTCCTCAAGTTTTTTAGGAGATATTTGTGGAGCTAGTGACCCCATGAATTTTTTTTTTTTGAATCTTAAGCAGTTATCTTCTTAATTTATAATTTTTATTATATAAAAAAAAATTATCTTATTTATCTTAATTTAGAAAAAAATAAAAAAAAAAGGAGTAAAGGAAATATATGCAGCCACATGGCATATTTTTCATTATGCAATGGCTACTTATTTCCACCCCTTTTTCTACAGCTTATCTGCAATTCCTAGACAGCAGCTGCTCTACAAAAATAGGGAAAGATTCTATATTATCCTTTCCCATAATTGTAAATTTCCATGGGGCCACTCCAACTGCTTAATTTTAAGCAGAAAAATAACTTAAGCAGCCGCATGGGTACATGGGGCTAGTGATGAGCACAGATCAACATTTAAATTATGTTTTCATGTATAAAGAAGTCAATTTTGACTGGTTTGATCCCTCTTAACAAACATTACTTGTAGCTAAAAATCTACTTAACTAAACTTCAAGGACATACAGATAATTCATAATTGCATTTGCTTCAGGCTAGATGAACTGTTTAATTACAAACATAAACGATAAAAATAAAGATAAGCCAGTTGCCCCAAGCCAACTGTTACGCTTATACAAGCGAAACGATTGTAGATCAGATATTAACACAAGAGAGAATTGAAATAAACACACAATCGCTTCAATATATATTCAATATATATATGCATTACCTATCCCCACAGATTAATCTACAGCAACTTGAAACAAGTTATGGAGATTCAAATTGTGCCATCAGAATCAGACTCTACGGGACTCCATCAACATCCCACTTCTTAAGGTTAACTACTGCAACATATAAGTGAAGCTGTTGGCTGCACAAGGATGGTGTAGCTAAAGTATAAAAGTTTGTCAATCCACTGCAGTAGCATAAGACCATCTCATTAGCAGTCACGTTATTTTTAAACTTTGCACTTCAAGGATATAATGTAACTCTCATGTCCTACAAACCATTGAGAATGTTTTAAATGTTCCTCTAACGTTTGGTCATAAAACCATCTTTGATTCCCTAGCAGCTTTCTAGTTCAAGCTTAATACCCAAATTATACAGTTTCAATTTGGATATGTTATACCAGATGTCAATTCTAGACTGCCACATTCATGTACTACATTTTATATTATTGGGTTTGCTTGTAAATCCCAGATATGTCCTCTTGCATTCTCTTTTCTCCCAATCTTGAACAAAGGCTTGAGGCGTAGCTGGTTTAGCCTCAGAACCATTCACAATTCACCAGATATTATAGCCTTCCATTAATTAATGTCTGCATCGTAAACTTCCAATTCAAATTTTAGTTTTGCTGGAGAAATGGGCACCAGCGATTCAAAAACCAGAGCTCGTCCATAGCAGGCGCCCCAAATAAAAAGCCTCTGAGAAGTTATTATGTCTTTGATTCGTAGGAGGCGTTTAATCCCGTGGTTCTATCAGTAAGTTTTATCCAATCTCAATCTCCGAAAAAATTCTTTGCTGCCAAGTATTATTGCTTATCTTGGTCGCATGGGTCTTATCTTTCCACCAAGAATCATCATCAGACAAGGCATAAGTCAAACTACTCTATCTAAATCTTCAGTATTGTGTTTTTCAAAGGGTTCCTATGTCAGACAATTCTCCGTTCATGCTCAAAATGATCAAATCACGATTAAATGATTTCCATAAATTTCATAAGATTTGAAATATATATTGAACAATACATTCGTAGAGATAGTAATCTAGGTGCCTCTATTAAAGTTTTGATCATTATCACTTTTTTGATAAGAAAAAGAGCTGTATATAATGTTTGATAAAATGTTTACGAAAGGCTTATAGGGTCCACAGACTTTAAAGCTTGAATAACCATTATCTCAATTCTCAATATACCCCATTCCAATTTTTGGAGCCATCTGTCAAGATTCCAAGAACTATACTATTTACTACCAGGGTACTAACAAAACATGACTAGTACTTGTAACTACAACTATGATAATTGTTGGAATATAATGATTAAAAGAATCCACAGCAACCAGGGTAATAACAATAGAATTACTGTAGCATACACTAAGAAGATATTGGGTTTCTTCCCCACCATTCCTCTCACCAGACCAATTGAGACTCTGCACATTTATCTTCACGGGTTAAGTATTCATCTGAGAAGTTCTTGAAGCAGTCGTATCTCAATCCACTATCATGTCATAGTGACTTGATATACCCAGCCCCGATGACCCACTTTGGAAAATATAACTTCACCTCATGACAGCAAAGGAGCATATTCGCACTAAACTTTTGGTTCTGGAGCAGCCTTGCTATTTGCCCCTTCAACAGAGGTGAACTACATCCCCATAGACATACTCACAGCTCCAGAATTATATTTCTGTCTTATATACAGCATCATCAAGCACTTTATCCAGAGAACCTTCAAATCTCCCCAATACTGATAATACCTGAGAGATTGAATTTCAGTTAGAGCCATTCTAATTATGATCTAGATGTTGTTACATATACTACTCTAATTGAGGGTTTGTGCAAGTTAGGTAGAATAGATGAAGATCTAAGATTTGTTGCTAAAATGAGGCATTCTAGCTGCTGTCCAGATATTATTGCATATACTACCATTATTGATGGCCTCTGCAAGGTGGGCAGAGTAAATGAAGCTCTCCAATTAGTAGCTAGCATGAAACAAGACAGTTGCTTTCCTGATGCTTACATTTATACAAGTTTAATAGATGGCCTTGGCAAGGCTGAGAAAATAAAGGAAGCATACTCTCTGTTAGTAGAAATGATGAAGATGGGTCCTTTTCCAGATTCGGTGACATTTCATGCAATTATTTATGAACTGTGGAGAGTTGGCAGGGTGGGACTTGGTTCAAAAATGCTTTCACAAAATGGAAATAGCTGGCATCACCCCAACTGTTGAAACCTATCAAATCCTTATTGAGATTTTCTGCAACGAAAATAAAGTTCAGATTGCTTTCTCTCTGCTGGAAAAGATGATTGCAAAGGGTCTGGTTCCAGTGTTATCAAAAAGAGTTGTAGATATGTCACAGTAATTAGTTTGTTGTCAGTCAGTTCCACTTAGGTGTCAAGTGTAGATCCACTTTTGTAGGACTTTGTTGAGCTTCACTGAAGCTATATATTTGCAAGCTCTATTCTTTGAATCAAGTAGTAAACAGCAGCTATTAATCTCTGTTTTGCTTCTTATATCTCTGTTTTGGTATCATAGACTGGTGACAGGAAAAAGCCTGCATCCCAACATTTCAGTGAGCTCACGTATGTTTTTTTTCCTTCCTCCTGATTGGTCAGGTGCCATTGTGAAGGAGTCACCAAATCATCAAAGTAATTGTCACTCAGTGGGACAATACACATTGGAATTGGCTGTTTGGCCTTTTGAGCTGCTCCTTGAATCATTTCTCTACAGTTCTGCCTGAGCTTTAGAACCTTGTTCCAATTTACCTCCTCTAACTATTTCTCTACAGTTCTGCCTGGCCTTAGAACCTTGTTCCAATTTCCAGCTCGTGATTTTATTTCCTTCTTTAATGTTCAAATTCACACCGGGGTCCAATTTCTAGTTCTGCAATTTTTATATGCAAACTATATTCCCCATAAAAATAAATAAAGTGGAACCCACAAAAAGTGAATAAGAATAAATTTCTGAGTCACTAATAAACAATTTTAAACATGCAACAGTTGGTGTAATTGAACAAGAAGCATAGTTTAGGGTAAATGGTTGACAAAAACATGTTGGTCTTCAAATTAATTAATCCCCAAACCCTCTGTGAAGGGAATAGGTATGATCACAACTACCCATACATTGGGCAAAACAAAACCAAAATCATTTCTCAACATTGACCAAAATATTTGGTTATCACAATTGATCTCGATTGCCTACCAGAAAAAATGCATGTTATACTACCATATCCCCAATTCTAGCTCTTGGTAGTCTTTTCCTTAGACTTCTGAATCTTTAACACCTTCTTAACAATCTTCTGTTCTTCAACAAGAAATGCCCGGATAATCCTGCAATATCATTCAAATGGATAGCAATTAAGCCAATGAGATCCACCAACAACATTAATAAAATTATTAATTATTTACTGGGCAGACCAAAATAGTAATGCACTGCAAACCATAGTTTACTTCAACCAAAATAAATATAACCTGGTAAACATCCCTACAACCCCAAATGTTCTGCAGGCTATATGATCTAGATTTAGGGCCAATATATGCCAAGTTAATGATCTGTTCAAACAAGAATGAACATGCTCTCCGTGCTTTAAATGTACGCCATAATCATATCGTATATGGCCAATTAACTGGACGAGAATAAGTGCAAGACAAAAAAAATCTGACAGAACAGATACCCTTAGATGGGGTTTCTACTCAACATTTGATGGAATAAATAATTACCATCACCCAATATAAAGGGGAAAAGACATTAAATTAAACAATGATCAATGAAAAAAAGAATGGTTTATAAAGCACCAATTAAAGGAATAACTGAACAATGCTGCGAACAGAATCAAGTAAAAATTATACGAACATAAAATTCGAATGTATTAGAACCCTTTAAAAGGGAAAAAAAATCAGCATTCGGAGGAGATGTTTAAAGAGAGGGAGACAACAATATTAAGAATCCATACAAATAAGAAAAAAAAATTAACCAATTAAAACAAAACAGGAATCTAAATAACATGGAAAATATAAGGCAATAACCATGACAATTTACCTTTCTCGAACAGCTGAACCAGACAGAACCCCTCCATAGGCCCTGTTAACAGTTCTCCTGCTCCTTTTCAGCCTGCTCACCCTGTATTCCGCAGGCCTCAGGTGGGGGATCTGTAAGGTATCAACCCATCAAAAACTTAATATTTGAGTTTAAAACAGTCCAGCTACTAGCTTTTTTAATGAATTGACAATGACAAAATAGCAATCTAGAATATATGCAACCTCTAGATAGATTTCACCAAACAGAAATAATACAATCACAATATAGCACTAACACAGACACACTAATGATAAACATCCAAATTTCATTTTTTGTAAAATAGAAAAAATCAGCATTAAAAGAAATTGTAAAATAAGTTGAAAATGCCAGGGTTTTTCGTTCGTTTTAAAATTTGACTACTTGGGTTAGCAAAACCCCTAGACTACGATTCAGATCTGTCTATAGAAATGCATATGCCTTCACAGTTTGCCAATAAATACAAAAGAATACCCAAGAGAAAACAATTACATAAGTGAAAAGAAGAAGAAAAAAAAGGGTAAAAAGGATCTTACTCCTTGAATCCTCTTGCCAGTAACCGGGCATTTGGGGCCGCTGGCCCTCTTCTTGGCGGTCTGGTAAATTAACTTTCCGCCTACATAAATATACATATACCAATACTGTAAAAAATATATTAACCCATGGCTGATGATAAAAATTTCAAAACCCTAATGCAAATAAAAAACCTAAAGGGTATTTTTGTACCAGGGGTTTTCACAATTCGAGTCTGGTTGGATTTAGTATGATAGCTGTGGCGCCTGCGGTATGTTAGCCTCTGCACCATCTTTGCCTCTCCTTCCTTCAACAGCTACTCTACAGCTGCCTTGTGCCCTAATCTATCTCACACCACCAAAAAATTAGGGTTTATACTTTACTCTTTTCGACTTCTTATAGTTGCTGTAGGTTTTTATCTCAGATGCTGTAAAACTCTTTTTTATTGTTTGCTTGAACAGTTTAGGGTTTGTGGGAAGATGTAAACCCAATTTTATTTCCTTGCAATTTTTTTTAAAACCATTCCAAAGAATAATAAGCGGATAGGCTTTTATATGTGAGCATTATAGTGATCGGAATTGTCTCACGCCGTAAAAAAAATTCACGCCGGCAAAATTTCAAAATTTGTCGGTTGTTCCTATCGGCGTATTCCTTGACCCTGCTATGGGTGCAGTGCTAGGGGAGAGGAGTCGAAACATGCACACCCAATTTTATATGGTCCATGTGGAATGCCACGTGGACTAGTAAAAAAAAATTGCAACTTATGCAGATAAATAAATTAATAATAAACAACATAAAAAAAAAAAATTACATTTGGGGCTATTTGACACGAGGGAGGATGGGATTCGTTGGTCGGGATAAAAAAAATTGAATTTTGGTCATGCGACCAAAACATAGGCGATCGAAGTGCCAATTGGTGTGTGGCACGGCGTCCAAAGTGGAAAGCCCTGCCACCTATCACTCTACCACCATAAGACTCCACTGCATCACATTAATGTCTCGTCGCCCTTTCTAATTCCGGTGTACACTCCTCATTACTGTACGTCCCCTCTTGCTACTTCCACGACATCCCGCATAAACTTCAAGCCAACCTCCATTCAATGCTCACAGTGCCTCGCACAACTCGTGAACTTTAGAGCCTTTCAATCTACCATCTTCTCGAATTTTCCTAACTTGTCCGCCAAAAGATGCTCAGTTCAGCACTTTGCAAGTTCCATCCCGCCACCACAACATGCTACGCTCTGACTCCACAGAATGCGATGCTAGGTACCAGTTTTCGAACGTGAAAAGACACTCCAACTTCGCCATGCCTCTTCCCGCGTTCGTCGGTGCCATGTAGGTGAAGGAATAATGTATATGTTTACCTTCTTTATATTAATTGCCCCCAAGGTATGTGTTAAAGGGTTTGCTTATAGGTGACGAAGCATGAAGGCCACAGCGTGCTCGTCAACGTGTGCGGGGGCAATCCTTTCAACCTAGGTGAGTATGCTAACTAAGGCCTCGCCATTATTCAGTTTTCGCTTGTTTACTCTGTCTTTTCATTTGTTTCTCTGACTTTTATTGTTGCAGATTTCCTTGTTGGTATGAAGCTTTCGTGTTTTTGAACACTATGGATTATGTGTTCATAAACACACTAATTATATGGAAATTAATTTTTTGTTCAAGTATCAGTGTCTTTAAAAATGAGGTTATGTTTTATTTCATTACAGTAACAAATAATATTGTTGGTTGTTTCGGTGCCATAGATAAAGCAGAGGTGGTTTTTTTGTCATTACATAAACAAATAATACTGTTGATTGTTTCGGTGCCATAGATAAATCTGGGGTTGTTTATATTTTCATTACAGTAACAAATAATATTGTTGGTTGTTTTTGTGTCATAGATAAATCTAGGGTTGTTTTTATTTTCATTACAGTAACAAATAATATTGTTACTTGTTTCAGTGCCATAGATAAATCTTGGGTTGTTTATTTTTCATTAGGGTTTCTTTTTTAATTAGGTTTTTGTTTCATCTTTTTCAAAGGTTACTTCATAGGTTATCATTGTTTATTTGTCATGAATCTTTTTCATTGTTTATTTCTTATAAACAATATATTGCAAATATTATAGTCATAGGTTAGCATTTGTGTTTCCATAGGATTTATATTGCAAATATTACAATCATAGTTTAGCATTTGTGTTTTCCTACGGTTTATATTGCAAATATTACAGTCATAGTTTAGCATTTGAGTTTCCCTGGGGATTACATTGCAAATATTACAGTCATGGTTTAGCATTTATGTTTCCCGAGGGTTTATATTGCAAATATTACAGTCATAGTTTAGCATTTGTGTTTCATAGGTTCTACATTATCATTCACTCTGGTTATCTTATTCTCATAGGTTCTACATTATCATTCAGATAGGTTTTATTCTCTTTTCATTAGGTTTTTGTTTCATCTTTTTCACAAGTTATTTCATAGGTTATCATTGTTTATTTCTCATAAATGTGTTTCCATAAGGTTTATATTGCAAATATTATAGTCATAGGTTAGCATTTGTGTTTCCCTAGGGTTTATACCGCAACTATTACAGTCATAGTTTAGCATTTGTGTTTCCCTTGGGTTTATATTGTAGCTATTGCAGTCATAGTTTAACATTTGTGTTTCCCTAGGGTTTTTATTTGTTGTCAGTTTTAAATTTATGATAACTATAGATGCAACGTTACCGTTTTGATGTGCAATGTTTTCTAATCAAATTACAATTTGTGTTGTATTTATGCTTCTTGTTTCCACCTATGTTCAATTGACAGTTTCTCATTTTCAGTTTTTATTTTTTTATTGAATTTGCAATCATTCACTCTGGTTATCCTATTCTCATAGGTTTCGCATTATCATACAGTTAGGTTTTCTTGATGTCGTAGCAAACATTAGGGTGTGTTCTTTGTTTCCTAAACCAAATATAATTTTGTGGATTTGTCTTTTAATTAGGTTTTGCTTAATCTATTCAGTAACTTCAAACATGTAGGTTTTTTCAGTGCCATAGATAAATTTTGGGGTGTTATCTTTTTTGTGGGTTGTGTTGCATCAATTCAGTCACGCAAAAAAGAAGTAATCATTTGACTTCACAATTATTTATCCCTACCAATGAGTTGGTCATGCACAAAAGATGTGAGATTTGTTAAAATCTTACTGTTTCTCATTCGTAAGCTTTATATTGTTCTTCATTACAGCCATTACAATCATAGGTTAGCAGTTGTGTTTTCCTACGGTTTATATTGCACTTGTCTTCATAGGTTTTGCTTCATCAATACAGTCATGCAACTATTGTATCTTTTTTTGGTGCCTTAAATAAATTTGGGATTGGTGCCATAGATTAATTTGGGGTTGTTCTCCTTTGCATAGGTTGTGCTTCATCAATTCAGTCCTCAAACTATTCTAGCTTTCTTAGGTGCCATTGATTCATTTGCCATAGTGGTACGCCAGTCCTCCACAAGTCAGAAAAAACTCTTGCATAAAAAAGCACTATGAGATCAAACACAAATCAAATATTAAATGCACATTTAGTCGTATATATTTGTCAACAAAACAAGCTAAGGCTGGTAGCCAGACAAGTGTAAGTGCTTTAAAATTGTATCTAACATAGGGGAGAGAAGCTAGAACGTGCGCACCCAATTTTTGACAGTCCATGTTCAATGCCATGTCGACCAATAAATTTTTTTTACAACATATTCAGATAAATAAATTAATAATAAACAATATAAAATCCAACTTGGAAATAAAAAAGCCATATCTTAAAAGTTTGCTCCCTTCCTCATAAACATTCAAACCCAACTGTTAGACCAATCTAGGCGTCACTTACAAATTAATCACAACTACACAACAAAATAGAGGTGCCACCTCAACACGGTCCAAACCCATGTGTTCGATCTTTGACCGAAATGCTAACCTATTACAACCATGTTACCCACCATAGCATAACCTAAACAATTCACAAATACATCCGCCTATCTCATCAAACATGAGAGCTACAACACGTATCAGTAGGAGTCTCTCCCATCTCACCAAGTAGGGTGCACACGTACTGGCTCCTTCCTCTAAAAACCCATCTACATCCAAAAATACAAGCTGCAAGGCCACCATTATTCATAAAAAAATTATGGAAACAAATGCAAACAATACACCAAACCAACCAACTCAAGAATTGATAGCCCAAATCAATCAAATTTGCAATTCATATAACCCATAATTCAAATTCCAAATAGGACAGGGATTTAAATCACCACACCAAACAAGCATCAGTCAGATTCAAATAATTCCCAATTCAAAAAGCCCTTGATTAATTTTCTTCACGTTGATGCCAGAATGTGTTGGCTTAAGGTCTCTGCAACTTCAATCCCACCACCACTATATGTTACACTCAGAGTCCGCTGTCCCTTCCAGCTTCTTTATATATGTATATGCATATGTATAGACATATACATAGACATACACATACATATGTATATACATTTACATATACATATACTACTTCCACAACATCCCGCGTAAACTTTGAGCCAACCTGCATTCAATGCTCCCGGTGCCTCACACAGCTTGCCAACTTTAGAGCCTTTCAATCTACATCAACTCAGTCATGGCAACTTTAGAGCCTTTCAATCTACCATCTTCTCGAATTTTCTTCACATTGATGCCAGAATGTGTTTGGGGGTGTTCTCTTTTGCATATGTTCTACTTAATCAATTGAGTCATGCAACTATTGTATTGTTTTTAGGTGCCATTGATTAATTTGGGGGTGTTAGCTTTTTTATAGGTTCTGCTACATCAATTCAGTCATGCAACTATTGCAACTTTCTTAGGTGCCATTGATTAATTTTGGGGTGTTCTCTTTTGCATAAGTTCATTATCATCACTTTAGTACTCTAACTATTGTATCTTTTTTAGGTGTCATTGATTAATATTGGGGTGTTCTCTTCTGAATAGGTTCTGCTACATCAATTCAGTCATGCAACTATTGTGGTTTTTTTAGGTGCCATTGATTAATTCGGGGGTGTTCTCTTTTGCATAGGTTATGCTTCATCAATTCAGTCCTCTAAATATTGTATCTTTTTTAGGTGCCATTGATTAATTTGGGGGTGTTCTCTTTTGCATAGGTTCTACTTCATCAATCCAGTCATGCAACTATTGCAGCTTTCTTAGGTGCCATTGATTAATTCGGAGGTGTTCTCTTTTGCATAGGTTATGCTTCATCAATTCAGTCCTCTAACTATTGTATCTTTTTTAGGTGCCGTTGATTAATTTGAGGGTGTTCTCTTTTGAATAGGTTATGCTACATCAATTCAGTCATGCAATTATTGTAGCTTTCTTAGGTGCCATTGATTAATTCAGGGGTGTTCTCTTTTACATAGGTTATGCTTCATCAATTTAGTCTCTAACTATTGTATCTTTTTTAGGTGTCATTGATTAATTTGGGGGTGTTATCTTTTACATAGGTTATGCTTCATCAATTCGGTCATGCAAGTATTGTTTGTTCGTCAAATAGCGATAGACCGTTAAAGATGTCTATCTGTTCAAGACATACGTGATCTACCATGGATGTTTTGATCCATAGACATCATGTATATCCTGAATAGATAAGACTTCTATTCATGTGTGTCCATCATTGCACATTGTTTTTAATATTTGTATGGTTGGAAGTTAAAAGTGTTTTTGATGGAGTATAAGTTGGCCACCCTTTCACTCCACTGGCTCGCATTAATCTCTCACCACCCCTGCCAATTCTTCTGTACAGTCATCTTTAATGCACATCCCCTCCTATTAGCTCTGTGACATGTTTTACCATTACTGAATTGAACAATTACCAAAATCCATTCATCCATGTTACATTGTGAAGTATTACCATAGAATTGTACATGTATTACCATAGATCACCTAACACCCAACAATATTATTTGTTACTTAAATGAAAAATAAACAACCCTAGATTTATCTATGGCACCAAAACAACCAACAATATTATTTGTTACTGTAATGAAAATAAATACATGCATACATTGGTTACTTGCATTGTTATGCTTACATTGGACAAACCAACAATATTTATATGTCTAAATTGAAGAACAACAGCAAAATAAATATGTATAACAATATATATACATATTTATATATATGTATATGTATATATATGTGAATAAATATTTACATGAGTGAATACGTGAATCAGAACCTATGAAAAAGAGGTATATACTTATACAGACATGCATACATTGGTCACTTGCATTGTTTTGCTTACATTGGACAAACCAACAATATTTATATGTCTGAATTGAAGAACAACAACAAAATATTATTGTATAGGCATATATATACATATTCATATATATGTATATCTATATGTATATGTATATATATGCGTGTATACATATTTACATGACTAAATAGATGAAGCAGAACCTATGGAAAAGAGAACACCCCCAAATTAATCAATGGCACCTAAAAAAGATACAATAGTTGCATGACTGAATTGAAGAACAACAACAAAATAGACATATGTACATATATGTATATGTATATTTATATGTGTACACATATACATATGTGTATATGTATATTTATGTATACATATATGTAAATGTGTATGTATAAGTCTATGTATATACATATACTTACATATGTATAAGTCTATGTATATGAATATGTATATACATATACATATACATATGTATATACATATACATATGTATATACATATACATATACATATGTATATGTATATACCACATGCATAAACATATACATATGTGTATGTGTAACAATATAAAGAAGCTCGAAGGGACACTGGAGTCTGAGTGTAGCATGTTGTGGTGGCGGGATGGAAGTTGCAGAGACCTCAACCAAGCACCTTATGGTGGACAAGTTAGGAAAATTTGAGAAGATGGTAGATTGAAAGGCTCCAAAGTTAGTGATTTGTGCGAGGCACTGCGAGCGTTGAATGGAGGTTGGCTCAAAGCTTACGTGGAATGCCATGGAAGCAGCAAGAGGGGACGTGCAGTAATGAGGAGTGTACACCGAAATTAGAAGGGGCGGCGAGACATTAATGCGATGCAGTGGAGTCTTATGGTGGCGGAGTGATTTGTGGCAACGTGGCAGGGCTTTCCACTTTGCACGTCGTGCCATGCACCAATTGGCACTCCAACCACCTATGTTTCGATCGCATGGCCAAAATTTGTTTTTTAATCCCGATCGATGAATCCCGTCCTCCCACGTGTCAAATAGCCCCAAATAAAAATAGAAAATGAGAAACTATCAATTGAACATAGGTGGAAACAAGAAGCATAAATACAACACACATTGCAATTTGATCAGAAAATATTGCAAATCAAAACAATAACATTGCATCTGTAGTTATCATAAATTTCAAATTGTGACTGTAATATTTGCAATATAAACCGTAGGGAAACACAAATGCTAACCTAAGACTGTACTATTTGCAATATAAAGCCTAGGGAAACATATTATGAGAAATAAACAATGAAAAAAAAATACGACAAATAAACAATGATAACCTGTGAAATAACCTATGAAAACCTAATTGAATGATAATGAAAAAACTATGAGAATAAGATAACCAGAGTGAATGATAATGCGAAACTGTCAATTGAACATAGGTGGAACAAGAAGCATAAATACAACACACATTGCAATCTGATCAGAAAACATTGCAAATCAAAACAATAACTCTGCATCTGTAGTTATTATAAATTTCAAACTATCAACAAGAAGGGTGCATTTGTAGATATGAAAACTTATAAACTATCAAAAACATCAAGTGTATATGAAATCCAAAGAAGGCTACATCTAGCTGATGTGATAGAGAAATGGTGGTTGGCTACTCAGGGTGCCACTAGCCATGTTCTCATCCCCTTCTAGTCAATGAGGAGTGTTGTTTATATGACTAGAGTTGGACTGGAAAACTGGGTGCAAGTGACATGTGTTGGGGGCGGTGGTGAACACATATGTACATCCCGAGAGGCAATCTGATTTGGAAATTAAGTGCACTTGAAGTCAGATTGGGAGATGGTTGAATAATTCATTATTGTGGAGATTTGAGGGATATTGATGTTGAGAATATCACGGAATACTGCATTACTTTGAGACAAGGGATTAGCAGGGGCCCTTAATCGCCTTTCTCTTTGTAAAGCCCTCTACGCATCCTCAATCTCTTTTTCCTTTCGGTCATGTTCCTTCTAAAGCATCTCTTGCTCCTTTTTGGCATCTTTATCCTTCTTCTGTTGTTTTGTTTGCAGCTCTTTTTCTTTACATAGTATATCCTTCTCTATTTTGGTCTACTCCTTCAACTCCTTTTCCACTTTGCTTGCTACCTTTTTCTCCTTTCTCTCTTGTCTCTTTCAAGATTTTAGCTCCTTAACCTCTTTCTTCCTTTCCTCTTGCTCCATTAACAATTTCATGTAGTCATCTATCGTCAATAGCTGAGACCGTCTGCTCAACCAAATTGCACCACCTTTGGATTTTTTTTACGGACAGTGTGCACAGGTAGCTTGAGGAATTTGCTGATGTGTGGAACTATTTCTATTTGTTGTGTCTGATCCAACTGTGAGAACATGTTATCCTCCACTGCCTATGAGTCCTCAGTGAAATCTTGATTGACTCCTAAATCTGAAGTGCAAGAAGGAGCATAGTAGTGCACAACTTCAGATAGGTCAATTGTAGGTGGCGGTGATGGGAAACTATACGTACCCTGTTGTTCTAGGACATGCAAATCAATGCCTTGATTCATTACCCCCTCCACCAACCAGGATGGAGTAATTCGTTACGATGGAAGACCTAAACTCTCACTGAATTGGTCATGGGGGCTGTCCACCATGGGAGAAGTTTGTTGATCAGCAACTGAATCAACAGGACAACTATCAGGCGACTGCTATGATTCTGTCGCAGACTGCAATTGTCTATCTGGAAGAGTGGACTGCAATTGTGCTTCATCGTCTCTTGACACAACTCCTCCAGAAAGACTAAGAATGTTTTCCACTACACAAGCATCCTCGCTGACTTGAAATGTGTCACTAGGATGCATGTCATCCATGAGTGCATCCGGATTAAGTGACCATATTCTAGTCCTTTTAAATCTTGCTTTGATGTTGTCAACTGTCACAGCTCTTATGAGTGCTTTGTTGCCCAATGTTGCAAGTTATGTCCTCCTCACTTCAATGTTTGGAAACCTTGCCAAAAATGTTGCTCGTTCTGATTTGAAGTAAGATTTAAAAGGTGAAAAGACACTCACATCCAACGGTTGTAGCTTATGTGAGGTGTGTGATGACAATGTTAGTAAATCTACACCCAACGCTCTTGCTTCATAGATGGTTTTGAGTGCTACATGGCTTCCATGTCTATCAAATATCAGCAACTGCCTATTGGTGGGCAACACACCGCCTGGAACTAAATTTTTAAAGTGGCTCAACCAATCTATAAACAAGTCTTTTGTCATCCATGCATGGGGCTGAGCTGCCATGCAAGCACCTGGTTCACAGTCTACAATGTAATTATCTATGTTTTGTTTCCCCTTGAATAAGTAAAAGCTTGGAATGCTCTACTCGATATAATTGACACAGTATAGAAAGGTTATCCATTCACGACTCTTTGGAATAATGTATGAGACATTCCTGCTACATTTTCTAGCCAACACCTTCATGGACCCATTTTTGCCTACCTAGATGCCAGTTTCATCGCAATTCCAAATGCGATGAGGACCATATGGCAGTGCTTCATACGTTGCAGACAATGTATTATAAAAAGTTGCTACAACAACAGATCTAAGGTTGAGTGCCATGTCTTTGTCTAGGCCTTACACAGTCCACAACGCAAGTTCAGGATATCGTCTCTTGAAACTTGTCCACCATGACTTCCTCGGGAACCCATTGCTGAAAGGGTTTGGCCTGTTTTGACAAATTTGGGCAACCTCTGACTTAAGATTGACTATCTCAAGAGCATGGCCAACCTCAGCCATTTCCTTGCACCATTCCATAATGAGATGTTCTTCCTTTTTAGTGAGGACTATTGGCAGACCTTTCTTGAACGTTGCTGTTAGTCCACCTAGCCATTTAGAGAGTGTAATTGTTGGGATTTTCCACTTTTTGTAAGCTCCCCTTATTGACATGTCATTTTCCTCAATGTCATAGAGTGCTCCTTTCATATCCTCTAAAGACCACAGCCCTTGTTTCATTGTTACCATATGCGGTATTCGAGGTGTAGGAACCTCATTCTACGGTATTTGAGGAATAGAATTGTCCTCTACTGGTGCAATAGGATCTGCTTCTGGGGGAAATTTACAACCTAGTTTGTGGGAGGGCAATCATGTCATGACTCTTTTGTTTCTTTTGGTACCAGTACAGGTGACCGTTGCATTACCCTTAGCCATCTACATAGAACAAGTACAATCAAAACCAACAAGGGAAAAGAGCATATGTTACATCCCCAATTTTTGCCTTGCTAAACTTTTTACTTTTACTTGGACATAAGTAAATTTATTATGATGATAAGATTAATGATAAGGAAAGACATGGATTATATTGAATGTCATTTATGAAAGTATAGAAAAGAATGTGTTATTATTGATTTAATAATTGCATTATGAGATTTGATTTATTATTTGAATAATGATGCATTGATCATATATTGTTTGGTTACAAGTTGAAACAGGAATACAAATTCTCATATAACTCTTAGAGAAGAGAGAGAGAATCTTTTGAGGAGAGAGATATAGACATCGGCTTACGAGTGGTTTATTTGCCAAATCAAGTATAAGTGTTTAACGAAAATGTGAACCAATGTGTCGTAAGAGGTAAGTCCTGCCTTTTTAGTTTGCTTTTGAACATAATCAACAGGTAGTCGATATTATTTACAAATCTTTCTAAGTCGTATTAAGTCGTAAGTAATGTTAACGACGTCATTTGAACATGAATCGGGACTATTTACGTCTAACATAAAAGTTACGACATAATTGTCGTAATGGGTGGTGTTTTTATTTTTGGGTCACTTAGTGTTTATTTGTCGACCCTTGAATGTCAAAGTGAATTCCATCAAGTTAGATTGATGTGTTTTTTAAAAAAGGACTATGATGGGGAGGTAAACTCGACCCATTCACAATATCCGTAAATCGTTATTTTATTGCTATTATTCTTATTGATTTAAATTGTAATCATCTAATGTGAATGATGATATGTAAGTCTTATTTACGTACATGTGTTTATCTCTACTACATAAGTGGGATCGGTTGTAAACCGAATGAGAGAGTGGTTAGTTGCATTACCAATTATCTTACATTTGATGGAGTGGTAGAAACTGTTTCATTAAGAGCTTTGAAGCATCATTAATTGGCATGACTCACCTTAATCATAAGGGAGATAAGATTTGCGGTTAGAGGACACACATACAGAGGGATCATTATGGAAAACATAGAGAGCAGGTCATAGCCAAAACATAGGCGTGTGGACACCATCATTTAGGGAGTGAATAGTAAACACAGCTACAGATAACTCTTGTGCCATCGCCAGGTATCATTCAATATCTGTGTGGAAACAATAATAGAATTGTAAGGATTTATAATGTCTTTTGTTTGCATGCTTCGAAGAATCGATATTATCCCTTTTCATATGTCTGTGATATTTGATTCTTAATCAACAAACCTGTTAATGAGTGTTTTCATTATGTTTAAAACCTTTGGAGTTAATGATTGTCACCATTATCACTGGTTGGCCGACGCTATCAAAGGCTATTAGCCTAAGTCAAAAACCCATAGAAATGTGTAGAAGTTGATCTATTGAAATATATAACTGTAAAATGATATTCCAATACATCGTAGAGGTCTTCTTTATGAGTGGTCGATTATGTAGAAAAATACATTCGATTAAGAGAAGGTTCGACATTAAGAAGGACCGAGAGTTGATTATTGAGATATTTTATACCATTCTTATATATATCAAGTACCATTTAGAACTATGATAGGATTGTAAACATAGTTTAGTAGGATGCTTAAATCTTTGAGATGGTTAATGGAAGTATAAGAACAATTTCTTGTTAAGTTACGAATAATTATAATGGTTGTTTTCCAAGAGAACTTAGAATCTCATTAAGCTTAGGAAGATACCTTTCTCATTATAAATCGAGTGATAACTCAATGGAAATGCTTTGATAGAAATATGAAGGATCATAGGGTTATCCTTAGTAATTTTTACATGAGAATATCTTTGTAGGAAACCGGTATTATATGATTAAATGAAGTCTAACGAGATAGTAATTTGAGAGGAATCATATTCGAGTATATATATGTGTCGTGACTATTGAAGTCATCATGAATAGGTAAACTGAGAATATTCATATTTTCGTATAAGAGGAAATATCTATTTTGAACGATAGTTCACTCTTTTTTTCATTTTAGATAAACTATGCGTTGTTATTAACCTAGTTTCATTGATATGAGTTTCAGATAATTTGTGAAGCCATATTTTTATGGGATATCATGTAAAACTTGGAGTCAAACTGAAATCAAATGATTAGATAAGACATATAGATATGTCTAAAGTCTAGAAAAACTATTATCATGATTTAGCTATTGTATAAAGATAGTTGATGGATAAACTACAGAATACGACAGTATCCAGGTCGAGTAGGGGTGGGTGAACACAACGAAAATGTTCATTATGAACGATATTGAAATTAAAAACTTTGGCCAAAGTAATGCATTTTTTTTCTGCATGCATTGTTGGTTCACTGTATCCGGATTGCTCATCCTATCAAAAATCATACTTAGCTAGAGGGTATCTAGGGTTGTATGGTTTGATAGAGTTGAGTAGGATACAACACTATGTACTCGGGATAGGCAAATTACCACTGGTCACCTTTGGTCTACATCCCTCGTGAAGGGTAGGGCCACTTCCTATGTGGAAGAAGAGTGGGAGACCACCAGTCTATGGATGGAGGTAAATCACTGGAAAGATACTCTCTCTCTCTCTCTAAGCAGAAGATATGCCAGGACTTGTGATAAAGATGTCAAATATTCAGCAGCAGTATTTATTCCAAAATTGTCTATGTAATTGATTTACATTGTAATTTGAGAAAGACAATATGATGTAAAAGTATTTTGTAAAGAGAAAAGCTTGTAAAATAGAATTACTTGATTATGTGTTGAATAAAAGAAAAAATTTCTCTATCTCATTTTTATCTTGTTAAATTACTCTCTGGTAATTTTTTCCCATTTTACTATGTTTTAAGAATGTGGATTTTACATATGGTATTAGAGCTACCAGGTTCAACACTAGGGCTTATGAGACCACTATGCTTGCCTATAGCCAACATTATGCGGTTAGCTAATGTTTGAAAAAATTATGTGCTAGGATGGTACATCTTTAAAAGATAGCAAGAAAGTCTGTTAATACGAGTCAACGTTTCCTTAAAGCAAAAAGAGAACGTGAGGCCATTATCAAAACCTTTGAGGGAACCAATGATGAGAGTGACATTTGGTTAAGTGATACAGAAACTCTAGCGACTGCCTTAACTCAAATCAAGCGAGTGAGAAGGGAGTACTTGGAAAGAGTTAAAGATGAGGAAACAATTATGGTTAGGCAAGATCCTGGCATACCCCCAACTGTTGAGATCATAGAAGTTAGGTCTGATAGTAAGTCAGAGGGTTATATACCTTGAGATTATGTATTAGAAAATGAGTTTGAAGGATATACTCCTCTTGAGCATGACTTTTGAAGTCATATCTTGTAAAAATGAAGAATACTCTTTACTTTTGAAATGAAGTAAATAAAAAAGAGTTATTTTTGTGCCAAATTGTTGTTTAAATTAAGTTTATTATGTTTTGATTTAATGGGAGGTATTATAATCTTGAGCTAATGGATAACTCAATATTCTCAGGTGTGAGAAATCAATAAACAATGTTCGGACAAGGACTAACCAAGGAGAAAGTGAAGAGGAAAACCACCCGCCAAATAATAAGCTAGACCAAATCATAACCATGCTTGAGGAAACCAATAAATGACTGGGTGATTTGGAGAAAAAAGTAGACGATAAAGGAAATTCTGAGGGAGGAGGTGAAAACTCTCATGGTGAAAGTAGAGAAAATCACGAAGAGCGTAGTAAGAGTACATAACCTAATAAAAAGGCAAGAGATAGACTAACCTCAGAGCTCTCTAAAGACTTGAAGAAGGTCACTCCCCCAAAATTTGATGGGACAGAGACTGGAGATGCTGCAGAAGCTTGGTTAACGGAAATGGAAAAATACTTCGAGATAAGGAATTACTCGAAGGTGACCAAGGCGGTATGGGGAGCATTCCAACTAGCAAGAGAAGCATCCACTTGGTGGATGAATAAGAAGATGGAATTGGATTTAAGCTCTCTAAGGGTAACTTGGGATGAGTTCATGAAACTCTTTTGCAAGAGATGGTTACTACAACTCTATTTTGATCAGAAACTAACTGATTTTTAGAATCTTCAACAAGGAGATATGACAGTGGTGGAATATGGAGAAAAATTCACCCGACTCCTGAAATATGTTCCACAGTATCAAAAGGATGAGAGATTCAGGATTAGGAAATTCATCATGGGTCTAAATGCTCAAATCAGTGGAGAAGTAGATGTACATGGTCTCACAACTATGGATTGAGTGTAGGAGAAAGCAATCAAGCAAGAGCAAAAGCTGAAATCCATCTCAGCTTATCGTGATAGAAATCGCAAGAGGTTTAATGGAACTCCTAACAACCAACCATATAAGAAGAGATATGAAAGAAACTATGATAACAAGAGGAAGGATAAAGGATCTCAGAAGAACAAGAGTGGATATAGTAATGGGAAGAAGAATGACAACTTCAAGAGAAATGAAGATAACAATGGGAAAGTTTTAGATAAGAAAGGACCCATAAGAGGATGTTTTACTTGTGGGAGTGACCATTATGCAAATAGTTGCCCTAACATGAATCAAAATGGTCAACAAAGAGGTACTGTACTACCCACTCAGCAAGAAGCATTCCAGCAAAGGATTCATGTAGCTCTCGACAATCGTCAAGCAGAGTATCAAATCACACTTATTGAGATGATAGGTACTTTGTTTGAAGTCCCTATATCTATTTTGATTGATACAAGAGCCACTAAAAATTTTGTTTCTCATAAAATTTTGAATAAGTTTCCTAGAAAAGCTAGATACATGTCTAAACATTTGTCAGTAGAATATGCTAACCAACCTAAAGCTCAGGTAGAGCAATGTTTGTTTGAAGCCAAAATTGACCTCCCTAGTTTCTCAACTGAAGTAAACATGTATGTAGCTCCCTTAGGTTCCTATGATGTAATACTATGAATGAGTTGGTTATGGAAGCATAGAGCTAAGGTTGACTATTTTTCAAAAATAGTTGAATGCTTAAATGATTTTGGAAATCAAACCCAATTCCAAGGGATTCAAAGAGAAGTTAAAATCAGACCTATCTCTGCCAAGCAATTGAAAAGAGTTAGACGGAAAGGTTGTTAGTTGTTTGCAGTCAAAATGGAACAAGTGGAGGAAGGGATAGAAAACCCTAGTTCATCTTTTGAAGAAAAGTATCATTTTCTTCAGGAATTTTAGGATGTGTTTCTAGAAGAACTTTCAGGACTACCTTCCAAAAGGGTTTTTGATTTTGCAATTGATATTAAACCAAGATCCTACCGTATGACAACTATGGAGTTAATGGAGTTAAAAGGCCAATTACAAGAATTGTTGGCAAAAGGTTTAATCAGACCTAGTGTTTCACCTTGGGGTGCCCCAGTTATATTTGTTAAGAAGAAGGATGGAACCCTTTGATTGTGTATAGATTATCGTATGCTTAATAAAGCAACGGTAAAGAACAAATATCCTTTGCCACGTATTGATGATCTTTTTTATCAGATGTGTGAAGCTGATATATTTTCAAAGATTGATTTACGATTAGGATATCATCAGTTAAGACTAAAGGATGAGGATATTCATAAGACATCTTTTAGAACTAGATATGGGCACTATGAGTTCACAGTGTTGCCATTTGGTTTGACAAATGCACTTGTTGCATTCATGAATCTCATGAACAGTATATTCAGAGATTGTTTGGACAAGTTTGTTTTAGTCTTTCTAGATGATATACTCATTTATTCTAAGAATGAAGAACATCAACGACACTTGCAAATAGTTCTGCAATGATTAAGAGAACATAAGTTATTTGGAAAACTATCAAAGTGTACATTCTTTCAGAAGGAGATTCAATATCTAGGTCTAATTATTTTTGCTGATGGAATATCTATTGATCCTGCAAAAATCATAGCTATTCTAGATTGGCCTGTACCAACAAATGTGCATGAGGTGCGTAGTTTCATGGGCCTGGCTGGCTATTATAGGAAGTTTGTTTTAAATTTCTCCAGTATTGCTAGTCCAATCACTTCCTTGCAAAGGAAAGGAAAGAGATTTGAATGGACAGACAAATGTCAGGAAGCATTTGATCTCTTAAAAGAAAAGTTAACTACAACTCTAATTTTGAAAGTCCCTGATCCCGAAGGACAATTTGAGGTAATTATAGATGCCTCAGGAGAAGGATTAGGAGGAGTGCTTATGCAAGATGGAAGAGTGATAGCATATGAATCAAGGAAATTGAAATCCTATGAGAAGAATTATGCACCGCATGATCTAGAATTGGCAGCATTAACTCATGCTTTGCAGATGTGGAGACACTATTTGTTGGGGAAGACTTTTATACTTAAGTCAAACCATCTAAGTCTTAAGTATATTTTCTCTCAACCACATCTGAATGCTTGACAAAGGAGATGGTTAGAATTGATATTTGACTATGATTTTGAAATAAGCTACATCAAAGGAAAAGAGAATAGAGTAGCCGATGCTTTGAGTCGTAGAAGACATATAGCTTCTATTGTTTCTATTCGTGGAAATTTCAAGGATATGGTGTTACAAAATTTGTCTGGTGATGAGTATTATGAACAGGTTAAGTAGGCTCTAAAAGATAATCCTAGAGATCCAAGATATGATGGTTATCTAATAGAGTCTAATGGACTATTGAGGTACAACGGTAGAATGTATGTTCCTATTTTAGTTGCCTTAAGGGATCTAGTATGGAAAGAAGTTCATACTACACCATATTCGAGACATCCAGGAGTGACCAAACTCCTAGCGGATGTTAAACCTCTTTATTTCTGGAAAAGAATGAAGAATGATGCTGCAAGATTTGTGGCATGTTGTTTAGAATGTCAGAGGGTAAAAGCAGAGCATCAACACCCTGCAGGATTGTTGTATCCCCATGATGTGCCAGAGTGGAAATGGCAAGTTATTAGCATGGATTTTGTTCAAGGTCTTCCTATGTCAAGGAATAAACATGATGCCATTTTAGTTGTGGTGGATAAGCTCACAAAGGTAGCACATCTTATACTAGGGAATTTAACTGATGGAGCACCTGTGTTAGCTTGCAAATTTTTGCAAGAAATGTTTAGATTACATGGTTTCCCTGAGAAGATTATCTCAGATAGAGATGCGCGTGTAACGTCAAGGTTTTGGAAAACTTTGTTTTCTACACTAGGGACTAAACTCAATGTGAGTACAACTTATCATCTTGAAACCAATGGGCAAACTGAGAGAGTAAACCAGGTTTTAGAAGATTTGTTGCGAATGAATTGCATGGATCAACAATATAAGTGGGAAGAATACTTACCACTTGTGGAATTTGCTTATAACAATTCCTATCATTCTACTATTAAGATGGCACCATTCAAAGCATTGTATGGAAGATGTCGAACTCCTATAAGCTGGGACAAGCTAGAAGATAGGATTAGCATCAGACCAGAAATGCTAGCTGAAATGGAAGAGAAGGTAAAGCTGATCATAAAAAGATTGGCAGAAGCCAATGATAGACAAAAGAGCTATGCAGATGCAAAGCATGTTCCAAGGCAATTCGTTGTTGGAGAAAAAGTTCTTTTGAGGGTGAAACCTCAGAAAAGTTCTATTAAGTTTGGGAAGTCTTCTAAGCTAGCCCCTCGATATGTGGGACCCTTTGAAGTGCTTGAAGTAGTCAATCCGATTGCCTATAGAATTGCTCTACCACCGGCCTTGTCTAGAATGCATAATGTTTTTCATGTGTCTTATTTGAAGAAATATGTTGCAGGTGATAACCATATTTTGAATTGGAATTCTTTACAGATGCAGGCTCTAGGGGTGGTCATGATCGAGCCACTCAAGGTGCTAGAAACATGCAAGCTCCACTTGCATAACAAAGAGGTCTTGCAATGTAACGTCCAATGGGACCAATATGCTGAGGAAAATGCTACATGGGAGGATTACCATGAGTTTTATCAAAAGTTTCCTCATTTATTTAATGTTGTTATTAGTTAAAAACAATGAACTTACTTTAGTTACTTTTGCTACTTTATATCATCAGGGACGATGAATCTTTAGGGGAAGGATATGTTACATCCCCAATTTTTGCCTTGCTATACTTTTTACTTTTACTTGGACATAAGTAAATTTATTATGATGATAAGATTAATGATAAGGAAAGACATGGATTATATTGAATGTCATTTATGAAATTATAGAAAAGAATGTGTTATTATCAATTTAATAATTACATTATGAGATTTGATTTATTTGATTTATTTGAATTATTTGAATTATGATGCATTGATCATATATTGTTTGGTTACAAGTTGAAACAAGAATATAGATTCTCAGATGACTCTTAGAGAAGAGAGAGAGAGAGAGAGAGTATCTTTCGAGGAAAGAGATATAGACCTCAGGTTATGAGTGGTTTATTTGCCAAATCGAGTATAAGTGTTTAACAAAAATGTGAACCAATGTGTCGTAAGAGGTAAGCCTTGCCTTGTTAGTTTGCTTTTGAACATAATTGACATGTAGTCGATATTATTTACAAATCTTTCTAAGTCGTAGTAAGTCATATTAAGTCGTAAGTAACGTTAACAACGTCATTTGAACATGAATCGAGACCATTTACGTCTAACATAAAAGTTATGACATAATTATCGTAAAGGGTGGTGTTTTTATTTTTGGGTCACTTAGTGTTTATTTGTTGACCCTTGAACGTCAAAGTGAATTCCATCAAGTTAGATTGACATGTTTTTTAACGAAGGAATGTGATGGGGAGGTAAACTCGGCCCATTCACAATATCCATAAATAGTTATTTTATTGTTATTATTCTTATTGATTTAAATTGTAATCATCGAATGTGAATGATGATATGTAAGTCTTATTTAATAGAAGCCATAGATGTATTTATAAACTGAAGAGGATAATACCTCACATTATTTAATAAACTTATCAATCGAATAGCCTTGGGCATGTTATTTATGACACCCACATTAATTTGAATGATGGTATTTGGATCACTTAAAGTGATCAACCATAATAACCATTGACGATTATGCTTGTGTCGACCTCTTTAAGAGGGAGTATGGTATTATAGTTGCATGCATTGAAAACTCTCCACATTTTGTGCCTTGAATGAACATGTGTTTATCTCTGCTACATAAGTGGGATCGGTTGTAAACCGAATGAGAGAGTGGTCGGTTGCATTACCAATTATCTTACATTCAATGGAGTGGTAGAAACCGTTTCATTAAGAGCTTTGAAGTATCATTAATTGGCATGACTCACCTTGATCATAAGGGAGATAAGATTCTTAGTTAGAGGACACACATATGGGGGGATCATTTTGGAAAACATAGAGAGCAGGTCACAGCTAGAACACAGGCGTGTGGATGCCATCATTTAGGCTAAGTGTATAGTAAACACTGCTGCAGATATCTCTTGTTCCATCGCTAGGTATCATTCAATATCTGTGTGGAAACAATAATAGAATTGTAAGGATTTATAATGTCTTTTGTTTGCATGCTTCGAAGAATCGATAATATCCCTTTTCCTATGTCTGTGATATTCGATTCTTAATCAGCAAACCTGTTAATGAGTGTTTTCATTATGTTTAAAACCTTTAGAGTTAATGATTGTCACCATTATCACTGGCTGGATGACACTATCAAAGGCTATTAGCCTGAGTCAAAAACCATATAAATGTGTAGAAGTCGGTCTATTGAAAGATACAACTGTAGAATGATATTCCAATACATCATAGAGGTCTTCTTTATGAGTGGTCGATTGTGTAGAAAAATACAGTCGATTAAGAGAAGGTTTGACATTAAGAAGGACCAAGAGTTGATTATTGAGACATTTTATACCATTCTTATATATATAGTACCATTTAGAACTATGATAGGATTGTAAACATAGTTGAGTAGGATGCTTAAATCTTTGAGGTGGTTAATGGAAGTATAAGAACCATTTCTTGTTAAGTTACAAATAAATATAATGGTTGTTTTCCAAGAGAACTTAGAATCTCATTAAGTTTATGAAGATACATTTTTCATTAGAAATCGAGTGATAACTCAATGGAAATGCTTCGATAGAAATATGAAGGATCATAGGGTTATCCTCACTTAGTAATTTTTACATGAGAATATCTTTGTAGGAAACCAGTATGATATGATTAAATGAAGTCTAAGGAGATGGGAATTTGAGAGGAATCATATTCTAGTATATATATGTGTCGTGACTATTGAAGTCATCATGAATAGGTAAACCGAGAATATTCATATTTTCGTATAAGAGGAAATATCTATTTTGAACGATAGTTCACTTTTTTTTTTCAATTTAGATAAAACTATGCGTTCTTATTAACCTAGTCTCATTGATATGAGTTTCGGATAATTTGTAAAGCCATATTTTTATGGGATATTATGTAAAACTTAGAGTCAAACTGAAATCAAATGATTAGATAAGACATATAGATATGTCTAAAGTCTAGAAAAACTATTATCATGATTTAGCTATTGTATAAACATAGTTGATGGATAAACTACAGAATACGACAGTATCCAAGTCGAGTAGGGGTGGGTGAACACAACGACAACGTTCATTATGAACGATATTGAAATTAAAAACTTTGGCCAAAGTAATGCATTTGTTTTCTACATGCATTGTTAGTTCACTATATCCAGATTGCTCATCCTATTGGAAATCATACTTAGCTAGAGGGTATCTAGGGTTGTATGGTTTGATAGAGTTGAGTAGGATACAACACTATGTACTCGGGATAGGCAAATTACCATTGGTCACCTTTGGTCTACATCCCTCGTGAAGGGTAGGGCCACTTGTTATGTGGAAGAAGTGTGGGAGACCGCCGGTCTATGGATGGAGGTAAATCACTGGAAAGATACTCTCTCTCTCCAAGCATAAGATATGCTAGGACTTGTGAGATGTCAAATATTCAGCAACAGTATTTATTCCAAATTTGTCTATGTAATTGATTTACATTGTAATTTGAGAAAGACAATATGATGTAAAAGTATTTTGTAAAGAGAAAAGCTTGTAAAATAGAATTACTTGATTATGTGTTGAATAAAAGAAAATTTTTCTCTATCTCATTTTTATCTTGTTAAATTACTCTATGGTAAATTTTTTCAGTTTTACTATGTTTTAAAAACGTGGATGTTACAGCTTATATTTATTTCTTGTGACAAAAATAGGAAGGCATTTTCATATTGAATCTGGTTTATCTTTATGTATGAAGACAGTGATGCTTGAACATAAGATTAATTAGTTTGTGTACTAGTTTCTTTTTAGCTTGTTGTATTCCATTTATTCTGTAGTGAGTGACATAAGGAAAAGAGGAGTGACAAGCACAAAATTACATTGTATGCAAGGGAGTTAGAGTTTAAGAGTAAGTTAGAGTTTAATAATATCTCATATCTCTTAGGCATGTACAACATAAACATAGTAATGCACAGCAAACTGGGAACGACACTCACATTTTAATTATGACAGTAATGATTGCAATATAACCAGTTTGGAAACACAACTGTTTGACAATGAATGTAGTTATGAAGAATAGTTAAAAGCATACAAATGTAAAACAGTAAGGCTGACCTTAACAGATCTCATATCCTAAACGTAGGGAAACACAACTGCTAACCTATGACTGTAGTGATTGAAATATAAACCGTAGGGGAACACAACTGTTTAACTATGACTGTAATGGTTGCAATAAACCATAGGGAAACACTGTATAAATCTTACGAATGAAAAACAATAAGAGTTTAACAGATCTCATATCTTTTGTGTATGACGAACTCGTTCACAGGCATAAATTATTGTGAAGTTAATTGATGTAATATTTTGAATGACTGAACTGATGAAGCATAACCTATGAAAAAGATGAAACAAAAACCTAATAAAAAGACAAACCCCCAAATTTATGACTGGCATCAAAGAAAGCCTAACTGAATGATAATGTAGAACCTATGAGAAAAAGATAACCAGAGTGAATGATAATGCATAACCTACGAGAAAAAGATAAGCAGAGTGAATGATAATGCATAAACTATGAGAATAAGATAACCATAGTGAATGATAATGTAGAACTTATGAGAATAAGATAACCAGAGTGAATGATAATGTAGATCCTATGCGAATAAGATAACCAAACTAAATGATAATGCTGAACCTATGAGAATAAGATAACTAGAGTGAATGATAATGCAAAACCTATGAGAATAAGATAACTAGAGTGAATGATAATGTAGAACTTATGAGAATAAGATAACTAGAGTCAATGATAATGCAAAACCTATGAAACACAAATGCTAAACTATCACTGTAATATTTGCAATATAAACCCTAGGGAAACATAAATGCTAAACTATGACTATAATATTTGCAATATGGAAGTTGGTGGATAGGTTGGCATTTGTCTTTCCATAGGGTGCTAATTTGCAATATAAACCCTAGGGAAAGAGAAATGCCAACCTATCACTATAATGGTTGTAATGAAGAACAATATAAAGCTTACAAATGGAAAAAAGTTAGAGGAATACCTGGAACAATATGGAAGCTGGTGGACTGGAATTTGTGCTTGTCACTCCTTTTCTTATGTCGCTCATTGCAGAATAAGTGAATACTTGAAGGTTTTCATAGCTATTTGAATTGGGAATTATTTGAATCTAATTGATGCTTGTTTGGTGTGGCGAATTAAATCCCTGTCATGTTTTGAAATTGAATTGTGGGTGATATGAATTGCAAATTTGATTGATTTGGGCCATTAATTCTTGAGTTGATTGGTTTGGTGTAGTGTTTGCATTTGTTTCCATAATTGTTTTATGAATAATGGCAGCCTTACACCTTTAATTTTTTGATGCAGGTGGGTTTTTAGAGGAAGGAGCCAGTACGTGTGCACCCTACTTGTCAAGATGGGACAGATTCCTACTAATACATGTTGTGGGTCTTATGTTTGATGAGATAGGCAAATGCATTTGTGTGTTGTTTGGGTTATGTTGCGGTGGGAA
This sequence comes from Cunninghamia lanceolata, assembly GCA_027924645.1. NCBI lineage: Eukaryota > Viridiplantae > Streptophyta > Pinopsida > Cupressales > Cupressaceae > Cunninghamia > Cunninghamia lanceolata. The sequence goes on along the minus strand of BSBN01001272.1, from coordinate 11,206,085 downwards.
ACATGGTTGTTATGGGTTAGCATTTTGGTCAAATATGGGACAGATGGGTTTGAATTGTGTTGACGTGGCATTATTGTTTTGTTGTGTAGTTGTGAGTAATCTGTAAGTGATGCCTGGATTGGTGCGATAGTTGGGTTATAATGTTTATGGGGAAGGGTGAAAACTTTTATGTTATGGTTGTTTAATTTTCAAGTTCCTACTTTATGGTAATATGTCAGATACAAGTTGTACACACTTACACATGTTTGGCTACTATTTTAGCTTGTTTTAATGACAAATTTATATGATTAAATGTGCATTTAATATCTAATTTGTGTTTGATCTCATCGTGGTTTTTTATGCAAGATTTTTTCCAAACCTGTGGAGGACCGACGTGTATGTGTGGACCCCAACATACGCTAGTCCTATCGCACGTTTCGGCTCCTCTCCCCTAGTTATGAATTTATTTTGCTTCCAGCAATTTCTTTAGTATTTTAATTAGCTGATAGGCTTTTATATGTGAGCATTGTAGTACTCAAAATTGTCTCAAGCTAGAAATTTTTTCTAAACTCGTCGGTTGTTCCTATCGGTGTATTCCTTGAACCTCCTATGGGTGCAAGTGCTAGTTATACACTAAGGAAGTGGTCCTATGGGAGGGAGCTTCCTAAATTATCTCAGTGGTGCTAATGAGATTTTTTTTAGGAGCATTTTATAGCGAGTGGTCCCGTGAATTTTGTATTTGCGGTTATGCTTAAAATTTTAAGCTCTGAATTTTACGGAAGCGGGTGGTCTCGTGAAGTTTTTTAAACAATAGTTTATGCTAAATAATTTAGCAAAGATTTTTTAGGAAGCTAGGGTCCCGTGATAAATTTGTAAATTGTTGCAATAAAGAAATATTATAAATCAAGGATCCTGTAATATGAATTGTTTGGTATTTCTACATGAACATGTCCCATGTCTCAGGCTTTATGTTGGATTCAAAAGAATTTGTTACGACAATATATGGACTAGCAAACAACATTTTATCCATGAGTTCATTCAGGTGTAAAAAGAGGTTAACGGAATGAATGCTCATACCATGAATTTAAAAAAGCCAGCTTGTTGTAGCCTTGATGCAAGTAAAGCAATAGTGTAAGGAGGTTCCAAATGTGCATGTCAAACACATGTTTCCTGCAATTTGTTGCATGTCAATCCATTTTTAATATAGATTTTCGAGTGTTAAAAATATCTAAAACTAGATAATATGCTCATTTTTAAAAATCCAATGTCAAGTTGGGTTCTCAATATAAATGCAATGAAAAAAAACCTGTTAGAACAAATAAACTCTCATTTAGAAGTTGTATGCTCTTTCTTTACAAATGCATGTTTACCCCCTTGCTACAAGATTGTTCATATTTGTAGGTTGTCATTGGCAAGCTCCCAACAAAATAAGAAAATTAAAAGAGACATGTTGAAACATGTTTAAAAGCATAGGGGAGTTGATTTAAGCAGTTTTCACTACTCTAGCATATTGTGATTATTCTGCAAGGAAAATTCATTCAGGGTGATAAGACATATACCCTTACCTAATGCATACAGGGTCATAATTTACTAATATTTCTTTGGCATTCCATCTATTAATAAATAATTAAATAAAAATAATTTATTTTTAACAAAAAGATATTTATTTTCGATGAGGGTTTCAAGGGTCTGCTAGAGTTTAAGGTTTCTCGTTTTTAGTTTTGTGCTGGGTGTTTTGTACTGTTTGAGCATGGAGGGTGCTGCCGATGGCAGTACCTCAGAACCCCCACCCGTTCAGGGTGTTGTTCAACAACCTAACTGGAAAAATGCCCTAACGGACAATGTTGCTTCTCATTCCACCAACGCACAGACAACGGACTGTCAGCTTAAGGAATCAACAGAGGGTTCACCCCTGGTCATCCCTAATAATCTCGTGGATAGGATTGTCTCCTCAATGGATCTGACCCTAGTGGGTAAGTTTTTTTCCCTTCACCCGACCATTGACATGGTGCGAAAATGGATTTCCACCCAATGGCATCTTAAAGGCAACGTTTCGACAATGGCAATGGCGCGCTGGATGTTCTTGTTCAGATTCACGAGCAAGGAGGACATGCTGTCCGTTCTATCTGGAGGGCCATGGCTTTACGATTCTCATTCTCTCTCTGTTTGCTGCTGGAAACCTGGCTTGGACCTAGTTGCAGATCTCAATCGTTGCGCCCCTGTTTGGGTAAGATTACCTAGTTTCCCCCTTGAGTTTTGGGATGAGTCTGTTTTCAAATCTATTGATAATTCCCTTGGGCATTTTGTCACCTTAGACAATCCTACCAATACCAAGTCTCATTTTGTTTACGCGAGATTCTATGTGAATGTGGAAATTAATAAAACTCTACCCTCCTCCATTGAGATTACTTCCAAGTTTGGAATATGGACCCAGCCCATTTCTATGAGAACTCGACCCTTTTCTGTCAGTTCTGCAAGAGGAAGGGGCACCTTATTTCCCGTTGTAAGAGAGTTGTGGAAGTTAGGGATAAAGGTAAAAATAAGTTGATAGATGAATGCTCAATCAAGCTGACAGATAATGAGACAGTGGTGGATAAGGATCCTATTCCTCAAGTTGGGATGCCAAAACCCACACCCACCTTTAGGACAGTGGATTCTGAGAGAGCCCCTTTATTAGAAGAAGGAGAGATCTTGGAAATGGTAAAAGAGACCCAACACCCAGATAATTCAACTGCTAAGTTGGAAGAGGAATTGATACAGAAGGAAGTTAGTCCGGTGAAGGACAAGATCCCCTTGACACAAGAAGTGGATAATGTATTTCATATCCAAAAAGACTCTGTAGCTGCTCAGGAAGCCCCTCCTCTAATTGATAGGATATTTTCTGTCAAAGAAAATATGCCCCCCTTCTCAGAGCCTGGACCATCTTTCCCCTGTTAAGCTAGGCCAGAATTCTTTAAAAAGGATTTCATCTCCTGGACAGAAAGCCTCATCCATAGTGAGTTCACCTAGAGCAAGCACGAGTGCTTCGTTAAGCGACCAGGAGGAATGGACATCTCAGAAGAAAAGAGGTAGGAAACCTAAAAAGATAGCTGATGTTGGTATAGATCCAGTAAAGGGCAGGCCCTCCTTGAGGGAAACCAAACAAAGAGAGGCAGTGTGGGAGATTGCCAATGGATGGCAGAAAACTCTGGAGACTCACTCCAGGTAGATTTTTAAATGAAGATTTTCTCTTGGAATATGAGGGGACTCAATAACCCCTCAAAACAGTTCAAGGTTAGAAATTGTATTTTGGATTACAAAGTTGACATTTTGCTGCTCCAAGAAGTCAAAATGACAAAGGATAATTTCAAGACTGTTGCTAACAATATCTGGCCCAATGCTTCCTACTTCATAAGCCCGGCGATTGGAGCCTCTGGTGGCATTGTCACTATGTGGAATGCTTCAAAGATTAAAGGTTTGCTTGTTCACCTTAATAAGAATTGTTTAGCTATTGATTTCTCTTTGCCTTCTTTTAGTTGGTGCCTCATCAATGTGTATGCCCCTAATACCCGTGTTTTGATAAAGAACCTCTGGAAGGATCTTTCCGGGAAACTTGTTTCACATATAGCCTCACACTGGATGTTGGCTGGGGATTTTAATACCCCTTTATACCCTTCTGAGAAATCTGGAGGTATTGTGGATTACTCGGACAGTATGATGGATTTGGCGGACTTCATCAACACTTGTGGACTTGTGGACATTGATTTGACTAATCAGCAATTCACATGGACCAATAGAAGGAATGAGGAACATCTAATTCAAGTCAGACTGGACAGGGTTTTAACCTCTAATAATTGGCCCCTCAACTTCGCTCTCTCTCTTAGAGCGCTCCCCAGAATGGTTTCAGATCACAACCCCATTATTTTGGAGTGGGCCGATGATAGAAGAAAAGGACCTTTTCCTTTTAGATTTGAAGCAATGTGGATCAAGCACCCTGACTTCAGAAATCTCCTATCTGGTTGGTGGCAGATCAAGGTGGTAGGTACTCCTATGTTTCATCTTCACAAGAAACTCCTCCACATCAAACATCAGGTTTATGGCTGGAACAGGTACAACTTTGGTAATATTTTTTCTAAGAAGAAGTTCATCTCTGATAATCTCGAGGACATACAACTTAGGATTGCCCAAGGGGATAGGTCTGAGTCTTTGGCTACTTTCGAAGACAACCTCATTAAGGATTGGAAGGATATCATGTATAAGGAAGAAATTTTTTGGAAACAAAAGTCCCGCATCCAATGGCTCAAAGAAGGGGATCGGAACACGGCCTTCTTTCATAAATCCGCCCTTAAACATAGAAAATCCAACACTTTATCTTCTATTAAATTAGAAGATGGTAATCTTATTACTAAAGATGAGGAGATTGGAGATAATGCTATTAGGTTCTTTCACAACTTGCTGTTGAAGTCTGGGCCAATTACTGACAATTCGCTGTCTGTTTCTCAGTTGTTAGAAGAGATACCTTCTATTTTGTTAGTGGAAGACAATGCTGACATTTTGAAAACTGTTACTGAGGAAGAAGTCAGGGCTGTTGTCTTTTCTATGGGCCCTTATAAAGCTCCTGGTCCCGATGGATTTCCTCCAGTGTTTTTTCAAGAATTATGGGAAATCATTGGGTTTGATGTCACTGCTACCATTAAAGACTTTTAGGACTGGTAAGCTCCTTAGACAATTTAATAACACCTATATTTATTTGATTCCTAAAAAACCTAACCCTGATATGTTTAAGGATTTCCAGCCTATAAGCCTCTGTAACACCTTTTATAAAATATGCACTAAGTTATTGGTTTTCAGATTGCAACCTTATCTGGATAAGATCATTTCCCCCACGCAAAAAGGTTTTGTCCCTGGCAGGCAGATTTTGGATGCTGTTCTTACTACTCATGAGACTATTCATTCCATGAAAAAAAGTCGAATACCTAGCATGGCTCTCAAACTCGACATCTCTAAAGCTTACGACCGGGTTTCTTGGCAGTTTCTGTTCAAAATTCTTCACAAATTTGGTTTTAATAATAAACTCCTCTTTCTTGTCAAGGAAGTTGTTACTACTGCTAAATATTTGATTCTTGTGAATGGTATCCCAAGAGGGTTCTTCTCCCCTTCTAGGGGGATTCGACAGGGAGACCCTCTCTCTCCCTACCTTTTTATTATGATTACTGAGGCGCTGGGTAGATCATTTTTAAACAAAGTCTCTTCTAAAGTTATCACTGGGATTAAACCTGCCACCTCCCTTACTCCTTTGACGATCCAACAGTTTGTGGATGATACTATTCTATTTGGCATTTCTTCCGTGGTGGAGGCTTCTGCTTGGAAAAGGTTACTGAATGAGTATGCTAAGGCTTCTAGGCAACATATAAATTTTCAGAAGAGCAATGTTTTTTTCTTCAATACTCCTGATGATCTTCAAAGAAAAATTGTCAAGATTCTTGGTTGTGCTGCTGTTAATCTCCCTTCTATTTATTTGGGCCTACCCCTCACTGTTAAAAATGTCACTCCTACCTTTTGGCACAGCATTATTAAAAGAACTCAAAGAAAGCTCATGGGCTGGAAAGGCAAACTTCTTAGCAATGCTGGGAAACTTCAACTTTTACGAGCTTCCCTTCAAGGCATTCCCACATACTTCCTATCTCTTTTTAAGATGCCTAGATACCTAGCTGAAAAACTAGAACATATACAAAGGACTTTTTTATGGACTGGAATGGAGGAAAAGAAAAGGATTTCTTTGGTCAAGTGGGGGCAGGTCTGCTGTCCTAAATCTCATGGGGGTCTTAACATCAGGACTGTCCAAAGCATGAATAAAGCCCTGCTGTCCAAGGTAATGTGGAACTTCATCAACAAAAATAAAGATTGGGGAGATATAATGAAGGCTAAATATCTCAAAGATTCTAATAGTTACTCGGTACTTGTTCAAGAAGGTATTCCACCAGGTTCTGCCATTTGGAATAAAATGCTTAAAACTAGGAGCATCATTAGAAAAGGAATGAGATGGAAATTAGGGGACGATTCTCTCATCAACTTCTGGGAAGACCCCTGGTTAACTAATCAGGCTCTCTCAGCCCAAATTGATAATAAAGATATTGTTGCCTTGGCCAAGCAATTTTTTGGCTCTAAAGTTAGTAATTACCTTACCTAAAACCATGGGCTTAAAAGGTGGAAGAATCTATTACAATGCACCATGAATAACCCTAAGTTTCATCAGAAACTGAATATGGTTCAACAATTAATGATGGATATCAGACTTCCTTTATTCCCTCTGAAGGATGAACTCCTGTGGTATGCTGACAAAAAAGGGAGGTTCTCAGTAAAATCTGCTTACCTTCTGCTGGTGGAGGATGTCAACAAAGATGAGATATGGGAGAAAGTCTGGAATTGTAAAAGTCTTCCTAAAATCAACTTCTTTTGGTGGACTGCCACCCATAATAAAATTTTGACTCAGGATAACCTCCAACGTAGAGGGTTGCAGCTTGTCAACAGATGTGTTCTTTGCTGCAATCAAGAAGAAACTGTGGCACATCTCCTCATTCATTATGATTATGCCTGTGAAGTCTGGAGCATAATTCTAGAAAAATTTGGTATACAATGGGCTTTTAACAGAGAGATTCGTGATTGTATCGCTAGTTGGAATGTTCCCCTTAAACATCCTTGGTTGCGGCAATTGTGGAAGCAGGCCCTTCCTTCCCTTGGGTGGGCCCTGTGGAAAGAAAGAAACAATAGGATTTTTCAGGACACTCATAGGTCTCTGATGCAAGTTTGGATCTCTTTATTTAAGGCTATTGTTGAAAATGTTTCTAATACTAATATTAAACCTACAGATCAACCTTTGACCAAACAGGAATCTTGGTTGGCTTCTAACTGGGGTTTGCTGAACCAAATCCCAGCTTTTGATGATATGAAACTTCGGAAAAGACTTAATACTATTTGGGCCCAGCCTGAGCCGGGGTGGTTGAAACTTAATTTTGATGGTGCTGCTAAAGCTGATGGTTGCGCCAGCGGAGGAGGTATAATAAGGGATGAACATGGTGATCTTGTTGCGGCTTATGCCGGAGGACTTAGAAAGCATTCTAACATTACTGAGGTAATGGCCCTCCTCTAGGGTCTCAAAGTGGCGATCTCTTTGGGGATTAGCCATCTCCACATACAAGGTGATTCTAAAATCATTCTGGATGCGGTTACCAGTCTCTCTACTTGTGGGTGGAAGCTAAGTGACATTATATCTGATATACAAACCATTCTCCATGGCATCCTGAATGTCTCTTTCTCCCATACTTATAGGGAAGGCAACTCGATTGTTGATGGTCTTGCCAACTTTGGTCAGGGATTTCAAGTCTGGCAGGTTTGGTGCCAAATTAGCAGCATTCCTGGTCACATTGGAATGCTTATTCATAAGGAGAAGAATTCCATTATTACATGATGTCTACTCAAGTGTTGAGTGATGAGGTGGCATGTTTTTCCACCCTGTCTAGGCTTATGCACGACCCCCATGCGAATTGGCAGCGGCATCTGTACTCCCTTCATGCGAAATTAATACTCGTTATTTGGGTTGCGTTTTGGAACTTAAAGTATCATGATTGGCGTCAACTGGTTTTTGTTCACATAAATACCGCTTGGTGGATTCCTTAGAAGGGTATTCTGCATTTTATTTTTCTCCTGTTGGGTATTGCGGCTTGGGCTATCATTATGGGTGGTGAAAGAATTCGCACTGAACCAAACACCTGCAATGAATTCAAAGATAATGCCATTGTCTAGCATTATTGCAAGGAGGGGGGCATTATTCCATTCCTGGAATGCCTTAACGAGAATGATGAGTCGTTATCCATCCAGTGTGCTTCTTCGTGGGTTGACATACGGGTCACCATTGGTAGTGTCAGCTTTGAGTTCTCAGAGCAAAGTATTGCTGAGGTGACAGGCTTATCCCTTAAAGGCATTAAGTTGCTGAGAAAGTCGAGGGTTTCCGACGCGCAAAACCAAAAGCTTTTCTTGGGTGACGGCGAAGAGCTGGTACCCTACCAGGGAGGGTTCGAAAGGGCGAAGCTTCCTCAACCATGGGCGGACATGTGCTTTTTAATCATGAAGTACTTCAGCTTGGAAGACCATTATGCCAGGTTCTATTACTACCATCTTCCCCTGCTCAATCATTTTCGCAGAAACATGGTTGTTTGTTTCCCTTACTACCTGCTTTCTTCTTTAGAACACTCGGTTAAAAGGGTTCACAAGAATTTAACCTCTAGGCCTTTGGAGAAGCCTGTGCCCCTTCACCAAGGCCTCATTCACAAACTTTACCAGTTTCACTTGGCCCTGATGCCCCCTGCCACTGTCCATCACCCGGCTGTGGAGCCCTCCCCCAATTCTCCATCGGCTTCTATCAATTGTGATTCCCTTCACACTCCTGTGAATAATAGTCATGATGGCCTGACCTCGGCTACTGTGAAAACTAATACCCCCACTCCTAGGTCTACCTCTACCTCTAAGTTGAAGGACTCTGTTAAGTCTAGGAAGCGGCTTCATCGCCTCTCTGAGCTGGCTGAGGAAGCGGCTATTCTTAGCTCCCTCAAAGAAAGTCATGAGACCCCTAAAGGTAAAAACAGGTCTGCTGAGAATCTTGCTAAAAAGGCAAGAAAGGGCAAAGGGAAAAGCACAACCCCTGCTGTCAGACGCTCTACCAGAATTGTTGGGAAGCCAGCCCCCCAAGGTTAAACTTATAGACTACTCAGAAAGTAACTCTGAGGCTTCTTCTCACGGTGAGGAGGCCGAGAGTGATGATTTGAAGGTAATTTGCATGGATAATCCTGTTTCTGGGGAGCAGTTTGATGGCCATGACTCTCTGCAGAATGATTACAGGGATAGCCCCGAGAATGTGATTGGTACTGGTAGTGATAAAAATGAGTTTGACCATCAGAGCCCTATGGAGGCCCAGTATGATACTGGCGAAGGAGAGGGGAACATGAATGAGCAAAATCCTGTCGGTACTGAAGAGGTGGAAGCGAACAGTCAGTCTGTCCCTGAAGAGATTCATGATGATGATGTCAGGGCTACTGCTGAGGATGGCAATGTGAATGAGGGCAGGGATAGCAACTCTCTTTTTGCTGAAGTGACTTAGTTAAAAGATGGTGGCTCTGCAACTCAAGTTGTCTACTCTTTATAAGTTCATTACCCGCATGCTGTGCAGGTCTTCCATGATCAACTTAACCCTTTTGCAGGATATTTAACTTTTCTCCCAAGGAGCCGACAATGACAGATCTCAGGAGTTGGAAAAAGTTTTTGAAGTTCTTGCTAAAGATTGGGAGGATTCTATGTCATAGTGTGCCTTCTGTTGTCTGGTTGCTGGTTTTTTGCTGTTGCTTACTTTCTGCCATTTGTAAGCTGGTGTTTCCTGGGTTTTGGTTCCAGGCTCTTTTTGTTTCCTGAGCCTGTGCTTTTTCTTATGTAATCTCTGTTAAGGGTTCGGCCCCTTGTTTTTGCCGCCTGTTGTAATCAAAAACAAAAAAGATATTTTAATTATCTTATTCAATAATAGATCCTTTAATAAACATCATAGTGAACTTTAAAAAATGACTCAAATAACAGGATATAATTATAATAGAAGCACATCATGAAGAGGAATTTTAGTAGACTTGATGATAAATTTGATAGTAATGAGGCAAAAACTTGATAGTAACTTGGTAAAGAGTTGATTGCCTTTTTTTTTCCAAATATTAGACTAAAAATTGCTAGCACTTAGTCACTCCTATTTTGATATCTATAAAGCAAAGGCAAGTCATGCAACAAATCAACAAAAAAACTTGAAAATAACCTGGAAAATAGTTGATTGCTTTCTATTTTCTGCCAATAGGGTTTTTGTAAGGAAGCACAAAAAATTGTATATGTAATGCCAATAATTACTTTTTTGGTTAAAGATGATTCATGTTGATTTATACAGAGTAGTGAAAATGAAGTTAAAGATCTGTTATAACATACAAAAAATAGATTTATACATCTTACCTATTGTAAACAACTACTGTTGAATTCCCCAACATTCATAAAAGATTAAAAACTTAATAAAAATAGTATAAAGATTTCTAAGATCGACACAAAACTAAAAACATGTTTTTAAATCTAGTACAAGCCTCCAAAATTGCTTGAGCTCTTACTTTCATTGGATCTACATGTTTATAATATTCACATCATCATTTACAAATGTCATTAATGCTTCTTGAGAAAGTGTTGTAACTGGATCCCCTGATTCATTAGTTGGCATATTTGTTCCATTGTCAACAAAATTATCTTCATATGTATCAGTTTCATTTTGCACATAATCTAACATCATATTATGCAAGATGCAATAGGCAAGAATGTTTTTGGAAGTACTTTCAAATTTGGAATCCAAAATCTGCCACATTTTCTTTAACCTTCCAAATGCACACTCTACTACAATATGTGTTGAAGACAACTTAAAATTGAATTCCCTTTGACTAGTTGTTAGAGGTCCACTGAAAGGCGTGATTAACTATGGCAACAATGGATATCCACCATAACTAATAATGTACTCTCTCATATTTAATGAGCCAATTGATATTGAGTGACCATTTAATCTCTGTCCACCTTCACACAATGTATGAAAACATGAATTTCGCAAAAGTCTAGAATCATTTACAGAACCAGGCCACCCTGTAAAAACATCCATGAAATGCATTTTACTGTCTACAATTGCTTGTAATGCCATACTATAGTTGTGATCTTGATCATACCAATCGAAAGAATTCTCATTAGGTGGAAGATGAAATTCAATGTGAGTTACATCTATAGCCCCATAACAATTTGGAAATTCTTGTTTTTGGCGAAAGCATTCCTTTACATGCTCAAGTGCCACATTGTTAATAGGCCATTGGACATGACTTCGAAGTTGAATATGAATGGCATTAATGAACTTGTTTACAACTCTTACCACAGTTGATTTTCCACAACCAAATGGTTCACTAATGTTAAGCATTGTCATTGCAAATGACAATTGTAAAACTCCAATGGCAACTTATTTCTCAACTAGAAGGACCCTACTTTTTATAGATGTAGTAAATGAATATGGTATTTCACCTTTCTTTAGGTCATCATTCAAAACTTCACAAAGATATTCAAATAATGTATATGGTAACCTAAAAATGCCACGGAAACATTCATCATCACATCTAAATTGAAAAATTTAATGGTTCCACCAATGTAAAGAACGTGGTTTGATATAACACTCACCCTGAATCCTTCCTTCCCACTGAGAAACAGATAAATTTGTTGCAACAATTTCATTTTCTAGATTAGAAGTGATTGCATGGAGCAGTATTTCCATGTCATCTAATTCAATGTTTGATGATTGTCTTGTTTCAAATAAATCTATTCTACGTTGCTTAAATTTGTGTTGCATGGCACTCCTTGAGTTCTGAAGATCACTCCAAATTTGTAATGCTAATTGGATAATATTTGATGTGCAGTGGCAAAAAGAAATTTCATTTTTTCTTTTGAATTAGAATTCATTGTATAATAATAGATGGCGTTGATAACTGAAAATAATAAATGTGATCTACTTCTTGCAAAACCACATAGTGCAATAAATCATTAAGTATAATATAGGTGAAGCAATGACAAGGATCATTTAACTAACAAGGCAAAAAAAATATGATAAATGAAGATTATAGATACGAGAGTTCAAGATAAAAGAAAAAGGGTAGTGGTTTTGCATTTTGTACTTAGATGAAACTTTATAACATCAAGTTTGTACCTAATTCTAACACATATAGTTTATAAACAATTAGCCTAAAGGGACTGCTGCCAAAACCAAGAAGCCCCAATTTCAATTATTGTTTCTATCTACTCACATGCTTTAGCACTCACCAATATGCAATAATAAATATGAATATCATTGTCCCTTATAGACATTTATAACTATGAGAAGGAAGATGATTCAATATTAAAGTTTAAGAAAGATGGAAAATACAACATTGAGTCTCTTCTTAATTGTAATTTATTACAAATTAATTACAGATAGATTGAAATGAGTACCAACAAAACCAAAAGACCCTGGTATCAATGGTTGTTTTATGTGCTCCCAAACTATGGCACTCAACAACATGCTATAATAAATATTCATGTCCCTTAATAGCATCTATAATATGATAAGAAATAAAATTACATATGAGAGTTCAAGAAAGATGAAAATAAACAATGTTGTTGTATTCTATATTAAATTGAGACATTATAATATTTAGTCTGTACTCTCTTGCAACAGAATGCAGAACAATTACATAAACTTGAAGGGAGCACCAATTAAGACAAGAGCCCTTGGGTTCAATGGTTCTTGATATTTTTTACAATTATATATCTTTCAAGCAGTCCTTGTAGGGATGTCATGGGCTACAAAAACATCTTCAAGGAGCACACTCAACCTCCATGGTCCCAATTTTTTATTTCTACCTATCATTTGTTCATGTTTTATGTTATTTTATGTTAGTAATGAGAAAAGTACTTAATCGTGCATTGAGTTAGCAGGTTAGCAATGAGCATGATGTTATTGTATCTGCTATTGGATTAGTGATTTAATAATATCTTTGCTACTTCTTGTAAATATGGCATTAGTGGGGCTTGGTTAGAGAAGACCCTTAGTAGTAGCCTTGAAGTTGTGAAGTTTGTGTATTGCGTTCAGAGAGAGGGAAGCATGGAAGCATCATGCACTATAATTTAGTTTAGTATCCTATGATGCTTGTCAGAAGGATAAAATTGATAAAGTTAGGTGGATTGGGAATAGCTGTGAATGAAATGAATAGGATGATGTTTCAGGCAAGGCTATTAAGGTCGTATATTGATTGAGTTTGGTTGTGAGTCACTTGTGTGATTTGTTGGTGGAATAGACATTGATGGATGTTGAATTCTATTGTTCTAGAGTATGTTTGATGTTTTGTGGTCCCTATCATTAACCTCCCTGCTTTGAGCATTTAAGAATTTACTTATCAGACTAGTTTTAACCGTTGGTAACCTGTAGGTGCCTAGATAAAGGGCCAGATGGTTGTCGACTGGCCTGCCTCCACATACAGTGTCTTTTTAAAAGTTTAAAACAACCACATTAACAAAAGGTCTCACCTGGTGGGGTTGAAAATACTTGTTTAGCAAGTTGCCAAGATTATAGCTCTGATATCTAGCATTCTTTTAATAAGAGAAATTTTACAATGACATTAAGGAGTTTCATGTCATTACAGACACAACGCACATATATTTAAAAGAAAACTTAAAATTATAAAATTTAAACTATTAAAAAATAACATATACAAATTGTTTTGGGTCCAATTTTAAAATTTATTAGACTATATAAATTGACTTGCTATATTTTTATATAACCCTATACAAGGCCTAAATTTGATGGCAGTATGGCCCTATTTAAGTATTTTATTGTAAAATATAATCAATTTAAAAAAAAAACTAAATCAGATGAAGGGGGAGATTTCAAACAGACTATAAAATTTATATAGGATTATGTTGATAAATATATTTAGTTTATATATAATTTTATTTATACTAAGGCATGTCATAGTATTTTAAGAGGAATCCTATTTATAGTATACTCTATGATAGTTGTAGAACAAGAATTCTTATGTTGAAATGTGTTGCTTCTACTTATTAGAGAGAAATCACATTTGCCTTCACATCACCTACTGGTATACAACTACCAATTTTAGCTAGCAGTAATGTAGTACAATACACATCAATACAGAAAATGTAGTTAATCGTATGTGCTTACTACCTTCTATATGCTTCAAATTAATAAATTATTAGCAAAATCAAATTCAAGTCATAGAATCCTCCTCCGAGATTAAATGGATGTAATGCTTCCTATTTTGTCCCCAAAGTACGTGACTTATGAATGACTTGGAATCTTAAATGAAAAACAAGTACAACTACAAAGAACAAAAAAACCAATAAAAATAAAGAAAACAAGAGCTTAAAGTTTTTGAGATTCATCTAATTCATAAAACACAATACATTGTAAGAGATAAGTAGCATATATAAGAAATCATAATGTGATAACACTAAATATCATTAAGAGAATTATTTATTGTACTAAAATAAATTTGAAATACAAACTGTTATTAGCATAGTAATTAAAGTGTCATAGTGAGAGCCACAAAATTTAACTTAGAAAAGTAGAATAACATAGAACAAATCATTTTTCATTTGAAAATGATTCAGAAATCTTCAGCATTGCTTGTCTAATTGAATTTAAAGTTACAACCAGGTTCATCTGCACATTGACCTTCTGCTCCTCCAATTCAATCAACTTTTCATCATTTAGTTCTTCCTCATGCAATCATCGTTCCATTAGAGCATAGTCTTTTTCATGATGTTTCATACCACCCTCTTCAGCATTTTGCAATGTAGAAACAACCATTTTGTTGTTTTCAAGAATAGTATCTTTCATACCACTTGTTTTCAATGTTGATTTCCTCTTTTTACTTGTGTAAGCTTTGTCTATTTCATTCTCAGTGTTAAGTGAGGATTGACATGTTGTGTTAGGTGTTTCAAATTCATCCATTGGAACATTTTCATTTGGAGAATAAATACCTTCACTAAATGTATAGTTGTTGGCTGAAGTATCAATGGTTATATTACCAGGGTCAATAGCTCTGTCATTACCAAAGGTGACCTCCATTGCATCCATAAGTTCCTTTGGAAAGTTCGTTGGAAGCTTATTTTCAGTTCTCTCCCAACTTGTCAATCCAATAACTATCATGGCCATAGGGAATATGTGACTCATAATCTCTTATTCTTTTGAAATCTAATAAAACATGCTCCCATCGATCTCGACATTGATTGGTTGTCTGAAGAATACCATGACGAGAACAATAGTCTTGCACAATTCTCCATTTTTCACTAGATGTTGTAGCTTTCTTCATTGACCCACCATTGGATAGTGTGTCTTTCTCAGTGTGTTTTGCTTCAATGAGAATTATAGTGTCTGCAATACTCTAATGTGTCCCAACTTTTTGTGCAAGTCGAACCAAAGGTGGTTTATCTTGGCCATTTGACTGTTTGGTTGGCAAATGATCTTCAACTACAGGAAAAACATTATTGTAATGTTCAAATAGAGTATCCTGATTATAGGTGAATACATCTTCATGTGTCATTTCTGCACTCGGAGGAAAATCTGAGATGCCTGCCTCATTGGTGGTTTTTGTAGTTGGAACAAAATCAAGGATGTCATCACCTACGGAATATACATCTTCATCGTCTATGTCATTTTGTGATAGCATTGCAGAAAACCTCCTAAAACCACTCTTCATAGGAATTGGATGATGCAAATTCTTATCCATGATAATAACAAAAAAAAAGAATGCTGCTTTTCGCTGCAATAAAATATACATTCAAAAGTTATTATGTTTGGTTAAAAAATTGTCTTGACAAACATATATGTTACAAATAAAAAAAATACCAAGAAAAGTTGTGTTTAAAGACATATCTATAAAAGTTCACCATAGAATAATTTGGTCTTTTCTACCACATTTTAGCGATGTTTATGTAGAATTTCTATTTTTGAATTGCTTCACTAGGTTTTACCTTTCATGTTTGTTGAATGGATATAACTTCTACAAAGATCAATTGAGGTATGATTCTCTTCAAACAAAGAATGGAATAGGTTGGATACTATGGATGGTCTCATTTGCTTGTTGTTGGACATAGAATCCAAACACAAAAAAAGTACCTATAACTATCAGACATTGAGACAAAACTGAATCAGACACAGAATCCAAACACAAAAAAGTACCTAAGAGAGGAAAGGAATAACACTTTGCCTTTGATTTTGGACATGTATGTTTATTTTTTTGTCTTATATGGGGTGGATTCAGCATATGCCAAATCAACACACATAACCCCTATCTCTGCAGCATGAATTTGGCATGTGCTGAATATTTTGTTTTGTGAAGTTCTAGTTTTTTGAAAGGGGGTAATGAATATAATGCAGTATAAAAAAATGTATAGGTATGAATTGGGTATCATGATACTAAGATAGTGGAGAGTGTATTCATTATAGTCACAACTCTAGGAACACAAATAGAAAAATGAATTTAAAATGTTGCAAATTTAGATACCACAATGTTTCCAAGACACCAGTAAAATGAGATGAGTAAATGAAACAAGAATAACAACTAATATATATTATTTGACTTGTGTACATATATATATAATGTTCTAGCAAGCAACCAAGAGTATCTTCTCATTTTGTTGGAGAGGAAGTGACTATATAGTTTAGATTGAAAAATCAAACAAACATTCCTTCAAGCTGGAATCATAGTTTGATGTTAGAAATAATTTCAGAAATCTGTTTGGATTTCCATTTTATTTGCAATAGAAAGTTTTAATGAATAGTGTATAGTTACCATAATTTATGATCCTAAGAGTTACCAGGCAAAAAATAGGGCCGCTCTTATCTATTAAAAGTTAAAACTGATGAAATGTACTCAAGGTGGGGACTAAAATATGATATTTTAAGCTTAAAAAAAAATTAGGTGGGAGATAGTTTAAGTGATTCTTGAATAGTCCATTGTGTACTGAGTGCAACCATGATCACAACCAACACCAAAACTCTAATCCAACATTTCTTAAATTGGCTATCGTACTGCATTATATTAAATTGGAGATTTTTTCATGTTGAAGATGAAGCAGATTTGGGTTTTATCAAATCTATATTGAGTCATGATGGTTCAACAACAAAAGGCTTGATTAAATGGGACTTTATTCCTACTCTTTTCAAAGCTAATCTTTGCTCAAAAAGTGGTTGATGAAGAGTTCTACAAGTGAAATCTCCATTCGCTATACCTAGTTTCTCACCCAATTAATCATGAGTTAGGATGAAAACAATCCTATTTGGATGGAGCTACTAGAGGATCTATTTTTGTGGAGAAAAGGGTCCCATGGAACTCAAAAAAGTCTTTTAATGCTTAAATCAGAATCTTCTCCTCCAAAATAGGAGCAGCAATTGTTTAGGTGGTTATTTTTCAGTTGGTACAGATGGGGTGCGGCTAAAACCTTCCCCCACCAGCTTAGGGAGTTAACTAACAGTTTTCTCATTCCTGCCACTTAATTTAGGGGAAAATTTGGAGGGAATTTTCCCAGTTTATGTTTTTATTTCCCTAAAGGCAAAGCATGTCATCAAAGTACAGAGAAGGTCATCAGAAGGCAAAGCAAAAACCAATGAACAATAGCAGTCGTGTAGGTATTTTTCTGTTTTCATTTTATATTCTCCTGAATTTGCAAACATTCGTGAAGCTGCATCTATCTCTTTCTCTATTTTGTTTTCTCTGTAAAATTGATAAATGCCCAACCTGCATTGTGTGTTGTTATATTGTGTGTTGCCTGTTGTTTTTATATTGTGTGTTGTCTATTGTTTTATATTGTGTGTTGATAAATGCCCAACCATAGATGGGCGACAATATGCATCCCTTGATTTTTTTGAAGGTGGGAACCATGAACCTCCTTATCTATATTCACCAAACCTCCCTCAAGGGCTTCGAGCCTTTGATACTCTTTCAGGGCCATCGGTATACTAAGATTAGGATCGTTTTCATCCCGACTCATGATTAATTGGGTGAGAAACCAGGTATAGCAAATGGAGATTTCATTTGTAGACCTCTTCATCAACCTCTTTTGAGCAAAGATTGGCTTTAAAAAGAGTAGGAATAAAGTCGTATTTAATCGAGCCTTTTGTTGCTGAACCATCATGACTTAGTATAGATTTGATAAAACCCAAATCTGCTCCATCTTCAACATGAAAAAATCTCCAATTTAATATAATGTCAAAGAAATATTAGTAAATTATGAGTTTATTATTCCAATCCCTGTTTTATAACATTTCTTTATTGCAACAATTTATAAATTTATCATGGGACCCTAACTTCCTAAAAGAACTCTGCTAAATTATTTAGCATAAACTTTTGTTTAAAAAACTTCATGAGACCACCAACTTCCATAAAATTTGGAGCTTAAAATTTTAAGCATACCTGCAAATATAAAATTCATGGTACCACCCACTATAAAATGTTCCTAAAAAATCTCAACAGCACCGCTAAGATAATTTAGGAAACCCCCTCCCATGGGATTGCTTCCTAAGTTGATGTCTTCGAACAATTTCCTTGCAAATTGTATTGAAAGTAATTAATGTATTAAATACAGTCTCACTTAGGGTAGGGTAAATAATAAAAGTTTGAAATTTATAATTAGAATTGATGATAACAAGTGCTAGGACTTTGAAATATTGTAATAATAGTATTTATTTTGTAATTGAAAAATTAGTTGAAATAATATATAGTATTTATATGGAAATAATTATATTAATAATTAATTATGATTAATTAATTATTTTATTATAATTAAATATAATAATAGAAATTATTATATAATATTTATAATAAAGTTATAATTAATATTCAGTTTTATTCATCTTATAATAATTATGATATTTATCTTCCGTTCGTGGGGCTTTTCAAGGTCATCTGAACTTGAAAAAAATGGCAAAGCTAGATGGGTTCCTCTAGAACAAAGGTGGAGAAACTAAATTCTGACAGTGCTTCGAGAGGTAACCCTGGAGTGGCTAGTGTAGGGTGTGTTCTAAGAGATCATAATAGAAGGTTCATTGGGGTAGCAGCAAAAAAATTGGAAACCCAAACAAACAACGAGACTAAACTACAGGCTCTCATTTTGGGGATTCAATTAGGCCTTTCGATGGGATCTAGGAAAATACATATAGAAGGAGATTTTGTACTCACGATCAATACCATCTATAGCAGACAAACACCAAATTAGAAGTTGAACAATATGCTAATAAGAGTTCTGGAACTCCTTGATAAGTTCAGTGATTTTAAGGTGAATCATATGTATAGGGAGGCTAATAAGATAGTTGATAGAGTTGCCAATGCGACATTTGTTATGAAGCAGGAGTTATTGGTGACTCCCTCTTTGAGAGATTGGTAGATACTAATACCTGAGATAAAGGATCTTATACAACAAGAGTATAAGGTAAGAAGGAATTGCAATTTTGACAAGGATTGTGGCATTAATTTGTGATCAAAGCTTTTTGAATTTATGTGATAGGCCCCTTTTCCATCGGCTTCATAGTGGTAAATATATAAGATAAGCAAAGGGAAGTTAAGCATATGATGTTATGCGATTGTTTGGAAGTAACAATTATGGGAGATTTTCCCCGGGAAGTGCATCACCTCAACATTATTTCAAATTATGCTAGGGGATGGTCAATGATGGATTTCAATACTCTGACTTGTGTGAATTACTTGGAGCAAGTCGATGACCCATTGAGGCATTAATTACCATGAATGCAATGGCCAGAGAGGATAAATGGTATTGTTTGGGCTGGATGAACTCACTATGCAATATGGATTCGATAGTGTGTTTGAAGGGGAAGAAAATACAAATGGTGTTCATTAGTGACATTTTAGAGAAGAGACTGAAGAAGGTTTTCAAGATCAAATCACATGTGGGACTCCGTGCAATTGGTATAGTTCTTGGCTTTCCCTTTATGAATATGAAATAAAATTCTAGAGTAAACTTAGAAATTGTATCAATGCTTATTGTAGTGATGTTAGACTTAGGGGAATCCAAAGATTGTGTTCATGAAATGGCCATAGTGTTGATTAGACCCGAATTGAGGGGAGGACTGCATGAGATTCTCGATTTGGCAATTCTTGGTCTGGGATTTCGACCCTCATAAGGGATTTGGCCGTCTATACTGCCAATGTATAATGGCCCATGGATCCTTTATGTCATACATGTCATTGGTGTCTGTGAGGAGAATAGGATGAATGAGGCAAAATGAGGGATAAGATTTCTAAAAGTAATAGTTGGATTGTTGATTCAAAAGGGGTAGACTGGTCCAATGAAGTTGAAATGGGAAGCTCTAGGGAAGAGACTAAAGATGAAGGTGTTGATAGCTGAAGGTGATAGCTAATATTTGGATATGTAAATAGTATACATCATATAGTTGCTAGTTTATGGCATAGGTAAATAAGTTGTTAAATGTTTAAAGACTTAGTAATATATGACAGGCCCTCAATATGAGCAACCTTTTTAGTATTTTTTTTTTATTTCATTTTATGGGGTATGGCTCCCTAATGCCTAATTCAATGATTAAAAAAATTATGATATTTATTGATTATATTAACATTTGTATACTAATAATTATTTATAATAATAAAATAATTTTAATATAAAAATGTATTATATATAATACTATAAATAGTAAATACTAATTAATAATAATATATTTATTATTATACTAATAAGTATAAATTATTTATTTGTTTATTTATAAACAATATTATATTTTATTGTATAATATAATTAATATTATACAATAATTATACATTATATATGATTTAAAGATTATTTTTATTTTTATTTATAGTTTTATAAATATTTCCTATTGTTATTTACTAAAAATTAATATTAGTATTTAATAATAGTATTAAAAATATATTTTAATAAATAATACAAAATAATCTAGTATACATTAAAAAGTAAAATACAAAAATTGGAAATAGTTTACAATCAAAAGTTTCAAAATGTAAAGAGTCTACTAGGCTTCATAAGTGAGTTCAATAGAATTAAAGGCATATTTGAAGAAGCTTATTAATGCAAAAGCTTAAACATAGAGAGACTAGATTCCAAAAATCCATAGACTGCCATTGGGTCATCTTAATTTATGAGCCTAACTACTCGTGTTATTATATAAAAAAAGCTCCTAGTCTTAAAGACATGTTGAAATTGGGAGAATGAATATCCAAATTCTAAATACACGAAACCCTGTATTAAATTTTGGGAAAAGGTAAAACTTTGGAACAACATTCACAAAGTCTACCGCTATTGGGCTGTTGTACCCAACTGAATTTTTTGCTTCATTAAGGCATTTTGAAACAAGTCTAGAAAATTTTTCGTCAAAAATTTCTAAAAAGCAAAATTTCTAAAAATAGAAATTTCTAGTTTTAGAAATTTCTAAAAATAGACGTTGAGTTAGGTTTTCTGGGTTTCTTGAGATATGGATGTTAGCAAAACTTTCTAAAAATAGAAAGTTTCTAAAAATAGAATCTCCAAATCAGGTGTCGCGCTCGATTCTCATTGGTCGATTTTGCTTCACGATCGGTGCAGTTCAGACAGAATCTTCAAACGACCAAGTTTTCTCTACTGGGTCATTTTTGCTTTTTCACAAGGTGAAGCATGAGCTTGAAAGTCATCAACACAGAAAAGTTCACTTGCCAAATCTCTTCGACGAGTTTCCAACGCTGTTTCAACGACGCAAAACTGACAAACGACCGTCGACTCGATGATGCACGCAAAACGATGCAAGATGGATTCAAGGTGAATGGAAAAGCTGAAAAATCATAAAAATGGCTAAGTCTTGTGAAACTAGGCGCCCCAAGAGGCTTGGGGCACCCATCCTCTCCTGTGTTAGTTTTTTTCACATTTTTCGAGAAACGTCAAAAATACTTCTGTCAGCTCTTTTCCGGTTGGTCAAACTTGGTCAAACAATGTCAAAAGTCAGTCAAAGCCAGGATTTCATCACAAATATGTTCAAACTACTCAGATCATCCTCCGTCCCACCTCGACAGTCGTCAAAATGACCGAAATCGAAGATCAAACAGGTGCCGTCGGCACAAAAATCGAGAAAAGGTACAAAATTGAAAATTTTTGAAAAATTTTCTAAGTGTTGACAAACTGGGCACCCCTGGAGGCTTGGGGCGCCCATCCTCACCAGTGTTAGTTTATTTTTCATGTTTTTCTTGAAAAACGCAAATCTCCTTCTATCAGCCCGCTATGATTCAGTGTTGATCAGTTTGGCACATTTTTCGAGGCGAACAAAAGGTACAATCAGCTCAATTTTTATTAGGCTTGCATATTTTCCAGATCATCAAACTCATTTCCATCCCAGTTGTTAGAAATTGATAGCCAAACAGGGGTCTTGTGCCTCCGGAACGCGCACGTAAACCAAGAAATTGAAAAAGTTGAAAAAACTAAAAAAATGGCTAAGTGTTGGGAAACTGGGCGCCCCAGGAGGCTTGGGGCGCCCATCTTGAGTAGTGTTAGAATATTTTTGTGTTTTCAGTGTTTTTTGACATGCCTTGTCACCAATCTTCGCCCATTGGCAGTTTTTGGAAGGTCAAACTTGGTCAAACGATGTCAGATCGTCGAACGGAGGCAGGGGATGGAATCTCAGTTGATCAACCTCCAAAATGGCAGGATCAGTTAGCTTTTTCAGTTCATGACGACATTTTCCTGCCTTGTTGAAGTCGGAGACAGGCCATATTTGAGTCAAAATGAGTGTCGAAGTGTCTAAAATGAAGAAAATTTTGTTAACACTTCTTCCAACTCGCGCATTCGATGACATCATCAAAGAAGATATTTTTCGTCATCTTGCACATGAAGCCATAGGCTCCTACAAAATAGGGATTCTTCCTATTCGAAGACATCCACTTGGATTTATGCTTTAAAAGTTGCTTTCTTCATGGATGAGGATGAAGTTTTCTTCTCACACAAGTAAAGCTGCTTTTTTGACCAAAAGATTTATAAAGACAAGCTTTGGGCTTCCTTATTTCATTTTCTTTTACAGGTTGCATCCAGAAGAAAAATTTTATTTTTCTTTCAATGAAGATTTGAAGACCCAAACCAGGTGCTTTTTTAGTTTTCTTCATAGATTCGGGTTGAGGAAGAAGAGAGGCTTGCTTTTTCAAGGTCCTTGTTTCAAGGAGATCATTTTTCAGAAATCCGACCAGAGCTTTTTTAGTTTTCACCGAGATGGGTCCATCCAGATTATCATCCTCTTGAAGATTGGGAGTTGTGCTTTTTTTTGGGAAACTGCTTTTTTCCCGCTTTTTCGAGAAAATCTCCGCTTTTTCAAAATCTGACAATCTGGGTTGCTTAGAAACGGAATTATCTACAAAACCCATGTGCCAGGTTTTTTTAGCTCACACTCTGCTTTTTCTAAAAATCAGTAAACAATTTTTAGCCATCTGTCTAATACTTTTTCCAACATAGGCGTGTTCACAGTCAATTTTCAAATCTTCCAGTATGCAGTACTCTCTAACACAAATCAGACACAAAACAACATTGGTACATGATTACCTGAAAACTTGTGAAATAGACTTGCATAAAGTACTTCTAGTAATCAATTTACACTCCTTGGAGGATGTAGGAAATAATACCATCAGGAATCTTGGACACTCCAGTTTGCTTGCAGCGGCATCCTTTCCTATCATCGTGCAAAGTATCGAGTTCGTGATTGCTTGCATGACGCATTACAACTCGGTCACAAGAGAAATTCAGTCGGGTGATGGACATGTACTTTGCAGCTTGAGGCCAAACGACATTGAAAAGTGTCTTACAATACCTATTTGGAGAGAGAACTTAACTGTTTCACTTGAAGAATGCAAGAGGGTTTGGAACAATGATAAGGAAAAATACAGAAAAAAGATTGGTTAGAGGTGGTTGAAAGAAAAGCAGAATGTTATGCCAAAGAACGTTGGACGTGGAGAATTCAAGGAGGAGCATGCAATAATGATTACTCTGCTAAGTCGTATCATGGGTCAAGCAGATGCAAATAAATTTCAGCCTTGGATGTTTTACATCATGTCCCAGATTGTTGACGGAACCGAATTCTATGATTGGTCGGCACTAATCAGTGACTGTCTCCACCAACAAATAATTGATTTCCAAAGGGCTCATGAATTCCATATGATATCATACCTTGTGTATTTGATGGCTTTTCAAGGTCAATTTAGAGGTTTGAATGTTGTTGGTCCTCTATGGGAGGCACATGGACAGTTGGGTAGAAGAATTTGTGACTAAAGGGAGAGTTGTACCTGCAGAGCTTTATCAGTTGAAGTACAATGCTCATGATTTACGCCAAGGCATATAGGGGTCATAGCAGATCATGGTAGCAAATAGGCCGGTGTTTGAGATTATTATCTCTGACTTGAAGATTGCACTTGATACTGTTGATTCAGCTGAAGATAAGAAGACAATTTCTACTTGGAAAGCGCAATATCTTTTCACAGTAAAAACTTATGACAGTATGATTTTTGATTTGACAAAATGGAAAGAAAAGGTAGTCGGCATCCTCATATTAGTCAGATCCTTTGTCTCTCAGATCCCGTGTTCATATGAGAAAGAAGATGGTACCCTGTACGACCTCGGGGAAGTGCAAGCAGAGTTCCAGACTCTCGTCCACAACAACTTTAATGATGATATCAATGCCAGTAAGATGAGTCGTCTTGCCGTAATGGCAGTGAAATTTGACAAGGCTGCGGGTGAAGTTCACGAATTTCTTCAGATGGTTGCCAATGGTGAAGAAATGTTAGAGAATCAGAATATCGTTCTAGAGAGTATCAGTGTTCCTGGCAGAGATGCGGTCACTCGCTTTTTAGAAGATATTGTTTCCCAGAATATCAACAGATGACATCACCAAAAAGCCAGAATGTTGATGAGGATGCATTTCAAAATAAAGCAGCTTTAAAACATATGCTTTTTGTTTTAAAGCATGTGCTTTCATCCTAATCTCATCCATTCTATTTTTAGAAAGAAATCATCTTGTGATAGAGGGAATCTTCTTTGATTTAAAGGAGATTGATTTAAAGCATTTGTTTATTGTATCTTTGTCTTAGAATAGTAATAAAGCTTGCGAGTTGGCAAGTTAGGGTTAATCAAGGAGATTTTAGGGTTCCCTACTCCTTTGATTTTAGTATAAATAAGGGCATCCTTGCCCATTGTTTGGAATGACTTTTGAGATAGCAAATTTGCTGTGCCTATTCTAGCCTGCAAACATTGTTATTCCAGGTGTTTGTTCATTTGTGTTCATTGTTCTCCAGTGTTTGATCGCTTATTGTATGCCTACCTTTTGCTGTAGTATTGCTGTCCTGGAGTTGTATTAAACTTTGTGATATTGAATAGAAGTCTCATGCCTACTTTGCTCTGATATTCTATATCGATTCATCAAGTTTTTGTCGTCAGATGTGTAGCTTCTGTGGCTTTCTTTTTCAGCTTTCACCATTAAAGTACTTTTAGTCTCGTGGTGTAAATCTGGAGGAAAACTACTTGAGTTTTTGTGTTAACAATCATTCCCCATTCACTTTCAACTCCCTTTGCTTTGAATTTACTCAGGAGGTTGAAAGCGTCATTAGTCTATGCTAGTTGTAATAGAAGTTTTATTAAAAAGGAAAAAACCTCTTCTGCAGCGTTTAGAGTTTTATAACCTTGTGCTCTGCAGCTGAGAATCAAAAAGAAGATAGGCGAGGTTTCACTTAATTTATCTTTTCAGCGAACATCAGCAAGAAAGGGAACTCCCCCCTTCCAATAGGAGAGTAGTTTATCTGTGCATAGCTGTCCGCTTCCAAATCGCATACCAGAGGTGCGAATTGAAACGCCAACATGGGCATTGTAACAAAAAGTGTCCATTACCTTGTTGTTTCCTAATAGCCCACAAATAAGGCACAATTTTTCATGACATCATCGACGATGGGTTTGAAGGGTTCACAGTGCATGCAATGTGGATAAACACTAGCTTGAGGTTTGGTAAACTCATACAAGGAGCACTTTGTAAGCTAAGAATGATCTCATATTAAAGTGTCTCAACAAACCAACATATCATCCATGTCCAAATACTAGCTAAATGTTTCCCTCCAACAAAGCAAAGGGATGGGGAAGAAATCAATTTCGTGTAAAGGTAGTTTTTACTACACTAACAATACATTTGTATTTAGAATATGTGGTGCACTATTGGTGGCCTTATGAATGTTGCTTGGGCCCACTTTCATCTTCATGGCTATGCATCATTTTTGGTTTGTTTGTGTGGCCATTCAAGGCATTCCCAAAATAGATTTTTGTGGCTCCCAAAATAGATTTTTGTGGATTTTCAACAATATGTGGGTGATGCATTCAACATGGGTTTTTCCTTGTCTTCCATACAGGTGCTTGGCCCTACTTTCTTTCTATTTCTCTTTGTTTCTTCCCTATTTTTGGTACTTTACCTACATATGGTTGGACAACATAGAAGAATCCATTTGCAATGTGATTTTTCTAGCTTTGCTAGCATCTACTTGCTCATCAGTACCCTGTGTTCTTGTTAGTGACATATGAGTTTTATGGGATGTTGCAAATGCTTAGGGCAATTATGTGTGACTGTAGGCATCCTGTTGCGTACGTGGCTATATGTAGAGCTTTTATTTCTATATTTCTTTTCTATTTTCAAAGGGTGAGATCTCTCAGACTCATGGTTGCTTGTCAGGGCATTTCATTTTGAAACTTGAGCTAGCCCTTTGGCCCACCATTGCTATTTACATGTATATTGTAGGTTAGGGGATGACACCCAAAGTGAAATGTTGTACATGATTCCCAAAATGGGCTTTAGATTGATGAAATGCATTTTCTTTCACCATTTTTGGACCTAAATGTGTGACCCTTTACCTTTAGTTGGTGATAAGTTCCCATTTATTTGCAAGAGATTCTTCAAGGAGGTGTCATTTTGTTGCAAGTGAAAGGTGTACCTCATAATGTTGAGCAGTTGAGCTTGGATAGGAAAGATTTTCTTCTTGTTGGCATATTTCACATATTAGGCACCTACAACAAAGTTTTTTTCACTTGTTTAGAGATGTATTGCACATTTGTGTTGGTTAATGTCCTTGTTGTTGCATGTGAACATAGAATTGATATGAGGAATTGGGAGACGAGCATAAAGGTGGTATTAGCTACCTTGTAGGTCTCCAAATTGGAACTAATGACTTGCATGAATGTGAGGGATTTTCTCCCCTACATGTATGTGTCGAGGCCTGATCCAAGATAGATATCCTCATATATGGAAACTACTTCTTGTAAGATCCACTCTAATTCAAATCAAATAAAACATAATTAAAAAATAATTATTCTTAAACATTCAATCAAATAAACAATTAAAGAACCATAATCATTAATAAAAACAAAATTTCTTTATATTAACTAAGCATGATGCTTATCTATTCACAAAGAGAGTCAAACAGTTGACTACATTTAAAAAAAAAATACATATAAGTACCAATGGTCATATAATTATTTCAACTTCAATAGTCATATAGCACCATGTTAGAATCAATACCCAAGAAAGGCTCCAGGACCAGTTGACCACTCTCCGCGAAGTCCAACTCTCAAGCGAGTAGGACCACCCCCGTGTCTCACCTCCTTTCAATTGGCTACTTCCATGAGAGTGAGAATGACGTGGAGGTTCGCCCCATGGCAAGGAGAAGGGTCCATGTGCTCGTCAAAGCTGACTCAACTGCCTCATGCAACTGAGTTATGTTTTTGAGTGTATAGGTTTAGGAGTCAGAATCCTATTTGTTGCTCCATAAGGAGACTGTATCGCAAAGTCCTACAAATAGGATTCCCATGCACCAAAAACATAGCAGAATATGAAGCTCTCATTATAGGACTCTGAATGGCTATCTAGTGGAGAATTGAAACATTTATGTCTACAGTGATTCACAGTTGGTCATCAAGCAAGTTAACGATAAATATAAAACTAAAGACGACAAGATACTCCCATACAAAAGGATGGTAGATGACTTTAAGGGATACTTTTATGAGATTCAATTTGAGTAGGTACCATGACTAACCAATAAAGTAGCTAACACCATGGCTACCATCGGATATCTCATAGACATGCCGAACAACAGCTAGTAGTGTGAGTTTCTCATTGAATAATTGATGATCCCCGCTTATGATGTCCCACAATCAAAGCTTGTTTGTGAACTTGTTGGTCCCCTATCACCTTGGTATCAAGAAGTCTACATTTATCTCCATGACAACATCCTTCCATCTAACCTATCCTCCACCCAACATCGCACTTTTATTTGTTGATCCTCCCGATTTACCCTCATTGGCGATACCTTACATCGAAGGAGTCTTGATGGTACCCTCTTAAGGTGTCTTAACTCAGATGATGCCCAAATTACCTTACAAGAGGTACATGAGAGTATCTGTTGTGCTCACTCAAATGGACCTACCCTTGTAAAAAATCTCCTGTGAACAAGGTACTATTGGCCTACAATGGAACAAGATGCTCCCCAATTGGTCAAGAAGTGTTTACAATGCCAACAACACAGAGACTTCATTCATGCACCATCACAAGAGCTCCATCCAGTCACTACTCCTTGGCCCTTCTCTCAGTGGGGCTAGACCTCGTTGGCAAAATTCACCCCTCATCTTTTGATGGCCACAAGTTCATTATCACCGCCACTGAGTATTTTACAAAGTGGGTCAAAACCATTCCCCTCACATATATCACTGGAAAGCAAATAACAAAGTTTATCCTCCATTACATCATATGCCAATATGGTATTCCCTCTGCCATTGTCACTGACAATGGCAAACCCTTCAAAAACCAAGATGTTCGTACCCTTTACCAAAAATTGCATATCCAACATCATTTCTCTGCCCCATACTATCCCCAAAGTAATGGTCAAGCCGAGGCTTCAAATAAAACCATACTTAAAATCCTAAAGAAGACCATCAATGAAGTTGGTCGTGACTAGCACCTCCAACTTAATCCCACCCTACAGGCCTACCTCACCAGCATCAGTACACCCATTAGAGCCACTCCATAATCACTTGTCTTTGGATCAAAATCCATTTTACCAATTGAGGTTGAGCTCCTCTTTTTAAGAATATCTTTGAAAAATTTTATTGATGAGGAGTATCGTGTTGCACAACGTCATAGCGTGGTGTATTGACGGGTGTGAAAACATCAGCTATGGTGTTACGCTCTTGCACATTTGGGCATGGGAGAATATTGTTGTCACATGACCTCTTACAAATTAGGGGAGGGGTGTAGGCTTCCTTTTTGTTCAGTGTAACTCTAAGATCCCACATTGTAGGCGTATGGGAGACATGGACTACTTGCAGAGAGTGTTGGATGAGCTTGACTCAGTGATATGGAGGCCATGGCGGGCTTGCGATGCATGGGAGGGGGATGATGAACAACTCTCCTAAGTGTAGTAGACTTGATATATCATGGGGTAGACATAGTAGATCATTGAGAGGTATATGCCAGAGTGAGTATTGTGGTAGTTCAGGGAGCAACAACCTAAGCCGCGTCATGGGGCTATCTTCCTGCGGGTAGCACGAGAGGTTGGGCCATGGGGTGTGGCATTGGATCTTGCACTTGCATTGGTGGATTTTTAGGCATAAGTACCCATATGATGCGTACCACTAGGTGTAGATATAGAGGATGCAAGTCCAAACCCTAAGCATGATGCATGGTGGGAGACACATCACCCAATTCAGCTTACTATTCCTTGAGGGTAGGCAGGACAGATTCTAGAGGTGGAGTTTTAGGTGACAGCTAGATCCTGTAGGATAGGGGGTGGCAGCTAGGGTAGGGAGAGATGGAGGCAGAGGATAGGGAGTAGCAACTAGGGTAGGGGAGATGGAGGAGATGGTCTATAGGCAAAGGCAGATGCCCCTAATGTAGATGTGGATATTATAGAGGTGGAGGAGGAGGATGATAGAGAGGCTATGCGGGTGGAGCGAGATAGTTTATAGATAGAGTTGGAGTGAGCGTAGGGGCTCCATGCTCAAGTTATTCAGAGAAGGATAGTGCACTAACTCAGGTGCAAGATCTTATGTAGACAATGGCGCAATTACAAGCATAGATACAGGAACTTACATTGGTATAGCCACAGGTACCAGGAGGGGATGACGAAGAGATTTAGTGGCTGAGAGTAGAGAGGGATGCGACGATTGTAGAGAGGGATGCAACTATTGTACATAGACAATGAGCAAAGGCCCAGGAGGCACAACTCCGGCAAGAGCGTGACCTAGCTCAGTAGATGCTATCAAGGTAGGGGATGGCTCAAATGTGGATCAATTGCACTCGGGCATAGGGGGATCTGACCTGAGTTGAGAGGAGAGTAGAGTACTACTGTACCTTATATCAGATGACCGTACCGACATATTAGAGGGAGCCCATTTTTGAGACATGGAGTTGATCAGGGTTGCTTGGTTAGTTAGGATAGGGACTCCTTCAATTATGGGGCCACCACCACAGGATCCATTGGTAGGGCCATTAGGGCCACTAGGGCCACAACCAAGATCACCCTCGCCTTCAGGGTAGGGGAGTTCATGTTAGCATCTAACATTTATGTATGCCTACAAGCTCATTTGTATGCTTATACATTAATGTATTGGGCCTATGGGCCTATTTTTGTATCATGACCATATATATATAAGATGAGACATTCTATCAATGACCTATGTGATGTTGTGATGTATAATTTATGGTTTAATTATGATTTTATGATGTTATGGATGATGTTTATTATATTATGGATGTTTGTAATGGTTATAATGGATACACATGGATAGTTTTTAATATTATGGATAATACATATGTTGATGTATATGATTATGTTATGTGATGATATATGATGATCATGAGGCTTATGACGATGGTATGGTACTAACATATTTATGCAGGTGTATTTATGGATGTAGTGGACAATGATGTAGGCGTTGTATTTTTTTGGTTTGGTCATGATACAAGTCGATTGGGGATGGGGAAAATTAGTTAGATGAGATGAAATTAATAGGGGGAGATGATGTTAGATGAAGAAGATAAGATGCCCTAGAAAAATGGGTAAGTTGGGGGAATATGGTTAATATGATGGGGTGAATGTGGGTAGATAGAATATATGAGGATGGATACGTGATGGGTAGGAAGTAGATAGGTGATTTGATTATGTTGGTATATGTGGAGAGCAATCCTATATTTAATATAGCAAGAAGGATGCCATTCACCAAGGTATAAAGACCAAGATGCTTTGGTATCGCTTACATGATGGACTTGACTCTATAAATAATGGTTGGCCTTATACTTAAGACACAAAGATCTTTGAAGGGCCATATGTGGAAAGTCTAGTATGTATGAAGATAGAAATATCAATCACACATAAAGTTGTTCCAACATACTCGAGATCTTGATGTAGTCTTAATGAAATAAGGACACAACCAACAAACATGCAAAACACTATGCCCCATTCCCTGCTAGTTGTAACACACCAAGATATGAATGGATCTAGGTGGTCATGAGGAAGCATGAGAAAGGGATAGAAAAGATAAATCAAAAACAAAATACCAAATGACGACAAGTCACACATCCATTATATCTCTTGCCAAAGATTGGATGATGTTGGATAGATGTCTGTTATGGGAAAGATATATCCCTAGGAAAGGCATGATGAGGAATGATGTGGCAATAGGTAATGTGGCTAGTTATTGTCTCAAAATGTGGGCTAGTGCTTGTGATTTTTCATTAAGGCTCTATGTGTTAAATGGTTGTTGTTTTTGTTTGTTTGAGTGTCAAATGTTTTATGGAATGGGTGTGTGATGGGAGTTTTTATTATGGGAAGTGGCAACATGTTTATTATGGGATGTATAATGTATGTGATGAAGTGTATGAGATGGAATTGCATGGAAGTACAAAAGGCACATTCAAAGCTCCAATCTGCATGTAGGTTTAGGTACTTGCCCCCAGTATGGTATGATGATGAAGAAAATGGAATGGATGTGGGGAATGACATGAACATATACAAAATCAAGCCATGATATGGAAACATCAGTTGATAGAAAATGGAAAAAGTGAAGGACGGAAATGGATTTTTATTTACGTAGACAATGTGGAACAAGGACCTAGTAGATGGTGGATGCGGCTTCTACACATGGCACTTGTAAACAGGTTTTCAGCATGGTACTTATCCAAGGTGCCACCAAAGTGGTTTTCATTGTTGGATGTTTTATTGCAACTCAGTTTTTTATATTTTTTTCATTTTCTTGTATTTTTTTCTTGATTTTTTTTTTGCCAATATTTGGGATACTCTGATGGGTCAATAATAGAACTTCTTGAGGTGTATGATGTTCATTGGCTCTTCCAAAGGTTGTCCCTCTCGTGTTGCTAGCTAATAAGCTCCTGACCCATAACTGGCAATGATGACAAAAGGTCCTAGCCAATTAGGCTCAAATTTGCCTTTTTGTCTCAATGTTGCAAGTTTCTCCAATTTTCTTTACACACAAGGTCACCAACTTCAAAGTGACGAGTCTTGATCTTCTTATTGTAGTTGTGGAAGAGGAGATTTTGATAAGCTTGCAAATAATTCAAAGCATTCATGCGTTGCTCATCTAGAAGTTCCAGCTCATGTAGTTAAACTAGATGGATATTGCAAACTTGTGATCTTATGCTAAGGTGATTCAAGGCTTTCATTATGTTGCAGAGCATTATTGTGTTGTTATTGTGTTTGTTTGTTGTAGATTTGGCTTCATCAACCCATCTTGTCATGGCATGAAAGTGCTTCTTCCTTCCATGAGAGCTACACCTCAGAGGTGATATCTATTTGTATTTTCAATCATTTATCCATTGGTTTTTGCCTCTATTCCATAGGGATACACACTCTTTACCTGACAATGGTGTTCGAAAGACTTGAATGTCCTTTCGGGGCTTGATTGAGGCAAACTCCTAAACACCACAACCCCCAACCCCTTTTTTCTTTAATTGCAGGTAACATGTGTTGTGTTCTGTGGAAGTGGAGTTGTAGGAGGCTATGACAGAGTTTGGAGCTCTTGTATTTGAAGGAAAAATAGGACCTAGACTTGGGTGCCCACTTTGAAGCCCTTCGGATCCTCCGAAGCAAAAAATCTCCATGACAATGGTGATTAGTTATAGACAAATTCTGGAAGTCCCCAAAGAAACTGCCACCTTGGGCTTGGGCGCCTATTTTTTAGCCCCCAACTTTTCCGCATCCAAAATATCAAAGTTTGGTATGTATTTACTCTAAATATTATATCTTTGTCCGCAAACATTTGTTGGGATTCGTCCGTTTATTTACGATTTTACAAAATTAGGGTTTTAAGCATAATCAGGCTTTAATTAATTAATTAATCAGCAAATTCCAAGTTTCCTCTTCGTTCCAAGTGATACTAAATCTGTAGCAGAGCCCTCTTGCAAGAGTTGTGGCTTGACTCAGTTTGTGTCCTTGAATGTAAGGTGTGAAAGAAGGATCTAACTCACACATCCATTAAAATTGAAAACCCCTCTTTTTACACTAAACATTTTGGTGAACCCATGTTTTCTTTGAATTTTGCACCTTGTACTTCAGATTTGCATTCATTTCATTTATCTTTTTCATATTGCATTTGAAAATTTACAAAAAAAAATTGAAAATTTTGAAAAAATTAGCATCTTAGGCGTGCATTTTGACATAATTTGTATTAATTTCATTGCATTTAATTTAATTTCTAATTTTTGCATCAAATCTGATATAATATATAGTAGTACATCATTGATTACTCATTTACATTGCATTTTCATGCTTAAATTGTTAGATTTTGCTTGAAATTGTGTATTTTTTCATAAAACCTAGTTTTTTGCATTAGCTAGGGTTTGTAATTAAAATCTTGTTTCAGATTTTACTACTCTTTTAAAACACTCATTCAAATTTTATTTTTGTTTTTAGTGTTGCATTATTGTGTGTTTTTGCATTTACATTCAAAATTTTGCATTTACACATAGGCAATTTCAACAAAAATTAGCATATTCACTTATTTTTCCTTAAAATTGCACTTGCATTGAGCATCTTGGGATTTTAACATCATTTTCAGATTGGAGTTGAGTTGTTTTACATCATAAATCTAATTAGAGTTCATTCATATATCATATTGCATAGTTTCATGCCTTAATTTCACAATTAGGGTTTGAAAACCTTTCATTTTCACTAGATTTTGACTTATCATCCATCAAGACTAGCATCATAGGTGTGTTGTGAAGGATATTGTTGCATTAATGGACTGATATTAAGATTATTATTTTCTTCCCCTTATCAATTTCCTTACAACACCTTATCTTTTAGTGATTTGCATTGAAAATTTGTGGAAAAAGTGAACATTTTAGGTGCATAAACAAGCATAATTTGTGTTGTTTCATTGCATTCAATATAAATACATAAAATCATCAATTGGACCTTGCCATGTTGTACTCTTTTCCTCCTATCCATTGTGTTTGTTGTGAACTTGGTGTGTCCTTTTAGCCCTTTCCTTCAAACAAGTGCTTAGGAATGAAATAGTCACACATCTAGGGTGTGTTAAGTATCTCATAACTTTGCATGTCTCATCTTATTAGATATTATTGGACATTGATGTTACATGACATTTCATTATGGCATCTTCATCTCATTGCTCTTTGGTATCTCTTTACATGCATATATCAAAAACTTTGAAAAATTCTACAAATTACATAATATGAATCCTCATGTTCTCACTTATATACAAGCTATATATCACAAGGATATATTTAAATGCTCTTCATTTGAAATCCTTGACTATATATCTAATTTTGACAACTTCACATCTCTCATAAATACACACCCTTCAATAGTAGAAGATCTGAAAAAACACATTGAGAATGATGAGTGTGAAATTTCTCTTAATGCTTTGGAACTAACAACTAAAATATACGAGGATGATGATGATTCCATAAGTTATCCTACTTCTCCTATAGTTGAATGTTCAAGAACCTTACATTAGAAGACTAGGGGTAGCTCTATTGTGGTTGTCAATTCAAGTCCCTTAGACATAACTAGTGATACAACACCTAAACTTCTTAACAACACCTTACCTTTCTTTCATTCCAATGCTCTCCCTGGCTAATATGCGACATTAGTGGATGAGAAAAGGTTCACATTAAATCCTTTAGGGATAGATGTTGGGTGTAATAGAGAGGGAAACAATGTTAATTCAATATTCACTAATAGACTTATTCCGCCTACCAAGGGGTTACTAGACAAGTGTAGCAATATTCCAAAGATGATAGTGCAAGGGGCACCTAGTGCACCTTCTTGTTTAAAATTGGTGATTATGGTTCAAGGTGATCGAAAACCATGTAGACCCCCCAATTACATCTTAAACTATGCAAGATAAATTAGTCAAAGAAATCAAGGTGTTCAAAATGTGCCGCAACATCCCATGATTGATCACACATGCAACACCCATAATAACAAGCAAAGTAAGCAAGTACCACATGTGCCTGTCTCCCTCCCAGCTTCTCAACCTATGCTTCCACCACCACCTTGTCTTACTCATAAAAGTAGTCAAGAATATGATCTTGTCGAGCAGCTTCGCGCTACTCCTGCTAATATATCTCTTTGGGATTTAATAGAAACATCGCCTACATACCATGGAATGCTCCAAGAAGCTCTACAAAAGGTGATTGTACTGCATGCTGTTAAGCTGAATGATGTAGTAGCCTTGTTAGATTGTATGCATGCAATAAAAATGGATATTCTCTTTCAACCACATGAATTATCCTCATCCAAATTTCAAAGCCAACATGATCCTCTATAATATTTGTCTAAATAAATAAAAAGTTGATAAAGCGAGTTATGATTGACAATGGAGCGACTCTTAATGTTTGTGGTATAAATTTCTTACATAAGATTAAGGTTGACACTTCTTTAATTAAACTAGATAGAATTAGCATTCGTGGCTTTGATAATGTTGGAAGACAATCCGTAGGTACCATAACTTTACCCGTAAAGGTTGGACCCGTGACAATACCTACCCTTTTTCATGTCATGCTTGGCTCGCTTTCATATAATATAATTCTAGGCAGACCATGGATCCATGCCATGGGGGCAATTTCATCTGCCCTTGATCGATCACTAAAGTTCATTTATCAAAACAAGCTCCACACCATAGAAGTTGATCTTTAACTAGATAATTGTTTACATATTGAAACATAAAAATAAGCAATCAACAAAGTCTAAACAATTTATGAGTGGATTCATCAACGCCTCTTGCCACATATAATGTTGTGCAGGACGCTAAATCATTGAATGGACTTTTTGGTGATGATTGGGGTTCATTAGATTTTACTCCTTCCAGACTGGGGAATATAAACTTAATAACTCTGACACATCAAAAGTAGCATTGATATCATCCAAGCAATCTTTTGAAACACCTAAGAAACCTAAAGCATCCTTGGTAGAGAACAAAGACAATACCCTTACTTATACTATAGATTATGAGACCTACGAAGCTTCACCTTCCTCTAAAGAGATGGATTCCCTCTATGGTCATGGATTTCAAATTTTGTACAAAAATTATGACTATGCAGGTAATGGATGTGGTGTGAATCAACAAGGAATCAGAGTACCTTTACAAGTTGCTGGAATTAATTATACAACTGGTATTGGATATCGCTCTTTGAAACCCACTAAAGCCTCTTGTCATCCTAAACTTAATGTTAATGCAATATCAACAAGATCAAATCAACATGTGAGATATCCTGAGCTGATAGACAAGAATTGTTTGCTAAGAAATATCCCGTTGAATCAGGTAAATATTTCTCCCTCTTTAAGCCACACTCGTAACAAATATTATAGTTGCTCTCAAGGGTGGCCTCTTCCTAGATATGTATGTTCTTAACATTGGATTATATCAGACAAGTATTTATAACCCTTTCTCTCTTGTGTTGTGATCTCCCCATGATGTGTTACGTGTTATTTAGGCCTCCTAGGATGACCCTTGGTACTCTTGTAAGGCCAAGGATACTGGGGACCGCCTCTGTCATGACCATTCTTCTATTTGTATCATCATTCTTCTATATTGCTCCCCTCCTCTATTTTATTGTTGTGTGTCATGCTTTAGGAGCATAGCGTTGCGGTTGGTGACTTGGGGGAACTGCTACGTGAAAACCCTACGGCACTTGTTCTCCTCTCTTGATTTATTGTTTACTTTCTTCTAGTGGTTCTCCCTAGCCGGTGGATGACGAAAAACAAATAATACTGATAAGGACCAAGTGTCCCTTCAACGAGTAAGCAAAAATGGACCTAGTCCATACATGATGACGGGGTTGATATACATTATCTTACGCTTGGCTAGTAGAATCACTCCGTGTGATATTTTGATGATGTCTTATATTTGCTAACAAACCATAACAATATAGCTACTTCATGCACTTTGATTGTCTTGGGTCTTGCCTTGGTTACACTCAGTTCTGAGATCTCTACGGTATAGCCCCATGGTTATACTCCGTTTTTGAATCAATAGTATAACCTTGGATCTTGATGTGATTATGTTTATACATTGATTTTATCATGTGATGTGGTTATTATCTTAGAGAAAGATTTATAACCTCTCTACTTGCAGGAAATTGTGTGTTTGTGGGAACATTTGGTGATCGTAAAGTACGTGTCACCTTTGGGGGCATGGGCTTTGTGTGAGTTCTTGTTCCCTTGTGTGTTTTCTCTCTACCTTAAATTGCTTGATATCGGTACATGATATCAACCACCTTAAGGTGGGGGCATATAAGGTAAGTTATCTGATGATTTTGATACTAACGAAGCATGTTTGTAAGCCCTTTATGGAGGCGGGATGTTGTATCTTTGTGCGAGTGCACATCTTTATTTTATATTGTAATGAGAAAGCCCTCTGCAGAGGCAAGATATCATGCATATCCTTTTATTTTAAGCCCTCTGCGGAGGCAAGATATCATGCATATCATTTTATTTTAAAGCCCTCTACGGAGGAAGGGATGGTGTATCTCTCGAGCTAGTGCACATCCTTTTTATTTCAAAAGTCCTCTGAGTAGGCAGGGTTGGTGTATCCTCCCTTAAGCGTGTCTTTGGTGGTTGTTGTGGCATAAGCCCAGCCATCAGGTGTTCCTGTAGCATGTTTGAGATGGTGGGAATCTAGCAATAGGCTCCTTCCATCGCTTATTTGTCATGTTTTAGACGTATAGTATGTCTTTGGCATCCTATATGGCGCTCGTGTTTTTTGTGTCTTCTGTGTGTTTTCCCCTTGTGTAATCTAAAGTTGTGTGGCGATGAGTCCTTCCCTACACTAAGGTTTTGTATGGTGTGTTTGTCCCAGGTGTAGTCTAAAGCTGTGTGGTGATGAGTCCCTCCCTACACCTTGGGTTTTGTATGGCATGTCTATTCTCAAGTGTAGTCTTCAAGAGCATGGCGAAATACCCCTCCTACACTCTGAGATTTTGTATTGCGTGTCTGTTGCCCCATATGTAGTTTCAAGACGTGTGGAGAAATGCTCCTCCTACATTTTGGGTTGCATGTTTACTTTCCATGTAATTGCATTTGCATTTATATATATATGAAAAAGAAAAAAGAAATAATCACTGCATTCACTATATTCATCATGTTTTGTGTGTCTTCAATGTTGTCTTCTTCGTGTCTTGCATGCCTGTTACTGTCTTCTCCATGTTTTGCGTGCTCTTCATTGTGTTTGGTGTGTCT
The DNA here is from genome assembly GCA_027924645.1 of Cunninghamia lanceolata. Classification (NCBI taxonomy): domain Eukaryota; kingdom Viridiplantae; phylum Streptophyta; class Pinopsida; order Cupressales; family Cupressaceae; genus Cunninghamia; species Cunninghamia lanceolata. The sequence goes on along the minus strand of BSBN01001272.1, from coordinate 11,167,740 downwards.
GTGATGTGTCTTTTCTAATGTCTACCTGAGATTGGGGGTTCGAAATGGTTTCTCAATCTTGGTGTATACATTAGCTCTAAGTGCAAGGTGTGTTTGATATGTTTGTTGATCATACTTTAATGCATGTATGGGTCTTGTGTTCATGCATACATTAAAGTGGGGGCTAAATGTTACGTCAAAAAATGTCTCCCTAGGACTTTTTCCCTCCTAAGTTTAGCTCCTAGGTCCTTTAGGTGTAATCACGCATATTCATTTTATCTCCCACTGGAAAATCCCTGAAACCCCATGTTAAATGGACCTAGGGAACAGTGATGAACTTGACCCTACCTTGAAAATGGGGCCAAGGGCTTGGGAGCCCGCACCCTAGTCCTATCTTATTTGGGGTCCCAAATTTTAAATGTCAGTTATGTGACTGTTAGAAGTGTCTGTTGCCGACATCTCAAGTTTGAATTACGAAATTAGAGCGGGAATGTGTTTTGTTGCATATATAAGCATGTTTAGGACTTCATTTGTAAACTAGATGGATATTGCAAACTTGTGATCTTATGCTAAGGTGATTCAAGGCTTTCATTGTGTTGTAGAGCAGTATTGTGTTGTTACTGTGTTTGTTTGTTGCAAATTTGGCTTCATCAATCCATCTCCTCGTGGCATGAAAGAGCTTCTTCCTTCCATGAGAGATACACCTCTGAGGTGATATCTATTTGTGTTTTCAATCATTTATCAATTGGTTTTTGCCTCTATGTCGCAGGGATACGCACTCTTTATCTGACAACAATGTTTGGAAGACTTGAATGTCCTTCCAGGGCTTGACTGAGGCAAGCTCCTAGACACCACAACCCTAACCCCCTTTTCTTTAATTGTAGGTAATAGGTGTCATGTTCTACGAAATTGGAGTTATAGGAGGCTATGATAAAGTTTGGAGATCCTGTATCTGAAGGACCCAGACTTGGGCACCTACTCTGAAGCCCTCTGGATCCCTGAAACAAAAAACCTCCATGACAGTGGTGATTAGTTGCAAACAAATTCTGGAAGTCCCCGAAGAAACTGCCACCTTGGGCTTGGGTGCCTGCTCTTTAGCCCCCGACTTTTTTGCATCTGGAATCTCAAAGTCTGGTATGTATATACTCTGAATATTACATGTCATGTCCCCTTTATATTAAAATTGAATTGGTGAGATTATTAGTCCATTCCTATTTTCTTGTGGACTAATATACTTAATGAGGGAAGATATTTGATTTAATATTTTATTGTGCATGCAGAAATTATCAACATAATATTAATGGAAAACAATAAAATATTAAATATTATCATTTATTTGCACAAGTGGGGTCATGAAATATGGATAAGATGTTGTAATAGTCAAAATTTATTTTTAGAAGATTTTATGATAGTTATGACAAGATTCTATGACATCTATGACAGGTTGTCATAGTGGGAGTTATTTTCTATTTTTCGACAAGAATCTTGCATGGGCTATTTTGGTGAGCATATTTGGAGGGAATTTGTTGGAAATTAAATTAATTTAATTTATTTTCCAAGAGAGGGGCATTTGAATTTGGAGATATTATAAATATGCAAGTATTTTCTTTTAGGAGGACTTTTTGATCATTTTACAACCCAATTTTCTGAATTTGAGCACTTGTGCTTGGATTTTCTTCAGTGGATGAAAACCAATAGAGAGGGAAGCTTGTGGAAAGAAACCCATGAGTTTCAGATGATTAGAGGATGAAAACCCTTTGGTCACAATGAGTAATTCCATCCAGGGATTACATTGAGCTTCAATGGTTTGAGCAGTTTTAGCATTTTGGCAGTGTGGTGTTTGCAGGTTAATCTGTTGCAGTTTTTGGTGATTCCAGTGTGTTGTGAAGTGTTTCTATTGTGTTTTGGAGTGTGTTTATGTTCCATGGTCATTTGGAATCCATTCCAAGCATCTAAGAGTTGTTCTTATTAGTTAGGATTTGATTTGGTGTTATTTTTCAGTAGTTTTCAACAGTGTAGTTTTGCATAGTTTGTGTAGTTTGTAGTGGATTTTGGTAATTTGTGTTGCATAAGTTTGTTGTTGTCATTATAAGTATATCAGACCTAATTATATGTTATTTATATCAGAAAACTCAATAAATATATTTGTGGAGTTTACAACTTAATTTGTGTTGTTTCTGTGTATGACTAGCTGGCTAGTCTTAGTGAATTTGATGTATTTTTGGTGGAGTTTATTAAAATCATTTTTAGATCTGATTTAAATTATAAAATCTCAGTTTGGAACATTACAACGGTATTAGAGCCTAGATCTTGCCAGCTTGTAGGGTACTGAGTTGTTGATCATGGGAGGGCTCTTTAAATCCCTTTTGAGGAGTTTGGAAAATGATGTTTTAGTTTCTAAAATATCAGTATGATTTGATGAATATTATATGAAATATATAATTTCAAATGCACTAGCCCTCACTTTTTATGAATATGCAGAACTCATTGGGAAAGATTTGCCTAAAGAAGGACTAGTTTTCAAAACTTTTGAAGAGTACCTTTCAGAGGGAAATTTGAAGTATCATTTGAAGATTATTTCATGAGAAGAAGAAACGAAGGAGTTAAGATGGAAAAGGCTACAAATACCAAAAATCAAGAAGAACAAATGAAACTTGATATTCAAGACAACTTTGAGTCAAACAAGAAGGAAGAACAAAAAGATTGCATCCATCCAATTGAAGTGGAACATAAGGAAGAAGAAATGAAAATATTCAAAGAAGATTCAAAAGTTACCGAAGTAGAGGAAGAAAAGAAGGTGGAACAAGAAGTATTCTAGACTATCTTGTCAGAGGCTTCAGTAGAAGAGCATGTTGATTTTAAGAATGATCTAAGGATTGATTTTTAGAATATCATTGTAGATGGATATACACTTGGGGAGAACATTGTGGTTAGCCCTGGCACAGAAAATTTGAGCCACTTGGATGGAGGTGTTGAGGATATCTCAATAATTCCTCTTTTAACAAAGGTGGATGACCATTTTGATTGCAGCCTAAGGTATGAAATTATTCTAGATTTGTCTCCTTCTATGTCACTACAAAATTCTTGTCATCATGGAAAGCATGCTAAAAAAGGTGATAGAGTGAGAGATACAACTTGCAGTATAGGGCATGAGGACACTTTGAGTCAAGTCCAAAGTTGTGTTTTCATATGGGATCTAGGTAATCTCTTGAGGATTAAAGTAGTTAGAGGCACTATTGAGTTCTCCATCTCTTCTATTTGGAATGAAATGAAGTTTATGAGGATTCATATAGGGTTTGTTGTGCTTTCTAACCACGTTATTAAGGATCAATGTTCATATTTTATGGATCACTTGTGCAATCCAAGTACCACACTTGAATAAAACATTTTGGGTAATGGGCAAATGGAGATAGGCACAATGAGATGCTTATCATGGGGATGTGCTAAGGAAATAAAATGTCAATTTGATGTTGTCAATTTTATAACTAAGCATGGCATGGTACTTTTAGGATCAAGCTTCATACAGGTTTTCTACCATTGGATGTATGGAGGAGTTTACAAGAAAGATAAGACTCTAAAAGATGGCCTCATTATTCTTAGCATCAAGAAGGTTGCAAAGTTATCATACTTGGATCATATCAATGGAACTTCAGACATGAAGGAGAATGGAATGCAAGAAGTATTTGATGAGCCAATGAAGGTAACCAACTCATATCTTATTTTTTTCATTTCAGATTTCTCATATCCATTTGTAGAAGGATATGATGTTTTAGGGGAAGGTGATTGGGCTTCCTTAATGCAAAGGTGGAGCTCCATTCAAATTGAGAACATGAAGTTGATAGTTGTAGGAAATGGGTTTTCTATTTATGGTAGAAGATTCCAGTATGTTTTAGAGTTTTCTATGGGTTGCATTGAGTATTTGTGCTTAACACTTGCTGCACTATGTGTTTATGAAGAGGAGTTCCAAGATGACCCTATTGAAGAACATGCACATGAAATGGACATCTTTCTAGATATAGATGTCAAATTTCAGCTTGCCAAAATTTTCAAATTAGCAACCTATGCAGGAAACATCAATTTGATCATACATGAGCATGAGGAAAATAACGTGAAGGATCACATGGTTCTATGGTTGCAGCTTAAGAGTCAAATACAAGGAGCCATAGGATGTCACTTCCGATATGACTATGGTAATGGAGCAATCTTGAGTTCTGGTAAGAAACACAATCTACTTTATGTTATTCAATTGCTTCCAAATCCATAAAGAATGGTGTTTAGTAATATGTTCAAAAGATCACCATTAGATAGAATATTCCAACATGTCATAGAGTTGCAAACTAATTTGCATCAAAAAAATTTGAGGAAGAATGATGTCACAGACTTGGGCCAAGTCACTAGTGTTCATGGCATATAGGAGGATGCAAGACAAGAAGCATTGGAAGGGATTGAAAAGGTAACTAGTTCTCTACATGAAGCTAGTATTTCATATTTCTCACATAGATCTACTATAGTTTGTGGTGCTACAAGAACGAGAATTATTTGGTTTTCATTACAAAGATTGCAAATCAAGAAACTTGATAACATGAAGTTCAAAGTATCAAAGGAAAGCCTTGCAAGGTGTGATAAGATGTTTAAAATCAACCTTTCTTTGAAAATATTCAAAGTTTAGTTTGCTCATGATAGCCATGTGATGGATTACATTGAATGGAGAATCTATTGGGTTTGGTACCATGGGAATTTGGGGCCACAAAGAGGGGTATTTCAAGTGATGTGGGTAGATAATCTTTTCAGGATGTTTGCTTCTTGGTATCTCCTTACCATCCATGAAGGTCAAAGTTTTTCCATCATGTTAGATTTTGTTGATGATGCATTTGTCTCTAACATTATAAATGGGTTTGTGAAGAAATTTAAGTATATGCCAATGCATGATTCCAAGGAATACAACATCTTCAAACATAATAAGTTGCTAATTTTCTTTGTGGAGCTCAAAGTGCCATGGAATGAATGCTACTGCTGTATGATCACTCCATTACTATATTTTAGATCCTATAGACCAATCCAAGAGGCTGAAAATGACTACTCATAGGATGAGGTAATGAATGGGTCTAATGTTATGTATTTTCATGATATGTATCTCAACATTGACGGGGTGAATGGAAGATGTTTTTGCAAAAGAAGCAATGGTTGTGGTAGATGATGTAATGGTTGTTATAATAGTCCTGATAGCAGAAAAAATTAGACCCATAACATCATCAAATGTAGACAAGATATTTCCACAGTCCATGATATAAGTGTAGATAGCTTCTAGCAAAATTGTGTATCGCTTTTTTTGCATCGATGTTTTAGATCACACTCCTTGATCCATCATCAGGATGAAAAGAAGGAAATGAAAATAAGATAAAATTACAGAGAATGTTTAATAAAAAGGGGGGAGAGAGGGGGTGGGCACAAGTACCTGTGTGACCAGAGAGAAACAATTATAAAAAATAATAAGAGGGAATAGAAATATAATAAATTAGAAAAAAGGGGGGAGAGAAAATAAGAAAATAAAATAAAGAGAGGAATTTGGTATGCTGGTATATGATAACATTTCCTATCCTTCATATGTTCCATTATTGTTCCAAATCAAATCCTAAAGTTGCATCAAACATTTTTCAAATATAGGCAAAATTTGTAGCAGTTTGTGATATATCTTGTAGGGAGTGTCTCCACAAATTCAAGGTAAAGAAGGTATTGGTTTCCAATATTGGAATCCACTATTATGAAGGATGTATTTTCTGTTGTAACCATTCTTTATGCTGCATAAATCAATTTTATATTTTTTATAATGGTTGCAAGAGCCTCTAGTTTAGTTTTCTTGGTGACAGTGCATATACACAACTAGAAAGGTAAGTTTTGAAAGGAAGGCTATTGATGAAAAATAAATGGAGACATACTACATATCAATTGATAGCATGGATAAGTTGTTTATACCTTGGTGATTGCTGCATAAATGTCACTTAGCTCAAGTTCATTACTCTGAGATTTTCTAGGATGCTAGGAAGGAAGATGGACAAAATTGCATTTGGTGAGTTTACCAAATCTTTGTGGGATGATGTAGTTCAATTTGAGTATTGGAAAGAATGCACCAAAGTCTTGCATATCGAAGAGATCAGCTTATATGGATATTCTTGTTGGGTACATGGTATTGGCATAAATGAATCTAAGTATTTAGGTTTTCATAGTGTTCTATGGTAGGAATTGCAACATCTCACAGGTACAGGATCAAGGCTTTCTATGCAATATAACATAATTATGAAGCATCATGGTTTTAATTGCTTGAGGACAAGCAATTTTGAGGAGGGGAGATTTGTCATGCCCCTTTTATATTAAAATTGAATTGGTGAGATTATTAGTCCATTCCTATTTTCTTGTGGACTAATATATTTAATGGGGAAGATATTTGATTTAATATTTTATTGTGCATTCGGAAATTATGGACATAATATTAATGAAAAACAATAAAATATTAAATATTATCATTTATTTGCACAAGTGGGGGCATAGAATATGGATAAGGTGTTGTTGTAACAACCAAAATTTATTTTTAGAAGATTTTATGATAGTTATGACAAGATTCTATGACAACATCTATGATAGGTTGTCATAGTGGGAGTTATTTTCTATTTTTCGACAAGAATCTTGCATGGGCTATTTTGGTGAGCATATTTGGAGGGAATTTGTTAGAAATTAAATTAATTTAATTTATTTTTCAAGAGAGGGGTGTTTGAATTTGAAGATATTATAAATATGCAAGTATTTTCTTTCAGGAGGACTTTTTGATCATTTTTACAACCCAATTTTTTGAATTTGAGCACTTGTGCTTGGATTTTCTTTAGTGGACAAAAATCCATTGGAGAGGGAAGCTTGTGGATGGAAACCCATGAGTTTCAGATGATCAGAAGACAAAAACCATTTGGTCACAATGAGTAATTCTATTCAGGGATTACATTGAGCTTCAACGGTTTGAGCAATTTTAACATTTTGGCAGTGTGGTGTTTGTAGGTTAATCTGTTGCAGTTTTTGGTGATTCCAGTGTGGTGTGAAGTGTTGTTGTTGTGTTGTAGAGTGTGTTTCTATTCCATGGTCATTTGGAATCCATTCCAAGCATCTAGGAACTATTCTTATCAGTTGGGATTTGATTTGGTGTTGTTTTCGGTAGTTTTCAGCAGTGTAGTTTTGCATAGTTTGCAATGGATTTTGGTAATTTGTGTTGCAAAAGTTTGTTTCTATTATTATCAGTGTATCATAACTAATTATATGTTATTTATACTAGAAAACTCAATAAATATATTTGTGGAGTTTACAGCTTAATTTGTGTTGTTTCTATGTATGACTAGTTGGCTAGCCTGAGTGAATTTGATGTATTTTTGGTGGAGTTTATTAAAATCATTTTCAAATCTGATTTAAATTATAAAATCTTAGTTTGGAACATTACATTACATCTTTGTCTATGAACATTTGTCAGGATTCGTCTATTTATTTATGATTTTACGAAATTAGGGTTTTAAGCATAATCTGGCTTTAATTAATTAATTAGCAATTCCAAGTTTCCTCTTCATTCCAAGTGACACTAAATCTGTAGCAGAGCCCTCTTGCAAGAGTTGTGGCTTGAATCAGTTTATGTCCTTGAATGTAAGGTGTGAAAGGAGGATATAACCCACACATCCATTAAAATTGAAAACCCTTCTTTTTACACTAAATAGTTTCAAATGGTTACAACTTTTTAAAGATCTTTTGAGATCCTCCCCCTTTCCATTTGTTATCCCTTAGGTGCTTGCCCCCTTGTCACAAGGGTAGGACCTAAGAGAATTCTCTGCAGATCATAAAAAAAACATGTGGTCGATACAATCACATCCAATAAGTTAAACACTTGATAGACACATAATCCTTTAGTTATAATCCTTATATATCCTTATATATTCATATTCATCATTAGATACAAAAGGCAAGTCTAAGTCTCTGATCTGTATATTATAATTCTTATATCTGCTTACATTACATTTACTCTATTACATATCTTTATACAATATATTGTAATAGAGACGTGTCCCTTACACAACACCCTTAATACTATTACCTATGTCGGCCTTATCCTCCGCACTCCATTTGCGGTGACTTGCGATAGGTTCTACTAGTTGCCCTGTATCCTGCCAACAATTACCAAGCCAAATTCAAACTTCTATCCGACCCCAACAAAAAGTCAAATATCCATTTCACAATTTTGGCTAAGTATACACATGTTTTTTGCCTATTGCCACCATTTGGCTCATGATGATCTTGCACTCATCCTCTAAATGGCAAGTTTTTTTAGCAATACACAAAAGAGCAATTTACCACTAATAGAAGACCATACTCATTAGTGACTTGACTAAGTTGGTTATAGTAAAATTATATAATTATAAACATCCATTCCATACGAACATGGCATTGCTAGTATTAACACTTTATACTTCCATACTTGTCACATTTTAATCTACCACTAAAACATCGACTACACTCAAAATATGGCATTGCAATTCTTGGGTGGCTATTATTTACAATTGGAAGTGACATTTATCAACCAAAAAAATGTTTTCTTCTTAAGAAATGGAAATTTCGTGCAAGCATTATCAAAAGCCCCAAATGTGTATTTAAGCCACATTCTAATTAAGGGGGTCAAACTAGGAGAACTTGAACCTTGCAATCTAGATTGTATAGTCAATAAGGAGTAGAGAATCTTACAAACTGAAGAGTAAAAGCACACATTTCACTGGATTAGATCTGCGTGTTATAAGACATATCCATATTGCAGAACAATGACTTAGAGTGTCATGGCCCCAAAGTAGAACAAATCAAATTATAAACAAACATAACATTTAATTACAATGCTGGCCAAATCAAGTATGCTAGCTGATCAAGTTTAAATAAATGTAATGATCTAAGAGGCCGACATATATACATAGGGTGCTACATAAGACAAAGGTCTTAATCAGATAAATAACATGAAAGGAGCGATTGAAGATTTGCTATCAATGACTTCAAATAGATACGATGGTAATGTTTGCCATTACATAAAATGGTACGAATACCCAAGAGTATAGATCATTGAAGAAAGGCACATCAAATAAGACAAAAATGTGTTGGAAGGCAGTGATGAGAATTAAAGCATAATAAGGTTTAACAAAAGTTGTGATCTTCTTAACAAAGGGCAATGATCATTTCAAGGAGTTATCTCTTTTCAAAAGAGACACAACTCTTCAAAAAGTATGAAGATATATATTTGTTTTTGTGATTGGAATGGGAGGAGGGGATAATGGATAGGATAAACAATAGAGAATAATTTATAGAATACACAGCAGTTCTCATATAAAAGGAATCAATCAATCTATCCATCGATCAAGCATAAGGAATAATAGTCATTGAATTGAAAGCAAACATTAGATCTGCAGAAAATTATCTATTTACACAGTCATATAGACTATTAAGATAGCAAAGGATATATTATAAACATTATTGGATAAATATAATAGGTCAAATCATTGACTATTGACTGATTTATTTATATCACTATCATATATATATATATATATATCATAAGACTCACCAGTGCTAGAAGAATGGTGAGGGGACTATGTGGAGGGAACCTTGCCATGCCTCCCTAAGGGCCTATTTGGAGGAAGGATTGATCAACACCCCTGGCATGCCTGCCTCCCTGAGGGGATTGTATGGAGGCCTTGTTGACAACCTATATCCTGCCAAGCCCCCCCTAGGGACTGTTTGGAGGGAGAACTGAGCAACACCCTGCTATGCCTCCCTGAGGGGCCTGCATGGAGATATTGTTGACAATCTATGCCCTGCCATGCTTCTTAGCATCATTCCCTTTTATGATGGAGTCAAGTGAATAAACTGAGTTAACTACATAGTAATAAATAGATGATCTTTCTACATGGATATTGTTTATGAATTTGAATGCAAGGAATATCTTATCTAACACTAATATTTTAAGAGGTATATTTGTATATCTATATTTTGTATATGTGTTTTCCTATGTCATGATTGTAGAATTAGAGCACAAGAATTATGCAATTTGAAGATAATCTAAATGGTAATTCCGAAACCCTAACCCTAACTTGTGGCATTTGAATTTTCTAGGGCAAATTAGGTAAGGGACATTACACAGAGCTATAAGATCAACATATGTAGAAGTCAAAGACTATGACGGTTCCCATCTATTTTACAAATAGAGAGGATCCAATTTTAGTTTTGAGGCAAATTAAAATCTATGTTGCATCAGATCTAGTCTTCCCAATTATTCCTAGATCTAAGTACACTCTTTTTTCACAATTAATATCCTAAATTAACATTTATTCGTCAAACATCAATTCTTAGTTTTCACTTTATTTCATCTAGGTTCATTCATGATGAGTTGTATACATTTATTTAATTAACCTAAATTGGCATTATGGAAATATTATTTTCCTTTATATTGTGTTAATAATAAACAAATATGGCTTTAAATGATGAATTCTCTTGATCACCATTCCTTCCCTACAAAGTTGCCCTCTCCTAGGTAAGACCTATACCATGTGCACATGGTGAATTCCAAGAGCTAATCATGGTTGTGTAGAATTTTACGATAGGGAAAGTATTGCATTACAATTCTTGGGTGGTTGTCCTACAATTGGGAGTGGCACCGATATAACATCTATCCACCCAAGAACATTTCCCTCATGTGAGAGTTTGAAATTTACTATAGGCATCTTCAAAAGCCTAAAATGTGCATTTATAACCATCAAGAGAAATGCTTACCAAAAAAAGTTCTAAGGAATTTTAAAATAATTATATCTCCATTTACCAAAGCCTTGGGAAATCTATCAACTAAAATATCTAACAATACCTCGCATTTGTTAAATGGAACTCACATTGACTAAATTTGATGATTGATCTTTTGTGAAATAAAATTTTGATAAAAGTTATCAATTCAAAATTATCCTTCAAATGTTAAGGCATTCTATGTAAAAAAAAGAAACATCATCTAGACTAGAAATATATACAACTATTTCAACTGTAATTGTTTAGAATATTTGATAGTCTGCCCAAAATTTTCCCTTTAATGTAATACATTTTCTTAAAATTTTGATTATGCTAAAAGCCTTCCCTATGTGAGCATCACATGCTAAATTATATAGATGAAGGGCCTAGATAAAAAAGACTACCATGAATTCAATCTTGTCCATTGATTGTTTTTCAAAATGTCATAAATGATAAAAAACAAAAAAGTTTCCTTTACCTTTATCACTTTGACAATTGATAAATTGTTAATTTTTTATTTTATTTTTCTACAAAATGTCATAAATGATAAAAAAAAATTCCCTTTACCTTTATCACTTTGACAATTGATAAATTGTTAATTTTTTATTTTATTTTTTACAAAATGTCTAATTAAAAAACAAAAAAGTTCCCTTTACCTTTATCACTTTGATAATTGATAAACTGTTAATTTTTTATTTTATTTTTCTCTAGTATTATTGCAATGATTTTTTTTAATCTAGGGTTACCAATCAAAACAAAGTATTATTTTACATGAGAAATTTTTTGGGAAATATTATTTTGAATAAAACAAACACACTAAAATCAATTAAAAAAATAAGAGACAAATTTAGTTATTCAACAAATAATATTTATTTTAATGTTAAACAAATAATATTTTTTCTTTAAATCTATGCAAATATTATAACAACAAATATTATAACAAAATTGTAATATTCATATTAATGTGATTATTTAATTTTGATTCATTATATATATTATTTACAAATTTGATATTTTAAATATTAATGAGACGGGGGAGTCTGTTCTCTTCTCCAATATCTATGCGCCTACTAAACTTCAGGGTAAGCAACTTTTGTGGTCCCATATCCGGTTTGTCTGAAGCATGGTTCCTTTCCATCTGTGGATTTTGGCTGGAGACTTCAATGCTATTTCTGAGTTGGCTGAGAAGCGGGGTGGTATTGCGAGGCTTGAGCCTTCTACGGTGCTACTTCAGGATAACATCTCAGCTTTAAATCTTGTTGATATCAAGCCCATTAATGGCCAGTTTACTTGGAACAATTGGAGGATTGGGAATAACTGCATTGCGGAACGACTTGACCGCTTTCTGGTTTCTTGCTACTGGGTTGGTGGGTTGTGGTCTTCTAGCTCTGAAATTTTGGATTGGAGAGGCTCAGATCATTCTTCTATCAAGCTGACTATTTTTTTCAGCTCGTGTGCCTCGGTCTCCTTCTTTCAAGTTCCAGCTTATGTGGTTGCGTGAGTCCTCTCTCCATAACTATGTTGCTGAATGGTGGAGGTATGGTAGACCTACTTATGGTACAACAATGTATACTTTTGCTAAGTTGATTCAATTTGTCAAGTATCAGCTTAAACGTTGGAATCGACAATGTTTTGGAAACATTTTCCATGCTAAGATTGCTGCCCATGCTGAGTTGGATGGTATTACGAGGTTGATCAGGGAGGATGGAGTGACTGAGGACTTGCTGCAAGAGGAGACTAGGGCTTTGAAAGCACTAGAAGAGTGTGAGCTACGAGAGGAATTTTTTTGGAAATAAAAAGCTCGAATTGAGGAAGGGGATAAAAATACTACTTTTTTCTTCAACTCGGTGAAAGCCAGGAGACATGGCAATTCTATTTCTACTCTGGTGAATGATAGGGGTGAAACTCTTTCTTATTTTCATGAAATCTCGCGTGAAGCTTCGCAATATTTTGCTTCTTTATTCAGGGAGGACTCATAGGGGGGTTCTGATGAGGAAGCTCAGGTCCTTTCTTGTATCCCTTCTTTGGTATCTAGGGAGATGAATGGGCATCTTATGAGTGATATTTTGATTGAGGAGCTAGAGGGGATTGTGTTTCAAATGAAGAGGGGGAAAGCTCCTGGCCCTGATGGTTTCCCAATTGAGTTTTTTCAAGAATTCTGGGAGATTATCAAGATGGACTTGTTGGCGGTTGTTTAGGAGTCTCGTAAGAATAAATAGATGTTACAGGCTTTGAATTCTACCTTCCTTGCTCTCATCCCAAAGTGTGATGGGGCAGATAGGTTAAGTCAATTTCGTCCTATCTCTCTTTGCAATGTAATTTATAAAACTATCTCTAAATTGATTGCTGATAGGTTGAAAAAGTGGCTTAAAGTGTTGATCTTTGAGGAACAGAGTGGTTTTGTGGCGGGACGGCAGATTCTAGATGGGGTTGTTATCGCAACTGAAACCATTCACTCTATGTCCAGTTCCAAAGATAAGGCGATGTTCATCAAGCTTGATATGGCTAAGGCTTATGACAGAGTTAGATGGTCTTTCCTTCAGAAGGTTCTTAGTGCTTTTGGTTTTGGGGATGAATGGATTTATTGGGTTATGAGTTGTATTACTTTAGTCTCCTTCTCTATGTTAATAAATGGTGAGCACTCTGAGCTTTTTGGTGCCTCTCGAGGTTTGCGGCAGGGTGACCCCCTTTCTCCTTACTTGTTTCTTCTTCTTGTTGAAGGTCTGGGATGTTTGATAAGAAGGAATGTGGAGTTAGGTTTCATTCAGGGGTGGGAGTGGGGAGGTGATTTACCTCCACAGTCTCACTTGCAGTTTGTTGATGACACTGCTTTGATGGGTATGGCTACAATTAGGGAAGCTTCAAATTTGCGCAAGGCATTGGATGTTTATCTTGTTGCTTCGGGCCAATTGTTTAATGAAGATAAGTCTTCCATCTTTTTCTTCAATACTCCAGGTTCCATTCAGAGGATAATTGCTTATATCTTGAGATTTCAGACTGGGGTTCTCCCTTTGACCTATCTTGGTATTCCCATCTCTGTTGGAAGACTACCCAAGGATTCTTGGCAGAATATTCTGGATAAATTTCATGTGAAAGTTAATCATTAGACCCACCGTTGGTTGTCCTTTGCGGGTCGTGTTCAGTTGCTCAAGTCTGTGGTGTAGGCCCTCCCCATTTATAGATGTATGATTCAGGTGGCCCCTTTGGGTTTTGTTAGGGAACTGGATTCCTTAGCAAGATAGTTTTTATGGGCTGGTAGCTTATTATCCTCTAAATGGAGCCTTGTCAGATGGGACATTGTTTGTAGCCCGAAGCAGTTTGGTGGCCTTGGGTTAAGGCAGTCGTTGTTGTTAAGGATGGCATTGGCTGCCAAATTGTATTGGCAATGGTGTGTGGAGCAAGATGGGATCTGGGCCAGGATATTAACACAGAAATACTTCCTGGGGATCCCTCAAATTGATATTCCTCGTTATCCCTTGGTGGGGAAAGGCTCAGTGATTTGGAGTACACTCAAGAAAGGGGTTGCTCTGATCAAGGATGGCTTATTTTGGATTTGTAAAAGAGGGACAAAAGCTCATTTTTGGTCTAATTCTTGGGATGGTTTTCCTCCCATTGTTTCTCAGTTTCCTAATTTGGTGACTCTGTGCTAGAGGTTCTGTGAGGCAGGATGGTCAAGGGTGAGTGACTTCAAGTCCTTTTCTTCTCACGGGCAGTTGGTGGTGGCAAGATGGAAGAATCTTGATGAGTGGCCTGTTGTTGGTATGGAGGAGGAGTGTGTTGAGCTTCATAGTATCCTTTCTCGTAGACGTTGTAGCTCCCTCACGAAGGGGATGTTCTTTCTTGGTCTCCTAATCCTATGGGTGTCTATACTGTTGCTTCTGGATATCAGGTGTTGTTATTTCACCAACTGGATGGGCTGGAGGTTCACTAGTGGAAGAAAGTGTGGAATAAGCTTTCTTGGCTGAAGTGTAACTGCTTTATTTGGACTTTAGCTTGGAATAGGTGCTTGACATGGGATAATATTCGGAAGCGGGGTTTTCAGGGTCCTTCTATGTGTGTTTTGTGTGGATGTGGAGAGGAGGACTCCTCTCACTTGTTTTTCCATTGTCCCTTGACTTTGTAGCTTTGGCATTTTTGGTGGGAAGTTTGGAAAAGACCTTGTGTTCATGTGTCCTCCCTGGTGGATTTTTGGAGTAGTCTAGGTAGACCTTCTATGACCTCTTTCTTGCAAGATGTGTGGTATGTTGGGCCGTCCTTCAAACTTTGGCAGATTTGGTTAGAACGGAATCAAAGAATATTTCGAGGTGAGAAGCTGTTGATTCAACAAGTTTGGCACAAAATTATGGGTATGATTCGGGAGACGATGGAAGCTAAGTGTGATGTGGTGTTCCCTTTGAAGAAAGGGGATGCTGAGCTAGTAGATAGATTAGGTATTCAGGGGTTGTCTCCAGCTTCTGCTTATGTCAGGAGAGGAAGGTGGGTGAATAAGAAAGTTCAAAGGGTGGGGAGTTAGCTACCCCCTCTGGCTAGCATTCTGAAGCTCAATACTGATGGTTCTTCAAGGGGCAATCCTAGACTTGCTGGGATTGGTGGGGTTGGTAGGGATTTTTCAGGATCGGTGTTTTTTTTCTTTTCTGTTCATGAAGGAGTGCAGACTATCAACCTTATGGAAGGTTTGGCGATCCTCTATGCTTTGGAGAGGGCTTATGCTTTGGGATGGCGCAAGGTTATCTGTAAGTCTGATTCACAGGTTTTGATTAATTTGCTAAATAAACAAAAGGTATCTGATGTTAGTTGGCAGTTGGCTATGATGGTGCAGCAGATTCTGCAAATAAATTCTTTGATGGAGATGGTGTCTTTTGTCCATATTCCAAGGGACTGGAATAGGGCAGTAGATTGTTTGGCTAAGTGGGCCTCTGAGCATTTAGATGGCTGGAAGATTGATGAGTGGGAGCAGGGTCCTCATGAGCTCCGACATGACTTGGAGAGGATTCTTGCCGAGGATAGGAATGGTATTGGTGAAGGATGATGTTGTTTCATGCTCTATATGGCTGTTTCTTATGGATTCCCGGGGCCTTGGCCCTTTGATGTTTTGTAATGCTTTTTTCTGAATTTCAATAAAGTTTTTACCCCTTTTTTTAAATAAAATAAAATAAAATAAAATGTATATTAAATTATTGATTATACAAATTAGTAGAATTAATATGTAATAGATATTATAAAAGTTCATATATCAAATACATACTTTCGTAGTATGTATTTAATAGAAAAATATAGTTATGCCTTATGTGCATAATATTAGATATAAGTTGTAGAACATAAATCTATTGTATCCTCACATAATTATTTTTAAAATAATTATATGATTAAATATGCATTTGTTTCTGTGGCGTATTATATAAAAATCAATAAGAGATTCAATTATTTTACTACATTTATCCAACTATATTTGTTCATCTCAATATGTTTCATCTCAATATGTAATGGAAAAAGAAATTTACTAATATAAGTGTAAGAAGACAATGATGAAATTTAATAAGAATTTAGTGGATTAAATAACTTATAAATTAGTAGATAATAAAAAATATCTAACAATTTCTATAATTTTTTTTTAGAGAGTTTTCAGCCTGTCCATTGAACCTATCCTATGGGTCCAATTGCTAGTTGTAGTTTAGGGGGAAAATGCATCGATACGCCCATACAGCCATCAAATTTAGCCACAAATTGGAAGCGGGGAAGTAGGCTTACCTGTAATATTTGCTAAATTGTACATATTGAACAAAGATAAAACATTTTGAATGCAGCCAACCATTTTCCTGATATTGTGGTCTTAATCAGGTCTACCAATCCCATCAAAGCCTCAGAAGCATGAACCCTCTGTTTCGGCATAGTCTCCTGACTTCAGAAATTCCAAGTTTTGATCCCATATTCTTCTGAAGGTGCCTTCTAATACTTGTAAAGGAGGAGCATTTCCCCCAACATTTGAAACTATGTATTTCTGGCTTGTGACCTGCGATTGACACAAGTGAGTGTAACAAAACAATCTGCTATCAATTTGGGACAGCATTTCCGCACAGCTGTAGCTCTACACGAAAGGAATTTGAACCCCAAACCAGAGGAAATATTTGAGGGCAGATCTCTTTATAAGTCCAGGGAAGTGATTCCGGATATTGCATGGATCTTCAAAGTTGAGAAAGCAATTCGGTAGCAAAGGAAGAACGTCTAGAGCTTCCTGTAAGAAGGAAAGGTAGAGTAAGAGGATCGAAATGTTCTAAGGAAATGGTAACACTATTGAACTGGAATGGGAAGAAATGATTTGAAGGTGGAATGAAGAGAGTAGTAGTAGGAGGTAAAATGATCATTAGGAAAGGGAGGTGAAAGAGGTTGTAGAGATGTATTTATCCCACATGCAAGCAGGGCTGGGCAAAGGGAAGAGAGGGCGGACGGAAAAGGAGAAGGCAGTGAAGAATTAAGGCATACCTTTCTCGGCCTTTTGGCTAAGATCAAGTGTAGTATCTGTTCTTATCAGTTTAATATCTGATACGTGGTTCAATAAACCACACGATATTAAATTAATTTCTTCAGGGGGAATGTCCAAACGATAGCTTGCTATCAGGGCTTTCAAGCATCGTTTATGTATTGCACTACTGCAGAAGCCTGGTGCACCCCACAAACCAATACAAATATCAAATTAAATTCATTCTTTCTGTGCTTCAATACAATTAATCTGAAATGTCATAGTTAATATCAACAACAACTACCACTCTTCAACAACATCATGTTAATATCAGAACTTCCCTACAACTGATGAAAACATTGTTTTGTTTGCCTCAATAAATATAGTGGCAATGTTCTAGACCATTGCCAAGATTCTGTAAAACTTTTCTCCAATCATGAACTCATTCTAACATTTGATATTTGATATATTGTTGAAAGCAACTTGTAGATACTCTATAACACTACTCAAACATGTACTCAGATTTTAAAACCTTTCCAATCTAAACGAAAGAATTTTAAATCATTAACATGGGTTTTTATGATGGGGTACACAATAACTAACATGGGTTTTTATGATGGGGTACACAATAACATGGGATGCAGTTTTAAATCAATTATGTCATTTAATATAATAAGGGCATGTCCCCCTTGACTGCTTAGCCATTATTTTGGCTAAAATTTTCAACATTTTTAGGAGTTATTTGTGGAGCTACTTAACATTTTCAACATTTTAGGAGTTATTTGTGGAGCTAACATTTTTAGGAGTTATTTGTGGAGCTACTGGCCCCATGGATATTTATTTTTTCTGCTTAAAAATAAGCAGTGATTTTATTTTTTATTTTCCTTCCCTGACAGTCATAGAGGCACCATTCTTCTGCAGAGGTTCTGAACTGGCCTTCCCCATCGTAATAGTATTCGCTGAACGAAGAGAATGGGGAGTCTGTAATGTATCGAAAATAAGTTTCATGATCTGTAATGTATTGAAAATAATTAGTAAACTTATAATATCACAGAAAAATGTGGACATGTATAGACCTCAATCTCAGATGGCAGGCATCCATATCGAAATCAGCCATGTCTTGGCTCCCAGCTAGCAAATGTCGCCTGCAATTCAAACTCAGTTATTCAAAACCAGCGCTTTCAGATGGGTGAGTTTCAGCAGGTGTTAGAGGATTCCAATAAGAGTCTCCAGATCGATCCCGGGCATCTCAAAACCCGATTTGGAGACTCTGGAGCCAAAACAATGTCCATATTCATATGTTTAACAGCTTTAACATACATTTGGAAACTTCTCGTACTGTAGAAAACAATCGTGTGGGCAATCCAGTCTCTTAAAAAAACAAATACTTGAGACAGAGTTTGCCGGCCTACAGCCTGAACTTGGTTGTTTTCTCAATGCCAAGACGGCATTTAACCAGATAAAATACTCTAGATTTTTGCCACAGTTCCAAGTGTTAGCATTTGAATTCATTTGGCTCACAACCATTTCGTTTCATTTCTTCTATCTTTTTGAATCCCTCCGGAGTTTTGAATGCTCTAGATTTTTTCCACAGTTCCAAGTGATAGCTTTTGAATTCATTTGGCTCACACCCATTTCGTTTCATTTCTTCTATCTTTTGAATTCCTCTGGAGTTGTGAATGCTCTGGAGGCCCAAATCATGTCATCCCAAGGGGTTAATATCACTTTTCTTGTGTTTTTAGTATTCTTTCTTGTGTGGGTTGAGGCACAAGGAAATGGTAATGGGGTTTCTGTAAGGGATAAATGTAATGGAGCTTATTTGAATTACAAGGTGCAGCATCCCTGAAAAACTTATCCCTTCACTGTGAATCAAAAAGAGCAGCCCTATGTCTTTAATTCCACTGCAACTGTGCATAACACTGGTGAAAAAGAAGTTAAAGGGTGGCAGATTTTTGTTGGATTTCAGTATGCATCTCAAGAGTCTCCAGATCCATCCTGGGCATCTTCTGACTAAAAGAAAAAGCAATTACAACTGTCATTAGCAACCGTGGGCTTCTCAACTTTAGGCAACAATTTAATTACAGCACACAATTTAATTGCTGTTGACAGAGCCAGAACTGATACACAGAGTCAGAAATAATACGCACACAAATTGGTGTTGACAGAAATGATAAAAAATGATACACACAGAAAGTATATTAAAAGGAAAAATAAATATGAGGGAAAAATTGGGGGAATTGTGAAGAAGGAGAGAACCAATTATATGACGCCACATGGCAATTTTCTCAATATGCAGTTGCTGCTTATTTGCAGCCCCCCCTTTTTATCCAGCTTGTTTTCAATTTGTAAGTAGCAGCTGCTCCACTAAAATAGGTAAAGATTCTATATTATCCTTTTTTCCATATTTTAAATTCACACGGGGCCACTCAACTGCTTAAATTTAAGCAGAAAACTTACTTAAGCAGCGGCATGGGGACATGGGGTAAGAAGTTTGATTAAATACCAGTTTCTTTCTAAGTTTTTATGATTGGGATACACAATGACGTGGGGATGAAGTTTTAGGGAAAATAAATAAATATGTAGAATTTTGGAAAATGGGATGACTAGGAGGGGTGGCTATTTAATAACTTAAACAAACTAAAAGAAACTAGACTTTTAAAAGTAATAGCAATATGTTAAAATTGTAATGACAATCTTCCCTCTTAAACTTTTTTAGGGGGTTTTAGCATTTAATCCCTTAACAAATTGAGTAGGTTGTCTAATTCTAAAAACAAGGGATGCTCTGGCCTTCATGTTTGGACCCAGAAACCCTAGCGACCTACAGAAATAGATAAAACCCTTTTCGTGTGTGTAGTGATTTTTGCTTGCAGTAAATTCGCCAGGCTAACCCTAGCCCTGCTCCTCCCAAGCCGTCATCTGATTTGTCCTCCTCTCCCGTCGAGGAGCCAATCCATCATGATGGAGGTGTTTCTTTTTCTGTCAGGGATTCGGAGGTGACTTTTTTTGACGAATCGACAGAGTTCCACATTTCTAATGACTGTGTCAAGGAGATTGAAGCTGACATTGGAGATCGCTCTTTGATTTTGAGATTTATGCGGAGACGTCCACCCTTTGATTCGGTTGTGGATTGGGCTAAATCTACCTGGAGCAATCTTACCATCCCAGTGGTTGAACCTTTGGATTTTGGGTTCTTTCTGTTTACTTTTACCTTTGTTGCAGATTGTAATTTTGTGGTTCAGAATGGTCCATGGTTTTTGGGCAATCAGGTCTCTTTCTCTCTCCATGGACTCTTTTTTCTGACCCAGCTTCTGTCAAAATCACAAATGTTCCTATATGGATTAGGCTTTATAATCTACCCTTGGTTATGCGGAGCGTCGATCTTATTAGAAATTTGATCAATCAAGTGGGTTCCTTTGTAAAGCTTGACTTGGAAGAGGTGGTTTCTGCGTGCAGGTTCATTAGGGCATGTGCTATGGTAGATATTTCAAAACCTCTTTTTCATTCAATCTGGATTCTCTCCTCTTTTGGGTCTTTGACTCATTTTTTAAACTTTGAAGGGCTTCCATTTAGATGCTTTCGTTGTAACAAGCTGGGTCACAAAATTGAGGCCTGCACTCTCAAGCATTCGTCTGGCTCTAGGCATGTTTGCCTCAGAAATTGGATGAAGTTTGGAACTCTAGACGATGATTTCATTTGGCAAAATCATGGCAGATCTATGGAGCCCAATTCTACTTCAGAGCCTGTCACCGTTTAGCCTTCGGAGTCTCTCCCTCCAATGTTGCCTTCGACAGTTCCACCTCCTCCTGTTATTCCCCACACGTTAATATGACTGATTTTCCTTCTGAGGCGGAAGAAACGATTTTGAGTTGGAAGGTACTTTTCCTTTTATGGAGGATCTGGATTGAATTGAATCTTGATTTTGATCATGACTTCGTTTTGGCTCCTCCACGGAAGTGTGGGATTTCTCAAATTGAGAGCAGTAAATCCAAATCAGAGTTTGGTATTTCCAGGAAGAAAAAAGGGAGGAAGTCTGAGGCCAAAAAACTTTGCATGGAAGGCAAGGAAGCTGTTGAGGAGGGTTCTTAGTGGACCATGGATGCTCTCCTTTCTCGGAAGAATAATAATAGAGTTTAGCTTTGTGTTGGCTGGGAGCCTTTAGCTGTTGTGCTTTTTGGTAGCTGTCTCTTCCTGTGGTTTCGAGCCCTTCTTTCTCTTCTTAATAGTTCTATATAGGCTTTTTATTCTTCCTCTTGGTATTTCTCCTTCTTTCAATTCCTTTCTATTTCTTTGCTTCCTGCATGGCAAGTTTGGTGTAACTTGATTTCGTTTATGTTTTAATAAAAGGATGTGGGCCTTTCCCATAGTTTACGGATCAAAAAAAACATTAGGGAAATATTATTTTCCTTTACAATATGTTAATAATAAACAACTATGGCTTTAAATGATGAGCTCCCTTGACCACCATTCCTCCCCTACAAAGTTGCCCTCTCTTAGGCAGGGCCTATACCATGTGCACATGGTGAATTCCAAGAACTAATAATAGTTGTGTAGAATTTTATGATAGGGAAAGTGTGCCATTACAATCCTTGGGTGACTATCATTTATAATTGGGAGTGGCACCGATATAATATCTATCCACCCAAGAACATTTTCCTCGTATGCAAATTTGAAATTTACTATAAGCATCTTCAAAAGCCTAAAATGTGCATTTATGACCATCAAGAGAAATGCTTGCCAAAAAAAAGTTCTAAAAGATTTTGAAATATTTATATCCCCACTTGCCAAAACCTTGGGAAATCTACCAACTAAAATATCTCACAATGCCTTGTATTTGTTGAATGGAACTCACAGACTAAATTTGATGGTTGATTTTGTCAATGAAATAAAATTTTGATATAAGTTATCAATTCAAAATTATTCTTCAAATGTTAAGGCATGCCATGTTTAAAGAAGGAAACATCATCTATACTAGAAATATACACAACCATTTCAACTGCTAGACTAGAAATATAAACAACTTTTTCAACTGTAATCCTTTAGAATATTTGACAGTCTGCCCAAAATTTTACCTTTCCTAGAATACACTCTTCCTAACGTTTTGATTATAGTTTAGGAGACAAATGCATAAATATGCCCATTCAACCATCAAATTTAGCCATGAGTTGGCAGTGGGGAAGTACACTTACCTGCAATATTTGCTAAGTTGTACATCTTGAACAAAGATAAAACATTTTGAAAATGCAGCCTTAACCATTTCCCTGATATTGTGGTCTAAATCAGGTCTAACAATCCCATCAAAGCCTCAGAAGCATAAACCCTCTGTTTTGGCAGAGTCTCCAGACTTTTAAAACTCTTAGTTTTGATTCCATATTCTTCTGAAGGTGCCATTTAATACTTGTATAGGAGGAGCATTACCCCAACATTTGAAACTATGTATTTCTTGCTTGTGACCTGGGATTGACACAAGTAAGTGTAACAAAACAATGTGCTATCAATTTGGGACAGCATTTCCACACACCTGTAGCTCTACCCGAAAGGAAGATTCGGGAATTTGAACCCCAACAGCTAAACCAGAGGAAATATTTGAGGGCAGATCTCTGATTTAAGTCCAGGGAAGTGATTCCGAATATTGCATGAATGCCATCTTCAAAGTTGAAAAAGCAATTCGGTAGCGAAGGAAGAACGTTTAGAGTAAGATGATCGAAATGATTCTTCAGACAGAAGATAGTTGCAGAATTTGTAGTGCTACTGTATTATCTTCTTAATGGTGCAGGGCAAACAACTGGATTTTGTTTAAAGGAAATGGTAACGCTGATGAAATGGAATGGGAAGAAATGATTTGAAGGTGGAAATAAGAGAGTAGTAGCAGGAGGTAAAATGATTATTAGGAAAGGGAGATGAAAGAGGTCGTAGAGACATATTTATCCCACATGTAGGCAGGGCTGGGCAAAGGGAAGAGAGGGCGGAGATAAAAGGAGAAGGCAGTGAAGAAGTAAAGCATACCTTTCTCGGCCTTTTGGCTAAGATCAAGTGTAGTATCTGTTCTTATCAGTTTAATATCTGATACGTGGTTCAATGAATCACACGATATTAAATTAATTTCTTCAGGGGGAATTTCCAAACGATAGCTTGCTATCAGGGCTTTCAAGCATCGCTTCTGTATTGCACTACTGCAGAAGCCTGGTGCAACCCACAAACCAATACAAAAATCAAATTAAATTCATTCTGGTGTCCTTTTAACACATTTAATCTAAAGCTAATTTTAATCATGTGTTTATCTCTGAAACATACAGAGACAAGTTAGAAAAAAGTAGAAAAATATTCAATATACACAGAAAAATACTGAACTATTTCTAAGGTTTCAATCTGATTTATAGTTTGTTCCTATATAATGTTGATTCTATAAAACTATAAAATTAAGTGCTTGGTAATTATCATTGAAATAATACCCCCCATACCAAAATCTAATGTCTTAAGCTATTCAACATATACAATTCCTCACCCCTTCATAAAATTTGATTTTTCCCTCACATCTTCACGATCTCATTACTAACTCAAATGTGGATATCTGTAATATAGGGAATATCGATTAAACATGAATCATCATCAAATTAATCTTTGTGCCCATCACATTTGGAGAGTTCTTGTATTATAAGGGGTTTAACTTGATTATTTTATTGAAAGATTCTTCAACTCTATTAGACAGCCTAACCGAAGGGGCCTTCATGCTTTAACAAGTAAATGAGATGATGGGAGATCAATTATAGAGTATATTATTTATTTTGCTTGACTTTTTTATAATCATTTTATTATTTTTTCAAAGAAGGCCTGCTAGATTTTATTTGAGCAAGCTATATGGAATTGATGTTCATGGAACTAGAGCTTAAATGGTTACATGTTTTTTTTCGTTTCTATGTAACAAAATTTATTACGCTCCCTTAAGTTATGCATGGATTAATCAATTTAGATTGGTTTCGTGGTAGATAAGGTTTTTTAAAAGTGGTTAATAACTTTAAGTAAGAGTTTTGTTTGTAGTCATGTGCCACTATGTATTTATGGAATTATTATAGAATGATTTGATTAATTTGAGTTTGAATATCTTAACATAAATTGATATTGATATTGAAACTAAGAAAGCAAGTGTAAGATTCGCAAAGCATAAATTTTTCAAATTGAAAATGATTATTTTCTCATGGTGATGTGGGTGTAGATATATAAGAACCTTTATAGGTCTTGATCTTGTATTTCTTTTGCATTGAATCATCAACTTTATCTTGCACATGATCGTTTAATTTTTATGTAGATGAATGGTGTGAGCTTCCTTCACAAGTGCCAAGTTCTTATCTCTTCTTCTTATTGTTCCTTGTGTTCTTTTTAAAAAATCCTCTCTTCCTTGCAATAAATTTATCCTCAAATTATTCCTCATGCTTATTTTTCATAGCTATAATTTTATTCTATATTGTTGTGAAATTCCCTACAATTTCACCTTCTTTTTCATATTCCAAAGTTTCATAGATCCTTTAAAAATAATAACGAAATATATGTTCCCAAATTCTTTAGCCAAGGATACATAAGAGTTCATTATCCAATCCATCTATAGCAATAACATCCTCTAGTTTGATTGTAAAATTTAATTTTTGATTGTGGGTTTAAAATCTTTAAAAATGTGAATGTATTCATCACATGCACATTTCTAGTTTGAAATCCTTGCTTGAACTCATAACCACTAGCTTTGATAAGGTTACGCCTATTGCTAATGATAATGAAGGCAATGACCTCTCTTGGAATTGTGACAAAAGTTTAGGTACCTTAATCTTTAAGATCTACTATACTCATTCTAATAAAATGTTGTAATTATACCATAAATGTCTCAACTTAATGTAATGTCCCCTATTGGAACAATACTAATTTTACCCTAAAAATTCAAATACGACAAGTTTTAGGGTTAGGGTTTCAAAATTATCATGTAATGTCCCCTTCTAGATTTGCCCTAGATTAAACCTTACAATCACAATTATAATCAATAGAGTTAAGGAGACGACTTACAAATAGTTATTTCTTCATTATGCTCTTGAATATAAATCCTACAATCATCATATAGAAAACACAAGTGCATATACATATAATGCCATTGTTACGGTTAGCTAATACAACTCCAATATCAAACACATTTAGAGCATAGGGATAGGGACATGATAGGTTTGACCAAGCCAACTCATACTAAGCCCAAGAGCAAAACTTTGGCCCTCCTGGCTTTGGTGGCAAGACTTAGACATCCACCAAAGTGGGGTACTTAGTAGAGTGCTTGTCTTGCTTCCCTATTCATGCCTTATCCCTTACAGTTTAATAACTCATCATGATAGGAATGGTATGGGGATCGTAGTGGGGTTCTCAGCTTATCCAATCTAAGCGCAAGAGCAAGACTTTGACCCTCTTGGCCTTGATGGCAGGGCTTTGACATCCATCCAAGGTGGGGTAGTTAGATGGAAACCTTATACCCTCTTACCTACGTCTCCTTCCTTTCCTCCATGATGAGGTTCAATATCGTTTACATCTAAAATACATTAAAGATGATTATTCATTAATACACAATAAGTACTAACATTATTATATATGATGTATTAGTATTAGCATTCCATATTCTATTTGTTCATATTTGTCCACTCTACATAGGTAATGCAGTTGAAAGAATATCAGTTCTTTATCTACATTATCAAATTTCATGGCTATTAATATACCTGCTGCTTTTCCACTGTTGTATGTCTTTTCCTGTTCGTTGATTTCCTCTGTTTATGACTGTAGATTAGATCTTAGACTACTAATGTATATTCTAACTTGTTCTTTCCCAATTGTCCCTGCTACTGGTTTCTTCTGCTTATTTCTGCAGATTTATAACTCAGAATTCATGATGTATCCCTTCATAAATATTAGAAGTATCTATTTAACTCTGATCTTCCTTTTTGCTCTCCTTTAAGTCTGATTATTGCTGAGTGGAGTCGCTGTGTATATTTCTTCTTATCTCTGTTCTAAACATGATATAGATCATTGCCTCTCAATTCCATTCCAATCGTTGCTGGTCCCTTCCCCCGTCCTCACATTTACAAACTTATATTATACCTTCCAACATTCCTTGAAAGAGTGCGATCCATTTGAGAGACATACCTTCTCATCAAACGTAGTTGTTCCTTAACAAATCGAGCCTCTTTATATAATGGTTGCTCATATGATCACTGTTCTTTATTGACATATTCTTTAAATTGATAATAAGACTGTCTTATTACAAGTCTTTTCAATTGCTGCCTAAAATATGTTTGAATCGCACCTTTACTAGTGTTCATTAAAGGAGAGTCGGTATTATATTATTATAATAATATTTAATTTATTTATATTAATTTTTATATATTATTATATACATGATTGTCATCCAAATTGATGATGACAACACCATATTTGTCAAAGTGACTTCTCCTTCTTTCTCATGACATTTAAATCTTTAATTTAAACAATGTTTTAATATGGGGACATCACACTCATGCAATACCAAAAATATATCAATAAGAGATAACACATGAGATGGTAGATAAAATGTGTCAAATAATAGTTAGCACTTGAAGAAGACATAATATAAGTGAGACATAACTCCCAATACAAGCACATTCACCCTATCTAAATTTAGATAATATTTACACTTACTCCCATACAATCATTAAAGGAGATTTTGGTAAAACTTATGTTTGAATGCCAAAATCAAATCCTTAGTTGATCTCATGGACTATGAAAACTTGAATCCCATGCATGTCATAGATTAATCTATCATTGAAACATTTGTTACAATACATTTATGCCATTTAAATTCTTCTTACCTACTCTTTGCAATTGCAATTAAACACCAATATAACTTAAATTCATTAATGAAATATTTTCCTCTCTTGATTTTTCAATGTGAAGCAAACTTTTAAAAGAACTTGATGCTTTCATTTCTGGTTGTCACATGAAACACTTCCTACTATATTGGCCATTCCCTACTCAAATGTATACCAAATTAAAAACATTCTATACATAGTGGGGCCAAATCATAAAAATGTGGATGGAGTTCTTACACCTAAGCACAAAGATTCATGCAATCCCACATGTTTCTACCTAGCACCACATATTAGAGGGGTGTTTACATAAAGGTATCTTGTATCATGAAACACCCCTAGTCACCTATACAAGGGTGATGCCACTTATTTGTGGCGCCACCCATTTTGGTGTTCATGTGAATACATTTTGGGCAAATGCATTCTAGGTAGAGTTTTTTATGTTTTTTAATTATGGAACTGGTCATGGAGGAGAGAAGGAAACGATCATGGAGGGCTAACTGTCATAAAACTTGCAAGGAACAGTCATGGATAGCAGGAAATAGTCAAGACACTTGCAGAAAATGGTCGTGGATAGAAGGTACTGCAAATGGTGAAGGGAATGCAAGAAAACAGTCTTGAGATGACATAGCAGAGGAAGACATGGACACATCCCAAAAAAATCTCCTTTTTGAATATGAATGGGTACCAGACGATTGCCTAAAGCAGGCCCCAAGGGAGAAACTAACGTAGCTAAGACAGACCCACCAAGAACATCGAAGTGCAACACAAATGTGGCATTGGAAACACCATGGCACCCACCTCGGTGTATTTCAAAAAACTAGAACACCAGAAGGCCAAAAGGAAAAAAGGAACATGACAAAGCAAACCTATTAAAAAAATATAGATCAGAAAAGCATCTTTTGAAAAGCATAGTGGGATAGTGGCTCTAACCCCTAGAAATAATAGTGGAAGAAATCAATCCATGGACTACAACAAGGGAATAGTCCAAATGAATAAATCCCAAATAAAAGTAGAGCTAGAACTGAGAATAGAGATTCCAACATCTGATGCAAGAGCACCCAGGTTCATGCACGATCAACATCACATAAAAACATTTTCAGTTTTGTTTGGTTTTCGTTGATTCAGTTTTGGTTGATGTTCTTGTAATGGAGAGGCCAGTAGCTCAGTGGTAGAGCACTCCAACAGCAAATGGAAGGTCCTAGGTTTGAATCCTAGCTGGTCCATGTCTCAACATGGTATCAGAGCCAGGGCCAGGCTAGGAGCCCCAAGCACACGAGAGGTGTGGCTTAAGGGGGGTGTTGGTGTTAGAAATAAGCCACACCCGGATCAAAGATGGATTGGTCCAAGAGGGGCCAATAGCTCAATGGTAGAGCACTCCAGTAATGCAGGCAAAGACATTCAATGAGAAAAAATCACGTCAAATTTGAGTCTTGTGTATACGCTGGCACTGGCAAAGACATTCAATGAGAAAATATCAAGTCAAATTTGAGTCTTGTGTATACGCTGGCACTCGCAAAGTTTTAAGAGCTTAGAGAATTGTCGAAGAAGGATTTTGCAGAGTTTCATCATTTTGGAGAGGATTTGTAGAACCCTCAACATTTGTCTTTGCTGTAAACAAGCATTTTTCGCAATCTTGTATTGATATATCTCTGCAACGCTGAAACAGACATCACTATTGCCACTTATATAATTTAAGTTCACCAGGATAATTCCATCAATATCTAGAATTGAAATGAAATTAGAGTTGTGAAAGTGATGCAGAGGTGTCAGGACTTATGAGATGATTTAATAGAAACAAAAGATTTCAATGGTTTGTGGCTTCCACCAATAAGACTTCATTAGTCTTCCCTTTGCCTTAAACTCCCCCAAAGGGCTCAACTTAGGGTTCCAACTTCTCAGATGAAATATTGCATCTTCTAGGGTCTCAACCTACCCCTACCAACAAGATTCAATAGGTTTCACAAACCAATTTGATTGGTTCTTGACAATTCCACTTGACTAGGCCTAATCCTAGTAGCCCTGTTCAGCGACAAACTTGCACTTTTCTCCAAACTTTCCCAAGGAACTTCCAAAAATATTGACTGATCTGAGTACCCTCTATTGATTTCTATAACATACTTCAAAATCATATACTGTTGTTTTGGACGGAATCTGACTGTCCTAACACCCTGCTGTCTTCCTACAAGGCCTAATTTGCCCACTTTACAAAGGAACCCTATCAAATACTTTCCCCACTCACTTAAAACCTTGAAACAGTCTTAGGAAAGGATCTAAAACAAAGGATTTTCCAGGTCTCATGCAATTATTTTCTCATTCAAGTGTTTAAACACCAAACCCCCATTTCTAGGCCCCAAAAACCTAGTTAACAGAGCAGTTTTAGAAAAAACATGATATCTTCCTCTAGGAATCGAGTTAAGACCTCCTACTAGGTGCATTTGAAAGGTAACTCAATCCTCTTTCCAACCATATATGGCTTGACCTTTTATCTGTCCGTACAGAACCGTACCGAATGCTGCAACAAGACTGTTATAGGAGAATTCTAGAAATTGCAGTCACTAAAACGGTCATAACTTCCTAAATATTGCACTAAATTCGATGAAACAAAAAGGAAAGGGAGGGTGATTGAATATAATTTCATTTGAAATCAAAAAGAAATGTCCTCCTGCCCTTACGGAGCCGTACCATGCAAGAAAACTGTAAATTTCTGTAGAAATGCCTAAAAAAATAGTCTTCTTTATTGTTCCAATTCTTGAATTCAATCACCCACGAGTTTCTAAAGGTTACAAGGCCTTTTTAAAGGCATTACACATGTCTTTTCAGTTTATAACTTCCTAGGAATGAATCAAGAGCCACAAGACTCTTCACCTTCCAAGGTTTTACATTGTTGCATTTTTGAAAGATAACTTTTCCCATTTTGCAAAAGAAGACAAAACTTGAACATTTAACCTTCCTAATGACTTCATCAAATGAAATATGACATAATTTATCTTATTACAATATTGAACCATTCAAATTTAATTCAACTCTTATGGAAATCTCAATTTGTCAAGGTGCTCCTGTACCAGAAAGCATAGGGAGCAGTCATCCAACCATATTCGTGCACCTATGTTGTTGGCATAATATTCATCAATAAGTGGTTTCTGCTTCCACCACACGGTTTGAGCATCTCACAGCTGATATATC
This sequence comes from Cunninghamia lanceolata, assembly GCA_027924645.1. Taxonomy (NCBI): domain Eukaryota; kingdom Viridiplantae; phylum Streptophyta; class Pinopsida; order Cupressales; family Cupressaceae; genus Cunninghamia; species Cunninghamia lanceolata. The sequence continues at coordinate 11,137,425 of BSBN01001272.1, read as the reverse complement.
CCTAGTACACTGGAGCAGACCATATACCTTATTAGGAGATTGGCCACACGAAGAAATGTTAAACACTGAACTTTTAAGTGCATTACGAAACAGATCTTTGAGAACTCCATTCATGTTTGCGGAATATGTATTGCCATCGGTATAGTTTGAGAAATTGTCGCATTTGTGCCATACGTAGGTACATATGACTGAAGGAAAATTCATTACAAACAGCAAAAGGAGGAAAGTTGGAAGAAAAGTTGATCCTCTGTCAGAAGATCATGGATCGACCAGAGAAGGGTAGTGAGTTGGAGTGTTCGTTGCCTGAGTAAAGGAAGAGAGATTTGGCGATGGGTCTGCTGCTGTAGAAGAAGAAAGTTGGATGTTTTGTGTGCCTGTGAGGGAGGCCATTGAAGGCAGATATTATAAATGATTGTTTGCAGATGTGTATCTCTGCTATTGTCAATAAAAAATTTTAGTTGCATTTGTGTTGCAATCTGGATCTTTGATGTTGTTAGCATAGAATTGCTTGAATTTTGAGTTGTGTGTGTGTTTCAGGCATGAGGTAGACCCTCTTGCACCAACATCCATCATCAGCCCTCACATATCTCACCTGATTGAATGGCCCTAATTGGTATGTTCTGGGACTTCTCTCCCACTAAATCTCTTATTTCTGAATGGATTTCTAAGTACTGCAACACATGCAAAGAAATCTCTCTCCTTGAAAAAGGCTTTTTCATTGCCTAGTTTCGTAACAAAGAAGCAAGAGATGAAATCTTAAAAAATAGGGCTTGGTTCTATAATGAAGCAGGGCTATATGCAAAACCCTGACTCCCAAACTTTGACCCCCTATCTGCAACTATCCACTTTTTCCCTTTCTAGCTTCGTCTTAAAAATCTCCCTCTAGAATATAGAGAATTGGATATTCTGGAATATATGGGTAATGCATTGGGGAACTTTGAATCTCATGATATGGACATCTTCACCAATGTAGATGAAGACTCGAGGATCCATGTTCTAAAGGATGCCTCCAAAGGTATCCCTTCTTTAATAATATTGACTTATTGCTTAGGTGTAAGAAAGAAAACCCTCTTCTTTGAGGGCCCAGATCCTCTATGCTTTTACTACCATAAATATGATATATAAGTTGCAAAGAAAATGGATTAAACAAGGCTCCCCAACAACAAGAGATTATCACAACAAATTACCACATTTACACACTAATTTTGTTCATGTAGAGATACGCTTCATGATTATATATCATTGCTATCACCACTTGTTCATCATGGCATTCTAGAGAATAATCCCATGAGGGGCATTAATTTCCATGACACGCTTTTTGATCCTATTGAGGTAGACCCATTATTGATTGAGTACACAGATATCATTGGCTAGCCTCTTTCTTTATCACTATCACTTGACTATATTACAGATTAATTATTATATTTGCATGTATCATGTTCAAGTTATTTCACTTCTTTCACTTGATCTTGCCACTCAAGGGAAAGGTATCTTTTATTCTTGTAGGTTCTATTTGGTCATGCTTGCTATTATTGGGGGGAAATTGGGGGCATATTTCATACACATTAATTGCACAAATAGGTAAGTATATCTTAGGCACACTTTGTATTTAGTTTCATTTATTTATTATGTTTTTTTTTCAATCATAGTTTTAATATTACATTTTTATTTTCCTTTTCTCAATTTTTGAGCAGTCATTTATGATACACACAATTAGAGGGGGGATATTACATCTAATTCAATTCTTATTTTATGCATGGTTTTCAAATGCTAGTGATTTTCCTTCAATGTTATGACAAGACTAATGGATACATGATGTTCATTGGCTTAGAATCTAGATTCTAGAAAATCTACATTTTATTGTGAATGTTTATTCATCTATTTCTACTTTGGAATGGTTACTCATATAGATTTTTTTTGGCAAAAGCAAAATAATTTATTCAAAGAAGGATAAATACAAAGACATAAGAGAGATTTCCAAATAACAACCGCCATCGAAACAAATAGCAGAAGAAATAAAACACAAAAAAACTAAAGCACCAACCAAGACTCACCATCCCCAACCCTGAAAAGTTGAGATCAATTTGTTTGATTATCCTGAATAAGCTGAAGAAGATGCTGAGATTTTTTCTGGCCCAAGTCTCCCCAATCAACAGCATTCCAGCATCTCTTCAAAAGCCCATTTAGCTAAATAGTCAGCTACCCTGTTCCATTCTCTGGGAATGTGAACAAAAGAGATTCATTCAAAGCTTGTGGCCACACAAAGAATTTGCTTAACCACCAAAACCGACCTCTAGGAGGACTATTGAAAATTCTTATTATTCAATAAAGAAACTAGAATCATGGAGTCAGTTTAACAAAGCACCTTTCTCCATCCCATTACAATAACTTTTTCTAGAGCCTTAGGCATCGCCCGAGCTTCCATTTGGTTATTATAGTGTGATCCCATATAACTAGAGAAGAGAAAGAGAATTGAACCTGCACTATCTCGGACAACACTGCCAATCCTTGTCACTCTCGGATTGTCCCAAGAGGAGCCATCAGTATTAATTTTAAAGAAACCACCAGGGGGTGGAGACCACTTCCTAGATCTGTTCACCTTTTTAGAAGCCTGAACTCTAGTGCCGGGCCTAACTTGAGAGGAAGAATAAAGGGACAACTCCAAGAGTTTTACAAGGCACATATCAGAAGAGGAAAGAGAGTCATCAGAGCTAAATTTAACCTCAATCGTCTCTTTGATCATACCTCTAAATCTACACCAAACTTGCATGACTCTACTTCGACACTCCTAAAAAATTTCATGATTTCACTCCAGCCAAATCTGCCAAATAATAAAAGAAGGGCCAATATCCCATGCAGCCAAAAGGAAAAAAGTAGAAGTAGGGGGTCAGCCCAAACTATTCCAAAACTCATATAAGGAAGTAGCATGTACAATAGATCTATTCCAAAGCTTCCACCTAAGCTCCAGATTTCCTTAAAAAATGAGCATTGAAAGAAAAGATGACTAATGCACTCTTCATTATTACCATAAAGAAAACAAATAGAGGGCCCATGAAACCCTCTTTTTTTGATATTTTCCCAAGTGAGGCATTTATTTTGACTCAAGTTCCATATTAAAAAATTACACTTAGGCCACTTATGCATATAGATTTGCATACACATCAAAGTGAACGAAATGTTAGAGGATAAAAGTGCCTACCCTATACTTTTACCAACTTATTTTTACATCACTTCGTGTGGATGTCATAAATGTGTAGTTTTAACACCCAATTTATCTCTTTTGGTGTACTAGTTGGCCCTAATCCTAAAGTATCACTCATATGATAAATCCATCACTTCAAATCAAGACCGGTCCATTTCCTATGTTTTTTGCGTCCCTAGATTAGGTTGTACCCTTAATTACATCCCCTAGATAGAACTACGTCCATAGTCTAGTCTTCCTAACTTGAAATTTAAATATCCCACTTTCCTAGGTCAAGATTCTAGTATTATAACCATTATTAGTTGGTTTACATGTCAAAGGTCTCAAGTTGTGTGTTTAGTACTTATATGTAAGGACATCATTCAAGGACATTTTAATCATTGATAGATTGCCAATTCATAATGCGAGAGTATTTGCATTTATTCACATTACTCTTAGTTGCATCAACAATCTTTGTTTTGTGTATCTTCAATCTTGTTACATCTGCCACATGTCTTACCATTATCAAGGAAGTTAACTAGGCAAATAAGTTTTGTAGGTCTTGAAGGTGAAATTTAGAAGTGGATAAAACTGCATAGAGAGAAAGTGTCCATGGGCTAGAATGCAAGTGTGACCTAACACTAGGCACAAGAAATTTCACAATACATATCTCAAGCTCCTAATCATTGATCTAGTTTGATCCATATTGGATTTAGAAAATTTATGAAAATTTGATCCTGAGACCCTACGAGTTACTATGGAGAAGGCCTATATCGCAAAGGAGATTTAGGGTAAGACCTAGGAGGCCCAAGACCACTCACGAAACAGTAACCAATTTCAACATGATCAAAGTTTCCGCAGGCATCAACTCCCACAGAAGGGAGGATTTAGGTCCACTCTTGCACCTTTGAGGCCTGCACAACAGCAACACCACCACTAGGTACAAAGGCCTAGGCCACAACAAGGGGCATAGGGTGGACATTCTAGAGCTTGGCAGGCACAAGGCCAGCGTAGAGATTGACATCTGCAGACATAAAGTGCAGGGCCAACCCGCACATAGTAGTCTTTCAAAGGTGGTCACATTAGCTCTAGTAGACCTCGAGCACAACAGTCCAGCAGGACACAGTCAGCACAGGTTCAGACTAGGAGACCTTTCTATGTTTGTAGAGGTGTAGGACACTTGGCTAGAGAGTGCCCGCATACATTTGTGGCATTAGGAGGACAACGTGCTAGTGGTTCTAAGCAGACAGTAGGGGATGTGGATAAATTCCATCAAGTTTTTGCAGCGGTTGAGAACCACCAAGCAAAGCATCAGACCATGGTTATTGAGGCCCTAGGTACTATTAGTGGACTTCCCATCACTATTTTATTTGATTCTAGAGATTTTGATTCTTTTATTTCCCCATCTATAGTGGAGTGTTGCAAGCTGGTGGCATCTAAGCAGGATGATAGGTGGGAGGTTGAGTTAGCTTCAGGGGCCAAGGTGTTAGTAGACTCGGTGATTAGGAGTTGTGCATTAGGACTTGGAGCTTTCACCACATCAATGGATCTTCGAGTTACTCCTTTGGGATTTTATGGAGTGGTACTAGGTATGGATTAGTTAGATGCTCATCGGGCTAAGATAGATTGTCAGCATAAGACCATTGAGTGTGTTGATGATCATGGTGCTTCAGTTGAGCTTGTGGGAGTCCAGAGACCTATCTCCCTTCTCATGATCTCTGCTATGCAGCTTAAGTGGTGCATGCAGAAAGGTTGTCAGTTATTTTCCATATCAGTGAGTGATAGATTAGAGGATGGACCAAAGACTACCTTAGATGATCACCCTATTCTTAGGGAGTTTGCAGATGTGTTTCATTTGAAGCTTCTAGGGATGCCTCCTCATCGTGAGATAGACTTTCACATAGATCTTGTGCCAGGAGGAGAGCCAGTATCTAGAGCACCTTACATGACGACTAGTCATGAGCTTAGCAAGCTCAAGCTGCAATTAGAGGAGTTATTAGAGAAGGGCCACATTCATCCTAGTATCTCTCCTTGGGGTGCACCAGTCGTCATCTATGTGTGGATTATAGGCAACTGAACAAAGTAACAGTGAAGAATCGTGACCCTTTGCTGAGGATTGATGACTTATTTAACCAGATGCATGGTGCTAGGGTATTCTCGAAGATAGATCTCAAGTCTGGTTATCATCAGTTGAGTATTGTAGAGGTAGATATACATAAGACATCATTTCAAACTAGGTATGGGCACTATGAGTTCACAGTGGTTCCATTTGGGTTGATGAATGCCCCTACAGTGTTCATGAGTCTCATGAATGGGGTATTCCCTACCTTTTTAGATTGGTTTGTATTGGTCTTTCTGGATGATATTTTAATCTATTCTTGGATGGAGGAGCATGAAGAGCACTTACGCTAGGTTTTACAGTGCTTGAGGGAGAACCAACTTTATGGTAACTTGGCGAAGTGTGCCTTCTTTAGATCAGAGGTTCAATACTTGGCTCACATCTTGTCTGGCAATGGTATCTTAGTATATCCATCAAATATAAGAGCTATTATGGATTGGCCACCACCTACTAGTGTGACTGAGATTTGAAGCTTCATGGGGTTAGCAAGCTATTATCGTAGGTTTGTTGAGGGCTTTTCTAGGATTGCACATACCATCACTTCCCTTCAGCGAAAATGGAAGAGGTTTGAGTGGAAAGAGTAGTGTAAGAGAGCATTCCAGATGCTCAAGGAGTGTCTCACTAGTGCACCAATTCTAGCAGTACTTGATCCGATGGAAGACTTTGTGGTGTTTATGGATGCTTCTATAGAGGGTATTGGTGTAGTACTTATGCAAGAGGGTCGAGTGATCACATATGAGTCATGAAATCTTAAGACCCATGAGTTGAACTACCCCACACATGATTTGGAGCTTGCAGCAATAGTTCATGCTTTGACAAGGTGGAGGCACTTTCTTTTAGGACACAGATTTGAGCTACATACAAATCACCACAATCTTCAGTTAATATTTACACAACCTAATCTTAATACTCGTCCGCAACGATGGAAAGAGTTCCTTTGTGAGTATGACTTTGATGTGCACTACATTAAAGGCAAGGAGAATTTTATTGCAGATGCCCTCAGTAGGAGATGACATGATGTCAAGGCTATGACCTTGGGTATAGATTTGAGAGGATGTGTTCTCCAACAGTTACCAGAGGATGATTGGTACAGAGAGGTTCAACAAGAGTTGCAATCTCAGAGAACCCTTAAGAGCAAGTTTGCAAGATACTCATTAGATGCAGATGAGCTACTACGTCATCAAGGGAGGATATATGTACCTCTTTCAGGGGATCTACAGACAGTGGTTCGACAGAGGCTCACAGAGCACCTTAGGCAGCACATCCAGGGGTAAAGAAAATGCATGCAAATCTTAGATAGTTATATCATTGGGTAGGTATGCAACGGGACTGTAAGCACCAAAATCATGCACAACCTCCACGAGGACCCTGATGATGACTCACAATCTTTGTCACGTACATGTAAGCGTGAAATAATACCCTCTCAGCAACAATTCTCATCATAGAATTTGGGTTTTTCCTCTTGTTGTTTCTCCTTTGTCGAGCTAACCTTCTCCCTACTTTTGACACTTTTTGACACGTCGATTCTCGTTTCCTGTGCTTGCGACTTCATCCCTAAGCCTTGTATTCATCTATTTGTTGTGATTTGACCTATGTTTTTCATCCATTCCCACCCCTAGGAGCCCTCTAGAGGACCTCCCAAGCCATCTCCAACTTTTAGTTTTCAGTTTCGGTCAACCAATACAAATCTCCCCCTATTATTTTAAGATCTCCCCTGAGAGATCTAACTTTTGCAAGTGGAGATTTGGATTTTGACCAGTTTCCAAAGGCAGTTCAGCTCCTTTTCACCTAACTAGCCATCTCCAACCTAGTTTATTAGCCCAAGACTTCCCCTTTGTGGGTCGCCCATGGGTTGCCCCTGGGCGACTAGGACTAGTGAAAGGGGCAACCCATGGGCAACCCTGTCATTTTTCCAGCCACGAAAGAATTAAGTTTTTGACTCGAAAAAGCTCCATTTTGACCTGTTTTTCTTCTTGTTTGCATGATTTTTTGTTCTAAACATAGAGTTAATTGTTCCAAGCCTCCAAGAATGCATAATTAGCTCCTTTTTATCTCAGCTTGTCAACTCATGCATTTTTGTTAACTCCATTTATTCTTCAATGATAAGCTATATTGGCTTGATCACTCCCTAATTAGCCCAAATCACTCCTTGGTCTTCTCCAACCTAGTTTATCAGCCCAAGACTTCCCCTTTGTGGGTCGCCCATGGGTTGCCCCTGGGCAACTAGGACTATTGAAAGGGGCAACCCTGTCATTTTTCCAGCCACGAAAGAACTTAAGTTTTTGACTCAAAAAAGCTCCATTTTGACCCGTTTTTCTTCCTGTTTGCATTATTTTTTGTTCTAAACATAGAGTTAATTGTTCCAAGCCTCCAAGAATGCATAATTAGCTCCTTTTTATCTCAACTTGTCAACTCATGCATTTTTGTTAACTCCATTTATTCTTCAATGATAAGCTATATTGGCTTGATCACTCCCTAATTAGCCCAAATCACTCCTTGGTCTTTTGAGTTAACTCTCCAATCAAGGGAGTTAACTCTCCATCCTTTCCCACCTCTCTTAGCCTCTTTCAACCTATAAATAACCCCCTCCCTTAAGCACAAAGGGAGACAATTTCATTTGTGCATCCAGTCTTTTGCAGGTTTCTGCTCTCCAACTAGCATCCATATGCTCATACAGGAATGGATTGGTACTATCACCTGCCAAAGGCCTCGATACACTTGTTGAGACAATTAATAGGAGAGTTTGTCATGGATTTTGACATGAACAAACTCGTAAAGATGAGGATCCAAGAATTTTTTACCATGAAACAAGAACCTTGTTATCCTCAAAATTAGTTGTGCTCATTTTGTAGGATGACCCCTACGAAACTTGTCCGTTTTATAGCCTACACTCTAAGCACGTATTTTGAGGTGAATCTTTGCCCTCGTCCATGGTCTTCTAACAACTAACAATCTACTTGAGTATCTCCTCAACTTGGTTTCTTGAAGTTTGCGAGAATTAAATGAGTGAGTGAACTTCTCAAACAAAGTGAGTTTGACAGTTTTAAGGAGTTAGAAAAAAATTGTTTTGCATGCAAGGGTGGTGAAATTCACCACCAGTACATTTTTGGGTTTTAAGCTTTACATACAAGAGCGGCATTTTTTGCTACTATTGCATGTCTTATTTTAGTTTTTCCCTAAGTGCAAGGGCGGCACTTTTCGCCACCCATGCATCTCGAGTTCACACTAAGTGCATTTAATGCACTGTGTGTGAATGTTTAATGAAACTCTTTATATGTTTTAAATCACTTTCATTTTTCATTTTACTCTTGTCTTTTCATTCTTGAGACTCATCTAAGCATCTGCAAACTCCCACTCGTTTCCTCGAAGAGCTTGTATGCATGCGAGCGGATTTGAGCACCTTCATTAGGGTTTTCAATTATTTTTTAGCTCCTTATATCAGGTGAGTTCTTTATTTCCTCATTTTGTTCTCTATCTTGTACACTAGGGTTTGCATGATTAATTTATTTAGTTGTGTTTTTAGTAATCATTTCTCTTTATTCGATTCTTCATTTCTGTCATTTTTCGCTAGGGTTTTGGTTTTCTTATTTGTTTAGGTTTGAAGTCTTTATTTTCATTTTTGATCTATCATTTGAAGTTAACCTGATTCGTAGGCATTTTTTGCCACATCTTCCATGTTTTATGTTTTAGTTTAAATCAGTTTCTCTGTGTCTTCGCATTTATGTGTTTGCCCTACGTGTAGGGCCGGCAAATTTTGCCGCCCGTACATGATCTTCCAATAGTTCCCATATGCATGAGTGGTGATTTTCACTGTCGATGCATATGGCGTTTTATACCAAATGTATGAGTGGTGAAAATCACCACCCATGTTATTACCTTTTGTTGTTTGTCCTAAGTGTAGGGGCGAAAAAATTTGCCGCCCATACACATTTATTTTTGTAAATTGTGAAATGTTTGTCGAGTTCATCCTTTACATGCATAAACGGTCCTTTTCGCTACTCCTACACAAAATACAGACTTATCCTTCACATGCAAGGGTGGAAATATTTGTCGCCTGAGCATAAATAAAAAAAGTTTTTCCCATACCAAGAACGTTCTTTTTCACCGCCCAAACATACATTTACAAATGCTTATACTCCCACATGCAGGAGCAGCAAAATTTGCCGCCCTGACACAATGCAATTCCCTCCTACCTACAAGGGCAGTGATTTTTGCAACCCGTCCACTTACTCTCTTGAAATTTTCTAACTCTGGGAAATTTTCCAAGTTGCTATCTTTTGACTGCTTATACTCCGTTCTTCGCTCAAATTGTTATCTAGCCTCGCTAAGCTCATGTTGATGATCACGATTTCCAACTTTGCAGTTTCCTCATATACCACATTTTCCCTAACACTGCAGCCTCTTATTGTTGTAGTTGCCCTTGCAAGATTGCCAAGTTGTCTTTCTCCACCAGAGGTGCTCATCTTACAAATGACCAACCCATCACCAAAGAAGGCCAAAGCAATGAAGTACAAGTATCGGGGCGTGTTCCCCATCACTTCAGCACATCAAACATGGATGAAATATGGGACACAAAGATTGGCCATGTTGATATGGTTGAATTTGTAGACAGGACAAAGCAAGACCAACCTAGTCACTACATGCAAAGGATTATCAAGAGCAATATCCATTTGGTTGCTTCCTTTCTTGTTGTTGCACATAATGTTGAATTTGTTCTTCAAGTTGCCCACTTTTATAACAAGGATAACAAGACAGTGGTGGATGCTCATGGCAACGTGATTATGAGACTAGATGTTGAGTTCATGGATAAGGTTTTCGTGTGTCCTGGTGCAGAGGATGTTATAGAGCTAGATTTCAGCATTGCCCAGAGGGAATATGATAAAGATGTGGAAAAATCCAAGAGGGTTATAAACACCAAGTGGTTAAAATCTACAAGGGCCAATCTCTCCATATGGCCTAAGAGTTTTCCCAGAAGTGACTTTGTAGAGGAGGTCAGTGACTTAATAACTCTTCTCAGCATAGTTAGAGGACTTATATCTTCTTCCACATTCCATGAATGGATGTATCCATACATCAAAATCATCCTCCAAGGCAAGTAGAATATTTTCTAGGGTGAACAAATCAACAATGTTCTTCATGAGCAATTATGCAAGGTGTCAACCACATCTAAGTTCTACATGACATCATACCTTGTATATGCAACAACTTTGATGAGAAGCTTTCCAAGTTTGACATTTGATGGAGATCGGAGGGTGGTGCCAGTCTACCAATACTATCCTCAGCTAACTCTGAAGGGATCCATACATCATTTTAGAAGACTGAACGATGCCTTCTTTGTAGTTTTCATGTGCCTATTTGATCCTCAATTAGGACAAAGAAGGGTTTTAGATGATGCATGGACAGTTGTCAATGATTTTGGTTGTTTATATCTTCAGTTCCCAACTTTTACCTACTTAAGAGTTAGTTACTATCAAGGTTATCCTTACATGTTACCCAAATTTCTGACTGATAGGATTATCTTGATGGAATTGTGTAGACAGATGATTGTAGTGCACAATAAATAAATGGAATTGAAGAAGCTTGGATTCAGATTCCCTATTGAAATCGGTAGGTATTCTATTGCTACTGCTGCAAAAGCTAAGGCATTGGAAACTAAGATGCAATTAGTTACCATGAAGCAGTTCAAGAGAAGACCCAAATTTGACTATCGAGGAGTGAAAGACAAGATTAGAAGGAAAACTCAATTTCATGAGCCAATGGTGGAGGATGTTTGGCAGATTTGAGAATTGAAGAAGATATCAAAAAACTGGATTATAGAAGATTGACTTTGAGCCAAATTGAAGAGTTGGGTTTAGCTGATATTCCTAAAGGGATGGTTGATAATGAAGATGTTGTAAGCCCCAGGTATGCAAATGAGAAAATTGCAAATTCTCCTTTGCCTACTATGTTATGGTCTAAGAAAGAAGTGACAACATTGAGAAAGAGGTTTGAGCCTATCTTGGCCAACACTAATATATGGCTTCAAAGCAAAGGGATACAACTGAAAGATTTCCTCACTGGTTCTGAAGAAGAGGTTCTTGAACAAACAAGGAAGAAGGTTGAAATTAGAGCTAAGAACAAAAGTGATACTCCTAGTACTTCTAAGGCTCCTAAGCCTAGAATCAAATTTGTGTCAAAAGGAGAAAAAGCCAAGGTGACAGAAGAGGAGTCTACTACCAAAGAAATGGAAATAGAAGAGAAGGATATTGAGGAACCTGCTGCTGAGCAAATGGACACTGAAGAAAGGTCTGCAAAAGAAAAAGAGGATGAACGGGAAGCAGAGAAAGGAGATGAGCAGGAACATCCACAAGAAATAACCATGTCTTCATCTAAAGACATGTCACAGGAAACTCAAGTCTCCTCTTCCCTACCCACTGTGTTCGTTTAAGATTCTTTACCTATTCTTTCAAAAGCTTCATTGTCTCCCATTGTTATTCAGTCTTTTAGTTCTTCACCATCTTCTTCTAGGATGATTTTTGATAGTCCTAAGATTGCTTTTGATGTTGCTCTTTGTTCTTTAGGGTCTATTCCAAGCTTGTCTTCACCTTCCTATGATATTGGTGATTTGATAATTTTGATCATTTTTATAAGGTGCTGAGCAGATTGTTGATGTGAATGTGCCAGGTGTTGTATTTACAAACACTCCTTCAATTGTTACTACCAAAAGTGTAAGTACAATTCCTTCTGCACCTACAATGGAGTCAGATCCAAATGCCGGTACATCAGTGCTTCCTCCGTGGCTCTCAGCCTACACTCCTAAGAGGAAAAAGTAGGCCATCTCCCCAGATGACTTTGACTTTAGAAAGATAATGCTAGTGAAGGCAAAGATCCAAAAGAAGCCAAAGACTCTTTCTCGGCTATTAGAAGACAAAGGCCACAAGTATGTGGAGATTTCTCAGCCGCCACCATATACAACCCTTGATAATTTTAGCATGAGTGATTATTCTATCTCCGGGATTGAACTTGGGAAAATCACACATGAGAGTGCCAAGGCCAATGTTCAGTCTACTCTCAATTCCTTACTTCTAAAATTTGATCATGAGAAGGAAATGAAGGAGCAATATAAAGCAAAAGTAGAGCAGCTAGCTGCGGTAATAAGGAAAATCACCTTGTCATCCAAGTCAGTGGCACCTGAGGTGATCACTGTAGAGGACCCTATTATTCAAAAGGCAGAAAAGACTCATGTCAAGGGAAGAGTGGTTGAAGAATATCTTGAAAAAATGCATACACAAGGAATGTCTCTTCTAACAAGTGCAGCTGAGAAGAAAAGCAAAATGGAAAAGATAAGGTCAGAGCTAGATAATTTGGTTGATGTAATATCTCAAGACATTGAGCACTTGGATACTAGCCTTGAGAAGTGGATTGATATGAAAAGGCTGAAGGTGAAAACTTTGATATCCATTGGTGTTATTTCAAATCATGAATCTTATGTTGAGACCAAAGAGTCATTGATTCACAAAAGTAAGTTTTAAAAGAGTTGATCAAAGATTTAGAGAGTGCCAGAGAACTTAGTATAGACAGTGATGTTGATCTTCTGTACAAATTGGAGGAACTCCCATGTGAGTTGACAACTGGTGACCATCATTTTCTTCGTGCTGATGAGATGGTTCAAGCATTTACGAATATGTTTCAGAAGGAATTTGAAGATAGTACTTTTTCAATCACTTCTTTGGATAATATGTTGGATAATCAACTGACTTTAGATAATCTGAAAACTAAGTGGAAAAATCATGAAAAGCCGGCCACTTCAGTAAGAGATGCAATAACCAGTGCTCAAGTGATTCTCAAGAACATTGCTGGTCTAGACATCTTAGAGATGCAAGTAATATTCACTATGTACAAGGCCTATCTGAAGAAGAATGGGGATGATCCAAGTTTTCATGCCTTAGTTTATTTTTGTATTTTCATATGTACTTTGTTTGTAGTTTTGGACACTTTTACATGTACTTTTTCCATATGTAATTACATGTAAAAACATAGGAAGTCCCAAATCAATAAGGACTCCTTTGTTGAATAAGTCAAAGTAGTTAGATTTTGCTAGATTATCTCATGGCCTCTCACTATAAATAAAGAGGGCCTCTATTGTAATTTTTATCTTTTGTCTATTGAAGCAAAACTCTGCCAGATTTGAGAAGCAATTTTAAGACTTTGAGCTTTTGTTGTAAATCAATTTTCAAGCAAAATCAATATAAGAAAAGCAAGTTGGTACCCAATCTTTGTGTTGAATATAATTTGTCAAGTGATAGAATTGTTCTTATGTCTTTTCTATTACCTTATAACTGATAAGTGATTGAAAGGTGAAAGTGTGTGTCAAGTGATTGAGAGGCATTCCAAATTTGATTTTGGTAGACGTTGAGCTGCAGTTATCATTTGTGGAAGGTAGTTTACATTTGTAAGTTTAGAGTGAACTTGAAGACTTTGAGCTACAAGTTGATTCTTTTGTTCATTTTGTTATATCTTGGAATACATTGAAGACTTTGGGCTACATTATATTCCAAAATCCCTATTTTCATTCAAGCATAAGAAGCAACGAAAAACTTTGTGTTTTCGTGGGTTTCTTCGTGGTTCAAATATACCGGTATTGTTTTAGTTATCCTTTTGTGTTCAATTTCATATTGAGAATTGTAAACATCATTTCTGAAAAAAGAGAAATGGATGATATAGAATCACCCCGAAGTTAGTTTTTAGTGTAAATAAGTTTGAAATAGTTATTAGTTTTGTATTTGGCAATAAAAGGGAGCCTCCCCTTGCTGAGAGGAGAGATATTATCTCATCACACTGTGGTTGATATAACCATTTTTCCTTTAGTTAGCTAAAGACAAAATATTCACCCAACAAACCTAACAAGTCGGTGGCCCATTTCGTCACTCGATGGAGACAAGTTCTCTATTCTTCAACAAGTGCTCTAAATATGGATCACCACGAGTTGTGTGATATCTTCCTACAAGCTTTGAACAGGAATACAAGGGAATAAGTCCAAAAACTACCTTATAAGTCTTATGAGGAAGCTTTGGAAAGTGCCTTACGAATTGACCAAGCAGTCATTGATAGTTGTAGAAGGACTTATGGGTTGAACAGACGGCTAATAAATGCGGATACCGGAAATAATACACCTATCATTAAGATCCTTAAGAATAACAGAAATGTAACGACTGACGAAGTAACAAATCAACCCTCAGCCAAGACGGTGAGGGATGATTACAATGGAAGAGACTACTATCCTACGAACATCAACACAGTTGATCGCCCTCGAAATAATGCATACTATCCAAGGGATAACTATCAATCATGGAATCAAAATGGAAATGAGAATGATGGAAGATACGAAAGGCCCCTCTATGAGTATAATCAGTTATGTTTTTTCCACAAGACTGGGGGCACAACACAAAGTCTTGTAGGGAGTATAATAGGTTCATAGCAAGGTTGCGGGAAGACCAAAAATGGCTATTCATAGAGATGTTCCTAAATCTGCAAGAGGTCACACTGGACAACAAAGGACCAAGGCACAAGCTTCAATAGCTCCACAAAATGCAGACATGAAAATCTAGCAAGACCCATTTCCTATGCACAAAGACACAGAAATGACTAGTCAAAATAATGTAGTCCAAGGTACCGACACAAGTATCCCTCTGCAACTAGGGAAGAAAGGAGAAGCCAGGATGTTAGGACTGGTAGAAGTTTTACATGATGAAGAAGAAGAAGGAGAACTCAACAAGGAGAAAAAAGAAATGCATGAAAGTACGGTCTCGGTGGTGGAACTGATACTAGTACCAATGACCCTATGAACTAATTGAGGACTTAAAGAAAATATACACACACATCTCGTTTATTGACCTCCTCAAGAACTCTCCTTCACACCGCTCAGCATTACTAAAAGCAATAGGGTTACAATACCTAGATAAAATCATGCCGCCTCCTAATGAATAAGTCAATCATGTAGATTCTGATGTAAACCCACCAAATTTTGAACTGAAAGACCCAGGGTTTTTCTTTGACTTAAGAAGATGCCTTTTGAGGCAGAATTAACAAAAAAAGGAGATCCTGCACTATACTTACAAGTGTGGATTTACGACACATGCATCAAAAGAACGCTAATCGACAAATAAGATTTTTGTTCCTAGTCCTACACCACAATCAATATGTATCAAGAGGACAGAAATTTTGGAAAAGGCAATAAATAATGCGGAAATGAAAGCCATAGAAAATGAGGCATCGTCAAAACAGAAGGAGGTCATCCCCAAGGAAACAACGAAAATTATGGAGTGGATAGAAAAGGATGGACTCCTTCAGTTTCCTTTAGAAATCCTTATGATTAATGTGCAACTGACCTATAAACTCTTTCCCTGCATAGGAGAAAAACCTCATAGAACCGAAGGGCCAGTATTTGAAACAACAACACTAGATTTAAGAAGTGACGATCCTCGCGCTTTCTTAGATCCTGAGGAAGACTTGGTAGAAAGCTACACTCCATTGACACTGCCAAGCGAGTCACGTGTCCCCAAGACACCAAAAGAAACTGAATCATATGAGCCACTCATGTCGTCAGAAGATTCCTATAAACCAATGATGGTATTAGAAGAAGTAAATTTCGTTGACAAGGAATCAACCAATGTAGTAGGGAATCTCCCAAGGATGTTCATAGTCTCTCAACCCCATATGCAACCTATTGCCTCTACTTCAATGCAATCAAATGAGCTTGGTGAATGGGAAGCACCCTTAGTATATATCGAGATGGTTGAGAGGCTACTAGATGAAGATGAAGAAAGCGAATGAACATTTAACAAAGAATGGAAGATGCGAGTAACAGTAGGGACAGATGATCCTGTCATCTTTGAATTACCAAGGAGCTACATAGGATATTCCATGGATTTGAGACCTGAGCCCAATTGAAGAACGAGTATAAGCTTTGTTCCTCCTAACAAGTAAAGGGAACCTCAAAATATTCAAGATCGGCAGGAAGTAAAGATTTACATGCAAGATCAATTTGATACACTTATGGAGTTACTAAGATGCGACGAAGTCTTGTATTGGACTCCCTTATGCCAACAAGCTTTCCAAGACTTACTCTGTCTCACGTTACCAAGAGAGACCTTGGAATTAGCAGTGTCAGGGCTGAATGATGTCATGAAACCTTATAGAATAGGAGAGCTTTTCTTAAGAAGAGTTAGTAGGAAGAACAATAAACGAAAAAGAAAAAGAAAATTTACTGAGGACTGGAAAGGTCCCTACATGGTTAAAGAAGATGTTGGTATTGATGCCTATCTCTTGTGCACGATGGAAGGTGAGAAATTTGATGAGACAGTCAATGCCTTTCACCTTAAAAAATATTGTCTAAAAAACCATGAAAATCATAAAACATAAAAACAAACAAAAAAATTGCAAAAATTAAAAAAAAAATCAAAATTTGTCTGTTGCATTTCAGCATCATTATGTCCATCTTGTATTTTAGTGAATGATTCACTCTTGTAGCATTTTCATTTCAGTAAGGAGTCTAAGGTTGCCTAGTTGTAGAGTGATCCTTTTAGGTTTTGAGATTCCCCTATTTTCACAATCACCATTCTTCCCCTTTCATTCTCAGTGATTCTAATCAAAGCCTAGCTATTAGCTTTACACCGATCCTAGTATTAATGACCCATGATGTTAAGTCTAAGCAAAGTCAATATTCAAACCCACAGTGTTCAAAGGAAGCTTGCAAGTAGACCTTCCCAATTCTTCCTTAGTAAAAAGGAGGTCCAACTAGATTACAAAAACTTTTGGGGGTGCTCATCCCCTTATCTTTCTAGGCCAAAAACATCAGGAGGGTCATAACTCTAAAGGAAGCAATCTAAAATACGAGCGAATAAAAAAATGAGTGATCAAAAAAAGGAAACTAAGAGTGATGAGAAAAGTGAGAATTGAGAGATCAAATTATTATATATTCAAAGCTCAAAAGCATTCATTTTCGTAAGAGTCAAAAATAAAAATGAAAAAGAGAAAATCAAGTGAGGCATTCCAGAAAATACAAAAAAAAAAATTAAAGCAAAAAAAAAGAGTTAAAAAAAAGTGATAGAGAAGATTGTTGAGTGTTTGTACCCTTGGATGTAGATAAATCTAAGCTCGAAGCTTCAAGGGTGACATTCTACCAGAGGAAGTAAAAGAGAAAGGTACAAAGCACACACACGCACTAGTTGAGCAAAGCCAATAGTCTAGTAGTCTTTAGGGCCATCTTCTACTTAGGGACCCTGATTCATCCCCATTTTTCCTTTACCCTGGGTCTATCTTGCTTTCCATCCATGATCTAAGTCCAACTAACACCAATAAAATTTACTGCTTGTCTAAGTTGAAATCTTGTCAAAATGTCTCATCTAGATAAGGATCGATGTTTAGCCTTGAGCAAAGCCTAAAGTTTAGAAGCACTCCATCTCCTCTCCGCTCCCCATTTGAGTTATAAATCCCTATCTCACAAACTGGAATAGGTCTCCTACACCAATATAACCCACAATCCTCTAGATTGAAAATCATACTAAAAAGCATTCATATTGTTTGTTCCATAATGCATTCATACCAAAATAAATAAAAAAGAGACCCAAAGAAATAAAAGTCAGTGTCATAACTCATGGCATTCCATACAAGTAGAAGTTTTATTCTAGCATTGCTTGCGTTCTTGCATTTGCATATTGTCCCCTGCATTCATATATATCTAAAAAAACATATCGTTCTCATCATGCTTGCATTCTTAGAGTTAAGGGTCTAACACAATCAAAAAGTTCTAAAAAACTTCCAAAGTGCACAAGAGATAAACATTCATACGATAGTGGTAACCATAAAGAGACAATTTTTCATAGATATATCAAAGGTTCAAAAATTTTACAAGAGTACAAGAGCCTAGACAAAATGATCTCAAAAGAAGGCTCCCCATGCAAGGGGGCACAATAATGAAACATATAGGCGAAAACCTTAGGGATGGCCCCCTCCAACTGAACCATCAGGGCTCCTACTCCTCTGCCTCTAAACGATACTAGAATCTCTATGAGACCTATGGGAATGAGGAACCCTGTTGTGAGCCCGAGAATGAGAAGGACTTGTTGTGCTTGAATCAGGGTGTCGAATCCCAATGCGATTCATCTCTCAAAGAACGACATTCTCACCCCTATGGATGAGATTCTCTGATCTCAAAGAAGCATTCTCCTTGCACCCATGGTAGGTAGGACCAAAGATGTCAGTGTGTCGACCAACTCTAGCAGGTACTCCAAGATCAACCAGAAGTCGCTCTCATGGTAAACCAGTGAAAGGACCAATCAAATCAATAAAAATATCAAGAAAGAAAGTCCTCCATTCCTCAACACTACCTAAAAGACAAAGACAAAAGGAATGACGATTCATAATTTTAAGCAAAGAGGGACAATGCAAAATTCAAAAAACAAACCAGACTTACGAGGATTGTCAGACTGCCAAGAAGGATCAAAGCACCACATCTCATCATCAGAATGAGGAGGTCTAGAATCTGAAGAAGAAGTCGCTGATATCTCCCCCTCGTCAGAGTAAGCCTCCTGGGAGTCTCCAGTTGACCCATCGTCTGACTGATCATCTCCCTTAGGGACATAGTCATCATCAGTAGAATTAGAGTCCTCCACGACGACAAGTCCATGGGAAGGAGCTCATCCCCCTCCCCTCTGTCCACTGCTCGGGGTCCTAGAAGTTTTGGTAATAAAAACCCCAGGAATCAAGGGAGTCCAAACAGCAGGTCTCTGACCGACCTCGCCCATCTCCTAGACAGATTGGTAGCAAGTAGGAACTGAGGGCAAGTCCTTTGGAAAGTCACCTACTAGCTACTGAAGAACTTGCTCAACATGATGAGCCTCGACGAAACCATTACGATCAGAAAGCTCTGAAACACTATGACAATAGTCTCGAATCTACCTATTGTGAGACCAAGTGCCCTCCATATCCACATAAGGGTTAGAAATCATATCTGCATCTATAAGAGTGGCCACAATGCGTAATGAAGTATCAAAGTGGCTCACACAAGCCCACATAGTGGCTCTCAGAAGTCTATGTTTAGGAAGTGGA
Source organism: Cunninghamia lanceolata (assembly GCA_027924645.1). Taxonomy (NCBI): domain Eukaryota; kingdom Viridiplantae; phylum Streptophyta; class Pinopsida; order Cupressales; family Cupressaceae; genus Cunninghamia; species Cunninghamia lanceolata. The sequence goes on along the minus strand of BSBN01001272.1, from coordinate 11,118,037 downwards.
ACCTCCTAATATGACTTGATGTGCTCATAGATCCAATCATGATTGTTGGAAAAAGGGAGAGAGAACAAGGTAAAGTTACATCTATGTATCTTTTAAATGTTTTCAAATATGAAATAAAAGCATGTGTAAATTTGAAAAATACTTTCAATTTAAATGTAATAGTATTTCTCTAATTTAATTAATGTAGTAGAAGAAAAAAGCATGATAGAAGTAGACACAGAATTTATGTGGAAAAACCCTTGCAAAAAAAAACTCCACACCCAAAGAGATTATGCTTGTATTAATTCATGTAAATGAGTTTACAATAATATTGAAATCTTCTTTGCATTTTGCTAGCACTCCATTACTTCTTCAATCTTCAAATACCTGTCATTAACCTATAATTCATGTGATGTGATGATTTCTCATTCATGCTTTCTCATACTTTCTACCAACTCAAGGCATCATTATATAGAAGCCATGGATCTCAAACATACAATAAACTATGTCTAATAACATGAGAAGAAACCTCATGCAAATCCAAGCGCCCAATATAACTCCAAAGTTGCATGGTAGAAATCAACTGTTAACTGCAAGTCTCAACCATGGGCGTCCAAGAAGTCCCAAACAAACTTAGTTAATTGGAGTGTTATGTGACAATAACAAAGCACAACTGAAAGTCTCAACATGGACGCCCAAGAAGTCAAACTCAAACCCAATCAACTGAAGCATTATGTAACAATAACAATGCTGAACTTAAAGCTTTTTCATGAGTGTCTAGTAACTCCCAATTAGACATAATCAACTGAAGTATCACTGAAGTACCAACACACACCAATGTCATGCAAACAACATGCATCATTGATGTCCCCAATATTATTCTGTAACAACTTGTTTTATAACATACAAGAGTCATGTAACCACCTGTAGCACTATGCAAGAGTTATCCAAAATTGATCCTGAATTAGAGTGTCGTACAAGATACACAGAGTGTCATACAAGATACAACACCATATAAATGAATGCAACAACATGCAAGTCCATATAACTAACATGCGACAACATGCAAGTGACATGCAACAACATGTAAGTTCATATAAGTTCATGTAAGTGACATGCAACAACATGCAAGTCCATATAAGTGACATGCAACAACACGCAAGTCCACGCAAGTGACATGCAACACATGCAAACCCATACAAGTGGCATGCAACAACATGCAAGTCCATGCAAGCTTTTATGAGTTCATGCAAGCAATATGCAAATATCATGCATGTCTAACTTCACTGTTAACTGTCACATCATATTCATGCAAATATTATGCATCTCTAACTCCTCTGTTAACTGCCACATCATATTCATGCAACTATCATGCATCTCGAACTCCTCTGTTAACTACCACATCATTTTCATGCAAATATCATGCATCTCTAACTCTATTGTTAATTGCTACATCATGTTCATGTAAAGTGTATCAACATTATCCACTCATGCACACAAAAAAGCAAACTCCTAGTCTTCATTGGAAACACCTCTAAAGTGAGTGCCCAAATTAGCTCCCACTTCCTAGGAAGTATCACCAACTCAAGATAGACATCAAAGAGTCAACTACAAGTCTCCATGGACTCCACTTCCAAAGTGGGTGCCCAAATTGGGTCCTACCTTATAGGAGTTATCAACATGTCATAGTGCTATAATTAAATATTATTTTGTCTCTCAAGTTCCTATGTTAGAGAACACTTTCCAAGAACTTTGGAGACACATGAATTTGGTTAGGATTGCAAAGTTAATGACAACTTATCCCAACAATGATCAAAGTAGAGTCATTGAACGCAAGAGCCCTACAGCGAGCAATACGATAGAAGTCTCGGTAAACCATGGCAAGAATGTTAGCACCCCATGCAAAAATTGTACCATTCTCAATGCATTAAATGATGGGTGCCCAACACCATCTAAGACAAGAAGTAATGGTCCATTCCCCTAAAACCTAGGGGGAACTTGAAGGTGTTCCTATCAGCATCCCAATAGGTTAGAATGTCACAATAGATATGAGAGACATGATAAGTAACTAGAACTTGACAAATCCTCGCCAGACTTGCCCTCTTCAGGATAGCAAGATCATCAAGAGATAAGGAATCATACATCTCAGATAGTCATAACTGCTCACAGTTAGCATTCGAATGAATGCGCATATCATGTCATCAGAAAAGAACTTTCTATTAGATCCCATCAAACTTAGAAAAGCTTAAAAAATTATGTAACTTGTGAAAATTTCACAAAAAAACATATAAAACCTTCAAAATTGTAATAAATTGATGAATTCAGTATTCAGATTAGACCAAAATAGAGTGTCATAAATGTCAAGAAACATCAAATTTCAATAAAAAAATGAATTGGTTGGGTCGCCCCTTTCATCAGGTCAGATCTCCCCCGGGCGACCCAGATGTACAACAGGATCTCCCCTGGGTGACCCTGTTGCACAGTCAAATCTCCACTAGGTGACCCTATTGTTCAGCCAAATCTCCCCATGGCGACCTGGACTGGCAAAAGGTTCGACCCTGTTTTGCCTTCCCTCATGTTAAAAATACTTTAAAATAGCAAATTTCGACCGATTTCGACAAATGAAAGATCAATCCTACTCTAAACGACAAGACAAACACAATGCAACAAGAAAAATCAACAAAAACTAACACTTTCACAAGATTTTTCACAAAAATAAAACTAGGGTTTAGAAAAGGGGTTTTGACTGATTGTGCACTTGATTCTCAATGGCAGAAGAAGTAGCAGCCATCTTTGCAATCTCCTCGGCGATATCTTTCAACCGACTACTTGCACAACCAATTTCTTCAGCGTTTCACTCTGTTCACACTAATTTCTCCTGTATTTTCTTCTCTTAGCTTAGTTTGTTTTGTATATTTGTAGATTAGCTGTTGCTTTTATGCATCTCTTGTGCTCACGTTTTGTGTGCTTTCATCCCTACAAGTCTCTCTGACAAAAGTAAACAACTAGGTGAATTCATAAGATCCATGGTATGTTCATCATTTCAATTTTCATTACTTGTTTTTATATATTTAAATGTCGAAATAATACTAGTTATTGCAGGTACTATTGCGAAAAATCAATAACAAGTAAGGCTTATTTTGGGAATGGTATCTATGCTTCATGTAGACTACCATCCCCGAGAGGGCAAATATGTAACCACCAAAATCATGCACAGCCTCCACGAGGACCTCGATATGACTCACAATCCTTGTCGTGTACATGTAAGCGTGAAATAATGCCCTTTTAGTAGCAATTCTCTTGGTAGCATTTGGATTTTTCCTCCTCTTGTTGTTTCCCTTTTGTCGAGCTAACCTTCTCCCCGCTTTCGACGCTTTTTGACACTTATCAATTCTCATTTCCTATGCTTGTGACTTCGTCCCTAAGCCTTGTATTCGTCTATTTGTTGTGATTTGACCTTTCCCTATTGTTTTTCATCCATTCCCACCCCTAGGAGCCCTCTAGAGGACCTTCCAAGCCATCGCCAACTTTCATTTTTCAATTCTGATCAACCAATACAAATCTCCCCCTATTATTTCAGGATCTCCCCCGAGAGATCTGACTTTTGCAAATGGAGATTTGGATTTTGACTTGTTTTCGAAGGCAGTTCACCTCCTTTTCACCTAACTAGCAATCGCCAACCTCGTTTATCAGCCCAGGACTTCCCCTCTGTGGGTCGCCCATGGGTCATCCCCAAGCGACCAGGATTGGTGAAAGGGGTGACCCATGGGCGACCCTATCATTTTTCCAGTCCAGGACTTCCCCTCTGTGGGTTTTGACCCGGTTTTCTTCCTGTTTGCATGAGTTTTTGGTCTAAACATAGAGTTAACTATTCCAAGCCTCCAAGCATGCATAATTAACTCCTTTTAATCTCAACTTGTCAACTCATGCATTCTTGTTAACTTCATTTTTTGTTCAGTGATAAGCTATATTAGTTTGATCACTCCCTAATTAGCCCAGATCACTCCTTGAACTTCTAAGTTAACTATCCAATCAAGGGAGTTAACTCTCCATCCTCTCCCACCTCTCTTAGACTCTTTCAACCTATAAATACCCCTCCCTCAAGCACAAAGGGAGGCAATTTCATTTGTGCATCCAGTATTTTGCAAGTTTTTGCTCTTCAAGTAGCATTCATATGCTCATACAGGACATTTGAGTCTTTTACTTTTAATTATTATTTCATCTAAGCTTTGCTATAAGCTTCATATCGCATCGATACACTCCCCTAATTGCAAGCCAAGGTACTCACAAGCTCACATTGAGCTCACGTTCAAGCTTTCAAAAGCTCTTTTTGCATCCCCTTTCCTATTGTTGCCAAGAGGATATCCCCGATGCTACAAGAGGACTAAGAGGTTGCCAACACAAGGATTTTTGAGGGTAGTGGAAGCTCACACGTCTCATATTCTAGGTTCCTTAGTGATTTTTTTATAGTAATTAGAAAATCTCAAATTGCTCTTGAGAATAGTGAATACATGTTGTCATTTCCTTGATAGGCTAAATAGGATTTGCATGGTTAGATTAGTTTGTTTTCAAAGCAATTTCATTTTCCTAGAGTAATTGTTCCAAAAATATAGAAAATCAAACAAAAACATAGATCATATTGCATTAGTTAACTACATACTAGATTAGAAAAAAAAAGCAATTTATTTTCACAAAGATAAAAAAGCACAAAAATATTATTTTGCACTCATATAGACTTGCATGCATCCAAAAATTAAAAAAGCACAAAAACATTAGTGTCACAAGAAGGTTACAAATCCTTGATTCCAACACAAGGTCAACATTGGTTAAACGTTAGTCAAACTGTTGGTTCCAACATAAGGTCAACATAAAGTCAAACCTTACATCAAATAAACACTAAGTCAAACCCTAAGTCAAATCAAGGTTAACTCCAACCAACACTCTCTCAATTTGGGCTCACAAATGTGCTTTGGGCTTAGAGGCGAGTGGGTGAGGGCAATCCTCGAAGAGATTGAGAAAATTCACCCTAGACCACAACACGATCAACAAACGATTTAGGAACTACAACACAGGTTGAGGTTATTCTAAACACAAATCATCATCCAACAATTTGAAGAACAACTCCAACTCAACAGAAGTATCAATGAGAACAATCGTCAACCTACATAGTATTGGAATCTTCAGAATCCAAATACAAGAACAGTGACTAGTGACCCTTTAGGTCATATAGTTAATTTAACCACAACGGTCACAGAACATCAGATTAGAATCAACGCACAAGAAAGGCCCTAAGACTGACCAATAACTCTTCACAAAGTCTAGCTCTCAAGCAAGTCAGACTGCCCTCATGTCTCGCCTCCTCTCAACTAGCTACTTCCACGAGAGCAATAGTGACATAGAGGTTCACCCCGTGGCAAGGAGAGGGGTCCATGTGCCATCTAAAGCTGACTCAACCGCCCCAAGCTACCAAGTTATGTTTTTGAGTGCACAGGGACATTGCAGAGTTTGTTGCTCGATGCCTTGAGTGCCAGAGAGTCAAGGTCGAGCATTAGCATCCAGCAAGACTACTTTACCCCCATGAGATACCTGAGTTAAAACTCTTGACCAAACTATTGGGCTTTGATCCATATGTGCTCCTAATGATGTTAAAGAACATGTCATTCTTTGGGATTAGATATCTAAAACTCTTACTAATGTAGATTAGATCTTAGGAGGAGATTTCAATATGATGAAAAACCATAGTGATCACAATTGATATAATCATACGAAACTCAACAAAGATGAATTTGAAGGATTTATTGTCATAACTCTTTGGGTGTGGTTGACCCCTTATATGGCAAACATCAAGACATGTTGATAATCGGTTTACTTGGTCTAATTGTAGAGCCAAAATGGCTAGAAACGCAATAAGTTAAAAAGATTTTATCTCACAATCTTCATGTTAATCCTCCTTGTGGTTCTTTATATACATGTTGATTAATCAATTCATGATTCTCCGTCTTGTGGTTGCTCTAATGGGAATTTTGGGTTCTATACCCAAGCCACAAGAAGGAGAACCTTGAACTGAATGTTTGTGTACTACTCTTTCTCAATGCACTAAATTACTTCATCCCATTGATAGAAGAATGGTCTAGCAATGTAAGCGAAGGAAAAATCTCTCTAAGGGAAATGGGAATGTGCTAGGAAACAACTTACTTCTAATCCTAGCAATACTTTGATCTAAACTTCTATTGATAAACAATTGAATAACCTTGACACTTACAAAGAGCAAGGTATGAGAATAATAGCTAGAATTCATTAGATCAAATGAAGGTAATAGAGACTCAAAAAAATTTATTTAATTACTACAAGCATAAGAAGAAAATGTGTTCATTGATTGGTGATCAAGATTCATTACATAAATCCCTCTAAGATAACCTTAATATTCCAGGACTTCTATGGGAAACTCTTCAAAAAGGGAATCAATGAGAGGATATACAAGAAAACCTTGAGAAGAGAGTAAAAGATTATATATCTAATAAAATTGACCATTCCCCCTTTATCGCCCTCATCGCTTACCCCCCCTCCTTTTCAATTCCCAAAAGGCACCCATCCATACTCATCTCTCAGATATCAAACCATAAAATGTACTAAGTACATTAGGTCTCAATAAGTGCAATTTATAACAAACAGATCTGCTAAATAAAACAACGACAATCGATGCCTACCACATAAGAATGTCCTATCATCTCACCATGATATCTTGACATTCAACTAATGATAGCAAGATTTTGTATAGACTCATTTCCCTTGAAGAGATTGAACATGCCCTCTTTTATATGACACAAAAAAAAAATCCAAATTTTGATGAGCCCCATATAGAATTTTTAAAACTTTGTGGCCAAACATTAAAAGATGATTCTTATCTATTTTAATTAGAAGCCTATGAAAAAAATCTCTAGACCTAAGTATCAACAAAGGTTTAATTAAATTTTTGTCTAAAGGGAGGAATAAAAGCACTATCTACAAAATTATTGCCAAGGCATTAGCTATGCAAATAAAATTAGTGGTACAAAGCATCGTGAGACCAAAACAAACAAGCTTTCTTGGAGGAAGATATATTTTTGATAATCTGATTCTTGCATGAAAAACATTTGAATAAGCCCAACAATAAGTAAAGTTGTTTTGTTAGTCAAATTCAATCTTGACAAATACGTAATACATTAGAATTCCATCATCAAACTAAAACAACAGCTAGGTTTTGGGCCTCAAATGTGTGCTCACATTCAAATGTTTTTTTTTTAAATACTAATGCCCACTTGGTGGCTAATGTTTCTATAAGATCCTTTGGCAAACACTAGTGGAAAGTTGTTGTGATTAACTCACATTCTAAATTTATACTACTTTGTTTCAAGATCTCAATTGGTTCATCACAAAACAAAGTTATTAATGCTCAAGATAGTCACAATCACATCCATTGAGGGATTCCCAATTATTGGAAACAAATAAAGCATGGTGAATTAACCTACTATCTTGGCATTCTATTTAACTTAAGCTATCCCTTACTAAATTGTAAAACCGATAACAAAATAGACTTAAAAATAAATTATTAAATTGAAGTAACAAATTTATTTATTGCTAAGAAGAGTCTCACTTGCAAATAAAAAAGTTTCTTGCCACAAATGTATGCTTTCATGGAAAAATGATATGAAGGCATGATGGTATTGCCAATAGTCATCTAATTTCTATAACTTAAATCCAAAGGCAAACTTGGACAAGGAATATGTTTAGTTGCTAAATTAATCACTATAGTTGCTAAAAGTGACCAACCATGAAAAACTTTAGTAAGGCATAGTTACAACTACTCTTGAAGGGGAATACTAGAATGTTAATATTATAAAAAAGAATCTCCTTGCACCACATTTATAGATGAGAGCCTTATTTCCTATCCGATTCATTTGTAAAGATTGGAAAAAATGTGAATTTTTAAATTGATAAATGGAAAAAAAATATGAATTTTTAAATTGATAAAAGTCTTCATGACTGATATTGTTCTAAAATCTCATTCTAAAATCTTGATTGATGACTTCAAAAGATAGGTTTCTTCTAACAATTGGTGTTCTCATGAAGGTTGATTACAATGCTTCCCTAGACTCTTGACTTTTGTTGCATGTGCAAGTTCTTGTTGTGTTCCTCTTTGTTCCCTTATGGTTAAAAGGATTATTTTCATTTGGTTTAAGTGGTTTTCTTGCTAAGGCGTTTACTTACCTATTAATCTAATACTCAAGATTTTTTGTACAATATTCAAGAGAACTAGCGTACATGCCTTGTTTATGGGGTTTGGAAAGTTTCTCCTTTTCACAATTTTCTAAAATTTGTGTACCATAAGTCATTTTGAAACCAACAAACCTATTATTAAAAAAAATAGAAAGTTGAAAATATAAATCCAATTATAAAATATTGGACCAAGTTGAGTGCCCACATTCTAGGAAGTCCATGGCTTTTTTTAAATGCTCAAATACTTGCTTTGAAATTATTACACTAAAAAATAATGTTGTGCTTACAATTTCAATTAAATATGTTATCTATCTACATTTATGGAGAATCAATTTTTTTTGTCTTTTTTTGTAGTTAATAGTTTTTGTCAATAATTTGTTCTACTTAAACTCTGAAACTAGAAAATTATTTGTTCTATTTTAAAAAAAATTTAACTATTTTTGCTTGCTTTTTTTGTTCTTGTATTTTTTTCTTAAATTCCATTTCCTTTTTTCCTTTTCTTTTAATTTTCATTCTTCTAAATTTTTCCTTCATTTTTGTTCCACTCTCTTCTTGAGCTTTCGTCACATAATCATCAACATCAAAGTCTTATACTACTTTAATCTACCTTAAATTCCCACATTAATTTTTTGAGACTTTTGTCACATAAACATCAACATCAAAGTCTTATACTACTTTAATCTGCCTTAAATTCTCATATTTTTTCAATATGTCATCAAATCTTCTTGGTTGTCATGATGATTAAAAAGGCACTAATTGATTGTCTCCAAAAATATCCAAATTACCTCCAATTGACATTTTTCCTTTTCCATGGTGCTATTTTGTAGCCAACACATAATTTTAACTATTTTTCCTATCTTTAAGTAGAGTCTTGAGACTCTTTACAATCCAATATTTGGATAGGATATTTTTTTATCTATTGCCATCTTTTGTGAAATACATATGTTTATAAAATCTTCATGGAACTTTTGTTCTTTTTGATAATTATGTTGAAAATATAAATCCAACTATAAAATATTGGATAAGTTGAATACACATTCTAAAATATTGGACCAAGTTGAGTTTACAAATTCTAGAAAGCCCGTGGCTTTTTTTAAATGCTCAAAAACTTGCTTTGAAATTATTACACTCAAAAATTATGAAAATAATGTTGTGCTTACAGTTTTGATTTTATATATTATGGTGCTATTTTGTAGCCAGCACATAATTTTAACTATTTTTCCCATCTTTAAGAAGAGTCTTGAGACTCTTTACAATCCAATATTTGGATAGGATAATTTTTTTATCTATTGCCATCTTTTGTGAAATACATATGTTTATAAAATCTTCATGGAACTTTTGTTCTTTTTGATAATTATGTTGAAAATATAAATCCAACTATAAAATATTGGATAAGTTGAATACACATTCTAAAATATTGGACCAAGTTGAGTTTACAAATTCTAGAAAGCCCGTGGCTTTTTTTAAATGCTCAAATACTTGCTTTGAAATTATTACACTTAAAAATTATGAAAATAATGTTGTGCTTACAGTTTTGATTTTATATATTATGGTGCTATTTTGTAGCCAGCACATAATTTTAACTATTTTTCCCATCTTTAAGAAGAGTCTTGAGACTCTTTACAATCCAATATTTGGATAGGATAATTTTTTTATCTATTGCCATCTTTTGTGAAATACGTATGTTTATAAAATCTTCTTGGAACTTTTGTTCTTTTTGATAATTATGTTGAAAATATAAATCCAACTATAAAATATTGGATAAGTTGAATACACATTCTAAAATATTGGACCAAGTTGAGTTTACAAATTCTAGAAAGCCCATTGTTTTTTTTAAATGCTCAAATACTTGCTTTGAAATTATTATACTCAAAAATTATGAAAATAATGGTGTGCTTACAGCTTTGATTATACATATTATCTTTCTAGATTTAATATTTTTTGTGAATCATTTGTTCTATTTAAACTCTCAAATTAGAAAATCATTTGCCTCATCACTTGATGAAAAATTTGAAATTTATAGAAAATTACAAAATCCACCACACATCTTCATCAACATTGTTTGAATTCTAGAAGACCTAGAGCCAATTATAGACTTCCAATCCACTTTGAATGTATGTTGTCTAAGTAACAAAATCTAGTTTAACTTCCATTTGTTTAAAATTTGTAATTTCAAAACTTTCCTCTTTTAGTAATTCATTAATGTCAAGTGAATTGACAACCAATTAAAAACATCAATTTGGAATTTTGTTCACATTTTAAAAAAACTCATTTATATGGGTTAATTATGTAATTATTTTATTATAACTTGCTTTGCTATATGTCCCTATCCCTATCACATTTCTCTTTTTATTATAATTTAATTTGTTCACATTTTTAAAAACTCATTTATATAAATTAATTGTGATATTACAATTTATTTTGTTATATGCCCATATCCCTATGCCATTGTCCTATCCCTCAAATTTTCATGCATCTTCTAACAAATGGAGAATGCCTTTATAACACTTGAGTATTTGAATTGTCCTCATTCATACTCAATTTAAATGATTATACTCAATTTTTAGTATCTTTGATTAGTGAGGGTCGAACAAGTCAGGAAGGCCATTATAGCAAGAAAGTACTTGAGTTGTTCACATGCATACTATTTAAATGGGTATACTCAACTTTTTTCAACAAGTGAGGGAGGTGTTGCAAGTATGAGGTGAACCAGTGTTGTCATTGATGTCAACATACTTATATTGCATTGACAAGAAGGATTGGATGAGCTGTGTGCTGAGGATATTGAGAAAATTAGTCTCAATCAGGAATAGTGAAGAACAGTGATGAGAAGAAAGCAAAAATACTCAATAGGTTGAGATTCAAAAGATGCGGATTAAGAGTTTGTAGATATGAGTCTTGAGATGATCTAGTTAAGATTTCAGAGGTCCGCATGAAGATGTGAAGAAGTTGTGATCGATCAAGTAGAACCAGTTCTAGGAGATGCTCCAGAGTGACAGAGTGTTACAAAAAGGTCCGATGAGATCCGGAAGTGCATTGTCCTATTTTGCGGATTGGACAGAGTGTTTGGGATGTCCTTGTGATGTGTCATCTCGATTTGTTCATGGTTTGGAGGTCCGAAAGAACGTCTTGCAATATGACAGTGGCGACAGACTGTGTTCTTGAAGTTCCAGATGAGGAAGAGAAGAGATTCCAGTGAGTAGAGGAAGTGCGGATGTACCTAGTCATTCAGGCAGGCTTGTGAAAGTTCTTGGATCATGTTGAGGTTGTGTTGTTGGTCCGCATTGGTGGTAAAGCCCAGAATTGGAGATATTCTTCCGGATGAAGATATTCTTGCTAGCCGACCAGATGAGTTCTTCCGAATGAAGATGTTTTTGTTTAGATTGGTCGACCGGATTAATTATTTATCTTGCGAATGTTCTTGTGGTTGATTGCTGACTCAGATGATTGTTCCTAAGTCGATGCCTTGTATAAATAAAGGTTTGTGAATTCATTTCAAGTATGGTGTGGAGCGGATGAGTGTAGTATAGCGAAAGAGCGAAAGGCAGAGCAAGTGTGACTCGGACTTAAATGGAACTGATCCAGACATGGTGAAAATGTCATTCTCCAGTTCAAGTTTGTGATACTTATGATCTTGTAGACAATGTCTCTTTGTAGGCAGTGTGCCTTCTTGTGAGCAGTGAGCCCTAATTGGCATGTGCCATTCATTTTTTTTATTCTTCTAATAGAGAATAATCCTTAAGTTAATCACCCTGTGGTTTTTCCCTTAACCGGGTTTTCCACGTCAAAAATCTTGGCGTCTAATGTGTTGATATTTATCTACTCCGGTGTTTATGCTTTGTGCTTTCATGAATGGTCAATTGATATGCTGTGTTTGAAGTAGAAGCAAATTTTTGTACAACTGATTCACATCTTTAAGTAGAGTCTTGAGACTCTTTACAATCCAATATTTGGATAGGATATTTTTTTATCTATTGCCATCTTTTGTGAAATACATATGTTTATAAAATCTTCATGGAACTTTTGTTCTTTTTGATAATTATGTTGAAAATATAAATCCAACTATAAAATATTGGATAAGTTGAATACACATTCTAAAATATTGGACCAAGTTGAGTTTACAAATTCTAGAAAGCCCGTGGCTTTTTTTAAATGCTCAAATACTTGCTTTGAAATTATTACACTTAAAAATTATGAAAATAATGTTGTGCTTACAGTTTTGATTTTATTTATTATGGTGCTATTTTGTAGCCAGCACATAATTTTAACTATTTTTCCCATCTTTAAGAAGAGTCTTGAGACTCTTTACAATCCAATATTTGGATAGGATAATTTTTTTATCTATTGCCATCTTTTGTGAAATACATACGTTTATAAAATCTTCTTGGAACTTTTGTTCTTTTTGATAATTATGTTGAAAATATAAATCCAACTATAAAATATTGGATAAGTTGAATACACATTCTAAAATATTGGACCAAGTTGAGTTTACAAATTCTAGAAAGCCCATTGCTTTTTTTAAATGCTCAAATACTTGCTTTGAAATTATTATACTCAAAAATTATGAAAATAATGGTGTGCTTACAGTTTTGATTATACATATTATCTTTCTAGATTTAATATTTTTTGTGAATCATTTGTTCTATTTAAACTCTCAAATTAGAAAATCATTTGCCTCATCACTTGATGAAAAATTGGAAATTTATAGAAAATTACAAAACCCACCACATCTTCTTCAACATTGTTTGAATTCTAGAAGACCTAGAGCCAATTATAGACTTCCAATCCACTTTGAATGTATGTTGTCTAAGTAACAAAATTTAGTTTAACTTACATTTGTTTAAAATTTGTAATTTCAAAACTTTCCTCTTTTAGTAATTCATTAATGTCAAGTGAATTGACAACCAATTAAAAACATCAATTTGGAATTTATGGGTTAATTATGTAATTATTTTATTATAATTTGCTTTGCTATATGTCCCTGTCCCTATCACATTTCTCTTTTTATTATAATTTAATTTGTTCACATTTTTAAAAACTCATTTATATAAATTAATTGTGATATTACAATTTATTTTGTTATATGCCCATATCCCTATGCCATTTTCCTATCCCTCAAATTTTCATGCATCTTCTAACAAATGGAGAATGCCTTTATAACACTTGAGTATTTGAATTGTCCTCATTCATACTCAATTTAAATGATAATACTCAATTTTTAGTATCTTTGATTAGTGACGGTCCAACAAGTCAAGAAGGCCATTATAGCAAGAAAGTACTTGAGTTGTTCACATGCATACTATTTAAATGGGTATACTCAACTTTTTTCAACAAGTGAGGGAGGTGTTGCAAGTATGAGGTGAACCAATGTTGTCATTGATGTCAACATACTTATATTGCATTGACAAGAAGGATTGGATGAACTGTGTGCTGAAGATATTGAGAAAATTAGTCTCAATCAGTAAAGAACAGTGATGAGAAGAAGGCAAAAATACTCAATAGGTTGAGATTTAGAAGATGCAGATTAAAAGGTTTGTAGATATGAGTCTTGAGATGATCCAGTTAAGATTTCAGAAGTCCGCATGAAGATGTGAAGAAGTTATGATCGATCAAGTAGAACCAATTCTGGGAGATGCTCCGGAGTGACAGAGTGTTACAAAAAGGTCCGATGAGATCCGAAAGTGCATTGTCCTATTCTACGGATTGGATAGAGTATTTGAGATGTCCTTGTGATGTGTCATCTCAATTTGTTCATGGTTTGGAGGTCCAGAAGCACCTCTTGCAGTATGACAGTGGCGACAGAGTGTGTTTTTTAAGTTCTGGATGAGGAAGAGAAGAAATTCCAGTGAGTAGAGGAAGTGCGGATGTACCTGGTCATTCAGACAGGCTTGTGAAGGTTCTTGGATCATGTTGAGGTTGTGTTGTTGGTCCGCATTGGTGGTAGAACCCAGAATTGGAGATATTCTTTCGAATGAAGATGTTCTTGCTGACCAACCAGATGAGTTCTTCCGGATGAAGATGTTTTTGTTTAGATTGGCCAACCGGATTAGTTATTTATCTTGCAAATGTTCTTGTGGTTGATTGCCTACTCAGAATAGAGCAAGTGTGACTCAGGCTTAAATGGAATTGATCCAGACATGGTGAAGATGTCATTCTCCAATTCAAGTTTGTGATACTTATGATCTTGTAGACAGTGTCTCTTTGTAGGCAGTGTGCCTCCTTGTTAGCAGTGTGCTCGGACAGTGAGCCTTAATTGACATGTGCCATTCATTTTTTTTATTCTTCTAATAGAGAATAATTCTTGGGTTAATCACCCAAGACCGGTGTTTATGATTTGTGCTTTCATGAATGGTTAATTGATATGCTGTGTTTGAAATAGAAGCAAATTTTAGCAAAAGTGTGTTGAATTGTCCATATTCATGTTCAAATTTCTCATCTAATCAAAGGCTATATTCATTATTACAACATTAAAAAGAGGTTAAACTCAAAATTCCTGTGTACTTTACATGCAAGGCTCCATACAGCTGCTTGGCTTATTTTGGCTAACAGCCACTATTCAATTTTAAGTGTGTTGAATTGTCCATATTCATGTTCAAATTTTCTCATCTAATCAAGGGCTATATTCATTATTTTTAGTACAAATTTCTCGTCTAATCAAGGGCTATATTCATTATTACAACATTAAAAAGAGGTTAAACTCAAAATTCCTGTGTACTTTAAGGGCAAGGCTCCATGCAGCTGCTTGGCTTATTTTGGCTAACAGCCACTATTCAATTTTTTAAGGAGATATTTGTGGAGCTAATGATCCCAAGAATATTTTATTTTTCTGTTTATTTTAAGCAATTATCTGATATTGCAGTTTTAAATATATAAAAACAAAAAAATAAATTATCAATAAAAATTATTTATCTTATATTGCAGTTTTAAATATATAAAAACAAAAAAATAAATTGTCAATAAAAATTATTTATTACTATAAAAAATCTAGGACAAGTTTTAAAAGAAAATGAAAAAAAGGGAAACATGACATATATTTCATTGCTGTATAATTTCATAATTTCACAGGTTATTTTCAATCCCTAAAATGTAAAATGTAGCTGCTCCACTATAATAAAGATATAATCTAAATTATACCTTATTGTATAATTTAAAATTTACATGGGACCACCTGTGCTACTCAAATTTAAACAATAAATACATTTATGCAGCTGCATTGGACCATGAACTAAGTCCTAGGTGAAATCTGTCTGCTAATTCTAAATTATACTTTTATGTATAATTTAAAATTGGTATGGAACCACCTGTACTGCTACTCAAATTTAAACTGTAAATTCATATATGCAGCCACATAAGGCCATAGGATAACTCCTTGGTGAAATCTGCCTGCTAATTCACTTTTTTTTCTTCAAAATTCTTGGCAGGGTACTTCTATTCTTCTAGGTTCCTAGTTCACTTTACTGGGAAATAAAACAAAGCCATACATACTTCAAAGGCTCAATCAATTCATCAGCAATCGATGGGTCAAAATTCATGGCTGAATGCTTGCAAGGATGTACTTGAAATGTTTGCCAAGGGTCCAAGGATGTACTCAAGTTTCCCATCTAATCAAGTCCTATTGGTGAAGTCTGCCTACTAATCCAGGTAGAGTGCTTCTACTCTGATACGTTCGAAAGCTCATTCAACTCATCAGCAATAGATGGATCAAATTTCAGGCTTGAATGTTTGCCAAGGATGTACTAGAAACCCAACATTCACAAAGATTATCATTTCAAGTTTTCCGGCTACTAGTCAGGATCATACTCATATTTTCCCCTCCAGTCAACTCCTATATCGTGAGGCGTGCCTACTAATTCAGTATTTTTCCGAATTCTCAAATGTTCCTGATTCGCTTTACTTGTAAAGATGGAAGGCCATACATACTCAAAGACTCGGACAAATAATTAAGCAAAAAATAGGGCCAATGCTCACAATATGCAGTATCATAAATTATCATTACTAACAGCCCAACCTGCCAAAAATATTTCAAACTACACTCCTTATTCCTTAAGGATTAATACCTTAAATAAACTTACCCCTTACAACTTGAGCTATCACAATGACAGATTAGCAAGTGCATACTCAATGGGGAAGTCCAAAAAACGCAAATCCTTCATCTTGCTAGAAACGACAGCCTAAACTGATCTACAGTATCCAGTTTCTTGAAATTTGTATCTTTCCCGTCAAAAACTTGATAATACACCCACCTTTTAAATCCGGCGGAAGTTGGCGTGGTAAGATGTACAAAATGACTTTACATTTTTCACAATTTAGTAACCGATTGTTGAAAGAAAGTTTATGGATTAGATCATGATTTTTGGAAAAAAAAAAATTTAAAAAGCGAACCTTAAAATAATCTAGATTCAAATCATCTCATGCCGAGAAAGGATTCAATGATATTCAGTCAATACATGTAATTGGTACAGTGTTCTTCGAATGAGAACATGCATTTCCCCTATACAGAAACTTATTCGTTTACAGCTGTTTTATTTGATAAGCAAAACGTACACTGTACCCACTGAAAAATGCACAAAGACACAAATGAAAATTTTAGAATCAAATGAAAGTTCAGATTTGGCAACACAAGTACCCATAAACAAACCAACAGCACTGCAAATAATTATTTCATCTTTCAGACAAACCGTGATTTGTAACTTCAACGGAGCTCCGTGAATAAAAAGCTCCTCCGACTGGGCGTCGCAAAACAGTTTTCATCATCAAGATCAAAAACCCTAATTCAAATTCGACCATGTTCCAAAACCCTAAACTTATTAATTCAAGCCCTAACCTTAAACTAATGGTAGCCGTCAGAAACAAATAGATTGAATCATCTTCATAGACAGATATCTCCGATGACCGTCGTGAAAACAATCGATTTTCATCATCCAGCAGAAAATTTAAACTAGAAAAAAAAAAACAGATGAAAAGGAAAAAAACTGCGATTCTCTCAGACAAATGCCTCAATTTACATCACAAAGAATGGAAATAATCAGACTCGTCATCAATTTCACATCACCGAGAATCACCGAAAAACAAGAGCTACTCTAACAACTTCAGATAAAACATCACGCGGAACACATCATATAAACTTCCATACGCATTAAGAAAATCAAAACAGCAACAGATAAGGTAGAGAAACCATGACCTGTTTTGCTTATCCAAAGCATCCTGAACGCTGAGAAAGGCTTGGGTGTGAATATATATTTATGTAGAAATGCCAACGATCGAGGATTTAGAGGACATTTTTTTACAGCGTTAGGGTTTACATCCTCGTTAACATTGAATTAGGGTTTCTGAACGTTAGGGTTTTCCCCTAGTCATCGACGTGGTACAGCTATTAGGGTTCTATTTTATTTCGAGGGGATTTTATTTTATTTATTTTCTCAATTAGCCGAATAGGCTTCTTGTAGAGCATTCACTCTCGGAAAATTGTTTCGCGATGTTTTTTTTTCCCGGTCGTCTGATTCTTTTAATTTCTCGGCACCGCTATCGGCTCTATCTATTGCACCCTCTAAAGGTGAAAGTGCTGGTTGAATATTTTAGAGTTAGATTTCTTAACTTTGGTATAGGAACATCATGTGATGCAAAAGATGGTAAGAATGCACATTAGCACTTGATTAGTCTTGCCTTAGCTCACCTTTTCCATACCCCAAAACTTGGCAAAAAAAAGTAAGCCAAGGCAAGGTTGGTCGGGCTCGTTGGGTTGGGTCACAGGGACACCACTATTTTAACAAAAAAAGAAGAAGAATGGATATCTCTAGGAGATGTATCAAGAAGCCTAGGAATGTTCATTATGAGTTCTATGGAACGACTACCATAGGATGAAAGATATGAAACATCAAACGAACACATGCTAAGTCACTTAAAATGAATTTATGTACATCAACTTTTATTAAATAATGGTATAAAGATAGATAAACATTAATAAATATAGTATATCATTTTGAAGGAGAATTAAGAATTAAACTTTGATTTAGTATCATGCAAATAAAATAAATTTATAAAAACGTGTAAATATTTTTAAGTTAGTTCAAGTTAGAGTTTTGTAATATATGTGTATTCTAATGAACATACATCTAACAAGGTAAGTGTGAAGTTCAAAAGTGTAAACATTGCACTTTTACCTTTTGTTTGCATGTTGTGTAGGTACCTTAAGTATATTGTCCTAACACATAATTTTGATTTTTTTGGTGCTTCCTTTGACCCTAACTAGATTTAGCATTCAAAAATAAGATTTAACCTCTATTCAAACAATTCACACATTATAGAATATCAGTTCCTCTATCAAGTTCAAGATCACAAGTGCAACCTTGACCCAATTCAATGTTGCATATGTGAGAGTGAACCGCTTTTTCAATATTTAAATTCAATAATAGGCCCAATATGTTTTAGTTCTAACTAGTTGTCATTCACTAACTCCCACACCAAAACTTTAAATTATGCACCTACAATAAATATAAAAGAACATCACCCCTGGGTCATTTGAATCGTCCTTGTATCCCATAACTCTACCACATCCACTACCACAAATTGTCACTTAATAGTTACAATTTAGCTACTTGAATCAATAAATAGTGAAACCCTAACTCTTGCACTAAGTCACTTTGGCGTCCATTGTATTGCACTCTAATGAATCAAGTTTTAAATCTTAAGAATCTAGCATCATCGCAGTCACACCATTGTCAGTTGCATTTGTTTCTTGTTGTCTTTCAACTTTATCAAATTTGTTTCATCAATCAACAACCCTTTCTTGTAATCAAAGAAGTGTTAATGATTCCTCATTGTCATAGCAAGTTCCAATAATATTATTCAATGCACCAAGTTTCCAATTGCAGTACAAACATCAAGTGAAACTTTATTGTAGGTAGAGAAGTTATAAGAATCACAAGGGTCATAACAATACAACAAAAGTTCATATTTGCACCAAAAGGCCAATCCTACAGGTGTGGCCTTGACCTTAGATGAATTCTAATAATGACCCAATTCATATTTCATCATTTTTCTTATGGTGCATTTGAGTTTAAGTGATTTTAAATTGTGCTTCAAAAGTTGTGATCAAAATGGTGGACTTATCTATCAACCATCAAAATTACTTATGTCCTTTTAGTCCTCTTAATTTATAAGTTCCTAAATTTTGTTGGTTAATCTATCACATCTCTTAATTAAGTTAAACAGATTGTATTCCTTGTTATATTTATCAAACCTAATATCATAATGAAATTTTCTTGTATCCTTCCATACTATCATTCTAGCCGATGAAGATAGACTTCTCAAACTCAAAATCTAACTTGGATCTCTTGTCCTTGGGCATATGCACACATGCGTCATAGTCGAAAACCCTGACATGTTGCAATGAAGAATTCATTCCTAACCATGCCTCCTTAGGGGATTTATTTGCAAGAGCTTAAATAAGAGATCTATTAAGTAACAAGTTGTGCTCATAGTTTTTGCCCATAATTTTATTCCAAACCATCTCCACAGAGCATGCTTCGAACTCTCTCCATCTACATGTTTAATCTCTCTACAACTCCATTTTGTTGAGGAGTGTATGGACTTATCATATGACTCACAATGCCATGTTCATTGCAAAAGATATCAAATTTTACTAAACATAATTATCCACCATTATTTGCCCTCAACACCTTAATCTTCCTTTTTTCCCAATTCTCAACAAGAGACTTAAACTTTTTAAACTTTTAGAAGACCTTGAATTAATGTCTGAGGAAAAATACCCATGATTTCTTAGAGAAGTCATCAATAAAAGATACATAACATAGAGTTTTTTCTAGGGATGTTACATCCACAAGACTAAAAACATTTCTATGAATCAGATTATATTTTGAATAAAACTTGAATAAAACTTAACTTGATTATCTTTTCCATATACACAATGTTCATAAAAATAAATATCTAGGGAATAATCAATTAGCCAATCTACTAAGTTTTTACACTTTAATGCCCTTAGGCCTTTCTCATCAATATAGCCAATACACTTGTGCCACAACATGCTCTTCTTTGCTAGTTATGATTCCCTTAATCAAGAGTCTTGAAACTATTACATTCCATGGTGCTAGCATTCAAATGGAATAGAGTTTTAGAATGAATTCCCTTAGCAAAGATCATGACCCTATGCACCATCTTGCATCCATTTTTGTTGAAAACTACCTACACACCAATATCATTCAACTTACTTATAGAAAGAAGGTTCCTTGCCAAACCCATAATGTGTAGAGCATTGGAGAGGTTTTTGGTCCTTTTGTCTCCAAACACAAGCATGAATCTACCTTGTCCAATGATTTTGAGAGAATAGTTATATCCTAAGTAGACTTTGTAATGCCTACCTGTGTTAAATCTCACCCTATCTTGTTTAATAAACGATTAAATCATGCATTATCTATATTATTATGATGTTGTAATTATATGTTATTGTGTATGCAAAAATATGGAATCAATAATAAAGGACAATACACAATGAAAGTACCTATTCCATACTTAAACACAACCTCATCTAATGATGAAAGATCTAGGAAATATAATGAAAATAATTAAACAATCCTATGATATTTGATAATGATTTTGATATGTTGGTTGCTATTTTGGCAGCATAACATTAGATAAAAATGATAGATAAAATAATGAGAGATCTATGAGGATTTTGACAACATGATGTTTCATAAAAATGTGATGATCAAATGACTTAGTTGAGGCTTGATTTATAGAGGTTGGATATGATGAATGAAGGGCTAGGATTAAAAGATTAAATTAATGGCTAGAATTGGTTGAGAGCACATTAGGGCAAAGATAAGGATTTTTAGGGCAACAAAGGAAGCTTCTAGGGCTTATCCTTATGTGAATGGCTAGGATTGAGAGATGTAGTATGAAATGAATGGTGGAGATGAACACTTAGTTTGACTTTTGTGACACTCATTTATTATTGTGGCAAGTGGATGAGGATAAGAACAAGCTAGTCATGTGACAATAATTAAATTAAATTATTTAATTATTTAATTAATTATTGGAGAGGAGATGATGGGAGGATAAGTTAATTAAATAAATAAGATATATTCAATTAATTTGGCTAAAAGAGATAAATGGATTAAATAAATAAATATAATTTATTTATTTATTTTGGGTGATGGAGAAAATGGATTAATTAAATAAATATAATCTATTTAATTAATTTGGGAAAGAGATTAAGGGACAAGGTGTTGCAAGATGAATGTCTAGGGGATGTCAAAGGGTTTTGAGGACATGGTTAATTTTAGTTGTCTACATTTTACCCCTCTTTGAGATGATGTTGCGACTAAAAGAAGTAACATCATTTCAAAGAAAATAAGGTATGGATGATGGGAAAAAGGATACCCCAACCACTTGGAAGAGTGACAAGGAGGAATGATGTAAGGATAGGAGATATGGGATGCCCCCTCGAGAGGATAGGTAGGTTGGAAGTCTCAAAATGGATGAAACATATTGGTCAAGGAGATGGAGCAAAGATAAGGGATGGATGAAGGTGGATGTAAGAGAAAGGATGGATAAAATGGATGAATGATACGTTATGTTTCATTAAGTGAACAACCATATAGTTTGATATAGCACTAGACATTATGCACCAAGGTATAAAGACCAGGGTGACGATGTGTCATGTGCATGAAAGGACTAACTCAAAAAATATAAAAGGTCACAAGCACACATATGCCTTTGGGCACCATGATATGGAAGACCATGATGTCATTGTAGCAATATGTTGCAAGGACTTGATACTGTAAACAAAAAGGTTATCCTTATGCATGCCCAAAATAATACAACCTTGTCTAGACGTGTGAGGAAGGAAACTTAGAGCATTAACATCCAAATGCACAAAAGATATGAAATGATCTTAGATGTAAAGGATGACTAGTATGCAAAAAGCTATTCCACCACACACAAGATATAAATATTAGCTGGAGTAATAAGAACATCCAACAAACACACAAAAATGCAAGATTAAATGATAACACATATAAACAAGCAAGCATGCACAAATGATTCAAAAACAAACAAAATATTGCCCATGTCAAGTTGTTAATCGATGATTGATTGATTGATTAATGATTAAGATAGGATAGTGTTGTCATTGCAGGGAACGATATATTCCTAGATTAACACAAGGATGTGGGAATGATATATGCTATTGATGATGATTATGATGATTGATTGAAAGGTTGGGTTAACAACAAGGTTGGAAACAAAACCAAGGATGCAATTGGATAATTTGACTAGATTACTTAGCAAGATTATGGATTAAGGATGGCTTGCATTTTGATTTATTTCTTGAATTTTTGTTGAGATATTTGATTATTTTAGATTTTTGGAATGTTTTATTTTTTTTCAGAATTTTTTGAAATGCTTTTGATTTTTTTTTTTTTTAGCATATATTTTGGGATGGGAGTGGGTGATTGTTTTATTATGGGGTGGAGGACAAATTTTGGGGATGCTATGAAAAATGTTTAAGGCCATGGGTGTAAGATAGAATATGTGATATCAACATATGCAGATGGTCATGTAACATGCAAGTGTATGAGGCCTAAAGAGGAGGAACATAGCCATACCGCGGACAACCAAGAATTTACAAGGAAACCTATGCCCAAAGTAAAACACAATTTGTTGCCCCCAAGTAGAAGTGGGGTGAAAGCATGAAATGGGTGGGATGTATATGATAGGTAGGGGAGGGAAGACTCTGAAAAATAAAGAGGATGGTAGATAAGATATGGGATGGAATATTAATACTTTAGATGAAAGATGAATGATGT
The DNA here is from genome assembly GCA_027924645.1 of Cunninghamia lanceolata. NCBI lineage: Eukaryota > Viridiplantae > Streptophyta > Pinopsida > Cupressales > Cupressaceae > Cunninghamia > Cunninghamia lanceolata. The sequence goes on along the minus strand of BSBN01001272.1, from coordinate 11,094,977 downwards.
GGGGAGCATGGGACAAGTGACCTAGAGGTTAATGGAAGTTGACTACTACACATGGCGCCTGCAAGTAGGTTTTCACTATGGTACTTATCAAAGGTGCCACAAAAGTGGTTTTCACCATAGGACATATTAGTTCTCTTTACCATATTTTTTTTCGTATTGGGATATTGCAACAAGCTAAGCATGGAAAGGTATGATATCAGGCGGAAGTGTGGACTTTGGAACAAGTGGACAATGATCATGATGGTGGTTGAAATTTGGAAGTTGCATTGCAAGGATAATGTCACTAGGATGGGCACAAAGAATAATATCATGCACCCCCTTAAGTGCAAGATTAGCCTATTTTGTGTTTAGGCAATGTAAATGGGAACCATCGTAGCCTTGTTGATTATGGATGGAATGAAGTGTATTTGGGATGTGTTGGTGCCTACATGAACATTCAGGTTTCAAGCAATTAATTTTGCAGGCACCTTCCCAAAAAATTCTAAGTTAGGGTTTCTGTCACCCTGATATTCTTGCGGGGGCTCATATTTCATATATGACCCGATATTCTGAATGGGGGGGTCATGTTTCAAATATCGGGTGATCTTAGATAGGATCACCCCGATGTTGTTTTATCACCTCATGTTCTCTTGATCACCCCGAAGTGCGGACGTCAATTTTACATAAAGGATGATATTTGCCTGTCTAGCGACCTGATTTTTTCTTGCAGGGGGGTGATATTCCAAACATCAGTCATCTTACAAATATCACCCTATTTTGTCAATATGATGATGACATGAATATGATTAGGAGGTTCATCGGTGAGTATTTGGTATACATATGAGCAGGAGGATCTTTCTCTGATGCATCGGTTGCGCCGATGAGGGTGGTCATCAGGATGATTTTGAATATCAGGTGATGCGGTCTGGTGATTTTTCTTATCAGGGTGATGTTTCTGACAAGGGTGATATTTCGCATCAGGGTGATGTGAGATATCAAGGTGATATTACATGTCAGGTGATCATGAGGGTGGATCATTAGTGGGGGAGGCAATATCGGTGCGAATGAGGAGATATCATGATGAGGTCTAAACTGGCGTCGTCGGGAGCAAAATCACCGACTATCATATATGCTCACGACCTAGTTTATGAAGTGTTAGAGAGGTCGCTGCAGGACGAATGTGGGATAATTAGTTACCACATGATTTGAAAAAATTAGGTCATATTTCTTGGTGGGAAAATTTCTAAAGCACATTGTCTACTGCATTTCCCAAGGCCGCTGGTTGGTATGCCTTTAATGGCGAATGTTACAGGGTATGGGCGAAGGCATGGATGGATCAACCACCTGATTGAAGATGTGAATCCCCAGACGGCGACGCTGGGCTCGAGTCCAACCACTCTCTGCCTCCTCTCCCACCTGTTGCATTCAATGTGTTGAGTGCCATTTCTCATAATGCACTGTATCTAGCAAATTTTGAATTGCCATGTGATTAATGCTGAGTGCACCTTCCTTGTTGTATATAGCAAGCTGTGTGACTCATTTTCGAGGGGGTTGAAGACTTGGGTATTTTTGTGTGAATAGCGAAAAACAGGGCATTTCCTTGTTGTCTTGTCTCATTTTTGGAGTTTATGAGTTGCATCATGAATGTACATTGCAGATATTTTTAGTTTCATTGTTGTTCTATATGAAAAATGCTCTTATGCATGTGTTTAGCTGCTTGTCTCCATGTGTTGCATGCTTTTTCTTCTTTTGAATCTGGCTACTAAGGGTTTCTCAGGTTTTAGGGTATGGATATCTGTATCACATGCTTCATCTCTAACTTCCATTCAAGGAGTGGATTAAATTGTTTTAGGTGAAGTATGGAGAAGGCTGTGTGTCAGCTAGGATATATGTAAGTAGAGGCAGCTAAATACATATTCTTGGGTGATGTTTGTAAGGCAAGCATCAATCTAACCTCTTGAAACTTGAATCCAAAATGCAATCCATTCTTTTGTATATGTCTAGTTGACTCCTTGCCCTAAGATAGGCATCGGTCTGCTCCTGGGTTAGTAGTTATGACCCAAAACCCCTTGTCTTGCATCCAAAACATAAAATCCATCTTTTCATAACTTCCACTTGTTAGTTTGTAGGAGTAGGATTATGACCCCTGCATACTCTCATCCACAACCAAACAAATATGTCCAAGAATGTTGCCAACCTTGTGATGTATCATGCACATCTTGGTTCACACATGAGAGTATTCTGCTTGTTGTCAAGCTAAATCTTTCTGTCATTGGGCTAGTCAATATTACATCTTTAGCTATAGGGATACCCCCTTGGTGCGGCAGAACTAGAAGTGAAGGGGAGGCAGCTCATGCAACCTCCCGTATCTATTGGCCAAATCTGCCTATGCATTGGAGCTGGCAAACCCTCTGTCGATTCAGATACCAACAGGATGGAAGCATGTAAGGTGGTAGAAGTGTTATGCAATGAAAGTGATGGGGGACCAACAATCTCACTTTTAGGAAGTTTCTTTGGATTTGCTTTGATACTCAAATGGATTTGCTTTTCTTCAAGTAAATGCTCTTTGGATGCGAGAGGTGAAATGGATTTTTCTTTGACATTGGATACCCCGTGATTTCTTTCTTTGAAGTCTCACGCTTTAGGATTTTTAGGATTTTTTTCTTTTGCAGGCATAGGACTAAGGATTTCAATATGCATTTCATCATTGTGACAAGTAGTGTGAGAGATTTTATTTTGTTGGTCCCATGAAGTGGAAGTGGAATATGGCAATGAAGGCTTAATGGTGAAGATGGCATGGTCATAGAATAAGGATGAAATGTCAAGGTCTTCGAGAGAGGCATTGATGGTCCCATCAATAGTACTTTCAATGACATTAGAGGGTTCATCAAGACTTGTAGAGGGAACATAAGGATCCTTAGCTTCCACACTAGAAGGCATGTATCCTAGACCATGACAAGTGTGGTGAAGTGGTTCAACATGGCAAGAATTATTTAACTCATATTCTCCACAACCTATGTCAATAATCTTGACTTTGGTAACTTTAGGATCTTTAGAGGACAATGAAGTGGAAGCGAGGTCATTGGGATGAATATAAGATGTGGAAGAGTTGACCTTCTCCTTAATGGAAATTTCATTGTTAGGATAAATTTTATCTTTAAGACTAGCAACTCCCAAGGCTCTACAATATGCAAAGGGTTTAGGATCCGCTTAGATAGTAATTTCAACGCCATTATTTGGGAACTTGATACATTGATGGTAAGTGGTGTTATAGAGTAAAATGTGTACACTAGCATTTTACACTTAGTTTAGCATCTGGTTGGACCTAATTTGTTGCCTTTGTTAATTAGGACCTATTTTAACACCTTTTTGAGCTTAAAATGATAAAATCTCGATCTTGATGAATAAACTCGATGAAATCAACTTAGGACTGGTCTAAGCCCACTATAAATTTCGTACTCCACATAGTTTGTGGGCTAAAGGTTCAAGGCGCCCAAGCGTCCTGGTCCCAGTGGGGATCTTTAGCCCTCTTTTGTAGTGTCTACTTGGGACACTTCCTTAACTTGTATTTGTCAGCCTAATTGTGTTTTATTTATCATGAGTGAGTGGGAATGCATATTTAAAGGAGTGTTGTCTAGTTCATTTTACACCTAAGAGAATAATGTTAAGTTTGCTCTCATATGGTGTTCTATGCTAAAGTGTTTATTCATGCTTGAAAGTGTTATCTACTTGTGGATGCTATTGAAGTTTGTTTAAAGGTCTTGAAAGGATTTTCAAGCCTTCTTCATCACTCTCCTTTGTTGGTGTGGGATCTTGAGTCATCTTCATAAACTAAGGCTATGTCTCTTGTGGTAATCATCATCATCATTATCATTCATATTTCTATCATATTATTATAGCTATTGCCTCTACCCTCCTAGGGCATGCACTCTTAGATCTAATCATTGTTGTAGTGGAGGTGGGAACACCAACACGGGGTTTGACTAAGGCAAGCCCTTATACACAACACAACCTTTTCCTCTTTCCTTGTGTGCAGGTCAGAGAAACAGGTTTATGAAGCTAATTTATGGGAAGAAGGTAGAGTAGACATGTACAGGTCTGGTGATATCTGAGATTTGGCAAAACCCTAGAAAAGGTCTAGGGCACCCAAGTGCCCTATTCTTGAGCATTTCTACTATAAAATCTAGGTTCTGAATCCTTCTCTTATCCCTGTTGTATTTTTTGTTTCCTGAGATCCTCTTCTGGTAGTTAATTATAGTATGATCTTGGTTTTCTAGAGTTTGACCATTAGTCCTAGCTTGCTTGTTTGGCCTTGGTTGAACTTGGTTAATCCATCTATATACAACAAAAGGGAAAACCCCCTGTAGTTTGACCCTCCTTCTTGGGTAGAAGCCAAGCTCGGTTTGTGCCCCAATATTAGTAGAAGAGGGTTTGACCTAGTTTAACTCCTTAGGCTAGATCACTCTTTTCCACTAAACATTTTGGTGAACTCATCGTTTCTTGCACTTTTGCATCCTTCTTCTCTCAGATCTGAGTTGTTTATTACTCTAGATCTGATTGGGAGTGATTTCATTAATCTTTTTGCATACATACATGGTAAAATTTTACATAGTTTCAAAACTAGGGTTTGTGAAAGTCTTGCATTGTTAGACAATCTAAGTAGTTTTGAACCTAGGGTTTATAGATTTGAGGGTTGTTTCAGATCTTTTTGCATTGAAATATTGGTTGCATTTGTTGTACCTTATCATTCTATTTGTTCAAAACATTATTGCATCCTTGCATTTGAATTTTGAAAAAGAAAAAACTTAATTCTAGAATTTGAAAAAAGCATAGTTGTTACTTTGTTTGCATCTCATAAGGATAGTTCATCATAACATAAGTTAATTTTTCTAATTTTTGCATTAGATCCGATTAGTATTTCAGCATTTATTCATTTCATAAGTGTTGCATTGTGCATTTGAATCTTGTTCATTGCTAGAAATTGTCAAAAAAGTTGCATTTTGTGAAAACTTAGTTGGTAGTGGAATCTAGGGTTTATGATTGATGGTTTAATTTTAGATTTTTCTGCTATTATTTTCATTCCAAATCAGAATTCGCATTGTTCTACAACATTATAGTTGTCATCTTGCATTGAAAATTGAAGATAGGAACAATTTTGAGTTGTTGCATTGTTGGAAAAAGCATTAAAATTTGGGTCTGATTTAAGCATTAGTAGTGTTGATATTTAAGTGAATTTGAGTAGAATTGAATTTGATCAAGGGTATATTATTGCTTCACTTCAACAAAAACTCAAATATTTCTTTTACTTCGTCATTCATTTCTTCTATTGGTGCATCTCGTGTGTTACTAAAGCTTATAGACGCTTTATGAGCTTTGTGACCCGGTGCCCCGATTCTAACATTCTTGTGCAAAGAAGTCATCAAATTATGGGTTATAATGCTTTGCATAATGATTATACCAATACATCAGAACCCCAAATTCCTAGGCTTATCACACAAGAAGGTCCATCAATTCTTCTTGATATCCCTACTTTGCATCTTCCTGAAGCATCAAACTTCCATGAATCCATCAACATTGATGACCTTGTGGCTCATGTTCCTGAAGCTCAAATTCAAAGATTATACATGGAGTTGGCTAATTTCCAGCAATTTGTAAGTGCATAACACATAGCTAAGGAGGTCATCCCTGTTGTTGAGAGTCTACAAAGTCTTTTGCTCGAAGGTCAAGAAGGATTGGAAGCCTTGCACGGCCTTGCTCATATAGTGCATAACAATAATCTATCTACATCTAGTTGAACTAAAATCATCACCAATGTCACTTCTTCTAATCAAATAGGGACTCAAGTGTCGACACCCATACCTACACTCCCTATTCCTACTTATACTTTACTATTATCAGCACTACTACACAACCAAGTAATAGTGCTACTACATGTGTTGGGTTATCCACTAGGAATCTTGTTTGCTATTATAGTACCGTTCCATATAGTTACACACCTAATGTTACTCCACCTACATCTAAACCTCCTATCACTTTCCAAAAGGCTACTCATACACCATCACCTAGCCCTTCCAATTCATTCCAATCTCTACCTGATTCAACTTCTGATCCTATCATAAACCAATTGTTAAAAAATATGACCTCCATCTAACAACAATTGGTTAGCATGAGTAATAGTCCACCTAAACCTAGTATGACAACACATTATATCCATAGCCCTTTGTCCTATTCCATCCTAAGAACTCTAATGCCTGAGAAGTTTGAGACCCATCACTTTGAGAAATATAATGGGAAGGGAGACCCTAACAACCATGTGGCAGCGTTTACCGCTATGTGTAGTGATTTCTTCTTTGAGGATGCAATCTTGGCAAAACTCTTTCCTAGGTCACTAAAGGACACAACCTTGGATTGGTTTTTATTGCTACCTCCTAATTCTATAACTTCTTTTTCACAATTAGTTAACAAGTTCCCCAAGCATTTTCAAGCGAACATTAGACCTCAAGTCTCTTTGACAAACTTGGTTCATTGCAAACAAGGAACGAAAGAGAAAATAACATATTTTATGGGTTGTTATCAAGCCCTCTTCTCACAAATCCAATATTCTATTTCGGATGCTAATGTGCAAAGAATCTTTATAGGAAACTTACAACCTCACATCTGTGATAAGATATTGTTGATGCGATATGATTCATTCACTCATCATTGCACAACTCTTTGTGATTATCAACTTTCGGTTAGTCAGTATGAGCATAATCCCTTATCGGCTCCAATTTGTCAATCTGAGGCCTTTCATAATCATTCTTTCAAAAGACAAAACAAAAACTTCATCAAGATAAATGAAATTTCAGCGAATAACATTAGAAAACATGTGGTGGCAGTGTCATCTCCTGCTCCCACCCTTTACAAGTTGAAACCAAAAACAAGAAACTTCACACCGTTATCAAAATCTCTCTATGCTATCATGACACAACTTTTGCAAAGCAATCTCATCAAGCTTCCACCCGTTAGACCTCTCGATCCAAGCAAGATGCAATCATCTTCCTTTGATGTAAAGGCCTTTTGCTAATTTCACTGCTTTGTTGGCAATGACACTAAAAGATGTATGAGTCTCAAACATGAAGTTCAAGACCTCATCGACTCCAATGTCATCTAGGATGTCGGTATGAATGATAAAGGGAATAAATTGGTGGTTTCTCCTAATCAAAATCTTTAAATATATACTGATCCTTCACCTCATCACGAGTCTAATATTTTGAATAACTTAATCCTGGTTCTGAATCCTTCTCTTATCCCTGTTGTACTTTTTGTTTCCTGAGATCCACTTCTGGTAGTTAATTATACTCTGATCTTGGTCTTCTAGAGTTTGACCATTAGTCCTAGCTTGCTTGTTTGACCTTGGTTGAACTTGGTTGATCCATCTATATACAACAAAAGGGCAAAACCCATGTAGTTTGGCTCACTTTCTTGGGTAGAAGCTAAGCTCGGTTTGTGCCCCAATGTTAGTAGAAGAGGGTTTGACCTAGTTTAACTCATTAGGCTAGATCATTATTTTCCACTAACCAAGTAGAATGTATGGCTTGCATAGCATGGATCCAAGGGTGACCGACTAAGATATTATATGGAAACTCAAGATCAGGGACACAACATGTAGTGTGTAAAAGGATAGGTCCAACTTGTATAGGAAGACATATGGTGCCTTCACATTCTCTCTCAATAGCATCATAACCTTTTATAGTATGAGGGCATGCTTCCAAGTTAGCTTGTGAATATCCCAATTTTTATATTAACTTCAAGGCACATAGGTTCAAGCCAGCTCCATTATCCAAAAGGACACGTTTAACTTTGGTTTTGGAGATTAGGACCTCTATGTGAAGGGCATTGTTATGAAATGGATCAATAGATGACATGTCTTGTTGGGTAAAGGCAAGGTGATAAATGGAAGGAAAGTGACTCACAAGGGATTGGAATTGATCAGGGTCGATATCATGTGGGACTTGGGAGTCTTGGAGGACACGGTCCAATATGGCTTTGTGGATGGGGGAAACCTTGAGGAGATCTAAGATGAAGATTTGTGCAGGAGTCTTCCCAAGGTGATCAAGGATATTATAATAGGATGGTTGTGAGGATGAACAAGATGAAGGTTGGGGGATAGTAATGGTTCTGCAATGAGTGGTGATAACACATCTAGGGGATGTGACTCTAATGGTGGTGGTGGCAACTTGTGAAGGATCACAATCAATTTTTCCTATGGCATTGTCATAATCAATAGGGATTTTGTTATAGCGAACATTATTGGCATGATTATTTTGGGATTGATTGGGATTGGTGGCAATGGACTTGGTTTGATGATTTGGAAAAGAATCCTTATAAACACCCAATTATGCATTAGAAGAGGGGTTAGGCTTAGTATCAACCTCCAACTTTCCTTGATCAATAAGATCTTGAATATAATGTTTGAGCCTCGTACAATTATGCGTAGGTGACCATGGACACGATGATAATCACATTATTCTTGTTCATTACACCATGTGGGCTTGGACTCATTACCAACATAGGGTCTTGTATAAGGGTATGTGACCATATCAGCTTGCACAAGTTTTTGAAAGAATGACTCGATGGGCTCTCCTAAATCTATGAAATGTCATCGTGAATTTGGAGGTTCAAAATTGTCACTCAAGAAAGGAGATGGTACTAGTCGAGAAGACTTTTGGCACATTAGGTTGGGAAGCTTGAGTTGTTTGGAGATGCTTAACATCGGTGACTCCATCATTAACCACATGTTTATTCTTGGCCCAATGTTTAAATTTATCATTTGTATGGCTATTATCTTTGGTTTGAGATTTGATTAAACCTTTAGAGATAAGGGCTTTTTCAATGGTGATTCATTTCTCAATGATCTCCTCAAATGTAGAGAGATAATGGATTTGAGGATGAAAGCCCATTTTTTTATTAAGGTTTTGGATGAAGACATTAACCAATTATTTTTCAGGAATAGCCCATGTGATTTGACTTGCAATCCCTCTCCACCTTTGTAGGTAAGAAGCAAAGCTTTCTCCATTATGTTGCTTTGCATTACAAAGGTCTAACATTGTGAATTCATTTTCAACATTATAGGAGAAATGAAGGACAAATTTCTCGGATAGGTCGGGGAATGTTGTGATGGTGCCGGAAGTAAGATGATCAAACCAATCTAAAGCTTGTCCCACCAAACTTAGTGGAAAATTTTTCAAGAGATAAATGTCATAATGGGAAACCTCTTGACAAGACATAAAGAATTGTTTGGCATTATCCCTAGGGTCTCCTTTTCCATTATATTTATCAAATTTAAGTACCTCATAATTAGAAGGAAAAGGAGTTGTCATGATGGAATGATCCAATGGATAAGGACAAAAGTCTTCAAATTTGGAATGTTTACATTGGGTTCCAATTTGAAGTTTTTGAACATCATTTTCTACCATCTCTTGCATTTTATGATCCAAAGGAGGTGGGTTTGGTGATGATGAGGTGGAGTTGATAGGTCCTTGTGATAAGGGTTGTGTAGTGATATGTGACATCTGTTGAGAATTAAGGTGTCTCAACCTTTGCAGATTCCTAGTATTTATTATTTGATTATGTATTTATTTATTTGCCTATGTTGTATTTAATTTTACTCATCTGGATTTGTCATTTAGTGTGTGGTGGCATGTTGAGATGTCATCCCACTTGGAAGATGACTTGGTTGGACAAGTCAACACTTGAGAATGTAGGCGTCCCATTTGAGGTGGCACAAATATGCCACGTGTCGACATCTTGTGGCTTGTGTAAGAGGTTATGACATATGACATAATCTATGACATGTAAGAGCTAGAAATAGAATAGAGATTCTTATGACAGGTGAGACAAGTGTCATGAAGTATCTTTTGCATGTGAGAAGGCAATCCTAGGCGCCCAAGTTTGACTGACAAGTTGCAAGAGGAATATGCTATTATTGGTTAGTTATGGCAGATTCTCTTACAGCTATAAGTACTATCATATATGACATATTCTATGATAGTTGTAAGATGTGTAAGAGCATTTGTCATAGTCTAATCTTGGATGGAGTGCCCCAACTTGGGAAAGTTAAACTTATAGGTTATGACGGATGTAGGAGGGTCAAGTGCATGTTGAACAAGTGTCACTTCAGGGACAAAGGCGTTGAGAAATGGGCCATAGGCCAAGTTGGATGCCCACCTCTAGAAGCTTCCTATGTTAGCCTTATAACTCTATAAATACAACTGCTTGGAGTAGTGTATGTACGGTTCATTTACAGATACCATTATGTTGTCGAAATTACTCCAATAATCAACATTTATGAACTCCTAAAAGAACTTGCATTGCAAGTGTGTTGTAATCTTCTTTGTATTTGATAACACATTGTGCTAGTTTTGGAATGTGGGGTTTTTCACCCGAAAGGGTTTTCCCCACGTATATCTTGTGTTGTGAGCATTGTACTTGTTTTTGATGTATTGTTACCTTTCTATCAGTGTGCATCTTTTAATCTGTAATTGTAAAGGATTAAAATTTGCATCTTTCCTCATTAGATCAGTGTAGGAAGTTGTTTCATATACCTTGCTTCCTTTCAGTTGGTATCAGAGCCTGATCACCTTTGGTTCTAGTTGTTGGGTAGAGGGTTTTTTGAGTTGATCTTCATTTGAGTGAGAGCTTGTGTAGAGGATTTTAAAATCTTTGTTGCAGGAAAGAGATGGCGAGCACATCTGGGAGATTTGATATAGAGAAGTTTAATGGAGGCAACTTTGAGTTGTGGAAAATCAAGATGCAGGACTTATTAGTGGATAGAGATCTATGGTTCGCAGTATCCAGAACCATGGCATTGGGCATGAAACAAGAAGATTGGGATCTAATGGATCAGAAGGCTAAGGGTCTAATAAGACTCTATTTGGATGATTCAATGCTCCTGAATATCCATGAAGAGAAGACTGCAAAAGATCTTTGGAAGAAACTTGGAGATGTTTATCAAGCTAAATCCCTAGTGAACAAATTATTCCTACGAAGAAATTATTTTCTCTAAGGACAGAAGATGGAGGATCTGTCACTAATCACCTAAATACATTCAATATGCTTGTTGCCTAGTTGACCTTTGTTGGTGTGAAGATGGAGGAGGATCGATGCATGACATTACTGTGTTCCTTACCATATTTGTGGGACCACCTTTTTATGGCCATTGGGAGAACCACTACCACCTTGAAGATGGATGATGTGGTTGCATCATTGTTGTCTAAAGAGATGTGGAGAGAATCTTTCGAATCGGCTAAGGAGGCTCTTGCAGTTCATGGTAGATCTAAAGAGAAAGGAAAGAAAAAAGGACAAGAAGGAAGAAAAAGGAAGATCCAAATCCCATGGGAGATCTAAGTCTCCTAGAAATTCCAAGGCTCTATGTTGGAACTGTGGCAAAATTGGTTGTTTCCACAAGGAATGCAAAGAGGAAAAGAAGAAGAAAAAGAAGAACTATGATTCAGATTCTGACAAGTCCTCTCAGGATGAAGGAGAAGCATTTGTCGTTGCCTTGGCAACTCATGGATCTGAGGATGTGTGGCTTATTGACTCTGGTGCGTCTTTCCACATGACCTCGCATTGGGGTTGGTTCACTAAGTATGAAGAATATGATGGCGGAAAGGTGTACTTGGGAGATGATTCTCACCAGAAGATTATTGGCCATGGAAGAGTTTTGATTCGATTCCCTGATGGACAAGCGAAAGGGATCAATGGTGTTCTGCATATCCCTGGTTTGGCAGGGAACCTATTATCTGTAAGTAAATTGAATAATGTGGGTGTGTAGGTTGTTTTCAAGTTGTTTCTTGAATGGAGGATGCAAGATGACTAGAGGAGCTATGGTGCTAGCTAAGGGTGTTCGGATTGGTACTCTATTTCAGCTTGATGCATGCATGGTTTGGTGCAATAGTGCCTCTATTTCAAAGAAGAGAACTTCAGAGTTGTCATCCTCACCATTGGAACTAGTAGCGAAGAGGACTGTTGCATCTAATTTTGATGGTCATGCTTTCTGGGTACCTAAGGGTGCTCATTCTATGGAGATAAAACTTCCACTTGAGAAGATAATGTTATGGCACCAAAGGCTTGGTCACATTGATGAAAAGGGTTTGAGGACCCTAATAAATAAAAACCTTGTTGAGGGGATGAATGATTGTAATCTTGAGTTTGATTTTTGTGAACATTACATTATGGAAAACAAAACTGTGTTCAGTTTTATTCCAGTTCTCACAAATCTTTTGAGGTGTTGGACTTGATTCATTATGATGTGTTTGGTCTTGTTAATGTTCCTTCAATTTCAAAATATGTTTAGTTTGTTTCATTCATTGATGATTATAGTAGAAGGACATGGGTGTATTTCCTTAGAAGCAAATCTGAAGTCTTTAGTACATTCAAAGAGTTTAAGGCTCTTGTAGAGAATCATAAGGATAGAAAGATTAAATGTTTGAGGATTGACAACAGTGGTGAGTTTTGTTCAATAGATTTTGACAAGTTTTGTAAATAACATGGGATTGAGAGGCACGAGACAACTTCATAAACACCTTAGCAGAATGGAATTGCAGAGAGGATGAACATAACGTAGATGGAGAGGGCTAGGAGTATGCTAAGTGGAGCTATCCTCGAACAAATGTTTTTGGCTGAAGCTATTGCTACCGCTTGTTACTTGGTTAACAAGTCTCCTACATTGACGCTTGTTGATAAGACACCTATGGAGGTGTGGTCTGGTAAAAATCCTTCATTGAGGCAAATTTAAGTATTTGGTTGTGAGGCATATGCACATGTGCCTAAGGAGGAGAGATCTAAGTTGGAGAACAAGGCTGTGAAGTGTATCTTCATTGGTTACGGTATTGATGTGAAAGGGTACAAGCATTGGGATCCAGTGGCTGAGAGAGTTATGTATAGCAGAAGTGTGATCTTTAGAGAGCTCAACCCTTCTTCTATTGTTCTACAGCTAGAGAAAGAAGAGAGCAAAGAGGATGTTGTTCAGCTTCCTTCTATCCCTCAAAAAGTTGAACAGAAAGCATCTGTTGGACTTGATGATGATGAGAGCTCTAACAACTCTGAAAGCTCAAAAGAAGATGAAGTACCTCAACCTCAACATTTGAGGAGGTCCACGCAAATAAGGCAGAAACCTGATATGTTTGGTTATTTATTACATGATTCCAGTTGTATTTTTGCTTTGATTTCTAACATTGATGAGCCCAAGACCGTAAGGGAGGCTATGGGTATGAGTGATGCAGATTCTTAGAAAGAGGCCATGGAAGAAGGGATGGCTTCCTTGAAGAAAAATAGTACTTAGGATCTGGTGCCCTTGCCTGATGGATGTAAACCTGTTGGATGCAAATGGGTATTCAAGAAGAAGTTTAGTTCAGATGGCAGTGTTGAGAAGTTTAAGGCAAGGTTGGTCGCGAAGGGTTATTCCTAGGTTGAGAGAATAGATTATGGTGAGATTTTCTCTCCTGTTGTAAAGATGACATCTATTAGGTTTTTTCTATCACTTGCTACAACGTATTATCTTGAAGTTGAGAAGATGGATGTAAAGACATAATTCCTTCATGGTGATTTGGAGGAGGAAATTTAGATGTCACAGCCTGAGCACTACATTGAGAAAGGTAAGGAGCATTTGGTTTGCAAGTTAAAAAATTGTCTGTATGGTTTGAAATAGTCTTCGAGGATGTGGTACCATAATTTTGATGACTTTGTGTTGAGTTTGGGATTTCTGAGATTGAAATCAGATCACTGTGTTTATTACAAGGTTGACAATGATCACATTCTCATTATTGCATTGTATGTTGATGATATATTGTTCATTGGGATTAGTAAGAACTTGATTTCTGATTTGAAGTCTTAGCTTTCAGTATAGTTTGAAATGAAAGATTTAGGGGCATCTAGGTACATCTTGGGAATGGAAATCAGAAGAGATAGAGCTAACATAAAACTATAGTTAGGACAAAGTAAGTATGTGAACTTGGTGTTGTAGAGATTCAACATGGCATCTTGTAGATCGTTGATTGTTCCTCTTTTGTTGGGGACAAAGTTATCTATTGAGGATTGTCCAAAATCTCCTATTGAGGTAGAGGACATGATTTGAGTACCTTATGCTAGTGCAGTTGGTAGCTTGATGTATGCTATGGTCTATATAGGACCAGACATTGCCAAAGCAGTGGGAGTCCTTATTCGATTTATGGCTAATTCTAGATGGGTACATTGGGATGCAGTAAAGAGAGTGTTTAGATACTTGCGATGTACTTCTAAGTATTCCTTATGTTATCATGGTTATCCTACAAGGAATTGGCATTCACTTTGTATTCGAGGATTTATAGATTCAGATTGGGCAGGTGACATTGACAATAGAAGATCCAGCGGTGTTTATGTGTTTACTATGTTCGATGGTGCTATTAGTTGGATGATTAAGCGGCAACCTGTGGTCACTTTATCCACTACTGAAGCAGAGTACATGGTAGCAACTCATGCTTGTAAAGAAGCCATTTGGCTTAAGAGATTATGTCTGATGTTGGGTTTGATGCAAGGAAGATTACCATTTGTTGTGATAGTTAGAGTGCCATATGTTTGGTGAAGAATCCTACTTTCCATGCGAGGACAAAGCATATTGATGTCTAGTACCATTTTTTTCATGACATGGTAGAGGATGGGAAGGCAAATTTGGATAAAGTTGACAATTTGATGAATGTTGCAAAGTCCTTGACAAAACTTGTGAGTATGGAGAAGTTCAGATGGTGTTCGGAGTCTATGAGCTTCTCGGCCCCTAGCAGTTAAATCCTGTCATTCTATTGGCTCTTGCAAGGTATTCAAAAAGTGGGAGAATGTTGGGAATTAAGGTATCTCAACCTTTGAATATTCCTAGTATTTATTATTTGATGATGTATTTATTTATTTGCCTATGTTGTATTTAATTTTGCTCATTCGGATTTGTCATTTAGTGTGTGGTTGCATGTCGAGATGTCATCCCACTCGAAAGATGACTTGGATGGACAAGTCAACACTTGAGAATGTAGGCATCCCATTTGAGGTGGCACAAATATGCCATGTGTAGACATCTTGTGGCTTGTGTAAGAGGTTATGACATATGATAGAATCTATGACATGTAAGAGCCGAAAATAGAGATTCCTATGATAGGTGAGACAAGTGTCATGAAGCATCTTTTGCATGTGAGAAGGCAATCCTAAGCGCCCAAGTTTGACTATGACAAGTTGTAAGAGGAATATGCTATTATAGTCAATTATGACAGATTATATTACAGTTGTAAGTTTGTCATATATGACAAATTCTATAACAACTGTAAGATGTATAAGCGCATCTGTCATAGTCTATTCTTGGATGGAGTGCCCCAACTTGGGAAAGTCAAACTTATAGGTTATGACAGATGTAAGAGGGTAAAGCGCATGTTGAACAAGTCTCACTACAGGGACAAAGGCGTTGGGAAATAGGCCATGAGGCCAAGTTGGATGCCCACCTCTAGAAGCTTCCTATGTTGGCCTTGTAACTCTATAAATACAGGTGCTTGAAGTAGTGTATGCATGGTTAATTTACAGGTACCGTTATGCTGCCAAAATTACTCTAGTAATCGACATTTGTGAACTCTTGAAAGAACTTACATTGCAAGTATGTTGTAATCTTCTTTGGATTTGATAATACATTGTGCATGTTTTGGAGTTTGGGGTTTTTTCACCTGAAAGGGTTTTCCCCACGTATATCTTGTGTTGTGAGCATTGTACTTATTTTTGATGTATTGTTACCTTTCTGTTAATGTGCATCTCATAATTTGTAACTGTAAAAGATTAAAATTTGCATAACTTTCCTCATTAGATTAGTGTAGTAAGTTGTTTCACATACCTTGCTTTCTTTCAACATCAAAGGATTGGATGTGGTGTGATGATAAGTGTTTTGTGGATATGAGACCATGGGTTGAGTGTTCAAAGGGTTGGGTTGACAATAGGTCTGAAACATGTTGAGTGAAGATGTAGTGGGTTGAGATGGAGCATGTGAATAGACATGTGAATAGGTGGTTTGTGGACAACTTAGTGGTATATGGTAAGAGATTGGTTGGGATGGGGATGCTAGTGTTTTGTTGAGGAATGGAGATGGGTGGAAATGAAGTGGAAAGTTTAGTAATGTATTGATGAGATGTTCTAGATGGCTTGGAGATTTGTGGTATGAGTGATGTGGGTGGACCTATTTGAAAGACATTGGTGGAATTAGGATCATTAAGAGGTAGAGGCAAGACCACACTACCTATTGGATTGTCTTGATGATTTTCCATGATGGGTTATGATGAAGGACCAGGGATATTGGGATATTTAAGATTTAATGTCGTAGGTTGAGAAGGAACCTCTAACCCTAAGTCTATAATAAACTTCATGACTAAGTCTGGAAGTGGGAGGTTTCTCATGAAATCAACAAATCTAGGTGAAAGCTCATCTTGGTCAATACTTTGTTCATGTTCATGTGTGTCAATGGGATTATGTTGTGGAAAAGATTGCATACGATGAGATGTCATGAAATTGGGTGAGTATTTAACTTGACCATCATACACACTTGTGTGAGGAGGTGAATGAGGTTGGTTATCCATGTGAGAGTCCATGATTTTCTTGGTTTGTGATCTATTTATGGGGGACATAAGATGAGAGATCTTAATGATGTGACAAAATGTTGATATGTTGGAGATCTTGGATTGGACTAGAGATAATGAATGATTGGATGACAACAAGACTAAGGATGATGTGGATGGATAGATGATTGGAAGGATGATGATGACTTGGACTAAAATTGAGATTAAGATCAAGGGATAAGATCAAATTGGATGTGATTTGACTAAGGATGAGGATAGACTTCAAATACCTAAGATAGACTCGTGACCTTAAGCAAAGATGATCTATGATTGGCTAGGATTTGACTAAAGGATTAAAAAGATGATGGTCCTGATCAAGGGCTAAAATCTCAATTTAAAGTCTAAGACAAGTTTGATGTGGATGGAAGATAAGGTAAATGAAAAGGATGAAAGCAATGTGGACTATGAATGTGGATCTCAATGAAATTAACCTTAAGCTAAAGTGTGACTTGAGGATTCTCTCAAAACGTTGAACTATGGACTCAATATGTTGGAAATGTTTGGAATGGTTTTGAAAGCTTGACTTGGGCAAATTAACAAACAACAATATTCATTCACACATGCATAAGGTTTGCAAATGATTTGGATTTTGGATTGGGCTAATGCAAATGAACACACACGCAATACACAATAGCACCCTAGATTATTCAAGTAGGTGTGTCAAATATTGTGGACTCACAAGGCTAACTTTCATCCCCACTAATTTGATAATTACAACATCCATTCCCTTAATACCATCTACCATGCAATTGGATAGCTAGGGAATGTATGGTCATGTACCACCATACACACCTTACCTTGGAGGATAAACCCTTGCCCAAAGTAAGCTCTATCTCAACACATAAAGGTACATGTGAACACTTCTCCTCCCCAACAATGATGCACCACAAGATAAGATGGTTGAAAGGTCTTAAACTGGGATTAACAAGCTTCTAAGGCCATCCCCAATATATACACAAGGTACGTGGGGTCTAAGTCTGTGAACACTAGTCCGTCGAAGGCATGCAACATAAGCACAAGTGAATGTCACTTCACTTTGTGCCCTAAATTACCAGGAGCCCCAAGGCTGTGCCAATGACTACGTGACTAGATTGAGGTACAACTTTCATTCTCCCCCCTTTGATATACCCCATCAGAACATGTGGTTGAGGTCACCCCTTTTGAGTCGATGTGTCTGTAAAGGCAACCTCCTGAGGGAAAGATGATTTTAAGTGCTTTTGATCTCCAGATTGCACGAAATGCAAGGAGAGAACATACACAACTTAACCCACCTTTGGTGAAAAAGAGTGAACCAAATGGTTTTTTTGATCCCCAAGATCACACTAGGTGCAAGGGGAGAGCATACACACACACTTGATCCACCAAGACAAGATTAATTAACCCTTAGATAAAATTATGTGTGTGTGAAGATGAATATGGATCAAGGATGTTTTTGATTCCCAAGAGCACACTAAGTGCAAGGGAAGAGAATACACACCCTAAGTCACAATAAAATCCACCAAACAAAGTAAACACAAGAAAACATAAAGTTTCAAATGATATGTCTAAGTTGACAAGTGAAAACATGCAACAAACTTGTTAGTAGTTTGAGATACAATCTTGGACAAGTGTAAACAAGCTGCACAACTAGGTTAGTTCCAATGCAACCCCAAAATGTTAGCTATAAAATGATAATCATACAAAAGCATGGAAGTACATCTAAGGGCATGAAAATAGAGATAAACAAAAATCAGAAAACTACACTATTATACCTAATTTATCTATTCGACAAAGGCGCACCAACAAGCACACAGGCGTGGAAACAGGAAGTAAGGGTGTGCTAGAAACTAACATAGGCATGTCCTTGCAGAAACACAAGCACATATCTAGAAAGCAAAAGTGCAACGATCTGAAGTGTAAGCGCGTCAATATGAAGCAAAAGCATGTTGATATGAAGCGTAGGCATGTCGATATGAAGCGTAGGTATGTCAATATGAAGCACAAGCACGAATCTGGAAATGATTAACAAAACCTGTAAGAAAAGTATGATAAAACCCTACAAAACTAATAACCAGATGATCAACATGTCAGATATGGGGGTTAGATGCACAAATAAATCTGAATCTTGTAGAAAAAACAAAATAAAACTGTTGTTAGAGATTTGCAAACATAAAAGTTAATGACAGACAAGGGCACCCCGACAACCAATGTAGGTGCATCGATTTTGAACACAGGCGTGTCACCAATAGACGCGGGCGCGCTGATCGGGAACACATGTATGCTTTAACAGTCAGAGGCATGGATCTGTAACCTTCAACAAAAATGATGAAACTTCTTCCCAAAAAAGGGTTAGATCAAGGATGTGGGTCCCACCGAGCATGCCAGAAATATGTATGTAGAAATATGGAATCAACAATAAAGGACAATACACAATTAAAGTACCTATTCCATACTTAAACACAACCTCATCTAATGATCAAAAAACAAATAAATATAATTAAACAATCCTATGATATTTGATAATGATTTTGATATGTTGGTTGCTCACTTTGGTAGCATAACATTAGATAAAAATGATAGATAGGATAATGAGAGATCTATGAGGATTTTGATAGCATGATGTTACATAAAGATGTGATGATCAAATGGCTTGGTTGAGGCTTGATTTATAGAGGTTGGATATGATGAATGAAGGGCTAGAATTAAAAGATTAAATCAATGACTAGAATTGGTTGAGAGAACATTAGGGCAAGGATAAGGATTTCTAGGGCAACAAAGGAAGCTTCTAGCTTGGCTTGTCCTTATTTGAATGGCTAGGATTGAGAGATGTAATATCAAATGAATGGTGCAGGTGAAGACTTAGTTTGACTTTTGTGACACTCATTTATTATTGTGGCAAGTGGATGAGGATAAGGACAAGCTAGTCATGTGACTCTCCATTATTAAATTAAATAATAAAATTATTTAATTAATTATTGGAGAGGGGATGATGGGAGGATAAATTAATTAAATAAATAAGATTTATTCAATTAATTTTGGCTAAGAGGGATAAATGGATTAAATAAATTAATATAATTTATTTATTTAATTTGGATGATGGAGGAAATGGATTAATTAAATAAATATAATTTATTTAATTAATTTGGGAAAGGGATTAATGGACAAGGTGTTGCAAGATGAATGTCTAGGGGATGTCAAAGGGTTATGAGGACATGGTCAATTTTAGGTGTCTACAATTATTATTGAAATATAAATTATGATGATTAGTTGATTTACCTTTTACTTCAACTATTGTTAGGTATTGGGAAGGTGCACATGATGTTTGATTGAAATGTGAATGTATAGGTAAAATCTTGATGGTGGTTAATTAGAGATGGATGATCTAGTTTGTTTGACATTGTTAACTTTTCCTACTCCATGTAGAGTAATAGGAAATGAGATGTCAAAACTCATAATATCAATATCTAAATCAATTATGATTCTAGATTCCCATCGTGCTAGCTTAGTAACATGTTCACATTCTTGTGTGTTCTCATTATTTCCTCATATGTATTTTGGTTAATATAAGTGAAATTAAATTAATGATTTAGTGAAATGTCAGCATGCGTGTGAAACAATTAAAAAGGACTTTCAAAATAATGATACGCTTTTGAATTATTTAGAAGGCAAAATTTCTTTGTTAAACTAGGAAAAGTAACTTGAGAGAAATATTGCAATTTAAGTTGAAAGATATTTATATTGCATATGATAAAGTGATTTACAAAATATATTACATTCAAAAAGGGAAAATTACCTTCTAAGTTAGATATTTTGGGTTAAAAATAGATATTTGTTGGAAATTAGATATTGTCCCAAAATGAGTTAGTCAAATGTGAAAAGGATCAAAATGGAAACAAATATTAGGGATTGGTTTATATGCAAAAAGGTTTTCATTCTATTCTATTTTTTCCTTATGAGTTTTAGAGAGTTAAAAGAGAAGTATATTTTTCTTGAAAACCTTGCTTGCTTACTTGCTTGGAAAAAGATTGGAAGTGGATTGAAGAGGGATTTGAAGCTTGCTTGTTGATGGAGAAAAATTTACCCTATGTTTGCATTGGATTCATATAGGTGTTTTTCATTGTTCTTTTGTTGTAGATTTTATTGTAAATTTCATAGAAAGAGAAAGCTTGTTGTAAAACTCATGTGTATGAAATGAAAGATTATATTGGGTCTTGTCTTTTTCAAGATTTTAATGGAGTCTTAGCTTGGAAATGATAGTTGTAGGCAAAGTAATGATTTGATATTTGTTGTAGAAGCAATGAGTAGTTTTAGAAATTCATTTATTTTCATTTTCATAGTTTAGAATATTTAAAAATTATGAATTACATACCCAAACTCTTGCAAAATTTCCTATTATATCATCAATTCGCTACATGTAGGAAGGAACCAAATGAACCTTTAACCCTGTTCAACATGAGGTTTCAAAAGTTGTATAAAAGGTTGCAAGCACCTTATAGTGTGGAAGATATAGCTATCTGGGTGTATCTAAAGGCCATAGACCCTTTGACTGGCTTGTTTCTAAGGAGAACTCAAGCTAATTTGAATACCTTAGCTAAAGCCTACAATGAAGCAATGAAACTCCAGCAAGAGATTGACCCCACTCCGGGTGGATTGATGACTACCTTACCATCTTTAGGACAACCTAGAGAATAATGAATCCAATCCCTATAATGAACCATGCATTATTAAACAATGCACCATTACTGAATCCCATACTCGAAATGCCTACCCCTCTGGATATGCAACAACCTATCAATCAGGCTTACCCTACACCAATGATAACTTGGCCCACTCATGTCCTAAACAACTCTTCAACAGTTTCCCCATCTAGTAGAACCTCATTCTTTGAAAGATAGGATACAACACAAACACCCCAAGTAAATGTACATTCAACAAGTCAAACGAGTTAGTCAAATAGAAATCATTCTTTTGTGGAACAAACCTCACACCTAACATCTGAAATAGAAGCCTTAAAGAAGTCTCTGTCTCAGGTCACCAATGAACTTACTCAGTTCAAGATAAACCCTCCACATAATCAAGAGAAGAATAATTACCAAAATCAAAGAAACTTCCAGAATTGGAATAGGGGATATAATCAAAGACCTTTCAATAGACAATGGAATCTAGACCCAATAATTGTAGAGTCACCAATGGTCAGAATGAGGGAAATCAGGGGTCTTCAAATGTTTCTAACACTATCAATATGGCGAAATTAAATCCCATGTCAAATTGGTGTAGATTGCATGGCACAACTACACATTCAGAATTAAACTATCCATAGATGGAAACAATGGCTAGACTTGCCCAAGTTGACTCACAAACATCATATAATCTTCCTACTGATCATGGGGATAATGTAAGCACTGCCATGGTATTAGATACTCATGTGTTCCCCTTCAAAGAAGACAATGAACCCACCACAAAAGCTTATGATGTCCAAGCTTTTCAAACAGGCAAGAACAATTACTTCCTGAGAAATAAATGTAAAGGTTATTTTACAACTTCAATACGACCTAGTAATGGACCAACTCCCCTAGATCCCAAGGCCATAACAACCCTCTGCCATCTAAACGTCCCATAGAAGGACAAGGTAGATCTAATCCAGTTATACTCACAAAAGCTCATGCTCAGATGAATGTAAGTTACGACATAATGAAAGTTCTGAAAAAGACCAAATCAAATATGTCCATCTTTGATATCTTACAAAATTGTCCAAACTGGAGAGAGAAGCACTGATTAAATTCCTAGATAAATTAGACACATCAAAAGATAAAGAGCTAAAGCAATAGCAACCACTAATGCTTATGCCACCATATATAGGGGAGACTAGATTCTCTTCCTTTTCTACTCAGTGTCAGGATATTTGATAAAAATTTACATAATTGTTTGGTAGACACTGGGGCATCAGGGAATGTTATTCCTTATTCCATATGCAAGAAACTAGGTATGACCCATACCAACACCCAAAAGAAAGTAATCTAGTTAGATAAAACAAAGGTCAATGTAGTAGGGGAATAGAAGGATGTTCATATTCAACTAGTTTCTGACCGACGAGTCCAGTAACACATTGATATTCATGTAGTTGATATCCCAAAAGTGTACGATATGTTGCTAAGTTGGGATTGGTTAAAAAAATTTAGTGGGGATTTTGCTCTGGACTTTTCACATTTATGGCTTCCTTGGAAGGGAAATCAAAACCAAAAAAGTCTAGAAAGTGAACCAAGACTCAAGAACATGATAACTGAATATGATCATCCAAATGAAATAGCGTATACAAAAGTACAACCATGAGTCTATAAAGTTGATGAAATCTTGACAACCTTAGTATGTTCAGGAACCCTTACCCAAGATAGGATAGAAATGCCAAATGAAGATAAATAAATCTTAACAATTTTTTCCTCAAATCAAAGAACTCTTGGGTTTACACAAAGGTTGGTTTCATACAAAAATATCCTCGAAGAGCAGGTAGGTATGCTAGACTTATTGCTCCCTAATTGGTGTAGAATTCATCACCAAAGTTATTCTGAACTTTCATGCCAATCATGTTTAAATGCGGTTGAAGAAGCTAACTTTGTTTCCTCGGGTTCTAAAATTTCTGAGTTAGATTATGTCACTACAATTAAAGATTTCAATGATTTAGAAGATGTCACACACTGGGGATACTTGGTCAAAATAACTCAAGATATCAAGGGATAGGCTAAGAATGTAAAGGAAACTGAATAGTTATAACCAAAGAACACTCATGTTCATTGTGATGTTACAGTGATACAAGATGAAGATTCTCCTACATTTTGGGAGAGATTGCAGGTAGAATTGAGTAAATCCAGGGAAGACTTGACAACACAAGTTGAAGAACTAGAATCTTCTGAATAAGGTGATCAAGAAGAAATGTCTGGTACTGCAAAGTTACTAGAAAATGAGTATAAGCCATCAGAAGATGTGCTTAATACGTAGATACCCAACCACAAGTCCATTAATGAGAATAATAATTTGCAAGATGATCTGGACTCTTAGATTCAACGATTCTAAATCAAAACAAGGGAGTGGAGCCAGGGTTGAACTAATCAATCCAAAAGGTAGTGTTTTTATAGCCTCCTATAGGTTGCAGTTTGATTGCACTAACAACATGACTGAATATGAGGCCTTAATAAGAGGATTGATGTTTGACCATAAGAAAGGTGTACTTTGTTTAAAACTTCAAGGAGATTTAGAGTTGGTCGTTAAGAAAGTGAGAATTCAATATGCTTGTCATGATAAAATACTAGTTGCATACAAGAGTAGAGTGTGGAGTTTAATCAAAGATTTTGGAGCTTTTGATATAAAATTGATCCCCAAGAAAAGGAACCACATCTCGGATGCACTTGCAGTTGTAGCTAGTACCTTGGAACCTATGACTCAATCAATATTAAGAAGATTCTGAGTAGAATTGGTTCCTGCACCAATGGTTCTAGATAACATCAGAAACTTTTAGGTATTTCAAGATGATCAACACATTTTGGAGTTCATCACTAACACTGGAGTCTTTGAAGGTCAGATCATTGGTGAATCAGATAATGATCCTTTGGAGGAGGACACTGAAGGAGTCATTAATTTGAAAATAAATAATATTCCAAAAGGTATGGTAGTTTTGGAATGAATATTTGATTCAAATCCTGTAACAAAGAAAAAGATACCTCCCAATTTAGAAGGTAGAAAATATAAAACGTATAATTTGGGAAAAGGTGATTTAGAAAGGAATATTTTCATTGGCAAGACTTGTTCCAAAAGAGAAAAAGAAGATATAACCAAGGTTATGAAAGATTATAGAGATGTGATATCTTGGGGATATGAGGATCTCAAGACCTTTGATACTTTTATCATCACTCATACTATTCCTCTCAAGCCAAATGTAAAACCTATCAGACAAAAGCAAAGGCCGGTCAATGCTTTAATAGAACCATTAATTTTCAAGTAAGTCTAGAAATTGTTAGCAGCAAAAATTATATTCCCTGTTAGACATTCCACATGGGTGGAAAATTTGATCCCTGTTAGAAAGAAAAGTGGTGAAATCAGACTCTATGTTGATTTCAGAAATCTAAATAAGGTGTCAGAAAAGGACAACTATCCACTTCCATCCTTGCATGAGGTACTATAGATAGTTAATGGATCATAGATGATGTCCTTTTTCGATGGATATTATGGCTATAATCAAGTTCTGGTGAAGTACGAGGACATGATGCAAACTACTTTCATAACCAAATGGGGAACTTTCACATATAGGAGAATGCCTTTTGGTTTAATAAATGCAAGAGCCACCTTCTAAAGAGAAATGGATACTGCATTTAAGGATTTAGTAGGGAAGTGTATTATCATCTATATGAATGATGTTACAATCTTTTCTAAAGACAGAGCTGATCATGCAACTAATCTAAAGAAGATAATCGAAAGATGCAGGCAATAGGGAATATCTTTGAATCCCAAGAAATGCATCTTTGGAGTCATAGAAGGTAAGCTATTAGGACATGTGATTTCAAAAAAGGGAATTTCTATAGATCCTAAAAGGGTAGAAGCAAATCTGAAATTAGAAATGCCTGGCAGTAAGAAGGAAATGAAATCTTTCTTTGGAAAGATCAATTTTGTCAAAAAATTTGTCACCAGTTTTGTTGAGATTGTCAAGCCTCTAAATGACATGATGAAGAAGGATGCAAAGATCAAATGGAGTAATGAAGCCAAGTCAACCTTCTTAAAGATTAAACAATCTATAACCAAATCTCATGTCCTAATTAGTCCATATTATATACAACCATTCTACATTTATTCTTTTGCATATGAATATTCATGCACTATTGTTCTTACAGAAAGAAAAGAAGTTGGAGATGGAAGACTGATAGCATTTATGAGCTCCCCTTTTAAGCATGTTGAAATCATGTATCCCTACCTTGAGAAACAAGCCTTTGCTTTAGTAAGAGCTATGAAGAAGTTTAGACACTACATTATGTGTAGGAAAACTTTTATCGTTATTCTTGATCAGGTAGTGAAGTCATTATTAATGAAAAGTGAGTTAGGAGAAAGGAGAGGCAAATGGATGGCTATCTTGCAAGAATTTGACCTTGAGATTCAGCCCATGAAGCTTGTTAGAGGACAAGGACTTTCTAAATCTATGGTTGATTTTGACCCCCATATACCAACAATATATAGTTGATTCTATCACCAAGGATGAATGGTACACATACATAGTACATTTTTTGTTGAATAACAAGTGCCCAGAGAATCTGAATTATACATGACAAAGAGCATTGAGATTGAAAAATGCCAACTATATGATCAAGGGAGGGGCTTTATTTAGAAATAATTTTGAAGGAATTTATCTAAGATGCTTGGGACAACAAGAAGCCAAGCAGGTCCTTTCAAAATTTAATGGAAAATATGGAACTGTACATGGTTCGGGTGATTCTACAACACATCATATCCTCAGAGAAGGGTATTATTGGCCCCACATTTTCAAGGATGCACATTAACATGTAAGGATGTGCCATGTTTGCCAAACTGCTACCTCAAGAGAACAAAATCCTGTAATGCCTTTACAACCTATATATGAGGTCAGACCATTCATCCAATGGGCTTTAGATTTATTGGCATTATTAATCCCAATTCTTCTGCAGGTCACAAATTCATTTTGATGGTGACGAATTGTTGTACTCACTAGATGTAAGATCAACCTTGAAGAAACTGCACCACAGATGTATTAATCAAGTTTCTAGAAGAAAACATCATTACAAGGTTTAGAATATCTTTTGCTTTGGTATGTGACAATGGACAGATGCGGTAATCAAGTTCCTAGTAGAAAACATTGTTACAAGGTTTGGAATACCTTTTGCTATGGTATGTGACAATGACCCTACTTTTTCACTAGCACAATTAATGCAATGGTCTTTTGAGCATAAGGTAATTTTGAAACTTTCTTCTAATTACAACCCGCAGGGTAATGGGGTAGCAGAGTCTACCAATAAGAATTTATTAGGGAGCTACTAGAAAAGAATCTTAAGGATTGACAAACTCAATTTAAGTTTGCCTTATGGGTAGATAGAACTAAAATTAAAGCCTCCTTAGGAACATCCCCATATCATTTAGTTTATGGGTTAAATCTTGTTTTCCCTATAAACTTGCAAATCCCAGTCCTTAAGTTTATGAAAGATTTTCTTGTAGATGAGGATAAAGTAGAAGCTAGGATTATGAATTTGTTGAGTCTAGAGGAGAAGAGAGATGTTGCTCTCCTTCTAGCGCTAGTTCTGTTGATGGCCAAACTGACACATGCAACACAGATAAGATAAAGATCACCTTACCTCTCCTGAAAAGATAATTAATCCTCAGATCAATCACCTCCAAGGTCCTGGGAATTGGGTCACAACTATGTTGTGCAAACTAAGTGGTTAATATGGACTGTTTGTGTGTATAGGAAAAATCGAGAGGTTGAATGATGAGATCACAAAGTAATGATAATAACAACTCAATTACCCATAACATCAAAAGATCTATCTAAGCAATAACCAAATCAATGAATAAATCAAATTACGAACAAAGAAGCTATCACCTAGATTGTTTGGATCTCTTGGTCGAATGTAGATTGATCTTCAAATTGTGAAACCATGTTTGCAACAAGCAGATGTAGATTGTGTTTGTGCTCAAAGTGCTTAAGGGTGCTCAACGATGTGATGTATGCTCAATGTGCTAGAATGTCTGTGAATAAATGATCGAAGAGGATTGGTTATGGAGATGAGGGGGGTTTATATAGATTTCAATGAAGATCGATCAACGGTCCAGATAATTCAATAGAATCAAAGGATGAGATAAATCTAAAATTTATGATGAATGTGCACCTGACATGTGTCACACAAAAAGATATTTTTGTTTGAGTTAACTGATTGATTTGACATAGACATGGAATAGACGTGAGATATATTTAGATTTCATAAAAATAGAAATGTTTTTTTCTAATTTATGAGTTGGTGATAAAAACAATATTGATTAAGTCAATTAACTCAACTTATGATTTGCTTTTTGCATGATTTGAGATAAATTAAATAATAAATTATTTAATTTTGTGTGCATGATGAACAAGATTTATTTTTAGAGGAATTGGAAGATATTTGAGCAAATTAAATAAATAAATTTATTTAATTGTTTGTGCAAGATAGAAGAATAAATAAAATATTTGATTTATATTTTATTTTTAGAGATTAAGATAATTTAAATAAATTTGAATGATTTAATTAAATTTGGAAGAATAATTGATTTAATTAAATAATTAAAATTATTTAATTGTAGATAAGATGATTTAAATGATAAATTAATTAAATAATTAATTTATTCAATTGATGTGGATTTGAATTTTTGGAAGATGATAATGATTTAATTAAATAATTGAAATTATTTAATTTTGGAAGAAACAAGTTGGTTTTTATTTAATAATTAAATAAATAGAATTTATTTAATTAATGTTGAAAATATGAGATTTGGAAGAATTTGATGATTATGATGAAATTAAATAAATAATTAGATTATTTAATAACGTTGAAAATAGGTGATTTGGAAGAAATGCAAGTGATGCAATGACATGGTCATTTTAGGGTGTCTACATTTTGCGATGCAATGCAGTTTATAGCGTTGCTTCAAAGAAATCGATTGTTGAAGTCATGATACAATTTTGATGCCCCAATGTAGCTAGCTGCCCCTATGTAGCTGGTGCAAGTTGCCCCCTTGAGAGGAAAGACAGGGAAGCGACAGAAGAACTGGGTTGACGCTCGACTAGAAGATTATGCTTGAGTTAGACGAGGTTGGGTAGACGGAGGCTGACACGATGAAGAAAAAGTTTGCAGACATGAGGATAGGCGAGAATAGGGGTGGGAAGCCATGAGGGATGGGACACTATAAATAGGTCCAAGGGGGTCTACACAAGTCATTTGCACACCTAGAGTTATCAATTTTTAGAGCCTTTTTCCTCCTTGCTTAGGTTAGAGCTCCTCGCTTAGGTTTAGTTCAGCACTTGCAGAGATGCTGATTCCAGTGAATAAGCACTGGGTGGAGCGCGTGAGGACTTACGGGAGACTAGCAAGCACGTTAGGACTAGTAAGTGATTAAAAACTTTGCTTTTGTTTTGAATTTTTAGGTCATTTTTAGGATTTTCAAAAATTTTTGCCAAAGGCGTTGAGCTCAGGCTCAGAGCTCAGCACTTTTGGTAGCAAGGTTAAGCACCTTTGGCGCGACTCAGCACCTTTGGTACACAATATCGTACCTCTGCAAAAACTTAGCGCTGTTGGTTTAGTTATCCGTGTTGCAGCGCTGTTGAGCATGCCGCAATGCTTCTAGTAGTGTAGCTCAGCGCTACTGGTAGAATAGTGCAGCACTGTTGGTTTAGGATTTGACAAAAACTTGGTGCATCTGCAAAGTAGGAAAGCGCCTTGGGTAGCATAGTGAAGTGCTTTTGCAGGAATCTCAACTCCTGGACTTTGTGAAAGTGCAACGCTCTTGCAAAGTAGCAAAGCGCTTATGGTACCTGTTAGCACTCTTTTTGACCTGGAGGTTGTTTTTTTTCATGTTTAGGGGGTTTCTTCATTTGAACCCTATATCTTCTTGCCCATTTTCC
This sequence comes from Cunninghamia lanceolata, assembly GCA_027924645.1. Taxonomy (NCBI): domain Eukaryota; kingdom Viridiplantae; phylum Streptophyta; class Pinopsida; order Cupressales; family Cupressaceae; genus Cunninghamia; species Cunninghamia lanceolata. The sequence goes on along the minus strand of BSBN01001272.1, from coordinate 11,065,703 downwards.
TAAGTGTTGGACCTCCTCAGCATTTCTCAGCTGCGGCATCATATTTTCTTAAGGGGAGAAGATCATCATCATCATGATATTCTAAGGGAAGGGGTCAGCATCATCATGATTTTCTGTCGACCAGATTTTTCATCAGGATCATCATGTTTCAATATCGGGTGATGTTTGGATATTATCCCGATCCTGCTGATGAGCTACAGTGTGCCTTGATTTGCTTGCGGGGGTGATTTTTCAAGTATCTGGTGATTTTCCAAATATCACCTTGCCCTTTTATGATGATGATGTCACCCTGATCTTCTGAAGGGGTTATTTTCTGGGTTGTTCGACCTGACTTGTTTTTTTCTTAAGGTTCGTCGTCATCATCATCATATTTCCAGTTATCGCCGTGTTGCTTGCGAGGGTCATCATATTTTCTGCCTGCATGATCTTTCGCGGGGTGATATTTTAACATCGGGTGATCTTTGTTAAGATCATCCTGATGATGTTGCTGTAAAGTTCTAAGTGTGACCCGATATTCATCATGGTCATCATATTTTGAACGTCAGGATGATCTTAGTCAATATCATCCTGATGTTGTTGTATCACTTCATGTTCATTGTTTTATCACCCTGATGATGCTGATGTCATTCTTAAGTCAGGGTGATATCTATTTCTCTGCCTATCTGCATCATGATATTTCCGAAGGGAGATATCCGCCTGTCGGCTTCGTGCATTATCTAGTGGGGGGTGATCTTTTCAAATATCTGGCATATTCATCTATCACCCCGATCTTATAGTGGAGCTACAATGCAGCATGATATTTGTGCATCAGGATGATATTTCCAAATATCCGGTTATCTTCCGAATATCATCCTGATGCCGATATATGGTGACATCATCAAGGTCCGGGGGGTCATATTTCTAACATTACTCATCTTATGAAGATCCCCCAATGTTGCGACTATGACGATGACGTCATCCGGATATGAGGAGGTGCGCAGTAGGCAGATATGCTGATGACGTTAGCAGGATATGGCGGTGACGTCATCAAGATTTTTCATCGGCCAGACTTTTGATATTGGTTAAGCAGGAGGATCTTCCTCCGATGGATCAGGTTGTGCCGATGAAGGTGATTATCATGCAGGTTATATTGTGATATGATGCTGACGTCAGGGTGATATTTCAAGCAACAGGATATCATGCTACTGGAGGATGATGATGAAGTCTTATACTAGTGTCGTCAGGAGCAAAAGCACCGACATCATATATGCTCATGACCTAGTATATAAAGTGTTAAAGAGGTCACCGTGGGGTGCATGTGGGATATTTGATATCCTGCATATTTTCAAATATCATGACGATGTATCTTGGCGGGAAATGGTTGCGACGCACAGTTTTCTGCATTTCCCAAGGCCGCAGGTTGGTGCGCCATTAATGGCGATTGTTGCAGAGGTATGGGCGATGGCGTGGACGGATCCAGTACCCGACTGAAGTTGTACATCCACGGCTGGCGGCTCATGGCTCAAGATCCTCTTTTGTCCCCTCTTCTACCTGCCGCATTCAATGCGTTGAGCGCCATTTTTCTGATACTGTGTATCTGGCGGGATTATTTTTGATCAACTATGCAATTAATGTTGGGAACCTTCCTTGCTGTATATAGCAGGTTGTGTTGCTCATTTGAGGGTTGTTGAAAGTTGAAGATTTTTGGCTCTGTAATTCAAAACAAGCTGATTTGGTTGCTCTGTACAGCTAAACCTGTGAGTCTATGTATCTCTTGTTGTATGTTTTGGCATGAACCCACTGATTTTATGATTAATCTTGTATGAGAAATGCTATCTTAGCATGTGTTTTGTTAATTATGTCTCCAGTATGCATGTATCTTTCTTCTGAGTCTGGATATTTAAGTAATATTTGAGATTCTAGAACATAGAATTCCTATGTTGAATGTCTGATCTTTTAACTTCTGCTCAAGGGGTAGATTAAACTATTTTCAGGTTAAACATTGGGAAGGGTATACTGCAGTAGGGATGCCATAAGTAGAGATAACTTAACACTCTGTATTGGGAGATATCTGTAAGGCAGGTATCACATATATCCCCTTGAAATCTAGTTTTAGCTGTTCATGCTGATCATTCACAGGTGTATGTCTACTGACTCCAGGCCCTGGATAGGCACCAATCTTGCTTTGTGTTTGTGTTACAACCATGTCCAGCTTTGCATCCAAACTTAAAATCAAAATATAAATCTAAAACAATCTTTAGGACATTAGAATTAGTTTTAGGATCCTCAGTCCTCTGTCTACAACTGCAAATAGGCCCAAAGCTAGCCCCTTTGCTCTTATCTTTCAGTTTTGGTCTACTTACAGGAGGACTTATCTGCTTTCTGTCAGCATCCCAGCCTTGTATACATATCCTCATAAATGTTGAGTAGGGAATACCCCCTAGGTCTTGCAGAGCCTGAAGAAGAGGAGGAGATAAAATACAGAGTCTATCTCCTACACTGTTGGCCCCTGGCCCAGAGATCCTGTTGATCACTGATGGCTACCTTGTAGGGAAATCTGGGAGTAAGCATCCAGTCTGGGAAAAACCAACAGAAATTGGCGACTCCGCTGGGGAAGGTGATTTGAAAATTGTTATTTTTGAAAGAACCCTGGTTTTCAAAAGAAAACAGTTCCTAGTAATAGGTGGCGACTCCGAAGTAATCTCCCAACCGGTCAAAGTAAAATTTATATGCAGGGGAGAAGATCCCAAAAAAATCCTTTATTTGAAGAGTTACCAGTAATAAGAAGAATGATGTACAGAAAAAAGGGAGCTGTCTCAGTTAGTCATGAGGGTTCCCCCAGAAAAAATGATGATGTGCAAGATAACCCTAGGCCATCAGGACAGCATGAGCCCTACTTTTCAAATGCAGAAGCTGATATTCAGGGTGCATATGAGAGGCAACAGGGTGGTAACATGAGAATGAGGTCAGAGGTGTTCCAAGAACGCCCATTTCTAGACCCTAGTGAAAGGTTTGAAGAGGCCGAGTCTCTGAGGGATGACGAAGATGATGATCAGAATATGGTAAAACCATCCTCCTCTAGGCCCAGTGAGGAAGAACTAGCTGATGAAATTAGGAGCTTAAGGGCCGAGTTTGAATATCAGCAGGCAATATCAATCAGAGACGACTTAAGGAAGAAAGTGCAAGCTTTGAGGACTGCCCAGAATAATTCAATTCCTACCCTTGAGAATGCAAATGTGCAGAGACATCAACAGAGAAATGAAGTGCAACATCAGCATAATGATGAGAGACAAAATGTGAATGATGCTAGGATACCACTGAACAATGTAAGAAACCAGAATGCAAACAGAAATGTTAATGTTAATCAGTTAAACAGACAGCCAATGCAGCTAGATAGATTCAGACAGCTGGTATTTGATGGCATTCCTGGGTATCCTAACCCCATTGATAAGCATCTGAGGCTGCAAGTGCCTAAATTTTTAGGAAACAACACTGTGTCAAGAGAAGATCATCTAAAAGCCTTTCAAAATGTCATGGATAAATTTGAGGTTGAACATGAGGATGTTTTCATGAAGTCATTCATGCAATCCTTAATAGATGAGGCAAGAGAATGGTACAAGAATCTGCCTGACCGGAGTATTTCATCATGGGATGATTTTAAAAGGATGTTCAAGGAGCAATATGGTGACAAAACTGACCCTAGCTTTTTTGTAAATGAGTTCACCAGTATCACTAAAGGGTCAAATGAGCAGGTTGCAGATTTTAATGCAAGATTTACTAAAGTGTTAAACAAATTGCCACATCATATGAGGCCAAATGAACCAATGTGCATAATATTGTATATCAATGCCTTTGATGCAAAAACTGCATATGGATTAAGAGATAAAGGTCCTGCTACTCTCAGGGATACTTTCAGAATTGCAGTGAATATTGAAAACAACAGGAAAGCATCGGGCAAGACAAATAGAAGGGATGATATAAAAATTCTGCAAAATCCAAACAAGCCTCAGAACACTCAAGGTAATACATCTGCTCCTGAAGATAAGATAGACAAATTGGCAAATGTTGTTAAGGACCTAAGCTATAGATTAGCTAGAAGTGAAAAAGGGATAGGTCCTGATAGGCAAGTCTATCAAAGGCAGGAAAAGAGGCCATCATTGCATGATATGCCTTATAATACCAATTGGCATGATGGTAAACCTGTATTCCCGCGCAACAACACAAATCAAAGAGCTCAACATGTCAAAGAAACTCCTGATCCTCTAAAGAAAGCTGTAAATATTGTTGATGATGCTCCATGGTGTATGATTTGCCAGATGCCACATTCACAGTTACAGTGTATGATTGCTCAGTCCTTGTGTGATAATATTACATCTTGTAATGAATGCAATGAGCCACATCATGTGCAAGATGATGATGTAAATATGATGTCCATAAGCAATGGATACACTCTTTATGATGCTGATGAGAGTACAAATGATGGAACTCAGGGCTGCCAACAGTTCCCATATGATGAAGATGATGAAGTTAACTATGCCTATGCTCAGAACTCACACAATTTTTTGAGTAACTTACAACGACCTTCTAATGAGGAAATTAGGGCCTTCACAGCTGCAGCAGTTGCTGAAGTCAAGAGCAACTACAATCTCAGAGGTAAAAATCAAGTAAGCAGCCCACATCAGCCAGAAGGTATTTCTACAGGACAGCCAGTGCATGGTAATAAGGGGATGGAATTACAAAAAAGGCAGTGGGTTAATAATAAACAGAACTTCAGACATAGAACAGGTCATGAATCCCAAGGACCAGAAAATAGAATTCCTCAGGCTGAAGATCAAGGTAAAGGTTCCCAAGACAAGAATGATGATCAGGGAACTATGAAAGTAAAAGCTAAATCAGTTCAAGATAAAAACAAGACTATGGAGCATGCTACAGCTGTTACACAAAATTATGCTCCATTTGATATAGCTCAGGTCCTCTCCCAGGTAAAAGTCTCTGTTCCACTTATGGAACTCATGAAAGTGGAAGAAATTAAGAATAGGACAATATCCCTAATTTCAGGGGTACCTTTTCAAGTTAAACAAAATATTCAGATCCAGGGTGAGAAACATGTCATGTGTAATGAAGAAGATGAGGCTCCTGAAGTCTATTTAGGAGTGACTATGACAAAGTGTCCTTCACAAGTGGAACCATTTTATGTTTCCCTGGTTATAAATGGAAAAATAATTAGAAATTGTATGCTTGACTCTGGAGCATCTACAAATGTCATGCCTTTGGCCATCATGCAACAAGCTGGATTGAAAATTGACAAGGCATGTGGAAAATGTTATGCTATGGATGCCAGAGAGGTACCAGTTATTGGAATCATGAAGGATGTAGATTTCAAACTGGCAGCATTTCCTGAAAAGAGATATAAAATGAATATAACAGTGGTTGACATCAAGCCACAGTATGGTATGTTGTTGTCAAGAAGATGGGCAACACTAATTGGTGGAAGTATGCAGCTGGACCTGTCATATGCCATGATTCCAATGAATGGCAGGGATGTTAAGCTAATCAGAGAACAAAGATCATCAGAGACAGTGGAAGACCAAGAAGCAGAGGAACAGGTATGCTTTGTAGACACTGACTGTGATAACTTCAAGGTTGTCTCAGATGATGCAGAAGATAAAAAGAAAAATGTCTGCATTGAAGAATTGGATCAGCAAGGTTTGTGGACCATGTTTTTTGATGCAGCTTGTGCAAAAGAAGGCTCTGGAGCTGGAGTTGTTTTCCTGTCTCCAACTGGTAAGCTCCTCAAATTCTCTTTCTTGCTGAGGTTTGATTGCACAAACAACATTGCAGAATATGAGGCTTTACTCTTAGGCCTAAATATTGCTCTCAAACATGGAATCAAAATGTTAAGAGTATTTGGGGATTCTGAGCTGATTGTATCCCAAATTAGAGATAAGTATGCTTCAAAAAACAAAAGATTAAAACAATACAAGCATGCTGTTTGGGATACCATTGAACTATTTGATGCATTTTCAATAGGTTGGGTAGAGAGGTCAAAGAATGTTATGGCTGATTTCTTAGCCAATGTTGCAATAAGGCCAGATGACATCACTCTGTCAGATGTTACAAATGTAGAAGTTAAAATTAGGCCTGCAGTACCAGAAAATATATGCAGTTGGCAAGTGTTTAATGATGATAGGGGCTTATTAAAATTTTTGCACTGCATAGATGAATATGAGAATCAAGAAATTGATTTCCAAGCTTTTGTAGAAACCATAGATGGAAAAGAAACTCTTGTGGGAAAGGAGATAATTCAGTTGAAGACTAATAAAATCCCTAGAGGGTTGGTAGCTTTGGAAAGAGCTTTTGACAGTAAAGATAAATTGGTCACAAAGACATCTCCCACAAATAAAGAAGATTTAGAAGAGATAAATTTGGGGACATCTCAGGCCCCTCAGAAGGTATACATTGGTAAACAGCTCAAACCACACATTAGGAGTATGCTGATTGCATTACTGAAAAAGTATAAACATGTTTTTGCTTGGTCATATGAGGACCTGAAAGCCTATAGGGAAGATTTATTCCAGCATGAGATCCCATTGAAGCCTGGAGCTAAGCCATTTAGACAAAAGCAAAGACCTATTAATCCTACCTTAGCTCCAAAGATGCAAGAAGAACTCAAAAGGCTCAGGGAAGCTGGAATAATTGTGCCAATCAGGCATTCAACTTGGGTGTCTAACCTTGTCCTAGTCAGAAAAAAGAATGGTGATATTAGGCTTTGTGTTGACTTCAGGAACTTGAATGTATCCTCTTTAAAGGATAACTATCCACTGCCTAATATGGAAGCTATGTTGCAGAGAGTGACTGGTTGTGAACTCTTATCTATGATGGATGGATTTTCAGGTTATAATCAGGTGAAGGTGAAGGAATCAGAATAGTATAAGACCGCCTTTACCACTCCATGGGGAACTTATGTGTATGTTAGAATGCCCTTCGGACTAACCAATGCAGGTGCTACATTTCAAAGAGCAATGGATGTTGCTTTTGCAGGGTTGATTGATTCAATCCTGGCTGTATATCAGGATGACTTGACTGCTTACTCAAAGAAAGAAGAGCAGCATTGTTTGCATCTGGAGCAGATTTTCATAAGAGCACTAGAGTATGGTATTTCTTTAAATCCAAAGAAGTGTGCCTTTGGGGTAGTTGAAGGAAAGCTCCTGGGACATATTGTTTCCAAGGATGGAGTCAGGATAGATCCAGAGAGAGTGGCTGCTATTGACAAAATTCAAATGCCGAAAACTGTAAAAGGAGTTCAGTCCTTCTTTGGACAGATAAATTTTGTTAGGAGATTTGTTCCCAACTTTGCAGAAGCCACAAGGAACATTTCCAAGATGATGAAGAAGGATGCAACTGTCCACTGGGAAAGTGAAGCAATAGAATCATTTCAGAGTATCAAAGAGGCAATCAAGATGGCCCCTGTTCTTAAATCTCCTGATTTTTCTAGGCCATTCCAAGTATTTTCATTTGCTTCCTTTCATACTGTTGCTGCATGTTTGCTACAGAAAAACGAAGATGGTTTTGAACAGCCCATCGCTTTCTTCAGTATGTCCTTGCAGGCCTCTGAGTTGAAATATGATATTATGGAAAAACAAGCATATGCACTAGTCAGAGCCATCAAAAGTTTCAGACCTTACCTAGTAGGATCACATATAATTGCATATGTACCCCATGCAGCAGTCAAAGACATATTCACTCAGCAGGAGGTGACTGGAAGAAGGTGCAGATGGATAAACAAATTGCAAGAGTTCAACATAGACATACAGATTACCAAGTTGATAAGAGGACAAGGATTAGCCAAGATGATGGCACAGTCAAACTTGGAAGCATGCCAAGTTAATGCAGTCCAAAATGAGAGTGTAAATGTATCAGGATCTGAATGGTACAAGGATATTATCTACTACTTGCAAAATCTGAATTGTCCTTCCCATTTCAGTGACAGTCAAAAGAGGACTTTAAAGTTACATGCAATCAGGTATGTTATTGTTCAAGGTGAGCTACACTGGAAAAACCCTGATGGTGTGCTGCTGAGGTGTGTGGATGAGGATATGGCTAACAATGTTTTGATTGATATGCATAAAGGATTGTGTGGTGGACATTATATTGCCCAAACAACATCTCATAAAATTCTTAGAGCAGGATATTGGTGGCCCACTCTCTTTTCAGATGCACAAAAGTTAGTGAGGAAGTGTGACCCTTGCCAAAGATTTTCAGGAAAGCTGAAATATGATGGTGCTTTACCCCTCAAAACTGTAACTGTGGATGCTCCATTTCAGCAATGGGGAATTGACTTCATAGGGGAAATTGCAGACAAATCAAGTGGGGGACACAGTTGGATTTTGGTGGCAACTAATTACTTTACCAAATGGATTGAGGCCATTCCAACTAAGAGAGCTACAAGTAGGGTGGTGACAGATTTCATACTGGAAAATATTATCATCAGGTTTGGAGTACCATTCAAGATAGTCATTGATAATGCTATGTGCTTCAGATCAGGTGAATTTGTTGATTTTTGCAACAGGTATGGGATAAATCTATCATATGCATCACCATACCACCCACAAGGAAATGGTCAAGCAGAATCAAGCAATAAGAGCATCATGAAAATTATCAAGAGGATACTGGACAAGAACAAGAGAGCTTGGGACTCAAAATTAAAGTTGGCAATATGGGCTAACAGGGTGACAGTAAAAAAGGCTATTGGGATGTCACCCTTTGAGCTAGTATATGGTGCATCAGCCAGATTGCCCATAAACAATCTCCTACCAGTTTACAGATTCATCCAGGAAAATGATGAGGAGATTGAAGTTTCCATGACAGAAAGAGTGAACCAGCTGGTTGCACTGGATGAAAACAGAAGGAAAGCCCACCAGATTAATCTCAAGAGACAACAAGATGTGAAATATCAGTTTGACAGGAGAGCTATAAAAAGGAAGTTTCAAGTCAATGATCTGGTGCTCATTTGGAATGCAAAAGGTCAAGAAAAGGGTAAACATGGTAAATTTGAACCCTTATGGATGGGCCCATATCAGATTTGCAGTGCTCATGGGGAGGATTCTTATTTCCTCTAGGCCCTAGATGGTGAAGTTCTGGAATTGCCTGTGCATGGCCAATTCCTTAAGTTCTATTTTGCATAAATGACTTGTTGCTGTGCACATTTGTAAAAAATATGTATATATTGTAAGTGCCTTGTACAGTTCGTGCTTTTTGGTTTTTGCCTGGTCTGCCCGGAGATCTGGTTCTCGCTGCAGGTTTTCACCTGCACGTCCCCATTCGGAGCCAGTGTTAGCACTCTTTTTGACCTGGAGGTTGTTTTTTTTCATGTTTGGGGGGTTTCTTCATTTGAACCCTATATCTTCTTGCCCATTTTCCTAAGTGTTGGACCTCCTCAGCATTTCTTAGCTGCGGCATCATATTTTCTTAAGGGGAGAAGATCATCATCATCATGATATTCTAAGGGAAGGGGTCAGCATCATCATGATTTTCTGTCGACCAGATTTTTCATCAGGATCATTATGTTTCAATATCGGGTGATGTTTGGATATTATCCCGATCCTGCTGATGAGCTACAGTGTGCCTTGATTTGCTTGCGGGGGTGATTTTTCAAGTATCTGGTGATTTTCCAAATATCACCTTGCCCTTTTATGATGATGATGTCACCCCGATCTTCTGAAGGGGTTATTTTCTGGGTTGTTCGACCCGACTTATTTTTTTCTTAAGGGTCGTCGTCATCATCATCATATTTCCAGTTATCGCCGTGTTGCTTGCGAGGGTCATCATATTTTCTGCCTGCATGATCTTTCGCGGGGTGATATTTTAACATCGAGTGATCTTTGTTAAGATCATCCTGATGATGTTGCTGTAAAGTTCTAAGTGTGACCTGATATTCATCATGGTCATCATATTTTGAACGTCAGGATGATCTTAGTCAATATCATCCTGATGTTGTTGTATCACTTCATGTTCATTGTTTTATCACCCTGATGATGCTGATGTCATTCTTAAGTCAGGGTGATATCTATTTCTCTGCCTATCTGCATCATGATATTTCCGAAGGGAGATATCCGCCTGTCGGCTTCATGCATTATCTAGTGGGGGGTGATCTTTTCAAATATCTGGCATGTTCATCTATCACCTTGATCTTATAGTGGAGCTACAGTGTAGCATGATATTTGTGCATCAGGATGATATTTCCAAATATCCGGTTATCTTTCGAATATCATCTTGATGCCAATATATGGTGACGTCATCAAGGTCCGGGGGGTCATATTTCTAACATTACTCATCTTATGAAGATCCCCCAATGTTGCGAATATGACGATGACGTCATCCGGATATGAGGAGGTGCGCAGTAGGCAGATATGCTGATGACGTCAGCAGGATATGACGGTGACGTCATCAGAATTTTTCATCGGCCAGACTTTTGATATTGGTTAAGCAGGAGGATCTTCCTCCGATGGATCAGGTTGTGCCGATGAAGGTGATTATCATGCAGGTTATATTGCGATATGATGCTGACGTCAGGGTGATATTTCAAGCAACAGGATATCATGCTACTGGAGGATGATGATGAAGTCTTATACTAGTGTCGTCAGGAGCAAAAGCACCGACATCATATATGCTCATGACCTAGTATATAAAGTGTTAAAGAGGTCACCGCGGGGTGCATGTGGGATATTTGATATCCTGCATATTTTCAAATATCATGACGATGTATCTTGGCGGGAAATGGTTGCGACGCACAGTTTTCTGCATTTCCCAAGGCCGCGGGTTGGTGCGCCGTTAATGGCGATTGTTGCAGAGGTATGGGCGATGGCGTGGACGGATCCAGTACCTAACTGAAGTTGTACATCCACGGCTGGCGGCTCATGGCTCAAGATCCTCTTCTGTCCCCTCTTCTACCTGCCGCATTCAATGCGTTGAGCGCCATTTTTCTGATACTGTGTATCTGGCGGGATTATTTTTGATCAACTATGCAATTAATGTTGGGAACCTTCCTTGCTGTATATAGCAGGTTGTGTTGCTCATTTGAGGGTTGTTGAAAGTTGAAGATTTTTGGCTCTGTAATTCAAAACAAGCTGATCTGGTTGCTCTGTACAGCTAAACCTGTGAGTCTATGTATCTCTTGTTGTATGTTTTGGCATGAGCCCACTGATTTTATGATTAATCTTATATGAGAAATGCTATCTTAGCATGTGTTTTGTTAATTCTGTCTCCAGTATTGCATGTATCTTTCTTCTGAGTCTAGATATTTAAGTAATATTTGAGATTCTAGAACATAGAATTCCTATGTTGAATGTCTGATCTTTTAACTTCTGCTCAAGGGGTAGATTAAACTGTTTTTAGGTTAAACATTGGGAAGGGTATACTGCAGTAGGGATGCCATAAGTAGAGATAACTTAACACTCTGTATTGGGAGATATCTGTAAGGCAGGTATCACATATATCCCCTTGAAATCCAGTTTTAGCTGTTCATGCTGATCATTCATAGGTGTATGTCTACTGACTCCAGGCCCTGGATAGGCACCAATCTTGCTTTGTGTTTGTGTTACAACCATGTCCAGCTTTGCATCCAAACTTAAAATCAAAATATAAATCTAAAACAATCTTTAGGACATTAGAATTAGTTTTAGGATCCTCAGTCCTTTGTCTACAACTGCAAATAGGCCCAAAGCTAGCCCCTTTGCTCTTATCTTTCAGTTTTGGTCTACTTACAGGAGGACTTATCTGCTTTCTGTCAGCATCCCAGCCTTGTATACATATCCTCATGGATGTTGAGTAGGGAATACCCCCTAGGTCTTGCAGAGCCTGAAGAAGAAGAGGAGATAAAATACAGAGTCTATCTCCTACACTGTTGGCCCTTGGCCCAGAGGTCCTGTTGATCACTGATGGCTACCTTGTAGGGAAATCTGGGAGTAAGCATCCAGTCTGGGAAAAACCAACAGTACCAAAGTCTAGCGCCCTAGTTGGAAACTAAGCACTTTTGGTTTTGAGTGCAGGTTGAGCTAGGTTAGGTTTGAAAAAATGTGTTTTTGGCTTAGGCTAGGTTTGACTCAGTTTGACTTAGGTACTTTTGTCATTTTTTTTACTTAGGATCAGGTTAAATTTGCAATGTGTTTAAAAAGTGGTCATCATGGATGCAGATTACCTTACCACCCTTGCAGTCGCGAGAGAGGCACTATCTGATTGCCGATCTAGTCGTACAGCTTGGCGAGGATGAGGAGCTCTTCCTAGAGACCATGGGACTATGGCATGTTGCACATCTTACGCCCATTAGGGCGAACCTAGCTCTATTGACAGCTATTGTTGAGAGATATCGTAGCGAGATCTCCTCTTTCTACTTTCTGACAGGGGAGGTTGCGGTGACTCTAGAGGATGTTCGGTGCATCTTACGGATTCCCATTCAGGGGGATAGAGTCGACTATGATACCAAGCGAGGAGAGGCAGGCATGCGTGAGGTATTCATGATAGATGACCTAGGTGTACAAGATCAGGAGATCCGATGGGCCCGAGTGCAGGGACTATGTGATAGGATTAGATGGATAGTTGTATCACTTATCAGAGGATTCCTGTGACTGGATAGACGTTCTAGAGGATTATCAGTTGGATGGGGGACAGTGTTATCAAGGATGTTTACTCACAGGATCATATATGGATGGGGACTGTTGTGCTTTGGTAGCTGTATCGTGATTTACATGATTGTGTTTATAGAGGTGGGAGCAGTTTGTCAGCAGGGGTCACACTGTTGTAGGTATGGGCCTGGGAGCACATATTAGTGATTAGGCCTATCTCACAGCATCGTCGAGACCATGGTAAGCCTTATGCATTTTTATATGAGGGTGTCATTACACACCGACAGATGGGTTCAGTGAGCTATTGGTAGCGTCAGCTAGATGAGATGGACATCTTTGTGTGGCACCCATGGTTATATTGTGAGTCATGGGATGATGATCTATAAGGAGTTAGTCTACTGTAGGCAACCTAGGTATTTGTTTGGCAGACACACAGATATAATTGAGAGGTACCTTCCAAAGAGGGTACTGAGGTAGTTTGGACTACCACAGGGATTGCCCCTTGGCGAGGCTATTTTTGCCCAGACTAGGAGGGAGGTTGATGACTGGGGACCACAGATAGCATTGGACACAACATTAGCAGATATACAAGGACTTGCCCCAGTGATCTGAGATTGGATTATAGGGTCGGCTGACCCAGGAACACTACTAGCATACAACACCTACTGGCAAACTCAAGGAATCAGAGAAAGGGTCCTATGCTGCTATGATAACAAAGGGTCCTAACCAATTAGGCTCAAACTTTCCCTTCTACTTGATTTCTCTGATTTTCTTATAAGACAAGATCACCCACTTGAAACTGTCTTTCTTTGATCTTCTTGTTATAGTTGCACTAGAGACGGTTTTGATAAACATGGAGATGATTAAGCGTGGCAAGGCACCTCTCATCTAGTAGTTCTAGCTCAGCTAATATGGAAGTGTGATACTCCTATCCATCAATCAGGTTCTACATGGATACTCTGAGGGATGGGATCTCGACCTCTATAGGTAGAATGGCTTCAGAGCCATAGACCAAGGCATAGGGTGTTGCATCAGTTGGTGTTTTGATACTAGTGCAATAGGTCCATAGGGTGGGATTGAGTTGCAGGTGCCAATCACGACCAGCTTCATTGACTATTTTCTTGAGGATTTTTAGAATGGTTTTATTGGAAGCCTCAGCTTGGCCATTACTCTACGGATAGTAGGGAGTGGAAAAGTGATGTTGGATATTGTATTGGGTGCACAAGGCACGGACATCTTGATTCTTGAATGGTCACCCATTATCAGTGACAATGGCTCAGGGGATACCATACCAACAAAGGAGGTAGTTAAGGATAAACTTAGCTATTTGCTTACCGGTGATATAGGTCATAGGAATGGCTTCGACCCACTTCGTGAAGTACTTAGTGGCAGTAATGATGAATTTATGGCCATTGGATGAGGATGGATGGATTTGTCCTATGAGGTCGAGACCCCATTGTGAAAAAGGCCATGGAGTTGTCACAGGTTGTAGTTCATGAGCTGGTGCATGAATCAAATCTCCATGTTGCTGGCATTGTAGATACTTCTTAGCAAACTGCAAAGCATCTTGTTCTATTGTAGGCCAATAATACCCTGTGTGGAGTATCTTCTTAGCTAGATAAGGACCGGTAGAATGTGTGCCACAGACACCTTTGTGTATGTCTCGTAAGGTGGCATCAGCTTCATTCGTGTTAAGACATCATAAGAGGATACCATCAAGACTCCAACGATAAAGTATATCACCCAGAATGGTGTAATGGGAGGATCAACGGATGAAGGTTTTGCGTTGGGTTGCAGATAGTTCAAAGGGAAAGGTACCATGTTTAAGGTATTCATAGATATCTTCGTACCATGGGAAATTGGGACCAACAAGTTCACAAATGATTTCAATAGTTGGAACATCGACGGTTGGTATCAACAATTGCTCGATCAAGAATTCACATTTATGTGTGTTTGCAGGCATGTCTATAAGTAACCCCACATTAGCCATAGAGTCTGCAACTTTGTTATGCTCTCTTGGAATTTGCACAAAGTGATGCTAGAAAAGTGTGGTTTGTAGGCATCCACTAGTTGCTTGTAAGGGACCAACTTTTCACCTTTTGTTTGGTACTCATCAGTGACTTGTCAAATGACTAGTTGTGAGTCCCCATATACCTATAGTTCTTTGATGTCCCATTGACCTGCTATATTGAGACCTATGAGGAGTGCTTCATACTCGCCTATGTTGTTAGTGCAAGGAAATGCAAGCTAATATGACTTTGGAATATAGTCATTTTGAGGTATGATAAATAGGATGTCGGCCCCTGATCCATGCTGTGTGTAGGAACCATCAAAATACAATTTCTACATTACTGAGGTAAAAAGAGTGAAGAGATTCTCATCCAAATAGTCAGATACCATAGGATGTACATCTGTCGTAGGTACTTCTGCTAGTTGATCTACGAGGGCTTGTCCCTTGATTGTTTTACGGTCTACATACTCCATGTCGAACTCACTAAGGATCATAACCCATTTAGCTAGTCTGCTCGTGAGAGCTACTTTTGCTAGGAGATACTTCAATGGATCAATTTTTGCTATGAGATTTGTATGTTGGTTTAGCATGTAATGCCACAACTTTTGGGAAGCGAATACTAAGGCTAAACAAGCTCTTTCCATAGGTGAATAATTGAGTTCATAACCCACCAAGGTTCAACTGATATAATAGATTGCATGCTCTTTTCCTGACTCATCATGTTGTGCTAGAAGAGCCCCTAGGGCTGCAGTTGTAGTTGAGATATATAAGATCAAAGGTTTATCTGTGATTGGTGGTACTAAGACAGGATGTGTAGCTAGATATTCTTTGAGCTAATCAAATGCTGCTTGACACTTATCATCCCATTGAAATGAGACATCCTTTCAGAGCAAGTGTTGAAATGGTTGACATTTATCCGCTAGTTGTGAGATAAAATGCCTAATAGACTGTAACCTTCCTTGAAGGATCTTTAATGCTTTGAGGTTCTTTGGTGGAGGCATCTCCACTATAGCTTTGACTTTTACGGGATCTACTTCAATGCCTCTGCGAGATATGATGTATCCCAACAGTTTTCCTGATGTTACCCCGAAGACACACTTCTTTGGATTGAGTCTTACTTGATATTTTTCTAGCCTATCAAAGATTTGTCCTAGAACCTATATGTGATCTACCCTGGAATATTTTGCTAGTATATCATCAACATAGTCCTCCATGATGTGATTAAAGAGATCGTGGAATATCACTGTCATTGCTGTTTGATAGGTTGCACCTACATTTTTAAGATCAAATGGCATGATGCACCAATAATAGGTACCCCAAGGACAAGTGAAAGTTATTTTATGTTGATCTTTTTCTGCTATCATTATCTGATTGTAGCTAGAAAATCCATCCATTAGAGAAAGCATTTCATGACCAGCAGTCAAGTCTACTATGAGATCAATGTTTGGCAAGGGAAAGTCATCTTTGGGACATGCTTTGTTGAGATCTCTGATGTTGGAACACATGTGGATGCCCCCATTTGATTTAGCCACAGGTACAATGTTTGAGACCCATTCTGGATAATCAATAGGCTTGATAAACTTTGCATCTAGCAATTTCTGTAGTTCAACCTTCACTAGGAGAGCAATATGTGGATACATCTTTCTGAGCTTTTGTTTGACCAGTTTAACTTTTGGATCACCTGTGAGATAGTGAACTACTAGCGAAGGGTCCAACCCTGGCATATTAGCATAGGTCCAAGCAAAGTTGATGGTTCATTGTAAGAAGAATTTGGTAAGATTCTTGTGCTCTTGTTCTGATAATAATGCTGCAAGGAATGTTGTCTTTGGATTTTGCTCTGTGTCAAGATTTATCTCTGAAGAATCTTCCACTAGGAGAGATGATTAATCTTGATACTTAGATGGTAGGGGAAGGTCAAATCCTCCATCCTTAGGTGCCACAATTGGGTTTTCACCTTTGGATACATCCTTTGTTTTTACTATTTTCTGATTAGGAGGTGCCACAGTGTGGTTTTCACCTAGAGATCTTTCTTTATTTCTATTTTTGTGACTGGAGGATTTGGCATTCTCACCAAAATAAGAAGTTTTTTCTAGTTCCATTGCAAAACCAGCTTTGTGATCACCAAGAGGGATACCATCCCGGAGTCCCATGAACTCAGCAATAGCTTCATCATTCTGAAATACATCTAGAACAAGGGTCCCTTGTTGGTCCCAATCAATAAGGTCAGGGTAGACAAGTGTTACACTCTAGGTGTTTGTGTTGGATGTGAAGGATACAGATGATAGCATGAATATGGAGGATTCTGTGAATAGGTCAGTCATATGGAGGGAAGAGTCATCGATGATATCCTCATTAGATGTCGAATCAACGAGAGAAGTTTGTGCCACCATGTTGAGAATACCCACGATGTCCAAGGCACATGGTACCTTCCTACCGTAACACATCCCTTTTTGTCTAGCTTCTTTTGTACAACAATGGGTTCCATTGTTCCTTGATTATGTTTTCCAAGGCCACCTTTGCCTTTATAGCCCATGTTTTTTACTATCCTTAGGCCAATGCCACATTGCTTGACTGGTATTGTGACTGGTTCTTTCTCCTTGTAGAGCCAAGAAGAGATGTCTTCAATAGTGTCCTCCGCCAATAATTTTCCCTTTTTGAATTGAGTTAGGGATGTTGGGGGAGGAATAGCTACTTTCTTAGTTTCTTAGGCTATGGGCAGTTGGCCATAGGATTTAGGAGATAGAGGCATCTGCCCTACACAACAAGATTTTGAGATATCATATTCTCCAAAGCCTATATCACGGATGTCAGCTTTGATTTTAGGAATAGGAATAGGATTGGGTTCAGCTACAGAGGCTTTTGTTAGATTTTTAGATTCGACATATAATGGGGCTTCATGGGCTTTGTCATTATT
Organism: Cunninghamia lanceolata; assembly: GCA_027924645.1. Classification (NCBI taxonomy): domain Eukaryota; kingdom Viridiplantae; phylum Streptophyta; class Pinopsida; order Cupressales; family Cupressaceae; genus Cunninghamia; species Cunninghamia lanceolata. The sequence goes on along the minus strand of BSBN01001272.1, from coordinate 11,048,179 downwards.
GGGCACTTGGTTGCAATTCTTATAATTGCCTTGCAAGACACGACATAATTCGAAGAGATGAGGATTTCCAAGGTTAGTGATCTCCGTACCATTAAATGGGAATTTGAGAGACTGATGGTACATTGAGGGAACAAATTTCATGGCATGGATCCATGGGCGTCCTAGGATAATGTTGTAAGGTAGCTCAATGTCAAGGACTTGGCATCTAGTTTCTAGCATGACATGGCCTACTTGTATAGGCAAGTGGATAACACCTTCTGACCAGCATTCAGCATCATCATACCCCTTGATTGTAATACTTTGATCGATGTTGACATGATCCTCAGAGTATCCCAATTGTTTGAGTAACTTTAGAGAACAGATATTGAGACTAGCACCACCATCTATAAGTATGCGTTTGATCTTGCATTTATGGATGAGAACTTCAATGTGAAGGGCATCGTTGTGACATGGATCATGAGATGGGATGTCTTTTTTAGAGAATACCACATTGTAGGGTGAGGCAATGTTACCTATAATAGCTTGGAAATCTATGACCACTATGTCATTAGGAACAGAAAACTCTTGTAGGGCTTTTTCGAGCACAGCTTTATGTGCGGGTGACGACTGGAGAAGGTCCAAAATGGAGATCTATGCAGGGGTTTTCCCTAGATGTTTAACAAGATTGTAATCAGATTGAGTTGGGAGACTTGGTGTAGGACCATGAAGGGTGACACGACCACGACGAGTTGTAACAATGCAATCCATAGATTTGCCTTTGATTGTGAGGGTAGATACCTGACTCTCTTCAAAATGACCCACAATAGAGTCATAGGAAGTTGAAGCTTTGTTAACACCCTTATCTTTATTCAGAGGTGGACCTTGACCATGGTTAGGGAATGGCTCCTTGTACATGTTGAGATCCTTGTTTGTGTTTTAATTAGGGGGTGCATCAAATTTGATTTTGCCTCGATCAATACAGTTTTGGATCAGATGTTTGAGTGCCATGCATGCTATGGTTCGATGTCCTTTAGTTCTATGATACTCACAAAATTCATTATGTTTGTACCATTTAGTTTTGTACACAGGTTCACCATATGGGGGAGCATCTGGTAACGTGACGAGTCCATTGTGTATAAGTTTCTGTAGAACCGACTCTATAGGCTCTCCCAAGGGAGTGAATTGATGTCGCGGAGGGTAATCTTGTTGAGGCCGCTCTTGTTGTCGTCATTGTTGGTTTTGGTTTGGTTGTCTTTGTTATTGTTGGTTTTGTTGAGGCAGAGGTTGACTTGGTTTTGATTCAAGATGAAGGGGTGTTTGCACTATTTAGACATGTTTGGAATCCACCACACCATTGTTGACTACGTTTATAAAGCCTCACAAATCATGTAAAAGCATTTAAACCAACTTAAAAATAAATGAAGTAAGAAATCCACTTAAATACAACACCACAATAACCCAAAATCAAAAGAAGTAAATAATCCACTTAAATACAACTTTCAAAGATAAAAGATGCAATTAATCCACTTAATCACAATATCTCAATAAAAGATAATCTTATAAATAAGAATCTCAATGTCAATAAATCATACATATTCATGTGCCAAATCCAAGTAATAAGCACTATAAAATAATATACATAAATCCTTTGGCAACGTGCCATAATACATCCAAATAGGTACAATAACAAGTGCATCAATAAATAACAAATCAACACACTCTCCAGCTGCACGAACCAAGTGGTCCACCACCTGCAAGCCGAGAGACGAGAACATAGCTTAGGTGCTTTTCCACCCAACCATGAAGTATTTACACTTCCCTGGATCCCTTCCTGAAATGAAGGAAACCCAGCCTTGCACAAAATGTCTAGCTACCTAGTAACAACTACAGGAGGGAACACCCGATACAACCCTGATGTTTGAATGTGCAATTCTAAGTAATGAAAAACAAATTGTCTCACAACAAGATGTGGCAGAGATAATAATAAATAAGTTTGCTAGACAATAAACATTTGTTTCAATGTCATTCCGATTAGATCTAATCATTTAAGTAACTTGGTCAATTCCCAAAAAGAGGAAAAGCCATCCCTGAATATCCACATTCGACATCCTAGTCACAAAAGTAACCCAGTACAATCCTATATAAAAACTACTTTCCCCAAGAAGCAAGAAAATAAATAATAAATTAAAAGAATCAAATTTTTACAATAAATCAATTAAAATCCCTTCCCAAAACATCATTTAAAAATCATACTTTCCGCAAGCAATAAATCATCATTTCATACAATTTGCATTCAAAAGTTTATGTATTTTTGACATAATACCTAATAAAATTTATGTCTATTATTAAATCATAATTTCTCATTATCATGTGAAATTTAACTAAGGTTATTTTCCGTATATTCAATCATATTTTCCTAAAAATCATATGCAATTCAACTATTTCCAATTTTGTTATTCAATTTCATAATGGAAATACATAAATACATAATTAAAAACTGCTTCCTGTTATTCAATTATTTTTTGTTCTCAATAATATGAACTGCAAAAATTAAATAAATAAATACATAATATCTGCTTACTATTATTTTCTGAATTTGTAAAGGAATTTATACTGCAAAACAGTCTATAACAGACACTAGGTTTTTGTCCATCTTCTAGCAAGTTTTTCAATTTCTAAATTTATGGGTCGATTTCTTAATCAAATAGAAAGATCCAATCAGCAAAAATAAAGAAAAACAGTCATACTAAGGTCTGTAAAAGATTGTTTTATGGCAGTCATCTGGGGTTTTGTCATTGGTTTCCATTCAATACTAACTAAATTCTGAGTATTAATATCTTGTTCAGTTTGAAGCATAGGGAAAAATAATATGTTTTAAAACATTATTCAGCCAAACAAGGGATAGTAGACAATAGTAAAATTAAAGGGATCAATTTGCCAAATCACCCAAGAAAGACAACCAATGGCCATATAGAAGAAGGCGGCCAGAATAGAGGAAGATGGCCATAAAGGAGAAGTCGGCCAAAATAGAGGTAAAAACGGCCCATACATCAATTTTTAACAACCACAAATGTGATTCGAGAAGGTAAGAAATATGATATAAAAACCTGGATCTAAGATATGGTGTTGAAGATAAATGTGTTGTTGATAGGGCAGGTTCTTGTTGCTGTCCCTGTCCTTCCTGTTACTGAGTTCCTGCTGCGTGGGTTCCTATTACTCCTGTTATTGTTGCCAAGAACCTCTTTTAACAATAATCACCCCACTTATTTTTGGCGACCAAACAATAGGTAAAAAAAATCAAGATTCATTAATTTTTAGAACTGAAGTTATTTTTCCATTTGCATGATAATCCACCAATCAAATTTGACCAAAAATGCTATTAAAAACAATTAATTATTTTCTTTGTGTAGTTTACTGTTATGCAGTGCAAATTTGGCCTGCATAACAGGAAGCTGATTTTTAAATTCTCTTCATTATTTATTTAAAAATATCTAATTATAATAACTCTATAATTAATATTATTTAATTATTTAACTAAAACATATCTAATATAATAATTCAAGAAGTAATAAAAATAATAATATAATAATATAAACATATCTAAATATAATAATTCAAGAAGTAATAAAAATAATAATATAACAATATAAACATATCTAAATATAATAATTCAAGAAGTAAAATAAAAATAATAATATAATTATAAAACATATCTAAATATAATTTAATATAATTAAATTAATTCTAATTTGCATATTGTCTTCCAAACATCCAAAATTAGGTAAATAAAGACAATATTTATTATTTATTTAATTAAAAATACAAATACATATAATTTTCCCTTATTCAAATTGCAATATCTATTTTAATTATAATTCAAAAAAAAGACATTAAATTAAATAATTACTTTATGCATTTGAAAACATTTTCTAACACATTAATTTTCTAACATCTAATCATCATGTTATTTAAATAAAATAATGCATTTAATATAAACTATTGTAGCAATTTAAACACAATATTTTCTAATTATTTAAATCATCAATCACACTTATTTTCCACACATAGATGCATAAGAAAACCATTCAAAAAACTATGTGGTGTGTGTGATTGCATCAGGGTAATCCATCCATCAGTTCTTGCCAAGTGGCTAGAACACCTCTACCTCAGCCATGCTCTCGTCTTCGACGAGTACCTGCATCCATTTGCACTCAACTCAACATCAATAGGTTAGTATCTCCAAAAACATAGCCGAGGCAAATCATTGTAATCATGTCTACCATATTTAACATTTAAATCAATTTCCAATTCTCTTCAATATAAACTCATAATAATTACCTTCACATATGCATTGAAATTAATTAAGGTAAAGTCAATCACAATAATTGTTCACTAATCTAGAATAATTATATTGTTCATAAAAATGAGATGTGACAACATTTTTCTTTTTGTTCCAAAACTTGGGCTTATTGTTTGTCTATTGTTGAAAAGCATTGTTTTTAGTTTCTTTGAAGATTTTGACCATGCCTTTAGCAATGAGGGCCTTTTCAATGTTGATGCCCTTATAAGTAATTTCATCAAAGGTTGTAGTACTAAGTATTTTTAAATGAAAACCTAATTCTTGATTGAGGTTCTGTACATACTCACAAGTTATTTTTTGGGTATCTTGAATGGGAATTTGCTAGCCATTTGTCTCCATCTTTGAAGGAAGGAGATGAGAGTTTCCCCATTTTTCTGTTTATTGTTGCATAGGTCAGTCATAGAGACCTCATGTTCTGTGTTGTAGGAGAAATGGGTGGCAAATTTCTTTGCTAGCTCGTTAAAAGATTTAATACCCGTGGGCAAGTGCGAGAACCATTTGATAGCTTGGCCTCCAAGACTGCAAGGAAAGAGGCGCATAAGATATGTGTCATTATGTGAGACCTCGAAGCAAGAGAGATAGAATTCTCTAAGATGGTCTTTTGGGTCTCCTTTTCCTTTGTATTTATCAAACTTGGGAATAGTGAAATTGTGAGGGAAAGGGATCATGGGTAATGACCGATCAAATGGATAAGGACAAACTTCTTCCAAAGAGAAGGTTTTCTTGGTGTGGCCAAATGTAAGATCAGACAGTTGTTGTTGAACCTCGGCAAGTTTTATCTCCATGGTTGTTGGTGGTGTTGGAAACATCTCTTGTTGAACTAGAGGTGGTTGTTGTTGCCCATATGGAAGATCATAGTGGAAGTTATAGTCATTAGTGTTGTAAGGGTCATATGTTTGGTTGGGGTTGTATGTGTCATAGGATTGGTTGAGATTTGTTTGTGTTTGGTTGTTTTGATTTTGGGGAGGTGGGGGTGGTGCTAGGTAAGTATGTAGTCTTTGTGATGGTTGTTCATAAAAGTTCTATCATTGGTATTGTGGAGGTGGTGTGAAGAAAGAATTTGGTGGAGGAAAGCTAAAGTTTGTTGGGTTTGGTTGTGATGGTGGAACATAACTATGGGAAGTTTGGTTTTGCGAATGTTGAGGGTTGAGATAGGTGTTAGTTAGGTTAAGTGTGGATGATCATGGTGGTGGAGGGACATAGGTAGATGGGCTTTATGATGTTTGAGGTTGATTGAGATATGTGTTGAAAAAGGTTTGTGTAGAGGATCGTTGTAGCTGGGGGACATAGGTAAGATTGAGGGTGGAAGAACATTGTGGTGGAGGGACATAGGTTGTGTTGACATTGCTTGGTTTAACGATACGAAGATTGGATGATGTTGGGGGTGGTGTTTGTTGTGGCCCTTGTTGCATGGCTACATAGTTGTTTCTTGGATTGTAATTTGGTGGGAAACCATCTCGTGATGGGGTAGCCAATGTTCCATTTACATTTGATGTAGGCATTTGAGAGATGATAGGAGGTTGTTGTGTGTTTGATCTAGATAGAGCAGCTTGTTTTGACATTGTAGAGTCTCTTGTTGGTGTGTATAGATCTCCATAGGAGTCATGAGTGGTGAAATTGGTCTTTCTGCTATTGGATTTAGATAAGGAGTATTCTCATATTGAGTGGCAAAAGGTGTAGGCATTCTCCCTTGTGAGCTTTGTTCGGGTATAGGCGTGGTCATAGTTGACATGGTTTGGGCTGCAGTTATAGCATGATGGGTTTTGTTTGGCTTTTTAAGATTGGATAGATCAAAATCTTGAGGTAATTGTGCTCCTTGTTCAGCTAGTAAGCAGAAGAAATGATCTTGGTTCTCACTAAGGATTTTGTCAAAGGTGGCTATGGCTCAGGGATCTTGCATAATTTCATCTAGGTATTGTCTATCTTCTTGAGAGGATTGACCTTCTTTAAAGTGTCACTCTTCTTGAGATGGGGCTTGGACCGTGGTGTAGCAAAATCATGAGGCATGTCGGTAGTGAATTGAGTTACATCTACCAAAGGGACATTACCTTCTTGAGGATTGGTTGGTTGGTCATGTTGCGGCATGTTTTGAAAATTAGTTGGTCTTTCCATTGGTGTCTTTGGAGTACCCTTTGGAGTCGGGTTGGATTGGCGTGGTTGAGGTGTATGAGGAGGCGATTTGCGCTTCCTTGGGTCAACTTGTTTAGCCTTCATAGTTTGCTGGAGTCTAGTGGTTACCATGGGATGCACTAGGACAATGTTGTTTTTGAGATTTTGCTAAGATTTTGCTGTGATTTTTGCTAAGACAGTTTGAAAAAATAATTTTCTAGATAGAGGTACTGTATTATGCTGCAAAGGTGCGGTACTATTATAGCAAAAGCATGGTACTGTAGTACCAAAAGCACTGAGATGTAATACCAAAGGTGTTGGGTTGCTATACCAGAAGCGCTGGAGTCTAGTGGTTACCAAGGGATGCACTAGGACAATGTTGTTTTTGAGATTTTGCTGTGATTTTTGTTGAGACAGTTTGAAAAAAAAAATTCTGGACAGAGGCGCTGTACTATGCTGCGAAGGTGCAGCACTATTATAGCAAAAGTGTGGTACTATAGTACCAAAGGCATTGAGATGTAATACCAAAGGTGCTGGGTTGCTATACCAGAAGCACTAGACTGCTATACCAAAGGCGCTGAGATGGTGTTAGTGATATTTTAAAAGGCAAATTTTGATAGTTTTGGATTGGATTTGGTTTGGATTTGCTTTGACAAGAGAAAACACATCAAACAAAGTACCAAAAGAGGACTAACACAACAGATAGTGTATGTTCAAGGCTCACGAAAAAGCCCAATGTTTCCACAGGTATAAGACAATTTGTAAACAATTTAAGCACTTTTTATCCCTAGAGACAAAGGTTCATTGCAATAGTTCAACCCACGACTTAAAATCTCCATCGACCAAATGTCATTCCATATAGGTGTCGTACATTTGTACCTTTGCAAGAGATGATAGGTAGGGATATCTCACCCTCCTCTCGGAAAGCCACAAGTAGGTCACAATTGCTTATGTTAGTCAAGGGAATACTATCTCTTGTCAAGGGAGGCAATGGTGAGTATCTTGGGGGCAAAACCAGCTATGCCCTTGCACTGTAATTTATCGCAATGTTCAGAGGTGAATTGGGTAGTCACTATCTATATGGTTCTTAGTTGCTTTGAGGGACCAACACCTTATGAGCAATGTGACAAGCTACTAAAAGCTTTGACTAATCCTACTAAGAGTATCAAACACTTTTCACAATGTGAAATCGCTTTCACAAAGAGCTAGTACACCTCTTTTCGATTTGGCACCACAAGGTAAGGCCGACGTCGGTTAGGACTTGGCTTTCGCCTTATCCCTCTTATAGAGCAGTTCAAAGGAAAACTTTACTTAGGGTTGTCCCTTTTGGATGAAGCACAATCCAAAAGTAGGCCCTTCTAAAGGAATGACTAAAATTGTAAGATCAAGCACGTCAATCAAAGGTTCAATTGTCCCGTTATAAGAAAAAATAAGGTGCAACTAGATTAGGCACACACACGATTGTAGTTGTCCATTGTCCCTTAATAAATTGAAGTGTTTTGCATTCATGTCAATTGTCCCTTAAGAAAGCAATATGTTCCTAAGACTTAGATTTGCAAAAAAAGATGTTTTGTCCCTTAAGAAAGCAATATGTTTTCTAAGACCTTGATTGCAAAAAAGATGTTTTGTCCCTTAAGAAAGCAATATGTTTTCTAAGACGTTGATTGCAAAAAAGATTTTTTGTCCCTTAAGAAAGCAATATGTTTTTTAAGACCTAGATTTGATAGATTTGACAATTTCTTCAAAGCTTGTCCTGCATGAATATGTTAGAAAAACCCATTTGCTCTGTTTGAGTGATAAGAAGCTACAAAAAAGTTGATTAGTTCCACACAAGCTCAATAGTTAGTAAAAATAAATCTAATGACCAAAAGTGTTGAACTCTAATACCAAAGGCATTGCACTGCTTTCTGGAGGCGTTGGACTGTCATACAGAGGTGCGCTACTTCTAACCAAATGCATTGTATTGTAGTACCAAAGGCACTGCACTACTGACCAAAAGTGCGGCGCTGTTATACAAAAAGTGTTGCACTGTTTAGATCAAACAAACTCACAATTTTGTCAAAAAAGTAAGATTGAAAAGATGATTTCCTGATTGTAGAATGATGAATAAAGGCTAGATCTATAAGGAATGATGAAGATATGAGAGTTTAGACCCTGCAAATCAGAAAATTATTTAGAAACCCTTAGGTACTCAGAGGCGCTGAACTGTAGTGATAGAAATGCAGTACTATTATACTAGAAGCGCCAAGTTGCGCTAGCAAAGGTGCTGAGTTATTGCTCGAAGGCACTGAGTTGTAGACTAAAGGTGCTTTACTGTGTTGCAGAGGTGCGGTTCTCTGTTTGTCTGCGTGTTTCTATACTGTACTTCAAAAAATCAAATTTTCTAAAGAAAACAAGCGATAAGTGGGTCCCACCAGGTGTGCCAGAATGTGTATAGGAAAAATTGAGAGGTTGAATGATAATATCACAAAGTAATGATAATAACAACTCAATTACCCATAACATCAAAAGATCTATCTAAGCAATAACCAAATCAATGAATAAATCAAATTACGAACAAAGCAGCTATCACCTAGATTGTTTGGATCTCTTGGTCGAATGTAGATTGCTCTTCAAATTGTGAAACCATGTTTGCAACAAGCGGATGTAGATTGTGTTTGTGCTCAAAGTGCTTAAGGGTGCTCAACGATGTGATGTATGCTCAATGCGCTAGAATGCTTTTGAATAAATGATCAAAGAGGATTGGTTATGGAGATGAGGGGGGTTTATATAGATTTCAATGAAGATCGATCAACGGTCCAGATAATTCAATAGAATCAAAGGATGAGATAAATCTAAAATTCATGATGAATGTACACCTGACATGTGTCACACAAAAAGATATTTTTGTTTGAGTTAACTGATTGATTTGACATAGACATGGAATAGACATGAGATATATTTAGATTTCATAAAAATAGAATTTTTTTTTTCTAATTTATGAGTTGGTGATAAAAACAATATTGATTAAGTCAATTAACTCAACTTATGATTTGCTTTTTGCATGATTTTAGATAAATTAAATACTAAATTATTTAATTTTGTGTGCATGATGAACAAGATTTATTTTTAGAGGAATTTGAAGATATTTGAGCAAATTAAATAAATAAATTTATTTAATTGTTTGTGCAAGATAGAAGAAAAAATAAAATATTTGATTTATATTTTATTTTTAGAGATTGAGATAATTTAAATAAATTTGAATAATTTATTTAAATTTGGAAGAATAATTGATTTAATTAAATAATTAAAATTATTTAATTGTAGATAAGAGGATTTAAATGATAAATTAATTAAATAATTAATTTATTCAATTGATGTGGATTTGAATTTTTGGAAGACAATAACGATTTAATTAAATAATTAAAATTATTTAATTTTGGAAGAAACAAGTTGATTTTGATTAAATTAATTAAATAAATAGAATTTATTCAATTAATGTTGAAAATATGAGATTTGGAAGAATTTGATGATTATGATGAAACTAAATAAATAATTAGATTATTTAATTAACGTTGAAAATAAGTGATTTGGAAGAAATGCAAGTGATGCAATGACATGGTTATTTTAGGGTGTCTACAGTTTGTTCAAGGGGCTTGTGGTTTTAAATTCTAACCAAACTAGATTGTGTTTATTCTAAATCCTATTCTATCTTATGGCGAAAAAAGATCAAAAGATTTTGAGTATGCAAGAAGATAATGATGTGAATATTTAGTATCAATCTTAAAGTAATAACATGAGAAATTACTAACTGCAATGTCAAGATCGGTATAAACCCTATCTTTTTCACCAACAATGTGATATTCTTAGGAGTTTCAAGTGATAAAATGAAAATAACATTTAACTACTATATTCCACACACAAGTTAAATTATAAATCCACTGTTTCACTTCAATATTCAACAATAAAAATAATATTTCTCAAGTAAATAATAAATTAAGATAGAGATCAGGTACTACACCATATGTGAGAAGATAAATCTATAGAAACATGAACCTTCGTATTGATGTTCTTTAATAATGTAGGTACAAATCTAGCAAATAGCTACACTAGAATTTGGTTCTTCCTTCAATAAAAGTATCTCCTTCCAATCTAGAATGATAAAACTAAATGCAAAAAGACTAACTAGAATGCTAGGAAATTTCTAAGTATTGAACCAATGGACTAATTCTTCAACCACCAGAACCTTCAAATGAGATAAGAGTCCTCCTTTTATAGAGCCTAAGAAATCAAGAAAAGTTGCTTTAAAACACATGTATTGCCCATCCTTAGCTCACATGCAAGCGCACTAAACATCTAGAAAAAGTTATCTTATTTTAGACCAAAACCATGCATACCCTAGATGCCATGCAAAAAAGAGCTCATGCAAAAAACAAGAATCACTTTATAACTGTAGCAAATCCTTTTTACATCATAGAAAAAATGAATGGAATCTTTGAAAGAATATTCTTTATGCCACAAATAGAAAGTTCAACTGGAGGTGCCCTTGACATTTTGTCCTTGTTTATACTCTACAAAATTAGCCAAGCATTGATCAACTCTATCTTTGTCTAGGCCATCAAGCCAATCCAATCTGAATAGATCAACTTCTCAAACCTCTTAGATACATAATTAGTTATCTTCTTAAGCTTTTGGATGTCACTCTTTATAATCTTAAAATTGGACTTTGTATCCATACTCTTGTCTAGGATGTCCTCATCGAAACCTGAAGACGTGCTTAACTCTCCTTCCATTTTCCTCTCAAAGGCTTCTTTGGTTGCATCCAAAGTATTTATCCTACGTTTATCTTATAAAAAGAGTTTAGAACTTATGACATTCTTTATAAAGATTTCAAAATTGAAAGTATACTCATACACGTCCTTTTGCAATTTCAAAATCTTAGTCCTATATTCTATCATCTGATCAAGCTTGAAATTAATTATATTATGGACCTGTCAACAAAATCAGGCTCTTCATCCTGAAGGATATTTTCTTTCTTAAGCTCATCTGGACTCATCCTATTGATTTCCTTCAAATGCTGCCAATCCTGCCCTAATTTATCATGCTTTGTCCTGAAGATGAAGTTTTCCATGAAGGAATCTATTTGTATTTCCAATTGATAGGCTTTCTCACAATGTTCATAGCCAATATCTAGAGCCTTATTTGCTTCATCAAAAAATTTAGAAACCCATTTGTCTATTACATTTGATTTTTCCTTCATCAACTATAGAGAATCCACCTCCTACTTGGTCATCAAAATTGGATTTTTTGAAGGTAGATTTTGCTAAGAAATGGGAGTGAGAAGCTCTTTTACAAATGTCTTCATTTGCTCCACCTTTAAATTCATCTCTTCCTTAGTCTATTTGTTTTTATGCATCCTTGACACTATTGTGTCAACTGTTGAACCTAAGGAAGCTATCTCTTCTTCTCAGGTCTACTTACTATATTTACCCTTATGATTTAGTAATTAGAGATTAAAAGATCTTTGTCATCTTTGTCCTACATAGCAGTAGCTACTTCTATAATTATCTCTCCTCTTTCATTTACCCTAAATGTAGAGAGGATTCTTGGTCCTTTTGACGATTTACCCTTTTCTACCTGTATACCCATATCTTGGAGGCTTAACAATTTCATAACTACCTTCTGCCTCTTCTCTAGTTTGAGATTTAGCCATGTGGGAGTAGTAGAAGTTTGATCAACTTCTTTATCTTTGTCTTTCTCACCATGATCTAGGGTTTTCCCTTTATTCTTCTCAACCTCTAGATTCTCTACATTTTCTTGTTGCTGAGGATGTTGTTCAGAAGTACCCTTTGATGAATCATCCTGAGGGTTATCACGATCTCCTATCTTCTATGCATCTTCCTCATCAGGTATATTTTCACCCGCAGTCTCATCTTGGGGATGTTCTTGGTGTAAGGAGGTGTCTTTAAGATCCCTTGCATCTATATCCATTTGATCACTCTCTTTCTCAACAAAATGTTCCTCCTACTATTCCTTATGAGATCCCTTAATTTTGAAATAGTAACTCTCTTTCTATGGTTGCATAGTTGTGTTGTTGAGTGAATTCAAAATAAGAGGGTACTTTTAGAATTTTAAGATTGTTTGTATTTCAAATTTTGAGCAAATTGAAGGTTTTTTAATGGTGGAACCTAGACATTGGAGAAATTTTGGAAAATCTTTTATTATTTCTTTTTCAAATTTGGACTTGGTGAATGGATTTTATTTTGTGGAGTAATGAGTTTTACCATAAGAATGGATTGCTTGCTCCTTGGGAGGTGCGGTTACATAAGAAATTAATTTTCCATCACTCTAACTCTATTAGATTTTATCTAGAGTTAAGACATGAATGGTCAAGTCATTATGTTGGGAATGGAGAAATAGGTAAAGGCCTGGAGTGGCCATGATTTCTCTAAATTTATTGGATTTTATCTAGGGTTAAGATGTGATTAGATTCATTAAATTAATAAATATGGGTTCAACTATTAACTAAGAAAAGACCTAAATATGGCATTATCTTCCAACTCTATTAGGATTTTATCTAGAGTTGATGCAAATGTTGTTGGCATGAGACCATTACTTTCCAAACTATCAGGATTTTATCTAGTTTGATGAAAATGTTTAAAGGAATGCATTTGTTGTGATGGGTGCTACTTGATATAATCATGTCTCCATAAGTCCACTTTATGTCATAGAGGACCAAAGTGAAGGCACTCCATGTATTAGGCATCCCTTTCTCTTCCTCTTATGTAAATTGTGATCCTTGTGTGGAACCAATTCGTGAAATACAAGTGTGCTTGATTGTGTTGTGTGTTTGAGGCCAATTGTGCACATTGTGCTTATGTTTCCAACCATGTGTTTATCTCTTAATATAGAGGGGTGAGCCTCATAATACCACATGGTAGGGTGGTGTTGATCACTATTGGGATGCATGATGGGATGTGGTGACTTTTCTTGGAGAGTGTAATGAGACACCCAATTTTAACAATAACATGCAGTCATTCAGGTAGTTCCTAGATACCCTCCAACCACCGTGATTTTTGACTAACATGAGTCTACTGATATAGTGAACTAATGATGCTTACAACTATTGCATCACTTTTGCCAAAGCTTTTAATAGTCTATCACATAAATGCAGGTCATGCGTTCACACACTACTATCTCTTGCTTGAATCTCTAACAACTAATGATTGACAAAATGCAAGTATACGATAAAATTTATAATATTCTTCAAATATCAATATCCTAGTATTCTCTACCCTGAGACGGTCCTACTAGCCTTTTGCTATAAAAGATGATCTTAGATTAGTATATGCCAATTAAGTTCCAATCTCCTGGTATAGTCTTACCCTGAGATGATCTTGAAATCTATGATTTGATAAGTTGATTAGTGACATCATGTTTACTATTTTCTAATTGGATGGTTCAAAGAATACAATAACATAAGCATAAGAATAGCTAGGTTCTATTCTCCTTGCATATTTGTACCTTGAGATGGTTAATAACTACAATAATGATAATTATAATTCCCATTCTCCCAGTACACCACTACCCTTGAGAAAGTTATAATAATGCAAGAATAACTGTAGTATATAACTAGGAATAAATACCCACACAATAACATCAATACTAACAATTATACATAGATACTCACAACTAAATGCTAACTTGGGCATAAGCAATTTATAGGAAGATACATGCCATTATCGGGTTTTCTATACCCTTGATGATAAATGCAATATCAATGACATATCAATGATCACTAAGCATTTCCATATTATTACATATCATGGTAATCAGGGTAAACCCTGTACCACAAGGTCGACTAGCATTTACTAAGAGAATAAGGGGATTGTTAAGAGGCTCATATACGACCCTTGGTGTTACTATTTAACTTAATATAGCCCATAGCTTAGCCAAATTGAGCAAAGTCTGTCTTAAACTAGACTTGTATGGTTACTTAAATGGTTGGGATGCACTTCAATCACAGGTGTACAAACATTCCGCATTTGACTTCCCAAGCAATAGAGGTATTCGACCCCAAATAGAATAGATACCTTTAAACATAGGTATCCATAACCATTTTACAACCCCCAACTGTGGCTTAAGACATAAACAATATAGATAACATGTTGGACTGCTACCCACACAATGACAATCTCTCAATTTCCTATCTCTTAACAATAGATACCTTGTAGTCATTGCAGACAGAAGGGAGATCACAAAAGTTGCGACAATACATAAGATATAGAGATAACATAAAACCTCCCTTATGCCCTGTATACCACAATTGGCATTTGACATATCACATATTTACAGTGGCATGGATGAGGATTACATGATCCTCTTTGCAGATTTTAAACCTAGCGTTAGATTTCAAGTATATACATATGAATCACCATGAGCTCTGTGACCCCTTGGTGATACCATTTTATGGTATATCATCTCTAATACAAATGCATGGTTATTATTGAAGATAACACCATGTATAGAAAGATAACTTGAGCATAAGCTCTAGGTCGTAGCCTTTACAAAAACAATAGCATTCTATAGGGGAAATAACATGTATATGCCGGAGGTAACATGGTTAGATTTTATCATTTATATAGTCAAATACAAAATCCATTAACAAAGGCAATATAATTGGCCATATGACTGTTGTCTAATAAGTTTACAATGAAAATGTATTACTATAGGGGCCGAGCAAATAAAAGTTCAAACCTGTGGGTTCTTTCTTGCGAGATGTTGGCCTCTATCACTACCCAAAACCACCTCCCAGCTATATGACTTAAACATAAATTCACACTTCTACTTCATAACCCCTGAAGCTACTAAAAAATGTTACAACATACTCAAAGTTTCCTCTATTATAGACTAAAGACTGCATGCCCAAAAAGGAAGAGAGAATGCATGCTTAAACTCCCACTCTCAAACTTATTTCTCCCCACTACATCGGCTATTTTTAGCCTCCATTATCCTATATGCACTATAATGGCCCATGATCTCCTTTAATAGAGATTACAACACGCAGGGGAAATTTAGGATAGAATAATAGGAATAATAATAATACTATCATGCGTTGTCCATTAATAGACATAAATTTAAAATAAGATACTACCCAAAAGATGATAATATATTTATAATTAAATTGACCATATTACTACCACGTGCTTATGAGCGTCTACACCAAAAACATATTGTACCTATATTTTTCTATTGAAATAATATTATTAATAATAATTGACTCTTTAAATATTTAATCAACTAATAGGATAAACCATTACAACTCTTTATGACAATACCTAACATGTTTCCAAACAATTGTCAAGCATCACATATAGTCATATTACTTGTTGTTATATGGAGCCTAATTAGATTCGGAGGTTAAATTTACCCCACTTTTATTGGCATGGTTTCCCCCCAAATTATTTAATGGGGTCGAGGGGCAGCGCCCATTGCGAGAGTTTGGGGGCAGTGCCCCCAAGACAAGGTCCAGGGGTAGCGCCCCTGGTGCGTTCCTTGTCATGATACAAGGCATGGTCGAGGGGCAGTGCCCCTGAACCTCCAAGGATTTTTATTATTTTATAAATGCATCAGGAGTTATTTTTTTATTGGCCGACATAAAAAACCCCTATTTTTGTAACCGACATAAGGCATGATAAAAGTGGCTAAGGGTTAGGGTTTCCGTTGATATTGTATTGTAGCATTTTGCAGCAGTATTGAGTTGTAAGGATTGCTGGTTGTAATCAGTTTGATTTATTGGATAATAATATTGGACTCTCTGTTGGTGGATGTAGCTCGAGTTTGGGTGAACCACATTAAAAATTGTCTCTTGTTATTACTTCTGTGTATTTTTTATTCCTTTGTTTAGTCTTTATTTGCATTTAATTGATATCTTCTGCATGCAATCCCTAACAAGTGGTATCAGAGCGAGTTGTGTTCGATTATTGTCTGCATGAAGGTCTCACGGTTGAGTGGGAGTCTCATGGTTGAGTGGGAGCAATGGCAGATGAGGGTAAATTGAAGGTAGATAAATTCAATGGGCAGAACTATCAGTTATAGAAGATGCAGATGGAGGATTATCTCTATCAGAAGGATTTATAGAGGCTATTAGAAGGAATAGCCAAGAAACTGGCAACAATGACAGATGAGGATTGGAATCTTCTGGACAAAAAGGCACTAGGTACCATTCGGTTGTGTCTGGAACCATCTGTGGCATTCAATATAATGGAAGCGAAGACAATAGATGGTCTGATGAAAGCTTTGGCTAAATTGTATGAAAAAACCCTCAGCCTCAAATAAGGTATTTCTCATGAAGCATTTATTTAATCTGAAAATGATTGAAGGTGGATCTGTGACAGATCATTTAAATGAGTTTAATATGATTATTAGTCAGTTAACTTCTGTAAAAGTAAGTTTTGATGAAGAGGTGAGGGCTCTCTTGATATCATGTTCTTTGCCAAAAAGTTGGAATAGCTTGGTAATGGTCGTAAGTAACTCTGTCTCTGGTTCAAATACTTTAAAATTTGATGATGTTGTTGGTGTTATCCTTAGCGACGAAATGTGACGGAAAAGCTCAAGAGGATCCACATCAGGTAGTGTTTTGAATGCAGAAAGCAGGGGCATATCAAAGGAGAGAGGAAAAGGCTCTAGAGGTCATGGGAAGTCACGAGGAAAATCAAAGGACAAGAGATCCCAATCTAGAGGATAAAAGGATTGCTGGTACTGTGGGAAACCAGGTCATTTGAAGAAAGATTGTTGGTCTCGGAAGAATAAAGAAGGGGACAAACAAGAAGGCAATAAGGAGGCAAATGTGGTAAGTAATAAATTTGAAGATGATGCTTTGATTCTTTCCCTAGATAATGTTGATGATTCATGGGTTTTAGATTCGGGGGCCTCATTTCATGCTACACCCCATAGAAGTTATTTTCTTGATTATGTCTAAGGAGATTTTGGGCTGGTTTATTTAGGAGATAACGAACCCTGTTAGATTGTTGGAAAGGGAAGAATCAAGATTAAGTTGCAAAATAGGAATCATTGGCTACTACAAGAGGTAAAGCACATTCCGAGGCTGATTAGGAATTTAATTTCAACAGGTCAGCTAGTTGATGAAGGTTGCATTGTTACATTTACTGATAAAAATTGGAAGATTTCAAGAGATGCCTTAATAGTAGAAAAAGGTGTGAAAGTAGACACCTTATATCTTTGTACAGGTCATACTATTCCTTCTACTTTAGTTGTTGCAGAGAAAAACTAAACAGGTTCAGGAACACTTGCTACAGGTTCGCAGGAAGAGACTGAAACAGTTGCTGCAAGTTCTGAGACATCATTGTGGCATAATAGACTTGGGCATATGAGTGAAAAAGGTATGAAGATAACTCATTCTAAGAAAGTTTTACCAGGTCTGAAATGTATTAATATGGATTTCTGTGAAAGTTGTGTGTATGGAAAACAAAAGAGAGTTAGTTTTCTCAAGGATGGGAAGCAAAAGAAAGATGAAAAGTTGGAGCTTGTGCATACAAATGTATGGGGACCGGCTCAGGTATCTTCTCTTGGTGGCTCTCGGTATTATGTTACATTCATAGATGATGCAACTAGGAAGGTTTGGATTTATTTCCTCAGGCAGAAATCTGATGTATTTGAAACATTTAAGAAATGGAGAAGCTTGGTTGAGAATGAGACGGGTAAAAGATTAAAATGTCTCAAATCTGATAATGGTGGAGAGTATTGCAGCAAAGAATTTCAGGATTATTGCTCCTTTAATGGAATCCGTAGGCAAAAAATGGTTCCAGGGACTCCACAGGAAAATGAAGTGGCTGAGCGCATGAATAAGACAATAATGGAGCGTGCAAGGAGCATGAGATTGCATGCTAGGCTGCCTTTAAACATGTGGGCAGAGGTTGTCAATACTACTGTATATTTAATTAATAGAGGTCCTTCAGTTCCTTTGGGTTGTGGTATTCCAAAGGAATCATGGATAGGTAAGAAGGTGAGTTATTCTTTGTCATGTCTCATTTTTATGAACAATATGATTAATCTAGTTTAGTGAATAATTATTTTGATTGACTTTACTTTAAGTAATTTAGCATACGTGGAGGTAATTATTATGAGTTAATTGAAAAAATTATAAAATTATTTTAAATATTGAATATTGATGCAATGATTTGCTTCGGCTATGTTTTGGAGACACTAACCTATTGACATCGAGTTGAGTGCAACTGGATGCAGATACTCATCGAAGATGAGAGCATGGCTGAGGTAGAGATGTTCTAGCCAGTTGGCAAGAACTAATGGATGGAGTACCTTGATACAATCACACACATCACGTAGTTGCATATGCATTATTGAATGGTTCTTATTGCACTAATGAGTGATTTTTAATTGTTTTGGGATGCATGATGTGATTACTTTAAATCTTTTCGAAGTATATTTAAATGATGTATCGTGTGTTAATTAAATAAATAATAAAATATTATTTATAAGATGTTTGGAAGACAATATGTGAAATAAATTTAAATAATTATATTATATTAAAATATGTGTGTAATTTTGTATTATTTTATCACTTCTTGAATTATCAAAATAAATAGATATTTTATATTAAATTATATAGATAAATATGCAATATTATATTGCAATTCTCTTTTTGTATGTTTAATTAGTTATGTTTTAAATAACAATAGTTAATAATAGTAAAAATAACATTATTATATTTAGAGTTTTTGATAAAGGAATTAAATATTTATTACTGTCAATCATGTGACAGTAAGTGGCAAAGAAGATATTATTTTTAAACTGTTTTAAATAACAATTTTCTCTAAATTCATTGGTTGAATGTTCATGCAAACTAAGAATTCAAACTTCAGTTATAAACCTAATTCTTGATCGCTGAAAATAAGAGTAGAAAACTTTAATAAAAGAGTAGATCACTCAGCTAGGAAAAACCTACCCACAATTTGCAGAGAGAACTGTTTCATCAGAGCAACAGGAAGGAGAATTGGAGTCTACAATAGGAGAAAGATACAAAGGTAGCGACTTCAAACTGCAAATTCTTCCTCAAGTCAAGTCGACTACTATCACCAGGTTTTGCTTTGATTTTTTTTTTGTTGCATTTAAATGGCTTGGCTGTATCTTTTATGAGGACATTTTTATCTGCATGATTGAGAGGGTGACTGCATGTGTTTTGGTCGATCCATGTTGTGGCTGGCCATGTATCTTTTGGCTGTTTCTGCTTAATTCCTGGCTGCCTGTCCTTTTTCTAAGTCATTTCCTTTTGTCTATGCCTAGGTGATGCCTTTTTGAATGACCATTGTTTCCTTTATTTGCCTGGCTGTCCGTTATCCTTATGGACGTGGCCCCTTTTATGGGTCATCAACTGCATTTTCTTGGCCGCCTGAGTCTTGTGTTGGGCGATGCCTTCATGCTAGCCATCGTGCCTTTGTTTGGCATTTAAAAATCTCTTTGATCGATCCTTTGCTGAATAAAATCGACCCAATCCAGTTTGCTATTGCAGATCTGTATCATGGCTAAAATGTGATGGATAAACATATTTTCTTCATTGTTTAAAAACTGCCTGAAACTTAGTATTATCTCAAAATTTTATGACTGATTAGAAACTATTAAAACCCTTGCCAAATTCTCCAGATGGTTGCTAAATCGATTCCTGTCAGACAATTATGACTGTATTTCTTTTTTTATGACGACTAAAAACAAGGATAGAATAGCAATTCAACCTTCCTTTGATAAAACTCAAACTCTTAAAAAGATTAGATGAAACTCCTGTATTTTCTATAGATACTTTTCTTTATGAAATTGCTGATGAAAACTTTGTTGAAATATTGTCAATGGATGAAAGAAGATTATTTAAAAATTTTGTTCTTTATTTATTAAATTCTACCGCCACAACGACAGAAAGGTTTTAGAAAGATATATGTGCTTAAAACTATATGCTTACATAGATTAGTTTCTTGTCACCAGAACGACAAATAAGTTAGAGTAATCTAAGAATGAGTTTTTATGATTGAAAATCAGATTAAAACTATATTCAGAGTTCTTTCTTTATTACTGCCTGAGTTCCTATCACAGCAGCGACAGGAAGACTATCTTTATTATTTTTATTGTTCTTGAAACTTCTTGTCACCGAATTATACAGCAAGATAGATTATTATTTTAGAGTGATTATTATTGAAGACATTGTGACTGAAATACAAGAATGAAAACTATATCAAACTATTAACCTATGGTTGTAATTGTATGAACAAAAGACGATTTATTGCTTGAAAGTGTATGTAATTTTTCCTTATTTGATGATTTGGGAAAAGAGGTTGATTTGATTTATTGTAAATATGGAATTTATGATTCTTTATTACATTTTCTTGCTTCTTGGGGAAAGAAATAGTTTTATATAGGAATGTATTGGGTTACTTTTGGGATGGAGATACCGAATGTGGAGTAACAGAGATGGCTTTTCCTCTTTTCGGGAATTAACCAATTTACTTAAATGATTAGATCTAATTAAAATAACACTGAAATAGATATTTATTGTCTAGCAAACTTATTTATTGTAGGCACCCTAAAATGACCACGTTATTGCACTACTTGCATTTCATCATTTCTTCCTAATCACCTGCACTCAACAGTAATTAAATAATCTAATTATTTAATTAATTTCACCAAATTCTTCCAAAGCTCTAAAATTCAACATTAATTAAATAAATTCTCTTTATTTAATTAATTAAATTAAATTCCTCTATTATTCTTCCACAATTAAATAATTTTAATTATTTAATTTGATCATTATCCTCTTTCCAAATCTCAAGTCTCCATTATTTAATTAATTCATCACAAATTCTATATTATCCAAACAATTAAATAATTCCTAATTATTTAATTAAATCAAATTCATTCTTCCAAATTTAAATAAATCAAATCAAATTTATTTAAATTCTCTCATTCTCCAAAAATAAGATAAATCAAATATTTTATTTGTTCTTCCAAATCATGCATAACAATTAAATAAATTTATTTATTTAATTTGCTTTCTTATTTACAAATATCTTTCAAATCTTCTAAAAATAAGTCTTCTTCCCCATGCACACACAATTAAATAATTTATTATTTAATTTCCCTCAAATCATGCAAAAGCAAATCTTAAGTTGAGTTATCTATTCACTCAACCTTGTTTTTATTAATTTCTCTTAAATTAGAAAAAAACTTTCTAATTTATGAAAAGCATGTCTTATCTTTAGAAAAGAAAGTGTTTAACTTAAATAAAATAGCTTTTGTGTGACAATTGTCATCTTCTTATTCGTTGCACGTTCCTCAACTATTCTCCTCCATTGGTTCTTCTGAATTATTTAGACCATTGATCGATCTCTGTTGAAACCTATATAAACCCCCCTCATCTCCTTCATTGAGCCTCTCTTTTCGATCGTATTCTCAGGCATACTTAACAGAGCTTTGAGCATACAAAACGCGTCGATTGAGCAACCTTACGATCTCTTAACATTGATCTCTTGAGCACACTACTTGCCTGTTGCAACTATGGTTTTCGCAACTTGATTAAGCAATTCACACTTCTCCGAAAGGGAACAATACAGATTTTGGTAAGAGCTTTCATTTGTCTTTGATTTTATGATAATGGCTTTTACTTAGATTGGTTCGCTTTATGTGATTGGTTTTTAGTTTTATTAGTTTAGATTTAATCAATTTTTCCTCATACACATTCTGGCACACCCGGTGGGACCCACTAATCCCTCTTTTTCTTTGAGAAATTATTTTTTTTGAAGTCACAGTACGATACAACGCAAATGACATAGAAAAGCGCTTCTGGCAGTATTCTTAAGCGCTCTTGGAGGCACAGTACAGCGCCCTTAGGGGCACTGCAGCACTTTTGGTAGCATAGAGCGACGCTTTTGGTAACACAGCACGGCGCTCCCGGTAGTATATTTAAGCGCTTTTGGCTAAATTAGGTTTCTGACTTCGGTTCATGTTTTTGCAGGGTTTTTCATTACATATCTTTTTGATTTGTCTGACAAGCTGTTGTATTTGTCTTTCAAACCTGCTTTTGATACTTCCTAAGCTGACTTATTTAGGGGTATCTTCGGTATTTGAGTTAACCTATTGTGTTACTACACTTTCTGAGTTTTCTGGATTTCATGATTCAGATCTATTAGATGTCATTTCTCAGAACAGTAGATCAATCATGAAATCCCATTTCGATCTGGTTATTTTGACAAAAGCTAATCTTTTTGTGATCTGAGATTGTGTAGCGCATTTGGTATAAGAGTATCACACTTTCAGATACACAGTAAAGCACTTCTGGACCTTGTTCAGTGCTTCTAGTGGTATTCTACGACGCTTCTGGGATGCATTACATTGCTTTTGGCATAACAGTATCGCGCTTCCAGATACACAGTACAACGCTTTTGGATCTTGTTCAGCGCTTCTGGTAATATTCTCCAACACTTCGGGTCTGTATTACAGCACGGTTGGTAAGACAGTAAAGCACTTTGGGTATAGCAGTAACTCACTCCTGGTCAAATTGATTTGTTTTTGCTAACTTGTGAATTTTTGGTGGAACTAACTGACTTGTTGCAGCTTCTTATTACTCATACAGAACAAATTGGTGTTTTTAACATGTTCATGCAGGACAAGCGTTGAAGAAATCTTGATTTATCTCACTAAGTCTTAGAAACACATTGCCTTCTTAAAGGATAATTGAATAAATCATTTTGGCAAATCTAAGTCTTAGGAACATACTGCTTTTCTTAAGGGACAATGGACATGTATGCACAAACACCTCAATTTTCTAAGGGACAATGGACATGAATGCTAAAACACTTCAATTTCATAAGGGACAATTGACAACTACAAACGTGTGTGTGCCTAGTTTAGTTGCACCTTATTTTTCTTATAATGGGACAATTGAACCTTTGTTTGACGTGCTTGCTCTTACATTTCTGTACTTCCTTTAGAAGGGCCTACTTTTGGATTGCGCTTCATCCAAAAGGGACAACCCTAAGCGGAGTTTTCCTTTGAACCGCTATATAAGAGGGATAAGGCGAAAGCCAAGTCCTAACCGACGTCAGCCTTACCTTGTGGTGCCAAACTGAAAAGAGGTGTACTAGCTCTTTGTGGAAACGATTTTTACATTGGGCGAAGTGTTTGATACTCTTAGTAGGATTGGTTAAAGCTTTTAGTAGCTTGTCGCATTGCTCGTAAGGCGTTAGTCCCTCAAAGTCACTAAGAACCATTCTAGATAGAGACTACCTGACCTACCTCTGAACATTGCGGTAATCATCAGTGCAAGGGGAATCGATTTAAGTCCTTAAGATACTCACCATTGGCTCCCTTGAGAAGAGATAGTATTCCCTTGGCCATAAAGCTCTTGTGACCTACTTGAGCTTTCCAAGGGGAGGGTGAGATATCCCTACCTATCGTCTCTCGCAAAGATACTAAATATCTGACACCTTTATGGAATGATATTTTTATTGACGAAGTATTAAGCTGTGAGCTGATCTACTGCAATGAAACCTTGTCTCTAGGGATAAAAAGTGCTTGTTATTGATTGCAATTGTCTTATACCTGTGGAAACATTGGGCTTGTTTTGAGCCTCGAACATACACTATCTGTTGTGTCAGTCCCTTGTTTGTGCCAACATTGTTTGCTGTGTTTTCTCTTGCCAAACAAATCCAATCAGAAACAGAAACAATCTATCAAAATTTTGCCTTTTAGAAGCATCAGACACTACTTCAGCGCCTCTGGTATTACAGCAGCTCGCCTTTGGTAGTACAGTAGATCACCTTTGGCATAGCAGTAACTCGCCTCTGGCAAAAAAAACTCTACTTCAGCGCCCTTGGTATAACAGTAGCTCACTTTTGGTCATTGTAGCTCACCTTTGGCATAGCAGTAACTCGCTTTTGGTAGCTCAGTCCGTCGCCTTTGGTGTCACAGTAGCATGCTTTTGGTTGCACAGTCCTGCGCCTCTGGTTAAATAGTATAGCGCCTTTGGTCAAGTACATTGTGCATCAGAGTTTGTCCTTTTCTCAAAGCACCTCACAGAATCCCAGCATTACCTTTTGTCCTAACATATTCCATGGTAACCACTAGGCTCCAGCAAACTATGAAGTCCAAACAAGTTGGCCCTAGGAAGCACAAATTGCCTCCTCGCACACTGCAATCTGGTTGTCTCAACATTACTCCCAAGGTAACTCCTAGTACACCCACGGCAAAACCAATCAGCTCTCCGAACATGCCGCACATTGACCAACCAAGCAATCCTCAAGAGGGTAGGATCCCTTTGGTAAGTACACCCCAGTATACCACTGGCTTGCCTCTAGATTTTGTACCACAAGGATATACTATTGAGCAAATCCCATCTCAAGAGGGTAGGGTTCCTTTGGTAAGCATTCCTCACTATACTACAGGCCTGCCTCAGGATTTTGTGCCACAAGGTTATATCGTAGATCAACCCCCATCTCAAGAAGAGCGACACTTTGAAATAGGTCAATCCTCTCAAGAAGATGGGCAAGATCTTGATGAAATCATACAAGAGCCTAGAATCATGGCCGCCTTTGACAAAATCCTTAGTGAGAACCAAGATCATTTCTTTCGCTTGCTTGCAGAGCAAGGCGCCAAGTTACCTCAAGATTTTGATTTATCCACTCTCAAGGAGAACAACAACACCCAAGCTACCATACAAGCGGTGCAAACCATGTCAACGGTGACCACGCCCTTACCTGAATAGAACTCGCAGTATAGGAATCCCCTCTATCAAAACTCAACAGGAGAGAGGGCCGTATCACCACTTCTGACTCCTATGGAGATCTATAAAAACCAACAAGAAACTCTCCAACGTCAAGTAGAGTTAGCTAAGCAAGCCACCTTAGCTCAATCGAATATGCAACCACCTCCTAAAGTGTCCACACCAATCACAAGTGGAATCTTAGTTAGCCCATCACGAATAGGTTTCCCACCAAATTACAATCCGGGGAACAACTATGTAGCCATGCAACAAGGGTCTCAACAAATTTCACCTCCTATATCATCACACCTTCATGTCTCTCAACCAATTAGAGTCATGCAATCCCAACCACAACATGCTTCTACGCTCGTCATCAAGCCACCTCAACCATCGCAAATCACTTCTACCTATGCCCCTCCTCCACAATGTTCATACTCGCTCAATTTCTTTCACACATTGCCTAGCCACTCTCAACATTCCCAACATCAAGTTTCCCAAAGCTATGTGCCGCCATCACAACCTAATCAAATGCACTTTAGCTTTCCTCCACCCAATACTTTTCTTCAACCATCACAAAGCCAACATTCTTACCTAGTGCCACCTCCACCTCTACCAAATCAAAACCTCCAATTCCAACCCAATCTGAACCAAACGTACAACCAATATGATCCCAATCAATCTTACGACCCTTATAACA
Organism: Cunninghamia lanceolata; assembly: GCA_027924645.1. NCBI lineage: Eukaryota > Viridiplantae > Streptophyta > Pinopsida > Cupressales > Cupressaceae > Cunninghamia > Cunninghamia lanceolata. The sequence goes on along the minus strand of BSBN01001272.1, from coordinate 11,022,274 downwards.
CCAGTGTGCATGGCTTACACTATAATCTTCCATATGGGCAACATCAACCACTTCTGGGACAACAGGAGATGTTACCAACCCCTCCCACGACTATGGAGCTAAAAATCACAGAAGTTCAACAATAGCTATTTGATCTTACGTTTGGCCACACCAAGAAGACCTTCTCTTTAGAGGAAGTGTGTCCTTACCCTTTTGATCGGTCATTACCAATGATCCCTTTTCCTCAAAATTTCACTATTCCCAAGTTCGATAAATACAAAGCAAAAGGTGACCCAAAAGACCATCTTAGGGAATTCTATCTTGCTTGCTTCGAGGTCTCACATAACGACACATATCTTATGCGTCTCTTTCCTCGCAGTCTTGGAGGTCAAGCTATAGAATGGTTCTCACACTTACCCACAGGTATCAAGTCTTTCAACGAGCTAGCAGAGAAGTTTGCCACCCACTTTTCTTACAATGCAGAGCATGAGATTTCCATGACTAATCTATGCAACAATAAACAGAAAAATGGTGAAACTTTCATTTCTTTCCTTCAACGGTGGAGACAAATGGCTAGCAAATTTCCTTTCAAGATTCCTGAGAAACAGCTTGTTAGCATATTTGTGCAGAACCTCAACCAAGAGTTAGGTTTCCACTTGCAAATTCTCAGTGCTACAACCTTTGACGAAATCACATACAAATGAATCAATATTGAGAAGGCCCTCATTGCTAAGGGGGTGGTCAAAATCTTCAAAGAAATGAAAGACAACGCTCCTCATCAACAGACGAATGATAAACCCAAATACTGGAACAAAAAAAAAATGTGGTTAACGACGGTGTGGTTGATTCTAAACATGCCCAAACTTTGCAAACACTGCTGCAACTCTCCAAACCAAGTCAAGCTCCATCTCAACAACAGCAACAATAGCGGCAACCGTATCAAAATCAACAACAACGACAACAGGAGCGACCTCAACAAGATTACCCTCCACGACGTCAATTTACTCCCTTGGGAGTGCCTATGGAGTCGGTCCTACAGTAGGTTTTACAGAAAGGACTCATCAACTTACCAGATGCACCCTCATATGGTGAACTGGTTTACAAAACTGCGTGGTATAGAGAAAATGAATACTGTGAATTCCATCGGAGCAAAGGACACAGAACTGCATCGTGCATGAAACTCAAGCACCTAATCCAAAATCTCATCGACGGCAACCAAATCACTTTTGAGAATGAACAAATGGCTCAAAACACAAACAAAGATCTCGATATGTACAAGGAACCATTCCCTCATCATGGTCCACCTCCTCCTCAGGATAGAGGTAAAGGTATCAATCATGCTTCCACTTCCTTTGATTCCATTGTCGGTCGCTTCGAAGAGAGTTGGGTGTCTACCTTCACAATCAAAGGTCAATCTACGGATTGCGTTGTTACAACTCATCATGGTCGTGTCACCATTCGTGGTCCTACACCCAGTCTTCCGACTCAATCTGATTATAATCTTGTCGAACATCTCGGGAAAATGCGAGCACAAATCTCTATCTTAGACCTTCTACGGTCATCACCTACACATAGAGTGGTGCTAGAAAAAGCCCTCCAAGAGTCTTCTGTTCCTAACAACATAGCGGTCGCGGATTTCCAAGCTATAGTAGGTAACATTGCTTCACCCTACAATGTGGTCTTCTCTGAGAAAGATCTCCCATCCCATGATCCTTGTCACAATGATGCCCTTCATATTGAAGTTCTCATACATAAACGCAAAATCAAATGCATACTCATAGACGGTGGTGCTGGTCTCAACATCTGTTCTTTAAAGTTACTAAAGCAATTGGGATACTCTGAGGATCATGTCAACATTGATCATAGTATTACAATCAAGACGTATGACGATGCTGAACGCTGCTCAGAAGGTGTTATCCACTTGCCTATACAACTGGGCCCTGTCATGCTTGAAACTAGGTGTCAAGTCCTTGATATTGAGCTGCCTTACAACATTATCCTAGGCCGCCCATGGATCCACACAATGAAGGCTATTCCCTCCATGTATCATCGATCTCTAAAGTTCCCATACAATGGTACGGAGATAACTATCCCAGGAGACCCCAATCCTTTCGAATTTTGCCGTGTCTTGCAAGGAAGCTATAAGAATTGCAACCAAGTGCCTAAAAATGACAAAGCCCTTGAATCCCCACTATATGTTGACCCTGCAACGTTGACTCCATCCTCTACAAGTAAACCCAATCCGCTGCCTGTAATCACAGCTCGCGTCTGAGATATAGGCTTTGGCACTTACGATATCTCAAAATCTTGTTGTGTAGGGCGGATGCCTTTATCTCCAAAATCTTACGGCCAACCACCCATTGCCAAAGTAACCAAAAAAGTAGCTATTCCTCCCCCAACATTCCTAACCCAATTCCAACATGGACAGTTATTGGAAGAGGAAACTATTGAGGATATTTCTTCTTGGCTCTATAAGGAGAAAGAACCAGTCACAATACCAGTCAAGCAATATGGCAATGGCTTAAGGATAGTAAAAAACATGGGCTATAAAGGCAAGGGTGGCCTTGGGAAACAGAATCAAGGAACTATGGAGCCCATTGTTGTGACAAAGAAGCTAGACAAGAAGGGTTTAGGATTTGGTAAGAAGGTACCACACGCCTTGGACATTGAGTATATCCTCGACGAGGTAGCTGACACTTTTCCCGCCGATTTGACGTCTACAGAGGATATCATCGATGACTCTTCCCTCCATATGACCAACCTCTTCGCAGAATCCTCCATTTTTATGCTATCCTCTGTATCCTTAACTTCCACCACCAGCACCCAGAACGTAACACTTGTCTACCCTGAACTTATCGATTGGGACCAACAAGGGTCCCCCGTTATAGATGTATTTCAGAATGATGAAGCTTTAGCTAAGTTCATGGGACTTCGGGATGGTATCCCCCTGGGTGATCATAAAGTAGGTTTTGTAATGGAACTAGAGCCAACGGCTTATTTTGGTGAGAATGCCAAATCCTCCAGTCACAAAAGTGAAAATAAAGCAAGATCTCTAGGTGAAAACCACACTGTGGCACCTCTCGATCACAAAATAGTAAAAATAAAGGATGTATCCAAGGGTAAAAACCTAACTGTGGCACCTGAGGATGGAGGATTTGACCTTCCCCTACCATCTAAGTATCAAGAGAAGTCAACTCTCCTAGTAGAAGATTCTACAGAGATAAACCTTGGCACAGAGAAAAATCCAAAGACCACATTATTAGCAGCATCATTATCAGCAACAGAGCACAGGAATCTTAGCACATTCTTCCTACAAAGAACCATCAACTTTGCATGGACCTATGTTGATATGCCAAGGCTAGACCCTAAGCTAGTAGTTCATTATCTCACAGTTGATCCAAAAGTAAAACCAGTCAAGCAAAAGCTGAGAAAGATGCACCCACAGATAGCTCTCTTGGTAAAGGTGGAAATACAAAAGCTGTTAGATGCAAATTTTATATGACCAACGACTATTTAGATTGGGTCTCAAACATTGTACCTGTGTCTAAACCTAATGAGATCTGAATAAAGCATGTCCTAAAGATGACTTTCCACTACCAAACATTGACATTATAGTAGACTTGACAGCAGGTCTCGAGATGCTTTCTCTCATGGATGGATTCTCTGGCTACAATCAGATAAGGATAGCAGAGGAAGATCAACATAAAACAACCTTTACTTGTCCTTGGGGCAATTATTGTTGGTGTGTCATGCCATTTGGTCTAAAGAATGTAGGGGCAACCTATCAGAGAGCAATGATAGTGATATTCCATGACCTCTTTCATCATATCATGGAGGACTATGTGGATGACATACTAGCTAAATCTTCTAGGGCAGACCACATACAGATTCTAGGACAGATCTTTGACAGGCTCGAGAAATACCAAGTAAGACTCAATCCAAAGAAGTGTGTCTTCGGTGTAACATCAGGAAAGCTATTGGGATACATTGTATCTCGTAGAGGCATCGAAGTAGACCCCGTAAAAGTAAAAGCTATAGTGGAGATGCCTCCACCAAAGAATCTTAAAGCATTAAGGAGCCTTCAGGGAAGGTTGCAATCCATCAGGCGTTTCATCTCACAGCTAGCAGATAAGTGTCAACCATTTCAACACTTGCTCCGAAAGGATGTCTCATTCTGATGGGATTATAAGTGTCAAGCAACATTTGATCAGCTTAAAGAGTATCTGGCTACACCTCCTGTATTGGTTCCACCAGTTGCGGACAAACCTTTGATATTATACGTCTCCACTACAAATTCAGCCCTAGGGGCCCTTCTCGCACAAAATGATGAAATAGGAAAAGAGCATGCAATTTATTATATCAGTAGAACCTTGGTGGGATATGAACTCAATTATTCACCGATGGAAAGAGCTTGTTTAGCATTAGTGTTTGCCTCCCAAAAGTTGTGGCATTACATGTTGAACCAACACACAAATCTGATAGCCAAAATTGATCCCTTGAAGTATCTACTAGCCAAAGCAGCTCTTACAGGCAGACTAGCTAAATGGGTCATGATCCTTAGTGAGTTTGACATTGAGTATACGGATCGTAAGGCAATCAAAGGACAAGCCCTCGCCGATCAACTAGCAGAAGCACCTATGCAAAATACACACCCTATGGTAGCAGACTTTCTAGATGAGAATCTATTCACTCTTTCCAACTCAATAATGTGGAAGCTGTACTTTGATGGTTCCTACACACAGCATGGATCAGGGGCGGCATCTTGTTTGTCACACCTCAAAATGACTATATTCCTAAGTCATATCGGCTTGCATTCCCTTGCACCAACAACACAACCGAGTATGAAGCACTCCTCATATGTCTCAACACTGCAGTTCAATGGGACATCACAGAACTACAAGTATATGGAGACTCACAGCTAGTCATTCACCAAGTCACAGATGAGTACCAAACAAAAGATGAAAAGTTGGTCCCCTACAAGCAACTAGTGGACGCCTACAAACCACATTTTTCTAGCATCACTTTTGAGCAAATTCCAAGAGAGCATAACAAAGCTGCAGATTCTATGGCTTTTGTAGGGTCACTGATTGACATGCCTGCTAATACACAGAAATGTGAATTCTTGATCGAACAATTGTTGATACCAGCTGTCGATGTTCCTGTTACTGAAATCATCTGCGAACTTGTTGGTCCCAATTCCCCATGGTATGAAGATATCTATGAATACCTCAAGAACAAAACCTTTCCCCCTGACCTATCATTCACCCAACGCAAAACCTTTATCCGTCGATCCTCTCGTTACATCATTCTGGGTGATACACTATATCACCAGAGTCTTGATGGTATCCTCTTACGATGTCTTAACGCGGAAGAAGCTGAAGCTACCTTACGAGACATACACGAAGGTGTCTGTGGCGCACATTCTACCGGCCCTAATCTTGCTAAGAAGATACTCAGAACAGGATATTACTGGCCTACAATAGAGCAAGATGCTGCATAGTTTGCTAAGAAGTGTCTACAATGCCAGCAACATGGAGGTTTGATTCATGCACCAGCTCATGAATTACAGCCTGTGACAACCCCATGGCCATTTTCTCAATGGGGTCTCGACCTCGTAGGACAAATTCACCCTTCCTCTTCTAATGGCCACAAGTTTATCATTACTGCCACTAAGTATTTCACGAAGTGGGTTGAAGCCATTCCCATGACCTATATCACCGGTAAGCAAATAGCCAAGTTTATCCTAAACTACCTCATATGCCGGTATGGTATCCCCCAAGCCATTGTCACTGATAATGGGAGAGCTTTCAAGAACCAAGATGTCCGTGCCTTGTGCACACAATACAATATCAAACATCGCTTTTCAACTCCCTACTATCCACAGAGTAACGGCCAAGCTGAGGCTTCCAATAAAACCATTCTCAAAATACTCAAGAAAATAGTCAATGATGCTGGTCGTGATTGGCACTTACAACTCAATCCTGCCCTATGGGCCTACCACATTAGTATCAGAACACCAACTGGTGCCACACCATATGCCTTGGTCTTTGGCTTTGAAGCCATCCTACCTATAAAGGTCGAGATCCCATCCCTTAGAGTATCCATGCAGGACCTGATCGGCGGAGAGGAGTATCGCACTTCCAGATTAGCTGAGCTAGAACTCTTAGATGAGAGGCACCTTACCGCACTTAATCATCTCCATGTCTATCAAAACCACCTCCGGCATAATTACAACAAAAAGATCAAAGAAAGACGGTTTCAAGTTGGTGATCTTGTACTAAAAGAAAATCGAAGAAATCAAGCAGACCGAGAAAAGAAGGGCAAGTTTGAGCCTAACTGGTTAGGCCCCTTTATTGTGACAGCAGCATATGGATCAGGAGCTTATACTTTAGCTACACCTGACGACATTCCTCTAGATGAGCCACTTAATAGTGTCCATCTCAAGAAGTTCTATGCCTGATCCTCAGAGTATTCCAAAAAAAAAAAACAACAACAACAACAAAAAAAATGCAAAAACATAAAAAAACAAAAAAATCTGTCCTCTGGTGAAAACCTAGCAAACAGGCACCTTGGATAAGTACCATAGTGAAAACCTGGCAAACATGCGCTATGTGTAGAGTCAACACCCATCTTCTATCAAGTCCTATCCACTCCATGTCCAGTTCGCAGCGCACTTTCCATCCATCCATAATAAAACCATTGACTTTGTTTGCATTTCCATCTCCCTATCTAGTATAGCTTGGAAATTTGTCAATGTCCCTTGTCGTCATCCCACATCTTGATCTATGTCAACAGTTTGCGCTGCCTGGTCCTAGGTCACAACTTTCTAGGTCTTCTTCGTCAGTCATCCATACAAATTCCTCTACCAGAATGGGGGCAACTCTTTCCTTAACTTAGGTCTAGGAATGGATCCTTGTTTATGGTTTGCCGCTCTTCAATCGTTCTCCTTTCTGCAGATAACACCCTTTAACTGACACATCGCTCCTACGATAAGGATGTTATCTTCTCAACACTTTTCCCACATCATCACATCAACCAGAACTATATATTATCTCATCACAATCTTAAGGTACCTTGATCCCATGGATATGGGTATGTAGGCAGTCTGGAATACGAAGGAAGTATCCAGTACTCAGGTACATAAGATCCCCTCCTTTCACCTTGACCCATCTCATCACTCTCTCCAGAACTACATATTTATCATCTTCATCTTTCATCGTCGTGTGCCTTGATCCCGTGGATATAGGGTATGTAGGCAGTCTGGAATATGAAGGATGTATCCAATACTCAGGCACACACGATCCATCATTCTCCACCTGTCTCAATCTAGTTGCACTTCATCTTTCTTATCTTCCATGTTTTAAAATCCATTCGCCTCGACTTGACTAACTCAAGCATCAAGCTAGCGCATCCTTTCAAAGCAAAAGTCCTTAATAAACCTGAAGCAAAGCAGCTTCCTTCCAGAGTCATCTACTGTCCTGCATACCGATTGCCAACATCAGCTAGTTATCACTTAACCAAAGCCCTAGATCAACAAGCTTGTCTTCTGCGCAGTGTTCCATTATCGAGACCAACACACGCGTCTCCCGCGACATGTGACATTTCCTGTAGCAAGGCATTGTCTTTTTAGGTAGATAGCCCCCTTTAACAGACACAGAGTTCCTACGATAAGGCTGTTATCTTTCCTATTCAATCTATCCTAAGCAACCTCTTTGGCAAGAGAATATGTTGGCTGTATGTTTACTTTGTAAGCCAGTCAATTTGTGTTATGGTTTATCTTTTGTTCCTTATCCTTTACCGATTCAAGACTACCTTGATTTATCTATAATCTTGGTATGTTGCGATGCAATACGGATTGGGGGCATAGTCATTGCTTTTGTGTGCCGTGGTTGAGGAATGATCTTTAGTATCTTTCTTAAACATTATATTTATCTTGTGTGTGTTACAACCTAGCATCTTACATATTAATATTCTTCTTGCATTTACATGTATTGAAGTTTATTTTATGTTCAAGACTATGGCTTATTCACATGTTCCAACAAGGTTATATTATGTCTAAAGGATCTAAGTTCAAACCGCTTGCTTGCAGAGTCAACGTCCATGCACTTGGATATTACAGCACCTTGGTCTTTTATACCTTGGTGGCGAACTATCCACGTGCTATATCAAAATAAGGATTGCTCTTTATATACAAATGTGAAACCATTGCAACAAGCTCATTCATCCATTCCCACAACCTTTATATCATTTTCATTGTAGTGATCGATCAACAGTCTCTATCTCCCATCTCCTCCTGTTCTTCTCTCTAGTGCATATCTGCAAAACCCACATGTCAGATATCACTAATCATCACATCTATATCATCATACATCTCTATCATCATACATCTATAAGCATCATATAAGCAACATATGTCATCACATGAATCCATAATCATACATACATATCATCACATCCATGACATCAAGGAATGCATACACAAAAAACATGAACAAGTGAGCCGAATAGATCATCATATATCTCGTATAAAGGTCATCATAATACAAAATGTCTGTGTCTACATCAATAATCTGTATGTATACATCCAAATATACATCAAAATAGTACATCAAGGCTATCAAGAGCCCGCAAAATATACACCAAGATGCACGCAGGCATCTGTCCCAAATGATACAAATGGTACAGTGTACAAGTGTCCATCGTGATACAAGTATGGTACAAATATGATACAATATACATATACGTACTCTAGCGAGTAGAGTTGCCCTCCTGCTGTGGCCCCTGTCCTCCCCCTGTGCTCAGTGGAGGTCTCCCTGCTGGTCCTCCTCCTCCCCCTGGTGGTAAAAATGGTCCTCTCACTGAGGATACTGACTGCCCTATCCTCTGGGATCCAGATGCCCCTGACCGGCTCCTCTCTCTGTAACTCGGTGTCTGCTGAGCTGCTGGCACCGCACCCACATACAGACCCCTGTAATACTCTGCCTCCTAGTCAGCTAATACTAGCCCACCCTGCACTCAGACGAGCTCACTATATAGGCTCCTCTGATCTACACCCAGTGCATGACATGCCTCATCTCTCTCCCGCCTCACTCTAAAGAGTGTGGCCTCTGCTGTCAGCCACAGCTGTACCTCTGCGTCTCTCTCCCTCGTGACCTGTGCTAGCTGCTCGGTTGGTGCGGCTAGCGGCTGCACTTGTACCTGTGCCTGTGTCTGCACCTGGGCCTGTAGCTATGCCTGTACCTGTGCTAGGGTTGTCTCTGCTACTGTTGCTGCCTGTGTCTGTGCCTGGGCTGTGGCCTCAGCCTGTCTCGCCTCAGCCCGCGCTGCATCCCTATCCCTCCTTAATCGCACCATCCGGAGCTCTAATCGAGTCCTCCAGGCTATCTCCTCCTGTAGCAGTCGCTCGACTCTCTACAAATCAGTCTCTACGACCGGGCCCTCTGCCTCCACCATCTCCACATCTACTTGCTGGCCACTACCCTCTCCAACTGCTGGTTGACCGCTGCCCTCTCCACCTGCCTGCTGCCTGGCTACCCTGGCCTATTGTCTCATCCTAGCCTCCCCACCGAGGACTAATACCTCCCCCACTGCCCCTGCTACACCTGGTGTCATCAGTCTCACTGGTCTATGTGTCTGCCAGTACTGGTCATACTCTGGCAGCGTCCCTGGGTCTGCCAGCCCTGTGTCCCAATCCCATCTCACGGGGACAAGTCCCTGCACCTCTGCTAGTGCTGTCACCACGGGGATCTTTGCATCCCAATCTTCAACCTCCCTCCGCGTCTTGGCATGCGTCACCTCCCCCACTGGTAGTCCCTGTGGCAATCCAAACTGTCTGAGTACCCGCTTTGGCAGGTACCTCTCTATCGCATCTGTCCATCTCCCGAACAGATAACGAGCCTGTCTGCAGTACATCAACTGCTCGTGCTCATCCTCCCACTCCTCAAAAAGTAGCCATGGCCTCCAAACAAAGAGGTCCATCTCATCGATTTGTCACCTCCAGTGGCTAACAGATCCCAACCTCCTATGTGAAATCACTCCATCATACAGGAATGCATATGGCTCTCCCCTTCTCTGCTGGCACTGTGTCATAGGTCTGATCACCAGGATATGCTCCCACGCCCACACCTGTAGAAGTGTCACCCCTGCTGAGAGACTCCTGCCTCTCCTGTACACGCAGTGATGCATGTCTCGGTATAGCCGTCCCAACACACATGGGCCCCATGCGTACTGTCTACCATGTGTGAACATCCCAGATAACACTGTGCCCCATCCAACTGACAAACCTCTGGATCTCCTGTCCAGACACAAGAAGCCGCCAATCAATGATGCCACTATCCATCTGATCCTGTCACAGAGTCTCGGGACGTCTACCCATCGAATCTCCCCGTCATCTATCCAAAGGTCATCTGTGCAGAAGACCTCCACCAAGCCTGCCTCGCCCTGCACCGGGTCAAAATCCACTATCTCTCCATCAATCTGAATCCTCAGGATGCGGTAAACATCCTCTAGTGTCACTGTCGCCTCCCCTGTCAAAAAGTGAAATGACGAGGTCTCACTGTGATATTGCTCTACAACTGCTGTCACTAGGGCGAGATTTGCCCTTATGTGTGTCAAGTGTGCAATGTGCCATAGTCCGGCGTACTCCAGGAATGCGTCCTCCTCCTAGGTCAACTGTACAACCTCCTGCGCTATCAGGTGGTGTCTCTCCCGCGACATCAGTGGTGGCATGATCCTCTGCATCCACCACAAATCACTTGTCAGTTCTTCATTACCAGATCCCTCAAATCCTATCTACACCTTTGCTATGCTATGCAACCCCCAACCATCCCTTTCCCTTTTTGTAACCTAGGATGGGCATCCCTTTTCTCAACCCATAATTCTACTTAACCACAAGTGCTTTGTTCTATACAAAAGCGATGTACCTCCCTGCCAAACGCACCACATTGTCTCTCCAGACGCGTTGCGTTTTCTCTACCACATGCGACTTATTTACCACAAGCGCTGCACCCACCTACCAACCGCGCCTCTCTGCACTACCAGAAGCGACTTGATTTCTTCTATCCCCTACCAACCGCACTATGCTACCCTACCAAACGCGCTGCACTACCTAGCCATAAGCGCTGCGGCATTTTACCAAGAGCGCTGCGGCGCTGCCCAAAAAACCATTAGCACTGCGTTTTGACCAAACGCGTTGCGCTTCCCTACCAACTGCGCTGCGGGGCGCCAAAAGCGCTCTAACCGACTACCGAGCATGCTGAGCCACCCTAAAGTGCTTTTGGCTGACCTAGTCCACCTCCCTAAAACCTAGCCCTAAACTACCCTAAAACAACAAAATACAATGGGGTTTTCGACCACTTACCGCCGCCGGAGCTCCTGCTGGCCTCCTGTACGTCCGCACGAGCTACGCCCGATGCCTGTGTGCTGGAATCGGCATCTCTCCTCGCTGTCAACTCCTTCCACTCAACTCTCACACTAGTTTGGAGGCTTTACTCTCTAAATTTAGAAACTCCTAGGGCGCAAATGAGGATTGTGGTCCCCATGGGACCTATTTATAGCCTCCCTCCCTCATTTTTTTCTTCCCAACCCTTCTACTTTTTCCTTCTCACCTTGTCGCGCACTCTTCTAGTCGAGCGTCAACACCATCCCTCTGTCGCTTCCCTGTCTTCCCGCTCGAGGGGGCATACGCTGGGGCAACTACCTACACTGGGGCATCAAAAAAATTGTATCACATCTTCGACAATTAATTTCTTTGACGCAACGCTATTAACTGCATCGCATCAAAGAGGGGCAAAATGTAGACACCCTAAAATGACCACGTTATTGCACTACTTGCATTTCGTCATTTCTTCCTAATCACCTGCACTCAACATTAATTAAATAATCTAATTATTTAATTAATTTCACCAAATTCTTCCAAAACTCTAAAATTCAACATTAATTGAATAAATTCTCTTTATTTAATTAATTAAATTAAATTCCTCTATTATTCTTCCACAATTAAATAATTTTAATTATTTAATTTGATCATTATCCTCTTTCTAAATCTCAAGTCTCCATTATTTAATTAATTCATCACAAATTCTATATTATCCAAACAATTAAATAATTCTTAATTATTTAATTAAATCAAATTCATTCTTCCAAATTTAAATAAATCAAATCAAATTTTATTTAAATTCTCTCATTCTCCAAAAATAAGATAAATCAAATATTTTATTTGTTCTTCCAAATCATGCATAACAATTAAATAAATTTATTTATTTAATTTGCTTTCTTATCTACAAATATCTTTCAAATCTTCTAAAAATAAGTCTTCTTCTCCATGCACACACAATTAAATAATTTATTATTTAATTTCCCTCAAATCATGCAAAAGCAAGTCTTAAGTTGAGTTATCTATTCACTCAACCTTGTTTTTATCAATTTCTCTTAAATTAGAAAAAAAAATTCTAATTTATGAAAAGCATGTCTTATCTTTAGAAAAGAAAGTGTTTAACTCAAATAAAATAGCTTTTGTGTGACACTTGTCGTCTTCTTATTCGTTGCACATTCCTCAACTGTTCTCCTCCATTGGTTCTTCTAAATTATCTGGACCGTTGATTGATCTCTATTGAAACCTATATAAACCCCCCTCATCTCCTTCATTGAGCCTCTCTCTTCGATCGTATTCTCAGGCATACTTAACAGAGCTTTGAGCATACAAAACGCGTCGATTGAGCAACCTTACGATCTCTTAACATTGATCTCTTGAGCACACTACTTGCTTGTTGCAACTATGGTTTTCGCAACTTGATTGAGCAATCCACACTTCTCCAAAAGGGAACAATACAGATTTTGGTAAGAGCTTTCATTTGTCTTTGATTTTATGATAATGGCTTTTACTTAGATTGGTTCGCTTTATGTGATTGGTTTTTAGTTTTATTAGTTTAGATTTAATCGATTTTTCCTCATACACATTTATTATTATCTCTGCCACATCCTGTTGTGAGACAATTTGCTTTTCATTATTTAGAATTGCACATTCAGACATCAGGGTTGCATCGGGTGTTCCCTCCTCCAGTTGTTACCAGATAGCTAGATATTTCGTATAGGGCTAGGTTTCCTTCATTTCAGGAAGGGATCTGGGGAAGTGTAAATACTTCATGGTTGGGTGGAAAAGCACCTGAGCCATGTTCCCGTCTCTCGGTTTGCAGGTGGTGGACCACTTGATTCGTGCAGCTGAAGAGTGTATTTGATTTATTTATTGTTGATGTACTTGATCATTGTACCTATTTTGGATGTATTATGGCATGTTGCCAAAAGAATTATGTATATTATTTCATAGTGCTTATTACCTGGATTTAGCACGTGAATATGTAAGATTTAATGACATTGAGATTCGTATTTATAAGATTATCTTTTGTTTGAGATATTGTGATTAAGCGGATTAATTACATTTATTATCTTTGAAAGTTGTATCTAAGTGGATTATTTACTTCTTTTTTATTTTGATTAATGCGATGTTATTTTTAAGTGGATTATTTACTTCATTTATTTTTGAGTTGGTTTAAATGCTTTTACATGATTTGTGAGGCTTTACATTCTTTTCTCAAAACCTTTGGATGTGAAGCATTTGCACATGTAGATTATGAAAATATAACCAAGTTGGATGCAAAATAAAAAAGTGTATCTTCATTGGATATGGCATTGATGAATTTGGTTATAGGCTTTGGGATGTTGAAAATCTAAAAATTGTGAGAAGCAGGGATGTTGCATTCAATGAGAAGGTGCTATACAAAGATTAGTTGCAGCAGCATGAGGAGAAAGAAAAGGATTATGTGGTGCTGGATGATACTCCAGATAGTGATGTTTCAGTGGTTCCTCATGCTCCGCAACAACAACAAGAAATGCCAGAAACTCCAGTGAATGTTAGACGGCCAACAAGGCTAAGTAGACCTCTTGAAAGGTTTTCTCCCTCTTTGTATTCTATTTTGTTAACAGATGCTGGTGAATCGGAAGGGTATGATGAAGCTATGCAGGTGGATACAAAGGTTCAGTGGGAGCTGGTAATGAAAGAAGAAATGGACTCCTTGCTGAAAAATCAGACTTGGGAATTATGTAAGTTGCCTGTAGGTAAAAAGGCTTTACCAAACAAATGGGTCTATAGGCCGAAAGAGAAAGATGGAGGTAAGAAAAGATTTAAATCCAGGTTAGTTGTAAAAGAATTTGCACAAAAAAAGGGCATTGATTTTGATAAGATTTTTTCTCTGGTTGTTAAGATGACTTCTATTCATACTATTTTAAGTATTGTGGCTGTTGAAGATTTGCATTTGAAATAGTTAGATATGAAAACTACCTTTCTCCATGGTGATTTGGAGGAGGAGATATATATGGAAGAACCACAGGGATTTGAGGTCAAAGGTAAGGAGAAATTGGTGTGTAGATTGAAGAAGAGTTTGTATGGCTTGAAACAAACACATCGACAATGGTATTTGAAATTTGATAGTTTTATGGCTGAGCAAGGGTATAGTCAGTGTAATTCTGACCATTATGTTTATTTTAAGAGGTTGGATAATGACAGCTACATTATTTTATGTTTATATGTTGATGACATGCTTGTAGTAGGGTCTAACATGGATCACATAAGAGAGTTAAAACAGTAGTTAGCACAGCCATTTGCTATGAAAGATTTGGGGGCAGCAAAACAAATCCTTGGTATGAAAATTTGTAGAGATAGGAAGAACATAAAATTGACTCTATCTCAAGCTGATTATGTTGAAAAGGCGTTGCAGAGATTCCATATGGAGAATGCAAAAGTTGTCAACACACCTTTGCCTAGTCATTTGAAATTGACTAAGGAGATGTGTCCTAAGACACAAGAGGAGGAAGAAAATATGTCAAAGGTACCATATGCTTCAGTTGTAGGAAGTTTAATGTACGCCATGGTATGCACGAGACCGGATATTGCACATGATGTAGGAGTCGTAAGCACATATATGAGTAATCCCAGATTTAAGCATTGGAATGCGGTAAAATAGATTCTCAAATATTTGAGAGGTACATCCAATAAAAATTTGTGTTTTGGGGGCTCTAATACTGATTTAGCAGGCTATGTGGACTCAGATTTGGCAGGGTATATTGATACTAGGCGGAGTACTACAGGTTATGTCTTTATTGTAGGTGGGACAGCGGTGAGTTGGATCTCCAGGTTGCAAAAGGTGGTTGCTTTATCCACCATGGAGGAAAAGAATGTAGCTGCAACAGAGGCAAGCAAGGAGATGATATGGCTGTAATCTTTCATGGAAGAATTGGGCAAACAATAGGCTAACAATTATCTGTTTACAAATAGTCAGAGTGCCATTCATCTTGCAAAGAATTTTGCCTTGCATTCAAAGACCAAACACATACATCTAAGATATCACTTCATCCGGTCGGTGTTGGATGATGGACAATTACAACTAGAAAAGATCCATACAGATGAAAATCTAGTGGATATGTTTACAAAGGTAGTAATAAGGGAGAAGTTGAGCTCCTCTTCAGCTTCGGTTGGTCTTCAAGACTGAAAATAATAAAATTAGAACAATAGAGTCCAGGGTGCTTATTTCCAGTGGGAGCTACAGGGTCAACGGTGTTATGATTAGTCTCTAAGTGGGAGATGATATGGTGTGGAGTTTAATCAGTCTCCAAGTGGGAGATTGTTGTTATATGGAGCCTAATCAGACTCAGAGGTTGAATTTACCCCACTTTTATCGGCGCTATTTCTCCCCAAATTATTTAATGAGGTCAAGGGGTAGCGCCCCTTGTGGGGTTGAGGGGCAGCACCCCTGGCACGCTCCCTATGGCAATACAGGGTGGGGTCGAGGGGCAGCACCCTCAAAACCTCCAATGATTTTTATTATTTTATAAAGGTGTCGGGAGTTATTTTTATTGGTCAACATAACAAAACCTTATTTTTGTAACCAACATAAGGCTTGATAAAAGTGGCTAAGGGTTAGGGTTTCCATTGATATTGTATTGTAGTATTTTACAATAGTATTGAGTTACAAGGATTACTGGTTGTAATCGGTTTGATTTACGAGATAATAATATTGGACTCTCTATTGGTGGATGTAGCCCAAGTTTAGGTGAACCACGTTAAAAATTGTCTCTTGCTGTTATTACTTCTGTGTATTTTTCATTCCTCTGTTTAGTCTTTATTTGCATTTAATTGATATCTTCTGCATGCAATCCCTAACATTACTGACTTGTGTGAGTGTGCATGGTTCTCAAATATTTTGGTTCCATTGCCCAACTTGTCACCATCTATCATCCTCTCCTAGATGATACTCTCCCCGCCATGTGGGTAGGGAAAGGGTTATCTTGCATCCACCTCATATTCATTTGCATAGTAATTAGTCCATTTAACAAATATATCATAATTATAATTTGAGTAAATAGCAACTGCATAAATATCAATTTTCATTTCATGAATTATTCTATCAAGATAACAAAGTATCATTGTTCCAATATAGTGCAATTACAAAATGGTATAATAATTTTAAACCCACATATTAATATGTTTCAATGAATACCAAAAATGGGGTGTGACTGAGAGTGTGGAGGGATCTCACCTCTCTTCAATTGTTCCATCTTGATTTAATATAATTTGTCACATTTGAGAAAGTTGTAATATGTGGTTATTGGTGAACTTTTGGTAAGACATGGAAAGGTGGTAATTGTATATATACCTCATCATTGTATTGGAGTGCAATTCATCCATGTTTGGGATGTGGTATCTACTTTTTAATGATGTTCGATTAGTGAATTAATGAAAAATTGAATATCAAATTGTAATAAAATACCATGATTGTATGTAAATCCTAATGCGTACTTGTGAAGGAAAATGATTAACTAGTCGTGTTATGTTGTATTTTATATGTTATGAATATTTAGAAATCAATAGTAAAATGTTTGTCCTCAATGCTAGAATTTGAAAGTTGTACATGATTGCATTTCCCATTGTCACATTTTTAATGGATGAATGCTTGCATGTGAATAGTACACTTTTGGTAAAATGAATAATGATGTTTTGTGAGTTTTAAGGATTTAATAATGTAGCTTAAAACCATTTTAGTTGGTTTTTTTAAACCATTCATTAATAGCTCATAAATTGAGGGAGTTGTGTCATGTCTTGTGTTTGTCTTTTTAGTGTTGCATTGGCCTAGCCATGCACTCATTTGGTGGTTATGTTCTTGATCATGTTACTTGGCGTTGAAACATGATCCTATAGGTGAGTTTGGTTGGTAGGCTTGTTGGGAGGTCTCATGTGTTGCCTATATGTCCTTTTTGGGGTCTCCAAGAGACATGGGAGCCAAACAAGATGTTCTACTATTTTTGAATCACTTGTTTTCAGTAGGGATGATTTGCACTAGCAACATGGGTGATTTGCCAGGTCACTTGGGTGATTCCAACTAGCAACAAGGCTGATTTAGGGATAGTGAGCACTTTAGGAGCTTTTTTTGAATTTTTTTAAAAGTAAAGTTTCTCATTGGGGTCTACCTTGTTTGCTTATTTTCTTAGTTTGGTGTTATCTTTTGTCTTTGGTTAGTTGTGATCCCTTTTGTGTTGTGCTTGTATCTTTAAGTGTGCTTGATCAATCTCCATCAAGACTTAGGTGAGTTGTTGCATCTCCCCAATGATCAATCATTCATGGCTTGTTTGAGAGGATGTTTAAGTGTTATGAATCCATCCTTGGGTGTTTTCTTAAGGTTTGAATGTGTTGGGTATGAACTTTAATACAGGCTTTAGTTCTTCCCATTCTCACCCATTTTTGGTGTTAATGATGTGAGTTGAGAGCTCTATTATTAGTAGGTAGGAGGTTATATCTCCATTTCTTGTCATGGTTATATTATTCCACAATGTTTGTGTAAGTCTTCCAATTTTGATATTTTGTGTTAGTGTGCATTGACCTTGTGTCATCATGCACTTCATGTGGTGTTTTCATATGTGTTGGTCATGATGTTTTTCGATTTTGAAAAAATCACATGAATGAGTGTGAGGCTGTGACATGTTTTTGTTGTAACTGTAATGCATAAAGCTTGTTCATTTGTGTTTTATCCATTATTGTCCTAGTGTAAAAGTTGGGGCATTACACACTCATCCACCATTAAAGATCTCATATTCTATAAACCACTCCATGTTGAGATTCATGTGAAAGGAGGCACCATAATCAATAGGCCATAATCCCTCATGTGCATGCATATAAAGGGTTGCAACAAAGGCATCACTACTATTGTCATTAGATGATCTTGAGTTTGAATCATTATTAGACTCCTTTACCTTATTTTCCTTAGAGTCCTTCTTGATGTGCCCAATCTTGCCATAGTTCCAACATTTCACTTTGGATCTACTAGGAGACATAGATCCCTCCTTAAACTTTGAACACTTGTACTTTTATTGCCCTTGCCCTTGTCCTTGGAATGAAATTTTATAGTTAAAGCATCTTTGATGGATTATGATGCTTTCTACCTCATCTCCTCACAAAGTAGTGTACCCACCACCTCATCAAGCTTGAACTTAGACATAATGCTATTGATTTCCATAACCAGGTTGCCCCAACTATCATGTAAAAAACATGAGAGGGTTATATATTGGTCTTATTCATCCATATTCACATCCATAGATACTAACTTGCTCACTAGAAGATTGGACACATTTAGATGCAATGTCACTTAAAGTCTCCATTGTCCTCAATGAGCAAATCTTCTTCTAAAGAAAAAGCTTGTTTATAAGGGTCTTTATCGGATGCAAGTTCCCCAACTTCTTCCAAAGGTTCCCAGTGGTGGTTTCTCCCGATATATTTAATCCCACATGGTCTACTTATAAATATCTAGTCAAATATGTCAATCATAGTCCACCTAATAACTCCCCATTTAATGACTTATTACAATCATCACAAGACCAATAAAACATGGTGTAGAGTGCCAACTAAAAATATTGAGATTCCATCCAAATGGGACACCCTTTTTCATGTGGCACATTATTTAAAATATTACAAAATATCAAATAATTGTAACTAGACCTAGGAATTGCAAGCTATACAAGAACATCTAGTCCCCTAGTCCTAACAATTCGAGTAAAACAATAGATATAGGGATTTGTTGATTCCGATTGGGTAAGAGATGTGGATAGTAGGAGGTCTACTAGTGGTTATGTTTTTATCCTATTTGATGGTGCTAGAGTTGGATGCACAAGAGACAAATTGTGGTTTCTCTTTTGACTATAAAGGTAAAGTATATGGCAACTACTCATTTTGTAAGGAGGAAATATGACTTTAGAGCTTGTGTTCAAATATTGTGTTTGAGTTCAAATATAGTACAGATTCACACAGATAGTTAGAGTGCCATCAACTTGGAAAATAACCCTACTTTCCATGGGTGGGCAAAGCACATTAATGTTACATGATGGAGGATAAGAAAGTTATGATTAAGAAGTTAGATACTTTGGTGAATGCTGCAAATGCATTGATGAAGATTATGATCACAAAGAAATATAAATGGTATAGGATGGCTATGGGAATTTCAACCCCTAGAAGCTAGTTTACTTTGTTATAACTCCTTATGTTCTTTCGCGACATATTAAAAAAGTGGGAGATTGTTAGGACTAGGTGTTGTATACATTAGAAGTCTTAGGAAACAATGTAATATTTAATTATTATAATGTGTTATAATATTTGCACCCTCATGGAATGGGACACCATAATTGGAGGAATCCATGATATTCCTTGGATGACACATTATGCTACGTGTAAGTCATCTTATGATAGTTAAAAGAGTGCATTGAAAGGGGGTTACAAAGTGCACTAGTAAGGGCATCTTTGACCAACTAAAAATAGCCATCTGTAAGAGGTACATAAGTGTAATTATTGCCTCTACATGGGCACTTGGGAGTTACACTTGACACCTTTGGTCATACGAGTCAAAGGTCCTCATGGGTTGTTACATTCTATTCCAGGAAGATTTAGTCTTAGAGGTGAGCACATGGGTCCATGTTGGACCACTTTGACTATGTGTTGGCTCATAGTTTTGGAAAACCATTATGGTTTCCAAGATCTCTATGGCCTATAAATTGAGGGCTTGGTATGGAGATTATATGGCAATTTAATTGTAGGGTTATGTTATAAGAATGACTCTAGATATAAAGATTAAAGATGCTCTTTAGGATTAACACATTGAGTGTACTTTGTTGTGGGGGTTTCCCTTTTGAGGGTTTTGTTAGTGTATATCTTATGTCTTTTGTCATTACTTTGCTCAAAACTTGTGTAGATTTGTTCTTACTTGCATTGTTTCTTTGATAGGTTTGTCTTGGATCTAGTCTAGTTTCATTCCATGCATGTGTGATTTTAACCCCCAAATTCTAAAATTAAATTTAATTCTAGGCCAAAGTTTACTTGGTCCCAACTAGTCATTACCTATTGACTCAAGCATGAAATATTCAAATTTGCATGCCAAAGTGTTGTATAGAAGGACAAGAACCCTAGCTCATATGTGTAAGGAATATAAGGTAGAAAAATAACTTCCTACACTAATCTTGAGAGGAGGAATATATATAAATTTTCAAATCTTTACAACAGTTGTAGATATTATACATAAATAAACAAATATAGCAATCATACCACCACACAGAGGTTTACGTGGTGAAAACCCTTTTGGGAGAAAAACCCCACACTCCAAAAGCATCCCAATATATTATTTAGAAATCTCAACAAGATTATAATATACTTGTAGACCAAGATTTCATAGGAATATCACCAACCATAGATCTAGAAGCAACCTAACAACTTCTATAAGACTCTCATAGACAACCTCCATCTCCAACACCTAATGCATAAGAGATACAATACACGAAACTGTTAAATGATAATTAGAAAACCATGAGCCAAAACCACCCAAAAGTGGTTCCCAAATCCTTAGGATTCCATTATCTCTAATAAAGATGCCTAATGATGTTTCATAACGTGCATCATAAGTTGGTCAACGCATGTAACTCCCCCTTATAGCTTGTTTATGTGTTCAATATGTTTTTACATTTCCAATATGGGAGGCCCAACTTTTAGAGGCCATAACTTTTGATCCGTGAGGTCGATTAAGCTCATTTTTAAAAAATTATAGAGCTTGAAGAGATCTATGCATTGGACACCCCTACAATTGGTGCTAAACAACCTAGAATAATTATTTTGGCCAAAAACCAACTCTATATCCCAGAAATTTAGTTTATTCAATTTTGTAACTAAAAAATAACACTTTTTGTAATTGCAAGGTTTAACACCTATCTTAACAATTTGGATTATCAAGAACCAATAGGAGATACACATCATATGATCATTAAAAAAATACTTAGAATAACATTGCATCAACATCTACATTCATAAGGATGGATATAAGCATTGTATTCTCTATCTAGTGTGTTTGTGAACTTATCAAAATTATTGAATTGATCAAAGGGATTGAGTAAGGCACAAGGTGGAAAGCTAGTCAACTTCCCTTCCTAGCGTAGTAGGCTCTACCAATGCTCTTTAACACCACCCTATCTAAATTATTAGAGGTGAGCACATTTATGAATAATTCAAATAGTAGTTTCATGATCACATCTTTCAAGTTATAAACACTTTGTTGGGACTGTAAGCACAAAAATCACACACAACCTCCACGAGGAACCCTATGATGATTTTAATCCTTGTCACGTACATGTAAGCATGAAATAATGTCCTTTGAGCAGCAAACCTCTTGATGACGTGTCTCTTTTTCTTGTCTTGTGTTGTTTCCTCTTTGTCGATTTCTCTCTCTCCCCGTTTGTGACGTTTTTTGACACTTTTTGTGACACTTGTCGATTTGTGTTTTCTGAGCTTTTGACCTTGCTCCTAAGCCTAGTAAGCATCTTGTAGGTGAGTTTTCACCTTTCCCCTATGTTTTTCATCCTCTGCACACCCTAGAAGCCTTCTAGAGGTCCCCCTATCCATCTCCCATTTTTAGTTTTCAGTACTGCTCAACCAATCCAAATCTCCCCCTATTATTTCTGAATCTCCCTCGGGAGATCCTGCAAGTGGAAGTGGAGATTTGGATTCTTGCACATGGCTGACCTATTTCTGGAGGCAAAACACCTCCTTTTCCTCTCTTCTGTCATTTCCCACCCTGCGGTTCTTCAAAAAACCCTGTCAAGCCCGGATCTCCCCCGGGCGACCCTACTAACAAAAGGGTTGACCCTGTCATGTTTCCAGCAGCGGAAAAACTTGAGTTTCTCACTCAATTTAGCTCCGTTTTCACCCGTTTTTCTTCTAGTTCGCATAATTTTTGATGCCTAATATGGAGTTGACAATTTCATGCACCCACACATGCATAATTAGCTCCATCTGATCTAAAATTAACAACTCAATCAATCTCATGCATCCCCTCAACTCTAATTCCTCTTCAATGATAAGCTATTATTGATTTATCACTCCGTAGTTAGCTGAGTTCACTATGTAATCAATCTTGTTAACTCCCCAATCAATCCTTGTTAACTCATCAATCCAATGAGTTAACTTCTCAATCAATCCCATTCTTCAAACCTATAAATACCCCCTCCCTCAAGCACAAAGGGAGGCAAATTCATTGTGCACACAGCTCTTGCCAGTTTTTGCTCTCCAAATTAGCATTCTAGTGCTCTCATAGGATGAAGGTGCCTTTTGCTTTATTCATTGTTCAACCAAGCATCGTTACGCTGCTTCATTCAACGCCATTGTGCTCAACCAAAGCTCTCATTGAGCTCTTTCAAGCTTCAACAAGCTTCTTTTTTATTCTTTGTGTCATTTTGTCGTCAAAAGGTCTTCCCGCTGCTTCAAAAGGACTCAAGGTTGCCAACATCAAGGATTTCTGAGGGTAGTGGAGTCAGACAAATATTCATTCTTTCAGGTTCCTTCATTGCTTTATTCAATTCATAGTAATTAGAAAAACTAAATTTGCTCTTGGGAATAGTAAATCTTTGCCTTTTCCTTGATAGATTAGATCTTGCATGTTAGAATAATTATTTTCATATTCCTAGATCTAGACTATTTGTAGAAGCAATTTCCCTTTTTAGATTAGATTACTTCAAAACAATCAAAAACCCAAAAACATAGATTAAACTTGCATTAGGAAAAGTCATAGTAGCTTGCATTCATATTTCCCTTTCATAGATTAAAGAGCACTTTTCATTTCCAAAATACTAAAAAAACACAAAAATACATTTGCATATCATTTAGCTTTGCATATAGAAACCCTAGAAAAGACAAACTTGCAAACCCTTGTTGCAAGTATGAGGTGAACCAGTGTTGTCATTGATGTCAACATACTCATATTGCATTGACAAGAGGGATTCGATGAGCAGTGTGCTGAGGATATTGAGAAAATTAGCCTCAGTCAGGAACAATGAAGAACAGTGATGAGAAGAAGGCAAATGTATTGTATAGGATGCGAACCGGAGGATGCGGATTAAAGGGTTTGTATATATGAGTCTTGAGATGCTTCAGTTAAGATTTCAGAGGTCCGCATGAAGATCTGAAGGAGTTGTGGCTGTCGGTGTGGAACCAGTTCCAGCAAGTGTTCAGAGGTGACAGAGGATCACAGAAAGGTCCGGTGAGGTCCAGAATTGTATAATCCTAATCTGCAGATTGGAAGGAGTGTTTGGGATGTCCTTGTGATGTGTCATCTCAAGTTGTGTATGATTTGGAGGTCCAGAAGTACCTTTTGCATTTGTGACAGTGGCGACAGATTGTGTTCTTGAAGTTCTGGATAAGGAAGAGAAGAGATTCCAGTAAGTAGAGGAAGTGCGGATGTACCTGGTCATTTAGGCAGGCTTGGAAATGTCCGTGGATCATGTTTTAGTTGTGTTGTTGGTCTAAATTGATGGTAGAGCCCGGAATTGAAGATAATCTTCCAGATGAAGTTCTTGCTCTATTTAGCCGACCGGATGAGTTGTTCATCCTGCGAATGTTCTTGTGGTGGCCGACCGGATGTGTTATTCATCTTGCGGATATTCTTATGGTTGATTACCGACTTAGATGACTGTTCCTGAGTTGATCTCTTGTATAAATAAAGGTTTGTGAGTTCATTTTGTAGTGTGGATTGTGTGGATGAGAGTGGTGTAGCGAAGAGAAGTGCGGAAGGCAGAGCAGAGGTTTTGGGCTTAGATGGAACTAATCCAGACATGGTAAAGATGCCATTCTCCAGTTCAAGACCGTGATTCTTATCACTTTGTAGACAGTGTGTCTCCTTGTAGGCAGTGGGCCTCTTTGTGAGCAGTGTGCTCGGGCAGTGAGCCCTAATTGGCAAGTGCCATTCTTTTTCTTATTCTTTTAACAGAGAATAATCCTTGGGTTAATCACCCTGTGGTTTTTCCCTTAACCAGGTTTTCCATGTCAAAATCTTGGTGTTCATTGTGTTGATGTTTATCTGCTCTTGTGTTTGTGCGTTTTACTTTCATGGATGATTAATTGATATGCTGTTAACTAACAAGACGAATCAAGTGTTTGAAATAGAAAGCAAGTTTGTTTACAACTAATTCACCCCCCCCTCTCAGTTGTATGCCCTAGATTCAACAACCCTCAATACCATCACGAGGTAAATCACGATTTAACGATTCAATCAAAACCCTTGATCACATCACAAGGTAAAAATAAGTCAAAGCAGAGTCAAAACCTAGGTCAACTAAACCCTAAGTCTAGTTAAGGTTGGTCATCACACATTTACCTCTATCTTGGCTCACGAATGTGCCTAGGAGTAAGAGGAGAGTGGAAGAGGGCTAGCCGTGATGAGATTGAGGAAATCAATCCATGACAACAACAAGAAACATTTACTTTACCACAACGAGACCCATTTGTCCTCTTATTGACAGAAGAACAAAGACAATTCCAAGAACAATGAGAACTCATTCAATGCATTGAAAGACAAGAGGACATA
Source organism: Cunninghamia lanceolata (assembly GCA_027924645.1). Classification (NCBI taxonomy): domain Eukaryota; kingdom Viridiplantae; phylum Streptophyta; class Pinopsida; order Cupressales; family Cupressaceae; genus Cunninghamia; species Cunninghamia lanceolata. The sequence goes on along the minus strand of BSBN01001272.1, from coordinate 10,997,363 downwards.
AATGAGAGTAACCGCTTACCCACACAAAGGTGGAATAAAAGAAACCCCAACAAGAGAAGAGAAACTAGTGACCCTTTACGTCATGGGTTTATCTCAACAACAACTATCATCAAACGAAATATTTAACTTAGCTCACAACAATAAAGGCCACAGAACTTGCTGACCCCTCTCTGTGAAGTCCAACTCTCCAATGAGCCAGACCCCTGCTATGTCTTGCCTCCTCTCAATTGGATACTTCCACGAGAGCGAGAGTGATGTGGTGGATCACCCCGTGGCAAGGAGGGAAGGGTCTGTGTGAGTGCTGAAATCCGACCCGACAGCCCCAAGCAACCGGAGTCACGATTTTGAGCATACAGGGACATATTTTTTGGTTCCCAAGTTTGCAAGATCACTTCAATTCCTCAAAATGTTCCAAAGAGGTCCATGTGTATTTACCTCATTTTTTGTATCTGGTTTTGTCTCCCCTAATTTTGACTAAGTCTTAAATTTATGAGATCCTCCAAATCCTAGAATATACATTATAGCTCCTAGAGGTCCAAAACCACTCTCAAACATCCTGAAACTATATACATGAAATATAACTTAAAGTATAAGAAAGTATATTTCCATATGTAAATGTCAACTCATACTTAAATGTTTATTTCATGTATTAAAGTCACTATTGGTGGACCTGGGCCCGAGATAGTATAACTAAGTCTAAGGATGCAGCGAATGTTGACACTTGTCATTATGGTGCGGGCTCGAGACCTCAACAGGTCTGACTTTCCTTGAAGAAGTGCCAAGGCACCAAGTGTCAAGTTAAAGGATAATGGTGGCCCCGATATGTCTAAGGCAGGGAAGCCATGTGGAGGGGAGACACATGGCATGTTCGCACATAGTCTAAATGTTTCATGCCTGGCAACTCCAAAGGAAGGTGCCATGCTTCCGCATGTCAACATAACTCATCAAGTTTCAGTAGGACACATCCCTGTCCCTAATCATGCCATTAATATATTAAAGAATGTAGATTGAAGATGGATGTAATTAATGCAAAGGTAGGTGGGTTTGCTATGGTAGGTGGATTTGAACATTACTATTGTTTTGCCCTAATATTATTCCCGCCCAACAAAAGCATTGCAACACTATATGTATGAATAACATAGAATTTTTACAAGTTGGTCTTAGAACCAATTTCTTGGAGGTACAAAAATTTGTGGTGGTTTTTAGGGCATCGATCCAAGCCAAAAAGGTCTAAGTTGTGAATGGAGGGATACGTTTAATACAAGGAAGGAAAAATTTGTAATGCTCATCTACATGTAATGATATGTCTCAATGTGGGTTTGTAACAACTCAGAAAAATGTATAATTGCAGTTATGTATTTTCCTTACCACATTTTCTAGTCCGAGTTTAGTGGAGATTTGATGTATGTGTGATAGCATTCAAAGCATTGCAAGTTTTGTAATGGTCTCTTCTTTGTTTCACATGGGTTGTTGTAGTATTTCATTGGATTACTAAGAATGTTTGTTACATATAATGCATCTTTGATTTGTATGTAAATACATTTTCAGTTCTGTTGATCCTCCATTGAATGCATCTTTTCCCTCTTTGTTTCTCACGACTTTGTTTCTTGTTGGAATAGGCATCAGTCTAGTTTGGGGAAGAGTCAATCATTCTCATTTAAAACAAATCTTTGTTCTGGGTAGGAGTAGGAGTACGTTTAGTTTTGGTGTTACATGTTCCTGATTCAATGCAATAACCTAGGACAAGTATATGGCAATCTAAAACTATTTTAACATTTTGTGAGTCATGTCATGCATGTTTGCATTTTACCATTGTGTAAGAAAAATTAAATGAATACATCTTATGGGGATATGAGAAATGCAATTTATGGGTGCATGTGCAAAATGTGTAATTAGCTATAATTAGGTTTATGTGGCTAGATGTTCTTGATTTAGTGATAATGTTTGGAATCAAGTTTGTGAGTTGGGTTTAGCCACCAATTTTTAGTTGTTCATCTAGTTATCCAACCTTAGGGAACACCCTCCCAAGTCTAAGCTAAGCTCAAAGTATAAGAGATAAACCCCACTCTCATTTGTTGGCCAAAATCTTCATTAACCTATTGATAAACCACTTTCCAATCATCTTGATGACACTCCTAGCCTAGGTGATTGGGTAATGTTTTAGGGTTTTGGATTGTGGTTATTTTGGGAACCAACACACTTGATGCAAGAGCATAACATGGTGCTAGTTACCTGAGCCTAGTTTTATTTGTTCTATTCTTTTGTTCAATTTTGTTTTGGCATGTTTGAGTAAAATTATTCTCTTTACGACACTTTTGGACTCAAGTACCAACTTTAGCATGAACGAAAAACAAGAAAATATAGTGTGAGTCTAAGTTTATTTTAAATGTTGGGTGATTTCTAAGCTTTATTTCTTGACAACTCCCAAAATAGATGGCGGTTACTTGGAATAGTGGCCACACTGGAGCTATTAGCTTTTGTCAAATTTAAATCTATCACAGTGGCTATTAAGGAAGGCTACTACATATTCGGCATTTTTAATTCCTTGGTGGATAGTGGAATGTCTTAACCTGGGAATTTCTTTATCTATCATGGGTAGCTAGTGGAGAATCAATTTAGAGGTGACAATCAATCTTTATAAAATAACAAATGGTGATTTTGGAGAGCAAGGAAAAATCAAAGGAGAAATTGAGTCCTAGTTGGAATAAGAGAGATATTTCAGTTGGTTGCAAGTTTAGAAGAAATAGTTTATTTTCTTATTGAGTTGTGAGTGTTCTAGGTTGTGTTAGGAGATGGTGTATTGAGTCCATGTGCTAGGTATTTGGATCTATTGTTGCTAAATTTTTATTGTTATACTGAGCATAAATTTCATATGACAGAAGGTCCATGACTTTTCAAATTATAGAATTATGTGTTGAGGTACTTCTAATATATATGTATTCTTGGGTTGTTTATGCTATAGGTTTATTTAAATCCCAATCTTTGTGTTAATTGTCTCATTTGTTCGAAGAAGTTGATAAGTTTTGTTAATGATAATTGTTAGAGTTTTAATGCTTGATGTTATTTTGTTGTTTAAATTGAATGGTTTGTAAGAAGAGGTTGCCTGGATTCACTACCTGCTGAAGGTACCTGATTCTAGTTTGCATCAAATTGGTATCAGAGCGAGGTCCTTTTGATAGGACTTTGATAAATTTTCCTTGGCTCCTTACTTTTGCCCTGTTTCATGCATCAATCTAAAAGTCCTTTGCTAGGGTTTAGTATTGAAAATGTTGAGAAAATCTTGTCTTTAGGCCTAAAACCTTAAACCCTAGGGGTTTATACAAGCTTTGTAATACCTTTCTTCTATTTTGCAAGTGATCACTTGTTACCCATTGCCAGTTTTTAAGTTGCAACTTGGTGTCTAGCACATCATTCTTTTATTGGCCCCTTCCCTCTGCATCGTCGCTTATTACGCGCGCGCAAGATTTTATTCATTATATGCCTGTCTTATTCCGGAACCTCCTTAACAAAAATGTGGCCCCTCTTTACCTAGTTGAACAATAAGTTGTTTTGAAAGCACATGCTTTTATTTACCTTTAAAATGTCCACGCCGTGCCTCGTAAGCATTAAGGAGATCCATGTGGCGTGTTCTAGTTGGTTCTCCCATTTCGCAAGGAGTATTTGATTGAGCAAAAGGTCGCTCACAGAATCGTGGAAGAATGACATGTGGCAGGTTTCAATCAAGCTGTGCAGAAGGGCCCTTTGGTGGACCCCATCAAGTGGTATGTGGAAGGTTTTGATGCTTTCCACCATTCCACAAAGCCCATGGGATGGACCCACAGTCGGTGTGCGGAAGCGCGGAAGGATGACATGTGTCACGGTTCGACATGTCATCATCCTAAGTGTTCAAGTGGATGCCACGTGGAGTGTTTTGTGTCCTTTCTGTCATTCCACGAAGCATTTCAGTAAGGTTCTTTTTAAGGCCGCGAAACTGTGGAAAGCTATCGCGTGGCTATGGATGAGTCAACTTTCTCAATGATACACCTTTTTGCTAATTCATAAAGGTGGTTACGATTGCAGTGTTCTTATTGGTATGACAATTCTTAAATGGCGAGTCAAATATTTTTAAATCTTCTTAATAAACCGATGCCATCATATTTACTCTATTACTCCATGATCAATGGTTCACATTAAAAAATACAGAGAATGGGTAGTTGCGTGTTTTGGTTCTCACAAGTTAAGAATAATGGCGGACAAGATGGTTTCCATTCTCGAAACTAATGATAGCTTCCATAAAGACCCTGATTCAGGTATTCTGATGACTCACCTAAGCATTTCAAGCATCAAGAGAGGAAAATTCGTAGCCATCCGGAGCTTGTCTATGCCATTTTAGGAATTTCTGAGCATTCATCTAGTAAGTCCTATGTGGCCCTGTATCTTATGAGTTTGTTGATTATATGAGCTTGCTGTTATCTGTAATTGCATTATGAAAGTTCATTTCAAGACTAGGGTACCCTTACATATTTCAATTGCCTTGAGATTTTCCCTAGTTGTCTGCGATAAGAAAAACCCTAGAACCACAGGAATAACCCTAGTCTCTCAAAATCAAAATTGTATAATGGCCCCTCCCCGAGCCCAAACTGCTTCCTCTTCTCAAGGCTGGGCCTTGCATGAAGACCTTGTAGCTCAGCTCCCCGGTTCCTCTACCCAAAACTTTAAGGTGCAGGTCCCTAGGTCAAATGAACGATTAGTTGATGAATTCCATGCTTGTAGATATGCAGACATCCCAGTGACAGGGTGGGATTTATTCTGCCATTGGTGGGGTAAAAGAAATGCACCGTCCCCACTATCAAATGTATGGAACCTTGACTTGGGCAAGTTAGTGGTTACAAATGTCTTCGAGGATATTGACTTGCTTAAGGCTATGGCCTCCCGATATGATGAAACCATTAGGGTTATAAGAAATGTAGGGGAACATCCCATTGTAGAGATTAGTAAGGAGTCAATCTCCAAGATCTTCAGACTCAACTTAGCTGCTAGCACACCCATTGACCTTGATGTTTTCAAAAGGAAATACCTACAAGATATGAGTAGTTATAGAGTTATGCACTTGCCTCAACATAGGGAGAAGGATCGTAATGGCAAGTGTATGAGAATTCCACCAAATGAATATGAGCCCTTCAGACTTGAAACTTTTGAGGGCTATTTTGAAAAAAACATACTATGCATTGTGTCAGGTTTTAGGGGTAGATAAGAATGAAAGAATCCCTATTTCATACACTTATATGGTTGTTGATATTCAACATGTATCAATAAATGAAGAATTTGATTATGCTTCTTACTTGGCCAACAAAATACATGAAGAGCTAATAGGTATCAAGAAGAAAAAGAAAGTAGTGAAGTTTTGGTTGTTCTCCTTATTATGTCATATGTTTCTTTATGAGGGAAGAACAAAATGGGACCAAAACTATTGGTTCACCAGGTCGATGAACATGGATGCCCACTCCCAGTCCAGTGTTGGACACACATTTGGGACAGGCATTGTTCCAAGACTAATTATATTGTATTCAAGGATTGTTTTGTTGTCAGGGTGATGTCTTTCTTACAAGGACCATTTGACAGAATCCCAAGCCAGATACTAGAGTTTTTGAGGCCTTTGGTAAGAAAACCTTCTTTGGGAATTCAACATAACTGGGGAGATTTTATTCTCCACCCCAATTGCACAGTTTTTTACCAAAGTTTGTACCCTTAAGGGTTGGTTTCCTGGAAGTTATTTGGCAATTAGCTGAGTCCGATAAAGCTCATCTAACAAGTCAAAGGAAACATTCCTTCTTTCCTTTCCTAACAATTTTTTTTTATTTTAGAATGAATAAGGAAGGTTTTAATAAAATTGAATGATAAGCTCAAAATATTTAGGATGAGCCAAGAATGTGCAAGAAATTGTGATCCTGAAGGTTTCGTCAATAACCTCAGAAAAGGCATAAGGAAATCCCCATTTGCCCACCATACTTATGATACTGAGGATGTAATAAGAAATTGTAGTAATGAGAATGAAGTGGAGCAAAGAAAAGTTAAATGGATCACATTTTTGAAATATGAGGAGAGGAAAAGAGCTAGGAATGCCTCTTACCAGGAGGCATTTGCAAGCATTACACACCCAATTACAAGGATTAAGGCAATCCTAGGAATGTTCATTGATCAAATAATTGGGGAAGCTATTACTAGAGAGGAAAAGACAAAGGGTAAAGCTCATGTTGTAGAAGAGAGGCCATCATATCAGCCTCTGAGTGTTGGGACATTAAAATATACATTCAAGAGAAGACCAAAAGGTGTAGTGATTAGTGAACAAGATCAACAGTCTCCCCCACCTACCCAGCCTCATTTGTATCCTCCACCAATGCAACAAATGATTCATCCTTCCGTACACATCATAGAACTGGGCTCGCCTCTAAGGGAATCCTCCCTAAAAAGAAGCTCAAGGTTGATCAATCCCCCCTAGTGGATTATCCAATAGATGAGGATGATGAATTTGAAATAACAAGAGATGACATAGTCAGAGAAATGCCTTCTCCCAAGAGGGATGAGAGTGTGCAGCTACCCATGGATAGATTAACAAAGATTATCATTGAAGGAAAAGACAATACATATGATATAAGGGTTGTTACCTGCTAGAAATTTTTGACTAATGATCAATTCATCAAATCTCAAGAATTTAGTGGAGATGTAGAAAGGATGAGTATGCCAGAAGATTGAAATAAGAGATGGCAAGATCTCTGTAGGAAACACAGGAGCAGGTGTCCCACAGGATATTGACACAGATGAAAACAAAGGATAAGGCTATTACCCTTGAGGAAGGTAGGCGAATGGTCAGAGAGAGTGGAGTTTTATTGCTCCCTGAATGGGATATAGCTTCTTCCATTACCTTGGATACCATAAGAATACAAGATAAAGAAGTTTTTTCTTTTGAGGATGCTGTTGTAGCCCTATCTGGTGCAGGTTTCAATCCAAAATGGGAGACCTTAGCAATTTGAGCTTTGGCCCCTAACACTGATAAGACATTAGTTGTTGAACCTGATTGGGACTTGAAGGAAAGTTTGATTGTTAAAAGAGTGTCTGACACTCCTGCAATTGAGGCAGCTACAATGGCAGTAGAGGTTGCCAAATTTAGTAAGGCAACTATTGATGCACTACAAAATAAATATGATAAACTGCTGGAAGAGCATATGTATGCTTTACATGAATATAATAAATTAGAAATATTAGAAGCTTAGTGGTAGTAGCAGCAACAACAACAACAGCCTACACCAGCCTGTCCTCCTCCATCAATGGCATTGGTAGTAAGAAATGTGGGAGCCATGGTTGCGAGTAGTTCTTCATACCCACAATCAAAGTATAAACTTGAAAGGGAGAATGAAGAATTAAGAGGGCAAATCTAGGCCTTTGAAGAAATTTTCATGTATTTCAAGGAAGATTAATAGAAAAATAATGTGCACATTATCTCAAATGTGCTTAGAAATCTAATGGATAAAGTCTTGGGAAAGACATAAAGTGTTCATAAGGACTACTATAAATTACTAATGGTAGTCAAGAAATTGATGAAGATAAGGAATAGGCAATGCCCCTATTAAATAAATGGATCCCAAGGATTGTCTCTCTGGTAGGAATGTATAAGGGATCAACCCATGAGCTTACCCCCCCTAAGGGAAATCAAGCCTACTTACACCATAGTCAAGGCAGCTGGAGAGTTACAAGGATTTGTAGATCAACTTGAAGAAAAGGCGCAAGCTAGGATTAAGGAATTTGACAGTGATAGTGCAAGATTGATGCCTGAGATTAAAAGAGAGAATGGTGAGGTTAAGCCTTACTAAATATGGCTTTATCAATTCCAGGCCATTATTTCCACTCTTTCTTTTCTGATATGCAAGGATGATATAATTGATGTTGATCTTTTCAGAGGTAGTGTAAGTAGACTGTGGATACATGTCAGCGTATTGAGGAATTTGTGAGAGAAGCTGAGTCAATTTTGGCAAAGTATGATAACAAGTATACACATAGTGTTAATGAATTCTTAGCATTTCAATGGCCTACAGAAGAGCAATATAAGGCTTGGGATGATAAGTATAATAATTTGCATGATCTATAAAGTATAATGATGTAACATTTGACATTTGTTATTGATCATTTGATTCCTTTTTCAAATGGGAATATGCTTCTCTAGTCTCTTTCATTCATTCAGCATCAGTGTGGGATCAGTTCTAATGAAGTATTTTGTCCTTTAGTTGATTTTTGCTTTTTGCATCATTGGTTCTTCCAAGCAGTTAAAGTACAGAGAAGGTAAAGAGAGTGGAAGAAGAGGCAGTAGGGTTTGTTATGACAACTTTCTATGCACATCTTTTGAGGCAACCTAGTTTGTGGCTGTACATGTAACAACTTCTGCTCCTATCAATATTTGCCCCACAATTAGTTATTCTTGTTCCTAGTTGGTATAAGTTTGTCAAATGAAAATGTGACACTTGTCTTAAGGCCTGAAGCTTGTTTTTCTCCCTTGTTTCTATAAAAGGAAACTCAGGGCCTTAGACAAAGGATCTTGGAGAATTTTTGTATCACAGTACACATAGTTGTAGGGTAGGTTTTTTCCTATTTTAGGTGTTACTTGAGAATAGATTTTGATGTACTTGCAAATTTTGTATGACAGTACCAATTCATAAGCTTGAATATATTATCAAAGTTCAAGACTATATTGTCTCCTACAATTGTATTCTTCATTTCATTTATGAATAGAAATTGATCAAGGATCATTTTATTCATTTTCACAGTGTTATCTGTGTAAGAATGTTCTTCTTATAGCTTTTACTCAAAGAGTGAATTAATGCTTTAAGGGAATATTAAATGTAATGAATGTCTATAGGGATTCCTAAGTAGAGTTGGTTTTGAAACTATTTAAAGTGTGATAGTGTAATGCATTATTGCAGTGTTTACATGAGCTGGGAATATATTGCTGTATTTGGTTTCATTTATATCTGTTTTGACTCTGTAGCCCAGGATCTAGGCACCGATCTCTAATAACTATTGTCTTGACACAACTCCTTGGTCATTTATTTTGAAAATCAAAGTAAAGTTCCATTTTTGTATTAAGTTTGTAATGTTAATCTAATGTTCTCCTGCAAAAGAGTTGTGTTAAATCCTAAGAATCTAGCCCATTATTTCAGCATATCAATAATTCTTCTGGCACATTTTAGAGAGAACATATTTGTTAGGAACAATATTTGAGATAAACAATATCAGATCTTAAATAAATATTGGTTTTAAAGGGGTACACCCACCCAAGTTTTGTAGAGCCTAAAGTGCAGAGGAAAAGGATTCAATCCACTTTTCCTGTTCGTTGGCCAGTCCCTCAAAGCAAATCAATCATTAGAACTAGATATTCTTTAGATTGCCCTTTTGAGATCAGGTTGAGAATTTAAAATAACCAACACCTTCCTTGGGTTGAGTGTGTGAGAAGAGCTCTACTAGTGTTGGGAAGACATTAGATATAGATGGATTTTAGGTGGGGTGTTGGTAGATGGTGTGGGAGAGTTGGAGCACATAGAACTGTGGATTTAGCTCAAGGGATGAGGGAGATCCTAGCAATATTGGATGTAATAGAGGCAACCCAAAGAAGGGGAGTTCACCTTGAAGATGTGAGTGATGAAGAAGGAAAAGTAACTCAAGAAGCTCAAGGACATGAAGAAGAAGTGTTGGATACTGCTAAGACCAAATTTCTTAGAGCCATGTCAGAGATTGGATGTACAACCAAATTGGATACACCTTATTATAATGGAAGCCTGAATGGTGAAGAAATCATAGACTAGATTGCAGAGATGGAAAGATACTTTGATTCTGAACCCATAGAAGAGCCCAAGAAGGTAAATTTTGCATGTAAAAGATTAAAAGGCCATGCAACTTTATGGTGGGACTATGTACAAAATGAAAGACAAAGAAAAGGAAAAGATAAAATTAAAAGTTGGGATAAAATGGTGTCAGAATTAAAGGCCAAATTCTTACCTTCAGATTATCAATTGAGCTTACTAAAAAATTTACAAAACTTGAGGCAAAGGGAAGTATATGTGAAGGAGTACATTGAGGAGTTCTACAAACTCACTATAAGGGCTAGACACATAGAAGATGACCTTGAAAAGGTAGCAAGGTATGTGAATGGATTGTGTTTAAATATCCAAGATGAAATTAATTTGCTAAACTTTAGAAGCATAGAGGAAGCCTATCAATGTGCCTTGGTAGAAGAGAAGTTATCCAGATTCAAGAAGAAGAGGAAGGTCCACTATTAGAAAAGAATAAGAAAATAGTAATGGAGGAGCACAAGCATATGAAGAAGAGAGTGGTACTCCACAAAATAATGATTTCAATCAAGGTACAAGAGGAAGAGGAGATTTCTCAAGAGGAAGAGGTTATTATAGAAGAGGTAGAGGAAGAGGTTTTACAAGATCATGCTACTAATGTGGAGAAGTTGGGCACACAAAATTTGAGTGTCCTCAAATACAACAAGACAATAGTAGAAAGGGTATGGCTAAAAATCATGTTGGACAAGTAGATGCAGAAAGTGTTGCATCACCTCAACATATAGAAGAACCAAAATAGGGAGAATCATTAATGTTCAAGAGTGTTACTAAACTGGAGAAGGAGAAACAAGAACATTTACGAAGAAGAGATGGAAAGTGTAAAGACCCGACCCAAAAATCCAAAACTTTTTTTTTGGAAACAAGCTAAAAGACAACGATTCTCTCAACACACAAAAAAAAACATTTGGACTATATTCTCCAGACCTACATACTGGGCACTTCCTTCATTGCCCAGACTGCCCCATAGAGAATTTGATCGCACTCACGAAATATGTAGTTCTATTTGCACTAGGTTTATGTAACTGCCAAGTGAGTACGCAACCCTTTCTAGGGTCCAGTTTCCCCAGATAGTTCCTCATCGGCTACCACCCACTCAAGTGGAAAAGGGACAAAACCCTAAGAACAACTAGCAGCAAACACCTAATGGGGGTGTTTGACGTGAAATGTTTTAGTTTTCAAGATGTTTAAAGTTTACTAGATGAGCTCTTTCCAAAGGCACAAAATGTCTTAACAATAAACTTTCACAAAAGAAAAGTTTCTCGAGAGACCATTCACCATTTTCTGATTAAGAACTTTCCAACCTTATTGGAAGACTAATTAAGAGATCAAGCTAAAAATATTACTATTTAGGATAAGCAAAATTAAAGAGACTCAAGAGAAGAGGATCAATCATTTAGGATGCTATAACTATTTAAAGCTAATAAACAATTTAAATAATAAGTTATTAATAACAATACCTTACTTAGATCATCATCTAAATTTACTAATATTAATACACTAAAAGATGTAAAATTTTAATTCTACTCATAGCTTACAGTGCTACCTAATAACCAATTCAATTGCATTGTTGTAAGACCTCAGTGATCAAAAGAACATAATTCATTCACCACTTTAGCTAAGTTCACATAATCAAGGTAAGTATCATTTTCCTCTTAAAGACAATACCGAGCTAGGACAATGCACGTACTATAAAGTTATTTGATTTAATAATTCACTATGATGGTAATGATGGCAACTTCACAAAGATTATCCAACGAAGCAACTAAACTAAGAATAGTTTTCACTAAAACAATTTATAGCTAAGTGATTAAATCAATTATATATTCACAATCCAAACATCAATAAATTGAAAACCTAGATTTAATAGCATGCCATAAATGCATCAAATAGTTAATATGAACTTACAACTTAAAAATCAATACCTTGGTAAAAAAAGAAATTCCTGCTGTACAAACTATGCATTGACTCTTGATCGGGCTTCCCTTAACCCGAGAATCTAATCTAGTTATCTAGGATAGGAAATGTGGAAGGTAAGAAAAGCATTAGATAGGTTGACTGAAATGAAGTAAAGTAAAATATAGGAACTGTCAATAAATATGATTTGTTTGACATAGTTTGAAACAACCAAAGAAATATAAGGATATTTACCATTTTTCGATCACCATGATCCCTATTGGGTGAGGAGATGTTGATAATTAACAAATATCTCTCAAGCATGTAATAAATATGTACACAAAACAACACTTGAACTAATCTCCAATTTACTTATATCGATCATCAAATAAAATCTCACCTTTAAGGCGACCAAGACTTTTCAATATACTAGATAAACTAAGAAAAATATATTTTTCTCTTCAATAAGAATTGTAAGAATTTGATCACGAATTATTGAAAATTGAGGGGTCTACTATTTATACAATTTAAGAGATGATAAGTCTAGCTTAGTTCATCATTCATCAAAATTGTTTATAATGGCACGTAGATCTCTAATCTATATTATCTCTTACAAAAAGTTCATTCTCTCTTAAACCATATCTAGTATCTATCATATTATAACATTGTGTCTAATCATAATAATATGAAATCTACCAATGAGTCAATTAATTCTAATTTAAAATGGTGAACTTGTATCAAACAAATTCACTAACAATAAACTTCTATTACAAATCCTAAATCTCATAAACAACCTAAAAGCTAAAAAGTGACAACACTTAAACTAATCCACAATAATTATTAATAACAATTACTAGGGAAAAGGGTTCAAACTTGTTCTAAGAAGGATGGTTTAATCAATGTTGAAATATTGTGGCTAATGAGAATCGAAGAGTGAGCAATATAGGCAGAAGTAAAGAGCAATCCTATTCTAGAATCTACCATTATCCCTTTACTATTCATTAACACTTATACTAAAGAAAATTATACAATTATAAAGAAAATTATACAATTATAAAGAAAATTATACCAGTTTGATTAAAACAGATGTGTAAATCTTCTAAATCCGACCAACTTCCTATTAAAGTAGATCAATATATTTCTAGTTTAATAAATCTACATTTCTAACTTCATAAAATCAATTAATAATCTATCAAAGTGATAACATCATTTTTAAATCCTTATGATGTTAAACTCATAATATTTAACTCTAAATATGCAGAAATCATTTTACACCAAGAATTAATAACCATAATCTTCTTAAAAGGAAAAAAAAATATCATTTGGAGCTTGCTAAATATAAACCTTGCCATATATATATGTATCATTTTAAATCATTCTATATTTATATTAGGTCTGAAAGATAAGTTCTAGTTTGGATTGAGGCAATAACCTTCATTCTGAATTTACTACGGAGCCCAATTAGAAGTAAATCGAGATAACAATATAGACTTCTAAAACAACTTCGACGCCCTTTAAGGAAGGTCTGTAATGCAAATTCCTCGTACACAGACTTTAAAAGAATTTAATTCACACCTCTATTGATGCAAATCCCATCATTTATAAATTGGTAAGGTTATTCGACGCCATTTTTTGAATTTATCATTTATAAACCTCTAATTATGGGTCGACGCCACTAATGTACAGATTCCAACATAAGAACTTCTAAAGTGTAAACCCACGCCACTGAGGGCAGAAGAGATCGTTTATATCTTTAGAAACTAAATTTTTCATGAACAGATCGACGCCTGTTAAGAAGTAGATTTAATCATGATTACAGATTAACACAAATTGGATTGTGCAAAGATGATTGTGTGCATGCATTTTCTTCATTTTCAGACAAATAAAATGGAGTAATAGAATATTTGTCTTGGACAATATTAACAAGCATGATATCGAATCTTAAAGATAATCAAGGAACCTCCATCAAGGCATAACTGATTGGAAATTTTGACAGATAAAGTAATTTTCGGTGCACCGATAGCCATGCATGGACTTAAATTGTTTCACAGATTAGCAAAAGAATGTGATGATAAAGAATGATATGGATGCAGGCTATGCACTAAATGGATTTGATAGCATGTCATCTCATACCACATAGAAATGAATTGATCAAGAGGCTCAGAATCTTTCAAGCAAGAACAATTAGCAGGTGTAATTCCTGACTCTACGACCAAGACTCTCATGTGCACAAAACAGAGGTCTAAACAAGATTCAACAGAGGTTAAGGAAAGATGTAAAGACATACTGGGCAAGGCATCATATTAGATGTAAAGAGATGATGCCAAATGTGTGTCTTTTTCACCAAATAACACAAGATAAAATCCTACCAGGTCCTAATACAGACACAACAAACTTATTAACAATACCTCGAAGATCGTACTACATGTTCACCCCTTAATTAGTTTCTTTTCATTTTTCCAATACCCTTATAATGCTGAACAAAATACCTAGATAAGAAAATGAATACCAAAGGGCTCCTCAGATCATCAGTCTTCAAATAGATCAACAATTATCCACATGCAGCTGTTGCAGAGTATTTAATTCACAAGAGAATGAAACCCCCTAATCCTAAATCATTACAAGATATAGGCATACCTGCAAATCAATGAATCCACACCTGTCAACTTCAGAATTTCACAATTCTCCCCCTTTTTTTATTCCTCCTTCAAACAATGTCTCCTCTATATGCAGTCCGAAAACCATCCAACAATTTTCCCCCCACTGATTCCAAAGTTCCTTTTTTTTCTCCCCAAATCCTATGCTCCCCGAAATCAAGTGTGAATATTCGTTCAAGAAAAGGAACATCCATTCATTACTCAGGTTTTGCATGCTAAATTCATGCATCCTCCTTTAGCTTCTTCCTTAATTTTAATTTATTCATCTGGATTTAAATTCCAATTCTATTAACTAACTTTTAATTACTATTTTTAATTGTTTTAACTTAATATTGCTTATTGTTATTTATTGATATTCTATCTTTAAATAATAATTAATATAGTATTATTATATAAGAAATTAGACTATTTTGATTGTATTAAGGTCTAGTATTACAACAAAACCATATCATCATAATATAAAGGACCATCCAATAGCAAGGATAAAATATACACATCATAAATTAACTAATTAATTTAACTGATCGTAATTAAAATCTAACACCAATTAATATTACATAATAATATGTGCTTAATAGCTTACAACCTTATTAATTTACAACAACTTAGGAATTCAACTAAATTCATCATTGTCCATTATTATTTATAAGGCCACATTATAAAAGTAAAAGGTATCATGACAAGAAAACATTACCAATCCACCATGCAAGTCAGATGAACTCATCTTCGGACAATTAACTATTGTCGATTCGCCAAGGAAATCTACTAGGTGCCCCCTGCCTTCATCATCCCATACTTAAGTGATATCTCTTCGAGTTCAATGGCCCAATTCCTGTGATCTCACATTCACAATTTGCTCAAGAGAAAATTTTAATGTTGGAGTATAGGGTTGTGACAGAAAGTGTTTCAAGGTGATTGTGGATAACGAAAGTACAAATAATTTAGTCTCTCAAGAAATGGTAGAGAAACTCAAGTTAAATAATCTTAAGCACCCCAACCCATATAAGGTCTTATGGCTACAGAAAGGACATCAATTAGTCGTAAGTGAGCAGTGCTTAGTTAATTTTTAAATTGGTAACTATAAATATGAAATTCATGTGTGATGTAATGCCAATGGACCCTGACAGTTTGATAGCGAGGCTATGTATGATGGAATAAAAATTATATACACTATTGTGAAAGATGGAAATAAATTTACTTTAAGCTCATTGAAGGAAAAAATTGAAATAGAAAGCAACCCTATAGTATGTTTGAGCACAGAGAAAGAATTGTTGAAGGTAGCAAGGGAAGCTGGGAGTGATCCACATGGCAAGTAAATTGAAGATTCCAAATGGTAACAAAAGAAATGGTAGTGAAGTTAAGCAAAAACTTTTCAAGGAGGTCAAAGAATGCTCAAGAGAGGACACTAAATGTGTTGATTTCAAGAGTAAAATGCAAAAAAATTAAGTTGGGGATTTGGTATTTACTCATGTACAAAAGGAGAGATTTATAGAGTGGATTCATGATGAGTTAAAATGGAAGGTACTAGGACCATGTTAGGTCTTGAAAGAATTTTCAATAGGTGTTTATGAGATAGAGCTTCTGAAAGGACTAAATATTTCACCAATTTTTAAAATGAAGGATATGTATCCTTATTATGAAGGAAATACAAGTGTAGAAGTAAATGAGTGTTCAAATGTACAAGCAAAGATGAAAGAAGACAAGGAACGTAGAGCAAAGGAGACAAGTCAGAAGGATGAAGAGATTCTCTGGATCAAAGGCAAAGACAAGATTTCAGTCCGAAGATTCTCCAAATGTTCAAAGTTTTAAACTTATGGAATATTATTTCTTACTTGGTGAGTCTAATGCAAGAGAATAACAAGGTGCTAGTCACCTAAGTCTAATTTTCTTTGTTCTATTCTTTTGTTCGATTTTATTTTGGTATGTTTGACTAAACTTATTCTCTTTCGACACTTTTAGACTCAAGTTTCCAACTTTAGCATGAAGGAAAATCAACCAAATATGGTGTGAGTCTAAGTTCATTTTAAATGTTGGGCAATTTCTAAGCTTTATTTCTTGATGACTCCCAAAATAGATGGCAATTACTTGGAATAGTGGCCACTCTAGAGATATTAGATTTTGTCTAGTTTAAAGCTATTGTGGTGGCTATTAAAGAAGGCGGCTACATATTCAACATTTTTAAATCCTTGGTTGATAGTGGAATGTGTTAAGTTGGCAATTTCTTTATTTATCATGGGCAGCTAGTGGATAATCAATTTAGAGGCAACAATCAATCTTTATAAAATAGTGAATGGTGATTTTAGAGAATAGGGAAAAATCAAAGGAGAAATTGAGTCCTAGTTGGAATAAGAGAGATATTTTAGTTGGTTGCAAGTTTAGAAGAAATGGTTTATTTTCTTATTGAGTTGTGAGTGTTCTAGGTTGTGGTAGGAGATGGTGTAATGAGTCTGTGTGCTAGGCATTTGAATCTATTGTTGCTGAATTTTCATTGATGTACTGAGAAAAAGTTCCATACGACAGAAGGTCCATGCCTTTTCAAATTGTAGAGTTATGTGTTGAGGCACTTCTGATATATATGTATTCTTGAGCTAGTTATGCTAGAAGTTTATTTAAATCCCAAGCTTTGTGTTAATTGTCTAATTTGTTTGAAGAAGTTGATAAGTTTTGTTAATGATAAATGTTGGAGTGTTTATGCTTGATGTTATTTTGTTGTTTAAATTGAATGGTTTGTAATAAGAGGTTGCCTAGATTGGCTACCTAAAGGTACCTAATCCTAGTCTGCATTAACACTCAAAAGGTTCAAAACTATAGGTGCAGGGATCAAGGTTGTAGGTGTAGGATTGAACTAGAATAGAAAACATGTGGTTTTATAGTTTGTTAGAGCATGCTTGATGTAGATGTTATCTATAATAGAATATTATTCATAGTTCCTAGTCATAAGAACACATGTCCTCTTTGTCAATTAAGCATTTATTTATGTACATGCTTGTGTAGTGTTTCAAGACTCAACTAATTTATCTAGTTTGATTGTGTATTAATACTTAGTTAAAGGACACAAACAATTAGAAAATAAACCTCATCCTCAACATCATCATCACGGGGTCATCTATCACAAATATAGGTATCTAAATCTCCCTTGGCCTAAATGGAGATCAATGGTGTCTCTTGTATAACAAATACTCGAAGGGCACTAGCTAGCAAAAGCTCAAATTGTCGAAGCAATTGATTGTAGTGAAATCTCTCCATCATCATGGAATGCCTCTTAAAAACCACTCCAAGTACCTAATATTTGTTAGAAATGAAGGTGAAAAACTATAGAATGGAAATCTGATTACAATTGTAATATTGATATTTAACTGTGCAGAACCAAAATCAAGATGGTATAAAATCAACACAAAGAAATAACAGAACAAAAGATTAAACACATAACATAGTGTTTACATGGAGAAACCCTTTCGAGAAAAAACTCCACATAAGAAGAGATGCACCAGTCTGTATTAACTTCAATAGAGTTTACAATACAACACTATCAATCTCACCTTTAGTCTTCAATCCAGTAGTGCTTATTTTTCTAGTCTCAACTCTCTACTATAACATAGGGGTCAGTGCAAGAAGTTGGGTCCACTTTTTGGCCAAAAAGTGGAAGTGTTTTCCCTAATTTTTAGAATTTATCACATTTGACCTGAACATTAGAGGCACTTAAAGATTGAATCTTAAAAAATTTTAGCAATATGAAATGTAGTACTCGGAGTCTAGTTTCCAAATATGTAATTTATTTTAATACCTAGATGATACAAATTAATTTTGAATAGACATTTCTAAAAACCACTGTTTAAAAGTCACTTTTTTTTTACCATACCATGCACGTGTACGACCAACATAATTTGACGTAAATAAAAATATTTTTCTAAACCCTTTTGGGGAAAGATGTGTAGTACAGTGAAGTTTGATGAGGATATTTTTTTATAATTTTTTTCCAAATAATTTATTATTATTATTATTTTATTGGCCCTAATTGCTGTTTTGAAAAACCCTCATGTACGACCAACATAATTTGAGCAAAACTAATCATAAAATGAAATTTGTTTTCATTGTGTAAAGAATGATGTGTAGATTGATGACATATAATTTTTTTTCAAAAAACTTTAAAAATTAAAAGTTATTAAAAAAATACAAACACCTGTCATTTCCAGTTTTTGGACTAGTTTGCTCATAAATTAAATTATAAATAGAAAAACAAGTCCAATAATTTTTTTTTACATATTTGAAAACTAGACACTGTCATCTATAATGGGTTTTAATTTCGTAAAAAAATTTAGAAAAAAATGTCATCAGCCATATAGGTAAACTCAGTCTTTTCTCTTGTTCTGTACTTAGAAAAAAACTTGCAGGTCCAAGGCAAGGGGTTGGCTTACCATGCCTTTCCCAAGCCTAAGCTTTTAGGAATGGGTACCCATTCCTTTTGTATAGGAAAAAAAAGCGCGCAGACTTTTTTTTCAAATTCAAATATTTTTATAGAAACGGGTACCTATTTCTAAGCGGGTACCCATTTCTAAGCGGATACCTGTTTAGGCTCGGGCACCCGTTTCTGTTAGGATGTTTTTTTTGCTTGTGACTTCCCCTCTATGTGGACCCAACTTCTTGCACTTACCCATAGTCGTAATACAATATCCTCATAAAGGGGTTGCCTTCTAGGGCAAGACAAGCTAACATAATCTTTACCGTTAGATCTATGCCCTAATGATGAACGATCCATACTTACAATGAGAATATATATATAAAATGTGGCTTCTGGGGCATTGCCCCCGGACCCCCCATTGGGGGTAGCCATCCCCATAAAACTGGTAGGGGGGCAACCCCCCTGAAACCCCTCGGATAACCTACATCCATCAGGTACGGAGATCAAACATGCGGCTAAAATAAGATCACTACTTGGTGAATACTTATTCCCTTATGGGTGATTTAAAAAAAAATATTAGGAGTAATTAATTACATAGTATTTACAAGGTTTATGGCACCTTAATCCTAACAATCTTGCCTAGCTAATACCTATCCTCAAGCAACTCTCACATAAATATAGTTGTCACGATGTGACAACATCTACAATTAATCTATCAAAGGACCTCCTACACTTTTCTAGAGTCCTATTCTCATGCCACCTCCTCAACCTACTTGTATCCTATTTGAAGTAGCAAGGCATACCATCACTAATGTCCTCTAAAATCTCAATTATCTTGGTAATCACAATGTCCTCGTAAGCCTGATACCGAAGGAGTGTAGCCACTAGAATGATCAATCTACTCTCATACACAAACTTGTGCATATCATGTTACAAATGTGCACACATACACCTACCCCAAAAGTATGATACCATGCTCCTCCATATCTTGATCCATGTGTATCAATCCGTTAGCAAGTACTTTGCTATCTAGAACTACAAAAGTTATCAAAATGACAAGGATCCACTTGCACACTCATGGTGCATTCACCACAATAATATGCTCCAAAGAAACTCTACCCTGTGTGTACCCAGTAATCGTATAATATGCATATAAATCTTTGTTGGTCTGTTGTGTAGTTTATCTATCATAAAGAACTTAGTTTCCCTACACTGGTAATTTGAGAAATATCCTCCACACATCCTCTAGGGTAATGGTTGTCTCACTAGGGGCAAATGAAAGGTGTCAGTGTTTGAGTTCTAGATCACTCAACTAATGTGGTCAACATTAGATGATCATAAGAAAAAGGTGGAATCTATTGCATGTAAGAAAGCCCCACTTTCTCTAACAAGGTTTTTTCATGAGTGATCATGGCTCTAAATGCTTGTAGGGTGTAAAGTACGCATTCCATAATAAAAGTTACTGAAGTAAATAATCCACTTAATTACATCAACTCAAGTAAAAAGACAAATCTTCTATATTATCAACAATAATGACATTACA
This sequence comes from Cunninghamia lanceolata, assembly GCA_027924645.1. NCBI lineage: Eukaryota > Viridiplantae > Streptophyta > Pinopsida > Cupressales > Cupressaceae > Cunninghamia > Cunninghamia lanceolata. Next base: position 10,976,996 of record BSBN01001272.1, on the reverse strand, counting down.
TCTTCCAAATCCATGTGCCATAACTAGGTGTTAGCACAATAAAAGAATATACAATATACATCTTAGGCTCTCATGTCATAAGTCATCATAATGAATAATAAGGTACAATAATCAAGTACAAGTAATGAATAAGAACTGAATCACTGTCTCCAGCTGCTACTAACCCACATGATCATCTGCAAGTCGAGAGATAAGAATATGGCCCAAGCACTTTTTTGCCCAACCACGAAGCAATTACACTTCCTCGGATTCCTTCATGACATGAAGGAAACCCAATCTTGCATGAAACACCTAGCAACCTGGAAACAACTGGTAGAAGGGAACACCTGATGCAACCTGATGTCTAAATGCAAATCTAAATGATGATGTACATTATCTCACAATAGGATGTGGCAGAGAAATATATCAATAATTTTTTTCTAGATAAGCTTTCATCTATTTCAATGAACATGGCTTGGCCCAAGCACTTAAAATAGTTACGGTCAAATACTGAAAAAGAGGAAAAGCCTTCTCTATTTGCCCACATTCAGCATCCTAGCCTGAAAGTAACCCACATACACATAGTAGAGTAAATAATCTAACCCCAATGTGCCCATATTCAGGAATCTCATATAAAACAATAAAGATACTTTATTCCCAACATAATGCAATTCATACAACCACATGAATATTTGATAACTACTTTGTTTACCAAGATTAAAAGTGATCTATGCTAAGTTTTCACATTGGATAGATCCTAATACTGCCACTATCTTCACTTAGGTGTTTATAATCATTCCTTATGGATTTAAAAATATGAGAAAGGAATTTGGATATAATAAAGAAAGTATAATGATAAGCAACCATGATGGATCTCATTTAGTTCCAAACATCCAAATATGAAAGAGTCATAAATATATGTATGAATAGTAATGTTTCATAAATACCTATACTAGTATGTGTGTGTATATATATAGATCAAAGAAGGCAAAAAGTTAGACCTACACACGCCGCAAAGGCCGACAAACCTTAAGATAAATAGACAGTTAAAACAGGATGAGGCCAACAAACTAAGGAGTAAGCTGCTCACTATCAATAGGCAGACTGATACTACACTAACAGATCGATTTCATGGCCAAAATAGACTGACAACATACCTAAAAAGGGTCGATCAAAAGATTATTTGACATGCCTTAGACTTAGTTAAAAGGTTGACTATATAGTTGTAGAGGCCGACAATCTAAAGGAAAAGGCTGATTAATTATTGTATAAGCCGTTTAGCTATCATTAAAGGCCGACAGACTTAAAGGATATGGCCAACTAAATATTATACAAGGCTGATAAAAACATAGGAAACAAGTTGCATAACTCCGATAAGGTCAGATCACATACCTAATGTAAAACAGTCTCTCTAGAATGGTTCAAAACCAGTCAGGCTGATGATAAACGGTAGAGGCAGTTTCATAGAGAGAAAGGTCGATCTAAATAAAGGAGGCTGCCTAAAGTGGATAAGGTCAATCAGAAATCGCATGTCAATGCCTTACAAAAATAATAAAATAGGCCAATTCAATATGATGTAAATATAAAGCCAGTTCAAATTTAAAAGAGGTCGTTGTAAGAATAAGACATGCTGACATCCTTAGAGCACAGGTTTTAAAGGAACTAAGACAAACTAAAATGAGAGTGGCCGAATCCAACTCAAAAAGGGGCGCTCAGCATAGCATGATCGACAATAAAAGATGATTAAGAAGGGCAACCAATAGAATATAGGCCGTGTCAAAATGATATGACAACATACTAAAATCTCCAAAGGATTACAGAAAGTTTAACAAAATCCAGTTTAATCTCATAAAGGTCGTTTCACTTATGGAAGGACGCAGCAATAGCCAAACAAGTTGTTATCTAGTTTATAAAGACCAATTAGAGCAGCAAAAAAAGCCGATGAAAGAGCCTAACTGATCCAATAAAGAGAAGAAAAGGTACATTTAAATAATTCAAGGCCGAATTAAATTGGCAAGACTGATTCGAAGGAAAAAGAGATCGATTCAAATCTAGGTGAGATCGGTACTATAAGCACAAAAATCACACACTGCCTCCACAAGGATCCCTATGATGATTCCAATCCTTGTCACGTACATGTAAGCGTGAAAATAAATCCTTTGGGCAGCAGGCCTCTTGATGATGTGTCCTCTTTTCTTGTCTTGTGTCGTTTCTACTTTGTCGATTTCTCTCCCTCCCCATTTGCGACGTTTTTCGACACTTGTTGCGACACTTGTCGACTTGCATTTTCTAGCTTTCGACCTTGATCCTAAGCCTTGTGAGAGTCTTGTAGGTGAGTTTTTACCTCTCCCCTTTGTTTTTCCTCTAGTGCACCTCATAGAAGCCTTTTAAAGGCCCCCCGATTCATCTCCCACTGATAGTTTTTGTTTTTGACCAACCAATCCAAATCTCCCCTATTATTTCCAGATCTCCGCTGGAGATCCTGCGGATGCAAGTGGAGATTTGGATTCTTCCACATGACTGACCTGTTTCTTGATGCAAAACCCATCCTTTTCCTCTCTTCTACCATCTCCCAACCTGATTTTCTGCATCTAACCCTATCCAGCCTAGATCTCCCCAGGTGACCCATGGTTGCCCAGGGGCAACCCTACTGGTAAAAGGGGCGACCCTACCATTGTTGGACCGACAGAAAAACTCAAGTTTCTCTCTTGTTTTTGCTCTGTTTTCACCTGTTTTTCTTTCTATTTGCATGATTTTTGATCCTTGATATATATTTAACTATTTCATGCACTCACACATGCATAATTAGCTCTATTTGATCTCAAATTAACTCTCTAATCAATCTCATGCATCCCCTCACCTCCATTTCCTCTCCATTGATAAGCTATCATTGCTTCAACACTCTCTAATCTGTTGAGTTCACTAAGTAATCAACATTGTTAACAACCCAATCTATTCTTGTTAACTCATCAATCAAATGAGTTAACTCTTCAATCAATTCCTTCTTCTAAACCTATAAATACCCCCCTCCCTCAAGCACAAAGGGAGGCAAATTCATTGTGCACATAGCTCTTACCAAATTTTGCTCTCCAACTTAGCATTCAAATGCTCTTACAGGACGAAGGTGCCTTTTGCTTTATTTGTTCAACCAAGTAGCGTCACACTGCTTCATTCTAAGCCATTGTGCTCAATCCAAGCTCATACAAGCTTCATCAAAGCTTCTTTTTGCTTCTTTGGGTCATTTTGTTGTCAAGAGGATCACCTGCTACCATAGAAGGATTCGGGGTTGCCTATTACAAGGATTGCTGAGGGTAGTGGAGTCAACAAATCTTCATTTCTCTCAGGTTCCTTCATTGTTTTCTTTCAAGTTTATAGTAATTAGTGTTAGAAATGAAAGCAACACTACTTCAATGGAAATCTGATTCGAATAAATTTTAGCAAACTTTAACTGTGTGTTATTAATGGAGATTGTAACAAAACATAAACCCACAATACAGAAATATGCCAGAAGCGGAATGAAGTACATAACACAAGTGTTTAACATGGAGAAAACTCTTTTAGGTAAAAAACTCCACCAAGAAAAGAGGCCAAGTTGTATTATCTTCACAAAAGGAGATTACAAATACATTCACTTCCTCTGTCCTCCAACCTTCACTCCGGCAGAACCTCGGTACCTGTAAACTGTTATATGCATCTCATCTACTCTGCTATGGTTTTTATAGAATTTACACAACCTCAAGACATTAAATGACTTCTTACAAGCCCATAACACTTGTCAAGAGTCAACAATACAACCTTGGGCATCCATGGCCAATAATAGAATCTCACGGGGTCATAAATGTTGTCATACATGCATCCTACACTTGGGAAAAAGTGCCCATGCAAGCTTGAACGACTTGGGGCCAAAAATAGCCACTTATAGCATCTTATGACGCATCATATGCTATTATTAGTGTCATAGATTCTTATGACAACTTACAGTTGTCATAGAATCTCTTACACCCTCTTACAGCATCTATGACGTGCGTCATAACACTAAAAATAGATTATTCCTCCACATGTGCACCCCACTTTGACCAATTACCATTTACCATAGTAAATGACATCCCGTAGCTACCACCGGTAACTCCGGGACTTACCATGCAGTAACTCCATAATTACCGTGGACAGTAAATAAATTTTACCACTGTTGGTGAAAGTTGTACATCCCTTATGGGTAATTACAAATAATAAATACAATAATACAATAATGAGATTTACAAGGTTAATGGCACCTTATCCCAACATTTTCCCACTTGACATTATACATTGTAAATCAACCCATAGGAAATTAAATGAAAAAACAACCAGGCACTAGAAACAAGGCCCATGGCCTCTCTGCACCACACGAACTTCTCTATGCTCACAGGCTTGGTCAATGAATCTGCAACATTCTCTTGAGTGTTTATCTTCTTCAACTCAATCTCTCCATTTGCAACCAACTCTTGAACAAAGTGATACTGAACATTAACATGCTTAGTTCGAGCATGATACATGGGGTTCTTAGCCAAACAAATAGCACTCTGGCTATCACAACCAATCTGAATATTCCTGTAATCAAAACTAATACCTATACACAGTCTCCTCAACCAAACTGCCTCCTTAGAAACATGAGTTGCAGCCATATACTCTGCTTCTGTGGTGGACAAAGCAACTGTGGGCTGCCTCTTACTCATCCAACTCACTGCACCTCCAAACAGAGTAAACACATAGCCACTAGTGGACCTTCGACTATCCAAGTCACCTGCCAAATCTGCATCAACAAAACCCTGTATGTCTAAAGATTTATCAGCACTATTAGTACCAGAATAAACCAAACAATGATCAAGAGTACCTGCAAGATATTTAAACACCCTCTTCGCATAGTTCCAATGTTGTCTACCAGGGTTAGACATAAATCTGCTCAAAACTCCCACTGCTTGGGCAATATCTGGTCTAGTGCAAACCATTGCATACATCAAACTCCCTACAACACTAGCACATGGCACATTAAACATATCTTCAAGATCATCCTCAGTCTTTGGACACATATCTAATGAAAACTTAGTACTAATGGGTAAAGGAACTCTAACTAGATTACAGTCCTGTAAACTAAACCTCTGCAAAATAGTATTCACATACTTACTTTGTGACAACCAAAGCTTTCTGTTAACTCTGTCCCTCCTAATCTCCATTCCCAAAATATACCTTGCAGCACCAAGATCCTTCATCTCAAATGCACATGAAAGTTGGGCTTTAAGCTCATTGACCATACCCTTAGTATTGCTGAAAAATAATATGTCATCAACATACAAAGCAATAACCAGTATAGAATCATCAACACAATGAATGTAAACACAATGATCCTCCTCACTTCTAACAAAACCCAATTTCAAAACAAATGAGTCAAACTTTTGATACCACATTCTGGGGGACTGTTTCAGACCATAAAGAGACCTCTTTAACCTACAAACCCAATGTTCTTTTCCTCTTACCTCAAAACCTGTAGGCTGTTGCATATAAATTTCTTCTTCAAGATCTCCATGCAAGAACGCAGTCTTAACATCCATTTGCTCAATCTCCCAATCATAAGTTGTAGCAATGGATAAGAGAAATCTAATATAAGTCAATTTAGCAACATGAGAGAATATCTCACCAAAATCAACTCCCTCTCTCTGGAAGGAGCCCTTGGCTACCAGTCTAGCCTTGTACTTCTCCAATGACCCGTCTGCTCCAAACTTCTTCTTGAAGACCCACTTACATCCTATGGCCTTTCTTCCTTTGGGAAAATGAACAAGATCCCAGGGGTTATTAGAGTCCAAAGCCATCATCTCCTCCTGCATGGCTAGCTGCTAAGACTCACTATCATTTGCAGAAATAGCTTCCCTATAGGATCTAGGTTCATCGTTAGCACTCAATAAAGCATATACATAATGGAAATATGGTGGGCTATACCTGTCAACTGGATTCCATTGTCTTGTGGATCTCCTCAAGGGTGGAGTAAGAGACTCTACTTGTTCTTCTGCATGATCATCTGTACCAACTTCTTCTGTCACAATAGATTCATCTTCATTTAAATTACTTGAATCTTCTTCTTTTTCACCCCCTAATCCATCATTTTGTTCTTCCTGAGGTGGATCTTGTTGCTCTAAATTAAAGTGCACCTTTTCATCTTTTTCTTTTGGTTGCTCAGGTTCAGAAATAGCTCTAAGTTCCCTGAAAATAACATCTCTAGAAAAGATAATCTTGTGGGTTAGTGGATTCCAAAGCTTATAACCTTTGACATTATCACCATATCCAATGAATATACATTTTTCATCCTTTGGATCCAACTTAGATCACTTTTCTTTAGGCACATGAACAAAAGCCTCACAGCCAAAAACCCTTAAATGTGAAATAGAAGGTTTTTTACCTATCCACACTTCATAAGGTGTTGAATCAAGAGCCTTACAAAGAGATCTATTTATCAAGTAGCAAGCAGTACACACAGCCTCTGCCCAAAAGCATTTATCCAACTGTGCATCACTAAGCATACTTCTGGCCATTTCCATAATTATTCGGTTCATCCTTTCTACAATACCATTTTGTTGTGGTGTATATAGAGTTGTCTTTTGTCTGATTATACCTACATGCTTGTAAAACTCATCAAATTCCTTAGAGAAATATTCCCCTCCATTGTCAGATCTTAATATTTTTATCTTTAAACCTGATTGGTTCTTTACTAAGACTTTGAATTCCTTAAACTTAGCGAAAACTTCATATTTATGCTTCATAAAATAAATCCATGTAAATCTAGATACATCATCAATGAAGGTTACAAAATAATGAGATTTTTTGATAGATTCATTATTCACAGGTCCAAACACATCCATATGAATAATTTCTAACTTCTCTTTTGCTCTATTACTTCCTTAAGGAAATGATTTTTTGTTTTGTTTACCAAACACACAATGCTCATAGAAATCAAAGTGCTCATCAGAATAAGAGAAATCGTCTAACAAATTTTTATTCTTAATAGTTTTCAGTACATTATTACTTGTGTGGCCCAATCTATGGTGCCACAACATACACATATTTTTAGTAGTAGCCTCAGATGCATAAGAGGCATTACAAACTGTAGTGGCTTCAAGATTGAACAAGTTTCCCAATCTCTTTCCCTTCGCTACCACCAAGTTCCCTCTCACCAATCTACAACGATGCTTGTCAAATGTCACATGCATTCCCAAATCATTCAACTTCGAAACTAAAATCAAATTTCTAGCTAATCCAGGAACATGCAAAACATCAGGGAGGGTTTTAATCCTCCCATCACTGAAACACAACAATACCTTTCCTTTCCCGATAATCGGATATGTAGAGTTGTCACCAAGGTAGATATTACCTCCATCATATTCTTCATATGTGGAGAACCATTCCTTATGTGGGGTCATATGAAATGAGCATCCTAAGTCAATCAACCAATGATCATTAGAAACAAGATTACATGCAAAAAGTAAAACTTCTTCACCTGCATTCGAGGACGTATCTGAAGCACTCTCCCACTGTTTCTTGGGATTTCTGCACTCCTTTACATGTCCCCTTTTACCGTAGTTCCAACACTTAACTCTGTTCTTTTTACCAAGAGTCTTACACCAGCTCTTGGACTTGTCCTTAGCCCCTTTCTGATCTCCCTTAGGTCCTCTTTCCTTAGACCTTCCCCTGACACTGAAAGCATCCCCTGAACTATCTGAACTCTTCTTCCTCAATTCCTATGACAGTAGCACTGAAACAAGAGCATCCAACTTCGGATCCACGAGGTTAGCAGTGATAGCAAGGCTAACATTCTCCCAAGACTTAGGTAAAGAACAAAGAAGTAAGATACATTTATCTTCCTCACTAACCTCAACATCTACTGAATCAAACTGACTTACTAACAAATTAAAAGAATTTAAATGCTCTACAACTGATTCACCTTCTCGCATTTTCATGGAAAACAATTTTCTTTTTAAATAAAATTTATTTACCATACTCTTGGCTTGATAGAACTCACCCAACCGTTTCCATAACTTGTATGCAGTCTCTTCCTTTGCAACATTCAACAGGATAGAGTCTGAAAGACACAACCGGATGGTTCCCCATGCCTTCTTATCTAGTCTATCCCACTCATCTGGAGAGACATCGTCAGGTTTCTTCTCTTTTTGGACAGCCAACCATTGGTTTCTTTCTTCCAACAAATTTTTCATTTTCAGCTTCCACAACTCATACCCCGTTCTGTTGAACTTCTCAATGTCTATTCAAGAGGTTGATGCAACGGTGGATACAGCCATAACAACAACACAAGATCTTCAAAACAAATGCAACCAAATCTCCCACTATAGCTACAGCTTCCACACTACCACCCAAGAGTCAAAGTTGGCCAGGCTCTTATACCAAATGTTAGAAATGAAAGCAACACTACTTCAATGGAAATCTGATTCGAATAAATTTCAGCAAACTTTAACTGTGTGTTATTAATGGAGTTTGTAACAAAACATAAACCCACAATACAGAAATATACCAAAAGCATAATGAAGTACATAACACAAGTGTTTAACATGGAGAAAACCCTTTTGGGTAAAAAACTCCACCAAGAAAAGAGGCCAAGTTGTATTATCTTCACAAAAAGAGATTACAAATACATTCACTTCCTCTGTCCTCTAACCTTCACTCTAGCAGAACTTGGGTACCTGTAAACTGTTATATGCATCTCATCTACTATGCTATGTTTTTATAGAATTTACACAGCCTCAAGACATTAAATGACTCCTTACAAGCCCATAACACTTGTCAAGAGTCAACAATACAACCTTGGGCGTCCATGGCCAAGAATAGGCTCTTACGGGGTCATAAATGCTGTCATACATGCATCCTACACTTGGGAAAAAGTGCCCATGCAAGCTTGAACGAATTGAGGCCAAAAATAACCACTTACAACATCTTATGACATGTCATGCTATTATTAGTGTCATATATTCTTATTACAACTTACAGTTGTCATAGAATCTCTTACACCCTCTTACAGCATCTATGACGTGCGTCATAACACTAAAAATAGATAATTCCTCCACATGTGCACCCCACTTTGACCAATTACCATTTACCATAGTAAATGACATCCCGTAACTACTGCTGGTAACTCCGAGACTTACCGTGCAGTAACTCCATAATTACCGTGGACAGTAAATAATTTTTACCACTGCGGGCGAAACTTGTACATCCCTTATGGGTAATTACAAATAATAAATGGAATAATACAATAATAGGATTTACAAGGTTAATGGCACCTTATCCCAACAATTAGATAATCAAATTTGCTCTTAGGAACAATAAAACATTGCTTTTTCCTTGATAGTTAGATCTTGCATGTTAGATTAAATGCTTTCATATTTCTAGATCTAGTTTATTAAAAGAAGCATTTTCCCTTTTTTTAGATTAAATTGCATTCAAAACATCAAAAACACAAAAAACATAGGTTAACATTGCATTGGAAAAGTCATATAGAATTGCATACATATTTCCTTTTCATAGATTAGAAGCACTTTTATTTCCAAAATACTCTAAAAAATACCAAAAAGAACGTTTTGCATATCATTTTAGTTTGCATGCATATAGAAACAATAGAATAGACAACATTGCAAACCCTCGATTCCATCATGAGGTAACCATGGTTCAAATGATTCCAAACAAACCCTTGATTCCATCACAAGGTAAAAACTACAATAAAACAAAGTCAAACCCTAGGTCAACAAAACCTTAGGTCAAAACCCTAGATCTGGTTAAGGCTAGTAATCACACGACTTCCTCTCTTCTATTTCATGAATGTGTTGAGGAGCAAGAGGCGAGTGTGAAGGCTATCTGTGACAAGATCAAGGAGATCCATCCAAGACCTCAACAACAAACATTTGTCTTACCACAAGGAGACCCATTCATCCTCTTGTGGTTAGAAGAAACCAGACAATGACAGATACAACAAGACCTCTTACAACGCATACAAAGACAAGAGGACATCAACAAAAACAATTGCCTACCCACACAAAGGTGGAATTTAAGGAATCCAAACAGAAGAAGAGAAACCAGTGACCCTTCGGGTCATAGGGTTATCTCAACTACAACAATAATCGAATTGAACATACAACAAAGCACACAACAACAAAGGCCATAGTACTTGCCGACCCCTCTTTGCAAAGTCTAGCTCTCCAACGAGCCAGACACCTGCTGTGTCTCACCTCCTCTCAACTGGTTAATTCCATGTGAGCGAGAGTGATGTGGCGGATCGCCCCGTGGCAAGGAGGGAAGGGTCTATGTGCGTGCCAAAATCTGACCCAATAGCCCTCAGGCAACTAGAGTCACGATTTCAAGTGTACATATTTTGGTGAACCTGACATGAAGAGCAAAGCCTCTTGGTCATGTTGTTTGCATTCCCATTGTAAAACATTTAAACACTTCACAAACATTATTTCATTGCTTTTCGTAGCCACTTTGATTTCCATCCTCTGTGCCATCATCCGTTCCATTTATCCTGCGGTGTCTATGGCACTCCCGTATATGATGGAACCAGACTTGAACCAGGGAAATATACCCTCAACTGAGCCTGAAACCCCTTCCTTTGAGAGGTATGTGCCACCTCATCCAGATGCCCCTGTTACTGATTGTTATGACTATGAAGACTCTGACTATGAATATGGTCCAAAAGGGTCCAGGCATTCTCTATCCTTCAATAACCTAGCTTGGGAAAATGATTCGGCCATACCAAATGCGCCTCACAAAGCTAGAAGGATAAGGTTAGAAATACATCGACCAAAACAACCTTCCACAAGTACATCGAATACTCACCTTGATGAAGAGGTTAGAAGGTTGGAAAGGCGTCTACAAGAAACCAAAGTTGCTCAAGAGACATTAAGGATTGCCTTAGAAGAAGAACAAAAAGAAAAAGCCGCACGAGAGGAAGCCCATCACTATGAAAATAGTCAAAGAGAACACCCTAGAAATGAAGAAACCCCTAGAGCTACTACTCCTGCCATTTTAATCACAACTCTAGTGCAAAGAATCAGGATACTAGAAGCAGAACAAGCTGCTCCAGAAAGAAGACTCAAGTCTCATGAACAAGACCAGGGGGTATCTCAAAATCCCCCCTACCTCAATTACTATTCGTGACATACTAGTAATGACACCTGTCTGAATGGGAGCCCTCCTATTCAGAACAACCCAACGAATCCAACAGCGGGTTATCAAAACCCACCCACAGGGTTATTACTAACAAACCTGCAATCCCAGAGTGCCTTCCTAGGAACGTATCTCGAATATTTGAAAGAGCCTCTAGACCAAAACATAAGAAGTGTGTAACTACCTCGGCCATTACCAGATCTCCCCAAGTTCAAAGGAGAAGGTGATCCAAATTCACACATCAAAGCCTACACCACAGCCATAAGAGAGCTCCTCCCTTGGGATGGGGTTGTCGCAATTTTTTTCCCAAAAATGCTTGAAGGCATCACCTTGGATTGGTATTATCATCTCCTAGAAGCTTTGATCCATTTATTCAGATAACTAATCAGAGAGTTTGTCATGGCATTCGACATGAACAAACTCGTGAAAACAAGGATCAGAGAATTCCTTATAATGAAACAAGAACCGAATGAATTCGTAGCAGACTTCGTCACCCGATGGAGGCAAGTACTCTATTCTTCAACCAGTGCTTCAAACATGGACCACCAAGAACTATGTGACCTCTTCCTGCATGCCCTTAACAAAGACATGAGAGAAGATGTTCAGAAACTACCATATAAGTCCTATGAAGAGGCATTGGAAAGTGCCTTAAGAATTGACCAAGCTACCATCGACAATGGTCGAAAAGTATATGGTTCAAATGGAAAGATAACAAAGGAAGACACAGGAAACAATGCCTCTATTGTTAAAATCCTCAAAAACAATAGGAGCGCAACCACAAATGGGGTGATAGATCAGCCCCCAGTCAAAAGGATAAAAGATGACTACAATGGGAGAGATTACTATCCTCCTAATGTAAATGCCATAGATCAACCTAGAAACAATGGGTACTATCCTCAGGACAACTACCAAAGTTGGAACCGCAACGGAAACAGGAACGGGAATGACAGAAGATATGAGATACCCCCGTATGAATTCAACCAATTTTGTTCTTTTCACAGAACAAGGAGGCATAACACTAAATCTTGTAGGGAATATAATAGATTCATAGCAAGACTCCTGGAAGACTGGCAACGACTGTTCATAGAAATGTTCTTAAACGCACAGGAGGTCACCCCAGATAACAAAGATACAAGGCAAAATCAAGCTCCAATAGCGCCACAAAATGCAAATATGAGAATTTATCAAGATCCGTTCCTCGCACACAAGGATACAGAAATGACAAATCAAAACAAAGCAGCTCAAAGTAGTAACCCTGAAATCCCACCACAATTAGGACAAAAAGGAGAAACTAGGTTGATGGGATTGGTTGAGATTATGCATAACAAAGAACAAGAGGAAGAAAATGAGCAAGTACAAAAACACAAAGGCACCATTTTAGTGGTAGACCCGATACCAACTCTGATCGGACCTTATGAGCTCATAGAGGACTTAAAGAAAATGTATGCGCACATTTTGTTCATCAACTTGCTTAGGAACTCCCCCTCACATCGCTCCGCACTACTACAAGTAATAGGCCTAAAATACCTTGACCAAATCACACCACTACCTAGTGAACAAATCAACTATGTGGATTACGATCTCAGCCCAGCAAACTTAGAACTTAAAGATCCTGGGTTCTTCTTTGACTTACAACAGATGCACTCTGAGGCAGAGTTAACAAAGAAAGGAGACCCTGCACTATATCTTCAAGTATGGATCTATGACACATGCATTAAACGAACATTAATCAATGACGAAGCTATAGTGAATATAGTTCCTTTCTCCCTCTTAGAGAGAATGGGCTATGGACATACCAACATCACCGCTTCACGAGATGCTCTAAGCAAATACAATAATCTGAAAGCAGCCACCATAGGAAATATTACTCTTCTAGTGACTTTGGGACCCAAAACCATTCCAACCACTTTCTATGTTATAGATAAGGACACAAGATATAGCTTGATTCTTGGGAGGCCATGGATACACAGGATGAAGGTTGTGTTGTCTACACTGTTTCAAGAAGTCCGCTTTTTACATTTAGGGAAAGTGTATGTCGCACAGGGAGATCCAGAACCTTTTAGCCTGTTAAAGTCAAATACTTCAAACAAACGCATAGGTATTCCCATAGACTATGAGCTCCCTACTAACAAGTTAACCATCCCAAATCCTACACCTTAGTCAATATGCATTAAACAGATGGAAACTCCAGAAAAGACCATAAATACCGCTGAAATCAAAACTCTAGAGAATGGGCCATTACCAAAGCAAAGGGAAATGGTTTCCAAAGAAAAAATGATTGAAATCATGGAGTTGATTTAACGGGATGGACCACTCCAATTCCCCTTAGAAATACTCATGATCGATTTCCAAGAGGCCTACAAGCTCTTTCCTTGCATAGGGGAGAAGCCTCATAGAATGGAAGGACTAGTCTTTCAGACCACCACATTAGATCTGAGAAATGTAGACCCACATGCTTTCTCAGATGCAGATGAAGATAGGACGGAAGGTTACACACCGTTATCACGACTAAGTGAATCGCATGTCCCCAAGACACCAAAAGAAATAGAATCATATGAACCTCTCACACCAACAGAGGATTTGCATCAACCAATAATGCCCATGGAGGAGGCACATTCTATTGATAATGAATTAATCAATGTTATAGGAATGTTGCCTAAGATGTTTGTGGTATCACAACCACAAGAAAAATCGACCACCTCCTCCTTAGTTCAGTCAAATGAACTTGGTAAATGGGAAGCACCTTGGGTACAAATAGAAATGGTTGAAAGACTTATTGACGAAGACGAAGAAAGTGAAGGTATCTTCCATAGAGAGTGGAAGATGAGAGTGACAGTCGGTATCGATGACCCTGTCATTTTTGAATTACCAAAAAGTTATATTGAGTATGCCATGGATCTGAGACCAGAACCCAATGGGAGGAAAAGCATAAGCTTTGTTCCCCCGGATGAGAAAAGGGAGCCACAAACTCCTCTTGAATTATTCCAATTCTTACAAACAATCCAAGAGAGACTTGACATAAAAATTTACATGCAAGAACAGTTCGACCTATTAGCAAAGCTATTAAACTGTGATGGGGTTCTATATTGGACTCCTCATCAACATGCTTTTCGAGACCTACTGCATCTCATGATGCCAAGAGAAACCACCAAGTTGGTAGCAATAGGTTCAAATGACAAACCTTACTGAGTAGGAGAACTTGTCTTAAGAAGAGGAAGCATGAAAAACAAGAAAAGAAGATGAAAGAGAGCCTTCTCAGAAGACTGGAAAGGCCCTTATATGGTTAAAGAAGACGTCAAAAATGGTGCCTATCTCTTGTGCACAATGGAGAGAGAGGAATTTGGCGAAACAATCAATGCCTTTCACCTCAAGAAATATTATGTCTAAAAGACCAAAAAAATCATAAAACATAAAAATACAAAAAAATTATAAAAATAAAAATAAAAAATGTCAAAAAAAAATTGTTTCTTGCATTTCTGCATCATTCTATTCATCTTGCCTTACAGTTTGTGACTTGCTCTTGTACTATTTTCCCTTTAGTAAGGAGTCTAATGTTGCCCAAATATATGTTATCCTTTCAGGACTTAGAGATCCCTATTTTTCACAATTACCATTATCCCCCTACATTCCCAGTGATTCTAATCGAAACCTAGCTCTTAGCTTTACACTGATCATTGTCTTAATGAGTCAAGATGTTAAGTCTAAACAAAGTTAATATTCAAACCTACAGCGTTCAAAGGAAGCTTGCAAGTAGGCCTTCCCAATTCTTTCCTAGTAGTAGAGAAGTCCAACCAGATTACAAAAACTTTAGGTGGTGCTTATCCCCTTATCTTTCTTGGCCAAAAACGTCAAGGAGATCGAAACTCTGAAGGAAACAATCTAAGATACGAGTGAATAAAAAAATGAGTGATCAAAATAAGAGTGTCAAAAAGTGAGAATTGAGAGATCAAAGAATTACATGTCAAAGTCCCAAAAAGCATTCATTTCTTGAAATATCAAAAATCCAAAAAAAATGAGAAAAATCAAGTGAGGAAAATACAAAAAAAGTCAAAAACAAAAAAAGAGAGAGACAAAAAAAAAGAGTGAAAGAGAGAAGATTGCTGAATGTCCGTACTCTTGGGTGGAGATCAGTCTAAGCTTGAAGCCTCAAGAGTGGCATTCTAACAGAGAAAGAAAGGTACTAAGCACATACACACACTAGCTGAGCAAAACCGAAGAGTCTAGTAGTCTTTAGGATCATCTTCTATCTAGGGACCCTTGTTCTTTCCTATATATCCTTTACCCCAGGTCTACTTTGCTTGCTATCTATGATCTAAGTCTAGCGAACACTAATAAAATTTGCTGCTTGTCTAAGTTGAAAGCTTATCAAAATGTCTTATCTAGATAAGGATTAGTGTTTAGCCTTTAGCAAAATCTAAAAATTAGAAGCACTCCATTTTCATTTCCACTCCCCACTTGAGTTTTCTTGAATCCTATCTCACAGCCTTAGATAGATTTCTTATATCAGGACAACCTACAATCCCCTAAATTGAAAATCGTATTTAAGAGCAGTCATTTTGTTTGTTCCACAATGTATTCATATCAAAATTGGAAAAAGAGTCTCAAAGCAATAATGTCAAATGTCATATCTCATGACATTTAGTAGAAGTGATAGTTTCATTTACAACATTTTTTGTTGTCCTGCATTATCATATCGTAAACTGCATATTATATATTTATATATATATATATATATCCCACAAAACTACAAAAACATATCATCGTTGTCATACTTGCATTTGTTAAAAGAGTTGAAAAGGTCAAACATAATCAAAAAGTTCCTAAAAACTTACAGACATGTAGATGAGTACAGAATTCGACAAGAGAAAAACCATAGAAAAAGATAAACTTTCATAGATACATCCGAAGTTTACATGTGCAATAGTATCAAAGAGCTAAAACAAAATGCTCTCAAGAGAAGTAGAGGCTCCCCATGCAAGGGGGCACAAATTTCAAGAAAAGCAAGTCAAGGGCGGTTCCCTCCAACAGAACCCTTGGGGCTTTGGCTCCTCTGTCTATGAGTACCACTAGTCGCTCCATGAGATCTATGAGAATGATGTGTTTTGCTGCGAGCATGCGACTGTGAAGGCCCCACCATACTAGTATCAGAATGCCCAAAATTAAGGCAAGTCATCTTCTGAAGTACTTTATTCTCACCCTGAAGCGTGTCGACCTGGGTCTTCAACTCTGCAATCATCTGATACCCGTGGTAGACAGGAGCAAAAATGTCAGTGTGTCATCGCACAGCTGGGGGCACACCAGGATCATCCAAAAGATGATCACAAGTCATCCTAGTAAAGGGAAAGGTCAATCCAACATTAACCTCATGAACCAAGTCCCTCCACTCTTTGACATTGCTTGAAATGCCAAATCAAGACAAGACCAAGTCAGTGCCACATAAAAAAAGGAAAGGACAAAGTTAAGTGAAAACAAATAGACAAAACTTACGTGGATCTTTAGACTACCAGCAAGGGTCAAGCTGACGCATTACCTCATTTGAATGCGGATGTCGAGGAGCAACAGAAGGACCTTAGAGGATGTCAAGAACCTCATCCGAAGCACCAATGTCATCAAAATCCTCATCCTTGAGAGGGGCCTCATCTGAGAAATCATCACTATCAAGAACATAGTCCTCGTCAGTGGATGCTATATCAACTATCACAACCAGAGATCAGGAAGGAGGCCCTCTCCCTCCCCTCTGTCCTCCTCTAGAAACCCTAGTGATAAAGATACCTAGAGTCAAAGGTGTCCAGACAACGTTCCTCTGTCCAATCTCCCCCATCTCTTGAATAGTCCTGTAACAAGTAGACACTGGGGGCAAGTCCTCAGGGACATCCTCGCCGAACTGCTACAAAACATGGTTCGATTGATGAGCCTCAACCTAACCATTACGGTATGAAATCTCTGAAACTTAAAGGCAGTACACTTTCATCTTGTCATCTCAGGCCCAAGCCCCTCCATGTCATGATAAGGGTTAGAAATCATGTCATCGTTAGTAAGGGTAGTAATAGCGGGAAGAGTAGCATCAAAATGACCAATATGTGCCCACCTCACTGCTCTCGGTAGTCGCTTGTCTAAAAGAGGAATGAGCTTCTGATAAGCCCTCATATGCTCAAAAATCCATGTCATAATCAGAGGGGAGTGGCTAAAGGCTAGAGCCCCTCGCCTAGAGATCCGATAAAAATCTCTATAGACCATCGCCAAGATATCAGGTCCCCATGCATAAATTGTGCCTTCCTCCAATCCTCGAATGATGGGTGCCCAGCACCATCTCAGATGAGCCGAGGCCTTGTCTCCTGATAGCCTTGAAGCGATCAAGCCAATCAGAAACCTCCTCAGAAGTGGGATGTGGAGTCGTGGCACAGAAGTAAGTTGAACTCTTGTCTGGTCCCCAGGGTGATTAACCCCCATAAATGCATCCCAGAAAGCCTTGTCCTCAAAGGACTTGCTAACAGGAAGAAATAGAGGTTGTCCCCTCACAGGTACTCCAAGAATGCGATATACATCATATAGAGTGATAGTCCACTCTCCTGAAATCTGTGGGAACCTGAATGTGTTCCTATCTGCATCCTAGTAAGTCAAGATATCACAACATATATGGGATATAGGATGAATCATAGGAACATGATAAACTCTAGCAAGGCATGTCTTCTTTAGTATAGCATGATCCTCTGTACTCAATGAAGCAAACATCCCTGAGAGCCACCTTTGCTCTCAATAGGCATTCCATCGAATATGCATGTCCTGCAAAGTCAAAAGAGAATTTTACATTAGATCTCGTAAACTCGCAAAAATCCCTAAAAATCGTAAAACTGTAGAAAACCTTACACAAAAAAATCATATAAACCTTCAAAATTGCAATAAACAGGTAGATCTAGTGACCAAATCATGTCAGATCAAGTAAAACAAGCGTTAAACAACTTCAAATGAAGTCAAAAAATAGTCCAACAGGGTCGTCCCCTGGGCGACCCAGGTATTTTTCAAGATCCCCCCCGGGCAACCCTACCTAGTAAAAGGGGTGACCCTAAGAACGAGCCCCTCGACTAAAAACTGCTCTAAAAACTTATTTTTTAACTAATTTTAGAAAATGGAAGATCAATCTTACTCTAAACGACGAGATGAACACAATGCGACAGGAAAAATCACTAAAAACAGATAATTTGAAGAGATTTTTCACCAATACAACCTAGGGTTTAGAGAAGAGTTTTTTACCGATTGCATACATGATTCTGCGCAATTGAAGAAGAGGCGGCCATGTCTGCAATCTCCTCCATGACACCTCTCTATCAACTGCTCACATGGACGATTCCATCCCTATTTCACACCGATCTCACAATTTGGCTCTCCTTGTTTGCCCTTGCCCTAGTTTCATTTATGCATTTTAGATTAGTTCTTTGCTTTTATGCATTTGTTTCATGCATTGTTTTGCATGCTCTCATACCTACAGGCCCAAACCAACAAAAGTAAGCAACTCGTCGAACTCAAATGATCCATGGTAAGTTCGTCATTTCAGTTTTCATTATTCATTTTGATACATTTAAATGTCAAACTAATACTAGTTGTTGCAGGTACAAATTGCGGTAAAAATCGACAATAGGTAAGGCCTAGTTCAAGAATGGTACCTGCCTTTCATGTAGACTATCGTCCCCGAGGGGGCAAATATGTAAACAAAAAATCACGCATTGCCTCCACGAGGACCCCTATGATGATTCAAATCCTTGTCACATACATGTAAGCATGAAAATAAATCCTTTGGGCAGCAGACCTCTTGATGACGTGTCCTCTTTTCTTGTCTCGTGTTGTTTCTGCTTTGACGATTTCTCTCCCTCCCTGTTTGCGATGCTTTTCGACACTTGTTGTAACACTTGTCGACTTGCATTTTCTGGCTTTGGACCTTGATCCTAAGCCTTGTGAGAGTCTTGTAGGTGAGTTTTCACCTCTCCCCTTTGTTTTTCTTCTAGTGCACCTCATAGAAACCTTCTAAAGGTCCCCTGATCCATCTCCCACTGACAGTTTTCATTTTTGACCAACCAATCTAAATCTCCCCCTATTATTTCTAAATCTCCCCTGGAGATCCTATGGATGCAAGTGGAGATTTGGATTCTTCCACATAACTGACCTATTTCTGGATGCATAACATGTCCTTTTCCTCTCTTCTACCATCTCCCAACCTAATTTTTTGCACCTAACCCTGTCTAGGCCAGATCTCCCCGGGCAACCCATGATCACCCAAGGGTGACCCTACTGGTAAAAGGGGCGACCCTGCCATTTTTGGACCTGCGGAAAAACTCAAGTTTCTCTCTTGTTTTTGCTCTATTTTCACCCATTTTTCTTTCTGTTTGCATGATTTTTGATCCTTGATATAGAGTTAACTATTTCATGCACCCACACGTGCATAATTAGCTCTATTTGATCTCAAAATAACTCTCTAATCAATTTCATGCATCCCCTCATCTCCATTTTCTCTCCAGTGATAAGCTATCATTTCTTCATCACTCTCTAATCAGCTGAGTTCACTAGGTAATCAACCTTGTTAACTCCCCAATCTATTCTTGTTAACTCTTCAATCAATTCCTTCTTCTAAACCTATAAATACCCCCTCCCTCAAGCATAAAGGGAGGCAAATTCATTGTGCACATAGCTCTTGCCAAATTTTACTCTCTAACTTAGTATTCAAATGCTCTTATAGGATGAAGGTGCCTTTTTCTTTATTTGTTCAACCAAGTAGTGTCACACTACTTCATTCTAATCCATTGTGCTCAATCCAAGCTCTCATGAAGCTCATACAAGCTTCATCAAAACTTCTTTTTGCTTCTTTGGGTCATTTTGTTGTCAAGAGGATCACCTGCTGCCACAGAAGGATTCGAGGTTGCCTATTACAAGGATTGCTGAGGGTAGTGGAGTCAACAAATCTTCATTTCTCTCAAGTTCCTTCATTGTTTTCTTTCAAGTTTATAGTAATTGGATAATCAAATTTGCTCTTGGGAACAATAAAACATTTCTTTTTCCTTGATAGTTAGATCTTGCATGTTAGATTAAATGCTTTCATATTTCTAGATCTAGTTTATTAGAAGAAGCATTTTCCCTTTTTTTAGATTAAATTGCATTCAAAACATCAAAAACACAAAAAACATAGGTTAACATTGCATTGGAAAAGTCATATAGAATTGCATACATATTTCCTTTTCATAGATTAGAAACACTTTTATTCCCAAAATACTCTAAAAAATACTCTAAAAGAATGTTTTGCATATCATTTTAGTTTGCATGCATATAGAAACAACACAATAGACAACATTGCAAACCCTCGATTCCATCACGAGGTAACCGCAGTTCAAATGATTCCATAAAAACCCTTGATTCCATCACAAGGTAAAAACCACAGTAAAACAAAGTCAAACCCTAGGTCAAAACCCTAGATCTGGTTAAGGCTAGTAATCACACGACTTCCTCTCTTCTGATTCATGAATGTGTTTAGGAGCAAGAGGAGAGTGGGTGAAGGCTATCTATGACGAGATCGAGGAGATCCATCCAAGACCTCAACAACAAACATTTGTCTTACCACAAGGAGACCCATTCGTCCTCTTGTTGTTAAAAGAAACTAGACAACGACAAATACAACAAGACCTCTTACAACGCATACGAAGACAAGACGACATCAATGAAAACAAATGCCTACCCACACAAAGGTGGAATTTAAGGAATCCAAACAGAAGAAGAGAAACTAGTGACCCTTCGAATCATAGGTTTATCTCAACTACAACAATAATCGAATGAAACATACAACAAAGCACACAATAACAAAGGCCACAGTACTTGTCGACCCCTCTCCGCAAAGTCCAGCTCTCCAACGAGCCAGACCCCTGTCGTGTCTCGCCTCCTCTTGACTGGCTAATTCCATGTGAGTGAGAGTGACGTGGTGGATCGCCCCATAGCAAGGAGGGAAGGGTCTGTGTGCGTGCTGAAATCTGACTCGATAGCCCTCAGGCAACCGAAGTCACAATTTCAAGCATACATGTACAAGCTAGAGAGTCGAACTAAAAAGGATGAGAACCAATTATCACTCAGAAAAGGTTGAATCAAGAAGAAAGGGAATGATTTTCCAAGATTTAAACAAGTACATAGGGTAAGTGCAGGAAGATGGGGGGCCAAAAAGGGGTCTTAAGTGGCCACTTTTTTCTGAAATCAGGAAATACTGGCCTTGGATGAGAAATTGAGCATAGTTACACTCAAAATTTGGAGATGCAACCAAAACAATGTTCGTAGTGCTCCGAGTCTACTTTCTAAACTACTATTTTGTTTTGAAAATGGCATAGATTAAGGGGTTCAAAAGAGGGAGCCACAGAAATTGGTGTTGTTTCTGTCAAAAAAACATAACATAGCATGTTTTGTGGCTCCCTCAAAAGGTCAACTTTTTTTTGGTATTTTTAAAATTGCTTTAGTGAGAATTTAGCTAATAGCATGTAGTTTATGCCTGATTTTTCTGATAATTTTTTGATGAATATTTGATTTTTTACTAATTTTTAAAGTGGACACATCCTAAAAAATAGAATTTTGGCCGTGCTACCCCTATAAATTTTGAAAACTAATTGAAAATCATTTTTTTATTTTTTTAATATTTGTAGAATGGAGTCTAGTTTCTAAATATGTAATTTTTTTAAAATTTGAATGAATAGTTATTTTACAATGAAAAAAAGACCAAACAGTGGTTTTTGCCTAAAAACGGACACACAAACAAAAGAAATTAAAGATGAAAGGCTTAACATTGTTAAAATGTGAAAAAAATCACATCGTCAAATAGCTAAGAGAAAGCCTAACATTACCCATGTGTTTGATTTGTTCGACCTTGAAACACGTGCAAATCTGAGGGTTAGCACGAACGAAATTATGTGAAATTTTGAAGAATATAGAAAAACACGTCTGTGACTGTTCATAAGGCACTCCAAGCCTTTGGGTTGGAAATCCAAAGCAAATCCCAAGCCCAAGGCTTGGGATTCCCAAAGCAAGAAATAACGCGAGCGCGTTATAACGCGCTCGCGTTATGTTTTGCCTTGCATTTTTCTTTCCCGCAAGTCTGTTTTTGTCATGTTTGACATAACGCGAGCGCGTTATAATACGCTCGCATTATGTTCCCCTCAAATTTTTTTACGTTCAAGGCTATTAATCATGAGGGTTAAGGGATAAGGGATAGAGTTGGAGGGTTTAGGGATAAGGGATTAGCGTTTAAGGTAAAGTATCGAGCCCGTTGAGGGTCTAGGAATAGGGATAGCGTTTAAGGTTTAGGGATGAGGGATGATAGATTACGGTTGAGGGTTTAGGGTTTAGGGATAGGGTTGAGGGTCGAGGGATCAGTGTTAAGGGTTGAGGGATTAGGGTTTGACATTGAGGGTTGAGGGTTGAGGTTCAAGGGTCAAGGGTTTAGGGATATGGTTTAGGGTCGAGGGATTAGGGTTAAAGTAGAGTGTGGAGGGTGTAAGGATTAGGGATAGGGTTGGAGGGTTTAGGGATTAGGGATTAGGGTTTAAGGTATAGTATGGAGTTTGTTGAGGGTTTAGGAATAGGGATAGCATTTAGGGTTTAGGGATGAGGGATTATAGTTGAGGGATGATGGATTAGGGTTGAGGGTTGAGGGATTAGGGTTTAGGGATAAGGTTTAGGGTTGAGGGTTGAGGGATTAGGGTTTAAGGTATAGTGTTGAGGGTTAAGGGTTGAGGGTTTAGGATTAGGGTTTAGGGTTGACGGATTAGCATTTAATGTCGAGGTTAGGGTTAGAGTGTCGAGGGTAGAGGGATTAGGGATAGGGTTTAGGGTTGAAGGTTTAAGGATTGAGGGTTGAGGCTTTAGGGATGAGGGTTTAAGGCTTAAGATATAGTGTCAAGTGTTGAGGGTGTAGGGATAGGGTTTAAGTTTTAAGGGTTAAGGGTTGAGGGATTAGGGTTTGACATTGAGGGTTGAGGGTTGAGGTTCGAGGGTCAAGGGTTTAGGGATAGGGTTGAGGGTCAAGGAATTAGGGTTAAAGTAGAGTGTGGAGGGTATAAGGATTAGGGATAGGGTTGGAGGGTTTAGGGATAAGGGATTAGGGTTTAAGGTATAATATCGATTCTGTTGAGGGTGTAGGAATAGGGATAGCATTTAGGGTTTAGGGATGAGGGATTAGAGTTGAGGGATGATGGATTAGGGTTGAGGGTTGAGGGATTAGGGTTTAGGGATAAGGTTTAGGGTTGAGGGCTGAGGGATTAGGGTTTAAGGTATAGTGTTGAGGGTTTAGGGTTGAGGGATTAGGATTTGACATTGAGGGTTGAGGGTTTAGGGTTTAGGGTTTAGGGTTAGGGTTGAGAGATGAGGGATCAGAGTTAAGGGTTGAGGGAATAGGGTTTGACATCGAGGGTTGAGGGTGAGGTTCGAGGGTCAAGGGTTTAGGGATAGGGTTGAGGTTGAAGGGATTAGGGTTAAAGTAGAGTGTGGAGGGTGTAAGGATTAGGGATAGGGTTGGAGGGTTTAGGGATAAGGGATTAGAGTTTAAGGTATTGTATCGAGTTTGTTGAGGGTTTAGGAATAGGGATAGCATTTAGGGTTTAGGGATGAGGTATTAGAGTTGAGGGATGACGGATTAGGGTTGAGGGTTGAGGGATTAGGGTTTAGGGATAAGGTTTAGGGTTGAGGGTTGAGGGATTAGGGTTTAATGTATAGTGTTGAGGGTTGATGGTTTAGGGATAGGGTTTAGGTTTGAGGGATTAGGGTTTAGGGTTGATGAATTAGGGTTTAATGTTGAGAGTTGAGGGTTGAGGGTTGAGGGTTGAGGTTGAGGGATAGGGTTAATGGTCAAGGGATTAGGGTTAAATAAGAGTGTCGAGGGTAGAGGGATTAGGGTTTAAGGTATAGTATCGAGCCAGTTGAGGGTCTAGGAATAGGGATAGCGTTTAGGGTTTAGGAATGAGGGATTAGAGTTGAGGGATGACGGATGATAGATTAGGGTTGAGGGTTGAGGGATTAGGGTTTAGGGACAAGGTTTAGGGTTAGGGTTGAGGGATTAGGGTTTAAGGTATAGTTTTGAGGGTTTAGGGATAGGGTTTAGGGTTGAGGGATTAGAGTGAAGGGTTGAGGGATTAGAATTTGATGTTGAGGGTTTAGGGTTTAGGGTTAGGGTTGAAGGTCGAGGGATCAGAGTTAAGAGTTGAGGGATTAGGGTTTGATGTTGAGGGTTGAGGGTTGAGGTTCGAGGGTCAAGGGTTTAGGGATAGGGTTGAGGGTCGAGGAATTAGGGTTAAAGTAGAGTGTATAAGGATTAGGGATAGGGTTGGAGGGTTTAGGGATAAGGGATTAGAGTTTAAGGTATAGTATCGAGTCTATTGCGGGTTTAGGAATAGGGATAGCATTTAGGGTTTAGGGATGAGGGATTAGAGTTGAGGGATGAGGGATTAGGGTTGAGGGTTGAGGGATTAGGGTTTAGGGATAAGGTTTAGGGTTGAGGGTTGAGGGATTAGGGTTTAATGTATAGTGTTGAGGGTTGATGGTTTAGGGATAGGGTTTAGGTTTGAGGGATTAGGGTTTAGGGTTGATGAATTAGGGTTTAATGTTGAGAGTTGAGGGTTGAGGGTTGAGGTTGAGGGATAGGGTTAATGGTCAAGGGATTAGGGTTAAATAAGAGTGTCGAGGGTAGAGGGATTAGGGTTTAAGGTATAGTATCGAGCCTGTTGAGGGTCTAGGAATAGGGATAGCATTTAGGGTTTAGGAATGAGGGATTAGAGTTGAGGGATGACGGATGACAGATTAGGGTTGAGGGTTGAGGGATTAGGGTTTAGGGACAAGGTTTAGGGTTAGGGTTGACGGATTAGGGTTTAAGGTATAGTGTTGAGGGTTTAGGGATAGGGTTTAGGGTTGAGGGATTAGAGTGAACGGTTGAGGGATTAGAATTTGACGTTGAGGGTTTAGGGTTTAGGGTTAGGGTTGAAGGTCGAGGGATCAGAGTTAAGGGTTGAGGGATTAGGGTTTGATGTTGAGGGTTGAGGGTTGAGGTTCGAGGGTCAAGGGTTTAGGGATAGGGTTGAGGGTCGAGGAATTAGGGTTAAAGTAGAGTGTGGAGGGTATAAGGATTAGGGATAGGGTTGGAGGGTTTAGGGATAAGGGATTAGAGTTTAAGGTATAGTATCGAGTCTGTTGAGGGTTTAGGAATAGGGATAGCATTTAGGGTTTAGGGATGAGGGATTAGAGTTGAGGGATGATGGATTAGGGTTGAGGGTTGAGGGATTAGGGTTTAGGGATAAGGTTTAGGGTTGAGGGTTGAGGGATTAGGGTTTAAGGTATAGTGTTGAGGGTTTAGGATTAGGGTTTAGGGTTGACGGATTAGCATTTAATGTCGAGGTTAGGGTTAGAGTGTCGAGGGTAGAGGGATTAGGGATAGGGTTTAGGGTTGAAGGTTTAAGGATTGAGGGTTGAGGCTTTAGGGATGAGGGTTTAAGGCTTAAGATATAGTGTCAAGTGTTGAGGGTGTAGGGATAGGGTTTAAGTTTTAAGGGTTAAGGGTTGAGGGATAGGGATTAGGGTTTAAGGTATAGTGTTGAGGGTCGAGGGATCAAAGTTAAGGGTTGAGGGATTAGGGTTTGATGTTGAGGGTTGAGGGTTGAGGTTCGAGGGTCAAGGGTTTAGGGATAGGGTTGAGGGTCGAGGAATTAGGGTTAAAGTAGAGTGTGGAGGGTATAAGGATTAGGGATAGGGTTGGAGGGTTTAGGGATAAGGGATTAGGGTTTAAGGTATAGTATCGATTCTATTGAGGGTGTAGGAATAGGGATAGCATTTAGGGTTTAGGGATGAGGGATTAGAGTTGAGGGATGATGGATTAGGGTTGAGGGTTTAGGGATAAGGTTTAGGGTTGAGGGCTGAGGGATTAAGGTTTAAGGTATAGTGTTAAGGGTTTAGGGATAGGGTTTAGGGTTGAGGGATTAGAGTGAAGGGTTGAGGGATTAGGATTTGATGTTAAGGGTTGAGGGTCTAGGGTTTAGCGTTTAGGGTTAGGGTTGAGAGACGAGGGATCAGAGTTAAGGGTTGAGGGATAGGGTTTGACGTCGAGGGTTGAGGGTTGAGGTTCGAGGGTCAAGGGTTTAGGGATAGGGTTGAGGTTGAAGGGTTTAGGGTTTAAGGTATAGTGTTGAGGGTTGATGGATCAGAGTTAAGGGTTGAGGGATTAGGGTTGAGGGTTGTAAGGATTAGGGATAGGGTTGGAGGGTTTAGGGATAAGGGATTAGAGTTTAAGGTATAGTACGAGTCTATTGAGGGTGTAGGATTAGGGATAGCATCTAGGGATTAGGGATGAGGGATTAGAGTTAAGGGATGACGGATTAGGGTTGAGGGATTAGGATTTGATGTTGAGGGTTGAGGGTTTAGGGATAGGGTTGAGGGTTCAGGGATTAGGATTTAACGTTGAGGGTTGAGGGTTTAGGGATAAGGTTGAGGGTTCAGGGATTAGGATTCGACATTGAGGGTTGAGGGTCGAGGGATCAGAGTTGGGGGTTTAGGGATTAGGGTTTGACGTTGAGGTTGAGGGCATTTTCTATGAAGAACTTGATTATGAGGGCTTGCCCCTTCATTGTTATGCCTATCATATGGCGGAGCATCTGGCAAGACCTTGCAGGAAAAAGATGTGATCAATGCAAAGGATGTGATGAATCTATAACAGGACAAAACGCGAGCGCGTTATAACGCGCTTGCATTTTGTATTTCTATTGAAACGGTAAAAAAGTGGTTACCCCCGTGATCCAGGCCCACATGCTCTGTTTTCTTATTGATTCTGCGCGTGCTCCAACAAAAAAGAAGTGCTTTCATGCTATTGGGAAGTTCACATGCACATTTGACACATTGTACCACCTTTGCATGATCTTTCCACCACCTTTTCTGCTTTGCCAACTTGAGAAGGAGGAAATAACATAGTTTTCACACCAAGTTTGATATATATCTATTCAAGTTTCAATTTTTGTAGTGTTGCAATGTTAATTGTGATTCAATTTTAGGAATTTAACATTGAAAAGGAAGCAAGTGGGGAAAAACTCAAATTGTTGAGGAGTTTGATGCAAGAAGATAAAAACACTACATAATTGGGTACTCTATCCATTCAAATCTTTGTTTTTTAGGTATGTCAAGTCTTTACATGCATGTTCTTTACATTTTCCTTATTTCGGATTGAATTACTTTATCATGCTTTATCATACATGTTTAAAATAGACACATTCCCAATCAAGAAAGCAACCTACAATCTCACATGATGCCATGTATATTTTCTACACTTGGGCTCTTTAATAATTATGTGTAATAAACAAACCTTAGTTCATACCATGATGTCAAACTATACAAGAATAAATCTTTACAACATAAAAAAAATACAATCCCACTATTATCTTGTATTCATTTCTTAGGAACTAATATTGGTCTCTTTATCATGCTACAGACAAATTCTCCGTCATGTTACTTAGAAAACCGTGTCACTTAGAAACATTCTGTTTGAGGCAACACGATCACATAAAGTGCCTCTACAATAACCTCTCTCAGTTTTTTATATCTCTGAGGCATTTGCCCGTGGTGAAAGGTTTTCTGCTGCCCCAAAAATCGTCAGAAGGAGGCAGTGTAAAGTTGCAAAGGGGTGTAACTTTCCTCCTACTCCTGATGCGACCAAATTGACTGATCCAACGCGTCTGAATGAGTACATTTACGCTAGGCATGGTCCTATTTTTCACCCAAACATGTCGAAACAGTCCAAGCTACATTGTACCCACGATATCCCTGAAGAGTCCAAAGTGCAAAAAGGCTGCAATCTTTGACAAGATGTTAGTCGAAAACTGTGTCACTTAGAAACATTCTGTCTGAGGCAACATGATCACGTAGAGTGCCTCTACAATAACCTCTCTCAATTTTTTATAGCTCTGAGGCATTTGCCCGTGGTGAAAGGTTTTCTGCTGCCGCAAAAATTGTCAGAAGGAGGCAGTGTAAAGTTGCAAAGGGGTGTAACTTTCGTCCTGCTCCTGATGCGACCAAACTAACTATTCCAACGCGTTTGAATGGGTACATTTACGCTAGGCATGGTCCTTTTTTCACCCAAACATGTCGAAACAGTCTGAGCTACATTGTACCCACAATATCCCTGAAGAGTCCAAAGTGCAAAAAAGCAGCAATCTTTGACGAGATGTTACTCGAAAACTGTGTCACTTAGAAACATTTTGTCTAAGGCAACGCGATCACGTAGAGTGCCTCTACAATAACCTCTCTCAGTTTTTTATAGCTCTGAGGCATTTGCCCATGGTGAAAGGTTTTCTGCTGCCCCAAAAATCGTTAGAAGGAGGTAGTGTAAAGTTGCAAAGGGGTGTAACTTTCGTCTTGCTCCTGATGCGACCAAACTAACTATTCCAACGCGTCTGAATGGGTACATTTACGCTAGGCATGGTCCTATTTTTCACCCAAACATGTCGAAACAGTCGGAGCTACATTGTACCGACAATATCCCTGAAGAGTCCAAAGTGCAAAAAGGCAACAATCTTTGACGAGATGTTACTCAAAAACCGTGTCACTTAGAAACATTCCATCTGAGGCAACGCGATCACGTAGAGTGCCTCTACAATAACCTTTCTCGGTTTTTTATAGCTCTGAGGCATTTGCCCGTGGTGAAAGGTTTTCTGCTGCCCCAAAAATCGTCAGAAGGAGGCAGTGTAAAGTTGCAAAGGGGTGTAACTTTCCTCCTGCTCCTGATGCGACCAAACTGACTGTTTCAACGCGTCTGAATGGGTACATTTATGCTAGGCATGGTCCTATTTTTCACCCAAACATGTCGAAACAGTCGGAGCTACATTGTACCGACGATATCCCTGAAGAGTCCAAAGTGCAAAAAGGCAGCAATCTTTGATGAGATGTTACTCGAAAACTGTGTCACTTAGAAACATTCTGTCTGAGGCAACGCGATCACGTAGAGTGCCTCTACAATAACCTTTCTTGATTTTTTATAGCTCTGGGGTATTTGCCCGTGGTGAAAGGTTTTTTGCTGCCCCAAAAATCGTCAGAAGGAGGTAGTGTAAAGTTGCAAAGGGGTGCAACTTTCGTCCTGCTCCTGATGCGATCAAACTGACTGTTCCAATGCGTCTGAATGGGTACATTTACGCTAGGCATGGTCCTGTTTTTCACCCAAACATGTCGAAACAGTCGGAGCTACATTGTACCGACGATATCCCTAAAGAGTCCAAAGTGCAAAAAGGTAGCAATCTTTGACGAGATGTTATTCGAAAACCGTGTCACTTAGAAACATTCCGTTTGAGGCAACGTGATCACGTAGAGTGCCTCTACAACAACCTCTCTCAATTTTTTATAGCTCTGAGGCATTTGCCCATGGTGAAAGGTTTTCTGCTGCCCCAAAAATCGTCAGAAGGAGGCAGTGTATTAAGTCAAGATGAAAGCCTACTCACTCTAGGCGCCTGTTTTTAACCAAATCACACATGCGCCTTGAACAAGTGATGCTACAAGTGGTGAGCAAAATGGGCGTCTTGAAGAATTGAGCCCTCCAAGACATCTTGCAATTGCCTAAAAGTCCAAAATTTACATAAGTGAGTTAAGGCGCCATTTTCCATCTCCAGAGCCTCCTTTGAGCGCCTTAACATGGAGTGAATGTTTTAGTCTATGAAAGATTGCGCCTAAAGAATATAACAACCCCTTGAGTCACTAGGATGAACTAAGTTAACAAAAGGAACTTCATTGAGGGAGGCGCACTTGTGCATCTAGACAACTCCAGTTTAGCACCTGAGAAAAAGCATGTTTAGAGACACCCCTCGAATGAACCCTCTAGAACCAATAACCATAGCTCAAGATCCATAACCATGAGAAGATAAAGCATTAAAAAAATTCATCTAAAGGATGGGAAATACCTCTTAGATGATAGTCTGCCAAGTAGATTAAGAGTGGGGAATGAGAATGCTCGTCGAAGATACACCAAGCCACAATGACTCTCTCCAATAAGAATCTTCTCTAGGTCCATAATTAACTCACGCCCATATCCAAGTGAAAGTATCCTTGGTCTTCCTGCTAAAACCTCTAAAGGGTAACCATCTCAACAAGTGTCTCTAATCCCAAGAGAACTCTAGCCTCACCCAAGTCTCGAAGTATGTATGAGAACCTACAACCAATCAATCCATGTTAAGCTCCAAATGCAACACCACATTATCATGAAGCTCCCAAGCACATGACCAATGTACTCAATACCAAGAGAACCAAAAAGACCACTGTCAAAACTCCAACTACAAAATTAGGTATCCAAACATGACATCATGATCTAACATCTCCTCCTAGAAGATCACATGCACCAATACAGACATCCTAGTCTCAAGAGAACTTGTATCATGCTAATACTCTAATCTAGAATCAAGAGTCCACCAAAACACACTACCAAACACCTCTAAACCAAGGATCAACATCTACAACCACATGAAGATAACCATTACACCCAACCACTATATAAGATCATCCATCACTAGGTGACAAATACACATCACTATCAAAGCAACATCCATCCTCTCATCCCAATGCAACATACCAATGCACAAATGAGCATAGACAAGGAAAAATAACAAAGTCATCCCGTGGATATAGGCAATATGCATTCAAGTCATCCCACTACAATCAATGAGGTGTGCATCCCAAAAAAATGCATAACTTGTAGATCCCAACCATTGAAAACATGCAAAATCATCATCACATTAGTAATCATCATCACATTAGTAAACATCATCACATTAGTAAACTAGTAAACATCATTTGCATCCATACTTAAACCAATCTTATTGTTGTGTTTGATGTGTCCTCTTTCAAACAACCATTTAACAAAATTTGAGTCCAAACAATAAACATTTACAACCATAAACATCTCAAAGTCCAAAATCCAAACATTCTATCATCCTTAATCATTTCCATCATGGACCCTTGGTTTGAAAAAATCATTATGCAAGATAAAAACCCTATGCCTATTACCTTGTCCGAGGCTCATGCAAAACCCAAAATGATTAGCCTAGTACCATGTGTCATGTCCCCGTTCCCGGCTTGATCATCAAGTGTATAATGGATTAGCCTATTCCTCATTCCTGGAGGCTAATTCCAAATGATGAGGGAATGAATTGGTTTTGGACTAACTCTATCTGTTTGTTTTGCAGGAACAAGGTCAGAACCCTAAAATTTGACTAAGTATGGAAGCTTGGGAGCCTAGGCGCCCATTTCACTCCAATTTTCCTTACTAAGTGCCTAGCACAAGGATCATCCAAATTAAGCGCCTAAGAACCTCAAGGTGCCTATACATGTTTCTAGGGATCCTCCAATTGAGCGCCTAGCATAGATGGATGAAGATTGAAAGTTTTCAAGTTAAAGATGTCCTTTGGGTGAACTCACAGCACTAGGCGCATGTGTTGGTTGGAACTCCTTGGATTTGGCGCCTAGAATTGAAAGCCTTTGATGAGGAGAGAAGTCTCAAGGCCTGGTCTAGCGCCCTCACTTGCCTACCCCACCCTCAGAATGCGCCTAACCTTCATAAGGCGTTAACACTCTATTTTGAGCGCCTAGCAGGGGGTAATGGATAGATTGAAGGCTTGGGAGCTAAGGAAAGTCACTTAGATGAATAATCAAGATTGAAATGAGAAACTCCTAGCCAAGGCGCAAAATTCCTCAATTCTGGCATCCAAAAATCAAATCTAAGTAAGGCGCTCTTTCCATTTGCCAAAGGCTCTATTAGCGCCCTTGGTTGATGATCTCTCCAGACACCTGAAATGGCGCCCAGTGGATCTTTCAACTTGTATCAGGAAGAAGGGAAGCATTCTCAGTGTTGTTCAGATAATCTAAGTTGTAAAGTTAACAAGGAATAGAGCCAGAGGACAAGGTGCACTTATTGGTCTCCATCACCTCAGAAATGCGCCTAATGCAGTTGGTGTCAACTTCCCTCTTTCTAGCCTCCAAATGGCGCCTAGAGTCAAAAAAGGATTTCACTGAATAATGTTAATGTTTTGAGCATCAAACTCTGCTTGGCGCATACCTATGCTCTTGCAACCTCAAATTGGCACCTAGGGTTCAGTCATCCTCCTAAGGCGTGGTTCTGCTCCTCCATAACCCTGCTTTGGTGCCTAAACTTGGAAGTACCTTGAAGACTTGGATTAAGATGGAATTCACCTCCAGAATGTTAGGCGCTTGATAGAAGATAAAGGCGCTAGGGTAAAAGAGCTTCAAAAGTTTGATGTCAAGTGTGAATTGAGATAATAGGTGCTGATACCAGTTGACATTACTCCAAACATGCGCCTAAGAGAGATGCAAGTCCCCAAGACCAATTTTGGAACAAGGCGCTCCGTCAGAGGGTAAGATGATAATCCTTGGAAGTCAAGTGTTTCAAAGATTCTTTGAGAAATTGACAAGTTGTAACCTAGGCGCCAAAACCCCTGAGAATCCTCCTATCTGGCGCCTAGTTAGAAGAACACTAATATTGCGCCTAAGTGAATTTGAGTGTCAATATAGAGTCATCAAACCCCACCAGACGTTCATCCATGTCTCTACCACCTCAAGGAAGCGCCCAGCTTAGGATGGCGCCTAGTTTGGTCTCTACTACCTTCAGTTGGCGCCTAACCCTAAGAGTTTTGCAACTATGACGTTCATCCATGCAACATGCAAGGTGATGCTCCCTTGTGATATTGTGAGGTGTTGACATTCAGTTGACATCATTGAGTTTGATTGAGTTGATCAAGTCTAGACGCCATTGTAAACATCAAGGCTTCAAGGCCTTTCTTTTGTATCTCCATTGAATAAGTTGTAACTTCATGCTATTGAAAGCATTATCCATGTAATAAGACATTGCAAGTTGATTGAGTCAAATAACTAGACAAATACCCAACTCTAAGGTTGATTCATTCAAGTAGTTATCTTTGATGTATATCTTTGTGTTGTTGAAGTAGTTGATGAATTGATAGCAAGTAAAATTGTTTAAGTAAGGAAAAAATTTTCATAGAACTAGTTGGGTATCTTACACCATGCCTATCCATCAAACATCACAATGCAATCAAAATCCTAACAACATGCCCATGATCCAAGATCAAGTGCAATCATGCAAAGATATTATCAATCACAAGCCTATTAAGAATGAACTAGAGTCTTCTAGTACCATACTTTTCCATCAAACACCATCATGTAATCCATGGCCTATCAAACCTATCAAAGAAAATGCAAACATCCTATGTAATACAATCGGACTTTAAATATTTGAAGTAGCCATCTACAAATATCCATTCAAAAGTGGATTTATAATGCAAGTATGGATGCCATCAATAAAAAAGATTTGTATTAACCAAATATCCATATAGGCATACATCAATATCTGTCGATATAAGTATAACATGTATACAAAATAGCCATATAGGCTTACAAGAATGCCATATAGGCATACAATGTCAACTATGTACAATACAAAATATATGTCCACAAATGTCATATAGGCATACAACAAAGGAACACAATAAAAAGTCATTCCCCTCTGGCTGGTGAAGAGAATAAATCACGAGCAGCCTTTGATCTTCTAGGGGATGGAGACATGCATGTGGGTGGTCTACTACGAACCCGAGGGCTACTCCTATTTAGTTCTTCCTGCACCTTTACCTGTTACAAAAAAAAGTATAGACATTAATATATAGAAATTACATGTTATAAAAAAATGAAACATTTAACAAAATAATCACTTACCGTTAACATATAATATGTCTCCTCGCTTGCCTTAGTAGCAGGAATAGGCCCTGGTGATGTCATGTCCTATAGAAACCATCCAGATAGAAATTAAACTTCAAATCAATAATTTTTTGATTTTTCAAAAATAGACAACTATAACAATGAATGTAAATTGAAATTTACTAATCTGCCTCATACCCCTGTCAATGCCATGGAGCTATGAATCGCAGAGGCCACACCCTGCTCCATTGCCCTATGAACATGGGGAGGTGTCTCCGCAGCCTACATCATCTTAAAATAAAACAACATTATTCAATTACGAAAATTATAATAGTGATGCAAATCATGGCTCCTAACATACACACACGTTCATCTAAACATGGAAGTACACACAATAAAACACACAAATCACATACAAAAATTTAGTAAGTACAATTCATTCATTAAACTATTTATTTTATTACCTCCGTAAAGCTTTGAAGTCCACCACCGCTGGCAGGTGTTGCCATGAAATCTACAGTATTAGCCTATTCAACATCCAAAATCAAAAATTAGAATACCATTCATATAACGATGTTATTCACATGTAATATTTATAATTGTTTACTAGTTACATACCTCGACAGTAGATGATCTAGTGAAAAATGTAGGTGGAGAACCACTAAAAACTGCATCGACGCTATGACCCTGAAATTTCATTAAAATCATCAATTTAAATTAGTTAATCTTGTATTTCAAAAAGAAATTTAATAAATTAAATTCAATAAACTTGCTAATATTTACCTGAGTATCAAGGCCAAAAGTCTCACTCAGGAGGGTATCTGTCATCACCATCTGCTTAGCTGCAGATGTAGCCTGTGCACTTGCGTCCTGACTATCCATGGGGTCATAACCACAGGCTGACCCGCAAGCCTGGCAAGTATGCAGTGGGACCCTACTCCTCGCACTATCTCCCAACCCACTCTGTGTTGCAGGATCGGCATGCTCTATGATGCTCTGGGTCAAGGCACTAATCGACCTCAGTGTATCGACCTCAACACTCTCCTTCACAATGGAAGGAATAGAAACATGCTCGTGGGCTGGTCTGCTGATTACTCGTCTCACTACCCGCTGTGGGTCAAGACGTGCCTCTGGTCTATCCTGTGCTGAGCCCCCACCTCTACCCTGGAAGTCCCGCATATCAAAATAGTTTGGCACTTTATTGAGGACAAACTCGCAGTAGAGTTTCCTCAAAAAGTATTGCGGGACCTCATTATTATTGCATGGAGGATGGTCAAAAACCATCCACCACCTCTGCCCGAAATTGTCCCTTATCGCTTGGTTGTTGCACCAATGGATAGGGAACCTCTTGCATGTAATGGGTGGAGGTTGATTTGTTTGTGGGTTTGTGAAAATTGAACACAAGTCTAATTTTGTAATTTGTAATTTTTTGACACCTTGGTATGACAACTTGTCTGCATACTAATCTCTAAACTCTCTCTTTTTATCAGTCCAACTAGTTATTTGCTTGCTAATTGAATTTACATTTGATAACATAGACTCAAGAGATTTGGCAAGCGTGGACCTATGCAAGGTTGAAGTGGAAGGATCCTTCAACCTTGCAATTATATCTTCAATTTATTTTTTGTTGTTTTCAATTTGCCCCATTATATTATCTTGTTCCAGGGGCATGTCGAGGAATGAATGGAGGAGGTTGTTGTTCTACAGGTATTTCCTCCTCAGGATTTTGTGGATTTTGAGGAGGAGGAGGTGCATTAATATTTCCTGACAATTAACGAAATATACATCAAAAATCAACAAAAACCTACCTATTTAGAAAGAAATTCAAACAAAGATAACTCACCCCTTTGGCGTGCTCGACATCGCGGCGGCATTTTGGCGACGAATTGATAAGCTTTTTGTGTTGATTGGCGTTTTGCAGAACGCGAGCGCGTTTTTGAGGGTTTGAAAGCCGCGGGCAGAGGAGAGAATGAGAGTGAAATGAAATTCAATTGCTTTTTTTTTAATTTATACTAGGTCATAACGCGAGTGCGTTATAACGCGCTCGCGTTATGACTTAAATTTTTTTGAAATTATTTTGGCCACTTTTTGGCCCCCCATCTTCTTGCACTTACCCCATAGTAACCAAAGACATACTGGGATCTGATGCTACTGCCAATCTTCTTCATGCGCTCCTTTTTCCCTTACTGTGCTAAATCCTCCCTTCTTTCGTCTCCCTTCTCTCTGTGTAATGTTGTTTTTCTCTTTTTCTTTCCTGTTCTTTCTTTAACCATGAAATGGCCCAAGGGAAATTTGGATGCAATTTTTTTTTTCAATTTGGATCCTCCATGTATGTAGGCATTATGTCAAACAGTTGGTAATCACACTGTTTTACTGAGTATGCTAATTTGTTTTGAACTGGAATAGTTTGGTTGAATATTGCTTATGATTGAAGATGTTCATTCATAGAATAGAGTCTTACAATTACCCACACTCAATAACATTACAAGGATTTGTATGCAAATTTGATTTTTAATATTCCATACATATATTTGCCGATACAATTTATCAAGCCCAGTTTTACTTAATTAGCTCATAATTTCCATAATCATTCAAATGCAATAAGATTGTAATACAGTATGTATTTTCTAGATGTAAGTTACAACTATTACTTGTTCTAATTGTACAATATCAACATTCTAATCCATTTTTCTGAGTGCAAATAATTGAGTTTTAAATACTCAAATTTGACTGACAAATTTACAATTTAGCTTGACAATCAAATACAGGATTTTTTGAGTTTCATCAGCAATGCATACATACAAAACTTTGTGACATCTCATGATATAAATACCAATATCATTGCAAAAGTTTTCAAGGTTGGCACTAATTTGTATGCAGCTTCAGAGCAGCCACCAAGGCTTGATTTAGCACCAAGACCTCTAAAAGAACTACCACTCAACTAGAACCACAGTCTGTAGGTAGCAAAGCTACAGCTCTATCTGGGATGCCCAGGCCTCTCCCTATGCACTATAGAGGTCACAACCGAGTTTGCAAAGCTCAAAACCCAAGGAGAAATTACTTAGGTCTCATATCCCCAACAAAGGGGCCTTGAAACTTCACACCTACGCACTGGAAATCCCACGACTCCAGCAAAAATTGACATTAACTAGTAAATCAACCCTAGCAATGAAACCCGTTTAGCTTACACATGTGAATATAGGTCTGAGTGAATAGAAAGGCCACGAACCCTTGGAAATATGAGTATGGCACTCAGATTGATAGGAAAGTAGTCGCCCAACTTGTATGAAGCAAAATAGTGGACCATAAAACCCCCACGACCTGGGTATGAGATATTCATATTGCAATGGAAAATATTACCCTAGCCGTCTAGCAAAAAGCCTTCAATCTGCAATGATATGTACTTCAAACTTCAATGATTCTCCGAATCTGTATATATCCAATTTGTTCCAAATTTGTCTTTAAGAAATCCTCACCAATTTGCCTACACGCGCTTGGAACAATTTGTAAAACCTTCCCCAACTCCGGTTAGGGTGAGTTTGTTTCACCATCGAAACCCTAAGCAACTGCAAAGCTCTCCTCAATACAATCTTAAAAATTAGTAATCATCGAATGAATAAAAAATGGGCCTCCAATGCCAAATATAAATCACTTTAATTATTTCCCCCACAAAAAGATAATATAAAATGACTTCATAAAGTTACCCCCTATATAATTCACTTAAAGTCACTCTATAACATATTTAATTAATTAAGTATTTTGCTTTCTCCACAAGGTAATATTAAATAATTAAATAAATGAATTCCCTTATTCCGCCTTTAACCTTCAGGAATTAAAAAGGCTAAACTAGCACCCAATTGTCACGAAAGAGGGGACATTACAGTCCTCCCTTCCCGAGATTGCTTGCCCTCGAGCAATTGCAAATTGGCATGCTACAGTATCTTATCTCCTTCCCAAGTTGCATCCTCAGCTGGCAAGTCTCTCCATCTGATCAAATATTCCTTGATCACTCTACTCCTTAACCTCCTCTCTCGAGTATCAATCACCTCCTCAGGAACCAACACCAAGTGTCCCTCCTCATCCA
The DNA here is from genome assembly GCA_027924645.1 of Cunninghamia lanceolata. Lineage (NCBI taxonomy): Eukaryota > Viridiplantae > Streptophyta > Pinopsida > Cupressales > Cupressaceae > Cunninghamia > Cunninghamia lanceolata. The sequence goes on along the minus strand of BSBN01001272.1, from coordinate 10,938,985 downwards.
ACGGAGGCAATTCTGAAGATGAAGTAACCTGTTGTCCAAGTGCCTTCTTGAGGCACGAAATGTGGAATACGTTGTGAATCTTGTTGTTCTTAGGCAACTCCAACTCATATGGTACTTCCCCCACTCGTCTGATAATCCTGTAAGGGCCATAAAATCATGGTTTCAATTTTTCTACCCCACTATTCTTCAATGAAGATTGTCTGTAGGGTTGTAAATGTAGGAAAACCAAGTCTCCTACCTCAAAGCTGCACTCCACCTTGTGCCTATCTGCATAAGTCTTCTGTTGATTCTGTGCCACCTGTAATTTCTCCTTGAGAACCTTCAAGATATCTTGGCTCTCTTGAATCCAATCCTTGGCTTTGGGAGCCCTGTTATCCCCAAAAGCCAAATCCATAAACGATGGTGCATCATAACCATATAATGCACGAAAAAGTGTCATACAGATGGACATGTGGTAAGTGGTGTTATAACAATGCTCTCCTAGATGCAACCACCTAATCCACGCTCTCTATTGCCCTGAGACATAATTATGCAAGTACTCCTCAATCTATTTATTCATTATTTTTATTTGGCCATCCGTTTGAGGGTGATAGCTCATACTCATAGTCAACCCAGTGCTTGCTAATCGAAACAACTCTTGCCAAAATGCACTAAGAAATAGGTTGTCCCTGTCACTGACTATTATCTTTGGCAACCCATGGAGTCTAAAAACCCCCCTAAAAAACAATTCTGCCACCTAGGGTGCCCTATACTCTGAAGAGATAACAAAGAAGTGAGCGAATTTGGTCAACTGATCTACCACCACATAAATACAATCTCTGTCGTTCACCTTGGGTAAACTAGTGATGAAGTCCATGGATATGCTCTCCCACTTTTGCTTAGGAATGGGTAATAGTTAGAGCAACCCTCTAGGGTGGGTATGCTCAGACTTGTTTTGCTGACAGGTCACACATTCCCTAATATACCATAATACATCACTCTTGAGGCCCTTCCAAGAGAACCTCTTTCTAACCTGTCGGTATGTTTTGAAGTACCTTTGATGTCCTGCCACAAGAGTGTCATGTGAAGCCCTCGGAATCTTCTCTTTGAGTTTGGATTCTGGTACAATGTAGATTTTGTCCTTGTAGTAGATGATATCATCCACTATCCTGTAACGATCATCCTGCATCTGCCCATCCATCAATTCACAAGAAAACAGATTCTTGGAGTACTCCACCAAGAGATGAGATTTCCAATCTGAAGAAATCTCTATAAGTGAACATGTTGTTAGTTTCCTAGAGAGGGCATCTGCAACCACATTTTTCTTGCCCTTCACGTACTTGATTTCAAAATCATAGGCCTGTATTTTGTTGACCCACTTCTGTTGTCTCATTCAAGTCTCTCTGCTCCGGGAAATACTTAAGGCTATTGTGGTTAGTCCTCACCACGAACCTCACACCCACTAGATACTACCTAAACTTTGCCAATGCGTGCATAATGGTGAGCATCTCCTTATCATATATAGAATATAATTGTTGAGGCCCTCTCAAAAGCAATCAGGTGTCTGTTCTGCATCAACACTGCACCAATTCCCTCTCCTGATGCATCGCACTCCAAAAAAAGGGCTATGTGAAGTCTGGAAGTGCCAACAAAGGACAACTGCTCATGACTTCCTTGAGCTTATCAACAGCTCTCTAACTATCCTCTGACCAACTGAAAGCCCCCTTCTTCGTAAGGTTTGTCAAAGGAGCACCCAACTGTGAAAATCCCTTGACAAAACGCTTTTAATAACTGCACAAGCCATAGAATCCTCACAACTTAGTGAGTGACTTAGGAGGTGGCCAGTCAATAATTGCTTGGATCTTCTCCTGATGAACCTGTACACCCTGTGCACTGATCACATGACCCAAGTATAAGATCTCCTGTAACCCAAACTCACACTTTGAAGCCTTAGCATACAATGATTGCTCACCCATGATGTTCAATACCTCATCCAACTGCCTCAAGTGGTCATCCCATGTCCTACTGTAAATGAGGAGATCATCGAAAAACACCAATAAATACTTACGCAACTACTTATTAAATATATGATTCATGTAGGACCAAAAAGTAGCAGGTGTGTTAGTCAACCAAAATGGCATGACTAAGAACTCGCAGTGCCCATAATGGCACCTAAAATTTGTCTTATGTGTGTCTTGTTCCTGAACCTTAATTTGGTGGTATCCTGATTGAAGATCAATCTTCAAGAAGTATATGGCTCCATGTAACTCATCCAGAAGCTCGTCGATCCTGGGTATGGAATATTTGTTTTTTATAGTCTTCTTATTCAGTGCATGATGGTCTATGCACATGCACATTATCCCATCCTTCTTCTTGACCAAGGCTACAGAAGAGGCGAAGGGGCTAGAGCTAGGCCTGATGTAGCCCATGTCAAGTAGCTCCTTAATTGTTCTCTCTATTTCATCCTTGAATTTCTTTGGGTGACGGTAGGGAGTGGTTATGATAGACTTAGCTCCCTCCTCTAACTCAGTAGTGTGCTCAAGGCCTCTATCGGGTGGTCTCCCTGGAGGAATCTCCTCAAAAACCCTAGCATGTTTGCCCAATAAGGCCTGGATGTCCATATGATAAGGTTGATCATTACTTGTAGTGTCCTTGGGTGTAATCAAGCACTCTGCTACCCGAGCAACATCCCCATGACTAAATAACCTCTCCATCCTCTTAGCTGACACTACCCTAGCTGTACCATTGGCCATAGCCCTCAACACGACTTGTTTACCATCTACTGCCCTGAATTTCAGCTCCATAGACTAAAAATTCTGCGTGTACTCACCAAGTGAATGCAACCATTGAATCCCTAAGATGGCATTAGTGTCATCTATCAATGTATAGTTTCCTAAGGTCACATTTAGTCAAGGAACCTTCTATGTGCAAGTAATACTGTACCCATCAACCACCATCACAATAAACACCTCAAACTCCTCTGTGGGAATACCTCTCCTCGTGACTAATGCAGAGTCTATGAAGTTGTGGGTAGCCCCACTATCAACCAAAATCGTAACTCTCTGTCCTTGCAATACCCCTCTAACTCTGAAAGAGTGAAATCTAAGGGCTCCTGACAAGGTAGCAATAGTCCCACTCCGAGTCTCCTCAGTAGGTGGCTCATCCTCTAAGTCATTGTGTTCGCTGCCCTATACATGTTCTTCTTCCCCCTCACTCTCACCATCAGAGGTCACCTCAATATAATGGACTTTCCCCTTTCCCTTGCATCGGTGTCCCAGCTCCCAAGGCTCCTTACAGCTGAAACATAACTTCTTTCTCCTCAACTCCCTTCGAGCCTCATCATCCAACCTGTCACTCTTAGGGTATTTTTTTAAAATGGTTTCCTATACTTGTTCTTTTGAGGAATGAAAGGTTTTGTAGGAAATTTACTTTTTGGGGCAGAATTCTCCATGTCATGTGCCCTGGATATCGTATCCTATAGAGAATTAGATTTGAAGGCCTTAATCCATCCATGAAGTGGTTCAGATAAACCTTCAATGAAAAGGACTGTGAGCTTATACTCTAACACATCTGTCACCATCACAGATAATTTTTGAAATTCTGATATGTAAGCTTCCACTGTTCCTGTTTGTTTGAGTTGTGCCAGCTCCTTGAAATGTAACTCTGGGTCCTTCTTATCAAACCTATCAATCAATTTCTAGGTGAAGTCGAGATAAGAAGTGATATTAGTGTGACCCAATGTAGCAAGCCCATGGTACCACCACTCATGGGTCTCACCATCTAAATATAACGTGGCATATTTGATGGCCTCCGCCTCCATCATAGGATTAAGTTGGAAGTATGTATCCAACTTTTGGACCCAAGCTCTAGCTGTGCATCTAGAGGACCCGTCATAGGAAGGAATAAATAATTTTCCAACTTTTCTCTTAAGATCCTGATTCTGTGCTCCCCTGTTATGATCTCTGGGCCTATTTTTGTATTTGAAGCCATAGAAGTCCTAGAGGGACATGGCTACATGGAACTCATCCCCAAGGGCCTGATATTCTTGCAAATAATCTGCAAACCCTTCATTAGGTCCATGTTGTATTTGATTCCCAGCCTGTTGTTCATCAAGGAATTGGGGCATAAGAGGGCTATGAGTAGTCCTACTCACTGCCCTAGTATTGTTCTATGTTGCTATGTGGGTGTTGCTACCCTCCCCATTGTTCCCATTGTCACCATCTTGACCATTAGTTCCACTTGTATCATTATGGTTTCCCTGGTTATTGTTGATGAACTGGGTAAGCAACTGAACTAGTTATTGTTGACCTCTAGTAAGGTCATTTAGGATGTGCATGACACTCCCTTCGGGTGGTGGATCTCTATCACCCATTTTCTCTTCTTCATGTTCTTCTTCTGAGGAGTCAAAGAAATCTCTCTGTTGCCTTCTTCTATAGGTAATATACTCGTTGCTTTCTAGATTCATAAATCACCCCAAACAAACACTCAACTGAAACTATATCAAAAAATTTCTGCTAAAGAAATGAAGCCTTTTCCCCCACTGGTTGGCAAGATCTCTGGCTCTGATACCACTAAAATGACCCAAGGGAAATTTGGATGCAAAATTTTTTCAATTTGGATCCTCCATGTATGTAGGCATTCCGTCAAACAGTTGGTAACCACACTATTTTACTCAGTACGCTGATTTGTTTTGAACTGGAATAGTTTGGTTGAATATTGCTTATGATTGAAGATGTTCATTCATAGAATAGAGTCTTACAATTACCCACACTCAATGACATTACAAGGATTTGTATGCAAATTTGATTTTTAATATTCCATACATATATTTGCCGATACAATTTATCAAACCCAGTTTTACTTAATTAGCTTATAATTTCCATATTCATTCAAATGCAATAAGACTATAACATGTACAATATGTATTTTCTAGATGTAAGCTATAACTATTCAACTTGTTCTGATTGTACAATATCAACATTCTAATCCATTTTTCTGAGTGCAAATAACTGACTTTCCAATACTAAAATTTGATTGACAGATTTACAGTTTAGCTTGACAATCAACTACAGGATTTTATGAGTTTCATCAGCAATACATTTAGAAATTTGTGACATCTCATGATATAAATACCAGTATCGTTACAGAAGTTTTCAAGGTTGGCACTGATTTGTATGTAACTTCAGAGAAGCCACCAAGGCTCGATTCAACACCAAGACCTCCAAAAGAACTACCACGCAGCCAGAACCATAGTTAACAGGTAGCAAAGCCATGACTCTATCTGGGATGTCCACGCCTCTCCCTATGCACTCCAGAGGTCACAACAGAGTCCACAAAGCTCAGAACCTAAGGAGAAATTGCCTAGGTCTCACGTCCTCAACAAAGGGGCCTTGAAACTTCACGCCCAGGCACTAGAAATCCCATGACTCCAGTAAAAACTGACATTAACTAGTAAATTGACCTCAGCAATGAAACTCGTTCAGCTTACACACATGAATGCAGGTCTGAGTGAATAGAAAGGCCACGAACCCTTGGAAATATGAGTATGGTGCTCGGATTGATAGGAAAGTAGTTGTCCTGCTTGTATGAAGCAAAATAGTGGACCATAAAACCCCCACGACCTGGGTATGACATATTCAGATTGCAATGGAAAATATTACCTCAACCGTCTAGCAAAAAGCCTTCAATCTGTGATGATATGTACTTCAACCTTCAATGATTCTCCGAATATGTATATATCTAATTTGTTCCAAATTTGTCTTTGAAGAAATCCTCATCAATTTGCCTGCATGCGCCTGGAATGATCTGTAAAACCTTCCCCAACTCTGGCTAGGGTGGATTCGTTTCACCACCGAAACCCTAAGCAACACCAAAGCTCTCCACAATACAATCTTGAAAATTAGTAATCATCGAATGAAAAAAAAATGGGCCTCCAACGCCAAATATAAATCACTTTAATTATATCCTATAAGATAATATAAAATGACTTCATAAAGTTACCCCCTATATAATTCACTTAAAGTCACTCTATAACATATTTAAGCAATTAAGTAATATTACCTTTTATATTTTCCTTTTCCACCAGGTAGTATTAAATAATTAAATAAATGAATTCCCTTATTCTGCCTTTAACCTTCAGGAATTAAAAAGGCTAAACTAGCACCTGGTTGTCACGAAAGAAGGGATATTACAAATCATTCCTTATTTTTTTTATATATTGTCACCTCCCAAAGATGGCATACTAAAATCAGGACTTCAGTCTTTTATAAGTTAGCTTCACTTATCAAATCCTCCAACGTTTGCACGCCATCAGTTTCTTATTTATAATTAAATTTTCCCTTTTTAATATACTAATATTTGAGTATTTATATAAATATCTATGCATTTTATACTTCGTATTTCTTTTAATAAGAGAATATTATTTATATATATAACCATATATTAAATCTCCAAAAATAATTGAATTTGTGAATATTTAAATAATAATAATATGCAAATCTATTTAAAAGAAAATATCTACAAATCTGATTCTCTCGAGATAAAAGATATGTGTATGTGTGTGTGTTATTTCCTGAGATGCAAGAGCATTATATAGACATATATGTTTAATCATATTTCTAAAATAATTAAATTTATTAATTATAACTATGCTTGTTAGAATCAACTACACCATTGGTTTATCTGAATCGATAAAAGCTAATAAATAATACAAGATGATCTCCATGCATCGACAAAATGTTCTGAAGCTACAAAAACACATAATTTGCACTAGAGCAAGCACACCAAGGCTACAAAAATAAATAATTTATCTCATCCACTCAAATCGATCACACCAATCATATGCACAATAAAATTATGCCACGGGAACTCAGTGAAACCAAAACAAGAATGCAATGACATGATGCAATATGCTCTACATGTGAGTGTGCAGGTATTGGGATTCCATCCTAACAACTGTTTTCGATGGCTAGTCAATTCTACCTTAGCCATGTTCTCATCTTTGATGTTTCCTGCATTCAGTCGCACTCGGTTCTCATTAATAAGTTAGTTCCCAGAAGTCATAGCTGAAGCTCAAGAAGAGATTAAACATTTTAATTCATTGTTATAACTATGCTCAATATATGCATTCATCAATTACGAAGGTTCACCTATTATGCTTATGTAATTAACCACACAGTAAAACAATCAAGATAATAATCAATAGTTCGAGTTGTAAAAAGAGTCAAAAGGATCGAGACATGACATAGGGTCTCTAGTGTGCGGTTATGTGATGATTCACATGCATGAATCTCATCCTACATTTATAAACATAAATTTTGCCCATTAGTCCTTGTCATGATCAATATGTAGGCATAAAGAGTCTAAAGAATGACTAAAATTGAAAAATATAATAACTAAACAAAAACATCAAAACTATAAATCTTGGGCCAGATCTAGAGAATTGAGGTTAAATTCACAAATTGGGGATCAAAATTAAAAATGTGTGGTTGACCCCACAAAAATTATGTGATTTTGAACATTTTGGAATTTGAAAACTTTACAAAAATATGTATCATAAACGTGACTTACCAACTTTGAGGCCTTACTTATGATAATTTGGGAGTGTACTTTATTTGTGCAATGGGTAACAAGTCCTCATTGGTGTAGAATGGTGGATCTCCTCTTTGTGATCTTGCAAAGGTGAGTGTAAAAATGAATTAATTTTTCACCATGTTGTACCCAATTTGAAACTCAAATTGTTACAAGTATCTTTGTCATCTTGTCGTTAAATTATCATTTGTGTATGTCGAGTCATTCGTAAAAAAATACAAAATGTCAATTTCTATCAAGCATCTTGTTTAAGTCGTAAAGTTATCTTTAGTCTTCATCATCGAGTTGTTATTTGTATATGTTGAAAGTCATGTTCGAAGTCATCCATTTGTTGGACAACATCATAAAAAATAATCTTCGACTAATGATGAGTCCAGTGTTGCCACGCCAAACTCTAACTATCATCATATCTATTGTTGCATCAAAATGTCATATTCATTTACGTCCATAATTTATCTATAAAATTTTAATATTAATATATTAATTTATATTTAATAATTTATTATTATTTATTTATTAATATTATTAAAATTTGATTTATTATTAATTATTTATTAATATTATTAAAATTAAATTACTATCAAAATCTGAAAAAATAAAGAAATTATAAACATTATTATTACTTTTAATAAATAAAAATAAATAAAATCAATAAAAAAAGGCAAAAGCACCTCACATGCACTTTTACAAAGGAGAAAGACAATAGTATAAAAAAAGAAAAGAAAAGAAACCAAATAAAGCATGTGTAAAGTTAAAAATTAGATCAAAATCAGATCAAAAGGCCTATATCCTCCATCCAATGCACCTTCAAGTCAAGACAAATCACTTACGCTCCACAACACTCCACACACCGAAGTAGACAAAAGACATGCTCTTGAAGATCAAGGACATCTTATCAAAGGCAATGACTATTCAAAATCAAATGAAAATTCCCTGAAACATCCAAGAAGCTTATGCCTCATCTAAAGACTTTATATACCCAATCAACCTTCTAAAAACAATGATCAGCAACAACAGTGCCTTTGTTTGAAGCAACAATCAAATTTCTCATTTTTGACATTAGACTCATTGATATCAAGATTTTGTTCTTAGACTTTAGCATCAATAGCAATCAATTGTGCATAAGAACAAACTTCCATATGTTGCTTATTTGTCAGTGATTTTCAAGGTTTGTCATTGATGTCGATTGATGTCAAAGATGCATACAATGTCAATGGTACTTGCAGTGAGGTGGTTACAATGTTAATGGTGTTTGGTACTTGCAGTAAAGTCACAGAGGTGCAGATATTCAGAGTTTGTTTCAGAGTTGTTTTGACAAAAGTGACAGAGTTGTTTCTTGACAAAGGTGCTTGTATTCACTTTATGGTGTTTGGTGATTAATTGATTTATGTTTGTTGAATGAAGTTTGTTACATCATGTCATCATCAGATCATGTCATCATCAGGAGTAGAAGAGTTTTGTCAAGAGTGTTCATCTTCATTGGATTGTCATCATCATCAAGAGGTTTGTAGTTTGTATCATGCAAGGAGTGTTGATGCTTGATGCAAAGAGTTGTTCCATGTCAAAGCATGACATAAGTGCCTTCATGACTAAATGTTTGTTGATTAGTCAGAGGTTTATGGTGTTGGTGCAAAGTGAAAGGCTTTGATCCAAAGGCACAATAGGAACAATGTTAATGCTTCACAGAAGTAATGTCTTTGCACAGTTGCCTTTTACAGTTACCTATGTCTCGTCTTTTACTATGATCTCTTGATGTCCTCTTTTCATTCTGATGGCAGAGTTGAAGGTTGTTGATGTCTAAAGGTCTCTGAATTCTTTGATAGCATTTGAGTAGTCTATGGAAGATTTGAAATAAGGATATGACATCTATTAAAGTTGAAACTAATTTGACAAAATGCTTCAAATTCAAGTTGTCGAAGTAAAGTTCTTCTTGACAGCATGTTAGGGTTTGTATTATTTCAAGTCACTAGGCAATTTTGAGATTAGGGTTTGCAAATATCTAAAAGACCTAAAAACCCTAAGTCCTTAGTGTTTAAACCCTAATGTATGAGTTATTGAACCTTTCAATGACTAGTAGTTACTTTTTGTTATGTTTAGAGGGTGACTTCCAATCACAGGTTAAGAACCACTTAAGTTACCACTCAAGGGTGTTGTCTTCATTAAGTGATCGGCCCCTCATCCTAAGGATATTGGGACTATCTGATGAATGATTCATAGTCGAGTGCCAAGTTTTGATCAACGAACCTTGTTTAATTGTTAAGTGGCGCGAAAAGTAAGATTGAAGGCGACAGTTTAAACTGATTCAAAATCCTAATGACTATTTCCTGAGGAGGAGTTTTTGACAGTCATTTGGCCATATCCCTACAATAGAAAGTTGTGACAGTTGTTAACTGCTTTGGCTATTCGTTGTTGGAAAGAGACAATACTCTAACAGTTTTAGAGGTTCGTTGTGGGTATGAAGAAGTTTTTACAGGTGAGAGACATAACTTTTGATGGGTTATTGTTGCGAATGTGAAAATGTATTTGAATGAATAGAAATATACAATAGAATATCATGATGAGTGAATGCACATACAAAGTTTTGATTGTAGAGGAATGCGAGTCTTTTGAAGACATGATCTCAACAAAGAAATGAATTGTAGTGAGTTGTGATTTTACATAACATAATGGTGACAAAGAATGTGAAAGTGGTGATGATGCAAAAGATTCCATGGTGCCAGGTAAATGTATGACATACATAATATGACAGAGTATGCAGAAGTTGTCTTTTGTAATATGATGACAATGTATGATGATATTAAGGTATGTTGCACTATAAAGATTCAAGTGAACCTGTTTTTTAATGTTTGATTGTTTTGGTCTGATATAAGGTTCTGATTGCAATCATGATAGAAGAAATGGTTATTGTGTGTCATCTTCTTGTTTATTCAAAAGATTCTATCAAGATGTGTGTAGAGGTTGAGGATTTCTTGTTCATATCAATATTAGTTTAAGCCTTGTTCATGTTTGATGAGATAAGGGTTTGATTATCATACATGTGTACAAGGAGGGATAAACATTGAGTGATTGAGTGTGAATCAAGAGAGTTTGATGAAGCCTTTTTCATGTGTATTGAAGAGTTAATCTTTTGTGTCAATCTAGGAGAGATAAGGTGTTTGAATAAAAGAGTTATAGAACTCATCTATAACCTTTGTTTTCATTGTAAACAAAGTAGTACTCTGTGTTTATTTTCTTTTTTTAAGATTGGAGTTGATGTGATCAGTGAGATCCTAGTTAGTGAGGCATGTATGTAATCAGTGAGATCGTTGATGTGATGAATGAGATCATGTGATTAGTGAGATCCTAGCCAGTGAGACATGCATGTAATCAATGAGATTTTGGTCAGTGAGACCTAATAAAGTTTTGATGAGGTTGGATAGTGGTTTTTCCCTGTTTAGGGTTTTCCACTTTACATCTTGTGTTATGGTTCTATTTGTATGATTCTAATCTCTTGATGTCTTTGGCATATTGATGTTGGTGATTGTTTTTACAAGGTTGATGAATGAACCAGTTTTATAAGATCACTGATTCACCCCCCTCTCAGTGATCCATTGTATTCCAACACCATATCCATTGTTTTCTACATCAAATAGAGTAGAGTAGTGAAGATTAATTTGCAAATCACTATATTTAACTTGAAGAACCTTTTATCATCACTGATTTGATATACTTTTAGAGTGTCTTTAGTTTCCTACAAAAGGGTTTATAAATATCAATCAATCAGAGAGTTTGAATCTAAGAGAAACAAGGGGTGCTCTATTCAGAGAGCATCAAATTGAATTGCCAAAATTTCAAGTGTCTTCACATAATTCACCAAATTTCATTAGCATGGAGGAAATTTTTACCAGAATCATCCAAAGGCACCTTTTCAAGGAAGTCTATTTTTAGCCCACACTAAAGATAGATAGTTGTCAATTTCAGAAAGGAGGAAAAACTTAAAGTTTGCTATTTTTAGCAAGCCTCTAGTGCTATTTTTAGCATCAACTAGAGTTGACTATTGTTTGATCATCATACAAGAGATGTGAGAACAAAATTAAACTTGCAAAAAAATTAATCTTCAATTTAACTTGAGGTTGCATGTTTTAATTATGCTGACAATTGCATGGTTTTAGTTTTAGAATTAGTGCAGGCTGTGCAATAGATTAATTTGTAATAAAATTGCATTTCATGCAATTAGTTAGAAGTTTAGTTAATTATTTTATTTATTTCTCATGCAATAGCCTTGTAAATAGTACAGATAAGTGCTCTTGCATAAAATTTTAATTATTCATTATTAGAGTTTTATTCATTATTCAGTATCAGAGTTAGAGAAATCAGTTGTATCGGTGAATGAACATCAATAAAATGATAATTCTCATGCATTCATTTTGCTAAAGTTGCTAAGTTGTTTGGTGTTCAACATAATTTTGATTTTGTTATTCATTCAATGACATTTATTATGCTTATTTTATTGATGAATGTTTATTGAAATGTGTCATCATCTGTGCTGAAAATTAAGTCAATTCAATGAATCTATGAACTTTATATCGCTGGTAAAATTGAAGATATAAGTCATGGCTTTGTACTGTCTTATATTTGATTTAATCATGGTATTCATGGTTATGTGTTTATGTGTTGAGCAATCCAATCCATGTATGTGCACTTGTCCTGCTCAGTCTCTATCTTTAGTTGAATAGTGCAAGTGTGTAGTGGTAGGTTTTGATTTTAGTAAAAAAAAACCCTTTGCTTTGTGTAAAAAGCACATCTCTACCTTTTGCATGTTTTAAAACTCTAAAATGTTGTATTTTTATGTTTTATTCAGCATAAGCATGAAAACACCTCTGAAAGCATTGTAAAGCTTGTAGATTGCAAGAACATATTGTACAATTCTAGGTTAGTTTTTATTTTACAGGGAGCTTCCCCTTTTAATTTAAAAAGTGGTCTTACCACACATTTGTTCCATTTTGCATTGCATTGAAAGGTGTGAAATAAAACACCAACACACCCTTTTACCACTCCTTATATAATAAAAGGCCTACTCACTTTTTAACGTGCCTTCTTCCCAAAATTGCGCCCTAACTTTATGTACATGACATGAGATGTTTTTCATAACAATCTACCTTATTGTCCATGATACTTTATTATTTACGCATTTCAATAGCATTTTTCATGTGGGCATTATTACATTAATTACTCTACATGACAACATACATACACAAAGGCGGGGAACAAGGTGACTCATGATTATTTTTCATGATGATCTTCCTTATTGTTTTTCATGATGATCCATTTTATTATCCATGACATTAGATTATCAGTGGTGAGTACATTTCAAGAGAAATCAGACAATAGGTTCAGACAATAGGTTCAAGGTTGCATCAAGTCTAAGTTTAGAACTGTAAGTGCAATATTTAACCTAGATAATTAGAAAGGAGCCTCATTTATTTATTTTCAATAAAAAAACACCGAAACTAATAATCTCAAAATAGTGAGGTTACTAAAATATTAAGAAGATAATTAAACTTATTGTCTAATTTTATTAAAACTTTGTAGAATTACATTATAGTAATAAATTAAAAAATTAAGCTCTATTAATGGGATAAGAGACAAAAATGATACTTGTCAAAATCCCAAATGGACACTGTTAGTACCTCATTTTTCACTTCCCAGAACTTGCATTTCTCTTTGCCCAAATCCATTTATTTTTTGTTTTGGAATATCTTGAGTTTGTCCCTTTGTAAAATATGTGTTCTCAAGCATTTTGTGTCATTTTGAAAATCCAAGGAAATTCAAAAAGTGACTAAGGCATGAAAAATAGATAAGAAAGAAAGAAAAAAGGAAGTGTTCCTAGCCGGAAGGAAATCCCCAATGGACAGGAACAAGGTCATATGCTGCCTTGTTCCTGGCTGCCGATGAATCACCAACAGATAGGAACTCGGCCATAAAGCAAAAAGTTGTAGGTTTTAAAATTTGTTTCAAGTATTTTCTCTAGCCTACAACTGCAAAAACACGTCCCTGTCCCCCAAAATTGTATCATTAATGTATTCAAATGTAGATTTGAATATTGTGGAATTTAATGCAAGGTAGATGGATTTTAAACAAAGTCAACATGTTGTTTGAGTGCCAAAGGAAGTTGATGTGAATTAATGTTGGGTGGATGGGTAGGTGTTTGGCACCCAAATGCGAGCTGGAAGGTGCATAGGTAGAAGAAAATTAATTGCGGTAGTCAGTTGCCCTAACTTTTGGCACCTAGGCACAACATTAAGTTTCTACTATATATACATTAAAAAAGAATGCAAAATGATTGGTCGTTGAACTGATTGTTTGGTCTGTTTGTGCTTCAAGGTGAGTCTCAAACAACAAATCATGTTGGTCTAGCATGCATATGAATTGAATCTGTTATCCAATTTGGAGGAAGGTCTTTAATGCACATTTTATGTGACGGTACGTCTCCATGGCATTTTGTAACAATTATAGGAATATGTAATTGCAATTGTATATTTCCTTCACCATATTTGCCAGTGTGATTGTAACCAAGGCTAGATGAATGTGACAGCTTCTAAAGCAATACAAATATTTTCTATTGGTCTCTCCTTTGTTGCAAATGAATTGTTGCAAGTATGTTAGGGATTACTGAGTATGTCCGCTTTGTGAAATATATTCTTGGGTTTACATGTGAATGCATTCCATGTTCTGTTGATGGTCGTTGAATGTTTTCCCCTTTTCCCTGCATCTTATGACTCTGTTGCCCAATGGAGTAGGCACCGGTCCATATTGGGGAATGATCAATCACCTTTCATTTATCAAATTTATGTCCTGTTCATTGTAGTAGTAGTAGTAGGTTTAGTTTAGGGTTTTACATGCTGCTCATGACTTAGTTTAATAACCAAGGAGAAATTTGAAGTAATATATAACTGTTTAAATCATGTGAGGGTCATGTTATGCATGTATGCATCTTGTCACTATGTATAGAACATCAAAATGAATGTATCTTGTGGGAATATGAATGTTGTCATTTATGGGTACATGTGCAAGATCTAATCAACTTTGTGAAGAGGTTAAATGATGTAGCAAGCTTGTTTTAATTTAGTGACAAATATGGGAATCAAAACAACAACCTAGGTATTGTTGTATTTTTATAAATTTGATATTACTCTGTATTGTGATTAATCCCTATTAAGGGATACCTCTAGGAACACCCTCCTAAGTCTAGCTAAGCTTGAAGTGAAGAGGTGTTTACCCACTATTATCAATTGGCTGAAATCATGCTCTACCTGTTGATAAATCACTTTCCAATCATCTTGATGACACCCCTGGCCTAGGTGATTGGGTAAAGTTTTAGGGTTTTAGATTGTGGTTATTTTGGGAACCAACATTTTGGCGTCATTGCCAGGGATGAATTAAAAGGTTGTTCTATTTTATACACCTCTATAACAGTCATTAAAGTTTGCATCAATTTGTTATATACATTTTGTTGCATGTAGTGTTTGGCCTCCCATCAACTTACGCCAACATTTTGGCACTGTTGTTGGGAAGAAGTTAAGGGTTTAAAAAATGAAATGAAGACTCTGTTGGTAATTAGACCCAAAAAAAGTTTCAGCCTTGGTGGTTAGGTTGGCTCTAAGGTCTTTCCTCATCTAGTGAGGTGGCAACTCTACACTATTGTTTAGTTTTTCTACTGTTGTTGGTGTCTGTTGATAGTGCAACAAATTTCATCCATCTAGTGCAATAGCAGGATAAAGGTATTTAAAATTGTTTCTTCTTCCCTTTTCTCAAGCAAGAGTTATTTTACAATTAAATTATTTTAGAATGGATGCAATTCTTCTTTAGTATGATGCATGCTTTAAAGTCATGGCTTCTTAGCACAATGGTAAATCTAGGGCTGATCTTTCATATGCTTTATCCAATGTTTCACACCCCGAATACTTGGAAGATGAGGATGCATATGACTCCTATGATGAAGCCTCATCTTGTTATTCAGACTTCCCTAGGTCTTGCATTCCTTTGTCCCAATGTTAAATGCCTATGCAAAAACAAAATGAGTTGGCTAAGTTGTAACATGAAACTGAAAAAGGAAATCAACTGCTTGAATCCTTGTTGTAGCAAGAAGAGGAAATTAGAAAACAAATTAAGCTGCCCAAGTCTAGTGCTCAATCCTATGCCCAACCTATTGTCACTAATTGCTCATATTTTTACCTCATCCCATCACCAATGACACCACATATAAATAGCTAGACCTATCATGGGTTGATTATGAAAGACAATCCATACCTAACAAGATATATATCAAATGCCAATCTTTGATGGGTGTAAATTTTATGACGGGGAGGCACATGTTAATGCATGTTCAGATTTTATGGACAAATTTCAATTTGATGATGAAGACATATGGATGCAGTTCTCTGTTTGGTCACTATGTGGACATGCATGAAAGTCGCTCGGTGGTTTTCTTGAGCATCATTTTGCCTCTTGGAATGATCTGGTGTCTACATTTGAAAAGTTTGCAAGTGGTTTAGACCTTGCTTTTCTTGTTCAAGACTTGAAAAAATTAAATGTTTTGAGGGTGAATCCAACATTGAGTTCAATCACTGGTTTGTCATTACATTAACAAAAAATTTGGATGCTTTCAAACCTATTGTCCCAACATGCATTTGTATGTTTTTTGAGTCTTATGATGTTGGGTTGAGTTTAGTGCTGGATGACTTGAAGCAAGCTTACTTATGCCTTGATGTCTTGGTTAGAATGAGAAATGAGTATATTGTTGAACTGTTGTCCCCAAAGGTAAATATTGATAAAAATGAATTAATGGCAAGCGACAATACAATGAGTCAGTTTGGTTTTACATTTGAAAGGGCAGGACAACATGATACAATGTAATTTGATGTTGTTACTTTGCCATTTGTTTCCTAGCCTGAGGTCAAGGATGATAGTGGTATGCATGCACTTGATGATAACCGATTGAGGTAGGTAATAGTGCATGTATTTGCCTCTATTATGAGGATGCTGACATGGACATGTTTGATGGAATGGATGTAACATTGGAACAGATTGACAATGCGGTTAGGAGGATTGAAGTGAATGATAGTGCATCACAGTAATGCATATGGTGAGGCTAGTGTTGACACTAATTTATGCTTGGGTGGGTCAGTTCATGGTCTTGAAAATGATGAATATTCATTTGATGAATTCCCAGGCATTATTCTTCTTAACAGTGGTATTGATGTTATTGAGGTAACTGAGGAAGTTGAAGTGAAAAAAATTTGTTTCTCTTTAGATGTGCTTCCTTGCTTTCTTGAGGATGATGCCCACACCTTCATTATTGCAAATGAGAATAAATATAAGCATGAAGGTGTGCATGGTCATGTTCTTGTCCCAAGTTGTGAAGCATTGAATCTTGCTGAATTTGTAGAACTTGGTATGGAACAACTATCTTATACGGATGTGAATTGCATTAAGGATGCATTTTTGGGCTCATTGGTTGAGCATGATGGTGATAATGATGCGTGTTATCATATGGATCAGATTTCTTTCTCGCTTAAGGATGAAGAAGAACAAATCATTGGTGAATTTCTTGACAATAGTGTTGTTGCAGCAGGTCATGTTGAAGACCCTAAACATAGAGGCAATTTGAAGATGACGAGTCTTCATTGGAAGTGCCTCCAATTTCTGAGTTGTATGTTGATGGTGTTGAAGTGGAATTGAATCACATTTTTGATTCAATCATGGAGGAATATGTCAACATTTGTGGTGTAGCTAGGTCACAAAATCGTGAGCAGTTACATGATATACCCCAGCTTGAATTTGTGCCAAAATTGGATCCACTTCAGCTTGGTGTCCAAGAAGATAATTTTGTTCATGCTGATCTTTGTGCATGTGTTTGGATGTCCATCATGTTGCCAAGGAGCTTGAGGGAGAGTTTTACAATGCAGCCCAATAGGATGGTGATTCATATTTTTTTGTGGTTGCCATGTCTTGATGGAAATCACTTCTTCCAACATGGTGACATAAAAAGTCATAGTTTGCTTGCACATGTTTGGAAGAGGCCTATTTATTATTGCTTAGAGATGGATGTAATTTTAGCCCGAGGATGCCCAGTTCTTTCTTCAAGTTGGTTTTTGATAGAGGCAAGTAGTATCTTTCCCCTTTCGTAGGGTTTCCCTACCTCATGTTACAATTTTGATTCATAGCTTTCCCTTGTTGTCTATGTGCTTTCACACCATTGGTTGTGTTGTCTTATATAAATCTTCGTTGTGTTGCCTTGTACATATATTGCTTGTGTGTGTGTGTTTTTCTACCCTCCCATCCTCGTGTTTTAGTTTTTGGTTTGCTCGGAGATAGTTGGTTCTCGCTATGCCATGTTTGCCACACATCCCTAACCAAAGCCAGTGTTAGTCCCTCATTTTTTCACTTCCCAGAAAGTTTGCATTTCTCTTTGCCCAAATCTATTTATTTTCTATTTTAGAATATCTTGAGTTTGTCCCTTTGTAAAATTTGTGTTATCAAGCATTTTGTGTCATTCTAAAAATCCAAGGAAATCCAAAAAGTGACTAAGACATGAAAAACAAATAAGAAAGAAAGCAAAAAAGGAAGTGTTCCTAGCTGACAGGAAATCCCTGACAAATAGGAACAAGGTCAAAAGTGGCTTGTGTTACCTTGTTCCTGGCCATCAGTGATTCACTAACGAATAGGAACTTGACCAGAAAGCAAAAAGGCACAAGTTTTTAAATGTGTTTCAAGTTTTTTCTTTGATTTGCAATTGCAAAAATGCGTTCCTGTCTCCCAAAATCATGCCATTAATGTATTAAGATGCGTATTTGAATATTGTTGAATTTAATGCAAGGTAGATGGATTTTAAACAAAGTCAAAATGTTGTTTGAGTGCCAAAGGAAGTTGATGTGAATTAATGTTGGGCCGATGGGTAGGTGTTTGGCATCTAAACACAAGCAAACAAGTGCTATACACTTCAAAATGTGACTCGGTAGTGCAGGGTGGTTGAGTCAACTTTGACGGAGCACACTGACCCTCCTGCTTGCCACAGATGAACCTCCATATCACTCTCTCTCTTGTGATAGAATCTAGTTGAGAGGAGGCGAGACACGGGGGCGGTCCTAATCGCTTGGGAGCTGGGCTTCACAGAGGGTAGTTGGTCGGTCCTGGGGCCTTTCTTAGGGGTTGTTTGCTATGTTATGTTCAATGACCATTGTTGTGAAGATAATGATATGACCTGAAGGGTTACTAGTCACCAATCTTCTATTTGGGTTTCCAAGATTCCAACACCTGTTTGATTTTTTGTCATAATCATTTATAAGTCTAATGTGCCAGAATCTTTCCTCTCTTGCTTGGAGGAGTTGTTGGATGCGATGTCTTTGTTCAAATAACCTAAGCCTATGTTCTTTCTCTTTAATTGTTTGTTGTGCTTTTTGAGGCCTAGGGTGGATAGCTTTGATCTCCTTTAGGATCACTCTCACCCACTCACCTCTACGTACATGACACATTCGTATGCCTAAATAGAGAAACTTCATTTGAGTTTACCATGAGTTGACTTTGTGTTGACTTAGTGTGAATACCTAAGGTTTGCTTTGATTTTCACTTTGAATGTTGAATAGGTTGACCTCATGATGGAATCGAGTGGTTTTCTGCTTGCTTGTTTTGTTTTTATTGTTTTTTTATTGTTTTCAATGGTGTTTTTGATGTTTTTGTATGAATGCAACTAAATGTATGCAAAATGATATTTTTGTTCTTTTCTTTGATTTTTGGAATGAAAGTGAACTAATTAATCTAGGAAATCAAATATGAATGCAATCAATTGTGAATTAACCTAATGCAATTGATCTATGTTTTTTTTGTTTTTTCTGAAGGTCTTTTCCAACTATTCTAAGAAATGAAAATGCAGAATTATAAATCTAATCTGATAATGAAATGTACTTGAAACAAACTAATTAAATACAATCTAACTATCCTATCAAGGAAATTGCAACAATCAAATTACTATTTCCAAGAATAAGATTTTGATTATCTAATTACTACGAAAGTATAAAAGAACCTAAAACTGAAGGCGCATGAGCCTAGCGTATCCTCAGAGATCCTTTTTTGGCAACCTTTCCTTCCTTTGTAGCAACAGGGTACTCCTCTTGGTGACAGGGATTAGATTGAAATTGATTCGAACAAAAGCTTGTGAAAGCTTGAATTGAGCTATGAGAGCTTGGATTGAAGCACTTGGGCTTAGCAAATGGCTAGCATATCAACACTATATGAAGCTTTTTGAAAAGCTTGGGCAAAATAACAATAAGCAAAAAGCTCATAAGTCTTGTAGCAAGCATGAATATGCTAGTGGATCTAAAAAGCTAAGCAAAAATGTGATTGCAATAATAAATTAGCCTCCCTTTGAGAAAGCTTTGAAACTTGGCAACAATGAAGACTAATGAAATGAAAGCTTTGAAGCTTTGAAAAAATAAAGAAAGAAATTAAGAAAGAGGCTCAAAGGCCTATGAAGAAGCTTGTGAAGATGAGAAGAACATTATCCAACTTGAGAAATAATAGAGAGGTGAGGGGTATTTATAGGTTGGATGGTACACAAGAGAGGGAAATTGATTGGGAAGTTAACATAATTTGATTGGAGAGTCAACAAGATTGATTTCTCAATGAACTCAATTGATTAGGCAGTAGACTAAGTTGATTGGGAGTGAACATGCTTTGATAGCCTTTCATAGAAGAAGAAATGGAGTTAGAATGAGATTGACTAAGAGATAAGAAGAATTGATCTATGAATTTGAAAGGAGTGATTGGAGTCTTGAATTGGTTAGGAAAAGTTGATGATCAGTTAGGGAAGGTGACTCACATAATTAGGACTCAATTTGGAGCAAATTTGGGTCAAAATGGAGCTAATTTTGAGTCCAAACTAAAGAGGAACTCGCACTCAAAAACAACGTGATCTCCCCTTTTACCAGGGTGGTAGCCTAGGGGGGCCATGGTCAAAAGGGTGGTGACCAAGGTCAGATGGGGGTCTGGGTGAAAACAAAGTCATGGAGAATGATCTCGAGAGGCTAAAGAAGACACTTGGCAACTTTGTTTTGCCAAAAGATGCCAGAAAAGGGTGGTTACCCATATTATCAAGGTGGTCCTTCGGGGGGACCCAAAAATAAAAGAGGGACCAAGGCAGAATGAAAGGTGGACAGAAGCTAGGGTTGGAGATGAAATTAGCATGTTGATTTGAGGTCCCTAGAGGTCAGAAAAAGATTAAATAGGTCAACAGGACATATGTTCCCTAAGATATGACACTTGTAGGTCTTGTGACAAGGCCAAAAAGTGAAGAAAATAAAGAGTTGACAAAGGAAGAGTCAATAATGGACAAAATGTTAGCCAGGGGATAACAAAGGAAGAAAGAAGAGGGGAAATCCAATCCACGTGTCATCAAGAGGAACGCTTGTTGAGAAGTCATATATACACCCTTATATGTACATGTTTAGGATCACAACACATCATAAGATTACCATGTAGGCCCATACGTCTTTTTAGTGCTTACATATTTGCCCCTCAAAGATGATAGTTTATATGAAAGATAAGTACCGTTCTCGAACTAGACCTTTACTTGTTGTCGATTTCCTGCAATTGTACTTGCAATGAGAAGCATCGGTTCAACATTTAAAACATTTTTACAATAGATACTAAATTTGAAATGATTAAACAAACCGTCAATCACGTTGTATGTATACCTGAGTCATTTTGTTCAGTAGGGGACTTGTAAAGATGCAAGCACACAAAACGAGGGTGCAAAAGCACTATAAAAGCTAAAAAATATTCTACAAATGCATCAAATGAAACTAAGCTAATAGAAGTAGAGAGTGGAAAAATCTGAGAGAGAGAGACCAAACGGTGATCGAATTACACAAGCAGACAGTCAACGGAAAGCTCTCGATGAGGGGATCATGAAGATGGATGCGAATCTTTCATCCGTTGAGAAACAAGTATGCAAAGAGTGAAAAACCCTCTTTCAAACCCTATTTTTTATTTTTGTCGATTTCTGTCAAACTAATTTGTCATTGCCAAATTTTTTTGTTGCTAAATGTTGTCTTTGTAGTTCTAGCATGTTTTAGCCTTTTCATTTGTCAAAATTGGTGCATTTTTGATGTTTTTTAGTCAAGTTTTATCGCGTGGGGATGCCTAGACTGGTCAGTCAGTTTGACAAGGTTGATCCCCCAAGGGGACCATGTTGTTAGGTAGGTCACTCGGGGGGTGACCATGTTGCAATGTGGTCACCCAGGGGGATTGGGCCTGGTGAATTGAGGGATCGGGTCTAAATGATTCTACGTGTCTTGCTTCATTTGGGAATGTCATCAACACTCTAATTTTATCACTAACTCTTCGTTTAGTTACAATTTTTCATGAAATATATGCTTTTTTGTGGATTTTTGCAAGTTTTACGATTTTTTTAGGATTTTATGAGTTTAGATAGATCTAACTTATGGTTCCTTATGTGCAATAGGATATGTGGATTTGATGGAATATAGCACACGAGTAGTTATGGATTGGTGAGGCATATGAGGCTCTTTCTTCAAGAGATCTATCCCGCTTGAAGAAAGTTGGCTTGGATAGAGTTTCAGTGGTTCATCCTTCTTCACGTATTTGTTGTGATATCTTGACTTACTAGGATGCAGATAGGAACACCTTTAGGTTCCTGCAAGTTTCAGGAGAGTGGACCATTACTCTTTATGATGTGTACCGTATCCTTGGGGTCCCTGTGAGGGGAAAATAACTTATCTTGCATGAGAGAGAGAGAGTCAAAGGGAGAGAGACTAGCTTGGGCCGCTATCGTGGGGGTGGATAACCCAAAAGAGCCAAAAGGGGTACAACTTACTTCAGTCTCTGACTTGGTGATTTTGCCCCTATGAAAGTTTCTCATTGGTTTGATTACATCCAGACTCTTAGGGGACAAGGGGTTAGTGAGACTTCGATGGTGTTGGGCACCCATCATACAACATATCAAGAATGACACAATATTTTCTTGGGTGTTGATATCTTAGCCATGGTCTATCAAGATTTCTATCGTATTGCGAGACGAGGGGCACTTGCTTTCAACCATCCCTCTTTGGTCATGACATGGATTTTTGAGCATATTTGTCCATACAAGAAGGGTATGCCCCTTTTCGATCCTAGATTATCAAGATCTTTGTGATGGAGTCATCTTGGCTACTTTGATTCTAGTATGAGCATAGTGGTGACTTTGACAGATGATGACTTCATCATCAACCCTTATGTTGACATGGAGGGTTTGTGGTCAGGAGATAGACATATTTGAGACTATTGCAGAGAGGTCACACACCTGATGGACAAACTTGGTGTAGTTGAGGCACATTATTCCCATCGAGTCCTTCAATAGTTTGGGGAGGACTATCCAGATGATCTACCCTCAGTCCCTACTTGTTACAGATCTATTCAGGAGATGGGGGAGGCTGAGGAGAGGATGATTACTTGGACACCTTTGACTCTTGGAGTCCCTATTACTAGGTCAGTTCGTGTTGCACAGTCACGACAAAGACATGCGAGAGGACCTCAATCTCATGGATTGGTGGTCATGGAGGAGATCGAGGATTCAAGTGATGAGGAGTATGATCCTTTGAGAAACAAAGGTGGCAAGCAACAAGTTGGGTAAGAGGTTGAGATATCCTTAGATGATATGGTAGCTTCAGAGACTAATCCCCCAACCCATGACCTAACCGATCCTGATGAGGCCATGAGGTGTTTTGATCCTACTTGGCAGCCTGGTGACACTCGTAAGTATCCTCTTCTTCTTTCCTACCTTTTATTGCTTCTTCTTTTTGGTTTTAAGTTAACACTCTTTCTTTTCTTTCTTAGGTAGCACCAAGGAGTGGAGGGCCTTCTTCTGTGATACTTATGTAGATTTGGTGGCTCCCCTCACTGGTTACTCATGCGAGCATCTACTCATTGATCCTCACTTTCTTGCTAGGGCTAGTCGACACACTGACATATTTGTGCCTACTTATCATGGTTTCCAGTAGAACCTTGCTTTGAGAGCCAAGATTCACACTATCAAGGGCGAGAATGTCATTCTTTGAGAGATGGCTTGTTTGGGAGTTTGACAATCTGATTCATGATCTAATCAAACTGGTCCTTCTCATTCTCAGGCTCCTAGTAGGGTTCCTCATTCTCACATATCTCATGGAGAGTCCAGCGCTATTCGGCCTAGGAGGAGTCCTTATGGCTCTACTGGATAGAGCCAACCTTAGAAACCTTTTTCCTTCTTTCATATCCTACCCCCTTGCATGGGGAGACTTGCTTCTTATGAGAGCATTTTGCTTCTAGCTCTTGTTTCTCCTTTTTTTGTAGCGGCTTTAAGCTTTAAACTTTTGATGTATTGTTGAAAAATTATTCTTATGGTCATAACTATTGTATATGCTTATCTCTTGTGCACTTTAGAATTTTTAGAATTCTTGTTTATTTAGATCTCTAACTCTAAGGATGAATGCATAATGGTTATGACATGCTTTTGATCTTTCTTAGAATATATGTGAATGAAATGAATTATATGAAACGCAGAGACACATAATGTAAACATGCTTCTACTTCTATGAAATGCCATGAGTTATGACATTGATTTTATTGCTTTGGATCCTTTTCTAATTTTGATATGAATGCATGATGGAACAAACAGTGTGGCTGCTCTTTAGTGAGATTTTTGATTTAGGGGGTTGCAAATTTTTTTGGTATAGGAGACCTATTTACCTGCAAGTGGGGATGGAGTGCTTTTGAATTTTGAGCTTTGCTAGAGGCTGAACACCGATTCTTATCTAGATAAGACAATTTGACACTAACAAATTTTATTGGTGTTCATTAGACTTAGATCATAGATGGAAAACAAGATAGACATGGGGTAAAGGAAATAGGGAAAAATAAGGCCCCCAAGATAGAAGATGGGCCTAAAAACCATTAAATCGTTGGCTTTGTTGAGCTAGTGCATGTGTGTGCTTTGTACCTTTCTCTTTTATTTTCTTTGATAGAATGTCACCCTTGAAGCTTCGAGCTTAGATTTATCTCCACCCAAGGGTACATTCATTTAACAATATTCTCTATATAACTCATTTTTTTTCTCTTTTTTATGCTTTTGTTCTTTTTTTAAAAAATATTTTTGTAATGCCTCACTTGATTTTCTCATTTTTTTAATATTTTGACTTTTATGGAAATGAATGCCTTTGAACTCCATGAGTATTTTCGTTATTCAACAACTTTGGTCTCTCTATTCTCACTTTTTTTTATCACTCATTTTTTTATTCACTCGTATTTTAGATTGCTTCCTATAGAGTTATGATCTCCCTGGTGTTTTTGGCTAGGAAAGATAAGGAGTTGAGAGCCACCAAAAATTTTCATAGTTTGGTCAAACTTCCTTTCTACTAAGGAGGAATGTGGAAGGTCTACTTGCAAGATTCTATTGAGTACTATAGGTTTGAAGACTGAATTTGCCTTAGACTTAACAACATGAATCGTTAATACCAGGATCAGTGTAGAGTTAAGAGCTAAGCTTTGATTAGAATCATTGGGTAATGTAGTAAGGTAATACTGATAAGTGGTAAACATGAATTGTTATGGGATCTCAAAGGCTCAAATGGTCAACCTATACCTAAGCAACCTTAGACTCCTTACTAGGACAAAAATTGAACAAAAGCATGACACTCATAAAATGCATGATGGAATAGATTGAAGAATGCAACATTTTGATCTTTCATGATTTTATGGATTTTTGAATTATTCAATTTTATTTTTTATTTTATAGGATTTTACAATGTTTTGAGATGTTGAACTCTTCTCCTTCCATAATGCACAAGAGGTAGCATCATTTCTGATGTCTTCCTTAACTATATCTAGACCTATCCAATTTGGTCTGAACTTCGCTTGAAAGTCTTTGCAAGGACATTCGAAGACTTGGTGTAAAAGTGTTTTTGTATTTATTGAGGAGTTTTGTTTACTCACATGTTTCATTATTTGATGATTTTGCCCCCTATCTTTATCATTTTTTGTTCTTGTTGAGTTCCTTTGTTTTGAAATTAAGGGGCAATTGGAGTTGGTGTTGACTCTCCCAGTTTCTATGTGGGTTTTGGTTCTTCTTCTTTAGTCATGATTTCAATCATATGAATGTTTATGTTTGGCTCGATTGGAATGGCCACTAAGTTGAATGGAGCATAAGATTTTGTTGAGTGGGGATCGAAGGGAAATTCTCCTATTGCCCCCTTTCCTATACATTTTGAGGTCTTGGCTATGTTTTCAATTTGTTTAGGTGTCTCTCCTTTTTCTAAAGTGTTGATTTTTGGGTCATTGGTGGTTTCCATGGTCTTTCCCTTCTTTTTGATTTTTTTAACTCTATAAAGGCTGGAAGGATCAGGATCTCCTTTGATGATGTGGGTTTGTCCTATGTGTGAGAAGTGTATTTCTTGAAATAGTGTGGAGGGAATTGCCCTCAACCTATGGATCCAAGACCTTCCTAGGATCAAGTTGTAAGTGGTTTCTTCATTTACGACATAAAATTTAGTTGGGAGGGTTTTGGGACCCAATTTGATTTGAAGATTAACCTTACCCATGGTTCGAATGCTTGGGTTATCATGAATTCTAAGGATGGAAGTTTCTTTTGTGATTTGAGTTTTGTCATAACTAATTCTTTGAAAAAGAGAGAAAGGGACTATGTTGATTGCAGACTTATCATCAATCATTACACGTTTAATGGAATAGTCCTAAACTTGGACTATCAAATGGAGGGGGAGATCACCCTGTTTAGTTATGTCATTATCTGAGGGTAACTTTTCAAAATCAAATGTTGAAGAACACTTTTCACTTGGAGTGTTTTGAACTAGATGGCCTAGATTTGAGGATTTGAAGAGAGCGTTCTTGTACGTAGGAGAAATCTTGAGAAGTTCTAACATGTGAGAAAAAAATTGAATTGTTGGAGGTGTCATCTAGTCATTCTAGTCCTTGGGTGACACAAATTTCTTGATCTTTATCTAATTCCACAAGGCCTAGAAGGTGTTTTGATCAAAGGCATTTTGATGGCTTTTGGGACTATTTCCTTCATCTTGTGAGAATGTGTCCATGAATGCTTTTTGTTGACATTTTGGGAGGTTTGATATGAAGTGATGGTACCATCGACATGACTTGATATCATACCCCATTCTCTTGTGAAATGAGAAATGTTTATCATGATGTGATCTTGAGGCTTATGATGATTGTTGTATGACTGCTTGTTGATTCTCAAGGGATAGTTGTTGACATTTTGGTTCCCCAAATTTGTATGATTGTCATAGTCATAATTATTGTTGTTTCTAGATGTTGAAGTGTTTGTTGAACCATCTATGTCTTGATCATTTGTTGAGGATTTGTTATTTATATCATGGTTTATCAACCTTCCATTGGCATCATACTTCTTTCTTCTGCTATCAATAGCAGCTTGTTCAATTCTAAGGGAACTTTTGAGTGCTTCTTCGTATGATTTGTAAGGGAGTTTTGGGACTTGTTATCGTATGTCATTATTGAGAGCATGTAAGAAGAGATCACAAAGTTCTCTATGATCCATGTTTAGTGCGCTTGTTGAAGAATAGAGAACTTTCCTCCATCGTGTGATAAAGTGTGCAACCGATTCATTATTTTCTTGCTTGATCATTAAAATTTTTTGTATTCCTATCTTAACCAGTTTGTTTATGTTGAAGGAAACCAAAAATTAATTGATGAGTTGCCTAAAAGAGTGGATCGATGCTTCTGGAAGTCGATAGCACCAATCTAGAGTGATACCATCCAAAGTCTTTGGAATTTTTTTTGCTACCACCCCATCTCAAGGATGGAGTTCCCGCACTACCATGACATAAGCCTTGATATGAGAGTCCAGATCACCCTCTCCTTTAAATTTTGGAAGCTTACGGAGAGGATGTGGTAGTATGGCTTGACAAATGTTGTAGTCAAGAGGCTCCTTTAAATACTCAAGGTATGTTCCTAGGTGGGGGTTATGCATAGAGGGTCTTATTCCTCCAAACATTAGCCCTTCAGGTGGATCTTGTTGTGCTTGTTGAAAGGGTATGCTAGATTGTTGATATCCTGAAAAAGTCAGATAACTAGATGGTGTCATATTTGTGTTTTGAAAATTGGGTGGGATCGTTCATGGTTGATTTTGTGCTATAGGAATCCCCCCTATTTGATTGAGACTTGTCATGTTGGATGATGAGGGAAAGGGAGACATGAATGTTTCATGTGAGTTCGGATGAGGGGGATTTTGTGTTGTCCCTAGGTTTGATTCAATCTTATCAATGAAAGGATTTCCCTGTGCCCTAGGTTTTTCTTGAATTTTGCTTTGACAAACTTGTTCAACATTTCTAGCTTCAAGGGTCCTGATTTGTTGGACCAAGGTTTCTATAAGGTCTGTGAGTGAGGCTTCCTTCGTTCTTTGAGTTTTACAACCTTGAGATGGATTGCTTTGTATTGGGGTTTGACTAGTTCTTTTTTATGACACTTGACATGTCATGGGTCTTTTATCTTGATGTGCTACACAAAGGTATTTTTGTACCTCCCAAGCTTCTTGTAAGCTCTTCTTTTGTCGACTCACCTCATTGTCCATTTGGGTGGTCATTTTCTTATGGCTTGTAATGGGTTGGTCTTGTTGATGGATCTCAGCTCGAACACTCACTTAGCATGTTTTGATTTTGTCAATGTTATGGGGATATTGTTGGATCCCCTTTGAGTCTTTCGAGTTTGATTGATTTGAGATTGAAGATATTGGATCTAAATGTGTGCTAGTTTCATTGGAGGGGCAATTCCCTTGAACTTTGTGTGACTTTGTCCTAGATTGAGGGTGTAGGAAACACCAAGAAATGAATGAAATGAAGATGGACATGAAAGATGAACATGGAATGAAAGAAGCATGTAGAAACACAAAAGATCCCATTAGAAGTTTTTGTTTTTCACGTCGGGTTCACCAAAATATGTACACTTCAAAATGTGACTTGGTAGCATGGGGAGGTTGGGTCAACTTTGATGTAGCACACAGACCCTTCTCCTTGCCACGAGTGAACCTTCACATCACTTTCGCTCTCGTGGTAGAACTTAGTTGAAAGGAGTGAGACACGGGGGTGGTCATGTTTGCTTGGGAGCTGGACTTTGCGAAGGGCGGTTGGCTGGTCCTGGGGCCTTTCTTGGGGGTTGTTTGCTATGTTATGCTCAATGACCGTTGTTGTGGAGATAATGATATGACTCAAAGGGTCACTAGTCACCAATCTCCTATTTGGGTTTTTGAGATTCCAACACTTATTTGGTTGTTTGTTGTAATCATTTATAAGTCTAATGCACCAAAATCTTTCCTCTCCTACTTGGAGGAGTTGTTGGATGCGATGTTTTGTTCAAATAGCCTAAGCCTATGTTCTTGTTCTTCAATTGTTTGTTGTGCTTATTGAGGCCTAGGGTGGATAGCTTCAATCTCCTCTAGCATCACCCTCACCCACTCACCTCTAAATCCAGGGCACATTTGTATGCCTAAATAGAGAGAGTTGGTTTGAGTTTACCATGAGTTGAATTTGCATTGATTTAGTGTGAACACCTAAGGTTTGCTTTAATTTTCACTTTGAATGTTGAATAGGTTGACCTCGTGATGGAATAGAGGGGTTTTGTGCAGCTTGCTTGTTTTGTTTTTCTTGTTTTTCTATTATTTTTAGTGTTTTTGATGTTTTTGTATGAATGCAACTAAATGTATGCAAAATGATATTTTGCTCTTTTCTCTAATTTTTGGAATGAAAGTGAACTAATTAATCTAGGAAATCAAATATGAATGCAATTAATTATGAATTTACCCAATGCAATTGATATATGTTTTTTTTGTGTATTTTCTGAAGGTCTTTTCCAACTATTCTAAGAAATGGAAATGAAGAATTATAAATCTAATCAAACAATGCAATGTACTTGAAACAAACTAATTAAATGCAATCTAACTAGCCTATCAAGGAAATTGCAACAATCAAATTACTATTTCTAAGAGCAAGATTTTGATTATCTAATTACCATGAAAGCATAAAAGAACCTAAAACCAAAGGTGCATGAGCTTGGTGTATCCTCAGAGATCCTTTTTGGGCAACCTTTCCTTCCTCTGCAGTAGAGGGGTACTCCTCTTGGCGACATGGATTGGATTACAATTGATTCGGATGAGAGCTTGTGAAATCTTGAATTGAGATACGAGAGCTTGGATTGAAGCACTTGGGCTTATAAAATGGCTAGTGTAACAACGTTGTATGAAGCTTTTTGAAAAGCTTGGGCAAAATAACAATAAGAAAAAGGCTCATAAGTCCTATAGCGAGCATGAATATGCTAGTAAAGAGTAAAAGCTAAGGAAAAACATGATTGCAATAATGAATTTGCCTCCCTTTGAGAAAGCTTTGAAACTTGGCAATAATGAAAACTAATGAAATGAAAGCTTTAAAGCTTTGAAAAACTAAAGAAAGAAATGAAGAAAGAGGCTCAAAGGCCTATGAAGAAGCTTGAAAAAGCTTGTGAAGATGAGAAGAGCATTCTCCAACTTGAGAAATAATGGAGAGGTGAGGGGTATTTATAGGTTGAATGGTACACGAGAGGGGGAAATTGATTGGGAAGTTAGCTCAATTTGATTGGAGAGTCAACATGATTGATATCTCAGTGAACTCAATCGATTAGGCAATAAATTGGGTTGATTGGGAATGAATACATGCTTTGATAGCCTTTCACAAAAGAAGAAATGGAGTTAGCATGAGCTTGATTGAGAGATAAGAAGAATTAATGTGTGAGTTAGAAAGGAGTGATTGGGAGTCTTGAATCAGTTAGGAAAAGTTGATGATCAATTAGGGAAGGCGACTCACATAATCAGGGTTCAATTTAGAGCAAATTTGGGTCAAAATGAATGTAAATTTGAGCTCCAAATTGAAGAGGAACTCACTCTCAAAAATGACGTGATCCCCCTTTTACCAAGATGGCCACCTGAGGGGACCATGGTTAAAAGGGGGTGACCAGGGTCAGATGAGGGTCTGGGTGAAAACAAAGTCATAGAGAATGATCTTGGGAGGCCAAAGAAGACACCTGGCAACTTTGTTTTGCCAAAAAGATGCCAGAAGGGTGGTCGCCCATATTACCAAGGTGGTCCCCCCAGAATAAAAGGGGGGACCAAGGCAGAATGAAAGGTGGACATAAATTGGGATTGGAGATGAAATTAGCATGTTGATTTGAGGTCCCTAGAGGTCAGAAAAAGTTGAAATAGGTCAACATGACATAGGTTCCCTAGGATATGACACTTGTAGGTCTTCCGACAAGGCCAGAAAGTGAAGAAAACAAAGAGTTGACAAAGGACAAATCAATAATGGATAAAATTTCACAAGTTAGATAGGGGATAACAAAGGAAGAAAGAAGAGGGGAAATTCAATCCATGTGTCATCAAGAGGAACACTTATTGAGAGGTCATATATACATGCTTACATGTACGTGTTTAGGTTCACAACTCATCATAGGATTACCATGTAGGTCCATGCATCTTTTTAGTGCTTACAGGTGTGTAGGTAGAAGAAAATTAATTATAGTAGTCGTTTGCCTTAATTTTTGGCACCTAGGCCCGACATTAAGTTTCTGCTATATATACATTAAAAAATAATGCAAAATGGTTGGTCGCTAAACCAATTGTCTAGTCCGTTTGTGCTTCAAGGTGAGTCTCAATCAAAAAATCACGCTGGTCTAGCGTGCATATGGCCTAAATTTGTTCTAGAATTTAGAGGAAGGTCTTTAATGCACATTTTATGTGGTGGTATGTCTCCCCGGCATTTTGTAACAATTTTTGGAATATGTAATTACAATTGTATATTTCTTTCACCACATTTGCTGGTGTGATTCTAATAGAGGTTAGATGAATGTGACAACTTCTAAAGCAATACAAAGATTTTATATTGGTCTCTCCTTTGTTGCAAATGAATTGTTGTAGTTATGTTAGGGATTACTAAGTATGTCCACTTTGTGAAATGTATTCGTAGGTTTACATGTGAATGCATTCCCTGTTCTATTGATGGTTGTTGCTGAACATTTTCCCCTTTTCCTTGCATCTTATGACTCTGTTGCCCAATGGAGTAGGCGCTGATCCATATTGGGGAATGATCAATCACCTTTCATTTATCAAATCTTTGTCATGTTTGTTGTACGAGTAGGAGTAGGTTTAGTTTAGGGTTCTACATGCTGCTCATGACTCAGTTTAATAGCCAGGGAGAAATTTGAAGTAATATATAATTGTTTAAATCATGTGAGGGTCATGTTATGCATGTATGCATCTTATCGTTGTGTATGGACTATCAAAATGAATGTATCTTGTAGGAATACGTTGTCATTTATGGGTGCATGTACAAGATGTAATTAGCTTTGTGAAGAGGTTAAATGATGCAGCAAACTTGTTTTAATTTAGTGACAGATATGGGAATTAAAACAACCTAGGTATTGCCACAGTTTTATAAATTTGATATTACTCTGTATTGTGATTATTCCTTATTAAGGGATACCTCTAGGAACACCCTCCTAAGTCTAGTTGAGCTTGAAGTGAAGAGGAGTTTACCCACTCCTATAAGTTGGCCAAAATCATCCTCTACCTATTGATAATTTGCTTTCCAATCATCTTGATGATACCCCTAGCCTAGGTGATTGGGTAATGTTTTAGGGTTTTGTATTGTGGTTATTTTGGGATCCAATAGACACGCCCCCCCCCCCCCCCCCCCCCCCCCCCCCCCAACTTGGTTTCCTTAAGCTTAATTTCAATGGATCATCAAGGTGTAATCCGTGGAAAGTAGGTGCAAGGTCAATTATCATAGATGAATATGTGGCCTCTTCTTAGGAATTATAACCAATAATGAAACAAATGGATGACAATAGTAGAAGGTTTGAACATAGCTCATGCGTCTTGCCGTAAAAATTTAATTATGGAATGAGATTTTGCTATTTTCATTTAGGGATTAAATTAGGGTTCTTGTAATGGCTGACAGGCCATGACACTTTTGGCTAAAGCACTCTTAGTTAACAAGAATTCAAAAAATAAATCTCTTTCTCACTACTATTGAGAAGGAAATTGTGAGATTCACCTTTTTGCCAATCAAGGTCTAGATTGAACCATGACCTGAAAAATATTATTCTTTTTGATAAACCAGTATAACTATCATTGATTGGTGGAAAGGGAACTTTTTCCTGTACATACATTTTGATCTCATTTGGTTAAATTGGTATGTTACCAAGGGATCGGCCATTCTTTGGTATAATGTGGGTGTATTTATTTTTTTTGGGTGGAGGTGATTCATAGGATGGATGCTATAGATTTAACCCTTTTTGGTTTAATTAGTTTCTAAATTTTTTTTGGTGATCCAATCTACATTTTCATGTCTAGTTTGGTGGCTACTTTTGAGTGAGGGTTTTGTCTCTAGTTTCTCATTTTCGATGTATATCTGGTTTTCTTTACTGTTTTTGCATGGGCAGGGGACCCAATGAAAACCCTCCTAAATTATTTTAAAAAAATTCAATACATTTTTTATGACAATAATTAAAAAAAAAATACAATTGTCCATCGAAATAATCTTTGTACTCAATAAAATTCATAATAATTAATTAAAAATATTATGAACCTTTTAGAGCAGTGATTTTGATTGTTTTGCTACAGTTCAAGGAAACCAATGCCACTGTTTCTCTTTGAGTAACATCACTAGCAATAACAATGCTCTCTACCAGGATCTGCACG
Source organism: Cunninghamia lanceolata (assembly GCA_027924645.1). Classification (NCBI taxonomy): domain Eukaryota; kingdom Viridiplantae; phylum Streptophyta; class Pinopsida; order Cupressales; family Cupressaceae; genus Cunninghamia; species Cunninghamia lanceolata. Next base: position 10,905,642 of record BSBN01001272.1, on the reverse strand, counting down.
TCCGCCATATCATCCATGTCTGTTCCTACCGTAAGTATTGCCATTATCTTTTCCAACATACTATTATTCTTTCGAATTTAATTATATAGAATTAGCCCCGAAGAGGTGGATTAAGATAACTTGAATTGCATATAGTGGTGTTAAGAAAATTTAATTCCATAGAAGTAGCTCTGAAGATGTTGGTTTACATATATTGAATTGGCTATAGTGGTCTTAAGAAAAGTATTCCACAACTGTTTTCTGTAATGTATACACAGAATTTGGAGTGCCATTCTACTACTGAGTAGATTCCAAATAATATATCTGGGTTGGAGGGGAATATGAGTTCTTTTTGGAATTTTTGAAGTGATGGCCATGACAAGCTAGAACAGGGTTTAAAAGTAAGAATGCGAAATCAATTAGGGTTTTCAAGCCTCCCCAACAAACCTTTTTCTGCTAAGCAAAGTTAAAAAAAAGGAAAAAAATAATAGATAAAGTTTGTCTGAAATGTTAAACACGTGAATTCGATCTTGTCCAAATCGGGCTTACAACTGGACCATGGCCTTGGGGCTCTCTTGGACAGTTAACGGTAGCAAAATACTTACATATTGACAAAAAGTACAATTTTTGCTTGTTGTGGACAGCACTAATTAAACCTTGATTTGTTTCAACATTGTTACACTCCCTCTCCAACCTTCATCAACTTCAGTTTTGGGCTTTTTAACTGTGCTGAATCCACATTTTTATACCAAGAAAAAGTTAAAACTAAACATTCGAGAAAAGGCTATTCACAAAGCGCTTACTTTGGGATATGTATATGTGCATCCTTGAATCCGTTATTTTAATCCTCACTTGTTCTGATTTTTATAAATGTGTTCCTATGATATATTTTACATTTATACATATACATGCATGTAAATATGTACCTCACACACGTACAGTTGGTGTGTGAATATAATGTACTTCAGTTGTAGGTGGATTGGCAAAGTTTGATTTATTTGCAAGCTTGATCACGAGCAGGGTTAACAATTTGAAAGATAGATATGGTAAATGAAAAGAAATCTACTTATAGTCTTCCACGGGCTTAGTAGTAACCTAAAAGACAATCTAAGAAATCTCCTTATAGTCTCTCACGGGCTTAGTAGTAACCTAAAAGACAATCTTATACACATTGATTAATCAAGTAACATATATTTCTTAGAATCCTAAGGGTACATTGGTTGTAAGAGGATTGGCAAGGTCGAATTTACTATTGAGATATATCATGAGGTTGAGTGTACGAATTATCACTTTAGCACTTGATATTGAAAGATAGGGCAACATACCCATCTATTTATATAATATTACTGGTTTAGTCCTTTGCTGGTTATTTTATGTTGGCTTCCTATTATACAAAGGTAGGTCTACATTCAATTTTCTAAGCTATAAGGTAGGCATACATTCAATATATTACACCATAAGATAGGTCCTAAAATTATGGATCCTGCACATGGTTGGAGGCTGATTGTTTTGTGGGTTTACTTAGTTTAAACTCTTGAGATGCTCGAATTGGGCCCATTTGTAGATTTCCAGAAATGCATACAGAATTTGTATCTTTGTCAATAGAAAAGAAAAAAAATTATGGATTGGAAGGTACACAAAGCTTGCACCTACTTGGTTTCACTAAAACACAATCATCATCAAAGCCCGACAAGGAAAGATAATAATAGTGTGCATACATGCACTATCAGCATGGGACTTTGAATTATCCCAGTCTTAGAAAGAGATACTAAGCTTTCTACAATTGGGGAGACTTTGACCAAGATGAAATTTCGGATCAAAGATCTTGACCTTCATCAATCATCTAGAGAAAGAAAACCTTGCTTAAGGTACAGAATTTTAGTTAAGACTATTTTGCATTGATAAGCAGAATCTCAAAGTTTGAAAGAAGCATTGAATAGCTCCAATCAGTTTGAATAATTGCTGCAACGAATTTAATGTAGAAGTTTAGTAGATAAAGAATATACATCACTCATTTACCATGGTACATGGATATTAGTTCTCCTTACAACCTAAGCAACTAGTTTGAGTTTAGGTATGCTAGAATGGGATTTTTTTTGGGGAGGGTTGGGTTTGTTTTGGGTACATCTGTGCAAAAAACATATAAAAATCATAAATATATACATATTTGCAGCCCAAAAACAGAAATGAGTTCAGAATACTACATAACATGCATCTAATAAACAAAACTACTATAAAAACTAAAAATACTACTTTGATGTCAATTAGTCAAACTCGAATGCCAAGATAGGTATTTGTTGTTCAGTATTAAAATAATAAAATCAGCAAGTAGCGTCACATAGGTCTTTATAAAGATCATCATCATCATCATCATCGACATTAGATGATGTAGGTAGATTGGAGGAACCACAAGGAGTGCCATTGGCACTTGCACTAAAAGTATGCTGGCTATCTAACTCAAAAAATGAAGATTGTTGGGCAGCGGAAGCATCCAGATCAGCTTGCTTTGGCTCTACATCCCACAACTTTGTTGCCTCTTCATTGTAGTCACTTTGTTTGTGCAAGAGAAGGTGCAAGTTGGAATGCACATAAACTAAATCCTCTGCCTTTTTTGATGCCAATTGGTTGTGCTTTACTGAGTGGATGAAAGAGTACTCCGATTCCTCTCAAATGAAGACAATTGACAACCTATTGAGGCAAAGTTAGAGAGTTAGATTTATAAAATTATAAATGAAACTTCAAACTTGAAAAAAGCTATTCCAAAAATGAAAGGAAATTCATATCTAGAGTTTTAGATAAAAAATAAAAAAAAATTACTTGTGATAAAACTTTGATTGCAAGAGGCCGTAGGTCTTGGAATGTTTGGCCATGGAGTCACCACCAATTGTGAGCATACTTCTTATACTCATGAAGAGTGGAAATACTTTGACTATTGGAGTATACAAAATCAGCAAACTCATTCATAACTACATCCTCCAAATTAGGATTAGGGAAGAGTCTAGCAAACGCTAGTTTGTACCCTTCATTGACTTTTGATGCAGTCACAGATAGAGGGTCCAATAAAAGACAGTCTATTCATACAACCCAAACATAGAACACATAAATACTATCAAAAGTACATAACAAAAACAGATTAGAAGATGTGGGAGCAGGCACAAATCATATTTTCATCAATGCTTTGACATGACCAGTCATTATCAAAAACTCAACACAGTATACATGCTGCAAATATGTGCCTTGGCCCCAATAGGTCATTACAATTCCAAGAATAAGAATGCTTATTGCAACATTATATGTTGTAATGTTCCTTTTTAATTAATTAGCTTATGTGGGCCCTATCCTTATTTTTCCAATAAGTATATAAAAATATTTTAATAAAGGGGCCATGGTTTAGTGGCAACAAATAAAATAATAATAAAAATATGTGGGTGTGGGTTTCCATAAAAGGTTGATGTAACCCCTAGGACACTTGGCAGCTTCTTCATGACCAATTCTATGACAAGAAATTAATGAGTTACAAGACAAAGTGGGGCTATTTTTAGGAAAGAATCTCATTAATTTTGTAATTGCTATCATTGAGAGGGAAAATGAGGCCTACTAGTGCTATATATTGAGGAGATTGTTGGCCTTTGAGACATCTGCCAATTTATTTAGTCTTTTCTTTTATAGTTTGAGCCTTGTGTTCAGCTATGAGATTCAAGGATGGAAAACCTTGGACTCTGGAGGTCAAAAGACAAAACCTATTGGGTTTCTTGGAGATTGGACGGTGAGAGCCCTTTGCATTCTTGAGGGCAATCGCACACAGAGGTTGTATTTGTACTAAAAGCTTTGTTTGGATTTTAACATATATGTTGGTATTCATGGCAAGTTTTGTATTTTTGAAGATTCGACATATTGTGGAATCATATATTTTGTAATCATTGAAGTAGCATTTTATTGTGGAGGAAGCTTTATTCATATTTGTGTGTTATTCTTTAAAGCTTTAACATATCTATATTATTTTTGCAATCCATTTTTACATCTTTCTGCACATTGTTGTTATTGGAAATAATATATATAAAAACCATTATTCATCCACTGTATGCTCTCATCTTGCCTTCATAGGATCTGGGTGATCAAATGACAAAAAGTGGTGAATAATGATATTTACTCACCATATGCTCTCACCTTGCCCTCACGGGATCTTGGTGATTAGAAAGTGGTAAATATTTTATATTAAAATTTGTGAGCATACTTCTTATACTTGTCATGAAGAGTGGAAATACTTTGACTATTGGAGTGTACAAAATGAGCAAACTTATTTGTAACTTCATCTTCCAAATTAGGATTGGGGAAGAGTCTAGCAAATGCTAGCTTGTACCCTTTATTGACTTTTGATGCAATCACAGATAGAGGGTCCAATAAAAGATAGTCTATTCATACAAACCAAACACATAACTCACAAATACTATCAAAAATACATACCGGGAATAGATTAGAAGATGTGGGAGTATGCACAAATCATATTTTCATCAATGTTCTAACATGACAAGTCATCAAAAACTCAACACAGTATACATTCCTTGACCAAATAGGTCATTACAATTCTAGAAATAAGAATGCTTATTACAACATTATATGCGTATAGGGCATATTCCTATTAGAACAATTGAGAGTCCCAAACCTTGTTGCTCATGTCTATCTCCTCCTTATGTCTATCTCCTCCATGCTCTACACCCTTTCTAAGAACTTACTATCTTATTTATAGGGATTTCTTATAATGATAAGGTCCATAACCTTTCCTAGGACCGACTTAAAGTATTCCAGTTGGCACAATATTCAAAATGTGGAAGCCAATAAGTCATTTACATGTTACAACTTGTTGATCGAGAGGACTCGTAGGATGAATGCCATGTGTGGTGAGATCTATGTAATGAAATTGGATGCAGTTCTTTCAAATGTTACAACGAATCTTGAGTGTTTGCCGCATACTTGAATAGGTCTTCCTTAGGGATTTGAACAAGATGCCTCAATTGACCATCGACTAGTTTTGAGAAATCACACATCAATGTAGAATCGAACTATGATGATTTTCGATGCCTTGTGCTGCTCTGGAAATATTTTGTAGTGTATTGGAAACAATCTGTGGTGTTGCATTGTGGGATTTTATTCTAAAATTCTGAATGCACTGAAATTGTGCTTGGGCAAGAAAATGGCTTTGTGGTGAGAATTATCTTCTGCAATGAGAATCTAATAACTAGAAAATCATTCGAAACCTGCAAAACAAAACAAAACATGAACTAAAATATTTTTAGGTGATGCACGATTGTTCAACCCCTGAGATGTGTTTCCATCAGACATCCTAGGTGATAGAATTTTGAGAATGGGGCTCAAGATTAAAGAAGCGAGGGAGGTTGCGATGGCCACCCCACTTGGGCCACTTCATCATTAGTAATTCAGGTATCACCCTCTGGTGCCCTTCCCTTCCACTAGATCAGATACTCCTTGTATTCCTTCTTCCTAGTCCTTTTGCTCATGTGCCCATTCAAAACTCGCTCTATTTCATCTCTAGGCCTCCAATCTTGTTCTCGTGGTGGTGGTATATTCTTCTTCGCTTCAGCTTTATGATATTCATATAGATCAACCACATTGAACACCGGTGAGATATCCAAACCCTTTGGTAATTTAATCTCATAAGCATTTTCAGAAATTCTATGCAACACTTTGCAAGGGCCAATCTTCTTTGGCTTCATCTTATTATATGTTCCTCTAGGGAATCTTTCCTTTCTCAAATGTGCCATGGCTAACTCATCTTATGAGTAAGTCTTTTCTCTTTTATGCTTATTCCCACTTGCCTTATACTTATTGCTACTTCTCTCCAACTACTACTTGTGCATGCACCTCCTACACGTGTTGTGCAAAATCTTTTGCAGATGCACTAACACGCTCCCCATCAGGTACTGTGACACCTTTGGGAGATGTCCCATACACAACTTGAAAAGGGGTCTTTATTGTAAACTAATTCATTGAGTTGTTGAACACAAATTCAACTTGCACTAACAAAGTGTCCCACTATGCTGGTTTTTCTCCCACCAAACTCCTTAGAAGATTTCCTAGATTCCTGTTAACCTCTGTTTGACCATCTATGTAATAACCAACACCTGTTGTTCTTTTGATTTATCTTTTTAATGATATATTTTTTAGTTTTTTCTGTGATCTTTCAGAACTAAATAGAAGATGCAGAAGGGGGTTTTCGTTTTCTTGAAGTATGTCAGAATACAAGGAATATAGCATACAACTGAAAACCCAGAAAAACTATAACAGATATGAACTAAATAATGAAAACCTAGTTCATAGAATGGCATAAAATGAATAACCATCACATACCCATTTCAAAATAAACACGTTCATATTTTTGCTGTTGACGGACCAGCAACATGGTAATGGAGTTTTGCATCAAATAAATCAGCAAATGCAAATAAACAATCTACAATCATCAGCATAGGCCCATAGGCCAAAAATCGATCCAAGAGCAAGAAAGAACAACTCCCACAAACTCCACTAATGGCTGCCCCAAAATGTACGGCCAGCAAGAGAAGTACGACCAGCAAGGTACGGCCAGCAAGAGGGAGAGATATGGCAGTCCTAATCTCCCTCAACACAATAGATAAAATCAGTCCATTCTTTATCCTCTCAGCTGCACCAAAAACTATGAAGATATATCGTGAATCCTCTCCAAAACTCCGTCAAAGTATATCCAACTGAAGCATAAATACAACCACTGAGTATGGCTGCCCCAAAATCCCCTTGGGTGATCTTTCACACTTGCGGAAGATTGATACCAACGGTGGTTTCCGCCACCAAAAGCCTTGGCTGGAAGAAATCCCCCAAACCCTTGTTTGCAGAGCAAATAGAAGCATAAAAAGTAATATCAAGAATGAATAAAATGAACTTCAAATGCCCTTTTATAATTCTTAATTTGCATTTGACTTTCATTTCATTTCATTTACTTTCATTTCCCACCTTTCATTCTTTTAATTTTGGTGCACAACTTTATAAAATAAAGTATACTTTAAAAGTCACTTATATCTCCCCTTTTAAAATGACACTTTATCTTATATTATAAAGTATACTTTAAAATTACTTATATCCCCTTTATAATAAAGTCCCATATTAAATAAACATTAATAATTTATGGACTTTAAAACAAAGGCTCAAAACACATCGGAATCCCGAGATCTATAGATCGTTGGAAAGGTCTTGCCGAAACGCTTCATATCCAACTTTGAGATTCCCGAAATGGATAGAAACCCTAACTTACTAAAAATAGTAAGTATGGCCCAAAAGTTCGAAATCGCCTGGAAAGACATCACTGCCAACCATCTAATATCACTGAGCTCAATGCAACATCTGAGATAGCCAATGGCTGTCTGCCAAGTCACCAAAACAACGCCAGACTGACACTTACTATAAATAGCGATGTTCTCCGAAGACCAAAGAGAACAAACCCAGAAAAACCCAGAAAGATTGTTGCCATGCAAGCACTTACTATAAATAGTACGTACGGACAAATTGTTTGAAATCTCTCCGGAAAGTGTCATAGAGCTCCACTGGATCACGTGAACACATTGGTGACATCGAAATACTTGTCATGTCCCCAATTTTGGAGTAACTTAAAATTGTTTTAATTATAAATTAATTTTGTAAAGTATTTTATTTACTTTATAAAATTAATATTTTATTTAAGTTACTAAGTTAGTAGTACTACACTTTATTAAAAAGTGTTGTGAACAAGTATTTAAAAAGTACAAATGCAAGCATTTAATAAAGTTCATGTTGTTGTGAACAAGCATTTAAAAAGTACAAATGCAAGCATTTAATAAAGTTCATGTAAAAGCATTTAAAATGCTTTGGTCTGATGTGTACATGTAAACTCTCATTTAATAAAATTAGGCTGGGCCTAATTAATGTAATGGCTTTAAAAGCAAGCCTGAGAGTCATTTGAAGTCATGTCTAAATGTCTAAATGTCTGAATTGTATGCTTGGTTTTGTGTTTTGTCTTTTGACAAACTGTATTCAACTGATTGACAAGGAGATGTTCCCTTGCATTTGTTGAGCCGAGGAGATGATCCCTTGGTAATTCTGGTTTGGTGATGTTCCCTTACCAGCATTGAGGTGAAGTTACTTCAGGCTTCACAATTGAGCTTCAAAGTGTATTTGGTTTGATTATTGGGTTTTCACCATTTGGTCGGAGACCATTTTTGTAAGCATCATTGAGAATTTGTGTTTGAAGACATGACTGAATAAAATATGCAGATTTCTGGACATTGTTCATTCATGGTTTTACTTTGTAGTTATAATTTGTGGTATTAGAGTTTATATGGTTTGCAGGCTGATTAGGAGACAACTTCTGACGGTTTTCTGCAGGCATCCAAAAAGTGGATTGTGGGTCTAATATGAAAATATTTCTCTAATCACCGTTTGCTTTTGATATGAAGTGTGAAATAAAATTGAATGTGTGATAGTGCTTTGTGGGTTCCTCACTCCACTCAGCAAGCCAGCAAGTGAGAGCGTGAGTTTTGGAAAAAAAAAAAAGAAACATTATCTGATAGAGCTCTGACATTGTTTGCAGAAAGAAACATTATCAGGTTTATTTTAATATAAATAAATTAGCAATCGTGGGTCCCATTCTGTATGAGAACTATACAAATCTAACGCAGCTCATACATATTGAAATTACAATGACAGTGTGGAGCCTATACATATTGGCACATGGTAGCATTTGTGTTTGATCTGAATCGTGGGCCCAGGAAAGCTGCGTGGAGTCATAATAGATATTGTTGTCTATTAATAACCATTCTATAATCATTCGCTACTTCCATAAGCTCACACGTATGAGTTTAGAAATCCTGAAGCTTATTTGCAAGTCACTCTGAAGGGATCGATACCTGGTAAAACAATCTGAGTTGAATGGTGTAAGAGTTGGATCACAGATATTCCAATGAGAAGCGTCATCCACTGATGAACGTGGATATCCTGTTTGCAGCCTATGACAGAAATCAGACATCATACAGGGTTACAACAGTACCATCTATAATTCTAGATCGCAGATTATAGGAGTGATTGTGAGCAGCGAAACATCAGGTGTTTTCATCATCTATGAGCATTTTGAAGACATTATCTTCATAGATTTTGACACCACATTTGTTAACAGGATCTACAGCTGATCGGATATCTGGGAGCAGTCTACATGATTCTAATCGATTACTGACTATCCTCAGCTCAGTGATCAGCTTCCTATGCTCAGCAATGATTAGTTCAGGGGAGTTTATAGCAGAACACTTGAACAACAGAGTGCAGCGACAGCAGTAACCAATTTCATTGTCATCTGTTTGTTTGCTATCAAGTTTGGCAACTAATCTTGTAATCAGAACTACATAAGATAAGTTAACAGCAGTTTAGACAGATAACTCAGTGTTTGATCAGTATTTAAGAGAATATCCATCAGGGATATTAAAGTGGTATCAGAGCATTCATAATTCCAGAATAATATCCATCAGGGATATTAAAATACTCCTCTGATCAGGCTGTCACTAACCCAGAAAGTTAGCTCCAACTGCGCTGCAAGAGGACCCGGAAATGGGGACATTACAGTTCACCCTTCCCAAAGATTGCTTGTCCTCAAGCAATGCCAATACAACCTCTGATCAACCCACTGATCCAAAATGGAATCAAGAATGATCCCAGGGTCCCATATCAATCTATGGACATATCCATCATGTTGTCGCTGCGCTACTCTGATAAAAACTGTTAATCCATAGCACCAAGTCTGCGCTTTCTCCTCCAGTAAGCCCATAATGTAATCATCATCATCATCCAAACGGAAATATCTGCGAGGGCTAAAATCTATATCATGAAAAGTCTCCTGCCAAGGCGCCATAGTGAGGTCCATATCTGAAATCCCATTGCCTAACTCGATCCCAGTCAGCAGAAAAAATAATCTACTCATCCCCAAAGAATAACCCTCAGCATAATCCTTCACAGCATCTCGGAAGTGATGCCAATCAGTCCAAGATTGGAAGCCGATAACAATAGTGCCATCCCTGGAATCATACATCCTGACAATGCCATCCCGATCATAGACTGTTAACCCCTCATCGACACCTAATCTCCAAGTGTCAACATGCCCATATCGAGCATACCAACTCATCCAATCGACTGCAACCATCACAGTAACATTTGTAGATATATTTATCAACATCTCGAACTGATTGCAGTAACCATCACTCATACTGGTGGAAGCTAAAAATAATGGCTCTAACTCTGTAAATCCTCCCACAACCTGCTTCCAAGAAGCTTGTAAGTACTCAAAGTCCATATGCCTATAAATTGAGGTTGCCATAATCAACACTGAAATACTAGGGCAACATCTGTCATAAAAAATTACCCCAGAAAGCATAGGAAATGTGAATGTGGGAATGACCAAAGGAACTCCAATAACCACATTACCTCTACTAATCAACACCATCTGAGAATTATTCCACTGCTGGGCTAGAGGTATAGGCCAATCCATTTGCATACTATCTTTCAAAGTCCCATGTAGGCTAATCGGAAAGTGGACAGCAGTACCAACTCTGAAGTTTTGCCCACCACTCCAATTTTGAATCAACATCACACCCTAGGTAACTGTACCTGGATCCCAAATCACTCTGTCATCACATCTGTCAAACATGAAGAGTTGGAAGCATCCCAAAATGCTAATGACACAAAACCAATCTCTAACTCCTGTAGATCTCCCATGGAGGTGAAGAATACCCAACATAGGTGCAAGAAAGTGTATAACAACTTCTTCCAAGTTGCTAATATAGAGCAGAACAACAACCTCATGACTGAAAATCAGACCTATGTGGATGCACCTAACACAGCCAAGTCCATAGGATGATAGAGTATCAACCCTATGCCACTCTCCAAAGGTGAGGAGATGATGCAAATATCCTCCAAACTCTTGAACAGCCGCTGTCCTCCCAAAGTTACGTAAGAAACCCATGTTCCAAAAAGTAGAACATCCATCTCCTATCGATGTAGGGAGTAGATTCTCACTACCTAAGGCTGGAACACCAATGCAAACATGTTCACCTCTACGCCCAACACCATAGTCCAGCCACAAAGCAAACAGTAGTGCCCCAAAACGACAAATCATAGTAATGTCTGCATACCTCGGCTCAAAAGCCAGCTGCCATCTAAAAGTATGCCCATCAAATGCAAGTGCTTCCATACTATGCATCACAAAACTCTGAACTAGAGGAAGTACATACTCTACCAAAGAGTCATCAACAAAATGAGACTCATCACAAACAAACTCCTCAAGTGCTCCACGAATGGTCAAAAGCCAAACCAAATCTGCACCACCCATATCTCCATCTACATATGTAGTCATAACACTAGTGGCTGATCCACAAAGTGTATGCTCCATAATGCCATCCAAGTGTATGATACAACTATTCAAATGGCTCTCCAAAAGAAGTGACACCAACTGCCGATGTGAACAAACAAAGAATTCTAAATCATACTTCAAACCTGATTGGTCCACATCCAAATCACAAGTGCCAATCTTGAAAGATTCTTCTACTTCATTCTCTTCATGTGAAGTGGCTGTTATAAATGAAGGAATAGAACTACTGTCATGAATCAGAAAATCTAACCTGCTGTCACATCTTATCATGCCATCCTCTAGCTCTTCAATTGTGTCCTCTTCCTTGGCTCCCTGTTCTCCTACAAGTGCAGATCCAAAAGGTGGTTCTAACTGAAAATCACTTACCTCCAATTTGAATCGGACCTCTATCCCTTTGGCTGCCATGTCCTGATATTGTGAAGGTAGGGGATTGCTGTTACACAGAAATTCTGTCCTTACCTCCATGTCTCCACTCTTTGTCAACCTCCAACCAAACTTATCCTCATGCTCTTCCAATTCTTGAAGAGCCCTTTGAGTGCTCCTCAAAGAATCCGTTGTATCCTTAAGCTCAAGGGTGAGCTTGTCTACCTCTTCTTCTTCTTCTCTTTTCAAAGTATCCGAGTATATCTCACCAAGTGTGAGGAGATGATCTCTATCAGCAAGTAAGTGTAGGTAGTTTGACTTCATTCCCACCAAAGCCTTCTTGAGTTCATGCAAGTCATCAAGAGATATACCACCTTTAGAACCTTCACGTTCCCTTAGTGCCTTCCAACACAAATCTTCCATCAACTTATGAATATCATCAAAGTGTCTAATGGATGCAGTAACCTGGTCTTTATTTACCTTCAGCTGTCCTGTTAAATGATAGGACTCCTGAGACCTATCAACCTCATCCAAATTTTCTGATTTGAAATCAACATCATGCAATACAAAATCAGATTTGTTATCAGCGTTCATAACCATACTGCCAATGCCACCAATGCCATCAATGCCATCCTTCATGCATAACTGTGGAGATGAGGTTAGATTAGCACTATAGTCAAAAGGAAGTTCATCCCAAACTGGATCCTCGTCATACTTAGGTGCCATCACACCCGGATCCCAAGTGCTAAAAGGTTGATAGCTCTATTCGGAAAAAAATGTGCTCACTGTACTCCTCACGATTGGTTGCCTCTGTGAATAAATCACTATCCAACTCCCTAGTACTGGCATCATGACTGTCACTCCCCTGCATAGGCTTAGTTTGGTTTTCAAACCAAACACCAACTGTGTCAACATCTCTGAAATTGAATGTTGAATCGTCATCATCAACTGAGCTGAAGGTGTCAACATAACTGCTCACAATATGCCCATCATTAGGTCTTGACTCATGAGGTGTATCACACTGAAATCCAATCTCATCACCTGCTGCAACATCTGTCCCATGATTGAAAATTGCACTCTCAAATGACGATTTCACCTCGGATGTAGCTGCGATAGATGACTGATTATTATCTTCCCCACGATCACCTGTAGGCTGCGAGTCACAAACCAGAACTTCTTCCACCTGCTCTAACCCTTCTTCAAGTGTAACTTCTAAATTTCTATCTTGACCATTCAAGTTCTCATGCTTTACTGGTGTGTAAACTAGAAAGGCTACCAAACAATCTTCTGATTTTTTAACGTTCTTTGCTTCAACAAAACAATCAATGCTCTCATTAACCTTTACAACATCTTCTCTCGAACTTGATTCCCTTCATTTACGTCTTGCAACCATCTGTAAATATGTCTCTTTCATGTCTGGTTCCCTCATCAGAGTATATAGTTCTTGCATCAACTCATATATAGACTTGTCTGTAGACATCTTTTAACTCTACTCCTAACAACTACAATTTCTAATTGCAATTGAAGAAACTGTGGCAAATGTTAGAACTTCTACAGGCTGGCAAGAAAACCAGCTCTGATACCACTGTAATAACCTGCACCTGTTGTTCTTTTGATTTATCTTTTTAATGATATATTTTTTAGTTTTTTCTGTGATCTTTTAGAACTAGATAGAAGATGCAGAAGGGGGTTTTCGTTTTCTTGAAGTGTGTATGTCAGAATACAAGGAATATAGCATACAACTGAAAACCCAGAAAAACTATAACAGATATGAACTAAATAATGAAGACCCAGTTCATAGAATGGCATAAAATGAATAACCATCACATACCCATTTCAAAATAAGCACCTTCATATTTCTGCTGTTGACGGACCAGCAACATGGTAATGGAGTTTTGCATCAAATAAATCAGCAAATGCAAATAAACAATCTACAATCATCAGCACAGGCCCATAGGCCAAAAATCGATCCAAGAGCAAGAAAGAACAGCTCCCACAAACTCCACTAATGGCTGCCCCAAAATGTACGGCCAGCAAGAGAAGTACGGCCAGCAACAAGGAAAGTACGGCCAACAAGGAGAGATATGGCAGTCCTAATCTCTCTCAAAACAACAGATAAAATCAGTCCATTCTTTATCCTCTTAGCTGCACCAAAAACTATGAAGATATATCATGAATCCTCTTCAAAACTCCATCAAAGTATATCCAACTGAAGCACAAATACAGCCACTGAGTATGGCTGCTCCAAAATCCCCTTGGGTGATCTTTCACACCTGCGGAAGATTGATACCAATGGTGGTTTCCGTCACCAAAAGCCCTGGCTGGAAAAAATCCCCCAAACCCTCATTTGCAGAGCAAATAGAAGCATACAAAGTAATATCAAGAATGAATAAAATGAACTTCAAATGCCCTTTTATAATTCTTAATTTGCATTTGACTTTCATTTCATTTCATTTACTTTCATTTCCCACCTTTCATTCTTTTAATTTTGGTGCACAACTTTATAAAATAAAGTATACTTTAAAAGTCACTTATATCTCCCCTTTTAAAATGACACTTTATCTTATATTATAAAGTATACTTTAAAATCACTTATATCTCCTTTATAATAAAGTCCCATATTAAATAAACATTAATAATTTACGGACTTTAAAACAAAGGCTCAAAACACATCGGAATCCTGAGATCTATAGACCATTGGAAAGGTCTCGCCGAAACGCTTCACATCCAACTCTGAGATTCCCGAAACGGATAGAAACCCTAACTTACTAAAAATAGTAAGTATGGCCCAAAAGTCCAAAATCACCTGGAAAGACATCACTGCAAACCATCTAATATCACTGAACTCAATGCAACATCTGAGATAGCCAATGGCTGTCTGCCAAGTCACCAAAACAACGCCAGATTGACACTTACTATAAATAGCAGTGTTCTCCGAGGACCAAAGAGAACAAACTCAGAAAAACCCAGAAAGATTGTTGCCATGCAAGCACTTACTATAAATAGGAAGTACAGACAAATTGTCTGAAATCTCTCCGGAAAGTGTTATAGAGCTCCACTGGATCACCTAAACACATTGGTGACATCGAAATACTCCTCTGATCAGGCTGTCACCAACCCAGAAAGTTAGCTCCAACTGCGCTGCAAGAGGACCCAGAAATGGGGACATTACAATCTATTTGTGGGTGGTATGTAGAATTGTAGTTTAGTTGTGTGCCCAACTTTTTCCATAATGTGCCTTAGAAGTGGCTCAAGAACTTAATATCCCTATTTGCTAAGTTGCCGGTCTTGGTATGAGGACGGGTATGGGGATAGGGTTCGGGTATGTTGGTATGACAATTTTTTTCCCCAAGTAAGGTTACGGGTTTGTATATATATAATATAGTTATATTGAATATTACTGTATGTATATTGAATATTACTATATGTATATATAGTAAATATAGTAATACTCAATTAACTATAATTTATAATTTTATATATATTAAAAATTATAAAAATAGTAATACTCATAATTGTTAATAAACAAAATATTTAAATACCTCATAATTTGCAAAAAAGAAAATATTCATAATTAAGTGATTTGTCAAATGTCAGTACAAAATGAAAATTACAATCAATTGAAGAACTCACAACCTATTGAAATTTATAACTTTAAGAAAAATAAGCTATGTTCCATAGAGTCTCAGGATGGGGGGATGCAAAGATGAGGAGACCAAGGGCCTAGATTTGAGGATGGCGACTAGCGAGGGTTTGGGGGCGGAGCCCCTAACGTGGTTGAGGGGCAGCGCTCCTCACGGGGGTTTGGGGGCAGAGCCCGAAATTAAGGCCTTTGAAACCACACAAACCTTCATGGCCCACACCATTTTCACAATTTAAAAAAATGAATTAAAACATTAAACAAACATAGCCAAATGAATAATTAGACAATGAGATGCAACTTTATCCAAACTCATAAATAGATTTACGATGGAGCAAAACATAGTTGACTTGTGAGGGAGCAAAACATTTGGTGAAAGGAAAAGAACAATGCTTATTTTGTAATCATGGAGCCATATTATTGTGGTCTACCCATAGTCCACTAGCTTAATAGCTACCCATTCCCCTCACCCTTGTTCTAAACAATTCATTAGCTCAATCTCTGGTTCATATTCTAATAGTGAAAGCTTCCGAGTTTTTTAATCAGAAACAGGCTGTGAGAAAACCCCAAGGCGACAAGTATATTAAAAAACACACAAAATGGACACCACCATTTGAAATGAACATGGTGTGCTGTCATGTCCCGTTCTAGGTTCTTGAAGCAATTTCTGAATCTTGCAATTCAAAACTAAAACCCTAGGACAGAATTTCTGATTTCTTGTTTGCACCTTCAATTTGTCTTCACCACATGAAATATAGAATAGCATATGCCAAAATATTGATGGCAAACAACATACATCTAAACTACTTTGAAATGAATTACATTCAATAGCAAGAGGATTGACAAAACAAATCAGATCTCACTGTTTATGTAATCAGACTTGTCTTTGCAATCTTACATCAATTTATGGCTCTATGATAGCCAAATTTACAATGACAACCAGCTGTTACAATTTAGAGATAAATCAATGAAGGTACATACCAAATTTGTTGTCCAATTACAATGCAAAGATGCTATCAAACATGCTGTAGCTATGCGTCCCTCCTGTGATGATGATATGAAAGTAAATAATTTACAATTGCTGATCGCTGATAAGCTAGGGCAGATCGCTGATATGTAGAAGACCAAAGATGAAATACCAATGCTGATTGCTGCTTCAATTCAAGGTAAATGCTGATCGCTGGTAATTATTGATGATGACTCAGTCCAAATTGCTGCCAAACTTATGCAATTCGGCTCCACTATGAAATTGCTGCTAATGCAAATCAGATCCACATAGTAATCGCTGCCAAGGATGGTGTAATTCGGCTCCATTGGAATGTCTTTGACAGTGGCTAGGGTGATTCGCTCAAGTCTGATCTGAAAGCTCTCATGCAAGATCTTCAATGAAATCTTCAAGGAATTCGATCAAAGTCTTCAATGATGTGCAATGGATCTTCAAGCTTCAATCTTTAACAATGGTCTCCGACCAAATATTCGAATGATAACTCAATGATGCTCAAACAATCTTCGAATCTCCAATCAAGTGCAAATGCGAAATCCGTATGAATTCACCTCCAAGCGTGATTGGGGTTTCGTCCAACACACCAACTTCACAAGGGTTTTCGTCCTTGAAAGATTAGCAAAATCAATTGCCAAGCAAATATGCGAAGTTACCAAATATCCGTGATGCCAAAAATGAGCCTTCAAGCCTTCCTTTATACCAATTCAAATTAAAGATTTGAATTTGCATTTCCCTCCTTCCAAATTTGAAATATTTACTCCTTCAAGGCGATGCTCAAGATCCAATGTCATGTTTTATCATTTTATTTGAATTCCATCTTCCAACGATGAGTGCCACATTTCAAGGAATCAATATTTTATTGCTTTCAAACCCCAAGATGAGCGCCACCCTCAATTTCAATTATTTTATTGTTTTGGCACAATCTCCGATGTGAGCACTCACTAGGCAAGGGCCTATTTTAATTTTTTTTTTGAATATTCCAATCCTCCAAGTTGAGCGCTCCAAGAAATATTATTTTATTTTATTTTATTTTTCAACAACAAGCGCCCATATTAAATAATATTAAAATAAAATTATTTAATTTATTTTTATTATTTCTTCCTTGGCGTTAAAATTAAATAATAATAAAATATTATTATTTAATTGTCTTCATTTTGATAATAAATGCAAAGTGCATTAATTCATTTTCCATCTTCGCCAGAATATTCCCTTGTTTTGACGAACTAGCCTATGGGAATAAGGATAGGCTAACTCCATTCTCCGTTTGGTGATCATGTTGGAAATGGGGACATGACATGTGCCCCCTCAACCAGGGTAGAATAGGGTTTTATTATACGTCAACCTTCAACCGCAATAATAATTGTCATACCGAAAGAGTGATGATTGATGGCAAAATGAGCTTTTAACACTTGGATAACAACACCCCTTTGACATTTTTTTCGTTGACTTTCACTTGGATACACTCGGGTCCTCCTAGGTCCGGCCTGGGTTTGTCCAGGGTCCACCTCGAGCACCTTGGGTTCGTTGTGGGTCCTTCTACCCTAGGCGAACCCCAGGCTGTCTTGACCTCAAACCTGGCTGTGAATTGGACCCATACAGTACGAGGGGCAATACTGTAGAACTCGATAACTTAGCCTATTCAAGGTGATACTCTATGGCAATCCATGTAGCCTCACTACTTCTTGGAAAATGGATAATCTTGGAAGCATTATTCATCTTTTGGCAATGAATGAAATGCACCATTTTTGAAAATCTGTCAACAACTACGAAAATAGAATCATTACCCCTCTGAGTTTGCAGCAATCCAAGGACAAAATCCATGGAAAGTTCCTCCCAAGGCTTCTTTGGAATTGGTAATGGCTTATACAACCCTATATTTTTGGCAACACCCTTCACAATTTGACAATTTTGTATCTTTCAACAAATCTTTTGACATCGTGGTGCAAACATGGCCAAAAATACCGCTTCTCCAACATAGCCAACGCCTTTTATGTACCAAATGCCCTCCCAGTCCTCCACTATGTAGTTCTCTAATGAGATTCTCTCTCATGGAACTCTACAATATACACGGCTGCCTTCTTTTGAACAAGTATCCTTCTTGCACAAAGTAATCCTAAAAAGAACGCTTACCTCTAATCTAGGGCTTCATGCATCTACAAAATTTGGGTCTACGACATACAAATCCTTCATCATTTGTATCCCTACCAACTCTACTATCATAGTATTCACCAATCCCTGTCTCTTGCTCAAGGCATCTACCCCTTTATTGGTTACACCAACTCTATGCTTCAGAAAAAGAAAACCCTTTCAAGTATTTCACCCACTTCAAGTGTCTTTGATTTAGCTTCGCTTGACCGTTAGTAAACCTTGACGCATGATGATTAGTATATAAAACAAACTCCTTTGGTTACAAATACTGCCTTCACTTCCACAAGGCTTGAATAATTGCATAAAACTCCTAATCATAAATTGAATATTTCTGCTTGGTTTTATTCATCTTCTCACTAAAATATGCAATGGGTTTACCTCCTTGACTCAAAACAACATGAATAGCATTATTGTTAGCATTGCAGTCCACTTGAAAGACCTTCTCAAAGTCTAGAAGTGCCAATATTGGGGCCTCTGTTACCTTCCTCTTTAGCAGTTCAAAACTCTTTCTTGCAACAACTGTTCAATCAAATCCACCCTTCTGCATGCAATATGTTAGTGGTGCATAGATCTCGCTAAAGTTCATAATGAACTTCTGGTAGAAGCTTGCCAACCTATTGAAACTTTTGACCTTTGCAGTGTTTTGCGATACTGAACACTCAACAATTGCCCTTAACTTTTTTACTTCCTTTGGGTCCATCCTCAATCTATGTTGAGATATCATAAATCGCAAGTACACTAGCTCCTTTTGCATTAAACTCCATTTCTTGAGGTTTATACCAATGTTACAAGACTCGGACTCGCCCAAGACTCGACAAACTGATTTTTGCCCTGGACTCGGACTCGCCACCTAGACTCGCGAAAGACTCGGCAAATTGAAAAACCCATGAAATTCAGGAATTTTTAAGGATTTAAAACTTGTTTCATGCACCCTTTAATAAATAAACCTTAAAGACACAATAAACTCATCAAATGGAAGCTACTTTGATCACATACACAAGTATACATTGATCACATAAGTATAATTGCAAATTTTAGCTAAAGGAAATAACACATTTAGATATATAAATATTGTCAAATGTATACAAAACTCAAGGAATATGAAATCCATGGCATCAAAAGTTTAAAACAAATATCAAAACAAAAACTAGAATTCTATGGCTCAGAGGAGCCTGCATCACTCGACCCAATATTATGGCAAGTCTTGTGTGGGCGTCAAAGATAGGACCTGGATGATGCAACCATGATATTTGCCTTTGTCTCAGTGACACTCACACCAACATCTAAGGTGTCTGCTCGTGCTCTATCCTCCTCCTCTGCCATGGCTACTTGCCTCTACCTCTCGATCCACCTGATCAACCCATGCAAGGTCCTCATCACTGAAAACAATATTCCCAACTTCAGTGATCCAACCTGATTATGGATCAACCTCCTCTAGCGTGATGGGTGATAAGTCACTGCCCAAAATTTGTTTGTGGTGAAGGTAGTGCCCCTTTTGGGGGTTGAGGGGTAGTGCTCCTCGCGGGTAGAGCCCAAAATTAGGGCCTTTGAAACCACACAAACCTTCATGGCCCACACCATTTTCACAATTTTAAAAAATGAATTAAAACATGGCGCATGTCATTTTTCATAATTTTATTGCTTTTAAATAGCCTTCAAAAATCCTCCAAACCCTTCAAAAAACGCTTGACTTTCACACTTTTACATTTAACTGTTTTCCATTTTTTATAGTTTTTTTCCTTGATTTTCATTGACTTGGTCAAGTCTTCCTAGCAAGACTCGCCTAGACTCAGCGAGTCTAGTGAGTCCGGAAAACTCGGCGAGTTTGGCGAGTACTCGGTTGCCAAGTCTCCCAGACTCATTTAGGGTCGCCTAGCTCGTGACTCGCCGAGTCTAGGGAGTCTTGTAACACTGGTTTATACACAACTTCTCCTTTCTCAACTGTGCTGAAACCTATTGTAAGTGTTCAAGGTGCTCTTCTCTTGTCTTGCTAAACACTAAAATATCATCCAAATAAACTACAACAAACTTTAGAAAAGTTTCAAAATCCCATTCATTAGCCTCATAAAGGTGCTTGGCGCATTGGTCAATCCAAAGGACATAATCAACCACTCATATAGTCCATCCTTTGTTCTAAAAGTTGTTTTCCACTCATATCCTTCATGAATTTTGTTTTGATGATAGCCACTCTTGAGATCAATCATGGAAAAGTAGCATGCCCCCCTCAAACAATCCATTAGGGCATCCATGCACGGCAATGGAAACCTATACTTGATGGTAACCTTGTTGATGGAACGAGAGTCTATACACATCCTCCATTCTCCTCCCTTCTTTGGTGCAAGTACCATAGGTACAATGCAAGGGCTCATTCTTTCCCGAATCAGAGCTTTCTTCATTAACTCTTCCATCTGTTTGTTCAATTCTGCACTCATGTTAGGACTCATCTTGTGTGGCGCCTTATTAGGCAAGTTGAAACTTGGAATCAAATCCATGCAGTGCAAGATACATTGCACTAGCAGCAAACCCTTCGTATTCCGTTGTCCATGATATCCCCAAACTCCTTCAGTAGCGCTTCTACCTCTAGCTCCTTTGAGTGGTCAACTTACTTTCCTCGATTGGCATAGGCTTCACAATCAACGCATAGCACTCCTACAACTCTTCCGCTTGCTTCTGGAACTGCTTGGCCAATAAGAACATAATGTGGTCATTTGCAGTGTCTTCCTCAACCTTCATTGGCTTCAACTTGAACTTCAATTCACCCTTGGTGATGATGAATGTGTTTTTTCTTCCATCATGGATGGCACAAACATCATATTATCATGGTTTGCCCAATAACATATGACAAACATCCACAGGAATCACATCACACCAAACTTCATCCGCATAACCTCCAATATGGAAATCAACCAAACATTGCTACTTCACAGCCATTTTTGTAGCCATGAAACACGGTAGGGATTATGATGTGGTACTATTTTTAGGCCCAACTTCTTTACCATCTTGGTGGACACTAGGTTATTTGTGCTCCCTCCATCTATGATCATCACACAACACTTTCCACTTGACTTACACCTAGTGCAGAAATTACTCTTCCTCAACCATGGTTCTGTATCTTCTTAGCAAGTTTCAACAAGACCTTGTGCGACATCAAATTCTCTCCACCTTTAGGTGTTATACTCTCTATCTCACTGTTTGATTCATTAGTCCCTTGTGCATTGTGCACTCTCTTCTCAACGCGTCCTTGTTTTTTTTCTACCTCTGGACATTCAAATGCCCCATGGCCTGCTTCTCCACATCTCTAACAAGTACCATTGGAAGTCCTTCCATGACCTCCTCTACCTTTACCTTGTAATGTCCCCATTTTCGGAGTGATCACCTAGTGGAGTTGGCTAGCCTATCCTATTTCCGTAGGCTAAGCTGAAGGGCTCAGGGAATGACCTAATTGGCGAGATTTCACACAACCAATTTTGTAGGGCAAAATGATTGTGGGAGATGACTTGGCATATTTTTGTGAGTCTTTTGGTGAAGTCAACACAAATAAAATAAATTGCCCTAATGTGGAGCGACCAAGGAGGAGAATGAAAAAAGAAGAAATATGGAAAAAAATGCCTTTTAAAAAATAAGAATAATTTATGATCTTTCACCTTGAGGAGGATGACTTGATTTGAGGTCAAAATCATGATGGATCTTATGTGTAAGTGGTTTGCCCACTTGGAGAGTGGAAAGAGGGAAATAATGAAAGATAAAATAAAATGGTTTCATTGTGTTTTGGGCGCCTAGCATGGGGTTGGCCCTAGGAGAGGAAAAAAGTGACATAAAATAGGATTACAAGAGGTGGTTGGCCAGCTTGAGGAGAGAAGAAGATTCATGTATAAATATAAGGTCATTTGAGGCATTTCCATCATCATTCATTCTTATCATTTTTTTGGAGATTTTTCTCTTTGGTTGCAACTTTTGGTTCAGCATATTCCAAGGACGAAAACCCTTAGGAATATAGGTGGATTGGACGAGAACCCAATCTTATCTTGGAGGTTGACTCATACGGATGTCATCTTTATGCTTCATTGGAGATTTGCAAGGAGAGGAGGGGCGACAAAGCCATATTTGTTTCTGCAGAAACCCTATGGCCAAATTGTGAGATTTGTGCCAAATATAATTTGGAGAAGTGAAGATAAAATCAGATATTCAGATCAGACTTGGAACGCCATCATTGTGGAGTACTTTTGCATTGTTTATGTTAGGATTTTAACCCTAGATTGAGCGCCAAGAAGGGCGACTTCATTGTGATTGATGGGAGCCAAGCCCTAGCCGCTGCCACCCTCATTTGCATGTGTTTTGTCACTTTCAAGGGAGTGCCTCCTTGTTGGAAACTTGCTGGTGTTGTCATTGATGTCAACCTCTAGCAAGTAGTTCACTTGATTTTCAAGGGCTTTTGAGAAAATTTGAATAAAAAGGTATGCAATGTGATAGAAGTGTGCTCAGTGTTGTGCTCCGCATTTCTTCTTAGTTGAAGATATGCTTGTGCGGTTTGGAAGTGTTGATCAGAGATGTTCAGAGGTGTTATATCCATAGTTTCAGCATCTGGATCGTGCGGAAGTGAAAGATGTGTTTTACAGAGTGTTTGCTTATGTAAAAGACTGTCTGGGAGAAATGAGATTGCTTTGCATATCTCCGCATTGAGGTTTCTTGTCTTGCAGATTTGGGGATGTGCTTACACAATCTATAGCTACCTTCCCTTGAAGTTTCTAGTGATGGGTTGCTCCACAAGTTCAGTTATTGTGTTGGTGTTCAGAGGTAGTGGATCCTGATGTGCAGATTGAAGACATTCTTTGTTTCAGGAGGTTGCGGAAGTGTTGCAAGAGATTCTAATGGTGTTGAATGTTATGGAAAGGTGTGTGGATGCTATAGAGTGGTTCTTTGTGGTCCGCATGATGGTTTTGGACTTGGAGAATTGTGGATTGGATTGTTAGCTTAGGTTTGGCTGACCTAGTATGCTAGCACTATTTGCGGAGGCACCTCGTGGATTGTGGATGTGATGAGCAGCTTGGTGATACAGATTTGAGTCCTAGTTAACCCTTGACATGGTCCACTTTCACTTCTTTCCACCGCGGAAGTGTTTAGTGCCAACGTAATTGGTGCTGCACGTTTGAGATGCACACGCTTCATTAGGACCGACCTAATTGAGATAGGTCTTGGTTGTAGATGGTATAAATGCAAGAGGAAATTGAGTGGAGCAATGTAGAGAAGATGATGTGAATATGAATCAAGGATAGTGTGTTGTGTGCGAGCCTAAATGCTTATGGCTCAGGAATGCAGTGAGCAGAAGGTGTCTACATTTCAGAGTACCTGAAGTTGCTGGAGGCAATGAGCCAAAGGTTGCGGATGGCAAGGAGTGGCAGTGGTGGATTTCTCCTGTTGCTTTGAGATAGTGAATCTCTCTATAATAGTCTTCTTCTTTCTTCTCTCTTTTGGGCAGTGAGCCTTTCTTCTAGGCAGTGAGCCTATTTGTTTTCGGTGTCACTATATATGTGAGGTAATCCTCACCGTGGTTTTTCCCTTCTTGGGTTTTCCATGTAAATTTGGTGTTCTTATGTGTTTAAATGTGTTTGCATTGATGCTTCATATGTTTACATTCTGCTAATGCATAATAAGAGGTTGATGTTTGGAATTTCTTTGAGGGTTTAATGTTTTAATAGACAACTGATTCACCCCCCCTCTCAGTTGTCATGTGCATTCTAAAAATTGGTATCAGAGCAAGGTTCCCTGAAGACGCTTAATCACTTGGGGTATATCCGGATGGTGCACAGGAAAGAAATGGAGGTTCCAATGTTTGATGGAACAAATTATGCTTTTTGGAAGACCAAGATGGAAAGTTTTCTTGTCTCACTAGGATATGGCGTATGGAAGATAGTTGACAAAAAGTATACTATACCTCCTAATGGTCCAAAGGATGAAGATGAGATTAAAGAATATGAGAACAATGGCAAGGCAAGGAGTGCTCTTCTGAACTGATGCAGGAGCATCCAGAAGTCTGATGCAGAAGCATCCGGAAGAATTCAGAATCGTTGAGACAGTTAACAAAAGCTTGAACATGCAGAGAAAGTGACCTTGTAGAATTCCGGATTTTGAGTATGAGAGGCTGCGGATCTAGACTTAGCATCTAGACATAGGAAATTACAACATATCAAGAATTCAGATCGTTTGGCTTTGATTCCGGAAAGTTATCGCTGTTCGAAGATTGATTGTTCTGATAGAACAGAGCCGATTGTGTTTAGTGAAGTGGAATCGGCTTGCAGATCATTATCGTGACTTGTGGAGTGAAAAGAAGAATTGGTTGATGAAGTTTAAGGACCTGACCGACCTTCAGTAAACAACCACTAACAACTTGCAGAAGAATGAAATATTTGAATTGAAGGAGCATATGGATAAGTTGGAGCAGTCACTTGTAGAATGCAGAAAAGAAAATGAGAGTTTGAGATCTAAGCCTGAATTTTGTGATGTTTCTTGTGATACTAATAATTTGTGTGATAATACAAACGTTTCTTTAGACAGTGAAATTAAAGATGACAGTGTGATAGACCCTGGAGTTGTTGGCGATGGTATTGGTTTCAAAATTATGCAAAATTATGAACAGTCTTTCTGATTTTGAATTAGTGAAGGTGATGAATTACAAAACTGCTCTTGAGATCTGGAAGAAGTTGGAAAGTACCTATGAAGGAGATGACAAGATCAAGCAAGCAAAGATGCAGATTTTGAAGACCAAGTTTGAAACCCTAAAGATGTTAGAGGATGAAAATATTGCAAGTTACATGCAGAGAGTGGATGAGGTTGTCAATTCCATCAATGGTCTAGGTGGGAAGCTGGAGGAAAGCGAAGTGGTAAAGAAGGTACTAAGAACTCTTCCAAAATCTTATAGTGCTAAAGTTTCTGCTATTGAAGAGACTCAAAATTTGGATCAGTATTTTAGGGATCAAATGTTTGGTACTCTAACTACTTGAGATAAGAGAATTTGGTCAAGATGATTCAAGAAAAGAAACTGCTTTTAAGGTTAGTAAGACAAAAGAATGTTGAATCAGATTCAAATGACTTTGATGAAGTGGAAGCAAATTTTGTAAGCAGATTGAAAAAGGGCTCTGGAAAATACAGAGGTAAGTTACCTTTTAAATGCTTTAACTATGGAAAGATAGGTCATTATGCTTCAAAATGTCCAATCAAAATTTCAAATTACAAGTACAAGGACAATAAAGGTAAATCATTCATGAGAAGTTATGTAACGGAAGATGATAGCATATCTGATGACGAGTTTGACCATCTGGATGATGAAAGCAATGAATGCTTGTTTATGGCTTTGAATGATGGAATTTATTTTGAAAGGGGTATGAAGGAAATTGCTTCGGAAACAGAGCACAATATTAAAGGAGCTTTGGTAATTGCTTTTCATGCAAGAGAAGAGGAGAACCACTAGTTAATTGATAGTGGGTGTTCAAATCATATGACAGGTGATAAGAATATGTTTGTGAAACTTGAGAAGTTTGATGGAAGTTTTGTTAAGTTTGGAGATGATGCATCTGCCAAGATCTATGGAAAAGGTTCAATCAGTTTTGATGGCAAGCACAATACAAATGATGTTCTCTACGTCAAGGGTCTTCGGCATAATCTTCTAAGTGTAGGACAAATGTGTAGCAGAGGATATAACCTTGTATTTCAGGATGGCTGTGAAATCAGAAAAGAAAATTTTGAAACTCTGGTTGCTACAGGAACAAGGACAAAAGGAAATATATATCAGCTCAAAGGTGCTAATTCATGACTCAAGTTAATGAAAGTTGGCTATGGCATAGAACATGTCACATCAATTTTGACTGTCTAGTGAGGATCAGCTCTACTCAAGCTGTGAGGGATTTGCCAAGAATTACAAAGCCTATCAATGCAACCTACAAGGAATGTCAGATTGGGAAGCAAAAAAGGAAGAACTTCAAGATCAAAGAGTATTCTACCACTGGACCTCTGGAGTTGGTGCATACAGATTTTTGCGGACCTACAAGAGTAGGAAGCTTTCAAAGTGACAGGTATTTCATGTTGTTGACTGATGATTACTCTAGAATGACTTGGGTAACTTTTCTCAAAGAAAAATCAGAAGCTCTAGATAGGTTTAAAGCATTCAAGGTTATGGTTGAAAATGAAATTGATCTGAAAATCAAGTATTTGAGGTCTGATAGAGGTGGTGAGTTCACCTTCATTGATTTTAACTGCTTTTGTGAAGATCATAGAATAAAGAGGCATTTGTCAGCCCCTAGAACTCCTCAGCAAAATGGAGTGGTGGAAAGAAAGAACATGACAGTTCAGGAAGCAACAAGGACAATGTTGAAAGAAGCAAATTTATTGGATATCTATTGGAGAGAAGCTATTCACACTATAGTCTACATCCAAAATAGAGTGCAAGCAAGGGTCAACTATTCAAAGACTCCATATGAGCTATGGTATGGAAGAACTCCTACTGTAAGATATTTTAGAGTGTTTGGAAGCAAGTGCTACATTATGAGAGATGAAGAAAACTTGTGAAAGTTTGATACAAGACCAGATGAAGGAATCTTCCTTGGATATTCTACACAGAGGAAGGCTTGCAGGTGTTACAACAAGAGACTGAAGAAATTAGTGGAAAGTACATGTCAAAGTGGATGAAGAACCATATCAAAGTTTAGTGTTAATAGAATGATATGAATCTGATGAGATCCCTTGTAGAGAAGCAGAAAGAGAAGAAGAAAAGGAAAAGGAGAAGCAAGTTGATGAAGAAGATGCTCCAGAAAGGATTTTTAAGACCCTCAAGTATGTGCAGAAGAATCATTCTGAAGACCAGATCATTAGAGATAAGAACAAAGGTGTATTGACAAGAAGAAGTATTGCTATGGCGGATGAACAGGTAAATTTGTGCTTATTATCTAAAATAGAACCCAAAACAGTGACTGAAGCATGCAAAGATGAACATTGGATCAAGGCTATGGAAGAAGAATTGATGTAGATTGAGAAGAATTAGACTTGAGAAGTTGTCCCAAGACCAGCAGACAAACATGTGATAAGAACTAAATGGGTTTTCCGGAACAAATTGAATGAGAATGGAGAAATAGTCAGAAATAAGGTTAGGCTTGTGTGTAAAGGCTACTTACAAGTGGAAGGAACAAATTATGAGGAAACATTTGCTCCAGTGGCAAGATTGGAGGCCATTAGAATGTTCTTGGCCTTTGCAACTCATAAGGACTTCAAAATCTATCAAATGGATGTGAAATCTGCATTCTTGAATGGAGAATGTGAAGAGGAAGTATACATTGAACAACCGGAAGGCTTTCAGTTATCAGATGATCCAAATATGGTCTGCAGATTGAAGAAGGCATTGTATGGACTCAAATAGGCTCCTCGAGCTTGGTATGCAAGGTTGGATAGGTACATGATGCAACAAGGTTTCAAAAGGGCACTGCAGATAGCAATCTGTGTTTCAAAGTTGAAGAAAATCAAATCTTGATTGTGGAGGTATATGTTGATGATATGATCTTTGGAGGTAATGAAGGTATGTGCAAGAGATTTGCAGAAGAGATGCAGAAAGAATTTGAAATGTCAATGTGTGGGGAAATGAATTTCTTCCTTGGGTTACAAATCAGTCAATCAGAAAAAGGTATTTTCATTTCACAATCAAAGTATGCTAAGGAAATGTTGAATAAGTTTGGAATGGAAGACTCCAAACCGGTGTGCACTCCCATGACTACTGGTTGTAAGTTAAGCAAAGATGATGAATCTCCTAAGGCTGATCAGAGCAAGTATAGATCAATCATTGGTGGACTGTTATACCTCACTGCTACTAGACCGGATATCATGCATGCAGTTTGCCTTGTGACTAGATTTCAAGCAAATCCCAAAGATTCACATGTTTTAGCAGTAAAGAGGATATTCAGATACTTGAAAGGCACTCTGGAGTTTGGCCTATGGTATCCCAAGGATACTGATTTCTCCTTGAGTGCATATACAGATGCAAATTGGGCAGGATGTACAGATGATAGAAGTACAAATGGTGGTGCTTTCTTTATGGGAAGCAGACTTGTCTCAGGGTTAAGTAAGAAGCAGGACTTAGTGTCATTATCAACTACAGAGGCAGAGTACATTGTAGCAGCATCTTGCTGCGCACAGGTATTATTGGATGAAGCAGATATTAAAGGATATCAAAGTGTCATATGATGAACCTATTCCTATCTTTTGTGATAATACAAGTGTTGTCAACATTTCAAAGAATCTGGTAATGCATTCAAGGACAAAGCATATTTCAATCCGGTATCACTTCCTAAGAGAGAAGGTTGCAGAGAATGAGGTGAAATTGGAGTATGTGCCTACCAAGGATCAAGTTGCAAACATCTTTACAAAGACTCTTCCTAAGGTTACCTTTGAGTATCTTCGGCAGAAGTTAGGGGTTATTGCCCCTCCTGTTAACTAGATGCATGTGTGTGCATTTGTTTAGGAAGCATTTCAAGATACATTTTTTGTCCTGGATTGATGTTGAAGGCTACCTCTCAGGGGAGTAGATAGTGATACTATTGATTGGTGCAGTCAGATGGAGCATATCTTAAGACCTTAAGGGGGAGAGTGTAGAAAAGTGAGAGCAGTGGAAATAGAGCAAGTACTTGCTGGTGTTGCAGTTATTGCCCTTTGCCATTGTGTTAAAGGGGGAGAGAGTTAGAGTGGCTGAAAAACTATATTACAGGAAAGTGTGTGAAGAGTAAGAGTTGCTCCAGTCAGGGGGAGTACTACTAAGTTGTTGATTGATTGCTTTAGGTCTTGATGGTTTTTCAAAGAGTTGGTGTTGCCATCAATGACAAAGGGGGAGATTGTTGGAAACTTGCTTTATTGTCATTTATGTCAACCTCTAGCAAGTAGTTCACTTGGTTCTAAGTGCTTTTGAGAAAATTTGAATAAAAAGGTATGCAGTGTGACAGGAGTGTGCTTAGTGTTGTGCTCCACATTTCTTCTTAGTTGAAGATATGCTTGTGCGGTTTGGAAGTGTTGATCAAAGATGTTCAAAGGTGGTATATCTAGAGCTTCAGGTGCTGGATCGTGCGGAAGTGAAAGATGTGTTTGACAGAGTGTTTGCCTGTGTAGAAGACTGTCTGGGAGAAATAAGATTTCTCTGCATTGAGGTTTCTTGTCCTGCGGATTTGGGGATGTGCTTATACAGTCTATATCTACCTTCCCTTGAAGTTTCTAGTGATGGGTTGCTCCGCAAGTTCAATTATTGTGTTGGTGTTCAGAGGTAGTGGATCCTGATGTGCAGATTGAAGACATTCTTTGTTTCAGGAGGTTGTGGGAGTGTTGCAAGAGATTCCGATGGTGTTGAATGTTATGGAAAGGTGTGTGGATGTGATTGTTAGCTCAGGGTTGGCCGACCTAGCATGCTAGTGCTATTTGCGGAGGTATCTCGTGGAATGTGGATGTGGTGAGTAGCTTAGTGATACATATTTGAGTCCTAGTTAACCCTTGACATGGTCCACTTTCACTTCTTTCCACCGCGGAAGTGTTTTCCACGTAAATCTGGTGTTCTTATGTGTTTAAATGTGTTTGCATTGATGCTTCATATTTTTACATTCTGCTAATGCATAATAAGAGGTTGATGTTTGGAATTGCTTTGAGGGTTGGGTTTAATGTTTTAATAGACAACTGATTTACCCCCCCCTCTCAGTTGTCCTGTGCATTCTAACACTCCTAGCTGAAGGAGTTCGCCCAGCTAGGGATTGTTTTGTGACATCATTGTTCATCATTTGTGGTATGTACAAACCTGATTTGTGAAGGCAGATTTCTGACCTATGTTTGGGCATGTTTGGTCTATGTATTTGATGTAATTGCAAACTCAGATTATTCTGATTTGTAGCAGCAGTTTGATAAATTCAGAAATCAGATTTGTTTGTCATCTTTTGTGCATTTGGATGATCATATCTTGTGGATAAGTGTAAGATTGATGCTATTATCATAAGGGTTCATTATTGGCATATTATTTGAGCATTTTGGATACATATATGTTCGCTGTACACACTTGTTTGTTATCAGAAAAATAAATCAGATTTCTAGGGTTTGGAGCAGAATTCTAAAGTGCAGAAATCTAGGGCAGAATTCAGAAAATAAAATTCAGAATTTAGGGCAGATCTTGTTAGGGATCTTACATACCTTCCCCTTTGTTGAAGTCTTTTCCTCCTTGGAGTCTTGTGTGCCATTGCTGGATGTTGTGGTCTCCTTTTGAGCATCCCCTTGTTTGTTGTTCTACGTGTTCCTTCCGCCATTGCCCTTACCCTGCACTCTCTGCTGTTTCCTAGATAGCTTCTCCTCTGCCCTCAACGCAAGCTGGTAGGTACCCTCAACAGATTGATTGGCAACAAACAGATCCAACAAACAGATCTCATCTTGAATTTCACTACACAACCCATTCAAATACTAAGACACCTTATCTGCATCAACTTCCATGTGACCTGCTCGAATATTGAGTCTATAAAACTCAATGGTGTACTCCTTCACATACATTCCTCTTTGCTTCAAATTCTGAAACTTTTGGACAATTCGAAATTGTAATTTGCTAGTAAGAATTTACCCTTCAATTGTTGCACCATACGATTCTATCTAGTGATCTTTGACGTATTCTTTTCTAACCTGTCTTTCTACACATAGTCCCACCTGTTGGGAATTAAGGTGTCTCAACCTTGGTAATTCTCTGCATTTGTAATGTTTGTATTTATTATTCAATTGCCTATGTTGTAAATAATTGGAAATTCCACTTTGTCATATTGTGGGATGTGGCACGATGATGTGTCAATCCTACATGGATTATGACAACTTGTTATTTTGTCCTCACATGAGGAGATAGACGTCCCACTTAGTGGTAGGAATATTCTGCCATGTGTCGGCATCTTTTATGTTGTGTAAGGAATGTTTGACCGAAACAGTTATGACGGATTCCTATGACGAATCTATGACATGTAAGAGTCGAGAATAGAAGGTTGTAAGACAGGTAATGACATGTGTCATGTAGCATCTTTGAATGAGGCATATTTGGGCGCCCCAAGGTGGAATATGATGTGTTGTAAGAGAATATGCTATTTATAGCATGTGTATGACAGATTCTTTTACAGCTGTAAGTTGTAACCGCTATGAGAGATTCTATGACGGTTGTAAGTGTCGTAAGAGCATCTGTCATAGCCCATTTTGGAAATAGGCGACCTCTTTGGGATGGGAGCTATGGACAAGTGTCAGACACATTCTACAATGTTGACCAAGTGTCCCTAGGCGTGAGTTTTGGTCCAAGATGCCATATTGGACGCCCATTCCAAGAAAGGTCCAAAATTGCCTTGTATGTTCTATTTAAACAGGTGCTTGGAGATGGAGTTTGCATCACAGGTTTACAGGTACTGTTATGCTGCCGGATTGACTCCAGACACGAGTGTCAAAGACCACTGAAGCTTGCATTGGAAGTGTATTGTAAACATTCTTTCAGATTTGTTAATACATTGTGCAGGTTTCTGAGTGTGGGGTTTTTCACCTGATAAGGGTTTTCCCCACTGTAAATCTTTGTCTCTCTTCTTCTGTCTACATTCTGGTTCTTGTGTTTTGCTACAATAACTCATGTTAATAGTTTAACATCATTGTAATAGTTAGGATAAAGTTGAATTTGCATAGCCCTCTCCTCAATAGATTAGTGTAGGAAGTGTTTCCGCACACCTAGCTTCCTTTCAGTTGGTATCAGAACTTGATCACCTTTGGTCCTAGTTGTTGGGTAGGGGTTTTTTGAGCTAATCTTAGGTTGAGTGGGAGTCTGTGCAGAGCATTCTGTATCTTATTGCAGCAAGGAGATGGCAAGCACATCAGGAAGGTTCGAAGTAGAGAAGTTTAACAGCAGTAATTTCAAGCTATGGAAGCTCAAGATGGAAGACATGTTAGTTGATCGAGACCTTTGGGAAAGTGTGAACGGAACTAAACCAGCTACTATGACACAAGCTGATTGGGATCTCAAGGATCGGAAGGCTAAGGGTCTCATAAGACTTAGTCTTGCCGATTCTGTGTTGTTAAATGTCCATGAAGAGACCACTGCAAAACTCCTTTGGAAGAAGTTGGGGGATGTGTATCAAGCCAAATCCCTAGTCAATAAACTTTTCCTGAGAAAGAAGTTGTATTCTCTTCGAATGGAGGATGGAGGATGCGTGGCTGAGCATATGAATGCCTTTAATATGTTGGTTGCACAGTTAACATCTATTGGTGTAAAGATGGAGGAGGATCGGTGTATGACCCTGCTTTGTTCTCTACCGGACTCATGGGATCATTTTGTCATGGCAATCGGAAGCACCACATCCACATTCAAAATGGAAGAAGTGGTTTCTTCGCTGTTGTTTGAAGAGATGCGGAGAAAGTCTTTTGAGGCAGCCAAAGAGGCCCTTGCAGTTCGTGGAAGACCCAAGGAAAAAGGGAAGAAGAAGGACAAGAAAGCTGAGAAGGGTAGATCCAAATCTCCTAGAAAGTCCAAGGCTCTTTGTTGGAACTATGGCAAGACCGGGCATTTCCGAAAGGAATGCAAAGAGGAGAAGAAGAAAAAGAAGAAAACTCCTGATTCAGATTCCGACAAATCACAAAATGACGGTGATGCTTTCATCGCAGCGCTAGCAACCCATGCATCTGATGATGTGTGGCTTATCGACTCTGGTGCATCATTCCACATGACCTCGCATCGAGACTGGTTCACTAAGTATGAAGAGTTCGATGGTGGAAAGGTGTATCTGGGTGACGACTCTCATCTGAAGATCGTTGGTCGTGGAAGAGTCTCTATCCGATTCCTGATGGTCGAGTGAAGGGGATCTCTGGGGTTATACACATCCCAGGCTTAGCACGAAACCTGCTTTTTGTAAGTAGTTTGAATGATGCAGGTGTGCAGGTTGTCTTTTCGAAAGGATGCAAGATGACTAGAGGATCTATGGTGCTTGCTAAGGGTACTCGGAGAGGTACTCTGTTTCAGCTGGAAGCATGCATTTCACAATGCAATAGTTCTTTTGACTCAAGGAAGAGGGCAGCAGTCACTTCATCCCCACCATCTGAACGAGCAGTGATGTAAGATACCCAACTAGTTCTACGAAAATTTTTCCTTACTTAAACAATTTTACTTGCTATCAATTCATCAACTATGTCAACAACATAAAGATATACATCAAAGATAACTACTTTAATGAATCAACCTTAGAGTTGGGTACTTGTCTTGTTACTTGATTCAATCAACTTGCAATGTTTTATTACATGGATAATGCTTTCAATAGCATGAAGTACAACTTATTCAATGGAAATACAAAGAAAGGCCTTGAAGCCTTGATGTTAACAATAACTTCTTCACTTGATCAACTCAATGATGTCAACTGAATGTCAACACCTCACATTACAACAAGGGAGCATCACCTTGCTTGTTGAGGGAGCATCACCTCAACACTTGAAACTCGCAGGCCTCAAGATTACAAGCTCAATAGCTTTGTAGAGAGAATTTTGTCAAAATACATAGATGCCAAATGAATGAGAGAGCTCCTCCTTTTATAGGCCTTCCAAAGGCAATGAAGGCACGTTTTTCAAGGCATAAAGAGGAACCAAGGCACGTTTCCCAAGAAGCATATCCAAGGGAATATTCCATCTTATGACTCATTCTGAGTTGGCAAGCTCATCTCGAGACCTTGACACGGATCCCGAAGACATTCTGTTGACCAATGAGAGCTCAGGTAGTTACAACTACCTCATCTTCTGATTAGGCGCCAAGTGGAAGTAGTTTAAACATGGAATGGCGCCCAATGAGTCCTAGGCGCCCAACTGAGGTAGCAGAGGCATGGATATGCGCCTGGTGGGGTTTGATGACTCTATATGCCCTTAAATCATTCTGGATGCCATCTGGAGGTTGGAAAGATGGGAATTTGACATCCAACTTACTTAGGCGCAAGTCTAGTGTTCTCTTGACTTGGGTGCTAGATTTGGGGTTCTGCAGAGGTTTTGGCGCCTGGAGAAGGATTAGACATCTTCCAACAAATAGATGAAACCTTTGAGTATGGATTGATTCCTTGAAGAGAGCGCCCATATCAGAGTGTTTAAAACTTGCTTTTTAGTCCTCATCTTCATTGAGGCGCATTTGTGGGTAGGACAAGATGCAGATTGGCACCTTAGGAAGGATGTGACCTTTCCTTGCAAAAATCTTCATCTCAAGCCATATCTAAGTCAAAAACACCAACTTCTGCCAAGTGCCCTTCATATTGAGTGAATTGAAAGATCTTTTCATGCTTAGGCGCATCATGGTGTCTGTGGAAAGGTGAATTGGCGCCCCCCCCCCTCTTGAATGGTTTATCTCCATGCAAGTGTTCTCTTCTGGAGGCATTGAAGTAAGTCCAGAACATCATTCTAAATGATTTGGAAGGTTTGAAGTCCATTCTATCCATGAGGCGCATTTTTGAGATGAAATGACATGGGTTTGGCGCCCACTCTTGAATTGCCCAAATCTTCCTTGAGAGTGCTCATTCTTGAAGTCTTTGAAATGAAATAAAACACTTGTCTTATCAAGCGCCCTGGCTTCTTGAGGAGTTTGGGAATCATACACCACTGGAGTCTTGTTTTGGCGCCTTGAAATGCCTAGGCGCTCATTCAATGGTGTTTGACCTCAACTTGGCGCCTAAGAAGACTTTTACTTTCTTCAATACCTAACCTTGTTTCCTTTAGTCAAAACACCTCTCATCAAGTAGCTTGGAGGCATCTTCTAGGTTAGGCGCACTTTTAGGTTTGCACAAGAAGGAATTGGCGCCTATACTTGAAATTATCATCTTCCCTGCAAATGCTCACATTTGAAGTCATCAAGGTGAGTTAGGATATCATTCTTCATTAGCGCCCTGATTGAGTGAGAAGGTTGGAGGCTTCTTCCTTGATTAGGCACATGTTTGAGTAGATATCAATTAGGCGCGCTTGAATGGTTGATGGATCATGGAATAGCGCCTAGGCTTCACGGGACAAAGCATCTCAAACACTTTGTGATTCATATGACTCCACAAAGGTTCCTTAGTACTTCAAACACTCTTGCTTCCTCCATGTTTAGGCGCCCGTCAAAAGTCCTAAAATCATGATTTAGCGCCTTGTTGCTTTTAGGCGCCCACTCTGGATTGTGCATCTGGTGATTGGCGCCTAGAGTGAAAGTGCACTCATCTTAACTCTTCCTACCAGAGCGCCTTGCCCCAAGTTGCAAGCTTGCAATACCCTAGGTGCATGTTGGAGTCAATTTGGATAAAAAGGTGCGCCTAGTGTCTACTTAACCATGTTCTTGAAGATTTTGCAGAGTTGAAGTTGCTTTGAAAAGCAGAACATTCATTCCTCCCAAAGCGCCCTGGTTGATATGTTTGAGGTGCTTCAAAATATGATGTTTCTATGCTAGGCGCTCATCCAGGAAGTATGATTTGAAATGGGCGCCCAAACAACTTCCTACTTATTTGGCTTCCAGACTTAGCCAAATTTTGGGTTTCTGACTTATTCCTGTAAAACAACAAATTAATTTAGTCAAAAACCAATTCATTCCCTCATTACTTAGAATTAGCCTCCGGGAATGCGGAATAGGCTAATCCATGTTACACTTGATGTTCAAGCCGGAAATGGGGACATGACAAGTGAAGAAATCTGTTGTTTCTAGTCTTGATGGTTGTAATCGTGCATTGGAAGTTAAACTTCCTGCAGAAAAGACAATGTTATGGCATAAGAGATTTGGCCACATTGGTGAGAAGGGTCTGTGTACCCTGAAGAATAAGAACCTCGTTGAGGGGTTAGATGATTGTAATCTTGAGTTCGACTTTTGCGAACATTGCATTTATGGAAAACAAAACCATGTTCAGTTTTACTCGAGTTCTCATAAGTCTTCTGGTGTGTTGGACCTTATTCATTCTGATGTGTTTGGTCCTGTTAATGTTCCTTCGTTATCAAAATCTGTATACTTTGTATCTTTTATAGATGATTACAGTAGGACATGGATTTATTTTCTCAGAAGCAAATCTGAAGTCTATGGCAAGTTTAAGGAGTTTAAAGCTTTTGCTGAAAATTAGACTCGTAAAAAGATTAAATGTTTGAGAACTGACAACGGTGGTGAGTTCTGTTCTACAGAATTCGATAAGTATTGCAAGGAACTTGGGATTGAAAGACATAAGACAACTCCATACACACCACAGCAAAATGGAGTTGCAGAGAGGATGAACAGGACATTGATGGAGAAGGCTAGGAGTATGCTTAGTGGAGCTGGTCTAGAACAAAAGTTTTGGGCTGAAGCTGTTGCCACTGCTTGCTATCTGGTAAACAGATCTCCTACATCAACTCTTGTTGGAAAGACACCCATGGAGGTGTGGTCTGGTAGAAAGCATTCAGTAAGGCATCTTCGTGTTTTTGGTTGTGAGGCATATGCACATGTACCTAGGGAGAAGCGGTCAAAGTTGGAGAACAAAGCTGTTAAGTGTATTTTCATCGGCTATGGTGTTGGTGTGAAAGGATACAAGCTTGGGGACCCCGTGGCTGAAAAAGTGTTGTATAGCAAAAGTGTCATCTTTAGAGAGCTTACACCTTCTTCCACTGTTTTGCAGCCAGAAGAAAAAGAAAAGAAAGAGGATGTTGTTTAGTTTCCTCTCACCCTTGAGAAGACTGAACAGAAAGACAATGTTGGACCTGATGATGAGAGCTCTAGTAGCTCTGAAAGCTCAGAGGAAGAAGCTAAACCTCAACCTCAGCTCTTGAGGAGGTCTACACGGATAAGAAAGCAACCTGAAAGGTTTGGTTTTACATTGCTTGATTCTAGTTGTTCTTATGCTTTAATCACTAATAGTGATGAACCTAGAACTGTATCAGAGGCTTTGGATATGAAGGATGCAGGTTCCTGGAAGGAGGCCATGGAGGAAGAAATGGCTTCTTTGGAAAAGAATCAAACTTGGGACTTGGTGCCTTTGCCTCCTGGACGGAAACCCGTTGGATGCAAATGGGTGTTCAAGAAAAAGATTGGTGTAGATGGCAGTATTGAGAAGTATAAGGCCAGATTGGTTGCGAAGGGGTATTCACAAGTGGAGGGTATAGATTATGGTGAGATCTTCTCTCCCGTTGCAAAGCTGACATCCATTCGATTCCTGTTGTCACTCGCAGCAGCTTATGACTTGGAGGTAGAACAGATGGATGTGAAGACAGCTTTTCTTCATGGTGACTTGGAGGAAGAGATCTACATGTCACAGCCAGAGCATTACATGGTAAAAGGTAAAGAAAATTTGGTTTGCAAACTTAAGAAGTCTTTGTATGGTTTGAAGCAATCCCTTAGGAGATGGTACTTGAAGTTTGATGCCTTTGTGTTGTCAATTGGATTTGTGAGATCGAAATCGGATCACTGTGTTTATTATAAGTTTGATGGTGATCGTATTCTCATTGTTGCACTATATGTTGATGATATGTTGCTCATTGGGAAGGGTAAGAATATGATTTCTGATTTTAAATCTCAGTCGTCAGCTTAGTTTGAAATGAAAGATTTAGGGGCAGCCAGGTACATTCTAGGAATGGAAATCATAAGAGACAGAACCAACATAAAACTTTGGTTAAGCCAGAGTAAGTATGTGAAGTCCGTGTTGGACAGATTCAGCATGGCAGATTGTAGACCGTTGTGTGTTCCCATTTCTTTGGGGACAAAGTTGTCTGTTGAGGATTGTCCAAAATCTCCTAGTGAGGTGGAGGACATGAGCAGAGTACCTTATGCTAGTGCTGTTGGCAGTTTGATGTATGCTATGGTCTGCACAAGACCAGACATTGCCCAAGCAGTGGGAGTCCTTAGTCGATTTATGGCGAGTCCTGGACAGGTTCATTGGGATGTAGTTAAGCGAGTGTTAAGATATTTGAGGGTTACTTCCGAGTATTCCATTTGCTATCATGGTAATGTTTCAGGACCTCCGCATTCTATTGATATTCGTGGATTTGTGGATTCAGATTGGGCAGGTGACATTGACAGCAGGAGATCCACCAGTGCTTATGTTTTTACACTGTTTGGTGGTGCTATTAGTTGGATGAGTAAGTG
The DNA here is from genome assembly GCA_027924645.1 of Cunninghamia lanceolata. NCBI lineage: Eukaryota > Viridiplantae > Streptophyta > Pinopsida > Cupressales > Cupressaceae > Cunninghamia > Cunninghamia lanceolata. The sequence continues at coordinate 10,866,980 of BSBN01001272.1, read as the reverse complement.
ACAACCTGTTGTTGCTTTGTCCACGACAGAAGCTGAGTATATGGCAGCAACTCATGCTTGTAAGGAAGCCATTTGGCTTAAGAGATTGTGTTCCGATATTAGTGTTGATGCAGGTCAGATCACGATCAGTTGTGATAGTTAGAGTGCAATTTACCTTGCAAAGAATCCAACTTTCCATGCTAGAACCAAGCACATTGATGTTCAGTTTCACTTCGTGAGGAACATGGTTGAGGATGGAAAGGTAAATTTGGAGAAGGTAGATACTTTGAAGAATGTTGCAGATGTGTTGACAAAACCAGTGGGCATAGAGAAGTTCAGATGGTGTTCGGAGTCTATGGGCCTCTCGGCCTATAGCAGTTAAATCTTGTTTTTCTATTGGCTCTTACAAGGTGTTCGACAAGTGGGAGAATGTTGGGAATTAAGGTGTCTCAACCTTGGTAATTCTCTGCATTTGTAATGTTTCTATTTATTATTCAATTGCCTATGTTGTAAATAATTGGAAATTCCACTATCATATCGTGGGATGTGGCATGATGATGTGTCAATCCTACATGGATTATGACAACTTGTTATTTTGTCCTCACGTGAGGAGATAGGCGCCCCACTTAGTGGTAGGAATATTCTGCCATGTGTCGGCATCTTCTATGTTGTGTAAGGAATGTTTGACCGAAACGGTTATGATGGATTCCTATGACGAATCTATGACATGTAAGAGTCGAGAATAGAAGGTTGTAAGACAGGTAATGACACGTGTCATGTAGCATCTTTGAATGAGGCATATTTGGGCGCCCCAAGGTGGAATATGATGTGTTGTAAGAGAATATGCTATTGATAGCATGTGTATGACAGATTCTCTTACAACTATAAGTTGTAACCGCTATGACAGATTCTATGACAGTCATAAGTGTCATAAGAGCATCTGTCATAGCCCATTTTGGAAATAGGCGACCTCTTTGGGATGGGAGCTGTGGACAAGTGTCAGACACATTCTACAATGTTGACCAAGTGTCCCTAGGCGTGGGTTTTGGTCCAAGATGCCATATTGGATGCCCATTCCAAGAAAGGTCCAAAATTGCCTTGTATATTATATTTAAACAGGTGCTTGGAGATGGAGTTTGCATCACAGGTTTACAGGTATTGTTATGTTGCCGGATTGACTCCAGACACGAGTGTCGAAGACCATTGAAGCTTGCATTGCAAGTGTTTTGTAAACATTCTTTCAGATTTGTTAATACATTGTGCAGGTTTCTGAGTATGGGGTTTTTCACCCGATAAGGGTTTTCCCCACCGTAAATCTTTGTCTCTCTTCTTCTGTCTACATTTTGGTTCTTGTGTTTTGCTGCAATATCTCATGTTAATGGTTTAACATCGCTGTAATAGTTAGGATAAAGTTGAATTTGCATAGCCCTCTCCTCAATAGATTAGTGTAGGAAGCGTTTCCGCACACCTAGCTTCCTTTCACCACCACAAGGCCACATTGCCCTTTAACTTGGTAGTTGCATATTTGACTCTTTTAGGGTCTTCAATAGATTCAAACTCAAAATACTTCTCCAAGTTATTTATCCAATTCGGGAATTCTTCAGGATCCAAACCACTTGCGTAGCAAGGGAGAGCAAACATTGGTTTACTCCCTGCCCTCAACAATGCCCTAGCAAACTTATCTTTTGCATTGAGTTCATCTTTTGAATTGGAGGCTTTCTCATCGTGTGGTACCTGAACTGGTCTCTCATCCCTACTAACATCTTTAGCTATGACCGACCCTCGCCTCTATGTGGTCTGAAGGGCTTCCATCCTTGCTAAGATAGCTCTTAGAATGTCAGTCCGTTCATCATCACATGCCTTCTTTGATGTGCATCATTCTCATCATCACTTTGTCTTCTTTGGTTTCAGCCACCTTTTCTCTTGTTAATCATTTTCTCTTATGGCTAACCTATAGTGCAACAAATGCACAAGTTTCTACTATGAGGTTACTTTCAACCCTTCTGCCAACCTAGTTGCAACTAGGCTTTGATACCACTTGATGCAGTCACAAATAGAGGGTCCAATTAAAGATAATCTATTTGTGCAACCCAAACACAAAACACAAAAATACTATCAAAAGGATGTAATAGAAACAAATTAGAAGATATGGGAAATGGTGTAAACCATATTTTCATCAATTCTTTGACATGACAACTCATTGTCAAAAACTCAACACAGAGTATACATGCCACAAATACATGCCTTGACCCAATAGGTCATTATAAGTCTAGCAATAAGAATGCTTATTACAACATTAAATGCCCATAGGCCATATTCCTATCACAACAATTCAGAGCCCTAAACCCTATTCCTTGGATATATCTCCTCCATGCTCTACCCCCATCTTCCAAGAACTTGCTATCTTATTTATAGGAATCCCTTCTAATGACAAGGTATTGCCAACCAAAGGGTCATGAACCTTCTTCTATAACCTTTTCTGGGACCAACTTAAAGTATTCCATTTGGCATAATATTCAAAATTTGGTGCAAAAGCCAAGAGACCCTTTACACGGTCCAATTTGCTGATCAAGAGGATTTGTAGGATGAATGTTGTGTGCAGTGAGATCTATGTAGTCAAACTCAATCTGGTTCTAGCCACCAACCTCCTTGAGATCAATAAGCTTGGAAATGTTTTCAAATGTTACTACGAAGCTTGAGTGTTGTTGCATACTTGAATAGGTCTTCATTGGCGATTTGAACAAGATGCCTCAGTTGACCAACAACTAGTTTTGAGAAATCATAGTACATTAATGTAGAATCGAACTATGATGATCTTCGACATCTTGTGCTGCTCTAGAAATAGTTTGCGGTGTGTTGCCCTGTGTCCAAGTTTATAATTAAATCTAGTGTTTTTGTTTGTTGCGGTATCTTTTCTTTTGCCTTGATATCTCTAATAGGTCATATCTTGTGTGTATGTTCACTACAACTCCTGAAAATGTGTTATCCCTCACTTGTGGTGTTGTTTTATGAATCGTTCTACTGCCCTTGCTTACATCCCTACTCTTGCGGTGCCTTCTTTTGTGATGTGGTACCCCCTTGTTGTCTAGTGGTACTCTCACTTGTTCTTGCTTGTTGCTAATACCCATCTCACTGCAACGGCATGCATTCTAGATCTTGTTGTCCTCACTGCGGCATAATGTTCGAATTGCCTATCTCGGGTGCTCTCTTTGTGAGGGATCCTTCTATGTGTTGTGATCTCTCTTGGTTTGCGTGGTTGCTTGTGTCTTTGTTGCGATGGCTTCCCATCGATCCTCATGATCTTTTAGGACGACAGGTTGGTGATATTGGCTTGATTCATTGTTAGTTTAACGATGGTTGCATCTTGATTGCTTGGGTGTACTACATCTTTGTGAATTTATCCTACGGTGTGTCTATGTGGTATTTGGTGGTTCTTCATGGGAGTTGCACTATGCTTGTCCCTTGTGTGGCGAAGTTGTCATCTTATGCATTGTGGTTGTGGCGGTTGTTCCTATTCACTTTGGTGGAGACTTGTCCCGTTTGTGGTGGAAGCATTGTTCCTGCAACAATGTTCATTTGCCTTTGTGGTGTAGTTCTTGCCTGTGATGGTTGCTTCTCACTTGGCCGTGTTTTCATAAAGTTGTTGTTGTCAGGGTGATTCTTGGTCCCTTATATAGTGGTCACAAGTGCTACCTTGGTTGTGTGTGCTTTTGTGGTGGGTTCTTGTTGATGGTGTGTTAATGGTGGTTTCCATGGTGCCCTAGATCTTTAGTCATCCACAACCCTTGCATTGTTTGCTCCTTGTGTGATGCACCCTTCCCAACCTATCATCTACTGTCCGATCTACCTTGCTTCCACATGGATGGCGTGTATTCAAACAAAGTTCAAATAACTTACCTACTCGCTAAACATTGTTCATCTCATCTACCCAACTTTGGCCTACGATTCCTGAGTTACATTTGAAAAGATTGGGTTTATGGTTGGCCTCACGAGTGGTTGGTAGTCTCCTCAGCATTGATATTGTTCCTAAAGGCCATTGATAAGTCTTTAATGGCAAGGTGTAGTTTGAATGCTTGTCTTGAGCCCTGTGCGTGGTTGTGGCAGGTTCTCTTTACTCATTCTGTTCTCCTTCAACTTGGTGGTGCATTGAAAGGCTAGATTTGATAGGTGGTTGTGCACCCTTGGTGATTTCTCATGCGGTTTTCATAGTTCTATGTGTCGTTGGACATCTTTACTCATTTGCAATTGTGAGGGTGTGGCCCAAGTGTCCTCCCGATGTAGATTTTGCGTGATCCCAGGCGGAATTATCCTCTCTAGGGGATCAATTTTCTAAGAGAGAGTTTGATGGGCCTTGTGGTTGATTTGAAGATGATTTGACATGAATTTGAATTTTCCCCCAAATCCGTGAGTGCAAAAGGTTATATATTTGCAGTTTTGAAATGTTTGGACGTAGGTTGTGAGCATGGTTGCAGAAGAGAGAAGAGAAAAAGTTGCATATGTCTGTCTTAAGGTCTTGTATCAGGCTGAGAAATTGGTTTTGAATGTATGAGTCTGGTTTCAATCTCTATTTGTTTCATTGCTGATGTAATCATTGAAAGGAATGAACATAACATGCAGTTTGTAACTATTTGAATGTCTCCATGAACATTTTGTATTCTTTTGATGCTCTCATTGATCCTCTTGGTCACATTTTCTGATCTAAATGTTGTCTGACTGGTTTGTCAACTAGAAGGCTATAAAATTTCTTGCAAAGGGTTTTGTGAGGCATTCTATCAAAGTTGCATAGGAAGTTTATAAGTTTGTTGACGGATTATTAAGTTATGTTCATTTGGTTACTTTGCAATATCATTTGCTTGTTGTTGGTATGCATAGTGCCTAGCTTATGTGTATGATCATGAAGCATAGTCCTTGTTGTCATCTTTTTTAAGTTGTCATCTCTTGGTTTGCTTTGGTAATATTTCTTGGCTTTGAAGTCCCGACTCTGTTGCCCGTTCAAGATAATGGCACCCATCTGCTATATGCTCAACATGCTGTCATCCCACCGCACTTGAAAGAACAACAAAAATATCAATCTTAAATAACAATAGTAGCATTAGTTTGTTCTTCACAGTGCATGATCTCATTGTTGCAGTTGTACAAATGTTTACATGTTTCACAAATATCTTCCATAATGAGATATACTCTGTCTTTCTTACTGCATCCATGTATGAAGGGAAATCTAGTGTTAAAATTAAAAATCTCAAGGGGTTAGAAGGAAAGCATCTTAGGTCTTTCTATGGTGTGTGTATCTGCTTATAGAGGTGTGAAATCCTTTTTCTAGACAAACTAGCACATAGGTACTTAATGACAATCAAATAAGAGTTTCATGTGCATTGGGTATGGTTCTCTCAAGTTCCGTTCTACCATCATTTATCTTTAGTTATCTCAAAGAAAACACCTCATGGAACACCCCTTAGGCTCAGCAAAACTTGAAGCAAAAGAAGGAATTACCCATCATTATCAATTGGTTTTGTGTTTTCGCTACTTGATCATAAGTTGAAGGTTGTTTATCCCAAGTTTGACACCCTTGGCACTTGGAAATAACCTATCTTTAGGGATTTGGGGGTCCACAACTCTGGGAGCCAATATGGTGTACTGGAAACAATTTGCGGTGCTGCACTGTTGGATTTTAATCTAAAATTCTGAATGCACTCAATAGTGCTTGGGCAAGAAAATGCCTTTGCGGTGGGAATTATCTTTTGCCTTGAGAATCTAATAATTGGAAAATCACTAGAAACTTGCCAAAAAAAAAAATGAACTAAAATATTTTCGAGTGATGCAAGATTGTTCAAACCTTGAGATGCTCGTGCATCAACTTCCACATCTCTATATGATGCAACACCCTTAGATAAAGAAAGGATCTCAGTGCTATAGTATTTTGGAGTCAATGCAAAGGTAAGAAGATGCAGTGGGGTGGTCATTTTGTTCCACGACTCAACAAGAATTTTGTGCACTCATTTGAAGAAAGTTTCTTTAGGATCTTGTTCTTTCTCATTTATGATGGTCTTCATCTTCTCAATCATTGAATCGATGCCGTCACATACCTTTCCCAAGCATGGCTTATCCATTCTAGTAAAATGGATCATACTCACGGTAGAGTCGGTAAAATTAAGAAGATATTCCATTCAATCTCACCAAGTGTCATCTAGGATCATCTGTTTGACATTTGTTGCCTTGTTAGTGTTGGATTGCCTCCATATGAACCAAAGTTGGTTGATGACCATGCTAGAAAGTGCCTCCTACACCTTCACAAGTTGTCTCAAGATGTTTGTGTCGGAGCTGAATGGGGTCTTAGCAACCTATTTGAAAATAAAAATTAAAAAAATTAAAAAAGACGAAGAAGAAAACATACTTAAATTTTAAAAATAAATTATTAAAGTGAAATATAAAACTGTATTGTTTTCACTTACCTTTAATAGCTTGAAATTCAAGAATGCTTTGAATATGGCCTGCAACATGTGGTGGTTGGTGATGAACATTTGGACCTCTTCAACCTTCACATACACTTGTTTGATCCAATCAATTTTGTTGCCAATCTTTTGTAGCATAAGGTTGAGCGAGTGGACAACACAAGGTATCCGAAAGATGTGCCAATAGTGTGCCTCGACCAACAAACTAGTTACTCTGCAATTTTTTGCATTGTTTGTTATGACTTGGACAATGTTATTAGGCCTCACTTCCTCAATGTCCTGTATGAGAATGTCAACAAAAAATTGTGCATTCTTCATGTGCCCCTCACAATCCACGACTTTCAAAAATATTGTCGCTTTAGGGGACACTACAATCACGTTTATCAAGATATGATTTTTGGCATCCTTCCATTCATCAGAAACAATGGACACCCCTATCTCTCACCATGGATCATTGATGGGTTGCAATAATTCTTCTACAAGTTTCACCTCCTTTGTCAATAAACTGCTGGGCACCTTCTCAAAACTTGGGCCCTTGAACCCTATTGGAGCTTCATTAATTTTTCTCATCATTTCTTGCCAATATGGGGATAGAACAATGTTGAAAGCCAAACCATTTGCATAGACGCATCTTGCAATTTGTTGATCAACAATCTCACAGGATTCATTTTGGAATGTCTTTTTCAATTGCCCTTTTCTTCTGTTATTTGTAGTGAGGTCTTCTTCATGTGTGGCCAAAAATAGGTGGCTCTCTACCACAACTTTAGGAATAGGAAGAGATGGGGAAACAAGGGGCCTCCTTGATCCTCTCTTTGCCAAAGGATGACTTGTTCTAAGGGCAATTGCAACTACTTCATTTGCTTGCTACTACTTTCTAATATATTTTAACACTCTAGATGTTGGCACAGGTGCATACTTCTTGCTTGAGCAAGCTTTGATGCCCATGCTATGAATATCACACAAATGGGCTTTTACCCAATTGTATGAGCTTGTATATTTGACACCACACCCATTGCAAACCCAAATATATCTCCCACCACCTAGAACCTGTTGTATCATGTCAACATACTTCCATAATAGTGAATTTGAGTCTGTTTGGAAGCGAGGTTAGCTCTAAAGCTAGAACTGGATGCCATTGTAATTCCTATGGCAACAAGTTTGAAAAGTAACAAATTCCAAACACACACACATATCCTACATCATTTAATTTTTTAAAATGTATTAAACATAAAATCAAAACAAGGGAGTTTGTTTGTAGAAGAAAAATGAAAGAAAAAACCAAAAAAACTTACCTCCAATCTAAGAATCTTCCTCCATGATCTCCTTGGCAGTGAATGGGATCTTTCACACATGTAGGAATAGCAATCCAACTGCTTTGGAACCTTCAATGATCATTCTTCAGCTCTATTTGTGGAATGACAAACAAGAACGAAAGTTCAACAAGTGTATTTGGTTTGTATCTTTTGTTTCCAAAATGAGATAAAATGACCTTGTTTTTGTGTTTCAAGGTGTTTTGTAATGCCCCCTTTTCATTGAGTCAACATGTGGGACCCACGAGCTCATTTCTATACTTCTAGGTGGGTGATGGGTGATTGCTAGAGAAATATATTTTGGTGAGGATTAGTTCTGTTCATTTGTCCTTGGTATTTTTATGAGTTTTGGACCATGTACTATATTTTACGGGCATTTCCTAAATTTTAGGTCAGCTGCAAGAAGTATCCTCACCATTAGTCTTCTCATGGGGGATTTACCCTAAGGGGACCTTTTTATTGTTAACATTGTTCACGCCCTTTTTAAGTCTACATGTCCATTATAAGGGCCCTAGGGAAAACTTGTTCCCATTTCTTAGGGGCTTTTGGAGGGCTATAGGGACAAGGCCATGTCATGCAACCTATTGTTGGATCCGGGTGTGAGTTAGCTGTTCAAAACTTCAAAATGCTTTATCTCAAGTCTTTTTAGTGAGTGGTTCTCAAGTTATGATTGATTTACTGATGAGAGATCATGGTTTATTGGCTACTTGGGTGATTTGATGTTGTGACACTAGTGCCATGTTGTGTAGTATTTGATTGTTAACATTAAACTTGACATATTCTAAATGATATTAGTGTCATATCAAGGAAAAGATAATATTTGTTAATTTCTATTGACACTTGGGCTAGGCGCCTAGGGTTTGGAGGATGTCAATGAATAAATAGAGGCCAGCCAGCATTGGGAGAATCATTTTATGCTCATTTCACATATTTTCAGACCTAGAGTGAGTGGCTACAAAAGGCAAAGGTCATCTATTGCTTCAGGAATGAAAGCCCTTGGATCTAGAGACTAGAGGATGAAACCGTTTTGGTTTCTTGTGGGCAATCTCATCCAGGGATTGCATTGAGCTGAAAGCATTCTCTTTTTTATTGGCAAACTGATTTGTGGGGTGGCTGGAACAGCATTATACAGCAGCGTCAGTTCTGATTTGGGGGAAGATTTTCTGCTAGGTACTTGATTTCCAATTAGCTCCACACTCTTATTATTTTTGTCGATGTATTCTGACAAATATTATTATTATTCCTCTATTGATGTATTCCAGCAGATTTTATCAATAAAATACAGCTCCATTGTTATTGTTAGGATTTGCTTTGCTTATGCAGTGCATTGTTCTTTTCTTCTTGTCATCATTCTAGTTTTAAAATTAAAAAAAAAAAATTAGATAGAGGGCATCACATGTTTAGAGGTCAATTTTATGGTTAGGGTTGATATTTTAGGTTGAATAGTCAAGTTATGAAGTAAAAAAAATAAAAAAATAAAAATCGTTTTGGGTGCTTGGTCCATTTGGCAGGACCTTGGCCAGTTCTACAGGGGAATCTGACCAGTACCTGGATAGGGTTCAAACTGGACCTGGATCCGGGCAGAAACATGAGTGAACCAAATAGAGTTTCCAACAATGGAGGTTTGTTTCTTGGCAATAGCCATTAGTATAAAATTTTTGACGGCACTATTCATCTATAGATGCCTTGATCAGTGATCCTATTAGCCATAACAATTGTGGAATAATAGCAAACACATCAAAGAATGTGTATACTGATGTTCTTAATGGAGAATTCAAGAAGGAAATTTACATTGTGAAGCACTTATATCAGCAGAAACTGAGAATCTGGATGATAAGATAAAGAAAATCATTTAATGGAGATAAGTAGGTTGCCTAAATTTGGTACCAAAGAATTGATGTTTATTTTTCTCATAAGATGGGTTTAAAAAGCAATGATGAATCCAATATCTATCCGAGTTTGGAACAAAAGTCTCATGTATTGCCTTGTATGTGGATAATGCCACACTAATTAGCAGTGAATTTGACATATCTGAGGCAAATAAAAGCAAGCTTTCATTCAGTTTAAGAAGTTGGTTAGTCTTATGGAATCTGCAATTACAAGCTTACCATGTCTGATCTGAGAGAGGACACAGTTGTCCCTTCTTCTTGCCTGTCATGTAGCAAGATACACATATGAGGCAGCTCTATGAACGACTCAGGAGCTTGAGAAATATTTGTAGCAAAACACAAAGCAAACCCTGAGTTATTGGAGAAAGAAGCACCAAACTACAGAATGTCTGTTATAGAAGGCATTAGAAGCATTAATTATAAATTTTCCAATGATGGAAGATCTAAGATGACACATATGAACCTTTAAGGAACAATCACTCATATTCAGATTATCGATCTGCACTTACTATGTACTCAATATCTTAAACATAGAAAGAACAGCTTACATAAAGGACAGAGCTACTGCTGAAACGCAGATTTTTCTATATTTATCTCTTAAGTAAAGCAAATTTTGAATTTTCTTCTAACTTTTTCTTCACATGTAACCTCAGAATTCACAAGAACATTCAAAACTAAAACAAATTAACAAGATCAAAACTATATATTCATTTACAAACAACTGAGTAATTAATGGAAATATATGGTAAATATGGAGAAACCCTAGGAATCCACTTCCTCATGCCTGGAGTTATGGCCAGGGCCATATTATGACAATTGACTGAATGAGTGGTAAACAAGACTGGACTCTGCAAATAAACATACTCCTAGAAGAGATGCAACTTTGACAAGAGATGTAGAAAGAGGCTTCTCGAATTGCATGAAAAATGCAGTACCAGCTATTACAACTCTCACTAGGGGGCGAAGAAAAAGTGGATGTTTAGGAAAAAGATGAAGATAGAGAGCATGAGAATGATCCACCATAATTGTTGCCAGAATAAGAGAAAGCAGATCTAGAAAATAGTCACCACACTTTGACATAAACGAAGTAAGATATAAAACTGGACACAGAGCCTGAAAATATCCTGTATTTTGATGCAAAACAAACCAAAAATAGTGCACTACATTTGGACAGAGGATAGGAGTCAAATTTAAAAGTAGGACAGACAAATGGCGGGAAAATAGAGGGGATAGAAACAACAAAAGTAGTGCAAGGGAAAGACAATGGGGAACAAATTGAAGCAGAGCACGAAGGTTCTGAAGAAGTCCAAGCACATGTGCTGAAAACCTCCATTCTTGTCCAAACCAGAATGCTTATTTCTTGGACATCATGGTGGATGGCTCTGGCATCAAAGTATGTAATATGAGTGTAAGAATCCTTACCAATTCTGATCCGTTTTTCACACTTCTGTTCTGATTTTCTAAATTTGTTTTTTGAGTGGTTTTGTTTGTGTTTTTGTTTGTTTCAATACATGTAGGGTTTTGCCCTGATATAGTAATGAAATCGAAACATAATTGCATGGAAAATACACAACATAGATGACTGAAAGTGATAGGAACAGCTAGCAAATCAATTTCAAATTAAAGATTTGAAATATGAATCTTCAATGACATACCCGGATGATGAAAGCATATCAATTACAAGCATAGGATGATGCTAATTACATGATAGACATATCTGATTACAAAATCAGACCTGCAAATGTATACAAATGAGATCCAAATGATCAACAAACACCTCTCCAAGATGAAGCGATTGATCCTAGTGCTGGCCGCCTTGGTTGGAATGATAACCCATGATGAAAAGAGGACAATGCTGCTGACTTAAGACTGATTTTCAGGACTGTAGCTGCTGATAACAAATCTGATGTCAAAACCCTAGCCAAAACATGCCAAAGACTCCTCCAAAATGTAGCCGCTAGGTCTAGGAATGAGGCAATTATACCCTAGATGCCAAATATGCCAATGTATCATTAAAACATGCCATAAAACCTTCAGATCTATACCTGTTATGAATTATCAGAAGTCTGAAACACAATCAGATTGCCAAATGATGTTGCAAATCACAAAATTGCCCTCCAATGCCAAGCGCTCCACTTCCAATTTATTAATGTGCCAAATAAACCCTTGCCCATCAATTTATTAATGAAAATGTGCCAAATAAACCCTCAAATCTGAATATCAAATGCTTCCAACCTGCAATAAACTTCAAACCCTAGCTGATATCAATTTCTCCTTTCAAACCCTAGCTGGTTGAAGCTCCAAAACATCAAATAACCTGCAAATAAGCTCAATAATGGATTCCGAATGAATCCATCTCTCATTGTGGGATGAGTTTTCGTCCAAACCACCAATGTCTAAGGGTTTTCGTCCTTAGAGCAAGTTGAAACGAAGTTGCATCCAAGAGAAACTCTCCAATATCCAAAATACCAAAATAACATGAATGATGCAAATGACCTCCAATTGTCATATTTTATATTTCTCAACTTGGGCGCCCATATGAAATACAATTTAATCCACTTTGAAATCCACCTCCAAAAGAAAATATTTTATTTTAATTTTCTTTTTAATTTTTCCAAGTGGAGCGGCCAAAATTGGGCAATAAAAATAATAATATTTTATTATTTCACCTTTTCTCCTTGAGCGGCCACTTTGTGGCTTATAATATAATATTTTAATCATAGTTGAAAAACTTGCCAAAAGCAAAAACCCGCCAAGCCCAAAAAATTCGACTCGGCAAAAACTCGGCAAAAAACTCGCAAAAACTCGGCAACTAAAAAAATTGTTTAAATTTCATTAAAAACACATTTTTTTGCAAAATTCAATGATTAGATGCATCCAACAAGTCAATAAATGAGAAACAAGCCGAGTTTAGTTGTATTTGATTGATTTCAAAGTAAATTGGGTACAAAATGGCATCCTCATGAGGAATGCGCTGATACTGATAGTCTGAAACAAAATGGAAATAGCAAATTGTTTTTGTAAAACTGAAAGTAAATACTAAATAGTAAAATACTACATCTTCCTCTTCCCCTTCCCAAGTCTACTGAAAACTAGGGGAGTGGTAGAAGTAGTAGGTCTAGTCCTAGGAATCTGCTGTGGCTCCTCCCTCCTTGGCATGACAAACCGTGGCTCAACCTCCATCCTGGATGTAGATGCTGGTAGTGGTCTTGGTGGCAATCTCTCCTCATCCTCCTCATCCTCATCCTCAATGTCATCCAATGAGAATCCCAATCCATCGATTCCAGCGGCAACCCCCTCCTCCATTGCCTGTCTCTCCAAATCATAGATCTCATCCTCAAAAAACAATGAAGGCTGCTCATCCTGCCCTGTCCAATCACTGTAAGGATCTATCTCATCCAAATCAATTGGATCATCTGATATTTCCTCTACCCTTCTTGTGCGCAGCCGAAGATTATATTGCACATAGACAAGGTCATTGAGGTGTTTCTGAGCTAGCTTGTTCCTCTTCTTTGTGTGGATGGCCTGAAATAAGCTCCAGTTGTGCTCACAATTGGATGAACTACATGGTTGGCATAAGACACGGAGGGCAAATCTCTGGAGATTTGGGGTATTTCCACCCAATTTGTCCACCAAACCTCTACAAAAAAAAATATTGAAGAGTTAGAAACTTAGAAAGGAACGTGAAAAGTTCAAAACATATTAAATATCAAATTATCAATAGTTGTAACTTGTAAGTTTGTAACTTGTAAATTTGAAATTTTATACCTGGTGACTGATTGTTTATTGCTCGTGTAGCTAGGTCTGAAGAAAAGAGCCTACCCCTTCTTTCCCTATAAGCTTGCAATTCATCAACAATGAGGTCTGCCACCTCAGCCTGGGGTGTCATCCTCTGAATGCAAGAAGTGAGGCCCTCCATAACCTCTCCAGTAGGATCTAAGAAGGTGTCTGAATGGAAGAAATGGGGGTTCAAAAAGTACCCTGCTGCATGGATGGGTTGGTGGAGTTGATTGTTCCACCTCCTATCAATAATCTCCCATATGGGATCAAATTTGAGGTTGTCCCCCTTATAATAAGTTCTTATAGCTTCCTTGGCCCTGTCCATGGCCTCATAAAGATACCCCATTGGGGTTTTATCCCCATCTACCAAGCGGAGGACTCTAACCAAGGGCTTCGACACCTACAATATAAAAATGCAAAAAGATTAAAGTTACTAATTTACAATGAAAGACATTAAAAATAAATAAATATTCAATTCGAATTTAAATTCGAAGTTTTGAAGTTACCTTCACAATCTCTGTAGCTCTTTCTATAAATACTTTGTCGAAGATAATGCATGCAACCTTGTCTCCTTCTGGCTTCTTCGCATAAGATGATTCTGTCCATTTTGGGCACACAAACATTTGTTTCACGCCAATGCACCAAGAATGCTTTGCAACGTTAAGAAAACCGTTGCAAACTTTGTCACACCGGATCTTGCCAACTCTTTCCCTTGGGTGTAATCCCTCATCATGTGAAAAACCCAAGGGTGATTGTAGATAAATTTTGTGATCCTCTTTGCATCCTCTACAATCGGTGTGACCCAATCAAGCTTGCCTATGTCCTCCAAAAGAAGGTCAAGGACATGTGCTGCACAAGGTATCCAAAAAATTGTGTGGTGTCTCTCTTGGAGGATTCTACTAGCTGCCACATATGCTGCTGCATTGTCAGTAATTATTTGCACAACATTTTCAATCCCAACCTCCATGCGAACTTGCTCCAACATTTTAGCCAAATTTTCTGCATTTTTCACTATGTTGGAGGCATCCACTGATTTCAAGAACACCACTTCATTCTTGCAAGCTACCAAAAAATTAATGATGGTGTGGTTTTTACCATCCGTCCACCCATCGGAAAGAATAGAGCAGCCATATTTTTTCCATTCATTTCTTTGGTCTTCCACCACTGCCTTTGCCCTATCTCTTGCATTTGTAAGCAACCTACAAGTACAAAGTGAAATTAAGTACACAAATTTTGTTTGTAAACAAAAAATAACTTAAATTCATCATAAATTTCTATAAATTAAAGAACATAAATTTATCAAAAACTTTAAAACCTAAAAGATTAAATTAACTAACCTCCCACTCAATTCTGTGCGAGAAGGTGCCTTGAAGCCCTTTCCTGCAACCGTCAGTGCAGTAACCAAATTATGCCAATAAGGAGAATTTGCCACAATGAAAGGGATGTTGTTGAAATACCAAAAATTGGCACAAGCAATGTATGCATGGTCATGCACCTCCTTATTCCACCCAGTTGCCTCTAAGGAAGTTTGTGATCCAGGTGTGTTTCTAGGCACAAAAAAACTATCTACTGTGCATGTAGGTGCTGATCTTGGTGCTCTACTGGAAGTAGATGAAGGGCTCGCAATGGTGGTGGGTTGCCTTCGGTTACGTGGACCACGAAGAGAGCCCACTATGCCTTGAAGTGCATCATCATCCGACTCAAGGTTGACTGGAGCACCTTGAGAAGAAGCTTTGGATGCTTGCATGGCTGCCTTTGCCTTCTCCCTTTGTAATTTTCTTTCTTCTGCAGTTGTAAGTATGGCATTCATTTGTCTTTTTATTTCTTTTGTGGTTTTAGTACAGGCCTTCGCATCACGACGATTGATGCCTGCAAGATGGTATTTGAGGCGGTTAATGCCTCCACGGTATACGTTTTCGCATTAGATGCAAAAAACTGAGCCAGGGTATGGTCCTAGATAGGCATATTTTCACGCAGGATCTCTAGCTCCTGGAGGACGTTTGCCTACAAATGATGATGATGCAACAGGAACTGAGGCTGAACTGGATATAGAAGCATCTCTATCTGCCATTATAAATTAACCTGCACATACAAAGAGAAAGCACAAGTTGTTAGTTTTTTAATAGAAAATTAAAAAAAAACCTAAATTAGATTTCTACTTGATAGATTAAATTTAAACTAACGTAAAATTCTAAAGTTAAACATTTTGTTCCAAAAAAAATGGATTCAACAAAAAAAAAAAAATTAACTAGGGTTTGGAAAAAATATGAAAACAATGAAGAAATTAAAAAATTACTCTAAATTACTAAAAATGCAAACTAATCTAAGACTTAAACATTTTCTAAAAAAAAAAAATTTGATTGAAATAAGAAGAATGAAGAAAAATGAAAAAAAATGAAAAAAAATGAAAAAAATGAAAAAATCAGAAAAAATGCAAACAAAACAGTGATGAATCTTGTTTTTATGAATATAAATCTTGTTTTGATCAATACAAATCCATTTATACTACATTCATGATGTTTTTTAAACTTAGATGCTTCAAAAATGAAGAAGAAATTTCAAAAAAAGAAAGAGAGAAAAAAAACAAAAACCTACTTGGAAATCTGATTTGCCTTTCAAATTCGATTCAATTCCGCCTCAAATCTTATTTGGTCGACGCCAAATTGCTGCAAATAGGTGTAAAATGCTTGGGAGGGGTTTTTTTCTCATTTGGAGCAAGTAGAATGACCAAAAATGAGTCCAAAAATACCTTTAAACGCCGCCGAAATCGCACTTTTCACGCAGGCTGAGTTTTTTTCACAGACTTGCGAGTTTTTCTGAAAAACTCTAATTTTTTTTTTTGGCGAGTTTTTGCTTCATATACTCGCGGCCTGAAAAAACTCGCAAGTTTTTCAAAACTCGGCGAGTAAATGGCGAGTCTTGCATCTATGATTTTAATAAATAAAATATTATATATTTGTCATTTGCAATATTTTCTATTTTTCCATATTTTTCCATATTTTCCCCAAGTTTCTCTTCTTCAAGTGGGACGTTTTTCCCTTGGGAAATTTATTTAATTACTTTTGACTTTTCCAAAAATATTATAAAAATATAAAAAGACATCTCCCAATTTTATTTTGCCAAGGAAAAATAGCTGAGATACATAAAAATGACTTTCCATTCTCCAAGCCTCTAACGACGTTCTCTTTTGCAATTCTTTTTATAATAGCTCAAAAAAGGGACATTACAATGGGCAACAACCATGTCTGTAAGGAAACCCAAAACTAGATGTACGGAAACAAATGAAAGAAGTTTCATGGAAGGGCAACTATCTTGCTGATGTCCATGCATCCAACATCCCACATGGAACTGCTGTAATTTATTGGTTGAAAGAGCAAGAAAACATAGCCTTATTTCAAGGTATTGATATCCATGCATCCAACATCCCACATGGAACTGCTGTAATTTATTGGTTGAAAGAGCAAGAAAACATAGCCTTATTTCAAGGTATTTTTTTGTGCCACTGGTGGGGCCCCAGTGATAATAAAAGATTTTGGTTCACATTTTGCACCCTCTCATTGTTATAATTTTTGAACTAGGATTGATTTTTGGTGGCTGTAGCTGTTAGTCATTACGAATCTCAACACTTCTCTGTACCTTAATTTTACAAGAGTAGTGTCAGTACCAAATGCCATGTATTCCTAATCTGCAAAATGTTTAGGAGGTCTCATGGCAGAATTTTGGCAATTATACACTTTTTAGAGATTGAGAAGTGTGTTTCTATATTTTGAGCTATTAAGTTGGGTGTTTTGGATGGGTATTACATCTATACTTATTCTAATTTTGATCGGCCACCAGCACTTCTTGTGTTTGTTCCTACAGTGGGATCTTCTAGCTTTGAAGGCAAAGCTTCCCAAGGGGGAGGGCATCTGTATACCTATATACAACATATTTAATTTATGTAATGTGACAAGATGTTTCCTTATAAAGCTCATATTTTAGAATGTGAAATGGTAATTCTAGGCCCTTGTGAACGTTTCAGTTTATGATGTAAAGGAGCCACTTAATGACATTGGGCCCACATAGTAGTTTAAGAGTGGTTAGGGTTTAATACTTGTTTCCTGTTATAAATAGGGGTTCTTCCTCCTATATTATGTATTAATCTATTTTCGTATTATCAATAAAAATCTCTATCTTAGAATAGTTACTCCACTTTTCGATTTGTATGTGTAGTCCATTTGTGAAGGTGTCCCATATTTCTCATTCTTTTGCTGTAGTTGTTCGGTGTTCCTATTATGGGTGTACCATGTAGGCACACTACATAAACAGTGAACTTTATAGTATGTTTAATTTAAAAAAAAATGTTGCTTAGGTGAATTCCTTTCTATTTCATTCATCCAAAATTATATGTTCTGACAACTTCTGATTCAATAAAGTACAATTCACACTTTTCTTCTATTTTGCTCTTGCCTGTGTGATGCAAAAGTGATCTCATTTATTATATACAGAAAGTTGCAAATCTCATGTTTTCTTACTCTCAATTTCTTTATTGGCCCCGGAGAGCTTGAGTAGGAGGTGGTTTTGGTTCAAGTTGGATCCCTCATGGCCTCTGCTGTTGATGACAGTCCACAAAAAGAGTGAAATTCCAATTCTATTTTGACCGCTAGAGTTATCTTTGAAGACGCAAAGACAAGAAGACATATATAGCAAATTGACCTATTGCTGGTAAGACCCTGTTGTACCTAAAAAATGGGGTTGCCCCTCTAAAGTGAAAGGGAAAATTATGTGGGCATCACTGAGAATCCTTGCAGCTCATATCCTGAAATGCATTTCATAGCAGAGAAGGATAACTGGATAAAGTGAGTTAAATTTTAAGGCATGGAGTTTGTCAGGTGAGGTTTAAGTATTAAGGGCAAGTTTGACAGTATTGGAAGCATGCTCAGCTCTAAAAAGTATAATGCAGCTTAGTCTGTGGAATTACTTGCAGATTGGGACAATGCTTTTCACAAAGAATTGATTAATTAAATGGATGATGAGAGAGTAAGGCACAAGGAGGTCACAGAATCCATAGAGCACCTTGAACAACAAGTGAATGCCATGCAAGAGAATCAGAAGACTGTGGATGCCATTACCAATAGACTGTTGCATCTGTGTCAGGTTGCTGGTCTTGACCCTGCAAATTTCTGAACTGTTATGTTTTGGTTTTGATTTTTTGCATTATGGACATGTTTATATTTTGGGCATGCAAGCCCTTCTCTTATATTTGGGAATGCGATCTACTCAGTTACCCTATAGATACTTTTGGATTTCATTTTCATCAGAGGGGTTTGTAGTTTTAGAAACTATATAGACTAGTTTTGCTGCAAGATGAGTGTTTTCAGAGGAGAATGGGCTTTAGCCATTCTCTTGAGCCATGCCATGTACATCTATTTTTTTACTAAATTAAATATTTGTTTACATTATAGAAAATTTAAAAAAGTATTTGTACCCATGTCAATAAAATGTTTTCTGGTCTTTACAAATGTCATGTGATCTCACAATCTCTAAAAAATCTTCTGGTCTATTAAAAAATACAGGCATTAAGTTATTAACAAATTTGGTACCACATAGTCATCATATACAAATTTAATCTTATCAAACAAATATATCATCTTACACCAAGTTTTATGGGTGGTGACAATCTCTTCAGATCCATGGAATCTTCTCGACATCCATTGGACAAGATTTTCGAATGTGTTGTGAACCCAGATGTATGTGGCTGTACTGCCGCAAATCCTAGGTCTGAAATAGACAAAATTGAAATTTTGACATTGAAATTGCTGAAAAAACTGGAAGTGTATAATATCTGAAGTTTGCATTTGCTGCATAATCAAAATATCTGATTTGCTGCAAAATCAAAATATCTGATTTGCTGCAAAAATCTAGGGCAAACCCTAGTTGATCTGAAAGCTGAAATTATAAATAACACCCAGATTTCTAAACTGCAAGAAACAGAAGTTTACATTTGCTGGAAAATAGAGTGAACAATATACAGGAGAGGATTATTTTCCCGAGAAAGTGTTACCTTGGCCAAAACACAGCCTTAAACTTGTGCATTGATAATTTCTTTCCTAAAAATCATCACTAGTACAACATTGGGTCCTTTATTTAATAATTACTTTTACCCTCTGAACTTTTCAATTCATGCATATAGCATAGCTTGAAGTTACATTCCCTTAATGAACCATTTCACTTTATGCATGTAGGGTATCTGACTTATAGCTACTTTTATTTTCTAACAAACAAAAAGTACAACACTAATACATATGAGTCTATGACCAATTAACAAAAACAAAATACTGGAATATTACTTCTAGCAATAACAAGGCAAGCGTAAGATTGGCTAAAACCCTTCTGTTAAAACCCTCCTGTATCCTGTTAAAACCCTCCTGTATCATATTTTGAATCCCCATTTTTGAATCTAGCTTTGAGCGGGAATGGGGATGGACAACTTGGGGGGGGGGGGGCACTTGCGGCCCCCCTCCTTCCCTTGGGAATGTTGGTACAGTCTCGGGTTGTACCTCTGCTGCTTTGGACAGTGCTCTGGTGAGTGGATTGAAGAAATGGACAGATGCCACCTTGGGCAATGACCGGGAGGCCCATGTGCCTAGATCATAGTTGGAAAACTCGACTCGCCAAGCCCAAAATTGACGAGTCAAAAAAACTTGCCGAAAACTCGGCAAAAAACTCGGGAACTTAAAAAATTGTTTAAATTTCATTAGAAACACATTTTTTTTGCAAAATTCAATGACAAGATGAATCCAATGAATCCATAAATGAGTACAAAAATATTTTCTATTAAATTTGATTGACTTTAATGCAAATTGATTACAAAATCGCATTCTCATGCGGAATCCTGATGGTTGAAAGCCTGATAGTCTGATACAAATTACAATAGATAGCTGAAAATGAAAATAGTAAAACTAGAAGTAAATACTAAATACAACATTTTACACCTTCCTCTTCCCTAATTTAGTCAAAGCTAGGGAAGAGGTACATACTCTAGTCCTATGAGTACGCGGTGCTGGTGGCTTCTCGGTTGGCATGGAAGGTTGTGGTTGAGGCTCGACCACCATCCTGGAAATATCTGGGTTTGGCAATGACTCCTCATCCTCATGAATGTCCTCCAACCCTACATCTCCTGTTGCACCCACATCCTCCATTGCCTGTCTCTCGAAATCAAGAATCTCGTCCGTGGTAAACAATGGAGGCTGCTCATCCCGCCTTGTCCAATCACTGTAAGGATCTATCTTATCCAAATCAATAGGATCCAGTGATTTGTCCTCTACTCTCTTTGTGCACAACCGAAGGTTGTATTGCACAAAGACAAGGTCATTAAGGCACTTTTGAGCTAATTTGTTCCTCTTCTTCGTGTGAATGGCCTCAAACAAGCTCCAAATCCGCTCACAACTGGATGCATTGCAAAGCTCCTATTCTCCATGCCTCAGAATTGCAAAATCATGTCAAATTCCACAACATTTTACTAAGGGGTCCTTGTTCTTTCACCCTGATGCATGTTCCTAAAACCTTGAATTTGGCTAAGTCTGAAACCCTGAAACCTTGAAAAATTGGTTAAGTCTGAAATCTAATGGATCCTCCAAAATCTAGAATCTGCATGTTAAATCCCATGGATCCAAAACCTATCTCAAACATCCTGATAGTATATTTCAAAATATTTAAAGTATTGAAAATTTATACTTAAATATATTTTTAAATATACTATCACCCAGGGAATTTCAAAATCTGGCAAGATTTTTGCTTCCTACTGCAGTTTGCACTAAAAACACCATCAATAGGACCCTATTATGCAAACACACGGCAAGTTTTCTGCTCGGACTCGCCGAGTTTTGGCAAGTACTCACCAAAAACTCGGCAAGTTTTTGGCAGACTTGACACAAAAACTTGGCGAGTTTAAGTCATAAAGAATCGCCGAGGAAAAAACTCGCGGGTTTTTCAAGACTCACCGAAAACTCGACGAGTCTGCCAACTATGGCCTATCTCGAATGTTGTTCTACAGCTGTCGGTTTCTGAAGATGGTACAACTATTAAGTTGTCGGACTCAACGGTGAAACGAATCATTTCCTCCATGGACAACACTGGTGGGTAAGTTTTTTTTCTTTTCACCCCAACATTGATATTGTTAGGAGATGGGCCTTTGATAAATGGAAACCCAAGGGATGTATTTTTGTTAGTGATATGTCAGGGGAGATGAGGATGTTCTTGTTTAAATTTACCCTTTAGGAAGACCTACTTCGGGTTCTAGCTAGAGGGCCATGGATTTTTGGAAAAAACAGTCCATCTCTTTGTAGATGGAAGATGGGCTTTGACCCCAAAATGGATTTAACCAAAACTGCACTTGTTTGGGTGCGACTCCCAAGTCTTCCTCTAGAGTTTTGGGATGAGGAGATCTTTGCTTGGATAGCAAACTCTTTTGGCCATTTTATTATTGTGGATAAAGTTACTAAGGATAAATCTAGGTTGGTTTATGCTAGATTTTGTGTCAGTGTGGATGTTTTCAAAATTCTCCCAACATCTATAAGTGTTTTGCAACATCTGGGTAATCAAATTAGTCAACTGTTGTTGACCCTGAATGAGAGCACTGAGTTGCAATTCTATTCTAGGCCCTTCATTAAGAGTCCTCTTTTCTCTTTTTTCCATTGGAGTCTCTTTCACCCTTGAATCTGAGGATGAAAATTGTGCTTCACGATTCTTAGGGAACTGAAATTGTTTTCTGATTTCCCTCTAATAGTATCTATTTGCTCTGTCACTGGGAAGCATATGAAATAAGTCTCTGCATCAAATGATTAGTTTCAACACACGCTAGCAAGATCACCAGCTTTGATACCACTGTAATGTCCCAACCGGAACTGTTAGCCAAATTCACTAGAATTTTTTTCAAACTTACAATCAACACAAATCCAAGCTTTCTGATAACCCAGTTCCTGATGTGGGCAAGGTGAGAGCATACAATTGGATCGTGGATAGAGAATAATAAAAACTTATTGGTAGCATAGACTAGTATATAGATCAACACCAAACTGGTGGATATAGATATTTCATTGGAGCAAAGACTGGTTTACAATCAACTCTCAACAGGCGGATATAATTAAAATGCAGAACTACAAAATGGGTCAAGCCAAACTGGTTGACAACAAGCCGATTTGGATCAATGCCAACAATGGTGGATAATGAGATGCAAATGATTGGCAACTATGCCATCTAAACGTTGTTTACAATGCAAGTTCAAAGTAAATAATTTATTTCGGCGGATGACCTCCCAGAAGGTTAGAATGCAATGATATCCGGTGGTAAACCTTCCAGATATTTACAATGTGAAGCTCAATGATGCTATCCCAGAATTATTTTTCTGAGTCCGATACATGTATATCTTTTAATAAATACAAAGGCAGATTTTAATAATAATATCAGCTACAATTAAGAGCTCAAATCTGCACGATTAAATAATAATTTCAGACACAAATTTGCTGCTGTTAATATCAAAAATAATTTTCTAGAAAATTAGAAATATGCTGCAGCCGGTTTGCATTTAATAATATGCAAACCTCACATTGTATAGCTCATCCAAGACAAGTATGGTACCTTAGAAAACTCCATAAACATCCAAAAAACCTTCCAACTATTCTCACGCCTCCCCCTTACTCTTAATTTGCAATAATTTTTGGGCACCAATCTTTCATTTAATGGTATGGCCCTCTTGAGTAATTAATATCAGCCAAAGGATGGTATGGCTAGCTGAATGGTAGAGCCAGCTTGAGGGTTCTTCCTCCTTCACAAAACACTTACAATTTCATCAATATTAATAATATATAAATCACTTACAGCTGAAACTTCACACTCAGAAATATAAATCACACACAATCTGAGAACTCTCACACACAATTATTTTTGTATTTTCTGGAATATATAATCACACCACACCAACATAAATCTTCACACTACAATAAACTGAATGAACAATACAGATTCAACTCACTGGAAATCTTTGAATGAAATTTCACCATACGAATGGAGGGTTTTCGTTCTCAATCCCATATGCCTTTAGGGTTTTCGTCCTTCGGGCAGCCTTTATGGTTTTCATACTTTAGGCAAGAAGCTAGGCACAAAGCTCAAACTTAGACAATAAAATTGTAGAAGAGATATAATCCTTTCAACTGAGCCCTCATCCTCCTTTTATAGGCACAGGAGGGAAATAAGATATTACTTTATACTTTTTGCCCTAAAAACCTAATTTTAAATTACCTTTTGTAATTTCCTGCCCAACTAAAAAGAAATAACTTAACATTACAAAAGGCTTTATTTGCCCCATTTAGGCAGCGTGAATAATAAGAATAAAGTGGTCTTTTTACAAAGCTAAGACAAATAATATTACAAAGCTAAGACAAATAATATAAAGACCAATTTTAATTATTATTTTAACTTATTTCTCGCTCCTCACACTAAACTATGGAAAATACAAAAATAAGCTAATCAAATTATTTCAACAAATACTACTAGTTAAAATAAAATAGGAAATACGAAACCTCCAAAAATGAAGCTCTCCAAGTTTTGTGGACTCCTCCAAGAATCTTGGAATGCTCCAAACATGCTGGAATTGGCTCGAACGAAAAAGAAGGGATATGACATAAGGGGTGAAGCCCCTGCTACCAGGGCCAAATCAAGGCTTTCACGACCACAAGGACCTTCATGTTAGATGCCATTTTCATTGTTTTATTGCTTTTAGCCAACCATTAATAAATTCTTTCAATCACTTGGACAATCAATTCATGCTGCTGAGATCCTAATTGTGGAAGTCGAAAATGATAAAAAATCTCGTGAAATACTCATGAGTTGTAGGTGAGACTTGCCAAGTAAATTGCAAGTTTGTTTGTAGGATTCGGCTCACGAGTTGTCTATGAGTAACTTGACTAGCAGATTTACTCGTGAGTTCAGTGAGAACTTGCCAAGTTCATAGACTATGGGAAAAGATAGACTCCGCATTAGACATTCAATATGCAGTCAACTTGAAATGACATTTGGTGTCTTGTAGGAGTAGTCCTTATTGATACCAAGGAGGTGATGAGGTTTGTGGATGCCATTAAGAAAAATTATAGAAAATATTCGATTCAAGTGGGTAAACTTGGCATATCCCAGTGGCTTCAAGTGGGAGGCTAGAGAGGATAGACATGGTCTTGCCTAGAGTGACTCCATTGGATGTTGGCTGCTAGATGGCCATTCAACTCAAGTGTTATGGATGCTTCTTGTGGTTTGCTAATTCATCTACCATTGAGAGGAACGAATCCACTTATACCTTTGTGCATTCTATTGAGAGGAAGATGCTTACCCCTCAAAGATCATAAAAGCTAGTTGCAGAAACTTGCGACAATCCAATGATCTAGGCTGACTTTGTTATGGTTGATTTTTGAATTGAATATATCATATATGGCTTACATGTTTTGGAAAATTATGATGAACAAGATCTTAGATTTGTTAGGCCTTGACATTCGTGTTGACATTCATGAGTTGTACATGAATGTCATATAAGGATAGAAACTGGTCTTTGTTTAAGGGCTGCAAATTAGTAGACAAAGTGGTTAAGAAACTTGTAAGGGTGTGTTTTAGGATTTGCTCTTATGGTCATAATGAAGGAGTTACAAGGAATCTTGTCATAGGAGTTTCCAAGAGTAATGAGGAAGTTAT
Organism: Cunninghamia lanceolata; assembly: GCA_027924645.1. Classification (NCBI taxonomy): domain Eukaryota; kingdom Viridiplantae; phylum Streptophyta; class Pinopsida; order Cupressales; family Cupressaceae; genus Cunninghamia; species Cunninghamia lanceolata. Next base: position 10,841,858 of record BSBN01001272.1, on the reverse strand, counting down.
AAAGTGTCTTAGTTGTCACGGGGAGTCACAAAAAATAATTAGGAATTTATAAAACATTTTAGGTGTTAGGGAGTTAGAAGATAAATGAGCGCATTACAAAGCATCTTACATGTTATAGGGAGTTAAAACAATAATCTTGTCATAATGAAGGAGCTACTAGCATCTACCATTTAAAATACAAATAAATAAGCTATAAAAAGACTTTAAACCTAAGAGAAAGGGTTTGTGGAGTATTAGGTAGAGAGCCTTTGAAGATTAAGCTTGGACAATGCAACATCCATGCCACCCTTGGAACTCTAGGCCTTAGATGATGTCAACACCTTTTTAAGGAAAGTGTCATTCTTTCTAGTGTTCCACGGAGTCTTGAGATAGGGGGATGTGGGGATGGGTCTTGGGGATGGGGGGACCAAGGGCCTAGATTTGGGGATGGCGCCGTGATGGTGGTGGGTGGGGGTGGAGCCCCTAGTGGGGTCGAGGGGTAGCGCCCCTTGTGAGGTTTGGGGGTAGCACCCTTGGTGCATTCCCTAGTACGGTACAAGGCAGGGTCAAGAGACGGAGCCCTTTCCACCAAGCCCAAATTAAGGCCTTTGATACCACACAAACTTTCATGGTGCACATCATTTTCACAATTTTATCACTATGTTTTCTACAACACCAAGTCCTTACTATTATTAACTAAATCTTCATTCTTTAGAAACTAACAGTGAAGCTAAAGAATCTAATCAGTCTAAATGATGAGGGCTACACAACTTTTTAGTGTTCCATGAAGACTTGGCACTTGCTTTTCCTCTAGCTGTTGCTCTCACTCTTCCTAATGCTTGCACTCAATCAATGAAGACTTGGCTAATACTCTCGCTTTTGTTATTGCTCTCACTTTTCCTATCCTAATACTTTCAGTTTTGCGGCCTTTAGCGTTTCTCATTTTTTTCACTTTTGTGACTGCTCAGGGTGTGGGGCCCATAGACCATTAGGGTTAGGATTATTGGCGCAAAGATCCAAAAGAAATTTTGATTTTTGCCTTAGTTGCCATGGAGGACATCTGGGGGTCTTGGGCATTAGGAGACACGAGCGAGTCCCTTGAGTGTCTTAGGGATCTCCTGGAATCTTGGAGAAGGGCGAAATTGGAGGGGATGACCTAGAAACGCCCCGAGGTTCATGGCGGTGGCGGCAGGATGTTTCCCTCAAGTCCCCATGTCTTGGAAATGTCCTCGTCCTCGAAACACATGGTTTTTTTTTTTGGGGGGGGGGGGACCAGTCCCTGTGGAACACTGATTCTTTCTGTGTATAGTTTGACAAGCTATAAGTGTTGGTGTAAATATTTCACTTTACGTAGGATAGTGTTCATCCTAAGTGTAATGTTGCACGTAGTTATAAAGTTTGCTTAGGATAATAGGAATATTTAGTTATTCTCACCTAGGTACCTAATAATGACGTGTTTACCTTGACTTGAGATACACAAGTGCCATTACTACCTCATCAATTCTTGATTGATGGCAGTTAGGTGCCACCTTTGTTTAGTCAAGGCCACCTTTGTCTCATTTAGACCGAGTTAACTCATCACTTGATTGGCTGTGATTGAGAGGTAAACTCATACCTCTTAGACAAGGTATCTCCTTGATTCATGTGCCCAAGATGTCTATATATTTGTGCAGTTCTCTTTGTAATTAAGCTCAAAATGATTGAGTATTGAATATCTTTATTCTCCAATTTTAGTTTTATGATTAGCTCATAGACATTAGGTTCTAGGTAGAATTGTTGTGTGTATGCAAAATTCTAATATGGTATTAGAGCCATGATATCATAGGGCTAGTTTGTTTCCAGGTTTTGGGAGCATGTAGATCTATGTTTTTGGCATATCTAGTGAATGGAGTTATTTTGAGCTGACCATTCTGTTTAGAATAGTCAAATTACCTAGGATTAGCTATTGGTTTGTGTAGACAAGTGGATGCTTACCAACTGTGGGAGAATTTGCTTTGATTCTTTGCAAGGATCTTTTGCAGAAAGCGAGCTGCTAAAAAATTGCCCGTGCCATTGCATTCGGAAAAGACTAAAACCTACAAATCAACATAAAATTTGTCAACTTTGGAGTAGTTTAAAAAAATGCATTTTTTTAAGCCTAGGCATGTAGATCGAGGTTGTACAACTTGGGTGTAACCTTGTGTAGATGTAGGTAGGGAACGTTTTTTTAATTTTTTTTTTTTTGATTTATAAATTAAAAAGGAAAAGAAAACAATTGAAAAAAAAAAAGAAAAAGGAAAAAGTTGTTTTAAGAGCTTAAGTGCCTTATTTTAAAAAAGCGCATACTTTTATGATAAGGTACCCACGGGTACCATTGTCAAGTACCACATGGGTACCATTTGATTGATGAGCACATGCTTATACTGAGAAGGGGGGGGGGTGAATCAATATAAGGCAATCTTTGACTTTTTCAACACTTAACAACCATAACAATATCAATCACACAAGATCTTGTTGTGACCTAATCACACATCGCCCCATTGCAAATGGGGACCCCTTTTTGAAGCTCTAGTGTTTTGCCTGAGTCTAGGATGTTGTCTTAAGGTTAGTTTGCGATGAAGTCGGTGGTGATTCAAGGAGGTTTTTGTCATGACTAGCTCAATTCAATGTGAAACCTTGGCACCTTGTTAGAAGCTAATGATGTCTTAATCCTTAAATGACTTGAACTTATAAAGTTTTTGCAAGTAAATGGCTCAATAGCCTTGGGCGCAACTTCATACTTGTAGAGATCAAAATCTGCGCCTTGAGCAAAGAGATGATAAAAGTTATGAAGTAAGATGGCGCCTTGAAGAGTTCAACTTCTCAACCCATCTTCAATTGCCTAAGTCCAACACTCACCCACTAAAGCATGTTAGGCGTCCTTCTGCACCTGTAGAGGCCCACTTTTGTGCCTTACATAAACTGGGCATGAAGCTATTGTTCAAGTTGGCGCCTTACTAGAGTAAAGTTCCCTTGACTCTCTGGTGATCAAGATCCTCAAAACTTGAAGCATTCCTCCCCTCAGAGCTAGGCGCATTTTTGCATGTGAAGAGTCCACAAATGGCGCCTTGACATGACATCAATGTTTGAACTTATAGAAGATGGGTGCCTTAAGAAATATAACTTTCCTCAAGTTTCCAAAAGTGATCAAGCACACAAAACATACATCTCAAGTCTAGGCGCACTTTAGCCTCTGTGCAAGCATGTTTTGGCGCCTAAGGAAAATCATGTTTAAATACACTAATCTTGAGAGTATTGAGTGACAGGGTCCCTTCATGAACATGTGCAATGAATTAACTCCATAAAGGATGAAGTAAACACCTGTCTATAGCTAGGCGCAAATTGACAACTGGACAATCATCAAAATGCGCCTAAGTTTGGAGAAGGAAAAGCATCATTCAAAGTTATCAACTTGAGAGTAGAGTGCTTGAAACCATCTCCTGAAAGTTTGAACAAGTGTTTGAAAGTGTTAAAAATACCAACAAACGTTAGAAACAATCAAATCACACCAAGAAGTGAGGCTCACTTTCCTGTCTCTCCAATCCAATTCTAGCGCCTTGGGAGCATAGTGTTTGTAAGCTTGAGGATGAGCGCCTAGCATTGAAGGCGTATTTATCAATCACTTTGAGGAAGCGTGAGTGTCAGGACATCTTATTAAGCCTTCACAATGACTTGGATGCATAAAAAATGAAGTGAACACCTATTAGCATCAAGGCACAATTTCACACTTAGAACATCATGAATATGCGCCTAGACAAAAAGATGTTGTGACCTAATCACACATCGCCCCATTGCAAATGGGTACCCCCAGTTTTCTTCATAGGTTAGTTGTTTTGGTGTTGATCGTTTGTGTTATCTTAGAGCTGATTGATGAGTTTGCAAGTGTAGTTTGGAGTATTCCTTAGGTCACCAATGAAAGGGTTTGTAGGCTTCCACCAACTGAGTGCGTATAAGGAGTTCTATTGAGAGTATGAGTTGACAACTTGATGAATATGGATAAGCTGGGCATAAACGCCTTTGTCCAAGCTAGCTTTAGATCACTTCAAATCAAGGCGCCCTATGTGAGAATGATATTTTGACCTCAATATGCTTTGAAAAGTGAAGATCTTCAAAGAAAATGACTAAGTAATGGCTAGGCGCATTTGTGCATGTGAAGAGTCCATTTTTGGCGCCTTGAGGTAAAATGAAGTCTAAAACAATGATAAATGGCGCCTAAGAAGAGGTAGGCCTAACTCTGTGGAGTTTGAGGAAGTCTGCTTGTTGAGATTCCTACTTAAGCCTATGCAATGATCTAAATTGACATAATTTGAAGCATTCTCTCTTCTAGGCTTGGGCACATCTTTACACTTCCAGAACCTCCTTTGGGTGCCTTAACATGGTATGGATGTTTTGAACTATAAAGAATAGCGCCTTAGGAGAAGCAATTCACTTTGAGTTCCAAAGTTGATCAAACACACGAAATGCACGTCATAAATCAAGGCGCTAGTTTCCCCATGTGTAACCTCACATTTGCACCTAGGAAGAAATCAACTTGAATCTACAAGTCTTGAGGGTTGTTGGCTTTGGTGAGACCTTTAGGAGCATCCACAAAGATTTGAACACATGAAAAGTGAAGGAAACACCTCTTTAGACCTAGGCGCCAATTCACATTCAAAGAGTCATCAAGGTGCGCCTAAGTGATAGGAGGCTAGGAGCCTTGAGTTTTTATATCACTTTGGAGAAAGAGGTTTCTAAACATCAATACCTTGGCTTGAGATCATCATAAAATGCCTAAGAACGAGCCAAAGAGGTCTAGGCGCACTTTTGTATCTGGACAACTCCATTTTGGCGCCTAGGGAGAAAGCATGTTTGAATTTATTAACATTGAAGGTATTGAGTTTGACAAGCTCACAAAAGCGCATACAAGTCCTAAGATCATGAAACTTTGAAGTGAACCCCTCATCAAGATAAGGCGCAATTCCTTGCTTCTATAATCACCTTTTAGCGCCTAAGAGTGTTTGTAAAGATGAGTATGAGCGCCTAACACTCAAGGGGCATTCACCAACCAATTTGAAGGAAGTATAAGTCTCAAGACACAAACCTCCACAAGGTTTGGATCCATGAAAATTGAAGGAAGTATCCATTCAAGACAAGGCGCACTTTCTTGTCTCTGCTATCCATTTTTGGCGCCTTGAATATAAAAGAGCTTCAAACCTTGAAATCTAGTGTCTAAGTGTTAAGAGGATCTCTTGGAAGTTATGATAAGGGATTGAAAGTGTTAGAAGGCCAAGAGACTAGTTAAGTATGGCTAGGCGCACATCTTCACCTATGCAACCTAGTTCTAGCGCCTAGACTTGAAAGGCAAGATTCATTGACACCTAAATGAGCGCCTCATTGGAAAGAACATCAAATTTGACATAAGGATGGTGCCTAAGGTTTCTTAAACATTTAAGCATGAAGTGGAAACTGTTGAATGTCAAGCAACGAGTTAAGAGTCCAAGGCGCAATTTTCAACTCCTAAGACCTCAAAAGTGTGCCTAAGTTGAAGTAAGCATTCATTCATATCAAGGCGCTAATGCACATCTCCACAACCCTCAAGTTGCGCCTAAAATGAAGAATCCTCTGAGAGTTTGAACAAGTACTTAAAATCATTAAAATACCAAGAAGTAGCCTCTAGAAAGCTAGGCGCAAATTCATGTATTTTCAAACCCAAAAGTAGGCCTGGAACTTATAGAGGAAAATGCATCATCTGGAGTTATCATATTGCGCCTAAGGGGAATTTGAAGCATTTTACTTGGAAAGTTTGAGAGCCAACATGAGACAAGGCGCAAATCTCCACCTCAACCATCACAAAGTGCACCTTGCAATGTGGGGAGCTTAGAACTCAAATTCGATCACCTTAAGATAAAAGCTTCCTTAAACACTTCACATTTGATTGAAATCATTGAGAAATGTCAAGAAATCACCTTTCTTGTCAAGGCGCATTTTCATGCATCCACGAGCTCATTTTGGCACCTACAAGAAAGAGGTTTTTAAAATTTGAAAATTCAAAAAAATGTGAAATCAATGCCAATTTGGCCGACCTCATCTGGCTGACCAGCACACAAACCAATGCAAATTGCCTATTTATACTTGAGCGCCCCTCTCATTTCAATCATTATTTCATTGCAATTACTTCTTAGTGTGAATTTGGGAGGAAAAGAGCAGTAATCTACAGCAGGTCTGCAAATTGAAGGTCTGATTTTATTATTTGCAGCTGATAATTCATTGTTTTCTATAGCAATCTGCCTTAGATTTTGTTATGAAATTGTTGAAAAGGTATGTTTCAGCTGCCCAAATTCCATAAATCTGCCTTTATTTGCCTGATTTTCATGTTTTCGTGGCTTTATTATGCAAGAGATAAGTCTTATAAGGCCAATTTATCATTGAATTCACTAATAGATGTATGTTGATCTTGTAGGGAAATGGGTATGACTGCGAAGGAGCGTCAAGTGATGATCAAGATGGATGCCAAGTCAACCCTACCGGAGTCTACGATCGAGACATATTGGAAGAACATAGGAGACACCAACATGGGACATGCCAACTTGGAGGAGATCAAAGACTTCTTGCTCGCACCAACAAGGAATGAAGACATCAAGCTATTGCTAAAAGTGGAATCATACAAGCAACTTGTTTCCCGCCTGTCTTGCCATGCACTGAATTGGTCTTGGAATGCACTAAACGCTATGATGTTGAAGGAAGGCGAATTGTGGCTAAGGATGGAACTGTTCTAGCTTATCTACAAAGGGAAGCCATTCAAGAGGTCTTCAACATTCCGAATCAAAAGACAATGTTCATTTGTCCTACAACTGCACAGAAGATGTTTGAAGCCAAGCCCAAGCAATACATGCAAGAAGTGAGGAAGAAGTGGATGGCGGATCCCTCAACAAATATATACAATCCTGAAGATCCGAAGTATCACAAGGCCGATTTCAAGCAAGAGATAAGTTATTTCATCATGTTCTTGAATAGAGTAACAGGTAGGCCTCAATCATCAACTTTTGAGGGATGGATGTATACATATCTTGATCATGTTTTCACGAAGAATAAGATGATTGATCGGGCCGGGGTTATAAGTAATTGCCTTGATGAGCAATTTGAAAATTTCGACGAGTCCAAGTCCTTCTACATGACTTCCTATCTTGTCTACATATTGGTGAGGAATGTGGTCTACAAGGGATTGACTTCTGAAGGAGAAGTGGGCATTAAATCCAATCAAGTCCTATCACACCAATGCTATACACAACTTCATCTCAAGAACATCAACCATTACAAGAGGTTCAATGATGCATTTGCCATGTATATAGTGAGGAGATTGCGAGGAGAGTTGCAAAGGAGATTGACAAGTGCTGCTAGGGCCTTCATAGAAGAATATGGACGCTATTATATTCAATATGAGATTCACTTAAATAAGGATTCAAGGCTTCACATCCTATCCGTATAGATTGCCAAGGTATCCTACTAATAGGATGTTGATGTTGGAAGTATCAAGACAACTACTAGAGTTCCATAAGTTACAAAAGGCAAGGAAGAAGGCCGGGTTGCAATTTCCTCTAAAGCTTGGGAAATACTATTCATGTCCATCATTGCAAGCAGCTGAACACTCCGAGACTGAGCTTCAAGCATATCATTTGCATCTTTATGATTCACGGAGAGAAAACTTTGATCCACATGGAGCAATCTAACAATCATATTCTACCTATCAACATGTGGAGCAACTCGAAGATCATTGGGCAAATACAATTGATGATGTTGATATAAGGATGCAAAAATGTTCAAAGCTAAAGTGGGATTTGGTAAGGGCTACAAAGGTGTTGAGGATACTGGATCAACTTGATGATGAAGAGACTCTTTTAGAGGATGAGTACAATAAAGTGCGAGGCTTGCCATATACAATTGATTGGGTTGAAAGAGAAAGAGCTTATGATGAAGAGTTAGCCTATTATTGCTATCACCAAGGAACGTGCAAAGGATCAAGTGCAAGCATTGATAAATGAAGGAAAGAAGCTTATATACAGGAAGATGGGAGAAGTTGAGGAACAAGTACAACACAATGCACCTGAAAGAGACTTGCAAAGTAAAGAGAATGAAAGAGATTCAAGTCAAGCAAAGAAAAGGAAACGACTTGAGTATACACAAGGGGAGTCAAGTCAAAAGAGGAAGAGGATAAGTGTTGAGACTGCTTCATCTAGACAGCCAGGAGGCACTCCAAGAAATAATGATATAGCTTTGCATGAAGATGAAGATGAAGGCCAAAACATTCCATTTGAAGAGATACCTTCAAGTCCACATGATACTGAAGTAATTGATGATGGTAATACTAATAATCAAGATGAAGCTAAAGAAGAGGCATTGCCCACGCAAGAGAAGCAAGTGCAAAGACAAAAGGATCTTTCATCCTTGCCAGAATGGTTGCAAGAAAGAATCAAGGAGAGTTGTGAAGTAGAAGAATATCAGCCTATTCCAATTGAAGAGGTACTTGTAGATATGTCCACAGAAAAACAAAAGAAGAAAGCAACAACTCTCTCCAAGATAGCAAAGGATGAAACTGGTATAAGAAAGGTTCATGTAGCTGTTCCAAGAGTTGAAAAGAATGTAGAAGACATTGTACTTGAGGACTATGAGATCAACACAGTTGATTTGGGTCCTTTGACTGGAGCACAAGTAGAAGAAGAGCTTCAAGATTCAGTCACTAATGCTAGAGCCATGATAAGACAAGAAACAGAAGGAAGGATAAAAGCTAAGCAAAGGTGTCAAGCATTAGAACAGTACATACAACATCGAATGCATCCCATTCGTCAACAGGAAAGAATTTCCACGCCTCCACCCATTCTTCCTCTGGAGACGGTTGCACATCTTGAGGAATTGAGATCATCATCTCATAGGTTGAAGGATTGGCTAAAGGATTCAAGAGAAACAACATATTTACATCTTGAAGATATCATGCAAGTATATGATAAGGTCAATGAACTTAAGGAGAGAGTACTTGCATTGTTGACAGCTTGTGCTGAGTTTAGAGCCATCAAAGAACAATACATGCCAGATTTGAAGAATTTGATGGGAACTTCAATTGATGAGTTGATACATGCTGAGATAGTTGAAGAGGATGCAACACATGATTTCTCCTCATGGTACTTGTTTTCGCAACAAAGGGCAGTTACTTGATAGAGTTGAAATGGACATGTCAAGGGTGAGAAGTGTCATTCAAAGGATACAAGATAGTATACATGCTTCATTGATAAAGATATGTAACCCTTTTGGAGAGATGACTATTGATCGCATGAAAGAACAAGTCAAAGCATTCTACTTTCAAGAAGATGATATTTCTGATGAGAGACTTGACAACATATTTTCACTTGCCATCCACCTTGGCGCCAACAAGGCTTGAATGACCGATTGGGAGAAGACACTTGGCGTTTATATAGTTGATGTACTTGAAGCAGAAGGAACTATTAAGAATGTGCCAAGTGTACCTCTTGATGATGTCAAGCGAGTAGTGTCTAAGTTCATTGCACTTCACAGTAGCAGTAAAGATGTCTCACATGGAGATTCTTCATAGATTCTTATCTTCTTGGAAAATGTGCCTTCATTACCCTCTCGTGTACTAAAAATAGCAATTTGTTGTAACTAACTGCCGATGTGGCATGATATAGACCATTGGCTGTGCCAATCAATCCTAGCCTTTCATGTATTTTTTGAAGGCTATATAAGGGCTCCATTTGCTCTCATTTGTAAGTTTGAGACTCTGGGAAAATTGTTGCAAGAACTCTTTGAGATAATACAAGACTTATTGATTTGGTGATATTGTTTATGTTTCAAAGTGTTGCATGGTTTCCAACTCCTCAAGTGTAGATTAAGTTAGAATAAGTTTTCTTTTCAAGTGTTATGTTAGTTGACGGAAGTAATCATTATTGTTTCGTGGTGAAATCTTTATGTTCATACCATTTGTGATTTTGTGGCTTGCAAGTTGCAGTGTATGGTTAGACTGAACAAAGTGAACTTAACTTTGATTGTTTGTGTTTGTTGAACTTTCATGAACGCAAGTAATTTGAACATCTTATATTACCTTAGAAGATTGCATCAACCTTGTGTAGTTGTTTAATTTGGCAAAACAGAGTTGGTTGATTTCACTTGATCAGTAATCATTTCTTGCATTTAGGATTAGAATAGTTCTTCTGAACCTTACATCTTTTGCACTTTTTTATCAATCATTGTTAGGAATTAGGATCAAGAACGTCATTGCAAAATCATACGTTACAAGTTGTAGTACTTAGAGATTCCAAGTGTTTTCCTCTTGTAAGTGAAACAAGTAAGTTGTCAGAACAATTGTGTAAGTCCCTTTGTGATAACCAGCAATATCACATCAAGTCACTGAGTTCATCCACTGCAAATCATAAATAAAGAACCTTGAAGTTACCTCATTGGATCACATAGCTTAGCCTTCGGGGAACTTTATTCAAGAGAGAATAGGATGCTTAGTGTTTTATTCTATTGTTGTGTTGTCTAAAAAACATCATCAACAGATCTAACAATTATGCAACACAAGATTTACGTGGAAACCCTTACGGGAAAAAACCACGGGAAAATATTGCTTATTTATAAATGTTTCTTACAAACTTTGTAGGCACCAACTTGCAAGAGACACCAATCCCTTCTTATATGATTTGTAGGCACCAACTCACTAGTAGAATTTGTAGGAACCACCCCACTGGAGCCACCAACCTTGCAACTGAGCACCAACTCAGCAAGAGACACCAATCTCTTCTTTTGGGAGGCACCAACCTCTTTTACAAAATATCACCTTCGGGATGTTGCTTCTTCAATGGATGATGACCATATTTTTCTTCACAAATCTAATTACATTTCCTTCACAAATCTGCATGTATTTGATGTAACATTTTCACACAATTTTCCTTTAAATATTTCTACTCAAGATTTGCTCCAAATTAGCTCTTAGGTCTGCTCCAAATCAGCTCTTAGGTCTGCTATAAATCTGCCATAAATCACCTTGAAGTTCTGCTCCAAATCTACTCTTAGGTCTGCTCCAAATTTGCTCTTAGGTCTGCTATAAATCTGCCATAAATCACCTTGAAGTTCTGCTTCAAATCTGCCATAGATCTGCTCCAAATTCACATGAATATCATTGGATCTTCCATGCTAAATATGCTCAAGCTTCCTTCAATATAAATCTTCAACACCCTTCATATTTTTTGTTCTAGGCTCTAAATGGTCTGATTTATCGTTGTATTTCTGCTCTTCTTCTTCTCCTTAGGTCTGCTCTAAATGGGAAATGATTTGCATTGAATTACTTGCTTGAAAGACCTCCAAACACCTCCTATTTATATGCCATCAAGTGCCTTTTCACAACCTAGGTCGGCCTCATAAAGATCTGATTTTAATTTAATGAAAATAATTTTTCTTTACTCTCACAAAGTGGCGCTTGCATAAGGAGAGTTGGCCACATTTAAGTTAATTTAATTATTTTAATATTCCCTAAAAGGGGCGACTCACTAAGAGGGGTTGGCTGCCCCAAAGAGATGTCTTTTCTCTTTACTCTTGAGTGCTGCCCTTATAAGGTTGGCCTCATTTATTTATTATTTTCTCCAAAGCACTTAATCCAAGGGAGTCGGCCAGCATGAGTGTAATGTAGTTGATTTCCTTTTTGATATCATTGACATTCTTGAACAACAGTTTCCTTCATTGACAATCTTCTCTCCACACCTTTGACATCAATGACAATAATATGAATTCTTTCTTTCCTTTGACATCAATGACAACAATATTTCCAACATTGATGTAGAGTGCAAGGTACTATTGTGTAGTACTTGCATAGTGAAATATTGTAGTGCACCACATCAACAATGCCATATGGGCCTTTGCCACCTAAGGGCATTGTTCAGTCAACCCTCTTCGTTAGCACTATGTACAGTCAACGTGCCCAGTTAGCAGGTATAGTTAGTGTTGACATCATCATTTTTCTTTGTATGGACAAACCCCTCTTATTTGAGTTTTCAAAATGATAGGTGAATTTCAATAGGCCTTTTCTTGGCCATAGGGAAGGCTTTTTTTGGTGCAAAATGGGGTAGAATTTCGTGCTCTTTGTAGTGATGTATTATGTTTCTTCTCATGACTTTTATTTTTCAAAAATAAGTTTTCTTAGTTTATTTATTGCACAATTTTTGTTTTGAGACCTTTGGAAGGCCATAACTTGCCCAAACAAACTCCTTTTTAGGTCCCCATTTTTTTTGAAAGTGTATGCATTCCCATGTACTTTGCAGTGGTGTTGTTCATTTTCTCTCATTCTATTCTATAATTTTACTTTCAATATTTTGTTCTTTTCTTGGACACTTTGAAAACCTAAAAAACATAACAAATATTGTAATTGCATTGAATTATAAAGTGCCACAAACTCTACTTAATAAGGGTGTCTAAATTGAGCTATTTGTGAGGGGGGGTATGTTAATGCAAATGCAATCAACTTATAAAGTGCCATCACATGTTTTAGTCTTAGGGGGCTTAACACATTGATATTTTGTAAACACAAACTAAAATAAAGTTTCAAATTTGCTAATGGGGGTTGCAAACATGTTTTTAGGTATTCAGTACACCATTCTATTGTCAAGATAAATTCAGAGAACTATTCATCTTGGAAAGAAAGGATAGAGAATCACTGCCTTGAGCAAGATCTACTGCCCTATCTCCATGGACTTGTCCTTGAGCTAAGTGACCATGAATAGAAATGTGCTTGGTTAAACTTCAACAACATGGTTTACGAACTAATATGTCTTACAGTTTTTGAGGACATCCTACATCACATAGTTCTCTGAATTGCCCTATCATTGCCATGACCATAATCAAGTAATTGTATGGAGATCTTGAACCTCCAACAAGTTGTGATGTTCCTTTAGAGAAACTTGCACATGTGGATGAAACTAAAACAACAGGTCCTCTTGATGCCTCATCTATAATCGTTCATACTCACACCATCGATGTGAGTAGTTCGTGGGATGTGTAGTGTAGTCATTCGACATGCATTGAAGTTCCAACACCTTCTGTAGCTTTGCCACTTGTTCATACTCAGACATCTGATGTGGACATTTTGTGGAATGAGCACTGTAGTATGATTCCACCATGACCTCTTGCTGACACAATATAGTTTTGAGCCGCTTCACCAAGAGCTTCCAATAATTCTTCAGAACAAGACATTGTGGGATGTGTTGTGTAGTCACATGACATGCATTGAGATTACACCTTCACCTGTTGCTTCTACAGAGTTTAGAGATGCTTCATCGAGGGCTTCCAGTGACTCTTCGTAGTAGGATATTGTTGATGGTGTTTTACGACAACAACATTTAGAATAAAACACTGCGTATTCTATCCTCTCTTGAACAAAGACTCTCGAATCCTAAGCTATGTGATCACACGAGAGTGCTCCAAGGTTCCTTGTGGGTTAGGGCTTGACGGGCACGGGGATAGACTCAGTGAAATGATGTGATTCTGCTGGTAATCACAAAGGGACTTACATGAAATTCACTCCTTACACCTTGAATGTGTGATTGAATGGAACTTCTCAAACAAACCCAAACAAAAAGCCAAAAAGAAAAAGGGTTAAGGAAATCTAATCTAAGGACAATGAAATGATGGATGATGCTTCGATAGACAAACTCTTTTAAACCAAGCTTCGCTTCACCATGAGAGAAACAACTACACGAAACTGGTGCAATCTTCAAAGGAAATGAAGGATTTTCATACTGTAAATATACATTCAAATTCCCACAGCTGGCGCAACTTGAATGAACATCCACAATCGAACTATTGCAAAATGGGGTTCAGGCTAACTTTACACTATAGCTTACCATCAGCAAACCATAAAAAGTATGAACCAAAGAATTCATCAAATATCTTCACAGGGATTCATCATATCAATGAACTGCTACTAAACTTATAAAAAAAAGTGCTCTGAATCATCTAAGAGAAATAGGAAACCATACTAACATCCCAAAATAACACAAATTTCATCAAGCTTCAATGAAAATATATTGATTCTGGTAGTATCTTTACAACAATTTCGCCATGGTCTCTCAAAAGCTTCAAGAACTAACTATTTCTAAGAATTGACTAAGGAGGAAAAATGTTTTAATCTCCTCTCATATTTTTCCATCTAATGTCCCTCTCTCTTCCAAATGAGGCAAATGGGCCTTTATATAGGCTTCCAAGATTTGATTTCTTTGAAATCCACGCCCAAAATTAGGTCAAGTCAAAACCCTAATGAGAAAGTAGATAAGATTGCCACCACTCTAGCCAATGAGAAGTTGACACATGTCCTAGGGCGTCCACCTCATCTTGTCCTTTTGTGGCTAAGTACTTGGCATGCTTGGATTGGTTGATGGTGATTGGATGCCACCTCAACCTGCCCTCTTGTCTCAAGTGCACTTTGGACTTGAATTCCATCTTTGTGTTGCATCTGATTTGGATTTCTTGGTGGTGGAGAGGATAATGGGTGTAATCCTGAACTTCATGATGTTGAACTTGATCCTCCTCTCATTCTTGGACATTCCATGTGATTGATCTTCTTTTGATGTTGGATTCCTTGATTGTGGAATTCTTCTTGATGGTGAAAGTAATTTCTTTCTCTGGCAATGAAAGTTCTTTACACTCTCTTGAACATCTTAATGAACATCCTCTTGGCTCCTAAATTCCTGCATAAACAAAGGAAATTTCTAATAGTCATGCCGAACAAAACCATGAATGCAAATGAAATACCATGATACCATGAAATGTATTTTGAAAACCATTTTCTTTACAAATTCACCCTTTATGAAGAGTTCTGCTTTAATTTGATAGGTTCTTGTTCTGACTTAGTGAATTTCCAATTTTATTCAATGAAAACCTGGTCCTTTTGAGAAGAAAACTGATTTTTTCTTGGTCAAAACTGATCTGCTCCTTCAGAAAACTGGTTTTAATTTGGTCAAAACTGACCTGCTTCTACAGAAATCAGAGTGGATATGAAGAAAGGGCCTGATTTTTGATGATTAAAAGGTCTGGTTTTTCATGAAGAAAGGTCTGAAAATGGCTGGTTTTAATGAAAAAGGTCTGGTTTTTGATGCTAATTTCTGCCTTTGCTTGATGAAACTCTGCCTTTTATATTGAAACCCCTGTTCTTGTGATGAAAATCTGGCTCTTTCCAATGGATTTGTGGCCTTTTAATGTGACACTCTGTTTTTTAGATGAAAGACTCCGCCTTTTGTGGTGAAATCTGCCTCTCTCTGATGGGAATCTACCTTTTCATTTGGTCAAAATTGAGCTACTTCCACAGAAATCAGACTTTTAGCTGGTCAAAACTGACAAGTTTGCTCAGAAATCAGACATTAATTTGGTCAAAAATGACCCGTTTGCTCAGAAATCAGACCTTAATTTGGTAAAAAATGACCTGTTTGCTCAGAAATCAGATCTTTACAAGGTCAAAATTGAGCTTCTTATTCAAAAATCAAAGTTTTTTTCTTGGTCAAACTGACCTATTTGCACAGAAATTAGGGCTGTCCTTGGTCAAAAATGACATGTTCCTACAGAAATCAAACTTTTGTGATGAAGTCTGATTTTTGTGAAGAAAGGTTTGAAAATCTCAAAAAAACCCTGGTTTTTGATGCTAACCCTGTCTTTTAATGAAAATCTCTGTTTTGAGGTGAAAAAAAAGTCTGGAAATCTCTGTTTTTTTGACAAATAAAGGGTCTTCAATGAAGAAATCTCTGTGCCTTGATGGAGAAATGGATTCTTTTCTTTGCTGAAACGTGCTTTTGTTGAAGAAAAAGTCTGCCCTGAGGTAGAAACCTGCCTTTTAAATTTGAAGCCTGCTCCTTTCCTTGATATTTCTGCTTTGAAGTGTGGAAAAATCGACCATGGAGGCTGAAGAGACTTGTTTTGATGGAGAAATGTGCCCACTGGATTGATAAAACACGTCTGATATGAAGAAACCTATGCCTTGGGTGAATAAAATCTTGCCCTTTTGATGGAGAAACTTGCTCTTTCCTTTAGAAAGCTGCTCCTGAGGCAGATATCTGCCTTCTTGTGATGGAGAAAACTGCTCTAATGAAGAAGAAACCTGCCTTAAAATGGAGAAAAATGTCTTCTTGGCTGAAGAATGAAAGGCTTATGGGAAGTGGTGTCTTGGAAATGAAGTACAGTGACTTCAAATGCCAATGTATAAGGTTCAATTCACCTTTTAGGGCTAAGCTGCTCAAGCTCCTCACTTGGCTGCCCTAGGGATGGGATTTGATTTTTTAAATCAAGCAGCTCAAGCTTGTCACTTGGCTTAACCTAACACAAAGGCAGCTGAAGATGGCCTAGGCGTGGATTTTTACTAGTCATGGACTTGCTTTTCTTAAAATTCTCCCCTCATCTAGGCGTACACTTCATCTAGACAAGGATTTGGAATGTGCTAAGATATTTATCCTTGGATTTAGTGACCTCCACATGTTTTCCTTGGATTTAGTCAGCTGGTCATAAGTTATTTTTGGATTTTAGTGAGCTGGTCATCTCTTAGGTGCACTTTCCAGGTATCCATGGATTTCATTTTTAGGATTTCCAAATCCATCGATTTCATTTTTGAGATGCCTACTTGTTTGCTTGGGGATGCTCGCACTTTCCATGTATCAATGGATTTCATTTTTAGGATTTCCAAATCCATGGATTTTGTTTGGAGTCCTACCTTCTTGGCTGCTAGGAGATAGTTGCACTTTCCATGTATCCATGGATTTCATTTTTAGGATTTCCAAATCCATGGATTTTGTTTGGAGTCTTGCCTTCTTGGCTGCTAGGAGATAGTCGCACTTTCCATGTATCCATGGATTTCATTTTTAGGATTTCCAAATCCATGGATTTTGTTTGGAGTCCTACCTTCTTGGCTGCTAGGAGATAGTTGCACTTTCCATGTATCCATGGATTTCATTTTTAGGATTTCCAAATCCATGGATTTCGTTTGGAGTCTTGCCTTCTTGGCTGCTAGGAGATAGTCGCACTTTCCATGTATCCATGGATTTCATTTTTAGGATTTTCCAAATCCATGGATTTCGTTTGGAGTCATGCCTTCTTGACTGCTTGGAGCTACTTTACCCTAGGTGTGGATTTGGTGGAGGGATGGATTTTTGAGGTGCTTAAAATATTTTCCCTTGGATTTCCCTCTTTTAAATTGGATGATGGGTTTTGGTCTCTCCTTGAGGAGCTTATCTCACTAAGCAGGTCATTCTCTTTCCTTGAGGAGCTTGAGGAGCTTATCTCACTAAGCATGTCATTCTCTTTCCTTGAGGAGCTTAGCTCTCTAAGCAGGACGTTGAGGTGCTTAAGGAGCTTATTTTTTTCAAAACAGGACATTCTCTCTCCTTGAGGAGCTTATCTCTCTAAGTAGGACGTTGAGGTGCTTAAGGAGCTTATTTTTTTTAAAACAGGACATTCTCTCTCCTTGAGGAGCTTATCTCTCTAAGCAGGATGTTGAGGTGCTTATCTCACTAAGACAAATTTTGCCAAGGAAATGCTTACGTTAAGGTGAGCTTAGGGCCCTGGATTGAACTGAGGATTGGACTTAGAACAGAGACTTGAAGACTTTGGAGAGGGACTTCATTTACCCTTAGGAAAATCACTCTTTACTTCTCAAGCATTCTTAATACTCCCTGTGAGATAAGCATGTAGAAACTCCTCCTGAGTCTCACGTTCATGGATTCTGAGCAAGGAACTTGGCGAAAGAGCAAAACCCAAAAAACTAACCTACAAATCCTAAGACTTAAAAATGAAAAAATAGGGGGGGTCCCCATTTGCAATGGGGCGATGTGTGAAAACATCACAATAGATATCTTATGGGATGAGAATTGTAGCCACATGACATGCATTGAGATTCCACATCCATACACCATTTCTTTGCCACTTGTTGCACATCTATTTCCACATGGTTTTGAGTAGTCATCTTCTTTAGTTAGGCCTAGGACACCTGATTTGATCATGACACTACTTAGCATCAAAATGGGGACCATTGCACAACTTCTAGAGTCATATATTTTATGTTTTCTTCCCACTTATTCCTTTTCAGAATAGGAAGATCTTCTACATTCACCTTTGGATTTCTTTCTTCCTAAGGGGAGAAATATTGTTCAGCAAGTGTGGATCCTCTTTAGCATTTAAAGTCGAGCATCCAACATTAGCGTAAGAGGCATCACATCTTGGGGGGCTACCTAGTCCCTCTCTTCAGATTTCTCTGTTCTGGGGTTTTTTCTCTCTCCTTCTTTGGGGAGTATCATTGTACATGGGTACTTGACATGGCCTTCTTGTTGGGACCCAGTTCTATTTCCTCCTAAGTTACACATAAGGGGGGTGTTTGTGTAAATATTTCACTTCACCTAGGATAGTGGTCATCCTAAATGTAATATTGCACCTAGTTATTAATTTTACTTAGGATAATAGGATTATTTAGTTATTCTAACCTAGGTAGCTAATAATGACATGTGTTCACCTTGATTTGAGGCACACAAGTGCGATCATAGCGTCATCAATTCTTGATTGATGGTAGTTACGTGCCACCTCTGTCTTAGTTAGATTGAGTTAACTCACATCTTGATTGAGAGTGATTGAGAGTTAAAATTATATCTCTTGGACATGTCATCTCCTTGATTCATATATCCAAGAGGTTTATATATTTGTATAATTCGCTTTGTAATTAAGCTCAAAATGATTGAATATTGAATATCATTATTCTCAAATTCTAGTTTTATGATTAGCCCATAGACATTAGGTCCTCGGTAGAATTGTTGTGCTAATGCAAAATTCTAATAATAAGTAATAATAGTTGTAGACACCTAAAATTGTCCACTCTTCTAAACATCCCTATTCATCCCTAATTCATCCCTAGACTCCTCTAAACCATCACTAAACATCTCTAAATGTCCCTAAATCACTATTTCTACCACATTAATTGCATAAATGCATGTTTAGATAGTTAATTGACCAATCCCCTTCAATCTATGATTTTACAATATTTTAGGTCGAAATCACAATTCATGTACTATTCACTATTTATTTGTGCTCGCATCAGTACTTGTATTGGTACTTATTGTTGATGATGTTTTTTGGACAACACAACAATAGAATAAAATGCCGAGTATCTTATCCTCTCTTGATCAAAGCTTCCTGAATGCTGAATTATATGATCAAACAAGAACACTCCAAGGTTCCTTTGATGTCAGGTCTTGACTTGTACGTGGATAGACTTAGTGAATGAATGTGATCTTGCTAGTAATCACAAAGGGACTTACGCTGAAATCCTCCTTCTTCATGAACATGAATGTAATTCCTTGCTCCTTGGATGTGAATAAATGGAACTTTTTCAATCAAACTTAAAAAGAAATATCAAAAGATAAGGGTTTATAAAATCTAATCTAAGGTCAATGAAGCAATGATGATGTATGAATAGACAAACTCCTCAATAAACCTAACTCCACTTCGCCAAGAATGCCTACAATTACATGGAGTAGGTGCAATCTCCTAAGGTTAGCAAATGGTTTTCATGTTGTGAACTTTCATCCAAACACCCACAGCTGGTGCAGTTTGAACGAAAGATCCTCAACCGAACTTAAGCAAATTGTAATGAAGCTCAGACTAGCTTTACACAACACTCCACCAGCGATGGATGTCAAAAGCATGAGCTAGGGGTTAATCAAATATTCAATACATACATGCATTACATCAATGAGCTACTACTATTCTACTTCTAATCTACTTAAAAACATCTCTCCATTTCATTAAGATACAAGAAACCATGTTATTCCACAACACAACACTTAGCACCAAGCGAGCTCCAATGTCTTTGCATTAATTTTGAGAAATATTTACAACAATTTTCAAGTACTCTTAGAGAATTTTGAGAGTCTCTTCCTACTCTACTCTACTCTACTCCTACTAACTAATTGTTACAAATGAGGCAACAAGGCCTTTATAGAGTTATAGAATTACAATGAAGGGCCTGGATCAATTCAAGTAGCCAAGGTTCCAGATCATGCCATCTCAGCAATTAGTTACAACAACTTGCTATTTTTAGTACATAAGAGAGGCAATGAAGGCACGTTTTTCAAGAAGATAAGGATGAAATGGAATCTTTGGAGCATCTTCCACATGGGCGTCCTCTTTGACTTCTTGCTTGTTATAGATGCAGTGAATGTGGTTGGGCGATGTGGCAACATTTGATTGGTGAGGATGATGCGCATGCCACGTAGGTGCCACATCAGCAACTCTTATGGACTCCGACAGTTAATTCAATATGCTTTTGACATATTCCCAAATTGCATTGTCTGTGTGATGTCTTTGAATGTGATTGCTTTGATGAACTTGAATGTTTGGGAATGTATCCTTGTTGATCTTGCCTTATGTCTTTTGTAAGTTGGATATGTATGATACATGTTGCTCATTTGCCTAACTCTGTATACTTCTTCTCTTGGTAGGATATATGCTGATCTTCTTTGCTTCTTCATGGAGAGTAGTGTAGATGATGATGCTTCTTCATAGCACGGAGTAGGAGACTTCTCAGAGACTTGAAGCTTGAGGAAGAACTTGAAGCGATGGATGAATGTCTCCTCTTGATGTAGATGATGAAGTGTTCCGACATGATGATCTTGAAGTACTCCCTTGGCATAGTAACATGATGTTTCCTCTACAGTGACTGCCTCTTGACTTCACTCCTTGCTTAAAGGTGACTCCAGGTGCCTTACTCCTTGGATGACTCCTCAGTTCCATCCACGCTCCTACAACACAGATCAAGAAACATATCAATTCTTTGACCTTATAACACAAATTAATCATTATTAAACATTTAAATAACCCTTTCCAAGTCTAGGCGCACATCTAGATGTGTAGAGATGCAAAAGTGCGCCTAGCATCAATTGGCCTTATATTTATCATTTCTGTGATTTCAAACAATTGGACATGTCCTAGAATGACTCTTTCTCAAGCGCTCACTTCTAGATGTGAATTTATGCTCTTTTCTTGAGGCGCTAATCTAGGTTGGCAAGGGGGCTAAAGTGCACCTAGCTTCTTGATGTAAACTTATGATCTCAAAATCCTTGTTAATGCTTAAAAATGCTTATCTTGACAAAGCAAAGTCCTCTCACATTGATTCATGCCCTTACAACTTGAGGCGCACATTTGTGGTTGTGGAGATAGGAAAATGTGCCTAGACTTACTCGAGCTTGTTTTTTGGCATTCAGTGGTTTCAAACACTTGTTAAAGCCTTCAATAGACTACCTCATCCCTGGGCGCCAACACTTATGATCTCAAACTCAATGCTCTTTAGTCGCCAAAAGATGATTGCTCAGGAGTAAAGTTGCGCCTTAGCTTGGGTGAGTGAACTTGTTCAAACTATGGGGTCAACTCAGTGTATAGGTGTCCAGAGGACTTACGGCTTCAAGATGACATCAAATTGCATGATTCCACACCTCCTTTTGCTTAGGCGCACATGGATGATTCTTCAAGTGACAAAATGCACCTTCATGCAAATAGGTGTTCTCTTCAACTTCCATCAATCCAAACCACTACATAAGCTCAAGGAGAAGTCCTAATACTAAAAGCTCCTCAAAACTCATGAAATCAATCATATTTTCTCTTAGGCACAAAAGTGGAGTTGAATAGAGGCAAAAGTGCGCCTAACTTAGGAGGAGAATACTTCAAGTTTTATCATTCTGACCACTAAGGATAGCCCAGGAGTCTTCATTCAACTTAAGCGCCACCAAAATGAATAGCATCAAATCAAGTCTATCAAAGGCGCACTTTGAGGGTTCTAGAGGTGATGAAATGCGCCTAAACTTCATGAAGCAACCTTAGCCAAATTTGGATCTTCAGCAGGTCTCCGGACACACATTTTGCCATTACCAATGATGATTGTACAAGTTTAACTTTAGGCGCACATCTAGGTCTCTACAAGTGTGAAGTTTCCTCCAACAATCCCGGGCGCACTTTGGTGGTTCTTCAAGAGTGAATTTGCGCATTGGTTTGAGCTTGTCATTCGTCGCGATTTTGAAGGTGAAGATCCCTGGGTGGAAGTATATGCTCAGATATTGAATTTCCTATACTTCAAATATTTTTGAAATATACTTCCAGGATGTTTGAGATAGGTCCCGGATCCATAGGATTTAACATGTAGATTCTAGATTTTTGAGGATCCACCAAATTTCAAACTTAGTCAATTTTCAGGATCTCAGAACATCAGACTTTAGGATATCAGACTTAGTCAATTTCAGTGTCTCAGGGATTGGCTTCAGTGTTCTCAATTACACCTTGTTTGACGGATGACCGCCCTAATTTCTCATTTGCAAGGAGATTAACTCCCTTGACTCGTTTCTGGTGAGGCTCACTTTCCAGTTTGTGGAGGAGACTTGATATAATGATACTTCCTAAAGGACCCTACAAGCTCAAAATTGCAAAAAAAAGGGGGTCCCCATTTGCAATGGGGCGATGTGTGATTAGGTCACAACACTTATCCCTAGCCAAAATGATTTATTAATCATTTATCCCCCTTTCTCTATAGTCCAAACATTAGATAAATTTAATTTATCTATTATCCCTTTATCCCATCCTATGAATTAAATAAATATTTATATTTATTTAAATTCCCTATTTTCTACACTTTTGATTGTCACCTAAACCTAATTAACTAACCTAATCCCCACTTGCACAACCTAAATCCTAATCTAATCTTGGTGAAATCCTCTCCATTCCCCCAAATGTACAAAGGCATGGGCCTCTTGTACATGTCCACATGGCCTTACAAAATGCATGGTCAGGGACCCATGTACAAGGGTCCTTTTGTCCTCCATCTCCTATTCCTCCAATTTTAAATGGGGCATGTACCCATGCTTCCAATTGGAAATTCAAATCTAAGCCAATTCATCCTTTTTCTTCCAATTTTAAATTGGGCATCTACCCATGCTCCCCAATTTAAAATTCCAATCAAACCCAATCCATACCTCCCATCTACCAAGGCAATCTCATCCCTCCAATCTTCCCAAAGCCCAATCTCAACCCTTCATTCCTCTTTGATCCAAGGATATATCCCCTCATCCAATCTTATCATGCCACTTGGCGAGCTCTCCTTGCTTGAGAGCTCTCAAGAATCCTCCACCATTAATCTCCAAATCCAATCCTAACCATCCAATTGAGTCTCCAAAAATCTATAAATTGGAGCTAATTCCTCCACAAATCATATAACTTTTTCATGCAACATAATGCTGCCATTTTCACTCCAAGACTCCATGAGAAGCAAGGTTATGCTGATCATATGAGGAGCCATCCACATCCAACATCAAAGGAGCACATCACAAAATCAAGGTTTGTATGTAGTTAGCTTATTTAAATTCACATGTTTGCATTCCTTTTGCCAATCCGAGGTATATTAGGACTTGCATGAAATAGGTTATGGTTTTAGCTTATTTCTTATGTGCATTAGGACTTGCATGAAATAGGTCTTGCAAGTTTCTTGTCAAGTGGTGTCATGCAGGTTACAGTCGCGCCTATGACTGCAGATCAGTGCTCACGAGCTTTTTGTCAGCACCTATGCATCATCTTGTGGCACCTGTGTCTGTTAACATTTTGTTTTTGCAGGGAATTCACAGATTAGTGCCTATGTGCTAGGGATTAGCGCCTATATTTTTTGCATCATTTCATGATTTCATGTCTTAAATCTTGACATCTAACACTTGTGTTTGACTTGGTTGCATCCCTAACACTCCCTAACACTCCCTAACAATCTATTTTGCAGATCTAACCCTCTGTTTTGCAGGTTTTTCATCAAATTATAGCTCCCCCATCCTTTCTGTGTCATATTAGCTCCTATGCAATTGAGTTCAGCACCTCTGCATCTAGCTCAGCACCTGTGACCCCTTTTTCAATGTCTATGTGTCCCTGCCTGCATCCTGTGTCTAGATTCTAGAATAGCACCTATGTTTGCATTAATGCCTGTACCAGAGCTTTTAGCTCCTGCGCCTTAAGTTTCAGGACCCCCAAATTGCATTAGCGCCTATGTGTCATGCTTTAGTGCCCATGTCCTAGATCTTAGTGCCTAGGTCTACATTTCATCACTTTCAGGGCATGTTACATGCTTTAACGCCCTTGTCATTGGTATTAGCGCCCATGACCTTGGGATTAGCGCCCTTGACCTATGGATTAGCACCCTTGTTTGCATCAGTGCCTAGGACATAGCCCTTAGCATCTGTGTTTGTCTGTTCTGCATCTCTATCAGCGCCCTTGTAGCCTCTATCAACGTCTGTGACCCCTCTGTCAGTGCTTGTGTCTGTTTCAAGCTTAATTTTTCATCTAACATCTTTTCTTGGACTAACTTTGGTGATTGCAGCATCTTCCGACCATCCAAGACACTTCCAAGACTACTATATTGTGGTTTTGCAGCCTTGCTTGCCCAAGGAATCATCTTGTTTCCACTAAAATCATCTTGTTTCCACTAAACTTAGGAACATTTCTTTTTGAGCTTAAAAAGAACTTGTTTGTTTTGTTTGGGGTCATTTCAAGGTGTATGTTCTCTCTTCGCGCCATTTGGCGATCTTGGAGATCAAAAACCTTGATTTGATCCAATCTTTGTTATGTTTGTTCATCCCAAGGTCCTTGGTGTGTATGCTCTCTTCTCGCGCCACTTGGCGATCTTGGAGATCAAAAACACCTTGGATATTTTCCTCTAAGGGGCTTGCCTTGGATTTCATCACCAAGGGGACGACCTCAACCCTCGTGTTCTAGCGGGGTATATAAATTTGGAAGAGAATCGAAAGACTCTTCCATTGGGGGACATTTGTCGTTTGGGTGAAGCTTGCAAGAACTTTATACTTTGCAAAGTGAAGGAGGAGAGTGGGTTACCCTCTTGTACCACACCATTAGACATATCCGTCATCTCATGGACATAGGCGTTATGCACCTTGAGTGTATCGAGGATATCCCCTAGAAGCTCGTACATTGTAGCTTAAGGCCCTGCGACTGCCATATCTTTTGATACACTGTTGCAAGAAGGGAACTCGCTCACATGTACCGTTATACTTGAGATAGGGGCTACTTTGGGCAAGACGAAAGTCTCCAAGGTAAGGGGTAAAGTCTCCAAGGTAAGGGGTATATGGTGGTACATGACCATATATTCCCTATCTATCCAACCTATAGCACTATAGTATTAATGGGGGTGGGAATTGCTTCTCTATTTTGAGTTGGGATTGACCCATGACCATTTTGTGAGATCCACAAGATATGTCACACCTACTTGAATAATCTAGGATGTTGGGGTGTTTGGCGCGCCTTCATCGTCAAAACCCATGAATCCCCTTAATCCGAATCAAATCCAAATCCTTTGCATCTTGTGCATATATTGTATGATTTATTGCTTTCAAGCTGCCTGTTGATGCTTAAAATTGCGTTGATTCTAACACCAACATGGGAAGTTTCAGGAATATGGGACTTACAACCTGAAACAACCTCCAGATTTTAAAGAAGCTGGGTCTTCTCTATCTAAAAAATGAGTTTAGGGAAAAGAGTAGAAATTAACAGAAATAAAGATACAGTTAAAACAAATTTATCTATGGCGATGCGCCTGAGTAATAAGTATCTCTCTCAAATTAAGCACAGTAAAGCTTATCCTCAAGATTCAGTTATGTTAAAGAGCAAATGTTGCATGATTAACATAAACAGCTATAATGAATAATCTCAAAGGCTCAGAAACAGACAATTAACTATGACACAAAAAATATCAACCAAGGCACAGAACTCAGTCTTCTCATTAATTTTTCAGCAATATAAAAGGCACAGATACATGCACAGTTATATTAACCTTTTGAATCAAGAATAACAGAACAAAGGCAAAATGACATTCATTGGCACAGCAAAAAGTCTCAAAAACTTCTTGTAAATCCTAGATAACAATCTCTATGAAAAATCTCTCTATCTGAATGAATCTCTCTTAACCTACTATCACTGTTACATATTTATAGTATAAGATCGGCCCATAGATTGCATGCACGATCAAATCCTAACGGTCTAACCGAACTGGAGCTTAACTGGAAGTGTCTGACATAAAATATTTCTCGGATCTGCAAACAGTTACAATAATTGAAAGTTCATTAGCTGTGACACTATACATGTGGCGTGTCCCCTCTAGTTAGGAAAAGACACTTGGCGGCTTCCGCATATTTGAAACAAAAAACCTGTAATAGATGGCAGCGTTCGCGTGCATCATTTGAAACTGCTTTCATTCTTCAGGAGACACCATAAATCGACACTTGGCGATATCTGCAGCAGCTACAACTCTGTTACTTTATGAAAAATGGGACCCACAGCACTTATTGCTCGGTAGCTTTCAAAAAGGAAACTGGGACAGGTGGCATCTTCTGCTATCACTTTGAAACTGTACGTGGCGCTTTCCACTTTCTTGAAACTCTCTAAAGAAACTTACGCGGAGATCGACACTTGTTGCCAGCCGCATCAATGAAGAAACATATATAAACGTTAGAAAAAAGGAGCAACAACTTTTATCCTTGGGCCCCTACACCACGTGGCACAATCCGCATCAATGAACCTTCACACCGGGACCCACCAGTATTAATTACTATGCATCGGAGAATACTAAAACAGATACGCGGAAGCTGACAGATGGCAAACTCCGCGGCACTTAGAAACATACACATGGCAAGCTCCGCTGCACTATGAGACTTTGTAACTGTGTCTCGGCAGGCGACACTTGGCAACGTCCGCTTCATTTAGATGCTACAAGACTGTGGCTCACCACTATTAATACCAACTGCAAAACATAAGAACCAACCCGCGGGGGTGACACATGGCAAGCTCCGCTGCAACTACACAGGACACATGGCGCCTTGCGCTATCTCACAGAAACTCTTAAGGAAATTTTGAAACTCAAGCGGAAATGGACACTTGGCACATTCCGCGGTTAGTAACTTAGAAACAGGGACACACCGGACTTCCTTAGAAACATTATAAAGGGTCTTGAAACTTAACACGGATGTTGACACTTGTTGCGCTCCGCTTTAATATAAAAGGACATGCGGCCTCTGCTATGATAGTATGAGACTTCTTAAAATGTGTCTCGGCTGATGACACATGGCGCTTTCCGCCTGACTCTGAGACTTAGGCAAAAAGAACAATGAAACTCGCAGAAGTAAAACTGGAACATGCACAGCCGCGCTGATGCACTGCAACTGAAACAAAATGTAGAGTATTTTACTCTACAGTTCTTGGTGACCTCGAGGACTTTTGAGCCTGCTCAAAAAGAATCCAAAATTGTAGCAAAAGGATTATTAAAAATACCATAAGAATCAGAGATTCTGTAAAGCTGTCTGATAAACAGCCCATTCTGAGTCAGAAAGACCCTGCTTATTCTGCAAATCTTGGAAAGCAAAATCAAGGTTTATAATGTCCTTGTGAGAGAAAGTCTGCAAAATTTGAATCGCAGCCTTCAACTGAAACTCTAGCTGAGCCATTGGGATCAAGACAACTTCCACTTCTTGCAGTGATGAAGAATCTGTTAAACCCTGGAAAACTAACTGATCATTCTGCCTGGTTAACAGTAAAGATTTGATTTTATCAATCATTAACACAGTGTTGCTATCAGGAAAAGGAGAGGGAAGGCCCAATTGTACTAGATCTTCTATATGCTTTTTCATACCTTTGACCCCTGCTTTGACAACATCCAGGAGCTCATGGCACTTAGTAGCAGCTGAATTACAACTGAGAACTTCATTCACCTTCTTTGCTGCTATCATCCTGTCATTAATCCCTGTTGTTGATAAGATTTCATCAGTTGTGTCATAGAGTTTCTTGAGCAATAGGTGAGAGTCAGATACTCTCAAGGATATAGTGGATAGAGTAGATTGAACCGAAGTTTCCACCTTTTCACACAATTGCTGGGCATTTGGCAGGAATGTCAAGGAGGGTTTGAGTTGAATAATTTCTTCAGATATCCTTTTCCACACCGATATATATAGCTCCTTGACAAGGTTCAGAACTCCAGCATTCTTAGGCCTATTAGCCAACTCAAGTGTCAACTGTTTTGTTGTTTGTTGCTCAGCTTGGAGTTGGGCCTGTATTGCAGCAGCAGCATTTTGCTCAGTCAGCAGCTTCTGCTGAGATTGTATAGCTTGTTGCATCTTTTCTTGATATCTCTTCTCTAATGTGGCCTTTTCCTGCCTCAAAACATTTACAGCAGCTTTCTCCTGTGCCAGCTCCATCTTTAGAGAAGCATTTTGTGCCATTGTCACTTGATGAATTTGACAGGAAATAGTATTTTGCAATTGTTTGTTTAGATTCTCTATTTCATCATTCTTGGATTTCAGTTCTACAGCGAGGTTGCTACTATTTGTCTTCTCTTGGGCCAGATCAGCTTCTACCATCTGTAGCTTCTTAGATACTTTCAAATAATCATTTGCTACAGCAGAAGTGGTTTCATTGAGCAGCTCGACCCTGTCTTGTGGTCTGAATAGTGACATATCCATAGCTACTGCACTCATTGTGAAATCCTGTGGCTGCATTTGCTCATTTGGCTTAACCACATTCGGGGACAAATGTGTTACAGTCAGCTGCTGTTGAATCGGGTCGAAGAGTGACCTCATGTGTGGCGCAGCCAAAGCTTTATTTTCTTTCTTTCTCTTCTTGTCCATCCGGGCTTCCCTGGCTTTCTTAGCTGTATCAGCTTGAGCTTGGAAGGTAGGGGGAGAGGCAATATAACCACCAGCAAAAGGATGTCTTTGTGGTAAGCCATAGGGAATAGCCAAATGTTGGCTAGGAGAAATTTGGGGAAGGACTCTTTTAGGAACTGAAGGGGAAAAGGATTGCAATGCGGTGGCCTGTGGTGGCATGGCCAGAGGATTAACAGGTGGGGAAGGTGTAGATATTAGCACAACAGAGGTGGTAGGGGATATTGTTATTGGGCTAGTTGGGATTGCCACCCCTATAGTAGAAGAAAGAGACTGAGAAGAAAAGGGAGAAGAAATAGTTACCTGAGGAGCAGCAGATGTGGCTGGTAGTTGCTTCTGTGATGGCTCTGCCTCTTCATCTGAATCCGGTGGCAAGTTTAGTTTTCTATGTTCCTTGGCCTTTCCTCTGTTTTCTCTGTTTCCTTCTCTACTACATTTACCACTACTGATGGTGGTAATGATACAAAACTGGGAACCCCAGTGGCTGAAAATGGAGTCTCTCTAGGCGCTAATGACATGACACCCTTTTGCTTCTCTAGAGTACTAAGAGATTGGGGCCAAGGGGAAACAGGGGCATGTGATGAGGATTGTCCTATAGCTTGCACTGCATGAGTGGACTCAGCCTCCTCTTCAGACTCCTCACCCTTCTTATGGATTCTGCTTGTATCAGGGCTAGAAACTGGAGAGGGGTGCCACTCGTCCCAAATGGACTCCCATTTTTCATCTGTGTCAACCTTGCCAAAAGAGTGAGTCAACTCAAAGATTTCCTGCCTGTACTTCCAATATGCCTCTATTTTATCTGGTTTCCATTCCCTATCTTTTAATAAAGTTTTCTTCAATCCAGTGCCCATTCTGATCTTAGGGTCATAGGTCCTTTGTTTATCATAAAAGGTTTCCCATGGCCTGGGCCCCTCAAAAGGCAAATCTGTCAATTCTACATATAGATTTGGGGTATCTTCCTTAGGGTTTCTTTTGTGTTCCCAAAAAGGACGACCCTCATGAGCAGTTTTAGCCCCAACGTTGTTGCTTTTAACCCAAGAGGCTACGAAACTGCTCGGGTCATATCTCCATTTGTCTTCAATGAGAAAGAAACCCAAGGCACCAAGCTTTCTTAGCAACAGGGGCTCTGCATCCCGAACCTCTAGGGCCATATTCTTTCTGACCCAGGGAATGTCATACATTTTCTTCTTCTTCTTTGTGCCATACACATTATCAACCACGGACACTTGTCGGGTCACCTCCAGAAACACTACCCTAGGAGTCAAGACCTTAGGAAGCAGCATGGGTTCATCATTGAAGCCATGGACCCTAATGATGGTATTTTGGGCCCCAAAGTAGTAGTCACATGAGATTGGGCAATTGGTCATGAAACCCCTGATGCTAGGTGTCAACCTATTTTCTACAGGTTTAGGGTTCAAATGACAAAAGGCAGGGGCAACAAAAAGCTCCCAGAACTCATAGGGATTTGACGCCTCAGATAATACATGTGTCCATGCTGACACAGGGATAGTTCTATTTTGCCCAAAATCTGGGTCATACATATTCAGTTGCATGCTTTGTGCAAAAATACCATAATTTTGATACAACATTAAATGAAACAGGTAAGTAGAATACCTAAAAACTCCCTTAGTCTTGAAATGGGTGAGTTGATCGACCATTGAATAAGCCAGCTGCTCTGAGAAATCCAGTCAAAACTCCTGCGACTTGTCTACAGTCCTCAGTCTGAATAAAATGGCAATTTGCCAGTCATAGACCGTGATATCCTCCTTCATTCCAAAGATGAAAGCCATCATAGACAGTGCCTCTTGACTGGCCTGCGCAAATTGGGCCCTACCTGCAGGCAATATGGGCATCTGTGTATTCTCCTCATCCAATTGCAATTCTGAATTGAGAAACCTCAGCTGATTATGGACATTTGCCCAAGTTTTCTGCATTTTGGCGATAGTGGGGAATGTGGCCGTTCGATCATGAGACAGGGCGAGCATGTCTCTTATGGCCTTAGGTGTAATTTGTATCATAAAGGGGCCCTGTTGAACGGTGCCAGAAGGTGCATGAAACAGTTCCGCACACAAATCAATTAGGTCTGGACACGAATGCACTGTAGGGACTATGAATTGTGCCAACCTTGAAGTCCAAATCCTCATTCCGAAAGTCTCAGACTGTTTGGCTTTTGCTTTCAGGATACTCTCTGATGTGCCCCTTCACGGAGCGACTTGGTAGATTTCTGAAGGGCTGGGTCGAAAACATTATCTGCGAAATCCTTAACCTTTTCTGGGTCAACAGAAAGACCTAACTCAGGAACCCTCGTCCTTGGATAGGTTCTCTTTGGCTTTGCAGGCGCTGAGGCATACGATTTGCTGTTTAGGAGTCTATCTCTTGATTCATGTATCCCGAGTCCCTTTGAAGAAGATTGCGCCTCGGCCATGGTTGTTTCTGCGGGGAGAATGTAAGTGTTTCAACACAGCAACAGACAGAAACTGCGCAATAAATGACACACGGCCAAAAGCTCCTGCGAGGAATGAAAATTTGCAGAGGATCACCAGGGAAATGATGCAGAGAGACTTGGCGAAAATGAGAGATACAGTTTAAGGTTTAACTCCTATTAATGGGGCTTTAATGACACATTGAGTCTCATAAATGGCATTTACGCCAAAGAAACCGTTAGTGTATCTTATGAAATCTGCACAGGACAGAGTGTTAGACACGTCATGAAAGTGGCTGCGTAAAGTGGTACTTTCGAGAATTTTGGGGATTGGGGACAACCTTAGATAATGAGAGGATTCCAAAAAGAGAAGAGACTTGTGCTGCTGCCACGTGTTCATAGAACACTTATTTAAAAAGAAAGCGGGAAAAAGAAACGGGAAAATAGGAAAACAAGAAAGGGAAACTAGCTAACTATAATACATAGGAGACACTGCTTAATTGAAATGTTTCAGGTAGATCCCATTCACAGGAATCTCTTTAGGTTCGCCCTCCATTGTTTCAAGTTCGTAAGAATTTTGTTGCTTACAAGAACGAATCTTATAAGGACCAGTCCACAACGACTCAAATTTGCTGTGTCGACCCGGCTTGGCAGCTCTCTCGTCCCACTTCAAAACTATTGAGCCTACTTCAAAATGGGGATTTGAAGTCTTCTTATCAAAACATTCTTTGATTATCTTCTGATGTTTCATTAACGATTCATGTGCTCTTTCTCTTTTTTCTTATACTTCGAGGAGCTCAGCAAGTCGGACCTGCATGGGACCGTTTTCTTCAACTTCAATCTGTTTCAACAACTGCAAAGCAGGGATCTCTAGGCTCAAGGGCATTACTGCTGGCTTACCATAGACCAATTCATATGGGGACATCTTTGTGACTTGCTTAGGTGTAATTCTATTAGCCCATAGTGCGATGTTAAGCACTTTATGCCACTCTTTATGATGATCAGCCCCTATTCTTTTAATGAGTCTAATCAAGTTCTTATTAGTAGATTCTGCCAGACCATTACCCTGAGGGTAATAATTTGAAGAAGTTTTCAAATAGATTCCATATTTCAATGCAAAGTCAGATATCTTTGCCCCTAAAAATGCCTTAGTGTTATCTGAAATTATGGTACAAGGAGGCTCAAAGCGAGCAGTAATACCCTCTAGAAAGTCTAGGATCACCTTTTCTGTAGCTTCTTTGAGTGGCACTGCTTCACTCCATTTGGTGAAATAATCTGTTGCAGTTAGGATCCATTTATGTCCCATACTTGATACTGGATTGATCATCCCAATGAAGTCTAGACCCCATTGGGCAAAGGGTTCATCTACAATTATGGGACTAAGGGGCATTGCTGCATTTCTTCTTTTTCCTACATAGAACTGACAAGATTGGCACTCTTTGACCAGCTGATAACAATCTGTAAATAAAGTGGGCCAAAAGTATCCTGCTTGAGTTATCTTTATGGCAGTAGTTCTTGCAAAAAAGTGTCCACCTGAGGCTCCATGATGCATTTCATGTAGTATTCTTTGGGCCTCATCTTTCTCTATACATCTTAGAAGTATACCATCAGCATTTCTTCTAAAAAGAACATGGTCAATTAATACAAAATAGGACCCTTGCTGTCTATAATACCTTCTCTTATCATGAGAGAGTCCATTTGGGAAAATCCCATGTTTCATAAAATGAATCCTATTTGTGACCCAGGAATTCTGATCAATTTCTTGGATTCTCAACACATTCTCATTTTCTGTTTCTTCAATTATCATTTTCTCCATGTCTTGGGCCATGTATTGGCACAGTCCCTTTCCCCTGACTAGCTTAGT
The DNA here is from genome assembly GCA_027924645.1 of Cunninghamia lanceolata. Lineage (NCBI taxonomy): Eukaryota > Viridiplantae > Streptophyta > Pinopsida > Cupressales > Cupressaceae > Cunninghamia > Cunninghamia lanceolata. The sequence continues at coordinate 10,808,833 of BSBN01001272.1, read as the reverse complement.
GTGTCTGACTTCTACATCATACTCAAGGATCTTTGTTATCCAGTTTGCTCTTTTCTCAGTGATCTCACCCTCCATAATGTATTCCCTCACACTAGGATGAGCCACTAACATCAGAATTTTATTTCCTGTGACCATGTGTTTGAATTTCTTAAGGGCCTTGACCATGGCATATGCCTGTTTCTCTACAAAATTATATCTGGCTTCATATTCCCTGAGTGTTTTGGAGAAAAAGGCTATTGGGTGCTCTCCTTCTTGCTGGTTATCTTTCTGAGTCAAAACAATAGCAACACTAAACTCACCACCATAGACATACATTATAAAAGACTTAGAGAAGTCTGGGTTCTTGAGTACTGGGGCTGTTGTAATGGCTTTCTTAATTTCCTCAAAAGCCTGTCTCCCTTCTGCAGTCCACTTGAAAACCAAATCTTTCTTTAACATCAGTGTCATAGGTCTAATCATTCCTGCAAAGTCAGATATGAACCGGCTGACAAAATTCATCTTCCCCAGGAAGGACTGAACAACCTTCTTATTAACAGGCAGAGACAAGTTCATTATAGCAGTGACTCTTTCTGGATCAACAGAGACTCCGTCCTTTGACACTATAAGTCCCAGTAGTTTGCCCTGAGGCATTGCAAAGATGCACTTCTTGGGATTCAAGGATATTCCGAACTCTTGACACTTTTTAAAAACAGCTTCTAGATGATCAAAATGATCAACAACATTCTTGGAGAAAATAGTGAGATCATCAAGATAAATCAGAATGATTTTATTTATGAGCTCTCCAAATGCTACATCCATTGCTCTTTGAAAAGTGGCTCCAGCATTTGAAAGGCCAAATGGCATCTTGGCATATGCAAATGTTCCCCATTTGGTAGTAAATGCAGTCTTGTGTTGGTCTTCATCAGCCAACCAAATCTGATTGTATCCAGAGAAACCATCTAGCAAGGAAAATCTCTCTGATCCAGCCACAGTCTGTAGAATTTGTTCCATAGAGGGCAGGAGATAATGATCTTTTAAGGATGCTCTGTTCAGATCTCTGAAGTCTACACAGAGCCTTATGTCACCATTCTTTTTCCTGACTGGCACTAGATTGGATACCCAGGTTAAGTGTTTGATTGGAAAAATTATTTTAGATTCTAAAAGCTTTTGCAACTCATCCACCATTAGAGGTTCAATCCTTGGATTCACTGGCCTCTGCTTCTGTCTAACTGGCTTAGATCCTTCAGTCAGTTCTATAGTGTGCTGAATGATGTCTCTGTTATAGCCATGAAGGTCTTCATAGGTCCAGGCAATCACTCTGTCATATCTTTCACACAAATCAATTAGTCTTTCCTTTTCCTCTGGGGTTGTGGAATTTCCAATCTTCAACTTCCTTCCTTCCTTCACTAACCTGGATTTCAGAATAATCTACTTTATTTGCTTGAAACCTTTTCTTTTCCAGGCTTACATCTTCTGGGTCAAATAGGTTTTCTAAGGTAATCAGTCCTTTAGGAAGCTTATTGGACTTTAATTGAATAATTTGGTCCCATATGCTTCCTCAATCTTAGGGTGTAACTGATCAGCAAATTCTCCTGACTGTTGCAAAAAATGAGAGTACTTGAAAATCATTTTCAAAGACTTGCCATTTTCATCATTGTCTGGGATGGTTGGCCTTACTATAATTTTAACTGACTCATTGTTGACCAGTAAATCAGTTGCTGGGTCAAACTGTGAACCAATTTGTGCCATCCTATCAGCTTCAGAATTTTGGGCTCTAGGGATTATTTCAATATTGAAAGCTTCAAAATCATCTATTAAGTCCCAAATTCTATGTCTATAAGATCTCATCCTTTACATTCTTGGCTACTGCTTTTTCTCTGATTTGTTTCACCGCTAGTTCTGAATCTCCTTTTTACTATCAGATTCTTTACTCCTTTTTTCTTGGCCAACATGAGTCCATGCACCAAGGATTCATACTCAGCATCATTATTGGTACAAGCAAATTGGAAACGGATGGCTCTTAAAATTTTCTCACCATTTGGAGCAGCAAGACAAATTCCTGCTCTAGCACCATTCTTACTTCTAGCCCCATCAAAATTTAGAGTCCAGATTTCTGAGTCCTTTTCAGATTCTTGAGTCTGTGGAGTTTCTTCCTTTAAGACATTTGGGATTTCATTGTCTTCATCAAATATGACATAAGTGCCCAGACCAGTAGAGTCATAGTTCCCATAGGGGTCACTTTGCATCATAGTCAATAACTGGTTATTTTCCTCCTCTTGTTGGTCATATTCAGTCCAATCTCCTAACTCTTCAACAAAGACCCTTTCTTCTTTATTCAGCATAGCATGAGCTGCCTCTAATTTTGGGGTTGGTTCATTTGTGATGTGATCCTTAGATAATGACTGAGATAGTATCTTCATTTTTGTCTCATATTTGGTCCTTAGAATGAGGTGAGACCAATCAAGTGACATATAACCTCCTATCTTGGCTGTAAAATCTCTGGATAGACATAAACCGAAAATAGGAGGAATATCTATGACTACCACATCTTGATTTACAATTATATTTGGGCAAGTATACAATTGCAATGGGAGTTGTTTAATTTTCCCTATTGTTTGCACTGATTTCCCATCCAACTGCATAACTCCTCTAGTAAGTGGCTCATACTTTATTTTCAAAGCATCTGCTATTTGTTTAGGCATTACTGTAGTACTAGCCCCAGAATCTAACATTGCATTATGTAACAGTTTCTTCCCAACTATCAAAGTCAAATTAAAGGGCTCTGGTTTGGATTTTCCTACCTCTGATGCATTGTTCAACAGGGCTGTTGTCTGTAGAGGTATAGTACATTTGAGTTGCAGCTTTTCTTTATCAGTAGGTCCTCCTTTGGCACCAGTATGTTTAGGCACTGCTTGGCCCTGCAGAGCTTATTGCAACAGTGTCTTTTGCTCAGGAATAGCTAGCATGTCCCAGATTGACACATGTGCTGGAGTTCTTTTGAGCTGATCCACCACGTTCACAGCTCCTAATGCTTGGGTCTTTGAATAATAAGGATACCTTGCTTTTTCTTGAAACTGTCCAGGAGCTACTTGATTCTGCACAGGCTGACGTATTTCTTGTCTAGCAGCTGTGTTCTGATGACCCAGAACCTCATTATTCGTGACTTCAGGCTGTTCCATCATCCTTCTCTTGGCTCTAGTGTAGTAATCTGATTGTACCAATGGCTTATTGGAAGTAGATACTTCATTCAAAAACACTGACTCTTCATCTTCAATCCATGAAAACAAAGCATGTTCAGGGGCTATTTCCTCTTCTTGTTGTAAAGACATTCCTTGCATCTGAGCCACCAGGACTGAATTTTGCATACCAGGAGACTGATAGGGTTGAATGTTAGAAGTATTCGCAAATTGCCCTTCTACTCTTCTTTGCTCTGCTACTTTTTGCTGTAAATTACCCATGGGACAGTCTCTGGGCATATGAGCATTGTTACAAGGGAAACACCAAGCATTGGTGTCATCTGCATAATTATTTTGCCCTGGAACAATTTTCCTATTTGGATTGGGAGGGACAGTCTGCAAGGGTGTAGGGACTGTAACCAACTGGTTAGATGGCTGAGGATTAGCCTGCCTTTGAGGGCCTTGATACTGATTTGGTTGATAGGGAGGCATATTTCCTTGGTAACCTTGATATTGGGGTTTTGGATAAGGATTCTGCTGTCTTTTCAGGTTAATTATCTCATTAGAGAATGTCCTTAAGATGTTTTTGACATCATCCATCTCAGATGACTGGATAGGGGTAGTTGCTTTAGCAGGTTGTTGGGGGAATGTGTACATAGACATAGGTGGGATTGTAGGATTAGGGACTTCTTGAGGCAAAGGTAAGGTAATCTCTGGGAACATGGGCATAGGAGGCCTTGGGGGCAACTTTCCAGCATCTATTAAATTATTTTCAGCTTTGACTGCATACTCATAAGCTTCTGGTAGTGTTTGACCTCCAAGAGATTGGATCATTACTGATATATCTGAGTTCAAAGCTTTTAGGTAAAACACAATAGCCATACCTGGTAATGGTCTTGCTGCAGCAGGGATTCTATCCCAAGTCTTTTGAAATCTTGAGTTGAAGTCAGTCATTGCTTCTTGTGGTGCCCTTTTGATAGTAATCAGTTGTTGCAACAAAGAAGATTTATCACCCTTTTCTTTAAATCTTGCAAAGAAAGCATCTCCAAGCTGATCCCATGTAGATATTGTATTTGGGGTCAAAGATTTGTACCAGTCCAGAGCCTTCCCCTTAAAAGAGGCTGCTAACAATCTTATGGCCACATTCTGCTGAGTGATCACATGTACTGCACAGACATCAGACACATCTTGCAGATGTTCTTCAGGTGTCTTGAAATCTTCCCCACTGAATTTGGGCAGAGCCTTTAGGGCATTTGCTGGAATAGGATCCCAAGTGGCTGGTGGTACTGGGAGAATCAGAGGACTGCTAGTGTTCCAGTTTGCATAATTCCTTGGGGCTATAGGTGCTCCCATATTTGCTCTTGGTGGTGCTACAAACTGATTCGCTCTTCTTCTTGGATTAGCTACCAGTGGTGGTGAAAGGATACCTGGGTTAGCAGCAGATTGGGCTCTGGTTACAGGTCCGCAACTATGACTCCTTGTAGCTCTCTGGTTCATACAGTCTTAACAGAAACTTCAAGAATGGTCCCACCGGGCTTGCCAAAAACTGTTGCTGCTTAAAATTGCGTTGATTCTAACACCAACATGGGAAGTTTCAGGAATATGGGACTTACAGCCTGAAACAACCTCCAGATTTTAAAGAAGCTGGCTCTTCTCTATCTTAAAAATGAGTTTAGGGAAAATAGTAGAAATTAACAGAAATAAAGATACAGTTAAAACAAATTTATCTATGGCGATGCGCCTGAGTAATAAGTATCTCTCTCAAATTAAGCACAGTAAAGCTTATCCTCAAGATTCAGTTATGTTAAAGAGCAAATGTTGCATGATTAACATAAACAGCTATAATGAATAATCACAAAGGCTCAGAAACAGACAATTAACTATGACACAAAAAATATCAACCAAGGCACAGAACTCAGTCTTCTCATTAATTTTTCAGCAATATAAAAGGCACAAATACATGCACAGTTACATTAACCTTCTGAATCAAGAATAACAGAACAAAGGCAAAATGACATTCACTGGCACAGCAAAAAGTCTCAAAAACTTCTCGTAAATCCTAGATAACAATCTCTATGAAAAATCTCTCTATTTGAATGAATCTCTCTTAACCTACTATCACTGTTACATATTTATAGTATAAGATCGGCCCATAGATTGCATGCATGATCAAATCCTAATGGTCTAACCGAACTGGAGCTTAACTGGAAGTGTCTGACATAAAATATTTCTCGGATCCGCAAACAGTTACAATAACTGAAAGTTCATTAGCTGTGACACTATACATGCGGCGCGTCCCCTCTAGTTAGGAAAAGACACTTGGCGGCTTCCGCATATTTGAAACAAAAAACCTGAAACAGATGGCAGCGTCCGCGTGCATCATTTGAAACTACTTTCATTCTTCAGGAGACACCGAAATCGACACTTGGCGATATCCGCAACAGCTACAACTCTGTTACTTTATGAAAAATGGGACCCACAGCAATTACTGCTCGGTAGCTTTCAAAAAGGAAATTGGGACAGGTGGCACCTTCCGCTATCACTTTGAAATTGTACGTGGCGCTTTCCGCTTTCTTGAAACTCTCTAAAGAAACTTACGCGGAGATCGACACTTGTCGCTAGCCGCATTAATGAAGAAACATATATAAATGTTAGAAAAAAGGAGCAACAACGTTTATCCTTGGGCCCCTACACCACGTGGCACAATCCGCATCAATGAACCTTCACACCAGGACCCACTAGTATTAATTACTATGCATCGGAGAATACTAAAATAGATACGCGGAAGCTGATAGATGGCAAACTCCGCGGAACTTAGAAACATACACATGGCAAGCTCCGCTGCACTATGAGACTTTGTAACTGTGTCTCGGCAGGCGACACTTGGCAACGTCCGCTTCATTTAGATGCTACAAGTTTGTGGCCCACCACTATTAATACCAACTGCAAAACATAAGAACCAACCCGCGGGGGTGACACATGGCAAGCTCCGCTGCAACTACATAGGACACATGGCACCTTCCGCTATCTCACAGAAACTCTTAAGGAAATTTTGAAACTCAAGCGGAAATGGACACTTGGCACATTCCGCGATAGTAACTTAGAAACAGGGACCCACCAGACTTCCTTAGAAACATTATAAAGGGTCTTGAAACTTAACGCGGATGCTGACACTTGTTGCGCTCCGCTTTAATATAAAAGGACACGTGGCCTCTGCTACGATAGTCTGAGACTTCTTAAATGTGTCTCGGCTGACGACACGTGGCGCTTTCCCCCCCTGACTCTGAGACTTAGGCAAAAAAAACAATGAAACTCACAGAAGTAAAACTGGAACACGCACAGCCGCGCTGATGCACTGCAACATGAAACAAAATGTAGAGTATTTTACTCTACACTGCCTAAAGGTCAAGCATCCATCAAGCCATCCCTAATCACCTCTTAATCATCCACTTTCATCATATCCCCCATCAAAACTATCAATTTTACAAGCCCATTTTTCAAAAAAAATCCAATTGGGGGCTACGCCCCCAAACCCCCAACCCCCAACCCCCCTGCACTCCCCCTAAAGTTGGGTTGGATCTCCTCCAAACACCGCTGAAAATCCCCCCCTTTATCAAATCCCATTGTTTGAGCTTAATCAATTCCCATCAATTGAGCTTACTCTATTCCCATTATTGAGCTTAATCGTTTATCCATTATCCCTCTTAATCTACATCACAATCCATTTTCCTAATCCAATTCTCCATCACTATCCCTAATCCAATTCTAATTTCCTCATCATTATTCTAACCCAATCTTCTTATCCACTTGATTCCTTATCCATCCACTAATCCTCCTCCTAATTCACCCAAATCCACTTCATTCTTAATCGTAATCCATTTCCATTAGTTAATCCTTATCCATTCCATCCCTAATCTTAATCCAATCCATCTCCCTAATCAAACCTATCATCCATTCTCATCAAATCCCATCAACTATCCCAAATCACTTCATCCACTTATCCATATTTGTATCCAATCATCTCTAATCATCCTATCCATTAATCAATTCTAATCATAATTCCATAGGTGAGCTTAAATCCAATTACATCCTAATCATCATCTAATCCAATCATCCCCCATCTCAAATCAATCATCCATTAGCCATCATTCCTCTAATCATCCTTCATCATAATTCAATTCCAATCCTTAATCCAAAAAACCATCATTTGCAAATCAAAATTGGTTAAGGACTTAACCCCTTTCAACCCTCTCCAAATTCGAATCATAACCTATCCATCTAATCCAACAACTTAATCATTTTCCTCCAATCATCCTTCAAATCATTATCCAAAGGGCCCTTGGCCTAATCCTTAATCAAATCATCTAATCAAATCCAAACATCAAAGGGCCCTTGGCCTAATCTAAATCAACCCCAATCAATCAAATCCGGTCAAGTGTCATACATCGTTGACCTTGACTAATCGAATCAAATCAAATCCATCCTAGCATCAAGTGTCATATATCGTTGACCTTGATCGATCCAAATCCCAATTAATCCAAATAAACCTCCCTCTAATCCAAAATCCAAATCAATTTCATCAAGCTATCCTACATCACATCATCCTAAATTCAAATCCAATCGTGACTTCATATCCTTTTGATGATGATGTTGTTGACCAAGTTAAACTTGAAATGCTTGATGAAATCATTGCAAGTAAGCTTGCCATAAACCACTCTTGCCCATCCATAAACATGCAAGCATCTTATGACCATGCATTCACTAGCACAAGCTACGCCCCCACACCTCATTGCATATCGTATGGTCATCCTTATGCTACCCTTGACAAGGGATCTGCATTCTATCCCCTGCCATATCCCAACATCCACTCTCATATGAAATCCCCATCACCTCCACTTCTTACCCACATCCTTCTTATCTTTATTCCATCATATCGAAATCCACCATCTCCTTACCCATCAACCTCGCCATCTACCCTGCTATCTAATCCACCATCTACTCCACCATCCAAAATCCTCTATAAACCTATATCATCCTTTCTTCAAGGACTCTTCGCTAAGGATCTAGAAAAAAATCGCCAAATCCAACTTGTGGAATCACACCATCCCACTCCTCAATCACCCAAGTGTGTTGTTAATGACCCACTATGCACCTCACACCCATCAAAACCAAATCATCATCCATCCTATCCAAGTCCTATCCAAAGTATCGCTCTCTCCTCCATCTACCCCGTCCAAGAAGCCTATTCAAATAATTGAAGCTACATGCTCCTCCCCCATCACACCATCCACGCAAACCTGGCTATGTCAACAGCCTAGTCCAAAGCATGTTGACACTTCCCCCCCCCCCCCCCCCCCCCCATACTAATCATGATCCAAGCAGCCTATCTATTCCCATTCCTGATCCTGCACCATCTCTTGTTGATCCCCCATCCTCCTCCATCGTTCCTTCACCATCTTCCATCGACCTACCATCACCTATTGACCCCATCCCCAAATCCATCATACTATCCTCTTGGTCTTGCTACCTTCCTCTATAGTGGTTCTCTCCTAGGAGAAGAACAACTTTCTTCCACCACTCATCTCCCTCCATCTAATAATGGACTCGCGTCATATTTCTAAAACAACACCCATCCCATCGCACAATGCATGCTCCAAAACATGAACTACCATGGTAAAGGCATAGGCCTTCATGAACACGACATTTTGGAGCCCATCCATGTTAAAATCCATCCACGCGCACAGGGCCTTGGCTATAAATCCTAAGGCAAACAATCCAAACATGTTGGTACCACCAACGCACCTCCCAAATCCACTTCATCCGAACCCAAAGCCGGTGCATCTCATCGCACCTCCAAAACATGTGCTGCCATCCCTCCTCCATCTTATTTCATCCATCAATCCAAAAAGCATGTGACCATACACCTCCCTAAGTCCATACTTCCTCCACTACTTCCAACTCTTAATACCCTATCCTCAAATCCCCTTATCCTTCCATCCTTAATACTCCCATCCACAAATCCTGATCCCCCAAACTCCCAAATCAAGATAAACCAAAGCACACACTGTCCAAACATGAAGCTTCCACCAAATCCATGGGATTCAAAAATAATAATTTGGATGCCTCTCCACATAAATCACAAAATCCGCAAAGCCTAAAGAGTATCATGTTGTAGGGCATCGATACACAACATCAGAGAAAGATCCATCTAAAAGGCTACATAAGCCCACACCTCCAAAAGCAAAAACGAAAATGGTATGGGTCTCCAAACAAAAAGCACTACATCCAAGTGGAGCATCCACATCCCATTCCATCCCCATATCCCAAAAATCTCATTCCCCATCAAAAAATCATAAAAATCCTAAGTCCGTTTGGGTCCCTAAATTCTTAAATCAGCAATCCCAATGTATTGTCTCCATTTTGAGCTAGACATGATTTTGTGTTTTCAGCTTGGTTCTAGAGGATGGAAAATGGTAATGTTGGCTCAACTAGTGATTTTTATTGGTTTTGGCTAAGTGTTGCTAAGAGATATTGTTTTATTTAGCTAAATATCAAAGTTCTTCTAGTAGATAGAGATTGGAGCAATGGGAAATGCAATATTCAAATTGTATTTTCATCATTTTATTGATTGAATCGATTGGTGCCAAGTGGACAAGGAAATTGTCAATCTTTAATTGCAATTTCAAAATAGATTTTTATCTAGATATTTTTCAGCGCCATGTGGAGGATTGACGCCACCTGTTGGCGGAGAATAATAAGGCGATTTTATGGGGTTTTGTGCTAACGCCTAGAAGGAGAAGTTCAAATAAAATAAAATAAGGCATTCATGTTGGAACAAGAGCCCATGCCAAGGAAAGAAGAATAAAAAATGATGTTTTTATTGCCCAAGGAGCCGTTGCCCAGCAAGAGGTTATTTTTAGCAAATGCAAATGTTTCATTCTCCTATGTTGATCACCGCCCAAGATGAGGAAGTAAAGCATTTAAAAAAAATACATCATGAAGACGTGGAAATCGCCGCCAAAGCTTATGGAGGAGCAATGCATTTAAAATCATCCTAGGCATTGAGTTAGGTACGAGCAATCATTTAATAATATCAAGATTTGTTTTTAAATGTTGTACTTCAATATACAAAAACATTTAAAATTGTTCAAGGTGGTTTGCATTTCATTGATGGAATTCAAATCACTTGCGAAATGGAGCTAATTGGGTAGACCAGCCAAAGAGGAGGATAAATAGAGGAGTTTCACCATCAATTTACAACTATTGAACAATTGATTCCCTTGGTAAGTTCTTGTTAGTTGTATTTGGTTGGAAAATTGAATGTTTTCAGTTTATTGTCAAGGAGATGATCATGTTGATGATGATTATTAGTCATAACATGCATAAAAATTTGTACAACAAACCTTTATTATCTTGAAAAGTACGATCAATTTGGAACAAATTGATGACTCCAAGTCTCCGTTGATCAGGTCATGATCGTCTGACATTACTCAGAGGTTGATGTGACATGTTGTTTTCCATTTCAAGGGGTCTTACGTTGTGTAGGTGATCGATTTTGTATCTGTTCCTGTAAATTCACTTCAGAAACAAGGTTATTTCTACTATGCTCCACAGATTACAGTAATATTTATAAGTTTGATCAATTCTTCGAAGCATTTACTGTCTTGAACTTGTATAAACTTCTGCACAGTGTATTTAATCAAGTAATGTGCCTACAAGTAGATATTCACATGTATATCATTGATGTACACCCGTATTTACATGATATTTGTCATTTTGACATGCTTTCACTCAAAATATGCTCTGTATGTTCAATTATTTACGAGATATAGGCATATTTCATGTTTATTTGCTTTAGATTATCTATTATTTGCAATTATGAGGGTGATTTGCAATGAGATTTAAGAAAATTAAAAGAAATACTTTTAAATTTGGTGAACCTTTAGCTATTGAGTCACATACATTCCAGATACAATCATGAAGAGAAGAAATCAAACCATAATTTCGCCAGGATGTTCCACAACTAGGTATGGTTGATGCTAACTTCAAAGGAACAAGGAATGAAAATCCAGTATCTTTATACCATATACTTAGCAGCTGGGAGGAGTTATTATCTAGTATGTTGTTCTTGATAAGTATCTGTACATCAATTCTTTTCATCTCCCCCAAAGCATCTAGATGCTTCTCTAGCTTAAAGGATCTCCTGCCTACTTCATTTTGCAGCTTATCCACTTTTCTTTTCAAAGTGCTTAGAGAATTCCACCTATCTAGGGAGGTCTTCACCACTTCCTCAACTTCAAAAATAGAAGACATGAACCATTTGTCCATCAATTGTGCTTTATGCTTCATCAAATCTAATCTAGTAACCTCCTCTTGGGATATAATGGTTAGTGGGGTAGCAGGATCAGCCAGTACATGATCAGGGTTAATTTACCCTTTTATAAAAGAATGTAATTGAGCAATGTGCTCTTTATGTTTCTTATTCTTTTCTTTTTCCTTTTTCACCCTTTGGGTTAAAGAATCAATAATATCCTTTCCTTCTTGACCCTCGCGGTCTTCATTTGCAAAGCCCAAATCAATATCGGTGATCTGAAAATCCTCAAGGCCTATTTTGCCTTTCTCTTTCTCAATTGTTGGCAAGGCAACCTGGGCTGTTCTCCTACCTGTAGTAGGGTCTCTTCTTATTGCAGATGTCAGCCTCGCCTCCTTCTTGGTTTAATCATGCTTCCAGCAAATAGTGTAGAAACATCAGTCCTGCACTTCATCAACTTGTTGCACATTTACCTCTTGTTGCAACCAATAAGGAACATCACCTTTGGGAATCTGATGATCACCCTCTTTATTTTGGGCGTCCTGGGACTCTACATTATGCTCTACCCTCTGTGTTGAATGTTCTTTTCTGACTTCTTCCTCATGCACATTCTCATGAGGAGGATCTTCTTGAGGTACTTCCTGTTGAGGGACCTCATTTTGTGGTGGAGGATTTTTTAAAGTAGGCATTCCTTGATCTGGCACCTCCTGTAAATTCTCCTCAGGAGTTTCTTGAGCCATTTCCTTTTGCTCATCATGTGGCACGTTGGTGTCTTGAGAAGTTTGTGTATTTGGGTTTTCGGAATCATTAGGATTGCCCTTAGTCACTTTTTTTGTTTCTTTGTGCTGATCTGCACCTTGTGACAAACTTTGCTCCTTATCCTTTGATGCATCAGCTTCTTCCAAATTTACTTCTTTCTTAGCTGATTTATCTTCTGATGCTGGATTATTACCTTGATCACCTCCACCAGTATGTGGCGATGGAACGCTTTGGTCATGATCAACCCCTTACCCTGACATATCTTGATTAGCCCCACTCTGAAGCTGTCTCTGATTGTCTTGTGGATGCACTATTTTGATCCTCGCCTTGATTGGATGTCATATCATTTTTAACCTTTTCAAGCTCCAGAGGTGGATCACTATCCTCTTTCGGACTGATATCACCCCGATAGGTTAGGTCTATCGCTGCAGGACTAGTGACCTACTCTACTAAATTGGCCAGCCTTATTTGTTGGGCTACTTCTTCAGGGCTATCTTGTTCTGTTTCATCCTTTTCATCCCTTGCCTGGCTAGTCACCTTTTGAGCCATTGGGGTCCCATGTGGGGTCATCTTAGTATTGGCAACCAATGTCTCCATGTGCTCTTTTGTCTGTTCCTCAACGTTTTTAGTTTTAAATTGAATAGTTTCAGGATTGGGGACTTCATGTTGCAGATCCCTCATAAATGTTAAACCACCCGCACCTCTTAACAAGATAGGGTCAATGTTGACATTTCCCCTCATCGTTGTTCTTTGTTTCTTTGGTGGTGGCGTTTGTAACACTTCCTTTCTATTCTTCCTTATTAGCAAGTCATCATTCCTGGGTCCCGTATCTACCTGTTCTTCCTCCAAGGGATTTTCTTGTAGAGGCTTATTCTCTACTTGTCTCTCTGTATCTTCAGGAATAGGGCTCACTACCTTCTTGCTTTTCTGCTTATCAGGGGGTGGCTGTGATGAAGATGCATGTGTAGATGTTGATGCCCCATCACCTTTTGATGGAAGCCTTTTGATAACTACCCCCTGTGGCTCAGGATCAGCCTTCTTACCTTTGCGTGGTGGCTGGTGCCCTTCATCAGGTAGTCTCTCTCCATTAGATTTCCTCTTCTCAATGAGGAAATCATCATATTCTTATTCTGAAAGCTCTTGTCTTTTCTTTTTATTGTCAACAGTAAGGGCCATACCCGTCTTCTTCAATTTGGTGACCTTAGCAGTTACCCAACTCTGTGTCAATTGGAGGACCCTTTTCATTATTTGATCGAATGAAGTTTCTTCTGGCAGTGTTAGATCAGGGGCTGAAATGGTGTCATTATACACCTTTTTGTCTTAATATTCATTTGATATTATCTTTCCATCATCATTATGTAACTGTGCAGGAACTGAAATGCAATCAAAAGTCCTGATCTAGTTGAGGGTGAGACTTTGATAATTTCTTCTCCTAACCTCTTCCTCGTCATCACAATCGGTCCAGTAATCTTCTAGATGTTTTTGGTGTATTTGTTTCCCAAATAACTTTTTCATTCTGCCATATGGGTGATATGACCTCACTATAGAAAATGGCTGTATGTGCATGAGCTTTAACAATAGCATGCTTGATGCTCTGTTTGTCCGGGCATATATACTAGCCTACGTATACTAGGAACAACATAGGAGGAATCTTCTTCTGCTCTATGTGAGCTTCAACTGAAATAGACACTTGTCTAACAAACTCCATGAAGATGACCCTATCTGTGGGGTATCTTGGCAACATGAGGGGCTGACCCTCAAATCCTTCTATTCTTACATATGAGAAGGTGGGGAATTGGATAAACCAAGCCCCATGCTTATAGATAATAGCTTGAGCCTCCATGCTCAGTCTCTTAGTCCTCTCCTCCTCCATAGTTCTGACTAAATGCATTGAAAAGGAATCATTTACCAGTTTGTAGCCTTGGAGGTATGCTTTCCTCTGTAATTGGGGATAGTGATCCCAAATGTTTACATCACTGGTGCTGTTTCCAACCTTGCCTACTGTTTGCAAAGCATTAAATGTCGCATGAAAAGCACATGCATATACTACATAGGAGGTCATATGAAATATACAAGCTTTGCCACCTAACTTTCTCATGCCCTCATCCAAGATGTCATTGATGATCTTAGCCCACAAAGGCTTGTTGTCTGAATATAGGACCATCTGGATGATTCCATACATCGAATTTTCAAAGTTGCCAACATGTTGCTTGCTGGTCATCCTACTTAATAAGGCAATCATGTATTGATACTCATGAAAATCAAATTTATATAAGTAAACAGGCAACTTGGTAGAGGCTGTATATGTACTATTCTTAGCTCTCCATGGTACATGACCTTCCTAGCCTCTTTCTTGTTATTATTGTACTCTTTCTCTAACTTACCTAGGTTCACACTGACCAACTTATTCGCCATAGGCAAACCAAAAGTGGCAGCAATGCCCTTGGTTGAGAAATCGGCATATACTTTGCCATGTTTTTCTACTCTTCTATTCTCAGGGTTATAATTCCTGGCACACTCCACTACCAGCTCAGTGGCCTCCATTGCATATGGGAATCCGGCTGCATGCCACATACCAGTCGTGAATATCCTATCTAGTATAGGGTTATCAGTATCATCATCTAGTCTTCTAGTCCAGGCATCTAAATCTGTTTGCACTGGATGTGTATCATCTATCTGACCATATCTGAATCCTACTCCCTCAGGCTGTATAAACATAGGTTTCAAGAACTTGGAGTCGGATCTGTTCCTTTTGACCTCGGCCATTAGATCCTGCGATAAAAATATTCATTTCTTACCCTAGGGTCTAAGAATGGGGAAGCTTAAAGATATGATGCATCTCATAACTATTATTCAACATTGCAATTACTTCATGCATTATCATCATGCAGATTAACCTATTAACACATGCTTTACCTGATGATTTGCAGAAAACGACAAGAAAGAGGGTTTTCATTTACTTACCTGATATTCGCTTTTCCCTCTTGTTATATGACTGGTAACGGAGAAAATGTAGATACGCAGTATTAACTGTTCCGTTCCATTACGCTGAGTGCCACGTTCCGCCAGTAGGTGATTGTGAGGTATTGACTTTTAGAGCACTGTAAATCTCAATTATCGCAAGGGTAAATGTAAATAATCCCTAAATTTTACTTTTAAGCTGATCGATACGACAAATTAGGGCATATGCGTTGTTTTATTTGAATCCGTCGATAATTTGCATGAAACTGGTAGATGCCGCCAAGTGTCTGATTTGTATTTGAAATTGAAAGGGTGCCACCTACCGTTGGGGTGTGTATTTATTGCTGGAGGGTGATCTTTGAAAGGTCTGGGATATATAAAAATATGACCCCAAACGGAAAATATGACCCCCCTCTGTGCGTGGGATAATCGTTTACTAAAGATTGGGGTGATATGGTCAACCTTTGACTATGAAGCAAGATCGGGTCATAAAGTTAAAGGTAAGGGATATTACAAAACATGACCCCTCTCTGTGAGTAGATCATGATGCCCTCATCATGCCATCCTGTCTTCTTTGTTATCGGGTTATGATGACATCATCGTCATATTGAGAAATATTGTGGATATTATGAAATATGACCCTCCGTGGGTTGGGTGCAATAATTACGTCATCATCATGGTGATCTATTCTATTCGTTGGAAATGAGTGACGTCATCGTCATATTTGCACAGGGTGATTTTCGTGAAGGGGTGATATTTTGTAAGATGACTGATATTAAGGAATATGACCCCCTCGTAAATACATGAAGTTTATGACGGGTAAATACTCATCCCTATTTAAGTTTGACGTTTGCATATCGGGGATGGATTGAATATCGGGTGATTTTTCTAAGTCAGGGTCATCTAAACAAATATGACTGATACCCAAAAATATTACCCCCCCCCGTGAAATATCAGGGTTGACTGAACTTTGACTCAACATAACTTTCTACCCTTAAACAATATCAGGGTGATCCAAAAGGCAAACCTGCTTAGAATTTTTTACTCTTTCTAACCATGAGGTTTGTGATAGCAAATCCTAACTTGAAAACTGACCTCTCCTTGTGATGCACATACCTTAGCAAAGGTGACCGACATGACTGAATTTTACTAAACCGCCCAAAGCAAGAAAACAAGCAAGCAGAAGCAAAAGAAAAGTTGGGCCCTTGTTTTGAAGGCAAAATGGGGTGTGTTGTGTAACCACACAACTTGCCACCAAAGAAAACAACCAAATTCAAATGATTCAAGTGATGAGATCACATTCTAACATAGCATTTTAACTCTTTCTGAGCATAAGTATTATGACCTTTCTGAATGACATGATGTTCATTATTGCAACAATGAACATCATACTCATAGCCTATCGGGATAGAGCCTTGTTGCCAGCAGGCATCCATAGCCCCGACAAGGTTATCTGTACAATCCCCCTAAGTAGAGCCCCACTGCCAGTAGACGTTCATAGCCCCAGTAGAGTTACTTAGATGGCCTAATTTTATCCTTTTGGATTTTCAGTATTTATTTCTTTTTGTTCATATGATATCATGTAAGCTCAACATGCAAGGTGTGGTCACTTACTGATTTAGGTTGGAGATTGTAATGGTAGCAAGGGAGTCCGTTTAGATTTTTCACTTAACACCTATACTGATGTGTTCAACAAACCCAAGGCTATTAGGTGAGTCATTGTGAAAGAATCTCCTCAATTAAGAAAAGACACCATGATGAAAAGGATATCACAGACCTTACCAAAGATACTCCTCAAAATGAGTCATAACCTATATAGGAATTTGTTCTCATCACTTGAATCCTAACAATTTAGTTGGTTTCTTAGGGTGATAAGCTGCATCATCATGACTAACCAAAACAAAGATTCAACAAAACAAACAAACAAACAAAACAAAACTGTACAAACAGTTATACAATATGCACACTATGATACAAATGACCTACATGACCCTGTTTCAGGCTTGGAAGTAATGATTGAGGAATTGTCCATTAACTGGTAATGAGACATCCTCACCGGTTAGAGTCTTAAGTCTATAGGTACTGTCTCCTAGGATCTCTGAAATTTGAAAAGGACCTATTCAAAGTTTGTCAAATTTACCATGGTCACCTTTCTTTTCATGTGCTTTAACCCATGTTAGGACTAGATATGAAATCCTACAAGCCTTGATTTTGGCTCTTTTATCAAACCAGTGTTTAACAATAGCCTGATGTTTAGCAAACTGATCGATTGCTCTATTTCTTTTCTCGTCTAAATGCATTAGCTGAAGTAGTCTAACTTCTTGTTTGATGTCTATGCCTAGATATTCTTGTGCAAATTGCAATGTAGGGATCTTTAGGTTAACATGGAGGATAGGATCCACCCCATACACTAACTGATAAGGAGAATTTCCTAGTGCAGCCTTCATCCTGGTTCTATCCACCCATAAGGCATACTTTAACAGGGTATTCCACTCCCTAGGATTCTTCTCTATCAATTTCTTTATGATATTCAATAAGTTCTTATTTGTTGACCCTGCTAAGCCATTCCCTTGAGGATAATAATTTGAGGAGAATTTTAAAATAACTCCATGATCAAAAGCCCAACTGGATAATTTTAATGATGCAAAGGCAGGTCCATTATCACATACCAAAGCATAAGGAATTCCATACCTGGTCACTATGTTGCTTTCTAAGAACTTGATCACATCCTCAGCATTGCATGTCTTACTACTGACAGCTTCAGTCCACCTGGTACAATACTCAGTGATAGTCAAGACATACCTATGGTTTGAAGATGATGGAGGATTGATGGGTCCTATGAAATCCATGCCACATTGAGCAAATGGGCGCATCTCCATCACTGGTTGCAAGGGCTGAGCGACATATCTTTCTCTGTTGGTTGCAATTTGACATGTATGACAACATTTAATATGTTCAGCAGTATCCTTAAAGATAGTGGGCCAGTAATATCCTGCTCTCAAGATAGCATGAACAGTAGCTAGATGTGATCCATGTGTAGTTCCAAACTTATCATGCAACTCTGCTAACACTTTATCTACTTCTTGCCTTTCCAGGCATCTGAGATATATTCCTTCATCGTTCCTTTTGAAAAGGATCCCTCCTTTTATCATATACTTTTGTGATTTTATTCTCAAGGCTCTCCTTTGTGAGGCCTACAATTTTGATGGGCATCTCCCAGTAATCAAGACCTGTTTGATAGCTGAATACCACTCTTCAGTTTCTTTAGTATTCACCACATATTGTTGGCTCATGATGTTAGGATCAATTTCTGATATCATCTCGCTCAAGGCTTGTCCTCTTACTAGCTTCATAGGTGTTATATCCATATCATATTCTTGGAGAACTGTTATCCATTTAGCCCTCTTTTCACCAGGCTCACTTTGCATTAAAAGCATTTTCACTGCTGCATCTGGTACTACAACAATTATCTTACTCCTCAAAATGTAGTGTCTGAATTTCTTGACTGCACGGACTAGAGCAAGAGCCTGTCTTTCAACATCCATGTAGCTAAGCTCTGCATCCTTGAACGGGCAGCTCATGAAAGCTATAGGCTTTTGTTCTTTAGCCTCATTCCTTTGTGTTAATACTGCTGCTGATGTATGCTCTGAAGCAAATGAATATATGTAAAAATCTCTTGTATAATTTGGACTAATCAAAACAGGGGCATTAGATATGGCTTTCTTGATGTCCTCAAAAGCTGCTCGGGCTTCAGGAGTCCATTCAATTTTGGCATCCTTCTTGAGCATTGCATTCAATGGTCTGAGAATCTCTGCAAAGCCAGTAATAAATTTCCTAACAAAATTTATCTTACCAAAGTATGATTTAAGTTCTTTCTTGCTTCTAGGAAGCTATAACTTCATGATGGATTCCACTCTTGCTGGGTCAATGATGATCCCATTCTCTGTTATTAAATGGCCTAGTAACTTACCTATAGTTACTCCGAATATGCACTTCTTGGGATTTAGGGATATACCATACTATTCACACTTTTTAAGCACCTTCCTGAGGTCTTCTATATGATCACCTCTCTTCTTTGAAAATACCGTAAAGTCATCCATATATATGACTATGCACTTACCAATCAGACCCCTGAAAGCTATATCCATTGCACACTGAAAGGTGGCTCTAGCATTTATCAATCCAAAAGGCATGCGCCTATATGCAAATATACCCCACTTAGTGGTGAATGCAATTTTCAATCTATCTATTTTATCTACCATCACCTGGTTATAACCTGAAAAACCATCCAAAAATGACATCATCTGTGCACCATTTACTATTTGCAAGACCTCATCCAGTGAAGGTGAAGTATAGTTATCTTTTCAAAAGCTCTGTTCAAATTTTTGAAGTCTACACATAGCCTGATATCACCATTTTTCTTTCTCACAGGTACCAAATTGGCTACCCAGGTGGAATGTCTCACTGGGAATATGATCCTAGCATTGAGTTGTTTCTTAACTTCTTAAAAAATGACAGGTTCCAACAAGGCATTAACAAGCCTCTGTTTTTGTCTAAAGGGTTTGACATCTGGCTTCAACGGTATAGTATGGGTTATGATTGAGGTATCATAAGTCTTCAACTCATCATAAGTCCAGGCGATAACATGGATATAATCCTTAAGTGCTTGGGTTATCCCTGCCATTTCTTCTTCTATACACACTTTACCAATTAGGACATTATTTTTTTCTTCATCTTGTCCTATATTGACTGGTGAATATTCTCCTCCATCAGTCCTTGGAAGATCTTTTTGTTTCAACATATTGTCTAAGTCAAATGCTCTTTCTAATTCTATCATCCCCTTGGGAATTTTGTTACTAGGCAGATTTATGATCTCCTCTTCTTCCCAAGTATGATCTATATTTCTTTCATCTATGATCTGTGCATCAAACACATCCCTGTTTGATATAAAATCCAAAATATGCTGGTCATCATCAAACACTTGGAGGTTGGTGACATTATTTGGTATAGAGGGTACTGATATTAATTCAACTAAAAACCTCTTTAAACCAGATATGGATAATGGCTCCAAAGTACTTGCAGCTTGAGCTAAAGCATTTGCTCTGTGATTCTATTCTCTAGGCACATGGGTGATGTTGAATGCATCAAAGTCTTCTTTCAAATCCCATACCCCGTGTCTGTAATTAGACAACCTTTTATAATTGCAAGAGTATATGCCTCTTACTTGTCTTACCACCAATTTTGAGTCTCCATAGACATGCAGAATCTTTACTTTTTTCTTGAGTGTAAACAATATCCCATGAATTAAAGCTTCATATTCTGAGGAATTGTAATCTATAGGCTGCTAAATAGGATTTTCCAGCTGGATCAATGAGATCTATTCCTACTCCAGCCCCCTGTTTTGACTTAGATCCATCAAACCTAAGGATCCACGGTTTATCTTCAGTTAAAGGTTTATTAGGGCCTTCTCTCTTCTTTTTAGCTCTGGGCTGCACCACCTGATATCCATTTCAGTTTTGGTGACTCATTCTTTTCCACTTTTACTTTCTCTGACTGATGTGAGACTGACACTTGCTTTCCTTCCTTATTATCAGGAGAATGATCCTTTGAATGAAGCATCAATTGCTTATTCAAAATGTGGATTCGAGACCTATCTCAAACATCCTAAATGGTATACTTAAATATATTTTTCAATATACCTTACCTTGAAGGACACTAAAAAATGGCTAAGTACTCTAGAGGATTCAAAATTCCCATCCAGCACGCCAAGGAAGAGGGGAGCGCAAAATCTTGGTCCACTGCGCCACCTTCAACCGGAGAATGAAATGATGATCCTTTGCGCCTCAACCAATGTGCCAACTTGAGGGAGTCAACTTGCAAATTTCATGAATTCATTTCCAGAGGATGCAAAATCTCCAACCAATGCGAAAGAAGCAATGCGCCATTCTAAGTAGAAGTATTGGTTGAAGTTTTGAGCGTTTTTGAAGAAGATTCAAGATCTCGATCTAATGCGCCTTAAGCAATGCGCCAATGTTGAGAAGAGAAGCTAAGTCTTGAAAGAGACTTTCAAGGAAAAATCAAAATCCCCAACTAATGCGCCCTTGTCAAGAAGAAATAAAGAAGATTTTAGAAGATATTTTATCCAGGCATCAAAATAGTGAACCAATGCGCTCTTCAGAAGAAAGGTGAAGATGATGGTTTTGAGGTGAATTTTTAGAGGATCGAAAACCCTCAACCAATGCGCCTCATCTAATGCGCCAAATTCAAGAGAGATCAAAAGTCTTAAGCAATGCACCACCTTGTAGGGGAACTCAGAGTCAAGTTTTATGGCACCTTTCGATCAGAATTCAAAAGTGTTAACCAATGCGCCATCATTGATGAAGTTTGACTTCAGTTTTGACCTTTTTTCATAGAAGATTCAAAATCATGAACTAATGTGCCAAGATGGATAGGCTGGATACAAGTACCAAAATGCAGATTTTATGAAGTTTTAAGAGAAATCAAAGCTCTCAACCAATGCGCCTTAACCGGTGCGCACAAAGGAGAAGGAAGATTTGGTCTTATAGTTTCAAAATAAGTACTCAAAACATGGAACTAGTGTGCCATAACCATTGTGCCATTGTAGAGGGCAAGGTAAGAATGAATTTTTGAGAAGATATGTGAGAAGAGGATCAAAATGATCAACCCTTGTGCCTCAACCAACGCGACCACCTCAAGATAGGGATAAATGCAAGGTAAGATGGAGTTTTAAGGCCTTTTCAAGAAGCAATCAACATGTTGAACCATTGCACCCCAACTGTTTGGCCAATGTTGATAAGTGAAAGCAAAGTTTTGAATGTCACAAGATAACCCATGCACCACTTTGGATGAATTTTAGTAAAGTTTAAATAATTATAAGGAGATCCCAAGTTGCCATCTCAAGCGCTTCAACCGACGCGCCATATACACAAAGGTGAAATGAAGGTTTAGAGAGTCTCAAAGGAGAGATTGGAATGCTCAACAGATGTGCCACATTTGAGAGAGGTTAAATTCAAAGCTTTGAAAGTCAGTTCAAGAGGAATCAAGATCCTCAACCCTTGCGCCACAACCAATGCACCAGTGATAGAGGATCCAAAACACTTAACCAAGGCGCCAATTCCAAGAGGATTCAAAACTGCCATCCAGTGCGCCCAAGTTAGAGGAGTCAATTTTGGTTGTTAAAATGCAATTTCTATGCGAAGGATAAAATTTTGATCTTAGGCGCCATGGTTTAACTCATAGAAGCATGATTCATGATCACCTAGATGAGCGCCTAGAAAGAATTTACATGAGATAGCCCTTTTGAGTGTGTTCCTTGAGAAATATGATCATTTTATGTCATCTCCTATTGCTTGAAGTCATTGAAGTATCAAAAGTGAAGTCAATTTGATGATAAGGGTTGTTGAATGCTTAAACATGCTTCTTATATGCTATGAAATGTAATGTTATCAATTGTTTAATATGATTGTTTTCTTTGTGTTGCAAGAGCTTGGATTGAGCTAAGGAGTCATCAGAGGAGCAAATGTCTAGAGTCATCTTCAAGCGAGGGATGAAGTCAAGAGGTAGTTTACAAGGAAGAGACATCATGTAGCTGCTCCAAGTGATCACTTCAAGTCCAACATGCCGGAACACTTCCATCATCTACACTGTTTGAAAACATTCATCCATCAAGCTTCAAGACTCTTCAATCTTCAAGTCCAAGAGAGATCTCCTACTTCAATTCATGAATGAAGCATCATCATCTCCTACTATATCACTCAAGAAGATGCCTCCAAAGAAGATCATTATGTATCCTACAAGAAGAAGGATCACGAGGTTAGTCAAATGAAGCAACAAATATCATACACATTCAGTTTACAAGAAGATGAATAAGGCAAGATCAACAAGATACATTCCTAAGCATTCCTAAATGTACAAGTTCATTCAAGTAATCACATTAAAGACATCACAAGACGATGCAGTTTGGGAATATGCTAAGGTGGCACTTGCGTGGCATGTACATCATCATCAAGCCAATCACAGTTTGCCACATCATTCGACAAGGAAGCCAAAGGGATGCCTATGTGGAAGATGCTCTAAAAGATTCCATCTTATCTTATCTTCTTGGAAAGCGTGTCTTCATTGCCTCTCTCATATACTAAAAATAGCAAGTTGTTGTAACTACCTGCTGAGGTGGCATGATCTAAGCCCTTGGCTACTTAAATTGATCCAGGCCATTCATTGTATTTCTGGAGCTCTATATAAAGGCCTTGTTGCCACATTTGTAAATTCATTAGAGGGTAGATCAGGAGTAGTTCATAGATCTAGTTTTGTAAGAGTAGAGTAGAAGAGACTCTCGAAATTCTCTGAGAGGACTTGAAGTTGTAAATATTTTTCAAGATTAATACAAAGACATTGGAGTTTATTTGGTGTTCAAGTGTTGTCTTGTGAAATGACATGGTTTCTTGTAGCTTGATGAAGTGGAGAGATGTTTCAAGTAGATTAGAAGCTCTTTGTTGTAATGCATGTATGTATTGGATATTTGATCAACTCCTAGCTCATGCTTTTAACATTCATCGTCGGTGAAATGTTGTGTAAAGCTAGTCTGAGCCTTATCATTTGCTTAAGTTCAATTGTGGATGCTTGTTTGAGCTGTGCCATCCGATGGGTGCTTATATGAGCCTTCATGATTTGAAAACCATTCGTTTACCTTAGGAGATTGCACCAACTCCATGTAGTTGTAGGCATCCTTGGCGAAGTGGAGTTAGGTTAATTGAGGAGTTTGTCTGTTCATGCATCATCATTGCTTCATTGACTTTAGATTAGCTTTCCTAAACCTTATCTTTTTCCTTTTTTTTTTTATTGTTGAACTATTGTACATATATCATCCACACTGAAAGGAGAAATAAGTTGAATGAATGACGAAGAAGTCAGCGTAAGTCCCTTTGTGATAATCAGCAATATCACATGTAATCACTGAGTTTATCCACTACAAATCATAAGAAAAAGAACTTTGAAGTTGCTTCACTGGATTACATTGATTAGCCTTTGAAGAGCTTTATTCAAGAGAGTTGGATACTTAGTGTTTTACTCTATTGTTGGCTTGACTAAAAACAATCATCAACAAGTCCCTAGGGTGATATTGTTTTCTCTGCTAGAAATATCCTTATTGCACACCAGGATCTCCTCTGTACTAGAACCGTAGCTTTCATCCTGATATGTGCTTTCTTTTGTATCTGCAGATGATGAATAAGAGTTAGTGTCACTATGACTATCTGCATGACTTACTTCTGGTGATGACAATCCTTTCTCACTACATGTCTGTTCCAGCTCCATCATGTCTAAACAAGCATCACAAGTCTTTTTAGAATGTGCCTCATCATGTAACCTACACCATCCTTCAATCAAAACATCTTCATTAGACATATTTAATATTCGACAACGTTGCATCTTTTTAGACAAATACAATTCAAAGTTCTTAAAATGGTCTAACTCTTCATTATCATCTTGTTGTACCCAATTAAAATTTTTGCTTCATTAAGGCATTTTGAGCAAGTCTAGAAAATTTTTCGTCAAAAAGTCAAAAAAACAAAATTTCTAAAAATATAAATTTCTATTTTTAGAAATTTTTAAAAATAGACGTCAAATTAGGTTTTTTGGGTTTCTTGAGATACAGATGCTGGCAAAATTTTTTAAAAATAGAATCTCTAACTTAGGGGTCGCGCCTGATTCTCATTGGTCGATTTTGCTTCACGATTGGCGTGGTCCAGACGGAATCTGCAAAAGATCAAGTATTCTCTTCTGGGTCATTTCTGCTTTTTCAGAAGGCGAAGCATGAGCTCTGAAGTCGTCAATCGAGGAAGTTCATCTGCCAGATCTCGTTTTTAGGTTTTCAACGTTCCAATGATGCAGAACCGATGAACAGTCGACTCGACGATGCACGCAAAACGAAGCAGGATGGATCCGAGGCGAGGTGAAAATCTGGAAATCACAAATTTTGACTAAGTCTGAAGAAACCAAGCACCCCAGGTGACTTGGGGTGCTCAGTCCCACCAGTGATAGAAATTTCACATTTTTCGGGAAAATGTGATAAGTGTGTGTCAGTCAGTTCCCGGGGGCATAAAAGTAGTCGTTTTGGTCATTAGGCTCTGAAAAGCTGGAAAATTCGTCAGATGTACCCAGGCTATGCAATTCATTCACCATTCAGTGGCAGTTGATCGACGATTTGTGAAAATCGACATCAAGAAGCAGCTGTCGGCACGCAAAACGGAGCAAGTTGCAGATGAGAGTTGAAAAATCAAAAAAATGGTTAAGTCTAGAGAAACCAAGCGGCCTAGGTGACTTGGGCGCCCAACCTCTCCAGTGTTAGATTGTTTTCACGTTTTTCGAGAAACGTCAAAAATGCTTTTGTCGGCCTGTTTCCAGTTGGTCAAACTCAGTCAAACGTCAGTCAAAGATGGGCTTTCATCACAGAATGTTTAGGCTGCTCAGATCACCCTTTGTCCCGCCCCGACTGTCGTCCGGACGACCGAAAACGAAGATCAAACAGGGGTTGTTGGCACGGAAAATGAGAAATGGCAATAAATTTGAAATTTTCAGAAATTTTTATAAGGCTGGATAATCCAGGTGCCCCAGGTGGCTTGGGGCGCCCAGACCAACCATACTTAGAATATTTTTGAGTTTTTTTTGAAAAACCTGAATCTCCCTCCTTCAGCCCGGTCCGGTTCAGAGCAACTCAGTTTGGTGCGTTTCCCAAGGCAGATAGAGAGTACAGTCAGCTTGGTTTTCATCAGGCCTGCCTATCTGCCAGATCAACAGACTCAGTTTTGTCCCAGCAGACAGGAATCGATAACCAAACAGGGGTCCACAGCCTCTGGAACACGCACGCAAATCAAAAAATTGAACAAGTGGCAAAATTCGGAAAAATGGCTAAGGCATGAGAATCCAGGCGCCCCAGGAGGCTTGGGGCGCCCAACTTCACCAGAGATAGAATTTTTCCTGATCCGCCAGTGTTTTCCGACAGCTTTGTTCTCGATCTTTGTCCGTTGGCCGATTCAAAAGGTCAAATTCGCAGTCATACGATGCCAGATCATCAGTGGGAGGCTAGGGATGGAATCTCAGTTGATAGGTCTCCAAAATGTCAGGATCAGTCAGCTTTTTCAGTCAATGGTGACATTTTGCCACCTTGTTGAAGTTGGAGACAGGCCATACTTGAGTCAAAACAAGTGCAGAAGTGTCGAAAACGAAGTAAAATTGGCTAACACTTCTTCCAACTCGTGTGTTCGATGACATCATCAAAAGAAGATATTTTTTGTCATCTTACACAAGAAGCCATAGGCAGCTACAAAATAGGGATTCTTCCTATTCGAAGACATCCACTTGGATTTATGCTTTAAAAGTTGCTTTCTTCATGGATGAGATCCAAGTTTTATTCTTTCACAAATAAAACTGCTTTTTCACCCTAAAGATCTATAAAGACAAACATTTGGCTTCTTTATTTCATTATCTTTTGCAGGTTGCATCCAGAGGAAGGATTTTTATTTTTTCTTTCAACGAAGATTTGAAGGCTCGAACGAAGTGCTTTTTTAGCATTCTTCATAGTTTCGGGTTGAGGAAGCAAGGAGGCACGCTTTTTCAAGGTCCTTTTTTCTAGGGGATTATTTTTTAGAAATAGGGCCGAAGCTTTTTCAAATTTCATCGAGATGGGTCCATCCAGAATTTCATCCTCTTGAAGATTGGGAAATCTGCTTTTTTCGAGAATCTGCTTTTTTGCTACTTTTTCGAGAAATCCTCTGCTTTTTCAGAATCCGACAAACTGGGTTGCTTCAGAACGGAATTATCTACAAAACCCATGTGCCGGTTTTTTTCGCTCAGAATCTTCTTTTTAGAAGAAATCAGCAAAAAAAAATAAAATCAATGGATGACATCACCATAAAGCAAGAATGTAGATGAGAATGTGACTCAAAAGAAAGTAGCTTTAAATTAGATGCTTTTTGTTTTAAAGCATTTGCTTTCATCCAAAGCTCATCCATTCTTTATTTAGAAAGAAATCACTTTGTGTTAGTTGGAGTTTTCTTTGCTTGAAAGCGTTTGTTCATTGTAATCTTTGTCTTAGAATAGAAATAAAGCTTGCAAGTTGGCAAGTTAGTTAGGGTAAATCAAGGAGATTTTAGGGTTCCCTACTTTGATTTTAGTATAAATAAGGGTAGCCTTGCCCATTGTAAGGGATCGACTTTTGTGATAACATATTTTGCTGTGCCTATTCTAGCCTGCAAGCTTTGTTATTCCAAGTGTTTGGTCACTCTGTGTAACCTGTTCTCCGGTGTTTGATCGCTTGCTGTATGCCTGCCTTTTGCTACAGTATTGCTGTCTTGGAGTCGTATCAACTTTGTGATATGGAATAGAAGTCTCATGCCTATTTTGCTCTGATATTCTATCTCGAATCATCAAGTTTCGTCGTCAAATGTGTGGCTTTTGTAGCTTTCATTTCAGCTTTCATCATTAAAGTACTATAAGTCTTGTGATGTAAATCTGGGAAAAAATTGCTCAAGTTTTTGTTAAAACAATCATTCCTTGTTCACTTTTAATTTCCTTTGCTCTAAATTTACTTAGGAGATTAAAAGCGTCGTTAGTCTATGCTTAGTTGTAGTGGAAGTTTTAAAAAGGGAAAAAACTTTTTCTACAACGTTTAGAGTTTTATGAGCTTGTGCTCGCAGCTGAGAATAAAAAAGAAGATAGGCGAAATTGGTTTAATTTATCTTTTCAGCGAACATCAGCAAAAAGGGAACTCCCCCTTCCAATAGGAGAGCAGTTTATCTGTGCATAGCTGTCCGTTTCCAACTTGCATTCCAGAGGTGCGAATTGAAACGCCAACACATTTGAACTGTGGTCAGACTCAATAATTACTCTATCATCTTGGCGATCATCCTTATCAACATGAATATCATACATCAGGATCTCTATTTTAACTGTTTGGGGTTTGATAGTATAAACTCCAGGTTCAACATCCACATACATGATTTCATTGGTTTTATTATATTTAGTAATCATGTGTTTCATCCCGAGTTCAGCATCTATCCTAATCTGATTGGGAATCCCTTTCCAAGGTAGCCACATGTGACTAAAATCAGTGGACATGTATCCATTACGTGTTTTTGACCAATCCCTGCTAAGCGGCATTCCATATGTATCAGGGATATCTACTATCTGGATATCAATGTAATATTGAATCCTTGGATCCGATGCTAATTGCATATGAATGTGAGTTAACTCCCCTACAACACTTACCTTAGTCTTGTCTAACTGTGTAACCTTCTTAAGTGACTTTGCAGGGTGTAACCCTAAGGCATTACATATAGACAATGGCATTACATTGGTAGAAGCACCTGAATCCACTAAGCAGTTATGTAAATTCTTACTGAACATCCTTATGGTAAGGAGAAATGGAGGTGACTCAATCTTATCCCTATAAAGGGTCATGTGTGAAGTTTCAGCAGCTTGGATAGTAGCTGGGACTTTATGCTTGACATTGTTATCCTTAACTGCATGATCTTTATTCAAAGTCTGGTTTGAGTTAGGTGATTGATTATCTTCTTTTGGTGTAGGGTCATCTAAGGATTTCATGAATGCCTTCTTAATAGTTGGGGTTTTAAGCAATTCTTTTTCATTTCATCTGCTAGGTATGTAACCAATTTATCAGACTTAGGAGGCTGATTATTAACCTTTGCCATTGCATTTTGTGGTGCTAAGTATTGAGCATTAACCTTAGGAAGTCTCGGGTTATTACTTGCCTTTGGATCAGGAGGAGTGTTAAAATTGTTTTGAGGAAAAGATGTAGTCAAGGGACCAGAAGGTCTGTTTGAGTTATTCCTGAGGTTATAATTATGTCTACCCTGATATTGCTGCTGATAGGCATGTACCTCCTCATGTTCAACTGATGGTTCATTTTCATCCTCAAAAGGAAAAACATAATTTGTTTCAAAAGCCATGGGTGACTCTTCACATGCTAGAGTATAATTCTCATGAGCTGAAGTTACTTGATGGTGAGGATGATTGGTAAAACTTTCCAATACAAGAGCACAGCGATATCCACAGGGGACAATTCATTTCCTTCAACAAAAGGAGGATTACCTGCAATATTTGATACCTCATTTTGAAGAATACTGGCTGCTATCCTAAATTGAGGACAATCTAACTCAGCATGAGCATTGGTGTTATGGATCCTACACCAGTTTGTAAGAGCTGCTTTTGCCAGGTTCACCCTAGTGGTTTGTTTAGGTTCACTAGGAGGCTGATTATCTAGGGGTGATGGCAAGGAACCATTATTTGGCCTAGTGTTCCACACTCTAGGCTGTCTAGGAGCATTATTGTTACTACTGTTGTTATTGTTATTGTTATAACTCCTATCATTGTTGTATCTCCTATCAGGGTATCTTGATCTGTCATTGTTATATCCTCTGTTTTGATTTGGTTGAGAATAGAAGTTCTGACTTCTCAAATGAGTTATTTCAGTTGTCAATGTTCTCAACTGTGTTGATGTCTCTTTAATTTCTTCTTTTTCTTCCTGAGCTTTGGCTACTACATTCTCAGCTTGAGGTTTGAAAAAGGAAGAGCCGTTGTTACTATTCTGTCCTACATCCTGAGGTATTTGTACATGTCCTAGATATTGCATTATATGGCCATTTCCATTTGGAGGTAGCATTATGCTGAGTGGGGGTACTTGTAAAGGACTTAGCACTACAGCTGGAGGTATCATAACTCCATTGGTCTATTGTTGAGCAGGATATGTAAGGTATGCAGGATGTGTAGGAAAGGCAACATTAGGTGTTGGAGCAGGGATTAGTTGCTGATTAACTTTTATAGCTTCTTCAAAAGCTCCTGCCAGGGTTGTGGCGTTAGGATGTGTCCTCGTTATGAACATAGAGGTCAAGGGATCTAAGGCTGAATAGTATATACTCCTAGCATCTTCATTTGCTACAGTATAAGGGGCTACCAGCGTTGAAAGCATCTTTTGGAATCTAGCATTAAAGTTAGCAATAGGTTCTCCTTCAAATCTCTTGATTGTGGCAAATAAGTGATAATTCATTGAAGGATCTATAGGTATCTTAAATCTGTCTTTGAAGGCTTTCTCTAGGGCATCCCACGAGCCAACTGAACCTTGACCAAGACTGATATACCAATTATATGCCTCTTCCCCTAAGGAAAATGGAAATAATCTGCATACCACATCTTGATGTTCAATCCTTGCTCTACAACAAGCTTCCTTGAATGTTCTGATGTGATCATCAGCATCCTAATATGGATGATATTTAGGACAAGTCTTATAAGGATTTTTAGGTAAAGGATGATATGCATTGAAGGTCAAAGGTGACTCTGCAACAAAGAACGACATAGTGACTGGTGGTGGTTGGACTAGAGGTGTAACAGGGGGTCCTATAGGTGTTTGCAGCACAATAGGGGTTAGTGGAGTATTTCCTGGTGAAGATTCTGATGTACTAGAACCAGGAGTGTGATGAATATCTACAGTTCTAGGTCTAAGTCCACGGATAGGCAATTCCTCAAGAAGTCCACCGGATCTAGACCTGGTATTTGGTCTGAGAGCCAGGATTTCTACAATTTGTGGAAATTTGACTTGGTTTTATGTAAAGATCAACTGAACTGACTAAACAAAGGATGTATTTATGATCAGAATCCAGAACTGACTGGATATTAATGCAATATTTGCATGAAACTTGCAAATATGAGTAGGTACAAAACCTCTGGACACGGATACCAGGATATCAAGTGATACAAGCAAATATCAGCAAAGATCGGGCAAGGAAACTTGAATAACAACTCAATATTCAAAGATTGCAAGAATTGACCATAAAGCTTGGGATATCTATGCTCAATTCTGAAATATTTATGATGAATAGGCATGAAAGGATACAAAACAAGCAAATCTTTGCAAGAACACTCAAAGCATGGACAATTATGATAAACTTTGAGAAGATTACCTCACTTCTAACACAGGAATACACATACGTTACTGATTCACCTTCCAGACAAGAAGAAAGGCCCTCCTAGTGCCAATTTATGTTGACAATGATTATTAGTCATAACAACATGCATAAAAATTTGCACAACAAACCTTTATTATCTTGAAAAGTACGATCAATTTGGAACAAATTGATGACTCCAAGTCTCCATTGATCAGGTCATGATCGTTTGACATTACTCAGAGGTTGATGTGACATGCTGTTTTCCATTTCAAGGGGTTTTATGTTGTGTAGGTGATCGATTTTGTATCTGTTCCTGTAAATTCACTTCACAAACAAGGTTATTTCTACTCTGCTCCACAGATTACAGTAATATTTATAAGTTTGATCAATTCTTTTGAACATTTACTGTCTTGAACTTGTATAAACTTCTACACAGTGTATTTAATCAAGTAATGTGCCTACAAGTAGATATTCACATGTATATCATTGATGTACATCTACATTTGCATGATATTTGTCATTTTGACATGCTTTCACTCAAAATATGCTCTGTATGTTCAATTATTTACGAGATATAGGCATATTTCATGTTTATTTGCTTTAGATGATCTGTTATTTGCAATTATGAGGGTGATTTGCAATGAAATTTAAGAAAATTAAAAGAAATACTTTTAAATTTGGTGAACCTTTAGCTATTGAGTCACATACATTCCGGATATAGTCATGAAGAGAAGAAATCAAACCATAATTTCGCTAGGATGTTCCATAGCTAGGTATGGTTGATGCTAATTTCAAAGGAACAAGGAATGAAAACAACACATGCAGACTGATAAGCACTCCAAGGGACGTAGCTAATCAATGCATATATCCAGATCTCATTCACTGATTACTCAAGATTTACAATAATTTGTAATCAAAATAGCTTCTCTTTCATTAAGTATTCAACAAACATGTACATTCACAATAGCCTTGAAATCAGTCTTGAATGCTTCAACAATCAAATTTTAATTTAGTTTCTAATGCATTAAGGAGTGCACTCTATCCCCTTTTATAGAATAAGGTGAGGAGGCGGTTACAAATGACTAACGGTCAAGATTTATCTATTTAGATCGACGGTCAACATCTCTCATTGACTTAGTCAACAACGTTATACGTGGCACAAGTTGCCAGCTGACAACCCTCTATTGGATTCAAGCATCTTCCATGCTGATAATGCATATGATCTGATCATCATTCATCTCTCTTTACTCTTCATTCTCTTCTTCCCTTTCATCTTCATCATTTTCTGTATCGTCATCCTCTTCATTATCACTGTCATTCCGATGTAGATCATCTCCTATGTGAACTCTCATAGTTGTCCTGATGACCTCATACAACTGTACTATTCTCTCGATTTCACCACCATCCTGGACTTTGGCCTTTATCACTGCATGCTTGTGGGAATGAAATTTCGCTTGAAGTGCATCCATCTTACTTTTCCTGCTATTCAATGTTTCATTATATGTCTCTACCATGACCTTCATCCTCATGACTTTAT
The DNA here is from genome assembly GCA_027924645.1 of Cunninghamia lanceolata. Taxonomy (NCBI): domain Eukaryota; kingdom Viridiplantae; phylum Streptophyta; class Pinopsida; order Cupressales; family Cupressaceae; genus Cunninghamia; species Cunninghamia lanceolata. Next base: position 10,776,133 of record BSBN01001272.1, on the reverse strand, counting down.
TTATCACCTCTTCTGTCAAATGGTGCAGGGGATCCTCTGCAGCTTGTTTAAAGTTGTCATGGAAAGCCTGAATAGCAAAATCAGTATTATGATTTTCTATCTTCCCTTCTACCTTCCCCTCTAGGGTCTCTAGGGTTTCTGCTTCCTTTTCCATTAGATTATGCAATTTGACACTGATATCCCTGAGTTTACCACTGCATCTCTTCAATAGGTCACATTCAAATCCAGTATCTTTATACCATATACTTAGCAGCTGGGAGGAGTTATTATCTAGTATGTTGTTCTTGATAAGTATCTGTACATTTTGCAGCTTATCCACTTTTCTTTTCAAAGTGCTTAGAGAATTCCACCTATCTAGGGAGGTCTTCACCACTTCCTCAGCTTCAAAAATAGAAGACATGAACCATTTGTCTATCAATTGTGCTTTATGCTTCATCAAATCTAATCTAGTAACCTCCTCTTGGGATATAATGGTTAGTGGGGTAGCAGGATCAGCCGATACATGATCAGGGTTAATTAACCCTTTTATAAAAGAATGTAATTGAGCAATGTGCTCTTTATGTTTCTTATTCTTTTCTTTTTCCTTTTTCACCCTTTGGGTTAAAGAATCAATAATATCCTTTCCTTCTTGACCCTCTTGGTCTTCATTTGCAAAGCCCAGATCAATATCGGTGATCTGAAAATCCTCAAGGCCTATTTTAGCTTTCTCTTTCTCAACTGTTGGCAAGGCAACCTGGGTTGTTCTCCTACCTGTAGTAGGGTCTCTTCTTATTGCAGATGTCAGCCTCGCCTTCCTTCTTGGTTTAATCATGCTTCCAACAAATAGTGTAGAAACATCAAAGTCCTGCACTTCATCAACTTGTTGCACATTTACCTCTTGTTGCAACCAATAAGGAACATCACCCTTGGGCATCTGATGATCACCCTCTGTATTTTGGGCGTCTTGGGACTTTGCATTATGCTCTACCCTCTGTGTTGAATGTTCTTTTCTGACTTCTTCCTCATGCACATTCTCATGAGGAGGATCTTCTTGAGGTACTTCCTGTTGAGGGACCTCTTTCTGAGGTGGAGGATTTTGTAAAGTAGGCATTCCTTGATCTGGCACCTCCTCCTGTAAATTCTCCTCAGGAGTTTCTTGAGCCATTTCCTTCTACTCATCATGTGACACCTTTGTCTCTCGAGAAGTTTGTGTATTTGGGTTTTGCGAATCATTAGGATTGCCCTCAGTCACTTTTTCTATTTCTTTGTGCTGATCTGCACCTTGTGACAAACTTTGCTCCTTATCCTTTGATGCATTAGCTTCTTCCAAATTTACTTCTTTCTCAGCTGATTTATCTTCTGATGCTGGATTATTACCTTGATCACCTCCACTAGTATGTGGCGATGGAACGCTTTGGTCTTGATCAGCCCCTTTCCCTGACATATCCTGATCACCCCCACTTTGAAGCTGTGCCTCTGATTGTCCTGTGGGTGCACTATTTTGATCCTTGCCTTGATTGGAAGTCATATCATTTTTAACCTTTTCAAACTCCAGAGGTGGATCACTACCCTCTTTCGGACTGATATCACCCTGGTAGTTTAGGTCTATCGCTGCAGGACTAGTGACCTGCTCTACTAAATTGGCCAGCCCTATTTGTTGGGCTACTTCTTCAGGGCTATCTTGTTTTGTTTCATCCTTTTCATCCCTTGCCTGGCTAGTCACCTTTTGAGCCATTGGGGTCCCATGTGGGGTCATCTTAGTATTGGCAACCAATGTCTCCATGTGCTCTTTTGTCTGTTCCTCGGCCTTTTTAGTTTTAAATTGAATTGTTTCAGGAATGGGGACTTCATGTTGTAGATCCCTCATAAATGTTAAACCACCCGCACCTCTTAATAAGATAGGGTCAATGTTGACATTTCCCCTCATCGCTGTTCTTTGTTTCTTTGGTGGCGGCGTTTGTAAGACTTCCTTTCTCTTCTTCCTTGTTATTGGCAAGTCATCATCCTTGGGTCCCGTAACTACCTGTTCTTCCTCCAAGGGATTTTCTTGTAGAGGCTTATTCTCTACTTGTCTCTATGTATCTTCAGGAACAGGGCTCACTATCTTCTTGCTTTTCTGCTTATCAGGGGGTGGCTGTGATGAAGATGCATGTGCAGATGTTGATGCCCCATCACCTTTTGATGGAAGCCTTTTGATAACTACCCCCTGCAGCTCAAGATTAGCCTTCTTACCTTTGCGTGGTGGCTGGTGCCCTTCATCAGGTAGTCTCTCCATTAGATTTCCTCTTCTCAATGAGGAAATCATCATATTCTTCTTCTGAGAGCTCTTGTCTTTTCTTTTTATTGTCAACAGTAAGGGCCATACCCCTCTTCTTCTATTTGGTGACCTCAGCAGTTACCCAACTCTGTGTTAGTTGGAGGACCTCTTTCATTATTTGATTGAATGAAGTTCCTTTTGGCAGTGTTAGATCAGGGGCTGAAATGGTGTCATTATACACCTTTTTGTCTTCATATTCATTTGACATTATCTTTCCATCATCATTATGTAACTGTGCAGGAACTGAAATGCAATCAAAAGTCCTGATTTGGTTGAGGGCGAGCCTTTGATAATTTCTTCTCCTAACCTTTGCCTCATCATCACAATCGGTCCAGTAATCTTCCAGATGTTTTTGGTGTATTTGTTTCCCCAATAACTTCTGCATTCTGCCATATGGGTGATATGACCTCGCTATAGAAAATGGTTGCAGGTGCATGAGCTTTAATCCTCCAATAGCATGCTTGATGCTCTGTTTGTCCGGGCATATATACCAGCCTATGTACACTGGTAACAACACAGGAGGAATCTTCTTCTGCTCTATGTGAGCTTCAACTGAAGTAGACACTTGTCTAACAAACTCAATGAAGATGACCCTATCTGTGGGGTATCTTGGCAACATGAGGGGCTGACCCTCAAATCCTTCTATTCTTATGTATTGGAAGGTGGGGAATTGGATAAACCAAGCCCCATGCTTATAGATAATAGCTTGAGCCTCCATGCTCCGTCTCTTAGTCCTCTTCTCCTGCATAGTTCTGACTAAATGTATTGAAAAGGAATCATTTACCAGTTTGTAGTCTTGGAGGTATGCTTTCCTCTGTAATTGGGGATAGTGATCCCAAATGTTTACATCACCAGTGCTGTTTCCAACCTTGCCTACTGTTTGCAAAGCATTAAATGTCCCATGAAAAGCGCATGCATATACTACATAGGAGGTCATATGAAATATACAAGCTTTGCCACCTAACTTTCTCATGTCCTCATCCAGGGTGTCACTGATGATCTTAGCCCACAAAGGCTTGTTGTCTGAATATAGGACCATCTGGATGATTCCATACATCCAATTTTCAAAGTTGCTAGCATTTTGCTTGCCGGTCATCCTACATAATAAGGCAATCATGTATTGATACTCCTCATCAAAATCAAATTTATATAAGTAAACAAGCAACTTGGCAGAGGTTGTATATGTACTGTTCTTAGCTCTCCATTGGTACATAACCTTCCTGGCCTCTTTCTTGTTTTTATTGTACTCTTTCTCTAACTTACCTAGGTTCACACTGACCACCTTATTCCCCATAGGCAAACCAAAAGTGGCAGCAATGCCCTTGGTTGAGAAATCGGCATATACTCTGTGTAATGTCCCCTCTTTGACACATGGCTAGTCCATCATGGGGTTCTCGTGGGCTATCAGTTTGGTTAGGGAACTGTGGTTAGTTGGGTCCGGGTCCTTGGCAGTGACAGAGTGTGGGTTCGCATTTAGTGGACCAGCTGGTACCCTTGTGGTTGGGTCAGTGGGCTTTTGGCCGTTACTATTTTTAGTAAGTTCGGGTTTGGTGTCGGTTCAGGATTTCCTGAGTTGGATCAGATGTATTTCGTCGAGACCTTTCTGGCGAGCTCAAGATCTTTGAATTCTGACACCGTCTTCATACTTATTTTAAAGTCCGAAGATTTATTAATTTATATTAATGTGGACTTTAATTTATTTGCCGGAAAAGTGAAATTAATGAGATAAAGACATAGGTTAATGTCATGACCTTGGGCGCCCATCCCTAGGAGACATAAAGTGAAATTAAATGTTAATTTCCCTCCTAAATTGCCCAACGCCTATCTTGGAGGACGATAAAAGGTCACTTGGAGCTCATTTTCAATTTATGCTATGTTTTGATATTTTGTTTTTGAGAGCTCTGCTAGGGTTTTTGGAGTTTAAGGTTTTGCATCAGGGTATTGGAGATGGAAACCTCCATTAGTGACGGTATCCCACAGGTGTGCAATACCACCCAACGGTGCTATTGACGGTGGATGTATTCAGCATTCACAAATGTGCCGAAATGGAGTTTGACGGAAGAAGATATGGAGATTCATTGGAAATTCTTATTGCAGATTTATTAGAGGACTGAGAGGACAGTTTACATTGCTAAGAAGAGGCAGATTTACTATTGTTTGGAACTTTGTTTATAACAGCTGCTGGCCATACCACTCAGCCAAGCCGTACACCTTTGTAGGGAGCATTTTTGTGGAGTTTCATTGCACTCAACACCCTTACCTTGGACGCCTAGCTCTAGGGAGTCTGCAGAACATTTACAGCAATAAATATCAGATTTGGGGAGAGGTTTAAGGGCTGCCATCACCTACAGCCATGGCCGTACTTGCTACAGCTAGGACGTGGGTCCTTTAGTGGACATTTTCATTGCATTGCATCTTCTATTTGGAGTCTTAGAGGGGCGTTGGAACCTTATTCATTGTTGCGTATGATTGTATGCTCCTTGCATTCCCTCGGAGTGTGGAGTGATTTCCAGCCACAACCATTGCTGGTCCGGCAACAACACAAAATGAAGTTGTAAATCTCAATGTGGGTATGTTCTCATAATTGTTTATTGGCATTTCTACTATTTGGGTTATCATTAGTTTCTTCAGATTCATTGTACATTTTCTGGGTTTCTGTTATATGCAAAATATTGCGTGCTCCGGCACTACATCTGCAGGAAAACAATAAACCCTTCTGTATCTTCTGTCTATCTGAAAGAACACAAAAATTAGTAATAAAATCACATAATAAAGATTCAAAAAAAAAAATACAAACAGGTACGGCACATTACACTCTGCCATGTTTTTCTATTCTTCTATTCTCAGGGTTATAATTCCTGGCACACTCCACTACCAGCTCAGTCGCCTCCATTGCATATGGGAATCCGGCTACATGCCACATACTAGTTGTGAATATCCTATCTAGTATAGGGTTATCAGTATCATCATCTAGTCTTTTGGTCTAGGCATCTAAATCTGTTTGCCCTTGACATGTATCATTTATCTGACCATACCTGAATCCTACTCCCTCAGGGTGTATAAACATAGGTTTCAAGAACTCGGAGTCGGATCTGTTCCTCCTGACCTCGGTCATTAGATCCTACGATAAAAATATTCATTTCTTACCCTAGGGTCTAAAAATGGGGAAGCTCAAAGATATTATGCATCTCATAACTATTATTCAACATTGCAATTACTTCATGCATTATTATCATGCAAATTAACCTATTAAAACAAGCTTTACCTGATGATTTGCAGAAAACGACAAGAAAGAGGGTTTTCATTTACTTACCTGATATTCGCTTTTCCCTCTTGTTATATGATTGGTAACGGAGAAAATGCAGATACACAGTATCAACTGTTCCGTTCCGTTATGCTGAGTGCCACGTTCCGCCAGTAGGTGACTGTGAGGTATTGACTTTTAGAGCACTGTAAATCTCAATTATCGCAAGGGTAAATGTAAATAATCCCTAAATTTTACTTTTAAGCTGATCGATACGACAAATTAGGGCATATGCGTTGTTTTATTTGAATCCGTCGATAATTTGCATGAAACTGGTAGATGCCGCCAAGTGTCTGATTTGTATTTGAAATTGAAAGGGCGCCACCTATCGTTGGGGTGTGTATTTAATGTCGGAGGGTGATCTTTGAAAGATCAGGGATATATAAAAATATGAGCCCAAATGGAAAATATGACCCCCCTCCGTGCATGGGATAATCGTTTAGTAAATATCGGGGTGATATGGTCAACCTTTGACTATGAAGCAAGATCGGGTCATAAAGTTAAAGGTAAGGGATATTACGAAACATGACCCCCCTCTGTGAGTAGATCATGATGACCTCATCATGCCATCCTGTCTTCTTTGTTATCGGGTTATGATGACGTCATCGTCATATTGAGAAATATGGATATTATGAAATATGACCCTCTGTGGGTCGGGTACAATAACTATGTCATCATCATGGTGATCTATTCTATTCGTTGGAAATGAGTGACGTCATCGTCATATTTTTGCAAGGTGATTTTCGTGAAGGTGTGATATTTTGTAAGATGATGTAATGTCCCCATTTTTAGATTCTCTCGCAAATCAGTCAGAGCGGGCTTTTTGGGTTGGTGACAGCATAATCAGAGGAATATTTCAATGTCACCAGGGTGTTCGGGTGATTCAATGGAGATGGTTGACACTTTTCAGAGGGATTTCGGACAACTTGTCCGTACTTACTATTTATAGTAAGTGCTTGCATGTCGTTAATCTTTCTGGGTTTTTCTGAGTTTGTTCTCTTTGATCCCCGATGGTCACTGCTATTTTTAGTAAGTGGCAGTTTGACGCTGTTTGGGTGACTTGGCAGTTGGTTGTTGACTCTCATAGACATTGCACTGAGCTTGGAGTTATCAGATGGTTTGTGGATCCAATTGGCACCCTCTAAGTTGACTCAGTTTACTTATGGCCGTTACTATTTTTAGTAAGTTCGGGATTGGCACCGGAACAAGATTTTGAGTGGGGTTGGATTCGTTTTGTCAAGACCTTTCCAACGAGCTATAGTTCATTGGTTTCTGACATCATCTTGGCCTCCGTTTTAAAGTCCGTAAATTAAACATTATTATTTAATATTGGACCTTGGTGCCTAGGCCCAACAACTAATGTTGTTTTAAAAGAGGGCACTTTAAGGGTGATGTTGAGAAAAGAATTAAAGAGAATTATAATGTATTTTCCCTCTCATGTTTTATCCCATATGCAAGAGGATTTTTAGAGACTCCAAGTTGAAAAAGTATAAAGGAGAAAAAGTGCTCTCATTTGGATATGCTTGGATTATTATTTTTTTCTCTTTGAGATTTCCCTTGCTAGGGTTTTGGAGCTTGGCTCTAGGGTTTGAGGATTCAAACCAAAGGCTTTTGGAGACGAAAACCTCCCTGGGTAGCGGTATCCCACAGGTGTGAAAGATCACCCAATGGTGCCTTTGTTGGTGGATGTATTCAGCATTCACAACTGTGCTTCATTGGAGTCTAGATTCTGATGTTTGAGGAAGAACTGAGCATATTTCTCACACATTTCATTTAGTTCTTCATATTCAGTCATAGAGATTAGTTTATTGGTGTTTGATGAGCAGATTTATTGGTGTTTGGGACTGTTCTCCTCTGCAGATGCTGGCCGTACCATATCAGCCAGCCGTACCACTTTGTAGGAGGTATTTTGAAGTGTTTAAGGGCAGCTCTTTCGGCCACACTTGATCGCCATTACCCAAGGACCATTTCAGACCTGGTTTGGAAGAGAAATAGTCAGGGATTGGGTTATTTGTATTGCTGTTTGCATTCCAGCCATGGCCGTACCACTCAGCCAGAGTGACATTTGATTTTGGGAGCTAGTTGTTAGTGTTGCAGCAGTCTTGTACTTATTTCTTGAGCGATTTGTAGCCTCCTTGTTGTTGAAAACACTTGTATTGACATTCCTTGTATTTCATGGGAGATCGGAGTGATTTCTAGCCATACCCATGGCTGGTCCGGCAATAGTCAAAAACTGAAGTTTCAAATCTGCATATGGGTATGTTCTGATAATTGTTTATTAGCCATTCTGCTATCTGGGTTGTTGTTAGTTTGTCCATTATCATTGTACTTTTTCTGGGTTTTGGTTATATGCTCTATATTGTATGCTTTGGCAACACACATCTATAGGAAAATTAAAACTCCTTCTGCATCTTCTCTCTAGTCTGAAAGAACACAAAAAAATAATAATAAAAATCACACATAAAAGATCATTTAAAAAATACAAACATGTACGGCACATTACAGATGACTGATATTAGGGAATATGACCCCCTCATAAATACATGAAGTTTATGATGGGTAAATACTCATCCCTATTTAAGTTTGACGTTTGCGTATCGGGGGTGGATTGAATATCGGGTGATTTTTCTAAGTCAGGGTCATCTAAACAAATATGACTGATACCCAAAAATATGACCCCCCCTGTGAAATATCAGGGTTGACTGAACTTTGACTAATTTTCTACCCTTAAACAATATCAGGGTGATCCAAAAGGCAAACCTGCTTAGAATTTTGTACTCTTTCTAACTATGAGGTTTGTGATAGCAAATGCTAACTTGAAAACTGACCTCTCCTTGTGATGCACATACCTCAGCAAAGGTGACCCACATGACTGAATTGTACCAAACCGCCCAAAGCAAGAAAACAAACAAGCAGAAGCAAAAGAAAAGTTGGGCCCCTGTTTTGCTAAGGCAAAATGGGGCGTGCTGTGTAACCACACAACAGATCCCTTGATTGATATGGAGATGAACCCATATCCTTGTGTGAGATGATTTCATGCAGGAATTCATCATGTTGTTTGAATTGCAGGTTAATTTGAGGAGTTTGAAGCTCTTTATCATATTGAAAGACTACCAAGGTAGTCGACTTCCATTAGAGAGCTATATTTTGTGGAATTGATAATATACGAAGTTCTGATTTTATAACAGCGATATGATAATGCATTTTCAGGGTTATTAGACTTGGTTATATTGGAGAATTTAAACTTTAGAAGACATTCAAGCATCATATGAGCAATTCGCTAGCCTTGAAGAGGACTATTTGGTGCTACATTGTGCATATTGTGAAATCTGGGCGAATGCATGACAGCTACAGGTCTGATCCAGCAGAGATAACATTCATATTTGAAGACTTTTCTGGCATTGAAGCCTTGAGAGATCATTCCAGCCCTATCGCTCAACTCTATGAGCCAATCACTTAGCATTTGAGGAGGCTTTTGAAGGCAATTTGTTGACCTTATTGGTGTGGGTTGTAATAGTCAGCTCAGCGTTCATATCAGCAGATCATACAGTGATATCAGTCAGAATTTGATGTTTTTACAAGTCATAACTGAGCTGGGTTTTTGTGTTGATCATTTTACATGAGTTTGATATTGATAGGTTAGGGTTTGGATGTAATTTGATGCACTTTTGAAATATGTATTAAGGTCTGATTTGCAACAGTCCCAGACTGTCATAATAATCCAACCAATAAGCATTTGTCTTTATCATATTTGAAGGCTTCAATAATGCAAGTTGCTTCAATAATGCAAGTTGTTTGGGCACACGTGTTCATATGTTTGTTGATGTTATTTGGCATTTTGATGTTCGTTGTTAAAGTGAATTTGAAGGAAAAATTACAGTCATCATTAGTAGGGTATTTTACACCCAAAATCCCCCATCCTGCTCCCACAAATCCATCATGGATCTTATCTCTCCGTTGCTCCCCACTCCCCCTCCAAGTCAAAAGCTTCAAAATCCATTACAGTGTGTACAACAGTTAACCGTTGGTCTTGATTCCCATCACGACATTCCCACATACCTCCATCCCTCCATCATATATCCCCTATCCCTCATATTTCCCCCATCACCAAAATTGTTATCGTGAGTTGAAATAACTAACTACAAAAGCAAAACAAGGGAAATCTTTTGTTAGATTTATATACAAACTGAAGGAAGGTCATCTGTTGGATGCATAGGATGTTTTGCTCCAAAGCAATTGGAAAGTGTTGATAGGTATAGCATGAAATAAGGAATTTACACTACAGAATAACATAATCAATGTCATTAATTTTTCTTAGCTGTAAATACTAAATGCTATTGCCTTTGTGAGGAGGTGTAAGATAGGAATTCTAGGTTGATCAAGTAACGAATCAGTGGATGCAAATTATGTTAGATATCCCATGGGTTTGACATGAGAACGATTTTTTTTTGACAAGCTAATATGTTTAAATGGGTCAATTGACTAATTCTTACTTAGAATGCATTGAAAATGACTTAGACATATAGTAGTTAGTCTATAAATGGTCATAACTGAATTGTCAATTCATAGCCACTTATGGAACTCCTAGTGTAGGTGAATTGGCAATGCTTTGTAATGATCTTGAAATGAAGGGGTTAAAAAATTGAACAATATATAAGGCAAATGGAAAAATAAATCTGATTGTTGGTTTGAGTGGGTTATATGGGGAAGAGGAGGGGGGCTGTGGGAGCTTGGGAGGGGTGTCTTGTACCCTGAATTGGGGTGCTGGCATGGATATGACCTGAAAATCACCTTTACCTTTTCTATAAATTATCAATGGGATCTATACCATTCATACCATCATATAGACGACCAATGCAAATTATCATATCTTTTGGAGATAGTGTTAAAAAAAGTTATTTACAGCTTGAAGTTATTTCTCTTTATAACTTAATTTTGTATTTTTTTAATACCATCAAAGTTGGCATTTTAAAAGTTTTTTCATTTTATTCCTTATTTTTCAGAAGTGCTTTGATGTGCATTTTATTCATAAACAGGTTTTAGTTATGGTGCATTTGCTATTTAATATTTAAATAGCTAAAAGGTTTTATAAGAATCTGTATTATAATATGCTAACCACAAGGCATCCTATTCAATAAAAGGGTATTGTATGTTCTTGCAAATATAACTGAAAAGAATGTTCTCTAGGTCACATTCTCTCTCCCTTATACTCTAATTAATTCCTATTTCCTTTTTCCAACCAATAATGGTTGAGTTAGACTATTTTGGTTTCAGATTTATATTCTTTTGCTTTCTGCAGGTGGTTGGAGCATTTTCACTATGGCGTAAAGGTGAAAATGCAGCCAATAAAAAAAAGGATTTATGCAACACGAAAACCTCCCCACTCCAAATACAAAGAAGACACAAGGAATATGGTCATTTACATCTGAGTGGAAGGAGACAATTACAGTCTAGGATGTCTACTGTGGCATCTTCCTTACAAATTGAGTTGGTACATACATTTTTACCTTCACATCATAGTTAAGTGTGCTTTTCTTATTTAAATATTTAGTCACAAGTCACAATGAAAGGAATTCTTCAACATTTTGAACTTTATTTTTACAGGAAATGGAATAAAGTGTAGGTTTTAAATTTTTTCTTAGTTTTCCCAAAATTTTAGATTGAGTTTCGTATGAGTAAATACAACTGTATACTTGGTCTTTGTAGGTAAATGTGATTTAATAGTTAATCACAGACACACTTGTCTAAATTACGATGTTGCTCTTGCTAATTTGTGCTTTGATTGCTTTGCCTAGACATAATGCTTCTTAGGGGAAATGATTTTCTGTGCATGAAATAATAGCCCGTGGTGCATAAAACAGAAACCCATGATGCATAAAACAATAAAGATACGAGATTAAGTAATACAGACTAAAAAGAAGGTTGCTTGAAAAACGAGATTATTCTGCTCCAGTTCATTCTAATTTGCATTTATTATTGTTAAAAAAAACAAATTTGCCTTTATTTTTGCTCTAACTTTCTGAAATAAACCAGTTTTCTCTGCATTTTGTTTCAATACTCTTCAGAGGTTCGGAATTCTCTTTATTTTTCCCCTTTAATGGAAACTATGTAAGTGCTCTATTTTGTCTTTATTTTGCAAGGAAATTACCTTTCATTGGTTATAAAATAATCAAGATTTTTTTTGGATGTAGGTTCCATGCCTAAAAGACAATTATGCTTATTTATTGCATGATTCAAGCTCAGGCACTACAGGGATAGTGGATCCTTCTGAACCTGGACCTGTAATAGATGCGTTAAGTCAAAGAAAGTACAAACTCATGTATATTCTGAATACTCATCATCATTATGATCATACTGGAGGGAACATGGAGCTAAAGGCGAGATATGGTGCCAAGGTACTTTATAATTTACTTCCCTGGCTAACTTATGCAATCAGGATAATGATAACTTTGCACTACAACTCATCATAATTTGGATAAAGAATTGACCGCATAGTTTGATGATGATCTTCATTCAAGTAGTTCTCCATCAGTTCTGTCCTTCATTTCTGCTAGAACCTAGCTGGCAAAATAATGTGGATGCAATGACAGATGTGTTATATAATTCACAACCATGCGTCTTGCCATTTTCTTAATGGCTCCCTCTTTGGGTAAGGATCTCTTGCCTGAGACACTTGGATGATTAGGGAAATATGAATTTGTTTTTATGCCACACAATTCAGTTGACTGCTATTGGATTCCCATGTAAGACAAGATGCAAGGCTACTTGCATGAAAACCTTGTGCCCCCAAGCTTAGGGGAGTTGAGAGTTTTCAAGCAGGAATGGGATGTTCTTGTTAAAGTTAGAAGCAAATGTTTTTGCAAAGATGTCAAGCCATTGACTGTTTGGGTTGTTGAAAAGCATGGAACAGTGAGGACTTGAACCCAGGATCTCCCATCAGCATGCTGGGGTTCTCTACCACTGAGCTACCAGCCCCTCACCGGTTGTATTCTTCCTGGAATGTAGATTGACATTCCAATACGTGTCCAACACCTCCCTTCTCCCCTTCAAGCCACACAGTGGCTTGAGCTCACCAAAACTGCTTCTAATACTGTGTTGAAAAGCATGGAATAGCTAGGACTTGAACCTAAAAGCTCCCATTGGCTGTTGGAGTGCTTTGCCAATGAGCTACTGGCTTTTCACAAGTTCTATATTTCTTGGAGTGTGGATTGCCCTTCCAACATGGGCACAGGCTCAGTTATTAGCTTTTTGGTCTATTTAGGGAGAAAATTTCCTTGTAACCCTGTTGTGAGATTGATGTAAATTCTCTTTTTCTATGAAGTAATATAAGATGCTGTTTCACCAATACAATAGCTAGTTTTACATTTAACTTGTCTTTCTTAAGACTGGTTTAGCTGATTAAATATAGACTAGAAAATAACAGAAGCCAGAATAGATTACAGTGCAAGATGCCTATGTTCTTCTGTCCTTGCCTTAATTAAAGCTTCTCCAATTTGTGCGTTTTGCTAATTCTTGTATGTGTTTCTTTCCCACACGTATGGTCCAGTATTGCTTTGTTTTGGAGTCTGCTAAACTATTATTTTCTGATTTTTGGTTGAGTTTGGCAATGAAAGTTTTTTTTCCAACTGCTATCTTCATATATGTATATATACCCTCTTATCCAGGAGATGCTCCATACAAGATAAATGCAATGATATGATAGATGGACTTATGGATTATACCATTGAAGTGAACAAGATCAATTTGCCTAAACTTTTAAATAGAAATAAGGATTCCATGAATTTTACCCTGTCAATATTGCTTGCTGTATGTGTTCCTTTTGTATACTTAGACCTTGTTTTACGTAGGACAGAAGAAGCAAATATGTAAAGACTACATGTAATTTTTGGACTTTAGAGTTGCTGAATTCTTGAACTGTTGTGATTGCAAATAAGATCATTTTCAAGGATTAAGAAAATTTTATTGAAGTATGAGAGAAATTTTATAACTTCCTTAAAATTAAAGAATTTCAAGTTCGGCTGTTTAGTAGACTGCTTTATATCTTATCTTGTATTTGAATGGAGTAATTAGTAATGTAATAGTGCATTCACTTTTGACAATTTCTAATTTTCTAGTGACTTTGATGCAATTATCACATTCTATGACATACCACAAGAAGTATTTCTTCCCAAAGAGAGAAAAAATCTTTTAGTGTCTTTGTTTTACACTTTTTCACGAATGCTTACATATTTCTCTTCCAACATCAACCGACAGGTGTCTAGACTCTAGACCATAGACATGTTTAACTTTGGCGAGTGGTTTTGACATTCAGGATTACTATGCCAACCATGGTTATGACTTGAAATGCATTTAAGGTAGTCTTAGCAGAGCCTCTTCTTCAGAATGGCTGGATCATTTTTCGTGGAGCTACATTTCCTTATTCTTGCTGATTTCGAGGTGGCTTTCAACATCAGCACCTGTTTGAAATATTTATTTATCTTGTTTCTGAAGCACTTTTTTGTAGCCACACTCAGCTTGTCCACAGAAACTAGAAAGTATGCAAATTAGATAGAGTCTTTTTTGGTCAGTTGTATTTTTTTGAAAGAAACAAGTAATTATATAGCTCATCTGTAGCATTAATGAACATCCCTTTAAGAAGTTATCTGAATTCTTCAACTTTTGATGGTGGCGTTTCTTGATAATTTGAATAATATCATCTTAGATAGTATGAAATTATGAATTATGATATAGCTGGAGAGGAATTTATTGTGAGCTTCACTCTGAACCTACTATCAACTGGACTGCACAGCACGACACATTTCTAAAGCACATTCGTTGTTAGTTACACCCCTTGAAAATGCTGCTTTTGCAGCACTTACGATTTTAGCTGATTTTACAAGTACAATAAATTTTTCTTAAATAGTTAATTGTGTAAAGCATATTTTATGACATTAGTGCTGTTAATTTAATGTATTATTTGTGATGTTGTGTAAATAAATGTGTTGGAGCTACAAACTGGTATATGTAGGTGATTGGACCTCTTGCTGACAAAGATCGAATTCCTGGGATTGATGTGGCCTTAAGTGATGGGGAAATGTGGATGTTTGGAGGCCATGAAATGCGTGTGCTAGATACTCCTGGGCATACGAGAGGTGTAGTTTAATAAGTCAACCATCTTTGGAAATTATTTGCACTCATAAATTTTTAGCTCCATACTATTTTTCTGGTTTGATTTTAATTTTTGGTCAATGAGCTTCTTCAGTAAAAAGTGAAATGCATTTTTTGGTTTTATCTTATTGCAATATATTGTGAGAAGAGTTTGAAAATGTGGGGTTTTTCTTTTTGTTAAATGGTAAGATCCAAAGTCACTTGGTGACAATGGGTGTGAATTTTGAAATTTTAATCATGTTTAGTTGGATTACTGGTCCGATTTGAAAAACATCTTATTCTAATTAGTAGTTATGTTTCATTATTACTTTGACTTTGTATGAAATGACATTATGGATGCTGGAGCCTGCACTGCTTGAAAATTTCTGCAGATTATTCTTTGAAGAAAGACTCTGTGGTGGATTGTGTGGTGAAGTGTTACAAGTGGCTGGCATGACTAATGGAGAGTTTGCAAGGGGACTTTGAACGCTTGCCTAATCTGCATTGCGAGCCGGGGACTTTGAAGTTAGACACAACCATTGCAATAGGGTTTTTGTCGAAAAGGGTTGCAGCCAAACCTGATGTGGAACAAGAGCCATCCAATGAAACATCTGAATCCAAAGCAACAACATCAGAGTGACTCACTACAGACTCACTCACCATAGCTGAAGGAGGAACTTTGCTTGCCGTATTCAAAAAGCCAGAAGAGACCAAAGCCGAAATTGGAGCGGGAGGCATCCCTCCTTATTCAAATTTAGCGGAGATTAAGAGGCAAGAGAAAGTAGAAGAAAACATTCATCAAGCACACACGTTATTTAGATTTATATTAAGATGCCATCCTCCATTTCATCTCATAAAATTGAATGTGAAATCAAGTGGCATGAGTGAGTAGGAAAACAACATTCAGCATACAAATGTATCTAATCCTCCCTTCATTGAGGTTACAAGAAGTTGAGGTGGGGTGGTACTTTCTCAGAGACAAATTTAAAGAAACCTTAGTAATAAGGTTGAAAAAGTTCAATAAGTTTGAGAAGGTGAGAACTTTGCTAAAGTTTGGGATGTTAAAAAGGTTTAAAAATCTTGGAAGCTATATAACATTCAAAATAATGCATAATATGAAAATGATATAAAATAAATATTGCAATTTCTCATGTTTGTATTAGTTTAATATTTAATAAAATATCATACAATATGTAATAATGGAACTTGCTCTTGAGTCTCCATAGTATATGCCTTAGGGCAACTAGGCTCTAAAATGTTAGTTTAACTTTAAACACTATGTTATCAAACCAACCCCTAAACTTGGCAGAATCAGGTAGAAAACATCTTGGATTCAAAATCAGAAATGGTACCTTGTGGAATTGAATAGGGTGTAGAATTTTGGTCTTGGAACATACCCGAGCGCTTCTGAGACCAAAAAGTGGCACCTTGGGCAATTCTGGAGAGTACTTGTGTTTTTAAAAAAAAAAAAAATTGGTCCTCAAGTTTGCAAGGCTGTAAGAATGCAAATATACAGAAATAGACTGAGCAGTTGAACCCTCCTCATCTTCATTGTTAGCAAAATCAATTGATGAATTGAGAAGAAATGAGGCTTTTTATAGGAAATCAGTCAACGTTTGAGAATATTCCTAATACCATAAATGTAAGAGAGAGCTAGCATTATTTTGGAATTGCTTTGAGTAGTTGAGGATAACAGTTTTGTTCTCCACATATTTTCTTTCACCTTTGTTGGTTTTTTGTAGGCTTCACGTTCTTTGTTGGGACAGTAACACAAATCACATGTTATTTTTTCTATAATTAAGATCCATCACCATGGATTTTTTGGGTCTGAATGAAAGAATAAAATGATCCCAACACGACAAGCAAGAGGATACCTTGATTCAAAATACATTTAAAGAGAGACATTTTCTCTCTGTTACCTATACTTAATTTACATTGCAAGACTACTATTATGAATATTTAATATTGAACAATGAATATCTATTATGACATTCAAGTTTGACAAATTGATATTGAAGTAGTATTTTTATGGATTGCTTTGTTCTATGCATGTTATGTGGTTATCTTAACTTAATACCTATTTTTAGTCTTATATATATACACCCAACCCCATTTTCTTTTGCCATACAAGTGTACTCAAATGCCTATATGTACTTGTACTTGTACCAGTAACTTAGTTTAAACATCTTCAAAATTAAAACTTTCTACATCACAAAATTCATGATCATTAGTACAATTAGTGTCAACATTTGGATCCAATCCATTTGCACTACCATTCAATTTTCCCTTTGTCCATCATGATTTTTAAAGCACATAGATTGGAAAATGAAACTTACATGACAAAAGGGTGGTTGATGTCAAAGTCGATGTGTTGACGTAATCTTGGTAGGTTTGGTCCAATATGTTTGAGCCACTTAAAAAAAATGAGGTTTGGCATATATTCTCAAGGTTCAGTGGAACCTTGTTACCATGAAAGAAACTATAGCTAGTTTTGACAGATAGAAAATAAGGACAAAGGTTTGTATGCATAGACCAAGGGATGGTGTTTGATTTTGGTTGAACTTGTCCTTCAATGGCATACATTTGTCAAGGTGTCATGAATAACTCATGACACCGTATATGGCGAGGCTCATTGTAGTTTGTTTCTATGCAATTGCATTTTAATCTACTTTGAGTCCAAGCCTCCAATGGTAAATCTAGACACTTTTGAGAAATAAGGGACTTATGCAAATCATGTACTTCCTGTCTTAGGTCCATACTTACCAAAGTTCCATCTCATCTTCAACCACATCTTGCAATTGGGAGCTCAAGTTCTTGTCATGCCTAATGTTTAACTGAATGATTTGATATATGCTGAGTATGAGCCAAATGCTGATCTTCTAGGTGTTCAACTTGACATGGAGAAGTTGTTGCTTGACCTAAGCCAATAAATAATCATGGAGTGTGTTGAACACAATGTAGACAAGATAGATAGAAACATCGCCAACAAGATTTATTTGGAGTTTGAGTAGTAGTCACTCAATGGGCCATTCTATGGGCACCCCTACAATGCCTATGTAATGTCTTGAAACTGGATATTTGGAACACTTGGCAAATTTTCAATAACAATGCATGAAATCAAAAGAGAATCACACAAATCATTGCAAATTGATTGATTAAACAATGAAATACTCCTCTAAATCAATTCCAGGAATTTTGTTAAACAGTATTCAGCATGCTGAAAGTAGACATTTCGTCGAACAGTTGGCTAGCAAGCTGAAAACACATAAAATAATTACCCGGGTTGAGTGACCAATTGTAGAATCAAATGATATGCTGAATTGGAACCAAATGTTGCTCCAAATAATTCCACTAAAGCTTTGACTTTCCACTGCTATGCTGCTGTAATATTTATTTGCAACTCAAGAATCATCCATAAATATTGCAGCAATCTTAAATGACTGAAAAACAGTCCCAAATAAATGTTGCAGCAGTCTGCACAACTTAAACAAAGTATGGCCAGCCTCAATATTAAATTTGCAAACCAAAAACAACCTTCCAAGATTGGAACAACTCTTTCCCACAATGGTACAACACTCACTAAATGTTAAAATCTTGACAAAAGAAAATATCTTTTTCCATTCATAATGCCACGATTCCTTTTAAATTAAATAAATCAGACCAATATTAAACATGGGCCCATATGATAGAAATTGTCTCCCCAAAAAGGTTGCAATATGAAAGGAGAGTGGTACGGCACTTAGTTTCCCTTCTAAAATATATGATTCTCTTTAAAACTCACTAACTCCTGAATTTTTGTCTTGTATGGCAGATTTTACTTTTTTCTAATAAGCTTCCAACCGTATATTAATCAAGGCAAAACATGTACGGCAGCCTTTATCCCTTTCATGAAAGATGCGATTCTTTTCCTTTTTAATTTCAAATCAGCTTTCTTCTTACCAATATTTGGTACGGCCGGGCTGGGAATGGTATGGCCCAAGTCTGTCTTGCAATAAAAAAGGTACGACTGGTCTTTAGGGCCAACAATATTGCCTTTTCCTTCATACAATTTTTTTTGTAAAATATTTCAATGAAAATACATAAACTTTCACAATTGGAAATTGGCCCAATTCTGAAATAATAAAATTATCTGCTTTTCAGCATATACCATAAATAACAAAATTTGCTTGCAAATGAATTTTCACTAAATCTCAACCCAGAAATCCTCCGCGAATCAAAATACCAATTTAGAAATTATTTTCGCTTTTCAACACAAATCTCGAAATTGCCAGCATTCCGCCAAATCTTCAAAACACAAAAAATCCTGAAAACTTCACACAAATAACATAGGGCACAAATCGTTCAACTTTGCAGGTATCCACTCAATCAGCTAGGTGGGTTTTCGTCCACGAAACTGATGGCCAAAAGGGTTTCCGTCTTTCGGCTAAAGAATGGACCTGGTTCAATCTCCCAAATAAATAAGGGTTTCATAAAATGTTCAGCATGAATCAAATGATTCCTCTCAGCGTCCTTTTATAACACCAGTCGAACTTTCCAGAAGTTATATTTTAATTTCACTTTTAATAATAATCTTTCAGCTCCAAATAAGTGACTTTATTTTATTAATTACTTTTCGAGTCCTTAAGTCACTTAAAATTCACCTTTATAAATAAGATATAAGTTGTCTTTAATTCACCTTTTGACAACTTAAATATTAATTTTTTAATATTTTAATTATTTCCGCAAATTGCCCAAAGTTGTGGAAAATACAAAAATAGTCTGAAAGTGGATTCTGATAATGCCAACATACTTTGAATGTCATGCCCCTATACTAATCATTTATAATTAAATCAATTATGCATTATTGAAAATATGAATGACATTAAAATATTGATTAAATATATTAAGTATTATATAATCCTTGAAGCAATATTATAAATTAATATAATATATAAAATAATTATTAAATATAAATATCAAAATAAATATTATATAATAATAATACATAACTATAAATATTAATAATTAAATATTATTATAATAAATATAAATTACATATTATAAGTTAATCATTCTAAATATTATACATTAAATTATATAAACTAAATATTTTTTAATATTATAAGGGGGGCCCACTTCCCTTAAAAGCAGCACCCAAAAGTCCTTATGAAAGAAAGCAGCGATGCTTTAGAAGCATTAAGAAATACTATATATATGTGCAACGAATAATCAACATAAACATTAGTTTGGCTGCAAATCATATACTTTAAATAATGTGGCAATTAGTGCATTGACTGAAGTCGGCAAATACTAAAAGAAGTATCACTTGGGAAAAGCTACGTCACCCTCCACAAAAGGCAGAGCTATGATATTTAAAACGGAATCCATTATTTCAAAAGGCACCTCACTGGAGATACACAGCAGAAAAATGAAATGAATTTTTATCACTCATTTTCATCTTCTTAAATAATATGTTACCACCGAAGAACATGGGATCCGGGATAAACATTACAATATGGTCAATATAAATTGGAACTATATGCAATATTCTTTGGTTCTGTTTAAGGATATGAAGGCATCAGCAATAATGTCACTGAGATATTGTTGGAACATCTTTGATTCTCTCATAATCGATAAGAACTTGCAGAAATCTCTGTCCAAGAATTACAACAGCAAGTAAGCATCTTCATATTATTCTTATTCTCTTTGTCTAATCGGCTGTCATACTGGCCCAGTTATGAAAAAATTGTTATTTCTATTTCATTCATGACTATGATAGCATTTGTTCTTATACAGTCAATCGCCGATAATATAACGTGTAGTCAATCATACTCATTTGCTCATAATAATTTTTTTTGTATCAGTTATGATAAACTCTGATTTATGAACAGTAATATGCTTGTTCTCATAAATGTATGGATTATGATATCTCTGATTTATGAACAACAATCATATGCCTGTTCTCATCAATGCATCTGTCCTAATAACCTTGATTTATGCACAACCATTCTTAGTAATGCAATGTGTACATTCCATTATCCATCATGATATAATCATCATGAATAATGAAATGTAAACAGTCATATAGATTGATCATTTATACTATATCTATTATGCAATAATTCAAGTGATTTATCTTGTAAACAATTATGTATAATGCTATGTGATTTGCTAACCTCATATGAGAGGTGAAAGGAAAAGTACCAAGAGGCCACATGGGTAATATTAAGGCCTTTGTCACATGAGGTATAAGGTACCAATGATGCAAATGATCCTTATCACATATATAAGGTACCCATAGTGCAAGGATAGTGATGTATAGGCCTTGGTTACTTGATGTAAGGCATCATGAGTACCAAGGAGTCTCATAGAGGCCTTGACTCTAAGGTATTAAGGATACCGCATTGAGTCTAAGGATAGAGACATTAGAGCCCCATAGTGGATACGGTCACTCTCCCCTAATCTCTCATAGGTTGTTAACAAATGACATATGAATAGATAAATAGATTGCAATGTATATTGATGAAAATCATAGATCATGTAAAATGTCATGATAAGAATATGCAAGGCATATTGATGATGATCACGAGAGCAACATGTGAGATGTTAATGATATGCAAGGCATAGTGATCATAAGAATAGCATGTGAAATATGAATGATAGATAATATGCTTTAAAGCAATCACAAGATTAATAAGAATGATATGCATTGGAAATGATCATAGATTAATAATAGTGATTTGCATTTGAAAGTAATCATAGCATTGATCATAGCAATGTATTGATAGTAATCCATGATGAACTAAGTTATGAGTTGACATTTGATTATAGAAAGGATAAAGACATTGTTATTATGTAAATTATTATGGCTTTAAATGAAAATGTACTAATGTTCTCTTGTTGCAAGTTGAAATTTGTGAACAAGGTAAAAGGAATCTTGACTTGTAAGAAGGGGACATTACACTGAAGCTCACTGGCGATCCAACTTAATGCAAATTGATATTTTTCAAAAATAGAATACTTCTTCAAGAAGTGTGGAAAGCACCCATAATGTTGAAATTGCACCCGAAAAGAACCAATGGACTTATTTTGATCCTCTGAACACAATGCCATTGACTAAAATCCATTTCAAAAAGGCTGGCACTCTCCAAGAAAGTTGGAGCTTCCAAAGATGTTGGAAAGGCTATAAAAAGAAGACATTACAACCTAGAAACTCTAGGTTGTGAGTTACAAGGAAACAAGCCCAGTGATCATTGAAGAGGAGTTGGAAAAACAACAAATTAAGTTTTCAGCTTTTAAGGGCTCTAATTGCACGGGGATTAAGCCTTTCCACACTCCATGATCGATTCTTTCAATGAGAGACTCCCTTGACTTTTGTTTCCATGCTATGGCGAGATAGTAGTAAGACATTATAGTCACCCATTTCGTGGTGTAACAACCCACTATTTGATTGTTCCTTGCCCTTTGAACAATGAACGAGTTGGAGGATAGTGTTATCTACGAGATTAATAGCCAAGACAAATAAGGTATTCTTAATTCCATGGTCCAATATTGACAAGCACACCTCCAATAGATAAACCCAACAATGGCTTCCTCTCCCTCATGGTCCAATATGACAATTAGTGTTGGTGAAAAATCATATTTTCACTTTTACATAAGTTAATTAGAGAGATTCTTTTTCTATTTTGAGCCTTATGACATGTGTCATAGGCTTTCTTTTCTCTTGAGAGCATTGTGACATGTGTCACATGCTTTCTTTCCCTACTTTGTCTATTCTTGGACAGTGGTTGTGTATATCCTTTGTATTTATTTTTGAATAACGCAATAGGAATGTGAAGCACTAATTCACGCATGCATTTGGCTTTTGCAATATTTTCTTGCAGCTCTCTCGTAGAAAATTTCCAGCAGATGATCTTGGCCCCTGTGAGTCCTTGTATGACTCTAACATGGTATCAGAGCTCCAGATCTGTCAGTTTCTTCTCAAATCGGAGAGGGTTTTAGCCATGAGCAGATAATATGTGCATCTTGGAGCAAAACAGACCTCACGGTTGCGCTCAGAAGGTGTCAAAACCTCTATTTTCATATAAGGCACTCTATATTTTGCTAACATAAAATTTTTGGGCATTTTTTGGGTTTGGTTTTTTATGTGCAGGGAAAATCCGTACGACTACCTCTATTTCCATGCCAGATTTTTTGTATAGTTGCCTCGATTTCCATGCCCAATTTTAAGCTTATTTTGATTTTCGAGCTGCCTCAATTTGCGTGTCAATTTTTTTTGAATTTGCCTCGATTACCATGCTAGATTGTCTGTATGACTGCTTCCATTTCCGTGCCAAATTTCTATACAGTCTGCCTCGATTTCCGTGCCACCTCAATATTTGAATCTACCTCGATTTCCGTGCAGCACTCATGTGCAGGCCTAAAAAGGTAGTTTTATTCCAGAGGCCATAACTTGAGCATACGGACTCGAAAATTGGCAAACGAAAAAGTGTTGGAAAGCTAGTTCTGAGCAGTATCCAGTAATGCTGGTCTTTTTCCCAGATTTTTCTGTTTGAAACCTGTTTTTGCTGTTTGAAGTCAAGGCATCATTTCTGGCTTCCGAGCTCCGTTCTTGCGCCCAAAATTTTCGTTTTTCGAAAACGAATAGGCGTTGGAAAGGTATCAGAGAGCTCTACATAGCCATCTATGTTATTTTTTCAGATTCAGCCCCAAGTATTTTTTATTCAGTTTGTCAATTTTATGGCTTCTGTTGGATATCCTGGACATGCTGCCTCTTGGAAAGGTTATGTTTGCTTTGATAGGCTTCTGTTATCAGCATAAATCTATTTGCATGTTTTGATCTCTATCATTTTGAGGAGGTATCATGGGTTTTGCCACTCATCCTTCTATGGTCAATCTGACTAAGGACAATTATGAGTCTTGGCAAAGAGGCATCCTGATACATCTCAGGTGGCTACATCTTTTGCCTCATCTTTATGGGCTCATACCTGAACTAGAGACACCTATGAAGAAATCTGTTTGGGGTAACAATCGAGATCATGTTGTAGGTTTAATTTGTATCACTGTTGATTATAATATTGTGTGTGATCTTCCCATCTATGAGAGTCCACACACACTTTGGACAAAAATTTGGGAGTTGTATGGAGACCCTCATGTCTCACCATTTCCAAATGATCCTACAACATATTGCCTCATTCCACTTGAAGATGCAGATAATATACCTTATGATGATGATACTTTGGAGGAGCTTGAGTATACGGCATGTCTTGAATGTTCAGAGATAGAGACCTCTCTTGCTCCCTCTTCTCCTCCTGTTGAGATCACATCTTCTTCATCACCTGTTGCTACTTCAGAATTCAGTGTTGCATCATCATTGGCTTCTAGTAATTCTGTGCAGCAAGTCAATATCAGTCTTTCAGATCCACCTCATTGGGACTTTTATCTTGTAGACATATCATCCTTGTTTGTGGAGTCTCACATTGCTGATTTGGAGGACACATTTGAGGGTTTATCTCTCTTGTTTGATGCTATCTCAATTGGCTTTGCATCACCACCTTCATCTTCTGTGTTTCCAGATGCAGTTCAGATCACATCCTCTCCTGGTTGTTCTCTAATTGGGCAGACAGTTTTTATTTTGGAGAAGACATATTTTCCCAGTATGAGGTCACTTGAGTTACATTCAGAGGCACACATTTCGACATCGATTCCCTTTTCATCCAAAATGTGGAAATGGCTTCTACATTCACCAGTGGATTTGTTTCTTCTGAAAGGGAGAAATGTTGTTTGTAGGCAGTGGATTGGATTCTGTCTTCAAGATCTCTTCATTGGTTCTGGAGCTTCTTCTTGGAGGGGATTCATATTCTCTATTCGCTTTCTCTTATGGGGGGGCACTCATGATTGTACTCTTGTGATGGATTCATTCCATGGGGGGTCTTAGTGTCCTTCCATCACATGTTCTTGTACTTTCTTTTTGTTTTTTCTCTCCTTTGGAGAGGAGTTTTCTCCCACTGGGTTTTTCTCCTTTTCTCCACCTTATGAGAGATTCTTGTTGTTCATGGGTACCTAACATGGCCTTTGTTGCCGGGACCCATCTTTCTTTCTTTCTTTTTAGCTTGTGTAATCTTCCTAAGTTGCACTTATGGGGGGTGTTGGTGAAAAATCATATTTTTACTTTTACATAAGTTAATTAGGGAGATTCTTTTTCTATTTTGAGCCTTATGACATGTGTCATAGGCTTTCTTTTCTCTTGAGAGCATTGTGACATGTGTCACATGTTTTCTTTCCCCACTTTGTCTATTCTTGGACAGTGGTTGTGTATATCCTTTGTATTTATTTTTGAATAATGCAATGAGAATGTGAAGCACTAATTCATGCATGCATTTGGCTTTTGCAATATTTTTTTGCAGCTCTCTCTTGTAGAAGATTTCCAGCAGATGATCTTGGCTCCTGTGAGTCCTTGTATGACTAACAATTAGGACAACACTTTCTCTTGATATGCTCTCTTGCCTAATTGTGTTTGTTTTAGACAGTTGTTTTAGTTTCTGGTCTTGTGTCCAATTTAGTAATATTTTTATGTATTCTAATGTTTGACCCTTATGTGCCTAAGGATAATTCTCTAACCATTTTGCAATCAAAATGTTTTCTGTAGTATAACACTTTCTATAGGTTGTAAAGAAGCTTATGAGATATGTCTTTATAGGTTTATGAAGTTATAGAAATGCAAGTGATTCATAGACTGAGTTAGAACTATGCCAAAGTTTACAATACATAGTATGCCAAAGTTCACAATACATACAATTGTTTAGGTTTGTTTAATCATTTGAAGTATTGGTGTAGAAAGCAAATATTCACTAAAACCAAACAAATATTTTCACGTGTAGTAAAACAAAAGAAAAAAGAATTCCAAACAACTATCGATATCTTATTGATCTTGAATGACTCCTATATTTTTTTTCAGTCGTTTCTTCAAAATAATGTTGTGCATTTGGATACTTTTGTGTTGGTTTGAGTGCTTGTCAAATGCAAATGTGAATTTCGTAAAGGTTCAAAATAAAAGGGCTGATTCTTATTTTTGGCTTAATGTATGGATTTAATCAACATTTTATTCTTCTTAGTACTTACCATGATCAGTATCAATTATAATATATATGTAGTGTTTAATTGACTTCCTATTGTTTGAATAATTTGTAGGTCATGTAAGCTTTTATTTTCCAGAATCTAGAGCAATATTCACTGGAGATACGCTTTTTTGCCTGGGCTGTGGAAAACTTTTTGAAGGATCTCCAGAGCAGGTTTATCTTTCTTCCCATTCTCTCTCCTCAAGATTGTGACATGAAAAGTATATATTTTGTTTACCATGTATCACAAGAAAATTGTTGCTTACCTTGTAGATGTGATGCCTAACCTACCATTACATATCTAAAAGATACCTAAGAATCAAGAAGAAAAACATAGAATAAGGGTGTAGGAGGCATCATTCATTTCTTCTCCAATGTATCTTCCACATCAGGTTGTACCTAGTAGGATCATTGTTTTCAAGGATAGGGCTTATTGCTTCTAGCTTCCCTATTTCAATGAATATATGATTGAATGCCTTTATTTGCTACATCTAGGAGGACTTATAGTTACAGATGATCTATCAAATGGTTGAAATTTTCCTCAACGCTAATCTCTTGTCAATTATGTATTGTGTTGTAATGGAATTTCACTCGTTATATATATATTTTATAATTCACAATTTTATCTTTTCAGTGCAGATGCTAAGTGCTTTGTCTTGGTTGCACATGATAGCCAATAAGTAGTTGGTGGTATGGAAATTGCTATCATATTTTTTCCACGCTTCATTTTACCAGACTTAGAGTTGCATGGAAATAAATTAAGTATCAGATATAGATATGGTGAATTTTGAAGACCCCTTAATACAGATCCAGCTAGATATGGCAATTTTAAAAATTGACATATGCTCACATAGAGCATAATGTTACAAATATTTATTTATAAATTTTGTTTTTTATATTTTTAATTGATCGTAATTCGGATTGAAATAGTTGCTTGAGCAACAAAAATGTCTTTCAACCAAAGTCGCCTTAGATTCATATTTCTTTGCTATATTGATTTTGAAGCCAACAACTGGTTTGCAGTGCTGAAGATGACCTTGGGTTGGTCTAGAACATCATAGGGAAGTTAGAAAATGGAGTAGATGAAGAAATGAAGTATTTTATAGTTGGTGATGAGATCGCCACTTGTGGGAGGGAGTGGTTTCGTAATTGCATTTATGTAGGAGGCAATTTCGTAAATGCCTTGGCAGTTTTGTGTTGATTGGGATGATTACATAACCACTGATTTGTAGGAATTGACGATTCCGTAATTTTGTCTTGCGGGGGTAGGGTAGTGGCTATAGATTTCTCTTCCACTCCCATCTGATTGTTCAAAGGAAAATGCCAATTTGAAGCATGTAAGATGTAAAAATAAGTCCAAAACACTGTGCAAAGCTTGGCACTAGTGAGATTCTTGGATTTTCCCAACTTTTTGGAGCAGTGGATTGATGAACAATGTTCCATGGAGTTGCAGGTAGGGTATGGATGCAGAGCTTGGTTATTGGGTGCCATAAGTTTAGGTTTTTCCCTAGAGAAATTCACTAAAATGTAGTGATTTGAGGAGCTGGAGTAGCTCACTTTGGCTGGAGTTTTCACCCATCAAGGGTTTCTCCAAGGTAAATTTGTGTCTATAGTCATTATCTTGCTTATTCCATTTTGTTTCAAGTAAGATACCTAATCAGATCTGCCCTAAATTTCTTATTTTTCTTCTTGTCAAACCCTAAATCTGAATTCTGATTTTTCTATTTCTGAATTATAAATGATCTTGGACAGTGAATATACATGTGCCAAAATGCTCAAATAGACATGCCAATCATGTACTCTTATGAAAATAACATCAACCATGAATTCAACCACATAATTTGACCATTCAAGTGCAAAGCAAATGACCTATAATTCTGATTTCTGAATATAAATGTCTGCTGCTACAAATTAGCTTATTCTGATTGAAATTACATCAAATGTGTAGGGCTCAAACATGCCCAAACATAGCCCAGATTTCTGCTCTTACAAATCAGACCTAAACATAGGTTTATACATACCAAAAATGGCGAAGAATGATGTCTAATAGAAAACCCTAAATGGGCAAATACTCCAAATAGGCGACGCTCTCCATGAAGATGAAAAATGGCATGCACAAGGAAGGCGGCAGCTAGGGTTTGATCAACAAATGCTCCAAAAAGTGAAATCGCCCTCCTTGGGAAGTGGCGCTCAACCTAGGGTAAACCCTAGCAAGTATCTTCGCTGAAATCTTTGCTCAAAACCCTCCAAAAGATGGCGCTTCAAATCTGATCTAAAATCTGAATATATCTTCAACCTCCAAATTGTATTTGGCCACAAATCTCACAATTTTAGCCCTAGCGTTTCTTCTCCAAATCTGCAGAAATAAATGTCTTTGAAGCTCCTTCACCAAATCTCCAATGAAGCGCAAATGTGAACTCTGTATGAATTCACTTCCAAGATGGAATTGGGTTATCGTCCAATCCACCAATATTCCTAAGGGTTTTCGTCCTTGGAATATGCTGAACCAAAGTTGCAGCCACAAGAGAAAATCTCTAATGAAGAAAATTTGATATGAATGGATGATTGAAATGACTTCCAAGTGCCTCCTTTTATAGCCATCAAATGACCAACTCCTCTTGACTGACCTCCCTCCTAGCCGACCTCCTTTTGGCTATTTATTTTATTTTATTTTATTTTCTTCTTCCCACTTGGCCGACCTCCATTTGGTAATCTATTTTATTTTATTTTATTTTCCTTTTCTTTATTTACCAAGGGCGCTCATAAATAGTAAGGTCATTTCACTTTACAACTAGGTCCAGTTTTATTAATTAAATATAAATAATCCTAATTGACTCAAGATTATTTAGTATTTAATTTATGATATTATTCCCTACAAAACCCGACTTTAGCCTACGGGAATAAAATAGGTTAGTCGACTCCAATGGGTGATCACTCAGAAAAGGGACATTACAGTCCTCCCTTCCCGGAATTGCTTGCCCTCAAGCAATTGCAAACCTGGATGCTGCAGAATCTGTTCACCTTCCCAAGTGGCATCCTCAAGTGGCAAGTCTCTCCATCTAACCAAATACTCCTTGATCACCCTATTCCTCAGCCTGCGCTCCCTAACATCCAGTATAGCATCAGGAACCAGTATGAGTTTCCCCTCCTCATCCAATGGTGGAAGCTCTAGAGAAGATGTAATATGCTGTCCAATTGCCCTTTTGAGGCAAGATACATGAAATACATTATGAATTTGGCTACCCTCAGGCAACTCCAACTCATATGCAACTTCTCCAACTCTCCTCACGATCCTGTAGGGGTCATAGAACCAAGGTTTTAGCTTTTCTGCACCACTCGTCTTCAGTGTAGACTGTCGGTATGGCTATAGGCACAAGAAAACTAAATCACCAACCTCAAATGTCCTCTCCACCCTGTGCCTATCTGTTGATTTTGAGCACGGTGTAGATTATCCTGAAGTGCCTTAAGGATATCCTGACTATCCTGCATCATTTGTCTAGCTCTGGGAGCTCTGCTGTCATCAAATGCTAAGTGTAATCTAACTTTTCCCAACAATAAAAATAAAATAGATGTAACCTAATTAATTCCAGCAATAGAAAATAAGTATGTTGCAATTTATTTAAGGAATAAAAAACATGTAAATATTTCGAACATTAATAAAGCAGAAGCCACAATATTTAATCACGGAAACAATATGAACAGTGACCAAAATGACAAATTAACATGGAAATAATAAATTATATTGCCTTGGAATAATACATATCTTAATAGTTTGTGGAGAGCTGCTATCTCGCACACAGAGGTAGGGTTATAGGTCCTGACTTTTCCTGGCACAAACACCCCTAGAGGAAAAGGTTTTTGTACAAAACCAAACTTGCGATCACGGCATAAAACTCAGCCCTGGCCAGGACACTCCCGGGTGTACGCTGTACCTCGAGTTGGACACACGTATGCCCCTTCTCCCAATGTTTAAATGCCAGCCAGGACCTAAACCTTCACTTTGGTGTCTTCCAATTTTTGTATTGCTCTTTCCTTTTGCTTTTTCCTCCCTGTATATCTTCCCGTGTCAATTATCTTACGGGTTTATATAATATTCCAAGGGTGGTTACAACAGTCATACCCATTCACAACGACAATAATAATGTTTAATTAAAACTTTACAGACTTTATTTTCTCTTTTACTTTTTCATAGGGAAAAAGTCCCGTAACAATTCTCCCCCTGTAATTTAGCTGCTGCCCTCAGTAGCTTAATGATTTCTTGTATCACACACACAAATATAACAACTTTAGTTAAACAAATGTGGATATTGATCCTTAATAAAATCAACATTTTCCCAAGTAGCACTATCATTATCACAATGACTCCATTTAATTTTTACTTCATTTATAGTCCTATTTCTCAATATTCTGGATTTTTTTCAATTATTCTTTCTGGTTCAATTTTAAATTCACATGAAGGTTCAATAGAAATACTTTTCCAATCAATAACATGATCTACATTATATACATATTTCTTAAGTAAACTCATATGAAATACATTATGGATTTGTAATGAGGCGGTAAGGCAAGTTTGTAAGCAACATCACCTAGTTTTTCTAATATTTCAAAAGGTCCACAAAAACAAGGAGCTATCTTAGAATATTTACCAAGTTTTAATGAACTCCTTTTGGGTTTGACTCTAAGAAAAACATGTTCACCAACCTCAAAAATTTGGTTAGACCTTTTGGCATCAGCCCAACTTTTATACCTATCTTGGGCAGCCTTCATATTTTGTTTGGCTTTATGAATAATGGCTTCCATTTCTAACAAGTTTTCATTCTCATACCAAACTTTGTGGACAGGATCAGACGAGGAGATGGGTGTATTACAATTTCGACTATAAACAACTTCAAAAGGTGACATCTTAATGGTTGAATGATACCTTTGATTGTATGCAAACTCTACTAAGTGTAAATAATCTTCCCATGACCCAGGTTTATCCATGGTATACATTCACAACATATCTTCTAGGATTCTATTAATTCTTTTAGTTTGACCATCGGACTCAGGGTGATAGGTAGTGCTAAAATTTAGGTGGGTACCAAGTTCTGTAAATAGAGATTTCTAAAAAGAAGATGTGAACCTAGGATCTCGATTTGAAATAATATTTTTTGGAAGTCCATGTAACCTAACAATCTCTTTGACAAAAATATGGGCAATATCAGAAGTAGAGGACTTTATTTTGATAGGTAAGAAATGTGCCATCTTGGTTAATCTATCCACTACCACAAAAATAGAATCATGTCCTTTACGTGTTCGAGGTAGCCCAGTAATAAAATCCATACTAATTGACTCCCACTTGCAATTGGGGATAGACAAGGGTTGCAAGAGACCTTGAGGTTTACATTGTTTCGCTTTTACCTTTTGAGAAGTTAAACATTGTTGAATGTAGGTACGAATTTCAGTTTTCATTTGAGGTCAAAAGTAGTTTTTCCTGATGGAAAGATGGGTTTTTTGGAATCCAGGATGTTCGGCTATAGGTATGTCATGAGAATCTTTTAATATTTGCGATTTAAGGTCAGGTAGATTGGGAATGCATAATCTTCCTTTGTAGTAAAGGAGACCATTGCTACTTAGCAAATAATTTTCTATTCGATCCTTTAGATGGACATTAGGAGATTGACTTTGCAGACCTTCATAAATTGGTTGGAAATAATTATCAATGGATAATTTGGATTTTATGTCTTGTTCAATTTGACTTCTCTCCAAGGTTATAGCATTAACACAATCATTTTCGACTTAAGGCATCTGCCACTATGCTTTCTTTTCCAGGAACATATTGGATGGTGAAATCATATTCAGTTAAGAGTTCCATCCATCTTCTTTGTCTCATGTTAAGATGAGGTTGAGTAAAGATGTGTTGAAGGCTATGATGATTAGTTTTTAATATAAACTTATTCCCTAATAAATAATGGCGCCACACTTTTAAAGCATGGACAATGCCTAATAATTCAAGATCATGGATCGGATAATTTCTTTCAGCTGGTAACAATTTTCTAGATTCATAACATACTACTCGGTGATCTTGCATTAGAACACCACCGATACCTGTACCACATGCATCGGTGATCACCACAAAAGGCTTGTTAAAATTTGGAATACAAAGAATGGGTGCAGATGTTAATAGAGTCTTTAGTGTATTGAAAGCTTTATCACATTCTGGGGTCCAATTATAGCTTTGCTCTTTCTTGGTTAGATCGGTCAAAGGTGCAGCTATTTTGGAATAGTTCTTAACAAAACGACGATAAAACCCAGACAATCCTAGAAAACTTTTGACTTCGTGAGCATCCTTTGGAATAGGCCAATCTTGAATTGCCTTAATTTTAGCAGGGTCGGGTGAAATACCCTTCTCAGAAACTACATGCCCTAGGTAAGATATTTTTGATTTAAAGAATTCACACTTGCTAAGTTTGGCATATAACTTATTCTTTCTCAAGGTTTCTAGTACCATCCTAAGATGTTCATGCCCTTCCTCATTCTTTGAGTATATTAAGATATCATCTAAAAAAATGATCACGGATACATCTAGAAATGGTTGGAAGATATCATGCATCAAGGTCATAAAGGTTGAAGGTGCATTGATTAGACCAAAAGGCATCACTA
The DNA here is from genome assembly GCA_027924645.1 of Cunninghamia lanceolata. NCBI lineage: Eukaryota > Viridiplantae > Streptophyta > Pinopsida > Cupressales > Cupressaceae > Cunninghamia > Cunninghamia lanceolata. The sequence goes on along the minus strand of BSBN01001272.1, from coordinate 10,743,669 downwards.
CAAATTCATAATGGCCATATCGTGTTCGAAATGCTGTCTTGGGAATGTCAGATTCTTTGATGCGGATTTGATGATATCCTGATCTTAGATCTATTTTAGAGAAACATTTGGCACCATGTAATTGATCAAGGAGATCATCAATTCGTGGTAAAGGATACTTATTTTTGATGGTTAATTTATTTTGTCTGTAGTCTATGCATAGTCTCATGGTTTCGTCTTTCTTTTTGACAACTAATACAGGTGCACCCCAAGGAGAGACACTTGGTCTTATCTTACCTTCCTTAAGTAATTGTGTTAATTGAATTTTTAGTTTGGTTAACTCAGGGATTGATTGACGATACGGTGCTTTGGAACAGGTTCTGCCCCAGGAACTAGATCAATTGCATGTTCTATAGATCGTTTAGGGGACTGTAAATTATTTAATTCTTCAGGAAATACATCTTTGAATTCTTGTACCACAGGTTTAATATTAATGTCCATTTTAAATTTATCTCCTATTTGAAAAAGCATTGCACAAATTTTTTTACATTTTTTCCTTGCACTACGCTTGACTTGCATGGCTGAAATAGTTTTAATGTGAAGAGGTCTTTTCTCCCCCCTGTAAAATGCGACATGTCCTCACGTTAGAGTTTAGGATAACTTGTTTGTTTTCACAACCTAGGAAAGCATTGTTTTTCTCTAGCCAACTCATACCTAGTATAGCATCATATGTACCAAGATTTAGTATATGAAATTGATCATGTGTTACAAAGTTATCTAGTTCAAATTTTAGATTTTCAATCATTGCACCAGTTTTTCTAACTACTCTACCATCTACCATTTCGACAGCTAAAGGTTCAATTGATTTAGATGTAATCTTTAGTTGTGCTACAACCCTAGGAGAAATAAAGTTATGACTACTTCTTGAATCAACAAGAAAAACAATGGGATGACCATTTATAGAGCCTTTGATTATAATTAGAGAAGGTTGGTAATGTACGGTACCTGTACCTATGGCAGCGTAAATCTTCATGTTTGTGGGAGTGGAAGCTTTGCCGTCTTGATTTTGTGATTTGCACGTATGATCATCTTTACGATGATTTTTACCACATTTTCCACAGTGAGGATATAATTGAGGACAATATTGTTGAATATGATTCTCGCCACAGTTCCAACATTGGATTTTAGAGGGTAGGGGCTTATTTTTGTTAGAGTGGAACATTTTGGTGGATCGACAATGCACTGAGTTCTAGCTTGGAAAGTGTCTTCCTTGATTGAAAGTTCTCTTATATGATTCCTCTCTGTCTTTTACGACTTTCCCTTTTTTGTCTTGCAATTTGGTGGTAAGTTTAAAAATTTTCAGCGATTTGTGCTGCTTCATCTACTGAAATTGGCTTACCACACCATACTGGAGCTTTGTATTCATCTCTCAAACCATTTATGAATCTAACAACACGATCATGTCCTTCGATGAATGGCACAAACCTATTAAGTCTTTCAAAGTTTTGTTTGTATTCATTCACGGATTGAAATTTTTGTTTTAGTTCAAAGAATTCATTCTTCTTTTCTTGTAGAAAGTAATCAGAAAGGTATTTCTGTTCGAATAATCGTTTGAATTGTGACCATCTTATTTCGTTGGCCAGTAGTTTTGAAGATCGGATTGTGTCTTGCCACCAATTTAATGCACTACTTTTCAATTGATAGGCGGCAATTCTAGTCCTAGCATAACTACTTGTGTTTTGTAGGTCAAAATATCTTTCTAAATTGGTTAACCATTGCTCGGCTTCCTCGCCTATACCGGTATCACCATTATATTCGGGAAGCTTGATCTTACGAGCAAAATTATCTAATTCCTTGTGTTTGTTTGTTATCTTCCAAGGATTCTGATTCCGGGGTGTGAGAAGTGTTATTACTGGAAGTTGAGTCTTTCTCGGACGATGCTGGTTGTTTCTTAGTACTTTTTGTTTTACTTTTGCTCCTCTTTCTACTTGAATGCCTAGCTGACTTTGAACTTTTGTTTTCTGATAATTCTACATTGTTAGGTCCCTTTTGTTCTTTACTAAGTTGTTGCACTTGGGCAGCTAATACGGCGATTTCCTGCATTAACGCTTGGTTGGTTTTCTCTAAAGCTTTATAAGCTTTTTGGTTGCTCTCAGACGACATTGTGATAGGTCAATCTGTATTCAATAATAAATAAAATAAAAATTTAATCAAGATGTGTTCGGTATCAAATTGTTCCTTATGTATTCCTATTTAGACAAGCAATTGTTTTGGTCAATTTTCAAAAAAATGTATAACTCCCTTGCGAATGTTATAAATTTTGTTTAAAGAACTTAGCTAATAAAAATTACTAGTTTTGTTTCATTGCCATGAGTTTAAATTACAAAATCATATTGTGGTCTAATGGTAAAGTTTTTGTTTCTATGCTTGAGGTTTCGAGTTCAAGTCTCAATGTGATATTTTAAAACTTGAATTAAAAATTTGTAATGCCAGTTTAAAAATTAGTTTGATGGTAAAAATAAAAACCAACTTAGTCTTGAATTATATATTTTGCATTAACAAAAAAATCAGTTTGATGGTAAAAATAAAAACCAACTTAGTCTTGAATTATATATTTTGCATTAACAATTATTGATAAAAATAAAAACCAACTCAGTTTTGAATTATATATTTTGCATTAACAATTACTAATAAAAATAAAATTAAAACCGTGACTATAAATTTGACTATAAATTTTACTTTTCAAAAAAAAAAAAAAAAAATTTCAACTAAAACCCTGACAATAAATTCAACTATAAATTTTACTTTTCAAATATAAATTTTACTTTCAAAGATAACTAATTTTACTTGATAAATAAAATAAGGTATTAATATATTATTTGTTTCCTAACAATTTTACTTTCTCAACTATAAATTTTAATTTTTCAAACAAAGATAAATAACAAAGATAAATAATAAAATAACCTAACAAGTAAGGTATTAATATATTATTTACTTTTCTAAAAAACCTAACAAAAAATTTTTCTTTCTCAAGAATAAATGTTACTTTTCAAACAATGATAAATAAAAATAATCTTACTTAAACAAAAATAACCTCAAACACTCTTGTCCTAAATTTTCTAAGCTTCAAAATATATATCACCTTCCAAATAATTAAAATTATTAAAGAATAACGTGTATTTAGGGTTATGTTAAAATAATTCAGGCCTTTCTTATCACGTTAGCGTTTGGAGATTAATAGATTGAAGAGTGTTAAGATTAAAAGTTTGGAATGGAAGTGTTTCTCCTGTTGTGAACTCTCAATCCAAAACAAGAACCAATAATTTTATTGTTGTCCCCTCACAAACCCAGACAGGCTCTAATTGATTTGACTTTAATAATTTTATGCAGCAATAATCCAGTCATACAAGATTATACTGTGCAAAATAGTGTTTTCGGAAATTCAAATGGCTACCAACAGGATAAGAGAAAATATATATATAGTAATTAAAATTTCAAAATTTATGGATTGGAGTGACACTTTAGAAGTACGAATATAAGATTTGATTATATTATTATTGTAGACATGATATTTCCATAGTCCATGATGCAAAAAAGCAATACACTGTTATGCCAGAAGCTTACTACTTATATTATTATTATTATTTTGTCTTTCTAAAAAGGGTAATTAATAATCTAAAGGATCTAATGGCTCTGATACCTAATGTAATCTAACTTTTCCCAACAATAAAAATAAAATAAATGTAACCTAATTAATTCCAGCAATAGAAAATAAGTATGTTGCAATTTATTTAAGGAATAAAAAACATTTAAATATTTCAAACAAGAAGCCACAATATTTAATCATGGAAACAATATGAACAATGACCAAAATCATAAATTAACATGGAAATAATAAATTATATTGCCTTGGAATAATACATATCTTAATAGTTTGTGGAGAGCTGTTATCTCGCACACAGAGGTAGGGTTATAGGTCCTGACTTTTCCTAGCACAAACACCCCCGAAGGAACATGTTTTTGTACAAAACCAAACTTGCCTTCACGGCATAAAACTCAGCCCTGGCGAGGACACTCCCGGGTGTACGCTGTACCCTGAGTTGGACACACGCTATGTGCCCCTTCTCCCAATATTTAAATGCCAACCAGGACCTAAACCTTCACTCTGGTGTCTTCCAATTTTTGTATTGCTCTTTCCTTTTGCTTTTTCCTCCCTGTATATCTTCCTGTTTCAATTATCTTACGGGTTTATATAATATTCTAAGGGTGGTTACAACAGTCACACCCGTTCACAACAACAATAATAATGTTTAATTAAAACTTTACAGACTTTATTTTCTCTTTTACTTTTTCACGGGGAAAAAGTCCCGTAACACTAAGTCTACAAAAGACATAGCATCATAACCATACAAGACTCTGAAAGGTGACATGCCTATCGACATGTGATAGGTGGTGTTATAACAATGCTTTACTAAATACAACCACTTGATCCAAGCCTTCCGCTGCTCCACTTTGATACAATTGTCATCCAACCAAACATTGTGAAGCAACCCAGCAATCATACCAACTCTTGGAACTCAAATTATTGCACCATCATATAAACTGAAAATGAAAGGATAAGTGTCTCTTATCAAGTCACCATCACAAATCATCCATCTAAATCTGAATTGCTTCATAAGGACTTGAAAGGTGTTCATCATGTGTGCATAACCAAGTGTGCATATCCTCTCTAGATTGCTGGTACAAGTAATGACAACACTGTTAAAACTGAAAATCAGATCTATAATCATCCTGGGAATGCTTCCCTTGTCATAAATGCATGCAATCAACTACAGTCATCAATGTAAAGTCTGAAAATTTTATGATTAGCCTTATAGAACAGCCACTAAACATCAATGTGTAAGGTGAAACCCATTGAACCAAATGTGAAATTTCTTCCACAACTCATTGCATATTGAAAATTTGCCCATTCATCAGTCTTAAAGTATGAAATACTCGTTCATTGGCTACTAATGAATGAAGAACAATAGGTTCAAGGTTGGAAACTATCAATGTCTCATTTGATAACCATCTCAAAGGTGTGATGCCAATGACAAACCACACATTATCAAAATGTAGTATCTTCGTTAAAGGCAATCTCTTAGTTTCATATTCAACTCTCTAATAAGATGTATCCCATGCACACTCAACATTCTAACTAGAGCCATGATTTCAAAATCTTTGCATACTTTGTGTCCTTCCAATGTGATCATGAGTAGTGATGGTCTCATGAAACAAGGAATAGCAAACCCATTATGGAATGTCATACCTTGTATGTAGCTTGGATCTGTTGACACCTGATAAATCAATCCCCCAAATGCCCCATTTTGCCCCAATCTCCATCTAAATCCTCCATTGTTGAACCTATAGTTTATAACCGATAAGAGATGTCTTCCATAGGTTTTTTATGTGTTTGCCATTTGAAAATGCAAGATAGGAAACCCAAAAAATGACTAAGTCCAAAAAACTCTAAGTGTTTCCTTGTATTTTCACCTCTGTCAGAGTTTTGGAGTTCGGGGTTCATGCCTTCTATCATAGACCGTTAGTTTCCAATTAAAGATTGGAAAACATTCATTACAAAAATTAGTGAAGAGTAAGCAATATCAAGTCTTAAAGACCAAGTGGCATAAAATGACAAAGAGATCGCGATTTCCTTAAGGCATTAGTAATTACTTAAAGCCCGATTGAGGAAGATTATATTCATAACAAGCATTGACCATGATGCAATGAAGGCGGCACTGATTTATTAAGAGGAATAAATTAATGATAACAATTAGTCAAAGACCAATGATTATGAATGGGCGGAGGATCTTAACCAAGGCGTCTTTTCCATTCGCGTCCCTTTTGAGGCTTTATAAGGGACCTTTGAGGAATCGCTCATTCATCCCATCAATCAATAATCATTCTCATTCGTCTATCATAGAATATTCTTGGTCTGCATATCCCATCGAATAACTTTCAAACAGCAGTAGTATCTATCAACATTGATAGCATTAAGGAACATCAGTAGTATCCATCAACATTGATAGCATTAAAGAATTATAGTTGACATTATCTCAGATCCGACATCAAAGTATTGAAGCAAATACAGCCAAAAGTTATATCAGCAAGTAAGCATCTTTACATTATTATTCTTTCTATACTTCTGATCGGGCTGTCATAATCCTACAGGTATGAAGATATATCTATATTTTTTGCTTGTCATTCATAAATGTATCATTATGATAGCATTGATTTATATGCAGTCATCACTAACAATGTAATGTGTAGATAGTCATATGCAATTATTCATAATGATGTATCTTGTATACAATTGCCATATCCATATGTGATTTATTAACCTCATATGGGAGAAGGAGAGAAAAGTGCCAAGAGGCCATTTATGGGTATTTAGAGGCCTTTGTCACATGAGGTATAAGGTACCCATAGTGCAAAGGATGTTTATCACATAGAGGCCTTGTCACATGTGGTATAAGGTACCCATAGTGCAAGGATAGTGATGTAATGGCCTTGGCTACTTTGATGTAAGGCATCATAAGAGTACCAAGGAGTCTCATAGAGGCCTTGACTCTAAAGGTATTAAGGATACCACTTGAGTCTAAGGATAGGAGACATTAGGGCCCCATGGTGGATAACGGCAACTCTCATCTCATCTCTCTCATAGGCTGTTAATGAGTGACATATGAAGAGATAGCAAGTTGCAATATATATGGATAATGATCATAAGAATAACATGTGGAATGTTAATGATATGCAAGGCATATGGATAGTGATCATAAGAATAACATGTGAAATATGAATGATAGATAATGTGCATTGAAAGCAATCATAAGATTAGCAATAGTGACGTGCATTGAAAGTAATCATAAGATTAGTAATAGTGATGTGCATTGAAAGTAATTATAGATTAATGATAGTGATGTGTATTGAAAGTAATCAATGATGAATTAAAGATATGAATTGGCATTTGATCATAGAAATGATAAAAGCAATGTGACTATGTAAAGTATATATGTGGCTTTAAATGAAAAATGTACTAATGTTCTCTTTTTGCAAGTTGAAATTGTGAACAAGGCAAAGAGGTTTTGATTTGTGACAAGGGGACATTACACCTTTTGCCTTGTGTTGTCTATTGGCTCCGAGGTCCGAGGCTCAAAATTTGCTTAAGTGTTGAAATTTGTCTAAGTGAGTCAGAGGTCAGAGGTCGGAGATTGGAGCTTTGGCCTTCGGTTTTCTTCATGGAAAGTGTCGGGGAGAAGCCTCGAAGTCCGACTGGTCTACTTGTTTGAAATTATTCACAGGTCTATTTGTTCAAAATTATTCTAAGTATGAGGCGGACGATGGAGGTTGGAGCTTGGCTCTTCTTCCTTCCTTTGAGGAAGGTGGAAGGTGGAAGACCCAATGGCCAACCCCTGATGGGTGTTAATTCTTTCTAAGGCATTCTGCCATTCTGCCAAACCTTTTGGGGGGACCCACAGTAGGCTTGCGGAATCGCGGGAAGTTGCCAAGTGGCGTAAGGCGAAATAGTGAGACATGCGAAGTCCGAAGTCTGCCTAAGGTTCCAAATTTTTCTAAGTAAAGCGGACTTCGAGGGTCGGAGTTGTGGTGTTGTCTCTTCTTCAATGCAAGTGAAAGCGGAACGCCCGAAGCTGGAAGTTCAATTTGGCAAAGGGAGATAAAGAGATTGTAGAAAAGAGACAAAGGCAGAAGGATGAAGGTTCGAAGTCCAAAGTCCGAAAGTCTGAAGTCAGATAGTCCAATTTGTCGGAGGTTGAATTCCTGGCCTTCCAAACTCCAACCGCCTGAGAACGCGCCAACTACTTCCAGGGATGCCATTAATGCGAAATGGGTGGCGAAATTAATGTTTTTACTGTAGTTGGTGGGGTTGTTGAGGGTTTTCCCGCCCAGTTCATTCTTAGACCCGCGCGTGAAGGCTATGAAGGCAAGATCTGAACTCTTTTCAAGGGTTGATCGTTCTAGGCAAAATTTCTCTCTACAGATGCTATGCATCCAAGGCAGTTAGGGCTTGATCTGTTGTTTATTTTTAGTTCTTTAGGAAGCATTCATCAGAGGTGTATGCGTACTATATTGTAATCTTGATATCAATTCATTGTTTTTCTCTATTGTTGTAAGTGTTCTTTCAAGAAGTCTCTATCGTAGTTAGGGTTTTCATTTGCCACATTTTGTAGTATGATTGTAAAATCTGATTTGAATGAATCTGACAGTTCTTAATCCATTTGCAAGCTTTGTAAATGGTCATTTCAATATTTCATATGAAAGAATATTGTATGGTGTTGGATTACTAAGTATTCTCATGGTTTGATATTGGTTTTTGTGCATCTGAATAACCAAATAGGCATTCATACACCCCCTTTTAATGTTTTCCTTTGATAAACTTGAAACTCTGTAGCCCATTGGATAGGCACCGGTCTGAGAGGCCTATGATCACCCACACTTTATTGAAAATCATAACAATACATCATGTTTTAATCACAGTAGCAGTTCCACCAACGTCCTCATTCTGTTGGATTGCTTTATCAGCTTAATCAAAGCCTTGTGTAGTCAGTTGTCTTGACCTAGTGACAATTTTGGGGTCAAGTGTACATTGGGTATGGCTGTATTTGTTTAATTGTGTCTTATTTAACACCTCTAGGAATATCCCTCCTAGGTCTAGCTGAACCTGAAGTGCAAAGGAGCTTACCCACTCCTGTAGATTGTCCAAAATTGCACATAACTTGTTTATAAATCTCTTTTAATCACCTTGATGACGCCCTTGGCTTAGGTGATTATAAAATGTTTTAGGTTTGTGGGTTGTAGTTATTTTGGGAGTCAATAGGGTCCATTAACACTCTCTCATGCTTAGCCATAAAATATTGAAGATCAACAAGATAATTATGCCCTTATCAATGTCATCCACATGGAACACTTCCATTATCTTATGATTATCAAAATCATGTGTAGATAATGGACTGTTTTTCATAACATTTTCTTCATACCTTTTGATGGTGTTATCATAGATCTCATGCACATCTTCATTTTATGGGCAAAAGTTGTACCATGTTGAAATCTGCATATATCACTTGTTATAGCACCTATTCCATAGTTGAAAACTGCACCCTCATGTGAAAATTGCTCCTTTAAATTCAAGAGTTCACACTCTTGATGTACTTCCCCATCATTATCAACATATTGAATCTCCTTGGTATGAGGAATGCTGGAATCATTATGCAATACTTCATCCTTATGGATTTTAGCAATTCCTTCAACTATTTGCCTAATCTCCATAATCTATGTATTAGATTCTTGTTCCATAGGTGTGGCTGCCACAGATGATTGGTTTTCTGATTTGTGTGATGAAAAGTGAGCCAAGCTTAGTGTAATGTCCCCTTTTAGCAAGTCAAAATTTTTCTTAACCTTGCACAATTTCAACTTACAAGAGAGAACATTAGTATTCAATTTTTCCTTTTCATATCATAATTAGAGTTAATAATCAAATTTCAATTTCATATACTTTCCATCTTTACACTTAAGGCTTATAACCTTATTATCTTAATCACAATCATTTCATATTTATATTCTTTCATTCACAAGTCCCATGCATTATCTAGAGAGAGTTCTTGGTTAGCCCTATCATTAATCAACCTTATCTTCCACTTGAGCATGGTTTGTTAAGGCGTTAACCATCCCACCCGAGGCCCATAGACTTCTCCCAACACCCAGGGTCCTTCATCATTTGGCTCAATGGGACTTCATGCAACACCCGACATTCTTCATCCCATTGAGAGTCACCTACCGTCGGGCACATTTATTATGAGCTCATAATACCATAGGCCCAAGAGCTTCACTCACACCCGGAGTTCTTCGTCTCTTGGCTCAAGGGACTTCACACACACCTGGTGTTCTTCATCCACTTGAGGGTCACCTAGGTCCAGTTTACATCCTTAACTTAACCCCATACTCATAGGTTGATAAGATGATTAAGGATGAGGCTTGAACATCCCTTTTCGAACATGTCATGAGTTGTGAGTTATCAATCATATTTGTTGATTTCCATTCATTGACATTATATGCTTTTCATCATTCTAATCAACTTTCTTACATGATAGTCATATTTATCATAGAGAATGCACTCCATTTATATGTTGATCCTTTATACAATTGTTCTTTATTATTTGATTTTAGATATAGTTAAGACATTTCTTATGAGCCATAATGATTTACATAAATTCTTATTAACTATGCCTACCTGGTTTTATATATATATATAGATATTTTACATCTTAATAATTAAATATATTAAAATACTTACCTGCTGTGCAGATACCTTTTTAGGCTGCGGTAGATATCTATTCTCTTACCTTCCTTTTTGTGATTGATTGCTGCTTTTGTTAGAGGGGGCCGGTTAATATTTATAAGTTTGAAGGGATGCAATTTACCACGGTCACCACCCTTAATAAATAAATATTATTAAACTTTGATGATACTCGATGTTTGAATTAGTTAAGCGCTCCTTATTGTGAGATCGACATCTTCTCAAGAGGCCCGATTCCATATGTGAATGCCTTTATATTATGCAATGAATAAATATATATTTACTATTATATATATTTACTATTATATATTCTTATTATTATATATATATATTAATTACTATTATATTGATAATACACATATATATTATATAGTATATAATAATAATATTTAAACCGATAATATTTATAGTTATATTATTAATATTTATATTTTATATTTATATTAATAATCAAATATATGGTTATAATAATATTTAATTTAATATTTATATTTATATATTAATAATTATTTTTGTAATTTATATTTAATAATATATGTTTATATATTATATTTATATTTATAATATATTTCTTATAATATTTATATTATTACATTATTATAATAAATGATCATAATAATATTTAAATTATTAATATTAATATTTATATTTATATTGGTTATTTATAAATATAATATATCCCTTAATATATTATATTTAAAATATTTATAGATAACATCATATAATATTATATAATATCGGCACGACACTTAGTTCTAAGCAAATCTGTAATGTCCCCATTTCCGGGTCCTCTTGCAGCACAGTTGGAGTTGACTTTCTGGTTTGGTGACAACCTGATCAGAGGAGTATTTCGATGTCACCAATGTGTTCAGGTGATCCAGTGGCGCTGTATGATACTTTCCGGAGAGATTTAGGACAACTTGTCCGTACTTACTATTTATAGTAAGTGCTTGCATGGCAACAATCTTCTGGGTTTTTCTGGGTTTGTTCTCTTTGGTCCTCGGAGAACACTGCTATTTATAGTAAGTGTCAGTCTGGCGTTGTTTTAGTGACTTGGTAGACAGCCATTGCCTTTCTCAGATGTTGCATTGAGCTCAGTGATATCAGATGATTTGCGGTGATGTCTTTCCAAGCGATTTCAGACTTTTGGGCCATACTTACTATTTTTAGTAAGTTAGGGTTTTTGTCCATTTCGGGAATCTTAGAGTTGGATGTGAAGCGTTTCGGCGAGACTTTTCCAACGGTCTATAGATCTCGGGATTCCGATGTGTTTTGAGCCTCCGTTTTAAAGTCCATAAATTATTAATGTTTATTTAATATGGGACTTTATTATAAAGGGGATATAAGTGATTTTAAAGTATACTTTATAATATAAGTTAAAGTGTCATTTTAAAAGGGGAGATATAAGTGACTTTTAAAGTATACTTTATTTTATAAAGTTGTGCACCAAAATTAAAAGAATGAAAGGTGGGAAATGAAAGTAAATTAAATGAAATGAAAGTCAAATGCAAATTGAGAATTATAAAAGGGCATTTGAAATCATTTTATTCATTCTTGACTATTACATTTTATTGATATTTGCTCTGCAAATGAGGGTTTGAAGAATTTCTTCAGCCATGGCTTTTGGTGACGGAAACCACCATTAGTTTCAATCTTCTGCAGGTGTGAAAGATCACCCAAGGGGACTCTTGGGCAGCCATACTCAGTGGTTGTATTTGAGCTTCAGTTTGATACCATTATTGACGGAGTTGGAGATAACAAGACATATCTTATTGTAGTTTTGTTGCAGCTGAGAGAAAGTATTAGTGACGGATTGTATTGCAGATTTGAGAGGGTTTGGGACTGCTTCTTCATTTGCTGGCTGTACATCATATGCTGGCCGTATTTCTTGGCAGCCCTCTTGGAGTTCGTTGGGGTTGTTTGACTCTGTATTTTGGATTGTTTTCAGCCCTTGAGGTTAATGATATTGTTGTAGATCGATTTTCTCTTCTTGTTGATATATTTAATGCAAACTCCATGATCATGTTGTTGGTTCGTCAACAGCAGAAATTTGAAGTTGCGTATTACAACATGGGTATGTGTTGAATATTCATTTTATGCCATTCTATGAACTGGGTCTTGATTATTTAGTTCATATCTATCATAGATTTTCTGGGTTTCAGTTGCATGTCATCTTTCTTTGTATTCTGGCATACACATCTCAAGAAAGCGAAAACCCCCTTCTGCAGCTTCTATCTAGTTCTGAAAGATCATAGAAAAAGTAAAAAAAATATAACATTAAATAAAGATAAATCAAAAGAACAACCAGTGCAGGTTACTACAAAAGCTCATCAATCTGATTTTTCTGGTTCTTGAAGGGCCATTTGAGTACTCTTCAAGGAAGCCTTAGTAGTCTTAAGCTCAAGGGTAAGCTTATCAACTTCTTCTTTTCCTCTCAATGCATCACAATATATTTCAGCCAGTTTGAAGAGATGATTTCAATCTGAAATTAGATGTGAATAGTTTGATTTCATTGCTGCCAAGGCTTCTTTGAGTACTTGCAAATCTGCAAGAGATAGTTCTCCTTCAATGCCTTTTTGTCTCCTCTCAAGTTGAGCCTTCCAAAAATGATCTTCAATCATCTTGTGAGTGTTATCACAATGTGTTAAGGCTGCAACAATCATATCTTCATTGACTTTCAATAGGTTCTTCAAATTGGGCCTATGATTAAGATCATCTTCATATAATGAATTTTCTGATTTATCTTCAAAATCATACCTCCCAAAATCAGCTACCCCCATGACATTCTTTTGCATAATTCATGTTTTGAAGCTATGACAGCATTATGCTCAATCAAAGAATCATCATCATAATAGCATGGTGTCAAAATACAAGTAGACTTATTGAGTTCTTTCGGAATGGTTGAGTTCATCAAATCTAAATCAAATGATTTTGAAATACCAAGAACGTTCTTCTCCACAAATTCTTCAACATGCTCTTCTTCAACTGATGGATACCTATCATTATTTGCTGATCCAAAAAGTGTATGCACAACTTTCTCTTCCTTAACCATAAATTGAGCCTTCAAATCTTGCCATGCTAAGGGTCTTTCATCGAAGTAACTTTGTTCATCACAAAATAAATTTAGTATTGCCTTCGCATGTATGAACAATATCACTTTCATATTGCTGATCAACAACTGCTGATTTGACAAAGTCCATATCAGCATGTCATGTCCCCATTTCCGACATGATCACCAAACAGAGAATGGAGTTAGCCTATCTTCATTCTCGTAGGCTAATTCATTAGAGCAAGGGGATATTCTGATTGAGTTAAGGCTTGGAAAAGATAATGTTGTTCAGAGGCTTGAAGAATGGAACGTTGGCTCAACTAATTTTCACTGGCAAGATGGAAAATGAATTAATGCAATTTTGCATTAATTATCAAAAGAAGACAATTGCATAATAATATTTTATTATTATTCAATTCAAGCGCCAAGGAGAAAATATAAAAAATAAATTAAATAATATTATTTTTAAAATTATTTAATTTTGGTGCCCACTTGGGAAAAAAGAATAAATAAAATAAAATAATATTTAATTTAATTTGGGTGCTCATTGTGGAGACAAAAATAAATAAATAAATAATATATTGGATTTAGGCGCCACATGGAGAAAAAGGGAAAATGAATAAAAAATAATATGTTGGAATTGAGTGCTCAACCTTGGAGGAATAAATTCAAAGAAAAAACAATAAAATAATATTGTTATTTGGGCTTCCGTCTTGGAGAATGGAAATAATAAAGTATTGGTTTGCAAGGAGGGAAAGTGAAATTCAAATCTTTAATTTGAATTGTTGGCATCATTGAAGATCCAAGTATAAAAGAAGGCTTTGGAGCCTCATTACGACATCATGAATCTTTTGGCAACTTTTGCAATTATGCTTGGCAATTGTTTTGCTTGATCTTCCAAGGAAGAAAACCCTTGTGGAGTTGTGTGTTGGACAAAACCCCAATCACACTTGGAGGTGAATTCATACGGAGTTCACATTTGCACTTCATTGGAGATTCGAAGAGTTGTTTGAGTTTCATCGATTCATCATTCGAGTTTTGGTCGGAGACCATTGTTAGAGATTGAGGCTTGAAGATCCATTGCACATCATTGAAGACCTTGATCGTGTCATGTCCCTATAATGATTTATAATTGAATTGTTTAGTTAAAATAGAATATATAATATATTTATTTAAAATATATTATTAATATGTATTATTTAAATAATATTTATTTAAAACAATTAACAAGATATATATTATTATATTTATAAATAACACATGTAAACAATAATAATATATTATAAATATATCTAATAATATAAATACAAATATTCTTATATTTATCTTATATTATAATATAAATATAAATAATATAATATAAATCATATATCATTTATTATGATATAATATAAATAATATAAAATAAATAATATATTATTTATAATATAAATGATATAATGTAAATATAAATAATATAAATAAACTATGTTAAGAGAGTTACGTATGGTTAGAACTAGTTTTACCACAGCTCATAGAAGGGAATAACATAAAGTAATAAAAATTATAAAAGGGTAAGTATGTCTTTTACCACCAGGCATAATAAATATTCCTTGAAATAAATAAAGGCTGTGGGATAGAAAGAAAAGAAGATGGGCAATAAATAAATATCCCATAAATAAATATATTTAGATCCGCATTATATTTATATATATTTCTGAGTCAACTAGAAAAGATATCATAAATATATATAGGAAGGAATTATTCAAGTAAAAATAAAAATAATAATAATAATAATATATAATAGTAAATATATATTTATTCATTGCATAATATAAGGGCATTCATATATGGAATCGAGCCTCTTGAAAAGATGTCGATCTCATAATAAGGAGTGCTTAACTAATACAAACAAATATCGAGTATCATCAAAGTTTAATAATATTAATTTATTAAGGGTGGTGACGGGTGGTAAATTGCATCCCTTCAAACTTATAAATATTAACCGGCCCCTCTAACAAAAGGGGAAAGGAATAGAAAAAGGAAGGAGGAGAATAAATATCTACCGCATCCAAAAAGGTACCTGCAGATCGTCTAAACAGCAGGTAAGTATTTTAATATATTTAATTATTAAGATGTAATATATCTATGGGTGTAAATATATATATATATATAAATAAATATATATATACAATAATATTAATAACATATATAATAATACAATATAGAGATATTATTAATATTATAACAAATATTATAATATATAAATATTAAAGAATAGGCAAAAGAGAATAGAATCCAGTGAGCAGATTCAACAAGACAAGTAGCATAAAGAGGTACATGCACTTTCCTTATTAATAGGTTAGGCAATATAAATGTTGTAGAAGAATAATATGAATATAAATGGACTGTCAAGTTAATTGATATAATTATGATGTTAATATAAATAAATGCACTTAACTTAGACAAAACTATGAATGTGCATTAACTAATATAATGAATAAATGTAATGATATATGATCAATATTAATATAAGGCATCTTGTGTTAAATGCCATTAAGAACAATTATGATATTTATTAAATCAAATAAAAAGATAAGTTGGTGGTATGCTTGGAGCTGACTCAGACTCTCTCTTTAACCCCTCTATCACCTCTAAGGTATGACGTAGTTGAAATAGTTTATTTTAGCCTAGGTATCTCTCGACTGGATGTAAGTCCCTCGACCAAGCGATGAGGAACCCCATGTGTGGGTGAAATCCTTGGGCCTAGGAGAACTCGTAAGAGTTGCTCTACGGATGGTGACTCTTGTCTAGATGAGGTTCTCCGTGTGTGAGTGAAATCCCACGAGCCAAATGGTGAGGGACTCTGTGTGTAAGTGAAACCTTTGGGCCTCTGTAAGAGATGGAACTATTTCCTTAATGAAATCATAGTTGGTGATCTAGAGCTGGTTAACGCAAGAGTCTACCATAAGTCCCTCACAAGTCATATCACGAACCAATGATAACAATGAATAATGTGAATGTGCTTATAAATTGAAAATGTCTTAATGCATGATGACGAAACAAATATATGAACTTAATGTGAATATAATTTAATATGTGATAGTCTTAATGAATTTATATTGAAATAAAAGATGAATTGAATACTAATGTTCTCTTTTACTAAGTTGAAGTTGTGTTGAATAGTGAAAAATTTCGGCTTACTAGTAGGGGACAGTGGTATCAGAGCAGTGATGTTGCCATCCTGTAAAAAAAATAAAAAAAATAAAATAAAATAAAAAGATGGAATAATGTTGTTTAAAACATTGCTAAAATATATATATTTTTAAAAAAATATATATTTATGATGCAACATTAAAAAATTAAAATTTACTTACAAATATGTAATAAATAATGAGTAAATGAGATAAAAAAAATAAAAAAAATAAAAAAAAACAACTCTGAATAACAATAAAATTATACTAAATGAAATAATAAAAAAAATAATTAAAATATAATTTGAAAATAAATATATATTAAATATCTCTATTTAGTTCTTATAAGTAATATATTTCACAAAGTTATTTTCATCTATGGGTAACCTACGGGAGGTGAAATAAGTGAAAAAACAAATTAACCCAAAGTATTTATGGTGTACATAAACCTCAATAAAATATAATTATAAAATAAATTATTTATAAAAAACCCAAATTTATAAATTATTATTTTATGGCACTATAGTTTATTAGCTATATTAATTTGTTACATTCTATAGCGGTTATTTTATTGGTGAGTGTAATGTTATTTGATATAAAGAAAATTTAATAAATTATAATGTTATTAAATATTAGTTTAGGATACCTACTTATAGTTGCTTGAGGACAAACAATCTTGAGTGGGGAGGGTTGTCATGTCCGTATAATGATTTATAATTGAATTGTTTAGTTAAAATAGAATATATAATATATTTATTTAAAATATATTATTAATATGTATTATTTAAATAATATTTATTTAAAACAATTAACAAGATATATATTATTATATTTATAAATAACACATGTAAACAATAATAATATATTATAAATATATCTAATAATATAAATACAAATATTCTTATATTTATCTTATATTATAATATAAATATAAATAATATAATATAAATCATATATCATTTATTATAATATAATATAAATAATATAAAATAAATAATATATTATTTATAATATAAATGATATAATGTAAATACAAATAATATAAATAAACTATGTTAAGGGAGTTACGTATGGTTAGAACTAGTTTTACCACAGCTCATAGAAGGGAATAACATAAAGTAATAAAAATTATAAAAGGGTAAGTATGTCTTTTACCATGAGGCATAATAAATATCCCTTGAAAGGGAAATAAATAAAGGCTGTGGGATAGAAAGAAAAGAAGATGGGCAATAAATAAATAATATCCCATAAATAAATATATTTAGATCCGCATTATATTTATATATAATTTTGAGTCATAACTAGAAAAGATATCATAAATATATATAGGGAGGAATTATTTAAGTAAAAATAAATATAATAATAATAATAATAATAATATTTAATAGTAAATATATATTTATTCATTGCATAATATAAGGGCATTCATATATGGAATCGAGCCTCTTGAAAAGATGTCGATCTCATAATAAGGAGTGCTTAACTAATACAAACAAATATCGAGTATCATCAAAGTTTAATAATATTAATTTATTAAGGGTGGTGACGGGTGGTAAATTGCATCCCTTCAAACTTATAAATATTAACCGGCCCCTCTAACAAAAGGGGAAAGGAATAGAAAAAGGAAGGAGGAGAATAAATATCTACCGCATCCAAAAAGGTACCTGCAGATCGTCTAAACATCAGGTAAGTATTTTAATATATTTAATTATTAAGATGTAATATATCTATATATGTGGGTGTAAATATATATATATATAAATAAATATATATATACAATAATATTAATAACATATATAATAATACAATATAGAGATATTATTAATATTATAACAAATATTATAATATATAAATATTAAAGAATAGGCAAAAGAGAATAGAATCCAGTGAGCAGATTCAACAAGACAAGTAGCATAAAGAGGTATGTGTACTTTCCTTATTAATAGGTTAGGCAATATAAATGTTGTAGAAGAATAATATGAATATAAATGGACTGTCAAGTTAATTGATATAATTATGATGTTAATATAAATAAATGCACTTAACTTAGACAAAACTATGAATGTGCATTAACTAATATAATGAATAAATGTAATGATATATGATCAATATTAATATAAGGCATCTTGTGTTAAATGCCAATAAGAACAATTATGATATTTATTAAATCAAATAAAAAGATAAGTTGGTGGTATGCTTGGAGCTGACTCAGACTCTCTCTTTAACCCCTCTATCACCTCTAAGGTATGACGTAGTTGAAATAAGTTTATTTTAGCCTAGGTATCTCTCGACTGGATGTAAGTCCCTCGACCAAGTGATGAGGAACCCCGTGTGTGGGTGAAATCCTTGGGCCTAGGAGAACTCGTAAGAGTTGCTCTACGGATGGTGACTCTCGTCTGGATGAGGTACTCCGTGTGTGAGTGAAATCCCACGAGCCAAATGGTGAGGGACTCCGTGTGTAAGTGAAACCTTTGGGCCTCCGTAAGAGATGGAACTATTTCCTTAATGAAATCATAGTTGGTGATCTAGAGCTGGTTAACGCAAGAGTCTACCATAAGTCCCTCACAAGTCATATCACGAACCAATGATAACAATGAATAATGTGAATGTGCTTATAAATTGAAAATGTCTTAATGCATGCTGATGAAACAAATATATGAACTTAATGTGAATATAATCTAATATGTGATAGTCTTAATGAATTTATATTGAAATAAAAGATGAATCGAATACTAATGTTCTCTTTTACTAAGTTGAAGTTGTGTTGAATAGTGAAAAATTCCGGCTTACTAGAAGGGGACATTACAGATCGAATTTGTTGAAGATTTGCATTGAAGAATTTGATTGAAGACTCTACATCTATTGAGTGCCGATTTGAAGAGATCTTGTAGATGTATATCAGCGAATCTTATTGGCAGCAGTAAACCCTAGTCGCCGCCTAGGTATTGAAGGTAATTTGCATCATAAGTGAAATTGCTGGGTCTTGTTGATGATGTTTTTGTGACAACACAACAATAGAATAAAATACTGAGTATCCTATCCTCTCTTGATCAAAGCTTCCTGAATGCTGAATTATATGATCAAACAAGAACGTTCCAAGGTTCCTTTGATGTCAGGTCTTGACTTGCACGTGGATAGGCTTAGTGAATGGATGTGATCTTGCTGGTAATCACAAAGGGACTTACACTAAATTTCTCCTTCGCGAACATGGAATGAAATTCTTGACTCCTTGGATGTGAATGAATGGAACTTCTCCAATCAAACTTAAAAGAAATATCAAAAGGAAAGGGTTAAGAAGGCTAATCTAAGGACAATGAAATAATGAACAATGCTACGATAGACAAATTCCTTTCCAAAACCTAGCTTCGCTTCACCTTGAGAACCAACAATTACACGAAGCAGGTGCAATCTTCTAAGGTAATCATATGATTTTCATATTATAAACATTCATCCAAATACCCACAGCTGGCGCAATTTGAACAAGGATTCACAATCGAACTAAAGCAAATGTGGTTCAGGCTAACTTTGCAAAATGACTTATCTTCGACAAATCATGAAAAGTATGAAACAAAAGGAATTCATCAAATATGTCAACATAAACTCATTACATCAATGAACTTCTAATCTATTATTTAAGCTACTTGGAAACACATCTCCATCATCTTCAAGAAATAAGAAACCATGCGACATTCCAAAACAACACAATTGTCACCAAGCTTCAATGAGAAATGCATTAGTCTTGGAAGTAATTACAACAATTTCATGAGGTCTCTCCAACAACTTAAAAGAGCTTCCTCTACTCTACTCCTACTCTACTTTCTAAAATCTCTCTAATCTTCTTTCTAAATCTTCCTAATCCTTTTACAAATGAGAGAAGTGAGCTTTATATAGAGCTCCAGAAATTACATGAATGGCCAGGATTGATTTGCAAATCAATGGTCCAGATCTTGACAATTAGTACATAAGAGAGGCAATGAAGGCACGTTTTCCAAGAAGATAAAGATGAAATGGATTCTTTAGAGCATCTTCCACATGGGCGCCCTCTTTAACCTATTGTTTGTTGTAGATGTAGGTACAATGTACTTAGACAAGGATGATGTGGCAACATTTGATTGGTGAGGATGATGCGCATGCCACGTAAGTGCCACCTCAGCAACTCTTATGGATCCCAACAGTTAATTCAATATGCTTTTGGGCATATTCCCAAATTGCATCATCTGTGTGATGTCTTCGAATGTGATTGCTTTGATGAACTTGAATGTTTGGGAATGTATCCTTGCTGATTTTGCGTTGTGTCTCTTGTACGTCGGATGTGTATGATACATGTTGCTTATTTGCCCAACTCTGTGATACTTCTTCTCCTTGCAGGATATATGTTGATCTTCTTTGAATGCTTTTTCATAGAGAGTAGCGTAGATAATGATGCTTCCTTCATAACATGGAGTAGGAGACTTCTCTCAGAGACTTGAAAATTCAGGAAGAACTTGAAGTTTGATGGATGAATATCCTTTACGATGTCGATGATGAAGTATACTGGCATGACAAACTTGAAGTGATCTCTTGGAGTGGTAACATGATGTCTCCCTTGCAGTGACTGCCTCCTGACTTCATTCTTTGCTTGAAGATGGTTCCAGGCGTCTTGCTCCTTGGATGACTTCTCAGCCCCATTGATGCTCTTGCAACACAGAGAAAGCAACATATTAAACCATTGATAAACATTCAATTTCATAGCACATAGGAATCATTCCCAAGCATATTCAACACCTTACTAGTCTAGGCGCAAATTTAGGCTTGCAAAGAGGTGAAAGTGCGCCTAACATATTTAGTGTGAATTTATGGTTTCAAAGCCTTGTGGATGCTTAAAGATGTTCATTCTTGACAAAGTAAAGCCTCCTCATCATTTATTTATGCCCTTGTACTTGAGGCACAAATTTATGGTTGTCCAGGTGCAAAAATGCGCTTTGCGTTGACAGGTGTTTATTTCAACTTTTATGGACTTTAGGAATTGCGTGTGTTCCTGAGGGACTTATCAAACTCAATATCCTCAAAATTTGTAGATTTAAGCATGTTTTCTCCCTAGGCGCAAAAGTGGACTTGTACAGAGGTAAAAATGCGCCTTGGTTTAAGATGTGTATTTTGTGAGCTTGATCAATCTTGTGAACTCAAGGAATGTTATACTTCTTTAGGCGCAATTTATCATAGGTTTAGGCATTCTCATTTCAAGGCGCCAAAAGGTGACTCTTTAGGTGCAAAATTGCGCCTAGCTTTGAGGGGGGGAGGAATACTTCAACTTTTATGAATTCCAACCATTGTGTAGGTTCATTGAGAAGTCTTGACACTTAAATATCCTCACAATCCATGGATTCAAACATACTTTGACTTAGGCGCAAAAAGATGACTTTACAGGTGCAAATTGGCGCCTAAGCTTGGGTGAGTGAGTGTTGGACTTAAGCAATTGTAGGTGTGTTGAGAGGTCTAATTCTTCAAGGCACCACTTTCTTTTGCAACTTCTAACATCCTTTGCTCAAGGCGCACATTTGTAGCTATAAAGGTGATAAAATGCGCCTAGCTTTCTTAAGCATAGCTCTTAAAAAATTCTTAAGTTAGGACTCTTCCAATCACCACTTAGGCGCAAATTCATTGTTATCAAATGATAATTTCACAAGGTTTTCCTCTTAGGCGCACATTTGAGCTAGTATAGAGGCCAGAATGTGCCTTGACTCCCCTTTGTGATTTTCCAAAAATTCTCTAAGTCATAACACTTCATGTTTAATCCTTAGGTGCAAATTAGAGTCCCTAGATGATGCTTCTCTTCCACCCAGCCTAGGTGCACTTTGGTGATTCTTCAGGAGTAAAATTGCGCCTTAGGCTCTAGGGTCATTTCCTTGTACAATTTTCAATGTTTAAATCATTTCAAGGATCAAAACATCATTTTCTAGCAGGGCGCCAAGATTTCACATTGAATTGAGCTTGTCTTGATGAAGGCGCACTTTACTCACTACCAGACTCCTGAATTGCGCCTTAATGCCAGCTTGTCCTTTGTTGAGATTTTGTCTAAGTCCAGAACATAAGGTTGACAAGAATGTAATATCCTTTTAAGGTGCAATAAGTTTTTTAGGTTCATGTGGACCTTTTCACCCTTAGGCGTAATTCTCTACTTGCTTAGAGTCATTCGGTAGTTTGAGGCGCAACTTACCTTGTCATTACTAAGCACTCAGCTTCCACAGACTCAGAATTTGACACGCTCCAGGAAATTATGGTTTCCAGCACGAGGTTATAGATTCAAACACCACCGACTCCATCATGAAAAAGTCCTAAGACATCATCCAAGACTCATGGCAAAGCATAGGAGCTCAAAAACAAGGGTCCCCATTTGCAGTGGGGTGATGTTGTGAAAACGTCACAACAGGTCTTGGTGGGGTTCGGCCTAGCATTAGCAGCAGTTTGGAGGTCTTTGGCATCATAACCACCAGCAAGGAGGGACGATCTGTGTTGAGGCAGCAAATAGCATCCAACATTCATCAATTGATCACTTTGAAAGCAGCGATCAGCCTATCTATGTGACAACAACCGGCTAGGAGGCAGCGACCAGTGCTGTAGGGTGTTGCAGATCGGCATTCAAACAATCAGCTTGAAGACAATATCCATATCAGTTCTGTATATGAAGTTTGGCATCCTTTCATTGCATCTTTATCACCAATTCGGTATGTCAAATCTCTGAATTTTGTAACAGCAGTATAAGATCATTTTGTGGCTATCATAGAGCGATGAATTTTGATGTAATTGAAGGTTTACAAGGTCCGATTATATAAACAGTGAGATCTGATTTGTTTTGTCAATAATCTTTTTATCAATTTGTATTGGATGCAATTCATTTCAAAGTAGTTTAGATGTATGTTGTTTGCCAATTGCCATCAATAATTTGGCATATGCTTTCTATATTTCATGTTGTTGAAGACAAATTGAAAAGGTGCAAACAAGAAATCAAAATTTCTCTCCTAGGGTTTGATTTTGAAATTGCAAAATTCAGAAAATTGTATGCAAACCTAGAACAGGACATGACAGTGGTATAAGAGCTTGGATCCTGCCAGCTTGTTGGGTATATTGGGTAATTGACGAAAGTCAAGACTTATTCCAATAACATCCTTGTGTATGAGATTTGTAGTTAGATCCACCTTCATTGGTTGCGATTTGACTCAATCTTATCCAAGTGTTATGTGTGAAAGGTTTGACCTAGTTGGGTGTTAGTTTCTATGCAGTCTTGCTCACAAGTTTACAGAAGAAGAGTTAATCAGCAAAGAGAACCCGAAGAGATCAATCCAACTGTGGAAAACATGGATAGAGAGAGAAGAGGAAGTCCGCCAAGAGAGGATAGAAACATGGACACTATCTTGGAGAGTTGGCAGTAGGACAATAGCAAACAAATAAGGCTTTGACACATATGATGCATTGTATGACACAAGCCATGGGACACATGAGAGTTAATGGAACACCTACTCGAGAAGGTAGTGTGCTTGGCACACCTCGAGTTAATAGAGCTTGTACTCCTACAAACATTAGACCCATGAGGCCTACATTTCTTCCAAGTGAAGCAAAAGAAGAGGTTGTTGAGGATGAATGGACACCACCAACGGATGAGGAGATGGTTTCCTTGCATCAAGCATATAGAGCACTTCCAACACTCATGAGAGAGGATCTTTCTTTTCAATAATATTGGCATCAAAAGAAAGGAGGAAAAATGAGAGGAGATCTGAGACCGAGGAGACATGAGAAGCAACATCAAGAATATAGGGAAGCTTTAAACAAGGTTCCTCTACCGAATTTTGATGGGAGTGGAAAGATAAGTGCAAGAGCTTGGGTAAATAAATTGGATACATTCCTCACCCTTAAGCCTATGTGTGAAGAGAAAGCAATTCATCTTGCAACCATGCATTTAGAAGGAGCAACATACAACTGCTGACACTATGGACTTGTCACTCAAAACCATGGAATGATTCAATCATATGAAGAGTTCACAACCAAACTCATTGCTCGATTTGACAAGAAGGATGAAGAGGTATACTACAAGGAGTTGGCTCAGTTGAAACAAATTGGACGTGTGAATGCCTACATTGATGAATTTCAGAAGATTGCAGTGATGGTTCTGGATATGACAGAAAGAAGAGTAATCATGCTGTTTGTTGAAGGATTGAATGATAAGTTGAGAGGATTGGTAAAGGCTCATAAGCCTGGCACTTTGGATGAAGCTATTAAGTTGGCACTTGATCTTGATACTACTCCATCATTCCAGCCACACAAGAAAACCTTCAAGGGATCTAGTTCAAATCAGAGGAAATTCAATCAGCAGAAGTATCAACCTCCTAGGATGGATCAGGACACAAAGAATGAAATGAGGAGGAAGAAGATTTGCTTTTCTTGCAAGGTGCCATGGGAACCAAGACACAGATGCCTAGGAAAGGGCAAAGTTCATCTCATAGAAGTCTATCCTGATGATGAGAGTGAGTCTATAGAAGACAATAACTCGGATGGTGCTGATGATCATGAAGAGCAATAGCCACAGTTGGAGCTTGAGTCGAACATTGAAAATGACAAAGGACATGTAACCATTGCATAAATTTCAGGAGTACCAAGATATCTTGCTTTTCGATTGAAGGGAGTCATCAATGGACAAAGGGTCACTTGTCTGGTTGATAATGGAGCCACTCATAACTTCATAGATGAGGGTTTAGTTGTAAAGGACTAAAGGTTGAGGATTTTCAGGGATTCAGTGTCATAGTTGCAGATGGTTTCACCATGAGTTGCACTAAGAAGGTATCTTAGCTTAGCACTTGAATGGTAGACTACACATTGATTGATGATTTCTATGTGTTAGGATTGGGAGAGATTGATGTTGTTTGGGAATTCAGTGGTTGCAGTCACTTGGCAGATACATACAAGATTTTCAGAAGATGGAACTTGAATTCATTCATGATGGGAAGAAGGTTGTGTTGAGAGCACTTTCAGATGGAGGCCCTAGAGTTGTGTCAGCAAGGAGAATGAAAACATTGTTTAGACATAACGATGTTGCTTGGGCAGCTCAGTGTTTTGTATCATCCAAATCTTCTTCCGCTGGTCAGAAGTATCACATGGATATATAGTTAGTGCTTGATAAGCATAGGATGGTGTTTGGAGAAATTCCTCCTGGTAGACCACCAGAAATGTCATTGAGTTGGAGGGTTCCAAGCCCATTATCACTACGCCTTATCGTCGTCTGCGGCATTTCAAGGAGATTGAAAAGACGATTAAGGAATTGCTTGAGATGGGACACATCTGTCCTAGTTCTAGTCCATTTGCATCTTTAGTTGTGTTGGTGAAGAAGGATGACACAATGAGGATGTGCATTGATTACAGAGCTCTGAATATGAAGACAATAAAGAATAGATATCCCATTCCAAGGATCAATGAGTTGCTTGATGAGTTACACGGGGCCGTGTATTTCTCTAAGATTGATCTTTGTTTGGGGTATCATCAAATTTGTGTTTGTGAGGAGGATAGTCATAAAACAACATTCAGATGCCACCATGGACACTTAGATTTTTTGTTATGCCATTTGGTCTAACCAATGCACCTGCTACATTTCAGTCTTGCAAGAATCACATCTTTTAGAGGCAGCTGCGTAAGTTTGTGTTGGTGTTCTTTGATGACATTTTGATATACAATAAGACTTGGGAAGAACATCTTCGACATATTGATGAGGTATTGGGAATCATGGAGACACAATCATTGTTTGCTAAGGCATCCAAATGTGAGTTTGGTATGATAGAGATTATCTAGGGCATGTGATTGGAGTTGATGGAGTCAGAGTTCATCACGAGAAGATACAGGCAATTTTGGATTGGCCACCACCACGGAATATTTCAAACTTGAGAGGATTTCATGGGCTATGTTGCTACTACATGAGGTTTGTAAAAGGGTTTTCACAGTTAGTAGCACCTCTCACAAATCTCACAAAGAAGGGAGCATTTAGTTGGTCAGATGTGGCTCAGGTTGCTTTTGACAAACTCAAGAAGGTGATGAGCTCATGTCTAGTGTTGGCATTGCTAGATTTCACATAGCCTTTTGTGTTGGAATGTGACACATCAGGAGAAGGCATTGGTGCGGTGTTGATGTAGAATAGACATCCTATTGCTTTTGAGAGCAAGAAGTTCAGGGATGCAGAAAAGCTCTATTCCACCTATGATAAGGAGATGCTCACCATCATGCATGCATTGGTCAAGTTCAGGCAGTATTTGGTGGGTAATCGATTTGTGGTTAGGACCGACCACAATAGTCTGAGGCATTTTTTGTCACAGACAGATTTGAATGAGAGGCAGCAGTATTAGAAATATGGGAAGAGACAAAATAGAAGCCGAAAATTTTTATACACAAATAAAGTCTTGCTTCCCTCTTATTATTTTCATTCAAATACATTACATATTTATAGGATTTCTCACATCCTATTTTATAGGAAACAACCCAAACAACCTCCCTATTAATATTGAGTTGTTTTTAACAACTCGAACAAACAATGTGACTAATAATACTATTATGTTGTTTCTCAACAACTTAATATTATAACACTTATTCATAACACTAATTTAAATACTCACATAAACTCTAATTTCTAACACCTATGTGAACACTAATTTCCAACACCCCCCCTTAGTGTGAACATAGGGTGAAAGTACATCACAATACTTGATGACCACACACAATAGCTCACCAAATGATATAAGAAAAGAGTAGGGACATACACATCTACTCATGTCAAGCAATAGTGGAACTAGCCTCACTATGCTCAGTATACCTTCATCCAAGGATAGGAACAAACACATCTACCCATGGAACCAAGGATAGGGACTAACACTTCAATCCAAGGTCTTACATCAAGTTTGGATAGGGACAAACACATCTATCCAACATCAAGGTTATGAACAGGGACACACACATCTGCTCACAACAATTATGATTGGGGACAAACACATCCAATCATAATCACCAACTCCTATGACTGGGGACAAACACTTCCAATCACTTCACTACCTCCTGAATGGGGACAAACACATCCATTCACTAACAATCAAGAAATGTGATTGGGGACATACACATCCAACCACAGCTTACATAGCTTGTGAACCAAGTCCTTATTGTCGTGTATGCAACCACCATTCTAGATCATTGCCACTTTGATCACAAATGATATGAGACGGTTGCCACTGCCACTTGGAAATTGATCTTGGCTTTAGTCATTTTGGCACAAATAATTTTGTCACTAATGCAATTTTGCGACCTCGTCGTTAGTGACTGACGAGAGGACGATGATTGTCCTCCAACCTCCTATGCCTCCATCCTCCAGTAAGTTTGCTACTTAATTAGCAAATTTGGTATTTAGGTTGAATTTTATAATGCCCCCCAAATATGGATGTCGCATACAAGTGATAGTGCGTCCAATTACAATTGAGACAATTTTTTAGTTTTAATAATTTTTGACACATTTTGCATTTTGATACAACAAATAAAAACTCAAGAAATGGACCCTATTCTAAACAAAATGATACACCCTGACTGTGATAATACACTATATTTTTAGTGGACTTTTAGACTATAACACAAATATCTCTATGAAAAACTAATTAAACATTTTGAGTCATTAGACAATTACAAATTACCATGATAAAAATATTAAAATTAATTAGAATCTATTACCCAACTTTTTTGTTTAATTGGTGGCTTCATGAAATGCTACGATCCTTAGATCTGTTCAAGCTATCTCTTCCACAATCTACTCTTTATTTTGCAGATCCTTTCTTATCGATGGCTCAATAAATAAATCGATCCCCTTTTTCAGCCTGGCGGCCTCTTATATGTGAGATTACAAATAACAACGATCTCTTGCAACAATCATTTTGCACCTTCAAATCTTCAAACATTGATGACTTCAATCAAATTTCTTAATAGAAAGGAGACAACAACAATGTAGATCTTCACTACTGTTGCAGCAATGCACCACATTCACAACACTTCTGTTGCGCAGCTATTCTGGACATTTATAGTCAAGTAACTTGAGGCAAGTCAGAACTTGCAGCTCTTAGCCACAATACATCTATGATCTAAGCATTTCCAGTAGTAAACAAACAGTACGCACTAAGGCTTATTTGTACCAAAGGAAGAGAACTCAATTTGTGTGAAGAAAATAGATGCATGTTCTACCACTTGGGCAAAAACAAATGGGTACAGCTTCTCTGAACCGCTGAGCTATGCAAAGAGCCACCTGGCAACATTGTTACCCATTTTAGGCACATTTTTCACTTGTAGAAATGTATCGCGAATGTCTTTTCTCTTGGCTTCAACAATCTTCATTATCTACAGGATTTCTTGAGGCATCGGTGACAAAGAAAACATTCACTGCTTTATCCCCCTGTGTTGTAACATCAGCCCTTGTAACAGATTAGCCATTCTCTCAGAAAATGCAGGTAATATCTGAAAGCTGGTCAACCCTATCACCAGAATAGAGCTCAAATGTGCAGCCCCTACAATACTCCTCTTTCTATTGCAGTCTCTAAAAATGTGATTAATTGTTATTTTTCACAGGTAAAGCGATGTCATCATGGCAGATCCCATACAAAATCGAGGTCCACACTGCCAAAAAAATGCAAATCGACCGATAAATCTACCGTTCAATGGTCGAGATTCACGTTGCAACAAATAGAATTTAGAAATATGGGAAGAGACAAAATAGAAGCAGAAATTTTTTATACACAAATAAAGTCGTGCTTCCCTCTTATTATTTTCATTCAAATACATTACATATTTATAGGATTTCTCACATCCTATTTTATAAAAAACAACCCAAACAACCTCCCTATTAATATTGAGTTGTTTTTAACAACTCGAACAAACAACGTGACTAATAATAATATTAAGTTGTTCCTCAACAACTTAATATTATGACACTTATTCATAACACTAATTTAAATACTCACATAAACTCTAATTTCTAACACCTATGTGAACACTAATTTCCAACAAGCAGAAATGGGTAAGCAAGATTCAGGCATATGACTTTGATATTGAGTATGTGAAGGGAAAGAACAATGTGGTTGTTGATGCTTTATCCAAGAGGCCTACTCTTTGTTCAATGTCAGAAATTTCAGCAGATTGGAATGATCATCTTTTGGTTGAGTATTCCAAGAATACTTTTGCTTGTGAGATCATGGATGGCAAGATTTAGGATGACAGGTGCAAGGTGATTGATGATGCGATCAACTACAAAGATAGGATCTATTTGGTCCCTGAGTTGAAGTTGAAGGAGAAATTTTTGAGGACTACTCATGATGATCCACTTGTAGGGCATCCGGGTTTCTTCAAAACCTACAGTCAGGTGAGAGAGAGATTCTCATGGAAGGGTCTCAAGGATGATGTCTTGTAGCATGTCAGAGAGTGTATGACTTGTTAGTAGAACAAGCCGGAGCATACCTCCCCCGCAAGATTGCTATAGCCATTGCCCATTCTAGAGCAAAGGTGGGAAGGTATTTCGATGGATTTCATCACAGGTCTACTGAAGGTTCAAGGAAGGGATTGCATATATGTTGTGGTTGACAGGTTGACTAAGTATGCACATTTCTTTGCGATTCCATCAGAGCATTCAACACTTTAGGTTGCAGAGTTATTTTTTAGAGAAGTGTTCAGATTGCATGGACTTCCGAAGACCATTGTCAGTGATCGGGACAACAGGTTTCTTAGCATATTTTGGCAAGAGTTGTTCCGAATGACAGGGACAAAGTTGGAAACGAGCACGAGCTACCACCCTCAGACAGATGGATAGATTGAGATTGTGAACAAATGGCTTAGGGATATCTTCGCAACTATGTTGCAGGGCAACAACGTGCTTGGATCAAGTGGTTGCATTTGGGTGAGTATTGCTACAATACCACCTATCACATGTCAATTGGCATGTCACCTTTCAAGGCTCTATACAGCTATGATGCTCCATCCTTGTTAGATTTGGCCTTGGAAAATTGTAGAGCCCCCAGAGCTAAGGAGTTGATGCAGGACAATTAGGACATCCTTAAGGCACTTAAGGATAATATGTAGCAAGCTCAGAATCAACATAAGATGTATGCAGATTGACACAGGATTGAGAGGACTTTTGAAGTTGGTGATTTGGTCTTCTTGTGCCTTCAACCATATAAACAATTGACACTGAAGAAGAGTGGTGCAGAGAAGTTGAAGCCGAGATTCTATGGTCCCTACAAGATTCTGGGGAGAGTTGGTGAGGAAGCATATGAGCTTGAGTTGCCGGCAGAGAGCAGGATTCACAATGTTTATGTGTCATGCCTCAAGAAGCCAATGGGACAAAAGGTTGTTTCTTCTCCTAATCTTCCACCTCTTGATGAAGAGGGCACATTTTGAAACAAGGGAGCGACATTTGAGGAACAGGGTGATCCGTGAGCATTTGGTGAAATGGAAAGACTTGCCATTGGAAGATGAGACATGGGAAGGAGAACAAATTTTGTAGCATCCGAATTTGTTAGTGCTTGAGGGCAAGCAATCTCGGGAAGGAAGGACTGCCATGTCCCCATTTCTGGCATGATCACCAAACAGAGAATGGAGTTAGCCTATCTTCATTCTCGTAGGCTAATTCATCAGAACAAGGGAATATTCTGGTTGAGCTAAGGCTTGGAAAAGATAATGTTGTTCAGAGGCTTGAAGAATGGAACGTTGGCTCAACTAATTTTCACTGGCAAGATGGAAAATGAATTAATGCAATTTTGCATTAATTATCAAAAGAAGACAATTGAATAAAATATTTTATTATTATTTAATTCAAGCGCCAAGAAGGATAAAATATAAAAAATAAATTAAATAATATATTTTTAATATTATTTAATTTTGGCATCCACTTGGGAAAAAAAGAAATAAATTAAATAAAATAGTATTTTATTTAATTTGGGCACTCATTGTGGAGACAAAAAAAAAAGAAAATATATTGGATTTAGGTGCCACATGTAGAAAAAGGGAAAATGAATAAAAAAATAATATGTTGGAATTGAGCACTCAACCTTGGAGGAATAAATTCAAAGAAAAACAGTAAAATAATATTGTTATTTGGGCGCTCGTCCTGGAGAATGAAAATAATAAAGTATTGGTTTGCAAGGAGGGAAAAGTGAAATTCAAATATTTAATTTGAATTGTCGACCTCATCGAAGATCCAAGTATAAAAGAAGGCTTTGGAGCCTCATTTCGACTCCATGAATCTTTTGGCAACTTTCGCAATTATGTTTGGCAATTGTTTTGCTTGATCTTCCAAGGACGAAAACCCTTGTGGAGTTGTGTGTTGGACGAAACCCAATCACACTTGGAAGTGAATTCATACGGAGTTCACATTTGCACTTCATTGGAGATTCGAAGAGTTGTTTGAGCTTCATCGATTCATCATTCAAGTTTTGGTCAGAGACCATTGTTAGAGATTGAGGCTTGAAGATCCATTGCACATCATTGAAGACCTTGATCAAGTTTGTTGAAGATTTGCATTAAAGAATTTGATTGAAGACTCTACATCTATTGAGCGCCAATTTGAAGAGATCTTGTAGATGTTTATCAGCGAATCTTATTGGCAGCAGTAAACCCTAGTCGCCGTCTAGGTATTGAAGGTAATTTGCATCATAAGTGAAATTGCTGGGTCTTGGTGGGGTTCGGCCTAGCATTAGCAGCAGTTTGGAGGTCTTTGGCATCATAACCACCAGGGAGGAGGGACGATCTCTGTTGAGGCAGCGAATAGCATCCAACATTCATCAATTGATCACTTTGAAAGCAGCAATCAGCCTATCTATGTGACAACAACCAGCTAGGAGGCAGCGACCAGCGCTGTAGGGTGTTGCAGATCGGCATTCAAACAATCAGCTTGAAGACAATATCCATATCAGTTCTGTATGTGAAGTTTGGCATCCTTTCATTGCATCTTTATCACCAATTCGGTATGTCAAATCTCTGAATTTTGTAACAGCAGTATAAGATCATTTTGTGGCTATCATAGAGCGATGAATTTTGATGTAATTGAAGGTTTACAAGGTCCAATTATATAAACAGTGAGATCTGATTTGTTTTGTCAATAATCTTTTTTATCAATTTGTATTGGATGCAATTCATTTCAAAGTAGTTTAGATGTATGTTGTTTGCCAATTGCCATCAATGTTTTGGCATATGCTTTCTATATTTCATGTTGTTGAAGACAAATTGAAAAGGTGCAAGCAAGAAATCAGAATTTCTGTCCTAGGGTTTAATTTTGAAATTGCAAGATTCAGAAAATTGTATGCAAACCTAGAATGGGACATGATAGAAAGACAACTTGGGATAAGACCAGAAAAGAAATTAAATTTAGATCTTTGAAATTGGGCGCTAAGATAAAGATTCACCTTTTGAGGTCAGCCTAGTGGAAGGTAGGTCGGCTAGAGTCTAATCGGGCGCCAAGGAAGCATACGGGTCGGCCTTGAGAAGAGAAAAAAGGATAAAATAATAGAATTTTTTACCTAGGTCGGCCAGATTTGAGAAGGGTAAGAAATTATGTATAAATAGAAGGTATTTTATGATAATTTCATAATCATTCAACTATCATTTTATTCCTTTTTGGTCTGCAATTTAGAACAGCATATTCCAAGGACGAAAACCCTTTAATATGAGGTGAATTAGACGAAACCCTAGTTCATCTTGGGAAGACTTCATAACGGAGGTGTACTTGCACTTCATTGGAGGATTACAAAGTTTGGAGTAGAATTCTAATCAGCTTTTGGAGTAGCATTTTCATCATCATTTAGGGCAGAAAAACTAAATTGTTTGAGAGCAGAAATTCATCTACATTTAGAGCAGAATACTAACTGTTTTGGAGCAGAAATCTAATTGGATTAAGAGCAGAAAATCGTTTCCTTTTAGAGCAGATCTTGGAGCAGCCCTAGATCATCACCTTTGAGCAGAGTTTTATCATCTTTTCAGACTTGAGTGCCATCATTTGAGAAGGTTGCGAGGTTGATTGTGAAGGCATTTTCATCATTTGGAGCAGCAAAATCCTAGCTGATTTTGTAAGAGACCTGAGCGCACTTTTTGGACTGCATTCTATTGTGTTTTGGTGGTTGAAGACCAAGGGTTTCAAGCCCTAGTTGGAGCGCAGCCTTTGGAGATCTTTCCATCATTTTTCTAAGGTCTTTTTGCTATTGTTTTGGTTTGTATCAGCCTATTTCAAGGTCTGATTTGTAATAGCAGAGATCCGATTAGGGTTTGGTATGATTTGTCTATGTTTGGATGCAATTTCACTTTCAGAACTTTCAGTTGTAACGACAATATTAAATCAGACTTGGATATTGATTTTGATTGCCCTAAAATGTGTTTCTTGGTGTAATTCATGGGAGATGTGAGTTGTAATGGTTAGTATCATTTGCCATCATGTTATGCTATGTTTGGATGCATTTGTGTGTGTGATACTTGCAAGTTTAAGTGCAAAAAATGAAATCAGAAATTAGGGTTTGGGGCAGAAATCTAAGCTAGATATTTTGGAAAGTCCATAAATCCAAAATTGTCCAAAATACCCCATTTTGGGATATTACAAATAGATCATTTAATTGCTTGCTTTCAAAAACCGCATTCATTCACCTTTTATATCTTCTCAATGGAGCCGTCTTTAGTAAATGGATGTCCTTCTATGAAGGTTGCACATCTTCACAAATCACAGCCCTTAGTTAAAATAAATTGCTGCCTTTATAATACAAATCGCTGTTCCTTTTCATACAAATCACATCCCTTGATAAATCATGCATATGTAATATAAATCGCACCTCTTGATAGTATTTATATTATCCTTAGCGCTCCATGTAAAGGGAGGTCGGCCACCTTTGCAATTTTAAATCTTTAATTTAAAATCTATCTACTCAAAGAGAGTCAGACACTTTGGAAATTTAAATCTTAAATTTAAATAATATCTAATCTCCTTTTGGCGCCAAGGTATATGGGTCGGCCCATAACTGCTTGTCTTATTTTGTTCTTCGCAATTCTTCAACGGTGGCTAAGTATTCCTCCAATATCTTTTCCCATTATGTTTAAAACCTGTATATATATCTCTAAGTCGGTCTTCCAACTTCATAAACTCTCCAATGGGAATGTGTAATGGATTAATCTTATTTGCTTTGACATCAATGACTTCGTTAAAGACTGTGTGCCTTTGACATCAATGACAACATATTCCAACATAAATAATTTGATTTCATTGTTACCAAAGCTTCTTTGAGTACCTGCAAATGTGCAAGAGAAAGTTTTCCTTCAATGTCTTTTTGTCTCCTCTCAAGTTGAGCCTTCAAGAAATGATCAATCATTTTGTGAGTGCTATCACAATGTGTTAAGGCTGCAACAATCATATCTTCATTGACCTTCAATTGGTTCTCCAAATTGGGCCTATGATTAAGATCATCTTCATACAATGAATTTTCTGATTTGTCTTCAAAATCAGCTACCTCCATGACATCCCCTTTGCATAATTCATGTTTTGAAGCTAGGACATCATTATGCTCAATCAAAGAATCATCATCATAATAGTATGGTGTCAAAACATGAGTAGACTCATTGAGTTCTCCTTGAATGGTTGAGTTCTTCATCAAATCTGAATCAAATGATTTTGAATTACCAAAAACTTTCTTCTCCACTAGCTCTTCAACATGCTCTTCTTCAATTGATGGATACCTATCATTATTTGCTGGTCCAAAAAGTGTATGCACAACTTTCTCTTCCTTAACCATAAATTGAGCTTTCAAATCTTGCCATGCTAAAGGTCTTTCATCAAAGTAACTTTGTTCATCACATAATAAATTTTCAGTATTGCCTTTGTATGTATGAACAATATCACCTTCAAAGTCACCCAACTCACAAATTGATTCCTTGCAACTATTATGTAGAGATGGTGAGACAATGCAATGCTTAAGTAATGGATCATCAAGAGAATCCATACCTTCATATGGCTGATCAATAGCTGCTGATTTGACAAACTCCATATCAGCATACCCTTCAATCTTGTTAGTGTCATGAAGACTCATGCACTCTTCAGTTGTGGATGCATGAAATGATTTTTCCATATCATCACTCTGTTGAAATAAATCTGTGATCATTGTTTTATCTTCTTTATTGTTTCCACATGTATGACTAGGTGTCCAAACTTCCTGGCATGTGAAACAACGTTGTTCTCTTGTCAACTGATTTTTGCTCTTCTTAGGATTACCTGTAGGCTGCAAATCACATGGAAGTAATTCTTCTTTCTTTTCTTTCTTCTTTTCTTCTTTTTCTCAATGATCTCTTGGACAACTTCAGATTTTTTTCCTTCCCTTCTCAATTTTCTGGTGTAGTTATATAGACCTCTCTTGCTTGGATTCAAGTATTCCCAAATAGGCATCAAAGGAAACTTGATTCTTAAAATCATTTGGTAAACCCCGGTACTCATCAATAATTTTTGTGGCCTCTTTTTTCATTATAGCCTCCTCATCCTCTTCCTTTTGTAAGAACCTTTGGAGAGTTCTTATCACTTCATTTTGACCTTCTCTATGAGATTCAAGCATCTTATTTTTATTTTTTCTAAGAGAGTCAAGTCTGCCCATTTGAACCACTGCCATAACTCTGAAAATAAATTTCTGATTTGTATTTTGTTAAACCCTTCTCATGAAAGCTGCTAGGGTTTATTTCTGAGTTTGTTTATTTCTGATACCACTGTAAAATCCCTAACCAAATCTGTTTTACCCTAGCTTGAGGGATGTGCCACAATAAGAAGCCTGATATATGCTTTTTAAACATCAAAGCCCTTAATAAAACCTAGGCACTAGGGTTTGGATATGAAACCCTATAAAATCCTCATAAAATCTTCAATGATTTGCTCTATAAAACTCCAACAAATCTGAATCACACAACCCAAACAGTCTGACAAGATAATCTGCTTTGATACCACTATAGTATCCCTAATAGGATCTGCTCTAGAAATCTGATTTTCTGCCCTAATTTTCTGATTTCTTTTTCTGTTCAAACCCTAATCTGAATTCTGATTTTTATTTCTGAAGTAAACATAATCATGGGCAGCGAATATACATGTGCCAAACACTCAAATAAACATGCCAAACATGTGTGCTTATGAAGACAACATCA
Organism: Cunninghamia lanceolata; assembly: GCA_027924645.1. NCBI lineage: Eukaryota > Viridiplantae > Streptophyta > Pinopsida > Cupressales > Cupressaceae > Cunninghamia > Cunninghamia lanceolata. The sequence continues at coordinate 10,706,933 of BSBN01001272.1, read as the reverse complement.
AACATGAATCCAACCACGGAATACAACCATACAAATGCCAAACATGTGACAAGTAAATCTGATTTTTGAATGTAGAAGTCTGCTACTACAAATTTGAATATTCTGAATTGAGTTTACAATAAATTCATGGGCTCAAATATGCCAAACATAGCTCAGATTTGTGCTCATACAAATCAGACCTAAAATAAGTTTATACATACCACAAAATAGCAAAAATGTCTTCAAACATCAAACCCTAGATGGGCAAATCCTCCATGGCAAGTGCTTAGTGTTTGCTGCTCCAAAATTGTGAAATCGCCCTCTTGGGAAGTGGCACTCAACCTAGGTAAGAAACCGTAGCATGCAATCTTTGTCCAAATCCTCCAAAATGGGCGCTCAAATCTGCTCTAAAGAATATGCCTTTGAATGCTCAAGAACTCCTCAAAATCTCCAATGAAGTGCAAGTGTGAACTCCATATGTATCCACCTCAAGATGAGTTAGGTATTCGTCCAACCCACCAAATATTCCTAAGGGTTTTTGTCCTTGGAATATGATGAACTAAAAGTGCAGCCAAGAGTAAAAACTCCAATGAATAAATCAAATGTGAATGAATAAAATGACTTGCATTTTGCCTTCTTTTATAGCCATCAAATTACTTCTCCCTTGGCCGACCTCCCTCTTGGCAATTTTATTTTATTTTATTTTATTTATCAAGTGGCTTCACTTAAATAATAAAGTCATTTCACATTACAATTAGGTCCAACCTAATAATTAAATATAAATAATCCGAAAGTGCATTAGGATTATTTAGTATTTAACTAATTAGATTATTCCCTTGCACTTCCGACTTAGCCTATGGGAATAGAATAGGCTAGCTAACTCCGTTGGGTGATCACTCGGACATTATAGAAAAGTCTAGCAAATGCTAGCTTGTACTCTTAATTGACTTCCACATCTCTATATGGTGCAATTCAGCTCGGCAAAGAAAGGATCTCACTTTTGTAATATTCTAGAGTCAATGCAAAGGCAAGAAGATGTAGTAGGGTGGTCATTTTGTTCAACTGCTCAACAAGAATTATCTATGCTTATTTGAAGGAAGTTTCTTCAGGATCTGTCCCTCCTCTCTCACACACACATTAATGATGGTCTTCATCTTCTCAAGCATTGATTTGATGCCATCATTTACGTCTCCCAAGCATGGCATATCCATGCTAGTAAAATAGATTATACTCCTGATGGGCTTGGGGAAACTAAGAAGATACTTCACCTGATCCCACCAAGTGTCATCTAGGATCATTTGTTTGACATTTGTTGCCCTCTTAGTGTTGGATTGCCTTTAAATGAACCAAAGTTGGCTAATGACCATGCTAGAAAGTGCCTCCTACACCTTCACAAGTTGTCTCAAGATGATTGTGCTGAAGGTGAATCAGGTCTTAGCAACCTATTAAAAAATAACTTGAAAAAAACAAAAAAACAAAGAAGAAAACATACTTAAATTTTTAAAAATAAATTACTAAAGTGAAACATAAAATTGTATTGTTTCATTCATCTTCATCAATTCCAATTTTGAGAATGATTTGATCATGGCCTACAACATGTGGTAGTTGGTGATGAACATTTGAATTTATTTGGCCTCAACATACACATGTTTGATCTAGTCAAATTTTTTGCCCATCTTTTGTAGCTTAAGGTTGAGCAAGTGGACAATACAAGATGTCCAAAAGATGTGCAAATAATGCCCCACAACTAACAAACTATTCTCTGCAATTTTTTGCATTGCCCATTATGAGTTAGACAATGTTATGAGGCACCACTTCTTCAATGACCCCTATAAGGATCAACAATAAATTGTGCATCCTTCATCTCTCTCTCTCACAATCCATGGATTTCAAAAGCATTGCCCCTTTAAGGGACATTGCAATCACATTTATCAAGGGTTGATTTTTGGCATCCTTCGATCCATAAAAAATGGATATCAGTTTCAATCCACATATCCCTAATGAGCTTCAATTATTCTTCTACAATTTCACTTCCATTGTCAATAAGTTGTTGAGCATCTTCTCAAAACTGGAGCTCTTGTATCATTTTGGAGTATCGTTAATCTTCCTCACCATTTTTTGCCAATATGGTGGCCAAACAACATTGAAAGTCAAATCATTTGCATAGACACGTCTGTAATGTCCCCAACTAATTTAAAAAAAAAATACAATATAGAAAGATGTAAATGCAAGCCCTCGCACTTTCTGATCACCTAGTTCTTGATGTGGTCAAGGGAAGAGCATATGGTGTTCGGAAACACTATCTAAAAGGATGCAATGTTCAGAAAGTAAAAGGCGACATAGCCGATCAGAGCATACAAGCAAAAAGCCGACTAGATCAACACCTCTTTGGCAGACAAGTATGCATTATGCTCAAGCCAAATTGGCTGATTACAACTACAGATCGGGTCACTGCCAAAATGGTAGACATGACGATTTAGATCAACACTAAAATGAGGGATAATGAAATGCGAACGTTGGCGGCTATACCATCCAAACATTGATTACAATGCAAGTATAGGTAAGCAACTAGATCCGGCGGAAGACCTTCCGGATTATTAAACTAAAATGACTTGTTTCTATATTCTTTCTAGTAGAGAATTGCTTAGAGGGTTACAATAATTTATCCACTAGGAAAGTTAGAATGACTGAATAATAGTCTCCATAATATCACTAACATGAGCAATCCATCTCCTTCCAATAAACAGAAATGAAATAGAAATTAAATCCAATATTATCTTTCAAACTGTGACTGGTTGAAAATCAGTAATTACCCATAATGGAGGTGTAGCAGTACCAAATAGTTGCAATAGTCACCAAAATGGAAGAACTCCCCTCCCACTAGGAGCAGCCAGTAGATTTAATGATTTTTCAGACTTCAATGGGTCATAACAGCCCTCAAAATAATAATGCTTTATACTAGAATTGGTACGGCCTGGGTAAGGCTATGTTATGACCCCTTTCAGCTGTTCACACTCAGAAAAATCACTTGCAGCAGTCTTAGGAAGAGGTGTATGGACTGTAAGAGGTTGCAGCAGCAAGGAGTCAAGGTAAAACAAAGTTCTTATACCTCAAACAAACCCCAACTCCCACTTAATTCTGTTAAAGCCCCGCACAAGTTGTACGGCCCAGCAAGGAGCAAGCAATAACTACCTTCAATTTGTATGGTCTGCAACACAAGGATACTCTTTTCCCAACTGAAATATTCAGTCAGATTTGTAAACAAATATATTTGAAATCTTCCCAACGGAAGCTCATACTAAAATTCAAAGAAATCACACACCACAATAACTAGAAATAACACACTGATTTTTTTTTTGTATTTTCTGAATATATAATCACACCAAACAATTGAATGAAAACTCCACACCAACAAAGGAAATCTTCACACCACACACCACCTGAAATTACAATGCATTAAGCTCACTAGAAATTCCGACAATGGAATTTCTCACTAGAAATAGAGGGTTTTCATCCTTTAGGCAAGAAGTTGGGCACAAGGCTCAAATTCAGATAGTATGTTTGTAAAAATATGGAATCCTTCAAATGAGCTCTCATCCTCCTTTTATAGGCACAGGAGGGAAATAAAATAATACTTTTTACTTTTTGCCCAAACTAAACCTAATTTTTAATTACCTTTTGTAATTTTCCGCCCAACTAGAAATAATTAACTTAGCATTACAAAAGGCTTTATTTGTCCCATTTAGGCAACCTGAATAATAATAAAGTGGCTTTTTTACAATGCTAAGACAAATATTATAAAGACTGACTTAAAATTATTATTTTAATTTATTTCTGTTTCCACACTAAACTACGGAAAATACCAAAATGAGCTAAACAAATTATTTCAACAAAGACTAAGAACTAAAGCATTGCAGGAAATACTAAACCATTGAAAATAGCGCTCTCCAAGGTTTGAGGACTACTCCAAGAATCTTGGAATGCTCCAAACATGTTGGAATTGTCTTGGAAAAAGAGGACATGACAACGTCTTACACAGTGTTGATCAACAAACTCTTGGGATTCATTTTGAATGCCTTTTCCTATGACCCCTTTGTTCTCTTGTGTGTAGTGGGCTCTTCATGTGGCTAAAAATGGGTGGCTCTCTACCACAACTAAAGGAACGCTAAGAGATGAGGAAATAGGGGGCCTCCTTGATCGAGATCCTCTCTTTGCCAAAGGATGACCTATTATGAGAGCAACTACTTCTTTTGCTTGGTCTTGCTCTCTAATATATTCCAACACTCTGTTGTCGGCACAAGTGCATTCTTTTTTCCTGGGAAAGATTTGATGCCTATACTAGGAATATCATGCAAATGGGTTTTCACTTGATTGTACAAACTTGTATATTTGACATCACACCCATTGCAAATCCAAACATATCCCCCACCACTTGGAACCTACTGTATCATGTCAACATACTTTCACAAGGGTGAAATTGGGTTTGATTTGAAGCAGGGTTGACCCATTGAGCTAGAATTGACTACCATTGTAATATATATGATGTGTCGTCACTCATTTAAATATAGAATATTGAAAAACAAAACAAAAAAACAAAACAAGAGAGTTTGTTTGTAGAAGAAAATGAAAAAAAAAAACCAAAAAAATGTCATGTCCCCACTTTTAAGTAACTTAAAATATTATAATTATAAATTAATTTTGTAAAGTATTTTTATTTACTTTATAAAATTAATATTTTATTTAAGTTACTTAAGTCAATAGTACTACACTTTATTAAAAAGTGTTATAAACAAGCATTTAAAAGGTTCAAGTGCAAGCATTTAATAAAGTTCATATAAAAGCATTTAAAATGCTTGGGTATGATGTGTACATGTAAACTCTCATTTAATAAAATTAGGCCAGGCCTAATTAATGTAATGGCTTTAAAAGCAAGCCTAAGAGTCATTTGAAATCATCTCTATCTATCCATGTATGTTTTGGGTTTTCTGATTAAGTCTATGACTTTTGTATCCAGTTAGTGTCAAAGAAGGGTTTTCTTTGCATTTATTGAATTGAGAGGAGAAATCATTCAGATTTCTTAGTTGGGGTTCAAGTACGTCTTGCTGGGTTCTTCGATATTTGGTCGGAGACCATTGTGTCGATGATATTGAAAATCTTTGTATATAGTTTCCTGAATAATGAGGCTATCAATAAAGTTGTTGGGCTAAATCTTTGTTATCTCTGTGATTGTTGTGATATCTCTGAGATTATTTTATTACTGAATATATAAAAGTAATATATCTGTGTTTACCATTGTTGCATTTTGGGAGACATCTTCTGACAGTTCTCTGCAGTTTTTCATAGGAATTGTGGGCCCAAAGCCTTTTCTAATCGCAGCTGAAGGAAATCGTGAGGTCTTCCTGAAGATATATACATTCGCACCTCTACACATTGTTGAGGACGCCGCGTAGGGAGAAGTTCGTGGGTCCCAGCTTTGACAGACTTCTGTAGAATGAGATTTAAGTATTCCTGAGTTGCTGGAGGCTGAGGTGTTAAAGAAGACTATTAGATACATCTTCTATTGCAGTCGTGTGACGGTGGATTGAAGAAGACCGAACTCTAGATTGACATCAACAGGAAATCATTTCTAAAAGTGTCGGATGCAATGTAGTGGAGTCACGTCTATCTGGAACATCATCCTCAGGATTGAAATCATATTGAAGATCGTGGTATTAGTAAATTGTGGGCCCTCTAAATATAGCGAATACCTGATATAAGAGATCAACATCTTTATGGAAAGAAGCGGCAGCTTGATAAAGAGGTGACACCAAGATTATTGGTCTGCAAAGAATGATGGTCTGAGGATTGCGTAAGTAGTAATTGTTGTGACCACTTTACAACATCAACCCCAATTACTAATTGGGTCCCCCTTTTTTGACTTGCCTGGATCCTTGAGGCTTATCGCCAGATGTGTCAGGAGCTTAGACTGGCTCACCGGGAAGAAAGAGAAGTAAAACACATAGGTTTCCTCCTGCATAGGCCCCGAACCCTAATTGACTGTTCCAGACTATCCGTGGGCGAGAGTTTCGTTTTTTCCATCCTTAGGGAAGGGTTTTGTCTTTTCACACTTGGGTAATGAACCCACTCCGCTCCCGGCATGAAACCCAATTCCAGTCCTAGTCTAAGACCCTATGTATGACTTAGAAAATCATTCCTGGACTCCAGTCCAGGAATCCAGCCCGAGGGTCCAAACCGGAGTCCTATCCGGAAGTGCCTATCCCAGAGTCTCGTTCAGGGGATTCCTGCCTGGAATCCCATTTCTTAGTTTATCTAGATTCTTCTTCCAACCAAGATCGCGGAGTTCAACAGGGACTGCCACTCCTTGGCATGATCATCCTTCAGTCATAAAACTTAATCCCGGCCTGACAGCTCCAGCACAGAAGGTCAAAACCAAGGGATATCTCTTTAAATCTCGGTCCGGCACTCAACCTCATTTCATGGCTCGGAAGACTCGCAAAACGAAGACTTAGGGCAATTTCAGGAGACAATTAGCATTTAATGAATTCCCCCCCAGTAGGCTGGAATTGCGACAGGACACTTTTTGTCCTGGTCGCAAAATCCAGTACCTACTGGATTTTGCGCTCAAGGACACTTTTTATCCTGGTCGCAAAATCCAGTACCTACTGGATTTTGCGCTCAAGGACACTTTTTGTCCTTGGTCGCAAAATCCAGTACCTCCTGGATTTTGCGCTCAAGGACAGTCTTTGCCATTTTTCAGCGTCTTCAGGGTAAAGGTATATTAAAAAATATATTTAAGTATAAGTTGAGAGATTGAATTTCTTATACTTTAAATATTTTTCAATATACCTTTCAGGATGTTTGAGATAGGTCTCGAGTCCACCGGATTTAACATGCAGAATCTAGAATTTGGAAGATCCACCAGATTTCAGACTTAGTCATTTTTCAGGATTTCAGGATTTCAGGCTACCAGACTTAGCCAATTCCAAACATGGAAGGAACGAAGGATGGAACAAACGAACTTCATGTCTTGCCATCGAAAGCATCATCTCGGAAGACATTCCACCACAGTGAAATCCTGCTGCAGGAATTGATAATGACTTCAGGGCAAAAAAAAAATCCCAAACACCAGAGGAAAATGAAAGTACTCTCAGGAAATTCCCTGTCGCACATTCCAGGACCTTCTGGAATATGCGCCTAGGACAACTTTTTGTCCTGAGCGCATAATCCAGTAGGTACTGGATTATGCGCCCAGGACAAAATATTGTCCTGGGCGCATAATCCAGTACCTACTGGATTTTGCGCCCAAGGACTGGGATGTCCAGTTTCTCCCTCCTGCTCTGACCAGTCGCTCCTGGCTTGGATTTTTTTTTCTCTAACCCCCTTTGTGGATACCTGACTCCTAGAATTCACAGTCAGGATGGAACAAATGAACGTCCATCTTTCCGTCATAGAGATATCAGATTCCCGGAGGATGGAAGAAACGAAGGATGGAACGAACGAAAGATGGAAGAAACGAAAGATGGAAGAAACGAACCTCGTGTCTTGCCATCAGATTCCCGGAGGATGGAAGAAACGAAGGATGGAACGAACGAAAGATGGAAGAAACGAAAGATGGAAGAAACGAACCTTGTGTCTTGCCATCAGATTCCCGGAGGATGGAAGAAACGAAGGATGGAACGAACGAAAGATGGAAGAAACGAAAGATGGAAGAAACGAACCTTGTGTCTTGCCATCAGATTCCCGGAGGATGGAAGAAACGAAAGATGGAAGAAATGAACCTCATGTCTCGCCATCGAAAAGAGACTCCCGGAGGATGGAAGGAACGAGGATGGAAGAAACGAACCCCTCATCTTGCCTTGGAAGTAACAGACTCTCGGAAGATGGAACAAACGAGGATGGAAGAAACGAAGGATGGAACGAACGAACCTCTCATCCCGCCTTGGAAGTAACAGATTCCGCGAGGATGGAAGGAACGAGGATGGAAGAAATAAACTCCGTTTTTTGATCCTGTATCAACATCTGAACCTCCATGGAGTAGCTAGGAGAATGAACCTACTGCAAAACTAGAATCCCCACTTCGAAACTCAGGAAAATGCAAATCCTTGACTTAAATTCCCTGAAACTGAATTCCTAAGGCAAGTGGCGCAAATTCCAACACCTGTAGGATTCTGCGCTCCAGGACAAATTTTGTCCTGGGCGCAAATTCCTTGACCTTCTGGATTCTGCGCTCCAGGACAAATTTTGTCCTGGACGCAAAATCCTTGACCTTCTGGATTCTGCGCCCTTGGACATTCCTGATCCAGTCTGGAATGGGAGACCTGCGAGGTGAGATTCCGGAACCCAGTTTGCCAACTCCTGCATAGAAGAATTCCTCGCCTGTTGTACCTCGGAGTCCGGAATCTCTAAACATGATGGAAGGGTACTTCTGGTTTTAAAAATGATGGAGTCTCTGATCCTAGGGTAAGAAAATCCCTCCCTGCCAAAACAGAGTGATGAACCCCTTAGCAAATATCCAAAAGATCGAACATAGAAGTTCAAGGACACATCCCGCAATGATTCTCATTCAAAATGCAAAGTCCAACTATCCATCTGAGTAAGATTCCATAGGATACTGTTCCAGGACTTAGCTGGATTTTGGCAAAAGTTCAAAAGTTATGCTAGGGAAGAAAGATCCAAAACATCAGTAAATCCCCGACGTCGCAAAATCCTAGACCTCAGGAATTCCCCGACATTCCAAATTCCCCGACATCCCAAATTCCCCGACATCCCAAATTCCCCGACATCCCAAATTCCCCGACATTCACAAATCCCCGACCACCGACAAAACAGAAAAGACAAAAACTAAGTCGGCTAAAAGTTTGGCGGTTAAGGAATTTCTTTTCCTTAACCTAGGTCGGCCAAGCATGAAGGAGGCTAAGTTGCCTATAAAAGGAGGGCGCCCAAGTCATTTACAATCATTCAAATTCAATTCCAGAGCAAGGAGGGCAGAAATTCATCCTCCGAGACAAGTGGAATTCCAGGATGAGCAAGAATCCCCGACTCCCAGGAATCCCCGACCAACTGAAATTCCTCCTGTCCATGCCTGGTAACCCTGGAATGAAGGAAAATTCAGTCGAGTATGAAGAATGCCGGAGAATGAGGGAAATCCTTTGTTTGTTCAGGAATTTATAAGTGAAATTGATCAAAACTTGCAAAATCATTCATGTTTCATTTCATATTGTATTGTATTTATGGATTTTGTGCATCATGACTATTTGAGGTTTCCCATGTTTTGCAGGAATCCAAGACGAGGATAAGTTCCATGAGGAGCATGAAGGAGGATGATCCGGGGCAAGCACGATGGATGCAGAGAGTTAAAGTGCCGGAAATGATGACCATTTCAAGGATCCAGGAGTTCCGACAATAAGAAGACTACACATGCATACCGAGGGAAGGGAAGGCAACACCAAAGATTCTAGTTCGGCGACAGGGAGACTTCGCACAAAGGGATAAGGAAGATCAAGATGTCCTTCCAAAGATTTCAAATGACAGAGAATGCCTGCATCAAGGATGGCGGAATGGGAGAAATCACTCCAAGTCCAGTATCAGGGATTCCAGTTCCGAACAGGAGGATCAATCCTTGGAAAACCAAGAGGATACACTTCAAGTTCACCATCCATCAGGAAGAATGAGAATCCACGCCAAGGATGAGGAAATCCAACCCAGGAATCCAGTACAGGGAATCCTATTCCATGACAGGGAATTCCAACTCAGGAAGGAATTCCATTCCAGGACCCTAAGGAAAGTGCGCCCCTGCTCAAGGAAGGATTCCTCCACATGAAAATCTCGTTCACCCTGGAATCTGCGCTCAGGATAAAGGACTCCAGGACATCATGGAATTTGCGACCAAGGAAGTTCCGGACAGACAGGACAGTCCTATCCAGAAGTCCTAGACAGGTGGCGACCAGGACAGCTGGAAAGTTTCCTTACACATTCTGACGACCTAGACAGGTGGCAGTCTCCTGCATGGATATTCTGACGACCCCATCTACTTTTTCTAGGATTTGTAACCTAGGGCACATGTTTCAAGGAAATCTGATTTCCTTTTGCCCTAGGATATTTTTGAGAGCCTATATAAAGGCTGAGGGATGCCTCATTGTAATCTCTCTCCCTCTCTCCTTTTATGATATTTACCATTCTGAAGCTCCTAGAGCCCCTTAGTAACTAGTTTTCATTTCTGCATAGTTTCTTATGAGCTGGAACTCCAAAATCAGTTGGATTGTTGTGATATAAACTTCTGAAGTAATTATATATGCATTGAAGAATGGTGTTCATATATACCTTTGGATTTTTGGCATGGTCTTATTGATTTCTTGGAGCAAATCTGAAAATATTGAAGTTCTTTCTTGTATTTTCATATTTTTTATTAGTTAGAAAGATGGAGATTATTATTGTTGTATGATTGAATCTGTTTGTTCATACCATTGGTGATCTGTGGCTTGCAAATCATCGTGCATGGTTAGTCTGAACTTAATTCGAACCTAACTTCGACTGTTCCGTATGACCAAATCCATGTCTCTTACTGAAGCAGTCTGAAAATCCTTATTCCCCCTTAGAAGATAGCACCGCCCCTGCCTAGCTGTTGTCTCATGACGAAGCAGAGGACTGGTACCAGTTTCTATCTCCAGCAGCAGTCTTCTTCCATCAATTAGTTAAACTCCTGAACCCTTATCTTATCTTTTTCACTTTCTTTTAGATCTTCATTAGGATTAGTTTTCCAGAGCTTCATCGTCTAAATCATCCGCCTCTGTAGGAATGGAACTTTAGAATTCCAGTTGTCAATCTGTGAAAGAATTCCATTCACCCGCAAATCCCAGTCCGAATCCCAAAAATGAATTCCATGACTCTGAAAGAGCAATCTTACGTAAGTCCCCTTCGTGATTACCAGCAAATCACATCATTCTACTGAGTCTATCCCTATGCACGTCAAGACCTGACATAAAAGGAACCTTGGAGCAGTCTCATTCGATCACATAGTTCAGCGTCTGAGAAGCTTTATTCAAGAGAGGATAGGATACCCAGTATTTTATTCTAATGTTGTTGTAGTCACAAAAACCTCATCAACATAAATTGGCGCTAGAAGGAGGGCAGAACATAAATTGCTCCATTCAAAGAACATTGATTTTATCAGCACACCCCTCTCTTCCACCTCATCAACATAAATTGGCGCTAGAAGGAGGGCCAACAAAGGCATTGGCTTATTGCTGCCGACAGAGTACTTCATTTTCAAGGAAGGTCAGCAAAAGACCACGCTGGATCGAATCAGTTCTTTCTCACCAGAGAGGCATCAACGAATCCTAAGGTCCACTCCAGGAGCCTCCCAGAGCCACGTGGAACTAGACCTCCTCTCAAGGACCAGGCGAGGAAAGAAGACAGCATCATCTAGTCAGGGATCTCCCTGTGAAGGAGGCCTCTCGAGCCTGTTCCAGACCCCGCCATCTGGAAATTCTGTTCCAGGAGTTGCACAGCCGAGCAATCTGCAAGGACCCGCTCAAGCAGTTCTGCTTCAACCAGCAAACGCCCCGATGGCGTGGCTTCCTGCGAATGCTTCCCCTCTCGCAAACTTCGCCAACTACAATGATATGCCGAAGAGCCCCGAACACTTTTGCTCCAAATTCCACATCAACGATGTGAATCGGACGGCGGAAGAGCATATCAAGGTTTTCGAGGATGTGCTGCATAACAGACAAGTTGGGCACGAGGATGTAGCCTGCAGACTATTTCCGTACTCTTTGGACGGAGACGCGTTTTATTGGTATATCAACCTGCCGGCTAACTCAATCACCAGTTGGGGGAACTTGAAGGATGCCTTCCTAGCTAAGTTCAGATGTCCCATCAGTCCAACGGAGTTGTACAAACAGTTTGTCGATGTACGGAGACAAGAGCACGAATCAATCAGCACCTTCAACCATAGGTTCCACAAAGCCTACTCAAGAATCCAGGCCCCGTATACCATAAATGATGGCTCCGCCCGAGCGATGTACTACGCAGCACTGGATCGTCTCACTTCCATGTTCGTGCAAAGGAAGACCGTTCCTCCGACCACCCTGCTGGAAGCATATGCTGAAGCTGTCCAAGTGAACGAAGAGTTAGGAATGAATACCCACGGTCCACTTAACCATTTGGGGTATGCTGCTATGCCAAATCAGATCCAAGGGATTAATCAGGCATTGGCACATCACACCCCAGTGGTGAATCCCATTCCAGCTCCCAGCAACCAGTTGGTACTTCACCCCGGAGTACCCGTCTCCCAAGCTATGCCTGCACAACCAGTGTACCTTCAAGGCGCGTCCTCGACAAGAACTCCAGAGGAGAAAGACGAGATGAAAGAGTTGATTGGCCAAGTAAGAAAGCTGTCTACAGAAGTCACTCACCTCAGGAACCAGAACAATCACCTGCAAAATACACAGAGGAATTCCCAAGGAAATCAAGGGTATCAAGGGAATCAGCCAGGTAATAATCAAGGAAACAACCCGGGATTCCGGGCGAACCCTCAAGGATACCAGAGGCAGAACCGGACGTGGAACACAACTCCAAACAATGGAAACGTCCCTTCTCCTTTGGATAATCCTCCCAGTTCCGCGGACAGGCCGGCGGATAAAGTTTTCCTAGCAGAAGCAGCATTGTCTAGTTGGTGTAGATTGCACAACACCAACCAACATTCGGAGTTGCAATGCACTGAATTCAAGATTGCTGCGGACATCTTCCACAAGGAAATGCTGAGCTCGCAAGATCAAGATACTCCTCCACCCGCCACGGGATATGAAATTGTTCCTTCAACGAGGTATGATCAAGCCCTTATCTTAGAAGATTTTACATTCCCCCCTGCACCGGAGTGTGACTCCATGGGGTATGACGGAAGATTTCCTCCCGCATCAGCAAATGGTCCCGTCGATGATCCATACTATTGCCCTCCATATAACAATGATTTTCAAACAGAGGAGGTGGATGAAGTACAAGCATTCCAGCAATCAGCCGGGAATGCAGGTCCAAGGGTCTACCAAAGGAATTATCGTCCCCAAGAGCCGTTGACCACCTCGACCCCTCCGAACAATTATCGGACTCCACCGGATCCAAATGCCAATAACAATCCAAGCTGCCCGAGGGATTCACCGGAGTATCGACAAAGGGATGTTCCTCAAAGAACTGACTCATCTGGAGGTGCCGCTCCTAGAGTCCCTGTTCCCAGGGATAGTAATCCCAAGGATGGACTGAAAAGATTAAGCCAGTGTGTGACGGAGGAGTTCAAGAAGATAAGAGTAAGCCTCCCCATGACTGAGTTAATGAGAGTGCCCGAAATCAGGGCGACCTTTTTGGAGAGTTTGAACGACACCAACACAGGGAACGTCGCCTCAGGCACGCAAGGCATCTCCAACCCATCTAAACCATCCGCTCCACCTAATGCATCCCGGGCAAATGGAACTCCAAATACCAGCGTAGCCCAATCATTCCCCTATGATCCTCAGGTTCAGCGAGATGCTATATATGTAGCCCAGAACGCCGCTGATACCACCAGAGAAGCATCAGGAGGAAACTTGCAGAGGCATAAGGAGCCTGCAAGGGGTAACAACATAGCAAAAGGTCAAAATCCCGAGCTAGGAAAGGATGCCAATTTCACTGCTCCCAAGAAGAAGTCGGTAGTTTTCTACCAAGGAAAAGATGAGCCTCCGCCATTTCTCCTTTCAGTAAGGATGTTCGGCAAACTCCTACACAACTGTCTGATGGATTCCGGAGCATCCAGCAATGTTATGCCCTTGGGCGTATGCAAGAGGTTGGGTCTAATTCCGAAACCGACCTCCAGGAAGGTCACTCAGCTCGACAAGACGGAAGTCCCAGTTGTGGGAGAGCTCCATAATATCCATATGCAATTAGCGGCTGATCCAAGGATCCAGTCTTATATCGATGTTTCCGTGGTGGACATTCCAGAGGGATATGCCATGTTGCTGAGTCGAGACTGGCTGAGGAAGCTAAATGGGTACGTATCAACTGACTTCTCCCACATGTGGTTGCCATGGAGGGGACTTCCGAACCAAATCAAGATAGATAGTACTCCTCGTCTGAAGCTAATGATCACCGAATATGGTGAAAAGAATGAGATATTCTTTGTGGAAACTAGTCTCGGCCTCTACAGACCAAAGGTCGATGAAGTTCTCATGATGAAAAGCTCCGCAAAGGTATTGAGTGATTACGATGCCAACTTAGAAGAAGGAAGTCCCGTTGCTCCGGAGCAAGTTCACCCGTGGATTCTAGAAGCCTCCCGCTTAGAAATTCCGACAGTGCCCGACCCTGAAAGGACAGCTCCTGAAGAAGCAATAGCAAGTGATGATATCTCACCTCAGGAAGGAGTCCTCCGGAAGGAACAGACAAAGGACGGCAACGAGAATCCAAGTCCAGCATCAGAGGAAGACCAAGCCTGGACGTTGAGATTCGATGGATCCAAATCCAAACGAGGAGCTGGAGTTGGCTTTGAACTGATAAGCCCAACTGGAGAAGCCTACCTAGCCGCCCATAGATTATAGTTTCCCTGCACCAATAATGTTACTGAATATGAGGCACTTGTCCACGGATTGTTGCTCGCCATCGAAAAGAGTGCCAGAATCCTACATGTGTTTGGAGACTCCGAAGTGGTCATAAGACAGATAAGGAAGAAGTATGTATGTCATGACAAGAGACTGACCAGATACCGCAATAGAGTATGGGATCTCATCGAGAGCTTCAATGCCTTCAATATTCAGTCTGTCTATAGATCCAAAAATCAGGTTGCAAATGCTCTAGCCCAGGCTGCGAGTTCATTAGAACCACTCGCACTGGAAGGATTGAAGAAGTTCACTGTGGAGCTGACTTCCGTCCCCTCAGTTCCGGATAATATCACCAACTTCCAAGTGTTCGATGATGATAAGCATATATTGGACTTCTTGACCAACTCTGGGATATTCACCGCCCAGGTCATTGATGAAGGGGAAAGAGAGGGAGCAGAGTCAGAGCCTGACGGAATGATGAATCTAAAAAATAATACTATCCCCAGAGGACTGATAGAGTTAGAAAGACTCTTCGATTCCGACAGAATGAGTGCACTCCCAAATCCCAGTGAGGAAGGAAGCAAGTATGACCTAGTGAACCTTGGGACTGAAGAAGTAGTGAAAAATGTATTCATCGGGAAGGCTTCCACCCCAAAGGAACGAGAAGGTATCCTCCGATATTTGAAAGAATATATGGACATAATAGCATGGGGATATGAGGACCTGAAGACTTACGATACTTCCATCATCACGCATACTATTCCTCTTAGGCCCGGAAGTAGACCATTCCGGCAGCGTCAAAGGCCAGTCAATCCACTACTAGAGCCTTTGATATATCAAGAAGTCAAGAAGTTACTAGAAGCCAGAATCATCTTCCCGGTGAGACACTCGACGTGGGTCGCCAACCTCGTCCCAGTCAGAAAGAAGAACGGCGAGATAAGATTGTGTGTGGACTTCCGCAATCTCAACCAGGCTTCAGAAAAGGACAATTACCCTCTCCCTCCATTAGATGAAGTACTTCAGATCGTAAACGGATCTCAAATGATGTCCTTCTTGGACGGGTACTCGGGGTACAACCAGGTAATGGTTGATGAAGTAGACCTACTGAAGACAGCATTCACCACCAAGTGGGGAATCTACGCATACAGAAGAATGCCTTTCGGCCTGATCAATGCCGGAGCTACCTTCCAGCGGGCCATGGACATTGCTTTCAGAGAACTAGTTGGCAAATGCATTATCATATACATGGACGATCTCACCGTGTTTTCAAAGAGAAGGGAGGATCACGTAGAAGATTTAAGAAAGGTCCTCGAAAGATGCAGAAGGTATGGAATTTCCCTCAATCCGAAGAAGTGCATTTTCGGCGTGACGGAAGGAAAGCTCCTAGGCCATGTAATATCAGAACAGGGGATATTCATTGACCCTGACCGTGTGATAGCTATATCCAAGGTCGGCATGCCTGCCAGCAAGAAAGAACTGTAATCTTTCTTCGGAAAGATTAATTTTGTAAGGAAGTTCATTACGGGGTTTGCTGAGATAGTGAAACCCCTGAATGAAATGTTAAAGAAAGATGCCAAGTTAGAGTGGACTCCACCAGCCAGAAGAGCATTCGAGGAGATCAAACAAGCCATTGCTAGGGCTCCGGTCTTAAGCAGTCCAGACTATACCAAGCCGTTCTATCTATACTCTTTCGCCTCAGAACACACTTGTGCCGGCATTCTCACTCAGAGGATGGAGCAAAACGACGAGCATCCGATTGCATTTATGAGCACTCCTTTCAAAGATGCAGAACTGAGATATCCATGCGTGGAAAAGCATGCCTATGCCTTGGTAAAGGCCATCAAGAAGTTCAGGCATTATGTCCTGAGAAGTAAAGTTTATGCCATAGTTCCAGATGTTGCGGTTAAAACACTGTTGATGCAGAATGAACTCGGAGAAAGAAGAGGCAAGTGGGTCGCCACTATCCAAGAATATGATATCGAGATCCAGCCCATGAAGATAGTGCGAGGTCAAGCACTTGCCCAGACAATTGCCATCGAAGGACCCGGAGTGGTACGGCAGACTTATGTGCTGGAAGATGTATCCCCGGACGAGTGGTACCACGACATCGTATATTACTTGCTAAACCAAAGATGTCCTGCCCACCTGAAATCGACTCAAAAGAGGGCTCTGAGATTCCGGAGTCAACGTTTCATGCTCCAAGGAGCAGTCTTATTCCGGCAGAACCATGAAGGAATTTACTTGAGGTGCGTAGGAAAGAATGAGGCCGGCCAGATCATGGAACAGTTTCACGACAAATTTGGAACCTGTCACGGAGGAGGATTAGCCACGGCTCACCAAATCTTGAGGGCGGGATATTATTGGCCGACGCTGTTCCACGACGCCTATCGGCATGTCAAGACCTGCCACACCTGCCAAGTCGCTGCCGCGAGGGAAAGGAATGCTGCCATGCCTCTTCAGCCTGTATTCGAAGTAAGACCTTTTGCCAAATGGGGACTTGACTTTATCGGTATGATCAATCCACCTTCCTCTGCGCAACACAGGTATATTCTGACCGCTACTGATTATTGCACTAGATGGTCTGAAGCACATGCTCTAAAACATTGCACTACTGATGTCGTGATCAAGTTTTTAGAAGAAAATATCATTACCAGGTTTGGATGTCCTCATGCTTTAGTCTGTGATAATGGTTCTGCATTTTCATCCTTAAAATTTTCAAATTGGGCCTTTGATCATGGAATAACATTAAAATTCTCATCAAATTATTACCCACAAGGGAATGGGTTAGCCGAGTCCACTAACAAAAATCTACTCAATGCAATCAAGAAACTGTTGGATAAAAATCCCCAAGACTGGCACACGCAGCTGAGATTCGCTCTTTGGGCAGACCGGACCCGTATCAAGGCCTCCCTAGGAACGTCTCCTTACCATCTAGTCTATGGCCAGGATCCCGTTTTCCCTGTCCAACTGAGAATCCCAACCTACCAGTTTATGCTAGAGTACTTGGCAGAAGACGAGAGAATCCAAACTAGGCTTTCACAGCTATTGCACCTGGAAGATAAGCGAGACACAGCCTTAGATAAATTCATGAAACACCAAGGGGTTGTGAAACGTTGGTTTGATAGACAGGCGAAGATCAAGGCATTCAGGATTTCTGATCTAGTCTTATATTGGGACAAGGCACATGCAAGGAAGGGTGAACACGACAAGTTCGACCACCTTTGGAAGGGTCCTTATCAAATCGCAGAGATATTGGGGGAAAATGCCTTCAAACTTAAGACCCTTACCGGAGAAGACATCCCATTGCCCGTTAACGGGCAATTTTTGAAACACTACTTCCTACCATGAGTTCATTCGCAAACTCACCCTGTATATAGTTAGAGTAGTTCTTTCCAGTTCTGTTGTAGTTTAGTTTGACGCTTTCTGTACAGTAGATGTCTTTTAAAATCAGGTTAGCTGTTATCCGTTTTTTGTGTCCGGTTTCTTTTTGTGGGACCTTGGTCTACAAGGAGGTGTTGAACTTTTGAACACATTTTGGCACTCCCATCTAGGGGCTCATTCCTTGGATAACATGCTCATGTAACTGTTTGAATTTTCAGGATAACTCCCCTTTAGCTTATCTTCTGTTAAAATTCGTACTTGACTCGGAATTGGAATCATACGTTACATCTTGATATGAATATCTTTGATTATATGGTTTAAAATGTTTAAATCTTTAAAATGAACACTTCCTGGTTTTCCTTTGACAAACTCTTGTAAGATGGATGCATTCATTGTGGGCTCCATTATTAGTGTTTGATAAACATACTACTTGCCCATGGAATATAAATTGACTGTTTAGAATGACTTGAAGTATGTTGAGATCTCATACCGTACACATTAAAGAAATTTGGAAGTCAATGGAGGAGACTTTGTGATCTTACATTAAGTGAAAAATCCATGGTCCACCTTTGCCGCCATCGGAATTCCACACCCACCTGGCTGAGTTATCAACGTAACCTATGCCGTCAAAAGCATGTGTTGCAAGGGTAGTAGTACTGCATTGTACTCTGCCGAAATTCCAATCATTCAAAAATCAAAAAAAAAAAGAAGAAAAGAAAAAGAAAAGACACTCAATCACACACTATAACTCAGTTAGATGGACAATCGAGCAATCCTTACCGGGGCTATGGACGCTCGCTGGCAGTAGGGCTCTACTCGAGTGGAATTACGAGACAAACCCGTCGGGGCTATAGACGCTCGCTGGCAGCGGGGCAATGTCCAGGTAGTTCAGGAGGTGCGTACTAATCACGTAGCTTAATGTAAAGGAACGTTGTTGACCCTAGTTGCTTACAAAAGAGAACGAATACAATTGCACACACTGGATCTCCAAGATATGAATGGTTGTACTAACCCTTTGATTTTGAAGCCTTGATTAAGAGTGCATGCTTATCTGACCTAATGTATGGGTGTACGCAAGGATGTCTGAAGTTATGACTTTTGTTTATCAATAGAACATTTGAAGAGCTTTAAAAGAAAATGTTTCTTTAATGCAACAGCAAAGATGGATGTCTTGATATAACCTATGACTCTCTTCTCCTTTTCAGTATATTTCTTAACTGATGGATGACTTTCTCAGGATTATACTGTTAATCTCAGATTTTCGAATGGATCTTTTATCCTAGGAATGTTCAGAGGACATTCCTTCCAGTGGAGTCGCCAGATGTTGTGACCACTTTACAACATCAACCCCAATTACTAATTGGGTCCCCCTTTTTTGACTTGCCTGGATCCTTGAGGCTTATCGCCAGATGTGTCAGGAGCTTAGACTGGCTCACCGGGAAGAAAGAGAAGTAAAACACATAGGTTTCCTCCTGCATAGGCCCCGAACCCTAATTGACTGTTCCAGACTATCCGTGGGCGAGAGTTTCGTTTTTTCCATCCTTAGGGAAGGGTTTTGTCTTTTCACACTTGGGTAATGAACCCACTCCGCTCCCGGCATGAAACCCAATTCCAGTCCTAGTCCAAGACCCTATGTATGACTTAGAAAATCATTCCTGGACTCCAGTCCAGGAATCCAGCCCGAGGGTCCAAACCGGAGTCCTATCCGGAAGTGCCTATCCCAGAGTCTCGTTCAGGGGATTCCTGCCTGGAATCCCATTTCTTAGTTTATCTAGATTCTTCTTCCAACCAAGATCGCGGAGTTCAACAGGGACTGCCACTCCTTGGCATGATCATCCTTCAGTCATAAAACTTAATCCCGGCCTGACAGCTCCAGCACAGAAGGTCAAAACCAAGGGATATCTCTTTAAATCTCGGTCCGGCACTCAACCTCATTTCATGGCTCGGAAGACTCGCAAAACGAAGACTTAGGGCAATTTCAGGAGACAATTAGCATTTAATGAATTCCCCCCCAGTAGGCTGGAATTGCGACAGGACACTTTTTGTCCTGGTCGCAAAATCCAGTACCTACTGGATTTTGCGCTCAAGGACACTTTTTATCCTGGTCGCAAAATCCAGTACCTACTGGATTTTGCGCTCAAGGACACTTTTTGTCCTTGGTCGCAAAATCCAGTACCTCCTGGATTTTGCGCTCAAGGACAGTCTTTGCCATTTTTCAGCGTCTTCAGGGTAAAGGTATATTAAAAAATATATTTAAGTATAAGTTGAGAGATTGAATTTCTTATACTTAAATATATTTTTCAATATACCTTTCAGGATGTTTGAGATAGGTCTCGAGTCCACCGGATTTAACATGCAGAATCTAGAATTTGGAAGATCCACCAGATTTCAGACTTAGTCATTTTTCAGGATTTCAGGATTTCAGGCTACCAGACTTAGCCAATTCCAAACATGGAAGGAACGAAGGATGGAACAAACGAACTTCGTGTCTTGCCATCGAAAGCATCATCTCGGAAGACATTCCACCACAGTGAAATCCTGCTGCAGGAATTGATAATGACTTCAGGGCAAAAAAAAAATCCCAAACACCAGAGGAAAATGAAAGTACTCTCAGGAAATTCCCTGTCGCACATTCCAGGACCTTCTGGAATATGCGCCTAGGACAACTTTTTGTCCTGAGCGCATAATCCAGTAGGTACTGGATTATGCGCCCAGGACAATATTTTGTCCTGGGCGCAAAATCCAGTACCTACTGGATTTTGCGCCCAAGGATTGGGATGTCCAGTTTCTCCCTCCTGCTCTGACCAGTCGCTCCTGGCTTGGATTTTTTTTTCTCTGACCCCCTTTGTGGATACCTGACTCCTAGAATTCACAGTCAGGATGGAACAAATGAACGTCCATCTTTCCGTCATAGAGATATCAGATTCCCGGAGGATGGAAGAAACAAAGGATGGAACGAACGAAAGATGGAAGAAACGAAAGATGGAAGAAACGAACCTCGTGTCTTGCCATCAGATTCCCGGAGGATGGAAGAAACGAAGGATGGAACGAACGAAAGATGGAAGAAACGAAAGATGGAAGAAACGAACCTTGTGTCTTGCCATCAGATTCCCGGAGGATGGAAGAAACGAAGGATGGAACGAACGAAAGATGGAAGAAACGAACCTTGTGTCTTGCCATCAGATTCCCGGAGGATGGAAGAAACGAAAGATGGAAGAAATGAACCTCATGTCTCGCCATCGAAAAGAGACTCCCGGAGGATGGAAGGAACGAGGATGGAAGAAACGAACCCCTCATCTTGCCTTGGAAGTAACAGACTCTCGGAAGATGGAACAAACGAGGATGGAAGAAACGAAGGATGGAACGAACGAACCTCTCATCCCGCCTTGGAAGTAACAGATTCCGCGAGGATGGAAGGAACGAGGATGGAAGAAATAAACTCCGTTTTTTGATCCTGTATCAACATCTGAACCTCCATGGAGTAGCTAGGAGAATGAACCTACTGCAAAACTAGAATCCCCACTTCGAAACTCAGGAAAATGCAAATCCTTGACTTAAATTCCCTGAAACTGAATTCCTAAGGCAAGTGGCGCAAATTCCAACACCTGTAGGATTCTGCGCTCCAGGACAAATTTTGTCCTGGGCGCAAATTCCTTGACCTTCTGGATTCTGCGCTCCAGGACAAATTTTGTCCTGGACGCAAAATCCTTGACCTTCTGGATTCTGCGCCCTTGGACATTCCTGATCCAGTCTGGAATGGGAGACCTGCGAGGTGAGATTCCGGAACCCAGTTTGCCAACTCCTGCATAGAAGAATTCCTCGCCTGTTGTACCTCGGAGTCCGGAATCTCTAAACATGATGGAAGGGTACTTCTGGTTTTAAAAATGATGGAGTCTCTGATCCTAGGGTAAGAAAATCCCTCCCTGCCAAAACAGAGTGATGAACCCCTTAGCAAATATCCAAAAGATCGAACATAGAAGTCCAAGGACACATCCCGCAATGATTCTCGTTCAAAATGCAAAGTCCAACTATCCATCTGAGTAAGATTCCATAGGATACTGTTCCAGGACTTAGCTGGATTTTGGCAAAAGTTCAAAAGTTATGCTAGGGAAGAAAGATCCAAAACATCAGTAAATCCCCGACGTCGCAAAATCCTAGACCTCAGGAATTCCCCGACATTCCAAATTCCCCGACATCCCAAATTCCCCGACATCCCAAATTCCCCGACATTCCAAATTCCCCGACATCCCAAATTCCCCGACATTCACAAATCCCCGACCACCGACAAAACAGAAAAGACAAAAACTAAGTCGGCTAAAAGTTTGGCGGTTAAGGAATTTCTTTTCCTTAACCTAGGTCGGCCAAGCATGAAGGAGGCTAAGTTGCCTATAAAAGGAGGGCGCCCAAGTCATTTACAATCATTCAAATTCAATTCCAGAGCAAGGAGGGCAGAAATTCATCCTCCGAGACAAGTGGAATTCCAGGATGAGCAAGAATCCCCGACTCCCAGGAATCCCCGACCAACTGAAATTCCTCCTGTCCATGCCTGGTAACCCTGGAATGAAGGAAAATTCAGTCGAGTATGAAGAATGCCGGAGAATGAGGGAAATCCTTTGTTTGTTCAGGAATTTATAAGTGAAATTGATCAAAACTTGCAAAATCATTCATGTTTCATTTCATATTGTATTGTATTTATGGATTTTGTGCATCATGACTATTTGAGGTTTCCCATGTTTTGCAGGAATCCAAGACGAGGATAAGTTCCATGAGGAGCATGAAGGAGGATGATCCGGGGCAAGCACGATGGATGCAGAGAGTTAAAGTGCCGGAAATGATGACCATTTCAAGGATCCAGGAGTTCCGACAATAAGAAGACTACACATGCATACCGAGGGAAGGGAAGGCAACACCAAAGATTCTAGTTCGGCGACAGGGAGACTTCGCACAAAGGGATAAGGAAGATCAAGATGTCCTTCCAAAGATTTCAAATGACAGAGAATGCCTGCATCAAGGATGGCGGAATGGGAGAAATCACTCCAAGTCCAGTATCAGGGATTCCAGTTCCGAACAGGAGGATCAATCCTTGGAAAACCAAGAGGATACACTTCAAGTTCACCATCCATCAGGAAGAATGAGAATCCACGCCAAGGATGAGGAAATCCAACCCAGGAATCCAGTACAGGGAATCCTATTCCATGACAGGGAATTCCAACTCAGGAAGGAATTCCATTCCAGGACCCTAAGGAAAGTGCGCCCCTGCTCAAGGAAGGATTCCTCCACATGAAAATCTCGTTCACCCTGGAATCTGCGCTCAGGATAAAGGACTCCAGGACATCATGGAATTTGCGACCAAGGAAGTTCCGGACAGACAGGACAGTCCTATCCAGAAGTCCTAGACAGGTGGCGACCAGGACAGCTGGAAAGTTTCCTTACACATTCTGACGACCTAGACAGGTGGCAGTCTCCTGCATGGATATTCTGACGACCCCATCTACTTTTTCTAGGATTTGTAACCTAGGGCACATGTTTCAAGGAAATCTGATTTCCTTTTGCCCTAGGATATTTTTGAGAGCCTATATAAAGGCTGAGGGATGCCTCATTGTAATCTCTCTCCCTCTCTCCTTTTATGATATTTACCATTCTGAAGCTCCTAGAGCCCCTTAGTAACTAGTTTTCATTTCTGCATAGTTTCTTATGAGCTGGAACTCCAAAATCAGTTGGATTGTTGTGATATAAACTTCTGAAGTAATTATATATGCATTGAAGAATGGTGTTCATATATACCTTTGGATTTTTGGCATGGTCTTATTGATTTCTTGGAGCAAATCTGAAAATATTGAAGTTCTTTCTTGTATTTTCATATTTTTTATTAGTTAGAAAGATGGAGATTATTATTGTTGTATGATTGAATCTGTTTGTTCATACCATTGGTGATCTGTGGCTTGCAAATCATCGTGCATGGTTAGTCTGAACTTAATTCGAACCTAACTTCGACTGTTCCGTATGACCAAATCCATGTCTCTTACTGAAGCAGTCTGAAAATCCTTATTCCCCCTTAGAAGATAGCACCGCCCCTGCCTAGCTGTTGTCTCATGACGAAGCAGAGGACTGGTACCAGTTTCTATCTCCAGCAGCAGTCTTCTTCCATCAATTAGTTAAACTCCTGAACCCTTATCTTATCTTTTTCACTTTCTTTTAGATCTTCATTAGGATTAGTTTTCCAGAGCTTCATCGTCTAAATCATCCGCCTCTGTAGGAATGGAACTTTAGAATTCCAGTTGTCAATCTGTGAAAGAATTCCATTCACCCGCAAATCCCAGTCCGAATCCCAAAAATGAATTCCATGACTCTGAAAGAGCAATCTTACGTAAGTCCCCTTCGTGATTACCAGCAAATCACATCATTCTACTGAGTCTATCCCTATGCACGTCAAGACCTGACATAAAAGGAACCTTGGAGCAGTCTCATTCGATCACATAGTTCAGCGTCTGAGAAGCTTTATTCAAGAGAGGATAGGATACCCAGTATTTTATTCTAATGTTGTTGTAGTCACAAAAACCTCATCAACATAAATTGGCGCTAGAAGGAGGGCAGAACATAAATTGCTCCATTCAAAGAACATTGATTTTATCAGCACACCCCTCTCTTCCACCTCATCAACATAAATTGGCGCTAGAAGGAGGGCCAACAAAGGCATTGGCTTATTGCTGCCGACAGAGTACTTCATTTTCAAGGAAGGTCAGCAAAAGACCACGCTGGATCGAATCAGTTCTTTCTCACCAGAGAGGCATCAACGAATCCTAAGGTCCACTCCAGGAGCCTCCCAGAGCCACGTGGAACTAGACCTCCTCTCAAGGACCAGGCGAGGAAAGAAGACAGCATCATCTAGTCAGGGATCTCCCTGTGAAGGAGGCCTCTCGAGCCTGTTCCAGACCCCGCCATCTGGAAATTCTGTTCCAGGAGTTGCACAGCCGAGCAATCTGCAAGGACCCGCTCAAGCAGTTCTGCTTCAACCAGCAAACGCCCCGATGGCGTGGCTTCCTGCGAATGCTTCCCCTCTCGCAAACTTCGCCAACTACAATGATATGCCGAAGAGCCCCGAACACTTTTGCTCCAAATTCCACATCAACGATGTGAATCGGACGGCGGAAGAGCATATCAAGGTTTTCGAGGATGTGCTGCATAACAGACAAGTTGGGCACGAGGATGTAGCCTGCAGACTATTTCCGTACTCTTTGGACGGAGACGCGTTTTATTGGTATATCAACCTGCCGGCTAACTCAATCACCAGTTGGGGGAACTTGAAGGATGCCTTCCTAGCTAAGTTCAGATGTCCCATCAGTCCAACGGAGTTGTACAAACAGTTTGTCGATGTACGGAGACAAGAGCACGAATCAATCAGCACCTTCAACCATAGGTTCCACAAAGCCTACTCAAGAATCCAGGCCCCGTATACCATAAATGATGGCTCCGCCCGAGCGATGTACTACGCAGCACTGGATCGTCTCACTTCCATGTTCGTGCAAAGGAAGACCGTTCCTCCGACCACCCTGCTGGAAGCATATGCTGAAGCTGTCCAAGTGAACGAAGAGTTAGGAATGAATACCCACGGTCCACTTAACCATTTGGGGTATGCTGCTATGCCAAATCAGATCCAAGGGATTAATCAGGCATTGGCACATCACACCCCAGTGGTGAATCCCATTCCAGCTCCCAGCAACCAGTTGGTACTTCACCCCGGAGTACCCGTCTCCCAAGCTATGCCTGCACAACCAGTGTACCTTCAAGGCGCGTCCTCGACAAGAACTCCAGAGGAGAAAGACGAGATGAAAGAGTTGATTGGCCAAGTAAGAAAGCTGTCTACAGAAGTCACTCACCTCAGGAACCAGAACAATCACCTGCAAAATACACAGAGGAATTCCCAAGGAAATCAAGGGTATCAAGGGAATCAGCCAGGTAATAATCAAGGAAACAACCCGGGATTCCGGGCGAACCCTCAAGGATACCAGAGGCAGAACCGGACGTGGAACACAACTCCAAACAATGGAAACGTCCCTTCTCCTTTGGATAATCCTCCCAGTTCCGCGGACAGGCCGGCGGATAAAGTTTTCCTAGCAGAAGCAGCATTGTCTAGTTGGTGTAGATTGCACAACACCAACCAACATTCGGAGTTGCAATGCACTGAATTCAAGATTGCTGCGGACATCTTCCACAAGGAAATGCTGAGCTCGCAAGATCAAGATACTCCTCCACCCGCCACGGGATATGAAATTGTTCCTTCAACGAGGTATGATCAAGCCCTTATCTTAGAAGATTTTACATTCCCCCCTGCACCGGAGTGTGACTCCATGGGGTATGACGGAAGATTTCCTCCCGCATCAGCAAATGGTCCCGTCGATGATCCATACTATTGCCCTCCATATAACAATGATTTTCAAACAGAGGAGGTGGATGAAGTACAAGCATTCCAGCAATCAGCCGGGAATGCAGGTCCAAGGGTCTACCAAAGGAATTATCGTCCCCAAGAGCCGTTGACCACCTCGACCCCTCCGAACAATTATCGGACTCCACCGGATCCAAATGCCAATAACAATCCAAGCTGCCCGAGGGATTCACCGGAGTATCGACAAAGGGATGTTCCTCAAAGAACTGACTCATCTGGAGGTGCCGCTCCTAGAGTCCCTGTTCCCAGGGATAGTAATCCCAAGGATGGACTGAAAAGATTAAGCCAGTGTGTGACGGAGGAGTTCAAGAAGATAAGAGTAAGCCTCCCCATGACTGAGTTAATGAGAGTGCCCGAAATCAGGGCGACCTTTTTGGAGAGTTTGAACGACACCAACACAGGGAACGTCGCCTCAGGCACGCAAGGCATCTCCAACCCATCTAAACCATCCGCTCCACCTAATGCATCCCGGGCAAATGGAACTCCAAATACCAGCGTAGCCCAATCATTCCCCTATGATCCTCAGGTTCAGCGAGATGCTATATATGTAGCCCAGAACGCCGCTGATACCACCAGAGAAGCATCAGGAGGAAACTTGCAGAGGCATAAGGAGCCTGCAAGGGGTAACAACATAGCAAAAGGTCAAAATCCCGAGCTAGGAAAGGATGCCAATTTCACTGCTCCCAAGAAGAAGTCGGTAGTTTTCTACCAAGGAAAAGATGAGCCTCCGCCATTTCTCCTTTCAGTAAGGATGTTCGGCAAACTCCTACACAACTGTCTGATGGATTCCGGAGCATCCAGCAATGTTATGCCCTTGGGCGTATGCAAGAGGTTGGGTCTAATTCCGAAACCGACCTCCAGGAAGGTCACTCAGCTCGACAAGACGGAAGTCCCAGTTGTGGGAGAGCTCCATAATATCCATATGCAATTAGCGGCTGATCCAAGGATCCAGTCTTATATCGATGTTTCCGTGGTGGACATTCCAGAGGGATATGCCATGTTGCTGAGTCGAGACTGGCTGAGGAAGCTAAATGGGTACGTATCAACTGACTTCTCCCACATGTGGTTGCCATGGAGGGGACTTCCGAACCAAATCAAGATAGATAGTACTCCTCGTCTGAAGCTAATGATCACCGAATATGGTGAAAAGAATGAGATATTCTTTGTGGAAACTAGTCTCGGCCTCTACAGACCAAAGGTCGATGAAGTTCTCATGATGAAAAGCTCCGCAAAGGTATTGAGTGATTACGATGCCAACTTAGAAGAAGGAAGTCCCGTTGCTCCGGAGCAAGTTCACCCGTGGATTCTAGAAGCCTCCCGCTTAGAAATTCCGACAGTGCCCGACCCTGAAAGGACAGCTCCTGAAGAAGCAATAGCAAGTGATGATATCTCACCTCAGGAAGGAGTCCTCCGGAAGGAACAGACAAAGGACGGCAACGAGAATCCAAGTCCAGCATCAGAGGAAGACCAAGCCTGGACGTTGAGATTCGATGGATCCAAATCCAAACGAGGAGCTGGAGTTGGCTTTGAACTGATAAGCCCAACTGGAGAAGCCTACCTAGCCGCCCATAGATTACAGTTTCCCTGCACCAATAATGTTACTGAATATGAGGCACTTGTCCACGGATTGTTGCTCGCCATCGAAAAGAGTGCCAGAATCCTACATGTGTTTGGAGACTCCGAAGTGGTCATAAGACAGATAAGGAAGAAGTATGTATGTCATGACAAGAGACTGACCAGATACCGCAATAGAGTATGGGATCTCATCGAGAGCTTCAATGCCTTCAATATTCAGTCTGTCTATAGATCCAAAAATCAGGTTGCAAATGCTCTAGCCCAGGCTGCGAGTTCATTAGAACCACTCGCACTGGAAGGATTGAAGAAGTTCACTGTGGAGCTGACTTCCGTCCCCTCAGTTCCGGATAATATCACCAACTTCCAAGTGTTCGATGATGATAAGCATATATTGGACTTCTTGACCAACTCTGGGATATTCACCGCCCAGGTCATTGATGAAGGGGAAAGAGAGGGAGCAGAGTCAGAGCCTGACGGAATGATGAATCTAAAAAATAATACTATCCCCAGAGGACTGATAGAGTTAGAAAGACTCTTCGATTCCGACAGAATGAGTGCACTCCCAAATCCCAGTGAGGAAGGAAGCAAGTATGACCTAGTGAACCTTGGGACTGAAGAAGTAGTGAAAAATGTATTCATCGGGAAGGCTTCCACCCCAAAGGAACGAGAAGGTATCCTCCGATATTTGAAAGAATATATGGACATAATAGCATGGGGATATGAGGACCTGAAGACTTACGATACTTCCATCATCACGCATACTATTCCTCTTAGGCCCGGAAGTAGACCATTCCGGCAGCGTCAAAGGCCAGTCAATCCACTACTAGAGCCTTTGATATATCAAGAAGTCAAGAAGTTACTAGAAGCCAGAATCATCTTCCCGGTGAGACACTCGACGTGGGTCGCCAACCTCGTCCCAGTCAGAAAGAAGAACGGCGAGATAAGATTGTGTGTGGACTTCCGCAATCTCAACCAGGCTTCAGAAAAGGACAATTACCCTCTCCCTCCATTAGATGAAGTACTTCAGATCGTAAACGGATCTCAAATGATGTCCTTCTTGGACGGGTACTCGGGGTACAACCAGGTAATGGTTGATGAAGTAGACCGACTGAAGACAGCATTCACCACCAAGTGGGGAATCTACGCATACAGAAGAATGCCTTTCGGCCTGATCAATGCCGGAGCTACCTTCCAGCGGGCCATGGACATTGCTTTCAGAGAACTAGTTGGCAAATGCATTATCATATACATGGACGATCTCACCGTGTTTTCAAAGAGAAGGGAGGATCACGTAGAAGATTTAAGAAAGGTCCTCGAAAGATGCAGAAGGTATGGAATTTCCCTCAATCCGAAGAAGTGCATTTTCGGCGTGACTGAAGGAAAGCTCCTAGGCCATGTAATATCAGAACAGGGGATATTCATTGACCCTGACCGTGTGATAGCTATATCCAAGGTCGGCATGCCTGCCAGCAAGAAAGAACTGTAATCTTTCTTCGGAAAGATTAATTTTGTAAGGAAGTTCATTACGGGGTTTGCTGAGATAGTGAAACCCCTGAATGAAATGTTAAAGAAAGATGCCAAGTTAGAGTGGACTCCACCAGCCAGAAGAGCATTCGAGGAGATCAAACAAGCCATTGCTAGGGCTCCGGTCTTAAGCAGTCCAGACTATACCAAGCCGTTCTATCTATACTCTTTCGCCTCAGAACACACTTGTGCCGGCATTCTCACTCAGAGGATGGAGCAAAACGACGAGCATCCGATTGCATTTATGAGCACTCCTTTCAAAGATGCAGAACTGAGATATCCATGCGTGGAAAAGCATGCCTATGCCTTGGTAAAGGCCATCAAGAAGTTCAGGCATTATGTCCTGAGAAGTAAAGTTTATGCCATAGTTCCAGATGTTGCGGTTAAAACACTGTTGATGCAGAATGAACTCGGAGAAAGAAGAGGCAAGTGGGTCGCCACTATCCAAGAATATGATATCGAGATCCAGCCCATGAAGATAGTGCGAGGTCAAGCACTTGCCCAGACAATTGCCATCGAAGGACCCGGAGTGGTACGGCAGACTTATGTGCTGGAAGATGTATCCCCGGACGAGTGGTACCACGACATCGTATATTACTTGCTAAACCAAAGATGTCCTGCCCACCTGAAATCGACTCAAAAGAGGGCTCTGAGATTCCGGAGTCAACGTTTCATGCTCCAAGGAGCAGTCTTATTCCGGCAGAACCATGAAGGAATTTACTTGAGGTGCGTAGGAAAGAATGAGGCCGGCCAGATCATGGAACAGTTTCACGACAAATTTGGAACCTGTCACGGAGGAGGATTAGCCACGGCTCACCAAATCTTGAGGGCGGGATATTATTGGCCGACGCTGTTCCACGACGCCTATCGGCATGTCAAGACCTGCCACACCTGCCAAGTCGCTGCCGCGAGGGAAAGGAATGCTGCCATGCCTCTTCAGCCTGTATTCGAAGTAAGACCTTTTGCCAAATGGGGACTTGACTTTATCGGTATGATCAATCCACCTTCCTCTGCGCAACACAGGTATATTCTGACCGCTACTGATTATTGCACTAGATGGTCTGAAGCACATGCTCTAAAACATTGCACTACTGATGTCGTGATCAAGTTTTTAGAAGAAAATATCATTACCAGGTTTGGATGTCCTCATGCTTTAGTCTGTGATAATGGTTCTGCATTTTCATCCTTAAAATTTTCAAATTGGGCCTTTGATCATGGAATAACATTAAAATTCTCATCAAATTATTACCCACAAGGGAATGGGTTAGCCGAGTCCACTAACAAAAATCTACTCAATGCAATCAAGAAACTGTTGGATAAAAATCCCCAAGACTGGCACACGCAGCTGAGATTCGCTCTTTGGGCAGACCGGACCCGTATCAAGGCCTCCCTAGGAACGTCTCCTTACCATCTAGTCTATGGCCAGGATCCCGTTTTCCCTGTCCAACTGAGAATCCCAACCTACCAGTTTATGCTAGAGTACTTGGCAGAAGACGAGAGAATCCAAACTAGGCTTTCACAGCTATTGCACCTGGAAGATAAGCGAGACACAGCCTTAGATAAATTCATGAAACACCAAGGGGTTGTGAAACGTTGGTTTGATAGACAGGC
The DNA here is from genome assembly GCA_027924645.1 of Cunninghamia lanceolata. NCBI lineage: Eukaryota > Viridiplantae > Streptophyta > Pinopsida > Cupressales > Cupressaceae > Cunninghamia > Cunninghamia lanceolata. The sequence goes on along the minus strand of BSBN01001272.1, from coordinate 10,675,862 downwards.
GAAGATCAAGGCATTCAGGATTTCTGATCTAGTCTTATATTGGGACAAGGCACATGCAAGGAAGGGTGAACACGACAAGTTCGACCACCTTTGGAAGGGTCCTTATCAAATCGCAGAGATATTGGGGGAAAATGCCTTCAAACTTAAGACCCTTACCGGAGAAGACATCCCATTGCCCGTTAACGGGCAATTTTTGAAACACTACTTCCTACCATGAGTTCATTCGCAAACTCACCCTGTATATAGTTAGAGTAGTTCTTTCCAGTTCTGTTGTAGTTTAGTTTGACGCTTTCTGTACAGTAGATGTCTTTTAAAATCAGGTTAGCTGTTATCCGTTTTTTGTGTCCGGTTTCTTTTTGTGGGACCTTGGTCTACAAGGAGGTGTTGAACTTTTGAACACATTTTGGCACTCCCATCTAGGGGCTCATTCCTTGGATAACATGCTCATGTAACTGTTTGAATTTTCAGGATAACTCCCCTTTAGCTTATCTTCTGTTAAAATTCGTACTTGACTCGGAATTGGAATCATACGTTACATCTTGATATGAATATCTTTGATTATATGGTTTAAAATGTTTAAATCTTTAAAATGAACACTTCCTGGTTTTCCTTTGACAAACTCTTGTAAGATGGATGCATTCATTGTGGGCTCCATTATTAGTGTTTGATAAACATACTACTTGCCCATGGAATATAAATTGACTGTTTAGAATGACTTGAAGTATGTTGAGATCTCATACCGTACACATTAAAGAAATTTGGAAGTCAATGGAGGAGACTTTGTGATCTTACATTAAGTGAAAAATCCATGGTCCACCTTTGCCGCCATCGGAATTCCACACCCACCTGGCTGAGTTATCAACGTAACCTATGCCGTCAAAAGCATGTGTTGCAAGGGTAGTAGTACTGCATTGTACTCTGCCGAAATTCCAATCATTCAAAAATCAAAAAAAAAAAGAAGAAAAGAAAAAGAAAAGACACTCAATCACACACTATAACTCAGTTAGATGGACAATCGAGCAATCCTTACCGGGGCTATGGACGCTCGCTGGCAGTAGGGCTCTACTCGAGTGGAATTACGAGACAAACCCGTCGGGGCTATAGACGCTCGCTGGCAGCGGGGCAATGTCCAGGTAGTTCAGGAGGTGCGTACTAATCACGTAGCTTAATGTAAAGGAACGTTGTTGACCCTAGTTGCTTACAAAAGAGAACGAATACAATTGCACACACTGGATCTCCAAGATATGAATGGTTGTACTAACCCTTTGATTTTGAAGCCTTGATTAAGAGTGCATGCTTATCTGACCTAATGTATGGGTGTACGCAAGGATGTCTGAAGTTATGACTTTTGTTTATCAATAGAACATTTGAAGAGCTTTAAAAGAAAATGTTTCTTTAATGCAACAGCAAAGATGGATGTCTTGATATAACCTATGACTCTCTTCTCCTTTTCAGTATATTTCTTAACTGATGGATGACTTTCTCAGGATTATACTGTTAATCTCAGATTTTCGAATGGATCTTTTATCCTAGGAATGTTCAGAGGACATTCCTTCCAGTGGAGTCGCCAGATGTTGTGACCACTTTACAACATCAACCCCAATTACTAATTGGGTCCCCCTTTTTTGACTTGCCTGGATCCTTGAGGCTTATCGCCAGATGTGTCAGGAGCTTAGACTGGCTCACCGGGAAGAAAGAGAAGTAAAACACATAGGTTTCCTCCTGCATAGGCCCCGAACCCTAATTGACTGTTCCAGACTATCCGTGGGCGAGAGTTTCGTTTTTTCCATCCTTAGGGAAGGGTTTTGTCTTTTCACACTTGGGTAATGAACCCACTCCGCTCCCGGCATGAAACCCAATTCCAGTCCTAGTCCAAGACCCTATGTATGACTTAGAAAATCATTCCTGGACTCCAGTCCAGGAATCCAGCCCGAGGGTCCAAACCGGAGTCCTATCCGGAAGTGCCTATCCCAGAGTCTCGTTCAGGGGATTCCTGCCTGGAATCCCATTTCTTAGTTTATCTAGATTCTTCTTCCAACCAAGATCGCGGAGTTCAACAGGGACTGCCACTCCTTGGCATGATCATCCTTCAGTCATAAAACTTAATCCCGGCCTGACAGCTCCAGCACAGAAGGTCAAAACCAAGGGATATCTCTTTAAATCTCGGTCCGGCACTCAACCTCATTTCATGGCTCGGAAGACTCGCAAAACGAAGACTTAGGGCAATTTCAGGAGACAATTAGCATTTAATGAATTCCCCCCCAGTAGGCTGGAATTGCGACAGGACACTTTTTGTCCTGGTCGCAAAATCCAGTACCTACTGGATTTTGCGCTCAAGGACACTTTTTATCCTGGTCGCAAAATCCAGTACCTACTGGATTTTGCGCTCAAGGACACTTTTTGTCCTTGGTCGCAAAATCCAGTACCTCCTGGATTTTGCGCTCAAGGACAGTCTTTGCCATTTTTCAGCGTCTTCAGGGTAAAGGTATATTAAAAAATATATTTAAGTATAAGTTGAGAGATTGAATTTCTTATACTTAAATATATTTTTCAATATACCTTTCAGGATGTTTGAGATAGGTCTCGAGTCCACCGGATTTAACATGCAGAATCTAGAATTTGGAAGATCCACCAGATTTCAGACTTAGTCATTTTTCAGGATTTCAGGATTTCAGGCTACCAGACTTAGCCAATTCCAAACATGGAAGGAACGAAGGATGGAACAAACGAACTTCGTGTCTTGCCATCGAAAGCATCATCTCGGAAGACATTCCACCACAGTGAAATCCTGCTGCAGGAATTGATAATGACTTCAGGGCAAAAAAAAAATCCCAAACACCAGAGGAAAATGAAAGTACTCTCAGGAAATTCCCTGTCGCACATTCCAGGACCTTCTGGAATATGCGCCTAGGACAACTTTTTGTCCTGAGCGCATAATCCAGTAGGTACTGGATTATGCGCCCAGGACAATATTTTGTCCTGGGCGCAAAATCCAGTACCTACTGGATTTTGCGCCCAAGGATTGGGATGTCCAGTTTCTCCCTCCTGCTCTGACCAGTCGCTCCTGGCTTGGATTTTTTTTTCTCTGACCCCCTTTGTGGATACCTGACTCCTAGAATTCACAGTCAGGATGGAACAAATGAACGTCCATCTTTCCGTCATAGAGATATCAGATTCCCGGAGGATGGAAGAAACAAAGGATGGAACGAACGAAAGATGGAAGAAACGAAAGATGGAAGAAACGAACCTCGTGTCTTGCCATCAGATTCCCGGAGGATGGAAGAAACGAAGGATGGAACGAACGAAAGATGGAAGAAACGAAAGATGGAAGAAACGAACCTTGTGTCTTGCCATCAGATTCCCGGAGGATGGAAGAAACGAAGGATGGAACGAACGAAAGATGGAAGAAACGAACCTTGTGTCTTGCCATCAGATTCCCGGAGGATGGAAGAAACGAAAGATGGAAGAAATGAACCTCATGTCTCGCCATCGAAAAGAGACTCCCGGAGGATGGAAGGAACGAGGATGGAAGAAACGAACCCCTCATCTTGCCTTGGAAGTAACAGACTCTCGGAAGATGGAACAAACGAGGATGGAAGAAACGAAGGATGGAACGAACGAACCTCTCATCCCGCCTTGGAAGTAACAGATTCCGCGAGGATGGAAGGAACGAGGATGGAAGAAATAAACTCCGTTTTTTGATCCTGTATCAACATCTGAACCTCCATGGAGTAGCTAGGAGAATGAACCTACTGCAAAACTAGAATCCCCACTTCGAAACTCAGGAAAATGCAAATCCTTGACTTAAATTCCCTGAAACTGAATTCCTAAGGCAAGTGGCGCAAATTCCAACACCTGTAGGATTCTGCGCTCCAGGACAAATTTTGTCCTGGGCGCAAATTCCTTGACCTTCTGGATTCTGCGCTCCAGGACAAATTTTGTCCTGGACGCAAAATCCTTGACCTTCTGGATTCTGCGCCCTTGGACATTCCTGATCCAGTCTGGAATGGGAGACCTGCGAGGTGAGATTCCGGAACCCAGTTTGCCAACTCCTGCATAGAAGAATTCCTCGCCTGTTGTACCTCGGAGTCCGGAATCTCTAAACATGATGGAAGGGTACTTCTGGTTTTAAAAATGATGGAGTCTCTGATCCTAGGGTAAGAAAATCCCTCCCTGCCAAAACAGAGTGATGAACCCCTTAGCAAATATCCAAAAGATCGAACATAGAAGTCCAAGGACACATCCCGCAATGATTCTCGTTCAAAATGCAAAGTCCAACTATCCATCTGAGTAAGATTCCATAGGATACTGTTCCAGGACTTAGCTGGATTTTGGCAAAAGTTCAAAAGTTATGCTAGGGAAGAAAGATCCAAAACATCAGTAAATCCCCGACGTCGCAAAATCCTAGACCTCAGGAATTCCCCGACATTCCAAATTCCCCGACATCCCAAATTCCCCGACATCCCAAATTCCCCGACATTCCAAATTCCCCGACATCCCAAATTCCCCGACATTCACAAATCCCCGACCACCGACAAAACAGAAAAGACAAAAACTAAGTCGGCTAAAAGTTTGGCGGTTAAGGAATTTCTTTTCCTTAACCTAGGTCGGCCAAGCATGAAGGAGGCTAAGTTGCCTATAAAAGGAGGGCGCCCAAGTCATTTACAATCATTCAAATTCAATTCCAGAGCAAGGAGGGCAGAAATTCATCCTCCGAGACAAGTGGAATTCCAGGATGAGCAAGAATCCCCGACTCCCAGGAATCCCCGACCAACTGAAATTCCTCCTGTCCATGCCTGGTAACCCTGGAATGAAGGAAAATTCAGTCGAGTATGAAGAATGCCGGAGAATGAGGGAAATCCTTTGTTTGTTCAGGAATTTATAAGTGAAATTGATCAAAACTTGCAAAATCATTCATGTTTCATTTCATATTGTATTGTATTTATGGATTTTGTGCATCATGACTATTTGAGGTTTCCCATGTTTTGCAGGAATCCAAGACGAGGATAAGTTCCATGAGGAGCATGAAGGAGGATGATCCGGGGCAAGCACGATGGATGCAGAGAGTTAAAGTGCCGGAAATGATGACCATTTCAAGGATCCAGGAGTTCCGACAATAAGAAGACTACACATGCATACCGAGGGAAGGGAAGGCAACACCAAAGATTCTAGTTCGGCGACAGGGAGACTTCGCACAAAGGGATAAGGAAGATCAAGATGTCCTTCCAAAGATTTCAAATGACAGAGAATGCCTGCATCAAGGATGGCGGAATGGGAGAAATCACTCCAAGTCCAGTATCAGGGATTCCAGTTCCGAACAGGAGGATCAATCCTTGGAAAACCAAGAGGATACACTTCAAGTTCACCATCCATCAGGAAGAATGAGAATCCACGCCAAGGATGAGGAAATCCAACCCAGGAATCCAGTACAGGGAATCCTATTCCATGACAGGGAATTCCAACTCAGGAAGGAATTCCATTCCAGGACCCTAAGGAAAGTGCGCCCCTGCTCAAGGAAGGATTCCTCCACATGAAAATCTCGTTCACCCTGGAATCTGCGCTCAGGATAAAGGACTCCAGGACATCATGGAATTTGCGACCAAGGAAGTTCCGGACAGACAGGACAGTCCTATCCAGAAGTCCTAGACAGGTGGCGACCAGGACAGCTGGAAAGTTTCCTTACACATTCTGACGACCTAGACAGGTGGCAGTCTCCTGCATGGATATTCTGACGACCCCATCTACTTTTTCTAGGATTTGTAACCTAGGGCACATGTTTCAAGGAAATCTGATTTCCTTTTGCCCTAGGATATTTTTGAGAGCCTATATAAAGGCTGAGGGATGCCTCATTGTAATCTCTCTCCCTCTCTCCTTTTATGATATTTACCATTCTGAAGCTCCTAGAGCCCCTTAGTAACTAGTTTTCATTTCTGCATAGTTTCTTATGAGCTGGAACTCCAAAATCAGTTGGATTGTTGTGATATAAACTTCTGAAGTAATTATATATGCATTGAAGAATGGTGTTCATATATACCTTTGGATTTTTGGCATGGTCTTATTGATTTCTTGGAGCAAATCTGAAAATATTGAAGTTCTTTCTTGTATTTTCATATTTTTTATTAGTTAGAAAGATGGAGATTATTATTGTTGTATGATTGAATCTGTTTGTTCATACCATTGGTGATCTGTGGCTTGCAAATCATCGTGCATGGTTAGTCTGAACTTAATTCGAACCTAACTTCGACTGTTCCGTATGACCAAATCCATGTCTCTTACTGAAGCAGTCTGAAAATCCTTATTCCCCCTTAGAAGATAGCACCGCCCCTGCCTAGCTGTTGTCTCATGACGAAGCAGAGGACTGGTTCCAGTTTCTATCTCCAGCAGCAGTCTTCTTCCATCAATTAGTTAAACTCCTGAACCCTTATCTTATCTTTTTCACTTTCTTTTAGATCTTCATTAGGATTAGTTTTCCAGAGCTTCATCGTCTAAATCATCCGCCTCTGTAGGAATGGAACTTTAGAATTCCAGTTGTCAATCTGTGAAAGAATTCCATTCACCCGCAAATCCCAGTCCGAATCCCAAAAATGAATTCCATGACTCTGAAAGAGCAATCTTACGTAAGTCCCCTTCGTGATTACCAGCAAATCACATCATTCTACTGAGTCTATCCCTATGCACGTCAAGACCTGACATAAAAGGAACCTTGGAGCAGTCTCATTCGATCACATAGTTCAGCGTCTGAGAAGCTTTATTCAAGAGAGGATAGGATACCCAGTATTTTATTCTAATGTTGTTGTAGTCACAAAAACCTCATCAACAGTAATGAAGGAGTCATGGATTATAAAGGCTGGAATTTGTCATATCAGCCAGCAAAACCACCACAACATTTGATTCCAATGGGTGACGGCATTTAGCATCAGCATTCGGAAGATTGTGTAGTCATCACTCCCTTCATCGCTTCTTATGAAGAAATCGTCATTGTAATTTGAAGCCACATCATATAAGGAAGTTCGTGAACTTTGAAGAAGTCATGGCATGATTCCAATATCACAGTGAGTAGTTAGAGGTTGTAATTAGCAGCAAGCACCTTGAATTGAATGACGATCAGCATCCTGGTAATAAATAATCAACCTTGGAACTGTCTATAATTGCATTCATCCTTGGTACTTGTGTTGAACAGCATTTCATATAAAATCAGACCAGTATAAAGTTCGTTTAATGTTGGCATAGTAAGGTATTGCAAGAGTTCTCTTCACATCTTGCATATGCAAAGTTATCATATCTTGTAAGTTAATGCAATCTCCTTATATATTCAAATCTTTAATTTGAATATATTGATCTATTCTTGGTTCATTTTAATTGTTTGCGGTAAATGATATCATATTCATGAACAAGTTGCAATACATAATCGAAGCAAATAAATCAGAAGTCCAATCAGAACTCAATTTGTGAATTAGTTTGATCAGAGGATTAGAGAATATCCATTAGGGATATTACAAAAAAACTTACCTCCAATCCAAGAATCTTCTTGCATGATCTCCTTGGTAGCAAATGGGCTCTTGCACACATAGGAATAGTAATCCAACTTTTTTGCAGTGTTCCACAGAGTTTCCTGACGGGGACACGTACACTGTCAGGAACGGGTCTCGGGGATGGGAGGATAAAGGGTGTAAGTTTGGGGATGGCAGTGCTGATATACATATGGTACTTGAATAACTAGTTATAAAAAGATGTTTAAGAATAACATTTCAAATTAAACTTTGGCAAATTAGTAAAATAGCAAAATTGCAAATACTAACAAGTAACATTTTAAATACTTGAATACTATTACTAAAAGACTAATGAAATTGTCGAATTTGACAAATGAAATTGTCGAATTTGAGATTTCTATTATATCGAAAATGGAAAATATAACATGTCACATCATAATATCATATCATAAAATCTTAAAGATGGTTACAATGAGTAGCATATGATGATATCAAAATAAGTACAAAATGCAAAAATCAAAATGTAGTGAAGGGAGGCCTCTAATCATCCCCAAACTCCTCATCACTCGAACTACTAGAATCCTTGCAGTCAAGCTCTGCCAAACTAACACCAACCAGCCTTGCATCTGAAGCCGAAACTGAAGCATCCTCATCAATTTGTGCTGGCTCTACATCCCATCGTGCTGCTAGACTCTCTTTGTACACAAGTGTTTTGCGGTCAATGAGACGCAAAGCACTGTGTATAGCCACAAGCTTCTCTGCTCTCCTAGAGGTAAGTTTGTTCCTCTTGAGAGAGTGGATGAAGCTATATGTAGACCAATTCCTCTCAACAGTTGAAGAACTAGAAACTTGAGATAACAATCGGATGGCTAGAGTGGTAGTCAAAGATCCCGATCCATGGCAAGTCCACCACAAAATTGGGTCATCCTGCACCATAGTTACCATATCCATCTTGGCCGCATTTGAATAACCCCTAAGAGTGGCAAATTTGGTCCACTCAGTTCGAATCATGCTGGCATCTACATCATTATACATCCTCTCAATGCACTTGAAGAACCCCACCTTCACCCCCGGATCCTCTATCGGTGTCACTCTACCAGGCCTAGTCAAGTACCACTTAGGATTCAGTGCATAGGCTGCCATGTGCAAGGGAGTGTTGAGCTTCTCCCATCTCCTGTGAATGATTTGCTGAATGTGCTCGTGGTAGAATGCTAATGTGGGGTCCCTCTATCACACAACAACCCTCATCTGATCAAGCATAGAATTGATGCACTCATACACCTCTCCAAGGTTAGATCCATCCACATCCGTATACCTAATTACCTGGAAAACTGGTTTAATGATGGAGACTATATATTTTGCATTAGCCTAGAACACATCATTCTTCACCTATCCTTCACCCTCATCCCCTGCGCTGTCTTAGACTTGGCCCACCTACTCCATTCTACTGTCATAATCATGAGTTGCAGTGCCTCTTGCAACTCAATCATTCTCTCCAAGAGAATGAAATAGGAAGCATATCTCGTATCAGTAGGTTTCAGGAACTCCTTAGCGAAGGTCCTGAAGAGTGCATGTGAAGTGTGGTGGTTGCAGATAAACATCTGCACATCTCTCGCATCATTTACCACTGCTCTAATCCAACCAATCTTCCCCATGTCCTTGAGTGTTTTGTTCATGGCATGCACACAACATGGAGTCCACCAAATATGCCTATAAGATGCCTCAACAAGTCTCCCCGCAACTTTGCACACATGTGCTGCATCTGTCACTACTTGGACCACATTTTGTGGCCCAACCTCCTCAATAGCCTCCTTGAGGACCTCAAACTGAAAATGAGCATCTTTGCAATGCCCTGAACAATCAACTGCCTTAAGAAAATATGGGCCCTCAGTACATGTAACTATGATATTAATGAGTGGACGATGGCTAATGTCCGTCCACCCATCCATGACTATGCTGCATCCTGTCTTGACCCAACACTCCATCTTCTCCATCAACAAATTGATCTTGGAATAGTTCTTATCCAAGATCATGGTCCTCAGTTTCGTCTCACCTGGTGGCACATATGATGGTCCTGCCCTTGCCACCATCGATATCATCTCCTTATAATAAGGAGATCGGGCAACATGAAATGGGATGCCATTGGCAAAGAAGAACTTGCCAATGGCATCATCTATGTCATTCTTGAGCTGCACTTTAAACAAATCTGCTATTGGGTTACTTTGCAATTTCCGTTTTCCCCCTCCCCTCTCCTGCATAGGCACTGGAAGAACCTGGTGTGACTGTTGGTGTCCCTCCTCTCGTCTGCAAAGTATGGCTGGAACTCTGTGGCTGGCTATGCAGAAGAAGTGCCCTATGGTGCAAAGTAGTAGGCACAGGTGCAGTTGGAGTATCATCAGGAACACCCCATAACTTATTTATTTCAACTTTGTATTTGATGTTTTTCGGTTCTGCCAAAAAAGAACATATGTCCACACCTTTTCCTCTAATGAAAAGAAGTTGTGCATTAACTCTAGTGATGCTCCCAAACCACTCTAGAGCACAAAAGTTGCACTTCCACCTCCCTGTGCCACCAGATGGTACCCCTTCCCTATTTAGTAATTTTGTTGCAAACTGTTTGAGAGGGGATTTGTGATCAAAAGGACCCTTAGCATACGGTTCCAGTAGTGCACAAGGGCACTCTAAACTACTTGCTTCACTTGCCATGGAACTAGTATTGGCTTCAAGCTCAACTCCATGGTCACTCCCCTCAGCCTCAGGAGCATATTCACTTCCACTATCAGGATCACTATGAAGCTCATCCCCACTCATGTCATGAGAGCTCATTATGACACTACAATAATGAATAAACAAATAAATTCTATAAGTGCCTAGTTTCAGCGTAGTTTAACAAATTTGAAAATAAAATTTTGAAATTTGATGTAAAACTTATATCTTGATGGAAAGATGAAAAAAAACAATGGGCATTGAAATGGCTGCAAATGCATATTCATGTTTTCATTTCAATGCTCATTGTAAGATTCAACATGAAAAACTTAGAAAAAAAAAACAAAAAAAAATTGAAAAAACTTAAAAAACAGTCATAAAAACCTACCTTGTGCTTGAAAAATCCTTCACACTTGGTGTAGAATGCTCCTCCTCTTCTTCTTCTTTCTCCTTCTCACCCCTCTTGCACTTGCAACACCTCAAACTCACTCTTTCACCCACTCTTCTCACTGGTTTTCCTCTTCTTCACCTAGCTGTTGCAAAACATCAAATGGCATATTGAGCAAATAAAATGAAGAATGAGAGTTTTATGAGAGTCTTTATCTTTTAGAATAGTCAAACATCTCTTTAGGGTTCGGACCTGGGCTCTAAGTCCAAAGGAAAGCAATTAAATTTAAAAAAAAAAAAAACGCTTTTTTGTTGTTCTAGCACGGGAGACTCCCAGGTGTCCTCGAGACGCTCGAGGGACATCTAGAAGTCCCAGAGTCTAGAAGTCCCCGAGACGTCTCGGGGACATCTCGGCGTCCTCAACGTTTTTGCAGAGAACTCGGCGTACCGGCGGCGGTGGGGGGATGGCGGGGGGACGTCTCGTAGGCGTCCCCAAGACTCGGAAACATCTCGTACTGGGGGACGGGTGGTTTTTTTTTGGGGGGGGGGGGGACAGGTCCCCGTGGAACACTGCTTTTTTGGGACCTTAAATGACCAATCTTCAGCTCTATATGTGCAATGACAAGCAAGAATGAAAGTTCAACACGTGTATTTGGTTTGTGTTGCAAGTTTTTTTGAGGACAATTTTAGGTTTAGGGTTATTTTTTATGTTGACTAGTCAATGTAGGAGGCCAAAAAAGGAAAAAAAAAGTATAAAAACCTGATTTTGGTGCCCAGTTCGGCTTGGGTTCACCTTTGGCTGTCAAAATCCACAGAGGACTTGTCTTTGAACTTGGATTTGGGGCATTTTTTGAGTGAACTAATAACTTAGATGAGTGGTAAATTTCTCTATGTTCTCACCTTCTATGACTTGACAACATTTGCCAAGCAATGACTTTTTTTTTATTCATTTCTTGATGTGGATGTATGAGTCTGTCTTCCTTTCCATGTGACTATTCAAATTGCTCCATGAAATTTATACCAGAATTTATATTTTCAATGAGTTACCTTATCAATTCAATCTAAGTTTTATAATGTATTTTCTTTAATTCAAAATGAGGAAGAAAATATCGTGCTATGCTATTCAGGGGTTTATTGTCACAAGTTATTATTCTCTTGGGTTGTCTTGATATTTCAAATGTTTTATTCCTTGGCTGAAATCTAAACATTTCTCTGACAAGGCATTGGTAATATATTTCTTACTAGATTTATTTTCATCTCCATATGCTTCATTAGTTTCATAATAATTAAAGCCAATACTGTTATCAAATTTAGCCTTTCAATACACATGGAATTTTGTAAGCAATGATGACTATTATATTCCTATTCCTCATCCAAATTGACATTATAGGCTATCACCATTAGAGAAAACATTTCTACTTTGTCTAATGTAAGTAGGATAAAGTGTCAAAAGTAAAACACATCATGGTTACTCTAGAGTGGTCAACCAACATATGCCACTCAACTAAACCAAAGAAGCAGAATATCATGTCATCATAAAGCAAAAAAATACATTCCAATTGCTAGCTTACATCTAAGGATACATTTGACCAATCCAAGGAAAAATCTAAACTTGAGAAGAAACATTGTTTCATTTCTAAAGGGTCTTAATATCCCATTTAAAGAGGATTTTTATCTAAAATTCCTGCGATTCAAAGTTCACCTTCTAACCCCATCAACAGTGTAGAAATGCTCGAGGGTTTTGCTATGAAATAAATCAATCACAAATCATTTATGAAAAATCATTGGGGATGTCGTCTTTCTAAAACATTAAAAAATATATTTCCTTTTAATTCCATCAATAAGAAAAAAAAATCCACAATATGCAAGATCACCTCTATAATTTCTTTGCATGAGGCTCTTGTTATGAATCTCCATGAACCACTAATGACGAGACTTTCATCCTTGATGACTTTATATCTCGACTAGCTCTCTAATCTTCTCTTATATGTCATTAATAATTATAGTGCTCCTCTATGGTTATAGTCATGGTGTCTTCTAGACAAATGTGGTGTTCTAGTCTTATATGTGTGTCCTGCAAGGGGCAACTGCTCAACATGGTTCCTTAGTGTATCTTTCACATGTTCATTGCCTATAACTTGCATGTATCTACCAGTTTCATTAACAAGGAATGAGATATACATTATTCTGTACTAGAGGATCGACAGATCCTTTACTGTGTCAAGCATATTTGTTAGTCTGTTTGGACGAGTAAAAGCCATTTTGATATTGTCTGTCTTTAGAATTCTTGCTATCTTTCTTGTCATTTCTTTTATATAAGGTATAGTAACTCATGGTTCATCCCTTGTATCATTCTCTATTTAGGCACGAGATCCTTGGCTGGTTTTAAAAAATTCTCTTTATTTGCCTGTAATGTTCCGTTCTTGGCGCATAGACTTTTGTGTGCATTATGCTTGTTCCTAGTCTTTCAGAGGCTATCTGACATGTTTGGGAGAACTCCAATGTCCTTGAATGGTCATGGTTCAGCCTTGTAGAGTAGTTGTTGTCCCAAGTCTTCTATTTCACTGTGGATTACAGAGATGCTTTCTAATATTTGATCGGGCTTATGGATTGCTCTCTAAGATTCTTGGAGGAGCCCTCTATTTTTGGAAAGTCGCCCGGAAGGCATCGTTTCGCATCCCAAACCCTACAGAGCATATTGGTTCAGTTTATTTTGCATATGGATGAAGTTTGGGATTTTCTGCAAAAAGTTTTAATGAGCTATTTTAATTATTATTTTCACTTAAGCTCCTAGGGGTGAAAATAATTAAAAGGTTCCTAAGTGTTATAGCTCATTGGAAAGATAATTAAGTGTTTTAAATATTAAACACTTAAAAAGGGGGCCTCACACATGATATATTATTATTATTTCAAAAAAGATCTTTTCAAAAAGTTTTAAAAGGGGGATGAGACCTCATTTGGAGGGATGCTTTGGATTTGATATCCTTATACTACCCTGCGTGTTCTTCCATTTTTCCTTATTGAGGACGAAAATCCTCTTGGAGATGATCAATTTAGGTGGTGAGAGATCCACCCTAGCTGGTAATGGTGATTTCATACAGAGATCACATATGAGCTGAAAAGAAGTTTGGGTTTTATGTTTTTCTGATGTTGATAATGCTTATTCTACGTTTCGATTGAATTAAAGATTGCATTTCCGGTTCTTTATGGTGTTTATGCTATCTTTCTAGTAAATGATTTGTTTTGAAGTCTTTTGGTTTGTTGATTTCTTCTATGTCAATCGCCTATAATAATCAGATTTTATGAGTGATTCTGAGCAGCTAAAAGTCCAAATATTCGTGCCTTCTAGAGTGCCGTACCTTTCTATAGGGGCCGTACTTCCTCTGTGTAATGCCGTACTTCCTTGTTACGCTAAATTTCTGAATAGTATACAAGCAAATATCAAAATCTTTAGAGGCGTGAGGAAGGAACAAAGGAATAGCTTCCTATTTTGTTTTATTTGGATGTTTTGGTGGGGCCGCTCCTATTTGGAGATTAAGATTTCATGAACTTTATTTATTACAAACTCCTTTCCTTGCTGCCGTACCTTTTCTTTGGTGAAGGTGATTCAGAATTTTGTTTGTGTTTTTTTGGCAACTCTCCACTCTTTGTGGGGCCTATTCATGACAAGGAAATACTAAGAAATGTGGAAGAAGGTTCGTGGGAATTTGATAAAGGAGGAAGCTTTCATACTTTATGTTATTTAAAGCTTGCTCTTGTAAGACTATTTGGTGGGACACCTTAAATCTGAAGATTGATGTCTAAACTTTTTTGGAGTTGTTATTTATTCCTTTCCCACTTTCTATAAGTTTAGAGTTGTTATTTATTCCCTTCCCACTTTCTATAGTGCCGTACCATTTCATTTGGTATGTAAGAGTTTAAAAAAAAGGAAGTGCTTATTTATTGTCTTATGTGGAGGAGTGGGGACCACCAAATCCTCTTTGTTTGAAGTGCTAGACTTTGAGAGCTTTGGTTTACCTTGTTTTGTTTGTGAATGGGAGTTTGGTAATTGAAAAGATGCCCTACAATGTACATGGTTGTTTCTGCTGTCATATTTTCTGATGTTATATCAGAAATGTTCTAAGTTAATGTTGCAATCAGCTATAGTCTGTGTGGGGCAGAGTAAAAAGGTTTTCAGACTTTGTCACTAGAATGCACTTGTATTAGTGGGGTTTTCTGAATGTTTTCAGAGTTGGTTTCAGTCTGATTTTAGCAGAGATATCAGCAGAGATCCTCATTTCATACATTCAGCTGAGCAGATATTATCATGAGATTATTGATGCTAATGATTGTGCAGGTTGTTTTCCAAGAAACCAATCCTTTCATGAGTGCTGAGATGATAATCTAGTATATTTTCTGAATTGAGTTGCAGCTTATTTACTAAATTGTAATCATTAAATTTATGTTGCAAACACTCAATAACCCCTGGATGGTCTACCGCTAGTGTGGAGAAATTGTTAAGCTTATCTTTCTTGTTTATACACCCACTGAATAAGTGGAGTATTCCCACTGAACGAAATATCCCAATTATACTTACTAAATTTTTTCCTTTACTTAGACAAAATTACTTGCACTTCTAACTATCAATCACACAATGAGCTCAATAGCAAACATGAAAGATAACAACTCTTTGGAGTCACTTGAAGTTGGTTCTAGTATTATAATTGTCACTTGATCAATACCACTTCTTATTACAAGTAGATGTCGCCTTCAATGGCATGAACATTCAAGCTTATTACAACTTATTACAATGAGTGGCCTTGAAGCCTAGATATGATCAATGATTACAACACTTGAATGACTCTTCAACTAGCACCTTTAGCTAGCACCTATTTCACTAGTTGTGAGATGCCTACTTCTTTTGGAACAATGATGACCTTCAAACCACAAATATCTTGTCTTCAAGTTGCTAGTGTCTTCAAGATGTAAGTAACTTCAAGTTGCAAGTAACGACTTCAATCCTGCACAATGATGATAACTGAATGTTAACACCTCTCAAAGGATAAGGGAGCATCACCTTATCAAGGTTGAGGGAGCATCACCCCAACAAGCATGAAATACGCAAATTTCATGAAAAGAGCATAAAGCTTACCAAGAAATATCAAATAGCCAAAAGATACCAAATGAATTCGCTCTCCTCCTTTTATAGTGCTCCTCAAGAGCAAGAGGCAACCACGGCACGTTTTCCAATGAGCATATTCTAGAGGAATATTCCATTGGGATGACTCACTTCTGAGTTGGAAGCCTTATCAAGCACGCTACCCAAAGTCAGTTACTCCGATTTGAGAGCCTTATCCGGCACGCCATCCAAGGTCATTCTGGAACCCACTGCTTGCACGATACTCAATGAAGCTTAGGCGCACATTGGAGATTGCAGAAACCAAGATTGGCGCCTCTCCTAAGCTAGGTGCACTTTTGAGGTGGCAAAGGCTAGAAGGTGCACCTCAACATCAAGACTTGTCTTCTGACACAATTTCCAAACATTGGCAATAGCTAGATTCTTTTTCTTGCAAGTTGATGAGTCCTCCTCAAGGCGCAACTGAGGGATCCAAGTGAGGCGCATATCTAGGGTTGAACAAGAGGCAAAGTGCGCCTCAAACATCATGATGTTTTCTTGTCTTTGATTAAGATCTTAGTTGGATGAATGATCCCTCAAACAAGTTTTACCTCCTAAACAAGATGAATGATCAAATTGTGATTTCCATTCCATTTCTAGCTTAGGCGCATATTTAGGGTTCTAGAGTCATGAAGTTGCGCCTAGCATCTTGAGGTAAGTTTCAACCAAGTTCAAACCTTCAAGACTTCCCCAAGGCTTCTCCAAATGCAAGTTTGCCAATAGCAATGATGATGTCTCAAGATCCTCACCTTAGGCGCAAATTGAGCTTTCTAGAGAAGGTGCAAATGTGAGGTTGAAGATGAGGAAAAGTGCGCCTCACTCTCATAATACTTCTCTTGTCATAGATGATGATTTCAATTGAATGGATGATCATTTGAACAATCCTTAATCTTTGATGATCAATTTAACCTTCCAATTCACTTCCTTGCTAAGGCGCAATCTCAAGTTTGTAGAGGCATGATCTAGTGCCTTAGACATCTAGGTGCACATTTTGGGTTGTAGGATCAAGAAGTGGCGCCTTGACTCTGAGGTGCACGTTTGGAGTTGTATAGTAGCAATCTTGCGCCTCTTTAATCACTTCAACTCCTAAGAACTCCTTACTCAAGCGCAAGTTCAAGGTTCCAGAGTCATGAGTTAGCGCCTTAGTCCTCTAGCTAGTTCCCTTGGCACTGTGAAGTTCTCCAATTCATGTTTGAGTGTTTAGAAACCACTCATCATTGAAGCACTCAAGTACTAGCTTCCTATTCATGTTTGAATGGATCCTTGCCAAGGCGCACTTTGGTGGTTGAACAGGTGGGAAAGTGTGCCTAGATCACTTAGCATGTTCTTCAACTGTTTCAATTCATTGAATAGGCATCAAGGCATTTAGGAGACTTCTTTCCTTCATATGACATCAAAATGACACTTCATCTATTGTTGAAGATCTTCTCTTTGCAAGGCGCAAGTTTTGAGCTCTACAGATGGAAAAGTGCGCCTAGCACTAAGACAACCTTATGTCACTTGATAAAGGTCTTGACCTGCAAAACAAAAGTTCATTAGCCAAAACCAAGTTCATTCCCTTATCATACGTATTAGCCCACGGGAATGATGAATAGGCTAATCCGTGTTCATTGTTGACTTATGCCAGAAACGGGGACATGACACTGAATAAGTGGATACCTGCTATATAGCGGATGAATGTATTATTTTATTTGCACATGCTTTAATTTGTAGACCAAAACACTATATGCTCTCACCTCGCTCATCTTGGGAACTTGGTGATCAGAAGTGTTGAGGTGATTTAGTTGGATGCATCCATTGTGCTAACCCTGTTGACAGTGTTTGAAAATTTGAAAAAAAATTGGGGTAGCATTTTACATTGCCTCTCTGTAATTTAACCAGTTTGTATAAGAACCAGAAGAGGCATGCCTTCACTTGTTCAAGATGGTCCACATCTGAAATTGTACAGGTTCTTGAATCTGTGACTTCAAATTCAAAATGGTCCACACCTGAAATCCTATAGGTTCTCGAATCTGTGACTTCAAAAGGAAGTGCAAGTGCACTTACCTTTTAACAAGGATTAAGGTACAAACTATTTAAAAGAATTGAACATGATAGCTGGCCAGTCTAATTCTGTTTACTGGTTTTCAAATTTGGAAGGTCGTCAGTTTGTATATGCAAAAATATGTAGACCAATGGTGTTTTGAACTGTAGGCAACAGGTATTTTGGTATTTTTGTTTCTTGAATTTAATAATGCAAATAAAATAGTCCATTAAGGAGCTTTCTGCAGTCATTATTCATGAGATTCAAACCATGATGTGACCATTGAATGGCATCTTGAATGAAATGGATCATCATTTAAAGCCTAATCCACGCCTAGAGCATAATATCCTTCAGTGACAGATGGCTTGCATCAATACTATCAACCACAATAATCCAACGTATTAAGCTCTGGCTATTACGATGTCTATGGTTTTCAGTTATCTTTGGGTTATATTATGCTATCTTGTTTTATGTATTATTTAGCATAAAATTATCTGATATTATCAATTCAACTTCAAACGATTCATAGATTCTCCTTGTTTATCTTAGCGTATTTTCACTTCTCTGTCTGACTTTTTACTCCTATGGTTCTCCTGAATATCATGCGTCTCTATTGGTTTTGTCCTTTCAATAATTTAAATATCTGGTTTTTCCAAGCTTCCACGAGGATGCATCCCCTGTCCCTCCAGCCCCGTCCCCGTCCCCTGTGACGTTTCTGGGACGGCTGGGGACGTCCCCTTGCCGTCCCTTGCGAAACATAAATGTGAGAAACGTTTCGGGGACGCAGCAGAATTTTAGGGGACGCCGATAGATGTTTCGGGGACGCCTGGTCGTCCCCGGGACGGCTGGGGACGTCCAAGACGTCCCTCAACCATTCCGGGGACGGCCAGGCGTCCTCGACGGCTTCCATTGTTTAAAAAAAATCAACGCCCAGCATAAAAAAAAAAAAAAAAAACTAAAGACTTAGAATAGTAATTAGGAAACTCTAAAAATAAACCAAATAAAAAACAATGAAAAGTAATTGACTAAAGTCACTAAAAGTCAAACTTATTTCATTATCAACAAAACAAAACGTAGCATAGACGTGCCGCGGGCAGAGGGAAAAAATGCCAATGGAGGAAGGAAAAAATCGGTGGAGGAGAAATTTGTCTGAATACAGCGACTTCCAATAAGTCGATTCATTTGTTTGAATAGTGAATACAGCTACTTCCACCGGCAACAAGAATACACTATACAGTCCTCATTGGGCAACCCAGGAAGAATATAGTCCCATAAAGGTACTGGTTTTTTTTAGTTTTTTATTTTTTATTATTATTAGGGGTTTAAAACTTTAAAGGTTTTTAACTTTTTATATTAGATGGTGTTTTTTTTTGAGTTTAGTGTTCATACTTCATTGTTTAGTGCTACTGTTTACTCATTTTTCAGCCTCTCAAAGCCTTGTCAAACAAACACAATAAAAAATTTAAAATTCAAAATGAGCAGCAGTGAGGAAAGTTTGCATGAAGTGAGCAGTGATGAAGTTCAAATGACACATTCTGAAACCCAAAACATAGGTGGAAGTTCTATTGGAAGTGGAACTCCAAAAGACCATTTTAAATGCCTTTCAGATACTCTTTAAATACATGCAAAAGGACCCTTCAACCCCAAAAAACCTTTGCTTCAATTTGCCACCAATTTGATTGGTCCTAAGGCTAAAAATTCAGGGGGCAGCAGGCATTGGCTGTGTCATATTTGGAATATTGATTATCATGGGAGCTATAGCAGGGTTGAACATCATTTATTGGGTGAGAGTGGCTATGGGGTTAGAGTTTGTGGAGAGATAAAATTGGAAGAACGGGTTGAAATGCTAAAGTTGGTAGGGGAAAGTGAGGAAAAATATGCAGCTACTTCTACTAAGAGGAAGCGTTCATTGCAAATGAAATCTATTGATGAACATTCCAATCTATCAGTTGGACATGGACTTGAACATTCATGTGAGTCATAAAAGCAAGGTCACTTCTACCACAACCACAGGTGAAAAAAATACAGTGATAGGGATGATGAATATGCAAAAGCGTGAGATAGCAGATGATTCAGTGGCCAAGTTTTTTTTATGCCCATGCCATCCCTTTTCATTTGGCAAGGTCTCCTTATTTCAAAAACATGTTGAAAGATGCAATAACAGTTGGATCCTCTTATGTTCCTCCTAGAGAACATAGATTGCGTACCTCCCTCTTTGACAAACAATATTCAAAGGTGAACATAGTAATGGAAGAGATGAGACAAACATGGATTAGGACTGGTTGTTCCATTGTGATGGATGGGTGGACTGATATTCGACATCGACCGCTCATTAATATTATTGTTACATGTCCTTCTGGTTCACACTTTCTTAGAGCGATTGATTGCTCTAGGAAACGTAAGGATGCTGATTTCCAGTTTGCCCTTTTGAAGGAGGCCATAGAGGAGGTTGGGTCTTCTAATGTTGTGCAGGTTGGGACAGATTCAGCTCGTGTTTGTAAGTTGGCTAGATTAATGGTTGAGAGTTCTTACAAACACATTTTTTGGACTCCATGTTGTGTACATGCTTTGAAGAACATTGGCAAAATAGAATGGGTGAAAGTAGATCAATACAAATGTTTATATGCAATCATCAAACTTCACTTGCATTATTCCAATCCTATTCAAAGAAAGAATTCCTCAAACCAGTTGAGACTAGATATGCTAGCTATTTTATTTTACTGGAGAGGATGTTGGAGGTGCAAGATGCTCTACAATCCATGGTGGTTGCTCGAGAGTGGAAAAAGTGGGCTCCATCAAAAACAAAAGGACAGAAGGTGAGAGACATGGTGCTTAATGAGAGTTGGTGGTCCAATATCAGGTAAGAAATATGTACTTCATATTTTAATTTTTCATTTTTGAGTTTCTAACTTTTAAATTTTTGTAGTCTTACTATTTTAAAATTGAAAATTCAAATTGTTAATGTCTTACTATTTTTAAATTTTGTTTGCACTGTGCAAATATATTTGCTCTATCATATCACCTGTTGTGAGGGTGATCAGGTATGCAGATACAGACTCTCTTAGCCTTGGAGAGATTTATGAGACTTTTGATAGCATGCTTGATCAAATGAAGCAAGCAATTCGTGCCAAGGATCCTGAATTACAATTCTATGAGCAGCATATTAGGCCTATTGTCACAAAGAGGTCGAACACAATGAACACCCCTCTTCATATGGCTGCCTATGCTTTTAAGCCGAAGTGGTATGCACCTAGACTTGGCCGAATGCTTCCTTCTGAGGATGATGAGGTAATGGAGGGGCTTATGGCAGCCCTTCGTAAGATGTATGACACTGAGGAGGCAACTATACTTAGAGAACAGTGGCTTCAGTTTTCTGAACTTCAGGGTCCTACATTTAGCAAACCAGAGGCTAGAACGGATAGGGCCACTATTGCACAAAAAAACCCCATTGGATGGTGGAAATTTCATGGGAAGGACACACCAGAGTTGAAGCAACTTGCTATTCGTTTACTCTCACAGATTGCTAGTTCTTCTGCTGCAGAGAGGAATTGGTCCACCTATGGCTTCATCCACTCCATCAAAAGGAACAGGCTTACCTCGAAATGAGCAGAAAAACTAGTTGCAGTTCATAGTGCCTTGAGACTTCAGGATCGGCAGACTACTGAGTATTGACAGACGCCAGCAACACGTTGGGATGTTGATCCTGAAGATGTTAGGCAGATTGACGAGGAGGAGGTGCAACCAGGAATGGTTGGAATTCCATTGGATGATCCACTTCAGGCAGAGAGTGGCAGTGACACCGATACTTCTTTTGATATTGATAGCCCGAATGAGGCATAGACATTAGATTGTTGTATTTTGAAGTTTGAAACTTTGGGTTTAACAGTTAACTTTTCACTTTAATTTTGAAGTTTGAACTTTAAGTTTAGAATTTGAACAACAAAATGCTTTAATATTGCTGTTATGAATCTTCGATCTCATCATCATGATTATCATTGTTGTTATACTAGTGTTACTGTTCATTGTTTATTATTATTAATTATTAATTTACTCATTAATGTTCATTGCAATGTTTATTATTTAAACTTGTTACTTTATACTTTATAGTTTATAAATTATAGTTTAAACTTTATACTGCTGTCATGATTTATGATTTTATCATTTATTCACATATTGATATATCATATTGTTAATTGTTGTTAACTTGTAGTTGTTATCACTTATTGACAATTGTCTATATATTATCAATTTATCTCTATTTCATATTGATATTTTGAAAAATTCATATATATATATATATATATTTTGAAAAATTCATATATCGCCGTCCCCAAAAATTGGCCCTTAGACTGCCGTCCCCGAAACGCGTCCCTTGCCATCCCCGTCCCCCTGTCTCCGAAACGCCATAAAACATAGAGTTTTTCTTTAGCAAAGAAAAAACCATTCATTAGTTTAAATACATAATTTAAAGCTTTGTGTGCCTGTCCTGTGATTAAGATGTTGAAACTGGATCTCAAGTGAGTTGATTACAGGGTTTGCTAGATTGAACAAAAATCTACATATGTATTGCAAACGTGTCTCTATCTTTCGAGTCTCCACAATGGCTATGCTGTATAGAACAATGCTTTGTTGACCTGGCAAAAAAAAAAAAAAATTCCCAAAACAGAATTTAATGCAATGAAGACATTTTCTATCAAGTTCTAACTTGCTTTACAGATTTGTTTGAGAAACTAATGAAAATATCTGTTACTCTATTGAGCTGGGCCTTGGTCTGTCTTTTGGAACAGATGTGGTCGTCACTCTCGAAAATTGCATCATTACCAGATTATGTGCGTATATTTTGTGGGCACGAATACACCGTGGTAAGAACAACTTTACTGAGCAATTAGGTTGTATTTTCCATGTTGATGCAACTATCAGTTGTGTTTATTCTTATTTAAACAATAATAGTTTAGTTGTGATATCTACAAAAACAAAAGAAATTTTCAGCATCCCACAATCAATTTGGCAAAATATCTTAGCTTTTTATATCAGCCTTTCTGTCTTTTGCTAAATCGTCTGCATAATCTGTTATGAAACCCCCCTCTAACAAAAACTATCTGCTGTCATTTGTGGTGTCACAAGTGTTAGACCTTTCCCACTATAGAGATTTAAATACAGGTTTGCTATTATATCCTTATAATCTGTTATGTAAAACCTCCTCTAACAAAGTTTATCTGTTGTTATTTGTGGTGTCACAAGTGTTACTCCTTGCCTGCTATAGAGATTTAAATAGAACTTTGCTGTTATGTTCAAATATGTCAACAAAACATTTGCAATGATTAGACGAAAATGTCACTACCAAATCATGGAACTTGAAGAGGCTCCAATAGTGAAAAATCATTAACAGCCTCGGCAGATGAACTGTTTTATACTCTGCAATGAATTTGGTTTGAGTGCTTGCAGTATTGAACTAGTATTGTCATATAACTGCCAGTTGTTTTTTGTTTGGAAACAGAGCAATGCGAAATTTGCGTTGTCAGTAGAGCCAGGTAACAATGAACTTCACTCTTATGTTGCTCGTGCAGTTGAACACCGCAACAAAGGTTTACCAACGGTATGGTCAATGTCTTATGTAGTATGTAGTTCGCACATGTGGATAAGCTGTCTACATTTGTAAATTAGTCTTTATTATTCATTTCATGTTTACGGACAGTATGGTCAATATCTCATGTTGTATTTCTCTCGCATGCTAGTAAGTTGCTTGCATTCATAAAGTAGTTAACATAATTCATTTAATTTTGTACCTGTTATGACTAAGCATAGCTTACAGGATGATATTCTATTTCTAATCAGGTACCATCAACATTAGCAGAGGAGAAGTCATGTAATCCATTTTTGCGTACTTTTAGTGCTGAGATCAAGGGTTCTTTAAACATACCAGAAACTGCAAGTGAAGCAGAAGCTCTAGGTAGAATTCGCAAAGCGAAGGATATGTTTTAACCAGTTAAGTGCATTATTTTTGTAAGCGTTTAAATAGCCAACAACCAGAGTGGCCAATATTGATCGTGAAAGGAAAAACCAACATTTCATAGAGTTGGAAAGTCCCTTGCTGGAAATTTAGCTACTGTAGTTTGAATTTTTTCTCGAAAAATATTTTTTCAACGATATTGGAAGTGGATATAACAATTCTATATAAAGCCATAGCAATGACTGTTCTAGATTAATCATCCAATAGGTGTCAAAGAGTAGAGGCCCATATTTATATTTGTAACCTTTCTCACTTTGTTTTTCACGCTCCTTCAAAGGATGTTTAGCGGAGAGCACTTGATAAATCAGCTATGTTAAATATGTGTATATCTGATTCAAGATTGTTTTTCAATTACGTCACATAAGTTTATATATTTGACTCAAAGATTTTGGTTTGGGAGCTTGTAACAATTTGGTGTTATCTCAGGCGAGCAAGCATTTCCATATGAACATTCTGTGCTGTGATGCGAATTGCAGCTATCTTGTTCACGTTCAATAGAAAATTCATTTCTAGTTTTTTTTAATCACTCACTCACAAGCTCCACACCCATTGTAATGGTTCTAAATGCAATGGTGCATTTCCTGTAGCGTCTACTTTTACTGCTAGATCTATTTGATAAAAGAATGAATACAATTTAAGAAAATTGAGTGTATAAAGTGTAATGGTGAAATTAGCATACCCATGCCAATTCCCATTTAGCTGTGGGCCCATTTTGACATAATGTCTTATACAATTACATATCAACAAGTGGCATGCTCTTGTGTTAAGTTTGGCTCACACACCAATGCCTTTCCCTATCTACTTCTTCCTTGTTTGCACCTATTTTCATGCATTCAACCTTATCCCATCCTTATTTGCACACGTCTCTATTTATTCACCATTTACACATCATTTACACCGATATCTACACATCGGGTCTTGCCTCAAACCCAACACTTCTCTATCCTAGGTCAATCCCAAGCCTCACACCGATACCTTTCCTCCTTCATCCTCATTTTCGCCTATTTCCATACAATCGACCTGATCCCATCTTGTAATGCCCTGTTTCAGGATATTTATATCCCTACTCTTTTTTTTTGTGTTTTCTGACTTGTGCAATACTTGAATATTATGGAATGTTAACAAGTAAACACCAATAT
Source organism: Cunninghamia lanceolata (assembly GCA_027924645.1). Lineage (NCBI taxonomy): Eukaryota > Viridiplantae > Streptophyta > Pinopsida > Cupressales > Cupressaceae > Cunninghamia > Cunninghamia lanceolata. The sequence continues at coordinate 10,650,952 of BSBN01001272.1, read as the reverse complement.
AAAACTATTAATTATGAGAAATTTACATAAAAAATGGGCCTCTTAAGGATGACATCATCAAAAAAATGAACAAACAAAAATCAACTAAAAGATGACATCAACCGCTACGGTGACATCATCCAAAATAAAAATAAATTTATTTATTTTATTCTATTAAACTTTCTAAAATCATGTGATTTAACTCATGATGGTCAAGTTGACTCTACATATCTCAATAATCTTTCTAAAAAATAGAGATTCTTTTTGTTTTTTAGATATATCATTCTTAAGTTCTATTATATAAATTATTACTAGTATATTTATATTTAAAAAAGTATATCTTCGAGGGATATCTGTTTTCCATAGTTAATTTGATTTTCTCACTTTTTTTCTTCCATCATTTTAATTTTTTTAATTTTTCAATTTCTTTTGGTTTGATATTTTTGATGATTTAAAAAGAAATTGATAATAAGAAAATCACAAAAACTATGGAAAAATAAAAAATAAAAACCAAAAAAGAAATTGAAAATAAGAAAATCACAAAAACTATGGAACCAAAAAAAACCAAAATTTAATTTTTTTGTTTTGTTTTTAGATTGGAATTTTTAAATTTTTTTTAAAAATTGGAATCTTATAAAATTACACGGAATCGGAATATTTGAGCTCTTCAACTCCACCCTTGCTGTGAATGTAGGAACGCCTCTCGGTGCAATTAAAAAAAAAATACTTTCATTCTTTAGAAAAAAAATAAATTTAAAAAGCATTTCAAAAATTAAAAACAAAAAGTCGATAAGGGCGTGGTTTGGTGGTCAAGTTGCTTGGTTGTGGTGGTGGCCACCAAGGTTCAAACACCCGAAGGGCCAACGAGCTCGCAGGTCATGCGTGCCTTTGCTAGGCTGCCATGCTCGCAGGTTAAGTGTGCCAACGAGCTCGCGGGTTTGACCAAAGGGTGATAATGCCCATTGGGGATAGAGACCCCCTAGTTGTGGTCTCAGGGGATAAAGCCATTGGGAATAGATCCTCCGTAAGGGTCTCTCTGGGCCCGGACTAGGCTAAAAACTTGGGTAACCCCCCAATGAAAAAAAAAGTTAAAAACAAAAAAAACTATCGTAAAATATTCGTTCTTTTTTTATATAGGTTCAAAAAAATTAAGCTTAAATTACTTTAAAAGTTTGTTTTAAAATTAGAAAGTGTGGCTTTTAAAATATATTTTTAAGATAAAATACTTTTTAAATAAAAAGAAATAATCAAGAACATAAATAATATAAAATGAATATAAAATGAAAAGTGAACTTGAGTTTTTTAAAAAATAATAATAGAAATATGTGTTACCAGAACTTGAGTTTAAAAAAAAAAAATAATAGAAATATGTGTTACTGCTTTTAAAAAATAGTGAACTTGAGTTTCCAAAACAATTATAATAGAAACATGTGTCCCCATGTAGTTAAGTAATTTATCTTTATTTATATTTAAATAATCTGTATTATATGATATAATTTTTGCTTTTCTAGAGTTTCTTAGGAGGCCCATTTTATATATAAAACCCTAAACACTTAAATGATATTATTGATATTGCAGTGATATGAACATTAAATAAATGCTGATACAAAGAAATACTACAATCAATGTCCAAAATAACACCATGAATAGTAAAAACCTTATGCAAAGATTGATCAATTGCTTAAGATTTATGAATGCACTAACAACAGTTCCAATGATTAGGTTGAACAGATAATATAGTTGCTGCTGTATGTTGATTAGGCATTTGTATGACCATGATAGGTTAAAGAGAATGACCAACGACATGATGGTGGTGTTGCAGCGTACCCTAAGGTACGACAACCACCTAGAACAATACAACAACCCCTAAAAACCCTATATGGTGGTTGCAAAGGATGAATTGCAATTGTTGTAGGAAGTGCGACCAGTTGCTAATATGGTATGGTACTCAAGGGAATGGTATGATGCTTGAAATACAGTCTAGTCACAACAATAAATGCTACATAGCAACATATACATACAGAGCGATCACAAATTGATGTGAAACTCATTCCTTCACTATCACTCCAAATATTCTCCTTTTAATTGGAAAACTAAAAATAACTTTAATCTTTTAGCACAATGTGATTTTAGAATGAAACCACTTCAAAAGGATGAGGGTTTTTATCCTCCGATCCAAGCTAGAAACCAAGAGGGTTTTCGTCCTTCGAATCTCTGCACTCCAAGAGTTTTTCTCCTCGAGTTTAAGTAAAAGAGTTTGATTTCAATAAACAATGGATGATTTTCCTTTGAGCAATTTTCCTCTATTTATAAACTCCATTTTGGTGCCTTTTAATTTGAATTTATTTTTCCGTTCAAAAGTCCCCCCCAAAGTGTACACTTAAAACACTTTAATAAAATATTGCATAAGGCCTTATTATGTCCCATTTAGATGGTCCACATTATTGAAATAATAATAATATTTAAGTTCTCTGTTTACACTAGTTTAAAATAAAGTTATTAGGCTAATTTAAATTATTATTATTAAATTATTTCCCTAACTTTATCCCTTAGCCTACAGGAAATAAATGAATAGGCTACGGGTCTCCCAATTATTTTAATTCTGAAAAGGGGACATTACACATCCCTATTTGGACATATCCCATATGTTTGTCATTTACACATGATTCACACCCATATCTCCAAATTCAATCCGTGCCTCGAACCCAACACTTCTCTATCTCAAGTCAATCTTAAGTGGTTCGAGATTGACCCCAAAATTCAAATATTCAAATTCAATTTAGAATTCTCGCTCCTTTTCACTAGTGGTTGTGAGCCAACTTGGCACATGTTTTTGTAAATTATTATGCCTTGGCATTTAAAGACATTCATTTGTGCAATTATAAGTGATTACAAGGAGAAAAGCACTAGAGCACATTTCAATTTTAAGGGACAAAGAATCATAGTTTGCATCAAAATCATATTAGGCCATCTACAAGTATATGCATGTTGTCTTCAATCATTTGCTCAAAGTTGTAATGCTAGTCGAATGGGGGGTTAACTTAAGAAAACTTGACTTTAGTGATCTGACAATCTACTCTAAGGTGTTTGTAAACACTAACTTAACAAAATCAAACACAATGGAAGGTGAAGGTGAAGGGATCACTATTGAAACTTTTTGTCAGATCATTCCCATGCATCAAAACATTTATATGACACTTGGGTTTGATCTCGAGGGACCCAAATTCGACACAGAGGTTTTTGGGACTACACAAAACCCAAAATATTTAGTAGACCGTGAGCATTGATTTTCTATACTTACGATTAGATTTTGCATGACATCAACATTTATTCTTTGTTGTTCCCAAAGCTAAGTGCACTTATCCCCGTATTTAATTATCACATTTATTTATTTCAATTATCGAATCCCAAGGACCTAGCTATAAATATTAATTCTAGGTTAATTTTAGGCTTATTGTTTGCTTTTATGTAATTAGCCTAGATTTATGTAAAAGGGGATTTTATTCCCATATTAAAAAAAAAAAAAAACAATACAAAAGGAAAGTTATTTTAGCCTTGTTTTGACATATTACAAAGCATTGGACCATAGTAGTTGCATGGAGAAATGTTTGGCCATCTAGCTTGGTCTATTGAATGAGATTTATGCTAACAAAAAAATCTTGGCTAGTGCTAGATCACCTTCATTGTATGTTGTATATGTGGAGACTCACTTGCCTTATGATCTAGTTGGCATATCTAAGGCTATCTCTAATTATATTACTAAAGTTCATTCTCATGGTTATTGGTAACACCAACTCATTTTTTTATGGTTTGAATTAATTTACAACTTGTTGATGGTGTATTTGACTTTCTTGAACTCACTTGTTGGTAATAACTTTAGGAGCTTGTTAAGAGATCTTTTTCTTATGACAAGCCCTTTGATCAATTCAATGATTTGGATAACAGTAGGAATACAACAACACAATGAATGTAAATGATGTTGTAATTATGAGGGTAACTTGGAATTTGGGACTTGAAACATGAACAAAATAAAAAAGGATGATGCTATGACCTAATGTGCAATTGCCAATAAGCAACCTATACAAAGAACTTACATGAAGTTTATGTAAAGCCTCTAACATTCCAGGAGATGGAGGGATCCGATATGGAGTGCTCTAAATGAACATCATCATCATCATCATCTACTAAAGCTTCAAACTAGTTACCAAGCAAAGGACATTGATGTGGTTGGGTATAGTCTCCAAGTGAAATACACTTATGTTTACCACTATAATCTCCCCTCGATGACTTGTCCTCACTAGAAAGATTGTGAGAGTGTATGAAGGGTTTAGCACTCATTTGAGAAGCACCACTCCCCCATTAAGTAGTTATAACAACACTCTCTATAACTAGTGCAACACAAAAAATTGCATACTCTTACAATTTCACACTATGTTTTGGACCTGCTTTGGTGTTCATTTCCTTAGTGTGTTTTTAGGTTCATTTTAGCCCTTGTCCCAACCTTTTCCTTCCCATGATGCCAAGTACATGTTTGTGTTGTGCCTCATGTAGTCCTTTTTGTTCAATTTTGTTTTATTGCTTTGATGTCATTGTTGCTTCCTAGTGATTTGAGACTTCAGAAGCTGAAGTTGCTCAGACGCCGGCACGACATGCTAACGTTTGTGCGGTGTGCTATCGTCTTGAGACTATCAATCATACAACAACTATTTCTAAAGTTTTTCATCACCTTTCTTGCATGTTTGTGTTTCTGTAACACCTCTACCATGAATCCAAATGACTCTCTTGACCCTTAGACTTCCTATTTCCCTCTCATTCTCTCTAATTTTGAAATCTATCTTGCTATCTTGAGTTATTTGACTATTTTATGGTTATCTCTTTATCTTTGGTTATCTACAACAACCTCTTGAGAAAATTTACAACACTCTTTGGCATTCAACAATAATTTCATGGTTTTCTATGTGAATCTACGGCTCTTTCTAGCACTCTTCACAAAGCATTAAACATACTACATCTAATTGTGGATTCTTCCTTGGCTCTTGGTCTTATGGGTTTCATCTCTTCTTGATTGGAGGTGATAGTGTTCTTGAATTTTCTACATTTATCTTATTGTGGTAGAATTCTTGTGGTGATATTGACATTCTTGGGTTCTCACATCCTTTTTGTCTCTTTATTTAAAACACAATAGTTTGTTGCACTTTGTAGACCTAAGGGTAGCATTCATAGATCATTGTAATTGTTGTTTTTAATTCCTAGAAGTAGTTAGAATAGGAGCAAACACATATTTTCAATCTCTTTATCATTGGTTGTCCATGGAGGTCGAAAGACCAACATAGGGGCTTGACCATTCTTGGTAAGCTCCCACACAACACCAAATAATATTCTTGCCCTTTTAGCTATAGGTTTTCATTGAGAGAAACTCAACTGCTTGGGGGTTTAATAGCATCTTCCCCCTTTCATCATTTTCATCTATTTTCTTATAATAGTTAGTCTAAATCTTCTCATTTGATTTTTGTTATTACTTGGAGATCTGCTCAACTGTCTTTGTTTCATTGTTGTGCAAATTGAGAATGCCTTTCAAGGAAAAGAAGCATTTTTCAGAGTGTTTGGTTCTCCTATCGTACGGACTATAGTACGTCGCGTAGACGTCCTTGACAAAGGCTTCAATTTTTTTTATCCAAGTTCCTTCTTATCTATATTTTATAGTTCCGCCTCTGTTTAGTTGAAATTACTTTCTAGAATTTGTAAGTCCACTTCATCTTAGTTTTCATTAGTGTTTTGGCTTGTTAGAAAACATTTGTTTTGCAAGGAAAAAACACGTTAGGATCATCTAGTTTAATTTACTCATTCTATTGGAGTAGCAACAAGTTAATTTTTTTTCAAAAAGAGCTAGTTGTTCCTGGTGTAGTGCCTAAGAATATTTGGCTTAGAAAATTAGACTTTTCTTGGTTGAATCAATTTTCATACACTACATTTTGGTGAACCTGCCTTTCTAAACACTTCAAAACAAAAAATTTCCAAAACTTCTCTTCATTATTCTAGGTTGTGCATTGTAAATATCATTTTCACATTTTATGATCATTACGATCTAATCTATCTATTCACACAACATTGTTCGAAGAAGCTTGCAAAATCTAAGAATGTCTCGACCAATGACTTCTCCCATCAAAGAAACCTCTGATTTTACAAATTTTCTTATGATCCAACTATAATAACTCTCCTAATTCTTTCAAGTTATCCAACATCTTTCCATGATACTGATGTGGCCTTTGATCATGAAATCACATTATGCCTTGGTTCTCAAACCAATGTACATAATCTAGATAGGCACCTAGTAGATTTTCAGTCTTATTTGAATAACATCTCCAATGTTGTTGTTCCCATAGTCGAGGCTCTTTATACCATATTAAATAGTCATCCTTATGATCTTGACCTCTTACATGTGATCGAGCACATTATGAACAATGGTGTTCCTACTTCAAATGTCCCTCGTGAGCAAAGTTAGGACTTACATTCAAATATTACAAACAACTAGCTATCGATGTCTATGCCAACTCCTAGTGTACATCTGTCGATTCCCATGCATGTGGCCACTACCATTGCATAGTGTAGTCAAGTGGACCCCTCATCCTCTGGGTTGCAGTGAAACCCCATTTACAATTATGAGTTTGTTCCTCCATCCCATCCTCTTCCAGTCATTCCTAATACTTCATAGTATTTATCTCCTACATGTGTTGTTTCTACTACACCTATCCATACCACTGATCTTGTAATTAACCATCTTTTGCAGAATGTTGGAAACTTGCAACAACAACTTGCCTCATTCTCTACTTATGTGTAGCCACTTATTCCTCCATATTGCTATTATAGTCTCTTATCCATTGATATCATGGCCACACCTCTCCCTGTTGAATTTGAGGTGTTGTGCTTTGACAAATACAATGGTAAGGGAGATTCGCAAACCCATGTCTTTGCTTTCATAATATTGAGCAATGATTTCATCTTCTAGGACATGCCACTAGCTAAATTTTTTCCATGGTCCCTCAAAGAGACCAACTTAGATTGGTTCTATTCCCTTCTTGACCACTCTTTATTCTCATTCAAGTAGTTAGTTAACTAATTGCAGCACTTCCATGCCAACATAGGCCTCTAGGTTACATTTACTGACTTGGTGCATTGTAGATAGGGTGCTAATGAAAAGGTTACTGAGTATTTTTTGATATTGTTTTCTCAGATGCCTTATGCACTCATAGATTCAAACATGCAAGGGTTTTTATCGGGAACCTTTAGCCTCTAATTTGGGATACGATCCTTCTGATGAAGTATCCTTCATTCACACACTTATGTGTATGACTCTTCATGATTATCAACATACATTCAACCAGGTTAAGGAACCAACTTCGTAGGCTCCTACTATGTCATCATGGCCCTCTTCATCATATAATAGTAATTATAAAAAGAACAAAATTCTTTAAAAATAATGATGCATCTACCATTGTTAATAACACTACTACCACTACACCTTCATCAGTTGCTATGGTTCTTTCTTATTCTAGATAATAGAGAAACCTAACAATTTACACCATTGTCTAACTCTATCTTCCAACAACTCCTTGCTAATAACTTGGTTCAATTGCCACCTATTAGACCTTTAGATACAACAAGTCGATGCCATCTTCTTATGAACCAAAGGCCTTTTGTTAGTTCCATAGAGTCCTCAACCATGACACAAAGTGATGCCTGCGCCTGAAGAACATTATTTAGGACCTCATTGACTCCAACATTATCCAAGTTGCTAGAGTCGACAACAAAGGAAACAAGTTCATTGAAAAACCAAATTAAAATTTGCAAATCTATACCAATCCATTCCTGGACCATTCATCCAATTTCGTTGATCTCACACCTACTTCACTCGTGCTAGAGATTGACGTCGATCATTCAGATTCTCCTTTTCTTGCAATGGTGGTGATAGTAGACACCCACCCTCGAGTGTACCTTGAGGGAGGCTTGTCTTCAAATCTATCATTTCTTTCTCTTTCATCGATAGGCCTATGGGCATATGTGATGTCTCTCTTTACATCATTGCTTAGGTCAACATAAAATCCATTCATGGTGTTCTAGTTGACCTTGTTATCCTGGTGAATGTTGTTATCTATGAGTTCTTGTATGTTAACCAGATTCATAAAGATGTATACGATTTGTCAAAGGTTTCTATGTGCACGCATGGTGACCTTTTGTTCCTATCTGGGTTCCATTACCCTTTCTATTTAGGTTGGACCTAAGAGCCTAGATGTTCCTCTTTTTGTCATTCCTACCTTGGACTGCTTTCTCATCTTGTTGGGCCAGCCATGACTCACAATGATGAGAGTTTTCCCTTCTGTTATCCATAAGTGGCTAAAGTTTCCACATAATGGAGTTGTGCAAACTATCCAACATAGTGAATTCTAGCCACTCTACTTGCATGGTAACTTTTCACTTGATTATTTTTGGTTGACCCCCACTAGACCATTCCAACCCTACATAGACTTTTTATTTAAGCTATATCAAAAATTAAGGCGAGTTAAATGGATCCTAGTGCTCTTTCTTCTTCTTCTTCTTCTTCTTCTTCTTCTAAGCTTGCTCTCTCTATGGTCTCCCAATCTTACGTGGTTGCTTTTGTTCCTCCTCTTGTCCCTTTGACAAGTCTAGGAAAGCAACCCGTGTCAAAAGACTCTCGCACTCCTTCCATAGAGTCTCTAGCACACACAAGATACAATAAGCTTGGATGGTAGTGCAAGTGTTGTTAGGATGTCATTACTAGGGAGCACTCTACCAAATCTATCACTGACATTGAGTGCCCTCCTTCCATTCAACCGCATGTTGATATCAAGCCTCCTACACCTCAGCTTCCTCCTCCTCAGCTTGAGCGTCTCCCTACCCCCACCCGCCCTCTTCCCCAGGACCTGAACAAAAGGAAAGATAAAAGAGTACAAATAGTCTTGGCTTTGTGTACCGATGACCCCCTAATCCCCTATCTTGAACTGACCCCCTTTCTCCAAGCGCCTTGACCTTCCCAATGTCAGTGTCATTTCTAGTACCACATTTGCATCTCTTGTGCCTTTTCAACATACTTGCCATGGGATCTTCCCTTATGTGCTTTGTCTCACACCATCACCCAAACACAAACCATGGCACTATCCAACTTCCATTTCATAGACCCAAGCCTAAACCCCTTCACCACCTTTGAACTCCTCTTCATCACTTCCCATGTTGTTGAGGCTTCTCCTCCACCTGCATATGTTTCTCTCACGACTCGCACTACTATTCTTAGTAGTGAGAAGCAATAGCTAGTACCATATGCATATAGTGATTCACATGCCTCTTTCCTCAAGGAGTGCATCTTCGAGTCCATCTTGGATATTCGGGCACTATCATTGATCTTTACAAGATCCTTGAGCCTTGCTCCACTGTCAAATGCTCAAGAGGGCACTACACTCATAGTCACTCTTTTGCATCTCATTGGAGGTGATTCTCCTAGTACTTCTCTTGATGCAGTTCCACTATCTACTTGCCCTCCTCCCCCCTATGATCAAGATTTGGAATGATGATTTAATGGATCGTGAGCCTCAAGAATAGTGCTCTCATTTCATTTGTATATATGTTTCTTGCTTGTCTATTTTGTTATCCATTTCTGTTTGCTTGATATGTGTTTGTTAGTTCCCTTGGAGGACCCATGTTACCCTTGTAGGTACATGGATATAGGAGGAATGAAATGTCATCACATTCTTCTCTTTGTATCTATCTTCTTCTATTTATTGTATATTTTTATCTCTTCACATTTTGGGGATGATACAAAGCATTGGGACATTTAGGTCTCTTCCATGTTGACCCAAAATTTTTAGTTGTTCACTTTCCATGTGTTATTCTTCCTTTATTCTTGTTGTTCTACACGCTTGGGGGATGATGATGATTCCATCCTTGTCCCTTGATGATTATCACTCCTATATATACATATTGACCCCAAGCATGTAGATCCCTTTGTGTCATCATGCGATGTTGCTTGATTCCATGTGAGATGTCTTTACTTTCTTGTTGTCATTCCATGTTTACACAATCACACGTGTATCATGCTTGCAACATCATCTTTTGTGTCTTTCCTTGGGGCACCTCTTTCTTAAGGGTGACTTTGAGAACATATCTACTCATATATGTTTCCTAAAGACCTCACCTTCTTCCCTTTTTTACCTTAAAATCAATTGCATACTCTTGGTTTATGCAGTTATTTTAAGGAGGGCATACTTTGCACTCTGGGTAAAAGCAAGAGGTTGGGTCCACTTTTAGTGGAAGTTTCATGGGAAAAAATTTCCTGACAGAAACGCTTATGTATTTCATAAAAAATATGTGCGTGCTTAGGAACACAAGCTCAAACTTAAACTCCCACCCATATAAAATAGGTAACTATTTTGGTTTGGGCTTTCATTCCTAAATGGGTACCCATTAGTAACGTCTACCCATTTTGCAAAGTTAAAATTGGGCTAACAATGGATATAATTAAAACAGGTACCTGTTTCTAAACACGTACAGGTTCTCTTTTAGAATGGGTACCCGTTTCTAAATGCATACATGTTCTCTTCTAGAATACCCATTTCTAAATGCGTATGCATTCTCTTTTAGAATGGGTACTCGTTTCTAAATAGGTACTTGTTTAGATTTTTTAGAATGCATTCTCATTATTTTTTAGAATGGGTATTTCAGAATGGATACGCATTTGATAAAATTTCAAAATTGAAGCCGGTGTTTTTTCTTTGGCTTTAGGATTGGAATAGACATGGAAACCCAACCCTTAGCCTTGGACCTGCAAGTACAATGTCATGGTAACAAGGAAAGTAAAAACTAACTTTGGCAATATAACTAACGACTTTTTTTTAGAATTCTTGGACAAAATTAAAACCCATTACAGATAACAATGTCTAGTTTTCATATATATATATATAAATTAGTTTTTAAACAAAGGGACTAATAAACTTGAAATGACATATATTATTTTTAAAATAAATTTTCATTTTTTATTTTTTTTGAAAAATAATTGTGTGATCAATCTAGACATCATTTGCTACACGATAAAAAAAAATCAGGTTATGATTAGTTTAGCTCAAATTGAGGGGTTTTAAAATAGTAAATTAGGTCCAACAAAAAATTAATAAAAAAATATTTATTAAAAAATTACAAAAAATATCTCGACCAAATTAAACTTCAGCATAATATGCATCTTTCCACAAAGGGAATTAGAAAAATATTCTCATTTAGGTCAAATTATGCTGATCGTACATGTGTATGTTTTGGCCTAACATACTTTTGTAAAAAGACCATTTTGTACATCCTATACAAACCTAATTTTTATCATCTAGGTATTAGAATACATTACATATTTGAAAATTAAAAACAAAATCCTATATTTTATATTTTTGCACCATGTTGATATTCTATGTGTAAGTGCTTCAAATTTTTATCCCAACTATAACAAACTTTGATTTTCAAGAAAAATACTTCCACTTTTTGGCCAAAAAGTAGACCCAACTTCTTGCACTCACCCCTCTCACATTTGCACACACCACATTGATGGCATGCTCCCTATAGCAGTAAAAGCTTGTGGTTCCAAGCAAGTGTCGCCCTTATCAAGATTATGGTCTAGCCATGCTAGTCCATGTAATCTTTGATATTGTATTGGCATGTGAGCCCTTAGCAACATAATGCTAACGATGTGCTCCATTTTTAAGTTGTTTTTCACATGAGTCACTTAACAATGTAGTTTGCTAGAATTTGTGATTGAGGAAGACGTTGTATGGTCCTTAGCAATTGTAATGTCCCCATTTCCGGAATGATCACCTACCATGTGTTGAATAGCTTATTTTATTCTCGTAGGCTAGGTTGAAGAAGCAAGGGAATGCCTTGAGTAGTTAAATCATGCATTAAAATATTTTTTTGCCCCCAAAATGATGTTGGATTATGATTTAGAGTAATTTTGTTGTAATTATGGTGAAGTCAAAATTAATAAAATAATTTGCCTTGTAGTGAAGCGACCCACTTGGAGGATGGAAAGTGGGAAAAATAAAGGGAAAATAAAAATAAAATAAAATGAAAAATAAAAAATAATATTTTTATGTCAAGGGTGGCATCCCACTTGGAGAAGAGAAAAATAAAATAAAAATAAAATAATATTTTATTCCATGATTTGGACGTCCCAATTGGAGATGGGAAAATCAAAATAAAATATTATTTTATTATGGAGGTGAACATGAAATAAAAATAAATTATGGCAAATTTGGACGCTTAACTTGTGGATTATAAAAAGGGCATTTGGAGGTAATTTTTTATTGTTGTGTATTTTGTCATTTGATATTGGAGATTTTTTCTTTAAGATGCAACTTTGTTTCAGCCTATTTTCTGAGGACGAAAACCCTTGGAGAATTAGTGGTTTGGATGAAAATGCACTCCACTTTGAGAGGTGAATCCATACGGGGTTTAGTATTGGGCATATTTGCATATATTTACATCATATTGGAGCTACAAGGACATCATTTTCTGTAGGTTACATCAGCTAGGGTTTGAAGGACAAATTGACATGATATGTGCCAAATTGTCAATTTGATATGATGGAGATTGAAGGATAATTGTTTGCAGGTCATTGGCCGCTAGGGTTTGATAGTAGTTGATATCATAAGGGTTTCATTGGCAGATTTGAGTGCTTACTATTGCAGATCGTAGGCTTGTGGAAGAAGAAATATCATCATTATTGATCACCTAAGGTTTGAGCTTGCTTGGAGAGGTTGGCGCCTCTTTGGAGGACTTGACATCAATGGATCATCATCATTTTGAAGTTTGATTTCATTTTCAGATCTTTGCAGTTATATCACCTAGATGTGTCAGCGTTTTGGACAACATATTCATCATTGAATTGATGCTTATCTTCATTATAGGATTAGCGGCTACCTTGGGAAGCCATCGCTTCCTCATTGAAGGAGTTGGTGACTAGTTTGGAGTTGATTCATCATCTTCAAATTCATACTAGATCTCATCGTGGACAACAACCATTAAAATCAATCATCTATTTGTCATGTATGATCTCATATTGTACTAAGAAGTGTAATCGAATTGGGTATGTTGTAAACACTCTTTTTATTTAAATCTTTAATTTGGAATAAGAATACATTGTTGTTCTGAATTATATCAAATCTCTGATTTGTGTTTTCAGTCCTTTAGTTTGTTGTTATTTCATTTACAAATGGTTCTATAAATTGGCATCACTACATGGCAAATGCATTCCTAAATTGAAAACTCACAAAAACCAATCAAACAAACAAGAAAACCCAATCCAAAAATTCAGATCAAAATCAGAAAATTGGATCAATTTTAGCAAGGGTTCTTACAGCAACACAATGCTAACCATACTTGGCATTCTTTCTAGTAGCATAATGTTGGAAATGCCCTCTTCATCTTCTCTCTTTGTAACATCCATGTTCTAAAAGCATAGTAAAATCGGAAAAGTTACCATAGAGTAATTCAACAAGGTAAAAATGAGAGAAATTTTTTCTTTTATTCAACATATAATCAAGTAACTACAATTACAAGATTTCTCATAACAAAATACAATAAACCATATGGTCTTTCTCTTAGTACAATGTTTACAAAAGTAAATCAATTACAAATATCTGCATTAGATAATGTTTTACATAGTCTCAATAAACACAAGTCTCAGAGATATACTGCATCTGGAAATTTGACATCTTTATCACAAGCCTTGGCATGTCTTCTGCTAGAGAGAGAGAGTATCTTCCCAGTGATTTACCTCCATCCACAGACTGGCGGTCTCCCACACATCTTCCACATAGGAAGTGGCCCTACCCTTCACAAGGAATATAGACCAAAGGTGACCAGTGGTAATTTGCCTTCCCGAGTACACAGTGTTGTATCCTACACAACTCTATCAATCATACAACCCTAGATACCCTCTAGCTAAGTATGATTTTTGATAGGTTGTGCAATCTAGATACAGTGAACCGACAATGCATGCAAAGACATGCATTACTATGGCCATAGTTTCAATATAAATTGGTGTTCACAATGAACGTTGTCATAATGTTCATCCACCCCAACTCAACTTGGATACTATCATATTTGTAATGCCCCAAGCTTTCACATAGGACATTAGCCGAACAAACACCGAACCAACAAATTTTTCATGTTTGCAAGTGCAACATTTATATGTTGCATTGCACTAACACACACACAAGGTGTTGCAACATGTCCAACAACACCTAAAAAGACATCACCATTGCACAATGCAAGGTGGCACAAGCGGAAGACTTCACCCATCATGTGACAACTCACCACGATGACCAAGAGAGAGGTGGAGCTCACTCCATGACGAGGATCAGATACATGTCCACGACCTCACTCCCTCACGAACACATGGAGTAGGATGAGGGTGACATCCACCTCAGTCTATTCCATGATGACACAAGACATCCCAAACACAAGGGTAATGCTCACCCATGAGATAGTCCAACTAGGAGGTACGATTCCTCAACCAACTAGAATGGTCACTAGTCAAACTCATGTAAAGGAACACATCCCAATGCAAAGGAGGGAATAATCCAAGAGTACATATCACATCATGAAAATGACACCAAAACACCTACGAGGCTAAAAATAGTAATCAATGCCAAAGATGATTCATTTTAACCAAAAACATTAAGAAGTCGAACCAATTATGTCCACATGTCAAAAAGGACAAAAGCGATACAAAAGGCTATGCATGTTCGACACCAACGTCGACACATGCCAAAAGAAAAGATAGGATCCTCACCACCTATGTGGGATGAATACGATCCAACACAAACATATCCATAAACACCAAATACAGCATCAAATAACTAAGTCTAAACATGCTAACATAGCTGGATTCTAATATGTAAAATCTATCAAAACATGCCAACGTGCTCACAAACTGAGGCGTGGAAAAATACAAGATGATATCCAATAATTACAATATTCGAAGGGCTTCATCCTAAACATAGATGAATCATAGCCAACTTCATAAATCAACTCAAAGCATTAATTACATCTTATTACAAGGCTCTCAAAAGACCTACATTACAAAGGTTACAATAATCAATAATGATAATATACAAGTGCATAAACCACCCAAAAACCAACATGCTCTCCAAGGTGCAACAAGACACGAAGCACAACATAATCAACTTGCAAGAAGATAAGGAAACCGTCCAACACCTGAAGATCATCATGAAGGACCAATGGGGAAATGTTGCTCACCTCCCAACCATATTGCTATCGTCGAGTGCAATAGATGTCTACACAACTTTAGGCAACCCTCGAGCTACAGAGAAGGTGATCATGGCAAACCCGCTAAGAGCATCTCACACATCTAGGGTATACAAGCAACATATGGAATACACGCCAACCAATGCACACAACAAACATGACACAACTGCCAATACAATGCATATAAACAACACATGGTACAACTACCATCCAATTGCATTCAAGTAACATATGGCACACTTGCCAAAACATAATAGAATGACATAACAACATTCAAGCATAAGGGAAATAGTCACACCTTCAATGCACACCAAACGAGGCATAAATCATAATTCATCATAGACACATACAAGCATGAATCAGACATCACAATGCACATACAATCACATGGTAAACATCACAATGCACATACAATCACATGGTAAACATCACATGTCGAGTCAAACTCCGACAGTGGAAGAAGGAAGAGAGACCTAGGTAGTTAGGACAAGGAGTGTCAAATGAGGGCAATACTCACCTCGTAGTAGAACATAAGGGCATAACCTCCTCATAGCAACCAAACACTACACCAAAGATTGTTCTTTACACCCAAACCCAAGCAAGGCGGACACTTCACCAGCACATGCAGTTTGGTGTAGATGATCTTATTATTAAATTTTATTACCCAATGTATTTAAATGTTATTCTTGATTAAAACTTCCATTCGATAAATTCCAACGACCTCTTTGGGTCGTGGCGCACAATGGAAGCCACTCCTTTCCTACCCCTAGACCTTTTCCTAAACACCCATAGCACCAATTTGACCAATTGGGCATGGCACAGATTTTGAGGTGACAAAATCATAATTTTGACAAAAACACAACATATTCTCAAAAGATGCAAAATATCATTCTAATTGGGAGACTACTCATCCCACAAACTAAAACATCAAGGAAATGCATACAAACCAATTTTTAGGTTCTCAAAAATGGAGAAATAAGTGGCACGGATTTCAATGCACCAAAATGTCTCAAAAAATAACATAGTCTCACAAGATGCAAAATCACATAATATGAAGGAGTCAACTCATCCCTTAAAGCAAATCATAAAGGAAATGCATAGAATTCAGTTTTCATGTTTTCTAAAAGTGCAAAATAACCATAAGGCCCTAAAAACTCCATTGGAGCTCTCTTTGGCACCTTGACCAAAGTTTGACCAATTTTCTAACTTTTGTTTTTTAATAGCTATGGATGATCTGACAACTACCCATTATAGATAACATGCCCAACAACCAATATATGTAATAAAAAATGAGTTGGGGATTTCCACAGAAAATTTGCCAGGGTTTTGTCTGTATTTTCATGTTTCCAAAAATAAAAATACATAAAAATAAAAGCATACACAACTGAAATAAATTTTCTAAGCTTCCTACAACTAAGCAAAGCCATCTTCAACCATTCTAGATGGTGTGGCATGAAGGAAACAAAATAAAACAATTTAAATGAGAAGATTGGAGAAACTTACCTTCCAATACAAGCAAAATCTAAGGAAAAGAATGAGGTTGAATGTCAGATTCAATCCACACACAACAAGCAAACACCAAGCTCTTGAATCCAATCCAAACTCCAGGCAATTCCAAGCAAAACTGCCTTCCAAGCAATCCGATATCCATTTTTCAAACAAGAGGGTTTCAAACAAAGGAGAGCAAATTTTGGAGAGAAAAAGAGTGATGAAAAATACATGTCTTTTTCTTTTTATTCCTCCAAAGACACTATCCCTTTTTGGTAATAAATTAATCCTTTAAGTGATTTAATCAATCAATTCAAAATTATAGCCTTTGCACAACTAAATCATTTAATTCAACAATTAAATAATTGAATGTCTCTTTTGCAAATCAAATAAACATTTCAAATAACACATTAATAAACCCCTTTTTCACTTAAAACACTTGAATAATTCATTCAAATAGATAGGGAAATAGTTAGTCGAATGAAATCAACTATTCCAAACAGGTTATTGCCATTTAACTCAATCTCATTCCGAAAAGTACAAACATGCCATACTAGGCATTCAGTTTACTCATTTAATGCAATTTCTACTTTTTTACGAAAAAATATCAAATTTTAGAATTAAACTGAAATCACTCAAATTTGTTCCACAAGCATATAATGATGCAACAAACATTTTCGCTAAAGCAAAAATAGAAATTTCCAAATTAAAATCATTAATTTAATCTGAAAACACGGAAAACACGCTTTTCGAAACATTTTAAAATAAAGTGCAAGAATGCTAAGGAAACACACGCAAATGATACCAAACACACATCATAGGTTTCCACAACACAAGGATAAGGGTAAGATGGCTTAGCGTCCCATGTCAACCTTGTCCACATTTCCCACATTAGTTAACGCCTGTAATTACCTGCACACTCAAGTCAACCAGCAGGCATATAACGAAAATATTTCACAATGCGGGAATAATATGACAATCACAGCTATAACAAGTATAGTAAAAAATAATGAAGCTGGAGCACTGGAATAATCTAACATGCACAATCACAACGTATGCATCCCATAATGCATAGTTGGGAACCAAATAACAAAGCTCAACCCCATCAGAAACACCTCGATGGTCATGCAGAATACACCCTCAGAACCCATTGATGGCACCATAGACCTCATCGACAAGTTTGGTGCAATGCATCAAAGAATAATAATCACATAATACATTGATACACACTCAGAACATCATATAACACATGAATTAAAAGCACACAAGGCACACACTGGGGTGGGCATTATAATATTCCTATAGTTCGACTTGGTCAACTATGTTTAACTTATGAAGTCTTGACAATTTCAATATTTTAGTCTTCCCGACCTAGACAAGTTTACATACACTGTCTATATTCCATAGACCTTATTGACTAACTTTCTTTACGAGGATTCTCATTGCATCATTGCAATACCCAAGATCCAAGACTTATCAATTCATAAGAATTTTAAATCGATTAGTAACGACTAAGATGGTTACCTTACCTAGGTTAAGCATCATAGTCTAGGAAACTATTTCCCTTCTTACAAGTAAGAATAATTATACATAGTTAGGGCACTTGTCCCTTCAATCACGATCTATATAATGATCACAATGATTTAATATAAATAAATACCTTATTTGGTCAAGTTAAGGTTTAACTAAAGAGTTTTATCTAACTCAAATTTAGTCTTTCTGACTTAGGTGAATTCACAAGACACTGTCATTGCTCCACAGACCTTATGGAATGACTATCCATTCTTGGGTATCTCTTTGCATCTTTGAAACATTTGAGATTCATCACTTATCGACAAGTAATAGCTAAGAGAAGATGTGACTAAAAGGTATAATAAACTTTATGTTTGACTAACCATTTAATGGTACCTCTTGCATGCTTGCAAAATCTGAGGCTTATGACTTATATCTCAAGTTGACTTGTAACCACACAAATAGGTTTCTCTACCTAAAGTTAAATATTAACGATTAACAACAAATCTCTTTTCCATAAGATAGATAAAACATTTATTATTTAGGGTTCTCGACCCTTTAATGTCCACCCCCATAAAATAACTAAAACGGGTTATAACCATAAAGGTGTCATCAAATAATCTTTAACCCTTCTAGGTTAAACTAGGGTTTTATTTTACCCTTGAATAATCAAAATAACCCTATCTCATAACTTCAAGACTAAGGTTTATAAATGACCTTTGGTTTAACTCAACCAAGGTTAAGAATACTATGGTTAGATAATAACTCCTATACAAAAGGGATATGAATACTTTCAATTACCCTCACGTGATGTCTTTGACCATCACTCCTTATAAACTCTTATATAATTCTATACAAAGTCACTTCTAGATAGACTTAGTCTATTTCATCATAATGGTTTACTACAATGTTATTCTCATTTATAGAATACGTAGTAAGGATGGTCCTATGGACCTAGTTTTCTCTATCATAACACTCCCAATGATCTAACACTTGATTTGTATAAAAGGTGGCTTTCTAAAGCTTGATAAGAATTTAGGAATTTGTTTCCCTTATTCCAATATAGTAGAATTACACATTAACATGGCCATATGGATAGAATAAAATAATATTAGAAGAGAGAGATTGACCTTGAGTATTTAACCAATACGTGGTCGTATAAATCTCTTAGACCAAGACTACAAGCAAGTATATCTCTATTACGCTAAGTCAAAGGTTCAAATGTAAATATAAACTTTTTCTAAGTTTAGTTTAGCTCCATAAGACGGTGGACTCATTTTCTTGATATCTATTAAAATCCTACGTCTAGATTTCTCTCATTTAGACATATTCGAGCTAAGATGAAACTAAACATTCTAGTGTTATTGCCTAACTAGATACAAAGAGATCATCATACTCATTGTGCCTTTAAAAGAATAGCAAACTAAATAAGACAATGCTTACTGTCAAGAAACCAACTGTTCTTTACAAAGACATGAATACTAATATCCTAGTTTACTCATTACAATCTAAGTCTGCCTTACCTCAACATATATGCATTGCATCATACTATATCATGTGGTGAGGAAGTGTCTTAAAGACATGAAGATACAAGCTCTCTTAGCAAACTCAGACTGTTTCTCTATGGAAACTAAGACAAATCTGAGCATGGAGATAAAAGCATGTGGTCTAATAGTGACCAATGTTAAATATATAAACTGCTCAGACTATCCTGAGCAAAATTGAGGAGAATGTCACTACAATCTATTGACTCTGTCTCTGGTTTATACTAAGATAATACAATAGTCTTAGAATGATTTCATATCCTAATCGACACAGTCGACTTTCTTTGTTTTTAACAAATACAATGGACTTAAGGGATAAGCTAGATAGGCATAAGTGTTTATCCTTAACCAGTCAATGTAATGGACATAATAAACCTGCGATTCTTCATTGCCTTTTTAATGCTTATAAACATCGGAACATTACTTGGTAGCAACACCCTTGGCTGAGAAAGAGTTGCAGATATAAATGTTTCTGTGGTTGCCCAAACAAACCATGTTATCTTACTCCTCTCACCCTATATCTCCCCGCTCACCGTGAACTCCCTTCCCAAAGCGTCTCCTCTAATGATAATGTTTTTGCAAAACAACATCCCACTCCAAAGATGCCGCCAACGACTTAAGTCTGTCGTGGCTATAAGGACTTGGTAAGACTCATAATGAGTTTCCCCACTTCTGTTTCCACTCTTGTGCCATCGAATCTTCACGAGTCATTCATTTATGGACATCTATATGTCTCATGATGAGTCGTGCGATATTTACTCATCCACTCTTTTCAGTTGATAAAATAATGAATACTAAACGGTCCTCAAACCGATTCAGTTTTCAACCAAATCCATAAAACTTGCAAAGTTTCCCACATGTTGATAGAAAAAAATCGACTCATGGGGCTCATCAAATGCGGTAGTTAATACCGCAGTCTCCTATTTGAAAAAGGTCAACATGACATTTAAACCCTCATTGAGCATTTATTAATCACAAAGAGTGATTCGATCCACTATTCATTTACAATGAAAGCACTCCAAAATATATGCCTATTGCTGCTCAAGTGAGTAAGTTCTATTAACAACCATGAGGTATTATCCTCTATTGATAATTACATATTTATATTTGTTTATACACATAAATATGGTTCACACTTTTGTTACACACTTATACTTGATTTGGCAAATAAACCACTCGTAACCTGAGGTCTATATCTCTCTCCTCGAAAGATACTCTCTCTCTCTCTCTCTCTCTCTCTCTCTTCTGTGAGAGTCATCTGAGAATCTGCATTCATGTTTCAACTTGTAACCAAACAATATATGATCAGTGCATCATTATTCAAACAATAAATCAAATCTCATAATGCAAATATTAAATTGACAATAACATAATCATTTCCATGATTTCATAAATGATATTCAATAAAATCCATGTCTTTCCTTGGCATTAATCTATAACATCACAATAGATTTACTTATGTCCCAGTAAAAATGAAAAGTTTAGTAAGACAAAAATTGGGGATGTAACACTCTCTCTCTATGATTATTTGTGTTTCCTTTAGTAGCACATTTCATGTGTATTAGATTATATGATTTGCTAACATTCTTATTTTGCAAATTATATATGATCTAATCCTTCTTTCTTGTAGGGTTATATGTTATCCTAACATTATTCGTTGTGCCATTTTTTCTTGTCTAACACATTTATTTTGCAAGTTCATAGCCTAGGGGTGTGATCTCTCCACTTGAAGAAGTTTATGTATCCTTTACAGTATCCTTGTTATGATATTTACTTTCAACATTTTATTTTTGTATTTTAGTGTAGAATATCACTTAGTGTCATAAGCCGGCTAAAGTGGGGGCAAAATGTAACATAGAAAATTACACACCCTTACAATTTCACGTTATGTTTTGGAACTGCTTTGGTGCCCATTCTCTTAGTGTATTTTTTGGCTCATTTTAGCCTTTGTCCTAGCCTTTTCCCACCCATGATGCCAAGTACATATTTGTGTTGTGCCTCATATGGTCCTTTTCATTTGATTCTATCTTACTGCTTTGATGTCCTTGTTGCTTCCTAGTGATTTGCGACTTCAAAAGTTGAAGTTGCTTAGATGCTAGCGTGATGTGTAGATGTCCTCATGACACACTAGCATCTCGAGATTGTTAGTTATACAACATCCATTTTAAAATATTTTTGTCACCTTGCTTGCATGTTTGTGTTTTCATAATGCATCTTCCATGAATTTGAATGACTCTCTTGACCCTTGAACTTTTTGTTTCCCTTTCATTTTGTATACCCTGATTTGGAATCAAAACAATAAGAAACTAATGCAAATCTAAGATCCCTATTCTAAACCTAAGAATACCTCAGATAGAGCATAAGTCCACTGTAAACATAGAATAAATGCTCAATACAAATTGAACATTATACCTTCTTTGTTGTAGGGATATGCTCTTTGATGTAGTTGTTCCAAGGTTATGCAAGATTTCTACAACGTTTACTTGTAGATTTTTCGTGATCCTCCTCCTCCTTTCTTGGTTGAGGATGAGGGTTGATTTATAGATGTTTGGATGATAGGATGGAGGGTTGAGTTTTGATTATAATGGATGGCTAGGATTGGATGAGACAAATTAGGGCAAGATTAAAATTTTCTGGGGCATTCTATAAGCATGGATGGTTGAGATTGAGAGAAGAATTAGGGAAATGATGGAAGCTTCTAGGGCTTATCTTTATGTGAATGGATATAATTAAAAGATGTAGTATGGAAATGGATGGTGGAGATATAAAGTTAGTTTGACTCTTATGAGAGTGTTTAGGTTCAATGAATCTAGATAACCTTTAGTTGGATATGTGACTAGTTGAATTTTTAATTCATTTATTTGGGAATAATGGATAAAGATGAGATTTAATTAAGATAAATAGGGATTAGAATAGGATTTAAGATTTTTAGACTAATTAATCAAATAATGAAATTAATTATTTAATTAGTGTAGAGGGATTTGAAAAATTAGGTTAATTTGGTGATGGATGATGCAAACGTGGTTAGGATGGCTTGAGATGGCATCAAAAGTGGAATTAGGTGTGTCATTAGGTTGTGGTCAATTTTAGGTGTCTACACATTCTCTCTAATTTTGAAATCTATCTTACTATCTTGAGTTATCTGACTATCTTTTGGTTATATGTTTATCTCTAGTTATCTACAACAGCCTTTTGAGCAAATTTATATCACTCTTTGGGATTCAACAATGTTTTCTTGGTTTTCTATGTGGATCTACAACTCTTTCCAATAGTTTTCACAAGGCATTGGAAACACTACATCCAATTGTGGATTCTTCCTTAACTCTTGGTCTTGTGGGTTTCATCTCTTCTTGATTGGAGGTGATAGTGTTCTTGTCTTCTTTGCATTTTTGTTATTGTGGTAGAATCCTTGTAGTGATCTTCGGGTATTTTTGGGTTCTCATATCATTTTTGTCTCTCTATTTTATACACACTAGTTTGCTACACTTTGTAAACCTAAGGGTAGCATTCATAGATCATTGTTGTTGTTCTTAATTCTTAGAAGCACTTAGAATAGGATCACAAACATAATTTTAGTCTCATTATCATTGGTTGTCCGTGGAGGTCTAAAAACCAACATAAGGGCTTGACCATTCTTGACAAGCTCCCATGTAGCTCCAAACAACTTTCTTGTCCTTTCAGCTAGAAGTTTTCATTGGGAGAAACTCAATCACATGAGGGTTTGAAACACCTTCCTTTCATCATTTTCATCTCTTTTTTTATAATACTTAGTTTGAATCTTCTCATTTGATTTTTGTTATTACTTGAAGATTTGCTTTGTTGTCTTTGTTTCACTATTGTGTAGGCTAGCATGCATTTCGAGGAAAAGAAGCATTTTTTAGAGTTTTTAGTTCTCCTGCTATATGGACTACAATGCATCACACAAACATCCACGTGTCATGCAAGCATCCTTGACAAAGGCTTCCAATTTTCTTATCTAGGTTCCTTCTTATCTATCATTTATAGTTCTAATTTTGTTTAGTTGAAATTATTTTCTAGAATATGTAAATCAACTTCATCTTAGTTTTCATTAGTGTTTTAGCATGTTAGAAAATATCTATTTTGCAAGGATAAAACATTTTAGAATCATCTATTTTAATTTGCTAATTCTGTTAGAGTCGCAACAAGTTAATTTCTTTCAAAAAGAGCTAGTTGTTCCTACTGTAGTGCCTAAGAGAATGTTTAGCTTAGAAAATTAGGCTTCAATTCTTGGTTGAATCAATTTTCCTACATTATAATTAGTCGAGTCATAGATGCAATAGGAGGTGGTTGAGAAGACAAAACCACTGTGTTGAAAACCATTGTGGGAACCTCGAGTTTGTGGACATACAAAGGCTTTGATAGAGGGTGTTTGGCCTTGGATTGCTTGGGAATCATAATCTTTTTGCCAACCAACCAACCTCTTGAGTTGGTGACACAAAGGACTTAGCCATTGGTCGAGGGACCAACTTAAGCATAAATGGGTAGTCCTCCATTTTGTGGTATGGGGCTTAATAATGAAAAAAGTGTTGGGAAAATTGATATAGGTGACATTTCGCAAAAAACACAAGCTACCCACTTGAATCTCTATGGATTATTTAAGGTTAGACGCAAGGTTGACCTCAACACAAAACTAGTTGTGGGGTAAGGCATTGAAGAATTTCTTTGGCTTTTGGCAAATAAAACATTCTAATGACTACATACTTTGTTCCAAAAAAGGCCCACATAGGGATAGGGAGCCCAAGAAGCTGAACCATCACAAGGATTTTGAGGGATGCTTGTTCTAAAATTTTATAGTCTCGAGTCTAGGGAGAAAGCATCAATAGGATGCTTTATATCAACTAACAACATGACCAATTGAGCATCATGTTTATTTGTTGCATGTCTTGAAAGTGGATAGAAAGAAGCCCATGGACAAATTCCTATCCCTAGATAATTTAATGTTGTTGGGATCCTAGGAATTCTTGACTCAAGAGAGCAAGTATTTTTAGAGGGGCAACGACCCACAAAGCAATAAGACTATCTAGTTTCATACTAGTTACAAAAAATTATACATCAGTAGGAAAAATAGCAAATGATTTTGGAGACAAACCTTGCCTCATTGTAGACCTTTGTGACAAATTTTGATGCACACTTGAGAGCCCTCTTCATTGCCTAATGCAATGGAAGATTGACTTTAGCCATAAAAAAGCCCAGTGTCATCCAAAGGGTGGGAGTAAGGATGAATTAAATGCACCAACATTCTAAAGTGTCTTATAAAAATGGTTTGACTAGTGCAACAAAAGGGAAACTAAGATGCAAAAGTTGAGCTTAAAGCAATAGAGACATTGCCATGTAGACAAAGGAAATTGGTTAGAAGAAAGCATACTATACCAAAGAGTTTAACCTCACATATGGCCATGACAAAAAAATTGTTCATAGGAGTAGAAATTAAGTGGAAGGCAAAGATGTTAATGGTTCAATTAAGGAATAGATTGCATCGTATCTTAGCTATGAGAATGGTAGATGGACAATACCTAAGGAGGAGTGGGAAACAAGAACACACCTATTTTACAACAAGAGAGTGGTGGAGACAGAATTGAGATGACAAGGATAGGAAAAACAAGCAACATCTTAATCAAGATCTATAATAAATCTAACATCCAAAAATTTTAAATTTTTATAATGTTAGTGGTTGGTTGTTATGTGTTATGATCATGTTTTATATATTATTCTTTGATTTGGTCTCATGAATTATTAAAATCTTTTTTTCATTGATTCTCTCACACATTTGAAAGAGATATTTGTATGAACATAATTTTTAACCAATGAAACTTCGTAAGAAAAAGACTTGCTTACTCTAAATGACAAATATACGTAAAATTTGTTAGAAATTTTTTATTATCTATTAATTTATAAGTTATTTAATCCACTAAATTATTTTATAAATTCTTATTGAAATTTCATCACATCAACTATTGTCTTCTTTCACTTATATTACTAAATTTATTTTTACATTACATATTGTGAACAAACATAGTTGGGTAAAATTACTATCATGTGAATTCCTTACCACGTAAATGATTTATAGGGATAAGTGATCTCCCATAGAGTGAATGCAAAGTAATTGTCTATTTTATTGTCTATTTTATATAGCCATAAAAACAAGAGGTAAAGGTGAATCATCCACCCTATAAGAGTAACTTTAATCACGTATGTAATTACTACCAAAAGAGAGTTAATTCAATATACTTTAAATTGTTTCTACTTATAAATCATGTTTCTTACACTAATATCACATATATATGTCGAGTTACTCTGAACCAGCTAAGTTGAAAATAAACAACAAATTTATTCCTTCGTTAAAATAAGCTTTACTTTACATATATCTTAAAACTTGCCCTAATGCTAGACGTTACTTTAAATTAAAGGAAAATAAGGTAAATATTAATTTTCATTCGGTAATTTTAAGGCATGTTAGGTTATGTTTTTTTTTAATATCTATTTTATTCTTTAGAAGGGGTGAGCGGCCCAGCAAAAGCGCAGCCCTTGGATGAGATTAGATCTCATCCCTTCGTTTTAGGGCTCAAATAGAACCCTAAATCCCAAAATCTACCACGTCCGCCCACAGTTACCCTATTTTCTGTTGTTTTTTTCTTATCCTCTCGGCAGGTCAAACGAATGCAGAGGAAGAACGAAGCTATGGACATCAGCTCTACAGCTCTATTATTTATTCTTCATGTGTTTGTGCAGGTCGCGGGACTGCCAGAATGGCTTTTGTTTAATATTTTTTTTTCCCTTTTGTTTTGCATGTTGTTCAATAGCTCCGCTGGAGGGATCCACGAAGGGTCTCAAAAGGTTTAAGAAAATGCATGACCCTCATTAAATTCTTTCTATTAGTGGATTAAGAAAACTCATGACAATTGAGTCTTTCTGCTCACTCATTTTTAGGTAGATAGTAAATTCATTGGATCAATTGTCAAAGTGATAAAAGTCAAAGGAATTTTTTTGTTTTTATCATTTATGACATTTAAAAAAAATAAATGGACAAGATTGATTTCATGATAGTCTTTTTAATCTAAGCCTTTCATCTATATAATTCATCATGTGCAGCTCACATAAAGAAGGCTTTCAGTCTAATAAATCACGGGAAGAAAGGCTTGACTATCTAAGATGTGAATGCAAATTCACAACACTCCGACATGTCACATCAATATAGAATATCCAATATTAGATTCCCTCACATCTTAGTCAAATTTTCAAACGTGTAAGGTGCAGATTCAGTCCAAAGATCTTGGAATGCATTTTTATAGAGCTTGCAGTGCATGCACCACGTTCCGTTGACGGAAATTTGCGCCATGTTAAGTAGCCAATTCATATGTGACGTATTCTGACATGGGTTTGACTGGGGCACTCCTTTTATCTAGACCGACTCCATCTACACGTCTTTATTTTATTTTCACTTCATCCAATTTCGTCGTATTCAAAGGAATCTTCCATCTGAAACTGAAGAGAATATTCCTACTCACCCCCAACATTATTTCTACTTGTTTTCTCTGTTCGCTCACTGTCTTACCATTGTTTTCTTTCCTGCCTACCCTGCATCTTCCGAGCTATTATTAATCAATCTCTCCTTTGTTCAATTCAATTCAATTCCATGGCAACGGCGAATGAGATTAGCAATGCCTTTCAGAAAATTCTGCCGCCATCTGCATCGTCTTCAACACCAAGAAATAAGGCCTACGATGTATTCATAAATCATCGGGGCACTGACACCAAACAAACGCTGGCCGCCTCTCTCTACCATACCCTCCATGTCATGGGACTTAAAGTTTTCTTAGATAAACCAGAGCTTGAGCTCGGCGATTCCATACCATCTGAAATAGAAAACGCCATGACTACTTCTTTCCTTCATATTGCCATACTTTCACCCAACTATGCACAATCTCCTTGGTGTTTGGCCGAGCTATCATTTATGGTCAAAACTGGCAACAAAATCATTCCCGTTTTCTACAATGTTGACCCCAAAGATATCCACTAGATTTGTGACGGAAAAGGAATCTATGCTGATGCATTTTCCGACCCTAAAACCAAGGCCAGATATACTTCAGAAACGCTTCAGGATTGGAAAAGGGCTCTGCAAAAGGTTTCATATCTTTCTGGCTACATTGTGAATAATGAATAGTAAGTATTAAATTTACTCCTCTTTACATGTTATGATAGGTTATTTTTAATTATTACTTCAAGATATTTTGGGTAATACAAATAGTATAATTATCTACTATATTTTAATGTGGACAAGGTGTTAAATTATTATAAATTGTTTGACCATTAAAATGGGTAATATTTAAGATCCACTTCAATAGTGAAAGGTTAATTTTAACCAATAAAAATAGGGTAAATATTACCACTTTTTGTTGTAAATGAGATGTAAAATTGTTATTGACTGTTTGAACACTGAAATGGATGATATTTAAGTAGACTAGTTATGATATTATGATATATTGTATTTCTTCTTCTTTTTAAAGATTGATTGAAACAATTTATTATGGAATGCAAATTTTATATAAAGATTTCCTCTCAACTATTCTTTTGATTCTTATTACTATAACATTTTCTTAATTTTATTTCATATTGAAAAAAAAAAATAGATTAACCTTTTCTAAAACCCTAGGGTAATTAATCAAACCATTAATAAGATCTGATCCTAGGATTATGAGTTGAGAGGATAAACTAAGAAATAAATAATTAGATTTTTTGAAATAATAAAATGGATTAGGGTTACTTAGCTTTAGTTATGACTTGATGGTATAGAATTGTAAACTATTGTTCAATGATATAAAATAACACTTTGATATCAAATCTACTCTATCGCACTTTGACAAATAACAACGTGAACTTTGCTTTAATATAGGGTGAAATTGTAGTGCAAAATAGATCTAGTTCAATTTTAGAGCATAAAATAGATCTCTATGTGTATAATTGACCTATGTTATGTAAAATCGATCTTGAAACTTTTAGGATCCAAAAATTAGGCTACCTAATCTTCTAATCTCTAGACCTATAGTAAAGAATTAGCAATGTCAATAAACATATTTGAAGAACTTACTATAATAGGTGATTCTCCCTTGATTAAGCCCTTAGATAGGCTGATTCAACAACTTCTAAAGAATGATTAAAGACTAAATTTTTAGTGCAGAAATATGCAAATGTGTTAAAATGTTATTTTTTATATTCATAAACTTCCTAAGCTTTTTACTTTTTCATTTTCATAATGCTTTAGAAACACTACCCATATAAAAAAATATATACAAATGTAAATATGGAATTCTCTCTAGAATTCCATATTAGTTAGATTTGATATAATTACCAAAAAAAAAAACCGGTACATTCCCAATAAACACCCCATTTGGAATTGGAAACTTTGATTTTGAGATTCCATACAAAGGGCATTTTCTTTTTTTATTAGATTGATGTGTTACATGATGCAAAATACATATCTTAAGTTAAAAGTATTTACGTTGAACTAGATAAATAACAATATTACCTAACTAAGTTGATAGAGAATGTAAAATTATTACAATTATACCAAGGTGGCACATAACATGAACATCAGACATTTTCATCATTTATATTGTTAGTGGTTTTAGTATTAGGGATGTGTGAAGGTGGAATCAATTAGGGTTTAGAGAATATACTAAATTTTAGTGTAAAAACATGCCACACGTATACTAGTTATTACATAAGGGCTAACATGGTCAAAATGAGCCCAAAAATAATAGGAAAAGTGCAAGCTATGTAATTTCACCATTAAATTTTCCCCCACTTTGACATGCATGTGAACTGGTATAAAGATGTATGCCAAAGTAAAGCCAGTAGCTAACATGAAAGAAAATTATTTTAACACCCATAAAACGATACATATATGATATCTCTTTAATATATCCTCTTTGCAATGAGTGCTCCATATTGAAACCTAGAGAAGAAATAAGAAGATAATGAGTAGAATCTAACAATCATTTGAAATATAGACACTAATATAAGCACTTAACAATGTTCTCAATCTAAAAGTAAGTGCAAAAGAGTATGTAAATGGTGGCATAAAACCAAGATAACATGAATCAATAAATATGTAATCATCAAGGAGGAGGTGTAAGGTCCCTCAATGGACTATTGTTACCAACTTCAACTATCCAAATTTATGGTATAGGGCATCCATCGATGACTATAACCATACAAGCTCAGTCTAGGACATCCATTAGGTCACTGTAACCATGATATAGAATACTAAAATACAATTAAGGATCTCCAACAAGTCATTGTATGATCCATAAACTATCAAGTTTATACATCAAGTTAGTTACCAACTTTTGGATTGTAAATAGAGTAAATTATGAGAGCAATTAAATTAACTATTACCTATACAAAATCATTTGCAATTAAGAACAAGAAAATAGAGAACAATACTATCAACAATGGAGACGAAAGAAATAACATGAAGAAAATTGTTGTCGGTAAAAAATCCACCAAAAGTGTGACTCAAACTCACTTGACTACTCTAAAATGGCAATATACAAATGTTCTCATCCCTCAGGTTGTTTAAGAGTCCTTGTAAGAAACTATAAACTCTACCCAAGCCCAATTTGAAACTCTCTAATGAACTCATTACCTCAATCCAATAAAAATATGATAAGAACATTTGCAAATAGCTCCAAACAATTGAGTTAGAAGACTTTGTACAACCTCCATCTATGCTAAATTTGTTAAGAACCCCATTATGATATGTGTATTGGTATTAGTCTATAATTGATAGGAACCCCCATTTTATATTTTTTATTGGCATTGTAAGTTAGTTTTATCTTGGGTGTATATCTTTTCTAAGTCACCTCATATACTAAAGTAGAGTGAAAGTAATTATCCCACACACATGGGATAGTAGTAGTTGTCTTTAGCTAGACTCTATATCTTATAATGACTTGACAAGTGTAATACATATTGAATATTGTAATTCAAGTTTTTTCTCTATTAGGATGGTTGTCCCTTGAAATGTTACTTAATACACAAGCATTCTCTTGCTCTTATTTTCTACATATATCTATGTACTTTTATTATTTTCTTTGTAGGTTCCCTACAAGTGGTATAAGAACTCTTTCTAATCTATACTTCACTATAGCAGTATCAAACTCTAGTGGCTTACTATAATTACTTACCATATGCTCTTACATTGTCATCAAGGGATCTTGTTTATGAAAAAGCATAAAAAGTAGTGTACTAAGCATTTTTCTACAATTTTTTAGTCTATAGTAGATTGTCTAGGTTAGAAACCTTATGTCAATGGTTTTAAAATATCCTCAAAATAGCTTTCATTTTTTACTAAGCTAGACTTCCCATAAAGGGTCTAATGAAGTAAGGGATGTTTAAACTTCAATAACTAGAGGCCTTGGACAACATCTATATGTGTATTTGAACTTGTCGATACCTTGTGGTTTATTGAGAGACCCTCAAAGGTTAGGAGAAGCCTCTCCATAGGAAGCAGTTGCTTGTAATCTATAGTGCACTATTTAATGGTTAGCACTAGGAAGTTACTCTCATCATAACTTAAAGAAAGGATAATATGACTATGCGGTGGTAGAATCCTCCATAGTTAGAACTCTAAAATATTGGGTTGGTTCACTATTTATGAATAAGACAAGTATATCAAATAGCTTACAGGCTAGACACACCCTAACCTAGTAGTTTCTTTTTCTCTCCCACTTTCAATAGATTTCTGTATTAGTAGTCAGAATTTGGAATATCAAAGTAGATCTATAAAAAGATAAATATTTTTTTTTGTAATATATCCATGGGATAACACGTCATAGCATTCATAAACTAGAAGATAATGTTCATATTGCAAGATTTGTATTATTCACAGTAGCAGGTTTGACTCCTATACAATCTTCTAGTTTATAATTTTTGGGTCCAAATTCTCCCAAACAAGGAAGAATTTGCTAATATTGTCTAAAAACATTTCCTATAGGTTGTTATCTTAAAAAAAAAATTGGGCCATTTTTTTCCCTATTTGAGAAAATCCCATTACAATCATTTTTTTGAGTTGATCATGTTAGTGTATATATGCATACACTTAAGTTTATTAAGCCTACTTAGTTGTTCATTTACAACTTGACACTTGTTCATATGACTCTGTCAAGTTGGTTATGAGTCTCATAGAGGTGTCATCTTTCATTTGACACCTCTCTCTATTTTAGTGGGAGGAATCTTGCCACCAATCTACTTGTGAGGAGTCCTATCCTCATTATGTGGGTGAGTGGTTACCTATCCTCACCTATATGTACTCTTTTATGAACCTAATCAATTTGCTCCAATTCAGTAATTAGCATGAATTTATGGGTTCTCACATGGTATCAAAGCCATTCTAAGCTTAGTTGCTAGTTTGATTTTGGAGTCACCTCTAGTTTTATTTCATACTAGAGGGTTTCTGCTATTTTAAGTATAGTTTCTTGGTCAAGGCATCAAAGCAGATTGGGTGACTCTTATGTGAGCTAAGGTTGTGGATCTTTGTAGAAGGTTTTCTGCATTGCACAACCTTTTCTGGCTTAGATTGCGTTTGATTAAGGATTGTGATGCCTAGGAAAGGTTAGACGCCCATCAAAGGGTGATTTGATCGTTGCTATAGTGAGCAAACCAGCAACAAGGGCAGCTGTTAGAAGGTGACGGGGGAATATTCTTTTTTGGCTCCATTTGCCACAAATCCCAAGGGTGTGGTGTCGAGGCATAGGTGTGCCCTTCTTGGCCTCTCTCAACGCCTCCCTCATGTGGGATATGAACAATGGTTGTGTCTATCTCTGGACTCTGTCTATGTTCTATTTTCTCCACATCCTTACACCCGCACAGGAAAAGCATCATGTATAGCAGTCTGGTTAAGGAATCCTCTGCAATGCTTGTCGATACATACGGCTGCCCTGGGTTCCCCTTCACGACATGGAGAGTGAAGGCGCTGCTCATAGTCTCTTGTTTATGAAGAAGCTGCCTCACAGGACCCTGTTTGGTCACTAAGGACCCCGGTTCATAGAGAAATGCCCCTGTTTGAGAGAGGTGTCTGGCTTGCAAGAAAGAAGGGCACCCTACCTTGTTTAAAGCCCACAACCTGCAAGGAAAAGGCGTCGGGCCTATTGAAGGCACTGACCCTGCACAAAGAGGCATAATTCTTGTTGCAAGGGGCTGCTCCCAGAGTTGAAGACGCCCAAACCCTTAGCCCGAATGCCATTTCACTCAGATGCCCTTGCCATTTCTCCTTTTTTATCCTAATCCATACTTCGGCCATTTTTGCCCTAAATTTTGTTTTTTGAATTCATTTCAAATTATGTTTTCAATTTTAAACAAAATTAGCATATAAAAACATTTAAAATTATGTTTTTTTAAGACAGGATGTTTTTAGAAAAGTGTTTAAATTTTTTAATAGACAAATATTTATTAAAATACATTAGGAATTAAAAACACAAAGGGAAAGTGTTTAAAGGGGGAGGTAAATTTTTTTTCCCATATTTAGAAATTTGTAAAAGAGGAGTCAATTTTCTCTTTTGTAATGAATTTGGCAAATGGGGGTTCATCATAATGGTTTTTTGTTGAGGTTTGCAAGACATAACTTAATCTATGTCTTCTTAATCCCCCTCATGACAATAAACTTGTTTGAACTCAATAGCAAATATGTTTGTAAATGCACTCACATAAAGTGCCACAAAACTGAAATGTGTGTTCCACATGGAGGGAATTTGAAAAATTATTGTACATGCACTAAATTATAAAGTGTAATGGGGGGCTATACCATCACAACATACATTTGTGATTCTCACCTCATGTGAGTGTGTCTTGGAGCACACCTTGTACATCTCTACATTCTTTGTACACTCTCGATCTCAGTTTGTTTGCTCATATTCTCTTAGCATTAAGGGGGGACTATGATGTTATGCTAATGCTTCTTTCAATGAAGCAGAATCTTCTTTTTGGAAGGCCTCATGAACCTTCCTTCTAATCTTGATCTCTCATATGGGGGATTAATTCAGTGGATCACAATTTGAGGTTCTAGTACTCCTAACCACAGTACTATCTGTATTATCGACTTCACAGAGTTTGGTTGACTTTGTGTACACTAGTTGAGTAGTGTTCATATGTTCACTCATGTAGTATTTTGTATCACAAATCTTGATCTACATCACATGGAGATTCATTGATTTCACCAAACACTAGTCCATCATCGGCAGAGTTTACAACTTCTACATGCTTCAGGAGTTCTTCATCATGATGTTTCAATCATCAAGGGACATCTTTTTAGAAGGTCTTAAATCCTTCTCTTTTCTCTCTTTTCAGAGGGTATTTTTTTTCCAACTAGATTTTCTACCTTTCTCTGTTTCTAAGAGATTGCATTGTACATGGGTACCTCACTAGGCTTTGTCGCCGAGACCCATTTCATCCATGTCCACCTAAGCTATGCTTAAGGGGGCGTGTTAGTGTATATATGCATACACTTAGGTTTATTAAGCCTGCTTAGTTGTTCATTTACAACTTGAAACTTGTTCATATGACTTTGTCAAGTTGGTTAGGAGTCTCATATAGGTGTCATCTTTCATTTGATACCTCTCTCTATTTTAGTGGGAGACATCTTGCCACCATTCTACTTGTGAGGAGTCCTATCCTCATTATGTGGGTGAGTGGTTGCCTATCCTCACCTATATGTACTGCTTTATGAACCTAATCAATTTGCTCCAATTCAGTAATTAGCATTGGCTTATGAATTTTTGGGTTCTCACAGATCATTTATGACATTACTCTAAGAACACATTTTGGTCAGCTCAGACAATTTTCATGTCATCCAAGAATCTACCCACTGTGATAATCTCTTCACACTAATTGTTTTGATATATAACTTTAGTCAACTAAAAACATCACATTCTAACCACAACACAATACCTCCAAAGATGGAAATACTTCTAGTCCCAAGTTGCCTCCCTCCAAGTCCAATTTAATAACCTCATTGCTAACTTGGACCAAGTAGAGTTTTAACACCTTAATGCTACAATAAATTGGTTGGCTAGCACTCAATCCAACAATTGTTCATCTCATTAGCATCATTTTGTGATATCTTAAGAGCCATCCCTCCCATGCCACCAAAGATTGAAATGCCCAAATTTTTTAGAGGAGCAAGCACATAGTTAGGCACAACTGATTGTTACCTCGATCTTTATCAAGTTTAGGTCTTACAGAGCATGTCATAGTGGCCAAATTTTCTTTAGAAAGAGTGGCATCTCAAATGGCATACATTATCTTTTCTTGACATCTCACATTGGCCTAAATTTTCTAAATCCATTCTATTCCATTTTGTATTGGGCGTCTATGAAGACCAAAAGGTAAGCTCATCAAGACGGTCTAGACATTCATTATTATCAACAACATCAATAAATTTAAAGTGTAGATATTTGAAAAGAAATCTCTTGAATCCCTCTCTTTGTAATTGTTTTATTTCTTTCTTGAAAATTGAGATTCAAGTTGAGTTTTAGATGAATAATCCCAATCTATAGAAGATGTTATTATCACAACTTGACTAGCTAAAGACAAGATTGCAACACATAAAAAATCTTTGGGATTCTCTTCTCAATCATTCAAGTAGAATAAGGATGCCACAAATAGAGATATTAAGCTCCCCACAATTCATAGATTATCTAGAGAGGAGTTAGCATAGAAAAAGGCCAAGGGAATCTATTTTAACTATGATCAAAAGTGGGAGAAAGCCCATAGATGTAGAGAATAGTGGTCATATCGCATTGATTATGTAGGGGTGCCCAATTAAATTAAGAAGTCTTCAAGTGAGGAAGAAGAGATGACTTTACCTAACAGTAAGTCAATGGAGGATGCTCACATCTCTAATCATCCACTTGAAAAAATCTCTTCCCTCCAACCATCAAATTCTTTGGCTACATCAAATGCCAAAGGGTTTGGGTCTTGATTGATGGTGTTAGCACTCATAAATTCATTAGTAAGAAATTGATGCAAAATAGCTCTCACCTCACAGCTGCAACATACAACTCTTATACTATTTGATGCAAAATAAAACACTCAAATGCAGCCAAACGTCAACATGATAATTAAATTCACAAACCCATTCAAAGTGGAAACAAATACAATATTTAAACTTAATAATTGATTACAAAATCTGCAACCAACCTTACATTCTCAATCTTCTTTATTATTTATGCTCACTCTAGAAACCTTCGTAATCTACAATTCTCATGGGAAGTCTTCTTCCTCTTTAAAGACCTCTCTCTTCCTCTAGAAATCTCCCTCTTTCTCCTCCAAGGCTTCCCTGCTACTACAACAAAGAAAAAAAATAGATTTTTTTTAGCATCCAATTTGCTGCAAAAATGGTGCCTAGCCTCCTCTTGACGCATACCATAATCTCCTCTTTTTCTGTTCCACGCCTTTCTTCTCCATTCCGCCTTTTCCTCTTGCCTGATGCTTCATTTCTCTTCGTTCATATTCAAAAAAATAAAAAATAAAAAAAACCAAAACTTTCCGTGCCTCAGAGGCATTTCTTTTGCTTTTGCTCCTTGATGCCAAGAATTTTGGCATTTAAAATCTTTTTCTTTTAAGATTTAAATTCCTTTTGTTGGAGAAATAAAATAATAAGGAAGAGTTGCATTACTTTTATAGTCTCCTTCAGATTTGGCGTGGAAATTCTCTTCTATCCACACTAATTTCCTCCTATAATATTTTGATTTAAACACATTAAATATGCCTTTAAAATGCACCAAATAATGCATCTAAAATAATGAATAATAGCTCTTGAAATTGTAATAACAATTTGGGAGAAAATTATTTGATGTGAATGCAGCAAAGTTGCGACAATCATGAATGAAAGACGACTTCTGATGTAACTTTTATCCAGAGGCTTCATTTTGAATGAAACCAAGCTAGGAGATGCAAAATAACATTAACTTTAATAATGATTAAGACAAAATCAATTTGCTACAAATTTGAAGCAAAACAAATATTTTTCGTAAACAACCAACAACGAACATGAAACTTTAATTTCTCTCAAATGGTGAAGGATATGATCCTAATTCTTCTTGCATAATTAGAGAAATACTTTTAAGAATACACCTATCAAAGGATTTTATCCCATCCCTCCAAAATCTCTAGAAACAATTGTTTTTGTAAAACTGCCTACGATGCACGAAAACTATGTTCGGGCAAAATTTCTAATTTTTAGAATTTGAGTATACAAAAGGCTTCCTGACATGGAGAGATTCCTAGAAAAACACACACACAAACCAAAATCAACCAAAAACAATAAGTAAAAGGAAAATTCTTTTTAGGGATCCATGATTGCACATGGACTTGGATGCTCCTGCATCAGACACACCAAGTAATTTAAAATGTTCCATGAGCTAAAAACTCATGAACATTTGGATGAGCTTGGGATGGTGATCCCATGCTTATTTTTAATCCATATGTCCTCTTCGTCCTCATATCCTCTCTTCTTCATATCATTCCGGACTTCTGTAGCTCCCTCTTGTTTCATCTTCTCTTTTCCTCTTTGTTGTTTTCTACCTTCACACTACAAAATTTCATTGCTCACCTTCTTCTGTAAATATGATTTACATTCTTCATAAGACTTAACCATGTCTACAACCAATGGTTTCTGCTATTCCCTCTTAGTATCAATACTATTCTTCTTTACCTCCCTTGTACCTCTATTCTTAGGAACCTTCGTTGAGCGATCTTCAACCTCTTGTGCCACTGTTACCATCTATTTTTTTGACCTACAACAATTCATAGGAATTTTGTCCTTCACTTCCTTCTCTTCTCCTTTAATGTACTCAAAGTATTCTTCTTCCCATCTTTCACAATGGTATATGAATTCTCTCTACATTCATAGATAGCCTTTCTATCAAATTGCCAAGGCCTTCCTAACAAAACATGACATGCACTCATGGACATAATATCACATAGAACTTCATCTTTATATGAACCAATGTGAAAATTCACCAAGCATTGATCTTTTACCTCTATCTCATGATCTTCTTGCAACCAACATACTTTATAGGGCTTAGGATGCTTAATCCTCTTCAATCCTACTTTTTCTACCATCTCTTCAGAAACCAAGTTATCAGTACTACCACTATCTACAATGACCTTACAACACTTGCCTCCAGACTTGCATATGGTATGGAAGAGACTCCTTCTCTGAGATGGTTAATCCCCCTCCTTGCTTGGATGCACCAATACTTTCTTGAACATAAGGGATTCTCCACATGCTCTGGTTCTACTACATTCTTTGGTGATGCTACGCTCTCCTTGGCTTCTTACACCATGTGATTGCACCTCTCTTACTAGTTTCTTGGTGTATTTGTGGACACTCAACAACTCTATGTCTAGATTCCCCACAATGGAAACACTTTTCAAAGAACTCTCTGCTACTGCTGCCACATCCTCTTGTTGAATACTCTCTTCCTTGCACCCGTTGGTTTGATTCTTTATTCCACTTTGGGCTTGTTTCTTCTTCATAAGTTTACTTTCCTTTATTGCTACTTGTTTGTCCTCTTCTTGCTAAAATCTTTCCCCTTCCTCTTGAATTATTTTATTGCGTTATAGTTATTTTTCTTCCACCTTCAAAGCATACTGGTAAGCCACTTCAACAGTAGCAATCTTCAACATACTCATCTCATCCTAGATATTGAATCTTAGTCCATTTATATATCTAGCCACCTTCTCTTTGTCCATTTCATGATGTCTAGATCTAATCACCATTTTGTAGAATTCTTCTATATACTCTTTCACATTCATGTCTTTTTGTTTCAAAATTTGAAGCTTCTTAAACAACTCCAACTCATAATCTCTTGGAATAAACTTTGCCTTCAATTTAGTAACCATTTATCTCCACCATGTTGTCCTCATATCACCATTCTCTACGATTTGAGAAGAATTGCTCTCAAAAATATTTCCTCTCCTTCATCTTTTGGCTCTTCATTTTCTCTCTCAAGTTCATCTACAACTTCCTCATCTTTAATGTGCACATCCTTATGCTCTGGATTTCTTCTCAAACCTACAACTATATTTCTTAGCTTATTTCTCATTTCATTGCAAAATTCTTCTAGCATTTGCTTTACTCTTCTAGGAATCATCCTTCTCGGGGGCATCTTGAAAGCCTCTAAACCTCTTCTTCTGTGAAGTTATTGTTTTCTCAGCTCTCCACAGCTACAAGACTCCACACACCTGCAACAACCTCTGGAGCTTCGAAACAACTTCAATCCTCACCCACAGATCCTGGCATAGGCTGCCTCACATTAGGTGCTCTTCCTATGCACTCAAGATCATTGGCTCTGATACCATTTGATGCAAAATAACTCTCACCTCACACCTGCAACATATAGCTCTTGTACTATTTGATGCAAAATAAAACACTCACATATAGCCAAACCTCAACATGATAATTAAATTCACAAACCCATTCAAAGTGGAAACAAACACAATATTTAAACTTAATAATTGATTACAAAATCTGCAACCAACATCACATTCTCAATCTTCTTTATTATTCATGCTCACTCCAGAAACCTCTATAATCTACAATTCTCATGAAAAGTCTTCTTCCTCTTTAAAGACCTCTCTCTTCCTCTAGAAATCTCCCTCTTTCTCCCCCAAGGCTACCCTACTGCTACAACAAAGAAAAAAAATCAGATTTTCTTTAGCCTCCAATTTGCTGCAAAAATGGTGCCTAGCCTCCTCTGGATGCATACCACAATCTCCCCTTTTTCTTTTTCATGCCTTTCTTCTCCATTCTGCCTTTTCCTCTTGCTTGATGCTTCATTTCTCTTCCTTCATATTCATAAAGAAAAGAAAGAAAGAAACAAAAAAAAAACCCCAAAACTTTCCATGCCTCAAAGAGGCATTTCTTTTTCTTTTGATCCTTCATGCCAATAATTTTGGTGTTTAAAATCTTTTTTCTTTTAAGATTTAAATGCCTTTTGTTAGAGAAATAAAATAATAAGGAAGAGCTACATTACTTTTATAGTCTCCTTTAGATTTGGCGTGGAAATTCTCTTCTATCCACTAATTTCCTCCTCTTATAATATTTTGATTTAAACACATTAAATATGCCTTTAAAATGCACTAAATAATGCATATAAAATAATTAATAATAGCTCTTAAAATTGTAATAACAATTTTGGAGAAAATTATTTAATGTGAATGTGACAAAGTTGCAACAATCATGACTGAAAGATGACTTCTGATGGAACTTTTACCCGAAGGCTTCATTTTGTGCAAAAATAGGCCAAGAGATGCAAAATACCATTAAATTCACTACTGATCCAAGATGAAATCAATTCTCTACAAATTTGAAGATTTTTTTTTTCGTAAACAACCAACAGTGAACATGAAACTTTAATTTCTCTCAAACGGTCAAGGATATGATTCTGATTCTTTTTGCATAATTAGAGAAATGTCTTCAAGAATACACCTATTAGAGGATTTTAGGCCAACCCTCCAAAATCTCTAGAAACAATTGTTTTCATAAAACTACCTGCAGTGTACGAAAACTATGTTCGGGTAAAATTTCTAAATTTTCAAATTTGAGCATACAAAAGGCTTTTTGACATGGAGAGATCTCCAGAAAATCACACACACAAACCAAAATCAACTAGAAACAATAACTAAAAGGAAAATTCTTTTTGGGGATGTAGAATTGCACATGGACCCAGATGCTCTTGCATTAGAAATTTGTCAACCAACTTCATTACTATGTCCATTCCTACAAGGGTCAGCGCACAATACTGTGTCCCACTTTTTGGCCAAAGTGGACATTGAAATCAACATTTTTAACCAAATCTTCACTTTGTGACACCTATAGCAGTTAAACCATTAAGAATTCAAAGATGATGCGAACTAGTGATTTGTGAGATTTTGTTTGTAGATTATATATATTAAAAAAATTAGAAATAAATTTTGAATTTTTTAATGTAATTTTTAATAACTTTTTTTTTATAGTAAACATTTTTAAAAGTGACGTTAATGTCGTAATGCATAACTTTCTTTTATAGAAAGGATAAAATTCTAATTTTTAAAATATAGATCGTAACACCAATATCTAGGGCATGGATTTTTTTTATAATTTTTTTTTGTATTTTTTTAATTAATATTTTAAGTGAGATTAATTATAATTTGGACATGGGTTTATGGAGGTAGGAGCCATCAAACACAATATATAATTCCTTGTTTGTCCCCTATGGTTATGGTCCTAAGAAACATGATAGATAATAAACATGTCTTGTCAATTTTTGAGAACTAAATAAGTTTACCATCAAGGACAAGTTTTGTGTTCCTATCTTAGATGATATATTAGATGACATATATGGATCCAAAATTCCAAGCTAGAGCTTTTCTCAAGTTATCATCAATTTTGAGTCAAGAAGGTGGATATTCCCAAAATGGATTTCAAGAAACATGAAGTTCAATTTGAATTTTTTGTGATGGCCTTGGGCTTGACTAATGCTCCCTCCAACTTTTAGAGTCTAATGAATAAGGTTTTTAAAGACCAGCTCTATGAATTCATCTTGATCTTTTTTTTATTATATTCTAATTTAAAGTTGTAGTTCAGTCCATATAATCTCAAGTATGTCAAGATTTACCTCAATATTTTAAATGATCATTTCATTTTCACCTAGAACTCTAGGCATGCCTTTGAGATGCACCAAGTGGGAGTATCTTAGCCATATTAATTCACAGGAGGGAGTGCAAGTGGATCTAAAAAGAAAGACAAAGTAGGAGTGCCCAACCCAAGTAAAATTGATTTCATGTGTAA
The DNA here is from genome assembly GCA_027924645.1 of Cunninghamia lanceolata. Classification (NCBI taxonomy): domain Eukaryota; kingdom Viridiplantae; phylum Streptophyta; class Pinopsida; order Cupressales; family Cupressaceae; genus Cunninghamia; species Cunninghamia lanceolata. Next base: position 10,609,258 of record BSBN01001272.1, on the reverse strand, counting down.
AGAAGCATATGTAGAACCATTACAATCATCAAGCAATAACTCTTCACTAAGCCTCATAATAACATCATTTAATGAATAAGATTGTGTAACAAAATCACTCCCATCCACATATCATTGAATCAATTATGTCATTATGTCTAGAACATAAGATAACATACATAAATCTTTATTACAAGGTATAGATCATCAAAGGAGTGTGGATCTATGCCAATTGGCATAGAGCTATTAAAACATGTAAGAGAGATATAATTATGAGTTGTGACAATATCATGAATTGGAGAATGCATATGCTGAAAAAAGGGGCAGTGACTTTTATTGATCAATTTGAAAAGATACAAAGCAGTGGTCTTATACAAGAATGATGCAGTTTATAACTACTCGTTCCAGTTTGTCAGTTTGACGTTGCAGTTTGTATAACCAATTTATAACTGCAACATTAACAATGTAATACTATCTATTATGCCAACATTCCCCCCCTTATTACATTGTTCCTGCAATAGTACCAAGGGACCCCCCTTAATGCTAAAATACTCAACAAAGTTGATTACATAATATGAATACATATTTTATACAAGATCTTCTCCCAAAGAACAAATCTTGAACCAAGTGGGGCTCCATCATGCTGTCTCGTCTACCCTCAGAAAGGCGTAGCTTCGAGCTGTGTTCTTGAGCTCTTTAGTCCCAAGCTCTCAAATCATAGAGTCTAGAATTATTCGACAATGAACCCTGAGAGATACGACAGATCTCTACCATTGTCTAGTGACCGCGAAAGGGTATAATTCTCAATCATATACTCTTTGAAGCTCGCTGGACAACAATCCATATTGATCTCAACACCAAATCCCAAACCTGTCTCCAAAACAAAATCTTCACAAAACATACATTCTTCAAGTCCGTTAGCATCAACAAAGAAAAGCAAAACAACCAAAACTAAAAACACTTCTCATGCAAAGCATCATCTCAAAGTGAGAAGCTAACTTGAGATGATGGAAAATCCTCCATCCTCTGATGCCGCCTACCTCCAAAATGACCCTCTTAGTCCTTACTCTCTAAAGATAGCATTAGAGGAAGTACTACAATCCTCGAAAGCACAATCATTCTTGAGCATACAAGATTTATATGAAGTAGCCATGTAATATGTGTCGCTATAATGAAAAGAAAAAGATTGGGTGTCAGATTCAACTAATAATACACCCATTACATTAAACACCTTATACCTCCAAAATAAACCCTTACAGTCATAACAACTTATTTAAGTTCAAAAAAGCAACTACTTCTCCTTTCAAAAAACACTACATGCCTTTAACACAAAAGAATCTCTCCTTTTTAATGTGCCTAATTTATGAGTAATACCTCTTTACACATCCATTTTCCATGTAGTCACTTTGGCAATACAATCCACTCTTGGCTAAGTTCAAACTCATACAACTTCAATGGTTAACTTGAAAGTTTTCCAATACACTGGGAAGCACCTACCTTTATCATTTCACAGAGTATGCTATCTCATTCTTTCAAACAAACTACCACACATGTTTCTCTACTAGAAACAACATCAGCAAACAATTCTACACGACAATAATATAAGAAGCACAACAAATGAGATTAAAATGCCTGACGCCTAATCAGATCATGACTTAATTTGCATCCTCTCTCTAAGTATGAATAAGATCAAATCGATCTATATCTGCTATAACAGAAAGTCACGCCTTGCTTTGCATTTCCACAAAGTCACATAGAATTACTCCTTTCATTCTTTAACTCTCCCACATTAATCATATACCAATCAACATTAGCTACCTTTAATTCATTCACACTTAATTCATAAAATATAAAGCACTTTTGAAATAAGAAGAATAGACAGATAAAGAAAACCTAAGCATCACACTTCTATGCATCTTTTTCCAGTTGAGGCATGTCTACGCCCTAACCAATACGTTGAAGTCTGAACTGCTTAATGAAATGACACCGCAAGCTTCAGCAACATCCATTTTCTTTGACTAAATGTGTTTGCTTTACCTCACATGATTTTTCTGTGCACCGTAAACCTTTCTACAACACTATAATTCTTCTTAAAATATATAACTAATAAATCATTCACATGAAAATAATGAATTGTTCTCCATCGCACTGCCTTGGATCATGGCTGCTTCACACAGACTTCAATCCCTTCACATGGCTTGACACAAAGATTGCACCAGGATAGGATCAAATGAGCGCTCTGATTAGACAACCAGCTAGATGAGTTTGTTACTGCAGGTGCCACACTTCAACTATGCTCTACACATCATGCGCTAGTTCCCACGCACAACACAAGATCTCTCAGTGTTCTTACATAGTTCATTATAAGCCTCTGCAAGTTTGGAGATCACTTCGCTCTAATACCATATGAAAAGAGGGGCAGTGACTTTTATTGATCGATTTGAAAAGATACAAAGTAGTGGTTTTATACAAGAATGATGTAGTTCATAACTGCTCATTCCAGTTTGTTAGTTTGACGTTGTAGTTTGTATAACCAATTTATAACTGCAACATTAACAATGTAATACTAACTATTATGCCAAAATATGCTCACTAGGTATAGTATCACATGAGTCAATATCCATAGATGTATCAAGTGAATATAGGAATAGAGTAGTAGCTATGTCACTATCATAGGCCACAAAAGACACATCTTATAAGATGTAGTGACATAATAAGTGAGCTTGGTAAGGAAGGGGGAGAACACATCCTTAATAAGACAATGTAAATCACTTTAAAATTTAAAAATAAGAAAAAATAGTGTTATATCAAATATAAAAATGAAATCATAAAGAGGAATTTAAGGTTGGATTGGCTGAGTAAAAGCAATGTAACATAATGAAGCACACAACCTAGATGGAAAGATGTAGTAATGAATTAGCAGTAAATATGAACACAAACCCCAATAAGATATTAAAAATGATAGAGAAATAATAGAATGTAGATCTAAAACCCTAAATGAAGGTATAATCCTTAGGGTGGTGTAATATCAAATGGGTTCACCAAAATGTAAAGAAAAAATACTTTTGCTATGTAAATCTAGGCTAACTAAATAAATTCACATAAATGAAGCACAATTAACTTAGATTAATTAAATGATAGATGGGAGTGGATAATTCCACATCAAAAATTATTTTAGGAAATTAAATTTATGCATGGAAACCTAGGAACTTATTGTAAGAACTCTAATGAAGAATTAAGCCTAATGCTAAATAGAAATCAACAACTAGATTATAGAAAAATTGGATGACCTTGATTGCATGCTCATTTCTTGGAAATCTAGTAGACCTAAAATTGTCTATTGGTTGATTCTATAGCTATGGATCAATTCCTGTGATGTGATCTACTTTGTAATTGTTCATATAGATCTTATTTGGTGAAATATATACTTTTGCAACCTAGTTCACTCCAAACTATTTTTTTATTGATGCTTAAGGATTGGCTATATATATAAATACCTTAAGGAAATCATTGGATTGTAAGGGTCAAGTTCTCCTAGGTCAATCCCCTTAGATATTAGCTTCATGGATGTGACAAAGGTTGGCAGAATGCAAGTAGGCATGCAAATGATCTAGATGATAACTTTGATGCAAGTATTAGTTTTTTTAATGCTCCAATTTAGATGGTCCTAGGAATGCTCCTTATAATGTTAAATATGCTTAAATGACAATCAAATATTCCTATATGTGAATTAATTTCTAAATGAATATCTTTAAATACCAAGACATACCAAATCATCTCACAAACATGTACTAGGTAAGCTCCCAATGGCTTTTGAAAAAGAGTGGGAGTTGACAATTTGAATTTAAAATTTTTAGTTTTGGATCTATTGGCATCAAGTGAGATTTCTCCTATGCATTGTAAAAATGACCTAAGATGAGTAATGTTGAGTATGGAGGTAGGGGTTAGGTGCTTGAAAATGTGAATTGATGATAAGGTGAATGTGTGGGAATAGGTGTTAATAGAGTAGGGATAGGGTCAAAAGTATGGGAATATGAAAAAGGAGTAAATGAAAGTGGCTAATAATTAGGAAAAGCACCAAACTTAACACAAAAGTGTGCCAAATATTACTATAGAATTGTACAACAACATTGCCTCAAAATAGGTCCTAAACTAAATGAGAATTGATATGAAATATTACAATTGTCTAACTATATATTCTTTATAAGTATTAATTATAAGTAGGAGACATGTTCATTTATCTTGAATTCTTTCTTCTTTTTACTACATACAAAATGTACAACCATTAGTTCACATACATGAAATTATGATATCCCCCTCTTAATTATATTAGAGAGTATAAATGATAGTAAAATAATTTCGATCCTTTAGATATATTGATGCTACTATTATTGAGATATTAGATTAATGTTCAATTACAAATAATATATCAAAATTATACTGTTCCAAACTAAAATTTACATGTTTCTTTTAACTAGATGTTAAATATGTAATTTCTAAAAATATTAATTTGGAATCACTATTAATAAATAAATGTTATGCTGGCGTAGAAACTATTGTTATAAAGAAAATATTAGTAGAAACTATTGTTATAAAGAAAATATTAGACATAGAATGCCATAAAAATTAAAGGAGGTTTTTTTTAAAATTATTTTGGATTTGTAAGTCCTATGTTATGCTTGCATAGAAATTATTGTTACAAAGAAAATATTAGACATAGAATGCAATAAAAATTAAAGGAGATTTTTTAAAATTATTTTGGATTTGTAAGTCCTCATCTTTGTAGTGAATATCTAAAGATGTTTTTTTAATTATTTTGATTTCGTAAAGCGTTTAACCATATCCATCCAATGTTAAATAAGTTATATTAATTTATTATTAAGATTTGTTTTAAGAGAGTTGACTATGATTTGTTTTTTGGTTGCAGTGATGAAAAAGATTTGTTGAAGACTATCGTAGAATGCATATTGAAAGATTCTAAAAAGATTTCATTAGTGAAAGACAAATATATTGTGGGTCTTGATGAAGTAGTACAAGATTTTGAAAGAAGAGTGTTAGAGTCTTCTGGAAATGTAAAAATTGTGGGGATTGTTGGTATGGGTGGCTGTGGAAAAACCACATTGGCCAAAGAATACTACAACAAGAAAATGTTGTCCATCTATAAAAGCAGTTTTCTTTCCAATGTGCGGGATGCAACAGCTAAAAAAGATTTGCATTGTATGCAGCAAATGATGCTGCGAGACTTTGGTTTCTGTGAAGCTGATTTGTCATTTAATAATGTAGAAAGAGGAAAAACACTCATAGCAAGGCATTTGAGATCTCTCCAAGTCTTTATCATTTTGGATGATGTAGACCATGAAGAGCAATTGAATGCTCTACTACCAATAAGTGATAGTCTTGGATGGGGTAGTATCATTGTTGTCACAAGTCGAGACTCTGGTGTTCTTAAGAGATGGGGAATCTCCTCTATTTACAAAATAAAACCATTAAATCTTGAACATTGCATGCAACTCTTATGTTGGCATGCTTTCCAACAACTCTCTCCCGTGTGTGGATTTGAAGGTTTGATTGAAGATTTTTTATATTTCTGCAAAGGCTTACCTTTATCTCTTAAGATAATTGGAGGACTACTTAAGGGAAAGCCCACGGAATATTGGAATTCTCTACTAAAGAAGGTCTCCAGATCATTGCCCCAAGATATTAAAGGCATACTAAGTGTAAGCTTTAAAGAACTAGATGAGGAAGAACAAGAAATTTTCTTAGATATAGCTTGTTTCTTCATAGGAGAACAAAAAAGTTTAGCCATTGCAGTGTGGGATGGGTCAGGATGGAGTGGAGCGTATAGTTGGGATAGACTTGAGAATAAGTGTCTTGTTGAGGTGGATGAGAGAAACCGCATAACAATGCATGATCACATGAGAGATTTGGGAAAAGAAATTGCAGAGACGAAGTCACCCTACCGTCTTTATTCACCGCAGCAAATTACCAACTTTCAGAAACAGCGGCAGGTGAGATTTATATCTTCTTTTATATTCTATCCAATATCTTACGTTCGTTAATCTACCAGCTTAGTTGTTTTTAAAGCTTCTTGCCTTTCTATTTTTCCATTCAGGAAACAGCTCTGATTCGGGGGATTAAAGGGGAAACAAAAGAGTTTTATGGAAAGCAGATTGGGCTTGTGAGAGGCTCTGGTACACCTTCTTCAAGTACACCTTTTGAACATTGTATTGAGCTTGTGAGAGGCTCTGGTACAACTCCTTCACTTGGATTAGAAATCCTTGTTGTTAAAAATAGTCATTTTACAGAAGAATTGTCGGCACTATCAGCAGGCCTTGTCTGGCTGCGATGGGACAACTTTCTGCAGAGAGCTCTTCCGTCATGCCTTTCGTTGAAGAATTTAAGAGTTTTAGAGCTTCGTGACGCTCGCAAATTAGAACTACTGTGGAGAGACACTGCCGATGTAAGTATCCTCCTTTTACTTATATCTCTTATAATTGTTGTGCAGTTTTGTTTTAATCAAATGAAACGTTGCTGCAGCCTCCCTTGGAGTTAAGAGAATTGATTATGGCTGATGTCAGCAAATTCCTGAGATTTCCGAGGTCAATAGGACGTCTGAAGGATTTGAAAAAGAAATCCTTACATGGAGTCCCGATTAAAGATCTACCAGAAGAGTTTTGTGATCTCCAATCACTGGAGCACCTCGTTTTAGTTAGATGTCTGACATCGCTGCCTAGCAATTTCGGCTATTTGACAAACCTTCGGCATCTAGATTTGAGCAGTTGCCCGTTGAAGGAGTTGCCCGCTTCTTTTAAGGAGCTCAGCAATCTGCAATATATTAATTTAGCTCGTTGCTCCGAGCTCACCTTCAGGTCAGACATTCTGGAAAATATGACAAAGCTAGAGACTTTGCATTATACGGGATGTAAGAAACTGCACGAGTTGCCTCTGCACATTACAAATCAGGGATCACTCAAAGAGCTCCTTGTGGACTGGACGAGCTTAAGCGAATTGCCAGATAATATTGGTCTACTTAGCAAAGTGGAAGTGTTGAGTATAGGAAGCAAGTTGTTGAAAAGTTTGCCCACTTCTTTAGGCAATTTGTCCTCATTGGCTAGTCTTGATATTGTGTTTTGTCATGAGTTGAAATATTTACCTGAATGTATAGGGAATTTGTCGTCCTTGATTAGGCTTTCGATTAGATACTGTGAAAAGTTGGGATCTCTACCTAAGTGTCTGTCGGAGTCGTCTTCTTCTTTGTGTAACCTCAAATATATACAAGTGAGTGAAACTCTTGTGTCCAGGATATCAATCTCCCAACAATGTTGTCCCTCCTTGGAAACCCTATCACTTCAGAACAATAACAACTTAGTAGAGATTGAGAGCCTGCCAATATCAGTCAACGACTTAAACCTGTACAGATGTGAAAAGCTGAAAAGCATAAGCGTTATTTGTGGTCTGAAGAACCTTGAGAAACTGTGTATACAGTACTGGGGGGAGGAATTACATGAGCTTCCAAGTTTTGCAAAACTAGTTTCACTCAAAACTTTGCAGATCAAACAATCTGATGAACACCTTAAGAAAATACAAGGTTTAGAAAATTGCAGGTCATTGGAGACGTTGAAAGCACACACATGGTGCAAGGTGCCACCTATACAAATTCTGGAGCATATGGAAAGATTGAGGACACTAGTTCTCTCAGCAGCATGTCACATATCAGCATTTGAACCTTGCCTTCAAACTATAAAGGTAATGGTAGTCTTCACAAAAATAAACTTAATATTATGTAAAATAAGTATTTGTTGATTGATTATATTACTTGCAGAAATGGCCATCCGAAACTATACTATGTGCAATGACAGAGCGTAGCGTGGAGTCAGTTGTGATGTCACTTCCCCTGAATATTGACAGAAATTTTAAACATGGCAAAATGTTGAGTTTAAAATGCCAGCAGCCGTATTCCTCCAATACTGCAGTGATGGTGTGTTTTGCAGTGAATTCGTTTTTCAACGACACCTTTCTACGTTGGAGTTATGTAAATGGGAACAAAATTAGGGTTGGTAAAGGGAATTGGATATGGGTGGGTATTTTCACCGAACGTCGCTCCTTGGGAATGGCAGAGGAGTTCGTACTAGAGAAGTTTGACCGCAGGAGTTGGAGACTTATTCCGCACCCACTTGACGATAAACTTGACGATGAAGTGGGTGGAGGATTATTCATGGAAAGGGAAGAAAAAGTGGTGAAGGCCTTTTATAAATTATTGTCACAATAAGAGTTTTTGATATTCTAAATTATACATAAATTTAATTGTTTCGAATGTAGATAAAAATAAATTAAAATTTTAACATAAATTCAAATAATTTACAATTAAAAATATAGTGATATTATGGCTGTCTTAAAGGTGTTGATATTTTTTTGACATCCACAAAACACAATTTTTTCATTTTTTTGGATTAGTCCAAAGGAGATTGCTTCAAATATTTTTGTTTATGTTGACAAACCTACCAACATGTATTATTTGTTTAGAACTCCTTTATTTTTTACTTCAATAGACATCTTCAATGAAGAAACAACATGGTTAATGGAGTCATTACTCAATCTACATATGCCCTAACATAAATTTCCATGTTTAAACCATAGAAATCGACATTTTAGTGCATCTTCTTGGTTGTTGCCAAACCACAAATCTAATCTAGATAGTTATTGACATCTACACAATTTGTCATACAAGGTTGTGAGGAATTCAACAAAACCAATGGCATGAGAATGTAGGCATGTTGAAAAGGTGTTGTACACCTTGCATATTAAAATATTTTATTTTTTGTAATTGATAAATACTTTCATAGGGGAGGTTGTATATGCAATTGTAAATATATTTAATATGGGTGGTATATTGGGGATTCATAGTTTAGTGCACACATGGTTAATTGGCCTCATTGGGTGAATGCATTTAATATATTTAAGGTCTTTGTAAAATACATTTAATAAATTATAAAAGCATTAATTCTTGGGCCCACATGATATATTCAATATTTTTTCTTGAAACATAAAATATTGGTGGCAAAGTAGTTTGGAAAGCTTCTAGCAAGTTTTTCCATTGTCACTTACTCTCTTGCCTATAAATAAAGGGCCTAGATAAGAAGTTATTCATATCATCTTGTACTAGATTCCTTCTTAAGTGCGGGTGTGGATCCCCTAAAGAGTTTGGAACTGGGAAGTGTATTGTAATTTTTTTTTTCTAAATAATGCATTAGTTTGAAGCTTTGGAGACTAGATTTTTCTCATAAGTGTTTTCCTAGGGTATATTAAAGTCTCATATTCTTGTGTGTGTGCTTCATTATGATCTTTCAGTTTTATAATTTCTTTGTTGTGTTGTTTTTGACAAAAGGGGCAAACAACAGGTTTTGAAGGGGCCATGAAACCCTAAATAATAGTCAAAATGTTAGCAAAAAATAGTTGACGCATAGTAGAACGAAAGCACAAAAGTAACAAAATAGAAAACAATATCAATAGAAAGTAACAATAGAACATAGACTACATTTTCTTGAGGGTATTTGAAACTTCTAATTCAGTTAGAAAGAAGTTATCATCAAGTTCTTTTTATTCTTGCTCGGTTGTTTCTTACCACCCTCATCACTTTTCTTTTTGATGCTTCTAGTTCTAGTACTTAAACTTGCATCATCTTTGGTAGTCCTCATGGGGCCTATACTTATAGTCACCTTTTTTACCTTGTCACTAAGGCTCTTAACTTCATAGCACTATTTTTGATCACCTTGTTTATGTTTTCCTTAACTTTAGCCATGTCCCTCTCTAAGGTTATCAATCTTGCATCCTAGTTCTCCTGGCCTTTTAAAACCTCCTCCTCCAGAATAGAAACCCTTTCCTTCTAGTTAGAAATTTCATCTATCATTTTACTTACATTAGGAATAGCTTCCCAATTTTGAAATATCCTTGAATCCTCCCCAGCAGACACCTTGGTTTCCCCCTTTACATCTTAAACATGATTTCCATTTTGATATTAATCTTGTTAATATCTAAATAGAACCATTTAATGAGGTTGTGTTGTGCTTCAAAAGTATTTAATGGAGAGTAACCACACTTTTCTTACCAAACTTAAGTCATCTGACATTTCCTACAAGGAAGTAGGGTTATGGCGAGGAAGAATGAAGTCCTTGGGGATCAAGGGATAAGGGTTTTGAATTCTAGGGAAGGGTTCCCCTATAGTAGCTTCTAGGAAGGGAGAGATTTTGAGTTTTCCCTTTGTCAAGGATTCTAGGGGCTTCATGTTCCTCTAAGATTCAGGGGATCTACCCACATTCTTCTCATTAGGATCCATCTTCCTCTACCTAGGAGACTCTGCCCTTTTCCTTTTGTGCTCCCTACTACCACCTCATCACTAGCCTTAGTTTTCATGTGGGTATTACTCTCCGTGGACTCCTTAAACTCGAAATCTGACCTACACTTAGAACTAGTCCATTCCTAGCTACTATCATCCTTATCATCTAAGTCTTTGGAAATATAGTATGAGTAATCCACCATTTTTTTTGGGCCTTGTTATCATCCATTTTGGGGACATGGTGAGATATAGTTAGGTTCAACTATCTAATGTGGTTGACAATTAATGTGATAACCGCCAACTGTAATGGAGCCATGCTAGGAGCTTTCTTATTTTATTATATTCTATCCAATATATTACGTTAACCTACCAGCTTAGTTATTCTTTAAGCTTCTTGCTTTTTCTGTTTTTCCATTCAGAAAATAGCTCTGCTTCAGGGGATTAAAGGGGAAATAGATGAGTTTTATGGACCGGAGTTATTCCAACCTGTGAGAGGCTCTAGCACACCTTCTTCACTTGGATTAGAAATCCTCATCGTTAAAAATAGTCATTTAATTGAAGAATTGTCGGAACTATCATCAGGCTTTGTTTGGCTACGACGGAACTACTTTAATTAGCAAAGTTTTCTATCTTGGTTTTCGTTGAAGAATTTAAATTTTTGGATATTTATTACGCTCTTGAATTAGAACAACTATGGAGCAGTTCACTGCCAATGTAAGTATCTTCCTTTTCTTTAGGCTTTGTTTGGCTGCGACGGAACTACTTTAATTCAGAAGTTTTCTATCATGGTTTTCGTTGAAGAATTTAAATTTTTGGATATTTGTTACGCTCTTGAATTAGAACAACTATGGAGCAGTTCACTACCAATGTAAGTATCTTCCTTTTCTTTACTATTATTTATGCAAACATACCTTAAATCTCTTATATTTGTTGTACGGTCATATTTTAGTCAAAGAAAGATGGCTGCAACATCTCTTGGAGCTAAGAGAGATGATTATGGTTAATGTTCTAGAATTCCTAAGATTTCTAAGGTCAATAGTGAAAGGAAATTTGCAGTCATAGAAACTATTTCCACATAATTTAAGAGAGAAAATATGCAAACAAGTATTCAGAATCTACCATGTAAAAGAATAAACAAAAATACTATCAAGATAACACAAGATGCACCCTGGAGAAACCCTTATGAGGAAAAACTAGCCTCCAAAAGCATCCACACTCAATGTATTATTCAAAAATGAAAGCATTACAATACACTTACAAAGCCTTCATAGATACTTCTAAAACATCAAGCTCGTCTAATGCATCCTTCATGTGTCCAAGAAAATAGGTACAACCATGCAGCCAAACATCCCATGTCATACTTCACATATGCACTTTATAGGAGAGTTCAATACAAATGACAATCAACCCAACCACTAAACATTTACTCAATTTTATCGATTTAAGATCACACAAATACAACCATGGTATTAGCAAAACCACATGTCTCAAAACCATGAGAGCACAAAACCATTGACCTCCCAAATTAAATATTTCTCACAAATATTAAATATTTGTCCTATGTCTCCCACACATTAAATATTTAACCAATGTCCAATACAACTTTACAAGTGGACCCAATAAATACTTAATGTGGCTAAACACATCTCCAAAAATGCACCACAAATAAATATTTATTTTACATTATTAAATTATTTCTTTCTTATGCAAGATGTACAACACAAAACCTTTTTCTAACATTCTTCCACTTGTTGTAAATATTTCATAAGTGTCAATCAATAAAATAAATCATCATAGCCAACCATTTAACCACATGAATGTCCAACATGCTCTCGTGCTCCATCAAGATACCTGCAATGACAACAAAGGTGACTACCATCTCAAGCAAGAACTCCTCTCATCTTCCACCATGCCACACATGGAAGAAAAAGAACAATCCAAGGTGAAGACACCCATCCAAAGGATAGAAGCTTCAAATCCAAGTGCTAATAAAGGCTTCAAGATGCTACCAGGGAAAAAATCCACATGACTAGAAATAGGAACCACAAAAAATGCTAATACATCCAATCATCCATACCTCCAAGGTATCAAAATATTAGTATAACTCATACCAACAACATATCCAACCCATAAACTACAATCACAAGTTCTTGTATAACCTATCAATGAAGAAAATACACATCTAAGAATTGCCACTGCATAGGTAATGTCAAATCTGAAATAGATCAAGGCATATCCAAATCAACCAACAACACTCAAACTAAGGTGTGGATAATAATCAAAATCATGCAGTAATAAAGAACAATCACAATGATCAACACATGCAACAAAATCACTGCATACACTCTCACAACAAGTCACCATAACTTTCCCAAGTTCACCACACCAAACCATGTGAACATGAACCTCCAGGAAGTAGCCATAAACCAAAGAAAATTTACAAATCATATCATATACCATGTCTTTCTATCAACACCTCAAAGTGCTAAGATGTACCAAGTTAGACCTCCACAACCCCAAGTGAAAAGCCTTAACAACACCCAATCATTAAATATCCAAGGTACAAAACAAAACATATGTATCTCATATAACTAACATGGTTGTAAGTCTCTCTAAAACTAAAGGAAGATCACACTTCTATCCATTCCCTCAACCAGGAATAAGCCTGATAAACATCTCCTAAAACTCCTCATAAATGTCATCATAAACACATTCATATGCATAAGAAGATAACCATGCCAAACACTCCTCAAATGAACCCTCTATAACTAACAAGCATATCTTGAGATTCATCTCCATGAGAAGAAAAAGTATAAAACAAAATGCAATTGAAAACAAGGTGGGAAGTACCTATCATATGATTCACCACTGAGTAGACCAAGAGTGGGGAATGAGATTGCTCCAAGCATGAACAATCTCCTCTTCAAGTCCATCATGAACTCACATCCATATCTAGGTGAAGGATCCTCAATCTTCCTACTAAAACCTCCAACGAGTAACCATCTCAACAAATGTCTCTCTAAATATAAGAGAACTCTAGCATCATCAAAGTCTCCAAGCACCCATGAGCATATACAAATGATCAATCCATTCTTAGCTCCAAATGCAACACCACACTATCATGAATCTCGCAAGCACATGACCAGTGTATTCAGTACTAAGATAACTATTTGGACCATCATTAAAGCTTCCACTACATGTTTGGAGAATCGAGGAATACGTCATGATGATATGATCTAACATCTCCTCCAAAATGATTGTATGTTCTAATGAACATATCATGCTTCCAAGAGCACCTATATCATGCTAAAACTCTAATGTGAAATCAAGAGTCCACCATGAAACAATACCACCCCATCCTCTAAACCAAGGATCCCTTGTCAAACTAACAAGTCAAAAGTTGACACCTCAACCAAAGATTCCAAGAGTCCTCCATAGCAAACCAAGATGTCAACATCTCTAAATCATATGAAGATAACTATCTCCTATCAGTAGAATTGAAGATGTCAAAGAACTCTTACTATAGACAAGAAACAAAATACAAAATACAAGAAACCTCTCCCTATTGGATTTGAAGTGTTGTGCTTTGATAAATACAATGGTAAGGGAGATCCGTAGACCCATGACTCTGCTTTCATAACATTAAGCAGTGATTTCATCTTCTAGGACATGTTGCTAGCTAAATTGTTTCCATGGTCCCTCAAAGAGACCAACTTAGATTGGTTCTATTCCCTTCTTGACCACTCTCTATTCTCATTCGAGTAGTTAGTTAACTAATTCTTGCAGCACTTCCATGCCAACATAGGCCCCTAGGTTACATTTACTGACTTGGTGCATTGTAGACAGGGTGCTAATGAAAAGGTTACTAACTATTTTTTGATATCAATCATTGTTTTCTCAGATACCTTATGCACTCGTAGATTCAAACATGCAAAGGGTTTTTATTGAGAACCTTTAGCCTCTGATTTGGGATATGATCCTTCTGATGAAGTATCCTTCATTCACACACTTATGCGTGCGACTCTTCGTGACTATCAACATACATTCAACCAGGTTAAGGAAACAACTTCATAGGCTGCTACTGTGTGATCATGGCCCTCTTCATCATATAATAGTAATTATAAAAAAAAATTCTTTAAAAATAATGCATCTACCATTGTTAATAACACTGCTACCACTACACCTTCATCGGTTGCTATGGTTCTTTCTTCTTCTAGATAATAGAGAAACCAACAATTTACACCACTGTCTGAGTCTCTCCACTCTATCTTGCAACAACTCCCTGCTAGTAACTTGGTTCAATTGCGAGTTGTTAGACCTTTAGATACAAACAAGTCATTGCCATCTTCTTATGAACCAAAGGCCTTCTGTTAGTTCCATAGAGTCCTCGACCATGATACAAAGTGATGCCTGCACATGAAGAACATTATTTAGGACCTCATTGACTCCAACATTATCCAAGTTGCTAGAGTCAACAACAAAGGAAACAAGTTCATTGCAAAACCAAATCAAAATTTGTAAATCTATACCAATCCATTCCTGGACCATTCATCCAATTTTGTTTATCTCACACCTACTTCACTTGTGCTAAAGATTGACGCCGATCATTCAGATTCTCCTTTTCTTGCAAAGGTGGTGATAGTAGACACCCACCCTCGAGTACCTTGAGGGAGGCTTGTCTTCGAACCTATCATTTCTTTCTCTTTTATCGACATGCATGTGGGCATATGTGATGTCTCTCTTTACATCACTACTTGGGTCAACATAAAATCCATTCATGGTGTTCTAATTGACCATGTTATCCCAGTGAATGTTGTTATTTATGAGTTTTTTTATGTTCGCTAGATTCACAGAGATGTGTACGATCCGTCAGAGGTTTCTATGTGCATGCATGGTGACCTTTTGTTCCTATCTGGGTTCCATTACCCTTTCTATTTAGGTTGGACCTAAGAGCCTAGATTTTCCTCTTTTTGTCATTCCTACCTTGGACTACTTTCTCATCTTGTTGGGCCAGCCATGACTCACAATGATGAGAGTTGTCCCTTCTGTTATCCATAAGCGGCTGAAGTTTCCACACAATGGAGTTGTGCAAACTATCCAACATAGTGGATTCTAGCCACTCTACTTGCATGGTAACTTTTCACTTGATTATTTTTGGTTGACCCCCACTAGACCATTCCAACCCTACATAGACTTTTTATTTAAGCTATATCAAAAATATAAGGTGAGTCAAACGGATCCTAGTTCTCTTTCTTCTTCTTCATCTAAGCTTGCTCACTCTGTGGTCCCCCAATCTTACGTGGTTGCTTTTGTTCCTCCTCTTGTCCTTTTGACAAGTCTAGGAAAGTAACCTATGTCGAAAGACTCTCATGCTCCTTCCACAGAGTCTCTAGCACACACAAGATACAATTAGCTTGGATGGTAGTGCAAATGTTGTTAGGATGCCATTACTAGAGAGTACTCTACCAAATTTATCACCGACATTGAGCACCCTCCTTCCATTCAACCACATGTTGATATCAAGCCTCCTACACCTCAGCTTCCTCCTCCTTAGCTTGAGCATCTCCCTAGCCCCATCCCTCCTCTTCCCCAAGACCTAAAAAAAGGGAACAAAAGAGTACAAATAGTCTTGGCTTCGTGTATTGATGATCCCCTAATCCCCCTATCCTGAACTGACCCCCTTTCTCCAAGCGCCTTGACCTTCCCAATCTCAGTGTCATTTCTAGCACCATATTTGCATCTCTTGTGCCTTTTCAACATGCTTGCCATGGGATCTTCCCTGATGTGCTTTGCCTCACACCATCACCCAAACACAAACCATGGAACTATCCAAATTCCATTTCGTAGACCCAAGCCTAACCCCCTTCACCACCTCTGAACTCCTCTTCATCACTTGCCATGTTGTTGAGGCTTCTCCTCGACTTGCATATGTTTCTCTCACGACTCACACTACTATTGTTAGTAGTGAGAAGCAATAGCTAGTAACATATGTAGATAGAGATTCACATGCCTCTTCCCTCAAGGAGTGCATGTTCGAGTCCGTCTTGGATATTCAGGAACTATCATTGATCTTTACAAGATCCTTGAGCCTTGCTCCACCGTCAAATGCTCAGGAGGGCACTACACTCATAGTCACTCTTCTGCATCTCATTGGAGGTGATTCTCCTAGTACTGCTCTTGATGCAGTTCCACTATCTACTTGCCCTCCTTCCCCCTATGATCAAGATTTGGAATATGATGATTTAATGGATGGTGAGCCTTAAGAGTAGTGCTCTCATTTCATTTGTATATATGTTGCTTTCTTGTCTGTTTTGTTATCTATTTCTATTTGCTTGATATGTGTTTGTTAGTTCCATTGGAGGACCCATGTTACCCTTGTAGGTACATGGATATAGGAGGAATAAAATGTCGTCACATTCTTCTCTTTGTATCTATCTTCTTCTATTTATTGTATATTTTTCTCTCTGCACATTTTGGGGATGATGCAAAGCATTAGGACATTTAGGTCTCTTCCATGTTGACCCAAAATTTTTATTTGTTCACTTTCCATGAGTCATTCTTCCTTTATTCTTGTTGTTCTACACGCTCAGGGGATGATGATGATTCCATCCTTGTCCCTTGATTATTATCACTGCTATATATACATATTGACCCCAAGCATGTAGATCCCTTTGTATCATCATGTGATGTTGCTTAATTCCATGTGAGACATCTTTAAACTTTCTTGTTGCCATTCCATGTTTACACAATCGCACGTGTATCATGCTTGCAATATCATCTTTTGTGCCTTTCCTTGGTGAACCTCTTTCTTAAGGGTGACTTTGAGAACATATCTACTCATATATGTTTCCTAAAGACCTCTCACCTTCTTCCCTTTTTTTACCTTAAAATCAATTGCATACTCTTGGTTTATGCAATATTTTAAGGAGAGCATACTTTGCACTCTCGGTAAAAGCAAGAGGCTGGGTCCAATTTTAGTGGAAATTTCATGGGAAAAAAATTCCTGACAGAAATGCGTATGCGTTTCATAAAAAATATGTGCATGCTTAGGAACACAAGCTCGAACTTAAACTCCCACCCGTATAAAACAGGTAACTGTTTTGGTTTGGGCTCTCGTTCCTAAATGGGTACCCATTAGTAACATCTACCCATTTTGAAAAGTTAAAATTGGGCTAGCAATGGATATAATTAAAATAGGTACCTGTTCTAAACACGTACATGTTCTCTTTTAGAATGGGTACCCATTTCTAAACACATACACGTTCTCTTCTAGAATGGGTACCCATTTCTAAACGTGTATGCATTCTCTTTTAGAATGGGTACTCATTTATAAATGGGTACTTGTTTCTTTTTAGAATGTATTCTTGTTATTTATTAGAATAGGTATTTCAGAGTGGATACGCATTTAATAAAATTTCAAATTTGAAGCCCGTGTTTTTCCTTTGGCTTTAGGATTGGAATACACATGGTAACCCAACGCCTAGCCTTGGACCTGCAAGTACAATGTCATGGTAACAAGAAGAGTAAAAACTGACTTTGACAATATAACTAACGACATTTTTTTAGAATTCTTGGACGAAATTAAAACCCATTACAGATAACAATGTCTAGTTTTCAAATTTATATATATATTAATTAGTTTTTAAACAAAGGGACTAATAAACTTGAAATGACATATATTATTTTTTAAATAAATTTTGATTTTTTTTTTGAAAAACAATTGTACAATCAATCTAGACATCATTTACTACACGATAAAAAAAATCCATGTTATGATTAGTTTAGGTCAAATTGAGGGGTTTTTAAAAAGTAAATTAGGTCTAAAAAAAATTAATAAAAGAAATATTTATTAAAAAATTACAAAAAATATCCTAACCAAACTTCAGCATCATATGCATCTTTCCACAAAGGGAATTAAAAAAATATTCTCATTTAGGTCAAATTATGCTGATTGTACATGTGTATGTTCTGATCGTACATGTGTATGTTTTGGCCTAATATACTTTTTTAAAAAGACCATTTTTGTACATCCTATACAAAACCAATTTTTATCATCTAGGTATTAGAATACATTACATATTTGAAAATTAAAAACAAAATCCTATATTTTATATTTTTTCACCATGTTAATATTCTATGTGTAAGTGCTTCAAATTTTTACCCCAACTATAACAAACTTTGATTTTCAAGAAAACTATTTCCACTTTTTGGCCAAAAAGTGGATCCAACTTCTTACACTCACCCCTCTCACATTTGCACACACCACATTGATGGCATGCTCCCTATAGCATTAGAATCTTGTGCTTCCAAGTAGACACACTTGCTTGGACTAACCACCCTTATCAAGATTATGGTCTAGCCATGCTAGTCCATGTAATCTTTTATATTGTATTGGCATGTGAGCCCTTAGCAACACAATGCTAGACGGTGTGCTCCATTTTTAATCTATTTTCACATGTAGTTTGCTAGGTGATTAAGGAAGACATTGTATGGTCCTTAGCAATTGTAATGTCCCCATTTCCAAAATGATCACCCACCATGTGTTGGATAGCTTATTTTTGTTCCCATAGGCTAGGTCAAAGAAGCAAGGGAATACCTTGAGTAACTTTAAATCATGCATTAAAATATTTGTTTGCCCCCATGGTGGATTATGAATTGGAGTAATTTTGTTGTAATTATATGGTGAAGTCAAAATTAATTAAATAATTTGCCTTGTAGTGGAGCGACCCACTTGGAGGATGGAAAGTGGGAAAAATAAAGGGAAAATAAAATAAAATAAAATGACAAATAAAAAATAATATTTTTATGCTAAGGGTGGCGCCCCACTTGGAGAAAAGAAAAATAAAATTAAAAATAAAATAATATTTTATTCCATGACTTGGACGTCCCAATGAAGATGGGAAAATTAAATTAAAATATTATTTTATTATGCAGGTGGACATGAAATAAAAATAAATTATGGCTAATTTGGACGCTCAACTTGTGGATTATAAAAAGGGCATTTGGAGGTCATTTTTTATTTTGTGTTTTTTGTCATTTGATATTGGAGATTTTCTCTTTAAGCTGCAACTTTGTTTCAGCCTATTTTTTGACGAAAACCCTTTGAAAATTAGTGGTTTGGACGAAAACGCAATCCTCTTTGAGAGGTCAATCCATACGAGGTTTTCTATTGGGCATATTTGCAGATTTTTACATCATATTAGAGATACAAGTGTTAGACTTAGGGCACATAACTGAGAGAGGGGGGTGAATCAATTGTGCAAAACTTTCTCTAATTTAAACACTTAAATCTTCTTAGTGATTAGCAGTATATTAATCATGAACCATAATGCATTCAAATCAAGAGCAAAAACACATCAACACATAAGACACCAAGATTTTGACATGGAAAACCTGGTTAAGGGAAAAACCACGGGGTGATTAACGTAAGATTGTATTCTCTCTTAGAAGAATAGAAAGAACAAAATGGCACATGCCAATTAGGGCTCACTGCCCGAGCACACTGCTCACTAGAGGCTCACTGCCTACAAGAGACACACTGTCTACAAAGAAATAAATATCACATACATGAACTAGAGAATAGCATCTTCACCATGCTTGAATCAGTTCCATTTAAGCCCAATACTTCTGCTCTACCTTTCGCTCTCCTCCTCGCTACAACACTCTCATCACAACAAGGACAACTTCAAACTGACTTCGCAATCCCTTATTTATACAAGGCATCAACTTAGGAATGATCATCTAAGTTGACAAACATTCATAAGATCATCCGCAAGATGCATAACTCAACCGGTCAGCCTGTCTCAGGAAGAACACCATCATCTGGAATACACTTCAATTGCGAGCTCCAACTTCAATGCGGACCACCAACACGAACCAATCGAGTTGATACACCACAAACACTTCCTCAGCACTCCCTTAAATCCGTAGATCAGGAAACTTCATTTCTGGATCTCACCGGACCTTTCTTGTTACACTTTGTCACCTCTGAACACCTACTGGAACCGGTTTTACTTGAGCGGCCACAACTTCTTCATATTTTCATGCGAACCTCTGAAATCTCTACTGGATCACCTACAGACACATATCTACAAACCCTTTAATCCGCATCCTCTGATCCTCATCCTATCTTGGAATTTTTCCTTATTGTCATCACTGTTCTTCACTGTTCCTGATTGAGACTAATTTTCTCAATATCCTTAGCTCACGGTTCATCCAAACCTTATCATTAATGCAATAGGAGTATGTTGACATCAATGACAACACCATTTAGGTCCATACTTGCAACAATCTCCCCCTTTGTCATTGATGGCAACATAAGATGTGAAAAACTGTTTTAACCATCAAGTTAAGAACTTCTTCTTACTGTCACAGCTCCCCCTATTAGCAACAACCATTCACATGTCTTCTTTCCCTTTACTGCTCCCCCTTTAATCAGCAACCACTTATTTTTCACATGTCTTCTCTCCCCCTTTGACATCAATAGCAAAGGGCACATATTTGCAATTCCAACACTTTAGAATCATACCCGCTGCTCCCCCTGAGTAGCAACTCCCATCAATCTAGATCACAAGATATGACTATGATATCCACCGGACTGATGCACCTCAGTGCACCTTAGTTCATCACCGGAGGGGCAATAACCCCTAACTTCTCCCTGAGATACTCAAAAGAGTCCTTAGGTAGAGGTTTAGTAAAGATGTCTGCAATCTGATCCTTGGAGGGCACAAACTCCAATCTGACTTCATTCTTGTTCACTTGTTCTCTCAAAAAGTGAAACTTGATGGATATGTGTTTATTCTTTAAATGCAACACCGGATTCTTAGATATATTTATAGCACTTGAATTATCACAGAAGATTGTGATAGGTTCCTCATACTCCAATTTGATATCTCTTAGCATCTGCTTCATCCACAAAACTTGAGTGCAACTGCCTACTGCTACAATATATTATGCTTCAGTTGTAGACAAAGATATTGCCTCTTGTTTCTTGCTTAGCCAAGAAACCAATCTCTTCCCTAAAAAGAATGCTCCACCACTGGTACTCTTCCGGTCATCCACATCTCCTGCCCAATCAGCATCTGTATATGCATGAAGAGAGAAATCATGATCTCTAGGATACCACAGACCATACCCAACCATCCCTTTTAGATATCTAAAAATCCTCTTAATTTCCATGACATGGGATTCTCTAGGATCATCTTGGAATCTAGCAACAAGACCAACAACTTGCATAATATCTGGTCTAGTTTGAGTGAGATACAACAATCCTCTAATCATTGATCTATACTTTGTCTGGTCTGTCTTAGGAGAGTCATCATCTTTGCTCAACTTACATCCGGTTGCCATGGGAGTATTCATTGGCTTTGAATCTTCTTTCTTCAATAATTCTTTTACATATCTGGTCTGAGAAATGAAGATTCCTTTATTTGTTTGAGTGATTTGCATACCTAAGAAGAAATTCATTTCACCAAGCATAGACATCTCAAACTCACTTTTCGTTTGATTTGCAAAATTTTTACACATACTATCTCTTCCTCCAAAGATGATATCATCAACAAATACTTCAACAATCAAGATGTTTTCATGATCAATTTTGAAATATAAGTTACTGTCAGCAGTACCTTTGTTGAAACCAATCTTCAAAAGATGCTTATCCAATCTTTCATACTAGGCTCTTGGGGCTTGCTTCAATCCATACAGTGCCTTCTTCAACTTGCAGACCATATCACCATGATTAGACAATTGAAATCCATCCGGTTGCTCTATATACACTTGTTCTTCCAAGTCACCATTTAGAAAGGCAGACTTGACATCCATCTGATATACCTTGAAATTCTTGAAGGCAGCAAAGGCAAGAAATAATCCAACTGCTTCAATTCTTGCCACCGGAGCAAAAGTTTCTTCAAAATCAATTCCTTCTATTTGAGAGTAGCCCTTGCAGACCAATCTGGCTTTATTTTTGATTACTTCACCAACTTCATTTAGTTTGTTCCGAAAGACCCATTTGGTTCCAATCACATTCTTGTTTCTAGGTCTGGGAACATGATCCCAAGTGTGATTTTTCTCTATTTGCACCAGCTCTTCCTCCATTACTTTAGTCCAGTTTTCATCATTACAAGATTCATTCACTGTCTTAGGTTCAATCTTTGAAATTAAACAATACTCTTCTGAATCTTGAGCAATTCTCCTTCTTGTTAGTACTCCTTTGCTTTTATCACCTATGATCCGATCTTCAGAGTGGTTCAATCTTACATACCTGGGAACTTTAGGAATTTCTTGCACTTCTGATTCTTGATCAGGCTCATTGAAACTCATTTCTTCTTCCTGGTTTACCGGATTAGCTTGAATCTGACTAACAGATGAGGCTTGGGCTCCTTGAGTCAAAACACCATTTTGATCATCTTCATCATTTTCATAAAACCTTGAGGGTTTCTCAATTCCCTCATCAACCTTCACATTTGTACTTTCTATCATCTTTCTCAGTCTTTTGTTATAACACCGGTATGCTTTGCTTTGAGTAGAGTAACCCAAGAATATTCCTTCATCACTTCTAGCATCAAACTTTCCTAGATCTTCATCTCTTTTAATGTAACATTTACCACCAAAAACTCTAAAATACCTCACAGTAGGAGTGATGCCAAACCAAAGTTCATAAGGAGTCTTACCAGTATTGCTTATGATTTGAATTCGATTGAGAGTATAGACTGCAGTGCTGACAGCTTCTCTCCAATAGATGTGAGGAACATTTGCTTCCATCATCATGGTCCTAGATGCTTCCTGTATGGTCCGGTTCTTTCTTTCCACTACTCCATTCTGCTGTGGAGTCGTAGGAGCACACAACTGTCTCTTTATTCCATGTTTCTCACAGAACTCTATGAACTCACCGGATGTGAATTCTCCACCTCTATCAGACCTCAGACATTTCAATTTCAATCTGGTTTCATTCTCTACCATAGCCTTGAATATTTTGAATTTCTCAAAAGATTTTGATTTCTCTTTCAGAAAAGTTACCCATATCATCTGGGAATAGTCATCAATTAGTAACATGAAGTATCTATCACCTTGCATACTCTTGATTCTTGCTGGGCCACAAAGGTCAGTATGAACTAAGTCCAATAATCCAGTAGAAGACAGTTCCTTACTCTTGAAAGTGATTCTGCTCAGCTTACCCAACTGACATTCTTTGTACAAGCTATTAGTAGGTTTCACCAATTTTGGAAGATCTCTTACAACTTGAGCATTGCTTATCTTGATGATATTATCAAAATTCATATGACACATTCTCCTATGCCATAACCAACTCTGATCAACTTGAACAAATAAGCAACTTTTACTAGTGCCAACCAAGTGGAAGATATTACCTTTAGTTTGGGTACCAGATGCAATCTCTGTTCCTGAGCTTTCAAAGATCTTGCATTTTCCATTCTTGAACCGGAGATCATAGCCTTTGTCCACCAACTATCCAACACTAAGAATATTGTGCTTCAAGCCTTCAACATATAGAACATTACCGGTTTTGTTCCTTCCATCAAAAGAAATAGTTCCTCTTCCTCTAATTCTACCAGCAGAATTATCACCAAACTTCACCACTCCTCCTTCATACCTTTCCAAACCTATGAACTTATTTTTGTCACCTGTCATATGGTGAGAACAACCACTATTAATGACCTAATCATCCTTTTCTTCAACTTGGGCAGCCAGAGCTCTTTCTACAATTTTATGGTTGATAGATACAGAGGATATTGGTTCTTCTTCCTTTATGGCAATAAACACCCATTCACTTCCAGATTTGTTTCCTGTCTCTGATTCATCATCTGTTACTCCTTCATTATCATCTTCTTCATGAACATAGTAACAATTCTTTTGGAACTTTGATCTGTTAGGATTTGGCCTTGAAAATCTTTCCGGACATCTTGAGGCAAAATGACCAATCTTATTGCAGTTAAAACACTTAAAAGGCAATTTTCCTTCATACTTATCGGATCCTCTTGACAGTCTCTTTGCAATGAGGGCTTCAAGTTGAGCAGTTTCTACTTCTTCTTCTTCCAGGTCTTTTCTTGCTTTTTCATACCATGATAGTTTCCTTGATGAGTTCTC
The DNA here is from genome assembly GCA_027924645.1 of Cunninghamia lanceolata. Lineage (NCBI taxonomy): Eukaryota > Viridiplantae > Streptophyta > Pinopsida > Cupressales > Cupressaceae > Cunninghamia > Cunninghamia lanceolata. The sequence goes on along the minus strand of BSBN01001272.1, from coordinate 10,584,846 downwards.
TCCCGGATCAAACCTTTGTTTACCTTTTACAGAGGCATTGGCTTTGAATGCAGATTTAGTCTTAGGGGGATCATCTCCAAACTCAATCATTTCAAATGCAGCCAATTTGCCAGCCAATTGATCTCTTGTGACAGTTGTATGGGCTCTGAATTCATCAATGGCAGCAACCTTGATTTTGTAAGAAGTGAGAAGGGATTTGAGAATTTTGCCAACAATCTCATTTTCATCCAAGACTCCACCAACATTTCTAATTCCACAAACAAGCTCATTTACTCTTGGCATAAAAGTAGTAATATTTTCATCATCTCTCATCTTCAGGTTTTCAAATTTCCCTTTCAGACTCTGTAACCTTGCACATTTAACATACTGGTCTCCTTTATGCGAAAGTTTCAATTTTTTTCAAATCTCAAAAGCAGTTGGTAGGTCAATAACATTTGAGAGCTCTGAATCAGATAATGCGCTAAGAGCTCCTATAGTCCGTAGATTGTTTTCAGCATCTGTGATTTCATTTAGAGCTTTTGGACCACCCTGTGGAGGTACATACTGTGTTGTAACCACGGTCCAGTATGCCATTCCCATGCATTGTAAGTGACACTTCATGCAACCTTTCCATAGATTAAAATTTGTTCCATAAAACTTCAGACTATCCTTCTTGTAGGATGACATCCTGGATCTCCTCAAGCGGTTAAACTCTTTTAGAGGAACTTAGCTCTGATACCAATTGTTAGACTTAGAGCACACAACTGAGAGGGGGGGTGAATTAGTTTTGCAAAACTTCCTCTAATTTAAACACTTAAATCTTCTTAGTGATTAGTAGTATATTAATCATGAACCATAATGCATTCAAATCAAGAGCAGAAACACATAAACACATAAGATACCAAGATTTTGACGTGGAAAACCTGGTTAAGGGAAAAACCACGGGGTGATTAACCGAAGATTGTATTCTCTGTTAGAAGAATAGAAAGAACAAAATGGCACATGCTAATTAGGGCTCACTACCCGAGCACACTGCTCACTAGAGGCTCACTACCTACAAGAGACACACTGTCTACAAAGAAATAAATATCACATACATGAACTAGAGAATAGCATCTTCACCATGCTTGAATCAGTTCCATTTAAGCCCAATACTTCTGCTCTGCCTTTCGCTCTCCTCCTCGCTACAACACTCTCATCACAACAAGGACAACTTCAAACTAACTTCGTAATCCCTTATTTATACAAGGCATCAACTTAGGAATGATCATCTAAGTTGGCAAATATTCATAAGATCATACGCAAGATGCATAACTCAACCGGTCGGCTTGTCTCAGGAAGAACACCATCATCTGGAAGTTACACTTCAATTGCGAGCTCCAAATTCAATGTGGACCACCAACACAAACCAATCAAGCTGATACACCACAAAGACTTCCTCAGCACTCCCTTAAATCCGCAGAATAGGAAACTTCATTTCTGGATCTCACCGGGCCTTTCTTGTTACACTCTGTCACCTCTGAACACCTACCGGAACCGGTTTTACTTGAGCGGCCACAACTTCTTCATATTTTCATGTGGACCTCTGAAATCTCTATTGGATCACCTACAGACACATATCTACAAACCCTTTAATCCGCATCCTCTGATTCTCATCCTATCTTGGACTTTTGCCTTACTGTCATCATTGTTCTTCACTGTTCTTGATTGAGACTAATTTTCTCAATATCCTTAGCTCACGGTTCATCCAAACCTTATCATTAATGCAATAGGAGTATGTTGACATCAATGACAACACCAGTTAGGCCCATACTTGCAACAACAAGGACATATCATTTTCTATAGGTTACATTAGCTAGGGTTTGAAGGACAAATTGACATGATTTGTGCTAAATTGTCAATTTGATATGATGGAGATTGAAGGATAATTGTTTGTAGGTCATTATGGATTGAAATGGCATTGATATTTCATGGTTTTATGATGGAATTGATGGGTTATTGAAGGCAGATCTGAATTGCACCATTGCTAGCCGCTAGGGTTTGAATAACAGTTGATATCATAAGGGTTTCATTGACAACTCTGAGCGCTTACTATTGTAGATCGTAAGCTTGTGGAAGAAGCAATATCATCATTATTGATCACCTAGGGTTTGAGCTTGCTTGGAGAGGTTGGCGCCATCTTTGGAGGACTTGACATCAATGGATCACCATCATTTTGAAGTCTGATTTCATTTTTAGATCTCTGTAGTTATATCAGCTAGATGTGTTAGGGTTTTGGATAGCATATTCATCATTGAATTGATGCTTATCTTCATTATATGATTAGCAGCTATCTTGGGAAGCCATCGCTTCATCATTGAAGGAGTTGGTGACTAGTTTGGAGTTGATTCATCAGCTACAAATTCATACCAGATCTCATTGTGGACAACAACTATTAAAATCAGTCATCTATTTGTCATGTATGATCTCATATTGTACTAAGAAGTGTAATCAAATTCAAGGGTATGTTGTAAACACTCTTCTTATTCAAATCTTTAATTTGGAATAAGAATACATTGTTGTTATGAGTTATACCAGATCTCTGATTTATGTTTTCAGTCCTTTAGTTTGTTGTTATTTCATTTACAAATGGTTCTATATTGGCATCACTACATGGAAAATGCATTCCTAAATTGAAAACTCACATAAACCAATCAAACAAACAAGAAAACCTAATCAAAAAATTCAAATTAGAATAAAAAAATTGGATCAATTTTAGCAAGGGTTCTTACATCAATACAATGCTACCCATACTTGGCATTCTTTCTAGTAGCATAATGCTGGAAATGCCCTCTTAATCTTCTCTCTCTCTGTTATTATTTGTGTTTCCTTTTAGTAGCACATTTAATGTGTATTAGATTATATGATTTGCTAACATCCTTATTTTGCATATTATATATGATCTAATCCTTCTTTCTTGTAGGGTTATACGTTATCCTAACATTGTTTGTTGTGCCTTTTTTTCTTGTCTAACACATTTATTTTGCAAGTTCATAGCCTAGGGGTGTGATCTCTCTGCTTGAAGAAGTTTATTTATCCTTTACAATATCCTTGTTATGATATTTACTTTCAACATTTCATTTTTGTACTTTAGTGTAGAATATCACTTAGTGTTATAAGCCCACTAAAGTTGGGGAAAAATGTAACATAGAAAATTACACACCCTTACAATTTCATGTTATGTTTTGGAACTGCTTTGGTGCCCATTCTCTTAGTGTATTTTTTAGGCTCATTTTAGCCCTTGTCCTATCCTTTTCCCACCCATGATGCCAAATACATATTTGTGTTGTGCCTCATATGGTCCTTTTCATTCAATTCTATCTTATTGCTTTGATGTCCTTGTTGCTTCCTAGTGATTTGCGACTTCAAAAGTTGAAGTTGCTTAGATGCTAGCGTGATGTGTAGATGTCCTCATGACATGCTAGCATCCCGAGATTGTTAGTTATACAACATCCCTTTTTGAATATTTTTGTCACCTTGCTTGCATGTTCGTGTTTTCATAATGCAGCTGCCATGAATTTGAATGACTCTCTTGACCATTGAACTTTTTATTTCCCTCTCATTTTGTATACCCTGATTTGGAATCAAAACAATAAGAAAATAATGCAAATCTAAGATCCCTATTCTAAACCTAAGAATACCTCAGATAGAGCATAAGGAGTGTAAACATAGAATAAATTCTCAATAACAATTGAACATTATACCTTCTTTGTTGTAGGGATATGCTCTTTGATGTAGTTGTTCCAAGGTTATGCAAGATTTCTAAAGTGTGTACTTGTAGATTTTTCGTGATCCTCCTCCTCCTTTCTTGGTTGAGGATGGGGGTTGATTTATAGATGTTTGGATGATAGGATGGAGGGTTGAGATTTGATTATAATGGATGGTTAGGATTGGATGAGATGAATTAGGGAAAGATTAAGATCTTTTGGGGCATTCGATAAGCATGGATGGTTGAGAATAAAGATGAATGGATGGTTGAGATTGAGTGAGAAGAATTAGGGAAATGATGGGAGCTTCTAGGGCTTATCTTTATGTGAATGGATATAATTAAAAGATGTAGTAAGGAAATGGATATTAGAGATATAAAGTTAGTTTGACTCTTGTAAGTGTTTAGGTTCAATGAATCTAGATAACCTTTAGTTGGGTATGTGACTAGTTGAATTTTTAATTCATTTATTTGGGAATAATGGATAAAGATGAGATTTAATTAAGATAAATGGGGATTAGAATAGGATTTAAGATTTTTAGACTAATTAATAAAATAATGAAATTAATTAATTAATTAATGTAGAGGGATTTGAAAAATTAGGTAAATTTGATGATGGATGATACAAATGTGGTTAGGATGGCTTGAGATGGTGTCAAAAGTGGAATTAGATGTGTCATTAGGTTGTGGTCAATTTTAGGTGTCTACACATTCTCTCTAATTTTGAAATCTATCTTACTATCTTGAGTTATCTGACTATCTTTTGGTTATCTATTTATCTCTAGTTATCTACAACAACCTTTTGAGAAAGTTTATAGCACTCTTTGGGATTCAACAGTGATTTCTTGGTTTTCTATGTGAATCTACAACTCTTTCCAATAGTTTTCACAAGGCATTAGAAACACTACATCCGACTATGGATTCTTCCTTAACTCTTGGTCTCGTGGGTTTCATCTCTTCTTGATTGGAGGTGATAGTGTTCTTGTCTTCTTTGGATTTATGTTATTGTGGTAGAATCCTTGTAGTGATCTTGGTATTTTTGGGTTCTCATATCGTTTTTGTCTCTCTATTTCATATACACTAGTTTGCTACACTTTGTAAACCTAAGGGTAGCCTTTGTAGATCATTTTTGTTGTTCTTAATTCTTAGAAGCACTTGGAATAGGAGCACAAACATATTTTCAATCTAATTATCATTGGTTGTCTATGGAGGTAAAAAAAAAACATAAGGGCTTGACCATTCTCGACAAGCTCCCATATAGCTCCAAACAACTTTCTTGTCCTTTCAACTAGAAGTTTTCATTGGGAGAAACTCAATCACATGATGGTTTGAAACACCTTCCTTTCATCATTTTCATCTCTTTTTTTATAATACTTAGTCTAAATCTTCTCATTTGATTTTTGTTATTACCTGAAGATTTGCTTGGTTGTCTTTATTTCACTATTGTGTAGGCTAACATGTATTTCAAGGAAAAGAAGCATTTTTTAGAGTTTTTAGTTCTCTTGCTATATGGACTACAATGCATCATGCAAACATCCACGTGTCATGCAAGCATCCTCGACAAAGGCTTCCAATTTTCTTATCTAGGTTCCTTATTATCTATAATTTATAGTTCTACTTTTGTTTAGTTGAACTTACTTTCCAGAATATGTAAATCAACTTCATCTTAGTTTTCATTACTGTTTTATCTTGTTAGAAAATATCTATTTTGCAAGGATAAAACATTTTAGGATCATCTATTTTAATTTGCTAATTCTATTAGAGTCACAACAAGTTAATTTCTATCAAAAAGGGCTAGTTGTTCCTATTGTAGTGCCTAAGAGAATGTTTAGCTTAGAAAATTAGGCTTAAATTCTTGGTTGAATCAATTTTCCTACATTATAATTAGTTGAGTCACAGATGCAATAGGAGGTGGTTGAGAAGCCAAAACCACTACGTGTTGAAAACCATTATGGGAACCTTGAGTTTGTGGAAATACAAAGGCTTTGATAGAGGATGGTTGGCCTTGGATTGCTTGGGAATCATAATCTTTTTGCCACCCATAGCCAACCAACCAACTTCTTGAGTTGGTGACACAAAGGACTTAGCCATTGGCTGAGGGACCAACTTAAGCATAAATGGGTAGTCCTCCATTTTGTGGCATGGGGCTTAAAATAATGAAAAAAGTGTTGGGAAAATTGATATAGGTGACATTTTGCAAAAAACACAAGCTACCCACTTGAATCTCTATGGATTATTTAAGGTTAGATGCAAGGTTGACCTCAACATAGAACTAGTTGTGGGGGAAGACATTGAAGAATTTTTTTGTCTTGTGGCAAATAAAACTTTCTAATGACTAAATACTTTGTTCCAAAAAAAACCCACATAGGGATAGGGAGCCCAAGAAGCTGAACCCACACAAGGATTTTGAGGGATGCTTGTTCTAAAATTTTATAGTCTTGAGTCTAGGGAGAAAGCATCAACAAGATGCTTTATATCAACTAACAACATGGCCAATTGGGCATCATGTTTATTTGTTGCATGTCTTGGAAAGTGGATAGAAAGAAGCCCTTGGACAAATTCCTATCCCTAGATAATTTATGTTGTTGGGATCCTAGGAATTCTTGACCCAAGAGAGCAAGTATTTTTAGAGGGGCAATGGCCCACAAAGCAATAAGACTATCTAGTTTCATACTAATTACAAAAAGATTATACATCATTAGGAAAAATAGCAAATGGTTTTGGAGACAAACCTTGCCTCATTGTAGACCTTTGTGACAAATTTTGATGCACATTTGAGAGCCCTCTTCATTGCCTAATGCAATGGAAGTTTGACTTTAGCCATAAAAAAGCCTAGTGTCATCCAAAGGGTGGGAGTAAGGATGAATTAAATGCACCTACATTCTAAAATCTCTTATAAAAATGGTTTGACTAGTGCAACAAAAGAGAAACTAAGATGTAAAAGTTGAGCATAAAGCAATAGAGACATTGCCATGTAGACAAAGGAAATTGGTTAGAAGAAAGCATACTATACCAAAGAGTTTAACCTCACATATGGCCATAACAAAAAAATTTACATAGGAGTAGAAATTAAGTGGAAGGCAAAGATGTTAATGGTTGAATTAAGGAATAGATTGCATTGCATCTTAGATATGAGACTGGTAAATGGACAATACCTAAGGAGGAGTGGGAAATAAGAACACACCTATTTTGCAACAAGAGAGTGGTGAAGACAGAACGACACTACGTCATGGAGTAACCTTCAATGCCATATGTATCAAGTATGAAGAGAATTCAAGAGTTTACAACCTAACTACCTTATTTGAGATGACAAGGCTAGGAAAAACAAGCAACATCTTAATCAAGATCTATAATGAATCTAACATCCAAAAATTTTAAATTTTTATAATGTTAGTGGTTGTTATGTGTTATGATCATGTTTTATATATTATTCTTTGATTTGGTCTCATGAATAATTAAAATCCTTTTTTCATTGATTCTACACATTTGAAAGAGATATTCGTATGAATATAATTTTTAACCATTGAAGCTTCCTAAGAAAAATACTTGCTTACTCTATATGACGAATATACAACACAAATAAATAACTGAAAGAAAGGCTTCACTATCTAAGATGTGAATGCAAATTCACGACACTCCAACATGTCACATCAATAGCGAATATCGAATATTAGATTCTCTCACATATTTGTCAAATTTTCAAACGTGTAAGATGCAGATTTAGTCCAAAGTTCTTGGAGTGCATTCCATATAGCTTGCAGTGCATGCACCCCGTTCCGTTTACTGAAATTTGTGCCATGTTGGGTAGCCAATTCATATGTGACGTATTCTGACATGGGTTTGACTGGGGCACTTCTATTATCTAGACCGACTCTGTAAGTTACAGAATACACAGAACAAATGAAAGACTACAAAAGAAAACAACAGAATGAATAAACCATTCACACAAAAGAGGAACTCAGAATTTTAACGTGGTTCACCATGTCTAATGGCTACGTCCACAAAAGATTCAAGGGATTCTCATTAAGTTTTACTCTTCATACATTGTACAATACAAAATAGCAGCAGCTCAAATGTTTATATAAAAAGACTCATTCAAACTGAACACCAATCATTTTCTGGAGATGAAATCATCAACAGAGAAAAGAGAATATTACAGACCAAGATAAAGCTGTTACAAAGCAGATAGTTACAGAAGAATAATACAGAGTTTTGAATGAGTAAGCCATTACATTGGGCTTCACCTTTCCACATGCCCAACAATCTCCCACTTGAAGGCCAATGGGATCGGCAACAGAGCTGCTCAGAGAAATCCCCCACATTTCCACTTCTAATGTTACATTTTAATTAAGACTAAAGAGCGTAGTGTCTCTAAAAGCTATTCACAAACACTTCGGATTAATCTTCTCCAAAACATATCGGATTGAATAACCTTCATGGATTTTTGAATCCGATTGAATCCGTCCATCTGATTTAAGAGCTCCATCAAAATTCTCTGAATTTCCCTATCAACCCTAGTTTCTGAATCATATTTTACTCTCTGTGATAACCTATATAACCCCAAATCTGTGGGACCCCGAGTCCCAAAAGCTTCTTCATTATCACAACTACCATTCACAATCAAAACTAGATCTTTAAAACCTTTGGAAAGCATCATATGAGCCTCATCCAGCACAAACAGCTTGATGTATTCACAACTACATGAACAAGGAGAATGTGCTTGAGCCAAACAATTGAAACAGAATTGTTGTCCACAAGTACACTCTACTTCAAAGTGCACATCTCCTTCAACACGTATAGCATTTCTGCAGTTTGGAATACTAGGGCACCATTTAACCTTCCCATTGTCTTCAATATAGGATTCTAACAAGAAACGCTCAAGGCATTCAGCTTGTTCAGGATCTTTTGCACTGACAAGCTTTCTAACAACATCTTCATCACAGATAGCCTTGCATTTGTGTGCCATGCATTTCACTCGCCTACTCTTCCTTCATTTATCATAATAACAAAGCTTTTTGTCCAGTACTCATTGCAAAAATAGTGGCCACACTCCAATATAGTCACTTCTTCCTGCACATTGTCATCCATGCAAATACCACACAAAACAACAGATGACAGGAATGTAGAACATGAGCTTGTTGGCTCTAGAACTATAACACCAGCTTCTAAAAGGCATCTATCACTTCCTTTATCTACTTCCGCGTTCATAAATCGTTTAGGCATAAACTCCACAGGATTCTCCCACTCTACTGGATCATTGCCCATCTCCCACGCACAGAAATGCATAAACGCCCCTGTCGGGATATGGTAACCACCAAGACTAGAGGCCTCCATAATGGAGTGTGTGAGAACGACCTTCCCAGGTGAATGTCGTCGCAGCACCTTCTTCACCATCTCTTGCTTGGTCAAACATCTCCCACCTTGGACATTGAGAGAAAATAGAGAATCCACATACGCCCTACAATCTTCGCCATCTAGTTCAGTTTTAGGTACAAGTGCTGCTACACTATCAACCACAATAGCATCAATCGATCCATTCCAAATAAAAGTATCTACCAGATAGAGTACCTGCGCACCACAATTAGGCTGAGCAAGCAGTAGATTTTTTGTGTCAACACCTATAGCTTGTGCTGGTGTTGGGTCAAGAGAATGTTCTTTATCAACAAAAATGTAGTAGCCCCCATTCTTTTGTGCTTCTGCTACTGCATGAAGAGTAAGGGTTGTTATCCCTAAATCCTCTGGTCCATAGATTTCAAGTACACATCCTTTCGAAAGCCCCCCAACTCCTAGTGCAATGTCTAGCCCAACAAACCCTGTTGATATGACTAGCACATGTCTAGTCCCAGAAGTTCACCCAAGCCACATAATAGTCTCCTTCCCAAAATCCTTGGGTATTTGATTCAAGGTTACTTCAAGGGCAGCATCCTTTTTAGACCTCTGCCCCACATTTAAACCTCTGCGTGGCTGATCAACTTGCTCCATCAAATCCCGTGGAGGGTTACTGTCCTGTTTCGTTTTCTTTCCGCCCGTAGAATTTTTTCCAACAGTCTCATCACCATTGCGCTTTCACTTTCTTCTTGGAGCCATTACAATCCCTTTCACCTCCTCCAACTTCAGCATATCTTCACTTTCTTCTTCGGCATCCACTGTGAAAACATCTTCACTGACCTCCTCATCCGGGGTTTGAATCGGGATCTCCGCCTGCACATCTTTTTCCTCATAAATGTCGAGACCCAGCTTCAACATCCTATAAATTCTGGAAGCAAAGGTATTTGGATCATCGAGGCAAAAGACAGAAGTGAGAGAAACCATTTCATAGAGGAGCAATACCAGGTCCTTTACAGACTTACCACTTTTATCTGTCTCTGCCCTCTTCCGCAACTCCTCCATGATGGCTTTCCTGTGTTGTGCATCACATGTACGTTCAAGAAGTGCTCTAAGATCAATTTTGAGATCTTTTAAAAACTCTTCTGGTGCAGATTCAATTCCAAATCCAGCATCCTTCTCCTCTTCAGCCGAATCCTCCTTACTTTTCCAGCCATCCCACCAATGTACACGACGTTTCGTTTTAGCTTTCACATTAACATCTAGTGTTGCTGTATCCTCTATTTCCTTCAGCTTCTGGAGGCTCTCCGATTCTTCTAGCATGTCAAAATCCTCACCTCCCAAATCCTGCGGAGGCCTTTCCCACACATACCTTGCCTAGGCAGTGCTTGGGGAATCAGGATCAACATCACCCATAAGAACTTCAGTGGCAAGATCAGTAGCCAAATAGACAGGAGATTCACCTACTTCCATTGACACAATTTCATCTAGCTCCGTGTTGCTGTCCGCAATAGTCACCGCAGCTCCCACTTCATCAAAACTCTCTCCAGAGCCATACAACCAAGACATGAGAGCTCGAGCCCAATCATCCAAAGCTGCTACATCCATTTTCCTGGAAATTCTTCACGATTTCCAATACAACTTTTTTACCATAGGAAGTAGTCTCATCTTCAGTCACCTTCAAATCACCAATAATTTCATCTGCTCAACTTTCTTCACAACTCCTCCTTGGTTTTAACCAAGCTCTGATACCAATTGTAAGTTGCAGAATACACAGAACAAATGAAAGACTACAAAAGAAAACAACAAAATGAATAAACCATTCACACAAAAGAGGAACTCAGAATTTTAACATGGTTCACCATGTCTAATGGCTACGTCCACAAAAGATTCAGGGGATTCTCATTAAGTTTTACTCTTCATACATTGTATGATACAAAGCAGCAGCAGCTCAGACGTCTATATAAAAAGACTCATTCACACCGAACACCAACCGTTTTCTGGAGATGAAATCATCGACAGAGAAAAGAGAATATTACAGACCAAGATAAAGCTGTTACAAAGCAGACGGTTGCAGAAGAATAATACAGAGTTTTGAATGAGTATGCCGTTACATTGGGCTTCACCTTTCCACGTGCCCAACAGACTCCATCTACACGTCTTTATTTTATTGTCACTCCATCGTTGACATCAATTTCGTCGTATTGAAGATTTCTACTTGTTTTCTCTGTTCGCTCACTGTCTTACCATTGTTTTCTTTCCTGCCTTACCTGCGCCTGCCGAGCTATTATCTATCAGTCTGTCCTTTGTTCAATTCAATTCCATGGCAACGGCGAATGAGATTAGCAATGCCTTTCAGAACATTCTGCCGCCATCTGCATCATCATCATCTTCAACACCAACAAAGAAGGCCTACGATGTATTCATAAATCATCGGGGCACTGACACCAAAATAACGCTGGCCGCCTCTCTCTACCACGCCCTCGGTGGAATGGGACTTAAAGTTTTCTTAGATAAACCAGAGCTTGAGCTGGGTGATTCCATACCGTCTGAAATAGAAAAGGCCATGACTACTTGTTTCCTTCATATTGCCATACTTTCAACGAACTATGCACAATCTCCTTGGTGTTTGGCCGAGCTATCATTTATGGTCAAAACTGGCAACAAAATCATTCCCGTCTTCTACAATGTTGACCCCAAAGATATCCACTGCATTTGTGAGAGAAAAGGAATCTATGCTGATGCATTTTCGGACCGTAAAACCAAGGCCAGATATACTTCAGAAACGCTTCAGGATTGGGAAAGGGCTCTGCAAAAGGTTTCATATCTTTCTGGCTACATTGTTAATAATGAATAGTAAGTATTAAATTTACTCCTCTCTTTTTTATTACATGTTATGATAGGTTATTTTTAATTATTACTTCAAGATATTTTGGGTAATAAAAATAGAATAATTATCTACTATGTTTTAATGTTGATAAATTATTATAAATTGTTTGAGCATTAAAATGGGTAATATTTAAGATCCATTTCAATAGTGAAAGGTTAATTTTAGCCAATAAAAATAGGACAAATATTTACCACTTTTTGTTGTAAATGAGGTACATAAAATTGTTATTCACTTTTTGAACATTGAAATGGATGATATTTAAGTAGACTAGTTATAATATTATGATATATTGTATATCTTCTCTTTTTTAAGATTGATTGGAACAATTTATTATGGAATGCAAATTATATATAAAGATTTCCTCTCAACTATACTTTTGATTCTTATTACTATAACATTTTCTTAATTTTATTTCACTTTGAAAAAAAATTTAACTAGTATACCTATATTTAAAAAATATATCTAAAGTACGCTAAGAGATATCTTCTCGAGGCACTTATTCCTCCTATGTGAGGTAAATTGATTTAGTAATTTTAAACATCATACAAGATTCTCCCTAAAATTCTAACTTAACCACTGCACATTGCAATTAGATGTTTCTATTTAAAAAAGATGTGTGTCCTTTGATATGTCATTCATGTAACATTTCTTTCTTTGATGTTAGTAGATATGTCATTTATGTCCATCCGCCTTCCTATCCATCTGTTCATATATTTCTAAATTATGGAATCTTATTTGCTATTTTTATTTTAGTTTACACAGAAATTATGAAATCTTTTAGCTCTTGTTCTCCATTCGTGCTGTGAATGTAGAAACACCTCTCAACATAATAAAAATGCCTCTTGGCGTAATTAATTAGACCAATTATAAAATTTAACCATAGGATTATGAGTTGAGATAATAAACTAAGAAGTAAACAAGTAGATTTTTTGAAATAATAAAATGGATCAGTGTTACTTAGTTTTGAGTATGACTTGATGGTATAGAATTGCAAACTATTGCTCAATGATATAAAATAACACTTTGATATCAAATTTGACTCTATCGCACTCTAACAAATAACAACCTAAACTTTGCTTTAATCTAGGGTGAACTTGTAGTGCAAAATAGTTCTAGTTCAATTGTGTAGCACAAAATAGATCTCTATGTGTATAATTGACCTATGCTATGTAAAATCGATCTTGAAACTTCTAGGATCCAAAAATTAGGCTGCCTCATCTTCTAATCTCTAGACCTATAGTAAGGAATTAGCAGTATTAATAAACATGTTTGAAGAACTTGCTAGAGTAGGTGATTCTCCCTTGGTTAAGCCCTTAGATTGGCTGATTCGACAACTTATAAAGAATGATTAAAGATTGAATTTTTAGTGCAGAAACATGCAAATATGCTAAAATGTTATTTTTTAAATTCATAAACTTCCTATGCTAGATTGGATTAAATTTGACTATCTATTTAATTTAATTCACACTCCTCTCCCTTAAGGTTTCCATTTTTCTTTTCTAGGTTTCTTCTTATTTGTCATTTATAGTTTTTTTCTTTCATTTCTAAGTTAAATTACTTTCTAGAATATGTAAATCAACTTCATCTTAGTTTTCATTAGTGTTTTGGCTTGTTAGAAAATATTTGTTTTGCAAGGATGAAAAATATTAGGATCATCTAGTTTAATTTCTCATTCTGTTAGAGTAGCAGTAAGTTAATTTCTTTCAAAAAGACTAGTTGTTCCTACTATATTGCCGAAGAGAATATTTGGCTTAGAAAATTAGAATTTTCTTGGTTGAATCAATTTTCCTACACTATAACTAGTTGAATGGATGCAATAAGAGGTGGTTGAGAAGCCAAAACCATTACGTGTTGACAACCACTATGGGTACCTAAATCTTGTGGACATACAAAGGATTTGGTAGAGGGTGGTTGGCTTTGGATTGCTTGGGAATCACAATATTTTTGCCACCCATAGCCAACCAACCAACCTCTTGAGTTGGTGGCACAAAGGACTTAGCCATTGGCCCAGGGACCAACTTAAGCATAAATGGGTATTCCTTGATTTTGTGGCATGGGGCTTAATAACGAAAATAAGTGTTGGGCAAATTGATATAGGTGTGTTTTGAAAAAAAACTCAAGCTACCCACTTGAATCTCTATGGATTATTTAAAGTTAGATGCAAGGTTGACCTCAACACAAATCTATTTGCAGGGTCAAGCATTGAAGAATATCTAGTTGGCTTGTGGCAAATAAAATATTCTAACGACTAAATAATTTGTTCCAAGAGGGCCTACATAGGGATATGGAACCCAAGAAGTCAAACCCAAACAAGGACTTTGAGAGATGCTTGTTCTAAAATTTTATAGTCTTGGGTCTAGGGAGAATGCATCAACAAGATGTTTTGTATGAACTAACATTATGATAGATTTTGCATCATGTTTATTTGTTACATGTTCCTAAAAAGTGAATAAGAAGAATCTCTTGGACAAATTCCTAACCCTAGATAATTTAATGTTGTTGGGCTCCTAGGAATTCTTGACCCAAGAGAGCAAGTATTTTTAGAGGGGCAACAACCCACACAATAAGCAATAAGACTATCTAGTTTCATACTAATTACAAAAAGATTATACATCATTAGGAAAAATAGCATATGGTTCTGGTGACAAACCTTGCTTCATTGTAAACCTTTGTGACAAATTTCAATGCACACTTGAGAGTCCTATTCATTGCCTAATGCAATGGAAGGCTCAACTTTAGCCATTATAAAAGTCGAGTGTCATCTAAAGGGCGAGAGTATGGATGAATTAAATGCATCGCATTCTAGAATGTCCTATAAAGATGGTTTGACGAGTGCAACAAAAGGGAAACTAAGATGCAAAAGTTGAGCATAAAACAATAGAGGCATTGCCATGTAGACAAAGGAAATTGGTTAGAAGAAATCATACTATCAAATAGTTTAACCCCAAAACATGTGACTGTGACAAAAAAAGCCTATATAGGAATATAAATTTAGTGGAAGGTAGAGATGTTAATGGTTCAATTAAGGAATATATTGCATCATATCTTAGATATGAGACTGGTAGATGGACAAAAACTAAGGAGGAGTGGAAAACAAGAAAACACCTATTTTGCAACAAGAGAGTGGTGGAGACAGAATGACACTACGTCATGGAATAAGCTACAATGACATATGTATCAAGTATGAAGAGAATTTAAGAGTTTACAACCTAATTGCCTTATTTGAGATGACAAGATTAGAAAAAACAAGCAATGTCTTGATCAAGATCTATAATAAATCTAACATAAAAAAAAATTAAAATTTTTATAATGTTAGTGGTCCTTGTGTGTTATGATCATGCTTTATATATTATTCTTTGATTTGGTCTCATGAATTATTAAAATCTTTTTTTCATTGATTCTCTTACACATTTGAAAGAAATATTTGTATGAATATAATTTTTAACCAATGAAGCTTCTTAGGAAAGACTTGCTTACTCTAAATGACGAATATACAACGCAAATAAATAACTGAAAGCAACGCTTCACTATCTAAGATGTGAATGCAAATTCACGACACTCCAACAAATTTTCAAACGTGTAAGGTGTAGATTCAGTTGCAGTGCATGCACCCCGTTCCGTTGACGGAAATTTGCGCCATGTTAAGTAGCCAATTCTATTACTAAAATTATATCTGACGTATTCTGACATAGGTTTGACCGGGGCACTTCTGTTATCTAGACCGATTCCATCAACACGTCTTTATTTTATTTTCACTCCATCCAATTTCGTCGTATTCAAAAGAATCTTCCATCTGAAACTGAAGAGAATCTTCCTATCTTCCTTCTCACCCCCAACATTATTTCTACTTGTTTTCTCTGTTTGCTCACTGTCTTACCATTGTTTTCTTTCCTGCCTACCCTGCATCTTCCGAGCTATTATCAATCACTCTCTCCTTTGTTCAATTCAATTCAATTCCATGGCAACGGCGAATGAGATTAGCAATGCCTTTCAGAAAATTCTGCCCCCATCTGCATCTGCATCATCATCGTCTTCAACACCAACAAATAAGAGCTACGATGTATTCATAAATCATCGGGGCACTGACACCAAAATAACGCTGGCCGCCTCTCTCTACCATGCCCTCGGTTGAATGGGACTTAAAAGTTTTCTTAGATAAACCAGAGCTTGAGCTGGGTGATTCCATACCGTCTGAAATAGAAAAGGCCATGACTACTTGTTTCCTTCATATTGCCATACTTTCACCCAAACTATGTACAATCTCCTTGGTGTTTGGCCGAGCTATCATTTATGGTCAAAACTGGCAACAAAATCATTCCTGTCTTCTACAATGTTGACCCCAAAGATATCCACTGGATTTGTGAGGGAAAAGGAATCTATGCTGATGCATTTTCCGACCCTAAAACCAAGGCCAGATATACTTCAGAAACGCTTCAGGACTGGATAAGGGCGCTGCAAAAGGTTTCATATCTTTCTGGCTACATTGTGGAGAATAATTAGTAAGTATTTAATTTACTCCTTTATTTTTATTACATGTTATGATAGGTTGAATTATCATGATGTGTAAATAGTCATCATCTTCATCATGTGAACAGATAAAGAACTACCACTTTGTTGGCCACTAAACATATCTTCAATAGACCATGAGCTATTTGATAGACAAGGACCAACAACCTCATGATAAGGTTTAAAAACATGTGAATCAAAGTTAGATAAAGCAAGGGAAGCAACAAGTAGGATTACCCTTAAGTGGATAAGGATGCCTAGCATTCGAGATACACTTAGTAGGGATAAAAAGTGGACAAACATTAAATGATAGATCATAAGATGATATCACTAGGTCCACACTATCCAAGTCATGTGCACTAGGGATAGAAAAATAGGCTATGAAAGCATGTAGGAAGGTCATAAAAGAAATGCAAAGAAAATAAGATGAATCAAACCATTGCAAATATTTAACACTCAAAGTAAGTCTAAACTCACTAATCAATAAGATATCATCATATAATAACTTATAATTACCAAGTAAAATTAATTTCATGTGTAAAGAAGCATCTGTAGAACCATTACAATCATCATGGAACAAATCTTCACTAAGACTCATAATATCATCATGTAATGAATAAGAGTGTGTAACAAGATCACTCTCATCCATGTATCATTGAATTAGTTATGTCATTATGTATAACATTAGGTAACACACATAAATCATTATCACAAGGTGTATCATCAAATGAGTGTGGATTTATGCCAATAGACAGAGCTATTAAAACATATAAGAGAGATATCATTATGAGTTGTGACAATATCATGAACTAGAGAAGGAATATGCTCACTAGGTATATTATCACATGAGTCAATATCCCTAGATGTATCAAGTGTATATAGGAATAGAGTAATAGTTATATCAATATCATAGACCACAAAAGACACATTTTGTAAGATGTAGTGACATAAGAAGTGAGAATGGTAAGGAAGGAGAGAGAACATCCTTAATAAGAAAAAGTAAATCACTTTCAAATCTAGAAATAAGAAAAAAGGTGGTATATCAAATCTAAAAATGAAACCGTAAGGAGGAATCAAAGGTTGGGTTGGCTAAGTAAAAGCAAAGTAACATAATGAAGCACAAACCCTAGATGGAAAGATGTAGTAATGAAGTAGCAATAAATATGAACACGAACCTTGATAAGATCTTAAAAATGATAGTGCAATCAAAGAATGTAGATCTAAAACCCTAAATGAAGGTATAAGCCTTAGTGTGGTGTAATATCAAATGGGTTCACCAAAAATGTAAAGAAAAATACTTTTTCTATGTAAATCTAAGCTAGATACATAAATTCACACAAATGAAGTACAATTAACTTAGATTAATTAAATGATAGATGGGAGTGGATAATTCTACAATAAAAATATGAATGGAAACCTAGGAACTTATTATATAAGAAATCTAATGAAGAATTAAGCCTAATGCTAAATAGAAATCAACCATTAGATTATAGAAAAATTGGATTGCCTTGATATGCTCATTACTTGGAACTCTAGCAAACCTAAAATTGTTTGCTGGTTAATTCCATAACTATGGATCAATTCATGTGGTGTGATATGCTCATTACTTGGAACTCTAGCAGACCTAAAATTGTTTGCTAGTTGATTCCATAGCAGACCCTTACTTTGGTGAAATACATACTTTTGCAACCTAGTTCACTCCAAACTCTTTTTTCTATTAATGCTTAAGGATTGGTGGTATTTATAGACACATTAAGGAAATCATTGGATTGTAAGGGTCAAGTTCTCCTAGGTCAATCCCCTTAATTATTGGCTTCATGGTCATGATAAAGGTTGGCAAAATGCAAGTAGGCATGCAAATGAGCTAGATGATAACTTTGATGCAAGTATTCATTTTTTAATGCTCCAATTCAGATGTTCCTAGGAATTCTCCTTGTAATGCTAAATATGCTTGAATGATAATCAAATCTTTCTAGATGTGAATTAATTTCCAAATGAATATCTTTAAATACCAAGACATAACAAATCGTCTCACAAACATGTACTAAGTAAGCTCCCAATGACTTTTGTAGAAGAGTGGGAGTTGCCAATTTTAATTTAAAATTTTTAGTTTTGGATCTAATTGCATCAAGTGAGATTTCTCCTATGCATTGTAAAAATAACGAGGAATGTTGAGTATCGAGGTAGGGATTACAAACATGGAAATGTGAACTGATGATAAGGTGAATGTGTGGGAATAGGTCTAAATAGAATAGGGATAGAGTCGAAAGTATGATAATGTGTTAAAAAAGAATAAATGAAAGTGACTAAGAATCAGGAAAAGAGCCAAACTTAACACAAAAGTGTGCCATTTATATTACTATATAGAACTGTACAAAAACATTCCCTTAAAATGAGTCCTAAACTAAATCAAAATTGACATGAAATATTACAATTGTCTAACTTAACATTTCTTTATAAGTATTAATTATAAGTAAGAGACCTCTTCATTTATCTTGATTTCTTTCTTCTTTTCACTACATACAAATTGTACAACCATCGGTTCACATACATGAAATTAAGATTTCCCCTCTTAATTATATTAGATGCTACTATTATTGAGATAATAGATTAATGTTCAACTACAAATAATATATCAAAATAATGTTGTTCCAAACTAAAATACATATTTCTTTTTGCTAGATGTTAAATATGCAATTTTTTAAAAATATTAATTTGGAAGCGCTATTAATAAATAAATGTTATGCTTGCATAGAAACTATTGTTATAAAGAAAATATTAGACATAGAATGTATTATGAATAAAAATTAAAGGAGATTTGTTAAAATTATTTTGGATTTGTAAGTCCTCGTCTTCTTAAAGATTTTTATCTCTTTAATGCAATGAATATCTAAAGATGTTTCTTTTAGTTATTTATTTTGAATTTGTAAAGCGTTTAACCATATCCATCCAATGTTAAATAAGTTATATTAATTTATTATTAAAATTTGTCTTAAAAAGTTGGTTAATGATTTTTTTTTGGGTGCAGTGGTGAAAAACATTTGTTGAAGACTATTGTAGAATGTATATTGAAAGATTCTAAAAAGACTTTATTAGTGAAAGAGAAATATATTGTGGGTCTTGATGATGCAGTACAAGATTTTGAAAGAAGAGTGTTAGAGTCTTCTGAAAATGTAAAAATTGTGGGGATTGTTGGTATGGGTGGCTGTGGAAAAACCACACTGGCCAAAGAATACTACAACAAGAAAAGTTTGTCAATCTATAGAAGCAGTTTTCTTTCCAATGTGCGGGATGCAGCAGCTAAAAAAGATTTACATAACATGCAAAAAATGATGTTACAAGATTTTGGTTTTCACAAAGATGATTTATCATTGATAATGTAGAAAGAGGAAAAGAAATCCTAGCAATGCATTTGAGATCTCTCCAAGTGTTTATCATTTTGGATGATGTAGGTCATGAAGACCAATTGAATGCTCTAGTACCAGTAAGTGATAGTCTTGGATGGGGTAGTGTAATTGTTGTCACAAGTCGAGAATCTAATGTTCTTAAAAGATGGGGAATCTCCTCCATTTACAGAATGAAAACATTAAATTCTGAGTATTGCAGGGAACTCTTATGTTGGCATGCTTTCCTACAACCCTCTCCGTTGTGTGGATTTCAAAGTTTGGTTGAAATTTTTTTAAATGTCTGCAAAGGATTACCTTTATCCCTTAAGATAATTGGAGGACTACTTAAGGGAAAGCCCACGGAATATTGGAATTCTTTACTAAATAAGGTCTCCAGATCATTGCCCGAAGATATTAAAGGCATACTAAGTGTAAGCTTTAATGAACTAGATAAGGAAGAACAAGAAATTTTCTTAGATATAGCTTGTTTCTTCATAGGAGAGCAAAAGAGTTTAGCCATTGTAGTGTGGGATGGGTCGGGATGGAGTGGAGCGTACAGTTGGGATAGACTTGAGAAATAAGTGTCTGGTTGAGGTCGATAAGAGCAACTGCATAACAATGCATGATCACCTGAGGGATTTGGGAAAAGAAATTGCAGAGACAAGGCCACCCTACCGGCTTTATTCACCGCAACAAATTACCAACATTAAGAAACAGCAGCAGGTGAGATAAATATCTTCTATCTTCTTTTATATTCTATCCAATTTCTTATGTTAATCTACCAGCTTAGTTGTTTTCTAAGCTTCTTGCCTTTTCCATTTTTCAATTCAGAAAATATCTCTGATTCGGGGGATTAAAGGGGAAACAGAAGAGTTTTATAGAGAGCAGATTGTGAGAGGCTCTGGTACACCTTCTTACATTACACCTTTTCAAGATTGTATTGAGCTTCTGAAAGGCTCTGGTACACCTCCACTTGGATTGGAAATCATTCTTGTTAAAAATATGGAAGTTACAGACGAATTGCCGGCACTATCAGCAGACCTTGTCTGGCTGCGATGGGTCAGCTTTACGCAGAGAGCTCTTCCGTCATGGCTTTCGTTGAAGAATTTAAGAGTTTTAGAGCTTCATAACACTATGATTTCAGACCTACCGTTGAGAGACACTGCCGATGTAAGTATTCTCGTTTTCCTTAAATGTCTTATCTTTGTTGAACTATTTTGTCTTAATCAAATGAGAATTGTCTGCAGCCCCCCTTGGAGATAAGAGAGCTGATTATGGTTCATGCCCCAAATTTCCTGGGATTTCCGAGGTCAATAGGACGTGTGAAGGACTTGAAAAAGATATCCTTTCATGGAGTCCCGATTAAAGATCTACCAGACGAGTTCTGTGATCTCCAATCACTGGAGCACCTCGTTTTAGTTAGATGTCTGACATCACTGCCTAGCAATTTTGGCTATTTGACAAACCTTCGGCATCTAGATTTGAGGGATTGCCCGTTGAAGGAGTTGCCCGCCTCTTTTAAAAAGCTCAGCCATCTGCAATATGTTAATTTAGCTCGTTGCAAGAAGCTCACCTTCAGGGCAGACATTCTGGAAAATATGACAAAGCTCCAGACTTTGGATTTTACGGTATGTATGAAATTGCTTGAGTTGCCTCTGCATATCACAAATTAGGGATCACTCAAAGAGCTCCATGCGGTAGGGACGAGCTTAAGCAAATTGCCAGATAATATTGGTCAACTCAGCAAAGTAGAAGTGTTGAGTATAGGAAGCAGTTTGTTGAAAAGTTTGCCAACTTCTATAGGGAATTTGTCCTCATTAACTAGTCTTGATATTGTTTGTGATAAGTTGAAATATTTACCTGAATGTATAGGGAATTTGTCGTCCTTGATTAGGCTTTCGATTAGATACTGTGAAAAGTTGGCATCTCTGCCTAAGTGTCTGTCAGAGTCTTCTTCGTTGTGTAACCTCAAATATATAAAAGTGATGATAACTGATGTGTCGAGGATATCAATCTCCCAACAATGTTGCCCCACCCTAGAAACCCTCTCATTTCAGTACAATAACCCCTTAGTAGAGATTGAAAGCTTGCCAATATCAGTCAAGGACATAGAACTGAGCAGGTGTCGAAAGCTGAAACGCATAAGTGGTATTTGTGGTATGAAAAACCTTGAGAAACTGTGTATAGAGTACTGTGGGGAGGAATTACATGAGCTTCTAAATTTGGCAGAACTAGTTTCACTCAAAACATTTACGATCAAACAATCTGATAAACTCTTTAAGAAAATACAAGGTGTAGAAAATTGCAGGTCATTGGAGACGTTGAAGATATACACTTTGTGGAAGGTGCCACCTATACAAATTCTGGGGCATATGGAAAGATTGAGGACACTACATCTCTCAGCAGCATGCCACATATCAGCATTTGCACCTTGCCTCCAAACTATAAAGGTAATGATAGTCTTTACAAAAATATAAAGGTAATGATAGTCTTAACAAAAATGAACTTATTATTATGATGTAATAAGTGTTTGTTGATTGATTATATTGCTTGCAGAAATGGCCATCCGAAACTATAATATATGCAATGACGGAGCGCAGCGGGGAGTCAGTTGTGATGTCATTTCAAACGAATGTTCATAGAGACTTTAAATATGACAATCAGTTGAGTTTAAAATGCCAGCAGCCTCTTTCTTCCAACAGGGCAGTGATGGTGTGTTTTGCAACAAATTCATTTTCCGAAGACACCCTTCTAAAGTGCAGTTATGGATATGGAAATTGGTACGAAATGGGGATGGATAAAGGGAATTGGATATGGGTGGGTGTTTTCACACAAGGAGTGGCAGACCGGTACACACTATATAAGCCTCAAAGTTCGAACGGGAGCCGTGATGAAGTGGGTGGACGATTATTGATGGACAGCGAAGAAAGAATTATGAAGGCTTTTTATAAGTTTTTGTTACCATGAGGTAAGATTTTTTATATTCCAAGTTATATATAAAGTTAATGGTTTTAAATGTAAGTGAAAAATAATTGAATTTTTTAATTGTATGAAATACACAATTTCATACTATTTATAATTAAAAAATATAATTATATATATTTTTATTCGTAAGAGATATTAGATTATGTTGAAAATTTCAAAAAGGTTTACATCTTTTGTCTTTTCCCTGATTGGCATAAAGAGACCCAAATTGTAAATATCCATCTTCTATAACCGACCCTATATCACTTATCCTAGACCAGATATACAGATATTCATCAAAATGGCCACGTAGGGCCGATTCAACCTTTTGCCTTCCCTGAATTATACAAAACAAGGTTTCATATTGAAATTTGAAAGCCCTAACCCTAAGACACTTGTCCCTGCATCTATGATCATAACAGAATACTAAAAATCACATATGACAACTTAATTCAGGCATCACCATTTTCCTGGATGTAGTGCTTGAACTTTGCAACCCAGGCGAAGTCTTCCACAAGAACCATATGTAGCATTTTCTTTAGGAAATTTACACCAACCATGCCCTTCTCCTGGTGCATCAACAAATCCGCACCCCTGAAGTCAAGGATGAAGGGGTAATATTTCACAATTTCTCCTAGTATGTTCAAACGCTCCATGTCACAGGGTCGAGGCACCCCTGCACCTAGTGTACCAACCACCAACACCTCATCGAGGCCACCTAGTAGGTCCACTTTGATCATTATTTGAGCAATGGAATCCACCTTTGCTTTTGGTGTGTTTAGGTCTAGCAACGATGCCACAAACCTTGAAGCAATATTTTTATCAACTCTATAGCACTCCCTCTCTTCCAAAAAAGCCCTTCCCAGAATCAGCACATGGCTTCTACCATAAAAAAGTCATTTTTCAGCAAAACCCTCTT
Organism: Cunninghamia lanceolata; assembly: GCA_027924645.1. Classification (NCBI taxonomy): domain Eukaryota; kingdom Viridiplantae; phylum Streptophyta; class Pinopsida; order Cupressales; family Cupressaceae; genus Cunninghamia; species Cunninghamia lanceolata. Next base: position 10,561,132 of record BSBN01001272.1, on the reverse strand, counting down.
AAGACATTGCTCGGTAACCTTCCCTAGGAATGTCATTTGTCTCATTTTACTAACTAGACGAACTAGAGTGTTCATTCCACCACAAATTACACTTTCAGCAGACATATATAAAATGAATTTTGACCCTTCTGTCATTTTGTCTAGGGAATAGCAAATTTATAAACGTGCAGGGATTATCTGTTCCAATTCTTTTACAAGTACTTATTGAGAGAGTGTCACACACTTCTATTAGAGTGCTTCATGTGATGATAACCAAATCCATCCTCTAACCTGAAAAATATCTTTCCTTCCTCTCTAGTTTTGAAAATTATTTATTAAGCTGCCTTGGAATGTCTTCTATCTTTTCAAGTGCATATTTGTAAAATGATTACCCTGGGTCCCATCAACTCATCCTGAAGCACCTAGAGGAATCATTTATCATTAAGAGAAGTGCTCTCTCTCATTCTTCAAAGTTTCTCAACTGAATGCTTGCTTGATTGCCAAATAATGATTTACTGCCACTTTGGAGGTCGCTTTCCCTTCTAAAGTTGCCTCTAAAATTTTTATCTTAATTATTTTTTTGATTAGTTTTCCACAACATCGATGTCGAAAACTATAATTACCTAGACCTTTTGTGACTTAGAGATTTAACTTGACTGTTGTTCCAAACAATTGCATTTTCTAGCAACCCTTATGAAGCTCTCTTTTCGAATTGCTCAATTTATCTCGAGAGGCCAACATTCTTTCAAATTATCCCCATTTGCTCCCATGTTGGCCAATACATCTTCTTCCCTATTCCCTTCTCGATATGTGTGGTTGACCACAAAATTTTTGAATCCCTCCAACTATTTAATAACCACATCCAAGATGTTCCTGAGTTTCCAATTCTACAATTGTCCAGTTCTAATTGCATTAATTACTACTGTGGAGTCTCCTTCTATTATTACTTGTTCTAATTTCAACTCCTAGAAAAAATAGATTCCTTGCAATAGTGCCTAGGATTCAATTGCATTATTTGTCCCAATAGGAAGAGCCTTGGTCAATTTTCCAATCACTTTGCCATTCTAGTCCCTTATAATATAACCTGCTCCGGAGAGCTCAGATTACCCCTAGCAGCTCCATCGAAATTTAATTTGTACTAGCCAACCTTTGGAGCCTTCCACTCCACATTCTTCCTAGCTTCCTTCACTTTTTTTCCTCCTCCCAAGAAGGGGGGAACTTTTAGTCCATGCCGCTCTTTCCTCATTATAACATCCCATTCTGTAAAATTAGCATTTCTCTAGTTTTGTCCATTTATTCTAATGTTCACCACTTCCATAATGGCTACTTCCAACTTGTTCATTAGTGAAGAGATCAACATTTATTTGTCTTGAAAAATCATCTTGTTCCTTTCTTTCCATACTTCCCAGATCAATAAGGATGGACTAACCACCCATAGGCTAGAAAATAGTTCCGAATTGTTTAACACTGGCCATGCTTGAAACAAACTAAGAATATCCTCTAGCAATGTACTTTTCCAAGCTAGCTTAAAGCACACAACCATTGTCAACATTCTTGAGTAAAGGGGCAATTAAGAAGCAGATGATTTCCTTATTCCTCTGCATTTTTACACAAAATGCATCTAGAAGGACCATAAAATCCCATCTTCACGAATCTGTCTGCTGTCAGAATCATATTTTGAATAGCTACCCAAGCAAATGTTCCTACCTTGGGTAAATAATATTTGTTCTAGTAGATGTTAACCTGTATCTAAAAAGAAGATTCCACTTCTTTTTCCAGGATTATGTATCCATCCTTAACATTACACTCTCAATTTTTCACTCCATTCCATATTAGATAGTTCCTCCCTTCCTTAATGAATCTCTTTCATGCAATGCTGATTCAAATTTAGAAGCCATCTCATTTGAGAATTCCAATCTTCTCACATCTTTCCATTTCCATTGTGTAATCCCATCAATAATGCTCTCAACTAGATAATCCCTTAAATGATATCCCCATCTTTGCTTTGTTGCTTCCCTGACTTGATCCAATTCTCTTCTTCTATCCAATCTTGGTAACCCCCCAATGAATCTTCTCAGAAGAGGGTAGTCCTACCATCCTTGATGTCCCAAGTTAGGAGATTTGAGACAAGATCTCTACAGTTTCTCATAAAATTTTAGATTCTTGACCCCGTGGTAAGGGTTCTTGACTTGAAAATGATTATTTCCCCTAGGTCAAGATATTTTGTTTTCATTATCTTTACCCACTTTAATTCTTGGTTTGCATAAATCTTCCAAACCAGTTTTACTCCTAGTGCCTTATTCTAGAAAAGTAAAATTTTCAATCCCACTCCATATGCATTCTTTGCCTTGCATATTTTATCCCACTTGATGAGGGGGTATTTATTCTAATCACTGTTCCCTTGCCAAAAAAACCTTCTCATTTTTTGATTTATCTTTGTGCTTACCTTAGCTAACATTGGAAGACAAGGCATCATGCATATAGGTAATGCAGATATCAAAGCTTTTAACATTGTTATCCTACCTACCCAAGAGAACCATCTGCCTTTCCATGAAGCTAACTTGTTATCTACTCTTGAAGCCAAAGAATCCCAGAGTTTACCTAATTGCAGTCCAGCCGCTAGAGGAAGACCCAAGTACTTGCAAGGCAACTTTCACTTTTTGAAGTTTAACACTATCAGCATCTGATTTTCTAATCTTTGATTTGTGAAGAAGAAAAATACATCTAATTTCTCTTTGTTAACCTCTTGTCTAGAAGCCACTAAATAGTCATCCAGAATCCTTTTGAAGTTCTGTGCTTCCCTAATTTGAGCAGCCCCAAACAACATTATGTCATTAGCGAATTGTTGATGTGTTATAACATGCATTTCCTTGGTCACTTGGATGCCTTTCACCTTCCCTTCCATCGAGGCTTTACTTATAGATCTTCCCATGACTTCTACCATTATGATAAATAAGAAAGGATATAATGGATCTCCTTGTCTTAGCCCTCTTAAAGGTCCAAAGAAACCTTTCGGAGAGCCAATTATTAAAACAAAGAATCTTGGACTAGCAACACAATTGAAGATCCAATCCAACCAGCTCTTATTGAATCCAAATGTGTCCATCACTTTAAACAAGAATCTCCAATCTACCCTGTCATAAGCTTTTTTGATGTCCAGTTTTATCAACATGTTCTATTTCCTTAATGTTTGTGTTGAATGTATAGCCTCTTGTGCTATTATTACTCCATCTAGAATTGTTCTTCCTGGTACAAACCCTGTTTGTTCCTCTGAGATTATATTTGTGAGAATCTTTTTTATTCTGTTTGTTGCAACTTTGGCCATAATTTTGTATATTGTATTACAAAGGGCTATTGGTCTAAATTCGTGTAGACAGCCTGGTTTTTCTTTTTTGGGTATAAGGGCTATAAATGTGTTGTTCATTTTTTTTAATACTTTTCTCATCCTTCTGGAATCCTCTATTGCTTTAGTTACTTCAGCTCCTATAAAATCCTAACATTTTTGGAAGATGTAGGCTAGAATCCATCTGGTCCAAGGGCCTTATCCAAATGAAGTCCATCCAGTCAAGGGGCCTTATCCAGATGAAGTTGAAACATAGGTTCTTTGATTTCAGCCTCTGTGAATCTCTCCATAAGCATCTTATTTTGACCCTATGTTACTAGTTTTGGAATGTTTACCAATGTTTGTTGTTCAATCCTCCTTGATCCATTCCAATTGTTCAACAGATTCTAAAAAAAACTTACTGCTTCAAAAATATTCTCCTCCATTTTCTCCAACTTTCTGCCATCCACTGACTTGATACTAAAAATTTTGTTGACTTCCGTCCTAGCTTTTGTTGCATTATGAAAATACTTCCTATTTTGGTCTCCTTCTCTAAACCATAACTCTTGAGACTTCCGTCTCTAATAAATTTCCTCTTTTGCCAAAATGTCCTCTTGTTTGCTTAAAAATTCTTTTTCCATCTTGTATTTTGTATCATCCATGCCTTCCGCCATCACTTCCTCATTTAGTTTCTCCAATTGCTCTTCAATTCTCCTTTTCTCTTCAAAGATGTTTTTGTAATTAGTCTTGTTCCAATTTTTTAGTTGTTGTTTCACTATTTTTAGTTTTTTTGTTATAATAAACATCTTTGATCCCTCTATTTTCACTTCACCCCACCACTTCTGAATTAGAGGCATTAAACTCTCATCTCTTTAGTACATTTTTTTGGATTTAAAGGGGCATCAGATTGATTTTCTTTCCCCCTTAATGTCTAATTGTATTAGGTAGTGGTCTGAGCTTGATATTGGCAATATATTAATTTTAAATGTGAATGGAAATGAGCCTTAATTTCCTCTAAAAAGATATCTATCCAATTTTTCTGATATGTTACAAAAGCCAGTTCTTCTGTTTGTCTAGGTATAAATTCCATTTGCCATGTGTATTTCTATGAGAGAATTTCTCTCTATGAATGCCTCAAAGTCTATTTAAGATTGAAGTTTCCTAATTGTCCCTCCCCTTTTGTCTATTCTTAAAATTGCATTAAAGTCCGCCCCAAGATACAAAAATCTCATGCCAAATTATTGCACTTGGTTTCTAATTCCCTCCACAATTCTCTTTTTTGTATGCATTATGAAGGACCATAAACATTGAAAAGAAAAAGCACAGATCAGATGTTAAACTTCTCACCTTACAAACCATCTAATGTTTGGTTGAGTCCACTTTTTCTAGCACCATTTTCTGTTGTTCCTAGATCGTCAACAATCCACCTGAAGCACCTTCTGCATGGACTGTCTCCAATTTCCACATCCTTAACTTTGATCCAAGTTGCTCCACTTCATCCTCTTGTAATTTGGTTTCCTAGATTAGTAGGATATCTGCCTGCGACACCTCCAGTTGGTGTCTAACCAAGCACCTTTTATTAGAGGCATTTAAGCCCCTAACATTCCAAGATATTATTCTCTTTATTCCTCAGAAGGGGTTTCCTCCTACCCTGGCTTAAGCATCTCTTTGATCTTCTTCTGCCCTATTGCTTCTCCATCTAGTTTCCTCTTTTCTTGATTTGGAATCCTTCCTCTCTTTTTGTTGTTTCCACAATCTTGGGATTTCCTGCATGCCTCACTTTGTGAAATGCCTAAATTTCCCCCTCCTCCTAGTAAGATATGCCATTCTACATATTATTTGTGGAGAGGAAGCCTTCTCCTACCTCCCAGTCATTTTCTTCTTGCCCCAGCACCTGCTCTGCAGCCCATTCTTCATCCAAGCTTTCTATTTCAAGGTTCTTCTACCGCCATACCTTCCTTAGCTTCCTTGGCCAGCTACACAAGTTTGCTTCCTAATTTTATTATGGAATTGATGTCTTCTTCCTTGAAAGTATTGCCTAGCATAGTGATTATCTCTGATAGTTTCTCCTCCAAAACTTCCTTATGTTCTACCACTTCTTCTCTTTGTTGTTTTGCCTCTTCATCACTCTTTTTGTCTTTAACTTCATTCACTTGGGAGTCTGGGGTTGGTTACATTGGAATCTCTTTTTCCTTAGTTGCCTCTACTCTATCCAAATTTTCATTTTCAAATGTGTGTCCTTCCAATTCTGTCCTATCCATTTCTTTCTTTTTTAGCTGGTCTCTAAAGCTGAGAACCCTAATTTTTTAACCTTCTAGGTTTGGATCATTATCATACTTTATTTCCATTTACCCTGCTTCGTTATTATTTCTATCTCTTTCCAATGTGTGTTGTTTGGTTTGTTTTCCACACATATTGTCACATGAGTCCCACCTCGATTAGGGTTTTCCCTTTCTTCTACGCAGATAAATTTTCCCAATTGATTTCCTATTTCCTTTATTGTTTCAGGCTCCCAGAATTCAATTAGGAGATTAGATAGTTTTAACCAATCCTAGATTTTATCCATATTATGCTTGAACAGATCAAAGTTTGCTTCCCAGTCTCTTATGTAGAAACTAAAACCATCCATTATCCAAATTCTATTTTGAATTTCTTGTTTGACTTTTTGCGAGGGGCAGATTACAAAGAAAAAATTGTTTGCCAGTAATTTAAATTGTAACCCTTCCCTCCATCGATTCGTCCACCAATTCATCAAAAAATTCCAATTCAAATATCTTCTAAACCATTTAATCAAAAGGCCATACCTTTCCAAATGCTATATAATTAGGTGCATTATTTTGTCTCCGATCACCAAGGTTTTGGTGTGTGATCCTCTGAAGGGTTCTTTTCTTTCCTATGGTCAATTAATTCTCCATGTCTCTCCTTACCGCTTGCTTTGGATGTCTAGCCTTCCTTTTGTGGCAAAGTTTCTCACTCTCCAGTCTTTGCCTATTGGTATGACATTTGCTCCTGATGCAGCTGAAGGTTTTGATCTGAATTGTGTGAAGCTCCTCTTCACTTTCCATTTATCATTTTTCCAAATCCCAAATTCCTTCCCCTTTGGGCGATCTAGATATCTATGGGTCCTAGGGTAAAACCCTTGTTTTCTTTCATACCTTAGCCTCTAATTCTAGTCCTTCTGTAATGTTTGGATTCTGTCCTATCCTCTCCATAACCCATCGCACCATTCTTTGCTTGTCACTTGAATCCTAACTTGTTCCATTGGGAAGGCTCTCTTCGCCTATGCATCCCAGTCTTCCACCTCTGCCCTCGCTCCTTTGCCTGCTCCTACAATTTCTTGATCAAAAAATACAAATATTATTGAAATGTAAAAAAAAATATATTAATTATATTAAAAATAAAAATAAGTGGAATGGCTTAATACTTTCAAATGCTTTGACAATAGATTTTATGTTTGAGAAACTTCAAGCCCATGATTCTCCTAAAGCTATTGTTTTAATTTATATATTTAATATTCTTTGACATCCGCACAATGTAAATCCTTCATCTACAAAGGAGATTGCTTCAAATATTTCTGCTTACATCAACAAACTTGCCTATATGAGTTAGTTGTAAATATAATTCCTTCAATTTTGGTTTTAACATACATTTTTAATGAAGAAACAATAATGGTTAAGGGTAAGTGCACAAAGATGAGGGAACAAAAGGGGGTCTTAAGATGCCACTTTTTTTTGAAATAAGGAAAGACTGATGTTGGATGAGAAATTGAAGATAGTTACACTCAAAATTTGAAGATACAACAAAAGCAGGAGTCGTAGTACTTTGAATCTTGTTTCTAAACTACTAATTTTTTTCAAAAATGGTTGAGATTAAGGGGTTCAAAAAGGGGGAGCACACAAATTGGTCCTATTTTTCTCAAAAAACATAATATAGCGTTTGGTGTGCTCCCCCTAAAATGTTAACTTTTTTTAATATTTCAAAAATCACTTCGGTGAGAGATTAGCTAACACCATGTAGTTTATCCTTGATTTTTCTGATAATGTTTTCATGGAAAATTAATCTTTTACTAATTTTCAAAGTGGACACATCTTGAAAAATAGAAAATTGAATGTGCTCCCCCCCTAAAATTTTTGAAAACTAATCAAGAATCATTTTTTTAATACCCGTAGAATGGAGTCCAGTTTCTAAAAATGTAACTTATTTGAAATTTTGATGAACGGTTAAAAAAAAGTAAAAAATACCAGACACTGGTTTTTGACAAAAAATGGATACACTAACAAAATAAATTAAAGATGAAACCCTTAACATGCTCAAAATGTGAAAAAATTATATGGTTGGATAGCTAATAGAGAGCTTAAGATTATGGTGGTATTTTTTTGATTTTTCATTGAAAAAAGTGCAATCTTGATGGGAGCATGCTCTAGATTATGTGGTTTTTGTTAGAATCTAGAAAAATACGTCCTTGGATGATCTAAACTAAGTCCAATCCTTTGGGTTGGAAGCCCAAGGCAAATCCAAGCCTTAGGATTGGTAATTTCCAATCCAAAGCATAACACGCTAGTATTATGTGAATTCGCATAATGTGAGCATGTTATGGTGAACTAAAACATCTCTCTCTCTCTCTCTCTACTTGCTACCCTCTCTCTCTTTGACCTATCTACCTCCTAGTTTTCCTTTTCCTTTGCCTTTCCAATTTCCCTTTAGATCCCACCAATTTTTCCCTATTTTACTATTCTCCACCTATCCTCTCATCATTCTTCCCATCCAATGAACTTTAGTTTTATCTTGTTTCGATTTCATCCTCCCAAATTATATCCTCATCCCTCTCTGCATGTCCTAGTTTTCTTGTTTCCATTTTCTTTGTCGGAGAGAGAGAGAGAGAGAGAGAGAGAGAGAGAGAGAGAGAGAGAGAGAGAGAGAGAGAGAGAGAGAGAGAGAGAGAGAGAGAGAGAGAGAGAGAGAGAGAGAGAGAGATAGAGGAGACAAAAGGGAGAGATAAGGAGATAAAGAGTGAGCGAGATGTTTAGAGAGATAGGGAGAGAGATTGAGAGGTAGAGGGATGATAGAGATAGAGAGATAACGGAGATATAGGGATATAGAGGTTAAGGGTTGCTTGAGTTTAGGGTTTAGGGGTTTTGAGAGAGAGAGAGAGAGGGTTTTGCATTTATAAAATGCGCTAGCATTATAATGAGAGTGTGTTATAATGCACTCACATTATGAATTTTATGGGACCAAAAAGTCATGTGGTGACTTTTTGGTCCCTCATCTTTGTGGATATATCCTTAATGGAGTCATTTCTCAATCCACATATGAGATGACATAAATTTCCATGTTTAAACCATAGAAGCTAACATTGTAGCGCATCTCTTTTGTTGTTGCCAAACCATAAATCTAATCTAGATAGTTATCAACATCTACACAATTCATCATACAACCCTATGAGGAATTCATCAAAATGACATGGGAATTAAAGCATGTTAGAAAGATGTTGTACACCTTGCATGTTAAAATATTTTATATTTTTTGATTGATCAATACTTCCTTGGGAGAGGTTGTATATGTAATTGTAAATATATTTAATGTTGGTGGTACATTGGGAGGTCATGGTTTAATGCACATATGGTTATTTAGGATCATTGGGTGAATGCATTTATGTTTGAGAACACATGATACTTTCAATATTTTTGTTTGGGGGATAAAATATTGGTGTCAAAATACTTTAGAAAGATTATAACAAGTTTTCTATTATTGCAGGCTCTCTTCCTTATATATTGAAGGACTGGCTAGGAGGTTATTTATACCAGCTTGTACTAGTTGATTCCTTGAGTGTGGGTGTGGATCTCTTGGAAGAGTTTGAAACTTAGAAGTATGTTGTAATTTTTTGGATTGTTGAATAATACATTAGTTTAGCACTTTAGAAGCTAACTTTTTCTTGAAAGTATTTTCCCAAGATACATTAGATTTTCATACTCTTATGTATGCGTTCTTCATTATGATCTTTCATTCTTTTTATTTATTCATATTGTTTTATTTCAAAATATTACTAAAAGTTGTGTAAATTACAAAATTTATGATGTTTTGGTTATAAAATTATTGTGAAGATTGTTTGCATATCTTTATATTACTCATTTTCAAACATACAACTTAATAATTACAACTTCACTATTAATATAATAAATTTTGAAATCTTAAAGAATATGATAAATGTTTTTAAAAAATAAGTTTCATTAACAATAATTGTAAATTATCCACATTCATAAAATTAATTTGGACCCGCTAAGTCTTCCATACATATGACTAGCCTTTTATATTTCGTTAATAATCTAAAATGTGTTGTTCTAAACATCATGTTTAATTCTTTTATTTACAATTTATCTTGAAGTATTTATATTTAAATAATTTATTAGTTTGTTTTGGAATTAGTAGAGCATAGGAAGGGCACCCCCCAAAAATAAAAAAACTAGAAGGTCACCATCTTATATTGGGCCAAATTGTTTCTCCAAAGGCATCTCATTTCTAACCAAGCATGTATTGTTACGAATCTCAAATGACTTTCTCAATCATAGAGATTTTTTGTTTTATCTTTTTATAAATATTTTAAGGAAGAGACTTATGTTTTAATCTAAAACATGTTTTATAGATTAAATTAAAGGTTTCTGACTAATTATTGGTTGATGCCCTTTTTTTGTGATGGAACAAATTCAAGAAAATATAAGAATTTTAAAATATTTTATTAGTTTTTTTTATATGAGATTAGGGAGCACAAGCTTATGTTGTCATCTCTTCGATTGTAATTATTGTTAGAAAAAGGAAATGGTCATATGACAAATGACTGTACAAGGGCTATTTTTAGTACCTACCTTTGACAATACTCTTGTAATAATTTTTTTTTACTTAGTGATTATTTTTTAAAAATAAACCCAATCATAAACAAGTATTTTTTATATCATTTTTTTATAAATTAGATATGCAATTCTTTTTAACCAGAAATATTTCCTAAAATATTTATCACTAATTTAATTGGCTTCTATGTTTTTGGGTAAATTTTGATTGGTTCAACATTTGAGGTCTTATGGGCAGAATTTTTAGAGGATTCACGTTTATCAAATTATAAGCATTAAATTTCGACACTACATCTATTTTTGTGGGGATAAGACTCTATTTTTAATGTGGCATTTTTTAAAATTATAAAATACGGACAGATGTGAATTATTGAATAATGTTGATGGACTCAACTAGGCAGAGTTTGTTAAATGTAGATAGATTCACGTTTTGGTAGAAATAAAATTGTATTTGAAGTGCACAACTGTAATTGAAGTGCACGAACCCCCAAATTTTGGAATCAATAAGTCTCAAACATGAAGGTTCCTATATGTGTTCATATCTTTCACAATTCTACTTTTAATTTTCTTAAAACCCTTTTTCTTAATTGTAGAGCTATTAAATTTGCATCATGCTCCACTATGCTTCTTGATCGCTACAACACAAGCTTGCCATTCTATTGCTGGAGATATGGATCACCTTATTGGAATGGAAGGATTTGAACCCAAGTCATGTTCTAGTATACCCTAATCATTACATCATAACCTTATGACATAGTCACTAGAATTATAAATTTCCCTATCAAGGAAGGGGGATTCAAATCTTGGTCATGCTCTTACAAATGCCCCTATTACCTTGGCACCATAACTCCATTGGCCATATTAATTTTTTTGTTTCTATGCATTGAATCAGATTATTTATCTTACATTTTTCATTTTTTTTTTGCAAACTACTATCAAAATTTTACATCTATGCTTCTATAGAAATGTAGGAATTTGATACTATTTGAACCAAAATTTGGGACTTAGGACATATTCATTTGGGATGACTCGGGATTTAGACTTGAATTTCTCATAGACTCAATCGGTCTTGTTGTTATGGTTAAAACTACAGTTTTTAAGTTATGATGTGCCCATGTTCTAGCAGAAGGTACACACTAGTGGAAAAGATCCTCCAAAGTGGGTGAGCATGGGGATCCTCCAAATTGTCACAAATGGAAGAATATGGGAAACAAGGAACATAATTTTCCTAATAACTTACTTAAAAAAAGTAATGCATTTTTATAATGGGGTTTTGTTGGGGTAGAAAATAATGTACTAGGGACATGAGCATAAATATTATTTTTGTTAAACAATAGTCCCATCAAGGGAGCTTTCCTAGATTATCTTGGAAAGTGTTGGGAAGTATTTTTAGGAGCCTTTTATAGTGAAATGGTTTCTTAAATATTCATGTTTGAGACTTATTACAAATTTTAGAAGAATTGGTTGTTAGCCATTAAGTTTCTTACTCAGAAAAATTCTCTAGTAATGCCTTGTAGCAATACAATTTCTAAGTGGGTGCTACAAAATATCAACATCCCTTCTATAGAATTTGATAGAAATCTTCCTCAAATTATGGAGTGTATGTTTCTACTGACATGTAGGAATTTGATATTATTTAAACCAAAATTTGGGACTCATAATAGATTCATGTGGGATGACTCAAGATTTAGGCTTGCATTCTCATAGACTTGGTTGGTCCTACTGTTATGGTTAAAATTGTAGTTTTCAAGTTACGATGTGCCCATGTTCTAGCAGAAGGCACACACCAGTGAAAAAGATCCTACAATTGAAATCCTATAGAGTGGGTGAGCATGTTGATCCTCCAAATTGTCACAAATAGAAGAATATGGGGAATGAGGAACATAATTTTCCTGATAACTTACTTTAACACAAGTAATACATTTTTATAATGGGGTCTTTGTTGGGGTAGAAAATAATGTACCAGGGATGTGAGCATAATATTATTTTGTTACACAGTAGTCCTATTAAGGGAGCTTTCCTAAATCATCTTGGCAGGTGTTGGGAAGTAAATCTAGGAGCCTTTTGCTATGAAATGGTGCCCCAATTATTTGTGTTTGAGACTTATTACAAATTTTAAGAGAATTAGCTACCCTAAATATTCATGTTTGAGATTTATTGCAAATTTTAGGAGAATTTAGGAGCCTTTTTCTATGAAATGGTGCCCCAAATATTCATGTTTGAGAATTATAACAAATATTCTTCAATCTTCTTTAGAATTGGAATGTTTTGACACTCAAAGAATTGATAAGCACATGGGAGAATGTGGATATGAATCACTTTTTTGTCCAATTAACTTATATACATGAGATGATGGCCAAACATTTACACACATGACATTAAAGTTTTAAATGCCTTCTAGTCACTACGCCCATAAACTAAACCTGCTTCAAACATGACAATTCTTTTCATTTGCTCCTCACCTTGGAATTTATAAGCTGATAACAAAAATGTTTTGATACCCTGACTAAGCTTAGTCTTACATCTAATATGGCAACATGGCAATAGTTTAAGCGGTTCCTTGTAGACTCTGTTAGACAATAATATTCAATCAATAACTTTATTCTTTAGAAAAACTCCTAGAATACTCACTTTCAAGAAATTTTACTAATTGCAAACTTGACAACCAACTTCACCTATGCTTTTCACTGCAATTGTTAATATCTAATGAAATTTATTGAGAATCAATAGACTTAACTAAATCTTTAAAATATAAACAAAGATTTGCAAATCTCATCATATTATATAGAAAACTTTAATAGAAAACTCAAATTCTACGGAGGATCAAGTGTCACAAACTATGACTGACATGATTAATTAAAGATTATGATGAAGTTCAAAGAATTACAAATAAAACATAAATCTTACTGAAATTTTATTAAACTCAGCAACCTCTTTTAAGATTAGGATAATCATTATAAATTATAGTAAAATTTAAATCACTTTAGAGGTTTATGGAGAATTCCCTCTAAAGGATTTCCAACATTCATACTTAAGAATCAATGCATATATTTTAAATTTGATTGATTTGACAAAAAAATTACTCTTAACATTTGTTTCACTCCTATAAAACTTTTGTTGAAGTCCTATATGTGAATAATCCTTATCATAGTACTTGAATGACAATTCACCCTTAGGGACTACTCTTTATTTCAAGAGAATAATAGTTCTAGTCACAACTTAATTACCAAATAGTTGGTGGTTTGCAAAGGATCCTAAATGTATCAAATAAAAGTCAAACAAACTTATTAACATTATTCTTTTTCAACCAAAATGTGATGAATAACATTTATGACATCTTAATATTTCTCAATTACTATATTGTTCATATTTCTAAATTTCTATATATAGATTAAGTGTTCTTTTGTCATATATGAATAAGAACATTTTGATAAGCTTTGTATTTGAACAAATTAGAAAAATATTAGAGGAAAAACAAAATGATCATAATAATAATGATCTTATCATAATTATTAATTACTATTATTAATTACAACAAAGACCTTGCCTTCTCTCCATAATGTGTCAAGTCCCTAATCTTATGTACAAGATCAAAGACACAACATACATATAATAATAATGTATCTACAAATGTTAAATGTAATGCTTGACAATACTTTCATCTAATACTTATTTTGTGCAAGTATTTAATAATGCTTCCTCATTCATTCTTTGTCATATTGAAACTTGACTTAACATTACATATATCCTATTGTGTAAAATAATTCTAGAATAGTTCCAAACTAAAGCAAAATAAACCTTTTGGCAAGGACAAAAAATTAAAGAAGAGCATTTGTACATTAAACTCTTCTTTTCTATAACAAACCCCAACATACTTCCCTATTGTTTCTAGAAATAGATTTTTAAAAATGACATAAAATTTGTTACCCTCTCAGTCTTTTATCAATATCCTCATTACAAATTCAATATTCTAAGATTCAACCTTTCTTTCAAGTAACTTATTATCATACAATTACAATTGTTCTAAAACTATATTATTTTACAATTACAAAGAAAGTTTTATTATTACAATACTATAAAGGCAAGTACTCACCACTACATGGATTTTGTTAAATATCATTCAATTTAATAGTCAAAGGTCAATTTTAAATAATAAAATTAAGACAAATATTTACTATTTTTTTTTATGTATATGCGATATAAAATTACTACTAAATATTTGATCTTTAAACTAAATGACGTTTAAATAAAGTTCTGTAGAAGGGTAATGACACTAGATAAATGATTGAACAAAATGTTGTATAGGTGATACGTATTTGAGGGTATGCAAAATTTTAGCTGAGATTTTTTGAAAAATTTCTAGAGAATGGACTTTTCTTACTATTGGAGCTATGCTTAAATTGCACATAATTCTTGTGAGGAATAAGATAGAATTATTGAAGCAATCCAGACATATCTTTATTAGTGTAGAGTTCTTACTCTACAGTTTGTAGCATCAATTAGCAGTGGTAGTATAGTTTTACTACCGGCTTGGTTATATTTGTTTGTGTTGCAAGTATAGCCTGCGTGGGAATGTGCCAGGTGTTAGCATGGTGGGGTTTTGAAGAAGCGTAAGGAATGATGCTTCCTAAAAGATACGTGGAGTCAACACATGGCAAGGTGTTTAAGAGGAAACAAGATCAATGTCTAGTAGCGGTAGAGTGTTCCAAGTGTCCTCTTCTCAGTCTGCAGTACTCAGGAGTCACGGGGATGTGTCACATATCTTGGGCCTGTATTCTTCCTTTGTGTTTCATAAAGTTTCTAAGTTGCATAGGAAAGTGCCAAGTGTCACTACAATGGGGACTCAAGGAGGAACTTTTAGAAAAGATAATGAAAAGAAGCACCAGTCTATTGTGTGTCCTTTTTACAAATGGAGCGGAGTCTACCATGTGTCCCTTTCTTTAATAGTTTCAATAAGTGTCAAAGTGCAACATAGTGGGCCCAGGATATTAAAAGATAGTTTCTAAGTGAAGCAGACAGTGCCAAGTCTCACGACTGCGGGCGTTTGAAGAATAGAAACAAGAAGAGACTTTAAAAGGAGTGCCAGCCTACCATGTGTCCCAGTTTTGAAACTCACGGGTTTTGCCACGTGTTTTGATCGTTAGTTAAGATTAAAGTAGGAAATAGAGGAGGCAGGATGCACCAATTGTCAATATGGCGCACGTTCTCACCATGTTATAAAAGAAACCAAGCCCAATGAGCATAGAAGCACCACGTAGCAACTTTGAAATTTCTAAGAAGCTTGCTGAAGAGGCCATCTATCCCAACAGAACTAGTAGTGTCAAGGTTGTTTCAGTGACATTTAACCACTCAAAATGCGAGGATGATGTAGGCGCAGATTCAGAAAGTTTTCCTATGCATGACTTTCTCCAGTTCAGTTGTAGGTGGTTAAGAATCCTAATGGCAATAAGTGTCTCAAGCCCCATCTTTCTTCTATAAATAGGGGAATTTTGTAATTGATAAATATATAGATAAATACAGAGATAGTGTAGATGAAAAGGAGATATAATATAAGAGATTTTTGTAGTGTGACTGGAATATATCATTTTTCCTTCACAACTATTTCAAGAAGAAAGCATCATAGATCTGTGCATATTTCTGTGCCTCATGTATTTTGTTGAATCCATTAATGAAAGAAGCTTTTGTTCTGTGCCATGTGGTGATATTTTCTGCATCTTTATTGCAGATTCTTTAAGTTTAGCCTTTGATTTTAAATTAATTTTATAACCTGTTTATGTTAATCATGCTCATTGCTCTTTAATATAGCATAAATCATAAGGATTTAACCACTGTGGTTGTAGAGAATTAAAAGATAAGTTTGGTGCATCACCTTAGGAGTTTTATTATATTGTATCTGTAATCTTGTTTCTTCTTCCCTTTCCAAAGATTCATCGAAAAGGAAGAGCTAGCTTCTGTAAAATCTGGAGGTTGCTTTAAGAGTCAATCCCACATTCTTGAAGCTTCCCATGTTGGTGATGGATTATGCCTAAAAATTTATACATCAATAGTTTTTGGCACGCCTGGTGGGACCTTTTCTTGATTCTTGATCAAGAAAGTATGAGCCAGAGATCAGGGAGAAGTCAAAGCTATGGACCAATCACTAGAGCTCAATCAGCTGCTAATCCAAGAATCTTGTTGCCACCTTTAACAGCCACTCCAAGGAGAAGAGTAAATAAATCATCCAGAGTACTAGGAATAGCTATGGCAACACCTCCTCCTAATCCACCACAAAACTTTATAAATTGGAACAACAAAAGTCCCCTTGTTCTCCCAATGCCACCAGATACCTGGGATCCAATTCCTGCCAATGCTTTGAAAGCATTACCCAAGTTTACAGGAGAAGAATCCATGACTCTAGGAGAGCATCTCCAAGATGTGTTAGATGTTTGTGTTGTGCATTTTATCATAGAGCAAAACGTGGCAATTAGGCTGCTGGTAGCCTCCTTCAAGGGGAAGGCTCTAGACTACTACAGATCATTGACCTTAAATTCCATCTCTACCTGGGATTAGCTAGGAGATGCCTTCTTTGCAAGATTCAGTGAAAAGGGCGATAAATCATCTTTGCTACAACAGCTAATCACCATAAAGAGAGCACCCCAAGATGCCATAACATATTTTAACTCTAGGTTTCAGAAAACTTGGGACAAAATCCCTACCACAGCTAGACCACCAGTAGGTATGGCAATTGTATTTTATCTTAAGGCTTTTAATTCTAATATCTCAGTAATGATCCAATCTTTAGGAGGGCAGACCCTACTAGCAACATATGAATTAGCTGTAAGAGCTAAAAATAGCCTGATAGATGTTGGGAAATTGCCCCCAAGACCACCTATGCCTATGTTTCCAGAGATTTCTATACCCCTATCACAAGAAACTCCTAGTACTCCATTAGTCCCTATGTCTATGTACACTTTTCCAATGCCTTGACAACCCACTTCATCAACACCCTCTGCTCCTCCATCTAAAATGGATGATGTGAAAAATATTCTCAGAACCTTCTTGAATGAAATCATTAACCTCAAAAGATAGTAGACTGCTTATCCAAAACCTCCTTACCAGGGATTCCAAGGGAATAGACCCCAATATTAGCTAAACCAATACCATGGAACACAAAGGTCAAACTATCCCCAACCATTAAACCAGTTAGTTCCAGTACCTACGCCGTTACAAAGTGTCCTGGCTAACCCAGACAGGGAAATGGCTCCTGGGGAAAATAATATGGTAGAAGAATCAAATGCTTGGTGTTTCCCTTGCAACAATGTGCACATGCCCATATATTGTCTGAGAGGCAACTTATAGCAAAAAGTAGCCGAGCAAAGAAGAACGGAAGGTCAAGCTGCTATGCCTTCAGGGTCTTTTCCTTATCAATCACCCGATGTTTAAAATGCAGCAATGGTAGCACAAATGCAAGGGATGTAAATAGAACAAGAAGGGGAGATTGCCCTAGAGGATGCACTATTTTCATGGATAGAAGATGAAGATTCAATATTTATAAATGAGGCATCTACCTCCAAGAAACCCCTCATTCAATCTGATTAATACACCAGGTTAAAGAGAAGAATGGTGGAACATCCTGGAACTAACCCAAATGAAATGACTAAGGGTCCTCCATTCCAAGGTCAATACATCCATGGTTTGAGGAAAGAAGTATCTATGGTAGCTCTGAATCAAGGAATCTCCAACCCGGTGATATAAAGGGCAAGGTATCCTTACTATCCTAAGACACAAACATTGAGGCCCATGAACATGGTGGAACAGTTAAAGAAAAACCCTGCACATGTGTCAATATGGGATATGTTGGCTATCCTCGAGCAGAAGACACTATTACAAGAAGCAATGCAGACTCAGGCAGATCCCAAAGCTATTAACACAAAAGGAGGTATGAATAAGGGAAGAGCTCAAAGCAAAGATGTTGCACCCCAACAGACAACTGCTTTGGTAAATACCACACCAGAGGTAAGTAAGCCTAAGCTAGACCTATTTTATTTAACCTTAATAGTGGGCAAGAAACTGTTGCACAACTCAATGATAGACTCGGGGTCTAGTACTTCAGTCATGCCTAAGCAAGTAGCTGATTCTTTAAAAATAGAGTATGAGCCACTAGACAAAGGGGTTATGCAATTAGATGGAAAGTATGTCCAAACCATATGAGTCATCAGACAACTCCTATTACAATTGTATACCTGTCCAAATATAACAGTCTTGCAGGATGTAGTAATCATTGACATTCCCACCATCTTTGGACTATGCTTATCTAGAGATTTTACTACTAAGATAGGAGGGTATATGTCACTAGATTGGTCACACTTGATCTTGAGAACTAATTATGGGACAAAGATGAAGGTTCTATCTGAACCCCTATCTAAAGAACATATTACTGAGGAGCCATCACCAAGGTTTGAAGCATCTCATTCTATGATGAATAGAGAGGACAAAGCTTTTATTGAAGATATAGGGGAATAGACTAAATATGATCAAAATGAAGAAGAGAACAATCGGTTAATGTCTATGATGTAGAGTGACCCTTATGGAAACTATGATTCTACTAGTTTAGGAACTTATGTAATCTTTGAGGAAGATCAAGAAATACCAAACATAATGAGTCAAGAGGTAGCTGAGAAGAAAGACCCTGATAAAAACTCTAAAATCTAGACTTTAAAATTTGATGGAGCCAGGAGTAAAAATGGCACAAGAGTAGGTATTTGTCATACCTCACCAAAGGGAGGAAAAATCATCAAAGCCATACACTTCCAATTTGCTTACACAAACAATGATGCCAAATATGAAGCTTTGGTACATGGCCTGATTTTAGCCAAGAAAAAGGAACAAAGAATCTAACATTCAAAGGCAATTTAGAGCTAGTTGTGGGACATATTAGAGAAAAAACTGTGGCAAAAAATGTAAGAATGAGATCTTACCATCATAGGATCTGGGACATGATCGATGGTTTTGATGCCTTCAATATAAAGGTCATACCTAGGACTCAAAATGTTGAAGTAGACAGAATGACACAAATTGGCTCTCAGTTTGACCCAACAGGTGATCTGCTCATCAATAATGAGGCAGTAAAAGTTATTATCTGACCATCAATTCCTGATAATGTAGAAAATTGGCAAGTTTTTGATAGTGACCTACATGTTCTCTTGTTTTTACAATAGTCTATAGAATTCACTGATTAGTTACAACCAAAAATTAAGGAAGTATACGGTGATTAGATCATCCAGTTGAAATCGAACAAACTTCCTAGAGGGTTGATAACCTTAGAAAACCTATTTGACACAGATGATGCAAGTCTAGACAAAAGAAAGTTCATAGCAAGCAAAGAAGATTATTCTAAAATAAAAGTCAGCGAGGGAAGGAAGTTGAAAGTAGGTAATGCCACCACTTAGGAGAAAAAGGATAAGTTAATTTCCTTATGCAACTAATATGATAGGGTGATCGCATGGACCTATGATGACCTCCATGGTTATAATAGGGACATTATCAAACATACTATAGAGCTTACTGAAGGATCAAAGCCTGTTTACCAGAAACAGAGACCAGTAAATCCAAGAATTGAACCTTTAATGGTGGATGAGTTACAAAAGCTTCTTGAGTCTAAGATTATCTTTTCAATCAAACATTCAACCTAGGTATCTAATCTGGTGCTAGTGAGAAAGAAAAATGGGGACATTAGGCTCTGTGTAGACTTCAGAGACTTAAATAAAGCCTCACTAAAAGATCATTATCCCTTGCCATCCATAGAGAAGATCTTACAAACAGTGGCTGGATCAGAAAGATTTTCCATGCTTGACAGTTTTTCAGGATACAATCAAATTTGGCTAGCAGATGAAGACCAACACAAAACAACATTCGCAACAAAATGGGGAACTTTTGCATACGCCAAAATGCCTTTTGGTCTCTCAAATGTTGGTACTACTTTTCAGCGGGCTATGGACATAGTGTTTAAGGGGCTCATAAATAAGATCATTCTAATTTATTTAGATGATCTCACTATATTTACAAAAAATGCCAAAGATCACTTTGAGCATTTAGAGGCTATCTTTCAGAGGTGTCAAGAGTTTGGGATTTCTTTAATCCTAAAAAATGGATTTTCGGTGTGCCTCAAGGTACACTTCTGGGGCATATTGTTTCAAAAGATGGAATCTCTATTGATCCAGAGAGAGTCAAGGCCATACTTGACTTGTCCTTACCTGTCAACAAAAAAGTAGTCCAGTCTTTCTTGGGAAAGATCAATTTTTTCAATAGATTCATATTTGATTTTTCAAGGTTAATTAGGCCTATTACCTCGATGTTGAAGAAAGACTTGGTCTTTAAATGGACAACTGAGGGAAGGTAGGATTTTAAAGAAATCAAGAAGGCTATCTCAACTGCCCCAGTACTACAAAATCTTGATTTCTCTAAACACTTCATAATGTACGTATATGGAGGTGAATATAGCATCGCAGCCATCCGAACTCAAAAAGATGACAAAGAAGAGGGAGAGCATCTAATTGCATTCTTCTTCAGGACACTAAGGGAGTATGAATCTAGGTACAATTTTATTGAAAAGAAAGCTTATGCCATAGTTAAAGCACTTAAGATATTCAGACATCTAGTAACAAGAAACAAAATCTTGATATTAGTAGCTCATTCAAGTGTTAGAGAATATATTATGGAAGGCAAGATTACAAAAAAAAGGGCTAACTGGATAACCAAGATTTTTGAGTATGATGTAGAAGTAAGGCCTACCAAATTGGTTAGAGGAAGAGGACTTTGCCAATACATTGTTCAGGACATAGAGGCATCCAAGTTGGAAAAGATAGAAGATGAAATTGTGTTAAAATTTCAAGAGCTCAACCAAGACTCTTGGGTCAATAACACAATACAGTTCATGAGATTGGGTGTCTTCCCTAGTATGCTCTCCCTTGATAAAAGAAGGTATTATACGCAATAGGGAATCAATTTTGTATTGATTGATCACATTCTGTTTAAAAGAAATTTTGATGGAATCCTACTACAGTGTGTTGAAAAGGATGAAGCTCAAAGGATACTACATGAGTCCCATCATGGAGCCTCAAGGAGGCACTTCTCAGCAAAAACTACCGCCTTCAAGATTATACAGGCTAGTTACTACTAGCCCACATTGTTTGTAGATTGTCATCAAATGGTTAAGGAGTGTCAGGCTTGTCAATTCTATGCTGGAAGGAGAAGAAATGCAGCTTTACCTTTGAGTCCCATAGTAGTAGATGAACCATTTGCATAGTGGGGTTTAGATTTCATAGGGATGATCAATCCAATCTCAAGTATGGGATACAAGTGGATCCTTATTGTAACTTATTATTTTACAAGATGGAGCGAGGTAGTCCCACTTAAATAAGCCACCGAGAAGGTAATTCTAGAGTTTCTTGAAGGAATAACTACCTGTTTTGGTCCCCCACGTACTATTATATCTGATAATGCTAAGGCATTTTTAGGTACCAAACTGTCAGAGTTTGCCTTAAAAAATGGAATATATTTGAAGACTTCATCCAATTATTATATGCAAGGTAATCGTTTGGCAGAGTCTACAAATAAGAATCTGATTAGGCCCATTAAAAGAATAGGAGTCCATCATCAGAGAGATTGGAACAAGTCTCTCAATTTAGCACTATGGGCAGACAGGATTACATTGAAGCAAGTGACTAAGATGTCCCCTTATGAACTAGTTTATGGCAAGAATGTAGTTATGCCATTGAATGTAGAAATCCCTACTTTACAGTTGATCAAACAATTGGAGATAAAGGAAAATGGCCCAATGCATGTGAGGCTTGCTGAACTACTAGAAGTTCAAGAGAAAAGAGAAGTGGCGCATGAATCCTTGATGATACATTAACATACCATAAAGAATTGGTTTGATTGAAAGACTTTAGAACCAAAATTTGAAGTCAGGTCCTTGGTTTTGAAATGGGATGAGAGAGCTGCTAAACTAGGTCGACACAACAAGTTTGACTCACTATGGACTGAACCTTTTAAGATTTGTGCCCATAAGCAACAAAATGCATTTGAATTGGAAAATATAGAAGGAGAACCTAAAGAGATTCCTATTAACGGGATCTTCTTGAAACACTTCACATAATTTCAAAATCTGACCCTATATCATAGTTAGTTAGGTGTCTTTATGTTTCTTTTCCTCCCTTATCTTGCTTTTCTTGCTTTCCTTTTGAATAAGTGTTCTAGGAACACGTGTCTACAGTGCATTAGCTCCTATAGTTAGCAGTTACATACTCCTCAAAGTCATTAGGCGGTTCTCATACTTCAAGGAGGATAACCAATCATTTCAAAAGATCACCGCTTTTAATGCTGATTTGGCATATAATCCTATGCTGATTTGGAATGATGCACTAACAGTCACTTTGGTGTGTCTATTAATGAAATTAATTAGACATGATGGGTCATTTAATACATTATTAATGCCTCCACCGAGCTAAGTATTTAAGTATCTCAAACATTTACAATTGCCATTTCTTGCTCCAAAATCTTTCAAATTCCCATTACTCGTGTAAAGAAGTTTCAACCTCCATTGACAGTTCTAGCTATAGTTTGAATTCAGTTGCAGTTGCTAGAGCCTCTTGAGGAGATACAGAAATGGAGGAGGGGGAGTTGCCACAAGAAGGTCTGTTCAATTTGCCAGAGAAGTGGAAGAGTAGTAAGACCTATGCATCTGCGAAAGCACAACCAAGAATCAACTACCCAAGGACCGGAGCCTTGGAGAAGGGGGTTAATGCCGACCCTATGTAGGTGAAGGATTATTTAGATGGCATCTTTAACACCCAGATGACCAAAATCCTGAAGAATCTGAGAGAGGGGGCACACAAAAGATGTCTTTGACGAGCAGAAAAGGGAGAGTCTGAAACGTTTAGCATGAGGATTTAGACCTCCAAGTTGGCTCAGTTCTTGGTCCCTGCTATTCACCCCTACCCTGAATTGATTCAGATGTGTGCAAAACTTTTTGACCCATAGACTTTAGTGATTCAACACAATAGATTCATGATCCAGATAACCCCCAAGGCAATTCGGGACATGTTGGGTTTGTATCATGACCAGGGCGCTACTTTTGCCACTATCCCCAAGTTGCAAAATATATGGAATGGGGTCCATAGTACAGTTAGGTTTCTAAATACTGAGATGCACTTAGATGAAGACAACACCCAATTTCCCACACTACCCACTGCCCGAGGCTAGTTCAATGCTGATGTGCAGGATGCCCTCTCCATGCTAGCTTTCATTTTCAGTCGGGATGAGGATGCAAACGTATATGACTAGCAATTGATAGCCATTTTAGACTCAAAACAATAGATAAGTCTGCCGAATACATATTTGACTTCTCGAAGCATATCTCCCAAGCCATCATTGATAAGCTATCCAAATTTTCTTAGGAATAAACTTTCAGGTATTTAACCTATCTTTTCCACTTAATCTTGTATCAAAATTATCAGCTCTTCCAACAACATATGTATCTAGACATGTATGACCTTGAGATAGGTAATAAAAGGACTATCCTGGTGTCCGCATGGACTTATGCCCTCTCAGAAACTATAGACCCCTATGAATTTGCCGAGTGTTTTGTGGCACCTATCTTTGAACAATTAGAGTCCGAGGTTGTTGTGAACAGGATGACAAATAGCATGAGAGGCCTCTTGACCAATTCTAAAATCCCTTGTGATTATTTCTTTGGTTCCCATACTACAATTATTAGGCTTCATGGTTTTGCTGGTGAGCCTATTTTGCTCCCAAAAGTCTTGACTCCTAGGGTCACAACCTTGGAAGTGGGTTGCCAACTGTCTATTATTGACAATAAATTTGGTAACAAGAAAAGGAAGAAGTTTTACGATATCCCTTGGAGTAAGGGAAATATTACAATAGAAAAAAGAGAAACTGAGCATCTCCTGCTAAGAAAATTGGCAGTTTATGGTTTTGTAATAGTCCAAGATAAATGGAACTATGATCCTGACAATTTCTTGGCATCTTGGATAGTAAATAACATGGTTTTTGCTATTTTCCTCCATGAGAGTTAGCCTTTCTGGGAATAGAGAAGGTCACCACATCAGGATAATCTAGTGTTCTATGTAGAGCTCAAGGATCTACCAGATGAGGGCCCCAAGCCATGGGAAACTTTCTACAAGAAACAATAAGAGTATGATCCTAAGAGACTTATAACACATGGTTTGAGGAAAACTCTCAAGAATAAAGACTGGAGTAGTGAAAAGATAGCAGCCTATTGGAAGTATAGGCAAGAGATTGCTGAATTCACCCACACTTTTGGAGGAGTTCCAACAGATGAGCAATGGGATAGAATCTGGGACGAGTATCATATGACCCCCGCATCGAGCCCAGACACAAGCAATCTTCTAGGTTACTCACAAGAAGCAGAGGAAACATAAGAGCTAGAGGAATCTTAGGGGGCAGAGGAAACAAATAAAGCAACTACACAAGCCCCTAGGGCTTCGTGGACTCAACCTCTCATTGCCATTATGAAACAAAAAGCTACACTATCACTGCCTCATGAGACCCATATAGCTTCGGCATTAGGGGGTCTTGGAGCAGCAATATCTCAACAAGCATTCATATCAAGACAAGAAGCATCAGAGGAAGAAGACCCTAAAGATACAATAGAAAGGTCCTTGAAAAGAAGGCGTAAGCTAGTGTTGCAAGAAGAGGAGACTGAAGGTGATGTCTTGGAGCCCCCATAGCAACAAGTTCTCATGATTACAACGGCAGATTAGGTAAGTATCCCTCCTATTTCTCCTTCTTTAGCTTCTTCTTCAATAGGGGTGGCAGCCCAAATGACCTACTCTTCCATGCCTCCTACCACCTCCGCTGTGCCTTTACAATCTTTTGCCCCTACTACTAGTTCACTAGCCTTAACCCCATCGCAGGCCATCACATTACCTTTGTTTTCCCCATCAATGCCCAAGAGGGCTTTTCCTTAGATTGATCCCAGTCAATAAATTACAACCATCCTGTATGGATTGCCATAGGGTTACCCTTTTGCTGGAGGACTCATTGCC
Organism: Cunninghamia lanceolata; assembly: GCA_027924645.1. Classification (NCBI taxonomy): domain Eukaryota; kingdom Viridiplantae; phylum Streptophyta; class Pinopsida; order Cupressales; family Cupressaceae; genus Cunninghamia; species Cunninghamia lanceolata. The sequence continues at coordinate 10,535,921 of BSBN01001272.1, read as the reverse complement.
TCTCCACCCACCTTTCAAACACAAGAAGACACTACTAGGAAGGTGAGGTAAGCTAGAATGGAAAAGAAAAGGAAGAAAGAAAGCAAAAGCCCCACTACCCCCCACATGAAGTCACTATTTTATCCCATCCAATAGTCCCTGACCATCACCCACTTGACCCCCAATGTAGTCAAGCCTATTGAGCAAATGAAGCCAGAAGACTATACCATGAATGCAGTGGCTATGGACTTAGCCCACTTTAGGGCCCAAGATAAGGTGGAGCTGATGATTGAAACTTCTACAGCTGTCACATCTTATTATCTCAAAGCAACAAGAAAGATGCAAAAGCTAGAAGCAGACTTAGCAAAAACAAGAGCCACAATCAATAGCCTTACAGTAGAAATAAAGGCCAAGGACAAAGAAATCAACACTCTCAATAAAGATATGCAGTCTAATGTGTCTTTGGAGGTATACCAAGCATAAAAAACTCAAGTTGCAAACCTGCAAACTGAAATAGCACAGGCAAGGACCACCGTAGTAGCATTGAAGTAGGAAAAAACCATTTCTGAGAATAAATGCCAAGATAAGATGCAAGAAGTGTCTCAGCTACAACATAGCCTATTGAGGGAGCAGAATCAAAACAGTGCCTGTCAAGCTCAGTTCATGGCTGAGCAAGAAAAGACTAAGCAATTGACTATTGAGCTAAGTCAGAGGCCTCAGAATGCAGGAGTGCTAGAAATGGTCAAAGAGCTCTATGTGTCTGCATGGCAAAGGATCTTAGAGGAGGTCTCACAACTTAAGCTTGCCCTCGATTTCCTTCTCAAGGCTCAGCATCTGTGTGAAAGGGTAGGGTCCTCAGTCGCTCGGCAACTTTATCCATTTTTTCTTTGAGAGTCTCAGACTCTCAACTTTTTTTACAAAAACTCTATGATACAATAGATGAAGCCTTGTTAGTGGTAGGGGTGAGTGACATAATGACTGCAATGAAAAAGGTGAATGAAGTCCTAAGCTGCAATGAAGCTGCTACAAGTTGCAAGACACTTCTAAATGTTGTGAAGGAAGGTGTCAAAGGCATGAAAAGACACATTGAGAAGCTGATACAGTTGGGACTCTCATCTCCTTTCCCAAATGATAGCACAATCTTGATGACTGATTAGATTAAGGCCCTCCTGTTGTTGAAACAAAATGATTAGACTATTTTTCAAAGTTTGATTGACTCTTTGAGTGTGAGGGAGGTGGAATCAATTATCATCCCTATGGCCCAGCTTGAATTTCAATTGCGTTCAGTGGTACAAATTCTCCAGTCCTTCTCTCATAAGGACATTATCATTTTGGATCTCGCTTTCTAGGATTTATAGAAAAGATAAGGCTTGTCAGACTCAGAGTGGTCTCGGTATCACGTCGCCTTGCAGAAGTTATAATTTCTTAGTAGTGCCAGTACATTTTTGACATTTTTGTTTTTTGTATATTTTCAAGGTTCTCTCTATGTAGGCACAGAGTCCCAGATGAGTCACTAAGAACTGTAGAGTTCTTACTCTACATTTTGTAGCATCGATTAGTAGTGGTAGTATAGTTTTACTATTGGCTTGGCAATCTTTGTTTGTGTTGCAAGTGTTATCAATCAGATATGCACCCTATGCTAAGCCTACAGAAGACTTAGCTATCTGTTGACACATGAAAACACTCTCAGGATGTGGGTTTCCTATAGCAAGAGTGAATCTCTAGAGTGAGCTGGTTCTCTTTATGTTTTTTTTTTAATCTAATGATTTATCTGAGAAAAGAGATTAGAAAGGTATAGTGAAATAAAGGACTGGAATGAATTTCTAAGGTGATGCACCAACACTAAACTCCTATCAGATCTTACTCACAATCAAACTATAGAACTTTAATCTTCACAACACTTGATTCTGCCTAATTCATAAATATTTCACATGAAGGTTTAATCAAAACACAACATGCAACCTAAACCAAGCAAAATATTTGCATATCTATCACAAAATTGAGACAAAACAAAGGATAAATACTTATCACAGTGCAACATCAAATCAATCTTGCAAAAATATAGGCAAAAGTGAAGGAAAACTGCTGCTCTATAACTGAAGGAATAATGAGTACATAGACTAGAATACAACACTCTTAGTGTGAGAGGAAGACTCTGATATCCTGATCTTTGATCTCTACTCTATTCTGTTCTGTCTAAATTGCCACTAGAACTAGTGAAAAAGAAGTATATCTCTACCATATATCCTGTGAAAAATCTCCCCAAAAGAAAGCTAGAAAAAAGCTCCTAATAATAGCATGCAAGTCCATTTTTGAGCTCCTCAGAAAAGCCAAAAATAAAGCTCTCAAAAAGTCTCCAAACTGTGAAAGCAAAGTGCCAAAAAGATCCTCTCATGTGGTCCCACCAAAAATATGCTTTATCTACCCATGTAACTTCAGTTTTTGTCTATATATGACTCAAAATAAAACAAATCAAGGAAGAGATATCTGATTTGCTTTACTAGTTTTAACTGCCTAAAAATAGTTTTGATTTTATAGCAATTTATGAATTATTGCTCTAAAACAAACTTTGCAATGCTTGTAGTTAAAGCTATACCCCTATTCGATTTGATTTTGCAAAAAATAAATGCACATGACTTATAACTTCGCCAAGTCTTTACAATACATATCAATTGATTTTTCTTATAAAAATCATAAAAAATATCATGGGCATTACATATTATTTGCAAAACTAAAAGCCTTGTGGGCTTATCTCCATATGACCTATCTTTGCATCACATAAGCATATGACCTTGTCTCATATTCCAAATGAAAGGTTTGTAGGCATAAGATCCATCTCCATGGGGTCTAAGGCACATAACATATTCTTCAAGGTGACCAAGCATGTTTTGAGGCATCAAATGTTTTGAGGGAGCCATTTAGACCTGACGTCACCCTAAGTCATGGGACTTAGGCATTGTGCAACATAAACTTAACACCACAAAGGTATTAGTTTGTACCTAAAAAAAAAAAGAACGGAATGTGATAAAATTCCTAGTTTTGAAATAGGGCAAAGGTAAAACCTAAAACAAAACAAGTTTTGCCCTATTCTTTCAAGCTCATTTGCAAAACGCATTTGGTGAAAAATGGGGCTCTCTGCTGCCACCATGAAACCCTGGGGTTTCTCCTTGAGAATCTTCATCCTCCTAGTGTTTCTGGTCACGACCTCCATGGATTTACATAGAAAAAGAAAGGCAACACTGTCTTATGCATATTTGATTTCCATTCTTTGACTTTCCTTTGATTTCCTGAGGTGATAATGGCTTTTGAGCTATGGCTGTAGCATTATTTCTGATGAATTTGTTTCCATTCTTTGCTGTCATTTCTTCTTTACTTAGTGTCTTGGACATGACTACAACTATGTGAGAGGAAAAATGAAGCCAAAAGGAAGAACCTTTGGCTCGGCATCATTTGAGAAGGTGAGTTTCACTTTAAAGGTTTGAACTTTAGATATACCCTTGGTTGCTTCCCCATTTCCATGGTGTTCTGTAGATTTTGAAGTTGAAATCCACAGCCATAAGTCTCCATTCCCCTGTAGATGACCTTATCACTATAAAAATGAAAATGGGTATTGAAATTTTTAGAAAACAATGTATACTTAATCATAGCTAGCATAATGGTATCTCTAATGTAGTCTTTTCATCTTCTCATGATTTGAGTCTTCAGTAAGGTTCTGTATCTATAATGAAACCCTATGAAATAACCTTTTGTGGAAAATGCACTTCTATTTTTGTATGTGATGCTTTTGTTTTGAAATGTAATGAAACCTTCTCCTCTCTGAGGGTTTTCCTCTGTGTGGCTGTGGCTGTATCTATATGCATTACTTGTTATTTTAAATATAAAATGCATTTTGACCCAGGATGGAGAAACCCTTCTATGTTGGTTCTTGGCTTTAAATGATGGGAGGGTTTTGTATGAAATGTCAGCCTCCAGGCAGTAACTTCTGTGGAAAATACACTTTTATTTCTATATGTATGCTTTTAGAGGTTGCGGCTAGCATTATTTCTCCATGGATTTGTAAATGAGGGTTTAAACCTTTGATGTGCTATCCTTTGTCTGGTTGTTGGTGAAATATACTCTCCTTCCATGGCTCAAAAACCCTCATCTGGCAGTGTATAAAAACTTGTATGTCTCTACCAATCATGAAGAAAATATGACTTCTACCTATGCATGACCTTTCATGCCTTAGATACATATGTTTCTGTATTCATATTTTGCAAGGCCGCACCCTATACCTGTGAGTTCAAAAAACTTCCATTTCCATTTTGTATCATTCTCTTTTCCACAATGGTGCTCATTTCTTACTGATGCTCTTGTTTCAACAATTATGTAATGTACTTGGGATCTCCCATTTTTGATATCAGACTCATTGTATTTGATGTCTACCATGACATACACACATGCTATGATTGTTCCATTTTATTCTTGAGCTGCTCTTGTCACACATTATTGAAGGCTAAGGCCCTTATATACATTTGGCATAATTATATTCAATTTGTGACATGTGATGCGTCATATGCTGTTCCCAAAAGTACCTTGCCATGATAAAATTCAGGCCACCTCTTTGTCTACACTTTACATTTATACTTCTATACTATAAAAAAAGAAATAGAAAGGCTGAGATGTCTGTTATTAGTATCTCCTTTTGTATTTCCTATAGATGACACCATTTCCCTGAAGTGCATTTATTTGAACTTTTGGTTTGCATACACTTGATATGGTCACTCAACATGCAACATATATGCTTGACATTGATTCAATCCACTATTTCTTTTCATACACTACATATGGTATGGTATCTTTCATTGACTTATTGAATGATGACATTTCTGATTAGCACTTTATTCTGTAGCAACACCATATGGAAGAGAACTTATGATTGAATTACATTTGGCATCTTTACCTTGCTCCATCATGATGAAGTCACACTATATATATCTTGATATTAGTCACATAATGAGAAGGATATAACCTGACAGAGCATCTCTTTGTAAATGCATTTGAACATTACTCCTTGAGACAACATCCCCTATGGATGAACATGAAATATCTGCTATTTCATACTCTGTATCTTGAATGGACTGAAAAGACACATACTTCTTTCAAATCTATGGCTTATAACTGAAATTTGGCTTGATCATTGCATGATTGTTCTTTACCAGATCAAAGACTATTAATACTCATTTGATTATGCACTTAAAAGCTTCTTATATTGGCATTGTATTCTATTTGTCCTTTCTATAGGAAGGCACATTTCCTTTACTGTAGCATGGCGGAATGGGATACAGGATGATTGTATCAGTTGACTATTCTTTTGCTACATGACAAAGATATTCATTGCTACTGCATAGAAGCTAATATACTTTGACACTATCCATTTGATTTGCAATAGATGATGCACTTTGCATTTCATGACCTTTGTGTTTTAGGGCAGCACGCTGGGCTCGACCCTTGTGGGAGCCCATTGTATACCACGTGCTAATATGTCTTCAATCAGCTACTTGACTTATCCTATACTTGCACATGAAACAAACAAATTAGATAAAAACAATTAAGTTCAGTGATTTTTTCTCTTTCAATTCCTCCTACATGTGAATGATATTCATCTGATCTGTGCATTATAGGCAATATATTATGCCTCTTCTGATAGACATATTGAGATCTCATCACCGGAGCTCTAACATGCCTTTTCCACATTTTTGCACGTTCTTATCGAAGATCGGGAGCAGAGATAGGATGGAAACCTCAGAGATTGAAGACCTTACAAGGCAATGATGGCTATGACTTTCTCTCCCTATCTTTAGATGCATAGTATTTGTCCTATATTTGTATTTTTTTAGCTATTCCCACAGCTTGTGTGGGGCATTTGATCTATCATTATTTCCTTCAATGCAATGTTTCTCCTTTTATGTATCTCAATTTGTAAATGAATAATCATTGTAGTGAATGAAATACTTATCTCTCCTGTGAATGTTCTGTAATGCAATGAATGATTTGAAAATATTTTCTTTCCTTGAACAACTGAACTACAATATAATTGAAACACAATCAACTATGCAAATAACTTATAACAAAAGAATGTTAACCTTCACTTTTAAAATGAACTTGATGAACCAACTCCACCAGTTTGAGTTGTAAGTGAAAAATAGTAACATTTTTGGTGGCTTCTGCTATATGCTTGCCTGTTAATCATCGGATCAGTTGTCTTGAATATCCATTGGGCATTGAGTCATACACTACTCTTCTCAAACTCAGGAAACACTAAAATTTAGCTCTTCAACTAGTTCAAACAGTAACAAAAAACTAAAAATAAACTATACTAAAAGCAACTAACAGTCCCTGATGGCCAACAAAAATGTGCAACAACACTTAGGGAAACAAAAACTAACTGAAGACAAATGTGCAAAGAGCACTTATTGACTGAAAACACTAACTCTAACGTAATCTAACCAGCCAAGGAAGCTTGTCAAACAAACCCATTCACCGATTGGGTGAAATAACTACCTTTCCTAACCAACTGAGGATGCCTCTCATGCTTGCAATCTAACGATAAGGAGTGGAAAACAAGAACACACCTTATAAAAGTTGGACTGCAACCTGAAGAGTACAATAAAAGGTTTGAATCTCTTGATTCTATTTAGACATACTTTTGATCAGCCATGAATGGGCAAGTTTTATCTGTTGTTCCTTGACTACAGTCTCTTTCTTAGGGGTACTAAAAATCCCTTGAAGCTTGTTGGCCACTTCATTGGCTAAATGTATAATGGGGCATCCTCTTAAAAGGATGAAACTTGAATTCTCATTGCTAGTTCCATTCTTGCTAGCTACCTCCTCAATTTCAACTATTTGTTGCCATGGCTGAATCATGCCTTCAACTTTGTGCTCCTCCACAACCGAGTTGTCTTCATTTAATTGCTTGTGAACTAGTCTTTTGTCTGAATGGCCTTCATCATACTGTTGCTCAAAACTTGATAGCTTTTTTAGTTCATATGTATCTTCTTCATCACTACCAACAATCAAAGGAAATTTAGCAACTAAAATAGTCAAAACCTGAGTTCCAACACTCAATTTTACCTCTTTATCATGTTGTTCTACACATTCCCCCTCAAAAGATGTCGGCATAACATCCAAGCATGAGTAGAAAAGCTCAATTTCAGATTAAAATAGATCCTCATCAGTCAAAACAAGGTTGCTTTCATATACCTGGTCATGAATCAGCACCTTGTTCGAATATTCTACAATGCTTTGATGGTCAAAACTTGGCATGGACATGCTATTTTCATCCCCAACATTAGAGCTAGGAAACTCATCAAGCAGATTAACTGAAACCTTTTCCACATTGTCTAAATTTGCAACAAAATTATCAAGGTCATCCCAAAATGCAATCTCATCACAATCCCCTTGATTTTCTGATAAAAGAGGGTTGTTTTTTACCTCATGACAGTCTTCAGTTAACTGTGTAACATCCATGGGAGGCTTATCTTCACACTTGTCCATTTGATCCAAGACCTCTCTGTTGGATCGCTCAGCTTCAATCAACAATTCACTGGATTGGTGAAGATCCTCATGCTTCTTTGATATTGCTACTTCTGGTATGAGCATGTTCTCCTCATCTAGTTCTACAAAACTAGGTAATTGATCGAACATAGTTATTGAATCTTCTTCATTATCTGGTGCTTCCTCGAATGAGATTTGGGCTTTTAGTCTTTGCAACTAAAGACCTTCACCTTGTGACTTGTGCACCCTGCTTTCATGCATCTTATCAACAACATTAGAAATTTTTTCAAAGGAATCAAAATGCAGAGGATTCAGGTTCATATTTGAATCAACTTGCTCTACACAAACAACATCAATCTTTTCATGTGAATTAGCCTCTTGCACTACATGACTTTTTAAAAAAAAATTATCATCTTTTACAAAACAAGGGGAATCATTAATGCAAACATCAGAAGGTTCATCGGGAGGAGTCTTTTCTAGTTTGATCTTTCGCTACTCTAACTGATACTGCTTCATAGCTATATGCAGTAAATTTACCTGCCTAGCTTCCTTCATGGTGAATGAATCACTTTGTAAGACAATAGGTCCATCCTTACAAAGGTGAATAGTGATAGGACAATCAGATTTGTTTGGTTGGGAGACTTGGGGAGTTTCTTGGATTTCTTGGAGGAAAAGAGACTCTTCAAATGGCTGATCTGCAACTTCACTAGGCTGATTATCATTATTTTCTCTAACTTGCAAGGGATGAAGGCTTCTAAAACTTGGGATTGCAAGCCTGAGAGGCTGGTTTGGGGAATTAAAGACCTTATTCTGCCTAAAACTCAGAATCTCAACTTTAGGAGCTTTAAGAGGTTCATTCTGTCTAAAACTTGGAAATTTATACTTACATACCTCTTCTTGAGTAGGCTATTCTATAATAGTAGGAGCTTCTTGGGCTTGAACAAGCAAGAGTTTTGTTTGTGTAGCTGCTTCTCTCTCCAGATTCTCTTCAAACTATCCCTTTTGTGTCTCCCACTCTTGATCGAAAAAAAGGTCTCACAGGGTGGCTGTTTTGGCCATTGAAGGTAAACTTGGTGGTTCAACTCTTGTGGATGCAAATTAGAGTCTTCATACTACCTTGCTTGAAATCCCCCTCCTTGTTGATATTGATAACCCTTTATGCTTGCAATTTCCTACTCATATTGTTTTCTTTGCGCCTCCAACTCTTGTTCATGCATATAGGCTTAATAAGCCTGTTCCTCCTGGTGTTGTTTATACTCACGTAGTTTTCTAATCTCCTCTATCTGCTTGTTGAGGTCTGACACAATGTCTTTAAGCTCATTAATTTTAGACTATTTTATCTGGTAAGAAGGTTGACTAGGAGCTTGGGCAGGAATGGGCATGCGGTAAGCATCTTGAGTATTTGGACTAAAACCAATATCATGGCCACTTGTGTATGGTTGGTAAGGAGGTTGAGCAGGGGTGGGTGGGTGGTAATTATACTGTGCATGTTGGCTTTGCAAGGCCATGGAATTGGAAACAACAACATAATTGGCCTGATATGGCTAATCTGGAGGTGGGTAAGTTGAATTCTCATAGTATGGTGGTGGATATTCATAATGCCTATGAAAATTTGACATTTCTACTCATATGTAAGCTAGAAAATGGAATGAAAAGTTGATTCTTATAACATACCAACACTTGATCATACCCGAACCTATAGATCTTGATTCAGAGTCGCCATATGTGTTTGATTTTCTACCTCTAAAGGCTGAGATCACTGACACACACACACCAAATATTAGTGATAGATGAACATGCTATTGGATTGAAACAGTCCAATCTGTCCCGATCTTGTTTTCACAAGCTGAATGCACTAGTTCTACATGCAAGACCAGAAGATTGAGTTGCCATGTATACTTGTAAAAAATCCTCCAAAGGCTAGAACACTGCTGCATATACCAGATTAGTAGCTTGAAGATTGAAAAACTTCTTTAAAAATACTTTCAGAGTCCCACCAGGAGTGCCAAAAACTATTATCAATCAGATATGCACCCTATGCTAAGCCTACAAAAGACTTAGCTATCTATTGACACATGGAAAGATTCTCAGGATGTGGGTTTCCTATAGCAAGAGCGAATCTCCAGAGTGAGTTGGTTCTCCTTATGATTTTTTTTAATCTAATGATTTGTCTAAGAAAAGGGATGAGAAAGGTATACTAAAATAAATGTCTGAAATGACTTTCTAAGGTGATGCACTAACACTAAACTCCTATCAGATCTTACTCACAATCATACTATAGAACTTTAATCTTCACAACACTTGATTCTACCTAATTCATAAATATTTCGCATGAAGGTTTAATCAAAACATGACATGCAACCTAAACCAAGAAAAATATTTGCATATCTATCACAAAATCAAGACAAAACAAAGGATAAATACTTATCACAGTGCAACATCAAATCAATCTTGTAAAAATAGATGCAAAAGTGAAGGAAAACTACTGCTCTATAACTGAAGGAATAATGAGTACATAGACTAGAATACAACACTCTCAGTGTGAGAGGAAGACTCTGATATCCTGAACTCTGATCTCTACTCTATTCTATTCTACCAAAACTACCATTGGAACTGGTGAAAAAGAAGTATATCTCTGCCATATATCCTATGAAAAATCTCCCCAAAAGAAAGCTGGAAAAAAGATCCTAATAATAGCATCCAAGTCCATTTTTGAACTCCTCAGAAAAGCCAAAAATAAAGCTCTCAAAAAGTCTCCAAACTATGAAAGCAAAGTGCCAAAAAGATCCTCTCATGTAGCCCCACCAAAAATCTGCTTTATCTGCCCATGTAACTTTAGTTTTTGTCTATATCTGACTGAAAATAAAACAAATCAGGGAAGAGATATATGATTTTCTTTACTAGTTTTAACCGCCTAAAAATAGTTTTGATTTTAAAGCAATTTATAAATTATTGCTCTAAAACAAACTTTACAATGTTTGCAGTTAAAACTATACCCCTATTCGATTTGATTTTTGCAAAAAATAAATGCACATGGCTTATAACTTCACCAAGTCTTTACAATACATATCAATTGATTTTTCTTATAAAAATCATTAAAAAAATCATGGGCATTACATATTATTTGCAAAAATAAAAACCTTGTGGGCTTATCTCCATATGACCTGTCTCTGCATCACATAAGCATATGACCTTGTCCCATATTCCAAATGAAAGGTTTGTAGGCATAAGCTCCTGTTAATTTCAAGATAGACAACTAAGAGGGGGAGGGTGAATCAGTTGTCCCAAAAATTTCCTTTTATTAACCACAAAATCCTTCTTGTAATTCAGTAGCATAATAATAATTCAATCATGGAAACATAATGCAATAATTCAAGAGCAGGAACACATTAACACATGACACCAATATTTTAACGTGGAAACCCGGTTAAGGGAAAAACCACGGGGTGACTAACCCAAGATTGTATTCTCTATTAAAAGAATAAGAGGAACAAAATGGCACATGCCAATTAGGGCTCACTACCTGAACACACTGCTCACAAGAGGCCCACTACCTACAGGAGACACACTGTCTACAGAATAATAAATATTACATACTTGAATTAAAGAGTAGCATCTTCAGCATGCTTGAGTCAGTTCCATTTAAGCCCAATACTTCTACTCTACTTTTCGCTCTTCTCCTCTCTACCACTTCATCATCTTTTCATCCATACTTTGAAATGACTTCACAACTCTTATTTATACAAGACATTGACTTTGGGATAATCATCAAAGTCAGCACAATATATACTTTATTTTGTTACAGAGCAAATACACAAATACAACTTGTCTTATTACAAAAGACTTCAAGCAAGTCACCACACAGTTGGCCACACATATCTAGGACTTCAATCTTCTTTGATGAACACGCCATGCTTCACAGAACATCTTCAAGATCATCCACAGGATGTACAAACCATTCGGTCGGCCATGATTAGGAAGAACTTCATCATTTGGAAGTAAATCTTCAATTACGAGTTTAATATTCAATGCGGATCACCAACATGAACAGGACACAATCTAGAGACCCCCACAAGCTTGCCTGAAATCACCAAGAACATCCACACCACTTCTGTCTACTGAAATCATTCTCATCTTCATCTGGAACCTCAAGAACACATTCTTTCATCACTGTCACATTAGAATGAATACTTGCGGACCTCCAGACCATGAACCAATTGAGTTGTCAATTCACATTGGTTTCCTAAACACTCCATAAAATCCACAGAACTTGATATTGCATTTCCGGATCTTATCGAACCTATTTGTGTCACTCTGTCACCTCTGAACACTTGCCAAAACTGGTTTCACTCAAGTGGCCATAACTTCTTCAAATCTTCATGCAGACCTCTCAAATCTTGACTAGATCATCTTTAGACACATATCTACAAACCCTTTGATGCGCATTCCCTGATCTCCATCTTAGCTAGGATCGTCACTTGATAGAGCTTCATTGTCTTCACTATTCTTCTCTATTTCTGATAGGACTAATTTTCTCAATATCCTCAGCACACACAACTCATCCAATCCTTGACATCAATGCAACAGGGGTATGTTGACATCAATGACAACACTGGTTAGGCCCATACTTGCATCAATCTCCCCCTTTGTCATTGATGGCAACATATGATGTGAAAAACTATTTTAACCATCAAGACAAGAACATCTCCTCACTGACTGACATAGCTCCCCCTATCAACCATAATCATTCATATGTCTTCTCTTCCTTTATTGCTCCCCCTTTGATCAGCAACCACTTTTGTTTTTCACATGTCTTCTCTCCCCCTTTGACATCAATGGCAAAGGGCACATACTTGCATCAATCAAAATCATACAGATTGCTCCCCCTAAGTAGCAGCTTCCTATCATCAATCCGGATACCAAGATATGACTGTGAGATCCACCGGACTGATGCACATCAGTGCACCTTAATTAAGAATCAGAGAGGTAATAACCCCTAACTTCTCCCTGAGATACTCAAAAGAGTCCTTAGGTAGAGGTTTAGTAAAGATGTCTGTAATCTAATACTTAGAGGGCACAAACTCCAATCTGACTTCATTCTTGTTCACCTGCTCTCTCAAAAAGTGAAACTTGATGGATATATGTTTTGTCTTTGAATGCAACACTGGATTTTTTTAAATGTTTATTGCACTTGAGTTATCATAGAAGATTGTGATAGGTTCCTTATACTCCACTCTAATGTCTCTTAGCATTTTCTTCATCCATAGTACTTGAGTGAAACTACATGCTGCTGCAATATATTCTACTTCTATAGTGGATAGAGATATTGCCTCTTATTTCTTGCTCAACCAAGAAACCAATCTTCTCCCCAAAAAGAATACACCACCACTAGTACTCTTCCGGTCATCCATATTTCCTGCCCAATCTACATCTGTATATGCATGAAGAGAGAAATCATGATCCCTAGGATACCATAAACCATATTCAATTGTTCCTTTTAGATAACTGAGAATCCTCTTGATTGCCATGACATGAGTTTCTCTAGGATCAGCTTAGAATTTGGCAACAAGACTAACAACATTCATAATGTTAGGTCTAGTTTGAGTAAGATACAATAGTCCTCCAATCATTGACCTATACTTTTTCTGATTAGCCTTAGGAGAGTCATCATCTTTGCTTAGTTTACATCTGGTTGCCATGGGAGTATTCATTGATTTTGAGTCTTCCATCCCAAATTTCTTCAACAATTCTTTCACATACTTCGTCTGAGGAATGAAGATTCCTTTCTTTGTTTGAGTGATTGTAGACCCAAGAAGAAATTCATTTCCCCAAACATAGACATTTCAAATTCGCTTTTCATTTGATCTGTAAAAGTCTTGCACATACTATCTCTTCCTCCAAAGATGATATCATCAACAAACACTTCAACAATTAAGATATTTTCATGATCAATCTTGAAGTACAAGTTACTATCAGTAGTACCTTTGTTGAAACCAATCTTCAAAAGATGTTTATCTAGTCTTTCATACCAGGCTCTTGGGGCTTGTTTGAGTCCATACAGTGCTTTCTTCAACTTGCAGACCATATCACCATGATTAGACAATTGAAATCCATCCGGTTGCTTAATGTATACTTCTTCTTCCAAGTCACCATTCAGGAAGGCAGACTTGACATCCATCTGATATACTTTGAAATCCTTGAAGGCAACAAAGGTAAGAAATAATATGACTGCTTCAATCCTTGCCACCAGACCAAAAGTTTCTTCAAAATCAACTCCTTCAACTTGAGAATAACCTTTGTAGACTAATCTGGCTTTGTTTCTAACTACTTCACCATCTTCATTCAGTTTATTCTGGAAGACCCATTTGGGTCCAATCACATTTTTGTTTCTAGGTCTGGGAACAAGATCCCAAGTGTGATTTTTCTCAATTTGCATCAACTCTTCCTCCATTGCTTTAGTCCATCTTTCATCATTGCATGCCTCACTTACTATTTTTGGTTCAATCTTTGAGATCAGACAATACTTTTCTGAGTCTTGAGCAATCTTTCTTCTTGTTTGAACACCTTTGCTTTTATCACCTATGATTTGATCTTTAGAATGATTCAATCTTACATACCTAGGAGTTTTGGGAACTTCTTGCACTTCTATTTCTTGGATAGGTTCATTCAAACTTGTTTTTCTTCCTGAATTTCAGGATTCTCTGGATCAGTCTGGATCTGAATTTTAGAAGGGGCTTGAACCAAAACACCATTTTGATCATCTTCTTCATATTCATAAAACCTTGAGGGTTTTTCAATTCCTTCATCAACCTTCACATTTGTACTTTCTACAATCTTTCTCAATCTCTTGTTATAACATCGGTATGCTTTGCTTTGAGTAGAATAACCTAAAAATATTCCTTCGTCACTTCTAGCATCAAATTTGCCAAGGTCTTCATCTCTTTTAATGTAACATTTGCTACCAAAGACTTTGAAATACTTCACAGTAGGAGTGATGCCAAACCAGAGTTCATAGGGAGTCTTACCAGTATTGCTTTTGATTTGTACTCGATTAAGAGAATAGACAATAGTGGTTACAACTTCTCTCTAGTAGATCTGAGGGACATTTGCTTCCATCATCATGGTTCTAGATTCTTCCTGGATGGTCCAGTTCTTTCTCTCCACTACTCCATTCTGCCAAGGAGTCCTTGGAGCAGATAACTATCTTTTTATCCCATGTTTCTCACAGAATTCTATGAACTCTTCGGATGTGAATTCTCCACCTCTATCAAACCTGAGACATTTTATGTTTAATTCGGTTTCATCCTCCAACATAGCCTTGAATATTTTGAATTTCTCAAGAGCCTCAGATTTTTCTTTCAGAAAAGTCACCCACATCATCTGGGAGTGGTCATCAATTAATAACATGAAGTATCTATCACCTTGCAAACTCCTGATTCTTGCCGGTCCACATAGATCAGTATGTACTAAGTCCAACAATCCGGTGGAAGATTGTTCCTTACTTTTGAATGTGACTCTACTCTGCTTACCCAACTGACTTTGCACAAACTATTAGTAGGTTTCACCAGTCTTGGAAGATCTCTTACAGCCTGAGTGTTGCTTATCTTGATGATATTATCAAAATTCACATGACACATTTTGCTATGCCACAACCAACTTTGATCAATTTGAACAAATAAACAACTTTTTCCAGTACCAACCAAGTGGAAGATGTTACCTTTTGTTTGAGTACCGGATGCAATCTCTATTCCAGAACTTTCAAAGATCTTACATTTTCCATTTTTGAATTAGAGATCATAGCCTTTGTCCACAAACTATCCAACACTAAGAAGATTGTGCTTTAGACCTTCAACATGCAGTACATCACTGGTTTTGTTCTTTCCATCAAAAGAAATAGTTCCCCTATCTCTGATTCTGCTAGTAGAATTATCACCAAATTTTACAACTCCTCCTTCATATTTTTCTAAATGTATGAACTTATTTTTGTCACCAGTCATATGGTGGGAGCATCCACTGTCAATAACCCAATCATTCTTTTCTTAAACTTGGGCAACCAGAGCTCTTTCTATCATCTTATGATTGACAAATTCAGAGGGCATTAGATCTTCTTCCTTGATGGCAATAAACACCTAGTCACTTCCGGATTTGTTTCCTATCTCTGATTCATCATCTATTACTCCTTCATCATCATCATCTTCATGAACATAGTAACATTTCTTTTGGAATCTTGATCTATTTGGATTTGCTCTTGAAAATCTTTCCAGGCAGTTTGAGGTAAAATGACCAATCTTGTTGCAGTTGAAACATTTGAAGGGCAATTTTCCTTCATACTTACCAGATCCTCTTGGCAGCCTTTTTGCAATAAGGGCTTCAAGTTGAGCAGCTTCTACTTCAACTTCTTCCATATATTTTCTTGCTTTTTCATACCATGATGGTTTCTTTGAGGAGTTCTCTCCTGGATCAAACTTTTGTTTGCCTTTTACAAAGGTACTAGCTTTGAATGTAGACTCAGTCTTGGGAGGTGCATCTCCAAACTCGGCCAATTCAAATGCAACTAATTTTCTAACCAATTGATCTCTTGTGATGTTTGAAAAAGATCTAAATTCTTCAATAGTAGCAACCTTGTATTTGTAAGCAGGAGGTAGGGATCTGAGAACTTTGGCAACAATCTCATCTTCATCCAAGATTCCACCAACACACCTAATGCTACAAACAAGCTCATTAATTTTTGGCATAAATGTAGTGATATTCTCATCTTCATTCATCTTTAGGTTTTTGAATTTTCCTTTCAAACTTTGTAGCTTGGCACATTTAACATATTTGTCTCCTTCATGCAGAAGCTGCAGTTTTTCTGAAATCTCATATGTAGTTTTTAGATCTATAACATTTGTCAGCTCTGAATCAGATAAGGCACTTAATAAAGATTCTTTAGCCCAAAGATTGTCTTTAGCATCTTTAATTTCATCTACAGTTGTCGAACCATTCTTTGGAGGAACATACTTCTTTGAAGTTACAGTCCAATATTGTATTCCCATACATTGCAAGTGACATTCCATGCAGCTTTTCCAAATAGTGTAATTTGTTCAATCAAACCTCAGACTATCCTTCTTATAGGAAGATATCCTGGATCTCCTCAAGTGGTTAAGCTCTTTTAGAGGAACTTAGCTCTGATACCAATTGTTAGTTTCAAGACAGACAACTGAGGGGGGGTGAATCAGTTGTCCCAAAACTTTCCTTTTATTAACCACAAAATCCTTCTTGTAATTCAGCAGCATAATAATAATTCAATCATGGAAATATAATGCAATAATTCAAGAGCAGGAACACATTAACACATATGACACCAAGATTTTAATGTGAAAAACCCAGTTAAGGGAAAAACCACAGGGTGACTAACCCAAGATTGTATTCTCTGTTAAAAGAATAAGAGATACAAAATGACACATGCCAATTAGGGCTCACTACCTGAGCACACTGCTCACAAGATGGCCACTGCCTACAGGAGACACACTGTCTACAGAATAATAAATATTACATACTTGAACTGAAGATTAGCATCTTCACCATGCTTGAGTTGGTTCCATTTAAGCCCAATACTTTTGCTCTGCTTTTCACTCTTCTCCTCTCTACCACTTCATCATCTTTTCATCCATACTTTGAAATGACTTCACAACTCTTATTTATACAAGACATCAACTTTGGGATAATCATCAAAGTCAGCACAATATATACTTTATTTTGTTACAGAGCAAATACACAAATACAACTTGTCTTATTACAACAAACTTCATGCAAATCACCACAGAGTTGGCCACACATATCTAGGACTTCAATCTTCTTTGATGAACATGCCATGCTTCACAAAATATCTTCAAGATCATCCACAGGATGTGCAAACCATCTAGTCAGCCATGATTAGGAAGAACTTCATCATCCAGAAGTAAATCTTCAATTATGAGCTCAATCTTCAATGCAGATCACCAACATGAATTGGACACAATCTAGAGACCCCCACAAGCTTGCTTGAAATCACCAAGAACATCCACACCACTTCTGTCTACTGAAATCATTCTCATCTTCATCTGGAACCTCAAGAACACATTCTGTCATCACTGTCACATTAGAATGAATTCTTATGGACCTCTAGACCATGAACCAATTGAGTTTTCAATTCACATTGGCTTCCTAAACACTCCATAAAATCCGCAAAACATGATATTGCATTTCTGGTTCTTACCAGACCTATTTGTGTCACTCTGTCACCTCTGAACACCTGCCAAAACTGGTTTCACTCAAGTGGCCATAACTTCTTCAAATCTTCATGCGGACCTCTCAAATCTTGACTAGATCATCTTTAGACACATATCTACAAACCCTTTGATGTGCATTCCCTAATCTCCATCTTAGCTAAGATCTTCACTTCATATAGCTTCACTATCTTCACTGTTCTTCTCTGTTTCTGATAGGACTAATTTTCTCAATATCCTCAGCACACACAACTCATCCAATCCTTGACATCAATGCAACAGGAGTATGTTGACATCAATGACAACACCAGTTGGGCCCTTACTTGCAACAGCTCCATCTCCATGGGGTCTAAGGCACATAACATATTCTTCAAGGTGACCAAGCATGTTTTGAGGCATCAAATGTTTTGAGGGAGCCATTAGGCTCGACCTCACCCTAAGTCATGGGACTTAGGCATTGTGCAACATAAACTTAACACCACAAAGGTATTAGTTTGTGCCTAAAAAAAAAGAAATGAATGTGATAAAATTCCTAGTTTCGAACTATGGCAAAGGTAAACCCTAAAACAAAACAAGTTTTGCCCTATTCTTTTGAGCTCATTTGCAAAACACATTTGGTGAAAAATGGGGCTCTCTACTGCTGCCATGAAACCCTAGGGTTTCTCCTTGAGAATCTTCATCCTCCTAGTGTTTCTGGTCACGACCTCCATGGATTTACATAGAAAAAGAAAGGTAACACTATCTTATGCATATTTGATTTCCATTCTTTGACTTTCCTTTGATTTCTTGAGGTGATAATGGATTTTGAGCCGTGGCTATAGTATTATTTTTGATGAATTTGTTTCCATTCTTTGCTGTCATTTCTTCTTTACTCGGTGTCTTGGCCATGATTGCAACTATGTGAGAGAAAAAATGAAGCCAAAAGAAAGAACCTCCGGCTCTGTATCATTTTAGAAGGTGAGTTTCACTTTAAAGGTTTGAACTTTAGATATACTCTTGGTTTCTTCCCCATTTCCATGGTGTTCTATAGATTTTGAAGTTGAAATCTGCAGCCATAAGTCTCCATTCTCGTGTTGATGAGCTTATCACTGTAAAAATAAAAATGGGTATTGAACTTTTTAGAAAACAATGTATACTTAATCACAACTAGCATAATGGCATCTCTAATGCAGTCTTTTCATCTTCTCATGATTCAAGTCTTCAACAAGGTTCTATATATGTAAATGAAACCCTATGAAATAACCTTCTGTGGAAAATACACTTCCATTTCTGTATGTGATGCTTTTGTTTTGAAATGTAATGAAACCTTCTCCTCTCTGAGGGTTTTCCTTTGTGTGGTCATGGCTATATCTATATGCATTACTTGTCATTTTGAATATAAAATGTATTTCGACCCAGGATGGAGAAACCCTTCTGTGTTGGTTCTTGGTTTTAAATGATGGGAGGGTTTTGTATGAAATGTTGGCCTCCAGGCAGTAACTTCTGTGGAAAATACACTTTTATTTCTGTATGTATGCTTTTAGAGGCCGCAACTAGCATTATTTCTCCATGCATTTGTAAATGAGGGTTTAAAAATTTGATGTGCTATCCTTTGTCTGGCTGTTGGTGAAATATACTCTCCTTCCATGGCTCAAAAACCCTCATCTGGTAGTGTATTAGAACTTGTATGGCTCTACCAATCATGAAGAAAATATGACTTCTACTTGTGCACAACCTTTCATGCCTCAGATACATATGTTTCTATATTCATATTTTGCAAGGCCGCGGCCTGTAGCTATGAGTTCAAAAAACTTCAATTTCCATTCTATATCACTCTCGTTTCTACAATGATGCTCATTTCTTAATGATGCTCTATGTTTCAACAATTATGTAATGTACTTGGGATCTCCCATTTTTGATATCAGACTCATTGTATTTGATGTCTACCATGACATACACACATGCTATGATTGTTCCATTTTATTCTTGAGCTGCTCCTATCACACATTATTGAAAGCTAAGGCACTTATATACATTTGACATGATTATATTCAATTTGTGACATGTGATGCATCATCTGTTGTTCCCAAAAGTACCTTGCCATTATAAAATTTAGGTCACCTCTTTGTGACTGCACTTTACCATTATACTTCTATACCTTAAAAAAGGAAATAGAAAGGCTAAGATATCTGTTATTAGTATCTCCTTTTGCATTTCCTTTAGATAACACCATTTCCTTAAAGTTCATTTATTTGAACTTTTGGTTTGCATACACTTGATATGGTCACTCAACATGCAACATATATGCTTGACATTGATTCAGTCCACTATTTCTTTTCATACACTACATATGGTATGGCATCTTTCATTGACTTATTGAATGATGCCATTTCTGATCAACGCTTTATTCTGTAGCAACACCATATGGAAGAGAACTTATGATTGAACAACATTTGGCATTTTTACTTTGCTCCATCATGATGAAGTGACACTGTATATATCTTGATATTAGTCACAAAATGAGATCGATATAACCTGATAGAGCATCTCTTTGTGAATGCATTTGAACACTACTCCTTGAGACAACATCCCCTATGGATGAACATGAAATATCTGTTGTTTCATACTCTGTAGCTTGAATGGACTGAAAAGACACATACTTCTTTCAAATCTATGGCTTATAAATGAAATTTGGCTTGATCATTGCATGGTTGTCCTTTACCAGATGAAACATTGTTGATACACATTTGATTATGCACTTAAAAGCTTCTTATATTGGTATTGTATTCCATTTGTCCTTTCTATAGGAAGGCACTTTTACTTTACTGTAGCATGGTCAAATGGGATACATGATGATTGTATTAGTTGACTGTTCTTTTGCTACATGACAAAGATGTTCATTGCTACTGTATAGAAGTTGATATACTTTGACATTGTCCATTTGATCTGTAATATATGATGCAATTTGCATTTCATCCCCTTTAAGTACCGGGGCAACACACTGGGCTCAACCCTTGTGGGAGCCCATTTTATACCACATGCTAATATGTCTTCAATCAGCTACTTGACTTATCCTATACCTGCACATGAAACACACAAATTAGATAAAAACAATGAAGTTCAGTGATTGTTTCTCTTTCAATTCCTCCTGCATGTGAATGATATTCATCTGATTTGTGCATTATAGGCAATATATTATGCCTCTTCTAATAAGCATATTGAGATCTCATAACCAGAGCTCTAATAGGCCCTTTCCACATTTTTACAGGTTCTTATCGAAGATCAGGAGTAGAGACAGGATGGCAACCTTAGAGATTGAAGACCTTACAAGGCAATGATGGCTATGAATTTCTCTCCCTATCTTTAGATGCATAGTATTTTTCCTATATTTGCATTTGTTTAGCTATTCCCATGGCTTGTGTGGGACATTTGATTTGTCATTATTTCTGTCAATGCAATGTTTATCCTTTTATGTATCCCAACTTGTAAATGAATAATCATTGTAGTGAATGAAATGATTATCTCTCCTATGAATATTCTGTAATGCAATGAATGATCTAAAAATATTTTCTTTCCTTGAACAACTGAACTGCAATATAACTGAAACACAATCAACTATGCAAATAACTTATAATAGAAGAATGTTAACCTTCACTTTTAAAATGAACTTGATGAATCAGCTACACTAGTTTGAGCTATAAGTGAAAAATGGTAACAAGTATAGCCCGCACGGGAATGTGCCAAGTGTCAGCATGGCGGGGTTTTGAAGAAGTGTAAGGAATGATGCTTCCTAAAAGATGTGTAGAGTCGACATGTGGCAAGGCATTTAAGAGGTAGCAAGATCAATGTTTAGTAGCGATAGATAGTACCAAGTGTCCTCTTCTCAGTCCATAGTCCTCAGGAGTCATGGGGATGTGTTACGTATCTTGGGCCCGTATTATTCCTCTATGTTTCATAAAGTTTCTAAGCTGCGCAGGAAAGTGCAGAGTGTCACTACAATGGGGACTCAAGGAGGAACTTTTAGAAAAGATAGTGAAAAGAAGTGCCAGTTTGCCGTGTGTCCCTTTTGTAAATGGAGCAGAGTCTGCTGCATGTCCCTTTCCTTAATAGTTTCAATAAGTGTCAGAGGGCAACATAATGGGCCCAAGATATTAAAAGATAGTTTCTAAGTGAAGCGGACAGTGCCAAGCGTCATGACCGTGGGCGTTTGAATAATTGAAACAAGAAGAGACTTTAAAAGGAGCGCCAGCCTGCCATGTGTCCTAGTTTTGAAACTCACAGGTGTTGTCACGTGTTTTGATCATTAGTTAAGATTAAAGCAGGAAATAGAGGAGGCAGGATGCACCAAGTGTCAGTATGGTGTGCGTTCTCACCATGTTATAAAAGGAACCAAGCCCAATGAGCGTAGAAGTGCCATGTAGCAACTTTGAAATTTATAAGAAGCTTGCGGAAGAGGCCATCTGTCCCAACAGAATTGGTAATGTCAAGGTTGTTTTAGTGACATTTAACCACTCAGAATGTGAGGATGATGCAGACACAGATTAAGAAAGATTTCCTGCGTGTGACTTGCTCCAGTTCATTTGTAGGTGGTTAATAATCCTAATGGCCAGAAGTCTCTCAAGCCCCATCTTTCTTCTATAAATAGGGGAATTTTGTAACTGATAAATATAGAGATAGTGTAGATGAAAAGGAGATATAATATAAGAGATTTTTGGAGTGTGACTGGAATATATCATTTTGCCTTCACAACTATTTCAAGAAGAAAGCATCATAGATCTATGCATATTTCTGTGCCGCATATATTTTGTTGAATCCATTAATGAAAGAAGCTTTTGTTCTGTGCCATGTGGTTATATTTTTTGTGTCTTTATTGTAGATTCTCTAAGTTTAGTCTTTGAGTTTAAATCAATTTTATATCCTATTTATGTTAATCATGTTCATTTCTCTTTAATATATCAGAAATCATAAGGATTCAACCACTGTGCTTGTATAGAATTAAAATATAAGTTTGGCGCATCGCCTTAGGAGTTTTATTATATTGTATCTGTAATCTTGTTTCTTCTTCCCTTTCCAAAGACTCATCAAAAAGGAAGAGCCAACTTCTATAAAATGTGGAGGTTGCTTCAAGAGTCAATCCCACATTCTTGAAGCTTCCCATGTTGGTGATGGATTAAGCCTAAAAATTTATACATCAACAATTAGAATATGGTAGAAAGTGTATCTTTATCTTGGGTAGGTATCCATTTCATTAAAAAGTATAATTTTCTGTTATTAATGTTGCATTTTTGGTAACATTGGTATTTCTATCTTCACTCCACTTCTTTCTTTTTATGATATCCATTCCTCCTAAATATGAAAAAGGATCTTACCTTCTAGAGTTTTGATGCTACGCATTTCAAACTTAAATAAAGGAAGCATATGGGTAAACCCACAATACTATGTCCCAAACTTGGGACATAAAACTTTTGAACATAGATGGGGAAAGACTTTACAAGATACCTTTGTTTGAAGATTTTTCTTCAAAAAAAGGTGCCTTTGTTTAAAGATTTCATAGAAATCACCTTCAAATGGAGGTACTTTTTTTTCAAATATTTCACATAAATCACCTTTGAACAAAGGTCTTCCTTTGTTCAAATATTTTCTTTGTTCAATGGTATTATTTTATTGATTGCAAATCAATAAAATAATACCTTTGAATAAAGATAATATTTAATTATTTTTTTAAAAGACTATATGAGGTGAAAACGTCATTTTCACCTATCATTTCTACTGGACAAGCCCAATTTAGCAATAGTGAATGGAGGTTTTTTCATATTTTACCTAGCTGGCATTGAGGATGACTTTACACAAGGGAACTCCACCAAATTGCCATGTGGTTTCACACAAAGGTGTCCAGTGCACGAAGGTGTCCAAAGGTGACCTTGGATATGGTCAAATCATTTAATATAAGAAAAATTTCCAAAGGCCTCAAGGAGGATGGAAGGGTCTTAGACCCCTCTTACAACACTAACAATGTGTTCAATGAATGCATAGGTGACATAGACTAGTTTGTAGAGGAGAAATCATCAATAGGTGTTTGCGACTAGGTAGTGGTTAATACAACATTAGCATGGATTAGATAGCCTTACCCTATGTTAGATCCACATCTAGCTTCCAAGGAGTCCAAGGCCAAGAAGAAGAAGAAAACAGAGAAGGGAGAGTCTTCAACTCCACCCAAATCAAAGGGCATAGCCAAAGTGGTAGAGTAAGAGGATCCAAGGGATACATGATGAGTGATTCTAGGAAGAAATATAAAGAAAAGGATGTGTAGATCATCTCTAGTGAGGATGAGGAGGACAATGTGCATATGATCAGAAGGAATAAGAAAGATGTTTAGTCTCCTCCTACTACTCAAGTCCCTACACAACCTACCTCTAAAAGAGATAGCCCTATAGCTTCCTCCACACCTACATCTTCATCCTTACCTTTGATGTAGGAGCATCAACCCTTTTTTATATCTTGTGGGTTAAAATTTATATCTATTACATTTTATCTTACTAAGTTGTTCCTGTCACCACGTGGATAGTAAAGTTGGATATCTAATAGGAAAAATTAGTTATCTTCGACAAGGGAAGATAAGTGGTTGTAGATAGCGAAGAATCAACAGTTACAGTAGAGAAGTTGAGTAGTTTGGGGAAATGATGAAGAGTTGATAGTTTAAAGAAATGGTTGGAATTTAGTTGTGAAGGGTGGTGAAAGAATAGACTGGAAAATGTTATAAAGGTCATCGTACAGAAGATGAGGGAGGAGGTCAAAAAAGAGAAGACGAAAGCCAAGTGTAAAGGCCGGTCAGAGAAAGGCTGAAGGGGGAAGAGAAATTATAGTGAGGCCGAAGAAAAAAGTGAGGACGAATTGAAATGTGGAGAAGGCCGACCAAATAGAATTAGCTCAAGTCAAGAGAGCTTGAAAAGAAGGTGAATGGATAGGTTTGTGAATGAGAAAACACAATCATGGTAAAGGGCGACATGTAAGGAAGTAAGAAGTGACAGTGTAGAAGAGTTTGGTAAAGTGCAGAGAGGTTTAATACCATGGAAGATGAAGTGATTTGGAAAGAATTAAACATTAAATGATTGTTAAGAGACTGGGGCATCGACAAGAAAGAAATGTGAGCAGAAATGATGCATAGATGCTGAAGGGAAGTTTGATAGAAACGACAGGAAGTAGATTGACCAAATAAGTTTTAGGCAAGATGTTTATCAATTGATTGTATTAATTGAGGTTGAAGGAATAATATATGCTTGAGTGTTCATTGTCTGAGTATGCATTAATAGTTGTTTATGTTTATTAACTAATCATGTTGGTGTCTATCTATTTAATGATTGAAAGTATTTCCAGTCACATGCATACGAATATGAGTTATTGATTAGATGTTCCACGCATTGAAATTAAGTTGTTATCTTTATTGATTCCTGTCACCTAGTAAATGTGGGATGGCATTGGGGATGGTTTTTAGTCATGTGATTGAGATGAGAGTAATTTTTGAACTTCCTATCATTTTGTTATATGTTATGGTTCCTATCATTGTTTTGATAATAAGTCTAAGAATGTGAGGATTACAGAGGTTGAGTATAGGATTGGATCATCAATTTGATAGTTGAATGTGAGCGAGTATGTGTGAATGTGAGTTGTGACTTGCATCAGATTGATATCAGAGCTTGGATGTGTTTTCATTTAGCTGCATGATTGGGTGGTTTGACAAGACCCCCTAGTCATGTATGCACCAAATGGTATCAGAGCCCAAAAGATCTGGGCAGGAAACAAATTAGTTATGTTGATTAATATTTGGTTAAGTCTGAGTACTGCAAATTGACAAGTTAATAAGAAGGACCTGGGTACCAAAATATTGGGTAGAGGGAAAAGAAGAGAAGCCCTAGGTGAGGTATCGAGAAGAGAGTAAGAGGATGTAGAAGGTATGTGAAAAAATGATAGAAAAATGTAGCAGGATGTTAAGAAAGAAAGTCTCAAGAAGAAAGGAAATATGAAAATAAATATGAAGAAGCAAGATGTAGAATTTGACAGAGAATTGGCAGAGTTGAGAAGAGATTTGGAGGTAGTGAGGCAATGGTTGGAAGAAAGAAAACAAGATTATGCTTGGTATTGGCCAATAGGAAAGAAAGTGAAATGGCCTGTAAAGAAAATTGTTGAGAAAAGAAGAAGACAAGGTATGGTTGCCTTGAGAAAAGAGGATGAAGGAGGAGTCCATAGAAGTTTGGACAACAGGGAGTTTCCAAGTGAGTAACATGCACCAGAAGAGGTCAAAGAAGTTATCATTGTGGAGAACATGAGGAAAGACAAGAAAGAATGGAGGAAAGAAGAAGTGCATAAAGAAGCACTCTGAAGAAGTGAAGAAGAGAGGAGGGTGTCCAGGAAGGAGGCACTCATAGAGACATTTTGGCCTCTTGCTTTATTTACTAAGTTGTACGTGAGCATGTGTATGTAGGTATGATAAACCTTGTGGAGAAGGTCAAGAACAAGGCCTTAGAGTTGAAAAGAGAAGGGGCAATAAGAATACCCATAGAGAGGGATGGTGATGAGAAAGAAAGGAAACAAGTTGCAACAGTTTGCCAAGAAGGCATAAAGCAATAGTTAGCAATAGAGGTACATTGTAAAGCATGTGAGGATGAAGAAAAGGTTGATGCTAAAGATTTCTGATATGATAGTGAAAATGAGGAAGGAACCCTAGAGTTTCAGGATGCATTGGAGGATGTTGTAGATGTAGGACAATATGTCTACAAAAATGAAACGATGGAAAACAAAGCAGCCAATGGTGGAAGTAAATCAGGACAGCAGGTAAAAGGAAATCACAATGTTAATTTTGATTATGTAAGAGAAAGTAAAAATGTTGTTTTTGATCTTATAAGTAGAAGCATGAATATGGATAAGCAAATTTATAAGGAGAGAAGGAAATTGGTGAATCATGGGTATATAGTTCCAAGTTGGCAACATAAACCAGTTGTTAAGGGATATCAGTTAACATGTAAGGAAGAAGGTGCTTTTGATAGTGTTTTTGCTAAAAAGTAGATGCAAAGGATGAAAGACATGCTGAGGAACAAGTGGAAACCAGATTTTAGGACAAGTTGGCAAACAAGGAAGCATAGAGAAGATGTTTTAAGGTAGACACCAGATTATTAATTGAGAAGAACAAGTGCAACAATGAAGAAACAACAGTCAGAAAATTTGAGAAGCAAATTGTGGGTTGTGAAGCATGTAACAACAAAAGAAAGTGTTGTAAGGCATGATGATAAGGAGACAATGTTTGAGAGTTTTAGATATGAAGAAGAGACCAAGGCTTATGAACAAGGAAGCATGGTGAAACTAAGAGATGATGGAAGGGAAGATAATGGCCAAGAGCATGCAGTCGAATTTGAAAAGAAGAAGCATGGTATGTGCAAGGTAAAAGGTATGCAATCTAACTTTGATGATGATGTTTTTGAGGATTTGAATGAAATTTATGAATATGAGAGGAAGTTATGGAGGATTGTAGATGAGAAGGACATGAGAAGGAATAATTATTAGAAGAAAAAGGAAGGTAAACATGGGTAGATTGAAAACAATAGAATGAACAAATACAAGTCTAGAATGGTTATGGATGAAGAGTTAGATAGGAGCAAAAAAACACAAGAATGTATAGTAGACACAAGGGATGATGAGGGATTAAAAAGGGAAATACAAAAAGAAGATGCAGATGAGGAACTAGAAGCAGGCATTGGGGCAGCAGTAGAAGACAAAAATATTCATGACGAGGAGATCATAAAGAAGGAATTAAATAAGAGAGAAATAGAAAATAAAGGAGCAACAACCAAAAATAAGGAAGAAGGTTTGTGGGTATGATTTGTAGCAATAGAATAAGAATGGATGAAATAGGTTGCTAAGGTAGATATGGTTAAGGCTTAGACAATGAACGATGCAAAAAAGATGGTTGTAGCTGAGGATGAAGAAGTTGTTGCAGCAAAGACAGAGTATGGAGTAGTGCATGAAAATCCTGGTAATGATATTGTGTAGGTGAATACGAATGGTGAAGGGGAAAATGAATTACTAGAAGAAATGTTGGCCCTTGAGAAAGAAAGGTTGGTAAATATGATGGATAAAATTGTCGAAAGTGGATGTTGGTAATCTTCCTAGACTGGATGCTTGTTCCCAGTATCCCTACAAGGTAGCCATCATTGATCAATAGGATCTCTAGGCTAGGGGCCAACATTATATGAGATAGACTCTATAAATATCTCCTCCTCTTCTTTAGGCTCTGCGGAACCAAGGGGGGTATTCCCTATTCAACATCAGTAAGGTATGCTTGTGAGATGGGGGATGTTGATACTAAGCAGATGAATCCTCCTTTATGTAGACCAAAACTATCAGATAAGTGCAAAGGGGCTAGCTTTGGGCCTATATTCAGTTGTAGATAGAGGATTTTAGATCCTAAAACTACTTCTAAAGTCCTAAAGGTTTTGATTTGAAGTCTGAGTTTGATTTGTATTTGGATACAAAACTAAGACCTGGAGTGTAACCTCAATGCAAGGCTAGATTGATGCCTATCCAGGGCTTGGAGTCAGTAGACGTACACATGTGAATGGTCAGCATAGAGATATACCAAAGACTGGATATCAAGGGGACTTTGTTATATCTGCCTTACAGATATCTCCCAAAACAAAGTGTTTAGTCATTCATACTTAAAGGAATCCCTGCTGCAACATATTTTCTTAATGATTAATCTGACACTTTTAATTTGTCCCTTGAACAAAGGTAGGAGATTAAACATTCAATACATAAAACCCATATTCCTAAATCATAAATAACCCTTAGTTATTCAGACTCAAAAGAAAATATAGCCACAACTTGGAGACAAATGATTACACACATGCAATCAGTGCATTTCTCATATAAAACAGCATGAAACCAGTTAATTTATGCATGAAACATATAACATGAGACTCATAAACTCACATAACCTCCAGGTCAGGGCCACCAATTAAGTTGTATTGTATCACAGAGCCAAAAGTTTGTCCAGTTTTCAACAATGAACAATGAGTAACATAGCATGGCTGTTATAGCACAAGTATGTACTTTTAGTAATTAATCACAAAGTCTTCTCAAAAATTTGAAATTCTACCAAATACAGGGCACCATGAGAAAGGCGTTTAAAACAATAAATGCAACAAGCAGAAAGAACAGACGGGAGTGGTTGAACTTCGAGCCCCACACCACCACCTGAGGATTTTCTTCCTCAATCAGGTAGCTACTCGGTCAATCAGGCCATACTTCTGCAATTCTTGTGCCATTTATGGCGCACCAACTCGTAGGACATAGCAATAGTCTGCATCTGAAGATTCCCGCCAAGAAAGATACAGTGAGCACGGGAAATCCCATGCTGATGAAAATTTGAACTGTGACCGTCGAAAACCTACCTATTGCTGAGATCCGCAGTGCCAAAAAGTCTGAAAAGTCAAGAATCAATGAAAACGTGCCACGTAGGCACCCCTGCATCCACTGTTGACCACTCCAAAAATGTAAGATCAATAATTCCACATTCATCCTGCAATGCTTGCTTGACTATCATATAAACCAAACCATGAGCAAACCTAGTGTCGTGTACTTTTGCCTTGCACAACCACTGAACCACCTGCCATCAACCCATCGCCCTGACTCTTGCTGATACCAAGACCTGATTGGCGAGACCACAAACCATCGGCGGACCCAAAAATTCTCTCGCCGATACCTCAGTCACTCCGACCTCCACATCCTTTGGTAAGACACCAACACATTGACGCACCCAAAATGTCTCCCACCGACGTCAAAGGTTATGCCAATGACACCACTGGATCGGGGAGACCAACCCCATCAGCCAAACTCCAGCATACCTATCCAATCCCACAACTCCTGCTGATAGCTACACCCATCAGTAAGTTACAAACCGTCAGAACCAACGAAAATCCCTCCACC
Organism: Cunninghamia lanceolata; assembly: GCA_027924645.1. Lineage (NCBI taxonomy): Eukaryota > Viridiplantae > Streptophyta > Pinopsida > Cupressales > Cupressaceae > Cunninghamia > Cunninghamia lanceolata. Next base: position 10,506,204 of record BSBN01001272.1, on the reverse strand, counting down.
AATATCAAAAGTCACACCGATCGCCAATAAAACACACCCCATCAGCTAGACACCAGGCATCAGAAAAAGACCTCCCAGCCACGCCGATGCAAGAAGTCACCCTAATGTACATCTCCATCGGCATAGCCCAAACACATCAGTAGATTCCAAAATTCCTCTGCCGATAGCACTACTCTCGCCGATGGACATATAAAATCTTAAGGTTTTGAATGAAAAACCCTGCAAACATCAAAGCTTAAACCCTAGACATAAATGATCACCAACAGTGGAAATGAAATGGTAAGTGCATATTTATATGTCGCTAACTCATAATTTGTTGACATTGGCTTTGGGAACATGGAAATATTTAATTTCCATATAATCATTTATATTGATTTGTATATGATCAAATGGGCAAGGAATTCTTGGAAGAGAATGGCTATGAATGAAGAAGTGGAAACAACACAGCCATGTGGACAAAGTATGACAGTGGCCCCAGAATAATTGTGGAAGAACTGGAAGAAAGAGTAATAGCAGATAAGTTTTGATGAATAGCCTCATGTGTAGGAGCATATGATTTTTTTTGTCCCTTGAGGAGTCTGATGTAGGAGCATCAACCCTATTTTATATATCTCATGGGTTAAATCTTATATCTGTTGCATTTTGTCTTACTAAGTTGTTCCTATCACCACATGGACATTAAAGTTGGATATTTGATAGGAAAGATTAGTTGCCTTCAACAAGGGAAGATAAATGGTTGAGAATAGCTAAGCATCAACGATTACAGTAGAGAAGTCGAATAGTTTGGGGAAATGACGAAGAGTTGATAGTTTAAAGAAATGGTTGGAATTTAGTTGTGAATGGTGGTGAAAGAACAAATAGGAAAATGTTATAAAGGGCATTGTACGAAAGATGAGGGAGGAGGTCGGAAAAGAGAAGAAGTAAGCCGAGTGTGAAGGCCGATCAGAGAAAGGATGAAGGGGGAAGAGAAATTAGAGTGAGGCTGAAGAAAGAAGTGAGGATGAATTGAAATGTGGAGAAGTTCAACCAAATAGAATTGGCTCAAGTTAGGAGACCTCGAAAAGAAGGTGAATGGACAAGTTTGTGAATGAGAAAATGCAATTCGTGGTAAAGGGCGACATGTAAGGAAGTAAGAAGTGGTAGTGTAGAATACTTTGGTGAAGTGCAAAGAGGTTTAATACCAATGAAGACAAAGTAGTTTGGAAAGAATTAAACATGAAATGATTGTTAAGAGATTGGGGCATCGACGAGAAAGAAATGTGAGCATAAATGATGCATAGACGATGAAGGGAAGTTTGGTAGAAACAACATGAAGCAGATTGACCAAATAAGTTTCAGGCAAGATGTTTATCAATTGATTGTATTAATCAAGGTTGAAGGAATAATATATGCTTAAGTGTTTATTGTCTGAGTATGCATTAATAATTGTTTATGTTTATTGATTGATCATGTTGGTGTCTATCTATTGAATGATTGAAAGTAGTTCCAATCACACACATATGAATGTGAGTTATTGATTGCATGTTCCATGCATTGAAATTAAGTTGTTATCTTTATTGATTCTTGTCACTTGGTAAATGTGGGATGGCATTGGGGATGGTTGTCAGTCACATGATTGGGATGAGATTAATTTTTGAACTTCCTATCATTTTGTTATATGTTATGGTTCCTGTCATTGTTTTGATAGTAAGTCTACGAATGTGAGGATTATAGAGGTTGAGTATAGGATTGAATCATCAATTTGATAGTTGAATGTGAGTGAGTATGTGTGATTGTGAGTTGGGACTTGCATCAGATTAATATCAGAGCTTGGATACGTTTTGATTTGGCTGCATGATTGGGTAGTTTGACAAGACCCCTTGGTCACACTGCAAAAGCCTCCTTCCCAAATTGTCCATCAACCACCTTCCTAATCCATTCCACAACCACCTCCATAAGATACACAACTGCCACCTCAAATCCTAGTTCCACATCCACAAGTCCCAATTCCACCACCTCAAGCACCTATTTCACCCACTCCTCAGCTACCAATCTCTTCACCAGCTCCTCCACCTCCTCCCCCACATATAGAGGTACCATAAGTCTCCCAAGAACCTGAACAAGAAAAACCACTTAGATATGATGGTGAGAAGCTTGAGGAAGAGCACACAACTGAAGGTCCTCTTTGCCCTCAGGAAAATATTTATAATTTGGACCAGTTGGTGCATGGCATCTCTTCTCCACCAAATAAAAAAGGTGAGGGGTCACAAGATTCCATTAAGACTATTGTATTGAACCCTTCCATTGTCCTCCTGACTCCACCCCAAAGAGGACTTGGGCAAGACACCTCCTCCTCCAAAAATAATTTCTATAGGATCAAGACTGCTAGTATGTTTGAACCACACCATTGAGAAGAGACATACATATATTGAGGATGAAGATGATTCCTCAATGGTGGCAGAGGTGTTCAAGGCCCAATCAAAACCAAAGATGGAAAGGAAACTCTCAACCATCATTATTAATGTGTTGGGAGCCAAGATAGCCTAGGTCACCACTCTAATAGTGGATAAAGAAGAAACTCTAATGGCACTCGAGGACTGTCAAATACAAAAAGTCCTCCTAGGCCACTAGATCATAAAATCAAGTGTCAGAAGGAGATATTTCCACCATCCTTTATATGATGAAGAAAGATGAGGTGGCCAAAGAAGAATTGAAGAAACAAGTGGGATAACTTACTACCTATATCAGTCATCTAGTTGGCCCAGTTGATTCTAGTGCCCCTGCTCCAACCATACTAGTAGCCCTACACAAAGATAGCCAACAAGGGGATTTAGAGGGAATCATCCTTGTCACCATTGCATGGAGAGACACATTGAAATCCCTTGGTAGTAGGGTGATTAAGGAAGCAATGAGAGCCTACTAGAACATCATTGATGATGGAAGTAATGTTAGGATTAATGTGCCATCAACCTTGCAAATATTATTAATTAATTACTCCTAATATTTTAATTGTTAATGCAATCATAACATATGAGGAATCCACTGACAGGGTAATTTATTTTTACTGGTACAATAATTAATTATTTACTAACAATACTAATTAGTTATTTATTAGTAGTAGTTATCATTTACTATTTACCTCACGATTACTACGGGAAAAAATTGTTAGGAAATAGATGTGTTGTACACCTTGCATAAAATAAATTATTTCATTATGTAAATTAAATATTTACTTGGGTGCCACTTGTAAAACTTGTATGTAACATTGGATTAGTTATTTTATGTGTGTATGACACATAGAATAATTGATTATTTATTTAGGGAATTATTTAATATTGGGAAAAAGGGAAAACTTAGAACCAATAATTAAATGAGGAGTCAATGGTTTTGTATACTCATGGTTTTGGGATACATAGTTTTACCATACTACATCTTGTATTTGTGTGAGCTTATTTCTATAAAAGCAAGCACATGAATAGTTGTTGGGATTGGCTTGTTGAATAGTTGGTTGTCATTGTATTGAGCTTCTCTTGTAGGTTGCATATGTGAGGAGAGGAAGCATGGATTGGGATGTGTGGTTACATGATTCTCATTTTCTTGTTCTCATGTAGTGCAATTAGGGAGCTTGATGATTTGGAAGTACTCATGGAGGCAATACATTGTAATCTTTGTTCATGAGATAATACAATGGGTGTGGATACTTTTGGAGGCTAGATTTTTCTCTCATGGAGGGTTTTCCCAGGATATATCTTATGTCATCTTGATGGTATGTTTGCCTACTCTTTTGCATATGGATTTATGAATACTTGTTTGCATAAATATGCCTCATGAGGTTATGTGGAAATTATCTTTATGGCTACAAATTTTCCTTAATTTGGTATCAAAGCTTGGTTGCCATGGTTGTGTGAGGAGATATCCTTGGTTTTATAACCCTTGCCATGAGTAGATTTTATGTATAGTTGAATAGATGGCTTTGTAGAAGAGGAATGAAGACATTTTCAAGGTTACCAGTGTGTTTGCAGGCTTGCATTGTTGCAGATCTAGGGTTTCATGGAGTTTTGGTCAATGACTTTTTGGTTAGGGATTTTTGTGTGGGGTTTTTGGAGGTGAGATTTTGTAGGAGGCCTTCTAGGAAAAGTGGACCTCACTATTGAGTCAAGAAGGACCAAAAACCTATATTTTCATATAAAACTTGATATATTTTGGTGACAATTTTTTTTCCCTATTTTGCCCTAGACAAAATCTATAGGGAATATTTGCAAAAAAGATTATGTATGACAATACATAATCCATATGGCCATACAACTTCAAAGTCAATGGTACAGGCTCATGTGGAGGGTAGAATATTCACAGTCGTCATGCTTGCGTAGGTGACTGGTATGGAGTATGCAAAAGTTAATTTAAAAAAATTAAATTTAATATTTAGTTTAATTAAAAAAATGAAATAGTGTTGAGCATTTGGGGGCACAACCCTGAGTCACATGGGTGACAAGCACCCAATGGCTAGGGTTGGTTGCCTTGGGCAGAGTCCCTGGGCATGTGGTGCCCCAGAGGGTGGTCACACTAAGCCCACAGGGGCTTAGCCGCACCAAACCTGGTGAGTGGGCCATGTCGATAGCGGGCCACCACTAGGTGCCACCAGCCACCCAATTCCACCACCAACCAGCCACCACCACTGGTGGAGCTGCCCAGCCCTAGCCCAACAGCCACCAAATTTTGCTTTATAAGCTTAATGGAACATATTTTTCTAATAGACATAACTTTCGCCCAAGGAGTCAATTTTTCAACTTCCTATAGTTGACGGAAAGCTCTTTTTGAGTACTATGTAGCGGTGTCAAACATTTTTCTAGATTCTTCTATTTTTGTTAGAAAATGCTAGTTGTAAGCATGGTTTTAATTTTATGCTTGGATGGGCCATATCTTGTGCATTCAGTGTCCGATTTGGGACTTCTTATAGGTGATGGAAATGATTTTTTGAGCACTACACAGTGGATCAAGTTTGGATATGTTGTTATGTGATTTTCTCACTTGCATTTCTATTTGAGCTATTTATTGATTGCTTTGATTATGGTTCTTTGTGAGTTTGTGGTAAATTGAATATGAAGTGATTTAATGTTTGAGTCATGGAAAAATTACATGTTGATAACTGATTATACTTGGTTGACATGATTACCAATGTATAGGTGAATTTGTATTCTAAATTATGAGATCTACAAGTTGTGTAGTGTTTTAGGTTGTCTATACTTACAGGTTGCATATATAGCTTGGATGTGGGTTGTCTATACCCATAGATATTTTAGTATTTATGCAAATTCTATTTGGTTGGCCTAGTTTGGCCACTTGGTTCATTGGTATGGTTGTCATTATGAGATATAGAGAGAGATGGTGTTACCTGATACAATTGTGTTGTGGGACCTAGACTTGTTGACTATATGGTACAATTGTGTGAGACTTGGTGGGAGTTTGATGCAGGTATATTCCGTGGTGATCACAGTGTCATGGAGGTTTCTTGTTTGGTTGGGACTTTGGGAGGACATGGTTGTTATGCAGATGCATTGTTGGTGGTGTTAGATTGATTCTTGGTTTACAGGTGGTGGTTTATCTTCTTGGTTTGAAGATCATGGTTTACTTGACCTTTTGGGAGCTGTTAATGTTGTAGTGGAATTCTTTGATTGTATTGGGGCCATGAATTATATTCATTTAGGAGATGGTTATCATGATGCAATGTGTAGCTCGGTATCATGGTTTAGTGGGAGCTTTGTCAATGATGTGGATTCATCACTTTGGTGATGGATGATCTTCTACAGTGGTTGTTGGTGTCATGGAGGAGCTCTTGGATCCTATTTTTGTATGCAGTGAGAGTTCTTTGACATATTCAATTCTATTGATAGGAGATGGTTATCTCCATGTGATTTATAGATTGTTGACATCTTGGTACCATGGAGGACTCTTGGAATCTTCAATAGTTGAGGTGTTGGTTATGATTTGTTAGGTTTGATAGTTGATCCTTGTTTATAGAATGGATGTTATTGTTCCGTGGTGGACTCTTGATTACACATTAGAGTTTTGGCATGGTATGAGTGCTCTTTTGATATGTTCATTTGAGACATTGATCTTCTTTTGAGGAGATGTTAGATCATGATGTCATGATGTGTTCCTATGTTATGCATACATGCAATGGGAGCTTTGACTACATGATCTTGTTGATTCTCTTGGTATTGAGTACATTGGTCATGTGCTTGAGATCTTCATGATAGTGTGGTGTTGCATTTGGACTTTAACATGGATTGATTGGTTGTAGGTGCTCACTAATACTTGGAGACTTGGGTGTGGCTAGAGATCTCTTATTTCTTAGAGATCATGTGTTGAGATGGTTTCTCTTTGATGAGATTTTAGAAGCAAGACCATGGAGCATAAATCTAGGTTAAACGTGATTTCAACATGGACCTATTGAGGAGATTGTTCTTGGAGAGAGTCTTTGAGGCTTGGTGCATCCTTGAGGAGAAATCTCATTCCCCACTCTTGTTCTCTCAGTAGTGAATGATTTGATATGTATTTCCCACCTAATTTTCAAATACATTCTTTCTTTGTGTCATGTATTCTCATGTATGCTTGAGTCTTAAGCTATGATATTAGTTTTAGAGGACTTGTTTGACGAGTAGATGCATGGTTATGATTTGTTGTCTCCTTATGTTTGATCCTAAGTTGTTTTGAGATCATCAAGTGTAAAGGAGATGGTTATTGGCTTTGGGCATATTCCTTGTTGAGGAATGGAGGTTTTTTTTTATCTACCTTTTGTTTGAGAGGCTTACATCTTGATTAGTTGGGTGTTGAGGAGGTGTCTTGATTAGGGATTTTAGAAAGGAGATCATACTTTTTCACAACTATAGAACATTGGTGTTGGTAGGACACAATTTTGATTTTTAGGTTCTCTCTTGTTGGTCTTGTGCTTCTTCCTAGATGTTTGTGTTCACATGACATTGGATTTGAGGTTTGTATGGAGCCATTGTGAGATTCTTTGATCTCTTTCTCTTATGACATGGAGGATTTTGGAGAGATATGGACTTGAGGTGAGAGTTATGTTGTAGCTATTTTAGTTTGTAGGTTTTGCATATCATTGTGTGTGTTCTTTGATATTATGTGATAGAGGATTTATCCACATATTCTATGTGAGTGCTATTAGTGGATCTTTAGATGACTTGATCTATTTCATATTTGACATTACCCATGCAGTGGGAGTTCCAGGATGTATATGTGTCCTTGATTGGATGTTCTCATTTTATTGCGATGTGGAGGGACTTGAGGTTTGTTATCACATGTTTATGTGGTGTTACCTTGGAAGACTTCTTTATGTAGGATAGAGTATATATAGGGAATTGTGATCATTGTGGTTTGGGTTGGATATGTTGATGAAATAACATCTACTTGTTATGATTGGTATACCTTGGAGGTATGGATGGTTGGATGTATTAGCATATGTTGTGGATGCTATTTCCAATTATGTGGGATTTTTCCTTTGACAGTAGCTTGGAGCCTTTGTTACCATTAGATTTGGTGTTTGTGTTTGGATATCGGTTGATGTAAGTTTCTTGCTTCTTTGTGACAGTTTAGTGTGACAACTCTTTGGAGGATCTTATCTTTCATGGTTTGGCATGATGGAGGATGAGAGGAATCTTGTTTGAGATGAATATCACCTTGATTATTGTTGCAGGTATCTTGATGGAACACATGGATGTTTACATGGTACATGTTGGGCATATGGATTATTTCCTTGATCTTTGAGTTTACTTTGATTGACCCTTATGCAATGTATACAAGAAGTGGGAGAATGTTAGGAAATAGGTGTGTTGTACACCTGGCATAAAATAAATTATTTAATTATGTAAAATAAATATTTATTTGTGGTGCATCTTAGATGACATGTTTAGCCACATTAAATATTTATTTGGGTGACACTTGTAAAAGTTGTATGTAACATTGGATTAGTTATTTTATGTGTGTGGTACACATAGAATAATTAATTATTTATTTGGGAAATTATTTAATATTGGGAAAAAGGGAAAATTGTGTGCTACAAGTCAATACTTTCTAAAGTACAAAACTATTCAAACCAATGGTTAACATATTTAACCCCATTATCTATGCGCATAATCTTGATGGCCTTCCCTAATTATTTCTCTTCAAAAGTTTTGAAGTCCTGAAAAGACTCAAAGACCTTAGACTTCTACTTGAGAAAATAAACCCAAGCATATCTAAAAAGATCATCAATGAATGTCAAGACATATCTAGCTTTGCTAAAAAATGGATATGGAAATGACCATACCAAGTCACTATGTACTAACTCTAGAAGCTATGTAGCCCTACACATTTTTCCTTTGTCATATTTATCCTTAGGATGCTTACTAATAATGTATCCTTGGTAAAATCCTTCAAAAAATTGAATAGAAGGCAACCCTGAAACTATGCCTTGTCGACTGAGTTGCTACAAGTAGCGATAATTCAAGTAGTCAAACTATTGATGCCACAAATGACTCACCTCATCTAAGTGAGTGAGTAATACTATCAAAGGGAATCAAGAAAAAAATTAGAAAATTGATATAGTCTAGACTGATGGTTTACTTTTCCCACAACAACTGCAGACCCACTTTGCAACTCACCAATTACCACTTTGTCTAGTGTAAACTCAACTAGCTTGCTAGATCCTATATGAGTGTCCTAATAGATAGATAAGAGATTAGTTCACAAGGATGGAATATAAGTAATATCTTGAAATGTTCCTTTACCCCCATCAACAGACCCTCTCCCATGCACTTCAATAGGAGTATCATCAGCCATAAGTATGGCAGGCATAGAACATGGCTCTAAAGAGGCAAAACCATCCTGTGACGAATCCATGTGGTGTGAAGCACCTGAGTCAATGATCTACGTATCAGTTTGTGAAGAAAAAACAACTAGGACCTTGCTCTTTTCTTTCCCCTTACTTTTATTTGTGTACATTAAAGACCCATTTGATGAACCATATTTGACAGAGTCAGGCACCTTGATATTGTTCTTTTCAAGAAGATGTGAAAGGTTATCAATTTTCTTCTTTACTTACACTTGTTTTCATCATTTCCAACCCTTTTACAATAGGAACACTTGACCTTCTCCTTAGGTTGTTTAGTGTTTTATGAAGAGGTGTGATTAGTTGCATTTGAGGCAACTAGTTTCTGATCTTTCTTCTTCTCTCCTTGGTTCTTTTGTTTCTTCTCCTAGTTGCCAGACCCTTTATGTTATTTTATACCTTGATTTTCAGATAAGGCATGTGGCTTAAAGGGTTTAATTGTACCTATGTGGACTAATTTATCTTGCTCCTTAGTGAGTTCTACAACAAAGTCATCTAGAGAAGGCATTTTATAGTTGGAAACTAGAGCACATTTTGTGGCATGAAAAGGAGAAACAAATACATAATAGTTTAAACCAAGATTAAAAAGAATACTTAAGGTTAGTTGTGCATCTTTGTTTTCTATTCCACACTATTTTAATTGCAATATGATGGCTAGTTTCAACTTTTTAAAGAAGTCTTGTACGTTCTCAAAATTGCTAGGACTTAACCCTATTAGTTAGTTCTCCAATTGATGACCCATTATTTCATCTTTCTTACCAAAGAGTTTTTCTAATGTGGTCCACACATCAATTTTTTGTTGTAGTGGCAGATTTGACGTGAAAAAGTATGTTAGGAGACACTAACATACATAGAGTACCAAATGCTTCATCACATTTATTAAACCATTTAGGTTTTTTTGCATCATGTGTTGGTTCTATTTTAATTCTCATCATAACCTTGTGTAATCCTTTCCTTTTGAGATAGATTGTCATTTTAGATTTCCATTCAAAATAGTTATATGATGTTAGAATAGGAACCATTGATTGATCCATTAGTGTAGAAAAGTAGATTGAGATGTAGAAAGAGAAGTGAGAAAATGAGACACTCGAGACACCCCCCTTCTCACTAGTTTCTAAAATGACCCCCCAAGAAATTACAACGATTGCACTTTATAATTAGTGCGATTTCCAATGTAAATCTTAGATTTTCAGACTCTTACATGGCCTAAAAATGGCCAAATACTGAAACTATAGTTCAAGTATAATATGGGATCAAATTAAGAGGACCAATGTGGAGTACACCAACAAATATGAACTCTAGAAAAAATGGGACCCAAAAAGGAGTCTATTTGCACAAGTTTATGGCTCTTGGAAGGTCTCAAAATGAGAACTATGTAGCAAATACTAGAAAATATTCAATTTCTAAAAAAATGGAGCATCAAATTAGAAAACCAATTTCACCAAAGTTTAGAGCACAAAATTATACCACAAATTAAAAAAATGCACCAAAAAAGGCCTTCGTATGGCTAAGAACGGGGCTCTCGAAGTTGGCCTACCAAACTAAAAAGTCCAATGGAGAGGGGGTAGAGTTGAATAGGAAGGAGGGTGATGCCACTCTAACATCATGCTAACATCAACAAATGAATATTCCATAATTCACCAGAATATTCCATATGGATGAAATATTCCAAATCCACCTTTAATTTCCACAAAAACCATCATCTGAGTCTGATACCACCATTTTCAAAATGAAAACCACCTATTCTAGGAACAAAACCACCTTTTAGGTGAAACTATATTTTGATTCAGAATATTCTCTGAGTATTTAGAGAGGGCATGGGAGTAGTGTACGCCTGATGACAGACTCTTTGTTACAGGAGGCGGTGGGGAGTAGCTATCACCAATTTCACCACTTGGTGGCAAGGGTTAGGCTGGTCGTGGGTGGCATGCCACTACTACAGGGTGACCACTAGAGGAATTTACTACTGGTGGTGCAACTAGTAGGGTGTTGCCCTTCTAGCAGTGGCACAATGTTGTGCAAGTGGTGTCACTGCTTGCATAATAATTTTTTTTCAAAATTTGTATAGTACAATGAGCCGTATTCTTAGGAGGCAAAAATCTTTTGCCTCAGAGGTGAAATTCTCTAAATTTGGTTATCTAACAGCTAATCTTTAGTTTTTAGACCTTCTGAGTGCGATGACAGGGTCTGTTTGGGTTGAAAATGCTATGATTTGATAGCTACCTTCTGGAACCACTCTAAAAACCTTTGTTGCAACTTGATCCTTTGATCTTTGATTTTGGTGAAATGAAATCCAATCTTGACTTTCTCGAGCCTTATGGTTTCTATAGAGCCGTTGAAACTACCTCCGGGATTACCAAAAAGTTGCAATCACCTAGATCTCACAAAAACACATATATGCAAAATAGAGTAATACAAATGCTTATTTTCCTTTTAAACTATTCTTATTCTCCATATCATCCAAGGATGCAAGAGAAAAGCATATTGGGTTTTTGAGAAAAATATTAGCAATGATTAGTCTCAAAATCTCTCAAAAATATAATAATGAAATGGACTATACCAAACAACTAGGCTCTATTACCATGTTAGATTCTACAAGAAGCAAGAATCATAGATAAGATATATTGTCAGTCATATTATCATGAAAGAGAGAACTGGAGAGATAAACTACAATTATTTTGAGAATACTCACATTACTCTCATTGACTAGTAGAGGTGAGAGGAGAGTGTTGTATATATCTAAAAATAAGGGAAAATACATCAAAGAGGTGTAATAACTCCAATTACCCAAAATAGGTAGAATTTTTACCTACTTGGTAAATGCCAAATTACATTGTTGTACCTACTCAGATAAAGACAAAGAGATGGTTATGAGAGGTGGCATATAAATCTAAAAGAGAGTGTGAGACTCAACTACCCAAGAGCAGGTAAGAGCGATAGATGTAACTGATAGATTATGCCATGTGGTCTCATAATAGCAATGCCTAATTAACCTAAGCAAGCTTAATAATATGTGTAGGAGAAATAAATATCCCATAACATAAGGAAAATAAAAAACCTACACTAACATGTTCATGGGTAGAAGATTCTATACTCTATCATTTCAGCTCATGAAGTTCTTCACTCTTTGGATGTGAACAAGAAAGATAGCTTCATTCTAAAATTTGATCTAATGAAGGCTTATGACTCTGTCTAATGGGACTTTCCTAACAATATTATGGAAAGGTTTGGCTTTGGGGTAATATTTAGGAACCTCATCTTGGAATGCATCTCCACCCCAAAGGTATCAATTATTGTCAATGACATTCTTTTGAGGTTTTTCAAAGGAGCCAAAGGTCTTAGGCAAGAGGACCCTATCTATCCTTTCTTGTTTATTATCATGGTTGAAGCCCTAGAAAGAAGTATTCAAAAGGAAGTGTCTGATGGAAGAATCAAAGGTCTTAAACTAGCCTCTACTTGCACTCCTTTGACCCATCGACAATTTTTTGATGAAACAATCATTTTGGGGATGCTTCAGTGTCTGAGGCGAAGGATCTTAAATGAATTTTATCTTGATATGAGAGAGATTCAAGCCAAAAATCAACCTTCCAAAGAGCACTATTTTCTTCCTCAAAACTCTTGAGGCTAGATAGCAAAAGATTGCTTCAATTTTGAGTTGTGGATCTCTCCCTTCAACATACCTAGGCTTTCCATTGTTTGTGGGTGTCATTCTAGATTAATTTTTAGAATATACGGGTAGATTGTTTCCAATGCAAACTTGTTGATTGGAAGGCATCTCTTCTTAGTCAAGTTGGTAAGATGCAATTAGTTAAATCTTCTTTAAAAAATATCCCTATGTATTGCATGAGCCTATTTTATATGCCAGCCAAATTTATGGAAAATTTTGAGAAAATTCAAAAGATATTTCTATGGTTGGGCTCAAAAGAAAAGAAACACCTTCCTTTTCTTTCTTGGGACTTGGTTTGTAAATCCAAACTAAAGGGGGCTTGGGGTTGAGATGAATCAAATATTTTAATGTAGGCTTGAATTCCAAAATCACTTGGAGATTACTCAATGAGGAAAAGGAATGGGCCAATATCATTTCCCAAAAGTACTTGTGAGGGAGAAATGGAGATGTGCTCTTAAGTAATGATCTACTTCAAGGATCCTCCATTTGGATAAGCATGATGCATAGCAGGTTTATCCTTAATAAAAGAACCATATGGAAACAAGGAGATGGAACAACAATATATTTTAGGAATATTTTTGGCATCTTGATATTCCCTTAGAGGAGATATTCCCTTAGAGGAGTTAGAATGGATGACTCCTATTGTGGATATTTTCAAATCTATTGTTGATATCAAAGTGGTAGATTACATTCAAGTTGTGAATGGGACTTAGATGTGGAAGAGTGTGGCTTCGATCTCTAACTTGGCTATGGAAGCTATCTCTTAGCTAGACTCTTTGTAGAACTCCCATCACATCCCTCAATTCCATAAGAATGATGATTTAATTTGGGTTTCCTCTCCTTCTAGAACATTCTCTATTGCTTTAGGTTTCTCTTTTCTAGTTGATCAAGGCATGTCCTCTTTGTAGTCAAGACTTTGGCAGCCTAACATGATCCCTCAAATCAACATTTTCTTCTAGCTAATAGCCTAGAATAAGGTCTTAATGATAGATAATTATTAGCAGAAGAATCAATTTATCACATGTTGATAGATTACTTCTCTTGGGAGGTTTTAGGTATGATTCTTTCTCTCTTCAAAGTCAACTAGTTTTACCTAAGGACTTGCAAAGATTGTTTGATCAATGGAAGACCCCCTTTCTTAACCCATCTCTTAAATTTTTGTGGGACTTGGTCTTACCTTATGTTAGATGTGGTCTTGAAAAGGAAAGAAATAAGAGAATCTTTAGGGAGTTGATATCTCCTATTGGAAGTGTGGTGAACAAAATTTGTTTGGTCATCAAAGAGATTTCTTGGGACTATTAGAGAGAAGGTGGTGCCCTCTTCCAAGCTTGTGGTCACTAAGTTGGAACTAGATGTTGTGACTACTTGGAAGCATGACTATGACATATCATCCCATGTTAAAGGGAGTAAATCTTAGAGACAAAATATTTCTTAGTCTCCCATGTTACCTAATTGGTATAAACTTAACTTTGATGGTGTGGTTAAATGAAACTTGAAGCTTACAGGTGGTGGTGGGGTTCTAAGGGATGCCAAAAGTAATCTAGTTTTTTCTTTTGCAATCAATATCAAGGTTCAAACTAACCACTATGTTGAAGCTACAATAGCCTATAACACCTTTAAAGTGGCCCAAAAAATTGGTGTAAAACATCATCTTCTAAGGTGACTCCATGAACATAATAAATTACCTAAATAACAAAACTAAAACTAGTTGGATAATTGATAGTCTCAGATAAGACTCTCTTGATATTATCAATAATATGAGATGTGTTAAGGTAGGTAATGTCTTTAGGGAAACTAATTGGGAGGTGAACCTTCTTAAAAATTGGGGGGTTCAACATCAAAGGGTCTCCAAATGGATGAATAACTCTTTTCCTAAGGAGCTTGTTATGCTTTGTGATAATGATGTGAATTAAAGTGCCTTGTGAGTTGGACTCAGTCATGCGAAGAAAATACTTGATGGATTGTTTAATCATGAGACTAAAATGTCAGAAGTATGATGTCAAGCCATATCAAAATTAATAACATTCAATAAATAGAGGGGGCTTCTGGTATGTTCCTCAATATTGTGGCTTGGGTTTTTACTTTGAAGGGTGTTGTTGAGATTTGGTGGAGTGCACCTATAGTTCAAATTTAGATGGATATTTTGGTGTCTAAAAGTAGAGAAGTGAAGATGGGTGGGGATAGAAATAGGGTTGAGTATGTGAGCTGTAGAAAATGGAAACAAAATTCCAAGGTTTGGAAGATTTTGGTGAAGGAAGGCTTCACTCTATTTATGGAGAAATTGAAAGGGTATGATACTTCCATGGCTATGGACATTGCTAAAGGGTGGGAAAATGAAAAGATGAGTATGAAGACCTAGAATTTATGGTATCAAAGGATTTGGTGGTGCAAGTCACTAGGTTATTCACAATCAGAGCTAAGATTTTCAAGGATAGGCATCTAGGAGATGAGGCAATGGCCACTTTCCTATATTTAGATAATGATCCTATTAAACTCCACTCTAGGTATGATTGGAGCTCTCTCAAACCTTTGTAGGATTTCCCTTTGCATCATGAGGTATGTGTCACTAGAAGGCTTCTTTAAATCTATTTATTGATACCATTTTGTTCTACTGAATCATTTGGAGAAAGAAATCTATCTTTTTTGTTTTATCTTATATCATATTTGGAATCTTCCATTAAGAATTGTAAGAAAGCCCCTAACATGCTTCCCTTACACGCTTATCATGTTAATTGTCAACCACCTTAGATAGTTGACCCTGATTGTATCTCACCCTATCCCAAAAATGGATGATAACAAGGCCAAAAGCATGGTGGATTACTCAAACTTGAGTTCTAAGGACTTAGATGATAAGGATGGTAGTAGCTAGGAATGGACTAGTTTTGAGACTAGGTCAGATTCTGCATTTTAGGAGTCCACGGAGAGTAATACCCAAATGAAAACTAAGGCTAGTGATGTAGGTGGTAGTAGGGAGAACAAAAGGAAAAGGGCAGAGACCCCTAGGTGGAGAAGATAGAGCCTAATGAGAAGAATGTGGGTAAACCCCATGAATCTTAGAGGAGCATGAAGCCCCTAGAATCCTTGACAAAGGGAAAGCTCAAATCTCTCCCTTCCCAAAAACTAAGTTATAAGGGAGCCCTTCCTTGGAATTCAAAACCCCTATCCCTTGATACCCAAGGACTTCATTCTTCCTTACCATAATCCCACTTCCTTGTAGGAGATGTTAGATGACTTAAGTTTGGTAAGAGAAATGTGGTTACTCTCCATTATACTTTTGAAGCACATCATAGCCTCATTAAATGGTTCTATGTAGAGATTAATAGGATTAATATCAAAATGGAAATCATGGTCAAGAAGCAGAGGGGGGAAACCAAGGTGTCTGTTGGGGAGGAATCAAAGGATTCTAGGATAGTTCAAAATTCGGAAGCTATTCCTAATGTGAATAAAAATGATAGATGAAATTGCTAACTAGAATGAAAGGGTTGTTTTTCTAGAGGAGGAGGTTCTAAAAGGCTAGGAGAACTAGGGTGCAAGGCTGATAACCTTAGTGCAAGACATGGCTAAGAATAAGGAAAATATAAATAGGGTGATAAAAAATAGTGTTAAGGAGTTAAAGAGCCTTAATGACAAGGTAAAAAAGGTGACTACAAGTATATTCCCCATGAGGACTACCAAAGAGGATGCAAGTCTAAGTATTAGAATTAGAAGCACCAGAAAGAAAAGTGATGAGGGTGGTAACAAACAACCTCAAGAATATCAAGAACTTGATGATAACTTCTTTCTAGTTGAATTAGAAGCTTCAAATACCCTCAAGAAAATGTAGTCTATGTTCTATTGTTACTTTATATTGATAGTGTTTTCTATTTTTCTACTTTTGCACTTTTGTTCTACTATGGGTCAACTATTTCTTTGCTAACGTTTTGACTATCGTTAAGGGTTTTAGGGCCCTTTCAAACCCTATTGTTTACCCTTTTTGTCAAAAATAACACAACAAAGAAATTATAAAAATGAAAGATCATAACAAAGCACACACACAAGAATATGATACTTTAATATACCTTAGGAAAACACTTACTAGAAAAATCTAGTCTCTAAAGCTTCAAACTAATGCATTATTTAGAAATAAAAAAATACAATACACTTCCAATTTCCAAACTCTTTTAGGGGATCCACACCCACACTTAAGAAGGAATCAAGTACAAGATTATATGAATAACCTCCTACCTAGGCCCTTTATTTATAGGCAAGAGAGTAAATGATAATGGAAAAACTTGCTAGAAGCTTTCCAAACTACTTTGCCACCAATATTTTATGTCTCAAGATAAAATATTGAATATATCATGTGGCCCCAAGAATTAATGCTTTTATAATTTATTGAATGTATTTTACAAAGACCTTAAAAATATTAAATGCATTCACCCAATGAGGCCAATTAACCATGTGTGCACTAAACTATGAATCCCCAATATACCACCCACATTAAATATATTTGCAATTGCATATACAACCTCCCCTAAGAAAGTATTTATCAATTACAAAATATGAAATACTTTAATATGCAAGTTGTACAACACCTTCTCAACATGCCTGCATTCTCATGCCATTGGTTTTGTTGAATTCCTCACAACCTTGTATGACAAATTGTGTAGACGCTGATAACTATCTAGATTAGATTTGTGGTTTGGCAACGACCAAGAAGATGCTCTAAAATGTTGATTTCTATGGTTTAAACATGGAAATTTGTGTTAGGGCATAGTAGGTTGAGTAATGACTCCATTAACCATGTTGTTTCTTCATTGAAGATGTCTATTGAAGTAAAAAATAAATGAATTCTAAACAAATAATACATGTTGGTAGGTTTGTCATCATAAACAAAAATATTTGAAGCAATCTCCTTTCTAATAAAAAAAATTGTATTCCCTGGATGTCAAAAAAAAGTTTAATTTATTTTTATCTACATTTAAAACAATTAAATTTATGTATAATTTAGAATATCAAAAACTCTTACCTTATTGTGACAATAATTTATAAAAAGCCTTCACCACTTTTTCTTCCCTTTCCATGAATAATCCTGCAAAGTTTTGAGGGAAACTAGTTTTGCAAAACTTGGAAGCTCATGTAATTCCTCCCCCCAGTACTTTATACACAGTTTCTCAAGGTTCTTCAGACCACAAATAACGCTTATGCTTTTCAGCTTTTCACATCTGTAGAGGTTTAAGTCCTTGACTGATATTGGCAGGCTTTCAATCTCACTAAATGGTTATTGTTCTGAAGTGATAGGGTTTCCAAAGAGGGACAACATTGTTCGGAGATTGATATCCTGGACACAAGAGTTTCACTCACTTGTATATATTTGAGGTTACACAAAGAAGAAGACGACTCCGACAGACACTTAGGTAGAGATCCCAACTTTTTCACAGTATCTAATCGAAAGCCTAATCAAGGACGACAAATTCCCTATACATTCAGGTAAATATTTCAACTCGTGACAAAACACAATATCAAGACTAGCCAATGAGGACAAATTCCCTAAAGAAGTGGGCAAACTTTTCAACAACTTGCTTCCTATACTCAACACTTCCACTTTGCTAAGTAGACCAATATTATCTGGCAATTCGTTTAAGCTCGTCCAGTCCACAAGGAGCTCTTTCAGTGATCCCTGATTTGTGATGTGCAGAGGTAACTCGTGCAATTTCTTACATCCCGTAAAATGCAAAGTCTCTAGCTTTGTCATATTTTCCAGAATGCCTGACCTGAAGGTGAGCTTGGAGCAACGAGCTAAATTAATATATTTCAGATTGCTGAGCTCCTTAAAAGAAGCGGGCAACTCCTTCAAAGGGCAACTGCTCAAATCTAGATGCCGAAGGTTTGTCAAATAGCCGAAGTTGCTAGGCAGCGATGTCAGACATCTAACTAAAACGAGGTGCTCCAGTGATTGGAGATCACAAAACTCTTCTGGTAGATCTTTAATAGGGACTCCATGTAGGGATATCTTTTTCAAATCCTTCGGACGTCCTATTGACGTCGGAAATCTCAGGAATTTGTTGGCATCAGCCATAATCAATTCTCTTAACTCCAAGGGAGGCTGCAGCAACGTTTCATTTAATTAAAACAAAACTGTACAACAATTATAATTTATATTTAAAAAAATATATCTACAGTATGTCTAGAGATATCTTCCAATTTGGTTTTTATTTTTTTATTTTTTATAAATTACTAGTAGTTAGAATGCAAGCCATTTCCCATTAAATAAATTTCATATTCTTGGCATTTATTATGTAGAGGCCATCTATAATCATAGTAGGAGTGGAGTTGAAAAGCTAAAGATTCCGTGTAATTTTATAAGATTCCAATCTAAAAACAAAAAAAAAGATTTATATGCATGAGATTATTAAGATAGAGGATCATAATAAAAAGCAACAATAAATACACCACCAATTTATAAAAAATACAAAAATAAAAAAACCAAAAACCAAAAAAGAAATTAAGATATTTCTAGGTGTACTATAGATATATATTTTTAAATATAAATATACTAATTAGGCTGAGAGGCGTTTCTACAATCACATGATGGGAGTTGAAGAGCTCAAAGATTCTTTAGATTCCTGAAGTTTCATAAGATTCCAATCTAAAAAGTAAAAAAAATAAGATTCCACTCTAAAAAAACTAAAAAAAAAAAAGTTAAATGCATACGTTTAAAATTAATGTTGTCAGTGACAAATTAATGGACAGGGCTTTCAGTTTATGGCATCCATTAACAAAAATAAAATATGTACAAAAATTAAAATAGAGGGTTTTAAAATAAATAAATTAATTTTTCAATAAAATTGAATCCATCCTTGAATCTACATGAATGAAAACTCTTCAACACAGTTTTAAAGGGTTAACCCAGATCTATACAAGCATTTGAAGTGGAAAGCATATTGGATTCTTGGGATTTTTTGAATAGATAAATTAAAATTCAGCCAAGATCTCTTCTTTTAAACTTTCAAAACCCTTCATCCCTGCAACAACTCACATCCTAGAAAAAGTGCCAATAGGATTAGTCAAATAAAAATAAAAATAGGAAAAAAAAAATCAAGAACCTAAATCCATGAGGAATATAATAAATTTACCTCATCTCTAGATCTGGGTTAACTAGATCCCATACAAGCATTTGAAGTGGAAAACCCCACATGCATGTTGGATTCTTTGGATTTTCTAAATAGATAAATTAAAATTCGGGCAACATCTCTTCATTTAAACTTTCAAAACCCTTCATCCCTGCAACATCCTAGAAAAAAGAAAAAGTGCCATTAAAAAAAATCAAGAGGAATATGAATAAATTTACCTCATATCATAAAAACTCCTTTTTGCTCAACTCTAAAACTTCTGGAGCAATGAAATGAAGAAGTACTATAAAGAAATTCTAAATTATTGTTTAGATTTGCTTTTATGAAAATAATCTTTTTAAAAATTAGAAATATCTTTTTATTTGTTTTTTAATTTTATTGATGCTTTTAATAAATGTATTATAGTAATATTTCACAAAGTTTTTAGAAATGAATAATTATTTAGGCTTATTCTTTATAATTGGATTATTTTTGCCATGTTTAAATTTTTTATTAAATTTAAAATATAGATGGGAATTTAATTTTATTTACTTTATTGTAATAAAGGTAAGAGTAATGGATTATTACTAGTATATTTATATTTAAAAAAATATATCTACAGTACGCTTGAGAGATATCTTCCAATTGGTTGGCATTTATAAATTACTTGCAGTTAGAATATTTGATATGCTCACATGAGTTAATTTAAAGAGACTATGCTGCGAGACTTTTCATATTCTTCAAATATAATAAAGATTTCACTTCATAACTGCTGAAGTTTTTCTATTTTTCTATCCATTTGGCTTCCACAAATTTATTTCTTTATTGTCAAATTTATTTATTTTTTGTTTAACGTGATAAAGATTTCACTCCATAATTGCCCAAGTTTTTCTATTTTTCTATCCATTTGGCTTCCACAAATTTATTTATTTACACATTTTATGAATTTTGTTTACATGAGAATCTGAATCTTAATTGTTTACGGGAATCTGAATCTTTTAGCCCTTGCTGTGAGTGTAGAATGCCTCTCGGCATAATTATTTTATTATTATTAATTGAGTTTGTTTATAAATTACTCCAGCTACAATATTTGCATTTTGGTTTAAAATAGCAAAAGCATCTTTGAGAGTGGGGTCAGGTTTAGTTGTGTATTTATGATCCTCTATTTTAATAGGCTCATGCATATAAATCTTATTTTTTTATTTTTTAGATTAGAATCTTATAAAATTACATGGAATCTTGAAATCTCTAGCTCTTCAACTCCACCCCTGCTATGATTGTAGAATGCCTTTGGACATAATAAAAATGTACAACCATATACTTACATCGACAGTGTCTCTCCACAGTAGTTCTAATTTGCAAGCATCACGAAACTCTAAAACTCTTAAATTCTTCAACGAAATCCATGACGAAAGAGCTCTCTACATAAAGTTGTCCCATCGCAGCCAGACAAGAGCTACTGATAGTGCCGATAATTCTTCTATAAAATGACTATTTTTAACAAGAAGGATTTCTAATCCAAGTGAAGGAGGTGTACCAGAGCCTCTCACAAGCTCAATACAATCTTTAAAAGCTGTACTTGAATAAGGTGTACTAGAGCCTCTCACAAGCCCAATCTGCTTTCCATAAAACTCTTTCGTTTCCCCTTTAATCCCCCGAATCAGAGTTGTTTCCTGAATGGAAAAATATAAAAGGCAAGACACTTGAAAAACAACTAATTTGGTAGATTAACAAACGTAAGATATTGGATAGAATATAAAAGAAGATATAAATCTCACCTGCCGCTATTTCTGAAAGTTGGTAATTTGCTGTGGTGAATAAAGATGGTAGGGTGACTTCATCTCTGTAATTTATTTTCCCAAATCTCTCAGGTGATCATGCATTGTTATGCTATTTCTCTCATCGACCTCAACCAAACAATTGTTCTCAAGTCTATCCCAACTATATGCTCCACTCCATCCCGAGCCATCCCACACTACAATGGCTAAACTTTTTTGTTCTCCTATGAAGAAACAAGCTATATCTAAGAAAATTTCTTGTTCTTCCTTATCTAGTTCTTTAAAGCTTACACTTAGTATGCCTTTAATATCTTCGGGCAATGATCTCAAGACCTTATTTAGTAGAGAATTCCAATATTCAGTGGGCTTTCCCTTAAGTAGTCCTCCAATTATCTTAAGAGATAAAGGTAATCCTTTGTAGAAATATAAAAAAATTTCAACCAAAATTTCAAATCCACAAACTAGAGTGGGTTGTAGGAAAGCATGTCAACATAAGAGTTGCCTGCAATGTTCAGGATTTAATGTTTTCATTCTATAAACCAAGGAGATTCCCCATCTTCCAAGAACACTAGATTCTTGACTTGTGACAACAATGACACTGTCCCATCTAAGACTATCACTTACTGGCAATAAACCATTCAATTGGTCTTTGTGGTCTACATCATCTAAAATGATAAGTGAGAGGGAAAAGAAGAACTCAGCATGCACCTTACAACATCTTATATTTTACTTAAACATATATTCAATAACTTGATGCAAGCACATACTACTATGCCCTTAAAGCGGAAACAAACATAGTTGATTTCCCATCACATTAAACCTTAGAGGAAAGATAATGTAGCTTATAGATCTAAATAAATTTTAGCAGCATAACGGCATATAAATTAACACTTTAAGAACATGAAACAAGAAGAATAGAAGAAAGATAGACAGAAGAGAAGAGACACCAATAGACATGGGGATAACCTTTTCAGGTAAAAAACCCCACACTCTAAAGCATCAAACCAATGTATTAATCTGCAACAACAAACATGTTACAATACACTTGCAGGCTCAAAGCCTTAACATGGAGATTTACATCTTGCTCTTATGGAGGAAAAACTAACAGCATAACCCTACATAAAACTCTTCTCTCCCAAACTTCTCTTCAAGCCTCCAATTTATAGGCTTCTAGCTATACAAGAAACTATCTGCGCGGTTTTACAAAACCATGTGCTTAACTTCTCAGCCAAGATTCCAGTCTAAAAATAAGCTCTCACATCTAAAATATTCTCCCCTATTTTTGACCCTTACAGTTGTCATAGAATCTATCATAATATCGCTAAAAATAGTCCTTCCATGATATACTACCATGTGGGCATCTTTTGACAACTATTATTTCAATTTTCAATACACCAACATGTAACAAAAGTGCCAATTAAGAATTCAAACACCCCTTCATCATTTAGGAGATAAATAAAAAGAACAACTGACTGTGGGAAAATATTAAATACAAAATAATGCTACGGGAAATATGCAAGGTTGAGACACCTCATTTCCCAACATTCTCCCACTTGTCGAATATCTTGCAAGAGCTAGGGGAATCACAAACAGTCTGTGAACAACCAAGGTTACCATACTACCTCAACTGAACTCCACTATGCTCACGAGCTTTACAGAAGCACCTGTAACATCTTCCAAGTGGTCACCAACATGACAAAAAGATTAGAATTCCAAAAACATGATGAAACACTAAATGTCACATAGACACCAATGTATCCAGCTTCAAACCCGTTACCAAAACACAACTTTGAAGTCCAAACACCTTCAAAACAAGATTGAGCACGAATGCTCTAGAATAGTTAGAACAACAACCACAACTGGTTGTTTACATTCAACTAAAAAACCCGCCATTGATAGAACTTTTGCACATGACATATCTAGCCCATACTATAGCTCTCATCCCTGTATATTCCACTATCCTGCTCAAAGTTACCATCTTCCATGATAACAAACACACCAAAACCATTGATGTGCAAAAACTCTAAAGACCCTTGTTATTGTAGTCCAATGAAAAATAATCTACCAAAGATATACGTACATCCTAGGAATCAAACTGCATGAGCAATGCCAACCAAAGCAACTCACAGTCCACCAATCAACACTTACATAAAAGTGTGGCTTATAATCAAATCATGTAATACAAAGAACAATCACAATGATCTGCAAACTGCAATCAACTACTGCAAAATAGAGCATACTTCCACAAATAGTTTTCTGCTCACTCTCTTACCTTTGATCTCCTCCACTTCTCCCAAGTCCTCCACATCTCAAATGATATACATTAAAATAACACATACTGTTGCTAAAAATAATAAAGTACAACAACAGTAGATGACCACAAACCCAGTGATCATACTAGATGAATAAGAACCTCTAGGAAGAAATATGAGACCATAAAGAGAAACTACAAACCATATCATGTCTTTATGCCAACACCACCAAGTGCTAAGCTGTGCCAAGTAAGATCTCCTTCACAAAACCCCAACTAAAAAGCCTTACCAACACCCAAATGTTCAATCTCAAAAGATCAAACAAAACATATATATCTCATATAACAAAAAAAATGGATGTAAGCTTCTTTAACCAAGGAAGATCAAACTTAAAAGATTCATTCCACAAATAGGAATTCAGCCCAATAACATCTCCAAAACTTCTCATAAATCAAACCATATACCTAAGGAGATAACCATGCCAAGTACTCCTCAAATGAACCCTCCAGAACTAGAAACTATAGCTCAAGATCCATATCCATGAGAAATCAAAGCATAAAACAAAATGAATCTGAAATAACATGGCCAATACCTATAAGATCATTTTCTTCTGAGTGAACTGAGAGTGGGGAATGAGAATGATCCACTAAGATACACCAAGCCTCATAGACTCTCTCCAAGAACAATCTTCTCTCAGCTGCAAACATGAACTCATGTCCGTAACAAGCGAAGGCTCCTTGGTCTTTCTGCTAAAATTTCACCATTCTAACACATGATCCCCACAACAAGAGATCTCTAGCCTCACCTCAAGTCTCTCTAGTATCCATCAACATCCATCATCCAATACATGCCAACTTCAAATGCATCCTACAAAATTATGAAGCTTTAAGAAAATGATTAATACTCAAAACCAAAGAGAACTTCACTAGACCACTGTCAAAGCTCCCACTGCATGTCTACAAAATCTAGGAACACACATGACATCATGATCTAACATCTCCTCCTAGGAGATCACTGCTTGCTCCAATGAACATATCTTGCCAAAGGGGCACCATCATGCCAAAACTTCAATATTAGAAATAAGAATCCATCATGGCACAATACCATCTCCAATCACATGAAGATAACCATCCCCTAATAATGGAACTCAAGATGTCAAAATAATTTCATAGTGCATATAAGAATCATAATCCAAAAGCCTCATCATGACACCTACAACCACTGGAGAAGATCATCCATCACCAAGTGATAGATCCACATCAATGCCGAAGCTCCCACTGAAACTGTGATACCGAGCTTATCAAAGTATTATGATAACCATCCTCTCAATGAAGATCATCCATGGCTCTAACACAATCTAATAATTAACCTGTACAATACCAGCAACACAAAAGAATAAAGTAGAACCATGATCTCCAAGTCAAGAAGATAAAACCATCACTATCAAAAGCTCACACTAAACTGTGTAACCAAACTATCCATGACATCATGATAAACATGCTATAAGTCCCAACAACTGACTATCCAAGCACTCTAATCATCCATCCTTTTATCCCAATGCAACATACGAATGCACAAATGACCACAGACAAGGCCAACTAACAAAGTATGCATAAACACTGAATCAATCTCGTGGATAAAGACAGTCCACATTTGAGTCATCCCACTGCAGTTAATGGGTAGCTAATCCATAAACTACATAACTCAAAGATCCAAAACAAATGTAACATGCAAACTCATCATTACATTAGTAACCTGTAAACTGAGATATCAAAGAAGACAACCTATAGACTTTAAGACTCAAACACCAAATCATCACTAGATTCGATTTGCCAAACAAGTCCACATATGAATAACCATAGTCAAGGAACCCATCAAGCATATACTGTAGAAATGATGAGTGACTAATTACATACCAACATCTCCACACTGAGAAAGCTACAAACCTCCTCACACTATTCCTGAAGCATACATGCAAACTTGCAACTATCTTACATCCAGAAACACCCCCAAGGAATCATAATTTGAAAAATAGTTTGTCCGCAGATCTACAAAACCACAAGTTTTGATTAACCATGTAAAACCTGCAAAACCACCATGTCACTGACATACATGCAAATCCATATCCACTTATCATCTGGAAGACCCACAAGTCTAAAAACCACCAAAATAGTTAAACTAGAATAATGGAATAACATAGATACGCATAACCATAGATTTTGAATGGAAAATATACAAAACCCTTAAATCAAATCAAGATGAAACTGAGACATGCAAATACAACCAACCAAAATGAAGTAGAGGTCTAGGAACTTCAGGCCCACTTGTAGGCCAACTCCACAACCACCATGTACAAGCATACAGAGGAGCTAGGTTGTTCTAGAGACTTTTAGATCTTTCAATGATCAACTCCATAGCCTACATGCATTCGAGGTTAACAAAACAATGCCTTCCAATGCCAGGGACTAAAACCAAGCACCCAACATAAGCACATCAAACCATAGTCATGACAACCCCTATTTCTCCATGTGATTAGGGAGCTAAGAACAAACACCCAACATGAATACTTTGTTGCAAATGACCATAGAATGAAAGAACATAACCACCATGCATGAGGGTTATTACATACTATCAAACAGGAGCTCCAGATCAATATCATATTAAATGTAACCACATGATCAACTCCATAATACTCCATCTTTTCCATCCTTCAAATGCCTGTTGTAACCTGAAAACAAGATCAACTACAAGACTTCCACTCAAACAAGGATTAATAATCAACCAATTCCTTCCAACAGATTCCCTCAAGCTTTCCAAGCTAAGATATCACAACAGAAGAAATACCTAGAACCTTAAACACCATGGAACCAACACATGCAATATCATGCAACCATGGAACCACCGTAGCTCTAATACCAATTGAAAGGGAAAAGAGAACCCAGCATGCACCTTACAACATCCTATATTTTACTTAAACATATATTCAATAACTTGATGCAAGCACGTACTACTATGCCCTTAAAGCGGAAACAGACATAGTTGATTTCCCATCACATTAACCCTTTGAGGAAAGATAATGTAGCTTACAGATCTAAATAAATTTCAGCAGCATAATGGTATATAAATTAACACTTTAAGAAGATGAAACAAGAAGAATAGAAGAAAGATAGACAGAAGAGAAGAGACACCAATATACGTGGGGAAAACCCTTTCGGGTAAAAATCCCCACACTCCAAAGCATCGAACCAATGTATTAATCTACAACAACAAACATGTTACAATACACTTGCAGGCTCAAAGCCTTAACATGGAGATTTACATATTGCTCTTCTGGAGGAAAAACTGACAACATAACCCTGCATAAAACTCTTCTCTCCCAAACTTCTCTTTAAGCCTCCAATTTATAGTCTTCTGGCTATACAAGAAACCATCTGCGGTTTTACAAAACCATGTGCTTAAGTTCTCAGCCAAGATTCCAGTTTAAAAATAAGCTCTCACGTCCAAAATATTCTCCCCTATTTTTGACCCTTACAGTTGTCATAGAATCTGTCATAATATCACCAAAAATAGTCCTTCCATGATATACTACCATGTGGGCATCTTTTGACAACTAATTCAATTTTCAAGGCACCGACATGTGGCAAAAGTGCCAATTAAGAATTCAAACACCCCTTCATTATTTTGGAGCTAAATAAAAACAATAATTGACCATGGGAAAATATTAAATACAAAATAATGCTACGGGAAATATGCAAGATTGAGACACCTCATTTCCCAACAATAAGCACTTGGAGAGATCTCAAATACCTTGCTATGAGTGCTTTTCCTTTTTCTACATTATTAAATGACAAATCAGCTTCATGAAAACCAAAATCTTTTAGCATCATTTGTTGCATGCCATGCAAATCTTTTTTAGTTGCTGCATCCGGCACATTGGAAAGAAAACTGCTTTTATAGATGGACACCATTTTCTTGTTGTAGTATTCTTTTGCCAGTGTGGTTTTTCCATAGTCACCCATACCAACAATCCCCACAATTTTTACATTTTCAGAAGACTCTAACACTATTCTTTCAAAATCTTGTACTACTTCATCAAGACCCACTATATGTTTCTCTTTCACTAATGAAATCTTTTTAGAATCTTTGAATATACATTCTACAATAGTCTTCAACAAATCTTTTTCATCACTGCAACCAAAAAACAAATCATCAGCCAACTCTCTTAAAACAAATCTTACTAATAAATTAAGATAACTTATTTAGCATTGGATGGATATGGTTAAACGCTTTACAAATTCAAAATAACTAAAACAACATATTTAGATATTCTTGAAAGAGAAAAATCTTTAAGAACAAGATTTACAAATCCAAAATAATTATTAAAAATCTCCTTTTGTAATGCCCCTCGCTTTTTGGCTTGTGTTAGATATTATTTTTATCAGTACTTTTGTCAGTTCTGGAATAGTTGATAGTTTTTATTTCATAATCTCAGTTAGAGACATTTGGTTTAATGTGTATTGGTTTATGCTTTCATTAATCTTGATAGATTTTGTTCGAGGGATGTATTGAGACATGTGCTATGGTTTTTTTTTTATGATACTATGTTCATTTCAGTTTTGATGAGATGATTATGCTTAATGATGGTTAGTAAAGATCATGGTTATGTTTCTGATTATAGTTTTGTGTTGGAGCGGGGACGGTGTAGTACTGCTCGGATCGAGCACCCTACTATGCCGTGATTCTCCGTCTCGATGTGTGTGATATATATATATAATATGTGTACAGTTGATCATGTATAACCCAATGGTTTTCACGCAGGTTGCAGGTACCGGGCCTCGACTCCACCTAATTTAGCAGGTCTGAGCGGGCCCTACACCATGGATAAGTTGGAGGAGATAACATGAGGTCCTTACCGCTAGGTCAATTTCAGTCCTTGTCGTGAGCTTGTGTACTTATCGTCATCTTGTGTCCTTGCCATAGTCATGTGTGAGTTGCGACGTTGTCCTTAGGTTCTGGTGGTTAGTCGTCGTGAGTTGTGGAGTGTAGTTAAATTTGTCATACTTGTTCATGCATCTCTTGTAGCCTTATGATCCCATCATATTGGGCATAGTTGTATGAGTTGGTATATTGCTTTTGAAAAGCCTCTTTATTGGCATGATCAGTATTGTACGGTTTCAATGTCTTTGATTCTCAAGTTGTTGAGAGGTAATTAGCTTTTTGGTTAGCTTATTAATTTATTTTGGGAATATTTTAGTAATGTTGTCTTTGTAGGAAGGTATTTAGTGCATAGCCGTTTAAAGTTATTTTGGGCGTTTAATTTATTATTGAGCATTGTCGAATATTCTGGGAAGATCTGAAAATCCCTATGTTAGGAAAAAAAAATTTCAATTTCCTTAGAGAGTGGGATTGTGCTGTTAGTGGGGAGTTAGTGGAATTAATGGATCACCTATTTTGGTAACGGAATAAGTCTGGCCTGAAAAAGGGGTTTTTTTTTATGTGTCAGTAATTTTGAGGTTTTTGGGAAAAGAAAGAAGAAAAAAAAAGAGAAGGAATAGGGAAGAGCAGGTTGCAGAGGAAAAGAAAAAAAAAACGTTGCGAGGAACAGGGAAGAAGATTTTGAAGTTCAAAACTACTCCGGGTATGTTAATCCTATATTTTTGTGGGTGGATTGTTCTTCTGCATTATCGTTGTTGTCTGGAATTTTACTTTCTTAGCTATGATCTCCTTGCTATTGGTTGCTCCGGATGATGTCCCCTGTCCACCCAAAGAAATTCTCTTAAGATCTACCATGAACCCTATCTTGTCCCTCTGCGGCACCTTTGAGCTTTATGCACGACCATTGCTCAAGTTTCTTTTACCACGGATTTTATTTTCCTTTTGAAGCTATCATCAGTTCAACCCTCACTTTCATCTTGCATCTTCTAAGCCTTTATGCCTGCAAATAAATTTGTTTCAAAAAAAAAAAAAATTGTCTCAAGTCAGAGCGTATCGATGGCCCCCTTGCTTAAAACATTCTATGAAAGCCTTTTGAGGTAAGACAACATTGCAACTTTTTCGCTCCCTTCCCCAGTTACTGAGTAATTACACTTGTACCTGTCTTGTTTACATTGGAGAGACATTAATAGTTTTATAAATATATATATATATATATATATATATATATATATATATATATATATAAGCATAAGAACTCGCAAAAATATCAAAATCTTGTTAGGATTCCTGCCAGGGGAAAATACCCACCCCTCGTAAGCTGCATGGCTGCCATAGCATATTCTAGTGAAAATTTCTGTGCCCAGTTTCACCTTGCAGAAACTTAACAACTGATAGGCAATCTCGCTGCGCAAATGATCTTGAGCCTCTTGCCAAACTTAAGAATATTGTAGCTACTCCACATTTCATCCGGAAGATTATTGAGCTGGTTCCATTTTCATACCCCAACATTCCTGACCACCCTGTCCGTGTCTATGCCTAATTTGATGGTGTGCTTCCTATTCTTATGACGTTTGAGAAGCTCCACGTTCCTGCCACACCAAACTTGCAGTCGGAATTCATAATCCTCGGCCTTGTCTCACAGAGTTTTGGATGGGGAAAATCGCACCATCTCGTCCTTGCATAGGAGATAGAAGGAAATTCCCTCAAACCAGAACCGAATGATAGAAGACCCTTGCAGGTTTCAAGTGTTGTGTTTGATAACACGAATGACATGTAGGGGCAACAGAGACAGCAAGGTATATAACCTGCTTGTAAGTCACTTCGTTCCCAAGCTGTAGGAACCTGGTGGACATGAAGAATCCACCGTTGTCGTCGTAGAGTGTAGGGTTGCTAGCATGTTAAAACACTTTCCGCTTGCCAAACACGTTAAACCAGATTGCACCGCGCCTTGATGTTGCCAATTCCTATGGAAAATGGCATCAAAGTGCATACAACCGTGCATAGCGATGCGACATCCCATGAAACATAAAACTAGTCTCAAACTGGCACTGCTCCTGCAGTGTAGACGTCCATACCTCAGAACCAGCGTGGCGTTTGGTTGTAGGAAAAAAAAAAAATGAATCCATCTTAAAAGTTGCCTTCCATCGGTTTTGGTATATCTCCACAGTTGCCTACCATACTGCCACTGCGATGTGGGTTGGCACGAAGTTTAGATAGAAGTTACTAATTTCCTGTAGCGTGTATCCGACAGTTTCCTTTAGCTCTGTATCTTTAGTCTGCTGGAAACGTTGTAGGTCGAATTGCATCTACGTCGGATTAATGTCTTGTAGATTTAAGCAAAGGTATTAATAGTTTCTTTAATTAATAGAACTATTGTAATCCTTTGAGTATATTCTTAGCGCCATTTCGTTTGGAGGGGTTTTACGTTGATGCCATAAGCCAAAATTCTGGCTGTGCCATTAGTAGTTAGTTTTGGAGATCCATGGTTAGGCTGCGCATAAGCGCTTTATGTTCAATAATTCTTTTTCTTAAACCTAGGAAGTTTTGTGGTTACCGATGACTTTAAACCCATAGGAATAGTATATTTAATTTGTCCCCTTTGTCTAGGCTGAGTTAGTACTTCATCGGCTGTGGCTCAATGAGAATGGTTGAAATTAAATTTCCCTTTTTAATAAAATAGTTTTGGTAGTTACCGTTAGGATTTTGCTTAAGGAAGGTTAAGTGTTATAAATTGAAACTAAGTAATTTGAGAAAGAATCTCTTGTGCTATTAAGGCGTAGTTCTTTTAATTAATTAAAAAAAAAAATAATAAAATAAAGTATCCTTCTTTGTGACCTTGGGGTTAGTAAGTTGTCATCTTAGTAGGTTATGATGTTCGCAATTGTAGTTTCCCTCCTTTAATTCTTTTGTATATTCCTTTAGTTAGACATTAAAATGTAATAAGGAGGATATTATAATAAGTAGTAATTATTCATTATATTTTGACCATCTCGATAATAGAAAATTAACTAAGATAGGTATTTAACTTTTATTTGAGGTATGGTAATAGGAATTGAATGTTGTTTTAGAAGTGTTAAGGTTTTGATTTGAGCATAATATGGTTGTTCTAATGCACGAGAATGCGAGCTTTAGTTAGAGAGTGTGTCTTGGTTTTTATCTTTTAATGTTATGATTTCCTTATTATGCAAACCTTGGTATGAAGCCAATTCTTGGGCCCAATCAGAGTATTATTTTTCTTTAATTAGGAATGTTGGATGTTAATTATCGCATTGTCGATTTTCTAAGGTGCCATGGTCTTGATAAACCTAGTCCTTACAACATGGTAAAGTACTGTCACAACTCCAGAGGTTGACTTTGGTCCTCATCCTGGATACTTGAGTCTTTTGTCACTTGAGGTAGTGGGAGTGTAGTAGGGAAATGGCGTTTGTAATATTATGGCCAAGTGAATGGCACTTGTAATGAGTTAGAATCTTCTTTTGTACCTTTATCCTTGCATGCTGTGGATTGTCTGGCTGGTCAGGGAATGCTAAGGGAGTGGCTTCTATGGTGGGGCCGGCGCCTAGTGAGAGGATGCCTGGGTAACCCCATGGAAGTTGTAAACAAGTGGAAACCTAATAATATACTTAGGAGGGTGGGGTAGAAATACACTAAACAAGATAATAAATGTTACCTCACCCACACCTTGAGCGCTTCCACAGGCTAAGGGAGGGATGAGAAGGCCTGGTTGGCAAGGCCGACCCCCTCGTCTTCTTGAGAGGGCTTGTCGGCTCCGCATGAGCCACCCTATGGGGCCGGCACCTAGTGAGAGGCTGCCAGGGTAACCATAGATGGGGGCCGGCTTCTGGGAGAGATAGCCTGGGTAACCCATGCTAGGGCCATGCGATGACACTCTCCTTACGCGTTCCAGTTCCATTTTCTTCTTCCTTGTTGGTACCTCTGGGGTGTGATCGTGTCTTCCTGATTGACCTGGTCTGATGTTAGTGATCCGTCTGGTTGGGCTCTGTTGGTTCGGTGTAGTCCGTCCATCATGTTGTCTTCATGGAGTCTGGTTGTGACTTTGTGTTCTTGGTTGTAGTCTTGGTCTAGCAGGTAATCCTCTTGTTATCTCCTAGCTCGGTGGGGTGGACCTCAGGGTTCCACATGGTTGGGAGGTAGAGCTATCCATTGGTCCTCTTGGAGATTCAGTTGAGCTTGGTGCAGAGATGTTCCAGTTTCTGGTGACTGCCATTCTTCTGCAGTGTTGTATGACCTCCTTATGTACTATTTTGTAAATCGACGAGATCGATCTTGAAATCATGTACTTTTGCAATCTTGTACTCTTGCCATCTTGTATACTTATTACCTTGTAATCTTGTAATCATGTAATTTGGAACTTGGACATGTATTCAAGCATCATGTTGTTGTAAAAGTTATTGGTTTGGTCTTGTCTGCAGATTGATGGTTATCACCCTTATGGTTTTCATTTGATTTCCTAATGCTCTTATGTTGCCCTAGAGTGGTTAGATGGACTCTTTTCTATTCTACATGTTTTCTTATTATCATTGGTTACTACATTGTTCTTTATTTAAAAAAAAAAAAAAAAATAGTTCTGTTTCCGTTCTGGTTATCTTCCTCTCTAGGGTTGCACGACGGGGTGTGACACCTTTAATTTTTATCGCATTCTATATCTACTATTTTCTTCATAACAATAGTTTCTATGCCAACATAACATACGACTTACAAATCCAAAATAATTAAAAAAAAACTTCTTTAATTTTTATGGCATTCTATGTCTTATATTTTCTTTATAACAATAGTTTCTATGAAGCATAACATTTATTTATTAATACTGCTTCCAAATCAATATTTTTAAAAATTGCATATTTAACATCTAACTAAAAGAAACATGTACATTTTAGTTTTGAACAAAATTATTTTGATATATTATTTGTAATTGAACATTAATCTAATATCTCAATAATAGTAGCATTAATATATCTAAAGGATCTAAATTATTTTACTATCATTTATACTCTCTAATATAATTGTTAGGCAGCCTAGGTATATAAGAGGGTTTCTTGATTAGAGATCCTAGTTTGACAAGTCTTCCTTAAGTGTTTCAAGTCTTTAAAAAGCCTTAGAAGGCTTTGTAAAATGTTAAGATATAATAAATGTCTTTGTGTTGTTTGGTGTAAAAAAGTGTTTTGAAAAGCACGTCCAAAGGGAGTCAAAGGTCAAAGTAGAAGTTCATTGTATCTAAAAACCTTAAAATTTTCAAGAAATCCCTATACTTATGCTTGGAGGGATGATCTTTCAAGGTTTGAATTGATCTTTGGAGGTTAAACTCAAGCATTCTCAGGTTAGGTCATATTTGTTTAGGTTAGGATTAGTTTGCTTTGTGTTCCAAGTCTCGTCTCTTAGGGATTTCAAGTTGTGTAATTTCCCCTTTTGGAATTGCCCTAAATCTCACCGTAGAATCACAAAATTAATATAGTTAGAGTTGTAACTTACCAATTGAATGCTTGAAGCAAGATAAACCTAATTTATATCTTGCAATCATGTTAATTATCAACAAATAAATAAACATAAAATCCAATGATGTTATAGATAAGATTCTAATCATTATTATAATATTCATCATGTACATATGGGATTCCTTTTTAACGTTCCATCCAAACAGCCCATCGTCATTATGGAGCACCACTTGGGAGATCATACAAGGCGCCTTGAGCCATTCCATCCAACCTAGGAGCATGGAATGACTCCTACCATTCGGCCTCCTAGCCCCACTTGAGGTGTCCTTACTGGAATGGACTCCGTAGCTACTTGCATACCTTATATGTACTATCTCCTCTCCACTATGCAATGGGCAATTGGATAAGAACTACAAACACTAAATATATCCAATTTCATAGAGATTATACAACAACAAATATATCATTATACATAACAATCATGATAGAGCATACCACAATATTTATTAAAACATAAGACTGTTGTTTTATGCCCTTGTTTGTTGAGTGTAGATATATTTCTCAATCTAATCTGATACCCCCTTTCAACATTCCTATGAATTTCCTCTTATAACTTCTTGTTGAATAGATATGTCTTTTACGAAAGGGAAATGACCTTTCATTTAATCACACCTCTTCTAACACAAATCATTGTTCTTCATGCTTGATCACTCCCTTTTATATCTGAATTTATCTTTTAACAAATCACACCATAAATTATTAAATACTAAATAGCTCCTTCTTTCCCATGATTTTAATAAGACACATTGTCTTATATGGGATGCTATCTTTTTAATGATCATTGCCTTATAATCTCTGACTTCAATAATAATCGTTGTTCTATTAATGATGATTGTTGCTCTATGAATGATGATCGTTGTATTATGATTAACAATTGCTGCTCCTTATAATTATTGTTTATCATATGTTAATCGTTGCTCTATATCGCATCTATTTCATATGATAATTGTTGTCATTCCTTTGTTACTTAATGTCTTAATTGTTCCTCCTTCAATGTTATATATATCTTTAATCACACCATATAAAATTGCTACTCTCTCATTTGCAAATCATATCCTTATATTAATTACTCCTCCTTATTATGAAACGTAGCACATCAAAATATACTTTAGCATTCTTGTCTTATGTATTATGGTACTACTTAAGGAAAGGAGTCAGCCATAGGGGAAGGGGACATGACAGTCCACCCCACCCAAGAGTGCTTGTCCTCAAGCAATCGCAAGTAGGATGCTCCTAAGTAATCGACATCCCAAATCAATCCTCCTTGAAGAATGGTTGTTAGTATGTTTGTCTCCATCCAACCATCAACATAGCCCTTTAAGATCATAAGGTTGATAACCTTCTCTAAAGTATGAGGATAATGTATTGTCCGATATTCTTCTGGTTCATATACTTGTATTTCCCAATATATCTCAACAACAAAACCAAGAGTTGGTAATGGGTAAGGTCCCTAACTTAAGACAAGTTTTCTCTCATCTAAGGGAGACATCTTGCATAGTTTGAATGTAGGAAAAGGAAGCATCAATCCAAAAATCAATTTCTTCTCTGGTATCAACTACATCTTTAAAGAACTAATTAAGTTGGCCCAACCTTCACACATGGATATCCTTTTGAGTTCATGCAGGAAAGTGATATTTCCATATATTAAGATGGGAATTAGAAGCATGACACCCATGTATGACCTCTATTGCAATTATCTTATATCTTTTTGGTCTACTTGTTTGTATGTTTTATAATAGTCTTGATGACCCTCTAACAGAGTATCATGGTATGTCCCCATAATCTTTTCTTTCATTTTCAATCCTAGGATTTGTGGGTTATAGGCCCATAATATAACTTAGCATAGGCTTATGTAACAATTTTGTTGTAACTTGATTTTATCAAATTTATCTAAGGTACCCACATGCCTAATACTAATGTCCTTGATCTTTTTGAATGTGGAGTTACTTTGATAAAGAAAAGAATTTGTGAGGAGACTCCTTGAAGAAATGAGATAATATAGAAGTGAATTTTGTTCATAAGATAAGTTTACTAGATTAATTTTGTAGCTTACTAAAGAATTGAGCTGTCTTCATTACATTCTCTCAAAATTGTTGTTTTGGATTTTAAGAGATTGACCATCCTAGGTCAAGATGATACCACAGTGTACCTAAATCTCAGAGTTTGAAAGATGACCTTAATCAACCTTTGTATTTTTAGTTATGCCTAAGTTTCTATGACAGCTAGATTTTCATTGAGAATTTGAAGACAAATTATATCATTAGATTCAACTATGTTGAGTGGTTATGATTGATTGTTCCTTCCTTGGGAAACTTTTTATATTTTGATTGCTTGATTTCTTGATGAATAGATGAGTGATGATTGCTTATGTCAATAAATTGATTTATCCTTTATATCCATTTCTTGAAGGAGTCACTGCTCTTCTTGGCTACCTTTTTTGAGAATAATACTTTACCTTTGAGTTGATTGTTAGATTTATTTCCTATTGATTGTTTCTTCACAAGGAAATGATTCCCCTTTTATATTTTATTGTTAAGGAAGTCCTACATTTGAAGGGTCACACTTTTCGTATTTGGGGTTTCATCCTTTCTCGCATCATTATTGTTCTTGAGCTAATTTAATTTACTTATAAAATCACTTAGGGTTCTATTCTCAATTGAATTCCTCAATGATGTTTTGGATGTCTTTCTCAATTGAAATGTTCTCCCCTTTTTATCTAAAGTTTGAGGGAGTCACACTTTTTTACTTCACTAGTTACAACTCTTCATTATTGCATAAGTTAATTTGTTAGTGCTTCTCAACCCAAGAAGTGTTTGACAAATAAAGCTTTGATAGATTTGGCATTTTCATAATTTTTAAGCATAAAGTAATGGAGTAAACTTGTTGAAAAATAACATTAGACATGAAGCAAACACATAGTTAGATGTAATACATGAAGCATACACATAAATACACGCGATACACGAAGTATACACTTAAGACACAAATCATGAAGCATACACATAGATACCCATAATATATGAAGTATACACATAAAT
Organism: Cunninghamia lanceolata; assembly: GCA_027924645.1. NCBI lineage: Eukaryota > Viridiplantae > Streptophyta > Pinopsida > Cupressales > Cupressaceae > Cunninghamia > Cunninghamia lanceolata. The sequence continues at coordinate 10,469,067 of BSBN01001272.1, read as the reverse complement.
ACATGTGAAGCATGAAGCAAACACATAAATACACATGATACAAGAAGTATACATGTAAGACACAAAGCATGAAGCATATACATAGGTACATGCAATATATGAAGTATACACATAAATACATGTGAAGCATGAAGCATACATAAATACACGTGATACACGAAGTATACATGTAAGTCACAAAGTGTGAAGCATGAAGTATATGCATAAATATATGTAAGGCACGAAGCATGAAGCATACATGTAAATACATATAATAAAAAAAGTATACAAATGAATACATGTAAGTCACAAGCATACACATGAATATACATAATTCATGAAGTATACACATGAATACACGTAAGTCATGAAGTATACACTTGAATACACGTAAGTCACGTAGCATAAATGAATGTACGTAAGGCATGAAGTATACACCTGAATACATGTAAGTCATGAAGTATACACTTGAATACATGTAAGTCACGAAGCATATACATGAATGTATGTAAGGCATGAAGTATACATCTAAGTACATGTAAGTCATGAAGTATACACTTGAATATATGTTGCATCAACTATTATTCATAGGATGGCAAGAAGGATGCTTTGATACCAATTGTAATGTCCCCTTTTGGGATTGCCCTAAATCTCGCCCTAGAATGACAAATTTAATATAGTTAGAGTTGTAAACTACCAATTGAATGCTTGAAACAAGATAAACCTTATTTAGATCCTACAAGATTCATGTTAGTTATCAATAGATAAATAAACATATAATCCAATGATGTTACAGATAAGATTCTAATCATTATTATAATATTCATCATGTACATATGGGATCCTTTTTAAGGTTCTATCCAAACAACCCATCATCATTATGGAGCACCACTTGGGAGATCATACAAGGTGCCTTGAGTCGTTCCATCCAACCTAGGAGCATGGAATGATACCTATCATTTGGCCTCCCATCCCCACTTGGGGTGTCCTTACTGGAATGGACTCTATAGCTACTTGCATACCTTATATGTACTATCTCCTCTCCACAATGGAATGGCCAATTGAATAAGAACTACAAACACTAAATGTATCCAATTTCATAGAGATTATACAACAATATATATCATTATACATAACAATCATGATAGAGCATACCACAATATTTATTAAAACATAAGACTATTGTATTATGCCCTTGTTTGTTGAGTGCAAATATATTTCTCAATCTAATCTAATACCCCCTTTCAACATTCCTATGAATTTCCTCTTATACCTTCTCAAGGGATATGCCTTTTACAAAAGGGAAATGACCTTTCATTCAATCACACATCTTCTAACACAAATTGTTGTTCTTCATGCTTGATTGCTCCCTTTTATATATGAATTTATCTTTTAACAAATCATTCACCATATTATTAAATACTAAATAGCTCCTTTCCCATGATTTTAGTAAGACATGTTGTCTTATATGGGACATTGTCTTTTAAATGATCATTGCCTTATAATCTCTGACTTCAATAATAATCGTTGTTCTATTAATGATGCTCATTGCTCTATGAATGATGATCATTGTATTATGATTAACAATTGCTTCTCCTTATAATTGTTGCTTATCATATGTTAATCATTGCTCTATATCGCATCAATTTCGTATGATAATCGTTATCATTCCCTTGCAACTTAATCTCTTTATTATTCCTCCTTCAATGTTATATATATCTTTAATTGCACCATATACAATTTCTACTCTCTCATTTGCAAATCGTATCCTTATATTAATTACTCCTCCTTATTATGAAATGTAGCACATCATAATATACTTTAACATTCTTGTCTTATGTAGTATGGTGCTACTTAAGGAAAGGAGTTAGCCATAGGGGAAGGGGACATGACAAGCTATTTACAGGTCTTAGCCATGGAGGAGGCACTCTCACAAAATGAGGATCTTAGATGTACGAGAAAGAAATGTGAAAAGAACATGTGAAGTTCAAGGTTCAGTGTCTCCATATTTGCAAAGCTCTAGAAACTAGAAATAGTCATCATTAGAGTTAGCTAGCTATGCCAAAAAGGGTGATATCTATTCATGGAATATTCAGTGTAATGCCTTGTGGTTTTGGACCTTCATCATAAGGTTATGGTGGAAATGACAATGTAACAAATGAGTTATAAGGCCATCAAGGCCAAGACAATGTGAGGAGGTTTTAAACCCTATACAGAGATATTTGTAATGTCAAACAAGAATGCAGAGGATAAAGGCCTGAAACAATGTTGATATAAATGTAGAGAAAACATCAGGAGAACATGTAGAGAATAGAGGTCTTCAGTGTAGAGAACAAAGGTCTTTAGTATGTAGAGATCACAGGCTTTACAAGGAAACATGGTTTGAGGCGTTTACATAGTGTGCAAAGCAAAGTTTAGTGCATGAATATTTCTAACCTTCTAAAGCCTTTGTCAAACCATATTAGGAATCTTTTCAAATGTTGTAGGGTCATTTGACTTATGTAGTTGAAGTCTTACCTACATGCATCTTTAGCTTTACTGTCCACTATAGATAAAGAAGCATTCAAGAACATGTCAGTTAAGGGTTTTTTAGGCTTGTCAATGATTAGAAAGATTTTTCTTATAAGTCTTAGGGTTTGTTCATAGTTTTAAGTATGCTTGGGTTGTAATAGCTTTATCAAGAGTCTACGAGTTTTTATGAAGAGTCAGACCTATAAAACATCCTAAAGGTCTCACAAATCTTAAAGGTCTACCGAAGCTTGAACAGTCTCTACACAAGTGTCATGAGGTCCTATAGTCACAAATAGGTCTGATTAGTCTTGTTAAGAAGATTAGAGGGATTTGAGAGCCTAGATACGATGTGTGCTAAGACATAGTGGATAGCAGGCAATAGGGGCTCTGTTAGGAAACAATATATAGGAAGACAGTGAAGTTATACCATATGAGATTGTTTGTACAAGGTGACAACAGTGCATACAATGAGCAAAAATCTAGATAGAGATCTTGATAAAGATCTAAGATAGATTACTGAGACATAGAGATATCACAAAAACATGGGATGCTTGTCAGGGACCCTAATGGTTAGTAATAGCAGTGAAAGGAGTTACAAAGATAGTATAACATTATGAAGATATAGGGTAAAAAGTCAGTCAAGATCAAGTCTATACTTGCATTAAAGGTTTGTATAACTTGACAAATTGTTCTTCAAGCCTGTTATAATCCAAAACTATTCATGAAGTTGCAAAAGGGGGACAAAGTTTGTCAAAAGTCTTGCAAACAGTGGCAGAGGTCTATTAAGGAGAGTGTAGGGGTTAAAAATAGTAGTAGATATGATATAGAATAGTGAAAGAGATAGTGGTACATGTCTATCATGAAAGTATAGATGCACTCCTAACACAAAGATCTCTTTTGGATCTTAACCTTCATGGAGAGGCATGTAGGCCTATACAATGATGAGACCATAGGAGGTCAAACAAGACAGTGATAATAGAGACTTGAGACAAACAACACAATAAGAATGATGCAGAGGCTAAAGTGGACAATGAACCTAGGAGAGACTTTTAGGGTATTAGATGGTGAGAAAGACATCCATAAAATAGAAATGAGACAAGCATCTTCAAGTATAATAGACAGAGATAGATGATTGATAAGGATACAATTGAAATGATAAGGTCTATTAACTTTATCAAGACTTCCATAGGCCTACTAGGTCAAACTAGAGAGATTATCAAACATATAAAAGAAACACAAGTGATTAGTGGAATCTGATTTGAGGCTCATGAACATGAGTGTAAAGCAGATTTTGGAATCAACATCATCATTCAAGACTGTGTAACCTTAAAGAAGACATTGACAAGACCTAGACAAGTTTCTAATAGGATGAAGAAGCCTTGGGAGTGAAAACATGTAACCATCATTATAACCAAGGCCATCAAGGCCAAGACAGTGTGAGAAGGAGGTTTTAAACCCTATACAGATATCTTTGTAGTGTAAAACAAGAATGTAGAGGACATAGGCTTGAAACAATGTTGATATAGTTGTAGAGATAACATCAGGAGAACATGCAAAGAATAGAGGTCTACAGTGTGTAGAGAACATAGGTCTTTAGTATGGAGAGATCACAAGCTCTACAAGGAAACATGGTTTGTACAGTGTGTAGAGACAAAGTTTTAAAACTTTTAAAAAATTGAAGTTACCATTTTTTGTGAAATGAAATGCTATATTTCATTTCTCAAGCCTTCTAGACTCAACAACACTTGGTTTGTTTAGATCCATGATGCTCTATGATAGGGCTGAGTGTTGAAGTCACCTAGATTCATGAATGATGTACAATTCACCATTTTAATACCATTTTGCAATAACCAAGATTAGAATGCAATAACCAAGATAAACTTCCACAAGTGAATGATAAAACACAAAAGCATGTCCTGTTGCAAGGTGTGGCCCTTGGTCTCCTTGTTCAGCACAGCGCTGCGGTGGTTTGTGACAAGGGCTTAACCACCTCCCATGCTTGTTAAGTCAAGTGGTTGTATCAGGCATTAATAGGTTGATCTTTTGGTGCAACGGCAGCTAACAATTGGTATCAGAGCTGAGGTCATGGGTTCAAAACCCGCGCTTGCGCTGGGAGGGGGATTGTTGAAAGGTGTGGCCCTTGGTCTCCTTGTTCAGCGCAGTACTGCGGTGGTTTGTGACAAGGGCTTAACTACCTCCCGTGCTTGTTAAGTCAAGTGGTTGTATTGGGCATTAATAGGTTGATCTTTTGGTGCAACGACAGCTAACATGTCCATCATAAAAATGAGTGTCTAAATGTACATTGAGAGCACTTGCATATAAAGGCAAGGATGAGGAGGTAGGAAGGTAGGATTGAATGTTTGACTACCCCTTTAAATGAGAAACACATTCTATCTCACATGAGACAAATCTAAGGGAATTAGTCAAGTCCACATGAGGTGAGAAAAATGAGTGAATAACCTCTAAGTAAACTTAAGCTAAGTGTGAATAGATCAACCTAGAAAAGGTGATTACCTAAGTAGATACATAATGACCCTATTTACACTAACATGTCCACCTTCTACACCTACTAAACATATCTATAATGCTATACATCCATATTCACTTAAGGATAATCCTATTTGTGCTTCTCTTGGTTTATCTATCTTTGATTCACATGTTTTATCTTATCATGAGTTTGTTGGTCCTTATATATCCAATGAATCATGGTCTATTGAAGATATATCCAGTGCTCAACAAAGTGATAGTTCTTTATCTTATAATGATGAAGATGATTACTCTTTATGTCATGATGATTCATGTTTTCACACATATTCTAATGGCCGTTCCTTAGTGGATCCCATGGATATTTCTAATATATAAATTATAGATAGAGACCCACATGTGAATCCTCTCATGTTTTATTTGGACATATCTTTGAATGAATATGGACTACATTTTTCTACATCTTCCATTGAACAAACACATGATTTAGAAATACCCAAGGATGAAGAAAAAAATGAGAATCTTCGACAATTTTTACTTAGGAAATGTGAAGATAGTATGTTTATTTTTTATGATACATCTTTCACATCCTTCTTTGACATTTCAAATGGAATGATGCATACACATAGGGGATATGTTGAGCATGATAGATTGGCTGCTCCAACATGGTATTGTTGTGTGGTTACACAAGACGCCCCATTTTCACTTGGCAAAACAGGGACCCAACTTTTTGGCTTGGCTTGTATTGTCTGCTTTCTGGCGGTTTGGTAAAAGTAAGTCATGTGCATCATCATGTAGAGTCAGGATGAGGTAAGTCACCATTATGAGGTCAGTTTGTCAAAATTTGTATTTCTTTCCTGTGGCCTCATAGTTTGAAAGAGCATTAAAATTCATGCTGGTTTGCCTTTTACATCACTCTAATATTCCTCAGGATGTGAAAGTTATGAACAGTCAAAGTTTTGGTCAAACCTGATATTCACAAGAGGAGGATCATATTTTATAACCTCAGTCATGTTGTCGAAGATCATCCTGATCTTGGTACATCACCCGACAAGTCATGCGGCTCAAATATCCGGACGTCAACTTTAAGTAGTAGTAAATCTTTCCCCATCAAACAGTCTTATATATCATGAGCGTCATGTTTTCGAATGTACCCTGATATTTCTTAATATCCTCCTGCTGTGAAATATCATCCTAAGCTAATATCCTGATGACGTCATCCAAATCGGATAAATGAAAAAACAAACATGACGATGACATAATCATCACATTTACATTTCGACAGGATATTTGCTAAACATGATCATGTTCGCATAATATGACGTTGACGTCATGATGCCTTTCCGATACAAAGAGCGAATATCAGGATGACGTCATCCCGATATTCTGAAAGAGAGACAAGTAAGTTTGTCTCGTCATCATCATATTTGAAACATCACCCAATACATCGAAATATCCTCCTGATGTACTAAACATAACCAAAAGGGTGCTTTTGTCACTCAAATCTTGTCGCGATAACAATTTCAATATGAGGGAGGAGGATGATATTGAAACTCGACCCGATATTTACGAATATCATCCTGCCCTCATGATATCCTGTCATATGGATATCCCCCCGCTCCCGTTACCGCCATTATCATTTAATGCGCGCAGACATGGTAGGTGGTTCTCGCCGACCCCGGAACCCAATGAAACACATGGTGAGATCCTGCGTTTTTGCACAAATAATCAAGGAATATAATCTAATTTGTCAGAGTTGCCCTAAATTTACCCTAATTGCAAGGTTAAAAGGTAATTCAACCATCATTTTCACATTTACCTTGCGATAAAATTATTTTATAGAGTACCAGCTTCCATACCCACGTACAGGCGATTGTTGCACGAGTTGAGCTCACAGACAGAAGGAAGGAAGTGATCATCGGCTGAATTAAGAGTGTCGTTAGCAATTTATTGGTATAAAAGAGAAATTTGCATAACCAGGTGAGTGAATGAATCCCTCATCATGTTATTATTGTTCAGGTATGATGGTATAGGTTCTGGTTTATGCATCCATATGATTAAGTAATATTGAAAAAGATACAGTAGGCATGGTAAGGTTAATTGCAATATGCATGCATATGTATACCCGTTGTGAGATAGGATTTTGTTAATTGCAGGTACTCATGGCTAACAAGTGGTTCATTAAGTGTCAAGAGGAATTCAATAGGCCCATGTTCTCTTCTCAGAGGGGGGTCCTGTTCAAATATGGAGCAATTACAGATACCCATTAGGGAAGCACCAATCTGGAAGCCTGGTCAGCTAAGCTAAATGATGGGCATGACAAGAGTCCTGTGCTGGACACAGTGTTCGTATCAGGAATGTGGAACGCTGCTGGTTTTCCATATTCCATGGAATCTTTGGAGCTCGTCATCGAGTGTGCCCAGAATTATAATCCTCAGACAAGGCAAGTGGTGAAGCATGGGAGGATATATGCAGACCTCTCCATCAAGGGTCTTTCCCGGACATTTGGATTACCACTGGGCAATAAAGTTAAGAGCGTGGACCTGAGGAAGGCAAAAAAAGAGTATGAGGCCAACAAGAAATCAGCTAGGAAGAACATGTATCAATGGCGTACTGAGAACGGCACCTATCTTGCAGCAGCCAAACTTCCTGTGCACATGTTCAAGTATGATTTCAGTGAGGAGTACCAATACATGATTGCACTCCTAAATAGAGTAACAGGCTAGCCTGATGCTGATAGTTTCAGAGATTAGATGTATGGAACAATCATGATGTGTCTATATTCAGACATCAAGCCACTATGGGGCCAGATAATAAGTGATGCTCTGCATGAGCAGCTGATGAACCTGGGAGGTTCAAATTGTGCATTTTATATGATATCTTACATTGTTTATTCTTGTGCTTACAAAGGCACTTTTGATGCCTTAGCTACAGATGGAAAGCTCACATGCACAAATGCAGCATATATCTGGGATCATCATCCCCAGCTGCAGAGAATCAATTACTTCAATGATTACAAACTGGTCAATGATGCATTCTCCATGCATCTAGTGAGGACCATAGAAGAAGATAGAATAAAGAGATTGAGCATGGAAGCTCAAGAGGTAGTTTACAGGCATGGGGCCTGGTACATACAGTTTGCAACCTTTTCGTACATAAGGGTTGAAGGTTTTGAGGGACATCCCCTGATGTTGCCGAGGTACCCTACTGATGCAGTAGTACTAATGGAATTTATCAGGCAGGGCTCCACAATGATAAAGATGTACAAGGACGCCAAGAAGCTGCCACCAATTTTGTTCCCAGTCAGCATAGGTTGCTATATGTGCCCTGATTCTAACAATATAAGGAAGGTGATGGTCACCCTAAATAAAATGAATCTGCAACCTTTTCCACTAACACAACCATATGATCCTTACGGTAGAATACAGAAGATACTAGGAAAGCCTATTCATTAGAGGCACCTAGAGGATTTTTGGGCCGACTGTGAAGATAAGGCAGAGGCCAGGAGAAGAAGGTATTAGAGGTTAACTCTAAACCAAGTTAGAACTTTTGATTGCATCTCCCTTCCCCAACAATTGAAGAAGGATGATGGCAGGATAATGGAAGATGAATATGAACAAAAGAAGATATACAATGACACCATCTCTGCACTTGACCTCACCATGTAGGAAGACATATCCTTGGACCCATTCATTGCCAGGACCATACAACTAACTCAAGCTTGGGTTGATGAGCAGTTGGAGGCATTGAAAAAGAAAGGTGTTGCCATTATAGTGGACAATAAAAAGAAGGGACAGGATATCCCTGGAGATGAGTATGATGACTTCCTGATTGAGAAGAGGAAGACCAAGGGAGATAGAATCCCTCCACCACAGCGACAAAGCAAAAGACCCCCAAGGGGCAAGAAGGTGGATAAGGAACGCAAAGGGGTTATAATTGAAAGGGCAGTATTTGAAGCTGAGGAAGCAGCAGGATCAGGATCAGAATCAGCATCCCCTCCAAAGAAAGAAAAGCCCAAAAAGAGTAAGACAGCAGAGGCTGGAATTACGGAGACCCTAGAAGTGGGTCAATCCTCAAGGAAACATGATACAGAGGATATCCTCATGGAGGAGGAACCTGAAGAAGAAGAAGCTCCATTAATAATAAAGAGAAAGAGGAGAGCTCCACAGGTGCTGGTGTCCACCACACCCAAGAAACAAAGAACCTCTATAAGAGGTGAAATAAAACAACCCCCTACAATTGTACAAGGGGCAGGTAGTGAAGTACCAAAGGAACTTCAGCATAATGTTCCACTTCCTACCATCGTCAAGTTCAAAACTGAAATTGCAGAGGAACAAATGAAAGAAACTAGTCAGACACAAGCAGAAAGGCATGTCTCGCTAGATGAGACAATAAATCTGTTTGATGACGAAGTCGTGCAGGATGTGGTTGCACAAAATATGGAGACACTTGCTGCTGATATAAGTATGACTCCTCACAAACCTCCACCGGTTCAAACTGTGCTTGAGGAGATGAAGCAAGTGGAAGAAGAGCAAGAAAAGAGCCCAGAGTAGGTAGCTCAGGAAATAGGGTTGTAAGCATTAATTACAGAGGTGACAAGTCCTATAGTGGTAGACCTGACAGAGAAACAGGATGCAAGTCCTGAACAGCCAGCAGGATCACCTGATAAGGAACACCCAGCAGAAGAAATAGAGATGGCGGAATCAGAGGGCCATACTCTAGAATTGGGCCAACAAGGTCCACAGGATACATCAGCGGAACCTACTATAGTAGAGGTTCAAGAAATAAAGGCTAATGAAAAGGAGGAAGCACTAGAGGATCTAGCTGCCAAAATACAAGAAGTTGATAGTACAGGTGCAGAACAAATAACGGTTGCAGAACAACCACCAGCACTCTAGGTAGAATCCCCAATATCTAGTGCAGTAGATAAACAACAATGGGAAGAAATAAAAATAGATGAAATAATGATGGAGAAATATCATGATCACCATGATCAACATACAGATGTACCACAGGGTTCCCCACATCAAGAAGATGCCCCTCTGGAGAAAGAGATTCCTCAACAGGAGGAGGTATCGCAAGATCAACCACAAGGTGAGCATCGGGAAGAAGAAATGGAAAAATCACCATCTCCACAACACTTGCTGATAGAAATGGGAGATACGGGTGAACATCATGATGATGCTGAAAAACATGATCAGGTGCCTTCGTGGTTGGCAAAAGAAGTAAATATAGAGGAAGAGCTTGAAATTCAAGAATTCGATGTCTCCACCTTGTTCTCTGCAGATATAATGAAACCTAGGAGGAAGGCCAGAATGACTTCGGCCATCAAGAGAGATCCGGAAACCGGGAGGAGGACCGCACAAATCGCCATACCTGCGGTGGAGAAAGAAAAAGGTAATATTACTATTGATGAATTTCAAATCAGCACAGTAGATTTGGGTTTTGCCAATGAGGACCAAGAGGGTCAAGAGGGAAAAGACATTATTGACTCTCTAATTCAAAAGGTGAAAAGAGAGAAGGAGAAGAATAAGCAACATAAAGAGCACATTGCTCAGTTGCATGCCTACATCAAGGGGCTGACCAATCCTAATGATACCACAATTGAACATGCAATCCCGTTGACTGCCATTTGTTAGGAGGAGGTAAATAAATTAGACCTCATGAAGCATGAAGCGTCTGTAATAAGGAAATGGATGTCATCCACATTGGATGATGCTATTGAAATAATGAAGGCCTCTTTGAAGAGGTGGAGCATTCTAAGTGACTCCAAGACCAAGGTAGATAAATTGCAAATGCAGACTGGGAAAAGATCTTATAAACTGGAAAGGGTCCTAAGCTTTTTGGGAGAAATAAAGAGGATAAATCCTCAACTGCTTATCAGTAAGCAGGTGCTAAACAGTAATACGGCATTGTTGATAGATATCTGGTACAAGGACATTCAGTTTGAATGTGGAGTCCTCAAAAGATGCAATAATAAATTAAGAGATATCAGCATGAGGCTACATGATTTAATGGCTGAAGAGGCAGTGATATTAGAAACATTGGAAGGCAAGGTGGAAGGTAAAATAGAAAATCAAGATGAAGAGTCTGCCATCAAAGCTGTACACAGTAACTTCCAATTAGAGGCAGACGGTCCACCTGTCCACTTGACAGAGGAACTTATAGACAAAATAATGAGGATCAAGGTCAAGATGGAGAAATATAATGAAACACTGCAGGACAGGAAAAATAAGCTGGATAATAGCAGAGATAAGTATGAAGCACATAAGCACGCCATCATCAAAGCAAAGACTCAAGATGGCGGAGGAATCGATCAAGTTGTGCATTCATATGAGTAGATCAGGAGTAGTATGCAGCCCCATATGCGGCATCATCATCATCAGGATAGTGAAAGTTTAGGAAGTGATGCACATGATGATGATCCACATGAATCAGCTGAGGAGCATGATGAAGATACATCATAAAGGGGATATAAGCATAAGTAATATAGATAGTTGCCAGCTAGCAACTTGTGCCACTTTTGTAAAGATTGACAAAGTCAAGAAATGATGACCGTAGATTTACATTGATGAATCAAGGTCATGGATCTTTTTGTAACGGATTCCTCACCTTATTCTATAAAAGGTGGTGGAATGCCTTATTGTAAACATTGGAAACTTAATTGAAATCTGTCTGCTGAAACATTCAGGGCTCATTTCAAAGTTTTGGTATACATTTATCTTTTTGCATGCTTAATGAATGAGAAGACTGTGTCGATTACAATTCATAGTAAATCTTGAGTAATCAGTGTATGATTTCTGGATATATGTGGTGATTTGCTGCATCCCTTGGAGTGCATGTCTACTTACATGTGTTGTCTTCATACAAATTCCTTTGAAGTTAGCATCAACTATATCTAGCTGTGGAATGTCTTGGTGAAAATATGGTTTGGTTTTCTTCTCTTCATGACAGTATCTAATATACATGTGGTTCAAAAGCTGAAGGTTCACTTTAATTAGAAGTATTTCTTCATTTTCTTTTAAATTTCAGAACATCATCTCCATAATTGCAAATAATTGATGATCTTAAGCAAATGACACAAATATGCAGACATCTCGTGGATAATTGTAAATATTTAGTATATTTTGAATACAGAGCCTGCACAATTGAAAATATCATGTAAAGATTGAGGCATATCTATGTCTTTTCACCAAATAACTGTATAATGTGACTTCTCTTTAAAGAATTTCTGCAGGAGTGTCATGATGACGTTGAACTTTCACGTAAGGCCCCAAAATGGAAACAACAACTCACATTAACCTCTGAGTAACTTCAGATGATTAAGACCTAATCACCGAAGACTTGGGATCATGAATTCTTTGAATTCATAGTATCTTTCAAGATGAATAAATGTTAATGTGTACTTTTATTCTATGCTTGTTTGTGACTAACATCATGACCAACATAAATTGGCACTAGAAGGACAGCACTGATCTAGAAAACTACGCTCATCACCATTATTTTTAGGTTTGATGATGCAGAGAGTAAGGTAGCCTCAGAACATCTGTGAATTTCAAATATTACACAAATTTTTATTGTAAAAGGCTCGTATATGCTCATTCTGTGTAAAGATTTCCAGATCTCACATAAATATTGCAAGCTTTACAGTAGATTATTCTGAATTCACAAATATTGGCCAAAGATACCTAAATTTGTTCTAGCTTTGAAGAGCTTATGCCTTAGAAACTTGAGATCTCGTGCTGGAAGTTATTGTACCTCAAATATCCTTGCATATTTGCACTATCTTAGCAAATATTTTATAAATATCTAGTCTGATCAGCCATCTGACCGCAAATATCACCTCATCCGGTGAAATCCAGCCAATATTTGTAAAGTTTCAGCCAATTTGCCTCAAAATTGAGAAATCCTGGCTCACAGGATAAATACCAGGTCCAGACTTAGTGGAATTTTTGAAGAATTGCTTGTTAGAGGTTTCAAACCTTGAACTATAGACATTCATCATACTCTAGGGTCTAGTGCATCAAGGGCTGCACCAGAGTCTCCTCCTGTAACTCCTGTTGGTTTACAAATACCTTCTGGGATATCTGTGACACCTCCTGTTCAGCCTCAGGGTGTACCTTTAGTTCAACCTCAGCCAGCTGCACCACCAGCTCAACCTCCTCTGGTTGCGATGTCTTTCTTTGCAGCAGAGTCACCTTTGACCTTTACTGCGTATCATGAGTTACCTTAGAATCTGGATAAACTTTGTCCAAAATATCATCCTTATCAAGATGTTGAAGATCATATCAGGACTTTTAAGGAAGCTTGCTGCAGAGCTAGAATAGAACATCAAGATGTGGTGTGCAGATTATTTCCCTTTTCTTTAGGAGAAGAAGCTTATAATTGGTTCATTAGTCTTGGTCAGGGTTCTGTTGATTCTTGGGCCTTATTAGAGAAAGCTTTTCTTGATAGATTCAAGGTTCCAGTCGATCCCTCAATAAACTATCATCTATTCACCACTATCAAGAGATTTGAGAATGAGCCTATTGCCAATTTCAATGCTAGGTTTCAGAAAATGTTGTCTAGAGTGGTCACTCCTTATACTGTGTCTGACAAAGCTGCAAGGAGCATTTATTATTCAGCTTTAGATCCTTTGACTTCCATGTTCATAAGGAGAACACATCCCCGAATCACAACGTTAGCCTTAGCTTTTCAAGAAGCTATACAGGTAAATCAGCAATTAATACTTGCTCCTACTCCAAATATGGTATTTCCTACCTTGCCTGGCATGCATCCACAATATCCTGCACAATATCCTAATGGAGCATTGATACCCCCAGCAGTCATGGCTGCACCTTTGCAAGTACCTCCACTGAGCATCATGCCCCCTCCTAGTGGAAATGGCCAATTGCCACAATATCCTGCACAAGCTCAGACACCTCAGGGTGCTGATCTGTCCAATAATAACCATGGATCCTCTTTCTTTAAGCCTCAGAATGAAAATGTGGTGGCCAAAGCTCAAGAAGAAAAGGAGGAAATCAAAGAAATTTCTGCTCAATTGAGAAAACTCACCACAGAAGTAACACATTTGAGAAATCAGGGTTTCTATTCCCAATCAAACCAGAATAGAAATTATCCCAATGATAGATCAAATTATCCTGACAGAGGATATAACACCAATAATTTCAACAATAATGGTGGTGGAAATAACAATAATCCCCAAAGACAGCCCAGAGTATGGAACTCCAGGCCAAATAATGGCTCATTACCATCACCCCTGGACAATTAGCCTCCTGGTGAAGCCAAGCAGACTACCAGAGTCAATCTTGCTAAGGCAGCCCTTACTAATTGGTGTAGGATCCACAATACAAATGCACATGCAGAGTTAGACTGTCCACAATTTAGAATTGCTGCTAGCATCTTTTAGACTGAAGTGTCTAATACTTCTGGAAATCCACCTCATGCAGAAGGAAATGAGATTGTTCCTTGTGGATATGACTCAGCTTTTGTGCTAGAAACCTATACTAATCAACCTCATCAGAGTCACAACTTGGTATGTGAAGAATCTGCTTTTACTTTTGAAACAAATTATGTTTTCCCCTTTGAGGATGAAAATGAGCCTGCAAGAGAACATGAAGAAATACATGCATATTAGCAGCAATATCCTAGTGAGCATAATTATAACTTGAGGAGTAATGCCAACAGACCAGCTGGCCCATTGACATCATCTCTACCTCCAAAAAACTTCAACACACCCCCTGATCCTAAAGCTAGCAATAACCCTGGGTTCCCCAAGGTAAATGCTCAGTACTTATCGCCTCAGAGCACAGGATCAAAAGTTGTAAATGCACATCATGAACCTGACAAGTTAATCACTTATCTCGCTGAAGAGATGAAGAAAATTAAGATCAGTCTGTCCCTGTCTAAGTTATTGAAAACTCCTGCCATCAAAAAAGCATTCATAAAGTCACTAGATGATCCTGCTCCTAAAGAGGATGGCCATCTTTCAAGTCAATCCAGTGGCAAAGATCATGTTGCCAGAGATAATACCGTTAAGCCTAAAGTGTCAGCTACAGTCCAAGTTACAGAAACCTCCCACATGACCTTGTACAAGGATAAAACTGAATCACCTCCATTCCTCCTCACCATAAGAATGTTCAGCAAGAACCTGCACAACTATCTGGTTGATTCAGGGGCCTCCACGAATGTTATGCCCCTATCAATATGTAACGCTTTAGGACTACATCCTGCTAAATCCATAAAGAAGGTGACACAATTGGACAAAATAGAGGTAAGTGTAGTAGGGGAGTTAACTCATATCCACATGCAACTAGCATCTGATCCTAGGATCTAGTATTACATTGACATTCAGGTAGTTGACATACCTGATACTTATGGGATGTTGCTTAGCCGAGACTGGTCCAAGACGCTCAATGGATATATGTCCATAGATTTCAGTCACATGTGGTTACCATGGAGGGGTATACCAAACCATATCAGGATTGACGCTGAGCTGAGAATGAAGCATATGATCACCGAGTACAACCGAACAAATGAGATCATGTACGTAGACGTAGAACCTAGAGTTTACTGCATCAGGCCACAAACTGTCAAAATAGAAGAGATCCTGATGCTTGACCTTCATCATCATCATGATGATGGTCATCAGGAGGATATGCTAGTTGTACAACCTGATAATAATCCTAATAATGAGAATGAAATAAATCACTTCAGAGACTTTGGAATGCATCTGTCTAACCAGGTAAGGCATTGTCAATTGTTAAATATACCTGCTAATGATATGTTCATTGATGGATGGTGCAGGTTACATGATGAAGCACACTTAGAAAAAACTTGTGAAGCATGTTTAGATATGATGATGCTGGAGCAGACATGTAGTGAGGCGTCATCATCATATTCCGAGGTAAGTGCTACATCTGATGATGATGACGACACTAATCCTTATCTGTCTTCTACAGGAACTGAAGAACTGACAGATCATGATGAAGACCATATCTTGGAAACAGAAGAAGTCCTAGTTTCTGACCAAATGAATGATGAAATGAAAGAAAAGATCACCCCTGGGAGTGATTGTTTTATGGAACCAGATTATGAATTATCTGATGAAGACAAAGGTAGTGACCTGACTAAGTTTGAAGAATTTCTAATAAAAGAAATAAAAAAGATGACACGTCAGTATAAATCTCCCCATGAGGTTTTAATTAAAGATTGGTGTAGGTTGCACGAGGCACCTCACTTAGAAACAACTTGCTCATTATGTTTACACATTTTGAAAAAGCATGCAGCCACAGATCCGAAAAATCATCCTCCTGCTGAAGTGAAAGAGAAAAT
The DNA here is from genome assembly GCA_027924645.1 of Cunninghamia lanceolata. Taxonomy (NCBI): domain Eukaryota; kingdom Viridiplantae; phylum Streptophyta; class Pinopsida; order Cupressales; family Cupressaceae; genus Cunninghamia; species Cunninghamia lanceolata. The sequence goes on along the minus strand of BSBN01001272.1, from coordinate 10,452,759 downwards.
AGAAAAGCCATCAGGCTCACGAGAAAAAGGAAAGAAGAAACTTGAGGATGATGACGTCCCTAAGTTAAAATGGATATCAGGCGAAGCAGCAGCTAGAGCTGCAAAGAGAAAAGAAAGTTTAGCTAAATGTCCTGTTGAAGATAAACCTTGGATCCTGAGGTTTGATGGGTCCAAATCCAAACAAGGTGCTGGGGTAGGAATTGATCTGATTGATCCAACTGGAAAATCCTATCTGGCAGCTTATAGATTACAGTTCCCCTGCACTAACAATGTAGCAGAATATGAGGCTCTGATTCATGGGATATTGTTTTCTCATAAGAAGAAAGTAAAGATCTTGCATGTCTTCGGAGATTCAGAGCTAGTTGTGAGGCAAGTTAGAGGAATCTACTCATGTAACTACAGAAAGCTGTCCAACTACAGACATCGAGTGTGGGACCTGATTGAGGATTTTGACGCCTTTAATATCACTCATGTACCAAGAGAACAAAACCATAGGGCAGATGCACTTGCCCAAGCTGCCAGTACATTAGAGCCACTGTCTATATTTGGTCTGAAAAGATTTTTAGTAGAACTGGTGTCAGTACCTTCAGTACCTAATAATGTGACTAACCTCCAGGTGTTTGATGATGATCAGCACATTCTAAACTTCATCTCAAACATAGACATATTTGAAGCTCAGATTATAGATGAGAATGGTATGGAGGGTCATGTCTGGGAAGAAGATGAGATATTAGAGCTACCTAGCAACAGGATCCCCAAAGGTATGATTGAATTAGAAAGAGATTTTGATTTCGATAATATGCTTAAACAGAAGGATCTACCCAAGGCAGATGGAGGTCAGTATTCACAAGTGAATATTGGATAGGATGAAGATAAGAAAAATGTACTGATAGGTAAAGTTTGCACATCAGAAGAGTTAGAAGGAATAACTCAGGCACTCAAGGATTATATCCATGTAATTGCATGGACTTATGATGAACTGAAGACATATGACACCTCTGTCATAACTCATACTATACCTCTCAAGCTAGATGCTAAACCTTTCAGACAGAAGCAAAGGCCAGTCAATGCCTTGCTCGAACCAATAATTCTCGAAGAGGTCAAGAAATTGTTAAATGCCAGGATAATATTTCCTGTGAGGCACTCCACTTGGGTGGCAAATCTCGTGCCAGTCAGAAAGAAGAATGGAGACTTCAGGTTATGTGTGGATTTCAGAAACCTGAACAGAGCATCAGAAAAGGACAATTATCCTTTACCCTCATTGGATGAAGTTTTACAAATTGTAAACGGAGCCAAAATGATGTCTTTCTTGGATGGATTTTTAGGATACAACCAAGTGATGGTTGATAAAATTGATAGATTGAAAACCGCCTTCACTACAAAGTGGGGGATATTTGCATATAGACGTATGCCATTTGGCCTCATAAATGCTAGAGCTACATTCCAGCGAGCAATGGACATAGCCTTCAGAGGCTTAATAGGAAAATGTATAGTCATCTACATGATGACTTGATAGTGTTCTCCAAGGAAAGGGGAAATCATGTCACTGATCTCAGAAGTGTACTGAAGAAATGCGAAGAGTATGGAATATCTTTGAATCCCAAGAAGTGCATATTTGGGGTGACAACAGGAAAGTTACTAGGCCACCTGATCACAGAAGATGGAATTATCATTGATCCTGACAGGGTGGAATCTATCATGAAGTTACAACTTCCAGGAACCAAAAAGGAACTCAAGTCTTACTTTGGTAAGATAAACTTTGTGAGGAAGTACATCACCGGCTTTGCTGAGATTGTCAGACCACTAAATGCTATGTTAAAAAAAGATGCACAAATTGAGTGGACACCGGAGGCCAAAGCTGCATTTGAAGATATAAAGAAAGCCATATCGGATGCTCCTGTCCTTATTAGTCTAGATTACACCAAAGATTTCTACATCTATTCATTTGCTTCAGAACATACCTCTGCAGCAGTGTTAACTCAAAGGAATGAAGAGAAAGAAGAGAAACCAATTGCTTTCATGAGCTATCCGTTCAGGGATGCTGAATTGAGGTACATAGATGTTGAGAGACAGGCACTTGCATTAGTTAGAGCAGTAAAGAAATTCAGACATTACATACTGAGAAGCAAAGTAATTGCTGTAGTACCAGATGCAGCAGTGAAGATGCTACTGATGCAAAGTGAACCTAGTGAGAAAAGAGCCAAATGGATTACTGTATTACAAGAGTACGATATGGAAATTATACCAATGAAGCTGGTAAGAGGACAAGCTTTGAGTCAAATGATATCTGAAATTGATCCAAACATCACTAGTCAGCAGTATGTGATCAATGGGAAAGACAATAGAGAATGGTATGCAGATATTAGGCATATCCTGATCACTGGAAGATGCCCATCAAGAATGCAGGCTTCACAGAGAAGAGCCTTAAAGATAAGATCCCAAAAGTACATGATGAAGGGAGGAACCCTTTTCAAAAAGAATTACGAAGGAATATACCTGAGATGCTTAGAAAAGCCAGAAGCAAATAAGGTCCTGTCAAAACTACATGACAAGTTTGGAACGGCACATGGATCAGCGTTAGCCACAACACATGCAATCCTTAGAGCAGGGTATTACTGGCCTACAATTTTTAAAGACACAGCTGATCATGTTAAATATTGTCATGTTTGCCAGTTTGCTACCAATAGAGAGAAATATGCTGCACAACCCTTGCAGCCAGTAATGGAAAATCGCCCATTTGCACAGTGAGGCATGGACTTCATAGGACCAATCAATCCTCCGTCCTCCCCAGGTCATAGGTATGTCTTAACAATTACTGACTATTGTACTAGATGGACTAAGGCTGTTAGCAACAAGACTTGTACTGTAGATGATGTTATTAAATTTCTGGAAAGCAATATTGTCACCAGGTATAAAACTCCTTATGCATTGGTAAGTGATAATGGTTTTGCTTTCACTTCAACCAAGTTATCAAGTTGGGCTTTTGATCATGGGATCATACTCAAGTTTTCATCCAACTATTATCCCCAAGGGAATGGATTAGCAGAATCCACCAATAAAAATTTACTGAATATCATAAGAAAACTGATAGAGAAAAACCCTAGAGAATGGAAATCATTTCTAAAGTATGCCTTATGGGTTGACAAAACTAGAATGAAAACTGCATTAGGAAACTCACCTTTCCAACTAGTATATGGGGTGGATCCCATCCTCCCTGTAAACTTAAAAATTCCTACTCTGCAGTTGCCCAAGAATACCTAGGCATAGACAATAAGCAAGAAGTTAGGTTGCTTCAGTTGATGCACCTGGAAGAAAAAAGGAGTCAAGCAATTGACCAATTTGCAAAACATCAGGCTATTGTCAAATGCTGGTTTGACAAGAGAGCCAGAGTTAAAGCTTTCAGGATATCTGATTTGGTCCTGATGTGGGATAAAGCCCATGAGAAGAAAGGTGACCATGGTAAGTTTGATAGACTATGGATAGGTCCCTTTCAAATTTCTGAGATACTAGGAGACAGTACTTATAGGCTTAAGAACCTGACAGGTGAGGATGTCCCATTGCCAGTCAATGGACAGTTCCTCAAGCATTATTTCCAAGCCTAAATGACTTTGTGACAATCAAATATATCATATTGTATATTTTGTATAGTTGTTTGTATAGTTGGTTTGTTTTGTTTGTTTTGTTTGTTGGTTGAGACCTTGTTCTGGTAAGTCAGGATGATGCACTTCATCACCCCAGAAAATAACTTAATTGTTAAGATTCAAGTGATGAGATCACATTTAGACATAGGTTATGATTCATTCTAAGAAGTATTCATGATCAGGTTTGTGATATCCATTCATCAGGGTGCCTTTTCTTGGCCAAAGCGAATCAATCACAATGAAACACCTAACAGCCTTGGGTTTGTTGAACACACAAGTATAGGTGTTAAGTGAAAAATCTAAAGGGACTCCCTTGCTACCAATACAATCTCCAACCTAAAGCTGCAAGTGACTGTACCTTGTACAAATGAGCTGACATGATGATATCAGATACAAATTTTAAAGGGAAAATTAGAAAAGAAATAAAATTAGGCCATCTAAGTAACTCTACCGAGGCTATAGATGCCTACTGGCAGTGGGGCTCTACTTAGGGGGATTGTATAGATAACCTTGCCGGGGCTATGAATGCCTGCTGGCAGCAAGGCTCTATCCAGGTTGGCTATGGGGGATGATCTCCAACTATGTAGTTTAACACCAGTTACTTATGTTTTCAACTTGCTTTCAAGATGAGGATAATTAATCATATGCACACACCTGATCCTTTGTTAGCATTGTCACCATGATGAATCTCATCATTTAGGAGATCATGATGCATATGCTTAGATGGAATTAGAATACTATAGATGAATGTGATCACATCACTTGAACCATTGGAATTTGTTTGTTTTCTTTGGTGGCAAGTTGTTGTGTGGTTACACAACACGCCCCATTTTCACTTGGCAAAACAGGGACCCAACTTTTTGGCTTGGCTTGTGTTGTCTGCTTTCTGGCGGTTTGGTAAAAGTAAGTCATGTGCATCATCATGTAGAGTCAGGATGAGGTAAGTCACCATTATGATGTCAGTTTTTCAAAATTTGTATTTCTTTCCTATGGCCTCATAGTTTGAAAGAGCATTAAAATTCATGCTGGTTTGCCTTTTACATCACTCTAATATTCCTCAAGATGTGAAAGTTATGAACAGTCAAAGTTTTGGTCAAACCTGATATTTGCAAGAGGAGGATCATATTTTATAACCTCAGTCATGTTGTCAAAAATCATCCTGATCTTGGTACATCACCCGACAAGTCATGCGGCTCAAATATCCGGACGTCAACTTTAAGTAGTAGTAAATCTTTCCCTATCAAACAGTCTTATATATCGTGAGCATCATGTTTTTGAATGTACCCTGATATTTCTTAATATCATCCTGTCGTGAAATATCACCCTAAGCTAATATCCTAATGACGTCATCCAAATCGGATAAACAAAAAAACAAACATGATGACATCATCATCACATTTACATTTCGACAGGATATTTGCTAAACATGATCATGTTCGCATAATATGACGTTGACGTCATGATGCCTTTCTGATACAAAGAGCGAATATCAAGATGACGTCATCCTGATATTCTGAAAGAGAGACAAGTAAGTTTGTCTCATCATCATCATATTTAAAACATCACCTGATACATCAAAATATCCTCCTAATGTACTAAACATAACCAAAAGGGTGCTTTTGTCACTCGAATCTTGTCGTGATAACAATTTCAATATGAGGGACGAGGATGATATTGAAACTCGACCTGATATTTGTGAATATCATCCTGCCCTCATGATATCCTGTCATATGGATATCCCCCCGCTCCCATTGTCACCATTATCATTTAATGCACGTAGACATGGTAGGTGGTTCCCGCCGACCCCGGAACCCAATGAAACACATGGTGAGATCCTGTGTTTTTGCACGAATAATCAAGGAATATAATCTAATTTGTCAGAGTTGCCCTAAATTTACCCTAATTGCAAGGTTAAAAGGTAATTCAACCATCATTTTCACATTTACCTTGCGATAAAATTGTTTTACAGAGTACCAGCTTCCATACCCGCGTACAGGGGATTGTTGCACGAGTTGAGCTCACAGACAGAAGGAAGGAAGTGATCATCGGCTGAATTAAGAGCGTCGTTAGCAATTTATTGGTATAAAAGAGAAATCTGCATAACCAGGTGAGTGAATGAAGCCTCATCATGTTATTGTTGTTCAGGTATGATGGTATAAGTTCTGGTTTATGCATCCATATGATTAAGTAATATTGAAAAAGATACAGTAGGCATGGTAAGGTTAATTGCAATATGCATGCATATGTATACCCGTTGTGAGATAGGATTTTGTTAATTGCAAGTACTCATGGCTGACAAGCGGTTCATTAAGTGTCAAGAGGAATTTAGTAGGCCCATGTTCTCTTCTCAGAGGGGGGTCCTGTTCAAATATGGAGCAATTACAGACACCCATCAGGGAAGCACCAATCTGGAAGCCTAGTTAGCTAAGTTGAATGATGGGCATGACAAGAGTCCTGTGCTAGACGCAGTGTTTGTATCAGGAATGTGGAACGCTGCTGGTTTTCCATATTCCATGGAATCTCCAGAGCTCGTCATCAAGTGTGCCCAGAATTATAATCCTCAGACAAGGCAAGTGGTGAAGCATGGGAGGATATATGCAGACCTCTCCATCAAGGGTCTTTCCCAGACATTTGGATTACGGCTGGGCAATAAAGTTAAGAACGTGGACCTAAGGAAGGCAGAAAAAGAGTATGAGGCCAACAAGAAATCAACCAGGAAGAACATGTATCAATGGCGTGCTCAGAACAACACCTATCCTGCAGCAGCCAAACTTCCTGTGCACATGTTCAAGTATGATTTTAGTGAGGAGTACCAATACATGATTGCACTCCTGAATAGAGTAACAGGCCAGCCTGATGCTGGTAGTTTTAGAGATTGGATGTATGGAATAATCATGATGTGTCTATATTCAGACATCAAGCCACTATGGGGCCAGATAATAAGTGATGCTCTGAATGAGCAGCTGATGAACTTGGGAGGTTCAAATTGTGCATTTTATATGACATCTTACATTGTTTATTCTTGTGCTTACAAAGGCACTTTTGATGCCTTAGCTACAGATAGAAAGCTCACAGGCACAAATGCAGTATATATCTGGGATCATCATCCCCAGCTGCAGAGAATCAATTACTTCAATGATTACAAACTGGTCAATGATGCATTCTCCATGCATCTGGTGAGGACCATGGAAGAAGATAGAACAAAGAGATTGAGCATGGAAGCTCAAGAGGTAGTTTACAGGCATGGGGCTTGGTACATATAGTTTGCAACCTTTTCGTACATAAGGGTTGAAGGTTTTGAGGGACATCCCTTGATGCTGCTGAGGTACCCTACTGATGCAGTAGTACTAATGGAATTTATCAGGCAGGGCTTCACAATGATAAAGATGTACAAGGACGCCAAGAAGCTGCCACCAATTTTGTTCCCAGTCAGCATAGGTTGCTATATGTGCCCTAATTTTGACAATATAAAGAAAGTGATGGTAACCCTAAATAAAATGAATCTGCAGCTTTTTCCACTAACACGACCATATGATCCTTACGGCAGAATACAGAAGATACTAGGAAAGCCTATTCATCAGAGGCACCTAGAGGATTTTTGGGCTGACTGTGAAGATGAGGCAGAGGCCAGGAGAAGAAGGTATCAGAGGTTAACTCTGAACCAAGTTAGAACTTTTGATTGCATCTCCCTTCCCCAACAATTGAAGAAGGATGATGGCAGGATAATGGCAGATGAATATGAACAAAAGAAGATATACAATGACACCATCTCTGCACCTAACCTCACCATGCAGGAAGACATATCCCTGGACCCATTCATTGCCAAGACCATACAACTAACTCAAGCTTGGGTTGATGAGCAGGTGGAGGCATTGAAAAAGAAAGGTGTTGCCATTACGGTGGACAACAAAAAGAAGGGACAGGATATCCCTGGGGATGAGTATGATGACTTCCTGATTGAGAAGAGGAAGACCAAGGGAGATAGAATCCCTCCACCACAGCAATAGAGCAAAAGACCCCCAAGGGGAAAGAAGGTGGATAAGGAACCCAAAGGGGTTATAATTGAAAGGGCAGTATTTGAAGCTGAGGAAGCAGCAGGATCAAGATCAGGATCAGGATCAGAATCAGCATCCCCTCCAAAGAAAGAAAAGCCCAAAAAGAGTAAGACAACAGAGGCTGAAATTACTGAGACCCTAGAAGTGGGTCAATCCTCAAGGAAACATGATACAGAGGATATCCTCATGGAGGAGGAGCCTGAAGAAGAAGAAGCTCCATTAATAATAAAGAGAAAGAGGAGAGCTCCACAGGTGCTGGTGTCCACCACACCCAAGAAACAAAGAACCTCTATGAGAGGTGAAATAAAACAACCCCCTACAATTGTACAAGGGGTAGGTAGTGAAGTACCAAAGGAACTTCAACATAATGTTCCACTTCCTACCATCGTCAAGTTCAAAACTAAACTTGCAGAGGAACAAATGAAAGAAACTGATCAGACACAAGCAGAAAGGCATGTCTCACTAGATGAGACAATAAATCTATCTGATGATGAAGTCGTGCAGGATGTGGCTACACAGAATATGGAGACACTTGCTGCTGATATAAGTATGACTCCTCACAGACCTCCACCAGTTCAAACTGTGCTTGAGGAGATGAAGCAAGTGGAAGAAGAGCAAGAAAAGAGCCCAGAGCAGGTAGCTCAAGAAATAGGGCTAGAAGCATTAATTACAGAGGTGACAAGTCCTATAGTGGTAGACCTGACAGAGAAACAGGATGCAAGTCCTAAACAACTAGCAGGATCACCTGATAAGGAACACCCAGTAGAAGAAATAGAGATGGCGGAATCACAGGGCCATACTCTGGAATTGGGCCAACAAGGTCCACAGGATACATCAGCGGAACCTACTATAGTAGAGGTTCAAGAAATAAAGGCTGATGAAAAGGAGGAAGCACTAGAGGATCCAATTGCCAAAATACAAGAAGTTGATAGTACAGGTGCAGAACAAATAACGGCTACAGAACAACCACCAGCACTCCAGGTAGAATCCCCAGTATCTAGTGCAGTAGATAAACAACAAGGGGAAGAAATAAAAACAGATGAAATAATGATGGAGAAAGATCATGATCATCATGATCAACATACAGATGTACCACAGGGTTCCCCACATCAAGAAGATGCCCCTCCAGAGAAAGAGATTCCTCAACAGGAGGAGGTACCGCAAGATCAACCACAAGGTGAGCATCGGGAAGAAGAAATGGAAAAATCACCATCTCCACAACACTTGCTGATAGAAATGGGAGATATGGGTGAACATCATGATGATGTTGAAAAACATGATCAGGTGCCTTCGTGGTTGGCAAAAGAAGTAAATATAGAGGAAGAGCTTGAAATTCAAGAATTTGATGTCTCCACCTTGTTCTCCGCAGATATAATGAAACCTAGGAGGAAGGCTAGAATGACTTCGGCCATCAAGAGAGATCCAGCAACTAGGAGGAGGACCGTACAAATCGCCATACTCGCAGTGGAGAAAGAAAAAGGTAAAATTACTATTGATGAATTTGAAATTAGCACAGTAGATTTGGGTTTTGCCAATGAGGACCAAGAGGGTCAAGAGGGCAAAGACATTATTGACTCTCTAATTCAAAAGGTGAAAAGAGAGAAGGAGAAGAATAAGCAACATTAAGAGCACATTGCTCAGTTGCATGCCTACATCAAGGGGCTGACCAATCCTGATGATACCACAATTGAACATGCAGTCCCATTGACTACCATTTCTCAGGAGGAGGTAAATAAATTAGACATCATGAAGCATGAGGCGTCTGTAATAAGGAAATGGATGTCATCCACATTGGATGATACTGTTGAAATAATGAAGGCCTCTTTGAAGAGGTGGAGCATTCTAACTGACTCCAAGACCAAGGTAGATAAATTGCAAATGCAGATTGGGAAAAGGTCTTATAAACTAGAAAGGGTCCTGAGCTTTTTGGGAGAAATAAAGAGGATAAATCCTCAACTACTTATTAGTAAGCAGGTGCTAAATAGTAATATGGCATTGTTGATAGATATCTGGTACAAGGACATTCAATTTGAATGTGGAGTCCTTAAAAGATGCAATAATAAGTTGAGAGATATCAGCATGAGGCTACATGATTTAATGGCTGAAGAGGCAGTAATATTAGAAACATTGGAAGGCAAGGTGGAAGGTAAAATAGAAAATCAAGATGAAGAGTCTGCCATCAAAGCTGTACACAGTAACTTCCAATTAGAGGCAGACGGTCCACCTGTCCACTTGACAGAGGAACTTATAGACAAAATAATGAGGATCAAGGTCAAGATGGAGAAATATAATGAAACACTGCAGGATAGGAAAAATAAGCTGGATAATAGCAAAGATAAGTATGAAGCACATAAGCACGCCATCATCAAAGCAAAGACTCAAGATGGCGGAGGAATAGATCAAGTTGTGCATTCATATGAGCATATCAGGAGTAGTATGCAGCCCCATATGCGGCATCATCATCATCAGGATAGTGAAAGTTCGGGAAGTGATGCACATGATGATGATCCACATGAATCAGCTAAGGAGCATGATGAAGATACATCATAAAGGGGATATAAGCATAAGTAATATAGATAGTTGCTAGCTGGCAACTTGTGCCACTTTTGTAAAGATTGACAAAGTCAAGAAATGATGACCGTAGATTTACATTGATGAATCCAGGTCATGGATCTTTTTGTAATGGATTCCTCACCTTATTCTATAAAAGGTGGTGGAATGCCTTATTGTAAACATTAGAAACTTAATTGAAATCCGTCTACTGAAACATTCAGGGCTCATTTCAAAGTTTTGGTATACATTTATATTTTTGCATGCTTAATGAATGAGAAGACTGTGTCGATTACAATTCATAGTAAATCTTGAGTAATCAGTGTATGATTTTTGGATATATGTGGTGATTTGCTGCATCCCTTGGAGTGCATGTCTACTTACATGTGTTGTCTTCATACAAATTCCTTTGAAGTTAGCATCAACTATATCTAGCTGTGGAGTGTCCTGGTGAAAATATGGTTTGGTTTTCTTCTCTTCATAACAGTATCTAATATACATGTGGTTCAAAAGCTGAAGGTTCACTTTAATTAGAAGTATTTCTTCATTTTCTTTTAAATTTTAGAACATCATCTCCATAATTGCAAATAATTGATGTTCTTAAGCAAATGACACAAATATGCGGACATCTCGTAGATAATTGTAAATATTTAGCATATTTTGAATACAGAGCCTGCACAATTGAAAATATCATGCAAAGATTGAGGCATATCTGCATCTTTTCACCAAATAACTGTATAATGTGACTTCTCTGTAAAGAATTTCTGCAGGAGTGTCATGATGACGTTGAACTTTCACGTAATGCCCCAAAATGGAAACAGCAACTCACATTAACCTCTGAGTAACTTCAGACGATTAAGACCTAATCATCGGAGACTTGGGATCATGAATTCTTTGAATTCATAGTATCTTTCAAGATGAATAAAGGTTAATGTGTACTTTTATTCTATGCTTGTTTGTGACTAACATCATGACCAACAGGTATCAAAGTGAGCTTGCGAATCCCTTCCTACCTTTTAGGTGAATTAGCACTCAACCCTATCATAGAAGCATCGTGGCGCCAAACGGACCTCATCATCGAGTTCAAAAGGCCCAAATTAGTTAAGATTGACTATCAAATTGTTGTGCTGGGTATTTTTAGGGAAAATATTTTTGGCCAAGGAAGTCGTATGACTTCCCTAGCACACAATTTGAGGTATAATTTTTATTTAAAAAACAATATTATTTCATTTTTTTAATTTTTAAAACAAAAAGTATATATATAAAAAAAATAATATGAAAGGGCGATAGGAGTTTGTACCCTGTCCTCTTCCAACATAGTGGGGGGTACCTGAGGGTACCTGCCCCCTGCCACAACTTTGTCGTGATAGGGCGACGACCCTCGGGCCCACCATGGCCTATGTGGGGTACCTAAGGGTACAACCCCATGTCGATGGCCTCGACCGTGATAGGATGGTGACCCTTGGGCCTTGTCATTCTTAAGGGTGGCAGGGGAGGGTGGTTTAAAACCCCCTCCGTCCTTTATTTTTTTTGATATATATATATATTTAAAAAATAATTTTTTAATTATTTTTTCAATATTTTTAAAAATGTTTATTTATAAATTAAAAATAAACACATGCCCAATCTCTACATCCGTGCTTGTACCTACCTTGATTTCTATGCACTATTTGGCTATAGTACCAAATTTGGCATCATTTTGGTAGAATCTCTACATTTGGCAGTCTCTAACTTGTCTGTCAGGTTTAGTTCTTCCAGTTTTGGCAGTAGACTTGTTTTACTTAGTACGCTTCTACATTTGGTGGTTTCTCCAAATTTGGTGGAGTTTTTTCTAAATTTGGCAGAGGTGGATATTTTTGCAAATTCTACCCCTCACCGTTGGAGTTTTATTTTTGGAAGACCATCTTTAGAGGCTTCGTTCTTGCTCATATGGTCTTTTTTTTAGCATTTTTTTAAATGGGGAAAAATTTCATGCTCTTCACAATGGTGAAGACATTTTTTAGTTTGGGCTTTTGGGGTTTTCTAGATTTCTCTTTTCCTAGTGTTGTTGCTGTGTAGTTCTCATTTTGGGAACTTCGATAGGCCATATCCTAGGTGTATGGAATCCTTTTTGGGTCCCATTTTTTGAAAGTGCATGTTTTATTGTGTACTTCACCATGGTGCCATTAGTTTCTTCATTTTATATTAGAGAATTCTATTTTTCAGCATGTGGTCCTTTTTTGGACATTTGTAAGAACTCCAAATACTATATTTGTTTGTAAGCACTATTTGCTTTGTAAATGAACTAACATAAAGTGCCAAAAACTGATCTTATGTTTCTTTTTGGGTGATTTTTGCACATCATAGTGTGTCTCTTTTGTACATGCACTAATTTATAGTGTCATGGGGGTTTGTGTTTGTGCCTTGTTATTTGCCATCACAATCTTGTTCAATGAGCATGCCTCCACAACAACATTCTAGCCTTAGGCATGTGTGCCTTGTTTTTGCACACCCTTTTTCAGTTGCTTGCGTACAATCATATTGGACTTGATGTTGCATCTCCATCTACTTGCAAATATTTTAGTTGGTTTTCCAATACCTCTTCCTATCAGCATTATGGGGGTTATCACATGGTTCTGTTAATGCCTCCTTTTCAGTGAAGTATTGGATACATCAACTATCTTTTTTAGTTGATCAGTATTGTGAGACTTTGGTATCTTTGTAGAGCACCACTTGCACATTGAGTAGTGTCATTTCAGGGTCGCTCATGTAGTGTTATTTGTGCCTCTTTGATCATTGTACATTTGTACTTTCAGCTTCACAGATTGTTTTATTTTTGTTTCCATTTTTTCTATATAGTTGATTAATGTTATTGAGGGCACTCATGTAGAGTTTTGTGTCTCTCATCCTGATCTACATTCTTGGAGGGTTCACTGATTCCAGCAAACACCAATGTGTCTTTGGCAAAGTTTACATCTTCAACATGCTTCATGAGTTCTTCACGTTCTTATCTTTCAGGGACATCTTTAAGGAGACTTATTTTCTTCTCATTGTCCCTTTTGGAGAGGAGTTTTATTTCCCACTGGGTTTTCTTCTTTTTCTCCATTTGTGACAAACTTTATTGTACATGGGTACCTCATCAGGCCTAGTTGTTGGGACCCATATTTATGTATCTCTTACACTTTTGTGATCTTCCCAAGTATCACTTAAGGGAGATTTTAGAGTGACTAATTTATCAATTCACTTTAGCTTTAGTGTACTTATGTTTCAATGAGGTTAGATAACATCTTATCTAACTGAATGTGTAAGCTTTTAGACCTTTAAAGGTTACCTAGTTGTTTGGTAAACCTCATGTGCATAGCTTTTGAGGTTGGAAGACTTTCCATCTCACCTCAAAAGACATTTTTGTAGTTGCCCAACACTGGTCACTAAGGTTGATGACTTGGTCAAAAGGTTGTTAGTTTGCACATTTCAAGTTATCCAAAAGTTGACACCTATAGGACACTTGTCTACATGCATACACGCCACATCATGGGGCACTTGTCAATCCACATGAAAGGTGGATTGCCTCATCCATGCCTATATAATAAGGCATTCTTATGTAAATTATTAAGTGAGGTAAATATATGTTTATGCTCCACATTTTGGATGCTTGTTGATAATTTTATTTGGCTCTCTTTGTGCAATTCAGCTTTGTGGAAGTGTTCTTGATTTTGTAAGTGATCTTGATTGCTCCAACACAATGTTCTATCCCATGGATGTATTGCAACAAAACTATTTAAATTTGTCTAGATCTACTTTGTTGTCCAAAATTCAGAATACTAATACATAGATATATTCAAAGTGAGGGAGAAAAAGAAATTGCTAGGTTAGGGTGTGTTTATTCTATAGGCTCTTTGATATACTTGTCTTGTTCATAAATAGTGAACTAGCCCAATATTTTAGAGTTTTAAATATGGTGGATTCTATCATTCCATAGTCACACTATTCTTTCTTTGAGGTACGAGAGTAACTTCCTAGTGCTAACCACTAAATAGTGAACTATAGATTACAAGAAACTAATTGCTTCCTATGGAGAGGCTTCTCCTAACCCTATAGGGTCCCTCAATTCATCACAAGCTATGTGGAATCTCAAAGACGCAAATAGACATTGCCCAAGGATTGGTTATTGAAGTCTAAGCACCCTTACTTCATTAGACCCTTAATGAGGAATCTAGCTTAGTATATAGTGAAATCTATTTTAAGGATATTTTAAAATTATTGGAACAATGTTTCTATCCTAGAGAATCTAGTGTAGAGAAAAAAAATGTAGAAAAAAGCTTAGTACACTACTTTTGCCACTTTCTAATAAACAAGATCCCTTGAAGGAAAGGTGAGCTCATATGGTAAGTAGTTACATTAAGCCACTAATTTGATATTGATATAGTGAAATATAGCCTTGGAAAGAGCTTTAATATTACTTGCAAGGAACCTACAAATAAAATAATGAGAATACATAGATATATCTAGAAAATAAGAGCAAGAGTAAATGCTTGTGTATCAAAGAAAAAGATTGAATTACAATATTCAATATGCATTACACTTGCTAAGTCATTATAAGATATAGAGTCAAGCTAGTGATAGCTATTGCTATCACGTGTGTGTGGGATAATTACTTTCACTTTACTTTAGCATATGAGGTAACTTATAAAGCATATGCACCCAAGCTAATACTAACTAATACTAATACATATATCAAAATGGGGTTCTTAACAAATTAAGCATGAATGGACTTGGAAAGTCTTTGAACTTAATTATTCGGAATTATCTGTGAATGTTCTTCTCATATTTGATTGTATTGAGACAAGGGAATTCATTATAGAATTACAAATTAGGCTTGGGTAGAGTTTATAGTTGCGTACAACGAGTCTTCGACAACCTAAGGGATGAGTTCATTTGTATGTTTCCATTTTAGAGTACTTAAGTGAGTATGACTCACACTTTGGTAGATTTTTTACCCACAATTATTTTCTCCATGTTATTTCTTGAATCTCCATTATTGATGGTATTGTTTTCCTATTCTTAATTACAATTTGATATTGTGTAGTCAATTTAATTTCTCTCATAATTTACTCTATCTACAATCTAGAAGTTGGTGACTAACTTAAGGTATAACCTTGATAGTTTACGCATCATACAATGCCTTGTTGGAGGTCCTTAACCATATATTGGTATTCTAGCTCATGGTTGTAATGACCTAATGAACATCCTACACTGAGCTTGTATTGTTGCAGTGGCTCAATGGATGCACTATATCATCTTTGGATAGTTGAAGCTAGTAATAATAGTCCATTGAGGGGCCTTACACCTCCTCCTTGATGATCACATATTAATGGGTTCATGCAATCTTGGTTTTATTCCACCATTTACATGTTTTTTGCACTTACTATGAGATTAAGGATAATCTCAAGTGCGTATATTAGTGTCTATGTTTCAAATGATTACATTAGATTCTACTCATTAGATTCCTTGTGCTTTTCTAGGTTTTAAGATGGAGCAGTCATTGCAAGAAGAATGTATCAAATAGATTTCACATATGTATCCTTGTATGAGTGTTTAAAATAATTTACTTTCATGTTAGCTACTAGATTTACTTTGGCATGCATATTTATAGTGGTTCACATGCATGTCAAAGGGGGGAAAAATCTAAACTTAGTTCCACCTTCACACATCCCTAGGGACAAGTTCTAATTCTCAATTTACCTATTCACCTAGCTAGGTCAAAATTGAGTTGTAAAAGTTGTGAAATTGACCCCAACCTTTTTAAATTCAAAATTCAAATTAGATCGATGCCATCCCATTCCCACAAGCTATTATGTGTTGATTTGAAGCACATAATATTATAAATTTTATTCTAGGGTGTTGTATAAAAGGACAAATCCTAATTCATTTTAACATATACAAGATCATCTATAATCGAGATAAAAGAGCTCTTAGTACATATTTACATCAATTTATTCAAATGGTATAACATCAACAATACATCACCATCTACTATAGTGATAGATAGGCATATTGTATGATTGCTTGTTTTCTTTGATCATTTTTTGCAAGCTATTAAATTGGTCAATCAAGGGGCTTGACCAAGGCAAAATCACCTAATCTAGCAAGCTATTCAAATGTGTTTATTAACATTGCTAGTTCCTTACTATAGATTCATAGATTAGAAGATGAGGCAACCTAATTTTTTGATCCTAGAAGTTGCAAGACTAATTTCACAAAGCACATGTCAATTATGCACATAGAGATATATTTTGCACTACATAATTGAACCAGATCTATTTTGCATTACAATTTTAACCTAGATTGAAGCAAAGTTTAGGTTGTTGTTTGTCATGGTGTCATAGAGTCTCATCTAATATTGAAGTGTTATTTTATATCATTGGGCGATAGTTTAAAATTCTACACCATCAAGTCATACCCAAAGCTAAGTAACTGTAATCCATTTTGTTGTTTCAAAAAACCTACTTGTTTATTCTTAGTTTATTGTCTCAACTCATAATCCTAGGATTAAATTTGATTATTACTCTGATTAATTAATTGCCTTAGGGTTTTAGAAAATATTAATTTATTTTTCTTTTCAAAGTAAAATAAAATTAAGGAAATGTTATAGTAATAAGGAACACAAGTATACTAGAGATGAAATCTTTAAATAAAATTTATATTCAATAACAAATTACTATACTTAATCTTAAAAATAAAAGAGATTATGTTGTAGAACAACTATGTTATAATGAGAATATAGTGAATGTATGAGATATAATATGTCATAATCACTCTACTTAAGCATCACCCATTTTAATAGTCAAACAATTAATAACAAACTTCATCTTAAAAAGAGAAGAGATTCTGTTGTAGAAAAACTGTGTAATGAGAATGTAGTGGATGTATAAGATATAATATATCATAACCACTCTACTTAAACATCACACATTTTGATAGTTATAATTCTCTTCTAATCTTCATAATGGATCACTAAGTGTGATCGAAAACATTGATACACAAGAATTACGCACAATTGAATCCAAAAGCAATTATACCAATTTCATGAACTGTGAAAAACTGGTGCCTGTGTAATTAATAACAATTTAACACCTCATCTACATTAAAAAAAATAAAAATAAAAATACTTATTTTATTTTTATCACCTAAATTTTATCTTTTAACAATTAAATTGGATGAAATTTAAAATAACCTATCATAATAAAAGGAAATGAGTAAATTTATTACTTACTGATTATTCTTCAGAATGTAGCTAGAAAGATATGAAACCTTTTGCAACGCCCTTTTCCAATCCTAACCAACTCTTGAAATTAGAATGATGATATGTGATGGACAATAGTAGAATTGTAACCACTAGCAGGAGAAGACGATCAAACTCGTTGAGCAATTTTTAATTAAATAATAATGAAACTGTTGTTGGTAATTATTTATTTCTAGGGTTTTAAACTTGAATGTTTGCTAATTTTCTGCTTCAAACTATGAAATTTCTGAGTTGCGGGATCTTGTTCTATTGCTGAAATTACTATCGGCCCTTGAAAATGTTAAAAATTTGAGTTTCATGCATTTAGGAATGCATTTTGAGCCACAGTTTCTAGACCCTAAATGTTTCTAAGTGTGGCTAGAAGGGTCAAAATTGTGCCTGCGCCGCGGAACTTGACATGTGTCGATATCCACTTGTGTTTCATGGACCCTTTAAATGTTTCCTTTGTGTTTCAAGCTGCTCGCGTGGAAGGCGCCACGTGTCAGCTTCTGCTGAAGTTTCAATAAAGTTTCTAAATGTTTCAAAGTGGTGCAGAAGGCACCACGTGGAGGCACCTGAGGGACACAAAAGAAAGTAACTAAAGGCCCGCGGATGGTGCCAAGTGGCAGCTTCCGCCAGTGTTTCTAAAAGACCCTTAATGTTTCTCAATGCCTCGCGGACGATGCCACGTGTCACTCTCCGCAAAGTTTCTAAAAAGTTTCCAAGCAGGGGTGGAGCATGCCATGTGTCCCTAATGGTAGCTGTGGAGCTTGACAAATGTCAGCCTCCGCATAATGTTTCATTTCTTATTTCAGCGCTAAGTGAAGACAGGGTGGGTCCCAGTGAAGTGCCTCTGATGCTGCGGATCATGCCGCGTGTACTACATGTCTCCAACATAGTTTCTCTTTTTCTTCACGTGGAAGGCGCCGCATGTCACTTGCGGAGACCCTGTGGAAAAGTTTCTTTGTGTCTACGGATGGTGCCACGTTTCTTTTGTAATGGACGCAGAGCCTGCCAAGTGTCAGCTCCCGCAGGAGTTTCAAAAAAGGGGCTTTAAAGTTTCTAAGTGTGGCAAAGTAGTGGTGGGACCCAGTTCTAAGATACAGTTGTGCGGAAGGCGCCAGGTGGTGATTTCTGTTTAAGTTTCCGCGAGCCCCTTTATAAAGTTTCAATGTAGCGGAAGGTGCTAAGTGTCAAATGGCGGGGGCAGTTTCTATATGTTTCAACGGGTGCGCGGAAAGCGCCGTGTGTCCCTCATAGTTACTGCAGAGTGTGACATGTGTCGGCTTCCACAGGTTTGTTTCTTTTTATTGCAATGATAAACGAAACACTGAGGTGGGCCCCAGCATATGTATCAAATGTGTCAGAGAGTGACGCGTGGCGGATGGTCCTGGGACTTATGGCCTGTTTCTCTCAAGTTTCTATATGTTTCAAGGGTGCCATGGAGCTTGCCACGTGGTGGCTTCTGCGTGAGTTTCCGATAGTAAGCTCTCGACGGGGAAGATAAAGGAAAAAGGACCCAGCGATGGAAACTCCAAGTGTCTACGTGGCACGATTTAGTTGGTGGGTGACTTTTCAACATTTTTTGGGGCCGTAGATCTCTGTGATGGGTTTTAGATCGACGGCCACGTTTTGAACTTGTAGCGACAGGTTTTTCCCGAGTATCTGCGACTATTTTTGGGTGGGAAAACTCCAGGGACTTGCTGCGGCTGCATTTCCAGAGGCTATAGGTAGATGAAACATTAATGGCAGATTGTGGTGGCGGTATGGGTCGAGTTGACGGGTCAACCACCTGATTGATGAGGGAAGTCCCTGAGTAGTGGCCCAGATTCCAATCTCACCTGCTCCTCGTCCTTCTCTGGCTTCTCCATGATTTGTCCCCTGTTGCATTTATGATTTTGAGTGCCACTTTTCAGTGCAGTGTATTTGGTGGGATTTTTGGCCTCCCATGTAATTAGTTTGATGGGTACATTTTCTTGCTATTTAAGCAGACTCTATGACCCATTTTAAGGTTGTTGAAAGTTGGACATTTTCAGCTCTGTAATACAATACGACTAGTTTTGGTTTGCTCTGTGCAAGAAGCCTTGTGAGTTTATGTATCTCATGTTGTATGTTTCCTTCATGAATCTACTGATTTCATGATTAATCTTATATGAGTAATGTTGTTTTGCATGTGTTTTGTTAATTCTATCTCCAGTGTTGCATGTGTCCTTCTTCTGAGTCTAGATATCTAAGGGGTGTCTGGTTTTCTAGAATACAGAATTCCTGTATTGAATGTTTGATCTTTTAACTTCTGCTCAAGGGGTAGATTAAATTATTTTCAGATTGAATATTGGGAAGGGTATACTGCAATAGGGATGCCATAAGTATAGATAGCTTAACACTCTGTATTGGGAGATATTTGTAAGGCAGATATCACATAAATCCCCTTGAAATCTAGTTTTAGTTGTTCATCCTGACCATTCACATGTGTATGGCTACTGACTCCAAGCCCTGGATAGGCACCAATCTAGCTCTGTGTTGAGGTTATACACCAGGTCCAGCTCTGCATCCAAACACAAAATCAAAATCAAACTCCAAAACAACCATTAGGATAGTAGAATTAGTTTTAGGATCCCAAGTCCTTTGTCTACAACTGAAAATAGGCCCAAAGCTAGCCCCTTTTCTCTTATCTTGCAGTTTTGGTCTACTTACAGGAGGACTTATCTGCTTCATGTCGGCATCCCAGCCTTTGTATGCATATTCTCATGGATGTTGAGTAGGGAATACCCCACTAGGTTTTGTAGAGCCTGAAGAAGAAGAGGAGATAAAAATAGAGTCTATCTCCTATACTGTTGGCCCCTGGCCCAGAGATCCTGTTGATCATTGATGGCTACCTTATAGGGAAATCTAGGAGTAAGCATCCAGTCTGGGAAAAAACCAACAGAAATTGGCAACTCCACTGGGGACTTGTGAAAATACCCTGATTTTAAAAAGAAAATAGTTCCTAGTAATAGGTGGCGACTCCGAACCAATCTCCCAACTGGTAAAGTAAAAATTTGTATGCAAGGGAGAAGATCCCAGCGTAATACTCTATTTGAAGAGTTACCCATAAAAATGATGTATAGAAAAAAGGGGACTATTCGAGCCAGTCAAGATGGTTCTCTTAGCCCCAAGAAAAATGATTTTATTCAAGATAATCCAGGATCCTTAGAGAAGACAGTACCTTATTTTTCAAACACTGAGGCTGAAATCCAGAATGTGTATGAAAGGTAGCAAGGTAATGGTTTGAGAATAATGTCAGAGGTGTTTCAAGAATGTCCTTTTCATGATTCTCCTGACAGATTTAAAGAGGCTGAATCTAAGGGATGATGATAATGATGATCAGAATATGATAAAACCATCCTCTTCTATGCCTAGAGAGGAAGAACTAGCTGATGAAATTAAGAGCTTAAGGGCTGAGTTAGAATATCTGCAAGCAGTAAAAATCAGAGATGATATGAGACAGAAAGTGCAGGCTTTGAGAGTTGCTCAAAATGATTCAATTCCTACCCTCCAAAATGCAAATATGCAAAGAAATCAACAAAGAAATGAGCTATAGTATCATCAAAATAATGATCAAAGACAAAATGTAGACAATGCTAGAGTACCATTAAATAATGTGAGACAGCATAATGCTGATAGAAATGCAAATGCTATTCAGTTTGAAAGGCACCCAATGCAGTTGGATAGATTCAGACAGCTTGTTTTTGATGGCATTCCTAGTTATCCAAACCCTGTTGACAAACATGTGAGGCTACAAGTGCCTAAATTTTCAGGAAACAATACTGTCTCAGGAGAAGACCATTTAAAAGCTTTTCAGAATACCATGGACAACTTTGAGGTTGAGCATGAGGATGTTTTCATGAAATCATTTATGTAATCCTTAGTTGATGAAGCCAAGGAATGGTATAAAGGTCTACCTGACAGAAGCATTTCATCATGGGATGATTTCAAAAGGATGTTTAAGGAGCAATATGGTGACAAAACTGACCCTAGCTTTTTTGTAAATGAGTTCACTAGTATCACTAAAGGGTCAAATGAACAGGTTGCTGATTTCAATGCTAGATTCATGAAGGTATTGAACAAATTACCACATGACTTGAGGCCTAATGAACCTATGTGCATAGTGTTGTACATAAATGCTTTTGATGCCAAGACAGCTTATGGATTAAGAGACAAGGGTCCTCACAGCCTCAGAGATGCCTTCAAAGTTGCAACAAATATTGAAAATAATAGAAAGGCATCTGGTAAAACAAACAGAAGGGATGATGTGAAAATCCTACAAAGTCCAAATATTAAGTCTCAAACTGTTCAAGGTAGTACATCTGCCCCTGAAGATAAAATAGACAAATTGGCAAATGTTGTTAAGGATCTAAGCTATAGGCTGGCTAGGAGTGAAAAAGGAATAGGTCCTAATAGGCAAGCTTACCAAAGACAGGAAAAGAGACCATCATTGCATGATATGCCATATAATACCAATTGGCATAATGGTAGACCTGTATTGCCACATAACAACACAAATTAGAGGGCTCAACATACCAAGGAAACTCTTGATCCTTTGAAGAAGACTGTAAATATTGCTGATGATACTCCATGGTGTATAATATGCCAGATGCCTCATTCACAGTCACAATGTATGATTGCTCAGTCTCTATATAACAATGCCGTGGCCTGTGATGAGTGCAATGAGCCTCATTGCATGGAAGATGATAATGTCAACATGTTGTCTACAAATAGAGAATACTCTTTTCATGATGCTGATGCAAATGCAAATGGTGAAACTCAGGTCTGCTAGCAGTTCCCATATGATGAAGATG
Source organism: Cunninghamia lanceolata (assembly GCA_027924645.1). Classification (NCBI taxonomy): domain Eukaryota; kingdom Viridiplantae; phylum Streptophyta; class Pinopsida; order Cupressales; family Cupressaceae; genus Cunninghamia; species Cunninghamia lanceolata. Next base: position 10,430,414 of record BSBN01001272.1, on the reverse strand, counting down.
ATGAAGACAACTATGCCTATGCTCAGGATTCACACAATTTTCTGAATAACTTGAGGAGGCCTTCTGATGAAGAAATTAGGGTTGCTCAAGTCAAAAGCAACTACAACCTAAGAGGTAAGGCCCAGGCAAGTAACTCACACCAACCTGAGGATAATTTTACAAATCAGCCAGTACACAGTCATAAAGGAACTGAGACACAAAAGAAGCAATGGAACAATAATAGGCAAAATTTTAGGCAAAAAATAGGTTATGATCCCCAAGGACCAGAAAATAGAGTTCCCCATGTTGAGGATCAAAATAAGAATTTTTCAGAACAAGGATGATAGTCAGAAAGCCATAAAAACTAAAGCTGGATCATCTCAAGATAGAGGTAAAACTGTGGATCAGGCTACAACTGTTATTCAAAATTATACTCCATTTGACATCACTCAGGTCTTGTCTCAAATAAAAGTCTCTGTTCCACTAATGGAGCTGATGAAAGTTGAAGAATTCAGAAATAAGACTGTATCCTTGATTTCAAGAGTGCCTTGTCAAGCTAAGCAAAATGATGAGGCCCAAGGTAAGAAGCAAGCTATGTGCATTGAAGAGGATGAAATTCCTGAGGTATATCTAGGGATGACCATAAAAAAGTGCCCCTCATAGGTTGAACCATTTTATGTCTCCTTGGTTATCAATGGAAAAGTGATTAGAAATTGTATGCTTGACTCAGGAGCATCAACAAACATCATGCCTTTGGCCATTATGCAACAAGCTGGATTAAAAATAGATAAGGCATGTGGGAAATGCTATGCAATGGATGCTAGGGAGGTACCTGTCATTGGAATCATGAAGGATGTTGATTTTAGATTGGCAGCATATCTAGAAAAGATCTATAAAATGAACATAACAGTTGTTGATATCAAGCCACAGTATGGCATGCTGCTGTCAAGAAGATGGGTAGCACTGATTGGTGGAAGTATGCAATTGGACCTGTCATATGCCATGATCCCAATGAATGGCAAGGATGTCAAGCTAATCAGAGAAGAAAGATCACAGGAGTCAGTTGAAGATCAAGATTTAGAAGAACACATCTGTTTTGTAGACACTGACTGTGAGAATTTCAGAGTTGTCTCAAGTGATCAAGAAAACTAAAAGGAGAACCCTTGCATTAAAGAGTTGGACCAGTAAGGTCTTTGGACCATGTATTTTGATGGAGCTTGTTCAAAAGAAAGCTCTGGTGCTGCAATTGTTTTTTTATCTCCAACTGGTAAGTTCTCCGATTCTCTTTCTTGTTGAGGTTTGCCTGTACAAATAATATTGCAGAGTATGAGGCTTTGTTATTAGGGTTAAATGTTGCTTTGAAGCATGGAATTAAGATGCTCAAAGTGTTTGGTGATTTAGAGCTTATTGTGTCCCAAATTAGAGATAAGTATGCATCAAAAAATAAAAGGTTGAAACAATATAAGCATGTTGTTTGGGATACAATTGAATTGTTTGATGCCTTTTCAATAAATTGGATAGAAAGATCAAAAAATGTTAGAGCAGATTTTCTAGCCAATGTAGCCATAAGGCCAGATGATATAACTTTGTCGGATGTTACAAATGTTGAAGTCAAGATTAGGCCTACAGTGCCAGATAATGTATGTAGCTGGCAAGTGTTTGATGATGATAAGGATTTATTGAGATTTCTACATTGTATTGATGAATGAGAACCAAGAAATGGATTTTCAGAACTTTGTGGAAGTTGTAGATGGAAAAGAAACCCTTTTAGGGAAAGAAGTAATTCAGCTGAAGACTAACAAAATCCCTAGAGGGCTAGTAGCCTTAGAGAGAGCTTTTGACAATAGGGACCAATTTGTTACAAAAGCATCTCCAACAAACAAGAATGATCTGGAGGAGATAAACTTGGGAACATCTCATGCTCCCAAAAAGGTATACATTGGCAAACAGCTCAAACCACACACCAGGAGCATGCTGATTGCATTGCTAAAAAGGTATAAGCATGTTTTTGCCTAGTCATATGAAGACCTCAAAGCCTATAGAGAGGATCTATTTCAGCATGAAATCCCTTTGAAGCCTGGAGCTAAACCATTTAGACAAAAATAGAGGCCTGTCAACCCAACCTTAGCTCCAAAAATGCAAGAAGAACTTATGAAACTTAGGGAGGCTAGAATAATCATGCCTATCAAACATTCAACTTGGGTGTCTAACCTTGTCCCAGTCAGAAAAAAGAATGGTGATATAAGGTTGTGTGTGGACTTTAGAAACCTAAATGTATCTTCTTTGAAGTATAACTATCCATTGCCAAATATGGAGGCCATGTTGCAAAGAGTGACTGGTTGTGAACTTTTATCTATGATGGATGGTTTTTCAGGGTACAATCAAGTGAAAGTAAAAGAATCAAAACAATTTAAAACTGCTTTCACAACTCCATGGGGAACCTATGTATATGTAAGGATGCCATTTGGACTAACAAATGCAGGTGCTACATTTCAAAGGGCAATGGATGTTGCTTTTGCAGGATTGATTGACTCAATCTTGGTTGTTTATCAAGATGACTTGACTACCTTTTCAAAGAAAGAAGGACAACACTGTATGCATTTGGAATAGATTTTTATTAGAGCATTAGAATATGGTATCTCACTTAACCCAAAGAAATGTGCTTTTGGGGTTGTGGAAGGAAAATTGCTTGGACACATTGTTTCCAAGGATGGAGTTAGGAATGATCCTGAAAGGGTGGCTGCAATTGACAAAATTTAGATCCCTAAAACAATAAAAGGTGTGCAACCCTTCTTTGGACAAATTAACTTTGTTAGGAGATTTGTTCCTAACTTTGCAGAAACCACAAAAGAAATTTCCAAGATGTTGAAAAAAGGTGCAACTGTCAAATGGGAGGATGAAGCAACTGAATCATTCCAGAACATAAAAAGGCTATAAAGATTGCTCCTGTGCTAAAGTCCCTTGATTTTTCTAAGCCATTTCAATTGTTATCATTTGCCTCTTTCCATACTATTGCTGCATGTTTATTGTAGAAAAATGAGGAAGGGTTTGAACGGCCTATTGCTTTCTTTAGTAGGTCATTGCAGGCTACTGAATTAAAGTATGACATTATGGAGAAAAAGGCATATGCATTGGTTAGAGCAGTCAAGAGCTTCAGGCCTTATTTGGTAGGCTCACAAGTAATTGCATATGTACCTCATGCAGCGATAAAATATATCTTCACTCAGCAAGAGGTAATTGGAAGGAGATGCAGATGGATAAATAAGTTGCAGGAGTTCAACATAGAGATACAGATCATAAAATTGGTAAGAGGACAAGGGTTGGCAAATCTAATGACACAGTCAAATCTAGAGGCATGCCAAGTCAATGCAGTCCAGAATGAGAATGTCAATGTATCAAAATTTGAATGGTATAAGGACATCATATATTACTTGCAAAATCTGAATTATCCTTCCCATTTCAGTGACAGTCAAAAGAGAACCTTAAAACTACATGCAATCAGGTATGTTATTGTTCAAGGTGAGCTGTACTGGAAGAACCCTGATGGTGTGTTGCTGAGATGTGTGGATGAAGTTGAAGCTAACAATGTTTTGAATGACATGCATAAAGGATTGTGTGGTGGACATTATACTGCCCAAACAACAGCTCATAAGATCCTTAGGGTAGGATATTGGTGGCCCACTCTCTTTTTAGATGCACAAAGGTTGGTAAGGAAATGTGACCCTTGCCAAAGATTCTCAGGAAAGTTAAGAAATGAAGGAGCATTACCCCTTAGAACTGTAACTGTGGATGCTCCATTTCAGCAATGGGGAATTGATTTTATAGGGGAGATTTCAGAGAAATCTAGTGGAGGACATAGTTGGATTCTAGTTGCCACTGATTACTTCACTAAATGGATTGAGGCTATCCCTACTAAAAAGGCTACAAGTAAGGTGGTGATGGATTTTATCTTGGAGAATATTATTATTAGGTTTGGGGTACCAGTCAAGTTAATCACAGATAATGCAATGTGTTTTAGATCAGGTGAATTTGTTGATTTTTGCAATAAATATGGAATTGACTTGTCTCACACATCACCATACCACCCACAAGGAAATGGTCAAGCAGAGTCAAGCAACAAAAGCCTAATGAAAATCATCAAGAGGATAATGGATAAAAATAAGAAATCCTGGGATTCGAAACTGAAGTTGGCATTATGGGCTGATAGGGTGATAGTGAAAAAAGACACTGGAAGGTCACCTTATGAATTAGTGTATGGTACAACAGCTAGATTGCCTGTGAATAACCTCCTGCCAGTTTACAAGTTCATACAAGAGAATGATGGGGAGGTTAATGATTTAATGACTGAAAGGATCAATCAACTAGTTGAACTAGATGAAATTAGGGTAGAGGCACAAAAAAAAAACATCAAGAAACAACAAAAGGTGAAGTACCTGTTTGACAAAAGGGTTATAGAGAGAGGTTTTCAGATAGGTGATATGGTCCTTATGTGGAATGCAAGGAACCAGGATAAGGGTAAACATGGCAAATTTGAACCCTTGTGGACAGGCCCATACCAAATTAGCAATATCTATGGAGGAGACTCCTACTTTCTCCAAACCCTAAGTGGTGAACTAATGGAATTGCTGGTGCACAACAAATTCCTTAAAGCCTTTTTCACATAAATGAGTAACTTGTGTGCACAATGTAAAATAGTTGTAAATATTTTGTACATACCTTGTGTAGCCGGTCATGTTTTGAGTTTTGGGTTTTGTTTGGTCTGCCCAGAGTTGTCTGGTCCTCACTGCAGTCTTGCACCTACACGTCCCCAATCAGAGGCTATGTTGGTAATTATTAATTTCTAGGGTTTTAAACTTGAATGTTTGCTAATTTTCTTCTTCAAACCCTAAAATTTCTGAGTTGCGGGATCTTGTTCTATTGCTAAAATTACTATCGGCCCTTGAAAATGTTAAAAATTTGAGTTTCATGCATTTAGGAATACATTTCGAGCCACAGTTTCTAGACCCTAAATGTTTCTAAGTGTGGCTAGAAGGGTCAAAATTGTGCTTGCGCCACGAAACTTGACATGTGTCGATATCCGCTTGTGTTTCATAGACCCTTTAAATGTTTCTTTTGTGTTTCAAGCTACTCGCGCGGAAGGCGCCATGTGTCAGCTTTCGCCGAAGTTTTAATAAAGTTTCTAAATGTTTCAAAGTGGCGTGGAAGGCACCACGTCGAGGCACCCAAGGGACACAAAAGAAAGTAACTAAAGGCCCACGGATGGTGCCAAGTGGCAGCTTCCGCCAGTGTTTCTAAAAGACCCTTAATGTTTCTCAATGCCTTGTGGATGATGCCACATGTCACTCTCCGTGAAGTTTCTAAAAAGTTTCCAAGCAGGGGCGGAGCATGCCATGTGTCCCTAATGGTAGCTGCGGAGCTTGACAAATGTCAGCCTCCACATAATGTTTCATTTCTTGTTTCAACGCTAAGTGAAGACAGGGTGGGTCCTAGTGAAGTGCCTTTGATGCTACGGATCATGCCGCATGTAATACATGTCTCCAACACAGTTTCTATTTTTCTTCACGCGGAAGGCACCACGTGTCACTTGCGGAGACCCTGTGGAAAAGTTTCTTTGTGTCTGCGGATGGTGCCACGTTTCTTTTGTAATGGACGTAGAGCCCGCCAAGTGTCAGCACCTGCAGGAGTTTCAAAAAGGGGGCTTTAAAGTTTCTAAGTGTGGCGAAGTAGTGGTGGGACCTAGTTCTAAGATACAGATGCGCGGAAGGCACCAGGTGGCGATTTCCATTTAAGTTTCCGCGAGCCCCTTTATAAAGTTTCAATGTGGCGGATGGCGCCAAGTGTCAAACGGCAGGGGTAGTTTCTATATGTTTCAACGGGTGTGCGGAAAGCGCCATGTGTCCCTCATAGTTACTGTAGAGCGTGACATGTGTCGGCTTCCGCAGGTCTGTTTCTTTTTATTGCAACGATAAATGAAACATTGAGGTGGGCCCCAGCATATGTATCAAATGTGTCAGAGAGTGACGCATGGTGGAGGGTCCTGAGACTTATGTCCTATTTCTCTCAAGTTTCTATATGTTTCAAGGGTGTCGCGGAGCTTGCCACGTGGTGGCTTCTGCTTGAGGTTCTGACAGTAAGCTCTTAGTGGGGAAGATAAAGGAAAAAGGACCCAGCGATGGAAACTCCAAGTGTCTACGTGGCACGATTTAGTTGGTGGATGACTTTTCAACATTTTTGGGGCCATAGATCTCTGCGATGGGTTTTAGATCGACGACCACGTTTTGAACCTGTAGCGACAGGTTTTTCCCGAGTATCTGCGACTATTTTTGGGTGGGAAAACTCTAGGGACTTGCTGTGGCTACATTTCCAGAGGCTACAGGTAGATGAAACATTAATGGCAGATTGTGGTGGTGATATGGGTCGAGTTGATGGGTCAACCACCCGATTGATGAGGGAAGTCCCTGAGCAGTGGCCCAGATTCCAATCTCACCTGCTCCTCATCCTTCTCTGGCTTCTCCATGATTTGTCCCCTGTTGCATTTATGATTTTGAGCGCCACTTTTCAGTGCAGTGTATCTGGCGGGATTTTTGGCCTCCTATGTAATTAGTTCACTGCGTACATTTTCTTGCTATTTAAGAAGACTCTGTGACCCATTTTAAAGTTGTTGAAAGTTGGACATTTTTGGCTCTGTAATACAATACAACTGGTTTTGGTTTGCTCTGTGCAGGAAGCCTTGTGAGTTTATGTATCTCTTGTTGTATGTTTCTTGCATGAATCTACTGATTTCATGATTAATCTTATATGAGTAATGCTGTTTGGCATGTGTTTTGTTAATTCTGTCTCCAGTGTTGCATGTGTCCTTCTTCTGAGTCTAGATATCTAAGGGGTGTCTGGTTTTCTAGAATACAGAATTCCTGTATTGAATGTTTGATCTTTTAACTTCTGCTCAAGGGGTAGATTAAATTATTTTCAAATTGAATATTGGGAAGGGTATACTGCAATAGGGATGCCATAAGTATAGATAGCTTAACACTCTGTATTGGGAGATATTTGTAAGGCAGATATCACATAAATCCCCTTGAAATCTAGTTTTAGTTGTTCATCTTGACCATTCACAGGTGTATGGCTACTGACTCCAAGCCCTGGATAGGCACCAATCTAGCTCTGTGTTGAGGTTATACACCAGGTCCAGCTCTGCATCCAAACACAAAATCAAAATCAAACTCCAAAACAACCATTAGGATAGTAGAATTAGTTTTAGGATCCCAAGTCCTTTGTTTACAACTGAAAATAGGCCCAAAGCTAGCCCCTTTGCTCTTATCTTGCAGTTTTGGTCTACTTACAAGAGGACTTATCTGCTTCATGTCAGCATCCTAGCCTTTGTATGCATATTCTCATGGATGTTGAGTAGGGAATAGCCCCCTAGGTTTTGCAGGGCCTGAAGAAGAAGAGAAGATAAAAATAGAGTCTATCTCCTATACTGTTGGCCCCTGGCCTAGAGATCCTGTTGATCATTGATGGCTACCTTGTAGGGAAATCTGGGAGTAAGCATCCAGTCTAGGAAAAAACCAACAACTATGCTGAAGATATTGGATAATCACATGACAGAACATTTTTTCGGTGCCACATGCAGGTTGCTTTCGACATTCCAGAGAAAATGAGAAGTTGGGTCAACAACGTGCTTAAATTTTAAAATTCTAGTCAGGGGCACGACACGTTTAGATAATTGATTGGCCTTTAAAAAGTTTAACCTATCATATTTCATCGCATACGATTTGATGTTAAATATTTTTTGTAGAAATGGGTTTAGTCATGAATGAAATCATCTCATGCATGCACCGACAACATTTGTGCTGTTCTTTTCACACACTGACTATTTGAGTTTCTTTGTTTTATGTGTGTTTGGCTATATGAATAAATCATCATTTCATCATGTCCATTAGTTATTACGTGGTTTTCTGGGTAGGTTTTATGGATATTTGTTTTGATCTAGACTTTATGGTGGTTCTGTGGCCTTTTGTTACATGAATGTTTTTGTGACTAAGGCTATTCTTGGTCAAATAGCGGTTTTTGTTTGTGGTGCCTCCCCTATTTATTTGTTGGCTGGCTTTGCCCAGACTATAGCAGTTTGTTTCCAGGGGTTGTTTCTCACTCTTGATGTTGTACTAGGCTTTCTTGTGGCTATTCCAGTATCAAAATTCCTTCTGTGACAGCTTGAATGGGTGGATTTATGCCACCATTTCAACAGGTTTTTATTATTGAGGATTTTTATTCTTGAGTGGGCTGTAGATTTTGGTCTACATTTTACAATGCTATCTCTATTGTTTGTTTCTATTATATTTTCTTAGCTCAATCTTTTTTGATTGCCCCTAATTCTATGTAATACTCATTTTTCAATATAAAAAATAATGTGATTAATTGTAAAATTTCACCTTTTATTCTAACCTATGGAAGAGGAAAAATTACTTGTTGATCAAATATGTCAATCAGGGGAACTTTTCACTTCAACCACACTAAGGTCTTACTTAGTTTTCTACTATCTACTTCTCTAGATAGGCTAACATTGGAAGACCCACTTTGCACTAATGGAAATGAAAATAAACTAGACTAACTACTTGAAAGAAAGAAAGTAAATAATAGAATGTTGGAAATGTACTACCACAAACAAAATTTCAGAAAAGTAAATACATAAATGAAAAGAGAAACAAGAGAGGAACTTGGCACCAAAGACTGAAGGTCACTACCCCAGATGAAAATTCGCTGCAGGGACATCTGTCCTAGGTGCCGACATCCTCAAAGCTGGAAAAATAAAAAGTTTCACCATAGTTTGATTCCCTCTTACCTACACAGTAGGAAAATGGACAAATAAACAACTTAACGGTCTCCAAGTAAGAAGAAATAAATTAAACTAAGAAGAAATATATGATAGCTTCAAAATAAGTGAAATGAACAATAATGAAATAAAGGGGATTTGAGTAAAAGATACAAAACTAGAGATGAAGAATGAAACTCTCCACCCAAATCTATCACCTGCAAGAGAACAGTGAAGATGTTTTGGGCTGCTATGGAGTTTGCCTAAGTCAAGACCATACTTTGGTCTTTTGACTTCCATGAGCAGCAAGGATGAATGAGCAATAGTGTGTGCTTCTATTCCTTAAGTGTATCTAAGAAATAAAGCAGTGATAAATGAAACTTGCAAATGCAGTAATCTACTCAAGGCTAAGTGAGAAAATAAAGAAATTTAAAGAGAGTATTATGAAACTCTATCACATGTAGAGAAAGCACAATCTGCGTAATGTTAGGATTGGTGATTAAAAAATAGGCGCCTATCTTGGCATACTTTAGATATGTTTTTTAAATATAAGTATGCTAGTAGCATCCAGAGCCACAAACCTAATTCTAACTATATTATATAATTATAAGAATTATTATAATATATTATATAATATTTATAATAATTTTTATTATAATATATAATAATTAAAATTATATATTATATTTAGGATTAGAATTAGGGGTTAAAATTGGGGTTAGGGTTAACGTTTAGGTTAGAATTAGGGTTATGATTAGTATTAGAGTTAGAGCGACGATTAGGGTTAGAATTATGATTAGAAAAAGGGTTAGGGTTAGGGTTAGGGTTAAAATTAGAATTAGGGTTAGTATTGTGGTGAGGTTCAGGAATAGAATTAGGGTTAGGGTTAGAATTATGGTTAAAATTGGAGTTAGGGTTAGCATTAGTGTTAGGATTAAATATACTATACTTAAATATACCTACATTCAATATTGATATATAGATATGATATTTATAATATTTAGTACTATATATATATTATTATTAAATATCTTAAAATCTTGAAATATTATATTAGTATTATTGTTATATTACATGTTATAATTATTATTTTATATATTATTTTAGTTTTATATTAGTATTATTATTATATTATATGTTATTATTATTGTATTATATATTATTATACATATTTTTTTGTGTATTCTTGTCTAAACCTCCCCTACTCTGATCTAAAGGGCTATTTTACTCTATGTTTAAATTTTTTTGTTTCCAAAAATTGAGTTTATTAATTCAATATTATTCTATGGTCCTATGATAAAAAAAATAAACAAAAGCAACTGGTAATTTTTTTTAAAGTAATAATAAATTCTATAACTTTTATTAAAAAAGACAAAATGATTTAAGGAAGCTATTATCAATATACCTATGTTAAAATGATTTAAGGAAGCTATAATCAATATACCTATGTTAAAAGAAAGATGAATGCATTAAGTGCCAGCTAAAATCATTACAACTTCAACTCAAAACCTCATTGAATGTGGCAAAGGAGAAATTGTTATATATCCATGGTAACTCTATTTTTTTTTCTGAATTGTTTATCTTCTACTATTTTTAGCTTCATGAACATTAAAAATCTTCTAATCTGTTCTATTCTATTCATTTTTTATTATTAAGGTCATGTAATCGGGCCTTTCTTAATCACATCTTAATCTTCATTGTTGGACTAACTGCCACACCTTTGAGAATTGATCTCATGGACTAACTGCCACTCTGGGTCTAGGTGAAGGTGTTGGTTTGGAAAGTTCACTAACACTTGTAAGTTTTGGTGTAACAACAAACCTACAAATGGTATCACCCAGGTTCAATTCCCTTGAGTTGTGTCGGAAGGGGGGTGTTGGACTAACCACCACACCTTTGGGAATTGATCTCATGGCCTAACTACCACTCTGAGTCTAGGTGAAGGTGTTGGTTTGGAAAGTTCACTAACACTTGCAAGTTTTGGTGTAATGGCAAACCTACATTCATGAATAAAATGTCTATGACACCTTGTAATTAAACTTGTAAATGCATTGAACTTCCTAGAAATATAAATTAAAGGTACCATTCAATATTAAGAGCAAGAGATAAAAAAACACAAAATAATCAATATCAAAGTAATGCAATAAAAGAGATCATCACTGACCAATTACATCACTGAGCTGGACTTATCCCCTCCATTAAATCAAGAGCAAAAAATGTAAAAACAAAATGTATTCAACATCAAAGTGATGCAACAAAGGAAAAATTGTAGTTCAACACATATAGAATTTTTGGGAAAATCTTGAGCTCCACCAATTTGGAAACAACGGACCTCAATAGTTTTGCCCATTTATCTCTAGGTGATATATAACATTGAATGTGCTATATTTCTTTGGAAGCACACCAGTGACTCTAATTTCTTGCCATTCACATAGAAAATAGAAAATTTTTTTAATGAAATTGCAACAAATAGAATTTAGTTTTTGTACTATAAAAACAAAGAACTAATTGCATCAAAAATATTTTAGCCATAGACTTGGATCGATTCCTCTGAAGGCAATACTTTTGTTTTCTGTTCGTACTCCCCTTCCGTTCACCTCAAATCTTGAAATTTGATATGCTCGCTCAGTTAGATGATCTATGCTTCTAGAAAATAAAATAAAACGAAGAGAAATGCAAGACCTGCACAACATCCCTCCTTATAATCACAAAATGCCCATTCCTTTCACCTTCCAAGTATGGACACGCATCCTAGCTCACCTCCAATTCATTACAACCCATATTTATTTGCTAATTTTTATTTAGTTTTTTAAGATTGGAATCTTATTTGTTTTTTTAAAGATTAAATTTTTGAATTTTATGATTTTTATTTATGAGAATTTGAATGTTTATGAGAATCTAAATCTTTCAGCCCCTTCCTGCCACTATAGGATGCCTCTCGGCATAATTTTTTTTTTTGGAACAAAGTGAAGGTTATGTAACATCAAAAATTGTGACCATTTTGGTGTCTGCTCCTTAGTTTGTTTCTAGATTCATTTTGGCCATGCCTTAGTGTTTTTCTGTAACCACACGTGCTTTTATGTTATGTTTAATTTTTTGTATTTATTTTTATGTAATTTTTTTTAATGATTTATTTATCTCATCATCCGATGGTCACATATGTTCAATCCTTTCTGTTTAATTTTGTGTAATTTTGTTTTAGTGTTTTGTTTATCTTATTATTTGATGGTGTTTCATGTGACCAGGAACTAAAGTTGCCTAGACATGAGTGCTTAGTGTAGATGTTTATGCGGTGTGCTAGCATCCCACATCTGTTTGACGTTAGGTGACTATTTTTAAGCATTTTTGGCCACCTCCAGTGATGATTCAAGATTCTAGTAACACTCCTTCGCCACTCAAAATGTCTCTTTTGACACTTTCTTTGGGTTATACCCTCTTTTGTGTATATTTTTGAATTTACTTTTGGACTCTCATGCATTGTGTTGTGAACTCTTTTTTGGCTTTGCAACTTTTTGTGAACTATTGTAAAGATTTCTTGCTCTCTTGGTGATTTACAAATTCCTTAGTGCTTCTCCAGTCTCTATTGTAGTTGTACTCTTTAGGTGCATTTTTTATGTGAGCTCTTGGAGGTTTTGTGCTCTCTTTTGTAGGGTTTTATGAAACCATTGTTGGCTACTTGAACTTCTCCTTTTGGATAGATTGTGCTTCCTCTACAGGTGATAGAGTTTCATAACACTCTCTTTAAATTTCCTTATATTTGTGTAACTCCATTGTTTGGAGTTGCATTGTGTGGTTAAATTCCATTTTCCTTTGTATCTTCATAGATATTTGTGTTAGTTTTCTCACTTAGTCTTGAGCAGATAGTGCATTTGCAAGTTTCATTTGTCACTACTTTATTTCTTAGGTACACTTAAGGAATAGGAGCACACACTTTTTCTCATTCATCCTTGCTGCTCATGGAGTTCAAAAGACCAAAGTATGGTCTTGACTTAGGCAAACTCCATAGCAGCCCAAAACATTTTTACTGTTCTCTTGCAAGTGATAGATTTGGGTAGAGAGTTTCATTCTTCATCTCTAGTTTTGTATCCTCTTACTCAAATCCCCTTTATTTCATTATTGTTCATTTCACTTATTTTGAAGTTATCATAGATATCTTCTTAGTTTAATTTATTTCTTGTTACTTGGAGACTATTAGGTTGTTTATTTGTCCATTTTCATAATGTGTAGGTAAGAGGGAATCAAACTATGGTGAAACTTTTTATTTTTCCAGCTTTGAGGATGCCAACACTTAGCACAGATGTCCCTACAATGAATTGTCATCCGAGGTAGTGAGCTTCAGTCTTTGGTGCCAAGTTCTTCTGTTGTTTCTCTTTTCATTTATGTATTTACTTTTCTAAAATTTTGTCTGTGGTAGTACATTTCCAATATTCTATTATTTACTTTCTTTCTTTCAAGTAGTTAGTCTAGTTTATTTTCATTTCCATTAGTGCAAAGTGGGTCTTCCAATGTTAGTCTATCTAGAGAAGTAGATAGTAGAAAACTAAGTAAGACCCTAGTGTGGTTGTAGTGAAAAGTTCCCCTAGTTGATTGACATATTTGATCAAGAAGTAATTTTTCCTCTTCCGTAGGTTAGAATAAAAGGTGAAATTTTACAATTAATCACATTATTTTCTTATATTGAAAAATGAGTATTACATAGAATTAGGGGCAATAAAAAAAGATTGAGCTAAGAAAATAGAAACAAAACATAACAGAAACAAACAATAGAGATAGCATTGTACAATGTAGACCAAAATCTACAGCCCACTCAAGAATAAAAATCCTCAATAATAAAAACTTGTTGAAATGGTGGCATAAATCCACCCATTCAAGCTGTCATGGAAGGAATTTTGAGACTGGAATAGCCACAAGAAAGCCTAGCACAACATTGAGAGTGAGAAACAACCCCTGGAAACAAATTGCTATAGTCTGGGCAAATCCAACTGACAAACAAATAGGATAGGCACCACAAACAAACACCACTATTTGACCAAGAATAGCCCCAGTCACAAAAGCATTCATGTGTAACAAAAGGCCACAAAACCACCATAAAGTCTAGATCAAATTGGAATATCCAGAAAACCTACCTAGACAACCTCGAAACAAACTTTGGAGCAACCCACAAAACACAACTATCTTCTAGTAACAAAAATCAACAATCTAACCTCATCCAAAACAAATCACTATCCTTCCCAATGCAATCCTCTAAGATAAAACTGTAAAAATATTCATAAATGCCATCTTCCCCAATACACTCCTAAAAAATAAATCTATGAAGAACTTGGGTAAGTGCACAAAGATGAGGGACCAAAATGGAGTCTTAAGATGCCACTTTTTTCTGAAATCAGGAAACATTGATGTTCGATGAGAAATTGAAGATAGCTACACTCAAAATTTGAAGATGGAACAAAAACAGGAGTTGTAGTGCTCTGAATCTAGTTTCTAAACTACTAATTTTCCCCAAAAATGGTTGAGATTAAGGGGTTCAAAAAGGGGGAGCACACAAATTGGTCCTATTTTTTTCAAAAAAACATAACATAGCATCTAGTGTGCTTTCCCTAAAATGTTAACTTTTTTTTAGTATTTCAATAATTGCTTAGGTGAGAAATTAGCTAACACCATGTAGTTTATCCTTGATTTTTCTAATAATTTTTTCATGAATAATTGATTTTTTAGTAATTTTCAAAGTGGACACATCTTGAAAAATAGAAATTTGAGCATGCTCCCCCCTAGATTTTTTTAAAATTAATCAAAAATCAAATTTTTTTAATATGTGTAGAATGGAGTCTAGTTTCTAAAAATGTAACGTATTTCAAATTTTGATGAATAGTTAAAAAACAAGTAAAAAATACTAGACAGTGGTTTTTGACAAAAAATGGATACACTAACAAAAGAAATTCAAGATGAAATCCTTAACCTACTTGAAATGTGATAGCTAACAGAGAGCTTAAGATTATGGTGGTATTTTTTTTTAGTTTTCATTGAAAAAAGTGTCATCCTGATGGGGAGTATGCTCCAGATTATCTCCAGATTTTGCTAAAAACTAGTAAAAACATGTCAAAGCAAGCTCACCATAATGCAAGCGTGTTATAACGTGCTCACGTTATGGTGAGCTAAAACAACTCTCTCTCTCTCTATCTCTCCCTCCCTCCCTCTGAGGGAGAGAGACAGGGAGATAGGGAGAAAGTGATATATAGGGAGAGAGAGAAAGAGAGAAAGAGATAGAAAGAGTCATAGTTTTCTTTTTTCCATTTCCTTCATTGATAAGGGAGAGGGAGAGATAGGGAAATAGAGGAATGATATGGGAGAAGGAGGTAAGAGATATGGAGATATTGAGAGATAGATAGGTAGAGAGAGAGCAAATAGATAGGGAGAGATAGAGGAGAAAGAGGGGAGAGATCTAGGGTGATAGAGAGTGAGTGAGATGTCCAAAGAGATAGGGAGATAGAGGTTTGGGGTTTCTTGGGTTTAGAGTATAGGGCATAGGGATTATGATTTATTGGCATTATTTAGGGTTTAGGGGTTTAGAAAGAGAGAGACTACTTTTGACATGCAACCCTAAACCCTAAAACCTCTCAATCTCTCTGCCTATGTCTTTGGCCATGTCCATCACTCTCTATCTCCCTATCTCTCCTCTTGGTCTCCTCTATATCTCCCTATTAGTCCTCTCTCCCTAAACTCTAAACCTCCAAATGTTAACATCCAAATAATGCTCCTAATCTCTAAACACTAAACCCTAAACTTGAGCAACCCTAAACCCCCAAGCACCAAACCCCAAACACCTAAACCCTAAACCCAAGAAACCCTAAAAATCTATCTCCCTATCTCTCCCCTATCTCCCTATCTCTATCATCCCTCTACCTCTCAATCTAGAGATTAGGGGCATTATTTGGATGTTAAGGTTTGGAGGTTTGGGGTTTAGGGAGAGAGGACTTATAGGGAGATATCTAGAGGAGACTGAGGGGAGAGATAGGGAGATAGAGAGTGATGGACATGGCCAAAGACATAGGTAGAGAGATTGAGAGGTAGGGGGATGATAGAGATAGGGAGATCAAGGAGAGAGGGAGATAAAGGTTTAGGGTTACTTGGGCTTAGGGTTTAGAGAGAGAGAGAGAGAGAGAGAGAGAGAGAGAGAGAGAGAGAGAGAGAGAGAGAGAGAGAGAGAGAGAGAGAGAGAGAGAGAGAGAGAGAGAGAGAGAGAGAGAGAGAGAGAGAGAGAGAGAGAGAGAGAGAGAGAGAGAGAGAGAGAGAGAGAGAGAGAGAGGTGTTTAGGGTTTAGGAGCATTATTTATGGTTGCTTAAGTTTAGGGAGAGAGATTGAGAGGTAGAGGGATGATAAAGATAGAGAGATAGAGATTTAGGGTTTCTTGGGTTTAGGGTTAGGGTTTAGGGGAATTATTTAGGGTTTAGAGGCTTAGGGTTGCTTGGGTTTAGGGTTGAGGGTTGCATGTCAAAAGCAATCTCTCTCTAAACCCCTAAACCCTAAATAATTCCCTTAAATTGTAACTCGTAAACCCTAAACTTGAGCAACCCCAAACCTCTATCTCCCTATCTCTCCCTTATCTCCCTATCTCTCTAGACATCTCACTCATGCTCTCTATCACCCTATCTCTCCCCTCTTTATTCTCTATCTGTCCCTATTTGTCTCCTGTCTTTCTAGGTCTATCTATCTCTCGCTATCTCTCTATCTCTTACCTCCTTCTCCCCTATCATTCCTCTATTTCCCTATCGCTCCCTCTCCCTTATCGATGAAGGAAGTGGAAAAAAGAAAACTATGAGTTTCTTTCTATCTCTCTCCCCCTATATATCACTTTCTCCCTATCTCCCTATCTCTCTCTTCCTCTTAGAGAGAGAGGGATAGCTACAATGAGAGAGAGGGAGAGAGAGAGAGGGCAGGAGGAGAGAGGGAGGGACTAAGTGAGAGAGAGGTTTAGGGTTTAGGGGCATTATTTAGGGTTGTTCAAGTTTACAGAGAGAGATTGAGAGGTAGAGGGATGATAAATATAGAAAGATAAAGATTTAGGGTTTAGGGGAATTATTTAGGATTTAGAGGCTTAGGGTTGCTCAGGTTTAGGGTTTAGGGGTATAGGGTTGCATGTCAAAAGCAGTCTCTCTCTCTCCCTCTCTCTCTAAACCCCTAAACCCTAAAGAATGCCCCTACATCATAACCCCTAACCACTAAACCCTAAACTTGAGCAACCCCAAACCTTAATCTCCATATCTCTCCCTTATCTCCCTATCTCTCTAGACATCTCACTCACTCTCTATCACCCTATCTCTCCCCTCTTTATCCACTCTCTCCCTATATGTCTCCTCTCTCTCTCCCGAAACCCTAAATAATGCCCCTAAACCATAAACCCCAAACCCCTAAACCCTAAACACTATCTATCTCTCACTCTCACTCTCTATCTCCATATCCCTCCCCTCTGTCTCCTCTATCTCTCCCAATATCTATTGGTCCCCTCTCTCTCTATCGAGTTTAGGGTTTAGGGGTTATGGTTTAGGGGTTTAGGTTTTAGGGTTTCTCTCTCTATCAATCCCCTCTCTCTAACTATATGTTTCTATCTCTCCATCCCTCACTATCTCACTCCCCCTCTCTATCACTCTCTCAATCCCTCTACCTCAAATCTATCCCTGTATGTGTTTGTCCACATCTCTCAAGATCTCTTTCCCTATATGTATCTCTCCACATAGATCCCTATCTCTTAATCTATCCCTCTTTACCTCTCTCTCCCTCCCTCTCTATGTCTCTCCTCCTCTCTATCTCTCTCCCCATCCATCTACCTCTTGAAATGTCTCTCCAGGTATGTCTTTGGACATCTCTCCATCTGTTTCCCTATCTCTGTCTCTCCCCATAACTTTATCTCTTAATATATCCCTCTCTACCTCTCTTTGTATTTCCCTATCCATCTCTCCCTCTTTATCTATCTTTCTCCTTCTATCTAGAACCCTCTGTTTATATCAATTCCCCTCTCTCCCTCTCGCCGTCTCTATCTCCACCTATCCCTCTATATCTAGAGATATAGAGAAAGAGAGACAAATATTTTTTATGCTTCCCATAACGAGCTCGCATTATGGGAAGTAAAAAATAGGCAAAAAGCATGTGGGATCCGTGAATCAAACCCCACATCCCTGTTATTCCTGCTTTTCATGTAGTATATCAAACAAGAAAATGCTTTTCATGCTAGTTGACATATTAAGAATCTTTTTTAGATCAATCCACCACCTTTGTTGTTTTTTCAATGTAGAGGAGCTAATTTTTGCATGTTTTTGGAGAAAATTTGATTATTTAAACCTAAACTTTCATGTTTCATGTGTGATTTTGTTTCAAAGCTAATTACCATTGATATATAGATTGAATTTTATGATATATATGTTTTTTTTTTCCATAAATTCACTAATCCTATTCTAGAGTTATATAGAATTCATAATCAAATTTGCAAAAAAGAAGAATTTGAGGATTTTGAAGCCAAAATTTGGAGAATTGGTCAAATCCAATAGCGAAGTCTTTAAGGTATGTCCTAAATTATATCCATTTTAATTCACTTATATATATGTCTTTCATCTTGTTTCAACTTTAGGATTTTCATCTTGTTTCAACTATCCATAAACTACTCATTAGATGTTGCTCATGTTAGATGCTACAACAATCCATGCAAACCTAGATCTTAGATCATCTTAATGCTTAATTTATGAGTCTTTTTATAGTTTTCTTAACCATTTTAGATTGTGACTATCCTCTTCTTTAACCCTACTATCATAATCATACTCTAGGATCAATGACTGTTCCGACCCTTAATGACCATTGTGAAATTTTCCTTGCTTTCCTATTTTGGGATATTAAGAGGCTACCATGACTGTCCTGACCCTTTATGACTATGTTGTCATATTAAGAGGCTACCATATAATTCATTTAGGATCATTTTTTTATGTTATAAATTCAAGTTGTGATCTTAGTAGGGTATAAATTTAGGTTGTATCATTCATTTTAGATAAAATTTGAAGATGCCATCAACTAGAGATAGAGAGGACATACCATGTAAAGGAGAAGAAGCCAATTTACATAAAGGGTTTCAAGGCTAGATTTGCCATTGTGATAGTCATATATGATTTGTATCATTCCTATTATCTAAGAAATCTCCATGAAAAAGAGGTTTAGGGGTTGTCTTAGGGTATGCACAAGATGATACAAAGGGAGTTATAAGGAGATAAAATACTAAAAAGGAGGTTTTCATGAGTGTAGGACAGTCATAAGTCTATATAACAGTCCAATATCATAGTCATGACCATCATGAAGTTGTTTTCAATTTATGCATTACTTAAGATGTCTTTGATCTTTTGTCACAACTATCCAGAAGGTTATCTTCAAGGGTTAATGTTCTTTTGACTATCACAAAGTTTTTGGACTGGTTTAAGACCATTAGGATAGTCAATTTATGTTGATTAACAGTCCCCTTCGATGGCATTCATTTTGTCATCCTTCAAAATCACCTCCATACAACTTGTTGATGTATAAATTTGTGGGTCTAATCCAACAATCAACATGGGAAACTCTAAAACGTGGGATTGCTTTGCTTCTCAGAGTGACCTCCAGATTTTAGGGAAACTAGCTCTTCCATTTTCAAAGGGGGTTTAGGAAAAAGGGCAGAAGGAAAAAACAAGATTATAGATACAATGGAATAAATCTAATCCCTAAGGCGATGCGCTGGATTAAAATAACTACCCAGTTGCATAGTGTCAAACCTTAAATGATTAACTGAGAAATCAAAGAGCAAAGTGAATGATTGATACCCAGTTTGATAAATAGATCTGACAAAGACAAGGAAATAGAAAATTAAAGAAACAAAAAATAGAGATTGACTCAGATATGCATAGATAGTATTTCTCATTATCTGAATGGTAACAAATTACAAAGGCTAAAAATTTGCACAAAATAAAATGTCACATGCTCATGAAAGAAAGAACTACTAAGGCAAGAATATCTCTGGTCTGCTGCTCTAAAAATCCTGTGTATCCATCTATGAATAACCCTTGGAACTCTGTAGAACTGTCTCTCAAATCTACCTTTTATAAGCCCAGAAAATAAAGAAAATTTCTTTAACTGCCCACAAAATCTCAACTAAAAACCCATGAAATCTGGCACTGGTAACTGAACTGGCTGTTCCATTTCATCTTCATGGCTAAAATGCATCTTGGCCTCCATTCTTTATCTACAGGTGAAAAATCTTCCCGCTCATTCTCCTCTTGTTTTCTGTGAAAAGATGAAAGTGGCTGCATATTAAGAATTGGGGCTGCTTATTCTTATTTATTCATCGTGAGGCATAAGAGATATATGAGTAAAAAATGAGTCATATTTCATAAGGTTTCTACTTTATGGCTGTCATGACCCACTAGTTTCTTTAAAATAGACTCTCCATTATTTTATTTAAAACTAATTTTTAGTCTTTCCAGTGGCTTTTAAAACAAAGAAATTCCTTGTCTTTTAATGAAACCTGGCTTTATTGGAGAGAGGGGCCAACCGATATGAGAAACTTAGTATCTAATAAAAAACTAGCCCCACCTAGCTCTTGTGAATCTTCTCCACTTTAATGAGTTTTAAAATAAAATAAAACAAGGCATTTATCTATGTTCCGCTTGAACCACGTGCTTAACTTTCCTGCATCCTTTAGCTTCTCTTTAGCGTAGCTTCCACATGGTTACTTCTGATGCCTTCTCTGCCTCTTCTTAAACTTCTACGAGAGTTACATTTGGTGTTCTCCAGTGCCTTGTTTTAGTTTTCATCCTAACCGTTGATGTATCCCTCATCCAATGGTAGCTGTAGTTGCACTTTAATAGGCAGTGTTCTTGCTATAATATTGGCTACTCCTCAATGGCACTGAGTTCTCTTTTAATTGATGCTTCAGAGCTTTCAATGAATGCGCCATGCCTTTATACACTAGTGCCATCTTTTGAATGTAACTTGAGCCTTCATGATATGCATTGTGTCTATGAAATAGACGCTTCGTGCTCCAAGAAGGTTGAGCCTCATCTTTGAATGACAATGTGCCTGATTTCATAATGCCACACCATTTCTGTCTTCTAAGACTGCACCATCTTAACCTTTGCAATGGCAATGTCTTTTCATCTCTGCATCGTGCTTCTATCTGAAAGAGGCTACTTTAGTGTGCAGTGTCTATGATTTGAGCTAAGAATCATGTTTGAATTAGCCACCATTATAAGCCTTTGCACTTCATTCTCCATGAAAGGAGTGTCAAACCAATATAAATGGTTGTGCTTATACTCTACATCTGAGCACTTTGAATGGTGCCTAGTTTCCCAAATCTCTGTAGCTGATTGCCTTTGTATGTGACTGTACCTTATGGTTATTCTTCCTTTAACAAGTCGATGCCTCTTGATCATAGAGCCTGCATCTATCCTTACGTACTGGCAAGATTGGCGCTATTATATGTGGTGAGTTACTCCTTTGCCTTCATAATATGAGGCCAAACCTTTTCATTGTAGATGACTGCCCAAAGCCTTTGAGTTGAGTATCTTTGATAGGCTGCGACATTATGGCTTGCACATTGCTTATATAGGTGACATCTTATTCTTTCATGTCCATGCCTTTGAATAGCCACGCCTCATTCTAGAGCTGCTATGCCTTGTATTTGGTTCGGGTTAGATCTTGGATCTATGTTCTTGTATTTACACATTGGCAGTGCCATTAATGATGGTGGCAGTGATTTTAGCTTGGCTAAATCTCATTATAGGTCATGGATACCTCCTTTCTTAGTGGCATCATAGCTTTCATAAGCCACTTCTTCCCATAGTCTTGAACCATAATTGAATGACCGAGCCATTCCTTAGAAACCAACATCTCTCATATAGTCTGGCGATAGCTTATTCTTGAGAATCATTTATATCATTTAGATGGCTGTTCACTTTTTAGAACTGGCAGTGCCATTTCATGAAACTGATGTGCGCCTTGTTTCAGTTTGCACTTTATCATTCCAGTGCCCCAATCAAATGAATAATATTATTTCTTGGCATGCCAAATGCTTTTCAATGGCTAGTGGTATATTCCATAGGCCGCTCCCTAATTAGAAAATCATAAAGACCTTTGATTGCCTTGAATTCCTCATGGATGAAATCTAATTAGGATGTTGAGGAACATGATTTACAAGTCAAAGAGCCTCAAGCTATTGTATAACTGACTATTGCTTGTAGGAACAAGAATTAGGAGTTTCTATAACAATAATTAGAAGTATCTCATCAGCTAAAGCCAAAGGACTATGCCTCAAGCTGTAAGAACTCCTTCATTGTGCATACGTGCTACTCTTATTGTGGTATGCAATGAAACTCCTTAGAGGCTAATCCTCCTTTATTGAAAATACCATACCTAGGACCTTGAATTCAAATGGCTAACACATATTTAACAATAGGAGAATCTGACACTTCCTCTGAAGAATAGTAGAGATAGGGACCTCAAAGAGAACTAGAACCATAGCTAACTGTCATGCATGAAAATTTTCAAAATGGGGTGTAAAATTACACAACAATTCTTGGCGACAGGCTGGGTAAGTGGGCCTACATGTTCAAACTCCAAAATCTCTAGATTTTTAAAATTAGTGCCTTTTCCAGGGCATAGAGTCAGAATATGTAACACAAAAATAAATATAAAACTGAAAACATGATGCAACTGAGATCTATGCAACCACAACTGAACAAAATGTCTTCCCTAACTGAAAACAACTGATCACTGACTACTGATTCTGAGACATGATTGAACCACTGAGACTGAAGCTTACATCCACATAGCAGCAACTGAAACTTATTGAAAGAAAACTAACTAAAACTGAAATCTAATGTTGTGCAACTTATTACTAAACACTAAATTTGATTACTGACAAATGAAACACATAGGGATATGTCCATTCATGGGAATGGCAAAATATCTGCTAGATTTGATGATGTTTCTCCAGTTGATCCATATGGCACTGATAATTGACCAGATAAAATGCATAAAAAAGTATAACAAAATTTTGTACCTTTTCGCCTATCTGCACTTCAGAGGCTTATCCTTGGTATGAAAACACCAATCAGCCTTATCAACATGCTGCTCTTGCTTGAGCAGAGGGTGGGAAGTGGAAATCAAATGTCAGGACTCGTTTCTCTATTTGCATTTGGAAACTTTTATCAACAAAACTTCTTTAGTGACCTCTTTTGTAGACTCTTCACCAAAATTATGACTCAAGATAGTATCAAAACTAGGTTGACAGGAGACAGAACTGCCAAGAATAGTCTTGAATCTGATTGGGGTCCCTTTGTGAAAGAAGAAAGGAGTGTAATGTGACTCAATATGTGATTCTATAAGAAACTCTACATCATTCCAGCTGTCTCTTGAGACCATCTTATCAAGAATCTTTCCTTGCTTTTGTGGGTCTTCATAAAAAAAGACAATAAGCATTTTCAAGAATAGAAAACAAATCAACTCTTGTATCTACCACTGTTTCAAAATTTTCCTCATAATCTGCCACAAGAGGCTTTGCAAAACAACCATTAACATGTTCAATAGTATCATCTCCTCTATCTAGTAGCTGATAGCCTTGTTGAAAAAGTGAGAACAAATCTTCATCTAGCTTCCCCCCATGTTGCTCATGTAACTCTGGACTATCTCCTTCTAAATGTGAAACTTCATTGTAGAAATAGAGACACTTTGTATTTGCAGATTCAAACATTTCCTTTGCAACTTCTTCCTTAAGATGAGGTACAAATGTAGCATCACTGTGGACCCAGTACTTTTCAGCTTCAAAGCCCCTCTTGAAGTACTTTT
The DNA here is from genome assembly GCA_027924645.1 of Cunninghamia lanceolata. Taxonomy (NCBI): domain Eukaryota; kingdom Viridiplantae; phylum Streptophyta; class Pinopsida; order Cupressales; family Cupressaceae; genus Cunninghamia; species Cunninghamia lanceolata. The sequence continues at coordinate 10,406,775 of BSBN01001272.1, read as the reverse complement.
CAGCTTCTAGAAGTGTCACCTCATAAGTATCTTATGAACCTTCTTCATAACATGATTGAAATTTTGAATCGCACCTTGCCACATGTATCTGATGCTTAGAATCAAAAGAACATTCATAAAACACAGAGGCTACTTTCTTTCTTGCATCTTGATCTTTGAGACTTGAATTTTCTTTGATATCAAAATGGCAAAGAACTTGATTTGTGACCTCTATGGGCTAATTTGCAGCTATAGAGGTTTGTAATGTATAATTATCAAGATAATGGGGTCTCTTCAGTGCCTAAGGGAGGGTTTCTTCTACAAACTGACCATATTGGTATTGTTGTTCATGAGGGCTTGGAGGTATGATATATGGATCAACATGGTATATGTATTGCTATTTTAACTCATTCATCTCATGGGTGATGGTTTTTATAAGTTCTTTTACCTCCATCATCTCTTCATGATTTGGCAAATCAGCAGGGAGGGTGGGTGGATTAAAATCTATATGTGTTTGGCTACAAGAAAGAAATTGAGACAGGTTATTTGTACGAGGCATCAGTAATTTTAAGGGTAGAGGAGATAACTTACCAGACACTATGAGGTTACTTTCAGCCTTAATTGCAAGATCATATGATTGGGGCAAAGTTTCACCTCCTAGGGCTTGTATCATGACAGAAATCTCAGGGTCCAAAGCCTTTAAATAATAAAGAAATGCAAAGAATGGAGGAGGCCTGATATCAATAGAGAATTTATTCCATACCTTGTCAAATCTTGAATTGAAATCATGTATGGGCTCCATCGGATGCCTCTTGATTGTGATAAGATTCTAGGTAAGAGTGCCAACATCTGTCCTATCTTTGAACTAAATGTAGATGAGTCCACCAAGCTGATCTCATCCAGTGATTGAACTAAGCTGCAAGTTCCTGTACCACTCTTTTGCTTAGCCTTTGAGGGAAGATGCCAACAACAAGAGGGCATGATTCTAACAACAAGAGGGCATGATTCTTAGTTGTGACATTGTGGATGGAGCATAAACTAGCTACATCTTGAAAGTGATCTACAAGAGAAATTGAGCCATCTCCATGAAAGTGAGGCAATGCCTTCCATGCTATGTCAGGAACCTGACCCTGTTGCTGAAGAACAAGAGGACTTGAATCTGAAGTCACAAAAGGTAAGTTTCTTGTAGGAATGTGTAGATGCACATATATACCAGGGGCTGCCATGGTTAGTAGAAGCAAAGATTCAAGAAAGATCCACCAGTAGAGTCACCAGATGGATGATTCATGCTCCTATGAGCAAATATTTTTGTGATTTACCACCAAAATCACAAAATATATAGCAAAGATTCAGTGAAAACAAAAACCAAAGTCTTTGATTCCAGTCCCACTGGGCGTGCCAAAAACTATTGATGTATAAATTTGTGGGTCTAATCCAACAATCAACATGGGAAACTCTAAAACGTGGGATTGCTTCTCAGAGTGACCTCCAAATTTTAGGGAAGTTGGCTCTTCCATTTTCAAAGGGGGTTTAGAAAAAAGAGTAGAAGGAAAAAATAAGATTACAGATATAATGAAATAAATCTAATCCCTAAGGTGATGTACCAGATTAAAATAACTACCCAGTTGCATAGTGTCAAACCTTAAATGATTAACTGAGAAATCAAAGAGCAAAGTGCATGATTGATATCCAGTTTGATAAACATATTTGACAAAGGCAAGGAAACAAAAAATTAAAGAAATGAGAAACATAGATTGACTCAGATATGCACAGAATAGTATTTCTCATTATCTAAATGGTAACAAATTAGAGAGGCTAAAAATTTGAACAAAATAAAATGTCACATCCTCATGAAAGAAAGAACTGCTAAGGAAAGAATATCTCTGGTCTGCTACTCTAAAAATCTCTGTGTATCCATCTATGGAGAACCCTTGGAACTCTGTAGAATTGTGGAACTATGTCTTAGATCTTCCTTTTATAAGCCCAAAAAATAAAGAAAATATCTTTAACTACCCACAAAATCTCAACTGAAAACTCATGAAATCCGGCACTAGTAACTGAACTGGTTGTTCCATTTCATCTTCATTGTTGAAATGCATATTGGCCTCCATTCTTTATCTATAGGTGAAAATATTCCTGCTCATTCTCCTCTTGCTTGCCATGAAAAGATGAAAGTGGCTGCATATTAAGAATTAGGGCTGCTCATTCTTATTTATTCATCATGAGGCATAAGAGATATATGAGTAAAAAATGAGCCATATTTCATAAGGTTTCTACTTTATGGCTGCTGGGACCCATTAGTTTCTTTAAAATAGACTCTCCATTAATTTATTTAAAACTAATTTTTAGTCTTTCTTTTAATGAAACTTGGCTTTATTGGAGAGAGGGGCCCACCCGTATGAGAAACTCAATATCTAATAAAAAACTAGCCCCACCCAGCTCACGTGAATCTTCTCCACTTTAATGAGTTTTAAAATAAAATAAAATAAGGCATTTATTTGTGTTTTGCTTGAGCCATGTGCTTGACTCCACTGCATCCTTTGGCTTCTCTTTCTAGTGCAGCTTCCACGTGGTTACTTTCAATGCCTTCTCTACCTCTTCTCAAACTTCTGCGGGAGTTACATTTGGCACTCTTCGGTGCCTTGTTTCAGTTTGCATCCTAACCATTGATGATCCCTCATCCAATGGTAGCTACAGTTGCACGTTAATAGGCAGTGTTCTTGCTATAATGTTGGCTGCTCCTCAATGGCACTGAGTTCTCTTTTAATTGATGCTTCAGAGATTTCAATGAATGCTCCATGCCTTTATACACTAGTGCCATCTTTTGAATATGAATCAAGCCTTCATAATATGCATTGTGTCTGTGAAATAGAGGCTTCGCACTCCAAGAAGGTTAAGCCTCATCTTTGAATGACAATGTGTCTGAGTTTATAATGTCACACCATTTCTATCTTCTAAGATTGCACCATCTTAACCTTTGCAGTGGCAATGTCTTTTCATCTCTGCATCATGCTTCTATCTAAAAGAGGCTGCTATAGTGTGCAGTGTCTATGATTTGAGCTGAGAATCATGTTTCTATTGGCCACCATTATAAGCCTTTGCACTTCGTTCTCCATGAAAGGAGTGTCAAACCAATAGAAATGGTTGTGATTATTCTCTATGTCTGAGCAATTCGAATGGTGCCTGGTTGCCAAAATCTATGTAGCTGAGCACTTTTGTATGTGAGTGCACCTCATCTTCGAATGACAATGTGTCTGAGTTCATAATGTCACACCATTTCTATCTTCTAAGATTGCACCATCTTAACCTTTGCAGTGGCAATGTCTTTTCATCTCTGCATCGTGCTTCTATCTGAAAGAGGCTGCTATAGTGTGTAGTGTCTATGATTTGAGCTGAGAATCATGTTTGAATTGGCTGCCATTATAAGACTTTGGACTTCGTTCTCCATGAAAGGAGTGTCAAACCAATAGAAATGGTTGTGCTTATACTCTGCATCTGAGCACTTCGAATGGTGCCTAGTTGTTGAAATCTCTGTAGCTGAGCACCTTTGTATGTGATTGCCCCTTATGGTTATTCTTCCTTTGACAAGTCAATGCCTCTTGATCATAGAGCTTGCATCTATCCTTACATATTGGCAAGATTGGTGCTATTATATGTGGCAAGTTACTCCTCTTCCTTCATAATATGAGGCTGAACCTCTTCATTGTAGATGGCTACCCAAAGCCTTTGAGCTGAGTATCTTTGATAGGCCGCAACATTATGGCTTGCACATTGCTTATATAAGTGACATCTTATTCTTTCATGTCCATGCCTTTGAATAGCCATGCCTCACTTTGGAGCTTCTACGCCTTGTATTTGGTTCAGGTCCATTCTTGGATCTATCTTCTTGTATTTGAACTTTGGCAGTGCCATTAATGATGGTGGCAGTGATTTTGGCTTGGTTGAATCTCATTATAGGTCGTGGATACCTCCTTTCTTAGTGGCGTCATAGCTTTCATAAGCCACTTCTTCCCATAGGCTTGGACCATAATTGAATGACCAAGCCATTCCTTAGAAAATAGCGTCTCTCATATAGTCTGGGGATAGCTTATTCCTGAGAATCATTTATATCATTTAGATGGTTGTTCACTTTTTAAAACTGGAAGTGCCATTTCATGAAACTGATTTACGCCTTGTTTCAGTTTGCACTTTATCATTCTAGTGCCCCAATCAAATGAACATTATTGTTTCTTGGCGTGCTAAGTGCTTTTCAATGGCTGGTGGTATATTCCATAGGCTGCACCCTGATTAGAAAGTCACGAAGACGTTTGATTGCCTTGAATTCCTCATGGATGAAATCTAATTAGGATGTTGAGGAACATGATTTACAAGTCAAAGAGCCTCAAGCTATTGTATAACTGACTATTGCTTGTCGAAACAAGAATTATGAGTTGCTATAACAATAATTGGAAGTATCTCATCAACTAAAGCCAAAGGACTATGCCTTAAGCTATGAGAATTCCTTCATTGTGCATATGTGCTACTCTTATTGTGGTATGCAATGAAACTCCTTAGAGGCTGATCCTCCTTTATTGAAAATACCATACCTGGGACCTTGAATTCAAATGGCTAACACATATTTAACAATAGGAGAATTTGACACTTCCTCTGAAGAATAGTAGAGATAGGGACCTCAAAGAGAACCAGAACCATAGCTAACTATCATGCATCAAAATTTCAAAATAGTTTGTAAAATTACACAACACAACTCATATATGTAAAAAATTAACCATACAATTCATGATTTCCAAACCTAAAATAATGATTTAATACTCATATAAGAGTCCAAACAATGGCCTTCAAGGGGCAAGACAGTCAAGAGCAATCAAGGTGATGTTCTTATGATTTGATAGGGTCAAATGGAGGCTTAGTATTAGAGTTATACTTTTAAATAGTGATCTCTCAACACCTTATGGTTTCAAATAGTTTTGAAGTCTCTTGGTAGCCCTATTTTCCTTTATGGAAATACTCATGACAGTCTTGAAGGAACAAAACTATTTATGTACATTAGTCCTCTATGACTATCATAGTATTAGAGTCTTTTGGAAACCTTCCCAACTTTCTCCTTCATAAGATTTAGGTGTATACTTCATGATTAGGTATTCAAATGTATACTCTATGACTTTGTATTTGTGTTCGAGTGTATACTCCATGAATTTGTGTATTCCATTGTATACTTGGTGTGTTTTGTGATTGGGAAAAAGGTGTGAAGAATCTATATGAAGGTCTTTCAGACCTACTCAAGGAGTTTTGAATCTTTCTTGGCCATTATTTGACAAAGTGTGATGATTGTCCTAAATGATTGTGCATGACAATGTTGGGGCATCAATTGGAAGTTCATCAAATATAAGTCTAAAAGTGTTGGTTGTGCATATTCCTTATTGGGAAGGGGTCTTAGAAGGTCCTACAGACCTAAACAAAGGATTTTAGAGCATTCTTCAAGGGTTAGACAAGTTTTATTATGACTGTCCCAAGAGGACTAGTTTTACAATCATTGAGTAAGTGTTGGCACCCAAGCAAGTTAGGGTTTGCTTTTGAGTCTAGATGTTTAATACCTATTGAAATCACTTTAGAATGTTTGAAATAGGCTCCCAAATCTATTTTGAGGTTTTTGAAAGCATTCCAAATGGATTTGCCTTAGTTCATTGAAGTCATATAGGAAGGTGTACATAGGAGTAGCAATGGAGAACATGCAAGAACAATTTGTCTTTTGGGTATGTTTTTATGAACTCCACCCTTCCTCTACATCATTTATGACTTCGTGTATTTGAGTGTATATTCCATGACTTTGTATGTTCAAGTGTATACTTGGTGCAGGTTCACCATGTTTGTCCAAGTTTTGTGAATAAGGTCATTTGATAGGTTTCTAAGGTGTTGAGTCTTATTTTATTTAATAAGGTCATAATAGACCATTTTATAATGTAATTAGTTTAGTTGGAGTCATTTGAGTTCATAGTGTCATATTTTGTAATGTTTTCAAATGTGTCATGTTCAAAACATTTGCAAACTTTGGAAGGCCAATGGTCATGGAGGTTCAAAAGTTGGTTACAACCATTGGTTTTTAGTTTTTGGTGATGGGAAGAGGTTAAATATACCACACAAACTTAGAGGCAATGTTAAATGGTGGATTTTGAAGTTCAAACAATAATACATCTCTATTTTTTCTGCATTTCCTTGTGTATTTTGTTGTTGCAGGCCATTGTATGGCCCCGTATAGTTCATTCTTGCTCCCAAATGCATTGTAGTTGATGGATATGTGAAATAATAACATATTGGTTTTGGTTTGATTCGATTCCATTGAGATTTAAGGTTTTTACAAGCATTTGTCTGTAGGTGGCTTGGAAACCCTGTTTTGGGGTTTGTAAGTGATAAAAAATGGATTGTTGACCCATTCCATCAGTAGAGTAGGATGTAAATTGATGGAATGGGTACCATTAGGGTAGACTTAGATGTTAAAGTAGGATTTTGGAACAGGGAGTAAGATTTGAGAACATTTTATTGCTGCCCTATTTGTTTTTCATGAATTTTGGCTTCAGATGGATGGCTACAAGTGTGAGTTTGTATAAAATGCATGGAATGAGGTTGGGTGAAGGTTTGTAAAGGTTGTGCAGGTATATTGTGACATGTTTGAAGTGGTGCTATGGTTAGGAAAGGTCTGGAGTATTGAGTTCCATTAAACCCTCATTGTACAAGCTTGCAATGGCCTAGAGTAAGGGTTTAGTGTTTAGATGCATTAGACAGGATTCCAGTTACTAAAAGATGTTGAATCTGAGGTTTTGTAGGATGGTGAAGGACTGTCCATAGAGATTTGGGGTTGGCATGGTGTTTAAGTTGGAGTTGCTTTGTAAAAGTGGGCTAATTGAGCCCTAAAACAGCAAAACAATCATTTTTAGAGATTAAAGTTCCAAAACAAAGGTATGCACTTTTGAGATATGTTGAAGAAAACCCTAATGGCTATCTGAAATGGATTTTGGTATATGGTTTTGAGGTCTTACCTGTAAGTTATGCATAAAAAACCAAGTTTGCAGGGCTACTAGGGAAAGAAGCAGTTTATGAAGGATTGCCCATGATTTGATGATTCAAGACTTTCTAGGTGAATTGATTGAGTTTATTTAAGTGTCATATAGGAAGGTGTACATAGGAGAAACAATGGAGAAGATGCAAGAACAATTTGTGTTTTGGGTCTCTTTTCATGAACTCCACCCTTCCTCTACATCATTTATGACTTTGTGTATTAGAGTGTATACTCCATGACTTTGTATGTTCAAGTGTATATAGGTGAACCCGCATAACTAGGCTACAATTGCATTGAGGAAGGAAAATTACCCTTGCCTCAAAAAACAAAAATGACCAAGTTTGATCGAACGGGGGTGTTCGATCGAACCCATTTTTGGGTTTAATCAAACCTCCCCATTTGATCAAACATTACATCAACCCAAGTCATTGAGGGGGTTTGATTGAACTCCCCCGGTATGATTTTTTATTAATAAAATGGGGGGTTCGATTGAACCCCCCTAGTATAATCTTTTTTATTTTTAAATAAGGGGATTTGATCGAACCCCCCCACTATGATTTTTTATTTTTAAATAGGTGGGTTCGATCAAATGGGGGTTCAATCAAACCCCAATTCAATCAAATGGGTCATGGGGGGTTTGTTTGAACACCTATTCAATCGAACCCCCTTATTTTGCCCTTGCCCCTCTCCAACTGTAATTTTATGCAGATTTTTGGGTTTCGAAGCTTAGGTTGAGGATCAAAATGGAAGCAACTTGACAAACCCATCTAGAGGATTGTAGTCCTTGAAATGAGCTTTCTATCAAGTATAATTTTGATATATTATGGTTTTATTATAATTGTTTTTTTAGTTTAATTAAACATAGGTTTTTCACTGAAAATCAAGCTCTTTGTTCTGCACATGTGGAAAATTAGTATATTACCAAAACAAAATTATGAAAAATATCTATCCTCTTGGTATTCATGTCCTTTATCCAACAAAAAAAAAAATTGAATTCCGATACATACAAAAAACGTTATGCTTTACACAGTACACCTATATCTAAATTGTAATTGGTTTGACTTCAAAAGTTAATTAAAAGACAAATATTTAATAAAACATTATGAAACCAAATGCATCCTCTAGATATCATAGCTAAAAATCTAAATTTGAAAAAATTAGAATTTTATCCTTCATAGAAAAAAAGTTATGTTTTACACAGTACACATCACTCTTTAAAAACGGTGTTTACTGTTAAAAACTAGTTATTGAAGGAGATGGAAAAATAAATGCAATTTGATTTTAATTTTTTTTTAAAAAAATTTACTTAGAATCTACAGACAAAATGTGACAAATCACTAGTTTACATCATCTTCAAATTCCTCATAGTTTAGCAACTATAGGTGTCTGAAAGTGAAGATTTTTTTCAAAATGTTCATTTCAATGTCAACTTTGGCCAAAAAGTGTAACCCACTATTGTGGGATCACCCATACTACATGACTTATATGTGTGTTCAAATGCATACTCCATGACTTATGTATGTTCAAGTTATCTTGATATGAGGTGTCTTATTCAAAAGTTTGTAGAACCTTGTTATTCATTCTGACTCTGCTATTCATTATCATTTTAAAATTTCTAATTATCATTGTCTTATTCATCATGCTTGTAGAAATCATCATCATGCCGAGGAAATGAGCAAAGAATCTAACACCAAAAGAGCGTGAAGCTGAGAATGAGAGGAAAAGAGAAAGAATGAGACAAATTCAGGAAAGTAGGAAATTTTTAACCATACAAGAAGACATTCCACCATTGTCAATTGAAGAGGAACATGACACGTCTAATGAAGCTAAGAGAGAGATGGAATTGGCGGCACAAAGGGAATGAATACAAAACCTTCATGCAATGAGGAAAGTGAATCTCCAAGTTGGAGGCACTCCATCGTCCATAGGTCAAGTTGAAGGAACACCATCATTATCTTCTCGAATTGGAGACACTCCATCTTTCATAGGTGAAGTAGAAGGTACATCTACATTTTCTTCTCAAGTTGGTGGCACGCCATCATTCACACCTCAAGTTGAAGGTACGTCATTTTCATCCTTTTCACCTCCAATCAAAGGTACGTCATAGAAGTTATCCCATCTCAAGTAAATATTGAAGAAATTCCTAATGTTGAGTCTACTTTACCTATTAAAATGCCTCCTAGAATTTTGCATAGGAAGCCTAAGTTTCTAATTGATATTGATGAGAATGTATTGGAGCCCATACAAGATAAGATTCCCATGCGCACTTGCCAAAGATATGCAAATAAGATATGGAAATTATTCTTTGACAATTTAAATGAAATCGGAAGATGTCAACTCTTTGTTGAACTGATGAAAAATCTAAAATTTAGGCCCACTATGAAGATTCTTGGCCTAAGAACATCGAATGCCTCAAGTGAAAAATCAATTGTCAAGAATCTAATGAGTGCGTATGAGAGTGTGGGTTCCACCTCATGCACCAAGGATAGTAATGTCACACAACGTGTCATTACATCGACAATTGTAAGCCAACAAACAAAAAAAGCTCACCTCATTAGAAAGACAAGTCAAGCATTGAAAATAAATAGAAAAACTCTAATGAGAGTCATTGGAAGATGTCAAAGAGTTGAGGATCCAAACACTAATGAATTGTGGGCATTCTCTGGGAGACTCCCACAGAAAGACAAAGTTGTTGTTGAAGCTTTGAGATCACTAATTAAAGACTTTTGGAATAATTACACAAGGGTATCTCCGAATCAAAGGGATGTGGTAAGAAGGAGAATCGATAGTCGAAACCGTGAGCCACATCCAAAGCATTTTTTAGATATGACTCAAACACAATTTTTTGGTAAATTTTTAGAGATGTATCCTCAAATTAAAATTTCTCAAAGATATTTTGAAATGATAAAACCTTTCTTTGTCAAAATAAATCACACACGCACTACTTGTTGTAGGTTACATATTGAATTTTCTAACCATTTTGATGTTTATCCCTCTATATGTTTAGATTTGCATACTAACAATGTTTTGCAGGATTGTGGCATATGTGCCCCACCAACTACTTCAAGAGACTTCATATCAATAATTTTATGTGATAGAGAGAAAGGTCAAATATTCTACAAGAAATTATGCTTGGATGGCACATGTCAGCATTGCGGTGGCTTGCAACATATGCCGATATGTGAACATATGGAAATAACACATGCAGTTGGAAACAAACTAGTAGAGTTTGGCAAGTATAAAATAGTGGCATACAATACAAAATATGTTAAAGAAGCAAAGAGGTGTGAATATGTTATTCAAAAGATTCTAGTGTATCAGTTTATGTCTATATTTCGTGATAGTATAGTGTATAAGTATGTAAGACATGCCCATAGTTCTCATTGGTTGGACTTGCAATTCAAGTTATGCAAGGACACATTTCCAGTTGGTAGCATTGTTTCATTCGTCAAATTTGCAGAGAACTATAGTCTACAGCCACAGTGTGAGGTGCAATCCCAATATTACAAACTAGTACTTAGGTTTCTATATTTTTGCACATGGTAGTACAAAGGATGATAGAAAGATCATAAGGGAGTATCATTTTTATATAAGCAATGATCACATGCATTTCACGGAGTTCATGCAAGGTTGCTTTCATGTGTTCTACAATGATTTGGCTAGAAGGGGCATATCATTCAGTCAACACCTAGCACCTTTTGAGTTTGTTGGTAGCTTGCAGCTCAGAATGACTGAGACACTTGGTGCATGAAAGGAGACCTCCCCTAGCATTTACCCACCCACCTCGACATGTTGGTACAATCTGTTCAGCCCCACGATGAGCAGAACAAAAAGCATGACACATGGCAACCTTTCCATTGCATGAAACTGAAGCATTTTGCAAGAATACGTTTGATTCTGGCATAGTCAAACAAACAATAGTTGAACGAAATTGAGAGAGGTTATTGTAGATGGACTCCACATGCACTTGTAGGTCCAAATAGAATGTTCCCAGCTACCATGAATTCTGAGAACTGTCCCATCAAAGTTTGGCAATTTTTTCATTTTAGGGATCTTAAGGGACTTTGTCGGTAGCCTGCTGCCCCAAATGATTGCAGAACTTGGCACATGAAACAAGACCTCCCCTAGAATTTACCCACCCACATCGATGTGTTGGTGTAGTCTATTCGGCCCCATGAGCTATGGATGCAAAATCTCACTCCTAGCACCTTTCGAGTTTACTGATAGCTTGCAGGAAAAAATGACTGAGACACTTGGCACACAAAATAAGACCTCCCTTAGCATTTACCCACCCACCTAGACATGTTGGCATAGTCATTTTTCCCCCAAGACCTATGAAATGCAAAATTTTAGTGTTAACAACTTTCTACTTTGTCGGTAACTTACAGCCCCAAACGATTGGGACGCTTGGCACATGAAACTAGACTTTCCCTACCATTTACCTACCCACCCTGACATGTTGGAATAGTTGGTTCACCCCCATGATGAGCAGATCAAAAAATATGGCACCTGGCAACCTTTCCACTGCATGAAACTGGAGCATTTTGCAAGAATGCGTTTGATTCTAGCACGGTCAAACGGATAGGAGTTGAGCGAAACTGAGAGAGGTTATTGTAGATGGACCCCACATGCACCTATAGGTCCAAACATAATGTTCCCAAATGCCATGAATTCTGAGAACAACTCCATCAAAGTTTGGCAATTTTTTCATCGTAGGGATCTTAACGGGCTTTGCCAGTAGCTTGCTACCCTGAATGACTGGGGTGCTTGGCACATGAAACGAGAACTCCCCTGGCATTTACCCACCCACCCTGACACATTGGTGAAGTCCGTTTGGCCCCATGAGCTATGAAATACAAAATGTCACTCCTAGCACCTTTCCACTGCATGAAACTGAAGCATTTTGCAAGAATGTGTTTGATTCCAACACGGTCAAATATACTAGAGTTGAACGAAACTGAGAGAGGTTATTGTGGACAGACCCCACATGCACTTGTAGGTCTAAACATAATGTTCCCAACTACCACGAATTCCAAGAACTTCTCTGTCAAAGTTTGGTAGTTTTTTCGTCTTAGGGATCTTAAGGGCTACACCCATTTTATCTTTCCTCATGCATAAAACAATAATATGATGTTGTAACAAGGCTGATCTTGAGTTGGGAGAGATTTGTACATCCATTATTCTACATCATAGCTTCTATTTCTTGCATCACTCAAATATTTTCAAGGCCTTTTCATGGTTTCCTCTTACTAATCCAACCAACCAGGACCTTGAAAATGGTGTAGAAGTAACATATAAGGCTAAGAAATCAGGTAAAAGAGCCATGTGATCATCTATTTTTAGTTTTAACATATTTTTCTATCATCATTGACCATTGTATCCATGCATGTGTAGGTATATCAGTTATTTCAATCAAAGAGACTCCAAATTCATCATGTTTCCACCTTGTTTCAACTCTTCATGCCTTGACATCATGGCTATCTCAACATGGTGTTTCATCATTTTAATAGTCCTCTTTAGTGTCTTGGGCTAGGACATTCCTTATGCACCTATTCATGATGATTTGTATGCATGACACAACAATATTTTAAAATTTCCTAATTGTCCTTTGTTACTACATGATGGTGGTTACCTTGATCGACTATATGGTGGATTGTCATCATGGGGGTTTGAAGCTTAAAAATAGTCATCACAACATCTACCATGGTCCAAGAAGGTAAACTCCATGCCCAATTTGAAACTACTTGCAAAGGGCTTCATTCAAGTCATGATTGTTGTCTTCAGATGTCTTCCTTTGGACTTTGGGATAGCAGTTGTAACTTTTTCCATGGGTCAAGAAAATGAACTACAGATTGATTTTTCAGAAGTTATGAACCTTATGCATGTCTAGGACAACCTGGGCATCATAAAAATGATTTTTATCAAGCCTATAATAGCCATGAACATGAAGAACAAGTTGTAGATTTGGTTGAGAAAATGGGTATAAATCAAGCTAGTCTTTCACCACAAGGGGAGGTACATGATATTTGTGCATTTGGATGTGAAGAAATAGAATAATCATGATGAGGCTCATCATCATCATTTATAAGGACTTTTGTAATTACAGTTGCCCTTGTAGACATGTATGCAAAGTGTGGAAGCATAGACAAGGCACGTGAACTATTTGGCATGATGCCCCAAAGAAATGTCGCCTCATTGAATGCAATGATTGAAAGATATGAACAAAATGGATTTTTTGATAAGGCTTTGGAAAATTTCAAGAAAACGAAATTAGCGGGTGTAAAGCCAAATTCCAAAACCTTCGAAATGGTATCTTTGGAACATGGTATAGACATCCATCAAATCATAAAGCATATAGGAATTTTGTCAAATGTTGTAGTTGTAAGTACCCTACAAGACATGTATGCAAAGTGTGGAAGCATATACTTGACGAACATGAACTGTTTGACATGATGCCTCAAAGAAATGTTGTCTCATGGAATGCAATGATTGCAAGATATGCATGAAATGGATTTGTTGAAAAGACTTTAGAAACTTTCAAGTAAATGCAGTTGGAACATGTAAAGCCAAATTCTACAACCTTTGCCAACATCCTCCCTATCTGTACACCAATATAGAATGTTTGGAATGATGTATCGACATCCATCAAAGCATAAAGGATATAGGAAATTTGTCGCATGTTGTAGTTGCAGCTACCCTTGTACACATGTATGCAGAGTGTAGAAGCATAGACAATGCACGTGAACTGTTTGACATGATGCCCCAAAGAAATGTCACCTCATTGAATGTAATGATTGCAAGATATGAAAAAAATCAATTTTTTGATAAGGCATTAGAAACTTTCAAGAAAATGCGATTGGTAGGTGTAAAGCAAAATTCCACAGCCTTAGCGAGTATCCTCCTTGCCTATGCCAAAATGGACATCCATCAAAAGGATAAAACATATGGGAATTTTGTTAGATGTTGTAGCTGCAACTGCCCTTAGAGACATGTATGCAAAGTGTGAGAGCATAGACAAGGCACATGAACTATTTGGCATGATGCCCCAAAGAAATGTCACCTCATTGAATGCAATGATTGCAAGATATGAACAAAATGGATTTTTTGATAAGGCATTAGAAACTTTCAAGCAAATGTGATTGGCAGGTGTAAAGAAAAATTCCACAACCTTAGCTAGTATCCTCCTTGCCTATGCCAAAATGGACATCCATCAAAAGGATAAAACATATGGGAATTTTGTTAGATGTTGTAGTTGCAACTACCCTTAGAGACATGTATGCAACGCATGGAAGCATAGACAAGGAACATAAATTGTTTGGCATGATGCCTCAAAGAAATGTTGCCTCATGGAATACAATGATTGCAAGATATGAACAAAATGGATTTTTTGATAAGCCTTTAGAAAGTTCCAAGAAAATACAATTGGCAAGTGTAAAGCCAAATTCTAAAACCTTAGAAATGGTATGTTTAGAGAACAATATAGACATCCATCAAATCATAAAGGATATAGGAATTTTGTCAAATGTCGTAGTTGTAAGTACCCTGCAAGACATGTATGTAACTTGTGTGGAAGCATATACAATGAACATGAACTATTTGACACGATGCCTCAAAGAAATGTTGTCTCATGGAATGCAATGATTGCAAGATATGCATGAAGTGGATTTTTCATAAGGCTTTAAAAACTCTCAAGCAAATGCACAAAAATAAATTTCAACTGTTTATGCAAATTTTGGCCCATCTAAAACCAAATTGCACAACCTTAACCAACTTCCTCCTTGCCTATGCTATAATGGGATCTAGAGAACATGGTGTGGACAACCATCAAAGCATAAATGATATAAGAATTTTGTCACATGTATTGTATTTGCAAAGTTGCTCTTGTACACATGTATGGAAAGTATGGAAGCATAGAAAAGGCACGTGAACTATTTGAAATGATGCCTCAAAGAAATGCACAGTCCCATAGAATTCAATGATTGCAAGATATGCACAAAATGGATTATTTGAAAATGATTTATAAACTTTCAAGCAAATGCAATTGGCACTGTAAAACCAAATTCCTGTAACAATAATTGATTATCATATTAAATATTTAATATAAACTTTCATATACATAATGTCATGAACATAACATCTAGTTTATATAAAAATCCATATAGGCATGTCCAAACAAAGCCATACAGGCAAATATACAAGTATATACATTGGATTAACATACAAAAGTATGTATACAGAGCCATCTAGGCATACAAAAAATGTCCCAAAAACTAGCTTCCTATGGACTTGTAGGAAATAATCGGCGGCCCTTCTTTGACTGTGAAGATGGAGAGCTAGTCAGTGATACATCCTCTCTTTGCCGTCGAGTAGACCTCTTCAAATAAAGTTCATCTAGCTGCACATATTAATACAAATAAACAATATGCACATTAGAATGGAAAATGTGAGAAATATATAACATCACATATGTAATTGATCACTTACCACCAACCGATGATCACTCTCCATCATCTTGTCTCTCTCTTTGTCTGTAGTTGGACGGGCTGGAGTTGTGACCTGCTGTAAGAAGCATCAGGAAGAAAAATTGACTAAACATAAATATCATTTATGTACATCAAATGACATGAGATAAAACAAGAAATACAAAATTTTGGCATTTTCATGTTATTGGCTCATACCTCGGTCAATGGATTTGCAGACATTATGGCTGCATCAATGCCTCTCTGCACTGACTCACAAACATGAGGAGTCTCTAGATTCAGCATCTGAAAATCAAGTTCAAGATTATTCAAACAAAATAAATACATAACGTTATTTTAAAAGTGCATAATGATTAGAAATGGTTAAATTTACCTCTGTAAAAGTGGTGGTTTGGCATCCAGGGGACCAAGGAAACCGTGGAGGTGCTGGTGACTGTTGAAATCATCAAATTGTCACAAAATAATATTACCTTTGACATATCTACAATAATTATGATTATGTGATAAATTACATACCTGCTGACTTGACCTCCTCTCATAACCCACCAATGGATGGCTAACGGAGGTAGGATGAAGACTCTGACCCTGGAATTTCATTGCGCAAACAATTACATACATTATTTTTGACTTATAATATAGATAATCATATAAAATTAATTACAAATTTCAAATAACAATATACTAAATCAAGATGAAACTTGTAACAAATTACCTAAGAGTCAATACCAAATGTATGCTATAAGAGATTGTCAGTGAGAACAAGATCATCCAATATGTCCTGCCCCTATGTCGTAGAGTCCTATCATGCCTCATGTGTCCCATAATCACATAGGGTCCCACTATTGCAAGTATGGATCTAACCGGTGTTGTCATTGATGTCAACATACTCCTGTTGCATCAATGATAAGGATTGGATGAGCTATGTGCTGAGGATATTGAGAAAATTAGTCTCATTCAGGAATAGTGAAGAACAATGATGACAGTAAGGTAAAAGTCTAAGATAGGATAAGGATCAGAGGATGCAGATCAAAGGGTTTGTAGATATGTGTCTTGAGGTGATCCAGTAAAGATTTCAGAGGTCTGCATGAAGATTTGAAGAAGTTGTGGCTGCTCAAGTAAAACTGGTTCCGGCAGGTGTTTAGAAGTGACAGAGTGACACAGATAGGTCTGGTGAGATCCCAAAATGCATTATCCTACTCTGTAGATTTAAGGGAGTCTTGAGGAAGTCCTTGTGGAGTGTCAACTCGATTGGTTAATGGTTTAAAGGTCCGCAAGCACCTATTCCTTTGTAACAGTGGTAACTGACTGTGTTCTTGAGGTTTCAAATGAAGGAGAGAAGGATTTCAGTATGCAGATGAAGTGTGGATATTCTTGGTGATTCAGGAAATCTTGTGGAGGTCTTTGGATCATGTCCAGTTCATGTTGGTGGTCTGCATTGAAGTTGGAGCTCACAATTGAGGAATAACTTCCAGATGATGGTGTTCTCCCTGAGACTGGCCGACCAGATGAGTTTTACATCTTGCAGATGTTCTTGTAGATGTTTTCCGACTTAGATGATTATTTCTAAGTTGATGTCTTGTATAAATAAAGGGTTGCGAAGTCATTTCAAAGGTGTCCTTATTGAGATGAGAGTGTGGTAGTGAGGAGAAGAGCAAAAGGCAGAGCAGAAGTATTGGGCTTAAATGGAACTGATTCAAGCATGGTGAAGATGCTATTTTCCAATTCAAGTAGGTGATACTTATTTCTTTGTAGACAATGTGTCTCTTGTAGGCAGTGAGCCTCTTGTGAGCAGTGTGCTCAGGTAGTGTTCCCTAATTGGAATGTGCCATTTTGTTCTTTCTATTCTTCTAACAGAGAATACAATCTTGGGTTAATCACCCTGTGGTTTTTCCCTTAAACAGGTTTTCCATGTCAAAATCTTGGTGTCTCATGTGTTGATGTGTTTCTACTCTTAATCTGTTACATTGTGTTTCCATGATTGATTTATTATTATACTGGTGAATTGCAAAGTAGAGTTAAGTGTTCAATTGGAAGAAAGTGTTACACAATTGATTCAGCCCCCCCTCTCAGTTGTGTGGCCTAAGTTTAACAATTGGTATCAAAGCCAAGTTCCTCTAAAAGGAGCTTAACTGTTTGAGGAGATCCAGGATGTCGTCTTACAAGAAGGATAGTCTGAAGTTTGATGGAACCAATTTTAATCTCTGGAAAGGTTACATGAAATGTCACTTGCAATGTATGGGAATGGCGTACTGGACCATGGCTACAACACAGTATGTACCTCCACAGGGTGGTCTGAAAACCCAAAATAAAATCATAGATGCTGAAAACAATCTGCAGACTACAGAGGCTCTTCTAAGCACATTATCTGATTCAGAGCTCTCAAATGTTCTTGACCTACCAACTGCTTTTGAGATTTGGCAAAAACTAGAACTTTTGCATGAACGAGACAAGTATGTTAAATGTGCAAGGTTACAGAGTCTAAAAGGGAAATTTGAAAATCTGAAGATGAGAGATGATGAAAATATTACTACTTTTATGCCAAGAGTAAATGCGATTGTTTGTGGAATTAAAAGTACTGTGGAGTCCTGGATGAAAATGAAATTGTTGGCAAAATTCTCAGATCCCTACTTGCTTACAAAATCAAGGCTGCTGCCATTGAAGAATTCAGAGCCCATACAACTGTCACAAGAGATCAATTGGCTGGATTGTTGGCAAAATTCTCAGATCCCTACCTGCTTACAAAATCAAGGCTGCTACCATTGAAGAATTCAGAGCCCATACAACTATCACAAGAGATCAATTCGCTGGAAAATTGGCTGCATTTGAAATGATAGAGTTTGGAGATGACCCTCCAAGACTGAATCTGCATTCAAAGCTAGTACCTCTGTTAAAGGTAAACAAAGGTTTGATCCGAGAGAGAATTCATCAAGGAAGCTGTCATGGTATGAAAAAGCAAGAAAAGATCTAGAAGAAGAAGTAGAAACTGCTCAACTTGAAGCCCTTATTGTAAAGAGGCTACCAAGAGGATCCAGTAAGTATGAAGGAAAATTACCTTTTAAGTGTTTTAACTGCAATAAGATTGGTCATTTTGCCTCAAGGTGTCCAGAAAGGTTTTCAAGGCAAAATCCTAACAAGCCAAGGTTCCAAAAGAACTGTTACTATGTACATGAAGATGATGATAATGGAGTAATAGATGATGAATCAGAGATAGGAAACAAATCCAGAAATGAATGGGTGTTCATTGCCATCAAGGAAGAAGATCCAATATCCTCTGTATCTGTCAATCATAAGACTGTGGAAAGAGCTCTGGCTGCCCAAGTTGAAGAGAAGGATGATTGGGTCATTGACAGTGGTTGCTCTCACCATGTGATAGGTGACAAAAATAAGTTCATAGATTTGGAAAGGTATGAAGGAGGAGTGGTAAAGTTTGGTGATAATTCTGCTGGTAGAATCAGAGGTAGAACTATTTCTCTTGATGGAAGAAACAAAACTGGTAATGTACTGTATGTTGAAGGTTTGAAGCACAATCTTCTCAGTGTTGGACAGTTGGTGGACAAAGGCTATGATCTCCAGTTGAAGAATGGAAAATGCAAGATCTTTGAAAGTTCTGGAATAGAGATTGCATCCGGTACTCAAACTAAAGGTAATATCTTTCACTTGGTTGGTACTGGTAAAAGTTGCTTATTTGTTCAAGTTGATCAGAGTTGGTTGTGGCATAGGAGGATGTGTCATGTGAATTTTGATAATATCATCAAGATAAGCAATACTCAGGCTGTAAGAGATCTTCCAAAATTGGTGAAACCTACTAACAGCTTGTGCAAAGAATGTCAGTTGGGTAAGCTAAGCAGAGTCACATTCAAAAGTAAGGAATTGTCTTCTACCAGATTATTGGACTTAGTTCATATTGATCTTTGCGGTCCAGTAAGAATCAGGAGTATTCAAGGTGATAGATACTTCAAGCTACTAATTGATGACTATTCTCGGATGATGTGGGTAACCTTTCTAAAAGAGAAATCAGAAGCTCTTAAGAAATTCAAAATATTCAAGGCTATGGTAGAGAATGAAACTGGATTAAAATTGAAGTGTCTGAGGTCTGATAGAGGTGGAGAATTCACATCTGGTGAGTTCATAGAGTTCTATGAGAAACATGGAATAAAGAGATAGTTGTCTGCTCCTAGGACTCCACAGCAAAATGGAGTAGTGGAAAGAAAGAACCGAACCATCCAGGAAGCATCTAGGACCATGCTGATGGAAACAAATGTTCCTCAGATCTATTGGAGAGAAGTTGTCAGCACTGCGGTCTATACTCTCAATCGAGTACAA
Organism: Cunninghamia lanceolata; assembly: GCA_027924645.1. NCBI lineage: Eukaryota > Viridiplantae > Streptophyta > Pinopsida > Cupressales > Cupressaceae > Cunninghamia > Cunninghamia lanceolata. The sequence goes on along the minus strand of BSBN01001272.1, from coordinate 10,386,939 downwards.
ATCAGAAGCAATACCAATAAGACTCCTTATGAACTTTGGTTTGGTATCACTCCTACTGTAAGGTATTTTAGAGTTTTTGGTAGCAAATGTTACATTAAAAGAGATGAAGATCTAGAAAAGTTTGATGCTAGAAGTGATGAAGGAATATTCTTGGGTTACTCTACTCAAAGCAAAGCATACCGGTGTTATAAAAAGAGACTGAGAAATATGATAGAAAGTACAAATGTGAAGGTTGATGAAGGAATTGAAAAACCCTCAAGATTTTATGAATATGACGAAGATGATCAAAATGGTGTTCTGACTCAAGGAGCCCAAGCCTCTTCTGAGATTTAGATCCAGATTGATCCGGTAAATCAGGAAGAAGAGACAAGTTTGAATGAGCCTGATCAAGAAGCAGAAATGTAAGAAACTCCCAAAGTGCCTAGGTATGTAAGACTAAATCACTCTAAAGATCAGATCATAGGTGATAAAAGCAAAGGTGTACAAACAAGAAGGAGAATTGCTCAAGATTTAGATGAGTATTGCCTGATTTCAAAGATTAAACCTAAGACAGTGAATGAAGCTTGCAATGATGAAAATTGGACTAAGCCAATGGAAGAAGATTTGATGCAAATTGAGAAAAATCACACTTGGGATCTTGTTCCCAGACCTAGAAACAAAAATGTGATTGGAACCAAATGGGTCTTCCGGAACAAACTAAATGAAGTTGGTGAAGTAATCAGAAATAAAGCCAGATTAGTTTGCAAGGGTTACTCTCAAATAGGAGTTGATTTTGAAGAAACTTTTGTTCCGGTGGCAAGAATTGAAGCAGTCAGATTATTTCTTGCTTTTGCTTCCTTCAAGGATTTCAAAGTGTATCAGATGGATGTCAAGTCTGCCTTGCTAAATGGTGATTTGGAAGAAGTGTACATTGAGCAATCGGATGGATTTCAATTATCTGATCATGGTGATATGGTCTGCAAGTTGAAAAAGGCAATGTATGGACTGAAGCAAGCCCCAAGAGCTTGGTATGAAAGATTGGATAAGCATCTTTTAAAGATTGGTTTCAACAAAGGTACTACTAACAGTAACTTGTATTTCAAAATTGATCATGAGAACATCTTGATTATTGAAGTGTTTGTTGATGATATCATTTTTGGAGGAAGAGATAGTATGTGTAAAACCTTTGCAAATTAGATGAAAAGTGAATTTGAGATGTCCATGCTTGAGGAAATAAATTTCTTCTTGGGTCTACAAATTACTCAAACAAAGAAAGGAATCTTCATTTCTCAGACCAAATATGTGAAAGAATTGTTGAAGAAATTTGGGATGGAAGACTCAAAGCTAATGAACACTCCCATGGCAACCAGATGTAAGATGAGCAAGGATGATGACTCTCCCAAGGCTGATCAGCAAAAATATAGGTCAATGATTAGAGGACTATTGTATCTTACTCAAACTAGACCAGACATTATGCAAGTTGTTGGTCTTGTTGCTAGATTTCAGGCTGATCCTAGAGAATCTCATGTCATGGCAATCAAGAGGATTTTTAGATATCTAAAAGGGGTAGTTGAGCATGGTCTGTGGTATCCTAGAGATCATGATTTCTCTCTTCATGCATATATAGATGCTGATTGGGCAGGTGACGTGGATGACTGGAAGAGTACCAGTGGTGGAGCATTCTTTTTGGGTAAGAGATTGGTTTCTTGGCTGAGCAAGAAACCAGAGACAATATCTCTGTCCACTACAGAAGTAGAATATATTGCAGCAGTAGGTAGTTGCACTCAAGTTTTGTGGATGAAGCAAATGCTAAGAGACATAAGAGTGGAGTATGAGGAGCCTATTACAATTTTCTGTGATAATTCAAGTGCAATAAATATATCTAAGAATCCAGTGTTGCATTCAAAGACAAAACACATATCCATCAAGTTTCACTTTTTGAGAGAGCAAGTGAACAAGAATGAAGTCAGATTGGAGTTTGTGCCTTCCAAGGATCAGATTACAGATATCTTTACTACCTCTACCTAAGGACTCTTTTGAGTAACTTAGGGAGAAGTTAGGGGTTATTGCCCCTCCGATAATGAAATAAGGTGCACTAATGTGCATCAGTCTGGTGGATATCATAGTCATATCTTGTGATCCAGACTGATGATAAGGAGCTACTACTTAGGGGGAGCAGTAGGTATGATTCTGAAGTGGTGAAATTGCAAGTATGTGCCCTTTGCCATTGATGTCAAAGGGGGAGAGAAGACATGTGAAAAACAAGTGGTTGTTGATCAAAGGGGGAGCAGTAAAGGGAAAGAAGACATGTGAATGGTTGTTGCTAATAGGGGGAGTTGTGATAGTAAGGAGAAGTTCTTGTCTTGATGATCAAAGCAGTTTTTCACATCATATGTTGCCATCAATGACAAAGGGGGAGATTGTTGTAAATATGGGTCTAACCGATGTTGTCATTGATGTCAACATACTCCTATTGCATTAATGATAAGGATTGGATGAGCTATGTGCTGAGGATATTGAGAAAATTAGTCTCAATCAGGAACAGTGAAGAACAGTGATGACAGTAAGGTAAGAGTCCAAGATAGGATAAGGATCAGAGGATGCAGATTAAAGGGTTTGTAGATATGTGTCTGGAGGTGATCCAATAAAGATTTTAGAGGTCCGCATGAAGATCTGAAGAAGCTGTGGCTGCTCAAGTAAAACCGGTTCCAGCAGGTGTTTAGAGGTGACAGAGTGACACAGATAGGTCCGGTGAGATCCAGAAATGCATTATCCTACTCTACGGATTTAAGGGAGTCTTGAGGAAGTCCTTGTGGAGTGTCAACTTGATTGGTTAATGGTTTGAAGGTCTGCAAGCACCTATTCCTTTGTAACAGTGGTAACAGACTGTGTTCTTGAGGTTTCAGATGGAGAGAAGGATTTTAGTATGCAGATGAAGTGTGGATGTTCTTGGTGATTCAAGAAATCTTGTGGAGGTCTTTGGATCGTGTCCAGTTCATGTTGGTGGTCCACATTGAAGTTGGAGCTCACAATTGAGGAATAACTTCCAGATGATGGTGTTCTCCCTGAGACTGGCCGATCGGATGAGTTTTACATCTTGCGGATGTTCTTGTAGATGTTTTCTGACTTAGATGATTATTCCTAAGTTGATGTCTTGTATAAATAAAGGATTGTGAAGTCATTTCAAAGGTGTCCTTGTTGAGATGAGAGTGTGGTAGTGAGGAGAAGAGTGAAAGGTAGAGCAGAAGTATTGGCATTAAATGGAACTAATTCAAGCATGGTGAAGATGCTATTTTCTAGTTCAAGTAGGTGATACTTATTTCTTTGTAGACAGTGTGTCTGTTGTAGGCAGTGAGCCTCTTGTGAGCAGTGTGCTTGGGAAGTGAGCCCTAATTGGCATGTCCCATTTTGTTCTTTCTATTCTTCTAACAGAGAATACAATATTGGTTTAATCACCTCGTGGTTTTTCCCTTAACTGGGTTTTCCATGTCAAAATCTTGGTGTCTCATGTGTTGATGTGTTTTTGCTCTTAATTTGTTGCATTGTGTTTCCATGATTGATTTATTATTATACTGGTGAATTGCAAAGTAGAGTTAAGTGTTCAATTGGAAGAAAGTGTTATACAACTAATTCACCCCCCCTCAGTTGTGTGGCCTAAGTCTAACACCTACATGCATTGCACAAATGTGGGGACACGTGATGCCTACTACTCTCACCCTCATCGGCCTGGGTAAGATCATCAACATGCTGTGATAGAGTTTGTGTGAGAATAATCAATGAATGTAAAGTCTCCAACTCAACACTCTCCTTCAAAGCCAAAGGGAGTGACCTACATTCTGGCCTCGCTCGGGGTATAGGCACATGGTCTTCATCTCACTGAGCCTCGGGTCTATCTTGGGCAGAGCCACCACCTCTACCCTGGAACTCATGAATGTCAAAATAATTTAGAATCTTGTTGAGGACGAACTCGCAAGAGTTTCCTCAAGAAATATTGTGGTACCTCATCATTGTTGTATGGGCACTCATCAAAGATCATGTACCATCTATCCCAAAAGTTTCAGGATATTTCTTCATTCCTACACCAATGTATAGGAAACCATTTACAACTTTCTTCTAATCTTTGGCCGGTTTTAGAATTAATAAAGTGTGCACATAATTGAGATTTTGTAATTTTTTATTCTTGACTTGTTCATATGACAACTTGTTGGCATAATATTGTCGACTCCTCTCCCTATAGTCTTGGAATTCAGTGATTTGTTTTGTCACCAAATTTGTGTGGGAAACAATCTCCTGTAGTGATTTTGCAAGTGTTCTCCTATGATCAGTGGTTCCACTTGGATTGTTTAGGGTTTGAATAATAGTTTGAAGATGTTTCTTATTTTCTTCTATTATCCCTAGGTATTGTTCTTGATTATCCCTTACATGAAAAGGAGGTGAAGGTGGGTTTTGAGGGTTTGGAGAATTTTGGGGGTTGTATTCACCCTCCTCAGTTGGATTTAGGTTTTATCTTTCTCCAATAACTATAAAATCAATATAAAAATAAATCAAACATTGCAAAACTCAAAAATTATTCTCAAACTAACAAAATCAATCAAACCCTACCTTCTTCATGTGCTGGATCCTCCAAATTTGCACAACGTTGTCTTTGGCAGTGAGGTGGGATTGTGAATTTTTTGTTTTCTCTATTACACTTGATTCATTAGCCTTTTCTTCAATGTGATTGTAGTTTTTCTTGTTTGCTTTACTACTGTGAGGAGAAATGGTCGTGGCGTGAGTGAGTAGAAATGTTTTTTTTTTTGTTTATGCAAAGCAAAATGCGAGCGCATTATAACGCACTCGCGTTTTGTTTTAATTTTGGAGATGGTGGCGACTTTTTGGTCCCCCATCTCCTTGCATTTATCCACCTCTAAAATTGCAAGCATAAAGATTAACCCCTAAAGTAGAACATAACTATTGCTCTATGACAACTCAAACATCACCACTACCATAAATAATAGGGACTTGTTGAACACCATGAAGTGCTAAGGGGGGGTGAATCAACACACGCTAAAACTTAAAAAAATATTTGCAAATAAAACTGAATAACTTAAAGAGCAAATAGTAAATCATGCAACACAAGAATCAACACATAGACACCAAGATTTTTTACATGGAAACCCAAAACTGGGAAAAACCACAATGAGTGTTAACTCACAATATGATGCTCACTACTATATAAATGTTTACAACTTTGTTTTAGGGCTACAACCCAAGGAAGCTACAACTCCTTGTTGACCTTATTTTAGGGCTACAACCCAAGGAAGCTACTACTCCCTGAAATAAGCTTACTGCTACAAGGAATTTCAATGATAAACAAAACTATGAACTACTATGAAGAAGGCATCTAACTCATGCTGAAATTGCAGTCATCTTTTTCATACAATTACTCCATCATACTGATTCTACAAACTTCTTATTTCTTGTTCTACTTTTTCATATTCACATTCACATCTACACCTCACAAATGACTTTGATCTCCTATAAATACCCTCTACAACACTTCAAGACATTGATCAAGTCGACACTATAAGAACCTTTAGATGAAAAGTGTAACCCTTCAAAGGTCAACTTCAATACATACAATATGTTAAGGAAACTTGTCACAAACCTTAGGACTTCATGAAAGGATTCAAGGAGCATTACTTCACATCTTCCAAAGTCAAAACAATTGATCAGGATCCATCGCATATGATAGGAACTAGTCTGTCGGCCCAAACTATACAAACACTGCTAACTATTTATCTTCATACCACCAGGGAGAAGCCAAAAACATCATGCGGATCAAGAATTCAACATTGTACCACCTCAACATCATTCAACCATCTTTCTATTGAAGTATCAGATCAATCTATACATCTGCAAGACAAGATATATGATAAACTACTAGAAACTGAGTATTCCAGACTAATTGTGATGCTCCACTATTCAAGATATGGTATTGTGGTACATCAAAACCCTGAAACCTTTAGAGATGAACTTAAACATTATTACATGCATACTCCTAGATCTACACATCTTCATCTATCATTTTCAGAGAAAAACAAAGGCTAGACTAAGGTATACTAGAGTCCAGGGAACAAGGATATACAACTCTTCTTTAATTGACTTACATATCTTGTGTGGTACCAAAAACAAGAGATATTTGTGTGTGATTCAAACTTGAGGCACATTGGAGCATGTAGAACCTCCACACAATCTTTTATGGCTGATCTATATGTATTTCATCTTCTACAAATACTCAAACATGTGCTTTGAGGCTTCCAAAATAGTTTGTATAACCTCTATTACTTGAATACTGACCTTGCAGACCACTAGACCACTTGAAGCTTCAGTATATCATACCTTATACATCTCTGAGCTTGTCCTCAAAACTACATGACCAAACAATTTCTTCCAGAAGAATGCAGAGCATTCCAATAGGTCTTTACCATTGCTTTACTCTGTCTAAGTAGTAATCGGTACTCTATCACTTGTAACTTTTTTTTTTGAAGGTGTGGTAACTTGAAATCTTGAATATATCATGTTAATATTAGGATAGGCTTATCTTTTGAACCACAAGACTAAATCTTTCTTTGTGGAGAAATGTGGACCAAAATATTGTGACTCTACCTTAGGATATGCACTATGAATGCCTTAGTCAAATTTCTACTACTTATTACTAAGTGTGGTACTCCAAGCTGAGCAGATATACATGTAGGAATATAGGAAACATATTAGGACATAAGTGTTTACCTCCGCATCATGCTTAGATACAAGATTGATCACTGCATCATACTTAGATAAGTTTCTCTTCTTTTGGTCTGTCTTGCCTTAGACATGCTGACCCCTTGACTTTAACTAAGTCAAACCGTCTCTCTCAAATCTTCCATTGTCCATCAGCTTCTTCTTCTTCTATACACAACCTATATACAATTTTTTCCTTATATTGCCATACACTATGTTGACATCAATGACAACACATATTGCCAACAATCTCCCCCTTTGTCATTGATGGAAACATATACTCCCCCTTTGACATGAAGGACAAAGGGCCTAATATCCTCTACTTATATCAATTCAAAACCTATATAGACTCCCCCTTACAAAATGATTTCTACAAATTGTACTCCCTTGAGAAAGAGATACCTCAAAAATAGATGTTATGTGTATAATATGACACTACTGTCCTCCACAAGATTATATATATCAAAATTTGTCTTATTTATATTACTCTTACAACTTGTTTAGAAGGTATAATAGCTTTGTAAATTACCTTAGTTGCGTGAGAGTGGATGTCCAGTTGGTACTTTCTGAGGAAAGCATTTAATTTTGGCATTCACATTTCATTCATAGTTCTTTAGCTTCTTCTATAGTGCTTGGAGTTTTCATCTTTAGATCAACCTTTTCTACTTCCCCTAGTAAACCAGACAATGAAGCAAGTCTTAGATTTACTACTTCCCTCAATTGACCAAATTGTTTCTTCAAATTTTCTCTTTAGTCATGTAATTGAGACAATTGTGCATGAAGATTTTCAACTTGTGCCCTGATTACCCCATTCTTGTCCTTTGACAAGTCATATGTTTTAGCCAATTTAGAGATTTGTGACTCAATGGAGTCAATCTGAGCTTTGATACTCTTTGTGGAACTTGGCCATTTTAGGTAGAACAGATACAATGTTGTGGCTTCATCAATGCAATTATTAAGTTTCTTCAAGTTTTCTTTCAATTTATTGTGTGCCTTAGCACATTTATTAGTCATCTCAGCCGTCTTCTTATCATTTATTCTTTTTGCTACCTCTTGTTCTACTTTCTGCTCAATGTAGGAAGAATGATCTTTGAAAGAATCCATTAATAACTTAGACTTTTTCTCTAGAGGCACAGAGGAATTAATGATCACCTTTGGTAACCCTTCTTGAATTACCTTCACAGCATCCTCAACCACACTGGATTTCTTCAAGTTTTTTTGTAAAAATTCTTTCCTTGCTGAGGCATGCAATGTCACCAAGCTGCAGTTTGTGAAGGGGAAAAATATTTGCCAAATCAATTTGTCCTTCACGAGTGGGAATTTGTAGTAGTTGAGGGGTAATTACTGGTTGAAATTGTATTTACAAGTCAAATAGGTCTTTGAGCGAATCTATCTCTTAAGCACCTTGACCTATGTTTTCTATTCCTTCTAATTCATCCTTGACTTGCTCTTCCTCCTCTGTTTCTTCCTTATCCTCTTTATTTTCCTTTTTCTTATCACTCTTTTCCTTTTCTTTTTGTTTCTCCTTGGGATTATCTTCTTTCTTTTTCTCCTCATTCCCTATATTCTCTGGAGGAGAATTATCATACTCTTTATTGGAATCAGTGTTCCTTGGAGGAGAAGTACTATCTTTATCCTGTCCTTTTGTGTTTTGTGACTCAATATTTTTTGGAGGAGCTGAATTTATTTTATCTTAACCCTCTGTGTTTGGTGCTCTAGTATCCTCTAGAGGAGCAATCTCCTCATTCTTCTCAGCCTTGTCACTTCTTTCCTCATTTCCTGTAGAGGCAGACTGATTAGATATATCTTCAATAATTCTCACATCAATTTTCATCTCCTTAAGAATTTCAGCAGTTTTCTTTAGTGTTTCCTTTTCCAATCTCTTTATTTCTTCCTCATCATTTGACATTAGAATATTCAATCTCCTTTTAGTTCTGAACTCTTTTGCTAGAATTTTAGATACTTTGACTTTTTCTTCCTTAGAGATGGAGGCACAAACTTTTTCAACTGCCCATTTCTTCATCTCAACTTCTTTACCCATAGCTTCATTTCTCCTTTTAGTAAGAACTTCACCAAGGCTTTCAGGCAATTGATCTATAATATTAATTAAGGCCACATTGTAGGCTCCCATATACTTGATTATTGCTTCCTCAATAGTAGATTTGTCATTGGAAGGCCTTTCATCATAAAGTTCTACAACTTCCTTTAGAGCACCATATTCTGTGATTACATTTATTGTTGCCTCAAGCTGCAAGGGAACATAGTCAGGTTTCTTGACCTTTTTTTCTTTTTTGTTTCCTTTTTCTTTTGAAGACTCTCCCTTTTCAACTTCTTCATTTGTTATTTTCTTCCTCTTCAGTGCTTCAACTTCTTCTTTCTCTTCTTCAACTTCAACATCTTCAATGTTCACAGGATTAATCTTCCCTCCTCTTGCCTAACTTTCTATCTTGGCTTCTTCTTTTTTGTGGTTTCAGTTTACATTGGGATCTTAGGAGAACTTCTTCTGATAGGTAATTGTGATGATCTAGAGGGAACAGAAGAGGTAGTTGTAATAGGTATTGATTTGCTTGTTCTTCTAGACATTTATGTAGTGGGAAGAGTTTATGCCTCTCCTAAAGAGCCTTCTAGAGACTTGAGTATGTCTTCTAGGTCAGATTTCATTTTCTCTGCCCTAGCCTCCACCTTTTATGCATTCTCCTCTACCTCCCTTCTAACAAATTTATTAATAATTTCATCATAGGTGCCAAACCTTCTAGTAGAGGGATCCTTTGGCTTGCTGAGTAACATGTCAGTAAATCCCACAAATCAAACTCAGGAACCTCATATGGAAAAGTTGTAATCCAAAAGGTCCTTGGCCTTTCAACAATATCTATAACAATTAGTGTTGCCATGATAAAAACTTCAGGAATTAGGGGTTTACCAGTGAAAATGAGAAATACTTGAAAGTGTAGTGAATAGGGTTTGCACAAGTGCTCTACTGATAATCTTCTTCTCTTCTTTTGCTCTTCAACACACTTAGCTTCAATCAAATGAGATAAAAAATGATCAAACATTGCCTGTATAGTCTTCTCACCAACCAAATTTGCTCCCCATTAAACGAATTCTTTGTTTTGAACTAATCTATATTATCTTATGTAGAATCTCATCATTACTCAACAATCCTCTTTAAACCATTCAACTGCTTTGGAAATTTGATCAAAACTTTTCATATCATCATCTTAACATGTTCATATCATTTTTGGCTAGAATCCTGAGGATTTCAGCATCTTATTCTTTCAGAGGTTTTGAAGAAACTTGCAATTGTAACTCCCCCTGAATCAGTACCTTCACTTTTAGTAATCAGAGGATCCATCTGCACTAGGCAGATGTCTGAAAACTTCACATTCTTCCTTCTTCTTCCATACTTTGCTCATTTCCTTCTTTTGTTGAACAATAGCAATCTTTCTCTGAGTAGCAAAGGACCTTGCACTCTTTCTCCTACAAAACCTTGCAATGTGTCCTTTTTTATTGCAATTATGGTAGGTGGTATTGGACTGTAGAGCATACTCTCCTCTTCTAACATTAGATCTACAGTCAACAGCCTTATGGCCATATTTGTTACATGTGTAATAGTAGCCATAGAAGAATTGAGGAGTCCTACCATTGTTCTTGCCCATGAATCCATTCCTTATTACTTTGCTTTTGTATCCATTAGTCTTATGATTAACTTTGTTGCAAGCATGACATTGACCATGAGCATTGTACCTAGAAGGCCTAAATGAATTATGATTCATCTTGCTTCTACATTCTATAGACTTATGACCAATCTTATTGCAAGTATAACACCTTACAACATTTTGATTCTTCTTACATCTACAATCAACAGCTTTGTGGCCAAATTTAATACAAGCATAGAAGATACCATTGAAAGCTTGAGGATACTTGATAGAAATAGTTTGTTTAGATGCAAGCTTTCTAAAATTCTTCTTCTTATTTGTCCTTTGTCTCCAGACTAGAATGAATTCATCTTGTTTTGTATCTCTAGAGGCACTCTTCTTAGGATCTTCAGTATAGACCTCTTCCTTCTTTGGTTTAGACTTTCCTTCTAATTGGAATTTATCATATAAATTTGCAGAAGCACTGATCATAGGACTTTTTTCCTTTTCAAAACCAAGGCTTGATTTTTCTTTTGTTGGGTTTTGAGAGTTAATTATCTCATCAAGAATTTTAGATCCTCCTTTCAGTTTTAGTCATTTATCAATCTATTTTTTTGTCTTTTCCAGTTCTTTCCTTAGAGTGATAACTTCTTCCTCAAGTTTTGAACATTCACCTGCTTTCTCATTGAGCTTGATATTTAAGCAATTTTGAATCCTCTTGCCTTCTTCAATGATGACCTTCAAATTAGAGATCATGTCTTCTACCTCCTTGAGCTTAATGTCACCTCCTTTATCTCCTTCTATTGGAGTTTTTAGTTTGCCAATTTCTTCTTTTGATTCTTTGGCCTTTGTCTTCAACTTGTCAATTGTCTCCTTTTCTTTCTCAAGCATTTCTTCATATTCTATGTTTAGTTCTCTTGCTTCATCTAGCTCATCAAGGGCTGACTTCAGTTCTCCTTCAAGGTCTACCTCACACTCATTTGGATCAAGGTCCCAACCTTCAGGTTCCATTGTTTCTAGATCTAGTTTCAGGACAAATAGATCATTGTCCATAGCTTCATATTCCATGTGTTCAAGTGCAAGATCTACCTTAGTTGTTAGGCTTCTGAAAGGTACTTAGCTCTGATACCAATTGTTGAACACCATGAAGTACTGAGGGAGGGGGGTGAATCAACACACACTAAAACTTAAATAGAGATTTGTAGATAAAATTGAATAACTTAGAGAACAAAAAGTAAATCATGTAACACAAGAATCAACACATAGATGTACCAAGATTTTTTACGTGGAAAACCAAAACTAGGAAAACCCACAGTGAGTGTTAACTCACAATATGATGTTCACTACTATATAAATGTTTACAACTTTGTTTTAGGGCTACAAGACAAGGAAGCTACTACTCCCTGAAATAAGCTCACTGCTACAAGGAATTTCAATGATAAACAAAACTATGAACTGCTATGAAGAAGACATCTAACTCATGTTGAAATTGCAGTCTTCTTTTTTGTACAATTACTCCATCATACTGAGTCTACACACTTCATATTTCTTGTTCTACTCTTTCATATTCACATTCACATCTACACCTCACAAATGACTTTGATCTCCTATAAATACCCTCTGCATCACTTCAAGACATTAATCATGTTGGCACCATAAGAACCTTTAGATGAAACATGTAACCCTTCAAAGGCCAACTTCAATACATACAATATGTTAAGGAAACTTGTTGTGGACCTTAGGACTTCATGAAATGATTCAAGGAGGATTACTTCACATCTTCCAAAGTCAAAACAATTGATTAGGATCCACCGCATATGACATGAACTAGTCTGTCGGCCCAAACTATACAAACACTACTAACTGTTTATCTTCATACCACCGGGGAGAAGCCAAAAACATCATGTGGATAAAGAATTCAACATTGTACCACCTCAACATCATTCAACCACATTTCTACTGAAGTATCAGATCAATCTATACATCCACAAGACAAGAGATATAATAAACTACTGGAAATAGAGTATTTCAGAATAACTGTGATACTCCACTATTTAGGATATGACATTGTGGTACATCAAAAACCTTGAAACCTTTAGAGATGAACTTAAAAATTATTACATGCATACTTCTAGATCTGTACATCCTCATCTATCATTTCCAAAGAAAAACAAAGGCTAGACTAAGGTATACTGGAGTCCAAGGAACAAGGATAAACAACTCTTCTTTAACTGACTTACATATCTTGTGTAGTACCAGAAATAAGAGATATTTATGTACGGTTCAAACTTGAGGCATATTGGAGCATGTAGAACCTCTGCATAATCTTTTATGGCTGATCTATATGTATTTCATCTTCCGTAAATACATAATCTCTATTACTTGAATGTTGACCTTGTGGACCACCGGACCACTTGAAGATTTAGTTAGCATACCTTATACATCCTTGAGATTGTCCTCAAAACAGCATGACCAAACAATTTCTTCCAGAGGAATGCAGAGCATTCTAATAGGTCTTTACCCTTGCTTTACCTTGTCTAAGTAGTAACTGGAACTCTGTCACTTGTAACTTTTTCTATTGAAGGTGTGGTGACTTGAAATATTGAATATATCATTTTAATATTAGGATAGACTTATCTTCTGAACCGCAAGACTAAATCTTGCTCTGCGGAGAAATGCGGACCAAAACATTGTGACTCTGCCTTAGGATATGCATTGTGAATGCCTTAGTCAAATATCTCCTACTTATTACTAAGTGTGGTACTCCAAGATGATGAGATATACATGTAGGAATACAGGAAACATGTTAGGACATAATTGTTTACCTCCACATCATGCTTAGACACAAGTTTGATCACTGCATCATACTTAGATAATTTTCTCTTCTTCTAGACTATCTTTCCTTAGACATGCTGACCCCTTAACTTTAACTAAGTCAAACTATCTCTCTCAAAGATCTTCCATTGTCCATCAGCTTCTCCTTCTTCTATACATAGCCTCTATACAAGTTTGTCCTTATATTACTGTACACTATGTTGACATCAATGACAACACATATTTCCGATGGGATCACCACTGGTACATGCCAAAAATAATAATTCTTAATCAAAAGGCATGAAGGAGGACCCAAAGCCAACACTTGAAACAACCAGAAGAATCAAATCAAAATTCCAACCAAACTAAAAGGACAAAAATAGTCATTTCATGCAATGGAGGATTTCTTGCATGATAGAAAAATCTAGAATTTTCTTGTTTTGAAGTTGGTGAAATTTTAATTTGATAAGATGCAACTAATGACCAATCTTTAATTTTTCTTTGAATCTCATTGTAATTGTGTAGAAAGAGAAATAATTTGGAAAAGCACCTTAGAGGTGTTCAGAGATGTTATATTGCAGATTTTGTTCTTTGGTTCATTGTGAGGAAAAAGTTGTGTTCACCAGTGTGCGGACAGTGTTTCTGAGTTATGCAGAAGTGTCTAGGAGAAATTGTTTTGCTCCGCATTTCTTTGCAGATTTTTTTTCTAGATTTACGGTTTTGGATTCATGCTTATAAGGTCTATATATTTCTTCCGTTCAAGTGGTTCATGGTTTGGTGCTCTGTAAGTACATTTCTTAAGTTGCAGTTGATGACAGAGTATGATATAGTTGGTTAAGTACTTCGGTGTGAACTTTATTCAGGTGAAAGATGTTACAGAGTATTTTGTTGGTTTTCAGGTGCTTGTGGATGTTTCTAGATCATGTTCAAGGTTGGAGCATGGTCCGCATGTCATCTTTCAGTCTTGAGGAAGCATGCACTTAAAAGTTCGTAGTGTTAACACTAATTGCGGTTGTGCTTCATTGATTGTGAAAGCATGTTGAAGCATGTAAGAGTGGATTTAGGTTCATGCTAAAGCATGATGTGGTCTACATTCATTCCTTTCCTTTGTGAGAATGTTTTGGTCTAGACCTAATTTGAATTTTATAGATTAAGATGTGTTGCTGACCTTGGAGAATGTTTTCAAGGTTAATGATGGTATAAATAAGTGTTAAGGGTTTGTGAATATGGGCATGCATGATGGATATGATGTATGTGATGTGAATTTGAACAGTTTAGTGAGAGATTTCATGTTTTAGGCTACTGGATGCAGTGAGCAGAAGGTGTCTACTATTTTTTAGTGTTGTTGCGAAGGTGATGTTTGTGTTATGGTGAATATTGAGCTTCATTGGAACTGAACTTCATGCATAGGTTAGATGCAATTATATCAGTTCATCCTTGGTAGTGAGTCTCTTCTTCTTCTATCTCTTTCTTCTGGACAATGAGTCCTTTAGCAGTGAGCCTTTCTTTGTTTTGGGTAGTGAGCCTTTTGTAATTCGGTATTACTACTACTTTATATTATGAGCTAATCCTCACCATGGTTTTTCCCTTCTTGGGTTTTCCACATAAAATCTGGTGTTGTCTTGTGTTTGGTGCTGTTATGATTCAGTTTCTATTATTTTCTTAATAATCACAAGTTTAAAGGTTAATGTGGATTTGAATGTTTGTGAGGGTTTAAAATTTTTGATGCAACTAATTCACCCCCCCTCTCAGTTGTCTTGTGCATTCAACAATTGGTATTAGAGTCAATTCCTTTGAAGAAAGATTAATAGCTTGAGGTAGATCTGGGATGGTGCACAAGAAGTAGATTCCCTTGTTTGATGCATCAGACTATGCACTCTGGAAGGTAAGGATGGAAGCCTTTCTAATTGATCTTCGCTATGAGATCTAGAAATCCATTAGGTCTAATTACATTGTACCTGAGAATGGTATAAATTCTGATGAAGAGATCAAAGATGCTCAAATAAATGGTAAGGCAAAACATTCTCTTTTAACTGGTCTTACTAATTATGAGTTGGTGAAAGTTGTGAATTCGAAAACTACTAATGATATTTGGAAAAAGTTGGTGATGATAAGGTCAAACAAACTAAAATGTAGAATTTGAAGCTCACATTTGAGACCATGTGAATGTCTGAAGATGAAAACATTACAAGCTACTTATAGAAGGTGGATGAAGTTGTCAATGGCATCAAAGGACTTGGTGGAAATATAGATGATAAAGAAGTGGTATTGAAGGTACTCAAAACTCTTCCTAAAGCTTACACTCATAAGGTTTCTTCTATTGAAGAATTACAAAATTTGAATCAGTTCACCAAAGATCAGTTGTTTGGCATCTTAACTGCTTTTGAAATAAGAGAGTTTGGCACAACTAGTGGAACTGCAAAGGATGAGACCGTTTTAAGGCTAGCAAATTAGAGAAGATTGTGGAATCAAATCTGGAAGACCTTGATGAAGTGGAAACTAACTTTGTGAGAAGGATGAAAAAGGGTACTAGAAAGTTTAGTGGTAAGTTGCCTTTCAAATGTTTCAATTATGGAAAAATAGGTCATTATGCTTCAAGATGTCCAGATAGAGCTCTGAGAATTCAGAATAGGGAAAACAAAGGTAATATGGTTAAGAAAAGTTACTATGTTAGAGAAGATGCAAGTATTTCTGATGATGAATCTAATTATGAGGATGATAATGATAATGAATGCTTATTCATAGCCCTAAGAGATGAATTGTTACTGTTAACACTGGAAGCTATGTGAAGGAAAAGAGTTAAGAAGCAAGTACTAACCCTAAAGGCATTGTAATGTCTACTTTTCATGCCAGAAGAGAAAAAGATGACTGGGTCATTGATAGTGGATGCTCAAATCATATGATAGGTGATAAGAGTAAGTTTGTTAAACTTGAAAAATATGATGGTGGAGTAGTTAGGTTTGGTGATGATGCAGCTGCTAAGATTTGTGGAAAAGGTTCAATCAATTTTGATGGAAAGCATAGCTCACTGATGATGTCCTTTATGTCAAAGGTTTAAAGCAGTCTCTTGAGTGTTGGACAAATGTGTAGCAAGGGTTACATTCTTATGTTTCAAGATGATGGCTGTGAGATTAGAAAAAGCTCTAGAACAGTGATTGTTGTTGGAAAGAGGACATGTGGAAATGTTTATCATCTCAAAGGTGGTGATAGTTATTGCTTTATGACTCAGATTAGTGAGAGTTGGCTATGGCATAGGAGATTTTGTCACATCAGTTTTGATAGCTTGGTAATGATAAGTTTAGTTCAAGCTATGAGAGATCTGTCAAAGATTACAAAGCCCATCAATGTTGTCTATAAGGAATGTCAGATTGGAAAGCAAACAAGAAGAAGCTTCAAATTCAAGGATTAGTCATCTACCAGACTATGAGAATTGGTACATATAGAGCTTTGTGATCCTACCAGAGTAAGGAGTTTTCAAGGTGACAGGTATTTTATGTTATTTATTGATGATTGTTCTAGAATGACATGGGTCACTTTTCTGAAGGAAAAATCACAAGCCCTAGACAAGTTTAAAGCCTTTAAAGAAATGGTTGAAAATGAAATGGATATGAAGATCAAATGTTTGAGGTCTAACAGAAGTGGAGAATATACTTCTAATGAGTTTAACATGTTTTGTGAGGATCATGGGATAAAGAGGCATTTATCTTCCCCTAGGACTCCTCAACAGAATGGAGTGATTAAAAGGAAGAATAGGATTGTTCAAGAAGCTACAAGGACAATGATAAAAGAAACAAACCTGCTAGAAGTCTACTGGAGAGAAGCAATTTAGACTGTTGTCTACCTACATAACAGAGTACAAGTAAGAGCAAATGACACAAAGACTCCCTATGAGCTATGATATGGAAGGATTCCTACTGTTAAATATTTCAAATTTTATGGAAGAAAATGCTATATTAGAAGAGATGAAGAACTAGGAAAGTTTGATGCAAGGTGTGATGAAGGTATCTTCCTTGGGTATTCTACTAGAAGCAAAGCTTACCAGTGCTACAACAAAAGGCTAAGAAAAATTATTGAAAGTGCTAATGTTAAGGTTGATGAAGATATACAAAAGATTTTAGAGGTTAATGAATATGAATCAGATGAGTCTTCTTGCAGAGAAGAAGAAGAAACTAAAGAAAAATAAGTACATCCTAAAGAACAAGAAGATCTAGAAAGGATCCCTAAAACTCCCAAGTATGTGCAGAAGCATCACTCTGAGGACCAGATCATTGGTGATAAGAGCAAAGGTGTATTGACAAGAAGGAGAGCTGCTGAAGAACAAGTAAATCTATGTCTACTTTCTAAAGTTGAACTTAAAATAGTGGTTGAGGCATGGAAGGATGAGTATTAGATCAAGGCTATGGAAGAAGAACTTTAGTGTAGATTGAGAAGAATCAAACTTGGGAACTTGTCCTAAGACTAGATAACAAAAATGTAATTGGAACTAAGTGGGTATTCCAAAATAAATTGAATGAGAATGGAGAAGTGGTAAGGAACAAGACAAGACTTGTGTGTAAAGGCTACTCACAAGTGGAAGGAATAGACTATGAGGAAACTTATGCTCCGGTGGCAAGAATGGAGGCCATTAGGATGTTTTTGGATTTTGTAGCACATAAGGATTTCAAAGTATATCAAATGGATGTGAAGTCTGCTTTCTTGAATGGTGAGTTGGAAGAGGGAGTGTACATAGAGAAACTGGAAGGATTTCAATTGTCAGATAAGCTAGATATGGTTTGCAGGTTGAAGAAGGCACTATATGGATTGAAGCAAGCCCCCAGAGCTTGGTATGCAAGGCTAGACAGGTATTTATTATATCAAGGATTCAATAAAGGGTTTGCAGATATCAATATATACATCAAAGTAAGTGGAGATCAAATTTTGATTATGGAAGTGTATGTAGATGATATAATCTTTGGTGGAAATGAAGGTATGTGTAAGAATTTTGTAGGTGAAATGTAGAAAGAATTTGAAATGTTAATGTGTGGGGAAATTCAAACTTCTTCCTTGGCTTATAGATCAATCAGACAAATAAGGGTATTTTCATTTCTCAATCAAAGTATGTAAAAGAGTTGTTAAAGAAGTTTGGAATGGAAGATTCTAAACTAGTTTATACTCCTATGGTTACTGGTTGTAAGTTGAGAAAGAATGAAGAATCTCCTAAGGCTGATCAGAGCAAGTACAGATCAATTATTGGAGGATTACTATATATGACTGCTACTAGACCAAATATTATGCATGTAGTCTATCTTATGGCTAGATTTCAAGCATATCCTAGAGGGTCACATGTTATGGTAGTGAAAAGGATATTCAAATATTTGAAGGGCACTTCTAATCATGGCTTGTGGTATCCAAAAGATACTGACTTTACACTAAGTGCTTATACAGATGCAGATTGGGTCAGCTGTGTAGATGACAAGAAAAGTACAAGTGGTGGTGCATTCTTTCTTGGATACAGATTGGTGTCTTGGCTAAGGAAGAAATAATATTCAATGTCTTTATCTACTGTAGAGGCAGAATATATTGTTGCAGCATAATGTTGTACATAGGTGTTATGGATGAGACAAACCTTGAAGGATATCAAAGTTGTGTATGATGGGCCAATTTCTATTTTCTATGATAATACAAGTGCTATTAACATTTCAAAGAACTTGGTGATGTATTCAAGGACAAAGCATTTTTAAATTAGGTATCACTTTCTGAGAGAAAAGGTTGCAAAGAATGAAGTGTAGCTTGAGTATGTGCTTACAAAGGATCAAGTTGCTGACATATTCACTAAGTCTCTTCCTAAGGATACATTTGAGTATCTCTGGGAGATGTTAAGGGTAATTGCCCCTTCTTCTTTAAACTAGATGCATAAGGAGATGCATCAATCCAATGGATTTCAAGATTCATTCTTTTTTTGGATTGATGATTGGAGGCTACCTCTCAGGGGGAGTAGGTAGTGGTCATGATGATTGTTGTAGTCAGGGGGAGTAAGAGTTGATACAGTTTGGTGTGCACTCCTAAGGGGGAGTATTCAAAGCAGTGAAAAGAAAAGATCATGTGACTTGATAAGAGTGAAAGTAGAGGTGTGTCACCCTTTGCCATTGATGTCAAAGGGGGAGAGAGAGCAATGTCAAAAAGAAAAGAATTAGTAATCAAAGAGAGAGTAAGATATGTAAAATAAAGGGGGAGAATAAGAAACTAAAGAAGATAGGTGCAGAGTTGTATCTTGATGGTTTTTCACATTATGTGTTTCCATCAATGACAAAGGGGGAGATTGTTTCAAGTATGTGCTAATCGGTGTTGTCATTGATGTCAACAAGCTTGTGTTGTCATTGGTGTCAACTGTGTCAAGAGTATGAGTAGTTTGTGTTGTGCAGAGATGAGGATATGAACTATTGCTAAAGACAATTTGGTTACTTTGTAGAGGAGTTGAATATGTTGAGAATATGCTTTTGTTGTTTGGTTTCCAAGTGCTTTTGAGAAAATTTAATTAATAAAGGAAACAATGTGTTGAAGATGTGTTCTGGCTTAACAGAGTTGTGATCGCGTTTTGCTCCGCATTTCTTCCTCATTGAAGATATGCTCTTGTGGTTTGAATATGTTGTTTAGAGGTGTTCAAATATGTTATATTCCATGTTTTGTGCTCCATTTCATTGCATAGAGAAATTTGTGTTCACCAGTGTGCGGACAGTGTTTCTGAGTTATGTAGAAGTGTCTAGGAGAAACTGTTTTGCTCCGCATTTCTCCATAGATTTGTTTCTAACTTTGCGGTTTTGGATTCATGCTTATAAGGTCTATATATTTCTTCCATTCAAGTGGTTCATGGTTTGGTACTCTATAAGTACATTTATTAAGTTTCAGTTGATGACAGAGTATGATATAGCTGGTTAAGTACTCTGGTGTGAAGTTTCTTCAGATGAAAGATGTTGCAAAGGATTTTGTGGTTTTCAAGTACTTGTGGATGTTTCTAGATCATGTTCAAGCTTGGAGCATGGTCCACATATTGTCTTTTGGTCTTGAGGAAGCATGCACTTAAAAGTTCATAGTGTTAACACAAGTTTGGCTGACTTGGTTGTTTACACTAATTGCAGTTGTGCTTCATTGATTGTGAAAGCATGTTGAAGTGTGTAAGAGTGGATTTAGGTTTGTGCTAAGATGTGATGTGGTCTTCATTCATTCCTTTCCCTTGTGGGAATGTTTTGGTCCAGACCTAATTTGAATTTTATGGATTAAGATGTGTTGCCGACCTTGGAGAATGTTTTCAAGGTTAATGATGTCATAAATAAGTGTCAAGGGTTCATGAATATGGGCATGCAGGATGGATATGATGTATGTGATGTGAATTTGATCAGTGCAGTGAGAGATTTCATGTGTTAGGATACTGGATGTAGTGAATAGAAGGTGTCTAGTATTTTTCAGTGTTGCTGTGAAGGTGATGTTTGTGTTGTGGTCAATATTGAGCTTCATTGGAATTGAACTTCATGCATAGGTTAGATGCAATTATATCAGTTCATCCTTAGTAGTGAGCCTCTTCTTCTTCTTCTATCTCTTTCTTCTAGACAATGAGTCCTTTGGCAGTGAGCCTTTCTTTCTTTTGGGCAGTGAGCCTTTTGTAATTCAGTATTGCTACTACTTTATATTGTGAGCTAATCCTCACCATGGTTTTTCCTTTCTTGGGTTTTCCACATAAAATATGGTGTTGTCTTGTGTTTGGTGTTGTTATGATTCAGTTTCTGTTATTTGCTTAATCATCACAACAAGTTTAAAGCTTAATGTGGATCTGAATGTTTGTGAGGGTTTCAAATTTTTGATACAACTGATTCACCCCCCCTCTCAGTTGTCTTGTGAATTCAACAGAATTGATTCTATGACAAACTAATATTTCCTAAGGCTCGCCCCCTTAGTTATCTTTAATTATCCATTTAGTGGATAAATAGATCCCTTGATTTTTGGGATCAATAACCTAAACCACCTTTGTATTTTGACTATATACAGTGGGCCCAGGATGTTTATTTAAAGCCAACATCACCATCCCATTTAGTCCAAAGAAATCATTAAATGATTTTGTTTAAATCGTCATAACCTTTGTTGGAGGGCATCCAACAAGATGAGTAGTAGACATGTGAGGCTTGAGCAAGATTCTATTAGCAACTTGGATTTTCTCGGCCAAGGATAAAAACTTGTTACCCCAATTAAAAGTCTATTCTTGAGTCTATTAATGAACCAATTCCACATATCTAATAGGGAAACTCCTAATCCAAAAAGTATTCCAGGATACCTAGTAATCTCACCATGTTTATTTTGCCCCCATTCTTTACGAATCCAATGCTTAGGACTTGTAATAAATCAAGATGATGCTTAACTAGTCATGTTGTTAGTTGATGTCAAACATCTTATTGATTCTTTCTTGCTAGACCCAAGACTATAAAACTTTAGAAAAAAGTATCCCTTGAAGTCCTTGTGTGGGTTTGACTTTTTGGTCTTCCTATCCCTATGTGGGATGCCTTCTTAGAACAAATTATCTAGTCATTAGGATGTTCTATTTTTTAGAAGTCAAAGAAATTATTCAATGCCTAGCCCCACAATCAAATTTGTGTTGATGTGGACCTTGCCTTTAACCTTAAATAATTCATAGAGATTTAGGTGGGTAGCTAGCATTTTTTACAAAATGTCACCTATATATAAATTTTCCCAACATTTGTTTTCATTATTAAGCCCCATGCCACAAAAATTGAGGACTACCTACTTATGTTTAAGTTGGTCCTTGGGCCAATGGCTATATCTTTAGTGCCACCAACTCAAAAGGTTGGTCAAGGTTGACTATGGGTGGAAAAAATCTTTTGATTCCCAAGCAATCCAAGGCCAACCACCCTCTATAAAATCCTTTGTATGTCCAGAAAGCCAGGGTTCCCACAATGGTTGTCAACACATAGTGGTTTTAGCTTCTTAGCCACCTCGTATTGCATTTGTTGCCATGTAACTACTTGATGGGGGGTTGATACTTCTCAAATGAGTGCTAAACCCTCTAGACATTCTCATAATACTTCTAGTGAAGACAAATCATCAAGGGGAGATTATAGTGGTAAACAATATACTATTTCACTCAAAGACTATATCCAACCACATCAACATCCTTAACTTCGTAAATATTTTGAAGTTTTAGCAAATGATGATGATGTTCATAAAAATAACTCCATATTGGATCCCTCCATCTCATTAAATGTTAAAGGCTTTATAGAATCTTCTTGTAAGTCCTTTGTATAGTTTCTTGCTTGTTGCATCAACAATTATGAATCATGGTCTATTTCAAAACTATTAGGAGTTAGTGAACCCATATTTTAGATCATGGCATGTTAGGTAAGATCCCTAGTTTATGTGTACCAACTTGTAGGATGATGAGGATGGAGTTCTCAAACACCTATATCATCTTTTGTATTCTAAGAAATATGTATGTTCAACCTTTCTTCCCCCATCGACAAATTAGTGATAATACATATAGAGATCATATTGTGTGGTCCCATAATCCCATCACTTTAAAGGTTAAATAGGTTTCTACACAAATGAAAATCACTATGATTATGAGTATGGCTAATGATAAAACATTAGTTTTAGATGCCTTTCCTTGTGAATTTCACAAGGCCACCTATTACAGATGTAGACTTGCTCAAGGTTGATAGAGAGGATCTCCATAAGGATTCCATAGGTCCCCGATCAACCTTGGAATTGTTAAATTCATTCCTAACATTAGGAATCTAGAGCTCAACTCCATCTTGTATCATATTACATTGCTCAATGTGTCTTACAAGTTTTTTACCAAAACACTTACCTTATGTAATCATCACTTGTTGCATTCCATAGTTCATCTAGTGCAAACTAACTTCGTTCATGGGCACTATTATTGTGACAATATTATTGCCATCTAAGAAGGTATGGAGTTGGCTTGAGCCTCTAAATAATACATAATTTTTTAAAACTCATCATCAAGAAGGCTTACAATCAAATTGAATGGCCTTTCATTCTTGTGATTCTTAAGACTCTTAGCTTTGAAAATTTTTCTCAAGGCCATCTAAAAATTATTTGTTTATGCTTCAACTTACCTCTTTATCAACTTGAGAATCTCTAGGATCTTAGGCCTTTTCTACTTGTTTTTTTTAGAACTAGCCTTATATGTTTTAGTAGTTGAAGCTTTTGGTTATTTACTTGTGCATAAATCCTCACTTCATTTGGTCAAGAGAATTTATCTCCCTTCTTTCACCCAATCACTTATTAATGGACACTTTACAAATGACTCTTACACTAGAAGAGCACCAAGATACTATTTGTGAGAACATGGTTGCCTCAATATATTTTTCTTGTCCTCTAGTTCTAACTTGAAATAGCACAAGATGCAACATGTTATAGGAAAGTCCCTTTCATTTACTACCATGGTTAAATTATTTCTATTGTCCAAATGGATTGTTGAAGGTGAAATGCTTAAATTATTGGGCATTCTATTTTCATTTGAAAACTCTTGTATTGTTCTCCGAAATATGTTCTTGAAAGAGTTGAGAAAAAAATCCTTTTAGATTTCTAAGCCTCTCTCTTTGGTTAGGAAATTTTAAATTTGTAGTAAGGTGCTACTAGCCACCCATTGTGTATTATTCTTTCTACTAGGCCCCATCTAAAGCTACCTATGAATGACTTTCTATACTTCTTAGACATTTCTTGTGGGCCAATGGGAAGCACTCCCGTGACCTTCATAGAGTTACTTGGAAAGTCTATTATCTACCATAGGGGTTATATTAAAAAATTGCATATCTTAACATCTAAATTAATTACACAAAAGAAATAATGTATTTTGGTTTTAAACAACACTATTTTGATATATTATTTGAAATAGAACACTAATACAATTTAGCGGTAATAGTAGCATCAAAAAACATAAAGGATCTAAACTATTTCATTATCATCTAGATTGTCCAATATAATTAAGAGGGTGTTGGATGTCATAATTTCCTATATGTGTGATGGTGTTGCAATTTTTGTGTAGTGATAAGGAAAAATTAATCAAGAGAAATGAATGGGGGCCTACTTATACTTTTAGTACTTGATAAAGAAATGATAAGTTGGATATTTAGTTTTGGGCCCATTTTGAGTGAATGTCTTCATACAATTGCATGGAAATATATGACACACTCTTGTGTTAAGTTTGGATTTATTCCTTATTCTTATCCACTTTAATTTACTCACTTTTATGTATTCTCATACATTTGACATTATCCATGTTGTATTTGCATCTATTCCCACACATTTGTCTTATTATCAATCTACATTTCCATGCACCCAATCCCTACCTCAAGATCCGACATTCCTTGTCTTGGGTCATTTTCACAATGCATAAGAGTGATCTTGCACAATGTACATCTGATCTAAAATTATAATTTCTATATTTAAATTATTGATTCATGCCCCTTTCACTATCCATTGCAAGCCCACTTGGCACATGCTTGTGCAAGAATTTGTTATATCTTGACATTTAAAGACATTCATCTAGGAATTAATTCATATTTGGGAACATGGTAAGTGCAGAAAGATGGGGGACCAAAAAGTGGCCACCATCTATAACTCTTCAAAACATGCTTGTATTTCAAAAAAATAATATGTGCACATTATAATGTGCTTGTGTTATGGCTTGTATGCATTTTTAAAATGAAAGTGTGTTATAACATGCTTGTATTCCAATTTTGACCAATCAAATGCCTTTATTAGGATTTGTACACATTTGAATTTACCAATCCTAAGGGTTGGACATTCAATTTGGGAGCCAAAGATGTGTTTTATAATACTCATATGAAAAAACACAAATGTTGAGCATGCTCTCCATTAGGTTCATGTATTTTCTAATAAAATTCCAAAAATAACACCACTATGAGATCATAAGGTCTTTTTTAGCTTTCTAACCATGTAATTTTTAAAAAGTATGAAATTATTACAGTCTTGATCTCTAGTTAGTTTTTGTAATGTCTTCTTTTTTGTTGAAAACCTATGTATAGTATTTTTGGTGTCATTTTATATCTATTCATCCAAATTTCAAACAAATTATATTAAATTACATTCTAGGCTCTATTATACACACATTGAAAAAATGTTTTTCAATTAGTTTTCAAAAAATTAGGTATGGTGTAATTAGCATAGACTAACCGGTCTTTTTCTGCATTTATCTTTTTAGACCACCAATCATTAGCAATTTCTCATAGATAGTTGATGGAAAGACAACAAGTGTTTTCTTGTGTAGATCTAGACAAATCACCAATGATAATAAAAGTATTAATCCAGGCTTGGATATGCTGATAAGGATCAGAAATATAATCAATGTCAAGATACCAATGTTGTATGGGACATGTTGTCCTCATCATCATTAGGGTGTCAAAGGATTTTTTGGCTCTTTTGTCATATGTTCTCAATTGAGATGCTTTGGGGATAATAATAAATGTTGATTCAAGATTTTTCTCTTGGGCAATAAGCCAGTCTGTAATGTCCCCCATTTAGCCCAGTTGGTCAGATGATGAGAATTAGACTATTATCCAGTTCTCGTAAGCTAATGGCATTGGTTAGGGAGCCAAATTGGCCCATTTCACTAGGACTTACTATTTTTAGTAAGTCAGGCAACGTAGTGCAGAGTGGGTTATTATTTATAGCACTTCAAGTTGGATGCTCCTAGCAGTTGGTTTGGGTTTCGAGATGGCCAAGGTATCACTTTTTGATGTATAAGTTAAATTCAATATTTAACTTATAATATATTTGGCCTAAGTGACTTATGTTTTAAAGTGACTTTATTTTATAAAGTAAGTCACAACTTAAAGTTGTATTGCTAGGGAGATGGGTGCCCATATGGGGACTTGGGAACATAAGGTAATGAAATTAAAATAATAAAATAATATCATCTTGGGCGTTGGAGGAGAAGGAGAAATAAAAGATTAAGTGTGAGTTCATTTTATTATTCATTCACTCACTTGATTTTGATATTGTCATGCATTCTTGGAGCTTGAAGAGCTTTGAGGGTTTGGACCACACTTGCTAAGATGAAAACCTCTATAAGGACACCTTCTTCATGTGTGAAAGACCACATCAGAAAGGAATATCAAAGGCTTCATTCAGGAGCTTCATCTGGGCATCAGTGTGATTCAATTTGATGGTGATTTGAGCTGGAAATGAACACATTTTAATGAGTTTTGTGATATGCAGCTGAGAATTGATATTTAATGGACAAATTTATGCATTTCTGGATGAATTTTGTGCTACTATATACATTCCTGGGTAGGTCATACATTTGCTACAACAGGCCATACACTAGCTGTGAGACATTGTGATATTTTGTGTGGTTTTCGGTGTGTATTTTACCTCAAAGTGGTCGCCTAGCATCTACCATCTTAACCAGTCCATTTCAGTAGGGTTTGTGAGGATTTTGATGTCATTTATTACTGATCATAGAGTACAACAGGGCCGTATAGGTTGAGGAAGGACATGGGTGTTTAGATGTGGGTTTCTTCTTTGATTTGTGGAACTTATCTCCTCAAATCTTGGTGTCAAGAACCATATTTACAGCGGAAACATTGATATTTGAAATTCCTTGCATTGTATGTGGATTTTGGTGACTTTCCCATAGCTTGTAATGCTGGTGCAATTTCAGCAATAAAACAAAGTTGAATATTTCAAAATGGGTATGTCACGATAGTTAGTTTTAGCCTATTTTATGATCTAGGTCTTAAGTATTTATTTCATATCTACTTTAGATTTTTTGGGTTTTGTTTATATGCACTTTATTCTATATTTTCAATGCAAAAACAAAACATGCATAAACAAACATAAAACCCTAAACCCAAACAACATTCAAAAGGCAAAAACTTGGTACAGAAAAAACCCTATCTAATAGTGTATGTTACAGTGGTATCAAAGCAGTAGTATCTTTCCATCCTATGTGGTTAGATTGAACATGCAAAGAGGGTTTTGAGGCATGCAACCAGGTACAAGCAGATATTATCTCAAAAGAAATAGATCACAGCCAGACCTAGAAGTACCAGAGCATATAGACCCCTTTTCAAGTACTGATACAGTCATAGTCCTAGCAAACATAATGGGAGACAAAGAGAGATAATGAAGAGCCTAACTTGCGTGATATTCTGAACTCACTAGCTAGGGGATAGAGGAACATAGAGACTAGCATTATTCAGATGACGGAGATGATGGAAAACCATGTGTTTGGTAACCCTAGAGATAATAACAATGATAACAACAATAATGATAGGAACAGGAATAACTAGGGAAATAAGGATAATGGTGAATGAAATAACAATGGTGGTGACAGATACAAGCACAGGGATGATGACAACAAGAGACCTAAGGGTGAAGCATTAGTGAATAATAGGGAGGTTCCTCATCACACCACTTATAATAGGCTTGGTATACCCATCTTTATTCCTCATAACCATGCAGCGAAGCCTGAGCCTACCTAGTTAGAGTTTTAGGATGTGATAGTTCGGATTGACAAGAATCTAGTAATGAATTCAAGGCTGAAATGTCATTATGAGAATATTCATATTTGGGGATGAAGCATAGACCGAAGAGTGGTAGACAACATAACATAGAGTTACAGAAGAAGGTCAATAAACTAAACATACCTTACTTCAATAGCTCAGGGAAGACCACAGCCAGAGCGTGGGTGCAGAAGCTTGACAGCTTCCTACAACTCAGTCCTATGCCAGAGGAGGAGGCCATCACATATGCAGCTCTCCATTTGGATGGTATTTCCCATGAGTGGTGGCACTATGGGAATATTACATTGGGGCATGACCGGATTACCTCATATGCAGAGTTTACAGGTCATCTCATTAATAGATTTGATAAGAAAGACCCCGAGTTATAGTTCAAGGAGTTGACACAGCTCAGGTAGTGGGGGCCAAATGAGAGTTATATCTCTGAGTTTCAGAAGCTATCAATGTTGGTTACAGATATCTCAGAGAGGAGATTACTAGTTTTGTTTATTGATGGGCTTACAGATCCATTGTGAGGCTAGATTAATAGCCTAACCCACCTTCTCTCCACGAGGCCATGAAGAAGGCTAGAGACATGAAGTCTTCAACATCTAGAAGTAGATTTCAATTGAAGGGTTTTCAATATAGGAAGGATAAGGATGAATACAGAAAACCTTTTCAGAAGGTTACTAACCAGCCCAAGGAGAAAATGAACTAGTTAAATGATGACTAGTTGAACAAGTACAGAAGGAAAAAACTTTTCTTTCATTGCAAGGAACCATGGGGCCCTTCATACAGATGCATTAATAAGGCAAAGACAAAGTTAATAGAGTACTATTCAGCTGAGGAGTCACATTCAGAGGCATCAGACTAGCCATCAGATAGAGAGGATAGTGGAGATGAGAATGCCTCACAGCATAGCAGTGACAGTGATGGGACATTCACACAACTTTCTAGCTTCTAGAAAGTTGGTTCCTTCAGGGTTAGAGGAGTCCTTGGAGGTTATCACATCATCACCCTGATAGATACAAGTACCACACATGATTTTATTGATGAGGGGTTGGTGGTTAAACGAGGACTTCAGCTAGAAGAGTTTGAAGGATTCAAAGTAATGGTAGTTGACGGCTTAAAACTCACTTGCACCAAAAAGATTTTTGGGCTGACTATACAGATGGGAGAGTATGAGCTTAAGGATGATTTCTATGTTGTTGGGATAGGAGATACATATGTGGTATTGGGAATGCATTGGATGATGACACTTGGTGAGTTCACCATGAACTTGAAGAAAATGGAGATGAAATTCAAATCAAATGGTAAAAAGATTGTTCTTAGGGCATTATCAGATGGAGGACCATGAGTAGTCTCTCTCAAAGGATGGAGAGAATGTTGTGCCATGATTAGGTAAAGTGGGCAGCAGAGTGTCTTATTATGCCAAAGTCTCCACAGCAGCCAAAAAACAACTATCATCCTGATATATAGAAGTTGTTGACCAAGCACAACAAAGTGTTTGGTAGTATACCTCCAGGAGTGCCACTTGATAGAGGTATTGAGCATGTGATTGAGCTCAAAGATGGGACTAAGCCCATGATGATTACACCCTATCGTCATCCTAAGAGGCTCAAGGATGAGATAGAAAAAACCATCAAGGAACTATTAGAGATGGGACACATCCGACCCAACAAAATCCCATTTGCATCAGCAGTTGTGTTGGTTAAGAAGAAAGATGGAACCATCAAAATGTGCATTGACTAAAGGGGCTTAAACAAGAAAACTAGAAAGAACAGGTATTCAATTCCCCATATAGATGAGTTGATAGATGAGCTGCACGGGGCTTGTTATTTTTCTAAGATAGATTTGAGGTTAGGATACCACCAGATACGGATGAGGGAAGAGGACAGAAAAAATAGCTTTCATATGTCACTACAGCCACTTTGAGTTCTTAGTGATTTCATTTGGGTTGACCAACGCCCCTGCGACCTTCTAGAGTTGCATGAATCAGATCTTCAGGAAGTAGCTAAGGAAGTTTGTATTGATTTTCTTTGATGACATCTTGATCTTTAGCATGACTTGGGAGGAGCACATGAGACATTTGAAGGAGGTTCTGAGTATCCTCGAGAGTGAGTCCCTCTATGCTAAGGACTCCAAGTGTGACTTTGGCATGACAGAGCTTTTATATCTGGGTCATATTATTAGTGCAGATGGTGTTAGAGTTGATCCAAAGAAAATCAAGGCAATCATCGAATGGCCTCCACTTATGAACCTCACTCAGCTTAAGGGGTTCTTTGGGTTGTGTGGATTTTACAAGAGGTTTGTAAAAGGCTTCTCAAAAATAGCAGCACTATTGACAGATTTGACTAAGAAAGGAACCTTTGTGTGGACAGATACAGCTCAGCGGTGCTTTGACCATTTCGAGCCTTGATGTCTACTTGCCCAGTGTTGGCAATCCCTGACTTCTCCAAGCCTTTTGAGTTGGAGTGTGATGCTTCACGAGAGGGGATAGGGGTAGTTTTGATGGAGAAATACCTAATTGCATTCGACAGTAGGAAGCTTCGGGGTGTGGAGAAAAGCTACTCGGTATATGACCAAGAAATGTTGGCCATATGCATGCATTGGCCAAATTCAGACCTTATCTGGTTGGTGGGAAGTTCATCATAAAAATAGATCGCAACAACATAAAATACTTTATAAACCAGAAGGATCTAAATGATCGACATCAGAAGTGGGTCAGTAGGCTCCAAGCCTATGATTTCGACATTGAGTATGTCAAAGGAAAGAAGAATGTTGTTGCATATGCACTATGTCGGGGGCCCCACTTATGCTTGCTTGGAGAGATATATATTGATTAGAAAGAGATGATTTCAATAGAGTATACTAAGGAATCTTGGGTAGTAGTAGTCATTGAGGGCACTACTCATGAATGACAGGTATTCTGTAGTGAATGATTTGATCATATATAAGGATAGAATATTTTTGGTGCCTAACTCTCAATTTAAGAACAAAATTCTGAGGACTTTCCATGCTACACCAATGGCTTGCCATCCTGAGTTTTTCAAAACATACAGACATATTCAGGAGAGATTTACATGGAAAGGACTTAAGAGTGAGGTCCTTAAGTATGTTCATGAATGTCCCATATGTCAACAGAATAAGAATGAACATACTTATCCAGCAGGTTTATTGCAGCTGCTACCGATTCCTAATCAAAATTGGGAATATATCTCCATGGACTTCATCATAGGGCTACCTAAGGTTCAGGGGAAGGACTGTATCTATGTGGTGGTCAACAAACTCACCAAATTTACACATTTCTTCACCATTTCAGCGATAAAGACAGTAGTACAGGTGGCTGATCTCTTTTTCAAGGAGATATTTAGACTTCATGGGATACCCAAGGGCATAGTGAGTGATAGGGACAACAAGTTCCTGAGTTTGTTTTGGTAGGAGTTGTTTAGGTTGTGTGGCATTGAACTAACTCCTAGCACTAGATACCACCTATAGACTAATGGCTAGATAGAGATAGTAAATAAACTGATGGAAGGGTATCTTCAAAATTATGTATCAGGGCAATAGAAGGCTTGGATCAGATGGTTGCACCTGGGGGAGTACTGTTACAATACGACTTCTCACATGTCAATCAAGATGACTCCATTTAGAGCTTTGTATGGGTATGATGCCCCATGCTTTACAGATTTACTACTTTGTGACAGTTGAGTGCTTAAGGCAAAAGATTTATTATAGGAGAGTCAAGATATAATGAAGGAGCTTAAGGAAAATATGCAGCAGGCACAAAATCAGCAGAAGCTCTATGCTGATCAGCACCAAGTAGAGAGGAGCTTTGAGGTTGGAGACATGGTGTACTTTAGGCTCCAACCCTATAGGCAATCCACTCTAAAAAGGAATGGAGCAAAAAAATTGAAACCTAGGTTCTATAGTCCATTCAGAGTAGCCAGGAGAGTGGGGGAAGTAGCCTATGAGCTTGAGCTACCTGCAGATAGTCGAGTGCATAATGTGTTCCATGTTTCTAGACTCAAGAAAGCACTTGGGCACAATGTGGTTCATTTGGTTGAGCTCCCACCATTGGACGAGGAGGGGAAGCTAATTTTGGTTCTAAAAGCTATCATTGACACACATAAGAGGAATCTCATGAAGCAGATCATCAAGGAGTACCTAGTAAAATGGACAAACTTACCAGTTGAGGATGTGACATGGAAGAGTGAGTAGATACTTCAACATCCTGAGCTAAGATTCCTTAAGGACAAGTAATCGTGGGGAGGGTGGACTGTAATGTCCCCCATTTAGACCAATTAGTCAGATGATGAGAAATAGCCTATCATCTAGTTCCTGAAGGCTAATAGCATTGGTTAGGGAGCCAAATTGGACCATTTCACTAGGACTTACTATTTATAGTAAGTCAGGCAGGGCAGTGTGGAGCGGGTTACTATTTATAGAACTGCAAGTTTAGATGCTCCTAGTAGTTGGTTTGGGTTTTGAGATGGCCAAGGTATCACTTTTCGATGTATAAGTTAAATTCAATATTTAACTTATAATATATTTGGCCTAAGTGACTTATGTTTTAATGTGACTTTATTTTATAAAGTAAGTCACAACTTAAAGTTGTATTTCTAGGGAGATGGGTGCCCATATGGGGACTTGGGGACATAAGGTAATGAAATTAAAATAATAAAATAATATCATCTTGGGTATTGGAGGAGAAGGAGAAATAAAAGATTAAGTGTGAGTTCATTTTATTATTCATTCACTCACTTGATTTTGATATTGTCATGCATTCTTGGAGCTTGAAGAGCTTTGAGGATTCAGACCAGACTTGCTAAGACAAAACCTCTACAAGGACACCTTCTTCATGTGTGAAAGACCACATCAGGAAGGAATATCAGAAGCTTCATTTAGGAGCTTCATCTCGGCATCAATGTTATTTGATTTGGTGGTGATTTGACCTAGAAATGAACACATTTTAATGAGTTTTGTCATATGCAGCTGAGAATAGAGATTTAAAGGACAGGTTTATGCATTTCTGGATGATTTGTGTGCTACTATAGACATTCCCAGGTAGGTCGTAAATTTTCTACAGCAGGTTGTACACTAGCTGTGAGGCATTGTGATATTTTGTGTGGTTTTCGGTGTGTATTTTACCTTAGAGTGGTCACCTAGCATCTGCCATCTTAACTAGTCCATTTCAGTAGGGTTTGTGAGGATTTTAATGTCATTTATTACTAATCATAGCCTACAATAGGGTTGTAAAAGTTGAGGAAGGACGTGGGTGTTTAGATGTGGGTTTCTTCTCCAATTTGTGGCACTTATCTCCTCAAATATTGATGTCAAGAACCATATTTGTAGTGGCAACATTGATATTTGAAATTCCTTGCATTGTATGTGGATTTTGGTGACTTTCCCATAGCTTGTAATGCTGGTGTAATTACGACAATAAAATAAAGTTGAAGATTTCAAAATGGGTATGTCATAGTAGTTAGTTTTAGCCTATTTTATGATCTAGGTCTTAAGTATTTCTTTCATATATGCTTTAGATTTTCTGGGTTTTGTTTATATGCATTTTATTCTATATTTTCAATGCAAAAACAAAACATGCATAAACAAACATAAAACCCTAAACCCAAACAACATTCAAAAGGCAAAAACTTGGTACAAAAAAAACCCTATCTGATAATGTATGTTACATAGTGAAGTGAAGTTGCTAGATTAGTAAGTTTATCATCAACAATATGGAATCTAGAAGACAATGTATCAACTTTCTCAGTGGTGGTTTTTATATGGGTTTCTATATGAGTAAACTCATCACCATATTTATGGAGATTATTTAAAATCTATTCAAATTTTGTATGCAGGTCAAAGAAAGACTATTTTTTTTTCCTTTTCAACATTATAGATATCTACAACAATGTTTCCTATTTTTTAAACATTTCTATTCACTAAATCTATAGCTTCTCTAAGATACAAAATATCATTACAAACATCATCTATATATTTTTTAAATGGTCACAAAATCTGGAAATATAGTTCCTCTATTGGAATTCAAGAGAGGGTTCTTTTTGGTCAGGTGGTTTTGGCTAGAAAGCATATTGAAATAGAGAAATATGGCCATTTTTAGTTTTGTAATTTCCTCTTAGAGGAGGCCATCTACCATTCTTGTAAAAAGAGACTTCATGTTCCTTATACCATTCTAAAATCTTAGCATAGGGAAGAGTATGCAGAATTAAGTATGCTTTGTTCTTGCGCCTAGAGTGATCTAGAACATCAGAAAAATTATTTGCATATATGAATGTAACTAGTGTTTCTTTTAATAGATAGAAGCCATAAGAATTCAACCGTTAGCCTCTGTCACTATTTGTTTATGATCATCTACTGACATAAAAGGATTGGTATTAGAGCCATCAAGATGATTCTTGGATCATTATCTAAGCTTGAGAAGAATCTTATCAGTCTTCAAGTAAAGAGTATTGAGTTAGTCATCTAGAGAGAGAAAATGTTCGACTCTATAGGGTTTCACTTTAGTGTTGAGATTGAGATCTCTTTTATTATCCTATCTTGTTGTCTAAAAATAGTAAATTTGTTATTTTCTCTCTCGTTAAACCCCTGTAATTTTACTCTAGATTGTCCCAACTACTCTCTCTTCAATGAAATGGTTTAATTTCAAAGATTCAATGGCTTACAAGATGGTGTGGAAAGTATCCATAAGACATAGGAACACACCAAATTGGAAAATTCAAAATATACTTGAATCTTGTTGGGAAGAAATAGGAAAGCTAGAAGACTTTAATCTAAGTCACACACTCCATGAAGCCAATGTAGAGGCTGATTGCATGGCCAACATGACTATTGACATGTCCCCTCAATTCCATATTGTCGATGCCAACCACATTGCGAAGAAAATGCTACACACAAACAACATGCCAAGCAATATTAATGAAGATGTAATCTGAATGCGAATCAGAGAAAATTGCTATAGATGACTCCAATACAGGACAAAAGCAACAAGGGATGGAAAATATATCTCTCCCAAATGAGAGATTTAATCACACAAGCGAATGACAATCTTCATTCATAGTCAAAAGGGCAAATAGAAACTACTATATTCTTGAAGGCCAAGAAAAGGCAAGCTGCATTCTTGGGACCGATTTTAGACTTAGGATGAAAAAGGTTTTCAAAACTGGTTCACCAGTTGGATTACATGCGATTAGGATGGCGCTTGGAGAAACTTTTATGAATTCCAGCCATCAATAGAGAGTTAATAGTGGCATAGAATCAATACTGGTGGGGATTTTCCTTGACCTTGGAGAGCCCAAGGACATAATAAGGGAGGTGGAAATGTGATAATTAAACCATAGTGGTGGAGAGGCTTATCAAAGGTGTTAGATGAAGTAGTGGTGGGGCTTGGTTTTAGGCATGAAAATAGGGTGTGGCTTGTAGTGTTGAGGCCATATAATGACCCATGGATTCTATATGTCATCAAAGTAGTGGGGAAGGATGCAGGCATGAGAAGGTAACAGACTCAATGGGTGGTCGAAGTCCTAAAGATGATTGCTGGTGTGGCCGACTAGTAGGGAGTAGACTGGAGCCCCATTATTGAGTCAGGAGACTGTACGCTCAAAATCACAACTCGGTGGCCTGGGGTAGTTGAGTCAGCTTTGGTGTGCACACGAACCCTCTCTCCTTGCCACGGGGTGAACCTCCATGTCACTCTCGCTCTCATGGAAGTAGCTAGTTAAGAGGAGGTGAGACATGGGGGTGGTATGGCTTGTTGGAGAGTTGGACTTCACAGAGAGGGGTTGGCTAGTCTTGGGGCCTGTGTTGTTGTGCATTTGTTTGAATGTGGTGTTCTATGACCATATTTGTAAAGATAACTATATGATCCAAAGGGTCACCAGTCACTATTCTCCTGTTGGGGTTTCTAATTTTCCAGTGTTGTGTGGCTTGATTGTTATTCTCGTTGATGCTTAGTTATCATTCATGTTGTTGGATGAGTGCTTGTTGTATCAGGAGTTGTCTAAGTCCTTGTTGTTGTTGCTGATTGACTAATTGGTCTTGTTGTTGTCTAGGGTGGATCACCTCGATCTCGTTGAGGATTGCCCTCACCCACTCACGTCTAAGTCCAAGGCACATTTATGAGCCTAAACAAGAGAGAGATGGTTTAAGCTAACCTTGACTTGACCTAGGGTTTCGACTTAGGGTTTGTGTGACCTAAGGTTTGACTTTGTTGACTTTGTTTGACCTTGTGATGAAACCACCTAGGTATGAATAATGTTGACTGATCTTGACCTTGTGTTGGGACCAAGGGTTTGTAAACCTTCTACACTGTTAATGTTTTTTTTCTTTTCTATTTTTATATGCATGCAAGCCTATATGAATGCAAAAAAAAAAATTGTGCTTTTTTATGTTTTTAGAAATCAAAGTGCTTTTTCTTAATCTAGGAATTAGAAAATGTATGCAAGCTATGATGAAGTTACCTAATGCAATGTAATCTATGTTTTTGTTTGTTTTCTAAATATGTGGATCGATCTAAACTAAGAAAGGAAATTGCTTTTAATATATGAATTTTGGAAAGGGAAAGTAATTTAACAATGCAAATCTACTTAGCCTAGCAAGGAAAAAGAAACATGTATTTACTTATCCCAAGAGAAAAGTTTTGATTATCTAATTACTATGAAATGAAAAAAAGCATGAAGGAACCTGGAGATGCATGAGTCTCCACTACCCTCAGAAATCCTTGTATTGGCAACCTCTAATCCTCTTGCAACAATGGGGTGATCCTCCTGGCAACAATAAGAAAAGAGAAGCAAAAGAAGCTTTGAAGCTTTGAAATGAGCTCAATGAGAGCTTGATGAGTACTATGTCTTGTGATGTGAGTAGTGTATGGCAAAACAAGCTTGTATGAAAGATAGATGATAAAACAAATAAAAGCAAAAGGCTCCTATGTCATGTATGAGCATGAGAATGATTGATTTGGAGAGAAATAACCTACAAGAACTGTGTGCACAAATGAAATCGCCTCCCTTTGTGCTTGAGGGAGGGGGGTATTTATAGGTTATAAGAAGGGATGAGAGGTGAAGAAGAAGGGTTAACTCAATTTGATTGGAGAGTTAATTTGGAAGAAACAAGAGTGATCTGGGCTAAAATTAGAGTGATCTACGTAGTAAAATCTTATCACTCAAGCAGAAGTGAAGAAAGAGGAATGCATGGGTTGATAACTAAAGATGAAAAAGAGATAAATATGCATGTGTGGGTACATTAAATAGTTAGATCTATCTTTGGCACAAAATTCCATGCAAACAGGAAGAAAAATAGGTGAAAACAAAGCTATTTTGAGCTAGAAACTCAAGTGAACTTGTGGTTGGAAACACGATAGGTGACAAGGGTCGTTGTACCTTGGCATTTAATCATATTTCATGTGTCAAATCTAGGGTTGTGTCCTTGGTTGTTTGCAATAAGGAACCTGGTAATGAATAGTCCTTAACTAATATACTGAATTTGAACTATTCTTAATTAATCAAATCAATGCTGCTAATCATCTGCTTAAAAGGAAACTTGATCAAAAGAATGAAACAATAAATTGCTAAAAGCATCTATCTAATTCACACAAAAGCTAGAAATATGCATTTAAATGGAAACAAAGCTATTTCAACAATAATTGATCTATCCTATGAAAAAAATAAAATTATACTTCTAATGAAAAGTTGTAATAAGACAATAAAGCAAAGATACTAGCCTCCTTATCTATTGGTGGGAGTGGGCGCTTGTTGCACACCTTCAGAATTGAAGGCTAAACAAGAAACTTAGAACAAAAGTATAACAACACAACTTCCTCTTAATCCAGTCTATTAAAGTATATTATGATTCAAAAGTATATGTCTCTGCCTTCAAAATGAAGCTACATAATACTGCTATAAAATCCTAATTATTATTCTATTTTTCCTATCCAAGTATATATCAGTTCGAGTGACATAATATTACTGGAGTTAACTATTTTACCTAATCAGTTCATCTTGAGATATAAACAATCTCTTATTCTAAACTAAAACATGCAACTGTCCATCTAGACTATAATCATGCAAAGTCTAAAAAAGGACTTTAGTGATACTGAAAGTAGCACTAAATTTGGATTTTAACTTATAACAATAATAGGCAGTAAGGCTTGATAAAAAGGAACTTGATTTCTTAAAATAGCGGACCGAGAGAAATCTTATAATCTCATACAAAGACAAGTGAAAGTTTATCATGTCCCTGTGGACAACTAGAGTCATCTACTGGGACACTCAGGCCTGAATAGGTGGGCTCCGTAGCACTTCAGTCACCCTAGAGATCCTAGTAATCAATGACGCTAGAGACTCTATGTAGCTTTGGAGACTCCATGTTGTTGCCAACAGCTCTGAAGATGCTTCAAGAATCTACTGAGACATAGCTCCGGAGATCACTATCTTCTCTATTCTACTTTCCACTCTAGAGATCCTCCAACAAGCTGGAAAACATTGGAGTACCTTGTAGTGTCCTTTGTGCCAGGCTCCAAAGATAATTAGGATTACCTCTAGAGTTCTTCAAAACTGCCTGTCATTTGTGCAATAGACAGGTGCGAAACCAAAAATAGAGAATTTTGCACAATTTCGTCAGTTTCTCTGCAACATAAGTCTTTTCATCATAATAGTAATCTTTAGCACTTCATCTCTTATTATCATAATTAAAATAGGACTTTATAGTTCCTATAGTGCAAATACTAGGACAGGCAGTATGAAAAGGTGGGAAAAATGAAGTAAAAACACATGTTTAGATGAGTGCTACCTGATACTCATCATCCCCCTGAGCTTAACGTTTTGTAGGTCTTCCTATAGTTCATAACCTGGATTTATTGAGGTTGTATAATTTATCTATGAGATTGTACTCCTTCTCAAAAGGTGACCAAGTTGTGAAGTTTGTGTTGCCATTCCCCTTGAATTGTTCAACCTATTTCACCTATTCCTAAAATTTAGCATCCTCCATCTGATCAGCCCAAATGGACAATGGTTCAATGATGAGGGGTGCCCTAAAGCATCCCCCTACCCAATCCTACTAATGTTTGTCCATTAACTTGGATATTGCCCTTGCCTTCCTCATAAACCACTTAAGGTTGGATGGGGATACTACTTCTTTCTATTTTTTCTCTGGGGTGAGAGTATTTCATCTTTTCTTACAAATGGCCATCATCTGATTAGATGAGTTATGCATGAATAAACCAAATTCAATGGCACACTCTTGCAAATGTTGTTGGTACAGGGGTAGGATTTTTGTTTTACCTACTGGGGAATAAATTGCTACTCTGAAATGAATTTCAAAAGCCATGGGATCTGGAAAGTCTCTCCTAAGGAATAGGCATGTACCTATGTCCTTCTTTGTGTAATCTTCCATCCATTCATTCTAGATATAATGATTTCTCATCAATGACATAAATGCCCTAAGTTGGCATTCACCTACAAAGAAGTTGATAAAGAAAGTGTGGTCTTCTATAAAGAAATTATGTGAATATAGTTCACACAATTTTTTTTTATCTTCATTTGTACTCTTCATGTACACCTTGGGGAAGTCCTTCCCATCCTGTATATTCTCAGTCAAATTAGAAAGTACTAGTGATAACTTCCTTTGGAGGACTCTCTCCTATAAAAACAAAGAATAACTACCACTAGGGGCCCGCTGGCTAAGATCTCTGATGAGAGGGTGGCCACATTGATTTCTTTTTCTTCTAGAGTTTTTACCTTTGTTGTCATGGCTATCACTACCCTTTTTAATTATAACATCACAATTGTTCCCTCTAACTCCCTACATCTTCTTTCGCAATGGAACAGGGCTCTAGGAATGTCTATTTGAAGTGTCCCCAAATAGTCATCTGTCTGAGTACCTTGTTCAACAGTAGTAATCAAAACAGTCAGTTCTTGAAGTAGCTCTGCTTGGTCATCTATTTTATTATTGGCCTT
The DNA here is from genome assembly GCA_027924645.1 of Cunninghamia lanceolata. Classification (NCBI taxonomy): domain Eukaryota; kingdom Viridiplantae; phylum Streptophyta; class Pinopsida; order Cupressales; family Cupressaceae; genus Cunninghamia; species Cunninghamia lanceolata. The sequence continues at coordinate 10,347,243 of BSBN01001272.1, read as the reverse complement.
TGTCAGTTCCTGTAATATTAGAAAATGTCCCCTTGGGGGCTTTTCCCTCATAAGGTTTAGCTCCCGATTCTTTTACATACATTTAAGACATCTTAGTTCATAATTTAGCATCCCGATGGAATGAGACCTAGGTTTCATGGAAAAGTGGACCTAGGAGGACCCCTTGACCTTAACCCTGCCAAAATAGGGGGGAGGACTTGGGTACCCATGCCCTAGTCCTGCCCTATTTGGGTTAGGCCCAAAATTTAAGTGTCGGTTTATGACCATTATTTGGTCCCTTTGCCGACACGGTAAGTTTTGATTTTTGAAATCTTGGCAGGAATTCTTGTAGTTGCATATAAAAGCATGTTTAGGCATTCATTTGTAAACTAGATGATTACTAGCAAGCTATTATGTTCTCAAGGTGATTCAAGGCTTTCATTGTGTTGTAAGAGCAGACTTGTTTTGTTTATGTGTTTGTATTTACATATTTGAGCATTCATCTCCTCATGGAATGAAGAGAATGTTCCTCCCATGAGATCTTCACTACAAGGTGATATCATTATGTTTTTTATCATTGTTTCATTTGGATTTGGCCTCTGCCTCACAAGGGCACACTCTCTCTATCTGACAAAGGTGTTTGGAAGACTTAAGTGTCCTTCCGGGGCTTGACTGAGGCAAGCTCCTAAACACCATAACCCCCAAACCAATTTTTCATGATTACAGGTTACAGGTTGAGGAGTTGGACTAAGTGGAGTTACAGAGGAGCATATTGGAGTATTTGAAGTGCAGGAAAGGAAGAAAATCTACCCGCTGGACTAGGGTGCCTGCTCCCTAGTCCTCGAAGTTTCGTGTCAGGAAAATCTCTGATACAAAAGATTCAAGTTGTAGATCTTGTTGCCAGATCTAGACAAAAAATAGGCCCTTGAACTTGGGCACCTACTCCTATGTCCCTGACTTTTCTGCCTCATGTCCCTAAAAATAGGTACTCTGTAATTTGGTATTTTGCTTCCATCTATAGCAGCATTTTCTGTAATTTATTAGTTTACTTCTGCTTTCACATAATTAGGGTTTTAATTATTAATTGAGCACAGGAGAGAGAAAATTAATAAGTAAATTCCCTAATCCAAGTTTCCCTACATCTCACAGCCATCTAGGGTATGATAGTGCTCGCCACTCGACCCTAGGTCCTTGAATGTAAAGTGGAGAGGAGGATTTAAACAATCAAAACACTAAACATTAACAAATCCAATTTTCCACTAAACATTTTGGTGAACCCATGTTTTTGGACTTAAATTGCAACTTGTTGAGTGTGTGTCTTCATATTGGGATTGATTTCTTTCATTCATATAGTCTTTCATCTTATTGCATTGAGAAAAATTCAAAAAAATTGAAAATTTTCAAAAATTCAAAAAAATTGCATTGTTTGGCTTACTAAACTGCATCAGTTCTTTCTAAATTTTCCTAATTCATGATTTTTGCATTAGATTTGATATAAAATACATAAAAACACAAAAATTCAATAATTTACATTGCATTTTCATCATTAATTTGCTAGGCTTTTGTAGAAATTTTTACAATTTTCATATAACCTAGTAATTCCAAAATCTAGGGTTAGTAGGAAAAATATTCTTTCATATTTTTATATTGATTTTAGAGGCTCATTCAAATTATAATTTTTTTGTATCCTTGCATTTTAGTGTAAATTTGCATTTAGATTTCAAATATTTGCAATTTTGCATAGAAAATTTCAACAAAAAACTAGCAATTTTCATGCATTTTCATTAGATTTGCATTGGCATTTTGCATGTTAAAGATTGGAAATAATTTTCAGATCTGAAAGTAATTCATTTCCATCATAAATAAGACTTCAAAACATTCACATAGAATTTTGTCCCAAGATCTCAAACCTAGGGCTTCAAAAACAACGATTTTCACTAAATTTGGCCTTATCGACTCTATAAACTTGCACCATAGGCATGTTGTGAAAATTATTTTTACATTAATTTTCTGTTATCAAGGTAATAATTTTCTTCCCCTCATAAAAAGCTTCACAACACCCTTTTATCGGGCTCTTGAGTGAAAATTTGGCGAAAAACTACACATTTTGACCATTTTTGCCCTAGGGTTTGACCTAGTTTGCATTCCAAGTGTGTTGTGACAAGTTTTATGGATTGAGGTGAATGATACCATAACTTTTATTTTCTTCACATCCTGAAATTAATTACAACACCTCCTTTTCTAGGTCTTGGAATTGAAAAACTGTGAAAAATAGCCTATTTTTGATATATTTTCACTAGGATTTTACCTTAAGTGGCACTAAAAGCATGTTGTGTTGGGTATTTTTTCACCAAGTGGATGTTATTACTAATATTATTTTCTTTCCATAATCATTTTCCTCACAACACCCTTTGTTATGCCCTTTTGCATTGAATTTTGGTGAAAAAGTGCCTATTTTGATATATTTTCACTATATTTTGACTTGGCATTATCTTGGATTTGCATCAAGAGTGTGTTGAGAGTGATCATATTGCTATTTTGGACTGATATCAGACATATAACTTGCTTCCCTTGACTGAAATCCTTACAACATCCTTTATTTCATTCATTTGCATTGGAAAAAGTACAAAAAATCAAGCATTTTAAGTCATTTGCACTTGTCTTTTGCATCAAATTTGAAAATCTTTTAAAATCTGATTTTACATTGAAAACATTGAAATGGAATGGTCTTCATGTCTTTTTTCAATGGTATCTTTGTATGCATTTATCAAAGATGTTGATTTTGACCAGTTTTTAAGCCTCATGAGTGAACATCCTACGAAATTAGAAAGCTTAACTGAGTTCTTCTCCATGAGTAGCAACGAAAAAGATGATGGTGATAGAACTTCTCACATGCATTCAATACCTGCTCCATGTGATGATGACATAAACTTGTCCCCTAATCATTCTTTAAAAAATGCTTCTTCCCATGAGGGTATGTTGGTCCAAAATGATGGAATCAATGACACAATAGAAAAAACACAACTTTTACAAGACATCATGCCTCCTACAACTATAGTAGAAGAACAAATCTCTCATGATGTTGAGAATCCTATTGATGAGATAATATATGTAACTAAAGAGCAAAGAGACAAACTTGATAAAGACCTAGCTGAATTCCAAGAATATGTGCAAACCGAGAGGATAGCTGAAGAAGCTATACCTGTGATTCACAACATAAGAAAATTAATAAAAGATGGACAAGATGGTATTGATATTGTTCAAGGATTAATGCATATCATACAATTTAATATTATGCCTTGATATGACTTAGACAATTACACATCTCTCATGGATACATACTCGCGTGTAATAGAAAATTTAACACACTACATTGAAAATGGTGAGCATGAAAACTATCTTAATGAACCTTATGAGGTTGAAGATGACTATATGAACTATGATGCAATAATTGGTTTAATAGAAGCAGGCTAGATATGAAGATCCTATAGGTAAGTATCTCTAACCTTTTATCTCTCTCATGATGTGCTTCCCCCGTGATGTGTTATATGTTGTTTAGGCCTCCTGGCATGACCCCATATTCTCCCGTAAGGTTTGGGATACTAGGAGACCACCTCTGTTGTGACCTTCTATATGTATCATCATTCTTCTATATTACCTCTCTCTCTGATTTCATTGTTGTGTGTTGTGTCTTATGGACATAGCATCCAGTTGGTGACCTGGGGGCACCCTCCTACATGACTGTCCCTAAGACACTTGCTTCTCCTCTTTGATTTATTGTTTCCCTTCCTCTAGTGTTTCCACCTAGCGAGTGGATGACAACAAACATTTATACTGATGTAGACCTAGTGCCCCTTTCAAGAGCAATCAAAAAATGGACTTAGTTCCTAATATGATGATGGGGTTGTATATCTTATCCGATGCTTGGCTAGTGGAAACACTCATGCTAGCCCCGTAGTGATGATTTTGATGGTGTTCTATCTCATTTATAAATCATAAACAATATTGCTGCTTCATGCACTTTATCTACCTTGAATCTTGCATACCTCAGATTTTATATGCATTGATGTTGTTGTTTATCATGATTTTATAAACACTAACATATTTCTTGTAGGGATGTGTTTGTGGGAACATTTGGTGATCGTAAAGTACATGTCACCTCTGGGGAGCATGGGCTTTGCAAAATTTAGTGTTCCCTTGTGTGTTTTCTTCCTACCTTAACATGCTTGATATCGATACCTGATATCAACCACCTTAAGGAGGGGGCATATATAAGGTAAGCTGTATGTTATAGATGTTAGTAATGTGTTTGACCTTAGATGCAAAGACCTGCACCTTAGGGTAGTGCATCATGCATCCTGTGTTTGTTTGTAATCAATCAATCAATCATGTAAGCCCTCTATGGAGGTGGGATATTGAGCATATCCCTTTTCTTAAGCCCTATGCAAAGGCGGGGATGGTGTATTTCTCAGAGTAGATTGCATCATCCTATCATTTGTAAAAGTCCTCTGTGAAGGCAGGGAGCAGTTCTATGACTAACTCAACCCTTAAGCATGTCTTTGGCAATTGTTGTGGTGAAGCCCAATCGGTGGTTGTGTGCCTGTAATGTGCCTGAGATGGTGTTGGACCTAGCAATAGGTACACTCCATCACTTGTCTATCATGTTTTCTCCATGTATTCAAATGTGTGTGTTTTGGCGTGCTTGTTTGTGTGGCATGTTTGTTGCCCCATATGCAGAGACCAGCGCCTTCGGGTAGTGCTTCCTACATTTTGGGAGGTTTTGCATGTCTTGCGTGTGTGTTGTCCCATATATACAAAGACTTATGCCCTAGGGTAGTACATCCTATATTATGGGAGGTTTGTTTACTTTCTAGTACTTGCATCTACATTTCATATATATGAAAGAAAAAAGAAAAGAAAAGAAATCATGCCTATCTTCCATGCATTAATGTGTCTTATATGCATTGGTTGTCTTCTCTGTGTTCTACATGACTGTAACTGTCTTCTTCATGTTTTGTGTGCTTGTTACTGTCTTCTATGTGATTGGTGTGTCTTCTCCGTGCTTGGCGTGTTTGCTATGTTTGTGACCATACTTTAATGCATGTATTGGCCTTGCATTTATACATACATTAAAGTGGGGGCTGAATGTAACGCTGGAAAATGTCCCCTTGGGGGCTTTTCCCTCATAAGGTTTAGCTCCCAAGTCTTTTGCATGCATTTAGGAGATCTTAGTTCATAATTTGGCATCCCAATGGAATGACACCTAGGTTTCATGGCAAAGTGGACCTAGGAGGACTCCTTGACCTTGACCCCACCCAAAATAGGGGGGAGGACTTGGGTACCCTTGCCCTAGTCCTGCCTTATTTTGGGTTAGGCCCAAAATTTAAGTGTTGGTTTATGACCGTTATTTGGTCCCTATGCTGACACGGTAAGTTTTGATTTTTGAAATCTTGGCAGGAATGCTTGTAGTTGCATATAAAAGCATGTTTAGGAATTCATTTGTAAACTAGATGATTACTAGCTAGCTATTGTGTTCTCAAGGTGATTCAAGGCTTTCATTGTGTTGCAAGAGCAGACTTGTTTTGTTTATGTGTTTGTATTTGCAGATTTGAGCATTCATCTCCTCATGGAGTGAAGAGCATCTTCCTCCCATGAGATCTTCACTACAAGGTGATATCATTGTGTTTTTTATCATTATTTCATTTAGATTTGGTCTTTGCCTCACAAGGACATGCTCTCTTTATCTGACAAAGGTGTTTGGAAGACTTAAGTGTCCTTCTGGGGCTTGACTGAGGCAAGCTCCAAAACACCACAACCCCCAAACCAAGTTTTCATGATTATAGGTTACAGGTTGAGGAGATGGACTAAGTGGAGTTGTAGAGGAGCATATTGGAGTATCTGAAGTGCAGGAAAGGAAGAAAATTTGCCCCCTGTACTAGGGTGCCTGCTCCCTAGTCCCCAAAGTTCCATGTTAGGAAAATATCTGATACAAAAGATTCAAATTACAGATCTTGTTGCTAGATCCAGACAGAAAATAAGACCTTGGACTTGGGCGCCCGCTCTTGTGTCCCTGACTTTTCCACCTTGGGTCCTTGAAAATAGGTACTTTGTAATTTGGTATTTTGCTTCAGTCTTTAGCAGCATTTTCCATAATTCATTAGTTTACTTCTGTTTTCACATAATTAGGGTTTTAATGGTTAATTAAGCATAGGAGAGAAAATTAATAATTAAATTCCCTAATCCAAGTTTCCCTACATCTCACAACGATCTAGGGTATGATAGTGCTCGCCACTCGACCCTAGGTCCTTGAATGTAAAGTGGAGAGGAGGATTTAAACAATCAAAACACTAAACATTAACAAATCCAATTTTCCACTAAACAGTTCCCAGGCTTCACTCTCCAATTTCTCAATCATGGCTGAGATCAAAGTAATGCCATTGTCCCTAGCTCTGGTAACACTAGAAATGTCTTATGTTACTTATGCATTATTTTCCTGGATCTCAGCCTCCTTGGTTTCAATGATCTCTTGCTCTTCTTCTTGGTCCCATGGGTGTCATCCATGAATGACTTCCATAAAGTCTCTCCCCCTCTTTTAGAGATGAAATAGTGTTTGACAATCAATTGAATAAGACCATGGTGTTTAATAGGACCCTTCCCCTACTTATATTTGTGTGATGAGGCTACTACTGTAGAATGCATGAAATTTGGTAGGTTTATGCTGTATTTAGGATGGGCATGTCCATGCCTTAGGAAAATCAACATTTTCATGATGGACCCTAGTACCAGTGAAAATTGCCCATCACAAGTGAAGTACTTCATCAGCCACATGGCAAAAGATTGCCATGGCTAAGGAAGTGAAGTCCTAATGATCCCTTTTACTTCTCCTTTATTTTAATGTAATTGTACCTCAAGGTCATTATCTACTAAGAAAGTTTTCATTAATTCAAAGTAGAGGGTTTTAAGATGGTAAAACTTCTCACCTTCTTCTGGGAGGCCTGATATGTTGTTGATGATGGTGGATGAGACAACAATTGTCACTCCTCATACCTTTGTCTGGTTGTTCTTCATATTGGAGAGGAATTCATCCACTATGTCTTTGTGGTAGCCTTGAAATTTCTCTAAGAACTCCAACCACCCTACATTTCTTAGCACATCAACTGAGGCCTTATCCTAAAGTAACTCCTCTACCATTTTAGGCTTAGATTTCTTCTTGATTCCCATGCTGCACTTGACAGTACTCTTTCTCCCTTCTCTTGCTTGTGTTGATTTCAAAACCCTCATGTTTAAATATTTTTCTGAGTAGCTTTTGCTGGAATGATTTCCCCTCTAGAGTTCTACTTCTACCGTTATAGACTAATCCTAACTCTAGAGCTCCCATGTTTCTGCATAAAAATTGTACTTTGTTTGTTGTGTGCTATCTTTGGGGATTGAAAGCTCTTTTATCTGGTTTTTACTGGAAACGATTGCTTGGTTCAGGAGGGGTATTTACTTGAATGTTTCAAATTAGAGGGTCAATTATGACTATAAGGGAGGATGTGACACTCTAGAGTAGATGTGTTAGTTAGGCAGTTATGGTGACATGCATGGATGGAGATAGGAATAATGACAGGATTTACGTGTCTAGGTAATTTGCACAAAATAGAAATGAAAAGACTTGTAATAATTAACTAATACAAGTGAAGTACCTGGATTACCATTCATAATGATTAGATGATATGTTTGGGTTGCTGTACCGCTATCTTCATTAGGTTTGATGTGATTCTGCATTTGTACAACCTTCCTGTCACTCGCCATGATGTCAACAGCATGCAATTTGGTAGGTTTCCTTAAGGATGGATGTGACTATGATGCACTAACAGATGAAAACATCAAATGTCATGTGAATGATGCTTAGTTAGTGGCTGGTATGATGAATTCTTCATGTCGCTTCCTTTTGAAAGTGGAGTGTGAGTCATGGTGACCTCATCACTTTTTAGTGTTTCCACTTTGACATTTGGAAAGGTGGGCTGTAGGCGTTTGAATTGATTTAGTCTGCCGAAGCACTAGAGGTGCTCCTAGTTTGCTTTGGAGATGCGCCTGGTTGGCTTTGAAGAAGCACCTAGTTGGCTCTGAAGAAACCCCTGGTTGGCTCTGAAGAAGCGCTTGGTTGGCTCTGGAGAGACTTCTGCTAAATTCCTACATGAAAAAGAGAACCACCATTTGCTGATTATCAGTTCCCTAGGCGAGAAAGACCGCCATTTGATTGGTTTTCAATCTTTCCCTTTTTTTTGAGAAGGGCCACTATTTACTGGTTTTCAACCCTTCTTTTTGTTTTGTTTTTTTCTCTTTTTATTTATTTATTTTTATCTTGTCTTTGAATCTCTTCAACTTGTGGAAGAGAATGTTCCCTCTATCATAAAGCATAAGTCCTTGGTAAACTCTTCTTTTGTAGCTGGTCATTGATAGAGACAAATTCTATGACCATTTACTAAAAATGTGCTTTCTCCTCCATCAGTAGGTGCTAGCAAAACTGTCCCATTTTCATAGACTTCCCTGATTTGGTAAGGTCCCATCCAATGAGTTTGTAACTTTCCTTTGAACTCCTTAAACTTAGAATCATATAAGAGAACCTAATCCCCTTATTGAAATGTCCTCTTCTTGATGTTTTGATTATGCTATTGTTTCCTCTAATGTTGAATTAGTTCAGTTTGTTGTATGGCCCCTGTTTTGATTTCATCCAATTCATTGAGTTGAAGAATCCTATCTTGTTGTGCTATAGATAATGGTAGTCCAATGTCTAGTGATTTTTTTAGTGTTTGCAACTCAAATTCTATGGATGGTATGGGTTTCTTTCCATAGACAAGTTCATAGGGTGAGAACTTGGTTGTTGACTTCCATGTGGTGTTGTAAGCCCAAACTACTTCAGGTAACCTGCTATCCCAATCTTTCCTATTCATGGCCGCTATCCTTGTCAAGATATTTTCCAGCTCTCTATTTGTCACCTCTACCTTCCCATTTTCTTGGGGGTGGTAAGGTGAATATTTCCTATGCTTAATTTGGTATAGATCTGTGAAGGCTTGTATTACCTGAGAAGTAAACTATGGACCTCTAGCTGAGACTTGATCTAGGGGCTCCAAACTTTAAAAATATCTTGTTATATAGGAAGTCAACAACTTTTTATTCTCTTGCAAATTGTAGTGCTTGAACCTCTGCCCATTTGGTTACATAATCTATGCATACCAAAATATATTATTTTCCTAAAGATGGTGGAGAAATTGGCCCCACAAAATCCAGGCCCCATTGCTCAAATGGTTCTAAAACCACTTGAGGTTGAAGTGACATCTCTTGGGTGAAGGTTGGTTGACCCATCCTTTGGCACTGATAACACTGCTTCACATACCTCTTGGCATTCTTGTGGAGAGATGGCTAGTAATAGCCAACTTCAAGGATTTTGTGGATTGTCCTTTGTGATGAGTAATGTCCACCTGAGGGTTCATCATGAAATGCTCTTAATACATCAAAGATTTCATTAGCTCTTAAGCACCTATGTAACATAATGTCCTGGGACCACATTTAAACAGTAGACCATTCAACCATTTGTATGATAAAATTTCTTGTACCAATCTTTTTTTCTACTTAGAAGTGAAATGAGAGGCAAACAAGCCTGTAGCCAAGAAATTTGTTATATCAACAAACCAAGGTTTAGTGGAAGAAATAACAAAGAGATGTTCATTTGGAAACCTATCTTCCATTGGCTGGTTTTCTCCACCTATATGCAACCTTGATAGAAAGTCAACAACCAAATTGAATTTTCCTGGGTTATCTATGATAGTAATTTCAAGTTCTTGTAATAGTAATAGTCATATGATTATCCTTGCACCTACTACAGGTTTGTTAATTAAGTACTTAATGGCTGCATGATCAGTGTGCACAAAGATTTTATACCCTATAATATAATGTTTGAATTTCTTAATAGCATAGATTACTACCAATAATTTCTTTTTAGTTATTGTGTAGTTTTTTCAGTAGGGGTAAGGTTCTTACTTATGTAGTAGATTGCATGTACACCTTCCTCTTCCTCTTTCTGTCCTAGGATTGCATCTATTGATTCATTTGAAGCATCTGTTTGTATGTGAAAGGAAAGATTCCAATTAGGTACCCTTAAAACATGTGTGACTGTAAGTTTCTCTTTAATGGTTTCAAATGTTGTTTGGTAGTTTTCTATCCACTAAAAGTCAATATCCTTGGTTAGTAGGGAAAACATAGGAGAAACTATCTTGCTGAAATTTTCTATGAATCTCCTATAGTATCCTACATGACCTAAGAAGCTTCTAACATTAGTTTGGTTCTTTGGTGGGGGTAATTGCTTTATCACTTCTACTTTTCTTTGATCCACTTTTATCCCTTTTGCTGATATGTGATTTCCAAGGATAATTCCTTCCTCTACCATCATAAAGCATTTCTCATATCTCAAGGACAACTAATTTTTCTCACAACATTTAAGCACTTTATCTAGGTTCTTAAGGGCTTCTTCAAAGGTGTCCCCATACATAGAAAAGTCATCCATATAGACCTCCATACACTCATTGGATAATTCATAAAAAATGGCTAAAACAACCCTCTGAAAGGTAGCTAGAGCATTACATAGGCCAAATGGAAGGACTCTATATGCAAAAGTTCCCCATGAGCATGTGAATGTAGTTTTATCTTGGTCTTCTAGTGCTACTTGAATCTGGTTATACCCACTAAACCCATCTAGAAATGAGTACTTTTTCCCTGCTAGGTTATCAAACACTTGGTCAATGAATGGCAAGGGAAAATAATCCTTCTTTGTGGCTTTGTTTAGTTCTCTGTAATCAATACATACTCTCCATTTCCCATTCTTCTTAGGTACTATAACCAAGGCTAAAACCCATTGACTATCTAAGATGGGGTAGATGAATCTTGACTATAGCAATTTCTCTATATCAGTTTTGACAATGTCTTTCAGTGAAGGATTTAGTCTTCTTTGGGGTTGTCTAACAAGTTTAACATATTTTGTGTATATGTGATGGGTATAGATCTCAGGAGGGATGCCCTTCATATCCTGATATTCCCAACCAAAAGCTATTGAATGGGAGATGAGGGGATCAAGAAGTTCCCCTTCCTATTTTTCTGTTAACTAAGTGTTAATGTTCAATGTTTTCCTAGGTAAGATCATAACATGTTTTGTAATTTGATCCATAGAGGTCCCTAACCCATATTCTAGAGTCATAGTGTTAAGAGGACAAGAATGTGGAAGTAACATGTGAAAAGTTTCTAAGTCCCTATAGAAGGTTTCCCCACAAGGAATGATATTGGCAAGGGTACAATGGGCAACAGTCAAAAATTCTTTCATTGTATCTTTTCCAATGAGAATGTGAGTTATATCATTAGGTGTGTCATAGTCTATTTCTTCTTTTGACTCACCAAATGTTCCTTGATGGTAACCATAGCTATTAATGCATTAGTTTCCATGTTATTAGGCTCATCTACCCAAACCTTTCCTGAATAGTGTATAGATGGTTTATCTGGAGAATACAAGGAGATTTTTTTCATGTCCAAACTATTTAAAATGACCATGTCTCTAGTTTTACAATCAATAGATGTTGTTGCAGTATCCAGCCATGGACTTCCTAGAATCAAAGGATGCCAAAAATGACAAGGGTCGATGTACCTTAGCATTTAATCATGTTTCATGTGTTAAATCCAGGCCTGTGTCCTTGGTTGTTTGCAATAAGGAACCTGATAATCAACAGTCCTTAACTAATATACTAAATTTGAACTATTCTTAATTAATCAAATTAATGTTGATAATCATTTGCTTAAAAGGAAACCTAATCTAAAGACTAAAACAATAGATTGCTAAAAGAATCTATCTAATTCACACAAAAGCTAGAAACATGCATTTAAATGGAAACAAAGCTATTTCGACAATAATTGGTCTATCCTATGAAAATAGGAAAATTATACTTCTAATGAAAAGCTATAATAAGACAATAAAGCAAAGATACTAGCCTCCTTATTTGTTGGTGGGAGTGGGCCCTTGCTCCACACCTTTAGAATTGAAGGATAAACAAGAAAGTCAAAACAAAAGTATAACAACACAACTTCCTCTTAATCTAGTCTATCAAAGTATATTATGATTCAAAAGTATGTCTCTGCCTTCAAAATGAAACCACATAATACTGCTATAAAATCTTGATTTTTATTCTATTGTTCCTATCCAAATATATATTAGTCTGAGAGACATAATATTATTGGAGTTAACTATTTTACCTAATCAGTTCATCTTGGGATATAAACAATCTCTTATTCTAAACTAAAACATGCAATTGTCTATCTAGAGTATAATCATGCAAAGTATGAAAAAGAACTTTAATGATACTGAAAGTACCACTAAATCTAGAGTTTAACTTATAACAATAATAGGCAGCAAGGCCTAATAAAAAGGAACTTGATTTCCTAAAATAGTGGACCGAGAGAAACCTTCTAATCTCATGCAAAGACAAGTAAAAGTGTATCATGTGCCCATGGACAACTAGAGTCATCTGCTGCCCAGGACACTCGGGCTTGAATAGGCGGGCTCCATAGCACTTTAGTTACCCTAGAGATCCTGGTAATCAACAGTGCCGGAGACTCTGTTTAGCTTCAAAGACTCCATGTTGTTACCAGCAACTCCAAAGATGCTTCAAGAATCTACTAAGGTATAGCTTCAGAGATCACCATCTTCTCTATTCTACTTCCCACTCTAGAGATCCTCCAACAAGCTAGGAAACATTGGAGTACCTTGTAGTGTCCTTTGTGCCAAGCTCCAGAGATAATTAGGATTACCTCAGAAGTTCTTCAAAACTACCTGTTGCCTGTGCAATAGACACCTGTGAAACCAAAAAGAGACAATTCTACATAGTTTCATCAGTTTCTCTGCAACATAAGTCTTTTCATCATAACAATAATCTTTAGCACTTCATCTCTTATTAGCATAATTAAAACAGGACTTTACAGTTCCTATAGCGCAAATACTAGGACAAGTAGTATGAAAAGGTGGGAAAAATGAAGTAAAAGGATATGTTTAGATGAGTTCTACCTAACATGCATCAACAAGGTCACCCATGGGTTGCACCTTTCACCGGTCAGGGTCACCCAGGGGTGACCCATGGGCAACCCTTAGAGGAGGGCACCTGGGTGAGAGTCTATGGTAGGAGATGGAAGAGGAGGTGAAAAGAAGGGGACCTGTTTCTAGAAATAGGTCAATTATGTGTCAAAATCCAAATCTCCACTTACAAAAGTAGGATCTCCTGGGGAAAATCTAGAAATAATATGGGGAGATTTGGATTGGTTGAGTGAAACTGAAAACAAAAAGTTAGAGATGGCTTGGGAGGACCTCTAGGGGTGGGAATGGATGAAAAACACTAGGGAAAGGTGAAAACACACCTACAAGATGTATACAAGGATTACAAACAAGGTCACAAGCATATGAAACACAAATTGACAAGTGTTGAAAAGGTGTTGAAAGCGAAGAGAGAGAAAATGACAAAGGGGAAACAACATGCATAAGAAAACACACGTCACAAAGAGAATTGCTACTAAGAGGATATTATTTCACACTTACATATACGTGACAAGGACTGTGACTCATCATAGGGGTCCTCGCGGAGGTTGTGGCCCCTCAGGGATGGTAGTCTACATGAAAGGTAGGTACCATTCTTGAACTGGGCCTTACCTATTGTTGATTTTCCTACAATTGTACCAACAATAACTAGTATTAGTCCAGCTTTTGAATATATCAAAATGAGTAATGAAAACTTAAATGACAAACATACCATAGATCATGTGAGTTTGACTAGTTATTTGTCTTTTGACGGTGAGACTTGTAGGAATGAATGTACGCAAAATAGATGCACAAGAGATGCATAAAAACAACTAATATAAAAATGCATAAGGTAAACTAAGCTAAGAGAAAGAAAGAGTGAGAAAATCAGTGAAATTCGAGTGAATTAGCAACATAATCGATCATGTGAGTAGTCGTTGGATAGATATCACGAGGAAATCAGAAAGATGGCCACCTCTATTGAATATCAGGAACACTGAGAGGGGGGGTGAATCAGTGTTCCATAAAACCATTTATACACTTTCACTTTTCACCATTTTCCAAATTTAATTAAACAAAAGCACAATATGCAAATGAATGAGAACCACAAAGACATAACATATGGACACTAGGATTTTTACGTGGAAAATCCCAAGGTGGGGAAAAACCACGGAGAATGTTAGCTCTCAGAAATATTTTTATTATAGCAACACCGAAATACAAAAGGCTCACTGCTCAATAGATAGGCTCACTACCTTATGAAAGAGAGAAGAAAAGAAGAGGGTGGCTCACTGCCAAGATGACTGTGTAGATTGCATATTTCCATGCATGATTACAGTCTCATTGAAGTGCATAATTTTGATTCAAAGCTCTTGATCACTGATTGCACTATTTCGTTGCTAACTTCTTGCTTCAAGGATAAGATCTCTCTTCTTCTGCTTATGATCACCTTATCTTCACATATTTCACATGCACATCCATCAAGACATATTTTATCATTATCCCAAAACTGTAATCCATCTATTATATATCTGCCATGAGATTTTTCACTTATTTGGGTCAGCAAGACAAACTGAAAATGTGGGAGCAAGATGTTATGCTTTGTCAGCCTTATCATGTGTACTAATTTCAATGTGGGCCCAAGTGATCATGTACATAACTTCATATAGGTCATCTCTAACCATGCAATCACTTGAATAGATCATTCAAACACTGTTTCTTCTCCGCATAGAGATTTACCATACCAATCAGCCTATTCCTTAAGAGCATGCCTAACAGGTTCATCTGTTGCCTCACAACTCATACTGCAAACAAAATGGGACCTCACAAATCATATCCAATGCTTGTTACTGACTTAGAATACCTTTTGAACTATAGAGCAAAATACTTCTGCATGTCAAAATGCGGATCATGAAATTGTTGCTCTGTCATAGAGAAATACCGTTGAACTGTAACCTGATATTGGACAGCTTGTAGAATGTGATGTACTAAACTTTAGAGGTTGTAATTATAGATATAGGTAGTTATGATGTATCCATTGCTTGCCTCAAAACTATAGAGCAAATTATGTATTTGTGGAGGAATGCGGAGTATTATACTGTGCCCTGTTCACTATCTCTATCATACCTTTGTTTGTTCAAACTTAGTCATTTTCTCCACATGACTTCCAGAGCTATGTCTTCCTATCATGCTGATGTGTTCTCCTTATCTTGTTACCATCAATGACAACACTCATCTTGTCTTCATAGCAGTGTCTCTTGCCAACAATCTCCCCCTTTGGCATTGATGGCAACACTTAGTGAAAAATGCTTCATTATCAAAACTGCTCCCCCTTACTAAATACACTTCTATATTTATTCTCCCCTTGAGATGTTTATCCATTTTTCACTGATCTTCTTCTCCCCCTTTGACATCAATGGCAAAGGGTGTGTTCCAGAACCAAAAATTTGTCAAGAATTCAAAATTTTTAAGTACTCTACCGCATATTTAAAAGTACAATCTTCTACTTTATTTTACATATGCTGAAGAATGTCACTAAAGATGTTCTTCGTTTGAGCTATCTCAACATCCCAACTCTTTTTAGCACCATCTAAAATTTGTGTATGTCCACTAAGTAGAAAAAACTAGAGTTTCTACCTTTTGCAAATCTAATGGTGTGGCAGTTTGTGCAGCAAGTTGTGCTTCAACTACAAGCTTAGTCATTGAATCTTGTTTGGGACTAATCAGTCTTCTCAATTGTCCCATTCTACTCTTAATTTGATACCTCTAATTTATTAGATCATTCAAGTCATTGTGAATGTTTATGACTTGAGCTTCTTTATTACTAGTTGATTCATTTACTGGATCAAAAGACTTAGATATGTTCATCAGTTTTTCTTCCAAGCCCTTAATCTTTTCTTCTTTCTTCTTTGTAACTTCTAGACATGATAGACAAAATTTATATATATCACTGGCTTCTACAATAGCACTTTGAATACTCTATATCCCATTATCTAACTGAACCTTATCATGAGCTATCAACTTTGTCAACTCATCTAACCTTTTCTCATTAAACTCTTGTCTAACTTTTATTTCAGTATATTTTTCAAGGGATTCGAAGTGTGTACTTAGAGAGTGTATGAGTTCCTTGAGTTGACCAGAAGCAGATAGAGAGGCATCCTTCCAGTATGTTGGCACCAGCTTCTCCAAAATATTGGATGCTTCATTTAGGAGTCCACTATCCTCAATGTGGGACTTCAATATCTCTTTTCTTGGTTTGGCTTGAGCAACTGAAGCCAACTTGAGCATTTAAACAGGAGACATTGTATCCAGGTTTATTGGACCTTGGATTGACTCAGGCTCATCTAGAACTAGTCCCTCCTTTTCCAAGAACTCTTTTACTGCCTTTGGAGTGTCTCTTGCTGCACTAGAGACATCATTTTTCTGTTCCTGCTCCAAAGGATTAATGTCCATGGCCTTGTTCATGTCCTCCTTTCTATTCATCCTTTGTCAGATCCTTTTCAATCTGAAATGCCGAAGAGGAACTAGTTTGTGCAGTTGGTATTTCTTCTTCCACAGTCTTCTCTCCAACTGTATTGTCCACTATTTGATGTTTTGGAGAGGCAAGAGTTTCCTTTTCTTCAACTATTTGGTCAACTTTATCTATCTCCTTTTTAATGTTGACTTCTAGAACAGATGTATTATCACCAACATTATTATCTTCATTGTCATATGTGGTGGGAAGATTATATTTCTTCAGGGCTTCCAAAACAATTTCCCCTATTTCTTTTACCACTTTGTCAATCTCACACATCATTAATGAGTTCATCCTCATTTTGGTTCTGAACTTTTCTTTATTTTCCTTAGAAATCAAGTCTTCTTCTTCTTCTAGAGTAATTTTCGGACATAATCTTGTCAGTACATGTTGTCTTAAATCAATATCCTTTGTCCTGGTAGTCTCTTTTCTGATAGTCAAAATGCTGGCAAGACTTTCAAGGAGATCAAAGATAATCTCAATAAGGGCCCTGTTGAAGATGTTTATGTATTTTACTGTGGCTTCTTCCATGATTCTCTTATCAGCATCATTATATTCATCATAAAACTCAATCATGGGCTTCAAGTTTCCATCAACTGTGACAGATTTTAATATATCTTGAAGAGATATTGTAGCCTTTTCAACATAAGGCTCTTCTACCTTTTGCCTTTTGTTTGATTTGTCCTTTCCAAAGGACTTTCCTGTAGCTTTGACCACCTAAGCTTTCATCTTCTTTATCTCCTCATCTGATTTTGTTTCTTCTTCGTCCTTTCCACCCACACTGACATACGGTCTTCTTCCTTTCATCTTATTTCTCTTTGTATCTTTGACAAAGGTGTGATAGGTAAAAAATCAAGTTAATAAGATCAAGCATAGCCATGAAAACCTAACCCTACCATCATCAAAGAATCTAATCCAAATGAAATAAAAAAGTATGCAATTCAAGCATAATATCACCTAGATTGTGTGATTCCTTGTTTATGATGTGGATTGCTTCTTCAACAATGAACAATTATGAAGATAATAGCTGCCATGATGGATGGATGATAATGATAATAAGCTCAATGGATGCTATGAATACTCAAGTGCTCAATATGCTTAGGATGATAATGTAGACGCTATATGAATGCTTGATAGATGTAGTATGGAATGAGAGGGTGTTTATATAGAACTCAACCAAAATCAATCAACGGTGGAGATTCTGTGGCTATGTGAATGGATATGATTGAAGGATAGACATAGGTGAATGTGAAGATGACAAGTGGAGGGAAGATAAGGCTTATGTGTGCTTGTGTACATAAAAAGTACTACATATGAAAGATATTAAATGTAGTACCACTTATCTTTTTTTTAAAATGAAAGAGACACACATGTCGGCTCATGAGATAAATGATAAGATAAATTAATTAAATAAATAAAATTTATTTAATTAATTAGAAAGTGGGTTTGTAAAAGGAATTTTTAATTAAATAAATAAAATTTATTTAATTAAAAATAGATAGAAAGAAGATAATTAAATAATTAAAGATTGTTTAATTATAGCTTAGAGGAAATAGCTAATGTATTAATTAAATAAATATAAATTTATTTAATTAATAGAAGAAATAGATGTGTTAGGGATATTGTTCAAGTGTGTTAGAAAAATGCAGATGATGTGTAATGCAATGTTTGAATGCTACTAATAATGAGTCAATTTTAGATGTCTACATTTTGCCCCTCTTTGATACAATGTTCGATAGAGCGTTGTGTCAAAGAAGATATGATATGCCTTTGACAAACAAAGTTATGCCTCAGTGTAATTGGCAAGTGATGCCCCCTCGAGAGGTAAGCCAGGCTAACCAGGAAGGGTTGGGTTGGCTCGCGATAGAAGAAAAAGCTAGGACACAAGGTTGACATGAAGAAAAAGGGGTTGGGTGGGAAAAAATGGGATGAGGCATAAGAAAAGAGGCTTTGGTATAGAAGAAATAGGGTTTGGATAGGGCTATAAGTAGGTACTTCAAGGGAAAATAGGCTCATTTGTGCTCAGTTGTGTTCATAAATCTATAGAGATCTAGAGCTCCTTAGAGTTGGTGTGCAACGAGAGTGGGAGAGCTATCAGGATGGTGATTCCACACAAAGATCATCGTGCCGAGCGAGTGAGGACACATGGATGACCAGAGGGATCAAGCGTACCAGTATGTATCAAAAATTTTGCTAAAAGCATGATTTTGATAGGCTAGAAGTGTCATAAATGCACACACATCACCATAAGCGACTAGGTCATAGG
The DNA here is from genome assembly GCA_027924645.1 of Cunninghamia lanceolata. NCBI lineage: Eukaryota > Viridiplantae > Streptophyta > Pinopsida > Cupressales > Cupressaceae > Cunninghamia > Cunninghamia lanceolata. The sequence continues at coordinate 10,328,397 of BSBN01001272.1, read as the reverse complement.
ATAGCCAGTGCAGGTTGCTTAGGAAGAGAAACAAGTCGCTTAAGATAGTGAAGGTTGCTTTTAGGCATGGCTTAGTCGCATATGGAAATAACAGGTCGCTTTCAGTCGGCTAGGTAAACAGAGGCAAAATGTGCATTTAGATAAAATCAAGTCGCTTATGGGCTAAAAATAGGTGCATGCATAGGTTCAGCTCACTTGTAAAGAAAAAAATGCTCGCTTATAGGATATAGATCGCTTATGGGCTAAAGGCAAATGCATGTAGAAATATAGCTCGCACTTAGTCAAGAAATAGTCGGATAGGTAAAATAGGTCGCATATGGGTGAGAAATAAGCACATGTAGTAAAATAGGTCGCTTGTGATCAGCAGATAGGCACATATGAGAAAATGAATCACTTATAGTAGATAAAAGCTAGTATAGTAGTGAACAATCCAAGTTTATAGCATTTGTATGTAGCGCAAGGGACTAACATGATGAATGAAATGATGCAGGATATACTACCACCTTTGTTATCACGAGAGCCACATCCTAGGGATTTACAGTTGGTGAGATTATTGGATGCAGAGGAGAGGCTAGTGTTAGAGATCCTTGGGTTAGAGCATGTGTCTAGATTAGAGCCGGTGCAGGCACATCGAGGACTGATGACGGCAATGGTGGAGCGATGGATGAATGAGCATAGTTCTTTCTTGTTGCCGACAGGAGAGGCTATGATCACACTAGAGGATGTGTTTCAGATTCTACGGATTCCTATAGATGGGGACCGAGTAGATTATGATCCTGATATGGGTCCAATTGTATTCAAGAGATTGTTCAGGACACCAGACATAGGAGTAGAGGGCTCAGAGATTCCAATGGAGAGGATGGAGGAGTTATGTGATAGACTACAGTGAGTGGTAGTAGCTGTTATCATATGGCTAGTGGGAGATAGAGGAGCGAGAGGGTTTCTGGTAGGATGGGGGATAGTGATAGAGGGGATGTTCTCCTATGGGACAAGATATGCATGGGCGGAGTGTGTGCTTGGACAGCTCTATCATTTCCTACATGATTGTGCATATATGTTAGGGGCTAGTATGTCTGTAGGAGTTACAGTTTTGCATGTGTGGGCTTATGAGCATATTCCAATGACGGGACTAGAGGGATGGGTGGCTAGAGTAGTAGGAGAGCCTTATGCTAGGATGTATAGAGGAGCTTTGACATACCAGCAGCGTAGAGGAGTAGTATACTAGTGGAGGAGGTTGGATGAGGTAGATAGATTTATATGGAGGCCATGGCTGGGATGCGAGAGATGGGATGAGGAGGATACTGAGCTTGTCTATGCTAGGCAGGTGAGATATATTTTTGGACATAGGATATACATTATAGAGCACTATTTGCCAGAGAGGGTTTTGAGACAGTTCGGGTTACCACAAGCAGTACCAGTTGGTGATGCCATTTTTGGGAGGACTAGACAGGAGGTGTTTGATTAGGGGCCGAAGGTTGTGGTTGACACAAATTTGGTAGAGAGAGAGGGGTTACAACCAGTTGTATGGTAGTGGGGACAGGGTCCTGCAGATCCAAGTACATTACTAGATTATGATGCATAATGGGTGACACCAAGACCGATGTGGCTAATGCAGGTTGGAGAGATAGGAGAGATAGGGATGGAGAGACCAGTTAGGAGGAGGTGATGACGGGTTCTACCAGCGCAGGCTATTGTACCAGCAGCGCCAGGGATACAGATATAGGGACAGGTGCAGGGACAGCCTTAGATACTTGTACAGCCTCAAGGGCAGATATTAGGAGGTGATGATGTTGGGATTCAATAGTTGTGGAGGAGGATTAGAGAGGAGAGGAGATGGAGATAGCAGGCTTAGATGAGATTGAGGAGAGTGGAGTTGGATAGACACCAGGTAGTGATTGGCTTGCGTCATGCTAGGGCTTAGGCTCAGACATACCAGGCTCAGTTATAGGTGAGAGTATAGGTTGGGGATGGATAAGATGATGGTGCACTTGCTAGAGTGACAGGAGAGAGAGAGATGCAGCTAGATAGAGTGAGCAGATGATGAGATTAGAGTGAGATACTATTACACAATAGATGCAAATGATGAGGGCGGAGAGAGATGGTCTATGGACAGAGAGGGATACAGATGTACATCAGCTACAGGGGATGACTAGTGAGCAGGATAGAGCAGTAACTACATTGGGTACAAATGGGGCTATGATGTATTTAGCCACACAGTTGACACAAGTATAGGCAGAGCTGTGAAGAGTACAGGGTGAGGTAGAGTATTATAGAGGCTTATATTATGGGGCTGTGCTAGCAGAGTAGAGGCAGCCTAGCTTCAGGAGCAGATCAGGAGCTTCAGGTTCATGGAGTATAGGTGGATCTCGATCTGTAGCCTTAGTGATGGGGCCACCGAGAGATAGGGGGACAGGTGTAGGAACTAGTGGTGGTGGTTAGGGCGAGGGAGCTACCAGTAGTCACTAGGGCTACCTTGTTTATGTTGTATCATGATGAGGCCTAGAGCTACTTGTACATACATTCTTTATGGCTCAGCTTGTATATGTAGACACTTGTATATTGACTCATGTATATATATATGATGATGTATTGCTGATCTATATGATGATATAATGGATGCACTGTTGGTATTATGATGGTTATGCAATGTTGTATTTATATTTTCATGGATTATGTATGGATGTTTATGCAAATGATATGAATGGAAATGTATGATAAGGCAAATATGTAAATGATAATGATATGATATGGACGTATGCATATAGATAGATGGTAATGAGATGATATGTGATGGACTTATGTATATCTAACACACTTGTTTTGCAGGATAGGAGATGTGGAAGAAGGACAATGGAAATGATTGATCTGGGCTAAGGACTATATAGACAAATAATAGGATGAATAGATGAGACAATGGGCAGATTTTTAAGTAATTGCTCAAAATGAAAAGAAATGCAATCCTTATGTTTGATATAGCATATGGATGTTATGCACTAGGGTATATAAGACCAAGGTGTCGAGATATCCAATGCGAAACTAGCATGCTACAATCTTGTCTGAACACATGAGGTCAATATGTTGAGCCAACATGCACAAGATATGAATAACAACTAGTGTTTCGAGATGGACTTTGACACTACAAGAAATGGTTTGAGCTTATCTCCACTACGCATAGTGACAGCTTGCTGGTTATATGTATGGAGCTAGTCTTGACATAGAATAGTCTCAAATGCATAAGAGACTATTTAGCTTCTCAGATGCTAGAGATATTGATATGTAAGATGCTAATCCCAACACGTACAAGATACCAATACGCTTAGGAAGAGAATAAGATCATCCCGCAAACACAACGTACGAAAGCAATATGACCATGCCCCATTCCTTACTTCATTGCAACATACCAAGATATAGATAGATCAAAGCAGTCTTGATTAGACATAGAAAAGGGACAAAAGATAAATCAAAAGATATTGTCATCACATTCTCTTGCCAAATTTAGGTGCTCTTAGATGGATTTAAGCTGGTGCCTTGTTGAGAGGAAAGTTGCATCCTATTGAAGGCTAAAGATGTTGATAAACTGCTATAGCAAGTGCTAGCTTAAGGCATGTGGACAAATAGCTTCTGGCTTATTCTTGATTGGTTAAAGTGCTTGAGCTTTCAGTATACACATAGTCTACTTCCTGCTTGGGCTGATCAAAGAGAAGAAAATGGAAGATGAGAAAAGATGAATAAGATGGGGTGGATCATCTGTGCTTGAGTACTGGAAACTTCCTTCATATTCCAGATTGCCTACATACCCTGTATCCACGGGATCAAAGCACATTTATGATGAAGATGAGACATGATGAATATGTAGTTCTAGGTTTTATTGATGATGTGTGTGATGAAAGATAGATGAATGTGAGATGAAAGATTGGAGGATGATTAGAAGAAAAATGAAAGATGAATGATGAAGAGAAGGGGCTATCATCTTAGCCTGAATCAGAGTGCTTCCTTCGCATCTCAGATTGCCTACATACCCTGTATCCACGGGATCAAAGCTTTAATGATAAAGCTGGGATGTAGTTCTTGCATATTACGCTGGTGATTGATGTTGAAAGAATCAACTTATTGCTTGGAATGCTTACGTTAGTGATGTTTTGCTATTTTTGGATTTTGGATGAGAACAAATTGATTGTAAAGATATGAATCTTGGTTGCAAATTATTTTCCATGTTTGTCGTAGGATGAACACTATGGTTGAAGTTGAAAGTTTGCTGTGTTGTGAGCTAAAGTGTTTGATGTGTTATGAGCTAGAGATAGTGGTATCCACTTCCAAATAAGACTCAAAAAATGCCCCAATGCGGGATGAGGTTTATTATGAAGGAGCAACGATGAATAAGGCATGTGCGCAAGATGCTAAGGTGCCAAAAGAGATAGTTATCACAACAATGTCTCAAGTATGATAGCTAGCATTAACAGAGGCGAAGATGGAAAAGTTGTTTATTGCGATAACATGTGGATTATGATATGGATTATGTGGGATAGGATGGTGAAATATGGTAGGAAGTCAAACAATCCAAGTAGATAATGGAGGCTGGTCACTACACATAGCCCCTGTTTGCTAGGTTTTCACTATGGTACTCATCCAAGGCGCCTGTTTACTAGGTTTTCACCAGAGGATAGATTATTTATCTTATACTATTATTTTTTTTGTTATCCAAAGTTCCACAAAGTGGTTTTTTTTTTTTTTTTAGGATAGCTAATTACACATGGCACCTGTTTGCCAGGTTTTCACCAAGGTAATAGATAGGAGGGACTCAAGTGTTTAGCTCAATGGATGTTAGTAGTCCTGTTAGAGATGGATGTCATTGCACGAACCATGTCATTATGCTCATATATGTTGGTAAGGGTTTGCATGTGAGAGATGGATTAGATAGATAGTGGATTATGAAAGGTTCATCTAAGGATGGGGGATAATGGATTATGATGTGGAATTATGGTAGGGTAGGCTAGTAGCTTATGGTGTGGATTATATATGACATATGGAAAAGGATGGATGAAGAATTATGCAAAAGCATGGACCAAAGGGAAGTGATTGGGGAGATAATTAGGATAATGGATGAAAGGTGGGGAGGTATGGAGGCATGTGAAAATGTGGGATGGAAGGGAACCATGACCAATGGTTGCACACATCGCTAAATATTAAAGCTTTAGATGGAAAGGTCAGTGTAGGGAGTGAAAGAGATGCTTGCTTAGGGGATGGGTGATGGAGTGATGTAGGAACCCAAAGATACTTAGTATTTTTATGATTTTTTCTTTGCTTGTGGGATTTGTAGATGGAATGGGATGTTTGGAAGGAATTTGGAATGTGAGATGGAAGAAGACAATCGGGATTCTTTTGTTTGAGATATGGATAAGGATGCCTCATTCGGCCTACTTGTTTGTTTGCTTAGGAACCCAAACCATTTGGGACATATGCTCTTCTTGTGGATTCATAGGCTTAGCTACCTTTTTAGATGTATTAGGCTGTGATTCTTTTCTTTGATGCCCTAAGGCATGAGAATCTTTAGGATTCTTAGTAGGATTTTTAGCTTTAGAGGTAGAGGCATCCAAATTTTTATTTTTGAATCCCACGGATTTGATGGAAGTGGGGTTGGCAGAATGAGTGGAAGCTTTATGCTTAAACGGTATGTGCATTTGTTGGTCACGATTAGGAATGTAATGGTGCTAGTGGATAAAGGGACAATTAGGTGTTGGTAGTAATGGAGGTGAGGAAAATGGAGGGATATTAGGGGTTGGAAGTAGTGGAGGTAAATTGGATGGAGGAAGATGGATGGTCACATGCTTTTGCAAGTTATAGGATGGTGGAAGTGGAGGATATGGAAATAAAGTTGATGATGGAACTTTAGGAGTTGGAAGAAGCATAGGTAAATTAGATGGAGGAAGATGTACGGTCACATGATTATGAGGTTTAGAATGGGGTTTTTGATGGGAAATGGTGGACTTAGGATGGATGGAGGAATTACCAACATCTTTAGCTTGGGGAGGCTGACATTTGACACTAGGACTAGGAGTGTTTGGAGAACTAGACTTGAGTTCCTCATTAGATGGAGATGAAGGGGTTGTGAAAAGCATGAAGATGGAGGATCTTGGAAAAAGGTTAGTGATATGAAGGGAGTCATCGATGGTATCGGAGTTAGAAGTCTCTCTTACCAAAGAAGATCCAGCTTCTATATCAGAAATGGATATGGATGGAGATTCTTGCAATGTGTACTCACCTGGACCATTTTCAGTGTACTTGATATGGAGATTGGAAGCGGCTTTGCTAGATGATGGCTTGAGTAGGTCGGATGGGTCTATATAAGATGAAGACAGATATGCCTCGGTGTTAATAGGAATGTGGTTCAGACTTCGATATTTATCTTGAAAGGCATGACAAAATTCAAATGGATTGGGATCAACATGGATAGTAATCTCAACACCGTTGTGTGGAAATTTAAGACATTGATGGTATGTGGAAGGAACTACCTTAAGGGCATGTATCCATGGACAACCAAGGATGATGTTATAAGGAAGGTCAATATCAAGAACCTGACAACGGGTTTCAGTAGTGACCGGCCCAACTTGGATAGGCAAGAAAACAATCCCTTCAGTATCTCACTCAACATCAACATATGCTCTGATAGGAATAACCTTGGAGGTGTCAACATCTTTCTCAGAATATCCCAATTATTTTATAAATTTCAAAGAACATATATTAAGACCAGCTCCACCATCTACCAAGATTCGTTTAATATGGCGTTGTTTAACAAACTTCAATGTGGAGGGCTTCATTGTGTGAGGGGTGAATGGAGGGCTGAAGATCTTTGTCAGAAAAGGTTAAATGACAAGGGGCTGCAATGCTAGTGACCATAGATTAGAATTGTGTGATATAAATATCATTGGGCACTAAAGATTCTTGTAAGGCTTTGTCAAGGATAGCTTTGTGAGCAGGGGATATGCGAAGCAACTCAAGAATGGATATGTGAGCAGGTGTTTTACCAAGGTGATCCAAGATATTATAGTTAGAGAACAGTCAAGGAGGATGAATAGGTGCTCCTTGAATGGTGACTTGACCTCTTTGAATGGTTATAACATAGTTAGGTGCTTTGCCTTGGATAGTAATGGTAGAAATGTGAGCATGGTCAATGCGGCCAATGGTAGATGATTCATAGTTGTAGTAAATGGCATTTCCGACAGGAGGATTACTTGATTTGTCATGAGATGGAAGTGGATTCTTGAAAGCCTCTAGGTCATAGTTTGATGTTGATTGTTGTGTAGGTTGAGTTGTTGAAGGTGTAATTTTGATTAAACCTTGATCGATGCAATCTTGGATAACATGTTTTAAATGTATACAACCATTTGTTTTGTGTCCTTTAACTCTATGGTAATCAAAATACTCATTTTCTTTGTACCAAGGAGCCTTGAAGAGTGGTTCACCATTGGGTGGCACATCCGGTAACATAATATCACCCGCTTGGAGAAGCTTTCAGAAGACAACTTCCATAGGTTTCGCTAATGGTGTAAATTATTGGTGCGGATTGGAAGTTTGTCGTTGTCCCGTTTGTTGAAAAGGTTGTGTTGCTGTAGAAGCAGCTTGAATGTTGATGGGAGATTTCATAGTTTGTATGTTCTTTACATCCACAACACCATCGTTGACAACATTCTTGTTTTTGTTCCAAAAGCAAGATTTATCATTGGAGTTTTGAGGATAGTCTTTGTTATTGCGAAAGATCTTGATAGTTCCTTTAGCAATTAAAGCTCATTCAATGATGGTTCCTTTGGAAACAAGTTCATCAAAGGTGCTAGCACTTTGCAATTGTGGTTGGAATGACAACTCGGGATGAAGATTTTGAACAAAGATATCAAGTTGTTGCTTCTCAGGTATTTCCCATAATAGTTTGCTAGCCATATTACACCATCGTTGAGTGAATGAAGAAAATGATTCACCATTGCGTTGTTTATTGTTGACAAGGTCATTCATGTTTACTTCATGTTCAATGTTAAAATCAAAGTCTGATTAAAACTTATTTTCTAATTCTGAAAAAGACTTGATTCCCGAAGGTAAATGAGAGAACCATTTGAGAGCTTGTCCTACTAAACTTCGAGGAAATAGTCTCAAAAGATATGTATTGTCATGAGCAACATCAAGACATGCCACAAAGAATGCTCTAAGATGGTCTTCTGGATTTCCTTTTCCTTTGTACTTGTCAAATTGTGGAATTTCAAAGTGTGGTAGAAAAGGTGTCATATGAAGTGACTTGTCAAATGGATAAGCACATATGTTTTTTAGAGAAAATGTCTTCTTGCCTTGCCCTACCACTTGGTTGATCATTTGTTGAACATCCGCTGGAGATAATTGTTGTTGTTGCAAAGGGGGTGAAACATGGTATGATGTATATTGAGGTTGTTGTTGTTGGATATATGAAGCCATGACCATTTGTTGAGGTTGTGTACTCACAATGTATGCCAAAGGATTGGTATGTGACACATATGTGGTTGAGGAGTGCTGTCCTTGAGACACAAGCAGTGGTTGGGTATATTGTGATGAATTGGCACCAAGATTTTGCATCACATGAGAAGTGGAAGATGGATTGACACTAGTTAATGGTTGGGAATTTGGAGTTGGGTTTGTGACATGGTAAGTGATGGAAGGATTGGTTGATGTGAAAGAAGGATGGACACTTGGGTTTGTATTTTTGACAACATGGGGATTGATATGTGTCATGTCTTGGGTGACAATAGGCAAGCCTTGGGTAGCATAAGATGGATTGAAAGTTTGTGAAGGATTGTAAGAATATGATGGAATGGATGCAAGTTGCTCAACATAAGTGACCGTAGTGCTACGATTGGCTTGAGAAATGATAGGAGGGTCACTCATGTCAATAAGACTAACATTGGGATTATATGGTGTAATGGAGGGATTAGTAGAGATAGTGGAAAGCATATTAGCAATTGGTATATGAGATGTGGTATCCACATGGGATATAGCAAGTTGTGATGGTCGTGAAGCTTGGACTATTGGTGTTTTTGGGATAGCATGGGAAGCTTGCACACTATGGGATATGGGGATAGCTTGTGATGTTTGGGGAGTTTGCGCTTGGGCCACATGGATAGCTTGTGTTACTTGAGGCATGGAAACGGTCATGGTAGGAGAAGGAGTATGTTGAGGAACATGGAAAGGTGGAATGTTCAAATTTTGTGAAATGAAAGGGAGCACATTGGTTGGCATTATCAAAGGTTCTAGAGTGTACTCCGAGCGTGGTGGATCAAATGACGTAACAATAGGAAATGAAAGAGATGTGTTGGAAGATGAAGTTTGTGATATGATGAGGGATGGTGTGACTATAGTAGATGGTCCCTTTGTAACAACAGCAGGAATGTTTGGATCGTGCTCTCTAATAGCGGATATGTCAAAATCTCTTGGTAATTTAGCGCCCATGAGAGCAAGTTGCAAGAAGTAGTTATTAGGCTCAGATAAAACAAGTCTCTCAACTTGATCCCACACATGTATATCCTAAAATCCTGATAAGTCTTGTTGGGATTGTTCCTCAAAAGTCTCCAAAAATGTTTGAGGTGCACTTGTTGTGAAGATGACTCTCCAATGGTATACCCATGAGGCGTAAACATATGAGGAGGCATACCAGTCGTAAATTGAGTTGTGTCTTTAAGAGGTGTTGATCTAGATTGTTACATCTTAGCTCCCATCTCAGCTTGCAATTTGGCTTCCATTTTAGCTCGCAGTTTGGCTTCCATTTCAGCTCTATATTGACTCCTAGTTTGAGGCATGATGTTGAAGACTAAAGTTTAGCTTGTCAAGGTTTTGAGACCCAAAAAGAAAGATGATAGTTTGCTAGTTGGTTGGTTTCTGGTTGCTTTATTGTTTTGCTTGGTTGCTGATTTGTTTGGTTGGCTGGTTTGCTTTGTTGTTAGGTTGCTTGGTTGATTTGTTGTTGGCTAGTTTTCCCTAGAGAATAGCTCACACACTCAAGGGAAAAAAATGTTTGCTACGGGTCGCTATGTTGCTGAAGCTAAAGCTAGGAGATGATGTTTTGTTGATTGATCGAATTGATTGGTTTGATGTTCGGTTTGCTGGTTTGGGATCTCAATAAGATGAAAAACTCATGAAATTTGATTGGTTAGTAAGCTCAAAGTAGAAGACAAAGTCTAGGTATCTGCTAATGATTAGAGATAGGTCTGAAAGCTAATGCTGAGGTTGAGCAAGCTAGATTTGTGGCTAATTCGACTGAGTCACTAAGATTTGATGGTATTAGACCACAGGCGATAAGTAATAGCTCAAATGCAACTCAGAAAAGGCCAAAGGTGACTGGTAATAGCTTAAATGTGAGCTAGTTTTGGTTCTGATAGTAGGTTACAATGTTAACCAGAGGCGAGCCAATTTTTACAGGTGATTAATATTGACTCAAAAGTGATTTATTGCTGATTAGAAGCGACGCAGGTTAGACTAGAGGCAACAGACCATTGTTTAAAGGCGATCTAATTTAGGCAACAAGTGACTAACTGTTGTTTAAAAGTGACCTAGTTTACACAAAAAGCGATTGACTGTTGTTTGAAAGTGATTCGGTTTAGGCAAAAACTAGTTAACTACTGTTTAAAAGTGACTTAGTTGTCTGTATGCAAGCAGTTTAAGCTCAAAAGCAATTGTGTCTATCAAGAAATATGTCTGATTTGTGATTTTTGACAAGAAAATAGTAATTGCAGTCAATCACACTCACAACAATCACAAACTTGTACAACCTAGGCTAGGAAAGGACTGTATTTGTTGAATCCCCTAGCCATGCTTATTCAAAGTAGATAGCTTTAGGATCTTGGTAGCACCGGCTCCTCTCCACAGCACACACTTCTCACGCATACCAAGATCCAGGTTTCCCAAAAGGCATGTCCCTCACCAAACCTTAGGATTGTCCCTACTATCTCTTCTAAGAACCACATGAATCAGGGTGACTTCAAAGGTCCCACCTTTTGCATCAACAAATAGAAGGTTTTTGGCTACTACACAAAGTTGCTAGTAAGGGCATCTGTTCAGGTGGCTATACATGCGGTAGCACTACTCTCTATTATGGAGTCTCCCAGCCTTCAAGGGTTATTCCTTGGAGGGTTTTGGGGGAGGTTGGCCATCAGTATAACGCAACAACACCCATTGTTTGTGGCTTTTGACACAAACACTTTTCTTATATAGCGATTTGGAAGGACTTGGCTTTAACTTGTTACCACTTGGGTCATATCCCTTCTCACACCAGGAAGGCAGGCCATCTAAAGATATTGGGGTTTTGGGGGAGGTTGGCTGTCAGTATAACACAACAACACCCATTGTTTGTGGCTTTCGACACAAACACTTTTCTTATATAGCAGTTTGGAAGGACTTGGCTTTAGCCTGTTACCGCTTGGGTCGTATCCCTTCTCACACTAGGAAGGCAGGCCCTCTAAAGATAATAACAAGTTCTCATACACCCAAGATCCATTTGATAGGCAAGGGGAGAGGATACTTTTGTTATTAAATTTGGGTTACAATCAATCACATGCAAGCAATTAAAAAAAGATAAATCAAGCACGAAGCAAGCAATGATTCGTTTTAAGCACCAAGCCCAAATGTTCCTAATTTAGTGATAAACCACAAGTGTTGGACCAATTGAAGCTGCAACAGATATGTTAGTAGTTTGATAACCTCCTTTTCTTGGATAATCGATAAGATGCTGCACAAATACCCAATTAGTAGCCAAGAAAAAAAAACTACAAATGATATAGACTGAAAGCGACAGAGTTTCCTAGAGGTGATCCATTGTCGGTTAAAAGTGATCTATATTCTATCACAGGTGAAATGTTACAGATCATAAGCGATGCCAAGAGCACCAGATGTGGATTGATAAAGCTCACAAGCAATGTGAAAAGGCAAGAAGCGACTGGTTACCGATCATAAGTGACTCGGATCTGCAAGAGAAACATAATACAACAAAAACCCTGGTTTTGCAATAAGTGATTCGATTAGCTAAAGGTGATCACTGTCAGATCAAAAGTGATTCAGATAAATGCATAAGTGACCACTGTTAGCATAAAAGTGATGCAAAATAGACAGAAAGTGACCACTATTTGCTTATAAGTGTTCTAGAAAATGGTAAAGGCGGTAGGTTTCAGCTCAAAAGCGATGCGTATATTCAGACAATGATGGTTTTTTTCTCAAAAGTGACTAGAACTTGTCGTAAGCGCTCAGAAAATTTTATCTTCATAAAAACAACTTCAAATAGCAAAGTTAATCAAGGACGTGAGTCCCACCGGGCATGCCAAAATGTGATAGGTAAAAAATTACATTAATAAGATCAAGCATAGCCATGAAAACCTAACCCTACCATCATCAAAGAATCTAATCCAAATGAAATCAAAAAGTATGCAATTGAAGCACAATATCACCTAGATTATGTGATTCCTTGTTTATGATGTGGATTGCTTCTTCAACAATGAACAATTATGAAGATAATAGCTGCCATGATGGATGGATGATAATGATAATAAACTCAATGGATGCTATGAATACTCAAGTGCTCAATATGCTCAGGATGATAATGTAGATGTTGTACGAATGCTGGATAGATGTAGTATGGAATGAGAGGGTGTTTATATAGAACTCAACCAAAATCAATCAATGGTGGAGATTCGGTGGCTATGTGAATGGCTATGATTGAAGGATAGACATAGGTGAATGTGAAGATGACAAGTGGAGGGAAGATAAGGCTTATGTGTGCTTGTGTACATAAAAAGTACTACATATGAAAGATATTAAATAAAAGATGTAGTACCACTTTTTTTTTAAATGAAAGAGGCACACATGTCGGCTCATGAGATAAATGATAAGATAAATTAATTAAATAAATAAAATTTATTTAATTAATTGGAAAGTGGGTTTGTGGAAGGAATTTTTAAATAAATAAATAAATAAATTTAATTAAAAATAGATAGAAAGAAGATAATTAAATAATTAAAGATTGTTTAATTATAGCTTAGAGGAAATAGCTAATGAATTAATTAAATAAATATAAATTTATTTAATTAATAGAAGAAATAGATTTGTTAGGGATATTGTTCAAGTGTGTTAGACAAATGCAAATGATGTGTAATGCAATGTTTGAATGCTAATAATAATGAGTCAATTTTGGATGTCTACAAAAGGATTTCTTTGATTTTTTCTCCATGTTTACTGATGGTGTGGCACTAGAGGAGGTAGCAGAGCTCCTAGTAGACCTATGAGTCTTTTTAGGCTTGTCCTATTTCATCTAAGATTCTTTCAGAACTTGTACCGGTTCACTCTTTTGTTTTTCTTCTCCTGTTCTTTCTGCTTTTTCCCTTGCTTCTTTCATTTGTTATTTGGTGATGCCATACTTTGTAGCAATCTCTTCCACTTCTTTTCTAACTTTTCTAGTTATTTTAGGTTTTCTGAATTCAACATGCAATTTTACAGTTAGCTCTTCAAATGTCCCAAACCTTTCTTCCTTAGGGTCCCGAGGTTTGCTAAGAAGATGTTGAGCATAATTTTCTAATATTAAGTCATCTACTTCATAGCCCATAGGCATTATCCATACAGTTTTGGACTCCACAGCTTCCATCAAACATTGATCCTTGGTGACCATGAAATAGATGGTATCTTTGTATTTTTCTACAATTTTCTTTGGGATTCTCTCCCTTGCATGCATCCTACTCTGGAAGTTTTTGAAATACCCCCACAGTGCTACCTTTTGCTCATTAGAATTTCTAATGCTATTCAAGTGATTTCTAATTTGGGCAGCAACTGGTCTTCTAGTTAACCATAATAGGCTATTCATGTTGGGTAATTCTTTCAAGAAATAGAAGAATAGACGGATGATCAACGTACCATACTTGAATGGATAGTTCTTGCTTTCCTTTATCTTCTTCAAATTCTCCATCAATTGAATCCGTAGTAGCTCACACAAGTCATAGTCAGCATTCTCTTTAATCATTCGATAGGCGGTGTAAATTGTAGTGTTGGAGACAGAGTTCTCTTGATTTGTGAAATAGACTTTGTAACCTATCACCATGGAAGCGAACCTTACCGCATGATCTATGATATCATTGATTGTCATTGCCCTTTTGTCGAATTGTTCTCTAGTGACCTCGGTAACTGTTTGGTTTTTCAATGCTTTGAACATGGGCATGCTTTTGGTATCATTTAACCCTGTCACTGCCCTAATTGCTTCCTTTGTAACTTTACAGGGTTGTCCCAACCACATGAATTCATCATGGATTCAACTTAGTACATACATTACCCATTCATCCTCCACAATCGTAGGAAAATCCACATATTGAATGAAGTTCTTTTCCTTTAGGGATTTGTATTGTTCCTTGAGATCATACTGATCATTGCTTAGATGGTGGAGATACAAATCTAACAAACAAATGTCATTGCGCTCATCTAGGGCAACATGAATATATGCCCTAACATCCTCAACATACAGAACTCCATGAGGAATGTTAGAAAATGCACCCATCAGATCTACTTTTGTTGCATTGAATGGGTGTTTCTTAAACTTAGGCCGAGGTCGCTCAGTAATATCAACCACTTGTGGAGTTGCCATTTCAGAATTTTAATCAGATTTTCTAATGGGGTTTCAACAAAAATACCTTGTTCCAATGTGTTAGGGTTTCTTTTCTTCGAATTACTCCAAACGCTTCAAATCTTGGTTGGTGTTGCTCAAATTCAGCTTCAATCTCTCTGAACACCTGATAGCTTTGAGTGCAAAGTGATTTTGAGACTAAACTAGTTCCCTTTTATCCTTCACATGACTTAACCTAATCATCATCAATGGTTGTTCCAAAAAGTTGTTTGTTTCCCTTTTGATAGATATAGTCGATTGAAATTGCTCTCCAATTTTTGTATTAGCTTATTCTCTTCCAGTTTTTCTTTCAGAGGATTTATCTTGTCAAATTCCACCACAAATCTCCATGCTGGATTCTAGCACCAACTTTCTAGCTGGGGGATTTATATTTTTAAAACTGCTCCCCCTGAGCCAGAGCTCTCAATTTACTTCCTAGAGGAAGTATCTGCACTAGAGACTGGTGCAGATCCATTCTTGACTTCATTAGCATCTTTCCTGATCCAGATCTTTCTCATCTCATTCTTGGTTTCTACTCGATCAGCCTTGTTCTTGCCCTTGACATCTCTTTGCTATGTTTTCCCCTTCTCTGTAGGATAGTCTCTTGTTACATTTTTGCTTTTGCAGAATTTGGCAAATTGTCTGGGCTTGTTGCAATTGAAACAAACAACATTTCTCTGACCTTGATTTCTTCTGTAATTGGGAATTGGTCTTGATCTACACTGATTAGCCATATGCCCAAATCTATTGCATGCAAAGCACTTTCCATTAAAGAATTGGATGGTCCTTGGATTACTTGGATTGTTTCTTGACACACTTCTACACTCAATTACTTTATGACCAACTTTGTTGCAATTAAAACATTTACCAGAGAAAGATGGAACATTTTGATTTATTCTACTTCTGCACTGAGTAGCCCTATGACCATACTTATTGCATTTGAAACAATAACCTTTGAAAGATGGGTACCTTTGTGCATTTGGTTGTCTGACCGGAGGTCCTTTAGGTCTTCTTCTTTGATTCCTTACTGGATGGTCTCTGCCTCTTTCTTCTTTGGATCTGACTTACCGTGAGTTTGAATTTTCTCCCTTTTCAAATCCCAAGCCTTGTTTATCATTTGGATACTTTGGACTGGCTAGCAACTCATCAAGTTTTGTAGAGCTTATTTTGAATTTCTCTCCGTAATTGTTGGCTGCTTCTAGATCAAATTTCAAGAGTAGAACTTCTTTCCCTAGTTTTTCACATTCCTCTGACATGTCCTTCACAACTTGATTCAGACATTCCTCATTCTTGGTGTTTTCTTCAATCACCTTGAGAAGACTTTATGTGGATTCACTTGCTTGTTTTAGTTGCTCACATAATTATTTCCTTCTTTCCTGAGATTTATGATCTACTCTTTTAATTTTAGAATGCAATCATCAGCTTCTTTGATACTCTCCTCTAAACCCTTGATATCAGCCTTGGAGTTGTCAAGATCTTCTAGAGCTGATTCAAATTGTTCATTATTGACATATACTTGATTGCCAATCTTAATGTTGTCAGGAAGATTTGTTTCAGGATAAGTGAGATACCTTTGTGCTGCCATGAGTGAACCTTCCCTGATCTTCCTCAAGCTCTTAGGCTTCTTCCAAGGAACCTTTCTTTGATACCAATTGTTGAATATCAGGAACACTGAGAGGGGGGTGAATCAGTGTTCCATAAAACCATTTATACACTTTCACTTTTCACCATTTTCCAAATTTAAATTAAACAAAAGCACAATATGCAAATGAATGGCAACCACAAAGATATAACATATGGACACTAGGATTTTTATGTGGAAAACCCCAAGGTGGGGAAAAACCATGGAGAGTGTTAGCTCTTAGAAATATTTTTATTATAGCAACACTGAAATACAAAAGGCTCACTACCTTAGGGATCACTGCCCAGAGCTCACTGCTCAATAGATAGGCTCACTGCCTTCTGAAAGAGTGAAGAAAAGAAGAGTGTGGCTCATTGCCAAGATGACTATGTAGATTCCATCTCTCCAAGCATGATTATAGTCTCATTGAAGTGCAAAATTTTGATTCAAAGCTCTTGATTACTGATTACACTGTTTCGCTGTTGACTTCTTGCGTCAAGGATAAGATCTCTCTTCTTCTGCTTATGATCACCTTATCTTTGCATATTTCACATGCACATCCATTAGGACATATTTTATCATTATCCCAAAATTGCAATCCATCTATTATATATATTTGCCATGAGATTTTTCACTTACTTGGGTTGGCAAAACAAACTGAAAATGTGGGAGCAAGATGTTATGCTTTGTTGGCCTGATCATGTGTACTAATTTCAATGCAGGCCCAAGTGATCATGTACATAACTTCATATAGGTTAGCTCTAACCATGCAATCACTTTAATAGATCATTCAAACATTGTTTCTTCTCTGCACAGATATTTACCATACTAGTTGGCCTGTTCCTTAAGAGTGTGCTTAATAGGTTCATTCGTTGCCTCACAACTCACACTACAAACCAAATGGGACCTCACAAATCATATCCAATGCTTGTTACTGACTTCTTAGCATACCTTCTGAACCGCAGAGCAAAATACTTCTGGATGTCAAAATGTAGATCATGAAACTGCTGCTCTGTCACAGAGAAATATTGTTGAACTATAACCCGATATTGGAAAGCTTGTAGAATGTGATGTACTGAGCTTCAGAGGTTGTAATTCTAGATTTAGGTAGTTATGATGTATCCCTTTCTTGCCTCAGAACTGCAAAGCAAATTATGCATTTGCGAAGGAATATAGAGTATTATACTGTGCCCTATTCACTATCTCTGTCATTCCTCTGTTTGTCTGGACTTAGTCATTTTCTCCACATGACTTCCAAAGTTGTCTTCTTGTCATGCTGATATGTTCTCCTTATCTTGTTGCCATCAATGATAACACTCATCTTGTCTTCGTAGCAGTGTCTCTTGCCAATAGCCTCTTCTCTACAGCTGAGAATCAAGTATGCAAACCATAAAAACCCTTCTTTAAACCCTAGGTTACATTTTGTGAAAAATCTCTTGAAATTGTCTTTTTTGTTGATTTTTTCTATTGCATTGTCTCTATTTCAATGTTTAGAGTAAGATCAATTTTTCATTTGTCAAAATCGGCTAAGAAACAAGGTTTTTAGAGAGTTATTTAGTTTGGGGGATAGCCACATAGGGTCACCCCTTTTGCCAGTCAGGTCACCTGGGGGAGATTTGGCTATGCAACAAGGTCACTTGGTGGAGATCTGGCTATGCAGCAGGGTCACCCAGTGGAGACCTGCCTATGCAACAGGGTCGCTTGGGGGAGATCCTGCTGAACATCTGGGTCACCCAGGGGAGATCCTATCAAATGAAAGGGGCAACCCCGACAGATCAATTCTGACTGAAATTTGATGTTTTCTGACATTTACTTTACTCTTTTTTGATCTAATTTGAACACTCAATTTGTCTATTTATTGCAATTTTTAAGGTTTATATGTCTTTTGTGACATTTTCGGAAGTTTTACAATTTTTAGGGGTTTTCTAAGTTGACAAGATCTAATCTAAAGTTCTTGTTCTGATTGGCAGGATATGAGGATCTGTTGGAATGCCAACTGTGAGTAGTTACGACTTTCAGAGATCTATGCTTTGCTATCTACCAATGATCATACTATCCTAAGGAGAGCAAGCTTGGCTAGGATCTGCAATGTGCCAACCTATGGCATGTATTTTGTTAGAACATAATGTTATTAGGGGTCATACCCTTATAACATTTATATAATTTTCTAATATAAGGTTATAAAACCTTATGTTATAAATCATATACAATTTAATAATTAATAATCTAATAACTATTATATTACTAATTATTTACAAATGGTTGCTTTGAATGGGTGTGACTAATACCCCTTTAAGTATTATACCACCCCTTCTCCTTTATATAAGGAGGTTCTCTCTCATTTGAGAGTGTGTGAATTTGGAGTTTTATAGTGAGTTATATCACTATGCACATGAGGTATTATTGGCCATATGGAAGTATGTAGAGGAGTATATCCCTAGGTTCAGTCTATTCCTTAATAAACTATATTTTGTAAGTGTTTTAATAAAATGATTCTTTATGGGGCTTTTTACCTGAAAGGGTTTTCCCCTTGTATATCTTGTGTAATTTGTTATATCTATGCTTGTATAATTCTCATTTATATTTATTTTATATCTTGTTCATAATGATTAGCATCCTAAGATCCTAATTTCTAACACATTTGCTGTGACATTTTGACATACTCGGATGTAGACAGGAACACATTCTGGTTTCCACAAGTTTCAAGGGAGTGGACCATCACTCTTTATGATGTATATTGCATTCTACGGGTTCCTATGAGAGGTCACCCACTTGTTCTACTAGTGAGCAAGTCCTTGGAGGACAAGACATCTTGTGTACAAATTATGGGGGTGAACCACCCTGAGGATTAGGCTAGAGTTTAGCTTACTTTAGTACCACAATTCTACATTCCTCGCTTGAGGAAGTTCTTGATTGGTTTGATCACATCGAGGCTATTTGGGGACAAGGCCTCGGCTCGTTTGAGATGGTGTTGGGTACCAATCATACAGGGCATTGAACAAGGTAGAGTTTACACTTGGGGGCTAGATATCCTAGCTATGGTCTATCGAGACTTCTATTGTATTGCATGGTGTGGGGCTCTTTCTTTCAACCACTCCTCTCTAATCATGACTTGAATCTTTGAGCATATTAGGTCGTACTAGAAGGAGATTCCTCTTCATGACTGGTGATTACCGAGAGCTACTAGGTGGGCTCATGTGGGCCACTTTGATACTTCTTTACATGCTATGGCTACTCTTATAGATGTAGATATGATCTTAGACCCCTACACAGATTTAGAGGGTGTATGGTCTCATGACAGATTCATCAGGGAGCATTGTCTTAGAATATTGGAGATTTCAGATTGTAATGGTTTAGTTGAGGCTCATTGTGTCGAGCGCGTCTTATAGCAGTTTGGCAAGGACTGCCCAGAGGAGTTGTCCCTAGTTTCTAATTGTTATAGATCCATCCAAGAGACAGGCGAGATTGGATAGAGGACTGTCATTTGGACCCCTTTGACACTGATGGATTTGATTACCAGATCTTCTAGGACCCCAAAAGGGGGATAGAGAGGAGCTCCTTCCCATGGACTTGTTGTCATGGATGACTTTGATTCTACTAATGAGGACTACATTTTTGATGGGGATGACTTATCTAATGAGGGACCAATAGGGGGTGCATAGGAGGTAGATTTTAATGAGCATGATATACTTGAGGGTTCCTCCATAGTGCCGAGACCTCCTCATTTTGAT
Organism: Cunninghamia lanceolata; assembly: GCA_027924645.1. Classification (NCBI taxonomy): domain Eukaryota; kingdom Viridiplantae; phylum Streptophyta; class Pinopsida; order Cupressales; family Cupressaceae; genus Cunninghamia; species Cunninghamia lanceolata. The sequence goes on along the minus strand of BSBN01001272.1, from coordinate 10,308,404 downwards.
GAGGTGATACAACAACTTGATCTTACCTGGTAGCCTAGTGACCCACATAGATCTACTCTTGTTTTACTGACTTTGCACTGCCCTTTCTTTTCTTTCCTTTTGTTAAGAATCATCATATCTTTTGTCTTTGCTTTGCTTTGTAGGTAGTGCTAAGGAGTGGAGGGACTTGACTCATGAGGTCAACATTGGTTTGGCTAGTCCCTTCACTAGGATGATGCGAGAGATGCTTTTGGTTGATCCTGGTGTGCCCCCTAGAGCTGGGTGACACACTGATGTCTTCGGTCCTACCTACCATGGGCATCAGGAGAGTGCTACCTTGAAGGCCAAAAATCTCATCCATAGGGGTGAGAATCAGGTTCTTCATGAGATGGCTCACCTTGGGATTTGACAGTGAGAGTCTAGTAATGTGGGACCTTCACATTCTTGCACTCATAGTAGGGCATCTTACTCACATAGGTCTCATTGAGAGACAAGTTATACACATAGACAGAGGAACAAGAGTCTTGAGGGTCTTGTTGGAGGGAATTGCCCTTGATCTTGTTTTCTTTTTGTCTTTTTGAAACTGTAACCTATTGCATGGGGAGCCTTACTTTCCTTCGAGAGCATTTTGTCCTAGCTCTTGTACTATTGTAAATGTAAACTTTTGATGTATGAATGAAAAGTTTATCTTTTATGGTTGTTTTGCTATCGTACGAGTACTCATCTCTTGTGCACTTTGAAAGTTTAAGAACTTTTTGATTATGATTAGACCTTCAACTCTAAGAATGTAAGTATGATAACAATGACATGTTTTTGTAGATTTTTTGGAATATATATGAAATGCAGGTTATGATATGTAGATGCAAGAACACAAGTGATGTTGAAATGAAGCTTTTACTTCTATGGAATGCTGTGAGTTGTGACATTGACTTTATTTCTTTTGAACTCTTTTTGATTTTGGTATGAATGCATTGTGGAACAAACAATACGACTACTCTTTAATATAATTTTCAATCCACTAGATTGCAAGTTATATTGGTATAAGAGACTATTCAAGCCAATGAGATAGGGATTTAGAACTCAAGTGGGGAGCGGGAAGGAGATGGAGTGCTTCTAAATTTGGGCTTTGCTAAAGGTTAAACACTGATCCTTATCTAGATAAGACAATCTGACAAGATTTCAACTTAGACAAGTAACAAATTTTATTGATGTTCACTAGACTTAGATCATAGATGGTGTTAGTGCCTGAAAAAACAATTTCCTACTTGCATCTTATTGCCCCAAAATCCAACAAGAAATCCCACTTTATGCCTTCAGTGTTGAACCTATTGATGATAACTGATTAGAGATGTATTTCATAAGTTTTCATTTGTTTGCCTTTTGAGATACAAGGGAAAAATCCCCAAAAAGTTGGCTAAGTCATGTTGTGTGGTTACACAACACGCTCTATTTTGCCTTAGCAAAATAGGGACCCAACTTTTTTTGCTTTTGCTTGGCTTGTTTGTTTCCCTTTACTTTTGGGTGGTATGGTAAAAAAACTAGTAGCAAACATATGTCAGGATCTTATCCTTGGCATGTCAGAACCTTGAGATCTAGGTCAAATTTTCAAAGTTAGAATTCATCATCACAAACCCTGCCAAGTGAAAGAGCATAAAATTCTAAGCAGGTTTTCCTTTTGAAGCACCCCGAAATTCCCTAAGATCAGGTTCAAGTTATGCCCGGTCAAAGTTTAGTCAAACGGTCTTAGGGATATCTTCACATTTCCTAACATCTAGACATTAACTTAATGTCCTGATGGCAAAATTATTAAGGAAAACTCAATATCCAGACATTCACAAATGTGTGCACGTCAAATTTTAACTCATGATGTAATTGACCGTCAGGTGCATGGATATTCACAAGTTTGCACATTAAATCTCAAGATGTTGACATTCATTAATATCCCTACTTGGTATAATATAATGATAAAACTTAATATCCAGATATTAACTCAATGTCCTAACATTCGTGAATATCCTGATGACGTGTCATGTTGACTTTTCAAAAGCACATAGATCCTTGGACATTCTGCATAGAGACTTAACATCTGGACCTTGCCCCAACATCCTGATGATGTCATCTGATCTAGCCTCATAGAGCTAACAAAATATGATGATGTCATCTAGACATTAAGAGTTTAGAACATTTTGCAAAACCTTAACATCCAGACATTAACTTAATGTCTAGACTTTCGCTAATACGATGATGATGTCACATTACTCCCGACATAGAATAACCTTTAGAAGGTGATGCCATCCTCACATTTGGACTTAGGGATATTTCACAAATGCTAACATTTAGATATTTCGTAATATCCACATCCCAATCCTTGCATCCAAATCATAGATTTCCACAAACCAATCAGATGGTGCCACATGGCACATGTTGACTTTTCTCAATGGACACGTTGTAATGTCCCAACATTCGATGATCAAAGGTAAATGTCTTTTGATCTTAATGATCCAATAGTCACCCTTGGTCAGTGCTGACCATCATGATGATGTCATGCATACACATATGCACATTCTGAAAGGTACGCACATTGTTTAACATCTAGACATTCATTTATATGCATACCCTACAATAAATGCCATGAAATGGTAGTTGGCTATTTGAAAATTCAAATCATAAACTACCACGTATTACAATCTTAAGGACCAAATGTTGATATCCATGATCAAAGGTAATTTTCCATTAATTATACCCTAAAATCATGATTTCTAACACATAAAGCAGGATTTTTGGTCATTTTGCATTCATAAATCATTCGAAGAGAAAATTATAGAGTTCCAAAGTTTATGGCGGCCATTACAGAGATCTTCATCCCTAACGGAACGGTGCAGACATTGAATAGTGAATGATATAGGTGATTAGTGCAGTGAAAGTTGCATATCCAGACATCAACTAATCAGGTTTAGGTGCGTTAAACATGTATGTAACGTTTAAACCCCCATTTTTTTGTTACTGCACAGTAAAGGTAAAAAATACTTAGGGTAAATCTAGAATGATGATGCACATGTATATGCTCTATAAGCTATTAAATGTCATGATATTAAGAAATTAATTGTTTAAAACTCAGAGATTGAAAATTAGTTTAAGATATGCATATCCGTCACTGCAGGACACAATGGAAGCTCACAAGAATAGAAGTGAAAGGGAGTTCATGACTCCCATGTTCCTACAGCCCAGTTGTTTTGATTTCAGATTCAGACACATTGGAGATACCCATGCTAGAAACACTAGGCTACAGGCATGGACAACTGCATCAGTTCAAGGTGGTGGGAGCCCCATGCTCATAAACATTTACAACTCTAGAATGTGGCATGCCGCACGATTTCCATATGCAATAGAGGCCATTGAGTTGGTGGCAGCATATGTGGATAACTATAATAGAGAAACTAGAAGAGTGGAGAAGCATGGTCGTGTATATGCAGATTTCTTAGTCTCTAGGATCACATTAGCTTTTCACTTACCAACAAGCCTTAATTTGTAAAAGATAGATGTGGAGGCCCTAGAAAATCAATATAAGAGTAAATATATAGATTGTAGAAAGATAATGTTCTCATGCTGGAGTTATAGTCAACCTCTACAAATTTGACTTTAGTCCTGAGGTTCAATACATGATGGTCATGTTGAGATGGATGAGAGGAAGACTGCATGTTGGGAACTTTGATCCGTGGATGTACGGACTCATAAGAATGGTAGAAACCACAGACATAGAGATACATTGGGCGTCTCTTATTAGTGACAACCTGGACAAAGGTATGAAGAGGCTTGGCAGTAAGGCAAATATGTTTCACATGTCATCATATGTTTTTATGCCTACGCAACCAAGGGTACATTTGATGGTCTACAGATACTTGGATGAGTTGGGAGAAACCCCAGAGATGTGAACATATGGGGTCACTATCCACAACTGGAGAGGAGGTCATCCATTTAGAATTACAAGCAGGTGAATGACTATTTTGTTATGCATTTAGTTAGATTAATGGAAGATGACAGAGCCAAAAGATTGAGCATTGAGGCTTAAGTGGTCATAGCAAGGAATGGAACCTGGTTCATCTAGTTCCCAGCTTTCACATACATAAGAATGGAGAGATTCAGTGGCAACCCTTGATGTTGCCAAGGTATCCTATAGACAGAGTCATCCTCATGGAGATGACTAGACAAATAGTTCCATCATATGAGGCATTTACAAAGGAAATAATAAGCCTAATGTTATTTTCCCTACTTACATTGGATGGTACATGTGTCCTGACATTGAGTTAGCAAAAGAATCAAAAGGAGGCCTACAAATGCTAAACTTAAAACATTTTCCATTGGCTAGACAGTATGATCCTTACAGAAGGATGGAGAAGAACATAAGAAAGAGGCTTGTACATCAGGTTCATTTGGAGGATTACTGGCAGACTGCCCAGATGATGTGGAAGTGAGGAGGAACTATCAGAGATTAACATTGAAGCAGATCCACACATTGGATTGCATTCCTATTCCTCCACAGCTGCATCAGGATGATGGAATGAGAATATCAAAGGAGTATGAAGATAAAAAGATATACACATATACTATCTCCCCACTAGATTGGAGCCAACCAGAGGTAACTTCTCTGGACCTCATAACAACAAGGGTCATGACATTAACCAAGGCATGGGTAGATCAACAGGTTGCTACGTTGAAGGCCAAGGGAGTGGTCATCACAATGGATAAGAAGAGAAAAAGGCAATAATTGCCTAAGGAAGATTATGATGATTTCCTAGAAGATAAGAGGCAAAGCCTAGAGAAGAGAGCTAAAGGAACTTCATCAAAAGAAGATCAAAGAAGTGTTGATAGTGGTATCCGGATATCCCCAAGGCCTTCCCCTTAGAAAGTGCAAGGTCCAGTCTTTGTTGCCACAACATACAAAATGCCAATAGAACAACATGTAGACACAGAGTAGCCTAGGATCAGTTATCATGATTTGGAAGAGGGAGGTTATGAGGAGCCATTGAAGATATATTAGCAAAGGCTAATTTCCCAAGACAAAAGAGAGGACAGGGGCATACAATGAGAGGGTCAACTAGTACCTAGTCAGATGTCCTACTTCAAGAACAAGAAGGTGAGGGGCTAACCCCAATGGAACAAATGTTCATTTCACAACCATCTGCATCAACACAAGGATGCAAAATCAGTGATGCCCAAGAATAAGGATGAGGGTATAGTAGAAAAGGACTTTTAGGACAATATCCCCATCCCAACAATAGTGAAGTTCAAAATAGAATTAGCTCAAGAGGAAAGACTAGGAGAAAAGAAGAAGATGAATGATCCTTCTTTGCCACTTGATGATATGACTGACCTCATAGATGATGAGGTGACAAAAAATGTGGCATCTAGCCTTATGGAGACCTTAGTCAGAAACACAGCACTGACATCCCAAGGAACACCCCAAGTATAGAAGACCACCGAAAATGAAGAAGAAGTTGAAGATCCAGAGATGGTGGCAAAAAGCATTGGCTTGGAGGGATTGATTAGAAAAGTAACCAGCCCAGCGGCAATTGATTTAATATATGATGGGCCTGAGGATGAAGAAGAAGATAAAACCATGGGGCATGTGGAGATTGAAGACAATTCAGTCATGGATAAAGAGGTACACACTAAAGTGCCTGCACAACAAAATGTCCATGATGTTGATGAAGGACATGCTGAGGTAGAGAAGGAATAATAGATAGAGACATCTGGATAGAAAGGTCCACAGGACAAAGATGATAAAGACAAAGTAGACAAATAGTGGATGGTGATAACCAAGAGGTTCATCAGGATATACAAGATCTTGACCATTAAGTACCTAATGTGGACACCTCTCAATCATAAAATGATCAGCAGGTGCAAAATCAAAATGAGATGACACCTCAGGATATACACATTTAAACAAGTAAATAGGTTAAGGATGTCTAGACAGAGGTGCCTATGAATGAAGAACCTAATAAGGAGATACTTGGAGATCAAGATATGACATCAAAAGATGCTGCACAATAAGATGATCAACAACAAGCAAATAGAGAGGTTCCCACTAATGGGGAACACCAACCAAATATAGAGGACATTCCACAAGATAATAATGTAGAAGTACATGATGCTCAAATTGAGCAAACTGACCAGCAAGGGTTTGGATATGGTGTGCCAAATTGGCTTACACATGAGGTAAATTAGCCTCAAATTCTTGATTCTTCAAATTTTGATATTTCTTCATTATTTTCAGTAGAAGTTGCAAAACCAAAGCATAGAGCTAGGGCCACCTTAGTGGTGAAAAGAGACCCCATAATAGGATGGAGGATAGCTCAAGTAGCTATGCCTATTGCAAATAAGGCAAAGGGGGAAATAAAGGCCGATGAATTTCAAATAACCATAGTAGACCTAGGGTTTTCTATTGCAGAGTAGGAAGGTCAAGAAGCCAAAGAAAGTACAGATGCCCTGCTGCACATAATAGAAAAGGAAAATGCTAAGAATAAATAATATAAAGAGAAAATTGCTTAGATGCAATCATTCATTAAGGGATTGGTGGCACCAACAAGTGTGCTCATTACAGCCTCTACATCCCTGACATTAGTGTCTGAATATGAGATCACCGGATTAGATGACATGAAGTACCAGGCACATGTAATGAATGATTGGTTTAGTAAATTCTTGGGTGATGGAGAAAAAGTAGTGAGGATATCCTTGTCAAATTGGGAAATGCTGAGTAATATAAAGAGGAAAGCTAATGACCTGAAGAAAGAGGTTGGTAAGAGGCTAATTAGGAGTAGTCAAGATTTGACTACATCGAAAGATATGAGAAGGGTAGATGTAAGCATCCTTGTGACAAAGAATGTCCTGACATCCCAAACATTACCAAAGTTTAATACTTGGGTTGAGGACGTAAGATTTGAGGTTAATATATTGAAAAGGTCTAATGCTAGAATGACTAACATTAGTGTAAAAGCACATCAACTCATGTCTGAGGAGTTAGAAATTTTGGAAGGAGAAGTCAAAGGCAAAATTGAGAGTCAAGATGAGGAGTTTTCCATCAAAGCCTTCATAGATAATTTTTCTTTAGTTTTGGAAGATCCTGTCCAACACTTCTCAGAGGATACAATTTATAATGCTATGTTGATGAGATACAAGGTTGATGAATATAATAAAGAGATGAATAATAATACTAATAGGTGGATAACATTACAAGAATAGTTGAAAGCACAAGAGCATACAGCTACAAAGGCAAAAGTGTAGGATAAGGAAGAAATAAATAAAGCTATTCAGACATATGCACTTATCCAAGGAATTAGATGCCAGATAACAGAGGATCCTTCAACAGATGAGGAATCAAATAGAAATGTAGAATGAAGGGGTCACATTGACCAAGTCAAAGATTCTAGAATATTCCTACATGCTAGATGTACTCCACTAGATTGATTGTGAAATGTAATCATGTGCCACGTTTAATCTTGATCGTTAGATCATGAGATCTTTTGTAACCGCATCCTCTCCTTGTTCTATAAAAGGGGGTGGATTGCCATTTGTACATTATTAGGAGCTTAATCGAGAGAGAATTGTTGAGATACATGGTTCTTTCTTGAGACTGATTGTATATATGCATACATTTTGAATGTTGAATGAAATAGAGATCTAGATTACAAATTAATCATAAATTCTGAGTAATCTTGTGTGAATGACATTTGGACATGTCACTATGATTTTCTGTATCTCTTGGAGTGCATTTCAAATGGTGAATGTTGTTGTTCAATTCCTTTGAAGATTAGCATCAACTGTGTGTAGTTGTGGAATAACCTGGGAAAGCATGGTTTGATTTTATCTCTTTTCATGAAATGTTGAATTGTGCATATGGATCAATGGTTGAAACTCGCTCATTTTAGATAAAGTTAGAATTTAAGTTCGATTTCTTTTAAATTTCATTAATCATCATCATCCATTGTAAAATACTAATTAATGATAACAAGACCATAGTAAATATGTAGACATTCGTAGATACATGAACATCTTATGCATATTTGAACAAATCACATGTAAAATTGAAGATATCATGCAAATACTTGGAAATAATGATAAAGATCATAGAAATATGAGCTTGTAGGCACAATTTTTAGAAGAATTTAAGGTGTAGAAGTAGAATTAAGCAAAGATTAGTTCAATTTTCAATAAATACAAAAGAACTAATCAAATTTATACAAATCATCATGACCAATCTTAATTAGAGCAAAAATCAGAAGAATTGACATGAACATATGCATATTCTAGTTGAAGATTGTAGGATTTAACATCATTTGTTGAGATTTATATAGAACAGGTGAAACAGAGCAAATATTTACATGTCTGGATACAAATTACATCAAATTTCATGCATAAGGTTCCAAACTAATTAACAAAAAATTCACATCAAACCACTGAGATATTATCAGGAGATCATGACCTGATCAACAGACACTTGAAATCATAAATTCATCTTGAATTTATCATATTCTTCAAGAAGATAAAGGTTTGTTATATGAATTTTTATCATTGTTAATATGACTAATAATTGTATCAACAGTTTTTGGCGCTAGAAGGAGGGCCAGATCAACTTAATTTGAGGATTTTTCATACTGACACACTTCTTGCATTCCTGTGAGGAAATATTTTTGAATTTCCCACAATACTCCAAATCCTGTGTATGTGTGCAAAGATTCAATCTACCTTTGACAATTTGAGGAATTTGATCACAAATATCATGTACTCGTGGATATTCATCCTGATATTTATAGATAGTTGTATGGATTTCCAGAGTTTGAGTCTAAAAATTGCATCCTCTGCAAATACTCTACAAATACCTCATCACCTGAGACATCTATCCATAAATATCCACTTTTGCAAGGGAGTTATCCATATCTTTGTGAAGATCCTGTCAAATATCTAGGTCTTAACCTGAACCTTTAAGCATTGGCTCGTTGACCAAACACAAGGTCAAGATCTTCTGGACCTTTGGAAGAATTGCATGTATTTAGACCTAGACCGCGTTTCGCCAGTCAGCCTAGGCCTGCTTAGCCTAGACCTACTGTCATTAATCTACTAGTAGCTCCCTTAGTGCCTTCGGTACAAGTTCCAATGTCTTTCTTTGTTGTTGAGTCACCACTTCACTTTGCTTCATATAATGATCTACCTAAAAATCCAAACAAAATTTGTCCTAAGTATCATCCCTATCAAGATGCAAATGATCACATCTGGACCTATAAGGAGGCCTATTTCAGGGCCAGAATACAACATGATGATGTTGTATGTAGGTTATTTCCTTATTCACTAGGAGAAGAAGCATATAGATGCTATGTCAACCTTTCTCAAACTCCCATCAATTCCTAGCTATTACTGAAAAGTGCTTTCAAAAAAAGATTCAAGATACCTGTAGATGCAGCCACCATGTATTATCTCTTTGCTACAATTAAAAGAGATGAAGGAGAGTTGATCTCAAACTTCAATGTCCAATTTGAGAAGATATATTCCAAGTTGATAGATCCTTACAATGTTGATGATGAGGCAACTAGGTTATGTTGATGGTGGTTTTAGCACACAATAATGCAGGTCTGATTGGTGGTTTCATAGCTCTCTTGAAAAGTATCCTACCCTAGGTAAGACTACTCCAAGGATAATACAGCTAGGTCTTAGCTTGCTTGGAATTTCTCAGTTGGTATATTCTAGCTGTGCCTACAAGGGGTCTTACATGTAATCTGTAGATTTTCAAGTTTGGGACAACAAACACACATAAACCCTATATGGTTTTTAGCTGATAAAATAATATAAGATGTTGCTGGAATTCCTAATCTAACAACTAACAATGGTTTTAAAGAAATGCAAAAGGGCTAGGGTTTTAGAAGAATCCTAAGTGACATTCACAATGCATAGGTTACCTTTAGTAGACAAATATTCTAAAACTTTCAACTAGCTTCCTGAGTTACCAAACTGAAATGGGTGTTACAGTGCTGCAGAAAACAGTGCTATCTTTAATGGAAGTCAATAGATTTTTAGATTACATTCATTTGTTAAATACCCAATAAATGGTGCAACTTAACTTGTGAATGCAATTGAACTTTAGCACAAACAATCAACCCAGACTAACTTTACAAAGCTATTTACCATCAGAAAATAACTAAAAGTATGGACTTAGAGTATTCATCAGATACTTCAGCAAACCATGGACATTACAAAAGCACAACTAACTAACCATGGGAGAGAAAGAAGTGAACCATGAAAACCAAAATGAGCCAACACAAGATACAAATTCTCAGAATTACTGTAGAAACTTGCTTTGTATTACTTCAAATGACATAGAGTCAACAATTCGGCATCAAAATCTCTCTTACAAACAAAGGAAATGGCAGCCCTTTATATAGAAAAGTAGCATACCAAATTTTTAAATGGACAGTGGAGATTAACTTGACACCGACGGTCTAGATTACATCGATAGATACAATTGTAACATCTCACATCAATTCTCAGATTACATTTTGTCTTCTATGAAAAGGACGAAAAATAGCCTCCAAATACATCGAATCTAGTCAATTTGACTAGCCAACTCAATATATTAGTAGAAAAGAACATTTTAGAAGCATAGAAAAGACAAAATAGAGTCACATGCTGCCCCGAATACAACAATTTATAATTATGATGAGATTACATTCTTAAAATATTCAAAATAATATCAAGATTCTTCATCTAAGTCAATTTTGTCTTTGCCAGCCAGCTTGTTATGGTAAGTTAGCCATGTGTCAAGTGCAGGATTAATCTCTGACGGATCTGGATCCTTTAAATGATTGATCCGGTAGTCAAACATCTCTAGCTCCTGACTGAATTTACTGTATATTTTCTCTATCTCTGAACCAGCCTTTCAAAACGCCTTGAATTTGGCCCTGAGGTCGCTTACCTTGTCTAACCTATCCTCCAAACTGAGCGTGGCATCTTCAAAAATCACCTTATGTAACTTATCTTTACACTTTTCGATATCAAATGGGGCATAGTCATCATAGGATGCTTCCTGGCAATCCCTTAAAGACTCACTGATATCATATATGATTGATCTTAGCTCCTCATCAGCTGGCTTATATGCTTCTTTTATATGTTCAAAAGTTTCTTTTCTCAAAAGCAGCTGTTGATACCATTCAATGGGCTTTGGCAGCTGATTCCCTGTCAAAATATTCTCTATGACTAGAGTCTGGGTAGATAATTCCCTGATGCTCTTTATCCATGGATACATATGCGAATAATGTTCATCGAAGGAATCACATTCCTCGCACAAATCTTTCTATTTCTTATGTAATTCTACCAGCTTCTTATGTGCTTGAGTGGAGCTGTTAATAGTTTCATACCCCATCTCAAAAACTTTTGATAGCCAATTTTCTATACCTTGGGATTTGGACCTTACCTCCCCCAATCTGGCCATTTCATCAGTAGATAGGAAAGTGGGAATCATCCTTATATCTCCTCCAGCATCTACTGGCTTTACCAAAAATTGAAGGCATGCACAAAGCTCTTCATTCTATTGCTTCAAATCCTTCTTGGATGTTTCATCCTTGTCCAGCTGTTCCAAAATTGATGTGACTGAATTCTTAAAATCATCCACTCTTTGAGCACGAGTGGCTGGTCCTAGGTCAACTATAGATATTACGTAATCCTCTGCCCTGACTTGTTCTTTTGCTGTGTCAGCTGGCGAGACTGCTATTTCTACAATTCTCAATCCTGATTCATCCTTATAGATTCTAGACTGTATTTTGGCCTTCTTTTGTTTCTTGGGCTTTTGAGCTTGTGACAGGATTGTACTCAAATCCAACTGCATTATTTCCACTTACGACTTGGGGTATGCTATTCTACTTTGCAGCCATTCAGGTGCAGAAGATTTATTCAATTCAGTGGCTCCATCACCATCAATTACAACTAGCTCTTTGGGTGATTTCTGCTCTTGCTCTGGTTCTTCATTCTTTATGCACTTATCTCTTCTTCTTTTTCTTCTTCTTGGGCTAGGTTTTCTAGATTTACCATTATACTTTCTTGAGTCGACTTGAAAACTTCCTCCGTTTGACCTTTATCTGGAGGACTATCAGATACGTCAATGACTTCAACATTGACCAAAGGTTCATGGGATTCTTGATCACTTACCTCAGCCAATACTTCTTTCTCCTTCTCGAGTGCCATTTCAGGCTCATACAATCCCAACTCTACACATACTTTCTCAATCCTAGGCAGCAGTTGTACGACCAAAGAATCTGCAAGCATTTGTGAAATAGGAACAACAGAAGATATGGCTAGGGGAGGCACATTGACTTGCATCAGATTAGCTAAAACTGATGATAAAGAAGAAGAGATGACAAGAGGTGAAGGAAAGGGTAGTGAAGGAAAAGGGAGAGGGGGTGAAAGGATGGTGGAAATGGGAGGTAAAGGTAATTGAGTGGAAGAAGTAGAAGATGAAAGTGTAGTGATAGTGAAAAGGCATGAAATGGCGATAGTGGAAGAAATAGGACTGCTAGGGGTATTGGAAGAAATTGCCAATGAGCGGGACGTAGCTATAATGGCAGAGGTAAGAGAGGTGGCAAGGGATGTTTCTTGAGTTATGGGAGCTGAGGTCATGGGTGAAGTGGATGCAGCAGTGGTAGAAGTGATGGAAGAAGAAGAAGCAGTAGAAGCAACAGGGGTTGTGACAGCAGTGCTTAGGCTTTGGGTAGCAGGAGACAGGGAAGTTGGAGGACTAGAATCTTTCTTGGTTGTATCATCCTCCTTACTTGCCTCTTTTACTTTTTCTTTCTTTGCCTTAGAGCCTCTCCAGGGCCACTTGGAATGTCTCTTTTCTTAGAGGCCCTTGTCATGGTAGAGGGAGGTTGATCTTTCTTTAGAGGAGGCCTTATAGAGGGCTTCTTCATCTTCTTCACTTTTTCGGCTAGAGATGTATGTTCTTCACTGTCTGACTTCTATTTCTCAGTTGGCTCTACCTCATCTATGACATTGATTGGCTCATCCTCTTCTCCTCCAGAGTCCTTATCTAACTCCAATGCTATATAAGTGAGTTGTATTCCCTGTCCTTCTAGAGCAGCCACCTGACCTCTTACCTAGGCTTTGCTCAATCTGATAGGTTCTCTCATAATAGTATCCAAGGAGCTCTCTTCTACATTTGCCCAATTTGGCAATGGGATAGGCTGATGGTATTGAGCCTCCCACGGACCTCTGACCATAACATTTTCATCATCTTGCAACTGGTCTAGTACTGCCATAATGGAGAACTTCTTAATAAAATCTAGAGGTAGCCTTGAATGTGCCTTCTTCATAATCTCATAATCATCGGGGCAATTGGCCCAAAAATCTTCAATATGCATCTTGTGGAATAGCTTCTTACTCATGAATCTTTCCATCACCTTATTTAGATCAAAATGATCCCTTGCATTGTAGTAGTGTAAGTTGAGGAGTTGAAGTTCTTTATCAAAATCCTCTGCTGATGCTAAAGAAGGGTATGCATAGTTCCCCTTGCCGAACCTAAAAGGAAATTGAACATTGGTTCTATGCAAGTGTTTGAGATTTTCAGCACAGGGTATTAACTGTCTAGACAGCTCCAGAAGCATTGTCTTGTCATTGGGATACCTAGGAAGTCTGTAAGCCATCCTAGTGAAGCCTTGCACTCTTAAATATGTGAATTTCTCAAACTGGATGTACCATCTGCCATACTTAGTTATTTCATTCATTGCCTTAGTGGAAATCCTCAAGGCCGTGTTACCTTGCAGCATTCTAGTTATATACATTGTGAAAGCATCATTTACTCTTTTGAAATGTATCAAAGATTGAGACGAGGTCAGCTGTGGGTAACACTTATATACCTTTATCTAGGTTTGCTCATCATTCCCAACTTCACCAATCTTAGACAAACCAACATAGTGATTTCTTCTTGCCAATGCATAAACAATATAAGATGTCCATCTGAAGGACCTTTTATCCTTAAAATTGCTAAAGGCCTGATGAATGTTGTCACTAAGGATTTGGGCCCAGTGGAACTTAGTCCCTTTCAATATCTCAATGATGATAACAAACATCCACTCCTCACAAGTGGAGGCTATGGGTAATCCATATATCTTGCTCAAGAAAGTTACTAAATCTCCAATTTCATCATGGAAATCACTCCTGTATAGTATTCAGGGAAATTTGATGAGAGCAGACCTTCTCTTTTGGCCCAATTGTCATTCATGTACTTTTTGCATCCTTCCACATCTTTGTTATAGGTCTCCTATGATCCTTGTTTGTCTGGAATAGTCATAACCTTGTGCCAAGGAATATCAAAGGTCTCAGCTAGAGAGGGTGGGCTTAAATCAGCCAAGATATCCCCATTGGTTGTTTGGATTGTTCTTGTCATGACATCATATCTCTCTGCACAGGTTGCTATCAATTTTGCACATTACACTGAGGTGGGGAAGGTAGTAGCTTGTGATATACCACTGTCCCTGAGTATTCTGGCCCTAGGAGTTGGGTTCGGACTGAAGACCCTCAATCTATAGTCATCTAGGTCTATGTGACCCAGGTCTGAATCTCCTACATCACTCCACCTGGAGTGGATCTTGGTCTCTAGAGGGATTCCTTTGAATTCATACTTCCTAGCTTGGGCCCAGGCAGTCATTTAGTCTGCAGGATTGGACATTATAAGTTTGATACCTTGAGAAATCTTTCATACACCCCTAAGCTTAAGATGAACATTAATGATCTTGCTAGTACTACTGATATACCCTTTTAAAGAATCTCAAATCTAACAATTATCATCATTGTACTTATAACAATCATCATTAATACATGCAAAGAAACATTTAATGTTGCAAGAAATCTTATGAAAATCATCATTGTCTATGATTTACAACATTAACTCTATCATTTTTGGTACTTTCCCTTTGAAAATTCTTTGAAACACAGTCATCTTGCATGATTTGTGCTATTTTTAGGGTCATCTGACTTGCAGGTAGAAAAGCGCTAAAACTAGGGTCTGCCGACCTTAGTGGGAGAAACGGGCTGGTCCAACTCAAGGTTTTACTATTATTTAGCTTTTAACATTTGTGCAGATTTTGGTCGCTACCAACTTGTGCAACTTTTGAAGGTCACCGACCTTCCATCAGTTGTCAAGTCAGTCAGTTATGATTTAGCGCAAATCCTTCTGAGATTGTTTGCATTATATTTGCGTGAGATTCAGCTTGGTCTGATTTGCGTGAGTTTTTAAGTTGATCGATCAAGTCGATGGGCAAGTGTTACAGTGCAGGGTCGGTAGGGATCATTTTTAGTGCAAAGATGATGTATTGTTTTCAGCGGGGCTTTGGGACATCACTGACTTTGCAGAGAAATTTAGGGTGTTCGACCAAGTCAGAGCCGTGGTCATTTAGCACAAGGTCAGCACAAGGGATTTTCGGTGCAAAAGTAGTTTCAAGGCTTGCGGGGTTTTGAGGTCTCACCGACCTAATTGGTGAAATGTGACATAGGCATGATGTTTGGAGGTTGATGTTTTTAGCACACAATAGATTTGAAAGTGTAGCATGGGTTTTAGAGGTCGCCGATCGATTAGAGAATTGACAAGTTTGCATTTCAATCAAACCTCATTTCGGCGCTAAAAATTAAATGTGTCCATGGAAAAATTTGTCTAAGTTTTTACTTTTCTTCATTCATGGTAATTTTTTCACATTTCTAAGGAATCCTAACAGGGTTTCAAAAATAGTTTATTTACAAAAAACCCTAGCTAGAAACCCTAAGGACGCTTGCTTAGAAAAATATTTAATCAAACCCCCCAATTGCATACAACGAAGATTCACAAGGCAAGGTTTGAAACCCTACCTGATTAATGTGGAAGGTGTGCTCAGATTGTGCAAGCAGGGGTGGTCGCGGATCGAACCTAGACAAATGGTAGCAGGAGTTGTTTAAAATCCCAAATGGAGCTCTAGAAATCCTGATTAAGTGCGAAAGATAGTTAAAACGAAAGATTTTACCCTTTTTATTCCTCGGTGAAATCACCATTAATGCATAGTGTACAATTGTTAGATTTAGGGTTTTGGCACAGTTTCTCCATTGCTCAGACTTGGCAGTGAAATAGGATGTGTCAGACTTGGTCGGTGAGGGCCTCTTTCAGCGCTGTGACATGCAGGTTCAACCTGCATATTTTGCAGGCTTTTAAGGTCCCTCTGACTTGCGGGCATTTTGGCTTCGTCTAACTTAGTCGGTGGTTAGATGATATAGCGCAAGTCAGAGACAGTTGATTTTAGCGCAAGGTCTATCAGGAGAAAAATTAACACTGAAGTCGGTGACAAAGGATTTTAATGTCAGGTCGGTTGGCAATTTAGCATAGTGGTCGGACAAATAGCAATTTGGCGCAAAGGTCGGTTGGAGGGGAATTTAGCACAAAAGGGCAATTTAAGGTCATCAAAAGGGATGTAAAAATCCAACCTAGCAGATTCTTGAAGTGATTCCTCAATATCATTGTTCAATCAAGGTCAAAATGCACTTTGACCACTTAACCACTTGGGAGATGAAAAGATCTAATTGACATTCTAAGCCAAATCAAAAGAGGGGGTCCCCATTTTGAATGGGGCATGTGTGCGAGGCACAACAGGTTAGTTTACTACTTAACTCTGGATCCCTTGACATCAATGTTCATCAGGAGGACCCACCCTACAATCACATCCTTGTCAGGTGCCTTTGCTGAAACTATCAAGGTTAACCAACAATTGACATCAGGTCTTACACCTAATTTAGGATATCATGCTTATCCTAGTCAAACACAAACTAGTGGAGCTTTGATACCCCCTACTAATCCTTTGCAAGTGCCTCCTCTTAGCATTATGCCACCTTTGGGAAATGATCAAATCATACCCCACCTTGGACATGCACCTCAGAATGTTGGACATAATACTAATGGTAGTTCAGTTTTCCAGCCACATCAAGATACTGTAGTAGCAAAAGTATAGGAAGAAAAAGATGACATCAAAGAGATATCTACTCAACTGAGAAAGTTGACTACTGAAGTCAATCATTAGAGAACTCAGAACTTTTATGCTCGGTCCAATTCATAGAACCAGCAAAATAGGGGATATCTTAATAGAGGATATGGCAGTAATAATGAGAGACTTAGATATCCTGATCGAGGATATAACAATGAGAGAAACTTTAGCAACAATAATAGTACACCTAGGCCACCAAGAGTCTGGAACACGAGATCAAACAATGGTTAATTGCCTTCAACTCTAGATAATCAACCTCCTCCTGAACCTAAGCAGACCACTAGGGTTAATTTGGCAGAGGTTGCACTTAATAATTGGTGCAGGATACATAATACAAACGTACATGCTGAGTTAGACTATCCATAGTTCAAAATTGCAGCCAACATATTCCAAGCTAAATTGTCAAACACTGTAGGGGATACATCTTTTCCTGAAGGTAATGAGATAGCACCTCTAGGATATGAGTCATCTATGGTTCTAGAAAGTTCCTTTGATCATCAACATCAACAAATGGATACAATACATGAAAACTACACCTTGGCATGTGAAGATTCAACCATGGCCTTTGAAACCACTCATGTTTTTCCCTTTCAAGATGAGAATGAGCCTGAGCAGGAAGCTGAAGAAGTTCATGCATATCAGCAATATCAGAGAGGGCATAATTACAACCTAAGGAGCAACACAAATCACCCTGCTGGTCCTTTGACCACCTCTATTCCTCCTAACAATTTCAACATACCTCTGGATCCCAAGGCCAATAACAATCCAAGACCTCCAAAGGTGAATCCGTAGTACTTTACACCATAGGCAAGAGTAACAAGAGGTATGAACCAATTACTTGAATCTAATAAACTTGTTGCTTACCTTACTGAGGAAATGAGGAAGATAAAGATCAGTTTATCCTTATCAGAGTTCTTGAAGACTCCTGTCATTAAGAAATCTTTTCTAAAGTCATTAGATGAACCTATAGCAAAAGAGGATAATTCTAGCCATCCCCCTAATCATATCCTTGATAAAGATCATATACCTAGGGATAAACTTGTCAAACAAAAAATACAAGCCACAATCCACACTATAGATGCAACACAGATTACCTTATACAAAGAGAAATCTGAGTCACCCCCTTTCCTACTCACACTTAGAATCTTTGGTAAGAACCTACACAATTGCCTGGTAGACTCGGATGCTTCTACCAATGTTATGCCTTTGTCTATTTACCAGACCTTAGGCCTGCATCCTGCAAAGTTAGTCAAGAAGGTCACACAATTAGACAAGTTGGAGGTCAGTGTAGTAGGAGAATTGACACATATTCACATGCAACTTGCATCTGATCCGAGGGTGCAGCACTATATAGACATTCAGGTTGTCAACATACCTAATACATATGACATGCTCCTTAGTAGGGACTGGTCCAAGAATTTAAATGGTTATATGGCTACCGATTTCTCCCACATGTGGTTGCCATGGAAGGGCATCCCTAATCAGCTCAGAATTGAAGCCAAACCCAGAATGAAACATATGATAACTGAGGACAATCATAGAAATGAGATATTATATGTGGATGTAGAGCCATGGGTATATGCATTGAGGCCTCAGACAGTCAGAATAGAAGAGGTACTGATGTGCATGCATATGCATGAAGGCAGTAAAAATGATGAAATTATGTCAAAGATAGGATTAATGATAGAATCTGATTATAGCTCATCTGACAAAGATGAAATTGA
The DNA here is from genome assembly GCA_027924645.1 of Cunninghamia lanceolata. Classification (NCBI taxonomy): domain Eukaryota; kingdom Viridiplantae; phylum Streptophyta; class Pinopsida; order Cupressales; family Cupressaceae; genus Cunninghamia; species Cunninghamia lanceolata. The sequence goes on along the minus strand of BSBN01001272.1, from coordinate 10,289,665 downwards.
TCATGTCCTTGAATTTCAAAGATACCTGTCAAGTGAAGTTCACAAATGTCAGTTGACAGGGACATCTGTGAAGGATATCCTGATAACTGGTTGGTGCAGACTGCATGAGGATGCACACTCAGAGGATACATGTGACACATGTCTAGATATAATAGAAAAGGCAAAAAAAACATGCATAGAAGATAGTCAGTCTTCACTAGAAGTATGTGAAGTGCTTAATATTGATGATTTTAATCATTTGTTGTTTCTTCCAGATGAAGGGGAATATGAACAAGAAATATGCAAAACAAATGTCCTGATGCCTAGTGTAGAGAAAGTTTTAGTATATGATAATATACATTCTAGTGATAGTGTCAGCACAATCACCTTAAGGATAGATTCTCTCATTGAATCAGACTATGAGTTATCAGATGAAGATAGGGGAAGCTGTTTGACATAGTTTGAACAGTTTATGTCCAAGAAAGTTCAGGGACACATCTTGCAAGGAATCCCACCTAATTAGATGTTAATTGAGGGATGGTACAGGCTACATGAGGCTCCCCATTCAGAGACAACCTATGTTCTATGTCTACACATAGCAAGCAAAGAAGAAGAGTTATGTTCAAAGGACAAAATGCATAGAATCAAGGATATTCAAGAAGAGATAGAAAGAGAAGTTGTAGTGTCTCCTGATGAAAGATGTGATGACATCAAGTTAATAAAAAGAAAAGATATTCAACAAGGTGATGCTCAAAAGAAGCAAGATGTGGATGTCTTAGTTCCACCAAAGCATCTGGATGTGGTAAGGAATGAACCACCTAAGATCAAGTGGATATCTATAGGAATAGCTACTCGGGGCAAGAGAAAGAAGGTCCATATAAATCATTGACAGAAGATAAACCATGGACCTTGAGATTTGATGGCTCCAAATCAAAACAAGGACCTGGAGGAGTGGATCTTATAAATCCACAAGGGAAATCATTCCTGGTAGCCTATAGGTTGCAATTCCCATGCACAAACAATGTGGCTGAATATGAAGCTTTAATCCATAGTCTGTTGTTTGCTCTAAAGAAGAAAGTGAAAGTTCTGCATGTCTTTGGAGATTCATAACTTGTAGTAAAACATGTAAGAGGCATTTATGCATGCAATTACAAGAGGCTATCTAGTTATAGACATAGAGTTTGGGACCTGATAGAAAGTTTTGATTCCTTTAACATCATGCATGTTCCAAGAGAACTTAATCACCATACCGATGCACTAGCCCAAGCTGTCAGTACACTGGAACCTTTGCCTATATCAGGGATGAAGAGGTTTTCAGTCGATCTGGTGTCAACACTATCTATTACTAACAACGTCACCAATTTTTAGGTGTTTGACGATGATCAACACATTTTAGACTTTATTGCAAATAGGGACATATTTGAAGCCCAAATAGTGGATGGAAAGAACATGGAAGACCATATCTGGGATGAAGAAGAGATAATTGATCTACCTAGCAAAATATTCCTAAGGGAATGATTGAATTGGAAAGATCTTTTGATCTAGATAATATGATCAAGCAAAAGGACCTCCCTAAGACAAATGAAGGAGAGTATGAATCTATTAACATAGGACATGATGAGGATAAGAGAAATGTCTTGATAGGCAAAGTTTGCACTGAAGAAGGAAGAGCAGGGATAACCCAGGCTTTAAAAGACTATATCCATGTCATAACATGGACTTATGATGAGTTAAATACCTATGACACATCTATCATAACTCACACAATTCCCCTAATGCCAAATGCTAAACCCTTCAGGTAGAAACAAAGACTGGTAAATGCTCTGCTAGAACCTCTTATTTTTTAAGAAGTCAAGAAGTTGCTTGGTGCAAGGATCATATTTCCAGTTAGGCATTCAACCTGGGTTGCCAAATTAGTTCTTGTAAGGAAGAAAAATGGAGATATATGCCTGTACATAGACTTCAGGAACTTAAATGGAGCATCCAAGAAGGATAACTATCCTTTACCTTCTATGGATGAGATTCTCCAGATGGTGAATAGTGCACAAATGATGTCCTTCTTGGATGTCTTTTCAAGATACAACCAGGTAATGGTTGATAAGATAGACAGATTGAAAACAACTTTTACCACTAAGTGGGGAATCTTCGATTATAGGTGCATGCCCTTTGGCTTAATCAACATTGGAGCAACTTTCCAATGAGCTATGGATATAGCATTCAGAGGACTGGTAGGTTAGTGCATCATGATATATATGGATGACCTAACAGTATTTTCAAAACAGAGAGGTGATCACATTGAGGACCTTAGGAAAGTGCTAAAGAAGTGTAAACAATATGGCATATCCCTCAATCCAAAGAAGTGCATCTTTGGGGTGACCATAGGCAAGCTACTTGGTCATGTCATATCTAAGAATGGAATAACTATTGACCCTACTAGGGTGGATTCAATCATGATGTTGCAACTTCTAGCAAGCAAGAAAGAGTTGAAGTCTTACTTTGGTAAGATCAACTTTGTTAGGAAGTTAATTACTGGATTTGCAGAGATCATAAGATCTTTCAATGCTATATTGAAAAAAGATGCTAAGATCGAATGGACTCTAGTGGCAAAGGCAACATTTGAAGATAAAAAGAAATCCATTGTAGATGCTCCAATGCTAATTAGTCCAAACTATACCAGAGATTTCTACATATACTCTTTTGCATCAGAACACACATGTGCAACTGTTTTAACTCTAAGGAGTCAAGCAAAAGAGGAAAAACCAATTGCATTCATGATCTCCCCATTTAGAGATGCCAAGATAAGGTATATGGATGTAGAGAGACATGATCTTGCCTTAGTCAGAGCTATGAAGAAGTTTAGGCATTATATCCTGAGAAGTAGAGTCATCGCAGTAGTACTCGATTCAACTGTGAAGATGCTCCTCATGCAAAGTGAGCCAGGAGAGAAGAGAGCTAAATGGATTAGTGTTCTGCAAGAGTATGATATGGATATAACTCCTATGAAACTAGTCAGGGGATAGGCCCTCAATCAGATGATTGCAGAGATTGATCCTAACTTGACAAGCCAATAGTATGCTGTAGATGCAGATGTCCATGATGGTTGGTACTCTGATATCAGGCATGTCCTGATCATAGGAAGATGTCCACCCAAAATGCATGCATCCCAAAAGAGAGCTTTGAGAATCAAAGCACAAAGATACATGATCAAAGGAGGAATCATATTCAAGAAAAATTATGAGGGAATATACCTCATATGCTTAGACAAATAAGAAGCAGCCAAGGTCCTTCTTGAGTTACATGATAAGTTTGGTATAGCCCATGGATCACATCTGGTTACCACACATGCCATCTTGAGGGCTAGTTATTATTATCCCACCATCTTTAAGGATACAGCTGAGCACATCAAATTCTGTCACACATGTCAAACTACTTCAAACAAGGAGAAGTATGTAGCTCAACCATTACAGCCTGTGATAGAAATGCACTCATTTGCACAATGGGTCATGGAATTCATTAGACTTATCAACCCTCCATCCTCTGCAGGACATAGGTATGTGTTGACTATCATAGATTAATGCACTAGATGGACAGAAGCCATCAGTAGCAAGACATGCACATTAGACGAAGTGATCAGGTTCTTGGAAAGCAACATCACCACTAGGTATGGAATTCCATATGCTCTAGTTTGTGACAATAATCTTATTTTTGCATCTCTTAAATTTTCAAGTTGGGAATTTGATCATGGGATAATTTTAAATTTTTCATCAAATTACTTTCCCCAGGGTAATGGTCTAGCTGAATCCACTAACAAGAATCTTTTGAATATCATTAAAAAGTTAATTGAAAAGAACCCTAGGGAATGGAATACTTTGCTTAAGTATGCATTATGGTTAGACATGACAAGAGTTAAGACTGCCTTGGGCAATTCTCCCTACTAGTTGGTGTATGGGGTGGATCCTATCTCCCCTATTAACCTAAAAATCCCAACCCTATAGTTTTCCCAAGAGTATCTAGGCATTGATAACAAAATGGAACTCAGATTACTGCAGTCGCTGCACTTAGAAGAGAAAAGAGACAAGGCAATTGATCAATTTTCCAAGCATCAGGCTATTGTTAAATGCTAGTTTGACAAAAGAGCCAAAGTAAATGTGTTTAGGATCTTAGACTTGGTCCTATCATGGGATAAAGCCCACAAAAGGAAGGGTGATCATGGAAAGTTTGATAAACTCTAGATCGGCCCCTTCCAAATATCAGAGATATTAGGTGATAGCACCTACAGGCTTAAGACTTTAACAAGTGAGGATGTTCCATTTCCAGTCAATGGACAATTCGTCAAGCATTATTTTCAATCCTAGGTAGGTCAAGTCAAAACCATGTATTATATGTACATATTGTACAATTGTTTCTATAGCTTGTTGTGTGTGCTTTGCTTTGTTTGTGTGTTGTTGAGTCGTTGTTTCGATTAGGTAAGATAGAGAACCTTTACACTTTAGAAAACTAGTGAAATTGTTAGAATTCAAGAAAGGAATACAAATTCCCACATAGGTTGTAACTCCTATTAGTTTAGGTACTTCTGATCAGGTTTGTGATATCATTTTCATCAATGGTAACTCTCTTGTTCAAGGAGATCCTCACATGAGTACACCTAACAGCCTTGGATTTGTTGAAGATGCTAGTGTCTATGGTAAGTGAAAAATATAAAGGTTTGCCCTTGTTACCATTGCAATTCTTAGCCTAAACAAGCAAGTGTCCACTCCTTGCACATGAGCTTACATGATCATATCTTATGAATATTGAAAACAAAAAGAAAAGAAATATATTGAATATCAAAAGAAAGAAATACTTAGGTCATCCAAGTAACTCTACTGGGGCTATGGACGCCTACTAGCAGCAAGGCTCTATCCAAGGTTGGCTATGAGGGTTAAACCCAACTATGTAGCTTAACACTAACTACTAGTGTTTTCAACTTGTCTTCAAGATGAAGGAAATGAATCACATCCACACACCTGATTCCTTCTCATTACATTATGTTGATGAATATGATATCATTCAGGAAGGTCAAGATGCTTATGTTTGATAAGAGTTGGAACATTATGTCCTAATTTGTCTTCATTTCTTGAGTTATTGTAAATTTAGTTATTTTCTTTGGTGGAAAGTTGTTGTGTGGTTACACAACACACCCCATTTTGCTTAGAAGTGAAAGTTATGCCTGATGATGTCATGCATAAGCACATGCACATTCTAAAAGGTATGCACATTGTTTAACATCTAGACATTCGTTTATATGCATACCTTACAATAAAGGTCGCAAAATGGTAGTTGGCTATTTGAAAATTCAAATCATAAACTACCACCTGTTACAATCTTAAGGACTGGATGTTGATATCCATGATCAAAGGCAATTTGCCATTAATTATGCCCTAAAATCATGATTTCTAACACAAAGCAATATTTTTGGTCATTTTGTAATCATAGAGCATTTGAAGAGAAAATTACAGAGTACCAAAGTTTACGACGACCATTACAGAGATCTTCATCCCTAACAGAATGGTGCAGATATTGAACAACGAGTGGTAAAGGTGATTAGCGCAGTGAAAGTTGCATATCCAGACATCAACTAATCAAGTTTAAGTGTGTTAAATAGGTATACAATGTTTAAACCCTCATTTTGTCATTACTGCATAGTAAAGGTAAAAAAATATTTACTTAGGGTAAATATAGAATGATGATGCACATGTATATGCTTTGTAAGCTGTTAAATATCATGATATTAAGGAATTACTTATTTAAAACTCAGATATTGAAAATTAGGTTAAGATATGCATATCCATTATTGCAAGACATGATGGAAGCTCACAAGAATAGAAGTGAAATAGAGTTCATGACTCCCATGTTCCTGCAACCTAGTGGTTTTGGATTCAGATTCAGACAAATTGGAGATACCCATACCAGAAACACTAGCCTGGAGGAATGGATGGCCACATCAGTTCAAGGTGGTGGGAATCCCATGCTCATAAACATTTACAACTCTTGAATGTCGCATGCTAGGGGATTTCCATATGCAATAGAGGCCATTGAGCTGGTGGCAACATGTGCAAATAAATATAACATAGAAACTAGAAGAGTGGAGAAGCATGGCCGTGTGTATGCAGATTTCTCAGTCTCTAGGATCATATTAGCTTTTCACTTACCAACATGCCCTAATTTGTACAAGATAGATGTGGAGGCCCTAGAAAATCAATATAAGAGTAAATATACAGATTGTAGAAACATAATGTTCTCATGCTGGAGAGCTTAGGATAGCACCTATAAAGCAACAGCTAAATTGCCAGTCAACCTCTACAAATTTGACTTTAGTCCTGAGGTTTAGTACATGATGGTCATGTTGAGCAAGATGAGAGGAAGATTGCATGCTAGGAACTTTGATCCATGGATGTACTGACTCATAAGAATGGTAGAAACCACAGACACACAGATACAATGGGCGTCTCTTATCAGTGACAACCTAGACAAAGGTATGAAAAGGCTTGGTGGTAAGGCAACTATGTTTCACATGTCATCATATGTTGTTTATGCTTGTGCATCCAAGGGTACATTTGATGGTCTAAAGACAGTAGGATGAGTTGGGAGAAACCCCAGAGATGTGAACATATGGGGTCACTATCCGCAATTGGAGAGGAGGTCATCCATTCAGAATTACAAGCAGGTGAATGACTATTTTGTTTGCATTTAGTCAGATTAATAGAAGATGACAAAGCCAAAAGATTGAGCATTGAGGCTCAAGAGGTCATAGCCAAGAATGGAACTTGGTTCATCCAATTCCTAGCTTTCACATACATAATAATGGAGGGCTTCAGTGGGCAACCCTTGATGTTGCCAAGATATCCTACAGACAGAGTCATCCTCATGGAGATGACTAGATAGATAGTTCTCTCATATGAGGTATTTGCAAAGAGAAATAAGAAGCCTTATGTTATTTTCCCTATTTACATTGGATGGTACATGTGTCATGACATTGAGTTAGCAAAAGAATTAAAAGGAAGCCTACAGATGCTAAACTTGTAGCCTTTTCCTTTGGATAGACAATATGATCCTTACAGAAGGATGGAGAAGTGCATAAGCAAGAGGCCTGTACATTAGGTTCATTTGGAAGATTAAACTACCTAGATGATCTTGAATTCATGTGGAGGAGCTATCAGAGATTGAGATTGAAGTAGATCCACACATTAGATTGCATTCCTATTCCTCGACAGCTACATCAGGATGATGGAAAGAGAATATCAAAGGAGTATGAAGATAAAAAGATATACATAGAGAATATCTCCCCACCAGATTAGAGATAGTGAGAAGTAACTTCTCTAGACCTCATAATGGCAAGGATCATGACATTGACCAAGGCATGGGTAGATCAGTAGGTTGCTACTTTGAAGGCCAAGGGAGTGGTCATCACAATGGATAAGAAGAGAAAAAGGCAAGAATTGCCTAAGGAAGATAAGAGGCAAATCCTAGAGAACAGAGCTAAAGGAGCTTCATCAAAAGAAGATAAAAAAGTGTTGATAGTGGTATCTGAATATCCCTAAGGCATTCCCCTCAGAAAGTACAAAGTCCAGTCTCTATTGCCACAACATCCAAAATGCCAATAGAACAACATGCAGACACAGAACAGCCTGGGATTAGTTATCAGGATTTAGAAGAGGGAGATGATTAGGAGCCACTGATGAGAAAAGATAATGATATATTAGCAGGGGCTAATGTCCCAAGACAAAAGAGAGGATAGGGGCATACAATGAGAGGGTCAACTAGCACCTAGTCAGATGAACAATAGTGAAGTTCAAAATAGAATTAGCTCAAGAGGAAAGACTAGGAGAAAAGAAGAAGATGAATGATCCTTCTTTGCCACTCGATGATATGATTGACCTCACAGATGATGAAGTGAAAAAAGATGTGGAATCTAGCCCTATGGAGACCTTAGTCAGAAACACAACATTGACACCCCAAGGAACACCCCAAGTACAGAAGACCACCAAAAATGAAGAAGTTGAAGATCTGGAGATGGTGGCAAAAAGCATTGCCTTGGAGGGGTTGATCGAAAAAGTAACCAGCCTAGTGACAATTGATTTAACATATGATGGGTCTGAGGATGAAGAAGAAGATAAAACAATGGAGCATGTGGAGATTGAAGATAATTCAGCCGTGGATATAGAGGTACACACTGAAGTGTCTCCATAAAAAAATGTTCAAGATGTTGATGAAGGACATGCTAAGGTAGAGAAGGAACAATAGATAGAGACATCTGGACAAAAAGGTCCACAGAACAAAGATAGTAAAGACAAAGTAAAGGAGATAGTGGATGATGATAACCGATAGGTTCATTAGGATATACAAGATCTCAGCCATCAAGGACCTAATGTGGACACCTCCCAATCACAAAATGATCAACATGTGCAAAATTAGAATAAGATGACACCTTAGGATATACACATTGAAATAAGTAAATGGGTTAAGGATGTTCAGATAGAGGTGCCTATGAATGAAGAACCTGATAAGGAGACCCGTGGAGATCAAGATATGACATTATAAGATGCTGCACAAAAAGATGATTAGCAACAAGCAAATACAGAGGTTCCCACTGATGGGGAACGACAACCAAATGTAGATGAGGACATTCCACAAGATAAGAATGTGGAAGTACATGATCCTCACATTGAGCAGACTGATCAGCAAGGGTCCAGATATGGTGTGCCAAACTGGCTTACACGTGAGGTAAATCAACCTCAAATTCTTGATTCTTCAAATTTTGATATTTCTTCATTATTTTCAGTAGAAGTTGCAAAACCAAAGCATAGAGCTAGGGCCACCTCAGTGGTGAAAAGAGACCTCATAACAGGAACGAGGATAGCTTAGGTAGCTGTGCCTATTGTAAATAAGGCAAAAGGGCAAATAAAGGCTGATGAATTTCAAATAACCATAGTAGACCTAGGGTTTGCTACTGCAAAGCAGGAAGGTCAAGAAGCCAAAGAAAGTATAGATGCCCTACTACACAAAAATAGCAAAGTAAAAGGCTAAGAATAAAGAATATAAAGAGAAAATTTCTTAGATGCAATCATTCATTAAGGAATTGGTGGCACCAACAAATGTACCCATCAAAAATTCTACATCCCTAACATTAGTGTCTCAACAGGAAATCACTGGATTAGATGCCATGAAGCACTAGGCACATGTAATGAATTATTGGTTTAGCAAATTCCTGGGTGATGGAGAAAAAGTAGTGAGGATATCCTTGTGAAATTGGGAAATATTGAGTAATATAAAGAGGAAAGATGATGACCTGAAGAAAGAGGTTGGTAAGAGGCTAATCAAGAGTAGTCAAGATTTGACTACATTGAAAGATATGAGAAGGGAAGATGTAAGTACCCTTGTGACAAAGAATGTCGTGACATCTAAAACATTACCAAAGTTAGATACTTGGGTTGAGGACATAAGATTTGAGGTTAGTATATTGAAAAGGTCTAATGCTAGAAGAACTGACATTAGTGTAAAAGCACATTAGCTCATGTTTGAGGAGTTAGAAATTTTGGAAATTTTGGAAGGAGAAGTTGAAGGAAAAATTGAGAATCAAGATGAGGAGTTTGCCATCAAAGCCTTTAGAGATAATTTTGCTTCAATTTTGGAAGATCCTATCCAACACTTCTTAGAGGATACAATTGATCATGCTATGCTGATGAGATACAAGATTGATTAATAGAATAAAGAGCTAGATAATAAGACTAATAGGTGTATAGCATTGCAAGAACAACTGAAAGCACAAGAGCATGCAACTACAAAAGTAAAAGTGCAAGATAAGGAAGAAATAAATAAGGCTATTAAGACATATGCACTTATCCAGGGAATTGGATGCCAGATAATAGAGGAACCTTCAAAAGACAAGGAATCAGATGGAAATGTAGAATGAAGAGGTCACATTGACCAAGTCAAAGATTCTAGAATATTCCTGCATGCTAGCTATACTCTAGTAGATTGATTGTGAAACGCAATCATGTGCCACATTTAATCCTGACTATTAGATCATGAGATCTATTGTAACTGCATCCTCTCCTTGTTCTATAAAAGGAGGTAGATTGCCATTTGTACATTATTAGGAGCTTAATTGAGAGAGAATTGTTGAGATACATGGTTCTTTCTTGAGACTGATTGTATATATGCATATATTTTAAATGTTGAATGAAATAGAGATCCAGATTACAAATTAATCATAAATTCTGAGTAATCTTGTGTGAATGACATATGGACATGTCACTATATTTGTTGCATCCCTTGGAGTGCATTTCAAATGGTGAATGTTGTTGTTGTTCAATTCCTTTGAAGATTAGCATCAATTGTGCATAGTTGTGGAATAACCTAGCAAAGCATGGTTTGATTTTATCTCTTTTCATGAAATGTTGAATTGTGCATATGGATCAATGGTTGAAACTCACTCATTTGAGATAAAGTTAGAATTTAAGTTCAATTTCTTTTAAATTCCATTAATCATCATCATCCACTGCAAAATACTGATAAATGATAAGAAGAACATAGTACATAAGCAGACATCCATAGATACATGAACATCTTATGCATATTTGAAAAAATCAGATGTAAAATTGAAGATATCATGCAAATACTCAGAAATAATGATAAAAATCATAGAAATATCAGCTTGTAGGCACAATATTTAGAAGAATTTAAGGTACAGAAGTAGAATTAAGCAAAGATTAGTTCAAGTTTCAGTAAATATAGAAGAACTAATCAAATTTATAGGAATCATCATGAACATTCTTAATTAGAGCAAAGATCAAAAGAATTGACATGAACATATGCATATTCTAGTTGAAGATTGTAGGATTTAACATCATTTGTTGAGATTTATATAGAACAGGTGAAATAGAAAAAATATTTACATGTCTGGATACAAATTACATCAAATTTTATGCATAAGGCCATGAACTGATTAACAACAAATTCACATCAAACCACTGAGAGATTATTAAGAGATCATGACCTGATCAACAAAGACTTGGAATCATAAATTCATCTTGAATTTATCATATTCTTCAAGAAGATAAAGGTTTGTTATATGAATTTTTATCATTGTTAATATGACTTAGAATCATATCAACAAGTCCCAATTTCTAAATGTTTCCTTGTGTTTTGGCCTTGGTTTAGGGATCCTTCCTTCCATTGTGTTGTCCCTGTCAGCTTTGAGGTTTGAGACTCAAAATTTGCCTAAGTGTTAAAATTTGTCTAATTGAAGTGGAGTGTCGGAGGTCAGTCTTTCGGCCTTCCATCTTCTTCATGGTGGATGTCAGGGAGAAAGCCCGAGGGCCATGGTCTGCCAAGGTAATGAAAATTTTTCTAAGTATGATGCAATACTGCGGAGCATTAGAGGTTAGAGTTTTGGCCTTCTATCTTCTTTAGTGTTGTGGAGTGGAGGGCCCAAAGGATAAAGTCTGATGGGTCTACTTGTTCAAAATCCTTCTAAGTATGAAGTGTGTAGCAGAGCTCAGAGGTTGGCTCTTCTTCATTCCTTCGAGGAAGTCAAAACAGGGAAGGCCCAACGACTGATCCCTGATGGATGTTCTCTTCTTTATGTTGAGGGCAGATGTCACGACTTTCCTCCTTCCTCTTCTAGATGTTGTAAGTTGAAAGACGGAAGGCTCCAGCTTCGAAGTTTGATTTGTTGGAGCTTGACTTCTTGGCCTTCCTTGTTCTTTGAAGCATGCCAACAACTTCTCAGATCACCAAAACTGCAAAGTGGGTGGCTAAAATTAATGCTTTTAATGCAGATGGTGGGGTTGTTAAGGGTTTTCTCGCCCAGTTGATTCTCAGACCTATGTGTGAAGGTTATAAAGGCAAGAAATTACCAATAAAGGACAAAACAAGCCAAGCTCATGAAAATAGAAAAATTGTAGATAAGAAGGAAATATAATGAAGAAGTTTGTGAAAATGGTAGATGATCGATAAAGGATGCTCAGCACACACATGGTATAGTCAGAGTCAAATGGCTCGAAACTAAAAAATTGGACAACACATTGGGAGTGTTGTAATTTCTTTAAAAGGGTGATTCCCTGAAAGTATGCCATGATTGCAGGAATATACAAGCTGATTTGTACCCAAAATTAAATGAGTTTGCAGGACAATGCCATGCAGGTGGCAGGCATAGTGAAATTCTTCAATGTGTAAAGGATAAATCAAATAAGTCAAATGTTGTAGATGGTAGGGAAAGGATTAGAACCTTCCCTCTTTATTTTTCAAAGTGAAGAAAGAGTGAAAGCAATCTTCCTCTGACATTCTTAGAATTAATGGAGCATGGGGTTTCTCTTCCAATGTGCAAATATTCTGGCAAAGTAGGAAATGAATTTATGATAGTGTGGGTGTAGTCCTTGACAAGGTACAGTTCCTGGGAGAGTGCAATGGGTTGAAATGCTATATATGCATGGGTTTGAAATGTAGAGGGGGTTGGTTAGTTTGGTAAAGTTCTCAACAGGTTGTGAGCTCCAGAAGGAAGATTAGAAGAAGTTTATTTTACAATCTTTGTTCAGCATGAAACAGTTGTGAAATGTATGTAATAGAATTTGCAAATCTTTGTATCAAACTACTATTTTTCTCCATTGTTGTAGGTGTTTTTCTTAGCAAATCATAATCACAGTTATAGTTTTCTCTTACCACATTTAGTGGTATGAATGTAAGCTTTGATTTGAATGAATGTGATAGTTCTTAATGCATTTTAAAGCTTTGTAAATGGTCATTTCAGTATTTCACAGGGAAGAATATGGTATGGCATTGGATTATTAAGTATTCTTAGTGATTTGGTATTGATTTTCCTTTTATTTAATTTATCAAATAGGAAGTTATACACTCCTGTATGGTTGTTTTTCTTTGTTGAACATTAGACTTTGTAGCCCAATGGATAGGCACCAATTTGAGTAGCCTTAGATCACCCAATCTTCAAAACAAATCAACATATTCATCTTTAGAAGCAATAGTATTTTTTATGCATCCTCAATGTGTAGGATTGCCTCTATCATCTATATAGGGGTCTTGTAACAACCAGTTGTTCTTAGTTTAGTGACAAATTTGGGGCTGAGAAAGTGGTTTGGGTTTGGTTGTTCAAATATTTTTAGTTGTTCATTTGGTTTGATGTTTATATCTACTTAGGTATACCCCTTGGAGTATCCCTCCAGAGTTTAAGCTGAGCTCAAAGAGTAGAGGAGTCTACCCACTCCTGTAGTTGGCCAAAATCTCACATAACTTGTTGATAAACATCTTTCTATCACCCTTATGACAATCCCTAGCCTAGGTGATTTAGAAAAGTTTTAGAGTTTTGTGTTGCAGTTATTTTGGGAACCAACATGTTGGCGCCATTACTGGGGATAAAGCTACTTTAGCCATTTCTGGGTTTTACGGGGCTTGTGCATTTTTCAAGCCCTTATAAGAGTCAATTTGTAGTTATGTAGTTTGTTGTTTTGTGCAAGTTAGCAGCCCATCAACTTATGCCAACATTTTGGTGTCGTTGTCAGAGATCCACTAGATTTTATTTCTGGTTGCTGTGATATTGAAATACAGTGTTTGTTCAAGTTTTTCTTCCCAACAGGGGAAGTGGTGACTCTATTTTCATAACCCATAATTAACTTCAGTTTGAAAAAGGCTTCATAATGGATAGAGGATGAAACCAGGTGTTGTTGGCAAGAGACACTGCTCCGGTATGGATCTGTATGTTGTCATTGATGGCAACAAGGCTCAGAGATCCTATCACCATGATAGGAAGAGATATCTCTAGAAGAACATATTAGATTCCAGGTCTAGTTGACAAAAAATGGCTAAATATGGAAAGTATGCAAAGTAGAAGATAGAAAGTCAGCTAGTATGCCTCCACAGATAATGATCTGGTAATGCAGTTCAGGTATGATGTCAGTTGGTGTTTGATAGTGTTATGCCTTAGAGATTAAGTCATGATCATCTCCGGAAGTCATCTTGAAGAAATGTCTAAGTCTGGCCAAGAAAAGGTATAGCAGGAATAGTGAACAGAGTCTAGTGCAGTGGTCCGCATTCCTCTGTAGACAAGTATTTCATTATATAGTTTTGAGGTGTTGTAAACACTTATATGAAGTGTCTTGTTCCAGAGTTAGGAGATTTGAAGTTCATCAGAAGGATAGCTACAACCTGTTAAGTATCGGCACAATGTTTGACAGAGCTTGACAGAGACTAAGTCTGAGTTCTAATGGTTCGCATTTCTCCGCAAGATGATATCATGCCTTGAGGTTCTAAGGATAGGATTGGGAATGTATAAAGAGTCCTTGATATGATTTGGAAGATGTTTTGAGATCCTCAATAAAAGTTGCAAGTTAGCAGATGAAGGTGTTAAGCATACTCTTAAGGAAGAGGCCGACAAGTATATAAATCATTGTGTAGAGAAGAGTAATTGTTTGAAGGATCTATGTAAGTAATTGAATGGTTAGAGCCGACCTTCATGAACATGCTTGGGAAAAGAATTGGGTCCGCATGACATATAGTGCATTAGATTGACTGACAAGGTACATCTTTTTATGTACATGTTTTACTTCTTGGATGCTGACCTGATTATGGAGTAAATCATGATGTGGATATAAAGGTGATGAAATTTAGTTGAGTTGAGATGGGAAAAAGGCACGTGTGATGTGAGCATGTGAATAGAAGAGCATAGTTAAAAAGAGGATCAACAGCGATGAAGACTTGGGATTCAAAATACAGTTGTTAAATGACTGCACCCTGGCATAGTGGCAGATGCTTAAGCAGTGTTCAGTTATCATGTGTGTTCTGATGGGAAGCATGTTTTGTCATCAAGGAAGTAAGCCAGCAGTGAGCCTCCAGTAGGGTTTAACAGCCCTCAGGGTTTAACAAACCTCATTGTAATCTTGCTAGGTTTAGGGTTGAGGCAGTGAGCCTACTAAATCTAGTTGTACTTCATGGCAGTAAGCCAGCATGTTCTAGGCCTATGGAGTGACCAAGCCTGAACATCATTTTTGTAAAGATTGTAATATATATTTGAGAGCTAATCCTCTCCATGGTTTTTCCCTTTTTGGGTTTTCCACATAAAATCTTGGTGTTATGTGTCATGCTTTTGTGGATGTTGTTCAGTTGTATATTTTGCTTTTGTTTGATTATTCTTTTGAAATTGTTAAAAGTAAAAGTTCAAGAAAAGATTTATAGAACATTGATTCATTCCCCCCCTCTTAGTGTTCCTGATAATCAACAATTGGTATCAGAACGAGGTTCCTCGGAAGAAGTTTAACAGCTTGAGGAAGATCTGGGATAGTGTGATCATGGTAGCAAGAAGGTATGGAAATTATGAAAGGTACAATCAACTAGAAGCAGCTCTTATGGATCTTGAAAACTCTGAAGCAGAAGTCAGGGATCTGAAAGAAAACTTGCAACAAGCAGATGAATGCATCTTAAAGCTAAAAGAGCAAGTCAAGAAATTCAAAGACAAATACAAAGAAGTCAGTGACCAACTGCTATCAGTAAATGAAGCCCTAAATGATTTGGAAGCAAAAGTTATAGAAAGAACAAAAGTAGAAGATGATCTAAACTTGATTGTGAAAAATAGATCAGAAGATTATGTAAAACTTGAAAAAGAAATTATAAGTTTAAAAATAGATCTAGAAAAGGCAAGAAGTTTTGAAGAAAAATTCAAGATAAGTACTGCAAAGTTTGATGAAATGATTGCTAGCCAAAGGAATGTTGATGACAAACATGGTTTAGGATTTGAGAAAGGAGAAAGTTCAAACTCTAGGCAAATAAGCACTGAGCCAAGGCAAAACAAAGGATACCAGTTTAGAAATCAAAGAAGAAGACCTAGAAGACCTCAGGTCAGACAACCAAATGCTCAAAGGTACCCATCTTTCAATGGTTATTATAATTCATGCAATAAGTTTAGTCATAAGGCTACTCAGTGTAGAAGTAGAATAAATCAAAAGACTCCATTATTCTCTAGTTGTTGGTAGGTGGCAACTAATCAGGAAAGTACTGTACACTAGCCATGTATCCTCACCGGGGTTTAAAAGTTTGGTCATAAGGCTACTTAGTGTAGAAGTAGAATAAATCAAAAGACTCCATTTTTTTTGGACCGACATAAAAAAACCCTATTTGTAACCGACATAAGGCTTGATAAAAGTGGCTAAGGGTTAGGGTTTTTTTGATATATTGTATTGTAGCATTTGCAACGGTATTGAGTTGTAGGAATTGTTGGTTGTAATCAGTTTGATTTACTGGATAATAATATTGGACTCTTTGTTGGTGGATGTAGCCCGAGTTTGGGTGAACCACGTTAAAACTTGTCTCTCGTTGTTATTATTTCTATTTATTTTCATTCCTCTATTTAATCTTTATTTGCATTTAATTGATATCTTCTGTCGGCTAACCCTAACAAGTGGTATTAGGGGTTGTGATTATCATCTGTAGGAAGGTCTCATGGTTGAGTGGGAGTCTCACGGTTGAGTGGGATCAATGGCGGACGAGAGTAAATTGAATGTTGATAAATTTAATGGGCAAAACTATTAATTATGGAAGATGTAGATGGAGGATTACCTCTATCAAAAGGATTTATGGATGCCATTGGAAGGAATAGCCAAGAAACTAGCAACAATGACTAATGAGGATTGGAATTTTCTTGACAGAAAGGCACTAGGAACCATTCGGTTGTGCCTGGCATCATCGGTGGCATTTAATATAACAGAAGCGAAGACAACAGATGGTCTGATGAAAGCTTTGGATAAATTGTATGAAAAACCCTCAGCCTCAAATAAGGTATTTCTCATGAAGCATTTGTTTAATCTGAAAATGGTTGAAGGTGGATCTATGACAGATCATTTAAATGAATTTAATACGATTGTCAGTAAATTAACTTCTATAAATGTAAAATTTGATGAAGAAGTTAGAGCTCTCTTGATATTATGTTCATTGCCTGAAAGTTGGAATAGTTTGGTAATGGCGGTTAGTAACTCTGTTTCTGGTTCAAATACCCTAAAATTTGATGATGTTGTTGGTGTTATTCTTAGTGAGGAAATTCATAGGAAAAGCTCAGGTGGATCCACATCAGGTAGTGTTTTCAATGCAGAAAGTAGGGACAGATCAAAGGAGAGAGGAAAAGGTTCTGGAGGTCATGGGAAGTCACGAGGAAAATCAAAGGACAAGAAATCCCAAACTAGAGGATAGAAGGATTGCTGATATTGTGGGAAACCAGGTCATCTGAAGAAAGATTGATGGTCTCGGAAGAATAAAGAAGGAGACAAACAAGAAGGCAATAAGGAGGCAAATGTGGTAAGCAATAAATCTGAAGATGATGCTTTGATTCTTTCCCTAGACAATGCTGATGATTCATGGGTTTTAGATTCAGAGGCCTCATTTCATGCTACGCCCCATAGAAGTTATTTTCTTGATTCTGTCCAAGGGGATTTTGGGCTAGTTTATTTGGGAGATAACGAACCTTGTCAGATTGTTGGAGAGGGAAGAATCAAGATTAAGTTGCCGAATGGGAATCATTAGCTACTACAAGAGGTAAGGCACGTTCCAAGGCTCAGTAGGAATTTAATTTCAGTAGGGCAGCTAGCTGAAGAAGGTTACATTTTTACATTTACTGATAAAAATTGGAAGGTTTCAAAAGGTGCCTTAATAGTAGCAAAAGGTGTGAAAGTAGGCACCTTATATCTTTGTATAGGTCATATTGTTCCTCCTACTTTAGCTGTTGTAGAGAAAAAACAAACAGGTTCAAGAACAGTTGCTGCAGGTTCACAGGAAGAGACTGAAACAGTTGCTGCAGGTTCTGAGACAACACTATGGCATAACAGACTTGGGCATATGAGTGAAAAAGGTATGAAGATACTTCATTCTAAGAAAGTTTTACCAGGTTTGAAATGTATTAATATGGATTTCTGTGAAAGTTGTGTGTATGGAAAACAAAAGAGAGTCAGTTTTCTCAAGGATGGGAAGCAAAAGAAAAATAAAAAGTTGGAGCTTGTACATACAGATGTATGGGGACCAGCTCAGGTATCTTCTCTTGGTGGCTCTCGATATTATGTTATATTCATAGATGATACAACTAGGAAGGTATGGATTTATTTCCTTAGGTAGAAATCTGATGTATTTGAAACATTTAAGAAATGGAGAAGCTTGGTTGAGAATGAGATGGGTAAAAGATTAAAATGTCTCAGATCTGATAATGGCGGTGAGTATTATAGCAAAGAATTTGAAGATTATTGTTCCTTTAATAGAATCTATAGGCAGAAAATGGTTCCAAGGACTCCACAGGAGAATGGAGTGGCTGAATGCATGAATAGGACAATAATGGAGCATGTAAGGACCATGAGATTGCATGTTGGGCTCCCTTTAAATATGTGGGTAGAGGCTGTCAACACTACTGTATATTTAATTAATAGAGCTCCTTCAGTTCCTTTGGGCTATGGTATTCTAGAGGAAGCATGGATAGGCAAGAAGGTGAGTTATTATTTTCTGAAAACCTTCAGCTGTGAAGCATTTGCACATATAGATTCTGAAAATAGAACCAAGCTAGATGCAAAATCAAAAAAGTGTACCTTCATTGGATATGGCATTGATGAATTTGGTTATAGGCTTTGGAATTTTGAAAATTAGAAAATTGTGAGAAGTAGGGATGTTACATTTAATGAGAAGGTGTTGTACAAAGATCAGTTGCAAAAGCATGAGAAGAAATAAAAGGATTATGTGGTGCTAGATGATACTCCAAATAGTGATGTTCCAGTGGTTCCTCATGCTCTGCAATAGCAACTAGAAATACCACAAACTCCAGTGAATATTAGACAGTCAACAAGGCTAAGTAGACCTCCTAAAAGGTTTTCTCCCTCTTTGTATTCTATTTTATTAACAGATGTTGGTGAACTAGAAGGGTATGATGAAGCTATGTAGGTGGATACATAGGTTTAGTGGGATCTTGCAATGAAAGAAGAAATGCACTCCTTGCTGAAAAATCAGACTTGGGAACTATGTAAGTTGCCTACAAGTAAAAATGTTTTACCAAACAAATGGGTTTATAGGCTAAAAAAGGAAGATGAAGGTAAGAAAAGATTCAAAGCCAGGTTAGTTGTAAAAGGATTTGCACAGAAAAAGGGCATTGATTTTGATGAGATATTTTCTTCGGTTGTCGAGATGACTTCTATTCGTACTGTTTTAAGTATTGTGGCTATTGAAGATTTGCATTTGGCACAGTTAGATGTGGAAACTACCTTTCTCCATGATGATTTGGAGGAGGAGATATACATGGAACAGCCCCAAGGATTTGAGGTCAAAGGTAAGGAGAAATTGGTGTGCAGATTGAAGAAGAGTTTGTATGGCTTAAAACAAGCACCTCAGCAATGGTATCTAAAATTTGATAGTTTTATGGTTGAGCAAGGCTACAGTCGGTGTAATTTTGACCATTGTGTTTATTTTAAGAGGTTGGATAATGACAGCTACATTATTTTATGTTTATATGTTGATGACATGCTTGTAGCTGGGTCTAACATGGATCACATAAGAGAGTTAAAATAGCAGTTAGCACAGTCATTTGATATGAAGGATTTGGGGGAAGCAAAACAAATCCTTGGTCTAAAAATTTGCAGAGATAGGAAGAACAGAAAATTGACTCTATCTCAGGCTGCTTATGTTGAAAAGGTGTTGTAGAGATTCCATATGGAGAATGCAAAAGCTGTCAGCACACCTTTGCCTAGTCATTTGAAATTGACTCAGGAGATGTGTCCAAAGACACAAGAGGAGGAAGAAAAAATGTCCAAGGTACCATATGCTTCAGCTATAGGAAGTTTAATGTATGCCATGGTATGCATGAGACTAGATATTGCACATGCTGCAGGAGTCGTCAGTAGGTATATGAGTCATCCCGGATTAGAGCATTGGAATGCGGTAAAATGGATTCTCAGATATTTGAGAGGTACATCCAATAATCACTTATGTTTTGGGGGCTCTAATACTGATTCAGTAGGTTATGTAGACTCATATTTGGCAGGTGATATTGATACCAGGCAGAGTACTACAGGTTATGTCTTTATTGTAGGTGGGACAATAGTGAGTTGGATCTCACGGTTGCAAAAGGTGGTTACTTTACCCACCACAGAGGCAGAGTATGTAGCTGCAATAGAGGCAAGCAAGGAGATGATATGGCTGCAATCTTTCATGGCAGAATTGGGCAAACAATAGGCTAACAGTTCTTTGTATATAGACAGTCAGAGTACCATACATCTTGCAAAGAATTCTGCCTTGCATTCAAAGACCAAACACATACAGTTGAGGTATCACTTCATTTAGTCGGTGTTGGATAATGGACAGTTAAGGCTGGAAAAGATACATACAGATGAAAATCCAGTGGTTATGTTTACAAAGGCCATGACAAGGGAGAAGTTGAGCTGCTCTTCAGCTTCGGTTGGTCTTCAAGACTGAAACAATAAAATTAGAACAAGAGTCCAAGGTGCTTATTTCCAGTGGGAGCTGCCTACGCATCGGTATCATCCAGGATCAGTCTCCAAGTGGGAGATTGTTGGTAGGTGGCGACTAATCAGGAAAGTACTGTACACTAGCCATGTATCCTCGCTGAGGTTTAAAAGTTTGGTCATAAGGCTACTCAGTGTAGAAGTAGAATAAATCAAAAGACTCCATTTTTTTTGGACCGACATAAAAAAGCTCTATTTTGTAATCGACATAAGGCTTGATAAAAGCGGCTAAGGGTTAGGGTTTTTTTGATATATTGTATTGTAGCATTTGCAATGGTATTGAGTTGCAAGGATTACTAGTTGTAATTAGTTTGATTTACTAGATAATAATATTGGACTCTCTATTGGTGGATGTAGCCCGAGTTTGGGTGAATCACGTTAAAACTTGTCTCTCGCTATTATTATTTCTTTGTATTTTCATTCCTCTATTTAATCTTTATTTGCATTTAATTGATATCTTCTGTCGACTAACCCTAACACTAGACAGTGTTTCAATTGCAATAAAATTGGTCATAGAGCTATTGTTTGCAAAAGTAAACTAAGTTAGAATCCTATTAGGTGCAATGCATGCTATAAATGGGACACAGATCAAATGAATGCAGAAGTTTGATAAGAACAAATCTTCAAAATTTCAAGAATAGTCAATCTTTCAATGGAAAGTGTTTTGCATGCAATAGATTTGGACACATGGCTAATCAATGCAGATCAAATTCAATCAATGAAAGAAATCAAGGTCAAAAGAATTTGGTGTTCTTCAATTGCAACAAATTTGGACATGTTGAAAGGTTTTGCAGAAGCAGGAATGAGAAGAGAAATCACTACTTTGAAGAAAGGAAAATAGAGCAGAGAAATAACAAGGGAAAAGAGAAAGTTGATCTAGTTGAAACCAAGAAAGAAATGAACAAGTTATGGATCAAGAAAGGAGTAATTGAAGTCAGAGATCAATCTGCACCAGTATCTGATGCAGATACCTCTTCCAGGAAGTAAATTGAGAACTCTGGCTCAGGGGGAGCAGTGTAGAAAATTCAAATCCCCCAACCAAAAATTGGGTGCCAGAATCCGGCATGAAGATGTATCATGGAATTTGATGCGACACACCTATTAGAAGAAGAACCAGAAGAAAATGAGTCAATGCAATATATTACGAAGCAATCCTAATCAACTGTGTTCTACAGCAAAGGGTTTTAATAGCTTTTTGGAAATAAGCATTTAATGACATCTAGGTCACGTCGTGCGAAGGATAAAAGGGAACTTGTTTAACCTCAAATCACTTTACACTCAAAGCTATCAAGTACTCAGAAAGATCAGAACATACTTTGAGCCACAACAACCAAGATTTGAAGGGTTTTGAGAATTTTAGAAAAAGGAAACCCTAATTCAGCAGTACAAGGTAATCTCATTCAAAACCTTCTTGTGAATCTGTTAAAATTTCTGAAATGGCATCACCACAAGTTGTTGATATTACTGAGCAAGCATGACCCAAGTTCAAAAAACACCAATTCAAATCAACTGAGGTCAATTAGTTCGGCGCATTATCAAATGTTCCCCATGGAGTCATGCATGTACAAGATGTTAGGGCATATAATCATGTTGCCCTAGAAGAATTTGGTGATAGCGGGTTTACTGATCTCTACACAAAACATCTGAGCAATGAGAATCTTGAACTGAAGAATGAATATTTAGCATTGGAAGAAAACAAATTTATTTAGTATTTGGATTTCCCAACATTTATGGAAGACGAATGGGTTTGGTATGTGTTAAGTAGGATTCATGATGAGTTGATATGGCTTGAGAGACCATTCAAGATTACAAAATATGTTATTAGGGCAGTTACTGGATAGTGCTCTATCGGATCGGTACCTCTATTGAAAGCTATGAAGAATGATATAGTAATTAAGGCTACAGGAGCAAAGTTTGATAAGAGAGCCTTGACAATAGATGATATTGAGGATCATGCTGTGAGATTTGCCTCAATGGTATTGGGATACAAAGTTTATTTCACCAACCAAGAGAACTCTATTTCAGGCACAACCATTTACATAGCCTATCAAATGATTAAGTAAAATGCTGATTATGACATATGTGAATTACAATGACAGCAAGTAATGGAAAATCTGAAGAAGACAAAAGAAGGTAAATACCCCTTTAAATTTGGCACACTGATCATGTGTTTATTCTTCTATTTTATGCATGAGTTGACTGGTATGAAGAACCTATTCTTGATTAGTGATAAACCTGTCACAGTTCAAATTAGAAATTTGTTGAGTAGCATAGGCACCATTGATGCATAGAATGCAGCCCTATGGGGCTATTTTAAGAATTTCCAAAGATTAATGCAAGCCAGAGAAAGAATTCCCAAAACAATTGTTGAAAAATACAAGGATACAATCTGCTTCATTGTGACAAAAGATCTATGTTTGATGGAGGTTGTTGAGCCCAGAATGGTTTGGGTTATGCCTATGGGATATGAGGTAGATGGAGCTATACTGGAAAACTATGTTGAATATATGCTGAGCAAACCTAGAGATCCCAAGGAAGAAAGATTTGGGACTTATGATGAATTGCATGCCAAAATTCATGTTGAAGTTAGAAAACCTGAAATCTCTAGGAAAATAAGGAAAGTAGTAGAAGAAATCACCATAAAAGTTGGCTTTACAAAAGAAGTGGAAAAAACAAGGGAAAATGCACAAGCCATCAAGGAAGCAAAAGAAAAGAGAAAAGGTGAATTGACTGGGGCTTTGAAAGAACACAAAGATAAGTTAGAAAAGCCAGAAAAGGAAAAAAGAAAAACTAGAGCTTCCACTTCTGCTAAAGCCTCATCCACTCTCTTTGGTTCCACATCATCTACAAATGTGGAAACTCCTACCACCAGCTCCAAAATAATGAAGACTAAAGCCAAGAGAATGCATGCAAGCATAATTGTTGATGAAGAAGAGACATAATCATATAAGGAGGTAAATGAAAGTTGGTGCTACTAAATAATCCAAAAGTAGTGAGGAGAAGTCATTAGAAAGGAAGACACCCAGCAAAAGATAGAAAGAAGATGAGTCTCATGCAACACTAAAGATTGAAGATGTATTAAAGTCTATTACTATTGATGGTAACTTGAAACCTGTGGCTGAGTTTTATGATGATTATAATGATGCTGACAAGAGGATTTTGGAAGAAGCTATTGTAGAGTATCTGAACATATACAACAGAGCCCTCATTGAGATCATTAGTGATCTCCCAGATACCTTGGGTAGTATTCTATCAGTCAGGAAGGAAACTGCTATCGCTAAAGATGTTGAGCTCAGAGAACACACGTTGATAACCTTATGTCTAGATATCACTCCAGAAGAGAAACGAAAAATCTCCAAGACACTTAACAATGAGTTCAAGTCAAAGAAAAGAACGAATGCATTGATGATAGGAGAAGTTGACAAGG
The DNA here is from genome assembly GCA_027924645.1 of Cunninghamia lanceolata. NCBI lineage: Eukaryota > Viridiplantae > Streptophyta > Pinopsida > Cupressales > Cupressaceae > Cunninghamia > Cunninghamia lanceolata. The sequence continues at coordinate 10,265,731 of BSBN01001272.1, read as the reverse complement.
TTGTCAAGGAAATAAAGGAAATTTTTTTGGACATACTTAAGAAACATAATATTTCTACCATCTACGACAGTAAGGAAACAAAAGATGAAGACATATCTCCATCGAAGATAAGGCAAAATCAAGGACCTAAATAGAGTGATCAAGTCCCCAACACTAATACAGTGGATATGATAGATTAGGGTGAAATTGGAACTAATTCACCTTCTAAACAACAGGCTAAAGGAGAAGAATTTAAGGAAGAAAGGAAGAGCCCTACTCTAGAGAAAAACACAAATCAACAAGAAATTATGGACATAGACCCTCTAGATCAAAGTCAAGGAGAAGTATCAGAAAGGGCAAGAGACACTACGGATGTCTCTAATAGGGAACAGATTGCAGAAGAATTTGAACTCCCTTAAGGACCAATCAACTTGGCCTCATTGTCACCTTTCCAAAAGTTCAAGCTAGTATCTGTGGTTCAAGCAAAGGCAAAAGAAGAGTTGTTATAATCACATGGTCAAGATAACAAACTGATCAACAAAGCATCCACTATCATGGAAAAGCTGTTACCATCATTTCAAAGAGTTATCTCATTATCCCCTGCTGACCATCTCAAGAAACTATTAAATTATGTAAGTGTACATTTTGAATCTTTTGAAAAATCTGCAGAAGTTAAAGTAAGGAAAGAAATTGATGATAAAAGATTGGTTGAGTTGAAAAGCATGATAGATAGAGACAAAGTTTTGTTAGATAATGGAATTAAGAGCATACAAAGTGCCATTGAAGAAGCTAGAAAAATATAAAAATTTTATTTATCTTGGCCAAAGATCACAAAGGAACTAGAAGATAAAATCAAAGACTTGGAATTCAAACTACAGAATATCTCTGAGACATATAATCCAATAGATGAGTCAATAAATGCCAGAGAAACACAAGTTGTAAATATCCATAATGATATGAACACTCTGATGAAGAAAAAGGTAGAAATCAAAGACAGGTTGTGCCAGCTAAAAGGACTGATAAGTCTAAAGATTGATTCCATGACCAATTTGGCAGATGAGGCTGTGAAATCTCAAGCACTAATTGATACACCATCAGATCTCCAAAAGGCAGAAAAGCTAGTATTTTTGATGAATGGCCACATCCAAATTCTAGAAAGTGTAAGAAATAGATGGAATGGAGAGATAGTGCTAATAAAGACTATCTATAGTGACATTTTGCCTTCAAACACAAATTAAGATGAAGATTGTGCTTGTAAATATGCGGCAGAGTATATAAAATTTTGAAAATTTGAAAATTTTGGTTTTTGAATCACACCCTTTGCCATTAATGTCAAAGGGCGAGAAGTAGATCAGTGAGAAATGGATAATCATCTTAGGGGGAGCAAGAAAGTACAATGTATATAGTAAGGGGGAGCAATCAGGTATTTTTCACTAAGTGTTGCCATCAATACCAAAGGGGGAGATTGTTGGCAAGAGACACTACTCCGGTATGGATCTGTATGTTGTCATTGATGGCAACAAGGCTTAGAGATCCTATCACCATGATAGGAAGAGATATCTCTAGAAGAACATATTAAATTCCAAGTCCGGTTGACAAAAAATGGCTAAGTATGGAAAGTATGCAGAGTAGAGACAAAAAGTTAGCTAGTATGCCTCCACAGATAATGATCCGGTAATGCAGTTTAGGTATGATGTCAGTTGGTGTTTGATAGTGTTATGCCTCAAAGATTAAATCTTGATCCTCTCTGTAATTCATCTTGAAGAAATGTCTAAGTCCAGGCAAGCAAAGGTATAGTAGGAACAATGAACAAAATCTAGTGTAGTGGTCCGCATTCCTTCATAGACAAGTATTTTGTTATGTAGTTTTGAGGTGTTATAAACATTTATATGAAGTGTCTTGTTCCAGAGTTAGGAGATTTGAAGTTCACCAGAAGGATAGCTATAAGTTGTTAAGTATTGACACAGTGTTTGATAGAGCTTGACAGAGACAGAGTTTGAGTTCTGATTGTTCGCATTTCTTCGTGAGATGATATCATGCCTTGCGGTTCTAAGGATAGGATTGGGAATGTATAAAGAGTCCTTGATATTCTTTGGAATATGTTTTGAGATCCTCAATAAAATTTGTAAGTCAGCAGATGAAGGTGTTAAGCATACTCTTAAGGAAGAGGCCGACTAGTATATAAATCATTGTGCGGAGAAGAGTAAATGTTTGGAGGATCTATGTCAGTAATTGAATGATTAGAGCTGAACTACATGAACACTCTTAGGAGAAGATTTGGGTCTATGCGACATATAGTGCATTGGATTGAGTGACAAGGTACATCTTTTTATGTACACGTTTCACTTCTTGGATGCCAACCTAATTATGGAGTAAATCATGATGCGGATATAAAGGTGATGAAATTTGGTTGAGTTGAGATGGGAAAAAGACAAATGTGATGCAAGCATGTGAATAGAAGAGCAGAGTTAAAAAGAGGATCAGCAACAATGAAGACTTGGGATTTGGAATACAGTTGTTAAATGATCGCACCTTGGCATAGTGGCAAATACTTAAGAAGTGTTCAGTTATCATGTGTGATCTATTTGGAAGCATGTTTTGTCATCAAGGCAGTAAGCCAGTAGTGAGCCTCCAGTAGGGTTTAATAGCCCTTAGGGTTTAACAACCCTCATTGTAATCTTGCTAGGTTTAGGGTTGAGGCAGTGAGCCTACTAAATCTAGTTGTACTTCATGGTAGTAAGCCAACATATTCTAGGCCTGTGGAGTGATCAAGCCTGAACATCATTTTTGTAAAGATTGAAATATATATTTGAGAGCTAATCCTCTCTATGGTTTTTCCCTTTTTGGGTTTTCCACATAAAATCTTGGTGTTATGTGTCATGCTTTTGTGGATGCTGTTTAATTGTATATTTTGCTTCTGTTTGATTATTCTTTTGAAATTGTTAAAAGTAAAAGTTCAAGAAAAGATTTATAGAACACTGATTCACCCCCCTCTCAGTGTTCCTAGTAATCAACAGGAGCAACCTAGATGTGAGGAATCCTCTAGTAATGCTGGAAATAGGAGGAGTAGGTATAGGGTAAGGAGACCCAATGTGGTACCTACAAGAAATGCCTAAGACAATATATTTGTCGACCTCAGAAGCCAATACAATTATACTTCTAAAAACTCTATAGATAACATACTTAGGACAAGTAAAAGGATGAATATGAATGAGTATGATGTTAGAAGAAATGAAAATATTATTGGCAGAGGAAGTAGAGATAGATCACATAATCCACATTTGAGAACATCTAGGATGCCCAATGATAATGAAGAGATATATCACGATATCGGGCATCCTAATTCTCCTACAGGATCACTTGGAAGTTAGCATGATACAATTCCTAATGAGGAAAATCAATAGCAGCAACTTGATGATGAGGAAAGAAAAAGAAGAATCTAGGATGAACTGGATTTGGTTGATCATATCAGAAATAGACAGAGGGAAGTGTAGGCCTTACTTGATCAACAACAAGCTCAACTTTCCCAACATGGCTTAAATCAGAATGCATAGCAACAATGTGCACCTCCACAACACTGCAATCAACAAACTAGTCATAGACAACAACAAAAACATCAAATGGGACATCAATGCATAAATCAGGCCCTTGCTCAAAATGTTAACATTCAGCCACCACAAAACCAAGTAAACCAGCAGCATGGTAACATTCAAAACATTGGGCATGCACAATGAAGACAAGCACATAGGTTTATTGCATAGAGGCAGCCACTAGGAGCTGAAGGGTATAAACAACTCAATTTCTTGGGCATACCTAACTTTCCTAATCCAATTCCAACTGAGATTAGGGGGAATATTCCTAGATTTCAAGATAACAATGTTGTCATAGGTGAGGAACATCTTAGACATTTCATTAATGTCACTGATGAATATTAAATTAAGGATGAAGATGTGATGATGAAGTTATTTGTGTACTCATAGGAAGGAAGTGCCAAGGAATGGTACAAGGCTCTCCCTGATAACAACATTGATTCTTGGGAGGAATTCATTAGGGTGTTTAGACTATAGTATGGGGATAGGATTGACCCTAGTTTTCCATTCATGAACTCATAGCCATCAAAAAGACCATCAATGAGACAGTAGCTGATTTCAATAGTTGCTTCATCATGACAATGAGAAAGGTATCTCCTCGTATGAGACCTAATGAATCTATGTGCTTGGTTTTATATTGTGGTGCTTTTGATTTAAAAATTGGTTATTGTCTGGGGGACAAGAGTCCACAAACATTAAGGGAGGCTTATACTACAACCATAAACATAGAAAGTAATATGAGGGCTTCAAGGAAGCACATCAAAAGGTCTAATGTAAAATTATCCCAACCAGATAGGCCAGCTTTTAACAAACCCCTCACTATAGATGACAAGTTGGACAAACCCATGGGGGTTGTGAAATATTTGTCATTTAAAGTTGCTAGGAATGATAAAGGGTTGTCACCTCAGGGTGCTATAAAACATTTTAATGAAGGTCAAAGATTGCATAATGGACCTTATAATACTGATTGGTCTAAGAGACCACAATAGAATGGTAGACAGGCTACTCCCAGGCATGTAAGTTTCAAATAGCCTAAAAGGGACACCCCTGATCCTTTGAGAAAGAATCAAGTTAATTTTCAAGATGAGTCTTTGTGGTGCCAGGCTTCCTTCCTTCCCCATGACCCAATGAATAATATGGTGGCCCATTCATTGAGTAGAGAGGAAGAATTTCCAAATGAAGAGGGTGCAACTAAGTATTACGAAGAGGAAATAAATCAGTTTGATGATGGAGATTATGAACAAGTTTTGGACACTTTAGGGACCTAATACAGAAGAAGTATCATCAATCCAATCCTTCAAAAGAGGATATGAAAGCCTTGATAGATGCTGTCATTTTGCAAGTCCAAGGATGATATCAATTGAGAAATAGGACTATCCCTGTGCACAATGCCCCTTCCAAGGAATCAAAACAACAAATATCTAATAGAGATAAGGACAAAAGTAAGGGAAATGAGGAGCAGAAAGGTAGTAGCACTCCAAAGAGGAATGTTCCAAAAAAGAAAAGGCTTCTAGTGTAGCCGCTAGTAGCAAAAAAGAAATACATGTAGAAGAATCTGACACCAATAGAGCAACCCGTTACTATACCTATTTTAGGGGTCCATTATCCAAAAGGCTACAATAAGCGTGATCAACCTTAGGCACAAAAAGAACCAAAAAAGGAGAAGACAAAAGAAGAAGGTAAGGATATTTCATCTAATCAAATCATACCTTATATTCCTTGTGCAAATGATGTAACCATCTCATGTGATACTCCTTTGCCCAATTATAACCCTATTGATATGGCTCAAGTCTTTAGCCAAATCAGAATTTTTGTGCCAATAGTGGAACTCCTTAGAATCCCTGAACATAGAGATAGGGCAGGGTCGTTTATTACTGTTGTAGATGCACAAAAACATGTTGTTATTTCCAGTGGTAATGATGAGTACATAGGTCATGATGAAATAGTTAAAGTTTATTTATGGTCATCTATGGTTAACAACAAGATGGGAGTAGACCCTTTTTGCACCACTTTAATCATAAATGGTTGGCTGTTACACAACTATATGCTTGATTCAGGGGCATCTAGAAATGTCATGCCACTTGTAATCATGAATGAATTGGGACTGGAGGTGTCAATTAAATCCTTTGGTAAGTGTTTTTCCATGGATTCTAGGGAGGTGAATGTGATTGGTCTCATCAAAGATGTTGAGGTCAAATTAGTTGCATATCCCGACAAATCATTCTTGATGGTTATAATTATTGTGGATTGCCCTGCCAAATGGGGTATGTCGTTATCAAGAAAGTGGGCAGTTTCCATGGGTGGAAGTATACAGATGGATTTATCATATTCTACCATTCTGGTCCAGGGTCTGGAGGTGAAGTTATGTAGGGAGAAAAAGGTGGAAGATCAAAACATAGAGGATAGATACAAAACAAAGGAAGATAATGCCAATTTCTTTGACACTAATATAGACCATTTTATTTGATATTGCAGTGATGATAATCATAGCCTAGATATTTAACCTTCTAATCTTATTAATTCTATTTGTAGTACATCTAATTTATGAACATTGTATTTTGATGGTGTGTGCTCAAGAGAAGGCTCAGGCACTGGAATTGTTCTGATATCCCCAAATGGTGAATAGTTTGGTATGTCTTTTAGACTTAATTTTTAGTGCACTAACAACATAGTTGAATATGAGGCACTATTGTTAGGTTTAAATATTACTCACAAGCATAAAATCAAATGTTTGAAGATTTATGGTGACTCAAAATTAGTGGTGCAACAAATTAGAAATAAGTTTGCTACTAAGGTTAAAAGGTTAAGGGCATATAGGAATGTTGTATGGGATACTGTGGAGCTGTATGATGCCATTGACATCAAATGGGTTGATAGAACTAGAAATGAAAATGAATATTCCCTAGCTATAGTTGTGTCAAAATTTGATCTCAAATCAGATTTTCCTCATGGCCATCATGTTGTTGTTCTTACAAGGCCAACAATCCCTGATATTTTCATATATAGTTGGCAAGTGTTCAATGACAGTAATCATATTTTCAGTTTCCTCAATTGCATGGATGAGTTTGATAGTCAAAGGATTGGCTAAAAGCCTATGGTAGAGATGGAAAATGGCAAGGAAACGTTTTTTGGCAGCAACGTAGTGCAATTGAAGACCAATACCATTCCCAAGGGATTGGTGGTGCTAGAAAGGATGTTTGATAATGTAGACCACTAGAAGAGTAAAGGTAAACCTATTGAAGAAGATAGTGTTGAAGGTGTTAACATTGGAACTAAGGAGGCACCTAAAATGGTTTACATAGATAAGAAATTAAAGCGTCATGAAAAGTAAATGCTGATTACTTTATTGAGAAAATTTAGAAAATGTTTTGCATGGTTCTATGATGAGATGAAAGCTTATAGAGAGGACTTATTTGAGCATACTATTCCTCTCCAACCTGATGCAAAACCATTTAGGCAAAAATAGAGGCCTATAAACCTCACTATAGCTCCCAAGATGCAGAAAGAGTTATTAAAAATGAAAGAGGGAGGTATTATTAAACCAATTAGACATTCTAAGTGGGTGTCTAATCTTATCCCAATAAGGTAGAAGAATGGGGAGATTAGACTGTGTAGATTTTAGAAACCTGAACATCAAATCCTTGAAGGATAATTATCCTCTTCCAAGCATGGATTATCTTCTACAGAGGATTGTTGGTTTAGAGTTGATGTATATGATGGATGGGTTCTTAGGATACAATCAAGTACTGGTCAAGGAGTTAGAACGGTACAAGACAACATTCACCACTCCTTGGGGAACTTATGTTTAATTGAGAATACCATTTGGATTGAAAAATGTAGGATCAACGTTTCAAAGGGCAATGGATGTGGCTTTTGCTAGCCTCATTGATGAGATCATGGTTGTATTCCAAGATGATCTTATTGCATATTCAAAGGACATGAAAGATTTTTGCAAGCATTTGCAAATTATTTTTGACAGATGTTTGCAGTATGGGATCTCTTTGAATCCCAAGAAATGCCAATTTGGAGTAGAAGAAGGAAAGTTGTTGGGACATGTTGTATCTAGGGATGGGGATAGAATTCATCCAAAAAGAGTTAAGGCCATTGACCTTATCCCATATCCAAAAACAATCAAAGGTGTTCAGTTCTTCTTTGGGAAGATTAACTTTGTGAGGCTATTTGTCCCTAACTTCGCTGAGAAAACCAAAGAAATTTCCAAGATGCTCAAGAAGGGATAGTCCATCACATGGGAAAAGGAACCAGTTGAGACCTTTATTGATATAAAGGAGGCTCTAAAGAATGTACCAATGCTTGTAAGCCCATATTATGTAAATCCCTTCCATCTTTTCCACTTTGCTTCATTTTATACTATTGTTGTTGTATCGTTACAAAAGAATAAGGATGGATTTGAGCAGCCAATAGGATTTTTTAGCAAGTCTTTGCAAGTTGCTGAGTTAAATTATTCCATTATGGAAAAACATGCATATGCTTTTGTTAAAGAAGTGAAAAAACTAGGCCATATCTTATGGGTGAAAAGACAATTGCATATGTGCCCCATTCAACTGTGAAAGATATTTTCACACAACAGGAGGTTTCTAGAAGAAGATGTAGGTGGATCATTAGGATCTAAGAATATGATATTAAGGTGCATATCACCAAACTGGTTAGAGGCTAGGGTTTGGCTAAGTTGATGGCAAATTCCAGCTTAGAGGCTGCTAATGTGAATGAAATAGATGATGTTCCATCTGCTGATGCATGTATATTCACAAATGATCCATGGTATAGAGATATTATCTTTTATATTTTCAACATGTATTGTCCCCCAAGTATGAATGTGACTCAGCAGAGGACCCTTAAGCTCCAGTCTCAAAAGTATGTTTTGATTCAAGGTGTATTAATGTGGAGAATTCATGAGGGATTGTTGTTGAAGTGTCTAGATCAGAAACATTCTGAGGCAGTCATTGATGAATATCATCAAGGTATATGTGGCGGGCACTTCCATGCCAAAACTACATCGTACAAAATTATCAGGGTAGGTTTCTGGTGGCCCAATCTCTTCAAAGATGTTGCAAGATAGGTCATCAAATGTGATGCTTGTCAAATTTTTTCTGGCAAGATGAAATTTGTTGGAGCATTACCTTTTTTGTCAATTGCAGTTGAGGCACCATTTCAACAATGGGGCATTGATTTTATAGGGGAAATTCAGGAGAGGTCCAGTAATGGATTCAAGTGGATCCTTGTGGCCACTGACTATTTCACCAAGTGGGTTGAGGCTATCCCCACTTGCAATGCCACATCCAAAGTAGTGATTGAGTTCCTTGTGAACAATGTGATAAACAGGTTTGGAGTACCATCCAGAATTGTTGCAGACAATGCCATGTCCTTCAGATCTCAGGATATAATGGATATGTGTTCTAAGTATGGAATCAAACTGATTAACTCATCACCATACCATCCCCAGAGCAATGGATAAGATGATTCCAACAATAAGAGTCTCATGAAGATCATAAAGATGACATTAGATGATCAGAATAAGAAAAGATGCAATGATAAATTAAAGTATGCTCTTGGGCTAACAGGATAACTTTCAAGAAATCCATTGGAAGGAGCCCATTTGAGATGGTATATGGGTTAGAGGAAAAAATGCCAATTTCACTGTAATTGCTAGTATATTAGCTGTTGTAACAAATTGTAGAGGATGGGGCTTTGATGCTGAGGATGCACGCGCTGATTGAGTTGGATGAAGCCAGAAGGCTGGCACATGATAAAAATTTGATGTAGAAACAAAAGACCAAGTATTTGTTCAACAAGAGAATAGTCAGAATGAGCTTTCAGATTGGTGATTTGGTTCTCCTATGGAATGCAAAATCAGAGGACAAGGGTAAGCATGGCAAATTTGAGCCATTATGGCTAGGCCCTTATCAAATTGATGAAAGAGCTGGTCAAGACACATATTACATCAGGAATATGGCAGGAGAATTTCTAGAGTTGCCTATTCATGGACAACATCTAAATCTTTAATTTTCATGAGTAAATGTTGCCCTTAAAATTTTGGATAATGTTAACTTTCTTTTGTGTTCTCATGCTCAAGACTGTATTTTGTCTTTTATATAAGTCGTTGCTGTAAATATGGTCTGTGTGTTTTTTCCTTATGTGTTTTGTGTTTTTGGTTTGCCTAAAGATCTGGATCTTTGTTGTGACATTGCTTGTCACATGTCCCCAACCAAAGCCAGTGTTAGCACCTAAAAAATAGTTACCTAATTGCATCTTTTTGCCCCAAAATCCATCAAAAAATACCACTTTATGCCTTTAGTGTTGAATCTATTGATGATAACTGATCAGAGATGTCTTTCATAGGTTTTCATTTGTTTGACTTCTGAGATACAAGGGAAAAAGCCCCAAAAAGTTGGCTAAGTCCCAATTTCTAAGTGTTTCCTTGTGTTTTGGCCTTGGTCGGAGTTTTGGGCTCCTTCCTTCCATTGTGCTGTCCCTGTCGGCTCTGAGGTCTGAGGCTCAAAATTTTCCTAAGTGTTGAAATTTGTTGAATTGAAGAAAAGTGTCAAAGGTTGGTCTTTCATCCTTTCGTCTTCATCATGGAAGACATTGGGGTGAAGGCCCAAGGGCCAAGGTCTACCAAGGTAATGAAAATTTTTCCAAGTATGATGTAGTACTACAGAGTGTCATCTTCTTTAGTGTTGCAGAGTGGAGGGCGCGAAGGCCAAAGTCTGACGAGTCTGCTTGTTCAAAATCCTTCTAAGTATGAAGTGTGCAGTAGAGCTCAGAGGTTGATTCTTCTTCATTCCTTCGAGGAAGGCCAAACGGGGAAGGCCCGACGACCGATCCTCGATGGATCTTCTCTTCTTTGTGCTGAGGACAGATGTCAGAGTTTTCCTCCTTCCTCTTCCAGATGTTGTAAGTTGCAAGGTGGAAGGCTCAAGCTCTAAAGTCTAATTTGTCAGATCTCGACTTCCTGGCCTTCCTTGTTCTTTCAAGTGTGCCGACACTTCTCAGATCACCAAAATTGCGAAGTGGGTTGCCGAAATTAATGCTTTTAATGCAGAGGGTGGAGTTGTTAAGGGTTTTCTCACCTAGTTCATTATCAAACCTATGTGTGAAGGCTATAAAGGCAAGAAATTGTTGACAAAGGACAAAACAAGCCAAGCTCATGAAAATAGAAAAATTGCTGATAAGAAGGAAATATAATGAAGAAGTTTGTGAAAATGGTAGATGATCGATAAAGGATGTTCAACATGCACAGGGTACAATTAGAGTTAGATGGATCAAAAATAAAAATTTAGACAACACATTGTGAGTGTTGTAATTTCTTTAAAAGAGTAATTCCCTAAAAGTATGCCATGATTATAGGAATATACAAGCTGATTTGTACCCAGAATTAAATGAGTCTACCGCACAGTGCCATGCAGGTGGTAGACACAGTAAAATTATTTAATGCATAAAGGACAAATCAGATAAGTCAAATGTTGCAGATGGCAGGGAAAGGATTATCTAACTTTCTCTCTTTATTGCTCAAAGTATAGGAAGAGAGCAAGCAATCTTCCTCTGACATTCTTAGAATTAATGGAGCATGGGTTTTCTCTTCCAACGTACAAATCTTCTGATGACTACCCACTCCTGTAGTTGGCCGAAATAGACCATAACTTGTTGATAAACCTCTTTCTATCACTGTGATGACAATCCCTAGGCTAGGTGATTTAGAAAAGTTTTAGAGTTTTGTGTTGCAATTATTTTAGGAACCAACAAATGGCAAGCAAGACAGACCCATGGTAAAGGATAAATGGGAAAGAACCAGGGTCCCTAGATAGAAAATGATCCTAAAGACTACTAGACTCTCTTCTTGTCTCAGCTAGTACATGTGTGTGCTTTGTACCTTCTCTTTTATTTTCTCTGGTAGAATGTCACCCTTGAAGCTTTGAGCTTAGACTGATCTCTGCCCAAGAGTACAGACATTCAACAATCTTCTCTCTTTCACTCTTTTATTTTTTGCATTTTTTTGCTTTTTTTTTGTATATTCTAGAATGCCTCACTTGAATTTCTCATTTTTTTTGGATTTTTGACTTTTATGAAAATGAACGCTTTTGGAACTTTGGATATGCTATAATCTAATCTCTCAACTCTCACTTTTCTTAGCACTCTAATTTTGATCACTCATTTTTTTATTCACTCGTATTTTAGTTTGCCTCCTTCATAGTTTTGATCCTCCTGATGTTTTTGGCCAAGAAAGATAAGGGGTTGAGCACCACAAAAAGTTTTCATAATCCAGTTGGACTTCTCTTCTACTAGGGAAGAATTGGGAAGGTCTACTTGCAAGCTTCCTTTGAACACTGTAGGTTTGAATACTGACTTTTCTTAGACCTAACATCTTGGCTCATTAAGATTGGGATCAGTATAAAGCTAAGAGCTAGGCTTTGATTAGAATCACTTGGAATGAAGGGGAAAAATGTTGATTGTGAAATTGGGGAATCTCAAGACCTAAAATGATCACATATACCTAGACAACCTTAGACTTCATACACAAATGAAAATAATATACGAGTGAGTCATTCACTATAATGCAAGATGAACAAAATGATATTGAAAATGCAAGAAACACATTCTTTCTGACATTTTTTATTTTTGTAATTTTTTTGTATTTTTATGTTTTATGATTTTTATGATTTTCAGACATAGTATTTCTTGAGGTGAAATGCATTGACTATTTCACCAAATTCCTCTCCCTCCATTGTGCACAAGAGATAAGCACCATTTCCAACGTCTTCTTTGACCATATAAGGACCTTTCCAGTCCTCTGTGAATGTTTTCTTTTATCTTCTCTTTTTGTTTTTCATGCTACCTCTTCCAAGGACGAGCTCTCCTATCTTATAGGGTCTTGTGACATCATTTGGATCTACCCTTTCTAATTTAGTGGTTTCCCTTGGTAATGTGAGATGGAGTAAATCTTGGAAATCCTATTGATGGGAAGGGGTCCAATATAAGACTCCATCGAACCTTAGTAGTTCCATTAGCATATCAAATTGATCTTGCACGTAAATCTTTACGTCTTGCCTACCTTGAATGTTTTGTAAAAATTGGAATAATTCAAGGCGAGTTTGAGGTTCCCTTTTCTCATCGGGAGGGACAAAGCTTATACTCGTCCTTCCGTTGGGCTCAAGTCTCAAATCCGTAGAATATCCAGTGTAGCTTCCTGGCAACTCAAAGATGATAGGATCATCTGTTCTAACTGACACTCACATTTTCAATTCTTTATGAAACATACCCTCACTCTCTTCATCTTCATCTGGGAGTCTCTCAACCATTTCAATTTGCATTAAGGGTGCTTCCCATTCACCAAGCTCATTTGACTGCACTGAAGAAGAAGTGGTGGGTTGCGCTTGCAGTTGAGATACCATGAACATCTTTGGGAGAACTCCTATTATGTTGGTTGATTCTTTGTGATGCAGAGGCATCCACACTATAACCTTCGCATATAGCATGGATGTCTGCAGACCAACTTCATCATCATCATCTTCGCCATCATCATCATATTCCCTAAAACCACCAACAGCATCATCATATTTCGCGTTACACAGTCAGCATTATCATATTTCGGACGATCACAATCATCCTCCTGCCGACTACTGTTCACCTCCTCCGTTTTCCTCCTAACATCATCATGATGTTCAACTAGCGCAAACATCCTCCTGTTGCACTGTTCATCGGGTTCCAAACGCTATCGGCATCATCATGATACGCGACACTGTCTTCGTCAGCCGGATAACCAATATCCGGTTGCTTCAAATATCCTGATGACGATCACCTTCAGCACCTTCCCTTCGATGCTCCGCTAGCCGACGACACAAACAACAGCATCATGATATAACTTATCCGGTTCACTCGAAACCTCCTGATGATGTTAATACAACCTTCTGCCGATACCAAAGCACTTAACGACGGTAGGATAAACTCACGTAGGGGGATATCTCAATATCCTGATGACGATGACGTCATATCCTGATGACGATGACGTCACCCAATATCCTGATGACCTCTTCAACACTTAGTCAAAAAAAACAAACTTTCACTCTCGCATCTACTCGCGATACGCGGATGATTGGCACTCCCGATAGATGATCCTGATGCCGATGCACTCCTCCTCGGCTCCTCCAGATGATGATCACCTCGACGCACTTGCACTTCATGCAATCGACAACATCATGCCGATCTCCTCCACTTATCCGGACGACGATATCCGAACTGACTACAGGATATTCACCAAGATATCCTGATGATGCCGTTTTGGCGAACTTCTCCACTTAGCGAAATTTCACTTCGCCGATCCTCCAGGGATGACCCGATCCAACCTCAGGGTGATCTCCCAACTCAATCTTATCAGCTCGACCTAGCACATACCCATGCTAGGGTCTTCAACATCTCTTGATGGCGAACCTGCGCTCCTGCATGCAAACAAACAAACTACAACCTAACCTACTGTACATTACCATTCCACCGATCAGACGGATCAACCGGTGGAATGGATCAGCTTGTCCATGGAACCACTCAAACCAGCAAATCGATTTCACCAAGGAGATCAAACAGAAAATGAAACAGGATCTTTTATTGATTTCAAAGATGCAATACAATATGCTGCTTCTCACACAGAACACTCAAGCTCCTCTGCTTAATGCAATACTACACTGCCGATCGATGATATCTCTCTGTCTATGCAATATCAACCGATCTCATGCTTAAATAGATTTTCCTACGAGTACTACTGACCCGACTCCAAGCGGCTGGGAACTCTCCAAGCGGCTGGGAGATCCCACCGGACCCTACCGCATGACAGCTGTTCTAACAAACTTAACTAAAAATAGCAAAAGCCTAGTCAGCATGATCTTATCATGATCAGCGTGACCTTATTACATGCATTTGGTCTAACAGACCTTCTTGAAAACATAATCAAGACCTAAAACTACTAACTGCCTCATGAAGGCCAGCTGTTAGGTAGGTGCTCCTGCACCATACTCCCCAACAGAAAAGAACTCATGTCCCATGAGTTTAGTATGTGGAAGACTTCCACCTTTACACTTTGCTTTGTCAGTCTTCTGACCTATTCCAGCTTTGTCTGCTGCTGTCTCTTGGCTGCTCCAAGACTCCTACACTGTAACTTGCTTTCTGGCAAGTAAATCATCATGCCTGTTGATGTAGGCCTTTTTCTCACATACCCTGTGTTTGTCAGGTTGTCTGACCAGAACCTCTATCTGAACTACCTCTTGAACTGCTGAAATGTTCAACTCTATCTTCCTGTCAATCTTTATAGGACAAGCAATAGTCCCAACTATGACAACATCCTTGTCATTCTTCTCAACTGATTGCTATTTGCACCCCTGTTTCTGAACCTGCTGCTGACCTCTGTCAGTCACAACTGAAACTTTCTTCAGCTTGTTGTCTGTAACAACTCCTTTCCCTGCAGTGTCCTCAACTGCCTTTATGCCTGCTCCTCTAGGCATCTGCGCATACTCCTTCTTTCCCATTAAAATGATTTGAGCTGCCTTCTGTACTGCAGCTTTTGCCTGCAATGGCATCAACTTAATAGTCTTCCCATCCTTCTTGATGGTGTAGGTATTAGCATACCCATCATACAGTACCCTTCTGTCAAATTGCCATGGTCTACCCAACAGTAGGTGACAACACTCCATAGGCAAAATATCACACAAAATTCTATCCTGATATGCTCCAATCTGAAAATCCACATATGCCTGTTCAGAGACAAAAAGTGATTGGCTATCACTCACCCAAGATGTCTTGTAAGGGTGTGGGTGTGGAATCCTTTCCAACTTCAGTTTATCCACCATCTCCTGAGATACCATGTTGTCTGTTGAACCAGTGTCAATGACAACCTTACATACCTTACCTTTACTCTTACATGTGGTCTTGAAAAGAGCTCTTCTTTGCATCATATCCTTTGATGCCTGCAAACTAATTCTCCTTAGCATCAATGATTCTCCACTCTCTGGATATCCATAATTCTCAGGACCTCTGTTTGAACTCTGTGCACTTTCTTCTACTTTCTCTTCTTGTACCAGTTGTACTCTCTTGTCATTAGTTCTATCATTCTTGGATGATGAACCTTTGTTTTCTGGACATTTGAAAGATGGATGACCAAACTCTCCACAGGTGTAACACTTTCCTGAAAATGTAGTAGAACCTCTACCACCTCCAAATCTTCCTCTATTACCTTTCCATCCACCTCTGAAATCAGACTGTCCCTGTCCTTTACCAGTGTCTTCTTGACCCTCATTGGTTTGCTTTTGTGTAGGGGCTGCTCCTCTTCCCCTATTGTTTCCTCTTCCTCTCATGGACTTATCATGTCCTCTATTCATCTTTTCTTCAATCCTGATTGCCATTTGATAACAATCCTCCACATTCTTAGGGTTAGCTAAAACTAACTCATCCTGTATGTTAAATCTCAAACCAGCCAAGTACCTAGCCACCTTTTCTACCTCATTCTCATGATGACCAGATCTCATACTCAACAGATAAAATTCCTCAGTATATGCTTTCACATCCCTGTCTTTCTGCTTTAAAAATTGCAGCTTCTTAAACATCTGGATTTCATAATCCCTTGGCAAGAATTTACCCTTGATCCTTGCTACCATCTTATCCCATGAAGTGATCTTTGACTTCCCTTGTTTCCTTCTCTCAGATTGTACATAATCCCACCATACCAAAGCATGACCTCCTAACTTGGTCTTTGCAATCTTTACCTTCTGATCTTCAGCAACATCTTCACATTCAAAGTGATTATCAAGTGCAGCAATCCAATCCAACAACTCATCTTCATTCAAACTTCCAGTATATTTGGAAACATCAACCTTTACCTTAGGTTTTTCACTCTGCACTGCCTTTAACAGTTTTGCCAATCTCT
This sequence comes from Cunninghamia lanceolata, assembly GCA_027924645.1. NCBI lineage: Eukaryota > Viridiplantae > Streptophyta > Pinopsida > Cupressales > Cupressaceae > Cunninghamia > Cunninghamia lanceolata. The sequence continues at coordinate 10,249,240 of BSBN01001272.1, read as the reverse complement.
GGTCTTCAGCATCCAGATCTTCAGCTACCTCTTCATACTCTTCAACAGTATCTTCATCTTCTTCAGACTCACCGTCTTCCACTTCCCTCTTTTTGTTCTTTTCCAGGGCTGTCAGCCTGGCTTGAAGTGCTTCAGCAAGCTCCTTCATCTTCCTCATCTCTCTAGCATGTTTTTCCTTCATCTCCTGCAATTCCCTTGCAGTACCACTACCTTTCGGAGGCATTTTGTCAACCTCTCAATCAACACACAATACACAATTCAACTCTACCTCTGCCCTTTCGGTGACAGAATCAACACACAACAGCCCAGATGTTTTGCTGAGCTCTGATACCACTATGATGCAGAGGCATCCACACTATAACCTTCGCATATAGCATGGATGTCTGCAGACCAACTTCATCATCATCATCTTAGCCATCATCATCATATTCCCTAAAACCACCAACAGCATCATCATATTTCGCGTTACACAGTCAGCATTATCATATTTCGGACGATCACAATCATCCTCCTGCCGACTACTGTTCACCTCCTCTGTTTTCCTCCTAACATCATCATGATGTTCAACTAGCGCAAACATCCTCCTGTTGCACTGTTCATCGGGTTCCAAACGCTATCGGCATCATCATGATACGCGACACTGTCTTCGTCAGCCGGATAACCAATATCCGGTTGCTTCAAATATCCTGATGACGATCACCTTCAGCACCTTCCCTTCGATGCTCCGCTAGCCGACGACACAAACAACAGCATCATGATATAACTTATCCGGTTCACTCGAAACCTCCTGATGATGTTAATACAACCTTCTGCCGATACCAAAGCACTTAACGACGGCAGGATAAACTCGCGTAGGGGGATATCTCAATATCCTGATGACGATGATGTCATATCCTGATGACGATGACGTCACCCAATATCCTGATGACCTCTTCAACACTTAGTCAAAAAAAACAAACTTTCACTCTCGCATCTACTCGCGATACGCGGATGATTGGCACTCCCGATAGATGATCCTGATGCCGATGCACTCCTCCTCGGCTCCTCCAGATGATGATCACCCCGACGCACTTGCACTTCATGCAATCGACAACATCATGCCGATCTCCTCCACTTATCCGGACGACGATATCCGAACTGACTGCAGGATATTCACCAAGATATCCTGATGATGCCGTTTTGGTGAACTTCTCCACTTAGCGAAATTTCACTTCGCCGATCCTCCAGGGATGACCCGATCCAACCTCAGGGTGATCTCCCAACTCAATCTTATCAGCTCGACCTAGCACATACCCATGCTAGGGTCTTCAACATCTCTTGACGGTGAACCTGCGCTCCTGCATGCAAACAAACAAACTACAACCTAACCTACTGTACATTACCATTCCACCGATCAGACGGATCAACCGGTGGAATGGATTAGGATGTCCATGGAACCACTCAAACCAGCAAATCGATTTCACCAAGGAGATCAAACAGAAAATGAAACAGGATCTTTTATTGATTTCAAAGATGCAATACAATATGCTGCTTCTCACACAGAACACTCAAGCTCCTCTGCTTAATGCAATACTACATTGCCGATCGATGATATCTCTCTGTCTATGCAATATCAACCGATCTCATGCTTAAATAGATTTTCCTACGAGTACTACTGACCCGACTCCAAGCGGCTGGGAACTCTCCAAGCGGCTGGGAGATCCCACCGGACCCTACCGCATGACAGCTGTTCTAACAAACTTAACTAAAAATAGGAAAAGCCTGGTCAGCATGATCTTATCATGATCAGCGTGACCTTATTACATGCATTTGGTCTAACAGACCTTCTTGAAAACATAATCAAGACCTAAAACTACTAACTGCCTCATGAAGGCCAGCTGTTAGGTAGGTGCTCCTGCACCACTTTGTCAATAAAATTTAAGTCCTCCATAGGTGTTAATGGTCTATATGACTCTTTTGTTGGTGTGAGAGGTTCATATGACTCACTCTCTTATGGTGTCTCAGGGACACGTGATTTGCGTAAGGGTAAAAATGGAGTGTAACTTTCTATCACATCTTCTTCAGGATCTAAGAAAGCGTGAGGGTCTGCATATCTTATATCTAGCCTAGTTGTTTTGAATACTGGTCCTTCAGTTCTATGAGGTTTTGCCCCTATACAAGGAAAGATTTTGTAGGCTAGTTGTACATTAATCATAAGTATCTCCAAAGGGAATTGTTGAGGTCCATCCTTCTCTATCCATTCCATGATTTTCACAGTCTTTTCCTTGGGAATAACCTATTTCTATTTTGGTGGTGCCTTGTCTTCCAAGGCTTTCATCTTTGAAATGTTTATAGTTTTTTATGGGATTTCTATCCTCTTGATACATATCGACTATAGTGTAGGACTAGGAATAGAAAGCTTGTTTGTGGGAAGCTCATAATCTATGGGGATGCCTATCTTCTTGTTTGTTGTGTTTGAATTTATCATGCTAAATGGTTCTAGATCCCCTTTCACCACATACACCTTCCCAAGATGCAAGAAATGAGCCTCCTGGAATAACGTAGATGGCACAACTTTCATTCTATGTATCCAGGGTCTTCTAAGAAGTAGATTGTATACTGTGTCCTTATCAATGACATAAAATGTGGTTGGGATAGTCTATGGTCCTAGAGTTACAAGAAGCATGATCTTTCCTATCGTAGCAGATTTTAAATTATCATACCCAATCATTGTGTCTTTAGAAGCGGTGATGTTGGTGTGCCTATAACCCATTCTTTCCAAAAGAGAGAATGGAACTATGTTCACTGCTGCCCCATCATAAATTAGCATTCTTTTGATGCAAGTGTCATAGACCCACACTTGCAAGTATAGTGTAGGATCTCCTTTTATTGTTAACTTTTCCTTGGAAGGCATTTGCTTTAGGTCAAAGAAGAAACCTGGGTCTTTGAGCTTAGAGTTTTGTGGATTTACATCAAAATCCACATGGTTGATTTGGTCACTAGGTGGAGGTGTGATTTGATCAAGGTACTTCAACCCTATTTATTTCAATAGTGTTGAACGATGCAAGGGGGAGTTCCTAAGAAGGTCAATGAACAATATGTGTGCATAGGTTCTCATTAAATCTTCAATGAGTTTGTATGGTCCAATCGGTGCTGGTATTGGATCAACCACCAAGACTGTACCTTCATGTATTTCCTCTTACTCATTCTCAAGATATCCTTCCTCTTATTCATTATGTAGTATTTTGACCAACTCCAACATCCTAACTTCTCCTTTTTGTCCCAACTGTTGTGGGATATTGATATTGCTACCTTGGGCTACGTCATTTTGATTTGTTATTTTTGTACATTTATGTGCAGGAAATGGGTCCTGATAGATTCTCATATTAGCATTTTGTAGAGCTATTAGGGCTTGGGTTTGTCTTGTCCCCTTGTTATCTGGCATGACCTCTTGTGGATTCAAGAACATCTCTACAAAAAATCACTATTGGTCTTCCAACAATCTTGCTATAAATCTGTTGTACTCTCTATAGGATCTCGTGCTATGCCCCCTAGTTCTATGAAAAGATCAGAATTGATTGTACTCATAAGGGGGTCTTTCATACCTTCTTTCATTGCCATTTCCATTCTGATTCCAATTCTAATAATTGTCCCTTGGGTAATATGCATTGTTTCTTGGATGATCAATTGCATTGACATTGAGAGGGTTATAGTCTCTTTCGTTATAATCATCCCTCACCTTACTGACTGGGGGTTGATCTATCACCCTATCTGTTGTTGCATTTCTATTGTTCTTGAGAATTTTGATAACAAGGGAATTGTTCCCTGTCCCATCACTCATCAATTTTCCATTTGACCCATAAACCCTTCTATGACTATCAATGGCTGCTTGGTCAATCCTTAAAGAAATTTCTAGGGATTCTTCATAGGACTTATAAGGTAACTTTTTTAACATCTTCTCTCATATCTTTGTTTAAGGCGTGTAATAAAAACACATTTTCATGATGGTCCATGTTTGGGGCACTTGTTAAAGATGTTAGAACACACATAATCTACTAAGAGCGGGGGTGAATTAGTAGGTCAATAATACATAAAACTTAAACCATCTATTATTCAGATCAAATTAACTTTCAATGTAGAAATATCAACACTCAGAAAGCATGCACACATTAACACCAAATATACATGGGAAACCCAATGTGGGAAAAACCATGGTGAGAAAATGCTTCTAGGAACTACTGTCCTAATCTAGCCTCACAAATGTAACCATCGATTATAATATTTAAGAGCACCAACTCTAAGGAATCTTCAAATCCATGATTTAAGAACACCAATTCTAAGGAGACTACAATCCCCTGATCTATGCACCAACTCAGTCAATCAGAGGCACCAACCTCTGAATCTTTTACAAATTCAAATATACGGACATTTGGTTCTATTACTAACCACCTCTTCAAATCATTCATAGACTACTCTTCTTACACAACAACCTCTTCTATAATATACGCTTAAAGCATTATTATCTCGCATGTTCTCATTAACAATATCGCATAGCATATACATAGAGAACATGCACTCTCCTTTCTTTTTATGGCAGCACAACATGCACTATTTAACATTCGTGTGAGAAGAAACTGCTTAATAGATTCTCAACAAATTCTACATGAGAAGAATCTACTCAAGAAACTCTGAACAATACTTCTGATGAGAAGAAACTGAATCACCAATAGAAGATCATTTGAATCATAGCAATTACATAACTGTAACATGTTGGGGAAAACTGAAGATCACCAAAATCACAACTACAACTATCCAACAAGACTACAACTAATCTAGCTATTCACTCAACTAATCAGCTTGATCTTAGAGCATGAATCCTAAAAATCTACATTCTGTAGCCTCTTCTGTTACAAAAGCTAAAACTACAGAGTTTCAGTGATTGGGCTTCTGGTCTTTCATCTTCCTCATCAGACATTGGACTTCTCACCTTTTGCTTTCTTTATCAAGCATTGGACATTGGCCCTTTCACCTTCCTTACCAAACTTCAGGCTTCTATCATTTTCCTCTTCTTTATTAGGCATCAAACATTTGATCTTTCACCTTCTTTATCAGGCTTTGGACTTCTTCACTTTTGTCTTCGTTGAATATCCACATGGCATCCTTTTCATGGTTCTGCGAGAGGGTTTGCCCCTTTCAAAATGTGTTTCATGGAATGGTGGAAAACACCAGAACATGCCACATAAGCTCGGTGGGACCCATACATCACATACCTTGGAACATGTTTGTCCACTTGTCACCTTTTCTGGAGTTCCACAAGTATACTTTACTCCTTTGTAATTTGTTCCATGGAATGGCAGAAAACATTCATCAGGCCATGTCAGACCTTTCATCTTGGCCCTTCCAACTTTCTCACCTAGTGAATGGGTAAGACTGAAACTCTGAACTTCGCTTGTCTTAGACATTTTTGGGGTTTCCTTCGGTAGGCTTCCTTCTCTTCAGTCTTCACATGCGAAGGGTGAAGACCAAAACTCCAAACTCTGCTTGCCTTAGACTTTTTTGAGTTTTCCTTTGGCGAGCTTCCTTTCTTTTAGTCTTCACTATGCAAAGGGTAAAGACTGAAAGTCCAAACTCTGACTACCTTATACTTTTTCAGGGTTTCCTTTGGTAGGCTTCCTTTCTTTTAGTCTTCACTATGCGAAGGGTGAAGACCGAAACTTCAAACTCTAACTTTACCCATAACTTGTCCAAATTTCATCATAACTTCACCAAATTTGAATCATGGATACCCATTTGGGTCTTTAACATCATGAAATCATCAGTTTGGCCATACAACTTATCAAGGCAATAATTCAATAAACTCTCCCTTACTTTGCCTTAGAAAATCCTTTGGACATCAATTTGCTTTAGACATAAATGACAATGCCTTAGACATTAATGACAATAATGCACAACAATGACAAACTTTGACATCAATGACAATAATTCAACAATCTCCCCCTTTGTCATTGATGGAAATCTTTAAATAATTATATCTTTAATCACTACCCAATCTCTTCTGCATTTGCTCTCCCTTACTCTAATTCTCCCCCTTTGACATTAATGGCAAAGGGAGGTAATCAACCTCTTGCCTGACTACAACTATAATTGACTGAAATATTTCTCTTCACCATGTCACATGGACTTGTGACATCCAAACTACCATCTATCTACCCGCTCTCCCTGAGAGGTAGCCTCTGTCTAAATAGTAAAGTATGATATGCCTTGAATTGCTCTCCCTGTTCAGATGTAACAACAACACTTCTTGTGAGAAGAAGGAGCAATAACTCCTAGCTTCTGCCTAAGATATTCAAAAGTATCCTTAGCAAGTGGCTTCATGAAGATATCAACAATCTGATCGTGTGTGCTGACATACTCTAACTTAACTTCCTAATCTACAACTTTTTCCCTCAAGAAATGGTATTTAATGGATATGTTCTTTGTTCTTGAATGCATCACAGGATTTTTTGAGATATTGATTGCACTTGTATTATCACAAAGAATGGTAATAGGATCATTATTCTCTACCCTTATATCCTTGAGTGTCTGCTTCATCCATAAAACTTGTGTACAACATGAGATAGCAACAACATATTCTGCTTCAGCAGTGGACAATGTCACCAAATCTTACTTCTTGCTGAGCCAAGATACTAACCTATCACCAAGGAAGAAAGCTCCACCACTGGTGCTTCTCTTGTCATCAGTATTCCTACCCAATCAACATCTGTATATGTTGTCAAAGTAAAATCATTATTTCTAGGGTACCATAATCCATACTCCATAGTACCTTTCAAGTGTCTAAAGATTCTCTTCAGAGCTTGAACATGTGATTCCTTAGGAACATCTTGAAATCTAGCCACCATACATACTACTTGCATGATATCTTGTCTGGATGTAGTTAGGTACAACAAGCTACCTATCATTGATCTATATAGAGTCTGATTTGAATCTGGTGATTCATCATTCTTGCTCAACTTGCATCTTGTCATCATGGGGGTACTCATAGGCTTACAGTCTTCCATCTTGAACTTCTTAAGCATCTCTTTTGCATACTTGGTTTGAGATATAAATAATCCTTGGTCTTTTTGTGATATTTGTAATCCAAGAAAGAAAGAAAATTCTCCAAGCATGGACATTTCAAACGCTTTCTACATCTGATCAAAAAATCCTTGTACATCTTGTCATCACTACCACCAAAAATAATTTCATCAACATAAACAATAGTAATCAACATGTGCTCACCTTCTGATTTGAAGTACAGGTTGCTGTCTACACATCCTTTTCTGAATCCTTGCTACTGGAGGTAATTATCCAGCTTAGAATACCAAGCCCTAGGAGCCTATTTCAGACCATATAATGCCTTTTTCAGTCTACAAATATAATCTTCTTTCTCTGACAATTAAAATCCTTCAGGCTGCTCAATGTAAACCTCTTCAGTAAGGTTTCCATTCAAAAATGCAGATTTGACATCCATTTAGTAAACTTTGAAATTCTTATAAATAGATAATGCTAGAAACATCCTAATGGCTTCCAATCTTACAACAGGTGCAAAGGTTTCTTCAAAATCTATGCCTTCAACCTGTGCATATCCTTTACAAACCAACTGTGCATTGTTCCTCACAACTTTTCTATCATCATTCAACTTGTTTTTAAACACCCATTTTGTGCCTATCACGTTCTTATCTACAGGTCTTGGAACCAATTCCCAAGTCTGATTTTTCTCTATCTGATTTAGCTCTTCATCCATTGCATTGATCCATCCCTCATCGTCACTAGCATTAGTAAATGTTTTAGGTTCAATCTTATATAGTAATGAGAAATTTACCTCTTCATTTGTCCTTGCCAGTTTTCTTCTAGTTTACACTCCTACATTCTTGTTTCCTATTATTTGTTGTTCAGGATGATCTTTTTGCACATACTTAGTAGGTGCCTTATCAGATATCCTTTCAGGTTCTTCTTCAACAACATCTTCTTCTTCTTCTGTTATAAATGGTCCTACTAAACAACTATCCTTGATATGTGTTAAATGTGGCTGGTCCTCATCTACCCTGACATTAGCACTTTCTAGAATTCTAAGCAATCTTTTATTGTAGCACTTATAAGCTTTGGATCTGCTAGAATATCCTAGAAAAATGTCTTCATCACACCTTGAATCAAATCTTCCTAGGCCATATTCATCTCTCCTTATGTAGCATCTACTCCCAAACCCCTGGAAATATTTAACAGAAGCATATCTATCATACCATAGTTCATACGATGTCTTATCAGTGTTTATCCTTAATTACACTCTATTTAAGATATATATAGTTGTGTGTACTGCATCTCTCTAGTAGACATTAGGTAACTTTGCCTCATTTAGCATAGTTCTTGCCATCTCTTTTACTGTCCTATTTTTCCTTTCCACAACTTTATTCTGCTGTGGAGTTCTAGGTACAAAATATTGTCTTTTTATGCCATGTCTTTCATAGTATTCTAAAAATTCATTGGAGGTGAATTCTCCTCCTTTGTTTGATCTTAAGCATTTAATTGTCAGACCACTCTCCTTCTCAACCATAGACCTAAACATCTTAAATCTCTCAAAATCTTTTGATTTGTCTTTAAGAAAGGTTACCCATGTCATTCTTGAAAAATCGTCAACTAATAACATGAAATATCTCTCACCATTTAGTCCTTGTGTCCTGGTTGGACCACATAGGTCAATATGGACTAACTCCAAAATTTTTGAAGTAGAATATTATTTTGTTTTAAAACTAGACCTTGTCTGTTTCCCATGCTGACATTCCTTACATATAGTATTTTCTAACTTGATGATTTTACAAATATGCCTAACTGCCCCTTTTGAGCTTACCTTCACAAGGTTATCAAAATTTATGTGTCCCAATCTTCTGTGTCATAGCCAACTTTCATCAGTCTGTCCCATCAAACAACTTTTACCATGTATCTCTTTGAGATGATAAAGATTATTCTTTGTTTTGCTTGCTTTAGCCACTAACATCCTAGAACTTGCTTTCATAATTTCACAACCTTTTGCATTAAAGGTTAGACTGTATCCATTGTCACACATCTGACTCACACTCAACAAATTGTGTTTCAGTCCTTCCACATAGTAGAGATTTTGTGTCTTTGCTTGTCCATCAATACAAAGAGTTCCTTTACCAACTATCTTGGTAGATGTATTGTCACCAAACTTGACTGAACCTCCATTCCAATCTTGTAGGCATCGAAACATACTTTTATGTCCTATCATATGATTAGAACAACCACTATCTATCACCCATGGATTCTATATCTTGGCATGAAATGTAGTCTGCACTATTTGAGACTCTTCTTTTTTCTAATTAGATTTCTTCTTCTTCCAAGCTTTCATAGTTGTCATCTCCTTATTGAAAAAAGAGTTTGACACATTATCCTTCTTAGGAGAAACATTCTCCTTTCTTTCTAGTTTGTTAGATTTTACAAAATTTGTTCTACAATATTTTGCAATATGACCGTAGTTATTGCATTTGTAACAAACTATTCTAAAATCTCCTAGAGGTGCAAAAGAATTTTTGCTAATGAAATCAGTTCTTCTCCTAGAAATAATTCTACAACTAACAACCCTATCACCATATTGATTACATGAATAGAAATAACCATAAAAGGATTGAGGAAACCTAATTTTAGTAGAGTGTTTTGTAGGAGGGGGTCCTTTGAATCTTTTCTCCTTTAGATCTCTAACTTTTGTGAAGCCATTATCTTCCTTCTTTTGCATCTTCTCTTCAGTCTCTTTAGGAGGTTAGTGGACTTTGAATGTTGACCTTCTTCAAATCCTAGACTGGCCATGCTCTTTGGAAATATCTGATTGTTGATCATCTCATCAAGCATGGTACTGCTCTTATCAAATTTCTGACTTAGGCCAATCTTATCCTTAGTCTTTTCTAATTCTTTTCTTAGAGATATCACTTTAGATTCTAGCTTCAGACACTCTTCTGATTTAGCTTTCAATTCAGATTTTGTAACCTCTTCTATTCTTTTGGCTTCTTCCACTTATGTATTCAACTCAACAATCAACACTTCTGATTCTACAAGTTTCTCAGACACCATATCTTCTTGGATTTGTAGCTTCAGTTTTGAGTTTTTCTTCCTAAGTTACTCAATTTATTTTAAAGCACATACTAGCTCTCCTTCCAAATCTACTTCACCTTCTTCTTCATTCTTAGGGTCTCCCAGATTAGTAACATTATGATCTTTAACAATAGACTCTACTATCATAAACATGAGTTCATTTTCTTTAGCCTTAGAGCAACCTTCATTGTTGTCTTCTGAACCACGACTTTCTTCAAAGGAATCATAGTCACATTTTATGTAAAGGCTCTTTTTGTTCTTCTAAAAATTCTTCTGATAGTTCTTCTGTAAATTCTTCTTCTTTGGGTAGAACTGTGTGTTACTATTCTTGCTATCATGTTCATCACTTTTATCTTTTCCTACAGATGGACATTTAGCAGCAAAGTGACCAACCTTTCCATAATTAAAACATTTGAAAGGTGACTTACCTCTATACTTTCTAGATCCTCTCCTTAGTCTTCTTACAAAGTTGGCCTCTTCCATGTCTGTCTCAGATTCAGGATCTTTATTCTTTTCTTTCTTTGATGCCTTAAATGCAGCTTCTCTCTTGGATCTCTTTGTACCAGTTGTCCTCATTTCATAGGTAGTCAAAGTACCATGCAACTCATCAATAGTTATCTTATAAAATTCATTTACTTCTTCTATAGAAAATACTTTAGCATCATACCTAGAAGGTAGGGATCTAAGTATCTTCTAAACAATCACTTGGTCTTTTACTTCTTCATCCAGTCCTATTATAACATTCACAACTTCATCAACTTTGAGTAGGTAATCAGGAATCTTTTCTTCCTCTCTCACTTTTAGGCTTTCAAATCTTGATTTAAAGGTCTACAACTTGGCTTGTTTCACTTTTGTATCTCTTTCATATATGCTTTGAAGCTTTACCCAGATTTCTTTGGTAGACTTGCATTGCATTAATTTTACAAATTTAGAGTTAGCTAAACCACACAAAATTGCATTCTTGGCCTTAGCATTATTCTCACATTCCTTCTTACCCATCTGGTCCATTGGAGGAGTTTGTGGAGCAGTATAACCATCCAGAATAGATTGCCATACATCGTACCCTATTGAGATTAGGTAAGTCTCCATTCTTATGTTCCAGACGGCATAATTTGTTCCATAAACAATGGTGCTTTGTTTGAGTGAGATCTATCTTTACTGGCCATGTGTTCGATCTCCCATATCAACCTTTAGCTGTTAAGCCTCTTCAAGGAACTTGGCTCTGATACTAATTGTTAGAACACACACAATCTACTGAGAGAGGGGCTGAATCAGTAGGTTAATAATATATAAAACTTAAACCCTCTAGTATTTAGATCAAATTAACTTTCAATGAAGAAATATCAACACACAGGAAGCATGCACACTGTGAGGTTGATTATTTTTCCTTCCTTATTTTGATTGTTATGCATTTCAGTTGATGACATTATCAGACTTTTTAGAGACTATGGTTTCATTATGCAGACTTGATTATATCTCCTGATTTTGATATGACATGGATTAGACATATGGTGATTCAATTTGATCATATTTGATGCTATTTTGTGATTCAACATACGAGATATATTAGATGATGTTTTGTGATGTGATTTCTAGTCATTTATGTGATGATGATTATTTGACATGTGATAGCAAAATACAGTTTAATTCAAAATTATGTTATAGATGATTATTGTTGTATTTAATGGTATGAATTTAATTCCAGTTGCTTTGGCTATGATTATTCATGATATGATTGACACTTGGTCGAGATGTGCAGGTTTTACATTCCCAGGCCATGGGAAATTGGAGGTAGAATTCACACAATGTTATTCCCTATGAAACCGATCCATTCCCAAGAGGGATGAGTATCACGATTGAAAATTGAGTGTTGATTTATGTACTTTCTTTAATTTTATCATTTTGGCCTAGTACCCTTTGTTTAAATTAATTAATATTAAGTGTTGTATGATTTTAATTGACTTACACCACTTGGTATTTGTTTTTATTTTTGAGGCCATTTAAAGTGGATTTATGACCCCCTTGGTGAACCTTAGTATCCCAAAATTTACCCTAGGTGGTTACCCATGGGTGTAGGGTCAATTTGGACTAACTAACCCTTGGATTAACTCACTTTTGGTCACTCTAAACTAAGGTTTAGTCAAAGTGACAAAATTTGAAATTAGTTAAGGTGGGAGATGAGTCATGCTTTGGGAAAGACTCATCTCCCTTCCCAATGTTTGGGAATCCCTTCCCTAGGAGGACTTGGGAGGTCTCCAAGACTCCCAAGTGTGTGGGATCTTCCTCCAAGACTCTCACACACGTGTGAGAGCATCTTGGAGGGAGATGGCTCTTTGAGAGAATAAGAGGAAGCCATATGTCATCCCTTATCGTCTTGGAGGTTTGAATGGGAATGCCACCTCACCACTTGTCCTCTCACACATGTGTGAGAGCACAAGTGGATAAGGTGAGGATTGAGATGGAATTGGAGGGTGACACTTGTCACCTCACACTTCCTCTCCCTTGCAAGTGGCATTGGAGGAGGAAGGAGAAGGTGACAAGTGTCACCTTCTCATTCCTCAAGGCCAAAATTGATGGCCTATATTACCTGCTCTTGTTGAGGAGTGTGGGGTTCTTGCTTTTTGGGAGTTTCTTTCTAATTTTGGAGAAATTTTGGGGAAGTTAGAGAAATTCTTGGAGATTGGAAGGTTTGGGAAGGCTTGGAGCTCATCACAAAATGTTCTTCCATTATATGGCTTTGAAGGTAAGCCTCATGAACTATGTTCTTCACCCTTGCTTTTTATTGTGATGTGTTTGTGTTTTTTTGTTGGTTGTTGTTTCATTATTTTGTGTGGGATGGGAGTATGGTGAGAGCACCTCCATTTGGAGGTAAGGATCAACTAGTTTGGGGTAGGGGAAAGGAACCTCCTTGAGGTCACTCCCATATTGTGTTATTTATGCCTTAAGGGCTTCTTACATATTGTGGAGAATATTTGAATGGCAAGAGTGCCATTGGAGTATATTTTGAGATATTTGAGGAGTTGTGTATTTGGAGTTTTTTTTTGGCTTGAGGCCATGAGATTGGTATTTTAGTATTTTTGGGTGGCCTTTGAAATAGAGGGGTCCATTCCCTATCCCCATAAAACTTATTTTCATGAGTTGAGTTATGTGTTTATCCTTGGGGCTGATTTTGTGTTGATGTTGTTTGATACTTGTTGATTGAGTGTTTGCACCCGTGTGAATCCCTACCTCCCTAGCTCGGGGGTGACCCACTTGCGGGTCTACGGTAGGGAGGAGGGCATTTTGAAGTGGCTGGGTTTTCCTTTTTGTTGTATTTTATTTGCAGGTGTTTAAGTGAAGAAATGGAGCTTGTTGAGAAGTCTATTTTGTGTTGCTTTAGCCATTTATTGTTGGTTGTTTGAGCCATGGCCTTGGTGGCCTTGTTGTAAATTATTTTGCTAATTTATCCTACCCTTGGAGTAGGCTATAAAAATTATTGAATGTAAACCTTCTTTTTATTTTATTCAAAGGTTGTTTATTTTTCTATGTTGTGAGTTATGGTTTGAGAAATGCATGTGAAAATACTTTTTGTTGCTGTCATGTTTTCCCTTCAAATATATATATATATATAATATATATATATATATGAGTGTTGTTAAGTAAATTTTATTACATACCAAGAAAGAAAGAGAAAATTTAAGTAGTTCTTCTATTGTTATATTGACTGTTTAGATTACTAGTTGCTGTTATGGAAAAGAAAAGAGCTATTAGAAATTTATATAAATTGTAGACTCCTACCTTATTGTTGTTTCAAAAAAAAAAAAATGTATTCTGTGTATTTTAAATGTTTCAAAAAAATATATATCTCTGTTATTGCATGTTTAAAAAAAGAAGAAGCTAATACTAAGTTATCTATTTATTATCCAGCAATGAAATAGTAGTATTCATAAAAAAAAATAGAGTTAAATCTAAAAGTTATATTTCTTCTATTTAGGCCATTGTTATGAGGAGATAATTATTGAGTATATATTTAAATATACATATATATATATGGAAAAATATATATATATGTATATATAAATATATATATCCATTACATCTTTATTTTCTGTAATCTAGTTGCTGTTCCTTCTTTTTAATAAATACTGTGTTTAATACAGAAGATTTGAAGAAGAATTATATATTACATTTTGTTGTATATATTATAATATGTATATACACTTATATATATAAATATATATAATAAGTGTATATACATATAGATTTATATACTACAATAGGAAGAAGAAATTTAAATATTGTGATATTTTTTAATAGACTGTAGGTATCATTCTAAGAATATATATATATATATATATATATATATATATATATATATATGTATGTATGTATGTATGTATGTACATATATATTTGAAACAAAATTTATTTTAAAAAAAATAGAGATCAAATTTTCTGATGGCGGACTGTGTTCTGTGGATTGTAAATTGTTGTTAAAAAAAGATTGTTTTGGGGTGGGGTTGTGGTGGGTGGCGCCCATCATAGACCCCACTGTGATCGTAGTTTTAGTTTAGGGTGTGGCGAGGGGGTTGGAACCCCCAGGTGGGGGTTCGAACCCCCTCCCCACCGTTCTCCTTACACTATGCATAACAGCACCCAAAATCGCCCTTCATAACGTTCGCCATCGGGATTCTCACCGTCCTCCTCCATAGCCTCCTCCGACCGCACCTCCCTTCCACTGCCCTTGACCTTCTCTTCGCCCCTGCCATTGGCCTTCATTTTTTTTCTGAACCCTGTTTAGAATGCTTATCACATATGCAGTTCATTTAATATTATATATATATATATATATAGCAAAAAAAAATATAATAGCATGGTTTTAAACTACTATGTATACCTCCATGGGAGGTAGAAGCAAACCCCATCCATGGCCTCCATTGTTGTCTTCAAAGCCCTAACCTGCCATCAAGAGGAAAACAAAACAAGGAAGAAGAAAACAAGAGAGAATGAGATAAGGAGATTAGGGTTTTCTTTTAGGGATAACATAGTTTAAAATGGAATTAGGGCAACTTTGAAAGTAGAAAACAATAGAATAAAAACAATTAGGGCTCCTCCATTTAGAAAACAATATTTTAAATTGTGAGGAGTATGTGAGGATATTTGTCTTTTATTTATTTTAAATCCTCTATTTTATTTTGCCCTTATTTCATTTCTTGTGCTCTTTTAATTTTGGTTTTATTTTAATTAGGGATTTGCATTTTGGTTTCATTGCCTTATGAGTTATATTTTATATTTTAAAAAGGGGGGGGATTAATTTTGTGTTATTTGGGAAGAGCATTCCCCTTATTTTAAATTCATCATAGTTGGGATATTTCTTTTTATTTTTCCCTTGGAGGGATTTTATCTTTTTAATTATTTATCTATTTTATTATTATTTTATGGGAATGAGTATCTTAATCTCTTCCCTTCTCTATTTATTCCAAGTTTGTTAATAAATATAAAGCTAAATTTATATTTATTAATAGACTCAAAGTTGAAATCCATTTGGCATCTTGTTATTAATTTATTATTTATTTCAAAATTTTAACCTTTTTATGCAAGATCGATATATTCGACCTTGGTAGGTTATTTATTTTGTTATTTTAAATTGTTTTAAGATTGTTCTTAAGATTAAATTTTTATTCTTAAATTTTATTTAATTTCTTTTGGTGTTGTATTTTTTTTAAAAAAAAATTATTGCGTATATTGAAAACATGTTATGCTGTCAAAATTTTCCTAGATTTCTAGGGTTTAATTTTTATGATATTTTAATTATCTTTTATTTCACCATTCCACTTTGATCATGCATCCACTATGCCACTATTTTCTTAATCATTATTTCAAATTCTTTTGACCGGAGTTAGAGTTAAGTTTCGATGCTGGCGGAATCATCTTCACACCTAGGAGACTTAGGATTTAGATTGAAATCACTCTAACCCTAAAAGTGACACACTTCATGTCGCATACCCCCTAGACGGCTATCATCATGTAGGGGACTACGTGGGACAACGCACCTCCCTGAATTATGTTGACATGTTTACACCTTATGTGTATTGCCACCAAGCACGCAAACGCGTGCGAGGGGGTTCCTAGGGATAGGTAGAAAAGTTTTTCATAATTCGTGTCATGACCACATGGCAAATGTGGACATGACACGTGTGTTGTGTGTCGTGACCGCATGGGAAATGTAGGCATGACATTTGGTATCAGAGCCTAAGTTTAAACACTGGGCATGTTTAGGGCACATTATTATTTCTGCAACTTTGATTAATTTGTGGTTACCTCATTTTTGTAGGATGCCTCCCTGACGAGTTCGGCGAGCGCAGTCCCGCCGCACTCCATCCCCCGAGGTTCACAGTGACTCTTCAGCTGAGGTACAGGCACAACTGATTCTACAGGCACCGCAGGCACCACCGACCCTACCTGATATTGGGCCACAGATATTATAGGCTTTACAAGTAGTTCTAGATAGGCTTCCACCGGCTGTAGTTGAGCCATGCATAGAGCCACGTGTTGAACCCCGCGAGGATCCGCAAGAGGATCCACGCATGGAGCCACAAACTGAGTCCCATGTCGAGCCATGTGTGGAGCCCCACATCAATCTGTGAGGGGCACCATGTGTGGAGCCTTATGTTGAGGTGCCAGAGACGACAGCAGAGGAGGTTGGTTCAGCTGACAAGGCCCGTAGCAGGAGCCCTCCACATCATCCTAGGCATGATGAGGTAGTACGAGTAGAGCACATTGTTCATAGACCTTATGACTATTATAGAGATGAGCCTATCAGAGGGCGCAGAGACAGAGGAGACCCCATTAGGGAATTGTTGAGGCTGAACCCTCCTACATTCATCGGGACCACAGAGGGAGCTGAGGCAGAGGCCTGGCTCATTAGCTTAGATAGATGCTTCGCGTTGCATCCTTATGAGGGCAACACGAAGGCTCATGTAGTAGTACACCTATTGTGAAATGCAACAGCTACCTGGTGGCACACTAAGGAGTGCAAGCATCACTTTTCATTAGACACTCTCACATGGGAGACCTTCATTGAGTGCTTCAATGCACGATACTTATCATATCATTACAGGCAGCGTCGCATAGATGAGTTTCATGACCTCCAGCAGAGAGAACTTATAGTTGCACAGTATGAGGGTAGATTTACTGAGTTGTCATGATATGCAGAGTATCTCCATGATGAGAAACTCCTGGTTCATAAGTTTATTAGAGGACTAAACCATGGCATAGCAGGGCCTATTTGCATGGCAGACACTCAGACTTTGAGTGATGGTGCCAAGAAGGCATATCTCACTGAGGAGATTTAGGGGCAAGGGTAGAGTTCACGCCCTCAGTTTCAGGATCGTGGGCAACAACAACATCAGTAGAGTTTCCGTAGACCATCACAGCCACCTCATAGGGGAGGATTTAGTTCTGCACCCTTACCTCCTTGGGCCCCACAGCAGCAACAGAGAGCTAGGACACAACAAAGGGCACATGGGGCACATAATAGAGGTTGGCAGTAGTAGGGCCCGTGCAGAGATCAGAGGCAGCAGGGACCACCTATGGGACCCACACAGTCGCAGCAGTCATATAGGGGTTCACAGGGATCTACTGGTAGATTAGGACAACAACAGTTGAGTAGGACTCAGACTGGACAGGTACAGGCTAGGGGCCCATGTTATGTTTGTGGTAGAACATGACACCTAGCCAGAGAGTGTCCACATGGTTTTACAGTAGGGGGATAGCCTCGTGCAGGACGATCTGAGTAGACTGTTGGAGATGTGGGTAGATCCCACCGTATGTTCACAACGGTTGATAACCGCAGGCTAATTTTCAGGTGTCAGTGATTGAGACGTTAGGTATAATTGGGGGTAACCCCATTTCTATTCTCTTTGATTCTGGTGCTATTGACTCTTTCATATCTCCATCGTTAGTGGAGCGTTGCAGGCTGGTGGCCTCTAGGCAAGGGGATAGGTGGGTGGTTGAGTTGGCCTCAGGGGCCAAGATGACAGTAGATGCCTTAGTCCACGACTGCAAGATTTATTTGGGACCCTTTACCACAGTATGTGACCTTAGAGTCATGACATTAGGATCCTACGATGTGGTGTTGGGTATGGATTGGCTTGCGGCTCATCGAGCCAAGCTAGATTGTCACCGAAAGGTGATCAGCTGCTTAGATGATCATGGTACTGTTGGATCTAGGGTATACAACTGAGAGGGGGGGGTGAATCAGTTGTATACAACTTCTTGTTTTTTTAAACACTTGATTCTTTGTTGTTAGTTAGCAGCATATTAAATAATCATCCATGAAAGCATAATACATAAACACAAGAGCAGATAAGCATCAACACTTTGAACATCAAGATTTTGACGTGGAAAACCCGGTTAAGGGAAAAACCACGGGGTGATTAACCCAAGAATTATTCTCTGTTAGAAGAATAAAGAAAAATGAATGGCACATGCCAATAAGGGCTCACTGCCCGAGCACACTGCTCACAAAGAGGCCCACTGCCTACAAGGAGACACACTGTCTACAAAGTGATAAAAATCACAGTCTTGAACTGGAGAATGACATCTCTACCATGTCCGGATCAGTTCCAATTAAGCCCAAAATCTCTGCTCTGCCTTTCGCACGTTTCTTCGCTATGCTACACCCATCCACACACCACACTTTGAAATGAACTCACAAACCGTTATTTATACAAGACATCGACTTAGGAACAAACATCTAAGTCGGCAAACAACCATAGGAGTATCCGCAAGATGAATAACACATCCAGTCGGCCATCACAAGAACATTCGCAGGATGAACAACTCATCCGGTCGGCTAAACAGAGCAAGAACTTCATCCGGAAGAATAACTTCAATTCCGGGCTCTACCATCAATGCGGACCAATCAACACAACCTAAACATGATCCAAGAACCTTCACAAGCCTGTCTGAATGTCCGGATACATCCGCACTTCCTCTACTTACTGGGATCTCTTGTCTTCCTCATCCAGAACTTCAAGAACACAGTCTGTCGCCACTGTCATAATGCAAGAGGTACTTCCGGACCTCCAAATCATACACAAATCAGGATGACACATCACAAGGACATCCCAAACACTCCGTCCAATCCGCAGATTAGGATAATACAATTCCAGACCTCACCGGACCTTTTTGTGATCCTCTGTCACCTCTGGATACTTGCCGGAACCGGTTCTATACTGACAGCCACAACTCCTTCAGATCTTCATGCGGACCTCTGAAATCTTAACTGAAGCATCTCAAGACTCATATCTACTAACCCTTTAATCCGCATCCTCCGGTTCTCATCCTATACAGTACATTTGCCTTCTTCTCATCACTGTTCTTCACTGTTCCTGACTGAGGCTAATTTTCTCAATATCCTCAGCACACAGCTCATCAAATCCTTCTTGTCAATGCAATATGAGTATGTTGACATCAATGACAACACTGGCTCACCTCATACTTGCAACAATCTCCCCCTTTGTCATTGATGGCAACATATGATGTGAAAAACCATTAAGACAAGAACTTCAACTTTTCATATGTCTTCTCTTCCTTTACTGCTCCCCCTTTGATCATCAACCACTTGTTTTTCGCATGTCTTCTCTCCCCCTTTGACATCAATGGCAAAGGGCTCATACTTGCAATTCTCATACATCAGAATCATACCAGCTGCTCCCCCTTAGTTGCAGCTCCCCATTAGTCCAGATCACAAGATATGACTGTGATAGCCACCGGACTGATGCACATCAGTGCATCTTAGTTCATCACCGGAGGGGCCATGACCCCTAACTTCTCCCGGAGATATTCAAAAGAGTCTTTGGGAAGAGGTTTTGTAAAGATATCTGCAATCTGATCCTTGGAGGGAACATACTCCAATCTGACTTCTTCCTTGTTTACTTGTTCTCTCAAAAAGTGAAATTTAATAGATATGTGCTTAGTCTTAGAATGCAATACCGGATTCTTGGAGATATTAATTGCACTTGAATTATCACAGAAAATTGTGATAGGCTTCTCATATTCAACTTTGATGTCTCTTAGCATTTGCTTCATCCATAAGATTTGAGTGCAACTACCTACTGCTGCAATGTATTCTGCTTTAGTTGTAGACAGAGATATTGCATCTTGTTTCTTGCTTAGCCAAGAAACCAATCTCTTCCCCAAAAAGAATGCTCCACCACTAGTGCTCTTCCGGTCATCCACATCTCCTGCCCAATCTGCATCTGTGTAAGCATGAAGAGAGAAGTCCGGATCTCTAGGGTACCATAGACCATACTCAACTGTTCCTTTCAAGTACCTAAAAATTCTTTTGGTTGCCATAACATGAGATTCTCTAGGATCAGCCTGGAATCTTGCCACAAGACCAACAGCCTGCATTATATCTGGTCTAGTTTGAGTGAGATACAACAATCCACCAATCATTGATCTATACTTTGTCTGATCTGCCTTTGGAGAATCATCATCTTTGCTTAACTTACATCCGGTTGCCATAGGAGTGTTCATAGGCTTTGAGTCTTCCATACCAAATTTCTTTAACAATTCTTTCACATATTTGGTCTGAGAAATGAAGATCCCTTCTTTTGTTTGAGTAATTTGCAGACCCAAGAAGAAATTCATTTCACCAAGCATAGACATTTCAAACTCACTTTTCATCTGATTTGCAAAAGTTTTGCACATACTATCTCTTCCTCCAAAAATGATATCATCCACAAACTCTTCAACAATTAAAATATTTTCATGATCAATTTTGAAATATAAGTTACTATCAGCAGTACCTTTGTTGAATCCAATCTGCACAAGATGCTTATCCAACCTTTCATACCATGCTCTTGGGGCTTGCTTCAATCCATACAAAGCTTTCTTCAACTTGCAGACCATATCATTATTATCAGACAATTGAAATCCATCCGGTTGTTCAATGTAGACTTCTTCTTCCAGATCACCATTTAGGAAGGCAGACTTGACATCCATCTGATATACCTTGAAGTCTTTGAAGGCAGCAAATGCAAGAAGTAATCTGACTGCTTCAATTCTTGCCACCGGAGCAAAAGTCTCTTCAAAGTCAATTCCTTCTATTTGAGAGTAGCCTTTGCAGACCAATCTAGCTTTGTTTCTGATTACTTCACCAGCTTCATTTAGTTTGTTCCGGAAGACCCACTTGGTTCCAATTACATTCCTGTCTCTAGGTCTGGGAACAAGATCCCAAGTATGATTTTTCTCAATTTGCATCAATTCATCTTCCATTGCTTTGGTCCAGTTTTCATCATTGCAGGCTTCATTTATTGTTTTAGGTTCAATTTTTGAAATCAGACAGCATTCATCCCGATTTTGAGCAATATTCCTTCTAGTTTGTACACCTTTGCTTCTGTCACCTATGATCTGATCTTCAGAGTGGTTCAATCTTACATACCTTGGAATTTTGGGAGTATGCAGCACTGCTGTTTCTTGATCAGGCTCATTCAAACCTATCTCTTCTTCCTGATTTACCGGATCAGGCTGACTCTGTCTCACCGGAGAGGATTGAGGTCCTTGAACACTGTCTTGGTCATCTTCATCAAACTCATAAAATCTTGAAGGCTTCTCAATTCCTTCATCAACCTTTACATTGGTGCTTTCTATCATCTTCCTCAATCTCTTATTGTAACACCGGTATGCTTTGCTTTGAGTGGAGTAACCCAAGAAAATTCCTTCATCACTTCTAGCATCAAACTTTCCTAGATCTTCATCTCTTTTAATATAACACTTGCTACCAAATACTCTGAAATATTTCACAGTAGGAGTGATGCCAAACCAGAGTTCATAGGGGGTCTTACCGGTGTTGTTTCTGATTTGAACTCGATTGAGAGTGTAGACTGCGGTGCTGATAGCTTCTTTCCAAAACATTTGAGGAACATTTGCTTCCAACATCATTGTCCTAGCAGCTTCCTGGATGGTCCGGTTCTTTCTCTCAACTACTCCATTCTGCTGTGGAGTCTTAGGAGCAGACAACTGTCTCCTTATACCCTGTTTCTCACAAAAGCCAATGAATTCACCAGATGTAAATTCACCACCTCTATCAGACCTTAGACACTTTAGTTTCAATCCGATTTGATTCTCCACCATAGCTTTGAAGATTTTGAACTTCTCAAAAGCTTCTAATTTTTCTTTTAGAAAGGTAACCCACATCATCCGGGAATGATCATCAATTAACAACATGAAATATCTATCACCCTGCAGACTCTTGATTCTTGTCGGACCACATAGATCAGTATGTACTAATTCCAACAATCCGGTAGAAGACTGATCTTTGCTTTTGAAAGAGACTCTGCTTTGTTTACCTAACTGACATTCTTTACACACACTATTTGTAGGTTTCATCAATTTTGAAAGATCTCTCACAGCCTGAGTATTGCTTATCTTGATGATGTTATCAAAATTTACATGACACATTCTTCTATGCCATAACCAACTCTGATCAATTTGGACAAACAAACAACTTTTATTTGAACCAACCAGATGAAAGATATTACCTTTTGTTTGAGTACCGGATGCAATTTCAGTTCCGGAGCTTGTAAAGATTCTACATTTTCCATTCTTGAACTGGAGATCATAGCCTTTGTCCACTAACTGACCAACACTGAGAAGATTGTGCTTCAATCCTTCAACATACAGTACATTTCCTGTTTTGCTCTTACCATCAAAGGAAATAGTTCCCCTACCTCTGATTCTGCCAGCAGAATTGTCACCAAACTTTACCATTCCTCCTTCATATCTTTCCAAATCTAAGAACTTATTCTTGTCACCAGTCATATGGTGAGAACATCCACTGTCAATAACCCAATCATCCTTTTCTTCCACTTGAGCAGCCAAGGCTTTTTCAACAACTTTGTGATTGACAGATTCAGAGAGTATTGAATCTTCTTCCTTGATGGCTATAAACACCCACTCATTTCCGGATTTGCTTCCTAGTTCTGATTCATCATCTGTTACTCCTTCATTGTCATCTTCTTCATGAACATAATAGCAATTCTTTTGAAACCTTTGTCTGTGAGTATTAGATCTTGCAGATCTCTCCAGACATCTTGAGGCAAAATGACCAATCTTATTGCAGTTGAAACACTTAAAGGGTAGTTTTCCTTCATACTTACCGGATCCTCTTGGCAGTCTCTTTGCAATGAGGGCTTCAAGTTGAGCTGTTTCTGCTTCTTCTTCTTCCATGTCTCTTCTTGCTTGATCATACCATGAAATTTTCCTTGATGAGTTTTCACCCGGATCAAATCTCTGTTTGCCTTTCACATAGGCACTGGCTTTGAAAGCAGATTCAGTCTTGGGAGGATCATCTCCAAACTCGGTCATTTCAAATGCAGCTAGTTTGCCAGCTAGTTGTTCTCTTGTGATAGTTGTGTGGGCTCTGAATTCATCAATGGTAGCAACTTTGATTTTGTAGGCAGCAGGAAGGGATCTTAGGATTTTGTAGACAATCTCATTTTCATCTAAAGTTCCACCAGCATTTCTGATTCCACATACCAGCTCATTTACTCTTGGCATGAAGGTAGTGATGTTTTCATCATCTCTCATTTTCAATCTTTCAAATTTCCCTTTCAGGCTTTGTAACCTTGCACTTTTGACAAACTCATCTCCTTCATACAGAAGTTCTAGTTTAGTCAGGATCTCATATGCAGTTGGTAGGTCAATAACATTCGAGAGATCTGAGTCATTCAATGCGCTTAGAAGAGCTTCCTTGGTCCGCAGATTGTTTTCAGCTTCTGTGATTTCATTCAGAGTTGTCGGACCACCTTGTGGAGGTACATATGGTTTTGAAACCATAGCCAAGTATGCTTTTCCCATACATTCCAAGTGACACTTCATGCGACCTTTCCAGAGAGTGAAGTTGGTTCCATCGAACTTCGGACTATCCTTCTTGTATGACAACATCCTGGATCTCCTCAAGCGGTTAAGCTCCTATCAGAGGAACTTGGCTCTGATACCAATTGTTGGATCTAGGGTATACAACTGAGAGGGGGGGGGTGAATCAGTTGTATACAACTTCTTGTTTTTTTAAACACTTGATTCTTTGTTGTTAGTTAGCAGCATATTAAATAATCATCTATGAAAGCATAATACATAAACACAAGAGCAGATAAGCATCAACACTTTGAACATCAAGATTTTGACGTGGAAAACCCGGTTAAGGGAAAAACCACGGGGTGATTAACCCAAGAATTATTCTCTGTTAGAAGAATAAAGAAAAATGAATGGCACATGCCAATAAGGGCTCACTGCCCGAGCACACTGCTCACAAAGAGGCCCACTGCCTACAAGGAGACACACTGTCTACAAAGTGATAAAAATCACAGTCTTGGACTGGAGAATGACATCTCTACCATGTCCAGATCAGTTCCAATTAAGCCCAAAATCTCTGCTCTGCCTTTCGCACGTTTCTTCGCTATGCTACACCCATCCACACACCACACTTTGAAATGAACTCACAAACCGTTATTTATACAAGACATCGACTTAGGAACAAACATCTAAGTCGGCAAACAACCATAGGAGTATCCACAAGATGAATAACACATCCGGTCGGCCATCACAAGAACATTCGCAGGATGAACAACTCATCCGGTCGGCTAAACAGAGCAAGAACTTCATCCGGAAGAATAACTTCAATTCCGGGCTCTACCATCAATGCGGACCAATCAACACAACCTAAACATGATCCAAGAACCTTCACAAGCCTGTCTGAATGTCCGGATACATCCGCACTGATGCAGAGGCATCCACACTATAACCTTCGCATATAGCATGGATGTCTGCAGACCAACCTCATCATCATCATCTTCGCCATCATCATCATATTCCCTAAAACCACCAACAGCATCATCATGTTTCGCGTTACACAGTCAGCATCATCATATTTCGGACGATCACAATCATCCTCCTGCCGACTACTGTTCACCTCCTCCGTCAGTCGCCCATCATCATCATGATATTCAGCGGGCGCGAACATCCTCCGATTGCACTGTTCATCAGGCACCGAACTCCATTGGCATCATGATATGCAACACTTCCTTTGTCAGCAGGATATCCAACATCCGGTTGCTTCAAATATCCTGATGACGATCACCTTCAGCACCTTCCCTTCGATGCTCCGCTAGTCGACGACACAAACAACAGCATCATGATCTGCTTTATCCGGTTCTCTCGAAACCTCCTGATGATGTTCATACAGCCTTCTGCCGATACCCAAGCACTTAACAACGGCAGGATAAACTCGCATAGGGGGGATATCTCAATATCCTGATGACGATGACGTCATATCCTGATGACGATGACGTCACCCAATATCCTGATGACCTCTTCAACACTTAGTCAAAAAAACATGAACTTTCTCTCCCGCATCTACTCGCGATACGCAGATGTTTGGCACTCCCGATATGATGATCCTGATGCCGATACACTCCACCTCGGCTCCTCCTGCTGATGATCACCCCGACGAACTCGCACTTCATGCAATCGACAACATCATGCTCTCCTCCACTTATCCGGATGACGATGCCTAACCCGACTGCAGGATATTCACCAAGATATCCTGATGATGCCGTTTTGGCGAACTTCTCCACTTAGCGAAATTTCACTTCGCCGATCCTCCAGGGATGACCCGATCCAGTCTCAGGGTGATCTTCCAACTCTATCTTATCAGCTCGACCTAGCACATACCCATGCTAGGGTCTTCAACATCTTTCAGTCGCGATCCTGCGCACCTGTATGCGAACAAACAAACTACCTACTAACCTACTGTACATTACCATTCCATCGATCAGATGAGTCAACCGGTGGAATGGATCAGTGAATCCATGAAACCTCTCAAACCAGCAAATCGATTACAAAGGGGATCAAACAGGAAACCGAAAATAGGATCTTTATTGATTTCAAAGATGCAATACAATATGATGTTCCTCACACAGCACAATGGAACTCCTCTGCTTAATGCGATACTAGACTGCCGATCGATGATCTACAATCAACCGATCTCATGCTTATAAAGATTAACCTACGAGTACTACTGACCTGACTCCAGGCGGCTGGGAACTCTCCAGGCGGCTGGGAGATCCAACCGATCATACATCATGACAGCTGTTCTAACAAACTTAACTAAAAATAGCAAAAGCCTGGTCAGCATGATCTTATCATGATCAGCGTGACCTTATTACATGCACTTGGTCTAACAGACCTTCTTGGAAACACAAACAAGACCTAAAACTACTAACTGCCTTATCAAGACCAGCTGTTAGGTAGGTGCTCCTGCACCATACTCCCCAAAAGAAAAGAACTCATGTCCCATGAGTTTAGTATGTGGAAGACTTCCACCTTTACACTTTGCCTTGTCAATAGTCTTCTGACCTGTTCCAGCTTTGTCTGCTGCTGTCTCTGGACTGCTCCAAGTCTCCTGAACTGTAACTTGCTGGCTGGCAAGTAAATCCTCATGCCTGTTGATGTAGGCCTTTCTCTCACATACCCTGTGTTTATCAGGTTGTCTGATCAGAACTTCTGTCTGAACTGCCTCTTGAACTGCTGAAATGTTCAACTCTATCTTCCTGTCAATCTTTATAGGACAAGCAATAGTCCCAACTATGACAACATCCTTGTCATTCCTCTGAACTGATTGCTGTTTGCAAACCTATTTCTGCACCTGCTGCTGACCTCTGTCAGTCACAACTGAAACTCCCTTCAGCTTGTTGTCTGTAACAACTCCTTTCCCTGCAGTGTCCTGAACTGCCTTTAGGCCTGTTCCTCTAGGCATCTACACATACTCCTTCGTTCCCATTAAAATGATTTGAGCTGCCTTCTGTACTACAGCTTTTGCCTGCAATGGCATCAACTTAATAGTCTTCCCATCCTTCTTGATGGTGTAGGTATTAGCATACCCATCATACAGTACCCTTCTATCAAATTGCCATGGTCTACCCAACAGTAGGTGACAACACTCCATAGGCAAAATATCACACAAAATTCTATCATGATATGGTCCAATCTGGAAATCCACATATGCCTGTTCAGAGACAAAAAGTGATTGACTATCACTCACCCAAGATGTCTTGTAAGGGTGTGGATGTGGAATCCTTTCCAACTTCAGTTTATCCACCATTTCCTGAGATACCATGTTGTCTGTTGAACCAATATCAATGACAACCTTACATACTTTACCTTTGCTCTTGCATGTGGTCTTGAAAAGAGCTCTTCTTTGCATCAGATCCTTTGATGCCTGCAAACTAATTCTCCTTAACATCAGTGATTCTCCACTCTCTGGATATCCATAATTTTCAGGCCCCTTATCCTTTTGATAAGAGTTTGAACTCTGTGCACTTTCTTCTACTTTCTCTTCTTGCACAAGTTGGACTCTCTTGTCACTTGTTCTATCATTTCTGGATGATGAACCTTTGTTTTCTGGACATTTGAAAGATGGATGACCAAACTCTCCACAGGTGTAACATTTTCCTGAAAATGTAGTAGAACCTCTACCACCTCCAAATCTTCCTCTATTACCTTTCCATCCACCTCTGAAATCAGACTGTCCCTGTCCTTTACCAGTGTCTTCTTGACCCTCAATGGTTTGCTTTTGTGCAGGGGCTGCTCCTCTTCCCCTATTGTTTCCTCTACCTCTCATGGACTTATCATGTCCTCTATTCATCTTTTCTTCAATTCTGATTGCCATTTGGTAACAATCCTCCACATTCTTAGGGTTAGCTAAAACTAACTCATCCTGTATGTTAAACCTCAAACCAGCCAAGTACCTAGCCACCTTTTCTACCTCATTCTCATGATGACCAGATCTCATACTTAACAGATAAAATTCCTCCGTATATGCTTTCACATCCCTGTCTTTTTGCTTTAAAAATTGCAGCTTCTTAAACATCTGGATTTCATAATCCCTTGGCAAGAATTTACCCTTGATCCTTGCTACCATCTTATCCCATGAAGTGATCTTTGACTTCCCTTGTTTCCTTCTCTCAGATTGTACATAATCCCACCATACCAAAGCATGACCTCCTAACTTGGTCTTTGCAATCTTTACCTTCTGATCCTCAGCAACATCTTCACATTCAAAGTGATTATCAAGTGCAGCAATCCAATCCAACAATTCATCTTCATTCAAACTTCCAGTATACTTGGTAACATCAACCTTTACCTTAGGTTTTTCACTCTGCACTGCCTTTAACAGTTTTGCCAATCTCTGGTCTTCAGCATCCAGATCTTCAGCTACCTCTTCATACTCTTCTACAGTATCTTCATCTTCTTCAGACTCACTGTCTGCCACTTCCCTCTTTTTGTTCTTTTCCAGGGCTGTCAGCCTGGCTTGAAGTGCTTCAGCAAGCTCCTTCATCTTCCTCATCTCTCTAGCATGTTTCTCCTTCATCTCCTACAATTCCCTTGCAGTACCACTACCTTTCGGAGGCATTTTGTCAACCTCTCAATCAACACACAATTCACTCTATCTCTACCTCTGCCCTTTCAGTGACAGAATCAACACACAACAGCCCAGACCTTTTGCTGAGCTCTGATACCACTATGATGCAGAGGCATCCACACTATAACCTTCGCATATAGCATGGATGTCTGCAGACCAACCTCATCATCATCATCTTCGCCATCATCATCATATTCCCTAAAACCACCAACAGCATCATCATGTTTCGCGTTACACAGTCAGCATCATCATATTTCAGACGATCACAATCATCCTCCTGCCGACTACTGTTCACCTCCTCCGTCAGTCGCCCATCATCATCATGATATTCAGCGGGCGCGAACATCCTCCGATTGCACTGTTCATCGGGCACCGAACTCCATCGGCATCATGATATGCAACACTTCCTTCGTCAGCAGGATATCCAACATCCGGTTGCTTCAAATATCCTGATGACGATCACCTTCAGCACCTTCCCTTCGATGCTCCGCTAGTCGACGACACAAACAACAGCATCATGATCTGCTTTATCCGGTTCTCTCGAAACCTCCTGATGATGTTCATACAGCCTTCTGCCGATACCCAAGCACTTAACAACGGCAGGATAAACTCGCATAGGGGGGATATCTCAATATCCTGATGACGATGACGTCATATCCTGATGACGATGACGTCACCCAATATCCTGATGACCTCTTCAACACTTAGTCAAAAAAACACGAACTTTCTCTCCCGCATCTACTCGCGATACGCGGATGTTTGGCACTCCTGATATGATGATCCTGATGCCGATACACTCCACCTCGGCTCCTCCTGTTGATGATCACCCTGACGAACTCGCACTTCATGCAATCGACAACATCATGCTCTCCTCCACTTATCCGGATGACGATGCCTAACCCGACTGCAGGATATTCACCAAGATATCCTGATGATGCCGTTTTGGCGAACTTCTCCACTTAGCGAAATTTCACTTCGCCGATCCTCCAGGGATGACCCGATCCAGTCTCAGGGTGATCTTCCAACTCTATCTTATCAGCTCGACCTAGCACATACCCATGCTAGGGTCTTCAACATCTTTCAGTCGCGATCCTGCGCACCTGCATGCGAACAAACAAACTACCTACTAACCTACTGTACATTACCATTCCACCGATCAGATGAGTCAACCGGTGGAATGGATCAGTGAATCCATGAAACCTCTCAAACCAGCAAATCGATTACAAAGGGGATCAAACAGGAAACCGAAAATAGGATCTTTATTGATTTCAAAGATGCAATACAATATGATGTTCCTCACACAGCACAATGGAACTCCTCTGCTTAATGCGATACTAGACTGCCGATCGATGATCTACAATCAACCGATCTCATGCTTATAAAGATTAACCTACGAGTACTACTGACCCGACTCCAAGCGGCTGGGAACTCTCCAGGCGGCTGGGAGATCCAACCGATCATACATCATGACAGCTGTTCTAACAAACTTAACTAAAAATAGCAAAAGCCTGGTCAGCATGATCTTATCATGATCAGCATGACCTTATTACATGCACTTGGTCTAACAGACCTTCTTGGAAACACAAACAAGACCTAAAACTACTAACTGCCTTATCAAGACCAGCTGTTAGGTAGGTGCTCCTGCACCACGCACTTCCTCTACTTACTGGGATCTCTTGTCTTCCTCATCCGGAACTTCAAGAACACAGTCTGTCGCCACTGTCATAATGCAAGAGGTACTTCCGGACCTCCAAATCATACACAAATCAGGATGACACATCACAAGGACATCCCAAACACTCCGTCCAATCCGCAGATTAGGATAATACAATTCCGGACCTCACCGGACCTTTTTGTGATCCT
Source organism: Cunninghamia lanceolata (assembly GCA_027924645.1). Lineage (NCBI taxonomy): Eukaryota > Viridiplantae > Streptophyta > Pinopsida > Cupressales > Cupressaceae > Cunninghamia > Cunninghamia lanceolata. The sequence continues at coordinate 10,218,790 of BSBN01001272.1, read as the reverse complement.
CTGTCACCTCTGGATACTTGCCGGAACCGGTTCTATACCGACAGCCACAACTCCTTCAGATCTTCATGCGGACCTCTGAAATCTTAACTGAAGCATCTCAAGACTCATATCTACTAACCCTTTAATCCGCATCCTCCGGTTCTCATCCTATACAGTACATTTGCCTTCTTCTCATCACTGTTCTTCACTGTTCCTGACTGAGGCTAATTTTCTCAATATCCTCAGCACACAGCTCATCAAATCCTTCTTGTCAATGCAATATGAGTATGTTGACATCAATGACAACACTGGCTCACCTCATACTTGCAACAGGTACATCAGTTGAGATAGTGGGCATTCAGAAGCCCACAATAGTGCATATGATATCCGCTCAGCAGCTTAAGCACTGCATGCGGAAGGGTTGCCAGATGTTTGCCATCACAGTGAGTGACATATCAGATGACGAGACTAAGACATCCTTGGATGATCATCCCATCCTTAGAGAGTTTGTTGATGTGTTTCTAGTAGAGTTATTGGGGATGCTTCCCCGTCGTGAGGTATACTTTCACATTGACTTAGTGCCGAGTGCCGAGCCAGTGTCTCATGCACCCTACAGGATGACCATACATGAAGTCACAGAGCTCAAGTTACAGTTAGAGGACTTTCTCGAGAAGGGGTACATCTGACCGAGTGTTTCACCTTGGGGTGCTCCTGTCATCTTCATGAAGAAGAAGGGTGGGTCTCTTTGTTTGTGCATGGACTATAGGTAGTTGAATAAGGTGATGGTGAAGAACCGTTATCCTCTGCCCAGGATTGATGATCTTTTCGATCAGATGCAGGGAGCTAGGGTGTTCTCTAAGATTGACCTGAAGTCTGGTTATCATCAGCTACGTATCACAGAGACGAACATCCATAAGACCACCTTCTAGACTCAATATGGCCACTATGAGTTCACTGTGGTCCCCTTCGGCTTGACGAACACCCCTGCAATGTTCATGAGTCTCATGAATGGGGTGTTCTGTACCTATTTGGATTAGTTCATGATCATTTTCCTCGATGACATCTTGATCTATTCACGGACCGAGGAGGAGCATGAGGAGCACCTACGTCAAGTTCTACAGTGTTTGAGGGAGCAAAATCTTTATGGGAACTTGGCGAAGTGTGCATTTTTCAAGATAGAGGTTCAGTATCTGGGACATATCCTATCTGGCGATAGAATCTCAGTAGATCCATCAAAGATCAGGGCTATCAGGGATTGGCTAGCACCCACCAGTGTGATAGAGGTCAGGAGTTTTATGGGGTTATCTGGTTATTATCATCTCTTTGTTGAGGGTTTTTCTCAGATAGCGCACCCCATCACTTCCGTTCAATGGCAAGGGAAGAGTTTTCTATGGACTAAGCAGTGTGAGAGGGCCTTTGGGGTCCTCAAGGAGAATCTTACCAGCGCTCCCATTTTAGTGGTTCCTGATCCTGCAGCAGATTTTATGGTTTGCATGGAAGCATCACTTGAGGGATTTGCAGCAATACTTATGTAGGGTGGTAGGGTGATCACGTATGAGTCACGAAAGCTCAAGACCTATGAGCTGAACTACCCCACGCATGACTTGGAGTTAGCGGTAGTGGTTTATGCTCTAGGTCGTTGGAGACATTTCTTATTGGGTCGTCACTTTGAGCTACATTCAGATTACCACAGCCTTTAGTATATCTTTACACAGCCGAATCTGAATGCCCATCAATGGCATTGGATGGAGTTTCTTTACGAGTATGACTTTGATGTCCACTACATCAAAGGGAAGGAGAACATGGTTGTTGACGCATTGAGTCAGAGGTGCCACAAGCTCTTGACCTTGACTCTAAGTGTGGACTTAAGAGTACGCATTATTCAGCATCTGCCAGAGGATGAGTGGTTTCTTGAAGTGTAGCAGGAGATCAGTTCATAGAGGGCCCTTGTGGGCAAGTCTGTAGGGTATTCACTTGAGGCAGATGGGTTACTTCGTCATTGACAATGCATCTATGTACCTCGCGTAGGTGACCTACGTACTGTAGTGTTATTAGAGGCTCACAGAGCACCATATGCGGCACATCCGGGGGTGAAGAAAATACATGCCAACCTATGACAGCTATACCATTGGGTGGGTATGAGACGAGATATTGCAAAGTTTGTTGCTTGATGCCTTGAGTGCCAGAGGGTCAAGGCCAAGCATCAACATCCAACGGGTCTTCTATATCCACATGAGATACGTGAGTGGAAATGGGACACCATTTCCATGGATTTTATTATTGGTCTTCCTATGTCTTCACGTTGCCATGATGCCATCATGGTGACAGTTGACAAGTTGACCAAGGTGGCGCATTTCTCACCTGTATGCATGACATACAATGCGCCAGCAGTGGCGAGAGTATTCTTAGATGATATTGTGAGATTACATGGAGTACCTTGCCACATCATTTCAGACAGAGATCTAGTATTCACTTTAGTATTCTTGAGAGCCTTGTAGGAGGCGTTGGGCACACAGCTCAACTTTAGCTCCGCTTATCATCCCAAGATAGATGGATAGACAGAGCAGGTGAATCAGGTGTTGGAGGACATGCTTCATATGTATGTTATAGACCATCAGTCTAGATGGGAGGAGTATCTGTATCTGGTTGAGTTTGCCTACAATAATGGGCATCACAGCTCATTGGGTATGCCTCCTTTTCAGGGTTTATACGATAGACCATGCAGGACACCATTAAGTTGGGATCGGATAGAGGACAAGGTTGCCATTGGTCCAGAGTTAGTTTAGGATATGGAGTAGTAGGTCACACTGATTAGGCAGAGACTTTAGGAGGCACAGGATAGACATAAGAAGTATGCCGATGCTAGGAGGACTGATCAGAGCTTCTCAGTGGGTGACAAGGTATTCCTTAGAGTGCGGCCACACAAGAGTCCAATCCATTATGGAAAGGGCTCTAAGCTGGCACCATGGTTTATAGGACCTTTTGAGATTTTGGAGTGGATATGACCTGTTGCCTATCGTCTAACATTGCCACCTAGCCTATAACGTATCCACGATGTCTTTCACATTTATGTTTTGAGGCGATATATATCTGATTTATCTCACGTACTGGATTGGAGTGCTCTATAGGTAGAGGCGGATGGGCAATTGGCTTTGGAGCCAATTTAGATATTGGCTCGTCCGACGCTGGGCCTTCGAGGTCAAGAGTTGGACCAGGTTAGGGTCTAGTGGGATCGTTATGATGAGGTCACAGTGACTTGGGAGGATGCAGCTAGTTTAAGGGCACTCTATACTCACCTTTTTGATGACTTCTAGGAGGAAGTTTAGTCTTAGGGGGGGAGGATGTGAGGCCGATTATTTTTCCTTCCTTATTTTGATCGTTATGCATTTCAGTTGATGACATTATTAGACTTTTTAGAGACTATGGTTTCATTATGCAGACTTGATTATATCTCTTGATTTTGATATGACATGGATTAAACATATGGTGATTCGATTTGATCATATTTGATGCTATTTTGTGATTCGACATACGAGATATATTAGATGATGTTTTGTGATGTGATTTCTAGTCATTTATGTGATGATGATTATTTGACATGTGATAGAAAAATGCAGTTTCATTCAGAATTATGTTATAGATTATGATTGTTGTATTTAATGGTATGAATTTAATTCTAGTTGCTTCGGCTATGATTATTCATGATATTATTTACACTTGATTGAGATGTGTAGGTTTTACATTCCCAGGCCATGAAAAATTGGAGGTAGAATTCACACAATGTTATTCCTTGTGAAACTAATCCATTCCCAAGAGAGATGAGGATCACGTTTGAAAATTCAGTGTTGATTTATGTACTTGCTTTAATTTTATCATTTTGGCCTAGTACCCTTTGTTTAAAGTAATTAATATTAAGTGATGTATGATTTTAATTTAATTACACCACTTGGTATTTGATTTTATTTTTGAGGCCATTTAAAGTGGATTTATGACCCCCTTGGTGAACCTTAGTATCCCAAAATTTACCCTAGGTGGTTACCCATGGGTGTAGGGTCAATTTGGACTAACTAACCCTTGGATTAACTCACTTTTGGTCACTCTAAACTAAGGTTTAGTCAAAGTGACGAAATTTGAAATTAGTTATGGTGGGAGATGAGTCATGCTTTGGGAAAGACTCATCTCCCTTCCCAATGTTTGGGAATCCCTTCCCTAGGAGGACTTGGGAGGTCTCCAAGACTCCCAAGTGTGTGGGATCTTCCTCCAAGACTCTCACACACGTGTGAGAGCATCTTGGAAGGAGATGGCTCTTTGAGAGAATAAGAGGATGCCATATGGCATCCCTTATCCTCTTGGAGGTTTGAATGGGAATGCCACCTCACCACTTGTCCTCTCACACATGTGTGAGAGCACAAGTGGACAAGGTGATGATTGAGATGGAATTGGAGGGTGACACTTGTCACCCTCACACTTCCTCTCCCTTGCAAGTGGCATTGGAGGAGGAAGGAGAAGGTGATAAGTGTCAACTTCTCATTCCTCAAGGCCAAAATTGATGGCCTATATTACCTGCTCTTGTTAAGGAGTGTGGGGTTCTTGCTTTTTGGGAGTTTCTTTCTAATTTTGGAGAAATTTTGGGGAAGTTAGAGAAATTCTTGGAGATTGGCAGGTTTGGGGAGGCTTGGAGCTCATCACCAAACATGCTTCCATTATACGGCTTTGAAGGTAAGCCTCACGAACTATGTTCTTCACCCTTTCTTTTTATTGTGATGTGTTTGTGTTTTTTTGTTGGTTGTTGTTTCATTATTTTGTGTGGGATGGGAGTATGGTGAGAGCTGTTGCAAGTATGAGGTGAGCCAGTGTTGTCATTGATGTCAACATACTCATATTGCATTGACAAGAAGGATTGGATGAGCTGTGTGCTGAGGATATTGAGAAAATTAGCCTCAGTCAGGAACAGTGAAGAACCCTGATGAGAAGAAGGCAAATGTATTGTATAGGTTGAGAACCGGAGGATGCGGATTAAAGGGTTTGTAGATATGAGTCTTGAGATGCTTCAGTTAAGATTTCAGAGGTCCGCATGAAGATCTGAAGGAGTTATGGCTGTCGGTGTAGAACCGGTTCCGGCAAGTATTCAGAGGTGACAGAGGATCACAAAAAGGTCCGGTGAGGTCCAGAACTGTATAATCCTAATCTGCAGATTGGAAGGAGTCTTTGGGATGTCCTTGTGATGTGCCATCTCAAGTTGTGTATGATTTGGAGGTCCGGAAGTACCTCTTGCATTATGACAGTGGCGACAGACAGTGTTCTTGAAGTTCCGGATAAGGAAGAGAAGAGATTCCAGTAAGTAAAGAAAGTGCGGATGTACCTAGTCATTCAGGCAGGCTTGTGAAGGTTCTTGGATCATGTTGAGGTTGTGTTGTTGGTCCGCATTGATAGTAGAGCCCGGAATTGAAGTTATTCTTCCGGATGAAGTTCTTGCTCTGTTTAGCCGACCAGATGAGTTGTTCATCCTGCGAATGTTCTTGTGGTGGCCGACCGGATGTGTTATTCATCTTGCGGATACTCTTATGGTTGTTTGCCGACTTAGATGTTTGTTCCTAAGTCGATGTCTTGTATAAATAATGGTTTGTGAGTTCATTTCGAAGAGTGGATTGTGTGGATGAGTGTGGCATAGCGAAGAGAAGTGCGAAAGGCAGAGCAGAGGTTTTTGGGCTTAAATGGAACTGATCCAGACATGGTAGAGATGTCATTCTCCAGTTCAAGATTGTGATTCTTATCACTTTGTAGATAGTGTGTCTCCTTGTAGGCAGTGGGCCTCTTTGTGAGCAGTGTGCTCAGGCAGTGAGCCCTAATTGGCAAGTGCCATTCTTTTTCTTATTCTTCTAACAGAGAATAATCCTTGGGTTAATCACCCCGTGGTTTTTCCCTTAACCGGGTTTTCCACATCAAAATCTTGGTGTTCAATGTGTTGATGTTTATTTACTCTTGTGTTTATGTATTATGCTTTCATGGATGATTAATTGATATGTTGTTAACTAACAACGAAGAATCAAGTGTTTGAAAGAACAAGAAGTTTTATACAACTGATTCACCCCCCCCTCTCAGTTGTATGCCTTAAATCCAACAATTGGTATCAGAGCCAAGTTCCTCTGAAAGGAGCTTAACCGCTTGAGGAGATCCAGGATGTCGTCATACAAGAAGGATAGTCCGAAGTTCGATGGAACCAACTTCACTCTCTGGAAAGGTCGCATGAAGTGTCACTTGGAATGTATGGGAAAAGCATACTTGGCTATGGTCTCAAAACCATATGTACCTCCACAAGGTGGTCCGACAACTCTGAATGAAATCACAGATGCTGAAAATAATCTGCGGACCAAGGAAGCCCTACTAAGCACATTGAATGATTCAGATCTCTCAAATGTTATTGACCTACCAACTGCATATGAGATCCTGACTAAACTGGAACTTCTGTATGAAGGAGATGAGTTTGTCAAAAGTGCAAGGTTGCAAAGTCTGAAAGGGAAATTTGAAAGATTGAAGATGAGAGATGATGAAAACATCACTACCTTTATGCCAAGAGTGAATGAGCTGGTATGTGGAATTAGAAATGCTGGTGGAACTCTAGATGAAAATGAGATTGTCTGCAAAATCCTAAGATCCCTTCCTGCTGCCTACAAAATCAAGGTTGCTGCCATTGATGAATTCAGAGCCCACACAACTGTCACAAGAGAACAACTGGCTGGCAAACTAGCTGCATTTGAAATGACCGAGTTTGGAGATGATCCTCCCAAGACTGAATCTGCTTTCAAAGCCAGTGCCTATGTGAAAGGCAAACAGAGATTTGATCCGGGAGAAAACTCATCAAGGAAGATGTCATGGTATGATCAAGCAAGAAGAGACATGGAAGAAGAAGAAGCAGAAACAGCTCAACTTGAAGCCCTCATTGCAAAGAGACTGCCAAGAGGATCCGGTAAGTATGAAGGAAAACTACCCTTTAAGTGTTTCAACTGCAATAAGATTGGTCATTTTGCTTCAAGATGTCCGAAAAGATCTGCAAGGTCTAATACTAATAGACAAAGGTTTCAAAAGAACTGCTATTATGTTCATGAAGAAGATGACAATGAAGGAGTAACAGATGATGAATCAGAACTAGAAAGCAAATCCAGAAATGAATGGGTGTTTATTGCCATCAAGGAAGAAGATTCAATATCCTCTGAATCTGTCAATCACAAGGTTGTGGAAAGAGCTTTGGCTGCTCAAGTGGAAGAAAAGGATGATTGGGTTATTGATAGTGGATGTTCTCACCATATGACTGGTGACAAGAATAAGTTCTTAGATTTGGAAAGGTATGAAGGAGGAATGGTAAAGTTTGGTGACAATTCTGCTGGCAGAATCAGAGGTAGGGGAACTATTTCCTTTGATGGAAAGAGCAAAACAGGTAATGTACTATATGTTGAAGGATTGAAGCACAATCTTCTCAGTGTTGGTCAGTTAGTGGACAAAGGCTATGATCTCTGGTTCAAGAATGGAAAATGCAGAATCTTTACAAGCTCCGGAACTGAAATTGCATCTGGTGCTCAAACAAAAGGTAATATCTTTCATCTGGTTGGTTCAAACAAAAGTTGTCTGTTTGCTCAAGTTGATCAGAGTTGGTTATGGCATAGAAGAATGTGTCATGTGAATTTTGATAACATCATCAAGATAAGCAATATTCAGGCTGTAAGAGACCTTCCAAAATTGGTGAAACCTACAAATAGTTTGTGCAAAGAATGTCAGCTAGGTAAATAGAGCAGAGTCTCTTTCAAAAGCAAAGATCAGTCTTCTACCAGATTGTTGGAATTAGTACATACTGATCTCTGTGGTCCGACAAGAATCAAGAGTCTGCAAGGTGATAGATATTTCATGTTGTTAATTGATGATCATTCCTAGATGATGTGGGTTACCTTTCTAAAAGAAAAATCAGAAGCATTTGAGAAGTTCAAAATCTTCAAAGCTATGGTAGAGAATCAAACCGGATTGAAACTAAAGTGTCTAAGGTCTGATAGAGGTGGTGAATTTACATCTGGTGAGTTCATTGACTTTTGTGAGAAGCAGGGTATAAGGAGACAATTGTCTGCTCCTAGGACTCCACAGCAGAATGGAGTAGTTGAAAGAAAGAACTGGACCATCCAGGAAGCTACCAGGACAATGATGTTGGAAGAAAATGTTCCTCAGATGTTTTAGAAAGAAGCTATCAGCACTGCAGTCTACACTCTCAATCAAGTTCAAATCAGAAACAACACCGGTAAGACCCCCTATGGACTCTGGTTTGGCATCACTCCTACTGTGAAATATTTCAGAGTATTTGGTAGCAAGTGTTATATTAAAAGAGATGAAGATCTAGGAAAGTTTGATGCTAGAAGTGATGAAGGAATTTTCTTGGGCTCCACTCAAAGCAAAGCATATCGGTGTTACAATAAGAGATTGAGGAAGATGATAGAAAGCACCAATGTGAAAGTTGATGAAGGAATTGAGAAGCCTTCAAGATTTTATGAGTTTGATGAAGATGATCAAGATGGTGTTCAGGTTCAAGGGACTCAATCCCCTCCGGTAAGTCAGAATCAACTTGATCCAGTAAATCAGGAAGAAGAAATAGGTCAGAATGAACCTAATCAAGGAGCAACAGTGCAGGATATTCCCAAAATTCCAAGGTATGTAAGACTAAACCACTCTGAAGATCAGATCATAGGTGACAGAAGCAAAGGTGTGCAAACTAGAAGGAATGTTGCTCAAAATCAGGATGAATGTTGTCTGATTTCAAAGATTGAACCTAAAACAGTAAATGAAGCCTGCAATGATGAAAACTGGACTAAAGCAATGAAAGATGAATTAATGCAAATTGAGAAAAATCATACTTGGGATCTTGTTCCCAGACCTAGAGACAGGAATGTGATTGGAACCAAATGGGTCTTCCGGAACAAACTGAATGAAGCTGGTGAAGTTATCAGAAACAAAGCTAGATTGGTCTGCAAAGGCTACTCTCAAATAGAAGGAATTGACTTTGAAGAGACCTTTGCTCCGGTGGCAAGAATTGAAGCAGTCAGATTATTTCTTGCATTTGCTGCCTTCAAAGACTTCAAGGTATATCAGATGGATGTCAAGTCTGCTTTCCTAAATGGTGATCTGGAAGAAGAAGTTTACATTGAACAACCGGATGGATTTCAATTGTTTGATAATGATGATATGGTCTGCAAGTTGAAGAAAGCATTGTATGGACTAAAGCAAGCCCCAAGAGCATGGTATGAAAGGTTGGATAAGCATCTTGTGCAGATTGGATTCAACAAAGGTACTGTTGACAGTAACTTATATTTCAAAATTGTTCATGAAAACATTTTGATTGTTGAAGTGTTTGTGGATGATATCATTTTTGGAGGAAGAGATAGTATGTGCAAAACTTTTGCAAATCAGATGAAAAGTGAGTTTGAAATGTCTATGCTTGGTGAAATGAATTTCTTCTTGGGTCAGCAAATTACTCAAACAAAGAAAGGAATCTTCATTTCTCAGACCAAATATGTGAAAGAATTGTTAAGGAAATATGGTATGGAAGATTCAAAACCAATGAACACTCCCATGGCAACTGGATGTAAGTTGAGCAAAGATGATGACTCCCCAAAGGCAGATCAGACAAAGTATAGATCAATGATTGGTGGATTGTTGTATCTCACTCAGACTAGACCAGATATAATGCAGGCTGTTGGTCTTGTGGCAAGATTCCAGGCTGATCCTAGAGAATCTCATGTTATGGCAATCAAAAGAATTTTTAGGTACCTGAAAGGAACAGTTGAGTATGGTCTATGGTACCCTAGAGATCCGGATTTCTCTCTTCATGCTTACACAGATGCAGATTGGGCAGGAGATGTGGATGACCGGAAGAGCACTAGTGGTGGAGCATTCTTTTTGGGGAAGAGATTGGTTTCTTGGCTAAGCAAGAAACAAGATGCAATATCTCTGTCTACAACTGAAGCAGAATACATTGCAGCAGCAGGTAGTTGCACTCAAATCTTATGGATGAAGCAGATGCTAAGAGACATTAAAGTTGAATATGAGGAGCCTATCACAATTTTCTGTGATAATTCAAGTGCAATTAATATTTCTAAGAATCCGGTATTGCATTCTAAGACTAAGCACATATCTATCAAGTTTCACTTTTTGAGAGAACAAGTGAACAAGGAAGAAGTCAGATTGGAGTATGTTCCCTCAAAGGATCAGATTGCAGATATCTTTACTAAACCTGTTCCCAAGGACTCTTTTGAATATCTCTGGGAGAAGTTAGGGGTCATGGCCCCTCTGGTGATGAACTAGGATGCACTGATGTGCATCAGTCCGGTGGATATCACAGTCATATCTTGTGATCCGGATTGATGATGGGGAGCTGCAACTAAGGGGGAGCAGCTGGTATGATTCTGATGTATGTGAATTGCAAGTATGAGCCCTTTGCCATTGATGTCAAAGGGGGAGAGAAGACATGTCAAAAACAAGTGGTTGATGATCAAAGGGGGAGCAGTAAAGGAAGAGAAGACATGTGAAAAGTTGTTGTTGATAGGGGGAGCTGTGATAGAAAGGAGAAGTTCTTGTCTTGATGGTTTTTCACATCATATGTTGCCATCAATGACAAAGGGGGAGATTGTTGCAAGTATGAGGTGAGCCAGTGTTGTCATTGATGTCAACATACTCATATTGCATTGACAAGAAGGATTGGATGAGCTGTGTGCTGAGGATATTGAGAAAATTAGCCTCAGTTAGGAACAGTGAAGAACCGTGATGAGAAGAAGGCAAATGTATTGTATAGGTTGAGAACCGGAGGATGCGGATTAAAGGGTTTGTAGATATGAGTCTTGAGATGCTTCAGTTAAGATTTCAGAGGTCCGCATGAAGATCTGAAGGAGTTATGGCTGTCGGTGTAGAACCGGTTCCGGCAAGTATTCAGAGGTGACAGAGGATCACAAAAAGGTCCGGTGAGGTCCGGAACTGTATAATCCTAATCTACAGATTGGAAGGAGTCTTTGGGATGTCCTTGTGATGTGCCATCTTAAGTTGTGTATGATTTGGAGGTCCGGAAGTACCTCTTGCATTATGACAGTGGCGACAGACAGTGTTCTTGAAGTTCCGGATAAGGAAGAGAAGAGATTCCAGTAAGTAAAGAAAGTGCGGATGTACCTGGTCATTCAGGCAGGCTTGTGAAGGTTCTTGGATCATGTTGAGGTTGTGTTGTTGGTCCGCATTGATAGTAGAGCCCAGAATTGAAGTTATTCTTCCGGATGAAGTTCTTGCTCTGTTTAGCCGACTGGATGAGTTGTTCATCCTGCGAATGTTCTTGTGGTGGCCGACCAGATGTGTTATTCATCTTGCGGATACTCTTATGGTTGTTTGCCAACTTAGATGTTTGTTCCTAAGTCGATGTCTTGTATAAATAACGGTTTGTGAGTTCATTTCGAAGAGTGGATTGTGTGGATGAGTGTGGCATAGCGAAGAGAAGTGCGAAAGGCAGAGCAGAGGTTTTTGGGCTTAAATGGAACTGATCCGGACATGGTAGAGATGTCATTCTCTAGTTCAAGATTGTGATTCTTATCACTTTGTAGACAGTGTGTCTCCTTGTAGGCAGTGGGCCTCTTTGTGAGCAGTGTGCTCGAGCAGTGAGCCCTAATTGGCAAGTGCCATTCTTTTTCTTATTCTTCTAACAGAGAATAATCCTTGGGTTAATCACCCCATGGCTTTCCCTTAACCGGGTTTTCCACGTCAAAATCTTGGTGTTCAATGTGTTGATGTTTATCTGCTCTTGTGTTTTTGTATTATGCTTTCATGGATGATTAATTGATATGCTGTTAACTAACAATGAAGAATCAAGTGTTTGAAAGAACAAGAAGTTTTATACAACTGATTCACCCCCCCCCCTCTCAGTTGTATGCCTTAAATCCAACAAGAGCACCTCCATTTGGAGGTAAGCCTCAACTAGTTTGGGGTAGAGGAAAGGAATGTCCTTGAGGTCACTCCCATATTGTGTTATTTATGCCTTGAGGGCTTCTTACATATTGTGGAGAATATTTGAATGGCAAGAGTGCCATGGGAGTATATTTTGAGATATTTCAGGAGTTGTGTATTTGGAGTTTTTGTTTGGCTTGAGGTCATGAGATTGGTATTTTAGTATTTTTGGGTGGCCTTTGAAGTAGATGGGTCCATTCCCTACCCCCATAAAACTCATTTTCATGAGTTGAGTTATGTGTTTATCCTTGGGGCTGATTTTGTGTTGATGTTGTTTGATACTTGTTGATTGAGTGTTTGCACCCGTGTGAATCCCTACCTCCCTAGCTCAGGGGTGACCCACTTGTGGGTCTACGGTAGGGAGGAGGGCATTTCGAAGTGGCTGGGTTTTCCTTTTTGTTGTGTTTTATTTGCAGGTGTTTAAGTGAAGAAATGGAGCTTGTCGAGAAGTCCATTTTGTGTTGCTTTAGCCATTTATTGTTGGTTGTTTGAGTCATGGCTTTGGTGGCCTTGTTGTAAATTATTTTGTTAATTTATCCTACCCTTGGAGTAGGCTGTAAAAAGTATTGAATGTAAACCTTCTTTTTATTTTATTCAAAGGCTGTTTATTTTTCTATGTTGTGAGTTATGGTTTGAGAAATGCATGTGAAAATACCTTTTGTTGCTGTCATGTTTTCCCTTCAAATATATATATGAGTGTTGTTAAGTAAATTTTATTACATACCAAGAAAGAAAGAGAAAATTTAAGTAGTTCTTCTGTTGTTATATTGACTGTTTAGATTACTAGTTGCTGTTATGGAAAAGAAAAGAGCTGTTAGAAATTTATATGAAATTGTAGACTTCTACCTTATTGTTGTTTCAAAAAAAAATGTATTCTGTGTATTTTAAATGTTTCAAAAAAATATATATCTTTGTTATTGCATGTTTCGAAAAAAAAGCTAATACTAAGTTATCTATTTATTATCCAGCAATGAAATAGTAGTATTCATAAAAAAAAAATAGACTTAAATTTGAAAGTTATATTTCTGCTATTTAGGCCATTGTTATGAGGAGATAATTATTGAGTATATATTTAAATATACATATATATATATGGAAAAATATATATATGTATATATAAATATATATATATATATATATATACATTACATTTTTATTTTCTGTAATCTAGTTGATGCTCCTTCTTTTTAATAAATACTGTGTTTAATACAGAAGATTTGAAGAAGAATTATATATTACATTTTGTTGTATATATTATAATATGTATATATACTTATATATTTATAATAAGTGTATATACATATATATTTATATACTACAATAGGAAGAAGAAATTTAAATCCTGTGATATTTTTCAATAGATTGTAGGTATCATTCTAAGAATATATATATATATATATATATATATATATATATATATATATATATATATATACACACACATATATATAATATATATATTATATATATTCGAAATGAAATTTATTTTAAACAAAAAAAATAGAGATCAAATTTTCTGATGGCGGACTGTGTTCTGTGGATTGTAAACTATTGTTAAAAAAAGATTATTTTGGGGTGGGGCTGTGGTGGGCGGCGCCCACCACAGACCCCACCGCCACCGTAGTTTTAGTTTAGGGTGTGGGGAGGGGGTTGGAACCCCCACCCACACCCAAGGGTGTGGGTGGGGGTTCCAACCCCCTCCCCACCATTCTCCTTGCACTGCGCATAACAGCACTCAAAACCCCCTTCACAGCATTCGCCATTGGGATTCTCGTCGCCCTCCTCTGTAGCCTCCTCCAACCGTGCCTCCCTTCCACCGCCCTTGACCTTATCTTTGCCCCTGCCATCGGCCTTCATTTTTTTTCTGAACCCTGTTTAGAATTCTTATCACATATGCAGTTCATTTAATATTATATATATATAGCAAAAAAAAAATATAATAACATGGTTTTAAACTACTGTGTATACCTCCGCGGGAGGTAGAAGCAAACCCCATCCATGGCCTCCATTGTTGTCTTCAAAGCCCTAAACTACAATCAAGAGGAAAACAAAACAAGGAAGAAGAAAACAAGAGAGAATGAGATAAGGAGATTAGGGTTTTCTTTTAGGGATAACATAGTTTAAAATGGAATTAGGGCAACTTTGAAAGTAGAAAACAATAGAATAAAAACAATTAGGGCTCCTCCATTTAGAAAACAATATTTTAGATTGTGAGGAGTATGTGAGGATATTTGTCTTTTATTTATTTTAAATCCTCTATTTTATTTTGCCCTTATTTCATTTCTTGTGCTCTTTTAATTTTGGTTTTATTTTAAATGGGGATTTGCATTTTGGTTTCATTGCCTTATGAGTTATATTTTATATTTAAAAAAGTGGGGGGATTAATTTTGTGTTATTTGGGAAGAGCATTCCCCTTGTTTTAAATTCATCATAGCGGGGATATTTCTTTTTATTTTTCCCTTGGCAGGATTTTATCTTTTTAATTATTTATCTATTTTATTATTATTTTAAGGGAATGAGTATCTTAATCTCTTCCCTTCTCTATTTATTCTGAGTTTGTTAATAAATATAAAGCCAAATTTTTATTTATTAACAGACTCAAAGTTGAAATCCATTTGGTGTCTTGTTATTAATTTATTATTTATTTCAAAATTTTAACCTTTTTATGCAAGATCGATATATTCAACCTTGGCAGGTTATTTATTTTGTTATTTTAAATTGTTTTAAGATTGTTCTTAAGATTAAATTTTTATTCTTAAATTTTATTTAATTCTTTTGTATTGTATTTTTTTAAAAAATTATTGTGTATATTAAAAACGCGTTATGTTGTCAAAATTTTCCTAGATTTCTAGGGTTTAATTTTTCCGATATTTTAATTATCTTTTATTTCACCATTCCACTTTAATCATGCGTCCATCATGCCACTATTTTCTTAATCATTATTTCAAATTCTTTTGACCGGAGTTAGAGTTAAGTTTCGATGCTGGCAGAATCATCTTCACACCTAGGAGACTTAGGGTTCAGATTGAAATCTCTCTAACCCTAAAAGTGACACACTTCATGTCACATACCCCCTAGACAGCTATCATCATGTAGGGGACTGCATGGGACAATGCACCTCCTTGAATTATGTTGACATGTTTACGCCTTATGCATATTTCCATCGAGCATGCAGACGCATGCGAGGAGGTTCCTAGGGATAGGTAGAAAAGTTTTTCGTAATTCCTGTCATGACCACATGGCAAATATGGACATGACACATGTGTTGTGTGTCATGACCAAATGGGAAATGTGGGCATGACACACACATTAACACCAAATATACATGGAAAACCTAGGGTCAGAAAAATCATGGTGAGAAAATGCTGCTAGGAACTACCATCCTAATCCAGCCTCATAAATATAACCATTGATTACAATATTTAAGAGCACCAACTCTAAGGAATCTTCAAATCCATGATTTAAGAACACCAATTCTAAGGAGACTACAATCCCCTGATCTAAGCACCAACTCAGTCCATTAGAGGCACCAACCTCTAAATCTTTTACAAATTCAAATATGCAAACATTTGGTTCTATTACAAACCTTAGATGCACCTCTTCAAATCATTCATAGACTACTCTTCTTACACAACATCCTCTTCTGTAATATACGATTAAAGCATTATTACCTCCACTTCTCTCATTAACAATATCACATAGCATATACGTAGAGAACATGCACTCTCCTTTTTACGACAACACAACATGCACTATTTAACATTCACATGAGAAGAAACTGCTTAACAGATTCTCAACAAATTCTACATGAGAAGAAACTATTCAACAAAATCTGAACAATACTTCTGATGAGAAGAAACTGAATCACCAACAGAAGATTATTTGAATCACAATAGTTGCATAACTATAACATGTTGGGGAAAACTAAAGATCATGAAAATCACAACTGCAGCTATCCAATAAGACTCCAACTGATCAAACTATTCACTCAACTGATTGACTTGATCTTAGAGTATGAATCCTAAAAATCCACATTTTATAGCCTCTTTTGTTACAAAAGCTTAAACTGCAGAGTTTTGGTGACCAGGCGACTGGTGTTTCATCTTCCTCATCGGACATCTAACTTCTCACCTTTTGCTTTCATTATTGGGCTTCAAACATTGGCCCTTTCGCCTTCCTTACCTGAATTCAAGCTTCTATTATTTTTCTCTTCTTTATCGGGCGTCAGACATTTGATCTTTCACCTTCTTTATTAAGCTTTTGACTTCTTCACTTTCATCTTCATGGAATATCCACGTGGCACCCTTTCCGTGGTTCTGCAGGAGGGTTTGCCCCTTTCAAAATGTGTTCCATAGAATATAGAAAACACCAAAATAGGCCACATAATCTTAGTGGGATCCATACATCACATATCTTGGCACATGTTTGTCCACTTGTCACCTTTTTTGTGGTTCCGTGGGTATGCTTTACTCCTTTGTAATTTGTTTTGTGGAATGGCAGAAAGCGTTCAGCAGGCTGTTAAATTCATTTCCTTAGCTTTTTTAGACTTCACTCATTAGACCTTTCATCCTGGCCCTTCCAACTTTCTCACCTGGTGAACTGGTAAGACCGAAACTCCAAACTCCACTTGTCTTAAACATTTTTGGGGTTTCTTTCAGTGGGCTTCCTTCCTTTCAGTCTTCACATGTGAAGGGTGAAGACTGAAACTCCGAACTCCGCTTACCTTAGACTTTTTTGGGGTTTCCTTTCTTTCAGTCTTCACTATGCGAAGGGTGAAGACCGAAACTTGGAACTCCAACTGCCTTAGACTTTTTTGGGGTTTCCTTTGGTAGGCTTCCTTTCTTTCAGTCTTCACTATGCGAAGGGTGAAGACCAAAACTCTGAACTCTGACTCTACCCATAACTTGTCCAAATTTCATTAGAACTTCACCAAATTTGAATCAGGGATACCCATTTGGGTCTTTAACATCATGAAATCATTAGTTTGGCCATACAAATTATCAAGGCAATAGCTCAATAAACTCTCCCTTACTTTGCCTTAGAAAAGCCTTTAGACATCAATTTTCTTTAGACATAAATGACAATGCCTTAGACATCAATGACAATAATGTACAACAATGACAAACTTTGACATCAATGAAAATAATTCAATAGAATATTAGAGAACTTGTCTCCATCGAGTGACAAAGTGAGCTACTAGTTCATTTAGTTCTTGTTTCATGGCTAAGAATTCTTGGATCCCTATCTTCACGAGTTTGTTCATGTCAAAATCCATGAAAAACTCTTCGATTAGTTGCCTAAATGAATGTATTAAGGCCTCAAGTAGGTGATAATACCAATCCAGAGCTATTCCTTCTATTCTCTTCCAGAATATTTTGGCAACAACCCCATCCCAAGGAAGGAGTTCTCTTATTGCGGTTTACAAGCTTTAATGTGTGAATTGGGATCACCCTCTCCTTTGAACTTTGGGAGGTCAAGTAATGGTCGAGGTAATAGAACATTTCTTATGATTAGGTCAAGTGGCTTTTTTAAGTATTCTAGGTATGTGCCTAAGAATGCACTCTGTGATTGAGGAGTTGATAGCATTAATCCCATAGGAGGGTTTTGGTAACCCAATATCATTGTCTAATTTGCTTGGTTTCCTAGCATTGCTTGATTGTTTTGATCAGGAGTGTTCCCATTCGGTAATGTTTCATTGCTCAAATTTCTTGAGTAGTAGTTGAGATAGGGGGATTCTGAGATGCCCCCTGGTCCTGTTCAATTTTGATATTTTCATACGACTTCTGTCTTCTTTCTGAAGCGTGTTGTTCTGCTTCTAGAGTTTTGATTCTTTGTACTAGCATCACAATTAGATCTGCAAGAGTGGGACCTCTAGGCACTTCCTCATTTATAGGGTTTTCCCTTCAAGTGTTGTCATGATTTTGTGTTTCTTCTTGAGCAACATTTTCTCTTTGTTCTTCCTGCAGAGCAACTTTCAATGCTTTTTGGGTATCTCTTGCCTCTTGTAAGTTTCTTTCCAACCTTCTTACTTCCTCATCAAAATGAGTACTTGAGGTGCTTGTGGATGGTTGATATGGGTGGTGGATTTTTGATCTCATTTGTATTCTTTTAGCTTTATGAGGTGCATTTGGTATGGCAAGGTTATGTTCCCATGCAGGATTGTTAAAAGATAGAGAATGCTTGGGTTCTCTTCGGTCTTGCTCATAGTCAGAGTCTTCATAATTCTTGCAATTTGAGATTGGTGCATTTGGCAAGTGGCACATACCTATTGAAAGAGGGAGTTTCTGGTTCCCTAGAGGGAACTATCCCCAAGTTTAGGTCTACTTTTGTCATATTCTGGGGTGTCATAGACACCACAGAATAAATGGAATGAGTGAAGGGAAGGTGAAAAAAGTGGAGGCAATAAAGGTGGTCATGAAGAAGAAAGTGATAATGTTTGAAACCTAGAGACAATGAGGTCCAAATAATGGTAACAGGGTGCTTCCACAATAATGGGTTACACTTTCTCATGAAGTAAAGAGTAAAATGCTTTTATTCATTCGATGATCAAAAGTGTAGATACATCCATGTATATATACTGAGAGAGTTGGTTGACAGTTATATGGTTATTTGGAACTGAACCAACCAAACTATATGGTTATATCAAACTGAACACCATATAAAACTGAACACCAAACCATAACAATGTAATGCCAACATTCCCCCCTTATTACATTGTTCTTGCAATAGTACCAAGGTACCCCCCCTTAATGCTAAAATACTCAACAAAGCTGATTACATAATATGAATACATATTTTATAGAAGATCTTCTCCCAAAGAACAAATCCTGAACCAAGTGGGGCTCCATCATGTTGTCTCATCTACCCTCAGAAAGGCATAGCTTCGAGCTATGTTCTTGAGCTCTTCAGTCCCAAGCTCTCAAATCACAAAGTCTTGAATTACTCGACAATGGACCCTAAGAGATACGATAGATCTCTGCCATGTTGTCTAGTGACTGCGAAAGGGTATAATTCAAGATCATATACTCTTTGAAACTCGCTGGACAACAATCCATATTAAGCTTAACACCAAATCCCAAACCTATCTCCAAAATAAAATCTTCACAAAATATACATTCTTCAAATTTGTCAGCTCTATCAACATCAACAAAGAAAAGCAAAACAACCAAAAAAAAAAACTCTTCTCATGCAAAGCATCATCTCAAAGCGAGAAGTTGACTTGAGATGATGGAAAATCCTCCATCCTCCGATACCGCCTTCCTCCAATATGACCCTGCTGAAAGGGCATATCCACAGAAATTAATAGCACCATCTGGTGGATCCTCATCCTCAATATCTGGTGGATCCTTATCATCTTCGATGCAAGCAAGATTTCCTTCATTTTTGAGCTTTCCTTTAAGAACATCACTAGCTCAAGTTCTACAATCCCAAGCTATGTGACCATTTTTCTTATAATAAAAATATTTGATTCTCTCTGATCTCTTGTAATTGCTTCTTCAAAATAATGCTTTCTCTTGAGGATCATCTTTTGAATCTTCTATTGTTCTCTTCTCTTCTGATAGAAGAGCAGAAATCATACCTTCTAGAGTTTGTGAAGGTATTTGACTGAGTGTAAAAACAACATTGTTGTATTTTGAAGGCAAGCTATTTAATAGGATGGCCCTAGCATCATCATCATCTATTGTAACCTTAACCTCTGCTAGCTATCTAATGAGAGCTTGCAATTTACTTATATGATTTGACATTGTGATTCCATCTTACATCTTAAACCGAAATAATTGAAGTTTTAGAGAAAACTTTGCATTAACAACTTTTGCTCCAAACAATTTATTCATATTATCCCAAATTTCGGCTGATGATTTATCCAAATCAATATGGTGTATTTTGGTGTCAAAAAGAGCAAGACCAATTATAGCCTTGGCTTTATCATCTCTACTACTCCAATCTAATAACTTATTTGCATTTATAGATGCTTTTTCCTTTCCACTTACTATTACCCATAAATTTTTATTCATTAGTTGCATTTGAATTTTCATTCTCCAAGTATGATAATTGAAACTAGAATACTTGTCTAATGGAATCTCCTTATAGATAATACTCCAAAAGATTGACTTCTTACTCAGACTTAAATATATTTTCTTATAAAATTTTGCACTTCCATACACACTTCAATACATACCAATTTGAGATGATAATGGACATCCACTTTTCTTTGATTGTCGGGTTTTGCAGACTATGTATTCCTCGTTCAAATGCCTTATGGAGAGTGCTACAAATGGCTTAGATAGAGAAACTTTAGTCCAGGCAACAACCGTTACAGCAGAGAGCACAAAGGCAATGAGAATGACTTCAATCTGCCTACAGAGGCCTCCAAACTTGATGCTTCCTTCCAAGGATGTTTCCTACACACCTCAGCAAAACTCCATTGCCTTCTATCCTATTGCCTATGTCCACTAGACTATACGTTGTCTCTTGCATCCACTAGATTATATGTTGTCTCCATAGAAATATTTATGGTAGATTGAATGCCTTGGCATTGGACTAGGCCTGTGGGAGCAGCGGAGCAGATTGCTCACCTATTCACATCTTTTGTACAGGACACAAGTTCGTTGAAATAAATCTGTAGCCTTATGCATTAACTCTAAAAGCTATTGGCATGTCCTAGTGTATCAGATGCTACACTTATCATTACATATCATTCAACTCTTCCAATTGGATTCCCTATTCACAGGAACAAAATTGTTACATGCTCTGATACCAAATGAAGTAAATAGTAAAATGCTTTTATTCATTCAATGATCAAAAGTGCAGATACATCCATGTATATATACTGAGAGAGTTGGTTGATAGTTATATGGTTATTTGAAACTGAACACCGAACCATAACAATGTAATGCCAACATCTCGGACATCCTGATTTTTACTGAAATCACATATTTTTAGAAAATATAATGATTTAAGCCTTGAAAGGTTCTATTTAAAGGATTTTAATTGAAGAGGGTTTGATCAAACCCCCTTAGATTCAAACCCCTTTGGATAGAACCCCTCTAGTTTTAAACCATACCTATAATGGAGTCTCCTCTACACCTATCAAAATGCTGATAAAAAACACTTTTGATTTACTTTTTGGGGGGTCAAATAAATTTATTTAAAATTTATGTTTTGTAAGTATGTAGTCCTTATTTATAAGCTTCCCAAAAAGTATAATTTTAAATATATTTAATTTGATTATTATATTTATTTTTTATTTCTTGTGAATGTGGGTTTTTCACTGAACATCAAGTTCTATGTTCTACACACATGGAAAATTAGTAAATTAGTGAAAAAAAATTTGAAAAATATCTATGCCCTATGTATTGATGTTCTTGTTTCAACAAAAAAAAATTGAATTTCGATACATATGGAAAAAGTTATGTTTTACAAAATATGCCTATGTCTAAATTATAATTGGTTTGACTTCAAAACTTAATTAAAAAAATATTCAACAAAACATTATAAAACCAAATGCATGCCCTATATATCAGTGTTACCAATCTAAATTCAAAAGAATCAGAATTTTATCCTTTGTAGAAAAAAAGTTATGTGCTACAGAATACACATCACTTTAAAAAAATGTTGTTTACTATTAAAAACTAGTTATCAAAGGAGACGCACAAAAATTTACAATTTAACTGCAATTTTTAAAATATATATATTTAGTATCTATAAACAAAATCTCACAAATTGCTAGTTCACATCATCTTCAAATTCCTAACGGTTTAGTGGCTATAGGTGTTAGAAAGTGAAGATTTAGTTCAAAATGTTGATTTCAATTTAAAGTTTGGCCAAAAAGTGTAACCCATTATTGTGGGATGACCCAACAGAAAAACTTAACTAGAAGGCTCTGCACTTCATGTTGGGTTCACCAAAATATGTAGTGAAGCTGACGGCATATTTAACAATGATAATGCGATCCAAGCAATGGGAACACAAACAACATAACCAAAAGGCTTTACAATTCATGTTGGGTTCACCAAAATATGTATGCTCAAAATCACAACTCAGTGGCATGGGGTGGTTGAGTTAGCTTTAGCGCACACACGGACCCTCTCTCCTTGCCACAGGCCGAACCTCCACATCACTCTCGCTCTCATGGAAGTAGCCAGTCGAAAGGATGTGAGACACAAGGGTGGTTTGGCCCGTTGGACAGCTAGACTTCATGGAGAGGGATTGACTAGTCATGGGGCCTATGTTGTTGTGCATTTGTTTGAATGCAGTGTTCTATGACCGTAGTTGTAAAGATAACTATATGACTCAAAGGTTCACTAGTCACTGTTCTCCTATTGGGGTTTCTAATGTTCCAGCATTGTGTGGGTTGACTGTTATTCTTATTGATGGTTAGATGTCGTTCATGTTGTTGGATGAGTGTTTGTTGTATCGGAAGTTGTCTAAGTCCTTTATTGTTGTTGAATGACTAATTTGTCTTGTTGTTGTCTAGGGTGGATCTCGTCTATCTTGTCGAGGATTGCCCTCACCCATTCACCTCTAAGTCCAACGCACATTCATGAGCCTAAACAAGAGAGAGATGGTTTAAGCTAACCTTGACTTGACCTAGGGTTTCGACTTAGGGTTTGTGTGACCTAAGGTTTGACTTTATTGACTTTGTTTGACCTTGTGATAAAACCAAGGGGTTTGACTAAAGTTGATTGATCTTGACCTTGTGTTGGGACCAAGGGTTTGTAAACCTTCTACACTGCTAATGTTTTTGTTCTTTTCTATTTTTATATGCATGCAAGCCTATATCAGTGCAAAACATTTTTTGTGCTTTTTTATGTTTTTGGAAATCAAAGTTCTTTTTTCTTAATCTAGGAATTAGAAATGTATGCAAGCTATGATGAAGTTACCTAATGCAATGTAATCTATGTTTTTGTTTGTTTTCTGAATATGTGGATCAATCTAATCTAAGAAAGGAAATTGCTTTTAATCTATGAATTTTGGAAATGGAAACTAATTTAACAATGCAAATCTACTTAGCCTATCAAGGAAAAAGCAACATGTATTTACTTATCCCATGAACAAAGTTTTGATTATCTAATTACTATGAAATGAAAAAAAAACATGAAGGAACTTGGAGATGTGTAAACCTCCACTACCCTCATAAAGCCTTGTATTGGCAACCTCTAATCCTCTTGCAGTAGTGGGATGATCCTCTTGGAGACAATAAGAAAAGAGAAGCAAAAGAAGCTTTGAAGCTTTGAAATGAGCTCAATGAGATCTTTATGAGCACTATGGATTGTGATGTGAGTAGTGTATGGACACCCAACGAGCTTGTATGAAAGCTAGATGAGCCAACAAATAAAATAAAAAGGCTCCTATGTCTTGTATGAGCATGAGAATTCTTGATTTGGAGAGCAATAACCTACAAGAACTGTGTGCACAAATGAAGATTTCACCTCCATTTGTGCTTGAGAGGGGGTATTTATAGGTTAGAAGAAGGGATGAGAGGTGAAGAAGAAGAATATTTAACTCAATTTGATTGGAGAGCTAACTTGGAAGACACAAGAGTGATCTAGGCTAAAATTGGAGTGATCTACCCAATAAAAGCTTATCACTCAAGAAGAAGTGAAGAAAGAGGAATGCATGGGAATGCATGGGTTGATAACTAAAGATGAAAAAGAACTAAATATGCATGTGTGGGTGCATGAAATAGTTATCTCTATCTTTGGCATAATATTCCATGCAAACAGGAAGAAAAACGAGCAAAAATAGAGCTATTTTGAGCTAGAAACTTAAGTGAACTTGTGGCTAGAAACACGACAGGGTCACCCCTTTCACCAGTCAGGTTTGCTCAGGGGTGACCCATGGGAGACCCTCAGAGGAGGGCACCTGGGTGAGAGTCCATGGTGGGAGATGGAAGAGGAGGTGAAAAGAAGGGGATCTGCCTCCAAAAATAGGTCAATCATGTGTCAAAATCCAAATCTCCACTTGCAAAAGTAGGATCTCCTAGGGGAGATTTGGATTGGTTGAGTGAAATTGAAAATTGAAAGTTGGAGATGGTTTGGGAAACCTCTAGGGGTGGGAATGGATGAAAAACACTAGGGGAAAGGTGAAAACACACCTACAAAACACATACAAGGCTTAGGAACAAGGTCACAAGCATAGGAAACACAAATCGACAAGTGTCAAAAAAGTGTCGAAAGTGAAGAGAGAGAAAATGACAAAGGGGAAACAACACGAGGAGAAAGAAAATATATGTCACTAGGAGAATTACTGCTGAGAGGATGCTATTTCACACTTACATGTACGTGACAAGGATTGTGACTCATCATAGGGATCCTCGTGGAGGTTGTGCTTGATTTTGGTGCTTATAGAGACTTTGAAACGAAATCAAGCAATAGGGATGCATCACCTCTACAGGGGGAGAACAACACGGGTGAATAAGACTACTCAAATTTTTGTATGTTTGATATTATATAGAATTATTGTATAGACTATGTAATAGTGGTAGACAATGGCTAATAGATTTCTAGATAGATTCAAAAGGACTTGTAGCAAACTGATATTCCATATATAATACAACTCCCATATAGGGGAGATTTAGATTATGTACCCTCTTCATGAGCAGCCAATTCAGGAGATTTTTTGGTTTCATTTTAAACAAAAGGGAGTGACCCCCAAAAGGTCACAATTCACTCATCAAAAAAAGGAGGTCAAATATATTTGTGAAATTAAAAAATAAATGAAATATTCACATTTTTCTAATTATTTGCAAGTGAAACATTTGGAAAAGAATTGCAAAAATTGTGTTTACAATTTTGGAATGTTTTGAAGGACAAAATATTTGGTAAATGAATTTTGGATTGATATTTTGCAGAGGAAATGGGAAATAAAAGAACAAGGAAAAATAAGGCTATGTGGTCATATTTAGCAGAAAAGGAACACAATATAACTGAAGAAAGGGTGCAAAGATATTTCTGAAAAAAAAGGTATGTATTTTTTAATTTGTATAAAATGTTTAAAAAATATTAGATTTTTATTTATCCCTACTTCCTCGACTCTAGTTTACAACTTTAGATTTGGATTGATAAATATTATATTTGTATTTATCCATAATTTGGTTTATAATTTTAGATTTAGTTTTAATAAAAATTAGATTCTTACATGTTCTACATTCATCTAAATTTCAAATTCTACATAAATTCCAAATAAATTCTCTAGGTTAAATTCACTAGTTCCTCTATAAGGTTTGTATATCTTTCCCCTCCTTCCTCAACTCTAGGGTTTAAATATAGTTTCTAGTTTTAGATTTAATTTTAAAGTAGAATTAGATTCATAGATGTTCTACATTTAGATCTAAATTGTCTAGGTTAAATTCACTAGATTCCCTAGTTTCTCTCTAGGGTTTGTATCTCTTTACCCTACTTCCTCAACTCTAGAGTTTGAGTAGATTTTCTAAATATAGATTTAATTTTAATACAAATTATATTCCCACATGTTCTACATTCATCTAAATTTCTAAACTATCAACCACCAAAAAGAGATATCCATGCACATTTTTCTTATCATAGGTAAATCACCTACAAAATCTATCACTATATTTTCACATGATAGTGTTTGGATTTGAAGTGGTTGATACAGTCCTAGTTTCTAATTACTTTGCTTAATAACATGTCACCTCAAGTACAACGTTGAACATAATTAGCATCATCACCTAATTAATGTAATACTACAAATTAGATATGGTTTAGTGGCCCCAAAGTTCCCATCCACCTTAGGGGTACATGCACCTTAATAAGACTAATCTCTTCCCTTTTAGAATGCACAACAAACCCAACTTGAAGAGAAAACCATTCTTCACATGAAAATTAGTCTTATGAACAAATTTATCTTTCTTACCTTCTTCAATCTACTAATATGACTCTCCAAAATCCTATTTATAGACATAATCCCTCACATATACTTAACTTGAAAAGGGCTCAAGAAGATAAAAAGTATTAACTACCAACAAAAATGATGGTATTGAAGAAAAATCAGCTTGAGCTTATTATTTACACCTCTTTTATATTTTATGACTAAGTGGAATTGTTCAAGAAAGAATGTCCCCTTGTAACATGGTGTGCTTTCTCAACCTTCTATTGATCTTGTAAGCATTGTAATGGTCAATGGTCCATTTAAGCAATGGTCTCTTTAAGGTTAACAACTAGTGCTTCCAATTTTTCACCACTTGCACCAAAATCTCTTTGTCATAGGTGAAATACCCAAGGACAAAACCATGAAACACTTCTAAATAGTAACACACAAGCTTACCTCCATGCATTAGAATAAAGTTCCCATATAAGATAGTGATTAACATCTATCTACACCTCAAATAATGTTTCAAATTTTAAAGAGGTAACATGAGTGTATTTCTTAGTTTATTGTTTAAATCCTTAAATGGTTTTTGTTCAATATTACCTACCTTGATTCTCTTTCCATGAATAAATTTTATTGCATGTATAGGTGTAGCTATAATTTAGAAAAGATTTAACAATTTTTTTTAATATTAAGATACCCATACAAAGCTCCTTATTTTGATGATGCTTGTAGTCCATTAGGCCAATTCATTTAGCCTCTACTTTTGATGGCTTTATATGAACCAATCCATTCCAAACAACATTAACAAGACTAACCATTGAAATTTTCTCAGAGAATTCACATTTTTAACCATTCAAATGAAGTACGTTCTCTTTTGAAATCAATAATACCTTCTCTAAGTGTGCAACAATTTCCTCATGTATTTTTAGCTAAAATTGAGAATTTCATCCAGGTATTAAAGGTATCACATACTCTTAAAAATGAGTGTGTAGCACTTTATTCATAAGCCTCATTAAGGTTGTCATAACTAAATTGAAAATTCTTGGTTGAATTTGTTGCTAAACCTTTTTTCTCTAGATCTCTAGAAAATCATGTTACTATTTTGCAACAAAACTCCTTCAAATCTTCTCAAAAATTAATTGTTTAAAAATTGTGTAATGATTTCTAAGGTTCTCTAGATATTTGTAACATAGTTCTATAATTTAATCCTAGGGATCATGTACACTTTTAGATTTAATTTTAATACTAAAATTAGATCCTACATGTCCTACATTCATCTTTCATATATGCATGGAAAAGTAGTATTTCTTTCCCACATCATGGGCACCACATCTTGGATTCAATCTTGTATGTTATCTAAATAATTTAAAATGATATTCAAGTCACCTCAAACTATCTTTGTGCACCTATTTATGCTACCATTATGCAAGTATATATAGACATGAGGAAAATGATGCTAGAAATACATGTTTAATTTTATATTTGAGAGTAAATGGAAAAATAATGCTATACATTCAAGATCATATTTAATATTATATAATAGAGAATGATAAAATTTTAAAATTTTAAAATTACAGTATATTGGAAATGAGTTTATATATCCATCCCTTAAATATATTCTAAAATCTTCTCTTTTATATGATATGTGTAGAGGCTCAACATATAAGAACAGGGCTCAACATATAAAAAATGAGTAGAAGTCAAGCCTAATTTAGATACCGGAGCAGAGGAGGCCCAACCACATAGTTAATGTCAGGTAGGAGGCTCAATCACACACAATTGATGTCAAGGAGGAGGCCTAACCAAACATTGATGTTGGAGAGGGGTCAAGATCGATTCCTTCTATAGATATGCATATGAATCTAATTAAATAGGTTAAGAGAAAAATTTCTTACAAAAATATAGATGATTTACTTGAAATGGATATAGAGAAATTGAAATTTTATGTTGAACAACCTAGTCAAGTTACTAAGAGGTCATTGAATAGAAACTCAAAGTAAATACTTGAGAAGCATTTCAAACATTGTGATACACTTGGTCAAGCCCAACTATTATCAAGCATACTTCTTTGTGATAAAAGATCCATTACAATTCATGGGTGTAGATTTCACAAAAAAAAGAGGAAAATACACCTAGAAAAAGATATTGTTCAAAATGTTACAAAAGGTTTGAGTTCCATTGGCCAAAATTCTTGATCAGTTGATAAGAGCATTTCAAGAAGAGTGATGTTGACATTTATTTTAAGTCCACAAATGCCAAGAAAGCATCAGATCTCTTCACTTTCAAGTGAAATTGGCTTAAGTAGAAATACACTAACAAGATATGTGAAAAGGAGAAAGGTTTTGGATGATAGTATGCAGAAGGCAATTGGGCAATGATGTGTAGGGATCTTCATTCTAACAAGATTGAAGATGGTGTTAGGAAGTTGATCTTAAATTTTATTAGGACTAAGGTGTCATCAACCTTGTAAATCCTATGTAATTAATTACTCCTAATATTGTTTGTAAATCACCCATAAGGGATGAAAGGTTTCACCAGCAGTGGTCTTGTTTTAGCTACATGTTTATATTTGATCCTCAACACTAATTGTAAATCTGGACGATTCATCATTAGGTCACAGATCTACTAGTCTATATTATGTTGATTTTCTTGCCCTATAAGGAAACCCCCTTTTATAAGGATATTTGTACTACTTTTTTTATCAGAGTTGAGAGTAACAGGTGGTGCTAGATTGAAGACTGAAGAAGGAAAGGAAGTACATGTATTGTAATCTCATATTTGAAGATAATACAACTTGGAGCCTCTTTTCTTGGTGGATTTTTTTACCTGAAAGGGTTTTCTCCATGTTACATATTGTGTTATGTGTTTAGTTATTAATGCATGTTATTTCTATGTAGTGGGTTTTATTTCTATTACAATCTCCATTGATTTACATTGTTTAGAGGACATAACTAAGGTTTGAATCAGATTTTTGTTGTGTGGTTTACACCTTCATTTTTAACATTTGGTATCAGAGCCTGGCTAGTTTTGATTCTTGGGTGGTAGTGTGAAGGATTTTTAGTTGTAGTGGGAGATTTGGTTGCTATTTATTTGTAGATATTGTGTAGATATCATGGCTTCATCCACTATTGCTTCTACCTCTCGATTAGACATTTAAAAGTTCAATGGCATAGGGTACGTGTAGTGCCCCTCAACTTATCATCTTTTGGACTGATGTTTGCTTAGTAGTACTGGACATTTTGACAGTATTTTAAGACCGTTGATGATGGATTTCTAGTTATTTTGCTATTTCAGTATGAACCTAATTATTATGATAACAGATGTTGATGTTAGATTATGTCATTATATGCTTTACAATTTGATAAATGAACTGATGTTTTAAATGCTTTGATGTTATTCATTATATGGGATTGGAAGTTAGTTGATCATTTTATGTCGTAGATTAGTAATATGATATCTTGTTCAATTTAGTTGATTATTATTTATAAACGTGAATGGAACAGTGTTGTATTACTCGTTCTCGAGTACCCTACCTCACTGTGATTTTCATTCACGATAGGACTGCATGTGATGTATATGTATATCTTGTTATGGTTAACTGTGCATTGCTGCAGGATGCAGGTACTAGGCATCGACTCCACCTGATTACAGGTCTGAGCGTGCCTTCGCCAATGGATTAGTTGGTTGGAGTTAACATGAGGTCCCTAGCCAGTGTTCCTTCGTCGTCAGTTTTTCCTTGTGGTTATTGGTTGTCATTCGCCCATGTCTTGCTGTCAGGTAATACCGTATCTTGGAGTCCAATGAGTTCTGCAGGTGTCTAAGTATGTGTGGTGAGGTTGTGCTTTAATTAGAATTATTCTACGGAAGAGTTTAAGTGTTGTTAAATGGGCATAATACCCTTAGTTGTCGATTTTAGCTATAAATAAATTATTATTTTAATAGAAGTGTTGTTGATAAATAAAGTTGTGAGAAGTTTGTATTATTCGATATAATATTATTTATAATAAATATTTAAATAAATAAATAGATATAGCCACGCTTGTAAATTGTGTTTCACAACTAGATTAATAAAATAAATTATAGGATAGTACAAAATTATTGATAGTTGAAATAGTACTACTCTATTAATGACAATATTTTGGGGTCGGTTATAAAGAGAAATAATAATAAAATAAAGTAGCTTATGATTGGGAATCATTAAATTAAATTAAAAAAAAATACATATTCTTAAAAAAAGAGTTACACGGAATCACGTGTCAAGCCCTAGGAGAAGAGAGAGAGACTGAGTTATAAAAGAGCTGGAGGGGCATCAAGGAGAGCATCACAGGGGTAAGGAAAGAAGCAGCTTGGAACTGCAACAATTGGAGCGGGTTCGTCGCGGTGATTTGCGAAATCAGGTTCCGTCGAATGCCTTATCTCTGAACTTCCTTTCAATCTACAAATGTGGTTATAGTTTGTTTGATTCCGCATAGTTTGGTAGTCTGTCCTTTCTGTGTGTGATCAGCATCCTCTCTTAGGGTTTAAATACATCGTTTCTACTCAAGGATTCTGTAAGTCGCCTTGTATTCACTTGATTTCCCTAGTTGCGTACCTTTTTAATCTGCCCTCACATCTGTAAATGAAGCTCCTTTGTTCGAATAGACCTGGTTAATGTTTTTGTGTCTGAGGATCAGTGAATCCTCTTGTTCCTGTTGACCTTACCTACCCGCCTACTGATCACATGAATCACTACAAGTTTCAATGCTAGGGCGAAATTGGAACTGCACTGTGATTGCCTTATTATTTTTGACTTGGCTGAATCTCGAAAACCTTGTTGTCACGCCACTTCATGTGTACTGTTTTGCTGCTTGTGTGGGCCGATCATATGAGGTAGTTCGCTGTCAGGATATCAATCGTTGTGAACAAACCTGAAGCCTTGATATCCCGTCTTCCTCTAGGGTTGTGAAACGATATCCTATGTATACTGTTTTGTGTGGTTGGCATTGTTCTGTTTGGGGACCGACGATGATAGGTGGTTCGCTGCCTGGATGTCACTCATTTGAAATGGGAGACTGAATTCTTCTTTTTCTTAGCTATTTTGCTTAGTATTATTCCTTGCTCACGAGATTAGCCACTCTATGGCTGGAGAGATCGTATCCCTGTCATTGTCGTTAGGGGAAGTTCCTCTGTATATTTCTGCACTCGTCCGTTGTGATACTAGCCGTTAGGGCTAGGCGTATATCTACCAGGAGCAGAAAGGGATATGACACTGTCCGCTGCTGTTTCCAGGGTTTATGAGGTTGTTCGTTGGCCGATTAAACCTTGCCAAGGAGGTCTCTGTCAATCATTCAAGACTAAGGGACGATGCTGTATGTTGACCGTCCACTTTATAGTATGGTTTACCATGAGTTCGCTTGCCTTTCAACAAATAGGAACCTTCAAGCTGAGCGAACCCTAACCTGTAGAATGGCAACGATTCCAAGCTTCAGGGGATCGCTTGCACCAGGGAATCGAGCCAATTCTCCCACATAGATTTAACTGGTGTCTTAATGAAAGGATTAGAGTGTCCTCATGATCGCCAGCTCGGGAAAAAGGTCGACCATGTGTTTAACTATATCCTGCAATCTTTTAAGCTTATGGAGCGCTGTACAGTCAACTGCCACCTTGTGTATATCAGCAATCACAATTTTTTTTAACCACCGCAGATTTAGCTGGGTCTCAATATTAAACTTTAGGATATGCATATGAGATGAATAACACAGCGGCGACATTTGCCTTGTCTTTTCTGCTATTAAACGGCTCTACCAATCGTCTAAATGACGCTACAGTGGCTAACAGTGCGAGCTGTGGTTTGAGCAGTGGCATTCCTTTTTAGACCTTTGCTTCCTTTGGATCTGGAAAGTTTAAAGATCATTTGGATTGTAAGCGAACATTAGTTTTAGAAGGGGGTCCAGCGTTTGACAAACTACATTAGTCTAATCATGTTTAATATTCCTTGTAATACATCTGGTTGGAGTTTCCATGTGGACGTCACATCCCAGTTCGCATTCTTGCTCTTGGCACTGGTCTTCAAACAAACAATTTGCACTACCCACACAGACCTAGCAGGTACCTTAATGGCGAGGTTAGGATGCTCATTAGAGCCACGCCATCTGTAGACTCCAAAGTTCTTAAAATGATGATTCCTTATTGGAGAGCTGGGAGAAGTTTCTTTCTGTCTAACTGTGGCTTCCAGCTTGATGCTTGCCGGTAGATATTCTTTAAGGATTTCAGTCCATTTTATATTTTTTTTTCTGTGTGCCATTTAATCTGCCCTTCGATAGAGTTGTTTAAGGGAAGCACAGAGTTTAGTGCAGCGTTTTAGGTCCTAAGTTTATATCCATATGTGAATTACCATCACCAAGAAAATGCAGTCATGCAATGAGCTCTGAAACTCTATTGAGCAGGATAGATGCTGGAATTAGATCATCAGTATTCTATAGGCTCACTGATAAGGCAACCACAAGATTGAGATCATCTACAGTAGATAACGGAATTGTTGTATCTAAGCAATGTTCATTCACCTTTCTATGCCATTTTACCTCAAGCACATTAATACCTTAAGAGAATATATTTACTCTGCGCTCGGAGGCAATAGAGAGTCAAATATTATAATTGGCTGAGTGATACATTTAGGTAAATCGTCGGAATTTATTGGTTAAACTATTTCAGTTTTCTAAAAGAAACCTTTGATTGAGCTCGCTAGAATGTCTGTAAGGCCGATAACAAACATCTCATGATTGAAATTGCCTCGTGTGATTGCCGTTCAGTCGTAAGGTATCTCTCTTAGCGTTATTATCCTTAATAGAATAAAGCTAACCGGATAAGATTGAAGGAAAGTTTATAAGTTCATATCTGGATTTAACTGGTTCTTATATCAATTATGGTGATGATTTAGTTAATCAACCTATTTATCTTTTGAAGCAAAATAAAGTTTAGTTGGAGATATAGTTGCATGGTATTAGTTTAATTGTTGTAATTTAATGTCATTTTAATACAGAAGTGTTTACATTGAACAAAGAAGAATCGTAGGGTTGACTTTGGAACTGTATTTTATGGTATAAGTTAAGTATTTCTGTTGTTTGTATAGAGTCAGTTTGAGAGTGGATAAACCCGAATTCCAGAGGCAAGTTGTCAATGTTGAGTATTTGCAACTTGTGTATTGTTGTTTTTGTAATTACGATGTAATAGCGTTTATGTGTTTTCAAGCAAGGTATGAAGTATATTGAGGTTCTGTCAAGGTTGAATGTTGTGTCTTGTATAGTAATGATCTCAGGATGAAATATCAAACCTCTTGTGCTCTTATTGTACCATTTTGTCGGAAGGAGAGATCTGAAATCTATAAGAGGATAAAGCATTGTAATGTTAATAGTGTTGGATAACAATTGATGTTATGATTCTGTTTTGATGCAAGAGGGTTCATGCCTTGCAGTGTATATATATTCATGTTTTGTTATAAGTTTTGCATGATGTTTTAAGGTTTACTAGGTGTTGGGAAGGAGAGTGGCTTTCAACGTGGGGCCGGCGACCAAAGTGGCAGTCAGGATAACTCGTTGGAAGTAGATTAATCAAGTGATAACCTAAAAATTAACTAGGGGGTTAAGGGTAGATTTCACATTAATAAGATTAATGGATTCCTCTCCCATGGCCTGTAGTGCTTGTTTAGACTAAGGATGGGTAGAGAAGGCCTGGTCGGCATGATTGACTTCCTTGTCCTCACGAAAGGAAGGTCGATTCCGCATGTGTCACCCTATGGGGCCGGCGCCTAGTGAGAGGCTGTTAGGATAACCCATGTTAGGACCGTGCGATGACACTCTCCCTACTACAACCTAGCATTCCTTGTTCGATCTCTCCTCATTTGTTTTGTGTCGCCTCTGGAAGTGAAAGTTAAAGTTAAGTTAAGACATGTGGTGTTGTATTATTATTGCCATGTGCTGTATTGGCGTTGGTTGTCCTTTGTTCTTGTTGTCTTTCGTATACCTGACTGTCAGTGTTTGGGACCTCATGTTAACTCCTAGCTCGGGGGGGTGGACCTTAGGGTTCCACATGGTCGGGTGGAAGAGCTATTTTATCCATTGGTTCTCTCGTCAGGATCTTATGCAGAAAAAGGATTTGTTTCAGTTGTACTTGTTTCAATGATGATGATGTAAGTGTACAACCTTGTACCAGATTTATGTAACAGAATATTCTTTATGTATGTAACTTTAGACGTAGACTAAAAGTGGCAATGTAATGATGTCTTGATGTACTTATATGAAAGCATTTCAGTTATGTATCTTATCATGCTGATTCTGTTATCTGATGTTTGCAATGAATGTGAATGAGTTATTTATTTGAAAAGGAATTTGGATCAATTACTGATGTATGTTAATTTATGTTAGTTGATTCGTTAAGTGATGCAGCCTTGGTCCCTTAGAGAATATGTTGTAATTAGTTGTGTTAACTTTATCAGTTTTTAAAAAAAAAAAAAAATTCCTGTTTCATATTGCATAAATGTGTATTCTTTAAGGCGTTCAAGGCGGGCGTTATAGTACGAATTGTGGAAGATGAAAATGGAGGATTTTCTAGAAGAAATAAACCAGTGGTTGGTTTTTACAAAAGAGAAGAAACCCAATGATGTCACTCATGATGAGTGGGAAACATTGGATAATACATGCACGATGTACAATCTGGGGTTGTGTCTTGCAGATTCTGTTCTATTGAATGTTGCGAGTGAGAAGTCTGCACATAGCTTGTGGAAGCGTCTAGGCAAGATCTATCAAGCCAAGAGTATGGTAAATAGGCTTTATTTAAATCATAAGTTATTTTCCATGAAAATGAAAGATGGTGAATCGCTTGCAGAGCATTTGAATTCATTTAATTTGATATTGAGTCAACTAGCATCTATAGATGTTGAGGTGAATGAGGAAGATAAATGTATTCCTTCTTTCTTCTTTTCCTGAGTCATGGGAGAATGGTATTTTGGCTATCATTGCTAACCTCACAGATTTGAAGTTGAATGCTCTTGTTTCAGTTCTACTATCACATGAATTGAGGAAGAAAAGTTAGAATAGTTCAGGGGATGCTCTTAGTGTTAGGAGAAGGTCTATGGAAAGAGGACCAAAAGGAGATCAGAAGGGGTCTAAAGACAAGTATAAGGTCCATTCAAAGACTCCTCGAAAGAAGAACAAAGTTAAGTGTTGGAACTACGGAAAGAGAGGACATGTGAAAAAGGCATATAGAAACCCGAAGAAATAATGGGATTCCACTACTGATAAGTCTTCAAATGCAGGTGATGAGGTTTTACTTTTTGCATGTAATGTTGTTTCTCATGATCATTGGTATGTTGACTTAGGATTCTCATACCACATGACCCAGCATAAAGAATGGTTTTCCACATACAAAGTGTATGATAGAGGAAATGTGTACCTTGGGGATAACTCTACATATCCTATTGTTGGACGAGGGAAGGTAATGTTGTGTTTTAGTGATTAGAGCATTAAAACTCTCCCTGGTGTTTTGCATGTTACTGGATTGGCTAGAAATTTGATTTCTATTTTAAAGTTGAATGATTTGAGAATGCATGTGACATTTTATAAGCATGGTCGTAGATTGGTGAGAGCAAACTTGGTGGTAGCGAAGGCGAAAAGATTGGGAACTCTATTTAAGCTAGAAGCCACTATTGTTTTTAATGCCTCTTATGTATCTGAGGCTAATACTAAAAATACATGTATGCTGTGGCACCATAGATTGGGCCACATAAGTCAGTCTGGTTTAAAGACTATCTTAAATAAAATATCCTATTCTGATGAAAGTTTTAAATTTTGTGAACATTGTGTGTTCAAAAAACATAATAGATCTCCATTTCCTTCAAGCAATAATAAATCTAATGATAAATTGAAACTTATTCATTCATATGTTTTTGGTCCAATGGATGTTGAATCAATTAGAAAATCTAGATATTTTATTTCCTTCATTGATGATGTCTCAAGGTTTACCTAGATTTATTTTATGCATCACAAATCTGAAGTTTTCACTAAGTTTAAGGAATTTAAAGCCTTAGTTAAAAAATAATTAGATTATAAAATAAAGGTTTTGAGATCTGACAATGGAGAGGAATACTAAACATTCTAAGGAATTTGATGAATCTATAAGCATGCAGGTGTTAGACAGAAAACTACTCTGTATACTCCACAATAGAATGGAGTGGTAGAAAGGATGAATCAGACAATAATGGAAAGAGTTAGAAGTATGTTGAGTGAATCGTAGTTGAATAAATGTTTTTGGGCAGAAGCAGTGTGTACTGCAAACTACTTGATTACCAGATCTCCATGTAAGGCTCTTGTTTCAATGCCTTATGAAATGTGGATAGGTAAGAAACCTTCTATTTCACATTTAAGGGTATTTGGCTGTGAGGCTTATGTTCATGTGCCTAAAGAAAATGAACTAAGTTGGATTTCATTGGATATGGTGATAATGTAAAATGTTATAAGCTTTAGAATCCTCTAACCCAAAAGATTATCTATACTAGAAATGTTATTTTTAGGGAACTTAGTGTTATTTTAGAACTTGAATAGCCAAAGGAAACAGAAGAAAAGGTGAAGAGGGTGCATTTTGAATTAAAGCACGAAGATGCACCTCAGGAAGAACATAATGATGGATTGGAGGGTGAAGAAGTAGAAGAAGACTCAAGTGAAAGTTCTGATGAGGAAGAATCTATTGTGACAGAAGAAGTTGGTATAGATGAGCATGTAGAAGAACTTGAAGAGTCTATTACTCCACCTCTAAGAAGATCCACAAGACAATGGAGCCCAGTTGATAGGTATAGCCCACCAGATTTATGTTGTGTATTTTCTTTATTGAGTACTGACGATGAGCCTAGATCCTATAGGGAAGCTATTCATGCAGATGATAGTGAGTCTTTGCAGTTAGCCATGCAGGAGGAGATGATGGCTTTAGAATCATGCAACACTTGGGATCTTATTCGTTTGTCCAAAGGAAGAAAGGCCATAGGTTGCAAGTGGGTCTTCAACTAGAAAGAGTTTGGAGTAGATGGTTCATTGGAGAAGTACAAGGCTAGACTGGTAGCCAAGGGCTACTCCCAGAGAGAGGGAGTTGATTTTGGTGAAATTTTCTCTAATATTGCTAAATTAACTTATATTAGATTTCTCTTATCCATTGCTACAGCTCTTGATTGGGAAATAGAGAAAATGGATGTTAAGATTGCATTCTTGCATGGAGATCTTGAGGAAGAAATTTACATGCAATAGCCTACAAGTTTTGAGGTAAAAGGGAAAGAACATTGGGTTTGCAGATTGAAGAGGTCTCTTTATGGTCTGAAACATTCCCCCAGAATGTGGTACTAGAAATTTGATTCATTTGTGTTGAAATTGGGTTATGTTAGAAGTGAGGAAGATTACTATGTTTACATTCATTGTATTGATGATTCTATTTTGATTATTGCATTGTATGTTGATGACATGTTATTTTTTAGCAATACTAAGGGTATGATCAATGACTTGAAAGCCCAAATTTTAGGTGCATTTAAAATGAAGGATCTTGGAGCTTCCAAGTATATTTTGGGGATGGATATCAAAAGGGATAGAGGTAACAGAAAGCTTTGGTTGTCTCAGAGTAAGTATGTGAATACCATTTTGCAGAGATTTAGTATGCATGACTGTAACCCAGTTAGAGTTCCTTTACCCATTGGTACTAAGATTTCATTAGATATGTGTCCAAAGAATGAGGATGATTTAGAGGATATGTCTAGTGTGCCATATGCTAGTGTTGTAGGGAATTTGATGTATGCAATAGTTTGCACTAGACCAGATATTGTCCAAGTAGTGGGAGCTTTGAGTAGATTTATGTCTAACCCTGGTAGACAACATTGGAATTATGCAAAGAGGGTATTTAGATATTTAGCAGGTACTCCTAATTATTGTTTGGTTTATTCTGGTACTGAAGTGCTGATAAAACTTTTGACATACAGGGATTTGTTGATGCAGATTGGGAAGGTGACTTGGATAGTTGAAGGTCCACTAGTGGCTATGTGTTTACTTTGTTTGGTGGAGTAGTGAGTTGGATGAGCAAAAGGCAGCCCACAGTTGCTTTATCCACCATTTAAGTAGAGTATATGGTTGCTACCCATGTCTCTAAGGTGGCAGTTTGGTTGAGGAGATTGTGTACAAGTATTGGTTTTGATTGTAGGATCATTTAGATTGGTTGTGATAGCCAGAGTGCTATTTGTTTGGCCAAGAATCCTATGTATCATGCTTGGACAAAACATGTTGATGTATAGTATCACTTTGTTCGAGAAATGGTTACAAATAGATAGATTGAGATGAAGAAGGTAGACAATCAGGAGAATGTTGTAGATGTTTTGACTAAGCCTGTGAGCATAGAGAAAATTGGCTGGTGCAAAGAGGCCATGGGCCTTACTTCTAGTACCTGATTATTTTATGGTTTTCCTATGGGTATTTACAATGTATGATGTCAAGTGGGAGAATGTTAGGATTAAGGTTCCATCAACCTTGTAAATCCTATGTAATTAATTACTCCTAATATTGTTTGTAAATCACCCATAAGGGATGAAAGGTTTCACTAGTAGCGGTCTTGTTTCAGCTACATGTTTATATCTAGTCCTTGATGCTAATTCATCCACGACGAGGGGTCGCAAGGGGTTTCCCCCTACAAGGAGTCTGGGGGCATCATCCCCCCGATAGGGGGTCTAGGGTTGTGCACCCCGGCGGGGGTTTGGGGGCAGCACCCTCGAAACCACATTTTATTTATATTTTATCATTGTAAATCTAGACCGTTCGTCATTAGGT
The DNA here is from genome assembly GCA_027924645.1 of Cunninghamia lanceolata. NCBI lineage: Eukaryota > Viridiplantae > Streptophyta > Pinopsida > Cupressales > Cupressaceae > Cunninghamia > Cunninghamia lanceolata. The sequence continues at coordinate 10,180,139 of BSBN01001272.1, read as the reverse complement.
CACATATCTGACGGTCGATATTATGTTAGTTTTCTTACCCTAGAAGAAAACCCCCTTTTATAAGGATATTTGTATTACATTTTTATCATAGTTGAGAGTAACAGGTGGTGCTGGATTGAAGATTGAAGGAGAGGAAGTGTATGTATTGTAATCTCATTTTTGAAGATAATACAACTTGGAGCCTCTTTTCTTGGTGGAGTTTTTTACCTGAAAGGATTTTCTCCATGTTACATATTGTGTTATGTGTTCAGTTGTTAATACTTGTTATTTCTGTGTAGTGAGTTTTATTTCTATTGCAATCTCCATTGATTCTACATTGTTTAGATGACATAAATAAGGTTTGAATCAGATTTTTGTTGTGTGGCTTGCACCTTCATTTCTAACAAATTTTTGGCATGGTCATTGCTCATCCTTCCTCAAATAGTAGAGATGTTATCAAACATAGGATTGGGCCAAATAATTATGAACTACATACAAAAAATTGGTTAGACATAACACAACATTCATGAGATGTATGTGACATTTTTTTATGCAAATTCTTATATAAAGATTGGGCAAACAATGTTTGAAATATTAAGGCCATGGTATGTGAAGGAAAACAAAGTTTTTAAAACTTCTTGTTGTTGTTACCATATTGAATTTGATCTTTACAGTATCAAGTGTTTTGATAGATTAGAGAAGAAAGTGATGGTATTGAAAATGCACTTCTTAAATGGGTAAGTTAATTCATAGCATCCATCTTATGTGATTAATCTACTAATGATGCAAATGATCCAATTAAATACATAAAAGAAATTTGCAAAACATGTGGAAATTTGACTAAAATTCCTTTGAGAAATGAAGATATAGACATGATGAAGATGCTAAATTGCAAGAGTTACAAGTACATAAAGTTTGAAACAAAATTTGGGAAAGAATCCACAAGGTTAGATAGATAAAAGAGGAACTTCCTATTGGAACATTTGTGGAAAATTTTCATAAATTGATACAACCATACATACATCATGCATTTTTTGCTAAGTGGAAAGAAAAAGAGTTTTAGTTGTTAAGAGATACTTTTCCACCTAGAACAGTTTTATCACTAATGGACTTTGTAGAAAATTACTCTTTTACCCATCAAAAGGAGATTCAAACACAATATTATTATTCAGAGCATGTCACTATTATGGTGCATGTGTGTTATTGAGACATGCACAATTGGATTTGGATGGTGTTGAGAGTGCATATCTACAAAGAGTCATCAAGAAATAATATCACTTTTATATTAGTGATGATAAAGAGAATGACACACATTTTGTAGAGCATTTCTTTGAGAAGTTTTTTGAAGATTTGGCAAGAAGGGCTATGAAAATTGAAAAAAAAATTGTATGGTCAGATGGGTGTGCATCACAATTCAAATCATTAAGGCCATTTTATGCACTTTGTTCATATCATCAACATGACAATATACCACATGTTTGGAGTTTTTTTAGAGTGGGCATGAAAAGGGTGAACATGATGGTGTAGGAGCTTGCATCAAATGTGCTCTAAGACAACATAAAATGAATTATGAGAGAGATCGTATAAATGATGCACATGATGTTGTTGAATGGTGTAAGAAATAATTCACATATGAGGTCGGCACACCTTTAGGGAGGAACCCACCTCCAAATAGAGTGTTCTGGGAGATATCAAATATGTATTGTTTGAAAAAAGTTTGACTTGTTTGATATTTGCCTAATATTCATTTTATTTGATTGTGATTATAGTTTTATAATTTCAACAAAATTATAATTGTAAATCATATTTTATGTATATATATAATTTGTAGGTGTGGTTAGAAGAAAAATGCATGGGTGCAAGAGGGTAGAGAATAAAAGATCTTTGCATTGTGTCATGAGTACATATATCCACACATGGACATTGTGTACTAGGGATACTCTTATTTTTGTTATGACTACATGTTGGGAGATTATGAGAATTACAAGAGCCAACAACGTGGATATGTCAATGAATGAAATTTGGTGCCACTAGTTGCTACGGACACATATGATGAAGATGAAGACAAAATCTTTGTTGATCTCAACTGATTATGACCACATTTCAAGATTGATTAAAAAATCTATATGTATCATGCAACTTGTAGTTCAATTTTTTAATTTTAAATGATAAAATTTAATTTTAATTTGGTTCTTAAATATTAGAATTCATCATATATTCTAATTTATCTACATTTCATTGTGGTGCAGGAGATGTTTTTGTAGTCATAGTAGAGGATGGAAACATAGAAGGTGTTAGTTATTATTTATTACATTGCACAAAAGAGAGGATGATGTTAACAAAAACAAAAACAAGCGATGGAATGTTGTTTCCCATAGGTTCAGTTGTAGTGCAAGGGACATATCTCAAACAAGTCAAAATTGTTCAAAGTAGGATTCATTTTGTTGATTACCAATCTCACAACATGGTGTATCATTATAGTCACCTATTAATTGCTACTAGGTTGTCTCTTCATCAAGTTCCACATAAATGTGAACATCATAAGTGGAGACTAGATAGAGATGACCATCAGAAAATATTACATGTTATTGAAGAGTGAGCTAAACCTATTGATGTTGTATGAAAAAAATGAAAAACGTTCATTTCATTTTAGGTATTCATTAGACCTGCTATGATAGAATATTGCCTTAGGTAGAAACTAGGTGTCTTAGGTCTACTAGATATCAAGTGTCTTACATGTAAAACTTTTTAATTATTTTAATTTATGCTTCAACAGTTCTTTCATTTAATTTTAATTTCAATGGTTCTTAAAAATTTTAGAATTCATGATCTCTAGTTTCTAATTTTTTTACATTTCATTGTGGCGAGAGATTTATTTTTTCAATCGTGTAGCTTAGAGGATTTTAAAAGTTATTATTTCATAAATCAAGTATATGATCTCTACACTACATGACATAATATTATCTTACAGGTAATCTTTAAGTTAGGTGTCTTGGAGGACTTTTAAATTTTAAAATTTATGCTTCAATTGTTCTTTCATTTAATTTTAATTTCACTGGTTCTTAAAAAATTCACAATTCATGATCTCTAGGTTCTATTTTTTTTACATTTCATTGTGGCAGTAGATTTTTTTTTTGCAATCATGTAGCTCAGAGGATTTTAAGTTTTTATTTCAATTCAAGTATATGATTTTTACACTACATGACATAATATTATCTTACAAACCTACTCTTTAAGTTAGGTGTCTTGTAGAACTTTTAAATTTTAAAATTTATTCTTCAATAGTTCTTTCATTTAGTTTTAATTTCAATGGTACTTAAAATTTTTACAATTCATGACCTCTAGGTTCTATTTTTTTTACATTTCATCGTGGTAGGAGATTTGTTTTTGCAATCATGTAGCTCAAAGGATTTGAAGCTATTGTTTCATTCTAGGTATGATCTCTACACTATCCAACACAATATTATCTTACATGTAGTCATTAAGTTAGGTGTCTTAGGTGTCTTAGAATGATATATAAAATAGGTGCCCTAGATATGTCTTATGTCTAGACTAGAATAAGGTATAAAATCTAGGTGTATTACTTCTACTATGTCTACTAGAAAATCTATATATGTCTCAGATCTAGACTATAATAATGTATAAAATCTAGGTGTCTTAAAGGTGTCTTAGGTCTTCTATGTCTACTAGGTCTAGACTAGAATAAGGTATACAATCTAGGTGTCTTAGGTCTACTAAATCTATAAAATCTAGGTATCTAGAATAGGTGCCTTAGGTGTCTTATGTCTACTAGAATAGGTATATTAGGTCTTAGGTGAGCCCACATGAGCTTCCACCTTCATGTAGTTGGCCTTGTATGTACAAAATAAATATTTCTTGAAGCTAAGGGAACTTCTTTTTTTGTAGAGAAGTTATGAAACCCTAGTAAAGTATTTTGGTGCTCATGTGAGTTTGGTATCATTAGAAATTTATAGTTAACTTTGTAGAACTATATTTAGAAATTTGTATGAGTTTAATTATCATTTACCTCTAAAACTTAACAAGCCTCTTATATCTAGTTCATTTATATTCAAATAGGATCAACTTGTATCTTGAATATTTAGTATATAATATGAAATCAACATTTATATGAACAAATACAAAATACAAAATGCATTATTTATTTACCTTGTTTAATTCATTCATTAGTTTTTTGTATTTCCAATGTAATGATTCCTTAAGGAAAATGTAGGTTGAAAACATGTGTATTTCAACCTCCACATATTTAATCCATGATTTGAACTTGTAATAGTATTTGTTAGTAGTGATGAAAATCAAATTGTCTAAAAGTCTAATTTTATTTTTGAATAAAAAATGTTCTAAGTTTTATTTATATTTATTATATTATGTTCGTATGCTACTTATGTGGGCCTAAATTATGTTATTTCATCATATAGCTACTGTTCTTGCCTTTTATCTATATTTGTATGGTGTTTCATTAGAGTTATAAAGTAAGTAGTTTAAAAGTTAAATGAGATATGTAACAACTTATAAGAATCTATAGATTACATCTAGTGTGTGCTACAATTTTCTTCATATAAAGAATAATTTATATCAAAACTTTATATCTTTGGTATATAAGATGTAATCAATTATCTTGTTATTCAATTTATCATGCATCTTTTCATGGTTGATTGATTTATATCCATGTCATATACATCAACTTGAGGATAATAATGATAGTGATTAATAAGTAAATGACACGATAGAGAAAAGCATCTATATTTTTAATTTAATATTTTATTATTGAAATGTGTATTACATATCTTAATACACACAAGTGTAAAGATCAAATATCCATTGTAAATATCAAAATTTAATTAAATATGTCAAACATAAATGTCCATATGAAACATAAACATGTCCATACATAGATGCATAAATGTCTATACATGTTAAATATATAAACATAAATGTTCATGCATGTCAAATATAAACATAAATTTCTATCCCAAGCATAAACATGTCCATACATGCCAAATATAAACATAAATGTCTATCTCTCAAACATGTAAACTAACTGGTTTGATGATCAAGTCGACTCCTAGTCGAGTAACCCTTAGAGTGAGAATCCTGCTTTGATAGATGCAAAGAGCTCTACAAAAGTGTAAAATTAAATTAGAATACACAAACACATATGTGGTGTAGTCATGGTTAGGACGGTCCTCAAGAGAATAGTACAGACCATGCAGCTCGAGTAAACACAACGGAAAAAACTCAAAGATATGAAGCAAACGTAGATTCAGTCATTCTGTATATCATAGAATTCAAATACAATTTAGTTAGCAACATGTGAGCTTCCAATTAGGGCTCACAGGTCTAGTTACATAATATCAAAATATGCACAAGATATAACTTTGAAGCTCCTTCGCAAAGAATCCAAACTATGAACTTATGCTAATGATCATAACTACTTTCCTAGGCATTTATTACATCAATATATATCATCTCCAGTACAAAATATTCCTCCGTGTCAGCCAAGGAAGATCACAAACTCCAATGAAGACCTGTAATGTGTGTACACAGATAGGTTAGACCTAATTGAATAGAGTTCCTCCACAAAGGAATGGAATGATGTACAGATCTCAGGGAAGGTCAACCATGAACCATAGATCATTGAATGGTGTGTCATTAGGCTCCACAAATTAGGAAATGCTCTGCAAGTCTTCTCTTTTAGCTGATGGATTAAGACTACCAGGATGCTCTGTTATGAGAAAATAATCAATCTTCTGATAGCGATAACTTTCCAGTACTTGATCCAAATGCTCTAAAAATTTGATATGATGTAGGTGAATGAATCTAGATGCTAAGTCTAGCTTCATAAGGTCTGAGATGCAACTATGGTAGAATGCAGACCAAAATACAGAAACTGCTACTGACTGAACTAATCTGAACTAAACTAGAAAAAAAGAAACAAACTGAAATGCAAATAAATTGCAATGCAAATGTTTTTGGTTGATGCAAGATTGCTCTTGAACCAGGGATGCTCCTACATTAGACATCCAAGGTTATTGAAAAAGTGAGTCCCTCACTTTGCTAGGGCTAGAGGAAAACAAAGATAGTCCACCTCAGCATGAGAAATCCATGATGAATCTTCTGCCAGTTTGCCTTTCCACTTCACAAGGTATTCTTTATATTGTCTTCCTCTGGTGCTACATCCAACTCTACTATCTAAAATGTCCTCAATCTGCTCCTGTGCTTGTTGTGGTAACTGCCTCTTCAAGTCTTCTTCAATGCTATCACTGAACTCTGCTTCATGATACTGATATAGGTCTGCAATGTTAAAAATAGGTGATATGCCTAATGTCTCTGGTAACTCTACTTCATATGCATTTCCTAAATCAAACTTTATGAGTATCTTGCAAGGTCCAAACTTCATCATCTTTAATTTGTTATATGTCCCAACTAGAAATCTTTCTTTTCTCAAGTACATCATCACTTCATCTCCCACTACAAATTCATTGTGTCTTCTCTTCTCATCTACTTGTTCCTTATACTTACTGTTCATCTCCTCCAAATGTTTCTTCACTTGATTATGCACTAACTCCATATGTTTTACAAATTCTTCTGCTTCTACACTTCTCTTATCTTCCATACTGATATCTCTCAACTTTGTTACTCCTCTAGGGTTTGCTCTAGTAACAATCTCAAAAGGTGTTCTTTTGGTACTCCTATTCACTAAATTATTATATGAAAACTCTTCTTGTGAAAGAATCAAATCCCAACTTCATGCATTCTCTCCAACCAAACATCTTAACAAGTTTCTTAAACTCCTATTCACTACCTCTGTCTGTCCATCAGTCTGTGGATGAAATGTTGAACTGAACTTCAAATCTATCTTCATCTTCTTCCAAAGTATCTTCCAAAAATATCCAAGGAATCTTGTATCTCTATCTAAAATTATGCTCTTAGGTAATCCACGCAATCTCACAATCTCCTTGAAAAATAGGTCAACTACATGGACTGCATCAGTTATGTTCTTACAAGGTATGAAATGTGCCATCTTTGAAAATCTATCTACCACTACAAATATTTAATCATGTCCTCTCTATGTCTTAGGCAATCCCATTACAAAATCCATACTTATGTCTTCCCAAGGTCTCTTTGGTACTGTCAAAGGTTTATACAATCCAATATTGTGACTACTTCCTTTTTCAACTTGAAAAACTCTACAAGTTTGCACAAATTTCCTAACATCCTTCTGTACCTGAGGCCAAAATTAATTTACACTTACCAAAGCCATGGTTTTATCAATGCCAAAATGTCTTGCTAATCCACAATTGTGTTTCTCTTTGATCAAATTATCTCTCATGGAACTCCTAGGTATGCATGACTGATTTCCTCTGAACAACATATCTTCTTGAATGAAATAATCCAACCACTTACTCCTATCTACCACAACAAGTTCCTTGCATGCTTTCCAAGGTTCTGTAAAATCAAGATCTTCCTCATACAAGTTCTTCAATTCATCAAATCCTAATACTTCAACTTTCATCTTTGTCAGCAAGTTCCTTCTCCTACTTAATGCATCTACAACTTTGTTTGATTTTCCACTCCTATGCTTCAACACAATTGTATAACTCTGCATGAACTCTACCCATCTCATATGTCTCTGATTCAACTTTCCTTAACTGTTCAAATATTGCAAAGCTTGATGTTCTATATACAACACAAACTCCTTAGGCAATAAGTAATGTCTCCACTTCTTCAAGGCTTGAATTATGGCATAAAACTCTTGATCATAAACTGAATATCTTCTCCTTGTATCATTCAACTTTTCACTGAAATATGCTATAGGTCTACCTTCTTGACTTAACACTACTCCAATTGCATTCCCACTTGCATCACAATCTACTTGAAATACCTTATTGAAATCTAGTAATGCCAAAATAGGTTGCTCTATAACTTTCTGCTTCAACAATTCAAAAAAATTATTTTCTCATGATGTCCACTTAAAGTCTTTTGTGTCACCTCTCATTTTCTCTGTCATAGGGTTACAAATTAAACTAAAATTTTTGATGAACTTCTGGTAGAAACTAGCCAATTCATGAAATGATCTAACTTCTTCAATGTTCTCTAGTGTAAGCCATTCAACAATTGTTCTCACTTTCTCAGGATCCATTTTCAATCCTTCTACAGAAATCACAAATCCCAAGCATACCAATTCTTCCTTCATGAAACTACACTTCTTGATGTTTATCAGTAATTTCTCTTCTCTCAGTCTCTGAAATACTTGTCTAAGTTGCTACAAGTGTTCCTCTTTTGTCTTACTGAAAATCAGAATATCATCCAAATATACAATAACAAACTTACCCAAGAATTTCTTCAAGACTTCATTCATCAATCTCATGAAAGTACTTAGTGCATTTGTCAATCCAAAAGGCATCACTAACCACTCATACAATCCCTCATTTGTCTTGAAAGCGGTCTTCCATTCATCTCCTTCTCTGATTCTAATTTGATGGTATCCACTCTTCAAGTCTATTTTTGTGAAATGTTTTGCTCCACTCAAACAATCCATGATATCATCCATCCTAGTTAAAGGAAATATATACTTAACTGTGATCTTGTTTATTGCTCTAAAGTCTGTACACATTCTCCATTCTCCATCTTTCTTCGGTGCTAATACTGCAGGTACTACACAAGGACTCAAACTTTCTCTAATCAAACCTTTCCTCAACAACTCTTATACTATATGTCTATTCAATTCTTCATTCTCTGTTGGCATCATTCTATGTGCTACTTTGTTAGGCAAACTAGCTCCATGTATAAGATCCATGTGATGATTGATACTCTTGATTGGTTGCAATCCTTCAGGTACATTGTCTGATATGATATCTTCATACTCTGTCGGCAACTCAGTTACCTCCTCTGGTTGCAATTCTTCAGTCCCCTTCTTCAATGTTTCAGGCTTCTTAGGGATCAAAGCATAACACATGTGCTCATGTCTCAAACCATCTAGAAATTTTCTTCCATCTACCAAACAGATTCTAACATTTCCACATACTTCACTCTTACAATCATCTTCCAAAGGAATCAAAGTAATTCTCTTTCCATTTGATGTTATAGTGTATGTATTCTTTCTCCCATCATGTATAGACTTTCTATGATACTGCCAAGGTCTACCCAAAAAAGTATGACATACATCCTATAACATCACAAAATGTCCCCTTGGGAGCTTTTCCCTCATAAGGTTTAGCTCCTAGGTCTTTAGTGTGCATTTAGGACATATTACATCATATTTCAACATCCTGATGAGAAAACCCCTAAGTGTCTAGGCAAATGGGACCTATGGAGACCACTTGAGATAAACCCTACCCAAAATAGGGGGAAGGACTTGGGTGTTGGAATTAGGCTAGATAATTGAGAAGGGGGGGTGAATCAGTTGTCCCAAATCTTTAACACTTGCAACTATTTCTTTATCACACAAAACTGATTAATGATGTAAACATTTAAAGCATGAATTATCAACACGTGAATAGAAACAAATGAACACAGAACACTAGAATTTTTACGTGGAAACCCAGTTAAGGGAAAACCATAGTGGGGGTTAACCCACAAAGATTTTGTACCCTATTAAAAGTACTTTAGAAAAATAGAAGGCACATTCCTTCGGGTGCACTACCCAAAGCTCACTACTCAAAAGAGAGGCTCACTACCTACAATATTTATTTAGAACAAAAGGAATTAACTAAGAAATCGCATCTACTTCATGCCTGGTTTAGTTTCATTGAATGCTCACAAAACTTCTCCTTTACCCCAAATTCGTCTTCACTAACTTTTCACTCTATACTACTCTCACTCCTTTTCTTCTCTACTCTACTTCTAATCCTTTATTCAGATTTAATTCATTTCATACAAGGATAATTTTCAACAACTCATCAACAAGTATTTATACACTTCATCAACCTTGGAATGAACATCAAGGTCAGCACAACAAACATCTAACTTAATACAAATCACTAAGTTGTTGGCCAAACATAACTGGGACTCAAACCTTCCTTGATCAACACACCACGCTTCAAAGAATCGCTCTTAGATCATCCACAACATGCTTGAATCATCCGGTCACCCAAGAATGGGAAGAACAACAACACCAAGAAGAAAATCTTCATTGACAAGCTCAAAATTCAATGCGGACCTCCAAAATAGCAGTCACATGATCCAGAGACTTCCACAAGCACATTGAATTCAACAAAAACATCTGCACTCATCCAAATCATCTAAATCACTTGCATCTTCCTCCGAAACGTCAAGAATGCTATTTGCCATGACTGTCACATTAGAAAGATTGCTTGTGGACCTCCAAACCATGAACCACTTGAATGGATGATACACACTGACTTCACAAACATGCCTCTAGATCCGTAGATCATCATTTTACATTACCGGAGCAATCCGGACCTCTTTCCTGTCACTCTATCTCTCCTGAATAATGCAGGAACTAATTTTACTCAGATAGCTATAACTTCTTTAGATCTTAATGTGAACCTCTCAAATCTTAACTGGAGCTTCTTCAGACAAATCTCTACAAATCCATATGGTCCACATATATTGATCTCCATTAATTTTCTCAATATCCTCAACAATCCGGTCTTCTAAACAGGCAGCAAAATAGGATACAGTTGACACCAATGGCAACAAGGATATGTTGACATCAATGACAATGCCAATTAAGCACATATTTACAACAATCTCCCCCTTTGTCATTGATGGCAACATATGATATGAAAAATTGAATTCAACCATCAAGACAAGAACTTCTCCCCCTTTCTCTTCTTACTTCTACATTTTCTTTAACTACCCCCCTTTTATTAGCAACTAGTTTTTCACATGAACTTCTCTCCCCCTTTGACATCAATGGCAAAGGGCACATATTTGCAATCTTTTCTCCCTTTTGTTTCAGACTGATCCCATCATTTGCATACTGACTGCTCCCCCTAAATAGTATCTCCTTAACATCAATCTGGATCACAAGATATGACTGCAAATTTTACCGGACTAATGCACCTTAGTGCATCTTATTTCTAATTTGGAGGGGTAATAGCCCCTAACTTCTCTCTGAGATACTCAAAAGTATCCTTGTGAAGAGGCTTAGTGAAGATATATGCAATCTAATCTTTGGAAGACACAAACTCTAACTTGACTTCATTCTCATTTACCTTCTCTCTCAAGAAATGAAACTTGATAGATATATGTTTTGTCTTTGAATGCAACACTAGATTCTTTGAAATGCTTATTGCACTAGAATTATCACAAAAAGATTGTGACTGGCTCCTCAAACACAATTCTGATGTCCTTCAACATTTACTTCATCCACAAAACTTGAGTACAATTATTTGCTGTTGCTATATACTCTGCCTCTGCAATAGACAGAGATATTGCCTCTTTCTTTTTACTCATCCAAGAGACCAATCTTCTTCCCAAGAAGAATGCACCACCACTAGTACTTTTCCTGTCATCCACATCTCCTACCATATTAGCATCTATATATGTATGAAGAGTGGAGTCATTATCATTTGGATACCACAATCTATAATCAATTGTCCCCTTGAGATATATGAATATTCTTTTGATTGCCACAACATGGGATTCTTTTGGATCAGCTTGAAATATAGCAACAAGTCCAACAACATTCATGATGTTAGGTCTAGTCTGAGTCAGATAAAGTAATCCTCCAATCATTGATCTATACCTTTTCTGATTTGCCTTGGGGGAGTCATTATCTTTTCTTAACTTACATCTGGTTACCATAGGTGTACCTACTGGCTTTGAATCTTCCATTCCAAACTTCTTTAGCAATTCTTTCACATACTTGGACTGAGATATAAAGATACCTTTATCTGACTGAACAATTTGCAGACCTAGGAAGAAATTCATCTCACCAAACATTGACATCTCAAATTAACTTTTCATCTAATCAACAATTGCTTTGCACATACATTCATTTCTACCAAAAATGATATCATCAACAAAAACCTCAACAATTAGAATGTCCTCATGATTAATCTTAAAGTAAAGATTACTATCAGCGGTACCTTTGCTAAATCCTAGCTTAAGCAAATGCTTATCCAGTATTGCATACCAGGCTCTTGGGGCTTGCTTGAGTCCATACAATGCTTTTCTTAGTCTACAGACCATATCTCTCTGATCAGACAACTGAAATCCTTTTGGTTGCTCAATGTAAACTTCTTCCTCTAATTCTCCATTCAGGAATGCTGATTTGACATCCATCTGATAAACTTTAAAATCTCTGAAGGTAGCAAATACAAGAAATAATCTGATTGCTTCTAGTCTTGCCATCAGAGAAAAAGTTTCTTCAAAATCAATTCCTTTCACTTGAGAATAGCCTTTGCATACCAACCTTGCTTTGTTTCACACAACTTCACCATCTTCATTTAGTTTATTTCGAAAGACCCATTTGGTTCCAATCACATTTTTGTCCTCAAGTCTAGGAACAAGATCCCAAGTGTGATTCTTTTCAATTTGCATCAATTCTTCTTCCATTGCTTTTACCCAGTTTTCATCATTACAGGCTTCACCTACAGATTTAGGTTCAATCTTTAAAATCAAACAAATTTCCTCTTGATCTTCAGAAAATTTTCTCCTAGTTCAAACACCTTTACTATTATCTCCTATGATCTAGTCTTCAGGATGATTCAACCTTACATTCCTAGGGGTTTTGGGAATTGCTTGAACTTCTATTTCTTGAACTTGTTCCTCAACATCTGTACTATTTTCTTGAATTCTTGGAGTTCTAGATCAATCTAAATTTGAGTCTAAGTTTGAACTAGCCTTCCTTGACTTTGACTTTCATCTTGATCATCTGAATCATATCTGCAGAACCTGGAATGTTCTTTCTTGCTCTCATCAACTCTAACATTAGTACTTTCAACAATCTTTTTCAACCTCTTGTTAAAGCACCGGTAAGCCTTTGAGAAGAGTACCCCAAAAAAATTCCCTCATCACTTCTTACATCAAACTTGCCTAAATCCTCCTTTTGATATAGCATTTACTACCAAAAACTCTGAAAAATCTCATAGTAGGAGGATGACCAAACCATAGTTCATAAGGGGTCTTATTAGAATTGCCTTTGATCTACACCCAGTTAAGAGTGTAGACATTAGTACTCACAGCTTCTCTCCAATAAACTTGAGGACCATTTGTTTCCATCATCATGGTCCTAGTAGCTTCTTGAACCGGTTCTTTCTTTCCACAACTCCATTTTGCTGCGAAGTCCTAGGAGCAGATAACTATCTTTTTATGCCATGCTTTTCACATAAAGCATCAAACTCACCGAGAGTAAATTCTCCACCTCTGTCAGATTTTAGACATTTTAATTTTTCACCAATCTCATTTTCCACCATCACTTTGAACACCTTAAACTTGTTAAGAGCTTCTGATTTTTCTTTTAGGAAAGTTACCCACATCATCCTGGAGTAATCATTAATCAGCAACATGAAATATCTATCTCCTTGCACACTCCTAATTCTAGCAGGACCACAAAGATTAGTATGTACCAATTCCAATCGTCCACTTGAAGCTTGTTCCTTACTTTTAAATGAAATTTTGTTCTATTTCCCCAATTGACATTCTCTACACATGCTATTAGGTTTCACAAGTTTTGGAAGATTTCTTACAACCTGAGTGGTACTTGTTTTGACAACGTTATCAAAATTCACATGACACATCCTCCTATGCCATAACCAACTTTGATCTATATGAGCAATCAAATAACTTTTGCTAGAACTACTTAAATGAAAAATGTTACCTCTTGTTTGAGTACCAGATGCAATTTTAGTTCTAGAGCTCTCCAAGATTCTGCATTTTCCATCCTTGAATCTAAGATCATAACCTTTGTCAACCAACTATCCAACACGAAAAAGATTATGTTTCAATCCTTCCACATACAAAACATCATTGGTGCTATTCTTACCATCAAAATAGATTGATCCTCTGCCACAGATTCTACTAGCTAAGTTGTCTCCAAATTTCACAAGCCCTCCTTCATAATTTTCAAAATTCACAACCTTACTCTTGTCACCAGTCATATGATGAGAACATCCACTATCAATCACCCATTCATCTTTTTCAATAACCTGAGCAGCCAAGGCACTTTCCATATTTGCATAGCTAGTAGATTCAGTAGACATCGGATCTTCTTCTTTGATAGCAATGAACACCCAATCATTTTTAGAGGAACCTCCATGATCAGATTCATCATCTGTGACTCCTTCTTCTCCAGCTTCTTGGACATAGTAACATTTCTTCTAATTTTTGTATCTGTTAGGGTTTGGTTTTGAAAACCTCTCTAGAAATCTTGAGGAAAAATGACCAATCTTATTACAAGAAAAACATTTGAGTGACAATTTTCCTTCATACTTACCTGATCCTCTTGGCAATCTTTTGGCAAGAAGAGCTTCAAGATCTACAGTTTCAATTTCAACATCTTTAAGATCCTTTCTTGTCTTCACAAATCTATTTGATCTTGCAGAAGTACTTTCACCCTAATCATATCTTTGTTTTCCATATACACTAGCCTTAAATTTAGATTCAAACTTGGGAAGAGAATCACCAAACTCACTTAATTCAAAAGCTAAGATTTTGCCAACTAGCTAATCTCTTGTAACTTTTGAAATAGTCCTGATCTCCTCTATAGTAGCAACCTTATGTTTGTATGAATCGGGTAAAGATCTGAGCACTTTTGCCACAAACTCTGATTCTTCCAAAGTCCTACCAGTACATCTAATACCACACACAAGATCATTTATTTTTGCATGTAGATTGTGATGTTTTCATCTTCACTCATCCTCAGATTTTCAAATTTTCCTCTCAGACTTTGTAGCTTGGCACATTTGACAAATTGATCACCTTCATAAAGATTCTCCAATGTCTTCCAAATTTCATGAGCAGTTTTTAGTCCAAAGACATATGTCATTTCTAAATCAAACAGGGCACTTAGCAAGGCTTCTTTGGCTCGAAGATTATTTTCAACATTTTTGACTTCATCTAGAGTTGAAGGTTTCTCTAGATGCTCATACTTATCCTTAGTTATTGCCTAATAGGCATCACCCATGCATTGCAAATGGCACTCCATGCAATTTTTCCAAACAGAGTAATTTGTTCCATCAAATCTCGGGCTATCCTTCTTGTAGGTCGACATCCTAGATCTCCTCAAGCGGTTAAGCTTCTTCTAGAGGAACCTTGCTCTAATACCAATTATTTGAATTAGGCCAAACAACTGAGAGGGGGGGTGAATCAGTTGTCCCAAATCTTTAACACTTACAACTATTTCTTTATCACACAAAATTGATTAATGATGTAAACATTTAAAGCATGAATTATCAACACATGAATAGAAACAAATGAACATAGAACACCAGAATTTTTACATGGAAACTTGGTTAAGGGAGAACCACAGTGGGGGTTAAACCACAAAGATTTTGTACCCTGTTAAAAGTAATTTAGAAAAATAGAAGGCACATGCCTTTGGGTGCACTACCCAGAGCTCACTGCTCAAAAGAGAGGCTCACTGCCTACAAAATTTATTTAGAATAGAAGGAATTAACTGAGAAATAGCATCTACTTCATGCTTGGTTCAGTTTCATTGAATTCTCACAAAACTTCTGCTTTACCCCAAATTCTTCTTCACTAACTTTTCACTCTATACTACTCTCACTCCTTTTCTTCTCTGCTCTACTTCTGATCCTTTATTCGGATTTAATTCATTTCACACAAGGATAATTTTCCACAACTCATCAACAAGTATTTATACACTTCATCAACCTTGGAATGAACATCAAGGTTGGCACTCCAAACATCTAACTTAATGTGAATCACTAAGTTGTTGGCCAAACATAATTGGGACTCAAATCTTCCTTGATCAACACACCACACTTCAAAGAATTCCTCTTAGATCATCAACAACACACTTGAATCATCTGGTCGGCCAAGACTAGGAAAAATAGCAACACCAAGAAGAAAATTTTCATTAACAAGCTCAAACTTCAATGTGGACCTCCAACATAGCATTCACATGATCCAGAGACTTTGATAAGAACATTGAATTCAACAAAAACATCCACACTCATCCAAATCATCCGAATCACTTGCATCTTCTTCCAGAACCTCAAGAACACTATCTGCCGTGATTGTCACATTAGAAAGATTGCTTGTGGACCTCCAAACTAGGAACCACTTGAATGGATGATAGACATTGACTTCACAAACATGCCTCTAGATCTGTAGATCATCATTTTACATTACCGGAGCAATCCGGACCTCTTTCTTGTCACCCTGTCTCTCCTGAATAATGCAGGAACCAATCTTACTCATATGGCTATAACTTCTTCAGATCTTAATTTAAAACTCTCGAATCTTAATTAGAGCTTCTTCAGACAAACCTCTACAAAGCCATATGGTTTGCATATATTGATCTCCATTAATTTTATCAATATCCTCAACAATCCAGTCTTCTAAATAGCAAAATAGGATACAGCTGACACCAATGGCAACCAAGATATTTTGATAGATCAATGACAACACTGCTTAAGCACATATTTGCAACATTGGGTGCCTGCGTCCTAGTCCTACCCTATTTTGGGGCAGTCCTAATTTTTGGGTGTAGGCTTGTGACCGTTATTTGGGTCCTATGCCGACACGGTAAGTTTGAATTATGAAATTCTTGGCGGGAGTGTTTGTAGTTGCATATAAAAGCATGTTTAGGTATTCATTTGTAAACTAGAGATGATCATTAGATGAACATTGGCATATTAGAAGTGATTCAAGGCTTTCATTGTGTTGCAAGAGCAGATTTGTGTTGTTTATGTGTTTGTATTTGCAGGTTTGAACAATCATCTCCTCATGGCATGAAGAGCTTCTTACTCCCATGAGATCTTCACTACAAGGTGATATCATTTGTGTTTGTAAGCATTTATCATATGGTTTTTGCCTCTGCTTCCCAAGGGCACACACTCTCTATCTGACAACGGTGTTCAAAAGGCTTGAATGTCTCTCTGGGACTTGACTGAGGCAAGCCTCTAAACACCACAGCCTCCCAAAGTTTTCATGATTGCAAGTTATAGGTTTAAGCTACGGACAAAGTGAAGTTGTAGGAGGATACAATAGAGTGTCGTAATTATAGATCAGAGAAGAAAATAGCTCCCTGGACTAGGGCACCTGCTCATTAGTGTTGCAAGTATGAGGATAACTGGTGTTGTCATTGATGTCAACATACTCATATTGCATTAAAGAGGAGGATTGAATGAGCTGTGTGCTGAGGATATTGAGAGAATAAGTCTCAATCAAGAACAGTGAAGAACTACGATGACAAGAAGGAAAAAGTCCTAAATAGGTTGAGGATCAGAGGATGCGGTTTAAAGGGTTTGTAGATATGAGTCTTGAGATGTTTCAGTCAAGATTTTAGAGGTCCACATGAAGATCTGAAGAAGTTATGGTCGCTCCAGTAGAACCGGTTCCGGCAGGTGTTCAGAGGTGACAGAGGGTCATAGAAAGGTCCGGTGAGCTCCGGAATTGCATGATCTCACTCTACAGATTGGAGGGAGTGTTGAAGAAGTCTGTGTGAAGTGAGAAATAGATTTGTTCATTGTTTGGAGGTCTAGAAGCACCTTTCTCATTGTGACAGTGATGACAGACTATGTTCTTGAGGTTCCGGATGAAGAAGAGAAGAATTCCAGTAAGCTAAGAAAGTATGGATGTTCTTGATGTCTCAAGAAAGGTTTTGGTGATCTTTGGATCGTATGCAATTCTTATTGGCGGTCCACATTAAAGTTTGAGTTTACATTTGAAGAATAACCATGGATATTGGTGTTCTTCCTAAAACAGGTCGACCGAATGTATTACACGTCTTGTAAATGATCCTATAGGTGTTTGCCGACTTAGATGATTGTTCCTAAGTCAATGCCTTGTATAAATAAGGGATTGTGAATTCATTTTGAAGTTTGTCTTGGTGTGGATGAGTGTGGCATAGAGAAGAAGAGCGAAAGGTAGAGCAGGAGTTTTTGGGCTTAAATAGAATTGATCCAGACATGGTAAAGATGTCAATCTCCAGTTCAAGTTTGTAATACTTGTTACTTTCTAGACAGTGTGTCTCTTGTAGGCAGTGTGCCTCTTGTGAGCAGTGTGCTCAGGCAATGAGCCCTAATTGGCATGTTCCATCTATTTTTCTTATTCTTCTAACAGAGAATAATCCTTGGGTTAATCACCCCATGGTTTTTCCCTTGACCGGGTTTTCCACATCAAAATCTTGGTGTTTCATGTGTTGATGTGTATCTGCTTTGGTGTTTATGCTTTATGCTTTCATGAGTGATTAATTGATATGCTATTAAATAACAAAGGGATTTAAGTGTTTGAATTGAAAGCAAGTTTTTGTACAACTAATTCACCCCCCCTCTCAGTTGTGTGCCCTAGATCTAACAATTGGTATCAGAGCTAGGTTCCTCTAAAAAGAGCTTAACCGCTTGAGGAGATCCAAGATGTCGTCATACAAGAAGGACAGTCCGAAGTATGATGGAACCAACTTCACTCTTTGGAAAGGCCGCATGAAATGTCACTTGGAGTGTATGGGAAAGGCATACTTGTCCATGGTCACAAAAGCATATACACCTCCACAGGGTGGTCCGACAACTCTAAATGAAATCACAGATGCTGAAAATAATCTGCAGACCAAAGAGGCTCTTCTAAGTGCATTAACTGATTCAGAGCTTTCAAATGTTATTGACCTACCAACTGCCTATGAGATCTGGATTAAACTGGAACTTCTGCATGAAAGAGATGAGTATGTTAAGAGTGCAAGGTTGTAGAGTCTCAAAGGGAAATTTGAAAGACTAAAAATGAGAGATGATGAAAATATTACTACATTTATGCCAAGAGTAAATGAGCTGGTGTGTGGAATCAAGAATGATGGTGGAGTTTTGGATGAAAATGAGATTGTTGGCAAAATTCTTAGATCTCTTCCTACTATCTACAAAATCAAGGTTGCTGCCATTGATGAATTTAGAGGCCATACAACTGTCACCAGAGACCAATTGGCTGGCAAACTGGCTACATTTGAAATGACCGAGTTTGGAGATGATCCCCCCAAGACTGAATCTGCATTTAAAGCCAGTGCATCTGTGAAAGGAAAACAAAGATCTGATTCGGGAGAAAACTCTTCAAGGAAGCTGTCATGGTATGATCAAACAAGAAGAGACATGGAAGTGGAAGAAGCAGAAACAGCTCAACTTGAAGCTCTCTTTGCAAAGAGACTGCCAAGAGGATCCGGTAAGTATGAAGGAAAATTACCCTTTAAGTGCTTCAACTGTAATAAGATTGGTCATTTTGCCTCAAGATGTCTGGAAAGATCTACAAGGTCAAACTCTAATAGACAAAGGTTCCAAAAGAATTGATATTATGTTCATGAAGAAGATGATAATGAAGGAGTAACATATGATGAATCAAAGATAGGAAACAAATCTGGAAATGAATGGATGTTTATTGCCATCAAAGAAGAAGATCCAATATCCTCTGAATCTGTCAATCATAAGGTTGTAGAAATAGCTTTGGCTCCCAAGTTGAAGACAAGGATGATTGGGTTATTGACAGTGGATGCTCTCACCATATGACAGGTGACAAGAACAAGTTCTTAGATTTGGAAAGGTATGAAGGAGGAGTGGTAAAGTTTGGTGATAAATCTGCTGGTAGAATCAGAGGAAGAGGAACTATTTTTTTTAATGGAAGAAATAGAACTGGTAATGTACTATATGTTGAAGGCTTGAAGCACAATCTTCTCAGTGTTGGATAGTTGGTGGACAAAGGCTATGATCTTCGATTCAAGGATGGAAAATGCAAAATCCTTGAAAGATCTGGAACAAAGATTGCATCTGGTACTCAAACTAAAGGTAATATCTTCCACTTGGTTGGTTCTGATAAAAGTTGTCTGTTTGTTCAAATTGATCAGAGTTGGTTATGGCATAGAAGGATGTGTCATGTAAATTTTAATAACATCATCAAGATAAGAAATACTTAGGCTGTAAGAGATCTTCCAAAATTGGTAAAACCTACAAATAGCTTGTGCAAAGAATGTCAGCTGGGTAAACAGAGCAGAGTCTCATTCAAAAGCAAGGATCAGTCCTCTACCAGATTATTGGAGTTAGTTCATACTGATCTATGTGGTCCGACAAGAATCAAGAGTATGCAAGGTGATAGATACTTCATGTTACTGATTGATGACCATTCCCGAATGATGTGGGTCACCTTTCTGAAAGAGAAATTAGAAGCGTTTGAGAAGTTCAAAATCTTCAAGGCTATGGTAGAGAATCAAACTGGATTAAAATTGAAATGTCTGAGGTCTGATAGAGGTGGTGAATTCACATCTGGTGAATTCATAGATTTTTGTGAGAAACATGGTATAAAGAGATAGTTATCTGCTCCTAGGACTCCACAATAGAATGAAGTAGTTGAGAGAAAGAACCGGACCATCCAGGAAGCATCCAGGACAATGATGATGGAAGCAAATGTTCCCAGATGTTTTGGAAAGAAGCTGTCAGCACTGCAGTCTACACTCTCAATCAAGTTCAAATCAGAAGCAATACCGGTAAGAATCCTTATGAACTTTAGTTTGGCATCACTCCTACTGTGAGATATTTCAGAGTATTTGGTAGCAAGTGTTACATTAAAAGAGATGAAGATCTAGGAAAGTTTGATGCTAGAAGTGATGAAGGAATTTTCTTGGGTTACTCCACTCAAAGTAAAGCATACCGGTGTTACAATAAGAGACTGAGAAAGATGATAGAAAGTACAAATGTGAAGGTTGATGAAGGTATTGAGAAGCCCTCAAGATTTTATGAATATGATGAAGATGATCAGAATGATGTTTTGGTTCAAGGAGCTCCATCCTCTCCTAAAAGTCAGATTCAAATTGATCCGGTAAATTAGGAAGAAGAGACAGGTCTGAATGAGCATGATCAAGAAGCAGAAGTGCAAGAAACTCCCAAAGTTCCAATGTATGTAAGATTGAACCACTCTGAAGATCAGATCATAGGTGACAAAAGCAAAGGTGTACAAACTAGAAGGAATGTTGCTCAAAATTTAGATGAATGTTGTCTAATTTTAAAGATTGAACCTAAGACAATAAATGAAGCATGCAATGATGAAAATTGGACAAAAGCAATGGAAGAAGAATTAATGCAAATTGAGAAAAATCACACTTGGGATCTTGTTTCTAGACCTAGAAACAAGAATGTGATTGGAACCAAATGGGTCTTCCGGAATAAACTAAATGAAGTTGGTGAAGTAATCAGAAATAAGGCCAGATTAGTCTGCAAAGGCTACTCTCAAATAGAAGGGATTGATTTTGAGGAAACCTTTGCTCCGGTGGCAAGAATTGAAGCAGTCAAACTATTTCTTGCATTTGCTATCTTCAAAGATTTCAAAGTGTATCAGATGGATGTCAAATCTGCTGTCCTGAATGGTGACTTAGAAGAAGAGGTGTATATTGAGCAACTGGATGGATTTTAGTTATCTGAGCATGGTGATATGGTCTGCAAATTAAAGAAGGCACTGTATGGTCTAAAGCAAGCTCTAAGAGCATGGTGTGAAAGGTTGGACAAACATCTTTTAGAGATTGGGTTCAACAAAGGTACTGCTGATAGTAACCTATATTTCAAAATTGATCATAAAAACATCTTGATTGTTGAAGTATTTGTTGATGATATCATCTTTGGAGGAAAAGACAGTATGTGTAAAACCTTTGCAAATCAAATGAAAAGTGAGTTTGAAATGTCAATGCTTGGTGAAATGAATTTCTTCTTGGGTCTGCAAATTACTCAGTCAAAGAAAGGAATCTTTATCTCTCAGACCAAATATGTGAAAGAATTATTGAGGAAATTTGGAATGGAAGATTCAAAGCCAATGAACACTCCCATGGCAACTAGATGTAAGTTGAGCAAAGATGATGACTCTCCTAAGACAGATTAGACCGAGTACAGATCAATGATTGGAGGATTATTGTATCTCACTCAGACTAGACCAGATATAATGCAGGTTGTTGGTCTTGTGGTAAGATTCCAGGCTAATCCCAGGGAATCACATGTCATGGAAATCAAAAGAATTTTTAGGTACTTAAAAGGAATAGTTGAGTATGGTCTATGGTATCCTAGAGATCATAATTTTTCTCTTCATGCATACACAGATGCAGATTGGGCAGGAGATGTGGATGATAGGAAGAGTACAAGTGGAGGAGCATTCTTTTTGGGAAAAAGGTTGGTTTCTTGGCTAAGCAAGAAATAAGAGGCAATATCCATGTCTACAACTAAAGCAGAATGCATTGCAGCAACAGGTAGTTGCACTCAACTTTTGTGGATGAAGCAGATGCTAAGAGATATTCAAGTAGAATATGAGGAGCCTATCACAATTTACTGTGATAATTCAAGTGCAATAAATATTTCCAAGAATCCGGTGTTGCATTCTAAGACTAAGCATATATCTATCAAGTTTCACTTTCTGAGAGAGCAAGTGAACAAGGGTGAAGTCAGATTGGACTATGTGCCCTCCAAGGATTAGCTTGCAGATATTTTTACTAAACCTCTTCCCAAGGACTCTTTTGAGTATCTTAGGGAAAAGTTAGGGGTCATGGCCCCTCTGGTGATGAACTAGGATGCACTGATGTGCATTAGTCCGGTGGATATCAAAGTCATATCTTGTGATCTGGATTGATGATGGGGAGCTGCTACTAAGGGGGAGCAGTTGATATGATTCTGATGTGTTAGAATTACAAGTATGAGCCCTTTGCCATTGATGTCAAAGGGGGAAAGAAGACGTGTGAAAAATAAGTGGTTGATGATCAAAGGGGGAGTAGTAAAGGAAGAGAAGACATGTGAAGAGTTGTTGCTGATAGGGGGAGCTATGACAGAAAGGAGAAGTTCTTGTCTTGATGGTTTTTCACATCATATGTTGCCATCAATGACAAAGGGGGAGATTGTTGCAAGTATGAGGATAACCAGTGTTGTCATTGATGTCAACATACTCATATTGCATTAATGAGGAGGATTGAATGAGCTGTGTGCTAAGGATATTAAGAGAATAAGTCTCAATCAGGAATAGTGAAGAACTGTGATGACAAGAAGAAAAAAGTCCTAAATAGGTTGAGGATCAGAGGATGCGGTTTAAGGGGTTTGTAGATATGAGTCTTGAGATGTTCCAGTCAATATTTCAGAGGTCCGCATGAATATCTGAAGAAGTTATGGTCGCTCCAATAGAACTAGTTCTGGCAGGTGTTCAGAGGTGACAGAGGGTCACAGAAAGGTCCGGTGAGCTTCAGAATTGCATGATCTCACTCTGCGGATTGGAGGGAGTGTTGAAGAAGTCTGTACGAAGTGACAAATAGATTTGTTCATGGTTTGGAGGTCCGGAAGCACCTTTCTCATTGTGACAGTGATGACAGACTATGTTCTTGAAGTTTCAGATGAAGAAGAGAAGAATTCTAGTAAGCTAAGAAAGTGTGGATGTCCTTGATGTCTCAGGAAAGGTTTTGGTGATCTTTGGATCGTATACAATTCTTATTGGAGGTCTGCATTAAATTTTGAGTTTGCATTTGAAGAATAACCATGGATATTGGTGTTCTTCCTAAAACAAGCTGACCGGATGTATTACACGTCTTGCAAATGATCTTATAGGTGTTTGCCGACTTAGATGATTGTTCCTAAGTCGATGCCTTGTATAAATAAGGGATTGTGAATTCATTTTGAAGTGTGTCTTGGTGTGGATGAGTGTGGCATAGCGAAGAAGA
Organism: Cunninghamia lanceolata; assembly: GCA_027924645.1. Classification (NCBI taxonomy): domain Eukaryota; kingdom Viridiplantae; phylum Streptophyta; class Pinopsida; order Cupressales; family Cupressaceae; genus Cunninghamia; species Cunninghamia lanceolata. The sequence goes on along the minus strand of BSBN01001272.1, from coordinate 10,156,336 downwards.
GCGAAAGGCAGAGTAGGAGTTTTCAGGCTTAAATGGAACTGATCCAGACATGGTAAAGATGTCAATCTCCAGTTCAAGTTTGTAATACTTGTTACTTTGTAGACAGTGTGTCTCTTGTAGGCAGTGTGCCTCTTGTGAGCAGTGTGCTCAGGCAATGAGCCCTAATTGGCATGTGCCATCTATTTTTCTTATTCTTCTAACAGAGAATAATCCTTGGGTTAATCACCCCATGGTTTTTCCCTTGACCTAGTTTTCCACATCAAAATCTTGGTGTTTCATGTGTTGATGTGTATCTGCTCTGGTGTTTATGCTTTATGCTTTCATGAGTGATTAATTGATATGCTATTAAATAACAAGAGGATTTAAGTGTTTGAATTGAAAGTAAGTTTTTGTACAACTAATTCACCCCCCCTCTCAGTTGTGTGCCCTAGATCTAACAATTAGGACCCTTAAAGTTCTGCAATGGGAAAATCTCTAATATAGTAGATACAAGTTGCAGACTGAGCTTCCAGATCTTGACAAAAAGTAGGGCATTGGACTTGGGCTCCCACTCTTTATTCCTTGACTATTCTACTTCTAAACCCCAAAAATAGGTGCACAGTTATTTGTTATTTTAGATCTTTCTATAGTAGCATTTTTTGATATTTGTCTGTTTGGTGTCGTATTTCCATAATTAGGGTTTTAAGGTATAATTGAGCATAAGAGAAGATAATTGGTAATTAAATCATAAAAATCTAAGTTTCCCTACATCTCACAGTGACCTAGGGTAGGATAGTACATTGTAACTTGACCCTCGATCCTTGAATGAAAGGGTGAAAGGAGGATATACACCAAAATTACCAAAACCCAAACATCCAAATTTTACCCTTTTACATTTTGGTGAACCCATGTTATTGGACTTATTTGCACCTTTTTGATTTTTTTTCTTCAGATTTGCATTGATTTTCATTCATTCATATAGTCATTCATCTTATTGCATTGGAAAACTTACAAAAAAATTTAAAATTTTGAAAAATTTGAAAAAATTTGGAAACCCTAGTTTGCATAGGTTTCTATTTTGCATCAATTAATTTGAATTACATAAAATTTCTAATTTTTGAATTATATCTTATTTAAATTGCATAAAATTACAAAAATTCATTAGTTTTCATTGCATTTTCATCATAAAATTGCTAGGGTTTTGTTGAAAATTGTGAATTTTGCATATAACCTAGTAATTCCAAAATCTAGGGTTTGTAGGTAAAATCTTGTTTCAAATTTTTCTACTTATTTTAGAGAATCATTCAAAATTTCATTTGTCTATAGTCTTGCATTTCAGAACAAATTTGTATTTAGATTTCAAAAATTTGCATTTTTGCATAGAAAAATTCAACAAAAACTAGCATTTTCATTGATTTTTCATTAGATTTGCACTTGCATTTTGCATGCTAGAGCATGGAAATAATTTTCAAATCTGATAACATTTAATTTTCATCATACATCATCTTGAAAAACATTCATTTATCATTTTACATCAAGATCTCAAACCTAGGGCTTGAAAAACCTTGATTTTCACTAGATTTGGCCTTAACGACTCTCTAAATTTGCACTATAGGCATGTTGTAAAGAATATTTTTAAATAATTGACTGATATAATGGGTATTATTTTCTTCTCCTCCTAAAATTCTTTACAACACCTTGTTATTGGCCTCTTGTATTGAAAATTTGGTGAAAATTGCCTACTTTTTGCTATTTTTGACCTAGGGTTTGGCCCAGTTTGCACCATAAGCATGTTGTGAAAAGTTTTATGCTTGTAGGTGACTGATATAACTGATATTATTTGATTCAAATCCTAAAATTTCTTACAACACCCCTTTTGCTAGGTCTTGGAATTGAAAAATTGCTTATTTTTGCTATATTTTCACTAGGGTTTGACCTTGAGTGGCACTATAAGTGTGTTGTGACTGATATCTTGGCATTAGGTGACTGATATTACTAATATAATTTTCTTTTAATCATCATTTTCCTCACAACACCCTTTGTCATGCTCTTTGGCATTGAGATTTGGTGAAAAACTGTTTATTTTAGTGTATTTTCACTAGGTTTTGGTCTATCATCATCTTAGATTTGCATCAAGAGTGTGTTGTGAAGGATCTTATTTATGTATTGGACTAATATCAGACATATAATTTTCTGCCCATAACCAATTTCCTTACAACACCTTTTCTTTCATACATTTGCATTGAAAAAGTACAAAAAATCAAGCATTTTAGGTCATTTTTGCATATAGTTTTGCACTTGTCTTTTGCATCAAATTTGAAAAAAAATTAAAATCTGATTTTTCATTTCATTATGGCATCTTCATTTTAATCATCTCTGAAATCTTTGCATGAGTATATCCTAGATTTTGAAAATTTTGCTAATTTCACTGAGAATCCTCATGTTCTAGAGCACATAGCTTATATCAGTGGTATTGTTGCTTCTATATGTTATACATATGAGTTGCAATTAATTTGTTATACACATGATTTTAGTAGCTTCACTTTACTTATAGGAGCGTATCCTTTGATAGTAGAAGATTTAACCAAATTCATCTCTAGGAATACTCATGAGAAAGGTGAGAGTGAAAAGCCTTTTTCCGCCACAGAGTATGATGATGATGATGTACCTTCCTCTCATCCCATTGCTCTCCCTAGCCAAGATGTAGCATTATTGGATGACAAAAGGTCTCTCAGATTAAATCCTTTAGGGATGGATGTTGGGTGTAATCGAGAGGGAAATGGTGTCAATTCAATAATCATTAATAGACTTTGTAGCAATATTCTTAAGATGATTGTTAAAGGGGCACTTAGTGCACCCTCTTGCTTAAAATTGGTGATTACTGTCCAAGGTGCTCAACAACCACCTAGACCTCCCGATTACATCTATGACTATGCAAAGAAAATTGCTCAAAGAAATCAGGGTGTTCAAAATGTGATTGCTCATACATACAACACCCATAATAACAAGCAAAGTAAGCAAGTACTTCATGTGCATGCCTCTCTTCCATGTTCTCAACCTATTCTCCCTCTACCACCTCATCCTACTCATAAAAGCAGTCAAGAGTATGATATTATTGAACAACTTCGTGCTACTCTGGCTAAGATCTCTCTTTGGGATTTAATACAAATATCGTCTACCTACCATGGAATGCTCCAAGAAGCTTTACAAAAGGTGATTGTCCCACCTACTGCTAAGCCTAATGATGTAGCAGCCGTATTGGATAGTATGCATAAGAAAAAAATGGATATCATCTTTCAACTGCATGAATTACCATCAATTGAAGTTCAAAACCAATATGATCCACTTATAATCTCTATCATAATAAATAAAATGTTGGTAAAACGAGTTATGATTGACAATGGATCAGCTTTGAATGTTTCTAGCATTGACCTACTACACAAAATCAAGGTTGACACATCACAAATCAAACCAAATGGCATTAGCATTCGTGGCTTTGATAATGTTGGAAGACAATCCATGGGCACTATAACTCTACCTATACAAGTAGGATCTGTGCTTGTGCCTACCCTGATTCATGTCATGCCTTGTTCTCTATCTTACAACATGCTTCTTGGTAGACCTTGGATTCATGCATTGGGGGCAATCCCTTCCACCTTGCATCATTCAATCAAATTTATATTCAAAGCTAAACTTCATACTATTCATGTCGATTCTGAACTAGATAGTTGTTTACACATTGAAAAGTAAAAACTAGTTTACAATCATATGAGCTTAAATAGTTTACGAGTTGATTCATCAATACCTTTAGCCACGAATGATGTTGTGAAAGATTCTATACCATCGAATGCGCTCTTTGGTGATGATTGGGGCTCCTTAGATTTTAATCCTTGCAGTATAGGGGAATATAAAATTAATAGCCTTGACACATCAAAAGTTGCATCGATCTCACCTAAGCAATCTTTTGAAGCACCTAAGAAAAACAAAGCTTCTTGGGTAGAAAACAAAGATAATACTCTCACTTACACTACAAATTATGACACCTACAAGGCTTCACCTTCTTTTAAGGAAATGACATCCCTTTATGGTCGAGGATGTAAAATCCTTTATAACAATTGTGAATATGTAGGTAAGGGATGTGGTGTAAATCAACAAGGGATTCGAGTACCTATAGAATCTGCTTCAACACATTACTCAAGTGGCATTGGATATAATCCTTTTAAAGAGAAGAAAGCCTCATGTCACCCTACACTTAATGTTAATTCAACAAGATCAAAACAACATGACTGATATCCTAGATATGTATTTTCTTAAAGATGGTACCCCTGCAGGTAAGTATTTCTAACCCTTTATCTCTCTCGTGATGTGTTATGTGTTGTTTTGGCCTCCTAGGATGACCCCTTATTCTCTTGTAAGGTCTTGTATACCAGGAGACCGCCTCTGTTGTGACCTTCTTCTATTTGTATCATCATTCTTCTATATTGCCTCTCTCTCTGATTTCATCATTGTGTGTTGTGTCTTATAGACATAGTATTGTGGTTGGTGACTTGGGGGCACCCTCCTATGTGACTGTCCCTAAGACACTTGTTTCTCCTTTCTTATTTATTGTTTCCCTTCCTCTAGTTTTTCTATCTAGCGGGTGGATGACGAAAAACGTTTATACTGATGCGGACCTAGTGTCCCTTTCACGAGAAATCAAAAATTGGACTTAGTTCCTAATATGACGATGGGGTTTTATATCTTATCTGACGCTTGGCTAGTAGAAGCACTCTTGCTTTCTATGTAGTGATTTTGATGAAGTTTTTATCTCATTTAAGATCCTTAACAATACTAATGCTCTGCGCACTTTGTTTGTCTTTGAATCTAGCCTTGGTGGTACTCGATTCAGAGATCTTCATGGTATAGCCCCACAGTTATCCTCGAACTCTAAATTTGTAGTATAACCTTGGCTCTTTGTATGGTTAATCATATGTATTGATGTTGTTTATCATGATTATGTAGACACTAACATGTTTCTTGCAGGGATGTGTTTGTGGGAAGATTTGGTGATCGTAAAGTACATGTCACCTCCGGGGGGCATGGGCTTTGTGAAAGTTTGTGTTCCCTTGTGTGTTTTCTTTTTACCTTAATGTTCTTGATATCGATACCTGATATCAACCACCTTAAGGTGGGGGCATATATAAGGTAAGCTGTCTGTTGTAGATGTTAGTAATGTGCTTGTCCTCAGGTGTAGTTTAAAGACTTGTGCGATGAGTACATCTTGCACTCTGAGTTTGTTTGCAATCAATCAATCATTTAAGCCCTCTACAGAGGTGGGATATCACATATATCCTTTTTTTCCTTAAGCCATTTGTGGAGGTAGGGGTGGTGTACTTCTCGAAGCAGATTCCATAATCCTGTCATTTTCAAAAGTCCTCTACGGAGGCATGGAACGGTTCTATGACTAACTCAACCCTTAAGCGTGTCTTCGGTGATTTCTGTGGTGAAGCCCAATCGTCAGTGTGTGCCTGTAATGTGCTTGAGATGGTGATGAACCTAGAAATAGGAACTCTCCATCACTTGTTTGATGTGTTTTCTCCCTATCTTCAAAGTGTGTGTTTTTGGTGTGCTTGCTTTGTTTGGTGTGTTTGTTGCCCCATATGCAGTCTAGAGACCTGTGTGATGAGTTCATCCTACATTTTGGGAGGTTTTGTGTCTTGCATGTGTGTTTCCCTATATGAAGTTTAAAGACCTATGCGATGAGTACATCCTGCATTATGTGAGGTTTGTTTACTTTCCTATACTTGCATCTACATTTCATATATATGAGAAAAAGAAAAGAAAAGAAATCATTCATGTCTTCTATGCATTAATGTGTCTTCTATGCATTCAATGTATTCTCCATGTTTTGTGTGATTGTAACTGTCTTCTCCGTGTTTTGCATGCCTATCATTGTCTTCAATGTTTTTGGCGTGTCTTCTTCGTGCTTGGTATGTTTGTTGTGTTTATTGACTGCACTTTAATTTGCAAATATTGGCTTTGCGTTTATACATACATTAAAGTGGGGGCTAAATGTAACGTCAAAAAATGTCCCCTTGGGGGCTTTTCCCTCATAAGGTTTAGCTCCTAGGTCTTTTGTGTGCATTTAGGACATATTACATCATATTTCAACATCCTGATGAGAAAACCCCTAAGTGTCTTGGCAAATGGGACCTAGGGGGACCACTTGAGATAAACCCTCCCCAAAATAGGGGGGAGGACTTGGGCACCTACACCCTAGTCCTGCCCTATTTTGGGGCAGTCCCAATGTTTTGGGTGTTGGCTTGTGACCGTTATTTGGGTCCTATCCTGACACGGTAAGTTTGAATTACAAAATTCTTAGCGGGAGTGTTTGTAGTTGCATATAAAAGCATGTTTAGGCATTCATTTGTAAACTAGAGATGATCATTAGATGAGCATTGGCATACTAGAAGTGATTCAAGGCTTTCATTGTGTTGCAAGAGAAGATTTATGTTGTTTATGTGTTTGTATTTGCAGATTTGAGCAATCATCTCCTCATGGCATGAAGAGCTTCTTCCTCCGATGAGATCTTCACTACAAGGTGATATAATTTATGTTTGTAAGCATTTATCATTTGGTTTTTGCCTCTTCCTCCCAAGGGCACATACTCTCTATTTGACAATTGTGTTTGGAAGGCTTGAATGTCTCTCCGGGACTTGACTGAGGCAAGCCTCTAAACACCACAACCCCCTCCCAAAGTTTTCATGATTGCAGGTTACAGGTTGAAGCTACAGACAAAGTAAAGTTGCATGAGGGTACAACAGAGTGTCAGAATTGCAGATTAGAGAAGAAAACATCTCCCTAGACAGGGTGCCCGCTCATTAGTCCTCAAAGTTTCGCAACGGGAAAATCTCTGATATACCAGATATAGGTTGCATACTAATCTTCCAGATCTCAGCAAAAACTAGGGCATTTGACTTGGGTGCCTGCTTTTTAGTCCCTGACTATTCCACTTTCCAACCCTGAAAACAGGTGCATAGTTATTTGTTATTTTACATCTTTCTATAGCAGCATTTTCTGATATTCGTCTGTTTACAGTTGCTTTTGCATAATTAGGGTTTTAAGGTGTAATTGAGCATAAGATAAGATAATTGATAATCAAATCATAAAAATCTAAGTTTCCCTACATCTCATAGTGACCTAGGGTAGGATAGTACATTGCAACTCGACCCTAGGTCCTTGAATGAAAGGGTGAAAGGAGGATATACACCAAAACTACCAAAACCCAAACATCCAAATTTAAACCTTTTACATTTTGGTGAACCCATGTTATTGGACTTATTTGCACCTTGATGAGTGTTTTTCTTTAGATTTGTATTGATTTTCATTCATTCATATAATCATTCATCTTATTGCATTCAAAAACTTACAAAAAAATTGAAAATTTTGAAAACATTTGTAAACCCTAGTTTGCATAGGTTTCTATTTTGCATCGATTAATTTGAATTTCATCAAATTTCTAATTTTTGAATTAGATCTGATTTAAATTGCAGAAAATTACAAAAATTCATTAGTTTGCATTGCATTTTCATCATAAAATTGCTAGGGTTTTGTTGAAAATTGTGAATTTTGCATATAACCTAGTAATTCCAAAATCTAGGGTTTGTAGGTGAAATCTTCTTTCAAATTTTTGTACTTATTTTAGAGACTCATTCAAAATTTCATTTGTCTGTAGTCCTGTATTTTAGAACAAATTTGTATTTAGATTTCAAAAATTTGCATTTTTGCATAGAAAAATTCAACAAAAACTAGCATTTTCATTGATTTTGCATGTTAGAGAATGGAAATCAGTTTCAGATCCAAGAAAATTTAATTTTAATCATACATCATCTTGCAAAACATTCATTTATCATTTTACATCAAGATCTCAAACCTAGGGCTTGAAAAACCTTGATTTTCACTAGATTTGGCCTTATCGACTCTCTAAATTTGCACTATAGGTGTGTTGTAAAGAATATTTTTGAACTAATTGATAGATATAATGGGTATTATTTTCTACCCCTCCTAAAATTCTTTACAACACCTTTTTATTGGCCTCATGTATTGAAAATTTGGTGAAAATTGCCTAATTTTTGCTATTTTTGCCCTAGGGTTTGGCCTAGTTTGCACCATAACTGTGTTGTGAAAAATTTTATTCTTGAAGGTGATTGATATCACTGATATTATTTTCTACACCTCCTAAAATTCCTTACAAAACCCCTTTTACTAGGTCTTGGAATTGAAAAATCGTGAAAAATTGTCTATTTTTGCTATATTTTCACAAGGGTTTGACCTTGACTGGCACTATAAGTGTGTTGTGATGGATATCTTTGCATTAGGTGGCTGTTACTACTGATATAATTTTATTTTAATCATAATTTTCCTCACAACACCCTTTGTCATGCTCTTTGGCATTGAGATTTGGTGAAAAACTGCTTATTTTAGTGTATTTTCACTAGGTTTTGGTCTATCATCATCTTAGATTTGCATCAAGAGTGTGTTGTGAAGGATATTATTGCTGTATTTGACTTATATCAGACATATAATTTTCTTCCCCTAACCAATTTCCTTACGACACCTTTTCTTTCATACATTTGCATTGAAAAAGTACAAAAAATCAAGCATTTTAGGTCATTTTTGCATATAGTTTTGCACTTGTCTTTTGCATCAAATTTGAAAAACTTTTAAAATCTGATTTTTCATCTCATTATGTCATCTTCATGTTATTCATCTCTGAAATCTTTGCATGAGTATATCCTAGATTTTGAAACTTTCGCTAATTTCACTAATGAGAATCCTCATGTTCTAGAGCACATAGCTTATATCAGTGGTATTGTTGCTTCTATATGTTATACATATGAGTTGCAATTAATTTGTTATACACATGATTTTATTAGCTTCACTTTAATTATAGGAGCGTATCCTTTGATAGTAGAAGATTTAACCAAATTCATCTCTAGGAATACTCATGAGAAAGGTGAGTGAAAAGCCTTTTTCTGCCACAGAGTATGATGACGATGATGTACCTTCCTCTCATCCCATTGCTCTCCCTAGCCAAGATGTAGCATTAGTGGATGACAAAAGGTCTCTTAGATTAAATCCTTTAGGGATGGAAGTTGGGTGCAATCAAGAGGGAAATGGTGTCAATTCAATAATCGTTAATAGACTTTGTAGCAATATTCCTAAGATGATTGTCAGAGGGGCACTTAGTGCACCCTCTTGCTTAAAATCAGTGATTACTATCCAAGGTGCTCAACAACCACCTAGACCTCCTGATTACATCTATGACTATGCAAAGAAAATTGCTCAAAGAAATCTGGGTGTTCAAAATGTGATTGCTCATACATACAACACTCGTAATAACAAGCAAAGTAAGCAAGCACTTAATGTGCATGCCTCTTTTCCATGTTCTCAACCTATGCTCCCTCCACCACCTCGTCTTACTCATAAAAGTAGTCAAGAGTATGATCTTGTTGAACAGCTTCGCACTACTTCGGCTAAGAGCTCTCTTTGGGATTTAATACAAACATTGTCTATCTACCATGGAATGCTCCAAGAAGCTTTGTAAAAGGTGATTGTCCCACCTACTGCTAAGCCTAATGATGTAGCAGCCGTATTGGATAGTATGCATGCGACAAAAATGGATATCATCTTTCAACCACATGAATTACCATCAATTGAAGTTCAAAACCAATATGATCCACTTATAATCTCTGTCATAATAAATAAAATGTTGGTAAAATGAGTTATGATTGAAAATGGATCGGCTCTTAATGTTTGTATCATTGACCTACTACACAAAATCAAGGTTGACACATCACAAATCAAACCAAATGGCATTAGCATTCGTGGCTTTGATAATGTTGGATGACAATCCATGGGCACTATAACTCTACCTATACAAGTAGGATCTGTGCTTGTGCCTACCCTGATTCATGTCATGCCTTGTTCTCTATCTTACAACATGCTTCTTGGTGGACCTTGGATTCATGCATTGGGAGTAGTCCTTTCCACCTTGCATCGTTCAATCAAATTTATATTCAAAGCTAAACTTCATACTATTCATGCCAATCCTGAACTAGATAGTTGTTTACACATTGAAAAGCAAAAACTAGTTTACAATCATATGAGCTTAAACAATTTATGAGTTGATTCATCAATACCTCTAGCCACAAATGATGTTGTGAAAGATTCTATACCATCGAATGTGCTCTTTGGTGATGATTGGGGCTCCTTAGATTTTAATCCTTGTAGTATATGGGAATATAAAATTAATAGCCTTGACACATCAAAAGTAGCATCGATCTGACCTAAGCAATCTTCTGAAGCACTTAAGAAAAACAAAGCTTCCTAGGTAGAAAACAAAGATAATACTCTCACTTACACTACAAATTATGACACCTACGAGGCTTCACCTTCTTCTAAGGAAATGACATCCCTTTATGGTCGAGGATTTAAAATCCTTTATAACAATTGTGAATATGTAGGTAAGGGATGTGGTGTAAATCAACAAGGGATTCGAGTACCTATAGAATTTGCTTCAACACATTACTCAAGTGGCATTGGATATAATCCTTTTAAAGAGAAGAAAACCTCCTGTCGCCCTACACTTAGTGTTAATTCAATAAGATCAAAAACAACATGACCGATATCCTAGATATGTATGTTCTTAACGGTTGTACCCTTGCAGGTAAGTATTTCTAATCCTTTATCTCGGTCATGATGTGTTTCCCTTGTGATGTTTTATGTGTTGTTTAGGCCTCCTGGGATGACCCCTAATTCTCTTGTAAGGTCTGGGATACTAGGAGACCACCTCTATTGTGACCTTCTTCTATTTGTATCATCATTCTTCTATAATGCCTCTCTCTCTGATTTCATCGTTGTGTGTTGTGTCTTACGAACATAGCATTGTGGTTGGTGACTTGGGGGCACCCTCATACATGACTGTCCCTAAGACACTTGTTTCTCCTCTCTTATTTATTGTTTCCCTTCCTCTAGTGTTTCTATCTAGTGGGTGGATGACGAAAAACATTTATACTGATGTGGACCTAGCATCCCTTTCACAAGAAATAAAAAATTGGACTTAGTTCCTAATATGACGATGGGGTTGTATATCTTATCTAACACTTGGCTAGTAGAAGCACTCATGCTTTCTTCTTAGTGATTTTGATGATGTTTTTATCTCATTTACAATCCTTAACAATACTGATGCTCTATGCACTTTGTTTGTCTTTGAAACTAGCCTTGGTGGTACTCGATTCAGAGATCTTTGTGATATAGCCCCATGGTTATCCTCAAACTCTGAATTCATAGTTTAACCTTGGCTCTTTGTGTGGTTAATCATATGCATTGATGTTGTTGTTTATCATGATTATGTAGACACTAACATGTTTCTTGCAGGGATGTGTTTGTGGGGACATTTGGCAATCGTAAAGTACATTTCACCTCTGGGGGGCATGGGCTTTGTGAAAGTCTGTGTTCCCTTGTGTGTTTTCTTTCTACCTTAACATGCTTGATATCGATACCTGATATCAACCACCTTAAGGTGGGGGCATATATAAGGTAAGCTGTCTATTGTAAATGTTAGCAATGTGCTTTTCCTCAGGTGCAGTTTAAAGACATGTACGATGAGTACATCTTGCACTCTGAGTTTGTTTGCAATCAGTCAATCAATCATTTAAGCCCTCTACAGAGGTAAGATATCATGTATATCCTTTTTTATCTTAAGCCCTCTTCGGAGGTGGGGGTGGTGTACTTCTTAGAGCAAATTGCATCATCCTGTCACTTTCAAAATTCCTCTGCAGAGGTGGGGAGCGGTTCTGTGACTAACTCAACCCTTAAGCGTGTCTTCGGTGATTGTTGTGGCGAAGCCCAATCATCAGTGTGTGTCTGTAATGTGCCTAAGATGGTGATGAACCTAGAAATAGGAACACTTCATCGCTTGTCTGCTGTGTTTTCTCCATGTCTTCAAAGTGTTTATTTTTGGCGTGCTTGCTTTGTTTGGTGTGTCTGTTGCCCCATATGCAGTCTAAAGACCTATGCGATGAGTACATCCTACATTTTGTGAGGTTTTACATGTCTTGCGTGTGTTGCCCTATATGCAGTTTAAAGACCTGTGCAATGAGTACATCCTGCATTATGGGAGGTTTGTTTACTTTCCTGTACTTGCATCTGCATATCATATATATGAGAAAAAGAAAAGAAATCATTCTTGTCTTCGATGCATTCAATGTATTCTCCATGTTTTGTGTGATTGTAATAGTCTTCTCTATGTTTTGCATGCCTGTCATTGTCTTCAATGTGTCTGGTGTGTCTTCTCCATGCTTGGCATGTTTTTTGTGTTTGTTGACCATACTTTAATGCATGTATTGGCCTTGCATTTATATAAACATTAAAGTGGGGGCTAAATGTAACGTTGGAAAATGTCCCCTTAAGGGCTTTTCCCTCATAAGGTTTAGCTCCCAAGTCTTTAGTGTGTATTTAGGACATATTACATCATATTTCAACATCCTGATGAGAAAACCCCTAAGTGTCTTAGCAAATGGGACCTAGGGGACCACTTGAGATAAACCTTTCCCAAAATAGGGGAGAGGACTTGGGTACCTACACCCTAGCCCTACCTTATTTTGGGGCAGTCCCAATTTTTGGGTGTCGGCTTGTGACCATTATTTGGGTCGTATGCCGACACGGTAAGTTTGAATTACAAAATTCTTGGCAGGAGTGTTTGTAATTGCATATAAAAACATGTTTAGACATTTATTTGTAAACTAGAGATGATCATTAGATGAGCATTGGCATACTAGAAGTGATTCAAGGCTTTCATTGTGTTGTTTATGTGTTTTTATTTGCAGGTTTGAGCAATCATCTCCTCATGGCATGAAGAGCTTCTTCCTCCCATGAGATCTTCACTACAAGATGATATCATTTGTGTTTGTAAGTATTTATCATTTGGTGTTTTCCTCTACCTCCCAAGGGCACACACTCTCTATCTGACAATAGTGTTTGGAAGGCTTGAATATCTCTCCAGGGCTTGACTGAGGCAAGCCTCTAAACACCACAACCCCCTCCCAAAGTTTTCATGATTGCAGGTTATAGGTTGAAGCTACAGACAAAGTGAACTTGTAGGAGGGTACAACAGAGTGTTGGAATTGTAGATCAGAGAAGAAAATAACTCCCTGGACTAGGGTGCCCACTCATTAGTCCTCAAAGTTCCACAACGGGAAAATCTTTGATACAGTAGATACAGGTTGCAGACTAAGCTTCCAAATCTCGACAAAAAGTAGGGCATTGGACTTGGGTGTCCACTCTTTAGTCCCTGACTACTCTACTTCCGAACCCTGAAAATAGGTGGACAGTTATTCATTATTTTACATCTTTCTATAGCAACATTTTCTGATATTCATCCTTTTGCTGTCGTATTTGCATAATTAGGGTTTTAAGGTATAATTGAGCATAAGAGAAGATAATTGGTAATCAAATCATAAAAATGCACATTTCCTTACATCTCACAATGACCTAGGGTAGGATAGTACATTGCAACTCAACCTTAGGTCCTTAAATGAAAGGGTGAAAGAAGGATATACACCAAAACTACCAAAACCCAAACATCCAAATTTTACCCTTTAAACATCCATAGGCATAATATCACACAAGACTTCATCATGATAAGATCTAATATGTAATTTCACCAAACATTGTTCACTCACTAGTACCTTATGATCATCTTGAATCCATGCTATCTGATAGGGCTTAGGGTGTTTCAATCTTTCCAACTTTAGCTTAGTTACCATCTCCTCTGAAACTAGGTTATTAGAACTACCACTATCAATAACAACTTTACAACATTTACCTCCTGATTTGCATCTGGTTCTGAACAAACTTTTCCTTTGCAGTGGTTCTTCATTTGTCTCTACTTGAAATAGTGCTCTCCTCATGACAAATGATTCTCCCTTCTCAAGTTTACCAACTAAATACGGTTCACCTAGTTCAACAGGTTCTTCTTCCACATAGGCTGCTCTTCCATTGCTCTTTGTTCTCTTTCTTGTACTCTTTTGATTACATTCAAATGCTCTATGTCCTTCACCTCCACACTTAAAACAAGTTCCTTTGAATGTTCTCCTATTAGGTCCTCTTCCTTCTCTTCTATATCCTTCACTTCAGTAGGGGCTAGGGTTTCCTCTACAGTAGAAATTTATGTCATCTCGCCGGTATGCATTGTTATCTCTGTCCTCCTTTTTGAATGTGTTCTCTTGTCTGTTCTACTCTACATATGATCTCTCTCCTCCAGAAAATGTTCTAACTCTCTAAAATTCACCTCCTCTACCTCTCTGTTTTTGATAATGTCTCTTATTCATCTTCTCTTCAACTTTCAGGGCAAATTGATATGCTTCTTCCAAGGTTGTCATCCTCACCAAACTCAACTCTTCTTGAATGCTCAATCTCAGTCCTTTGATGTATCTAGTATGATCATCTTATGAAACTTTTCAGTATACTCCTTCATAGATTTCTTCTTTTTTCTTAGGTTTTGCAATCTTTTCAACAGTTCCAACTCATAGTCAGTAGGTATAAACTGATTTTTCAATTTTGTCACCACCCTGTCCCATTTTGTAATATTTTCTTTTCCTCTTTATTTCTATCCAATTGAACTTCTTTCCACCATATAGCAGCATGTCCTTTCAACTTTCTCTTTGCAAATTTTACTTTCTCCAAATCTTCAACTTCTTCATATTTAAAGTATTCTTCTATGTCATTTATCCAATCAATCAACTCTTCAGGGCTCAAATTGCCAGTATAATTAGGTACATCAACTATAGGTCTCTTTCCAATCTTTGAAATAGCTTGCAACATCTTGACTTGGTCTGATTCTTCTTCTTAATCACCTCCTAAGGTTTTGCCATTTTGTTCAATAGATTGAAATTCTTCATCATCATCACTCTCAATATCAATTCTAGGGCTTAGTCCTTTTCTTCTATCTTATTCAACAACATCAAGTTAAATTTGCATTATTTTCATCATCTCATCCATTCTACCATCCATTGTTCCAATAGCAAGGATTCTCCTTGGTGACATCTTCCTAGGATCAAGTGCAAATTGCCTCAATTTGGCGATTGGGTTACAAGGTGACAAATGCCTCACAATCGGTGATTGATGATGACACAAGTAACCTGGCTTAGATTCAACAATATGTCCACAACAAGATCTTACAAAATTTCCTCACCAACTTCACTCAATTTGCTCCCAAAATTCAAACTTTTGCTCTGATACCACTTAGTGCAGTCACAGTTAGGAGGGTCCTCAAGAGAACAATCCAGACCGTGTAGCTCAAGTAAACACAACGGAAACAACTCAAAGATATGAAGCAAATGCAGATTTAGTCATTTAGTATATCATAGAATTCAAATATAATTTGGTCGGCAACATACGGGCTTCCATTTAGGGCTCACAAGTCTGGTTACAAAGTATCAGAATATGCACAAGATATAACTTTGAAGCTCCTTCATAAAGAATCCAAACTATGAACTTATGCTAATGATCATAACTACTTTGTTAGGCATCTATTACACTAATATATATCATCTCCAGTATAAAATATTCCTCCGCATCGACCAAGGAAGATCACAAACTCCAATAAAGAGCCATAACGTGTGTACATGGATATGTCAGACCTAATTGAATAGAGTTCCTCTACAAATGAATGAAATGATGTGCAGACCATGGGGAAGGTTGGCCACAGACCATAGATCATTGAATGATGTGTCATTAGGCTTCGCAAATTGGAAAATGCTCTGCAAGTCTTCTCCTTCAGCTGATGGATTGAGACTACTAGGATGCTTTGTTCTAAGAAAACAGTCAATCTTCTAATAGCAATAACTTTCCAGTACTTGATCCAAATGCTCTAAAAATTGGATATGATGTAGGTGAATGAATCTAGATGCTAAGTCTAGCTCCACAAGGTCTGAGATGCAACTGCGATAGAATGCGGACCAAAACATGGAAACTACTATTGACTGAACTGTCTGAATTGAACTGGAAAAAAAAGAAACAAACTAAAATGCAAACAAGCCACAATGCAAATGTTTTTGGTTGATGCAAGATTGCTCTTGAACCAGGGATACTCCTGCATCAACATGTCTCCTACATACATACATACAAACATGATATATTTATATATATGAATTTCAATTTGATAATCAACTCACCTATCTACTATGGTCAAGTGAAGCACGTGTGTGTACATGATCTACCTTCAAACTAGGAGTAATACCTACTACCTCGAGCTACATGTGCATGAAAAAATAAAAATTAATTTCAAATATAATTTATTTTTGTAGGACTACAAGCATATGTTTAAATTTTATAGTATAAATTTAATTGAAAAAATTAAAAATTATATACCTATGTCATAGTAGGAGCTTGAATATCACCATCTCTAGTTGTAGTGATGGAATCAATTAACTCATCTAATATTTTCTCATCTATTAGTTGTAGAAATTATGTGTACAATTGACTATGAAGGCAAGATGACATCGATCCTGAAGAAAGTATGATAGGTAAAAATTAGGTTAATAAGATCAAGCATAGCCATGAAAACCTAACCCTACCATCATCAAAGAATCAAATCCAAATGAAATCAAAAGCATGCAATTCAAAGAACAATATCACCTAGATTGTATGATTCTTTGTTTATGATGTGGATTGCTTCTTTAACAATGAACAATTATGAAGATAAAAGCTGCCATGATGGATGGATGATAAAGCTAATATGCTCAATGGATGCTAAAATACTCAATATGCTTAAGATGATAATGTAGACGCTATATGAATGCTAGATAGATGTAGTATGGAATGAGAGGGTGTTTATATAGAACTCAACCAAAATCAATCAACGGTGGAGATTTGGTGGCTATGTGAATGGCTAGGATTAAAAGATGATAATAGATGAATGTGAAGATGACAAGTGGAAGAAAGATAAGGCTTATGTGTGACTGTATACATAAAAAGTACTATATGTGAAAGATATTAAATAAAAGATGTAGTACCACTTTTCTTTTTTAAATGAAAGAGGCACCCATGTTGGCTTATTGAGATAAATGATAAGAAAAATTAATTAAATAAATAAAATTTATTTAATTAATAGGAAAGTGGGTTTGTGAATGGAATTTTAATTAAATAAATAAGATTTATTTATTTAAAATAGATAGAAATTAAATCATTAAAGATTGTTTAATTATGGCTTAGAGAAAATAGCTAATGAGTTAATTAAATAAATATAAGTTTATTTAATTAATAGAAGAAATAGATGTGTTAGGGATATTGCTCAAGTGTTAGACAAATGCAGATGGTAACTAATGCAATATTTGAATGCTAATGATAATTAGGTCAATTTAGGGTGTCTACATTTTGCCCCTCTTTGATACAATGTTCGTTAGAGTATTATGTCAAAGAAGATATGATAATCTGCTTGATAAACAAGTTTATGCCCCAGTGTAACTGGTAGATGGTGTCCCCTCGAGAGGTAAACCAAGCTAACTAGGAAGGGCTGGGTTGGCTCGTGATAAGATGAAAGGTGAAAAACAAGGTTGGAAGGAATGATTGATCTTGGTTGAGGACTATATAGGATGATGGAATGGATAAATGATATGACAGCTTTTAAAGTAATTGCTTAGAATTACAAGAAATGCAATCCTTATGTTTGATATAGCATGTGGATGTTATGTACCAGGGTATAGAAGACCAAGGTGTCAAAATATCCAATGCAAAACTAACATACTACAATCTTGTTTGAACGTATGAGGTCAAGATGTTGAGCCAACATACACAATATATGAATAGCAGCTAGTGTTCTGAGATGGACTTTGATGCTGCAAGCAATGGTTTGAACTTACCTCTACTACACATGGTGACACCTTGTTGGTTATATGTATGGAGCCAGTCTTGACATAGAATAGTCTCATGTGCATAAGAGATTGTTTAGCTTCTCAGATGCTAGAGATATTGATATGTAAGATGCTAATCACAACATGTACAAGATACCAATACGCATAGGAAAAGAATAAGATCATCCCACAGACACGGCATACGAAAGGAATATGACCATGTCCCATTCCTTACTTCATCGCAACGTACCAAGATATGGTAGATCAAGGCAGTCTTGATTAGGCATAGAAAAGGGACAAAAGATAAATCAAAAGATACTGTCATCACATTCTCTTGCCAAGTTTAGGTGCTCTTAGATGGATTTAAGCTGGGGCCTTGTTAAGAGGAAAGCTGCATCATGTTGAAGGCTAAAGATGTTGATAAAATGCTATAGCAAATGTTGGCTTAAGGCATGCGGACAAATAACTTCTAGCTTATCCCTGATTGGTTAAAGTGCTTGAGCTTTCAGTATACACATAGTCTGCTTCTTGCTTGAGCTGATCAAATAGAAGAAGATGGGAGATGAAAGAAGAGGAAGAAGATGGGGTGGATCATCTATGCTTGAGTACTAGAAACTTCCTTCGTATTCCAGACTGCCTACATACCCTGTATCCACGGGATCAAAGCACATTTACGATGATGATGAGACATGATGAATATGTAGTTCTGGGTTTATTGATGATGTAAGTACTGAAAGTGTTGCAAGTATGGGCCTAACTGGTGTTGCCATTGATGTCAAAATACTCCTATTGCATTAATGTCAAAGATTGGATGAGCTGTGTGCTGAGGATATTGAGAAAATTAGTCCTATCAGAAATAGAGAAGAATAGTGAAGACAGTGAAGCTCTATGAATTGAAGATCCCAGTTAAATAAAGATCAGAGAATGCACATCAAAGGGTTTCTAGATATGTGTCTAAAGATGATCTAGTCAAGATTTGAGAGGTCCACATGAAGATTTAAAGGAGTTATGGCCCTATGAGTAAAACTAGTTCTGGCAGCTATTCAGAGGTAACAAAGTGACACAAATAGGTCTAGTGAGATTTGGAAATGCAATATCTTGTTTTGTAGATTTGGTGGCTTGTTTAGGAAGCCAATGTGAATTGACAACTCAATTGGTTTGTGGTTTGGAGGTCCGCAAGCAATTATTCTAATGTGACAGTGATGACAGACTGTGTTCTTGACATTCTGGATGAAGATGCGAATGATTTCAGTAAGTAGAAGTAGTGTGGATGTTCTTGGTGATTCAAGCAAGCTTGTGGGGGTCTCTATATTATGTCCAGTTTGTGTTGGTGGGCCGCATTGAAGATTGAGCTCGTAATTGAAGATTTACCTTCAAGTGATAATGTTCTTCCTAATTTTGGCTGACTGTATGTTCTACACATGTTGCAGATGATCTTGAAGATGTTTTAGGAAGCATGGTGTGTTCCTCGAAGAAGATTGAAGTCCCAGATATGCATGGCTGATAGGGTAGTGACGCGCATGAATTTTTTGTAATAAGTCAAGTTGTATTTGTGTAATTGCTCTGTAATAAAATAAAGTTTGTGTTGTACTAACTTTGATGATCATTCCAAAGTCGATGTCTTGTATAAATAATATTTGTGAAGTCATTTCAAAGTATCCTTGGTTATGATGAGAAAGATATAGAGAGGAGAGGAGCGAAAAGCAGAACACAAGTGTTGAGCTTAAATGGAACTATTTCAAGCATGGTTAAAATGCTAATCTCCAGTTCAAGTATGTAATATTTATATTATTCTGTAGACAGTGTGTCTCTTGTAGGCAGTGGGCCTCTTGTGAGCAGTGTGCTTGGGTAGTGAGCCCTAATTGGCAAGTGTTATTTGTTCTTCTTATTCTTTTAACAGAGAATACAATCTTGGATTAGTCACCCCATGGTTTTTCCCTTAACCAGGTTTTTCACATTAAAATCTTGGTGTCATATGTGTTGAATGTGTTTCTGCTCTTGAGTTATTGCATTGTGCTTCCATGATTGAATCATTATTATGCTTAAGTGTTTAAAGATCAGAAGGTTTGGTGACAACTGATCACCCCCCCTCTTAGTTGTCTATCCTAAAACCAATAATTGGTATTAGAGCTAAGTTCCTCTAAAAGAGCTTAACCACTTGAGGAGATCCAGGATATCTTCCTACAAGAAGGATAGTCCAAGGTTTGATGGAATAAACTACACTCTTTGGAAAAACCCCATGGAATGTCACTTGTAATGTATGGGAATTCACTATTAGAACATGACTATAAAGAAGTATGTTCCTCCAAAGAATGGTCTGACAACTACATATGAAATCAGAGATGCTGAAGATAATCTTCAAGCTAAAGAACCCTTACTAAGTGCCTTATTTGATTCAGAGCTGACAAATGTTATGGATTTAAAAACTGCATATGAAATTTGGTCAAAGCTGGAAATTCTGCATGAAGGAGACAAATATGTTAAATGTGCCAAGCTTCAAAGTCTGAAAGGAAAATTCAAAAACCTAAAGATGAATGAAGATGAGAATATCACTACATTTATGCCAAAAGTAAATGAGCTTGTTTGTGGCATTAAATGTGCTGGTAGAACTTTGGATGAAGATGAGATTGTTGTCAAAGTTCTCAGATCCTTACCTCCTGCTTATAAACACAAGGTTGTTGCTATTGAGGAATTTAGATCTTTATCAAATATCACAAGGGATCAATTGGTTGGGAAATTAGTTGCATTTGAATTGGCTAAGTTTGGAGATGTACCTCCCAAGACTGAATCTGCATTCAAAGATAGTGCCTCTGTAAAAGGCAAATAAAGGTATGATCTAGGAGAGAATTCCTCAAAGAAATTATCATGGTATGAAAAAGTAAGAAAAGATCTGGAAGAAGATGAGGCAGAAGCTACTCAATTTGAAGCCCTTATTGCTAAAAGACTGCCAAGAGGATCTGGTAAGTATGAAGGAAAATTGCCCTTCAAATGTTTCAACTGCAACAAGATTGGTCATTTTGCCTTAAGGTGTCCGGAAAGATTTTCAAGGACAAATCCTGATAGATCAAGATTCCAAATGAAATGTTACTATATCCAAGAAGATGATGATGATGAAGGAGTAATAGATGATGAATCTGAGATAGGAAACAAGTCCGAAAGTGACTGGGTGTTTATTGCCATCAAGGAAGAAGATCCAATGCCTATTGAATTTGCCAATCTTAAGATAGAAAGGGCTCTGGCTACTCAGGTTGAAAAAAAGGATGAATGGGTCATTGATAGTGGATGCTCCCATCATATGATTGGTGATAAGAACAAGTTCATAAATCTGGAAAGATATGAAGGAGGAGTTGTAAAATTTGGTGATAATTCTGCTAGCCAAATTAGAGGCAGAGGAAGTATTTATTTTGATGGAAAGAACAAAACCAGTGATGTTCTATATATTCAAGGACTGAAACATAATATTCTTAGTGTTGGACAGTTGGTGGACAAAGGCTATGATCTCTGATTCAAAAATGGAAAATGCAAGTTCTTTGAAAGCTCTGGAACTGAGATTGCATCCAGTACTCAAACAAAAGGTAACATCTTCCACTTGGTTGGTACTGGCAAAAGTTGTTTATTTGTTCAAATTGATCAGAGCTGGTTGTGGCATAGGAGAATGTGTCATGTGAATTTTGATAATAGCATCAAGATAAGAAACACTCAGGCTGTAAGAGATCTTCCAAGACTGGTGAAACCTACTAACAATTTGTGTAAAGAATGTCAGTTGGGTAAGCAGAATATAGTCACATTTAAAAGTAAGGAACAATCTTCTACTGGATTGTTGGACTTGGTACACATTGATCTATGTGGACCGGCAAGAATCAAGAGTCTGCAAGGTGATAGATATTTCATGTTACTGATTGATGACCACTCCTGGATGATGTGGGTGACTTTCCTAAAAGAGAAATAAGCTCTTGAGAAGTTCAAAATATTCAAGGCTATGGTAGAAAATGAAACTGGGCTAAACATAAAATGTCTCAGGTCTGATAGAGGTGGTGAATTCACATCCAGAGAGTTCATAGAATTATTTGAGAAACATGGGATAAAGAGACAGTTATCTGCTCCAAGGACTCATAGAAGAATGGAGTAGTGGAGAGAAAGAACTGGACCATTCAGGAAGCATCTAGAACCATGATGATGGAAGCAAATATCCCTCAGATCTACTGGAGAGAAGCTGTAAGCACTACTATCTATACTCTTAATCAAGTACAAATCAAAAGCAATACTAGTAAGACTCCTTATGAACTTTGGTTTTGCATCACTCCTACTATGAAGTATTTCAAAGTCTTTGGTAGTAAATATTATATCAAAAGAGATGAAGACCTTCGCAAATTTGATGCTAGAAGTGATGAAGGAATATTCTTGGGTTATTCTACTCAAAGCAAAGCATATCGGTGTTATAACAAGAGATTGAGAAAGATTGTAGAAATTACAAATGTGAAGGTTGATGAAGGCATTGAAAATACCTCAAGGTTTTATGAGTATGAAGCAGATGATCAGAATGATGTTTTTGTCCAAAAAGAACAAGCCCCAACTGCAGTTCAGATTTAGACTGATCCAGAGAATCCTGAAGAAGAGATAAGTTTGAATGAACTTGTCCAATAAATAGAAGTGCAAGAATTTCTCAAAACTCCCAGGTATGTAAGACTAAATCATTCTAAAGACTAGATCATAGGTGATAGAAGAAAAGGTGTTCAAACAAAAAGAAAGATTGCTCAAGATTCAGAGAAGTATTGTTTGATTTCAAAAGTTGAACCAAAAATAGTAAGTGAAGCATGCAATGATGAAAGTTGGGCTAAAGCAATGGAGGAAGAGTTGATGCAAATTAAAAAAAATCACATTTGGGATCTTGTTCCCAGACCTAAAGATAAAAATGTGATTGAGACTAAGTGGGTCTTTTAGAACAAACTAAATGAAGATGGTGAAGTAGTTAGAAACAAAGCCATATTGATATGTAAGGGTTATTCTCAAGTAGGAGTTGAATTTGAAGAAACTTTTGCTCCGATGACAAGAATTGAAGCAGTCAGATTATTTCTTACTTTTGCTGCCTTCAAGGATTTTAAAATATATCAAATGGATGTCAAGTCTGCCTTCCTGAATGGTGATTTGGAAGAAGAGGTATACATTAAGCAACCAGATGAATTCCAATTGTCTAATCATGGTGATATGGTCTGCAAGTTGAATAAAGCATTGTATGGACTCAAACAAGCCCCAAGAGCCTGGTATGAAAGATTAGACAAACATCTTTTGAAGATTGGTTTCAACAAAAGTACTGCTGATAGTAACTTGTACTTTAAGATTGATCATGAAAATATCTTGATTGTTGAAGTATTTGTTGATGATATTATTTTTGGAGGAAAAGATAGTATGTGCAAGACATTTGCAAATCAAATGAAAAGTGAATTTGAGATGTCTATGTTTGGGGAAATGAATTTCTTCTTGGGTCTGCAAATCACTCAAACAAAGAAAGGAATCTTCATATCACAGACCAAATATGTGAAAGAATTGTTGAAGAAATTTGGGATGGAAGATTCAAAGCCAATGAATACTCCCATGGTAACCAGATGTAAACTGAGCAAAGATGATGAATCTCCTAAGGCTGATCAGAAAAACTATAGGTCAATGATTAGAGGACTACTGTATCTTACTCAAACTAGACCTGACATTATCAATGTTGTTGGTCTTGTTGCTACAGTCCAAGCTGATCCTAGAGAATCTCATGTCATGGCAATCAAGAGAATTCTTAGATATCTAAAGGGAACAGTTGAGTATGGTTTATGGTATCCTAGGGATCATGATTTCTCTCTTCATGCATATACAAATGCTGATTGGGTAGGAGATGTGGATGACCGAAAGAGTACCAGTGGTGGTGCATTCTTTTTGGGGAAAAGATTGGTTTCTTAGCTGAGCAAGAAATAAGAGGCAACATCTCTGTCCACTGCAGAAGCAAAGTATATTGTAGCAGCAGGTAGTTGCACTCAACTATTGTGGATGAAGCAAATGCTAAGAGACATTAGAGTGGAGTATGAGGAACCTATCACAATCTTCTATGATAACTCAAGTGCAATAAATATATCAAAAAATCTGGTGTTGCAGTCAAAGATAAAACATATATCCATCAAGTTTCACTTTTTGATAGAGCAGGTGAACAAGAATGAAGTCAGATTGGAGTTTGTGCCCTCAAAGGATCAGATTGCAGACATCTTTACTAAACCTCTACCTAAGGACTCTTTTGAGTATCTCAAGGAGAAGTTAGGGGTTATTACCCCTCCGGTTCTGAATTAAGGTGCACTGAAGTGCATTAGTCCAGTGGATCTCACAGTCATATCTTGTGGTCTGAATTGATGATGGGAAGCTGCTACTCAGAGGGAGCAATCTGTATGATTCTGAAATATTGATGCAAGTATGTGCCCTTTGCCATTGATGTCAAAGGGGGAGAAAAGACATGTGAAAAACAAAGTGGTTTCTGATCAAAGGGGGAGCAGTAAAGAAAAAGAAGACATATAAATGATTGTTGTTGATAGGGGGAGCTATGTCAATCAGTGAGGAGAAGTTCTTGTCTTGATGATTAAAAATAGTTTTTCACATCATATGTTGCCATCAATGACAAAGGGGGAGATTGTTGCAAGTATGGGCCTAACCGGTGTTGTCATTGATGCCAACATACTCCTATTGCATTAATGTCAAAGATTGGATGAGCTATGTGCTGAGGATATTGAAAAAATTAGTCCTATCAAAAATAGAGAAGAACAGTGAAGACAATGAATCTCTATGAAGTAAAGATTCCAGCTAGATGAAGATCAGAGAATACGCATCAAAGGGTTTGTAGATATGTGTCTAAAGATGATTCAGTCAAGATTTGAGAGGTCCCCATGAAGATTTGAAGGAGTTATGGCCATATGAGTAAAACTAGTTCTGGTAGCTATTCAGAGGTAACAGAGTGACACAAATAGGTCTGGTGAGATCTAGAAATACAATATCTTCTTTTGCAGTTTTGGTGGCTTGTTTAGGAAGCCAATGTGAATTGACAACTCAATTGGTTCATGGTCTGGAGGTCCGCAAGCAATTATTCTAATGTGATAGTGATGACAGACTGTGTTCTTGAGGTTTTGGATGAAGATGCAAATGATTTCAGTAAGTAGAAGTAGTGTGGATGTTCTTGGTGATTCAGGCAAGCTTGTGGGGGTCTCTAGATTGTGTCCAGTTTGTGTTGGTGGTCTGCATTGAAGATTGAGCTCGTAATTGAAGATTTACATTCAGGTGATGGTTTTCTTCCTAATTTTGGCTGACCGGATGTTCTACACATGTTGTAGATGATCTTGAAGATGTTTTAGGAAGCATGCAATGTTCCTCGAAGAAGATTGAAGTCCCAAATATGTGTGGCTGACAGGGTAGTGACGCGCATGAAGTTTTTGTAATAAGTCAAGTTGTATTTGTGCAATTGCTCTATAATAAAATAAAGTTTGTGTTGTGCCGACTTTGATGATCATTCCAAAGTCAATGTCTTGTATAAATAAGATTTGTGAAGTCATTTCAAAGTATCCTTGTTTATGATGAGAAAGATATACAGAGGAGAGGAGTGAAAAGCATAGCAGAAGTGTTGAGCTTAAATGGAACTATTTCAAGCATGGTGAAGATGCTAATCTCTAGTTCAAGTATGTAATATTTATATTATTCTGTAGATAGTGTGTCTCTTGTAGGCAGTGGGCCTCTTGTGAGCAGTGTGCTCGGGCAGTGAGCCCTAATTGGCAAGTGTCATTTGTTCTTATTATTTTAATAGAGAATACAATCTTGGGTTAGTCACCTCGTGGTTTTTCCCTTAACCGGGTTTTCCACGTTAAAATCTTGGTGTCATATATGTTGAATGTGTTTCTGCTCTTGAGTTATTGCTTTGTGCTTCCATGATTGAATCATTATTATGCTTAAGTGTTTAAAGATTAGAAGGTTTGGTGACAACTGATTCACCCCCCTCTTAGTTGTCTATCTTAAAACCAATAGAAAGTTAGAAGAAAGCGAAATGAAAGATTAGAGGATGATCACAAGAAAGATGAAAGATGGATGATGAAAAGAGAGGCTATCATCTTTGCCTGAATCAGAGTGTTTTCTTCGCATCTCAGATTGCCTACATACCCTATATCCATAGGATCAAGGCTTTAATGATAGAGCTAGTGATGTAGTTCTTGCTTATTACGCTGGTGGTTGATGTTGAAAGAATCAACTTTATTTCTTGGATTTTTGCTTTGGTGATGTTTTTTTATGTTTTTTGATGTTGTTTGAGCTTGAATTGATTGTGAAGATATGAATCCTGGTTGCAAATGTTTGCCATGTTTGACATTAGATAAACACTATGGTTGAATTTGAAAGTTTGTTATGTTGTGAGCTAAGGTGTTCACTGTGTTATAAGCTAGAGCTGGCAGTATCCACTTCCAAATAAAAGATTAACAAGTGCCCCTAGTGTGGGATGAAGTTTATTGTGGAGAAGCAGCAATGGATGGTGTGTGCGGACAAGATGCTAAGGTGCCAAAATGATACAGTTATCACAATAATTTCCAAAGTATGATAGCTAAGCATTGACAGAGGCAAAGATAGAAAGGCTTTTCATTATGGGGAAATGGGTTATGATATTTATACAAGATGAAATGTGGATTATGATATAGATTATGGAGGGTAAGATGGCAAAGTATGCTAGGAAGAGTGGTGATCAAACAAACTAAGTAGATAATGGGAGCTGGTCACTACACATAGCGCCTATTTGCCAGGTTTTCACTATGGTACTTATCCAAGGTGTCTGTTTACCAGGTTTTCACCAGAGGATGGATTATTTATCTTATACTATTATTTTTTTGTTATCCAAAGTTCCACAAAGTGGTTTTCACTATTGGATGGATTATTATTATTATTATTATTTAGGATAGCTGACAATTATACATAGCACCTATTTACCAAGTTTTCACCATGGTAATAGATAGGAGGGACTCAAGTGTCTAGTACTATGAATATTGGTAGTCTCGTTGGAGATGGATGTCACGCACTGACCATGTCGAGTGATTATGCTCATAGATGTTGGTAGGGAGATATGAAATGGATATGAAGTAAGTGGATAGTGGATTAAGATGTGGATTATGAATGGTTCACGCGAGGATAGATAGAAGGCTTATGCAAAAACATGGACCATAGGAATAGGATGATGGGAGAGATATGTAGGATAATGGATGAAAGGTGGGGAGATGGAGATATGTGGAAATGTTTTGGAATGGAAGGGAACCATGACCAATGGTTGTACACACCATGATAAACATTGAAGCTGTGGATGGGATGGAATAGGAAGCAATGGGGATTTTGGCTCAGAATATAGGTGATGAAGTGATTTAGGAACCCACATAAATTTAGTATTTTTATGATTTTTTCTTTGCTTATGGGATTTTTAGAGGGGATGGGATGCTTAGATGCAAGGAAATTTTTGGATGAAAGAGGGATTTTTTGTTTAGCATAAGGATGCCTCATTAGGTTTGCTTGCTTGTTTGCTTAGGAACCCAAACCATTTTGGTTGTGGGCTCTTCTTGTGGAATTATGGGCTCAGCAAGCTTTTTAGATGTACTAGGTTGTGATTATTTGTTGTGATGCCCTAAGGCATGAGAATCGTTAGGATTCTTGGTAGGATTTTTAGCTTTAGAGGTAGAGGTATCCAAATTTTTAGTTTTGAATCCCATGGATTTGATGGAAGTGGGATTGGTGAAATGAGTGGAAGCTTTATGCTTAAACGGTATGTGCATTTGTTGGTCATGATTAGGAATGTAATGGTGCTGATGGATAAAGGGATAATTAGGTGTTGGTAACAATGGAGGGAAGGAAAATGGAGGGATATTCGGGGTTGGAAGAAGTGGAGGTAGATCGGATGGTGGAAGATGTACAGTCACATGCTTTTGCAAGTTATAAGATGGTGGAAGTGGAAGATATGGAGGTAGAGTTAATGGTGGGAATTTAGGAGTTGCAAGAAGTGAAGGTAAATTGGATGGTGGAAGATGGACAGTCACATGCTTTGGAGGTGTAGGATGAGATTTTTTTTATGGGAAATGGTGGACTTAGGATGGATGGAAGAATTACCAACATCTTTAGCTTGGGGAGGCCTGCATTTAACACTGGGACTAGGAGTGTTTTGAGAACTAGACTTGAGTTCATCCTTAGATGGAGATGAAGGGGTGGCAGAAACCATGAAGGTAGAGGATCCCAGAAAAAGGTTGGTGATATGAAAGGAGGAGTCATTGATGGTATCAGAGTTAGAAGTCTCTCTTACCAAAGAGGATCTAGCTTCTATATCAGAAATGGATGTGGATGAAGATTCTTGCAATATGTAATCACCTGGACCATGTTCTGTGTACTTGATATGGAGATTGGAAGTGGCTTTGTTAGATGATGGCTTGAGTAGGTCGGATGGATCTACATATGATGAAGATGGATATGCTTTGGTGTTGATAGGAATGTAGTTTGGACTCTAGAATTTAGCTTGAAAGGCATGACAAAATTCAAATGGATTGGGATCGGCCTGGATAGTAATCTCAACACTGTTATGCAGAAATTTAAGACATTGATGGTATGTAGAAGGAACTGCTTTGAGGCATGGATCCATGGACGACCAAGGATGATGTTATAAGGAAGCTCAATATCAAGGACTTGACAATAGGTTTTAGTAGTGATCGGACCAACTTGAATAGGCAAGTAAATAATCCCTTCAATATCTCTCGGTATCTTCATATGCTCTTATAGTAATGACCTTGGAGGTGTCAACATCTTTCTCAGTATATCCCAATTGTTTTATTAATTTCAAGGACCATATATTAAGACCAGCTCCACCATCCACTAAGATTCATTTGAAAAGGTATTGTTTGACAAACACTTCAATGTGGAGGGCTTCGTTGTGTGAAGGATGAATGGAGGGCTGAAGATCTTTGTAAGAAAAGGTTAAATGACAAGGGGCTGCAATTCTAGCAACCATAGATTGGAATTGTGTGATATCAATATCATTAGGCACCGAAGATTCTTGTAAGGTTTTGTCAAGGATAGCTTTGTGAGTAGGGGATATGCAAAGCAACTCAAGAATGAAAATATGCGCAGGTGTTTTACCAAGGTGATCAAGGATATTATAGCTAGAGGATGGTCGAGGAGGATGAATAGGTGCTCCTTGAATGGTAATGTGACCTCTTCGAGTAGTTACAACACAGTTGGATGCTTTGCCTTCAATGGTAATGGTAGAAATGCAAGCATGGTCAATACGGCCAATAGTAGATGATTCATAGTTGTACTGAATGGTATTCCCAGCATGAGGGTTACTTGGTTTGTCATGAGATGGAAGTGGATTCTTGAAAGCATCTAGATCATAATTCGATGTTGGTTACTGTGCAGGTTGAGTTGTTGAAGGGGTAATTTTGATTGAACCTTGATCGATGCAATCTTGGATAACATGATTTAAGCACATACAACCATTTGTTTTGTGTCCTTTAACTCTATGGTAATCATAATACTCATTTTCTTTATACGAAGGAGCTTTAAAAAGTGGTTCACCATTGGGTGGTACATCCGGTAACATAATATCATCCGCTTGGAGAAGATTTCGAAAGACAACTTCCATAGGTTCCGCTAATGGTGTAAATTGTTGGTGAGGATTTGAAGTTTGTCATTGTCGAGTGTGTTGAAAAGGTTGTGTTGTTGTAGAAACAGCTTGAATGCTAATGGGAGCTTTCATAGTTTGTATGTTCTTTGCGTCCACAACACCATCGTTGACAACATTCTTCTTTTTGTTCCAAAAGCAAGACTTATCGTTGGAGTTTTGAGGATAGTCTTTGTTATCACAAATTTTTTTGATAGTGCCTTTAGCTATTAAAGCTCGCTCAATGATGGTTCCTTTGGAAACAAGTTCATCAAAGGTGCTAGCACTTTGTAATTGTAGTTGGAATGATAGCTCGAGATGAATATTTTGAACAAAGATATCAAGTTGTTGCTTCTTAGGTATTTCCCATGATAGTTTGCTAGCCATATTACGCCATCATTGAGTAAATGAAGAGAAGGCTTCACCATTGTGTTGTTTATTGTTGACAAGGTCATTCATGTTTACCTCATGTTCAATGTTAAAAGCAAAGTGTGATCAAAACTTATTTGCTAACTCCGCAAAAGACTTAATTCCTGGAGGTAAATGAGAGAACCATTCAAGAGCTTGTCATGTTAAGCTTTGGGGAAATAGTCTTAGAAGATATGTATCGTCATGAGCAACATCGAGACATGCCACAAAGAATGCTCTAAGATGGTCTTCCAGATTTCCATGTCCTTTGTACTTGTCAAATTGTGGAATTTCAAAGTGTGGCAGAAAAGGTATCATATGAAGTGACTTGTCAAACAGATAAGCGAATATGTTTTCTAAAGAAAATGTCTTCTTGCTTTGTCCTACCACTTGGTTAATCATTTGTTACACATCCGCTGGAGATAATTGTTGTTGTTGCAAAGGGGGTGGTTGTTTGGGAAGTGAAGCATGGTATGATGTATATTGAGATTGTTGTTGTGGAATATATGAAGCCATGACCATTTGTTCAGGTTGCGTACTCACAATGTATGTCAAAGGATTGGTATGAGACACATATGTGATTGAAGATCGCTGTCCTTGAGACACAAGCGGTGGTTGGGTATATTGTGATGAATTAGGACCAAGATTTTGTATCACATGGGAAGTGGAAGATGGATTGGCGCTAGTTAATGGTTGTGAATTTGGAGTTGGATTTGTGACATGGTAAGTGATGGAAGGATTGGTGGATGAGGAAGAAGGATGGACATTTGGGTTTGTATTTTGGATAACATGGGGATTGGTATATGTCATGTGTTGGGCGATGATAGGCAAACCTTGGGTAGTATAAGATGGATTGATGGTTTGTGAAGGATTATAAGAAGATGGTAGAGCGGATGTAAGTTGATCAACATAAGAGACTATAGTGCTAGGATTAGCTTGAGAAATAATAGGTGGGTCACTCATGTCAATAAGACTAACATTGGGATTGTATGATGTATTGGATGGATTAGTGGAGATAGTGGAGATCATATTAGTAGTGGTAGGAATATGAGAGGTGGTGTCCACATGTAATGTAATGGAGATAGCAGATTGCGACAGTTGTGAAGCTTGGACTGTTCCAGTGTTGTTTGGATAGATTGGGAAGCTTGTAAAATATGGGATATGGGGATAGCTTGTGATGTTTGAGGAGTTTGCACTTGGTCAACATGGACAACTTGTGTTACTTGAGGCATAGAAATAGTCATGGTGGGAGAAGGAGTATGTTGGGAAACATGGAAACGTGGAATGTTTAGATTTTGCGAAATGAAAGGGAGTACATTGGTTGGAGTTATCAAAGGTTCTAAAGTGTACTCCGAGCATGGTGGATCAAATGAAGTAACAATAGGCAATGAAAGGGATGCATTGCAAGATGAGTTTGTAATATGGTATGAGATGGTGTGACTATAGTGGATGGTACCTTTGCAACAACAACGGGAGTGTTTGGATCGTGATCTCTAATAGCAGATATGTCAAAATCTCTTGGTAATTTAGCTCCCATACGGGCAAGTTGTAAGAAGTAGCGATTAGGATTGGGTAAAACAAGTCTCTCAAATTGATCCCATACATGTGTATCTTGAAATTATGATAAGTCTTCTTGGGATTGTTCTTCATAAGTCTCCAAAAATGTTTGAGGTTGCACTTGTTGTGAAGATGACTCTCCAATGGTGTACCCATGGGGCAAAAACATGTGAGGAGGCATACCAGTCATAAATTGAGTCACGTCTCTAAGAGGTGTTGATCTAGATTGTTGCATCTTTGATGTAGGAGCATCCAGTGGTGTAAGGGTAGTCTTGCATCACCCAAAAAAAAAATGTGTTTCAAAATTGTTGATGTTCTTTCCATTTCTTTTCCAAATTTGTGGTTCTGGTTCCATAATCGCTTGAATAATGATGCACAACTTTCAGTTTTTCCAAACTACTAAAAATAGCAACCTGCTATTTTTAGAAAGTTTACATTTGGGCATAGATTAAAGTGAAAATTTACAGGAAGCTTTGTAACTAAAAAATAAGACCTTTGGCGAAGGAATCACGCAAAGATCATTTGCAAGATGAAAGATATTAAAGTTTCTATTTCCTAAAAAATGCCTAAAAATTATTCAAACTCAGGTTTGAGACACTAAATGGCCCCGTATAGGCACAAAAATGGTTGGAATCGATAGAGCAGATTATTACCACATAGGGCACTCAGTGAGATTTCCAATGCATAAAACGGTTCATCAATCAGATACCTGGATCAAAAGTTATGGCTCCTGGAAGTTGACCTATTTTTGGAGGGAGATGCAAATTTTGAAATTAGGTTGTTGGCCGCCAAAAAGGCTATTAATAACCATTTTTGGGAACCTTGGGTAGTAGTAGAGTTAAGGGGGGAAGCATAGAGTCAAGAATAGGTGGGAAAATAGAAACCCTAGCTGATTTGGGGTTACAGAAGGAAGATGATTCCAGAGTCTTACGAGAGGAAGCTGTAATGTGTTGCAGCATGTGGAGGGTTGATTCCTCTAATTGTATTTGAGCTTCTATAATGTAATAAGTTGTCCAAATCAATAAAAGAAATTTCTATTTTCTGTGTACAATTTCTATTATTGTGTTTTTTATGATTTACCCCCTTCATCAAGTGGTATCAAAGCAAGAGTTCCTGAGTGTGTAGACAAATCACCGACTGTGAGGCAGTTTGCACCAAGACCTGAGGTTGTGGGTTTTCTATGGAGATCAAGATGCCTCCACGAAGAAATCATATTGGGAGGAATGCTTTGATGGAAGAGGTTTTTAGAGCCTTGTAAAGGTAAATCAATGCATTACAAGAGGAGCTATGAAGAGGGTTTGATCCCAGAACAAGAGAAGAAAGTGAAGATGAAGCTGAAGAAGAGCTATCTGAGGAAGAACAAGAAGCTGTAGGAGATCCTGCAGAAGTTAGGTTGTTAAGGGCCATTTCTAAGATTGGAAAGAGGCCTAGGATTGAAGTTTCTACATATTCTAGAGATTTGAATCCAGAACAACTTATTGATTGGATCAATGACATGGAGGAATATTTAGAGTATGAAGATGTGGAAGACCTAGATCGGGCCAAGTTTGTAAAAATAAAATTGAAGGGCCATGCCAGTATTTGGTGGAAGGAGGTCCAGTTAGAGAGGAACATAAGAGGAAAAGGAAAGATCACCAAATGGGATCATATGGTGGAGAAATTGAAGAAGCAGTTCATTCCTATGGACTATTAGATGGAGTTATTGAAGAAGCTGCAAGGATTGAAGCAAGGCAACAAGTTTGTTAAGGAGTATACATAAGAGTTTTATAAGATTACTATCAAAACTAGTCATGCAGAAGCCAATGAGGAGAAGGTAGCCCGTTACATTAATGGGTTGAGACCAAGTATTCAAGAGGAGCTGAGCCTGATCAGAATGACCACCATAGAAGATGCATACTAGTTTTCCCTGAAGGTGGAAGAGAAGCTGAATAAAAGATTTGACAGCAACTAAAGGGGAAGAGGTCAAGGCGGAAGGATTGGTGGAAGACCCTATGGGGGCCGAAATGAAGATTCAAAGAAAAGTGAAGAAGCTGGCACTAGTCAAAATCAGAGAGGAGATAATACCTATCGCCCTCGTGACTAGAACAATGGAGAGCAAAGAGGAAGAGGAAGAGGCCAACCTAGGCAAGGACCTGGAAGAGGAGGTTTCAGAGAAACCTGTTTCCAATGTGGAGAAGAAGGGCATCGAGCATACAAGTGTTCGCAAGATCAAGGAAGGACAAATAGAAGACCTGAATGTAATGCATGAGTTGCACATGTAGATGAAGATGCATAGTCTGAGAGTTCTGAAGATGCTGAAAGGGGAGAAACCCTAGTTGTTAGAAGAACTTTGTTGAATGAGGAGAAAGAACCCAATCAGAGGAAGAGTTTATTCTACACAAGGTGCAAATGTGAAGGTAAGTGTTGTGATATTATTATTGACAGTGGGAACACTGATAATCTTGTTTCAAAGGAGATGGATGACAAGTTGAAGTTGACAAGAAGAAAGCATCCACATCCATATTAGATTGCATGGTTGCAGAAGGAACATAGAGCTTTGGTCAATGAGCAGTGTTTAGTGAAGTTCAAGATTGGTGACTACCATGATGAGGTGTTGTGTGACATCATACCAATGGATGCATGTCATATGTTATTAGGGAGGCCGTAGTAGTATGATAGGAACGTTATCCATGATGGTCATGCAAACACATACTCCCTAACAAAGGATGGAGTTCGTCATAAGTTGAAGCCCTTGAAGGTGGAAGAAAAGGTAGGTAGTACTGCCATAATTTTCTTGGTAGATGGCAGAAAATTTTTGGAGGGTATGAAGCATGAGTGTCATTGTTTTGCATTTATTCCTAAGATTAGTCAAGAGAAATGTGAAGATGTACCAGTAGAAGTCTTAGATATGTTGGAATAATTTTAAGATATTATCTCTAATAATGTACTAGAAGGTTTACCACCGGTGAGGAAGATAAGTCACCAAATGGATTTGATACCAGGAGCTAGTTTGCCAAATAAGGTAGCCCACAGAATGACTCCTGTAGAGAGTGAAGAGCTGAATAGACAAGTTCAAGAGCTGTTAAGGAAGGGACTGATAAGGGAGAGCCTGACTCCATGTGCGGTACGTGCAGTACTAGCACCAAAGAAAGATGGAGAGTGGAGAATGTGTATAGATTCTCAAGCCATAAATAAGATCATGATCAAGTATAGGTTTCCATTGCCAAGAATGAATGACATAATGGATTGTTTGAGTGGAGCCAAGTACTTCAAAAAGATTGACCTAAAGAGTGGGTATCACCAGATCTGAATCAGAGAAGGAGATGAATGGAAGACAACGTTCAAGACAGAGGAGGGTTTGTATGAGTGGTTAGTCATACCATTTGGGCTAACCAATGCACTGAGCACATTCATGTGGCTCATGAATGAGGTACTGAAAGATTTTTTGGGAAGTTTTGTTATTGTTTATTTAGATGATATTTTGATTTTTAGTAAGACTTGGGATGAGCATATGATGCATATCAGAAGAATTTTGGAGAAGTTGAGGCAGGAGAAGTTGTTGATCAATCTAAAGAAATGTAGCTTTTTAAAGAAGGAGTTGGTATACTTGGGATTTGTTGTCTCAAAGGAAGGTCTTAAGATGGACCCAAAAAAAGTAAGGGCTATCATTGAATGGCCTACACCAAGGAGTGCCACAGAGGTATGATCTTTTCATAGTTTGGCAAGTTTTTATAGAAAGTTTATCAGAAATTTTAGTAGCATTTGTGCACCCCTAACTGAGACAATGAGAGGGGATAGAAAAGGGTTTAGATGGACTAAAGCAGCAGACAAAAGTTTTGACACATTGAAGTAGAAAGTTACAGAGCAACTTGTTTTGGCACTTCCAGATTTCAATAAGGTATTTCAGGTAGATTGTGATACTAGTGGTAGTGCTATAGGAGCTATTTTGAGTCAAGAAGGTAAGCCCATTGCCTATTTTAGTGAGAAGCTTAATGATGCCAAGAAAAAGTATTTTGTTTATGATCAGGAGTTTTATGCAATAGTTCAAGCCTTGAAGAAATGGAGACATTATTTGTTGCCAAAGGAGTTTGTTTTATATACTGATCATTAGGCTTTGCAGTATCTTAATAGTCAAGGAAAGTTGAACCAGAGCCACTTAAAATAGGTTGAGTTTTTGCAGAGCTATTCTTTTATTTTAAAGCATAGGAGTGGGAAGTCCAATAGAGTTGTAGATGCCTTGAGTAGAAGGCAAAATTTGTTGACAGAAATGAAGATAGAGGTTGTTGGGTTCGATGAGCTCAAAGGTTTGTATCCTGAAGATCCAGATTTTGTAGGGGCTTGGAAGGCTTGATTGGAACCTATTACTTTGGATAGGACAAAATGTTTGGATTTCATAATCTAAGATGGCATGTTGTTTAGAGGAAGTCAGTTGTCCATTCCAAGGAGTTCCATGAGAGATAACCTGATTAAGGAGAAGCATAGCAGAGGATTGGCTAGACACTTTGGTCAAGATAAGACCATTGCTATTGTTTGTGAAAATTATTATTGGCCACAGTTGTAACATGATGTGAGGAAATTTGTGCAGAGTTGCAGAGTGTGTCAGATGACAAAAGGAGCAAGTCAGAATATAGGTCTATATCAGCCACTACCTGTACCAGAAAAGCCATGGGATGATATTAGTATGGATTTTGTTCTTGGTTTACCAAGGACACAGAGAGGACATGATTCCATTTTTGTGGTGGTGGACAGATTCTCAAAGATGGAACATTTTATTCATTGCAAGAAGACTAATGATGCTATTCATATTGTTGAATTATTTTTTAGGGAGGTAGTGAGATTACACGGTCTACCAAAGAGCATAGTTTCAGATCGAGATACCAAGTTTGTTGGTTATTTCTAGAGGACATTGTGGAAGAAGTTGAAGACAGATTTGAAGTTCAGTTTTGCATGCCATCCATAGATTGATGGATAGACCGAAGTGGTGAATAAGAGTTTGGGTAACCTGCTACGATGCTTACTAGGAGATGAGCCCAAGGGATGGGATTTAATTTTACTACAGGCTAAATTTTCTTACAACAATTCTATCAATAGGAGTACTAGTAAATCACCATTCCAAATTGTCTATGGCAATAGCCCAAGAAATGCTTCTGAGTTAAGAAAGCTGGACAAAGGAAAAAAGACAAGTGCTAAAGTTGAAGGCTTTGCAGAACATCTAAAGAATTTGCATGAAGAGGTGAGAAAGCACATTAATAAGATGAATATTCAGTATAAGGATAAGGTAGATTAGAAGAGGAGATATAAGGAATTCCAGGTAGGAGATGAAGTCATGGTTCACTTGAGAAAAGAATGGTTCCCAATTGGAACATACAATAAGCTGAAAATGAAGAAATTTGGACCATGCAAAATTTTGAAGAAACATGATTCAGGAAATACATATGAGGTAGAGCTACTAAGTGGGATCAACATTTCCCCTATTTTCAACATTGCTAATTTATCAGAATATCATGAAGGTGGAATAGAGGATGGACCAACAGAAGAACAATGGAGTATTCTGGCATCTCCTTCAACAGAGGAGATAGAAGAGATCTTGGATAGCCATGTCGGAAGAAGTACTCAGAATAGGCAATATGAAGAATATCTAGTGAAATGGAAAGGAAGGCCTATTGAAGATTCTTCTTGGTTGTCTAAGGAAGAGGTTGACCATTTGTGTTTTCCTCGCACAAACACTTGAGACGTGACAGGGTCACTTCTCAAATTACCCTAGGTGTCTGATGCAGGAGCATCCAGTGGTGTAAGGAAAATCTTGCATCACCCAAAAAAAAGATGTCTTTTAAAATTGTTGATGTTCTTTCCATTTCTTTTCAAAATTTGTGGTTTTGGTTCCATAATTGCTTGAATAATGATGTAGAACTTTTAGTTTTTCCAAACTGCTAAAAACAACAACCTGCTATTTTTAGAAAGTTTACATTTGGGCACGGATTGAAGTGAAAATTTACAGGAAGCTTCATAACTAAAAAATAAGACCTTTGGCAAAGGAATCACGCAAAGATCATTTGCGAGCTAAAAGATATTAAAGTTTTTGTTTCCTGAAAAATGCCTGAAAATTATTCAAACTCAGGTTTGAGGCACTAAATGGCCCTGTACTGGCCCAAAAATGGTTGGAATTGATAGAGTAGGTTTTTAGCACATAGAGCACTCCGCAAGATTTCTAATGCATAAAACGGTTCGTCAATCGGATACCCAGATCAAAAGTTATGGCTCCCGGAAGTTGACCTATTTTTGGAGGGAGATGCAAATTTTGAAATTAGGTTGTTGGCCGCTAAAAAGGCTATTAATAACCATTTTTGGGAACCCTGGGCAGTAGTAGAGTTAAGGGGGGAAGCGTAGAGTCAAGAATAGGTGGGAAAATAGAAACCCTAGCTAATTTGGGCTTACAGAAGGTAGATGATTCCAAAGTCTTGCAAGAGGAAGCTATAATGTGTTGCAGCATGTGGAGGGTTGATTCCTCTGATTGTATTTGAGCTTCTGTAATGTAATAAGTTGTCCAAATCAATAAAAGAAAGTTCTATTTTCTATGTCCAATTTCTGTTGTTGTGTGTTTTATAATTTACCGCCTTCATCAATCTTGTCTTCCATCTCAGCTTACAATTTGACTTCCATTTCAACTCTATATTGACTCTTAGTTTGAGGCATGAGGGTTGATGTTAAAAATTGAACTTTAGCTTGTCAAGGTTTTGAGACCCAAAAGATGATGGTTTGCTGATTGTTTGGTTGCTGGTTGTTGGTTGCTATTCACTTTTGTTGTTAGGTTGCTTGGTTGCTTTGTTGTTGGTTGAACTTCCCTAGAGAATAGCTCACACACTCAAGGGAAAAGTTGTTTGTTAAGATTGTTGTTTTACTGATGTTGCTAAAGCTAAAGCCAAAAGATGATGTTTTGCTGATTGATCAAGTTGATTGATTTGATGTTTGGTTTGCTGGTTTGGGATCTCAAAAAAGATGAAAAGCTCACAAAGTCCAATTGTTTAGGAAGCTCAAAGTAGGAGACAAAGTCCAGGTATCTACTAATGATCAAAGATAGGTCTAAAAACTAATGCTAAGGCTAAGCAAGCTGGAAGTGTAGCTGATTCAACTAAGTCACTAAGATTTGCTGGTTATTGACCACAGGTGATAGATAATAGAAGATGCGACTTAGAAAAGGCCAAAAGTTACTGGTAATAGCTTAAATGTGATCTGATTTTGGTTCAGGTAATAGGATACAATGTTAACTAGAGGTGAACCAATTTGCTACAGGCAATCAGTATTGACTCAGAAGTGATTTACTGTTGATCAAAGGCAACACAGTTTAGACTAGAGGTGACTAACTACTGTTTAAAAGTGATCTAGTTTAGGTAAAAGGCGACTGACTATTGTTTAAAAGTGATTGGATTGTATGTATGCGGGTAGTTTAAGCTCAAAGGTGACTATGTCTGTCAGGAAATATGTCTGAATTATGTTTTTGACAAGAAAATAGTAATTTCAGTTACTCGCACTTACAACAATCACAAACTTGTACAACCTAGGCTAGGAAAGGACTGTATTTGTTGAGTCCCCTGGCCATGCTTATTCAAAGTAGATAGCTTCATGATCTTGGTAGCACCGGCTCCTCTCCACGGCACACACTTCTCATGCATACCAAGATCTGGGTTTCCCAAGGCTTGTCCCCCTACCAAACCTTAGGATTGTCCCTGCTATCTCTTCTAAGAACCATGTGAATCGAGGCGGCTTCAAAGGTCCCACATTTTGTGTCAACAAATAGAAGGTTTTTGGCTACTACACAAAGTTGCTAATAAGGGCATCTGTTTGGGTGGCTATACGTGTGGCAGCGCTACTCTCCATTATGGAGTCTCCTAGCCTTCAAGGGTTATGCCTTGAAGGGTTTTGGGGGAGGTTGGCTATTGGTATAACACAACAACACCCGTTGTTTGTGGCTTTCGACACAAACACTTTTCTTATATAGCAATTTGGAAGGACTTAGCTTTAGCCCGTTACCGTTTGGGTCGTACCCCTTCTCACACTAGGAAGGCAGGCCCTCTAAAGATAGTAACAAGTTCTCATACACCCAAGATCCATTTGATAGGCAAGGGGAGAGGATACTTTTGCTATTAAATTTGGGTTACAATCAAGCACATGCAAGCAATCAAGAAAGATAAATCACACACTGAGAAAGCAATGATTCTTTTTAAGCACCAAGCCCAAATGTTCCTAAATTAGTGAAAAACCACAAGTCTTGGACCGATTAAAGCTGCAATAGATATGTTAGTAGTTTGATAACCTCCTTTTCTTAGACAATCGATAAGATGCTGCACAAATACCTAATTAGCAACTAGGAAAACCAAACTATAAATGATAAAGACTGAAAACGACACAGTTTACTAGAGGCAATCAATGATAAAGACTGAAAACGACACAGTTTACTAGAGGCAATCAACTGTTGATCAAAAGCGAACTATATTCTACCATAAGTGAAATGTTATAGATCAAAAGCGATGCCAGTAATTCCAGATGTGGAATGATGAAGCTCATAAGTGATGCAAAAATGCAACAGGCGACTGGTTATTGTTCATAAGTGACTTAGATTTGTAAAAAAGAATATAACAAAAACCCTAATTTCACAAAAAGTGATCTAGATAGCTAAAGGCGATCACTATTAGGTTAAAAGTGATTCAAATAAAGGCATAAGCAACCACTATTAGCTTGTAAGCAGTGCAAAACAGGTAATAAATGACTACTATTTTCTCTGAAGTGATCCCAGGAATGCTAAAAGTGACAAGTTTCAGCTCAGAAGCGACACATATATTCAGACAGTGACTGGTTTTCACTCAGAAGCGACTGGAACTTGCCATAAGCGCTCAAAAAATCTGACCTTCACAAAAACAACTTCAAATAGCAAAGTTAATCAAGGACGTGAGTCCCACCGGAAGTGCCAAAAATGTGATAGGTAAAAATTAGGTTAATAAGATCAAGCATAGCCATGAAAACCTAACCCTACCATCATCAAAGAATCTAATCCAAATGAAATCAAAAGCATGTAATTCAAATAACAATATCACCTAGATTGTATGATTCCTTGTTTATGATGTGGATTGCTTCTTCAACAATGAACAATTATGAAGATAAAAGCTGCCATGATGGATCGATGATAAAGCTAATATGCTCAATGGATGCTAAAATACTCAATATGCTCAAGATGATAATGTAGACGCTATATGAATGCTAGATAGATGTAGTATGGAATGAGAGAGTGTTTATATAGAACTCAACCAAAATAATCAACGGTGGAGATTTAGTGGCTATGTGAATGGTTAGGATTAAAAGATGATAATAGGTGAATGAGAAGATGAAAAGTGGAAGAAAGATAAGGCTTATGTGTGATTGTATACATAAAAAGTACATGTGAAAGATATTAAATAAAAGATGTAGTACCACTTACCTTTTTTAAATGAAAGAGGCACCCATGTCAGCTTATTGAGATAAATGATAAGAAAAATTAATTAAATAAATAAATTTATTTAATTAATTGGAAAGTGAGTTTGTGAATGGAATTTTAATTAAATAAATAAGATTTATTTAATTAAAATAGATAGAAATTAAATAATTAAAGATTGTTTAATTATGGCTTAGAGGAAATAGCTAATGAATTAATTAAATAAATATAAGTTTATTTAATTAATAGAAGAAATAGATGTGTTAGCGATATTGCTCAAGTGTGTTAGACAAATGCAGATGGTAACTAATGCAATATTTGAATGCTAATGATAATTAGGTCAATTTTGAGTGTCTATAGAAAGCATCTCTCCAAAAACCATACCCCCTACAAATGACTCAAGTGAATTAGGAGCCATGGGCTGAGCTTATGGAGTGATAGAATGATCAATAGATGCCTATGTTACTCTAGTATGTGACTCCTATATCCCACAAGAGGATCTAACTATAGGATCTACTTTTTATGGAGTAAAATGTGTACCCTTGCTAATCAGGACCTATTTTGACACCTTTTAGAACATTAAACAATAAAATCTTGATCATGATGAATAAACCTGACAAAATAAACTTAGGACTAGTCTAAGCCCACCTTAATTGACACTTCCTAGAGTTTGTGGGGCTAAAGGACCAAGACACCTAGCGCCCTAGTCCTAGATGCTAGCCCCGACCCTATTTTTTGGTGTCGGCTTAGAACACCTCCTTGGCTTAGACATGTCAGCCCCATTTGGTTTTATTTATTGTTAGTGGACGGGAATGCATATATAAGAAAATTAGTTTATTCTTTTGAACATCTAAGTAATCTAGGCACACTTGCACACACTCTCTCTCATGCTCTCTGTTCTTCCCTAAAGCATTCTATGGTGGATTATTGTTGTTGTACTAACTTGCAAGTCTTGTGAAGATCCCTTTACTTCTATGGGATGCACCAACTTCTTGAGTCAAGTTGTGAAGCCACATTAAGAAAGATAGGGTTTCCATGCTCATGGTGACTTCTTTTCTTCATGCTTATTATAGCATTCCATTCTACTTCAGATTTGCCTATGCCCTCATAGGGTACACACTCTTTGATCTCTTATCATTGCTAGTATGGAGGTGGAAACACCATTCATGGAGCTTGACTTAGGTAAGATCCTAAATAGCACCAACCCTCCTCTTCTTGTGTGTGTGCAAGTCACATTTAGAGGAATCAGGCAACAACAAGTGACAAGAAGCAAGAAGGCATATAGGTGAAGGCATCTAGCTTCAAAGATCCTACAAAACCCTAATTTAGGTCTAGGGTGCCCAGTGCCTTGGTACTTCTCTATTCCTAAAGCCAAATCCTGGTTATCGTCTGTTCCCTCATCTTTGTTGTCGCATTATATTTCTTGTATCTATTTTCAACAGTTGTATTTTGGTTAATCTTGCTCAATTAGGGATTCATGCTTTTCCCTAGTTTGGTTGGTTGAATTTGGTTGACACTCCTTTATACAACAAAGTGAAAAAACCCCTATAGTTTGGATCTCCTTCAAAGGTAGAAGCTAATCTCAGTTTGTGTTCCAATGTTGATAAAAGAGGGTTTGACCTAGTTTAACCTTTTAAGCTAAGTCTC
This sequence comes from Cunninghamia lanceolata, assembly GCA_027924645.1. Classification (NCBI taxonomy): domain Eukaryota; kingdom Viridiplantae; phylum Streptophyta; class Pinopsida; order Cupressales; family Cupressaceae; genus Cunninghamia; species Cunninghamia lanceolata. Next base: position 10,113,726 of record BSBN01001272.1, on the reverse strand, counting down.
CCTTTTCCATCTAACATTTTGGTGAACCTGATGTATCTTGCACTTTTACATCCTTCTTACTTCAGATCTGAGTTATTTGGTTCCCTAGATCTGATTAGTTTAAATTCATTCATCATTTTACATAGTTACATATCTTACCTTTGCATTGTTTCATTGTTAGGGTTTACAAAAACCTTGCATTCATAGAAGGCCTAGCTAGTTTTGATACTAAGGATTGTAGATTCATGTGTTGTGGAATTATTTGATTTATTAAATTGATTTCATTTTCTGTAGCATGTCATTTTTGTGTTTAAGAAAAGAATATTCTTGCATCTTTGCATTAGAAACTAGAAAATCTAGCATTTGATTTGGGTTTTTTAAAAAAGCATATTTGTCACATTGTCTACATTTCATAAGTTTAGATCATTATAGAATTATATAAATTTCTTCTTTTTGCATCATCTCTTATTGATATTACATTATTTAATCATATCCTAGTGATATATTTTGCATTTGCACTTATTCATTATTAGGGTTTTCAAAAATATTGCATTTTTGGAAAACCTAGCTAGTCTTGCACCTAGGGTCTATCGATAAAACTCTTGTTCCAATTTTTGTTGATGATAATTAGTGGTCAAATATGATGTTGCATTGATGTAGCATTTCATAAATATCATTTGTGTTCAAGTTACGAAAGAAAAATCATTCTTTCATCAAAGAATTTTGGTTTAGGGAGTAAGCATTTAAGATCTAAGGTTTGATGGTGAAACCCTAGTTAGTCTTGCATCTAGTTGTTATATTGGAAATCTTATTTTTTTATCTTTGCTATGTTGAATGATTGATAAATCTGATTGTACATTGTTGTTCCATATCATATTTGCATATATTAGACAAGACATTTCATTATAGGCCCTTCTTGTTCTTCCTCTTTGGAATCTTTGCATGCATATATTATAGATTTTTTTTTTCTAAATTCATTAATATGCATCCATATGTTTTAGACCATATATAATTAATGTATGATATTGATATTTATATATGTTCTATATATGAAATCCTTTGTTATATACTTTATTTTTCTAGCTTCATGACTCTCATGGGTGAATATCCTTCCATATTAGAACACATTACCAAATTCAGAAGATCAACTATTTTCCCAGAGCAGAGCGTCCTGATAGTCTCAGATAATCAGCTAAAGGAGAAGACATGCAGAGCATTTCACAACCTTTAAAGATTAATGACACATCATTCAATGTTTATTGGTTCATGGCTGACCTTCCCTAAGATCCTCATGTCATTCCATTCATTTGTGGAGGAGTTCCATTCATTTAGGTCTGACCTATCCGTGTACACACATTACAACTCTTTATTGGAGTTTGTAATCTTCCTTGGTTGACGCGGAGGAATCTTATGTTCTAGATATGATATATAATGATGTAATAGATGCCTAGGAAAGTAGTAATTGATAGCTTAGAAGTTAACAGTTTGGATTTGTGTGAAAGAGCTTCAAAGCCATATCTTGTGCATATTCTGATATTCTATAATCAGGCCTGTGAGCCCTAATTGTAAGCCTGCGTATTGCCGGCTGATCTGTATTCAAATTCTATGATATAATGAATGACTGAATCTACATTGTGTTCATATCTTTGAGTTGTTTCCATTGTGTTTACTCTTGCTGCATAGCCTGGATAGTTCTCTTTGAGGACCCTCCTAACCGTCCTTGCTAACTACTAGTGATTTTTTCAAATTTGGAAAATTACCTTCTTTTTCGACATATTGTAATTGGAGTTTCCTTTTTGAGTGTTAGTGGATTTGTCTCCACACACTTTTTATACTCTGTTTCTTCATGTAATTTTGCACTCGAGTTCAATTGATGAGCCTTTGAAACAAGGCAAAGCATGTTTTGAATAAACTCTAATAAAAAATTCATGTGTTTCTTATAATCTGTCATCTATTTCTTTCTATCTATCTATTCTCTATCTATTCTCTGTGCTGCCAATGAATGCCATAAATTTTTATAATCTCTAGCTAAACTTTTATAATCTCTAACTAAATTTTTATAATCTCTAACTTAAACTTTTATAATCTCTAAGATGATGTTGATAGTTCTTCTACTTCTACTACAAGCCATGATAATTCCATGTTTATTTCCATTGATCTCCCCTCTAATACATATGATGGTGACCTAGCTTTCCCTACATCACCCTATGCTTTGGATCCCTCTCCCAAAATTATTCCCATTCACGAGGACATTTTGGTGCAAGAGGATGAGATCATTGATGCATTTCTTAGCATAACTCTACCCTCTCTTCACTATAATGCTCTCCCTTAAAAAGATGAAGCACTAGTGGAAGAAGAGCCTTCCTTTACATGGGATCCCCCATGAGTAGATATTGGACATTCATCTCATCATCCCAAATCTTGTATTTATTAAAAAGATAACAATGTCAATTCCATCATCATTCATAGACTTATTCAACCCACTAAGGGGATAGTGAATAAGTGCATTAATGTTTAATATATGCTTAAAATCATGGTACATGAGGCACCTAATCCACCTCCTTTATCTAAACCTATGATTACAATTTGAGGTGTTCTAAAAGAAAATTAAGAAAGCACCGAGTGTGCCCACTTCTCTTCCACCTTCTCAACCTTTTCTTCCTCAACATGTTGGTAGAGAGTACAATCTTGTCGAGCAGATCCATGCTACTCCAGCTAAGATCTCTCTATGAGATTTAATACAAAAATCACCTACATACCATGGAATACTCCAAGAGGATCTACAAAAGGTAGTTGTTCCACCTTCTATTAAACCGAATGATGTAGCAGGCTTGTTAGATTGTATGCATGCAACAAACATGGACATCATTTTTCAACAACATGAATTACCTCCCATGGAATTTCAAAACCAATATGATCCCCTCCTGATATTTGTCATTATTAATAGAATGAGGGTAAGATACACTTGTATTGATGGTGGATCAGGCCTTAATATTTGCTACATAGACTTTTTACATATAATCAATGTCAATGCATCTCTCATCAAACCAGATAAACTCAACATTCGTGGATTTGATAATGTTGGTAGAAAATCACCAAGTATAATAACCGCAATATTAAGGCTGGACCTATGACATTACCTACCCTTATCCATGTCATGCCTGGTCCTCTTTCATACAATATTCTTCCTGGTAGACCCTGGATTCATGCCATGAGGGCTATTCCAGCTACCCTTCATCATTTAATAAAGCTCATTTTTGAAAATAAACTCCATATGATTGAAGCTGATCCAGTTCTAGAAAGATGCTTGAAAATGGAAGCTAGACATCAAATTTCTGTAAATAATTTGATCCCTTCTTTCACAAAAGCCAAACCACTACCCTCTGCTGCTAACAATAGTAATGGTCAGGATAGTGTTGACCCTTCAAATGCATTTTTTGGTGATGATTTGGGTTCATTAGATTTTACACCCACCTTCACGAGTGAATATAAAATCTCACCATCACACCTAAAAATCTGTAAATACATTTTATTCAACACAATCCCCTGCTCCTAAAAAACTTAAACTCAAAAGTAATGACGATGGAACTTTTGATATTGATTTTACCACTAATGATGATCCACTTTCTTTGATAAAGAGGGTGGCCATTTGTGACATATCATCTCGATCTAAAAAGTTCAAATCTATTGGATCATATTCTTCTAATACATGTCTCGGTAATGATGAGGTCCCTTTAAATTTCAACCCACGTGGGCTTGTTGAAACAAAGGTTGACCCTCCTCACCATGATAAAAATAATGATCCTTCTACTTCTTCTTCAACACATAATCACACTTCTCATTTCAACAAAGCTAATAATGTAGTCACTCCTCTTCCTTCAAATTTGGAGACGTATTATGGGCATGGATTCAAAATTCCTTCTAAACTTGGATATAATAGAAATGGGTTAGGATGCAAAGAACAAGGAATTAAGGAATCTGTGGAACTGACACTACACTCAAGTCTAAAGTAGGTTTAGGTTTCTAACCTTCTCCTACATTCTCTCCACCATGTTCACAACAAAAAGGATTGCTTCCTACTCCACCTATATCTTCTCTTTTATCTCAACAAGAGTGTATGTTGTCGAGTCTACTCAAGGATCACTTAATCACTCTTCCTCCTCAAACACACAAAAGGATTCTACAAAATAATCATTCAACACTTCATTATTGTGCATATCATCAAGTGCTTGGCAATTCCACTAAGGAATGTTGATCCTTGGGTGAAAAATTTAACCTCAAACATGGTATGGCTCTAGACTTTTCACTATGCTTGATGTAGTCCCTATAGCACCTTGTCCTCCATCCATTTTATAATAAGCAAGTTGGGGGAGGATGATTTGTTATAACCTAACTCACAAGTATGGTCCCTCTTTCTCATTTGTGTTATGCTTGTACATACTATTCCTAGTATTGTGATCTTTTGTTGATTGTTAGTTATCCTTTGGCATCCTTGTTGAGCACAAAGATACAAGGAGAAAGAACGCATTGTGTCATTCCTCTATGTGTATCTTCATTCTTATATATGTCATAATTTGTAATGTCCTTATTTTTCTTTCAAATGATTTATCATCCTTTCATGTTGATTCAATTTATGTGTACTATACTTTCATGTGATCCTTCCTCTGTCATCTTTGTAGTTATAACACTTTATTTATGTGGCACCTTGTTGCAATGCTTGGCGTCACACTATGACTACACATTGTTGTGTGGTTACACAACACGCCCCATTTTAACTTAGCAAAACAGGGACCCAACTTTTTGGCTTGGCTTGTGTTGTCTGCTTTCTGGCGGTTTGGTAAAAATGGGTCAGGATGAGGTAGGTCATCATCATGAGGTCAGTTTGTCAAAGTTCATATTTTGTTTCTATGACCTCATATTTAGAAAGAGCTTGAAATTCCATGTAGGTTTGCCTTTTACATCACTAGAAAATGCGTCCATATGTGGAAGTTATGCACAGTCAAAGTTTTGGTCAAACCTGATATTCGCAAGAGGATCATCATATTTTTATCCTCAGTCATGTTGTCAAGATCATCATGATCTTGGTCTATCACCCGATAAAAATCATGTAGTCGCAATATCCAGACGTTAATTTTGGGTGATAGTGTGTTTTACCCGTCAAATGGCCTTATGCTTTTCGCAAGCATCATATTCCGAATATCACCCGACATTTCATAATGTCCTCCCGCCGAGAAATATGATCTTTTGCAAATATCCTGATGACGTCATCCCAATCTGATAAACGAAGAAGCAAATATTAGGATGACATCATCATCACATTTCCCTTCGGCAGGATATTTTCCAAAACATGATCCAGTTCGCGAATATGACGATGACGTCATGTTCTAAGTTTAACAAAAGCCCCGGATATCCTGATGACATCATCTGGACATTCGGAAGGGGGAGCATCATATTTCCAAAATATCATGCAGACGAAAGTTTTAAGTCTTGCCATCGGCCTGACTTTGTCTATCAGCCGGGCGCTTTTTAGTCTCCCCGATATGTTTGTCTACCCGATATGCTCATCGGCATATTTTATACTGTCGGCCCAACTTTATTTTTTTTATGCCGACAGTTGTTTGTCTTCCCGATGGAAAGGTTCATCGGCATAAGTTTTGATATTGGCTGGGCGCTTTTTAGTCTCCCCGATATGTTTGTCTACCCGATATGCTCATCGGCATATTTTATACTGTCGGCCCAACTTTGTTTTTTTTATGCCGACAGTTGTTTGTCTTCCCGATGGAAAGGTTCATCGGCATAAGTTTTGATATCGGCCGAGTCAGGAAATCTCTCCCCGATAGTTGTTTTCTCATCGAAAAGGTGATCGACCTGACATATAGTGTCGGCCAAGTTCATAATTGTCTCGCCGATATATATATCCTCCACCCGATGAAGAGTTCCTCATCGGTATAACTTTCGCTATCGGCCTTATCTTGAGTTATCATGCCGATAGAACATGTCTTCCTGATGGAAGGACATCATCATGATTTTTGGCGTCAGTATAAGTTTAGCCGTCTAATGTAAAATTGTCATTCCGACAGTATGTGGTCACGCCGAAATACATACATGCATCACATACAAAGGCAGACCCGAAATATTATGGAATGCGGTTAAATCGTTGTACATTTGCCGATGTATATTTTGTCGCGCCGGGTATACATGCCGAAATATACAAGGGCAGATTTGAAAGATTTTGAAAAGCGATTTAATCATTGTATATTTTGCGATGTATATGCACTATTTTGAACCCGATATACAAGGAAATAGGTGGGAAAACGAAGTGATGGATTTTTCAATCCATTTGAAGCCCGATAGCCTGATTTTCGGTCAACGATGGTTGACCAGTGTATTTTTTAGCCCTGTTTATGCATTTTTTGCATGGTTTTCACAGAATTTGAAACCCATTGCATATGTTTGAACATGGGGCTTGTTTTAATGTGAATTTTAACTTCATGCTGTGTTCCACATGATGATGAACTTAATGTTTGTCTGTTTATTTGATGCAGAGGGGGGTTCCCAGTTGAACATTAACACAGGTTGTGGAATCCTTGGAAGGCCCACAAAATAGCCTTTACAGTGTATATTGGCAAGACAAGGTAGAAGTCACACCGAAATATCCATATTCTTGCCTATCGGCGAGACTATACACCGTCGGTCAAATGAAAAAGACCTTCGCCGATACATATCTCTCAGCGATGAGTGGCTTCGGTTATGTGCCTATCGGCATGATGCTCTTCTATCGGCGAGTTCCTTGAATCTTCTGCCGATGCTAGCGGTCACACCGATGAGCGTCTAACTCCCGCTTCTCCATCGGCAACACTTCCCTAATGATCTCCCCGATCGGTGAGAACATAAACTATCGGTTACCACTCAAAACTTTACGCCGATATACCTTCTTACTCCTATGAGCCTAGCACATAGCTGTCGGTAAGACTTGGGCCATCGGCAGTACATTTTCCGCATCCCCCGACAACACATCTCTCACCGATGAGCCATCCATCGGCAAGACTTCTTGAATCTCACCCCGATCGGCTTGACATAAATCATCGGCCACTTCATAAATTCCTTCGCCGATAAGTCTCCTCTCCCCGATGGTTAGAACCATCGGTCAAACTGATACTATCGAACTACCTGACATTTCTCTGGGTGACATGCTAACTCACGCCGATGACTTCTCGCATACGTTTTTCGACTTGCTCTATCGGTCCTCCTTACCGTTTCCACCGGTCAACCTTTATATCATTTAGAATGCATCTTTCTACCATATACAATAGTGACATTCAAAAGGAAGATACACACGAACTGTATTTGCGATATACACCGGTTGATGCTTTCCACATACATTAGTTGTATACACTTAAAGTGCACAGTTCCTCTCCACAGCTCATGTAACCGAACAAAACACACAGAACTACAAAAACCCACAAAACAGAAAAGTAAAACACACTACTCTATACGGAGGTCATTCCACTGGTTTCGAAGAAACCCACCAGTGGAATGACTCCAAACGATGTCTTCTGCGGATTTACACTAGAAATAGAATTTGTATTCCTTCCCAGAGTTAGTTTACAATCTTCTCTCTCTCTGTCTGCTCTTTCTACGAATACAGAGATAACTATTTAAAGACTCATACATTGGCAGTTACAGAAGGTGGAAGGCGAACCGTTCCTCAACCACCTGCCAATCGGTTACAAACCTTTCAGACATTCAGTTCGGTTACAAATGGTAATGACACGTATACAAACTACTCAACATTATGCCGTTACTTGGCCATGTATGACTCCATGGGGCACGAAGGCCTTACAATATTACACTTTGGACATAACATAAAATGTAGGGAATCTTCCAGATTCTTAATGGCTTCGAGGTGCTTCTGCACCATTATTTGCAAGAAGTCATGATGCTGTTAGAGCTATTGCTGAGCATTGTATTGTTGCACAAGGAGGCAACATGAACCAGATGTGAGGAGGATGCTGTCAAATATGTTGTTTGCCAGCTGGAGACCGAATCAAGTTGAAGATGCTGGAATATTCTGTGCCAGATGTATAATTGCCGTCTGGCAAAGCACGTGCTATTCATCTGGACCATTGATTGTTCTGGGAGGATCCTGATCCTTGGATCATTGTAACTATTTTCTGGCATTTGCTCTATATAAGAGCCAGAGCTTGTCAAAAATAAAAAAAGACACATTGGAACATCTGGCACAATAAGGCCAATTACTGTAGAATCAAATATGAGGTCGAATTGCTGAGACTAATGAGGATTGAATTGTTGAAATATCAAGGTTCTTTCTTCAGATCACTGCAAATGTCCCTGTTCTTGAGCATACTGAATGGATATGAAGTTTCAGATTACATCCTGATTGTAAATTTTATGTAATCTTCATGTTGATTTCTGGATATGTACTGGTGAATGCTGTGTTCAACTAGAAGCGCTTTCATTTCATTACATGTTGTTGTCAACTTTTCCTTTGAAGATTTGCACTGGATCATGCGGATTTGTGGAATGTCCTGGTGAAGTATGATTCTAGTTTCCTTCTTTTCATTGCATGTATGGGAGCTTGTATGTGGATCAGTGATCTCAGTCAAGTAATTTTGGGAATCTCATTCTTTAACCCTTTTCTTTTTTTTAATTTCATAAATTCATCACCATAACTGCAAATCATGATAAATAACAAGCAGAACAGAGAAATATGCTGACATCTCGTAGATAACTAAAAATCATTAGCATATTTGAGTTAAATGCATGTAGTATTGAAAATATCATGCAAAGAATCATAAATAAGCACATTATTTGACTAAATTCATAGTGCAGAGGTAGAATTATTGGAGATTTATGCAGGGCAGACATAAATAACAGGATATTTGGAGGAATATTGATGAACTTTGCAGAAATTACTGAAGAACGTAAGGCCCCTGAATGGAAAACAGCAACACACATCAACCACTGAGTAACGTCAGTAGATTAAGACCTAATCAACGGAGACTTGGGATCATGAATTCTCTGAATTCATCGTATCTTTCAAGATGAGTAAAGGTTGTTGTGTAACTTTTATTCTATGTTTGTGTATGACTAACATCATGACCAACACACATGCCATTATGTATCATGCCTATAAGCATCACCTTGGTTTTCTCATTCTGGGGGCAACCCCTTGTGGTGATGTATCTTTTAAGAACACATATCATTTGGGCATGTGCTTTTAGAAAACTCTTGTGCCTATTTTATATGTCTTCCTTATTCTAACTTAAAGGTAATTTCTCCCTAATGGATTTAGAAATCACTTTAAGGTGGGGGTATATATCGTTCTATGAGGCTTACTCTCATCTTTCTATCAAAACACTTGTTGATTATCTTTGTTACTGCACTCTTTTGGAAAGGATTGTGGCAAGCTTGGAAGCAAGATCTTGAGTCTATCTTATTCTCCTAAGTTGAAGTTCCTTGCATGATTGGGAGAAGGGTTGGAACCACCAACTTGAGCTTGTATAGAGTACCTTTGGGTATGGATGCAATGCCTTCTTATTCTACAAGGCTTCATGTAAATTCTCTTGTGGGAGGTAGTTTGTGCATTCCCTTGAGTGGAAACTTTTTCCTTGATATAGATTATGTGTATGATGTGTTTGTGTCCTCTTGTTCTTCTCATTTCTAACTAACCCTCTCTTAGCATTCTTCTTATTTCATCTTTGGGAATGATGCATGGTGATTGAGACAACCCTTTAGATTGAGGTCTCTTTTGTCATGCTGACTCAGGGTCTTTTGTTATGTGATTCTTGTAATTGTTGTATGATGCATGTATTCTCCTCGTATATTCTTGTCCTCTATGTATTCTTCATGCCTCATGTGTGCTTCTCATGTATTCTCTATGTATTCCTTTTGTATGCCTCTTGACCTCTTTGCATGTATTCCATGTGTGTTTCATGCGTATTCCATGTATACTTTGTGTATGGCATGTATACTTTGTGTCAAGTGTGTATACTTTGTGTATTGTGTGTATACATTGTGATTTATCAAGTGTGTGCCTTGTGTATATCTTGTCTTGTCTCATGTTTTCTAAGTGCTTCATGTATGTAGAAATTATGCCTTGTCTTATGTGTATGCAATTCTTCTAGCTTCATAGAATCCTAAGCTTGGGGGCTTGATCACCCCTGAATTTTGGTGACATTTTATGGATTCTATGTTTGTTGTGATTGAAATCTATCCTCTTCATAGTTTAGTGCAAGTATAAGCATAAGATCATATCCACACTAAAGTGGGGGCTAAATATTATGGAGTAAAATGTGTACCCTTGCTAATTAGGACCTATTTTAACACCTTTTAGAACATTAAACAATAAAATCTTGATCCTGATAAATAAACCTGACAAAATAAACTTAGGACTGGTCTAAGCCCACCTTAATTGACACTCCCTAGAGTTTGTGGAGCTAAAGGACTAGGGCGCCTAGCACCCTGGTCCCAGATGTTAGCCCTAACCCTATTTTTTTGGTGTCATCTTTGAACACCTCCTTGGCTTATACATGTCTGCCCCATTTGGTTTTATTCATTGTTGGTGAGCAGGAATGCATATATAAGCAAGTTAGTTTATTCATTTGAACATCTAAGCAATCTAGGCACACTTGCACTCTCTCTCATGCTCTCTATTCTTCTCTAAAGCTCTCTATGGTGGATTATTATTGTTGTACTAACTTCTTGCATGTCTTGTGAAGATCTCTCTTCTTCTATGGGCTACACCAACTTCTTGACTCAAGTTGTGATGCCACATCAAGTAAGCTAGGGTTTCCATGCGCCTGGTGGCTTCTTTCCTTCATGATTTATTACAACATTCCATTCTACTTCAGATTTGGCTCTGCCCTCCTAGGGCATGCTCTCTTTGATCTCTTATCATTTCTATTGTGGAGGTGGAAACTCTATTCATAGAGCTTGAATTAGGCAAGCTCCTATATAGCACCAACCCTTCCTCTTGTTGTGTGTGTGCAGGTCGCATTTAGAGGAATTGAGTGACAACAAGTGACAAGAAGAAAGAAGGCATATAGGTGAAGACATCCAAATCCAGAGATCTTGTAAAACCCTAATTTGGGTCCAAGGTGCCTAGCACCCTGGTACCTCTCTATTCCCAAATTTAGATCATGGTTACCCTCTGTACCCTAATGTCTTTTGTGGCATTAGATTTCCTGTATCTATTTATGACAGTCATTTATTTGTTAATCTTGAGCTCAATTAGGGTTTCATGATTTTCCTTATTCTGGTTGGTTGAATTTGGTTGACACTCCTTTATACAAAAAGGGACAAAACCCCTGTAGTTTGGCTCTCCTTCAAAGGTAGAACCTAAGCTTAGTTTGTGTTCTAATGTTGATAGAAGAGGGTTTGACCTAGTTTAATCTTTTAGGCTAAGTCTCCCTTTTCCATCTAACATCTGCATCAGAATGCTATGAGTTAGCTACTGGATTATCTAAATCTACAAGGATGTGACCCATGTATGAACTAACACCTACCAAAGGGATCCCAGCTATGATGATATAACCTGATATGCTCTCATCAGATCCTTAGACAAAAAACATGTTACCCTCTAAATCTGACCATCAACTATAATGTGGTTTAGATCCTCTAGAGATGGGATACCTATAACATGATAGGGATCTAAATGAGTAGATGACTTATATGGATGCCTCATCAAGTATTGTCCCATGTGATTTGTAGATATCGTCTAAGTCTACATAGTAATCTCGGCAATACTCTGAATTGCTTCCTATTAGGAAGAAATGACCACATGATCACAAATATTGATAAGGGATAGAGAGATTGTAGGCATCCTCTCACCAATCAAACTCCTATAAGTAAGAGGCACTTGATCTACACAAAAATATGCATCCTTGTCACATATCCTACCATGCACTTGCCCCAAATGTGGGGGTAAATCCAAATAGTTGAAGTTGATGCCTAAATGAACATCAGCGTACAATTGTTGTGCAAAATATAATGGAATTTGGTCATTATTAGGATAACAACCATGGACAACAAGAAATCTAGGGTAAATCAATGGTGTCATCTGAGGGCATACACACCTAGTCACCTGATATTCCCTAACACTAGTTTTGTGGGCATAGTGAGGAAAACATTCTCTTTTAATAGTTTTTTTTGGGACATTTAATTGGAATGTGCTCAATGGAAGATCACTAGAAACCTTTTCCCACATTTGGGAAAGAATAGCTACTAAAGTCTCATCAGAATAAGTACTAACACCCCCTAATGAATGTAAAATATAAACTAAACTATCCAATATCTTCTCACTATTTGATTTGTAAACCCATGTGGTTTGTGGGTCCTCTACAATTAACTTCAATCTACCTATCTCCCTATATGTATGCCCAAAAAGTGAATCCATATCTCCATATCACAAACATGTAAATATACTTGAGAGAAGGAACATAACATGATATAGTTCCTATATTAGTTAATTTTCTCTTTTAAAAGTAAAGACATAAATCTAGGAAAATAAAAGATAGATAGCTAGTTCACTATACATCCTAGATTATCATATTTTTAACTTATATAAATAAAATACTCAAGAGACATAAAAAGGCTAAATGATTACTACACAAGCATTTCAACTCACAAGTTCTAAAGTACAAGGCAATATCATTTAATAGAAAATGAAGTCTATTTCATTATCGGATACTTGTAACTTATAATTTATGAGTGTGATCAACTAGAATAAATTTAATATTTTTAAACATATTGAAAACATAATCAACTTTAAATTTTAAACTTTCATTGAATGTTGTCACCAATTATGCTACACTTTTTCATATATAAAGAACTGTTGGAGTAAATTGTTTTGAATATGGTATTACATTGGTTCAAGATTTAGTATAATCTATGGAAGATCACAAAAGTATATAAATATTCTAGAGAAGAGAAGACCTAAAGATATAACCTAGAACCACCACCATCTCTTTGCTACAACATGACCTTGTCATTAAACAATCTCTATTAACATAGTTTATGATAATACATCTAATACTATATGGTTGCAATGGTAGTTGTTTATTAAGTTAGATTAATAATAAAATCTTTCAATTATCAACATACATAATAAAACTACTTGTGAACATAATAGATATCTAATTTATGAAAACTCAAGGAATATAAAGCACTTTCACTTGAGTGTACACATGAACTATATTATTCCTACTCTTTCTATTCTTATGCAAGAGTGTTATTTAAGGGTCCATATTGATTAGTATTTGGTCATGTCTTTTGATTTATACATGTGGAATAATAATCGACAATATATAGTATAAATATTGTTATCACTGGGAATTGCACCCGTATGCAAGGATGAAAAAGCTATGCAATTCCATGTAACATGGGACTAATTTCAAGTTGTGGGTGCCCTATAATGAAATTAGACCTCCAGATTGTGGGTTGGTTCCCTTAAAATATTCTATTGGAATGTATGTTTTTTCTACTTTGGAAAAGGGAAGAAAGAAACTATATGAAATGAAAATTGTAAAATTCGGTGATGCACCTAATTTGGATAATAATATGCAATCTGGTTCACAATATAAATTAGAAATCTAACTTTCACACAATCTAATCTTGGCATAAATATCACAAAAAGTTATTCTAAGGAAGGCTTGAAAATAGGCTTTTAATGAAGGAAATTGTCTTTCACAACACAAAAAGATTATTTTTGGTTAACACAACCTAAGACCTGTGATGATTATATGCTTAATGCCGCAAGCAAGAAAGTGAGACAACAATTTTAAAGGTTTAAAGATTAAACACAACAAAATTTCGTCAAATCACTTCAAATAATTAACACTAAATGGAAAGGTAACTTATTTGATCTCAAAGGAAGAAAGGAAACACTGCAAAGAAGAAAAAAATAGAACCTGTAACCTACTGATCTCTCAATAAAAACTATAAAAATGAGCTACAAAATTCTCCAATCTGTCTGAATTAGAATGAGAATCAAGAACTAACTTCATAATGAATGAAGTTTTACAATATATAGAAAAGATAGGTCAAAAGATTGACCCTAGATAATTGGAATTTGAACCTCAGTTATCTCAAAAAAGCACATGTATAAAATGATAATTGATTCCTGTGCAAGCCCTGAAATCATGCAAAAAACACCTCTAAATTGATGGAAAAATAGATATAAGGTGATAAAACTATCTCTGATCCACTCACCAGTGAAATGAATTGCTCAACTCAAGGTGAACTGCTCACATAACTCCTCATTCTTCCCTTCAAACTGCTCCCAACTAAAAGATCAAACTAACGACTCAATTCCTCTTATCACTCCATGCACAAGTCAAAAAATAACTTATATCTTCACCAATTATGCAATACAATGGCAAGTAAATAATATTCAATAAATGAATATTCCATCCATTCCTCTTGTGTGCTATATATGACTTATATTTAAAATAGTTTATTTAAGCTATTATTAGTAACAATTAGTGTAATTTTCCTAATAATATCTTAAATAAACTATAATACATTTGCTATTCATAACATAAGTCAAAACCTTATGTCTCCCTTTGACTTCACGTCCTTGCCATGTATTAAGGCAAAAAAATATCCTTATTACTCCATTCATAATGCATTCACCATGCAAAACAATATCAAGGGTAAAATGCATTACAAACACTTATCACTCCAATACACAGCAAAATATCAAATTGTCCCATACACATCATGCAACAAATAAAAAGACCTAAGTCTCTTAGCTATTTTGCCATATGCATCATTATGCCAAATATACTTTATCCTCTTCATATCTCCTTCGTACAAAATATATTATCCTCATGCATAAAACAATATACATCAATATCCTTATGACTCCCTTTGATGCCTTAGCATCATGCATCTTATGTCTCCATATTTGTTTTTATGCAATGTATGTGATATTTAATCACATCTTTAAGGTAAAAGATCCTTCAACACAAGCATCATTTGGTTTATTTGAAAAAGGCCCCCACGACTCCCTGGCATCATTAGGTGTTGAGACTTGAGAGTGTTGACCTCGGCTTACTCATTTGATTTTTATGTTGACTCCATATTCAAAAGGTCACAAAGACTAAGCCCATCGGGCTAGGCCACAAAACTCGCTCAAACCCTAAAAGCTTATTTCATTCTTGCCTTTCCCCTACGCCACCACCATGCTTGAGATTTGCAAAGGTTTGAAGCTCCTGAGACATTTGGAGGCTTTCTACAACTGATACAGAGAAGATCTACCATTACCTGCTCATTTGTAAGTTATATCTCCATATTTTAGTATGTCTTTTACAAGAAAAGGTGTAGACACTTTCTACTTGTGGTTTATTGTGAAAAGATATGAAAATTCTTGTATATCTGTGTTCTTTTCTTTTCCTGTTCTGGTTCTATGACAAAAAAGATGAAAGAACAAACTTTTGTGCATTAGCTTGGTGAAGACTATGAGGAAATTTTGCTTCTTATTCGGTGGTTTGAAGTTTTTCTTTACTGTATCTTACATTGGCAGTGAAATGAAAGGGTAAAAGAGCTTTCCCCATAGCTTTTGTATAGGTAAACCCTAGTAGGGTTTGCTAGACAACACTCTTTGTTCTCACTTTTTCTGTCACAAATATGATGAAAAATTGTCACTTAACATTGTTTTTGCATATTGCTATCCTTCCCTGTACTCTCTTTGCTTCTGGAAAAAGATGATAAACTACACTACTTATGGCCTCTGCAAAGAATGATCACTAGGAGATGGTCTTCAAAGTTGTAATATGAATATATTTCTGCATTTTTGCAAGTGAAATGATGTAACTCTATTTTCTATTCGAGGCTTCCATTCTTATTATCACAAACCCTACTAGGGTTTGCCTACTTTACTCTTCGCAAGTTGTCAATGCTTGGCTACGGCTTTCTATTGTTATGAGTCATCAAAATGAATGTATACTTCTCCTGTTGCATCTTTTTTGTGACTAACCTTTTGAAGTTGCTACTCTGACAAAACCTCTTGTTTGTTGCTCAGAAAAAACCTGATTAAACTTGATAGGTCTCTATGCCTTGATGTATAACTATTTCTTTACTTGTTATCCTATTCTTTGCATGATCTCTTCTTAGTGTTGTCTTATGTTTACTTGTGTTGATGGCTGTTGATATTCTTTCTACATGAACTCTTTGTCCATTGTTATTATGCATATCCATGTTGTTGCCTACTGTCACTTTGGAGTGCTTGTCCCTATGCAGTGTATGATTATCATAGCAACATGAAATTATTCCATTTAAATGTCATCCATCTCAATGTTCAAACATTCAATAGCAATTTTACACCTCATTCAAAACAAAATGGTAGCTATTTGTTCTATTTTCTGTCCAAGTTGATTGCCTATGCTACTCTTCTTGTATTCTCTGAGATGACTGTACCTTCATGAGTTGAGATTCCTGTCTTTGCTGATCATGATACTTTTGTTGACTGTACTCTATAGAGATTGCCACTTGACAGCTGATGTGTGAGTGACTTGTGCACTATTCTTTGGAATTTTCAAGGTTACTGTCCTTTGTCTGTAGTTCACTATTCATACCTGCTACCAAATTTTGGACACTCCAAATATTGCCTTTATTGAAATAGGACGATTAAAAAGATTTCCATTAGGACTGGAGAGAATTCCATCAAGAGTAGGATCAAAACCTGCACTTAGAAGGCATAAGCCCTCTGAAGTAATACCCTGATGCTTTTCTTTATATTCTCCACAACATTTAAACCAACTATAGAATGGGTAATTCCTTTATGTGAGGAAGGCAAGCTGTCATTTGTTGAGTTCCTATCAAGTTCAAAAATGTCCCTCTAATCTCGAAATCCTGTAAGATTAAATCTACATGCTAAATTGATAAAGGATGACTATCCCCCTTTGCAAGCTATATCCTTATAGCTAGACCAAAATGAGGATCAACCCTTGAATGCTTCCCCTTGCAATAGTTGTATCCTCTTCCTTCCTAAAGTTTATGAAGGCATAGTTATGGGATGAATAGACAACTATACTTCCATTTCTCCAAGTCTAGAGAAATATTCTGCCAACACTGCTTCAGTAACATGTTGAGATACGTTGTCTAATTTAAATACTTCAAAAAGGTCTAAAGTGCATCATGATTCATTTCTTGTCTTTAAATTTTGTTTTCATGATGAATTGACTTGACTATCATAACATATAACCTATTATTATCACAAGATTGCCCCATGACAGTTGATTGTCCTTTGTTTTCTTATGGCTACTATCCAATGAGCTGAATATGATTCCCTTATAGGGTTGCTGTTCCATTTATTCCTCTGGATACACTTATCTTATTTGATAAGCTATCCTCGTTCTTGAACTGTAGCATTTGATGTATTTAATGAAGAAAGAAGAAGATACTATAAAGTCTTCATAAAGGCTACTATTGCTGTTTCATGGTGACTGTATCCTGTGACTCACTTGCTGGCTCATTTGACTATTCAAAGAGAAGAACTATATATGACCTTATCATTTGATTCTTTAAATGTTGTTTTCATGATAAAAGATGAGAGAAAAACCTCTGCTCTAGCATGATACGTTCTTCATTACTGATCCATATGACTTGGTCATTCATTATGGCTGAAAGAATATACTTTTTAGTTAGAAACTGTCACTAATAATAGTGCTTGAGCATGCTGGGCTCAACCCTCATGGGAGCCACATTTCCTCCACATGCTATGAGAAGAATTTAAAAATGAATGTTTATCTGTATCTGCACATGGAACACACATGTTAATCATAAAAATGTACCTTTGGATATTGATTGATCCTCTTCATGATATTCTGACTTGTAGCACATATCTGATCTGATTCTTCATATGAATTGCATGATGTGATAAGTAGATATATTTGTTTGATAAAAGCATATGATAACTTAAAACATCTAGAGCTTTAACAGGACTGTTCCAAATTTTTTGCAAGTTCAATTGGTGATCGGAGCTGAAGATAAAGATTGAAGACTAAAGTCTGGCATCAAAAAACAACCTTCTTACTCAGGCAATGATGGATGTTTCATTTTATCATGTGTTCATTTCTTTTCTTTTATCAAATAGATGTATAGCTTGCATGTCTGCAATTGCTCAGTCTAGTTACTCCCATGTCTTGTGTGGGACACATTTGAACACTTCTTTTAAACATAATTAGTTAATTTATCATATGCACTTGATAAATTTGTACTTCTTTTTTAATCAATGCATTGGATAAAGTAATAGATACTTGAATGTATGTTCAAAACATGACATGAAATAATAGCTCAATACAAATATCTTTCTTTCTTTTATTCAAAACTGATTAACTGAATAATCAATCTAACTTATAACTCCTGAAAGATAACATGATGCAAAGACAACTGTATTTCTTGAATGATTGGTACCTTGGCAATCATGTTCTCTTGTCATGATGACTCATCAATCTTCATTAGACTGATGGGCTATCCTGTCAACTGAATTTCATCTCTACTCTGTCAAGATATTGACTATTCAATAAATGCATAACTTTGAATTTTTCTTTTATTCCTTCTGAATAACTACACTTAGGTCAAACTAATTTTAAGTGTGAACAAAAAATTAGTAACATTTCTGGCGATCTCTTAGGGATGTTTGCCTGCTAAACAACTTAGAACTAGTAGCCTTTGCAACTCCATTGGGCATAGAGTCTTTTCTCCCCTGAACTTAGAGAATTTTGTAACTCAAAATTGACTGAGACACAACAGTAGCAACAAAACTAAAAATTGAAACTAAACTGACTTGCTTAAAACAAAGCCAGAAACATGTGCAAAAGCACTTCTTGGAAACAAAACAACAACTGAACCTAAATTCTACCTACCCTACTCTAACCAACCAAAGGTGCTGGTCAAACAAATCCATTAACTATTTGGTTAAAATAACTTCCCTTTCTCAACAGGGGACATTGATTCATATGCTTATGGATGTCTGAAATCAGATGAAGTACAAGGAAGTATTCAACAAATTGTTGCAATGCTTCATAAAAAATATAGATAATTTCACTCACCAGCTAAACCTGATCATGCAAACTTTTGTCATGGGGTAAAAGAATGATCTAATTTTGTTGTTCTGAGGCTGAAATCTATTCAGTTGGTACAATAGCAATCTGTACCTATCTTTTCATTTCTCTGGACAACCTCTTGCAATGATGTATCCTTGGCTGATGCTCCTGATGTCTTGATTTATATTTGTTGTCCTATTTTCACTTGAATGACATGAATTAAGGTTTGTTTCCTTGAGTTGATCTAGTTGATCATATACTAATGTTTCACCTGGATTCAAACCATTATCAATATTTGAATAGAAATCCTCAATGATACTTGAAAATATACTCTCATCCAATTGATATTCCTGTATTGAAACTATTTGATTTTCTTCATTCTGCTATTCAAAACTTTCATCCTGCATGATGTGTTGCCATATCAACTCCTCCTCCATGGTTAATAAATCACCCTCTTCTGTCAGAACAACTAATAACTCATCAAAATTATCAGGTTCTTGAAAGCTACTGGGGATAGGTGATAGAATATCTAATTCCAGCTCTAAACTCTTAGTGTTTTCATGATTGTCTTCATCCTGCTCTTGGTAAATCAGCAGACTGCCATAATTACTTGCATCTTCCAGCTGCTCAGTTGCTTCTGCCTATGTTATGAGCTCATCTGGTTCAACAAAAGAAGGTAGCTGATCAAATAAAAAGACTGAGTCATCTGCTTTGTCTAATTTATTCGCACTTGGAACTTTGAGCAGTTTGTCTCTGCAATTGGAGTTTATGTCCTTCCACTATCTATATCCTACCTTCATCTATCTTGTAAATAGCATTAGAAAAGTTTTCAAATGAATCAAAATGTAAAGGATTTGGTGTCAAACTTGAACTATCATCCTTTTCATATGCATTAAGCTTATTTTCAGCTGGAGATACAGTAAAAACAACAGACACATCTTACACCACCGCTAATTTTTCTTGATTGAAACCTAGAATATTGATTGGTTCAATTTTTATCACTACTTCTTCCCTTTCCTGATTTTGGATTGGTATGGAAGAGGTGGCTTTGATAAAACTTGGTATTCTATAATCAGGGTACTTGGTATAGGAAGGCTGCCATACTTGTTTAAAATCCTGATGATTTGATTAGGTATTTGATGTGACTGATATTGAGAACTAATAGACTGTCTTTGAAAACAAATGGGTTCTTGATTACAATCAGAATTCCTGAAACTTGAAACTTGATACCTACTAACCTCATTTTGAGAATGCTGATCCAGAGTGAATGCAACTATCTAGATGTTCTACTTTTGTATTTGTGCAAGAAAATACTTCATCTATGCCTCTTTTGCTACAATTTGTCTTGCAAGATCTTCTTGGAATTGTATCCTTGCACCTCTAATTCCTGCTTATGGAGATAGGCCTGATAATCCATCTCGTCTTGCTACTGCTGATACTCTTGTTGCCTCCTGAACTCTTCTAGGTTCCTTGTGACTTCTAACAATGTATCACTGATATCACTCATGTTGTTCTTCATATCCCTAACCTCTTGGAATTGATTTTGGACATGTAAATGCTGATATGAAGGATTAGTAGAGGTGGGTAAGAGGCAAACATGTTGAGCATGTTGATTTCTTTGCAAATCAAAGGAATCAAGAATGAAATCAGCAGTATGGCTGATCTAATATGGGTGATAAGCAGAAATTTCATGATATGATGGATGATATGACATATTTCCATGAAGGAAAGACATGTTTGTTCATTCAAAAAGTTTGATCTATCAAACCAGAAAGATAGAGTCACCAAGTATTTGTAAACAAACCTCTAAAAGGCTGAAAACTCTGTTGTTCATACCAAAAATAGCAAAGAGAATAAGTTCTATTGAACTGAGAAAAAATATTAAACTGAGAAAAAAAAATTAGTCTAATGTCCCACCGGGTGTGCCAAAAACTGTTATCACTAGGAATTGCATGTTGGGAATTAAGGTGTCTCAACCTTGATAATTCTCTACATTTGTAATGCTTGTATTTATTATTTAATTGCCTATGTTGTAAATATTTGGAAATTCCATATTGTCATGTTGTGGAATGTGGCACAGTGATGTGTCAATCCTACATGGAATATGACAACTTGTTATTTCATCCTCACATGAGGAGATAGGCATCCCACTTAGTGGTAGGAATATTCTGCCATGTGTCGACATCCTCCATGTTGTGTAAGGAATGTTTGACTGAAACAGTTATGACAGATTCCTATGACGAATCTATGACATGTAAGAGTCAGAAATAGAAGGTTGTAAGACAGGTGATGACATGTGTCATGAAGCATCTTTGAATAAGGGATATTTGGGCGCCCCAAGGTGGAATATGACATGTTGTAAGAGAATATGCTATTTATAGCATGTGTATGACAGATTCTCTTATAGTTGTAAGTTGTAACCACTATGACACATTCTATGATGGTTGTAAGTGTCATAAGAGCATCTGTCATAGCCCATTTTGGAAATAGGTGACCCCTTTAGGATGGGAGCTGTGGACAAGTGTCAGGCACATTCTACAATGTTGACCAAGTGTCCTTGGGTGTGGGTTTTGGTCCATGAAGCCATCTTGGATGCCCATTCCAAGAAAGGTCCAATATTGCCTTGTATTTCCTATTTAAACAGGTGCTTGGAGATGGAGTTTGTATCACAGGTTTATAGGTACTGTTATGCTACCGGATTGACTCCAGACATAAGTGTCAAAGACCATTGAAGCTTGCATTGCAAGTGTATTGTAAACATTATTTCAGATTTGTTAATACATTGTGCAGGTTTCTAAGTGTGGGGTTTTTCACCCAATAAGGGTTTTCGCCACCGTAAATCTTTGTCTCTCTTCTTTTGTCTACTTTCTGGCTCTTGTGTTTTGCTGCAATATCACATGTTAATGGTTTAACATTGCTGTTATAGTTAGGATAAACTTAAATTTGCATAGCCCTCTACTCAATAGATTAGTGTAGGAAGCAATTTCCGCATACCTAGCTTCCATTCATTGCACCAGTATGCAAGGCTGAAAAAGCTATGCAATTCCATCTAACATGGGACTAATTTTAGGTTGTGAGTGCCCTATAATGAAATTAGACCTCCAGATTGTGGGCTTGTTCCCACAAAATATTCTATTGGAATGTATGTTTTTTCTGCTTTGGAATAGGGAAGAAAGAAACTATATGAAATGAAAATTGTAAAATTTGGTGATGCACCTAATTTGGATAATAATATGCAATCTGGTTCACAATATAACTTAGAAATCTGACTTTCACACAATCCAATCTTGGCATAAATATCACAAAAAGTGATTCTAAGGAAGGCTTGAAAATAGGCTTTTAATGAAGGAAATTGTCTTTCACAACACAAAAAGATTATTTTCGGTTAACACAACCTAAGACCCGTGATGATTATATGCTTAATGCCACAAGCAAGAAAGTGAGACAATAATTTTAAAGGTTTAAAGATTAAACACAACAAAATTTCATCAAATCACTTCAAATAATTAGCACTAAATGGAAAGGTAACTTATTTGATCTCAAAGGAAGAAAGGAAACACTGCAAAGAAGAAAAAAATAGAACCTATAACCTGCCAATCTCTCAATAAAAACTATAAAAATGAGCTACAAAATTCTCCAATCTGTCTGAATCAGAATGAGAATCAAGAACTAACTTCATAATGAATGAAGTTTTACAATATATAGAAAAGATAGGTCAAAAGATTGACCCTAGCTAACTGGAATTTGAACCTCAGTTATCTCAAAAAAGCACATGTATAAAATGATAATTGATTCCTGTGCAAGCCTTGAAATCATGCAAAAAACACCTCCAAACTAATGGAAAAATAGATATAAGGTGATAAAACTATCTCTGATCCATGCACCAATGAGATGAAGTGCTCAACTCAAGGTGAACTGCTCACATAACTCCTCAATCTGCCCCTCAAATTGTTCCCAACTGAAAGATCAAACTGATGACTCAATTCCTCTTATCACTCCATGCAAAAGTCAAAAAATAACTTATATCTTCACCAATTCATACAATGCAATGGCAAGTAAATAATATTCAATAAATGAATATTCCATCCAGTCCTCTTGTGTGCTATATATGACTTATATTTAAAATAGTTTATGTAAGCTATTATTAGTAACAATTATTGTAATTGTCCTAATAATATCTTAAATAAACTATAATACATTTGCTATTCATAACATAAGTCAAAACCTTATGTCTCCCTTTGACTTCACATCCTCGCCATGCATTAAGGCAAAAAATATCCTTATTACTTCATTCATAATGCATTGACCATGCAAAATAATATCAAGGGTAAAATACATTACAGACACTTATCACTCCAATACATAGCAAAATATCAAATTGTCCCATACACATCATGAAACAAATAAAAAGATCTAAGTCTCTTATCTATTTTGCCATATGCATCATTATGCCAAATATACTTTATCCTCTTCATATCTCCTTCATGCCAAATATATTATTCTCATGCATAAAACAATATATATCAATATCCTTATGACTCCCTTTGATGCCTTAGCATCATGCATCTTATGTCTCCATATTTGTTTTTATGCAACGTATGTGATATTTAATCACATCTTTAAGGTAAAAGATCCTTCAACACAAGCATCATTTAGTTTATTTGAAAAAGGCCCTCATGGCTCCTTGGCATCATTAGGCTTTGAGACTTGAGAGTGTTGACCTTGGCTTACTCATTTGATTTTTATGATGACTCTATATTCAAAAGGTCACAAAGACTGAGCCCATCAGGCTAGGTCACAAAACTCGCTTAAACCCTAAAAGCTTGTTTCATTCTTTCATTTTCATTCCTACCTTTCCCCTGCGCTGCCACCATGCTTCAGATTTGCAAAGGTTTGAAGCTCCTGAGACATTTGGAGGCTTTCTAAAATTGATACAGAGAAGATCTACCATTACCTACTCGTTTGTAAGTTATATCTCCATATTTTACTCTGTCTTTTACAAGAAAAGGTGTAGACACTTTCTACTTGTGGTTTATTGTGAAAAGATATGAAAATTCTTGTATATCTGTGTGTTCTTTTCTTTTCTTGTTCTGGTTCTGTGACAAAAAAGATGAAAGAACAAACTTCTGTGAATTAGCTTGGTGAAGACTATAAGGAAATTTTGCTTCTTCTTTGGTGGTTTGAAGTTTTTCTTTACTATATCTTGCACTGGCAGTGAAATGAAAGAATAAGAGAGCTTTCCCTATAGCTTTTGTATAGGTAAACCCTAGTAGGGTATGACTGACAACACCCTTTGTTCTCGCTTTTTCTATCACAAATATGATGAAAAACTGTAACTTAACATAGTTTTTGCATACTGCTATCCTTCCCTGTACTCTCTTTGCCTCTAGAAAAAGATGATAAACTGTACTACTTATGGCCTCTGCAAAGAATGATCACTAGGAGATGGTCTTCAAAGTTATAATATGAATATATTTCTACATTTTTACAAGTGAAATGATGTAACTTTGTTTTCTATTTGAGGCTTCCATTCTTATTATCACAAACCCTACTAGGGTTTACCTACTTTACTCTTTGCAATCTGTCAATGCTTGGCTGTGGCTTTCTATTGTTATGAGTCATCGAAATGAATGTATACTACTCCCGTTGTATCTTATTTGTGACTATCCTTTTGAAGTTTCTACTCTGACAAAACCTCTTATTTGTTCTTAGCAAAAATCTGATTAAGCTTGATAGGTCTCTGTGCCTTGATGTATAATTGTTTCTTTACTTGTTATGTTGTTCTTTGCATGATCTGTTCTTGGTGTTGTATTTTGTTTACTTGTGTTGATGGCTATTGATATTCTTTCTACATGAACTCTTTGTCCACTGTTATTATGCATATCCATGTTTTTGCCTACTATCACTTTGGAGTGCTTGTCCCTCTGCAGTGTATGATTATCATAGCAACATGAAACTATTCCATTTAAATGTCATCCATCTCAATGTTCAAACATTCAATAGCAATTTTACACCTCATTCACAACAAAATGGTAGCTATTTGTTCTATTTTCTGTCTAAGCTGATTGCCTATGTTTCTCTTCTTGTATTCTCTAAGATGACTATACTTTCATGAGTTGAGCTTCCTATCTTTGCTGATCATGATACTTTTGTTGATTGTACTCTATAGAGACTACCGCTTGACAACTAATGTGTGAGTGACTTGTGCACTATTCTTTGGAATTTTCAAGGTTACTATCCTTTGTCTGTAGTTCACTGTTTCATACCTTCTACCAATTTTGGACACTCTAGATATTGCCTTTATTAAAATAGCATGATTAAGAAGATTTCCATTAGGACAGGAGAGCATTCCATCAGGAGTAGGATCAAAACCTGCACTTAGAAGGCATAACCCCCCTGAAATAATACCCTGATGCTTTTCTTTATATTCTCCACAACATTTAAACCAACTACAAAATGGGTAATTGCTTTATGTGAGGAAGGCAAGTTGTCATTTGTTGAGTTCCTGTCATGTTTAGAAAAGTGCCTCTAATCTCAAAATCCTGTAAGATTATCTATATGCTAAATTGATAAAGGATGACTATCACCCTTTGCAAGTTCTTTCCTTATAGCTAGACCAAAATGAGGATCAACCCTTGAATGCTTCCCCTTGTAATAGTTGCATCCTCTTCCTTCTTGAAGTTTATGAAGGCATAGTTATGGGATGAATAGACAACTATACTTCCATTTCTCCAAGTCTAGAGAAATATTCTGCCGACACTGTTTCAGTAACATGTTGAGATACATTGTCTAATTTAAATACTTCAAAAAGGTCTAAAGTGCATCATGATTCATTTCTTGTCTTTAAATGTTGTTTTCATGATGAATTAACTTGACTGTCATAACATATAACCTATTATTATCACAAGACTGCCCCATGACAGTTGATTGTCCTTTGTTTTCTTATGGCTACTATCCAATGAGCTAAATATGATTCCCTTATAGGGATGATGTTCCATTTATTCCTCTAGATAAACTTGTCTTATTTGATAAGCTATCCTCATGCTTGAACTATAGCATTTGATGTATTTAATAAAGAAAGAAGAAGATACTATAAAGTCTTCATAAAGGCTGCTATTGATGTTTCATGGTGACTGTATCCTGTGACTCACTTGCTGGCTCATTTGACTGTTCAGAGAGAAGAACTATATATGGCTTTATCATTTGATTCTTTAAATGTTGTTTTCATGATAAAATATGAGAGAAATACCTCTTCTCTAGCGTGATACGTTCTTCATTACTAATCCATATGACTTGGTCATTTGTTATGGCTGAAAGATTATGCTTTTTAGTCAAAAACTGTCACTAATAACAGTGCTTGAGCATGCTAGGCTCAACCCTCGTGGGAGCCACATTTCCTCCACATGCTATGAGAATAATTTAAAAATGAATGTTTATCTGTATCTGCACATGGAACACACATGTTAATCATAAAAATGTACCTTTGGATATTGATTGATCCTCTTCATGATATTCTGACTTGTAGCACATATCTGATCTGATTCTTCATATGAATTGCATGATGTGATAAGTAGATATATCTATTTGATAAAAGCATATGATAACTTAAAACATCTGGAGCTCTAACAAGATTGTTCCAAATTTTTTGCAGGTTCAACTAATGATGGGAGCTGAAGATAAAGTTTGAAGACTGAAGACTGGCATCAACAAACAACATTCTTGTTCAAGCAATGATGGATGTTTCATTTTATCATGTGTTCATTTCTTTTCTTTTATCAAATAGATGTATAGCTTGCATGTCTGCAATTGCTCAGTCTAGTTACTCCCACGGCTTGTGTGGGACACATTTGAACACTTCTTTTAAACATAATTAGTTAATTTATCATATGCACTTGATAAATGTGTACTTATTTTTCAATCAATGCATTGGATAAAGTAACAGATACTTGAATGAATGTTCAAAACATGACATGAAATAACAACTCAATACACATCACTTTCTTTCTTTTATTCAAAACTGATTAACTGAATAATCAATCTAACTTATAACTCTTGAAAGATAACATGATACAGAAACAACTATATTTCTTGAATGATTGGTACCTTGGCAATCCTGTTCTCTTGTCATGATGATTCATCAGTCTTGATTAGACTGATGGGCTATCCTGTCAACTAAATTCCATCTCTGCTCTGTTAACATATCAACTATTCAATAAATGCATAACTTTGAAGTTTTCTTTTATTCCTTTTGAACAACTACACTTAGGTCAAACTAATTTTAAGTGTGAACAAAAAATAAGTAACAAATATTTTGCAAGACTAAATCCTATAACCATGAGTACTATATCAACAATACTAGGATGGGCCACTCAACTACTAGCTCCTATTGTTGATATATTACTCAAACACAACTTATAGTTTTATTCTAGTTTTACAGTAGCTACAAGCTTATACCGCTGAAATATGACCTTGTTATTAAGCAATCTTTATTAACTTAGTTGATGATAAGACATCTACCACTATATGGTTGCAATGGTACTACTTGTGAACATAATAGATATCTAATTTATGAAAATTCAAGGAATATGAAGCACTTTCACTTGACTATAAATGAACTACATTGTTCCTACTCTTTCCATTTCTATGCAAGAGTGTTGTTTAAGGGTCCATATTGATTAGCATTTGGTCATGTTTTTTGATTTATATGTGGAATAATTATTGACAATTTATAGTATAAATATGCTGTGAGATTAAACCCTATAACCATGAGTACTATATCAACAATAGGATAGGCCGCTCAACTACTAGGTTCTAACATTGATATAGTACTTGTGTTTATTGTTGATATAAAGGCTAGATCTATAACAAGATTCATGGTTACTCGTCATGAGGTTGCTTCTACCATTATTGCACATGATACATATGGTTAAGACTAGTGATACTATTCCTTATATATATGTCATGATGCTCTTATTCATATGACCTATACATCACAATGTCCTACTTTTCATGGTAGGCCACCTTTATCTACTACTTTTATTTCTTTACTATGCAAGGTATACAACACAACTATACCTTTTCCCTAACAAATAGTTCTTGAAAAAGAACATAAGTTGGCATGTTGCTATTGATCTAACTTAGGTGGATGTTACAAACTGACATCGTTGCCTAGCAATTTTGGCAATTTAACAAACCTTTGACATCTAGATTTAAGGTGGTTGTAAGATTTGCCAGCATTTTCTTAGGAGCTCATACATCTGCAATACACTAAATGTAGTATATTGCTTTGAGCTCACCTTTAGATCAGCCCTTCTAGAAAATATGACAAAGCTAGAGATTCTATATTTTACGGAATGTGAGAAATTGCACGAGTTGCCTATGCATAGCACAAATCAAGGATCACTCAATGAGACCCATGTGGAATGGATGAGCTTAAGCAAGGTGTTGAGAATAGGAAGTCAGCAATTGAAAAATTTTCCCACTTCAATTGAGGACATATCACATATCAACATTTGAACCTTGCAATTGATTGAGTTTAAAATCCATGGCAGTGATGGTGTGTTCTGCAATAAATTTGCTTTTTGAAGACATCTCTCTACATTGCAGGTGTGAAAAAGAGTGTTGAATGAGGGTGGGAGAAGAGAATTGGATTTGGGTGGATGTTTTCACACAACATTACTCCTTGGGAATGGCAGAAAAGTATGTACTAGAGAAGTTTGACAGTAGCTGTTGAAGACTTGACTATGGTCCACCTGATGATAAAAGTGGGTGAAGTATAATTGATGGACAGAGAAAAAGAGTTGTGAAAGCTTCTTATAAATTTTTGTTTTTGATTAGTTCATCTAGAAAAGAGGGTCCAAAACCCTTTACAAAGCCGCCCCTAGGGAAAAAAGAGGCATCAAATGAGCTAGAAAGAGTACATTAACAGCACATAAACAATAGTAAGAAAAGGAGACTAATCAAAAACATAAAAGAACCAGCAAACACACTAGGGATTATCAGACATCCCATACTTCGCTAGGAAGTTAACCATATCCTTGTAGTCACCCAAGTTGTCCACCCCCACATCTCTGACCTTATCATCGAACTCTTTAACAATGGTAAATACCGAAGCCGCATGATGGAGAGCCTTAGTAGCAAATTCAGTCATCACCTGCCATTTCTTCTACATCTTGTCCATCCTAGTTTTAAGCTCTGTCAACTCTTTCACAGTCTTGCTACACAATGAGTAGCCACCCTTCTTGTGTCCCTAATATTCCTTGGCATCCTCATCCATCTCTTCTAAGCCATGCTAGTTCAATTCAGCAAAGTGGTTGGCTCCTTCATCCTCATGAATAGATTTAGTGGGTGTTTCATCTTCTCCCTCCCTGATGGTCTCCTCCACAAACTCAGAATCCTCAAAAATGTCCATACCCTAAGGATTGGTGGATGGGATACTAGCAATATGGTTGGACCTATGTACTCCTTGGGAAACATTTTTACCAGCATCACCCCCATCCCCACTCTCCATTTGTTTAGGTCCCGAGTCAAGGTCTATGACTTTCGAGGGCCCCTCATCCTTAATTAACTCCACTCCCCCAATTTTAGCTTTCTTGGGCTGCAAATTGCCCTCGTCCTCCTTAGCCATCCGGTCCCTTTTAGTTGATGCCACAGTACCCTTCCCGGTCTTGAAGTTAGGGGTATCAATTTTCTAACGGGCTTTCTTGGGGGTTTTAGTCTTAAAATTAGGAGTAGGGGTCCCAGCAGGGGTACTACCTTGGTTGTCCTCAATTTTGGGTCTCCCCTTGGGGTTTTTCAGGGATATTTTGAGGGACCCAACAACTTTTTTGGCTTTACCCTTAGCAACAAGGGTCTGGGCCAATGGGGTATCCTCCAGCATGCTGACTTTGATTTGTTTCAGGGGGCACAAAGCCAAATGGAAATGATACAGCCTAAGGATGATCCCTTGGTGGATAGGGATGAGTGAGTAGTTAGGGTTCTTTGCTCAAATTTCCTTAGTAGACTTAATAGAATTCTCAAGGGAAGACAACAGAAAAAAGGGGAAACTAAGATCCAACCTATTCCTTAAATGGTTAAGTGAAATGGTAATGGTAAAATACCTTGAACTAACCCTCCAAGGTGAAATACTTCATGATCATGAGGCAAACTTGCCCCCATGGAGCTGACAACTTCTCTATTTCAAACCCACTATGAAGTTTAACAGCTACTTCCCTTCTCTAAAAAATCCTCATATTTTTAAGGTTTGACACCTTGCTACATCGGTTGTGCTTCTTTCCTTTGATGGGAAGCCCCATGGCTTGCCCTATGACTTCCTTAGAGACTTCAAATCATATACCCCCCACACGGACTTGCATGGTATCATCGTCCCATGACTCAGCAAACTGTCAAGACAAATTCTCATCATGACCGACCATCGCTTCAAGGAAGGAGGCCACATTACCCTCCTGTATCATGTGCCACACCATAGGATATTGCCTAAACTCCTCAAGTGAGGTTGACTCGATCTTGACAATTTCATAACCCATCTTGAATTCTTGTAAACTAAGCAGCCAGATCAAAAGGAAATTTTGAAAACAAATTATGTTAAAGTGGCTAGCAGGATACACATAAGAGTAAATAAATCCTTCCATGCAATTCTGTCATTTCAAATGCCACGAGATCCTTGAAATAAATTTTATGTCATTATTCTAGAGATATGCATTGTCATTTCCACCCTAGTTTACTTCCTCAGAAAAGACGCGCCCGCCACCACATGTGGGAGTGAACATCACTGGAGACGGGGATGGTAAGAAAAGTATTACTCTTGAGCCAGCCTATCATCCATTCATCCCACCCCAAAGCACATGCCATCTTAATGTCCTTATAGGTCTCCTAGTCAACCCCCTCTAATCCACCTCTCTACTCCTACTCAAAAAAAATTGAATAACAATAAGTCTATTCTCACCACTGTGGGTTTAAAAACCAACGATTCCCAGTGCATTTAAAGACTTACTACCCCTCATAATAAAATAATAACACCTACACATCTAGGGTGTGCTAATGATGAGGAGCTCATAATACTTAATCAGTGTGCTTGTATTCATCTTTTTTAATGAGAATTTGAATTCTACTAGGCAGCCTAGAAGAAAGTCTCCAGCACTGCCAACCATTACTGTTAGTCCCAAGATTCGCCATAGCATCCGCCATGGCATTACCTTCCCTGTAGGTATGAGATACCTTGTACTCCTCCTTGGCATTAAGGAGTAGATGAATATCACCTACAATGTCTGCTAAATTCCAACCTATACTAGCAGATCCCAAAGCAACATTAACAATTAGTTGTGAATCCCCTTCCACATTCAGATGTCGAATGTTCATGGAAATAGCAAGTTTGATACCCCATAGCATAGCTAAATATTTGGTCTCATTGTTACTCTTAATTCTAATTCTCCACTATGTAAGTAGCCACAAACATCACTAAATCAGATCTAATTATGCCTCCTCCACTAGCCTCACTAGGATTCCCTTTGGCCACCCCATCAAAATTAAGTTTGAACTAGCCTTTTTGAGGTAGGGTCCAGTAGGTTTTAGCCCTAGCTCTATTTTTAGAATTATCAATTTGATAGATATTCAGACTAACAGTTCACTATTGCATTAAACTCTATTCTTCCTTCCCTAGGGGATTCTCCGTCACTTTGAATTTATAGGAATTGATGTCTTCAGCCAGCAATTTAGAGAAAGTCTAAAAAACCTCCAAGGAGGTTCTATACTTCTCCCTGAAGATTTTATTATTGCATTCTTTCCACAAATTCTAGGCAAGATGAGGGGGAATTTGTAACCAAGGTTCCTTGACAACTAGGAATGTGGGTCAGAAGGGAGGTCTCTAGGCTCTGACCAGAGCAGCCACACTATCATTAGAAACCCAACACGAATTCAACCTCTACATAATAAGACTCTAGACCTCCCAAGCAAAGTTACAATGTAGAATGAGGTGAGTAGAAGACTCCTCCTCTTCACCATAGAGAACACACCTATTCAACATCTAAAACCCTCTCCTCTTTAAATTGTCTAGAGTCAAGATTTTGTTATGCTTCAGAGTCCACCAAAGGAAATTAATTTTGGTTAAAAGCTTAGGTAACCAAATTTTCCCCCACAACTTCTCCTCCCCTGGGTCTAATAGTAGCCCATAGGCACTCTTCATAGTAAACAAACCTTTGTTGTCTTTATCCCATACCATTTGATCCTATTTTGAAAGGAGGGAAAGCCTAAAGTTGTTCAACTCCCTTTGTAGTTGCAGTGCCACCTATTTTCCTGATTGTGATCCATAACACAATCTATAATACCCTTCCAACTCCTTATGCTCCCATGTCCTCCAATGTAATTAGCCACATTACAACCAAAGAACCTATTGGCTCTATCAACTAACCTGCCATAATCAAGTTCTCTGAGGCATAAATCCTTTGGCCATCTATCCTCCCAAAAATTGACATTCCTACCATCCCCTATCTTCCACCTAGTGCCTCTATGAAGGATACCCCTAGTTTTAAGGGTCCCATTCCAAATGATAGAGCCTTTAGGGAGGCCAAGATCAACAAGAAGCCTGCAGTCCTTATCCCCATTGAGATATTTAGCAGCCATAATATCACCCCAATCTTAGTCATAAGGGCCCTGTTCATGAGATTTTGTGATTCTTCTTACACCCAATCCCCCCTAATTTCTGGGGGTACAAACTTTCTCCCATCCAACAAGCACAATTCTCCTCTTTTCCTCCACCCCAGACTAGAGAAATTTCTTCTAGATTTGCTCTATCTTATCAGCCACACATCTCAGGATTTTGAATAAATTGAGGAAGTAATTAGGAATGCCATGAAGAGAGGCTTTAAGGAGTTGAAATTTCCCTTCTTGACTCAATAAAGATCCTTTCCAGCTAGCGAACTTCCTCTACATTCTCTCAATAATCAAGTTCCAATACTCAGAAGTAACTTTGGTGGTCGTGAGCAGGAGGCCAAGATAGGTAGCAGGTAAGATCGCACTAGAGCAACTCAAGACTCTAGTAATTTTTTGTTACAAAACCACCCGAGTGTTCAGAAAATAGATATGGATTTTTTCAAAATTGATACTCTGCCCTGAGGCCCCTTCATAGACATTGAGGAGACCTTTCCATCTCCTAGCCTCAACCATAGAAGCAATTCCAAACAAAATGGTATCATCCACAAACTATTGAATGATCGACGCCAAAGCTGTGGAAGCAGGTTTAATACCCCAAAGATCTCCATTCCCCAGCAAATTGCAAGCATTCCTTCAAAAAACCTCTGTAAGAAAGATGAAGAGGTAAGGTGAAAGGGAGTCCTACCTAAGACCTCTACCAGAGGGGAAATACCCAAAAGGGGATCCATTGACCAAAATAGAAAATCTAACCATGGAGATGCAATCCTTCATCAGATTGATCACCCGATCTTGAAAGCCAAGTTTCCTAAGAATCCTAATCAAAAAATCCCAATTGACTCTATCATAAGCTTTGGAAATGTCCACTTTTAAGATCATACCTGGGGTGTTTCTTTTAGAAATAGAGTGAATGATCTCATGAGTGGTGATGGTTGCATCAAGGATTTGCCTACCTGAAACAAAACCTTTCTGATTGGTAGTAATAAGCTTATCTAATAGAGGTTGTAATCTGAAAACTAGGATCTTGGTGAAATTTTTTTACATCGTATTGTAGAGGTTGATAGGTCTGAAGTCCATTATGGAGGTGGAATCAGTTTTCTTGGGTATCAGAGCTATGAATGTGTTGTTCAACTATCACAGAAGTCTACTAGTTTGAAATAAATCCTTGGCTGCATTAGTGACATCTTTCCCAATAACATCCTAGAAAGTTTGAAAAAAAGTTAGAGGGAACTTATCAGGACCAGGAGCTTTGAAAGCCCCCATGGAGAAGACCACCACCCTAACTTTCTCCTCCATAATTGGTTTAGTCAAGAGGCGGTTGTCCTCTTCAGATAATATGGTAGGAATGGAATTCAAAAGGGTCTCACTTTCCTCCAGGGGGACATTAACATGATGGGCAGCCAAAGTGACTTAAAGTAGTTGGAAGCCAACCTCCCTATCTCCGCATCATCCTCCACCACTACTCCATTTTCATCCCTAAGTCTATTGATAGAATTTATCTTCCTATGTTGTAGCGTAGATTGGTGGAAGAAAGACATGTTTCTATCCCCCTCCCTCAGCCATTGAACCCTGGATTTTTATTTTCAATAGATCTCCTCCTCCTTCAGCGTCAACAAAAAATCTTTAGATATAATTTTTTGTTACAATAAGGTGATATATATATTAAAATGAATATTTCCAATTAACTTTTATATTAAATAAAAGAGAAATAGTCAATATTCAAAAAAAGGGAGGGTGGTAAATGGCACACTCACATAGTCAAAGACTATAACAAGATACATAGTCTAGCACATAGACAAAAATCAAACAAAGGGCCAAGCCCACACAAACACTAAGTAGCTAAAGTCACTCTAGAAGGAGGAGAATGTTGATAGTCAGGTTTTCCCCAAACATTCCTCGAGGCCATATCATCAATTAGCTCCCACCTAGTGAGAGTACCAGTGTAATCTTCATTCTCCTTGGAGGGTTGTTGAGCATGGATCAGAGAAATGGAAAGCTGCAGGAGAGGAAATTTGTCATTTATGTGAGTCCAACCAGCACCCCACCTTGGAGATGACAGACAAGAAGGTTGAGACCATCCTCCACGGGCAGTAGAGTCCATGGAAATTTGAGGTGGAGGGGCATGGGAGTGAGAACCCCAATCTCCATAGTCACACTTGGCTGAATTACTTTATCCACACCGATGCCCCTGAGATGAGGTAGCAAAGTTAAGAGGAACTTGGGAAACTATGCAAGGGGCATTACCCCAATGATCCAACAACTCCTAGAGATGAGCAACTTCAAGTGCAACTTTGGAAGCTTGCATCTGAATCTGCATAAGAACATTAGTAGATAATAGCTTTAGTGTACAAAGAAAAATTTATGTTAGCAACACAATGAGAAAAAAGAGCAGAATTTCTATCCTTCCATATGTTGAAAATAATTTCCAGCCTAAAAGCATGCCAAATATGAGTATATCTAGGTGGAAGATAAGGCTAATCTCTAAGCAAAACCATGTGCCAAGAAAAGAGTGAAGGTCTCAAAGGCTAAAAGAAATCATGGATCCAAATCCATGCTTCTTAAGCCCTAGGGTTGAACCAAAAAATATGCTTGAAAGACTTAATTTGTCCACATAACATAAAAGGTAGGCTAGGGATGCCCATGTGAACCAGACAAGACCCCAAAGGGAGGCCCTAGTAAAGAATGCACTAGGTGAAATGAGACAGCTTAGGCTTGAGCATCACAAACCAAATGCACTAAAACATTTCTTCTAAGCCCTAGGTGAGGATTGTAATTTCCAACAATGATTGAGTTGATCCACCATATGCAAATATGAAGACAACCATGAGCATCCTTTACATGGCTTATAATTTTAGAAGGGGGTGTCTAGATACCATTTCCAATCTTTCCACTAGGGTTTGAGAGATCTCAACCTAATCTTATGAATCATCTAAGGGGGGATAGCATCATTGATAGACTAATAAGTCTCTTGATCTTGATTAGCAAGCCTAAACTTGAGCTTGAATTTGGGTATGAGAAAAAATTCTTGGTAGCTTGATGAATGAGATCAGGTAAAATCCAAACTCCCTGCTTGAAAAACTTCAAAGCATGGACCCAAGGTAATTGAGCTAATGGGTTGCCTTGGCTTTTGAAAATAGGGGACTACCAAATGGAGTATTGATTAATGGATAAATCATTACGAAAACCATCTCCTGCCCAAAAAATCCAGGGCTTGATGGCTTTCCAAGCCTTCCAAATACTTTTGATAACAAAAGTTCCTTGAATGGAAATAGGTTCCCTCATGGTAAGAAGGGTTCCTTAATCTAAGCCTTTCCAGGTAGGCCGGCCTTGAGGAATTCCCATACTAATACAATCCTAAACAAGAATTTTCTAGGCTTTATTACCATGAAGAGATCTAATGAGACGCTTGACACATAAGGCAATGCCTTGCTAGCAAATGGAAATCAAACCAAGCCTCCCTTCCCAAGGAAGGTAGAAGAATTACCAGGAAACATGATGAAAGCCTTAGTGGCCATCACTAGAGGCCCACAAAAATATCTGAGAAGCTTCTCAACTTTCAAATAAGAAGCTTTAGAAGGGACCTAGTAAGAGGAATAGTACATACATGAGTGGTAGCTAAATTATTGGAGTAGATCTAAAATTTCCCTACTAAAGAGAGAGGCGTGGTTATCTAGTAGTGAAGCTTCTTCTCAATTCTTACAATCACAACCTACCATAGTTTTGAAGGAGTGGCTTGAATGGCAAAGGGAATTCCTAGGAAGTAGAATATCTCCTATGATTAATCTATTTCCAACTAAACAAGTTGAGCCAACCCAGTTTTGGAAGAAAATATTGTTAGTAACACAAGGTTTTCTGCCATTGAATGCTAGAACTGGAGGCCTAGAAAAAAGTGTCAAGACAAAGAATTGCCTGTTTGATATTATCCTCCTCAAGAAGAGTGAGAAAGGAGTTGTCAGAAAAATGACCATTGACTAGCTATTGGGAAGAATTAGGAAGATAAATCCCTTTGACATGGGATTGAGAAACTACTTGAGCTAACAAGTAGCCAAAGCCTTTAGTTGCTAAAACATAGAAAGCTAGAGCCAATAGGCAACCTCGTCAGATGGAATGATAGATGCCAAATGAATTAGATTGCTAGGTAGAAATGGTGATGCAAGAAAAAGCATCTGCAAAAAGCATTTGAACCGTTTGAAGAAATCGAGGGCCAAAACCAAGGGCCTATAACATGGCCAAAATAAAAGGCCACTCAATGTGTTCATAAGCTTTAGCAAAGTCTATCTTGATAAAAATACTAGGTTGTTGAGAGTGGTGAGCCGATTCCATGCCTTCCCAAACAACAATAATGTTGTCCAAAATAAATTTGGACTTAATGAAGCCAATCTGCTCAGGCCAAACAATGAGAGGCAATAAGGAGTGAATTTTGAGAGCCAACGTTTTGGTAATAATATTGTAAGAGACATTCAGCAACATGATAGGTCACCAATTGTTGATTTCGTTAGGATCTCCTACATTAGGTATGAATTTAATATTTCCTTTATTTATGAGATTGCCTAATGAACCAGTGTGCTTGGATTCAAGATAGACATTATCAAGGTTGTTGCCCATAGTATCCCAAAATGATTTGTAAAACTCATAAGGAAAGCCATCTAAACTAGGGGCTTTATCATTGGCCATAGAAATGACCGCTTCCTTGAGATCACCTTGAGTGAGAAGTTGGTCGCAAAGAACTTGTTGAGCATTTTAAAGATGACAAGGAATGTTACAAGACACTATTGCAAGACAAGCTACCTGGTGGGAGTGGATTCTTGAGCCAAAAAAACCACTCATAATGCCAAACAAAGGCTTAGAGAATGTTAGAAAGCTCTTGAAGGAGATAATACCCTTCCCTAATTTGTTTAATAGATTGGAAAGTGTGGTGAGCTCAGAGAGCTTGAAAAAATTCCTTAGAGACTTTATCCCCAATCTTAAGCCAATGTAGCTGAGCTTTAATTTGAGCTTCACGAGCTGAATGAACATCCATGATTTGCTTCTATTTTCTTAGCTGAGCCAGCCAAAGTTGGGCTGTAGTCTCAACTAGATAAGCTTCCAAAGTGATTGTGGCAAGACGGAGCTTGTGAGTGGTGGATTTGTATGAGTGGCGATGAAAATGAACAAGTTTCCATCCATAAATACAGAGAAATCATGAAGTATGGATTATGGCATCATTCCACCAAGAAATCCACCCCACCCCATGTAGAAGATGTGGCTCTAAGTTCCAAACATGTTGAATGTGCATTGACATGGCCTTGTGCTTGAGAAGAGATGTGTTGAGGAAAAACTGACTCTTTAATATTTTGGGCTTATAAATCTACCACTCAACATGGAATTGTATCAGGAAATGATCTAACAAGACAATGTCTATTAATGGTTCAACTATCAAGGAATAACAACTGGCAAATGTGAAAAAGGATTGGGCAAAAAGCATAGCCTGATCAAGCTACTTTAAGACCCTGTCACGGTCAGCTCACAAATTGATCCATGTGTACCATGCTATATTATCATGACGCTAGCCAACATTGGGTCGAAAAGACCTAATTTATTACACATAAAAAACCAAGCCTCCCTTTTTCCATCTATCCAGTGCATCACAAGGCTCCACATTTATCATAGGCCATCTCAATCATATTGAATTCCCCACACAAACCCAAGTGGTGGTAGGCATTGAATTGTCAATCCATTGTGAAAGAGAAGATCTTTCAATAGCATCATTGGGAGCATAGACATTAATAATCCCAAAGGAATGATTATTAGCATTAAAAATAGCCCACAAGATACGGTTCATGGGTTCACATCCATGGTCAACCAAAAGCTGATGCAACGTAGGTGAGAGAAAGATGACAATGCCTCCTCGACTATCTTCATGGTTACTGCAGAGAAAAAACTAGAAGGCCAAATAACTCAGCATGCTATAGAAAGAAAAAAAATTGACACTTTAACCTCTTGAAGGTAGAGAAAGTTAAGACTTGTAAACTGAGAGAAAGCATCATGAACAGAGTATTTCCGAGGAAGGTTCTCACATTCCAAGAAATACAATTCATTTAAAATCATCATCAAGGGGCATTTCCTCATTATCAAGCCCCTCTAGGGTTGCATAAATATTCTAAAACAAAGAGTCGGGTGCCTCACAACTCCTAATTTAGAAGTTGAGTTGCATGAGCTACCTTTGTCGTGGCACAAACTTGCCATCTTCCAAACACCTAGATGGGCTTTGGGACCTCTTATGCCCAATGAGAGGAGGGGATGCATGTTGAAAACTAGAAAAAAGTGGCTACAAAATAATGTTTGTTGTAGCAGAAGCCTTGGATGCTATTGCCATGTTCAATGCACCTACGTCAACTGGTTTTGAAACATTCTACACTGAGCCCCCTTGACCCAATTACTTGAGCGAGGGCTTGGAATTGTCAGGGTTCTTGGCCTTGCAAGTGACCACTATAGACCAACCTTCCTCTTCTTTTGTAGGATGTGATGACCCAAAAGAGGACTGAGCTGAAGGTTTTAGCCATTGGGAGGCTAATGAGCAATCCAAAATTTAATAGTCAAAGGACTGACACCTATGGTAGATGTTAGGGAGATTGATATACTAAACATGGTAATAGTAGCGAGTTTGACCAACTTGAATGTCCACAAATTCCTTGAAGTCCTTGGAAAGGTCAACCTTGACAAAAACCTAGCACTAGGGATGAGCCACATAGAAATTCTCAAGTTCTAAGCACACAACAGAACCTAGAGAAGAAGCTATCTGGCTGAGAAAGTTCCAATAAGGTAAGGGTACACCAGGGAAGTCCACCCAAATAGGGACTTGAATGGACTTTTCATCAAAGATAAAAAAAAAATATTGAGTCCACGGTTTGAACACAAGGAGGGAAGAATAGACAAGCTAGGGGCCCTGTTTAAGATCAACCTCAACATGGTTGGCCTCAATGAAACAAAAAAAAAGAAAACCCTTAGTAAGGTTTTGAATGGCATCAAGGTAGATCCCATGTGGGGATCAAGCTCTACTAATCTAATCATGGAGCATGCTTTTAGGGGGAACTCTAGCCATAAAATACCCAATTAAAATAAAATTTTCAAGCCATTTGCAGGCATTATCCAACTCTAGTATAGGAAAAACAATATCTGGAGGTGGATCAGGAGACTTACCTCATGAAACACTTTTGGAACAAACTTCTGGGGATATTTGAGTTGGGGTGCCATTGATGGTCGTCATCAAACCTTTAGCTCTAGTAGTAGCAGCTGTGGAGGAATGAAAGGTCAAGGTCATATAAAGGGGTGAAAAGATGCCCTCAGGATTAAAGAATGACAATATGCTGTAATAAATGTAGGCAAGCATGAATCCAGGATCCTACAGATTACTGCAGTATGACATGCACATAGGGAAGCCAAGAAACCCTAGTAGAGGCCAAGTGAGATTCTTTGATATTACAAGTTATATAAAAATTTAATGCTTTTAAATATAAGTAAAAAATAAATTGAATTTTTAATTGTGTGAAATATATAAATTTAAATTATTTATAATTAAAAAACATTGTAATATGAAAAATAAAAGTGGAATAGCATAATAATTTCAAATGTTATAATGGATTTTAACCTTGAAAAACCCAAAGCCTATGGCTCTCTCAAAGCTTTTGTTTTACTTACATCTTTAATATTCTTTAATGTCCAGACAATGTAAATCCTTTGCCTATGAAAGAGATTGCTTAAAATATTTTTTCTTACACTGATAAACTTGCCCACATGAGTTACTCATTTAGTATTCCTCTAGTTTTGGTTTTATACATCTTCATTGAAGAAATGACATAGATAATGGAGTCATTATTCAATCTATATATGGGATGGCATAAATTTCCATGTTTAAACCATAGAAGCCAACATTTTATTGCATATTTTTTGTTGTTGCCAACCACAAATCTAATCTAGATAGTTATCAACATCTACACAATTTCTCATACAAGGATGTGAGGAATTAAAAAAAGCAATTGGGATTAGAATGTGGGCATTTTGAGAAAGTGTTGTACACCTTGCATATTAAAATATTTTTTATTTTGTAATTGACCAATACTTTCTTAGGAGAGGTTGTATATGCAATTACAAATATATTTAATGTGGGTGGCGCAATGGGAGGTCATAGTTTAGTATACACATGGTCAATTGGACGCATTGGATGAATGCATTCAATATTTTTAAGGAATTTGTATAGTGCATTCAATAAATTATAAATGCATTAATACTTGGACTCACATGATATATTCAATATTTTTTCTTGGTACATAAAATATGGCGCAAAGTAGTTTGAAAAGCTTCTAGCAAGCTTTCCAGTTGTTTCTTGCTCTCTCATCTATAAACAAAGGGATTGAGTAGGAGGTTATTCAAATAATCTTGTACTTCATTCCTTCTTGAGTGTGGATATGGATCTCCTAAAAGAGTTTGGAACTTGGAAGCGTAAATTTTATTTTTTTAAATTATTGAATAATACATTAGTTCAAAGCTTTGGAGGCTAGATTTTTCTTGAAAGAATTTTCCCAAGGTATATTAGTGTTTCATACTCTTTTGTGTGTGCTTTAGTATGATCTTTCATTTTTTATTTCTTTATTTTGTTGTTATTCTAGAATGTTTTTGAAAAAATATGTATATCAAATTACTTGTGACACTCTTCTCATAGGGTTAATTATGGAAATTGTTTGCATATATTTACATTATTTCTTTTCAAACATATAGATTTAATAATCATGGATTCACTATTAATGATGTATGATGGATTTAAAAATGATAAGAGTGTGATGAGGTTGAAAATTTGATTCTAACTAAACTACTACTAATTAGAACAAACTTCAATCATACACATTAGAATCCCAACTGATGAAGATGTATATCTTGCTGCTGTCCAACTAGGAAGAGCAAGACTATCTAGGTTGGATTCCTTTGTTGCAATTGAAATGGAAATGAACTAACTAAGTACATTAGGAAACAAGTAATAAATAGAAATAGAGAACTAAATTCACATAAACTAATTTAGAAGTAGAAATAATAGGCAATAGG
This sequence comes from Cunninghamia lanceolata, assembly GCA_027924645.1. NCBI lineage: Eukaryota > Viridiplantae > Streptophyta > Pinopsida > Cupressales > Cupressaceae > Cunninghamia > Cunninghamia lanceolata. Next base: position 10,071,958 of record BSBN01001272.1, on the reverse strand, counting down.
GAACCTGACACTAATGTTTGAAGCTCACTACTAGGCACACCAGCACTTGGTATGGACACCTGTGTTGGGTGCTATCATTTGTATGATCCCAAAATCTATAATCCCTACATGTACAACTTCACACAAGTTTCAATAAATCAAAAATTCACCAGAAGGCTATCGCATCGAAGAACAAGAAGACTCTATTCTTAGAGGATGGAGATCATGTGCGAGAGTGCAAGAAGAGATGAAATTAATCACATACAATCGATAACCTACAATAGATAGATAACATGCAAATACAATGGTCTAAGAAGTATGAGGGTGAGTAATCAATTCAGTAGAGCTTCGCTACAAAGATTTGTGATCCTTTGAATGGAAAAATGAAGGGGTTTTTATAGAAAAGGAAGGAGGGAAAAAAATTGGGAAAAGAGCCGTTTGGGCACAAATAGGCTTGTAGAAAAGCTCAGAATGCCACACAAGAAAAAAAACACCTTCTAAAATGAGTTGATGAACTGGAATACGCTATCGAGATGCCAACGCTTAGCACATATGTTTGTACCTAGCGCTCCAGTCAAGGCAACTTCAAGTTTTAAAAGGTCAAGATCACTTGGGACATTGCTAGGGTTAAGGTACTTTTGCATATTTAGGTTTAGGCAAGTAGAAAGGGGTCAACATAGATGTTAAAGGGAGGGAAAGTTAAAGCAATGACTAAGTAGAGCATGAAATTGTGTGCGAGAAAAATTTATGATGCTACATTTAGCCCCTACTTTAGCAGGTATATCCTACTACTTACATATCCAAGCTAAAGTATAAGAAAGAAATAACATGAAATAAAAATTTTACCCAAATATTGTGAAAAGGATGAAGAATGTTTCTAAGTGAAGGTATGAATCCCTCGACCTTAGGATCATACAAAACCACAATTTTAGGTGGTGGGACTCTGATAATTTTCCTTGGTTTCCTATGTTGGCCCTGCTTCAAGCTTCAATTTGGTGGTCCTGTGCTAGGGTTTAACTTTGAATACTACTTTAAGACCATGTTCCCAGGTCTAGAAACCCTAAACCCTAGGGTTTACTCAAGCATTTGAGTTGCTTTCATTCTAATTCATAGTTGACTACTTGTTTCCCACTGCCAGTCCTTAAGTCGTTGCTTTGTGTCTACGGCACCATTCAGTTACCAGCCCCTTTCTCCCATACTACCTTTTGAGCCTGCATGCAAGTTTTAATGTCTTTTATGCCTAAGTCTTGTCCTGAGCCCCTTAATTAAGTTTGGCCCCCTCTTTACCTAGTCGCATAAGGATTTTCCAAGGCACATGCTCTATTTTTCTCTTTTAAATGTCTACACCAACCCCACATAGCATTAAAATATTTTAAAATCTGTGGGATAAAATTGGGAAGTCCATGTGGCAAGGTTTTAAAGCATTCCGTCATTCTGCGATGCTTTTTCTACTAAGGAAAATGTGGCTTGCAGAAGTACAGAAAGGTGATGTGTGGCAGGTTTTTATCCAAGCAATGCAACAAGGCCCTTTGGGGGGTCCCATTAAGTCCACATGGTGAATTTCAAGGTTTTCTGCCATTCTGTGGTTCCCTTTGGGGGGGCCCACTTGTGGATCATGGAAATGTGGAAAGAGGATGTTTGAAAGAGAGATTTGGCAAGAATGATCTTGGCAGTCTATTGGATCCCATGTGGCATTGTCCTATGGCTTTTCCACCATTCTGTAGGTCTTCATCTACAGCTAATTCTTATGACCGCAGAAGTGCAAAAAACCACCATGTAGGTTAAGTTGGTTGTCCTTTTCAATGACATACCTTTGCTATGAGGGGATCATCTAGGTGGACATATTCCATTGATCTAGACTCTTATCCACATATTTTAAAGGATTTTCAAACCAATGGCACCAATCTACACCGTCTGATCAGGCCTTTTTCTCAGATATCAACGGTCCATATTCAAATAAGGTAATGGAGTTGTGGCGTGTGGTAAATGAAAAACTAGTGCAATGATGGTGTTTCTAGGCATGCACCAAGTCTTCCTTGATGCCATAGTATGAGATGATAAGCTTGGATGGAGACTAGCAGGATACGTGATCAGCCCTCGGGGATTTGTATTCAGGCTTGACCAGATTTTCCACTTGACATCATGACATAATTTGAGTAGGGAGTAATGTTTAAAATGGATATAATGTTGAGACCGAGGAACCTAACTTGGCATACTTAGTGTGAAAACTAATTTTCTACCAAGGATAATCAACATGTAGGTGCTCTAGGTTCTATGAAATTGATGTGATGATGGGATGCCGCCTCCATTTCCTCTTCTGGCAGCATTGGTAGAATATTGAAGGATTGCCATTTAAGACCAACATGTTGTAGTATTGGCTAGGCTAAAATGATTAGAGATTTGATAGAATGTGACTATTCGGGTGTAGAGGCCTCTGCATTTTTGTTATAAATAGATATCCCTATTTATTCTCACATGCATCTCTTATTCTATACAGGAAAAATAAGTACTTCCTATTTTAAAATGCTATGTTTGCCACACTATTCTTTAGGAGATACATCTCTCTTCTCTTGGCTAATGCTCTGTTCATACAGAGTCAAGGGATGAGGAATATGTTCCTAAGGCATGGAGGGTTCAGGTAAGATGTAGGGGGCAAAGTGGCAAGCATCAAATTCCTTTCATCCCCTAGTTTTCTCTTGGTTTCATTCTGTTGAGGGGTTGGGTTTCTTATTTGTTGACTCTTATAAATCCATGCTATTATGAGTCTCTAGATTGGGCTTGGGGGAAGAAAGGCCTTATTGATCCCTCTTCCCCTCCCTCATATTGGTGGCACTTGACACGACAATAGCTGTAATTGAAGGAGTGTTGTCCACTAGGATGAAACAACTAGTGGTGGGAAGAAAGGCCTAAGTTGACAAGAATAGTTAGTTCTTTGTCTAACTTAGACATATGACTACTGTTGCTTCCTCTTCTGGGAAGTTTTTCACACTTCAAGAGTAAGCTATATGCGGCTTCCACATACATCCTGAGGATTGAGGTGGTTGGAAACCTCCATTCGAAACATGGGAAGTCACGTTTCTGTGTCTGGAATGTGGCGTGAGGTAGAGGACACCAGTTCCTCGGTATCCCTAGGTTTTTATGTTCCTCGCAAGAATTCTTGTGTCTTTGTACATGCATCATGAGGTGAAGCAGAGGATTTTGTCTTATTGACAAGTATCTGGATGTGAAGGGTGGCTGAGCTAAAAGGGCATCTAACAAACCACCATCAATTAGCATCATTTCTTGCTTCTATGCCAAAAGTTTGAAAGCATACAAGGCAAAGACAGGTATTCCTTTCCACTGGAGGAAATGATTTATTACAAAGACATGCTTGGTTGGTTAGGGACGGTTCTCTTATATTATCTTTTTTGAGCAGTTATATTTGCATCTTGTTAATCTAAAGTGTGTCAAATGAAAATGTGACACTTGTCATAAGGCCTGAAGCTTGTTTTGCTCCCTTGTTTCTATAAAATGGAATTCAGGGCCTTTGACAAAAGATCTTGGTGAATTTGTATCATAGAACACATAGTAATATAGTCAGTTTTCTTAATCTAGGTGTTTTCTGAGAATAGAATTTGATGTATTTGTGAATTTTATATGATAGTACGAGTTCATAGATTAAAAAGAATGCCAAGTTCAAAGCTATATTGTCTCCTACATTGTATTCTTCATCTCATTTATGAATAGAAACTGATCAAGGATCATTTTATTCATCTTCACAGTTTTTCCTATGTATGAATGTTATTCTTATGGCTTTCACTCAAGGATTGAATTTAATGCTTTAAGAGAATATTGAATGCCATGAATGTTTCTAGGGATTCCTAAGTAGAGTTGGTTTTGAACTAATTAAAGTGTGATGGTGTAATGCATTGTTACAGTGTTTCATGAGCTGGGAAAATATTGTTGTATTAGGTTCCATTTTATATCTATCTTGACTCTATAGCCTAGGATTGTGGCACTAATCTCTTAGAACCTATGTATGATGCAACTCCTTGGTCATCTATATTGAAAATCAAAATGAATTTCCTACCCCTTGAAGTAATTTATGTGTGTAATATTATTGACATGCTCTTGTGCAAGATGAAGATATAGAAGCCTAAGAATCTAGCCAGTTACTTTAGCATATCCATCATTCTTTGGCATATTAAATAGAGCATATCTACTTGCAACAATATTTGAGATAAATAGTAAAGAGATCTAGAATAAATACTATAAAGGACTACCCTCCTCAGTTTTACAGAGCCTAAAGTGCAAAGGAAAAGTGTAACTTAGCTTTTCCTATTCCTGGGCCAATCCCCCAAGGCAAATCAATCATTAGAATTAGCTATTCTTTAGATTACCCTTTTGAGATCAGGTTGGGAATTTAAAACAACCAACATTAGGCTAAAAAATATGGACATGACATAGGTGTCAAGAGCACATACACACATAAATATATGAAACTAATGCTAAGGAGGATTAGACTAAATATTATTTGTTGAAACACTTATGGTTGGAAAACAATATAGTCTAATGTACACTAATCTAAACAAACACATGAAAACATGTAGAAAGCTAAAAAAAGGAAAAGAGTGATATGACACTAGGGCTAGCAAAATATATTGTTTTCTAGGTGACTTATGAGAAGCATTGAGTGATAGAAAATGAAACATCATAGGCTAGCATTGCTTTGCTAAGTGAGTTGCATGTCAAACGGTATCATAAATTACAAGACTAACAAAATTTGTTGTTTGTTAGGTGATTCTGATAAAGGTGATATGGACCACAAGTGCTACGCCAAATGCTGCAAGGAGCTTATAATCAGTGTGGTGTGTGATAAGGTGTAATAAATAGTAAATGTATACCCCCACCTTAAATAATTGCTTACATCATGGAAGAGCAATTAGCTTTAAGGTAAAAAGAGCACAACAAGAAACAAGAGCTTTTAGGAAGCATATGCCTAGAGGATATGTTCCCAAGAGATATGTCGTGAAGGGGTTTCTCCCATGCAGGACAACCAAGTTGATGCTGTAAGCATGATACACAATGGCTTGTGTAAGCATGGCATGACGTTGAGCAATGCGACAAGGTATCACATAATAAAAGCAACATCAAAAGTAAAACAAAAAGGGATCTATGTGCATTAGAGTCAGTATAATTTATAGCTTGATTTGTGTAGGATGATGTGTTCTCAATTTTATTTTGTCAATTATTTGCAGTTGATTTTTATAATTGTCATCATCGTCCAAGTATACAGAACTAAAAGTATGAAGAAGGAAAGGCATATGAAGGAAAATAAAAATTTTGGGTCAACATGGAAGGATGCTAAATCATCCAACACTTTGCATTGTCCCCAAAATATGTATGAAATTTCAAGTACAATACATAAAAGAATGTAGATATAGATAGAAGAATGATATGACATTTTTGTTCCCCCTATATCTAGGTGCCTACAAGGGAATCAAGGATCATCCAGGGAGGACTAGAAAACATTCAGGCATGCCATACTCACATAGGGATTACAAAACACCTATGAAAACACACATAAAAATAGATGCACGAAGGGACTACACTCAAGGATCGGGCTCTAGCAAGTCATCCACCTCCATGTCTTGCTCATCATAAAGGGATGAAGGATAGGCCACTAGAGGGACCACATTGAGTGCAATGCTAGGAAAAATTCCTAGCTCATTATGCAAAGGGTCAGTATCCAAGAGAGGATCCTTGCATAATTCATAGAAGGTGAGATCCATCAATTGTGTGAAGATCATGGACATCGATTGTATCTCTCTTAAGGGCTCAAATACATCTTACTCAAGGGAAGGGTGATTGAAGTCATTGTTAGAATAGATGACAATTGGTGGCTATCTAGTGTTGATGGTGGGATCATGAGCATTACTGACCACAAGTGGAGATGAGTTCTTGACAATTGGTAGAGTAGAAATCAAAGGACTCGGTGGTGGTGAGGGTGGCATGTGCTTTGGCTTGTAGAAAGTTAGGGTGGGGTCATGCTCTTTTTTATGCTTAGGATGTGAGCATGGAATGTACATGTCAATGGTAGAAAGATGCAAGACATTAGGGAACACCTAATGCTAGGTACGTAGGATAGGAGCTGGCTCTGATAGAGTGGTTCTAGGAGCACTAATGACGTCAGATTGCAGTGGTAAAGGAGGAGTTATATATGGTAGAGAAAGAGGTAGAGGATCAACAAGCTAAGAGGTTGAAGGAGTCAAGGGATCCACATGCGGTTGTAGAGAAGAAGTATTCTCATTGGGAGTCTATGCCTTAGTAGTGTGCTCATGGATTGTGTCACAACAATGACACCAATGATCTCTTTCCTGTTGATTCCATCAAGAGTGAGCCAGAGACTTTGTTGAGGGAGTTGGAGGGTCTTCCAACATGGGTTCTAGGTCATCCACGTTCACATGGATGCATGGGGAGACTGATGAAACCTCTAAGGATTTGGGGACCACAAGTGAGGGGGGAGGGTTCCTTGACATGGGTTGCTTTCCTCTTGTTGTCATAGGGGCAGGAGGAATAGGAGCAATTACCTGGGGTCGAGGAGCCATTGGAAGAAAAGGATCAAGATCCCTTAGTAATGGCAGGATTCCTCCTACTACTGAAGAATCAAGAGGAATGAAATTGGCCAACAGAGCTTGAGAGGTCCTAGGAGCATGTGGTGCTCTAGGATGTACTTGTAGAGATCCTTGAGGTCTTGTGTAAGACATGGGGGGTAGAATTGTAGAGTAAATTCCTGAAGAATGGGGGAGGGGAGGTGCCCTTTGTGTGGGTTGCTTTCTTTGTCCTGTCATAGAAGTAGTGGGAGGAAGATGATCAACCTCCAACAACAAAGGTATGAGATGGGTAGCAGTCAATGCAGATTATGAAGATGGTTCACTTTAAACTTCTGGTATGAAAGGAACAAGAAGTTGTCAGAGGCTGCATGGGCTCAATTATTGTCGACCAGAAGTAGTCTAAGGAGAAGTTTTCTTGGAAGGTGAGGGGATTGAACCCACTGTGGTTGATAGTGTGCACCTAACCTTCATGTAGGAACTTCAAACATGTGTGGACTATAGAAGGGACCACTCTCATGGAAATGAGCCATAGATGGCCCAATTTCATGTGGAATTGGTTAGAGGTAGGGATCACAGAAAAGGTGATGTCTAGGGCCTTAGGTCCAACCCAGATAGTCAGGGTAAGTGAACCCATGGTAAAATGAGAAGACCCATCATGTGTGCATATTTAGACTTTTGATTTCTCATACTGATCCTGCTACAACTCATGTATGTAAAGGAACTCCTCATTAATCACATTTACCATACAGACCAGATCAACTAGTACACCCTTAATGGGCCTTTCATCGCCCATGGAAATGATATAGAGGGGTTCATTATAAATATACGGTAGTACATCAGTGGGTGAGAAGGAGATGATAGGCTCGAGAGGGGCATGCTATTGAATGGGTCGAGGGTGGTCATCCACCATAGTGATCATTCGAGAAAGAGAGGAAGAAGAATCGTCAACAGGCTCTAAAGAAATCACCGTGTTAGAGGGAAGCTCGATAAGGTTCGTGGAATGATTTGGCAATAGATTCGTATAGATCTAAATGTTCTAATTTGGTAGAATGACTAACTTATTCCTTTTGTCATTTACTCTAGAGACTTGAATAACATTATGATCAATGAGGTCTTGCATATTATGCTTGAGACGCATATATCTTTGAGTATCATGTCTAGCTACTCTATGGAATTGGCAAAAGGCCTTCAGGTTATATGAATGTGGTAGGGGTTTATAAGTATCAATGGGCCGAATAGGTGGCAAATGGATAAGGTTGTTGTTTAACAGTTGTTGCATGATGGAGTAAAGGAATTCAGAGAGTGGGGTAAACCGTCAAGTCCTCATTTTTCCTTACAAAGAGAGGGTCATAGCACTGTTATTAGGTGTTGTGGCCACTACATTATTGTTATTATTATTATTAGCATTTATTTTGATAAAGTTCTTATTTTTCATGTAATTAAAAGAAGAAATGGCATTAGATTGCCCAGCAAGAGTCTATAATGAGGAGCCCTGATACTAACTTACTGATTCTTGGTAATTGTGGAGTGCTATGCAGAGATACATAAATGATTGGTAGTGCATGAGAAAAATATTATCTATATCTATGAGAAGAGATCCTAATACTGACCAATTAAGTTAGTCAATTTCCCATTTGTAGTTTTCTTGCAGTGGACAAGGTCCCAGTCAAAGTGACTTGCAGTCCAATGTTAGCTTGAAAATGCTGGAGAAATTGATTAACTAGTTGTTGGAATGAAGTGATGGAATAATCTAGGAGAGAACAAAATTATTCCAACTCTGTCTCCTTGAGGGATTGGGGGTAGAGTTTTGCTAGTAGAAAATCATTTAAAAGGAAATCGTCGCATATAGTGGTAAACACAGACACATGGTTTTACGGGTCTCCTTTACCGTTATACTTCTCAAGATGTGTCACCTCAAAGTTCAGTGGAAGAGGTACATGGAGAATAGTTAGTGATAATAGGCTATGGGTATAAATGAAGGAATGGAAGATTGAGATGTGGAAGTGGATATACTAGACAACTATTATTGCAAGGTATTAACATTTTGTAAGAGTAGGTTAATGACAGGGTCAGTAGTGTTGGTGGATTGTGTTTGGATATTTTAGTTTTGAGTGTTAGATTGAGAAGAGAGAGGTGGTGGTTGAGGAACTCTAGGTTTGACACTTGAGAAAGTGAATGGTAAAGAAGTATTCGGGGGAACAAAACTATATTGATATAGGATTCCCACTTGATCCCATTGAAGTAGTGTTAGCATTTTTCAGTTATATAGTGGTTGTCGATATTTGAGAAGTAAAAGTAGAGAGGGAGGAGGTCAGCATAGGCATCAAAATCTGAGCTTGAGAGATATTCAACCATAACTCATTAAGTGTCTGCACACAACTAGCTAATGAAGGAACATTAGTGTTCACTATATGAACCAAGCCACAAAGGAGACCCACACGGTACGGATCACTATTTAACAACCATATAAGATTCTCAACTAGGGGTACAGTTTCACTAGCTAGGGTTTCGGTGCCTAAATAGTCATGAAATTTAGCCAGCTAACTATCTAACAATTGTAGTTGGGATGGAGACACACTAGCAATAGACGTATCTATACCAAGAGAATATATGAATTCATTTAGTCCAAAGAGGAGATCGGTGTGAGAGTGTGGGACAACAAGAATCTATACTCTAGAATTAGCCAACAACAAGTTGAAAATGTCATCCTCCAACTGCATGGTACCAGAGCTACTAGGAGCATGGGAAGCCATGAACAGTTTCACACTTCTTCAAATGAATAATTCAGATTTAGAGAATCAGGTCGTAAAGATCATAAATTAATACAACCTCTACAACACACATGTACGCATAGATTTAACGATAATATAAGAAGGAAAGGAGAAATGTTTTTTCTTTTAGAGAATGAGGTGTTTGGTTTCTATTTTTTTTGTTTTAAAATATTTTAATCATGTCGGGTTCACCAAAATGGAACGAGGTTGAAAATTTGATTCTAACTAAACTTTTGCTAATTAGAACAAACTTTAATCATACATATTAGAATCCCAACCGATGAAGATATATATCTTTTTGTTGTCCAACTAGGAAGAGAAAGACTATCCAGATTGGATTCCTTTGTTACAATTGAAATGAAAATGAACTAACTAAACAAACAAAACTAACTAAGTACAGTATCAAATAGGTAAATAAACAGAGACAAAGAACTGAATTCATAGAAACGAATTTAGAAAAAAAGAATAGACAATAGGGAACCTGGTATAAAAATTTGGATCTCATTGCCAAGGACACCAATGTTTGGCATGGATGTCTGTACTAAGCACTATCATCTGTACAATCCAAAAATTAGAAATCCGTACACGTATGTCTTTTCATGAGTTTAAGTAAATCAAAAATTCATCGGAAGGCTATCGTGTCGGAGAACAAGAAGGATCTATTCTTCAAGGATGGTGATCACATGTGAGAGTGCAAGAAGAGATAGATTCAATCACATACAATTGATAAACTGCAATAGATAGCCAACATGCAATACAATGGTGTGAGAAGTATGAGAGTGAGTAATCAATTCAGTAGAGCTTCACTACAAAGATTCATGATCCTTTGAATAGAAAAGTGAATTAGTTTTTATAGAAAAGGAAGGAGGGAAAAAAGTTGGGAAAAGAGTCATTTGGGCATTGATAGGCATGCAAAAAAGATCAAAATTCTATGCAAGAAAAAATGCACCTTCTAAAATGAGTTGATGAGCTTGAAGACACAATTGGAACGCCAACACTTAGTGTAGACATCAGCGCCTAGTGCTCCAGTCTAGACAACTTTAGGTTTTAAAAGGTCAAGATCACTTGGGACATTGCTAGGGTTAATGTACTTTTGCAAATTCAAGTTTAGGCAAGTAGAAAGGGGTCAACATAGAGGTTAAAGGGGAGGGAATGCTAAAGTGAGTACTTAGTAGAGCATGAGATTATGTGCAAGAACAATTTACAATACTACAAAGAGTATGATAGATGTTACATAAATACTTATTTCTACATCATCGACAATAATTACAAAACATCTACACATTCATAAAATTAATTTGGACCTACCTCCTATCAAAAAAGTTGCATCTCCAATACATGGTAACTAACATTTTCTATTTCACTAATAATCCAAAAATTATTATCCTAAACATCATACCTTAATTATTTTTAATATAATTTATTTAGAATTATTTCTATTTATATTAACCTGTTAGTTTTTCATTGGCATCATCATGTTTAGTGCATTAGTAGACCATGTGGAAGGGCACTATCCTATATTGATGAAAATTGTTTCTCAAGAAATAGTTTTCATGTGAAGGTATATCTTTTATCTTGTTATAAATCTTAAAATGGCTTTCTCAATGATAGATAATTTTGTTAATAGTCTATTGGAAAAAATGACTAATATATCTCAAACACAAATAGATTACAATGGATATGAAAGCATGGATATATTATACTATATTATATAACAATTAGCTAAAATACATAGCAATAAAATAGATTTGAAGCATACTAGTTTTTTGTATAGTGATGGACTAATTGTTATATTTATAGGACTCATGAAGGTCTCTCGAGGAACCTAGAACAACTTGTACAACACTTTAGAGAGGAAGATTCTAGAAATAGAGGATTGTTGTCACATGCTAGAATGTTCTAGACATAATGTAATACATAAACATTAGTTCCATCACCTCCCATAATGTTTATTTGGATAAGATCTAGAAAATTCATTACATCAATGATTATATACATACTTCCTTAAGAAATAACATGTTCCAAAGTTTGAAAATTTTCATTATAGGCAATGCTTTGGTAAATATATCAATAATTTGATCTTTTGTTCCATAAAACTTCAGCTCCACCACTTTCTCTTCAATCAAGTTATGAACAAAGTGATGTACTTCTATATGTTTAGATCTACTATGATACACAAGATAATTTTCTAGCTTGATAGTGCTTTGATTATCACAAAATATGATAGTTGGATAATCTTGTGGTTGATGTGCTTCTTCAAATAGTCTTCTAAGCCACAATGCTTCTTAAGATGCCTTTGAGGCACTAATGGAGTTGATTCTCAAGTGCCCAGTGAAGGTAGTTGATCTTGCAGCTCCACAACAAAAAATAATTCTCAATAATAACAAAGAGCAATATTTTGGAAATCACTATTAAAAATAATAGAAAATACAATACTTCATTATTCTCTATCAACAACCCTAAAATAGGCACTTATCCCTAGGAGTAAAGCTTTACTATGTCTCAAAAATTGTATCTCAAAATTTCAATTATCGACTTAGCCTACCGACCAACACTCAAGAGATAATTCTTCCTTGTCATATGGACACAACCTAACTAGAATATGTTGTAATAACTAGAATTCATTCTTAGTTTTATTCTTTTTGACAATTCATTCTCATGACTAACCTTACCAACGAATTACTTTTTTAAAATTTCACACGACCTCCCTTCTTTCTTACATTTACTACACACCCTTTAAAAGCATGATTTCTTTTTTGGGTATATAAAAGGTACTGTCACCAGCCATACATGGAGAGTGGAGGGAATCAGTTTGTATAAAGTAACAACACCTTCCTAATTTAGGGTAATGACTAGTATATAAGTTGGGATAACTGAGGTTGTGGGATTGTAACTCCCATGATCATGGTTAGATTCTTAGGCTTCCACTAAAAAATTGATGATAAAAATGCCACTGTCATAAATTCCACACTTAATAGTAAAGGATACACAACCTCTCCTTAAGTAAACTAACTAGAATCAAGGGGTGAAATGTCTAGAAATAAGGATGCTAAAACACCTAAAGTAAAATCTAGAACCAACAACATACACCAAAATTAGAGAAAAACAAAACAAAATTAGATGGTTATATTTTTGGGTGAGCAAGATCATGCATGGGCATGGATGCTCCTACATTAGAGACACTGAGTAAGAAAGTTTTTGAGAATAGCTCATAAATAGATCTAAGTGATATGATTAACCTTCTGAAAGGTGCACAACTTGTAACAAGCTCCATTACTATAATAGATACCTCAAAATATTTATTCCTTTGCTTCTTCCAATACTTAGCTGGGATAAATTCCATCTCCCTTTGCCAAACCCGTTCATCATCCTTCATGCCTCCCATGGAATTTTGTCCACCATAGACCAACCTCCTCTTTTTTCTTCTCTATCATCTTCTTCTTCTTTTCATGGGATTCAACCCACCACTATTTGTCCATCTCCACCAAGTGTCATCTTCTTCTACAATCTAGAATCATCTTTCATGGGATTCAACCCACCATTATCTATCCACCTCCACCAAGATTTATTTATCCATCCTTCACTCTCTACTTCACCTACACATAAACCATCACAATAAATGTTATAAAAAATAATCTCCTCTTATGCTTCTACAAACTCCTAAATCTTTATCACCATAATTTTTAGTCCTTGTACCATCCAAGGTTACACTTCTTCACTCTATGCACTTGGTACCTTATCAAGGTACTTCTCTTCATGTTGCACCACCTTAACTAACATTTGCATGTCTTCCAAAGATAAATCCTCTAAATCACAACTTGATCATATGATGGGTTTCAAAATGAGGGACTATCATGTGTAAAAATGTGTTTGAGTGTCCTCCAACAAGGTGAGTGCTAGATAGAAGTTATACTAATGTCCTCCATTGTATGAAAGTTGGTAGAGGGATTTTTGGGTGTGCATCTTCTAGTATCATTTTTGGACAAAAGATAGTTGTGGGTTGTGAGAGTGAGTGAGTGAGTGAAATATCTTTGAGAAAGAGGAAAAGGGTATCGTTGAGAAGGGATGTAAACTTTTCATTCACAATGAAAAGAGAAAGATATTTTGAGGAAAGAAGTTGGAAAAGGATAAAGAGTATGTGTGCAAAGATAACCTAGATGTAAGGAATCTTGAAGGAGAGTAGAGCTGAGATGAGGAGGAAAGAAGAAGAGAAGAAGGGAGATGTTGAGTCCCTTAATTTCTCTAACATTGTTTTGTTTATAGATATGGAGGAAGGTAAACACAACGAAGAGAAAGTCCTCATGCTAGAGGATAATGCAAAAGAGAACATTGTGATGGTGATGGAAGTTCAAGAAGCATAAGGTAAAAGTGTTATTGTAAAAGTTCCTTTTGAGGTAGTAGTTTAATTGAGAATTTGAAATGGTGGCTTTGTAAATACCTTGTGTTTGACCATGAAATTGATGAAGAGAATATCTTTCTTGAAGAGGAGATGAAGAATATTGATAAATTTATTTAGCTCAAGTGAATCTTCACATCAAGATTTTATTATAGAAGATAATGGAAAAGGGGAGTAGGAAAATGGATTCTTTGAAATCCATCATATGTTTTAAAGTTGTGATGTAAAGGACATGCAAATGTTGGTTAAGGTGGAGTAGCATGAAGAGAAGTACCTTGATAAGGGACCAAGTGCACAGATTGAAGAAGTGTACCCTAGTATAGTACAAGAAGTAAAAAATATGGACATAGAGCTTGAGGTGGATTGGTAATAGTGGGTTGAATCCCATGAAAGATGATAGGAGTGCAAAAGAAGATGACCTTAGGTGGAGATGGATAGATAGTGGTGGGTTGAATCCCATGAAAATAAGAAGAAGATGGTGGAGAATAAACAATATGAGGAAGATATTGGTCTATAGTGGACAAAAGTCCATGAGAGGCATATAGGATGATGAAAGAGTTTGGCAAAGGGAGATGGGATTTGTTGTAGCTAAGTGATGGAAGAAGCGAAGGAAGAAATATTGTGAGGTATATGTGTTGACCTATTTTGCCTCTGCCTAGAGTTAAACAGTTCACCTTGCATTTTTTTAAAAAATACTTTAGAAATGACCATACAAGGTGTAAATCTTCCAAGTACTCATGTATGCCTTGTTAAAAAATCCCAAACTCTTGCCTAAAGATTTCCTTCAAAAAACCCAGAAAAACCCAGAAATCTTTTGGCCTCAAGTATTTTCTATCACTGGGATTTCTCATATTTTATAACTTGTATTTGTATGCATACTTGTATATACATTCGCCTTTGTACAGACAAAGAAAGGAAAAAATATGCAAAGGCTATATACAAGTTTTTGCTTGTATATAGGCAATGTACAAAAATATACAAGGAAAAGATGCATATCGGGCTTAGAAGATGCATATACATTGAGGGAATCTATCGCAGATTCTAGGAATATTCCCTCAATGTATATCGGGTTTCAAATGCATATTGTGTTGTATGTTTGAACATACAATTGAAACATACAAGAAAAAAATATGTATATCAGGTTATGCATCGCGGGAATATTCAATCAAAGATTCTTGCTTGTATGTTTGGCCAATGTATATTGGGTTGTATATTCGAATATACAAGTCGATATACAAAGGCCAAGCATACAAGGGCATTTGTATATCGCAAAGATACAAGAAGAAGATTGTATGTCTTCTACATACAAGTGAGAATGCTACAGTGGAATGTATATTGGATTGTATATTCGCACATACAAGGCCGATATACAAGGAAACATATACAACCCGGACCCGAATAGAAATTTCAATTTCTTCTATGTTGTTCTCGGGTCCGCCTTGTATATTAGGTGATTCTATGTTTCGATATACAAAGGCCGAACATGCATTTGGTGGTGCCCGCGAAGATACAAGGGTGAATGTACATTTTGCAATGTACATCAGCGGTGAATGTGCAAAGGAAAAGATACAAAGGCAAATGCATCAGCTACTACAGTGGCTTGTATATTTTCGGCTTGTATATTGCGACATACAAACTAATATACAAGGGGTCAAATATACAAAGAGGAATGATACAAGGCGGACCCAACCCAGAGATCAATTTTGGCATGTTCAGCGTTTGAGTCCGCAGTTGCATGTACATTTGTGCTTGTATATTGCGATATGCAAAGAGCAGATATAGTTTTCAGTGATGCTCCTTGAACCAGCTCAGCAACGAATTAGGCGGTGCCACGTGGCGGCGGTCAAACATACAAAGGGGAGATGCAACTGATGAGGTCCACTAAGGCACAAGCACTTTGCATGTATCTTCTAGTTGTATGTTTGCTTGTATGTTTCGATATACAAGGCCAAGAAGCAAGTTAACATACAATAGGTGGGACCGTGCATACAAGGGCAATTGTGTGCATATACAAATTTGAAAATACAAGGACATTCCATAGCCCGATATACGAAGCGCCATGCATATGCAAAGGGAGTTGTAGAGAAGGTTTTGGATGCTGATTCAGGTGGCAAATTCAAGTGATATATACACAGATGCAAAACGATATATACAGACAGTTGACCAAAACTTTGACCGCCTATATCTCCTCCGTCCTGGCGAATTTTGACATGCTGTAAAAGGCAAAGATGCATGTTTTTGTCCCCTCTTTCATTTGGTGGGGTTTTCAAGAGTTTTTGGCACCTTTCCATTTTCAAATCTGGCTTTGCATACTTTGGTCGAGTTGATGTTTCAACGACCATTTTTGAGCCGATAAAGATATTTCTTGCATTCATTGTTGCACAATGATGAAGCAGCTCGCATTGATGGTAAAAGATATTTCTCCACTGCCCTATTTTAGATATTTTCAAATATGCGTTGCTAAGGATCGATGATTAAGCAGTTGGATTAAAGACTAACAAATATCCCCTATCTGCCCAGTTCTAGATATTTTGACACCATAACTGATGCAGCTAGACAGTCACTGGGGGCATATATTTTTCTATTGTAGCTCTTTGAGCATTTTTTTTGTAACTGACCTAGGTTTAATTTTTGGAATGCTATATATATGCATTCGTATGTTGTAAATAAGGTTGGAAAATTTTTAGCATTCAGGCTTTTTCTGTTTCCAAACAGAGCTTTCTGCTACTGTAACTATGCCTTCCCACTGAATGCATTCAAGTTATTTTGCCACTTTGGATTGATTTCTAGTCCTGTGTGAATCTACATACGGTTGTTTATGAATGTCTTTGTTCCTCTCAATCATCTGGTTTCTCACCTTTGCTAGGATCAATCGAATCTATGTATGTCTACTTGTTATATTTGGTTATGCTGTGCATTTTCTTAGTATTGTGAGGGTTCTTTTATTAGACTTGGTGAATCACCCTTTGTTTTCAAGATTTTGTTTCATCCTTCATTTTAAAGCATTCCTTCTCCCTTTTCGTCGTAAGATTTAGTAGTTTTAGGTGATAACCAGTTAAGGAAGCTGGCCTTCTCCGGAGGTCTGATCTCATTTAGCAAAGTCCCACACTTAGAGATCATTCCCATGTTACTCTAGATTGCGGAGGTTTCACAACTGTATGCAAGGGTGCAAATCTGAGAGATAACAATATGTTTTAGTAATGGAGATTGTTGTAGGTTGTGCACTTTCTAGAAGGGTGTTCATTCCACTTATCTCTATTTTGTGATCTATGCTCACAAACTTTCTTACCTAGTGTGTTTGATGCAAGAGCATATTGGCCCACACATGATCCTACTCACCTAAAAATATAATTGTTCAATTTTATTTCATTTTTCTCTTATTTTGGTATATGTTGTAGGTGTTTCATCCTCCTTATTTATGGGAATTTCAGCCCTTCATGCTAGTTGTTTTACTTAAGGAGAGGTCATGTATTCTTTATTTTTGGTCGTGGAATTTATGATAGTGGTAATTTTATTATCCATTTCTAAGTGTAGAATCATAATATAACCATGATTATGGGAGTTACAACCCTATGACCTTAGTTTTCCCACCTCCTATACCAATAGTTACCTTGAATTAGAAGGGGGTAGTTACTTTACTCAAACAAGTTACCTCCACTCTCCATGTATGGCTAGTGACAAGACATTTTATATACAAAATAATAATGCAATATTCTATATGTTATTATTTTTAATAGTGACTTCTAAAGTATTGTTCATTGCCACTATTGAGAATCAGTTATTGTTATGGAGATGTGAGATCAACTACCTTTCACTAGGCACTCAAGAATCAACAAAGAAGAACTGGTAGTTTTATTATTGGTGATTATTTGTAACTCCCACAAAGTCTATTGTTAGTGATTCTTTTCTAGGATTAGGAACCCAATTGGATAATAGAAAAATGATAGCTCTGATACCAATTAATGCAATCCAAAATTAGGTACCCACAATGGGTAGCCAACTCAAGTAGCCTAACACATAAAATAAGTAGTAACTTACAACAAATTTATAACAATCCTTTAAACACTAAAATTACAAATTTATATGGGATGAATAACCTCACAATCTCTTTTACAACCAACCATAGGCATGATGGCTAGTTTGGACTCTTGTGATAGCCTGTCAAACATACGAAGAAAAATTCTATACTACTATCCCCTATGATCTGAACTCTTTTCTTTTATCTATATTTTCCTATTTTTGTCCTTATCCAAGGATAATTATTTTCCACTCTCTAATAGCATGACCTCCTTTTTCTCTTTTATTATTATACTTGTGTATTACTCCATCGGCTATAGGAAGGTGTGTCTAAGTCAGCACCACATAGCCACAATAACTAATAATTGTAGACACCTAAAAACATACCAAGTCTTGATTGACTTACTCCTTATAAATTTATCCCTAAACTACTCTAATCCTGATCAATTTGTTCTAAAAATCACCTAGGTCTTGATTCCTTAAGATATCATGATTTATCCCTAATCAAAATCATTTATTCCCTAATCATGATTAGTGATCCTAATTTTCCTGATTTGTCCTTAATCTTGAAAAATTAGTCCTTAATTGTCCTAATCACTAAATTATCCTAATCATCCTAATTCTAAAGTTTTTATTCCCTAATTTATCCTAATCATTATCCCAATTATCCCTAATTTTTCCCTAATCCTGATCAATTATCCTCTCATTGACCCAACTTATCGCATTATCCCAATTATCCCACTTTTAGGACCCGATTCCATCATTATCCCAATTATGCCTAATTTTCCCTATATCCTGATTTATTTTCCCTAAGTCAAAAATCATTTTCCTAAGTCCTAATTCCCCTTCCCACATGATTTAATTAATTTCATTAATCAAATCCCTCTCATAACTATTTGAAAATTAATAAAAGAAATTCAAAATCTCTTTTATTCTCATCAACCCATTCCATAACCATGTCCCAAAAATTCAAAAAATCATCTAAAAAGCTCAATTAATCTCCTCCATCCATCTCATAACTACTTAACCAACTTGATTCTAATTATCCATTTCTCATTAGGTCCTCACCATTGATCATCCTTTCTAAAGGTCTATAAATTGACCTATAAGGAGTCCATTTTCATGAATCACCTTTGAAGCAATATCATAATACTGGTTCGAGCAACCACATTCATCATTTGGAGCAAAACCACCCTCGCAATGCAACAAGAATTGTCATTTGGTAAAATTGTTTGTTTATTCATTTGTATATTCAATTTCATTCTTTATCAAAGGTTGCATTTAATGTACATTATAGGTTTACAAATTTTGTTTAAAATATTTATTTCTAATCTACATTTTATGTACTCATTTTTGGCATGCCTAGTGAGACCCCTTGTCCCTTTTAACATTTGTTTTCTAGGTGTTTTTATTGTGTTTTTTGCAAGTTTTTAGTGGACTTCTAGCAAAATCTTTGAGGTCAAATTTCATAGGAGACCTCCTAGGCTGAAAGTGACCTTTCTGTTGCGTTTGGAGTACCCAACAGGCGATGATCAACATATAACACTTGGTATTTTGGTAACATAAACTTTTTGAATTTTCTTAGTTTTAGGGCCTGCCCACCCCGCCTCCCCCCATACAACTATACCATATGGTTGTACCATACGACCTATGTTTTTCTTTTGCATAGTCCCTATTTTATCTTCTATTCTCTATGCAAGCCTTTTATAGTCTAGTTAATTCATTCATCCTTTGTGAAGCATCATTGATCATTGGACATTTTTCTCCATTCACAAGATTTCTTTCTTTATCTGTTGGATTATTAGTTGTAGGAATTTATCTGGTAGGTTGAGCTTTTGCTCATTGTGAAAGTGTTTTATCTCCTTAGATCATTTTCCTAGTGGTTATCCCTAATTGGCATTTCTATTAAACATTGTTAGTGTTAATTGTTAGTTTTTGTTAGCGGTTAATGTTAGTGTTAGGTGAGCATTTCATATTAGTTTAACACCTAAACATCTAACAGTTCTATGTTGACCATGGACCTTAACAACATTAGTAGTTTCCACAACTGCAAATGACAAATATGATATTTATTGTGACATTACCTTTAAACTTAGTTGTTCAACACTCCTTAATCGCCAATCATCTATCTTTGCTAACTATTTCTAAATGGATAGTAGTGGCCTATCCTTAAACTACTAGAACTAACAATAAATGTTAGCATTTAATGCCAACACTAAACTTAATTGCTAGTCAACCCTAGCATGTGATTAGATCAACCTCTAACCATTAGTATTTAGTTTAACCACCAATCCAACTGAAACATAAAACTCAATCACCTAAAGCTAATCACCACATGTGATAGGAAATATCCTAACCAGCAGTCACAATTTAACTACCAGAGTTGCCTTCTAGCCCTCGGAGGCTAAAAATTAGCCCCTTTTTTCAATCAGATTTTCATGTTCTTGTAGGCGTTAGAAATATGATTTGGAGCACTACATAGTGGCAGAGAGCATTTTTCTAGATTCCTTCTAGATTTTTAGATATATCTTCCTAAACATAGTGTTTCCTTCCAACTTCAAATAGGTATAACTTTTGCATACAAAAATAAAATTTGATGATTTTTTAAAAAATTGCATAAAAATTTGCAAGTAGTTCATTGGTGCCATTAATTTTTCTATGTTCTAACTTCTATTTCTAATTTTTTCATGATTTAGATCATTTTACGCTAACACTTTTTCCTACAGTTTCACGCTCATCAAAGACCAAAATTTTTAAAACTACTAATCTATTTTCTAGATCACCACATGTAAAAGACTACTTATTCACTAAATTAGGCACATTTGATTTTCTAAGGGAATTAACTTTTGTTTGCCATCTTTGGGAGCTTCTAGAGTGTGTATGCTCTCTCCTCACATCAAAAGGTGATCTTGGAGATCAAAAACACTCTTTAATCTCTATTTCATTTTGTGTTATCCCGAGAGCCTAAGTGAAGATGCTCTCTCTTCGCACTACAAAGCAATCTTGGAGATCAAAAGCACTTAGATTTATTTCCCTTTAGAAGGCCTGCCTAGAGATTTCATCACCTTAGGGAATGACCTCAACCATGTGTTCTAGTAGGGCATACAAAGGAAGGAGAGTGAAATCTACACCCTAATAGTGGAGCTATTGTTTTTGCTCCACTTGACAAGCTTGTAGGACTTAACAAAGTGATTTATCACACACCTTATACATCACACTTATTCCTAGACTCAGGCCTCACATACCAAGAACATAATGAGGATATCGTTAGACACTTGTTTAAGCCTAGATTAGGAGCCTTTGGCCATCTTTTGTCATGGTGCACCGGATACTAGCTAGGCCTAGGAAGTTACTCATGCTATGTTTCTAAGCTTGTTGAAATAGTGCTCACTGTGGGAAAGGCTTCCTCCTCCACCATAAAGGGTGCATAGGTGGTACATGACCTTGCATTCCCTAGCTATCCACAACTCAGTAGATAGCATACTTGTGGGGCTACATAAACTAATACACCTACCTAATTAATATAGGTTGTTGATGTGTTTGATGTGTCTGTTTGTGTGAAACCAGTGATTATCCTTGCATCCATCACTTAGACCAAAGTGTTTTCTTTGTTTGTTGAGTCCTCTTGCAAGTAAGTCCTTGAATTAATCATGCAAACAAGTGCTTGAAAATATCCAAACCTTAGACTTGAAATCAAATCAAAACTTTCCACTTTGAAGAGATCATAACCACATCCCTTTGTACTTCAGGTTGAAATCATTTAAAATTCCATCATCCTAAGTCATAGTTTCATTGTTCACCCTATCTTGAGTCCATCATCTCACTATTTTCCAAGTCCATTCCAAATCATATCCAATCATTGTCCCTTGAATAAAAAACTCAAACTTGTAACCAAAACTTGAATCCTATCATCATCCCCTAATCATAGATTACTTAAGAACCTAGCTTATCTTAAGCCTAGCTATCTAATCCAATCTTGTATTAATTAAGAACTTCCCTATCTTAAATACAAATATCTTCTTTCATCCCTCAATCCAATTAAGGTCTTGAAATCTAAGTTTTAGTTTTAGAACCCTTTAATCTAAATAAACTTTTATCTTACATAAAATCATCCTCTCATCCTCACCAAATCATCCTCTCCATCCCATCAAATCTTGTCCACATCCAATCAACCTTAGCATTTAAACTCAAGTCTCTTTTGAAGTCATCCTTTTGTCAGATAATAGTTTTGTGTCATATTTACCAAATCTAACTTAGCCTAGCTCTTGATTGCATCGAAATACTTTGTTATCCATCATCATTTAGACTATGGATCCTTGGTTTGAGAAATTTATCATGCAAGACAGAACATATAGTCCTACAAGCATTAGTGAAGCCAATGCAAAGCCAAAAGTTACTATCAAAGCAAGTCCTCCACCTATGCATTCATTAGATCAAATCTTCTAACCAAATCAAGTCAAAGATCCCTTTTCCAATGATGATGATGATCATCTTGTAGATCAAGATGAGTATCTTGATAGTAATAGCTTTGATGATGAGATTATTGATTACAAACTTGCCATGAAACTTTATTCTTCACTCATGAAAAGGAAAGAGCCTTATAGTCAAGAGCATGTTAACTTATAGTCAATAGCATGTTAACACTAGTTACCATGCTACTTCCAAACTTTTATCTATTGATCATCTTAAGAATATTTATCATGCCAATCCTAAACACTTGTCTAGTGACCATCCTTATGATATCTTCCACAAGGGAAGCACCATCTTTGAGAAAGTTCCTTATGTCTAATCCATGTTTCCAAAACCAACCTCATGTGAGCACTTCATATCCTCCACATCCTATGCAGATCACTCATCTTCATCCCTACACTCTAACTTATCCCATCAAAACAACCATCCATCCATACAAAACATTAATCCACAATCCAAAATCACTACATCTAAATCATCCTTTTCAGATTTCCTCCTAGGACTATTAGCAAAGGAAGAATATCAAACTATAAAGCTCCAAACCAATGAGTGTACTTATTCCAAGCCTATCCAAGAAGTATATGGTACCATGCCTATCCAACATATAGCACCATACAATAACAAGTCAAATAACATACCCATCCATGATCAAGTTCCATCATGTGAAGATCTTGTCAATCCTAAGCCTATTAAGCATGAACCTGAACCTCCTAGCATTATGCCTATCTATCCAACACCATCACGCAATCTAATACCTATCCAACTCATCGAGGAGTCTAATAATCCCATCCTTGTCCAACATGAAATACTATCATGTCATTCAATACCTATCAAGCCTATTCAAGAGTCCTTTACCATAAGATCAAGTCAAAATCCATTATGCAACCATGTTGTCAATAAATCTAAGTCTATAAGGCCTATCCAAGAAACATCTATGTTCATCCAAACTCAAGAGCTATGTCAAGAATCCAATATAAAGCAAGATCAAACATGTACTCAACCAAATCAAGATCAAGTTATCCAAGATACATAAGGTTAAATTATCCAAGTTATCCAAGATCAAACTATCCATGCCACAACTATCTATGATTAAGAGAACCAAGTCGATCCACTCATCCAACTTTATGATGTCCATGATCAAGAAAAAAAAAATAATCCTATCACATAACCAACTAGTCCTATCCATTATCCAACTTCAACAATCACTTCCTATGATGAGACACTTGGTCCCCAAGACAATATAGACATTCCAAAAAATAACATTGATCATACCACACAAAATCCCAATGAGCATAGTGGTCATCAAGATTTCATTTACATCAAACATGAGGACAAGAAGGTTGTAATGGATACTATTGAACATTCAGATGTTCAAGGAACACTAAACACAAAAAATGATCATGAAACTATAAGTGTACACAATGATCAATACATGACAAGTATACATAACAAGAAAGCATAGGAATCCTATCAAATGGAACCTACCATCTTTATCAATTCAAATTTACTGAGGAGACAATAGAAAATTCTGCTTATTCTTAGCAAAATACTGAGAAGTTAGTATCATGTTTCAAAGACGACAAATATCATATTACAAAATAGATATGTAAAAGCATGGATTATCATGGGAAAGGATTGGGCCTTCATGAGAAAGGCATCCTAGAGCCTATCACAATTTGCATATGTCATGGTCAAAGCATCGGAGAGCAATTATCTAAGCAATATAATGGTGTTTGTGATACTTTAGTTATCACTGAGGCAACCTCATCCAATGAGAGCATCGAGATAGTGACCATACATAGCCTTTTCAATAATCCTATTGCCAACAATTCTTCCACTTCCACCATCTCTACCAACAAACTTTATCCTCAACATCTTGCATACAAAGTAAAATCTTCAAATCAAATGTCAAAATCATATGAAGTCAAAAATCAAGGAAAGCATATAAAAGAAATATGGTTCCTAAAACAAAATGGACCAAGCAATCAAATGAAGAAAATTATCCAAATACAAGTTATCAAAATTGACAAAAGAAAAATACATATAATAGGTGCCCACCACCTTAAGATTTATACAAGAATGTTGGTCCTAATCACCATCCCAGTCCCACATCCAGACTTTATAATTCAGTCCCACATCCAGACTTTATAATTCCATATCCAAATTCCATAATCCACCATCTCAAGGTTGGCAAGTCAAAAATGTTGATTTAAGACAGACAACTGAGAGGGGGGGTGAATCAGTTGTCCCAAAACTTTCTTTTCTTTAAACACTTAAATCCTTCTTGTAATTCAATAGCATAATAATAAATCAATCATGGAAGCACAATGCAATAATTTAAAACTAGAAACATATTAACACATATGACACCAAGATTTTAACATGGAAAACCTGGTTAAGGGAAAAACCATGGGGTGACTAACCCAAAATTGTTTTCTCTGTTAAAAGATTAAGAAGAACAAAATGGCACTTGCCAATTAGGGCTCACTACCCGAGCACACTGCTCACAAGAGGCCCACTGCCTACAGGAGACACACTGTCTACAGAATAATAAATATTACATACTTGAACTAAAGATTAGCATCTTCACCATGCTCGACTCAGTTCCATTAAAGCCAACACTTCTACTCTACTTTTCACTCTTCTCCTCTCTACCACTTCCTCATCTCCACACAGATACTTTGAAATGACTTCACGACTCTTATTTATACAAGACATCAACTTTGGGATAATCATCAAAGTCGGCACAATACATACTTTATTTTATTACAGAGTAAATACACAAATACAACTTGTCTTATTATAAAAGACTTCATGTGAATCACCACACTATCGGCCACACATATCTAGGACTTCAATCTTCTTTGAGGAACACACCATGCTTCATAGAACATCATCAAGATCATCCGCAAGATGTGCAAACCATTCGGTTGGCCATGACTAGGAAGAACATCATCACCTGGAATTAAATCTTCAATTACGAGCTCAATCTTCAATGTGGACCACTAACATGAACTGGACACAATCTAGAGACCCCCCACAAGCTTACCTGAAACACCAAGAACATCCACACCACTTCTACTTACTAAAATCATTTGCATCTTCATCTAGAACCTCAAGAACACATTCTGTCATCACTGTCATATTAGAATAGATGCTTGCGGACCTCCAGACCATGAACCAATTGAGTTGTCAATTCACATTGGCTTCCTAAACACTCCACCAAATCTGTAGAGCAAGATGTTGCATTTCCAAATCTCATTGGACCTATTTGTGTCACTCTGTCACCTCTGAACATCTACCAGAACCAGTTTTACTCATATAGCCATAACTTCTCTAAATCTTCATACGGACCTTTCAAATCTTGACTGGATCATCTTTAGACAATATCTACAAACCCTTCGATGCAAATTCTCTAATCTTCATCTTAGATAGGATCTTTAATTCAAAGAGCTTCACTATCTTTATTGTTCTTCTCTATTTCTTGATAGGACTAATTTTCTCAATATCCTCAGCAGACAGCTCATCCAATCCTTGACATCAATGCAACAGGAGTATGTTGACATCAATGACAACACTAGTTAGGCCCATATTTGCAACAATCTCCCCCTTTGTCATTGATGGCAACATATGATGTAAAAAATTGTTTTAACCATCAAGACACGAACTTCTCCTCACTAACTAACATAGCTCCCCCTATCAAAAACAATCATTTATATGTCTTCTCTTTCTTTACTACTCCCCCTTTGATCAACAACCACTTTTGTTTTTCACGTCTTCTCTCCCCCTTTGACATCAATGGAAAAGGGCACATACTTGCATCAATCAGAATCATACAGACTGCTCCTCCTAAGTAGCAGCTTCCTATCATCAATCCAGATCACAAGATATGACTGTGAGATCCACCAGGCTGATGCACATCAGTGCACCTTAATTCAGAACCAGAGGGGTAATAACCCCTAACTTCCCTGAGATACTCTAAAGAGTCCTTAGGTAGAGGTTTAGTAAAGATGTCTGCAATCTAATCCTTAGAGGGCACAAACTCCAATCTGACTTCATTCTTGTTCACCTACTCTCTCAAAAAGTGAAACTTGATGGATATATGTTTTGTCTTTGAATGCAACACTAGATTTTTTAATATGTTTATTGCACTTGAGTTATCACAGAAGATTGTGATAGGTTCCTCATACTCCACTCTGATGTCTCTTAGCATTTGCTTCATCCATAATACTTGAGTGCAACTACCTGCTGCTGCAATATATTCTATTTTTGTAGTGGATAGAGATATTGCCTCTTGTTTCTTGCTCAGCCAAGAAACCAATCTTCTCCGCAAAAAGAATGCACCACCACTGGTACTCTTCCGGTCATCCACATCTCCTTCCCAATCCGCATTTGTATATGCATGAAGAGAGAAATCATGATCCCTAGGATACCATAAACCATACTAAACTGTTCTCTTTAGATATCTAAGAATTCTCTTGATTTCCATGACATGAGATTCTCTGGGATCAGCCTGGAATCTGGCAACAAGACCAACAACATTCATAATATCAGGTCTAGTTTGAGTAAGATACAGTAGTCCTCCAATCATTGACCTGTACTTTTTCTGATCAGCCTTAGGAGATTCATCATCTTTGCTTAGTTTACATGTGGTTGCCATGGGAGTATTCATTGGTTTTAAATCTTCCATTCCAAATTTCTTTAACAATTCTTTCACATATTTGGTCTATGATATGAAGATTCCTTTCTTTGTTTGAGTGATTTGCAGACCTAAGAAGAAATTCATTTCCCCAAACATAGACATCTCAAATTCACTTTTCATTTGATTTGCAAAAGTCTTGCACATACTATCTCTTCCTCCAAAAATGATATCATCAACAAATACTTCAACAATCAAGATATTTTCATGATCAATTTTGAAGTACAAGTTACTGTCAGTGGTACCTTTGTTGAAACCAATCTTCAAAAGATGTTTATCCAATCTTTCATACCGGGCTCTTGGGGCTTGTTTGAGTCCATACAGAGCTTTTTTAACTTGCAGACCATATCACTCTGATCAGATAATTGAAATCCATCTAGTTGCTCAATGTATACTTCTCCTTCCAACTCACCATTCAGGAAGGTAGACTTGACATCCATCTGATATACTTTGAAATCCTTGAAGGTAGCAAATGCAAGAAATAATCTGACTGCTTCAATTCTTGCCACCAAAGCAAAAGTTTCTTCAAAATCAACTCTTTCTACTTGAGAATAACCCTTGCAGACCAATCTTTCTTTATTTCTGACTACTTCACCATTTTCATTCAGTTTATTCCGGAAGACCCATTTGGTCCCAATCAAATTTTTGTTTCTAGGTCTAGGAACAAGATCCCAAGTGTGATTTTTCTCAATCTGCATCAATTCTTCCTTCATTGCTTTAGTCCAGCTTTCATCATTGCATGCTACACTTACTGTTTTTGGTTCAATCTTTGAAATCAGATACTACTTTTCTGAGTCTTGAGAAATCTTTCTTCTTCTTTGAACACCTTTTCTTTTATCACCTATGATCTGGTTTTCAGAATGATTCAGTCTTACATACCTGGGAGTTTTAGGAGTTTCTTGCACTTCTATTTCTTGGACAGGTTTATCTAGACTTATCTCTTCTTCCTGTATTTCAGGATTCTCTAGATCAATTTGGTTTTGAATTTCAGAGGGGGCTTGAACTCCTTGGACTAAAACATCATTCTAATCATCTTCTTCATATTCATAAAATCTTGAGGGTTTTTCAATGCCTTCATCAACCTTCACATTTGTACTTTCTATAATCTTTCTCAATCTCTTGTTATAACACTAGTATGCTTTGCTTTGAATAGAATAACCCAAGAATATTCCTTCATCACTTCTAGCATCAAATTTGCCAAGGTCAGTATTACTTCTGATTTGCACTCGATTAAGAGTATAGACAATAGTGCTTACAACTTCTCTCTAGTAGATCTGAGGAACATTTGCTTCCATCATCATGGTTCTAGATGCTTCCTGGATGGTCCGGTTCTTTCTCTCCACTACTCCATTCTGTTGTGGAGTCCTTGGAGAAGATAACTATCTTTTTATCCCATGTTTCTCATAGAAATCTATGAAATCTCCGAATGTGAATTCTCCACCTCTATTAGACCTAAGACACTTTATGTTTAATCTGGTTTCATTTTCTACCATAGCCTTGAATATTTTGAATTTCTCAAGAGCTTCAGATTTCTCTTTTAGGAAAGTCACCCACATCATCTGGGAATGATCATCAATTAGTAACATGAAATATCTATCACCTTGCAAACTCCTAATTCTTGCCGATCCACATAGATCAATATGTACTAAGTCCAACAATCTAGTAGAAGATTTTTCTTTACTTTTGAATGTGACTCTACTCTACTTACCCAACTGATATTCTTTGCTCAAACTGTTAGTAGGTTTCACCAGTCTTGGAAGATCTCTTACAACCTGAGTGTTGCTTATCTTGATGATATTATCAAAATTCACAAGACACATTCTCCTATGCCACAACCAACTCTGATCCAATTGAACAATAAACAAATTTTGCTAGTACCAACCAAGTGGAAGATGTTAACTTTTGTTTGAGTACTGGATACAACCTTTGTTCCAAAACTTTCAAAGATCTTACATTTTCCATTTTTGAATCAGAGATCATAGCCTTTGTCCACCAACTACCCAACACTGAGAAGATTGTGCTTCAAACCTTCAACATACAGTACATCACTGGTTTTGTTCTTTCCATCAAAATAAATAGTTCCTCTGCCTCTGATTCTGCCAGAAGAATTATCACCAAATTTTACAACTCCTCCTTCATATCTTTCTAGATGTATGAACTTATTTTTGTCACCAGTCATATGGTGGGAGCATCCACTGTCAATGACCCAATCATCCTTTTCTTCAACTTGGGCAGCCAGAGCTCTTT
Organism: Cunninghamia lanceolata; assembly: GCA_027924645.1. NCBI lineage: Eukaryota > Viridiplantae > Streptophyta > Pinopsida > Cupressales > Cupressaceae > Cunninghamia > Cunninghamia lanceolata. The sequence goes on along the minus strand of BSBN01001272.1, from coordinate 10,042,786 downwards.
CTATCATTTTATGATTGACAGATTCAGAGGTCATTGGATCTTCTTCCTTGATGACAATAAACACCCAGTCACTTCTGGATTTGTTTCCTGCCTCTGATTCATCATTTGTTACTCCTTCTTCATCATCATCTTCATGAACATAGTAACATTTCTTTTGAAATCTTGATCTATTTGGATTTGTCCTTGAAAATTTTTTCGGACCCCTTGAGGAAAAATGACCAATCTTTTTGCAGTTGAAACATTTGAAGGGAAATTTTCCTTCATACTTACCAAATCCTCTTGGTAGTCTTTTTACAATAAGGGCTTCAAGTTGAGTAGCTTCTGTTTCATCTTCTTCTAGGTCTTTTCTTGCTTTTTCATACCAAGATAGTTTCTTTGAGGAGTTTTCTCCTAAACCATACCTTTGTTTGCCTTTTACAGAGGCACTAGATTTGAATGCAGACTCAATCTTGGGGGGTGCATCTCCAAACTTAGCCAATTCAAATGCAGCTAATTTTCCAACTAATTGATCTCTTGTGATATTTGATAAGGATCTGAATTCTTCAATAGCAACAATGTTGTGTTTGTAAGCAGGAGGTAGGGATCTGAGAACTTTAGAAACAATCTCATCTTCATCCAAGATTCCACTTGCACACCTAATGCCACAAACAAGCTCATTTACTTTTGGCATAAATGTAGTGATATTCTCATCTTCATTCATCTTCAGGTTTTTGAATTTTCCTTTCAGACTCTGTAGCTTGGCACACTTAACATATTTGTCTCCTTCATGCAGAAGTTCCATTTTTTTCCAAATCTCATATGCAGTTTTTAAATCTATAACATTTGTCAGCTTTGAATTAGATAAGGCACTTAATAGAGCTTCTTTAGCCCAAAGATTGTCTTCAGCATCTTTGATTTCATCTACAGTTGTCAGACCATTCTTTGGAGGAACATACTTCTTTGAAGTTATGGTCCAATATTGCATTCCCATACATTGCAAGTGACATTCCATGCGGCTTTTCCAAAGAGTGTAATTAGTTCCATCAAACCTCGAACTATCCTTCTTGTAGGAAGACATCCTAGATCTCCTCAAGCAGTTAAGCTCTTTTAGAGGAACTTATCTCTAATACCAATTGTTGATTTAAGACAGACAACTGATAGGGGGCTGAATCAGTTGTCCCAAAACTTTCTTTTCTTTAAACACTTAAATCCTTCTTGTAATTCAACAACATAATAATAAATCAATCACAGAAGCACAATGCAATAATTTAAAAGCAGAAACATATTAACACATATGACACCAAGATTTTAATGTGGAAAACCCGGTTAAGGGAAAAACCATGGGTGACTAACCCAAGATTGTTTTCTTTGTTAAAAGAATAAGAAGAAGAAAATGGCACTTGCCAATTAGGGCTCACTGCTTGAGCATACTGCTCACAAGAGGCCCACTTCCTACAGAAGACACACTGTCTATAGCATAATAAATATTACATACTTGAGCTGAAGATTAGAATCTTCACCATGCTTGAGTCAGTTCCATTTAAGCCCAACATTTCTGCTTTGCTTTTTGCTCTTCTCCTCTCTACCACTTCCTCATCTCCACACAGATACTTTGAAATGACTTCACAACTCTTATTTATACAAGACATCAACTTTGGGATAATCATCAAAGTTGGCACAATACATACTTTATTTTATTATAGAGCAAATACACAAATACAACTTGTCTTATTATAAAAGACTTCATACAAATCACCACACTGTCAACCACACATATCTAGGACTTTAATCTTCTTGAGGAACACGCCATGCTTCACAGAACATCATCAAGATCATCTGCAAGATGTGTAAACCATCCGGTCGGCCATGATTAGAAAGAACATCATCACCTGGAAGTAAATCTTCAATTACGAGCTCAATCTTCAATGCAGACCACCAAGATGAACTAGACACACTCTAGAGACCCCCCACAAGCTTGCCTAAATCACCAAGAACATCCACACCACTTCTACTTACTGAAATCATTCACATCTTTATCTGGAACCTCAAGAACACATTCTGTCATCACTGACATATTAGAATAGATGCTTGCGAACCTCCAGACCATGAACCAATTGAGTTGTCAATTCACATTGGCTTCCTAAACACTCCACCAAATCTGCAGAGCAAGATGTTGCATTTCTAGATCTCACCGGACCTATTTATGTCACTCTGTCACCTCTGAACATCTGCCAGAACTAGTTTTACTCATATAGCCATAACTTCTCCAAATCTTCATGCGGGCCTCTCAAATCTTGACTGGATAATCTTTAGACACATATCTACAAACCCTTTGATGTGCATTCTCTGATCTTCATCTTAGCTAGGATCTTTACTTCACAGAGCTTCATTGTCTTTACTATTCTTCTCTGTTTCTTGATAGGACTAATTTTCTCAATATCCTCAGCACACAGCTCATCCAATCCTTGACATCAATGCAATAGGAGTATGTTGACATTAATAACAACATCGGTTAGGCCCATACTTGCAACAAAAATCTGCCAAACCAATCTACATTGCCACCCTATCCACTCAAATCAAATACATTGCAATCACCTAATTTCACATCCAATACCCCCATCCAAATCCAAAATCACATCTAAAACCTATAAAATCTAACTCCTAAATCTATCATTTTGTAGTAGTAACACTTCACCATAAGGGTTATGATGGTACTCTATCAAAATGTAAACATTTAGATAAGGCCATCTTAGTTATCAATGAAGATCAAACAAACATCAAAGGATTGTACAAGAGTGCTTTAATCCTAACAAGGTAATTGTACTTCAAGTAGGTCACTATTGGCATGTTATAACAAGTGCACCAACATCAATTATCTCTAGCAAATAGGGACATGTGAAGACCCTTTGAGTATCAGATTATCAATGTTATCAAATCAGCAATCAACAACTCACAAAATAAAAAAAATAAAAAAATCAAAATAATAAAGAGAAACCATTCATCCAATGGTGAAGACCATTTTTATGGCACCTAGGATAAGTACCATGATGAAAACCCATTAACAAGAATCATGTGTAAATTAATTGTTGGTGAAATTTTCACTTGGGGGTAAGTTGTCTCATCTACCCCATCCTATCCCTCTCTTGTCATCCTAATCCACCATATCCATTTATCCTTGTTATCATTCCACGTCATCAACCCTACTTGACTTTGATCTTGATAATGAATTTGATCTTTATAAGGATTGAAACATGATTTTGATACATGCTTTGATAAATGCTTTACATAGCAAATCCTTCTAGAACAAATTCTTTAACCATCTTGTTATCACTTATGTAGTCCACTATATCCCTTTAGTCCAACATCCTAAATGACTTCTGTAGAATAGGGGCATGTTTTGTTAGGATTAAGGTTCCATCAACCTTGTAAATCCTATGTAATATTGTAGATTCTTTGACCAAGCCTATGAGCATAGAGAAATTTGTTTGGTGTAGAGAGGCCATGGGTCTTGCTTCTAGTGTCTGATTATTTTATGGTTTTCATATGGGTATTTACAATGTATGATGTCAAGTGGGAGAATGTTAGGATTAAGGTGCCATCAACCTTGTAAATCCTATGTAATTTATTATTCCTATTATTATTTGTAAATCACCCATAAGGGATGAAAGGTTTCACCAGTAGCTATCTTGTTTCAGTCACATGTTTATATATGGTCCCCGATGCTAATTCATCTGTGATAGGGGGTTGTAGAGGTGTTTACCCCCTACAAGGGGTCTAGGGGGATCATCTCCCAATAGGGGTTCCAAGGGCCATGCGCCCTGAGGGGGCTCAGGGGCAGTGCCCCGGAGCCAAATTTTATCATTGTAAATCTAGACCATTCGTCATTAGGTCATAGATCTGATGGTTGATATTATGTCAATTTTCTTGACCTAGAAGGCAACCCCCTTTTATAAGGATATTTGTGCTACATTTTTATTAGAGTTGAGAGTAACAGAGGGTGTTGGATTGAAGACTGAAGAAGAAGAAGAAGTGCATGTGTTGTACTCTCATATTTGAAGATAATACAACTTGGAGCCTCTTTTCTTGGTAGAGTTTTTTACCCAAAGGGGTTTTCTCCACGTTACATATTGTGTTATGTGTTCAATTCTTAATGTATGCTATTTTTGTGTAGTGGGTTTTATTTCTGTTGCAATCTCCATTGATTCTACATTGTTTAGAAGACATAAATAAGGTTTGAATTATATTTTCATTATGTGGTTTGAACTTTCATTTCTAACATTTGGTATCAAAGCCTAGCCAGTTTTGATTCTTGGGCGGTAGTGTGAAGGTTTTTTAGTTGCAATGGGAGATTTGGTTATTGTTTGTTTGCAAATCTTGTGTAGATATCATGGCTTCATCCATTGTTGCTTCTACCTCTCATTTGGGCATTGAAAAGTTTAATGGTATAGGGTATGAATTATGGAAGCTAAAAATGAAGGATTTGCTAGAGGAAAGAAACTAGTGGTTGATTGTAACTAAGTAGAAGAAACCTGATGATATTGCTCCAGATGAATGGGAAAGACTGGATAAGAAGGCATGGGGAACCATCTAGCTGTGTCTTGTAGATTATGTTCTACTCAATGTTACGAGTGAGAAGTATGCACATAGCTTGTGGAAGCGTCTAGGTGAGATCTGCCAAGCCAAGAGTATGATAAATAAGCTTTATTTAAAGTGTAAGTTATTTTCCATAAAAATAAAAGAGGGTGAATCGGTTGCAGAGCATTTGAATTTGTTTGATTTGTTATTTTGTCAACTAGCATCTATAGATGTTGAGGTGAATGAGGAAGATAAATGTATATTTCTTCTTTGTTCTTTACCCAAGTCATGGGAGAGTATTATTTTGGCTATCACTGCTAACCTCACAGATGTGAAGTTGGATGCTCTTGTTTCAGTTCTACTATCACAGGAATTGAGGAAGAAAAGTTTAGATAGTTCAGGGGATGCTCTTAGTATCAGGGGAAGGTCTATGGAAAGAGGACCAAAAAGAGATCAAAAGGGGTCTAAAGATAAGTCTAAGGGTTGTTCTAAGACTCCTGGAAAGAAGAACATAGTTAAGTTTTGGAACTATGGAAAGAGAGGACATGTGAAAAAGGAATGTAGAAACCTAAAGAAACAATGGGATTCTGTGACTGATAAGTCTTCGAATGCAAGTGATGAGGTTTTACTTTATGCATGTAATGTTTTTTCTCATGATCATTGGTTGGTTGACTTAGGATGCCCGTACCACATGACTCCACATAAATAATGATTTTCCACATATGAAGAGTATGATGGAGGAAATGTGTACCTCAGGGACAAATCTACATATCTAATGCAGGAGTATCCTAGGTTGAAGAGCAATCTTGCATCAACCAAAAAATTATTCAAAGCTTTCTTTTCTTTTCTTGCATTTCAGTTGTAGTTCAGTCATTTGCAGTTCAACATTTTCTACCGCATTTTACTGCATCTTCATTTCAGAGCTCACAGAGAAGGAATTAGCTTCTATGCCATGTTAGCTACATCATATTTAGATTTCAGGAGATTTGGATTCATCTACATGAAGTTATATCATTATTAGAAGATCATCAGCTTTCACAAAACAAAGCATTTGTCAGTCAACATGAGAACAGAAGGTTTGCGGAGCACTTCCATGACTTACAAAGCCAAATGGAACATATAACAAGGAAAATAAGGACCAGATAGATCTTCCTTGAGGTATGTACCAATTTTCATTCATTTGCAGAGAAATACCATGAGTTATAGGATGACCTACATGTTGTCTACACGTTTCATCGTTCATTCCAGAGTTTGTAACCTCTTGAGGCCGACACAAAGGATTCTATGAGCTTGAAGATGATATATATACATCTCTTAGATGCATTAGGAAGTCAATAGTTTTAGATGATATGATTTGATAGATTTAAATATAGTTTCTTTCTGGAAGGAACTTCAATACTACATCTTTCATTTTTGTTGTAACCTGGAAAGCAGGCCTGTGAGTCCTTTGATTGTAGCCTGCATGTTGCCAACATATAAGCATTGGAATTGTCTAATATATTGAGCATATGAATCTTCAATTACATTATTTTTTTGTGTTATTTCCATTGTGTTTACTCTAATTGCATGGTTTGGATAGTCCATTCTTAGGACCGTCCATCCATGACTACACCAAGTGGTATCAAAGCCAAGTTTGTGAATCCTTTGGGAGTGAAGGCATTCTAGAGGATCTTGTGGTGAATAGATCGATGACCTGAGACAGTCTACTTGTGTTTGTCAATAGAGTGCCGATTCTAAGGCAGTTGCTACCTAGTAGTCAGATCACCGAATTGAGGTAGTTGCACTAGATCCTAGGAAGAGATGCTGCAAAGGAGGATGCCTGTTATGGCCAATGTTGTTGGAAGAATGGAAGAAATGATAGAGATGATGAGGACAATGAAGGTTAGATTGTATGATGTAGAAGAAGATAGAAGAAGAGGACTAAACCTTAGACATGAAGATGAAAGTGATGATGATGAATTTCAAGCTGCTGACCAAAATGAAGAAGCCCTAGAAGAAGAAGAATCAGATCAAGTAAAGATGTTGAAATCTATTTCTAAGATGGGTAAGATACCTAGAATGGAAGTATCAAACTATACCAAAAATCTAAACCCTGAGGAATTGATTGACTAGATAAATGACTTGGAGGAATACTTTGAATGTGTAGAAATTGAAGATCTGGAGAGAGCGAAATTTGCAAAAACTAAGTTGAAAGGACATGCTTCTATTTGGTGGAAAGAAATTCAATTGGATAGGGATAGGAGAGGAAAAGAGAAGATCATAAAATGGGATAGGATGGTAACAAAGTTGAAGAATCAGTTCATACCTGTTGACTATGAGTTGGAATTGTTGAAGAGATTGCAAAACCTAAGGCAAAAGGAGAAATTTGTGAAGGAGTACATTGAAAAATTTCATAAGATGATCATAAGGGCTAGACATAGTGAAGCAAGCAAGGAGAAAGTGGCAAGGTACATAAATGGATTGAGAATGAATATTCAAGAACTAAGTTTAGTGAGGATGACAGCAATAGAAGAAGCATATCAGTTTGTATAGAAAGTTGAAGACAAGTTGATTAAGAGGCATGAACAAAGACAAAGAGGTAGAGGAGGCAAATTTCAAAGAGTTAGAACACATTCCAGAGGAGAAAGACCTTATGCAGAGAAAACCAAGGAGAGTAGCCCATACCAGAAGGAAGAAAAGGACAATAATTCATACTACAAAGGGACATATGATAGAAACTTCTACTGCAATAGCAGAGGAAGACATAACTCTTACTGTAATCAAGGATTCCAGAAAAATGAAAGAGGATTTGAAAAAAGATCATTCAGAGGAACTTGTTTTAAGTGTGGAGGAGAAGGACATAGAGCATTTGAATGTTATCAAGGAAGTACTAGCAAGAGGATAGAGAATAGTGCAAGAGCAACTTATGCGGGGGAAGAACCTTGGATCACCTAGTTCAATTGGGAAAGTTAGAGAAGTGAGAGTCATTGGTCATGAGGAGAGCATTATTTCAAGCAGAGACAACTGAGGAGCCACCGCAAAGGAAAATTTTGTTTTGGACAAGATGTAAATCAAGACATAAATGTTGTAAGGTTATCATTAATAGTGGTAGCAGAGATAATTTGGTTTCAAAGGAGATGGTGACTAAGCTGAATCTGGAGAGATTGAAACATCCGAATCCCTACAAGATAGCATGGATTTTGAGCATTGTAAGGCACTAGTGAGTGAACAATGTCTGGTGAAATTTCATATAGGATCTTATGTTGATAAGGTACTGTGTGATATTATTCTGATGGATGTATGTCATATGTTGTTGGGGAGACCATGGCAGTATGATAGAAAGGTAATACATGATGGAAGGAATAATACTTATACTATAACATCTAATGGGAAGAAACATATATTGATACCTTTGGAAGATGAACCTAAAAGTGAAGTATGTGGGAATGCTAAAATCCATTTAGTGGATGGAAGGAAATTTTTGGATGGATTGAGACATGAGAACATGTGTTTTGCATTAATTCCAAAGAAGTGCGAAACCCTTAGTGCAGAAACTGCTACCGCAAAAGAAGAAGAACCACTGCCAAAGGAGATAACTAAATTGTTAACAGAGTATCATATAAGATAATGTGTGTGAAGGATTGCCACCAATCTAGAGTATTAGTCATCATATGGACCTTATACCTAGGGCCAGTTTACCTAGCAAAGTGGCACACCAGATGAGACCAGCAAAAAATGTAGAGCTGAATAGACAAATATATGAACTGTTGAGGAAAGGATTGATCAAAGAAAGTTTAAGCCCATGTGTGGTACCTATAGTACTAGAACCAAAGAAAGATGGAGAATGGAGGATGTGTATAACTCTAAAGCAATCAATAAGATCACTGTTAAGTATAGATTTCGATTGCTAAGGATGGATGACATCATGGACTATTTGAGTGGAGAAAAATATTTCACAAAGATAGACTTGAAGAGTGGATACCAACAGATCAGTATCAAAGAAGGAGATGAGTGGAAGACTGCATTCAAGACAAATGAGGGATTGTATGAGTGGTTAGTCATGCCTTTTGGAATAAATAATGCACCAAGCACTTTCATGAGATTGATGAATGAGGTTTTGAAGAAATTCTTGGGTAAGTCTGTTATTGTATACTTGGATGATATTCTAATTTTTAGTAAGACAAAGGAGGAACATTTGTGGAATATTAGACAAGTATTGTAGACATTAAGAGAAGAGAAATTGTTGATCAACATCAAGAAATGTAGTTTCATGAAGGAAGAATTGATATATTTGGGATTTGTAATTTCTGAGGAAGGATTGAAGATGGACCCTAAGAAAGTTACAATAATTGTTGAGTGGCCAACACCAATGAACATTGGAGAGGTAAGATCATTTCATGGATTAGCAATTTTCTACCAGAAGTTCATCAAGAATTTCAGTACAGTATGCACACCAATGGCAAAGACAATGAGGGATGACAGAAAGAATTTCAAGTAGACATCAAGAACAAATAAGAGTTTTGAATTATTGAAGTAGAAGGTGACAAAGAAACCAGTGTTAACATTACTAGATTTTAACAAAGTATTTCAAGTTGATTGTGATGCTAGTGGAAATGTAATAGGAGCAGTGTTAAGTCAAGAAGGGAGACCAATAGCATATTTTAGTGAGAACTTGAATGATGCAAGGAGAAGATATTTAGTTAATGATCAGGAGTTCTATGCCATAATTCAAGCCTTGAATAAGTGGAGACATTACTTGTTGCCAAAGGAATTTGTGTTGTACACTGACCATCAAGCTTTGTAGTATTTGAACAGCCAAGGAAAGTTGAATCAGAGACATATGAGATGGGTAGAATTCATGCAAAGTTACACATTTGTATTGAAGCATAGGAGTGGGAAGTCAAACAAAGTTGCAGATGCATTAAGCAGAAGAAGGAATTTGCTGACAGAGATTAGGGTAGAAGTATTAGGTTTTGAGAAACTTAAGCATATGTATGAAGAGGATCTTGATTTTGAAGAAGCATGGAAAGCATGTAAGGAACCTTTTGTGATAGATAGAAGTAAGTGGTTAGATTATCTCATTCAGGAAGATATGTTGTTCAAAGGAAATTAGTTGTGTATACCTAGGAGTTCAATGAGAGATAATTTGATCAAGGAAAAGCATAGTGGTGGATTGGCAGGACATTTTGGTATTGACAAGATAGTATCCTTGGTAAGTGAACATTATTTTTGGCCTCAAATATATAAGGAAGTAAGGAAATATGTTTAGAGTTGTAGAGTTTATCAAGTTACAAAAGGAAGTAGTCAGAATACTAGATTGTACAAACCTTTGACAGTACTGGAGAGACCTTCAGAAGATATAAGCATGGATTTCATATTAGGTTTGCCAAGAACATAGAGGAGATATGATTCTAAAAGGAAGTAGTCATAATAATGGATTGTACAAACCTTTAACAGTATTAGAGAGACCTTGGGAAGATATAAGCATGGATTTCATATTAGGTTTGCCAAGAACACATAGGGGATATGATTCTATATCTGTAGTAGAGGACATATTTTCAAATATGTCACATTTCATTCCTTGTAAGAAGACAAATGATGTTGTGCATTTTTTTGACCTATTTTCCAAGGAGATTGTGAGATTGCATGGATTACCAAAGAGTATAGTTTCAGACAGGGATACAAGATTCATTGGATATTTTTGGAGGACATTATGGAAGAAGATGAAGATAAACCTAAAGTTCAGTTCAACATTTCACCCACAGACAAATGGACAAAGTTAAGTGGTAAATAGGAGTTTGGGTAACTTGTTGAGATGTTTAGTAGGAGACAAAGCAGGAAATTGGTATCTAATTCTACCGCAAGTAGTTTGCATACAATAATTTAGTGAGAAGAAGTACAAGGAAGACACCATTTGAAGTTGTGACAAGAGTACAACCTAGAGGAGTTACAGAACTAAGAGACATTAGTATGGAGAATAAGAGGAGTGTAGAGGCAGAAAAATTTAGAGGATACATGGAGACACTACATAATCAGGCCAGGAAGCATTTGGAGAAGATGAATAGTAAGTATAAGGAACAAGCATATGAGAAGAGGAGACATAAAGAATTTTTAGTTAGAGATGAAGTTATGGTATATCTAAGAAAGGAAAGATTTCCAATGGGGAAATACAACAAGATGAAGATGAAGAAGTTTGGACCATGTAAGATTCTTAAGAAGTTTGATTCAGGGAATGCATATGAAGTGGAGCTACTGGAGACATTTGGTATATCACTTATATTCAGCATTATAGATCTATATCAATATCATGAGGGAGAATCAAGTGACAGTCTTGAAGATGGATTAAAGGACCAATTACCACAACAACAATCGGAGCAGATAGAGTGGATCTTGGATAACAGAGTTGGACACAGCACCAGAGGCAAGTAGTACATAGAGTATTTGGTTAAGTGGAAAGGAAGACTGGAAGAAGATTCATCATGGATTTCTCAGGCTGAGATAGACTGCCTTGGTTTTCCTCTAGCCCAAGCAAAGTGAGGGACTCACATTTTTGAAAACCCTGAGTGTCTGATGAAGGAGCATCCTAGGTTGAAGAGCAATCTTGCATCAACCAAAAAATATTTGCTTTCTTTTCTTTTCTTGCATTTTAGTTGTAGTTCAGTCATTTGCAGTTCAACATTTTCTACTGGATTTTACCGCATCTTCATTTTAGAGCTTACAGAGAAGGAATTAGCTTCTATGCCATATCATCTACATCATATTTAGATTTTAGGAGATTTGGATTGGTCTACAGGAATTTATCGTTATCAGAAGATCATCAGCTTTCACAGAACAGAGCATTTGTCAGTCAGAATGAGAACAAAAGGTTTGTGGAGCACTTTTGTGACTTGTGGAGCCAAATGGAACATATCACAAGGCAAATAAGGACTCGATAGACCTTCCTTGAGGTTTGTACCAAGTTTCATTTATTTGCAAAGCAATACCATGAGTTGTAGGTTGACCTACATGTTGTCTACATGTTTCATCATTCATCAGAGTTTGTAACCTCTTGAGATCAACGCAGAGGATTCTATGAGATTGAAGATGATATATATACATCTCTTAGATGCATTAGGAAGTCAATAGTTTTAGATGATATGATTTGATAGATTTAAAGATAGTTTCTTTTCGGAAGGCACTTCAATGCCACATCTTTCATTTTTGTTGTAACTCGGAAAGCCGGCCTGTGAGCCCTTTGATTGTAGCCTGCATGTTGTTGGCATATAAGCATTGAAATTGTCCAATATATTGAGCATATGAATCTTCCATTACATTCTGTTATTGTGTTATTTCTGTTGTGTTTACTCTTGCTACATGGTTTGGATATTCCCTTCTTAGGACCCTCCATCCATGACTGCACCAATATCTTATTGTTGGACGAGGGAAGGTAATGTTGTGTTTTAGTGATGGGAGAGTTAAAACCCTCCTTAGTGTTTTACATGTTCCTCGATTGGCTAGAAATTTGATTTCTATTTCAAAGTTGAATGATTTGGGAATGCATGTGACATTTTATAAGCATGGTTGTAGATTGGTGAGAGAAAACTTGGTGGTAGTGAAGGGGAAAAGATTAGGAACTCTATTTAAGATAGAAGCCACTACTATTTGTAATGCCTCTTCTGCATCTGAGGCTAATATTGAAAATTCATGTATGTTGTGGAACCTACAATTGTGCCACATAAGACAGTCTGGTTTAAAGACTATCTTAAATAAAAAATTGTTAGACAATTTATCCTATTCTAATGAGATTTTCAAATTTTGTGAACATTGTGTGTTTGGAAAATAGAATAGATCTCCATTTCCTTTAGGCAGTAATAAATCTAATGATAAATTGGAACTTATTCATTTGGATGTTTTTGGTCTAATGGATGTTAAATCAATTGGAAAATCTATATATTTTGTTTCATTCATTGATGATGTCTCAAGGTTTACCTAGATTTATTTTATGCGTCACAAAGCTGAAGTTTTCACTAAGTTTAAGGAATTTAAAGCTTTAGTTGAAAAATAATAAGATTATAAGATAAAGGTTTTGAGATATGATAATAGAAGGGAATACTGTTCTAAGAAATTTGATGAATTCTGTAAACATGCAAGTATTGTTAGACAAAAAACAACTCCATATACACCACAACAAAATGGAGTGGAAGAAAGCATGAATCAAACAATAATGGAAAGAGCCAAAAGTATGTTGAGTGAATCATAGTTGAACAAATACCTTTGGGCATAAGTTATGTGTATTATGAACTACTTAGTTAACAAATCTTCATCTAAGGCTCTTGTTTCAACTCCCTATGAAGTGTGGACAGATAAGAAACCTTTTGTTTCACATTTAAGGGTATTTGGTTGTGACACTTATGTTCACGTGCCTAAAGAAAAATGAACTAAGTTGGATTTAAAAGCTGAAAAGTGTACTTTCATTGGATATGGTGATAATGTAAAAGGTTATAAGCTTTGGAATCCACTAACTTGAAAGATTATCTATTCTAGAGATGTTATTTTTAGGGAACTTAGTGTTATTTCATAACCTAAACAACCAAAAGAAAAAGAAGAAAAGGTTAAGAGAGTGCACTTTGAATTAGAGCATGAAGATGAACCTTAGGAAGAACATAATGATGGATTGGGGGTGACGAAGTAGAAGAAGACTTGAGTGAAAGTTCTAATGAGAAAGAATCTATTGTGATAGAAGAAGTTGGTACAGATGAGCATGCAGAAGAACTTGAAGAGTCTATTACTCAACCACTAAGAAGATCCATAAGACAATGGAACCTAGTTGATAGGTATAACCCACTAGATTTCTGTTTTGTATTTGCTTTACTGAGTACTGATGATGAGCCTAGATCCTACAAGGAAGTTATTCAAGTAGATGATAGTGAGTCTTGGTAGTTACCCATGCAAGAGGTGATGATAGCTTTAGACTCTTGCAATACCTAGGATCTTGTTCATTTTCCCAAAGGAAGAAAGGCCATAGGATGCAAGTGGGTCTTCAAGAAGAAGTTTGGAGTAGATGGTTCATTAGAGAAGTATAAGGCTAGACTAGTAGCTAAGGACTACTCCTAGAGAGGGAGTTGATTTCAGTGAAATATTCTCTCCTGTTGCTAAATTAACTTCTATCAGTTTTCTCTTATCCATTGTTACAACTTTTGATTGGGAAATAGAGAAAATGGATATTAAGACTACATTTTTGCATGGAGATCTTGAGGAAGAAATTTACATGCAACAACCTATAGATTTTGAGGTAAAATGGAAAGAACATTGGGTTTGTAGATTAAAGAGGTCTTTTTATGGTTTGAAACAGTCCCCCAGAATGTGGTACCAAAATTTTGACTCATTTGTGTTGAAATTAGGTTTTGTTATAAGTGAGGAGGATCATTGTGTTTATATTCATTGTATTGATGATTCTATTCTGATCATTGCATTGTATGTTGACGACATGTTATTTTTTAGCAATACTAAGGGCATGATCAGTGAATTGAAAGTCCAACTTTTAGGTGCATTCGATATGAAGGATCTTGGAGCAGCCAAGTATATTTTGGGGATGGAGATCAAAAGGGATAGAGGTAATAGAAAGATTTGGTTGTCTCAGAGTAAGTATGTGAATACCATTTTTTAGAGATTTAGTATGCAGGACTATAACCCAGTTAGAGTTCCTTTACCCATTGGTACTAATCTTTCATTAGATATGTGTCCAAAGAATGAGGATGATTTAGATGATATGTCTAATGTACCATATGCTAGTGCTGTAGGGAGTTTGATAGATGCAATGGTTTGCACTAGACCAAATATTGCCCAAGCAGTGGGAGTTTTGAACAGATTTATGTCTAACCTTGGTGGACAACACTGGAATTATGCGAAGAGGGTGTTTAGATATCTAGCAGGAACTCCTCATTATTGTTTGGTTTATTCTAGTACTGATAGTGCTGACAAAACTTTGGACATACAGGGATTTGTTGATGCAGTTTGGGCAAGTGACTTGGATAGTCAAAGGTCCACCAGTGGCTATGTGTTTACTTTGTTTGGTAGAGCAGTGAGTTGGATGAGCAAAAGGTAGCCCACGTGGTTTCTTTGTCCACCACCGAAGTAGAGTATATGACTGCTACCCATGTCTCTAAGGAGGCAGTTTGGTTGAAGAGATTGTGTACAGGTATTGGTTTTGATTGCAGGGTCATTCAGATTGGTTGTGATAGCCAGAGTGCTATTTGTTTGGCCAAGAATCCTATGTATCATGCTTAGACTAAGCATGTTGATGTACAATATTACTTTGTTCAAGAAATGGTTGCAAATGGAAAGATTGAGATGAAGAAGGTAGACACTCAGGATAATGTTGTAGATGCTTTGACCAAGCCTGTGAGCATAGAGAAATTTGTTTGGTGCAGAGAGACCATGGGTCTTTCTTCTAGTGCCTGATTATTTTATGGTTTTCCTATGGGTATTTACAATGTGTGATATCAAGTGGGAGAATGTTAGGAGTAATGTGCCATCAACCTTGTAAATCCTATGTAATTTATTATTCCTATTATTATTTGTAAATCAGCCATAAGGGATGAAAGGTTTCACCAGTAGGGATCTTATTTTAGCTGCATGTTTATATCTAGTCCCCAACATTAATTCATTTACGACTGGGGGTCGTAGAGGGGTTTCCCCCTGCAATGGGTCCAGGGTGTTCGGGGCCCACGCACCTTGATAGGGGCTGGGGGCAATGCCCCTAGAGCCAAATTTTATCATTGTAAATCTGGACCATTCGTCATTAGGTCATAGATCTAATAGTCGATATTATGTCAGTTTTCTTGCCTTAGAAGGCAACACCTTTTTATAAGGATAATTGTACTATGTTTTTATCAGAGTTGAGAGTAATAGGTGGTGCTAGATTGAAGACTAAAGAAGAAGAATAAGTGCATGTATTGTAATCTCATATTTAAAAATAATACAACTTCGAGCCTCTTTTCTTGGTGGAGTTTTTTACCCGAAAGGGTTTTCTCCACATTGCATATTGTGTTATGTGTTCAGTTCTTAATGCATGTTATTTTGTGTAGTGGGTTTTATTTCTATTACAATCTCCATTAATTCTACATTGTTTAGAAGACATAAATAAGGTTTGAATTAGATTTCTGTTGTGTGGTTTGCACCTTTATTTCTAACATGTTTTGCCTGTGTGACATAGTCTTTTGAGGGCACATCCCACACCTTTCTATCCATCCATCTTCTTTCTTGTCCACTATTAGTAATCCTCTCACCCATCCATCAATCATCAATCCTCTTTTCCATCCACCATCGGCAATCCCTTGATCCATCAATTCATCCAATCCACCAAGCTCATTATCCTAAATCAACTTATCTCCCATCCATGTTTCTAGACTAGGAATTCCCTTGTCATGATGTTATCATATGGAGACAATAATCCCATCCAAAAATAATATAGTGCAATTGTCATCCAAAGTAGTACAACATAATTATCCCAAGAAAATCTAATGCATGCCTCTAAAGTAATCCACTATTGTCATCTTAGCAAATTCATAGCAATCCTCAAATAAGTTAATCCACCACAAGCAATTATAATCCACACATATTGCCAATTAATCTAGTGAATCATCCTATAAAATCCATCAATATTGTTCCTAGCCTTTGTGTAAATCTTAATCAACTTAATCCAATCACTCATCATCGAGATGCATCATTCCAAATCCTTGTGTTGTTTTTGGTATATATCGTTCCCACATCAACAACACAATCCTCGCACTGTTCTTGGGATATATCATTCCCACATTAATAATTCTATCATCATCATCATCAATCAATCATTGATTTTGAGCTTGACTAGGGGAACATTGTGTTTGTCTTTGCAACATTTTGTGCATGCTTGCTTGCCTTCCTTGTGTCTGTTATCATTTTTTCTTTCCTTTGTATCAATCCTTGCAGCATACCTACCATAATGACATCATGGTATTTCATATCATGGTGCCATAGGCATATGCTTACTTCTGACTTCAATCCTTTGTGTATTTGACATATCATCACCTTGGTCTTTATATCATGGTGCATAACATTAGGTGTTATATCAAACATTAGGTTGCTCACACCAACTTGGTATGCCGATCCTTTCCTCCATCATTTGTGTTCCATCCCCTAACCTTATCCTTCTTTTCTATCCATTTCAAGAGCCTACCTATGTCCTTCACACCTACCTATCCTCTCGAGGGGGGCATCATCCCATCCTCCTTTTTATAAGCCCCATCCTTTTTCATCTGAAATCTATATTTTATTCTTCTTTGAAATGACATTGCTTTTGTTAGTCACAACATCATCTCAAAGAGGGCAAAATGTAGACACCTAAAAATGTATCAAGCCTTGATTGACTTACTCTTGATCAATTTATCCCTAAACTACTCTAATCATGATCAATTTGTCCTAAAAATCACCTAGATCTTGATTCCTTAAGCTATCATTATTTTTCCCTAATCATAATCATTTATTCCATAATCATGATTAGTGATTCTATTTTTCTTGATTTGTCCTTAATCTTGATCAATTAGTCTTTAATTGTCCCGATCACTAAATTATCCTAATCATCCTAATTCTTAGGTCTTGATTCCTTGATTTATCCTAATTGTTATCCTAGTTATCCCAATTATTTCTTGATTTAATCCTGATCAATTATCCTCTAATCGTCCTGACTTATCACATTATCCCAATTATCCCACTTTTAGGACTTGATTCCATCATTATCCCAAATATCCCTATTTTTCCCTATATCCTAATTCATTTCCCCTAAGGCAAAATTATTTTCCTAAGTCCTAATACCCATACCCACATGATTTAATTAATTAAATCCCTCTCATAACTACCTGAAAATGAATAAAAGAAATTTAAAAAATCTTTTATTCTCATCCATCCATTTCATAAACATCTCCCAAAAATCCCAAAAATCATTTAAAAATCTCAACCAAGTCGATCCTAATCATTCATTTCTCATTAGATCCTCACCATTGATCATACTTTTTGAAGGTCTATAAATTGACCTATCAGGAGTACATTTTCATGAATCACCTATGAAGCAACATCATGCTACTAGTTTGAGCAACCACATTCATCATTTGGAGCAAAACCAACCTCATGATGCAACAAGAATCATTGTTTGGTAAACTTGTTTATTTACTCATTTGTATATTCAATTTCTTGCTTTCTCAGAGGTTGCATTTAATGTATATTAAAGGTTTGAATTTTTGTTTAAAATCTTTATTTCAAATCTGTGTTTTTGTACATAATAATGTTCTAAAATTAGTCAAGCAACTAGTGAGAAAATAATTACCAATAATAGAATTTATGGTAACTATTGCCAGTAGTCTCAGTACAACTAGCTTGTAACTATTTTACATCTTGTTATCAACAAGAACTGCACAATTAGAAAAGAGAAACTTAGCTATCTTGTTGCAACATGGAAGCACTCTCAGGTTGTGGGTTACCTATAGTGAGAGGGAATCTCCAGAGTAGGTTGGTTCCCCTGGCAGATCACCTAAACTAAAAGACTTTTTGGGAATTTAAGGGATAGAAGGTTGACTAAAATGAAATCCTAAACTTTAATAGGTGATGCACCAGAACTCTAGTATAATTTGATAATTTCACTCACAAATAGCTTCACAAAAGACTTTAATTCTCACAATTTCACTCAAATTAATGCAATACATAAGTGATTTGTATGAAAGTTTGAATAGCTAGAAGTTTGTATGAAGAACAAACAGATGTTTTATCACAACTTCAACTCAACTAACCAGTTTAAACGTAACATACAACTTGCATCACATGTGACTTTCACACTCAATCTTGCAACAACGAGACATATGAAAAGGACTCAAAGGTTGAATCACAATTGAACATCAAATCATTGATTGCAAAACGAATTAGAAAGTATGAAAAGGAAAACTCTGCTGCTTTATTAATCTGAAAGGAGTAGAAAATGAGTACAAAATGTTTACAAAACCCTCTACAAATGAACAAGAGAGGAAGAAACAATCTCTGAACTAAGAAAAAACTAAGTTTTTCTCCTACTTATAACTCCAAAAATCTCCCAAGGAAAAAGCTGATAAATCTTCCTAAAATAGCAAGTTTGATCCATTTTCGAGCTCCACTGAAAAGACTCCAAAAAAGCAGCCAAAATTGGTCCAAATTGAGTGTAAAATATGACAAAACTCTCTCCAAAGTGGTCCCACTAAAAACATCTAAAAATCAGGCTTTACCTGATTGAGAAAAGCTCCAGTTTGCCCATATTTTCTCAATTCCACCTAGAAGAAAGCAAATCTAAAAAGAAAGATACACTCTACTTTAACTGCATTTAATAACAATTATTTAAAAGCAATTTATAAGGATATTGCTTTAAATAATGTTTTACAAATGATTTACAGTTTGATTTCCTGATTTGACTCGATTTGATTCTTTACAAAAGTAATACAAGGCTTAATGAAAATTTTGCCAAGTAATAAATATTTGGGCATTTGATTTTCTATAAAATCATAAAAATTTGAAGGCATTATTGAAGGGTTCATCTCTTCTCCAAATGGTTGCAAAATTAATAAGGCATTATTGAAGGTTGGACCTACCCTTAAAGCTGTAAAGAACCCTAAGGCAAAAAGCCTAGGCATGAGATATTCAAAGGGGAAGAAATAATACCATAGGGGTATTAGTTACTTTAGGTATAGAATTTAAATTCAATGTGATAAAAATACCCATATTGACTTAGGGAAATATGCAACCCTAACACAAAACATCGGTACCCTAAATTTTTGGGCTCATTTCCATTTGACTTTTGATGGAAATGGCTTTGCATTCAGCCGCCATGGAGACTAGGGTTTCGAGCTTGAACCTCCTTCATTTTAAACTTCTTTCTGCATTTCTTGAAGCATTTTGTAAGGGGAGCAAAGGTAAGTTGTTTTCTATCACAAAACACAAGATAGCTCAGCATTTTGAAGCTTTATTTGGCTCTATTAGCCATGGCCAAGACTATCCTCTGATGTATTCACTTTGTTTATCTTTTGTTGTTCTCTTCTGTCGTTTTGAGGCCGCCATTGAATCATTGCTGGAGTATTAACACAATGGTTTTGGATACATTTTGTGCACAACAGAAACCTGGGGTAAGTTCCATCATTCGAGCTCTATATTTCACTTCTATTTCCTGTAACTAGAGGCTCAGAACAAGCTCAATAAACTGTAAAAGAATTAAACCCTTGTTCAATGCTTCTTTATTGAGATTTCTTCATATTCCCATGGCTACAACCTCAACTATATTTCTGAATTTTCTTCATTGGAACAAACTCAAACACCATTGCATTTCTCTATATCTATGATTTTTCAATGCAAAATTATATGGGGTTTTGATATCTATGAAGAAGATTACTTTCTCAGGCTGCAGTCATGAGAACTCATAGCATAATTTTTACCTGCATTCTATCTTTTCTATGTGAAGAGAACTTGATTTGATCCTGTCCTATGAAGGAATAATGCAATTTTTATACTTTATGGGTCTTGAACCCTTCATGGCCGTGGCTTCTTCATTCTGGGTATTCTTCTTGTTTTTTGAAGAAAGACTTTGAGAGTCTTCACTTCTCTCTACACAAGCCATTTGTTTTGAAACATATTCATACCTAAGACCCTGGTTTTGCCTTATGAGCTTAGTAAGCATTTCATAGATTTCCAGCTTTTCACACTTCCTTGGATAGGCATGTTCACATGCTGAAGTTAACTCAAGAGCCCATTTCTTCATGGTGAAGGATACCTATCCTTAATTGCCATTTTGTTTAGATCTCTACAATCCATGTATGTAAATTAAGTTGCATCCTTTTAGGCACCATCTCAATGAAAAAATTGCAAGGAGAAGTATAAGGTCATGTAACTTCTCTACTTAATGTAAGTTTTCAGCTGTATTTACTTTCCTTTTACTGATGTCATCTTATGACATTGATAGTCATATGAAACTTTGTGTGGCTTAGAAATGGATTTATGTCTTCATATATGAGGCTTCATGATGGAATTCGTTTAGCTAATAATAACTGCTTATGTACTTCATGGTGTCACTGTCCTCTTATATATACAACCCTTTTGTGAAGCTCTTTCCATCACATGAATCTTAGTTCTTAAACTTGTTCTTATAAAGTGAACTAGTAAAAAATGGATGCCACATTGCTTGATAAATAATAAATACTTACTGGTATTCCTATCATTGTCTTTTCCTCTCTCACTAGAACTTACGAAACTATATTTTATACTATGAACAAGTGATTTATCTATATGGATAGTGTACTCTTTTCTATTCCTTCTATGTGGACTTTTTGTCATTACTCCTTGAGTCTGGATGGCTGCACTTTCACACTTTTATGTTGGCACTGAATATTCTTTGATCAGTACAAGATTGATGTCCTGAGCATGTGAGCACTTACATTAGTGAAGGCTGCATTCTGTCATTACCTTCATTTGAATTATTTCCTCATCTGAAAGGTTGCATGATGAGATAGAGTACTGCTTCTGAATGCATATAAATGATAATGAGAGATAGACACTGAATGAAATAACACAATAGCATAATGTTGACAATGCCTTTACTCAGTTCCACACATTATTGATAGGTCTTGATTGAGCTCAATGCTCGTTTATGGTTCTCACTTCATCACTTTGAACTGACAATCATTTATGGGCAATGAGCTTGAAGCTCATGCACTCACTCAATAAATTACTCTTTCATCTGAATATTGTTCTATTTGAGCACTATGAATATGAATTATTATTCCATCTCCTCTTAAGATTCAAGGGTAGCATGTTGGGCTCAACCCTTGTGGGAGCCCACTTTGCACCAAATGCTATGATGTCTTTAGATCAGCAACATGATTTCACCTATACCTACACAAGAAACAAACATATTAGATTAAAAACAATGAAGCTCAATGCTCCTATGATGTTTCATTTTTCAGGTTCTCTTGCACATAGATGATTTGATTATCTGATTCAGTACATCATGAACAATGTATTATTTTTCTGTTGATGAAGCGCATGGACGAATCATATCTAGAGCTCTAACAACTCTCTCTCCATCACTGCAGATTCATTCAAAGATTGGGAGGAAGGAGCTAGCTGCAATTAAGATCAATTCAAGGCTCTCCAATAGGTAATGATAGATATGCCTTGTCTTATCTACTTCATTACTTTACTTATTTCTCAGATGCATAATATATTCTTTCTGATGTATTGGTTCAACTACTCCCATGGCTTGTGTGGGACATTTGATCTCTCTTGTTTTCTTTCAATGCAATACTTGTTCAGTTTGTGTATATCTCATTTGTCAAATGAATGAAACATTGTAATATGAAATAACTCATATCACTCATGAAATCTCTGCAAAGCATTGAATGATAAACTAAATTTCTCTTTTCTATTACGACAATGGCATCATACGACTGAACCTTTTCTTTTCAAGCACTTAAAACCATGCAATGGTCAAATATGTTAAGAACTTTTCACCTTAAGGTGGAAACAAATGTTTGAGCTCTACCAATTTGAGATGTGGGTAAAAAATTGGTAACATTTCTGGTGATTTTTGTTAAATGCTTGCTAGCTAAGCATATAGACTAGTTGCCTTAGTCATCCATTGGGCATGGATTCAAACTCTGCTCATCTCAAACTTAGAAAACATGAAACTACACTACAAACTACTCCAAACAGCAGTAGGAAACCAAACATAAGCAAATTGAAAGCAAACTAAAAGGCCGTGATGGCCAAAAAACATGTGCAACAACACTTAGGGAAAGAAAATAACTGAAAGGAATGTGCATAAAGCACTTATTAATAGAAAACACTAACTCTAACCTACTCTAACCAGCCAAAGAAGCTAGTCAAACAAACCCATTAACTGGCTTTGTAAAATAACTTCCCCTTCTCACCAACATAGGATGCTTTGCAAGGTCATGAATGACTGATAAGAAGTGGGAAAGAAGAAGATACCCCACAAGCTCTTGCAATGCTTCATGAAGAATATAACCAAACTCACTCACCTCTTGAGTTTAATCAAGCATATGACTAATTTGGGATGAAGAGGTGAGTTGGGTCTGCTGTCCTACAACTGCAATTTCATCATTGGGATCATTAACAACTAGTTGTATCTTAGCGGTACCCTTCTTAGCTAAATCTCTGATTGGACATCCTATTGAAAGGATAAAGCCTGAACTTTTATTACTAGTTCCTTGTTGGTTACCCACTATTTCAATCTCATTTTTCTGATTGAGATTATTTGAAAACATGTCACCCAACCTTGCACATAACTCGTAATTATACTAGTACACAAAACTTCATCAAACCCATCATTGGATTCTTGATTCATAATATGCTTTGAGGTATCCTCCTGACTAATTTCTTGAGAACTAGGAAAAATATCAAGAGCCATACCTTGAAAAGCAGTGTCATGCTTTCGCTCAATTTGAACAATGTTTGCATGTACATCAATTTATTGACTATCCAAAATAAGGATACTCTCATTTACCTACTCACTAACTAGTCCCTTGTCTGAATGGATTTCATCATTTTGCTACTCAAAACTTGATAACTTTGTTAGTTCATATACATTCTCTTCATCTTTACTAATAAACAAAGGGAGTTCTTCAAATGAATCAACCAAATCTTGAGTTTGGATACCTCCTTTTGCCTCTTCAAGCTATTGTTCCACACTTTCTCCTTCAAAAGATGATTGTTTAACGTCCAAGTTTGAAACAAAAATCTCAAGGTCATCCCAAAACATGTCTTCTTCATTCTCATTTCCATTTTCTTGTGAAGAGAGACTGTTTATTGCCTTGCTACAACCCTCTTAAGGTATCAAAACATCAAAGTTTTGAACCTCTTCTTGCAGTTCTGGAACTAGTATTGGTGTGATCTGAGATATGCTCTCTTCATCATCCACAAAAAATGGTAATTCATCAAATAGATCAGTCAAAACTTAAGAATTATCAGTGATTCCTTGATCTAGAATTTGTCGTTCCTCAACTACAGCTTCCTCTATCTCCTGCAGTAGTTGCTCTTGATTTTCTAGATCTTCTTTGTCACTGTACCAGCTGGATACTTCAAAATAGTCATCGATATTCTGCTGTTCCAATGAACCAAACCTCTCCGCACATGCCACATTCTTGTGTTCAGCTGATAAAATGGTAAAATCAGTAGCAACCTCTTGCTTTACATCCTGTTGCGTTAGTTGATCTTCTAAAAAATTTTCATCATCTTCCACAAAACAAGGAAGCTGATTAGTGAAAACATTGAAAGATTCATCAGGAGAAGTCTTTTCTTGTTCCATCTTCTACTGCAGTAAATGGTAAACTTCCAAAGCTGAACGTAGTGGATTTACCTTTCTAAGCTCCTCGATGAAGAGTAAGGTATTCTGATCAAAAGGTTCACCCTTGGATTCCTCAGGTGGGGAAACCTAGGGAGCTTCTTGGATTTCTTGCGGGGAAAAATCTTGCTCAAGGGGTTGATCTACAACTATACTAGGCTGAATATGATTATTTTCCTCAACTTGCAAGGGATGAAGGCTCCTGAAACTTGGTATTTCAAGATTAAGATGCTGGCTTGAGGAATTAACGACTTTATTCTGCCTAAAACTCAGGATCTCAACTTTAGGAACACTAAGAGGCTCATTCTATCTAAAACTTGGAAACTTATACTTACGAACCTCCTCTTGGATAGACTAATCTGGAATGACAGGGGCTGCTTGGATTTCATGCCTTTGTGTTTGAGTGAGTAAAAGTCTCGTCTGCTCCTCTTTTGCAAGAATCTCCCTCTCAAACTATACCCTTTGTGCCTCCAGCTCCTACTCGTGAAGATAGGCTTGATAAGCCATCTCTTCCTATTGCTGATTATACTCATGTTGTTTCTTAATCTCCTCTACCTGCTTTGTGAAATCTAACAAAATGTCTCTAAGCTCCATAATTTCAAAATTTTGAGGCTGACTGGAAGATTGGGCAAGGGTGGATGGGTGGTAAACATCTTGAGTAAGCTGATAGCTTGCTGTAATAGGATTATTTGGACTAAAACCAGCATTGTGGCTGCTTGGGCATGGTTGGTAAGAAGGTTCATTGATAACATTTTCATAATATGGGGGTGGGTATACATATTGACTATGAAAATTTGACATTTCTACTCATATGAAGAGCTAGAAATAAGAATAAAAGCTTAGTTTTTTGAAACATACCAGCACTCGATCTATTAAAACTAGTAGATCTTGATTCAGAGTCACTAGATGTGTTTGAGGAACTTGCCTCCAAAGGCTGAGATTTGTTGGTGCACACACCTAGAACCAGCAATGAAATGATGAGCTTTGAGCTGCGAGAGTTCAAACTTTCCCACTGGGTGTGCAAAAACTGTTACCAACAAGGATTGCACCCTTATCAAAGATAAACTTAGCTATCCTGTTGCAACATGGAAACACTCTCAGGTTGTCGGTTGCCTATAGCGAGAGTCAATCTCCAGAGCAGGCTGGTTCCCCTGGCAGATCATCTAAACTAAAAGACTTTTTGGGAAAAGGGATAGAAGGTTGACGAAAATAAAATCCTAAACTTTAACAGGTGATGCACTAGAACTCTAGTCTATTTTGATAATTTCACTCACAAACAGCTTCACAAAAGACTTTAATCCTCACAATTTGATTAAAATTAATGCAATACATAAGTGATTTGTATGAAAGTTTGAATAGTTAGAAGTTTGGATGAAGGACAAACAGATGTTTTATCACAACTTCAACTAAACTAACTAGTTTAAACATAACATACAACCTGAATCACATGTGACTTTCACACTCAATCTTGCAACAATGAGACATATGAAAAGGACTCAAAGGTTGAATCATAATTGAACATCAAATCATTGATTGCAAAATGAATTAGAAAGTATGAAAAGGAGAACTCTACTGCTTTATTAATCTGAAAGGAGTAGAAACTGAGTACAAAATGTTTACAAAACTCTCTGCAAATGAACAAGAGAGGAAGAAACAATCTCTAAACTAAGAAAAACCTAAGTTTTTCTCCTACTTATAACTCCAAAAATCTCCAAAGGAAAAAGCTGAGAAATCTTCCTAAAATAGCAAGTTTGATCCATTTTTGAGCTCCACTAAAAATCCTCCCAAAAAGTAGCCAAAACTGGTCCAAATTGAGTGTAAAAGCTAATAAAACTCTCTCCAAAGTGGTCCCACTAAAAATGCCTAAAAATCAAGCTTTACCTAATTGAGAAAAGCTCTAGTTTGCTCATATTTTCTCAATTCCGCCCAGAAAAAAGCAAATCTAAAAAGAAAGATACACTCTACTTTAACTGCATTTAATAACAATTATTTAAAAGCAATTTATAAGGATATTGCTTTAAATAATGTTTTGCAAATTATTTGTAGTTTTATTTCCTGATTTGACTCGATTTGATTCTTTACAAAAGCAATACAAGGCTTAATGAAATCTTTGCCAAGTAATAAATTTTTGGGCATTTGATTTTCTATAAAATCATAAAAAATTAAAGGCATTATTGAATGGTTCATCTCTTCTCCAAATGGTTGCAAAAATAATAAGGCATTGTTGAAGGTTGGACCTACCCTCAAAGCTGCAAAGAACCCTAAGGCATAAAGCCTATGCATGAGATATTCAAAGGGGAACAAATAGTACCATAGGGGTATTAGTTAAGGTATAGAATTTAAATTCAATGTGATAAAAATGCCCATATCTACTTAGGGAAATATGGAACCCTAACACAAAACATTGTTGCCCTAACTTTTTGGGCTCATTTGCATTTGATTTTTGATGGAAATGGCTCTGCATTCAACCGCCATGGAGACTAGGGTTTCAAGCTTGAATCTCCTTCATTTTAAACTACTTTCTGCATATCTTGAAGCATTTTACAAGGGGAACAAACGTAAGTTGTTTTATATCACAAAACACAAGATAGCTCAACATTTTGAAGCTTTATTTGGCTCTATTAGCTACGACCAAGACCATCCTCTAATGTATTCACTTTGTTTATCTTTTGTTGTTCTCTTCTCCCATTTTGAGTCCGCCATTGAATCATTGCTAGAGTATTAACACAATGGTTTTGGATGCATTTTGTGCACAACAAAAACCTGGGGTAAGTTCCATCAGTCGAGTTCTGCATTTCACTTCTATTTCCTATAACTAGAGGCTCAAAATGAGCTCAATAAACTGTAAAAGAATGAAACCCTTGTTTAATGCTTCTTTATTGAGATTCCTTCATATTCCTGTGGCTGTGACCTCAACTATATTTCTAAATTTTCTTCACTGGAACAAACTCAAACACCATTGCATTTCACTATATCTGTGATTTTTCAATGCAAAATTATATGGGGTTTTTATATCTATGAAGAAGATTACATTCTCAGGCTACGGCCATGAGAACTCACAACACAATTCTTACCTACATTCTATCTTTCTATGTGAAGAGAACTTGATTTGAGCCTATCCTATGAAGGAATAATGCACTTTTTATGCTTTATGGGTCTTGAACCCTTCATGGCCATGGCTCCTTCATTCCGGGTATTCTTCTTGTTTTTTGAAGAAAGACTTTGAGAGTCTTCACTTGTCTTCGTGCAAGCCATTTTCTTTGAAACATATTCATACCTAAAACCCTAGTTTTGCCTTATGAGCTTAGTAAGGATTTCACATATTTCAAGCTTTTCACACTTTCCTGCTTAGGCATGTTCGCATGCTGAAGTTAACTCAAGAGCCCATTTCTTCATGGTGAAGGATACCTATCCTTAATTGTCATTTTTTTTAGATCTCTACAATCCATGTATGTAAATTAAGTTGCATCCTTTTAGGCACCATCTCAATGGAAAAATTGCAAGGAGAAGTATAAGGTCATGTAACTTCTCTGCTCAATGTAAGTTTTCAGCTGTATTTACTTTCCTTTTACTACTGTCATCTTATGACATCGACAGTCATCTAAAACTTTGTGTGGCTTAGAAATGGATTTACGTCTTCATATATGAGGCTTCATGATGGAATTCCTTTAGCTAATAATAACTGCTCTTGTACTTCATGGTGTCACTATTCTCTTATATATACAGCCCTTTTGTGAAACTCTTGCCATCACATGAATCTTAGTTCTTAAACTCATTCTTATAAAGTGAACTAGTAAAAGATGGATGCCACATTGCTTGATAAATGATAAATAATTACTGCTATTCCTATCATTGTCTTTTCCTCTCTCACTAGAGCTTATGAAACTATATTTTATACTATGAACAAGTGATTGCTGTATATGGACAATGTACTCTTTGTTGTTCCTTCTATGTGGACTTTTTGTCATTATTCCTTGAGTCTGGATGGATACACTTTCACACTTTTATGTTGGCACTGAATATTCTTCTATTAGTACAAGATTGTTGTCCTGAGCATGTGAGCACTTGCATTAGTGAAGGCTGCATTCTGTCATTACCTTTATTTGAATTATTTCCTCCTCTGAAAGGCTGCATGATGAGATTAGAGTACTGCTTCTGAATGCATATAAATGATAATGAGAGATAAACAGTGATTGAAATAACACAATAGCATAATGTTGACAATGCCTTTACTCAATTCCACACATTATTGATCGGTCTTGATTGAGCTCAATAATCATTTATGGTTCTCACTTCATCACTTTGAACTGACAATCATGAATGGGCAATGAGCTTGAAGCTCATGCACTCACTCAATAAATTACTCTTTCATCTGAATATTGTTCTATTTGAGCACTATGAATATGAATTATTATTCCATCCCATTTTAAGGTTCAGGGGTAGCATGCTAGTCTCAACCCTTGTGGGAGACCACTTTGCACCACATACTATGATGTCTTCAAATCAAAAACATGATTTCACCTATACCTGCACAAGAAACAAACATATTAGATTAAAAATAGTGAAGCTCAATGCTCCTGTGATGTTTCATTTTTTAGGTTCTCTTACACATAGATGATTTGATTATTTGATTTAGTACATCATGAACAATGTATTATGTTTATGTTGATGAAGCACATGGACGAATCATATTTGGAGTTCTAACATCTCTCTCTCCACCACTGTAGATTCATTCAAAGATCGGGAGTGAGGAGCTAGCTGCAATGAAGATCAATTCAAGACTCTCCAACAAGCAATGATAGATATGCCTTATCTTGGACCTGCTTCATTACTTTACTTATTTCTTAGATGCATAATATATTCTTTCTGATGTATTGGTTCAGGTACTCCCACGACTTGTGTGGGACATTTGATCTCTCTTGCTTTCTTTCAATGAAATACTTGTTTAGTTTGTGTATATCTTATTTGTCAAATGAATGAAACATAGTAATATGAAATAACTCATATCACTCATGAAATCTCTGCAAAGCATTGAATGATAAAGTGAATTTTTCTCTTCTATTATGACAATGGCATCATACAACTGAACCTTTTCTTTTCAAGCACTTAAAACCATGCAATGGTCAAATATGTTAAGAACTTTTCACCTTAAGGTGGAAACAAATGTTTCAGCTCTGCCAATTTGTGCTGTGGGTGAAAAATTGGTAACACATCTTCAAGCTCATTCTCTTTCCCTATTATTGTTACTACTATGGTATTTTTAATTACCTTTGTAACGACCAATTTCTCATTAAAAACTATTCCAAATGGGGATCTTTGTAACCAGTGGATGCTCATGCATTAGACATGTCAGGTATGAAAGTTTGTGAGCTTAACTCATAAATTAGAGCTGAGTGGTACATCCACCCTCCAAAAAGTGTATAATCTATAGCAAGCTCCATTACTAAAATGGATTCCTCAAAATATTTCTTCCTTCACTTCTTCCAACACTTAGCTAAGACAAATTTCCTATTTCCCTCCATCAAAATCTTTAATCATCCTTCATGCCTCTCGTAAAATTCTATTCACCATGAATTGACCTACTCTTAATTTTTCTTCTCCACCATCTTCTTCTTCTTTTCGTGAGATTCAACCCGCCACTAGTTTTTCACCGACACCAAAGGTATTTTCACATACACTCAAATCATATTTCATGGTGTTCAAACCACCACTGTTCATCCACCTTCACCAAAATCTCTTTCTCCATTCTTCACATGCACATAAATCATCACAACTCATTTTGTCAAAAATAATCACCTCCTCATTTAATTATGCAAACAATAGGTTCAACAACTACAACTTCTACTCCTTGTAGCATCTTAGGGAAAATCTCTTCACTCTAAACATTCGGTACCTCATCAAGGTACTTTTCTTTGTGCTACTCCATATTCACCAACATTTGAATATTCTCTAAAGGAAATATCTTTGCACCACAACTCACAATCATATAATGGATTTCAAAGAATCCATTTCTCCCTCTTCTTTTCCATTCTTTACTATGACAAGATCTTCACACACATCCTCACTCTCTAATATTGCTATACCTCCTGGAAGAAATTTTTCTATTGCAATCTTATTTTTCTCTTCTTTTTAATTTACTTGCATGAGGATCTCTTCTTCCATGCTATCAACATGACACTCTACTTTATCTTCTTCTTTTTCTCCACCTTCCTCTCTACCTGCACACAAAACAATATTAGAAAAGTTAAGGGACTTATCATCTCTCTTCTTCTTCTCTCCTCATCTTAGATCTAATCTCTTTTAGGATTCCTAAATATCAGTTTTCTTTGCACACATACTCTCTACCCTTTTCTAGCTTATTTCTTCTAAATCTCTCTCTCTTCTCTCCATAAAGACAAATTTCACAGCCCTTTTGAAGTCCATCTCTATCCTTTTTTTAGAAGGCATCTTCAAACACACTCACACAACCCACAATCACAAAACACATACACACCTTGAGACAAAACCCTCTTGAACTCACTCACAACCACAACTATCCTCTACTCAACAATGATACTAGAAGATACACACCTAAAACCCCATCTACCCACTTTCACATAGTGGAGGATATTAGTATGCCTTCTACCTAGCACTACCCTTGTTGGGGGAAAACCAACATAGTTTTACACAAGACACTCCCTAATTGACACCATTTCCTCTCAAACCTCAACACCATCTCCTCAACGCACATCCCAATGAACTACTGCAATTTGATACTAATTGATGTAGTTGATTCTCAATTACCTAGTGAAAGGAAGTTGATCTCATAGCTCCACAACAACAACTAATTCTCAATAGTGATGAAGACCAATACTTTGGAAATAACTATTAAAAATAATGGAAAATATAATACTTCATTATTCTCTATTAAAAACACCAAATGGGCACTCAGCCACAAGAGCAAATCTTTATTGTGTCTAAAAAGTATCTTAGAATTTCAATTATTGACTTAGCCTAATGGACAACACTTAATGGAAAATTATTCCTTGTCATATGTGCACAACCTAATAGAATACATAGAAATAATTGGAAGTCATTCCAAGTTTTCTTCCTATTGATAGTCCATTCTCATGACCACTAATGAATTATTCTTTTTTATTTCACACAACCTTTCTACTTGTTTACATTTCCTATGCTTCTCTTTAAAAGCATTTTTTTTGTATATAAATGCACCGTCGCCAACCATACATGGAGAGTGGAGGGAATTAGTTTGCATAAAGTAATCACCTACTCCTAATTCAGGGTAATTACTGGTATATGAGGTGGGATAGATGCTCAGTTGTTGAGTTGTAACTCCCATGATCATGGTCAAATTCTTATGTTGTCACTCAAAAATGGATAATAGAACTGATATTATCATAAAGTACATGCCCAACAATAAAGGATACATGACATCTCCTTAAGTAAAATATCTAGCATCAAGGGGTGAAAGACCTAGAAATAAGGAGGATGAAACACATACAACAAAATGTCCAACCTACAACACACACCAAAATTAGAGGAAAATAAAAGAATTGAATGGTTACATTTTTAGGCAAGCAAGATCATGTGTGGGCCTAGATGGTCTTGCATCACCAACTTATATGGATTATAGTGACATCGTTGATTAATTCTTACTACTCCAAGAAACTAGTCCTAGACCAAGATGAAATAAATATCTTGAAGTGGATTTTCTATCATCAACATCACATGCATAATAAATAAATTGTATACCCTACTAGAGTAGGATTTCCTCCATGTTTGTATTCAATTCCAAGTTGATATGTCCCTTGAATGTACCTTAGTATTCTTTTAAAGCTACTATCCAATGGTTGATATGTAGATCTTCCAT
Organism: Cunninghamia lanceolata; assembly: GCA_027924645.1. Classification (NCBI taxonomy): domain Eukaryota; kingdom Viridiplantae; phylum Streptophyta; class Pinopsida; order Cupressales; family Cupressaceae; genus Cunninghamia; species Cunninghamia lanceolata. Next base: position 10,010,999 of record BSBN01001272.1, on the reverse strand, counting down.
GTACCTAGATACAATGCCAATTGTGTATGCAATATTTGGTATAGTTATAGTGAGGTACAAGAGATTTATAATAAATTTTTAACATAATTTTCCATCCACTTTCTTCAAGGTGGAGTTAGCACTCAATTTTTTTCCTACTTCACATGGTATACTAGCTAGTTTACACTCAAGTGCATCTTAATTTTTCTTAGTATATCAAGAGCATATTTGGTTTGAGAAAGCATGATCCTGATGGTGACAGGTTGTCATTGATGTCAAAAGAATGTTCAGTTGATGATGTAAAGTTGCCATAGCTATTGCAGGACATCAAGAGGAGATAGTTGTTTATTGTTTTGTTAGTTCACAGAGATGTGGAGTTGGTTTGGTATAGTGTAATGCTCAAGACAAGGTTGTTAGGTTGTGCTTTTGTCATCTTTATAAGTTGATATGTCTAATGCATAAGATCAGGTGTTTTGATATGTTTGGTGTTGCTTCAAGTTCATAGATATAAGTTATGTCAGATACAAGACTCATGGTTATGATAGTCTTGTTTGATCTGCTTGATTGCATCATTAATTGATGCTCACATATTATGGACAGGTGACATTAAAGGTTGAGAGGATCTTGATTGGATCTCAATTGAACAATGTTGAGGATAATCTTGTGCTTCAAATGTTGATCATACAAGAATTCAATGACTCATATTACAGAGAATATACAATGTCTAAAATGCATCATAGTTGTCATCATCTTCAAGAATCTTCATCAGGAGGATAGACGTTGTGCTTTGCATATGATAGTGGTATTAAGGTTTGATCATAAGAATGACAGAGTATTTCAGAGATGTTATGTTGTTTTGATGATTCACATATATTTATGTGATCAAAGGTTTTGAATGGAGTTTAAAAATTCTAAATCCTAACATGGCTACCTCTTTACTCTCTCCTATTCCAAACAAATAGCATTTTTTTGTTATAAAAGGAGGTTGACCTATATTTGCAAGTAAAAGTCACTTGAGTGACTTTCTAAAAGGTTTAAATGTCGTGAAGAAACTAGCCTCTTCTCTTCCATTTACCAAGTGGTTTCTTATTAATTAAATTGCAGCCAAAAAGCCTTAAAAGAATCTATTTTGTATGTTTTGGGTGCAAATTTAGAATGTCATAAAAAGTGCTAATAAGTCACATATGACTTAAGACTCGTTCCTCCTTATGTGCTTCGAGTTTTCCTTTGAGTGGCAGCCCGATATCTTTTGTTCCATTGTTTATATTAGAAACTTTATTGTTTCTAAATCTTATTTCTATTGTGAACTTCAACTAAAGCCTTTTTACATGGAGTTTTAAAAGAACAAAAGGCTAAAATGCAGATTTGTTTCCATTTTATGTGACAACGAAGACCAAGGACTTTTGAAGATAGATGATGATTTTGTTTTTTGATTTTCACAAATTGAAAATTGTTTTTGAAGAAGATTTATTGATTGTGCAAGGGAAGATGAATAGGGCAGTTTGGATTTTTTTTTTTTTGGATGATATGAGAAGCTTAAAAGTTTTTTTTTGCAGGTGGATTTATATGAACAAAGTTTGAAGGAACAAAATGTTTTTTTTATTAATCATTTATTTTGTGAGCAGAGAATTTTTATGTGAAAAAGGCATTGGATGAAGATATTAGTTTTTGAAGATAATATTTATACAGGAGAGAATATGAAAAGATTTATTTGAAGAAATTGAAGAAATGAAGAGGATACAAATAAAAGAGATTTTATTTTCTCCTACAAATGGATTTTTATTGAGAGAGATTGATATTGGGATTTGTGATGAAGGATCATGTCAGTTTTTTATGGAGAGATTATGATGATCTCAAAGTTTATTTTTTGATCTGAGATATTTTTGTTGAGGCAAATTGACAAATTTTTTTTAATGGATCTGAGGAGAAAAATAAACAGGGGCAATATGATTTATTGAAGGTTAATTGATAATTTTGCAGAAGATTCTTTTGCAGGAATATGAAGGATCACGCATGAAGGCTTTTTGATGGAAGATGAAAATGAGGACATAGATTTTATTACAGGGGCAGATTCAAAATATAATATGGAAGATATTAATTTTATTTGAGAGAGAAATATGAATTTTCATAACATTGAATAAGATTTTCTTCTTGCAGATGAATTGTTTTTGCAGTTTATAAAGAATACAGAATGGAGATCTATTTGATGCAATCAGATATTATTTTCTTTCAGAGAAGATGAAAGGTTTTGATAAGAGAATAATGAAAATATGTTTTGAAGGTGAAAGGACATTAAATTTGTATACAATGGTTTTTCAGGTGCATTGATGCAAATATATAAATAGACATTGATGAAACATAGATGATAATGCAGTGTTGTTGAGTGTATCTGGATGTAGGATTGATTTTGAATAGAATGGACATTTGACAGACACATGAGAGAGAAGAAATGTTTTGTATTGAAACAGAGAAACCCTCTGAATTCTTGTTTTCAGTTTGTTCTGTATTAGGGGTTGGTGCTCCTTGAAGCTGGTGCTTCTAAACAATATGCCAATGAGGCTTGTTGGTCATTGAGACCTATCTGTTTACCAGTGAGGTTTATCTATGTAGGAAGTGGGTACTTCTGTTTGGTATTGGAGTTGGTGCTCCATAAGGAGTTGGTGCTCCTAGATACATTTTGTACAGCTAATGAGGCATGTTTTATCAGTTAAGATAGTGAGGCAGTTCTGGAGTGGTTTTTCTACCCCTGGAGGGTTTTCCACTTGTGTAATTCTTGTGTCTTGATTCATATTGATCATCTCTCTATGGTTGTATGTTTTACTCATGAGTTTTTATTTTCATTCTCAGTTATGTACATATGTGTTTGACAAAGTTATGTGCATATGTGTTTGACAATTCAATGATAACTTTCTCTCCTTATGCTCTCCAAGTTAAAGTTTGTAAATAGATTAGAAAATTCACACAACACCAATTCACCCCCCCTCTCAGTGTTGTCCTTAACTCCTACAATTGGTATCAGAGCATAGGTTCCCTTTTTGAAGTCTAATAGGCTCGGGTAGGTCCTGGTAGTGGAGTAAAATGGGTAAGAAGAATAGAATTAACGTCTCAAATAAAGAAAAGAAAGATGCTACTCAAAAGATAGTAAAACAAGCCTCAGTTATGTCTAGCAATGATTTGTTGCATATGTCACCCTTGATAATTAATACAAGGAATGGTGCAGTAATTGAGAATTTTGATAAAAAGGAAGAAATTATCATGAATGATGGAGAACAAGAATTAAATGAAAGAAATGTTTTTGCTGATGAAGAAACAGGTCTCTTTGTGGATGAAGTTGATTGTGAAGTTGATTTTGAAGGAGAGCTTCTATGTGCCCTAGATACAATCAAGCAACTTAGTAAAGAAAACAAGAGATTAAAAGACCAACTTAAACAAGAGAAAGAATTCAAGGACAAAGTTGTTTTAGATCTTGAAGATGCTAGGAACCTGATTATAGATTTGAGGAATCAAGCAGGTGAATCAGATAAATTAATCACCAGTTTGAAAACAGAGGTTGAGGAAGCTAAGAGAATAGCAAATGTAACAAAGTTAGAGTCAGAAGCTAAATCAGTTGAATGTCAAAAACTTGAAAGAGAAATAGTTTCTTTGAGAAAAAATCTTGAGGATGTTAAGAAGTAGTTGGAAAAGAATCTCAAAGTTGATGAAAAGGGAGAATGTTCAAAAATCAGAGAGACTCCTAAAAGGAAGATTGATTTAAATTATCATACTGCTGCCCCTGAAGAAAAAATGCATAATCAAAGGAGAAAATTTAGAAGAAATGCCCCTACAAGACAAGCATATATGTATAGGTATAATTATTCATTTAATGGATATTGTCATACTTGTAATCAATTTGGACATAAATCAGTTAATTGCAAAAGAAATCATTTTCCTTCAATCAGGAATACTAATATTGTTTGTTTCAAGTGTAATTCTCCTGGTCACAAAGCATATAGTTGCAGAAGCTTTGGAAGAATAGCTTTACTTGGTTTGATGGATTGGAAAAAGAATAAGGTTGAAAAGGTTTGGATAAAAAAATCTGAACAGAAGCAAGAACCTGAGAAAGTTTGGAGGCAAAAACAACAACAAGAGAAGATAAATTCTAAACTTGTGCATCTTGCACAAGTCACTTTATCAGTTGCATAACAGATAGCATGAAGTAAGGGGGAGTTGTTCATGATCAATCAATTATCCCCAAGAAGTTTCAAGAAGGAGATCATTTGAATGTTGATCTTGTCAATCTTATGAAATAAAGTAGAAGTTGATGATGATATTGCTAACAATGTTGATTTTCAGTATGTGACAATGATACAGGTGATCTTTGGTTCAGTATGCATACAAGATGTTAAAAGGATGTTCAGTGGTTCAATATATAAAGAGTTTGATAATGATAAATGATCCTATATTCTCTTCATATCATTTTGATACTTACAAAAGTTGAGTGTTCTTGTTAGTGAGATTGTGAAGTTCAAAATCAATTAAGGTGTTCTCAAGGTACTCTTATCAAATGTTTGCATATGTTGGCTGAGGAGATTGAAAATAGAAGAAGTCAAATATTTGTCTCTACATTTGGTTTTGCAAAATATTGTTGCAGAAGATCTTGATTAGCTGATTTGAATGATAAAGTCAAGAGACATCAGTTCTTGTTGTTTGCAATATATATCAGATTTGACATTGTGTTGCAAAAAGTGTTATGTGTAGGATGTTTGTCCATATTGGAAGTCTTGGTAAAATCATATCTAGAATGGTCATCATGTCATCATGAGTCAAGTTCATGATAATGTATGTGGTTCAGATCAAATTGAAGAGTGTTTCAGAGTATTATCTACATGGCCTGTTATATACTTGTTTCAAGAATGTTCTCGATATTAATCTTCATGTATTTTGATCATGTTGTTTGATCTATATGTCTTGTATGAGAATTGGAGCATTCAGGTGGATTAGAGATGGTGTCAAAAGAAGCTGGTGGACTAGATAGTCATGATCATATGGAAATGTTTCTTTGATGGTCTTCATCATTAATATGTTTCAGGGAGGTATGTTCAGATTGTGTGATTCTAGTATCAGGTATGTGCTTCAAGCTATAACAATCTAGAGTTTCTTTTGACATTGATGGTGAGTCTTGTATTTCATCAAATCAGAGGCAAGTAAAGATCTTATCAAAAATGGTCATCTTGGCATCTTGTGTTGGGAACTATGTGATGAGGAGTCTTCATATTTTTTGGCTGCAAAAATTGTTCATCAAAGAGTATTAGTGTGTTTATGATTTCTTTGCAAAGTGTTCAAGAAGTTGGTATTTGGTTGCAGAAATATGTCTTCTTCATCCTCATGTTGGTATTGTGTCAAGAAGTGATATTATGTTGAGGTTGACATACATGCAGGACAGTGCTTCTTTGTGCAGATTGTGTAACAGTGATGGTTGTCCTTGTAAATGATTGACAATGGTATTTTGATTTGTTTGTGAAGTTTATCATAGTGGAAGAAAATAGATTCATTGGAGATTTGTCATGTGGGTCAAAAATGTTGTTGATTGTGCTTTAGATATAACAAGATAACAAGAGTTTATGTCTTCAAAGCCCTCATAATGCAATGTGTTTGTAAATGTTATGATCAAGCTTCAACATCTTTCAGTGGAGTTATTTTCTCAGGGGGAGAAAATTGTCTTTATCATCAGATGTCAAAAAGGGGGAGAAAGAAAAATTTCATCAGATGGTTTTGCCATCAATGACAAAGGGGGAGATTGATGGTGACAGGTTGTCATTGATGTCAAAAGTATGTTTAGTTGATGATGTAAAGTTGCCATAGCTGTTGAAGGACATCAAGAGGAGATAGTTGTTTATTGTTTTGTCAGTTCACAGAGATGTGGAGTTGGTTTGGTATAGTGTAATGCTCAAGACAAGGTTGTTAGGTTGTGCTTCTATCATCTTCATAACTTGATATGTCTAATGCATAAGATCAGGTGTTTTGATATGTTTGGTGTTGCTTCAAGTTCATAGATATAAGTCATGTCAGTTACAAGACTCATGGTTATGATAGTCTTATTTGATCTGCTTGATGCATCATTTGTTGATGCTCACATATTATGGACAGGTGACATTAAAGGTTGAGAGGATCTTGATTGGATCTCAATTGAACAATGTTGAGGATAATCTTGTGCTTCAAATGTTGATCATACAAGAATTCAATGACTCATATTACAAAGAAGATACAATGTCTAAAATGCATCATAGTTGTCATCATCTTCAAGAATCTTCATCAGGAGGATAGACGTTGTGCTTTACATATGATTGTGGTATTAAGGTTTGATCATAAGAATGACAGAGTATTTCAGAGATGCTATGTTGTTTTGATGATTCACATATATTTATGTGATCAAAGGTTTTGAATGGAGTTTAAAAATTCTAAATCCTAACATGGCTACCTCTTTACTCTCTCCTATTCCAAACAAATAGCATTTTTTTGTTATAAAAGGAGGTTGACCTATATTTGCAAGTAAAAGTCACTTGAGTGACTTTCTAAAAGGTTTAAATGTCGTGAAGAAACCGGCCTCTTCTCTTCCATTTACCAAGAGGTTTCTTATTAATTGAATTGCAGCCAAAAAGCCTTAAAAGAATCTATTTTGTATGTTTTGGGTGCAAATTTAGAATGTCATAAAAAGTGCTAATAAGTCACATATGACTTAAGACTCATTCCTCCTTATGTGCTTCGAGTTTTCCTTTGAGTGGCAGCCCGATATCTTTGGTTCCATTGTTTATATTAGAAGCTTTATTGTTTCTAAATCTTATTTCTATTGTGAACTTCAACTAAAGCCTTTTTACATGGAGTTTTAAAAGAAAAAAAGGCTAAAATGTAGATTTGTTTCCATTTTATGTGACAACGAAGACCAAGCACTTTTGAAGATAGAAGATGATTTTGTTTTTTGATTTTCACAAACTGAAAATTGTTTTTGAAGAAGATTTATTGATTGTGCAAGGGAAGATGAATAGGGCAGTTTGGATTTATTTTTTTTGGATGATATGAGAAGCTTAAAAAAAAATTTGCAGGTGGATTTATATGAACAAAGTTTGAAGGAACAAAATGTTTTTTTTATTAATCATTTATTTAGTGAGTAGAGAATTTTTATGTGAAAAAGGCATTGGATGAAGATATTAGTTTTTGAAGATAATATTTACAGAGGAGAGAATATGAAAAGATTTATTTGAAGAAATTGAAGAAATGAAGAGGATACAAATAAAAGAGATTTTATTTTCTCCTACAAATGGATTTTTATTGAGAGAGATTGATATTGGGATTTGTGATGAAGGATCATGTTAGTTTTTTATGGAGAGATTATGATGATCTCAAAGTTTATTTTTTGATCTGAGATATTTTTGTTGAGGCAAATTGACAAATTTTTTTTAATGGATCTGAGGAGAAAAATAAACAGGGGCAATATGATTTATTGAAGGTTAATTGATAATTTTGCATAAGATTCTTTTGCAGGAATATGAAGGATCATGCATGAAGGCTTTTTGATGGAAGATGAAAATGAGGACATAGATTTTATTATAGGGGCAGATTCAAAATATATTATGGAAGATATTAATTTTGTTTGAGAGAGAAATATGAATTTTCATAACATTGAATAAGATTTTCTTCTTGCAGATGAATTGTTTTTGCAGTTTATAAAGAATACAGAATGGAGATCTATTTGATGCAATCAGATATTATTTTCTTTCAGAGAAGATGAAAGGTTTTGATAAGAGAATAATGAAAATATGTTTTGAAGGTGAAAGGACATTAAATTTGTATACAATGGTTTTTCAGGTGCATTGATGCAAATATATAAATAGACATTGATGAAACATAGATGATAATGCAGTGTTGTTGAGTGTATCCGAACGTAGGATTGATTTTGAATAGAATGGACATTTGATAGACACATGAGAGAGAAGAAATGTTTTGTATTGAAACAGAGAAACCCTCTGAATTCTTGTTTTCAGTTTGTTCTGTATTAGGGGTTGGTGCTCCTTGAAGCTGGTGCTTCTAAACAGTATGCCAGTGAGGCTTGTTGGTCAGTGAGACCTATTTGTTTACCAGTGAGGTTTATCTATGTAGGAAGTGGGTGCTTTTATTTGGTATTCGAGTTGGTGCTCCATAAGGAGATGGTGCTCCTAGATACATTTTGTATAGCCAGTGAGGCATGTTTTATCAGTTAAGCCAGTGAGGCAGTTTTGGAGTGGTTTTTCTACCCCTGGAGGGTTTTCCACTCATGCAATTCTTGTGTCTTGATTCATATTGATCATCTCTCTATGGTTGTATGTTTTACTCATGAGTTTTTGTTTTCATTCTCAGTTATGTACATATGTGTTTGACAAAGTTATGTGCATATGTGTTTGACAATTCAATGATAACTTTCTCTCCTTATGCTCTCCAAGTTAAAGTTTGTAAAAAGATTAGAAAATTCACACAACACTGATTCACCCCCCCTCTCAGTGTTGTCCTTAACTCCTACAATTGGTATCAGAGCATAGGTTCCCTTTTTGAAGTCTAATAGGCTCAGGTAGGTCCTGGTAGTGGAGTAAAATGGGTAAGAAGAATAGAATTAAGGTCTCAAATAAAGAAAAGAAAGATGCTGATCAAAAAGATAGTAAAGCAAGCCTTAGTTATGTCTAGCAATGATTTGTTGCATATGTCACCCCTGATAATTGATACAAGGAATGGTGCAGTAATTGAGAATTTTGATAAAAAGGAATAAATTATTGTGAATGATGGAGAACAAGAATTAAATGAAAGAAATGTTTTTGCTGATGAAGAAACAGGTCTCTTTGTGGATGAAGTTGATTTTGAAGGAGAGCTTCTATGTGCCCTAGATACAATCAAGCAACTTAGTAAAGAAAATAGGAGATTAAAAGACCAACTTAAACAAGAGAAAGAATTCAAGGACAAAGTTGTTTTAGATCTTGAAGATGCTAGGAACCTGATTATAGATTTGAGGAATCAAGCAGGTGAATCAGATAAATTAATCACCAGTTTGAAAATAGAGGTTGAGGAAGCTAAGAGAATAGAAAATGTAACAAAGTTAGAGTCAGAAGCTAAATCAGTTGAATGTCAAAAACTTGAAAGAGAAATAGTTTCTTTGAGAAAAAATCTTGAGGATGTTAAGAAGCAGTTGGAAAAGAATCTCAAAGTTGATGAAAAGGAAGAATGTTCAAAAATCAGAGAGACTCCTAAAAGGAAGATTGATTTAAATTATCATACTACTGCCCCTGAAGACAAAATGCGTAATCAAAGGAGAAAATTTAGAAGAAATGCCCCTACAAGACAAGCATATATGTATAGGTATAATTATTCATTTAATCGATATTGTCATACTTGTAATCAATTTGGACATAAATCAGTTAATTGCAAAAGAAATCATTTTCCTTCAATCAGGAATACTAATATTGTTTGTTTCAAGTGTAATTCTCCTGGTCACAAAGCATATAGTTGCAGAAGCTTTGGAAGAATAGCTTTACCTAGTTTGATGGATTGGAAAAAGAACAAGGTTGAAAAGGTTTGGATAAAGAAATCTGAACAGAAGTAAGAACCTGAGAAAGTTTGGAGGCAAAAACAAAAATAAGAGAAGATAAATTCTAAACTTGTGCATCTTGCATAAGTCACTTTATCAGTTGCATAACAGATAGCATGAAGTAAGGGGGAGTTGTTCATGATCTATCAATTATCCCCAAGAAGTTTCAAGAAGGAGATCATTTGAATGTTGATCTTGTCAATCTTATGAAATAAAGTAGAAGTTGATGATGATATTGCTAACAATGTTGATTTTCAGTATGTGACAATGATATAGGTGATCTTTACTTCAGTATGCATACAAGATGTTAAAAGGATGTTTAGTGGTTCAATATATAAAGAGTTTGATAATGATAAATGATCCTATATTCTCTTCATATCATTTTGATACTTACAAAAGTTGAGTGTTCTTGTTAGTGAGATTGTGAAGTTCAAAATCAGTTAAGGTGTTCTCACGGTGCTCTTATCAAATGCTTGCATATGTTGGCTGAGGAGCTTGAAAATAGAAGAAGTCAAATATTTGTCTCTACATTTGGTTTTGCAAAATGTTGTTACAGAAGATCTTGATTATCTAATTTGAATGATAAAGTCAAGAGACATCAATTCTTGTTGTTTGCAATATATATCAGATTTGACATTGTGTTGCAAAAAGTGTCATGTGCAGGATGTTTGTCCATATTGGAAGTCTTGGTAAAATCATATCTGGAATGATCATCATATCATCATGAGTCAAGTTCATGATAATGTATGTGGTTCAGATCAAATTGAAGAGTGTTTCAGAGTATTATCTACATGGCCTGTTATATGCTTGTTTCAAGAATGTTCTTGATATTAATCTTCATGTATTTTGATCATGTTGTTTGATCTATATGTCTTGTATGAGAATTGGAGCATTCAGGTGGATTAGAGATGGTGTCAAAAGAAGATGGTGGACTAGATAGTCATGATCATATGGAAATGTTTCTTTGATGGTCTTCATCATTAATATGTTTCAGGGAGGTATGTTCAAATTGTGTGATTCTAGTATCAGGTATGTGCTTCAAGCTATAACAATCTAGAGTTTCTTTTGACATTGATGGTGAGTCTTGTATTTCATCAAATCAGAGGCAAGTAAAGATCTTATCAAAAATGGTCATCTTGGCATCTTGTGTTGGGAACTATGTGATGAGGAGTCTTCATATTTTTTGGCTGCAAAAATTGTTCATCAAAGAGTATTAGTGTGTTTATGATTTCTTTGCAAAGTGTTCAAGAAGTTGGTATTTGGTTGCAGAAATATGTCTTCTTCATCCTCATGTTGGTATTGTGTCAAGAAGTGATATTATGTTGAGGTTGACATACATGCAGGACAGTGCTTCTTTGTGCAGATTGTGTAACAGTGATGGTTGTCCTTGTAAATGATTGACAATGGTATTTTGATTTGTTTGTGAAGTTTATC